>LR991107.1:0-10000000 GCA_905163515.2 Lymantria monacha | reverse complement strand
ATAATTTTATCCTCTACGCAGTAAGTGACATATTATTTGCTTTATCACAATTTTTGCAGCTAGTAGCTAGCTAGTTTGTTAAATTCTTAGCTTAGTATAGCATATTTTTAGATTTTTCATTATTGTCATTTCGCTTTTATCCCATATTACTTCCGTTTCTATCGTAATTATTACAAAATTTATTGGCTCTAGGTTTATGACCGGCCGCCTGCCTGATGTTAACCCTCTTTGGAAATGTAATTTTTGACTTGACGATATCAGATAAAACTAGCCCAGGTAGATGTAAAGCTCATTATCATTATTATCATAGATGTAAAGCATTTTGGCTTGGTAGTAATCGCAGC
This sequence comes from Lymantria monacha, assembly GCA_905163515.2. Taxonomy (NCBI): domain Eukaryota; kingdom Metazoa; phylum Arthropoda; class Insecta; order Lepidoptera; family Erebidae; genus Lymantria; species Lymantria monacha. The sequence continues at coordinate 9,999,656 of LR991107.1, read as the reverse complement.
CGCTACTACTGAGTACAGTTTTGAGACACAATTAATGTGAACACATTTCAAGTTTATATAAAAATTATTTAATGTGTGATGAATTTTTGTCACCTTATCTCAAAGGTTTGCACTGCATATTCAGAGAAATCAATAGTTTACTCTGAAAGTTTGGTATTTAACATAAAAAAAGATTTAAAAAAGCAATTCGCATCTTCAACTAGCTGCATTATAGAAGTAGGAAACTAAATCCAAATAACTATTAACATAACAACGAGGGGAATAAAAGAGCCTTTTATCAAAGAAAAAGAAATGTAAAGGTTTCCTTTAGGGTGCAACCTCAAAGTGAGGGAGGGTAAGACGATGAATAAGCCTTTTGTTTCCATATTGTATAAGCCCTTGACATTTCCAAAATTAATATTCGATTGAAGCCTTCAATCACATTGATTTTTATTGGCCAACTTTTATAATGTTTATAAGTTTAGTTCAAATAAATGTATAGATTTACAGCGTAATGATGCAGATACTTCTCCGTGTGGTGACGGAGTAAGAATACAATTCATCACCCCCCTATCTTACTCGTGGGTGATCGTAAGAGATGACTAAGTGTTATAAGACGCATATAACATATATGTAAGAGAAGGAAAACTTGAAACAAAATCTTTTACTAACACATCTGACCAGCGTGGTGGTATAGTAGGTCAATTTCCCTCTCATAATGGAAGAGGATCGAGCGTAACAGTGGACTGTATATGAGCTGAGACGATAAGATGTTGAAGAAGATTCTGACCTACAAGTACCATGATAGGTATAGTGAGTTCGATTTTAATGCAAGAAAGTACTTAACTTGTAAGATTCTGAGTCCAAGTGTTTGTTCTTTAATTATATGTTTGTAAAGTACGCAATTTCAGTATTGTGATTTTGTAAGAATATAATTCACCATCCTCTATCTTGCCCGTGGATATCATGAAAGACGACTAAGGGATATGATAAGCATCATCATTCTCCTGCTCTTATCCCAATTGCTTGGGATCGACGCAATATGTACCCCTCTTCCTGTACATTGCAAAGATTACTGGCAATAGTTTTATGACCAGCCGCCTGCCTGACATCAACCCTCTTTGGGAATGCAATTCCTGACCAAATAGCACCAGGTAGTGTCTGTGGTCTATACAAGGCTCTTAGTCGTATTTTACGACATCCACGAGCAAATTAAGGGTTGATAGTAATGCTACCACACAGCAGAACGGATATGATAAGCATATAAAATATATACAAGAGATGGAAAACTCGATATAAAATCCTCTACTAACACATATGACCTATACGCTATGGCATTTGCGTATTGTTAATGTTATATTTTCATCATTACAGCTCATATACGTCCCACCGCTAGGCTCGGGCCTCCTCCACCAAAGTCAAAAATCGGGTACCGGTGGCCCGCTCGCACGACGAAGAGAGGTGTTTGCAGTGTGGGTCCATGGGGTTGCGTGCCGCCTCTGCCGTCGCCCCGGGCCGATTTTCCGGGGCGCGACCACATCCAAGGTCACACCTTGCGAAAAAAAAAAAAAAAGAAAGGCTCTGGCCTCCTCCGTAATGGGAAGGCAATTAACCTACTAAACCGCGCTGGTCAGGCGTGTTGGTATAGGGTTTTGTTTCGAGTTTTCCTTCTCTCGTATAGATGTTATATGCATTTTATATACCTTAGTAGTCTCTTAGGATCACCTACGGGTAAGATAGGGGTGGTAAATTGTATTCTTACTCCGTCACCACACGGAAAGAAGGACGGATATGATAAGCATATAAAATATATACAAGAGATGGAAAACTCGAATTAAAATCCTATACTAACACATTTCCCAACATGTCACGGCATTTTGTTAGTGTTATATTTTAATTTAAATTAAACCAAAAACATACCATCGAATCGAAACATTGCAGCAACTGAGAAGAACCGGCAAAAATTCAACGGGCTTTTTTTTTATTAGCAATGGTGGCAAACGAGCAAGCAGCACACCTGATGGTAAGTGTCAATGCTGCTCATGGATCTTTGCTATACCAAGGCTATAGCTAGGCCGCTGCCTACCGTTACAATCCCCAAACCCACCCAATTGGCCTCCCGGCTCTCTCGCTCACCGAACGAAGCGCAATAGCATATTGCCATTACTCAGACGTCGATCTTCGGCGAGAGTGTGGTTCTACCCCGGACGGACCGGCCCGCGGCTGTAGACAGAAAACTGTCAACAGCATGGTCCTACCACTTTTAATAGATTATTTGTACTTTTTAAAAGTTTTCACTTTATTACGACGACTTCTGTTCTGTATATTTTATTTCTATTCAATATCAAAAAATTAAAACTAATACAAATACAAATTGTCAAAGATTGGTACCTTATTAGCAAAAAAAAAAACTTGTTTACGAGCAAAATATCACCTAAAATATAACTATGTATATATATACCTTATTATCACTTCGCCAGTAGAAAAATAAGCGGTAAGTAACACATTCTTAGCTAAAGTTAATGATGAAATTCGATCGAATTGACAATTGGAGCACACAATAATTGTCCTCAATATTTCTAACAGAACATTTACATTCATAGGAAGATTAGTTTCGTAAAATACTATTATATATCTATGTTAAAATACAGAGTATACGTAAGAGAGCGAGTAGGTATGAAAGAGAGTATTGGTGTAAAGATGCGAAAGGGAATGCTCCGATGGTTCGGACATGTGGAAAGAATGCCGAACGAACGCCTGGTTAAGAAGATATACAATGCGAAAGTGGAAGGATGTAGGTACCGAGGGAGACCGAGACTAACCTACCTAGACCAGATCGGTCATGTACTGAAGGAAGGTGGAGTCAAGAGTCTCCGAAACCGGCGAGCGTGTATGAAGAGAATTATGAATGTTGAGGAAGCGAGTGAAGTATGCAAAGATAGAGTTCTCTGGCACTCTGTTCTCTCTGCCTACCCTGCAAGGGATATGGCGTGATGATATGTATGTATGTATGTGTATGTATGTTAAAATACATTAATTAATTAATGCTGTATGGTAGCGGCTACGAATACCTTACCTTACATTGCTCGTGGATGTCGTAAAGAAAGACTAAGAGTTTTATATCGACTTGGGTCAATTGCACCTGATTCCGTGTGGTCAACAATTACATTCCCAAGGAGGTTTGACGTCTGGCAGGCAGCCGGTCATAAAACTATTGCCAATAACTTTTGCAATATGTACAAATGAGGACCCTAAGTAATTGTGATAGGAGAATAACGATGAAGATATTTAAATACACTAATTATGATGAGATTATCTGATTATTACTAGTATGATTAATACTAAAATTAATCTTAACGGATTTTATTTGCTTAATTTTTTATTATCAAAAGTTATAAATATTGCATCTCGGCATCAGATATTATAGCGGTCTTGTTCATAGTCATATATTTATTATTATAAATGTATAATCATTATTATCTTCCCGTTCTTATTCTGATTACTTTATCATCTTCATCATCATCATCAAATCAAATCAAATCAAATCATTTATTATGCATAAGCCCTAAAAGGGCACTTACATATTGTCAATATTACATTTTTTTTTTTAAATTAATCTACCACCGGATCGGAAAGCCGCCACAAACTGAGAAGATCCGGCAAGAAACTCAGTGGGCTCGTCATTTTTTTTTTAAATTCATCTCAGCCCCCCGCTGTTGGCCTCGGGCCTCCTCTACAACGGGAGGGATATTAACTTACTATACCATGCTGGTCAGACGTATTGGTAGAGGGTTTTATTTCGAGTTTTTCTTCTTTTGCACATTTGCTATATGCATGTTATAGATTAGGGGTAGTCAGAGACACGAAAAAATGAGAATTTTCAGTAATTTTTTTTGCTATTAAATCATGTTATTTTACAAAAGTAATAATATGGCATTATTATACAATGTTTTGACTTGAAGTCAGGAAAATTTGAAAAAAAAGAAAATTATAATTTCCAAAGTTATAGCTGTCTGTGTTGACCCAGTTTCAAAAAAAGGTCCTTGCGGTGACTATCATAAGTCCTTGGAGATTCATCTAAAAGTAATCGGATAAAAAAAAATAGTTTTATAAATAGATAATCCTGGGCCTGATCGAAGCTTTTTTTTTTTCAAAAATTAAGAAAATGGCGGCCTCAGGAAAATTTTTTCTAGATTTTCGGGAAAATATCAACAGTTAATTGGTCTTAAAAAATCGAAGTTTTTGGAAAAGAAAAAATCCCTCGATCAGGCCCGAGTTTATTATGTATTCTAAAGGCTGTATAAATTTCATTAAAATCTACTGAGCGGTTATCGAGTTACAGTTGTCACCAGTTCAAAAAACATAGTTTTGAGAAAAACGCATTTAAAGTTTCACACTAGATTTACGTACAGAAATACGAATTATTTAATCACTTACACCGAGTCATCTATTCCTGGGCCATATAATAGTTCTTCAGCCATTGTGGAAGTGGCATTTATAAATTTAGGTACTACTACATACATCAAAGGTTTAGTTCATGGATGACAATAAAACCCAAGAAACTGGTTGCTTGCAGCTACCGCTAGCTACCTACTCCCGAGCGTTTTGGAGTGCCCGAGCGATGTTTGTTATTTGTCGAATAACTCGAAAAGTAATTATCTGATTAACTTCAAATTTTCAGAGAATATTTTTAAGATATTACACTTAACGAAAATGCAAAAAAAAATTGAGTTTTTGAAAATCCTGACTACCCCTAACCCCTTAATCGTCTTTTACGATACCCACGGGCAAGAGAGGGGCTGGTGAATTGTATTCTTACTCCGTCACCACACGGAATACTTAAGGTCTACTAATATGTATTCTTCTTCCATCATACATATTGTATAGTTTTGGTAATATATTTATTACCAATCACCTGCCTGACATCAAACTTCTTTGTCAATGTAATTGTTGATCAGAGGTTATCAGGAGTTGGCCCAAGTGTATCTGTAAAGTTCTTAGTCGTTTTTTACGATATCTACGAGCAGTTAGTAGTTGGTGGTAATTGTAGCCACACAGAAATAACAACTCAAGCCTACTCTATAAGGGTTATAACGCAATAATCGTTACTCTTGTCAAGTAGATTGGCATTCACTCTTGATGTTATAAGTATTCCAGGACAGTGGTGTTACCCATTCTTCATTTTAGTGGTCATTCAGCCGATTTTATGTTTACGAATCTCACTGGAGATTAAGGGATAGTGAAAAATGTACCCTTTTGTTTTATTGGGACTAATCCCACCACACATTCTCACCACTGTAACTCCTGTAAGCCAGGATTCACAATGGTCGCCATATAAGACACGGAGGTTTGACCCTCGGGAAGTCCCGAGAAACGCTTTTAACTGTCTTGGAACCCGCAACAAATTTAATTAGAAAAGAAAAACAGGAGAAGTTGAAAAAATTTCACTTCCCTCCTATGCAAAGCGGGAGACATGAAGCAAAAAATGGCTAATAGGCCAATAGATAAGAGGATGTACTGATACATGAAGCGCAGCAGTACAGCACCACGGATATGGCAACGCTTATGGAGCCTATATGTGAGCCTTAACATTGATTGCAACAGTTGGTATGGCAGGAGCGCCTGAACGCACGGAAATTTTCTCGAGTTGATACAAGGTCTGTATAATATACTACCCCAGACGTGATTTTCACCTTTAACTAAACTATTTCCATGGCCACGTTGCCTCACCCGCCGGAATCCACTAATAAATGCTTGAGATTATAAAATATATTAAACTTCGCCGAAAACGGATCATCAGTTTGATTGCTTTATTGACTTGAAAATTTAAACAACTTTCAACAATTTTGAAACTTTAAACCTTTTAAGTAATTTCATTGTTAAGAAATTATCACTTAGTGGTTCAGTTTAAGTTATAAGAGATCAACATCTTTTAATATAGTTGGTAATCAAACAAGTTTACTTTTTAAATTAATTTATTCAACTTGTAAAAGATACTGTGAATGTAAGTTGTGAATTATAAAGTATACAAAAACATGTAAAGTATTATTATAACGCCAGAAAATCTATTGCACGCCTCATAAGCGAAGCGTTTAGGTCTTGCTCTACTCTAGATATATGAAAATCAAGCACTTTTCAATCCTACAAATGATTTTGTTTTTCTCACATTGCACTTATAGGATAATATTATCATACATATGTTAAGAAAAAACATTCGTCTAAACGTATTTGATATTATTAAAAAGCAATTATTTTGTTTAAAGCAAGAATAAAGTAGTTTAAAAAAATATTTCACACTATTAGCACGGTATTTATTAAATAATAGTGACCTGTCATTGTTTCGCCTCGGTTTCTGTCACAAGATATGTCAATGAAAATAACTAGCTCATGTTTTAAACTAAATAAATCCGTATAAACAGTTATGGCAAGTAGTTAATCACAAACTGACACCACGGGGAGAAATTGCAATATATTTAAGAAATAAAGTAGAATAATTTCTGAAGATCATCAATATACTTTATGCTTCGTCAGCACTTTTCGCATTTCCTTATTATCTACAGCAAAAGTGTAAGATTTGAATTACGTTTTCTATTTATATTTGTTAAATCCTACTAATCCTGAATCCCTCGTTTCTCGCAACCTGAACTTTTTAAACAATGGTGCAAGTGAAAAGATTTTTGCGACTAATTATTATTATTGTTAATGATTGTGGTTGTGCCTTCTGTCTTTAGGTCATGGTATTTAAATTTAAGCCCGGGGAATAAATGAACTGTTGAATAAGCGTTTTTAAAATAATGACGTAAGTTCACACTGAGCCTAACTGTAGGTCACTCATTACGTGCATTAACTCACGCACGTGTGAAATATGGAGATATCTCTACTTCCCCTGGGATAAATTCGTGAAACTATAAGTAAAAAATATAGGAGACTTGCGTTATAGTCTGATTAATATTATCGCTCTCGTTAAAATTTATGCATAATTATAGATAATAGCGAACTACAAAATTACGAGGTTGACATGCTGTGGTGGAAGACTGTATTATACTCTTATGGGGAACATTGAATCGAACTATATTGTGCGTTTGAAATATGTATTATTAGGGCATTTTGCAGAAATTGAATCTATTTACATTAGACCTAGTGGAACCTGAAGTAGCTAAGACCACTCCAAGATACATCTGAAAAATTATCCATTTCGATTTCCAATACTGGTGAAGCAATTTAGCCACGCTGAGTGGATAAGTGAGAGTGCCACACAGACGTACAGAGAAAATAATAAAATATAGCAATTACAAGTAATGGAATTATCTAACTATGTTTTCAATGTATTAAATCAGATTCTTATATCTTTTTCTTTTATACACAAAAATAAGAAGAAGAAAATATACTGCATAAAGGATAGCTAAACTAAATAACGTCTATCCCAGAATACATACAATTATGCCGCTGATTTTTCTTGACTTGTACCAAACAAAACTGGGCAGAATGGAATTCAAACATTGGAGTTTTTCTCTTAAATCAGCCACCGTTCCGGTTTCCAGTACTGATGAGATTACATTTTATGCTTATTCGTTTGGATGTGCTACTAGAGCCATTAAAGGGGCTTCCCCTTCTTATCGAGTCCCGCCATTTTGTGGAGAAATGTCGGATTTATGTGGATGTTATTACGGATGTTAAATGGGTAAGCTTGTTAAGCGACGGTGGGGTTTTATACATACTTTTTATTTGACTTATTTGATTTTGACTTAGGAGGATCTTCTCGTCTAATATTCCGCAGTGTCTGAAAACAAAGGTTTATAACCAGTGTGTGTTACCAGCGATGACTTACGGCACTGAAACGTGGTCTCTAAATGTCGGCCTCATAAAAAGGCTCAAAGTCGCTCAGCGTGCTATGGAGAGGGCTATGCTCGGTATTTCTCTACGTGATAAAATCCGAAATACGGAAATCCGTAGAAGAACGGGTGTAACCGACATAGCCCGAAGAATTAGCACGTTGAAGTGGCAATGGGCAGGCCACATCGCTCGACGAACCGACAACCGTTGGGGAAAAAAGGTTCTCGAGTGGCGACCACGAATCGGACGACGCAGCGTAGGACGACCCCCCACTCGGTGGACTGATGACCTCATCAAGGTCGCAGGAAACCACTGGATGCAGGTGGCACAGGACCGTTATAGATGGCATTCTCGTGGGGAGGCCTATGTCCAACAGTGGACGTTTACGGGCTGATGGATGGATGGATTTTATTTGAACCATTATTTCAAATCTTAGATAGATGGTAAAGAATTACAAAAATTATTGTTACTACGAGTTATATGGTTTTTTTTTGTATATTATATAATCATTGGGACTTCTAAGTTTATGAGAGACATAAATAGATATTTAAATATCATCATCATCCTCCTACTCTTATCCCAATTACTTGGGGTCGATACAATATGTACTTTTCTTTCATAGTACATATTATAAAAGTTATTGGCAATAGTTTTATTATCGGTTGTCTGCCAGATGTCAACCCTCCTTGGGAATGTAATTGTTGGCCCAGGTCATTATAAGGCTCTTAGTCGTCTTTTACGACATATTTAAATAATTTGTAATTTTTTCCTATTTCTTGACATTCGTGGTCATTGCTTTACTCTCATGGGTTTCAGGATTATGTTTTGCATAGCTTTTAACTAACGATAAATTATCGTAAAAGACGACTAAGAGCTTCATAACGACCTGGGCCAACTCCACTTGATGCCGTTTGTTCAACAATTACATGCCCAAGGAGGGCTGACGTCTGGCAGGCGGCTGGTCATAAAACTATTGCTAATAACTTATACAATATGTACTATGAAAGTTGAGTACATATTATATCGACCCCAAGTAATTGGGATAAGAGTAAGAGAATGATGAAATTGTTTGAGTTAAGTAGGTACTTAAATAAGCTTGAATTTTCTGCCCAATTCAGACTATTAATGTCTAAGATCAATGCGATTAGGTAACCATAGAAACCTTTCCCACTTTAAAATGGCAAAAAAAAAAAATGAAACATACATCAGATCGATGTATATTGCTAAACATAGACCTCCTCAAGGGGGTGTAATATTATAATCACCACAATTGACAGGTGGGTTGGCAGTCACAGTTGATGTTTCAAATTGCCCAGGCTGCTGCTGCCTATTTCATTTCTGATACCTCAGACAATTTTACAGTTCCTACAGGAAAGCGGTGGTGACTCATTGTAATCCCAATATTGGATAATATATATATCATATATCCCGTGTGGTAAACACGGAAAAGAAAATAGAGTAAGATGCTGAATAGTTTGATATTTTTTTTACTTTATTGTAACTTTGGCAACGTAGATATGTTTATGCCAAATTACAAAATTCACAAGTCTCGTAATATAATTTGCCTATAGTTTATAAAACAATATTACATTTATTCATAGTCACTACCAACATGTAGTGATCATAGTTGGGCGCTGACCACCAAATTACGATTCCTTTTGGGAATTTTGTCAGAAAAGAAAAATACACGTAAATCACTGTTATATTCATTACACTTTAGCATTTTCTATGTATTACATAAAACTTAAAAGCGTCAAATGACATTTTCACATTCCCGCATAAACTTTCTAGATTATTACGTGGATATCATGTTGTATTTCTATTAGAAATAACAAAAGAGATTGACTTCAATTATTTAATGTTATTTGTTTACTCGCGTTTACCATGTTACTTACACCATAGACTATTAACATATTTTAACAGGCAAGTTTTCTAATAAAATAAAAACTAAGTATTGAATTTAAATTTCAATATTGTAATTCTTTTAAATAAGAGGTTATTTGTAACAAAAATACAAATGACCTGGATTCCGATGAATAGGTCATTGAAATTGTCATCATCAGCCAAATTTAGGGGCCTCTGAATGAAGTTTAAAAAATTTTTAATAAATCATTTAGCTTCTTGGAAAGTTGTTGAAATAGTCAACTGACTTTAGGTTGTATAAGCACTGCCGGGCGGGTCACCGAAGACAAAGATCCGGTGGCCCGCTCGCTCGACGAAGAGAGGCGCGTTGCGGGGCGGCTCTAAGGGGTCGCGCGCCGGCTCTTCTGTTGCCCCGGACGGATATGGCGATGTGTGACCAGAACATAGAACGCCTCAAAAAAAAAAAAAAGTTTGTATGAGCACTGAGTATCCAGCCATCAGTACTGAGTATCCAGTCATCATCATCCAGATCTCTCCAGCCTTGCCTTTTGATACTTTTCTCAGCCTGGTATATATTGGTCAAGTTACAGATACTATAAACAGTTATTCTCATTATATGTCACTAGCTTCTGCCCGCGGCTTCGCGCGCGTAAAAGGTTACTTACCTAAAATTTTTCATCCCCTATTTTTATTTTCCCCTTAATGGTATTTTTTTTACGATATTTTAATGTTATCTTTATTTATATCTAATCAATAGCCTAAAAATAAGTTTCAAGCTTCTGGCTTTAAAAATGGTGATAATTCCTTAAAACTTTTCATCCCTCTTTACAACCCTTTTTTGCATTAAAAAGTATTGTCAGGCTCTAGACTATCTGTGTACCAAATTTCATTTAGATCGGTTCAGTAGTTTAGGCGTGAAAGAGCGACGGACAGACAGACAGAGTTACTTTCTCATTTATAGTATTAGTAAGGATTTATATTGATTTTAAGGTAACCAGCTAAGGATATAATTTGTAACGATTATGAGTTTGTTTCTTCATGGTAAGAGTGGATACCAATAAAAGATGAATGAATTGTCTTTAAAATATCATAATCATGACGTTAATATACCAAAATAATAAACTAGACCGAAAAATATTGTAGGGTAGTTACCCTCACGTCAATTACGGTAGGGTAACCACCGGTAGTTGACGGCAAAAGGCTGAATGATGATTTGGTGGTAGATGAGCAGTCTAACGAGCAGCAGAAACAGTCCATTGAATGGGCAATGTCAAATATCGCTTATCGACTTCAATAATAATGAAGCCAAGTCACTGTCTACTATAACTATAACAAATAAATAAATAACAGGAAAGGAGAGCTCTCCAGCGCTCTCACTCACCGAATGAAGACCAGTATAATAATATAAAAATAATATATAATCAGTTAATAAAAGACTGATGGTAGTATTAAATTCGACGAGCCAGCCTATTAATTAGGACCAAAATCAGCAACGTAGCTTATTACTAAATATATAAAAACGTAATTTTATTCTTACCCACGTCATGTATATTTTTTTTTTAAATTGTTGACGTCATACTTCTTTGTATGTTCGTGATTTCAAGTTATATAATAGTATTTTGAGCGTGGTTCATTAGAGACATTTTATAAAACATTAAAGTTTTTATGTACTAAACGAATTTATTTTCAAGGAAATAATTACAAAAACGCGATTCGTTAGCCTTGAAATTTAAAGAGTTATTTGAACTTTAAGTATATATAACAATTAAAATTATAATATCTATATATATATATATGAAAGGTTTAATATTCCTGGAAGACGTTTTCGAAAGTTATATGCCAATATAACGTGGACACACCGATACATGTCTCCTATACGTCCTAAACTACACATTCATGGTCGCTGACTGAAGATAAGAAGTCCAAGTTTAAGATATGTCATAGGGCGATGGAACGTGTAACTTGATGTCCAATATTATATTAGGGTATGCTAAACATGACGTATCTTTTGTAAAGTCAAATTTTGTTATATTCGTGTGCATATTCTTAAAATGTATTCAGAAATTTAATTTAACGTGTTAGCACTTATGTAAAATTTCATAATAAAATGTCATCTTTTTTCATCAGCGTGATTTAGTAAACCGGTTCCAACCCGTGTGATACAAGAGAATATTAGGCTCATTAATATTTCTTATTTATTTTATTTCTCTTATAAACAATATTAATTATAAAAATCTTTGGAAATAGGTATACTTAGTACCTGAAGATCTTCCATTGAAAGGATAACAAAACTTTTGGAAAAAGTCAAGATCAATTCAAAGAATTAAAGGGATTCCAAGAGATTGGAACTTGACGTTGGGAAGATCGAGGGATTATCGCGGGATTAGGGTCCTATCCCGCAGGGCCCGGCCCTAGCAATAAGAATACTGGGATTATAAGAAATGAATCAAACGTTCACAGTATATCGAATTCAAAGATTATGTGATCGGACTTATATAGAGGCGTCTTATTGAATCTTTGTTACATACGATATTCCTACCTATTTCTAGATATATACTTTCTTCTTCTAGGAATAGATCTATGTGGTTTCTTATTTTTATATATCCTTGTGTTGCAGGTAAATTAACTGATATATAACTATTATCATCATTATTATCCTGATCCAATTACTTGCGATCCGTAATATGTACCTACTTTTCTTTCATCGTATCTCTTGCACAAGTTTTTGGCAATAGTTTTATGATCGGCCTGACATCGATCCTCTTAGGGAATGTAGTAAATACGTAGGATAATAGGTCCATGTCATGGTTTAATACAATTCTAACTGAAAAGTTAGAGTATTAAATCGGGACAATATGTAATCATTCCGGTAGATGGCACACGTCTCCCATAAATACGACAAAATAATACAAGTGAAGAACGTTGGAACAGATTTTAAATAACTGTAGGTTCGAGTCCAATGTGTTAAAATCATTATATGCTCGTAAACAAGTTTTTTATAAATAATCTAGCTTGTTAAATGCTAAATGCTCCGATGGTTCGAACATGTGGAAAGAATGCCCAACGAACGTCTGGTTAAGAAGATATACAATGCGAAAGTGGAAGTATGTAGGTACCGGGGGAGACCGAGACTCACCTACCTAGACCAGTACTTACCTTACTATACTTACCTACTTTCAGCACGTGACCAATCTGGTCACGTGCTGAAAGAAGGTGGAGTCAAGAGTCTCCGAAACCGGCGAACGTGTATGAAGAGAATTATGAATGTTGAAGAAGCGAGTGAAGTATGCAAGGATAGAGTTCTCTGGCACTCTGTTCTCTCTGCCTACCCTGCAAGGGATATGGCGTGATGATATGTATGAATGTATGTACGTTATCTGTGTGGCGAAAAAGTAGGAATACAATTAACTATCGCTATCTTTACCACGGGTGTCGTACAAGATTATTATAATTATAATTTGACTACACAGTTGGCATACTGGTCCAAGTAGGATCCTTCCTAGTGTAGTGGGTTTGAGCGAGATAGCCATGACAGTTCTTTATACAATAGGGAATATGCACGTGACTCCAAAATGAACAAAATATTTTTTTTTTGTAATCTTTATTGCTTAAATAACATACCTATACAATTATTTTTGAAATTCATCATTATTTAATAGTGAAATTTAATTATCAAAAAACGGCTTTTTTGAAATTCACTCGCAAATTTCTAAAACGCAACGCGATTGGTTGTTCTTGAACAACCAATCGCGTTGCGTTTTAGAAATTTGTCGTCTTGACGTGACGTCATCGTACACTCGAGTCTTCTGGTATCAAGGCGTTTCTATAGCGATTATTTTCTATCGTTACCCAGTTATTTCATGAGTTATTAGTTTTCTGTGTTCAAGTATTAATCCTTGTGAATGAGAGACTTAACAAATGTCACTTTTTGTCCCTGTTCTAATGCCATTATTTTGTATTGCATATAATTCTTTGTATCTGAAACCCAATAGAAAAATGAATAATAAATAATTTCAAACTTTTCTCTTACTCTAATAAGTTACATGTTTTCATTCATAGGTATCATAGATGACTAAACATATATTACTCTTAGACCCATGTACCTATTACATATTGAGAATATATCTTTAAGAACTTTACGTAAACTAGGTAGTGTACGTCGAAGTTTGTTAACAAAACAAGTATCTGCATGTAATTAAGGAAAAATGATTCTTTTATGTACTTCATCACTTCTCTAATGTGTTTACTTACGTTAAAATGATCTTCACAACAGTATAAACTGCTCAAACACAACACATTGTCTTTTCTCATCGCCTTGCATCATTTTTTTTTTATTTATTACATTTCTCGGCATAAGGAAATATACTTTGTTAGGTACAGTTTTGATAATACTTTGGCACATAGGAACGACACAATATTTATAATACGGTTTTCTGTTCTTTTCCATGGTAATAAGTTGACTTTACACTCCCTTTTTTAATTTTCAATAACTTCGTGAACCAACCATTTCGCTAATGACATCCAACATGTGTGTGTATTCTGACGTCACAGAAGCGCGCCATAATAGCCGCGTTTTTATCGCCCAAAAATGATAGTGATTTTAATATTTTTTTTTTAGCTTAATGGTTTATATTTTGGATGTGTTATATTTATTTTTGGTAATGTAATAACTAGTAGAAACGTTGAAAAAAATAAAAAAATATCATGCATATTCCCCATTACAAAACTATAATTTGTTGAACAATAATTATTGTTCGTAATTGTGTTTTTACGTGTGGTGACGGAGTAAGAATACAATTTACCCCTATCTTACCCGTGGATGGTCGTAAGACGACTAAGGGATATAAAACGCATATAACGTATATGCAAGAAAAGGAAAACTCGACATGAACCCTATACTAACACGTCTGACCACCGTGGTATAGTATGTTAAATTTCCCTGCCATTATGGAGGAGACTCAAATCCAACAGTGAGATATATATGAGCCGAGAGGATGATGATACTTCATCTATTTTAAATACTAGTTACGACAATATTTAATTACGAGGTTCGTTTATATTATTTCGTTGAATAGTCATTGAACGATTCACGTATAATAGTTTATATTGATTCCTGTCTCCTAATGGAAATAGTTTGTATTAGGAAGGGTTTCCTTTTGAAACGGGTTTGATGGAAGTGATTACAGACGTAGGGAGCCTACGTCTGTAATAACGTTATTAGGTATTATCTAAAGATAAGGTTTGGTTTAGAGAATCAATTAAATGTGGGTTACATTTATTTTTAAAAGGTCGTTTGGTATTGAAATGAATCTTTTAATTAGATGGTATTGAAGTTCTTTCCGTGTGGTGACGGAATAGGAATACTATTCACCACCCCATATCTTACCCGTGGGTGATCGTAGAGATGACTAAGGTATATAAAACGCATATAACATCTATGCCAGAGAAGGAAAGCTCGAAACAAAACTCTATACCAACACGTCTAACCAGCGTGGTATAGTAGGTTAATTTCCCTCCGATTACGAAGGAGGCTCGAGTCCAACAGTGGGACACTTATGGGCTGTGATGATGATGATGATGGATAAGAGTAAGAGAATGATGATGATGTTATTCCCAACCTAGCTCTAGTATAAATTTCGGGCCTGGTAATGGCAGGCAAATTGTCTTATTCGCACTATTTAGATGGTATAGTCTTTAAGATCAAGTTTTCGTCTTCTAGCATCAATATTATCTGTATATTATATTCTTGTATATCATTTTCCGTGTGGTGAAGTAAGAATATTATTCACTACCCCATATCTTACCCGTGGATGATCATACGAGACGACTAAGGGATATAAAACGCATATAACATCTATGCGAGAGAAAGAAAACTCGAAACAAAACCCTATACCAACACGTTTGACCAGCGCGGTATAGTAAGTTAATTTCCCTCCCTTTGCGGAGGAGGCCCGAGCACGTTTATGGACTGTGTTGATGATGATGATAATGATGATCATATTTCTTAGTCATTTTTTATAATACTACTACACAAAAGGGGGTGATAAGTTATTACTTTATCGCCATATTAAAAAAAAAAATGTTATTATAACTTGCTTTAATGGCGCATTAATGAGGAAAACTACACAAGTAAGACTATCCAAACTATGAATATATGAATGTTATCTCCAAGGTGTCTGGAAGAAATTGCAGTATGCGATGAGGCCGCCTAGTTGTACCAACATTTATTTATTGTCCTTTTTTATTTTATTCCTGTACCTATATATAGTGTACAATAAAGAGTTATTATTAATATTAATGTTATAGAAACCATATCAATATCCATTGTTATCTTATGCTAAAGAAGAAGGAATTATGGCTTAATAATCAACGTTTAGCAGTCGGGTCTACCATCGTACTCAATGTCAATAGTTATGCAGAAAAACACTGCCCATTGGTGCTTCTTTAGCTGGTTTTTATGGCTCATAGGAAAGTTAGAGTTAGCGATGAGAGTATATTTAAACCATATGCATAATTATTGTCATATAAGTTCCACTGTTGGGCTCTAGCCTCAGCCGAAATAGGAAGAAAATTGACTAACTACTAACGGTACTACTGGTTAGATAGGTAGGTATAGGGTTTTATTTCGAGTTTTTCATCTCTAGTACCTATAGATGTTATATCCTTTTACATACATACATACATATTATCACGCCATATCCCTTGCAGGGTAGGCAGAGAGAACAGAGTGCCAGAGAACTCTATCTTTGCATACTTCACTCGCTTCCTCAACAATCATATATTTTTCTTCATACACGTTCGCCGGTTTCGGAGACTCTTGACTCCACCTTCCTTCAGTACATGACCGATCTGCTCTAGGTAGGTTAGTCTCGGTCTCCCTCGGTACCTACATCCTTCCACTTTCGCATTGTATATCTTCTTAACCAGACGTTCGTTCGGCATTCTTTCCACATGTCCGAACCATCGGAGCATTCCCTTTCGCATCTTTACACCAATACTCTCGTATTCTAAATATATATCTGTTTAGTATAGATGATATATCCTTTACTCGTTTTTTACGATAACCACGGGCAAGAAATGGGATGGTGAATTGTATTCTCATTCAGTCACTACATAGAGATGAATAATACATTATAGAATAATCAAGCAATTATATTATAGTATATAATAAGCATATATTAACTTTTCGTGCGGTGATGAAGTAAGAATACAATTCACCAACCCGTATCTTACACGTGGGTAATCGTACGAGACGACTAAGGGATATAAAACGCAAATAATATCTATGTGAGAGACCGAAAAACTCGAAACAAAACCCTATACCAATACGTCTGACCAGCATGGTATATTAAGTCCTTACCTTCCCATTATAGAGGAGGCTTGAGCCCAACAGTGGGACATATATGAAGCTGAGATGATGATGATGAGATGATATAATAAGTATGATATAACGGTATGTATTATAATTAATTAGAACAAACTAATTAATTATAAATATAAGGGTTTCTCTGCAAATATATCAATTAACTTACAATTATTGCCATGTGGCGACTGAATAAAGGGACTAATGATTTGTCGCCATCTTTAAGACCTTACTTAGCCGTGGATGATGTAAAAATCGGTTAAAATTCTCCGATCAAAAGAGTAGGCAGCAGCTTTCTTCTGAAATGTATAGAATCTAACTACAGTTGTTAATGGACGTGATAATTACGGCATAACGTTTTCATTTCATTACGAGGCCCACGTCTACAAGTGGATGGAGAAAGGCTCAAATATGATGCCACAAGCCTCACTAGCATAATTTATATATTTACTGTTAAACTTTTCTTTAAAGATCCTGCACTAATGAAATAAATCTTGTATTGCGGTAAAAATTACAAATATGTAATTAACGGAGACAAATTATACCCACGCTGTGTAGTAGCGGCTACGAATACTACCAACCCTTACTTTGCTCGTGGATGTGGTCAAAAACGACTAAGAGCCTTATATCGACCTGGGCCAACACCACCTGATGCCGTTTGGTCAACAATTGCATTCTCAAGGAGGGTTGGCGTCAGGCAAGCGGCTGGTCATAAAATTATTGCCAATAACTTTTGCAATATGTAGGAATGTTGCGTCGACCCGAAGTAATTCGGATAAGAGCAGGAGAATGATAATAGAGACAAATTATAACCAGACTCAGAAAAACAATTTGACTATCGTATAAAGTATAGTCTTGCATGGGATCAAACCTATGACAATAGAGCGATAAGGCAGTGTCTTAACCGCTACGCCATCTGTGCACTTGGTCAGTTTTAAGTTATTGTACTTATTATTTTAATGATCTAAGAAAAAAATGCTATAACGGTGGTTGTTATGACAACAAGTTTTACTAAGCAATATCTGTTTGTTAATTCAAATGGTTCTTATACATTGTAGCATTATTTTAAACCTTTTCTTCCGCAATAAACGGTCTAACTAATGCAGAATTTATTTCAAAGATAATTTACTTTTCAAATAAATATATTCTTTACATTTATTTATTATAGTAATATAAATTCAATATCCTTCTTTTTTACAGATTTCAAAAAGGTAGTGGTACGAGCAGATAATATTGCTATGAAAGAAGAAAAACTTGAAATATAACCATGTGCCAATAAGTATGATATAACAGCTCGATAGTCTCCATTCAGGAGGAGGACCTTAACTAATAGTGCTATTCTTGAGCTGAAAAAGAAGTCATAATAATTGAGTAAGCAATACTTTATCTATCAAATATAAGTAATATATATATATTTATTTCCTTAAAAATATAATGAAATATGTATTTATTTAAATGCAATCTTTTTTTTTGTGTGTTTTCACTCAGAACCCGTTAGCACATCGAGCGTGAGGCGTAAGGGTGCATAATTACTCACCCACGCAAGGGTTGTGATTCACCACTGCGAAGATACGATCGCACCTTTTCTTCATATGCGTATTAGGACAGATGCATCCGAAGAGCGGCGATAAGCGTAAGCCAGCCCACGCATCCCGGCAAGCCTCCCTGAAGAAAAGAAATCATGTTAGCTTAATTTTTTCTAAACAATATCTCGCTTTATGTATTTGTCACGTCATTTGTACAATACAAATAAATTTAATAACCCATATTGTTTGTAAATTGCAGCCTATTTTTTCTTTGCAAACCATAGTCTACGGTGTGTCGCTTGCGGCGCGGCGGTGCAGAGAAACATGTAGAAGTATGCAACGCAAAGATATTAAAATAATTTGGAAAATTCAAAAGTGCACGCCTCATAATTTTTATATTATTTATCATTTACTATTAGTCAATGCCAGAAATAAAAATAAAATTAAAGAAAAAAGCCTTTTTTAAAAACAAGCTTTTATTATTTGCTAATAAAATAAAATAAAAGTTAAAAATAAAAATAAATTAACTCTAATAAGATATATAACACTTTATAATTTCATTGTAACCTTTAACGATAATTAAGCTTTTTCGTCTACTACAAAATAATTCCATATCGTACATAATTATATATTTTTAACACTAAAACTTTACACCATAATTATTAAATCTTCCCGTTTCTATCATAGTCCCAATTTTATAAATAAAAGCGTGTTACATTTTTATGGTATGATTAGCACCTCCTTTTTCCTATGGCCAGCTTCCAAGTCCAACATCAGACCCTGGTTACCATTATAGTATCAAAGTACTCGTCAAGACGAATCAAACGAGTCCAAACTCGATGGAGTTGCGTTGATTAATTGCGGAGTTCCTATGGCCCGCTTCCAGGTCGATCGTCAGATCCTAGTTACCATATAGTATCAAAGTAACCGACAAGACAAATCAAACGAGCCTAAACTCGATAAGGTTGCGTCGTTTAATTACGGAGTTCCTATGGCTAGCTTCCAGGTCCATGATCAGACCCTGGTTTCCATATAGTATTAAAGTACTCGCCAAGATGAATCAAATAAGCCCGATTTCGATGGAGTTGCGTCGTTTAATTACGGAGTTCCTATGGCCAGCTTCTAGGTCCATCGTCAGACCCTAGTTACCATATAATCTCAAAGTACTCGACAAGACAAATCAAACGAGTCTAAACTTGATGAGGTTGCGTCGTTTAATTACGGAGTTCTTATGGATAGCTTCCAGGTCCATGGTCAGACCCTGGTTTCCATATAGTATCAAAGTACTCGCCAAGACGAATCAAATAAGCCCAATTTCGATGGGGTTGCGTCGTTTAATCAAGGAGTTCCTATGGCCAGCTTCCAGGTCCATCATCAGACCCTGATTAGCATATAGTATCAAAGTACTCGTCAAGACGAATCAAACGAGCCCAAACTCGATGGGGTTGCGTCGTTTAATTACGGAGTTTCTTTGACCCGCTTCCAGGTCCATCGTCAGACCCTGGTTATCATATAGTATTAAAGTAATCGTCAAGACAAATCAAATGAGCCCAAACTCGAAAGGGTTACGTCGTTTAATTACGGAGTTCCTATGGCCAGCTTCCAGGTCCATCATCAGATCAGCTCTATGTCACAATAAAATTGCATTGTCATCCGATTTATATATGCATGCTAAATTTTAGCTCAATCTGAAACCGGGAAGTGGATCAAATTTAACTTACAAGATTTGATTATAGACTACGGGACAGGTGAAACTAAATATAAGTTTGTAATGAAAGAAAAGAAATACTTTTGAAATTTCGTGCCATTCTCGACGTAGAGCTAAACATAGCTATATATATAGGCTGAATGGGATTTATTTCCTTTGCCTGTCCGAATGGACGAACAAAAAATGTAAACGAATCCAATTTTCATAAGTTATATATACACTAAAGACTAAGCAGTTTAGTTTTTTATTAATTGCAATTAAACGACAAAGAATTATCAAGCCATTTTCGAAAGGAAACAGCGCGTTGCAATTATGAAGCTTTTAATAAAAGAAAAACTTCGATACATTCATTTTTACGGTCGTGATCCTGCCAGATAAAAAATATTTTCTTACTTTAAACAAAATAATTGCTTTTTAAAAATATCAAATACGTTTAAACGAATGTTTTTTCTTGACATATGTATTATAATATTATCCTATAAGTGCAATGTGAGAAAATTACAATCATTTTTATGTTTGAAAAGTGCTTAATTTTCATATGTCGAGAGTAGAGCAAGACCTCAACGCTTCGCTTATGAGGCGTGCAATACTAATGTTTTGTTTTGCCATCTTACAAACCTAAGCTATAGTTACTTAATAATTGATATATGTATGTAGGTTTAAATAGCGGTAGGACCACGCTGTTGACAGTTTTCTGTTTTCAGCCGCGGGCCGGTCCGCCCAGGCTATTACCACGCTGAAGATCGATGTCTGAGTAATGGCAATGTGCTATTGGGCTTCGTTCGGTAAGCGAGAGAGCTGGAAGCCTGACTGGGTGGGTTTGGAAATTTTATTGGTAGGCAGCGGCCTAAACCGCTATACCCTTGGTATTGCGAAGGTCCATGGGCGGCAGTGACATTTACCATCAGGTGTGCTCCTTGCTTGTTTACCACCATAAGCAATAAAAAAAAGGATAGATTATTATAATACAGATGAAGAATTTGTCGATGTTTCGAATACTTTATTTTTGATGAACTCACGGGAGGACGAAGCGTTAATGGTCTTCCCGTGACTAAGAACGCTAAAAGTAAAGAAAAGGTATATCTATTAGGAGTTTTAATTTTTTTTTTACAGATTCAGTCGCACTCTACCCAAAGTGGCCGGGGTGGCAGAAGGGTCTGCATACAGTCCCATGACCTGCATAGCCCTAATGTAATTTTCCCGTCATTTAGACTGACTAATTCGTCTTTGGTGATGCTAATAGCATAGTAAGGTCCCAAATTTGAAGCAAATTCGGATATAATTGGGAATATAGTTCAATATGCGTGTTACTATTAAGAATTCCAACAGAAATCCTCACAGTTTTTTCTGATTAGAAATTCTTAATAGTAACACGCATATTGAACTACATTCCCAATTATATCAGAATTTGCTTCAAATTTGGGACCTTACAGGGTTGCCCCCTGCGTATCTTCCTTCATTGTTCTCGATAACGAGGGTACCTCAATTTACGAAATACTTTTACTTATGCATTGATGCTGTAGGAAAGAGGTTTTCTTCCAAAGTCCACCCTAATGTGATATGGGCATACACTACATGGTAGATCCAGTGTCATTAATATGCTACTGAGTTTGATTTATGGATTCTATAAAAAGTATCGTTGTGGCTTTTGCAGATTTAAACCTGAATATCAAGGACTTTTCTGGGTCATTTTTAGTTGCGAGCAAGAGAGCCGTAAGCCCAACTGGGTGGGTTTGGGGATTTTATTGGCAGGCAGCGGCCTAAGCCCTTATTATTATTATTGCAAAGGTCCATGGGCGGCAGTGATAGCGACACTTATCATCAGGTGTGCGGCTTGCTCGTTTGCAACAATAAGCAATAAAAATAGAAAATATTTCTTTTTTTAAAGATAAAAAAATAAAGAAATATAAAAAAGGCAAAATATTTCTTTTTTTTTTAAAGATAAAAAAACAAAGATATTTTTAAGACACTAAAGAATACAACCTTTTATATCCTTACATGCAATTACCGTACACAAATTTCTTCTAGACTCACAACAATTATTTGTAGATCATTCTGCGTGGGTATCGAACACTCGGCAAAAGTCGTCATTTCGGTTTAATTATCCTTCGCCATTTATACAGTTCTATATATACATCTGAGATTATATTTGTACTTACTCATACGGCTATAAAAAAGTAAGAGTATAAAAATATGTCTACAATGTCTTGTTCGATGAGATACCCGCTGTAACAATCCATGTCTCACGTAACGTGATTCAAGATAGTAATCAACTTTATTAACTTGGGTGGGGATTGCGAGGGACTGTGTTAATTTTCGCCGGTAATGCGACAAGGTTGAACAAAATTTAGTGAATCCAATATATGGACTCGTTTAAAACGATAAAATTATTATTATAGAAGATTCTATTTAAGTAAATGTGAATAAAAAAATTAAATAGGTTAAATACGATAATAAGCTGTGTGGTAGCGGCTTCGAATACTCCCAACCCTGACTTTGCTCGTGGATGTCGTAAAAGACGACTAAGAGCCTTATAATGACCTGGGCTAACTCCATCTGATGCCATTTCGTCAACAATTACATTCACAAGTAGGGTTGACGTTTGGCAGGCGGCCGGTCATGGGGTACGATGTCAGAAACCTCCGCGTGTTGTACCCTGGGTGCGGGCGGCAGTCCGCCAGGTCATTCTGATGGATTGTCTCCCATAGCGAATATCTGGCGCTAGGGGGGTCCCCTTTTTTGGGAAGCCCTGATTCGCTCCTAGCCCTCTACTCGTAGAGGGTGACTGGACGCGAATTCTCGACGTGCCCAGTCACTCATTAATTTGAGGGCTGGGCAGGCATATGCCACCGTCGACATATCGTAAACCTGATTCTTTGCTTGTCTTAGTTTCAGGAGCGAGGGTCTTGGCTTAACCACCCGGACCGCGAGGAAGACAACCTCTATAAAGAATTCGAATCGACATTCGAATTCGGAAATCACCCAGAATCTTAAGTTCTGGCGTGCGGCGAGAAGATGCATGGCAGATGGGTTGTTCTGTTGTTAGCCAGGGTACCGGCTGCCCCCCTGGTTGGTAAATGTAGGCTTGCCCGGGTAAAGGGATCTCTGCCCGGGTCGACGTATAGTATCTCCCATGCTCGTGGGATTCTCTATGGATACTTCAAAATTAAGACATTTTAACGGCGGGGATCATAGCGATTCCCACCTCAAGGCCCGGTCAAGCCAATGCAAAACTGACCAAA
This sequence comes from Lymantria monacha, assembly GCA_905163515.2. Classification (NCBI taxonomy): domain Eukaryota; kingdom Metazoa; phylum Arthropoda; class Insecta; order Lepidoptera; family Erebidae; genus Lymantria; species Lymantria monacha. The sequence goes on along the minus strand of LR991107.1, from coordinate 9,976,142 downwards.
ACGACGCCTCGTCCTCGGGACTTGAGGCGTCCGCCGAGGGCCCGGCACAAACCACGGAGGCCCAAACAACGAAGCGGAAGTCGCCCAGGAAGAGCCGGGGGAAGGCTTCCAGCTTTAAAAAGCGAATGTAGGAGCGGCGAGCGCGCAGAGACGCTGCCGCCGCTGAAGCGAAGAAGGACGGCGGTAGACTCGCAGCAGAGCCGTCGACGGACGAGGGCGACAGCGATGTCGCAGAGCCATCCGGAGATGAGGGCGGCGGATCTACAGTTAGAATGGAGGAGGGCGGTGATATTCCCGCAGGGCCGTCCAAGGAGGACAGCGGGCTGGCCGCTGAAGCCCCCGCCAGGTCGTCAGCGCGTCTTGCGGCAAAGACCCCGGCGTGACGGACAAGGAGGAGGCCCTCCCCTCGAAGGTGCGGAAGCGCTCCCTGAGTAAGGGTGGCAGCTCGGGTGCCGACTCCGAAGGGAGCGTGACCAACATGCCCCCACCTAAGGTGCCGGCCTCTCGAAGAGGGCGAGGGGCCTCGAAAATGTCCACCTTAGTGGCGAGGTGTCCCGTCCCCGTGGCTAGAAAGACGCCTCCCACTGCAGAGCGCGCGCTGCCGACTAGCGCTGGCGCGGCGAAACCGGTCCCCGTGGTGAGAAAGACGCCTTCCGCTGCGAACCACGTGCCTCCCGCTAGCGATGGCGCAGCCGTCGCAGAGAAAGCCGTCCCTGTGTGTACAACGCCTATTTGGCGTCTGGACGATTCCCTGAGTGCTGGAAGGAGGGGAGGTTGGTTCTCCTGCCAAAGCCGGGACGGCCTCCGGATTAGCCGTCGGCCTACAGGCCCATTATGCTCCTTGACGATGTGGGTAAGCTGCTGGAGCGCATCCTCGCTGCCCACATCGTCCAGAATCTGGGCGAGGTGGGGCTCGATCTGTCGGACGCTCAAATCGGTTTTAGAAGGGGGCGTTCGACCATCGGGGCCCTGCTACGACTGAGGCTGACGACCGCGGAGTCTGTCACCGGCGGAGACGCATTCAATAGTCTGCCATTCAGCTGCATTAGGAGGGCGCTCCGATTTCATGGGGTGCCCTTGTACCTGAGGCGGCTGGTGGCGGACTATTTGGAGGGGCGCAGTGTCCTCTGCGCGGGTCCCTCAGGGGACATTGTGCGGACGCCCATGTCGCGCACGACACCGCAGTGTTCCACAGGGGTCGATTTTGGGGCCCGACTCTGTGGGACATCGGGCACGACTGGGCATTGAGAGGGAGTCACCCCCCCGGGCTGAGCTTGATATGCTATGCTGATGATACGCTCGTCACAGCTCAGGACAGGACACTCGAAGAGGCGGTGAGCCTGGCCACTCTCGGCACCGAGGAGATGGTCAGGCGAATCGAGGCCAGCGCCTCGATTCGCCTCTCGTCTCTCGCCTCGGGCTCAGGGTGGCCTTAAATAAGACGGAGGCCCTATTATTCCATGGGCCACGCGTAAGGCTGCCAATAGGCGCCTCGTTAGTCGTCAACTCCCTCCAGATCAGTATCCAGGCCTATATGAAGTACTTGGGTCTGGTGCTCGACGGGCGATGGTGGTTCTGGGAGCATTTTCGTCGAATTGCTCCCCGGCTGGTCGGCGCGGCGTCCGCCCTATCACGGCTCATGCCAAACGTGGGCGGACCCAGCTTTGAGGGCCGACGGTTGTATGCGGGGGTGATCCGTTCGATGGCCATGTACGGCGCACCCGTGTGGGCGAAGGCTCTGAACGCCCAGCTCAGGGCTGTTCTGTAGAGACCACAGAGAGCCATGGCGGTCAGAGCCATTCGCGGGTACCGCACGGTATCGACCGAGGCGGCATGCTTACTGGCCGGGACACCCCCGTGGGACCTAGAGGTGGAGGTGCTCTCCGACCTCTACCGGCGGGTTACCTCAGTGCGCAACGAAGGCGGGTTACCTCAGTGCGCAACGAAGGCGGCTTCCCATCGTTGAGCGAGATAGCCACCTGGCGCGAGGACGCCCGCCGAGACGTCATCGCCCGTTAGGTTACGCGGCTGGAGAGGCCTAGACACGGTGTTGTTACCGTTGAGGCCCTCCGGCCCGTACTGATGGAGTGGATGGAACGGCGGCACTCCTTCCGGCTGGTGCAGGTGTTGTCCGGGCACGGTTACTTCGGCAAGTACCTGCACACGCTCGTGTTGCGCCTGCCACCATTGCGGTAGTGACGAGGACACGGCGCAACATACGCTCGAGGTATGTTCGAGCTGGGACGGGCAGCGCCGCGACCTCGTCGCTGTCATCGGTGCCGACCTGACGCTGCCGGCTGTCACAAAAGCGATGGTCGACAGCGTCAGGAACTGGGGCCCTGTTCTGCGAGGCTGTCATCTCGCAGAAGGAGGCGGCCGAACGAGTCCGGGAGGATTCTCGCGACCCGGGCCGCCGCCAGCGGCCGGGGCGGCGCAGACGCGAATATCTGCGCCTGATGCCGCCCTAATCGAGGCTTCGGGTGATCGGACCGGGGAATTGTCCGGTAACCCGAAGTGAGACCACCGCGTGAGGACGACGCCCCGACGGCGAAAGCTGTCGGGGCATCGACAAGAGAGGAACCCGCAAGGGAATACCGCCGGGCCGGCCACCGAAGACAAAGATCGGGTACCGGTGGCCCGCTCGCACGGCGGAGAGAGGTGTTTGCAGGGTGAGTCCATGGGGTTGCGTGCCGCCTCTTCCGTCGCCCCGAGCCGATTTGCCGGGGCGCGACCACATCCGTGGTCCCACCTTGCGAAGAAAAAAAAAAAAGGCGGCCGGTCATAAAACTTATTGCCAATAACTTTTACAATATGTACTATGAAGAATACATATTGTATCGACCCCAAGTAGTTGAGACAAGAGTAGGAGAATGATAATGATTATGACCTATTTTTTTTTTTATTTTTGTTTTCTATCTTCATTTGCCCGTTATTGTCCCAATTAATAGGGTTCGAGTCGCCTTCCTGATGTTAATCCCTTCCTGGTAAATGTAATTGTTGACTAAATGGCTTCAAGTGGAGGTAACATACATACATACATATCATCACGCCATATCCCTTGCAGGGTAGGCAGAGGGAACAGAGTGCCAGAGAACTCTATCTTTGCATACTTCACTCGCTTCCTCAACATTCATAATTCTCTTCATACACGCTCGCCGGTTTCGGAGACTCAAGTCAAGTCAATATAAAGGTAACTCAAGTCCATATCTCTTTCTCTCTATATCTTAGTTATCTTTTACGACATCCATGAGCAAAATAAGGGTTAGTTGTACTCGTGACCGATACCACACAGCAATCTGAAGTTAAGCAGGTTCAGATTGTACGCAATAGGAGAGAAATTGACGTTGGTAAGACGTGCTGATATTGGGTTTTATTTCGAGTTATACTTCTCTAGCTTAGATGTTATCTGCATATTATAATATCATCATCACCAGTCCAGTCATCACACCACCACTCCAGTCGCTATACATGGAGTTTCAATCCATGTCTTCCAAATCTGACTATTCGAAGTAATGTCAATAATAAATAAATATAATAAAATAATAATTAATCAATAATATAATATAAAAAAAAATTACCTATCGTCCATCTTGCATTCTCCATCGCGAGCTTTGCAGGCATTCTTGAAACGATCGAAGAGTATGGAGCAGGCTTTCTCATTGTGGCATACGCTCAGCGCATAGGTGCAGGTCGGCAAGGTTTCAACTGGATACGGGTCTTTTTCTACGAAACAGAATATATTTAGCATATTTCTTAAAGTCTCTGCATCATTATCCAGCTTTTTGATGTCCATTGCTGTATGTCGACTTCCCTCTGTATGAGGCAATAGTGTCATATACGCCGCGCTCGGCAGGCGAGTTGGCGATCGCAGTGAGGTAGGCTGCTGCCCGCTTTCCTGTTCAGTCCTTAGTCGATGTTTACGACTCCCACGGGCGAGTAAAGGGTAGAGACAATTGAATTCTTATCTTGTCACCACATTATTATTTACTATTCGTGATCTGTATTATTTTAATAATTATTTTAAAATATATGATTTGTTTATTTAGAGTTCTTTTATCATAATAAACATATTTCATTCTAGTCTATTCTTCTATTAAATTAATGGATAATTTTGTTTGCTTTTTTTTTTCAAAAAAACACCCCATGCTAAGAAAATAGTCCTTCTGCAGTGGACTTTAGAAATATACAATTAACGGACACACATTATCACTCAGACTCAGAAAGATAATTTGTTCTTTCCACAAAATAGCGATATTCATGGGAATCGAACCCATGGCATTTCAATGTTCGTATCTTTTAACCCCATTAAAGCACAGTAATTTTTTATAATGTAAGAATGCAATTTAAAATACCCTTTTCTATATTATTGTTATAGACGACCGAGGTATATAGGAAAATGATATTATAAGAATAGAATGATTTGACCAGCGTGGTATAAGTAGGTCATTTGCCCTCCAGTTCCAGTGTAAGACCATGTCCAATACTTGGACGTATGATGGTTGAAAGAGAGTAGTAATTCACTTTTTGAGTTATATTTTATCATTATCATCTCAGCTCATACAGATTCTATTGCTGGACTTCTTCTCAATAGAAGGATTACATTACTTTGGTTGTTTGGTATATGGTTTTATTTCCAGTTATTTGCATATAATAAATTTTAGTATCCTTTTATGACATCTACGAGTAAGAGAGAGGATGTGGTGAATGATATTCTTACTCCGTTACCACACCGAATTCTTTTTAAAATATTAGTTTGTTATAAAAGTGTTTTTTTTATTATTTATTAAACTACATAGTTTATTTAAGTTCTTATAATGATGTCATTAACAAAATAATAATTTTAGAACAATAATTCAAAACTACGTACCCTTCTTCATGACGAACACACAGGGATGATCAAATAGGAAGTCGCGGAAGGAGTTACATTCAGGATCAACATTTGGTTCACGACAGAGACATGTCGGTTTAAAGAATGGAAAAGCTTGCAGAGTCCTTAGAGCTGCCTGGCATTTCGTCACAGTCACCGTTGAACAAGCCACTAGAACAAATATTTTATAAAATAAATATATGTTTTCTTTTTAAAGACTGTACTACAGAATAAATTCATCTGTCATAGTTTATTTTGCAAACAATAAATTGATTAAATATAATATAACTAGCAAATGTAGTTCTATAAAAATCTAAGACAAAGTAAAAATAGTACTTTTTAAAATCGATCGTTTTTAGTTTCGATTCCCACGCAAGACAATACTTTGTGCGATTTACAAACTGTTGTTCCGATTCTGGGTATAATTAATGTTTGTAAAATAACAATACAAAAGTGTTTCCTTAGTATGCAGCTTTCAAAGAAGAATTGGGTTTAATAATGAGACAAACATGGATAATTTCACATCATAATATTTGACAAATAACAGAGGGGAACCGATTGACTTTAATTGGGTACAGCTCCAAAATTTCTAGCCTATTGCTAAGAATTATCTCAGAAAAACCGTGATTTTGTATGAAAATCTGTCCAAAATGTCAACAACATATTTTATACACATATTTTCTGATTCGATCCTAAGACCATATGAATCCGGTAACTATACTCACTGTACTCTACCAATGACGCAATTACTAAATGTTTTTCTTCCTTGGATAAGATTTTTAAACCATTCCGATGGTTTAAAAATCTTATACAAAGAAGAAAAAAAGGGCAAGAGTATAATTGTTACCACTGTTTTATTTCCCATAGAAGATCGTAAAAGTTGACTAAGGGAAGCGAGCAGATAATATCACAGCAAATAGAGAAAAACTTGAATCATATTTTTATACAAGTCCGTTTTACTAATATAGTATAGTAGGTCAATTTCTCTTTATTTGTCTTGAACCTGTCAGTGGAACGCATAAAAGCTAAGATGAAGTATTTTTTAAATAAAACTACCATTATAAAAGTTTTAACCTTATAAATTTACTCAATCTTAAGGTTAAAGGACCTGAGCCCCGCCCTAACAGGCCGTACGAAACCCTTACAAAAACTACATCCGCGATTATCTCAAGAATTAGATCTCTTTTTGTGTCAGTAAGCCATTAAGGAGTGGCGCGGTAACTATATTAGATTTTTTCCCTTTTATTGAAACCCCTTCTAATAAATCAGTGAGAGGAAAAGTTGATTTCTATATGTACTTGTATATAATGAAAGTATATGTGTAAGGTTTATTGCGTAATAAGTTGAAAGCATTAGTGCTATTTGATTTGAAATATAATTATTATTGATATTTTGACAATAATGAACTATAAGTAAAATATTTGGGTCGGCTATGATCAGACTTCTTGTCCAGCTATTTGAAGAAACGAGGCAGCGTTTGGTCATCTTGTTACTAACCGTTACATCTATTGAACGGAAGATAGAAACCGCTGTCTTGATATCGATCGCCTGCTTGGCGGATATTTTCTGTACGAGGCGACTAGGGATGTATCAGATATATTGATTGTAAAGAATGTATACGAGAAAGAAATCTGAGTTCGATTGCATTTCAGGACGATGCTTTATGCAAATTTTACAATATGGTTTTTATCTTGAGTATTAATTTGTATTCATTGGCTGCACGTTGATAGTTAATTTGATATAAAGATAGATTTCTTGCTTCTGCTATATTAAAGAAAATATAAAACAAAAACTGTCTTGAAAATGGTCAAGTTACCTCCTTCTAGTGACTGCTTAATCCATCAAAATATATGCAAATTACTTTAAACGTTTGCTGATGACTGTTAAACGTCTAAACGGATATTAGTGTATTGTAACGAAGAACCATGTCAATCACGCCAGCTTTCAAACAAAAAAATCGCATCATGATCCATTCGTTTTGGGGCTACGATGCCATAGACAGACAGATACGTCCAAATTATAATACACGTCTCTTTGCGTCGTGGGGTTTAAAATATTAAGGTATAAAAGATTTTGAATTGTCAAAACAAAGAAAAAAGCTACACGCTAAGATTCAAATATCATAGCTCATTAAATAAAGGTGTGCCTACATCAGTGATGAGGGTAGACAGCTCTCCCCGTCGAAGCCAACGCTTAAAAATCGTCCGTGCACGATACCTAATTTGTAGGTCCTTTTCAGTGAGTTATTGCCGTAATTTTTCACTCTTTGAATATCGCTTTTCGTCATTATTACTTCGTTTGCATAGTTTAGTGTTTGTCGGTTGAAAAGGATACTGGCAATCTTTTGATCGCAGCTTTTAGTAAATGGGTACTTCATTTTATTTTGCTTTACCTATCTTTGGGATGCCCATAGACGGATTACATACTTATGATCACGAAAGCTCGGCCTAGGGCTTTATAACCGCTTGCATTAATCTTTTCCCCAATTAAACAAATCACTGCAACTGCTACCTTGACTTCAGCAATGCACCTAACATATTACTTTGAGTTTTTCCTAGTCGACGTCCCACCAACAATGTGCTTCAGTTGAGGCAACATTTATTGCAGGACCATTGCTAGTAGCGATAGGTCACTCATCAATAATAGTAGGACGATCACCAACGCTAAAAATAAATAGAAAAAAATATACCTAAAGATTGGGCTGCAAGGCTCTTCTTTTATGGCGCCAAAAACATTGACACTGTGCCTTGTAAACGAGGCTATTATAATACTATATTCTCTATCTGAAGATCTACGTCTAATAGTAAAATATATTGGGGCGATAGATAAGTAATTATTACTAATGTTGGCCAAATGGAAGACCAAGACTTACTGCAAGAGTCTCACAGGGCTATTTAGAGTTTAGACAGCATTTTACGACTCCTTTAGCAAAGAAAGGATTGTGATCACTTTGTATTCTTAATACATACGTACACGGGGGAATAACTTGATGTTATTTTTAAGACACTCAGTGGTAGGACCACGCTATTGACAGTTTTCTGTCTACAGTAGCGAGCTGGTCCGTCCGGACTTTCTCGCAGAAGGTCGACGTCTCAGTAATGGCAATGTGCTATTGCGCTTCGTTCGGTGATCGAGAGAGCCGGAAGCCCAACTAAGTGGGTTTGGGATTGTAATGGTCGGCAGCGCCCTTGGTATAACAAAGCTCCATGAGCAGCAGTGACACTTACCATCCGGTATGCTGTTGCTCTTTTACCAGCATAAGCAATAAAAAAAAGTCTCATAATAATGTGATTATAGCCCACCTTTCGACAAATGGTATGTACCTAATTAAAGACAGTTGTAAAGCTAGGGCCGCTAGATGATTGGAATTTCATTAATTTAGTTGATATTTTTCTATAAATATGAGTAATAAATAATATACAATCATTTCTATGACATGTGCTCAAAATAAATGACTGTGTTATTCTAACGGCGAAAGTTGGCATGGCTGGTTGGTTGTACATCTAGGCAATACTAGAGTAATCACTATACTTATCAGTTCGGCAATGAAGACGTGAGCTTATGCTTACTATACTTACTAACTTCACGGTATAGCAGAATCTATTTTGCAGTATCATTATAAAATTATATTTCTTTAATCATTCAAAGACAACAATGGCAGACCCAAGTCATGGTGTTACAATAGCGTCATTGTGATCAGAACAGAGAGCAATTACTCGTGATTAATGGGATCAGCTTTATAACTTTGAGTACGATTGTTTATATGTATCTAAGGTTTATTTAAATTAATTGAACTCTAATATCTTTAATTCTTTATATATGTTTATTTTTCTGTACATGTGTATGTGACTGTACTCCTGTTAAACGGCAGGACTGATTTTGATGTATTTTTTTGTATGTGTTCAGGTGATTTAACAATTGGTTCCCGTAGGTGACGCAACGATTCCACCGAAGACAAAGATCGGGTATCGGTGGCCCGCTCGCACGGCGAAGAGAGGTGCTTGCAGTGTGGGTCTATGGGGTTGCGCGCCGCCTCTTCCGTCGCCGCGGACCGATTTGGCGGGGCGAGAACAACTCCATAGTCCATCGCAAGAAAAAAGAAGAAAGGTGACGCTACGATTGAAACAAAGGTTTTTTTATTTTTATCAGTGTTTTCTGTAGCTTATACCTATATAAAAAAAAAAGAGAAAATATGTTTTTGGCTTTCGATTTGTAATTTACACATACAAAAAACTAATTAAAAACAAAAATAACTGATTCCAATTAAATTTCGATTTCCAATGTAAATAATCTGATTTTAACGAGAGACACAAAAAGGGTTATTGACTCAGCTTCTGCTACTTCATTCTATTGAAATATCGCTGACATTTTGCAATATATATTTAACCCTTACTTTTACAAAGCAATTATGTTTCAAGAACCTAATAAGATTTTCACAACATCCAATTATTCCAGGCGATAGAAGGGCAGTGTGGAAACTTATAACTTTAGTGGGTCTTACCTCTGAACAGGTCATTTAAATCGAGGTATTGATTTTATTGGCGGCGTTGTTTCCAGAATGTTTTTCTTCTAATATAATACATTAACTTTCATAGCATTTAAAAGGAATTTCTATGTGGTGGCGGCTACGAATACTACCAGCTCTTACAGTATTCGCGGGTGTCGTAAAAGACGACTAGAAGCTTTACACAGACTTGGGCCACACCATCTGATGCCGTCAGGTCCACAATTACATTCTTAAACAGGGTTGATGCCATTTAAGCAACCAGACATAAAATCTTTATCGAAACATTTGCAATACAATGGAAGAAAACTATGCCTTCCGTCGACCTCGAGTAATTCAGATTAAAAGCAATATCTCAAGTAATTGAGGTCTAGGAATCGTAAGAGATGTAACAATAGATAGATATTAAACAGTTGTATTTCCGGCAATACTCACACGTTAGAGTCGATTATGTCGACCCGGGTTTCGAGCATGTCCGATGCTCATCATCAGGGCGAGTGCGCAGCTGCGTCTGCGACCCCCCGACGCGCACTGCGGCTAGCGTAACGTGCAGCACGCCGCGACACAGCTTAGAGCGGCGGGGAGGTACTGCTTGCTTCTTGAGCGTCTTCAGCGGAATCGTCTGATGAGTCCCGATCGTTACCGAGGGCATTTGATGGTCTCACAACAAACTCACTCCGCGTGCCATCACCCTGATATACCACGCTGACCACGTCGCTCTCCATCCCAGACAAAACCTTGTGTGTCGAGGTAGTATTGAGTGCCAGTATCCATGCTGAAGGGAGCGTCCACCCACAGTCTCTATTAAACATACGATGTCGGTTGATTTCTATAGCTTCATGTATTTTGCGAGGTATAAAATACTTTTCTGTGGCTAATACGGAAACTTTGTCGAACCGAATGTAGTGTATTGTGTTCGAGAGACTGGCGTGCTCTGCTATGGCTGATTTAGTGGTGTCCATGTTCTTAATACTCCTGACGTGTTCGGTTAGTCTGGTGGCGATGCTGCGGCGAGTTTCTCCCACGTAGCTCTTGCCACAGTCACAAGGTACTCTATAGACTCCTGGTACGCTCAGGTAGTCCTCGTCTTTGGGTGAACGTAGCATTTGCCGTAGTTGACCAGGTGGGCGGAAAAACGTTCGTATATCATACTTGCGTCGCAATAAGTACCCGATTTTGTCCGTTGTTCCCTTTACGAACGGTAAGTCGGAGAACGTTCCACTCTTGTTGGTCGCTTACGTTTTTTTAATACTAAAATAGATAGATAGATAGTGTGAAGGAGGATATAGGTATGAAAGAAGAGAGTGTAGACCTGATAGCTATCAGGATAATATTGAAGGCATGGACATATTGTGCCGACGATGCCGATGCCCGCTTCATATCGACCTGAGCCAATTTCACCTGCTGCCATTGGGTCAACAATTCTATTCTTAAGGAGGGTTGACGTCACGCAGGCGGCTGGTCATAAAAGTATTGCTAATGACTTTTGTAATATGTATGATGCAAGGAGAATACATATTGCATCGATCCCAAGTAATTGGGATAAGAGCCGGTGAATGAAGATTAAGGTTTATTTTAAATGTAATATGTTATTTAAAAATCTTCGTAATGAAATTTTCTACAGTTATAACGAATAAAAAAAAAATAAAAAATACCATAAGATGTGAATAGGGCGATCGTACGAAGTCGAGCAACTAGTATAAAATAAATGTGAAAATTATTAGGGTAGTGATATTATCACAGCGTAGGCGTTTCCGCTTCTGTAGGCAAATAACTAGGTAGGCGACGTTTATTACGTTCCGTTGGCAAGGAAATCATATTAACTAAAATATTTTGTTGTATAAATAGAATTGGTGACTGTGCTTTTATATTTTTAATATTTGAAACAAGCTCGTGATACATAGCACATTATATCAAACGATGTATAACGATTTCTAATGTTTAAACGAGTAAATTTGAAATATAACTATTTTTTTTTCCGTGTGGTTACCCCCTCTATCTTACCCGTGGGTAATCGTAAGAGACGACTAAGGGATATAAAACGCATATAACATCTATGCAAGCGAAGAAAATTTCGAAACAAAACCTTATGCCAACACGTCTGACCAGCGTGTTATAGTAAGTCAATCTCTCTACCATTATGGAGTAGACTCGAGTCCAATAGTAGGGCATATATAAGATGAAATGAATGAATAGAACTACTTTTACTATAACCGCAGTCCTCCCGTGACCATCCGGGGTTCGAACACTACACCAACCGCACCATGGCGTAAGTGGCAGCACGATTGGGCCGAATTCCCAATAGGTGCGGGTTAGAACCCCGCTTGTGACATCATTTTTCGTTTCGTAATCGGGTATTTATAAATAGTTAAGCATATTAAATGCTAAAAATTTCAGTAATTTGAATAACAAGGTTGTGTCATCGTTTAATACAATTCTAACTGTAAAGTTTGAAGTATTAAGCAATGTGTAAACATTGTCCGCTAGATGGCATACGTCACCTTGAAGACGTAAGATATAATATGAAGCGAAATTTGCATGTCCTAAAATAGTTCACGATTGTGTAAGTGGCAGCACGATTGGGCCGGATTCCCAATAGGTGCGGGTTCGAACCCCGCTTGTGACATCATTTTTCGTTTCGTAATCGGGTATTTATAAAGTAAGGGTTGGTAGTATTCTTAGCCGCTACTACACAGCGTTCGTCGTCTTTAAAGATATGCAAAGTAATAGGTAGTATTCGTAGCTGTCATCACATAACAATATATATATGTTATATGACTCCCATAGGAAGGGAAGGAGTCGTGAATTGTTTCTTACTCAGTTAACTAATGAAAAAGTTTTGGTAAAGTTATTTAACTTAATAGCGTGTTTATAATATGTCTTAATTAAGTTAATGGATAAATAATATTAGGACCTTAGGGAGCTCTTGGCTATTCAACACGTTATAAACATATGTGATTATATGTTGAAATAGTTGTGTACGTCTTTTGTTAATGTTGGTTAATATTTGTAATACTATATTCAAACAAAACCATTATTATCGTTAGTCTTCATTAATATCCATTTTCCATGGGGTGACGAAGTAAGAATATAATTCACTACCCCGTACGTTACCCGTGGGTGATCGTAAGAGACGACTATGGTATATAAAACGCATATAACATCTATTCTTTTTTTTTTGGAAACGTGCTACGGCCCCGCTATTCCGTCCTAAGCGATATAATATTTATGCTTGTTTTTTTTTTTCTGGGGTTGGGCTACGGTTGGCGCTCTCCTCGCACCACTCCGTCCGGAGCGACAGAGGGGCGAGAGGGGCACGCACACCCGTAACCCATCCGTGAACCTCGCCTTCGTCGTTGGACCGGCCACCGGAGCAGCGTGAACTTGTCGTCAGTGGCCGGCCCGACAGAATACCCCCTGAGGGGTACCCTCTCCTTGAGCGACGTGCCCCAGGGGGGAGGACGTCGATCCTTCCTCTCGCGGTCAGCCTCTCGCCGGGTAACGGACTAATAATACAATATTTAGAAAAAATCGAAACAAAACCCTATATCAAAACGTCAAACCAGCGTGGTATAGTAGGTAAATTTTCCTCCTGTCTTGAGGAGCTTGCGTTATAGTAGATCAATTTCCATCCTGTTTGGAGGTTTGAGCCCAATAATGTTCTTCGAGACGTCACATTTAAACGGAAGGTCAAGTTAGTTGAGCAGTTGCTGGTACTTAGTTGCACCTTTACTTCTCTTCTTCTTGGTCTACAAGAGAGCGGCGCTGGTTATTCTTCTGGTAGTCCTTAAGCCACCTATTCCAATTTTCACTGAAAAGTAAGGTGTGATAACATATTTTTTTTTATTCAAATTATTAATTCTTTCCCATAAGTGATCGTGAAAAGCGATTAAGGTATATAACATCTATGCAAGAGAAGGAAAACTCGAAACAAAACTCTATACCAACACGTCTGACTAGCCTGGTATATTAGGTAAATTTTCCTCCCATTATAGAAGAGGCTCGAGCCCAATAGTGGGACATATGTAGGCTGAGATGATGATAATGACAATTATAATATTTTAAGATTGTTAAAGAAAAAAGAAGCAAAGATACTAAAAAATGAGAATTTTTAATTAAAACAAAATATTTCATCTTTTATCCCTTCCAAAATATTGACAATATTTGCCGCCCTAGGCTCGGACCTGGTGGCAATATCCATCATTGATTTGAATAATTACACTGGTCAACACTAGTTTTGGTGCTAAGAAACTGTATTTTTTTTATTAACTTAGGATCGTATTCTGATTACATTTATACCAAAAATTAAGAGATTCTACGTGTAGTTTTGTAAATATTGACTTGTTTAGAAAAAAACAAAGTTACAAAGAAAAACAACATTTATTAAGTTATTGTGTACATAAAAACGATCTTTTTCGCGACTTTCGTGAATGAGATGCATTGGGACAATCACGTTGCATACCCCAGAAGTAGTCAGCCATCATATGCTGATCCCATCGAGCTTGGTACCTCTCCTTCATCGTTTTTAGGTCCTGGTGAAAACGCTCCCCTTGTTCTTCGCTATAGGATCCAAGATTCTCTGGAAATTGATCAAGGTGACTGTGTAGGTAGTGCACTTTGATGGACATTAATATGTCAGGATGTAATCATCCTAAGTTTTTGAAGCTTTGTAGCATGACATTTACGATTTGTGAGTAGTTATTTGACTAGTAATTGCCGAGAAAGTTTTTAGTAACATCAACAAACGAAGTCCACGCAGCTTGTTCCAAATCATTCAAGTATCTTTTATTAATGTTCTTATCTGTAGTCCATCAAAAATCCCTGCTTTTATCTTCTCTAAGCTAAGACCCAAAATTATTCTAGGTATATACGAAAAACATTGCCCATTTTATCTAACGCCTTAACAAATTGTTTCATTAGGCCTAGTTTTATGTGCAAGGGGGGCAATGCTGACCTGACGCTGCCGACCATCGCCAGGGCGATGCTCGACAGCGTCAGGAACTGGGACGCGGTCGCATCCTTCTGCGAGGCAGTAGTCTCGCGGAAGGAGGCAGCGGAGCGCGTGCGCGAGGAGCGTCTCCTCGACGACGCGAGCCGCCGCCGGTGACTGGGGCGGCGCAGGCGCGATTACCTGCGCCTGATGCCGCCCTAGCCGAGGCCGCGGGTGATTGGATCGGGGAATTAGTCCGTCACACGCCGAGAGGCTGACCGCGTGAGGAAAGACCGACATCCTACCCGAGGCAGGGACGTCGGTCGAGGAGAGGGTACTCCTCAGGGGTATTCCGTCGGGCCAACCACTGACGTCAAGTCACTCTGCTCCGGTGGTTGGCCCAACGACGAAGGCGACGTCACGGGTGGGTTACGGGTGTGCGTGCTTACGCCCCTCTGTCACCCCGGACGGACGTGGTGCGAGGAGTGTGCCGACCGTAACCCGCCCCCCAAAAAAAAAAAACAAAAAGGGGGGGCAATATAATTTTATCTCTTGAAACCAAAGGTGGGTTAATGACATTCTGCTTTCCCACCTCCATCGTTTCACGTAGGGGCCAATCTTTCTTTTCCCAGTGTTGATGCTTGGCACGACTATTCCACAGACAATAAAAACATGGGTATTTAGTGTATCCACTCTGTTGTCCTAATAAAAAGTTGACCATCTTTAGATCAACAGAAATACTCCATTGGTGTTTGTTATATTTGATTTTGTCTAACACGAGCGCGATATTTTGATACTCTTCCTTCAGTTTTGTTGAATGAGCAATGGGTACTGAACCATATTTATTGACATTGTGTAAAAGAACACTTTTAAGGTTTCTTTTAGAACTGTCTATAAAGAGGTGCCATTCATTTGCCTGATATTCTGAAAGACCCTTTCTGAGAATAAGGCCTTGCACATCATAACAAAAAACAAGATCATTTTCAGAATGAAAAAAAGCTAGTAGGTCTTGCTCTCTTGTACGATAAAACGTCACTTTTGTACCTGTTGCCAACAAGTTTTTTTCTTTTAATCTTGAAGCCAAAACTTCCGCAGATTCTTTAGGTAGCTCAAGATCCCCTATCAAGTCATTCAATTCTTTTTGAGAGAAAGGTTTTGGTTCTGTAGACGCTATACCTTCGAAATAACTGGGACTACTTACTCTCTTTATTAGTGATTTCTTCAAATGACGGTTCACGGGTAGCACAAAATGTTGGAACAGGTACTTCCTCTGAATGTGGCAAAGGTCTTCGAGCCGATTCTAAGTATGGGTAAATCATTTTTTTAACGTTAACACCACGCAAATTAACACAGCAGAAATAACAGTCATCAATGTGATTTGTTTGTTCTTTCCATTGCATAGGCACTCCGAATCTCATACGGCTTCTTTGACCTTTGACCCACTGTCTCAAATATTCACAGCACACTTTACAAACAATTTAAGGTATTCACGGCTTGTATTCATCCACAATTTTTAAGTTAAAGTAAGAAAAATAGGCACTTTTTATAAATTCTGTTATAGGTTTTCTATATTTTTTAACTGTGTATTCACCACAAATGTAACAAAACACATTTGGTTCATTGAAACAACTTCTTCGTGATGAAGACATGATGACAAAATCAATTTATTTATAAAAATGTACCGATGAGTTAGCAAACCGAGCACACGAAAGTACTGATTATGGCCAATATTCAAAACTGAGTGTAAATCGAAAACTACACGTAGAAAAAAATAAATAAAATACATTTAGTGTTACCAATGGATACTTAGTAAAAAATCAATAGCACAAACTCGGCACCAAATTTTTTTTAATTTGTTGACCAGTGTTATCACTCTTGATATCACAAAACCAGTAAAACCTCTCGTTAACACTGAGTGCACAGAGAAATATGTTCCACAAAGACGAACAGACGAATTTAACAAAATTATAATAATTTCAAGCAGTAAGTGCTTTTCTACAAATACATTAGAATTGTATTAGATCTTGGATACTATTCCACTCGTAGATCAATGCCCCTCCCATTTTGAATCAGGCTAGAGTTGCATTCCAGATTAGGACATTTATTTATTTATTTGGAAATATGAATATATTATGATTACAACATATCATTAGGCTAAAAAGAGGAAGAAACAGAAGCATTTCCAGTCATCAGCTCGGAAACATTAACTCTTTGAGGCCTCCCTACGAGAATGCCACTCCAAATGGTGCTGTGCCACCTATATCCAACAGCTTCCTGCGACTTTTATGATGTCGTCAGTTCACCTAGTTCAAAACAGAAGCATTGTACCCGTAATAAACCCTTTCCAGCTTAAAAAATATCGGGATTTTCGATTCCGGGAGAAAACGTTAAGTATACCTAAATTACTATATAAAACATTTTTGTGAATCACATTATCCGTGAAAATAGAATAGAAAAACGAAAAGTACTTTTTGAAATTAGCGCACAAAATCCTTCACTCGTTTTCAGTTTCAATGAAAATCCAATAAATCCCCTCCGGACCAAGGATTTTCTCGCAAACACCTTCGAAGAAAAAAACAAGTTGAAGAATGATCGTTCACTGAAAAATAATTCCTGTAATTCACCCCATATTAGGGTGGCTGGACACTGTACCCCGTCACGGTGACTCGGACAAAACCCAAGTTGACGAGGGATTGGCCCTTGACACCAAGCCGTTTTGTCACGTTAATGCGTTCAAAATTGCCCAACGACTTTAGCCTCCAAAAATCCTGTAGAGACAAAACTGTATTGTGGCCTTGGTCAAAAGAATTCGTCTTAATTACTGACCTCAACTTATCATTGTCATTGCAAATTGGAGTACCGATATTACTTAATTTGTTTGAAGTAGATTAATCACTTAAATACGTCGTTGGTTCAATAGTAAAAGCATCTGAATGCCGAATGTAATATCCTGTGTTTGAATTTAGTCGGATAAAGGACTTGTGTAGGACCTTGTTTGTGTATTTTCAGGGATTTACGCAGGACATTTTCAGTATTTTAAAGTCAAAAGCATAGAACCTTATTTTTTGTAATCAAAATTTAATTGACGAAATGAGCTTTCTTGTTTTTAATTTTTTTGTATTTAAACGATATCTGCTTATACCATTTAACCATCTTTTATAATCATCTCAGCTCATATATGTCCCACTAATGGGCTCGAACCTCCTCCACGATGGGAGGGAAATTGACCTACTATTCCACGATGGTCAGACATGTTGGTATAGGGTTTTGTTTCGAGTGTTTATATCCCTTAGTCGTATCTTTCGATCACCCACGGGTAAGATAGGGGGTGGTAAATTGTATTTTTACTCCGTTATCATACGGATAACTTTATAACACTTTTATAATATTCACAAGAAATTTTAATATGTCGCCACAGAAAAACCTCTATAATAATAATGTTTGAAATGGTTTCACCTCTAAGTTCATATTGTTATGTGTGTTAGTTACTAGTATTACCCCTACGTGAGCGTGAGCTAAGATTGATACTCATAAGCTACGTGAACATCATTCTAATTCTCTATGGAGAGTCATAGACAGTCTAGAGTACAAATTGAGAACTGCAAATACTATTCTAACGAGATCGAACCTAACTGGATACAAAATTGCATTGTTAAGCAGCTTGAATTTTGGCTAGAATGAACCATATTATGCTATGCTCTTATATCATATTCAATATCTTAGTGTTTTGACGTCATGTATTGAGGTTTTAATGTTTTGTATTGAGTAATTTTCATGATATTTTATGGAATACGATGAGGATGAATGATACTTATCCCAATTACTTGGGGTCGATAAAATTTGTAATTTTCTTTCGTAGATATTGTAAAAGTTATTGGCAATAGTTTTATGACCGGCCGCCTGCCAGACGTCAACCCTCCTTGGGAATGTAATTGTTGACCAAATGGCATCAGATAGAGTCGGCCCAGGTCGTTATAAGGCTCTTAGTCGTCTTTTACGACATCCACGAGCAAAGTAAGGGTTAGTAGTATTCGTATCCGCTACCACACAGCTGAAAAAATTTGCAGATATTATAAGTCTTAATTTACTTATCGGCTTTTAAAACCATAAGTTATACAAATTAAAGTTTTTATTATTTATTACTTCTCATGATTCAGTCTTCTAAAGTCTACTGTTTGACGTTGGCCTCCTCTGTAGATCACACTGATTTATTATAAAATTTATAAGAGATACATACATACATATCATCACGCCATATCCCTTGCAGGGTATGCAGAGAGAAAAGAGTGCCAGAGAGCTCTATCCTTGCATAATTCACTCGCTTCCCCAACATTCATAATTCTCTTCATACACGCTCGCACACATATTTAAGAGATTAGTACCATTATTGTGATGAGTATTTATATATATGAATATATGTACTTGTATATACATATATAATGAAACTTAATCCTTAGATGGGTTATATTAGGTACGAAATCGATCCATTTGTAAGTGTCCAACACAAGGGTCCCCCCCTTCGATTGGCCCCGATAATGAACTGTCAGGTACAAGTTATGAAGTAATAATGGCTTTTAGAAGTAAACCCTAATATTACCACGTAACTTTATCAGCCTATGTAAGGTTTATTCTAGCTAATTACGTTGTAAGATTTTTTATTTTAATTTCTTTTGTTGAAGTATTTTTGATATTTTTGGTATTTTATCACGGTTTATCGCAGAATCGTTCATATTGTCATTACCTACTATCATTTCAGCTCCTATACGTTTCACTATTGGGTACGAGTCAAGGGAGGGAAATTGACCTATTATGTCAGATTGGTAAGACATACATACATACATATCATCACGCCATATCCATTGCAGGGTAGGCAGAGAGAACAGAGTGCCAGAGAACTCTATCCTTGCATACTTCACTCGCTTCTTCAACATTCATAATTCTCTTCATACACGCTCACCGGTTTCGGAGACTCTTGACTCCACCTTCCTTCAGTACATGACCGATCTGGTCTAGGTAGGTTAGTCTCGGTCTCCCTCGGTACCTACATCCTTCCACTTTCGCATTGGTAAGACAGCTTAATATAATTTCCTTTTCTTTTATATGTGTTATCTGTATATCATGCACCTTAGTCATTTATTTACAATAAACACAGGCAAGATGTCTGGCTAGCTTAACTACTGTCGTAGGCTTATTTCGTTCATATAACGCAGGGCTATATTTAATGGCTCACTAAAAAAAAAAAAAAAAAAAAAAAAAAAAAAAAAAAAAAAAAGGGCTATATTTAATATTCGGTGATACATAGACTGAGAAGAAGAGATTTAGGTTACTATTATGCTAATAAAGTGAGATGGAGATGATGTGATAATGAGACATGAGATTTCATACTGACATTTATTTTCTTATCTTCATCCGGCTACTCCTATTTGGAGTTGACGCAATATGTATTTCTCCTTCGTATATATTGCTAAAACTTAGGTGATAGTTTTATGCCGCGCGGGCCACCGAAGACAAAGATCCGGTGGCCCACTCGCACGGCGAAGAGAGGAGTTGTACGGTAGGTCTATGGGGTCACGTGGCGCCTCTTCCGTCACCTCGGACCGGTTTGGCGGGGCGGGAAGCATTCATAGTCTACCGCAAAAAAAAATGTGATAGTTTTATGAGCAGACATCTACCAGACTTTAAGCCTCTTTGGGAATATAATTGATGACCAGATGATATCAGGTGGAGTTGTCGCAAGTCTGTGTTTACAAATTGTCGTAAAAGACGACGAAAAGCTTTAGCTATTTTTTGTCTTTTACGACATCCAATAGTAATGAAAGCGTTGGTAGAATTCGCCGCTGCTAGGTATGGGGTTGAGATCCCTCAGCGCTCACCTACAGTCCGGGTAAAGTTGTCATAGCTATCTGAAGCTAACAATTCATTTCTGAGCAAAAATTTTCATTTCTTATCGAGATGTTTATATGTCTACATCATGAGAGCATTCTTCATTATTTTTTTATTTTTTTTATTGCTTATGGCGGCAAACAAGCAAACAGCACACCCGATGGTAAGTGTCACTGCTGCCCATGGACCTTTACTACACCAAACGTATAGCTAGGCCGTTGCCCACCATTACAATCACCAAACCCACCCAGTTGCGCTGCCGGCTCTCTCGGTCACCGAACGAAGCGCAATAGCACATTGCCATTACTCAGACGTCGATCTTCTGCGAGAGTGTGGTACTACCCCGAACGGATCGGCCCGCGGCTGTAGACAGAGAACTGTTAACTGCGTGGTCCTCCCACTATTTAAATGATTTTATAATTATATGAAAATTGATCTATTGTACCTCGATGGTCAATTGGTTTGGTATAGAATTTAATTACGAGTCTCCTTCTCTTTCATACATATTATATGTATGTATGTGTATTACATCCTTTAAGCGTTTTAAATGACACCCATAGATAAAATAGGAAATAGTAAATTGTATATAACTTGCGACTTGTGAAACAGCATATAACTAAGCGAATGTGGAAGGATGTAGGTACCGGGGAAGACCGGAACTAACTTACCTAGACCAGATTGGTCACGTACTGAAGGAAGGTGGAGTCAAGAATCTCTTAAACCGGCGAGCGTGTATGAAGAGAAATATGAATGTTAAGGAAGCGAGTGAAGTATGCAAGGATAGAGTTCTCTGGCACTCTGTTCTCTCTGCCTACCCTGCAAGGGATATGGCGTGATGATATGTATGTACATTAAAAAGTAGCATACATACATATGTATGCTATTTTGTAATGCAAAAAAGGGGTTGTAAAGAGGGATGAAAAGATGTAAAGAAGTATCGTCTTTTTTAAATCCAGAAGCTTGAAACTTATTTTTAGGCTATTGATTAAAATTTAAATAAATATGATATTAATATTTTGTAAATAATTTACTCTTAAGGGGTAAAATAAAAATAGGCGATGAAAAGCTTTAGAAAAGTAACCTTTTAGGCGTGCAAAGCCGTGGGCAGAAGCTAATTGTATATAACTCTATCACTAAACGGAAAAATGTCCATATCATTTAGACCACGGAGCATTAGACCTACAGTGAAAAGAAGAGACGATGATTTATTGTATTCGTTCTTTGATACTTACACGGAATAATAAGTGACCTATTATCTCTCTGTAATGAAAGCCAACGCGGACGCGACACTCAAACCATTTATTCACAGCTTTGTATAATTAACTATGTAAGCCTTTATTTGAGTTTCAAATTAATTCAACCAAATGTTTTTGGGTAACCGCAATCTCATGTAATAAATGTTATTAGATGAAAATTAAATGCTCAAGCTAAGCTTGGTAACTTAAAACCCCCCCGGGTTCATACCCGGGGCATGGACATGGTTGGACCTTTAAGGTATACCCATTTCGATTGTATATACAGAATATTAAATTAAAATTATTGCACGGATGTTGTAATAATTAAGATAGATATTAGTCTAAGATATATTGTCAGGTGTCGTAGATTCTATTCTCATACAAAGATCGGGCACCGGTGGCTCGCTAGCACGGCGAAGATAGGTGTTTGCAGGGTGGGTCTATGGGGTTACGCGCCGCCTCCTCCGTCACTCCGGACCGATTTGGCGAGGCGCGACCACTTACATAGCTGTCGACGCCACATACGTCTTCCGCCATCTAGTGGCATCTTAATAAAGCACTCGAATCTTATTGAGTGAGATTCGAATGAAACCCGAAAAACCGAGTGAACAATTTAATCGAATATTATATATTTTTACGATCTATACCTTCACATTGTTAACGGCTGTTATAACACTTCTCATGTAATCATTGTTTCAAATTCAATATTAAACGTACTTAAACGAAGAAATCATTTTATTGGAGTAGACCCGAAGACCCCCGTTCCTGAACATATGGTCCTACGAGCCGGATTAAGCGAATATAAACGGAAAAAGAAGATTTGTCTGGCCGAGTCATCAAATCTTCAACATCAGTACAACGGTCAGGTATTTGATCCCGTCTACTCCCATCCTATGCGAATCTGTGTTAAAATCGTGTAATTTGTGCATTCCAGAAGACGTGTGCTACATTTATATGCGTAACGGTCGAATCTTCAGAAAATCGTGAGTACCTTACCTATTCTATTACATAAGCTTTGAAAATGGGTGGTGAAGATAAATTAGCAGCACCTTCAACTGTTTCCTCTGTTTCCCCGTTAAAAAAGCGAATAGGTGACCTTTCTGATCTTAGGAAACAAAGAGGAAACCTAAGATGCAGACTAACTCAGTTTCAAAAATACCTAGATTCACTTGAAGGCATTGTTATTTCCCAATTACAAGTGAAACAGGTTAAATTTAGAATTCAGGCTGCTATAGATCATTTTAAAAACTTCAATGATATAGAAAGTCAAATTGAGTTACTTTCTTCAGAAGCAGAAGCTTCTTCTAATGCCGAGTATGTAGAATCATTTGAGTCACTATATTTTGGCGTTTTAGCAATAGCCGAGAGTATAATCGAGGGTGGACAGACTGGTATCAGTTCAGATTGTTTACACGATTCAAAATGTAACGGTCATTCTCAAAGTGGAGTGAAAGTCAAGCTACCTGAAATAAAACTGCCTTGTTTCGATGGATCATTCGATCAGTGGTTGGAATACAAAAATTCGTACGTTACGATGATTCACAACCGTACAGACTTAGATGAAATTCAAAAATTTCACTACCTGCGCTCTTCTCTCAGAGGCAGTGCACTACAAGTAATAGGCGCGTTAGAATTTACGCCCTCAAATTATAAACATGCGTGGGACTTACTAGAGAATAGATTTCACAACTCCCGACTTTTAGTGCACAATCATATTCAAGCCTTATTTAACATACCTACGTTACGGCAAGAGTCCAACATACAAATTAGGAAACTAATAGATATCGTATTAAGAAATCGACGTGCTCTTAAAACGTTAGACGAACCCACCGATTCATGGGATACAATAATTATTTATTTAGTAATTTCAAAGTTGGATTCATCCACTGAGCGTGACTGGGAAAATCACAAAGGTACTTTCTTTCCCGCTACAAATGACAAATTGAAATTAGAACATTTACTCAATTTCCTTAGAAACAAAGCAGATATGTTAGATACTATAAATACAAATCAAAATAAGTTACAAAATAAAATAACGATAACCGAGAATAAATCGTCTCTTAATAAAAATAAGATGCGGGTACATAGTTATATATCAACAAGTAGTACACGTTCAATGGGTAAATCTCATATTAATAATAAATATACCGTTACATACACCTGTCCTTCTTGTAATGAAAGTCATGGACTTTTTACATGTCCGCGATTTTTAAATTTGTCAGTTAAAGATAGGGTTAAATTAGTCGACGAAAAACAATTGTGTCGTAATTGTTTACGGGCAGGACATCCGATTGCCGAGTGCCGATTCGGACCCTGTAAGTTATGTCAAAGTAAACATAATACTTTGCTACACCAAGCTGGCTCGCATAATAGCAATACGTATGTATCTACCGACCGCACAGCTGATCGGACTAATACGTCACGCGTTGCTAGCTCGTCGACTGCGCTTCATTCTATAACTATAGATAACTACCACGCTTTAGCGAATGATGATCCATTATGCGCGCAGCTTATGCATCCAGTGTTATTGTGCACCGCGTTGGTCGATATAATTGATAATGATAATTGTGTACAAACAGCGCGCGTGCTATTAGACAGCGGTAGTCAGCATAGTTTCATATCCGCTAAATTAAGAAAACGTTTAAATACGCCTAGTATACAGTCCACCATACGTATTTCAGGTGTCGCGCAGACCGTGACACAAACGAATCAATGTTGCGAAATTATTATACGTTCAAAATTAAATAATTTTATAAAAAATATTCAATGCTTTGTCTTGCCGTGCATAACATCCAGTTTGCCGACAATAATTAATACCGATAATATACGTATACCAGATAATATCCAACTTGCAGATCCCACCTATTATGTTCCTTCTGAAATCGATATATTAATTGGTGCAGATCACTTCTGGGAACTTATGGGCGATAATCGAATTCAATTATTAAACGGCCCATATCTCCAGGAGTCAAAGTTAGGTTGGTTATTGTCGGGACCGTTAAACTTGCAAAACTCGAGTATTGATAAAAAATGTTATCAATCTCACTGTAATTTTAATCAATCTATAGACGAACAATTAAAACGATTTTGGGAGATAGAAAATGTACCTCAGTCAAGCAACAGGACTTATTCACATGATGAGCGAATATGTGAAGAGTTGTTTACTGAAACGACAACACGAGACAATGAGGGAAGATTTTCTGTCCGCATACCATTAAGGGAATTACCTCAAACATTAGGTGAATCGTATAATTTAGCGAAAAATAGGTTTCTTTCGTTAGAACGTAAACTCGAACATTCAGCAGGGTATAAACGTTTGTACCATGACTTTATGAACGAGTATGAAACTTTGGGTCATATGACGCGTATTAATATAATCGATAAGCCAAACTACTTCCTACCGCATCATGGTGTGCTTAAGGAAAGTAGTACATACTACAACGAAATTACGAGTAGTTTTTAACGCCAGTGCCGCATCATCATCTGGTAAGTCGTTAAACGACATTCAATGGCCAGGTCCTGCTTTGCAAAACGACGTTTTTTCTATACTTTTACGATTTCGACAGTGGAAGTACGTAGCTTGTGCCGACGTAGAAAAAATGTTCAGACAAGTCTTGATCCAACCAGATCAAAGACCATTGCAGCTGATCCTTTGGCGGGAGAAACCAGATGAACCTCTGGGAGTATATCAGCTCAACACTGTAACGTACGGGACTGCATCGGCGCCATACCTCAGTATGCGCTGTATACGGCAGTTAGCGTTGGAGTGTAACGATGATATTATAGCACGCGTTATAACTGAAGACATCTTTGTCGATGACTTGATCACAGGGCACGATGATTACCAGCGACTTTTAAGTATTTGTGAGAAAACCTCAAAGGTTTTACAATCCGCATGCTTTTATCTTCGTAAATGAGCTCTGATATCACTCATAGTGTTCCTAGTGATTTGTTTGTTACAGAACATACACAAAATAAAACTTTAGGTATAGGTTGGCATAACCAGAGTGACGAATTATGCTACACTACGAAAATCGAGGAGTCTATTGACGTATCGATGCTAACTAAACGCGTGATGTTATCCACCATATCCCAAATATTTGACCCACTGGGTTTACTTTCTCCTGCCGTAATTATTGCCAAAATATTATTGCAGGATTTATGGCTTAGTAAACTTAATTGGGATACCCAGGTGTCGTCGGATATTGCTGCGAAGTGGGCGGTACTCGTGAAATCATTAGAGTGCTTATGCCGATTGAAGATTCCGCGTCATGTAATGAGTGATTATATACAGTATAAAGAACTACACATATTTGCTGACGCTTCTCAAAAGGCTTATGGGGCATGTGCCTATATCCGTACCTTTAGTGATGATAATTCATCGGCCACTGTACACCTACTATGTGCAAAAAGTAAGGTCGCACCCTTAAAATCCATAAGCGTACCCAGGTTGGAACTCTGTGGTGCACTAGTAGGCGCGCGACTTTATAAAAGGATAGTCGACTCCCTGCGATTGACGTTCACCAGCGTCACCTTCTGGACGGACTCGACTATTGTCATTGGTTGGGTAAGCATGTCACCACATCTACTAAAAACTTTTGTGCAGAATCGAATTGCCGAAATAAACGAAATAACGGGTGGTTGTAGTTGGTTACATGTTGCGAGTAAAGATAATCCAGCCGATTTATTGTCTAGGGGACAGAATCTCGATTCATTAATTCACTGCGATTTATGGTGGCACGGTCCGTCTTATCTTAAATACAATAATAATAATTTTTATAATGATATAATCCATAATAATATAATAAGTTTAGATAATTTGCCCGAATTAAAATCTCATACATCCAATTTAATTTGCACTCATTCATATTCTTTCATTCATTTCAATAAATATTCCTCATTTAATAAACTCAAACGCATATGGGCATACGTATTGCGTTTTATACATAATATACGCAAAGGTATAACGTGCAGTAGCTCGCCGATACAACAAACCGGTTTCTTATCTGTGAACGATTTAAAAGAATCCGAACGAATGTTGTATAAATATGCGCAGAGACAGTCGTTCCCGAAGCTTTACGAATGTTTGTTAAACAAGGTGCAAATAAAAACAAATTCGAAAGAAATGAATCGTATATCCGGGTTAAATGTGTTTTTGGACAATCAGAATTTGATTCGTGTTGGTGGTAGATTAAACAATTCATTAAATTTTAATTACAATAAGAAACATCCCATCTTAATGTGTAGTAAACATGAGTTATCAGTGTTACTGGTTAGACAAGAGCATAGACGATTACTTCACGCCGGTCCGCAGCATGTTTTGTCCAGCTTGCGTGAAACGTTATGGGTGTTGAATGCAAGAAATTTAGTTCGGAAAGTAATACGTGAATGTGTTACTTGTACGAGAGTTAGAGGTAAGACTTTGACTCCTATTATGGGTAACTTGCCGTCCGCACGCTTGGACTGTGGGTTTCCGTTTATACGTACGGGCGTAGATTATGCTGGCCCTATTATGATTTTAAATCGCAAAGGCAGAGGCGCTCGGTTGGCTAAATGTTACGTTTGTCTCTTTATTTGTTTGGTTACACGGGCCATACATTTAGAGCTCGTTACCGGTCTGTCTACTTGCGACTTTCTTTTAACACTTAAGCGTTTTATAAGTCGGCGAGGTAAACCAAGTGATATTTATTCAGATAATGGTAAGAATTTTGTTGGTGCCTCAAATGAATTATCTACGTTCATTAATAATAATGCGAAAAATATAATCGATTCTACCGCTAACGACGGTATTAAATTTCATTTCATTCCCCCTTATTCACCACATTTTGGAGGCTTATGGGAGAGTGGGGTCAGGTCATGTAAACATCACCTTAGACGTATCATGGGTAACGCTAATTTAACGTACGAGGAACTGAGTACTGTTTTAACACAGATCGAGGCTGTTCTTAATTCCCGTCCTATGTCACCCTTGTCTCCTGATCCCACTGATCTCACTCCTCTCACACCTGGTCATTTCCTCATAGGCCGACCGTTGACTGCTCCACCAGTAGATGACTTAACACACATTAAAGCGTCAAGGCTCACCAGATATCATCGCGTTGAGCAATTACGTCAACATTTCTGGCGGCGGTGGTCAAAGGAGTACGTGTCGGAGCTTCAACAAAGGACGAAGTGGAAATCACAGGCGAACGATATTGCCTTGGGGAGTTTGGTCTTAGTCAAAGAGGACAACTTACCACCACTTAAGTGGCGAATGGGGCGTGTTACCCAGATATACCCGGGCGCTGATGGTGTCACACGAGTTGCTGATATACTTACTGCGAATGGTATCATCATCAGGAGGGCATTCTCCAAAATATGCCCATTACTGACAGACGGAGAGTACGCGACTAAGACGTCTCATCTGCCAACTTCGGAAGATGGAGCTTCCAAGGCCGGGGGCATGTCGACGCCACATACGTCTTCCGCCATCTAGTGGCATCTTAATAAAGCACTCGAATCTTATTGAGTGAGATTCGAATGAAACCCGAAAAACCGAGTGAACAATTTAATCGAATATTATATATTTTTACGATCTATACCTTCACATTGTTAACGGCTGTTATAACACTTCTCATGTAATCATTGTTTCAAATTCAATATTAAACGTACTTAAACGAAGAAATCATTTTATTGGAGTAGACCCGAAGACCCCCGTTCCTGAACAATAGCCTAACGCAAAAAAAAGATAATAAGGTTCTATTCTCATACAGGACTACATACATACATACATATCATTACGTCATATCCCTTGCAGGGTAGGCAGAGAGAACAGAGTGCCAGAGAACTCTATCTCTGCATACTTCACTCGCTTCCTCAACATTCATAATTCTCTTCATACACGCTCGCCGGTTTCGGAGACTCTTGACTCCACCTTCCTTCAGTACATACAGGACTATACTTTATGAGATCCAGAAATTATTGTTCTGAGTTTGCTTGTAATTTGTGTCCGTTAAATTATGTGTTTGTAAAGATACTCGCAATACAAGGATTATTTCATTAGTGCTAATTGTGTTTCGTTTTCTGCAGATAGTAAATTTGTATCAAAATATGGGTCAAATTTTAATAATACTATCCATATTTCTCTCTATTATGTTTTCGTGTGGTGACGGAATAAGAATACAATTCACCATTCTCTATCTTACTCATGGATGATGATAAGAGACAACTAAGGTATATAAAACGCATATAACATCTATGCAAGAGACAGAAAGCTCGAAACAAAACTTTATAGCAACAGGCCTCACCAGCTTGGTGTATTAGGTCAATTTCCCTCCCATTATGGAGGAGGCTTGAGCCCAACAGTAGGTCATTTATGAGCCGAGATATCCTATGTCCTAATATAAATAATTAATCAAATCAAATCATTCATTATGCATAAGCCTCATAGGGGCACTTACATATTGTCAATTTTACATTATTGTTTTTTAAATTAAATTTAATTAATCTACATAAGCAGCCACATGCTGAGAAGATCCGGCAAAAAACTCAGTGGGCTCGTCATTTTTTTTTAATTATTTCTTCACGAAAGTAATTGGTTACATGTTTATGTTAGCTCCAGTGACATGCCCTTCGTGTAAAGATTATTTTTTTTAAATTTGTGTATAATACAAAATTAAACTAAGAATATTTATAAAACAAAAAGAAACGAAAAAAATGGCTGGACCAGATCCCATAAGCGGCACCCGATCACGAGTTAACTATTAGAGCAGCCATCACGCCCCTCAACCACATTGGAGGGAAGGGAGAGATCCGCTCCACGGAGCTACCGCAAGCAGAGACCTTTTCAGTGAGCATGACCACCACACACACACACCATAATCTATAAATTTGAAACAGATAGCGTAGATAAATAAATACATAACTCGTCAGGCAATACACGCTACATTGTACAATTAAGACAATACAAATAATACAAGAGTATCAGACGACAATGAGGATTAGCGTCAGAACGCTGTAAGAGATAAACTTTAAATGGGCAATTGCTGAGAGAGGAGCTGCTCATAACCATTCCAAAGTAATAAATAATACTATACTATTTCCTTAATACTATCAAATTGCCTAACGTTTAGTTGCACAAGAAACACTTTGGCCCTCACAAGTGACCATGTACGCTGCAAACTGTCCCTAACGTCGACAAATTTAATATCAAATACAAACGCGAAAAAAATCTATAAAAATAGTTTTTATTTTAAATGTGTAATACTCGCGTAGATATCAGAATTCATTAACTAATACTTTTAGCGTGTAGTGTAGATACAAATCTCTGTAATGACGATGACTTGTTGGACGTGAAACATCGTAGTTCTCTCTTTTGATCATTAACACTGAAAAGTATTGAAACATCGGGAAATTAAAAATAAAATATTTGCTATATATCTGGATAAATAGGTAACCTAATTACCGGCAAGAGAATTTTGTTGAGTAGCGGTAACCCTTCCATTGGGGACGGTTATGTTTAATAGTAAACATCGATGGAGTGGTGGTATAGATAGATAGATAAGATTTTGTTTGATATATCATCATTAATCTTAACCCACGTAAATGCCACTGATAGGCTCGGTCTTCCTCCTCAATGAGAGGGGAACTGATCTAATATACCAAGCTAGTTAGATTGGTTAGCATAGGATTTTATGTGCAGATTTCTTTCTTACTTATACCTATGTTTTCTACATATCGTATACTTTAATCGCCTTGTACGATAGTCATAGACAAGATAGGGAATAGTAAAAGATATTCTTACTCTTTCTCTGCTCTACTCTAGTTTTACCATTAACACACATAATTTTTTTGTTTGTTTGCAACTATAGGTAAAGGGAAAAAAACATTGTGTCACATCATATCTGGTAATGATCAGACACTCGATAACACAAGCAGGGTCCAAGTCCACTTTCAATCTGAAGGACCCTTGAGTCACACTTTTGTCGAGATATATCCCTATGGTTCGCTGACACTAATATTTTTAGGTCACCTTTATGTTATGTGTATATATATATATATATATATATAATAAAAATGTAACGGATCGCTGTCTGGACATGGAAGATATATGAAAAAAAGTTTACTGGAACCTTTATCAACACAAATAGAACCCAAAATAATGATTGTCAAAATTTTTGTCTGTTTATCTGTTTGTCTGTGCGTTTGTGCACGCTAATCTCAGAAACGGCTTATTCGATTTAGACGCGGTTTTCGCTCACTTAACATTTAGGCTTTATTTCATTTCAATTGGTTTATAAATAAAAAAGTTATGTCAATTTAAAAAATGCTCGGAGAAAAACTTGAAAAAAATCTTTACACCCCTAATGGGGTGGAACAGAGTAGCAAACTTTGTATGGGGAGAAAAAAATCTTTATTGATTCTTTTCAAATTACGAGTCGAATCAAATATTCTATGATAATATCCGGCATTTGTCAATTTTCACCCTCTGGTTGGCCTGTGAAGCGGGTTGAACGACTCATTACCGCCAAACCAAAACTATTAAAGCTAGTAACATTAAATTTTGACGCACGTTCCTTTTTATGACAGAGAGATTCAATATGAAAGGATTTTATGATTAACCCCCCCTTTTATTTTTTAATGAATGCCGCCCCTAAGGGAGTGGAACAAAGTGGCAAAGTGTGTATGGCAAGAAAATTTCTTTATCGATTCTTTTCAAATTACGTACAAATATTCTTCGGTAAAAATAAATAAACACGTGTTTCTCTCTCCCTCTCCATCAACCCTGCACCAGTGCCGTCGTGGCGACCAGTGCCAGCGTGAGAGCTCATAATATACACATAGTAGACGGCAATAGGTTTTTGCCTAAGCGTTTAAGATACAGGTTAAGTTTAGCTTCAAAAATGTTCACTCTCTAACGAGGTCGCAACTCTGCTATTGAAACAAATCAGTCAAATAACGGGTGGCGATAATAATTATCGCATATATTTTTATCCTATGGTCATACCGTAAATAGTATATTAAAGGCAATATAATTTGTAGAATGAATAGACCTTTTTTTTTTTTTTTTCATTTATTAGAGGGCTTTGTCGCTGAGCGACCACATCGCCCTATTAAACAATTACAGAATAATTAACAAATAATCAACATGCTTAGTAAATAGTAAATAACTATCTAAAACTAAGTATCTAGAGCTATATCCGCTAATTTATATAATATTTTACATTTATAAGAAATAGGATCGGCCAAAAGCGTGTTACAAATTCCGACATCCCTACTTGTCACAGCTGAAAAGTATCTAGATCTATAGGTACTATTCCTTTTACATTCTAATAAAATGTGCTGCACGTCCTCTACCACGCCACAGTCCTCACGATTTGGAGATGAAACTTTGCCCATTAAAAATTAAAATTTTTTAGACGGTATATGGCCAGATCGTAATCTAAATGCTGTCACTAATGTTTTCCTAGTCAACGAAATATTGTCCATCCACGGCCGTTGGGCAACATGGGCTTGTATTGTTCGGTACCATATACCCTTTTCTTTCGATTTTTCATCGAAATATTCCTGCCAATATATATTACACTGTTCTCTTACGTTATTGAAGTAATCAGAATATACAGGAATAATGTCCATTAAGATACCGTCGATGCATGCTTGCTTGGCTAATGCATCAACAGTATCATTCTCCTCGATATTCACGTGTGCTGGAATCCACTGTAGGACTACTTCCTTTTTGCTAAACTGAAAGTTCAGAATTTAATCCAGTATATTATAGGCTATCGGATTACCTCGCACGTGCGAGGTACATCGAGCCAAGTGTTGTAATGAGCTTCTAGAATCGGTGAATAGACCTTAGAAACAACCTTTTTCTTTACTGACCGGCTATGGTGTATAGACACACCACACCCAATCCGTCCGAGGTGACGCGTGACCCCATAGCGCGCCGTACACGTACGTCTACGTTATGCGGGCGGGCCATCGCAACCGGGTATCATCTCGAGTCGAAGCCCTCATGCAGTGAACCTCAATACAGGTACCTACTCACGATTGCGCCGCCCAAAGCACCGACGGTAGAGCGTGTCTACGTAGAGTATTTTCTCTCGGAGCCACCCTATTGCCTAATTTCGTTAGACAACTAACTCACTAATCATCGTCCTAGCGACAAACCAAACAAATCTATATATAGATTTGTCGGCGGGCAATATTTTAAATGGTTCATTTGTAAGCGTTTTTTTCATAATGAAGTTGCATTTTATTTAAAAAAGCGTGGTTTACTGAGTCAATTTCTTTCCTGTTCTGAATGAGGTTCAAGTTTAGTAAAAAGTATCTCACAGACATACTTTTAACTTTAATTTTATAATAGATACATAGAAGACATTAATAATTCACGAGTGTGATTTATTTTAGTCGTTTCTGTATACAATGTAGTAAAGGTTAGTCCATTAATCACTCGAGGATTTAAAGTTAAGGAGAGTTTGGACATGAATCATAAAAAAATCACAAGTCTTAAACCTCACCATGTACCTACCTCACCGGGAGAGCGAAGTAAAAAAAAAAAATTAAAAAAAACAAAAATATCACGTGATTAATGAACAACCACTATTCGGCAAAGATCATAAGTAAATTCGTTCAGGAACAAGTGTGAAATGATGTCAAATGTAGAAAAACGTGCCAAAATCAACAATACTTTTTATATGCAACCAAAGATCCAAACTCAAGACCAAGAGTAGTACAACCAATGCATTTTAGGCAAGGTATAAAGCAATACATCGTAAAAGGAACCGTTTCCTAATACTATTGATTAATTTTAAGACATTTGATCGAGTTCAATTTTCCCATGAATATTAAAAGAGCTATTAGAAGACAAAGTCTTTGTAAACGTTGTAATACCGATTTTTGGAACAGTATTACTCAATTTATTAAATATGAATATTGTTCGGGTCTTTTTCCATCTTCTCTTTTATATGATATATCTTTAGGCTCTAAAAGTTGAGCTGTATAAAACTTATTGTGAAATACTTCCTCTATTTCGACTTCAGTCAATAACATTTCTAAAGGCAAATTCAATGTTAAAAAAAAAAATCTTGTACTGCGGGGCATTATTACATCCAGACTCAGAACACCAATTCGTGGTAATAAAACCCAAGACCACGTCATGGGTCAGCTTCGCTGAATAACTGCGCTGTGCCCTAGCATATTGCCGATATCCAACCACTTATACGCATGGATGTGTATATTGGATTACCAGTCCGGTTGTGACAGTGTGCTTATCTGCTTACTGACGACGAAAATGGGACGCTGGAAACCGCATCATCTAGTTCACCAAGCGGTAATGATACTACTAAAGGCGTGCTTTTCCCCGCAGATGTCCAGGTCCTGTATATTTCGTGATGCGCTTCTCATAATGAAGCTGTAGTCTTCTTCTTCTTCTTTTTATGTATTGGCAATCAGCTACTTATACGAGCCATTTTTGCCAGTGTCGAGTTATAATTATCTTCACGTTCTTAATCTCTTCAGGTTAGTCATTGTCTGTCAGTCAGTCGAATTGTCGCCATCAACAGTGCTATGGTGACACTGTTAATGGTATGTTGTAGGAATTTTTATGGAAAACGAAAACGTTGTAAAGCACTTTTATATGATATTCACTACATCCCAGCTGTTCTGTCACATCATATTACATAAAATACCATAAAAATTATCTAATATAACACGTTAAAACACTAAGATATCGAATATAATACAAGAGCACAACATGACGTTTTAGATTCCCGCCAAAAGTCGAAGCTGTAGTCTTGTTTAGTCTACGTTCTTAATTAGTGTAAACGTTTCATGTGGAGTGAATTTTCTCTCACTCAGTGAATTAGTAGTGAATGTGGCAATTATGGCCACGTGTGATGTGCAGTGTGTAACCGGCAACTTATAGACTTACAACTATTATTAAATAAGTAGCTATAAGTAGCAATAAGTCATTGTAATAATAACCTAGGTGTCATCGCAATGGCCACCGAAGTTAAAATCGAGTACCGGTGGTCCGCTCGCACGGCGAAGAGAGAAGGTTTTACGGTGGGTCTATGGGTTCACGCGCCGCCTTTCCGTCACCCCGGACCGATTCGGCGGGGCGAGACGCACCCATAGCCCACCAATAAAAAAAAAAAAAAAAAAAAAAAAAAAAAAAAGGTGTCATCGCAATGGCCACCGAAGACAAAGATCGGGTACCGGTGGCCCACTCGCATGGCGAAGAGAGGAGTATTTGCACGGTGGGTCAGCAGGGTTGCGTACAGGTATCATCCCAATATGGATGATGCAATTTAATGTTTTTTTCAATTAATATACGATAAAATGTACCTTTTTTTTTTTTTGTTTTGTTTTTTTTTTTTGGCGGCGGGCTACGGTACGTCAAACCCCGCTATTCCGTCCGGGGCGACAGGAAAAGCGGCGCAAGACCCCGTAGACCCGCCCTACAATAAACCTCTCGACGCCGTGCGGGTGGGTCACTGGTACGCGGTCTTTTTCTTCAGTGGCCCACCCGGCGGTCTACCCTCACGGGTATCCTCGTTGATGTCGACGCCCGGACAGTTTGCACCATCGGGGCGTCGTCCTCACGCGGTGGCCTCGCTACGATAAAATGTACCTAGCATTTTCATTAAAGTGTATTCTTGTAACCTTCCTTTCACATGCGAAATTTTCCTGCAGGTGCAAGAAATACTTCCACAAGAGGTCCTTGAACTAATAGCCCGATGCTATATGCCAGATAAACTCCAGGCTTAACCTAAATTGTACTCTTAATTCTTAGGTTATATCGTGGTTTTTTTTTATTTTTTTTTTATTGCTTATGGCGGCAAACGAGCAGACAGCACACCTGATGGTAAGTGTCACTGCCGCCCATGGACCTTTGCCAATGGTATAGCTATGCCGCTGCCTACCAATACAACCCTGAACCCACCCCAGTTAGGCTTCCGGCTCTCTCGCTCACCGAACGAAGCGCAATAGCACATTGCTATTACTCAGACGTCGATCTTCTGCGAGAGTGTGGTACTACCCCGGACGGACCGGCCCGCGGCTGTAGACAGAGAACTGTCCACAGCGTGGTCCTACCACAATAAAAGTGGTAGTGTGATGACAGTTGTATTCTAAGGGCGTGACGCAGGCGTTGTCCGGTCGCGTACTATACAGACAATTGTATTCTTACGTCATTACCTTATTACCATACATCTCTTATATTTTCTTATATACACCAAAACTTTCATATCATTTCTGTAGCAACAATTATTTTCCATATACAACAATATTTCTATATGCTAAAGATAGCTTATACGAAATTGTCTTTTACAACATCCACGGGTAAGAAGGGAGTGGTGAATTATATGCTTCTATCCGGAAAGAGCATAAGTAGGTTCAGTTTACTATAATATTTTCAAAGGCACAGAAAAATATTTTTGTCAAGACCAAAGAAAGGAATTCTCAATATACCTATAAAAATATTAATTAACATCTCGATGTTACACAGCATAAACGTTGAGAAGAGAAGAAAAAAAAAGCCTTTTATTTTTTATTTAATTAATAAAATATTATTTTCATATTTGTGAATCTAGAGTTTAGTTTGGATAATATCCAAAAACGACAACATAAAATTCACAATAATATATTCATAATGATTTTATTTTTATGCTTTTGAGCTATATTGATGCTTGTTCATTACCGTCCCCCACTGACCTAGGATGCGCAGTGGAAGGGAACACCGGGCCAGTGAGGGTAACAAATGGGTAATAACAATGGCTTGCGATTACGCAAGGCTATTTAAAGTTCTGTTAAATGTTAGTACAAGAACTGATTTTTAAAACTTACAAGTTTGTACC
Organism: Lymantria monacha; assembly: GCA_905163515.2. Lineage (NCBI taxonomy): Eukaryota > Metazoa > Arthropoda > Insecta > Lepidoptera > Erebidae > Lymantria > Lymantria monacha. The sequence continues at coordinate 9,939,886 of LR991107.1, read as the reverse complement.
GCGGAGATAGCTACTACGTAACCTAACTCAGCGTTCGGTCTGGCCAGACAAATAGAACCTAACTGAGGGGTCACTTAGCTTTGTGTCCAAAGGCGCGGTGACGCAGCGGCCTCGTACAACTCAGGGCCTTGGGCTTGATACTTGCACACACAACTTAAATGTTCACAAATATAGTTCTAATCAACTCGCGTACATGAACGGCACACAAAACAAATTGTGGCGCGCGATATTATAATTACCAAGATTTCACGGCTTTAGACAACAAAAGGCGTAGCAATTACAAAAATATATGCATACACGACCGTTACTTCCAACGCAAGTTTTGGCCGGCTCCGAGCCAACCGCGAACCATAAAATTATGAACACATGGTATTAATTATTAAACTATAATAAAAATGTTTGGTACTGAACAATGCTTTTGAGCGTCAATATAATCATGACTTTCATATTTTTATTACAATTAAATGTAGTACATATAATTCAAATCTTATTCAATAACATTTATAATAGAATTGATTATTGGAGAACAAGTATTTCAAAGGTAATCTTTCTTAGATCCCACTTCCAATATCAAAGTATGATGAACAATAGCTATATATAGTACCCAAACAGAGGAGCTTACCCGGGGACAATACGTCAAAATAAATAATAACCCTACAAAATTAACAATGGGTACCAACAAAAGATGACCGATATTTACTAAGAGCCATTGGCATCACAAGGAAAGAAAATATTAGATATTTTTATTATATATAAAACTAGCTTCTGCCCGCGGCTTCTCCCGCGTAAAATGTTACTTTCCTAAAGTTTTCATCCCCTATTTTTATTTTACCCTCTTAAGGGTAAACTTTTACGAAATTTTAATGTCATATTTATTCATATCTAATTAATAGTCTAAAAATAAGTTTCAAGCATTTTTTTGCAATAAAAAGTAGCCTATGTCCTTTACCAGGCTCTAGACTATCTGTGTACCAAATATCATTTAGATCGGTTCAGCAGTTTTAGCGTGAAAGAACGACAGACAGACAGACAGAGTTACTTTTGCAATTATAATATTAGTAAGGATGAGTTACGAATCCAAGCGCTGAGAGAATATATTTTCTAATAACAATTTTTACCAAAATTAAATAATTTTCCGTGTGGTGACGGAGTAAGAATACAATTCACCATCCCTTATCTTACCGATCGTAAGAGACGACTAAACAATATAAATCGCATATAACATCTATGCAAGAGAAGGAAAACTCGAAACAAAACCCTATATCAACACATTTGACCAACGTGGTGTAGTAGGTCAATTGCCCTCCCGTTAAGGAGGAAGCTCGAGCCCAACGGTGGGACATATATGAGCAGAGATGAATGAATGATGAATGAAAATGTCTGGGGACAGGCTATGGTTTAGTAATATTTCGTTTAAACAGTCCAGGTCAATAGAAGAGCAGTATTCGAATCTATAATCTGCCATTTTACTCATCACAATTCGTTGAGTAAATGGCCAATATCGATTTTATGACTGTGGCCTGCACAGGCTTGAGACTGTAGGATTTCAACTCTCCGGTAACAAAGTGCAATTGTATTACAGGGCTTCGCTGAACTAGCAAAGTTATAAAATGGAACAAAAACAAAAGTAATCACCAAAATCATATTTTTTTTTTGTATAGGATGATCAAATCTGATTATTTTATCTATTTTTATAAGCGAAACATAGTGTTTTTTTGATGCTTTTATCCATTTTTATAAGCGAAACATAGTGATGAAGAATTTTATTCGCACTTCGACATCGGTTGAGGGAATTTTATTCACATTTCGTTTTTGGCAGCTTACAATCTTAACACACGTATGTGAACATATGTATATGGCGAATAATACTTCTTTTGATTTGTCGAACTCCTATTATTACTTCCAATAATTTTGTATTGCGTTCGTTTTTCAGTTGTCAAAGTAGGTATATTCGTCATGCGGAAGCCGATAAAATGTCGTTAGCGCATGACGTCAAGATAAAAAAAATACAAAAATAAAATTATTGGAATACAATAACATACGAATACAATGCAGATATTGCGACTTTACCGCTTTAAGTGTTTTTGGTTTGGCAATGGTATACATTGGGTTCCAGTAAAGTGCTAATTTTTCACAGAATGATAACCGCCTATTCTCTGCAAAGACATAATGATATTCTTGTATTCGTTAATCACCTCCGTTATCTACCTAAGCATAAATTTATTATTCATTTTGACTGTACAGATGGCGTAGTGGTTAAGATACCGACCTTCCGTGCCAGAATCGTGGGTGCGATTCCCATGCAAGACAATACTTTGTATGATCCATCCATCCATAGTTCTGAGCCTGAGTGTAATTTGTCTGCGTTAATTGCATGTTTCTAAAGTCCCCCACAAGATAAAGATTATTTCCTCAGTGCAGGGTTGCGTCTACCACCGAAGTCAAAAATCGGGTACCGGTGGCCCGCTCGTACGGCGAAGAGGGGAGTTTTATGGTGGGTCTATAGGGTCACGCGCCGCCTTTAAAAAAAAAAGGGTTGTGTCTATAAAAATGAAAAAAAAAAACAAAAAGAAATTCATTATACAAAGAGTATATAGAATACTGCAGTTTTCTCTTAATACAATCATCATCATTATTATTAAAATCATCTCAACTCATATACGTCCTAATGCTAGGCTCGAGTCTAGCTGTGTGGTAGCGATTACGAATACTACCAATCCTTACTTTGCTCAACACGACTAAGAGCCATATAACAACCTGGGCCAACATCATCTGATCCCGTTTGCTCTGCAATTACATTCCCAAGGAGGGTTGTTGTCTGGCAAGCGGCTGGTCATAAAACTATTGCCAATAACTTTTACAATATGTACTTTGAAATAAGAGTACATATTATATCGACCCCAAATAATTGGGATAAGAGTAGGAGAATGATGATGCTAGGCTCGAGTCTCCGCCGTAATAAGAGCAACATTGACTTCATATACCACGGTGGTCATATTTGTTAGTTTTATTTCAAGAGAGAGAAGTTAACACGTCTTGAAATAAATATTATATAATCGGGTTTTTATAAATAATTAAGCATATTAAATGCTAAATTTCAGTAATTTTAATAACAAGGTTGTGTCATCGTTTAATACAATTCTAACTGAAAAGTTTGAAGTATTAAGCCTATAACAATGTGTAAACATTGTCGGGTAGATAGCATACCGTCACCTTAAGACGTAAATATGATACGAAGCGAAATTTGCATGTCCTACAATAAGTCACCGTGGTGTAGTGGCAGCACGATTGGGCCGGAATCCCAATAGGCGCGGGTTCGAATCCCGCTTGTGACATCATTTTTCGCTTCGTAATCGGGTTTTATAAATAATTAAGCATATTAAATGCCAAATTTCAGTAATTTTAGATATTATATGCTTTTTATATCCCTTAGACGTCTTTTACATCACATGCATGATAAGTGGTCGTGAATTACATTCTTATTTCTTCACCACACGCAGCATTCATTAAATTTTTATATATTAAGCTATTGAAATACATATATTTAAAATAAAACTACTTTTACGGATTCTATCGCGTTTGTACACTTTACAGAGATGAAGTGGAAACGGGAGTCCTCCCGTGATCATGATCACTGTAAAGTGTTCGAAACGTCGGGCAATTAAAAATCAAATACAAACGCGATAGAATCCGTAAAAGTACTTTTATTTCAAATGTGTAATACTCGCGTAAACATTAGAAGAAATACATATATCCATCTATTTATCACTTTATCTTCGTCTATAGCTATAGTCAAGTTTGTGTATATTAGAGCTTTGCTTCCCAATTTAATGATAAAAGTGTGAGTTACTATTTGAAAATAAAACTTGATAGTTTGACGGAACGTAGCCGTCAAAATTACTTATGAATAAAATTATAAAGAGTAGTATTTTGTCTAAGTGAAAAACATATTAGGCTGGTGAAAAATGTTCTTCATATTGAACGTAACTTAGAAAAAACATCAAAACGCACTTATCGTGAGCCAGTTCATCAACAAAACCATTAATTTAATTCATCCATTTACCTAAAAAACTGATTATCATGCATCAATGAACTTTTTTTTTTCAAAGTGATTTAGAAAATACATACGATTATAATTTAAAAGCTTTTCCACAGTTTTGATATGTTCAGTTAATAGCTTCGACTTTTCTTCGTCCCATGAGGTTTGGTTCTAACGCAAACGGAGCGAAACAGCCCCCTCTATTGAAGCTAAACGAGGTTGAAATAGAGAGAGGGTCTCTATGGATTTATTGTGTCAGTAATAAGTTCATACTAGGTGGAAAGTAGGTTAAATAATTATTGATAAATAGAATTTAGAATTGTATGTGTGATGACAGAATAAATATAATTTGGAAAATCCAAAAGTGCACGCCTCATAATTTTTACATTATTTATCATTTACTATTAGTATTGAGATTGGCCATAAATAAAAATGAAAGAGGCCTGTCCAAATGGACGAACAAAAAATGTAAACGAACCCAATTTTCATGAAGTATACATACACTAATGACTAAGCTGTTGAGTTTTTTATTAATTGCAATTAAACGATAAAGAATTACTAAGCTATTTTCGAAAGGAAACAGCGCGTTGGGATTATAAAGCTTTTAAAAAATAAATATTTCGATACATTAATTATGACGGTTGTGATCCTGCCAGATCCAAAATATTTTATCCGACGTCCTCGACTATTTTTTTTATCAACTATTTTCTTACTTTAAACAAAATAATTGCTTTTTGAAAATATCAAATACGTTTAAACGAATGTTTTTTCTTGACATAAGTATGATAATATTATCCTATAAGTGCAATGTGAGAAAAATACAATCATTTTTAGGATTGAAAAGTGCTTGATTTTCATATATCGGGAGTAGAGCAAGACCTTAACGCTTCGTTTATGAGGCGCGCAATATACTTTGTCGCTGCACATAATAATCCAGGACATGTTGAACAAGACGACCAAAGCCTACTTCGGATGGAGCTACTATTTTAGCCAAGTGACCAATAATTTAGTAACTAAACAATAAAATTTTATTCGATTACTTTAATAAAGAAGTCTGTGTGGTAGGGGCTACAAATACTACCAATCCTTACTTTGCTCGTGGATGTTAAAGACGACTAAGAGCCTTATTACCTGGGCCAACTCCATCTGATGCCTTTTGGTTAACGATTACATTACCAAGGAGGGTTGACATCTGGCAGGCGGCCGGTCATAAAACTTTTACAATATGTACTATGAAAGAAGAGTACATATTGTATCGACCCCAAGTAATTGGGATAAGAGTAGAAGAATGGTGACTTTGTAAGGAAGTCGAGTCGATTAATTTGGTTCTATTTTCTCGGAGGAATAGCACCTTCCAACACTGCTTACTGGTTTACGGGCTAAATAAATCTAATACTATTCCTTTAGTAGAGTTTATTAACTAGCGCAAAAAATTCATACCGCTGGGGAGAAGAGACAATTTTAACTAGATTCTACATGGTATTATATTTTTTCGGATTTTCTAATGGCTTCAGAGGACAATTGTTTGTTTTCAAGCTTTTTCTTTCTGTTCTAATAATATATTTTCATAAACATGCCTTGTTTTTATTAATTACAAAAAATATCTCAGAAGATTTGGTGTTGAGTTTTATTTTGAGATTTCCAGCTCTTGTTTGCATACCGTCATCGATCGATTTTTACAATACCCACTGATCGGTTTAACCCTCTATTTTTATTCTGTTATCACAGATTGAGAGAGTTTTAGGAATGTATGAATTGGTTATAATTAACACACGCACCGAAATATTATGAAAATGAAGATTTCATATACTCGTTTACTGTTCAATTGCGTGATGATATAGCTCATCCTGAAATCACGCTTCAGTTTACTTGAATCATATTAAACTTTTTACATAGTTGAGAATTCATATTTAGTCTGAAAATGTTACCTATTTAAATTTTTTATTATTATTTTTTTGTACCTTTTTATGGTCTCATACATCGTACATATACATACCATCGAATGAGTAAGCAAAGATTTCGGTCTGGTTAAAAATATGTTACTACTCCTTAATTTCCTATCTGACTAACAGTCTCCTGGAAATTATAATACCAACTGCAGTCGCCAAATATTATCCCACTTCGAATGCGTATTTCTAGCAGTCGATGTTGATGGGCTTATGGATGGTATCTCTCTTAAAATAACACTTCGAACTAAGAACAAATCCCTATTTTCTGAACATCTTACAAACAGTGGACACAAATTACACTCAGACCCAAAATGATTCTTTGTAGATTATACAAATATTGTTGTATACTAGTTGAAATACTCGAAACTACGACTCTCGGTCGATAAGTCAGTGATTAGATATCATGCAGTAATCTTCTAGCCTGCAAAAAATCCAATAACACTTCTAGCATATTTAACTTATTTGTGTGATGACGAGTAAGATAGCAATTTGCTACTCATTCTTTTTAGAGTGTCGTAAAAGACGATGAATGAATATAAGCAAATACAGCCACTGCAAGACAATTAACATCCTATGCCAAGCCGTTGGACTAGCGTGGTGACGTAAACCCATTTCTTTACTATCCAGGAAGAGGCCTATGCCCAACAATGTTAGGTATACGGGTTTAAAATAGGAGCTTGGAGGCGAGACTTCACTAATGTCATTTAATGATATAATAATAAAACCGAGTAAGAATGCAGTTCACCACCACCTATCTTACCCGTGGATGATCGTAAGAGACGACTAAGGGATATAAAACGCATATGCAAGAGAAGGAAAACTCGAAACAAAACCCTATACCAACCTGTCTGACCAGCATGGTGTACCAGTAGGTCAATTTCCCTGCATTATGGAGGAGTCTCGAGCCCAGCAGTGGGACGTATATGAGTTGAGACGCGAGATGCGATGCGATGCGAGTAAAACCAATAATAATTTTATATATTTTTATTTAATAAAATGTTTTCATTTTTTTATTGAAGAAAATATTAACAATTTGTTTTCATATCAAAAATGAATAAAATTTGAGATATATTGAAGTTTAATAATACTGTAATGTGTTATTTACTTATGTATGAGAATTATACCCACAAAATATTTATTGATACATTGTACATAATATAAGAAATATTTTCAAGTTTTCAATTAATATATGACTTAAGAATACTATTTGATGCGAAAATATCAGTCTTTTATTAAATCAAATAATAATGTTCTAATGAAATTCAAAACATTTTCATAAAACTCTATCAGTTTGTGATATCATTTTGTTCATATTTTGAATACTTTTATATGGAACAGAGTATATGTTTTATTGTTTAGGTATCTGGAAAACATTTTCGAGGACACCATCCCATATAATATTCCATCGATTTGTTTCTTTTATTGATTTATTTATATTATTCATGGCCGAGAAAATGATAGATATTGTGTGTTAGGGAATATTTAATGAGTACTTCAGTTTGAAATAAATATTATAAGTGAAGTAATAATGAATTGAAGTAAGTTAATGAAAATAGTTCAAATAACTTTTTGTATTAAAAACTAAAGATGTTTTTTTTTGAGTTTTAGTATTCGGTATTTATGTTGTATCTATACGTAATAGACGTGGAAGTGTGGGTTAGTTTTCAATGAGGATTTTACCCTAGCTATAATGCGTAGACGGATGCGTAAATTTATTTATGTCAGCGGAAAAAAAGCTCTTTGTTCGCGGGCTTTTGTGCATATTTTATATTTCTCCATAAGCTATATAAATTTCTAATGTGACTAGTATCCTACTGTTGTAACCTGCAAACAGATTACCTGATGGTAAGTGCTAACTGTCGCCTATGGACCTTGAAATTCCATAGGCACAGCTAGGACGTTGCTTACTTTAATTTGAGTCGCTGACTCTTCCGCTCACCAAACGAAGTGCAGTAGCAAATTGCTAGTAATCAGAAGTCGATTTTAGGTTAGAGTAGGGTTGGCCGCCGACGTCAAAGACCGGATACCGGTGGCCCACTCGCACGGCGTGGAAAGATACATTGCGGGACGGGTTTATGGGGTCGCGCGCCCCTTCAACTGTCGTCTCTGACGGATTTAGCTGGGTGTGTCAGAAAATTGTCATTAGCGTGGTTTTAACACATTGGGTTCGACTCACAATGGGAGGGAAGTTGTCCTACTATTATGCTGGCCAGATGGGTTGGTATAGAGTAATATATCGACTTTTCATACTCTTGCGCAGCTGGATAAGTATGTCATATTCCTTACACGTCTTTTACGATACATCCACGGGCAAGAAAGTGAGTAGTGAATTATATTCGTAGTTTAACATGAAAAAAACACGTACGTAGGTTCACTTAACGATTTTTAAATGCACAGAAGAATGTTTTTCAAGTCAAGAAAAGGTATCCAACTTTTGTCGAGGGGGATAGTCCAAATTTCTGGCCGGGTTTTGGTTAGCTGGTTGCTGCCTATTGCAAAGAGTAACAGTGTACTGTTTGATCATTTGCCATCATCGGCAATATAAAAAAAATCAATACTTAGATATATTGTTAACATAATGTTAATATATCTGTCAGTACAAAAGTATACGTTTTGTCATGTTACTGATTATTTGATGACGTATCACTTAGAGCCTGTGATGTTTTATTCTACGATCTCCCTAGAGTGGTGGCTGCGGCGAAAGGTCAATATAATATGGCTGCCCATTACACCGAATTGTAACGGTCGTAAAAAAAAATTGAAGTGAAAACTTATTTTGGTACACCGTGCAAATTGTTTTGTGGGTATTGAATTAGAATTAGCAACCGTGTTTGACTATGTAATTGCTCATTCGAGTAAAGCAATCCTCGCCGACAATGGTGCATTTTATCGATTTGTATTAACGTCACCTTGATAATATTTTCACTTCTACCTGTGGTGTTAAGCACACACCACTGAGTCATTTTTAGCCTATATACTCGTAAATATGCGATGTTCTAGAGATTTGGTCTTTAAATTTGCTCGCGTGAACCGATTTTGATAGTATTTACTCATATAAATTTATTTTAATTTCGCAATGTCACTGAAGACGTTAATGAAAATTTCATAATCATCATCTTGGCTCATATATGTCGCATTGTTGGACTCGAGCCTCTTCCGTAATGGAAAGGAAATTAACATAGTATACCACGCTGGTCAGACGTGTTGGTATAGAGTTTTCCTTGTGTTACATAGATGTTATATGCGATTTATATCCCTTACGATCACACACGGGTAAGGTAGGGGTGGTGACTTGTATTCTTACTCCGTCACCATACGGAAAATGAAAACGAAAAATGCTAATTGAATATGGTATAATATACACACAAATTGTACAAAAAAATTATCTTTTCTAGCATAGATATTGTAAGCGCATTATCTTAGTCACCTTTAACGACATTCCCGGCAAAAAGAGGAGGTGAATTGTATTCTTACACCGTTACCATAAGGAGGTTACTTATATTGTATTCTTCCGCAGGTTACTTATATAAAAAAGGAGCCAATATAAATATTCGCGTTTGTGTGATATCAACGTTAACATTTGTTGAGAGGATACCGCGGTTAGATATTATGTATATTCCTCATACTACACACAAGAGTGCTTTCTCAACAAAAGATTCGTGTACGTATTTTCTTTTCAACAAGAAAATGCTTAAAAAGTTTTGAGTATTGTTATGAGTATGCGCGGACAAATATTTATATTTTTTAACAAGCCGTTGTCCAAATTCATAAAGTTGGATAAAAGTTGAACAAATTGGTCAGTAAGATCAGTTTCTTTATATTTTCGTTAAACATTCTTTATTCTATATTCTTTGTGAATGATTTTATGATGAATGATTATTCTATATCAGATTATGATCACATTTTTGAAGTGAAAACTCCTTTAGCGGCGTTGTGGACTTTTTTGGGATGGGTAAAAAAATGTTAACTCAGGACACGTGACCTGATCGAAAATTCATAAGACAGAGGGAGAGTAGACCGTAAGAGGGGAAATTCGTAAGACAGAGGGAGAGTAGAACGTAGGAGAGGAAGTATTATCCCCACTAATTTCTACCGCGCGCAAAAAGTCGATTTTCTGCGAGAGTGTGGTACTACCGCTCTAGCTGGCTGTCGCTACAAGATCGTATTAGGGTAATATACCGGCTCTTTGTTGCTGGGATTTTGACGAAAGAGAAAGAAAATACACGATAGTTGAATCTGCCATAGCACTGATTTTAACATAAACTATCACTGTGGTTCGCTTAATAGACGGAGATATGTAATGAGTTAAGAAAGACCAACTTCTTCTTCGTCTTCAGATTTTATCTGACTATGTGCCTGGTTAATTTCAATACCTTCGTCTACTTGTATCTTCATTCCATCAGTAAAAAAACGTAAACTAAACTTACCAAGTTCAGATCCACAGACGCGCGGGATTATCTCCAGGATGGCAGAGCAGGAGGCGTCTTCGAAGCACAGTTGGCGGGCCAGTAGGCAGTTCAGAATCGCCATTGTACCCTTTATACCGGGCCCTGAAGAACAAAGTCACAACATTAAACGTTTGAAATTTTATTTTAAAAAAAACCCAGCTAATGGCCAGTTAGATTCGCTTCACGAAAGATACCTCTGTTTAAAAGACACACCGTACTCCATATTTACATGTATTAAGAAAGAAATATCATGATTATATATTAAGAAAAAGTTATTTGTTTTTAATAAATTATATATTTAGTAATATTATAAGTAAACAGTTGTAACAAAAAAATACTGAGCAAAAATATAACGAAATAAAAGAAACCAAAAAACGCAACTTTTCATTGCTCAATTAAAAAAAATATATGCAGTCAAAAATGGAATCTATGCCGAACAACCATAATTCAAATCTGGAACAGGCGGAATAAACATCGCAATTGAGGGTTATCCAAGCAAGTTGGAAATATATCCGCGGTTAGGGATGTCACTGTCGGAAATTGGGGATAATATCATAAAATAGCAGGACGTACTTTCACAATATTCGGGTCGTCTATGACTCGATGAATTCTCATTTTAAGTTCATTTCAATTGGATAATCTATTTGAATATAACTATTGGTAGGTAGGTGCATTTTTGCATCTTTTAGTTGTGTTTTATAGCTTAATACAAAAAAATAAAAATAATAGAAATAAAAATAATAGAAAAAAATACACATCAAGAAGGTTAAATATTTTCACCTAAACCTGTAAATGACTGAGACAAAATATAGATGGCGTTGTTTTTTCTAATAAACACTAATATCTATAGGTTTATAAGCGCCTGAAGGTTTTACTTTTATTAGGTATGCATTATGTGCATATTTTACTTTTTTGCAGGCTATAAGTTTGATTGAATCTTCTCATAAATTCTAGGTGACAACAGAGTAGTATGGGACCTCATACCCCGATTTCGGAGAGACAATTGACAGGTCTAAAATCAATTTGCGACATCGCCGCGTCATATTATGCAGTATTTCTAGTTGAAGGATGATAGAGACTTATAAAACTGTATTAAGAGTAATATTTTGACTAACTCTCTTTACAGATAACTCATACTATGATTTTATAGAAACGAAACATAAAAAAGTAAGACTTTAATCTATCACGTCCTAGGGTATTTCTTTTCACGCCTTTCACCTGTTTTTGTGGAATATATAGTTGTTTTGTATATGGTAACCTAAATAGTGTATAAATAAGTAATTTTTTTTTTGGCGGTGGGCTATGGAGAGGTCATGCCTCGCTAAATCCTTCCGAGGCGACAGAAGAAACGGCGCACGACCCCATAGACCGGCCCTACATGTACCTCTCTTCGTCAGGCGAGCGAGCCACCGGAACCCGGTCTTTGTCTTCGGTGGCCCGCCCGGCGGTTTACCCTCGCGGGTATCCTCCCGAATCTACGCCCCGGCAGCTTTCGCCGTCGGGGCGTCGTCCTCAAGGTCAATGTGTTTGGAATAAGAATCCAAGTCAAACTTCTTTCTAAGACAATAATGATTTTACACCATGTGTTGCTTAATTGAATCAATTAACTGAAAGGAACTACTGTTTAAATCCTTATGTTAATTCGTCTGATCAGTATAGCATAGCTTATGAATATCCTTCGTAATATGAAATAGGCTCTTATCTAATAGTGAAATATTTACGGGCTCGAAAAAAGACAAAGTAATATACAAAAATATTTCATAGAATTTGATAACCCTACTTCGATCTAGAATAGCTAGCGGCGACTGTAGATTCACTATCGATCGTAATAGTTGCAGTTTTAAAATCTCTCTGAATAACTTGCTTAGTTTTATATTTAGGTATTTAATATTCTTTATATAATCTATGTTCAAATGTTTAAAATATTCCTTCTGGAACTGAAATCTTCTTCTATATATATAAAAGAAAGTTGTGTTGGTTACAACATTTATAACTCGAGAACGGCTACACCAATTTTTATGATTTTTATGTTTTTGAGTTTGTTGTCGTCGGGAATAGGATATTAAAATATGATATTAATAAACAAAAAAATAATAAGAAAACGAAACATCAATTCAGAACGTTCATTTGTTGATGATGTAACCAATGGCAACCAAAGAGATGGCAACTGACTGCTCACGTCATTACGTAAAATACCGCGAAAAGTTAAAATTATAATTTGGAAAATCCAAAAGTGCATGCCTCATAATTTTTATGTTATTTATCATTTACTATTAGTCAATGCTATAATATGCACGATAAATAAAGCGTCTTAATTATTTCATTGAGCAAGATCAGCAAGATCTGCTAATATTAAATAAAATTGCACTTTAAAAAAAAAACAAAAAAATATGCGTGCGTATAAAGTATGTACACATATCAGAAGTGACACTTTGGCTAACTACTTTCTCTCTCTCTTTCCCTCTCCCTCTCACTATCTCCCTGTCTATCTCTCTCTCTCTCCCTTTCTCTCTCTCCCTTTCTCTTTCTCCCTCTCTGTTTTTTTTATTGCTTATGGTGGCAAACGAGCAAGCAGCACACCTGATGGTAAGTGTCACAGCCGCCCATGGATCTTTGCTATACCAAGGGTATAACTAGGCCGCTGCCTACCATTACAATCCCCAAACCAGCTCTCTCGCTCACCGAATTGGGCTACCAGCTCTCTCGCTCACCGAACGAAGCGCAATACCACATTGCCATTACTCAGACGATCGATCTTCTGCGAGAGTGTGGTGCTACCCCGAACGGACCAGCCAGCGGCTGTCTCTCTCTCTGCCTCTCTCTCTTTCTGCCTCTCTCCCTCTCTGCCTTATTCCTTCTCTACTGCGATTATGAAGCTTTTAAAAAAAGAAATATTTTGATACATTAATTTTTACGGTCGTATTCTTGCCGAAATCCTGTTGTCGGCTTGGTCCAAGATCCCAGATCCAAGCTAACTCGGCACTATACCGAAGAAATCCCGGACATTAGCTTGTGCGAGATCAGAATGGCTCTCGAACAACTAAGAAACGGTAAGGCACCGGGAGATGACGGAATTACGGCAGAGCTCCTGAAGGCAGGCGGCAAGCCGGTCTTAAAAGCCCTTCAGAAGCTATTTAATTCCGTTATCCTCGGGGGCGACGTTCTAGAGTCGTGGACCAGGAGTGTGGTGGTGCTGTTCTTCAAGAAGGGCGACAAAGCTCTTCTAAAGAACTACAGACCCATCTCACTCTTGAGCCACGTCTACAAGTTGTTTTCGAGAGTCATTACCAATCGACTCACGTGCAAGTTTGATGACTTCCAGCCGCCCGAACAAGCTGGCTTCCGAAAAGGCTATAGCACCATAGACCATATCCTCACGCTTCGGCAGATTATCCAGAAGACCGAGGAGTACAATCGGCCTCTGTGTATAGCGTTTGTGGACTATGAGAAAGCCTTTGATTCAGTCGAAACTTGGGCGGTGCTGCAGTCCCTTCAGCGGTGCCAAATCGACCATCGTTATATCGAAGTGCTGAAGTGTTTGTATAGGAACGCCACAATGTCAGTTCGTATTCGGGATAAGAGTACGAAACCGATCCAGTTGCAGAAAGGCGTGAGACAGGGAGACGTCATCTCTCCGAAACTGTGCACCACTGCACTGGAAGATGTCTTCAAGCTTTTAGACTGGACCGGACTCGGCATCAACATCAATGGCGAATACATCACTCACCTTCGATTCGCAGACGATATTGTCGTCATGGCAGAATCCATGGAGGACCTGGGCACCATGCTCAACGATCTCAGCAGGGTATCCCAACTATTGGGTTTACGAATGAACATGGACAAGACGAAAGTCATGTCAAATGCCCATGTCATTCCTGTACCGGTCCTAGTTGGCAATGCGATTCTCGAAATTGTCGATCATTATGTTTACCTTGGACAAACAGTCCAGTTAGGTAGATCCAATTTCGAGAAAGAGGTCAGCCGACGAATCCAACTCGGTTGGGCAGTGTTCGGGAAACTTAAGAAGATCTTCTCATCCAACATACCTCAGTGTTTGAAAACACAGGTCTATGACCAGTGTGTGTTACCAGTGATGACTTACGGCACGGAAACGTGGTCCCTAAATGTAGGCCTCATAACCAGGCTCAAAGTCGCTCAGCGTGCTATGGAGCGGGCTATGCTCGGGATTTCTCTGCGAGATAGAATCCGAAATACGGAAATCCGCAGACGAACGGGTGTAACCGACATAGCACGAAGAATTAGCACGCTGAAGTGGCAATGGGCAGGCCACATCGCTCGAAAAACCGACAACCGCTGGGGAAGAAAGGTTCTAGAGTGGCGACCACGTACCGGACGACGCAGTGTGGGACGCTTCCCCACTAGGTGGACAGACGACCTAGTGAAGGTTGCTGGGCGTCGTTGGATACAGGCAGCACAGGACCGCACTCTGTGGCGTAAAATGAGGGAGGCTTACGTTCAGCAGTGGACGGCAATAGGCTGAAATGATGATGATGATGATGATGATTCTTGCCAGACCCGGAATATTTTATCCGAAGTCTTCGAATATTTTTTTTAATAAACTATTTTCTTACTTTAAACAAAATTATTGCTTTTTAAAAATATCAAATACGTTTAAACGAATGTTTTTCTTGACATATGTATGATAATATTATCCTATAAGTGCAATGTGAGAAAATCAATCTTTTTTAGGTTTGAAAAGTGCTTTATTTTCATATATCGAGAGTAGAGCAAGACCTCAACGCTTCGCTTATAAGGCGTGCAAAATTTGACCGGTCAGAGTTCGTTTTGTGCGAGTGTTACGAATTTTTACGAATATTGTTATAATTAAACATATTATGTCTATGTTGTCATCAACAATGCCGCGACTAATAAAATCAAATCTTTCCCAAGAAAACCGTAACGCAGTTAGAATTGGAAACATAACAAACGTAACCACGGCAGAAGAAGAATTTATTGCACGGGAAGACTGCTGCGTTAATATGGCCCAACTCCGTCCTTCTTAATCACAAGAGTAAAGCGAGGCAGGCCGTGCTGTCGACAATGCGAAATCGTCGAGCAAATCTCAGTGATCAACAATTAGTTTATTTTCAATGCATATGAAGGAAAATGTCGTATAACACAAGGTAATTCTTCATCTTGCTGGCACGTTATTAAAATACTTGATTAATTGAATTTATATATTATTCATATTAGCTGTGTGGTAGCGGCTACGAATACTACCAACCCTTACTTTGCTCGTGGACGTCGTAAAAGACGACTAAGAGCCTTATAACGACCTGTGCCAAGTCATCTGATGCCATTTGGTCAGCAATTACATTCCCAAGGAGGGTTGACGTCTGGCAGGCGGCCGGTCATAAAACAATTGCCAATAACTTTTACAATATGTACCTACTATGAAACAAGAGTACATAATGTATCGACACCAAGTAATTGGGATAGGAGTAGGAGAATAATGATATATTATTCATATTTATTCATGAAGGAGAGAATGCTCCTACTCTTATCCCAATTACTTGGGGTCGATACAATATGTACTCTTCTTTCGTAGTACATATTGTAAAAATTATTGGCAATAGTTTCATGACCGGCCGCCTACAAGACGTCAACCCTCCTTGGGAATGTAATTGTTGACCAAAGGGCATCAGATGGAGTTGGCCGAGGTCGTTATAAGGCTCTTAGTCGTCTCATACGACATCCACGACCAAAGTAAGGGTTGGTAGTATTTGTAGCCGCTACCACACACCTAAAAATAACTTAATAATTTTAAATTAATCGAAATCTGCTTATCTCATTAATTAACTATTAGGCGGAACGAAGTGTGCCTAGTCCGCTAGTGATATATAAAAAAGTTAATGTTTTATTTTTTGACACATATTCTAATGTGTCAAATTAAACAGCTCTTTTTTTGTTTTGAAGTGATACTTCTTTAGAATCGTTGTGATTTCAAGCTCGATGAAACGAAAAAATAAGTCCATAGAGACACAAACACATAAATGTATTGGATTCAGCCGGCGAGAGAATGAGATAGAAGAGATACATTAGACGTTCTCGGTCTCCTCTTTGTGCGACTCTTCGTAGCATCCCCACTATCTGACCCCCCACTACAGAGAGAGAGAGAGAGAGAGAGAGAGAGAGAGAGAGAAAGAGAAAGAGCGAGAGAGAGAGTACACGCTATTGGTTGATGTATGTAGAATTAAATGAAAAAATAGTTTGCCAAAGTTTCACTTCTGATATGTGTACTTTGTACGCACGCATATTTTATTTATTTATTGGTAACCTGCTACAGCCACTAATACGAACCTATTATTGCTAGTGTCGAATAACATTTTTTCCCAAATTATCAGATTCTTCAATCTTAATAATTCTCCAATCAGTAGGTCAAATCGTCACCTTCTACAGCGCTATGCCCACACTGTTAATGTTATCATGTGGGAATTTTACAAAACAAAAACATTTATAAAGCACTTTTATATAATATTTGACTGCACAGATAGCTTGTAGTTCAGATACCAACCTTCCGTGCCTCCAGTGCCGTGGATTCGATTCCTACGCAGGACAATATTTTGTGCGATTTGCAAAGTGTAGTTTAGAGTTTAGGTATAATTTATCTGCTTTAATTATATGTTTGTTAAGTTCCCTGCAATGCAAAGATTTCATTAGCGCATTAAAAAAAAAAGTAAAATATTCAACCACATCCCGGCAGTTTTACATAATATGTCATAAAAATTAGTTAATATAACATATTAAAACATTAAGATATTGAATACAATATATGACCACTATATGACGCTTTCACATTCCCGTCAAAAATCCCTCATGGGGATAACAACTAAAAATTCGCGTGGGGAGACATTTAGATCGTTCTGTAGCTCGTTTTACCTCATGAGTGTCGCCCATTAAAGTTTAAATGTAGATGACACGATTCTAAGATAAAAAAAAAATCAAAATGAAACTATCAATTGTTTTGAGGAGCATGGTATAATATAACAATTTGCTTGTCGCTGTAGGGGAGCCTCGCCTCTTTTATTAAGTATATATTTCAGGCAAATTAAGGTTCAAATACAGCTTATAATTTAAAAGTAAAGTTCTAACAAAATGAATAGTTGGGAAAATTTAAATTTTGCCAAAGAACTAAAACTACAGACAAAACGTAACCGCTATTTTGAATATATGGCATAGTAAAATATTCACATAGTATCATTAATACGTTAATACCCATGTCTGCGGCAATTGTGGTCAGTGTTGGCAACATTTAGCAAAGACTTTCACTAAAATATTATTATGAGAGCTGTTCGTTAACGAATTGAAATGTGAAATTTAAAAAAAAGATATTTTTTTTTGGTTTGTAATATTTATTTTTCTCTAAGAATGCTTTAAAGGCATGGTGTGATAATGGTTGATATTTTCTCAACATACTCAACAGTAGTTTATCTTTACTTTTATGCCGGAACAAAATTCTCAGAGGAGCAGTTCATTTTCTTGTCAGCACCCAATTAATTGTAATGGCGTGACTTACTGACAGTCATATGAATGACTTAATGTAAAGAAGTGTAATATCATTCTATATCTTATGAAGAAAATGACTGTACAAACTTGTGATATTTTTAATTTGTTATAGTATAAATAGACGACTCCGTTGCCAAAGTTTAAAGGAAAAAAAGAACGTCAGAATGCATTCTAATAGAACATGTTTGTTTGTGGCTATACGCAAACCGCGTACAGCAGAAAAAAAAAAAAAATAAAACATGTGTTAAACGTGCCATAGAGAAAACAAAATTGGGCATACATTGATATTCTTTATGTTATAGGCCTTAATTGAACGCAAAATCCATCCATGTTCGCTTATCTGTCTTCTCTAGGACACAGTTCGTGTCAAGGGGGAACAATGCCGTAATCCCCACACTCCTAATCCTTGCCACTTCGGGAAAAATGTGAAGATACAAAAAGAAAAAAAAAACTTTAATATTGCCTAAGTATTAACTTTTTCAATATAATATGAATTGATATAACATTTCATATACACTTTCTGTCAAGTGTTTGGACTTGGTCGAGACTAAGTTTTCGAACATGTTTGACAGTTAGACAGTTCCTCCACCTTTTACATCAGAATTTATTCATTTATTTTGTGAAATAAGTCTCTGTTTTTATTTACTATTCAAAATCTTATTGTCAATATTATTTGTCATTTTGATATTTTATTCGTCATAATACAGAATACATCATATGTTGCCGAAGTAACTATATACAGGCGCTGTTTTGATTAATTTGAACGAAATATCAAGGTGGTATGGTATTGTTAGGTGTCAAATTAATATTAACGAAAAGCGGGTAGCGCAACCTATATAAAGTGCAGTTACGAAGACTATAGACTGCTCGGGTTGAGAGCCTTCGGGCTCGCCCGCAGTCCGGTTCAGCTGTAAAAGCCCCTTCGGCTAACAGCTCGCAGTTGGTATGTTTTAGTGGGTATTCAGTGTCCCCTTCAGGACTCCTGTGAGTCCCACATACCCCGCCCGGGGCGGGTATGCGACAAATGCATTTTTAACCACTGCGTTACCAAAAAAAAAAAAATAAAAAAAAAAAATAAAACTATAGACTGCATTATACATCCGACCTATCTAGCGCGCGGTAGCTCTGCTTGCTTGTGTACCGATTACCATTTATATTTTTATGTCTTTGAAGTGTTAGAATTAGGAATTAGTTTAAGGAGTGCTTGTAATTTGCTTATTGGTTGGTTTTGTGGCAAATGAAAGTGATTGCGATAATTAATATTTCAGTGTTATACATTAGAAACCATTTAATTGTTTCTTCTTTATATTAAAAATCCTTCGTCTTCTAACAGTATAGTACAGCCTTAATGTAAAGTAAGTGTGTGCAAATGCTATAGTTGTAATTCCCTAGTACCTATAAATATTGTTGACACTTTTTTTTGCGGTGTACTATGGATGTGGTCTCGCCCCGCCAAATCAGTCCGGGGTGACGGAAGAGGCGGCGCATGACCCCCTAAACCCACCATTTATTTTTTTTTTTATTTTTTTTATTGGTGGGCTATGGGTGCGTCTCGCCCCGCCAAATCGGTCCGGGGTGACGGAGAAGGCGGCGCGTGATCCCATAGACCCACCGTAAAATCCTCTCTCTTCGCCGTGCGAGCGGACCACCGGTACCCGATCTTTGTCTTCGGTGGTCCGCTCGGCGGTTTACCCTCGCGGGTTCCTCTCGTCGACGCCCCGACAGATTTCGCCGTCGGGGCGTCGCCCTCACGCGGTGACCTCGCGTCGGGTGACCGGACAATTCCCCGGTCCGATCACCCGAGGCCTGGGTTAGGGCGGCATCAGGCGCAGGTATTCGCGCCTGCGCCGCCCCGGCCGCTGGCGGCGGCCCGGGTCGCGAGAGTCCTCCCTGACTCGTTCCGCCGCCTCCTTCCGCGAGATGACAGCCTCGCAGAAGGCGGCGACCGCGTCCCAATTCCTGACGCTGTCGACCATCGCCCTCGCGACAGCCGGCAGCGCCAGGTCGGCACCGATAATAGCGACGAGGTCGCGGCGCTGCCCGTCCCAGCCCGAGCATTCCTCGAGCGTATGTTGCGCCGTGTCCTCGTCACTACCGCAATGATGGCAGCCCGGAGTCCACTCCCTGTACACGACCGTGTGCAGGTATTTCCCGAAGCACCCGTGCCCCGTCAACACCTGCACCAGTCGGAAGGTGAGGACCCCGTGCCGCCGCTCCATCCATTTCATCAATACGGGCCGGAAGGCTTCGACGGTCACGATACCGTGTCTAGGCCTAGACCTCCAGCCGCGTAACCCAACGGGCGATGACGTCTCGGCGGGCGTCCTCGCGCCAGGTGGCTATCTCGCTCAACGATGGGGAGCCACCCTCCTCGCGCACTGAGGTAACCCGCCGGTGGAGGTCGGAGAGCATCTCCGCCTCTAGGTCCCACGGGGGTGTCCCGGCCAATAGGCACGCCGCCTCTGTCGACACCGTGCGGTACCCGCGAATGGCTCTGACCGCCATGGCTCGCTGTGGCCTCCACAGAACCGCCCTGAGCTGGGCGTTCAGAGCCCTCGCCCACACGGGTGCGCCGTACATGGCCATCGAGCGGATGACCCCCGCATACAGCCGTCGGCCCTCGAAACTGGGTCCGCCCACATTCGGCATGAGCCGAGAAAGGGCGGACGCCGCGCCGACCAGCCGGGGAGCAATCTGTCGGAAATGCTCCCGGAACCACCATCGCCCGTCGAGCACCAGACCCAAGTACTTCATATGGGCCTGGATGTTGATCTGGATGGAGTTGACGACTAACGAGGCGCCGGTTGGCAGCCTTACGCGTGGCCCATGGAATAATAGGGCCTCCGTCTTATTTAAGGCCACCCTGAGCCCCAGCGCCTCGATTCGCCTGACCATCTCCTCGGTGCCGAGAGTGGCCAGGCTCGCCGCCTCTTCGAGTGTCCTGCCCCGGGCTGTGACGAGCGTGTCGTCAGCATAGCACGCCAAGCTCAGCCCCGGGGGGGAGACTCCCTCTCAACGCCCAGTCGTACCCGATGTCCCACAGAGTCGGCCCCAGAACCGACCCCTGTGGAACACCGCACGACATGGGCGTCCGCACAATGTCCCCTGCGGGACCCGCGCAGAGGATACTGCGCCCCTCCAAATAGTCTGCCACCAGCCGCCTGAGGTACAGGGGCACTCCATGGAACCGGAGCGCCTCCTTGATGCAGCTGAATGGCAGACTATTGAATGCGTTGGCGATGTCCAGCGACACCGCCAACAGCACTCCCTTGCCGGCGACAGCCTCCGCGGCCGTCTGCCTCAGGCGTAGCAGGGCCCCGATGGTCAAACGCCCCCTCCTAAACCCATATTGAGCGTCCGACAGATCGGGCCCCACCTCCTCCAAGTGTCGGACGATGCGGGCAGCGAGGACACGCTCCAGCAACTTACCCACATCGTCGAGAAGCACGATGGGCCTGTAGGCCGACGGCAAATCCGGGGGCCGTCCCGGCTTTGGCAGGAGAACCAACCTCCCCTCCTTCCAGCACTCAGGAAACCGTCCAGACGTCAGACAGGCGTTGAACAGTTGCCTGAGGCGAGGCTCGACGTGCTCGAGGAGCGACGTCAACACCCGGACTGGTATTCCGTCCGGGCCGGGGGCCGTGGTGGCGGAGCGAATCCGCGCCACTGCCGCCCCCACTTCCGACTCCGTCACGGGTGGAACACTCTCGTCGTCGGCCTCCCGGTCTTGATCTGGCGAAGCCATGACCGGGGGCGTGTGTCCCGACTGCCGTGGAAATAGCTCCTCGATCACCCTACAAAGGAAGTCGGGCTGGAGGGTCTCGGTGAGGGGGGGGCCCTGCGCGCGAAGCTTGTTCAGCGACGCGCGATACGGGCGACCCCAGGGGTCACGGTCGAGACCGTCCAACATCTCCTGCCAACTCGCATCCTTGGCGGCTCGGATGGCCAGCCGAAAGGCAGTACGCGCACTGCGGTACGCCTCGTACAGCTGGCCCTCCCGCTCAGCGTCGCGGTGACGCCGCCGGCTGCGGGTGTGGGACCTTCGGGCACTGATACACGCCGCGCGAAGGTCCGCCAGTCTTGGGGACCACCAGTAGACCCCCTGCCTCGGAGGTAGACGCCGCACCCTGGGCATGGCCGCATCGCAGATCTGCGTTAACGCACTGCGGATGCGGACAACCTCAGCGTCCACTCCGTCCGCTGGGGGCGGTGAGGACAGCCACGTGTGAACGATGGCCGCCTCCGCCAGTAGGTCCCTATCAAGACGACCCACAGCCCACCGCGGAAACGCGGGAGCTCCGTCCGCCCTGTGACCCCTACCGGGTTCCCGGGGGGAGACCTCCATCCGGATGTACCGGTGGTCCGACAGGGTCTCCGCCTCCTCCAGGAAACTCCAGTTCCTCACCCGTGGCGCGACAGCGGGGCTAGCGAACGACAAGTCCACTATCGACCCGCCCTGCTGCCGCACACACGTGTTCACTGAGCCCCTGTTAACAACACAGAGGCCCAGTGAAGCCGCCCACTCAACGACCGCCCGTCCGCGGTCGTCCGTCATAGGGGACCCCCATGCCGTGGATTTGGCGTTGAAGTCCCCCAGGATCAGGACGAGGCCCGGTGCCAGTCGCCGTATCGAAGCCTCCAAGGTGGTGAGGGAGGCCCTGAAATCGTCCATTCTCCTGTTAGGGGAGAGGTAAACGCTGTAGAGTGTGACCCCTCCCCATTCCGCAGCGACAAATTCTTCGCCCCTATCCAAAAGGGATAAGGACGGGAAGTGCCGCTGCGTTGAGACGACGATTGCCGCAGTTCCGTTTCGGCTGACCACCCAATTGGGGCGATCAGGCACGACGTACGGTTCCGCGACTACGGCTGCACTAATCGACCACTCCGCCATGGATTGCAGGAGGAGATCCTGCGCTCCGGCGGAGTCCCCTAAACCCACCATGCAAAACTCCTCTCTTCGCCGTGCGAGCGGGCCACCGGTACCCCGATCTTTGTCTTCGGTGGCATATTGTTGACACCTTAATATATGTGCAGTAATAATCGGGTTTTCACTATTTATTAACGTTTTTAATTGCACTCCCTAACAACTTCATAGTTATCTCATATTAATAGATAAAATACTGCTTGCCTTTTAATGAATAAATTATGGTATTAATAAATGTAATAATAAGTGAACGAGCAATGTGAGTCTTTTTTAAAGACTACAATCGCAGTAAGGTTTAAATTCTTATATTACGTAGTTTATTTATAAACCTTTTATAATCTTGGCTTTATATACGTACTTCTCGAGCCCACTCAAGCTTCCTTCAAAATACGAGGAAAATTGACCTACGCTAGTCAAACAGGTTGGTATAACGTTTTATTACGAGTTTTCCTTCTTTTGAAGAGATGTTATATGCACATTATATCACTTGGTCGTCTATTACGATATCCATGGGCAGGATAGTGTGGTAAATTTTATTTTTACTCTATCACCAAATGGGAAATCTTCAATTAATGGAGAATATCTGGAGGTATTTTCTTTTTGTGTGTTTTGAAAGATATATTTAAATATAATAAAATAATTAATTAAGTAATGAAAATAAAAAAGTTAAAAATTAACAAAAAAGAAATTAAGGATCCGAACCGGAGCTGTCTCGATTAGACTGCTCAATTTTCCAATTGAGATATGTCTATTCTTAATAACAGCGTCAAAATTTGACTTCATATTTTAATAGTTTTCAGCCAACAAAATATTACCTTTTTTGTTGCCTCAAAATACTGACAAAACAATGTTTTCTGTAAATGAAACCGAAGAGAACAGATAGAATAAGATATATAAATACCCATAAAGATATACTCAGTATGGGAGATTAATATGAGAACGTGACTATAGGATCCGGGATTTCGAGTCGTATAAAATAAAGTTTCGTAAGGGTTTTGTGTATATTTTCTCCAAATCTCGAGGACTTTCTTTGGCAATCGTCAAGCTTTAGGGGCTTTATTATTTATATTAGGCTGCCCCCGATTATACGTAAGATTGAAGAGACTAAAACCTGTGATTCCTAATGTGGGAAATACTAGTTGCATACCATTTACCGAGAGGGGGACTACAATCATACCTATTTATTATGAGACTATTTGAAATAACATTAAAGTAGTTTTGCGTGTACTGATATTAAGAATACAAAGTGTTGATAACCCTTCCTTTGCCAAAAGAGCCGTAAAATGCTGTCTAAGGACGAACTGCGAGGCTCTTGCTGCAAGTCTTGGCCTTGTATTTAAGCATTACTACTGTATACCAAAGTGGATGTTATAGGCTATTTGATGAATAGTTTGCGAGTTAGTTACATTTAGGTTATCTTTTAAGTGATATATTTTGAAAATTAATCTTATTAGTGATAATTTTATTAGCTCCTGTTGAACACAGTTTGTAACTAGCGTAGGAGCCAGATATTCCTATATATTTTTATAATGTTCATATGGTAATAAATAAAATAAAAAGCAAAAAAAAAATAATTTATAAATTGGTGAGAAAATTTTTAGTCTACTCTAATATTTATAGTATTACTAGCAGACCCAGCCACGCGTTGTTGTGGCTAAAGTAGCCTCAGTAACACGTGGTGGTTATGCTAATAAATTGTAGTTTATGTGAAACGTTTGTACGTTTAACATAGCGCCATCTATTAAACACTTACTCAATCCAGTTAACAGATACCGCCATCTGTTAGAATCGTTTGGAGATAACAGATAATTGTGACTATCAAATAATAGACAAATAATTTGCAATAAAATAATATTGCGACTATAAATTGAGATTGAAAATCGGTTAAGTACTTTAGAAGTCCATCGCGGACAAACAACGTGACGCGTAATTTATATATATATATTAAAATAAGATGTGCCAACGGCTACAGCTAATACTAATCCTTATATTTATCGTGGGTGGTATAAACGAAAAGAACTTTACATCGAGCTGCGCCAATTCTGATTCCGTTTAGTCAACAAATACATTCCCAACCAGGATTGACGCCAGGCGAACGGTTATGAAACTATGGCCAATTTTTTTTCAATATATATGATGTAAGAAGTAGCATATATTGCGTCAACCCCAATTATTTGAAATAAGAATAGTATGATGATATTATTTATAGTGATTTTAATCACATCTTTTACAATTTTTATACATGTGATTGAAATATCTACTGTCACAAACTATTATTATCATCATTCAGCATTTCTCCATCCTCTAGTAGACGTAGGTCTTATCCAAAAGTGGCAATGCCATAATCGTCACAACTGGCAGTCAGATTGATGACTAGCAGTAAGATGTTACACGTTTAAAAAAATGTATTGAAACCCACTTTTCTATTAAAACCCTTAGCCAATTTTTAAAACTTTTTCAAATAAAGAGTGGTGGTAAATGTAACATTCTTCCACTTTCGCTATAGCGAAAGTGGAATAATGTTATGTTATGTTGTGGTACCGGAGGACCGAGACTAACCTACCTAGACCAGATTGGTCACGTACTGAAGGAAGGTGGAGTCAAGAGTCTCCGACATCGGCGAGCGTGTATGAAGAGAATTATGAATGTTGAGAAAGCGACTGAAGTATGCAGAGATAAAGTTCTCTGGCACTCTGTTCTCTCTGCCTACCCTGCGATAGCTGGCGATGCTGGGATATGGCGTGATGATATGTATGTATGTATGCATAACTTTATAAACTACTAGCTTCTGCCCGCGGCTTCGCCCGCGTAAAAGGTTACTTTCCTGAAGTTTTTGATCCCCTATTTTTATTTTTGACCTTCGGTAATACAGTGCAACGGTATTACAATACTCAGGGTTGGAACTTCATTATTGAACTGCTAGATGGCGTTGAAGAAGCTAGATTTTGAGATTTTTTGACAAACAATTTTTTTATTTTTCATATAAAAATTTTGATTTTTTTTAAATAAAAAGTATCCTATGTTACTTTTAATACCTCCAAGAATATGTGTACAATGTTTCATGATGATCCGTTGAGTAGTTTTTGCGTGAAAGCGTAACAAATAAACTTACATTCACATTTATATATTAGTAGGGATGTTATATCTAAATCGTTTATATAGACATAGAATATATCCTTCAAACTATCAGTTATACATATAAAATGCTACAAAATCCAGCTGTGTATCACAAAGCCGACGTCACGTCCGATCCTCGCATTAGTATAGCTCATTCAGTGCCTCTCAAAGCAGCCTTCACTCACATGTACACTTGCTTTTTGAAGTGAAAACTTCTTTAGGCGCGTTGAGCGTTTTTGGAGGGGAAAACTTATAGGTTTTTATTTTTATATAAAAATTAGAAAATTATTATTATTTCAATTAGTCTTAAGTTAATAGTTTTCACTTCTATAGGCAGTCCCCATGCAGTCCTGTTGTTTTTTTTTTTTTTTTAAATACAACACTCCGCGATAAGGACTTGTGTCCTTATCCCTGCAATGTACTGTGCCTTTAAAAACATATAATCAAAGGATACAAATTACAGTCAGAATAACACTGTGTGGACTTTATAGAAGACTGTACATTGTCTTACGTGGCAATCAAATGAAATTGGAAGGTGGGTATCTTAACTAGTAGTTCATACTAGTAAGACCATCTGTGCAGTCAAAGTATAATTATCATTCTCCTGCTCTTGTCCCAATTACTTGGGGTCGACGCAATATGTACTCCTCTTCCTACATATTGCAAAGATTATCGGCAATAGTTTTATGACCGGCCGCTTGCCTAACGTCAACCCTCCTTGAAAATGTAGTTGCTGACCAAATAGAATCAGGTAGTGTTGGTCCAGGTCAATATAAGGCTCGTCTTTTACGACATCCACGAGCAAAGTAAGGGTTGGTAGTATTCGTAGCCGCTACCACACAGCAGCTACGATAATACCAATCCTTAGTTTGTCCATATTTGTCGTAAAAGACGAATGAAATCTTCATATCGACCTGAGCCAACCTCATGTCGCCTTGTGCACAATTACATTCCCAAGGAAGGTTGACGTCGGACAGGCGGCCGGTTATAAAACTATTGTCAATAATTTTTACAATATAATTGAGCACATATTGCGTCAATCTCAATTAATTGGAATAGGAACAGGATAATGATGATGTTTGAAAATATACAAATTATTTTTTGTTCAATATTTTTTAACTTTATAACGAACTGGGCTGATAAAAGCTATATAATATTACATATCGACGTTAGTATGCATAAACGAAGTAACTCAAAAAATAATTACAAAAAAAATTGTGAATCTAAAGTTTAAACGACAACTTTAAATTCATCATCATCATCATCATCTCAGCTCATATATGTCCCACTGTTGGGCTCGAGCCTCCTCCATAATGGGAGGGAAATGACCTACTATACCACGCTGGTCAGGCGTGTGGGTATAGGGTTTTGTTTCAATCTTTCCATCTCCCGCATAGATGTTATATGCGGTTTATATCCCTTAGTCGTCTCTTACGATCACCCACGGGTAAGAAAGGGGGCGGTGAATTGTATTCTTAGTCCGTCACCACACGGAAAACTTTTAAATTCACAAATACGAAATTAATACATTTTTTATTAATAAAATAATAGGGTTTTTCTAGTTTAATATACATTTTTAATTTTGTTGATCTATAAATACTAGCGTCAATATGTATATTATTTCTGACGTAAATTTTCTTTAGAGAGGTACTTGTGAGCTAACTTTTACATGAACAGCTCTAGAATAAGTGACTTTATTTCCGGGCGGTGGACGTCGTCTGAATTATTTAACATCGCCATTTGTGAATAGACTTACGTTTAATATTCTGGTACGACATGGTTCGTAAATAGGATGGTTTTGTAAATATAAATAAGTAATAATTACTAACATCTATGTTCGAAAAAAAATAATGGAAAAGTTTATAAGATTAATCTATAAACGATATTTACTAATAAATTAATAGTGGTAAGACTACGCTGTTGCCAGTTTTCTGTCTACAGCCGCAGGCCGGTCCGCCCGGGGTAGTACCACACTCTCGCAGATGATCGACATCTGAATAATGGCAATGTGCTATTGCGCTTCGTTCGGTGTGCGAGAGAGGCGTAAGACCAACTGGGGTGGGTTTAGGGTTTCTATTGGTAGGCAGCGACCTAGCTGTACCTTTTGAATTGCAAAGGTCTATGTGCGGCAGTGACACTTAGTATCAGTTGTGCTGTTTGCTCGTTTGCCACCATAAGTAATAATAAAAAAACTACTAATAAATGGAGAGCCGTTCTTTTGTTCGACGAATCGATCGGAATAATTCTTATACCATAAGATGCAGCGTGTTTCGAAAAAGGTTTAATATATGATTTGTTGGTTATTACTTATCCGGAAAGGAGAGAAACGGGCGGGAGACATCTAGTATTATTGATAAATAAATTTAATTAACCGAGCATTTTTAAAATTAGTATGATTATTATAATACCCGATGTGGCGACGGGATAGAATTAGTGTAAAAATATCTGAAAAATATATAGTATACCCCTTTTTCTAAGATAAAGTAAGCCAAGGCTAACTGAACAATTCCCTTTTTTTAATAGGCTATTATCTAGATGGGTGTAACCGACATAGCACGAAGAATTAGCACGCTGGAGTGGCAATGGGGAGGCTACATCGCTCGACGAACCGACAACCACTGGGGAAGAAAGGTTCTCGAGTGGTGACCACGTATCGGACAACGCAGTGTAGGACGTATTAGCTGGGCAGACGACCTGGTGAAGTCGCTGGGCGTCGTTTAATGCAGGCGGCACAGTACCGCACTCTGTGGCATAACATAAGGGAGGCAGCAGTGAACGGCGATAGGCTGCAATGATAATGATGATGGTCTGGACACAAGCCATTCATTCCATATGGGGTGAAGACCCCATAACCTACCGTATTCCCTCTCCATCAGGCCGGCCACTGGTACTGTTTCCTTGACATCCGTGGGACTGCATTATACCCAATAGTAATTGGTAATAACGACGAATTCATATATGATACCCAGCTGTGGCAAATCCGAATTCAGCTGCACAGATGGTTAGTGGTTAAGATATCGTGTCAATTGTTCGACTCCTACACAAGACAATACTTTGTGCAATCTACATGTACTGTCTCTGGATTTGTAAAGTGCTCTACAATACAGATATTATTTGCTTAATGCAGTGTTGCCTTTAAAAAATCGTATTTTTAAAAATCGCACTAAACAATAAACCCTTGTATAAGGAATCTCACCAGTCAGTCTTGTCATCCCCTGCTTGACGCAAACTTTCATATACTCCTATGTCCCCTTATATGCCCCTAATATCCCCATATTGCCGTTAATCGCCACGCTTAGCAGGCGATTTGTTGGTCACAGAGAGGTGTTATACAAAACACATCAAAAAGTCCCTAAAAGTCAATAAGTGTAAACTATTTACCACGAATTGTATTCATCAAATAAAACTATAAAATACAAAAAATACAATGCACGTCTTAAAACTGCGTATAGCTTAATCTCCTTCATCACCACCTTCTTCCTCTTCATCAAATTCTCCTTCCTCTTCAGCAGTTGCATCCTGATACTGCTGATATTCAGATACCAGATCATTCATATTACTTTCTGCCTCTGTAAATTCCATCTCATCCATTCCTTCACCAGTATACCAATGCAAAAAAGCCTTGCGTCTAAACATAGCAGTAAATTGCTCAGAAATACGCTTAAACAACTCTTGGATAGCAGTAGAGTTACCTATAAATGTGGCAGACATCTTCAGACCTCGGGGTGGAATATCGCAAACAGCTGTCTTCACATTATTAGGAATCCACTCTACGAAGTAGGAAGAGTTTTTATTTTGAATATTCATCATTTGTTCATCCACCTCCTTCATGGACATACGGCCTCTGAATACAGCAGCTACCGTCAGATATCTGCCATGGCGAGGGTCACATGCGGCCATCATATTCTTGGCATCAAACATCTGTTGGGTAAGTTCTGGAACAGTCAGAGCACGGTATTGTTGGCTTCCTCTTGATGTCAGCGGTGCGAAACCAGGAATGAAGAAGTGCAAGCGAGGGAATGGAACCATATTCACAGCCAGCTTTCTTAAATCCGCATTTAATTGACCAGGGAATCTGAGGCAAGTAGTGACTCCGGACATTGTTGCAGAAACCAAGTGGTTCAAATCGCCATAAGTTGGCGTGGTCAGTTTTAAAGTACGGAAGCAGATGTCGTAAAGGGCCTCGTTGTCAATACAGTAAGATTCGTCAGTGTTTTCTACAAGTTGGTGCACAGATAGTGTGGCATTGTATGGTTCTACTACTGTATCAGACACTTTTGGCGATGGTACTACACTGAATGTATTCATAATACGATCCGGGTATTCTTCTCGGATTTTTGAAATGAGCAAAGTACCAAGACCTGCTCCAGTACCACCTCCTAAGGAATGTGTTAGTTGAAAACCTTGGAGACAATCACATCCTTCTGCCTCTTTTCTAACGACGTCTAAGACAGAGTCAACTAACTCTGCTCCTTCTGTGTAATGCCCTTTAGCCCAGTTATTCCCTGCACCTGACTGCCCAAAGACGAAGTTGTCCGGGCGGAATATTTGGCCGAATGGCCCTGATCGTACTGAATCCATTGTCCCAGGCTCAAGATCAACAAGAACCGCCCTGGGTACGTATTTTCCTCCAGTTGCTTCATTATAATAGACGTTAATGCGCTCCAATTGTAGGTCAGAGTCACCGTGGTAGGTGCCGGTTGGATCAATACCATGCTCATCGGAAATAACTTCCCAGAACTGAAACGAAGAAACTTTTTAATTTATGTCTTTATAGAAAAATCTATATGTAATAAAATTAACCATCATATATTTCTATTTCATTGCGCATAATTCTATAAATCCAGTGAAAATTTCAGTTTTACGTTGCGCTCGTAACTTAGGGTCTGGTTAAACATATGATAGGTACTTCAATTCAATAAATTGAATAAAATCAAGTTCTGTCGTTTTTAAAGACATTCTGTGCATAAAAGTAATGATAAAAAGCTATGCGGCTTTGGGTGGTAAATCAATAACCTCTATTTTTTATATAATAGAATAACTTTTAGATGGTAAGATCTTCTATGTCATCTTCCAAACATGGTGACTATGGAACCTTTCTTTTAAAGGCTCATATGTTCCATTGTGGACGTTGATAGACTGATGAAGATAGAATGAGTGAAGATACCTAAATAATAATATGAATATTCTTCTTATATTTAACTCACCTTAGCACCAATTTGATTGCCGCATTGGCCAGCCTGTATATGAACTATTTCCCTCATATTTAGTATTAAAACTTATTAATAAAGAAATTTCAAGAACAATACTAAGCGAAGCGTCGCAACCTACTCGATAGACAGACTTAAAACAAATGTATCTAGTGGCCGAGTTTGAATGTAAAGTTGTCACTTTTGAATATTTTTCGAATTCTTATCGGCCTGTCACAATTTTTGTTGCAAAGATTTTCTTTTTAAATGTAAACTGTTAGTTTTTATGAATATATTTTCCATATATGTAGCGGTTAGTTTTTATGAATATTTTTTACGAAAAATGGTGCAATACAAAAATGTTATTTCGAAAAATATCTTATAAAAGTTTTTCGATAAATGATATTCTCATTTAATGACTAAAATTGCTTATATGCAGTTACAACACTTACAGTGATCAGTTTCTGATACCAATCGTTAGAGCGATGTTGAAGTAAAGCCCATGACGATACAGGTAGACATTATTGAGTAGACTAGTGAGGTAGACTTTATTGTCATAGGCGGAATAGATATCATCATGCTGCTGTTATATTATTTAGTTTGAGCTTAATATGTAGTCTTCTTCCATTGTATATATTTCAAAAGTTTTAGCAATAGCTCTTAGTTCTCTTATAACACCAACGAATATTGTGAAACTTTACACCAAACAGTATAGTGATTGATGGAGTGCTTGATCGTTATAAACTGAATTTTTCTGTGTGGTGACGGAGTAAGAAATACAATTCAACACGTCCTATCTTACCCTTGGGTAATCGTACGAGACGATTAATGTATATGAAACGCATAAAACATCTATGCAAGTAAGGGAAAACTCGAAACAAACCTCTATACCAACACATCCGACCAGCGTGGTATAGTAGATCATTTTTTAAAACGCATATAACATATATGGAAGAGAAAGAAAACTCGATACAAAACCCTATATCAACACGCCTAATCTGCGTACAGTCGGTTAATTTCCCTCCTATTATGGAGGAGGCTCAAGCCCGGGGTACTATTCCAGAAACCTCCACGCGGTGTACCCTGGGTGCGGGCGGCGGTCCCCAGTTCTTCTGTTGTCCCCAGTTCTTCTATTGTCCGTAGCGAATATCTGCGCGATTTCGCTCCTTACTCTACTACAGTCGTAGTAGAGGGTATAGGACGCGAAACATTGGGACGGGCTCAGTCACTCATTCATTTGAGGGCTGGGCAGGCACATGCCACCGCCCACTCATCGTAAACCTGATTCGTTGCTTGTCTTAGTTTCAGGAGCGAGGGTCTTGGCTTAACCGCCCGGACCGCGAGGAAGACAACCTCTATAAAGAGTTCGAAGTAACATTCGGACTCGGAAATCACCCAGAATCTTAAGTTCTGGCGTGCGGCGAGAAGATGCATGGCAGATGGGTTGTTCTGTCGTCAGCACGCTCCAGCCAGGGTACCGGCTGACCCCCTGGTTGGTAAATGTAGGCTTGCCCGGGTAAAGGGATCTCTGCCCGGGTCGACGTATTGTATCTCCCATAATCGTGGGATCAATAATGGATGCTGAAAAATTAATTAAAAAAAACGACGGGGATTGTAGCGATCCTCACCCCAAGGCCCGGTCAAGCCGATCAAAAACTGACCAAGACGACGCCTCGTCCTCAGGACTTGAGGCGTCTGCCGAAGGCCCGGCACAAACCGTGGAGGCCCAGAAGAAGAAGAGGAGGTCGCCTCGAAAGTCTCGGGGCAACGGCCTGAGCCACAAAAGGCGGCTGGAGGAGCGGCGGGCGCGCAGGGAGGCTGCCGCCGCTGAAGAGAAGAAGGATGGTAGACTCGCAGCAGAGCCGTCGACGGACGAGGGCGACAGCGATGTCGCAGAGCCGTCCGAAGACGAGGGCGGCGGATCTACCGTCAGAATGGACGAGGGCGGTGATATTCCCGCAGGGCCGTCCAAAGAGGAAAGCGGTTCGGCTGGTGAAGGCCCCACTAGGTCGTCGGCGCGTCTAGCAGCAAAGACGCCGCCGGCGACCGCGACTAAGAAGGAGGAGGCCCTCCCCTCGCAGGTGCGAAAGCGCCCCCTGAGTAAGGGAGGCAGCTCGAGCGCCGAAACCGAGGGGAGCGCGGCCAACATGCCTCCACCTAAGATCATGGCCTCCCGAAGAGGGCGAGGGACCTCGGCTGTAGAAAGGGCGGCGGCGGTCGCTGTCCGCGCCGGTGACGCCACGGATCTGCAGGCCGAAAATGTCCGCCTTAGAGGCGAGATGTCAGGCCTGCGGACCCGAAACAGGAACCTGGGCGACATGCTGGCGGAGATGCGTCGGGCAAACCGCCAGTTGTTGATCGACGTGGCCGACCTCAAGGCGCAGGTGGCGCTGTTCGTGTCGCCTGCGCCAGCCGCGCCACCAGCCAAGACCGGCTACTCAGCGGCCGCTGCGGCGCCAAAGCCGCCTCGCGCTGCGGCGCCGACGACGTTGGGTGATGGCGTCACCGTCACACCCGTCCCCGCGGCGAGGAAGACGCCTGCCGCCGCGAAGCGCGCGCCGCCGGCTGACGCTGGCGCAGTCGCCGCGGCGAGACTCCCTGTCCCGGTGGTGAGGTTGACGCCTCTCCCCGCGGACCGCTTGCCGCCGGCTAGCGCCCCTGCGGCGCCAAAGCCGCCAGGCGCCGTAGAACGGGCCCCTGAGGAGGCTCAGCCGACCCCGTTTGAGGTGGGAGGCATATCGGACGAGGCCCTCGCCAAAATCATCGGCGCAGTGGGCAAGCTCGTCGATGCGCGCTTCGCCGTTCTGGAGGCGAGGTTGCCTCCAGAACCACGTGTCCGACCACCTCTCGCCGCGGACAAGCGGCCGCATGTGGCACCAGCCCCCGCCCCGCTGCCTTGTCAAGGTGGCCGCGTGGGGAGCTACGCCGCGACCGCGGCCGGGCCTAAGCCCAAAGGCCCCGGCCCAGCTCCGAAGGGACCCGCTCTGAGGAGGAAGACGGCTCCGGCTCCTGCCGGACCGCTGAAGTCGCCCGCAATAACACCGCCGGCGACGACCAGCGAGGCTGCGACGAGACCTTCCGCGTCTGGCACGACTGCCGTACCCGAACAGGGTTGGCAGGTGGCCGAGCGCGACAGAAGGAGTCGCGGCCAAAGAAGGAGAGCGGAGGCCAAGCGCGCCGCTGAGGTCCCCGCTCCACAGGCAGGAGCCGGATGGAAGAAGAGACCGCGCAAGGGGCTCAAGTCGCCGAAGACGGCCGCAGTGGTGATCACTGTGCTGCCCGAGGCGGCCGAGAAGGGCCTCAGCTACGAGGCCGTCTTGAGGAAGGCCCGGCGGGAGCTAGACGTCTCCGATATTGGAGGTGTCGAAGCCAGGACCCGCAAGGCCCGGACGGCTCGAATTCTCGAGTTCCCAGGGGCCGAGGGCGCCAAGACGGCCGACAGCGTGGCCGAGAAGCTGCGAGGTTTATTCGCCGTGGAGGGTGGCATCAAGATCGCCAGGCCCGTCAAGTGCGCCGAAATGCGCATTTCGGGTTTGGACGATTCGGTGACGGTGGAAGACATCCGGGAGGCTATTGCCTCGAAAACCGGGTGTCCCATAGACACCGTCCGGGTCGGTGCCATTCGTCCCGGTCCGGGTGGCGTAGGTGCTGCCTGGGCGCAGTGCCCGGTGGAGTCGGTCAGGCAACTGGCCGGCTCAGGCAGGCTCCTCGTGGGCTGGAGCTCGGCGCGGGTAACCGTGCTTGAGCACCGGCCCGCGAGGTGCTACAAGTGCATGGCGGTCGGACACACTTGACCGACGTGCACTAATTGCTTCGACTGCGGCGGATTGTGTTTCCGCTGCGGTCAGACCGGGCACGTGGCGGCATCTAGCGCCGCCCCGCCCCACTGCCCCGCGTGTGCGGCGGGCAATAAGCCCGCCAAGCACCGCATGGGCTCTGGGGCGTGCAAACCTCCAGCTTCGGCCCCAAAGGCGCGGGGCGGCCCTACGACCACGGCCGCTCCCGCTCCTAGCGCGGTCCGATCGCCCGCTGGCGAGGAGGTCATGGACACAACCCGATAATGGGTACACCAGCCATGCACCTCCTCCAGCAGGCCAACACCAACCACTCCGCCGGAGCGCAGGATCTCCTCCTGCAATCCATGGCGGAGTGGTCGATTGGTGCAGCCGTAGTCGCGGAACCGTACGCCGTGCCTGATCGCCCCAATTGGGTGGTCAGTCGAAACGGTACTGCGGCAATCGTCGTCTCAACGCAGCGGCACTTCCCGTCCTTGTCCCTTTTGGATAGGGGCGAGGAATTTGTCGCGGCGGAGTGGGGAGGGGTCACGCTCTACAGCGTATACCTCTCCCCCACTAGGAGGATGGACGATTTCGGGGCCTCACTCACCACCTTGGAGGCCTCGATACGGCGACTGGCACCGGGCCTCGTCCTGGTTCTGGGGGACTTCAACGCCAAATCCACGGCGTGGGGGTCCCCTACGACAGACGACCGCGGGCGGGCGGTCAACGAGTGGGCGGCTTCACTGGGCCTCTGTGTTCTGAACAGAGGCTCGGTGAACACGTGTGTGCGGTGGCAGGGCGGGTCGATAGTGGACTTGTCGTTCGCTAGCCCCGCTGTCGCGCCACGGGTGAGGAACTGGAGTGTCCTGGAGGAGGCGGAGACCCTGTCGGACCACCGGTACATCCGGATGGAGGTCTCCCCCCGGGAACCCGGTAGGGGTCACAGGGCGGACGGAGCTCCCGCGTTTCCGCGGTGGGCTGTGGGTCGTCTTGACAGGGATCTACTGGCGGAGGCGGCCATTGTCAGTACGTGGCTGTCCTCACCACCCCCAGCAGACGGAGTGGGCGCTGAGGCTGTCCGCATTCGCAGTGCGTTAACGCAGATCTGCGATGCGGCCATGCCCAGAGTGCGGCGGCGTCCGCCTCCGAGGCAGGGGGTCTACTGGTGGTCCCCAAGACTGGCGGACCTTCGTGCGGCGTGTATCAGTGCCCGAAGGTCCTACACCCGCAGCCGGCGGCGTCACCGCGACGTCGAGCGGGAGGGCCAGCTGTACGAGGCGTACCGCAGTGCGCGGACTGCCTTTCGGCTGGCCATCCGAGCCGCCAAGGGCGCGAGTTGGCAGGAGATGCTGGACGGTCTCGACCGTGACCCCTGGGGTCGCCCATATCGCGCGGCGCTGAACAAGCTTCGCGCGCGCCCCCCCCCCTCCTCACCGAGACCCTCCAGCCCGACTTCCTTCGTAGGGTGGTCGAGGAGCTGTTTCCACGGCAGTCGGAATACACGCCCCCGGTCATGGCTCCGCCAGATCAGGACCGGGAGGCCGACGACGACGAGAGTGTTCCGCCCGTGACGGAGTCGGAAGTGGGGGCGGCCGTGGCGAAGATTCGTTCCGCCACCACGGCCCCCGGCCCGGACGGAATTCCAGTCCGGGTGCTGACGTCGCTCCTCGAGCACTTCGAGCCTCGCCTCAGGCAGCTGTTCAACGCCTGTCTGACGTCTGGACGGTTCCCTGAGTGCTGGAAGGAAGGGAGGTTGGTTCTCCTGCCAAAGCCGGGACGGTCCCCGGATTTGCCGTCGGCCTACAGGCCCATCGTGCTCCTCGACGATGTGGGTAAGCTGCTAGAGCGTGTGCTCGCTGCCCGCATCGTCCGACATCTGGAGGAGGTGGGGCCCGATCTGTCGGACGCTCAGTATGGGTTTCGGAGGGGGCGTTCGACCATCGGGGCCCTATTACGCCTGAGGCAGGCGGCCGCGGAGGCCGTCGCCGGGAAGGGAGTGCTGTTGGCGGTGTCGTTGGACATCGCCAACGCATTCAATAGTCTGCCATTCGGCTGCATCAGGGAGGCGCTCCGGTTCCATAGAGTGCCCCTGTACCTCAGGCGGCTGGTGGCAGACTATTTGGAGGGCCGCAGTATCCTCTGCGCGGGTCCCGCAGGGGACATTGTGCGGACGCCCATGTCGTGCGGCGTTCCACAGGGGTCGGTTCTGGGGCCGACCCTGTGGGACATCGGGTACAACTGGGCGTTGAGAGGGAGTCTCCCCCCCGGGCTGAGCTTGGTGTGCTACGCTGACGACACGCTCGTCACAGCCCGGGGTAGGACACTCGAAGAGGCGGCGAGCCTGGCCACTCTCGGCACCGAGGAGATGGTCAGGCGGATCGAGGCGCTGGGGCTCAGGGTGGCCCTAAACAAGACGGAGGCCCTACTTTTCCATGGGCCCCGTGTGAGGCTACCCATCGGCGCCTCGATAGTGGTAAACTCCATCCACATCAGCATCCAGGCCCATATGAGGTACTTGGGTCTGGTGCTCGACGGGCGATGGTGGTTCCGGGAGCATTTCCGACAGATTGCTCCCCGGCTTGTCGGCGCGGCGTCCGCCCTTTCTCGACTCATGCCGAACGTGGGCGGACCCAGTTTCGAGGGCCGACGGCTGTATGCGGGGGTCATCCGCTCGATGGCTATGTACGGCGCACCCGTGTGGGCGAGGGCTCTGAACGCCCAGCTCAGGGCGGTTCTGTGGAGGCCACAGAGAGCCATGGCGGTCAGAGCCATTCGCGGGTACCGCACGGTGTCGACAGAGGCGGCGTGCCTGTTGGCCGGGACACCCCCGTGGGACCTAGAGGCGGAGATGCTCTCCGACCTCTACCGGCGGGTTATCACAGCGCGCGAGGAAGGTGGCTCCCCATCGTTGAGCGAGATAGCCACCTGGCGCGTGGATGCCCGCCGAGACGTCATCGCCCGTTGGGCTACGCGGCTGGAGAGGCCTAGGCACGGTGTGGAGACCGTTGAGGCCCTCCGGCCCGTATTGATAGAGTGGATGGAGCGGCGGCACGGAGTCCTCACCTTTCGGCTGGTGCAGGTATTGACGGGGCACGGGTGTTTCGGGTTGTACCTGCACAGGGTCGTGTATAGGGAGTGGACTCCGGCCTGCCACCACTGCAGGAGTGGCGAGGACACGGCGCAACACACGCTGGAGGTGTGTCCGGGATGGGAGCGGCAGCGCCGTGACCTCGTCGCTGTCATCGGTGCGCCTGATGCCGCCCTAACCGAGGCTTCGGGTGATCGGACCGGGGAATTGTCCGGTCACCCGACGTGAGGCCACCGCGTGAGGGCGACGCCCCGACGGCGAAATCTGTCAGGGCGTCGACGAGAGGAACCCGCGAGGGTGAACCGCCGGGCGGGCCACCGAAGTTAAAAATCGGGTCCCGGTGACCCGCTCGCACGGCGAACAGAGAGGAGTTTTACGGTGGGTCTATGGGGTCACGCGCCGCCTTCTCCGTCACCCCGGGCCGATTTGGCGGGGCGAGGCTAATCCATAGTCCACCAAAAAAAAAAAAAAAAAAATGGAGGAGGCTCAAGCCCAACAGTGGGAAATATATGAGCTGAGATGAAGATGATGATACAACTGAATATTTATTATAAATATTACTTATAAATAATTATATTATATCGTAGAAAATGCTATATTAAAATTAATGTGCGTGATATTCCACGAATGTAGCAAAAAAGTACAATACACGGACTATTTCGGTTCACTAATTCCAATGTTAATGGGATTTTTTGTTTAGTCACGTGAAAACTGAATGTCTCGATGGATCTTGGCTTTGAATTTTCAACAATTTCTAATAAAATCATTTTCTTTTACGTAGCTTATCTTTATCAGAATCCTTGAAACGTTAAGGAGCTCTTGAAGTTCCTCTTGATGGATGAAGGTTGCGCGTCAAGATGTCTTCCGGATGTAAAACTTTGCCAAAAATAGCATACACATTGTTTTCTTAACGAATGCTATAAAAAAATGCAATCAGCAGAAATTGAACCAATTTGTAAAGAAAATCAGATCTCCAAAAATCTGTGCAATGCTTAATAAATCCTTAGAATTTTATTATTGTGTGCTGGGAATTATATTCATTATAGCATCGAAGACTGGATTCTTGCATCATTGCAATGTTTTGTTTAATTATTCTAGTATGTATGTATGTATGTATCTTCAATGGTGAAATACTCTATTATCATGATTTTTTCAATTGTTAGTTTTATTGTCTCAAGCGCCTAAAGTATAAGCAGAAATGTAATATATTTCATCCTAATGATTTCTGGTGTTTACGCGAGTATTACATATTTGAAATAACATACATACATAACATCCCGCCATATCCCTTGTAGGCAGAGAGAACAGAGTGCCAAAGAACTCTATACTTGCATACTTCACTCCCTTCCTCAACATTCATAATTCTCTTTATAAACGCTCGCCGGTTTCGGAGACTCTTGACTCCACCTTCCTTCAGTACGTGACCGATCTGGTCTAGGTTAGTCTTGGTCTCCCCCGTTACCTACATCCTTCCACTTTCGCATTGTATTTCTTCTTAACCAGAGGTTTGTTCGGCATTCTTTCCACATGTCCGAACCATCATATTTGAAATAAAACTATTTTTATGGATTCTATCGCGTTTGTATTTGATTTATTCTCGACGTTTCGAACATTTTACAGCGTTCGTGGTCACGGAAAGAGGAGGAATATCTAGTCCTGCGATTAAAATCAATGTTATTTCCCCGCTATCAAGGGGACAAGCAATGATAATACAGTCAACAGTTTTATATTTATACCACTACGCTAATACAAGTAACTTGCGATAAAATGTATATAAATATTGGTATCCATAAATTCATTTCTAAGTGTTAAAACGACTGAGTGAAAATTGGATTATTGTTTAAATGGCAGAACTAGTAAAACCTATTTTGCCAGTAAAGTGGACAGTATTTCAGTTCTATTTTAGCACATTCCGCTATCAAATAACTCATGCTCGCGACCGTAGCGGATATTGCAGTTATTCAACCCACCTTTACTGACATAAAATGCATGCCTCATTTTGCTTCTGTTTTAATAATTTTCTAGTTGCTTTTAGTATATAACTGTTTATATTAGTTAATTATTATTTATTTAATGGTTTCGTATATTTTCGTAAACATTGGTAATATGAAATATTTTTTTGCGCTCGTAGGAGAGCGCTTCTTAGCTTATCTGGTTTCTATGACTTGCATGGGAAATAAAGGGGTGGCGATTCATTATATTCTCTAGCCATCACCATACGGGTATATAAAATGATTAAGTTATTTTGACAGATTTACATAAGAGTGTGTACATTAGGATACATTTTTGTACTAAGTTTTGAGTGTTATCAAAATTATTAGAAATATTTTCCTGATTGACCGAGACGAAGCGTTTATTTCAGCTTCGGCAAAAATACTTTCCTATAATATATGGCCGACTATCTTCCTCTGCAGGTCGCATTTTTATCCATATCTCGAGAATTTAACTTAATGTATGGACTTTTTTTTGGGTTTGACAATTTTACGATTTTTTTTTATTAATTTAGTTTCTATAAAATTTCTTTAAATAGTGACAATATGATCGTTGAAAATGTTAATAAAATAAAAAAAAAATATCTCAACGAGACAGGCGGAAGCACAACTAGGTGGGTTTGGAGTTTGTAATGGTAGGCAGCGGCCTACCAATACCCTTGGTATTGCATAGTATATGGGCGGCAGTGACACTTACCAACAGGTGTATTGCTTACTCGTTTGCCACCATAAGCAATAAAAAAAAATATTTCTTTTTTAGAGAATTTATTCACTTTTAAACTATGCAATAACATATATCTTATATCTAGCTGTCTACAGCTCATAAAGCCAGTAGTAATTATTCAATTCCTACCTTACTGTCGATTTCTAATACACCGAAATTAAGTTCATTAAAATTAATAATGAATAATGGGGAATACGTAATGTCGCTCTATAATAGGCACCATACATTAAAACACATTATTAGGCTATTTTGGTAAACACATATTAAACCTCGAGGACGTTATTTAATTTATTATTAATAGTAACTACTTAAATTATTTGTTTAGTTAGAATAAATATTTTAATGAGAATGTAATTAATTGAAAACATATGTATGATGTTTATAGAAAGAAAGAAATATATTTCTTGTACTACAAGAACCAACATTCCACCAGACAGAACCACACTTTCCGTTCACATTTCCGTGTGGTGACGGAGTAAGAATACAATTCACCATCCTCAATCTTACCCGTGGGTGATCGTAAGAGACAACTAAGGGATATAAAACGCATATACCATCTATGCGAGAGAAGGAAACCTCGAAACAAAACCCTATACCAACACGTTCGACCAGGGTGGTATAGTAGGTTAATTACCCTTCTATTATAGAGGAGGCCCGAGCCCAACAGTGGGACATATATGGACTAATAACAATGTAATTAATTAAAAACGTATGTTCGTTTTTATGTTTTTATGATGTTTATAGAAAGAAAGAAACATACTTTTTGTGGTAGAACCATATCGTTTTCTATCTACAACCACGGGCCGATCCGTCCGGGACAGTACCACACTCTCGCAGAGTATCGACGTCCGAACGATGGCAATGTGCGTCGTTCGGTGAGCGAGAGAACCGGCAGCTTATCTTTCAGAGTGGGTTTGGAGATTTCATTGGTAGGCAGCGGTCTTGTTGTACCATTGGTGTTGTAAAGATCCAAGGGCGGCAGTAATAATTATCACCAGGTGTACTGCTTGCTCGTTTGTTACTATCAGCAATATAAAAAAAAAACATAGGTATGTCTCGTCTCGAGTGTAAAAGTAGGCTAAAATTATATCTAAAATAGATTTTGAATAGGTCTTTGTCCACGTAGAAATCATGTGTGGTACAAGTTGAAGTTAAAGAAGGATGCGCATCCTGCACAGCTTCAAGGTATATACGGTATTCAGACTTTTTTTTGGCAGACTATTGGCTGGACAAGGTATTCAGCCTACCAAACGCATCGAATTTAATATCCCGTTCCTGTTGTATAAAGAGATTAAAGTATATATATTAATATTTATTTGTGCTGATTTTTAATTCAATAAAATTATCAGTCAAGTAAAACTGTCATTGTAAAATTTAATCCCCTATTTTGTACTTTAAAAAAGAAAAAGAAATAAATGCTTAATTACTTGCTTATTTATTTTCATTGAAGAGCACGTAAGCTTAATTTAAAGACTATGGACAAAAATGTTTATCTCCTTATGCAAACAAGCTGAATATAAAAAAAAAACAACAGGCAGTCATGGGGACTGCCGATAGAAGTGAAAACTATTAACTTAAGACTAATTGAAATAATAATAATTTTCTAATTTTTATATAAAAATAATAACCTATAAGTTTATCCCCTCCAAAAACGCTCAACGCGCCTAAAGAAGTTTTCATATAGCTATAGATATACTATTAGTATTAGCATGTCGGTGACGCGAACCTATAAGTTTTTCCCCTCCAAAAACGCTCAACGCGCCTAAAGAAGTTTTCACATAGCTATAGATATACTATTAGCATGTCGGTGACGCGAACCTATAAGTTTTTGCCCTCCAAAAACGCTCAACGCGCCTAAAGAAGTTTTCATATAGCTATAGATATACTATTAGCATTAGCATGTCGGTGACGCGAACCTATAAGTTTTTCCCCTCCAAAAACGCTCAACGCGCCTAAAGAAGTATTCATATAGCTATAGATATACTATTAGCATTAGCATGTCGGTGACGCGAACCTATAAGTTTTTCCCCTCCAAAAACGCTCAACGCGCCTAAAGAAGTTTTCATATAGCTATAGATATACTATTAGCATTAGCATGTCGGTGACGCGAACCTATAAGTTTTTCCCCTCCAAAAACGCTCAACGCGCCTAAAGAAGTTTTCACTTCAAAAATCTTTTGAAGTTATACTTCTTTTGGCGCGTTAGGGAAAAATGATGAAAGTAAATTTTTACGAAGCGCGCGCACACCGTTACGAAAACTTGACAATCTGAAGTTAGCTATAGTCAACATTTTAAGTTTCACTAGATAATGCGTTATAATAAAACTTTAAATGTATTAAATACCTTTTTTCTATTGTTAGTGTCGTTATTTCTACAAACGTAGAATAAGTTGAGAGATAAAATTTAAAAAAATAAAAATATCTTGTTACGCCAAAGAAGTATGACTTCTAAAACGTGTACATAAGTACACACATACTTTTTTTAAGTCTCAAATAGAAAGTGTAAAAATGTCATGTTGCTAGTGTTAGTAGTTTGACTTGGCCTTGATGAGTCAGTCAGCTAGCTTCTTAGCTATCTAGGGTATACCTTAGATATGATGGTGATATGATATGTTATATAAATAAAACA
The DNA here is from genome assembly GCA_905163515.2 of Lymantria monacha. NCBI lineage: Eukaryota > Metazoa > Arthropoda > Insecta > Lepidoptera > Erebidae > Lymantria > Lymantria monacha. Next base: position 9,896,483 of record LR991107.1, on the reverse strand, counting down.
TATGTCAAATTTTATTTTTTCCGTCGGAGTCGTAAGCATCGACTAAGGAATCACCAAGAGAATCATCACTCTCCTACAAAACTTATAGCACCAGTTGCGTTTGCCAATTGACTTTCCAAACGTGGTGATTATAAGATAAATTGGACTTCAATTAGCTAAAGAATGGAGAAAATGACCAAAAATATAATATGCTACTGGATTAAAATGTGGCTACATCGAAAAACTCCCGGTAAGAAAATTCATACCACATAAATTTTATAGCTATTTCTAGCTATTTGAAATACGCGTGTGATAGTAAAGTATCTCAAATGGCCTTGTGTACCAAGCTCGTCTTTGAGCGCATCATCGTGACCTATTTTTATTCTCTTTTGCTTTCAACCTCGTGAAAAAAGATAAGTGTAACACAAAAAAGTAGTTTTCAATTTTAGTTTTGAGATCTTTTTTTTTTCCTATATTAACTTGGTGTACGGTAAAGTGGAATAAATACGCTGGTTATTATATTTATATATATATATACATATATATTTATATATATATATATATATATATATATATATATATATATATATATATATATATATATATATATATATATATACATATATATATATATATATATATATATATATATATATATATATATAAACATATATAGTAGCGACCTCGCTTCGCATCGATTACGTTAGTTCAGTTGTGTAGTTTACATTCGCACACATAGAATTCCTTTCAGAGAGGAATTTCTTAAAATCCTACTACATCTGAACTTTACAGGGCAGAAAGAAAGTCCACCAAATTCTGTAGGCTTCTACAGTATTTGAAAATATGTTTTTCTTTTTTGAGTTAACACCTACGCAATCGCATCCATAGAATTTTTAAAAAGCCGTTCTTAGTTTACCTCTTCATCGTATCAACAAATATGAATACCAAAATTCAGCCTGTAGGAGCTTTATTAAAAAAATGAGGATTTTTTAGGTTAACACCTACGCATTCCTCTTTGGGAACGGAATTTTGTAAAATCTGTTATCATCTGACTTCTACAGGGCGGAAAAAATGTTCATACCAAATTTCAAGTATGTACGAACTAACTTTTTACCAATTAAAATAGTAAGAGAACAGCATGTAGCGAGCGTTAGGCTACATACTCGACATAAGCTATATACCTACTGTGTAGGTACTACCTAGGAGTAGGTAAGCTGTGGTATAGCTGTCCACGTGGACTTCGTAGCTGTGATTGGCTAACGTAATTACATTAGCCAATCATTATCATGCGAAATGCCATATGATTTCTTTTGTTTAAAATGTAATCATTATAAACAAAGTGTTACAAAATATTAACTTTAATTTATTTTATTTTTTTATCACTACCACTATCGAACAATTAAATATGTTAGATATGTTTCTTTGGTCGGATAATTTTATGGCACTTTTTTGTAAGACGATATAAATGACACCGTGTATATAAAAATTTTGAGTTTTACACCCCATCAACCCCTCTTGCTTGAATCCGTTCTTAGCTGACTTTTACTCGGCACAATTTTTTTTCTTTTTTCTTTTTTTGTGTGTCTTAGTTGTTAGCCTCAGATGGCTATGACAACTTTACCCGGACTGTGGGTGAGCGCTGAGGGCTCGCAACCCGTAAACTCGGCAAAAGGAATATTCCTACCTTTTAAGTCTGTAGGCCTTATAGTTTTTTTTTTATATTGCTTATGGTGGCACGAGTGAACGAGCAAGCAGCGCATCTGATGATAAATGTAACAGGATGTTTGTTGTAGAGAGGAAACCGTCAACAGCGTGGTCCTACCACGTACTCCTACCACTATAAGCATGGCCCACTATAAATATACGAGTGATTTTCCATTATGTTAAATTTAAGCAGAAGCTGGTGGTCTGCTATGTAAATTATGTTTTTGTCCATCTCATTTACACATGTTGTAGAATATAGAGGTATCTCTTTTGCGGTTTACGACCTTTACCTAAATAATTAATCATTCAGGGTAAACATGTGATCTTTTGCTTCAATTTAAAAATACAGGTTATAATGACTCTGTAGGGTTTACGACTTACTTTATTTTAATGAATAATTTGAAGTTTACTCATTAAAAATCGATTGTCATATAAGGCGTCCGGTGTGAGAAAAATTTGAGGAGTAAAATCTAGTGATCGAATGACCTCGTTACGTTTTTGGTGCGCAACCTATTCTGCGCACCTTTCACTTTCTGACGTGAGATAATACTTCACTGAACAGTTTTAATAAATGTAAATAAAAATATATATATTATTTTTAGTCAAATGAGCTTTTTTTGCGCCTATTTTGATAATCGTACTTAAGGAGTAAACTCCAGTCGTGAGTCAGAGCTAACACATCTGGGGACGGGACCTGGAAGCGGCATCACCATCGCCAGGGCGATGCTCGACAGCGTCAGGAACTGGGACGCGGTCGCATCCTTCTGCGAGGCAGTAGTCTCGCGGAAGGAGGCGGCGGAGCGCGTGTGCGAGGAGCGTCTCCTCGAAGGCGCGAGCCGCCGCCGGCGACTGGGGCGGCGCAGGCGCGATTACCTGCGCTTCATGCCGCCCTAGCCAAGGCCGCGGGTGACTGGATCGGGGAATTAGTCCGTCACCCACCGAGAGGTCGACCACGTGAGGAAAGACCGACATCCTACCCGACGGGGGATGTCGGTCGAGGAGAGGGTACTCCTCCAGGGGGTATTCCGCCGGGCCGACCACTGACGTCAAGTCACTCTGCTCCGGTGGTCGGCCCAACGACGAAGGCGACATCACGGGTGGGTTACGGGTGTGCGCACTTACGCCCCTCTGTCACCCCGGATGAAGTGGTGCGAGGAATGCGCCGACCGTAGCACACCCCCATAAAAAAAAAAAGAGCTAACACATACACTTTTTTTCCTTATAGTGTTTCCTTATTTGTTGGCAAGCTATGATATAGCCACGTCCGATCCGTCTGGGTCCCCGCAGGGGGCTGTGGGCGATCGTATAACTTGCACGTACCTCTCTACGCCGTGCGAACGGGCCACCGGTGCCCGGTTTAGTTTTCGATGACTCGTCCGGTGGCTTACTCTTTCGAGTGTCATCTCAAGTCATACTAAACATAGGCTTTCAGGTATTATAGATGTTATTTATTATTATTAATAAAACAGAATATGGGTTTTGTTTTGATTTATCCGTGTGGTGACGGAGTAAGAATACAATTCACCACCCCATATCTTACCCGTGGGTGATCGTAAGAGACGACTAAGGGATATAACACGCATATAAGAAAGAAAGAAAGAAAGAAAGAAAAGATCTTTATTTGTTTTTACAAAGGAAAAATAATATTACATTATGGTTTTTAAAAAAAAAATAATAATAACAAATAGTAAAAACAAATTGGTATTGGGCTCAACTTGTGGCCAGGAATGCAGGTACATCCCAGCCGTTGATTTTCAGCCCAAGCCAAGATTAACAACTAAACACACTACACACTATGATTAATAATTTAACATAACAATATGACTGCCCTCCTAAACACAAAAAATAGTACCTACAAGTCTCATATTAAGTACCTACTTTCTAGTTACACTGTATATAATATCTATGCAAGAGTAGGAAAACTCAAAACAAAACCCTATACCAACTCGTCTGATCAGCGCGGTATAGTAGGATAATTTCCATTACGAAGGAGACCCGAGCCCAACAGTGGGACATATATGGGCTGTGATAATGATGATGGGTTTTCAAACAAAATAATAAATACTCTTTACTTTTATTTGGCAGGCTATGGTCTGAACATACGCAATCCGTGACATTCAGGGCGACGGAAGGGCGACGTGTGGGCCCCTCACCCACTGTATACCCTTTTTTTTTTGTTCTTTGCAAGGGGCAACAGAAGAGGCGACACGCAACCCCATGGACCCACCCTGCAAACACCTCTCTTCGCCGTGCGAGCGGGCCACCGGTACCCGATCTTTGTCTTCGGTGGCCACCCACTGTATACCCTCCCCATCGCCGTTGCGCCCGCCACTGATACCGCTTTCTTGACATCCGTGGTCATAATAAATACCTGTAAGTATTAATTACTTAATCCACTCACGCGAAGCTGTTGATACAGATAACCTATTATAAACCTAGTGTTACCAAAACACATTAGGTTATTGATCAGATAAGGACTACAATCAGCATGTTATCAATCTAGGAGCTTTAATTTGAGTGCATACATCAGGCTTTGTGAATATTACGGGTAATGTACCCGTTTATCTCTCAGTTTATCTACTTTTAACTGATATTTCTATGCTATTTTGGATTCTCGATGCAAAAAGAGAGGTATTATATGTTTGACGAGTATGTGTGTTTGTAGTATAGTAACTCCCAAACGAATGGCTTGATTGTGATGCGACTTTTTTTTTTAAATTTGACATGATGGCGTTGTAAATGTCATCAGTTCTCTTTGTTAGCTGTCGTAAAGTGTTCAAAGGTATATTGGGTATTTTATTTTCAAACATGTGAAACACTCATGTGTGATGATTTTTTTTTGGTGGTGGGCTATCGTGTGGTCACGCGGCGCGCGATTCCATAGAACCGCTCTACAAGTACCTCTCTTTGCAGTGCGAGCAGGCCATCCAAAACCGGTCTTTGTCTTCGGTGGCCTGTGTGATGATACTGCAAACTACTTTGATATTGAAACTAGCTCGAAGGAAAGACACGAACTCTTTGATTGTTCGTTAGTGAACCCATCAACTTCGCTCGGGATTTCTCTGCGTGATAGAATCCGTAATACGGAAATCCGCAGAAGAACGGGTGTAACCGACATAGCACGAAGAATTAGCACGCTGAAGTGGCAATGGGCTAACCATATCGCTCGAAGAACCGACAACCGCTGGGGAAAAAAGATTCTAGAGTGGCGACCACGTACCGGACGACGCAGTGTTGGACGCCCCTCCACTAGGTGGACAAACGATTTAGTGAAAATTGCTGGGCGTCGATGGATGCAGACGGCACAGGACCGCACTCTGTGACGTACCATGAGGGAGGCCTACGTCCAGCAGTGGACGGCGATGGGTTGAAATGATGATGATGAACCCATCAACTTTGGGTTGATTGGATTCGTCTTGAATAGTTTTTGTTCATAAGTGCTTTTTTTATATAAGGAGATTTTTTTTTTGGTGTGGACATACCTCGTTCATTCCGTCCGGGGCAACGGAAGGGGTCAGTGCGGCCCATCGCTATTGCACCGACCACCGGTACCAATTTCTTGGTATCCGTGGTTAACCCAACGGGTTACTCTTTTGGTTATCATCTCTATCGACGCCCTTGCAAAAACACCTGTGTTGTGTTGTCGGGACATATGTCGGAGATGGCTTAAAATTTTCAGTTTTTTTATTTATATATGCTAGTGCGTTACCCAACAGCGGTCCCTTCCGCGCTATTACGGGATGCCGGAGAGATCGTCTAATGACCTTCTATTGCCGACACCCCTACTACTGTTATTGTTTATGGTTGATTGTATGTATTTGACACAATCATTAGTGCAACTACACATTCGCTCCGAATTTACCCGTGAAAACTGTAAAGACTAGTTTAAGAAGCACTAAGAGAAGGAACAGCATTATACCTCTGTTAAATTGCACGATAGTGTAAACAGTTGATTAGTCATATAGTGGTAGGACCACGCTGTGGACAGTTCTCTGTCTACAGCCGCTGGTCGGTCCATCTGGGGTAGTACCACATGAATAAATAACGTACAGAGATCAAGCTTCTAAGGAGCGAGCAAAATTGTTACCTATTCTGATAGGGTTGGCACATGAGGATGAAAGTAAATACACAAAACGTTTGTCAGCTTTTTATGTATGGATATTTTTTTACAAATTGCTTACTCTAAATAGGTTTTTTTTTTAATTTTTGATTTTTAATAATTTGTTATATCTCTTAATCGAATGATAAATTCTAAATCCAATTAATTAATAAAGGTTTTTTTTTAAATAATCAATGGGAAAGCACTTGCATGGCATATCAAATTTACAATCTTGTATACGTTTTAGTAAATCACTACCAATATTAAGAATATTTATTTCAAGATCGAAATATTCTCGAAATTTCTTCTCAATCAATTCAACAAATGCGATGAAGTTGTCAGGAGGTATTATTAAAAAAAACAATTGTATACACACTGCTTTCGTTACAGTCTTTGTAATGGCTGAAAAAAAGAGTCTTTCCCCATATTTATAGGTTGTTCAGATCTATTAGCATACAATGTCATTTTCAAAAAAGATATGTTTTTATTTTTTCGATTGCTGTTCATGCACATAGTACAATAAACCATATTTACACTCTTTCTAATTAATTAAAATTTCAAATTTAAACAAACACGCACGACGCGATGCACAGCGAGCGGTGAGTGAGCCCTTTGTTTGAGCACTGGCCGAACCAGCCTATACAGGTTTCGTTCCGTACGTGACGAGCCGCCAGTGCTCACGCACACACGCGCATCATACTTGTAGTGATGTACCTACAGTGGCGCGGTTGTTTGAAGGTTTGTCTCTGTACGTTTATTTACTCATGTGGTAGTACCACACTCTCGTAGAAGACCGACGTCTAAGTAATGGCAATGTGCTATTGCGGTTTGTTTGGTGAGCGAGAGAGCCGGAAGCCCAACTGGGGTGGGTTCGAGGTTTGTATAGGTAGGCAGCGTCCTAGTTATATCATTGGCAAAGGTCCATGGGCGGCAGTGACACTTAGCATCAGGTGTGCTGTCTGCTCGTCTGCCACCATAAGCAATAATAAAAAAAAGTCACCGATGTTCCAGGGTAATGGGTTTGATTTTCACACGGGACAATACATTGTATGATAAACAAATTGTTGTTTCGAGTGTGGTAGTTTATTGTATTTAACGGTACTTGCGTTTATCATGCGTGCTAAGCGAAAACATGTTAACAAAGTGTTTACTAATCGCGCCACCTAGCACAATCTTGTTTTAACAGACGTATAAAAATAAACTAGCGAGTTCCGTTCGACATGTTGGGTTAAGAGCCCATAAGGCTCGCCCATAGTCCGTTTTAGCTGTAAAAGCCCCAACGGCTAACAGTTCGCAGTTGGTTTTTTAGTGGGTATTCAGTGATCCCTTCAGGGCCTGCGAGTCCCACATACCCCGCCCGGGCGGGCATGCGAAAAATGCATTTTTAGCTGCGTTACCAAAAAAATATATATCCGTTCGACAGTCTAGGCCCGCGATTGGCATGGTGCACCTAGTTGTCGTATATCGCATACTAATTTCCTAACGTCAGCCATGTGGGCCTCTCTCATGCTGCCACTCATGTGAGAGGGTGGTGTCATGGTTGCTGCGATTGGCAGGTGGGCGGTGGTAGCGGTGGATATTGTACGTTTCCACGGTTGCACGGGAAGGACTATCCTGTGTCATCCATCCATGCCATATAGTTGTTTGTACAAATTTAATTATTTGATTGATTGCTTGAGATTGATTGCTTGAGTCTGCTAAGCTGTGATTGGTATATAGGTGTGAAGGTAATCGTGATTACTTGCAGTACGGTCAATTGCAACTTTATATCCGCATTTATATTCCTCATGACTGACCCATTCCTTTACATATTCATTAACTGTATATGTTTATGAAAGTCCCGCAAAATTTGAGGATTATGTCCTTAGTGCCGGATTATGTATATTTAAAGAAAAAATATAACATACATACATTCTAATCTGTCAAGTGTAGCGATACTGCGGAATTTTACACTCAGAGAAGGCTAATGAGTGAAAAAAAGTGAGAACTATGATGCTTTAAAAATGCCTTTCTATATCTAAATAGATGGGAAAACATAATTTTTAATAAGTTATTATTGTCATAAAAATAGATGTGTTTTTTTAAACTAAATATATAAAAGCGAGCCGGGCAACTAAAGTATAAGTCTCAGAGGCAAAATTCATATTATTATATATTTGAATATATTCAACGGTTCATATATAATACTATAATATATTAGATTGAGGTAAACAGCAGCTGCTACTTATTGTTCAGGTATATGTACGTACAATTTAATATTAATACATGTCATACTTAACGTTTCGACCCAATTTTGTTCTGCTTGACACTTCTGATTATGACTATAGTCAATTCTAAAACATGTTCTATCTTTTATAATAATATTTGGCTGCACAGATGGTATAAAGATGGAATGGGTTCGATTCCCGCGTAGAACATATACACAACACAACAATTCTTTATATGATCTACAAAGCATTGTTCTGATTGTGGGTGTAATTTGTCAAAATCCCCCGCAATACAAAGATTATTTCCTAAATGCAGGGTGATGTGTTTATAAAAAAAAAATAGATATAATAAAATTTTTGAATGGGCAATTATAGTAATTCATCCTTTTTTTTAAGTCTACTCTTAGCATTTAGGAATTAATCTTTGTATTATAAATGTAATTGTCCATGTGGTGACGGAGTAAGAATACAATGCACCACCCCCTATCTCACCCGTGGGTGATCGTAAAAGACGACTAAGGGAGGGACTATATAAAACGCATATAACATCTATGCGAGAGAAGGAAAACTCGAAACAGAACCCTATACCAACACATCTGATCAACGTGGTATAGTAAGTCAATTGTCCTCCCATTATAGAGGAGGCTCGAGTCCAATAGTGGGACGTGTATGAGCTGAGATGAGATGATTATAAAGGGACTTTAGAAACGTATAATTAACGTTTGTATCTTCTAAAAAGTATTGTCATTTTTTTTAATTTTTTATGGCGGCTGGCTAGCAAAAAAGCGACGCGCGACCCCATAGACCGCCCTATATGTACCTCTCTTCGCCGAGCGAGCGGGTCACCGGAACCCGGTTTTTGTCTTCGGTGGCCCAACCGGCGGTTTATCCTCTCGAGTCGATGCCCCAGCAGGCAGTTTTCGCCGTCGGAACAAAGTATTGTCAATATTGTCCTGCACGGCAAACGAACCAATTGGTATGGTAGATCGATATCATAATTGGCACGCCATATGTGCAGTCAGTATTGAAATTTATAATAATAGCTAGCTGATCCAAGAGATGCTGATATGTGGATAAAAGAAAATGCATGCAATTTACCGTAATTTAAAGTATTATTCTTTTTTTCTACTCATATCTTCTTAGTCGCCTATGTTGCTTTGTGAAGCTTGGCTACGAATACTATCAACTTTTTACTTTTCTCGTGGATGTCATAAAATACGACTCCTTTTTTTTATTTTGGGGTTGGGTTACGGTCGGCGCACTCCTCGCACCACTCCATCCGGAGTGACAGAGGGGCGTAAGCACGCATAACCGTAACCCACCCGTGTACCTCGCCTTCGTCGTTGGACCGGCCACCGGAGCAGCGTGAACTTGTCGTCGTGCCAGCTCAATTTTTAAGATATTAAGCTTAAATTTAAGGATATTTTTTGGCTAATAAAGTAACTTTTCAGATGTATTAATTTAAAAAAAAATCCCTCACTGTCTGTAATCGTTCATGCTAATGTGCGGGGTGCATTATGCGGCCAGGCTGCGCGACTACGTCGCTGCGGCCAGCCCGCGCACATTGCGGCCACGTCTGAGACCACATTCATCAGTCGAATTCACAACATGCTCCAAAATGGACGTCAAAGAAGAAATTATTGTTGCGCTATTTTGTTCATTATTACAAAAGCGAAAGATAAAAGAGACCAACAATTTTTTTTGGAGCCACCCATTGTTACGGCTTACAAAAGGAATATATCACACATATTTTACAGACGTACTGCAATAAGAAGATAATTTTTTTAACTATATGTGAATGTCTAAAAACGCTATTCTGTTTTGTATTTCCAAAATAAAACGTTCAGTATCAAACGCCATCCCGTAGATACAAAGAAACGTATAGCCACTGCGATCAGTGCGCGCACACTGAGTAATTTCATACAAATTGGCATCTCTCGTTGGCCGCGGCGGCCAAGTGGCCGCGTGTATTTCGTTCCAGCAAGCGGCTAAAGCGTGGCCGCTGGCTGCTGGTCGCTTAATGCGCAGAGTTACATATATCATCGAAGAATTAGTTGACAGCGACGTAGTCGCGCAGCCCGGCCGCCTAATGCGCGGGGGCTCTATGAGTATCTTAGGTAAAGGTTAAAAACGTAGGCGTTAAATCAATAATTTATAACACGCCATGTAAACATTAAAGTTTATCAACCACAGTCATGATCTGATAACAGTCGAACTGATAGTGACTGAGCGTTAACAATAATTATGATTATCAATCAAGTTATGACTGTGAACATTTGATTTATTCGAATACTATGAATTATTAATAATTCGAATGATTTTCGAAGTGGTATTGTGTACGATCAATATAATAATTTACTTGATTCGGGTTCAAGGTCGTATAGAATAAGAATTTCTATGACATTCATTTTTCTTCTTCAGTTCAATACATATCACTTTCGGTCACTAAACTTCTTCACATTATCATCATAACTACATCACAGAGGACAACAACTTCTACAAGTAGAAGGGTTTAAGTAATAATAAGACCACCAGCGCCAAGAAGAAACCCCAAAAAGACATCTAGTCACTTAACATCACAGCACATGATTTGCGCTCTTACGCAACTGTAATAAAGTCACTTCAAGAAAATTAATTTTGTAAACAAACCACCATATCAATTAAATTAAAAATAAAAAGAGCACGGACAAAAAGCCTGTGGAATAGCTTAAAAAAAAAAAAACTTTATCTGCAATAGGAGGGAACTTGACCAACTATACCACGCTGGTCAGAGGTGCTAGTATAGGGTATTATTTCGAGTTTTCCTTCTTTTGCATTGATGTTATATGCATATTATATCCTATAGTCGTCTTTTACGATATGCATGGGTAAGATACTGTGCTAAATTGTATTCTTATTTCGTCACATTTGAAAAAATATACAATTAATAGACGTAATAATACCTAGACTCAGAACAATGATTTTGGAGTTACACAATTAAATATCCTACATGAGCATCGAATCCATTATACTCGATATGTACAGTACCACTATACCATTTATCTTGATGATGATTTCTGGTGGATCCGTAAAAAATCTTTTAGTTTGTTGTTTTATTAATAACAAAATTGTTTTTATTTTAATTATTAACACGAAGGTTTAAATTTCAAATTAATACTCATATATCAAAGAACAAAGACAGCTGCAGATTGTTAGAAATTGGATAAAACAAGAACGTTTACCAGCAATGAAATTAGTTACATGAAACTTTATACGATAGGTGAGCCAAAATAGTGTGGTTTGGTGTATTTTCTCGTATTGCAGATACTACTAACTTACATAAAACAGTTTTGCGGCACTTGTTTTATTTTAAAAACGAGAATTCACGTTAATCAGTTAATGCTGGAGATTTTAAATATTATCATCATCTCAGCTCATATATGTCCCACTATTGGCTCGAGCCTCCTCCATAATGAGAGTGTAATTGATCTACTATACCACGCTGGTCAGAGCTGTGCGCGTGTTGGTATAGGATTTTGTTTCGAGGTTTCTCTCGCATAAATGTTATATGCGTTTTATATTCCTTAGTCGTCTCGTACGATCACCCACGGGTAAGATAGGGAGTGGTGAATTGTATTCTTACTCCATCAATATATGGAAAGTAAAATATTATATTAACGTTATATTTTCTGATATTAACGAAATAAAACAATTTTTACTGATTTATGGTGTTTGTATTTTATTTTTATTTCTTATGTTTAGAACAATTTTGAGCGTTCATAGTTTTAGGAGGACAAATGTGTTTCATATTCCAAACTAAAATGTAGATAAAATTTTAATAAATAATCTCTCCAACAGATAGATAAAAATCTCTTTTATAACAATGACTTGTTGGACGTGAGATATCTTAATCCTCCCATGCCTATAAACCTGGAAAATTGTTCAAAAAGTTGGGAAAAAAAAATCACAATCATTATTATACAAAAATTATTATTATTTTATTATATTAATATACATTTAAACTGAGAAACTATCAAACTGAGAATAGTTTAGGGATAACACAAATAATTATTCTGTGTACTGGTAATTATTTAGATGCTATGCCGTTTACCCCAAAAAAAATTTAAATAGATTTGTTACATACACACATATCATCACGCCATATCCCTTGCAGGGTAGGCAGAGAGAAAAGAGTGCCAGAGAACTCCAACCTTGCATACTTCACTCGCTTCCTCAACATACATAATTCTCTTCATACACCTTCGCCGGTTTCGGAGACTCTTGACTCCACCTACCTTCAGTACGTGACCAATCTTGTCTAAGTAGGTTAGTCTCGGTCTCCCCCGGTACCCCCATCCTTCCTTAGTAGATTTGTTTTTAAATGTTAAGCCTAAGGGTTGCTTTTATTGATGCTCCATTCCAGGATTATGCTCTACATAGTGTCTACTACACTACTACAGCATATGAACTGGATGCCCTAAGTGGAATCGATCAGTTGCTACAATGTACAATGATGAACTTCAGTACGCACTCATCTCCTTCTGCGAGGTTATGAAATCATAAAAGGAAATAAGTGAAAACAGTGCCCACGAGAACCTTGTTCACTACTGGTGCGTGCCAAAAGTGTAACCACGAGTACTCGTAGCTGAGACTATAAGTGGTTGGACTAGGGATCAGCTCGCGCGTCTGCAATTAAGCTTGCTATATTGATATAAGCAATTATCGATCAGTGCAGTGGTTACACGGTAAGATAAGCTCATGTTAAAGCAGCAATGCTGGACGTCACACAAAAATGAATCTACTTGGCCCATAAAAACCCTTCATTATATAAAATATATACATTTTTATTATACACCTTTATTTTCTTATATCGCTAATATAGCAATTTGATTTATTCGACGGTTTTTCTCTAACAGAATTACCTCTTAATGGCAACAAATAAAGTACAAGCGATAATAAACCATCTGCGCTGTAGTAAAATTTTGATAAGTACGAAATAACATTTGCTAGGTGAAAGGCCTTTTATTTTTTTTATTTGAAGCCCCAATCTTACCTGGCTATAGTTAAGGTATTTTCCTCAAGGGTTATTCATACGACGTTATTTGAATTCGCAATAGCTTAGCAATACCAGGCTTTTGTGTAGTGGACAATTTGATATTATGTGATTGGATTATTAAGAGATTGGGTTTGGAAAGTATTGCTAATAATTATTGTAATAAAAGCTTGTTTTCCTTTTGTTAATAGAGGAATGGGTGTGCATGTGTGTGATATTAATATTTTTTTGTCTATCCTTTAATGCATTTTGTATCCTTTTTCTTCTATATATTTTTTTATCCATTCTTTTTTTATCATAGACGATGAATTGGCTATACCTCGTTCAAACTGTATGCAGTTACAGAAGGGCAGTGTAAAGCCGTATCATTCTTCTCCTGTTCGGTTGGTTATCTTTTCAAGTACTTAAACGTCTATCATGCCTTTGGCTTTCTTGGGCATCAAACCTCAGTTCTGCTACATGTAGAGTGATGTCAGTTTCAGATAATCACGCCTGTGCCATCCCACACGTCAGCGAAGGCGAATATCGGCGCGGGTATTCATCGTCACTTCGCTAATTGGGCGACTCGCTAGTTGCGAGGCGGCTAACCATTACATGTGTACTTCACCGGTAGAGTCCAACGAGTAGTTAAGGCTCCGAAAGATCCAAATTACTGAAATTTTTTAGCATTTAATATGCTTAATTATTTATAAATACCAGATTACGAAACGAAAAATGATGTCACAAGCGGGGTTCGAATCCGCACCTATTGGGAATCCGGCCCAATCGTGCTGCCACTTACAATAGGTGCGGGTTCGAACCCCGCTTGTGACATAATTTTTCGTTTCGTAATCGGGTGTTTATAAATAATTAAGCATATTAAGTGCTAAAAAATTGCAGTAATTTGAATAACAAGGTTGTGTCATCGTTTAATACAATTCTAACTGTAAAGTTTGAAGTACTAAGCCTATACAATGTGTAAACATTGGCCGGTAGATGGCATACGTCACCTTGAAGACGTAAGATATAATATGAAGCGAACTTTGCATGTCCTAAAATAGTTCACGATGGTGTAAGTGGCAGCACGATTGGGCCGGATTCCCAATAGGTGCGGGTTCGAACCTCGCTTGTGACATCATTTTTTGCTCCGAAAGATATTGAGTATTCAGAATTAAAATGTTGGTGAGTTTACAGACATAATAAATAGATATATTACACATCTAGATTGAGAAAAAATATTTATAAACTTTATCGTAAAGAATATAAACCATATATATAATACTACTCTAAACGGAAGGTCAGCAGTAAGAATGATCCATTTGGGCAGTGGTACTATGGTATTATTGCCACAACATTTTTATTAAAACCTGCTGGGGGTACCATTATTTTATCGCTATTTGAAGAACTGAATTGAATATAAAAATATAAAATTTAAACAATACTTTCTATTTAAGGGGTTTAGAGCCATTATCGCCACGATTGGCAGGCAGGTTGGCAATCGCAGTGTGGTGTTATATGTATCCCATGAGAGAGCTGCTGCCCACTCTCCTGGTGAACCCTTAGCTGATTTTTACGACTCCCACGGGCAAGCAAGGGGTGGCGACACTTGTATTCTATCCCGTCGCCACACGGGTGAAATTCAATTCACGGGTCAAATTCGCAAACGGCAGCACAGGACCGCACTCTGTGGCGTACCATTAGGGAGGCCTACGTCCAGTAGTGGACGGCGATTGGCTGAAATGATGATGATGATGACTTTCTATTTGTGATGTAGTGACTAAAAGAATTTTATGAAATTCAATCTGTAAAGGGGTGAAACGCAGTGGGCAAGTTTATTTGGGAAAAAGAAAACCTGTATCGATTATCATTCTGCTACTCTTATCCCAATTACTTGGGGTCGATACAATATATACTCTTCTTTCATAGTACATATTGTACAAGTTATTGGCAATAGTTTTATGATCGGCCGCCTGCCAGACGTCAAGCCTTCTTGGGAATGTAATTGTTAAACAAACGGCATCAGATGGAGTTGGCCCAGGTCGTTATAAGGCTCTTAGTCGTCTTTTACGATATCCACGAGCAAAGTAAGGGTTGGTAGTATTCGTTGTCACTTCCACACAGCGAAATAAAATCTTTATCCATTGTTTTTTTTTTTAATCAAGGATAACTCTTTAGTAATTAAATAAATAAATACGTGTTTTAGCATTTGTCAAATTTCATCATCTATAGACGTAAATAAGATTGTGTGTTAACCGGTAGAATTAGTCCACCTCCTGCAAAGAGGTCAACAACTTGAGGGCGCGGTAATGGTGTAGTTATTGCTCGGGCCTTGATAGAGACGGTAAGCGAAATTTTGAACCACCAGACCACCGAGATCATAGAATCAGTACCGTTAAACAATAAAATGACGATAGGGAGGGTACGGTAGGTTATAGGGTCGCACGCCGCTCTTTTGTCCCCCCGGACGGAACGGGTGATGTATGCCCAGAAGATAGCCTACCACAAAAGAGCGTTTAAAATAGAGGATTAAATTTTGTTTTGAACCACCAGACCACCGAGATCATAGAATCAGTACCGTTAAACAGTAAAATGACGATGGGGAGGGTACGGTAGGTTATAGGGTCGCACGCCGCTCTTTTGTCCCCCCGGACGGAACGGGTGATGTATGCTCAGAAGATAGCCTACCACAAAAGAGCGTTTAAAATAGAGGATTAAATTTTGTTTTGAACCACCAGACCACCGAGATCATAGAATCAGTACCGTTAAACAGTAAAATGACGATAGGGAGGGTACGGTAGGTTATAGGGTCGCACGCCGCTCTTTTGTCCCCCCGGACGGAACGGGTGATGTATGCCCAGAAGATAGCCTACCACAAAAGAGGGTTTAAAATAGAGGATTAAATTTTGTTTTGAACCACCAGACCACCGAGATCATAGAATCAGTACCGTTAAACAGTAAAATGACGATGGGGAGGGTACGGTAGGTTATAGGGTCGCACGCCGCTCTTTCGTCCCCACGGACGGAACGGGCGATGTTATGACCAGAAGATAGCCTACCACAAAAGAGCGTTTAAAATAGAGAATTAATTTTGCAAAGATACTTTTAATTAATTTCTTATTGATTAAAAATGTATTAGAAAGAACTACTAAACAATATCTTGTTTTTATTAAGTAGATAATTTTATACTTCAATAATTATTAAAAAACAGTATTCTGAAAATCAGTTTCTTAAGCAATATATTTGTTCCTAAAAGTATAAAATAGGGGGCTAATTTTAATATATTTCTTACCACACAACAGAAATGGACATCATTTTAAATGTGAATGTCACGCATGAGTTTAACACGTACGAAGTTGCGGACAACAACTAGTCTAGTATAAAGATAGTCCCTCTTAAAGTTATTCATACTATTGGCCAGACTATTAACCTCTACTTTACGATTTGTGGTTAAAATTTTTTAATGTAAATTTCTTATCTTAAACAGGTTTTAAAATAAAAAGATTTAGAGAAGAATACAGGTATATTATATCACGATATATTATTAAATGAGCCATTACATTTCTTACCTAACCTTGTTTTATTCTACAACATGCCATAGAGGTTGTTTAGAATGGAACATGAAAATTAATGACCTAATATAAGCGGTCATTATTTTTATACTTCTAAAACACGAGTAGCTTTATATTACTTCATATAATTTTTTATACTTGAGTATATGCGGTATAAACAAATAGCTTGTTTTTAATGCATACGAAGTCATAACTAACATCCTCTTGTTAGATAAATTTAGCTGCATTTTACAGTTTGCAGTATCTAGTCTAGAATAGAATCTCCACTGTAGGAAGTTTTTGGTATAAGTTATAAGAGAAAAGGTTTTTGATAAAATATAATTAATCTTTTTGAATTCATTAATTTCACTTTATGAGTGGGATTTAAGAGTATTTAGTTTTATGTAGTGATGGAGTAAGAACACAATTCACTATTGCCTGAGGATGTCGTAGTAGACGACTAAGGGATAAAATATGCATATAACATTTATGCAAGAGAAGACGAACTAGAAATTAAACTAATACGAACTCGTCTGAACAAAGTAGTATATGGTCTATTTCTCTCTTGTTTTGGAGGTGGTTGATTCTAGCGGTAGAAGATATTAATAGATGATGATGATGATGTGTTCAGTAGTTTACCTAGTCCGAAAAATAAAATAAATATACAAAGTTATCAATCCGAAAAGGTAATGTAATGTGTAATAAACTAAGTAATGTAATGTAATGTTATAATTTAAAATTTTTGGATGCATACTTTTAAAAACCGCCATTACAAAATGCTCGAATAATAAATCACCTGAAAAATATAGGTATATTGTAACAGCTTTGTTAAAATTATTATTTGTTGTCTAGCTGTCAAATGATTAAAAGATATGGATATAGACAATTTTTGGAAATATTTTATTATATTTTATTTTATTATTATTTTTAATACTTCCTGTTTGTGTTATTTTTAATACTTCCTAATGGATGATAAGCTTCTTAAGCGTATCGTCCATTAGGAAGTATTAAATAAATAAACACGATATAAAATGGTTGTGTTGTGAAAACTAGCCTTTCTTACGGGAATTATGTCGTGATATAAACAAATATAAAAATCATCATCAGTGTCCGGCCTGCACAGCGTAGAGAGTCAGGGCAGGTTATGGAGTCGCTTGCTGATCCCTTTATCGCCTCGGACGAATCGGGCCATACCATAAACTGGCACAAAAAAATATTATCGAATAAAATAGGTGCAGCAAAAGACATTGTATCTTATAACTTGCACCACACACTCGAACGGTCCGGCTTGCCGCTTGAAGGTTTCGACCCAAATTGCAGCATCTATATATCTACCTATACTAGACGACCTATCTTCATATATTTTAGGTATACTAAACTGGGAATTACGTCACAGGTAAATGACTTTAAGAACTTGGGTTAATGGTATGTGTTTTATAAGAAATTTACGTCAAGTTCAGTAATGGTATTTAAATTTTAGGTAATACCTAATGCAATTTATATCATATCTAACTTCATTGATTGATGATATCCTTTTTTTTTAAAGACATCAACATGCACTGTGGAAATAATTCATGTATTGGGACTTTAAAAATATATAATTAACGCAGAAAAATCACACTCAGACTCAGAACAACACTATTATGTAATGCAACATGTAGAATTACCATGATGAAAGGCATATTCATATCACTGATCAGTTGAGTTCCTCTAGGTACTGCAAAAGCTGACAGTTAATTATTTTCTCTATTACCTTGGAGAGCAAGGATGTTATCGTAATTGAGCTGTAATTCGACTGGTCCGACCAGTTGCCCTTTTTTGGGATCGGATGAGCATGAACTGTCTTCCATGAAGATGGAACCTTTTTAGCATCATAGGAAAGTTGGTATATATATATTTACATAAGTGTAATCCAAAAATTATGTGACGTTATTGAAAACAGACTTAAGGACACTGTTTTTATTGGTTTGGAGAATTTCCTATTTATATAATGTATTTTGTGCATCCATAGACATTTTAAGTAATTAATATAGACCAGTATTTGGACTAGCTATCATCTCAGATGATGATAATAATGGTGTTTTTGAGAGAATTGTATCATCCTTCTACTCTTATCTCGATTACTGTGGGTCAATACAATATGTACTCTTCTTTCATAGTACATATTGTAAAAGTTATTGGCAATAGTTTTATGACCGGCCGCCTGTCAGACGTCCACCCTCCTTGTGAATATAATTATTGACCAAACGGCATCAGATGGAGTCGGTCCATGTCATTATAAGGCTCTTAGTCATATTTTACGATATCCACGAGCAAAGTAAGGGTTGGTAGTATTCGTAGCCACTACCATACAGCTATTGAGAGAATCGTATATATAAAATAAAACAGATTGTTGTGAGTAGATTAAAATCTCTGTAACAACGATGACTTGTTGGACGTGAAACACAATACTCCCGTGATCATGATTACTTAACTAAAATGTTCGAAATGTAAAGCAAATAAAAAACAAATACAACCACGAAAATATATGTAAAACTAATTTTATTAATTACTATATAATACTAACTACTACTACTACTAAAATTAGTACATAGTAATTATGTAAATTACTATGTACTAATTTTACTATGTGCTAAAGCAAGTGGATGAATTTGTATATCTTGGATGTGGATTTAGCCGAGATGGAAGGTACACTACTGATATAGAGCGAAGTGTAAATGCGGGAAATAGAGTGAATGGAGCGTTGGGGCAACTTCTCGGCAGCCACCACCTCAGCCAGAAGGCACGTGCAGCAATACATAACGCAGTGCTTATCCCAACATTACTGTATGGAAGCGAGAGTTGGGTATGCAGAAAAGAGTATGAAAGTAAAATTAATGCGGTCGAAATGCGATCTCTACGGAAAATCTGTGGAGTTAGGCTGATCGATCGCATTCGTAACGACGACGTAAGAGAGCGAGTAGTTATGAAAGAGAGTATCGGTGTGTAAAGATGCGAAAGGGAATGCTCCGATGGTTCGGACATGTGGAAAGAATGCTGAACGAACGTCTGGTTAAGGTCTGATGTAGGTACCGGGGGAGACCGAGACTAACCTACCTAGACCAGATCAGTCATGTACTGAAGGAAGGTGGAGTCAAGAATCTTCGAAACCGGCGAGCGTGTATGAAGAGAATTATGAATGTTGAGGTAGCGAGTGAAGTATGCAAGGATAGAGTTCTCTGGCACTCTGTTCTCTCTGCCTACACTGTAAGGGATATGGCGTGATGATATGTATGTACTAATTTTATTTCATATCTTTATAAAGCTTCGCATTTATAATATTGTCAAAAGAAATCATCATCATCTTACTCTTATCTTAATTACTTGGGGTCGACGCAATAAGTCATCTTCTTCCACATAATCCTATCAGACGTCATATCTGTATTCACTCGCAAACTATTCATATCATGGCTTACGCAAACCCATCCATTTTTTTTTTGGTCTTCCTTTACCTCTAAAATCTTCAACATTAATACTTTAAACTTTTCTCATAACATTACTTTCATCCCATCTCACCACATGTCCATACAATGTCAGCTATTCACTCCTTAAATTTTCCATCACTGACGCACTTTGAATATTGTTAAAATAAATATTTTAAAGTAATTTAAATTACTGAAATTTAGCATTTAATATGCTTAATTATTTATAAAATCCGATTACGAAATGAAAAATGATGTCGCAAGCGGGATTCGAATTGTTCGCAACGACAATTAGTCGCGGTAGTGTAGTGGCAGCACGATTGGGCCGGAATCCCAATAGGCGCGGGTTCGAATCCCGCTTGCGACATCATTTTTCATTTCGTAATCGGATTTTATAAATAATTAAGCATATTAAATGTTAAATTTCAGTAATTTAAATAACAAGGTTGTGTCATCGTTTAATACAATTCTAACTGTAAAGTTTGAAGTATTAAGCCTATAACAATGTGTAAACATTGTTGGGTAGATAGCACACCGTCACCTTAAGACGTAAATACAATACGAAATGAAATTTGCATGTCCTACAATTAGTCGCGGTAGTGTAGTGGCAGCACGATTGGGCCGGAATCCCAATAGGCGCGGGTTCGAATCCCGCTTGCGACATCATTTTTCATTTCGTAATCGGATTTTATTTTAAAGTATATTAAATATCCAAGAAAACATCAAATTCAAACACACATACATTGAATATAAAATATCTTTCAACAAAACAAAATATACAATACACATTACAAATTCATTTGTATATTTCCAATACGTTATGTACAATGTATTTTCAAATATTTATTTTGGCAACATTTACATTGACATTCGAAGGACAATTGATTGTGGACTATTTACCAAAGCGTTCAGGGTTCACTGGCTTTGTCTGATTCGGGGTGTTTGATAGGATGGGGGACGCCAAAAATCGGGCTCTTAATGTCGCTGGAGGTGAAAATCGCTATATAATTTTTCAGACGATATTAAATTTGTTTTCCTTTGATGAGTTGATTGCGAGGTTTAATTTTCGAGGCTCGAAGTGTTTTGTATAATATAATGGAGTTTCAAATTTTATCAGATTTTAATTAATTTTTATGTAATGATGAATGGATAAGATGAGGAGAACTGAAAATTAAATCCTATACGAAGTAATATAAACTGCGTTGTGAGTAAGTATTTCCTTTCCATTGTAGAGGAGATCTGAATCCAGCAGTGGGACGTGTATGAGCTAAACAAGGTGGAAGGAGGGGTTAATGATAATATCTAATTACAGTACTATCATTTAAGAAGCTATATTAAGAATATACGGCTTATCCGTGTGGTGACGGAGTAAGAATACAATTCACCACCCCCTATCTTAATCGTGGGTGATCGTAAGAGACGACTAAGGGATATAAAGGGAAACGCATATAACATTTATGCAAGAGAAGGAAAAACTCGAAACAAAACCCTATACGACCACGTCTGACCAGCGCGGTATAGTAGGTTCATTTCCCTCCCATTACAGAGGGGGCCCAACAGTGGGACATATATGGTCTGTGATGACGATGATGATGATATTAAGAATAAGAGAAGTAGTCGTTGGTCATATTTAAGTATTGCAAGATTGGGCCGGATTCCCAATAGGTACGGGTTCGAACCCCGCTTGTGACATCATTTTTCGTTTCGTAATCGGGTATTTATAAATAATTAAGCATATTAAATGCTAAAAAATTCAGTAATTTGAAAATACAAATAGTTGAATTACAAAAATGTTTAATTTTATTATTTTTAATTTCTCTGGCACTCTGTTCTCTCTGCATACCCTGCAAAGGATATGTCGTGATGATATGTATGCGTTTAATTTTAAATAATAGTTAGCATCAATACTCAATAAAAAGAAAAACTAGTATCAAATTAGTTTGAACGCATTTTACTTAATAATGAAATTACATAGCCCGCTTGAAACTTTCGAACGTTAAATAACACAGAATTATTCACGGGAAACTTGTAATAACATCAATCTTTTGAAAGAGAACTAGTCATTTAACTAAGATTTAACTTTCTGGCTTACTTCTGATAATTATATAGATTCGCTCTTCACATTCTAACTTAGATGCTGACTATTGTAGTTTTTAGGGTTCCGTACCTCGAAAGGAAAAAACGGAACCTTTATAGGATCACTTTGTTGTCCGTCCGTCCGTCTGTCCGTCTGCCTGTCTGTCAAGACTCTTTTTCTCAGGAACGCGTGGAGGTATCAAGCTGAAATTTATATCAAATACTCAAGTCTACTGTCCCTTAGAGCTGTGAAAAAATAAAACTTTTAAGTTAACGCAATCAAAAGATACAGCTATTTATGTCGCAAATTTCTGCAAATTTTCGACACTCGCAAGGGAATCAAAACCTACAGGGTACTTCCCGTGAACTCAGAATCTTGAAATTTGGAACGAAGCAATGTCTTATAGCACAGATTAAGGAAAAATTGTGAAAACTGTAAATTTTTGATTACATCATATAAAAAAAATATTTTTAATCATTTTAAACTCACTACCCCTTTTCACCTGAACGTGTATGGTTAACAAGCAGTAGTTAATTTTGCACTGACTATGAACAGGTAGCGTGACCGAGTGGTCTAAGGCGCTGGTTAAAGACACCTTAGGCACGAGTTCGAATCTCACCGCCGCCGAGCTCTTTTTGCTATTTATTTTTGCAAAAGTTATTTATAATAATTTAATAATATAATATTATAAATAAAATAGTTTAAAAACGTGTTCATTAAATGTTTTGAAAATTAGTAGTTTTAATATTTATTAAAACTACTAATTTTTATATACTACTAATTTAGGTGTAACTTGAATTAATATCAAAGAAAAAAGAAACTTGAATTCATCATCATCATTCTCCTACTCTTATCCCAATTACTTGGGATCGATACAATATGTACTCTTCTTTCATAGTACATAATGTAAAAGTTATTGGCAATAGTTTTATGACCGGCCCCCTGCCAGACGTCAACCCTCCTTGGGAATGTAATTGTTGACCAAACGAGATTTTTAGTTTTACGGAACCCTTCGTGCGCGAGTACAACTCGCACTTGGCCGATTTTTATTTTTTGCATTTTAATTTCATGTTTTTAAAATCTATATATACATATTTTAGAAAAATCAATTCAGAAAATTGGCTCTGTACATCTTTTTATTCATTGTCATAATGGATTTGGGATAATAGTATTCTTTTTTTGTATCGATATTCTCAAAAGACATACGTAGAATGAAATTTTGTATGGGTGGCTATTTGTGTCGGCGTCACTTTTTGTTTATAGATAACAAACCCTGTACTAAAAGAATAATTTGTGGATTGCACAAAGTATTGTATTACGTGGGAATCGAACTCATAACACTATCATGGTAGGTATCTTATCCCTCCTACGGCGAAAGCTGCTGGAGTATCGACTTGAGAGGATACTTGTGAGGGTAAACCGCCGGCGGGTTACCGAAGACAAGGATCGAGTTTTGGTGGCCTGCTCACACGGTGTCAATAAGTACATGTAGAGCGGGTCTATGGGGTCGTACTCCGTTCTTTCCACATCTGCGTACCCACTACTTAGCATATTTTTTGTATTCTATAAATAATTATTCGGAGTCTACCACCTATTTCGGATATGTAAGTTTTATTTCTACATAGATATTTATCCTTTAATGTATCTGCTAAAAGAAATAAAGCTACTACCAAGGTTACTGTTTCCCTTCAATCAGGTTGTTCAAATTAACGTAATGTAAAAATCATCTAAATATTTTCATTAATCTATCTTTTTTATTATGTTGATTGATGATAGGACTCATAGCTATCAAATAAACGATAGAGCCTATTTTGAAATTCGGCGTCTCATTTCGATTTCGCTATCTCTTAACCAAACTATCTATCTACAGTCGTAGTTATGTAATAAGAATCATTAGTAGACAGTATATATTACGGTTGAGAATTTGCATAACCTAATATTATATATAGGTCATGATATGTCCTTTAAGTGAGTTTACGCAACTTGAATGGGTTCACAGAATGGCTAATTTTCATAAACGCTAGTTATTGCTTACCATCATCATTCTCCTACTCTTATCATAATTACTTGGCGTCGATACAATATGTACTCTTCTTGCATAGTACATATTGTAAAAGTTATTGGCAATAGTTTTATGACCGGCCGCCTGCCAGACGTGAACCCTCCTTGGGAATGTAATTGTTGACTAAATGGCATCAGATGGAGTTGGCACAGGTCGTTATTAGCTATTGTTTACCACTATACTTTATTTATATACTTGTTTAAGTATTAATAAAAGTTATTTTTAATTAGATTTTTAAAATATTTATAATATAATAACTGGAAGAGTACTTCTCACCATTATTTTTTTGAAGTATAAGTACATACATACATACATATCATCACGCCATATCCCTTGCAGGGTAGGCAGAGAGAACAGAGTGCCAGAGAACTCTATATTTGCATACTTCACTCGCTTCCTCAACATTCATAATTCTCTTCATACACGCTCGCCGGTTTCGGAGACTCTTGACTCCACCTTCCTTCAGTACATGACCGATCTGGTCTAGGAAGTATAAGAAGTATAAGTATAAGTGTTTTTTTATCCGTGTGGTGACGGAGTAAGAATACTATTCACCACCCCATATCTTACACGTGGGTGATCGTATGAGACGACTAAGGGATATAAAACGCATACAATATCTATGCGAGAGAGGGCAGACTCGAAACAAAACCCTATATTAACACGTCTGGCCAGCGCGGTATAGTAGGTTAAATTACCTCCCATTATGGAGGAGGCCCGAGCCCAGCAGTGGGACTTTTATGGGCTGTGATGATGATGATGATGAAGTGTTTTAGGAGGGTTTCTTGCGAACTTAAGAAGAGTGAGACCTAAAATCTCTTTATTTTCATAATTTTCTATATTCCTCTTTCGAATGAGAAAGACGAGTATCCTCATTTGATGGCGCCCTTATATTACAATGTGACGTCACCTCTTTCCAATTGAAGACATAAAACTCACTGAGGGGTTACTAGGAGAAAGAAGAGCTTCACTATTGGTAAATTTATAACATTTGTATGTAATACCGTGATTTTTCGTGTGGTGACGGAGTAAGAATACAATTCACCATCCCATATCTTATCCGTGTGTGATCGTACGAGACGACTAAAGGATATAAATAGCATATAACATTTATGCAAGAGAAGGAAAACTCGAAACAAAACCCTATACCAACACGTATGACCAGCAACAAAGAAAAAAAGGTTCTTTCGTTTATATTCATAAGATACTTATATTTATTTATCTTTTATTTAACAACAATATTAATATATATTTTCCAGCTGTATGGTAGCGGTTACGAATACTACCAACCCTTACTTTACTCGTGGATGTCGTAAAAGACGACTAAGAGCCTTATAATGACCTGGGCCAACTCCATCTGATGCCGTTTGGTCAACAATTACATTCCCAAGGAGGGTTGACGTCTGGGAGGCGGCCGGTCATAAAACTATTGCCAATAACTTATATGATATGTACTATGAAAGAAGAGTACATATTGTATCGACCCCAAGCAATTGGGATAAGAGTAGGAGAATTATGATAAATATATATTTCCGTATGATGATGAACTAAGAATACGATATTTTACATATATACATACATACCATCACGCCATGTCCTTTGCAGGGTAGGCAGAGAGAACAGAGTGCCAGAGAACTCTATCCGTGCATACTTCACTCGCTTCCTCAACAATCATAATTCTCTTCATATACGCTCGCCGGTTTCGGAGACTGTTGACTGCACCTTCCTTCACTACATGACCGATCTGGTCTAGGTAGGTTAGTCTCGGTCTCCTCCGGTACCTACATCCTTCCACTTTCGCATTGTATATCTTTTTAACCAGACGTTCGTACGGCATTCTTTCCACATGTCCGAACCATCGGATCATTCCCTTTCGCATCTTTACACCAATACTCTCTTTCATAACTACTCGCACTCTTACGTCGTCGTTACGAATGCGATCGATCAGCCTAACTCCACAGATTTTCCGTAGAGATCGCATTTCGACCGCATTAATTTTACTTTCATACTCTTTTCTGCATACCCAACTCTCGCTTCCATACAGTAATGTTGGGACAAGCACTGCGTTATGTATTGCTACACGCTACCGGGAATACGATATTTTACTCCGCGGATAATCGTAAACGAAGACTAAAGCTCGTTGTTCATTAAATACCACCCATCAAAATATGAATAGATGACACCAAAGGCATAATAAATGATCTATTACATTGATGGTAATAGTTTTTGATGCTAACTTAAGTTTAATAAAATTTATGTTTTAAATAACAATTAAAGCTTAGGATTTGATAGATGCGGAAGGGAATGCTCCAATGGTTCGAACATGTGGAAAAAATGCCGAACGAACGTCTGTTTAAGAAGATATATAATGCGAAAGTGGAAGGATGTAGGTACCAGGGGAGACCGAGACTAACCTACCTAGACCAGATTGGTCACGTACTGAAGGAAGGTGGAGTCAAGAGTCTCTGAAACCGGCGAGCGTGTATGAAGAGAATTATGAATGTTGAGAAAGCGAAGCATAAAGTTCTCTGGCACTCTGTTCTCTCTGCCTACCCTGCAAGGGATATGGCGTGATGTATGTTAGACCTGTGTGGTATAATACGTCAATTTCTCTCTTATTGCGTAGAAAGCTAAGGCGAGAAAGCCCAGCAGTGGGACGTATCTGAGCTGTGTTAAAATATATATTTAGCTATAAAATGCTTAGAGTAAATTGTATAGAAAATTGCATCTAATATGAGTGTTATATAAAGATAAAGTCTATATGATTCTGTGAGAGAATATACAAGCAAATATAAGTCTGTCTGTCTGAGTGTACAATATGGGAGATTGGCTCAATTGGTTTTCGATTCCACGGGCATGCATATGTAAGCAGTTAAGGGGTAGCATACTTGTGTTAATCCAACTAATAATATAATAATCACGAACATTTGTAAATTTGGATGTTTGTTAATCTTTCTCGGGAAAACTATTGTAAAACTAACTTTATAATAGGTCTCCATTATCCATATGATGACGGAAGAAGAATACAATTAACCACTTAGGGGTATAATAAGCAGATAACATCTATGCAACAGTAGGAAAACTCGAAATCAACTCTACATATATACGTTTGACTAGAATGGTAAAATAGATACATTTTTCTTCTATTATACTTCTAAGCCCAGCAGTGGGACGTAAATGAGCTGAGATAATGATGATGAAGGTTACATTACATCATTCAGCTTTATGCTGTCAATTTTTTAATGTTGGCCACCCACATAGAGCTCGTTTATTCATTAGAATATTAGTGCTAGAATCCTTACTAATATTATAAATGCGAAAGTAACTCTGTCTGTCGCTCTTTCACGCCAAAACTACTGAACCGATCTAAATGAAATTTGATACACAGGTAGTCTAAAGCCTGATAAAGGACATGGGCTACTTTTTAATGCAAAAAAGGGTTGTAAAAGGGGATGAAAAGATGTAAGGAAGTATCGTCATTTTTAAAGCCAGAATCTTGAAACTTATTTTTAAGCTATTGATTAGATATAAATAAATATGACATTAACATGTAAAAATTTACCCTTAAGGGGTAAAATAAAAATAGGGTATGAAAAACTTTAGCAAAATAACCTTTTACGCGGGCGAAGCCGCGGGCAGAAGCTAGTAATTGTATAAACGCTATTTATATCTATAATACCTACATGTACCAAATTTCATTTAGATCGGTTCAGTAGTTTTGGCGTGAAAGAGCGACAGATAGAGTTATTTTCGCATTTATAATATTAGTAAGGATTAATGCCACGGGATGATGCAGGTGTCAAACAAGATAAAAACATTATATAGATAATTAATCGAAGCTAGGACGAAGCTGGGACAGCTAATCTTTTTACAAGTCTCCATTCGAAGTTACAGCCATCAAATTTTACAGACAATTTTACTAGTGGTAGGACCACGCTGTTGACAGTTTTCTGTCTACAGCCGCGGGTTGGTCCGTCCGGGGTAGTACCACACTCTCGCAGAAGATCGACGACTGAGTAATGGCAATGTGCTATTGCGCTTCGTTCGGTGAGCGAGAGAGGCGGAAGCCCAACTAGGTGGGTTTGGAGATTATAATTGTAGGCAGCGGCCTATCTATAGCCTTGGTTATAGCAAAGATCCATGGGCGGCAGTGACACTTGCCATCAGGTGTGCTGCTTGCTCGTTTGCCACCATAAGCAATAAAAAAAAACACTCCAAATATTATACAAGCGTAACTTCAAATTAATTTAATTTACTAATAGTGGACCATTTAATAAATCATTCAATCATATTTTTATTGTATACCCAATTATTATAAAAAAATGCTTAAAAATGAGCATTTTCAGCTTCTTTCGTATCTTTTAAAGAGTTTCCCCTTAACAAGATGAGATCGCACGAGTTGAAAAGGTAAACGAGTTATCGTGTTATCGGCTCCACTTATTCCAAATTAATAGTTTTTACATTCATGGATATTGAAGATCGATCAGCTGAAATTTTATTTTTATGATAATTATTTGTGGAGGTATGAAAGTTAGGTCCAGTTAAATTTTACTGTATCTGTAATACTATTGCTTTTATCGTAGCTGTTCATCTTCTTATTTATTGGCTAACCAGCCAATCTTCTTCCTGTCTTCCTCAATGCTTAAAAAAGAAGCGAGGTTCTTCTTTTCTAATTATAGTTTCGTCGATCCTAAGACAATTAAAAACGGTGGTTGGTTCTCTCTGAGGTTACCTCACCGAGTTTGTACTCTGTCATGTATGTAAGTCGTTGTGGATCTTGGCTTACAGGAATTACACTGATCGGAAAGAGTAACGAAAAGTTAATCTATTCATCTTTATTTTTTCATCATTAGTCTTATATTCATAGTTTTTGGATAAGAACCTACTAAGTCAAGAAATACGAGCAGTACTAACTTTTTTTGATGTTAGTTCACAATTAGTAATTATTTCAATTTTAATATAAATGAAATTTAAAAGTTCCTGTTACCGTATCGTTTAGTGGTTACGTCCATGTGGTGACGGAGTAAAAATACAATTCACCACCCCCTATCTTACCCGAGAATGATCGTAAAAGACGACTAAGGAATATAAAATGCATATAACATCTATGCAAGAGAAGGAAAACTTGTACAAAACCCTATACCAATACGTCTGACCAGCGTGGTATAGTAGGTCGGTTTTCCTCCCATTACGGAGGAGGCTCGAGCCCAACAGTGGGACATATATGAGCCGGGATGATTAACAGTTAAGTAATTTTGTATAAAAATTTTCAATATAATTAATTTCAAAGATTCTACGAAATCATTTATATCCTTAAAATCTGTGTAACAACAGTTTAGTAGCTATAATATTTTTGCTGGTACCTTTAAAAATAAAGCGATTTTTCAATTAAAATAAGATACTTATAAATCTGAAGGAAGGTTGGAAAATTAATTAAATTACAAGGGCCCCAAACAGATGGTTAATAAAATTGATTCCGGATAAAGGCGTTATATAACACTGGAAGTGATAGGCTCTCTAACAGATTTAGAAGCTAGTAACTAGATATAATCTAAAAAAATTCTGCGTTTCTAGCTTTATGAAATACAAATCTATATTCTCACCAACATAACGATTTTCATGATTAATTATTTCTTCAATCAGAAATAATGCTATAATCGCCAAGTTTTGCTGGTGGTTTGCCGATCGTAGTCGGTGTTATAAGCTTCCCAAAAGAGCACTGTTACATTTCACACTGTTCTGGTGGTTCCTCAGTCTGTCTTTTTTCATCTCCCATAGGAAATTATGGGGTGATGACTTATCCATCATGGTAAGACCATGGTGACCAGGGATATGGCGTGATGATATGTATGTATGTAGTATGAGTATTAGTTGGTTTTACAAAACATCCATGAGAAGGGAAGTATTAGTAACATTGACATTTTATCTTATTATTGAAGTAAGCAACATTCTTCTAGGATTTTTACGTCGGAGTTCAAACAATGTTAACATTTAGCAGGCGGGCCAATAATTTGTGGTCTCTATCTAGGTAACGGCAATGAGGATTTTTATGGCCAATTTCAGTCGGAAAACCATTGTTGAGGTGTTAATGGAGATTTGTAATTAATTTTTAATTTTATCGTTTTTATGACCTAAATAAACTGGCTAAAACGCAAAAAATTGTCAATGTGTAACATAATATTTCTTAATGTTTAATCTATTATTTTTGGTGTTATATTGTATTTTTTTTTATAGCAAACTGTGGTGAACTAGAAATATTATTGCAATTGAGAAATTTAACTGTAAAGATTAAAGGTTCGTCTAAATATGACTTACTCCGTTGACTGGGTTCAATTAGATTTTCAAATGATTGTTAATGACCCTTTAATTTGGATCCGGCAATTTTGAACGTCGTTCTGATACAAGGTTTTTATTCTTTAGTATGGGATGGTTTTCGTATGGTGACAGAGTACGAAGTGACAATTCACCACCCTATATCTTACCCGTGGGTGATCGTACGAGACGACTAAGGCATATAAAACGCATATAACATTTATGCAAGAGAAAGAAAACTCGAAACAAAACCCTATACCAACACGTCTGACCAGCGTGGTATTGTAGGTAGGTCAAATTCTCTCCCATAATAAATAAATAATAATCAATATATGATAAACTATGTTTTTTCGTATTACTTGAAGTTTACGTGTCATGGGTGAAAACGAGAATAAGTATCATAATCATTAATTATCATAGCTCGTTTAAACGTTTGAATCAAGCATGATTCAAACGTTTTATAATGGACGGTAATTGACCTACAATATCACGCAGTTTAAACGGATTGGTGTAAGGTTTTATATCGAGGTTTCCTTCTTTTGCAGTATTGTTATCTTTATATTATATTCCTTATTTTATGCAAGGAAATAATAAATATCTATACATTTTTAGATTTGGTTGGTAGTAATACAACTTTTCGTAATTTCTTGGACATAAAGATTTAAAGAAGTAAGCTAAACTAAGTAAACCTTATATATAGAATAAAAACAATTATGGAAATTATGTATCAGCAGTCTAAATGTGAATTCGACCATCGAATTTCTCGTTCGCCGCAAACTTTTAACGATCCAACAGTCGATCGGTACCAATTTGTGTTTCTATGCATTTTTAACTAGACCAATTATTATTGCCCTAAAGTGTAATGTCTATTGAATTTGAGATAAAGCTATGTGGAGCAGGTCTCTACTTGCTATTACGTTCACAGCGGCACTGATTTATCTGTACTTTCCATCGGTGTGATACTAGGTGTTTTAGACCTGGTTATAAAATTTTGTTGTGACGGTACAAGGTCAGTCGGGCCTTGTAACGTGGTAAAATATAAAATTATTTTTTTTTGTAACTATATAATATTATTTATAGTATAAAATAGTTTTAATTTTGTATTATATAAATAACTAAATAAATAAATTATAGTCTTGACTATGAATAAATAAATATATATGATGATATGCAGAGAAGATATGCAAATAGGCATGCCACGAAACAGATTTATTAGCACGTCTTCAAGATATTCATTTCATTTCCACATTGAACCAAATTTAAATTATCTCCTTTACACCATCCTTCTTTACATCTTACAGAGAAATCTCTGTCAAGATTCCGCACTGCAGGCAAAACACGTATAAGGCAACTTAGACCTGATTTCGCATTGTAAGTGTATAGCAATGTGGTTGAAGCGAGTGATGGTTGCTCTAGTAATGAAACTTATGATCGGGTATCGCTTGTGGGATATGATTTATTGCCAGTTTTCTTTCTCTTTTAGTCATTTTAACTGCTTGAATTTCTTAGTCTTTTATAACAGCAATGAGAAAGGTAGGTGAGGAGAATTAGATTCTAATTTCATGAAGTCACAAATGTATTCTTCTTTTTAATTACATTGGTTTTCTGTATTAACATACTGAAGGATTTTCTTGAGAGTTTTGTTAGAATATGAAAATACTAGCTTCTGCCTGCGGCTTTGCCCGCGTAAAAGGTTACTTTCCTAAAGTTGAACTATTATCGCAAGGGAACAGATTACCGAGATAAAAGTATCCTATACGTTAATCTAGAAAATGACGATACTTTCTTACTACTTTTCATCCCCCTTTACAACCCTTTTTTGCATTTAAAAGTAGCCTATGTCCTTTGTCGAGTTCTAGAATATCCGTGTACAAAATTTTATTTAGATCGGTTCGGTAGTTTTGGCGTGAAAGTGCGACAGACAGACAGATAGACAGAGTTACTTTCGCATTTATAATATTAGTAAGGATTTAAGGTTTTCGCATTTATAATATGCCAGATGTGTATAGCATTGTTATATCATACACATATTTTAGCACTTCATCTACATTATATTGCATAAAATACCAGCAAAATTATTTGGTATAAAACAATGAAATATTAAAATATTATATTAAATTAGTACATCATTCTCCCACTCTTATCCCAATTACTTGGGGTCGATACAATATGTACTCTTCTTTCATAGTACATATTGTAAAAGTTATTGGCAATAGTTTTATGACCGGCCGTCTGCCAGATGTCAACCCTCCTTGTGAATGTAATTGTTGACCAATACGGCATCAGATAAAGTTGGCCTAGGTCGTTATAAGGCTCTTAATCGTCTTTTACGACATCCACGAGCAAAGTAAGGGGTGGTAGTATTCGTAGCCGCTACCACACAGCTAATTAAATTATATTAAATTAGTACATAATAATATACTATTCACCACCCCATATCTTACCCGTGGGTGATCGTACGAGACGACTAAGGGATATAAAACGCATATAACATCTATGCGAGAGAAGAAAAACTCGAAACAAAACCCTATACCAACACGTCTGACCAGCGCGGTATAGTAGGTTAATTTCCCTCAAATTACGGAGGAGGCCCGAACCCATCAGTGAGACATTTTATGGCTGTGATGATGATGAGTACATAATAAGATATTTCCAAGTTACCGCCAAAACTACCTTGAATATTTTAGTTACAAAAATAATGCAGGCAATATGTACTTCCATTAAATATGTAGTTGAAAAGCAAAGACAAATATTTTTCAACGTTGCAAGGATTTTTAAATCGAGATTTTCATATTGTTGAATCACTAACACAGTTTTGTTTTGACAAATAAATGTGAAATGAATTTTCCGCAAAGAAGTACACTACGACTGGCTTACAACGCTGCAGCTGTTTTCAAATCAGAGTTTGTTTTGTTTAAGTTCATCTTATTTTCGTGTATTCCGTTAGTAAGAATACAAATCACCACCTCATATCTTGCTGAGAATGTTGTAAAATACTGACTACGGGATATAATATGCATGTAACATCTATACAAGAGAATAAATACTCGAAATAAAATTCTATTATAGTGGTAGTTAACGTCTGGTTAAGAAGATATACAATGCGAAAGTGGAAGGATGTAGTTACCGGGGGAGACCGAGACTAACCTACCTAGACCAGATTGGTCATGTACTGAAGGAAGGTGGAGTCAAGAGTCTCCGAAACCGGCGAGCGTGTATGAAGAGAATTATGAATGTTGAGGAAGCGAGTGAAGTATGCAAAGATAGAGTTCTCTGGCACTCTGTTCTCTCTGCCTACCCTGCAAGAGATATGGCGTGATGATATGTATGTATGTATGTAATAGTCGTAGGACTACACCGTTTGCAGATCTTTGTCTACAGCCATGGACCAGTCCGTCTGGGGTAGTACCATACTCTCACAGAAAATCGACACCTGAGCAGTGGCAATATGCTGCTGTGCTTCGTTCGGTGAGTGAAAAAGCTGGCAGTCAATCTTTCTGGGTGGGTTTGGGATTATTAGTAGGCAGTGTCCTAGCTATGCCCCTGTTATTGCTAAGGTCTATGGGCGGCAGTATCACTTACCATCAGGTATGCTGCTTGCTCGTTTACAACGAAGAGCAATAAAAAAGTGTATAGCAACCCGACTGACTGCCACGATATAGTAGGTCAATTTCTCTTCTATTAAGGAGGAGACTCGAGCCCAGAACCGGGACGTGTTGGTCAAACATGTAGATGTAGGGTTTTATTTTGGACCTTAACCGTCTTGTACGACACTCACGACTAAAAGGAGAAGTTGTGAAATGTATTATTACTCTGCCACCCTCGGATATATGAATACTTTTTACTGCACGGAAAAATGCAGTAGGCGTATACGTTTACGTCAAATAAATGAATAAATTGCACAATTTGCATATAAACGACAGAGTACTGCCTAATTTTTATGTATTACTTACCCATTAAAGTTACTGTCATACCTCTTAATAGTTACCGCAATGCGGCAATACGTGGTCTCGTGGAACAACAATTCTTACTGCCTTCTCAATAAAGTCGTGATGAATAGTAAAAATTTTACATTACTCTGTGTAAGTCATCAAAAAAAAAACAAAAAGGTCAGGTCACGCACGATTCCGTGACGTGTTTGAGGTCTTTAAGAGTTAGGGTTGACAATGTACTGTAATATTTAAGTATTTTTTTTTTAGTATTTCAAATACAAAAAGCAGGCAAGTTCAGTGGAAACTGCTTTCGAGGTCACCGATAAAAATATGATCAGGGAAGTGCTAAGTTCCATGACAGTATAAAGATACAAGAGCATATATAAACGAATATGAAACATAAATTCAAATAGTAATCCAATGTATTACTTTATTTATTCATTATTGTCATTATCCCGTTCCAATTCGAAATTTTAAGGTTAGTAGATCGCTGCCTTGTGATAACCCTGGTATTGAAAATTCAATTTTCAATTCAATTCATTCGTAATATTTAGTATCAGATGTGCTGTTTATTCTTTAATCACCATAAGCAATGAAAAAGTAAATCAAATCAAATCATTTATTACGCATAAGCATAAGGGCACTTACATATTGTCAATTTTACACATTTTTTTTAAATTAATCTACCACCGGATCGGAAAGCGGCTACAAACTGAGAAGAGCCTTCAAGAAACTCAGCGGGCTTGTCATTTTTTAAATTATATGTTTTATCACAATGATTATTGGATACATTTTTATTCTATATTAGCTCCAGTGAGATGCCCTTCGAGTAAAGATTGATTTATTTTTTAAAAGTTAAATACAAAATTAAAACATAACAAAAAATATCAGAAATAGTTGGACCAGATCCCACAAGCGGCATCTGATCACGAGTTAACTACTAGAGCAGCCACCATAAAAACTTGCCAAATACAAATCACTCTTCTCAGACCGAATATATGCCATTGCTGTATACGCGTCTCATCTAGATGATGAATCTTCTCCAGATAAAAGACGTGATTAAACAGCACCACGCTGGCTACACAGAATGACATAGGGATTATTGCAAGTTTACCTTCTGTTGAACCAATGTTATTTGTCGATACATCTTAATCGATTTTTACGATAACTCTGGGAAAAGAAAAGGTGACCGCTATAAAATTCTAACTTCGTCACCATACAGATAATAATAAACGAGCATAAACTATATTATTATCCGTGTGGTGACGAAGTAAGAATACTAATTACCACCCCCTATCTTACCCGCGGGTGATCGTAAGAAACGACTAAGAGATTCAAAGGCATATAACATCTATGCAAGAGAAAGAAAACTCGAAATAAAAACCTATACCAACATATCTGATCAGCATGGTATATTAGATCAACTTCCCTCTCATTACAGAGAGGGCCCAACAGTGGGACATATTATATAGCTATAGCTTAAATAAGCAAAAAATGGCATAAAAAACATAGAACTCGACATTATGTGGAATGGTAGGAGTAGTGGTAGGACTACGCTGTTGACAGTTTTCTGTCTACAGCCGCGGGCCGGTCCGTCCGGGGTAGTACCACACTCTCGCAGAAGATCGACGTCTGAGATTGCTCAGACGTGGCTATATGCTGTTGCGCTTCGTTCGGTGAGCGAAAGAGCGGGAAGCCCAACTGAGTGGGTTTGGGATTTGTATTGGTAGGCAGCGGCCTAGCTATACCCCTGGTTATGCAAAAGTCTGGACCACCGAAGACAAAGATCGGGTACCTACCGGTGGTCCGCTCGCACGGCGAAGAGAGAGGAGTTTTACGGTGGGTCTATGGGGTCACGCACCGCCTTTCCGTCACCCCGGACCGATTTGGCGGGGCGAGACGCATCCATAGTCCACCAATAAAAAAAAAATGCTTATGCAAAAGTCTATGGGCGGCAGTAACACTTACCATCAGGGGTGCTGCTTGCTCGTTTGCCACCAAAAATAAAAAAATAAAAAATGGAATTCACTATTTGTATTACTAAGCAACCATCTGTTTGAAATAATCAAAACATGTTTATAAAGAAGCTTAAAATAATAATACATAGGGAGGAGATTCTGATTTAGAAAACGGTTTGGCCATATCGTCTTGTTTGTGTTTCATTTTGTTTATTTAAATACCCTAAAAGCTGGTGTAAGCTTTGTATATTCAAATATAAGTAAATAAATTTAGTGTTAAATGTTCACTGTTTATTTAGGAAATTCTATAATTTACAATTATTAATTTTAATTTAATAATCTAAATTTCTTCGAGTGTTATTATTTCAGAGTATTGGTGTAAAGATGCGAAAGGGAATGCTCCGATGGTTCGGACATGTGGAAAGAATGCCGAACGAACTGGTTAAGAAGATATTTATACAATGCGAAAGCGAAAGGATGTAGGTACCGGGGGAGACCGAGACTCACCTACCTAGACCAGATTGGTCACGTACTGAAGGAAGGCGGAGTCAAGAGTTTCCGAAACCGGCGAGCGTGTATGAAGAGAATTATGAATGTTGGGGAAGCGAGTGAAATATGCAAGGATAGAGTTCTCTGGCACTCTGTCTGAACTTTTTGATAGTGTCCTTTGATATGAAAAAAAAATGCAATCTTTATAATATAATATGCATTTACATAATGACACTAAATAATCACTGTTTTACAATAAAAAATATTATATTAAATAATTTTGCATGTTATAATCAAAATAAATTGTTATAATACACTTAACTTTTATGAATTTAATTTATGATCGATTTGATTTTTCTATTTTCATCTATGTTTGTGTTCACGTAAAAATTATAGAATGTATGCAACCATATTAAAAAAAAATAGTTTAATCTCATCTTCGATAGATGACGTGCAAATTAGATTGCAGTAAGATTTCGTTACCAAGAGATCAATGACCTTATCAGAACTTTTTCGACAAAAATATCAGCAGATTCAAACATAATTGTCATTTTTATTGATTTGGGTTTTCTATCACCACGTTTCACATAATAAAATTTGTTACATCGTTATTCAGACTATTTACGTATGAATTTTGAAGCATTGGAATATTTTGTTAACCACATTTCATCCACAACGATCAACCAACGGCGTTTACAATTTTAACTATGAAATACATTCAACTATGTGTTGTTTCTCTCATAAATAATTAATTAAATTAGGCGATATAGGGCAGCAATCAATTATGTTGAAATGTGCATTTGAGGACGAACCGTCTTGAAGATGCCACATCCAGAGGCGAAATAGGTTACGAATCGATTTTCAAAGTTCTTTAGACAATTGCAAGTTGAAATTTTGGTAGCTGCTCGACATATAGGAACAAGAAGTTTTTTTACATCCTATTCCACTTAGATCCTATTATATATTCCTTCCTTTCTTAATTTGTACATATTAATTAACCGTGAAAAAGTGATGGACAATTTGATCAAATAAGCTGATGTTTACGTTAACCTCTTTGTATAATAGATACAGAATATAAAAAGCGACATAGTATGTAGAATTACTATATTAATTTTACAAAATATGTCGCCTTTACAACTTACATTATCTTAAACATCCTGCATAACTCATCATCATTCCGATCCTCTTTGACACACGCGGATTTCTACGCGGACAAATGCTAATATATATATATATTTAAATTACTGAAATTTTTAGCACTTAATATGCTTAATTATTTATAAAATCCGATTACGAAATGAAAAATGATCCCGCTTGCGACATCATTTTTCATTTCGTAATCGGATTTTATAAATATATATATATATTATATATATCATCATTCTCCTACTCTTATCCCAATTACTTGGGGTCGATACAACATGGACTCTTCGACAGGCATCATATGGAGTTAACCCAGGTCTTAACTCTTAGTCGTCTTTTACGACATCCACGAGCAAAGTAAGGGTTGGTAGTATTCCTAGCCGCTACCACACAGCTAGTATATATATATATATATATATATATATATATATATATATATATATATATATATATATATATATATATATAGAGGTTGTGGCAACCCTAACTCCGGCGACATGTCGAGTCGTTATAGATCAAAAAAGTCTTGATACCGACTTAATATACCATATATTTACATTATTTAGAGATTCGATAAAATCTTAGCGAATTAATTTCCCTTATATAAAGTCTAGAAAGTTTTAGTAGTGAATATACATTAATATTTCGACATTTTTTTTTATATACATATCATCACGCCATATCCCTTGCAGGGTAGGCAGAGAGAACAGAGTGCCAGAGAACTCTATCTTTGCATACTTCACTCGCTTCCTCAACATTCATAATTCTCTTCATACACGCTCGCCGGTTTCGGAGACTCTTGACTCCGCCTTCCTTCAGTACATGACTGATCTGGTCTAGGTAGGTTAGTCTCGGTCTCCCCCGGTACCTACATCCTTCCACTTTCGCATTGTATATCTTCGTAACCAGACGTTCGTTCGGCATTCTTTCCACATGTCCGAACCATCGGAGCATTCCCTTTCGCATCTTTACACCAATACTCTCTTTCATACCTACTCGCTCTCTTACGTCGTCGTTACGAATGCGGTCGGTCAGCCTAACTCCACAGATTTTCCGCAGAGATCGCATTTCGACCGCATTAATTTTACTTTTATACTGTTTTCTGCATACCCAACTCTCGCTTCCATACAGTAATGTTGGGACAATCACTGCGTTATGTATTGCTACACGTGCCTTCTGGCTGAGGTGGTGGCTGCCGGGAAGTTGCCCCAACGCTCCGTTCACTCTATTTCCCGCATTCACTCTTCGCTCTATATCAGTGGTGTACCTTCCATCTCGGCTAAATCCACATCCAAGATATACAAATTCATCCACTTGCTCTAGTACATCATTACCTATTGTTACTCTTACATCTGTTCTGGTTTCATCTCTTTCAAAGACCATTATTTTGGTTTTACTCACATTCACGCGTAGACCCCTTTTCTTACAATCTTCTGTCATTGTGTCGACTAGGGTCTTCAGGTCAGTCGCTGACTGTGCCAGCAGGACTGCATCATCTGCATAAAGCAGATCAGTGACCACTGAGTCGCCCATCTGGACTCCCACATTCATATCGTTCAACCTTTGGAGACATTTATCCAGATATATGATAAACAGCAGATTTTTTTTTTCTTTTCTCTTAATACGTCTTTCTATATGGTGTCAAAGTAAGTATACAATCCAACAGACCATGCTATTTTATTGGTATCGATAGTAAATAATAAAATCAGTAATAATAATTTTATTTAATACAATAAAAAAAAAGCATCTACCATAAAGACAAAAATATAAT
The DNA here is from genome assembly GCA_905163515.2 of Lymantria monacha. NCBI lineage: Eukaryota > Metazoa > Arthropoda > Insecta > Lepidoptera > Erebidae > Lymantria > Lymantria monacha. The sequence goes on along the minus strand of LR991107.1, from coordinate 9,856,730 downwards.
ACGAGCCGCAAATTGAATGTCATACGACAGCTCACACTTGTCTAAGTGGTAAAACGATTGGAACGGATTGCCAATAGGTGGTTCGAGTCTCACATGTGACATTCATTTTGCGCCCGTAAACAAAATTTTATAAATAACCTAGCATATTAAATGATATTTCCGTGTGGTGACGGATTAAGAATACAATTCACCACCCATGGGAATCGTAAAAGGCGATTAAGGGATATAATATGCATATGACATCTGTGCAAGAGAAGGTAAAATCGAAACAAAACCCTATGCCAACACGTCTAATCAGCATGTATAGTAAGTAGGTCATTTTCCCTCCCATTGTAGACGAGGCTCGAGCCCAACAATGGGACATATGTGGTCTGAGATCATTAAATGCTAAGTTTTAATAACTTGAAGATCAGAAGCCTTTAAGAATAATATATTCTTCATTAGTGTTATTGTCGTTGCGAAACTAAAATATTTAATGAATTTTATGTTGGAGAAATAATGTCGCAACTGCATCGAATGTCATTATTCCTCCAAAATTTGTAAAATAACATGTCACAATTACCTTAAAGACGTTGTAGCTCCAAGACAATCTTTTCGTTGCGGTAGGCCGCGCACAACTGACCAATAAAACAATGTTACTCCCAATGCCCGCTTGATTCCCGCCAAAACCACAACGACACTTACGCCCTCTCACGTAAAATATTTGTTACACATTAGTGATTTTATTGCACCAAGTGCACCGCCCACTTTAGGTCAATTAATACATATCTAACTCATTTTGCATAAGTGACAGTGTTGCACCGGAGGTGCGATATAGCTATAAATATATCAGAATAACTATAATATATTACTGCAGGGATTATCAACCAAATAATAATAAGAAGTTGCCTATAGCAGTACTAGGCGCAATGCTCCTCATTTACTTTAGCAGAAGTTGTCAACTTCCGACAATTAATACAGACGTTGAGTAGTACTTAGTTTGAATATAGCAACTAAATTAATGAGAAATGTAGCTTATATTTCAATCTAACGGATATAATATATAATAATTGTTTTATATATATAGTCTTCTGTACTTGTATATATGACTGATCTGCGTCTAAACGGCTGTATCGGTTTTGATAAACGGCAAACGACGTGTCGTGTAGGGCATATTTCCGAAGCCTCGGTATATTACACCTACCCTGCGAACTCATTTATCAGGTGGCTGTTCTTATTTACCTCAACTATGAATTCTTCCAACAAAGAGGGATAAATACCACGCATGCCCTACTTAGTAATAAATACCCATATAAAGTTATTGTACCGCCGCACAAATTATCAAAGTCTGACAGGTCCGTTTACGTTATGGGACCATCAGTGTATAGGCGTGTCCACTTTGAAAAAACATCGATGTTTTTAAACATCGAGTACTTTTTCTAAAGTCATATCAAAAGTGTTACTTCTAAAAAAAAAAGGTATTTTTTGTGGCATTTATACCTATTCCAATCCCTTATAAAACTGACTTCTAAAAAAAAGGTCCTTTTTGTGGCATTCGATGTTTTATGAAAAAAACATCGATACATCGTGTATTTCGATATCTCTTCAAAACATCGGATCGATTCGATGTATCGCATTGTAAACATCGATGTTTTCGATGCATCGATGTATATCGAATATCCCTATCAGTGTACAACAGGCTGCCAGCACGGATAGTCGCTGCGCCTACAATAGATACATTTAAATTAGTGTTGCCCAAATTCAGTCTTGGTCTTGCAGTCTTGGTCTTGTTCTTGCGTTTTTGCAAGACCAAGACCAAGAACAAGACCGCGTATTTTTAGCAAGACCAAGACCAAGACTGACCGTGCAAGACTTGAGCAAGAACAAGACTAAGCCTGCAAGACTCTTGCGTCTTGCAGCTAGGACTTAGCGCTATTTCACGGAGTAGTTAGGTGTAACAGTTCGGTGTATAGGTACGCTTAGGAATTCTATGAGACGCAAAAAACTGTATCAAAGAATATGAAAAACTGGACCTATGCGCATTACGACTAATACCATAAACATACCTACATAGCGAATAAAAAAATATCCATTAAAATCAAACTGAGTGCATGCATAGTTATGTTTTAACCATCGGCACTTTGATAATGCGGAATCAAAGGTTTTGTACTTACTTCTCAAAGAAATTTGCCGCTTTTCGGAAGTACATGGTTATGATACACGCGCCGGCGGCTTCTTTTGAAATCATATACAACAATCGTTGCCGCCGCGCCGAAATCACAACATTTGACACTATTTGATTGCCGCCACAGGGCGTAGGTATACTCATGCAAAATAATTTCGAATTTTAAGAGTACCTACAGGTGTTCCAAAGAATAAATAAGTTTCAGAGTGCTTAGAATGAAAATGAATACATTATACTGATCACGCAAGTAGTATTATGATAGGAAAAAATGTTAAGGATAGGTAGTAGATGTCATAATAATTTATTCTAGTAAGTATATATTATAATATTGATTATATGGTTTTAAACTAATTACTTAGGTACTATTATTGTACATTTAGTCATTATATTTCTTAAGTTTTTACAAGAAAAAATAGCAAAAAAGTGTTCAAATATCACCCGTTTGATAAATATTGTAGCCACTTTTAAATATACTTGAAACGTGTAAAAAAATTCTACAAAAATAAATAATATAAAAAGCGTAGGTACTTACCTACTAATAAAATAAAAAGCCTGCGATAAGAGTTTTGTATTGCTTACCAGCCCGAATATCTCTGAGAGAGATGATGAGAGTAAGTATTTACTAGCAGTGCCCGCGACTTCGTCCACGAGGAATAGTAACTTTGGAGGTATAGTGACGTTCAGGATTTATTTATTTATTTTAAAACTTCTGTCATCAAACATACAAACAAACTCTTCAGCTTTATAATATTAGTATAGATAAGTATAGATGTACGCCAAAACATTCACTTATATGTAAAGAATAGTGATTGGCACTAATTCTTTACATATATTTTATTCACGCGTCGCGTCTGTACAAGTAGGTAATAATCTGTGTTTGTACGCCGCACGCGGCATCGTTTGATTTGCGGCGGCATCCTTTTAATAGAGCCGGCACGTGGCGAGGCGGCGCGGTAGAAAGCAAGGAAACGTACTATAAATAAAGGAATTATTTTAATTCCAGTCATTTCCAATTGAGCTGTGCTTCGAGTCTAACTTAATAATTGTTTTTACTAATTCTTGTTGTTTTCTAAAAACGTATCACGTGTACAATTTAATATGAGTGATGAAGATTCAAATTATTCTAGTCCGAGTAACGAGAGTTTGAGTCACAGATCTAAAAGACCCAAAAGCAAATTTGAGGAGTTTTTCGAAATAATTCATGCATCCCAAACTGCCTTGTGTAAATTGTGCCAACATAAAAAGATTGAAATAAAAATGAAAAACAGAAACACTTCAGGCTTAAGGAAACATCTAATATCTTTCCACAAAAAGGAATCACAAGTATTTTTTCCTGTTAAACCAAAATTAAGTGGAGATATCACAAGCTTTTTAGTAACCGCTGGAAGAAGTGGACAGGTAAGAATATTTTTTTAACAATGGTCGAAGTTGTCGCTACGGGAATTTTAACTCCGCGTAGCTATTCATGCGATACTACCGACCTTCCGTGCCAGTGCCGTGGGTTTGATTCCCACGCAGGACATTACCTTGTGTGATCCACAAAGTGTTGTTCTGTGTCTGGGTGTAATTTGTCTGCGTTAATTGCATGTTTGTAAAGTCCCCCGCAATACAAGGATTATTTCCTTAGTGCAGGGTGGTGTGTAAAAAAAAAAAAAAAAAAAAAAAAAAAAAAAAAAAAAAAAAAAAAAAAACACGCCATTAACTTACGTAAGTATTTATTGTATTGAGTTAGTGGTGTTTTCATCTAGGGGTGCGACATATTAAGTATGTAAGTATCGTCTTAAATATTTTTTATAAACACCCATATTTTCATTTGTTTTCATAATCGGCCAGTAACAACTAAGTACTTTATTTTGGTAATATAACAAATGTCAATTTAACGATTTTCTTGATTTAACAACAACAAACCTCCTCCTCCTAAACGCTCAAACCTAGTATGTTTTAAATAATAACACAAGATTTATTGTTTTATTTCAGTCGGAAAACAGCAGTGACAACATCACGACAGCTACAGTTGATTGGGTGGTGAAAAAATATCTTCCCTTCTCATTTTTCGATGACGAAGCTACACAAGTATATTTTCGACGTATTTGCCCTAATATGGTGTTTCCTAAAAGGTCTACACTTAGAAGGAAAGTCAAAGAGCGATTTGAAGAGCTCCAATTGAATCTCAAGGAACGACTTCAACAATTATCATCTAAAATGTCGTTTACTATTGATGGGTGGACGTCAATTGCTGGTAGGAGTTACTACGGGGTTACTATGCATTATATAGACAACGAATGAAAGTATCGATCTGTAGTTCTTGATTTTATACCATCACGCGGTCGACATACTGGGGAAGATATTGCAACGATTTTCCATGAATGTTTATTGGAATATGACATAATTGATAAAATACAAGGTATCACGGTCGACAACGCAACTGCAAATACCAAATTTATGTATGAACTGGGCAAACAGCTGCCGCCACACTTTGATTCAGACAATCAACATTTCCGGTGCTTTGCTCACATTTTAAACCTTGGTGTACAAGATTTATTAAACACCTTAGCATTACACTATGAGTCTGACACTAACGCGCAAGATCAGCAGTATGAAGACTATGCAGACGAAACTGAGGATGAGGAAGATGAAGAATATGCACCAAATATTGCTGACTCGCGTACATCTGTAACAAAGTTACGCAGTATTTCCAGTAAAATAAAAAGAAGTGAGATAGTGAAGAAGAAGTTTCAATCTGCTTGTGAAGCAGCTGGCGTGCCATCAAATTTAAATGCCATTCTTGACTGTCCAACGAGATGGAATTCCACACATGATATGATTGGATTTGGTTTAAAAGTGAGAGCGGGCATTAACATATTGTGCAGTTCTGTCACCGAATTGAATGATTTTCAAATCACAGCTAGTGAATGGCAGGTACTCGAAAAATTACATAAATTTCTAATAAACTTTAAACTTTTAAGTACAAAACTTGGTGGAGACAAATATGTTACATTACCGCTAGTCATTGTATCATTCAATCTCTTGCTAGATAAAATTGAATCCATGGTAAAACAGTTAGATGAGAAACCTAATCGATCTGAAGTGGATGAAAGGCTCATTCTAGCTTTCCAAGCAGCTCGAGACAAAATGCTTAAACATTATAAGAAGAGCAACTGGATTTATTGTACTTCTTTAATTTTAGACACAAGGCATAAGGCTCAGACTTTTGACCTGACAATGTGGGGGAAGCAACTTAAAACAGAAAGTCTGCGCAAGTTCAATGAACTTTATGAAGAATATAAAAGTCTACACTCACTGAACAAATCTCTGGAATTACCAAAAAAAGAAAATAAAGTATGTGATGAAGATGAAGACGTAATAGACTTTGATTATTTTTATTATTATTTTTATTATTTATTTATTTCTAATATTTTTAAAAAGTAAATCTCCAATATAATAAACCGTACCACGTAAACCACGAAGGGTTTATCTGGGTTGCGGTGAGTCGTTGTTATTACAAATTATATGTATCAATATTACCTATTATTATTATTTGTTACTTACATACATTTTTTTGAGTTGATATTTAAAGTGTTTAGGATTTGAGTTAAACTCTATGAATGTCCCTCGACGTCATCTGGATCTTGTCTTCAAGGCTTAGTGATAGACGAGTTGGAGGAGTACCTGAGAAAACCAAGAACTGTCAGCTCGGAAGACATTTTAGATTGGTGGAGGACGCATGAGACAGAGTATCCGACTTTATCGAAGATGGCCCGTGATTTTCTCTCAATACCTGCAACTTCAGTACCTGCTGAGAGATTATTTTCTAAAGCATCATTAGTAATTAGAAAACATAGAAATAGGTTAAGTGATGAGTCAGCCAGATGGTTACTTTGTATTAATTCTTGGTCAAAAGAATTGATATAAAGTAACATAACCTAATGATAAAGCTGTTGTGTACTGTTATGTTTGATTTGTGTTGTATTTTATTTTTTATTGAAATAAATGATAAATCGTAAAACTCTTTTATTAAATTTCATATAAGTTGAGGGTTCAATCTCTTTCTAGACAGATATTGTTCTTTAAAATACAGTCAAGTTATTGTAATTAATTTGTTTTTTACATGTTTTAGCAAATGTAAGCTTATAAATCATAAATGTTTATTAAGAAACAGTTACTTCCATGGAAAACGACATATAGGTCAGTTGATTTTTCGAATTTCTTATCAAATCCTCAGTTATTTATTAATCTGCTTGATCTTTACTATGGCTATGTTAATTCAAGCTCACAATGTTTCAATTCTAATACGTTTTTCTAAGATTTAAAGTAAACTTTAATAAATAGTAATAGACTAATAGGTAATTGCAAGACTTGCAAGACTCTTGCTGCAAGACCAAGACCAAGACCAAGACTGGGAGCGCAAGACCAAGACCAAGACCAGGTGTATTGGCGCAAGACCAAGACCAAGACTGGCTAAGTCTCGTCTTGTTCTTGCATTTGGGCAACACTAATTTAAATATAGACTAAAGGCCTGGTTGTTAGGGCATTCATTTTATTCTATTGACGAATTTTATTTATTACCCAAAGTATGACATACCTGTAGTGCAAATAATAAAGTATGTTAAGATTTCTATTTATATTGTATACATAAAATGTAATTAAATTCAATTATCGTAAATAAGTTTAAGTAAAATTAAATATTAAAATAATTAGATCACTGTGAATTAGTATTTAAGTAATAACTTGTAACTTTGTGTATTCAGGTGAATTCATTTTCCGTTTAGTGAAGGAGTAAGAATATGATTCACCAATATCTATGGGAGTCACAAAAGACTATATGATTATCGAGAATATATGTATACAGATTTTTCATATGGTTACATGTATGAATACAATTAATTTGCCATTCCTTTCCAGCATGTGTCGCAAAAATAAGAAATTGTAATAAACATTAGCTGATACTGTTTATTTTTTTTTATGACACCACCCCGCACTAAAGAAATAATCCTTGTATTACGGGGGACTTTACAAACATGCAATTAACGCAGACAAATTACATCCAGACTCAGAACAATACTTTGTGGACCACACAAAGTATGATCCTGCGTAGGAATCGTACCCACGGAACTGGCATGGAAGGTTGGTATCTTATCCACTACGTCATCTGTGCAGTCATATTGTTTTTTTATTATTAATGGCAACATCCAGCATTAAAGAAATAATCCTTGTATTGCGGGTGACTTTATAAATATAGAATTAACGTACACAAATTATATTCAGACTCAAAAAAAATAATATAAATTTAAGGAAGATCAAAGAAATATGGATGGACTGTGTGAGGCATGACATAGATAGACAGAGAGTGACTGCAAAGATGACGTTTGATAGAACTGTATGGAGGAAGGTGACATATTGCGTCGACCACAAGTAATTGGTATAAGAGCAAGATGATGATGACTTTTAACAATTTGTGGATCGCACAAAATATTGCTATATTTGATAATCGAACCCACGACATCTAACAACTACACCATTGTGGCATAAGGAGCCACCCAATTACGAGTTAACTATTAGAGCAGCTATCGATATGCTTAATAAATAGTCGTTTGCAGTTAATAGTATGAGTTTCTCATTAAAGTGTCGTTTCTTTCACTCCTGTTGCTTCAGTAGTCGCTTTTTACGACGCCTAACTAAAAGGTGGGGATAGTTTATATCCCTAACCCTTCAATCTCTTATACAGTACTACAAATGAAGATTAAAATATATGAATGAAATATTACAATGCTTTATAATGAGCTCAATGTCGCGGCTTCGAATGGATTATGAAGGCGTGTAAAGGGTTAAAATGTTTACAAACGACGATTAAAGGCTTTCAAGGCCTCATTTGATTTAACATATAGCATTTAAATGATATTTGATTTATATATTTTTATTAACATTTAATTTAAAATATTTGCATCAGAGTTCTATTATGTAATTAATGAACTTTTTATGATTGCTAATGGTGGCAAACGAGCAAGCAGCGCACCTAATGGTAAATGTTACTGCCGTTCATGGATCTATGCAATACCAAGGGTATAGCTAGGCCACTGCCTACCAATACAATCCCCAAACCCACCCAGTTGGGCTCCCGGCTCTCCCAAAACTTGAGAGAACTGAGCTGAACTTCAGAGTGAACTGCCAATCTGTGTAATATGATTTAATCACTTAAATTATACCATACTAGCAAACCCAGTTTATTGGTTTGTTTGTAGAAGTCGATATATCGCAGCGCCGCCTGGTGGCGAGTTACATCAATGGGGATAGCATATAAACCTTCTCAGTGAAAAAAAAAAATCTATACATACCAATTTTCGTAATGATCAGTCAAATAGTTTCCGAGTTTAACGATATCATATATACAAATATCAATAAAAATAGATATACCTATAGGTAAAATATTATCATCCCTTGTGGTGACGGAGGAATACAATTCAGTACCTCCTTTTTTGCCCATGAGTTGTAAACGACGACTATACGATGTGATATGCAGATAACATCTATGTAAGAGAAGGAAAGCTCAAAATAAAACTCTTATACCAACACGTTTGATCGCCGGAGTAAATTAATTTCCCTCTCGTTGCGGAGGAGGCTCGAATCTAGCAGTGGATCGCATATGAGCTAAGATGTTGCTTTAGACAGGCGAAGTCACAGACAAAATCTAGTAAAGAATATTTTCTTGTATCTTAAGGGATTTTGAAACATATAATTAACAGGCACAAATAACGCTTAAACTAAAGAATTATCTTGCATAGGGAGAGTTTATGACAATCGGCCTTTTTCTTTTTTTTTTTATTGGTGGGCTATGGGTGCGTCTCGCCCCGCCAAATCGGTCCGGGGTGACGGAGAAGGCGGCGCGTGACCCCATAGACCCACCGTAAAATCCTCTCTCTTCGCCGTGCGAGCGGACCACCAGTACCCGATCTTTGTCTTCGGTGGTCATGACAATTGGCCTGGGAAATTATTACTTGCACTCATGTCGATTGCTGATTAAAGGCCTCTTCAACAAGAAATAATAGTGTATGGCCTCATTAATGTATAAATTCATTATTTCTGTTCTATATATTAAGCTTAATTTAACTAAAAGCCTTTTTTAGAACAGCCTTTGGAATAGTCATATCACGTTCGATCCGTCAGGGTCGACAGAAGGACGGCCTTTTTTTTTTTCTGGCGGCGGGCCATGGTGTGGTCACACCCAGCTAAATCCGTCCGGGTCGACAGAATAAGCAGCGCGCAATCTGATAGACCCGCCCTACATGTACCTCTCTTCGCTGAGCGAGTGGGCCATCGGCACCCAGTCTTTGTCTTCGGTGCCCCGCCCGGCGGTTTACCCTCACGGGCATCCTTTCGAGTCGATGCCTCGACAGCTTTCGACGTCGGGGCATCGTCCACGTGCGGTATGGTATATTAACATTCGTGGCTAATACGCCAACTTAACTCCCACTAAGGTTATAAGATTTCGGCAAGTACCTGCACACGGTCGTGAGGAGGGAGAGGACACCGTACTGCCACCACTGCGATTGCGACGAGGACACGGCGCAGCACACGCTCGAGGTCTTTGTGGCCTGGGCAGAGCAGCGCCGTGAACTCGTCGCGATCATCGGTGCCGACCATCGCTAAGGCGATGCTCGACAGCGTCAGGAACTGGGACGCGGTCGCCGCCTTCTGCGAGACAGTTGTCTCGCGGAAGGAGGCGGCGGGGCGACTCCGAGAGGAAATTCTCTTCGGTGAGACGCTCCGTCGCCGGCGCCTGGGGCGGCGGAGGCGCGAGTATCTGCACCTAATGCCGCCCTAGCCGAGGCCGCAGGTGACTGGACCGGGGAATAGTCCTTCACCCGCAGAGAGGCTGACCGCGTGAGGGCGACGCCCCGGCAGTTAGCTGGGGCGTTGACGGAGGATGGTACCCTTTCGGGTAACCCGCCGGGCTGGCCACGGAAGGCAAGGAAGCGGTACCAGTGGCCGGCCTATCGGCGATCGGGAGGGAATACGGTGGGTTATGGGGACACGCGCTGCCCTCCCGTCGCCCCGGACGGTAGGGCGACGTGTGACCGGGCCATAGGCTAACAAAAAAAAAAAAAAGGTTATAAGATCATAGTTGGTGCTTATCCACGAAAACGAAAAAAGAAACATCATTAAATAATCCTTACTAATATTATAAATGCGAAAGTAACTCTGTCTGTCGCTCTTTAACACCAAAACTACCGAAGCGATCTAAATGAAATTTGGTACACAGATGGTCTAAAGTCTAACTAAGGACATAGGCTACTTTTTAATGAAAAAAAAAAGGATTGTAAAGGGGGATGAAAAGTTGTAAGGAAGTATTGTCATTTTTAAAGCCAAAAGCTTGAAACTTATTTTTAGGCTATTGATTAGATATAAATAAATATGACATTAAAATTTTGTAAAGAATTTACCCTTAAGGGGTAAAATAAAAATAGGGGATGAAAAACTTTAGGAAAGTAACCTTTTACGCGGCTGAAGCCGCGGGCAGAAGCTAGTATTATATATACATACAATGGTATACGCTTATAGATAGTTTTTCTTTTATTTGATTTTTAAAAACAACACTCAGCACCAATGAAATAATTCTTGTATTGCGGGCGAGTTCACATACATATAATTTAACGTATACAAATATTTAAGAAGTAAATAAACACATGTATATACTAAATAGTTCTCACTCACATAGAAAACTAAACACAGTGTAAGACGGATCAACCAACATCAAAGGTGCTTTGCCACAGATACTTGCACTATGTTCTTAGACAATTACCGAACAGAAAGTTAATTTTGTTATGTTATTGTATAATTATATTACTGCTCAGTTAATTAATTAATTTTATTGCATTTGTTTAGTTTAAAATCGCAAACGAAAGATGTATAAGCGATTTAGTGTTTTTTTTTTATTGCTCATGGTAGCAAACGCGTAAGTAGTAGGTCCGATGGCAAGTATTACTGCCGCTTATGGACCCTTGCAAGACCACGAGCACAGCTAGGCCGCTGCCTACCAACTAAAATCCAACCAGAAAGTTGTGCATCCAGCTCTTTCACTCACCGAACGTAGCGCCACAGCACATTGCCATTGCTAGACGTCGATCTTCAGCGAGAGTGGGTACTACCCTTTTTTTTTTTTCTTTGCAGGGTGGACCATGGATGTGGTCGCGCCCCGACAAATCGATCCGGGGCGACAAAAGAGGCGGCGCGCAACCCCATGGACCCACCCTGCAAGCACCTCTCTTCGCCGTATGAGCGGGCCACCGGTACCCGATGTTTGTCTTCGGTGGCACGCCCGGTGGTATACCCTTGCGGGTTCCTCTCTCGTCGATGCCCCGACAGCTTTCGCCGTCGGGCCGTCGCCCTCACGCGGTGGCCTCACGTCGGGTGACCGGACAATTCCCCGGTCCGATCACCCGAAACCTCGGTTAGGGCGGCATCAGGCGCAGATATTCGCACCTGCGCCGTGACCCCGGCCGCTGGCGGCGGCCCGGGTCACGGCGCAGGTGCGAATATCTGCGCCAATTCCCCGGTCCGATCACCCGAAACCTCGGTTAGGGCGGCATCAGGCGCAGATATTCGCACCTGCACCGTGACCCCGGCCGCTGGCGGCGGCCCGGGTCACGGGAATCCTCCCGGACTCGTTCCGTCGCCTCCTTCTGCGAGATGACAGCCCCGCAGAAGGCGGCGACCGCGTCCCAATTCCTGAGGCTGTCGACCATCGCTTTCACGACAGCCGGCAGCGTCAGATTGGCACCGATGACAGTGACGAGGTCACGACGCTGCCCGTCCCAGCCCGAACATACCTCAAGCGTATGTTGCGCCATGTCCTCGTCGCTACTGCAATGGTGGCAGGACGGAGTCCACTCCCTCCGCACGACCGTGTGCAGGTACTTGCCGAAGCAACCGTGCCCCGACAAGACCTGCACTAACCGGAAGGAGAGCACTCCGTGCCGCCACTCCATCCACTGAGTGGGTACTACCCTGAACGAACCGGCTCATATGATTGTAATAATTTTACCTGGAGTATTATGTTGCATATTTTCTGATAATCTCTTAGCCTATTTTTATAATTTACACGAGAAAATAATATATGATGATGATGATACATTATACAAAACCATCACTACATGAAGTCTTACAATACACAGATAGATAATTTAGAATCACACAAGATGATAGATCTTGAATTTTTGCAAAGTTTCACTACAAACCTGTCTATATGTAAAGAACAGAAGAAAACATTTGATAGAACAAAATGTATCTCATCATCATTCTCCTACTCTTAACCCAATTACTTGGGGTCGATACAATATGTACTCTTCTTTCATAGTACTTATTGTAAAAGTTATTGGCAATAGTTTTATGACCGGCCGCCTGCCAGACGTCAACCATCCTTGGGAATTGTTGACCAAACGGCATCAGATGGAGTTGGCCCAGGTCGTTACAAGGCTCTTAGTCGTCTTCTACGACATTCACGAGCAAAGCAAGGGTTGGTAGTATTCGAAGCCGCTACCACACAGCTTGTAACAGAACAAAATGTATCTATTCTACATAATACAATAAAGATATAGAACAGAAATTGATAAATACTTTATTGTACAAATTATATCAAATAAACAATATGATTGCTGGCGACAAAGAAAAGATTTTAAAATATCATTCCTAGATAACCAAAGTATTATTTAATTAATTGTAAAAATTGTTTTAGGATAAAACAATGGAATAAATCCTGTTGTAGGGGAGAAGTTTACAAACATGCAAATAATGAACATAATATTTAGACTAAGAACAATATTTTGAAGACTATATAAAGAGTTATTCTGAGTTCGCTGTGTGGCGGCTATGAATACTATCAACACTTACTGTACTCGTGGATGTTGTAAAATACGACTAAGAGCCTTATATCGACCTGGGCCAACACTACCTGATGCCATTAGGTCAGCAATTGCATTCCCAAGGAGGGTTGATGTCAGGCAGGCCGTCATTGGCCAACGAAGAAAAAGATCGGGTACCGGTAGCCCGCTCGCACGGCGAAGAGAGGTGTTTGCATGGTGGGTCTATGAGGTTACGCACCGCCTCTTCCGTCGCCCCGGACCGATTTGGCGGGGCGCGACTACCTTCATAGTCCACCAAAAAAAAAGGCAGGCCGTCATTCATAAAACTATTGGCAATTTTGACCTAAATCTTTACCTAACCGTAAACCTTTGCAAAATGTAGAAAGTACATATTGCACCGACCCCAAGTAATTGGGACAAAACAAGATACAGAGTTATTCTGCCTATAAATCTAGTCCACAACGCTAAGTCTGGGCGTTCACTACTTGGACTAATATTCCATGCGTACATTCATAAACTAACGAATCTAGTTTTGAAACTGAATCCAACAAGTTGTACTTCTGTTCATCGCCTGTTATATACAATTGTATATGAGAGCACAGTCTTGGAAGCAATTAAGAAAACTAAGCACTTTCAGTTGTTGCGTAGTTTGAGTTAACAAGTTTCCATTTGACATGATTACACGGAAATACCACTGTTGTATTATGAGTTGCAAGTGTTAAACTTCTGTTTTGGTTGTAGGTTGTTCTAAAGTTATATTTGACTACTGTGGAATATTATGTTATTCTTGGATGACTCTTGATATGCATCGATGGCATAATGGTTAAGATACCGACCTATCGTGCTGTTATGGATACGATTCCCATGGAGGATAATACTTTGTGCTATCCACAAATTGATATTCTGAATTTGGATATCATGTTCCTTAACTGTATGTTTGCGTGGTGTTTAGTTTATTTATTATATGTTTCAAAAGTCTCTCACAATATAAGGATTATTTCCTTAATGGAGGGTGTTGTGTTTAAAAAAAAATCGGCCAAGTGCGAGTTGTACTCGCGCACGAAGGGTTCCGTAAAACTAAAAATCTCGTTTGGTCAACAATTACATTCCCAAGGAGGGTTGACGTCTGGCAGGGGGCCGGTCATAAATAATAATAATAATAATTTTTATTTCGGACAAGTGACATCCATAGAAGGTTAGTAAATACAATCTTAGAAATTATGTTAGTAATATAAATACACTATTTGGTAACGAGTTTAGTGTTCGTTTGACATCGACGAACAATATCACAAAGAATGGGAGACTCGTACCTTCTAACAATTGTTGTCAGGATGGAGTTGGAACTGGCCCGCAGTCTGCTGAGCAGTGAGGCAGATTTCTGTCGTATGATGGCGTGGAAATTGTCTACGCGGGCCTGCGAATACATACCCGATGCACTGCAGAAACGAGGCAGTCCCATCAACATCCTAAAGCCATTATTATATTGGACCCGTAGGGCACTGATGGCACGCTGCGTATAATTAGTCCACAGGCTGCACGTGTAGAACACTTGACAGTAGGCTTTAAAAAGTGTTATATTTACTTGTTCGCTACAACGTGCAAACCTCCGGGCCAACATGTTACATCGAACCGCCAGCGCCCTACGTTCCCTCTCAATATCAGCCTGGTCCCCAAGGTCATCAGTGACGACATGCCCCAGATATTTAAATTGATAGACCCGTTTCAATTGTTTACCATTTAATATAATTTCGGGTATTGTATCTGGACATTTGCCACCGTCCGCCTTAAAGACCAGGAGCTCGCTTTTTTTGGTATCATATATTAGGCCATGAGTTTGAGCATAATGTTCACAACACCCGAGCAATTCCCTCATTGCCTTAACCGATGGGCTCAGCAGCACCATGTCGTCAGCGTAGCTGATGTTGTTGACACTTATATCGTCAATACGGCAACCGATTCTCTTGCTGCTAAGCCCATCGATCAGGTCATTTACATACAGGTTGAAAAGCTTAGGCGAAGTAATCCCGCCCTGTCTTACACCACAGTCCAACCGGTATGGCTCAGAGAGCTTATCGCCCCATCTCACCCTATTCGTTTGGTTGTAGTACCAATACTGGAATATACGCAATAGTTCTGCCGGCACTTGTCTCTCCCGAAGCTTTTTCCACATAATATCATATGATACCAGGTCAAAAGCTCGTGAGATATCAAGAAAACAGGCATACACGGAAGTACGACGCTTGGTGTAATATTGCACAGTATGCTGCATAAAACTATTGCCAATAACTTTTACATTTATTTATTTTTTTATAGGCTCATCTACGACATAAATACTAACATATGCTAAGATCATTCCAGTGCCTTAAAACTAGTGTTTATATCAATTACAGATGTGCACAACATTTAGGAATATATTACAATGCGTAAATTAAAATTACATTATGTACTATGAAAGAAGAGTACATATTGTATCGATTCCAAGTAATTGTGATTTTTTTTTTTAGGGGTGGGTTTATTTTTAGAGGTGAGTTATGGTCAGCGCTCTTCTCGCACTACTCCGTCCGGGGCGACAGAGGGGCGTACGCACGCTTACCCGTAACCCACCCACGAACCTCGCCTACGTCGTTGGACCAGCCACTGGAGCAGCGTGAACTTGTCGTCAGTGGCCGGCCCGACGGAATACCCCCTGAGAGGTACCCTCCCCTTCAGCGACGTGACGTGACCTGAGTATTTGATATAAATTTCAGCTTGATACCTCCACGCGTTCTTGAGAAAAAGAGTCTTGACAGACAGACAGACAGACGGACAGACGGACGGAAAACAAAGTGATCCTATAAGGGTTCCGTTTTTTCCTTTCGAGGTACGGAACCCTAAAAAAATATGTTAATCTAAATTACTGAGATTTACCTGTATGCTGTTTAGTTGTGTGGTAGCGGCTACGAACAATACCAACCCTTACTTTGCTCATGGATGTCGTAAAACACGACTAACAGCCTTATAACAACCTGGGCCAACTCCATCTGATGCCATTTGGTCAACAATTATATTCCCAAGGAGGGTTGACGTCTGGCGGGCGGTCGGTCATAAAACTATTGCCAATAAATTTTACAATATCTACTATGAAAGAAGATATTGTATCGACCTCAAGTAATTGGGATAAGAGTAGGAGAATGATGACTGAGATTTAGCATTTCACAAGCTAGGTTGTTTATAAAAAATTTATATGCGAGCACAAAATGATTACCACATGTGGGAAATAAATCCGCATCTATTATTTAGCCCATGGCATGGGAGTGGTCCCATCAGCAGAAAAATTATTCAAACTCATCAATTGATATGCAAAAATTGCAACAAGGAATTTTTGGTTAAACTACACCTTTCACTGACTAAAAAAATCTTTGTATCATGTCTTCACAATCATATCATTACCAGTCACAAATTAAATCCAGATTCAGAACAATCATTTAAGCTTCATGAACTTTGAAAATGGCACCAGTGATAGTGAAGATTAGGAGCCCCGGATTATCTTGGTATGGGCATGCGATGAGGGATGAAAGACATGTGATAAGAGATGTTATCAATATGATTTTGAATAGACTTAAAAATCCTGGGAGAAAAAGTGGTGACCCAAAATAAGGGTATGCCTATGAAAGTAGAGAATGCGAATATGACGGCTGGTAAGAAGATATTGTTCTGAACCACTAACCGTGGCATTCAGCTAGGCTAATAATAAAAAAAATACTTATAATCATTTGTAAGAGTACAATGGGGAGATGACTCTTGAAAATAAAGTACTAGTTCGATAATTGAGACTAAACTTACTATTTGTTGACCTACCTAAATATTTTGCCAACTAGCACATAGCTATTCTAATCCAATATATCATGAGGCATCCAAAACAAAGCCATTGTCAAGAAATCGCGCGCAAGTTTGGAATAACTCCAAAAGCTGCCAGTATCATTGTGAACTGGTTTCTGTTCTATGACGTCAATAGAGTCTGGGAGCATTGCCAATCGTGATCAAAGCTAGCCAATTAGAAAAAAAACTACGTAATAGTTTCTCTTCGATAGTTCATTGTTTTTTTTTTTTTATTAATATTCACATTGCAAATAATTGTTAAATAGTTATGTTATTTATTGTATCCTAAATAATGATAATATGAGGTTTCTTTTTATAAATCGGACTATGATGTGGTTACACCCCCTTAAAGTTTATTTGGGGTGACAGAAAGAACGGCGCACGATCCTATAGACCCCCTTACGTGTACTTCTCTTCGCCGTGCGAGCGGGCCACCGGAACCTGGTCTTTGTCTTCGGTAGGCCATGGTTTAAGGTATAAGACAGAGCTGGAAATAGCTGGTGGTTTCTCAGCTGATTTTTAAGACTCCTACGGGGAAATAAAGAGTGGCGATACATAGATGCTGACTACTTTTCTATTGATCATTCAGATATCTTTCGGCTGTCACAAGAAATTAAGGTGTAATATTGGAATTCTTAACATGCAACTGATTCGTCAGTTGTTTCAAAGGAAACATCATCTTGGACGTACTGATTTCATTTGGCCGACATTCTGATGTACTCACTCCGTAATCGAGATAGGCTGCATCTGGATCAATGAGGTCTCACACGAAATATCCGTGTGGTAACAGAATACGAATATAATGCGTCACCACACTCTATTTTCTACTCGAATAATGAATTCTATTAGTGGTAGGATCACGCTGTTACAGTACGTTGACCACATTTTTCTGTCTACAACCGCCGGCCAGTCCGTCCGTGGTAGTTACACTCTCGCAGAAGATCGACGTTTGAGTAATGGCCATGCGCTATTGCGTTTCGTTCGGTGAGCGAGAGAGCCGGAAGCCCAAGTGGGTGGGTTTGGGGATTTTAATGGTAGGCAGCGGCTTAAGCTATACTTTTGGTATTGCAAAGGTCTGCAGTGACACTTATCATCAGGTGTGCTGCTTGCTCGTTTGCCGCCATAAGCAATAAAAAAGAAAGAATAGTACTACTCCATTGGGAAACCCATAACACCATCTGCGATCATCATATCAGGCGTGGCGGAAATGGGATTATCACACATACATGTGATGGTGAACTAATAGTAGTTAATTTGTGATCGAGAGTCGCTTGTGAGATCTGGTCCAGTAATATTTTTTTTATATTATATTTAAGAAAACAAATATGTCTCTGCTCTATGGACGAACCCACCCCATCGCTTTCATCCTATTTTTTCTTGCAAATTGCAAATTTCTCGCAGAAGGCGGTGATTGCGTCCCAGTTCCTGACGCGGTCGACCATCGCTCTAGTGACGCTCATCGTTCAGTTGCAACACTTTTACGACACTGCTCTGCCGAGGTCACGAAAACTTCGGGCATGTGCTTTTTTTTTGTGGTGGGCTATGGACGTCGCACCCCGCCAAATCGGTCCGGGGTGACGGAAGAGGCGGCGCGCAACCCCATTGACCCACCCTGCAAGCACCTCTTCATCGCCGTGCGAGCGGGCCACCGGTACCCGATCTTTGTCTTTCTTCGGTGGCCCGCTCGGCGGTATGCCCTTTCGGGCTCCTCTCCTGTCGACGCCCCGACAGCTTTCGCTGTCGAGGCGTTGTCCTCACGCGGTAGCCTCACGTCGGGTGACCGGACAGTCCCCCGGTCCGATCACTCGAAGCCTCGGTTAGGGCGGCATCAGGCGCAAGTACTCGCGCCTACGCCGCCCCAGCCGCGGGCGGCGGCCCGGGCCCGGGAGGATTCCCGTTCCGCCGCCTCTTCTGCGAGATGACAGCCTCGCAGAAGGCGGCGACCGCGTCCCAATTCCTGATAGTGTCGATCATCGCTCGCGCAACAGCCGGCAGCGTCAGGTCCGCACCGATGACAGCGACGAGGTCACGGCGCTGCCCGTCCCAGCCCGAACATACCTCGAGCGTATGTTGCGCCGTGTCCTCGTCGCTACTGCAATGGTGGCAGGACGGAGTCCACTCCCTCCGCACGACCGTGTGCAGGTACTTGCCGAAGCAACCATGCCCCGACAAGACCTGCACCAACCGGAAAGAGAGGATTCCGTGCCGGACGGTGTCCAGGGGACACCCGGTTTTCGAGGCAATGGCCTCCCGGATGTCTTCCACCGTCACGGAGTCATCCAGACCCGCAATGCGCATTTCGGCGCACTTCACGGGTCTGGCGATTTTAACGCCACCCTCCTCGGCGAACAGACCTCGTAACTTCGACGCCACGCTATCGGCCGTCCTGGTGCCCTCGGCCCCAGGGAACTCGAGGATCCGAGCCCCTGTCCGGGCCTTGCGGGTCCTGGCTTCGACGCCTCCTATGTCGGAGACGTTGAGCTCCCGCTGGGCCTTCCGCAGGACGGCCTCATAGCTGAGGCCCCTTTCTGCCGCCTCAGGCAGCACAGTGATCACCACTGCGGCTGTCTTCGGCGGCCAGAGCCCCTTGCGCGGCCTCTTCTGCTTCCTTCCGCCTCCTCCGGCTCCTGCCTGGGGAGCGGCGACCTCAGCGGCGCACGGGCGTGTGCTGCACCATGTCCTCACTGTAACCACACTGGTGGCAGGACGAGTCGTATCCTTTCTTGTGACTAAATGCACCAAGAAGCAAACATGCACCAGCCGGAAAGCGGGCTCTGTGTTACCATTCCATCCACTTTATCAGCACGGATCTGAGAACCTCGACGATTTGAACACAGAATCGAGGCCTCTCCAGCTGGGTTGCCCAACAAGCGATGACGTCCCAACAACCTTCTTCGCCACTTCGCCGCCCATGGCCACCCTCAAGTCCCGGCCAACACATAAACTGCTTCGGTCATCCTTGTTTGATTCTGTGGTTATTAGATTAATTTCAAACAAAATTTAAAACAGATTACATAAAATTTCCCTACGGGGCTTATACATAATAAATAATTTAATATAATTTGATGTGATTTCCTAAAGAGGTTGATATCCAACAGCAGAACAACATGGATACAAATACGAAGTACTGAATACTTCGATAACACTTTTAAGTTTACACGTCTTTATTCCAATTCAATAAAATAGTTAATTCTATTTTTGTATTTGTTGATGCACTGTATAACAGTAGCAGGCGCGAAGTGGTGACGTCACGCGACCTAGTTCCTAGTAGGTACACAATCAGGGTGATATCAAATATTCATAGCTATTTGATTTGCCCGGATAAGTCTGGTTTGTAAAATTATATTCAGCGGTGTATATTTGATTGATGCATTAGGTATTGTGTTTAAATTGTTGAGTTAATTAATTCACAAATTTGTATTATTACTTTAAAGTTAAAGAATTTTTTTGTGTATTTAAATATTGTATTTGAAATTTAATAGTTATCATCAAGTTAAAAGTGGTAGGACCACGCTGTTGACAGTTCTCTGTCTGCAGCCACGGGCCAGTCCGTCCGGGGTAGTACCACACTCTCGCAGAAGATCGACGTATGAGTAATGGCAATGTGCTATTGCGCTTCGTATGGTGAGCGAGAGAGTCGGAAGCCCAATTGGGTGGGTTTGGAGTTTATATAGGTCCATAGGCGACAGTGACTCTTACCATCAGGTGTGCTACTGCCACCATTAGCGATAAAAAAAAGGTGCCTCTTGGGGGATCCAGTGCGAGCATATACTTTTCTATTATAATCATTTCTAATGTTTACGCAAGTATTACACATTTGAAATAAAACTATTTTTAAGGATTCTATCGCGTTTGTATTTGATTTTTAATTTCCCGACGTTTGGAACACTTTACAGCGTTTATAGTCACAAGAGGACTGTTCTCATGTAACCATCCCGTCATTATCATCAACATCTTAGCTCATATATGTCCCACTGTTATGCTTAAGCCTCCTCCACAATGGGAGAGAAATTGACCTACTATACCACGCTGGTGAAACGTGTTGGTATAGAGTTTTGTTTCGAGTTTTTCTTCTCTTGCATAGATGTTGTGTGCATTTTATATCTCTTAGTCGTCATTTACGATCACCCACGGGTAAGATAGGGGGTGGTGAATTGTATCCTTACACGGAAAACCATCCCATATTTTATTTAAAATTTTCTATTATATTTGTGAATTATATTATACTATCGACTAGCCCTATTGCTGTGTGGTAGCGGCTACGAATACTACCAACGCTTACTTTGTTCGTGGATATCGTAAAAGACGACTAAGAGCCTGGGCCAACTCCATCTGATGCCGTTTGGTCAACGATTACATTCCCAAGGAAGGTTGACGTCTGACAGGTAGCCGGTCATAAAACTATTGCTAATAACTTTTATTTTACAATATGTACTATGAAATAAGAGTACATATTGTATCGACCCCAAGTAATTGGGACCCAAATAGTAGGAGAATGATGATATCGACCCGCTCTAGTTGCAATTCGGTTTCGGTTGCTCTGATTCTACATTTTAAATCTCTAAT
This sequence comes from Lymantria monacha, assembly GCA_905163515.2. NCBI lineage: Eukaryota > Metazoa > Arthropoda > Insecta > Lepidoptera > Erebidae > Lymantria > Lymantria monacha. Next base: position 9,835,286 of record LR991107.1, on the reverse strand, counting down.
AACTTCTAAGATATTCATTTTTATACATAAATACATATGTATTTCTATTCTCTGCCTACCCTGCAAGGGATATGGCGTGATGATATCATCACGCCATATCCATTGCAGGGTAGGCAGAGAGAACAGAGTGCCAGAGAACTCTATCCTTGCATACTTCACTCGCTTCCTCAACGTTCATAATTCTCTTCATACACGCTCGCCGGTTTCGGAGACTCTTGACTCTACCTTCCACCGTGACCAATCTGGTCTAGGTAGGTTAGTCTCGGTCTCCCCCGGTACCTACATCCTTCCACTTTCGCAATGTATATCTTCTTAACCAGACGTTCGTTCGGCATGCTTTCCACATGTCCGAACCATCGGAGCATTCCCTTTCGCATCTTTACACCAATACTCTCTTTTATATCGGTTTCCTTAACCTGTTTCAGTGGATTTGTTGCATTCAAAATACAGTTCTGTGGCGTTGTATTACTAAGGTATTCGCAGTTTGAGCTAAACTTGTGACCGTAAAGCAAATTTTGGTGTAATTGATAGGATAGAGCGGAATCTAAAATTTGTTTATATTTTATTCAACAAGTATTCGTTCTATTATTTTGCTCAGTGATCTGCGATTGTGGTATCCCTACCACAGTAAATTTCCCAATTTACTATACCACACCAGTTATACGTGTTGGCATATGATTTTATGTGGAGTTTTGATGTTATCTACTTTCACGATATCTTTAAGAGGAGGTAGATTAGAAAATTATATTATTTATTATGGTAAGTCTATTTTGTGATAGGTATGAATGAGAGTATTGGTGTAAAGATGCGAAAGAGAACGCTCCGATGGTTCGGACATGTGGAAAGAATGCCGAACGAACGTCTGGTTAAGAAGATGTACAATGCGAAAGTGGAAGGATGTAGGTACCGGGGGAGACCGAGACTAATCTACCTAGACCAGATCGGTCATGTACTGAAGGAAAGTGGAGTCAAGAGTCTCTGAAAACGGCCAGCGTGTATGAAGAGAATTATGAATGTTGTGGAAGCGAGTGAAGTATGCAAAGATAGAGTTCTCTGGCACTCTGTTCTCTCTGCCTACCCTGCAAGGGATATGGCGTGATGATATGTATGTATGTATTTTGTGATTTTACTTAAGTGACTCTTTTTCCCCCATAAGAAAATTGTATATATCTTATTATCTTATTTTCCGTGTGGTGACGGAGTAAGAATACAATTCACCACCCTATCTTACCCGTGGGTGTTTGTACGAGACGACTAAGGGATATAAAACGCAGATAACATCTACGCGAAGGAAAGCTCGAAGCAAAACCCTATACCAACACGTCTGACCAGCGTGGTATAGTAGGTCAATTGCCCTCCCATTATGGAGGAGGCCCGAGCCCAACAGTGGGACATATATGGGCTGAGATGATGATAATGATATCTTATTATATAATGGATTGCCACCGAAGATAAAGATCGGGTTACGGTGGCCCACCCGCACGGCGTCGAGGGGTACATTGTCCGCTTTATCTGCCATCCCGGATGGATTTAGCGGGGTGTCACCAGGTCATAGCCCGCCGCAAGAACAAAAATAAAACTTATAAGATGAATTACATATGCAATTACTATTTTTAATCTCATAAAATAGAAGTTGATCTAACATCAGTTTGAAGAGTAGTTCATATATGTAAATATTATAACTAAACATCATAATTTATATTACTAAACATAATTATTAAGAATAATATTGATTACTTTGATATATGTTTAATATTTTAATTATTATCATCATCATCATCTCAGTCCATATATGTCCCACTATTGGGCTCGGGCCTCCTCCATAATGGTAGGGTAATTGACCTACTATACCACGCTGGTCAGACGTGTTGGTATAGGGTTTTGTTTCGAGATTTCCTTCTCTCGCATAGATGTTATATGCGTTATATATCCCTTAGTCACCATCACCCACGGGTAAGATGGGGGGTGGTAAATCGTATTCTTACTCCATCACCACACGGATAAATACGTACATATATATGTTTATCATTTTAATTATATATGTATTATTTTATTTTAACGAAGCTATTGTTTCGTAAATAACACATATTTTTTTTATTAAATTTAAAAGACAAACTTTGTTACTGCGGATTATTCTTTTGGTTAATTTACAAGTTAAATTTAACGTAGCTACAAATAGAATAGAGTAAGTTTATGATCCGTATCTGTTGACTCAGTTATATCCATTATATCATGCCAGCATATGCTGTATAATTTCTAGATTTAGACGGGATAAAACTAAGCGCGTTGTGTCACGTAGCAAAAGAAATACTACAAAGCCGGCCTTCATTTACATGTAGACGTAAAAACTTAGATAATTGAGATTCATATAAATGTTTTAAAAATAGCTGGGTTATTTTGGACTTGAACTTATTATTACATACATACATACATATCATCACACCATATCCCTTGCAGGGTAGGCAGAGAGAACAGAGTGCCAGAGAACTCTACCTTTGCATACTTCACTCGCTTCCTCTACATTCATAATTCTCTTCATACACGCACGCCGGTTTCGGAGACTCTTAACTCCATCTTCCTTCAGTACATGACCGATCTGGTGTAGGTAGGTTAGTCTCGGTCTCCCCAGTTCCCTACATCCTTCCACTTTCGCATTGTATATCTTTTTAACCAGACGTTAGTTCGGCATTCTTTCCACATGTCCAAACCATCGGAGCATTCCCTTTCGCATCTTTACACCTTACTTAACTTATTATTCGTAATCATTAAAAGCAGAAAATAATTTTCTGTGATAGAGTATTGGTCGTTTCATGATGAGTTAGGAATACATACTTGCCTGTTAGAGTAGAAACACCAGCTGAACGATTACCAGTAAAAAGATATTTGTAAACTAACCATTTCGGCTCATGTACGTTCAATTTTTAGGATCGAAACTCTTTCACAATAGAAGAATTTTTGACCTATTATAACACGCATATACCTTATCTTTTTTTTTATTGCTTATGATGGCAAACCAGCGTACCTGATGGTAAGTATTACTACCGCCCATGGACCTTTGCAATGCCAAGGATATAGCTAGGCCGCTGCCTACCAATACAAACCCCAAACCCACCCAGTTGGACTTCCGGCTCGCTCGTTCTGCATATTATATTATCCCTTAGTCATCCTATAGACACCCACTCCACTAGCGAGAAAGGGAGTGATGAGTTATTATATTCTTACACCGTCACAGCATTTCAATTTAATTCCAAACAAAAATCTATATGTCCTATATGACTAAGCTAGCCAAAGTAACTAACCAGTTATTCCGTCTACTTTAAAATATACAAGTATTCAAGTTGGAAGAAAGATGATTGTATTGCTATTAGCTTTAAAAGAAACATTATTATTTATACAAAATCGCATTTCAAATAATTCCGCCAGGCCTTTTAATGAGAACTAACAAATTATACAATTGCTATTTAAGATTTCTATCTTGAATACTGTCTAGACGAAGTATTAGTTGCGTTTTTTTTTGTGTATGTTTTTAGCTGTTAGCCGCAGATGTCTTTGACAGCTTTACGCGGACCATGGGTGAGCGCCGAGGGCTCTCAACCCGAAGTATTAATGGCGTTATTAGCTCTAATTATTATATAAAACATTTATCTTCTTGCACTGATTCGAGGTATCTCTCAATATATAATCTTCTATCGTACATATTGCAAAACTTTCGACAAGTTTTATGACTGGTCACTTACCTGATTTGAAACTACTTTTACGGTTTCTATTGCGTTTGTATTTGAATTTTAATTTCCCGTCGTTTCGAACACTTTACAATGATCATGGTCAATGGAGGACTAGTTTTATTTCAAATGCTTAATATTCGCGTAAACATCAGAAACCATTACACTTACTTGATGTCAACACTCCAACAGAATATAAATCGATTCGATTCGGAGTTGACCCAAGACGATGCTTTTAATCATATTCTACAACAACCACGAGCAATGTAAGGGTTGTTAGTTATTCGTAGTCGCTATCACACAGCAGAATGACCACGCTGTTGACAGTTCTCTATCTGCAGCTGTGGGCTGGTCCGTCTGGGGTAGTACCACTCCCTCGCAGAAGATCGCGCTTCGTTCGGTGAGCGAGAGAGCCGGAAGCCCAATTGGATGGGTTTGGGGTTTATATTGGTAGGCAGCAGCCTAGTTATACCCTTGGTATTACAAAGGTTCATGGGCGGCAGTGACACTTACCATCAGGTGTTCTGCTTGTTCGTTTGCAACCATTAGCAATAAATAAAAGGATTACATACTCGTAGCCTCGCGCCTGTTTCCCACAGGGATAAGCTGAGACTACGGATCGACACAAATTACAATCCTGACATACCTCCACCGCTTCATTCATACTCATCGCAGTCTTCATGCATGCTCTACGGTTACAAGTAATCTTAATCTCATTTTTCGCCAACACATCTTCAATTTGATCCAGAAAAGCATGATGTAAAGATAATACAATAATAAAAATTAATGTTGACTCTGCTACCAGCCTTATTGTACTCGCGGCATTACTTGCTAATATGCTAACGATTAGCCGTATACTATTTACCTCCTTTGATCAAATCTAAGTAAACTAAAAGCTTTATTTTTAATATTATTCTCTTTATGTATATAATTATATTATTTGTTTAAATATGTTTCCTTCCTTTTAATCGAAATAGTTGCTTCAGGCAGATAACTGATTTTATCATTTGTAAAAAATAAATTATGTTATGTAAAACAAAATATTACTAGAATAAAAATTATACGTATAGAAAGTCAAAGGAGAAATAAATGGCCTGCAAAAAAAAAGACAACTAGAAATATTTTTTGTTTGTTTGTGAGCTCTGTGCTGAACGTATGTCACTTGATTGTCAGGGGCGAGAGTAAAACAACGTGGTAATAAATCTCCTTCTAATAAATTAATCTCAAATATTAGATTTAACCCCACTATATCATTAGTCAGTCTTACTGTGTGGTGACTGAGTAAGAATACTATTCACCACTCCATATCTTGCCTGTGGGTGATCGTACGAGACGACTAAGGGATATAAAAAGTCATATAACATCTATGCGAGAGAAGGAAAACTTGAAACAAAACCCTATACCAACACATCTGACCAGCGCGGTATAGTAGGTTGATTTCCCTCCCATTACGGAGGAGACCCGAGCCCAATAGTGAGACATTTATGGGCTGTGATGATGATGATGATATCATTAGTTCCTACTTTTAAAATTAATATTAACATTTCAAAAAGGATTCGTTTCGATGGTCTTTGTAATACCGCGATGCCTTGCACAAAATATGTTAACGGTAAATTTTCATGTGGTGAATCCGTGTGATGACGGAGTAAGAACACAATTCACCTCCCCCTATCTTACTCGTGGGTGATCGTAAGAGATGACTAAGGGATATAAAACGCATATAATATCAATGCAAGAGAAGGAAAATTCGAAACAAAACCCTATACGAACACGTCTGACCAGCGCGGTATAAAAGGTTCCCTCCCATTACGGAGGGGACCTGAGCCCAACAGTGGGACATATATGGGTTGTGATGATGATGATGATGAAATTCTCATGTATTTGTTTAAATAATTTTAAAATTATTGTTTTTTTTGAAATTGTGAAAACATATAAGTCTCAAACCATCTCACCGATGGTAAGGATTGGGTACCAGTGGCCCGCCCATACAGCAATAGAGAGGTACGTGTGCGGCAGCTCATCGGCTCACACGCCTTTCCCCCTGTTGCCCCGGATGGATCAGGGAGGGTGTGACTATACCATAGTCACCAAGAATAAGTGTCTTAAACTATATCACAAGTCCTTTCATTTGATAAATCAGATTGTATAGTTTGTATTTGTTTTAATCCTAATATCCTATTTCCTACACAGGACAATATTTATAAAGAGAGTATTGGTGTAAAGATGCGAAAGGGAATGCTCCGATGGTTCGGACATGTGGCAAGAATGCCGAACGAACGTCCGGTCAAGAAGATATACAATGCGAAAGTGGAAGGATGTAGGTACCGGGGGAGACCGAGACTAACCTACCTAGACCAGATTGGTCACGTACTGAAGGAAGGTGGAGTCAAGAGTCTCCGAAACCGGCGAGCTTGTATGAAGAGAATTATAAATGTTGAGGAAGCGAGTGAAGTATGCAAGGATAGAGTTCTCTGGCACTCTATTCTCTCTGCCTACCCTGCAAGGGATATGGCGTGATGATATGTATATATGTATGTATATTTGTGCTATCCACAAAGTGTTGTTTTGAGTCTGGGTGTGATTTTTTCTACGTTAATTGCATGTTTTTAAAGTCCCCCGCAATACAAGGATTATTTCAATAGTGTAGGTGGCAGCTTTAAAAAAATTTGCTTGCCAAAAATGACACTCAAATTCAATATTCATTTACTTATAATATGTTTCTATGGTTTGATTAGAGAAATACATCTGTATTAAATTTCAACCTAATCAGTTAGACGCCAAGAAAATTGATTGTGACAGCCAGACACGAGTAATCCTATAAAGATTCTGTTATTCATTCGAACGTAGAAAAAAGTGTGTGTGTCAGCTCCAGCGCACGACTGGATTTTACTCCTTAAGTACGATTATCTAAACAGGCGCAAAAAAAGCTCATTTGACTAAAAATAATATATATTTTTATTTACATTTATTAAAACTGTTCAGTGAAGTATTATGTCACGTCAGAAAGTGAAAGGTGCGCAGAATAGGTTGCACACCAAAAACGTAACGAGGTCATTCGATCACTAGATTTTACTCCTCAAATTTTTCTCATACCGAGCGCCTTATATGAAAATCGATTCTTAAGGAGTAAACTCCAAAAACCCAAACGTAAAATAATAGAAAATTAAAAAAAAAACCTGCATGTAAAATCATGCAAAATTTGTAAAATCATAGAAAAGAAATCATAGAAAATTTGCACGCAATAACAGTGAAACCTTCAGAAAATTAATATCATATTTTATTTCAACGAGATTGAAATCACAACTGTGCTAAATAAGTTTTCATTTCAAAAGAAACAAGGTATATTAACAATGCCTTTTTCAACACTTTATTTTCTTCAAGGCATATACAAAAAAGCGAACACTTTTATATTAGCAGAACTGCATTTGACGCAGTCGGCAGGAAAAAACTACAAAGTAAAAATATCTTCAATTTTGCCGGGTTATAACGTCGCAAGGCCTTTGCTTGACAAAAAAAAAGCATTTTATGAGACGAAGGAAAAATATTATACGGCTCAATACAGTTGACGTTTTATTAAAAACATCTTCGCAAAGATACTCTACATTTAGTTAGAATAAAAAATAAATAGGCTAAAGTAATAAAATGTTTCTTACTAAAGTTAATAAAATATGCTCTTCGAATTGAAGAGTTCAGAAAATTTAGTAATGACATTTTGAAAGAACGTCAGAGGAAAAGTGAATAAAACATTCTAAGCGATTTACTTACTAAGTTTTAACTACAATATTATTAATTATAGTAACATTACGTATATAAACACGATTATTTTATAAGTTTTTTTCTATATAAAGCTACTGTACTATATAATCTTTATATTGCGGGGGAATTTACAAACATGTAATTAACGCAGACATATTATACCTAGACTCAGAACAACACTTTGTGAATCTCACAAAGTATAATCCTGCGTGGGAATCGAACTCATTTCACAGGCACGGAAGGTTGGCATCTTAACCACTACGCCATCTGTGCAGTCAGATATGCATAAATAACGCATTGGTGTAATATTTGCGAAATTCAGAAATTATTATTTTTAGTTTAAACTTAATTTGTGTCAATTGTATTTTGTAAAATCACACGCGCTTGAAGAATTTATTCACTAAAGGAAGTTATTATCCTTACTAATATGATAAATGCGAAAGTAACTCTGTCTGTCTGTCGCTCTTTCACGCCAAAACCACTAAACCGATCAAAATGAAATTTGGTACACAGATAGTCTAGATCCTGATGAAGGACATAGGCTACTTTTTAATGCAAAAAAGGGTTGTAAAGGGGGATGAAAAGTTGCAAGACAGTATCGTCATTTTTAAAGCCAGAAGCTTGAAACTTATTTCTATTACTAGGCTATTGATTAAATATGACATCAAAAGTATGTAAAAAATTACCCTTAAGGGGTAAAATAAAAATACGGGGTGAAAAATTTTAGGAAAGTAACCTTTTACGCGGGCGAAGCCGCGGGCAGAAGCTAATTTTTATATAAAACAAAAAATATTTAGATACAACGCAAACAAGTTTTTAAAATTCATGACGGAACTCTTTAGAAACGAGATCAAAACTACCTATTAATACAGTTTATATAGAGGCTATAACCTATCTATCTATATATTTAACTTTATAAGTAAAAGTGAGATAAAATCCGTACAGAGAACAAGTTGGGTTCTCTGCCATTGTCAGTGATATACGATGTTGCCAGTTATTGGTTCCAATAAACAGAACTTGAATGTTGAGGAAGCGAGTGAAGTATGCAGAGATAGAGTTCTCTGGCACTCTGTTCTCTCTGCCTACCCTGCAAGGGATATGGCGTGATGATATGTATGTATGTATAAACAGAACTTGCAACGTTTTCTATAGTAAGCTCTCGCTGATTCACCAACAAACATAATTGGACACGAGAAACTTGAATGTACGAGTATCTCTATGCACTGTTGGATATCATCATCATCATCATAGTCTCAGCTCATATATGTCCCACTGTTGGGCTCAAGCCCCCTTCTATAATGGAAGGGAAATTGGCCTACTGTACTACACTGGTCAGACGTGCTAGTATAGGATTTTGTTTCGAATTTCCCTCCTCTTGCATAGGATGTTATATGCGTCTTATATCCCTGAGTCGTCTCTTATGATCACCCACGGGTAAGATTCGGGGTGGTGAATTGTATTCTTACTCTGTCACTATACAGAGTTATAGCTGTTGGATATAGATACATACATATATACATATCATCACGCCATATCCCTTGCAGGGTAGGCAGAGAGAACAGAGTGCCAGAGAACTCTATCTCTGCATACTTCACTCGCTTCCTCAACATTCATAATTCTCTTCATACACGCTCGCCGGTTTCGGAGACTCTTGACTCCACCTTCCTTCAGTACATGACCGATCTGGTCTAGGTAGGTTAGTCTCGGTCTCCCTCGGTACCTACATCCTTCCACTTTCGCATTGTATATCTTTTTAACCAGACGTTCGTTCGCCATTCTTTCCACATGTCCGAACCATCGGAGCATTCCCTTTCGCATCTTTACACCAATACTCTCTTTCATACCTACTCGCTCTCTTACGTCGTCGTTGCAAATGCGGTCGGTCAGCCTAACTCCACAGTTTTTCCGAAGAGATCGCATTTCGACCGCATTAATTTTACTTTCATACTCTTTTCTGCATACCCAACTCTCGCTTCCATACAGTAATGTTGGGACAAGCACTGCGTTATGTATTGCTACACTGCCTTCTGGCTGAGGTGGTGGCTGCCGAGAAGTTGCCCCAACGCTCCGTTCACTCTATTTTCCGCATTCACTCTTCGCTCTATATCAGTGGTGTACCGTCCATCGTATATAGATTATATATAGATATCGTCCATTGGATATAGATCTCACCAAAAATGCTATAATCGCCACATTTAGCAGGTGGATCGCATTTGGTGTTATAAGTTAATCAGGTGATTGACGCTGGGTCATCGAAGACAATGGCCGAGTGTCGGTACCCGGTCTATATAGCGTTAGAGAGATACGTATGGTAAGATATGGTGTCAAGCATCGTCCCCTCAGTCACCTCTGAGGGATCGGGTGGAGTGTAATCACACCATAGCCTAACCCTAAAAAGGTTATTGCTGCTGTTTATTCTTCTAGTAACTTTAACGGATTCTTGCAACTCCCACGTGAAAGTAAGATGCGGTCGCTGTCTTTTATGAAGCTGATCTTACCGAAGGATCACTGACGACATATCGTAGGATGACCCTCCAATAAGTGGATTGATGATATCTCAAAAAATTTAATATCATTTCGTATTGATTGAGCTTATAGTGGGGAGGCCTCTGTCCAATAATGGACGTCTATAGGCTGATAGACGGCTGGATAAATACACACATATAACTGATTATCAAAACTATTACACCTAATTGTTTCGAGATTTCCTTCTCTTGCATAGATGTTATATGCATATTTTATCTTCTAGTAGTATTCAAATTATTGAAATTTTTAGCATTTAATATGCTTAATTATTTATAAATACCCGATACGAAACGAAAAATGATGTCACAAGCGGGGTTCGAACATTATTTTTCGTTTCGTATCGGGTATTTATAAATAATTAAGCATATTAAATGCTAAAAATTTCAATAATTTGAATAACAAGGTTGTGTCATCGTTTAATACAATTCTAACTGTAAAGTTTGAAGTATTAAGTCTATACAATGTGTAAACATTGTCCGATAGATGGCATACGTCACCTTGAAGACGTAAGATATAATATGAATCGAAATTTGCATGTCCTAAAATAGTTCACGATGGTGTAAGTGGCAGCACGGTTGGGCCGGATTCCCAATAGGTGCGGGTTCGAACCCCGCTTGTGACATCATTATTCGTTTCGTATCGGGTATTTCTAGTAGTATTTTCATATCGCCTTCAATAAATTGTATTATTACTCCGTCACCACACGGAAAACGAATTGTAACGAAAAAAAGAAGTTAAAACACGCTTATTACATTGTATATTAATTTGAAAAAAGTCAATATTGAAATCAATTTCAATGAAAATTACTATCATTTGTTTGATTGTTACAATTTATGTTTTATATTGTCACAAATTATAATAGTTTGTTGTCAAATATCACATGGTTTGTATATATCCAATTATAACCTAACTATCCAATTATATCATTTCGTAATTATTTATATAGTTTTTCCAACACTAGAGCTTATTATCTTTTTTCTTTAGTGGTAGGATCACGCTGTTGATAGTTCTCTGTATACAGTCGCGGGCCGGTCCATTCGGGGTATTATCACACTCTCGCTGAAGATCGATATCTGAGTAATGGCAATGTGCTATTGCGCTTCGTTCGGTAAGCGAAAGAACTGGAAGCCCGACTGGGCGGGTTTGGGGTTTGTATTGGTAGGCAGCGGCCTAGTTATACCCTCGGTATTGAAAAGGTTCATGGGCGGCAGTAACAATTGCCATCAGATGCGTTGCTTGCTTGTCTGCCACCTAAGCAATAAAAAAAAACAACAGGCAGTCATGGGGACTGCCGATAGAAGTGAAAACTATTAACTTAAGATTAATTGAAATATTAATAATTTTCTAATTTTTATATAAAAATAAAAAATATTATCGAACATCTAGGAATCGGTTTATCACGCTAGTAAGATAACCTTTAAACCGCAATGATACTCATTTCATGACATAAAGGTTAAATATTAAAAATACAATTAAAAATAAATAATGCCATACTTTTAAATGCAAATATTGATATGAATATTGAAAGGAGAATGAGGATGGTGTCCGATGGTTTACTGTGTGAGACACAAGGAGGTTTCAGGAGTGGAAGGGGATGCATGGATCAAGTGTTCTCTCTGCGCAACATTGTGGAGAAGCATCTGGCTCTAGGTCAGAGGGTTTTCTGCAGTTTTGTGGATCTGGAGAGAGCATTTGACACGGTTGTACGAAAGGAACTTTGGGACATTTTACCGGAGTATGGTATTAACGGTAAACTGCTACAGGCTGTGCAGTCCAGTTACATGGGCTGTAGAGCCTGTGTGCGGCTGGATGATGGAATGTCGCCTTGGTTTGACGTCAATATCGGCGTTAAGCAGGGGTGCGTTCTGTCAGCCAGGCTGTTTATCATATATCTGGATAAATGTCTCCAAAGGTTGAACGATATGAATGTGGGAGTCCAGATGGGCGACTCAGTGGTCACTGCTCTGCTTTATGCAGATGATGCAGTCCTGCTGGCACAGTCAGCGATTGACCTGCAGACCCTAGTCGACACAATGACAGAAGATTGTAAGAAAAGGGGTCTACGCGTGAATGTGAGCAAAACCAAAATAATGGTCTTTGAAAGAGATAAAACCAGAACAGATGTAAGAGTAACAATAGGTAATGATGTACTAGAGCAAGTGGATGAATTTGTATATCTTGGATGTGGATTTAGCCGAGATGGAAGGTACACCACTGATATAGAGCGAAGAGTGAATGCGGGAAATAGAGTGAACGGAGCGTTGGAGCAACTTCTCGGCAGCCACCACCTCAGCCAGAAGGCACGTGTAGCAATACATAACGCAGTGCTTGTCCCAACATTACTGTATGGAAGCGAGAGTTGGGTATGCAGAAAAGAGTATGAAAGTAAAATTAATGCGGTCGAAATGCGATCTCTGCGGAAAATCTGTGGAGTTAGGCTGACCGACCGCATTCGTAACGACGACGTAAGAGAGCGAGTAGGTATGAAAGAGAGTATTGGTGTAAAGATGCGAAAGGGAATGCTCCGATGGTTCGGACATGTGGAAAGAATGCCGAACGAACGCCTGGTTAAGAAGATATACAATGCGAAAGTGGAAGGATGTAGGTACCGAGGGAGACCGAGACTTACCTACCTAGACCAGATCGGTCATGTACTGAAGGAAGGTGGAGTCAAGAGTCTCCGAAACCGGCGAGCGTGTATGAAGAGAATTATGAATGTTGAGGAAGCGAGTGAAGTATGCAGAGATAGAGTTCTCTGGCACTCTGTTCTCTCTGCCTACCCTGCAAGGGATATGGCGTGATGATATGTATGTATGTATGTATGTGTAATATTGAAAATATTTGAAAATAAATTCTTTATTTTCATTATTCATTTATCTATATAAAAACACTACTCATAGCTATAGATTATACTATTAGCATTAGCATGTCAGTGACGCGAACCTATAAGTTTTTCCCCTCTAAAACGCTCAACGTGCCTAAAGAAGTTTTCATATAGCTATAGATATACTATTAGCATTAGCATGTCGGTGACGCGAACCTATAAGTTTTTCCCCTCCAAAAACGCTCAAGGCGCCTAAACAAGTTTTCACTTCAAAAAGATACTGGCAGTCTCGGGTCGAGTCTCGAGAGAGTGACTGAGTTCATCACTCTTCTGCTCTTATCCCATATTACTTGATGTCGACGCAAAATGTAATCGTATACATTGCAAAAGTTATTGGCAATACTTTTATAACCCCCAGCCTCGTCAATAATTCTTGGGAATTGAAAACTGAATAAAAAGAGTAACTGAGATCTGCAGTTTTCTCTTTAGAACGACTGATCTTTGATTTTTGAAATCCAAAGGTTTTATATGATGTCAGAATGCAAATATAATTCACCACTGATTCCTTTTAGTTAAGCGTCATTAAATATTAAAATTTGTAACTATATACAATTGTGATTGTAAAATACGAATATCTCGAAACAAAAACCTATGTCAATCCACCCTAATCAGAATGGTATATAGTACGTCAATTTCCCTCTCATTGTGAACGAAACTAGTATGTCTTTGTGAAGTGGAGGGTGGGAGGTAGATATAGGTAATATTTATATAGATTAAAGAACTCAAAGTTATAACTAGAACCTTTATCTGAGATTTGTGTTTAAAATGATCGCTGTTGACTTTTTTAACAATCGTTCAAAAGATGTTCGTAAAATATTTTCTAAGTTTGTTTTCATTGTATTCATCAACAAGATCGTTTGGTTTTTGTCACGGAGCAAATACAAAGTACTACTTTGTATTTGCTCCGTGGTTTTTGTTTGGTAAGAACATATTTTTTAAAAATACAAGTGGGACTTTTGGCGGGAATCTAAAACGTCATGTGGTGATCTTGTATTATATTCGATATCATAGTGTTTTAACGTGTTATATTAGATTATTTTGATGGCTTTTTATGTAATGTGATGTGACATAACTGCTGGGATGTAGTGAATATCATATAAAAGTGCTTTACAACGTTTTCGTTTTCTATTAAAATTCCTACAAAATACCATTAACAGTGTGGCCATAGCACTGTTGATGGCGACAATTTGATATACTTTTTTTTTTTTTTTGGGGTGGGTTACGGTCGGCACACTCCTCGCACCACTCCGTCCGGGGCGACAGAGGGGCGTAAGCACGCACACCCGTAACCCACCCGTGACGTCGCCTTCGTCGTTGGGTCGACCACCGGAGCAGAGTGACTTGACGTCAGTGGTCGGCCCGACGGAATACCCCTGAGGAGTACCCTCTCCTCGACCGACGTCCCCCCCTCGGGTAGGATGTCGGTCTTTCCTCACGCGGTCGCCCTCTCGGCAGGTGACGGACTAATTACCCGATCCAGTCACCCGCGGCCTCGGCTAGGGCGGCATTAGGCGCAGGTAATTGCGTCTGCGCCGCCCCAGTCCGCCGGCGGCGGCTCGCGTCGTCGAGGAGACGCTCCTCGTATACGCGCTCCGCCGCCTCCTTCCGCGAGACTACTGCCTCGCAGAAGGATGCGACCGCGTCAGGTCAGCACCGATGATTGTGACGAGTTCACGACGCTGCTCTGCCCAAGCGGCACAAACCTCGAGCGTATGCTGCGCCGTGTCCTCGTCGCAATCGAAGTGGTGGCAGGATGGTGTACTCTCCCTCCTGACGACCGTGTGCAGGTATTTGGCGAAACATCCATGCCCCGTCAAAACCTGCACCAGTCGGAAGGAGAGCACCCCATGCCGCCGTTTTAGCCTCTGCATCAGCACCGGCAGGAAGGCCTCCACGGTCCGCACACCGAACCGAGGCCTCTCCAGCCGGACTGCCCAACGGGCAATGACGTCTCGGCGGGCGTCGACGCGCCAGGCGGTGTGCTCCCTCAACGAGACCACACCGCCCTCCGCTCGCACCCCCAACATCCGCCGATACAAACCGGCGAGCATTTCCGCTTCCAGGTCCCATGAAGGGGTCCCGGCCAACAGACACGCTGCCTCCGTCGACACCGTGCGGTACCTGCGTATGGCCCTGACCGCCATGGCCCTCTGTGGTCGCCACAGAAGAGCCCTGAGTCGGACGGTCAGGGACCCCGCCCACACCGGTGCGCCGTACAGGGCCATCGACCGGATGACCCTTGCGTACAGCTGTCGGCACGTAGCGCTCGGTCCGCCCACATTCGGTATAAGCCATGATAGGGCGGACGCTGCGCCGACGAGCCGTGGAGCGAGTCTGCGGAAATGCTCCCGGAACCACCATCGCCCGTCGAGCACCAGGCCCAAATACTTCATATGGACCCGGATGCTGATATCAACCGAATTGACGGTGATCGAGACGCCGATGGGAGGGCCCATGCGAGGCCCATGGAACAAGAGGGCCTCCGTCTTGTCCAGGGCCACCCTCAACCCCAGCGCCTCGATCCGCCTGACGATCTCCTCGGTGCCGAGAGTCGCCAGGCTTGCCGCCTCCTCCAGCGTCCCACCACGGACTGTGACAAGCGTGTCGTCGGCGTAACATATCACGCCCAGCCCGGGCGGGAGGCTCCACCTCAACGCCCAGTCGTAGCCGATGTTCCACAGAAAAATTTACTCTTAAGGAGTTAAAATAAAGATAGGCTTTATTTTACCCTTTAAGGGTAAATTTTTACAACATGTTAATGTCATATTTATATCTAATCAATAGCGTAAAAATAAGTTTCAAGATTCTGGCTTTAAAAATGACGATACTCCCTTACCTACCTTTTCATCCCCCTTTACAACGCTTTTTTGCATTAAAAGTAGCCTATGTGCTTTATCAGGCTCTAGACTATCTGTAAACGAAATTTCAGTTAGATCGGTTTAGTAGTTTTGGTGTGAAAGAGCGACAGACAGACAGATTTACTTTCGCATTTATAATATTAGTAAGGATTATGTTACTTTTAAATTTGTATATGGACTTTAAATACTATTTTATTTATAGTTAAATGAGATGACAATGCAATGCAATACAATCGATAGATATCAAGAACAGAACTATCAGCTTAGCAGTGTGGAGAGGCTTAAGTACCATTAAATAATCATCGGATTAAGTTCCAATAAAGGTAGTAAGAGAAGGAAATCTCGAAACACAACTCTATACAAACCCAATACGTCTGACCAGCGTGGTATACTAGGTCAATTTTCCTCCCATTATGGAGGAGGCTCGAGTCCTAGAGCTGAAAGGAAAGGTAGTTTTGGTCAATAAATCTGTTTTGTAAGTTCCCATGGAACAATTAATTAATTAATTCATATTTAAATAATACTTTCACGCTATTAGTGGTAAGATCTCGTTGTTGATAGTTCTCTATCTACAGCCACAGGCCGGCCCGTCCGGTGTAGTACCTCATTCTCGCAGAAGATCGACGTCCGAGCAATGGCAATGTGCAGTTGCGCTTTGTTCAGTGAGCGAGAGTGCCGGAAGCCCAATCCGGTGGGTTTGGGGTTTTGTACTGGTAGGTTCAGCTAGATACCACTAGTATTGCAAAGGTTCATGGGCAGCAGTAACACTTACCATCAAGTGTGCTATTTGCTCGTTTGCTACCAAAAGCAAAAAAAAAAAAAAAAAAAAAAAATCTATTACACACTTAGGATTCCTTTTCACATCTTATATCATCATTTTTCTACTCTTACCTTAATTACTTGGGGTCGATACAATATGTACTCTTGTTTCATAGTAGGTACATATTGTAAAAGTTATTGGCAATATTAATTTTATGACCGGCCGCATGTTAGACATCAACCCTCCTGGGGAATGTAATTGTTGACCAAACGGCATCAGATGGAGTTAACCCAGGTCGTTATAAGTCTCTTAGTCGTTTTTTACGACACCCACGAGCAAAGTAAGGGCTAGTAGTATTCGTAGCTGCTACCACTCAGCAATTTAACTAATTTTTCACATCTTATATATGTCCCAATATTAGACTAATTAGACCCCTCTCTGTAATGCCAGAGCATTTGATTTATACCATATTGAACAGATAGGCGTTTCTTCATACAGAAAGATAATATAACATTCAAATTATATACCACGATTCCCTCGACCAGACTTATGAATGAATGCTTAACATATGAAACTGAGTAAAAAAATGTTTACTCGTAAACAAAAAAAAAAAGAAATTGTGTTTAAATATTTATCTGATTCGCTGCTACAACATCGACCTTACCTTGACCTCAAAGTCTTTTTTTCCTTTTGAAATGCTTACCAAAACAAAAAAAAAAGTAGATCACTCAACGGAAGGGCACACCTTAGCAATTCAAATTTTTATGCATAACAGAATATTCTACAAAGATTTGATTGTAAGATTATGTCAAGCGTAGTTCAAGTGTTATCTCGTTATAATTTTCTCAAATATGTTATTGAAACTTCGTGTAGAAGATACAGTAAAAGAGTATAGGTCAAAATCCGTATTTTCAGAAATCTTTAATCATCGTTATTCTCCAGCTCTTATCTCAATTACTTGGGGTCGATGCAATATGTATTCCTATTCTTACATATTGCAAAAGTTATAGGCAATAGTTTTATGATCGGCCGCCTGCCTTGGGAATGTAATTGGGAACCAAACGGCATCAGATGGTATTGGCTCAGGTCGATATAGAGGTCCTAATCGTACATACATACATACATATCATCACGCCATATCCCTTGCAGGGTAGGCAGAGAGAACAGAGTGCCAGAGAACTCTATCCTTGCATACTTCACTCGCTTCTTCAACATTCATAATTCTCTTCATACATTGCTCTTAATAGTCTTTTATCCACGAGTAAAGTAAGGGTTGGTAGTATTCGTCGCTGATACCGCACAGTACTTATTTAGTTTAGAAATCTTTGATGTGGTGACGATGTAAGAATTAAATTCACCACACCTTGTTTTGTCCAAGGATGTCGTAAAATACGACTATGGTATAAAATATGCATATAATATCTATGCATATAATATCTATGCATGAGAACCTGTCTGATCAGCGTAATGTAGTAGGTTAATTTTCTCCATTTTGGAACAGGCTTAAACCTAGCAGTGGTATGGATGCCTATGTTAACATATTTTATAAATAAAGACACTTTTAAATCAAAATCAATCAAAGTGGTATGGATATGAGCTGAGATGATGATGATAATGACTTTTAAAATCAAGTATGGCAATCATATCCTCTCTTAGAATCCAGTTATGTTTAATAGCGGATAGCCTGATGAGTAAAAGACTCATATTACACCGCAATAAAAGTCTAAATATTAGCTTCATGCGTCACCCAAAACATGGTCTCGGTAAAGGTCGTGTAGTGACGAAGTAAGAATACAATTCACCACCCCCTATCTTACCCGTGGTTGATCGTAAGAGACGACTAAGGGATATAAAATGCATATAACATCTATGCAAGAGAAGGAATATAATAGTCGTAATACTTGAAACGAAACCGTATACCAACACGTCTGACCAGCGTGGTGTAGTAGGTTCATTTTCCTCTCATTTTTAGGAGGCTCGAGCCTAACAGTGGGACGTGTATGAGCTGAAATGATGATATAAGGTCGTATGTCCAAATGGTAGCAAGAAAGTACAATATGACAAGTTATGGATATTCCTTCCGTCACCTGAGTGGCTAGAACTGAGCAATATAGGACTATAGCTAATAAAAAAACAGGCAGTCATGGGGACTGCCGATAGAAGTGAAAACTATTAACTTAAAACTAATTGAAATAATAATAATTTTCAAATTTTTATATAAAAATAAAAAATACTATCGAACATCTAGGAATCGGTTTATCACGCTAGTAAGATAACCTTTAAACCACAATGATACTCATTTCATGACATAAAGGTTAAATATTAAAAATAAATAATGCCATACTTTTAAATGCAAATATTGATATGAATATTGAAAATATTTGAAAATAAATTCTTTATTTTCATTATTCATTTATCTATATAAAATATTAAAATTTTCAATACTCACTTTTATATTGAACAGTAATCCTTTAATTAAACGATTACAATGTTTTCATATAGCTATAGATATACTATTAG
Organism: Lymantria monacha; assembly: GCA_905163515.2. NCBI lineage: Eukaryota > Metazoa > Arthropoda > Insecta > Lepidoptera > Erebidae > Lymantria > Lymantria monacha. Next base: position 9,816,260 of record LR991107.1, on the reverse strand, counting down.
CATTAGCATGTCGGTGACGCGAACCTATAAGTTTTTCCCCTCCAAGAACGCTCAACGCGCCTAAAGAAGTTTTCACTTCAAAAAAGGACAAAGAAAAGTTGGAATAACAGTGAACATTTTTATAATTTAATTTAAATACTATTCTCTGTTTTTGGCGGGCAAGTGAAAGCGATACGTAGGTCTTGTTTTTAATAATAGCAGGACTACACTATCGACAGTTTCCTGTCTAAAGCCGCAAACCCGTCCGTTCAGGGTAGTACCACACTTTAAAAAATCGACGTATGTGTTGTGGCAATGTGCTTCGTTTGGTGAGCGAGAGAACCGGTAGCCCAAATTTCTGGTTGGGTTTATGGTTTTTTAACAGCAGCCTAGTTTAACTAATAGTAAGCATAGGTTCATGGTCGGCTGTAACACTTATCATTAGGTTGTGTTGCTTGCTCATTTGCCACCATAAGCAATAAAAAAAAATATCTTAATGTTTTAAAATGTTTTATTATATAATTATGATGATATTTTACATACTGTATACGGAATGTATTATGTTTTTCGTGTGGTGACCGAGTAAGAATACTATTCACCACCCCATATCTTACCCGTGGATGATAGTACGAGATGACTAAGGGATATAAAACGCATATAACATCTATGCGAGAGAAGGAAATCTCGAAGTAAAGTCCTATACCAACACGTCTGATCAGCGCGGTATATAGTAGGTTAATTTCCCTCGCATTACGGAGGAAGCCCGAGCCCAACAATGTCCCACACATTTATGGGCTGTTATGATGATGATGATGATGATACGGAATGTTCTTTGCAAATGTTTTCGTGTTTCACCAAAATTTCCAAAAGATACCATTAACAATGTGGCCAGCACTGTTGAAGGTACCTAACGGTTTGATTTACTGATGGAGAACGTTTAATATTTAGAAACAAAATAAATATATGAAGAAATTGATAATTTGTGAAGAAAATTATAACTCTATTCACTGGACTCATATTAGTAGAAAACAATATATAAAAAAAAAGAAGAATATGAAATATTAATCTGAATTTTTGTACGAACTATATGCATTTAAATTTATATTAGAAATATTATTTGACAATTTAAAGGTATTCATCGTATACAATAGCACATTTAGGATAGTAAATTGTATCTTTTCCAGCGATGTATCCAGCGGTATAATAAAAAAAACTACGTTCTATATATCGCGAAGTTTACGGCACTCGCAACATTGGCCACTTTTGTTTTTATTACCACGTTTGTAAAATAACGTGGTAAAATGCACTTTATTATGTGACGAGTGTCTGAGTACGAAGTATTTACTATCTAGACATTTGCTATAAAATAATACTAGAGTATATTGGTTAAGGTACTTATTATGTTCATATGTTTATAGCTTAATTTATATTTTATTATACATTTAATGATGTATTGAGTGGAATATATAATAGATGCAATCGATGACTTGTTAACCAATCACGCTGTGTATGGCATTATCTTCTATTAATGAGCAAGTCCATGCCCAAAGGTGGTCGTTGATAAAATTCTGTACAAATAAAAAAGTACATACATACATATCATCACGCCATATCCCTTGCAGGGTAGGCAGAGGGAACAGAGTGCCAGACAACTCTATCCTTGCATACTTCACTCGCTTTCTCAACATTCATAATTCTCTTTATACACGCTCGCCGGTTTCGGATACTCTTGACTCCAGCTTCATTCAGTACGTGACCAATCTGGTCTAGGTAGGTTAGTCTCGGTCTCCCCCGGTACCTACATCCTTCCACTTTCGCATTGTATATCTTCTTAACCAGACGTTCGATTGGCATTCTTTCCATATGTCCGAACCATCGGAGCATTTCTTTTTGCATTTTTACACCAATACTCTCTTTCATACCTACTCGCTCTCTTACGTCGTCGTTACGAATGCGATCGGTTAGCCTAACTCCACAGATTTTCCGTAGAGATCGCATTTCGATCGCATTAATTTTACTTTCATGCTCTTTTCTACATAGCCAACTCTCGCTTCTTTATTTTTTTATTTGTATTTGAAAATCGCAAAACATCATGTCTTGTGTTTTTTTTTATTTAGCTAACTTCTACATAGAAATAGATCATCAAATTCTAAATGTTTAAATCAAGGAGATAATTCTCCCAATATACGAGCGCATAGATATTTAAATCATCTTATGGTGATCAAATAGTGGTAGGCAATAAATAGTGGTAGGACCACGCTATTGGCAGTCTCTTGTCTACAGCCGCAGGGCAGTCCGTCCGGGATGATTCCACACTTTTGCAGAAGATCGACGTCTGAGTAATGGCAATGTGCTATTGCCATTACTCAGACGGCTAACCAGATGCTCAAGTGGGTGGGTTTGGGGCTTGTATTGGTAGGCATCAGCTTAGCTATAACTTTGGTATTGCAAACGTACAAGGGCGGCAGTAACACTTACCGTTAGGTGTGCTGCTTGTTTGCCACAATAAGCAATAAAAATAAAAATGTCAAGATGTGGTCCTACCATTCTTAAAAGATTAAACGTCAAGGATTAATCTAGGATTAAACGTGTAATTAATAAGTAAGGTATAGATTACTAAATAAATAATACTTGAAAATCTATTGTAAACCTGGCTTCTTAATGATTGACACATTGTTTATTCTGCGAAACTCGTTTCAATCTTTTTAATGGAAGTAATTTTTTGTCTAAAGTAGCAAATACTTCAGCTGTTTTTTTTATCTAATCACTTAAAAATAGATACAAAGATTTATAGCAAAATATTAAATGTAATGTAAAATAATTTATAAAAATAAATATTTGATTGTGATTTTTTAAGTTTTTTTTTTCTCTACCCCAAATAGGGATTGAATATTACAGATTATAAATAAAAAATAACTAAAATGCGCAAATTCATACTAGTAAAAGTTATGCATTCCCATAATTCAACTTTATGCAAAATGGTGAATCATAAATGGTTTATCGATGAAAGCGAGTCAAATTTAAAAAAAAATATATACGACATATATGCGAGGTGTTAATAAGATCTACCGTATCTTATCTAGAAACGCAATCGTCTAATTTTGGTATGCAATGTTGGAATGTAACCGGCTTTTTTGGTAGGCTATGGTCTGAACATTCGCCATCCATTCCGTCCGGGGTAACGGAAGGGTGACGCATGATCCAATAACTCTCATATCCTCCCATATTTACCCCCCATTCTCATTGAGCCGGCCACTGGTACCAAAACCTTGACATCCGTGGCAAGCCCGGCAGATTACTCTTTCGGGTATCATCCCCTATTGACGCCCCGGCTTGATGCCGGGCCTCTGTAATACGCCAGGTCGCTGCCACGGTAAGGTGTTGGGGTCTTACGTAATATATTACAGTAATACAATACAATACAGATACCATTGTATCATAACAGCATTAGAACAAAAAGAAATGAATAAAAAAGTTTAAAAAAAAATGCTACAAATCAGGTAGCATCGCCAGATCAATTGGCCTTTGAAACTTTCCTTGTATACAGAAGGCTCGTTTCTCTTGTGCTAATATGGGTCAATGAAGCTAAAATTAAATTGGCTACTTCATTGAAACTAAAGTTATCTTAAACCTATTCATAGATGGCTTTATTTTCATTAAATCATTAGTCTGATCCTAATTCTGGACGGGCTATCGAAGATAAAGACAGTAACGATGGATCCAAATGGCAATAAAGAGACTTCCTATACGTAAATTATAGAAGCACGACGTCCCTGCCAATACTTCGGAAGTTTTAAATGCGGTGTAAATGGACAACACTATGTCCAATATAGTGCTTGATTTTAATGAATACTACTAGAAATGAAAACGTAAGCTTTACATTTTAACCGCTCAACCGCATATCATGAAATTTTGCATACACATTATCAGGAGTACAGAAAAGCGAATAGGCTACCTACCATCCATATAAAAGTACTGTTCCCAAGGGATAGAAAAATATTTTCAGGCGATCGTTCGTCGTAACAACTCGGCGTACTAACATGAATAAATTGTATCCGTTGTACCGTATATGTGTTTTACAGGTATACTGATAAAGGAAAAAGGACCTTTGGTATCCTGGAAGAAAATTTAATCTACGAGAATCTACGAGTAAAAATTAGTCTAAAGAAGATATTAGTGATTTAAAAATATATATTCATCATCTCATCATCATCGCAACTCATATTGGTCTCGAGCACCCTCCATGGTGGGAAGAAAATTGATCTACTTACTATACCGCGCTGGTCAGACGTGTTGGTATAGGGTTTTGTTTCGAGTTTTCCATCTCTTGCATAGATGTTATATGAGTTTTATATCTCTTAGTCATCTCTTACGATCACCCACGGGTAAGATAGGGGGTGGTGAATTATATTCTTACTCCGTCATCACACGGATAGTAGGAAGTGATATGTAGTGGTCTTATATTATATCTAATATCTTATTGTTATATATATCTTATTGTTCTTATTGTTATATCGTATTATATTAAATATTTTTGATGGCATTTTATCTGATGTGATGCCGAAGAACTGCTGGGGTGTAGTAAATATAATATAAAAGTGCTTAAAAATATATTTGTTTCCCAATCAATCTAAATTCTAAGTAGATGTAGACAATTAACATATATAGCCATAGTATTGTTTAAGAGGACGATTTGATTTAGGCCACCGAAGACAAAGATCGAGTACCGGTGGCCCGCTCGCACCGCGAAGAGAGGCGCTTTGCAGGGTGGGTTTATGGGATTGCGCGCCGCCTCTTCCGTCGCCCCGGACCGATTTGGCGGGGCGTAACCACTCCATGGTCCACGGTAAATAAAAAAAAGAGGGACGATTAGATTTACTGACCGACTATAACTAATTTAAAGGAACTAAAGACGTAAAGAATGTAATAACTTGAGTAGAAAATTATAACTCGACATTGATAAAATAAGGTTCGTATTAGTAGCGGATTGTCCATTTTAATAAAAGAAAAGAAGACTGCTTGTTCATTAAAATCGTTCCACGCATTTTGGAATGTATTTCGAATATAAAAATACACTTCGATTTTTATATCATCATCATCATCACAGCCCATGTGTGTCCCACTGTTGGGCTCGGGCCTCCTCCGTAATGGGAGGGAAGTTAACCTACTATACCGCGCTGGTCAGACGTGTTGGTATAGGGTTTTGTTTCGAGTTTTCCATCTCTTGCATAAATGTTATATGCGTTTCCCTTTATATCCCTTAGTCGTCTCTTACGATCACCCACGAGTAAGATAGGGGGTGGTGAATTGTATTCTTACTGCATCACCACACGGAAAATATCTTTATATATAAAAATATAATAATATACATTTTACAATATCGTTACGATTAGATTTATTATTTGCCGATGTAAAGAAGGATATATTTGAATAAGGTTGTTCATATAACTAAGACATCCGTTTTCATCAACGACCCATCAGGTTTAAGGAACCCTTAACGTTAATATTAATAGCACATTACATTGATTTTATGTTTAATTATGATCGCCTTAAGTGTTACTAAAGTTTTAACTTTTATTACATCAATTAATAGGAAAAAATAAATAATAAATCTCATTGTTATGTGTTAGTTATGTTACCCTTAGGTATCACCTAAATTTAGGAGATGTTGGTGAAAGTGGGAGTCAAGTGGTATTTATATTTATCATGAAAATATTAGGTATATTTATAACTTAGAAAATTTGTAATAAAAAAGGCATTTTGTTAAATTTCTCATCTCTGTGGGATATTCTTAAATCCGATGACATAATAGAGATCGTTTATATGGTTATAGAATAAGAATATAATTCATTACCCCTTATCTTACTAGTGGAAATCATAAAAGATGACTAAATAATGTAATAAACATATAACATTTATGCAAGAAAAGAAAAACTCGAAGCAAAACCCTATACCAACACGTCTGACCAGCGTGGTATAGTAGGTCAATTTTCCTTCCATTATGGAGGGGGCTCAAACCCAACATTTGGGACATACATGAGCTGAAATGATGATGATTTATGCAAGTGAAGGAAAACTCGACAAAAATCCTCTACAGACCTCTCTGACCAGCGTAGTCTAGCATAGCCGATTTTCCTTCTTTTGTGGAGGAGGCTCCATTCCAGCAGTGGGACATATATGAACTGATATGATGATGATAATATAAAGGTAGATTCCCGTGTGGTGACTGGATAAAAATAAATTTGAAATCAAGCCCTTGGTTCCGAATGCTTGCAGATATGCTCCCTCTTGACATCTGCATAAGAGAGAAAGCCTCCTTGTACGATGTCAAAAGGTGGCATATAGAGTTAATCAATGGTAAAAAACCTGAAATACTGACATCATTCTGCAAACTATCCCATCCGGCGAACCGTGTGAGCTGGCAGTATCACAAAATTGACAATCAAGATGATCTCGATATCGTTGTAAACAGTGCAGTATGTATTTATACCGATGGTAGCAAAATTAACAATAAAGTTGCTACTTAGTATAGTGTAATAGTTCAGGTAGAACTCCTAACTAATGAAGACACCCGGCCTCTGTTCATAAACTACTGTAAGAAACTAGCTAATTTAGCAATACAAAGAAACAAAAAATAAACTATTCTTATTATATAACTATTTAACAGATGGCACTACTAACAACGAAGTAATTACCGAATCTATATTTTGTCTCCCATTTCAACATAATAACAATTGTAACTAATAATCAATATTAGCAGAGTAAACAATGTATTCACTCACAATCACTTCTATATTTTATTCTATTACTTTTACTATCTGCTACTGACTTCTTCTTCTTTTTTGTTTTTATTACCATAAGCTCTACTACTTACAACTTAAAAAAAAAAAAATGTAAGCTATGTATATTTTGGGGACTATAGTTTATTATATTATTTTAAATTGAGCAAAATATATGTTGCCTATATTAAGTTAGTATTACCTTTTATGTCACTTTAACTCTTTATTTTTCCTTAACTTTAGCTTGCCTCAATTCTATTTTCTAATTACTGTTTCCTTAATCTGTTACTTTTCTCTTCTTAACTTGTTATTTTTTTTTTTTTTTTTTTTTTTTATTGCTTATGGCGGCAAACGAGCAGACAGCACACCTGATGGTAAGTGTCGCTGCCGCCCATGGACCTTTGCCAATGGTATAGCTAGGCCGCTGCCTACCAATACAACCCTGAACCCACCCCAGTTAGGCTTCCGGCTCTCTCGCTCACCGAACGAAGCGCAATAGCATATTGCTATTACTCAGACGTCGATCTTCTGCGAGAGTGTGGTACTACCCCGGACGGACCGGCCCGCGGCTGTAGACAGAGAACTGTCCACAGCGTGGTCCTACCACAACAAAATTATCTCTATTGTTATTTACTCTCTTGTAGTATAATTTGTAAAACTTGTCTTCACCTAAATTTTTGCTTCTTGTAGTAACATTAAGTTAGTATTATTATTTATTATTTTTATCTAATTTTAAGTTTGTACATAATAATATTTTTATTTAACACTGCTAATTTAAGGTCCCTGATCATGTCAGGGGAACCGTATGCCCAAACAATTAGAGTTTGGAAAAAAAAAAGAAAAAAAAGAATACCCATTTAATAAAGGGTAAAAGAAAATATGACAAGTTATGAAGCCTCATGGCACCTTTTCGTAAACCCGGATAGCTGGACAGGTGTTGAATCTTTTTTTTTTTTTGCGGTGAACTATGGATGCGTCTCGCCCCGCCAAATCGGTCCGGGGTGACGGAAGAGACGGCGCGTGACCCCATAGACCCACCATACAAACTCCTCTCTTCGCCATGCGAGCGCGCCACCGGTACCCGATTTTCAGTGGCCCGAACGGCCCGAACACGGACAGGTGTTGACTAGAGTCAACACCTGTCCGAGCTATCGGACAGGTGTTGACTCTAGTCAACACCTGTCCGATAGCTATTGTTGACTCTAGTGACCACCTGTCTAGCATATGAAAATAATATTGATTTAAACAGTATAAAAAAAAATCGCAAGTTTGCAGTAAACCTAACGAACCCTCATTAGAATGCTTGGCGGTAACGCCAGGCCACGTAGCCAGCCGACAGCCGAGTCGATATTTTGTCGGTATCCTGATTTATAGAGTCGATTAGCTCCTTTTTGTACGAGCTTCAATGGGAAAAAATATATATAAGTAGAATGTATTAGATCTCGATTTGGTGCCTGCCTTTAAGTATTAAAGAGGTTTTGTTAGTAATGTTCACGATTCGGTGAGATTAGAAATAAGTCTTAGCGATTTACTGAATTGGTTACGTAAATATATATAAACGATGCCATATTATTCTTCTGGTCTTTATTTGCATTGAGTGGTGAAACAGTTGATAACTTTTTATTCTACATACATACATACATATCATCACGCCATATCCCTTGCAGGGTAGGCAGAGAGAACAGAGTGCCAGAGAACTCTATCTCTGCATACTTCACTCGCTTCCTCAACATTCATAATTCTCTTCATACACGCTCGCCTGTTTCGGAGACTCTTGACTCCACCTTCCTTCAGTACATGACCGATCTGGTCTAGGTAGGTTAGTCTCGGTCTCCCTCGGTACCTACATCCTTCCACTTTCGCATTGTATATCTTCTTAACCAGATGTTCCTTCGGCATTCTTTCCACATGTCCGAACCATCGGAGCATTCCCTTTCGCATCTTTACACCAATACTCTCTTTCATACCTACTCGCTCTCTTACGTCGTCGTTACGAATGCGGTCGGTCAGCCTAACTCCACAGATTTTCCACAGAGATCGCATTTCGACCGCATTAATTTTACTTTTTATTCTAATTCCGTAAAAGTTAAGGGATTATTTTCTGATGATTGAAAAATGTTATTAAAAATAACGCTAAGCATATTGTGCATAATATTTAGCGTTATAGGTTAAAGGTTTAGTTAATAATAACCTTTATATTTATAATCACATATAATGAGGTGTTTGCGTGTTTGTTGAAAATAAAATACATCGTGTAACATTAAAGCATGAATGCGACAAAGAAATTGGTTAGAATTGTGAGCAGACATTTTTTTTACTAACATGTTAATATATATTCTTATTCGTTGCTGTGTTAAGGCTACGAATACTACCAATTGTTATATTACTGATACATACTGTTCGATTGGACGTGGCCAGATGGCCTAGTGTTGGGGTGTCGGGGATAGAATGTTAATAGACGATCTCCCCGGCACCCCGTAAAAGCATGTCTTAAAAGCTATTATTTATAGACAGCTTAAAAAAACCGACTTCAACTAGTGACCAGTGGAGTATATTGAAATGGGATCACACGGGAAGCACCAGCTTTCAAATAATAAAAGAAAAATCAAAATCGATTCACCCAGTCGAAAGTTCGAGGTAACAAATATAAAAAAATACAGTCGAATTGAGAACTTCCTTTTTTGAAGTCAGTTAAAAAGACGAATAAGAACTAATGCTGTTTGACTCCGTCTAATACCATCTGGCCATCAATTTACATTCCCAAGGCAAGTTAACGTCAGTTAGGCGACCGGCTGGTTATTGCCAAAATTATTGCAATAATTTTTGAAATACTTTTATTTAATTTTGTATGATGGAAGAAGAGTTTTGGATGATGTTGTTCATCATCATCAATGATCGTAAGATCGTAAGGGATATAAAATGCATATAACATTTACGCAAGAGAAGGAAAACTTGAAACAAAACCCTCTACCAATACGCCTGACCAGCATGGTATAGTAGGTCAATTACCCCTCCATTACGAAAGAGGTTCGAGCCCCACAGTGGAACATATATTATATGAGCTGAGATGATGATGAAATTCTTACTAGTTTGATAATAGGCTAAAAATATGAAAAAAGTAAGCCCAGATCTATAATGGTCTCAAGGGGTGCTTTAATCCTCAGCTTTAATCCTCAGACAGTTTCGCAAAATGTTGTTAATTGTCTTGGCTCGTTGCCTTCAGTTAGATGGTTCAATCGTAAAGGCTGTCTAGCTCACTAGTGGAGCACTTGCTCCGGAGGGCCTCAATTGGGTTTCACTTGGGTGGTAGGAATGGAATCCCTTCCTTCCGACAGGCGCAGTTCTACGGCGATGTACCGACAATCTGTTAGCATCAGAACTTCGAGAAAGAGATATACATCAAAGAATAATCTATTGGACAGTCAATGGAAATCGAAGAATCGGATCGGGTGGCGGTGGCGCGTTTAGTGTTCGAAGAAAGAAACACAAAGACTATTGTCGTCTTAATAAAAGATGAGTTGCTTGATTAATATCTTATCTTCTTCTTCTTAATATATATAAATTACGCGTCACGTTGTATGTCCGCAATGGACTCCTAAAGTACTTAACCGATGTTAATCAAATTTGCACAGCATGTGTAGTTTGGTTTAACTTAAAAGATAGGATAACTTCGATCTCAATTTATAGTCGCAATATTATTTTATTGCAAATTATTTGTCTATTATTTGACAGTCACAATTATCTGTTATCTCCAAACAATTTTAAAAGATGGCGGTACGACTGGATTGAGTAAGTATTTAATAGATGGCGCTATGTTAAAAGTACAAACGTTTCATATAAGCTATAATTTATTAGCATAACCACCACGTGTTACTGAGGCTACTTTAATCACAGCAACGCGTGGCCGGGTCTATTTTTTTTTGGTAGGCTGTAGTCGGGACGACCACCGAAGGCAAAAATCGGGTACCGGTGGTCAGCTCGCACGGCAAAGAGAGAGGAGTTTTACGGTGGGCCTATGGGAGTCACACGCCGCCTTTTCGTCACCCCGGACCGATTTGGCGGGGCGAGACGCATCCATAGCCCCACCAAAACAAAAAAAAAACAAAAAGGCTGTAGTCGGGACACACGCTGACCGTTCAAGGGCGGCACGTGGCCCCATAACGCACCGTATTCCTTCCCCAGCACCATTGGGTCGTCCCCTATACTGAATTCATGACGTCGGTGGTCAGCCCAGCAAACTGCTATGAACCTATGTTCATTTTAACAATTATACATAGACGTAACTAGTACAACTACCTTCTGTAATGCATCATTCTGTATATTGCAGTCACTTACCTGAAACGGAACAAAAGTAATATTAGTGTATATATATAATAAAACAATAAAATAATTATTGCATAGTTAGCGTAGTAGTACCGTGCCAATGTCATGGGTTCGATTCCCAAGCAGGATAATACCTTGTGCGATTGAATTAATACCAAATCGAAGGGAGGGTGGGACGTTAGTGTTATATAAATAAATTAAAGACATATACAATCTATATTATTTCTAGGACGATGCTGTGTGGTAGCGGCTACGAATACTACCAACCCTTACTTTGCTCGTGGATGTCGTTAAAGGCGACTAAGAGCCTTATAACGACCTGGGCCAACTCCATCTGATGCCGTTTGATCAACAATTACATTCCTAAGGAGGGTTGACGTCTGGCAGGCAGCCGGTCACAAAACTATTGCCAATAACTTTTACAATATATACTATGAAAGAAGAGTACATATTGTATCGACTCCAAGTATTTGGGATAAGTGTAGGAGAATGGTGATTATTCTTAGGACGTGCCCTCACTAAGTGGAAAAACGATATCTTGAGTCGCAGGAAGCCGTTGTATGCAGATGGCACAGGACTACTCTGAGTGGCATTCTCGTGGGCAGGCCAATAGTGAACGGCTACGGGCTGATATATAGGATATGGATGCCACTCAAAACTGATTGAAGTATAATTAAAATGTTTCCTTTATGGAATCGTAAGTCAAAAAATATCGTAAGTCTTTTGGACACACCTTGTCTAGATTTTACAAATCAAATCAAATCATTTATTATGCATAAGCCTCATAGGGGCACTTACATATTATCAATTTTACATTATTTTATTAAAAATTAATTTTAATTAGTCTACCACCGGATCAAAAAGCAGCCACATACTGAGAAGATCCGGCAAGAAACTCAGTGGGCTCGTATTTTTTTTTTAATCATATATATTCACGAAACAAATGAAATAAATATAACTTAATATATTAGTAAAATATGATCACCACAAATGTAACATAATTTTTACAATTAAATTATAAATGATACATGAAAATTACATTAAATAGTGCTCATCAGACACTTAATCACTTTATGATTTAATATTATTTGACCCTACATCATTGGTCAAATCATCATCATCATCATCTTCAGTCTTTTGTTATCCACTCCAGCAGTGGGTCTCCCTCATATTTCTCTACAAAGTGCGATCATGTATCACCCGCATCCAAAGACTTCCAGCAACCTTCTCCAGGTCGCCGGTCCAACTGGTGGAAAGACGACCAACACCGCGACGTCCGATACGCGGTCGCCACTCGAGAACCTCGAGATCGTTCAAATAGTTTCTGAGTTTAGCGATGTCATATATACAAACATTCTTCTATATATATATATAAATATTACGTCAACAAATTATGTATGTATTCAAGTTACAAGTACGCAGAAATACTTAAGTGGTGCTACAAAGTTTCGTTCCTTTCGCAGTTAAGTGAGCTGAATCAAGTACACATTCGTCGTGACTTGACTTAAAATATGTCATTATATCATTTGTATTCAAGTTTTGCTTTTATTTATTATTTACATTAAAAATAATATATTAAATCCATCCATCTCAGCTCATATATGTCCTAATGTTGGGTTCGAGCCACATTCATAATGTGAGAGAAATTGATCCGCTATACCACGCTGTTCAGGCGTGTTGGTATTTTTTTTTTTTTTTGGCGGCGGGATATGTTGTGGTCACGCCCCGCTAATCCGTCCGGGGCGACAGAAGAAGCGGCGCACGACCCCATAGACCCGCCCTACAAGTACCTCTCCACGCCTTATGAGCAGGCCACCGGAACCCGGTCTTTGTCTTCGGTGGCCTGGCGTGTTGGTACAGGGTTTTGTTTCAAGTTTTCCTTCTCTTGCACACACACAACACTACACAGCAATTATCGAACGCATATAGAAACTAGAATGACTGTATTGAGTCTGGTTATGAGTAATTATTGCAGAATAAATAAAGGGTAGGTTAGGTTAGGTTTTGTACTGCGACAGTCAAAAAATTTTAATAATAAACTAACATTTAATATTTTATACAATGCATATGTTCGTAGTACCCTAGAAACTAATGCTATTGTTTGGAATCCCAACACAATACAATTAACTCAAAAAGTTTAAAGAATACAAAAAACTATTGGTGTAAAGATGCGAAAGGGAATGCTCCGATGGTTCGGACATGTGGAAAGAATGCCGAACGGACGTCTGGTTAAGAAGATATACAATGCGAAAGTGGAAGGATGTAGGTACCGAGGGAGACCGAGACTAACCTACCTAGACCAGATCGGTCATGTACTAAAGGAAGGTGGAGTCAAGAGTCTCCGAAACCGGCGAGCGTGTATGAAGTGAATTATGAATGTTGAGGAAGCGAGTGAAGTATGCAGAGATAGAGTTCTCTGGCACTCTGTTCTCTCTGCCTACCCTGCAAGGGATATGGCGTGATGATATGTATGTATGTGTATATAATACTAAAAACATTTATTCGTTACCTATACAAAAGAATTTATTTTTATTACCCCTATCTATACCCCACATTATATGTAATAGGTATGGTAGATCATCATATGTTGGCGATGCGACGTAACACAGCATTAGTGAAATATTTCTTCAGACTAATACGGGGTTGCCCACAATCCGTTACTTTTAGCAGAAATAAAATTCAATGTGCCTCGCCAGGTTGTAGGTAAATTGCGCGAGCGACAGCGACCTCTACTGGCGTCATATACAGCGCGCACTAGTATAGGTCAATTCGCACCGCTTCCTCGCGCTTTTACACTACATCAATGAGATAGCCTCTGAACCCTCACTAGACTTATTTTCTTGTACAGAGAGATGTTTTATGTCTGTAGCTGAGAAGTACGTGGAGGCACTGTCCATTAGCAGTAGTAGGTATATGTTGATCCAAGTTTATTATATTTTATCTTTATTGTAATTATTCAATACATATTTTATAATATGTTATTCTCTTCAGTTTGTATAAAAATATTGTCTATTATTGTGTATGGCACGCTGTTAGCAATACTGAAATGAAATTAAATAAATAAATAAATAAAGATTTCACTTATATGGGTATCGAATTCACGTCATTAGAAATGACAAAACTTAGTCTATATTGCAATATAAAGAGTCAGTCATTTGACTCAAAAATAAGTTTTCATTGTTAAGTTTCTTACGTATTCATAATTATAACATGTGGAAAATATACCCTTTGTACGGTAATAAACACAGATTCCAACGAGTTTTCAAAACATAACCTTAACAAACCAAAAGTGTTACATGAAATGGAAACTAACTCGAAGGTTTATCAAACTGGAAGGTTTAACTTTACAACCTTGCAAGAGAAGTCATAAACATGTTTGTATCAAGCTTGGATCGTTGTCACGCAATCAAACCGGCCTGTTTTGCAATAGTTTCTGCCAACCCTACAGATTTGATAGCGCGATAGATGACCGATCCTTTTCAATAGGGCTGCCATGAAATTTAAAATATATATATTCGAACTTAGGAACTAAAAAAAAAACATTATTTAAAAAATCGATTAATAGACACACGCACACTCGCGCAAGTGTCCTGCGCCGCTTAAACGAAACAGCAGGAGCAGGCATACATTTTCGCCGTGCGGTAGAAAGAGAGGGGGATATTTACATCTTACGAATTTTTGATCAGGTCACGTGTCCTAACGGAAGTTTAACATTTTTTACCCATCTCAAAAAAGTGAACAAAGCGCTAAAGAAGTTTTCACTTCCAAAAATAAGTGTTCCTTGCTTTTTCCCGGGTGATTAATTAAGGAATCATAGACTTGCAACTACTGAGCTGAAGCCTCCTTCACGATGTGAGGTAAATTGACCCATTTTATTTCGACTGCACTAGAAATTGTTCGACTAGAAACCAGTTACATAAAGAATAATTCTGGTTTCATCTACCTTCTTAACTCATATATGTCTCACTGTTGGAGTCAAGCTCCTCCACAATGGTAAAACTGACCACGTTGTTCAGACCAGTTGATACAAAGTATCATTTAGAATTTTTCTTCTATTGCATAGATGTTATCTACGTACAATATCTTTAACTTCTCTTTTGCAACAGCGATGGACAAGAAAGCGGGTAGTGAATTGTATTCCTATTTCGTCCCCACACGACATTCTTACCTCGTCGTTACAACACATTTAAATAATATAAGTAGATAATATCATTGTATATTGTGATATGTGTAGCGGCTACGAATACTATCAACACTTACTTCGTTCGTGGATGTCGTAAAAAACGACTAAGAGCTAAAGCTCTTAATCGAAGCGGTACCAGTATTTGGTCTATTGGCAATAGGGAGGGAAAATGCTGGTTGTGTTATTTATGGGACCGCACGCTGCCCTTTTGTCGCCTGAATGGCACGGACGGATTGTGACCAGACCATAGTCCGCCAAAGAAGGCATATGTTATCAAGATAGGTTATCATCACAGTCCATAAATGTCCCACTCTTGGGCTCGGGCCTTCTCCGTAATGGGAGGTAAATTTTACCTACTATACCGCGCTGGTTATACGTGTTGGTATAGGGTTTTGTTTCAAGTTTTCCTTCTCTCGCATGATTGAGATGTTATATACGTTTTATATCCCTTAGTCGTCTCGTACGATCACCCACGGGTAAGATATGGGATAGTGAATAGTATTCTTACTCCGTCACCACACGGAATAAGCTAGGGTATAGTGATTTATATTCTCTACTCTGTTGCCATACAGAGAATGTTGATATCAATGTCACACTATGCCAAATAATTTCGTCGTATGGCAGTTTTAGATGTACACTACCTACATGGTTTTTAATTCTAGTGTACATTCTGTGTATTTGGCAATATGCCCTAATATTCTAGTTTCATTGGTTCATCTGTCATAAAGATTAACGAAGAGACGCATGGAATTTGGAAGAATAGTAAGTAGCAGGACGAGTTCTGAATCCATACATATTTGTTTTATTTTGTTTTCACAGGGTAAATATACCTATATGCAGATTTCCCTACTTGAAGTAACAAAGGGTATTGTGAGGCCGTCACCTCCTAAGTAACTAATCATATACCCTCTCTCACCTTAATATATAAGTCACAGTACCATCATTACTATAGCACTCTCTTCAGTGGTCGCTTTATATCATGTTGCTAAATCCCTAGAAATTTATGTTCAGCGTGGTATAGTAGGTCAATTTCCTTCCTATTGTAGATAAAGCTCCTGCTCAGCCGTGGAAAGTATATGAGCTAAGTTAAAGAAGACGATGAGGTTAATAGATGATTGGCACATTTTAGTCTTCATCAGTCACTACATAGAAAAATCGATACCATAACATTAATTAAAACTTTGATGATACATAAAACCCTTTTAGAAGTAAAATATAGGTCACTTAATATATATGGAGGCAACCCTAGCGAAGGTCGCCTTTTAGCTATAAAACAAAAACTTATACACTGCTAGGGACGGCAAGGGTTGTATCGTATTTAAGTTTATCGTAGTCCAGTTGCCTTTCAAGCCATAGAGGAGATGAGTCGCAAAATATTTTATGTATTACGTAAAAAGCTTCCAAGTAAATGGAGGTATGTATGTTTATTGTCGGTGATGGTTAAGTGTGATGAAATGTTGTGTTTTATTATCAAACGTTTATCTGACGAACGAAGAATTTAATGGTATATATTGATTGTACAGATGGCGTAGTAGATAAGATACCGACTTTCCATGCCAGTGACGTAAGTTCGATTCCCTTCAATACTTTGTGAGATCCACAAAGTGCAGACTCAGAAAGTCTGGGTGTAAATTGTCTGCGTTAATTATATGTTTGTGAAGTCCCCCGCAATACAAGGATTATCTCATTAGCGAAGGTCTTTAAAAAAACTACATATTCATATGGTGATGGACTAAGAATACAATTTATCATCCCTTTTCTTGGCCGTGGGTATAGTAAAAGACCACTAAGGGATACATATATATATATATATAACATATATGCAAGAGAAGGCAAAGTGAAAAAGAAACCCTATATTAACAGATCTGAACAGCGTGGTATAGTGGATCAATTTTGTTGCCATTGTGGAGGTTCTTGAACCCACAAAATGGAAAGTATATAAACTGAAATGATAGATAAGTTTAGATTTTTCTTTATATAACTGATTTCTAGTCAGAAATTTTCTAGTACAGTCGCACAGATAGCATTATCGTCATTGCTAATTGTCATAGGTTCAACGCTAGGCAGGACGTAGATGCGTTTATATGCTACTACACAATACGTGCATGCATGCATGCAATAAGAAACTGTGCGTGCATTTCAATAAGAAACTTTTAAATGGTGCATTTAAAAGTTTCTTATTGAAAATTATTAGATTATTTTTGTTTATTAAGTCAAATAGTTATATATTTATTTTTCTATATACCTTACTAGCAGACTCGGCCATGCGTTGCTGTGGCAAAGGTAGCCTCAATAACACATGGTGGTTATGCTAATAAATTGCAGCTTATATGAAACGTTTGTACATTTAATATAGTGCCATCTATTAAATACTTACTCAATACAGTCAACAGATACCGCCACCTGTTAGAATCGTTTAGAGATAAGAGATAATTGTGACTGTCAAATAATAGACAAATAATTTGCAATAAAATAATATTGCGATTATAAATTGAGATGGAAGTTATCCTATCTTTTAAGATGGATCAAACTACACATGCCGTGCAAATTTGATTAAAATCGGTTAAGTACTTTTAGAGTCAAATGCGGACAAACAACGAGACGCGTAATTTATATATATTAACATTTTGGAAAAATAGGTCTTGAATAGCATATATTTTTATTGCCTAGTATAACAGACAGAGTGCTTGATAATGCGTGATGGTAATGACTGTTCATGTAGCTTAGCAGTAAAAGGAATATAGCCAGTATACTATCCACAGTTCATTCTATTAGAAATTATTGTCAGCTGTATTAGTAATTAATACTGCGATTGCTTGATTAGAATTATAATTAGTTGAAAGTATTCCTATTAGTGTGGCGACGGGAAGTGAATACAGATGTCGTCATCCCTTGCTTACCCGTGGGAGTCGTAAAAATCGGCTAAGGGTCACACCAGGAGAGTGGGCAGCGGCTATCTCCCGGGAAACTTAATATCAACTACCGCGATCGCCAATCCGCCTGCCAAGCGTGGCGATTATGGCATTATTCTCCCCCAAAAAATAAAATGTATGCACCAAAAGTGACGGCCCCCAATCACGGCAGTTCCGCTGTGCCACGGGCTCATCTTGGTAACGGGCTCGGTGGTGGCAGGACAGGGGGTGCGAAGAATCTCCGGTTGCGATCTGGCTACCAAAAACATCGACCCTTGGCCCTGGTAACACACAACATTCGGACACTTAGGACCGACGAGAGGGTCATCGAGCTGGAAGAGGAATTGAGCAAAATCCGATGCGACATTGTAGGATTATCAGAAGTGTGGAGAGAGAGGGGGAGGGCACGATAATCCTCCGGTCTGGAAACCTGCTCTTCTAGCGGGAGGAAGATCACCCATCCCAAGGCGGTGTAGGGTTTATCGTTCGTAAGTCTCTCGTAGACAACGTGGAGAGGATCGAGAGTGTGTCGACAAGGGTAGCATACCTTATACTCAGAATTACCAAACGGTATTCGCTGAAGGTCATACAGTTTTATGCACCGACCTCGACATACGCCGACGATGTAGTGGAGGCCTTATACGAGGATATCTCGAGAGCCATCCACACTTTCAAAACCCACTTCACGGTAGTGATGGGAGACATCAGCGCAAAACTAGGCAAAAGGACAGACGATGAGTTGAGAGTGGGGAAATATGGATTTGGACAGAGAAACCAAAGGGGCCAAAAACTGGCCGACTTTTTGGAGAAGGAAGGCCTCTTTATGATGAATTCCTTCTTCGAGAAGCGGCCACAAAGGAAGTGGACCTGGATTAGCCCCGATGGATCCATTAAAAATAAGATAGACTTCATCTTGACGGACAAACGACAAATATTCTTCTATCGGGCAGAGCCAAATGACCAAGCTGAAGACCGATAACGGTACTGTCATTTCATCCCAGAGTGAGATATTGGGAGAGGTCGAAAGGTTCTATAGGCAGTTGTACAAATCATCCTTGAATCCTGTTGTCGGCTTGGTCCAAGTCCCAGAACCCAAGCTAACTCGGCACTACACTGAAGAAATCCCGGACGTCAGCTTGTACGAGATCAGAATGGCTCTGAAACAGTTAAAGAACGGAAAGGCACCGGGAGATGACGGCATTACCACAGAGCTCCTGAGGGCAGGCGGTAAGCCGGTTTTAAAAGTCCTACAGAAGCTGTTTAATTCTGTCATTCTCGGGGGCGACGTTTCAGAGTCGTGGACCAGGAGCGTGGTGGTGCTGTTTTTCAAGAAGGGCGATAAAATGTTCTTAAAGAATTACAGACCCATCTCACTCCTGAGCCAAGTATATAAACTGTTTTCAAGAGTCATTACGAACCGACTCGCGCGCAAGCTAGACGACTTCCAGCCGCCCGAACAAGCCGGTTTCCGGGGTTATAGTACCATAGACCACATTCACACGCTACGCCAGATTATACAGACGACCGAGGAGTATAATCAGCCTCTGTGTCTAGCGTTTGTGGACTATGAGAAAGCCTTTGATTCTGTCGAAACTTGGGCAGTGCTGCAGTCCCTTCAGAGGTGCCAAATTGACTATCGATATATCGAAGTGTTGAAGTGTTTGTATGAAAACGCTACTATGTCGGTCCGCATCCAGGATAAGAGTACGAAACCGATTCAGCTGCAGAAAGGTGTAAGACAGGGAGACCTTATCTCTCTGAAACTGTTCACCACTGCGCCGGAAGATGTCTTCAAGCTCTTAGACTGGACCGGACTCGGCATCAACATCAATGGCGAATACATCACTCACCTTCGATTCGCAGATGATATCGTAGTCATGGCAGAATCCCTGGAGGACCTTAGCACCATGTTCAATGACCTCAGCAAGGTTTCCCAACTAGAAGGGCTGCAAATGAACATGGACAAGACGAAAGTCATGTCTAATGCCCATGTCATTTCTGTACCGGTCCTGGTTGGGAATGCGATTCTCGAAGTTGTCGATCACTATGTTTATCTAGGTAAAGACAAACAGTCCAATTAGGTAGATCCAATTTCGAGAAAGAGGTCAGCCGACGAATCCAACTCGGCTGGGCAGCGTTCGAGAAACTTAGGAGGATCTTCTCGTCTAATATTCCGCAGTGTCTGAAAACAAAGTTTTATGACCAGTGTGTGTTACCAGCGATGACTTACAGAACTGAAACGTGGTCTCTAAATGTTGGACTAATCAAAAGGCTCAAAATTGCTCAGCGTGCTATGGAAAGGGCTATGCTCGGTAATACCGAGCATACCCCCATATAGAGAAATATCTCTACGTGATAGAATCCGAAATACAGAAATCCGTAGAAGAACGGGTGCAACTGATATAGCCCGAAGAATTAGCACGTTGAAGTGGCAATGGGCAGGCCACATCGCTCGACGAACCGACAACCGTTGGGGAAGAAAGGTTGTCGAGTGACATCTGACAGTAAGTGTTACTGCCGCTTAACAGGTCTTTGCAATGCCAGTGGTATAGTTAGGCTGCTACCTACCAAAGAAATCCCCAAACTCACCTAGAAAGTTGGACTGCCGGCTCTTTTTTTTTTTAATTTTTTTTTTATTTTGGTAAGCTATGGCTCGGTCACACTTGGGGTACGATGACTGCCGGCTCTGATGCTCACTGAACGACACGTAAAAGCACATTGCCACTTCTCAGACGTCAAATTTCTGCGATTGTGTTAGTTCTGACGGTTAAAATACGTCACTGATTTCATTTCTTTACTTCACCTTCGAATACATATATGACGTAGTGGTTATCAGTGCGACTGTGTCGTAGGTTCGATTCCCACGTAAAATAATACTTTATGCGATCCGCAAATTATTGTTCCGAGTCTGGATGTAAATTGTGGCTGTTAATTTTATGTTTGTCAACTCCTTCGAAATAAAAGGATTATTTCCTTATTGCATGGTATTGTTTATAAAAAAAATAGATCACCTCCAGCCTACTCTTATCCCAATCACTTGGGGTTATCGTAAAATGTCCTCTTCCACACAACCCTATCAGACGTCATTTCTGCATTTACTCACTTTCTATCCACGTGAAGCATTTAATTTATGATAATTATTATTGTGGCAATTCACATTTTTTATTATTACAATACATAATGCTTTAATAATAACAGATCATAAACAATATAAAATTTTATATATATATAGAATCATTTTCTTTTTGTATTGGCAATGAAATTTGTATTAATTTGTATTAAAAATGTAGGTCAAAATTTAATAGGGTAGATATAAATTTCAGTAATAACAATGACATATTGGACGTAAGACACTTTAGTCCTCTCGTGACCATGATCACTGTAAAGTGTTCGAAACGTCGGGAAATTAAAAATCAAATACAAACACGATGGAATCCGTAAAAGTAGTTTTATTTCAAATGTGTACGTAAACATCAGAATTCGTTATTGTTGGCCTAACAATTAGGGATGTTCATGCAAAAAAATATCGATATTTTTATATATCGTAGTGTTCTATCGATATTTTGCGATATATCATAGAAATGTATCGATATCTTCTATATGTCGTAAAAAATGTATTTTTCATATTTAGTTAATCTATAATACTAAATACTTGACAGAGTTCGCTCTTTGGCTGTTGAGACGATTATACATTGTAGGTTAGGGTTATGCTCTATGTAGTGTAGTAACGAAATGTTCGTTATTGCGAAGCCCAGTAATAACTAGGCTAATAAATATAAATCATTAAATATAATGGGGTTTTACGTTTTATTTTCACTCATGTTAATTTACTCAAAAGTATGTTTTTTTTTAATTTTTAACGATTTTTGGTACATCGGATGAAATGTATCGATTGTATATATCGATACTTGATTATTCGATAATATCGGGTGGAAGCGATATATCGTATTCATATATCGATATTTTATGAAATATCGATATATATCGTGCACTCCTAATAACAATTACCGTAATAGAAATTATCATTAAAATATTT
Organism: Lymantria monacha; assembly: GCA_905163515.2. NCBI lineage: Eukaryota > Metazoa > Arthropoda > Insecta > Lepidoptera > Erebidae > Lymantria > Lymantria monacha. The sequence goes on along the minus strand of LR991107.1, from coordinate 9,794,048 downwards.
TGTGCCGATTTTATTAAAATAAATAAAAGCCCAATTACAGTTAATATTCAAATAATTTACTCAGTTGAAGCTGCGAGAACGGTTAGTAGGTTTATGTACGTTGAATATCGACTTCCAAGTCATTCAATTCAACTTTGTTTAACGAATCACGCAGACTTAGATTAGAGATTGCCCCGGCCAATACCGTGAGGTAGCCACCCTCGTAGAAAATTTAACGATCAAAGGAACTTACTAAGACTCTGAATCTAGAACAGCTCTTAAGAATACATTTCTTTATTAGTTCTTTTTTACTTTTACTTAATTAGTACGGATTTTTTTTTTATTAATTATATAAAATAAAAGAAACATGAACTGGTTTCCCATAATGGGAAGCCTTGGGGATATGTGATGAGACGGGATGAAAGTAATGTTGTGAGGAAAGTTTTAAATATAAATGTTGAAGGCTTTAGGGGTAAACGAAGACCAAAGAAAAGATGGATGGACTGCGTGAGGCATGATATGGATAGACAGGAAGTGACTGCAGAGATGACGTCTGATAGGATTGTATAGAGGAAGATGACATATTACGGAAAATCTGTGGAGTTAGGCTGACCGACAGATTTGCAACGACCACGTAAGAGAGCGAGTAGGTATGAAAGAGAGTATTGGTGAAAAGATGCGAAAGGGAATGCTCCAATGGTTCGGACATGTGAAAAGAACGCCGAACGAACGTTTGGTTAAGAAAATATACAATGTGAAAGTGGAAGGATGTCGGGGGAGACAGAGACTCACCTACCTAGACCAAATTGGTCACGTACTGAAGGGCGGTGGAGTCAAGAGTCTCCGAAACCAGCGAGCGTGTAAGAAGAGAATTATGAATGTTGAGGAAGCGAGTGAAGTATGCAAGGATAGAGTTCTCTGGCACTCTGTTCTCTCTGCCTACCCTAAAAGGGATATGGCGTGGTGATATGTATGTATGTATGTATGATGACATATTGCGTCGACCCCAAGAATTGGGATAAGAGCAAGATGACGATGATGAATGGGAAGCCTTGAAATGATAAATAATGCTACAGTCACCAAACTTGCCGTTTTCATGAATATTATATTACCGATTAAGGGACATAAGGGCATGTGTGGATAACATTACTACGAGCATATGACTGCACAGATGGCGTAGTGATTAAGATACTGATCTCCGTGCCAGTGACGCGGGTTTGATTCCAGGACAATACTTCGTGCGATTCATAAAGTGTTGCTTTGAGTTTGGGTGTAATTTGTCTACGTTAATTATATCTTTGTAAAGTCCCCCGCAATACAAGGATTATTTCCTTAGTTCAAGTTGGTGTCTTTTCCGGCGGAGGAGTGCTGTTGGTGGTGTCCCTGGACATCGCCAACGCATTCAATAGTCTGCCATTTAGCTGCATCAGGGAGGCGCTCCGATACCACGGAGTGCCAGTTTACCTGAGACGTCTAGTGGCAGACTATCTGGAGGGGCGCAGCGTCTTCTACACCAACCGAGTAGGGGACGTTGTGCGAACGCCCATGACGTGCGATGTCCCACAGGGGTCGATCCTCGGACCCACCCTGTGGAACATCGGCTACGACTGGGCGTTAAGAGGGAGCCTCCCACCCGGATTGGGCGTGATCTGTTACGCCGACGACACGCTCGTCACAGCCCGCGATGGGACGCTGGAGGAGGCGGCAGGCCTGGCGACTCTCGGCACCGAAGAGATCGTCAGGCGGATCGAGGCGCTGGGGTTGAGGGTGGCCCTGGACAAGACGGAGGCCCTCTTGTTCCAAGGGCCCCGCATGGGCCCTCCCATCGGCGTTTTGATCACCGTCAATTCGGTTGACATCAGCATCCGGGCCCATATGAGGTATTTGGGCCTGGTGCTCGACAGGCATTGGTGGTTTCGGGAGCATTTCCGCAGGCTCGCCCCGCGGCTCGTCGGCGCAGCGTGCCCGTTGGACTATCCGGCTTGAGAGGCCTCGGTTCGGTGTGCGGACTGTGGAGGCCCTCCGGCCGGTGCTGATGCAGTGGTTGGAACGACGGCACGGAGTGCTCTCTTTCCGACTGATGCAGGTTTTGACGGGGCATGGATGCTTCGCCAAATACCTGCACACGGTCGTCAGGAGGGAGAGTACTCCGTCCTGCCACCACTGCGATTGCGACGAAGACACGGCGCAGCATACGCTCGAGGTTTGTGCCGCTTGGGCAGAGCAGCGTCGTGAACTCGTCGCAATCATCGGTGTCGACCTGACGCTGCCGACCATCGCCAGGGCGATGCTCGACAGCATCAGGAACTGGGACGCGGTCGCAACCTTCTGCGAGGCAGTAGTCTCGCGGAAGGAGGCGGCGGAACGCGTGCGCGAGGAGCGTCTCCTCGATGGCGCGAACCGCCGCCGGCGACTGGGGCGGCGCAGGCGCAATTATGCGCGCCTGATGGCGCCCTAGTCGAGGGCGCGGGTGACTGGATCGGGGAATTAGTCCGTCACCCGCCGAGGGGCCGACCGCGTGAGGAAAAACCGACATCCTACTCGAGGGGGGGACGTCGGTCGAAGAGAGGGTACTCCTCAGGGGTATTCCGTCGGGCCGACCACTGACGTTAAGTCACTCTGCTCCGGTGGTCGGCCCAACGACGAAGGCGACGTCACGGGTGGGTTACGGGTGTAAAGCGTGCTTACGCCCCTCTGTCACCCCGGATGGAGTGGTGCGAGGAGTGCGCCGACCGTAGCCCAACCCCAAAAAAAAAAAATTAGGTTGGTGTCTTTTAAAAAAACACAAAATAGAAAATAAAACAACAAAAGTTTGAAATAAACTCCAATGTCAATCTATTTAGCTATATTTTGATATAGTAGGCTACCTTCTTCACGTAAAGAAGGCATGTGTCTAGTAGTACGATGCATATCAACTGAGAAGAAGACAAGCAATGAATTTGGAACTTACGTGGACTAGCGTAAGATAGGGGTGACGAATTCTATTGTTACTTCGTCACCACACGGAAAAGTGAAACATATAGAGCTGAAATAAAAAATTAGTTAAACGAAAAACCAATTAAAGAAAGTAAGAATAATATACAAATAAAAAGCAACAAATCGAAAAACAAATAAAAGTGCCACTCTATATAACTACATAGAATCGAAAACATGACAATATAACGCAAGATCGTTTGGTAAAACTTGTTCTATAACAAGGTTACAGTACACTACCTGTCCCGATATGTTGATAGAGGGTACAAACAAAACAAAAGTTTGTGTCCTTAAGTTTCTCGGAGACGCCGAATATATTTTGTTCATATATAAGTACCATAGACTAGATAAATACTTATAGATAAGACATTTTTGGTAGAAAGAAAAGTTATCTGTATACATATATAGAAGAGGATGTGTGAAAGAAAGAAAGAAAAACATTTATTTTGCGCTTATTAAAAACTAATACAAACAAACGAACGAACGAAAGTAAGTAACTTCTGATATATATTTTTTTATTGCTTATGGTGACAAACGAGCAGACAGTACACCTGATCGTAAATGTCACTGCCGCGTATGGACCTTTGCCAATGGTATAGCTAGGCCGCTGCCTACCAATACAAACCCCGAACCCACCCCAGTTGGGCTTCCGGCTCTCTCGCTCACCGAACGAAACGCAATAGCACGTTGCCAATACTTATACGTCGATCTTCTGCAAGAGTGTAGTACTACCCTGGATGGACCGGCCCGCGGCTGCAGACAGAGGACTGTCAACATCGTGGTGTTACCATAGTAAGACTCAGATTATGCTATTTTATTCTTATAAAATAGTCCTGATATTCTGCCAACACCTGATATATTTGGTGTCTATATATGACATCGCTAAATTCAGAAACTATTTGAACGATCATCATGAAAATTGGTATGTATATATGTATTTTTGCACAAAGAATGTTTATATGCTATCCCGATTGATGTAACTCGCCATTAGGCGGCGCTGCAATATATCGACTTCTACAAACAAACCAACTGCCTTGGTTTGCAAATTATTTATAATGTTATAATAGTTACTGTTTTTTAGATAAGCTGTGTGGTAGCGGCTTCGAATACTACCAACCCTTACTTTGTTCGTGGATGACGTAAAAGACCGCTAAGAGCCTTAACACGACCTAGGCCAAGTCCATCTGGTGCCGTTTGGTTAACGATTACATTCCCAAGAAGGGTTGACGTCTGGCAGACGACCGGTTATAAAATTATTGCCAATAACTTTTACAATACGTACTATGAAAGAATTGTATCGACCCCAAGCAATTGGAATAAGAGTAGGAGAATGATGATGATGAGTTAGTGGTTTTAGATAAATTGTTTGGATTTTTGATCATTATCATCATTCTCCTTCTCTTATCTCAATTATTTAGAGTCTCGTAGCAGTATATGAACTTAGATGATGATGATACTAAAATTTTCTGAAAAAATCAGTTACTTTTAAAGTTTTCAAAAACGTTTATTAGTTTTTAACCAATCTAGAAATCGACAACCGGTTAGTTGGAGCTGAAGCCTTTATCGTCTCCTTTCTTTATTTTAAGATCTTTATCGTTCTCCTGCTCTTATCCCAAATATTTGGAGATGATGTACTATGTACTCTTACATATTACAAAAGTCATATAACTATTGCCAATGCAATAGTTATATGACCGGCCGTCTGCCAGACGTCAACTCTCTTTGGGAATGTAATTGTTGACCAAATGGCGTTAGGTAGATTTGGCCCAGGTCATTATAAATTACATGGCACATTACGATTAGTAATTTTTTGTTAATTTGCTTCAATGCTAACTTGTTTTATTACAAAGTTGATAACTCTAATTGAATGAATCAGAATTGAAAGTCCTACAATAGTTCACGGTGGTGTAAGTGGCAGCACGATTGGGACAGATTTCCAATAGGTGTGGGTTCGAATCCCGCTTGTGACATCATTTTTCGCTTCGTAATCGGGTTTTTATATAATAATCATGCATATTAAATGCTAAAAATTTCAGTAATTTGAAGTTGATAACTCTTCTTCTTCTACGCATAACTTTTTATTGTTAGTCCTTCAAGCAAAATCGACTGATCTCTTAAAAATGATTTTCTCACGTTCATTAGTCTTCTACAAAAGAAATAGGATAAGACAAATATAGCAACAAATTATTTTTTATTTCGTCACTACTAGAACTATAAAAACAGCATTATATATATCTGACGAGCGAGGTATTGTAGGTCTAATTCCCGTAGATTCCGGACGAGGCTCGAGCCCAGCAGTGGGACTTATGTGAGCTGATATGATAGAAAAATTTCACTAATATCAAAATATTATTCATTCACTATTGTATTTGGCTTCCCACTTGGAATGGTTTTTGATAATTGTCGCATATAAATTTCACCAAGAGTTCCCAAAACCACTTAAATTAATAAGCTTTAATATTTTTTTGCTTTAAAGTTTAAACACATCTTTATTAAGCTTTTATATAAACATTATAAAAATTCAGTTAAGTGACTTGGATTTGAACTAAATAAATCGAGTCTTGTCAGAGTAATAATTAATAATTTTTATGACCGGCCGCCTGCCAGACGTCAACCCTCCTTGAGAATGTAATTGTTGACCAAACGGCATCAGATGGAGTAGGCCCAGGTCGTTATAAGCCTCTTAGTCATTTCTTACGACATCCACGAGCAAAGTAAGGATTGGTAGTATTCATAGCCGCTATATTGGCTATCACCATGAAAAAAATAGCTGATATCGGCTATCGTCATGAAAGAAATAGCTAATATTGGCTAGCATCATGAAATTTATACTTTGCTTTATTTTCCTTCCAATCAATTCAGCGACCACGAAATTTTCCTACTATTACTCGTGGTCTGCCACAAAATGATGTGACAACTATTACGCTTGACAAGTGGGATAAGTTTCTCAGGCGAGGTCTACTGCTCACTACTCTGACGCTTCCTGAGCTACATATTGTACTTTTGAGCGGTCACCAAACAGACAGATATTTACAATAATATTAAATATACACTATTATGGTTATTAAAAACCGCATAGCTTATGTAGTCTTCCAAATTATGTGAAAGTAAGTTAGGCTGGTTAATATCTGGCTCCATAGCTTACAATACCCGTCAATTCCGTTCACACATTTGCAATTTTGTTGGCGATACTGGATGTGGTAATAATAATATGTTATCAAGACTTTGGGAATTAGATTCTATTTTCGATAGGCATTACCTTATCCTAGAAGAACGGGCATGCGAAGATAGTTTTCTTAAAAATACTACCTTAAAATTACTACTACCGAAGGCTGATCCTTCTACTTTAGGTGATTCTTTTGTGGCTGCAAAATGTCGTTTTTTAACATTAGAGAAACGTTTTGCGCGTGATACTAAATTTAAAAAGATGTATTTTGATTTTATAGACGAATATGAACAATTGGGCCATATGTCTGAAGATACTAATTTTGTAAAATCGGCAAATGTAGTAGATAATTTTTTACCTCATCATGGTATTATACGCGAAATTAGTACGACGACTAAGTTACGTGCCGTATTCGACGCTTCAGCTAAAACTACGTCAGGAATATCGTTCAATGATATACAAATGGTAGGTCCTACCATTCAAGATAACTTGTATTCTATTTTGTTACGGTTTCGTCAACATAGATACCAAAGAGTAAAGTTATTAAACTGAAAAAGAGTGGCAACTCGATGATAAAATATGCATGTATAGAAAGTGCTGCTACCCAGAGTTTAGGCGGTGCACTAAAGTTGAGGTGATATATATACATATTTACATATGTATGTAGAATTTTCTTTTACTATGAGATCTACCCTGAAATATAGAAAAACATATCAGCTGAGAACGAAACAACCATAATATCAGCTTAACAATGAAAGTTGGGATAATTATTAGAAAGTACATCAATAACCGAAAATAGATCGATGACAATAAGTACCTACGCTAGGAACAAAAAATAACAATTCTTAGTTGTCAAACGTTTGACAGACAGGTCAAAATGGCAGCAGCTAAGTTTGTACAACTAATCTGTAGGCGGCGCGACGGTCAGTAAAAATAAGTAATGTTTTAAGTGTGCCTCCCCAGATAGATACGTAGTTTCAGCCGACATTGAAAATTGAAATTAACAGTTCACAAAGGTCTTCACAGCATATTATTTTTCGTAAAAACCCCAAGGAACCGTTAAAAATATATACGTTAAATACGGTGACATAATTGTGATACATCCTCGGCTCCGTACTGAGCCACTTATTCACGATAAAGGTATATAGCATGAAAATAATAGTTGGCTTGACAATTCCAAATGACAATCACTAACCGCAAATTCTCACGACATTATCACGGCTGAGTAGCGACTGAGCTATTTAATTCATATATTAAGATTAAACTTGTTATCCGACCTACCGCATTAAATAATTACGTAGAACCTATCAAATCAGATTAACGTCAAAATTCACGTCTAGAAGCATCTAATTTATTTATAAGAAGCATTTAGTTTGTTACCTTGAGGCAAACAGCCTCTTGGAGGAATATATAGTTTACTGTCTTGTGTTTAATATATATTTCGAAAAGCGTACATTTAACTAGCTTCGGTTCACGGCTCCGTCCGCGTAAAAAATAACGATAATAAAACTGAATTATAATCCCAAGGGAATAGATTAACGGCATAAAAAGTGATGTAAATGTTAATCCAGTAAATGGTCTATCTAAGTGGCAATTTTCATCTAAATTTGTTCAATAGGCTATGCGTGATTGAGTAACAAATATCCAAACATGTTTGCAAAGTTTCATTTTTATAATACTAGCTTCTGATCAAGATGAATGAATAGATAACATAAAATATAGACATATAGAATATTACCTTTTTTTTAAATTTTACGCTAAAGAAAGCAAATGTATCGCAGTCTACTATTCTGAATATTAGTCTCTTTGAGAATTTCTTGAAGGAATCAATAATTTTTTTTTTTTTTTTTTTTTTAAAAGACACCACCCTGCACTAAGGAAATAAACCTTGTATTGCGGGGGACTTTACAAACATGCAATTAACGCAGACAAATTACACCCAGACTCAGAACAACACTTTGTGGATCACACAAAGTTATGTCCTGCGTGGGAATCGAACCCACGGCACTGGCACGGAAGGTCGGTATCTTAACCACTACGCCATCTGTGCAGTCATTATCGAGCTGTCGCTTAAGCCGCAACGTCAATTTCAACAAAACTTGTTTATATCACAACACCAGCGAAATAATATTTCTTTTATTAATGTTATTGAATTGCCACTTCAATCATGGGTATTATGAATAACACTTCTTATTTATTTTGACAGTAATTCAATATAATATGCGTTAAAATATTTCATAATATGTTATAAAATTTTATTGTGACATAATTAACTAAAATTATGTGGTACATATTATAATTAATTAATGGTGTTGTTCAAACAATGAATCACAAAGGCTACACACATTTATTCTGCATGATTTATTCCAAAACTAGCTGTGGTTTAATTCATTCAAGTACATACATATGAAGGGAAATTTAATTTCAATTTTGGTTATATTAATAGTAAATTAACATACTCGTATTTTATTTAGAATTTTATTCATCATTAATCATTATCATTCAGCCTTTTGTCATCCACTGCTGGACGTATCCCTCATATTTCATAAGGGGGTTAAAGCCGTAATCACAACCCTTGGTAGGCGGGTTGCTAATCACAGTGAGGTGTTATACGTTTCCCAGGAGAGAGCTGTTGCCCGGCCACCGAAGTTAAAATCGAGTACCGGTGGTCCGCTCGCACGGCGAAGAGAGAAGGTTTTACGGTGGGTCTATGGGGTCACGCGCCGCCTTTTCCGTCACCCCGGACCGATTTGGCGGGGCGAGACGCATCCATAGCCCACCAATAAAAAAAAAAAAAAAAAAAGGAGAGAGCTGCTGCCCACTTTTCTGGTGGACCCTTACCGGATTTTTACGACGCTAGCGAACAAATAAGTGATGAGGACGATTGTATTCTTCTCTTATCGCCACACGGACAATTTTATTATTGCATACAAATTCTGTTATGATTATTTATAGAATAGAATAAGAACAGAATAAGAATCATTTATTTGCTAAAAATATGAGTAATATAAAGTTGACAATATATATTTACACTAGCTTCTGCCCGCGACTTCGTCCGCGTGGAATGGTTACTTTGGGCTAACGTTAACTTCAACTCGCGTATTCGTTTACGTAAAAGGTGGAAATATTTTTAAATAATACATACGTTAAAGCTGTTTTAGGTACCTACATGACCCTTTTATTAGTAAGAGTCGAATATTTAACCTTAAGTAAAATAATAATAATAATCTTTATTGAAAACTAAATACATATGACAGTTGACATAGATGTCTTTGCCTCTTGAATTAGGTAATACCTGTGTTTCAAGAGACAGTTCCTTCCCGAAATACATAAATCTTGAACATCAAATTATTTTACAGTAACATACATTATAAATAATGAATATATATATCTTACGTAATAAAGACTAATGATAAAGAAATCTATAATAAATGAATGAGTGAGAATTAACGTGTTAGTGAGCGCGCTCACACGTTGTGTGTGTGTGTGTGCGTGTATATGTGTGTGTTGTGCGTTTGTTTGTGTGTGTGTGTGTGTGTGTTTGTGTGTGTGTGTGTGTGTGCGTGTGTTTATGTGTGTGTGTACGTGTGTGTATGTGTGTATGTGTGTGTGTGTGTGTGTGGTGTGCGTGTGTTTGTGATGTAGTGTGCGTGCATGTATGTGTTTCTTTTTTTTTGTGTGTATTTGTAGTTACGCGAAATAAGTATTTAAAAGTGATTCAAGTTTGACGTAATCCATATAATGCAATGTAGTACCATATAAAGTAATGCAAGTAAAAGTATTGGGCCTTATCTATACTTTCTATAGATATATACAATGTATGTATATTATACATACATACATACACTTACGCCTATTTACGATTACACATACTTTTAATGTGTATGAAATCGCTGTGTGGTAGCGGCTATGAATACTACCAATCCTCACTTTGCTTGTGGATGTCGTAAAAGACGACTAAGAGCCTTATAACGACTTGGGCCAACTCCATCTGATGCCGTTTGGTCAACAATTACATTCCCAATTAGGGTTGACGTCTGGCAGGCGGCCGGTCATAAAACTATTGCCAATAACTTTTATAATATGTACTATGAATGAAGAGTACTTATTGTATCGACCCCAAGTAATTGGGATAAGAGTAGGAGAATGATGATGATGATGACCTATCGTGAACAAATCGCCAATTTGGTCCAGAAAAGGTCTTCCCCTTGTATTCGTCCCATTCACGATTGCTTTATATGTTTGCTTCGTCAACCTCTGCCCACTCATTATTTCTTCCACTTCGTGTCCAACCCACCTCAGCATACCAGCGCTCTTTTATGACATTATACCTAATTTTATCTTTCATACTTACATCACACACAGCTTACGAAGAGCTGTCAGCTCTACAGCATTTATTCTATTTTCATGTCTTCCCCGCCAAATCTAACTTTCACTGCCATACATGAGGGCAGGCACTAATACTTCCTATACTTATTATTATTATTTAGGATGTGTAAAGCCGACGGAAGGTCATGAGAAGAAAACAAAACTAAAAATGTAGTGTGTGCAGAAGTACTTTGAAATAACATTAGGTTGAGTTTTTTTTGAATATAAGATTATAAGATCCAGTATTTTTATCGTAAATGCGCGCCCAGTACTTGATCATTATTTTGCTGCGATGTTATTTTTAAACTGCGATATTTCCTAAGATATTCATTGAAATCAAATAATGTAAAGAGCAATTTTGTTTTAAATTAAATACTTGTGATGAATAACTCATTTATTTGGATAAGGATTAATATTATGTTTATAAAAACACCTTCGAAAATATCACATTATTTTAAAACAAATTTGATTAGCGTAAAAAAGGTTATAGTGAGCCAATCTTAAAAGATAGACATATGCTGTCGCGGACTTTTATTTAGAACTTTGAAAGGGGAACAATTATGTAGTACATTATTTTTGCGCAACTTTAACCGTTTACGCAGCGGAAGCTCTCAAAAGGAAACATAAACCCGATTTTTACACATTCATCATTGTTGCTCTGCTCCTATTGGTCGCAGCGTAATGTTATATAGCCTAAAGCCTTCCTCTATAAATGGACTATCCAACAAAAAAAGAATTTTTCAAATCGGACCAGTAGTTCCTGAGATTAGCGCGTTTAAACAAACAAACAAACAAACAAACAAACAAACAAACTCTTCCGCTTTATAATATTAGTATAGATGAACGTTTCAGTCATATACATACATACATATCATCACGTCATATCCCTTGCAGGTTAGGCAGAGAGAACAGAGTGCCAGAGAACTCTATCTCTACATACTTCACTCGCTTCCTTAACATTCATAATTCTCTTCATACATGCTCGCCGGTTTCGGAGACTCTTGACTCCACCTTCCTTCAGTACATGACCGATCTGGTCTAGGTAGGTTAGTCTCGGTCTCCCTCGGTACCTACATCCTTCCACTTTCGCATTGTATATCTTCTTAACCAGACGTTCTTTCGGCATTCTTTTCACATGTCCGAACCATCGGAGCATTCCCTTTCGCATCTTTACACCAATACTCTCTTTCATACCTACTCGCTCTCTTACGTCGTCGTTAGTCAGTCATATTATACCATTAATAGGTGTGCAAATCTTTGTTGACAAGGACTTTAGATCCTAAATGGAATAATTGCAAGCATTTAACAAATAGTATCTAGCCAAAGTCTTATATAATATTAAATTTTAAACAAAATTAAATCTTTTCAGTTATATAATCTGTTAAATTATAGTAGTATTTTTCAATTAAATATTTTTTAAGCTTGTCTTTAAATGTATTAAAAGAAGTAACATCTTTTAGGGGCCTTGGCAATTTGTTATATATAAGCAGCGCCATACAATATATGCTCTTGTGCATTAATGATGTATTTGACATTCTTACACATAATCTATCGTTGTCACGTCGATTACGCGTACTATAATCTGACATTTTTTAAATAATTGTGAATTACTTTTTACAAAAACAGCTATTTCGAAGATATAAAGTGATGGAAGAGTTAATATTTTATGTTTTATAAAGTATGGTTGACAAGTGTCAGATGACTTTAATCCAAACATAGCTCTAAAACATCTCTTTTGTGACCTAAATATAATTTCTTTATTGGTAGAGTTCCCCCAAAATGAATGATAAATATATGATATATACATATAATTTCTTTATTATCTTTTTTTTTTTTTTTTTTTTTCACTTTATTGGGTAAACAAACAATATCACAATGAAGTTTGGTTATAGTGGTTTGAAGTTATACAATATTAAAAAAAAAGTAATATCCACACCGTTTACCACCGATTGGACAAATATACATATTCATATAAAAGTAGTACAGGGTGAGAGAAGAAGGCTTGCATGTACGTTTTTTTTTTTTAATATTTTTAGTTATAGTTAAAAATATATACCCATACCCATGCACTCACGTACATACACACATACACATACATACATACATATACATACATACATACATATATACATATACATACATATACATACATACACATACATACACACACATACATACATACATATACACATAGCAGCAAATAATTACGTAGCAAGATATACATTAGTAGATATGCAATGTAGATATACATTAGTAAATATTAACGACATCTTATGTATTTACATCCGATGTACAGTATTAAATCCAGATATTTTTTTAACAACCATTCTTTTATAAGCAACAGTGCTGTTCGCATAAATATCGATTTCACTACAGTTATAGTTATAAGTCTGATGTACACGACGAATGGGTGGACGCTTGCCTGCATTTGTGCGTGAGGTTCGTATAGCAAAGAATTGAGGTGGACGACAGGCTCGTGTACACGATCTTATAGGCACATTATAGTTAACTCTATTGACAATATCAGGGCAGTCATACCTGTTATGACAGATGTCATGGATAAACATTACTTGCATCTGTATCCTCCTCGATCTTCTTTATATTATATATATAATTTCTTTATTGGTAGAGTTCCCCCAAAATAATGATAAATATATGATATATAATTTAAGTTAAAATATCATCATCATACTCTTACCTCAATTACTAGGGGCTACGCAATATCTACTATTCCATGGGCCCCGTGTGAGGCTGCCCATCGGCGCCTCGTTAGTCGTCAACTCCATCCACATCAGTATCCAGGCCCATATGAGGTACTTGGGCCTGGTGCTCGACGGGCGATGGTGGTTCCGGGAGCATTTCCGTCAAATTGCTCCCCGGCTGGTCGGCGCGGCGTCCGCCCTTTCTCGGCTCATGCCGAACGTGGGCGGACCCAGTTTCGAGGGCCGACGGCTGTATGCGGGGGTGATCCGCTCAATGGCCATGTACGGCGCACCCGTGTGGGCGAGGGCTCTGAACGCCCAGCTCAGGGCGGTGCTGTGGAGGCCACAGCGAGCCATGGCGGTCAGAGCCATTCGCGGGTACCGCACGGTGTCTACCGAGGCGGCATGCCTATTGGCCGGGACACCCCCGTGGGACCTAGAGGCGGAGATGCTCTCCGACCTCTACCGGCGGGTTACCTCAATGCGCGAAGAGGGTGGCTCCCCATCGTTCAACGAGATAGCCACCTGGCGCGAGGACGCCCGCCGAGAAGTCATCGCCCGTTGGGCTACGCGGCTGGAGAGGCCTAGACACGGTGTTTTTACCGTTGAGGCCCTCCGGCCCGTACTGATGGAGTGGATGGAGCGGCGGCACGGAGTCCTCTCTTTCCGGTTGGTGCAGGTCTTGTCGGGGCATGGTTGCTTCGGCAAGTACCTGCACACGGTCGTGCGGAGGGAGTGGACTCCGTCCTGCCACCATTGCAGTAGCGACGAGGACACGGCGCAACATACGCTCGAGGTATGTTCGGGCTGGGACGGGCAGCGCCGTGACCTCGTCGCTGTCATCGGTGCCGACCTGACGCTGCCGACTGTTGCGCGAGCGATGGTCGACAGCGTCAGGAATTGGGACGCGGTCGCCGCCTTCTGCGAGGCTGTCATCTCGCAGAAGGAGGCGGCGGAACGGGCCCGGGAGGATTCCCGTGACCCGGGCCGCCGCCCGCGGCCGGGGCGGCGCAGGCGCGAGTACCTGCGCCTGATGCCGCCCTAACCGAGGCTTCGGGTGATCGGACCGGGGAATTGTCCGGTCACCCGACGTGAGGCCACCGCGTGAGGACAAGAGAGGAGCCCGAGAGGGCATACCGCCGAGCGGGCCACCGAAGACAAAGATCGGGTACCGGTGGCCCGCTCGCACGGCGAAGAAGAGGTGCTTGCAGGGTGGGTCAATGGGGTTGTGCGCCGCCTCTTCCGTCACCCCGGACCGATTTGGCGGTGTACGACGTCCATAACCCACCGCAGAAAAAAAAAAAAAAAAAAGGGGCTACGCAATATATAATCTTCTGCCATCTCAAATATTAGCATTGTTTTATAACCGGCCGCCTGCTTGACGTCAACCCTTTTTGGGAATATAATTGTTGACCAAACGGCAGCAGATGAAGTTGACCCAGGTGAAAATAAACCTTTTGGTCGTCTTTTACGACATTCACGAACAAAGTGAGTGTTGGCAGGACTTGTAGTCATTACCAGACAACTTCAAACAGCAATTGAAATATTATATTAGTGTTTAAATATATAAATTTGTGAGTTAGTAATTACTGTTAAGTACTTTTGTTTCAAAAATGAAAAAGAATATAGTGAGTAAAATTTCATGCTTATATATAAAATTAAATATTAAATATATATTCTTATTAAATTTCTTAAAATCCTATTCTAGGATTAATTAGCGTGGTACATGACTCAAATTATTTTATTCTATGAAGAAAATTATGAAACACATTTCGTTACAAAGTACAAACAACAACAACATACATAAACTACTCATTACATTGATTTTTTTTTAATAAAAGTTACCTAGTTTTTTTTGGAAATGTTAGCAGTATTTCCAAAAAAACTTAATAGAGGAGTTGTTTCGCAAAAAATATCTAATCATCTTAGCTCATATACGTCCCACTGTTGGGCTCGAGCCCCCTCCGTAATGAGAAGGAAATTGACCTAATATACCGTGCTGTTCAGACGTGTTGGTATAGGGTTTTGTTTCAAATTTTCCTTCGCTCGCATTGATGTTATATGCGTTTTATATCCCCTTAGTCGTCTCTTACGATCACCCACGGGTAAGATAAGGGGTGGTGAATTGTATTGTTACTCTGTCACCACACGGAAAAGAATACCTAATAAAACTGTTATATTAAATAATGTTCTTGTAATAATAGGTGACATCTATAAAAAAAAACTAGTTGCCTTCTCATTTAATCTTATAAAATTATATATTAATACGTTCAATGCCGACCACTCGGATCCGAGTGGGGCGCAGCTATAGTAGCGGCGCCTCCCACTCGGATCCGAGTGAGCATCCCGTTTATTTTGTAGTAGTAGAATCCGAGTGTACGGCACACAGCACGCTGAATCCACCACTCTTCAAAATTCGCCTTAAAAAGTTTTGGCTTCCAGGTAAAGTTTTATTTATTTTGTCGGCACTGAATGTTTACTATTTTAAAGACATCGCATCCTTGTATTGGGTGACCATAACCTACCAAAAAAAATATCCTTGTATTGGGTGATATTTCATAGATAATATATAAATATTTTATAGATAATAATCAAATACATTTTCTCGTGAATGTCGTAAAAGACGACTAAAAGCTTTTATATCGACTTTTATATCGACTTGTGCTAACTCGACTTGATGCCGCTTGGTCAACAATTACAGCCCCAAAGAGAGTTGACGTCAGGCCAGCGGACATTCATAACACTATTGCCAATAACTTTTGCAAGATGTACGAGTATAGTTTGCATCGTCCCCAAGTAATTGGGATAAGATCAGGAGAATAATGATGCAATAATCAAACAGAAATTATATCCAGACATAAAACAGCTGTTTGTGCATTATTGTTATTGCCATATGTTAAAATTAAACCTTATTAAGCCGGCTCCGCTATTTAGACTACAATGGCATCTTTGCATTCTAATTATTACTTTATTGTTATAAGCACCAACGAATCAAAAATATATACCTAATACAAATTATGTCATATCTGTGTTAGAATCTAATAATCTTTGAGATTATAGGTAAATAAGTTCGGATCGAGTTTCGCCAGTTATCAGGTAATCTACAGCTAAGTAGACCCGGGGCCCAGGATTTTATTAATATATTCTATCTAATTGCAAAGTTGACAATCTTCCGGCTGTTGAATTAGTTATGAGCTCTGATGAATCTAATGTACTTGTCGAAGAAAAAAAAAATCTTTTGATATTTTCACTGAGATTCTTTTTTTTTTGTATTTCGATTAGGAACGTTGAGTATCTTTAAATTTGGTTTTATATAAGCGTTGTTTGATTGCATAAATTAGCATTACTTTATCATATTATAATATTAATTAAGTGACCTTTTACGTTGAAGAAAATACGACGTGGAATATGACGTGTCGTCGTTCTACTAAGTACTATTACAATGTTTTAAAATTATATATCTTTAGGTTGTATATATATATATATATATATACATACATATCATCACGCCATATCCCTTGCAGGGTAGGCAGAGTGTACAGAGTGCCAGAGAACTCTATCTCTGCATACTTCACTCGCTTCCTCAACATTCATAATTCTCTTCATACACGCTCGCCGGTTTCGGAGATTCTTGACACCACCTTCCTTCAGTACATGACCGATCTGGTCTAGGTAGGTTAGTCTCGGTCTCCCTCGGTACCTACATCCTTCCACTTTCGCATTGTATATCTTCTTAACCAGACGTTCGTTCGGCATTCTTTCCACATGTCCGAACCATCGGAGAATTCCCTTTCGCATATTTACACCAATACTCTCTTTCATACATATATATATATATATATATATATATATATATATATATATATATATATATATATATATATATATTGCTTGTGGTGGTTAACGAACAAGCAGCACACCCGATGGTAAATATTACTGCTGCCCATGGACCTTACCAGTTAAATTAGCAGTCCCGTATAAAATCCCTGCAATCGTTATTTATATATGAATTTATTTAATTAATTCAAAGTACAGATTGCCGGTATTGATTCTATAAGATTCATGTCAGATAGGGATATTTTATTATAATGGAGATATATATTATGTATCATCGTAGTGGGGTTATCTTATATTAAATTCGATTATAATAACTGTCACTGGGCCAGGCGAAACGACGATTGGTAAAGATTACTGGGAGTCGTTCGAAGAGGGCGGCGTATGACTGCATTTTGTTTGCGAAATATGAGGGAGGCTTACGTTCAGCTGTGGATGGCAAAAGGCTGAATGATGTTGATGATGATGAACTGTCATTGTAATATACAGCTATATTGGTGAAGATATTGAGCCAATACCTAACAGTGAACAATGTACACAAATCATCTCTAAAATGTGATAGTTTTCATTAGTCTATTATTATCCTATTTATTTTAAACAAACTGTAATATTTCTTAGAGATATCATCGTTTGACTTTTTAACAAAGATTTTCTTTCATACATCGATCAGACTGTTGACGGTCACTGTTGGACCATTATTGTCAGACTCCAAGCGAGTTAGCGATGGTCGATAGTACTTTAAATAAAAGAATACTGTTGCCCACTCTCCCGGTAATAACTCAACTGAACTTAATTGCTTACATAAGAAAATGCAGATGGAAGAAAAATTGTATTCATATCTCGTGTCGTTTCGATAAATCTTTGATAGCGAAAAGTCTTATTTTTATTTATTTTCTGCTGACTGCACAGATGGCGTAGTGGTTAAGATACCGACCTTCCGTGCCAGTGCCGTGGGTTCGATTCCCACGCAGGACATTACTTTGTGTGATCCACAAAGTGTTGTTCTGAGTCTGGGTGTAATTTGTCTGCGTTAATTGCATGTTTGTAAAGTCCCCCGCAATACAAGGTTTATTTCCCTAGTGCAGGGTGGTGTCTTTTAAAAAAAAAAAAAAAAAAAAAAAAAGGATATGGTACAATAGCAGTAGTAGTAGTACATAAAACTAAGTTCACCATATCCACCTTTTTAAGGCATGTAAATATTGTATAATACAAACTTTGTCATTACAATTGACTTAAATTAAACATCATCATTCTCCTACTCTTATCCCAATTTCTAGGGTGCGATACAATATGTAGTTTACTTTCATAGTACATATTATAAAAGTTATTGATAATAGTTTTATGACCGGCCGCCTGCCATATGTTAATCTTCCTTGGGAATGTAATTGTTGAGCAAACGGCATCAGATGGAGTTGGCCCAGATAGTTATAAGGCTCTTAGTCGTCTTTTACGACATCCACGAGCAAAATAAGGGTTGGTAGTATTCATAGCCGCTACCACACAGCAGTTTAATTAATTTAATTAACTTAAGTTAGACATTTACACATATTTAATAATTAAAAAAATATTAATTGTGTAGAAGCTCTTTTCAAGTAACCAAGATTTTAATTCAGATTTGAAGTTTTGGGTAGTTCTCTAAATTGTTGACTAATTCTTACTAATATTATAAATGCAAAAGTAACTCTGTTTGCCTGTTGCTCTTTCACGCCAAAACTACTAAACCGATCTAAATAAAATTTACACAGGTACACAGATAGTCTAGATGCCTGTCTAGCCTGATAAAGGACATAGGTTACTTTTCAATGCAAAACAGAGTTGTAAAGGGGGATGAAAAATTGTAAAGAAGTATCGTCATTTTTAAAACCAGAAGTTTGAAACTTATTTTAAGGCTATTGATTAGATATAAATAAATATGATATTAACATGTTGTAAAAATTTACCCTTAAGGAGTAAAATAAAAACAGGGGATGAAAAACTTTAGGAAAGTAAACTTTTACGCGGGCGAAGCCGCGGGTAGAGGCTAGTATGATTATAAACTTTTATACACATTAGAAAGATATTTTTGAAATGAAGAGTGCTATAATATAAATTATTTATAATTATCATTATCAGTAATGAATAAAGTAACTTAAATATCATATGAAGGTAATACAGAAACATTTCAAAAACAAATTCTGTACGTTACATATCTAACGTTAATGCTAGTAAAGCTAATATTATGAAGGTGCTCATCAAATATTCAATGCTTGGGTCCGGTTTGGTCACTCCTCATCCGGCGATAATAGCAAGCTCCGGCTATATGCCAGAGTGGAGATGAGTTTCCTCAACATTATTTTTCATGCTTGTATTTGGATTCATTGTTTTATTTTATTATTATAGCTGTGCTATCTCTCATGGAAGGTTGTGGCGGTGACTTGCCTGTGTCTTGTGGGTATGACCGTTTGTAATTTTATTTTTATTACTAACATAGACGTAAGTCTTACCAATCATTTGAGTCTTAGTCACTTTAATAAACATTATTATTATTATTTATCATTTATGGTATCTATTCATTTCGCATTTGTACATTTTTAAATAAATTAAATGGGTAAACAAACACGCACACATACATATACAATAAGAAAACTAAACAAAAAAAAACTACAAAGACACAATCTATTTAAAAAAGTAAAATTATTAAATTCGATTATATTATTATGTTATTCGATTCATCATCATCATCAACCTGCTCTTATCCCAATTTATTTGGGGTCGACGCAATATGTCTTCTCCTTCCATACAACTCTATCAGACGTCATCTCTGTGGTCACTCCTTGTCTATCCATGTCATGTTTCACGCAGTTCATCCATCTTTTCTTCGGTCTTCCCTTACCCCTTAAGCCTTCAACATTCATGCTTAAAGCTTTCCTCACAACATTACTTTCATCCCTTCTCATCACATGTCCATACCATGTCAATCTTTCACTCCTTAATTTTTCCGTCACTGGCGCAACTTTCAAACTTCCTCTTATATGTTCATTCCTTATTTTATCCATTCTTGTCACACCACACATCCATCTCAACATTCGCATCTCCGCTACATGCAGTCGTCTCTCATCCGTCGCTTTTATCGCCCAACATGCTGATCCATACAGTACAGCAGGTCTTATTAGGCTTTTATATATTTGGCCCTTTAATGTAAGGGGTACTTTGGGGTCGCATGTTGTACCCGTGACCTGCCGCCACTTCATCCATCCCACATCAATTCTGTGCTTCACCGCACGATCCAGGTCGCCATCGCTTTGGATAAGAGAACCGAGGTATCGAAAGTTCGAGCATACTGGGATAGGTACTCCATCTAAAGTTATGGGTGTAAAATTGGAGAGACCGCCGAAATCGCAGAACATGTATTTTGTTTTTGGTCTGCTGATTTTAAGCCTACATTCTCCAACTTACAGCGCCACTTTTCCAGCATGCTCTGTACCTCAAGGCCCTCTTTCCCGACGAGAACAATGTCATCAGCGAATAGCATGCACCAGGGTGCCTCTTCCTGTATCTCCGATGTTAATGCATCCATTATCAACAGGAAGAGGTAAGGACTTAACGCCGACCCTTGGTGCAGACCTACTTCGACACTGAACTCGTCGGAGTCTCCAGCCGCTGATTTCACGTACGACCTAGATTGTCGGTACATGGCACAGATTAACCTAACATACTTCACAGGCACACCTTTCTCTTTCAGTACCCACCACAAAACTGTTCTCGGTATTCTGTCATAGGCCTTCTCGAGGTCAACGAATACCATGTGCAAGTTTTTATGTGCACCACGATATTTTTCGCACAGTTGGCGCAGTGCAAACATGGCATCCGTTGCCCCGCGGCCCGACATAAATCCGAACTGGTTTTGGGTGATCTCACTTTCTTCTCGCAATCGTTTCTCAATCACTTTTTCCCACAATTTCATACTGTGTGACATAAGCTTTATTCCTCGATAACTACCGCAGTCCTGAACATCCCCTTTATTTTTAAAAATGGGCACTAGCGTACTATTGCACCATTCATTGGGGATTACTTCGTCGCGCAGCAGCTTATCGAAGAATAAAGTTAACCACATATACCCATCCTCTTCCAAAATCTTCCATACTTCAACTGGTATACCATTGGGCCCTACAGCCTTTCCATTTTTCATACTTCTCACTGCTTCTCTTACCTCATCTATTGTAATTTCCCTTACTAGGCCGACGTTCTCTGATACATCTTTTAACACTCCACTCCATGAATTCTCTTCGTTCATTAACCTTTCAAAGTACTGCTTCCAACGCTCTTTTATTTCCTCTTCTTTTATCAACACTTTACCTGCTTCATCTTTTATACACCTGACATGCCTAATATCTTTTGCTCTTTCTTCTCGGGCTTTAGTTATGCGGTATAGCATCTTTTGACCTCGAGGCCCATCTATCGATTTAAAAATCTTGTCTTCGGCCTGTGCTCTCGCAATAGCTATTACCCGTCTAGCTTTTTTCTTGCATTCCTTGTATTCAAGCTTTTTTCTTCCTTCCATCTTTCATTATGTTCATTCTGCCATTCCTTAAATACATTCTTCTTTTCTTTCACGATCTTTTGCACATCTTCATTCCACCACCACGTATCCCTATCAATTATACCTTTTCCTTTCGTTTCTCCTAGTATTCCTTTAGCTGTATTTCTAATACAACTAGCCATTTCATTCCAACATTCATTCACAGATTTATCATTCATATCATTCATTTCAATCATTTTATCCATCACATTTTCTTTAAATCTACTTGCATACTCTTTCCTTTCAAGCATACTCCATTTTACCTTAGGAGGGGGTCGGTTTCTGGTCTTAATAGAGGGTGTTCTTTGCTCCATCACTAGTATTAACGGACGGTGCTGGGATACTAGTGCTTCACCTGGTAGCACCTTACAATCCTTTACACAGACCAACTTACTTCTCTTAATAAGAAAGTAGTCGATCTGCGTACAGTGGTTGCTACTTTTATAGGTAATAAGGTGCTCATCTCTTTTTTGGAACCACGTATTACCGATGGCCAGGTGAAACGACGAAGCCGCTTGAAGTAGCGTCTCCCCCCCAGCGTTTCGCATGCCGTACCCCCATCCTCCATGCACTGTTTCATAACTTTCATTGCCCGCTCCTACGTGTCCATTAAAGTCACCTCCTATACATATCTCTTCTCTTTCTGGTATACCTATCATAATTTCATCAAAATCCTGCCAAAACTTTTCTTTCACTTCATCTTTACATCCGGCTTGGAGTGCATACGCGCTAATGACATTCGGGATGACGTTCTCCCACACTATTTTCACAACTATTAATCTATCATTCATTCTTATTACATTCGTCACACATTCTTTCAAATTCTTATCTAAGACTATGCCTACACCATTCCTTTTTCCATCGCTACCACTATAATATAACTTGTATCCTTCACCAATTTCTCGAGCTCTCGTTCCCTTCCATTTTGTTTCTTGCAGACATGCAATATTTACTCTTCTCCTTTTTAAGAAATCTGCCAATTCCCTTCCTCTTCCAGTCATCGTTCCAACATTCCAACTTGCATACCTCATTCTTATCCCTTTCATACCAAGAGCTTGCTTCTTACGTTGCACCCGCCCGTGGTGCAACAACCCTTGTCCATTTTTCGCAGGGACCGGGTGCTGCCCCTGCGCGTCGCTTGCAGGGTACGCCCCAGCCCTAGCGTCATCTAATTTATTCCCAGACATTTGAAATTGCATTTGCATTTTGCAATTTGATTTGGCTATGGTTATGTTATTCGATTCAATTATATTATTATTCGATTATGTTATTATTATTATTATGCCCATTACGCAATAAATTCATCTAATTTATTTTAATAATATTATTTTACATTATAATTTAGCTTGAAATTATTTCGGAAATAAAATGTTTACATTTTAGTATCAGGCATAAAGAATTCTTAGTCATTATCATAATTTTCCTGCTTTTATCCCAATTGCTTGGGGTCGATGCAATATGTATGCAATATTGCAAAAGTTATTGGTAATATTTTTCTAATCGGCCACCTACCTGACTTAACCCTCCTTAAGAATTTAATTGTTGACTAAATGGCATCAGATGGAGTTGACCCAGGTCGTAATAAAGCTCTTAGTTGTCTTTTATGATATCCATGAGTAAATTAAGGGTTGGTAGTATTCGTAGCCGCTACCACACAACAAATAATCATCTTGCTCCTATCACAGTTATTTAGGGTCGACGCAGTTAGTCCTCTTTTTTCATACAACCCAATCGGATGTCATGTCTGTCACTACTCCCTGTCTACACGTGTAATGCTTTACGTAATCTATTCATCTTTTCTATGGTCTTCCCTTACCCTTAAAACTGTCAACATTAATACTTAATTTTCTTCACGACATTAAAAAATATAACACGAAATTAAACAAATAACTTTCAGGTTCAGAATATACATACATACATATCATCACGCCATATCCCTTGCAGGGTAGGCAGAGAGAACAGAGTGCCAAAGAACTCTATCCTTGCATTCTTCACTCGCTTCCTCAACATTTATAATTCTCTTCACACACGCTCGCCGGTGTCAGAGACTCTTGACTCCACCTTCCTTCAGTACGTGACCAATCTGGTCTAAGCAGGTGAGTCTCGGTCTCCCCCGGTACCTACATCCTTCCACTTTCGCATTGTATATCTTCTTAACCAGACGTTCGTTCGGCATTCTTTCCACATGTCCGAACCATCGGAGCATTCCTTTTCTCATCTTTACACCAATACTCTCTTTCATACCTACTCGCTCTCTTACGTCGTCGATGTGAATGCAGTTGGTCAGCCTAACTCCACAGATTTTCCTTAGAGATTGCATTTCGACTGCATTAATTTTGCTTTCATGCTGCTTCTTTTCTGCATATCCAACTCTCGCTTCCATATAGTAATGTTGGGACAAGCACTGCATTATGTTTTGCTACACGTGCCTTCTGGCTGAGGTGGTGGCTACCGAGAAGTTGTCCCAACGCTCCGTTCACACTATTTCCCGCATTCACTCTTCGCTCTATATCAGTGGTGTACCTTCCATCTCGGCTAAAACCACATCCAAGATATACAAATTCATCCACTTTCTCTAGTACATCATAACCTATTTTTACTCTTACATTTGTTCTGGCTTCATCTCTTTCAAAGACCATTATTTTGGTTTTGCTCACATTCATGCGTAGACCCGTTTTCTTACAATCTTCTGTCATTGTGTCGACTAGGATCTGCAGGTCAGTTGCCGACGGCGCCAGCAGAACTGCATCATCTGCATAGAGCATAGCACTGACTACTGAGTCACCCATCTGGACTCCCATATTCATATCGTTCAACCTTTGGAGATATTTATCCAGATATATGATAGCCTGGCTGATAGAACGCACCCCTGTTTAACGCCGATATTGAAGTCAAACCAAGGCGACATTCCATCATCCAGCCGCACACAGGCTCTACAGCCCATGTAACTGGACTGCACAGCCTGTAGCAGTTTACCGTTAATACCATACTCCGGTAACATGTCCAGTAAAATTTAAAATATAAATTTCTGGATTGACTATAGAATTGTTTAAGAGAGATCATCATCATCATCTTGCTCTTATCCCAATTATTTGGGGTCGATGCAATATGTCATCTCATCTTCCTCCATACAGTCCTATCAGACGTCATTTCTGCAGTCACTCCCTGTCTATCCATGTCACACATCACGCAATCCATCCATCTTTTCTTTGGTCTTCCTTTACCCCTAACGCCTTCAACATTCATATTTGAAACTTACCTCACAACATTACTTTCATCCCGTCTCATCACATGTCCATACCATCTTAACCTTTCACTCCTTAACTTTTCCGTCACTGACGCTACTTTCAAACTTCCTCTTATATGCTCATTTCTTATTTTATCCAATCTCGTCACACCACACATCCATCTCAACATTCGCATCTCCGCTACATGCAGTCGTCTCTTGTTTAAGAGAGAATCAATCGGTCTATTGTTTAAGAGAGAATCGAACTTAATTAAACTTTTACGCCACCTTTACAATCTCTTCACCAGCCATGTATCAGCTTATTGACGAACACTATTGGACAGGGGTCTAATTAGAGGAGGTGATAATACAAGTTTAGTTAAGTTAAGTTTAATTTTATGATCGGCCGCCTGCCTGACATAAACCCTCTTTGGAAATGTACTTATTGATTACTTAGCATAAAGTGGAATTAGTCCAGATGGTTATAAATTTATAAGTCGATTTTTACGACATCTACAACAAAAGGATTGGCAGTATTTGTAGCTACCACATAACAAGTGATGTTTTATATTACAACTATATAAAAAGGAAGAAATTCATATTTAACTAGCTGTCCCGGCAGACGTGGTCCTGCCCGGAAAAACTTTAAGCGATATGCCGACAGCAGCGCCACCTACCAGGTCCAATTGTGTTTTGAAATCATCTAGGGACCTATTGGAATATACATAGAAAGTTTCACCCCAATCGGTCCAGCCGTTTGACATACTGACAACGGCGCCACCTACCGGGTCTAATTGTGAATCTAAACCATTCTCGAATGCACTCGAACACACACAAAAAAATTCAAGAAAATCCGTCCTGCCGTTTAGGAGTTCACTGTCAACACACTTACAGAAGAATTATATATATAAAGATACAGGATCATACTTAACTAAGATATTTATTAGTGTGATCTTAATAATAAATTTGTTCAAATTACTGAAATTTAGCATTTAAAGTGCTAGGTTATTTATAAAAACTTGTTTACGAGCGAATAATGAATGTCACACGTCAGACTCGAACCCACGTCTATCGGAAATCCGTTGCAATCATCCTACCACATAGACAAACGGAAGCTGTCGTATGACACTCAATTCACGGCTCGTATTATATTTTCATCTTTATGGTAGACGTATGCCATATACTAAACAATATTTACACATTAATTTTTCGCTCGTAAATAAGTTTTTTAATAAAAAATTGTATTGGTGTATTTTCAGCAGACGACAATACATTTAATACACAACAGTCTAACTTAGATAATTCCCGGTTGACCCATTTTGTGATGTCATAAATAGTTAATGAGCACTGATTGGACACTTATTTGTCCCAGTTTTATGTCATACGGCTGGACTCGTACTGGTTAACAATCATGGTCAAAACGAAGAAATTTGCTAAAGTAACCTTTTATTGGATAAAGAATTAAATTTTATTACTAGTTTGAATGTATCACATAAAATATATGTATATGGGGGTAAGGGTTCAATAAAAAAGAACTAGTTTTTCAGTCGACCTAGCGATTAGTGATAAAAGCATTTGGTTATTACAGTTTCGAAATCAAAATGATTCTGTAATGATAAATCTTGATTATAGTTACTCAATGACGCGTAAACTGTTAAACAGATTTGGATACAAATTAGCCCATAGATAGACCAATTACTTGTTAACATATGGGATACTTTTTATCCCAGGAATATGTTACCTTTCGTTCAACTATGGGAAAGTTTCTTTTCACGCAGGCGAACCGCGGACAGAAGCTAGTAATAAAATATAAATGAAAATTATTAACCTTTATATTATAATGATTTCTGATATTTACGCCAGTATTACACATTTGAAATAAAACTATTTTTACGAATTCTGTCGTGTTTATATCTGATATTTATATTACTTTCATAATGCTTCCAATATTTTTCTCGAAGCTCATGGTCACGGTGTTCAGAATTGCTACAAAATCCATAAAAATTATTTTATTTCACACATATATTATATTATATATATATATATATATATATATATATATATATATATATATATATATATATATATATATATATATATATACACTCGGTATAAAAATTAAAATTATTCGCCTATCAGTAAGAGATCAATGAGCTCCCGCGCCGCATCGGTATAAACTAATATGAAACTAGTACCTACATATCGCCATGTTTACCAGTTCAAGTCTTCCCCAAACGTAATACAAATCAATGCATATTATACCTTATTCCTAAGTCTTAAGATCCATACATATAAACCGTGTCATCAGACTTAGATGAGAAATTTAAAACTACCTAATGCGGCTTAATGAAAGAAGACCTCGGTCTCATGTTCAAAACTATTATAATAGGTCTGTAGGTCAGTGTGCCATCGTGATCCTGTGACGTGAATGTGCGTAATTAGAAGCTTACTTTGTATTAGAACAGTATTTCTTTCTCATTTACAATGCCTCGTTATAATTACACAGCTTCGGGTATACAGATATGATTTTAATTTATGGAGAATATCACGGAAATGCAGCTTTAACCATACGTACGTACCGAAAGAGATATGGAAACACACGTGTTTGTACTACCAATGGCCGGACTATTGTGCAAGCTGTCCAGAGGTTACGGGATAATCAATCCTTACTGCCTCATATGGATAGTGCTCCTTCGCGTGTAAGAGTCACCCTAGATGAACAAATTTTAAATTATTTTTCTCGCAAATTTGACAGAGGTTGATAATGTGGAGAACTTAAAAAAAGGAATTGTACGATCTTTCGACAAGTTAAAATACATCGCCGTCAATGGCGACCTGTTAACAAGAGTTCGAAATAATATTTTAAGACGATATAATTTGTGCGTTCGGGTCCATGGCGCACATATCGAAAATTTAAAAGTTTAACGACCAAGTGAATTATTAAAGTTATCGTGATTATTTTAATAAAATAATCGAGTGAGAATGAATAGCGCTCAAACATTAAGTGTATGTATTTACCTACGTTTCGAAGTTGTAACATATGATATCACAAGGTCACTCGCGTGCCGACCACAGGTTAGTGAACTAATATTTACAAACGGTGTTCTATTTTGTTTCAATATTTATGATAAAAAGTTTGTTTGAAAAATTGTTTTTTAAATATGCATGCGAGGACTTTTTTAATAGTTTCAAAATACTCCTATACACTAGTATTGACGGTGTTTTCATTTATTGTCGTATTGACGTCTCCACTCTGTATATATATATATATATATATATATATATATATATATATATATATATATATATATGTATATATATATAGAGGAGTTAGGCTGAATGCTCCGATGGTTCGGACATGTGGAAAGAATGCCGAACGAACGTCTGGTTAAGAAGATATACAATGCGAAAGTGGAAGGATGTAGGTACCGAGGGAGACCGAGACTAACCTACCTAGACCAGATCGATCATATACTGAAGGAAGGTGGAGTCAAGAGTCTCCGAAACCGGTGAGCGTGTATGAAGAGAATTATGAATGTTGAGGAAGCGAGTGAAGTATCCAGATGCAGTTCTCTGGCACTCTGTTCTCTCTGCCTACACTGCAAGGGATATGGCGTGATGATATGTATGTATGTAGATATATATATACATATATAGCTATATTTTATAGCTGTGTGGTAGCGGCTACGAATACTACCATTACGTTGCTCGTAGATGTCGTAAAAGACGACTAAGAGCCTTATAACGACCTGGGCCAACATCATCTGATGCTGTTTGGTCAACTATTACATTCCTAAGGAGGGTTGACGGTTGAACTGTTACAATATGTACTATGAAAGAAGAGTACATATTGTATCGACCCCAAGTAATTGAGATGAGAGTAGGAGAATGATGATATATATTTTTTCATATTACGCTGGAAAACCATTTGTTTATTTAATATATTGTACACATATTCTACTAAACTGCTAAGTGAGAACAAACCTAAACTAAAATATTTCACCAAGTAAATGTATTCCAATAAATTAGTATAGATAGTAGAAAGAACGCCGTTAAGAACATGAAACAATATTAACGAAAATTTATATTTTGAATTCCCAAGTTCAGGACCTTCTTGTAACTTACTAAACTAACTTAAATCTTTAATGTTTCAATCAGGGCTGATTTCTTGATTTTAGAGATATAAAATTTTATGACTTACAAAGTTTTAATATTTAATATTATCTGAATTAATATTAGAAGAATAAAATTTTCCGTGGGTTGATGGAATTAGAATAAAATTTACTACCCCATTTTTAACCGTAGGTGTCGTAAAAGACGACTAAGGGATATATAATTTTTTTCTTTATTGCCTTTGGTGGCAAACCAGCAAGCAGCACACCTGATGGTAAGTGATACTGGTGCACATGGACTTTAGCAACACGAGGAGCACAACCAGGCCGTCGCTTACCTTGAAGAAAGCGCTCTTCTTAAACCTCATTTGAAGAAGGATACGTCAAAGCACTCGAGGAACACAGCAGCTGGTAGTTCATTCCAGATCTTGCACGTGCGTGGGAGAAATGATCGCCGATAACGTACAGTCAAGGATCGTAGCGAATATGCATTTAACATTTATGCAAGAGAAGGAAAACTCGACATAAAACCTTATACCAACCCGTCTGGAAACTCTGGTATAGAAACATTTTCATTTTATTGTGTAAAAGACTCGAGCCGAGTAGTGAGACATATATGAGCTGAGAGGATTATAAAAAGAATTGAATTAGGTAATAAACGGTTATTATTAGGTAATAATCTGTTATTATTTTGAAGAATTCACTTCAAAAAAGAAAACTCAGTACTATTATATAATCTATTAATACTCTACATCTTACAATAGAAGATTAAAAGGAATTTAGCAAACTCTATATGGTTACGTCTTAAGAATGCCGTCTGTTACCACTGTTTACTTTTTCGTGGGAGTTTTAGAAACTGGTGAGGGATCTCCGAGAGAATGGCGACAGCACTCTGCTGGGTAAATCATAACATTAAAAGCAATCGCCAGTCCGTCTTTCAAGTGTAGAGATTATGAAAATATCTAATAATAATATTGCCTATATCCAACAGGGGAGGTGAATAACTTAATCTTAAATGTCCATCAGATTTAAATAAACTATCCATTAGAGAAGGAAATCTTGAAAGAAAATCCTATACCAACACGTCTGACCAGCGTGGTATAGTAGATCAATTACACTCTCATTATGGAGGAGGCTCGAGCCCAATAGTGGGACATATATGAGCTGAAATAATGATCCATCAGATAGTTAAGTTGAAACAGATGGTTGGCAATCATATAAAAATAAATATATAAAGAATTTTTGTAAACAATAAGTTTTAAATTGTTATATAAAAGATAATTGCTATAATTCTTGTGATTATCATAATTAATAATAATTGTATCATCATCATCATATAATAAACATGGTATTTAAACTCATTAATTATCAATTACGAAATTAATTTTCTCACTTTTCCCAACAAATTCGATGGCTCAAAAGTCGTTGAGTCTTTGACGCCAAGATCACTTGGGAATTTCGCTTCGCGCAACTTTCAAGGATCGTGGACCCAGAAATTGTAACATATTAGCGTGGGAATCTATCTTATCTTTATCTTTTAGTGGAATATTTTCGAGAATATTCTCATATTTATGAGTGTTTGATCAAAAAATATCAAAGAACCATTAGTTAGATTTTCTATAGAAAACAACTGTAAGATTTGGCTTGTTTTTTTTTGTACCATTTGTTTCAAACTATTGAGTTTTACCTATTGAGGTATAGAATAATACATTGTAAGAGTGGGTGCTGTAAAGGGGGTTGCTTGGGTTTAATGTGTCATATACTAAAGGTCACAATACTAAGAGAGGAGCAAAACAATTTATAGATAAAAAAAACTCTGACTTTAAACTATGTAGCTTGCTAATGTAGGTACATTAAAAGAATTTATTAACATTTTTAACATGAACATCACCTCGTCGGGGGTTAATTTGGGGTATAATAAACTCATACAATGTGTAAACATTGTCGGGTAGATGGCGCACGTCTTCTTAAAGACGTAAATATAACACGAAGTGAGATTTGAATGTCCTACAATAGTTCATGGTGGTGTAAATGGCAGCACGATTAAGATGGATTTCCAATAGTTGTGGGTTCGAATCCCACTTGTGACATCATTTTTCGTTCGTAATCGGGATTTTATAAATAATTAAGCATATTAAATGCTAAATTTCAGTAATTTGAAACGTTTTTTTTTGTGACATGGAGACCTAACAAAAGATTATACGAAATTCAATTTTAAGGAGTGAAACGGAGTGCTAAAGTTGGTATGGAAAGAAAAAAATTATAGTATTTTTTTTTAATTTACCATAAAAATAATTAAACACACGCTTCGGTAAAAAAATAAAAACATTTACTATTTGTCAATTTTTATCCTCTAAAGGTGTAAAACAGGGAATTAAATATTGTGATGATACTTTTACTAGATTCCCATTGAATTAAAGATTAGCATAAATAAGTAATAGATAGTGTCTTACTTTTGTGATGAAGAGAATAAAAAGTAATATTTTGAAACTCAGCCCCGCAAAGGTTCTTTTTCTCCTTAAGGGTATAAAGTAGGGTGTTAAATTTGCTTTAATATTTTTGTTATAAAACTCTGACTATACATGATGGCGTAGCGATTAAGATACTGTACTACCGCAACAAGCGTCGTGGGTTAGATTTCTACGCAGGTCATACTTTATCAAAACGGAGGCCCGCATGGGCCCTCCCATCGACGTCTCGGTCACCGTCAATTCGGTTCACATCAGCGTCCGGGCCCATATGAAGTATTAGGGCCTGGTGCTCGACGGGCTTTGGAGGTTTCGGGACCATTTCCGCAGGCTCGCTCCGCGGCTTGTCGGCGCGGCGTCCGCCCTTTCATGGCTTATGCCGAATGTGGGCGGACCGAGCGCTACGTGCCGACAGCCATACGCGGGGGTCATCCGGGTGATGGCCCTGTACGGCGCACCGGTGTGGGCGGGGTCCCTGACCGTCCGACTCAGGGCTCTTCTGTGGCGGGCGACCACAGAGGGCCATGGCGGTCAGGGCCACATGCGGGTATCGTACGGTGGCGACGGAGGCAGCTTGCCTGTTGGCTGAGAGTCCCTCGTGGGACCTGGAGGTGGAAATGCTCGCCGATTTGTATCGGCGGGTGTCACGGGTGCGAGCGGGGGCCGGTGTGGTCTCATTAAGGGAACTCACCGCCTGCGTGTCGACGCCCGCCGGGACATCATTGCCTGTTGGGCAGTCCGGCTGGAGAGGCCTCGGTTCGGTGTGCGGACCGTGGAGGCCTTCCGGCCGGTGCTGATGCGGTGATTGGAACGGCGGCACGGGGTGCTCTCCTTCAGACTGGTGCAGGTTTTGACGGGGCATGGATGCTTCGCCAAATACCTGCACACGGTCGTTAGGAGGGAGAGTACACCGTCCTGCCACCACTGCGACTGCGACGAGGATACGGCGCAGAATACGCTCTAGGCTTGTGCCGCTTGGGCAGAGCAGCGCCGTGAACTCGTCGCAATCATCGGTGCTGACCTGACGCTGCCGACCATCGCCAGGGCGATGCTCAACAGCGTCAGGAACTGGGACGCGGTCGCAGCCTTCTGCGAGGCAGTAAACTCGCAGAATGAGGCGGCGGAGCGCGTGCGCGAGGAGCGTCTCTTCGACGTCGCGAGCCCTCGCCGGCGACTGGGGCGGACGTAGGAGCGATTAACTGCGCCTTATGCCACCCTAGCCGAGGCCGCAGGTGACTGGACCGGTGAATTAGTCGGTCACCCGCTGAGAGGCTGACCGCGAGGAAAAGTATTCCGTCGGGCCGGCCACTGACGACAACTTCACCCTGCTCCGGTGGCTGGTCCAACGACGAAGGCAAGGTTCACGGGTGGGTTACGGGTGTGCATGCTTACGCCTGTCTGGCGCCCCGGACCGAGTGGTGCGAGGAGCACGACGACCGTAGCCAACCCACAAAAAAAAAAGATAATACTTTATGCAATCTACAAATTGTTGTTCTAAGTCTCTATAATTCATGTCTCTAAATTATGTGTGTAAAGTCCCCCGTAATACAAGGTTTATTTCCTTAGTGCAGGATGTTTTGCAAAATACACCATCATCATTATCTCAGCCCATATATGTCCCACTGTTGGGCTCGGGCCTCCTCCATAATGGAAGGGTAATTGACCTACTATACCACGCTGGTCAGACGTGATGATATAGGGTTTTATTTCGAGATTGCCATCTCTCGCATTGATGTTATATGCGTTTCATATCCCTCAGTCGTCTCGTACCATTCACCCACGGGTAAGATCCCTATCTTACGGTGGTGAATTGTATTCTTACTCCGTCACAACACGGAAAATACAAAAATACAAATAATGAAAATTATTAATAGAATTTTAATTAATTCGGGGACGTCACAAGTGATTTCTAGGCGGAAGGATTCACAGGCAAAAGCTAGTGTAACTAATATATCTTATATTAAGCTCTCAGTACATTGTTATTGTAAGATGCAGGGTTAAGACGAAACCAATACGCATGCGCACTGATTTGCCGTAGCACCGTAGCGTTACGAGTTTACTACGAAACGTAGCATCGTAGTACATGCTGTTCAATTATTTAATAATCGACCGTAAAACCTTTGCATTTAAGGTTTAGAATAGTATGGTGGAAATTCGCCACGTATTGTAGACGATGTTGAATTATTAAAATGTGAACTGTTAATTTGTGGAATAGGGTCGAAAATTATGTGCGCTGTATTTTAAACGTGAGGGTACTTACATATTTATAACATAGTACCAGTAGACCTGTTCTCTTTACTATACGGGGCCTATTTATGTACTACGCCTGCATGGGCTTACCATATTTGTAAAAAACATCCCTTATTTTGCGTGTGGTGACTTGATGGTGACGGAGTTTACCATGTGGTGACGGAGTAAGTATACAATTATATTTAATTAAAGTATACGGAAGCCCAATTGGGTAGGTTTGGGGATTATAATGGTATGCATCCTAGCTATATACCATTGGTATAGCAAAGATCCATGGGCGGCAGTAACACTTACCATCAGGTGTGTTGCTTGCTCGTTTGCCACCATAAGTAATATAAAAAAATAATCAACCAGAAGTAGTATGGGTTCAATTCCTACGCCGGATAATACTTTTTACGATCCATAAATTGTTTTGAGCTTATTTGTAAATATGTATCCCCCGTTTCTTAATAGTATATAGATAAAAAAGATACCGATGAATTTAGAACATCCCCTTTTTTGAAGTCGGTTAAAAATAATTAATAAATATCGGAAAAGATTCAAAATGATTGAAAAGTTAACATTTTTTGTATGATTTTTTTTTTAATTTTGACTACGTCTGATTCAGGTAGAATAATTCTGCCACCGAAGACAAAGATCGAGTACCGGTGGTCCGCTCGCATAGCGAAGAGAGGCGCTTTGCAGGGTGGATCTATGGGCTCGCGCGCCGCCTCTTCCGTCGCCCCGGACCGATTTGGCGAGGCGCGACCACATCCGTAGTCCACCGCAAATAAAAAACGTAGAATAATTCTAATAACTACACCTAATATTATGTATAATAAATAAATAAACAAATGTCCCCTATATGTTTTGTATATAACTATAAATTAACTAAAAACTCCAATCTTTATTCTTAAAATCAATTATTTTAAGAATAACGATTGGAAAACCATTATTACCGATTTATTTATTTAATTACCTAATCTGCTATAAAATAATTTGCCATCGACCCTGCCATCCGGGGTGAAGGAAAAGTGGCGTATAGGTCCATAAACCACCGTGTCCTCTCGCCATCGCCATTAAGCCGATCACTAGTACCGCTTCTTTGACATACGTGACCAATTCAGCACAATTGCCGCCTTAAGGCACACATTTAATGTATAAATAATTAAATATACTACTAAAATATAAATTCTAATTATAATAAAAGTAGAAGTTCAAATAATTCAACGTTGATAGTTTTCTGTTTACAGCTGCAGACGTGTCCATCCGGAATAGTACCACATTCTCGCAGAAAATGGACGCCTGAGAGGAGCAATGTGCTACTGCGGGTTTTCGTTGGTAGGCTGCAGCGGAGCTGTACTTTTAAAAGTCCATGAGTGGAAGTAACACTTACCATCAGTTGTGCTGCTTACCCCTTTGCCACCTCAGGCAATAAAAAAGAAAAATATATTAGGTTTATTTTTTTTTAGACAGAAAATACCGCAACCATATTTTATATAAATAAATGTAACTGTTAGCCAGTAATAAATATATATATATATATATATATATATATATATATATATATGTATACATATATATAGATATATATATATATATATATATATGTATATATATATATATATATATATATATATATATATATATATATATATATATATATATATATATATATATATATATATATATATATATATATATCATACATTACAAGGAACATGTAATAAACTCATTAAAGTTAAAAACTTTGATACAGATAACATAATTCGCCTGACGAAACTAATTTACGACTTGATAACAAATACACCAGTTCAACCGTTGCGATACTTTACACACACGCAAACGTTCATTTAAACTCGGAAACGCGCAAAGATATATCATTATACAGCCTAATGACAGAGCAAACCTCATATGAAAAAATCAACCCTATTGTCATAACAATAAAGCTCAAAGGATATTAGGATACAATGAATTGCTACAGATAACATTTTCACTCTAATGCGGCAGATATAAAGTTCAATTCGGTATGAAAAAAAAATAGCCGCAGAGGTATGCATCTAGGGAATGCAAGCAATTAGTTTATACATTGCAGATGTTCTTAATTCAAATATTCTGTACTCACCATCCGTCGTCGATGTTATATTCATCTTGTCTTTGAAAAGAAACTTTTTAATAATTAATCAAAGACACTATTCTAATTTAAAATTCAAAGTTATAGATTTAAAGTCTATACAAGGAACAACGGCCTTGATTTTGCCGCTGTCGTATTGCAGATACCACAACTGCGAATTTTATCTTTTGAAATAAAATCACAAAACACCGAAAATAAAAATAGCACTCACGAAATCTCAAGTTATTCAAATATAGAACGACCGCACGCGGTCAAACGTCAAGTATTGGCGCGAACACTTGACAGGTGGCTGATTGATTCTGTACGTTCAGAAGTGTTGAAACACTAGCACTGAATACTCTATACAACACAGAGGTCTAGATAGACGCGGATATCTTCCAATTAACAGGAAAGATGCTACTATGCGAGCAATCCGAAGCTTTTTGATAGTGTAACGACAAAACAAATAGTCCGGAATGAGTGAAACAGGGACATGCGCAGTAGGCATTGCCGTATGCGTACTTTATTAAGCTGTGGTTACCGGGTAGGCTCAGATAAAATTTTATTTACTTTAATAAATGTGTCATATTATTCTAAGTGTTGCGGTGTTGCTAATTTTTTATTAAACGTACCGTGTTGTTTTGTTAAAATGAGCTGTACTAATTGGAACGAGTTTATTAATATGTTTGTGAACATTTTCTTTTTTTATACATAGTTTCAAGTTTCACATGTCTTTATGCCTAAAAGCATAAGTGTGATGTGACATGCTCACTTTTCTCACTATTATTTTTTTCGTGTGATGATGGAGTAAGAATACAATTCACTCACTTTTATCTTACCCGTGGGTGATCGTAAGAGACGACTAAGGGATGTAAAATGCATAAAACTTCTATGCAAGAGAAGGAAAACTCGAAACAAAACCCTATACCAACATGTCTAACCAGCGTAGTATAATAGGTCAATTCCCCTCCCACTGTGGGACATATCTGAGCTGAGATGATGACGATTTTTAGTCCAATGTAATTATGGTAGCCAACCCCTCTGGACAATGTGGAGTAGTGAGATAATTGCCATTATCTGGAGGAGACCTATACCCAGCTGTGTGAAGTAGACATATGGACCGAAAAGAAGTTGAAAGAGAAGAATCAGAAGAAACAAGATAATTACCAACTATTGAAATCATCTGCCATACCTTGTGCTTTTGACTCGAGATATTTTTATAAATACAATATTTTGGTCTAGAACATGAACCAAAAAAATATACGTGCCGTTTTATAACAATTAACATTGTTTCAGAGACGTAATTAATTTTGAATGATTTTGATAGTTTCTGCGAAAAGCCTTGCTATTGCGGTTTCATGTGAAAGATTAAATAGACAACCCTAAAGTATTGTAAAGTCATAGACAAAATAAATTAAAAATTCATTTATAGGCACTTATAGGCTTATCTTTATAATTTATCTTTATATTCACAATTCTAGGGTATGTGGAAGCGGGTACGAATACTACCAACCCTTACTTTGCTCGTGGATGTCGTAAAAGACGACTAAGAGCCTTATTACGACTTGGGCAAACTTCATCTGATGCCACTTGGTCAACAATTACATTCCCAAGAAGGGTTGACTGGCAGGCGGTCGGTCATAAAACTATTGCCAATAAATTTTACAATCTATACTGTGAAAGAAGAGTACATATTGTATCGCCCCAAGTAATTGGGATAAGAGTAGGAGAATGATGATTCATAATTTCACTATAGGGTTATATGAAATTGAACTCCTAAACTACTATGCAAGATTTAAAAAAAAAAAATTACACCTATAAACCTCCGAATGCTTTAGTTCAAAAATTAGAAGATGGCTTTGTGATCAACATATTTTTTGCGTTAGTTAATATATAATGAATGATTTTAGGTTAGTTAATATATAATGAAATACCAGCTAGTGACTTTGCGACCACTTTTCTTTGAACATATTTCATACCTTTAGGTATTAAGCTATGTAATATCTACAGAATACAAACTATTATCATATGAAAGTACAAAAAAATTGTCTCAGTAGTTTTTAGATAATTCTTAATCATAATAAAAAGCACAAATTAAAAATTCATGAATGCGATGATTTATGTCTGTGATTATAACACCCGTATTAAATTTCTCTCAAATGTATTCAATGTAAATATTGCCTTTTTTTTCTCTCTACTATTTAATTATAAGTATAAATAATAATTATCGGGTCACTTATATATTTATAGGTGACTTACGATAGGCAATGTGCTGTGATAAAAAAGGCAGAACAGAAGGAATTACTGGTACCGCATACTCATAGAGAGTATGATAACGAAGTGGAAATTGCTAATAATACATTTCATTCATCCATCCACCAACCTGTAGACATTCACTGTTGGTCATACGTCTTCCCACGAAATTACCTTTCAGAATGTTCTGTACTATTTGCACCAAATGACTCCCTACTATTTTAGACCCTTTTTATTAGTTTTTTCATCTAGTGGAGGGTCTGGTATACGTTATACTCATGGTCACCCCTGGAGAAACTTTTTTCCCCAACTGTTGTTAGTTCAACAAGCTAATTCTTGGGGATATGTTGGTGACACTTTTTTTTTTGGATTTCCATGTTCCAAATCTTATTACAATTCCCGAACAGAACCTTTTCTATAGCATGCTGAGCGACTTTGCGCCTATTTGTGAGGCCATTCAGAGGTTCATTCAGTGCCATAAGTCATTATACATTTTTATGAATGTAAAACAGTGCTCATTCGTTCATCGTTATCTACAGTTAGACATGGGCTTCGTTAATTGGGAATAATAGTACCATAATCATCACAGATCACAATTGATGTAAAATGTTGTTACCCAGAAAAATGCTACTGGATATTCAACTGCTGACCCCTAAGCCGCTTTTTACAAAACAGAAAAGTACAA
Organism: Lymantria monacha; assembly: GCA_905163515.2. NCBI lineage: Eukaryota > Metazoa > Arthropoda > Insecta > Lepidoptera > Erebidae > Lymantria > Lymantria monacha. The sequence goes on along the minus strand of LR991107.1, from coordinate 9,755,382 downwards.
GATGATGTCACATTTTATTTCTAAGTTTCCATCCAGAGTATAATACAAAAATCAATTAAATAGCATAATAATTGCTACATATAACTAAAAATAACTAAACACACTTTCCCCTACATTAAAAAAAATACGATGAATAGAACTAGTTAAGACGAATTGAATGAGCCCCAATTCGATGGGTTTTATAATAAGCATTTTAAAATTTCATCGCCTACTTTCTAACTTGATTATTGGAATAGCTCAGTCATGTTAAATTTCAAACAAAAAAGAAACTGCAATATAATCGATCTATTAATTTAGGAGCTACGATGTCACAGATAGACATATAGATACAGTAAACTTATAACACCCCCTATATTTTTATGTCAGAGGTTAAAAATTAAACTCAGAACCAAATTATCACGATAGTACAGTAATAGCTGATTGCTGCTTCTTATTTATATAAGCAGGCTATTGTACCTATGTACTGAGTACCTAAGTATGTACTGATGTAGAGCTTGATGAAAAGTTGAGGAGATCCGCGTTATCAATTGATATATTATTAATTTTATTTTTAATCACTAAACGTTGCTCATAGCTAGAATTTTTCTTAAACTTGGTAAAAGCTCTGACAATATGAAATGTATCCTTTTTCTTTCCTTAGTACTAATAAAAAGAAAATATTTTGAGTCTATTCTATACATACATATTAAAAAAAAAGAGAGAAATATGACTATGGTGCTTAAAATATATATTACTTACATAAAATATATAGCTGTGTGGTACCGGCTACGAATACTACCAACCCTTACTTTGCTCGTGGATGTAATAAAAAACGAATAAGGGCTTTATAACGACCTGGGCCAACTCTATCTGATGCCATTTGATCAACAATACATTCCCAAGGAGGGTTGATGTCTAACAGGCGGCCGGTCATAAACTATTGGCAATAACTTTTACAATATGCACTATAAAAAATGAGTACATACTGAATCGACCCCAAGTAATTGGGATAAGAGTAGAAGAAAAAAGAAGAAGAAGGTTTTTAAAATTTCATCGTGATCAGATTTGTTTTTCGTCTTTTTTTTTTTTTTTTTTTTTTGCCGAAACTAGAGGTACGTCACATATACATAGCATGATCATAGAAGAACTATGTTATTTGACATACAAGAAGTAGCACTCGCATAAATACTAAAAAATTGTGCTAAATATTTTATTTCCAGTGTATATATGTAGAAGATGTTTGTGTCTCCAGATGGACGTATTGATGTCTGCTAACTCGAATGCGACTATCCACAACGAGACGATGTTTTGAAATGATACGGGACTGTATTTAGGGGTATTTAAAAGAAAAGCTGTAAATTTGTCCCTCAGCAACAATAGTTCTGAATGGATATTACTGCTTTACCCTGTGGTCATCATGACGTATATATGTCTTAACATTCTCCTTACTTAATAAACTAACTTGGTTTCACTTTTCCTATAAAGATATAAGGGAAATTAACATATGACTATGCCAGTAAAACGAGTTGGTATAGAGGTTAATTTACAATTTTCTATCAATTTTCTACTTCTTTTATTTGCCTAGAGCTTTTATGGAAAAGGAAAGAGTTATAAAATATTCCTACTCCGTCATTATACGGAAAAAATAAGTTTTGAAAATGACATATAAATATAAATAATTTTGCTGGTATTTTATTATTCATGAAAACATTTTTTTTTTGTTGAATTTATATAAGCTTGTATTAAGCGAGGGATACCACTTAATTTTCATTTGTGGCTAAATCTAAAAGAAAATTTTAATATTGACAAACTGTATGAACGAGGCCGTACTGCAGCGGGTCTAAGGCGGGCCACGTGTCGCGTAGGGCTCCCGCTCTTGAGATATTTATCCCAAGCGGTGACAGATGTCTAATTCACACAAACATAGAGTAGTACACACATGTAGAAAATGTGTGTACTAAATTTCTATTTCTATTGTCAAGAATAATAGTTTACTACTAAATGCAAATGACATTATTTAAACTGATAATTGAAAAAAAAAACTATATTTAACATACATACATACATACATATCATCACGCCATATCCCTTGCAGGGTAGGCAGAGAGAACAGAGTGCCAGAGAACTCTATCTCTGCATACTTCACTCGCTTCCTCAACATTCATAATTCTCTTCATACACGCTCGCCGGTTTCGGAGACTCTTGACTCCACCTTCCTTCAGTACATGACCGATCTGGTCTAGGTAGGTTAGTCTCGGTCTCCCTCGGTACCTACATCCTTCCACTTTCGCATTGTATATCTTCTTAACCAGGCGTTCGTTCGGCATTCTTTCCACATGTCCGAACCATCGGAGCATTCCCTTTCGCATCTTTACACCAATACTCTCTTTCATACCTACTCGCTCTCTTACGTCATCGTTACGAATGCGGTCGGTCAGCCTAACTCCACAGATTTTCCGCAGAGATCGCATTTCGACCGCATTAATTTTACTATCATACTCTTTTCTGCATACCCAACTCTCGCTTCCATACAGTAATGTTGGGACAAGCACTGCGTTATGTATTGCTACACGTGCCTTCTGGCTGAGGTGGTGGCTGCCGAGAAGTTGCCCCAACGCTCCGTTCACTCTATTTCCCGCATTCACTCTTCGCTCTATATCAGTGGTGTACCTTCCATCTCGGCTAAATCCACATCCAAGATATACAAATTCATCCACTTGCTCTAGTACATCATTACCTATTGTTACTCTTACATCTGTTCTGGTTTTATCTCTTTCAAAGACCATTATTTTGGTTTTGCTCACATTCACGCGTAGACCCCTTTTCTTACAATCTTCTGTCATTGTGTCGACTAGGGTCTGCAGGTCAATCGCTGACTGTGCCAGCAGGACTGCATCATCTGCATAAAGCAGAGCAGTGACCACTGAGTCGCCCATCTGGACTCCCACATTCATATCGTTCAACCTTTGGAGACATTTATCCAGATATATGATAAACAGCCTGGCTGACAGAATGCACCCCTGCTTAACGCCGATATTGACGTCAAACCAAGGCGACATTCCATCATCCAGCCGCACACAGGCTCTACAGCCCATGTAACTGGACTGCACAGCCTGTAGCAGTTTACCGTTAATACCATACTCCGGTAAAATGTAACTATATTTAAGAGATCTAATATTTACGTGAGTATCACACTTCTTACTTCCTACTAATATTATAAATGTAAAATTTTGTGACGATGTTTGGGCGTTTGTTATTCTATTACACGTAAATCGTAGAACAAATGTTGATGAGTATTGCCAGATAAATAGACCAATTCTTGAATTAACACATAGGATACTTTTTATCTATTAGAATAATAGTTTTTTTTTTATTGCTTATGGTGGCAAACGAGCATGCAGGATGGTAAGTGTTACTGCAGCCCATGGACTTTTGCAATAGCTAGGCCGTGCCTACCAAAACAAAACCCAATCCCACCCAGTTGGGCTTCCGCCTCTCTCGCTCACCAAACGTAGAGCAATAGCAAATTGCCATTAAATTACTGAAATTTAGCATTTAATATGCTTAATTATTTATAAAACCCAATTACGAAGCGAATCATCATTCATCATCGAATCATCATCATTTTTCGCTTCGTAATCGGGTTTTATAAATAATTAAGCATATTAAATGCTAAATTTCAGTAATTTAAATAACAAGGTTGTATCATCGTTTATGATACAACCTTGTCGTCATGGCAGAATCCATGGAGGACCTGGGCACCATGCTCAACGATCTCAGCAGGGTATCCCAACTAGTGGGTTTACGAATGAACATGGACAAGACGAAAGTCATGTCAAATGCCCATGTCATTCCTGTACCGGTCCTAGTTGGCAATGCGATTCTCGAAATTGTCGATCATTATGTTTACCTTGGACAAACAGTCCAGTTAGGTAGATCCAATTTCGAGAAAGAGGTCAGCCGACGAATCCAACTCGGTTGGGCAGCGTTCGGGAAACTTAAGAAGATCTTCTCATCCAACATACCTCAGTGTTTGAAAACACAGGTCTATGACCAGTGTGTGTTACCAGTGATGACTTACGGCACGGAAACGTGGTCCCTAAATGTAGGCCTCATAACCAGGCTCAAAGTCGCTCAGCGTGCTATGGAGCGGGCTATGCTCGGGATTTCTCTGCGAGATAGAATCCGAAATACGGAAATCCGCAGACGAACGGGTGTAACCGACATAGCACGAAGAATTAGCACGCTGAAGTGGCAATGGGCAGGCCACATCGCTCGAAGAACCGACAACCGCTGGGGAAGAAAGGTTCTAGAGTGGCGACCACGTACCGGACGACGCAGTGTGGGACGCCCCCCCACTAGGTGGACAGACGACCTAGTGAAGGTTGCTGGGCGTCGTTGGATACAGGCGGCACAGGACCGCACTCTGTGGCGTAAAATGAGGGAGGCCTACGTTCAGCAGTGGACGGCAATAGGCTGAAATGATGATGATGATGATCATCGTTTAATACAATTCTAACTGAAAAGTTTGAAGTATTAAGCCTATAACAATGTGTAAACATTGTCGGGTAGATAGCATACCGTCATCTTAAGTCGTAAATATGATACGAAGCGAAATTTTCATGTTCTATAATAAGTCACGGTGGTGTAGTGGCAGCATGATTGGGCCGGAATCCCAATAGGCGCGGGTTCGAATCCCGCTTGTGACATCATTTTTCGCTTCGTAATCGGGTTTTATAAATTGCCATTACTCAGACGTCGATCTTCTGCGAGAGTGTGGTACTACCCCGGACGGACCGGCCCGCGTCTGTAGACAGAAAACTGTCAATAGTGTGGTCCTACCACTTTCAAGTTTTAATTTTATGAAAGTTATTCTTTACGCGGGCGAAGCCGCTGTCAGAAGCTAATAAGAAACAAAATTATTTTAGCGGCTTTTATCACGTTTGTATAAAATTTTTACTTTATTAACGTTTGGAATATTTTTCAGCATTCATGATTACAGAAGAACTAATATATTTTATATTTTCTGTCTTGTTTACTGTTTGTTTTTTCATCATGCTTCGCTTTGCACTCGAGCCTCCTCCACAATAGATGGGAAAATTAATTTACTATATCGATATAGTCAAAGGGTTGGTATAGGTTTTCAATTCGAATTTTCATACTTTAATTGCGATCTATTTACTCTTCAGTAATGGTTTGTCAGGCAAAATATTTTGACATATTTTATATAATAGTTTGGGGAAAAAGTTTCTTTTCATTCTATATGAAAAATCAAGACTATTTCTTTCAAAGTTTATTTAGATTTAATTACAAGAAGGTGCCATTTTCTTCGATGACTGTCTGCCATGTTATAAATTGACATGATCCATTGAAATATTGGGAATTATGATCAAAAAACCTCGACAAGTAGTTTTAGCAGTCCTGTTTTGATGTTAAATTGATATTGTCTAACGAATTCTGAAGGAACCGAAACATGTAGAAATTTGAAGGTCAAAATCGTCAAGATTATCTGAAGGTCAAAATCGTCAAGATTATATGGCAGATTTATTAACACCTCCCAGACAAATTCTCTTATTTTTTTCTGAATCACTAAAGATGTGTGTGGTCAAGCGTTATCGTGATGAAAGACTACACTCCTTTTCTTGATTAATTCCGGCTGCTTTCTCTCAATTTCTTTCTTAAATCCCATCAATTGGTAGCAATAGAAATCCGAATCGATGGTTTTGCCTAGCGGTAAAAGTTCATAATGAACTATACCCTTCCAATCCCAACATACACACAACATCACCTTATTGCGAGTTAGCCTGGTTTTTGCCACAGTCTGACCGACCTTTGACCACGACTTTTTTCTCACATCTTTATCGAACATGATGAAAGGTGGTTTCATCACTAGTTATCAATATCTTCAATAACGGTTCAGTTTAATTAAGCTTCAATAAAGAATCACAAATAAGTACACGGTTCATTAGGTCTCTTTCAATGAGCTCATGTGGCACCCAAATATCGAGCTTTCTTGTATGCTCAGTTTTTTTTTTTAAATGGGTTGAAACTATTTTATGGTCAATTCCCAGATCTTCAGTTCAGTAACTACCGATATGCCGATCGTTTCCCACTTTTTCAAAAATGGCGTCCATTTTATCATTGACAGGGCGATCAGAGAGAGATGCATCTTTGACAACAAAGTGCCTGGATTGAAAACGTTTAAACCAACTTTGTGCTACTTTTAGTGACACCCATAAACGTCACAATTTTTTTTCGCTGCTTACGTTGCATTTATTCCTTTTTTGTAATAAAATTTTAAAATATATAGAAATACAAATAAAAAACGGGGGGAAACAGCATTTTACTAAACTATTTCTTTTTACAAAGGTTTTGATAGTATCAAAACAAAACATCACAACAGATATAACTAGTACAGCCAAAGAGTTTTTATTAAAAGTATATGCAGACTATACGCGAAAAGACTTTGCCCGACCTATTATGTAAAATTATTATATCATTACTACTACATATTACTACTACATATACTACATATGTATCTAATGATTTCTGATGTTTACGCGAGTGTTACACATTTAAAATAAAACTATAATGGTCACGGGAGGACAGTCCTCCCGTGACTATGATTACTGCAAAGTGTTCAAAACATCGGGAAATTAAATCAAATACAAACGCGATAGTAAATAAGTAATAATACAATTCACCACCCCCTATCTGACCCGTGGGTGATCCCACGGGTCAGATAGGGGGTGGTGAATTGTATTATTACTCCTTCACCACACGGAACTGAAAAATATAAAAATTTCTAAACGAAGAATTCACATATCAAACAGAAAATCTCTAACAAGTTTTTGAAAGAATTTATGTAGCTAATAAACAACTCATATATGCAAATGATAAAACAGACTCGAAGATGGTAGAAGTTACAAAGTTTATCGATAAAACTTCACTCGATAACAACACTAGAAGCAAATAAAACTTGAGTGTGTTGTTTGAAAATGTCGATAAGTTCCAACACTACGTTGACTTTAAAATGTTTGAAGTATATTTTTCATAGAGAAAAGAAAGTTTGCGGAAGGATTTCAACTGTGGAAAGAGAGCTTACGGGGAACGAACACCTGGTTACTTCAGGTAATATATACAGTTTCTGTTCCCAATAGAAAAGCATACTAAATGTAATAGTAATATAGAATACTTTGTTATATTTGTTTGACTATTTCATTTGTCTAATGGCATAAGTTTGCTGCTACGATCGTACATTCTTGCGAATACTAAGTTGAATGCATAGATAATTGAAGTTTATAGTATTTTGGTTTCCGATTGGCACTATTTGAGTATGGCAATCTAAAAATATGCTTCATATTATTGATGATTTTTTTAATTAAGGTTCTATATAGTGACGGAGTAAGAATACAATTCACCATCCCAAACTTACCCGTGGGTGATCGTTAAAGACGACTAAGGGATGAAAAATGCATATAACATCTATGCAAGAGAAGGAAAACTCGAGATAAAACCCTATACCGATATGTCTGATCAGGGTGGTGCAATAGGTAAATTTCCCTGCTAGTGTGGAAAAGGCTGAGCCCAGCTGTGGGACATAGATGAGCTGAGATGATGATGATAATATTTATAACTCATCATCATTACCCTGCTCTTATGCCAATTACTTGGGGTCGACAATCCTATCCGATGTCATCTCTGCATTTACTCCCTTTCTATTCATATCATGCTTCACGCAATCCATCCATCTTTTCTTCGGTCTTCCCTTACCTCTAAAGCCTTCAACATTCATACTTAAAACTCTTCTCCCAACATTACTTTCATCCCGTCTCATCACATGTTCATATCAAGTCAGGAGTTCACTTTTCAACTTTTCCGTCACTGGCGCCACTTTCAAACTTCCTCTTATATACTCATTTCTTACCTTATCCATTCTCGTTAGGCCACACATCCATCTTATCATTCGCATCTCTGCTATATGCAGCCGTCTCTCATCCGTCGCTTTTGTAGCCTAACATGCTGATCCATACAATACGGCAGGCCTTATTAAGGTTTTGTATATTTTACTTTTCAATTTTAAGGGTACTTGAGAGTCACATATGGTACCCGTGACCTGCCGCCATTTCATCAACTCCGCGTCAATTTTGTGCTTCACCGCACGATCCAGGTCGCCATTGCTTTGGATAAGCGAACCGAGGTATCGAAAGTTGGAGCATACTGGTATAGGTACTCCATCTTATAATATTTATAACTAAGAAAATAAAATAGTTGATGCAATTTTAAACTTTCTGTCTAGGCGAAGCAAGATAGACGGGTCAGTTCTTATATAATATAAAGAACAAAATAGGTATATTGCTAAAATGCAACAGTGTTGGCACCAATTGAATATATATTGGGTCATTGTCAAATTATTTTTACATTGTTTACAACTTACATTGTTACTACTATTGTTTACGTTACTATACAGGTGACACTTTTGAAAACATCCACCGTCTAAAAACACCTCAAAGGAACTTCGTAACTAAAAAGTTCGTGAAATTCTAACAAGATGGCACTACTTACACTAACTATAGTGAATATAAAAATAGTAGTAGAATATTCCAGTATACAAATTCAAAATAATAAATTACACTACATTTTATTATATCATGTAAAAATAAATATTTTAACGCGAAACGCGTGCTCAATATGATAAGATTAGAGAAATTCTAAACTCGTAAAGTAACTAATTAATTAACATGACTTAATCATAATAACTTTTATAAAATTATTGTTAAGGAAATAAATATGTTATTCTACATCTAAAAATAAGCGTATTGGGGTTATGGCTGGGCATAGCCCACTTTTTTTGCCGGGTTTCGCACACACTTCGCACTTCGGCCATTCCATTCGAAGCGACAGAAGGGCGGTGTGCGGTCCCATAACCCATCGTGTTGTCTCTCCGTCCAAAAAGGGAGATATGAAGCAAGATTGACTAAAAAGCCAATAAATACGAGGATGTGCAGCTACGAGAGGCACAACAATACAACACCACCAGTTACGAGAAGCACAGCACCACGGATATAATAGAGCTTAAGGATCTATACGTGAGCCTCAAGATTAATTGCAATAGTATGTATGACAAAAACGTTCAAAGGCTACCTCGAGTTGCTACAAGGTCCATATAGTATACTACACTAGATACTACTCCCAAAGAATGTGGTGAGCTATTTGTTCATAATCGCAGTTAGACGTGAAAGAGTAACTAAATGGTGACTGTACTAGTTTTAAAACAAAATAATTTACTTCTAAAATGATGACCAGTAAGGAATTGGGCTACACAATGATCGTTCTCTAGTTAAATTTTCTTTAAACGTCTCTGCAACAGATGGAAAATAGATGTAAATGATATAAGAGAATAGTTATAACTTGTTAGACGTGAGATACTCTTCTGATGAGCATGAATGCTGCAAGCTATTCGAAAAATACGGGATAAGATCATAAAAGCATTGAATAAAAGATAAATATAAGATATAAATATTTTAACTATATATTATAATTCAAATAAATTAAAACATAATATATAACATTCTGTGCGTTGACGGAGTAAGAATACAATTCATCACCCCCTATTTTACCCATGGGTGATCGTAAAAGACGACTAAAGAATATAAAACGCATATAACATCTATACAAAAAAAGGATTATTGTGGTAGGACCACGCTGTGGACAGTTCTCTGTCTACAGCCGCGGGCCGGTCCGTCCGGGGTAGTACCACACTCTCGCAGAAGATCGACGTCTGAGTAATAGCAATGTGCTATTGCGCTTCGTTCGGTGAGCGAGAGAGCCGGAAGCCTAACTGGGGTGGGTTCAGGGTTGTATTGGTAGGCAGCGGCCTAGCTATACCATTGGCAAAGGTCTATGGGCGGCAGTGACACTTACCATCAGGTGTGCTGTCTGCTCGTTTGCCGCCATAAGCAATAAAAAAAAAAAAAAAAAAAAAAAAAGGAAAACTCCACACAAAACCCTATACCAACACGTCTGACCAGCGTGGTGTAGTAGGTCAATTTCCCTCCCATTATGGAGGAGGCTTGAACCCAACAGTGGGACATATATGAGCTGAAATGATGATATAAAATTCGTATGCTTCGCGGCTGTGCAAAACTTTGGTATTCTGAGTTTATCAGAAGAGCGCTACTCTACCTAAGGTATCACCTTAACTAGTTTTTACGGCGTCTCCAATTAAATAAGATGATGGGAAAATCTTATTATCAACTAATCACAATATTTGGATTTACAAAATAAATATACAAAATACACATATGTTTTTAAGCAAATCATTATAATTTCAACGGAGTCACTAACCAAATACAGGTCATTCGACGAACTAATAAACCCTCGCATTTACCTGTCAAGCACAATATTAGCCGGAGTAACCCCAAAAAGTAATTAACCACGCAACAATAGAACAGCTCCTTTTCAACAAAAGCCCTGGACAAAATACAGCAACACAAAAGAGTTCAATTTAGTTCAACTAAAACGAGAAACGCGACGGTAATGCGATAAAAAATCTTACACACGCAAACTGTATTACTGAATCAAAGTATGTCATTTTTAACCTGTGACAGAATTGTACCTACTTATATGCATATATATTTTTTTGTCACAACACCTTGCACTAAGGAACTAATCGTTATTTTCCGAGAGACTTTATAAACGTGTAATTAACGGATTCATTTTTATTTAATATATCACTCTCATACATCACTCGCTACTACTCAAATCATGAATACAATCCACTTCTGGGTTGACTTAAAAGACTAACTTACTATAGAAAAGGAGGAACATTGACCTACTATTCACTGATCAGATAGATTGATATAGGATATACATATTTCGATTTTTTCTTTTATTGCATAAATGTTATCTGCATATTACATTCCTTAGTCGTCTTTTATATTAAAAAGAAAAATTACTGATAGAAAAATTAAAATTGATAATATTCGTAAAAAAGTTTTTTTAAATAAAAAAAAAAAATAACACATCATGAAATTAATCGTCAAAAACTCTGTGCTGTCACTAGTGTCACTTTGATTACTTGAGCTTGAGCTTTGTTACGGAATTTTGACGGGCATTTGAAAACGTCATGTGGTGCTCTTGTATTATATTCGATATCTTAGTGTTTTAACGTGTTATATTAGATAATTTTGATGGCATTTTATGTAATGTGATGTGCGAAAATACTGGGATGTAGTGAATATCATATAAAAGTGCTTTACAACGTTTTCGTTTTCCATCAAAATTCCCACAAGATACCATTAACAGTGTGGCCATTGCACTGTTAATGGTGACAATTTGACTTAGACAACGACTGACTTGAAAGACTTAAAACGTGAAAATATTTATAACTTGACACTGGCACCAATAGCTCGTATATGTAGCTGATTGCCAATACATAAGAAGAAGAAGAAGAGCTTTGTTACACTACGCTAAACCGCCATTTTGATTATTAAAAAATCTTTAAACTGCGTCTACTGTAAAATTGTTTCGTTTTGATTGATGTCACTTTTCCAATATTTATCAAATTTCATTCTTTAAAATATAATATTAAATGTTGCAATGATATTTTTCAGTTGATTTTTTATTGAATTAAAAATTACTACGAATAAGTTCTAGATATTCATTTACTTTTATAATGTAGAAACTCACCAAAAATGAATATCCAAAATATTATCGCTTTATAGGATATCATCTCAGCCCATATATGCCCCACTGTTGAGCTCGAGCCTCTTTCATAATGGGAGGAGGTTGACCTACTATACCACGCTGATCAGACGCGTTGGAATAGGATTTTCTTTCGAGTCTATTAGTGTTAGGACCACGCTGTTGACAGTTTTTCGACTACAGACGCGGACCGGTCCGCCCGTGGTATTACCATACTCTCGCAGAAGATCGACGTCTGAGTAATATCATCTAATAACGATGATAACCAGTAAATGCCACAAAAAAGACTTTTTTTTTTGTTTAGAAGTCTGTTTTATAAGGGATTGGAATAGGTATAAATACCACAAAAAAGACCATGTTTTATTTTTTTTTTAGAAGTAACACTTTTGATATGAGTTTAGAAAAAGTACTCGATGTTTAAAAACATCGATGTTTTCATCCGATACATCGACAGACATCGATGTACAGTTTCAATTTATAGAATCGAAAAAAACAGCGAAGTTTTTTCAAAGTGGACACCCCTAGTTTGTATTGGTAGGCAGCGGCCTAGCTATACCCTTGGTATACCAAAGGTCCATGGGCGGCGGTGATACTTACCATCAGGTGTCCTGCTTGCTCGTTTGCCATCATAAGCAATAAAAAAAGAGTTTTTCTTCACTTGCATAAATTTTATATGCGTTTTATATTCCTTAGCCGTCTCTTATGATCACCCATAGGCTAGGGTGCGGTGAATTGTATTAGTACTCCGTCACCACACGTAAAATAACCTTATAGATGGTTGAAAATATACTTTTATATTTTTTACTTTGAAGCATAAATAATGAAAATTATATATACACAGTCACACATGATTTTTAAGCACGCCTAAGTTATTATAAAATATTTTAAAATAATATTTATGAAGTTGACTTGAAATTTATTTTTTATTGCTCTTGGTGGCAAACGAGCAAGCAGCACACCTGATGGTAAGTGTCACTGCCGTCCATGGACCTTTGCAATACCAAGGGTACAACTAGGCCGTTGCTTACCACTATAAACCCCAAACCCACCCAATTGAGCTTCCGGCTCTCTCGGACTCTTTCTCTTTTTGTGTTAAAAGTTTATTTAAAACAAATTAACTTTTAAAACAGAACCGCCTTCTGGTATATATAAATTAAAACGATAGTATTTTCAAAACATACAACTGTACTGTTAATACAAATTGTCGCTTCAACACTCAGTTTTGACCGTCCAACAAAATTTAATATTTTACCTCTAACATGCCTAAATAAATATCGTGATTAGTTTCTGAAACGTATGTAAATTTAGAGAAGTAATGAAATACAATTATTATATATAGCATACTAATTTATACTGTAGAACCCGGCGTTTAACACGTGTAAAGTATCCGGGTATGGTACTTTTTTTTGATAGAATATACTTTATTACTGAGCCCCTGTTCGGACAATTCAAGACAGCGGAAGGGATGTTGTGGAGCCTCTTAGCTTACCGTATTTTAACTTCCTTTCATTTACCATTTAAGTTGACTTCAGGCATCGAATCTTATCTCCTATACTAAATAAACGTGTGAGTGCGAATATTAAAAACAGCCTTTTTTTGACGGCGGGCTATGGAGTGGTCAACAACCTGCTAAATCCGACCGGGGCGACAAAAGAAGCGGTGCGGGACCCCATAGACCCATCCTACATGTACCTCTCTTCGCCGAGCGAGTGGGCTACCAGAATTCGGTCATTGTCTACGATGGCCCGTCCGGCGGTTTACCCTCACGGGTATTCTCTCGGGTCGAAAAGAAGCCTGAGGGATCACCACGAAATTGGGTAGGAATATTCTTTGGCTGCCCACGGATGTCAAGGAAGCGGTAGCAATGATGGGGAGGGAATACGGTGGATTATGGGGCCACACGCAGCCCTTCCGCCGCTCCGGACGGAATGGACGGCGTGTTACCAGACCGCCAAAAGAAAAAGCAGTATTCTCTGGCAAATTTCAAATATATTTTTTCTTTTTCGTAGACTGTGGTATGTAATGTTGTCCTTTCGGGTATTATATCCATCCTCATCCCGACAACAAACAACTGTGTTGTGTCGTCGGAGCATCGCCTTCACGTGGCCGGTCTCTCTGTGGGTAGGGGACATATCCCAGATCCATCCATCTACCCGCAACGATATCGTGTCCCTTGATAAGGCCTCTGTCCTATTGTGGATCTCGATAAGATATCGACCTTCAGTGCCAGTGTTATAGGTTCGATTCTTACGCAGTACAATACTTTGTGCGATCCACAAACTTTTGTCTTGAGTCTGAGTGTAATTTGTCTGCGTTAATTATATGTTTGTAAAGTCCTCCGCAATACATGTATTATTTCCTCAGTGCAGAATATTAAAAAAAAAAAAAAAAAAAAGAACAAAAGTCAAGAGTAGCATATAACGTAACTTTTACAAATACAGTTCCCGAAACATAGTTTAGAGAGTTATCCGTGTGGTGACGGAGTAAGAAAACAATTCACCAGCCCCTATGTTACCCGTGGGTGATCGTAAGAGACGAATAATAGATATAAAAACGCATATAACATCTATGCGAGAGAAGGAAACCTCGAAACAAAACTCTATACCAACACGTCTGACCAGCGTAATGGTAGTGACAAAATCTTCAATACTCGAAGCCACGAGGTTAAGCTCTTGAAAATATAATTAAGAAAAGAGCAATTTCAATCGTAAACCATTCTGTTGACAGTTTCCAACCTGTAATAATAAAAAAGTAGGTTTTTAGCATTATGCTCTCGCAGAAAATTAACATCTATTTTTGTCTATCTATCTTAGCTTATGTACGTCCCACTGCTGGGCTCAAATCTCCACCAAAATAGGAAATTAATTTACTTTACTACACTGTTCAGATTTTCCGTGTGGTGACGGAGTAAGAACACAATTCACTACCCGTGGGTGATCGTACGCGACGACTAAGGGATATAAAACGCATATAACATCTATGCAAGCGAAGGAAATCTCGAAACAAAACCCTATGCAACAAAACCCAACACGTCTGACCAGCGTGGTATAGTAGGTCAATTACTCTCTCATTTTGGAGGAAGCTTGAGCCCAACAGTGAGCTGAGCTGAGCTATATGAACTGAGATGATAATGATGACTACGCTGGTCAGATGTGTTAGTGCAGGGTTTTATTTTGAGATGTTCTTCTCTTGCATAGATGTTATATGCATATACCTATGTGTGTGTTTTGTATTCTTACTCCATTACTACGGAAACATTTAAATAGGAGCAGTTTTCTACTACGCTTCATCAATTCAATCAATGCCACCCTATCCTCATTTCACTCCCAATCAATATGGACTGTTTGTTCTGCTACTAAAGGTAATAAATAAGGGTTATAAAATATTTAGTATTATTTTCTTTTTATACTGGCTATGAATTTATATTAATTTATATAAATTCATTAAAATTTCTGTAATAACAATGACATATTGGACGTAAGCCACCTTAGTTCTCCCTTGATCATGATCACTGTAAAGTGTTCGAAACGTCGGGAGTTTAAAAATCAAATACAAAGGCGATAGAATCAGTAAAAGTAGTTTTATTTCAAATATATTATTTAGTAATCAATTCTTAGTTTCTATGAAATATTTAATATTTTTACTTTAACCCCATTAGCCTTGTCCTCTCTTTTTATAAACTACTTGGTTGTAATTAAGTCTAAAATCGTGAGCCGTTCGCGTGTACCAGTCAATTTACTAAAGTGCCAGAGGATTATTAACTTTAAGAAGCATATTATAACGACGCTAGTTAATTATTTATTTCGATATGAAAAAAATATCGATAGTAGAATTTGATTGTACAATTTTTTTTTTATTAAAAGTACTGTGGTTTTTTTTTTTTCAATTATTAATACGGCTAACACAGTTCTTGATGAGGCGGTTGAAGTTTAATGAAGTACAATTTAATTATTAAACAGCTTTCAGGTTTATTAATAGATAAGTTATAGGTTTATTATCCGTGTGATAACGTAGTAAGAATACAAATCACCACCCCCCCCCCTATCTTGCCCGTGGGTGATCGTAAGAGACGACTAAGGGATATAAAATGCATATAACATCTATGCGAGAGAAGGAAAACTCGAAACAAAACCGACACGCCTGACCAGTGTGGTATAGTAGGTCAATTTCCCTCCCACTGTGGAGGAGGCTCGAGCCCAACAGTGGGACATATATGAGCTAAGATGATGATGGTGATGATGATAAATAAATAAGAGCCACAAAAGTAAGATTAATATTCATTCAATTAAAGAGTCAAAAAAGAAAACATCAATATTTTGGTTAATTTATCACTTATTTTTATTAAATTTTAATGTTACTACTTAATCTTATTGTCAACTCTTAAATGTCTTGCTTCACATAATGAATATTTTCTCTGATACTAATAAACCCTTAGCTTTCATCGTTCAGAAGTAAGTCTTCTTTTATTAAATCAAATTTAAATAAAATCTCTGCAAAATATTTGTAGGTCATACAAAGTTTTTTCCTATATAAATAGAAATAGAAACCATTCACGGTAAAATAATTTCTCTATAACGCTAATTTGTAGATTTTTGAAACACTTGTTGCTATATATTAACAATATTTTATGAAAAAAAAAATCTCTAACAAAACAATATCACTTGATCACCATATACTATGAATATAATATAATTACGATCATTTGTCGTCGTCATAGCAACGATCATAATAAAAATAATTTATTTTCTCGTCATTTGACGTCTTCAAAACGAAATTAGATTAGATTATGCTGACTACATATCCGTATGAACTTTTAGAACTATATTAAAAAAATATACTTTAATCCTTAATCAATATAATATATGTGTATGTATATACATATCTGTATGTGTGTATGTGTATGTATGTATATGAATGTGTGTATATATATATATATATATTTATATATATGTGTGTATGTATATATGTAGGTATGTGTATATGTACGTATATGTGTAGGTATATGTATGTGTATATCTTATTATTATTATTTTTTTATATATATATACAATATATATATTTTTTTTTGCCCTTTTATATTTTATACCAGTAGCAAACTACCTACCACATCTCTTTTCTGTCAGCTTCATCCTGAGGTTGCCTGGGAGAGATCACTTAAAGTGATAAGGCCGCCTTTTGTACATTACATAATAGACTAGCTCGTAAAGTTTTTCATTGTAACTGGTGTGCAAATAAAGAATTTTCTATTCTATTCTATTCTATTCAATATAATGAAATGTCAATATTCATTGTTAGACATATGGTAGCACCCTGACAACCAACCAAAATATCTGGCAGGCAGTTTGGGTGATTGCCGTTCTTATTACAATTCTTAAAACAAAAAAAAAACAGTTTGACGACAGATTGTATTGTTAATCGTATAATATATTTCTTCAAATATTGAGTTATTTAGTTGATCGCTCTGGACTTTTCAAATATTGATATTATATTAAATAAGTTTTAAGCATCTCTTTTGAATAAAAAAATATGTGAATGCCATTAAATATCAGTGTTTGAAAAGTTCTGAGCGATCAACTAAATAACTCAATATTGAAGAAATGCCCATATACAGAGTAATGATGATCAAAAATAACTTAAATCTACAAAATTCAGGCAATACTATAAAGATTTCACGACTTCACAACTTAAATTAAATGTAAAGATACAAGCGGACCAACGGCTAAAACTCATTTCAAATTACAATTAAAAATAAATAAACTGGAATGAGCTATAACACCGTTGCGTACCTATAAACAATGAAAATGAATAATCAACATAATTTTAATATTTAAAACGATATCCGGGAAAAGGATAAACTTTGCAATTTGTTTTTTTCCTCTCAAAATTCCACCTCTCGATTTCATGATACTTTAAAGAGATCGCAACATTTTAAATAAAATTTCTTTCTAATATAAACATTTACATCATTCTCTCACTCTTATCCCAATTACTTAGGGTCGATACAATATGTACTCCTCTTTCATAGTACATATTGTAGAAGTTATTGGCAATAGTTTTATGACAAGCCACCTGCCAGACGTCAACCCTTCTTGGGAATGTAATTGTTGACCAAACAACATCAGAAGGAGTTGGCCCAGGTCGTTTTAAGTCCGGGTACCGGTGGCCCGCTCGCACGGCGAAGAGAGGTGTTTGCAGGGTGGGTCTATGGGATTGCGCGCCACCTATTCCGTCGCCCACGTCCATAGTCCACCGCAAAAAAAAAAAGAAAAAGTTCGTTTTAAATCTTTTTCTAATATAATCCAATACATATAATTCATAGAAATATAATCTATTAGATTTTATTTGTAACTTGTTTTTTGTAGTAAATATACAGTACGACCTAATGTTATTATTGCAATATACATATACAATATACATATAAACCATCATAAATGTATTAAAGCTACTTCAAGAAACCTTAAATCATATAACATCAATATAATAATTAAAATGCAGCATGCGATCTCTACGGAAAATCTGTGGAATTAGGCTGACCGACCGCATTCGCAACGACGACGTAAGAGAGCGAGTAGGTATGAAAGAGAGTATTGGTGTAAAGATGCGAAAGGGAATGCTCCGATGGTTCGGACACGTGGAAAGAATGCCGAACGAACGTCTGGTTAAGAAGATATACAATTCGAAAGTGGAAGGATGTAGGTACCGGGGGAGACCGAGACTCACCTACCTAGACCAGATTGGTCACGTACTGAAGGAAGGTGGAGTCAAGAGTCTCCGAAACCGGCGAGCGTGTATGAAGAGAATTATGAATGTTGAGGATGCGAGTGAAGTATGCAAGGATAGAGTTCTCTGGCAATCTGTTCTCTCTGCCTACCCTGCAAGGGATATGGCGTGATGATATGTATGTATGTAATAATTAAAATACAAAATATAAAAAAGACACGGACAAAAGTCTGTGGACCAAAACTATATTATAAAAAAAATATATATTATTGCCATATGAAATAATTGACTATTTTCACTTATTTTAAAGCTTTTTATATTTAAATTTCAGTTTAATTTTCGAACCCATTTCTAAGTTTATGGTCACGTTCAACAAATCAACGTTATACATAATATATCCAACGTCAGTAAAGTTAATATATGTACTTACATATAGACTACAAGCCCATGGAAAAAAATTAACCTGTGAAATGAACCAATATGAATAACGCTTAGAAGATTGTTACTATATCATAAAATAACTCTGACCACTATGCCGTCATTTCTGAGCGGTACAGGTGAGTACGTGTGAGTAAATGGAATTTCTCAGATACAAGTGAGGAATTACGACTCTACAGTACGGCGGTATATGTACGGCGTTCATGGGTAAAGTATCTGTATATGTATACAAAAAGAATTAAGCAAATGCCGTACAGTAAGGAATGTCCTATATTGCTTCTACAATTACCGGCGAATTAAAACTTCCGGCACCACCACTTTAGTACGGCACTAGGTTTTTCGACATTTATTTTTAATCATCTATAAGCTATAAAAAAGCCGTACATTAATAATTAAATCGTAATTCCTCGTAATTCCTCATTTGTACCTGAGAAATTCCATTTACTCACACGTACTCACCTGTGCCGCTCAGAAATGACGGCATAGCGCTCAGTTATTTTATGATATAGTAACAGCTTTCTAAGCGTTATTCACGTTGGTCCATTTCACAGGTTAATTTTTTTCCATGGGCTTGTACTCTACGCGGAGTTTTAGTTTTTTGCGCCAGTGATGGCAAAGTTAAGGAGTGAAAGGTTGCCAAGGTATGGACATGTGATGAGACGGGATGAAAGTAATGTTGTGATAAAAGTTTTAAATATGAAGGCTTTAAGGGTAAAGGAAGACTGCGTGAGGCATGACATGGATAGACAGGGAGTGACTGCAGAGATGACGTCTGATAGCACTGTATGGAGGAAGATGACATATTGCGTCGACCACAAGTAATTGGGATAAGAGCAAGATGGTGATGTTAAGTGGAGTTTTATTTCATACAAATATGTTTCTCATTCCCATAAATTTTATTATTATTTTTTGTTGAATATATTGGAAATAATTGGCTCCTTACAATATCAGTAACATTTACATTATCTGTATCATCTGTATCTCAGAAATTTTCGTTCAACATTCATTATTAGTAGATATATCAGGATTATTTAGAAGATAGTTTAAGTTAGGAAATGCTGCTATTAATTTCTGGTTATTCATAAACTAAAGAATGAATGGGGAAAGAAATTAATAGGGCACCGCACGAGAATATTACAAAATTTGAAAATAAAATTTCAAATAAACCCACAATAGTATACAAATGTAACAACATGTTATAAAAAAACTACACCATATCGCCTAGTACTTCAGAATATCTTGCATCAAAAATGTAAAAGAAAGAAATACCTAAATACCAAATCATTTAAAACTCACAAAAAATATAATATTCTATGAAACAAGTACAAAAAATGTATTTTTAAAAACGTAGCCAAACCGTTTATTACTTACAGAAAAATAGAATATTCAAATGAAAAATGTAAATACGATGATTATTTTGCTAAAAAAAAGTCTTTTGGCTTACCTCCGAGCATTGAATAAATATAATAAATTTTATCGCCAGTCAAATATTCTCTAATGAATTAATATGGATATTATATTAAACCTTCCTTACGGAGCCATTACTAAAATGATTTAATATAAAAAGTGTCGTACTGTTCTATCAAATTAAATAAGCTGTATCATTAAGAAAAATGTTTTCACTAAAGATTTATATCTAAATGGATAAAGTTCTGAAAGACAACTTCTAAAGCATAAAAGGTTTTTTTTTTATCGTAGTTTCAATTGGTTTTTTAATCAACATTTTGCATTAGCTTTTTAAATATATCCGTTTGATAACGTAATAATATTACACTATTAATTCTAAGTTATAAATTATTTTTGGTTACATATATATAGGTATATATTTTTCTTTGGCTGCCGGCTACGGTACTCCCGCTCCACTAATCCGTCTAGGGCGACAGAGAAGCGACGCACAACCCGTAGACCCGCCCTACATATACGTCTCGACGCCGTATCGATATATATAACTGCATTTTTATAAAGACTAATTTGTGAACGAAAAATAGAATACCACATGCAAAATATGAACTCACGTCGACCAACGTTATAAATTAGAACAATATGTAAAAAAATATTTTCATTAAATACAATGAAAAAGATTGTCTTTAAGAATGTAATATGTAATATGATTACTATACGTAACTACCACATTAACTTAATTGGTATAGAGATAGAACGAATTTGTTTTAGTGTCGGTTTCTATTTTGAATATAGTAATATCTATTCTTAAATAAGTTTTTCTATCAATACTAACTTTCAACGGGGGACAAAGTAAGCTAATCAACGTAAGCAGAAAACTACTGAAAAGGAAAATTGAATAAAATCTTACTCCTATAATAACCAGCCTGATATGTAGTGTGATATAGTAAGCCAATTCCTTTATCATTTGTAAAGAACGCTTGTGCTGAACAAAATATATACGGGGTAGGAGAAGACACAATTGATTTTTATGCGCAAACATAACTCCAAAGATGGATGAATACTACTTTAACTACGAGCTCCCCTTCCTCTTCTATTTGTAATCACTTCTATGTTCGTATTTTCTCTAAATAACATGTATTTCTTTTATAACATTTCTTATTAGTTATTTGAAATTTTATTTTCAAATTTTGTAATATTCTCGTGTGGTGGCCTATTCATTTCTTTCCCTATTCATTCTTTAGTGTATGAATAACCAGAAATTAATAGCAGCATTTCCTAACTTAAATTATCTTTTAAATAATCCTGATATTTCTACTAATAATGGATATTGAACGAAAATTTTTGACACTCACTGATGATATAAATAATATAAATGTTACCGAGATTGTAGAGCCAATTATTTGCAATATATTCAACATTAACCAATACAGACCCTAAACTCATCCAGTTCAACTGCTGGCTCTATCACTCACCAAATGAAAGGTATTAACATATTGCCATTACTCAGACGTCGATATTCTGCGAGAGTGTCGTACTGCCTGAGACGGACCGGCTCGCAGCTGTAGACAGAGAACCAGGGCCGGCTTTACCTATAGTGCAGAGGGTGCGGTGCACCCGGGCGCCGGGCGTTAGGGGGCGCCACATCGGGTGCCTAACCATCTATAGGTTGCTTTGTCGCCATGCTCACTGTTACTTCATAATGCGTTTACCTGATTTTGTGTCAAAAACTTTCAACCTATTCCATGTTTTTCACGAATCTTGATACAAGAGGGCGCCAGGTAATTGATTGCACCCGGGCGCTGCATGTGCTAGAGCCGCTCTTGCAGAGAACTGACAACAGCGTGGTCCTATTACTAAAAAGTTTACATTAGTTATTCGTCACATTTCACTTCAAAATTGATAACGAAGTGTAAGTACGCAATATAGTAGTGACTTACATTGTTCTTCTCCCAAAGTTTTCATCACAAGGTTGTAAAGAACAGAATTTCAAAGCCTTTCCCATAAGTTTCACTTCAAAAACTACCATAACCATACCGTAGTAATATCACGTAGAATGTAACCACATAATTCCTCGTCCTCACGACTCGAATAGATCATAAAGTTGTCGATCTTAACTAACGATATCAACTATAACATCTATATGTATAGGATCCTACAGACCTTTGATTATCTATCAATTTACACTAGAGGTTTTCGAAAAGGATAGTTGGAGTTTAAAATAAACCGAAAGAAAATGGATCACACCTGCTACTATACGTAATGTTCATAATTATGTAATTACCGTTATTTTTCATTTTCATTTTGCTTTCTTTTTGTCAATCTTCTTTCGGTCTTTTATAGATAAAACCCCGATTGCAAATACAATTAAAAAAATAATACATAGTGTATTAGGATTACTTTTTAATTATTTCTGCAGTCGTTTTTTTTTTAGTTATTTATTTTATTTTAGACTATTTTTACTATTCTAGCTGTGTGGTAATACAGCTAGAATAGATGTGGGAATAGTGCGGCTAAGAATACTACCAACTCTTCTTTGCTCGTGGATGTCGTAAAAGACGAGTAAGAGCTTTACATCGACCGTCAACAATTATATTTCCAAGGAGGGTTGACGTCAGGCAGGCGTCCGGTCATAAAATTATTGTCAATAACTTTTTGCAATATGTCGATGGAAGCAGAGTACATATTGTTTCGACACCAAATAATTGGAATAAGTGCAAGAGAATGATGATGATGATTTTTTCCAAACTCCTATTATTAGGACACATTAAAAACATGAAATTTCGAGAGATGGATTAAATTTGTAGATTATGAATCGCAAATTTACTATATACAAATTAAGCACAAATAATTTTAAGTAAAAATAAATACATATTTCAGCATATCTCAATATTCATTCAAGTTTGTATTCACTCAGTCCACATGGTGTAGAGAGGTGAGAGGTACATGCACAGCAGGTCATGGGGTCGCGCGCCGTCTCTTTCATCGCCCCAAACGGATTGTCCAGAGTGGGAATATACCATAGCCTGCTGCCAAAAAAAGGTTATATTCACACCTTTTACCACAGAATTAAAATTAACTGTAATTTTCTCGATTTCTTATTAAAATTAAAAATAAACAGGTATGAATGTTAAAATTTCCGTGTGATGACGGAGTAAAAATAAAATTCACCAACCCCTATCTTACCCATGGGTGATCGTAAAAATCGAATAAGGGATATAAAACGCATATAACATCTATGCAAGAGAAGAAAATCTCGAAATAAAACGCTATATGACAACACTTCTGGAGATGCGAGCTCAACAATGAGGCATATGAGCGGAGATGAAATATTAAAAAAAGCGTCTTATATTTTTGATGTAGAGATTCACAAAAAAGATATATTCTAGCAATTAACCTGTCAAGGGACATAAATTTGCTTTAATATAACCCAAATAATAAAAGAAATATTTCACAGGGACGTTACACACGTTTTGTACACAAATGAAGTCGTAGACAAAATATAGTATATAGAAAATCTTCTATTAACAATTAGAAGCATTCTCGCGGGTCTTTTAGTTTTAATTTATATAGATGACTTTCCTGTATCCGCGACCCGTCTGCAGTTTACATACAACTTTATTAACTAAAACTATATTGGTATCAGCTGTTACGAATATATATCATGAATTAGGATTCGCATATCTATGGTATTGGATTAAGAATATCCATTTTCTTGCTCGTGTGTATCTTAAAAAAAAACTAAGGTATATTTTGGGTGTAACATATATGCAAGAGAAGTCGTGCTGCTCGACGACGCGGGCAAGCTATTGGAGAGGGTGCTGGCTGCCCGCATCAAGCGGCACCTCATCGGCACGGGGCCCGATCTGTCGGACGCCCAGTTTGGGTTCAGGAGGGGTCGTTCGACGATCGCGGCTCTGCTGCGTCTGAGGGCCGTGGCGACTGAGGCCGTCGCCAGCGGAGGAGTGCTGTTGGTGGTGTCCCTGGACATCGTCAACGCATTCTATAGTCTGCCATTTAGCTGCATCAAGGAGGCGCTCCGATACCACGGAATGCCAGTTTACCTGAGGCGGCTAGTGGCAGACTATCTGGAGGGGCGCAGCGTCCCGCAGCGTTAGGTTATTTTGTACTTTTCAGTTTTTCAAGTCGGTTTTTTAAACGTAGTTCTTTTTTAATTTTTACTAATATTGTTATAATAAATCATATTGTGTCTATATTGTCATCAGCAATGCCGCGACCAATATAATCAAATCTTTCCCAACAAAACCGTAACGCAGTTAGAATTCGAAACGGCACGGCAGAAGAACAAAAGTTGCACGAGAAGACCGCCACGTTAATATGGCCCAACTCCGTGCTTCTTAATCACAAGAGTAAAACGAGGCAGGCCGTACTGTTGACAATGCGAAATCGTCGAACAATTCTCAGAAATCAACAATTAGTTTATTTTCAACGCATATGAAGGAAAATGTTGTATAACACAAGATAATTCTTCGTCTTGCTGGCACGTTATTAAAATACTACATCATCGTCATCATCATCATTTCAGCTCATATATGTCCCACTACTGGGCTCGAGCCTCCTCCATAATGGGAGGGAAATTGACCTACTACACCACGCTGGTCAGACGTGTTCGTATAGGGTTTTGTTTCGAGTTTTCCTTCTCTCGATGATGATGATGAACTGTTAGGCGGATCGAAGTGTGCCGGGTCTGCTAGTAGGTTTAATAAAAGACAATTAAAGGATATATATATAATACGCAGAGAACATACAACTGACAAATAGAAGGAAAACTCGAAATAAATCCTTATAGTGACTCATCTGATCAGCGCGTATCTGTTTTAAATAACCAAATAACAGACGTCAAGGATTCGGTACCAGTAGTCGGTTTAATGGCAATGGGGAGGGAATTGATGGGGAGAGATTCGTTAGCAGTGGTCGGCTTTAATGGCTATGGAAAGGTAGCCACTTTCTTAATCTTTAATCAGCAATTTTTTTAGAACTACCACAATAAGTTAAATTGTAATTACACATAGTATTCTACACCCGTTATTAGCATATTTCATCATCACAGTCCCACTATTGGACATATATGTCCCACTATTGGGCTCGAGCCTCCTCCGTAATGTGTCAGAAATTGACTCAAAATACCACGCTAGTCAGACGTGTTGGTATAGGGCAGGAGTCGGCAACCTGCAGCTCGCGAGCCACATGCGGCTCTTTGGATGTGAAGTTGCGGCTTTTTATGTTCTTCATACGCAAAAAATATTTTATAAGGATAAAATTAAAAATGATTCTGAATTGATTAACGTGCATTAGGCACAAATTACTGTCGCCAAAAAAAATTGTGGTCAAAATAAATTCAAATTTTTGGCTCTTCCGACTCAAAGGGTGGCCGGACCCCTGGTATAGGGTACTGTTTCGAGTTTTCTTCACTTGCCTATGCAAGATATCAATATGTTATATGCGTTTTGTATCCTTAGTCATCTCTTACGATCACCCACAGGTAAGATAGGGGATGGTGAATTGTATTTTAACTTCATCACCACACGAATAATATTAATACAATTACCATAATATTTCAACAAGAGTAAGTATTCAGATCTATGTTTATATTGGTTAGCTTGGGTGTTACCTAATTTTGTATGTACGTTGTGCCTCGAGCTAAAATATAAGACAATCAAACGCCATGCCGTCGATTCGAGTCGGATCATTAAGACGACCCGTCATCAGTGTGCCTCAGTGTTTACTAATCCGATACTAGCAAGTTAAAGTTTATTAGGTCAATATTGAGGTTAGCTGCGTTGATTGGTTAATTAAGGGATTTAATTTGTAAATTTTAATTAATATTTAATCTTATAATTAAATAGCCGTTTGTTTTAAGAAATATTTACCAATTTATTTATAAGTAATGCTTTTTGATGGGATGTGATAAATCTGACTGCATAAATGGTGTAATGGTTGAAATACCGACCTACGATTACAGTGCTATGGGTTCGATTACCACGCAGGACTACTTATGTGAACCACAAATTATTGTCCTCAATCTGGGTGTAATTTCTTGTATATTTGTTAATTATATGTTTATAAAATCAATTGGTTTGATCAATTGATTGGTCGCGTACTGAAGGAAGGTGGAGTCAAGAGTCTCCGAAGCCGGCAAGCATCTATGAAGAGAATTATGAATGGTGAGGAAGCGAGTGAAGTATGCAAGGATAGAGTTCTCTGGCACTCTGTTCTCTCTGTCTACCCTGCCAGAGATATGGCGTGATGATATGCATGTATAAAATTAACTACAATATAAGGATTATAATGATATATTCTTATAAAGATGATTAAGGGATATGATACGCAAATAATATTTATGTAAGAGAAGAAAAAAAGATCAACAGTGGGATAATATATAGTGTTGCCCAAATGCAAGACCAAAACTCACTGCAAGAGTCTCGCAGTGCTCCCTTAGACAGCATTTTACGATTCCTTTGGCAAAGAAAGGATTGTCAATATCATGGGGTAGTGGCCTCTAGTGTTGTGTTACTCATACAAGAGTCACCTCAAATGTCCCATACAAAATGACAGAATGTCCCATCACTTCAAAAACATATTTTGTCACACTTCAAATGAGGCACTCGACGAACGAATTGGCGCGAATTGAATGCGTCGGTTTTTTATTGCTGCTTGTCTAATTTTTATTTTACTCTGATTGAAAGATATTGATTACTTTCTTTTCAATATCTTAATAATTCATACATGTATGACTTGTGTGTTTTTGTAGCGACTGATCCCAGAAATTTTCTTAATTCGTTTGTTTGTAGTAATGTCTTAATAAATTAATAGCTCAACTTAGAGTGTTTGTCGAATGTCAAAATAACAGCACAACTCGTGTTTTTGTTATAATGTCACAGTATACCTCAACTCGTAGTCACATACTAATAGTCTCATTGTCCTACCTCATTGAGGTGGTACAATGTCCCAACTCGCGATTCAATATGAGTTACTCATACAAACTCATCCATTTCACGTGTCCTACCCAACTCTAGTGGTCTCTGGTATTGCAAAGATTCATGAGCGATAATACTTACCATAAGGTGTACTTTTTGATCATTTGCCACCATAGGCAATAAGGGAAAAGTCGCAGGGAGCTGTTGTGTGCAAGCATAGAACCGCTCTGAATGAGAGTTTCATGGGAACGCCTATATCCAACTGTGGGTGGTTATGGGCTGAGGGATGAATGGATGGTTCTTTTTTAATATGAAATATTGTTCATCATCATCATCATCTCAGCTCATATATGTCCCACTATTGGGCGCGAGCCTCCTCCTTAAAAGGAGGGAAATTGACCTACTATATCACGCTGGTGAGATATGTTGGTATAGGGCTTTGTTTCGAGTTTTCCTTCTCTTGCATATAT
Source organism: Lymantria monacha (assembly GCA_905163515.2). Taxonomy (NCBI): domain Eukaryota; kingdom Metazoa; phylum Arthropoda; class Insecta; order Lepidoptera; family Erebidae; genus Lymantria; species Lymantria monacha. The sequence continues at coordinate 9,727,730 of LR991107.1, read as the reverse complement.
GTTATATGCAATATTGTTAATACAAAATAAAAAAAGAAACAAATTGAACTTATAACATATACTCTGTGAACATTATGTAAACTTATTCGTATAATTATATACTCTGTGAACATTATGTAAACGTATTCGTATAATTATATACTCTGTGAACATTATGTAAAAGTATTCGTATAATTATATACTCTGTGAACATTATGTAAACGTATTCATATAATTATATACTCTGTGAACATTATGTAAACGTATTCGTATAGTTATATACTCTGTGAACATTATGTAAACGTATTCGTATAATTATATACTCTGTGAACATTATGTAAATGTATTCGTATAATTATATACTCTGTGAACATTATGTAAACGTATTCGTATAGTTATATATTCTGTGAACATTATGTAAACGTATTCGTATAATTATATACTCTGTGAACATTATGTAAACGTATTCGTATAATTATATACTCTGTGAACATTATGTAAACGTATTCGTATAGTTATATACTCTGTGAACATTATGTAAACGTATTCGTATAATTATATACTCTGTGAACATTATGTAAACGTATTCGTATAATTATATACTCTGTGAACATTATGTAAACGTATTCGTATAGTTATATACTCTGTGAACATTATGTAAACGTATTCGTATAATTATATACTCTGTGAACATTATGTAAACGTATTCGTATAATTATATACTCTGTGAACATTATGTAAACGTATTCGTATAGTTATATATTCTGTGAACATTATGTAAACGTATTCGTATAATTATATACTCTGTGAACATTATGTAAACGTATTCGTATAATTATATACTCTGTGAACATTATGTAAACGTATTCGTATAGTTATATACTCTGTGAACATTATGTAAACGTATTCGTATAATTATATACTCTGTGAACATTATGTAAACGTATTCGTATAATTATATACTCTGTGAACATTATGTAAACGTATTCGTATAGTTATATATTCTGTGAACATTATGTAAACGTATTCGTATAATTATATACTCTGTGAACATTATGTAAACGTATTCGTATAATTATATACTCTGTGAACATTATGTAAAAGTATTCGTATAATTATATACTCTGTGAACATTATATAAACGTATTCGTATAATTATATACTCTGTGAACATTATGTAAACGTATTCGTATAATTATATACTCTGTGAACATTATGTAAACGTATTCGTATAATTATATACTCTGTGAACATTATGTAAACGTATTCGTATAGTTATATACTCTGTGAACATTATGTAAACGTATTCGTATAATTATATACTCTGTGAACATTATGTAAACGTATTCGTATAATTATATACTCTGTGAACATTATGTAAACGTATTCGTATAATTATATACTCTGTGAACATTATGTAAACGTATTCGTATAATTATATACTCTGTGAACATTATGTAAACGTATTCGTATAATTATATACTCTGTGAACATTATGTAAACGTATTCGTATAATTATATACTCTGTGAATAGAACAAATCCAATCTTTTTTAACATTGAAACTAGTAACACTTACCATGATGAGCCAACTTTAAAATCACTATACCATCCGTGCAATCAAATATTTGTTAACGAAATTATTATTATAACATTTTTAACTTTATGTCGTTTAGAATAAAGTCTAATATTCAATGAAGGTGTATTCCATAGACAGCTACGTTCCACAAACGCAATCAACGGCACAATTAGTCAGAAAGGGCCACAGATTATACAAATGAGGGATGTTTTTAAGTTTGCGTAGAGTAAGTACAAGTATACATACTAATTGCTGGAAATTAACAGTCCTAAAGCAATGATAACCAAATGGTTACCAACAGACTACGAGATCTCGCTTTTCGTTTAAAAACCTCCCATAATGAGGGGAAAATCCTTGTGCGATAATGGACGTTACAAATATATATGTTACGGTCAATAATTACCATCAGCCTCATCATCTCAGCTCATATATGTGCCACTATTGGGCTCGAGCTTCCTCCATAATGGGAGGGTAATTGACCTACTATACCACGCTGGTCAGACGTGTTGGTATAGTGTTTTGTTTCAAGTTTTTCTTCTCTCGCATAGATATTATATGCATTTTATTTCTCTTAGTCGTCTCGTATGATCACCTACGATAGGGGGTGGTGAATTATATGCTTACTCTGTCACCACACGGAAATCAGTTTTTTTTTTTGCGGTGGGCTATGGACATGGTCGCGCCCCGCCAAATCGATCCGGGGCGACGAAATTCAGCCTCAAAGGACAAACATATTATGGATTAATCAAATATATATGTCTATATATGTCCACTGCTGGACATTGGCCTCCTCAAAGAGGATTACATACATACATCACGCCATATCCCTTGCAGGGTAGGCAGAGAGAACAGTACCTGACCGATCTGGTCTAGGTAGGTTAGTCTCGGTCTCTTTCGGTACCTACATCCTTCCACTTTCGCATTGTATATCTTCTTAACCAGACGTTCGTTCGGCATTCTTTCCACATGTCCGAACCATCGGAGCATTCCCTTTCGCATCTTTACACCAATACTCTCTTTCATACCTACTCGCTCTCTTACGTCGTCGTTACGAATGCGATCGGTCAGCCTAACTCCACAGATTTTCCGAAGAGATCGCATTTCGACCGCATTAATTTTACTTTCATACTCTTTTCTGCATACCCAACTCTCGCTTCCATACAGTAATGTTAATGATATAATAACCATGCTAGCCAGCTTAGGCTTGCCATATAGTATTTCTAGTTTTCCGAAAGACCACTTTTAGTGTGTAATAGTATCAGGCTTGTTTAGCGGTAACCAGCGGCATTATAGGCAAGATTTACTCTCATTATTATAGAAGCTCTTATTCTATTATGAGGCTGTTGATAAAAATTAGGAAGATATATTTTTAGAAGCCATACGCAATAGTCATGATATTTCATCGATCATAATAATAATCACACTTAAGATAGTATAATATTTATCAATTTCAACGTGAAACGAGTCTTCGATCGCATTTCGAACTGCCGATAACAACCGATCCTAATACATGCTGTTACTTAATATACCCATTTCTGTTTTAATATTGTGGACTAAGAATTATTTTTTTATTGCTTTTTTTTCTTTTTCATTATTATTTTAAATATATAAATAACACTAAAAAGACATTCTCTCTGCCTACCCTGCAAGGGATATGGCGTGATGATATGTATGTATGTACTAAAAAGACACCGAACCAAGCCCAGTCATTCGAATATTAAAAAATATCCTTAAAATAATTGTAATTTATTAGGATATTAGAATAAGCTAATTATTTCTTTTGTATTTGGAGTATCAGTGCTTTTAATATACGGCAGAGTTGTATAAGGGCTGATCTTTCTTGCTGAGTATGATAAATTCGAGTAAGACAATTCTTTATATAATCAACAAATAATTAATATGACTTTAGGTATGATTTGTGTTCATTACTTGTGCGTCTATAAAGCCCCAGCGAAAAATTTTTTTGAGAGGTGTTATTTTTATTAAAAAAACAGAATGCAGTTCTTTTTTTAACTCTATCATCTCAATACATGAATACATTATACTGCTGTGTTTATTAAGCCTTCTCTATAACGGGGCAGAAATTGATCTACTTTACTGCAGTTGTCAATCGGATCAGCATGGAGTTTTATTTCGAGTTTCGCTTTCTTATGTAATTATGTTATCTGCTTGCTTCTTAAGAGAAACAACTAAGGTTGTCCATAACGATAACCCATGAGATGGGCACAAGATGATAAAATGTACACTTACTCCGTCACTACATTGATTTTTTTTTCTTAATTATGTTTTTTAAGTTTTTTCAAGGCAAGTAATAGACACCAGAAAGACATTCTATTTTACAAATTTTCCAATTATGTGAAATTTAACACGTTTTTACTAGCTTAAACTATAACAAATTTTCAACATAAACATTATCTATCAGCTTTAAGATGCCCAATTTATTTAGAAATTGACGTGCATATCAGGAAGCTCGCAGGAAGATTGTTGTGTGGCAGCGGCTATGAATACTACCAACCCTTACATGTCGTGGATGTCGTAAAAGACAACTAAGAGCCTTATAACGACCTGGCCCAGTTCCATGTGATGCCGTTTGGTCAACAATTACATTCTCAAGGAGAGCTGACGTCTGGCAAGCGACCGGTCATGCCGGCCAATAACTTTTACAATATGTACTATGTAAGAAGAGTACATATTGTATCGACCCCAAGTAACTGAGGTTAGAGTAGGAGAATGATGATATCAGGCATCAATGACGATGGAACAATAGGAAAAGAATATGAAAGAAGAAAATAAACTTGTTTGTTTGTTTTTATTTTTTTAAACATAGTTTTTTATTATAAATTTTCTATTATTATAAAAGTTAAAAATAAAATATATTAAATATTTATACAGTATTAAAAAAGCGCAAAATTTCAAAAAGAAAGTGAAGAACAGTTAAAAAAATGATAAATAAGCGAGCCAGATATAAAGGAATCATGACAACCAGCCATCAAAAGCAGAGACTAGGATCACTGGTATAAACAATGTACCGCATACCTTACAACTATATGAAATTCGAAATAGACAGCTTTCAGTACTTGATCAGGTTAGTTAGAATTCTGTACAAGATATGTTTTGAAGACGGTTCGACACTTCTTTCTAGTTCATCATATAAAGGTATTATTAGATTTCTTATTTCACTTTGACCATTATTTTATTTTAAATTTAATTAATAATCGGTTCCTTATTTTTTGGGGCATGCGATATATTGTGAAACTGTGTGTGATTAACGATTTTTTATTTCTATTTTTTACTCCACAATGGTTTTGAAGTTATTAAAATGATGTTAGAAGCTTTCAATCCGTTAATAGGAACATGTAAACATACAGGTCAAATTAATAAAAGCTTGTTAAAAAAGGAAACAATCTGTATATACTATAAGTATACAAAGTAAATTCGTTTTCATCGTTCGCGTCTATAATTTGTCAACGTCAACCCTGTTTTATTATGAAACCCTAAAAATCGGTTCACCATGCTGGAATCGTAGCTATGATTAATAAAATTTGTAAATACGAGGTCAGGTCGTGACCGAACATGTTCGGTGAGATTGTTGGAGGGGCAAAAATGTAACTTGAAAGATTTCTGTAGAGCATAATGATTTCTGATGTATACGCGAGTATTGCACATTTAAAATAAAACTATTTTTACGGATTCTATCGTGTTTGTATTTGATTTTGAATTTCCCGACGTTTTGAGCACTTTACAGTATTCATGGTCACGGGAGAACTAAGATGTATCACGTCCAATAAGTCATCGTTATTACAGATATTCTCTGTAATAACTAACTACAAATGCGAAACAACTACAAACGCGATAGAATTTGTAAAACTAGTTTTATTTCAAACATTTCTGTAGATTTGAATAAATTTGAAATACATTATACTTTACTTTGAATTCTGTTTTTAAACTTACTTGGCAGCCTGGTTGTAGCTTAGTATTTTTACTATGATAATGATGAAATTTGAGAGGAATGCTAAGGAATTTCTTTCAAATTTCATGTTGAATTCGCAGATGGACGAGCCAAGATTAGTAGCAAAGAAATACATCACATTCGAGCGCAGGTAGTTGCGGCGATGTGGATATTCAACTAAAGAGTTTTACTGATCTAATAATTTACATCAAGTTATCACATCATCATCACAGCCCATAAATGTTCCACTATTGGGCTCGGGCCTCCTCCGTAATGGGAGGGAAATGAACCTACTATACCGCGCTGGTCAGACGTATTGGTACAGGGTTTTGTTTCGAGTTTTCATTCTCTCGCATAGATGTTATATGCGATTTATACCCTTAGTCGTCTCGTACGATCACCCACGGGTAAGATATGGGGTGAATAGTATTCTTACTCCGTCACTACACAGAAAAGTAACCGGTAACGTCAAGTAACCGGTGGAAATTTAGAGTAAGTATTTTCTACAGACCAGCTATAGTTTGACAACAAACGTCTTAGTGTTTCAGAGTGACGGTTATGCGGCCTAAAAACCTATAACCTGACTTTCACTTTTCGCCGCCTGTAGGCCACCTGAAGCTAGTATACCTTATTCAATCAGTAAAACCATATTACCACCCACCATCAGGAGAATATCAAGTACTAGCTATTTCAAATAAAAAATAAACTTAAACCAAACATTAACTACTTCAAATAAAAATAATCTTGAACCAAAATATGTCTATGAACGATCAAAAATTGGTTAGATTTTATTATAGGATCAGATCTCGTAATCCCGCCGGAGGGAATATGTCGCCGGCGACAAACTAACATTGTCCTGTCGCAGCGACAAAACTTGCTAGATTTGTTGTTGTTGGCCAACAAAAGTTTGTTGACCATCACAATAAGAATTGGCTCTTAATCAATGAACAGGATTACGAAGTTTTGGGAATATGGATTAGCCTACGTTTTGGATGGAAACAGGTTTTTGAAGTGAAAACTTCTTTAGCGCGTTGAGCGTTTTTGGAGGGGAAAAACTTATAGGTTCGCGTCACCGACATGCTAATGCTAATAGTATATCTATAGCTATGTGAAAACTTCTTTAGGCGCATTGAGCGTTTTTGGAGGGGAAAACCTTATAGGTTCGCGTTACCGACATGCTAATGCTAATAGTATATCTATAGCTATATGAAAACTTCTTTAGGCGCGTTGAGCGTTTTTGGAGGGGAAAAACTTATAGGTTCGCGTCACCGACATGCTAATGCTATAGCTATGAGTAGTCAGACTGGCGCACGCGCAGTGGCCTGTGTACACGTATACACTAATACGTTAAATATCTCTGACTGTATCATGTGCGCGTTGGACGTTTGGATGGGTATAATTTCATGAGTTCACGTCACCAACATGATATAATAGCAGTACATTTATATTCGAGAGTGGACCGTGTTGTACAAATAAGGTTAAATTGGCAACGTGGAAAGTTCAGCGTTTTTATTTAAGTGGTTTTAAAGTTTTGATGTTATTGTAATCGTTTAATTAAAGGATTACTGTTCAATATAAAAGTGAGTATTGAACATTTTAGTGTTTTTATATAGATAAATGAATAATGAAAATAAAGAATTTATTTTCAAATATTTTCAATATTCATATCAATATTTGCATTTAAAAGTATGGCATTATTTATTTTTAATTGTATTTTTAATATTTAACCTACTGTTCAATATAAAAGTGAGTATTGAACATTTTAATGTTTTTATATAGATAAATGAATAATGAAAATAAAGAATTTATTTTCAAATATTTTCAATATGCATATCAATATTTGTATTTAAAAGTATGGCATTATTTATTTTTAATTGTATTTTTAATATTTAACCTTTTTGTCATGAAATGAGTATCATTGTGGTTTAAAGTTTATCTTACTAGTGTGGTAAAACCGATTCCTAGATGTTCGATAATATTTTTTATTTTTATATAAAAATTAGAAAATTATTATTATTTCAATTAGTCTTAAGTTAATAGTTTTCACTTCTATCGGCAGTCCCCATGACTGCCTGTTGTTTTTTTTTTATTTATATCTCGATGATTCCGATTCAGCGATGGAGAACTAAATCTAATATTTTATCCATTCATCAGTCTATTGGTGACTGTTAAACGTAAACCTCTCCATTATCAGCATTCTCCTGGTCTTATCCTTATTACTTGGGGGTGACACAATATGTACTCGTACATATTGCAAAAGTTATGAGCAATATCTTTAGAGTAGGCGTAATCGTAGATCATGCATGAACTGTGATAAGTGTGAATGAAGCGCTAGAGGTATACCAAGATCGTGGTTTGTGGCAATCCGCCTACCTATCCCTCTGGGAAACAGACGTGAGGCTATTTAGTGGTAGGATCCGTCCGTCCGGGGTAGTACCACACTCTCGCAGAAAATCGACGTCTGAGTAATGGTACTATGATATTGCGCTTCGTTCGCTGAGCGAGAGAGCCTTAAGCCCAACTGGGTGGATTTGGGTTTTGTATTGGTAGGCAGCGGCCTAGCTATACCTTTGGTATTGCAAAGGTCTATGGGCGGCAGTAAGACTTCACATCAGGTGTGCTGCTTACTCGTTTGCCACCATTAGCAATAAAAAAAAAGTGTATGTGTATTTATGTACACGCATTAGAAGTTACACTTCTTTGGCGTAACAAGATAAAAATCTTTTTGAACATTTTTTCTTTCGCCTTATTCTACGTTTGTAGAAAAAACGACACTAACAAGTAAAAATGTATTTAATATCAGGGTGTCGCATCGTAAAAATTTACTCTCATCATTTTTCCCTAAAGCGCCAAAAGGACTATATCTTCAAAAAATGTATGAATATATATATATATATGTATATATATATATATATATATATATATATATATATATATATATATATATATATATATATATATATATATATATATATATATATATATCTTTTAGTCTTATTTTATAACATTGTATTTTTAATCCATGACCAAACGTAAAATTATATTTATTAATACAATCCAATTCCATTAAACTTAATAATAGAGAACTTTATAGTATGTATGAAAAGTTAGAAACAAAATTGATCGTTTATTTGATATAAAGTTACCCCAAAATAAAAATATATAGATATATATATATATAGACCGCACTTTATTAAAGCTCAGTGCCCTACTTTCATAGGCGGTAATCATATAACAATATTCAAATGTCATTAAATCGTTTCGATGATATCGCCGTTCGCAGGACCATACAACGCCTTCATACCACCTAACCTACATTTCTTATCAGATTCAACAATGCGCGGCCAAGGTGTTCGTATAACGATAGTACAAATGTTTATTTAATACATAAAAGGCTCTTTGAATTACATATTAAGTTACATTGATTAGTAATAATGCTTTTAAAGTATTTCAAAAATATGAGAATGTCATTTGAACTAATTCTTGTAGGAAGAATTATTATTTATTAATTATTATTATTTATCTATGTCCATCAGTGGACATTTACAAGCTGATAAACGGATAGGTTGAATGTGTGATGAAAGGAATGATGGATAATCCGTGTGGTGATGGAGTAAGATTACAATTCACCACCCCCTATCTTATCTGTGAGTGATCGTATGGCATGACTAAGGGATATAAAACGCATATAACATCTATGCAAGAGAAAGAAAACTCTATACCAACACGTCTGACCAGCGTGGTATAGTAGGATAATTTCCCTCCCATTACAGAGGAGACTCGAGCTTAACAGTGGGAGAAATATAAGCTGAGATGAAGATGGATGGATTTGAAGACATTTAATGAATATGCAGCATATTTAAAAAAAAGGAGAGAATATGGGTCAGAGACGGTATATAGATAGGTTTAAATGGGATATAAGGAAACCTTCTTATATATAAAGATCAGTTTTTTTATTTTCAGTTTTAAGTATGAATGTTGAAGGCTTTATGAGTAAAGGAAGTCCAAAGAAGAGAAGGATGGACTGCATAATGCTGGTGAAACATAACATGGATAGATAGGGAGTGACTACAGAGATGACGTATGATGGGGCTGTATGGAAAAAGAGGACATATTGCATCAAGTAATTGGTATAAGAGCAAGATGATGATGAGTCGTTATTATAATTTCAACTTGCGCTTTGTGGAAGTGACTACAGAGATCTGATGTGGGTGTATGAAAAAAGGAGGGCATATTACGTCGACCCCAAGTAATTGGAATAAGAGCAAGTGATGATAAGTCTTTATAATTTGAACTTTAAATTGGATGAAGAACTTCAAATATTGATTCAACGTATATTTCGCCCCTAACGTGACGTCTGACAGACGGCCGGTCATAAAATTATTGCCAATAACTTTTGTAATATGTAGGAAGAGGAGTATATATTGCCTCGACCCCAAGTAATTGGGATAAGAGCAGGAGATTGATTGATTTCGCCTCTAAACGAAGCTTCCTCAGGACGGTTGAAAAAATAAATAAAGAAGAGAAAAGAAGAAATAGAAGAACTATTGAACAATTTAACACAAATACATACGTCGATTGGACAAGTTAGCTATAAAGTTTTATTTGTAATTAGGTCAAGTATATAAAAAAAAATTAGCCACGTCTTGGCCATGGATATCGTAAAAGATGACCAAAGGATATAAGTATGTATATATCAATAATAATAAATTTAAAAAAAAATTATAATATATCATCATCATCACAGTCCATAAATGTCCCACTGTTGGGCTCAGGCCTCCTTCGTAATGGGAGGGAAATTAACCTACTATACCACGCTGGTCAGACATGTTGGTATGGGGTTTTGTTTCGAATTTTCCTTCTCTCGCATAGATGTTATATGCGTTTTATATCCCTTAGTCGTCTCGTACGATCACTCACGTGTAAGATATGGAGTGGTGAATAGTATTCTTACTCCGTCACCACACGGAAATATGTATATAACCTGTATGCAAAATAAGGCAACTGCGAAATAAAACCATATACCAAACCGTCTGACCAGCGTAGTATAATAGGTCAATTGCCCTCCCATTATGAAGAAGGCTCGAGCTCAACAGTGGGACGGTTACTTCTTATTCTAGAGGAGGATCTTAGCGTAGCAGTAGGACGTATATGAGCTGAGAAAACGATAATGATGAAGTTTTTATTGTTTATGGTGGCAAACGAGCAAGTAGCACATCTAACGGAAATTGTTACTGCCAACCGGTGGCCCTTTGCTATATCAAGGGCACAACTAGGTCACTGCTTACCAACCAAAACACATTCAGATATTCAGCGCAATAGCTCATTGCCATTACTCAAACGTCGATTTTCTAAGACAGATTGGTACTACCCCGGACGTAGCAGTCCGCGACTGTAGACAAAAATATCAATAAGATGGCTCTACCACTATTACATAAAATGCTTAAATAAATGAAATCTATAAAATTAAATGTGGCAATAAACATAAAATCTGAAAAGATTACCTGTCCTTCCAACGTTGTAGTTTCATATCTTAATCTACGTCTCTATCGCGGTCAGTCAGCCGAATTCCATTTGGCTTGCCTCTCATAACGCCACTTTGGTGACTTCAAACTTGGGGAAACTAATGAAAAGACAATGGCTAAATTGTAGTTGAAAGATAAGGGCTAGTGCAGAATGTTGTATGTTCTAAGTTTATAAATTATATTTGATATTTACGTAACTTATATATTAATTCAAATTTCCATCATTATCACCATTTATCCATCCGTCAGGAGTTACTGCACAGATTACGTGGTGATTAATACGTTGATCTACCATGCCAAGTGTCGTGGCTTCGATTTCCATGAAGAAAAATACTTTGTTATATTCGCAAATGATTGTTATGTGTCTGGATATAGTTTGTATCAGTTACTTTATTTTGTAAAGTGGGTGGTAAAACTTTATATGCAATAGAAGGTTTATTACTTTAGTGCAGCGTGTTGTTTCTTTTTTTTTTTTCATGTATCCCTCAGGTATATACATGTATTGTTCTATTTTGCCTTTCACTTATTTATTACTAAATTATATACCGATATAGTAAAAGCTACCACCAAAGACAAAGATTGGGTACCGGTGATCTGCTCGCACGGCGAAGAGAGGCGTTTTGCAGGGTGGGTCTATGGGGTGGCGCGCCGCCTCTTCCGTCGCCCCAGACCGATTTGGCGAGGCGCGACCACATCCATAATCCACCGCAAAAAAAAAGATAGTAAAAGTTATATTAAATTTTAAATAAAACTATTTTTACGGATTATATCACAATAAGACAAAGTAGGAGAACCGCATGTCACTATGAACGCTGTAGTGTTCGAAACATCCGTAAATTAAAAATCAAATACAAACGCGATAGAATCCGTAGTATCTACCTAGTTTTATTTCAAATATATAATACTCATAATTATAAAATTATATTGAACTTTATGCTTCACTTACCTAATTCGTTTAAAAATAAAATATTATCATCGGATATTGAAATTAAAGTTACAATATGTTCAGACCTTTACTGAGTATTCTACTGTGTCTACACTGAAACTTATTACTTACATAGCTTAACGAGTTTGTGGGTAAGTTAGGAATAAGTTTTGGCGCACACCACTCTCTTTACCATGTACATATGTAGTGTGATATGAAACTTATCTTCTTGAAAACTGATTGTATTACATAATATTATTCGTATTCTTTTTCATCCTTTCATCCATCAATTTATCAACACTCACTGTCAGATATACGCCTTACGTCATTCTGTTCTTATCCTAATTACTTTTTTATTTTTTTTTTATTGGTGGGCTATGGATGCGTCTCGCCCTGCCGAATCGGTCCGGGGTGACGGAAAGGCGGCGCGTGACCCCATAGACCCACCGTAAAATCCTCTCTCTTCGCCATGCGAGCGGGCCACCGGTACCCGATTTTCGACTTCGGTGGCCCTTCTTATCCTAATTACTTGGGTTTGACGTAATATGTATTCTGCTTCCATATTGTAAAAGGTTTTGGCAATGGTTATATGACTGGTCGACTGCCTGACATCAACTCTGTTAGAGAATGTAATTGTTGGCCAGACGGCATAATACGGAATTAGCCTAGGTCGATGTACAGCTCTTCATCATCATCACAGCCCATAAATGTCCCACTGTTGGGCTCGGGCCTCCTTCGTAATGGGGGGGAAATTAACCTACTATACCACGCTGGTCAGATGTGTTAGTATAGGGTTTTGTTCCGAGTTTTCCTTCTCTCGCATAGATGTTATATGCCTTTTTTTATTTCCCTTAGTCGTCTCGTACGATCACCCACAGGTAAGATATGGGGTGGTAAATAGTATTCTTACTCCGTCACCACACGGATGTACAGCTCTTAGAAATCTTAACAAGTAAAGTATTTATAGCAGCCCTCAGATGAACTAATAACAGTTTAAAAGTTGCAGGGAAATCGTTGAATACAAGTGACAGAGAACCGTTGTGAGTGATATTCTCGTGAAGAAGACTATGTCCAATAGTAGACGTCCACGAGCTGATGGTAGGAAGTAAATGTCACCGTTAAGTTATTACTCTATTTCCTTAAGGACAATTTAATAAAGATTGTTAATAAAATTTACTTATTGTTTGAATTTCTAGCAATGATTATCTGTTATGCTACGGCCGCACCTGCGTGTATCGTCACGAAGCTTCGTGCAATGAGATGATACACGCAGATGTGTCCGGCCATTATCGGCTATCGTCGCGAATATTCGGGCTTCGTGTGCGTTATCGCTTGGGTGGCGATAAGTCAAAGGATTTTAGTGCACCATTATATCGCGCTCTGTGGTCAGACTAGCGTGTTACATTTCGGCGGCAATTTTCGACGTGTTTAGAGCGTGGAGCGATGAAATGGTGTTAGAATTTTTACACCATTATAAAGCTGAACCCATGAAGGGATCCAAAAAAAACATTATATAATTATTAGCATAATATAGCTGTAAAAGTAAAGCAACTCGTCATCCCTAGTTAAAGCCTTGAAAATTATTTCGGCCATCTTTAATTATTGCACGATACTTCGTGTAAAATACCGAAGTCGCTAATATGACCACAGTATTATCGCGATAACATTTTAGTGTACAAAACGTACGAAGCTTCGCCACATATTATTTCGGGACGATACACGCAGGTGCGGCCCTAGGATTACGCTAATTACGACTGCATAGTTGGCGTACTGCTTAAAATATCGGCTTACCATTCGTCGTAGCTTCGCTTGCTAGTGTCGTAGCTTCGATCACCAATCAGGACAATATATGTCATTCATAAATTATTCTTCTGCATCTGGCTGTTATTTGTGTCTGTTAATTTTGTAAAGTCTTCCGAAGTACAAGGATTATCTTTTTTGTGTAGGTTTTTTAGGTAGTGTTTATCTTTTAGAGAAAAAAAAAACTATCGTAATATTTACTCGTACGTGTGGTGAAAAAGTAGGAATACAAAACTCCCCCTTTTTCTTTGAGTATCGTAAATATTGATTCAGAAATATATGTAATTAGTTAATAATCCATGTGAGACATGGATAATTCGAACTAAAATCCTATGTTACGTTTTTTTTTGTTTTTTTTTTATTGCTTATGGAGGCAAATGAGCAAGCAGCATATCTGAAAGTATGTGTCACTGCCGCCCATGGACTTTTGCAATACCAAAGGTAGCTTAGACCGCTGCTTATCAATAAAATCCCCACCCAATTGGACTTCCGGCTCTTACATTTTGTTTAGCGTAATAAAGACAAATTTCCTAAATCTATAGATTTTTGCCAAACAGTGTATAAGTATATAGGCTGAAGTAAGCTAAATAACTTGATATTATTATTTACTGTCAATATGTCAGCGAAGCATAAAAAGTAAATAAGAACGCAATATATCGTGTAATATCCAAAGCCATCACACGTGAGTGGCATGACGAGCAATTATGGATATAGAGTCACTTGATGAACCAATATGAGCGTGGTTTGAATTTTACTAGCGAAGTTTAATTTAATATATATTTGTTGTTTATACAAACGAGTAAGTAGCATACCTGATCTTAAATATTTCTGCCACTCATGGACCTTCATAATAGCAGAAGTACAGCTAGGTAACTACCCATTGCCACAGAAGACAAAGATCGGGTACCGGTGGCTGCTCGCACGGCGAAGAGAGATGTTTGCAGGGTGGATCTATGGGGATGCGCGCCGCCTCTTCCGTCGCCCCGGATCGATTTGGCGGGGTACGACAACGTCCATAGTCTTCAGCAAAAAAAAAAATTCACTACCCATTAAACCAAACCCACCCCGAAATTGGGATTCGACTCTTTCTCTTACGGAACGAAGCACAACATCATATTACCTCTGTCCAGACATTAATATTCTACGAGAGTGTGGTAATATCCCGGACGGATTGGCTCGCGGTTGTAGACAGAATACTGTCAACAGTGTAGCTCTGTAATGCCTCAGCAAATATGTATACATTATTGTATAGAATACGTATTTTTATCTAAACTAATATTATGATAATTTTGTCAACGTAGGATAATTTATCTCCATATGGGTTTTCTAAAAAAATTTGTCGATTCAGCAAACGCGTCCACTTACTACTAGAAAATATGTAGTGAAATGTGCTATACCTTTACTTGCCGTAGCCAGTAAAGGTATAGCACACTACGAGTCATCACTTTCCTACTCTTATCCCAATTACTTGGGGTCAATGCAATATGTAATCTTCTTTCATAGTACATACTGTAAAAATTATTAGCAATAGTTTTATGACCGGCCGCCTGCCAGACCTCGCCCTCTTTGGGAATGTAATTGTTGCAAACGGCATCAGATGGAGTTGGCCCAGGTCGTTATAAGGCTCTTAGCCGTCTTTTACGATATCCACGAGCAAAGTAAGGGTTGGTAGTACTCGTAGCCGCTACCACACAGCGTTCTACTAGCTTTCACTACGAGTATAAAGTATAAATAAATAAATCACACACAAAAAAGAAACACTAAATAAGCGACAATCTAATGTACGGGTGTTTGTATTATGAATTGGATTTTTATGTCACAAAAATCTTAATAGCAAATACAAAAAAAATATTATCCGATAGATGGCGCACATCTCAAATAAAGACGACGTTATAATACAAGCCGCAAATTGATTGTCATACGACAGCTCGCACTTGTCTAAGTTGTAGAATAATCGCAACGGATTGCCATTTGGTGGGGGTTTGCCACGTGTGACAATCAGTTTTCGCTAGTAAGCAATTTTTTTATAAATAATCTACCATATTAAATGCTAAATACCAGTAATTATTAAATAAATACGAAATTTTGGACCTTTAAAAAGCATTTTATTCCTTTCTCTTTATCATTTTGTGAATATTGCAATAGTTTTAGCAATACATGACCAGTCATTGGCCTGACGTCAATGTTTTTTTGGAATGTAGTTATTCACAAGACATCATCAGATAGCAACATTAACGTTTTTTAACGCTTCAAACCATTGATATAACAATATTCGGCAGCGATAGATGCGCTTCGATGACTGCAACCAGTTTCAGTTTTTTTTATTTGTGACTAATCCCACCACACATTCCCACCACTGTAACTCCTGTAAGCCAGGATCCACAAAGGTCTCCATAAAAGACACTGAGGTTTGACCCTCAGGAAGTCGCGGGAAACGCTTTTAATTGTCTTGGGACCCGCAACAAATTTAATTAGAAAAGAAAAACAGGAGGAGTTGAAGAATTTCCACTTCCCTCCTATGCAAAGCGGGAGACATGAAGCAAAATTGGCTAATATGCCAATAGATAGAAGGATGTACTGACACGTGAAGCGTAGCAGTACAGCACCACGGATATGACAGAGCTTAAGGGGCCTATATGTGAGCCTTAAGTTTGATTACAATAGTAGGTATGGCAGAAGCGCCTGAACGCACGGAAATTTAATCGAGTTGCTACAAGGTCCGTATAATATATAACCCCCGACACGACTTGCAGACTGTCTAACATAAGATCGCGCTCGTTTTGCCAGAGACTGCACTCCCAGAGGATGTGATGGGCTGTTTGTTCAAAAGTGCAATTTGGTGTGGAACATCGACAAAATGGTGAATCTACTAGTATAAAAAAGAATAATTTACTTCTAAAATTACCATGGCCTGTGAGGAATTGTGCTACATAGTGGTCAATTTCTAACCAGTTTCAGTTGCTAAGACTCAGGCCTGACTGATATTGACGTACGTGCTCGCACTATCTTCAGTGCAGTATTAGCTTTATGGAGTCAGTTATCTTTCCGCGACCGTATGTAGATACTTACCAAAGTACTACGGGGTCTTACAGGACCCCAGCAATCGTAAAGATTGAATATCGTACTGCTGTCTTACGTAATCCCAGCGCCTATCCAGATTCGAACTATTCAGACCGCCTTCGGGGTTTAAAGTACGCTGCCAGGCCATCTGCCTAAAAAACGATGGTTATTATATTTGGTACGTCGTCAGTTCGATTCTCATTAAGCATTTTATTCGACGACGTGCAATAAGCACTGTCCTTTATTACCCTTTTTACTCCATAGTAAAAAACTTGCACCACCATTTTGTTTTTCTTGTGGTGGACTATGGAAGTGGTTGCGCCCCGCCAACCGGTCCAGGGCGACGGAAGAGGCGGCGTGCAACCCCATAGACTCACCCTGCAAATACCTCTTTTCGCCGTCCGAGCGGGCCACCGGTACGGTACCGGTGTTTGACTTCGATGGCCCTCCCAACTTGCACCACCATCAACAGTAAAACAAAAACATGCATATAATAAAAAATCGTTCAAGATAAAAATCATAAAAAGAAACGATTCGGTTTGATGTAGAAGTCAACTATGTTATAAATCTGATATAAAATAGCTAAAATAACAAAACACATACATTTATTTAACAAAATATCAACGTACACACGAAATAGCTTCAATTACATAAAGTCTAAACTATTATCCGAAGATTGGTTATCGATTCTATCCCTAAACGAAATCTGTGGACGGTCAGCGATTCTATTACTACAGGCATTTCTAGTTACGTATAATATATCTTTGATAGAAACGTCAAATAGAACACTTGAAATTAGTTCAGGTCCTTTTTATTGCGGTTCTTTTAGCACTACGCTTCAGGGAATTGGAATTAGTTATATTAGCCTTAAGTAGTAGATAAAAAAAAATATGTTAATTTTAATAAATTTTAATTTTTATACGCGTAGATATTGTTGAATAGTTATTGTTAGAAAAGAAAAATTTTCAAAAATCCACTTTTTATAGCTTGAATAAAAAATGTAAGGAAGCGTTCATAAATATTACATTTTTTAAATTTAATGTGTCTTACCAATTCTCTTGATCCCTAAGCAGTAACGACCAGTCAGTGTGATAGATATCCAATTTAATGGTTTTATTAGCATTTGTAAGCATTACATGGCAGGCATATAGTATATAGCATCGTGGGTTTGTATAATTTTATTAAGGCATTTGGCTGACAAATAAACAATAACAGCTATTGTTACTTTAAACTTTTCTGTGTGCTGATGGAGTAACAATATAATTCACCACCCTCTATCTTACCCGTGGGTGATCGTAAGAGATGATAAAGATATATAAAACCCAAATATAACATCTATGCAAAAGAAAGAAAACTCGAAACAAAACCACACACACACACACGTACGTCTGACCAGCGTGGTATAGTAGGTCAATTTCCCTCTAATTATGGAGGAGGCTCGAGCCCAATAGTGGGGCATATATAAGTCGAGATGATACACTTAAAGTCTAAGTAAATAATGAGAGAAGGAAAACTCGAAACAAAACCCTATACCAACACGTCTGACCAGAGTGGTATAGTAGGTCAATTATCCTTACATTATGGAGGAGGTCCGAGCCCAACAGTGGGACATATATGGGCTAAGATGATGATGATGATGAAATAATAAAGTACATTTAAGGCAATTTCATTTCTAAAATAATATCAGTTTATAAGTATTTTTTTTCAATATAAAAATCACCGATACTAGTAAATAAGACAAGTGAAAGCATTAATTTTATTCCAACCAAGTCCTCTTTTCCAAAATAAATAGTGATATATCCTCTAAGTCTTATCCATACTAAGCTAAAACGAACCGCAAGTATTCTTTTAATTCGCAACACGTCGGCATGAGCATAAGATGTCGATTTTACTACGGATTTGTCGTCCCAAGATTATTTCGCTTCCTCCTAAGGGGTGGGATCTAAATCGAATCGGTTACGTCACAGTGACATTAACGTGGGGCCTTAAAATACGATAGAAATCTCTTAGTAATTTTTATTTTTCTCCATTTTACAAAGATTATAAAATACTACGTATGTACCAAAACAAGTAACCGTATAATACTGATTGAGAGATTTCGCAGATGGTGTAGGGTTAAAAACCAATCTACCCCAGCGTGAGCTGTCGTAGCTGTACGCAGGGGTCATCCGGTCGATGGCCCTGTATGGCGCACCGGTGTGGGCGGGATCCCTGACCGTCCGACTCAGGGCTCTTCTGTGGCGACCACAGAGGGCCATGGCGGTCAGGGCCATACGCGGGTACCGCACGGTGTCGACGGAGGCAGCGTGTCTGTTGGCCGGGACCCCTCCATGGGACCTGGAAGCGGAAATGCTCGCCGGTTTGTATCGGCGGATGTTGGGGGTGCGAGCGGAGGGCGGTGTAGTCTCGTTGAGGGAGCACACCGCCTGGCGCGTCGACGCCCGCCGCGACGTAATTGCCCGTTGGGCAGTCCGGCTGGAGAGGCCTCGGTTCGGTGTGCGGACCGTGGAGGCCTTCCGGCCGGTGCTGATGCAGTGGCTAAAACGGCGGCACGGGGTGCTCTCCTTCCGACTGGTGCAGGTTTTAACGGGGCATGGATGCTTCGCCAAATACCTGCACAGGGTCGTAAGGAGGGAGAGTACACCGTCCTGCCACCACTGCGATTGCGACGAGGACACGGCGCAGCATACGCTCGAGGTTTGTGCCGCTTGGGCAGAGCAGCGTCGTGAACTCGTCACAATCATCGGTGCTGACCTGACGCTGCCGACCATCGCCAGAGCGATGCTCGACAGCGGAACCGGGACGCGGTCGCATCCTTCTGCGAGGCAGTAGTCTCGCGGAAGGAGGCGGCGGAGCGCGTGCGCGAGGAGCGTCTCCTCGACGACGCGAGCCGCCGCCCGCGACTGGGGCGGCGGAGGCGCGATTACCTGCGCCTGATGCCACCCTAGCCGAGGCCGCGGGTGACTGGATCGGGGATATAGTCCGTCACCCGCCGAGAGGCCGACCGCGTGAGGAAAGACCGACATCCTACCCGAGGGGGGGACGTCGGTCGAGGAGAGGGTACTGCTCAGAGGTATTCCGTCGGGCCAACCACTGACGTCAAGTCACTCTGCTCCGGTGGTTGGCCCAACGACGAAGGCGACGTCACGGGTGGGTTACGGGTGTGCGTGCTTACGCCCCTCTGTCACCCCGCACGGAGTGGTGCGAGGAGTGTGCCGACCGTAACCCGCCCCAAAAAAAAAAAAAGAAGCGTGAGCTGTCGTGGGCCACCGAAGTCAAAAATCGGGTACCGGTGGCCCGCTCGCACGGCGAAGAGAGAGGATTTTACGGTGGGTCTATGGGGTCACGCGCCGCCTTTCCGTCACCCCGGACCGATTCGGCGGGGCGAGACGCATCCATAGCCCACCAATAAAAAAAAATAAAAAAAAGCGTGAGCTGTCGTATGACACTAAATTTTCGGCTCGTATTATATTTTTGACTTAATAATATGTATAATGTGTGCCATCTACCAGACAATGTTTACATATTATACAGATTTAAATACTCTAACTTTGCAGTTAGAATTGTATTAAACATGTTTGATTATTTATTTATAATAAATTGATTACGAGCGAAAAATTATCGATTTGATCCCATGGGTGACACTCATTTTTCGCTTGTAATCAAATTTTTATAAATAATCAAGCATGTTAAATGCTAAATTTCAGTAATTTGAATGCCAATCTATCGTGCTTGTGTCGTGGGCTACCGTGGTATTGTGTGGACATAGAATCCACTCTGGACAATACTTTGTGCAATCCAAAAAAATATAGCGTTAGTTGTAGGTTTTTGAAGTCCCTCGCAGAAAAAGAATTACTTCCACAGTGTAAAGAAAATAAGGTCATTAAAGTTATTTTTAATATTTTTCTAAAGACAATATCTAGAATTAAGGAAAATATCGTGGAATATTTTACAAACATACAATTATTATAAAATGGAGGAGAGGAAGGAAAAGACACCACTTTCCCACGGTTAATCAATATACCGTAAACTTCAAGAAAGAAAGGAATACGGGATGGGATCAAGGTGGAATAGGATATAAGGAAATCTTCTTACAATTAACAGGCACAAATAATATCCATACACAAAAAAATCACACATAATTAACTGCAATTAATTATATGATTATGCGTGGGCTGACGGGGTAAGAACACAATTCGCCACCCCCTATCTTACCCGTGAGTGATCGAAAGAGTATAAAACGCACATAACATTTTTGCAAGAGAAGGAAAACTCGAAATTTACCTATACCGACACATTTGACCAGCACGGTATAATAGTTCAATTTCCCTCCAATACGGAAGAGGCTCGAGCCCAACAGTGATACATATGTGAGCTGAAATGATGATGATGATGATGAATTATATGATTACTCTATAAATCATATTCCATTTCAATCTACATATGATAAAATCTATAAGTTTGAGTGCAAATGCCTTCCTGCATTATCCTGCTAATACTAAAAATAAACGAAATACATTTATTACGATAGAAATAGGTACACCAGAATCATCCAAACTACAAGTATACCTGATTACATTTTGAGACGTAATGATATCGCTACCGCATTCGTAACGACGACGTAAGAGAGCGAGTAGGTATGAAAGAGAGTATTGGTGTAAAGATGCGAAAGGGAATGCTCCGATGGTTTGGACATGTGGAAAGAATGCCGAACGAACGTCTGGTTAAGAAGATATACAATGCGAAAGTGGAAGGATGTAGGTACCGGGGGATACCGAGACTCACCTACCTAGACTAGATCGGTCATGTACTGAAGGAAGGTGGAGTCAAGAGTCTCCGAAACCGGCGAGTGTGTATGAAGAGAATTATGAACGTTGAGGAAGTGAGTGAAGTATGCAAGGATGAGGAGGGGAGAGAACTCTTCTCTGGCACTCTGTTCTCTCTGCCTACCCTGCAAGGGATATGGCGTGATGATATGTATGTATTGTATGTATGTGTATAATATCGCTGAAATAAATTTAGTACACTTAGAAATTGACATTTCATATCTTTTATAAAAATTTAATTGAATTTTATAAAAAGAATTGAATGTCCTACAATAGTTCACGGTGGTGTAAGTGGCAGCACGATTGGGACGGATTTCCAATAGGTGTGGGTTCGAATCCCACTTGTGACATCATTTTTCGCTCGTAATCGGGTTTTTATAAATAATCAAGCATATTAAATGCGAAATTTCAGTAATTTGAATTTCATATCTTATTCGCTGTTTTTGTGGGCCGACTCCAAATGGCAAGGTACCGAGGTTTTCTTAATTAAGACACGGAACAGAAATGACTGTGTTATTTGCATTGTGCGACAGATAATCTTTTCTGTAGCACATTTATCTACCCTAACATCATAGAATCTTTAGGTTAAATGTGTTTTAGATGTGAATAGTAATTTACTATATTTGTATTAAACTTAAATTTGAATAGAAATTTAATTTAAATAATAGACGCAATATACTCGTAATAGCCTTTTTTTTGCCTCTCTGGTAACGTGTATACGAAATTATACACGTTACCAGAGAATAATCAAATAATCACTTATATATAATATAATACTAGCGACCCGCCCTCGCTTCGCTTCGGTTACGTCAGTTCAGTTGCGTAGTTTACTTTCACTATATAGAATTCCTTTCGGGGAAGGCATTTCTTAAAATCCAACTTCATCTGACCTTTATAGGGCAGAAAGAAAGTTCACACCAAATTCCAAGTCTGTGGGCAGTATTTGCACATGTGGATTTTTTGGGCTAACACCTACGCAATCCCCTTTAGGAGTTATTTTTTTAAAAAGTCGTTATTAGTTTACCTCTGCGTTTTAACACAAATATGTTAACCAAAATTCAAGTCTGTAGAAGCTTTAATAAAAAAATGAGGATTTTTAAAGGTATAGGTATTTCCCTTTAGGAACGGAATTTTGTAAAATCTTTATTTATCTGACCTCTACAGGGCAGAAAAAATGTGCATACCAAATTTCTAGTCTGTAGAAGTATCTCTACTCGGCGAAAGAAATATTCCTACCAAATTTAAAGGCTGTAAGTCTTATGATTCTAGAGATATCGTGATGAGTCAATACATAGGTAGAAATCTCTTATATATATAGATTAGTTCCCAACATATTTATCTGAATGTTACGTCATCGTCATTGTCTTCGACTCTTATTTGTTCCACTGCTAGATTCACGCCTTTGGAACAGGAGGAAAACTAAGGCGGTCAGAGAAATTGATATAGACTTTTATTTCGAATATTCCTTCTCTTCCACGGGTATTGCATTCCTTAATCGTCTTGTACGATACCCACGGGTAAGAAATTGGATAGAGAACTGTATTTTACTCCATCACCTAACAGATTTTTTTTTGGAGTAACCCAGCTTAATGGTATGAGTTAATCGCTGATACATATATACATACATACATATCATCACGCCATATTCCTTGCAGGGTAGGCACAGAGATCAGAGTGCCAGAGAATTCTATCCTTGCATACTTCACTCGCTTCTTTAACATTCATAATTCTCTTCATACACGTTTGCCGGTTTCGGAGACTCTTGACTCCACGTTCTTTCAGCACGTGACCAATCTGGTCTAGGTAGGTGAGTCTCGATCTCCCGCGGTACCTACATCCTTCCACTTTCGCATTGTATATCTTCTTAACCAGACGTTCGTTCAGCATTCTTTCCACATGTCCGAACCATTGGAGCATCCCCTTTCGCACCTTTACACCAATACTCTCTTTCATACCTACTCGCTCTCTTACATCGTCGTTGCGAATGCGGTCGGTCAGCCTAACTCCACAGATTTTCCGTAGAGATCGCATTTCGACCGCATTAATTTTGCTTTCATGCTCTTTTCTGCATACCCAACTCTCGCTTCCAAATAGTAATGTTGGGACAAGCACAGCGTTATGTATTGCTACACGTGCCTTCTGGCTAAGGTGGTGGCTCCCAAGAAGTTGCCCCAACGCTCCGTTCACTCTATTTCCCGCATTCACTCTTCGCTCTATATCAGTGGTGTACCTTCCATCTAGGCTTAAACCCCATCCAAGATATACAAATTCATCCACTTGCTCTAGTACATCATTACCTATTTTTACTCTTACATCTGTTCTGGCTTCATCTCTTTCAAAGACGATTATTTTGGTTTTGCTCACATTCACGCATAGATCCCTTTTCTTACAATCTTCTGTCATTGTGTCGACTAGGGTCTGCAGGTCAGTCGCTGACTATGCCAGCAGGACTGCATCATCTGCATAGAGCAGAGCAGTGACCACTGAGTCGCCCATCTGGACTCCCACATTCATATCGTTCAACCTTTGGAGACATTTATCCAGATATATGATAAACAGCCTGGCTGACAGAACGCAGCCCTGCTTAATGCCGATATTGACGTCAAACCAAGGCGACATTCCATCATCCAGCCGCACACAGGCTGTAGACAGCCCATGTAACTGGACTTCACAGCCTGTAGCAGTTTACCGTTAATACCATACTCCGGTAAAATGTCCCAAAGTTCCTTTCGTACAACCGTGTCAAATGCCCTCTCCAGATCCACCAGACTGCAGAAAACCCTCTCACCTAGAGCCAGATGATCATAGAGAAAACTACATTAGTTGAGTCGTTATGATACCAATATTCTTCTTGACTGGTGTTAACAGAATAGATAATGTTGCCTACTTCTACGAACGCCAATAACCCACCTTCTTCCATTCATTTCACGCTGTCCCTTAATTGAGACGCTTATACCGGGTGCAACAGAGAATGGAGCAGCTGCTCATAGGGTTGGTAGGTAATGATGGTAGGAACCCGCAACAAAAATTTGAAGGGAAAATGTTAAGGGACCATTGTTTCATCAGCTGTCTGTATAGGCGACGTTTGTCATCTATAGCAAACGTAATCATTGATTTATTTAGGTTCTGATGAATTTTTAAGAAAGCATGAGAATGTAGCAGATTATTTATCATTTACTTGTTACATTTCATTCAGTTTCAAAGAGAAAGCGATGACAAAATTTAAAACTATAAATGCTTCTAATTCACTAACGAATCCACATTTTCCCTTCAAATTTTTGTTATGGTTCCTCCATCATTATCTACCACCCTTCTAAACAGCTGCTCCATTCTCTGTTACAGCTTATATATAACGGGAAACGCCAATCATCTTTGTCACATTGAGCAAGGATACTAATCGCCCGACTA
The DNA here is from genome assembly GCA_905163515.2 of Lymantria monacha. Taxonomy (NCBI): domain Eukaryota; kingdom Metazoa; phylum Arthropoda; class Insecta; order Lepidoptera; family Erebidae; genus Lymantria; species Lymantria monacha. The sequence goes on along the minus strand of LR991107.1, from coordinate 9,702,681 downwards.
TATCTAGTTCCTACTGGACTGTATGGAGATAGCTCCATCTACCTAAAAAAAAGTGATCATCCTTGATAATCCACGATCATCTCTTCAAATAAATTCGTTGGCCCGCCTTGACTAGGTGCTTTGCCGTGTCTTTTTTTTTTTCTCTTGTGATCCTTACTACCTCGCAGAGTAACAAAAGTCTGGTAAGTAAATGGATGAATGATATAATATTCTAACTACCTATATGACTGCATAAATGGCGTAGTGGTGGAGCGATCTTCCGTGCTAGTGCCGTGGGTTTGATTCTTACAAGAGCAGTACTTTGTGAAAACTAGAAAGTATTATTCTGAGTCTGAATTTAATTTGTCTACGTTAATTATATATTTATAAAGTCCTACCCAATACAAGGATTGTTTCCTTAGTGCGGGATGGCGTCTTTAAAAAAAGTTTGAAATAAAATACAATTTTAAAGATTTATCTTAGTAACTCAGTTGCAAAACGATTTTCATCATCATCATCATCACAGCCCATATATGTCCCACTGTTGGGCTCGGCTTTCATCCGTAATGGGAGAGAAATTAACCTACTATATCACGCTGGTCAGACGTGTTGTTATAGGGTTTTATTTCGAGTTTTCCATGTCTTACATAGAAGTTCCTTCTCTCGCAAAATGTTATATGCGCTTTATATCCCTTAATCGTCTCTTACGATCATCCACGGGTAAGTTAGGGGGTGGTGAATTGTATTTTTACTCCGTCACCACACGGATATTAAAACGATTTTAATAAAAAGCAATAAATTTAATAAAAAGAAATATTATTTAAAAATATTTAAATAAATCAAATATAACGAAATTACGGCATGTTGTTGAGTCGGAAGGTCTCTTTGAACCAAACATTAAAGACTTAGGATCTGTTTTGTTTAATTATAATATCTCGTTAACCGCTTCATTAATATGAATAATATGAATTTTAATACAACCGTATCATTATGCTATATTGCTTTAGTAGAAGAGGCATGCAAATATCTACCGTAAGATCACAGATGTAAATCTTCAATCATCATTCTCCTACTCTTATTTCAATTACTTGGGGTCGATACAATATACTCTTCATTCATAGTACATATCGTAAAAGTTATTGGCAATAATTTTATGAACGGCCGCCTGCCAAACGTCAACCCTCCTTGGGAATGTAATTGCTGACCAAACGGCATTAGATGGTGCTGGCCCAGGTCGTTATAAGGCTCTTAGTCATCTTTTACGATATCCACGAGCAAAGTAAGGGTTGGTAGTATTCGTAGCTGCTACCACACAGCAAAGATATAAATCTTCAATGTGGTTGATTATTAGAAGTTTTTACATCTGGTAATTTTTAAGAAAAGTATCAGTAGGAATCATTTTTATTAGCTTCTGATAAGTGAGATTGATGAAAATTATTAAAAATATTACTTTTATCTTTTTTTTTCTTTTGTCGCGTATATTTTGCTGTTTTCGAGATAAAGTACAAAAGAAGATGTTAATTATAAATTTGAAAGGGTTACTTGATCTCATGATTGATATACAGCAAAATAAATTACTAAATCACCTTTACATTGGGTGGGTAATCATACAACGTTAGTTAAATTAATACAGGCTAGATGGGAAGAAGGAAATTTTATTTCGACCTTTTTTTTTAACGAACTCAAGTTTTTTAGTCATCTGACACCCACAGGACAAGCAAAAGGCCATACTATTCTTAGTACGTCGTGACAGACTTTTTAAAAATGACGAAATCGGAAAGATCTCTTAATATTTAAGACTTATTTAATAATGCGTAGGTTAAAAAGAAAAGCGACATTTCTAAAAGAAATTGATAATTGATATTATAGTTTAAAACGTTTTCTAATAGTTTGTATTTTAATAAAAAAATGATAAATCATTAAATTAAAAGTCATAAACTGTTGACAGAAGTTTTATTCTATTTTAAGCCGCACAATAGTCAACTTTCAATGCGTGTACTGTAAAATTTGGTATTTTGATTGACAAATGACTATTTACGTAATAATAGAGATAGTTAATAACCTATGCGCCTCATAATAAATAGGAATTCTTTCTTAACACCAAACCCAATAAAGAGTTTATTTAAAATTATCCTTCGTCCGACAGATCCGTGCAAAAATAGCTGGGACATCGACTCAAAATAAAATCAGTAAACTTGATAAAAAAGAACTTACTTAGAAAACTTTCTTAACTGAAAGGTTAACTCGCCGGACGGGCCACCGATGAAAATAACTGGATACCGGTAGCCCACTCACATTGCGTAAGAACTATACGTGTACGGCAAGGTATGGTCCATATTTATACGCTATCACTTCGTCTAACATTTTAAAATTGTCACTAGTAACATAATAAGGAATTAATTTTAGAAATATAATGATATCTACTTTACTCTGTAATATCTAACTCTACTATTACCTTGGCAATATTAAAAACCGGCAATTTTACCTGAAAAAGAATGATTATATATATGTATATATATATATATATATATATTTAGAAACAAGTTACTCAATTGACTAATTTAGTACTGGCAGCACAGTGGCGCCACTAGGTTTGGTAACGTAATTTAGTATTGGCAACATCTGCCGGAAACACAGTGGCGCCACTAGGTTTAATAATGTAATTTAGTACTGGCAACACCTGGCAAACAAAGTGGCGCTACTGGGTAGTTTTGTAATGGCATCACGTGAACGGAATCGTATTGGGAAGTATTGGGAAGCATAACACAGCGCCATCTATTAAATACTTACTCAATCCAGTCAACAGATACCGCCATCTGTTAGAATCGTTTGGAGATAATAAATAATTGTGACTGTCAAATAATAGAAAAATAATTTGCAATAAAATAGTATTGTGACTATAAATTGAGATGGAAGATATTCTATCTTTTAAGTTGGATCAAACTACACATACTATATATGCAAATTTGATTAAAAAGGGTTAAGTACTTTAAGAGTGCATGGCGGACAAACAACGTGACGCGTATATATATATATATATATATATATATATATATATATATATATTAAGATTGTTCCTATTATAACTCATCCATTCTGTCTCGATTTTTGCAAACATGTTGATTAAAAACTGGCTAAACAGCGAATGAAAATATAGCAGATGATCTTATACTCCTTTCCTAATCATTATAGGGTAAAATAAAAAGTTGCAGTAGATATAATTTTATAAAGCAGTGTTTGTGGTTTGGTATCGCAATGGCTATATCCTAGCATAATTCAAAATACCATGGCTTGAAATTATAATATTCTGCTTAGAAAATTACCGTCCAATCATTTCAAATTTCGAAGTCTATGTTCATATGAGGCCGTGTCCTAAAAGTACATGACCTCTCTAAAGCTTAGAAACCTATAAACACCGTACTAATATAGTGCGGTGACATTAGAGACATTTCAATTTTAAAAAGTATTTGCATTATACCGAACGTTTATGTGACATTAACCTTTTTAGAGTTTCATACCCAAAAGATAAAACAGGACCCTATTACTAAAACTCCGCTGTCCGTCCATTGCTTCGCCTGTCTGTCACCAGGTTGCTGTCATGAACCGTGATAGTTGGACAGTTGATATTTTCACAGATGATGAATTTCTTTTGCCGCTACAACGACAAATACTAAAAATTGATATAATAAATATTTAAGGGGTTCCCACACAACAAAGGTAATCTTTTTGCTCGTGTTTGCTCAATTTTGACAACAAAAATAGATAAACTTTTGAAATATACACAGAATATTTAGAAATATATTCACTTTCGAAATAAATACTTAAATTAAAATAAAACAAATAGAGAATTTAAGCTCCTATACAACATACATGATTATTTTGCCATTTATAGATAATGTTACGGAACCCCTCGTACGCGACTTTGAGTCGCTCTTAGCCGGTTTTTTGAATATAATCGAATTGAGTTTTCAAACATGTGTCAAAATAAAATGTCTTTTAAATCAAAATCACTAAGAAGTATTGATATCAATTTTAAAGCAAATCACCCCTAAAATAACTTTCCACCCCTTTTTAAACCAGTTAGGAGATAAATCTCAATAAAATATGAATCACATCTTTCATCAATTCTGTTAATGAATGTTTATGCAAAATTTGAAATAGATTGGACCACGGAGTCACGTTGTCCCATACAAACTTTGCCCTGATTTTTCACCCCCTTAGGGATATAATTTCGTAAAATCCATTCTTAGCTGACCTCTACTCGGTGAATGAAATATTCCGACCAAATTTGAGGTTTGTAGACCTTATGGTTCCAGAGATATCGTTTGATGATTTCCACCTATGTATTGACTCATCACGATATCTCTGGAACCATAAGGTCTACAAACCTCAAATTTGGTCGGAATATTTCATTCACCGAGTAGAGGTCAGCTAAGAGTGGATTTTACGAAATTATATCCCTAAGAGGGTGAAAAATCAGGGCAAAGTTTGTATGGGACAACGTGACTCCGTGGTCCAATCTATTTCAAATTTTGCATAAACATTCATTAACAGAATTGATGAAAGATGTGATTCATATTTTATTGAGATTTATCTCCAAACTGGTTTAAAAAGGGGTGGAAAGTTATTTTAGGGGTGATTTGCTTTAAAATTGATATCAATACTTCTTAGTGATTTTGATTTAAAAGACATTTTATTTTGACACATGCTTGAAAACTCAATTCGATTATATTCAAAAAACCGGCTAAGAGCGACTCGAAGTCGCGTACGAGGGGTTCCGTAACATTATCTATAAATGGCAAAATAATCATGTATGTTGTATAGGAGCTTAAATTCTCTATTTGTTTTATTTTAATTTAAGTATTTATTTCGAAAGTGAATATATTTCTAAATATTCTGTGTATATTTCAAAAGTTTACCTATTTTTGTTATCAAAATTGAGCAAACACGAGCAAAAAGATTACCTTTGTTGTGTGGGAACCCCTTAAATATTTATTATATCAATTTTTAGTATTTGTCGTTGTAGCGGCAAAAGAAATTCATCATCTGTGAAAATTTCAACTGTCCAACTATCACGGTTCATGACAGCAACCTGGTGACAGACAGGCGAAGCAATGGACGGACAGCGGAGTTTTAGTAATAGGGTCCTGTTTTATCTTTTGGGTATGAAACTCTAAAAAGGTTAATGTCACATAAACGTTCGGTATAATGCAAATACTTTTTAAAATTGAAATGTCTCTAATGTCACTGCACTATATTAGTACGGTGTTTATAGGTTTCTAAGCTTTAGAGAGGTCATGTACTTTTAGGACACGGCCTCATATGAACATAGACTTCGAAATTTGAAATGATTGGACGGTAATTTTCTAAGCAGAATATTATAATTTCAAGCCATGGTATTTTGAATTATGCTAGGATATAGCCATTGCGATACCAAACCACAAACACTGCTTTATAAAATTATATCTACTGCAACTTTTTATTTTACCCTATAATGATTAGGAAAGGAGTATAAGATCATCTGCTATATTTTCATTCGCTGTTTAGCCAGTTTTTAATCAACATGTTTGCAAAAATCGAGACAGAAAGGATGAGTTATAATAGGAACAATCTTAATATATATATATATATATATATATATATATATATATATATATATATATATATATATATATATATATATATATATATATATATATATATATATATATATATATATATATAAATTACGCGTCACGTTGTTTGTCCGCCATGCACTCTTAAAGTACTTAACCCTTTTTAATCAAATTTGCATATATAGTATGTGTAGTTTGATCCAACTTAAAAGATAGAATATCTTCCATCTCAATTTATAGTCACAATACTATTTTATTGCAAATTATTTTTCTATTATTTGACAGTCACAATTATTTATTATCTCCAAACGATTCTAACAGATGGCGGTATCTGTTGACTGGATTGAGTAAGTATTTAATAGATGGCGCTGTGTTAAAAGTGGAAACGTTTCATATAAGCTACAATTTATTAGCATAAACACCACGTGTTACTGAGGCTACCTTAGCTACAGTAAAGCGTGGCCGAGTCTGCTAGTATATATATATATATATATATATATATATATATATATATATATATATATATATATATATATATATATATATATATATATATATATATATATATATATGTGGGATCGTTTTTAAGTAAAAGTGGGATGAATATAACAAAATTCTTTATTTTCTCAGAGTAACTTCGTACACGTCTTTGTCAACTTTTTTCCATCTTCCTTCTCTCTCTATCCTTAACGTACTATCTCTCTCGTAACTTAATATAATGTTGCCACTACAACAAACTTAAACAATAATAATGAGAAAACAAACTAAAAAGAACATAATAAAGATAACATTCTCCACACGGCCATCCTGGTCATTCATCTGGCCCAGATGAACTATCTTCATCTATAACCCAAGGCTTCCATCACCGACTTTCTTTACAGCGTACCGATCATGGTGTCTTTTATCTACTACTTCGTGAGGCCCCAGAAATTTTGAATACAACTTACTTCCCTGGGTGAATTGAGTTCGCTTGATAGCTACCAAGTCACCTACTTCGTAATCTATAGTCTTTTTCCTTTTTCTATTGTAGCTTTTGAATTTCTACTCTTGCATTTTCTTAATAGATTCTTTAGCTTTACTTCTCAGTTCATTCCGTTTCTTGCTATAATTCTGTATCTCTTCTTCTTCTATCAGCTTCATAATATCTTCATTTTTGTCTTTCATCTTAGTCCCAAAAAGAAGTTCAAAAGGCGTCATACTACTTCTACTACTACTTCTCTGATACATGTTATTCAAACAGCATTGTACTCCTGAAACTCGTCTATAGCACTTCGTTAGATCATCAGCACTAAGCTTACTTAAGCAGCTTATGATTATTTGGTGAACTCTCTCGACTTGGCCATTTTCTCGTGGCTGTCCAGTAGTAATCATGTAATGAGTAATGTCTTCTTCTTTATAGTACTCTTGAAAATATGTCGATGTAAATGTGGCGTTACGATCTGAAATAATCTGTGGTGAGCCAAATATTTGTTGTTGGACTCTTAACTTATCTAAAGTCTCTTCTGTAGACAAAGTTCTCGTAGATAATATCCGAGTGAATTTAGTGAATTCATCCATAACAGTTAGTATGTTCTTATAATTTTTATAGCTTGATGTCAACGCGCCGCGATGATCAATATGATACGTCAACAGCGGTACATTTCTTTTATACAACGGATGTAAATATCCCTCCTTTTTTCTTTTCTTATATGAAATAAGAATACATACCACACAATTATGTATAATCCTTCTAATCTTTTCTTTCAGGTTTTCTATGTAGTATTCTCTATTCACAAGTTCTTTCACCTTAATTATTTCAAAATGTCCATGTTCGTGATTCTTTCTTATGATTTCGTATTGCATTTTCTTTGGAACTACAATAAGTCTCGTACCATCCTTTTCTTTGCAAAGTATTCCTCTTTCTGTGACATAATCTTGATAGAGTCCCTTTTCTAACATTTTCTCTAACAGGTTGGTAAGCGGGTCATCGTTTTGTGCTCTCTTTAGTCGGGTTGTAGCTTCCATTAATATCATACAAATTGGATTTCTGCTTAATGCGTCGAAAATTCTAAGTCTTGTTTTAGGTCTGTGCTCTATTTCATAATTATATTCTTCAAGAAGTAGCGCCCCACGCGCAACACGCAGAGGTAAGTCTTTCTTCTGTAATAAAACAGCTCCATAGCCTTCAGTACTCGCATTTGTATGTAACTCCGTCGCCAAATCAGGATCATAGATACGGAGAACAGGTGAACTGTACAATTTATTTTTTAAATCATTGAAAGCCTTCTCACACTCATCACTAAAATAAAATTCAACATCTTTCTTTAATACATTGGTCAATGGCTTCATTGTTATAGAATCGTTGGATATCTTTAATTTTGAAACTGCTGCAATCTTTTCTTCTGAATTACGTCTTACTTCGTTTGGTTTGTATTCTTTTATCATCATATTAGTTATTTTCTTTTCAATTCCTTTATTTTTACAGCCTATAAAATCAGTAACCGTCTCTTCAGTCATTGTTGTCAATTGTAAAATCTTCTCAAAGAAAATACCATCTGCAGTAAAATTTATTTTGAAGTCTTTCAAGAGAGGATTTCCTAATATAACTTTAACACGTATAGCATCATCTTTGACTACATGTAACTTAATGTCGGTGTAGTATTCATCAACCGTAAGTGTGGTATACAAAACTCCTTCAGTACGTAGTTCTTTTCCAGCAATCCCAGTCAAATTAATTTTGAAATCTCTATTATAGATTAACTTGTCTTTCAGAATATTTTTAACTTCGGAAATTTTTATCAAATTAACGTCACTGCCGGTATCAATCAAGGCTGTCACATGAATATCATTAGTCTTTACCTTCTTGTATGGAGTCTTAACTTCTTCTGTCTCTGCTGTAGCATCTTCTTTTCCTTTCGTAGTATGTATTTGAATATTTAGAGTATTCTTAGGTTTGTTTGTACAATCTGGTCCCTTATGTCCGAATTCATTACATCTGAAGCATTTGATGCCTTTATTACAAGCTGATGCTTGATGGTCTAAGTCACCACAGTTAAAACATCGCTTCATATTGTTGTTTTTTCGAATTTGAGGGCGTTGAGAAGTCGTATTAATCGTAGTCGGACGAGTAGACATTTTCTTCATCATATTGCTGTAGTTCTCTAATCTTTTACGAAAATCCTTAAGGTTTGATGCACCATACAACATAGATTTGTTAGACTCCCTATCTTGTATACCATCAATAACATATTCCATAAGTGCATCGTCTTCAATTTTACCGTGAAGTGCGCACTCCTTCATGTGGAGAAAATACTGTTGGTACGTCTCATTACTTTCCATTTTTCGTGAGCTCAGTTTCTTATGTATGGCATCACTATTTAGTTTAGGACCAAATTCTTCTTCGAGTTCATTCTTTAACGTCGTCCAATCTTTCACACCACCTAGTGACCGTAAAAATAATTTGGCAGTTCCACTAAGCAGACGTTTTGCATAGATAAGTTTTTCGATCTCACTCCAATTCATTAGTTGTGCTGTATCCTCCAATTCGTCAAACCATAATAAGATAGGGTAGGTATCATCGCCACTAAAAGCTGTCATCGATTTCTCCAAATCGCGGAACGGAATATAAGGTGGGTCATCACGAGTGTCGTGAAATTCTGCATCTTTAATATCCTTCTTCGGCGGCATCTTTAATGAGTAAGTTACTTAGTCTTGAATTTACGATCTTCTTATGTTGTAAAAACCATCTTAAAATCTTCTTCGTAATTTCGTCTTTAAGTCGTAAGCTATGCACATAGATGCAATATCTTATATTCGTCGTAGAATATTCTTCTTAATACGTAAAATCTTCTTAAGTCTTAATATTCGTAAAATCTTGTCATCGTAATAACCATCTTCTTAAGTCCGATAATCGTAATATTTGTCATCTCGAAAGTAATGTTTTTATTTCGCCTTCGTATATTTATTCATAAATATTAATTTATAATGACGTCATTAACAACGTCCCGTAGCATTTGTCTCAATAGTTTGTGCATCGGTAAACCATAGCTTGGACTTTTGGCGGGAATCTAAAACGTCATGTTGTGCTCTTGTATTATATTCGATATCTTAGTGTTTTAACGTGTTATATTAGATAATTTTTATGGTGTTTTATGTAATATGATGTGACAGAACAGCTGGGATGTAGTGAATATCATATAAAATTGCTTTACAACGTTTTCGTTTTCCATCAAAATTCCTACAACATACCATTAACAGTGTCACCATAGCAGTGTTGATGGCGACAATTCGACTGACTGACAGACAATGACTAACTTGAAGAGATTAAGAACGTGAAGATAATTATAACTCGACACTGGCAAAAATGGCTCGTATAAGTAGCTGATTGCCAATACATAAAAAGAAGAAGAAGAAGAAGCTGCAACTTAACTTTGACATTGGCTTAAGTATAAACAGAGCCACAACAACAAAAAAAAAAAAAAAAAAAAACCATAGCTTAGATACGTCCCGAAGCATTCGGTGCAGCGGTTGCAATTTGTGTCGGTAAAACAGCGTTCGATTTCTTGAATGACTTTGACAGAACAGTGTACTACATTCGTTTTGTTTGAAATCGGATCGGTAAAACAGAATCAAAATGGCTTGCCTGTTGCTCGTAACTTGTGGATAATATCTTCATAAATCCTTAAAATTCTTCCACACCGATACTTTTCTCGATCCCGGACGAGCCCCCATAAAAGTTGTGGGATCGTTTTTAAGTAAAAGTGGGATGAATATAGCAAAATTCTTTATTTTCTCAGAGTAACTTCGTACACGTCTTTGTCAACTTTTTTCCATCTTCCTTCTCTCTCTATCCTTAACGTACTATCTCTCTCGTAACTTAATATAATGTTGCCACTACAACAAACTTAAACAATAATAATGAGAAAACAAACTAAAAAGAACATAATAAAAATAACATTCTCCACATATATATATATATATATATAAGAGATTTCCACCTATGTATCTCTGGAACCATAAGGCCTACAGACTTTAAATTTGGTAGGAATATTCCTTTCGCTGAGTAGAGGACGGATTTAATGCTTTTTTTTTTATTTTATTTTTATTTTTTTTATTTCTTTTTTTTAACTTTTTTTTTTTTTTAAATTCCACCCGCAAGGGGAGTTGCAGGACTGTAAAAATCACATTTTTTTTTTTTTTAATATAGCGCCTACAGACTTGGAATTTAGTGTGGATCTTCTTTCTCCCTATAAAAGTCAGATGAACTAGAATTATAAGAAATTCCTCCGAAAGGGTATCTATGTAGCGAAAGTAAACTACACAACTGAACTGACGTAACCGAAGCGAAGCGAGGGCGGATCGCTAGTTTACTATATAACACAAACAAATTTATAAATAAACACATCTATTGAACGTGACGGCTGTGTGGTAGCTACTATGAATACTACCAATCCTTACTTTGCTCGTAGATGTCGTAAAAGACGACTAAGAGACTTATTTTGACTTGAGCCAACACCGCTTGATACCGTTTGGTCAACAATTACATTTCTAAAGAGTGTCGACGTCAGACAGGCGGCCGGTCATAAAATTATTGCTAATAACTATGAAATATATAGGTAGAGGAGTACGTATTTCCTCGACCTCAAGTAATTGGGATAAGAGCAGGAGAATGATGATGAGCTGTTGAGCGTGACGTTGACACGAGTTCTATGTTGTGTCTCCATAGCAAGTACCCAACGTTCCTAAAAAAGTTATTACTTCAAAAACATTTTTTAAGTACACAATTACAGTTATATATACATATATTATATCTATACTTTCGTTGTATTTAATCATTGATAACAATCTCTCTGAGCGTACTTTTTACGTGTCCATATTATAAACTTTAGTGCCCACAACAAAGGTTAACAGACGACCGCAGTCATATCATATCTCTACAATTTATTATAATGAACATCATTAGGAATTTATGCTTAAAATAATATAAATTGTGGCAATTTAGAGACGTATTATCGATAAAAATAATAAATTATTCAAATAGAAAAGATTTAAATGATAATTAAGTTAAATGAAATGAATAATTGAAACAAATGAAAGTAATTTTAATTGAATATATTACGTATGTATTTAGTCCTTACTATTTTATTATGAATATTTTAAAACATTTATTATTATACCTACTTGATATTTGATGTAAACGGTATTATTTCATTACAGAGCTTATTATAGAGGTATTATACTGAATTTATAAGATTTTATTTACTATTTTGATCTATTTTTAATAAATAACCTATTGAAACGATAATGATTGCCGATGTTTACACGGGTATTACAAATTTAAAATACAGCTAATTAAAAGGATTTGGACGTTTTTATTTGATTTCTTTTCCAGAATTTTCACAGCCGCGTTCCGGTAGCAGCTTAATACATTTGTTAGTATTAAATGAATAAATTTTCATATATAATAATTACCATAAATTTCGTGTTTGATAATATATGTTTATAAACAATATAATAGAAACATGTAATTTGGATTTTAGTTTCTTTTGGTGTCTTAGACGATAATTAAGAAATAATTTTACGTAATCCAACCCCCAAAGGCAAATGCTTTACAAAAGTTTGTAGGAAACGAAAAATTCTTTCTGCATTGTTTTTAATTTAAGCATAAATAAACACGGGTTTCATCATTTGTCAATTTTCATCCTCCAAGGGTTTAAAGTAGGGGTATTGTATTTTGCACTGCTACTTTTATCCATTCCTATTTATTTCCTACAGAATCTCAAATGAGCACAATTACTAAGTGTATTTTCACAATGTTAACTAACTAAAACGGCAGATTCTGAAAATCTGACCCTCTTACAACGTATTCCTCTAAGGGTATAAATGCGGAGTGAATTTTGCTTTGATATTTAAACAATATTATTATATATATTGAAAATGATATTTAACAGGGACTACTACGCGTACAAAGTCGCGGTTGAAATTTAGTATTACATATATAAATTCAATACCAAATTCAGTGAAATTTGGTATTGAATTTATATATGTAAAATGTTTTTTTTTTCAGTGTAATTTTAGTGACTGTTGTGGGTTTTATCTATACAACTCATTAAGTATTAAAGAATGAATTTGTACATAAATTCGAAAATTCAGCGTTACATCAAATTCGAGGCCTTGTTTTTTTTTTGGCAGGCTATGGTTTGGACACACGCCGTCCGTTCCCTCCGGGGCGCGTGGTCCCATAACCCGCCGCGTTCCCTCTCTATCACTATTGGGCTTGCCACTGGTACCACTTCCTTGATATCCGTGATCAGCCTGGCAGGTTACTACTATCCCCCGTCGAAGCCCCAGTCTGCTGTCAAGGTGCCGCCCTCACGCCGTCAGCCTCTCTGCGGGTGATGAACTATTCCCCGATTCAGCATTCGAAGTCTCATAACAATAATATTTATTTAAATCAGTCATTTATTGGTGTATAAAGGATCAAAGTTTGTGGAATACCATATCAAACAATGGACATCAATAAGATTTTGAGTTAATATCCTATTGTCGAATTGCATACATAGCGTCTGTAGTTACCTGTGAAGGCAGAAAATATGGGCTTCTGCATTCTGCTCTACTATGTATTGTTTGTATGTGCATCTCATTGTGGTAGAACCACGCTGTGGACAGTTCTCTGTGTACAGCCGCGGGTCGGTTCATCCGGTGTAGCACCACACTCTCGCAGAAGATCGACGTCTGAGTAATGGCAATGTGCTATTGCGCTTCGTTCGGTGAGCTAAAGACCCGGCAGACCAACTGGGGTGGGTTTGGGATTTATATTGGTAGGCAGCGGCCTAGTATTGGTATTGCGACCTTGCCCCTTGGTATTGCAAACGTCCATGGACGGCAGTGACACTTACTATTAGGTGTGCTGTTTACTCTTTTGCCACCATAAACAACAAAAAAAAAATATGTATCCGGATGACCAACTGAGACACTTCTTGTCTTGGTGTAAATCCTATGATCGTTGGTCTGATAACAATCGACGTCTTTCACTGAAAATAGACCTTTAATAAAGGTGATTTAATGATGATATAGTGTCATAATTACCATGATTTATAATCAGATTGGCGATCGCAGTTGATGCCCATTCCACTAATAAAAGCTTAGCTGGTTTATAAATATAGACAATGAAAACATTCTTAATCCATTATCATAAGGTTCGAGTTTATATGTTCTAAAGTAACAAATATAAAAAAAAACAATTGAATGTAGAAACTCCTCAAACTAGGTGGACAGATGACCTGGTGAAAGTTGCTCGGCGTCGATGGATGCAGGTGGCACAGGACCGCACTCTGTGGCGTACCATGAGGGAGGCCTACGTCCAGCAGTGGACGGCGATGAGCTGAAATGATGATGATGATGATGTAGAAACTCCTCCTTTTTGAAGTCGGTTAAAAACTATATGAGGTTAACGACAATATTAAGACTGTATCTATGAAAAATATTATCATAACTTTCATATATTAACAATATAAAAGTATAATAAACCTTTTTTTACAACGGAAACACTATAAAATACATACAAAGTAGGCCGCGACCCTATTTTTACAGTTCAATTAACATACTAACACATTTCCCTCTGTAAATACAATTATTTATAGTTAACTAATAATGTATACATATTTTAATTTTAATATAAAAGATGTATGGTAGCGGCTACGAATACTACCAACCCTTGACCACCGAAGACAAAGATCGGGTACCGCTGGCCCGCTCGCACGGCGAAAAGAGGGGTTTGCATGGTGGGTCTATGAGGTCGCGCGCCGTCTCTTCCATCACCCCGGACCGATTTGGCGGGGCGAGACGCATCCATACTCCATCGCAAAAAAAAACCCTTACTTTATTCGTGGATGTATTAAAAGACGACTAAGAGCCTTATACCTGGGCCAACTCCATCTGATTCCGTGTGGTCAACAATTACATTCCCAAGGAGGGTTCACGTCTGGCAGGCAGCCGGTCATAAAACTATTGCCAATAACTTTCACAATATGTACTATGAAAGAAGAGTACATATTGTATCGGCCCCAAGTAATTGGAATAAGAGTAGGAGAATAATGATGATTTTTATTTTAATACTAGCCGACCCAGCACACTTCGTTCCGCCTTCGTATTAATTCAAAATCATTAAGATATTTTTTTTATTATGATAATAAATCACATGTAAATCGAAAACTCAAGTACATATTATAATGATGTGCTAGCAAGACAAAGAAGCACCTTGTGATATACAACATTTTTCTTCTTGCGCGTTGAAAATTATCTAATTGCTGAGCTCTGAGATTTACTCGACAATTTCGTATTGTCAACCAAGCCATTTCAGGGGGTGCTTCACTTTGTTCTTGTGATTGAGAAGCACGAATTCGGGCTATAGGTACTAACGCGGCGATTTTCTCGTATGATTCTTCTTCAGTGGTTTCATTCGCGATGTTTAGAATCCTAATTGCATTACAGCTTTTTAGAGAAAGATTATATTTTCTTTGTTAATAATAATTTCAAAACAATAAGATTTTTTTATAATGATACTCGTAAAAACCAAGCCAAGCCCTAAACAAAATTATAAACAGCTTAGGTTCTTACTGTAATGAAATTCCTACACTAAAGATACCGACACCGGCACCAACTTCAAACCTATCAATAGATAGCACATACAAGTGATAGTATTTTAAGTTATTTTGTACTTTTCAGTTTGTGAAGTCGGTTTTTTTGTAAACGTAGATTTTTTTTTCCTTTTGGTGTTACAGACACAGATAGGTTGTTCTATTAGTAGCGGGGCTTGAGCTACTCGTTCATTTGTCGCACTCGTACTGAATGCTAATTTTAGACTTATATGGTTTTCTTATGGATGCCATTGTCAGAACTAGACCAAATTGAAATGGGACCACACGGGAAGCATCAGCTTTCAAATATAAAAAAAAGAATCATTAAATTCGCTTCGCCCAGTCGAAAGTTATGAGGTAACAAAAATAAAAAAAAAATAAGACGAATTGTGAACCTCCTCCTTTTTTGAAGTCGGTTAAAAATTCGTAACACTCT
Source organism: Lymantria monacha (assembly GCA_905163515.2). Lineage (NCBI taxonomy): Eukaryota > Metazoa > Arthropoda > Insecta > Lepidoptera > Erebidae > Lymantria > Lymantria monacha. The sequence continues at coordinate 9,687,034 of LR991107.1, read as the reverse complement.
CACAAAACGAACTCTGACCGGTCAAATTTAATTTCAACTTTTCGCATGTATTTTCCAAACAAACCATTAGACCACGTAATGACGTGAGCTATCAGTTGCCATTGGTTACATCATCAACAAATGAACGTTTAGAACTGATGTTTTTTTAATGTTTTTTTTATTAATATCATATTTTAATATCCCATATCCTATTTCCGACGACAACAAACTCAAAAACATAAAAATCATAAAAATTGGTGCAGCCGTTCTCGAGTTATAAGTGTTGTAACTAACACATCTTTCTTTTATATATATAGATAAAACTCTTTGTTTGTCTAGATTTCATTTCATCATCATGCTGCTCTTATCACAATTACTTGAGATCGATGTAACACGTACTCTTCGTTCATATTACTAAAGTTTTAGTAATAGTTTTATTACATTCGCCGACATGACTACAGCCCTCCTTGAAAATATAATTGTTGACTAAACGCCGTAAGATAATATTAAACCAGGTTATTAAGTCGTAATCTCTCCTAAATAAAGTCGTAATCTCTCCCTACCCCTCTGGGAAACCGGCGTGAGGCTAGGTATATATGTATTGATAAAGCTTTTAATCATATTTTACGATACCCAAGAGCAATGTAAGGGTTGCTATTATTCGTAGTCGCCACCACAGATTCTATTTACTGATGTTTTAATTCATCTAGTATAGTTAATTAGGCGTTTATTGAAATTTGTAGCTACGGCATCAAACTCTCTCTATCTTTTTATATTAATTTATTAACTTGCGGTATTAAATATGCCTTTCAACAGGAATAATGACAGTCGCAACACTTGGCAGGCAGATTAGCGATCGTAGTAAATGCTGTATGTCGCTCAAGAGAATGCTATTTCGTTTGGTGATCCATTCATCAGGTTTGTACGACACCTTTAAGCACTTTGGTGCAACCCCTTTTTATCCCACCACCTATAGTATACTATACAAAATGTTATTGGTGATAATTTTAAAATGATAGTGGAAACGATGGCAAATAAACGATGGCATATGATCGTTTTCAAAAAATCTTTACAACACATAATAGCAATGGTTCATTGATTCTATATATCCCTCAAAATTCGTATTTTAAATTAGATGTTACTTAAAATTATATTTAATGTATAAAAAAGGGTATTAATCTGTCATCAAATGAACTCACGTTAAATAAAAATTGTTCATACTGAAAACTGATTTATCTCAAAAGCGCAAACTTCGAATTTAACATTCAAATAATATTCACTGCTTGAAGTCCTTTGCCCCTTATTACCTGACTCACGTAGACGCATTCAAGAATATCTAACTAAAGCTAGATATAAGTCTAGGTAGTTTTACCTGGCTGGCTAGGACTAGACAATTCAGCAAGCGTCGAGACAAATGAAACGTACAGGCCGCGGCCTCGCCTTGAGAGCTCTCCAAGTGTGCATAGTGTTGTAACTATGTCGATAAAATTAATATTAAAAATATTCATAAAAATATTTTTTCCGTATGATGACAGGGTAATAATACAATTTGCCATAATTATGCCCGTGAGTGTAGTAGACCAACAAAAGACGACTAAATAATGTAATATACAGACAACATCTATGCAAGGGAAGGTAAATGTTGTAAGTGTATTAACCCGTCTGATCATTGTGATATAGTAGGTCAATTTCCTTTCTATTATGGTGGAGGCTCTAACGCCGCAGTGCATGATAGTACATGAGCTAAGATGATGATGATACATTTATACCAAATTATTCCAAATAAAATTATTTTCACCCATTTTATTCCATTAAATTTTATATTATTAACTAGCTGTTACCCGCGGTTTCGCTCGCATTGAAGTTCTCAAATAAATATCAAAGATTGTGCAGAGGGTAAAAAAAATATTTTGGCAAACATGATTGTTAGTCAAAAAATTTGAAAATCTAGCTACTTCAACGCCAATAAAGTTCAAACCCTACGTGCTGTCCGACGGTCAAATTAATATCTTATTGACTTAAGCTATCATGCCTGCCAAAATAAATTGATTTAAATAAGAACTTTTTTTAATAATAAATATTTTATGTCTTTTCTAATACCTTGAAGACTATGTGTACAAAGTTTCATGATAATCGGTTAATTAGTTTTGGCGTGAAAACGTAACAAACAAATTTACATTTGTAATATTAGTAGGGGTTACTTTTTAGCACGGTCTTCACTGTCTCCTCTTTTCGGATATTTTACATCAAGTAAAATATGTGAGGTCCATAACGTTATTACAATTAATATAAACTTATAACTAATTACTAGAACTTCAAATCCAGACGGCGATTTTCTGCGAAAATGTGATGGCACCCCGAACGGAACGGCGCGCGGCTATCGACAGAAAACTGTCTACAGGGTGACTCTATCCTTACTAATATTATAAATGCGAAAGTAACTCTGTCTGTCTGTCGCTCTTTCACGCCAAAACTACTGAACCGATCTAAATTAAATTTGGCACACAGATAGTCTAAAGCCAGATAAAGGATATAAGCTACTTTTTAATGCAAAAAGGTTGTAAAGGGGCATGAAAAGTTGTAACGAAGTATCATTATTTTAAAAAACTTATTTTTAGGCTATTGATAGATATAAATAAATATGGCATTAACATGTTCACTTTAGAAAAGTAACTTTTTACGCGAGCGAAGCCGCGGGCAGAAGCTAGTTATTATATAAAATCATAGCGAAGAGCTAATTTTAACAAAAATATATATCTAATAAAGTAGCAATGACAGATTATACTGTTAATAATCTTTAATTTATTTTCATTTAATAAATAGATCCTTGTTTACTTTAGTTCTTGAACCGACGACGTAGCTTTATTTTATTCTTCTATTCTTAAGAAAATTTCTCAGATATTTGTCTTAGTAATAACAACGAGCTTTACGTAAAAGTATTTGAGATGCTTTCAATTGGTATTGTATGATCTTCAAGTAATTTTCTATTAAGAAATCCAATCGTGTTCTTTTGTAATATAAAATCTATTGTTTTAACCTTATTTTTCTTGGTCGGTTAAAAAATTGAGATATAATTTTTTTTGTATAATATATTATTAAATGAATCTAATAAGCGGAGTTAAACCATCATCCATCCATCCATCCATCAGCCCGTAAACGTCCACTGTTGGACATAGGCCTCCCCACGAGAATGCCATCTATAACGGTCCTGTGCCACCTGCATCCAACGGTTTCCTGCGACCTTGATGAGGTCATCAGTCCACCGAGTGGGGGGTCGTCCTACACTGCGTCGTCCGATTCGTGGTCGCCACTCGAGAACCTTTTTTCCCCAACGGTTGTCGGTTCGTCGAGCGATGTGGCCTGTCCATTGCCACTTCAACGTGCTAATCCTTAGGGCTATGTCGGTTACACCCGTTCTTCTACGGATTGCCGTATTTCGGATTTTATCACGTAGAGAAATACCGAGCATAGCCCGCTCCATAGCACGCTGAGCGACTTTGAGCCTTTTTATGAGGCCGACATTTAGAGACCACGTTTCAGTGCCGTAAGTCATCGCTGGTAACACACACTGGTTATAAACCTTTGTTTTCAGACACTGCGGAATATTAGACGAGAAGATCCTCCTAAGTTTCCCGAACGCTGCCCAGCCGAGTTGGATTCGTCGGTTGACCTCTTTCTCGAAATTAGATCTACCTAATTGGACTGTTTGTCCTAGGTAAACATAGTGATCGACAACTTCGGGAATCGCATTCCCAACCAGGACCGGTACAGAAATGACATGGGCATTAGACATGATTTTCGTCTTGTCCATGTTCATTTGCAGCCCTACTAGTTGGGATACCTTGCTGAGGTCATTGAGCATGGTGCCAAGGTCCTCCAGGGATTCTGCCATGACTACGATATCATCTGCGAATCGAAGGTGAGTGATGTATTCGCCATTGACGTTGATGCCGAGTCCGGTCCAAGTCTAAGAGATTGAAGACATCTTTCAGCGCAGTGGTGAACAGTTTCGGAGAGATAACGTCTCCCTGTCTCACGTCTTTCTGCAGCTGGATCGGTTTCGTACTCTTATCCTGGATGCGGACTGACATAGTAGCGTCTTTATACAAACACTTCAGCACTTCGATATATCGATAGTCAATTTGGCACCTCTGAAGGGACTGCAGCACTGCCCAAGTTTCGACAGAATCAAAGGCTTTCTCATAGTCCACAAACGCTAGACACAGAGGCCGATTATACTCCTCGGTCTTCTGTATAATCTGGCGTAGCGTGTGGATGTGGTCTATGGTACTATAACCTTTTCGGAAACCGGCTTGTTCAGGCGGCTGGAAGTCGTCTAGCTTGCGCGCGAGTCAAACCAATATTGTGAAATTAAAGATGACTCAGATAGTGTATTGGCTTTCCATTCCTAGTATTATGGGTTCGATTTCCACCATTTTCATCATCATTTCCATTTTTTTTTTGTGCGAGCCTCAAATTTTTATTCTGATCTAAATATTGCTTTTATGCGTTAATTATATATTTACGAAGTTATCCAGATACAGAAAATAATGAAATCCAGGCTTTGTCTTTTAAAAAGGAATTTAAAAAAACATTTAGGATTGCAAGATAAGAAATTTCAATGCTTTATAACTGATGTTTTTATAAAAAATAAGTATTTATTTATTACCCATGATATCTTTATTTTTATTGCATATGAGTTAAACGGTAAGTAGTAGCAGCTATTTTTGCTTACGAGCTCAACCTCTGGTCAGTTACTGTACTATTGTGGAGGCCAATAATAAGACGTAAATGGGCTGAAAAAGGTATTGAAAGTATATACTTTATAAGTTATTTAAAAAGCAACATTCGTGGTTTAATTTTAGATAATTATAGTCTCTATAATTAAATACAAAAATAATACAGTTTAGGTATTTATCGATAGTCACGTCCCATCACTGATAGACACAAGTACATACATATACAAGTACAGTAGCATCACAATGCACACAGTTACAAACGTGAACCGCTCCCTAATCTTGTTACAGCAGATATTTATGCCGAGCGGTTTTGCTTGCGAGTTTTTATTAGTTTTTTCTAGTTTTGGCATATGACTATTCGGCCATTTGAATGAATGCAATTTTCAATAGTCTCACGATGATAATTCACGTATAGGTGATTCCAATGGAAGTAACAATCTAAATAGTGGCTTTGAATCTAATTCTTTAATTTCTTCGTTTGCCACTATAAGCAATATAAAAACTCACATTATGGTATATAATATAAGTTTAACATAAAATTTTCTATGTGAAGAGTTTCATGATATTAATAAATTAGTAAAAGCAGGGATCTGTGAAATGTCAAATCATGCACAACGATGCATCTTTTGATAATCTTCAAAGTTTATATGTAAAGGTCGTAAAATAGATATAATAGTTTATGAAATAATGACTGCACTGATAGTGTAGTGGTTAAGATGCCAACTTGCGCCGACAGTATTATGGGTTTGATACTCGTGCGGGACAATACTTAATGCGATCTACATTTTTATTACGTAATATAAGGATTATTTCCTTAGAATAGAATGCTTTCTTAAAAACAATCTGGTTTTTATTAGTGTTATTCGAAATTGTTAATTTTATAAGTTATCTTACTGATAATTATGAAATATACTGCAACATTGGGTAATTATTGTCCAAAGCTCTCTAAAGAGCTTTCAAAAAGTTATTTTGAAGCCCTCCAATGATCAAAAATATGCCTTATTTTTATCTATTAAAATTAACCATTTTCGTTAAAAATCAGCTGATTTTCTCACGTATCCCTACTAGTCCCTACTAATATATAAATGTGAATGTAAATTTGTTTGTTACGCTTTCACGCTAAAACTACTCAAGCGATCATCATGAAACATTGTACACATATTCTTGGAGGTATTAAAAGTACCATAGGATACTTTTTATTAAAAAAAAACAAAATTTTTATATGAAAAATAAAAAAATTGTTTGTCAAAAAATCTAAAAATCTAGCTTCTTCAACGCCATCTAGCAGTCCAGTAATGAAGTTCCAACCCTGAGTATTGTAATACCGTTGCACTGTATTACCGACGGTCAAAAATAAAAATAGGGGATCAAAAACTTTAGGAAAGTAACCTTTTACGCGGGCGAAGCCGCGGGCAGAAGCTAGTATTATATAGAGTTTACCATCCCTACTAATATATAAATGTGAATGTAAGTTTGTTTGTTACGCTTTCACGCTAAAACTACTCAACCGATCATCATGAAACATTGTACACATATTCTTGGAGGTATTAAAAGTAACATAGGATACTTTTTATTAAAAAAAAAACAAAAATTTTATATGAAAAATAAAAAAATTGTTTGTCAAAAAATCTAAAAATCTAGCTTCTTCAACGCCATCTAGCAGTCCAGTAATGAAGTTCCAACCCTGAGTATTGTAATACCGTTGCACTGTATTACCGACCGTCAAAAATAAAAATAGGGGATCAAAAACTTTAGGAAAGTAACCTTTTACGCGGGCGAAGCCGCGGGCAGAAGCTAGTATTATATAAAGTTTACCATAGTACATAAATCTTAATCATCATCTCAGTTCATATATGTCACTGTTCAGGTCGAACCTCATCCATCATGGAAGTGAAATTGACCTACTACACCACGACGGTCAGACGTGTTAGTATAGGGTTTTGTTTCGAGTCTTCCTTCTCTCAAATCCTAATCATTGTTATAAATTCCAGGAAAAAAAAATACGTACCAGACTGTCAGTGCTTCATGCCATGTCATATAGCTAGTGTGTGACAGAGACAGCGCTTTACGAAACCGAATTTAGTCGATTGTTTCTTGCCAAGATTCGAATCTGTGCAATATTTATTGCCGGTTACTATATTGACAATTTATGTATATAATAGTATCTAAATTGTTACCTTCCTTTAAGGGTGGTAGAGTTTCCACTGAAGACAAAAATCGGGTATCGGTGGTCCGCTCGCACGGCGAAGAGAGAGGAGGTTTACCGTGGGTCTATGGGGTCACGCGTCGCCTTTCCGTCACCCCGGACCGACTTGGCGGGGCGAGACGCATTCATAGTCCACCAACAAAAAAAAAATGGAGGTAGAGTTTGGTTTAGGATTACCTATAACAATAATCTGTTTCCCAAGAATGACGATTATGGCACTATCCGTCCTTGTAAAGCCTGTGTCCAATGGTGAATATTTGCGGGCTGATGGTTAGAATCAAATCAATTCATTTATTACGTATAAGCCCCATAGAGTCTTACTAATATATTATCAATTCTTATATATTCTCATACTTTTATCCCATTACTTGGGGTCGATACAATATGTACTCTTCTTTCATAGTGCATATTATAAAAGCTATTGGCAATAGTTTTATGACCGGCAGGAGCATAATTGTTGACCAAACGGCATCAGATGGAGTTGGCCCAGATCATTATAAGTCTCTTAGTCGTCCTTTACGACATCCACGAGCAAAGTAAGGATTGGTAGTATTCGTAGCCGCTACCACACAGCTTCACTAAGCTTGTCAGTTGAAATAAATTTCATTATTTTTATTGAAAAATAAGTTAATACTTAGTTGCTAGAAACACAACGTCTATCTATTTTTGAAGAAAATACAAATGCATATTTATACATATTACATATTTCTATGAATTGAAGAAATAGTATCACTTTTATACTACAATGAAATAGAGACTTTATAGCTATTTTCATAAGATATATTTTATTTACAAAAAAAAAATGATTTTTAGAAGTTAGAGTGATGGCAGTGTACAAAAGTAAATATTTAGCAGAAATATAAAGACATATTCAATTACGAGGTTTCTTTTTTTTTTGGAGTTTACTCCTTAAGAATCGATTTTCATATAAGGCGCCCAGTATGAGAAAAATTTGAAGAGTAAAATCTAGTGATCGAATGACCTCGTTACGTTTTTGGTGCGCAACCTATTCTACGCGCCTTTCACTTTCTGACGTGAGATAATACTTCACTGAATAGATTTTTATTTATTAAAAAATAAATGTAAATAAAAATATGATATTTTTAGTCAAATGAACTTTTTTTACGCCTGTTTTGATAATCGTACTTAAGGAGTAAACTCCAGTCGTGCGTCGGAGCTGACACACACACTTTTCTTTTTTTAATAAAAACACCACACACCACATAGGAAATAATCCTTGTATTGTGTGATACTTTACAAACATAAAATGAACGCAGACAAATTACACCCAGACTCAGAACAACACTTTGTGGTTGCTGAAAGTATAGTCCTGCTTAGGAATCGAACCCACGTCGATATCTTAACTATTACGCCATCTGTGCATGATTTAAGCTCTTAGCTGAGAATAAAATTATAAATTCCATAACTCTTCTTCAATATAATATCAACTAAGTATTCTATTACGTCATCGAAGTCATGCAATCAGCGTCACTATAGGTGGTCAGTCCAATGCAAAAGCAAAAACAACGATAAAACAAAGACTTGCCTTGTAGCAATCGAATTAAAGAGGTTATTTTTAAAACGATAACGGTATACAATGCAAAATTGGAAGGATGTAGGTACCGGGGGAGACCGAGACTCACCTACCTAGAACAGATTGGTCACGTACTGAAGGAAAGTGGAGTCAAGAGTCTCCGAAACCGGCGAGCGTGTATGAAGGGAATTATGAATGTTGAGGAAGCGAGTGAAGTATGCAACGATAGAGTTCTCTGGCACTCTATTCTCCTTGCCTACCCTGCAAGGGATATGGCGTGATGATATGTATGTATATATGTATTTTTTAAACGATAACGATATCTGTATAATCAATATTTACATAAAATCGATACTTACTTTACAATATTTATATAATGCCAGTGTTATTATAAAAATCCATTAGTGAAAGTCTTTACATAGCATAGAATGAGTAGTGAATGTCAGGGAATGATTGATGCGTCTACGCTATATTGTGTGCTGACCTTAATATAATTTTATCAACAAGCGTATATGTATTTTACATAACTAGTCTATATTCAATAACTCAAAGTCAAAATTGAACATAATGAGCGCTATAATATTTTTTTATATAGCTTTTGGTGGCAAACGAGCAAGCAGCACAAGTGATGAAAAATTTTACTGCTACCCATGGACCTTTGCTATACCAAGAGTATAGCTAGGTCGTTGCCTACCAATATAAAACCCAAACCCACCCAGTTGGGTTTTCGGCTACCTCGCTCACCGAATGAAGCGCAACAGCACATTGCCATTGCTCAGACGTCGATCTTCTGCGAGAGTGTGGTGCTATACAAAAAAAAAAAAAAAAAAAAAAAAGACGTCGATCTTCTGCGAGAGTGTGGTACTACCCCGGACGGACCGGCCCGCGGCTGCCGACAAAAAACTGTCAACAGCGTGGGTCCTACCACTATTAAATAATTCAATTAAAAATAATTTATTGTTACTAGTATTTTTTTTATTTTTTATTATAATCATCATCTGAACTCAATTGAAATATGTTTTACTGCTAGGCATGAGCCTATTTTACAATAGGAGGGATGCTCATCTGCTATATAAGTCTAAATAGATGAATTTATGTAGTCTGCAGTTGTGTAGTAGCTGCTACGAATACTGCCAACCCTTACTTTGCTCGTGGATGTCGTAAAGGACGACTAAGAGTCTTATAAGAACCTGGGCCGATACCATCTGATGCCGTTTGGTCAACAATCACATTCCCAAGGAGGGTTAACGTTTGGTAGGCGGCCGGTCATAAAACTATTGCCAATAACTTGTATAATATGGACTATTAAAGAAGATTGTATATTTTTTTTTCTTTTTTTTTTTTTTTTTATTAAAAAGACACCTCCCTGCACTAAGGAAAATAATCCTTGTATCACGGGGGACTTTACAAACATGCAATTAACGCAGACAAATTACACCCAGACTCAGAACAATACTTTGTGGATCGCACAAAGTAATGTCCTGCGTGGGAATCGAACCCACGGCACTGGCACGGAAGGTCGATATCTTAACCACTACGCCATCTGTGCAGTATATCATCATTATCATATTGTATCGACCTCAAGTAATTGGGATGAGAGTAGAAGAATGATGTAGAGTCTTATTTCAAATTTCCATTCTCTTGTTACGTACACATACATACATACATACATATCATCACGCCATATCCCTTGCAGGGTAGGCAGAGAGAACAGAGTGCCAGAGAACTCTATCTCTGCATACTTCACTCGCTTCCTCAACATTCATAATTCTCTTCATACACGCTCGCCGGTTTCGGAGACTCTTGACTCCACCTTCCTTCAGTACATGACCGATCTGGTCTAGGTAGGTTAGTCTCGGTCTCCCTCGGTACCTACATCCTTCCACTTTCGCATTGTATATCTTCTTAACCAGGCGTTCGTTCGGCATTCTTTCCACATGTCCGAACCATCGGAGCATTCCCTTTCGCATCTTTACACCAATACTCTCTTTCATACCTACTCGCTCTCTTACGTCGTCGTTACGAATGCGGTCGGTCAGCCTAACTCCACAGATTTTCCGCAAAGACGCATTTCGACCGCATTAATTTTACTATCATACTCTTTTCTGCATACCCAACTCTCGCTTCCATACAGTAATGTTGGGACAAGCACTGCGTTATGTATTGCTACACGTGCCTTCTGGCTGAGGTGGTGGCTGCCGAGAAGTTGCCCCAACGCTCCGTTCACTCTATTTCCCGCATTCACTCTTCGCTCTATATCAGTGGTGTACCTTCCATCTCGGCTAAATCCACATCCAAGATATACAAATTCATCCACTTGCTCTAGTACATCATTACCTATTGTTACTCTTACATCTGTTTTGGTTTTATCTCTTTCAAAGACCATTATTTTGGTTTTGCTCACATTCACGCGTAGACCCCTTTTCTTACAATCTTCTGTCATTGTGTCGACTAGGGTCTGCAGGTCAATCGCTGACCGTGCCAGCAGGACTGCATCATCTGCATAAAGCAGAGCAGTGACCACTGAGTCGCCCATCTGGACTCCCACATTCATATCGTTCAACCTTTGGAGACATTTATCCAGATATATGATAAACAGCCTGGCTGACAGAACGCACCCCTGCTTAACGCCGATATTGACGTCAAACCAAGGCGACATTCCATCATCCAGCCGCACACAGGCTCTACAGCCCATGTAACTGGACTGCACAGCCTGTAGCAGTTTACCGTTAATACCATACTCCGGTAAAATGTCCCAAAGTTCCTTTCGTACAACCGTGTCAAATGCTCTCTCCAGATCCACAAAACTGCAGAAAACCCTCTGACCTAGAGCCAGATGCTTCTCCACAATGTTGCGCAGAGAGAACACTTGATCCATGCATCCCCTTCCACTCCTGAAACCTCCTTGTGTCTCACACAGTAAACCATCGGACACCATCCTCATTCTCCTTTCAATAATTTTTCCATACACTTTTGCTGCCAAACTGGTCAAGCTTATGGCTCTGTAATTTGCGCAGTCATAACGTGAACCCTTGTTTTTAAACAAAGGCACGACGACTGCGCCATTCCAGTCCCTGGGAACCATTCCCGAGCTCCAACATAAATTGAGGAGCAACAGGAACGCCTCCCAGACACAAGAGCCACCAAGCTTGATCATCTCGGCAGACACCATATCAATGCCCGCTGCCTTACCATTTTTCAAACTTCTTATCGCCCATTCAACTTCATCCATACTGATGCCATCGGAGGACGCCGTTGTCGAATGTTGATCTACTAAACCACATCCAACACCGGCGCCAACCGTAGCATCCGCATACATATCGCCAAAATATTCACTCCATCGGCTTAACACGTCTTGTGTTTGTGTAAGAATGTCTCCACCTTTAGACCTTATTTTATTCATTCTGAAGGCTGACCAACCACCCCGAGACTTCTTCACCTCCCTCCAAAAGAGTTTGGTGTTACCCTCGAAGTTTTTAGTCAGCCTATCTTCTGCACTCATACTTGCTCTATCACGTTTCTCTTTCACTAAGGCCTTGGTGTCATTCTTACATTGCCGATATATTTCTTTCTTCTGTTCAGTCATACTGTCATTCAGATTCAAAGAAGAGACATAGTCCAGCCACGCTTTCTTCTTTTGCTCTACGGAAGCTGCCACTTCCGCATCCCACCATGCATCACCATTTGTTTTTCTATGCTTCTTTGAACTTCCACATACTTCTTTCGCTGTATCTACCATACTCTCTTTCAATACTCTCTAACATTCTTCAATGTCCGATTGCGGCTGGCTTGCCATCGTCAGCCGCTCTCGGACACCCTCTGCATACTTTTCTCTTACACACTCTTCTTGCAACCTTTCAACCTTTATTCTTTCAAGCCCTCCGAAGTGGACACGCTCTCGCCAGTGCCTCCACTTTCTGAACAGACCACTAAATCTCGCAATAACGAGATAGTGGTCCGTGTCGACTGTGGGGCCCCTGTAGGCTCTTGCGTCCAATATTTTGCTTCGGAGGCGACTGTCTACCAAAATTAAATCTATTATGCTTTTCTGTTCATTCCTTCTCCATGTATACATATGGATGTCCTTATGTTGGAAAATGTGTTTGACACAATAAGGTTTCTCTCCATGCATACATCCGCTATGAGCCTACCTGCGTCGTTCACTCTCTTATCACCAAATGGACCAAGTACGTCCTCATAGTCGGGACGCTTGGTCCCCACCCATCCGTTCAAATCTCCGCATACAATCACGCGTTCACTGGTTTCTGCCATATCCAGAACTTCTCTAACATTGTCCCAAAACTTCTCTTGGTCTGATGCCACCGAGGATCCTACGGGAGCATATGCTACAACCATGAATACCTTGGTGACACCTAGTTTTATACGGACCCAGAGAAGTCTGGGATCATACATTCCGTAATCCTTCACACCTGAGGCCAAGCGAGAGGACAACAGCACTCCTACCCCCATGCTGGCTCGATCGCTCTGTGGTACACCAGACCACAGAGCCATCCCGCCACCAGGAAGATCGCAGGCGTCGCTGCCCCTTCGCTTGGTCTCTGTTACACAGAGCACATCTAGCTGTTTGTCCGCCATGACGGATATCAGCTCGTGCAACTTACCTTCCACACAACCTCTTACATTCCACGTGCCCACCCGGCACTCCGTTCTCCTCGACTCGCCTAACTGGGCAAGGCGTGATGGGTGGTGGCCCCCATCGCCGCAACTGCCGATGTTCGTACCGACGGGGGCGGGTCGGTACGCGTCGCCTCCGGGGGACGCCCTAACCCGCATTGCGGTACGCATTTCGAGCCGGATTAGCAGTCTAATTAGACTGGCAGGGGACGCGAACGAGCACGCTCCGGACTATGCCTCTTGTTACGGGTATACTATAATCCTTTAATCATCTTATACAAGACCCACTCGTAAAGAAGGGGGTGGTGAATTGAAATCTTACTCGACACTTAGTTGTATAATACTAATTTGTGAAAAACAAAGAAGACCTATACGAAACTCTATATGAAAAATTGAAGCTATTTCAATTTAAAATTCACTACAATTTCTTTAACAATTAAGCTACTGCGCATCTCATATAAAGAGATCAATCTCCTATACTCTCGATTTTACGTTAAACATTTGCTATGTTTTATTTTTGATAACTTACGGCACGGAAACTTGATCCCTAAATGTAGGCTTCATAACCAGGCTCAAAGTTGCTCAGAGTGCGTGTATGGAGCGGGCTATGCTCGGGATTTCTCTGCGAGATAGAATCTACATACATACATACATATCATCACGCCATATCCCTTGCAGGCTAGGCAGAGAGAACAGAGTGCCAGAGAACTCTATCTCTGCATACTTCACTCGCTTCCTCAACATTCATAATTCTCTTCATACACGCTCGCCGGTTTCGGAGACTCTTGACTCCACCTTCCTTCAGTACATGACCGATCTGGTCTAGGTAGGTTAGTCTCGGTCTCCCTCGGTACCTACATCCTTCCACTTTCGCATTGTATATCTTTTTAACCAGGCGTTCGTTCGGCATTCTTTCCACATGTCCGAACCATCGGAGCATTCCCTTTCGCATCTTTACACCAATACTCTCTTTCATACCTACTCGCTCTCTTACGTCGTCGTTACGAATGCGGTCGGTCAGCCTAACTCCACAGATTTTTCGCAGAGATCGCATTTCGACCGCATTAATTTTACTATCATACTCTTTTCTGCATACCCAACTCTCGCTTCCATACAGTAATGTTGGGACAAGCACTGCGTTATGTATTGCTACACGTGCCTTCTGGCTGAGGTGGTGGCTGCCGAAAAGTTGCCCCAACGCTCCGTTCACTCTATTTCCCGCATTCACTCTTCGCTCTATATCAGTGGTGTACCTTCCATCTCGGCTAAATCCACATCCAAGAGATACAAATTCATCCACTTGCTCTAGTACATCATTACCTATTGTTACTCTTACATCTGTTCTGGTTTTATCACTTTCAAAGACGATTATTTTGGTTTTGCTCACATTCACGCGTAGACCCCTTTTCTTACAATCTTCTGTCATTGTGTCGACTAGGGTCTGCAGGTCAGTCGCTGACTGTGCCAGCAGGACTGCATCATCTGCATAAAGCAGAGCATTGACCACTGAGTCGCCCATCTGGACTCCCACATTCATATCGTTCAACCTTTGGAGACATTTATCCAGATATATGATAAACAGCCTGGCTGACAGAACGCACCCCTGCTTAACGCCGATATTGACGTCAAACCAAGGCGACATTCCATCATCCAGCCGCACACAGGCTCTACAGCCCATGTAACTGGACTGCACAGCCTGTAGCAGTTTACCGTTAATACCATACTCCGGTAAAATGTCCCAAAGTTCCTTTCGTACAACCGTGTCAAATGCTCTCTCCAGATCCACAAAACTGCAGAAAACCCTCTGACCTAGAGCCAGACGCTTCTCCACAATGTTGCGCAGAGAGAACACTTGATCCATGCATCCCCTTCCACTCCTGAAACCTCCTTGTGTCTCACACAGTAAACCATCGGACACCATCCTCATTCTCCTTTCAATAATTTTTCCATACACTTTTGCTGCCAAACTGGTCAAGCTTATGGCTCTGTAATTTGCGCAGTCATAACGTGAACCCTTGTTTTTAAACAAAGGCACGACGACTGCGCCATTCCAGTCCCTGGGAACCATTCCCGAGCTCCAACATAAATTGAGGAGCAACAGGAACGCCTCCCAGACACAAGAGCCACCAAGCTTGATCATCTCGGCAGACACCATATCAATGCCCGCTGCCTTACCATTTTTCAAACTTCTTATCGCCCATTCAACTTCATCCATACTGATGCCATCGGAGGACGCCGTTGTCGAATGTTGATCTACTAAACCACATCCAACACCGGCGCCAACCGTAGCATCCGCATACATATCGCCAAAATATTCACTCCATCGGCTTAACACGTCTTGTGTTTGTGTAAGAATGTCTCCACCTTTAGACCTTATTTTATTCATTCTGAAGGCTGACCAACCACCCCGAGACTTCTTCACCTCCCTCCAAAAGAGTTTGGTGTTACCCTCGAAGTTTTTAGTCAGCCTATCTTCTGCACTCATACTTGCTCTATCACGTTTCTCTTTCACTAAGGCCTTGGTGTCATTCTTACATTGCCGATATATTTCTTTCTTCTGTTCAGTCATACTGTCATTCAGATTCAAAGAAGAGACATAGTCCAGCCACGCTTTCTTCTTTTGCTCTACGGAAGCTGCCACTTCCGCATCCCACCATGCATCACCATTTGTTTTTCTATGCTTCTTTGAACTTCCACATACTTCTTTCGCTGTATCTACCATACTCTCTTTCAATACTCTCTAACATTCTTCAATGTCCGATTGCGGCTGGCTTGCCATCGTCAGCCGCTCTCGGACACCCTCTGCATACTTTTCTCTTACACACTCTTCTTGCAACCTTTCAACCTTTATTCTTTCAAGCCCTCCGAAGTGGACACGCTCTCGCCAGTGCCTCCACTTTCTGAACAGACCACTAAATCTCGCAATAACGAGATAGTGGTCCGTGTCGACTGTGGGGCCCCTGTAGGCTCTTGCGTCCAATATTTTGCTTCGGAGGCGACTGTCTACCAAAATTAAATCTATTATGCTTTTCTGTTCATTCCTTCTCCATGTATACATATGGATGTCCTTATGTTGGAAAATGTGTTTGACACAATAAGGTTTCTCTCCATGCATACATCCGCTATGAGCCTACCTGCGTCGTTCACTCTCTTATCACCAAATGGACCAAGTACGTCCTCATAGTCGGGACGCTTGGTCCCCACCCATCCGTTCAAATCTCCGCATACAATCACGCGTTCACTGGTTTCTGCCATATCCAGAACTTCTCTAACATTGTCCCAAAACTTCTCTTGGTCTGATGCCACCGAGGATCCTACGGGAGCATATGCTACAACCATGAATACCTTGGTGACACCTAGTTTTATACGGACCCAGAGAAGTCTGGGATCATACATTCCGTAATCCTTCACACCTGAGGCCAAGCGAGAGGACAACAGCACTCCTACCCCCATGCTGGCTCGATCGCTCTGTGGTACACCAGACCACAGAGCCATCCCGCCACCAGGAAGATCGCAGGCGTCGCTGCCCCTTCGCTTGGTCTCTGTTACACAGAGCACGTCTAGCTGTTTGTCCGCCATGACGGATATCAGCTCGTGCAACTTACCTTCCACACAACCTCTTACATTCCACGTGCCCACCCGGCACTCCGTTCTCCTCGACTCGCCTAACTGGGCAAGGCGTGATGGGTGGTGGCCCCCATCGCCGCAACTGCCGATGTTCGTACCGACGGGGGCGGGTCGGTACGCGTCGCCTCCGGGGGACGCCCTAACCCGCATTGCGGATAGATAGAATCTGAGATAGAATCTGTAATACGGAAATCCGCAGAGGAACGGGTGTAACCGACATAGCGCAAAGAATTAGCACGCTGAAGTGGCAATGGGCTGACCATATCGCTCGAAGAACCGACAACCGCTGGGGAAGAAAGGTTCCAGAGTGGCGACCACGTACCAGACGATGGAGAGTTGGACGGACTAGGTGGACAGACGATCTGGTGAAGGTTGCTGGGTGGGCTTTGTTGGATGCAAGCGGCACAGGACCACACTTTGTGGTGTAACATGAGAGAGGCCTACGTCCAGCAGTGGACGGCGATAGGCTGAAATGATGATGATGATGATTTTAGACGACACTTACATGGTTTGCCACTCCCAACAGCTCAGGTGGCTCGCGTTAGTTAAATTAAGGATCTGATGCAGAATGTGGTACTATTTGGTACGAGGCATATAAGGATGATTAGTTTATTACAGCCTACCCGTCGATGGTTTGGTTCCTGTATTCGCTGCTGGTACGTTATAGATGGTACCGAAAGTGTAACTCGTGGGTTTGGCCACCGAAGTTAATGTATCGGTACCAATAGCCAGTCCATTAGCGATGGGGAGGAAATACGGCGAACTATACATGCCTTTTTATCCGTGTGGTGACGGAGTAAGAATACAATTTACCGCCCCCATCTTACCCGTGGGTGATTGTAAGATACGACTAAGCGATAAAATACGCATATAACATCAATGCAAGAAAAGGAAAACTCGAAAATAAAACCTATATCAACATGTCTGACCAGCGTGGTATAGTAGATCAATTACCCTTCTATTATGAAGGAGGTTCGAGCCCAATAATGGGACATATATGGGCTGGGATGGGATGAGATACATGCCTTTGATGCTTTCTAGTCAACAACAGGAAGGCAGCTCGTCGTAAAAGCTGCCAAAACTTTTACTTATTTTGTTATTTTTTTTAAGATATTATCCTGCACTGAGGAAATAATCTTTGTATTGCGGGGGGCTTTACAAACACGCAATTAACGTAAACAAATTATATCCTGACTCAGTGAAGCATTTTTTGGATCGCAACAAATTATTGTCCTGCGTGGACATCGAACCCACGGCACTGACACGTAAGTTCGATATCTTAACCACTACGCCATCTGTACATACACCATACGATTTGAAACAATGGAAGAACAATCATCATCTTCATCATCTCAGCTTATAATACATAATGGTAGGGTAATTGACCTACTATACCACGCTGGTCAGACGTGTTGGTATAGGGTTTTGTTTCGAGTTTTCCTTCGCTTGCATAGATGTTATATGCATTTTACATCCCTTAGTCGTCTCTTAGGTTCACCCACGAGTAAGATAGGGGGTGGTGAATTGTATTTTTACTCCGTCACCACACGGAAAGAATAATCATCAACTGATTGATAATATTTAAAAAAATACAATTTAAAAATTAAATCAATGTAATATTTAGCAAGTCAAAAATATAAAACCCCCATTTTGAGAGCAGATCAAACTTTATATATAATAGCTAATATATATTCAAATAAGCATACATATTTACATATATATCATCACGCCAAATCCCTTGCAGGGTAGGCAGAGACAACAGAGCGCCAGAGAACTCTATCCTTGCATACTTCACTCGCTTCTTCAACATACATAATTCTCTTCATACACGTTCGCCGGTTTCGGAAACTCTTGACTCCACTTTCCTTCAATACGTGACCAATCTGATCTAGGTAGGTGAGTCTCGGTCTCCCCCGGTACCTACATCCTTTCACTTATTCAAATAATATTATAAATAATTTATTCAAATAGGGGTAAATATTACCTGTAACCATTTTTGGCGCCATTTATATAATGGCGCCAAAATGCAAATGCATTGCTCTATAAACCACTTCGCCACTACAACCTTTTTATTTGTACCTATAAAACAACTAGGTTTAACTTTAAGACTTTTGACATCGACTGAAATGTGTGAATAAAAATATCCCATTTTTACTAGGTGCCGTCGTAATCCTTACTAATATTATAAATGCGAAAGTAACTCTGTCTGTCTGTCACTCTTTCACGCCAAAACTACTGAACCGATCTAAATGAAATTTGGTACACAGATAATCTAGAGCCTGATAAAAGACAGGCTACTTTTTTTTTTATTGCAAAAAAGGGTTGTGAAGGAGGATGAAAAGCTGTAAGGCAGTATCGTCATTTTAAAGCCAGAAGCTTGAAACTTATTTTTAGGCTATTGCTTAGATGTAAATAAATGTCATTAAAATTTTATAAAAAATTTACCCTTTAGGAGTTAAATAGAAATAGGGGAGAAAACTTTAGGAAAGTAGCTTTTTACGCGGGTGAAGCCGCGGGCAGAAGCTAGTTTAATTATATTTTAACGTACTCCCACGTCCAAAATACGTGACGCATTTAGAAATTACCGTTTGCCAGAACAAATCACATATCTTTCTTTAAATAATGTTCAATAAAATAATTTTCTCATTTTTAATAAAACGACATTCTATCTTGCTTAGAAAGATAACTAATGAATCATGTTTAGTATACCAGCGGCCCAATTTACTGGATAGATTTGAGTTACTCAATGGTAAGCAGCAGTTTAGCTATATCCCTGGTAATGGCAAAGGTCCATAGCAGTAGGAACACCATCAGGTGTGCTCTCTGCTCGTCTGCCATCATCAGCAATAAAAAAAATACTATACTATCATAATCATCTTGGTTCATAAACGTCCCACTGCTGTGCTCAAGACAAACGGTCAACGGTCAGACAGATTGATATAAGATTTTAAATATAAGTTTTCCTTTTCTTGCGCAGATGGTATGTGAATATTAATTTCTTTGGTCGTCTTTTAGCTGTGTGATAGCGGCTACGAATACTACCAACCCTTACTTTGCTCGTGGATGTCGTAAAAGACGACTAAGAGCCTTATAAGGACCTGGACCAGCTCCATCTGATGCTGTTTGGTTAACAATTACATTCCTGAGGAAGGCTGACGTCTGGCAGGCGGCCGGTCATTAAACTATTGCCAATAACATTTACAATATGTACTATGAAAGAAGAGTACATATTGTCTCGACCACAATTAATTGGGATAAGAGTAGGAGAATGATGACTGTACTGCAGAATTTCAGGTGAGAATCCCATAAGGAAAAGCGGCAGTAGCTCTCTCCTTCACTGCTATCGTCATCTCGCTTACCAAGCACGGCAATTATGGCAAAAAATTACGGCAATAAAGGCTTATGGTTCGTAATGAACGACGAAAGGACGATTCAAAATATTTCAAGGCTGATTTTTATTTTCATCATTTTTATTTTCATCATCATCATCCTGGACTTATACCAATTACTTTTACGGGGTTGACGCAATACGTACTCTTCCTTCATCGTACATACTGCACTTACTTTGGTAATAGAGTTGACGTCAGGAAGCTCCATGATAAGCCAAGCATTTCATCATAAAGCTGCCTAACGTCAACCCTATTTGGAATGTAATTGTTGACTAGACGGCATGAGATTGACTTGGCCCAGATCGATATAAAGCTTCGTCATCTGTTACGAAGATATTCCTAGTCGTCGTATTAGAGATCCACTAGTAATATCAGCAATATTTGGTAGAATCCACAGCCACCACCATACAGCAAACTTAATAAAATAACTTTACCATATATAAATATCATTTTAAAAATATAATACAAATTCAATTCTCTCTGGCACTCTGTACTCTCTGCCTACCCTGCAAGGGATATGGCGTGATGATATGTATGTATGTAATACAAATTCAAGCGAAGAGTGAATGCGGGAAATTGAGTGAACGGAGCGTTGGGGCAACTTCTCGGTAGCCACCACCTCAGCTAGAAGGCACGTGTAACATTACATAATGCAGTGCTTGTCCCAACAATACTGTATGGAAGCGAGAGCTGGGTATGCAGAAAAGAGTATTAAAGTAAAATTAATGCGGTCGAAATACGATCTCTACGGAAAATCTGTGGAGTTAGGCTAATCGATCGCATTCGTAACGACGACGTAAAAGAACGAATAGGTATGAAAGAGAGGATTGGTGTAAAGATGCGAAAGGGAATGCTCCGATGGTTCGGACATGTGGAAAGAATGCCGAACAAACGTCTGGTTAAGAAGATATACAATGCGAAAGTGAAAAGATGTAGGTACC
Organism: Lymantria monacha; assembly: GCA_905163515.2. Lineage (NCBI taxonomy): Eukaryota > Metazoa > Arthropoda > Insecta > Lepidoptera > Erebidae > Lymantria > Lymantria monacha. The sequence goes on along the minus strand of LR991107.1, from coordinate 9,665,984 downwards.
GGGGGAGACCGAGACTAACCTACCTAGACCAAATCGGTCATGTACTGAAGGAAGGTGCAGTCAATAGTCTCCGAAAATAGCGAGCGTGTATGAAGAGAATTATGAATGTTGAGGAAGCAAGTGAAGTATGCAAGGATAGAGTTCTCTGGCACTCTGTTCTCTCTGCCTACCTTACAAGGGACATGGTGTGATGGTATGTATGTGTATATAAATATCATTATATGAAAGTTAATATCTCTGAATCTCTGCACCGCCTTGATTGTACTCTTTGTACTGCTAAATGATGTGAATAGCAGTTTTCACATTTCATTAGGTATTATCCTTTTTGGCGTGATAACGTGTTATAAATAGACGAACGCCAGCTGTACGCACGAACAAATATCACGTTCCGCCTGAACCGAGCGTGCAAGTAGAAGCGCGGAACTAGCGATGGAGAGACATAATCGGCCTAATCGTTCTTGTATTTTAAGAACTGTTTATAAAATGAAATGAAAAGTTAATGTGGTTTCTATTGTTTTTTCAGTTCATAAGGGTATGCAATTTTTCATCAATGTTTTCTTATGACGTTATTTTAAAGGGATTTCATAGCGTGGTTAAAACGTTCATGTTAATTCTTTATTTATAAATTATTACTTCATTAAATCAAACTGTAACTTTCAGCAGTGATGGCACTGTTAATTGATCTCTGATTTTTTTTTGTAGAAAACGAAAAGTATGTAAAGCATATAAGACACTATTATTTCATAATCTCTAAACCTCAACACTTCCACAACATCACACTATACAAAATACCAGTGAAATTATTTAATAAAACCCATTAAATAACTAAGATATTGGATGTAATACAAAACTATCACAAGATGCTTTCACGTTCCCGACAAAACTCTACTGTCATTCTGCCTCATCAAAACCACAGAAAATAAAGTATTCTCTCTTTATAATTATAATATATAAATTACATTATGTACAGACATAATAATATTTTGTTTCTCAACTTCTTATTAAAAAAAGATTCTTTTAAGTAAATAATATATATGCTATGAATGAAAAAGAGATTGTTATCAAAAATGAATTAATAAGGAGAACAAAGCTCGGCTTTTAACTAATGACTTTTGAAATGTGATCGCCATTTTTTCCTTTTGTCTAAAATGAGGTTTTTGATCTAACGTTTTATTAGTCAAATATGCAGGAACTGTCCAATTAATGATTGTGATATAGATAACGATAAAACAGTATCTCTTTTATTTTATAAAATCACAATAGAATTGGCTAAGAAAATTAGTTTAGGTTTTTGGGAGGTTACATATCAAATACGAATTCAGTATTTCTGATTTATTTGCTCGTAAGAACAGCAGTTCTTCAAGCTGTGTGATAGCGGCTAAGAATAATGCCAACCTTTACTTTGCTCATGGATGTCGTAAAAGACAACTAAGAGCCTTATAACGACTTGGGCCAACTCCACCTGATGCTCTTTGGTCAACAATTACATTCCCAAGGAGGGTTGACGTCTGGCAGGCGGCCGGTCATAAAACTATTGCCAATAACTTTTCAATATGTACTATAAAACAATAGTACATATTGTATCGACTCCAAGCAATTGGGATAAGAGTAGGAGAATGATGAAGACCAGCAGTTCTTCTGAACATAGCTATGTTCTTATGCGTTAAAAGTACTATGAAATGATATATGCCTATAAAAATTGTTAATTTCAATTCATCCCTACAAGAGAAAATCACTCAGATCTGTCCTGCGTCACTTGTATCCAACGGCTTTGTGTGATTTTTGGAGATACCGTCGGTCTATCTATGGGAGTCGCCCTACGCTGCATTGTCTGATACGAGAATCTTTCTTCCCCAACTGTTGTCGGTTCGGCGAGTGATGTGACCTGCCTTGCTTTTTCAATGTGTTAATTCTTTACGCTTTATCGGTTACAGTTTTTCTCTTTCTCATCTTTTGAATCATCTCGTCTTTTAGATTATCTCAAACTAGATAATAAATACTTCCGGTGGCCCGCTCGCACGGAGTGGATAGGTACATGTAGGGCGGGTCTATGGGGTCGTGCGCCACTTTCTCTGTCGCCCCGGATGGATTAGCGGGGCGTGACCACACCATAGCCCGCAACCAAAAAAAAAAGATAGTAAATACATATATAACACATCTTTAATCTTTATATCATTTTAATGGTTTCTGATGTTTACGCAAGTGTTATACATTTGAAATAAAACTATATTTACGGATTCTATCGTGTTTGTATTTGATTTTTAATTGCCCGACGTTTCGAACACTTTACAGTGATCATGGTGAGTGTTAGGAGTAGGGTTAGTAGAATCCGTAAAAGTAGTTTTTTTTCTTTTTTCAAAGTTTAAATCATCTCCTCATCTTTTAACTCATCCAAACCATTTGGGGCCGCATACACACTTCTTTGTTCCTATTTGTGTCACTCTTACTTGCAAAGTTTTTATCTTCGATGGCAACAAACTCATCCTGTCCATTTTTATAAATTAGTAAAGGTCATAAGAGTTTTTTGTTAAATATATTATATTATTTTCTTTATATTTTAATAACAAATTCATACATTTTTATTGAAAAGATCACAGACTAAGTAGTAGATAATATAGACGGATATCTGTAGAACAAAATTTTCAACCATGAGCAATTTAGAGCATGAAAGTTCACACACACACACACAAAGAAAGAAAGAGAGGGAGGGAGAGAGAGAGAGAGAGATAGATAGAGAGAGAGAGAGGCACATACGCACACACACACATATATTTATACGTATTTTCGTTTATGGCGTTCGCTCAAGCAAATAAAAAAATACATACGTTTCAACATTTATTTATGGTTATATGTATAAAGAGTACATTAACATTATAATGAATAACACATTACACATAGTAGTAAAATATACAGATACGTCAAAATAATTATATTCAAATAATAATTATTGTTTTCACTTTATATTTACATACATATAGATACTCATAATTACATTATAATTTTAGAATCAGATTTACCACCTGCTTCAATCTACATCGTAGCTAAATGCCATTGCTTTGAAAATTAAAATTGTTATGCTTGTATTTAGGTTTCAATGTCCTTTCATAAAATTGCACTAAATAAAACTTCCTATCGTAAATATATTTATACTGTAATCCTACTAAAAGTCCTTTCGCACAAAGATAGATATAGATAATCACTATTCAGTCTGTGGAGCACAAAGACAATTAAGAGTTTTTACGGTATACAGCCAATGTTCCATCATTTTTGACCGTGGAAAAGATTCAGATTTTTTTTTCATAAAGTGATTTATTTATATTTTAAAAAAGATTTATAATAAAACTTTATTTAAAAAAGAATATGATATCCGTTATTCTCTCGAATCACATTGACAGTTACAACAAATATAGTCAACAAAGAATGTAGAATAGGTATACGATGTAACAGGATATCTGCCAATGTCAGTATCTCATTTTTATTTGCAGCCAGTGAACCAAAAAATTACGGTACAAAAGAATACTGGAAAATATATACATTACGCAAACTATTGATATTTTGCCGCTTAACCGATTTAGGGTAAATAGAAATAACATTTCTGGGATTCAAACAAATATTAGCCGTATATTATCTATGTATATAATAGATTAAGAGAAGGAAAAAAAATAATTTAATATCAATATGTCGGACTAGCGTGGTTTAGTGGGTCAATTTCCATCCAATATGAGCCACATTATTTTAGAACACTCCAGTCACACAGCAGATATGAACCAGTGTTGCCAGACGTTCCAATTTTTGCGGGACTTCCTGATTTTTTAATCAAAATTAAATGTCCCGCGTGGGACAGGCTTAATCCCACTTTCGGGTGTAACTCAAGCGTGCAAGCAGTGTGCTCAGGAAGCGCAAAAACTTTTGATAATATATGTTCGTTACTATGTCTCACTTTTGACGCAAGAAGCCCGCTTTTTTCACTCAAAAAAATCCTAAACGTGGCATGGCAAAAAAAAACTGGCTACGCTGGTAAGAACGCCCGACATTTACCTTCTTTTTGATGACGGAGTAAAAATATGATTTACCACCACCATCATTATTTTCCTCGTGAGTAGCGCAATCCGTAACGTTCACCATCCCCTATTTAACCCATGGGTAATCGTAAGAGATGACTAAGAGATATAAAACGCATATAACATCTATGGAAGAGAAGAAAAGCTTGAAACAAAACTATACCAACACGTCCGGCTAGCGTGGCATAGTAATCACCGTCAATTCGGTTGAAATCAGCAACCAGGCCCATATGAAGTATTTGGACCTGGTGCTCGACGGGCGTAGGTGGTTTCGGGAGCATTTCCGCAGGCTCTCTCCTATCGCTCATATTTTTTTCTTTTATTGTAAAGAAATTATATGGTATGAAACTTTACGAAATATTACATCTGATATACATCATTACAAATAAGGAATCAGTAACTGGCTTTATAAAATAACTAGCAAACCCAGCCCGTTGATTTGTTTGCAGAAGTAGATATATTGCAGCGCCACCTGGTGGAGAGTTACATCAATAAGAATACAATTTTTCTCCGTGAAATAATACATATACATTTGGTATGTATATGTATTATTTCATAATGATCGGTCAAATAGTTTCAGAGTTTAGCGATGTCATATGTACAAACATCCCCATTTATATCTATAAATAAATACATACATACATACATATCATCACGCCATATCCCTTGCAGGTCTCCCCCGGTACCTACATCCTTCCACTTTCGCATTGTATATCTTCTTAACCAGACGTTCGTTCGGCATTCTTTCCACATGTCCGAACCATCGGAGCATTCCCTTTCGCATCTTTACACCAATACTCTCTTTACTATTATAATATAAATAAGTGTAGCCTTTGAATGTTAAATATTTTTTATGTTAACCGTTGATTTGCACGTTTTACCAAAACGGTTATCTTGAAATGCACTCAATATACTACGCAAATGCTCTTCACATTTATCAGTCATCCATTTAAATTTGTGCGCGTGCTAAGAATCTTTTATGTTCGAACTCAACGATATTTTAACATGTATTTATTCAACACGTTCGCCCATTTGCCTCCCCATTTTTCAAAAAAAAAAACTTCAAATAGATATAAACAATGAATTTATTCGATACTTAAACAAAATGTATATAAAATTACAATCGCATCTAGATTTTTCAGTTTCAAGTCACGAAGGTTTGCATATAACGTACATTCAAATTCAGATAACTAAAGGTCAAATGCATAAGGTCATAGCGGTTATTGACTTATAGAAATGGATAATATTGTTTTTTTGATAAGTATCATTGAGTACTAGAAAATGATCAAAGTATTTTAATTTATATCTATAAAAAAAAACATTTATTTTCAAACTTTATCAACCAATAAAATTCTTTATATTTGATGTAAATCTAACACATCTATTGGATTTTCAACAAACCTTTTTAAATATTTCTTAAGATTAGATGATATTCAATATATTGGTAGTTTATTAGATTAAAATTAAAATGTTAATACTGAAAATATGTAAGTGCCCTCACAGGGTTTATACATAATAAATGAATTTGAATTAAAATACATTTTAAAGCAGGTCTACGTTTTAGGTTTTTATTTTTTGATAGGCAATATTTTTTTTTTACTTTTCTCACCGTAATAACAGTGACAAGAGAAACAAATATTAACTAAAAAAAGAAATGGTAAAATAATATTAGGAAGTACATTTTGGTTTGATAGTATTCGTATTCGAAGTCTTTTACTAATATTTTTGAAGATTGTATTTTACGACACCCTCGAGCAATTTAAAGGTTTAGTAGTATTCGTAGCCGCCACCACATAGTTATTACGCGAGTGTTGTGGTATATACCTATTCATCATTCTCCTACTCTTATCCCAATTACTTGGGATCGATACAATATGTACTCTTCTTTCATAGCACATATTGTAAAAGTAATTTTATGACCGGCCGCCTGCCAGACGTCAACCCTCCTTGGGAATGTAATTGTTGACCAAATGGCATCAGATGGAGTTGACCCAGGTCGTTATATGGCTCTTAGTTGGCTTTTACGACATCCACGAGCAAAGTTAGGATTGGTAGTATTCGTAGCCGCTACCACACAGCTATTGTATATACCTATTGTAGGTCCTAAATTAATAAATCATAATCAGCCTCATCGACCCATGACCAGCAGTTACGCCACAGGCAATTGAAAAAATATATTGGTACATTATTTTTTATTTCAATATTGAGAAAAGATTTTTAATGTTAACCACATCACTATTTATTTTCATAATGATTTCTGATGTTTACGCGACTGTTACACATTTGAAATAAAACTACTTTTACGGATTCTATCGTGTTTGTTTTTGATTTTTAATTTCTCGGCGTTTCGAACACTTTACAGCGTTCATGATCACGGGGGAAAAAAGTATTTCACGTCCAATAACGATGACTTATTGAACGTAAGACACCTAAGTCCTCCCGTGACCGCTGTTAAACGTCGAGAATTAAAAATCAAATACAAACGTGATAGAATTCGCAAAAGTAGATTTATTTCAAATATTTATTCTTACTTTCTTTTTACCCGCTGTCCACTTCTACTTACGCCAATACCCTAATAGTTCAGCTTGAAGCTGAATTTCCCTGGGGCTACAACGATACAAAAATACAAACCATCAAATTTGCATTTCTGTTCTACACATACGAATATTTGCCCAGACATGCTAATATTAACTATCTCCTTGAGAGAGATTTGAAACCACGAATAAATAACTATTTTAAACACTCGACGCAAAAAAAAGAGGATTGTTCTAAGTTATCTTATCCGTCACAAGGAAAATTACTGACTTACAAATAAAGAAAATTCAGTTTTCAATCACAATTTTAATCATTATACATCATTATTCATCATCATTCTCCTACTCTTATCCCAATTACTTGGGTTCGATACAATATATATTCCGCTTCCATCGTAGACATTGCAAAAGTTATAGTCAATATAGGATCTAACTCACATCAATCCTTCTTGGGAATGTAATTGTTGACCAAACAGCAGAAGGTGGAGTTGGTCCAGGTTAATATAAAACTCTTCCCGTGGGATGACGGAATAAGAATACGATTCACTACTCCCAATCTTACACGTGGGTGATCGTAAGAGATGACTAAGAGATATACAATGCATATAATATCTATGCATATAATACAATGCATATAAGAGAAGAAAAACTCGAAACAAAACCCTATACCAACACGCCTGACCAACGTAGTATAGTAGGTCAAATGCCCGCCCATTATTGAGGCGGCTCGAGCCCAACAGTGGGATATATATGAGTTTATGATGATGATGATGATGAATATAAAGCTCTTAGTGGTCCTTTATAACATCCATAAACAAAGCAAGGTTTGGTAGTATAAGTAGACGCTATCACACAGGAAATCTTTCTAAATAAATAATTATTTAATCCTTACTAATATTATAAATGCGAAAGTAACTCTGTCTGTCTGTCGCTCTTTCACGCCAAAACTACTGAACCGATCTAAATTGAATTTTGTACACAAATAGTCTAGAGCCTGATAAAGGACATAGGTTACTTTTTAATGCAAAAAAAGGGTTGTAAAGGAGGATGAAAGGTTGTAAGAAAGTATTGTCATTTTTAAAGCCAGAAGCTTGAAACTTATTTTTAGGCTATTTGCTGTGTGGTAGCGGCTACGAATACTACCAACCCTTACTTTGCTTATGGATGTCGTTAAAGATAACTAAGAGCCTTATAACGACCTGGGCCAACTCCATCTGATGCCGTTTAGTCCACAATTACATCCCCAAGGAGGGTTAACGTCTGGCAGACGGCTGGTCATAAAACTAACACCAATAACTTTTACAATACGTACTATGAAAGAAGAGTACATATTATAACGACCGCAAGTAATTGGGATAAGAGTAGGAGAATGATGACGAGTATTGCAAAATATTGAATGTTTTAAAATGCCACAAATCATAACTTGTGATATCTGTACACCCTTTACTAATTAACTGACTAGTAAATGTTACTTTGCCTAAGAGAGAAGTGGCATTATTCTCTTCTAACTCCTCCTTCTTAACTTTTATAATTAAATATGTTGCGGATCCCAAGATAATCTAAACCATCTCCGGGATTGCCTGAGAATCAAACCTCGGTGTCATTTATGAAGACTATTGTGGATGCTGGCTTACAGGCGTTACAATAGTGCAATGTGTATTGGGATTAGTGCCATTAAAAAATAGGTCATAAAACTATTGCTAATAACTTTTACAATATATACTATGAAAGAAGATTACATATTGTATCGACCCCAAGTAATTCGGATAAGAGTAGAAGAATGATGAATTATGATTTTTTTTTAACTTTACCCTTAAGGGGTAAAATAAAGTAGGGGATGAAAAGCTTTAGGAGAGTAACCTTTTACGCGGGCGAAGCCGCAGTCAGAAGCTAGTATCAAATAAATCATTATTAAATTAATTATAAAATTTACAATGCAAACAAAACGATCCCACCTATTATAATGTACGATACAAAAATGGAACAACACTGAACTAATTATCCTCGGGAGTCTTCGACCGACCCATAACTACCCTCACAATTTACCGTCGTAATAATGTTTTGTTTTACATTCATTTTAAAAATAATATATCACTTTGATAAAACTGTTTGCGGTTTAAAATTTATTCGTTTCATTTCGATATCATATACGGTTACATTACGAATTAACACATCGTTTAAAAAAGTTTAATTTAATCTGCATTATTTATGCCCTTATTTATACGATCAGTGGTATAAATAAGCGAATTCTGAATCTGAACTATTAAATTCAAATCAAGGGTTTCATTGGAGCGTCGTGTAGGAGTTAGATCTAAATCTGTCATCATCTCCGCTTATATAAGTTCTACTACTGCTCGAGCCTACTCCACAATTAGAAATTCACTTACTAAATCATGTTGGTCAATCGGGTTGGTATGGGAATTTCTTTTGAGTTTTTTTTTTAACCCATGTCGTTATAAGGCTCTTAGTCGTCTTTTACGACATCCACGAGCAAAGTAAGGGTTCGTAGCCACTCCCACACCGCAATGATGACAGTATTTAGGTATTACAATGAATTAATGTGGGTTCAAATCTTGCCTGTCGAAATCACTTTTTCACTTCACAAATAAGTTCTATTAATATAATTTTTGTTAATTGTGAAACAAATTAATTGAGGATGAATTTAATATTTTTTTCCTTTTTATGTTGCAATTATCGTCTGCTGTGTAGTAGCGGCTACGAATACTACCAACCCTTTCTTTGCTCGGGGATGTCGTAAAAGACGACTAAGAGCCTTATAAGGACTTGGGCCAACTCCATTTGATGTTGTTTGGTCAACAATTACATTCCCAAGCCGTAGTCTAGAGCCTGATAAAGGACATAGGCTACTTTTTAATGCAAAAAAAGGGTTGTTAAAGAGGATGAAAGGTTGTAAGAAAGTATCGTCATTTTTAAAGCCAGAAGCTTGAAACTTATATTTAGGCTATTTGCTGTGTGGTAGCGGCCACGAATACTACCAACCCTTTCTTTGCTCGTGGATGTCGTAAAAGACGACTAAGAGCCTTATAAGTACTTGGGCCAACTCCATCTGATGCTGTTTGGTCAACAATTACATTCCCAAGGAGGGTTGACGTCTGGCAGACGCCGGTCATAAAACTATTGCCAATAACTTCTACAATACGTACTATGAAAGAAGAGTACATATTATATCGACCCCAAGTAATTAAGATAAGAGTAGGAGAATGAGATGTTGCAATTATCGTAAGATATTTGTGTACTAAGTAATAGAGGGTTGACTATCTTGCTATTAGGCTTTGTATAATTCCAAATTGCGATCTTAAAACTTCCAAAATATATTGTTACTCGATTATCAAGGATTATTCGAAGATCTAAAGGAATCTACGATTCAAAGCAAAAACTTCTTTATTGGTTTTAATATACTAATCTAATGAGTTAAAACATTACCTTACAAAAAGTTTAGGGACTACAGTATCCATACAGACTTGCTCCGCTTGATTTGTTATAAAAAATTCTGTAAAGAAATAATAATATACCCGCTAAGTTTCTTGCAAAAATATTCTCGGTTTCCTTCCGATTCGGTGGTAGTTTATTGGATTAATTTAAAATGTTAAAACTGACAATATATAGGTACACTCACATGGTTATACCATATACATTATATGAATTAGAAAAGACAGTGCAGATCGAATTTACGCCTATTATCACCTTTTTTGCGGCGGGCTATAGTCTGGTCACATCTTGCTAAATCCGTCCGGGGCGATAGATGAAGTGGTGCCTACCTATAAACCCATTCGGCAATGTAGCTGTGAACCTGGTCTTTGTCGTCGGTGACACACCTAATATCACCCTACTAAATCATATGGTCAGATTAGAGATAGTCCCTAATACATACATACGTGCCAGAGAACTCTATCTTTGCATACTTCACTGCGCTGAGGAAGCGCCTCAACATTCATAATTCTCTTCATACACGCTCACCGGTTTTGGAGACTCTTGACTCCACCTTCCTTCATTACGTGACCAATCTGGTCTAGGTAGGTTAGTCTCGGTCTCCCCCGGTACCTACATCCTTCCACTTTCGCATTGTATATCTTCTTAACCAGACTTTCGTTCGGCATTCTTACCACATGTCCGAACCATCGGAGCGTTCCCTTTCGCATTTTTAGTCCCTAATAAAAACACTTATAACATAGAAACAACATTTATAAAAATATGTAATAACAATAGAAAAGAACGTTTACTAAAACATATACATTCATCAATCAATCTCAAGAACTAATTGAATTATTACTTCCTCTTATAAATAACTTGGGACTAAAAATTACCTCTCCATATACAATATTAGACATAAATAGAAACAAAAGGTCCGTAGTAATTTGCAAGTTTATTATTTTTCATTTTACTGTACGCTTTTATGAAGAGTAGGAATGTGTCTAAAAAGGCACGCCTAGCTGTACATAAGGGAGTATTAGTTCCCACTCTCATGTATGGCAGTGAAAATTGAATTTGGCAGGGAAGACATGAAAGTAGAATAAATGCTGTAGAGATGAGAGCTCTTCGTAGTATGTGTGATGTAAGTATGAAAGATAAAATTAGGAATAGTGTTATAAGAGAGCGCTGTGGTGTGAATGAAGAAGTAGTGACAAAGATAAAAAAGAGTATGCTGAGGTGGTTTGGACACGTGGAAAGAATGAGTGAAGAATGGTTGACAAAACAAGTATACAAACCGAGTGGGAGTGGGACGATTACAAGGTGAAAACCACATCGTACTTTTCTGAATCAAATTTAAGATGTGTTAGTGAAAGGTCAGATTAAGAGTACGCGTAATCGTGGAGCATGCATGAAGACTGTGATGAGCGTGAATGAAGCGATGGAGGTATGTCAGGATCGTGGTTGATAGCAATCCGTAGTCTCTGCCTACCCCTCTGCGAAACAGGCGTGACGTTATGTATTATTTTTCATCTTGGCTCATATACGTTTCACTGGCTTCAAGACTTCTCCAAAACAGGAGAGAAATTGACCTACTAAACCACACTAATCAAACGGGTAGGTATAGGATTTTATTTCGAGTTTGCCTTCTCTTGCATAGATGTTATATACATATTATATCTTTATTTTTCTCTCTTGCTATGGATTTATTTATACTAAAGAACGACAATAAATATGATTTACAGTGAAAAAAAATAAACCTTAGGCTAAGCTTTTAGTATAGTATATCAAGCCAAAGTAAGCGAAATTATCAGCCATTTACAGAAGAATTTTGTCCAACGATGAAACTACGACAACAAGAAAATAAGAAAACATTGTTAGTAATAAAATAAAACCAAAAGATTTATAATATATTTAGTTACATCTGTTTCAACGTTTACGTAATAATTATATCATGTTTATTTATTTGTTTTGTTTACCGCTTTAACGCTAAATATTATGACGTAGATTAATGCGTTATGTACAGATAACGTGCTTTCATATCTTATTTTTGTAATTACCTACCGCAATAATGGTAAGACTACGCTGTGGACAGTTCTTTGTCTTTCTAATTACTGAAATTTTTAGCATTGAATATGCTTGAGTATTTTATAAAAACCCGATTACGAAGCGAAAAATGATGTCACAAGCGGGATTCGAACCCGCACCTATTGGGATTCCGGCCCAATCGTGCTGCCACTTACACCACCGTGAACTATTGTAGGACATTGAATTCTCGCAACGTATCATATTTAGGTACAGATAACGTGCTTTCATATCTTCTTTTTGTAATTATCTATCGCAATAATGGTAAGACTACGCTGTCGACAGTTCTTTGTCTTTCAAATTACTGAAATTTTTAGCATTGAATATGCTTGAGTATTTTATAAAAACCCGATTACGAAGCGAAAAATGATGTCACAACACCACCGTGAACTATTGTAGGACATTCAATTCTCGCAACGTATCATATTTAGGTCTTTAAGGAGAGGTCTACCATCTACCCGACAATGTTTACACATTGTTTAGGCTTAATACTTCAAACTTTGCAGTTAGTATTGTATTAAACGATGACACAAACCTGTTATTCAAATTACTGAAATTTTTAGCATTTACTTGATTATTTTATAAAAACGAAATTTGAATGTCCTACAATAGTTCACGGTGGTGTAAGTGGTAGCAGGATTGAGACGGATTTCCAATAGGTGCGGGTTCGAATCCCACTTGTGACATAATTTTTCGCTCGTAATCGGGTTTTTATAAGTTCTCTGTCTACAGCCGCGGGCCGGTCCGTCCGTGGTAGCACCACACTCTCGCAGATGATGGACGTCTGAATAATAGCAATGTGCTATTACACTTCGTTCGGTGAGCGAGATAGCCGGAAGCTCTACTGGGATGGGTTTGGGGTTTGTATTGGTAGGCAGCGGCCTAACTATACCCTTAGTATCGCAAAGGCCACGCCAACGCATTTACTTAGAGTCTATTTGAAAAGGTAACCACCGGGTGGACTTACTCAAGCAACATATATGATCTGCTTAAAAGGCTGAGTACCTGAGTAGCCTCGTACAGTAATATGTATTGTTAAATCATCTAGTCTATGATTTAACAATCCAAGATTCCAAAATCAGTGACGTTATGACTGAGATCAAGATTAACAGAATAAGATAATTGATTATAATATAGGTACTAGCAAATATAGAAAATGTATATGAATTATTATAAAGCAAAACTTTTTACAAGTTCTAGGGAAGGTTACGTAATGGCCAGAGGTCTGTATTTTACTACACGTCATACGGGTTTTACGGCATCATAAATTTTGTAAAGTTTGACGAGTCTGTGTTGCAGACATGTCTAAAAATATGATATGTCTCAAAATGCCTAGAAAAGATTTTTAAGGTATGAAAAGAAAAAGTGTTATACTCTAATCAGACGAGTGAAATTATTTCAACCTATAAACTATTTCTTTTATAATTTTTACACTAAAGACTAGCTTTTCACGTATTTTTCAGATTTAAGGGTTTTACGAGGACAGCATTTATGATCACGAAAGTAAAAATATATTATAATAGTTTTATTTTATACATATTATAAACGTTAGTATAATACATATCATTCAGCTATAATACTTTATTTTTGAAGAATAATAGAGTAATCCTTGTTTTCCGAACTTTAAAAACATAAATAACGAACACAAATTACATCCAGATCGAAAACAATAATCTATGAATCGCACAAAGTATTATATACTGCATGGGAATCGAACCCGCTATACTCACTACGTTACGTCAACATCTTAACAAATGCACCATTTATGATGTCAAAAATCTAAATCTGTCAAAACTAAAATGAAAAATGTTTTAATACAAAAGTATGCATTACCATTTTTACACGGTCTAGCATACAAACCAGTCTTAGAATCGGTAGTGGCGTACTATAAGCATTGAATAAAATAAGCAGTTATACCTTTATTTTACCTAATTATATACTTAAGTAATCCGTAACTTAACTTTCAAGTCAAATTTTCAGTTATCAAGCAAACAACCATGTTCTAGACAGTTACGGCTTCCCGTACTTTTGAGAAAGAAAAACTCAACAAAGTTTTTTATCCGCATATTTATGAGACGACGGGGAAATTCAAGATGGTGTACGTTCTAAGTTAAAGTAGTAATGTCTAATTACATAGAATAAAATTATAAAGTAATTAATTTCAATGACAACTTTTATATTATTTGAAGAAAAATATTGAGAATCCCATAAAGGTATGATAGATTACTAAATTCCTAGTTATTTACATTTTAATTTTAATTTAAAAATAATTTTATTAACCTAAAGATATATCTTTAGGTTAATAAAATTATTTTTTACATTTTTGAAAAAAAAATTGTGTAGAAAAAATTATGTAAAAAATATTTTGATCAATGGCCAAGAAAATAATTGTAAATTCTTCAAACTTTACCAATGAATACTTTTCTGTATATTTTCAATATATAATACTCATCATCCTCAGAAGTAAACTTTAAAAAGAGATAGTCATCAACTATTTTTACGCAGTGTCACCAACTATTTTTCGGGCACTTTTTTTTCAAGTTGATAAGAAGTCATAATTTGTATTTGACTATTGGCATTTGCGCAGTACCTGGTGTAACATCACGGCAATAAGCTTGTTACTATTAAACTCGTATATCTTGCTATGACATATATCGTACGAACGTCTGGTTAAGAAGATATACAAGTACAAGGATGTACCTACATCCTTTCACTTTCGCATTAGTTAGTCTCGGTCTCCCCCGGTACCTACCGGGGGAGACCGAGACTAACCTACCTAGACCAGATCGGTCATGTACTGAAGGAAGGTGGAGTCAAGAGTCTCCGAAACCGGCGAGCGTGTATGAAGAGAATTATGAATGTTGTGGAAGCGAGTGAAGTATGCAAGGATAGAGTTCTCTGGCACTCTGTTCTCTCTGCCTACCCTGCAAGGGACATGGCGTGATGGTATGTATGTGTATGTACATATATCGTATTCCAGTGTGATTATGAATTGGAATCTGCAGTTCAAAGTAATTGGGCTTTAGCATCGTGAATTATCTATAAAAACTTGATTACGAGCGATAAATGTATGTCACATGTGGGACTCGAACCCACGCCTATTGGAAATTTGTTCCAATTTGAACGGATTGGAACAGATTTCCAATAGGTATGGTTTTGAGTCCCACGTGTGAACTTCATTTTTCGATCGTAATCAAATTTCTATAAAGCAACATGTTTAATGTTAAATTTCGGTAATTTGAATCGTAGATTATTATTTACCACCAAATGAAATATTATTAAGTTTTTTTTTTATGTATAAGCAATATCTTGCGTACTTAGACGTAGATTTGAAATAATAAAGTCTTACGAGCAATTTAAATCAATGTTATTGTAATTTCAATTTTAATATAAATACTTTTGGTGATCTAAAATTTATACTACACAAAGAAAATTTGAATTTTATTAAGGTTTTACAAGGTTAAGAGGTTAGCCCTTAACCTTGTAAAACCTTGCAAATAATAGGTCATTGTATACATTTCAAATATGAACAAATCATAAATGCGATCATTATTTAAATGCTGGCACAACTCGCATATAATTGTAACGCAAACATCAAAAAAAATTGTTTACAAATTGTATATATTTAAATTGTTTATCTTTATGATGTTATCAACAATATTTTGAATTTATTACTAGAATATATACTGAATAGTTTCAATGAATTATTTAACATAAGTAAATGCTTGTCAGATTTAGTTTTATCAGTAATATTGATTACTGTAATCACAATCAATCAGTCAGTCAGTGCTAAAATTTACGACTTTTTGACCTTCATATCTTTATAACCGTTTGAGCTAGCTTCATGAAATTTGGGCTTCTAGATGTTCTTATGGATATAATTAAACACATGTAGTTTTATGTGTTTACGATAAAGAGGTTTTGAGTCAAAAGTGGCACCAAGTGGATCGTGTAATATTACACTCGGCGCTGGCTGGCCAGTTTCTTTGCTTGAACTTGGCTTGACACGCTGCTGCGTATCTAGATATTACAATGAGATCACTGCATGTTACCGAGATACATATGTTAAGATAGATGTGCGGAATAATAAAGTTAGATAAGATTAGAAATGTGTACTTGTATATTAAAGGAAGCCTGAAAGTAGCATCAGTGATACAGAAAATTAGACGCACGAGATTGTCTTGATATGGACATGTGATGAAGAGGAATAAAAGACATGTCAGAAGAGGGGTTATCAAACTTTATCGGGTTAAGAGTCTTCAGCGCTCACGCACAGTCCGGGTAAAGTTGCCATAGCCATCTGAGGCTTACAAATAAGTCACAAACAAAAAAAAAAGGAAGTTGCGAATGGATATCAGAATCGTGGGCAACCGAAAATGGGATGAAAAGATTGTGTGAATGAGATACATATGTATATGAAAGCAGTGAATGCAGATGTGATGCCAATTTTTTTTTGGCGACGAGCACGCCCCGTTAATCCATCCGGGGCGACACAGAATAGCGGCGCAAGACCCCGTAGACCCGCCTTACAACATACATCTCGACGCCGTGCGGATGGTTCACTGGCACGCGGTCTTAACAGATATAAGGGTAGACTAATAATGATGACAATATTACCATCTGATAATAAAATACACTTACTTCATGGATAGTCCATAGTATACATACCAGCATTCCAATATGTATCAGATGAACATACCTGTAAATAAAAAAAAAAACAAATTACTTATTATTCTAAATGTAAGTAAATACTTAAAAATTAAACTACTCTACACTATAAAATAGCTTCACTTTTGGTTAAGCCTCAATTTTTTTGTATATATGCAACTCACGCTCGGAAAAAAAATACAAATAGTTAATTGTATGTAATAAAATTAAATAAAATTATAACCTATAAAAAAGTGGAGGGAAGGGAGAAGAGGTGAGGGAGAAGGTTGACATAAAATATTCCACGTGGCGGTGCAATAAGAATACCATCGCTGCCATTTTTGCATATTCATGAGAGTTGTAAAAATCGGTTAAGGTTGCAACCAGAAGCAGTTATCTTATGACAAATGCAACGTTATACTGCACAGATGGAGTAGTAATAAAAATACCCTACCGTGCCAGTGTCGCGAATTTGATTCTCAGACAGAACGATACTTTGTGCGATTCACATATTGTAGTTTCCGAGTCTGGATGTAATTTCTGTCCGTTATGTTTATAAAGACCTCCATAATACATAGATTATTTCCTTAGTGTTTATAAAATAACGCCCACGGCAACCAGTAACCCGTCCAATGAACGCCTACGTTCAGCGATGAACGGCAAAGGAATATAATATGCTCTAGTAATTTGATCATAAGTCCAAATATCATATCTAACTACAACATGGTGTATGTAAACGTACCGCATCCAAAACTCTTACTGACATATATATAATGTATAAGTTAAAATCATATGAAAATTCTTGGAGTAGAAAGCTGAATCATAAGTCTAATGGAAGAATAATTGTTATATGTATATATAACTTTTAAATTTAAAGCCTTGAAGCATTGGAGTCATATTTTGTTTAGTGTAGGACTAACCACCACCCCTTCACTACCCCTGCCTTCTCTGCGAGTATAGTTTTTTTTTAAGACTATAAATTGCACTAAGGGAATAATTTCTTTATAGCCGGTTAATCTTATACTAAGTTAAGAGTTACCATTTGTAGACTTAGTTTAACTAAGTGATTGGTTAAAAATAAAGAGAGAAACTATTTAATTCAATAACAAAGATACACAGTAAAATATTTTTTTTTAAGTAGGCAACACCCAGCACTAAGGAAATAATCCTTTTGGCGCTGAAGACAAGCAAATTACACTTAGACTAAGAACAATATAATTTGTGGACCGGATGAAATACTATTCTGCTTGTTACCAACCAAACCAAAATAGTATATTGGTATCCAAAAACCTAAACCATCATCATCCTGCTCTCATCTCAGGGGTCAACGCAATATCCCCACCGAAGACAAAGATCGGGTACCGGTGGCCCGCTCGTACGGCGAAGAAGAGGTGCTTGCAGGGTGGGTCAATGGGGTCGCGCGCCGCCTATTCCGTCACCCCGGACCGATTTGGCGGGGTGCGACGTCCATAGCCCACCGCAAAAAAAAAAAAAAAAAAAAGGGGTCAACGCAATATGTCATCTTCCTCCATACAGTCCTATCAGACGTCATCTCTGCAGTCACTCCCTGTCTATCCATGTCATGCCTCACGCAGTTCATCCATCTTTTCTTTGGTCTTCCAAAGAAAAGTTGGATGGAAAGATAAGAAAGGTTAGGTTATCTTATCTTTCCAAAGATAAGAAAACCTATTTGGTTAAAATAACGTTATTCCAAAATATAGGACTAAAAAGTCGAAAGTCTAATGCGGTATTTAGGCCTCTACAATGAGGGACAAAGCAATAATCGCCACGTTTGGTAAACGGATTGGTCATCGCAAATATTGGTATAATTTTCTCAGAAGTGTACTGCTACTCATTCTTTAAGCAATCCCAAAACTGTTTTTTACAATGGCTATAGTAAAACTAGGTGTTGATGAGCCATTGTATGTGGGATTCATCAAGTTTCTTCAGGCTTTCGCTGTCTGCTATACGCCATATTGAACGAGCAGGTGATTACAGTAAGCTGTTATACGCTTACCAAGAAAGCGCTTCTGCCCACTCTTCTAGTAAGATCCTTTGTCGTTTTTTAACCATTATTATGGGTAAATGGTGGCGATAATTACAGTCTTGTCCCATCGTCATACAAGGAATTATTTAGTTATACAAGACAAAAAAGCGCAAACTATACTAAGGTGCATTAGCCTGTAAAATTATACCAATGAATTTTCCATTCAAAGTGACTTAAGGCATTTTACTGTAAAAAATTTAAAGCATCATATAACGTTCTAATAAAAATGATAAGGGGCATATTACAGCGAATAATATATCTTGACCCGTGCCTCATTCCCAAGGGTGAAATAAGATAATGACGAAGGTATTAAATTTCTATAAAGGACACCGGTATAATTTCAAAGTTAATATTTATTTTGTAATACATAATTTCTCATCATCATCAACGTAGTGATGGTTGATTTGGAATATGATAGATTAAGATTATATGTGGATGGAGCGGAGATTAGTCCGGCACCCGTGGATAGGCTCAACATGCGAGGGCGACACTCCGGCAAAAAATATTGCTGTGAATCAATCTTATCATTGTCAGAAGATGGTACCTGAAAGAGTAACCAGTCGATGGGACCACCGAATACAAAGTCTCGGTGGTGATAGTCTACCCAAATAACGATAGAGATATACAATACAGGAGGCAATTTGGGGTTATCATCCCTTTCATCGCCCCTGGCGGTATAGGCGTTATATGAACGCACCTTTTATCTTTATTCACGCTTTAGAAATGGATTTATGCCTCATCCCCGGTGACAAACGGGTAGGTGAGTTTCACCGGCCACTTGCTTAAGCGCAATAACCAAAAAAATCACAGCGGTTCTTTCTGTGCTATTACGGGGTGCCTAAGAGATCATCATTCTCCTACTCTTATCCCAATTACTTGGGGTCGATACAATATATACTCTTCTTTCATAGTACATATTGTAAAAGTTATTGGCAATAGTTTTATGACCGGCCGCCTGCCAGACGTCAACCCTCCTTGGGAATGTAATTATTGACCAAACGGCATCAGAGGAAGTTGACCCAGGTTGTTATAAAGCACTTAGTCGTCTTTTACGATATCCACGAGCAAAGTAAGGGTTGGTAGTATTCGTAGCCACTATCACACGGCAGTGCCGAAGAGATCATCTGATGACATTCAATCCACGAGACCTCCACATATAGTCGTGTATCTACGGCCTGTCCTACAGGGTGGTAGTAGGAGGTGCGCATAACGGCGCCTGATCTGATTATACCCCTATTATTGCCGTGGTCTGTAACGGTACCTACCACTTAGAACCAAATGAGCTGCTTGCTGAACTGTCACGTAAGCAAAATATAAAAAGAATCAAGTACGCTGATAGCAAATGCCACCCAGGTTAAGGAATTGATACCAGTGCCCAGTTTAATACATTTGGGGAAGGAATATGGCGAGTTATGAGGTCGCTTGCTACCCTATAGTCGCCCCGAGCGGAAAGGACTAGGTGTATCGAGACTATAGCCTACCGCAAAATAAACCTGAAATACATAAAACTGATCAATTGAGTTGATACCATTTCTGATATGTAACATATTTTTATTTATTCAAAAAACTCTTGTGGTGTATTTTATGAATGTATCATCATCATCATCTCAGATCATTTATGTCCCACTGTTGGGCTCGAGCCTCTTCCTTAATGGGAGGGAAAATGACCTACTACACCACGCTGGTCAGACGTGTTGGTATAGGGTTTTGTTTCGAGTTTTCCTTCTCTTGCATAGATGTTATATGCATTTTAAATCTCTTAGTCGTCTCTTACCCACGGGTAAGGTAGAGGATGGTGAGTTGTATCCTTACTCCGTCACCACACGGAGAATGAAAAGATTTTATCAGTCATTTATTTTATCTCTATCAATTACAACAATACGTTTTATAAACCAGACTTTTACATAACCATAAGCGTAACTAACGCAAAAGATTTCCTAATCCATCTGATACTTAAATTAATATTTCAGACTTAATAATCAAACACTCTTCAGTTATATAACATTAATAAATAGGTTGATAAATATATACAAATTCTTGTAAATTTCTTTTAATAAATTAGTTTTGAATATAATAAGTATAGCAAAAAAAAAGATTATATCTTTTTAAAAATAATAAATATTTTCAACAAACTACGCTAATTATTTTATGACTGTAAATTACTGAATTAATTATCCAACACGATGTTTTTATACAAAAGCACAATATACAAATACATTTTTAATATCAAACGCTGAAGTCGTGTCCCTAGAGACTTCCGTGGCGTTAAAAAACCAGTCCATAATAAAATAAACTTTAGTCGCTTTCGTTAAAGCTTATAATACTTTACGGTCTTGGTATAAGTAATTCAGTTTAAAGGCAACCCGGGTTTTTATTTTAAAGGGTTTATTGAAAACATTGTAGTATTTTATGCTCGTATGAACTTTTTTTTCGTTAAAGAGCGCTAGCATTCTTAATTCGCGGCTAGTTTTACATACATATTGCAATTGCACTTTTTATTAAATTTGTCGCGTAAAATTTTAGTGTTTGTATACATACAAATATGTGAGGAGATGGGGTGATAATAATCTTCGAAGAGATTGTTTAAGATGAATTTAGAAAAATATAGGGGTAAATTAAAGTTGATGACTGATAAACGTTATAGTGTATAAGGTAAATGTAGATATGGTGATGTAAGTAGAAAACATCATCATCATCTCAGCTGATATACGTCCCACTGTTGCTTGAGCCTCCTTCGGTCAGACGTGTTGGTATATAGTAGTGTCAAGTTTTTTTTCTCTTGCATAGATGTTATATGCATTTTATATCCCTTAGTCGACTCTTACGTTGACCCACGGGTAAGATAGGGGGTGGTCACCACATGGAATGAATAAAACACACATACAGCAAGAAAAGTCCAAAAATATACACTTAGGTCAATGCGTCTAGCTACCATGGTATATCAGGTCAATTTAACTCGCATTATAATAGAGCTACTGCCCAAATCTGATTGATATATACCTATATGAGTTATTCCATGTGGTGACGGAGTAAGAATACAATCCACCACCCATCTTACCCGTGGGTGATCGTAAGAGACGACTAAAGGATTTAAAACGCATTTAACATTTATGTGAGAGAAGGAAAACTCTAAACAAAACTCTTCTTACTCCGTCACTACACGGTCAAATAAAATAATAACGCACTGTATATATAGTCTATAACCAACCAAAATTAAACTCTTAATATTAAACTAAGCTTACTCCATAGTAAACATTCTCTTACACAATATGATCTTTAAAAATAATTAAATCCCCCTCTTAAAAGCATAAAAGCCTACAAACCTCGTTTTTGAAAATCCAAACTCACTTTAACGTACTATTTAGCAGCTATTACGATCTTAAATAGGTCCCGGGGGCTTAAGAGGACCGAGCACTCTTGCCTTACTGCGACACCTCAGTGATATATAACCTTAAGAAGGTTTATTTCAAACAAGACGTGGGGCTGAGATAATGTTTTTGATGATAATGACATTGGATGACTTTTATTTGTCCTTTGTGCTTTAAGGGTATGAGATTTTATGTTTTCTTTTTGTTTAAAAGAAAATTAATGTTTAATAATATTCCATTTGATGGTAACTGGCAATGGGTTTTTATATCGCTTGCCCAGAAGAATAGTGTCACAATTTAAAATAGCAAAATTTTTCAGGAGGGTCAAAATAAGTATTTCCATTTTTTTAGCTCGGTTCAGCAGCGATTCCAAATGTACGAACGTTAGCATAATATCCTTAAGAATGACCATGAAAAATTGATAGGGTGAACTTATAATATTAACACCCTTCCACCTTTTTTTTTTCCCCCGCAGGGTGGACCATGGATGTGGTCGCGCCCCGACAAATCGATCCGGGGCGACAAAAGAGGCGGCGCGCAACCCCATGGACCCACCCTGCAAACACCTCTCTTCGCCGTGCGAGCGGGGCACCGGTACCCGATCTTTGTCTTCGGTAGCCAACACCCTTCCACCATCAAAAATTTAAATATAATGAAAATTGTAGTTTTTAGAGTTGTGACACTATTCTTCTGGGCAAGCGATATGTGTGGTATATGGTGTAGTGGTATACCATCGCGTGTGGTACTTACACAATTGCCACTGTAATCAATATAAAATTTAATAAAGAATGACCATAAGGCGTACTACATGTTAATTTTTTTTAAGACTAACATTTCTTTTGTTTGGCGGTGGATTATGGAGATCGTCAGACACTGCCAAATCGGTCCGGGGCGACGGAAGAGGCGGCGCGCGGCCCCATAGACCCATCCTCCAAAGCGCTACTTTTCGCCGTGCGAGCAGGCCACCGGTACCCGATCTTTGTCTTCGATAAAGACTGTCACCGTGCATTAAGGCAATAATCCTTGTATAGCGGGAGACTATACAGATATAGAGCTAATTGCAAAATAACATCCGAACTCAGAACAACAACTTATGGTTCGCACAAATTATCGTCCTGCATGGGAATTGAACCCACGGTACTGGCAAAATAGGCCGGTAAGTTAACTATTCAGCTATCTATGCAATCAATACATATTTCAATTCAAGAGTTTTAAGTGTGTGATTTAAGTGTGGCTTTAGGGATAAGGAAAGACCGAAGAAAAAAGGGATGGATTGCGTGAAGCATGATATTAATAGAAAGGGAGTGAACGCAGAGATGACATCGGATAAGATTGAGTGGAAGAAAAGGACATATTGCGTCGACCCCAAGTAATTGGGATAAGAGCAGGGTAATGATGATGAATTATGACTGTGTATTCAATAAAAATAATTATTGAAGACAATTTTCATCAGAAATTAGAATTGAATCAAGCATTTATGGGTCGCATAGAATATTATACTGCAAGGAAGTTGTACCTATAACAGCGTTAGAATCTATACTTAAAACAGTGAACCTTCAATGCAATCATTATTTCAAACAATTTAAGAGCATAGTATATCAGTTACTTATATGGTAAGAAATTCAAAATGGTATTCTTGAATAAGATCGGCAGATAGGTCTCTATCTTAATGAAGCCTACCGATAGGATCAAGCCTCCTCTATAATAGAAGGGAAGTCGACCTACTAAATCAAGCTGGTCAGTCGGGTGGGTATAAAATTTTATTATGATAGCACAAATAGCATCATCTTATCTCTCAAAATCATCTCAGCTCCTAATATGTCCCACTGTTGGGCTTAAGCCTTCTCCGTAATGGGAAGGAAATTGACCTACTGTACCACGCTAGTCAGTCGTGTTGTTATAGGGTTATGTTTCGAATTTTCCTTCTTTTGCATAGATGTTATATACCTTTTTTTTTGTATATGTTTGATGCGAAAGGGAATACTCCGATGGTTCGGACATATGGAAAGAATGCCGAACGAACGTCTGGTTAAGAAGATATACAATGCGAAAGTGCGAATGTAGGTACCGGGGGAGACCGAGACTCACCTACCTAGACCAGATCGGTCATGTACTGAAGGAAGGTGGAGTCAAGAGTCTCCAAAACCGGCGAGCGTGTATGAAGTTCTCTCTGCCTACCCTGCAAGGGATATGGCGTGATGATATGTATGTATGTATGTTTTTTGTATCCCTTAATCGTCTCTTACGATCATCCATGGGTAAGATAGTGGGTGGTGATTTGTATTCTTACTCCGTCACCATACGGATATTATTCATTTATTTACATAAAACTATAAAATCAAGAAGGGCGTATGCCTTATTCTTATCAAGTTTACGAGAAAAAGAGATTCAGCGACTTTTATTTACACTCGTATTTGTCATATATTTTTCATTTCAAAGTCGTCTTTTACGAATCATCCATGGGTAAGATAGGGGGTGATGATTTGTACTCCGTCACCGCACGGATAAAATAATATATGCATATTGTATCCCTTAGTCACCTTTTACGCAAGGGTAAGATAGGAGACATGGTGAACTGTATTGCACCGTATAGTTAATAAAAAATAAAGATTTACTGGACTTATCATCGTGCTACAATTTATCACCTTCGTCCGTGACATACATCGACTCTTTTACTTTCTCTTTGACTGATCTACGTGTCCGTTAGAGTTGCAACCATACTAATATAGATTTGCTAGGCATATAACTTAATCGACTGGACGTGGCCAGATGGCCTAGCGTTGGGGTGTCGGGGATAGAATGTCAATAGACGATCTCTCCGGCATCCCGTAAAAGCGTGGAAGGGACCGCTATGGTTTTAGTGGGTATTTCGGTCAAACCAGCTGACCGGCGAGTCCCACACACCCCCTCGTCTGTCACCAGCGAGAGCTAGTGCGTAAATGCATTTCCACAGCGTGAAAAAAAAAAAGAAAAAAAAGGCATATAACTTAATGTTTTAAGTAATATACTTACCTATTAACTTATATTGACCAGCGTAATTTAATCTACATCTATTTTCCAGTATCTGGACGGAGTACCTCACCGCTCGCAGCAGTGCTTATCTAAGACGAACGCAAAGGGCCGCAGAATGCTATCAGTTTGGTGCACCAATTGACATACACATAGTGGAAATACGCTACTCCAGAGGGCAATAACGCCACGTCCTATCGGCGGAATCTGACATTGATTGAACAAACGGCAATTTGTATTTATAATCAATATTATAGTTGTGAATATGGTGTGGTGTCAGTAACGAACATTTACATTGCTCGTGGGTGTTTTAAAAGGCGATTTAGAACTTGAGCCAACTCCATCTGATGCTGTCTGGTAAATAATTACATTGTCAAGGTAATTTGACGTCAGATAAGTGGCCGATCCTAAAAATATTGCCAATTTTTTTGCAGTATGAACGATGATGATACATATTGCATCGACCCCAAGTAATTGGGAAAAGAGCTGGATAATGATGATTATAGTCATGGATGTATTCTAACTAATGTACCGACTATTTTCGTGAATTGATATGTTTCAACAAATATTTGCAAAAATAAATTGAAACAGATTGATTTTATAATTTAAGTTCGTTTATAAATGACGAGAGGAAATTAACGAAAGAATAAGAATATGTAGAGGACGATGAAGTTATTCTTTCAATAACTGGGCAAAATTTTATTAAAAAAATTATAATCACGTGTCTATCAATGCTTGAATACATTGAAAATACATTTCTAATAACATTACAAGTCTTAAATTAACGAAGAACTAAAGATGAATTTCAACTGTTGAGTAATTAAAAAGACTACATTCTTGTTAAAAAAAAAAATTAAGTCAGGTTAATTAACGAAAAGCCAAATATGAAATTTCATAATTGAAAAGACAACTATATTCTTGTTAAAAAAAAACCAAAATGATTATGAAATTTTTTAATCGATATTTATAAGTCTACAAATCTGTATGCGATTATTTTTTTCAAAGGGACTACTATTAGACCTCTCCACAGTAGGTGGGGAATTGTAATATGATACTACGTTGATATTTCGAGATTACCTTCTCTCTATTGATGTCATTCGCTTGCATACATACGAGTATTTTAGTCATATTTGACGACGCTAATAGAAATAGGAAGACGAGAACAAATTAACTTCGTTATCATACGGAAAGTCTTATTTTAAGAGAAACTGCGTTTCCAACAATAGCATAAATTTAAATAAATAAAAAATACTTCCAAAAATTTTTATTATATAATTCTTTACAGCAATATCCTTTGCTCTGAAACAACACCGTATTTTGCATGCTGTCTAAAAAGCTTTAATGCGAGGGTTGTAAATGCTCCATAAACTCGCGGACGCATTAAGCTCAGTTAGTGGGCCAAAGGGGCAATCTGCCGGCTAATTTGATAGCTACGGACAAACGAGTCGACGACACTCAATGGTCCAAGTTATAAGAAAACCAAAAACAGTATAATAAAAATTCACAAGCGGTTTATTTCTCCATTTTTAGGTTCACTAATTAACTTACCTATATCCACTGTTGGACATTAGCCTCCCTAACCAGAGATAATATCATAATCGCTACAATTAATAAGCGGATTGGTGATCGCAATCAATACTAAAAATTACCTGTAAGACCTCTTCTATCTCTTAACGTGTTTCAGTTTAAATTTATCTAACTAACTGCATTGTTGAAATATAAACGCTTAAATTAAATTATACTTAAGATATAACATGTTCAATTTCGTTTTTATAGGATTTTTTTTCAAATTTGAAACATTTTATTCTGTCTTTAGCTACATCAAGCATTCTTCTACGAATATCCATAGCGTATTCTTCCTAAAATACACAGCATACTGAGCAACTTAGAGCCTTTTTAGAAGGCTATAATTTAGAGAACACCGTAATAAACCCGTAAAAAAGTATTGCAAGCAATCTTGAAAATAATATCGAAACTATGCTAGATGACACCGCACCGAACTTGATCTATGTCCAATAGTAGATGAAAATAGAAGATAGTTACCATTCCTTATTGAATCGCTACGTCTTATGAATCATTCCACACGAAGACATTAGTTGGCGACACGCCCCACACGTCATCCAGCCATGTGTCATATTGTCACGTTAGCTCACTCACATATAGTCTTCCATTTTGTTTCTATTTCAATGATTTGGGCGGCGGAGCGTATGAGTAGGATATACCATCATTTTTAATTTAGAGTATGATACTAAATTAGCTAATTCTAAACTACTGAAATTTAGCATTTAATATGCTTAATTATTTATAAAACGCGATTACGAATCAAAAAATGATGTCACAAGCGGGATTCGAACCCGCGCCTATTGGGATGCCGGCCCAATCGTGCTGCTACTACACCATCGTGACTTATTGTAGGACATGCAAATTTCGCTTCGTATCATACTTACGTCTTAAGGTGACGGTATGCCTTCTACCCGACAATATTTACACATTGTTATAGGCTTAATACTTCAAACTTTGCAGTTAGAATTGTATTAAACGATGACACAACCTTGTTATTTAAATTACTGAAATTTAGAATTTAATATGCTTAATTATTTATGACGCTGTCTCTTAATGACAGTGTCAAAATTTGCCTTCATATTTATTCTTAAACATAGCTCGGTTGGAAAATCGAATACTCTAATTAGTCCAGTCATTTAAGCTTAAACTAGGTAAGAATCTCGGAATTCGAGATACCCAGCTGTAAGTCTGTAAATACTTGTATATTGACACTCTAAAAGTTGTCTCAAAACCTACATATGGTAGGCTGTACGCAACTATTAAATATCAAGGTCAAAGGTCACAAAAATCGGTTTTTTGCGCTTTTATTTTGTAAATATCTCATTTCCTATGGGTTAGTTACTATTTCTATTTATTATTAGTATTGTAGAATACAAAATTCTCTACAAATTTTGTTTAAAAAAATTTCATACGGTGAACCGTTTTCGAGATAGAGGGCGGAGAGCGTGCGGTCACAGAATCACTTCAGGTCAACCGGTGACTCCGATAGAAAACGCGCTATATATATGTAGTTGACGAACTATCGATAAATCAATGATTATAAATATTTGTAAATTTTTATTAACTATTATATTATATTAAGAATCAAAGTCTGAAAAAACTGCAGTTATAGGATAAGATATTGATTTATTTGTCATTTTAATTGGGCGTACACTGTCTTACGAACAAGAAATTTTCTTTAAAAAAGTTGGGAAAGGAAATGTAAAAACGGAGATATACTCGACTAAAAGTTTTGATAATTATCCTCATTTCAAAACACATATTTAATTTCTGCACGCATTAAGTGGCTGTGACACACCTTCTGCGCTTTTTAAAAAGGGAAAAAAATCATTTTTAAAAGTTTTTGAGAAACTGAGAAATTTTAATAAACTAGCTGCAGCATTTGAGGAAGAAAGTTGTTCAACCCAGAGATTATTAGAGAGTGGAACTCAAACCTTATTGGCAATCTATAATGCTCCGAAATCTGTGTAAAGTCTCAATCATCTTCGTTATATGCATTACGTCAAGTCAACAAAACTTAATAAACCTGTGCAGCTTTCAAATATTCCACCAACAAGTGCAGCTGCTCATCAACATTTCAAACGTGTATATTATCAAGTTCAAACTTATTTAGGACATGATTTGGAACCCCAGGTATGGGGTTGGGCTGGCAGACTATTTGGAGGGGCGCAGTGTTCTCTACGCGAGCCCCGCAGGGGACATTGTGCGGACGTCCATGTCGTGCGGTGTTTTGCAAGAGTCGGTTCTGGGGCCGACTCTGTGGGACATCGGTTACGACTGGGCGTTGAGAGGGAGTCTCCCCCCCCCCCCGGGCTGAGCGTTATTTGCTATGTTGACGATACGCTCGTCACAGCCCGGGGCAGGACACTCGAAGAGGCGGCGAGCCTGGCCACTCTCGGCACCGAAGAGATGGTTAGGCGAATCGAGGCGCTGGGGCTCAGGGTGGCCCTAAACAAGACGGAGGCTCTTTTATTCCATGGGCCCCGTGTGAGGCTGCCCATCAGCGCCTCGTTAGTCGTCAACTCCATCCATATCAGTATCCAGGCCCATATGAGGTACTTGGGTCTGGTGCTCGACGGGCGATGGTGGTTCCGGGAGCATTTTCGTCAAATTGCTCCCCGGCTGGTCGGCGCGGCGTCCGCCTTTTCTTGGCTCATGCCGAACGTGGGCGGACCCAGTTTCCAGGGCCGACAGCTGTATGCGGGGGTGATCCGCTCAATGGCCATGGACGGCGCACCCGTGTGGGCGAGGGCTCTGAACGCCCAACTCAGGGCGGTTCTGTGGAGGCCACAGAGAGTCATGGCGGTCAGAGCCATTCGCGGGTACCGCACGGTGTCGACAGAGGCGGCGTGCCTATTGGCCGGGACACCCCCGTGGGACCTAGAGGCGGAGATGCTCTCCGACCTCTACCGGCGGGTTACCTCAATGCGCGAAGAGGGTGGCTCCCCATCGTTCAACGAGATAGCCACCTGGCGCGAGGACGCCCGCCGAGAAGTCATCGCCCGTTGGGCTACGCGGCTGGAGAGGCCTAGACACGTTGTCGTTACCGTCGAGGCCCTCCGGCCTGTACTGATGGAATGGATGGAGCGGCGGCACGGGGTCCTCACCTTCCGACTGGTGCAGGTGTTGACGGGGCACGGGTGCTTCGGGAAATACCTGCACACGGTCGTGTACAGGAAATGGACTCCGGGCTGCCATCATTGCAGTAGTGACGAGGACACGGCGCAACATACGCTCGAGGAATGTTCGGGCTGGGACGGGCAGCGCCGCGACCTCGTCGCTATTATCGGTGCCGACCTGACGCTGCCGGCTGTCGCGAGGGCGATGGTCGACAGCGTCAGGAATTGGGACGCGGTCGCCGCCTTCTGCGAG
The DNA here is from genome assembly GCA_905163515.2 of Lymantria monacha. Lineage (NCBI taxonomy): Eukaryota > Metazoa > Arthropoda > Insecta > Lepidoptera > Erebidae > Lymantria > Lymantria monacha. The sequence goes on along the minus strand of LR991107.1, from coordinate 9,635,869 downwards.
GCTGTCATCTCGCAGAAGGAGGCGGCGGAACCGGCCCGGGAGGATTCCCGTGACCCGGGCCGCCGCCCGCGGCCGGGGCGGCACAGGCGCGAATACCTGCGCCTGATGCCGCCCTAACCGAGGCTTTGGGTGATCGGACCGGGGAATTGTCCGGTCACCCGACGCGAGGCCACCGCGTGAGGACGACACCTCGGCGGCGAAAGCCATCGGGGCGTCGACAGGAGAGGAGCCCGAGAGGGCATACCGCCGAGTGGGTCACCGAAGACAAAGATCGGGTACCGGTGGCCCGCTCGCACGGCGAAGAAGAGGTGCTTGCAGGGTGGGTCAATGGGGTTGCGCGCCGCCTCTTCCGTCACCCCGGACCGATTTGGCGGGGTGTGACGTCCATAGCCCACCGCAAAAAAAAAGAAAAGGTATGGGGTTGGGCAATGTGAAACGATTTTCTGGTGCCTATCATGACAATTTTACCCGCTCCAGAAGATTTGCTAAATACAATTTTCTGCAACTGCAAGAGTGGTTGTGGTTCGTGATGCGGATGCAGGAAAGCGGGCTTGCAATGCTCTTTAGTTTGTGGCCAATGTAATGGGCAAGCTTGTCTCAATGCTATCAGAGCGACATTAACGAAGATGGAACCTTTGACCCCGAAATCATGGAAGAACTTGAGACAAATGACGTTGAAGACGATAATGAAGACCAGTTTGAAATTTACCAGCAGCCGGAACACGATGATGAAGAGGAACGCCATGATGATTAAAATAAATTGTAGTTTTTGCATCCTTTATTCCATTTTTTTTTACTTTTAATAAAAATAAATGTATTGAATGATATTTCTTAATAAAAACATTAATTCATAATTTATTTGTTTTTTTTTTCATCATGAAAGAATCTATTAATATTAATTAGGTTAAAATTCAAATATAATTCCTATATTTTCATTAACAATTCTTCAACTACATGGGCAGGTAAGTGTTGTTAAATAAATTAATACTGAATAAAAAGTGGATAGGTTAGGAAAAAAATGATAAAATATAATATAATAGTTAATAAAAATTGACAAATATTTATAATCATTGATTTATCGATAGTTCATCAACTATATATGGCGCGTTTTCGACCGGAAGCACCGGTTGACCTGAAGTGATCCTGTGACCGCGCGCTCTCCGCCCTCTATCTCGAAAACGGTTCACAGTAAGAATTTTTTTTTTTTAACAAAATTTGCAGAGAATTTTGTATTCTACAATATTGATAATAAATATAAATAGCAAATAACCCATAGAAAATGAGATATTTACAAAAGAAGCGCAAAAAACCAATTCTTGTGACCTTTGCAACCTTTAAATTTAATAGATACTTTAAATTTAATAGTTGCGTTTGATACTTTAAATTTAATAGTTGCGTACAGCCTACCATATGTAGGTTTTGAGACAACTTTTAGAGTGTCAATATACAAGTATTTACAGACTTATAGCTGGGTATCTCGAATTCCGAGGTGAACTTACTATAATGACTGGACTAAATCCAAAAAGCGCCGGTACGAATCCTTTGTTTTCCTTTTTTATTAAATTTTATTTTTTCATTATTTAATTAAATACTCTTATTACATTTAAGTAATTATATCTTCGAAAGACACTAAAAAGAAAATTTCTGATAAGATTATACTGGAAGCTCGTAATTGATTCTAAACGTGCATAATTTCTTATTACTTAATTTTTGTCATGTATAAGAAGACTTTGAGACTGAGGTAAATATTTTGTAAATCATTTACTCAAAATGGAACCAATAATATTAGAAGAATCAGTTTAAATAATTATTTGTTTATTTGCCAATTTACTTTCAGGAAAAAATATTTGTACAATTTATCATAAGAAACTTCCATTCCATATTTTTTCCTGTAATTGTTGGTACTCGATAGAATTCAGTGACTATGCAATATAATATTGACTTATATTTTCTTTTTAAAATAGCTACAATATTTTTTCAAACAGCCAATTAACTAGCACAACGAAATAGCATAATTACAGGCCACTAAAAGAAAGAAAAAAGCTCTAACAATAAAATTTGCTATTCAGGTTTTTAAGGAAGATCTGTAATAGCCATTTGAAAATACAGGAATCGTATCACAAAGTTTAATAATGCATTCAATTTAAAAAAAAAAGGAAATATCTTAAATGTCTTTTTTATTGCTTATGGTGGCAAACGTGCAGCCAGCACACCTGATAGGAAGAGTCACTGCCGCCCATGGACCTTTGCAATACCAAGGGTATAGTTGGGCCGCTGCCTATCAATACAAACCCCAAACCTACCCCAGTTGGGCTTCAAACTCTCTCGCTCACCGAACAAAGTGCAATAGCACATTGCCATTACTCAGGCATCGATCTTCTGCGAGAGAATGGTACTACCTCAGACGGACCGGCCCCCGGCTGTAAACAGAAAACTGTCCAAAGCGTGATCCTATCACTATTTAAATCTAGGTACATGTTAATATACTAAATATGTCACCAACCTCTTCCCCTTTATAGCTATCGTACAAATCAACTAAAGAAAAGATTTCATGATTATATGCACAATATTTCCGTGTGGTGACGAAGTAAGAATACAATTCACCATTCCCTATCTTACCCGTGGGTAATCGAAAGAGACGACTAAGGGATATAAAACGCATATAACATCTATGAAAGAAAAGGAAAACTCGAAACAAAACTCTATACCAACCGTCAGATGAGCGTAGTATAGTAGCTCAATTTCCCTCTCATAATGGAGGAGGCTCGAGCCCAACATTGGGTCATATATGAGCTGCAATTGATGATGATGGATGATGATGAATAAATGATTTCTAATAATAAGAACCATTTCATGTATAAAACCCGATTACGAAGTGAAAAATGATGTCACAAGCGGGATTCGAACCCGCGCCTATTGGGATTCCGGCCCAATCGTGCTGGCACTACACCACCGTGACTTATTGTAGGACATGCAAATTTCGCTTCGTATCATATTTACATCTTAAGTTGACGGTATGCCATCTAGCCGACAATGTTTACACATTGTTATAGGCGCGGGTTCGAATCCCGCTTGTGACATCATTTTTCGCTTCGTAATCGGGTTTTATAAATAATTAAGCATATTAAATGCTAAATTTCACTAATTTAAACCATTTCATGTTTAACACTTTAAAATTTCATATAATAAAACTATTTTCTCTTAGAAAGATGGCCAAGAAATATTATATATGTATCTGTTGGTACTGCTTTTAGTTCTCTTTTTTTAATATTTAATATCACATTCGTTTAACTTAATCTGATTAATATCATTCATTCTCCTACTGTTATCCCAATTACTTGGGGTCGATTCAATATGTACTCTTTTTTCATAGTACATATTGTAAAAGGTATTGGCAATAATTTTAAAACCAACCGCCTGCCAGACATCAACTCCCCTTGGGAATGCAAATGTTGACCAAACGGCATCAGATGGTGTTGGCCCAAGCTGTTATAAAGCTCTTAGTCGTATTTTTCGACATCCACGAGTAAAGTAAGGGTTGGTAGTATTCGTAGCCGCAACCATACAATCTGATTAATATCGTTTAATTTAACTCTAAGACATCATTTTGATTTACTTAAATATAATTTCGTTTCATTTAATTTCATTAGATTTAAATTGAGGTGATATTATTTTATTTAATTTACTTTATTTAATACTCAAAGTAAGTTCTTTTCTTATATCATTTTAATCTTAGATTTTACTTACATTCTAATTATTTTTACTCGTTATTTTATTTATTAGATAATTAATTAATACTTTTCTTTGTATCTCTAATATTAAATTACGCATAGTAATATATTCCTTAATATTGTGCACATCTGTAATTGACATAAACACCAGTTTTAAAGCACTTTTTTTTCTTGCCTATGACTTTCTTGACAATGGATACGATCGCGCTCCGCCAAATCAGTCCGAGGCGATGGAAGAGGCGGCACGCAACCCCATAGATCCACCCTGCAAGCACCTCTCTTCGCCGTGCGAGCGGGCCACCGGTACCCGATCTTTGTCTTCGGTGACTAGTTTTAAGGCACTGGAATGTTTTAGCATATGCTAGTGTTTATGTCGTAGATGAGCCTTATATAAATAAATAAATAAATCTTATAATTCCAATGTGAAACCTCCGTAAGCGCATGTGTTGTTAATCTATTATTAATTGTTATATTAAAAAACAAAACCTTATACCATCATGTCTGATCAGTGTGATATTGTAAATTAATTTCCCTCTCATTATGGAAGAAGTGAGCCCAATAGTGGTACATATATGAGCTGAGAGGATATTTTTTAGACTTTATCATCTCAGCGCATGTACGTGCCACTGTTGGGCTCGAGCCTCCTCCCTTATGGGAGAGAAATTGACCTACTATACCACGCTGGTTAGACGTATTGATATAGGGTTTTGTTTTTGTTTTCCTTCTCTTGCATAGATGTTATCTGCATTTTATATCCCTTAGTCGTCTCTTACGATCACCCACAGGTAAGATAGGGGGTGGTGAATTGTATTCATACTCCGTCACCACACGGATACACGGAGATCATTATTAAACTTGTTTTTTTATTAATTCAGTTCTGTTGTATAACTATAAATATAAACAATTGTTGGTTAACAAAATAAATAAATAAATACTGTTTCAATAGATTTGGCATATAATATTTTAGATAGCCTCCATTTCGACCTACAATAAAAATGAAATAAAAATATCAGACGGTTAATAAACTACAACGTAGCAATATAAATACGTAAGCAACATAAGCCTACATCAGCACAGAGGTCTACACCTAACTAGCAAGCAATTTAGCCTTGTCTATTAGATGGTACGTGATGTTTTAAGCTAATAACGCGACTGTGGAGCCAAAACAATGTTAGGTACATTTAGCAGTCGTAAACCAAGGATTTTCCATATGATCCCCTTGTGTACTAACCCTTGAACATATATTTAGGTTTATAATCGCGGTCTGGCTCTTTATTTAATTGCAAAATTGTGTTAACTTTATGCTACTAATTTCACTTTCACATCTGTTTACTTATAATATTATCATTCTTAAAGTATTTTATTTATGTGCAGTAGTTTTAGTCTCTGCTTCGATAATATAAACAAAATCCTTATAGGATAATACAGGCCAACATGGTTTTGTTGTTGGAAAGAGGAGGGTCCATTTCCGAAGTAATTTTGTGTGTAGAATCCGAATCTGGAGTCAGAATTGGCCCATTACGTCAGGATTTCGATATATTTGAGGTTATATACCAAAATATATTTGGGTACATAACCTCAAATATCTCAAGATCCTGACTTGATGGGCCAATTCTGACCCCAGATTCGGATTCTACACAAAAAATTACTTAGGAAATGACCTTTTCTTTTTCAACAACTGACATAACTGCATTATTTGCAGGCCTGTGTAATGGTTTAGGTAGCGATTATTTGCATGCAGGACAGTTCATTCATTGTTCAGACTCGTCGAACGAAGCGCAACAGCATACTGTCACTGCTTAGACGTCGATCTTCTGCGAGAGTGTGGTATTACCCCAGATGGATCAGCCCGCGGCTGTCGATAAAAAACTGTCAAGAGCATGGTCCTACTACCTATATATAAATTATCACCTATTGGTATGTATTAATTTTATGTTTTTGAAGCCCCATGGAAAATAATTTATTCTTTTAAAGTGCAGGAAAGGAAAGTCTCCCATCCTTTCTTCCCACTACTGTCCCATGGTTAATCAATATACCTACCGCATACTTTAAGAAAGGAAGAAATATGGCATAGGTTCAATTCGGAATAGGATATATAAAAGTCTTCTTACTCCTATGTAATGAACATCGAATGCGCATTCAGATGATCGAACCGTCCTCAGAATGCCTCATTTAGAAGTGAAACACGTGTCATATTAAACGTTCTGCCGAAAATTGGTAGTTGAAGTTCTAGAGGCTACTCATCACACAAGAGTAAGAAGACTTTTTTATATTCTATTTCACCTTGATCCTATCGAGTATTCTTTTCTTTCTTAAGCTGTGCTGTATATTGATTAACTGTGGAAAAGTAATGGGGCTCCCTTTCTTTTCTCCATTTTAAAATATTACATACATACATATCATCACGCCATATCCCTTGCAGGGTAGGCAGAGACAACAGAGTGCCAGAGAACTCCATCCTTGCATACTTCACTCGCTTCCTCAACATTCATAATTCTCTTCATACACGCTCGCCGATTTTGGAGACTCTTGACTTTACCTTTCTTCAGTACGTGACCAATCTGGTCTAGTTAGGTTAGCCTCGGTCTCCCCTGGTAATCTAAACCTTTTTAATTCGTATCATCATCATCATCATCCTTCTCTTATTTCAATTATTTGATATTGATGCAATATGTACGCTTCTTCTATCGTATATATTTCAAAAGTTATTAACAATAGTTTTATGATCGTCCGCCTTTTTTTATTTTTTTTCCGCAGGGTGGACCATGTATGTGGTCGCGCCCCGACAATTCTATCCGGGGCAACAAAAGAGGCGGCGCGCAACCCCATGGACCCACACTGCAAACACCTCTTTTCGCCGTGCGAGCAGGCCACCGGTACCCGAACTTTGTCTTCGATGGCCCGCCCGGCGGTTTACCCTTGCGGGTTCCTCTCGTGTCCTCTCGCCCTCACGCGGTGGCCTCACGTCGTGTGACCAGACAATTCTCCGGTTCGATCACCCAAAGCCTCGGTTAGGGCGGCATCAGGCGCAGATATTCGCGCCTGCACCGCCCCGTCTGCTTACGGCAGCCCGGGTCACGGGACTCGTTCCGCTGCCTCCTTCTGCGAGATGACAGCCTCGCAGAAGGCGGCGACCGCGTCCTAATTCCTGACGCTGTCAGCGGCCTGGCAGCGTCAGGTCGGCACCGATAACAGCGACGAGGTCACGGCGCTGCCCGTCTCAGCTCGGACATACCTCAAGCGTATATTGCGCCGTGTCCTCGTCACTACTGCAATGGTGGCAGGACGGAGTCCACTCCCTATACGCGACCGTGTGCAGGTACAAGCCGAAGCAACTGCGCCCCGACAATACCTGCACCAGCCGAAAGGAGAGGACTCCATGCCGACGCTCCATCCACTCCATCAGTACGGGCCGGAGGGCCTCAACACCTCACTGAGGTTACCCGCCGGTAGAGGTCGGAGAGCATCTCCGCCTCTAGGTCCCACGGGGGTGTCCCGGCCAATAAGCATGCCACCTCGGTAGACACCGTGCGGTACCCGCGAATGGCTCTGACCGCCATGGCTCGCTGTGGCCTCCACAGTACAGCCCTGAGCTGGGCGTTCAGAGCCCTCGCCCACACGGGTGCGCCGTACATGGCCATTGAGCGGATCACCCCATGATCGTCCGCCTGCCTGACGTTAAAACTTCCTATGAATATAATTGTTGACCAGACGGTACGAGATAGAGTTGGCGGGTCTACATTAAGCTCTTAGTCATCATTTACGACTCCTACAAGCACTGTAAAAGTTGATAGTATTCTTATCTACCATACACAAATTGGGCGTTTTCGTATAAAGAAAAACAAAAAGTCTCGTTTAAGTCTATAAGATTATGCTTCTGTGTTACCAAAGGTTGTTAGGAAATTAAATAGTTTTTTATCATCATCATTTCAACCTATCGCTGTCCACTGCAAGACGTAGGCCTTCCTCCTCGTTCTACACTGCGTCGTCCGGCACGTGGTCTCCACTCTAGAACATTTCTTCCGTAGCGGATGTCGGTTCTTTGAGCGATGTGGCCTGCCCATTGCCACTTTAGCGTGCAAATTCTTCGTGCTATGTCGGTTACACCCGTTCTTCTGCGGATTTTCGTATTTCGGTTTCTATCTCGCAGAGAAATTCCGAGCCTAGCCCGCTCCACAGCACGCTGAGCGACTTTGAGCCTGGTAATGAGGCCTACATTTAGGGACCACATTTCCGTGCCGTAAGTCATCACTAGTCGTAGACCTGTATTTTCAGACACTGAGGTATGTTTCCTGAACGCTACCCAAGCGAATTGGATTCGTCGCCTGACTTGTTCTCGAAATTGGATCTACCTAACTGGACTGTTTGTCCAAGGTAAACATAAAAATTGTCAATTTTCAATAATAATTGACAATTGATGATGCCGAGTCCAGTCCAGTCTAAGAGCTTGAAGACATTTTCCAGTGCAGTAGTGAACAGTTTCGGTGAGATGATATATCCCTGTCTCATGCCTTTCTGCAACTGGATCGGTTTCATACTCTTATTCTGGATACGGACTGACATTGTGGCGTTCCTATACTAACACTTCAGCACTTCGATATAACGATGGTCGACTTGGCACCGCTGAAGTGACTGCAGCACCGCCCAAGTTTCGACTGAATCAAAGGCTTTGTCATAGTCCACAAACGCTATACACACAGGCCGATTGTAGTCCTCGGTCTTCTGGATAATCTGTCAAAGGTTGAGGATATGGTCTATGGTGCTATAGCCTTTTCGGCTGCCAGCTTGTTCGGGCAGCTGAAAATCATCAAATTTTACATCTAGTAAAGTTTTACGTCTTTAAAAATAAAAGCGAAATATAATTTACGAATACGAAAAATATATTTACGATATTGTAATTGCAATTAAAAACAATATTTACTACTAGCTTCTTCCCGCGCCTTCGCCCGCGTAAAAGGTTACTTTCCTAAAGTTTTTTATCGCCTATTTTTACTTAACCCCTTAAAGGTAAATTTTTACAACATGTTAATGTCATATTTATTTATATCTAATCAATAGCCTAAAAATAAGTTTTAAACTTCTGGCTTTAAAAATGACGATACTTTATTACAACTTTTCATCCCCCTTTACAACCCTTTTTTTGCATTAAAAAGTAGCCTATGTCCTTTATCACGCTCTAGACTACCTGTGTACCAAAATTCATTTAGATCGGTTCAGTAGTTTTGACGTGAAAGAGCGACAGACAGACAGAGTTACTTTCGCATATATAATATTAGTAAGGATTTGGTAAATAGATACGTATATAATCATGGTTTATTTCCAATTCTCAGAATTAAGATCAAATTTGATGCTTTAATTTCACTCTCGAGTTATAACTAAGTTAACCATTAAATAAATATTAATGTTCCTTATTTTCTTTTTCCGGAAAGTACAGTGGTATTTTCTCGTGTGGTGAGTGTCCTTAAAAATATAATGCGTGAGAATTAGTGTTCTTCTTTCTTTCGGCAGGCTATGGTCTGGACATACCATGTCCATTCCCTCCGGGGTAAAAGAAGAGTGGCGTGCTGTCCCATAACCTACCATTTTCCCTTCCCATCCCCAACGGGCGTACTAATGTATCGCTTCTATGACATTCGTGGCCGACCCAGCGGGTTACCCTTTCCAGTACCATTACCATCATGGCCACAGTTTTTGTCGCAGCCTATCCCTCACGAGGTAGGCCTCTCTGCGGGTGGCGAATTCGGCCACCAACAACATCTGAGAAGGAGTATTCCTCTACGTTTTCCCCCCCTTTTTTGGGTAGGCTATGGCCCGGACACACGTCCCCGTTCCATCCGGGGTGACGAAAGGGCAGCGCGTGGCCCCAAAACCCACCGTATTCCCGCCTTATCGCCATTGGGCCGGCCACTAGTACCGCTTCCCGTCGACGCCCCAGTTAACTGCTGGGGCGTCACCCTCACGTAGTCACAGCCTCTCTGCAGGTGACCGACTATTCCCCGGTCCAGTCTGATGAAGATGAAGAATTTATACTGCCATCGATAATTGCGGCTTCCACACTGATTATGTCATCTTCCCTTTTGAGGAAGAGTACCTACGTCCCATAGGATAGGATGATAGGTGCATAAATGAACTATAGATTCATATAATTAAAAATTACCTAATTACGATAACGAAATATAAACGCAACGTTAATCCTAAAAATTTCTATTTCCTCAAATATTACGTAACTAAAGAAAGGTAAAAAAAGTAATAAGAAATCATCATTCAAGTACTTTAACAATACCAAAGACAGAGAAAAAACCGCTTTTCTTAAACTCATTTCAAGAAAAATATTTCATAACGTTTTTGGGTGACATCTGAACATGAATTTTATACAATCCTGCATGCTTATGGTAAAATAACGCTAAAATCTAATATATTTCGCGAATGAAATGTCATTTTAATATATTTCCGGTGGATTATTTAGAAATGGCGTCGGTGAATTTGTTTGGTGACAATCAATACCGCTTGGAAATGAAGTACGAATATAATGGTGAAAATTTTCTTTAAAGTAGGTATCATAGATCTATATATATCTTCAATGTGCTGACGGAGTAGGAATACTATTCAACACCCTATATCTTACACGTGGGTGATCGTACGAGACGACTTTTTTTTTATTTTTTTTCCCCCTCAAGGTGGACCATGGATGTGATCGCGCCTCGACAAAACGTCCGGGGTGACAGAAAACGCGGCACGCAACCCCATGGACCCACCCTGCAAACTCCTCTCTTCGCCGTGCGAGCGGGCCACCGGTACCCGATCTTTGACTTTAGTGGCCCACCCGGCGGTATACCCTTGCGGGTTCCTCTCTTGTCGATGCCCCGACAGCTTTCGCCGTCGGGGCGTCGTCCTCACGCGGTGGCCTCACGTCGGGTGACCGGACAATCCGGGAATCCACCCGGACCCGTTCCGCGGCCTCCTTCTGCGAGATGACAGCCTCACAGAAGGCAGCGACCGCGTCCCAATTCCTGATGCTGTCGACCATCGCTTTCGCGACAGCCGGCAGTGTCAGGTCGGCACCGATGACAGCGACGAGGTCACAGCGTTGCCGGGCCCAGGTCACACAGACCTCCAGCGTGTGTTGCGCCGTGTCCTCGTCACTGCCGCACTGGTGGCAGGACGGAGTCGAGTCCCTCCTTGCGATCTTGTGCAGGTATTTGCTGATCGTACGAAACGACTAAGGGATATAAAACGCATATAAAATCTATGCGAGAGAAGGAAAACTCGAAACAAAACCCTATACCAACACGTCTGACCAGCGCGGTATAGTAGGTTAATATCCTTCCCATTACGCAGGAGGCCCGAGCCCTACAGTGGGACGGTTATGGGCTGTAATGATGATGATGATGAGGTACATTAGGAACCGATTTTGGGTTGTAAACAGGTCTATCAGATCGTAGTTGTCCACTATTGGACATAGGCCTCCCCACGAGAATGCTACTTGTGCCACCTGCATCCAAAGGCTTCCTACAACAATCAAGCTATTATCAGTTCAGCTAGTAGAGGATCGTCCTACGTTGCGTCGTCTATTTCAAGAGCCTTTCTTCCCCAATGGTTGTCGGATCGACGAACGGTATGACCTGCCCATCACCACTTCAACATGCTAATTCTTTCAGCTTATCGATTACACCTGTTCTTCGGATTTCCGTATGCCGGATTTTATCAATCATTACTCAACGTCTCAGCAGTAATAACATGCTGCTATGCTTTGTTCGGAGAGTGATGTGTGTGAGTTTTTGTGTTTACTCAATATAAAAAAAAAAGGTTTATTGTTAATTTTAATAATTAACTATAAACTATATAACGAACATTAAATTTGCCCAATTTATTAATAATGAGAATGCGATAGCGCGTTAAATCCCGCCAATTAGTTATGTTAGCCGATGGCTATCGCTCGATTATTACTAGGAAAATGGTGTATTGAACAATATTGTCCAATGCTCTATATAAATATTAATCTAACAGAATTAATACTGAATAAATGCATATTGTTGATGAAATCATTTTATTTTATAGCTATATTTTGAATATTTTACTGTAAATTTAAATAAGTGTAAAGTATAGTTTATATCTTTCTAATATATCTATCTAATATCTTTATATATATATATATATATACATTCTGAATCTCGGCAATGGCACCAACAATTTTCTTCAAATTCAACATGCAGGGACTAATCGATCTAGCTAAGTTTTATTTGTAGAAAATATTGTTTTGTCAATATTTTCAGGCAATAAAAATATATAATTTTGCGTTGGCTGACAACTATTAAAATATGAAGGCAAATTTTGACGCTGTCATTAAGACACCTCAATTGGATAATCGAGCATTCTAATCGAGGCCGGCTCGGATCCTGTTTCCCTTTTTTATTACTGTTAGACTTTTAATTTTTTTTATTATTATTTAATTACTTATTTTTATTATATCTAAAGATATCTTCAAAACACACTAAAAAGATAACCGAGCGAAAGGTCGGTCATCCAGATATTGTAGTATAAAACCGTACAAGTATAATAGCTGGGGCTTTGAAATTTATATCCAAATGGAGGCTTAGGTTTAATACTACAATCGTGACTACCGGGATTCAAATTATCGGTCGGACCAAGGAATTCTCAGGAGAAAACCTGAAGTAATCAGTTTATAAATATCGACATACCTATGCTCAAAGTGGCTTAACCTGTTATGGAGCTATCTATGCTCAGAATCTCTTTGCGACTTAGTTTCAAAAATACGAAATTTTATAGCACAAAGTATAACGTAGTTGAAATGACAATGAGCAGGAACATCGTTAGACCTGTGAATTACTGCTAGAAAATTACGATTCTCACATGTAGGATGCACTCTCACCAGGTGAACTAACGACTTGATGAAATTCGTTGGGAGTGGTAACTAAACGCGAGTGCCATAGGAACACGCAATATCGCGTCGTGTGAAAGAAGTCTATAACCAGAAGTATACGGCGAAGTACTGCATGATGATAATGTTCAGAGTGTGCCCAATTAGCACCAATAAGCTCAACCTCTATTTTATGGGGCTAAAGATTACGTGCCGAAATTTGGTCAGGCTAACACTTGTATTTATTTTTCGGGGATAAAGTCTGTAAAAAAGTTTAATAAATGTAGAATTTTCTATAAAAAGTGTATCTATCCACTCAATATTTGCTAACAATCCCATCAGATATTGGTCTTATATAACCACAAGTAAATATTTGTTCAAATATAATAAATTTTATATAATTGACTGAACTAGGCGATAAATGGCAGAAATCCATCCATTTTAATTTTAAGGAAACGAAGGAAGACCCACTGGGTAGTGGGTCGGCAATCAATATACCGCACACTTCAAGAAAAGGAGAAATACAGGATATGATCATGTTGGAACTTCGAACAGCAGAATTTCGAATATTTCTTGAAGTGTGCAATATATTGACTAACCATGGGAAAGTGGTGGGTCTTCCTGCATTTCCTTCATTTTAAAATAATAATAATTTTCAATTACATAGTTATTTAACTGATAATCTGAAGTATAATTTACCAGGGTTGCAACGAATAATAATATATAGTTTATTTTTTTTTCATTGTATGAAATGCGTACAAAATTAAAACGAAATGAAAATTTTCAGGTTAATACTTATAGAAAATTCCACTAATCTCAACTGAAGTCATAAACTAAAAAATTACGATAACCCAGCTAGCTGTAAAGAAATAAACTTTTTTTTTATATTTAGTGTGGCCATAAAAAGTTTAATTCGAGGCCAGGTTCGAGTTTTGTCATATTTATTACCTTTTATTTGACTTAACAAGTATTTGGTAAAATGTTTCAAAATTATACTAACGGTTAAGTTAAAATTTCAATTAAATATATTTTACTCTCTCCATATAGTGATGGATTAATAACGCCATGTGTCGCCACCCCCTTTACTTCCCACAATAGTCATAAAAACCAATTAAGGAATCACTAAGAAACTGGATAGTAACATTCTCCTTTAAAACTTATAACATCAACTCTAATCGCTAAATATGACGATTATGGAATTATTATTGTGTAATATAGAATTTTCGTCACCATACTTTCTTACCGTAGGCTGTGGGGTAGCGGCTACGAATACTACCAACCCTTACTTTGCTCGTGGATATCGTAAAAGACGAATACTAATAAAATACTAATACGCCTTACAGCGACCTGGGCCAACACCATCTGATGCCGTTTGGTAAACAATTACATTCGCAAAGAGGGTTGACGTCTGGCAGGCGACCGGTCATAAAACTATTGCCAATAACTTTTACAATATGTTCAATGCAAGAAGAGTACATATTGTATCGATCCCAAGTAATTGGGATAAGAGTAGGAGAATGAGGAGGACTTTCTTACACGTAGATATCGTAAAAGACACCTAAGGAATATAACATATCCATAACATCTATTAAAGAGATGAAAAACTCATAATAAAACCCTCCATATAGTGATAGGTCAATTTCTCTCCCATTTTGGCGGATACTCTAACCTAGCAGTGGAATATATATGAGCTGACAAGATGATGATGATAATATAGAATTGGATTTAGATTTACATAAATACATACCATCACGCCCCTATCCCTTGCAGGTTAGGCAGAGAGAACAGAGAGCCAGAGAACTATATCCTTGCATAATTCACTCGCTTCCTCACCATTCATAATTCTTTTCATACACGCTCGCCGGTTTCGGAGACTCTTGACTCCACCTTCCTTCAATACATGATCGATCTGGATAGGTAGGTTAGTCTCGGTCTCCCCCGGTACCTACATCCTTCCACTTTCACATCTTTTTAACCTGACGTTCATTCGGTATTGTTTCCACATGTCCGAACCATTGGAGCATTCCCTTTTGCATCTTTAGACCAATATTCTCTTTCATACCTACTCGCTCGTCGTCGTTACGAATGCGATCTGTCAGCCTAACTCCACAGATTTAAATTTCATTGATTAAATCTTGAATAAATTTTATTTCAAGCCCTTTATTAAATAGATATCGATAATCAATTTAATATACATACATACATACATATCATCACGCCATATCCCTTGCAGGGTAGGCAGAGAGAACAGAGTGCCAGAGAACTCTATCTCTGCATACTTCACTCGCTTCCTCAACATTCATAATTCTCTTCATACACGCTCGCCGGTTTCGGAGACTCTTGACTCCACCTTCCTTCAGTACATGACCGATCTGGTCTAGGTAGGTTAGTCTCGGTCTCCCTCGGTACCTACATCCTTCCACTTTCGCATTGTATATCTTCTTAACCAGGCGTTCGTTCGGCATTCTTTCCACATGTCCGAACCATCGGAGCATTCCCTTTCGCATCTTTACACCAATACTATTTTTCATACCTACTCGCTCTCTTACGTCGTCGTTACGAATGCGGTCGGTCAGCCTAACTCCACAGATTTTCCGCAGAGATCGCATTTCCTTCCGGCTGGTGCTGATGCAGTGGCTAAATCGGCGGCACGGGGTGCTCTCCTTCCGACTGGTGCAGGTTTTGACGGGGCATGGATGCTTCGCCAAATATCTGCACACGGTCGTAAGGAGGGAGAGTACACCGTCCTGCCACCACTGCGATTGCGACGAGGACACGGCGCAGCATACGCTCAAGGTTTATGCTGCTTGGGCAGAGCAGCGTCGTGAACTCGTCACAATCATCGGTGCTGACCTGACGCTGCCGACCATCGCCAGGGCGATGCTCGACAGCGTCAGGAACTGGGACGCGGTCGCATCCTTCTGCGAGGCAGTAGTCTAATGGACCTTATATACCTAGCCTTAGATACCTAAAGGCGGCGGAGCGCGTGCGCGAGGAGCGTCTCCTCGACGACGCGAGCCGCCGACGGCGACTGGGGCGGCGCAGGCGCGATTACCTGCGCCTGATGCCGCCCTAGCCGAGGCCGCGGGTGACTGGATCAGGGATTTAGTCCGTCACCCGCCGAGAGGCCGACCGCGTGAGGAAAGACCGACATCCTACCCGAGGGGGGGACGTCGGTCGAGGAGAGGGTACTCCTCAGGTGTATTACGTCGGGCCAACCACTGACGTCAAGTCACTCTGCTCCGGTGGTTGGCCCAACGACGAAGGCGACGTCACGGGTGGGTTACGGGTGTGCATGCTTACGCCCCTCTGTCACCCCGAACGGAGTGGTGCGAGGAGTATGCCGACCGTAACCCGCCCCCAAAAAAAGAGATCGCATTTCGACCGCATTAATTTTACTATCATACTCTTTTCTGCATACCCAACTCTCGCTTCCATACAGTAATGTTGGGACAAGCACTGCGTTATGTATTGCTACACGTGCCTTCTGGCTGAGGTGGTGGCTGCCGAGAAGTTGCCCCAACGCTCCGTTCACTCTATTTCCCGCATTCTCTCTTCGCTCTATATCAGTGGTATACCTTCCATCTCGGCTAAATCCACATCCAAGATATACAAATTCATCCACTTGCTCTAGTACATCATTACCTATTGTTACTCTTACATCTGTTCTGGCTTCATCTCTTTCAAAGACCTTTATTTTGGTTTTGCTCACATTCACGCGTAGACCCCTTTTCTTACAATCTTCTGTCATTGTGTCGACTAGGGTCTGCAGGTCAGTCGCTGACTGTGCCAGCAGGACTGCATCATCTGCATAAAGCAGAGCAGTGACCACTGAGTCGCAAATTCGAATTTAATATAAGTACTTTAAATTCCCTTAGATAACGTAAATCATAATAATAACACAAATATAACAAGCCACTTTGAAAAATGTCGACACTCAACTAAGAATACCAAATAACGCAGTGGATTCATGAAACGTCGACGAAGCTCAAGCCGAATCTAAAAGATAGGCCACAAATAAAATTCCAGTATATATAGACCTGCATCCCTCCCCTCGTGTGTTATAACTAACGGCAGGATGAAGCAAAATTGTCGTATTATAGTTGGGTCTGTTTAAATTGGACGTTGGATCTCCGCCCGGGTACAGGGTACGAAAGCAATTGCCTGCCACTTGCCTACGTGGTTGATTTATTTCCTCATTATGGACGCCTATAAGAATGTTTAAACCACCCTTTTGTTTTAAATTTATTCCTTTTTAATATCGTAGATGAGAGGTTCTGTTTGATTTAAAGATACTGAATTGATCTTATTTTTAGTTTACGCGAGTATTACACATTTGAATTAAAATTATTTTAACGTATTCTATCGAGCTTGTATTTGATTTTTAAATTACCAACGCGGATGACTAAACTTTTCCACGTCTAATAAATCATCGTTATTACAAATTCATTACCAATATAAAAAGAAATGATTATATATTTAAAAAAAAACACTATGAGCACTTATTGTATAGATTTGACCCACAATAATAAGTAAATATCATTTTATTCAACTTCGGTAGATAAAGCAAAACCGACTCTGAAAAGTCAATAATTTATTATCATGTCCTCTTAGTTTTTTTGTCGGCACTTACTCAGTGAGACCGCGTTCCTCGTCGCTGCCATCGGAGCCGATCAGTCGCTGTCAGCCGTCATTAAAGCGATGATTGCCAGCGACAGGACTTGGGACACGGTCGCCGCCTTCTACGAGACTATTATTTCGCAGAAGAAAACAACAGAACAAGTCCGGAAGGATATCCTTCATAGAGACTCGGGCTGCCGCCGGCGACGACGTAGCCGCTAGTACCTGCGCCTTATACCGCGCTAGCTGAGATAGCGGGTTACCGGACCGGTGATTAGTCTGGTCGCTCCGGAGCGAGGCCACTGCGTGAGGATGACTTCCTGACATCAAGACTTATTGGTCGAGATGACAGGGCGGCAACTTGAGAGGATACCCGCGAGGTTGGTCCGCCGGCTGGGTTCAGCGAAGACAAAGACCGGATTCTGGTGGTCGAAAGGTACGGTTTAGGGCGGATCTACGGGATCACGCACCGCTTCTTATATCACCCCAAACGGATGAGCGGGAAGTGACCACACCGTAGCCCGCCAGATTTGTTAGTATTTAAATTAATAAATTTTTCATAATACAATAATTGCCATGAATTTAAAGTTTATTAATTATTGATCAGTATTAAATTCAGGTATAGTAAAAATAAATTCACCACTCCTTACTTTGCCGCGAATATCGTAAAAGACGAACAAGGCATATAAGCAGATAAGATCACTCCAAGAGAAATACAATACCACAGTAAAATTCATAATATAACAATATGTCTGACGGTGTTCTGTTCATCACACCTAACTTGCTCATGAATGAATATTAATACGACGATTAAGAGAAGGGATTAAAGGATGTTAAATGCATATTGTACACACACATCATTGCAAGAGAAGAAAAATTATATAACCCTATACCAACCAGTCTTACCAGCGTGGTCATCATCATCATCATCACAGCTCATATATATGTCCCACTGTTGGACTCGGGCCTCCTCCGTAATGGGAGGGAAATAAACCTACTGTACCGCGCTGGTCAGACGTGTTGGTATAGGATTTTGTTTAGAGTTTTCATTCTCTTGCATAGATGTTATATGCGTTTTATATCCTTTAGTTGTCTCTTACGATCACCCATGGGTAAGATAGGGGGTGGTGAATTGTATTCTTACTCCGTCACCACACGAATGACCAGCTTGGTATATTGTATTGTATTGTATTCTTTATTAATAACAAAGTTACAAGTCATTACTCAAATACTAATTCACAGTGATCTAATTATTTTAATATTTAATTTTACTTAAACTTATTTACGATAATTGAATTTAATTACATTTTATGTATACAATATAAATAAAAATCTTAATATACTTTATTATTTGCACTACAGGTATGTCAATACTTCGGGTAATAAATAAAATTCGTCAATAGAATAAAATGAATGCCCTAACAACCAGGCCTTCAGTCTATATTTAAATATATCTTTGTAGGCGCAGCGACTATCCGTGCTGGCAGCCTGGTGTACACTGATGGTCCCATAACGTAAATGGACATCTCAGACTTTGGTAATTTGTGCGGCGGTACAATAAGTCTATATGGGTATTTATTACTAAGTAGGGCATGCGTGGTATTTATCCCTCTTTGTTGGAAGAAGTCATAGTTGAGGTACATAAAAACAGCCATCCGATAAATGAGTTCGCAGGGTAGGAGTAATATACCGAGACTTCGGAAATATTCCCTACACGACACGTCGTTTGTGAGGCTCATAATAGCGCGCACGGCACGTTTCTGACATAACAAAGGCACGATTAGAGTCGGCTGCACGCGCCCACAGCTCGGCACCGTATGCAAGCGTTACTGTGTACCGTCACGAAGTAACATAAGCGCACTACGTTACGCGTGGCAGTATGCGCCAACCTGTGCAACGCAAAGCAAGCCCTGCCTAGCCCAACAAATAGTAGGTTAATTACCTTCCTATTGTGAAGGAGGCATGAACTCAGTAGTGATCATATGCTTGAGTAACTACTATCCAACCGTCAGCCTATCGACGCTCACAGTTAGATATTATTCATATTTTTGCGATCTAAAAGGATAATAATATTCTAGGATTAGTCTAAATGTTCTGCTTTATCATCATCAGTACATCAACGTCATCTATTGAACATAGGCATTTTCGTAAGAAGAGAGGCAGGTGGTTAGGTGATAGCAGTTCATATTACAATTTTCCTAAGAATAATACAACTGTCATAATAACTGTCATCATAACAACCGTCCCGATGTTCGCTTTGCTGATTTTTCGACTCCCATTGAATATGATGGCAAACAAGCAAGCAGTAAATTTAGGTTTTGTGTATATTTTGAACCTGTAACATATAACTATGACCCCTATATAAAGAGAGGGCCTGGTGATCTGTCATACAGGTCTTGTACCTACTACAGACACCAGCCCTTCTTAAGGCTCTAAATAAGATAAGAGAAAGATAATAATCTAAAATAAGATAAAAATCTTGTAACGTGTATTGTAACCTTAAAAGAGAAATAAAAAAAAAACAGGCAGTCATGGGGACTGCCTATAGAAGTGAAAACTATTAACTTAAGACTAATTGAAATAATAATGATTTTCTAATTTTTATATAAAAATAAAAACCTATAAGTTTTTTCCCTCCAAAAACGCTCAACGCGCCTAAAGAAGTTTTCATATAGCTATAGATATACTATTAGCATTAGCATGTCGGTGATGCGAACCTATAAGTTTTTCCCCTCCAAAAACGCTCAACGCGCCTAAAGAAGTTTTCACTTCAATAAATAAATTGAAATTGAAAAAAAAATGGTAAATGATAATAACGCTTATAGACCTATGCAAGGTCATATCCAGGCCGCTACTTGGCATAAAGAAAGAGCTACTCTTAAACCTGGTTTGAAGAAACATATATATTTATATTTCTAACCATTAAGACATGGAATTACTACTTACATATACTTTAAAAGTTCGAGTTCACTAAAAGCATCAGTGAAGTTTAATAAAGTAATCTGTACCTAATAACTTATTCAGACGATCTATAGTTTTGGATTGAAACAACTAAATAAAAATACAAATAAGTAGGTTTAACTTTAATCAAACGAAAAGTTTTGCTCAACAAAAAAACTATTTCCAGTATTTTAACTACATTTTTATTGAAAAACCTCCAAACAAACCGACTGTTTTGTGCTACTGAATACAAAGTATAATATTGTGTAAATCAGTTTTACCTTGGGCAGTGTGTTTGTGACTTATTGTTAGCCTATAACTAATGCACGATTCACTAATATAATAATACAAGATTATGTCATTATCGCCACGTCTGGTAGGCGAGTTGGCAATTGTTGCTGATATTATAAACTTCCCAGAACATTGGTTCTGCCATATTTTAGGGGATCTTTCAATCGATTTTTATGACTGCCATAGAAATCGCGTGCCAACATATTTTATTATTTGCTCGTTAGTATGTGCAAAATAAATTCAAATTTAAAATATAATATCGTGTATAGTTTATAACAGATTAAGATTGGTTTGGATTAAGACGGAGATATAATTTACTACTAACCCCAATGTTTTTCATGGGTGTCGTAAAAAACAACTGAACCAATTCCGTTTAGTGCTCGTTATCAACGATTTTATCTACGATTATTCACAATAGTATTTTACCAAGGTCTCTTTTTTCTACATGTGCATGGGTTCTTAGACAAATTACTTGATAATTCTATAAAAAAAAAATTAAAAAGACCTTTTAGTAATGTTAAGGATCACACAGGTTTCAGTCAACGGCTTCTGATCAGTGATAATATGCCACAGCGGTTCATGCCGTGAGCGAGAGAGCGGACAACCCAAATGTATAGGTGAGTTTTTTTTTTATTGGTTTTGGTAGCGATCTAACTGTACCTCTGATATTGTAAAACTCCATGGTGGCATAACATAACTATTAGGTGTGCTACTTGCTCGTTGGTCAAAATAAAAAATAAGAGGATTTTTCTTTGAAGAGTGTCAGGCCGGCGCTGGTAGTATAATTTTCGCCAACTTTTATAATCTATGAGCTATAAATATCAGTGACGGATAAACAGAAGACAGGCAGAACAATTGCCCTGATTTGAGCTAACCCGACCGCTTATTATGGCTTTATTTGATAACCTCTCAACAATCGACGTTGATAACCTATTACTGCAATAGCATTCACCACTTACGATACATTAAACTTTCTTAAGTGGGGGAAAATTAGAATTCTTTCTATAATTTATTTTCATTAGTACTTCTTCTTCTCAGCCATATATTGCAGTATTAGACACTAATCTTCTCCAGATAAATTAAATTACAAGTATTTACTAATTCCAAAATAATTTGCTAATAATTAGCTGCTGACTGTTGGCATATTAAAATATATCCTTATTTCTTAATAGCTAAAAAGTCTTTCAGTCGCGTAACCTTGAACGTATAATCATAGATAGAATAAATAACAAATACTAGTAGTTTATATTTTATCGCCTAATTCAAAGTGCTTTTGTAAGTAAAAGGCACAAGGAACTCTAAGAATTCTATTGACAGGCTTTTGAATTGCTGATCTATATTTTACACTGTTTTAATTCAAAACTTTGTAACTGACTGCCATATCTAATATGTATTGTAATCAAAATATTCAGTACATAACATTTTTTGTTAACACATCATAGGGTCAAATTGAACTTATTGTCTCTACGCCTTTTCATAAGGTCCTTTCTCGTTGGAAAATCTTCCTTTACGAGATACTAGATTGTGCCCGCAGCTTCGCTCGCGTAAAAGGTTACCCTTCCTAAAGTTCTTCATCGCCTATTTTTATTTTACCCCTTAAGGGTAATTTTTTACAACATGTTAATGTCATATTTATTTATATCTCATCATAATAATAAGTATATACTAAAAATCAGTATCAAGCTTCTGGATTTAAAAATGACGATACTTCCTTACAACTTTTCATCCCCTTTAAAACCCTTTTTTTGTATTAAAAAGTATTCTATCTCCTTTAACAGGCTCTAGACTATATGTGTAGCAAATTTCATTTAGATCGGTTGAGTAGTTTAGGCGTAAACGACGTAAGGCGACAGACAGACAGAGTTAATTTCGCATTTATAATATTAGTAAGGATATTTTGTTATATTATAACTAAATCTTTACGGATTTGAAATATAATTAGGTACTTTTACGGATTGCATTGCGTTTGTATTTGATTTTTAATTTCCCGACGTTTCGAATGGGAGGAGTCCTCCCGTGACCATGATCACTGTAAAGTGTTCGAAACGACGGGAAATTAAAAATCAAACACAAACACGACAGAATTCGTAAAAGTACCTAGTTTTATTTCAAATATCTAACACTTGCGTAAACATCAAAAATCATTATGTCAGCCAGTACAGACTGGAAATTGCAAATAAAATTCTTTACTGAATTTATGCACATCAGTTTTCTGCCTGGATTATTGTTTTATACAATTTAACCAAAACGTTATTCTATATAGGTCTCAACAGCAAATTTTATTCTTGAACAGAATATGGATGAAAATAAAAGTTGTTTTTGATAATTTATATGTCACGAAATATAGGTCTGACCAGCGTGGTATAGCTACACTGTTGACTGTACACTTCTGTCTATAGACACATACTGTCTCGTCTGGGGTAGTACCACACTCTCGCAGAAAATTGACGTCTGAGCCATGGCAGTGTGTTGTTGCGCTTCGTTCGGTGAGTGGAAGACCTAGAAATCAAACTTTCTTTGTGGGTTTTGGTTTGGTTAGCAACCGTTCTTTTTTTGCGTTGGGCAATGGAGTGGCCACGCTCCTCCATATCGGTCCAGGGCGACGGAAGCGGCGGCGCGCGACTCCATAGACCCACCCTGCAAGCACCTCTCTTCGCCGTGCGAGCGGGCCACCGGTACCCGATCTTTGTCTTCGGTGGCTTGGTAAGCAACCCTAAGCCTAGCTATACACTTGGTATTGCAAAAGTCTAGAAGTACGATAGGCGTCTCTTATTCGAACATAGTTACAAATTAAAGGTGTTTCAGTTGCCTCATAAGATATGTAAAAATCAATAAGAATATATTCATTTATAATTTTAATAGATTTGAATGCATGAATTATTTTAGCATTATAATTTTAACATTTTTAATTATACATTAAATATTGAAATGGAATGGAGAATACCTATATCCAAAGGTGGACTATAAAGCTGGACGGATGAACGGAAATATTAAATACCTATATATTGTACCTATATATTATCTTTCCGTGTGGTGACGGAATAAGAATACAATTTACCACAAACCCTATCTTGCCCGTGCGTTTTGCCTTTATTATCCATACAAAAGATGGACAAATGAAAATAAAGCCCTATAATAATCTGCTTGACCAGTGTGGAATAGTAGCTCAATTGCCCTCTCATCACAAAGAAGGCTCAGAGACCCAACAGTGGGACAAAGATCGGTATGAACTAAGATCATCATCATCATCATCTCAGCTCATATATGTCCCACTGTTGGGCTCAAGCCTTCTCCATAACGGGAGGGAAATAGACCTACTATACCAGGCTGGTCAGGCGTGTTGGTATAGGGTTTTGTTCCGAGTTTTCCTTCTCTTACATAGATGTTATATGCGTTTTTATATCTCTTAGTCGTCTCGTACGATCACCCACGGGTAAGAGGGGGTAGTGAATTGTATTCTTACTCCGTCACCACACGGAAAAGAATGATGAACAAATGAACTGAGATATTGATAAATAATATATGTATCTAAAATTAATTTTATTAAAATGCTCTACTGATAGAATTCACGTTCAAATCTGAATACTTGAATGCAATTAACAATTATATCTGATTTAAGTAAATATAAAAAAATAAATTTGCATATAAAAGAGAATAAACTGAAATTAAAACGTTTTAAGCTTTAGTAAAATAATAATTCTACCTAATAAAACTACTTTACAATATCCTCGATCACGCGAGGTCACTCCACTCCTTAGTACTCATGTACACGAATTAATTTTTACATAGTGACTGCAATTTGGCGTTCGCAATACAAAGCTACTTGTGTGGTGACTGGTTAGAATCTAGTGTCTGGCAACGTCTTACTTTGCCGTAACATTTGTAGAACCTCTGGAATAGGCATCAGCATTTTCTAGAGAATCACATAACACCGATTTTGATCACTAACCCCCTAAAAACAATGTAGTACAAAATATTGTCTTAATTATTTATTCAATCAGCTCTATGGTGGCGGCTACAAATACTACCTGACCTTACAATAGGCGTTGGGTGTCGTATAAAATGATTAAAAGCTTTACATCGACGGGGGCGAAAAACATCTGATGCCCTCTGAGTAAGTAACAGTAACATTCCCAAGGAAGATTGACGGCAGGCAGGTGGCTGTTTATAAAACTATTACCAAAACTTTTACAATATTGAAGAAGAATACATGTTGCATCGACCTCGAGTAATTGGGATAAGAACAAGATAATTATGATGATGATCTAATTAATTAAACTAATTTTCTTTATTAAGTTTCAAAAGAAAGAAAATAATATACATTTTTTTTCTGTGCTACTCCGATGGTGTATTGGTGTGCATGTATATTATAGTAGTGAAAGTAATAAGTACACTCATGAAGTAAATAAGTAAAGCAGTAGTTATACGGATGTCATTCTAAGCACTCGTGTCTATTATTAAACTACTCCCACTACAGTATATTGACCGGAGATCCTACATGACGTTTATAGAATTATACCTCTTATGAGGAAACCTGGATCGGTGGATGCAAGCGGCGTAGGAGCGCACTCTGTGGTATAACATAAAGGAGGCCTACGTCCAGCAGTGGACAGTGATAGGTTGAAATGATGATGAGGCGACCTGTGTTTAATAGTGGATATAGATAGATGAAGATGAAGATGGATGTTTAGACTAAGCCTAGAATATTACTGTCCCTTTCCCTAATTATTTATAAATACCCGATACGAAACGAAAAATGATGTCACAAGCGGGGTACGAACCCGCACCTATTGGGAATCCGGCCCAACCGTGCTGCCACTTACACCATCGTGAACTATTTTAGGACATGCAAATTTCGATTCATATTATATCTTACGTCTTCAAGGTGATTAACTTAATTCATTCATACAGTAATTTATCAACGTCACAGAAGGACATATCTCCAGGTAGTAGATATAACAGCCATTTGGTAACGAAGTAAGATTATAGTTCATTCATCCTCTCTTTTGTCCGTGTCTGTCGTAACATATGACTAAAGGATATTGCAGACAACATCCAAGACAAAAAAAAAATCTTATGGTGGCAAACGAGCAAGCAGCACACCTGATGGTAAGTGTCACTGCTGCCCATGGACCTTTGCAATACCAAGGGTATAAGCTTAGGCCGCCGCCTACCAATAAAATCCCCACTCAGTTGGGCTTCCGGCTCTCTCGCTCACCGAACAAAGCGCAATAGCACATTGCCATTACTCAGATGTCGATCTTCTACGAGTGTGTGGTACTACCCCGGACGGACCGACCCGCGGTTGTAGACAGAAAACTGTCAACAGCGTGGTCCTACCATTATTAAACTTTATTTCATTTTAAATTTTCCAAAAAAACTCGAGATAAGATTCTATACCAACGTGGGATAGTAGATCAATTGCTTTACTATTATGGAAGAGATATTATGATATATATGAGCTAAAATAAACATAATGAACGAATAAATGTAATGCCATAATCACCACGCTTGCCGCACAGATTGGTGATCGTAGTTACGATTTTTACGAATCTGTTACGAAAGTAAGAGGCAAGGGACGTATTATGCCGGGCGAGCCACCGAAGACAAAGATCGGGTACCGGTGGCCTAATCGCACGGCGAAGAGAGGTGCTTGCAGGGTAGGTCTATGGGGTTGCGCGCCGCATCTTCCGTCGCCCCGAACTGTTTTGGTAGGGCGCGATCACCTCCATAGTCCACCGCATGAGAAATAAAAAAATAATAGAAAGGTACGTATTATATTTATAGCTGGTCATTATATTTGGACATTAAGTATAAAAAAGTAAACGTTAGTTATTATTATAAGTACTAAGTATATAGTAAGGTAACGTCGACGAAGATTGAAATAGGACAAACGAATTAACCGACCATTCTGACACACCTAAATCAAACTCTTGCTTTATCTTGGATAAAAAAAAGTCAGGGACACGAATTGGGCCTGACCTATAACTGCCCCGGGGCACGCAACGTCAATACACGACATTGAGGACTTCAAATAATAAATTACTTAACCATTATCAGTTTCGCGAGTCTCTTGAATGCTTGATCCAAAAAGTGATATTATTTTTTCAGTCACTAAGCAATAAATTCTTTTGGTATAGAGATCTTTTAAAATCTACACTACTAATGAATAATCATTTAGCAGTATATCTTTATCGACATATTAATTACAATCATCATCATCAATCATCTCAGCTCATACATGTCCCACTGTTGGGCTCTCAGCCTATTCCATAATGGGAGGGAAATTGACCTACTATACCACGCTAGTCAGACGTGTTGGTATAGGGTTTTGTTTCGAATTTACCTTCTCTTACTATATTACTTATATTACATATTATATGCGTTTTTATATCCCTTAGTCATCTCTTACGTTCACCCACGGGTAAGCGTAAGCGTGGTGAATTGTATTCCTACTCCGTCAGTTTAATCTGTAAAGTCGAAACAAAACCCTATACCAACACGTCTGACCAGCGTGGTATAATAGGTCAATTACCCTCCCATTATGGAATAGGCTAAGAGCCCAACAGTGGGACACATATATATATATATATGAATTACATTCACATATAAATAATTCAGGTCAGTTCCACTGACAACTTTAATTTTGGATCAAAAATTCAAGGGGCATTCACTCAGTAAAAAGTTGTTTTATACGTTTTTCTATTACAAAAACAAAACATATCACTTAAAGGTAGAAACTTTTTCTGAAACAAACAAATACCTGGAATAGGACGGTGATTAAAATTTCAGTTTTAAATTCAGGATTAAAATTTAAACATTATTTAGAGTGTGAGTTGTTTTGTTTCTTTTTTTTTTGTGTATAATTTTTCAGCGAATGCACAGATGGCGTAATGGTTATGATACCAACTTACCATTCCAGTGTCTTGAGTTGTTGCTAACGCAAAATAAAAACTTTGGAATCTTTTTGAGTCTGTATAAATTTTTCTTCTGAGTATGAATGTAGATTCATCATCATCATCATCACAGTCCATATATGTCCCACTGTTGGGCTCGAGCCTCCACCATAATGGGAGGGAAATTAACCTACTATACCACGCTGGTCAGATGTGTTGGTCTAGGGTTTTGTTTCGAGTTTTCCTTCTCTTGCATAGATGTAATATGGGTTTTATATCCCCTAGTCGTTTCTTACGATCACCCACGGGTAACATAGGGGGTGGTGAATTGTATTCTTACTCCGTCACCACGTGGAATAGGATATAAGGGAATCTTACTCCTGTGATGAGCACTACCTCCAGAACTTCTACTTGCAATTTTCCGCAGAACTTCGAATAAAGATTCGACACGTGTTTCGCCTCTAAACGGGGCATCTGTCCTGAGGATGCCTCGTTTAGAGGCTCATCACAGGAGTAAGATTGCCTTATATCCTATTCCACCTTGATCCCATCCCGTATTCCTTCCTTTTTTGAGGTGTACGGTATATTGATTAACCGTAGGAAAGTGGTGGGTTTTCCTTCCTCTCCTTCACTTTATAATAATAATAGATTTCCGCCATGTATCGCCTAATTCAATCAATTAAACCTGTAAATGGTTCATATTTGAAAGAGTAAAAAGTTAAATTACATATAGGATATCGCTTTTAAGCCATACGACTTCTATCACTGGATTGTAAACTCTTATAAAGAAATATTTTAGACTCTAAATCATTATTGAAGTGATACTTCTTTATCGACGTATGAGAGAAAAAAAATTGTAACATTTTTTTGTTACGCGCCATCTTTATTTTTAAGTAACATTTTTTTCGTTACGCGCCATATTTATTTTGAAGTGAAACTTCTGTGCGCCCATAAGGGTAAAATTTTTACAGATAAAACGTGACGAGAGAGAGAATATACGCTATTGGTTTATGTATGTAAACAAGATTTAAAAATTAGTTTGCCAAAGTTTCACTTCTGATATGTGTGCTTTGTACGCACGCATAATTTATTTATATTATTATATATTTATCTCACATGATTTTCTATGAAACTTATATTTTAAATTATTTCAACAATCAGGATCTAAAACCATAGCCAATGGGAATCCAATCAAACTGATTTCCAATTAAGCTTGATTATATATCTCACAAATGAACGTTTGAAGGACATTGGAACGAGAATTGAAGAACGAAGCTTAGGAGTAAGATTGTTACGAATTTCCAATAGGTATATGAGTTTGAGTTCCACGTTTGGCGATCATTTTTCGCCTGTAAATAAGTTTTTATAAATAACTTAGCATTTTAAAAGCAAAATCTTAGTAAGTTTCTTCTCTTTCCACAGCCGCGGGCCGGTCCGTCCTAGGTAGTAACACACTCTCGCAAAAGATCAACGTCTGAGTAATGACAATATGCTATTGCGCTTTGTTCGGTGAGCGAGAGAGCCGGAAGCCCAATTGGGGTGGGTTCGGGGTTTGTATTAGTAGGCAGCGGCCTAGCTATACCATTGGCAAAGGTCCATGGATGGCAGTGACACTTACCATCAAGTGTGCTGTCTACTGGTTTACCACCATAAGCAATAAAAAAAAGTTGTATTATCTATGGTAAGCAGTAAAACTAATATTATAATTATATTTGTGTTAGTAACTTGTCGTTTCAGATGGCTTTCTTCACCCACGGTTTCGGGGTATCTAAGGCGTTTGACGAGCACCACATTATTATAAGAGCTTTATCTACACACAATTCATTATCATCATTTTACTGCTATACCAATTAATTAGGGGCGATGCAATACGCCATCTTCATACAGGTGTATCAGATGTCATCTCTTTGGTCACTCCTTTCTCTCCATGGCATAAGCCATGGCTTATGTAGTCGATCCATCTTTTTCTTTATCTTCCTTTACATCTAAAGCCTTCAGCGTTCGTACCTAAAACTTCCCTCATAACAATATATTCATCAAGTCCCATCATATGTCCATACCATGTCAAGCATTCGCTCCTTAAATTTTCTATCACTGGTGCACTTTCAAACTTCCTCTGATCTACTTACATCTATATCCACACTTAATATTTTTTAATGATTTTAATACAATATTAATTGCCAGTATATAATAAAAATAATACTAAAACTGATATTATTTTTGGTCACTTATTTTCAATTTTTATTTAAGGTAATACTTACAGTACAGCAATTTATTAGGTGAAAAAAAATATTAAGTGGAAAAGCAGCAGACTAGAAAACAGCTGCCGTGAGAAAAACATTGGAGACACCGAATCGCTCGTTCCCCGAACGAAGCGCAGTAGAAAATTATTGCAATTCAGTCCTCGATTTTTTGTCTCTGTCAGAGTGCGGTTACCACCTCTGGCCTATTTATTGCTGCAGGTAACTAAACATAAGTAGCGCGGCAAACTACTAAGTAGTAGAAAATACCTTGTAATATCCGGTTCCGTCATCGTTTAGAACGATATTATCTGTAAGTACTAGTCGATATAAATTGAAAGCTTATCTAATGGATACCATCATTAAAGACGACTAAATAAAATTTCACTTATCTATCATAAGTAATTTTTATTTTATATATCGCCTGTGTAGTTTTTAGGGTTCTATGCCCAAAGGGTAAACGGGACCCTACTACAAAAAAAAGGGACCCTACTACTAAGACTGCGCTATTCGTCCGTCTGTCTGTCACCAGGCTGTATCTCATGACCCGTAATAGTTAGACCGTTGAAATTTTCACAGATTAAAAAACGGAATAAAATAAATATCTAAGAGGGCTCCCATATAACAAACGTGATTTTTTTATCGTTTTTATAGATAATGGTAAGGAACCATTCGTAAGCGAGTCCGACTCGCACTTGGCCGGTTTATTTCTTTATTTACTCCCTTTTATGACAAATAAGCAAGCAACCTGATAGTGAATATTTATTTTCACTAATAGGCCTCTCAAAAATCAGGGTCATAATCAAGCATATCATAACCCGTGTGGTGACGGAGTAAGAATACAAGTGGGTGATAAGAAGAGACGACTAAGGGATATAAAATG
Organism: Lymantria monacha; assembly: GCA_905163515.2. Taxonomy (NCBI): domain Eukaryota; kingdom Metazoa; phylum Arthropoda; class Insecta; order Lepidoptera; family Erebidae; genus Lymantria; species Lymantria monacha. The sequence continues at coordinate 9,605,390 of LR991107.1, read as the reverse complement.
CATATAACATGTATGCAAGACAAGGAAAATTTGAAACACAACCAACACTTCTGACCAGCATGGTATAGTAGGTCAATTTCCCTTCCATTATGGAGAAGGCTCGAGCCCAATAGTGGGACATAAATAAGCTGAGATGATGATGATGATGAATCAGGCATATGCTAAGTTGACATTTGAAACTTTAAATTTCTCTAATTGAACTCAAACGATAGTTAGCAATTGTATGGTAATACAATATACCGAAAATAAAAAGGCTTACTTGATATAAGATTTTTAAACGTAAGGAAAAAAAAATATTCCAACCGTTTTACTATTCGGCTCTAAATATAAACATACTACAGCCTCAAACATAAATGTCGTGATCTTATTCAGATAAATGTCCGCTGACGACCCTCGCTAAATTATTCAGGGGTCGAACGAATTCAGTCCTTACCCACGTTAAGCCATACAGTAGTATTGAGAAAACTAAACTAAATACTAGGTATTCATTGAAGTTTCCTGTAATAGTATATTGGTGATTCTGATCTAACAACAAGCATTATTTTAGCATTTATATGTACTATAGGTAAGCACACGCGTATTTTGGATTTTCTGCGTTTTTTCTTTTGGGTTTTGATTCATCTCTTTAATGTCTTTTAGGAGACTCGCGTGAATGTGGATTTGAAAGTTTCGTATTTCGTAAATTTATAGAAAAGATTTATGTAAATCAAATGTTAAAAATTTAAAATTTTCAATACTTTACGTTATGTGCACCTTCTCAATGCTCTTGGTGAGACCCTCTTCTGGCAAGCCAAAAGCATCGATTTGCTAACGTAACCGGGCATTTCCACACCAAGCACCAAGATGTTTGGGGTTTCTCGTAGCTTACGGTAACCCCAGTTTTTGTTATATTGTAGTAGGTAATAGTTACTAAACCACTAGGAAGTTTAACTGTTTATTTACTTTAAATTAGATATCTGACTCGCACCTTTCGTAATGATAATAGACACGTTTATGCTTTACGGAGGATTGTTTACGATTGCTTCATATTAATTAGGTCATAGTACTTATAGTACGTAAATCGCTGTGTGAGCAATTTTGGCTTGTACAGTTATTATAAATAACACTTTAGAATAAAATAGTAGAGAAATAATATTAAAATATCCTACTCTACAAACATCTCACGTTGAATCTATCAATCAAATCATATATTCAGGGTTTATTTCTTGAGGGTTCGGCAGCCAATTTCTAAGCAGCTGTGTGATGAAATCTAAATTTTTACCTATTTGTTAATAATTTCATGAAAAACGCAGATATAATTTTAACAGATAAATATAGAAATCATAGCACAAAAAAATCTTTAAAAGCAATTATATTTACTTGTTTTATTTATTGAACTAATAATATGAAATAGTCGAAATGCGATCTCTTCGGAAAATCTGTGGAGTTAGGCTGACCGATCGCATTCGTAACGACGACGTAAGGATGTAGGTACCGAGGGAGACCGAGACTAACCTACCTAGACCAGATCGGTCAGGCACTGAAGGAAGGTGGAGTCAAGAGTCTCCGAAACCGGCGAGCGTGTATGAAGAGAATTATGAATGTTGAGGAAGCGAGTGAAGTATGCAGAGATAGAGTTCTCTGGCACTCTGTTCTCTCTGCCTACCCTGCAAGGGATATGGCGTGATAATATGTATGTAACTAATAATAAGATTTTAGATATTGCGTGTCTTGAATTGAACTAGGAAGTCCTTTAGAGTGTGTTGGATTGCTAAAAAGATTCGTGACAGACCAAGCTAATCTGCTGTCGGTCTCAAAGGCCAATTCAAGTGTATTAAGACCTACCAGAATGGAAAATTAGAAAATATTAAGGTCGGCAAGGTTAACCTATAGACTAGAAAGATAATTAGTTTGACTTGGACGGCTTAAAAAAGTATTTTGTTAATTCAAGTAGGTACGACACCTGAGAATAATTATTGAAAATTGAGTTCCACCTGCAAAGAAGAAAATTATATCTCCAAATAAAATGTTAGTTCTAAATCATCATCAACATCTAACGTCAAGTATTGTGGATTTGATCCCCATGCAAAACATTTCTACGTGAATTAATAAATTATTGTTCTGAATTTGGATGAATTATGAATTAACTCTATTTTTTCAAATCCCCTGCGATACAAAAATTCATACTTTAGTTCGGTATGTCGTTAAAAAAATATTACAGAAATAGTAAAGTGTAAAAAACTTAAGTTTAGATATTCTTCATCTTCTCAGCCTACCATTTCGCTATTGAAAAGAAGAAAAAGAAATTTATTCTTTTAACAGCGTAGGTACTGAAAAAATTAGCCGCTTATATCCGTTTGTCCTTTCGTAAAATGCTTATGTGATGTTGGAGTATAGTTGGCATTTCAACCTTATCCATCGGCTTGAAAATTACTATGAATATAAGAATATTCAAATATACATACATCAATCGGCTCATCGAACCTCCAACTATTATATACACATAAGGAGACCCTTAAGAGAGAAAATCGTTCGTCCTTTCTTAAAACGCTTATGTGTTGGAGTATGGTTGGAATTTCAATCTTATCCATCGGCTTGAAAATTACTATGAATATAAGAATATTCAAATATACATACATCAATCGGCTCATCGACCCTCCAACTATTATATACACATAAGGAGACCCTTAAGAGAGAAAATCGTTCGTCCTTTCTTAAAACGCTTATGTGTTGGAGTATGGTTGGAATTTCAATCTTATCCATCGGCTTGAAAATTACAATGAATATATTAATATTCAAATATACATATATCCATCGGCTCATCGACTCCTCAACTATTATATATAGATAAGGAGACCCTAAAGAGAGAAAATTTCATAATTGCCACACTACCTAATTACCTTGATGAATCTTCAGTCAGTTTTTACAAATAGAAATGTAAGAGAAATAACTCTTAACGTTGACTAATATTGATTTCAATGTGGTGACGGAGTAAGAATACAATTCACCATCTTGCCCGTGGGTGTTCATAAGAGACGACTAAGGGATATAAAACGCATATAACATCTATGCAAGACAAGGAAAATTGGAAATGAAACCCTATAGCAAGACATCTTTCTTTTCTTTTACGGCAGTATATGGTCTGGTCACACGTCGCTAAAAAAAGAAAGGGTGACGATTTGGCGGAGCGCGACTACCACCATAGACCACCGCAAAAAAAAAAGGGAGACAGATGAAGCAAATGTACGAGTGGGCCACCGGAACCCGGTCTTTGTCATCGCCAATACGTCTGGAGGAGGCTCGAGCCCAACAGTGGGACATAAACTGAGATGATGATAGCAGTTTTATCACTTTAAATCTACAATTTCTTTTTTGTTAATAAGTACACATATTACAATAAAAAACTGATTAAAATAATGTCACAAACGGGGTTCGAACCCGCACCTATTGGGAGTCCGGCCCAATCGTGCTGCCACTTACACCACCGTGAACTACTGTAGGACATGCAAATCTCGCTTCGTATCATATTTACGTCATAAATATGATGATATATTAGTCTACCAATAAACAAATGATACGATACATGATATAATGAATATATAATTTATAGTTCAAAACAAAATATAATCAATTAATATATAAAACAACCGCGTATATAAAGTAAGGGTAGAAGTTTAATGCTTGACACTGTGTATCCAGTAACGCTTTTGTACATCGAGTGATTTCAACTGTCGACCTACGTTAGAATAGCCGAGATAAGCTCCAAAGGGATAAATGTCTATTGTCACTACTTTGTCGTTTACTAGCAAGGGCTTTTGTCAGTAGTTTTACGTTGCATTTATTCGTACACCTAATATATATATATATATATATACATATATATATATATATATATATATATATATATATATATATATATATATATGTGTGTGTGTATATATATATATATATATATATATATATATATATATATATATATATATTAGGTCCTTATATATGAAATTAGCGTTTTGCCTTACTGACCACTTTGATCTGAAATAGCCAAAACCTGCCTTAAACGAAAATTGACAAAGAAAAAGTTACTTGTGAGTGTTTGGTGGACTAGCACGGTGTTGTTCCCTGCAGCTTTCTAAAATCTGGCAAAACAATTAGGGCATATATCTATTGTCAACAACTGCGAAACCATGAAGGAAGAACTAACTGCTAAACAACCGAGATTAGTCAATTGCTCTAGGCCACTGCTACTTCACGATAACGCAAGACCACACACACTGCACAACAGACAACCACACATCACAATTGGAATGTCTGCGACATCCACCGTACTCCCCGGAACTTGCTCTAACAGATTACCATTTTTTCCGGAATTTGGAGAACTTCTTATAAGGTAAAAGAATCTGATTCTCTCCCATGGTTATTTTAGTAAAGGGATCAATGAACTACCTATAAGATGTCAAAATTGCATAGATAACAACGGTGCATACTTTGATTAATTAAATATAATTTACAAAAAAGAAAATGACTTCAATTTTTTTTAAGGAACTAATATATATATGACGGCTCTTGCGTTTATTGCACGTGCAAAAACATGTTACAACGTGTTAACATATTCACTGACCACGCCTCCTAGCGCGTCATGCATTCCCCGCCACGCAAACTTGTTATAAAAAGAGGCGAGCGCGCGGTTTAGTCAGTATCGGGTTGAGAGCCTTCGGGCTCGCCCGCAGTCCGGTTCAGCTGTAAAAGCCCCTTCGGCTAACAGCTCGCAGTTGGTATGTTTTAGTGGGTATTCAGTGTCCCCTTCAGGGCCTGTGAGTCCCACATACCCCGCCCGGGGCGGGTATGCGAAAAATGCATTTTTAACCACTGCGTTACCAAAAACAAAACCGGTTTAGTCAGTCTAAGCCCGCGAGTGCCACGGTGCACATGTCGTGCGCTAGTCGTGTAATTTATTTGTTTGTTGGTCTGTTTAATCAGTTTAAGATCGAGCGTCTTCCGATACCGTAGCAGGGTTCATCTATTTCGCTTGGAAACGATGCGGTCCTCGACTGCACGTTTCTGACGATCATTTCTCCTACGTACGTGCGAGATCTGTAGTGAACTATCTGTTGCCGTATTTCCCAAAGGAAGAACTGCTGCTCATTCTTTTGGTGAACTCCTGGCCAAGGATTCCACATGCAAGTAAAAGAGTAGTGACAATTGTGATCTTGTCCCGTAGTCACACGGGGAAGTATTATCTATCAGTTACTATGTCATCCTTAGTACTACTGAACTGATAGCAGTTTACTGTGTCATACTGTACCATGTAGTTGTTTGTGCAAAGGCGATTGCCTGGGACTGCTTTGTGGGGTTCACTTAGTGTAAATTGTAATTGGTATATAGTTGTGAAAGTAATTGTGATTACTTGCAGTACGAGAATTTACGACTTTGTATCCACATTATTGTTCCTTATGTCTGACATATTCCCTACATATATATATATATATATATATATATATATATATATATATATATATATATATATATATATATATATATATATATATATATATATATATATATATATATATATATATTGCTCGTGGATGTCGTAAAAGACGATTAAGAGCCTTATAACAACCTGGGCCAAATCCATCTCATGCCGTTTGGTCAACAATTACATTCCCAAGGAGGGTTGACGTCTGGCAGCCGGCCGGTCTCAAAACTATTGCCAATAACTTTTATTCATCTGATGCCGTTTGGTCAACAATTGCATTCCCAAGGAGGGTTGACGTCTGGCAGGCGGCTGGTCATAAAACTATTACCAATAACTTTTACAATATGTACTATGAAAGAAGAGTACATATTGTATCGACGCCAAGTAATTGGGATAAGAGTAGGAGAAAGAATGATATATATATCCTCTTATAAGTGTCTACTTATTCCAAAACCATTAAAAGCGTTTTAAGACTTTCTGAAGATAAAACCTTGTTATCATCTATGTAAACCTCTGTACGTCCTGTATTATGGGGGTTACAAGGGTCAATATGAAAGCTGAAAGTCGCCGCTAAAACCTAAGAGAATTTCTTAACATAATTTTTAAGTGAGGCTTGCCAGAACATCGCCGATTTATTATGACCTTTTGCTTTTATTTTTACAGTAAGTTATACGATTGTGCCTCTACATTGGGCACCTCTTATATTTCAATACTCAGAGAGAATGCCTGTACCGTAATTTTCATAATGCACCCTGTCTTTGAATCATCCTGTAACAATTTTCAAAAAATCCAAATAGTCGTCCAGAATCAGATGGATTCAAAAAGAAAACATGTATTATATGAAATAAAACTATTTTTATGGAGTTTGCTCATATTTATTACTTACTTTCTCGGCGTTTCTTTCCTCTAAGACCAATATCTAATGCTGAATATTATTAATACAATAAATACCGCAAAAATCTAATTATTTTTACGGAATTTCTATACTTTATATGTTATTACATTTCATATATTTAATAATCGCGTAAAAATCAAAAATAAATGCAGAAATATTAAACCCATTTTTTTTTTGCTTAGTGTATCCTAATTAATATTACTAATATTATACACTAAATTGTTTTTAAAATTATTTCACTAATGAGCAGCTACGTTATCAAAGAATAATAAGGGCTATATTTTATCCCCGTATTCTAAGAAAAACGGGGGCAATGCGAATGGGACCGCAGGCGTTTGATAGTTTTTATAAACAAATCAAAGGTTTCCTATTGAGTCGCTATCGTATTATATTCGCTATTGGGTCGGTATAGCTCGTGAGTATCTTATAAATAGTTAGAAAGTAAAACTCGTATTAATCTTATCTAGTTCCATATAGTCAAAACTATTATTTTTTTGATTGTAATTTATAGATCATGGTGTGGTCATGCTCACTGTAAAGATCTCTGCTTGCGGTAGCTATGTGGAGCGGGTCTCTCCCTTTCCTCGAATGTGGTTGAGGGGCGTGATGGCTGCTCTAGTAGTTAACTCGTGATCGGGTGCCGCTTGTGAGATCTGGTCCAACCATTTCTGATATTTTTTTGTTTTGTTTTAATTTTGTATTTAACTTTTAAAAATATCAATCTTTACTCGAACGGCATTGCACTGGACTTACTATAGAATAAATATGTATTCAGTCATTATGAGAAAACATATAATTTAAAAAATTGCGAGCCCGCTGATTTTCTTGCCGGATATTTTTAGTTTGTGGCCGCTTGCCGATCCGGGGGTAGATTAATTAAAAAAAAATGTGTAAAATTGACAATATGTAAGTGCTCTTATACGTAATAAATGATTTGACTTGATATTTCCAAGAGCGTGACGTAGAACAAACACCACGTCTTAAAACTTAACTAAATCTTATTACCATGTACTGATTTTTCTACTTATACTTATTAGACGAAGGAGATATATTGATACTGACTATATATAAATAGTGACAAGGCCAGGACGCTGAAACTAGACCGCTCGACCCTTTTTTTGACAGGCTATCCTTCTCACTAATCCCAGATCATGATAGTTTAATTTATATGTGAATACAAAACGCCAAAAGCACATATGAACCTTTTTCTTTAAGACAAAGATAAGAAATGAACTAAGGAGCTAATATATAACTAAGGAAACTAATAGCTCATATATGTCCCACTGTTGGGCTCGAGACTCCTACATAATGGGAGGTTAATTGACCTACTATACCACGCTGGTCAGACGTGTTGGTATAGGGTTTTGTTTCGAGGTTTCCTTCTCTCGCATAGATGTTATATGCGATTTACATCCCTTAGTCGTCTCGTACGAGACGACTATCTCATGGTTACCCGTAGGTAAGATGGGTGGTGAATTGTATTCTTACTCCGTCACCACACGGAAAATAAACTTCTACACTAAGGAACTAGTACTTGTTATGCACTAAATAAAGTACCCCCCACTTTACAAACATATAATTAAAAGACCCAAATTATACTCAAACTCAAAACCAATAATTTGTGAAACGAATAAAGTATTGTTATGCTTAGAAATCGAACTCGTGACACCACGGCACGATAGGTCGATCGATATCTTAACGAAGAAACAATCTATGCAATTGTAATTACTCTTTATATTTCGTTAATCCATTCGCCACCCAACAATTATTTTTAAATTAATGGTAGTTTTTTTTTTTGGGGTGGGCTACGGTCGGCGCACTCCTCGCACCACTCCATCCGGGGTGACAGAGGGTCGTAAGCGCGCACACCACCCGTGACGTCGCCTTCGTCGTTGGGCTGACCACCGGAGCAGAGTGACTTGACGTCAGTGGTCAGCCCGACGGAATACCCCTGAGGAGTACCCTCTCCTCGACCGACATCCCCCCCTCGGGTAGGATGTCGGTCTTTCCTCACGCGGTCGGCCTCTCGGCGGGTGACGGACTAATTCCCCGATCCAGTCACCCACGGCCTTGGCTAGGGCGGCATCAGGCGCAGAAATTAATAGTGGTAAGACCACATTGTTGACAGTTTTCTGTCTATAGCCGCGAACCAATCCGTACGGGGTAGTAACACACTCTCGCAGAAAATTGACGTCTGAGCAATGCCAATATGCCATAGCACTTCGTTAGTTGCGCCAGAGAGCAGAAAGCTCAACTTGGGTGGGGTTTGGCTGGTAGCTAGCAGTCTAGCTATAATCCTGTACTGCAAACATCCACGGGCGGCAGTAACTCATACCATCAGGTGTACTGCTTACTTATTTGCCACTATGGGCAATAAAAAAAAACTTTCATTTCAACAGCTATATTCTCATCAATCATAGTTATAGCTGCTATAGATTATATGCTATTGATATATTTAATCAACACTGTACAGATTTGACTGCATAGATGAAAGGAAGACTGGATACTAAGCTATTACCCTGGGTACTGTGGTGGCTGCTGCGCAGGGTAATTTTTTGTGCTAACCACAAATAATTATTCGGTCTCTAATTTTTGTCTGTCAATTAGAGGACGGTGTTATTTAAAAAATAATTATTACGAAAGATCTTGTAGAGTTTAATAAAATGTATAGCAGAAATTAAAAAAAAAACTTTTTTTTTTTTTGGGATGTCTGTATCCCCAATATTTCCAAATAAGAAAAATCAGGTTATTGACAGTGTTATGACGTTCTGCAACAGGCTGTCTGTTAGTAGAAATTCTGGCAATACATCTAGTAAACAAATATTGTACTAAATCAAAGAATGATGGCTACTAGAATCATTAGGAGATAACGTGAAATCCTATGAAATGGTATGATGTATCCACACCGAGAAACTTACAAGCGACAGCAATCACTTTATCGTGGTCGCAAGGAGATATTACAGCATAAAAACAGATTTACTGCTCTACCGAAAATTCCAAGTCAATAACGAATGCACGTCATAACATCCTTTTAACTCTAATTCAAATACTTCTTAAAATGTTGTCATAACAAGTAATTTTGTTTCAGTTCCACGCAATGAACATAACGTGACTCTGTTATAAGAGTGTGTGATCATAACGGCAAAAGGTCCAGTTTATTCATGGAACAATTTATCGTCGTAAATGCGCCACCCACTGTGTTATTTTTAATATTGGGATGTTCTCAGTAACCGCACGGAAATAGAAGTCAGATTCTAATATATTCTCCGAAAACTAGTGGCTATAAAAACTAATAATCCTTATTACTATAATAAAACTAAGCTAAAAGTTTACTTATACGCTAAGAATAATATAGCAAATAGAATATAAGAATTACCATAAATGTTAGCAAATCGAAACAATAATTGTGATGACGAGACATTATTAACGCAGGGCTAATCTATACATATAATAAAAATGTAACGGATCGCTGTCTGTACATGGAAGATATATGAGAAAAAATATTACTGGGACCTTTATCAACACTAACAGAACCCAAAACAATGATTTTTAAAATTTTTGTCTGTTTATCTGTTTGTCTGTGTGTTTGTGCACGCTAATCTCAGAAACGGCTTATCCGATTTAGACGCGATTTTCGCTAATATATTGTGGTGAGCTTCACTTAACATTTAGGCTTTATTTCATGTCAATTAGTTTATAAATAAAAAAGGTATGGCAATTTAAAAAATGTTCGTAGAAAAAAATCTTTATCGGTTCTTTTTAAATTACGTACAAATATTCTTCAGTAAAAGTAAATAAACACTTATTTCAGCATTTGTTGATTTTCACCCTCTGGGGGTGTAAATTAGGCCTTTTTTTTTTTTTTTTTTTTTTTTTTTTTTTCGGTGTGTAAATTAGGCCTGCAAAGCGGGTTGGACGACTAATTAAATCATTAGCGCCAAGCCGATATTATTGAAGCTGGCTACTTGAAATGTTGACAGTGGTTTCTTTATATGACGTAGAGATTTACTAAGAAAGGATTTTACGAAATTATACCCCTAAGGGGGTGGAGCAGAGTGGCAAAGTTTGTATAGGGAGAAAAAAATCTTTATTGAGTCTTTTCAAATTACGAGACGAATCAAATATTCTAGGGCAATATCCGGCATTTGTCAATTTTCACCCTCTGGTTGTGTAAATTAGGCCTGTGAAACAGGTTGATCGACTCATTACCGCCAAGCCGAAACTATTAAAGCTAGAAACATAAAATTTTGAAGCACGTCTTTATTTATGACATAGAGATTCAATATGAAAGGATTTTATGAATTCCGCCCTTAACGGGGTGTGACAAAGCGGCAAAGTGTGTATGGGGAGAAAATTCCTTTATCGATTCTTTTCAAATTACGTACAAATATTCTTCGGTAAAAATAAATAAACACGTGTGTCTCTCTTCCTCTCCATCAAGCCAGCGTGAGAGCTCACACAATACACATAGTAGACGGCAATAGGTTCTTTCCTAATGGTTTAAGATACAGGTTAAGTTTAGCTTCAAAAATGTTCACTTTACAACTCAAATAATAAATCATATCTAACGAGGTCGCAACTCTGCTGGTGAAACAAAACAGTCAAATAAAGGGTGGCGATAATTATATTTTTATCCCATGGTCATACCGTAAATAATATATTAATGGCAATATAATTTGTAGAATGAATAGAACTTTGAACCATCTTTTTCTTTAGTGACCGGCTGTGGTATATAGACACACGCGCGCCGTACACGTACATATACGTTGTGCGGGCGGGCCACCGCAACCGGGTATCATCTCGGGTCGAAGCCCTCATGCAGTGAACCTCAATACAGGTACTTACGCTTGCGCCGCCCAAAGCATCGACGGTAGAGCGTGTCAACCTAGAGTATTTTCTCTCGGACCCACCCTATTACCTAATTCCGTTAGACAACTAACTCGCAGAAGGCGCCGACCGCATCCCAGTTTCTGACGCTGTTGATTATCGTCCTAGCGACAAACCTTCAACACCTTGCATTGCTTTTTCTATTTAACTCTGTCAGACATGACTTCTGCGTGGACGAAGTCGCGGGCAAAAGCTAGTTACTATAATAAAACTAAGCTAAAAGTTTACTTATACGCTAAGAATAATATAATAATAATAATAATTCATAGATATAAGATGAACCAGTCCACTAAGCACCCACTCCCATATTCATATATTAGATACCATCATCACACAATAGTTTTACACTTAGTGCTGGCATTCCACGTATGTTATGTGCAGACGTGGAATGTCATCGGTAGGTGTCCCATCCCAATATTTAGATAAATTTCTCTAAAGGCCTCTGCGTGTTGGATCCATATCCCCATGTAAGCCTACCAAAGGACCGGGTATCTTCCCTACGGAAGATCCCGTGAATAAATGGAGATACAATAATAATAATAATAACTTTATTTCCAAAACATAATTTACGAATTTTAACAAAATTGAGTTTCCATTTAAGTTCTAAGGTCTTATATCTTATTATATAGCAAATAGAATATAAGAATTACCATAAATGTTAGCAAATCGAAACAATAATGGTGATGACGAGACATTATTATCGCAGGGCTAAATAGCTGCCGTTGTCACGAAAACTGTTATCATAATATTAAAATCCTTATAATTACTTATAATTGTCATTGAAGTATTATGTATATATATTGTTTTAAAAACAATAGCATGATTAATTGAAATAAACATGCGGATACTTAAAATACTTACGTATTCTATGCTAACCAAACCTGCCAGGCTGGCCACGGATGTCAAGGATTTGGTACCTGTGGCCGCCCCATTGACGATTGGGAGGGAATACGATATGAGGCCACATATCGTTTTTTGTAGCCCCGGACGGAATAAACGGCGTGTGTCAAAACAATAGCTTGCAAAAAAAAAAAAAAAACATCTAAACCTAATAGTAGTTTATATAGATAAGCACCCTCATTATCATAGCAGCATCAAATTGCCAAAGTTTATTAAGAAAAATTTAGTTTACATAAAATAATTAATATCACTATCGCAGCTGATTTATGACTTTATACTATTTTTTGGAAATTTAATAATAAAGGACCTAAAACCGCGCGACCGCTTGAAGGTGACATCACGATGTTTCGGTAATATCGTCGAAAGAAAATATACTAAAGGTTTACTGAGCAGTTCTAGCCTGGTCATTGATTATAGAGGCAAATACGCCAGAACTACACCGCACATTTGTCCTTCAAACTTTTAATAAAATTCCATGTGACGAGACTACGAACCTGTAAAAAAAGAGCATTTAAAAATCCAAAGTATAAAAAACAATGTACTGATAATCTTGTACGCGACGGCAATTCTGAAAAGCTTCTGTCGTAATTCATTGACAGTCATCTTCTTCTATTTGCAGGATACCAATTTTGCCATAACTCGACAGCGATTGTGTTGTAGAACTCAAGAATATAATAACTTACCAAGGTTGAAACAATCGCATGTATCTAGTGATGATCAGATAGAAACATCAGGTTATTTGGTGGTTTGATTGACCATCGCGATCGTCATGACAGTTAGACTAGAGTTGCTTGCCGTGCCATGGGTTGCATATGGCCTCAAGAATCTTTTCAGAAATGTATCAGCTAAGCAGGATTTTGCAATACCAAGGGTATGGATTTTGCCATTCCAGGGATACAGCTAGACCATTGCCTATCTACCAAAATACACCCAGAAATTTGAACTTTCGACTCTCTCTTTTACCGAAAAAAGCGCAACAGCACATTGCCATTGCTTGGATTACGATTTTCTGCGAGAGTGTGGGTTGGAGCCTCCTACATAATGGAAGGTGAATTTACCTATGACCATTTTCTTTCTTTTGCATAAACGTTATATACGTTTATATACTTTAGTTGCCTCTTACAATTACATTCACGAGTAAGATGAGTGGTGGTGAATTGTATTCTTACTCCGTCACCACAATTTTGATTAAATGAAAAATATTGTTCGTCTACCAATATATAATCATTATAGATGTCGAACTCCTTTCCCTTGTTCACGCTGTGAAAACGCATTCACGCGCTATTCCCCGCCGGGCGCAGACAGAGAGGAGTATGGGACTCGCCGCAAATCTAGTACGACCGAAGTACCCACTAAAACCACAGCGGCCTCCTCCCCGCGGGGTGCTAGAGAGATCGTCTACTAACATTCGATCCCGACACCCCTATAGATATCTAACGCCTAAGAATCATGGAGTTAGATAGAGATTATCCGTGTGGTGACAGAGTATACAATTCACCACCCCCTATCTTACCCGTGGGTGATCGAAATATACGACTAAGGGATATGAAACGCATATAACATTTATGCAAGAGAAGAAAAACTCGAAACAAAACCCTATACCAACACACCTGACCAGCGTGATATAGTAGGTTAATTTCCCTCCCATGACAGAGGAGGACCGAGCCTAACAGTGGTACATGTATGGGCTGTGATGATGATGATGATAATGAAGAATCATGTCCATAAATTAAAATAGACTTAAATTCATAACCTCATGACGTGACAATTCTTTAACGACACATAAAATGATTACTGCTCTTTACAATTCACTACATCGTCTTATCATATCATTTGATATTAAAATTCAAGTATCCTGTTCCAATCTTTAGTAAAGCACCTACGAGTGTTTAACAACAAAATATAACATTTGATTTCTACTCGTATTATCGTAATATTCTGCTTGAGTATTGAAATTTGCATAAATGGGTATATCTACTACGCGATAACTATTAAATATTCAACATAAATTAATTATAACTTAAATTTCTAGACCGTCTGGGTACACTAAAATGCAAATACGGATGCCAAATCAATTATGTTTTAGAATTTATATAATTTATACAAAAGTTTTTGTGGGTTATAACAGATAGAAGTAAGTCATCATTCTCCTGCTCCGATCCTAATCACTTGGGATCGACGCCATATGTACTTCTCTTCTTTATTGCAAAAAAATATTGGTAATAGTTTTACGTGCGGCCGCATGCTAGACGTCTCAACCCTTGGGAATGTAATTATTGTTCAGACAGCATCAAATGGAGTTTGCCAGATCGATATAAAGCTCTTAGTCGTCTTTTACGCCATCACGGGTTGAGAGCCCTCAGCACTCACCCACAGTCCGGGTAAAGTTGTCATAGCCATCTGAGGCTAACAACTAAGACAAATTACTGAAATTTAGCATTTAATATGCTTAATTATTTATAAAAACCGATTACGAAGTGAAAAATGATGTCACAAGCGGGATAGGGACCTATTGGGATCCCAATAGGCGCGGGTTCGAATCCCGCTTGTGACATCATTTTTCACTTCGTAATCGGTTTTTATAAATAATTAAGCATATTAAATGCTAAATTTCAGTAATTTAAATAACAAGGTTGTGTCATCGTTTAATACAATTCTAACTGTAAAGTTTGAAGTATTAAGCCTATAACAATGTGTAAACATTGTCGGGTAGATAGCATACCGTCACCTTAAGACGTAAATATGATACAAAGTGAAATTTGCATGTCCTACAATTAGTCACGGTAGTGTAGTGGCAGCACGATTGGGCCGGAATCCCAATAGGCGCGGGTTCGAATCCCGCTTGTGACATCATTTTTCACTTCGTAATCGGTTTTTATAACTAAGACAAAATAAAAAAAAATAAAAATATTTTACGCCTTCCACGAGCTAATGTAAGGATTGGTAGTATTCGTAGCCGCTATTATACAGCACAACAAACAGAAGCAAGTAGACAAAATGCAATTAGGTGAAGAAATTTTTTTTGGAAAATTGCCTCATAGACAAAGGAAGCCCAACATGGGCACATATTGGTAAATTCTATACTTGAACATTATGAAACCAGAGGTCGAAAGGCCAACTCTGTAGAATATCAACAGTTGCAAATAAAGCATTATAAAAGTTTATTTTGTATTAATAAGTTGTTAAAATATTGGGATGGAAAGAAATTTGTCTGGATGATGATAGAGTGAATAATTCACCACCCCTATCTTATCAGTAGGTGCCCGAAAAGATGACTAAAGTATATCCTCAGGTATTTAATAAACATATAACATATATACAAGAGAAGGACAACTCGAAATAAAATCCTATAGTAAAATTTATTTATTTATTTCTATTTATAGTTGACAGATTGTAGATTTCCTTGAGGTGGATTGATAACATAGATGGACATCAACAACAGGAAATGAAGTAAGGTCAAAAAGCAGCCGTAATCAATAAAATGCTTTTTCAATGACGATTTCTGATCGGTGTTGGCTTCCTTTTTTTAAAACCACGATAACCCTGATGATTGATATTAAATATATAGACCTACTGTGCCCATTGTCAAAGATTTGATTCCCACAATATTTTTTGTGATCTAAAAACTGTTGTTCTGAATGATTTCTAATATTTACGCGAGTGTTACACATTTGAAATAAAACTACTTTTACGGATTCTATCGCGTTTGTATTTGATTTTTAATTTTCCGACGTTTCGAACATTTTACAGTGATCATGGTCACGGGAGGACTGTCCTCCCGTAACCATGATACAAATGTGATATGATACAAACGCGATAGAATCCGTAAAAGTAGTTTTATTTTATTGTTGTTCTGAGTTTTAGAATAATCTGTGTCTGTCAATAGTATGTTTCTAAATATCACAATACAGGGAATATTTCCTTAGTATGAATGTTGTCTATTAAAAAATATAATCTAATATAGTTGCATAGCTAGTTAAAAGATAAAGATGATCCTCTAGCGCCTAATAATATACGAGGAAGTGAGGCTACTGTTAGTTTTAGTTTAGTTTCACAAGAAACACATAAAAATATAAAGGATGGCATATTATCTTTATAATCAGTTACGATAATGTATCGAGACAAGGTAAATTTTCTTTTCGGCATATATAAGTTTATCCGTGTGGTGATGGTGTAAGAATAAAATTCACCACCCCCTGTCTTGCCCATGGGTGATCGTAAGAGTACCCTATACCAGCACGTCTGACCGGGGCGGTATAGTGGGTTAATTGCCCTCCCATTACGGAGGAGGCCCGGGCCCAACAGTGGGACGTGTATGGGCTGTGATGATACACATACATACATATCATCACGCCATATCCCTTGCAGGGTAGGCAGAGAGAACAGAGTGCCAGAGAACTCTATCTCTGCATACTTCACTCGCTTCCTCAACATTCATAATTCTCTTCATACACGCTCGCCGGTTTCGGAGACTCTTGACTCCACCTTCCTTCAGTACATGACCGATCTGGTCTAGGTAGGTTAGTCTCGGTCTCCCTCGGTACCTATATCCTTCCACTATCGCATTGTATAGCGGCGATGGGGGCCGCCACCCATCACGCCTTGCCCAGTTAGGCGAGTCGAGGAGAACAGAGTGCCGGGTGGGCACGTGGAATGCTGTGATGATGATGTGAATATATAAGTTTCAATATTGGCTATGGATTTAGGTAATTCTTTAATTCATTTCTTTAATTTAGGTAAGTTAGACTACTACATCAAGCTAGCCAGACGGATTAACATAGGTATTCCAATTTTCCTTCTCTTACCTCATGGTAAGCAGATGAGATCATTGTCATCTGCTTACTTTCCTTGATCGATTATTACAATTAAAACCTTACTCACTCTTCCGTGTGGTGACGGAGTAAGAATACTATTCACCACCCCATATCTGACCCGTGGGTGATCGTACAAGACGACTAAGGGATATAAAACGCATATAACATCTATGCGAGAGAAGGAAAACTCGAAACAAAACCCTATACCAACACGTCTGACCAGCGCGGTATAGTAAGTTAATTTCGCTCCCATTACGGAGGAGGCCCGAGCCCAACAGTGGGACATTTATGGGCTGTAATGATGATGATGATGATGATGAAACCTTACTCAATCAGCATATATATAAAAAAAAATAATGTTAGTCTAATTCATTTTAATATCAAATTCTAACCCTTTTCTAAAATTCATGTTATACAGTGTAATGAAATATTATTATATCTCATACCATAACCCTGCAATATGCGTCTAACCGAACTCAAATTGGCGCTTACATTTGTATTCATAAACGTGGACCGATGGACCGTACGATAGCCGATAAGGCTAGGTAAATACTGTAACCAATAATTGACTTAATTAAATTTTATTTATTATTTAAAAATCATTATAGTTTGTTATTCAATTTGTAAATGCAGTAGTTGATAACTTTATTTAATTTTTCAATCCTTACTAATATTACAAATGCGAAAGTAACTCTGTCTATCTGCCTGTCTGTCTACTACTGAAACGATCTAAATGAAATTTGGCACACAGGACATAGGCTACTTTTTTATACAAAAAAGGGTTGTAAAGGGGTATGAAAAGTTGTAAGGAATTATCGCCATTTTGAAAGCCAGAAGCTTGAAACTTATTTTTAGGTTATTGATTAGATATGAATAAAATAACATTAAAATTTCATAAAAAGTTTACCCTTAAGGGGTAAAATAAAAATAGGGGATGAAAACTTTAGGAAAGTAAACTTTTACGCGGGCGAAGCCGCAGGCAGAAACTAGTATAATATAAAATAAATTATATATTCTTACATGTACATATATAAGATAATATTTAAAAAATAAACTGCATTTAGCAATCTCCTTTTTTCTTATTATTCTATCCATATATTAGCCTATTCAAGTTTAATTCTTGTCTTACTATCCAGATTCAAAATAACAATTTTTGGATCAGACAAAATATTATCGCGCGTCGAAATCGAAGCCGCGACACTTGACATACTAGGTCCATATCTAAACCACTACATCATCTGTGCTGTAATTTTTTTCACTTAAAAAAGCATATCTAGCATTGCACATTGGATTAGCTTGGATTGAATATATCAAGATAACCTCAATTCTAGAAATTTAATTAATTCATTAATCAAACATCGAGTTTCCACTATTGGACTTTGTCCCCTCAAAAAGGATTATATAATCACATCTCAGACGAATTGGTGATTAAAATTAGTGTTATAAATTCCCTAGCAAATTGTTACTGTTTAATCTTCTAGTGATCCATCGGTCCATTTTTTCCACTTACAGAGAACAGTGACGGCCTGGTCACGACTTTGGTCTTAGCTAAGCGCGGCGCGGCGTGCCGGGCGGCGTCGGCAAGTGGTGCGTTTTGCACGCCGGCAGCGGTTAGTCACAGCGGCCTAGGTGGACGTATTTAGGTAGTCAAAATATGTTGAAAATCATGGTGTTATCAAAATAATCCATTCTCTGATTAGAAAGCAGTACATTTTTAAAACAAGATATTCTTAATATGAGAGAAGGAGTGCACGAACTAAATAAATATCGGTATTTAAATTGCGAATTTCGTGGCCTATACAACGATTACAGAAAATTCCAGATAAGTTTTATGAGTAGACAAGAATGAGTGTGCCAACTTTTGATTATATTCTGCAGCATATATAAGTATATAATGACTCGGTATCCATTACCGCCACAAAGTCGTCTAATTTTTTTTGTTTTTATCTACGTAGCTGAGTACGTCTCTCCTATACCGCTGTCCGCGCCGCTCTGTTTCGTGGCGTCGCACTCATTCACTTGTACTTTTGTTCATACTGCTTACCACGCTCGCCGCCCCGCGCTTAGCCGCCGCTCACAGCGGCAAGGTCGTGAACAAGCCGTAAGTGTAGTGTTGGTAACACATTATATTCACGCAATCATGGTTATTTATGAGTAATACAACATTATAATAGGAATTGTTATGTCAAAACTTAACAATCTATATACGTACCTATATTAAACATTAAAAAAGAATTCTACTTATATCAGTTATAGACATTAAAATCATCTAACTTGTCGCAAATCGATTTAGAGGCAATAATGCGGAGATGGCTTTAAACTATTAAAATACACATACATACATACATATCATCACGCCATATCCCTTGCAGCGTAGGCAGAGTGAACAGAGTGCCAGAGAACTCTATCTTTGCATACTTCACTCGCTTCCTCAACATTCATAATTCTCTTCATACACGCTCGCCGGTTTCGGAGACTCTTGACTCCACCTTCCTTCAGTACATGACCGATCTGGTCTAGGAAGGTTAGTCTCGGTCTCCCCCGGTACCTACATCCTTCCACTTTCGCATTGTATATCTTCTTAACCAGACGTTCGTTCGGCATTCTTTCCACATGCCCGAACCATCGGAGCATTCCTCTCTAATACTCTCTTTCATACCTACTCGCTCTCTTACGTCGTCGTTACGAATGCGGTCGGTCAGCCTTACTCCACAGATTTTCCGCAGAGATCGCATTTCGACCGAATTAATTTTACTTTCATAATAATTAATTAATTTTACTTTCATAACTATTAAAATAATGCATTAAAATCCGATACGTAGCGCTTAGATCGATTTTAAAGAATTTTTTTTTTCTAATTTCCACAGAACGGAAACTATTGAGTCAGCTCAGGTATAAATCAACTCGTCAAGTAGCTTTTGAAAGTCGTAACGAATATTTCATAAATAATTACGCTAATTATAGCTGTACATAAATATTCAATCTGGACAACGACGCCTAATTTGACCTCACCTTTTTATTCTGCTAGAACTAATTATAAAAATTGCTGAACAATAAAAGCCTTACGTAATTATATACCCTTTTTAACAGTCCTCAAACCAAATATCGCTTACAGTCGCACCACAGGCTAATAATACGAACTGATTTGTTCGTGGAAATAACCATGTAATGGTTTAGTCATTCCAACATAACTATACATAAGAAGGTTGAAATGCATTTCGCTATGAAAATACCTTTTTTTATTCATTTAGCGCACACAATTTTTACTATATCAAAAACACAGGAAAAGGTGTTCCTTTGCCTTTTGAATATAGGATGTTAAAAATTTATTTCCCTGTTGTGTTATATTAAGATTGCTAATATGACTGACCGACCTATATGATCGACCCGGGTTTCAAGCATATCCGATGTTCATCATCAAGGCGATTGTGCAGGTACATCCGCAAATCCCAACGCGCATCAGTGCGCGTGATGTGTACGCTCGTAACCCGAGTCGACATAATCGACTTTAACGCGTGAATATGGCTGTTCGGTACCAAACATTTTTATTAGAGTTTAATTAATAACATGTAGGGTAGTTCACAATTTTTTTGGGTTCGCGGTTGGCTCGCAGCCGGCAAAAACTTGCGTTGGAAGTAACGGTCACGTATGCATATATTTTTGTAGTTGCTACGCCTTTTGTTAACTAAAGCCGTGAAATCTTAGTATTTATAATATCGCGCGTCACCTTTTGTTTTGTGTGCCGTTAATGTACGCGAGTTGATTAGAACTATATATTCGTGAACATTTATAATAAGTTGTGTATGCAAGTAGCAAGCCCGAAGCCCTGAGTTGGACGAGGCTGCTGTCGTCGCCGCGCCTTTGGATACAAAGCTAAGTGACCCCTCAGTTAGGTTCTATTTGTCTGGCCAGACCGAACGCTGAGTTAGGTTACGTTATAGCTATCTCCGCGGTACCTACTTGTAAGTTTTACAATTATCGGGTTTTGTACTATTATATTTAACAGAACTTTAAATAGCCTTGTGTAATCGCAAGCCATTGTTATTACCCATTTGTTATCCTCACTGGCCTGGTGTTCCCTTCCACTGCGCATCCTAGGTCAGTGGGGGACGGTAATGAACAATGGCCGTTAAATACATTTGTCTAAAATGTGTTAAACTCACGATAATTTCAACAATAAGAAATTCATTTGCCAGTCGGATTGATGAACGTTGTATTCTTACTCAAGAAGCACTCGTAATACACTATCCAAAACGTCCAACCAGCGTAATAAAGGGTTTTTCAACAAGAACTTTGTTTTCTAAAACCACGTTGTCAGATGTCGATTCTTTCATCAAAGTTTATAATCACTTTTTGGCAAAATGGCGGGTCTATTTCGTTAGTCACATCACGGATTTTGAATTTTGAGGCTGCAATCGATTCGATTGGTTCCGTATAGACTCTGTCCTTAACATAGCCCCACAAAAAAATAATCCAGTGGTGTTAAATCACACGATCTGGCTGGCCACATAACAGCTGATTTTCGTGAAGTTATGCGATCGGGAAATTTGGTTTGCAATAAATTGATCGTTTCATTGGATGTGTGACATGTGGCACCGTCCTGTTGAAACCACATGTCAGTGATATCCACGTCATCAATAATAGGCCAAAATTGAGTTGTTAACATCTCGCGATTCGATCTCGCGATCGCACACATCCAATGAAACGATCAATTTATTGCAAACCAAATTTGCCGATTGCATAATTTCACGAAAATCAGCTGTTATGTGGCCAGCCAGATCGTGTGATTTAACACCACTGGATTAACTTTTGTGGGGCTATGTTAAGGACAGAGTCTATACGGAGCCAATCGTATCGATTGCAACCTTAAAACTCAAAATCCGTGATGTAATGAACGAAATAGACCCGACATTTTGCCAAAAAGTGATTAAAAACTTTGATGATAGAATCGACATCTGTCAGCGTCGTCGTGGTGGACATTAGCCAGATATCATTTTTCATTCACAATTGCCGAACTTTTCTCTTCGTAATATAATAAAAATTTGAATCATCTTCATCTAAATTTCTTGTTTTATTTTGTTTTAGAAAACAAAGTTCTTGTTGAAAAACCCGTTATATTAAATCGATTTCCTTTCTCTTATATGGAAGGCTTATTCCCAAGGAGGGTTGACGTCTGGCAGGCGGCCGGTCATAAAACTATTGTCAATAAATTTTACAATATGTAGGTACTATGAAAGAAGAGTACATATTGAGCACTTGAAAAAGTAAATGAGCACATTGCTTTCACTAATATTTACGAATAGTAAATAATATTTATCAAAGTATTTAATTTATATCTCTATTGTATATAATTTGTTAGCATATATATAATGAGCCCTTGTGTGAAACTAAAACACGTGTTGTGAATGTAGAAACTAGTAAGAGGTTCTATTTCAATTTTGTTGATAGCTTTTTACGAGACTTAGTGAGCGGTTTAGCGGCCAGCTTCAACCTGTTACTTTTGTGTTACAGTGATGCGCGCGTAACTTAAAATTTGATTCTCATAATTTTTTCATAACGCACCTAAAGAAGTATAACTTCAATAAATAAATGCATTGTTTAATATTTTTATTAATAAAAGAAAAAAAAACAATCACTCTGTATAACAAATATATGTCAAATGGCTATGTATTACATTGTCGAGAAAAGTGTGTGATATGTTTTCTATGTGTGCGTGTTTGAAAAGCCCCATACATTAGCGGAGTTTTATGTGTGGCGCGATGTTTTCTTTAGGTGTTAAAGGCTTTAGAAACTCGAAGGTTATGGGTGGGAAAATGTTCTTTGGATGTTTTGTGGATCATTTGACTAATATATTTTTTTACCTTACTGAAAGTAAAGTAAATCGATGTTGTTAAGGTAAATTGTTATAAAAATTGCCAGCACAGAGTTTCGCGTGGTTTATTATTAAAATTAAATGTTTCGAACACAATTGACCTAGATTAGATACAGAGTGAAATAGCTTTAATTATCAAAAATATAATGTGTGGTCACCCCTTACTACCTGGAGCAAAAGGTAGCAGTAGGTTTATGATTTTTTTAAATGGCTGTGGTCTTTACGCGCTACCAATCCATTCGGAGAGACGGAAGAGTGGCACGCCGGCCTAGTAGCTACCATTAGCCTGACCATTGTTACTGATTCCTTGACCTCGCTGATATTATCCTAGGAAACTTTTAGCACAAATTGTAATCGCCAACTTATTTACTAAACCTTACAGTATGAGAATACTATATATTCAATAAAAGATATCGACAAGTAGGTGGGCAATATAAATTTCTTTTTCTAAACAACCTTTTTTTTTTTTTTTTTGGTGGACTATGGATTAGTCTCGCCCCGCCAAATCGGTCCGGGGTGACGGAGAAGGCGGCGCGTGACCCCATAGACCCACCGTAAAAACTCCTCTCTCTCCGCCGTGCGAGCGGGTCACCGGGACCCGATTTTTAACTTCGGTGGCCCGCCCGGCGGTTCACTCTCGCGGGTTCCTCTCGTCGACGCCCCGACAGATTTCGCCGTCGGGGCGTCGCCCTCACGCGGTGGCCTCACGTCGGGTGACCGGACAATTCCCCGGTCCGATCACCCGAAGCCTCGGTTAGGGCGGCATCAGGCGCAGGTACTCGCGCCTGCGCCGCCCCGGCCGCTGGCGGCGGCGCGGGGCGCGGGAATCCTCCCTTGCCCGTTCCGCCACTTCCTTCTGCGAGATGACAGCCTCGCAGAAGGCGGCGACCGCGTCCCAGTTCCTGATGCTGTCGACCATCGCCCTCGCGACGGCCGGCAGCGCTAGGTCGGCACCGATGACAGCGACGAGGTCACGGCGGTGCCGCTCCCATCCCGGACACACCTCCAGCGTGTGTTGCGCCGTGTCCTCGTCGCTCCTGCAGTGGTGGCAGGCCGGAGTCCACTCCCTATACACGACCCTGTGCAGGTACAACCCGAAACACCCGTGCCCCGTCAATACCTGCACCAGCCGAAAGGTGAGGACTCCGTGCCGCCGCTCCATCCACTCTATCAATACGGGCCGGAGGGCCTCAACGATCTCCACACCGTGCCTAGGCCTCTCCAGCCGCGTAGCCCAACGGGCGATGACGTCTCGGCGGGCATCCACGCGCCAGGTGGCTATCTCGCTCAATGATGGGGAGCCACCTTCCTCGCGCGCTGTGATAACCCGCCGGTAGAGGTCGGAGAGCATCTCCGCCTCTAGGTCCCACGGGGGTGTCCCAGCCAACAGGCACGCCGCCTCTGTCGACACCGTGCGGTACCCGCGAATGGCTCTGACCGCCATGGCTCTCTGTGGCCTCCACAGAACCGCCCTGAGCTGGGCGTTCAGAGCCCTCGCCCACACGGGTGCGCCGTACATGGCCATCGAGCGGATGACCCCCGCATACAGCCGTCGGCCCTCGAAACTGGGTCCGCCCACGTTCGGCATGAGTCGAGAAAGGGCGGACGCCGCGCTGACAAGCCGAGGAGCAATCTGTCGGAAATGCTCCCGGAACCACCATCGCCCGTCGAGCACCAGACCCAAGTACCTCATATGGGCCTGGATGCTGATGTGGATGGAATTTACCACTATCGAGGCGCCGATGGGTAGCCTCACACGGGGCCCATGGAAAAGTAGGGCCTCCGTCTTATTTAGGGCCACCCTGAGCCCCAGCGCCTCGATCCGCCTGACCATCTCCTCGGTGCCGAGAGTGGCCAGGCTCGCCGCCTCTTCGAGTGTACTGCCACGGGCTATGACGAGCGTGTCGTCAGCGTAGCACACCAAGCTCAGCCCGGGGGGGAGACTCCCTCTCAACGCCCAGTCGTACCCGATGTCCCACAGGGTTGGCCCCAGAACCGACCCCTGTGGAACGCCGCACGCCATGGGCGTCCGCACAATGTCCCCTGCGGGACCCGCGCAGAGGATACTGCGGCCCTCCAAATAGTCTGCCACCAGCCGCCTGAGGTACAGGGGCACTCCATGGAACCGGAGCGCCTCCCTGATGCAGCCGAATGGCAGACTATTGAATGCGTTGGCGATGTCCAATGACACCGCCAACAGCACTCCCTTCCCGGCGACGGCCTCCGCGGCCGCCTGCCTCAGGCGTAGTAGGGCCCCGATGGTCGAACGCCCCCTCCGAAACCCATACTGAGCGTCCGACAGATCGGGCCCCACCTCCTCCAGGTGTCGGACGATGCGGGCAGCGAGCACACGCTCCAGCAGCTTACCCACATCGTCGAGGAGCACGATGGGCCTGTAGGCCGACGGCAAATCCGGGGACCGTCCCGGCTTTGGCAGGAGAACCAACCTCCCTTCCTTCCAGCACTCAGGGAACCGTCCAGACGTCAGACAGGCTTTTCTAAACAACCTAGTGATTGTCAATTTGAGAACACATCCAAAAAGATGTATAAATATTGATAAAATCATCATCATCATCATCACCATTTCAGCTCATATATGTCCCACTATTGGGCTCGAGCCTCCTCCATAACGGGAGGGAAACTGACCTACTATATCACGCTGGTCAGACGTGTTACGATCACCCACAGGTAATATAGGGGTGAAGATTTTTTTTTTATTTCATGACACCAGTAGTGCAGGGGCACTAAGAAAATAAACCTTGTATTGCGGGGGACTTTACAAATATGCAATTAACGCAGACAAATTACACCCAGACTCAGAACAACACTTTGTGGATCGCACAAAGTGCTGTCCTGCGTAGGAATCGAACCCACGCCACTGGCACGGAAGGTCGGTATCTTAACCACTACGCCATCTGTGCAGTCATTTGTATTCTTACTCCGTCACCACACGGAATGTGATAAAATAATATTAATGAATTGATCAAAATTGGTGGAAACTTTTTTAGGCGACTGGTTATCCAGTCCCATCCAGCTCAAACCGCCGGTGGGAACAAGCAACCTTCCTCTTTATGAGCAATTCGGAGATCTACCGACATCGAGTCCTTATCTGCGGCGATCTGACTGCGCTTTAATCGAACGTTCGAAGTGAGAGCATGATGACTAGGAACTCTTTAAACTGCTGTGCGATTGACCACAGTAGATATTTGAATTTTATGGTCCATCCGTTGAAATAAGCTTTCGAATATTCATGAAGAATTTTGTGACTGATATCGTGTTCCATTTGCCAGAGAGTCTTTATTGTGGTTTGAAGACTATGTCTAAAGCCATGAGGACTTTGATAATTAATTTACATGGACTGTGGATGAAGTTAACTTAGAAACTATACTCAAATCAAAGTTGTAACGCTGTCTCTTCTGCAAATTTACGATCTTAGTAAATGAATGAAATAGGCTATCACGACCCTGTTGTACTAACAAGCATCACCTTAATAACATACGCAGTTAAGGTATAAATCTGTGACCATATACAAGAAAATAACACAATAAATAAGTAACTAAGTTAACTTGTTAATTATTCAGATAAAAGAAAACGCTTCTATTGTATACATTTTCCTCAAACGAACAGTTTTAATGGAAAACGAATATTCATTTTACCGAGATTTTCCCAACAAACGACCTCTTATATGCAGAAAGGAAACACGGGATGAGATGGGAAATCCTCTGTGCGAAAATACAAAGTACTTTTTTTTTTAAAGCTAGCTCCTCGTACATAAATAATAAATGCTTGTGACACGGGAACTTTAGAATTATACAATTAAATTGTAGTCACTCAGATCATGGTCCCAGGTCTATATGTCCCACTGCTGGGCTCAAGTCTCCCCAACGTATACCACACTAGTTAAACTGCCTGGTATTTTTTTTTTGCGGCGGGCAATGGAGTGTCTACACCCCGCTAAATCCGTCCGGGGTGACAGAAGAAGCGGCGCGCAACCCCATAGACCCGCCCTACATGTACCTCTCTACACCGTACGAGCGGGCCACAGGACATGGTCCCAGGTCTTTGTCTTCGGTAGCCCGCCCGGCGGTTTACCCTCGCGGGTATCCTCTCGAGTCGACGCCCCGGCAGCTTTCGCCGTCGGGGCGTCGACCTCACGCTGTGGCCTCGCTTCGGGGCAACCAGACTAAACTCCAGCCCGGAACTGCTTGGTATAGGAATTTTTCGAGTTTTTAACCTTTTTCTTATGAATTTTATATACATATTCTATTACTTAACCGTCTATTACGAACCCACAGACTAAAAAAAGGGTGGTGGATTATATTCTTACTCCGTCACCACTCACAATACTCATTTGTAAATATCACGAAATTTTATCCAGCATAGCATTCGAACTTTATAATTTCAGATAAAGATTGCTGCAGAATTTTTTTACTGTTTGAAGTAGGAGATTCTTACGGATATATGAACGAATGAAATTATGGGTATATAGATGGATGAAATTATATATTTAACAACGAACGAACGTCTGGTTAAGAAGATATACAATGCGAAAGTGAAAGGATGTAGGTACCGGGGGAGACCGAGACTAACCTACCTAGATCGGTCGGGTCGGGATCGGTCATGTACTGAAGGAAGGTGGAGTCAAGAGTCTCCAAAACCGGCGAGCGTGTATGAAGATAATTATGAATGTGAGGCAGCGAGTGAAGTATGCAAGGGTAGAGTTCTCTGGCACTCTGTTCTCTCTGCCTACCCTGCAAGGGACATGGCTTGATGATATGTATTTATATAAATTATATATTTTTTTTAATTAACCACTCCATTTAGCTATGGATTGCTATGTGGTGACACAGAAAATATATTTTTCTGTGTCATCGTTTTTAGCCCACCGTTGTTGTAAAAAACAATTGACGTGTATTATATGCATAAAACATCTAAGCAAGAGATCAAAAACTTGAAATAAAACCCTACACCAAACCATCTGATCATAGTGGAACAGTAAGCCAATTGCCATGCTATTTTGTAGGATATTTGTGTCAGTATATGAGCTGAAATAAAATTAATAAATCATAGCGATAGATTAAGGAGAGAATTCATAATATAATTCTAGACCAGAATGTCTACCATTAGAAAAAAAACGAAGATAAATTACTTGCATTTCTTTCTTGATTTTTTTTATCATTTTCTTTTATTTTTAAAGTCACCACTCTATTGTAAAGAAATGATCCTTATATTGACGGAGACTTCACAAACATATAATTAGCGCAGACAAATTACACCCAGACTCAGAACAACCCTGTGGATCGCAACAAAGTATTGTCCTGCGTGGAAATCGAATCCATGGCACTGGTATGGAAGGTCGTTATCAAAACTACTACGCCACCTATACAGACGTAAATCTGTCGTCTGTGTGTAAATAAATTTGTATCAATAAAAAAATATATATTATCTTTTGAATACTGATTACATTATCACAGCACCAGCTTGTCAAAGATTATTAAGGTTCTTACGATAAATTAAAAAAAGACTGTCTATTTTATATCCCGGATAAATAATGCTCCTCTTGGATGACAGTGTTTATATATTATAAGCTGTTGAAACTATAAGTACAAAAGAATATTAAATACCTGCTATCTTGGGCATCGGTACTGTGATCGGAGCTGCTGCCGTAGTCGCCGTGTTTGGTGGATAAACTGGATCGCAACATTCTCGCTCCGGGAACTCGCTGCCACTCACCCGCGCCGTCAATAGTACCACCAAACCAATCACGGACCATATTCCACTGAACTTTAAACCCCTACGAGACATCGACGCAATCTTCTGACCCAAATTACAACTCACATTTGCTATTGTATTTAAATTATCAAAATTACGTGCACTCGTTAATGGAATTTCATGTATTGTATTTATATTGAAAATTGGATTTGAATTTAGAATGGGTATTATACACTGTGTTGCCAAATTAACAATAATTGGACTTTGATTTTCAATTAGCAGTGTTGCCCTTTTTTTATTTTTTATCGCGTGTTGTTTTTGCACTTGATATAATGCTGTTGTCTCTTTTTCACACTTAATTGTTTCGCTGTCATTATCATCGCAAATATTCTTTTCTTCTGTCATCTGTCACAGTTCACATTACACTTATTGAACGTTTCTTAAATTTTAATGATATGTTTTGATTTATTATCGCAAGTACTATTAACTCATATATAATTGACTTGAAAATTTGCAGGGAACTTAGATTTAAATTTTATATATTTTTATTGTATATTTTTCGGTAAATATTTATGTTTGTTTAAATCTAAAACAAAAATAAAACGAATGAAATTAATAACGAAAAGTAACAGAGTAAAATATAAATAAATATTTGAA
This sequence comes from Lymantria monacha, assembly GCA_905163515.2. Lineage (NCBI taxonomy): Eukaryota > Metazoa > Arthropoda > Insecta > Lepidoptera > Erebidae > Lymantria > Lymantria monacha. The sequence continues at coordinate 9,576,198 of LR991107.1, read as the reverse complement.
AAAAAAATACATTTTCGTTCTGAAATCTGTCACTCAAGTCCGTTTCATACATTTTCTATATACTCATATCCAAGTAATTCGCTAATCTAATAACCATCCAAGTATCCACCATAATTCATACAGAAATTGCTTAAAGTTGAATTCATTCATGGATGTGTAACAAACCTGAAGTTAAGAGGGCATTAAACAAATTGAATTCGTAATACGCTATTTAACTTTTGTGTCGAGATTTCTAACGCATATTACTTTTATGCCTACTTCAAAAAGTTCTTCTATTTACGACGGAATTTCATTAAATGGCCGAAGTGGAAGAAAAAACCATCTATTCGCTTTTGTTTCCAACCTTGTCTTGAAATGTGATAATTTATTTTAATTGTAATTCTTAAAAAGATTCTGCTCTCATTTTTTCTCCGTAAGTCACGGAGAATGTTAAAAAAAAAATTGTTCTTTTAATAACAATATCTCATTTTTCTAATAAGATTTGTTTTACGATTTGTAAAAGTTATCTTAATGAGGATAGAGCAGTGTGTGTAAAAAAAACGCATGAATCTAAAGTTAGTAGTTAAAGTATGTAAAGCTTAGTTCATCAAATAATTATTTTGGGCTCATCATAATCATAAACCTAGTAAGTCCAGTTCGTGAAGTACGCATATGCACAAGCATACGCACACGTCACAATCTTATACTTATAAATAATACGTCATAATCTTATAAATAATAAAAAAACCGAAATTAAACTTAGGTTATCCGAAAGTGGGTTAGGTTTTTGATCTATATGTGAATCGTTAATCGTGATCGAATTTAATAGTGGTAGGACCACGCTGTGTGATATTTCTCTGTCTACAGCCGCGGGTCGGTCCGCCCGGGGTAGTACCAGACTCTCATAGAAGATCGACGTCTGAGTAATGGCAATTTGTTATTGCGCTTTGTTCGGTGAGCGAGAGAGCCGAAAGACCAACTGGGGTGGGTTTAGGGTTTGTATTGGTAGGCAGCGACATAGCTGTTCCTTTGGTATTGCAAAGGTTCATGGGCAGCGGTGACACTTACCATCAGCTGTGCTGCTTGCTCGTTTGCAACCATAAGCAATAAAAAAAATCAATCAATCGTACAAAATAATGATATTTGTATGTTAACTAGGCTATGTTTATAAAATTTGGAACGCAATTTTATCTGGCTTTAATGTAAAACCAATTAAAATATATCATTTTAAATTGCGTACAAGTTAAATTGATTTTTGAGTTATGAAGTGCGTGAAAAGGATCCGTGTATTAAGTATACACGAATCCTTGACACATGATACTGCACACCACTTCTTATGGCTTGAACTTGATGAAGTAACGAAGAGTAATGGATTGTATTCTTACTGCGTCACCGCACAAATACGGTTAGATAGATAATTATAAATTAGTAATTCAATCAGCATATAATATCATTAAACTCATTTTCTCAATTAAACTAATTTAAATTTAATTAAAATTAATGGTTTTATTTTATCCATCATGTGTAATTTCAGTAAATTTAAATTAATTTCGCCAATTTAAGCTTGAACCAATTATGGTTTTATATTCAAAGTAAAGTGTTAAGTGGTGTTTTAAGTGATTTTTGTTGACAACTGAACCAATCTCATATTTAAATCTAGTGAATAACAAATTTTCTCTACAATAGAATAATCTGAATAACAAATAAGTTTGATATATTATAACGAACTTGAATCAACATATAAATTAGTACTCGCTGGCTTATGAACCATTAATTTTTTTTTTTTTTAAATACAACACTCTGCTCTATAGAAATATGCCTTATATAATTAACAGACACAAATTACACCCAGACACCGAACAATTTATAGATAGCATGCAGTTTTATCCTGGATGAGAATTGAACCCATGACACTTAGTATTACAGGTCGGCATATTAACCTCTACGCTATCTGCGCAGTCCACAATAGTTATCGAAAGGTATTTTTTTTTATTGTTCTAAGTCATTATGAACTTAGTCTAAATTACCCCTGACTTGATCAGGGACCTAAATTAGTTGCGATAATTTATTAGCAGTTGCAATAAAAGTTAGAAAAATTTTTAAAGAATACATAGTAACATTATAAGAATTAAATTAAATTTAACAAGGAAATATGAAAAATAATTATGCTAAGAGAGAAGTAGTAATGTAGTTAAAATGTAAAAGAGAAAATGAATAGCACTTAATAGTATAATGAAACTATTTTGATATAGAAAAAACAAGTACTACTTGTTGATACTTATTATCAGGAATCTTAGTTAGTTGAGGAAATTAATTAACAGTATATGTACATCTGCTATATATAGTAGTAGTGACATAAGAAAGGTAAGAGAAGTTAGAGAGAATACATAGTGATATTATAGGGATGGGGTAACAAAAGTAAAAACTATAAGTTATCGATAGGTTGATAGTTAGATGGATGAAAGTTACAAAAATCACTACAGATGTCTTCCTAAACTTGCCAAGTCGTTTAAAGCTCAATATTGAGCCGTCTAAGGAACGAATGATTTCCTTTGAACATCAGTTCAAACTTCAATAATTAGTCCATCTAAACTTATTATAAAGTTTTTGATAGGGTTGACACGTTTAAAATTAAATACGCCCACTATAAATGTTTCTCTAAAAGGGTGAATGGTTGTTGCTCGAAGGGACCTCCTGATTCACCATAAAAAAATATTTATAAAAAAAACTATTAACACTTACTATTCCAAACAAGTCACTATACATGGAGGGGAGTGGTATGATAACAAAAAAGCCGTTTGTTAACTAAACTGATCATCATCATCATCTAAGCTCATATACATCCCACCGCTAGGCTCGAACCTCAAATACTAGGAGGGAATTTCACCATGCTGGTCAGACGTGTTGGTAAAGAGTTTTGTTTCGAGTTTTCCTTCTCTTGCATAGACGTTCCATGTGTAATACTGATACGAATTACTTATGTGACTACTATCAGAATATTTTTAAATATAAAAATATGAAATAAAATTAAATAATATATACAATTAAAAAAGTTATAAGTTTTTGAAGTTTTTAGGTGGCATGTTCTATCCTTTCTTTTACACAACGTTGTTTGTTTAAGGCAGACGCAGATTAGTATGGAAATTGCTACGTTGACGTCATATTATTTGTATTTCTTTCTCTCTCTCACTCTGTTTAATTAATAAAAATGCTTGTAATTAGTTCAATATGTAAATAAGTATTGTGTTATTTTAACAAATCGATGTAGTTGCTATTTCATGTTATGTGTACGCCATAAAAAAGAGTTAATATCCCAATTACATGTGCTTTATAAGGCTACATATAAATAATTTTAATTGCTGGGTTTGAAATAAAACTATTTTCCTCAAACATGCTTGGAAATTAGAGCATTATTTTGACAACCTTCTTCGAGATAAATCGATATTGCTGTACTGACCAAATACATGCGAGCAGCGGCTGGCAAAAAATGTATGAAAATCCATATCTGTCGTGTTTTAGCGGCCAAATAAATATATGTATAAATTCATATCTATCGTGTATTTTAAAAATGGAACGATTTGTTTCTTGAAAACATGGCAAGGAAATAGGCAACTTATCAGAGTTTTATTTAAATTTCAAACTGGCTTGAAAAGAAACCTGTTTGATAATGAAAAAAAATAATTAATACTTTAGCACGTGAAAAATGTTGTTCGTTGTTCGTCATGTATACAGTTTTACTTAGTACTACTTAGTTTTAATTTACGCGCATTATTTGAGAAAAAAACTATACAAGCCTTGGCCACAACTGATGAACTTACGTATGTGTGCCTCGGCTACGCCTCGGCCCACATTTACACGTTCCTCCATCAATGCCTCTTTTGCTGGCCGCTGCAGTAATGTACTATTTCCCGTGTTTCAAACACTTAAGCGTTCAGGGTTAGAGGACGACTTTATTCGATTTGGCAGAATAATCACTATAAAAATTCATTACAAATTTAATTGTTAATAGCGATAAATTTTGTGATTCTTATAGGTAATAATTAAACGTATTCTATTCACGAGGCCGTTCTACAAACTGAGTACATTGTTACGACAGTGTCTGATCAGATAAAACTGTCTCTCGGAAGGTCGCTTAAACTAATAATGAACTGACTGGGCACAATTTACGTCTTTTATACGTATAATGAAATAGATATTCATTTGTCTCTTTTTTTTTACATTAATACGTTTAGTTTTTAATTTTTTTCAGTCCTATACTCATGTGTTAAGAATACGATGTAGTGCCATCGCTTACATTTTCTTAGGAGTCGTTAGGAGTGGGCGCTCGCCTAGCAATCTCGTAGCACCAATTGCGATTGTCATCGCCAAACATGATGATTAAGGCATTATACCCTTATGTGAAGAAACTAAATGGATATATAACCGCTTATGTATTCGAATACATACTTAGTTCAGGGAATTCTAATATTTGTATAGGATAAATAGTGGTAGGACCACGCTGTGGACTGTGCTCTGCCTACAGCCGCGGGCCAATGCATCCGGGGTAGTAACACACCCTCGCAGAAGATCTACGTCTGAGTAATGGCAATGCGCTATTGCGCTTCGTTCGGTGAGCGAAAGAGCCGACAGCCCAACTGGGGTGGGTTTGGGATTTGTATTGGTAAGCAGCGGTCTAGCTATACCCTTGGTATTGCAAAGGTCCGTGGGTGGTAGTGACACTTACCATTAGGTGTGCTATCTGCTCATTTGCCACCATAAACAATAAAAAAAAAGAAATTCTTCAACTAGCAAAGAATAGAAATACTAGAGGATATTTTCAATAATAATACAAATATTTAACAAAATAAAACCGACTTCAAGACAATGTAATCGTGGTCAATCTTTACATAAACATTACATACTCATTTTTTTTTCTGGCAGCCAGATATGGTGTGATCACACCCCGCTAAATCCGTCCGGGGTGACAGAAGAAGCGGCGCGCGACCCTATAGACCCGCCCTGCAATGTACCGCTCTTCGCCGAGCGAGCGGGCCACCGAAACCCGTTCTTGTCTTCGGTGTATATATTACATACTCTACAGCTTTATTGAGAAGATCACAATAAGTACCACTCAGATAGATTTTAATCAAATTTGTATTCCACGAAATAAAATAATATTGTTTAATTCTAATATTTAATGTGTATTACTTGTATAATAGTTAACGAGGGGAATGCGATGGCATTCGTGACGCAGGATATCATAATACGAAAGTCAAAGCACTCCTTTGTTTTTCATATGACTAATATAAGGAGATTAGTGTAACCTTACCACATCAACTTTCAAACAAAAACACCATTAAAATCGTTTCATTTAGAAAAAATTTTGAAGTAATACACATAATGCAATCGAATTTAAAACCTCCTCTTTTTTTAAAGTAAGTTAAAAATATACAAGATGTCCAATATTTTTTTCAAAATAATTCATTTTATTTGAAAAAAAAAATCAATTTTTGATTAATAACATAAACAGGTAACTGCTAACCATGGGGTTATTACGAATTCTAGGTTGGTGGCATTGAATTATTCCATCAGGAAATATTTTCAATTGTGACACAAATACCAAAACTGAAAGTAGAACAACGAGGCAGATTGATATCGATTTTTTTTTATAGTTCTGCCCCTGATGCTTAGACTAGAACCACAAGTCGAAAAATATTAACGCTTATTTTTGTAGGTTCACGTCGTTATTTCTAAAGAAACAGAGGCGAAATAACATTATTTTGGTAATGAAACAGAACTTCCATCCCACAGAGGCGAAACGATCAACACATTATTTTAGTCAACTAATTGCTGATAATCGTGCACAATTCCAAACAAGCCAATTCCAAGCGTTAAGAGAAATATTGAAAAAAATCTCTACGACAACATTAAAAAAATTATATCCCATTTATCACATCTCTTCGTTGTCTTTTACGACATCTACGGATGAGAGAGGAATGGTAAATTTATACTCGATCACCACACGTAGACTTTATTGGTAACATTTAAAAAATAATTGAGAAAAATAGGAAAAGAAAAACTGTTTTTGACAACCCTTAATTAAATGGTAAACTTTTAATTTGCCCTTCACACAAAATCATAATTTGGTATTCACTTCAAATTTGTAGTCATCAACTGAACTAAAGTACTAATTTGAATAAGAAAGTTCAAATACAGACGAAGATTTCAAACGATAATCACGTCTATTAATCCTTAGATTCTAAACCAAACTAATCTTAACTAGTATTATAAATGCGAACATTAGTTTGTGGGTAACCGCTTTTGATTTAATCATTAAGAAATTTTATAGTCACGTCACTTCGAAAAAAAAAAATGAGGCCTGGGTACTTTACCTTTCATCAAAAATATTAAAATCAAAAATAATGTAGTCACTTCGAGAAAGTACTTTACTTTTCATCAAAAATATTCAAATCAAAAATAATGTATTATAATTTAAATAACCACAGTAACTCTTCAAAATTATCATTTGAACGAAGGCGTGGCACGTATTTTTTTTAAAATGACAGCACGCCAAGGAAAACATCCTTGCATTGCGGAAGACTTATCAAACGTAATTTAACGGCTACAAATTACAGAGACTATAGTCTATCTAATTAGATTAGATAGACTATAGTAGAAAGAGAAAAGAAGTGCACTTTGACAGCTGTCGGAGTAAGTTGTCTAGGTATGTAAACCAAATAATCGCTATCGAAAATATCCGATTTTAGTGAGAAATTAATATTGATTCTGTTTAATTAATAATCGATTTATTTTTTTTTATTTCAAGAAAAAGATGAATAAATTAAGTACTAAATTAATACTAAACTAAGCTAATTATTTCAACATAAAATCTATTCATTATATTTAGTAGGATTAGGTAGGGTAAGTAAAAACAAAAACTGGATTTGAAAATAGCTATTTATTCAGAATCACTGCTATTACTTGAATTATCATCGTCGCGAACATTAATAATTATTTTCTTATCAATAAAATTGTCGAAACGTACATTTCTGTCAAAATCTATATTCGATTATTATTCTAATATTTTTACCGATTATTTAGATATTTCTGAATTCAAAGTTGTACTACTGTGTAGAACGTGATGACTTGACATTGTAAGATCGTGAATAATAATTACTATTTACCATGTTATTTTAATTTTAAATTAGTTTTACGAATTTCAACATTACATTATTGTACAAGAAAGTCATCCGCAACGTTAATTATGTAAATAACTTAATAGTTCTTCAAAATTTCACATTTATTGTTTGCAATCCTGTGTATACGTTTGACTAAGGTTATTGTGTATTAAAAAATGCAAAACGTCAAAATGCACTTCTTAGATTAGATGAACTATAAGAACAAAAATTTATGGATCGGAGAAATTATTGCCCTACGTAAGAATCCAATCCATGACACTGGCATATTAAGTTGGTATCTTAACCACTGCGCAGTCCAATTAATATTTCTATTTATTCATCAGTCTATTATCAATAGACTGATGAATATGCTGGAAATGAATATGCTGGATTAAAGTTCTCCCACAACAGATACATAATGCCTTAATCGTAACCTTTAGCGTTGAGTTAGCGATTTTAATTGATGTAGGGTTAGTGTCTGGCATGCGGCCAGTCATTAAACTATTACCAGTAACTTTTACAATATGTACTATAAAAGAAGGGATAACATCTATTGTATCGACCCCAAGTAGTTGAGATAAGAATAAGAGAATGATGATGGGCAAGTAAGGGGTGGAAATGCATTGCTTTCTTAATTCGTCTAATCAAAATTTTACGATTATTTTTTGAGTAATCTTCAACGTATTTGTTTGGCCGCCGATTGATGATGTTTTTGTTAATTGTTGATGAAAACTTTTATTTTTTAATGTATCTTTTAATTTGATATACTATTTTTGAAGTCAGTTTTATTTATTTATTTATTGTTATTAAATATTGAATATTTTAATGGGCGACCTAGATAGCAACTAGCTTACAAATAAAGTAAGTAATCATGAAAATCAAGTGAGGAAAAATGATTCTGAGATCCATGGACACATGCACGCACGCACGTGCATGCTTTGAGTATCATATGAGACTAGTCAATGATATATACAGACGTCTGTCTGTTGGTTGTAGTTGGTCCGCATTTCTACCGCTCAATCTCCAGAGGACATGGCAAACTTATATAACGGTTGACACTGATGCTTCATTATCATCACTGATGCTTACCGGATACTAATGTCATCTCATCATCATCATCTCAGCCCATATATGTCCCACTGTTGGGCATGGGCTTCCTCTATAATACGAGGGAAATTAACCTACTATACCGCGCGTGTCAGACGTGTTGGTATAGGGTGTTATATCGAGTTTTCCTTCTCTTGCACAGATGATATATGCATATTATATCCCTTAATCGACTTTCACGATACCCACGGGTAAGAGAGGGGGTGCTGAACTGTATTCTTACTCTGTCACCACACGGAAAATACTAATGTATCGGTAAGTAATTACATCAGATCTTCAAATAAGATATAAGCTTAAAGTCTCAAACGCAAAACATTTTTTTAATCAGACTGATAGTTCCCAAGAGGAAAGCATTCAACTAAATAAATTCTTCAGCTTTATAATAGAGATGTATATAATATATAAAACTCTATATATATATATAAAACTCTATAAAGAGGAGCATCAAGACTTGCTCTAACTTGAAGGTTACTAATACATCATCTAGAGACGACGCAATCCATTTCCTTCAATTGACTCTATTTGCGAGTAAGTAGAGCAGATGCGAGATAAGAAATGTTTGAGGAAAATCTATTGTAACATCGGAGAATATATTTACACGCATCTTGGAACCAACATTTTTAGTAATTGAATTTGCACAACTTTCTCTGCGAATTCCTGTTTTGTTATGGTAGAGCAGTTATTTTTATTTGATATAAAATTATTTTTTTATGAATTTTAATGCGCCTTAATTAAGATTGACGACTCCAACAGTCCTCTCAAGATCATCAACGCTGATAAGTATTGAAAACGTCACATAAAAAAAAAGCAAAATTAAATAGTAAAAAATCTGTAAAAATATTATTTAAACGTCACAAATATTGCTAAAATTATGAGACTCTTACAATCTGCTTAGCACATAAAAAATAATCTTATTAAAAAAATTTGACGAACGACTTCAACATACACTCACTTCGCTCTTTCATTTTCTGCAAAATACTAGTAGACTTCCGTGTGGTGACGAGGTAACAACTCACCACCCCCCCCTATCTTACCCGTGGTTAATCGTAAAAGACGACTAAAGGATAAAATATACATATAACATCTATGCAAGAGAAGGAAAACTCGAATAAAATCCTATACAAACTCGTCTGACCAGCGTGGTGTAGTAGGTCAATTTCCCTTCTAGTGTGAAGGAGGCTCGAGACCAGCAGTCGGGTTGAGAGCCCTCAGCGCTCACCCACAGTCCGGGTAAAGTTGTCATAGCCATCTGCGGCTAACAACTAAGACACAAAAAAAAAAAAAAAAAAAAAACAAAAAAAAAAAAAAAGAGAGACCAGCCGTGGGACATATATGAGCTGAGATGACGATGATGATGATGATGATAAGTAGACTTAAAGAAACCTTGTATTATCAAGATGAAAAAATTTCGATTAAAATCTGTATTATATTATATTTTACTAGCCATCTAAGCAGTAATAATAAAAATATTTTTATCTCTTAATTTTGCTTACTTAACATTTCCCTTAGCAACGTCCATATTCAAAATCAATAAATATAAAAGGTGTTCACTTGTGTTTTCCCGCGCGGGTATACGTTACTATAAATAAAAAATGGCGGACTTCCGGTCAAGGCACGCACCAACGTGGCTAAGGTAACCCTCCCGTAAGGGCAGTCGATTCTGTAATAAATATATCGTTATGCTTCATGATTTATCAACGGTCTGAATGCTTTATATTATTTATATATGTTTATTTAAAATATATTATACTTATTGATATCCTTATTTATTTTTATTATATTCCTAAAGAGCTGCCTAAATGTGAAAGACACTCACGTTTTGGAACCTAATCTTTAGTTCTATGTAATAAGGAACAAGCCTATTGCTACAGAATATCTAACTTCCAACTTACTGCTGAGTTTTTTCGAGAAAATTCTCCAATATCAAGACACTTTATAAAAACCTGCTACACCTATTCTACTTCAATAAAAAGCAATTAAAATTTTGTCATTTAATTACTTATTTTATTTATACTAATTATATATCATCATCATCATTCTCCTACTCTTATCCCAATTACCTAGGGTCGATATAATATGTACTCTTCTTTCACAGTACATATTGTTGAAGTTATTGGCAATAGTTTTATGACCGGCCGCCTGCCTGACGCCAACCCTCCTTGGGAATGTAATTGTTGACCAAACGGCATCAGGTGGAGTTGGCCCAGGTCGTTATAAGGCTCTTAAAAAAAAGAAACATGTTTTGTGAACATGATAAACAACAAAATATAGACAAACGAGTCTTACACTGATTAGTTTAATATTCAAAAAGGTGTCACACAGGGAGGTGTGGTATCACCGTCATTATTTAACATAATCATAGACGACTGTCTCCAAGAGTAAGATAATGCTTGCAGTTACCACTACTGGTGATGGTAACTTCTTAGTCGTCTTTTACGATATCCACGAGCCAAGTAAGGGTTGGTAGTAGTCGTAGCTGCTACCACGCATTTTATTTATACTAATCATATATATATATATATATATATATATATATATATATATATAAATAATTGACTAAGATAACATTTTTTACTCTTTTAGACACAAGCTTCTTCTAATCATCATCTCAGCTCATATATGTCCCACTGTTGGGCTCGAGCCTCCTCCATAATGGGAATGTAATTGACCTACTACACCACGCTGGTCAGACGTATTTGTATAGGGTTTTGTTTTGAGTTTTCCTTCTCTCACATAGATATTAATGCGTTTTATATCTCTTAGTTGTCGTCACGAGTAAGATAGGGTTTGTGAATTGTATTCTTACTCCGTCATCACACGGAAATATTCTTCTTCTGATTACGCTTCTTCTAATAGTTAGTAGAATTAACTAGAGTAATTGGCTTGTTTCAATGGTCGTATAATTTGTATATAATATAATATGCATAAGGTTTAATTTGATTTGATTGTCTTCGGAATCTATAGTTCATTAATCATCCCCAGAGCAGGTAATATATAGTAATTTTTATGAGGCTACGCATCGAATATATATCTTTACATACCCCTTTTTATGGGGAATTTTAAAGATTCAACTAATATCCGAATTTATAATGTAATAGGAGGCGTATATCATACGTTCATGGAGCCGACGCCATGAGACAGAGTATAAAAACTCAAAGTGACTACTATTTACTTGTCTTCAAAAGCATCTAGGAATACGAATATAAGTGATCGTTAAGGATAACTAAGGTTCGCAAATAAATAATATAATTCAAAGAAACGGAAACTTTAACTAAACCCCTATATAAAACTATTTAAATACCCCTACTTATGTATATAAAATCAGCGCCAGGACTCTGTAACCTGGCACATGCTGAAATGGAATCCTGGTTGATACATTTCAAATACACATTTTCTAACTTTATAATATATTTGTATAATCTTTAATGCGAAAGTGGAAGGATGTAGGTACCGAGGGAGACCGAGACTGACCTACCTAGACCAGATCGGTCATGTACTGAAGGAAGGTGGAGTCAAGAGTCTCCGAAACCAGCGCGCGTGTATGAAGAGAATTATGAATGTTGAGGAAGCGAGTGAAGTATGCAGAGATAGAGTTCTCTGGCACTCTGTTATCTCTGCCTACCCTGCAAGGGATATGGCGTGATGATATGTATGTATGTATAATTTTGTACTTTGTTGAAGGATGATGTATCAATAATTTTTTCTTTCTCTTTTTCTCTCTTTCTTCCATCCCTGTGGAGGAGGCTCGAATACAGCAGCACGTATATGAACCGTGATGATGATTACGATGAAGATGATGAAGACGATATTATTTTTTATTGCTAATGGTGACAAACGAGCAAGCAGCACACCTGATGGTAAGTGTATATAATAAATTCTTCCTTTTTCCTTACTAATTTAGTTAACTATACAATAAATAATGAAATAATTAAAAATGTATTAGTTAAGTAGTTGATTACACGTCAGTGACTAGACGCTTAGCCGCTAATCCCCTTCTCAAAATAAATAAAATATGGATACCTTATAATTCTACGTACTCGTACCTCTTTGAAAATAAATATATAACTATAATAAAATATAAGTTAATCTGTTATTAAAATTAATCTACATATTACTTTAACTATAAAAATATGTTTATAAATGCGCGTTGTATATAAATTTAATGAATACTTTTTAGATTTTTAATAAAACGGCCGTTTAATGAACCAACACCTTTTTCAAATAAGAATGAATATATTTAAAAACAATATTTATAACAAACAAAAAAAACAACTTGAAATAGTGATTGAGCTTTTAGAGTAATAAGCCAACCTATTTCTTAACCACTACATATTTCACGTTCGATTATATAGAATATCTTCAAAATCCGAAGTCCTACCCAAAAGAAGTTAAAATGCGACCAACACCGAAGTATCCCCTGCATAAAGAATCATCTAAATTGCTTCACAAACAGATAAGCCATGCCGAGCATTCCTAAAATATACATAAATGTATACAGTCAAAAAGGGTACTTACTTTTCTTATAGTCTACATTTAAAATTATATTAATATATAAATAATGAAACATATATCATAACTTTTCCCCGTCCTTGCGAGCAACTAACTATAATTACTTCAAAGTACTCGCCGCTTACGTCATAAGACCAATTTAAAAAGCCAACACAAATAAGTCGACGACCAAGTATCGATTACTCGGTGCCCTTGCAGCCGGGATCGATAAAAAACGATCCGATTATTCGGTACGAGCTCCGAGACAATACTCGTGATGTAGTGATTTATTTCGATTGCCTCGGCAGAAAACTACATATTGGGAAATTGGAAAAGTCCGATATAGAAAGGTTTTGGGCACTGAGACTTATGGAACTGCGAAGTTTCTTCGACAGACTTTATATTTATTATAAACACAGATGGCTTACAAAAAAATTGTAGACGATGAGGTTTTAAAAATGAAATATAATTTACTTGGCACGCCAATGTCACGGTAGGTAAGTTGGCAAACACCGTAAGTTGGCCACCGAAGACAAAGATCGGGTACCGGTGGCCCGCTCGCACGGCGAAACGAGGTGCTTGCAGGGTGGGTCTATGGGTTTATATATATAGGTAGAATATTAAATGTTAGATATACAATGCGAATGTGGAAGGATGTAAGTACCGGGGTCGATCGAGAATAACCTACCTAGAACAGATTGGTCACGTACTGAAGAAAGGTGGAGTCACGAGTCTCTGAAACCGGCGAGCGTGTATGAAGAGAATTATGAATATTGAGGAAGCGAGTGAAGTATGCAAAGATAGAGTTCTCTGGCACTCTGTTCTCTCTGCCTACCCTGCAAGGGAGATGGCGTGATGATATGTATGCATGTATATGTGTAGGTAGAATATAGGTTGAAAAACGAATGTAGTTTAAATATGTCAAATTTATCGTAGAAATCCTGAATACATCAAACCCCATGCGAGTTTGGTTACCATTTTTTAATAATAAATGTATAGAGAAAGCGAGAGAGGCAACTATGAATCCCACGGGCAGTATATGGTAAAGATATTTATGCATTTACCTGAAAAATCTACCCGAACGAAATGCCTAACTAGGTCTTTAAGATTATACCAACTTTGATATAGTTGAAAAACCTTTTTTTTGAAAATCTATTAGACAATTTTAGAAACACATTTATTTCTTAGAAAAATGTTTTAATTCAGAAATTATATAATTTTATAAAAGTATATGAATGTAGTATAATTTTTAACCGACATCAAAAAGGAGGAGGTTCTATGTTTCATTGTATGTATTTTTTAAATGTAATGGATTGTATTCCAGTACAGTAAAAATTATTGACCAAAAAAAGTAAAATTACTTTGCATTTTGTGCTGGGCTAAGCTGGTTTATAAAAGATGGACTAAAGAATATGTACAAATAACATCTGTCTAAAGTCTCGAAAGGAAACTCTATGCCGATTCCTCTAAGCAGTACTCGTATATTGAATCATTTTCCTTTTGAATATGGAGTCCTAGGATATCTGTTCTATCTATTTATTCACGTCGACTGCTGAAGATCGTCCTCCTTAAGTGGAGAATAATACCATAATCGCCACACCTAGTAGATAAGTTAATGATCGCATTTAGTTTTATAAATTTGCCATAAGAAATTATGCTGACCATATACTTAGTGCACAGCTTGTTTTTAACTCATGCAAGGGAAAATAAGGAGTGATTATGCTTTTGATATCATATTTTTAACTTGTAACCACATGAGATAAACTCAGATTGTGACAAAAAAATATAAAATAGTTTTACTGTTTATAATTTTTTTATAGTAAATATCCGTGGTAGATTGCCATACACTCAACTCAATTAAGCGGAAATTTAAAATTAATCAACAAATTACCCAGCATTCGACATTCTATAGAAATCTAAAAAAAAAATTACATCTTCCACAGACCTACATACCTAGTCCAATTTTTTTTTAATAAAAAATCATATAAAATTGGTCCAGCCGTTTAGGAGGTGGTCAGTTACAGGCGTACAGAAGAGTTATAAATTAAGCTGGCAGACGCTAGTAATATATAAAAGGTGTAGACCTTTACTGTGGGCCACCGAAGACAAAGATCGGGTTCTCCCACTCGCTCGGCGAAAAGAGGCGCGCATTACCGGACGGGTTTATGAGGTCATGCGCCGCCTCTTCTGTTACCCCGGACGGATCCCGGTGGCAAAAAAAAAACAACCTCTACTGTAGTATATAAAACATACAATAGTATATAAAATATGTGTATAACTCTAAAATTAATGCGGTTGAAATGCGATCTCTGCGGAAAATCTGTGGAGTTAGGTTGACCGACCGCATTCGTTACGGCGACGTAAGAGAGCGAGTAGGTATGAAAGAGAGTATTGGTGTAAAGATGCGAAAGGGAATGCTCCGATGGTTCGGACATGTGGAAAGAATGCCAAACGAACGTCTGGTTAAGAAGATATACAATGCGAAAGTGGAAGGATGTAGGTACCGAGAGAGACTGAGACTAACCTACCTAGACCAGATCGGTCACGTACTGAAGGAAGGGAGTCAAGAGTCTCCGAAACCGGCAAGCGTGTATGAAGAGAATTATGAATGTTGAGGAAGCGAGTGAAGTATGCAGAGATAGAATTCTCTGGCACTCTGTTCTCTCTGCCTACCCTGCAAGGGATATGGCGTGATGATATGTATGTATGTATGTAACTCTAAAATAAAAAAGAATCAAATGCCGCTTGATATATTATATTATCTAAGCATCTTAAATTTATCATATTAACGCGTATATGCGTCAACATATGAATAATTTATATGAATGTCTCTTGAGTAATAACAGGAAAAAATGTTTGTAAAAAATTTAAACAAATTTAAGATGAGAATATCAAAATGCTTTGGATTTCTTAATATGTTAGGTGTTGCTTTTAAATTCATAATTGTAAATAACTACCGCCCCTATCTTACCCGCGGATGATCGTAAGAGACAACTATGGGATATAAAACGCTTATATATAACATCTATACAAGAGAAGGAACTCTCAAAACAAAATCCTATAGCAACACGTCTAACCAGCGTGGTATAGTAAATCAATTTCCCTCCCATTATAGAGGAGTCTCAAACCCAACAGTGGCATGAAATAAAGACGGCAGTGTAAGAAATCGATGGTTACTACTCCATCCACCCTTTTCCGTAAGTATCTTACAATTATATCCTAAAATATATTAATAAATGGAACCATAAAATTAAGAGATTTTCTTCTTTCGAATGGATACCATATCCACTGCGTAAAAAGAAAACTCTAAATGTTATGCGAACTTATATAGCCAGAATGGCTATAAGCTGATTTTTTTCGAGGAGATGAGACCCATACTAAACTTTGTGATTTATATAAGTTCTTCTCATAGAGAGGAGACTCATACCCCACAGTAGAAGCTAAACAGAAACAGAAAAAAGATTGACAAATAAATCAGAAATGCAGAAAGAGTAAAGTTTAGTCGTTGGACATAATTCGTGACTCTCCTCACAGTGCCATAAGAGGCGATTAAGATTCGTAAACAGTTTGAATTACTTTAAAAAAAGAATCATCATTCTCCTACTCTTATCCCCATTACTTGGGGTCAATACAATATGTACTCTTCTTTCATAGTACATACTGTAAAAGTTATTGGCAATAGTTTTATGATCGGCCGCCTGCCAGACGTCAACCCTCCTTGGGAATGTAATTGTTGATCAAACGGCATCAGATGGAGTTAGCCCAGGTCATTATAAGGCTCTTAGTCGTCTTTTAATAATAATAAAACCCTATATCAACAAATTTGCCCAGTTTGAGTAGTCTCTTGCTCGTTTGTGGGACTTTTATAGATTAAGAAAAACGAAAAGGAAAGTATTATATACTATACTATCCACATTAACATTTTATTTTTAATATTACTTTAATGGTATACAGAATTAATGAATATAATCTAAAGTTAGGCTTCATTGTGTGTCCGACAAATATCCTAGGCTAACAATTGAAGTGCTATCAAAGACAAGGCTACAGTGTGTGTGATTCAAGCTTAACAAATTTTAGAGCATAATGCCACCAAGGCTATGAGTTTCAAAGTAATCATCATCTTAGCACATATATGTACCACTGCTGGTCTCAAGCCTCCTTCACAATGTGAGGAAGATCGACGCACTTAATGTAAGTGCATCGATCGACCTTGGTCAGTTGAGTTGGTACAGAACTTTATGTCGAGTTTTTCTTTTCTTGCATAAATTTTTCGATTTAATATTAAATAATCTGCATGTCACTCATAAACAGAAAATGGATGGTAAACTGTGTAACTATATTCTAAAAAAAATGGCGAGAATCAATCCTATAACACTGGTAACACTAATTAGACCAATAAGGCTTTTTTTTTTACGGTGAACTATGGATGCGTCTTGCCCCGCCAAATCGGTCCGAGGTGACGGAAGAGGCGGAGTGTGACCCCATAGATCCACCGTGCAACTCCTCTCTTCGCCGTGCAAGCGGGCCACCGGTACCCGATCTTTATCTTCGATGGAGACCAATAAGGTCTCTAAATGACTAATCTGATTATAAATGTAATTTTTATTGATTTAATTTTGTACTTTTCAAGCCATTCATAATACAAGGATTTATTTTTGAAGAATTATATCATTTTAAAAGAGATAGATGTAAATAATGCAACATTTTTATTGTGATTTTTTTTAAATTGTATCCTTAGTGGGATACAATACAATATATAAACCTTTTAACTATGTGAAACGACTGAAGGAGCTGTGAGTTTATATTTTATTTGCTTGTAACGTGAGAGCGTCAGCAACTGTCAGCAATCAATATTAATTGCATAGATAGAACACTAGTAATATTCAACGTAGTGACTTTGATGGCTTGCATTTGTATCATATTTCATATAATATATAAATGAATGTACTGTGTGGTATACGAATATTACCAACCCTTACTTTGCTCGTGGATGTCGTAAAAGACGACTAAGAGCCTTATAACGACCTGGGTCAACTCCATCTGTTGCCGTTTGGTCAACAATTACATTCCCAACGAGTGTTGGTGTCAGGCAGGCGGCCGGTCATAAAACTATTGCCAATAACTTTTACAATATGCATTACGAAAGAAAAGTACATATTGTATCGAACCCAAGCAATTGGGATAAGAGTAGGAGAATGATTCGAATGTTTCGGTGGCTCGTATGTTCGGCGTAGAGACCCGACTAGAAAAAAAGTATGGTTCAACCAGATCATGTATCTGGACCCGATCAGGATAGAATGAGGCATGCCAGATCTGGCAAACCTGATCAGGACCAGGTCTGGTCCTGATCAGGATAGCCTGATGTGAAATAACATCAAGTATGGTAAGGCATACCGGATCAGGACCAGATCAGGACCAAATAAGGATAGCCTGATGTGAAATATCATTAAGTATGGTAAGGCATACCGGATCAGGACCAGATCAGGACCAAATAAGGATAGCCTGATGTGAAATATCATTAAGTTTGGTAAGGCATACCGGATCAGGAGCAGATCAGGACCAAATAAGGATAGCCTGATGTGAAATATCATTAAGTATGGTAAGGCATACCGGATCAGGACCAGATCAGGACCAAATAAGGATAGCCTGATGTGAAATATCATTAAGTATGGTAAGGCATACCGGATCAGGAGCAGATCAGGACCAAATAAGGATAGCCTGATGTGAAATATCATTAAGTATGGTAAGGAATACCGGATCAGGACCAGATCAGGACCAAATAAGGATAGCCTGATGTGAAATATCATTAAGTATGGTAAGGCATACCGGATCAGGACCAAATAAGGATAGCCTGATGTGTAATATCATCAAGTATGGTAAGGCATACCGGATCAGGAACCGATCAGGACAGAATGAGGCATGCCGGATCCGGCAAACCCTATCAGGACCAGGTCTGGTCCTGATCAGGATAGCCTGATCAGGGCCAGATCAGGACCAAATAAGGATAGCCTGATGTGAAATATCATTAAGTATGGTAAGGCATACCGGATCAGGAGCAGATCAGGACCAAATAAGGATAGCCTGATGTGAAATATCATTAAGTATGGTAAGGCATACCGGATCAGGACCAGATCAGGACCAAATAAGGATAGCCTGATGTGAAATATCATTAAGTATGGTAAGGCATACCGGATCAGGAGCAGATCAGGACCAAATAAGGATAGCCTGATGTGAAATATCATTAAGTATGGTAAGGAATACCGGATCAGGACCAGATCAGGACCAAATAAGGATAGCCTGATGTGAAATATCATTAAGTATGGTAAGGCATACCGGATCAGGACCAGGTCAGGACCAAATAAGGATAGCCTGATGTGTAATATCATCAAGTATGGTAAGGCATACCGGATCAGGAACCGATCAGGACAGAATGAGGCATGCCGGATCCGGCAAACCCTATCAGGACCAGGTCTGGTCCTGATCAGGATAGCCTGATCAGGACCAGATCAGGACCAAATAAGGATAGCCTGATGTGAAATATCATTAAGTATAGTAAGGCATACCGGATCAGGATCAAATAAGCATAGCCTGATGTGAAATATCATCAAGTATATAGTAAGGCTTGTAGTATATCAGAACTTGAAACAGTTTTCGTAACACAAAAAAAATATCAATCAAAATTCAAAAAAGTGACATGATTGTCATATTTATGCCACGGCGAAATTGTATTTGCATTAAAGGAGATTAATCTGAAATCTTTAATTAATCATATGTATTTAATAATAATAATAATGTTTAATTAATAATATAAAAATAATTTATATTTAAAGTAAAAACAAAAATAAATAATATAAATATATATATGAATGTACCTAACATTTGAAAACATAGATAGATAGAAATATTATATTGTAACAACCATTCTAACATTTAATGTTTTGGGTCATAATAAATAGATGGCGTTAGTAAAATGACGTCATTATTTGAATCGCGGTGTTAAGATTCTCCGTAGCGTAATGACATGGCCTAATATTAAATGAGTTGTTATCGAATCAGATTAAAACAGATCGATCAGGTCATGAATGAGAAATTCAGGCGACAGTTGCAGTCGTTAGCATCTGGTGGTTGCGCCATAATCGGAACGGCTCACTGGGACTCTCTATGATAAGAATATAGCACTGCATTCGGTGCCTACGTCATATATTAATTTATATTTTTACCTATTAAACATGTTCTTTAAGATATTCATGTTTTTTAAAAGGACCGGACTGGGCATACTCGTTTTGGATCAGGCAAGATATATAACGCAGATGATTGATTTGGTTCCAATCAGTAAAATTTCATCCGGACCCGATCAGGAACGCCTGATGTGGACCCGATCAGGAATGCCTGATCTGGACCCGATCAGGAGTGCCTGATCTGGACCCGATCAGGAATGCCTGATCTGGACCCGATAAGGTTTTCCTGATCGGGTCCAGATATATCTTCTGCGTTACATACCTTATCTGGTCCAGATCGGGCATGCCCGGTCCGGTCCTGCTAAGGAAGACGAAAAAATTTCTAGTCGGGGAGATACATGTAGGGTGGCTCTATGGGGCCACGCAATGCTTCTTCTGTCGCCCCGGATGGATTTAGTGGTGTGACCACTCCATAGCCCGAAGCCAAAAAACAAGAAAAAAGGAGTGTAGATATAATTTATTAGCCCGTTAGTTTTTTAATCGTTAATTGCGCTATCAATTTCAAACTGATTGCTCAAGAATAAAAGTTAGAATAATATTGTACATAAATCATATTCAAACAAATAACGTTAGGGGCTAAGCAGAAACTTGCAGTGGTCATCACCCACGTATACAAAAAAAAGCGTTTCAACACCAATATATATATATATATATATATATATATATATATATATATATATATATATATATATATATATATATATATATATATATGTGTGTGTATATATGTACTAGTAGTAGAGTACGCGTAATCGTAGAGCATGCATGAAGACTGTAATGAGCGTGAAAGAAGCGATGGAGGTATGTCAGGATCGTGGTTTGTGGCAATCCGTAGTCTCTGCCTACCCCTCTGGGAAACAGGTGTGAGACTATGTATGTATATATATACTATACTATTTAAGTAATAAATATTTGGCACTATAAAAATCACTCATATACTTTTCACTAATAGTCTCAAGCTTACTCTAAACATGGAAAAGAATTTTGACTACACTTACCAAATGAGTTGGTATAGATAGGACTTTATTTCAATGCAGTAATGTTATCTGCTCGCATACCTTGGTCGTCTTTTACCATAGGAAAGGAAGGAATGACCACGCATGAAAAAAGTTGTAATAACGAACATCACAAAAATGAATTTTTAATAAAACAAATGTTTCTAAATTTTAAATATAGATGGGGCTAAGTTCGTATTAATCACGGTGACCAATTAAAAAGTCAAACGAAGTGAACAAAGTAACGAAAGGTCACATAATTGTAGTTATTTATCACGTATTATTATATAAGTTACGTCATTTCGTAAGTAATATGTTTCAAAGTGTGTTATATATCAAAGTAAGTACTAGCCACTATGTATCTCTCTATATTGTGGCAGAGTAATAATATATATATATACCTTTCTTCAATAGAAATTGTGACAAACGATTAAGGAATATGTTATACATATTTGTTTAATATGATATAAATGCGATCTCTACGCAAAATTTGTGGAATTAGGCTGACCGATCGCATTTGTAACGATGACGTAAGGGAGCGAGTAGGTATGAAAGAGAGTATTGGTGTAAAAATGCGAAATGCTCCGATGGTTCGGACATGTGGAAAGAATGCCGAACGAACGTCTGGATAAGAAGATATACAATGCGAAAGTGGAAGGATATAGGTACCGGGGGAGACCGAGACTCACCTACCTAGACCAGATTGGTCACGTACTGAAGGAAGGTGGAGTCAAGAGTCTCCGAAACCGGCGAGCGTGTATAAAGAGAATTATGAATGTTGAGGAAGCTAGTGAAGTATGCAAGGATAGAGTTCTCTGGCACTCTGTTCTCTCTGCCTACCCTGCAAGGGATATGGTGTGATGATATGTATGTATATATGTAATATATTATTTAAAAATAATCTTTTATCTTCTATATTTAGGTTTTCTATATCATAGTCGTTAAAATGCAAAATTCGTAAATTTAAAAGGTAACTCTTCGGCTATTATATTAAATTCATTAATAACTCATATGAATTACTTTAAATTATGATGAAATATGCTTATGAATAAACAATAAACAATACGTACGGAGAATTAATTAATAATACGGGTCATACAGCTACGTCTGTAGAGGCTCTACGAGGTTACGTAGCGATTGCTACTTCACTTTCGTAGCCTTACTACGACATTTAGTGTGTCTATATCTCAATGTAGTCATAAAATGTCGTAGTAAAAATAATATTTATGTTGTCCATTTCATATCAATACGATATGGAGTGCTACATACCTATATACCTCTGGATATTAACGGCGCAATCGATATGATAGGCAGTAGTAACGTACATTTTTTCGTATCTTCAATATTCTTTTGTTATGAATTTCACAAGAACGTGAAATTCAATTCTAGCTGTTAATTGTTAATAGCGTTTCTAGGTACTGCCTGTAAGTCAAATTTCGGTGCTATTCATTTAGAGATTTCTGGATTACTTACAGTGTGTTATAATGATGAGAATGTTTGATGGAATTTGTCCCAAAAATAAAATATAAAATCAATTATATCTTCGTTAGTGTAGTATTGTATGCTGCTGAGTTTGACTACTGGATCAAGCTTATAAGGTATATAACTATTAGGCATCTCTTCATCGTCTTCTTCTTCAGTTCGTATACATCGCAATGCTAAATACTGGTCTCCAAAAGTGAAATTGATTTAGTGAGTCCATCAATCCACATAGACGGGTTATTATAAAATTTTATTTCAAGTTTTCCTTCACATGCATTGATCCCCGGAAACGAAGAATAATAATCTTACTCCATCACCATACAATTTTTTATTATCTAGTCAGACCCACATAATAATATAAGTGTTAAAAAATTACAACTTGAAATTGCTTGTCATTTAAATCTATTATTTTATATTCATTAATCTATTACTACTTAAGATTCTTTTAGTTTTATTCGCTAATTAAATATTTCTATTTTTTTATTCTCTCTTAATTTTCTAACATCTTTGTCTATGTTTAACTAACAAAATCTCATGTCGTTATAGTTGGCAGAGATTGGCAGAGATATACCACATATAAATTAACTTCTAAAGTGCTAGCTAAAAGGGCCTGTCACCTTGGCATAGTGCCAGAGTCCATGATTGCTATTTAGAACTTCGTTCAATAACGTCGACAAAATTGAATAACGTCCGACCTAGAATTTCAACCTAAGACTTTACAGTCAGTACATTATTATGTAGTATTAAAATAAAACATTTTACGTATTAAAATATAAATATTAAAACTACTTTTACGGATTCTATCGCGTTTGTATTTGATTTATAATTTTCCAACGTTTCGAACACTTTATAGTGATCATGGTCACGGGAGGACTGTAAAGAGCCGTGACCATGATCACTGTAAAGTATTACAAAAGTCGGGAAAATAAAAATCAAATACAAACGCAATAGAAAAAAGTAAAAGTAGTTTTATTTCAAATGTGTAATACTCGCGTAAATATAAGAAAGTATTATGTACTAAGTTTATTAGTATATTTAATAAAATAACCAGCGCCATTTTTTATGGGACACGAATGACGTATAAGATTAAAATAACAATTTTTATTTATTCACTAAAAAAAAGTTAAATAACTTTATTTATTTGAATTTAACCCCCCATATTAATTAATTAGTGAAATTAAGTATTAAAAATATAAATATTACAAATGTTATAGTTTATTCTTTATACAACTTTAGTAATGTTTATGAAAAAAAAAAGTTAATAAAAGTCTCATCTCATAGAAATAGATCCTATTCAAATAAAGTGTCTTCACTAAAACATCGCTTGCAAAAATAACAGCACAAAGGTTTTGGTCAAGTGCGAAACACATCCACGAAGGTATTTACAAAAAAATTTAATACGCACTATTTAAAAGATTTTGTAAGAAAAATACATGACTATTATACAGGGAAGTAATTCTATAAAACATCAAAAAATTACACGCTACTTCTTTTTACTCAAGATAAGATAACTTTTTAAAGTCATTTTATTTTAACTATGCGTTGTCATTGCGAAAATGCATGCTGTTTAAAAGTGTCTACTGTCTACAGTTCACGTGATATAAGCTCCCTCCTAAATAGACGGGTGGAAAAATAGCAGCAACTTAGTAATAGTATTAATTTAGCAACATTTGGTTACAGGACCCTAAAAACGAATAGCATTAGGTAATGCATTAAGATGACTTGAACTTTAAAAAAAATACTTTACTTTTTACAGATATACGGTTCAAATACGAATGATACATTATTTATATGTCTACTACTTTTGATATTAAATCGTGCTTTGAATAAAAATTAATATTAAAAATTAATTATTGAATTACTTTAATATATTATCTATGTAGACGCAGTAAAAATGCTATGGTCACCATTCCTCAATTTCCCTTGCGTATCATAAAAATCGATTAGATGAAAACAGATAACGAGAAAAAATACTCAAAAAAGCTCTGTAATCAATCTGATCAGAGGGATGTCGTGGTATATTCTTTATCTGGAGAAGGTCTATTCTCACTACTGAAACGTATATCGGCTAAGAAGAATAAGAAGAAAGAGCTTAATATATAGCCATTTCTAAGTTATATGGATATAATAAGAATCCAATTACGCCAGCAGTTATTTTTATCATTTTATATAAGTCCACTGCTAGGTAAGAGAATTCTACAATGGACACAAATTAGTATAATGTTTTATTTACAATTTAATCTTTTTTTACAGATATTTTATCTTATCTTATGATGCTTAGTCATTTTATACGATGTACAGGCAAAGACAGACTAACACAGTATTTTGCCTCCGTCACTAGCTGTCTACTTTTGGACATAAGAATCTCCACGAACAATCTTAATAACAATGCCATATTTGGTGGGATAGTTTGATGATTGTATTTTTGTGTATTTCTCTGTAGAAGCTCTTTTGCCCATCGATCTGGTGTTAAGCTAGTTTTTTACCAAATGGTAAAAACTGGTTGAAATCAATGAAAAAATATCTCGTCATAATTATGGTGATAACAACATACATTTTGCTACAATATAAGCTATCTATATTCCTAATTTTACTCAGATTCGTTAAAGCATTAGATAATGATTCTCATATATAAATACTGAAACCCTCGTATGTAAAATATTATTAAGCAAATGTGAAGTATGCACAAGTACATGATTAAAATTTAATTCCCAATTTTCCGCAAGCGTTATTCAAGAACTGGTAGGATTACAACACAATTTCCATTTTAAATTCTACTTGAAATTTTAATAAGAGAACATTGTCTTTACGTACACTTGGTGGTTGAACAGCGTTCGCGCCATTTTTAACCGCCGTATGTGTTTCCCGCGCTTTCGCTAGACACTTTTATTTTGAAAAATTTAAATTTCGAATGTTTTGCTTTCAGAATACCATTCATATATTTTTTTTTATTTCTCACCTGTACCTTTCCACTACGTGCAACATAAGTAGGTCATACATCCACTGTATACCAATCGTACGTACGATAGCAGCGTATCTATTAAACTGTGTTGTTTCACTGTGCATCCATTCTGAACGTTCATACACTCTCACAATTAAAAAAAAAAGTTAAAGAACGTTTAAAAATATAAAAACACTTAATATAGTAGATTATATTAGTATTACGTTTTAAAAAAATCGTAAGGCGCGTGTTGGGTCGCGCCATACGTGCGTTATATGCGACAGACGCGGCGGTACTAACGTACGAGACCTAGAAGGCTTTAGCCTCTCCTACACCGGACCCCGCGCCCGCCAAGCACCCCTTTCAACCCTCGGCCGTGGCTACTCTCTGAAATTATAAAACGTATTATGTACATTATAAATTTATTCAATAATTTACTTTATTATATTAATAATAGAATTTAATTTTGATTGATCTCAGCACAGTTTTTCTTGTGCTGATATCGTGAGCTGTGCTTCTTCTACAAGTTAGGCCAACAGAAGCCAACGAACGTCACAGTATAATGATATAATTCATAAACAGTGGTGCTACTGACGTTTTACAGTTACGTTTATTTTGAATCATTATAAGCTGTGGTTTACGATGTCTTCTTGGACCAATGTATAGCAAACAAAATCCAAATGGACGCCGTGCCACGAGTTAATAGGTTGTAAAATTTTCATTAATTATGAATGACTTTCAACGTAATTGCTTTGGTAATAAGAGCGACTTTCAATCATCAATAATAGGGGATAGTAAAAAGAGTTTCTATGTGTGTGAAGTACACAACGTCCGAATTCGATTACTGCATAATTGTGTCAAATAATAATGAATCTTACATTTCAATAATTAAAGCTCATTTTTGAGTTTTTTGTGATGATTGAGAGTATTATTTGCTTTCTACAGTTCATATTAGCTGGTACTGAGTTAACAAAAATAATCAATCAAATTGAGACTTTACGTAAGTTACATAAGGTTACTTTTTTAATGTATTAATATGACGAGAAAAATCGAAATTCAACACCAAATGAATGATATTAATGCCAGCATAGATTTAGTCAAATGATTGTCACGAAAAGCGCGTTTTCTTTACAAGGCCAAATGCATTTTGCTCTAAAATAAATTACAGAACCTTACATTTATCTTCTAGTCATGACAGAACAGAACTAATTGCAACATCTCAGTTTTTATACTTTACACTCTTAGGCATATTCCACGTCCAGATGAAGAAAATTAGCCAAATATGGAAAAAAAGGGTAACTACGTGGATAGATACACAAAGAAAAAACGGCAAATAGTAACTAGTTGAGAAGATGGGTTCAGATAAATAGCCGACTCGAACAGAATTCGAGTAGCGCATTCCAGGGGGGATTGGCTTTCTTTGGGAGAACCCTTTACCTATATAGAAGTTCTTACAAATAACTGAATACTATTAATTTTAATTTAAAGCTATTCCACAGACTGTTTAACCGTGCTCTTTTTATGTTTAATTTAATTGTTATGGTGGTTTGTTTACAAAATTAATTTTCAATGACTTTACTTTCTTTTTTAAAATAATTTTAAATGACTTTATTGCGGTTGGTTAAAGTTTTAAGAGCACTATTCATGTGTCATAGATGTTAAGTGACAGCATGTCTTTTTGGGGTTTATTCTTGGCGCTGGTGGTCTTATTATTAGTGAAACCCTTCTACTTGTGTGTGTGGTGTGATGTAGTTATGATACATGCATACATACATATCATCACGCCATATCCATTGCAGGGTAGGCAGAGAGAATAGAGTGCCATAGAACTCTATCCTTGCATACTTCACTTGCTTCAACATTCATAATTCTCTTCATACACGCTCACCGATTTCGGAGACTCTACTCCTCCTTCCTTCAGTACGTGACCAATATGGTCTAGATAGTAACCTACCTAGGTAGTAATCTACCTTTTTTTTTTTTTTTTTTTTTATTGGTGGGCTATGGGTGCGTCTCGCCCCGCCAAATCGGTCCGGGGTGACGGAGAAGGCGGCGCGTGATCCCATAGACCCACCGTAAAATCCTCTCTCTTCGCCGTGCGAGCGGACCACCGGTACCCGATCTTTGTCTTCGGTGGTCCGCTCGGCGGTTTACCCTCGCGGGTTCCTCTCGTCGACGCCCCGACAGATTTCGCCGTCGGGGCGTCGCCCTCACGCGGTGGCCTCGCGTCGGGTGACCGGACAATTCCCCGGTCCGATCACCCGAGGCCTGGGTTAGGGCGGCATCAGGCGCAGGTATTCGCGCCTGCGCCGCCCCGGCCGCTGGCGGCGGCCCCGGTCGCGGGAGTCCTCCCTGACTTGTTCCGCCGCCTCCTTCCGCGAGATGACAGCCTCGCAGAAGGCGGCGACCGCGTCCCAATTCCTGACGCTGTCGACCATCGCCCTCGCGACAGCCGGTAGCGCCAGGTCGGCACCGATAATAGCGACGAGGTCACGGCGCTGCCCGTCCCAGGTAGTAATCTACCTAGGTAGGTTAGTCTCGGTCTCCCCCGGTACCTAATTTTTTATTTTATTTTTAATTTAAATTTGTAGTTATGATGATATTACTAATATTATAAATGTAAAAGTTTATGAAGATATTTAGATGTTTGTTTCTTAATCACGCGTAGACGGTTGAACAAATTTAGATGAAAATTGGCACATAGATAAAACATTTCCTGGACTAACACACAGCTTTTATAATTTTATCCCGATACTGTGTTCCCTTGGGATAATAGCTCAACTTCGGGAAATGTACTTTTTTCGCGGGTGAAGCCGCGGACAAAAGCTAGTAATACAATATATTATATTTAGTACAATTGCCATAAGTAAAAAAATATTTGCCACACGTTAAACCATTTTTCGTTCACAAAACAAGTTTTTATAAATAAACCTAGCATGTTTGTAATTTTAATTAAGTTGTGTCGTAGTTTTATGCTATTCTAACTGAGAAGTTAGAGCATTAATTGTAACAATGTGTGAACCTTTTCTGGTAGATGGCGTGTGGAAAATCTCTTGTAAAGACGACAGTTTGGGAATGAATCTGATTGTTATACGTAGGCCCACGCTCGTCTAATTTGTAATAAGATTGGTCCTGATTTTCAGTAGTTGTGGACTCACATTAGTTTTTATGTGTAATCTAAACCAAAAACTAAATTAAGATAAGATAAGATAAGATAATTTTTATTTGTGAAAACATGTGTAAGTAAGTTCTTAAACAATCTATGATTAATTGGATTCAACATGTTCTGCCACTATAGGCGTACAAATTGTCATAACATTATAGATTTCCATTTATTATTACATTCGTATTATTTAATATTACAATATCATTTAAATATATACCTATTAGAAATTTAGAAGAATGTCTATGTCATGTAACAATGAAAATAAGAAAAAAAAAATAACAATAATAGTAAATTGAAATGTCATATGTTAAAATAAATAAAATGTACATTTATATAACCTCGTCATTTAAAAATTCTTGAACACTGTAATATGTTCTATTGATAAGAAGGTCCTTGACTTTTTGTTTAAATGAATTTATATTTAAGGTTTTAAATTTAAATTTAAATTAAGTAACTAAACTACTAACATTTTTTCTTTGTTGGTATTTTAGTTCTTTAATTTAATTGTTGGTTTAGATTAACAATGGTATGGAATTAAATTTTTAGGTATTTTAATTCTTTTTTATTATATTTTTTTTTTGTGTCACGCCAGCTAAACGATTTATTTGCTTATTCGGATCTCTTAATTGGAGGTAGAGTCATCAAATTGTGATCTATGTGGTACACTTGATGATATCCAACACCTACTGATGGACTGTGACAAATATCAGAGGTGAAGAGAACTATTGTTACTAAAGTTTAACTTGAAATTGTACGATGCTGGAATGTTTTTCCGTGTAATGACGGAGTAAGAATACTATTCACCACCCCATATCTTACCCGTGGGTGATCGTACGAGACGACTAAGGGACATAAAACACATATAACATATATGCGAGAGAAATAAAACTCGAAACAAAACACTATATCAACACGTCCAGCACGGTATAGTAGGTTAATTTCCCTCTCATTACAGTGGAGGCCCGAGCCCAACAGTGGGACATTTATGAGCTGTGATGATGATGATGATGATGATGGAATGTTTATCAATATCCTAACAGACCCAACATTAAATGTCGCTATAGATTTGTTTAAAATGTTTCTATATCAAAAACTGCATCAACCTGTATTATCGTAGAATAACATTAGTGATTAAGGTACGATGGGGCTAATATATTATCATGTAATAAAAGCCCCGAAACATATATAGATTAAAAAAATAATAATTACGCTTAGAATATCCGCGGTAACGGATGTGATTATTATGCCCTTTTTTTAACATAAGAGCAACATAGAGTTGATTGGCAATTTATAACAGCTGCAATACATTTTATATAAACACATTTACCTAATTTATTGTACCCATTTGTTTTAAAATAATAAATATTTATTTGGACCGGGTATATATCGAGACAGATAAACGATGGACCGTAAGGGTGACTCCGTAGAGAGGAAAAAGTTACAGGGTGACCAGTCACAGACCGGGAGGCCGACGACGAGAGTGTTCCACCCGTGACGGAGTCGGAAGTGGGGGCGGCAGTGGCGCGGATTCGCTCCGCCACCACGGCCCCCGGCCCGGACGGAATACCAGTCCGGGTGTTGACGTCGCTCCTCGAGCACTTCGAGCCTCGCCTCAGGCAACTGTTCAACGCCTGTCTGACGTCTGGACGGTTCCCTGAGTGCTGGAAGGAGGGGAGGTTGGTTCTCCTGCCAAAGCCGGGACGGCCCCCGGATTTGCCGTCGGCCTACAGGCCCATCGTGCTTCTCGACGATGTGGGTAAGTTTCTGGAGCGTGTCCTCGCTGCCCGCATCGTCCGACACTTGGAGGAGGTGGGGCCCGATCTGTCGGACGCTCAATATGGGTTTAGGAGGGGGCGTTCGACCATCGGGGCCCTGCTACGCCTGAGGCAGACGGCCGCGGAGGCTGTCGCCGGCAAGGGAGTGCTGTTGGCGGTGTCGCTGGACATCGCCAACGCATTCAATAGTCTGCCATTCAGCTGCATCAAGGAGGCGCTCCGGTTCCATGGAGTGCCCCTGTACCTCAGGCGGCTGGTGGCAGACTATTTGGAGGGGCGCAGTATCCTCTGCGCGGGTCCCGCAGGGGACATTGTGCGGACGCCCATGTCGTGCGGTGTTCCACAGGGGTCGGTTCTGGGGCCGACTCTGTGGGACATCGGGTACGACTGGGCGTTGAGAGGGAGTCTCCCCCCCGGGCTGAGCTTGGTGTGCTATGCTGACGACACGCTCGTCACAGCCCGGGGCAGGACACTCGAAGAGGCGGCGAGCCTGGCCACTCTCGGCACCGAGGAGATGGTCAGGCGAATCGAGGCGCTGGGGCTCAGGGTGGCCTTAAATAAGACGGAGGCCCTATTATTCCATGGGCCACGCGTAAGGCTGCCAACCGGCGCCTCGTTAGTCGTCAACTCCATCCAGATCAACATCCAGGCCCATATGAAGTACTTGGGTCTGGTGCTCGACGGGCGATGGTGGTTCCGGGAGCATTTCCGACAGATTGCTCCCCGGCTGGTCGGCGCGGCGTCCGCCCTTTCTCGGCTCATGCCGAATGTGGGCGGACCCAGTTTCGAGGGCCGACGGCTGTATGCGGGGGTCATCCGCTCGATGGCCATGTACGGCGCACCCGTGTGGGCGAGGGCTCTGAACGCCCAGCTCAGGGCGGTTCTGTGGAGGCCACAGCGAACCATGGCGGTCAGAGCCATTCGCGGGTACCGCACGGTGTCGACAGAGGCGGCGTGCCTATTGGCCGGGACACCCCCGTGGGACCTAGAGGCGGAGATGCTCTCCGACCTCTACCGGCGGGTTACCTCAGTGCGCGAGGAGGGTGGCTCCCCATCGTTGAGCGAGATAGCCACCTGGCGCGAGGACGCCCGCCGAGACGTCATCGGCCGTTGGGTTACGCGGCTGGAGAGGCCTAGACACGGTATCGTGACCGTCGAAGCCTTCCGGCCCGTATTGATGAAATGGATGGAGCGGCGGCACGGGGTCCTCACCTTTCGACTGGTGCAGGTGTTGACGGGGCACGGGTGCTTCGGGAAATACCTGCACACGGTCGTGTACAGGGAGTGGACTCCGGGCTGCCATCATTGCAGTAGTGACGAGGACACGGCGCAACATACGCTCGAGGAATGCTCGGGCTGGGACGGGCAGCGCCGCGACCTCATCGCTATTATCGGTGCCGACCTGGCACTGCCGGCTGTCGCGAGGGCGATGGTCGACAGCGTCAGGAATTGGGACGCGGTCGCCGCCTTCTGCGAGGCTGTCATCTCGCGGAAGGAGGCGGCGGAACGAGTCAGGGAGGACTCCCGCGACCCGGGCCGCCGCCAGCGGCCGGGGCGGCGCAGGCGCGAATACCTGCGCCTGATGCCGCCCTAACCCAGGCCTCGGGTGATCGGACCGGGGAATTGTCCGGTCACCCGACGCGAGGCCACCGCGTGAGGGCGACGCCCCGACGGCGAAATCTGTCGGGGCGTCGACGAGAGGAACCCGCGAGGGTAAACCGCCGAGCGGACCACCGAAGACAAAGATCGGGTACCGGTGGTCCGCTCGCACGGCGAAGAGAGAGGATTTTACGGTGGGTCTATGGGATCACGCGCCGCCTTCTCCGTCACCCCGGACCGATTTGGCGGGGCGAGACGCACCCATAGCCCACCAATAAAAAAAAAAAAAAAAAAAAAAAAAAAAAGGGTGACCAGTCACGAAATGGGACTCGATAAAAAAATAAGGTATGGTAACATTATATTCTTGACCTATCATAAACATATACATGGAGAGAGAGAGAGAGAGAGAGAGAGAGAGAGATAGAAGATAGAACATTGAACTAAAATTGACAAGATTAAAATATGTTTCGCTTCGCTGCTACGCCGTAGCAATCTCGTAGACCCCTTCACGAAGTGAGGTATCGAACAGTGTAGCACTTTTAGAACTTATTGATGAATGCAGTTATTAAAAAAAAACAATAATACACACCGTGTGTGGTGATGAATTAAAAATACAATTGTCGTTCCCCCTATCCCATGGGAATCGTAAAAAGGGAGTGAGGAAACACCAAGGTAATAAGGCCGTCATTTCTCTATAAAACTTATTTTAACTGTAATCACCAATTAAGCCGTCAATTTCGCTTTTGTAAAGACACTTCATCATCATCATGCTCCTGCTCTTATTTCAATTATTTATCTACTACTCTTTCACCGTTTAAGGTATTGGCAATAGTTTTATGACCGTCCGCCTGCCTGACGTCAACCCTCCTTGGGAATGCATTTATTAACCACATGGCATCAAGTAAAGTTGTCCCAGGTCGATATAAAGCTCTTAGTCGTCTTTTACGACATCCAAGAACAAAGTAAGGGTTGGTAGTATTCGTAGCTGCAACCATACAGCATTTTGTAAAAAGACTTATTTCTTAACAGCAACATAGGCTGATGAATAAAGTACGATATAATTACTAGTAAAGTCGTAGACATAAGTACGCGTATTATTTACACGGTACCTGTTTTACATGATTTCAATTTTATGTGATTTATAAATTAGTACAGTTTGAAAAAAATATAAATATATCTATATGGTTGCATATTCGTATATATATGTCATTAAAAACTTTTTTGGGTCTTAAATCTCAATCTTATTCGTCATCATCATCATCAACATCATCATCTCAGCTCATATATGTCCCACTTATGGGCTCAAACCTCCTCCATAATGAGAGCGAAGGTAACCTACTATACCATACCATGCTGGTTAGACGTATTTGTATAGAGTTTTCTTTTGAGTTTTCCTTCTCTTGCATAGATATTGTACGCGTTTTAAATACCTTAGACGTCTCTTACAGTCACCCATCGGCAAGAAGTGGTGAATTCTTACTCTGTCATAACACGGAAGAAACGGAAGAACAAACATAATTATTACATAATTGGTTTCCTGAAGATTTT
The DNA here is from genome assembly GCA_905163515.2 of Lymantria monacha. NCBI lineage: Eukaryota > Metazoa > Arthropoda > Insecta > Lepidoptera > Erebidae > Lymantria > Lymantria monacha. Next base: position 9,542,723 of record LR991107.1, on the reverse strand, counting down.
TTATTTTTGATATTGGTCCCTAATCTATAATAAGTTCAATGAGTAAGTTTTTAAGATGTTTTACTTTTATTTTATTTAAATAAATAACTGTTTTTTCGTTTTACATGGTTTTACATAAAAAAATATCTCATAGGACATGCAAATTTCGTTTCGTATCATATTTACGTCTTTAAGGTGATATGCGCCATCTATCCGACAATGTTTACACATTGTTGGCTTAATACTTCAAACATTGCAGTTAGAATTGTATTAAACGATGACACAACCTTGTTATTCATTGGGCCGGAATTCCAATAGGTGCGAGTTCGAATCCCGCTAGTTAAATCATTTTTCGCTTTGTAATCGGGTTTTATAAATAATTAAGCATATTAAATGCTAAATTTCAGTAATTTGAAATATCTCATATTTTATTTTACACGGTTTTTGTAAAGAATATCTTCAGTGCAAATCGAGGGATAGCTGTAGTTATACATACGAAGCGATAAAACATTTGCTCTCCAGACAAACTAAAGAAGGTTTAAGTACATAAAATAGCTCTTAATTCGATGTTCTAACTAGAAAATCTTTTAGTTACAATACTAATGGATAAAAATTTCTATAAATTATTTACTAATGTCAATCGAGGTCAATCATGTTTTGTAAATTCTAAATGGCGACTACAACCCATTTACATTAAACTAGCAGTGCTTATAACTTCAATCTCTAGTATAAATATACTACAAATTTCAAACAAAGGTTAGCCAAATTGCAATTTTAATAATTCATTATTATCATCATTCTCCTATTCTTATCCCAATTATTTGGGGTCGATACAATATGTACTCTTCTTTCATAGTACATATTGTAAACGTTATACGTTATTGGCAATAGTTTTATGATCGACCGCCTGCCAGACGTCAATCCTCCTTGGAAATATAATTGTTGACCAAACGGCATCAGATGGAGTTCGCTCAGGTCGTTATAAGTCTCTTAGTTGTCTTTTACGACATCCACGAGCAAAGTAAGGGTTGGTAGTATTTTTAGCCGCTACCACACAGCTTTGCAATTTTAATATTTAATACTGTCCAAACGTTTGAAAGTCTTGTTTTATATTTTTGTCTCCAAAACGGTTCCAAGAACTTCAATCAAAATCCTATACACTTTACTTAATTTTTACTCTTGACTACCTTCTGACTTCCATTTTCCTTGCGAATGTAATTACATTTCCAACTTAACTTAGTTAATTGTTAACCATACTGGCTGTTCTAGGAATTCTTTTGAGATCGGTTGCCGCTTATGGGAGCTGGGCCATATTTTTTTTTCATTATATTTAAAAAAAGTATTACATCCTCATCCTAAGGGAGCACTATTAAGAAACATCATCATCATCACAGCCCATATATGTTCCACTATTGGGCTCGGGCCTCATCCATAATGGGAAGGAAGGTAACCTACTACACCGCATTGGTCAGACGTGTTGGTACAGGTTGTTTCGAGTTTTCTTTTTCTTGCATCGATGTTATATGGGTTTTATATCCCTTAGTCGTCATTTATGATCACCGATGTGTAAGATAACCGAAGGGGTGGTGAATTGTATTCTTACTCAGAACTCATTTAGAAAGTGAAACTTGTATGGTCTCTAACAATTATTAATTGTTGCTCTCAGCTTCGCTTACGTGTGTAAAGTATTTAGGTATATATAGCCTGTGTGGTGATGGAGTAAGAATACAGTTCATCATTCCCTCTCTTACCTGTGGGTATCGTAAAAGACGATTAAGGGATACAATATGCATATATCATCCTGTGCAAGAGAAGGAAAACTCGACATAAAACCCTATATCAACACGTCTGACCAGCACGGTATAGTAGGTCAATCTCCCTCTCATTATGGAGGAGGAGGTGGGATATATGTGGGCTGAGATGATGATGATGACATATAGCTCAGGTCATATATTAAATACTTTATCATCATCCTATCAACTTATATATGTCCCATTGCTGGGCTCGAGTCTCCCACGTAGTAGGAGGGACATTGACCTACTATGCCATGTTGGTCAGAATTCTTGGAACAGGGTTTTGTTTCGAGTTTTCCTTCTCTTGCATAGATGTTATATGTGTTTTATATCCTTTAGTCGTCTCTTACGATCACCCACGGATAAGGGGTGGTGAATTGTATTCTTACTCCGTCACCACACGAAAAATACTTTATACATGTAAGCAAAGCTGCGGCAATTTCTGTGATAAGACCATACTGCTGACATTTTCGTGTCTATAGCCGCAAACCGGAACGTCCGAGGTAGTACCACACTCTCGCAGAAAATCGACGTCTGAACAAATACAATCAGCTGTTGTGCTTCATTCGTTGAGCGAAAGAGCCGACAGCCCGATTTTATAGGTGGATTTGGTGTCTTCATTGATAGCGGCCTTGCTGTGCAATTGGTATTGCAAAGGTCCATGGGTGGTTTGCCACCATCAGCAATAAAAAAATTGTTGATGTATTATAGTCGTCTTTTACGATGCAAGAGCAAAGTATGAAATTATATATATATATATATATATATATATATATATATATATATATATATATATATATACACTCATTTGCAAAAAAAACGGGCACCTAAACAATGAACCATTTCAAATGTTAATATTTCTTTGTTTGATAATTATAGGTAGTTTTATCCACACAATTTGGTAAATTAATAAGAAAATAATCGTTTTCATCAGTATTTCATAAAATTTAGATACAATTTATGGGAAATAATGCTAAACCTCGCTAGTAGTGTATATTCGCTAGTAGTGCATATGCTCATGAAGTAAAAATAAAAAAGTTTTTTTGTTTGTTTTTCTTTAATAAAGTAAAAGCAGATAAATGTTTAGTATCGAGTGTGACCCCCTCTAGCTAAAATCACAGCTTGAATTCGTCTGGGCATGCTAGCGAGTATATCCCGGATACTTGCTTGCGGAATACGTTCCCACTCCGCAGTAATCACATTCTTCAGCTCTCTGATGGTCTGCGGAGCCGGGTGTACTGATCTCACACGCCGTTTCAGAACGTCCCAGACATGCTCTTTGGGATTGAGGTCGGGACTTCGAGCTGGCCAATCCAAACGACGAATGCCGACCTCTTGCACATACGCATTAACATCGCGGGATCGGTGGGCGCGAGCATTGTCGTCCATAAAAATCGAGTCTTCACCTAGAGCGGCCAATGCGGGTTGTGCATGAGAAATTAGAACTTCCGTTATGTATCGATGCCCAGTCAGTGAGCCGTTTTCAATGAAGACTAACTCTGTACGATCCATTGAATTTATTCCTGCCCAAAACATAACAGAGCCCCCACCATAAGGTGTGATTTCTTCGAAACATGCCTCTGCAAAGCGTTCTCCTTGTCTTCTTAGCACTCGCCGACGTCGATCTTCACCGAACAGAGATATCCTGGCTTCATCAGAGAACAAAACCCTATTCCAATCGTCTTGAGTCCATGATTCACAATTTCTAGCGAACCTAAGCCTGTGAACTCTGTGCTCACGGAGTAATTTGGGGCCGCGGGCCGGGCGGTGACTGCGTATATTGGCAGCGAGAAGCCTCCTCCTGACCGTCCATAGACTAATATGCACATTTCTTACTTCTTGGAGGTTGTTCTTAAGATCCACATACGAAGATTTGCGATTTCTCAATGCGCGACTCACAAGAAAACGATCATCCCGTGGTTGGGTACATGGTTTTCTTCCAGAACCAGGCCTTCTCTCGACGGAACCAGTCTCCTGATATCGCTGCCAGGTCCTTTGGACTGTCGAGCGACTAACATTTAGCCTCCTAGCCACGAAACATTGGCTGCAACCCTCTTCAAGCAGCGCGATAATTTTGGTAGCTTTTACCACTTTATCTACCATTTTTGATACAGCCAAACAGCATTAAATAAAGCTTTGACAGTCAAGGATATGAAATTAATCGATAAAAATTGAATAAAAGTTATGAAAGTCGATGTTAACTTCTGGAACTTCGCGCCAAAAATGTAGGATAAAAAGGGGTTTTCTGTAAAAATGAACATCAAATGAAAAATTGAATTTAGAACGTACTTTTTTAAATACCACAGCATTTTTAAAACCGGCCAGTAACGTGTACAAACGATTGAAACCTTTTTGGTATTGTATCTTTTTAAATATGAATGAAAATCAAAACCGCCCGTTTTTTTTGCAAATGAGTTTATATATATATATATATATATATATATATATATATAAATTCTTGAACGTTAAGCCTTAAAGTTGTTAAAATTAGTAACTTTTTTTCTTTCTTTTTTCCTTCTTTTTTTTTTTCTTTTTTTTTTTTTTTGGGGCGAGTTACGGTCGGCACACTCCTCGCACCACTCCGTCCGGGGTGACAGAGGGGCGTAAGCACGCACACCCTTAACCCACCCGTGATGTCGCCTTCGTCGTTGGGTCAACCACCGGAGTGACTTGACGTCAGTGGTTGGCCCGACGGAATACCCCTGAGGAGTACCCTCTCCTCGACCGACGTCCCCCCTCGGGTAGGATGTCGGTCTTTCCTCACGCGGTCAGCCTCTCGGCGGGTTACGGACTAATTCCCCGATCCAGTCACCCGCGGCCTCGGCTAGGGCGGCATCAGGCGCTTTTTTTCCTTCTTGCGGTGGACTATGGAGGTGGTCGCGCCTCACCAAGTCGGTCCGGGGCAACGGGAGAGGCGGCACGCAAACCCATAGACCCACCCTGCAAGCACCTCTCTTCGCCGTGCGAGCGGGCCACCGGTACCTGATCTTTGTCTTCGGTGGCCAATATTACCAACCCTAACTTATCATCTCAGCTTATATATGTTCCGTTGCTGGACTTGAGCCTCCTCCATAATATGACAGAAATTAATCTACTATACAAAGTTTATCAAATACGTATAAAACATCTATGCGAGAGCAGGCAAACTCAAAATAAAACTATACCAACCCGTCTGATCAGCGTATTGTATGAGCTGAGATAATGATGTCATTGGTTGGCTCTATTTCAAGTTTTCCTTCTCTTGCGCAGATATTGTATGAGCATTAAATCTCTTAGTTATCTCTTATGATATCAACGGGCAAGTGTAATGATTGGTGGATTGTATTCTACCTCCATCACCTCAAGAAAGTCTGTTATTGGTGTGTATGATTGTTGTAATAATTGACAAATGACTGTAATGTAGCTCTGGGTCAATTCAAATCAAATCAAATCAGTTACTATGTGTAAACTCTGCAATGGCAGTGCACTAAAATATTGTCAATTTCACACTTGGTTTAGAATTAATGTAATATTACGCTTCTAGATTGGAACTCTGTCGCAAGTTGAGAAAAACTGACAAGATCAGAGAGCTCGTAATTTTTGAAGCTTTTTTAAAGAAAATATTTAAACAGTACATACATACATACACATACATATCATCACGCCATATCCCTTGCAGGGTAGGCAGAGAGAACAGAGTGCCAGAGAACTCTATCTTTGCATACTTCACTCGCATCCTCAACATTCATAATTCTCTTCATACACGCTCGCCGGTTTCGGAGGCTCTTGACTCCACCTTCCTTCAGTACCTGACCGATCTGTTCTAGGTAGGTTAGTCTCGGTCTCCCTCGGTACCTACATCCTTCCACTTTCGCATTGTATATCTTCTTAACCAGACGTTCGTTCAGCATTCTTTCCACATGTCCGAACCATCGGAGCATTCCCTTTCGCATCTTTACACCAATACTCTCTTTCATACCTACTCGCTCTCTTACGTCGTCGTTACGAATGCGGTCAGTCAGCCTAACTCCACAGATTTTCCAAAGAGATCGCATTTCGACCGCATTAATTTTACTTTCATACTCTTTTCTGCATACCCAACTCTCGCTTCCATACAGTAATGTTGGGACAAGCACTGCGTTATGTATTGCTACACGTGCCTTCTGAGCTGAGGTGGTGGCTGCCGAGAAGTTGCCCCAACGCTCCGTTCATTCTATTTCCCGCATTCACTCTTCGCTCTATATCAGTGGTGTACCTTCCATCTCGGCTAAATCCACATCCAAGATATACAAATTCATCCACTTGCTCTAGTACATCATTACCTATTGTTACTCTTACATCTGTTCTGGCTTCATCTCTTTCAAAGACCATTATTTTGGTTTTGCTCACATTCACGCGTAAACCCCTTTTCTTACAATCATCTGTCATTGTGACGACTAGGGTCTGCAGGTCAGTCGCTGACTGTGCCAGCAGGACTGCATCATCTGCATAAAGCAGAGCAGAGACCACTGAGTCACCCATCTGGACTCCCACATTCATATCGTTCAACCTTTGGAGACATTTATCCAGATATATGATAAACAGCCTGGCTGATAGAACGCAGCCCTGCTTAACGCCGATATTGACGTCAAACCAAGGCGACATTCCATCATCCAGCCGCACAGAGGCTCTACAGCCCATGTAACTGGATTGCACAGCCTGCAGCAGTTTACCATTAATACCATACTCCGGTAAAATGTCCCAAAGTTCCTTTCGTACAACCGTGTCAAATGCTCTCTCCAGATCCACAAAACTGCAGAAAACCCTCTGACCTAGGGCCAGATGCTTCTCCACAATGTTGCGCAGAGAGAACACTTGATCCATGCATCCCCTTCCACTCCTGAAACCTCCTTGTGTCTCACACAGTAAACCATCGGACGCCATTCTCTATTAAACAGTGTTTAGTAAATATTAACTCTAGTGTATCTCAATATTATCCGTGTGGTGACGGAGTAAGAATACAATTCACCACCCCTTATCCATGGGTGATCGTAAGAGACGACTAAGAGATATAAAACACATATAACATCTATACAAGAGAAGGAAAACTCGAAACAAAACCCTGTTCCAAGAATTCTGACCAGCATGGCATAGTAGGTCAATGTCCCTCCTACTAAGTGGGAGACTCGAGCCCAGCAATGGGATATATATAAGTTGATAGGATGATGATAAAGTATTTAATATATGATCTGAGCTATATATCATCATCATCATCTCAGCCCATATATATCTTACCTCCTCCCCCATAATGAGAGGGAAATTGACCTACTATACCGCGCTGGTCAGACGTGTTGGTATAGGGTTTTATGTCGAGTTTTCCTTCTCTTGCACAGATGTTATATGAATATTATATCCCTTAATCGTCTTTTGTCTTTTTCTTTTGTCTTTTTTTGGGTATCCTACCCACAGGTAAGAGAGGGAGTGATGAACTGTATTCTTACTCCATCACCACACAGGCTATATATACCCCGGTGGCCCGCTCGCACGGCGAAGAAGGGGTGCTTGCAGGGTGGATCAATGGGGTTGCGCGCCGCCTCTCCCGTCACCCCGGACCGATTTGGCGGGGTGCGACGTTCATAAAATAAAAAAAAAATAAAAAAAAAGGCTATATATACCTAAATACTTTACACACGTAAGTGAAGCTGCGAGCAAGAATTAATAATTGTTAGAGACCATACAAGTTTCTGTTTGAAATATACTTTCTAAATGTAGCAATGTAATAATATAGAAATTAAAATGAGAAGCTGCAAAATATATTCTATCAATCCGACCCAGACGTGATGACCTGGTTCCGTGAAGATCTGAAATAGCTCATTCGATATAGATATCAAATTATAGTTATTTTTAGATTCAATCAATTCAATATTATTACAATATTAGTATATTCAATACACGAATCGTTTATTATGTAAAAAACCTAAGAGGATAATTTTACATATCAACTATTCGTATATTCTAGCTGTGTGGTAGCGGCTACGAATAATACCAACCCTTACTTTCCTCGTGGATGTTGTAAAAGATGACTAAGAGCTTTATAACGACCTGGGCCAACTCCATCTGATACCGTTTGATCAAAAATTACATTCCCAAGGAGGGTTGACGTCTGGCAGGCGGCCGGTCAAAAAACTATTGCCAATAACTTTACAATATGGACTACGAAAGAAGAGTACATATTGTATCGACCCCAAGTAATTGAAATAAGAATAGAAGAATGATGATGAACTATTCATATATTCATAAATATACGACATAATCGCCATTTTGTAAGGCAGATTAGCGTTTGTAGTTGTTGTTATAGGTTTCCCAGGAGAGTAGTACTGTCCACTCCCTTGGTAATTAGTTGATTTTTATGACTCCCATGAGAAAGTAAGGAGTGGCGGTCATCATTATCATCTGCGCTCATTTATATATGGTTTTATTGTGTCAAACTTCGCAACATGTGAACTGCTAATAAGTAATACTCATAATACAGATATGCTCTGGATACCCTTTTTTTTCTTTCCTTGCGGTGGACAATGGAGATGGTCGCGCCCCGCCAAATTGATCCGGGGTGACGGAAGAGGCGGCGCGCAACCCCATAGACCCACCCTGCAAGCACCTCTCTTCGCCACGCGAGCGGGCCACCAGTACCCGATCGTTGTCTTCGGTGGCTATGTTCTGGCTACCCTAGTCAATTAGATTCCCAAGCAGAATTTTTGTTTGTGCAAACTAAATAGATGGTTAATTTAAATCTTAGAATAATATCGTTTATTTTCGATTCGACGTCAACTTTTCTATAAAAAAAAGACAATATATAAAATCGACTAAATATAAAATAAATTGATATTAATTTTTATCGTATTTTAATATTACTATATATTTACTTCACCTACTTTCCAATCACAGTCTCCATGGTAAAGGATAAAAGGCAGGAAGAGGGAGAATGAAATCTATAAAAATAATCTTAAATCGTATTGTCATCATCATCATCATTTTAGTACTTCTGTGTGATAGCGAACAAACAAACTTACATTCGTATTTCTTTTACTTTTTTTTTTAAAAGGCCACCCTGCATTAAGTAAATAATCCATACTGCGGGGGACTTTACAACCATATAATTAACGCAGACAAATTACAATCAGACTCAAAATAATAGTTTATGAATTGGATAAACTATCGTTCTACGTAGAAATCGAACCCACGGCACTTGCACAGAAGATCGGTATCTTATCTTTACTGTGAAATATCTTTTATCATTATTTTTTTAAATTTTATTTATTTATCATTTTATTAAATTATCAGTATTTATAATATTAGTTAGATTTAATAATTACGAGTATGACAGGTAAGTTTCTAGCCTATTTGACATGATAAAGTTGTATATCTACTAATCTACTCCAGGGAAAAAGTAACCTTTCAAAATGAAAAGGTAATTAACTCTATAAAAGTTTAACTTCTAAAGTGTGGGTTGGTAGATTTTAAACAATAGCGAAAATCTTCCTAAAAAAAAAACTTCTAAAAATCAGATCCGTATTTAAATTTATATATCTCTAGATACATACATATCATCACGCCATATCCCTTGCAGGGTAGGCAGAAAGAACAGAGTGCCAGAGAACTCTATCTTTGCATACTTCACTCGCTTCCTCAACATTCATAATTCTCTTCCTACACGCTCGCCGGTTTCGGAGACTCTTGACTCCACTCCACTCCACTCTTATCTCTAAATATACATAAAGCCGTTGGGGGGATGCTAAATGTTGGTGGCTAAGAATACAACCAATCCTTATATTACTCATCATCATTCCCTTACTCTTATCCCAATTACTTGGAGTCGATACAATATGTACTCTTCTTTCATAGTACATACTGTAAAAGTTATTGGCAATAGTTTTATAACCGGCCGCCTGCCAGACGTCAACCCTCTTTGGGAATATAAATGTTAACCAAACGGCATCAGATGGAGTTAGCCCAGGTCGTCGTTAATATTATAAATGCGAATGTGTTTATATGTTTCGTATGGTTTCATGCCTGAACCAGTAAACCGATTTAAATTTTTTTTTCACCAATGGAAAACTACATTATCAGTGAGTAACATAGATTTATTATATTTTATTTCTGTATTCTCATGAAAACTTCTTAAAGTGGTAGGACCACGCTGTTGACAGTTCTCTTTCTACAGCCACGGGCCGGTCTGTTCGGGGTAGTACCACACTCTCGCAGAAGACCGACGTCTGAGTAATGGTAACGTGCTATTGAGCTTCGTTCGGTGAGCGAGACAGCCGAAAGCCCAACTGGGTGGGTTTGGGGTTTGTATCGGTAGGCAGCGGCATAGCTATACCCTTGGTATAGCAAAGTTCCGTGGGCAGCAGTGACACTTACCATCAGGTGTGCTGCTTGCTCGTTTTGCTTGCTGTTAGCGCGACCTTATGTTAGACAGTTTGCACGTAACATCTGGAGTAGTATACTATACGGATCTTGTAGCAACTCGAGAAAATTTCCGTGCGTTTAGGCGTTTCTGCCATACCTACTACTGCAACCAATCTTAAGGCTCACATATAGGCCCCGTTAAGTTATCCCGTATCCGTGGTGCCGTACTGCTGCGCTTATCGTAGCTGTACAACCCTTTACTTATTGGCTGACTAGTCAATATTGCTTTCTGTCTCCCGCTTTGCCTGGGAGGGAAGTGGAATCACTCTTTTCCAACTCCTCCTCTTTAACTTTTCTAATTAAATTTGTTGCGGGTTCCAAGACAATTAAAATCATTTCCCGGGACTGCCTGAGGGTCAAACCTCGGTGTCATTTATAGTGACCATTGTGGATCCTGGCTTACATGAGTTACAATGGTGGGAATGTGTGGTGGGATTAGTCCCAAAAAAAAATGCTTGCTCGTTTACCACCATATGCAATAAAAAAATCGGGGACTACACAGGTGAAACAACGACAATTTATTTTTAACAAATAAATAATCTGTAAGAATTGTAATCAATAAACAGCGTAATAATAACCATATAGCAAACATATTCTAAGCTTACAGTGTAACTAGAAATTAATACTTAAGGCCTAGTAATAACTTGAGGCAATAGCAATTCACACCCACAATAGTTGAGGTAAATTTACCTATTAATTGTAATCAGTAAAGCGATCCGAAATTCAAACTTATTGATCCAGTTATTATAGATTTTATTTATGTATAAAACTCAAGTTTATTTTACAATATAACAATAACTTTAAGATTATTTTGTTTTATAGTTCACTACTTCGGCAAAATTTTGGGGTTTTAAAATAGACTTTTAAATAAAGATTTAAACTTTCCTCAGTCCATGTTTAATATGGGTATATTTTATACTCATTATTCTGTCATGCTAGTTCTGATTTATGTGGTGTGAGCGAAATATTTTGTCTTCTGTTTTAAATCAGGTGAAAATTTTGCCTTAGTTTTCCAACCACCTTCATTTGTACTTGAAATGGTTAAGTTGGCTATATTACCATAATGAGAATTAGCGCAGATTGGTATAAAACTTATAGTTGGATGTTAAAACTCCCATGAGTGATGTCCATCTGTATGGGCACTTACCACCCCGGCATAGCAAATTTTACGTCTATTCTAAGAATAAAATACAACCGTACACCATATTAGAAGGATTTATAATTAATATTTTTGTTAGATTCGGTATTGTTTCATGAAGAAATTACAAGTACATTGTCATTTATAATATATAGAGATCGAGTATATAAAAGGAAGTTTGACAGTTGCGCTAGTGACGGAAAACTAAAGGAGTGAAAGGTTGGCATGGAGATGTGATGAGACGGGATGAAAGTAATACTGTGAGGAAAGTTTTAAATATGAATGTTGAAGGCTTTAGAGGTTAAAGAAGACACAAAGAAAAGATGGATGGACTGCGTTAGGCATGATATGATAGATATATATATATATATATATATATAGAGATAGATATATATATATATATAGATCACAGCTATTTAATTATGTAAACAAAAATAAAAGGATATATAAATTTAATAAATTCGAAAATAAACTCGTAGGTAGCAATCAATTTTCATAAGTTTGAGCGGTCAAACAGATTTATATTCGTCCAGTCTTATTTACAGAACTGCTATTTGAGTTTTAGTTTTGTACGGAACATGCAACTTTAATTTGTTTCAATTTTAGAATGATACTACAGTGCAAAGACTTGCATAGATGAAGGATTGGTCTAAATACTGAGCTCACAGAATCATATATTTGAAATTTCAAATTTTATTTTACTGTTATACAACTATTTTTGTGAATTCTATCGCGTTTGTCATGCAAGAACCAGTCTTTCCGTGACCATGAACGCGATACAGTGTTCAAAATGTCAGTAAATTGAAAATCAAATAAAAACGCGATAGAAACCGTAATAGTAGTTTTATTTCAAATGTACACATTTACACATTCGGGAAAATTTTATAATATTAATCAAATTTCAACTTTTTTTTTTTTTTTTGGTGGACTATGGATTAGCCTCGCCCCGCCAAATCGGCCCGGGGTGACGGAGAAGGCGGCGCGTGACCCCATAGACCCACCGTAAAACTCCTCTCTCTTCGCCGTGCGAGCGGGTCACCGGGACCCGATTTTTAACTTCGGTGGCCCGCCCGGCGGTTCACCCTCGCGGGTTCCTCTCGTCGACGCCCCGACAGATTTCGCCGTCGGGGCGTCGCCCTCACGCGGTGGCCTCACGTCGGGTGACCGGACAATTCCCCGGTCCGATCACCCGAAGCCTCGGTTAGGGCGGCATCAGGCGCAGGTATTCGCGCCTGCGCCGCCCCGGCCGCTGGCGGCGGCCCGGGGCGCGGGAATCCTCCCTTGCCCGTTCCGCCGCTTCCTTCTGCGAGATGACAGCCTCGCAGAAGGCGGCGACCGCGTCCCAGTTCCTGATGCTGTCGACCATCGCCCTCGCGACGGCCGGCAGCGTCAGGTCGGCACCGATGACAGCGACGAGGTCACGGCGCTGCCGCTCCCATCCCGGACACACCTCCAGCGTGTGTTGCGCCGTGTCCTCGTCACTCCTGCAGTGGTGGCAGGCCGGAGTCCACTCCCTATACACGACCCTGTGCAGGTACAACCCGAAACACCCGTGCCCCGTCAATACCTGCACCAGCCGAAAGGTGAGGACTCCGTGCCGCCGCTCCATCCACTCTATCAATACGGGCCGGAGGGCCTCAACGGTCTCCACACCGTGCCTAGGCCTCTCCAGCCGCGTAGCCCAACGGGCGATGACGTCTCGGCGGGCATCCACGCGCCAGGTGGCTATCTCGCTCAACGATGGGGAGCCACCTTCTTCGCGCGCTGTGATAACCCGCCGGTAGAGGTCGGAGAGCATCTCTGCCTCTAGATCCCACGGGGGTGTCCCGGCCAACAGGCACGCCGCCTCTGTCGACACCGTGCGGTACCCGCGAATGGCTCTGACCGCCATGGCTCTCTGTGGCCTCCACAGAACCGCCCTAAGCTGGGCGTTCAGAGCCCTCGCCCACACGGGTGCGCCGTACATGGCCATTGAACGGATGACCCCCGCATACAGCCGTCGGCCCTCGAAACTGGGTCCGCCCACGTTCGGCATGAGTCGAGAAAGGGCGGACGCCGCGCCGACAAGCCGGGGAGCAATCTGTCGGAAATGCTCCCGGAACCACCATCGCCCGTCGAGCACCAGACCCAAGTACCTCATATGGGCCTGGATGCTGATGTGGATGGAGTTTACCACTATCGAGGCGCCGATGGGTAGCCTCACACGGGGCCCATGGAAAAGTAGGGCCTCCGTCTTGTTTAGGGCCACCCTGAGCCCCAGCGCTTCGATCCGCCTGACCATCTCCTCGGTGTCGAGAGTGGCCAGGCTCGCCGCCTCTTCGAGTGTCCTGCCCCGGGCTGTGACGAGCGTGTCGTCAGCGTAGCACACCAAGCTCAGCCCGGGGGGGAGACTCCCTCTCAACGCCCAGTCGTACCCGATGTCCCACAGGGTCGGCCCCAGAACCGACCCCTGTGGAACGCCGCACGACATGGGCGTCCGCACAATGTCCCCTGCGGGACCCGCGCAGAGGATACTGCGGCCCTCCAAATAGTCTGCCACCAGCCGCCTGAGGTACAGGGGCACTCCATGGAACCGGAGCGCCTCCCTGATGCAGCCGAATGGCAGACTATTGAATGCGTTGGCGATGTCCAACGACACCGCCAACAGCACTCCCTTCCCGGCGACGGCCTCCGCGGCCGCCTGCCTCAGGCGTAATAGGGCCCCGATGGTCGAACGCCCCCTCCGAAACCCATACTGAGCGTCCGACAGATCGGGCCCCACCTCCTCCAGGTGTCGGACGATGCGGGCAGCGAGCACACGCTCCAGCAGCTTACCCACATCGTCGAGGAGCACGATGGGCCTGTAGGCCGACGGCAAATCCGGGGACCGTCCCGGCTTTGGCAGGAGAACCAACCTCCCTTCCTTCCAGCACTCAGGGAACCGTCCAGACGTCAGACAGGCGTTGAACAGCTGCCTGAGGCGAGGCTCGAAGTGCTCGAGGAGCGACGTCAGCACCCGGACTGGAATTCCGTCCGGGCCGGGGGCCGTGGTGGCGGAACGAATCTTCGCCACGGCCGCCCCCACTTCCGACTCCGTCACGGGCGGAACACTCTCGTCGTCGTCGGCCTCCCGGTCCAGATCTGGCGGAGCCATGACCGGGGGCGTGTGTTCCGACTGCCGTGGAAACAGCTCCTCGACCACCCTACGAAGGAAGTCGGGCTGGAGGGTCTCGGTGAGGGGGGGGGCCCGCGCGCGAAGCTTGTTCAGCGCCGCGCGATATGGGCGACCCCAGGGGTCACGGTCGAGACCGTCCAGCATCTCCTGCCAACTCGCGCCCTTGGCGGCTCGGATGGCCAGCCGAAAGGCAGTCCGCGCACTGCGGTACGCCTCGTACAGCTGGCACTCCCGCTCGACGTCGCGGTGACGCCGCCGGCTGCGGGTGTAGGACCTTCGGGCACTGATACACGCCGCACGAAGGTCCGCCAGTCTTGGGGACCACCAGTAGACCCCCTGCCTCGAAGGCGGACGCCGCCGCACTCTGGGCATGGCCGCATCGCAGATCTGCGTTAACGCACTGCGAATGCGGACAGCCTCAGCGTCCACTCCGTCCGCTGGGGGTGGTGAGGACAGCCACGTACTGACAATGGCCGCCTCCGCCAGTAGATCCCTGTCAAGACGACCCACAGCCCACCGCGGAAACGCGGGAGCTCCGTCCGCCCTGTGACCCCTACCGGGTTCCCGGGGGGAGACCTCCATCCGGATGTACCGGTGGTCCGACAGGGTCTCCGCCTCCTCCAGGACACTCCAGTTCCTCACCCGTGGCGCGACAGCGGGGCTAGCGAACGACAAGTCCACTATCGACCCGCCCTGCCGCCGCACACACGTGTTCACCGAGCCTCTGTTCAGAACACAGAGGCCCAGTGAAGCCGCCCACTCGTTGACCGCCCGCCCGCGGTCGTCCGTCGTAGGGGACCCCCACGCCGTGGATTTGGCGTTGAAGTCCCCCAGAACCAGGACGAGGCCCGGTGCCAGTCGCCGTATCGAGGCCTCCAAGGTGGTGAGTGAGGCCCCGAAATCGTCCATCCTCCTAGTGGGGGAGAGGTATACGCTGTAGAGCGTGACCCCTCCCCACTCCGCCGCGACAAATTCCTCGCCCCTATCCAAAAGGGACAAGGACGGGAAGTGCCGCTGCGTTGAGACGACGATTGCCGCAGTACCGTTTCGACTGACCACCCAATTGGGGCGATCAGGCACGGCGTACGGTTCCGCGACTACGGCTGCACCAATCGACCACTCCGCCATGGATTGCAGGAGGAGATCCTGCGCTCCGGCGGAGTGGTTGGTGTTGGCCTGCAGGAGGAGGTGCATGGATGGTGTACCCATTATCGGGTTGTGTCCATGACCTCCTCGCCAGCGGGCGATCGGACCGCGCTAGGAGCGGGAGCGGCCGTGGTCGTAGGGCCGCCCCGCGCCTTTGGAGCCGAAGCTGGAGGTTTGCACGCCCCAGAGCCCATGCGGTGCTTGGCGGGCTTATTGCCCGCCGCACACGCGGGGCAGTGGGGCGGGGCGGCGCAAGATGCCGCCACGTGCCCGGTCTGACCGCAGCGGAAACACAATCCGCCGCAGTCGAAGCAATTAGTGCACGTCGGTCGAGTGTGTCCGACCGCCATGCACTTGTAGCACCTCGCGGGCCGGTGCTCAAGCACGGTTACCCGCGCCGAGCTCCAGCCCACGAGGAGCCTGCCTGAGCCGGCCAGTTGCCTGACCGACTCTACCGGGCACTGCGCCCAGGCAGCACCTACGCCACCCGGACCGGGACGAATGGCACCGACCCGGACGGTGTCTATGGGACACCCGGTTTTCGAGGCAATAGCCTCCCGGATGTCTTCCACCGTCACCGAATCGTCCAAACCCGAAATGCGCATTTCGGCGCACTTGACGGGCCTGGCGATCTTGATGCCACCCTCCACGGCGAATAAACCTCGCAGCTTCTCGGCCACGCTGTCGGCCGTCTTGGCGCCCTCGGCCCCTGGGAACTCGAGAATTCGAGCCCCCGTCCGGGCCTTGCGGGTCCTGGCTTCGACGCCTCCAATATCGGAGACGTCTAGCTCCCGCCGGGCCTTCCTCAAGACGGCCTCGTAGCTGAGGCCCTTCTCGGCCGCCTCGGGCAGCACAGTGATCACCACTGCGGCCGTCTTCGGCGACTTGAGCCCCTTGCGCGGTCTCTTCTTCCGTCCGGCTCCTGCCTGTGGAGCGGGGACCTCAGCGGCGCGCTTGGCCTCCGCTCTCCTTCTTTGGCCGCGACTCCTTCTGTCGCGCTCGGCCACCTGCCAACCCTGTTCGGGTACGGCAGTCGTGCCAGACGCGGAAGGTCTCGTCGCAGCCTCGCTGGTCGTCGCCGGCGGTGTTATTGCGGGCGACTTCAGCGGTCCGGCAGGAGCCGGAGCCGTCTTCCTCCTCAGGGCGGGTCCCTTCGGAGCTGGGCCAGGGCCTTTGGGCTTAGGCCCGGCCGCGGCCGCGGCGTAGCTCCCCACGCGGCCACCCTGACAAGGCAGCGGGGCGGGGGCTGGTGCCACATGCGGCCGCTTGTCCGCGGCGAGAGGTGGTCGGACACGTGGTTCTGGAGGCAACCTCGCCTCCAGAACGGCGAAGCGCGCATCGACGAGCTTGCCCACTGCGCCGATGATTTTGGCGAGGGCCTCGTCCGATATGCCTCCCACCTCAAACGGGGTCGGCTGAGCCTCCTCAGGGGCCCGTTGTACGGCGCCTGGCGGCTTTGGCGCCGCAGGGGCGCTAGCCGGCGGCAAGCGGTCCGCGGGGAGAGGCGTCAACCTCACCACCGGGACAGGGAGTCTCGCCGCGGCGACTGCGCCAGCGTCAGCCGGCGGCGCGCGCTTCGTGGCGGCAGGCGTCTTCCTCGCCGCGGGGACGGGTGTGACGGTGACGCCATCACCCAACGTCGTCGGCGCCGCAGCGCGAGGCGGCTTTGGCGCCGCAGCGGCCGCTGAGTAGCCGGTCCTGGCTGGTGGCGCGGCTGGCGCAGGCGACACGAACAGCGCCACCTGCGCCTTGAGGTCGGCCACGTCGATCAGCAACTGGCGGTTTGCCCGACGCATCTCCGCCAGCATGTCGCCCAGGTTCCTGTTTCGGGTCCGCAGGCCTGACATCTCGCCTCTAAGGCGGACATTTTCGGCCTGCAGATCCGTGGCATCACCGGCGCGGACAGCGACCGCCGCCGCCCTTTCTACAGCCGAGGTCCCTCGCCCTCTTCGGGAGGCCATGATCTTAGGTGGAGGCATGTTGGCCACGCTCCCCTCGGTTTCGGCGCTCGAGCTGCCTCCCTTACTCAGGGGGCGCTTTCGCACCTGCGAGGGGAGGGCCTCCTCCTTCTTAGTCGCGGTCGCCGGCGGCGTCTTTGCTGCTAGACGCGCCGACGACCTAGTGGGGCCTTCACCAGCCGACCCGCTGCCCTCTTTGGACGGCCCTGCGGGAATATCACCGCCCTCGTCCATTCTGACGGTAGATCCGCCGCCCTCGTCTTCGGACGGCTCTGCGACATCGCTGTCGCCCTCGTCCGTCGACGGCTCTGCTGCGAGTCTACCGTCTTTCTTCTCTTCAGCGGCGGCAGCCTCCCTGCGCGCTCGCCGCTCCTCCAGCCGCCTTTTGTGGCTCAGGCCGTTGCCCCGGGTCTTTCTGGGCGACCTCCTCTTCTTCTTCTGGGCCTCCACGGTTTGTGCCGGGCCCTCGGCGGACGCCTCAAGTCCTGAGGACGAGGCGTCGTTGTCAGTTTTTCTTTGGCTTGACAAGGCCGTGGTGTGAGAATCACAGGGATTCCCGTCGGTAAATGTATTTAATTTTAAGGTATCCATATGATTCCCACGAGTAGGGGAGATACACAACGTCGACCCGGGCAGAGATCCCTTTACCCGGGCAAGCCTACATTTACTAACCAGGGGGTCAGCCGGTACCCTGGCTGGAGCGTGCTAACGACAGAACAACCCATCTGCCATGCATCTTCTCGCCGCACGCCAGAACTTAAGATTCTGGGTGATTTCCGAGTCCGAATGTTACTTCGAACTCTTTATAGAGGTTGTCTTCCTCGCGGTCCGGGCGGTTAAGCCAAGACCCTCGCTCCTGAAACTAAGACAAGCAAAGAATCAGGTTTACGATGTGTGGGCGGTGGCATGTGCCTGCCCAGCCCTCAAATAAATGAGTGACTGAGCCCGTCCCAATATTTCGCGTCCTATACCCTCTACTACGACTGTAGTAGAGTAAGGAGCGAAATCGCGCAGATATTCGCTACGGACGACAGTACAACAGAAGAACTGGGGACCGCCGCCCGCACCCAGGGTACACCGCGTGGAGGTTTCTGGGATAGTACCCCAATCAAATTTCAACTTAATCTGTTCAATAAATTCGGTGCATATTGATTTTGAGAGACGGAGAGTAACATATAAAAGTAATGCTACAAAAAGTTAATAATGGTTCGGACATGTGGAAAGAATGTCGAACAAACGTCTGATTAAGAAGATATACAATACGAAAGTGGAAGGATGTAGGTACCGCGGGAGAAAGAGACTAACCTACCTAGACCAGATTAGTCACGTACTGAAGGAAGGTGGAGTCAAGAGTCTCCGAAACCGGCGAGCGTGTATGAAGAGAATTATGAATGTTGAGGAAGCGAGTGAAGTATGCAAGGATAGAGTTCTCTGGCACTCTGTTCTCTCTGCCTACCCTTCAAGGGATATGGCGTGATGATATGTATGTATGTACAAAAGTTCATTTTTTCATTAAAACGTAATGAAAATGCAAAGAAAAATTTTAATAATAAAATGTAAATATCACTATCTAGTTATTTCCGTGGAGATTTAATAAATAAATTACACAGAGACTTACATTAACAAGCAACTTAATTTTTCATCAGAAAATGTTGCCAATAAAATCATAACTTATGCGACAATAGCATTAAAACACATCCAAATGTTATATTACAATCAATATATTTATCAATCTGTCAACGTCAACTGTAGTATTTGGCCTATAGTATGCTTGTCCTACAGTGAGACCTATGGGCCTCCTCACGATAATGCTACACGGAATGGTTCTGTGTCATTTACATCCAACGACTCCGTACGAGTTTACGAAGCTATCAGTCCACTTAACGTTGAAGCTGAGGGATGGATAAAGTATGTGCGGTGATGTAATTACCTTTTACTTTTTTAATCAGTCTCACTATTGATATCGGAACTCCTCTTTAAATCAAGTGAAATTGACCTATCACGCTGATTACAGACAATGTGGTGACGGAGTAAGAATATAATTTGTCACTTCTTGCCCATGGGTGTCATAAAAAACGACTAAAGGATATGAAACGCAATTTACACCAATGCTAGAGAAGGCGAACTTGAAATATACCCTATACCAACACGTCTGACCAGCGAGGTATAGTAGATCAATTTCCCTCCTATCGTGGAGAAGGCTCGAGCCCAGCAACAGGAGATATATACAGCTGAAATGAAGATAATTACGATGATGATGATAATACGACTCATAGATACCTTTAGTCTTATAAAAAAAAGGAAATAATATTACAGTCCATTAGGTAATAAAAATAATTTCTTCACTACGTAACCTCAAAAAGCATTTGTGTTCACAAAGCCTTTGTGTACTTGTATTAGCGTGAGGTTCTTAGAAAGCGTCTAATATGAGCTAGAGCACGCACGCTATGAATATAACTGTTGAATTATGGTCTTAAAGTGGACGGTGGTCAACGGTTTATACGTTTAGTTTGTGACTTGAGAATATTACTTTTAAAACTATTCATTATACATACATACATATCATCACGCCATATCCCTTGCAGGGTAGGCAGAGAGAACAGAGTGCCAGAGAACTCTATCCTTGCATACTTCACTCGCTTCCTCAACATTCATAATTCTCTTCATACATGCTCGCCGGTTTCCGAGACTCTTGACTCCACCTTCCTTCAGTACGTTACCAATCTGATCTAGGTAGGTTAGTCTCGGTCTACCCGGTACCTACATCCTTCCACTTTTGCATATTCATTACATGTGGAATATATTTGAGAAACAACTCTAATAATCTAAGTATTTATACTAGCTTAAGTTCTTGACTTCGTCCGCGTTAAATATAATTATCATTGTGTTGTATATATTAAAAATTCATATCTTTCGAGTGGCTAATGTTCAGAATTAGCCTTTTAAATGAGAACTTTTACCTCACAAAAGTAAGACGCCGTCAAGTACTACTACTAAATAGTACTAATTAGCACAAATGTGCAAATTTTTCATTGAGAAATCAAATAAATCATCATCATTTACTCCATACCTTAATTACTTTTGAGGTTGATACAATATACTCTACTGATATCGTACATAGGTATTACAAAAGTTTTGGTAACGTTTTTATGACCTTGAACTTCCAACAAGACATTGAATTTCCAAAAATCCTTTCTTAGTGTTTGCATTTGACTTAGGAATGGAATTTGCTCTGTGAATTGAATTTGACTGATCCTGAAATTGAATTTGACTTTGAAATTGAATTTCACTTGGAAGTTGAATTTGAGTTGCAAATTGAATTTGACTTAGTAATTAAAAAAGAATGACTTTGCTGTTGAATTTGAGTTTGGAATTGAATTTGACTTGGAAATTGAATTTGACTTGAGAATTGAATTGAATGTGACTTGAGAATTGAATATAACGTTAAAATTGAGTTTGATTTCAAAATTGAACATTGGAATTGATTGACTTTGAATTGGAATTGAATTTGTCTTGGGAATTGAAATTGACCATAAAGTTTAGTTTGATATATCATTCGGTAGATAATATTTCCTTCTGATGATTATGTTCACAGTTAAAAACTACCAATAATTGACCATTTAATACATACGACTTCAACAAATTAAAATAAATACTTGTGTAGGTAAAAAATCTCTACTTTTCTTACTCCTCTCTTATTTGATTCTTACTCCAATGAAAATAAAAATATGTTTATGATTACTAGGTCTGCATTTCTGGTGGTTATCGCATATCAATCATTTGAGGTAAATATGTAAGGTTATTACATCATTGTAAGAAAGGGAAATACATACATACCATCACGCCATGTCCCTTGCAGTGTAGGCAGAGAGAACAGAGTGCCAGAGAACTCTATCCATGCATACTTCACTCGCTTCCTCAATATTCATAATTCTCTTCATAAACGCTCACCGGTTTCGGAGACTCTTGACTCCACCTTCCTTCAGTACGTGACCGATCTGGTCTAGGTATGTTAGTCTCGGTCTCCCCCGGTACCTACGTCCTTTCACTTTCGCATTGTATATCTTCTTAACCAGACGTTCGTTCGGCATTCTTTCCACATGTCCGAACCATCGGAGCATTGCCTTTCGCATCTTTACACCAATACTCTCTTTCATACCTACTCGCTTTCTTACGTCGTCGTTACGATTGCGATCGATCAGCCTAACTCCACAGATTTTCCGTAGAGATCGCATTTCGACCGCATTAATTTTACTTTCATACTCTTTTCTGCATACCCAACTCTCGCTTCCATACAGTAATGTTGGGACAAGCACTGCATTATGTATTGCTACACGTGCCTTCTGGCTGAGGTGGTGGCTACCGAGAAGTTGCCCCAACGCTCCGTTCACTTTATTTCCCGCATTCACTCTTCGCTCTATATCAGTGGTGTACCTTCTATCTCGGCTAAATCCACATCCAAGATATACAAATTCATCCACTTGCTCCAGTACATCATTATCTATTGTTACTCTTACATATGTTTTAGCTTCATCTCTTTCAAAGACCATTATTTTGGTTTTGCTTACATTCACGCGTAGACCCCTTTTCTTACAATCTTCTGTCATTGTGTCGACTAGGGTCTGCAGGTCAGTCGCTGACTGTGCCAGCAGGACTGCATCATCTTCATATAGCAGAGCAGTGACCACTGAGTTGCCCATCTGGACTCCCACATTCATATCGTTCAACCTTTGGAGACATTTATCCAGATATATGATAAACAGCATGGCTGACAGAACGCACCTCTGCTTAACGCCGATATTGACGTCAAACCAAGGCGACATTCCATCATCCAGCCACACACAGGCTCTACAGCCCATGTAACTGGACTGCACAGACCGTAGCAGTTTACCGTTAATACCATACTCCGGTAAATGTCCCAAAGTTCCTTTCGTACAACCGTGTCAAATGCTCTCTCCAGATCCACAAAACTACAGAAGCCAGATGCTTCTCCACAATGTTGCGCAGAGAGAACACTTGATCCATGCATCCTCTTCCACTCCTGAAACGTCCTTGTGTCTCACACAGTAAACCATCGGACTCCATCCAAAGGAGAATGTCCTTTCAATAATTTTACCATACACTTTTGCTGCCAAACTGGTCAAGATTGTGGCTCTGTAATTTGCGCAGTCATAACGTGCACCCTTGTTTTTAAACAAAGGCACGATGACTGCGCTATTCCAGTCCCTGGGAACCATTCCCGAGCTCCACCGTAAACTGAGGAGCAACAGGAACGCCTCCCAGACACAGGAGCCACCAAGCTTGATCATCTCGGCAGACACCATATCAATGTCCGCTGCCTTACCATTTTTCAAACTTCTTATCGCCCATTCAACTTCATCCATACTGATGCCATCGGAGGACGCTGGTGCTGAATGGTGATCTACTAAACCACACGCGACACCGGCGCCAACCGTAACATCCGCATACATATCGCCAAAATATTCGCTCCATCGGCTTAACACGTCTTGTGTTTGTGTAAGAATGTCTCCACCTTTAGACCTTATTTTATTCATTCTGAAGGCTAACCAACCACCCCGAGACTTCATCTGCCTCCAAAAGAGTTTAGTGTTACCCTCGAAATTTTTAGTCAGCCTATCTTCTGCACTCATATTTGCTCTATCACGTTTCTCTTTCACTAAGGCCTTGGTGTCATTCTTACATTGCCGATATATTTCTTTCTTCTGTTCAGTCATACTGTCATTCAGATTGAAAAAACAGACATAGTCCAGCCACGCTTTCTTCTTTTGCTCCACGGAAGCTGCCACTTCCGCATCCCACCATGCATCACCATTTGTATTTCTATGCTTCTTTGAACTTCCACATACTTCTTTCGCTGTATCTACCATACTCTCTTTCAATATTCTCCAGAATTCTTCAATGTCCGATTGCGGCTGGCTTGCCATCGTCAGCCGTTCTCGGACACCCTCTGTACACTTTTCTCTTACACATTCTTCTTGCAACCTTTCAACCTTTATTCTTTCAAGCCCTCCGAAGTGGACACGCTCTCGCCAGTGCCTCCACTTTCTGAACAGACCACTAAATCTCGCGATAACGAGATAGTGATCCGTATCGACTGTGGGGCCCCTGTAGGCTCTTGCGTCCAATATTTTGCTTCGGAGGCGACTGTCTACCAAAATTAAATCTATTATACTTTTCTGTTCATTCCTTCTCCATGTACATATGGATGTCCTTATGTTGGAAAAATGTGTTTGACACAATAAGGTTTCTCTCCATGCATACATCCGCTATGAGCCTACCTGCGTCGTTCACTCTCTTATCACCAAATTGACCAAGTACGTCCTCATAGACCGGACACTTGGCCCCACCCATCCGTTCAAATCTCTGCATACAATCACGCGTTCACTGGTTTCTGCCATATCCAGAACTTCCCTAACATTATCCCAAAACTTCTCTAGGTCTGATGCCACCGAAGATCCTACGGGAGCATATGCTACAACCATGAATACCTTGGTGACACCTAGTTTTATACGGACCCAAAGAAGTCTGGGATCATACATTCCGTAATCCTTCACACCTGAGGCCAAGCGAGAAGACAACAGCACTCCTACCCCCATACTGGCTCGATCGCTCTGTGATACACCAGACCACAGAGCCATTTCACCACCAGGAAGATCGCAGACGTCGCTGCCCCTTCGCTTGGTCTCTGTTACACAGAGCACGTCTAGCTGTTTGTCCGCCATGACGGTTATCAGCTCGTGCAACTTACCTTCCACACATCCTCTTACATTCCACGTGCCCACCCGGCACTCTGCTCTCCTCGACTCGCCTAACTGGGCAAGGCGTGATGGGTGGCGATCTGCTGATTTTCGTACCGACGGTCGGTACGCGTCGCCTCCTGGGGACGCCCTAACCCGCACTGCGGTACGCATATCGAGCCGGATTAGCAGTCTAACTAGACTGGCAGGGGACGCGACGAGCACGCTCTGGACTATGCCCCCCTAAATTTTGAATCTTATGATAACCCGTCAAGTCAGCTACTCGTAATTATCCTCCTATGAGAAGACTCTTGATATAGGTCACTTCTTTACTTTGCACTATCCAGAGTAAGCTAAAGAATTTAAACAATTTTTTACCTTATCCCATCGTGTGGGGTATTATTGAGCAAGGATTTTAAATAAACGTAGGGCTCTATCAACCAAAGTTGATGACGTTTCTGTCATTTGTGGGTGCTACCAAAGTCATGATTTCTTTTTATTCTTACCCTCATAACTCCTGAAATACTTAACATTTTTGATATGTGTTTGTTTCGCTTCTGCAATAAATGTATTGTACTGTTATGATTATTTTCGTGTGGGAGTAAGAATACAATTCACCACCCCCTATCTTACCCGTGGGTGATCGTAAGAGACGATTAAGGGATATAAAACTCATATATGTAACATCTATGCAAAAGAAGGAAAACTCGAAATTAAATCCTATACTGTTGGTATCCTATACGTCTGACCAGCGTGGTGTAGTAGGTCAATTTCCCTCCCGTTAAGAAGGAGGCTCGAGCCCAACAGTGGGACATATATGAGCTGAAATGATGATGCTGATTGCTATGATAGGCAAGGTAGGTATACAACTACGGCTATCCTCTGAACACCTCTACGAATGTCTAAGAAATACAATAAAATATTTATTATATGTATTTTTTTTATTTACTATCTGCTAAGTAATTTTAATATAATGTAGAGACATGCTAAAAACAGAGAGAAATTCAACTCCAAAGCGAGAACGCTACCACAATGGAATGTTTGTAAAGGAATAAAAATAACACTTGATCAGTGTTCTTATTTGCTTTTTTTTTGCAAACAAGCTAGCAGCACATCTAACGGTAAGTCTTACTGCCGCCTACGGACTTCTGTAATACCAGGAATACAGTTAAGCCGCTTCCTAATAATGAAAAACCCAAATCATCCTGAAGTTGGGCTGGCGACTCTGTCGCTCGCTGACAAGTGCAACAAGACATCACCACTGGCCGGACGATTTTCTGCGAAAGTGTAGTACTACTCCAGACGGACCAGCCCGCGGATGTACAAAAAAAACTATTAACAGTTTGGTCCAACCATTATTAATTTGCCATATGGCGACGGAGTAAGAATACAATTCACCACCCCCTATCTTACTCGTGGATACCGTAAAATACGATTAAGGGATATAATATGCATATGGCATCTGTGCAAGAGCAGAAAAACTCGAAATAAAACCCTATACCAATACGTCTGACCAGCGTGGTATAGTAGTTCAATTTCCTTCCCATTGTGAAAGAGGCCCAAGCTCAACAGTGGGACATTTATGGACTGTGATGATGATGATAAATATCTTTAGTAAAAATAAGTACTAAACGTATGGTAACAGAGTATAACCGTCCATCACCACAGAGATGTAATTTATGTTCGCGTCTATGAAGCTCTCTGTAATGTAAGGACTTCTTCAGTAAGAGTTAATGTCTTATTCTTGTAAATATATATACATGCACGTCATCATTCTCCTACTCTTATCAAAATTAATTGGGGTCGATACAATATGTACTCTTCTTTCATAGTACATATTGTAAAAGTTATTGGCAATAATAAATAATAAAATATTAATCTGTTTTGTGGCCGGCCGTCTGCCAGACATCAACCCTCCTTGGGAATGTAATTGTTGACCAAACGGCATTAGATGGAGTTGGCCCAGGTCGTTATAAAGCCCCCCAGGATATCTCCTCGGTCGGTGGTGGAGGAGGAAACACCTATCCCCCCATCACCGACGATGAATTGGAAGTGGCCCTCTCCCGACTTAAAGGGAAAAGGAAAGCGCCTGGCCCGGACGGTGTCCCGGGACTCGTTCTCGGCGTCGTCGCAGAATACTGCATAGATGTACTCCGGGAACTGCTCAATGAATATTTGAGGTCCGAGCAGTTCCCGGAACAATGGAAGAGCGGAAGGCTTTGTTTGCTGCGGAAGGAGGATCACCCAATCGACTCTCCTTCTGCATATAGATCACTGGTGCTGCTGGACGAGACGGCAAAATTATTTGAAAAGGTGTTTGCTGACCGTCTTGTCCGGCACCTCGAGACTATCGGGCCGGGACTGTCGGAAAATCAGTTTGGGTTCAGGTGCGGCCGGTCAACGATCGACGCTTTGGCCGCCCTGAAGACCCTGGTCACCGAAGCGGTGGCAAAAAAGGATGTAGTCCTGGCAGTCTCGCTCGATATTAAAAACGCCTTCAATAGTCTCCCACACGAGACATTAAAGGAGGCGCTCCGATATCATGGGGTACCTCTGTATCTCCGGAGGCTGTTAGAGGCGTACCTCGAGGGAAGGCAGGTGCTCTGGGAGGGGGACGACGGGCGCATGCATCGTCATAGGGTAGAATGCGCCGTTCCACAGGGTTCGGTCCTTGGTCCGACTTTGTGGAACGTCGGATTTGATTGGATGTTGCGGGGCCAGCTTCTCACCGGGATGGGGATTATTTGTTACGCAGATGACACCCTCATCACGGTGAGGGGGGCTGACTTCCGCAACGCCGCGCGACTGGCAAGAGTCGGAGTAGTGCTCGTGTTGT
This sequence comes from Lymantria monacha, assembly GCA_905163515.2. NCBI lineage: Eukaryota > Metazoa > Arthropoda > Insecta > Lepidoptera > Erebidae > Lymantria > Lymantria monacha. Next base: position 9,515,534 of record LR991107.1, on the reverse strand, counting down.
TGACCGGATTGGCAAGTTGGGCCCTAAGGTCTCATTGGAGAAGACAGAGGCCCTCCTATTTTATGGTCCCAGCCAAGGTCTTCCCCGAGGAGCACAACTCAGTGTGTCTGGGGTTGCCGTGCCGGTGCAGACCCGGATGAAGTACCTGGGTCTGCACCTGGACAGTGAGTGGAATTTTGGGCCGCATTTTGCCCAGCTCGTCCCTAGGCTTTCAAAGTCGGCCACAGCGTGGTTAGGCTTCTACCCAATACTGGTCCGGGATCGTCCTGCCTGATCCTGATCGTTATGTCGGTATCTTGTGGTCTATGGCGCTGTATGGTGCCCCGATCTGGTCGCAGTCACTCACCGCCTCCAATAAAGCTTTACTACGCAAGGCGCAGAGGGCCATGGCGGTGAGGACAATAAGGGGGTATACCGTCCGGTGTCCTGGACTGCAGCTACATTGTTGGCGGGCGATCCGCCCTGGTCAATTCAGGCTAGGGCTCAGGCGGAAGCCTACCAGTTCTGCGCTGCGGCGCGGGTGAATGGTGAACGCGTCACCACGAGGGGACTGAGCAGGGCGAAAGAAGTGGCTCAAAGGGCAGTAGTCCGACGGTGGAGGGAGGAACTAGAGTCCCCCGTAGCAGGACGAGGACCGTTGAGGCGGTAGCGCACTACCTTCTCCGCTGGACGACACGAAGGCACGGCAACCTGTCCTTCAGCCTGACGCAGGTACGGAGGCCGCGGAGCGGGAACGCGAAGCACTCGCGTCTGCGAACTCGCTCCGCCGGCGGCGACCAGGGAGAGGGAGGCGCCGCTACGCGCACCTCCTCCCACCGCCTTGACGGCTGACTGGTCGTGGCCAGATGGCCAAGGGTAGGGGTTTCGGGGATAGAATGTCATTAGACGATCTCTCCGGCATCCCGTAAAAGCGCGGAAGGGACCGCTGCTGGTTTTAGTGGGTATTCCGACCGCCAACATCTATGGCCGGCGAGTCCCACACACCTCCCCGTCCGTCACTGGCGGGGGATAGTGCGTAAAAGCATTTCCACAGCCACAAGCATTCCAGCAGCAACAAAAAAAAAGGGTCGTTATAAAGCTCTTAGTCATCTTTTAAGACATCCACGAGCAAAATAAGAGTTGGTAGTATGCGTAGCCGCTACCACACAGCTAGATATATATAGACATCCACGTAAATATCTAATAATTGCAATCAATTATTTTTTTTTAATTATGAACAAAGAGCAAATGTTTTTTTTTTTTAATTTGAGAGCGAAGTTGCTATCCTGTTATTGGCACAGGGTCATCAAACACGGTTACCTTTGTAAACAAACAATATTGATTGCTGTTTTTTCCCGGAAGAGATGTATTAAAAATTCATTTATATTGATCCCTTCTATCGCGAGTTTAAAATCAGTTATAGGGTCGTATTTTTTTTTTTTTCAATTATTTAAATTAAGCCGACAAATTGAAATGAATGGATTTGGATTACGTCCTATGGTCCTCATCATTCTCTTGCTCTTATCCCAATTACTTGAGGTCAATGCAATTTGTACTCGTACATATTGCATAGGCTTTATGACCGGCCGTCTTCCTGACGTCAATCCTCCTTCGGAATGTAATTGTTGACCATACGCCATCAGGTGACGTTAGCCCCGGGCAATATAAAGCTCTTAGTCATCTTTTACGATATCCACGAGCAAAGTAAGCGTTGGTAGTATTCGTAGCTGCTACCACACAGCATTACGTCATGTGGTAACTGTTCTTAAACTACCAAATAAAATTATGTTTGATATTTTAGAGCAAGCAGACTGAGCTTTTGAAATAACTGGGCTCGTATTACCTACAAATTTGTTATTACAACCGTCTTTTATCCATTAACAATTAAAAACAAGATATTGTCGTTAATCGTTTCTTCTTCTTATTTTCTGTAATGTCAATCAGCTACTTATACGAGATATTTTTGCCAGTGTCCAGTTACAATTTTCTTCGCGTATTTAATATAATAGTCATTTTCCGTCAGTGAGCAAATCTTCGTCATCAATTATGGCCACACTGTTTGTGGTATCTTCTAAGAATGTTGGTGGAAATTCGAAAACGTGAAGCACTTGTATATCATATTCATTACATCCCAACAGTTCCTTTGCATCACATTACATAAAATGCCATCAAAAATATTTAATATAATACGTTAAAACACTAAAATATTGAATATCAGTACATGACACTTTCATATTCCCGCCAAAAGTCAATAGTTTCTTATGTTTTGGGTAATATCTATCCTACCAAAACCATAAATGTGAAAATAAAACACAAGTTCAATATTATGATAATTATGATGAGGTTATCGACTTTGTTGTGGAAGAAAGGTTCTCGAATCGACTACGAATCGGACGACGCAGCGTAGGACGATCCCCCACTCGGTGGACTGATGACATTATCAAGGTCGCAAGAAACCGTTGGATGCAGGTGGCACAGGACCGTTGCAAATGGCATTCTCGTGGGGAGGCCTATGTCCAACAGTGGACGTTTGAGGGCTGATGGATGGATGGATATCGACTTCACCGATAAAAGACTTAAGTTCTTAATGGGTGCCAAGTTTTGTAGAATAACGTATTGTTTATATCACATTTAAATCATAATTTCTCGTTTTATTTTTTCTTTTACGAAAATTTTTGCTATTTATAAACACAATATTTTAAATTTAAATAGTCGAATTAACTACATCGTCATTCTCCTGCTCTTATCCCAATTACTTGGGGTCGACCTAATACTCGTATGTAGGGTACATACTTACATACTTCATACATATTGCAAAGGTCATTGGCAATAGTTTTATGTCCGGCCGCTTTTCTGGCATCAACCCACCAAATACAAAGTCGGGTACCGGTGGCCCGCTCGCACGGCGAAGAGAGGGGTTACACAGGGTGGGTCTATGGGGTTGCGCACCGCTTCTTCCGTCGCCCTAGATCGATTTGGCGGGGCGTTACCACTCCATGGCCCACCGCAAAAAAAAAGGATCTTAATACAATAAACAAATATGGTAAATAGTTTTTGAGTTATGAATTGATCAAAAATGACTCGAAATGGCGCGTGTAAATTTACATATGGCTTATCCGTTCTCTTCATTTGAACTTGGCTGGAATGAATGAAAACATCGCGGCAACGTTTTTTTTTTTTTATAAATATATTTTCTCGAATCAAGTAAATGATCGTAACACTAAGGAAGAAATAATGTCTTACATTAGACAAGGTAGACTAATTAGTAATTTCCTTCTCATTATCGGTCAATTTTTTTTTTCATTGTACAAAGGCCCATTAAAAAGTTTATGGGATGAAATAGAGGAATGAACCATATTCCTTCCTCATTACAAGATTAACAAAGTTTAAGTTTCAAAGAGACCAGATTGGTCACGTACTGAAGGAAGGTGGAGTCAAGAGTCTCCGAAACCGGCGAACGTATATGAAGAGAATTATGAATGTTGAGGAAGCGAGTGAAGTATGCAAGGATAGAGTTTTCTGGCACTCTGTTCTCTCTGCTTACACTGCAAAGCATATGGCGTGATGATATTTATATGTATGTATGTATATTTTTAATTATATGTATTTGTTTATTTATATATTTTCAGAATCCCAGTAACCATTGCTGACTAGCGATTTCTATGAAATTTAATATGCGAGAGGTTTCGGGGTTAAAAAATCGAAATAGCTATTATATTATAGGTTTCATTTATAGAAAATATCGTTTTATCAGTCAGTATGTTGGCTAAAGCTAAAGAAAAATATAAAAACCGGAGGTGTCAAGGGACACCCGGATGGAACGAAGTTCTATTTTAATTATATAATTTTTTTCTGCCTTAAGCGATTTTTATCGTTATATTTTAGCCAATTTGCAAAATATCTTTATAAATTATAGCCTATGTGTTATTCTGATGTGCAAGCTATATTACTATAAATTTCATCAAAATCCATTCAGTAGTTTTTACGTGAAAGAGCAACAAACATGTTCACATCCATACATTATTACAAACTTTCACGTTTATAATATTAATAATAGGATATACAATTCCACTAGACTACCAAAACTTTTCGGCCCCGAGCTCGAACGCGAGCCGGCCACGCGGCCCGGTCACGGGCGAAAATAATTTCGTTGCGCATTATTTTGATTTTGCTATATCTCTTAAGGTATTGATTTAATTTGCATGGTCTGAAGGAAAAAAATATCTTCATGAAATCCTCAAGCCAACTAATGTATTTAAAATGATAAGGATTAATACAGTATTTGTGTAAATAGCTTTTCAATTACCGTTTTATAATAGAAAATTTTTTAAAGTATTAAAATGGATATAGTATGTTATCCTTAAGAGATAGATATATACCATCGCGGACTTTTTTGTAGGCCTTTTTAAGCTGTATAATACTGTAGTACTTTATTTTGATCTATTTCGTAGGGTTCAGCCAGCGTTTGCAATGTAAGCGCAAAATAATGTGTTTATTTACGACATCACATTAGAAACCTCTAAAATTATCAGTGTTTCTCTAGTACATTATGCATATATTATACATATAAACCTTCCTCTTGAATCACTCTATCTATAAAAAAAATCGTCGCGACACCACACTGTTCAATGCGAAATAGAAATGAAAATATCTGGCTTGCTTTCTATAAGAGAGCCGACGAGCGACGCCGCACAGCTTACAATAGCTTACTATAGCAAAAAGTGTCGTGACAACTTTTCGTAAGAATTTTTTCCGTCTAGCCCCCTTTCACAACGCGCGATAAGGAACTTCGTTCCAATTATAATTTTTCGTGGGCTGAAAATAATTAGAATATGATGGCATATTTCGCCGCCGTCATTGAGAATAGGCATAGCTCAGCTGGGAAATCGATCACGTTCAAACCAGAAGCTGCGGTTCAATCCTTGTTTTCTTTCCTTTTTATAATACTTCCCTTACTGTATTTTTATATATTCATTTTTCATTAATTTATCAATACTTTTTTAATGTATATTTTTCAGTAAACTTACCGAAATTACCGAGAGTATTCGGTCATCCAGATATTTTAAATAATATTACATAAAGGTCTTTGAAAATATGAATGTCATACAAAGTAACTATTTTGAGCGTCGCATGGCGTGCTGTACAACAACAGTTATAAAAACCAATTTAATTTATATAGTTACAACGTATTTTTAGCGACGGTATTATTTTAAGGGCAAATACACATATTAACTCTTTACTAAGAACATTTTTTTTAATCTTTTTTTATTTATTTTTTTATTGGGTCGGCTATGGTCCGGACACATGCCGCCCGTTCCGTCCGGGGCGACGGAAGGGCAGCCCGTGGCCCCAAAACCCACCGTATTCCCTCCCCATCCCCATTGGACCGGCAACTGGTACCGCTGTATTCCTACTTCGTCAGCATACAATTCACCACTCTCTGTCTTGCCTGTGGATGTCGTAAAAGCCGAAATGTAATGCATGTAACATCAAAAGAGGAGATACTTGAAATAAAACCCTATATTAAACCATCTGGCTACCGTGGGCCCTTAAGCCGAGCAGTGTAACGTGTATGAGCGGAGATGCTGATAATAATAGGAATATTAAAAGGTTGCACACGTTGCTTTCTTATCTGATTACCACAAAAATTGCTTTTCTAATAATGACTATTTACATTCCAGTTCCCTCACCACACGAATACACTGTAGGTTTAATCTGAACGCCACTGTAAATAGAGGGATCTAACTAAACATAGTCAGAACAAAAAAAAAATAATTAAAAAAATCAAAGAGCTCGACCGTGTAAAAAGGGAACCAAACTACGTACATAATCAAAAAAAAAAACTGAAAAAAAAAACAAGCACTTAGATGTCCGATGTACTAGAATTCTATAATATATTATTGAATCAATACTATTGAAGAAAATAAATTATATTCTAATAATGGAACATAACAACTAAACTGTCGATAATGGATCCCGACTGTTTAGTTGTATAGTGCTTCAAAGGAACATACATACATAGACTGTTAAACACAATAACACTTGCGTCGCGCAGTCGGGTAAAAATTAAATATCTAATTTCAAGACTAATCGCAGGTAACGAAGTCTGCCGTCCATATAAGCCCTCACTGAGCCTGATTAAATCAACTGTAATAGTCGGTCTACACTCAAGATTTAGATAAGTTCGCCTCCAAATAGTTAATTCGCTTCTGATTAGTTCAAATTAACTGTGATATTCATTTTATATGGAACGTTGCTATCTTTTAAGATTATTACGGTTGAATTAGTTAGAGAGTTATCACTGGATAAATCTATTTTATTACACTGGTAATTAATATATTATCTTAAAAAAATCAAAGATATATCAAAGGTTCTAGTTCCCACAGAAATCAAGGAATTGGTATCGGTGATCAGCCTAACGGTGATGTATTATAAGGCCATGGAGGTTATGAGGCCGTACGGTATCCTTTCGTCGCCTTGGACGGAGCTGACGGTGTGTGTTCCAGACCATACTGCGATAATCCGAAATCCGTATCATAGTGTCAATATTTCAAGCTATCTTTATCATACTTTCATCCATCCATCATAATGAATGCCTACCAACATCTAATGTTAGACATAAGCTTCTCCAAAGAGGTTATCACTACAATCGTCACGCTTAACGATTGTAATTGCTTTTGTAAGTTACTTATGACATTTTTTGTTCGTTAAGTTTTAAAGATAAACCGGCGAGCGTGTATGAAGAGAATTATGAATGTTGAGGAAGCGAGTGAAGTATGCAAGGATAGAGTTCTCTGGCACTCTGTTCTCTCTGCCTACCCTGCAAGGGATATGGCGTGATGATATGTATGTATGTATGTATGTGTAAGTTTTAAAGATCGTCGTTTTTAAGATTGTCACAGAAAATTGAGAAGTGGTGACACAAATTGAAAAAAAGTGTCTAAAATAAAATAATTTTAAAATGTCTATAAAATTTATTATTTTACACATTATTTCCATATTTTTCGACCAGGGATGTGATGAACTTCAAAATGGGAACACTTCCTATGAAATCTGCTTTAATCAAACTGTAACGTTGTATAATAAAAATATAAATACAACGGTAATATAATATATATATATATATATATATATATATATATATATATATATATATATACTTATTTATTTATAGTATCATTTCACAGATTAAACACTTTTATAGGTCATTTGACAGACCGTTACGAAGCCCATTTGCTTACACGATCTGGAGGCAGGTAAGAACTAGTCATTCTATTAATATTTTACTAAACATTGCTACAAATGAACACAGGACTTTAATCTAATCGCTTAAATTATTTGTTCATCTAATTTAAGGAAATTAGAACTATTTATATTATATTATTCCAGACTAGTACCGTTTACTGCTTACGCGTATGCGTAATACTGCATATTTACAATTTATCATTGTTTCTAGCTCTTGGGGTTTAATAGAACGAACATTGATGTTTTTTATTTAATACATTGTTTTTTAATACGTAATAATTATTACGATAATCGGATTTGGTTCATAAAAAAAATAAGCTATCATCATCCTTTCTTGTTCCTTAACTACGTCCAACTACAATGTACACTGGCTCGAAACTGACTTTGTAAGCTACTCGACCAAAAATAACCCCTCGTCCCCGTACCCTTAATTTTCACCACGGTGTAATTTAAAACCTAAATCTACAATTTATCATGTAGCAGGTATTACATCATTCCATCTATTCATAGGTCAATGGACGTTCACTGTTAAATACAGACCTCTTCTCCAGACTTTATAGACTTGTTTATATTTCATATTTCCTATTGGAGCGAATATATAGATCATAAAAGCGTTACGCTTGCCGTTTTTAACATCTAACTAACGCATTTTTCATATTGACATTTTTATGATATTCTGCGGAAAATTGCAAGTCGAGTCAAGTTCTAAAAGCTGCTCGTCATAGTAGTAAGATGTCCTTATAACCTATTTCACCTTGATCCTACCCCGTATTCCATCCTTTCTTAAGGTGTACGGTATATTGATGAACCTTGGGAAAGTAGCCTTCTTTCCTTCCCTACATACATACATATCATCACGCCATATCCCTTGCAGGGTAGGCAGAGATAACAGAGTGCCAGAGAACTCTATCCTTGCACACTTCACTCGCTTCCTCAACAATCATAATTCTCTTCATACACGCTTGCCGGTTTCGGAGACTCTTGACTCCACCTTTCTTCAGTACATGACCGATCTGGTCTAGGTGAGGTGAGTCTCAGTCTCCCCCGGTACCTACATCCTTCCACTTTCGCATTGTATATCTTAACCAGATGTTCGTTCGGCATTCTTTGCACATGTCCGAACCATCGGAGCATTCCCTTTCGCATCTTTACATCAATACTCTCTTTCATACCTACTCGCTCTCTTACGTCGTCGTTACGAATGCGGTCGGTCAGCCTAACTCCGCAGATTTTCCGTAGAGATCGTATTTCGACGGCATTAATTTTACTTTCATAGTCTTTTCTGCATACCCAACTTTTCCTTTCCTCCACTGTAAAATAACAATATACTATTCTATCAAAGTCAATTTATCCTTGTCTATAAGTACTGAATACACGGAACCTAATTTGCATAAGATTCAATCTATAAATTACTTTCGAAGTTACTAATACCGACATTAGTATCACTATTTAATAAATGGCACTCTTCATATTGATTTCTCTTCTCCTTATCGAAATTGTTCTTACATAAAAATTCACCGTCACATACAAAATCGTTTCGTCCATCCTCCATAATTGTATCCTCAAAAGTTTGTTCTCTATATGTTTTATCATTTTCATAAGTCTGATATCTTTGTATTTCAAAATCTGGCGATATTGTTTGTCCCTCATTTACAGCTTCTTTACCTAAAATATCTTCTGTGTCTATATTCTGTACAGTTTGAATTTCACTAAAATTTACCCTGTTTTCATTTTTAACATCATACTTTAATTCCATGTCATCTCTCGTTTCAATTAAAGGTTTTAAATTCATCAAACTGAAATTTGGTATCATTCTGGTATCCCAATTCGGTTGTTCAGCTTCTAAATCTAGGTGTACGTCTTCTCCAATCTTTTTGAAGCTGCCTAGGTTATATTGCAGTGGAATTGAAAATGATGGGAGGTCCATTTGAGGGTTTTGTCTTGTAGGTAATGCTGATATATGAATAGCTGGGGGTGATGGCTTCGATTTCGTTGCGTACACCTGAGTATCAGCAAGGTTTATCATTTGTGTTGATGACACTGCAAAAACATAATTTTATTATTCAATTTTAATTATATTCAATAATTAAATATTGTGATCATTTGCTAATGAAGCAACCATTTTAGAATTTAGCACTGTATGATCATTTATGATTAAATGAAATATTGTCCGGCACTACCTTTTATAGAACAAAGACCAATTTATCACCATCCCTAGTAGCAACACATGTAATGTTTTCTGCATCTCAAAAGGTTGGTGATCCATAAAGGACATCGTAGTCAATTTTAGATTTTATCGAACTTGTACTACTGCGCAAATATGCTAAAATTTTCAACTACATTACAAGTATTTCTGATTATGTTGAGCGAGGTATTTATATACGTGTGGCACCATATGTGCAAGGACGTCTCAAATTAAATCAAATCAAATCATTTATTATGCATAAGCCCTAAAAGGGCACTTACATATTGTGAATATTACATATTTTTTAAATTAATCTACCACCGGATCGGAAAGCCGCCACAAACTGAGAAGATCCGGCACGAAACTCAGCGGGCTCGTCATTTTTTTTTTAAATTACATGTTTTCTTAATATTATTGGATACATGTTTAGTCCCTATTAGCTCCAGTGAGATGCCCTTCGAGTAAAGATTTATTTTTTAAAAGTTAAATACAACATCAACAAAAAAAAAAAGAAAAGAACAGAAATGGTTGGACCAGATTCCACAAGCGGCACTCGATCACGAGTTAACTACTAAGGCAGCCATCACGCCCCTCAACCACATTTGAGGGAAGGGAGAGACCCGCTCACGTAGCTACCGCAGGCAGAGACCTTTTTAGTGAGCATGACGCATGAGCATAACCACAGTCTTTCAGGAATTAGAGTTTCGAAACGATAACCTGACTAGACCACTTGCTAAATCTTTACAGAGCTCATTGGTATGGGTTCCCACAACTCGCTGGACGTCAACCAGCATTGTACCCTACTGATCCAAACGAATGGAGTGTGGGTTATATTATGGTCCACCAGAAGGGCAGAATTTGATACATAACTGTTGCTCTACTGGTTGGTTTTGTTATTAGAATGAATGCGATGAATGCAACGCTTCACTTCGGCAATAGATACCTATTGCCTTATTGTATTTTTTCTTCACCCGTATGATTAACCCATGTAGTGTTTCTCCATGTAAAACAAAAAGTTAATAATTTCTTACCAGGTATTGTAATGAAATCTCTCATTTCCAACGCAAGGGCTGACGGTGATCTCTCAGGTGACCTCGATGATCTTGCAGCGGGATAAGACTCGCAACCAGCTTTCTGCTGTTTGCGCCATTTAGCACGTCGGTTTTGGAACCAGACCTGGAAAATGTATCAGTATTAAATTCAAGATACCAAGACTTTCCAGCGAATTCCGTACAACACAATTAAAGCAGGTACTACACAGATTTCGTACGGTCAACTTAGCGACCTCTAGTGTAAAGTATCGCAGGGACGTGTCTCACGCAGGACTATTCTTTTAGCGATCGTGGGAATCGTAAAAATCGGTTAAGAATCTCATTAGAAACGTGGGCATCAATTCTTTTCTGAGAAACATGTAACACCTCACTGCGATTGCTAACCCGCCTGCTGTGGCAATTATAGCACCTACTACCTCATTTATGGGGAAGACCTACCTCCAGCAGTAGTCCAACGGTGACAGGCTGTATAATAATGATGAAATGGTTATTCCGTGTAGATGTAATTTGTCCTTTATAGTCCATTAGGTATAATATGTCAATTATACGTACACATTTTTGTATAGTTCAGCTTGACACCAGGATTTATTTCACCGTATAATTATGATATTTCAAAAACTAAAATTTATTCTAGAAATTTCTTCTAGAAATTAAACTTTCTTCTAAAAATTTATTCAAATTGTTAAAAAAAAATATTTGAATGTTATAATTAAAAAATAATTACCTGCACTCTAGCTTCGGTCAAATCAATTCTCATGGCGAGTTCTTCCCTGAAGAAAACATCAGGATAGTGGGTTTTATGAAAAGCAGCTTCTAATTGTTCCAGTTGAATATTGGAGAATGTAGTTCTGGAAAGGATATACGACATTAATATAAATACTTTTTTTCATTATTTATAGCTTTCACATCCACTATTTGATACAAACGTAGTAGTAGATGGATAGACCAGAATTTTAAATGAAATTAGAAATATTCAGCTGTGTGGTAGCGGCTACGAATACTACCAACATTTACTTTGCTCGTGGATGTCGTAAAAGCCGACTATAGAAGAAGAGCCGACTAAGAGCCTTATAACAACCTGAGAGAGCTCCATCTGTTGCCGTTTGGTCAACATTTATATTCCCAAGGAGGATTGACGCCTGGCAGGCGCACTATGGGCCCAAACAGTATTTGCCATCTCATAAATGGTTTTGACAAAAGTCGTAAATCCATAGATCCTTTTATAGTTTTATACCCTCAAAGGATGCAACTTTCGAATTAATTCCAAAAAAAAATAAATAATTTAGTTTCATGTTTATAAAGTGAACCTCAAACATTGAGCATAAATATTTTCATGCCAATTAAATTACCGTTAAGGAAGTTCAACACAAAATTATTCGGATGTTTTCCATGGAAACATATTAGTGTAATACATCATTAGATAGATCAAAATGTACACTTTGTATCCACGTTCAGTTTTGTAAAAAAAAATAATGATATATATATTTTTTTATTTTTTTTAGTAAAGTAAAGAAAATTTCGATTTTGTTTATTTCAATTGGACTTTTCTATGTTGCCGAAAGCTGCCGGTGTCAAGTTAATCACTCTATTTGAGACCTTACCTATTCAGTAATACGAAGATCAAAAAAAAATTGCGCGTTTTTTGCGCGAATGGTGATTTCAAGGCAATATGTCAATCGGGGGCAAAAAAAAATCTCGAAACTTATGTTCGGTTCTTCTTTTTTACTGTGATATATTATATTTGATGTCTAACTTGTCTTTTTTTTTCATTTCTATGATAGAAGCATACATTAACAAATAAATAGACTACAAGAATATTCACTTGGTACTTTCGATAGCGGTAATAAACCACAAGTATGATAAACTATATTGTTGCGGAAGTTCTATTTATCTGTTGCGGTAATTTATTACAACCAGTATCTACTGATTACACTATTTCGATGACAACTATCACAATCAATTACCCTGCGGTTTTTGCATAAGGCACCAAAATATTGGTCCTTTATATACGCGTGTTTTCAGCATACTATTCATCAAAGTATTCAGATACTTCTTTTCGATAACAATTAACAGAAAAAAAACATGAGTGAATTCGTTTGTGTTCGACGCGATCTTTGTGATCAAATAATAAGAGGGAAGAGTACTTCAGACCTTAGACAATATTTGTTGAACAACTTTCAACTGTCGGAAACTGACGTTATCACTGTAATAGAAAGTATTCAAAAAAATTTAACATCAAATTGCAACCAGAAATGGACGAAAGCTCAAAGAAAGCCAGACAGGTTCGAGAGTCTATACTCAAATTGGTTAAACGGTGAATTTAAAGTACCATTGAATTCTTGCAGTACCTCAACCTCTGAAATATCTGGCTTGAATACGGCTGGTGATCGTGGTAGACCAACAAAACCATACGACGAGTGTTCGGAAAACACAAAAAAACGAAAAAATATGGAACTGCTCCAGGAGTATGGAATGGGACATGTCCGTAACGCTTATGTGCAAGGTTTACGATCTATGGGTGAAAATGACGAAGCGTCAATTGTGTCTATTATCAGAAACAAGGAAAAAGACGAGAAGAAAGCAATTCTACAAACCATAATCAGTCCAGATAGTGCACTTTCTTTTACAAAAGAAGAAGCATTGAGCATGTGTATTGAAACGGATCTAATGAAAGCCCAATATGGGTACCTAAGAAAAAGGCTCGTTGATAAAAATTTAAGTTCTGTTTTACCTTCGTATCAAATACTAAGTGAAGCAAAAAAGGCTTGCTATCCGCCTGCATCTAGCATAACGGTGACAAATATAAGCGCAAAAATTAATCTGCAAGATCTCTTAGACCATACAGTCTGCCGTATTATAAAGATAAAGTCAGGTTCGACAAACTACAATCGTCTCAAGCTGTTCACTAAATGGGGGTGTGATGGATCTTCCGGGCAAAGTGAGTATAAACTAATTCTACCGGAAGAAAACGAACAAATATCGGATGCTAATTTGTTTATAGTGTCCCTTGTACCACTGCGACTAGTAGACGAAGAAACGTCTACAGTTATATGGCAGAATCCTACTTGCTCATCTGTTAGATATTGCAGACCAATTTCATTAGAATTTGCAAAAGAAACACCCGAAAAAACTACAGCGGTTGTCAGTGAAATTGAAGCCAAAATTAATCAATTGATTTCAACTCTTGTGTCTATAGACGACAAAGTCATCGAGGTTAAACATGAACTGTTTATGACAATGATTGATGGGAAAGTTGCTCAAGTGTTAACGAACACATCATCCAGTGCTACCTGCACTGTTTGTGGAGCAACTCCCAGACAAATGAACGATCTTTTAAAAGTTACATCAAGAGTTGAAAATGAAGATGCATTTAAATACGGATTGTCGACACTACATGCATGGATAAAATTTATGGAGACGATCCTCCATATTTCTTATAATTTGGGTTTTGAGAAGTGGTCAGCAACAACTCCAGAAAACAAGCAACTTAAAGAAGACAAGAAAAAATATGTCCAAAAACGTTTCCGAGAAGTGCTTGGTTTGCACATTGATAAACCACGTCAAGGTTCCGGTAATAGCAATGACGGAAATACAGCAAGGCGATTTTTCCAAAATTACGAATGCTCTGCAGGGATAACTGGAATTGATGGAGAATTAATTAAGAGATTTTATGTAATTCTTCAAACCATGTCATCGGGATTCCCTATAAACGCAGAAAAATTTGGTCAGTATACATTGATAACCGCGCAATTATACGTAAGCAAATATAACTGGTATTACATGCCATCTTCGGTCCATAAAGTACTTATACATGGTGCTAAAATAATAGAGCATTATGCAGGGCTGCCTATAGGACAATTATCCGAAGATGCTCAGGAAGCCAGGAATAAAGATTACAAAAAATATAGGTTACATCACGCTAGGAAGTGTTCCAGATCAGCAACAAACGAGGACGTTCTACATATTTTGTTATATACATCTGATCCTTATATATCTAGTTTAAATGAACCCAGTTTTAATATCCAAAGAATTGTTTGACGAAGCTAAAGAATTATTGGAAATAGAAGGTTATGAATAGGATCGCATTTTTTTTATGGTGTCATTTTTTAGCATGTTTGTTTGATAATAATAATAATAATTAAGTCTTAAACTTATTTTAAGTAAAAGTGTTACTTTTATTGTCATTTTATTATAACTGTATAATTTTTTGTATGTAATTTCGTATATCGTTATCTTTGTCATTTTTTTATGAAAATTATATAACTTTTAAAATAATGATGTTTAATTTATTTTATTGCCTATATATTCATTAATACATAAAAAAAAATTCAAGGGGAAACATCACAAAACAACAAAGTTATCGATTTTTGAGATGAAATATACCGATCGGTCCCACAGTGAGGCGCCCGGTCATAAAACTATTGCCAATAACTTTTACAATATGTATTATGAAAGAAGAGTACATATTGTATCGACTCCAAGTAATTGGGATAAGAGTAGGAGAATGATGATGATGGATAGAATAGAATTGTTAGAGAGTTAAGTCCAAATAATAAATTATATTTAATATTTTCTGGTAGACTATGCGATAAACGTATCTGAAGTATATTAAAATATGAGAATGAAACTAGCTAAATTGGTACAGTGGTTGTAACGTATTTTTAATAGGTATAGATTCAATTCCATTCATTCATTAGAAACAAATGAGTTTTTATAAATAGCCTTTTTTTTTGCGGTGGGCTATGGACGTCGCACCCCGCCAAATCGGTACGGGGTGACGGAAGAGGCGGCGCGCAACCCCATTGACCCACCCTGCAAGCACCTCTTCTTCGCCATGCGAGCGGGCCACCGGTACCCGATCTTTGTCTTCGGTGGCCCGCTCGGATTTTATAAATAGCCTAACATAACAAACTAAACCAGTATGTTAATTAAGCTAAATCAATAAATAACTAATAATTTAAAATGCTGAAAATACCTGTATCTCCTTTGTTTTCTTTTCGGTACATCTCCTTTAGCAGATTTTGGAGAATATTCTTCATCATCTTCGTATTGTTGACATTCAACGCTTTCCTCTGAGGGTTCTGTATTAGGAGTATAAGATTCGGCTGGTTCCGCATCTGGTCGCTCGCAAAGCACTGAACCGGAACCAAGTCTAGAAAACCAGATTGATTTTATTTAAATACTGTGGTAAATTTGCTTTCCCGTAAGAGTAGTATGTATAACCTACATGTAAAAACTTACGGCGGGATCACCGGGAAAATGAGCAGCATTATTCTGCTGCGAAACTTATAGCACCAACTGTTCATTGTCAACTTGCCTGTCCAGCTTTATGATTATCATATTAGTGGACTCTCAGATTAGGATTTTATTTGAAAACTGCCTTAATGGTTTTCTGATACAAGCATCAACTGCCAAGTTTGGAAATATCCAGACTAATAAGTCTGCGAATATTGCAAATTAAAAAAGTAGTCGAAATTTATGTGAATTTTATTTAGTACGTTGACTTTTATAATGTACATTTATTTTCAGTGCACCTAGCAAGGTTAGATCCAGCATACATGTCTAGTATCTCTAATATCCAGTTCACGTATCTTGGTCAATTTAGGCAGATTATAGCCAATCCAATGAGGACTGATTATAAAATACCCCCTTTTTTTTTGGGTTGGGTTACGGTCGACGCACTCCTCGCACCACTCCGTGCGGGGCGACAGAGGGGCGTAAGCTCGCACACCCGTAACCCACCCGTGACGTCGCCTTCGTCGTTGGGCCGACCACCGGAGCAGAGTGACTTGACGTCAGTGGTTGGCCCGACGGAATACCCCTGAGGAGTACCCTCTCCTCGACCGACGTCCCCCCCTCGGGTAGGATGTGGGTCTTTCCTCACGCGGAATTATAAAATACCCCTTGCTTGACTGAAAGTTTTAGCCACAAATTTATTACCCATTTACTGAAATGGTTGGTACATGGATGTCATATTTCAATTAACATATAAGGCTGAATTACTATGAACCACCAGTTAGATTACTGACAAATTCTTCTGTCATATTTAAAATATATATACAGGGTGGAAGGGGACCGCTCCCGAAAACAAAGACAGGTAACCCTACTAGGTAGGTAGTCCTACTTGTAATGATAGGCTAGGAAAAAAATCGATTCGAAAGAAAAAAATTTTTTTTTCAGTCTTTTTCCGTGTGGTGACGGAGTAAGAATACAATTCACCACCACACGGCACACCTTACCCGTGGGTGATCGTAAGAGACGACTAAGGGATATAAAACGCATATAACATCTATGCGAGAGAAGGAAACCTCGAAACAAAACCCTATACCAACACGTCTGACCAGCGTGGTATAGTAGGTCAATTACCCTTCCATTATGGAGGAGGCTGGAGTCCAACAGTGGGACATATATGAGCTGAGATGATGATGATGATGATGATGATGAGGTCGTTGAACTTTTGAACATATGATCGTGAGTTTTGAATAGATTCCGTCTTTTCTCATCTGATTACTCAGAGTTACGTATTTTTTATGGAATTATCGTTACATGGCACTGTCCTAATATGATGGAATGTGAAAAATACCTAAAATTAGTTGTAAAAAAAAATTTTTGTCAATCGTATAAATTTTTTTTCTAGCCTATCATTACAAGTAGGACCAGTAGGGTCACCTGGCTTTGTTTTAGGGAGCGGTCTACTTCCACCCTATGTATAGGTTGCCGATTTAATTAGTAGAATCCTTGAAGGAGGTGTATCAGACCATGATACACTATCCAAATCAGTAAAAAAAAAATAGTATCTATTTTTTTATTAAATTGCCCTAATGATAAGCGGTCAACACACTTGTTCTATCAAAGTTCGATGTAGGCATACACTCATGCGTGTGACACTGAACTAGTAGGCAAATAGTCCCACTCGCGCTACGCTCACCGCCGCACAGCTGGGTCGAAATGTACCTACAGGTCAATGTACGCTGGTAAACCTGTTGTTTTGATAAGAAACAAATCACTTTATCTCGGGATTGGGCAGAGCTAAGAGTCTGCAACTAACTTTATTATTTTTTTATGACGCCATTCCTACACCTTGTTTAAGTTATTCTAGTAAAAAAATCGGCACCTGTATATATATACTAAACTTCATTGCTGTGTGTTTTTTTAGTGAAACTTCTTTGCGCGCATGAGGGTAAAATTTTGACAGATGAAACGCGACATGAAAATGTGGGACGTTTTTGTCCAAGAAGAGGGAGAGAGCGATTGAAAGAGAGTGAGAAGAGGCGAACGTAGCATGAAGCACATAGCCATGGAGCGAAAGGTGAGAGAGAGCTAGCGAGAAAGATTGGGAGAGAGTAAGATAGGGTGAACGTCGCATAACGCACATAGCCAAGGAGCGAGAGGAGGGCGAGAGCGAGAGAGAAAGGGAGACCGAGAAAAAATACACACTATTGGTTGATGTATGTAATCGAGATTTAAAATTAGTTTGCCAATGAAGTTTCACTTCTGACATGTGCACTTTGTACGCACGTATTTTTAATTTTTATTACTTATCAAATTTTAACGCCTTATATTTAAAAGAAATTAGAAATATACATAGCAAAATTCTGGATAACACAGACTTTAAAGTCAGTGGAATTAATTCCACGAAATATTTTTGCTAAGATTGGTCTACTGACCATGGTTCACATCAAAGAAATCATGGGTTTATAATACGTTCTTTTCCTTAGGCGCACATACATGTGCCTCTGAAGAGTCCTACTGAAAAAAGCCCCTCGTATACAATGGCAGAGATGATCTTACCCATTAAATAAGTTAGGTATGTTGTAACAGAAGCTCGTAGTGGGTGAAACGTCATCATTCAATATGGCGGCCGAATCAAATCCAGCAGCGCCCGCACCCACTTCACGACCATCAAGTGATTCTTCCATCCTAAAACTATAATCAAATGGTGTTCGATTATACTCTAGTATTTTTTTGGTGTCTAAACATTTGTAATTGTGTATGCGTCAATGAATATTTTTAGTGGGTGAGTGGAGTGTGCTTTAATAAGATTTGAAAATATTTTAAGAAGTATCTCTAGAAGTATTTTATATATCTAACTGAATTTAAAAGCGAAATAGCAAAGTACTTTTTGGTTTATATTTTTTGGTCTGATCTCAATATTGTTCATTAATATCTGGACCCCACTCAAAACTATTTGACGATGCCTGTACCAGAATATCGTCATCAAGGTCTGCTTGCAGTCTATACATGAAAGAAGATTCATATATTATATTCTAAGAAATAGTCTGTGATTTCTATACATTAGCGTAAACACGTAGATATAATACACTAAAAGACTATATTTACATACATACATATCATCACGCCATATCCATTGCAGGGTAGGCAGAGAGAACAGAGTGCCAGAGAACTCTATCTCTGCATACTTCACTCGCTTCCTCAACATTCATAATTCTCTTCATACACGCTCGCCGGTTTTGGAGACTCTTGACTCCACCTTCCTTCAGTACATGACCGATCTGGTCTAGGTAGGTTAGTCTCGGTCTCCCTCGGTACCTACATCCTTCCACTTTCGCATTGTATATCTTCTTAACCAGGCGTTCGTTCGGCATTCTTTCCACATGTCCGAACCATCGGAGCATTCCCTTTCGCATCTTTACACCAATACTCTCTTTCATACCTACTCGCTCTCTTACGTCGTCGTTACGAATGCGGTCGGTCAGCCTAACTCCACAGATTTTCCGCAGAGATCGCATTTCGACCACATTAATTTTACTTTCATACTCTTTTCTGCATACCCAACTCTCGCTTCCATACAGTAATGTTGCGACAAGTACGACTATATTTAAATATATTTTTATATTTTTTAAAACTGAATATGTACCAGGAATCTGTTTTATTATACAATGTTAAAACGCCTACACCATATTCATCTCAGACACCTGTCTGAGATGAAATTACATTGAACATGTGGGCGAATTACCATCCTTCTATAATAATACTTCGTTATTTGTATTTACCCAGAACCTACGCTTTTGCATACAATATAAATTATCTGACAAAACTTAATTGAAATTTTGGTTTACTTATAAATAAGGTATTTTACATTATCTTGATACTAAGGTCGCGAGTGTTAAGGTCGAAGATAGCCCTCTTATGCGATAAGGGTCACCACATAAGCGGACTCAGCATAGGTCGAACCGAAACAGTAAATCGTCAAAATATCGCAGATATTATTAATGTTTAATGAATTCCCAAGAAAAATGCATAGAATATTTTCAACTATTTTAGCACATTTCAAAGCGATTTAAAATAATATTTACCTTTATTTCAATTTTTACAAACCCCACGGCCGTGAATAAATACCTCGGTTCATCCAACACAGGTCATATAAATCCTACTGCTAGACTTTCCGTGTGGTGACGGAGTAAGAATACAATTCACCACCCCTATCTTTTTTTTTTTTTTTTTTTTTTTTTTTTCTTTATTTAAGGAGCTTTAGTCCCAATAGACTACGCCGCTCCGTAAAAACAACACTTACAACAACAACAGTATGACAATATATAAACTACAATACATTATATTATATGTATAACCTAACGACGCCGCATGCCCTTATCAACTATTTTATATATTATTACAGCCTCATCAGTGAGGGGGTATGCTAAAATTAAATTACAACCTCCAAGTTGTCTCAGCTCCTCAGCGACAGCACCCCTATCTTACCCGTGTGTGATCGTAGGAGACGACTAAGGGATATAAAACGCATACAATATCTATGTGAGAGAAGAAAATCTCGAAACAAAACCCTATACCAACACGTTTGACCAGCGTGGTACAGTAGGTCAATTACCGTCCCGAAAAGGTCCGAGAAAAGGTTTATTAAAATTCTAAATTTTCGCGAAAATGAAACACTAGAAACATATGCACAAGAGAAGGCAGTTTAGAAATGAAAATCTATACTATCCCATCTGGCCTGCGTGGTATTGTAGGTCAAGATTCCTTTCTTCATCATAGACTTCTATCTCTTAATAAAATCGCCGTATACAATTTGATCTTATATTTCTCTACAAAATTTTAAATAACCTTATTGACTCTGATGTAATCCTTTCTAAGATTAACTTTAACACTAAATTCAGGATACCCGCACGCCCCTCACGTTCATTTAATATGTTTGCACCACTGCTTCATCATAAGAACTATTGTCTTAATAATTTTTACTCACGCTGTCTGAATAACTATAACAAAAAATTTTCTGATTTGGATTTATTTTCTAACTCAATATATACGTTTAAAAAAATTTTTTTTGAAAAACTCATATATAATAGCAATGTCTAATTTAGCCGTGTCTTGCGTTAATAAATGTATTGCTGTTTTTATGGTCACTATGGGCTTGTTTGTCAAATAGATGCTTAAGTAATATTTAGAACTATTATTAGGCACTCATTGTCTATAACTTTAAATATTGTATAAACTTATAAATACCCGATACGTACGTTGTATAAACTTGTAATATTTTTCTGTATGACTGTATGTGCCAAAATAAATGAAAAAGAAAAAAATATAGAGGAGGCCCGAGCCCAACAGTGGGACATATATAAGCTGAGATGATGATGATGAAATGAGGCTTAAGAGTATATATAATAAGAAAGCAATTTCATCAGTAGGTGAAATGCCTTCTTATTATGGAGTAGTAACACTAAACTGGTTTGTAGTGTTGGAATCTGGTTTTATTTCCAATTTTTTTTTGGAAATGCACAAGAGAAGGCAGTTTAGAAATGAAAATCTATACTATCCCATCTGGCCTGCGTGGTATTGTAGGCCAATTTCACTCACATTGTGGAGTAAGCTCGAGATCAGCGGTGGCACGTATATAAGCTGAGATGATAATAATGAAAATACATACTACATATACATCACGCCATATCCCTTGCAGGGTAGGCAGAGAGAACAGAGTGCCAGAGAACTCTATCTCTGCATACTTCACTCGCTTTCTCAACATTCATAATTCTCTTCATACACGCTCGCCGGTTTCGAGACTCTTGACTCCACCTTCCTTCAGTGCGTGACCAATCTGGTCTAGGTAGGTGAGTCTCGGTCGCCCCTGGTACCTTCATCCTTCCACTTTCGTTTTCATATCGTTCACACGTCCGAACCATCGGATCATTCCCTTTGGCATCTTTACACCAATACTCTCTTTCATACCTACTTGCTCTCTTACGTCGTCATAATGAAAATGGTGATTGGTTTAAATGATTGCTAATTGATATTGACATGATATGACAGCGTGATCGCTGACTGAACGGGTTGACATAGGGATTTTTTTGTAAATTGATATCTTAACCATAACGTCATTTGTGCAGTCAATTATCTGTTAGTCTGGATAGCAAATGTCTATTTATGTAATAACTAACCCATTCAACCATCCGTGTGGTGACGGAGTAAAAATACAGTCCACCACCCCCTAGCTTACCCGTGGGTGATCGTAAGAGACGACTAAAGAATATAAAACGCATATAACATCTATGCAAGAGAAGGAGAACTTGAAACAAAACCACGTACCCACATACCAACACGTGTAACCAGCGTGGTGTATTAGGTCAATTTCCCTCCCATTATATGAGTTGAGATGAATCCATCCTTCGATGTGTGGTAGGATATGTAGGCTAACATACTACCTTTTTTTATCAACCTCGGCCAACTCCATCTGATGCCCTCTGGTCAACAATTGCATTCTGAAGGAGGGTTCATTCAGGCAGTCAGTCATAAAACTATTGCCAATAACTTTTGCAATATATTGAATAGATAACGCGTAGCGGTTAAGATACCAATCTACTGTGCCAAGTGTCATGGGTTCGATTCACACGCAGGACAATACTAGGTGCGATCCACAAATGATTATTCTGGGTCTGTCTGTAATTTATGTCAGTTACATGTTTGTAAAGCTCCCGCAATACAAGAATTATAATTTCCATAGTGCAGGGTGTTGTTGTCTTTAAAAAAAATTGATCAAAATAAGTAATAGTTTAAACCTTTTTTTAAATCTCTATAATCAAATTATTAATATAATGCAATGGAGTACTTGGTTTCGAGGTGGATGACCGCAAACGAGCGTCGACGACTTTACTTAAATTGAATTAAATGTCGATAATTTAGTTAAGTTTATTAAATTACTACTAAATGAGTATAATTTGTGTTGTATTTTACGTACTTGCAACCAGACGCCTTTGCAGCACCACAGAGTACGTTATTTAACTTTTGCCGCCAAAGTTTATGTCAATGAGAATTTTGGCGGGCATGTAAATATGCTTTATAGCCATCTTATAATCTATTTAATATTTTAATGTCTTAAATTCAATTAATTTTATAATATTTTATGTAATATAATGGTGATGTGCTAAAGTGTTGTAAAGTGAATAAAAGTATGGTTACGTGTTTAAGCAAAATAGTCTTTAATTATTATCCAAATTTGATCATAGTTTTGTTTAAAACACGACAGCTTCTCCGACTGAAAAACTAAGTGAGGAGTAATAAATATGGACAATTTTTAAAGGTATCCAGTCTAATTTTAATAATGTATTTGACGGAAATACTTTGTACCCATGCTCAGAAATAAAAATAATGACAATTTCAAGGATCTGGACGACTTTTGGCGGGAATCTAAAACGTCATGTGGTGCTCTTGTATTATATTCGATATCTTAGTGTTTTAACGTGTTATATTAGATAATTTTTATGGTATTTTATGTAATATGATGTGACAGAACAGCTGGGATGTAGTGAATATCATATAAAAGTGCTTTACAACGTTTTCGTTTTCCATCAAAATTCCTACAAGATAGGTACCATTAACAGTGTCATCATAGCACTGTTGAGGGCGACAATTCGACTGACTGACAGACAATGACTAACCTGAAGAGATTAAGAACGTGAAGATAATTATAACTCGACACTGGCAAAAATGGCTCGTATAAGTAGCTGATTGCCAATACATAAAAAGAAGAAGAAGAAGAAGGATCTGGACATTGGCGGGAAAGTGTTTTGACGAAAATTTTAATTTTTGGTTTTTATTTTGTTTTGTGATTATAATTAAAGAAGCTGCTACGAAGGTATCGTATTATTGCTAGTTTCAATACTATTATTGATTGATATTGTAGATTATCTACTAAAATGGTGAAAATAAATACATTAGAAAAAAACTGCGATACAAAGTGCAAAATTAAAAAATATGTTTATCATATATATTTACGGCTACGTATATAAACTAAAATTTGTTTGCATTTTATTTAACAAAAGTAAAAAAAGACCTTTTCTACGTGAAGTAATTAATAAATAAAAAAACTTTAAAACCTTCAAAAATTAGAACTCAGCAATTCTAGTTATGGATTTGTAGAATAAGAAACAAGTCTTTTTTGGCTGTATCCAGAAATTTAGGAAAATCATCATTCTAATATTTGTTTTATTGAAATTATGAATTAAAAATTAATTATTGATAATTAATTATCTTATTAATAATAAAACTTACCTATATTAACAATATTCCTCAGTTCTCATAATCACTGCGATATTTAATTAAATTTATAGATAGTCGCTGAAGGCTGTGGCTACCGTCACGTGGTCAATTGGACTGGACTGAACTAAAGGGGGCTTGTTGTATGATACAGAGCTAGTAATCTAGTAGAGTAGACAACACGTTCAAAATTTCGTAAATATATTACGTTTTTAAGGAAACACTTAACATCCTTAAAAGTCAATTTTATTAATATATAACTAATACTCATTATTATGAATATGAGCTCAGCTCATATACTTGCCAATGATGAGTCTTAAGCTCCTCCAAAATGAGAGAGGAATGGCCCTAGTACTCACTGATTAGATGGATTGATATAAGTATTTATTTTTTTTGCAAATATGTTATCTAGTTGCGTCCCTTATTTACGATGATTCAAGGTATTATGATCAGTCGC
This sequence comes from Lymantria monacha, assembly GCA_905163515.2. Taxonomy (NCBI): domain Eukaryota; kingdom Metazoa; phylum Arthropoda; class Insecta; order Lepidoptera; family Erebidae; genus Lymantria; species Lymantria monacha. Next base: position 9,491,113 of record LR991107.1, on the reverse strand, counting down.
CTGCCTGACGTCAACCCTCCTTGGGAATGTAATTGTTGATCAAAGGTCATCAGGTGGATATAAAGCTCTTAGTCATCTGTTACGATATCTACGAGCAAAGTAAGGATTGGTACTACTCGTAGCTGCTACCACACAACAAGTTTTTTCGACATACGTAGCAATTTATAAATAATCAAAAATATTAAATGCTAAATTTTCAATAATTTGAATATGTAGCAATTATTCTAAACTACTGTAAATAAATAAAATTGATAAATGTATCACCATAAGCAAGTTCAAATATCAGCTTCATCTTCTTCGTTTTTCTTTTCAAGCCAATCTTATCTTGCCATTGGCATTGATGTTTTCTTATTACCTACCTCTCTTATAATACCTGTGGTTAGAATATATACTATTTTTTACTCTATCACTAAAAATATAAACTATATTTGCTAATAATAAAAAAAATATATATACGTAATACATAAAATAATAGTTAAAATGCCTTCTCTACTTTATTCATAGCACCTTACTAGAAAACTCATGACGTTAACTATTAGCTGGGATAGTTGTAGGTATAGGCGGGTCGCAGGTTCATTCCGTAGCTAAGCACGGCTTAGTGAGGCCCCACAAGTGCTGTTGTGTCGTTGTCACAAGTATTGCGGCTTTTAGAAACGTCTATAAGCATATGAAATACTTTGGTGTAGGTACTATTGATTGAAGTATGAAGAATTTTCTTTGTGCGTATTATAACAGATTTGTATACGGCTCTTTTCATTTTTAACTGATGACTATCCCATATAAATCCAATAATACAAGGGGTTAGATATCACGGGTTGAGAGCCCTCAGCGCTCACCCACAGTCCGGGTAAAGTTGTCATAGCCATCTGAGGCTAACAACTAAGACACACAAAAAAAAAAAAAAAAAAAAAAGATTCCAAGAAGCGTCCTGATTAGTTAAAACGGGCAAGAAAAAAGAACAAGAACTAATTCCGTAAAAAAGAAAATATCCTGGTCATGTTCCAATTGCTTGGGGTCGACACAGTATCTACTCTTCTTCATATTGCAAAAGTTGTTAATTTTATGTCCGGCTGCATTCCTGACGTCTTGGCTCAACGCTTGGTCAACTCTTCTTGAGAATGTAATTGTTGACCAGACGACATCAGACGAATTTGCCATGGTCAGTGTAAAGCTCTTAGTCATCTTTTACGACATTCACGAGAAAAGTAAGGATAGGATTCGTAGCCACTATCACAAATCACAATTTCGTATTAAGAATTACCATTTTTTTAGTTTATTATTTTCTATTTAGATTTTTATGCTTTCAACCGCCTTATTTCATCATTCATATTTTAAACCCCTTATAAGAATGGTTATTGCAGTTTATTAAGCATAATGCATGTGTATGCTATTAAAAATTCCTTCAGGAAAATCTAGATATAAATTATGAGCTGGCGGGCGTCGTCCTGTCAGGCGGCGAACTCGTGGGGCGAGACAATGCCGCCCCCGATCAGTATCCCGGTAACCCGCGTAAAGTCCGGCAAACATCTCTGTCTCTAAGCGTAACGGAAGAGTTCCAGCCAACAGTGCAGTATCCACGTATGGCCCTGACCGCCATTACCCTTTTAAAAAAAGGTTTGCTTACTCGCCAAGTCCCTTTGAATACAAGCTTAGCGTATGCTTGCTTAGCGTGTCTTTAAAAAAAGAGATAATAAAAATAACTATTGTAAGGCATAATGATACGCTGCTGACAAACTTCTGTCTGCGTCTATAAACGGATGGCTCATCCGGGCTAATACCACACTCTTGCAAAAAATCTACGTTTGCATAAGATCAATTTGCTACAACAATACGTTCAGTGAGCTAGACAGCGGGAGGCCCAAGCTTTTACGGTAGGCAGCGACCTGACTGTTTTTTTCAGGTGAGCTGCTTATACGTCGGCCATCAAATGTTATACAAAAATGACTGAAAATGCGAATCTGTTTAATATTTCGTGTATGAAAATCGTGGCGAAACAAATAATATAACAATAGATTACAAAATAAGCCAGTTCTTTTTTACACCACCCTGCTCTACACACATATAATTAGAGCAGACAAATTACACCCAGACTCAGAACAACACTTTGTGAATCACACTAAGTATCGTCCTGCGTAGGAATCGAATCCAAGACACTGGCACAAAAGGTCGGTATTTTAACCACTACGCTATCTGTGAAGTCAAGAAATTCAGATGACAAATACTGGGTTCCGGTGGCCCGCTTACACGGAGTAGAAAAGAGGTTATAAGTACGGCAGGTTATGGGTTCGCGCGCCGTCCCAAAAAAAGGCTACAAAATAAAACAAGGCTTACTCATGAATGTTAAATTCATATTTAATAAATAAATACATTCTCATCGTTTTATGTTTTAAATAAAACTATAATTAAGTGACTTAGTTGTAGCAACTCTCAACAAGTTTATATGATACAATATGTAGAATCGCGCATTATTGCTTAATAATCTACATTTTTTAACAATTTTTTTTTCAAAATTAAACCGATATATATTAGAAAAAAAAAACTCTTCAATATACATACATTAATTATAAGTTAGTATAGGATGTATGTTACAAAAAATGTTCTAACTTAAATGATATACACTTGTACAACTAAAATTTAATTGTGTAGATTTATTCGTAAATGTTTTTATGTAATAAAGTTAATTAATATGGGCAGACATAATGAAGGTAACGTTTTAAAATTAATTAATGTATGGAACTAAGTAGTTATACAGAAAAAATATCTCAAAATAATTGATAAAAAAAATATTTAGTGAATGTTAGCGGTTAACTATAGCCACAGTTATTTTCACGTAGTCTAAGTAACGCTTGCACCCTATTCGTAATTTATTATTTTTAAAAAATTTTATGTCGAAATCATAGACATATTAAAACTAACAATGTATTTCTAAACAATTCACACAAAAAATACGTCATCTATTTTTATAATGGAAAATGATTCTTGAGAATTTTTATGAATCAGTAAAATGATACTATGCTTAGAATTCTTATTACAATGTATTTGATTTTAATAGAATAACAAATACAATGCAATTTAAGAATCCCAAATTGTCATTAAATAAAAAAAAAATCATAATTTTTTAATGCGTTTTAAAAGACTTTTATTTGAACATAAAAAATGTAGCAAAGAAAAAAGGGCGGCAGATATATTTCACTCTTGTTTATTTAAGTGTGAATGTCGATGAGTCTGCTAGTTTTAATATATCAAAACATATAATTTAAATGACAATTATAATAAATCATTATGTACCTCAAGCCACAAAAATACCTATACAGATTATTTACCAAAGTTGCCCTCGTATATAAGAATAATTATATATAATAAGAAAACTATGTTACAAAAGAAATTATGTACTATACAATTACGAATAAAACCACAACGCCTCTGTTAAAGTCATAACACCAAAGTTATGTTACAGTAATAACAGTAATATAACCGTTTTAATAAAGATTCGTAGTGAATGGAACACAAGAATAATTACATCTTTGGCGTCAAGCGAAATCTACACAAGCGATTTGAATTTATCTCATCTCAAACAAAATACGTGGTGTATTTCTTAATTCTTAAGTTTTTATACATAAAAAAAGAAAACTGAAGAAATAATATAATGAATAGCTTGTAGATGAATACGCATGTAACTTTAAAAAGTAACATGTGCTGAAAAGTTACATGCGCTTTTAACATTTGTTGTTGGAAATTTGTTAAAAAAATAATTTTGTAAATAAAAATTAGCAAGGGGTTTCATAAAATGAATATTCAAAGGCACAGAATTATGCCATCATAAATTAATAGCAACAAGGTTTATAAAATACGCAAACAAAACTTGGTAATGTTATAGAAATATTTTATAGAGCTAAATTAAAATTTACATAATTATACAATTTCTAAGGTTTGACATTCGTATAATATATTTAATGTAAGAATATTATTGTACAATATTCATTTATATTTTAAAGATTTAATTTCTGCCATTCCCATTTAAGCAATGGTCTGATAAATTTCTAACAAACAATTATACAAAATCATTAACTTAAAAAAAAAAAGTATATAAAATAAAATGTAATAAAAATTATTATATAGAAATACACCACGTCACGACATAAAACTGTATCGTATACCATTAAAATAAAGGCGTATTTCGCTTGAAATACGATCACAAATATTACATTCGAGGCTCACGTTCAAACATTATATAATAATTACTTTTAATTCAAAAAAGATCGTTATTACAATACGTATTAGGTTCAAAAATTTAACGAACAAACATTTTTACATCAATTCCTTTCATTTTGTCATGCATTACATTTAATTTTTCATTTAAGAGCTAGGAAGATGTAAACGTGGAACACTTTTGGGTACAGTCGGTCACACTAAATACGAAATTTTAAGACTTAAGTTAGAGAAGTAAAAATTAGTTACAGTACAAAGTAAAATACACGTCTACTTATATATAAAATACAAAGTATAAGCGAAAGCGTGGTCGACTGTACTTACATAAATGGATAAAAATAATGAAAGATTATGATTATATAGAGATTCAGAATCAAAACAAGTTGATGATTTCATCACCATCAATATTCTTAACTAAGTATGACACAGTACATGAAAACAATCATCATCTTCTAGAACAGGCGATTAATAGGGCGTAAGCACTTTATTAAAAATAAAATACATAATCTTATTTAAAACAAGGTGTCTTCGCTATGGCAGTAGAGATTCCACGCCAATGAAGTATCATCATAATATGCTTGACTCGAAAGAAAAGTGGATTCTTAAACAGTCATAGCGAATATCATTTGACAATGATTCCACGCACATATATCAAGTAACGCTGCTATTTTTTTTGTGTGGAAATACCGAACAATTCGAATTGTGAATAATTGTAAATAAATTTTAGTTAATATTATAAATAAAATACCTATTTCTTTATAAATTAAAGTTGATGACTAATGCGAGCTTGGAGGCAATAATTAACTTAAAAATTGTATCGTAATAGTTAGAATAGTAGGTGATGAAATCAACGTTTGTTACACTCGAGAATAAGTATATTTATACCCATTTAACTATGCATAATATTGACATAATTTTTAATAAAGAAAATGAACTATATATTAGTATTTTCGAAACATATTTAAGATTTTTCATAAATAATACAACTAATTCCCAGGAATATAATAAGCAGAATTTTAGTAGATGATGATTTAATATATTTTTTTTTACCATCCATAGAAATGACATGAAACTTTATTAAAAAATCACATCAATATTAAAACAAAGTTAAGCATTTTACGCATTAATCAATGCTCGATTGTATGAAAGTATAATGGTAAACATTCCATTCTTTTTTCTCATAACAAGTAGTTTTTATTTTCTATCTATTCACGTATCAAATAGTAGAAACAACAAGCCTAAGTAACCGGTACAAAGTCAACAGTAGCTATATTAGATTAGTCAACATTTTTAACGCGACCGATATTATTTATTTCGCACGAATAGAAACACCTCATTTGATTCCTTTGGTATAATAACGTGTACAATATATAATTGTAAACAATATACAATTATTATTTTTTTTTAATTCAATAAAAGATTAATTTGAAAATAAAAAAGATGGAAATTTCAGTACTTTAATAGCTTTTAACGTTAAAAGAATAATTTATGTCATCAACAAGATATATTTTAAAAATAAATAATGTACATCTATTTCATAAAGATTTGATTATGTTTGATTATTTAAGAGAGAAATTATTATACCGTATTCAGAATCAAATAAATGCATTTCAATATTCTGTATATAGACATACTTGCATGTAAGATCATCTATATACATTATAACATGCGCATGTAACACCGCCCATTTTATTAAAACTTACTACTATTTAGCTATAATTAAAAACCCCCAAGAAAATGTTAAAACCGGTAACGCTAGGTAATACAATATTAAAATTCACTCATACAAATAAAATAAAATCAAAAGCAGCCTTCGAGATAAGACGATTAAAGAAAATCGTACATATTTTTGGAAGATTAATTCTCATGATATATAATATCTACCTATTATTTTTTTAATGCCATGATATTTGAAGAATGTTCTGATGTGGGATAGACGTCTGGATATATGAATGAGGATACTAACCTACATTAAAATGTCTCAAACCACCTAATCTAGTAATAATTTCATCAACAATAGTGAATAAATTCGTACTTTGACTATAATAGATGTAATTGTGATGCCTATGTGTCGTTTTGTGCTGAATTTTTATTTTTGTGTATTAGAGAGTTATATCTCTTTATTTAATTAGCTATTCCAAACGTATGTACAATTATTCTAAAAAAAATTATCATGCATTCTAAGATATTTTTTTTTAATATATTAAAAGTAATCTTTATAATACTTTGTGGTTGGTAACATGCGATGAATTTTAATGTATACCTAAACAGCGAATGTTTTTTTTACATAATCAAAATGGAATAAATTGCATCAATCGTTTCTTAAGTCCGTGTATATTATTTTTAATAACATCTGATATTATTTTCACTGATCATTGGCTAATATAATAATTTATAAATTATTAATCTATCCAAATAATTTAGATCAGTTAATTTAAATCATTCAATTAATTTCAATCGTTGTTATCGAATCCATTTTGAAATAAAGATTAATTTTATTTGTAATTATTTAAAATTAGCTATATAAGAACTGGGCTCCGATTCGCTATGCCAATGGAGATAACACTTCGACAATGCATACAATCACTCTATTAACGTAAATTCTTTTTAAATATCATAGCGAAAGCCGTTTTAAGCTCCTATTCCACGTAATGTTAGTAACAAGACTAAGTATTATTTACATAGCGAATAAAAGCCCAACCATAATAACAGCAATTTTAATTAAAATTCCGTTTGTCTAAAAAATAATTTACTCCCAAAATGTGGACCCAATATATTTCGATTCATTCAATCACCCGATTTTTCGTTACAACACTTCGTATCTACAAAAAAAAAATAGCCTGTAATTGAAATGTTTGCTACGAAAATAAATATTCCTACATTCTCACTGAAAAGTGAAGTTTCAATAACTTTCTACATTATAATATGTCTAGGAATCGTGACTATCAACAAACGTGACAAATTATCCTCCGAATATATATTTTATTATTTACCAGCTGTGTTCGACACCATTTAGTTTTATTAATGGCCATCCCATAAATACTTCCAATTAATATCTTGTCGTTATTCTAAATTTTGTCGGATTATTTCACGTTATTATTCATTACATAGCTTCTACAGCTCGCAGCATTATATAGCCTAAATTTCGATTAATAGCTTATCTAATGCAAAAAGAATTACCGAATCCGACTAGTCGTTCTTGAGATTAACGAGTACAAACAAACGAACTTGAGCTTCACAATAATATTAGATATAAATCCAGTTTTAATGTATAAACATGTACTTTTTGTTTATATTAATAAATTCGAGTACCAATTGGCACTTAATTTTAGATACAAATCAAAATATCGTCGACCATAATCAAACCCTGATTTGAGTACCATAGAAGTACAAAAAGTCACATGTACGATAGGTGACTTGTATATGTAGGGGCAGAAGTCATTGATAGGAATTTTTACTATCGTAAAAATTTTAATGCTGCGTATGCCTGAGCATGTATATAGATTATTCACAAATAATGTTATGTATGCAACGTGAAATCTTCAAGGAAACTAGACAACTATAGTCTCCGAAGACGATCGACACTCCGTTCTACTGAACGTTTCGCAGTCAGCAAGAAAAAAAAAATATTAAAACACATAACTTTATTCGCGAATAGTACACGAGAATAAATAATATAAACAGATTTTATTCAAGATAATTTCCCATACTTAAACGAGGAGTGCTTGAAAATTAGATGGCACTTAGAAAATGAGGTACTCCACCATAAAAACACATTGAAATTGTAATTTGACAACCAACATTTGGATAATTGCCGAATATTGGGTAAATCAAATAAAACTAATCTTGCCGAACGCGTTAACATCGACGTTCGGAAATAGAATTTTCTCGTTCGGAAATGATTATTTGCCGAACATTACCGATTTTATCCGACAGCTAATGTTAATTTGCTGATTTGTAAGATCTTTAAACCTCGGTGCTCTTGCCCACTTGTCCGTGTTTGTTGTCCGGTATCCCGGACGCACTAAGTTTACGAATACGTCCGGGGAATATACCACCAATACCTCCAAACAGACGTCCTGGAAAAAAAAGGATGTTATTTAAACTAAAGAAATAGATTAAAAAAATAAAAAGTTAATACTTCTATCCTATGATTAATGAAACTCATATATATCCCAATGCTGAGCGCATGCCTGCTACACAATGGGAGGGAAATTGTCCTACTCATCATCATCATCTCAGCTCATATATGTCCCACTGTTGGGCTCGAGTCTCCTTCATAATGGGAGAGCAATTCACTTACTATACCATGCTCGCTGGTCAGACATGTTGGTATAGGGTTATATTTCGAGTTTTCCTTCTCTCGCATAAATGTTATATGCGTTTACATCCCTTAGTCATCTCTTACGATCATCCACGGGTAAGATAGGTGGTGGTAATTATATTCTTACTCCATCACCACACGGAAAGACTGACAGACAGAATTGACCTACTGTTAATGGTCAAAAATGTCAGTACAGGATTTTATTTCGAGTCGTCCTTCTCTTGCATAGACGTTATATGCATATATTATAGCCGTCTTTTATTAGCGAGTAGGTATGAAAGAGAGTATTGGTGTAAAGATGCGAAAGGGAATGCTCCGATGGTTCGGACATGTGGAAAGAATGCCGAACGAACGTCTGGTTAAGAAGATATACAATGCGAAAGTGGAAGGATGTAGGTACCGGGGGAGACCGAGACTAACCTACCTAGACCAGATCGGTCATGTACTGAAGGAAGGTGGAGTCAAGAGTCTCCAAAACCGGCGAGCGTGTATGAAGAGAATTATGAATGTTGAGGAAGCGAGTGAAGTATGCAAAGATAGAGTTCTCTGGCACTCTGTTCTCTCTGCCTACCCTGCAAGGGATATGGCGTGATGATATGTATGTATGTATGTCTTTTACTATACCAACGTGCAAGATAAGGCATGGTGAATTGTATTCTCACTCTGTCACCTCGCGGACAATTCATCATAATCATCATCATTTCAGCTCATATATGTCCCACTGTTGGGCTCGAGCGTTCTCTACAATGGGAGGAAAATTGACCTATTATACCAGGCTGGTCAGACGTGTTGGTTAGGTTAGGTTTGTGAATTCTCACTTTGTCACCACAAATATTGCAACTAAAAACATTAAAAAAAAAAAATATAGTACTCACCGCCAGGCGAACGTTGATCGTTGGGATGTCTCGGCGAGGTGGCATGTAAAGCAGTACGACTACCTTGTTGGAAGGACACAGACATACCGCTGTCCAGTGAACCCACAGATCCGCGACGCTGGAGACGTTCCGCTGCCAATGCCACTAGGGTAATCACAATATTATGATATTAAATTCACATACCAAGTGTAATGATGAATTAAGAATGAATGAGGAATCAACACATGGTAATTTTAATTCAAAGACTAGTCTTTTCTAAAAGAATTTTTTTTTGCGATCCTATAGGATCGCAAAAAAAAGCAGCATCAGAAGAAGAGGGGGAAGGGGAGGTACAGACATACGTTACGGCGCGTTACATGTGAGGGAGGGAGGATCAAAAATCATCAAAAATTGCGTTACGTAATACTTGAACGCCCCCTTATATATTTCATTGCCGAGCCTATTATCACCTAACAAGGGAAGAATCGGCCTAGTAGACCACGCTAGCAAGACGAATTGCATAAAAATTTTATGCCGAGCTTGTATTCTTATTTCGTCTTCATCATCATTTCATACATACATACATATCACCACGCCATATCCCTTGCAGGGTAGGCAGAGAGAACAGAGTGCCAGAGAACTCTATCTCTGCATACTTCACTCGCTTCCTCAACATTCATAATTCTCTTCATACACGCTCGCCGGTTTCGAAGACTCTTGACTCTTGAAGGAAGGTTCCTTCAGTATATGACCGATCTGGTCTAGGTAGTTTAGTCTCGGTCTCCCTCGGTACCTACATCCTTCCACTTTCGCATTGTATATCTTCTTAACCAGACGTTCGTTCGGCATTCTTTCCACATGTCCGAACCATCGGAGCATTCCCTTTCGCATCTTTACACCAATACTCTCTTTCATACGTACTTGCTCTCTTACGTCGTCGTTACAAATGCGGTCGGTCAGCCTAACTCCATAGATTTTCCGCAGAGATCGCATTTCAACCGCATTAATTTTACTTTCATACTCTTTTCTGCATACCCAACTCTCGCTTCCATACAGTAATGTTGAGACAAGCACTGCGTTATGTATTGCTACACGTGCTTTCTGGCTGAGGTGGTGGCTGCCGAGAAGTTGCCCCAACGCTCCGTTCACTCTATTTCCCGCATTCACTCTTGGCTTTATATCAGTGGTGTACCTTCCATCTCGGCTAAATCCACATCCAAGATATACAAATTCATCCACTTGCTCTAGTACATCATTACCTATTGTTACTCTTACATCTGTTCTGGCTTCATCTCTTTCAAAGACCATTATTTTGGTTTTGCTCACATTCATGCGTAGACCCCTTTTCTTACAATCTTCTGTCATTGTGTCGACTAGGGTCTGCAGGTCAGTCGCTGACTGTGCCAGCAGGACTGCATCATCTGCATAAAGCAGAGCAGTGACCACTGAGTCGCCCATCTGGACTCCCACATTCATATCGTTCAACCTTTGGAGACATTTATCCAGATATATGATAAACAGCCTGGCTGACAGAACGCACCCCTGCTTAACGCCGATATTGACGTCAAACCAAGGTGACATTCCATCATCCAGCCGCACACAGGCTCTACAGCCCATGTAACTGGACTACACAGCCTGTAGCAGTTTACCGTTAATACCATACTCCGGTAAAATGTCCCAAAATTCCTTTCGTACAACCGTGTCATATGCTCTCGCCAGATCCACAAAACTGCAGAAAACCCTCTGACCTAGAGCCAGATGCTTCTCCACAATGTTGCGCAGAGAGAACACTTGATCCATGCATCCCCTTCCACTCCTGAAACCTCCTTGTGTCTCACACAGTAAACCATCGGACACCATCCTCATTCTCCTTTCAATAATTTTACCATACACTTTTGCTGCCAAACTGGTCAAGCTTACGGCTCTGTAATTTGTCTTCTCTTTAATCATCATTTCAGCTTCAATATATTCCATTACTGACCTTCAACTTCCACCAAAATAGGAGGAAAATTGTCTTTCTACCACGTCCTAATCAGACATGTTGGTAATGAGTGTTTTTTTTTTTCAAGTTTTCCTTCTTTTTCATAGATGTTATCTGTGTATTATATTCTTTACTGATATTTTACTATACGTAAGATAGGGGATTGTATTATTGTTTTATGACTACATGGATAAGTTCCAAATATAAAAAATAACTAATATATATATATATATATATACAATGACTGCACAGATGGCATAGTGGTTAAAATGCCGATCTTTCGTACCAGTGCCACAATCTGTTGTCCTGAGTCTGGGTGTAATTTGTCTGCGTTAATTATATGTATGTAAAGTCCTCCGCAATATACGGATTATTTCCTTTGGGCAGAGTGATGTCTTAAAAAAATATTGATCTAAAAAGTTATATAATACGTACCAGGATCGTTGATGTCAACGAGTGAATTGCTAAGTACATTCCTCTTTATAATGCTGGTGGGTGGTGGGTTCTGGGACAATCTAGATGGCGCTGCCGGCGCCGGGCAAGATGGCGGCGGTGGTACCACCACACTGAAATTAGAAATGCAACTATTATGATTGAGTTTTCAAAATATGCTTAAGTGTAATGAATATAACATTCTATATTTTAACATATATATATATATCTATATATAGTCTATAGTTTAACATAGCTGTGTGGTAGCGGCTACGAATACTACCAACCCTTACTTAGCTCATGGATGTCGTAAATGCCGACTAAGAGCTTTATAACGACCTGGGCCTACTCCACCTGATGCCGTTTCATCAACAATTTCATTCCCAAGGAGAGTTGACATCTTTGCTAGCGACCGGTCATAAAACTATTCTCAATAACTTTTACCATACGTAGTATGAAAGAAGAGTACATATTTTATCGACGCAAGTAATTGGGATAAGAGTAGGAGAATGATGATGAAGTATAAGCATCAATCTTGACCGAATTTCCTGGAGATACTTCATTCAAAGACGAAACACGTATATATAATTCGAAGTCTTGTGTCTAATTATCAAAACAAATTCTAAAGTCTATTTCTTACATACAAATATATCATCACGCCATATCCCTTGTAGGGTAGGCAGAGAGAACAGAGTGCCAGAGAACTCTATCCTTACATACTTCACTCGCTTCCTCAACATTCATAATTCTCTCCATACACGCTCGCCGGTTTCGGAGACTCTTGACTCCACCTTCCTTCAGTACGTGGCGAATCTGGTCTAGATAGGTGAATCTCGGTCTCCCCGGTACCTACATCCTTCCACTTTCGCATTGTATATCCTCTTAACCAGACGTTCATTCGGCATTCTTTCCACATGTCCGAACCATCGGACTATTTTTTATACAGAAAAAATTTCCTTATCCTATTTCACTTTTCTTTCTCTTTCTAGATATGCAGTATATGATGTGCAGTATACTGTTAAACAATGGAAAAGTGATGTAGTTTTCCTTCCTCCATCTTAAAACATTATAAGTGTGTAATGCTGACAGACTTTAATTCAAGCCATTATTGAGTCGAATAAGCCAAAAATCGTTTTACATGTGTTATCATCTCACGATCGGCTAAGAAACACCACAAGGTGATCAAGAAATAATACAAAATAATATCAGATGCAACATACCCATGCATATGAACATGATCCATGCATTGCTGATGATCGATTTCAACATCAGCCACACCACTGTCTCTATTCTCCATTACTGAAATATAAAAAAGAATATTAGGCATATCTAATAATAATATATTGCAATATTCGACTGCACTGGCTTAGCGATTAAAATACCAACCAACCGCATCGTAGGTTCGATTCACACGCAGAACAATCCTTTGTCAAATTCACAAACTATTATTTTCATTTCGACTATATTTACCTTTGATTATGCTTTTGTAAAGTTTTTCGTAATATATAGACTATTTCTTTATTATTGTCTTTGGGGTGTGACTATACCATAGCTTGCCACTATTAAAAAAAAGCAACAAATCTTCCGTGTGATAGGATAAAGCATAAAATTTAAACCCATATTTGCCCGTGGGAGCTATAAAAGCACCAATATTCTACTGAAGAATATACATATAACACCAATTAGGACTGCCAACTCGCCCGCCAGTCGTGACGTTTATGGCAATTGGCAAAGGATTACACAACACCGCTACGTCTCTAATTATATATACACTCATTTGCAAAAAAAACGGGCACCTAAGCAATGAACCATTTCAAATGTTAATATTTCTTTGTTTGATAATTATGGGTAGTTTTATCCACACAATTTGGTAAATTAATAAGAAAATAATCGTTTTCATCAGTATTTCATAAAATTTAGATACAATTTATGGGAAATAATGCTAAACCTCGCTAGTAGTGTATATTCGCTAGTAGTGCATATGCTCATGAAGTAAAAATAAAAAAGTTTTTTTGTTTGTTTTTCTTTAATAAAGTAAAAGCAGATAAATGTTTAGTATCGAGTGTGACCCCCTCTAGCTAAAATCACAGCTTGAATTCGTCTGGGCATGCTAGCGAGTATATCCCGGATACTTGCTTGCGGAATACGTTCCCACTCCGCAGTAATCACATTCTTCAGCTCTCTGATGGTCTGCGGAGCCGGGTGTACTGATCTCACACGCCGTTTCAGAACGTCCCAGACATGCTCTATGGGATTGAGGTCGGGACTTCGAGCTGGCCAATCCAAACGACGAATGCCGACCTCTTGCACATACGCATTAACATCGCGGGATCGGTGGGCGCGAGCATTGTCGTCCATAAAAATCGAGTCTTCACCTAGAGCGGCCAATGCGGGTTGTGCATGAGAAATTAGAACTTCCGTTATGTATCGATGCCCAGTCAGTGAGCCGTTTTCAATGAAGACTAACTCTGTACGATCCATTGAATTTATTCCTGCCCAAAACATAACAGAGCCCCCACCATAAGGTGTGATTTCTTCGAAACATGCCTCTGCAAAGCGTTCTCCTTGTCTTCTTAGCACTCGCCGACGTCGATCTTCACTGAACAGAGATATCCTGGCTTCATAAGAGAACAAAACCCTATTCCAATCGTCTTGAGTCCATGATTCACAATTTCTAGCGAACCTAAGCCTGTGAACTCTGTGCTCACGGAGTAATTTGGGGCCGCGGGCCGGGCGGTGACTGCGTATATTGGCAGCGAGAAGCCTCCTCCTGACCGTCCATAGACTAATATGCACATTTCTTACTTCTTGGAGGTTGTTCTTAAGATCCACATACGAAGATTTGCGATTTTTCAATGCGCGACTCACAAGAAAACGATCATCCCGTGGTTGGGTACATGGTTTTCTTCCAGAACCAGGCCTTCTCTCGACGGAACCAGTCTCCTGATATCGCTGCCAGGTCCTTTGGACTGTCGAGCGACTAACATTTAGCCTCCTAGCCACGAAACATTGGCTGCAACCCTCTTCAAGCAGCGCGATAATTTTGGTAGCTTTTACCACTTTATCTACCATTTTTGATACAGCCAAACAGCATTAAATAAAGCTTTGACAGTCAAGGATATGAAATTAATCGATAAAAATTGAATAAAAGTTATGAAAGTCGATGTTAACTTCTGGAACTTCGCGCAAAAAATGTAGGATAAAAAGGGGTTTTCTGTAAAAATGAACATCAAATGAAAAATTGAATTTAGAACGTACTTTTTTAAATACCACAGCATTTTTAAAACCGGCCAGTAACGTGTACAAACGATTGAAACCTTTTTGGTATTGTATCTTTTTAAATATGAATGAAAATCAAAACCGCCCGTTTTTTTTGCAAATGAGTTTATATATGCATATATATGACATATATGATATATATGTGTATGTATGTATATATATATATGATATATATGTGTATGTATATATATATATATATATCATTGTGTTTTTCCGTGTGGTGACGGAGTAAGAATACTATTCACCACCCCATATCTTATCCGTGGGTGATCGTACGAGAAAACTAAGGGATATAAAACGCATATAACATATATGCGAGAGAAGGAAAACTCGAACCAAAACCCTATACCAACACGTCTGACCAGCGCGGTATAGTAGGTTAATTTCCCTCCCATTACGGAGGAGGCCCGAGCCCAACAGTGGGATATTTATGGGCTGCGATGATGATGATGATAATGATGATGATGGTCATTGTACACACCGCCGTGTTTTTATCTCAGCCCACAGATGCATGACAACAAAATCTACGTGTTAGATCTGAACTAAAAGAACCTTGACTTATTCAAAGATTACAACGTACCATTTCTGGCAGAGTTCCCTCCAGCTCTACCCTTGCCCCTATTGAGTTCTCCTTCAATCCTCATGGCTTCCATCTCGTCCATTTCGGCGATGCTCTCGCGGAGGTCCTCGGCGAACTTGCAGCGGTCATGCTCATTGCGAGCGTTGAAAGTTGCGAGCCGTCGGCTATCCACTCGACGGGACAGGCGAATACCGAATGGATAATCTGTTGAATTAAAGATATTACTATTTATTTTGATTTAAATAATATATTTAATTGTAAAAGACCCACTTATCGGTAACTGTACATTCCTTATTTTTATTCAAAATTGTTTCCTATCTTCATTATATAGAGAAGTGGACTCTTCTCACCTCCTCTTGTTTATCTTTCCTAATTAATTAGGTAGGGAGCCCTACCAAGATAATTAAAAGGTTTCCCGGGACTTCACGAGACCCTTAATATCATCTAGATGTGGAACTGTATGATCTTGTCATATATGTATATTGGCTTACAGCAGTTATTGCAAATCTTAAAATAGATATAAAGTAAGAATTTTTAGTGGCCCAATTAAATTCAATTCCCATTGCAGAGAAGGCCTGGTTCGTGACTTGGGCACGTATAGACTAAAGAAAAGTAATATTTTTTTATTTAAATCGTTAGGGTTCCGTACCCAAAGGGTAAAAACGGGACCCTATTACTGAGACTTCGCTGTACGTACGTCCGTCCGTCCGTCTGTCACCAGGCTGTACCTCAAGAACGATGATAGCTAGACAGTTGAAATTTTCACAGATGATGTATTTCTATTGCCGCTATAACAACAAATACTAAAAATTATATAAAATAAATATTTAAGGGGGGCTCCTATACAACAAACTTGATTTTTTTACCGTTTCTTGCTCGATACTAATAATTTAGTTTCACGGAACCCTTCGTGCGCAAGTACAACTCGCACTTGGCCGATTTTTTTTCTTATTACAATAATCAGATATAATATCTTCAGATAATAAATGATTGTATTATTTGATATAGTCTACCAACGTCTCTTAGTCATTTCATATAATACTTGAAAGCGAAGTATAAACATTGTTTTTATTCTAATTACCATATTGGACGAAGGGACTAAATAATATAAATCCTGTGTCTAATTAACAACCACGCAACTGTCTAGGTATTTCTATATATCTATACTAATATTATAAAGCGGAAGAGTTTGTTTGTTTGTTTAAACGCGCTAATCTCAGGAACTACTGGTACGATTTGAAAAATTCTTTTTTTGTTGGATAGTCCAGGCTTTAGGCTATATAACATTACGCTGCGACCAATAGGAGCAGAGCAACAATGATGAATGTGTAAAAATCGGGTTTATGTTTCCTTTTGAGAGCTTCCGCTGCGTAAACGGTTAAAGTTGCGCAAAAATTATGTACTATATAATTGTTCCTCTTTCAAAGTTCTAAATAAAAGTCCGCGACAGCATATGTCTATCTTTTAAGATTGGCTCACTATAACCTTTTTTATGCTAATCAAATTTGTTTTAAAATAATGTGATATTTTCGAAGGTGTTTTTTATAAACATAATATTAATCCTTATCCAAATAAATGAGTTATTCATCACAAGTATTTAATTTAAAACAAAATTGCTCTTTACATTATTTGATTTCAATGAATATCTTAGGAAATATCGCAGTTTAAAAATAACATAGCAGCAAAATAATGATCAAGTACTGGGCGCGCATTTACGATAAAAATACTGGATCTTATAATCTTATATTAAAAAAACACTCAAACTAATGTTATTTCAATGTACTTCTGCACACACTACATTTTTAGTTTTGTTTTCTTCTCATGACCTTCCGTCGGCTTTAGACATCCTAAATAATAATAATAAGTATAGGAAGTATTAGTGCCTGTCCTCATGTATGGCAGTGAAAGTTAGATTTGGCTGCTGTATAGCTGACAGCTCTTCGTAAGCTGTGTGTGATGTAAGTATGAAAGATAAAATTAGGTATAATGTTATAAAAGAGCGCTGGTATGCTGAGGTGGGTTGGACACGAAGTGGAAGAAATAATGAGTGGGCAGAGGTTGACGAAGCAAACATATAAAGCAATCGTGAATGGGACGAATACAAGGGGAAGACCTTTTCTGGACCAAATTGGCGATTTGTTCACGAGAGGTCATCATCATCATCATTCTCCTACTCTTATCCCAATTACTTGGGGTCGATACAATAAGTACTCTTCATTCATAGTACATATTATAAAAGTTATTGGCAATAGTTTTATGACCGGCCGCCTGCCAGACGTCAACCCTAATTGGGAATGTAATTGTTGACCAAACGGCATCAGATGGAGTTGGCCCAAGTCGTTATAAGGCTCTTAGTCGTCTTTTACGACATCCACAAGCAAAATGAGGATTGGTAGTATTCATAGCCGCTACCACACAGCGATTTCATACACATTAAAAGTATGTGTAATCGTAAATAGGCATAAGTGTATGTATGTATGTATAATATACATACATTGTATATATCTATAGAAAGTATAGATAAGACCCAATACTTTTACTTGCATTACTTTATATGGTACTACATTGCATTATATGGATTACGTCAAACTTGAATCACTTTTAAATACTTATTCCGCGTAACTACAAATACACACAAAAAAAAAGAAACACATACATGCACGCACACTACATCACAAACACACGCACATCACACACACACATATACACATACACACACGCACACACACACAAACACACGCACACACACACACACACACACACACACACACACACACACACACACACACACACACACACACACACACGCACACACACACAACGTGTGAGCGCGCTCACTAACACGTTAATTCTCACTCATTCATTTATTATAGATTTCTTTATCATTAGTCTTTATTACGTAAGATATATATATTCATTATTTATAATGTATGTTACTGTAAAATAATTTGATGTTCAAGATTTATGTATTTCGGGAAGGAACTGTCTCTTGAAACACAGGTATAACCTAATTCAAGAGGCAAAGACATCTATGTCAACTGTCATATGTATTTAGTTTTCAATAAAGATTATTATTATTATTATTATTTTACTTAAGGTAAAATGTTCTACTCTTACTAATAAAAGGGTCATGTAGGTACCTAAAACAGCTTTAACGTATGTATTATTTAAAAATATTTCCACCTTTTACGTAAACGAATTCGCGAGTTGAAGTTAACGTTAGCCCAAAGTAACCATTCCACGCGGACGAAGTCGCGGGCAGAAGCTAGTTAATTATATGTTTGAGCCACCGAGATACATGAATATATTCCATAGAGTAAGATGTAGGGGATTGATGCACAAAAAAGAAAAAGAAAGCACTGAAAGATTAATGCTGCAGAAAAAAAGGTTGATATATAGAGAAGATTTAGAACTTACGCGGAACAGAGAACAGATTGACAAGGATACCGCACAGCGGGAACGATTGCCGGAATGTGTATGTCACAGAAGATTTCTTCTTACTAAAGATCTTCGTAATCACCAATAGATCGTTGAATAAGAACACCTGTAAATTAATATTATGATGACATTGTATGTTAAACTTTAAAATAATAAGGACTGTCAACTTTACAAGTGCTTATAGTAGTTTGGCAAAAATTAAACAAAGATCTATGAAGGCAAGTTTCACTAGACAAATCTAAAATTCTTCTTTTTGACAGTACACGGACTTAATAGGCGATAATTAATAGCATGAGGTCCTATAAGCTGCCGTTTGACCTCTTTCTGTCTCCTCTGTGAACACAAACCCTATGAAGATTTGACTTCAATAGCTTGCTCGAAAAAGAGTTAAGAAATATGGATAGAATGATTGTCTTTTCCCCCTATAAACCAGCAAATCTTAGATAATCTAACGATGATTAAAATTCATCTACCTACATTCGTACATCTATATCCATTAGCTTGTCGCCGTCAATTATTGGTCATTGGACTCTCCACAATGGTGGGTAAAGCCATAATTGTGACGCTTGGTATACGAGTTGCTGATCGCATTTGCTGCTATCAGTTCTCAACAGAATACTGTTGCTTATTCCTCTGATGATTCCTTAGTTGGTTATTACGCCTCTCACAGAAAAGGCGATACATTATATTCTAAGCCACCATCACCACAAAGGGGACTTGCAATCGTTAAAATAAATGAATAAGTGCTTACCTCTCTCTGGTGAACACCAGGTCGTTCCTTCTTGTGTATATCCGGGATCTCATATAAACGGCAGTAGCACACCAGGCGTCGATGTGGAAGGGCCAGGTGTGGTTTTTTGCCCACTATTGTTGCTTGAACTTTCATCACCTATAAACAATAGGATTTTAATTAACTAGTTGTTTAACACCAGATGATAAATATATTAAATAAAACATTTTTTTACGGATTTAATAGCAACGTAGTATTACAGATTTAGTAGCAAGATTAAGTAGACTCTAATTCTAGCGTCAATCAAATTCTTAAGTTTTCAATTCAATTTCAGGTAAGGAGACACCTAACCTACAGCACCACAAACTCACAGCACACCTAAACCATACAAGGTCCGTCTAAGACAGTTTTAACATCAATGTCACATTTAGAATCGCACAGAATATAATACGATACGAATAGTCGATACGAACCACTAGGTTAAGATACCTTACGTGCCAGTACCGTGGGTTCGATTCCTACGCAGGATAATTCATAGTACGATCCATAAAGAAGTCTGCGTTAATTATATGTTTGTAAAGTCCCTCGCAATTCAAGAATTATTTCCTTAGTGCAAAAAAATATATAATATTACCTGTGTGACATGATCGCTACCGGGTCTAAACTCGCTGGTTTTAACCCTCTCGTATATACCGGCCAGCATATCCCGATCTATATCGCCACAGTCGTCGATGCCTCGAAGATTTCGTACGAAGTCGTCCAGCGACATTCGCGCTTCGGGCTTCAGGTTCGGCGTGTGCAAATCTGTATTCAGCATTATTATCGCGAATGCCAGGACAAATATCTGTAAAGTAAATAATTTAGTATTAGAAATGGTGGTGGTCGAATAAGAGTCTCTGTCTTGTTTATAGATAAAAAGGCAACTATTATTACACCAAGTAGGCAGATAAAATCACTGCAAGAGTAGACTAATTTGAATCAAAACCACATACCAACCTGTTTGATTAGCGTAACCAAATTGTAAAGACATGCTGTCTTTATAATCGGATCACGCTAGTCAGAAGAAATTATTTAAACATAAATATGTTCCGTAAATCACGGACTATACAATATTTGAACCAAGCTTCTCTTTATGTATCATAAGTAATGACTGAGACATTTAAGCAAATAAATCAGAGGAAAATAAACACTGACAATAATGAAAATTCGTTTGAGGCAGCGCGTATAACCAGTGCTTCAGGTGATTTTTATCAAATACTGAGGATTCCGTAGAACTATTTTCAAATAAGTATGTGGGTATTTGAAATGTCGAAACGTTAAAATACTCAGTAAATTCAATAATCTTTTTTTTTAAATATATTTTTAACCGACTTCAAAAAAGGAGGAGGTTCTATGTTTTTTTTTATATTTTCCTTCATGTACTGAAGGAAGGTGAAGCCAAGAGTCTCCGAAACCGGCGAGCGTGTATGAAAAGAATTATGAATGTTGAGGAAGCGAGTGAAGTATGCAAAGATAGAGTTCTCTGGCACTCTGTTCTCTCTGTCTACCCTGCAAGGGATATGGCGTGATGATATGTATGTATGTATATTTTTTAATTACTTTACTCCTCATAATGAAGTGATTTTTTTTATGAGATATTACCGTATCTTGAGTGCGTAGACGCTGCACAAAATCAGGATTGCAGACGCAGTAGCGGCGTGCAAATGCTTCAACTAGACGCTCGATCTTCTGTGCCTCGCCCGGCAATCGGAAGTGAGCCTGGTAGCGTCGTAATGCCACATCTACTGCCATACCCGACAAGTCCAGTTCAGTTACGAAACATCTATAAACAAGAAACAAGTTGGTGTCAATCGTTTTATACGAATGAAAATTAAGAATGCTAAATCTGACCAATGTGTGACATTTTTCAATAGATGGCGTGGTATAACGCCTCCCGTAAGTCAAGAAATGCGAAAAAAAAATAATTAAAAAGCAGCCTAAACGCTAAAACATTGTCATTATTATGAAGAGCTTGTGATAAGGGATAAAACTAATATGCTTCGTTCCAGCTCTTAGAAGACTACATTGAGCCAGCATTAGGCTTATGTCCCCGTTCGACATGACTGCATTCTAGAGTTCGAACACGCTACTATCGAGTACCTGAGATGTTTATTACTGAATAAACTTTGTTCATAATCAGTCCAGTTCAATGGAAAACCTGTCTCCTGTATCCATCATATAATTGTAAACGTATCTTGTATTACGAAACAGCTAATGTAAAAGAACTTAAAAAAAAAGGATTGTCTATTAAGATATATTAACTATGGTTTATTTCTTTTTCTTATTACATAAAAACAAAAAGTCTACACTACAACTCACTCTAACACGGCCATATTGAATGGGTTCTGCAAATTTCCAAGGTATTCTCCAATCATTTGCTTGCTGAGACCCTTCCTCGTGATTAGGAATCTCGCCACGCCTCGCGGAGAATTCTCGAGGAAACCGCGGGAGATCAAATATGCAATACCTCGTTCTGGTTTCTTGTTGAAAAGATTCAGACCAACGCGGTATTGGCGTTTTCGAACAGTTTCTGAGACCTGAAAATGACAAAAAGATTATAATTAGTGTCTGTGGTTCTTCATATGGAGACAAAGTAAAAAACTCCATGGTCACCAATCCTTCTTATCCCAAGTACTGTAAGAATCAATAGAAGAATTTAAGAAGACAAGATCTCTGCAAGAGAAGTAAGACAAGAAATAACAACACCATGCCAACCCATCTCTGGACTACGAAGTATGCAATAATATGCTAATTTATTTTAGCTGTAAGTTAATTGATCGAAGCCGAACTAAACTACCTCGTTTAGAGGCCAAGCACGTATCGAATTAACATACTAAGTTCTGCGACAAATTGCTAGTTAAAACTTAGCCTACCCATCACATAGAAATAAGCAGTTTCCTTATATCCTATATTCCATGGTTTCATCCCGTATTCCTCCTTATATTAAGGTGTGCAATATCAATTAAATATTTAACCGTGGGAAAATGATGTGCCTTTGCTCTACTAAATTTTTAAATATTAACTGATAGTGTGCAGTGCCAAATACTGAGAACATGCAAATATGGTAAGAGAAGAAAATATAATTATAAACTCGTAACATGTACATAGGTATGTATGTGAAATAATATGTCATCATTCTCCTACTCTTATCCCAATTATTTGGTGTCGATACAATATGTACTCTTCTTTCGTAGTACATATTATATAAGTTATTGGCAATAGTTTTATGACCGGCCGCCTGCCAGACGTCAACCCTCTTTGGGAATGTAATTGTTGACCCATTCTTTTCTTTTCTTTTTTTTTCCGCAGGGTGGACCATGGATGTGATCGCGCCCCGACTAATCCATCCGGGGCAACAAAAGAGGCGGCGCGCAACCTTATGGACCCACCCTGCAAACACCTCTTTTCGCCGTGCGAGCTGGCCACCGGTACACGATCTTTGTCTTCGGTGGTCCGCCCGGCGGTTTACCCTTACGGGTTCCTCTCGTGTCGACGCCCCGACAGCTTTCGCCGTCGGGGCGTCACCCTCACGCGGTGGCCTCACGTCGGGTGTAATTGTTGACCCAACGGCATCAGATTGAATAGGCCCAGGTCGTTATAAGTCTCTTAGTCGTCTTTTACGACATACACGAGCAAAGGGTTGGTAGTATTCGTAATAGCTACCACACAGCAGTGTGATATACTATGTATTAAGTGATTTATTTATTATTTCCTTACAAATTATATAATTAGTACATAACAAATGCCCTTATTCAGAATAATCTAAGAAACCTAATATATAAGAAATAATTGCAGTCGGCGGTAAGCTCACGTACTTGTACCAACACGTAAATGTTATTTTTTTTTTATTTTCTGTACATTTTACTGCATATAATAAAGAGTTATTGTATTTTATAAGAGTATAAAAGGTGCCATGTGAATTAAGATATCCTAGTAGCTATGTCATTGGATCCCGTTCATCCATGTGTCACATATGAACTGAATGACTGCGTTGTATTTTCTAAATGCCGACTTCATGAAAAGACATAAAGTCGTTCAGCGTGCTATTGGGATGGCTACGCTCGGTATTTCTCTACGTGATAAATTTCGGAAGACGGAAATTGTCGTAACCAAATAATCCGAATAATTACCACGTAGAAGTGACAATGGTTAGGCCACATGACTCGTCACACCAAAACCGTTGGGAAGGAAAGGTTTTGGAGTGTCATCCACGTAGCGGACGACGCATAGGACGAAAAGGAAACTAATAAGATGACATAAAGATAAGATTATACTTTTGCTTATAAGGAACTACAGACTTATATTAAAATGTATGATGTACATTATTGGGCTATAAATATATAGATAATGGTGAAACTACACCAGTTGGTATGTAATACAAGGGCGCTCCAATCTGTTGAGAAGCGGCATTTATACATTTTTATATGGTGTGCGAATGGTGTTTCAAATGCAAAATATATTTTAAAAAAGCATGCTATTTTGTGCAAAGAAGACGTAAGGGATATTTTACAAAAATAATATAATACAAAATTATAAATAAGCAATAATCAAAATCTATAAACAATCCCCCCCGACATTTTTTTAAATTTTTAAATCAACACATGAAATTTGATATATCAAACTATTTCTCCGTGTCTAAAAAAATTAACTTTCACGTAACCCCTAGATAACTCCTTCTTGGAGTTCTTGATTTCCTCAGTGAATATATCATCATCATCATCACTGTTTCTGGCCTAGTTTATCCCATATCTGTACTATACCTTCAGCGGCTGATGAGGGTGTTGATGCTCATGCTGTGGTCGACAGCATGGAGCCTGCGGTGGTGCCTCATAGTAGGGCGGTGCATCCTGCCGTTTCCACACAGAGAACCGCTCCTCATACCCTGATGATGAACCGGTTCGCTGGTGCTGGTAACTTGGTTCCTGGATGTGGACGTGCACCTCCTGTGACATGCGGGGAGGGGGAGTGTCAATACGCGTTCCTTGTGCGACAGTTGCAATAGAGAGGGTATCCGTGCTGTCATTCTTGGTCACAACCTCAGGATCGAGCATATTGATATCTCTGGAGTCATGCCGACATATTAACAAACATTCTCTTTATTTTCAAAGGATATGACCCTTTTTCTTTTTTGCTAACAGACTTTGGTCTTATTACTTCCCAAATAATCATCCGGGATGAAAACAAAAGACCATAAGGCATCACAATCTGCTATGCGGTCGCCTTCCACCTTTTTGGTCGACCCTTGGCAGCGTATATCAATTTAAGAAGTCTGCTCGATGACTTAACCTTTAAAATAACTACCTCAAGTGCAATAAAAGATATAAAAATCTAGATATGTAACATTTCCTCCAACCACACTCCCTCTAATCGTCAACGGCAATATAATGAAGGGGGTTAATCCCACAACCACCCACGATTCTCATCTCCATCTATTCGGTATACCAACGGATTCGATTCCCTGACTTCATTAGAAGCAATATTAATCACCTATACCAGGGGTCGGCAGCCTTTTGAATCGGAAGAGCTAAAAATTAGAATTTACAAAAGTTTAAAGTTTTTAAAGAGCCACAATTTTATTTTTTTGGCAACAATAATTTGTGCTTGAACCTCGTTAATCAATTCAGAACCATTTTTATATGTTTTCTTTATAAAATATTTTTTTGCGTATAGAACTAAAGAGCTGCAACTTCACATCCAAAGAGCCGCATGTGGGTCGCGAGCCGCAGGTTGCCAACCCCTGACCCATACCATAAAATTATATATACAATAATATAATCCGAACACTCAATTATCTTAAGGCGTGGAAGCGAAGCCGTCCTAAGTACTTGAACTATATACAATATGAAAAAAAAAAACCTATTACCCCAATTGCTTAATAGTGCTATACATTATATTCACCATATTTTACTACATCGTACTCCTAGGGTACCAAAAAATGCAAATAAAAGTGCAAAAATAGGAATAAATATCTATCCAGGATACAATAAGCATATCATGTATTGATGAGATATAAAGCCATAAAACTTACCGGGGCCCTTGGTTGGTAGGGTTGATGGTAATGATGACGATGTTCTTGGGAAGACGAGGAGGATGATGATTGCACTGAAGACATAGAACCACCTCTGACAACCGCACCGCCGCATTCGGCGCGACGTAATGATACTGGACTTTCGGCACTATGGAGAACGAATCAATGTTATAATATTAAACTTAACCTATATAGATAAAGAAACTGGTTGACTGACACATCGATGCCGAACTGAAGCTACTGAAACATTGATTTTTTTTACAGTAGTTTATTTTTGTTACGTAGAAGCTCAATAAGAAAGGATTTAAAAAAATTCAACCCTAAAGGTGGTGGAACACGGCAATGTTTTGTATGGAAAGAAAACAATTTTATCCACTCTGCCTTAAAATTAACAATCTACCTTCTTCAGAAAAAATAATATATAAACACGTGTTTAAGCATTTGTCAATTTTCATACGTGAAAATTAGCACAAATCTGTACTAGACAGTGTCTTATTTTTGTTATGTTGAGTCCTATTTAAAAGGACTAATCTCAAAATCGGCCCCTCAGAGGATACAATGCATAACCTAAGGGTATAAAAATATGAAGTATTGTTTCATATTTATCATCTCACAACACAAATAATGAAAATCATATTTCGCAGGGACGTCACGCTTGATTTCTACGTAGGCAAAGTAGCGGCCAATAGCTAGTAATATCATATACCCCGTAAAATATTATTTATCCATATATTCTCTGTAGTGATGGATTTAGATTACAATTCACTCACTATTGTTCGTGAGTGTCGTAAGACTATTAAGGGATATAAAATGCATATAACATCTAGGCAAGAGAAGGAAAACTCGCAATACAAGTCTACGCCAATACATCTGATCAGCATGGTAGAGCACGTCGATTTTTCTTCTATTATGGAGGACGCTTGAACAGCGTTGGCGTCGATTTAAATAGGTCTGGTTTCGTTACGATGATTTAGTTTCATCTTGTAGAAGTTCGGCTTCGCTCGCATAAGTAACATGCCGCGTGCAGTAACTAGGATTCTATATATGTACTTTTATTGATTAATACAGATTAAAATAACAGCATGTGTTGCGAACATTTGCTTTGGTATAATCTTTTAACGATAAGCCCTATCAAATGAATTATCACAACACATGTTTTGTCACACGCAGTACCTACCGAGATGTTTACTAAATTTTCATTTACGACGCGTTACAACCATAAATAAATATCTGTTATTGAACATATAACTATATAGATAGCATATTAGTAACGAGTAATCCAATATCGTATTAAAAATCTTTAATTTAAGTATATTATTTGTGTTTTAATTAATTGTTTAGAGTTCGACCATGTACGCTGTAAAGTGTTCGAAACGTCGGGAAATTAAAAATCAAATACAAACGCGATAGAATCCGTAAAATTAGTTTTGTTTCAAATGAAATCATTAAGTCGACTATTCATTCATCACCTCATCAACGTTCACTGTTCCGTATAGCCCTAATCATCATTATCTAAGCTGTCCTACTGCTAAGTTTGTGCCTCCTCTACATTAAAGAAAAATTGACCTACTATACTACGCTGGTCAGACGGGTTATTATAGGGTTTTATGTCAAGTTCTCCTGCTCTTGCGAAGATGTTATGTCTTTCACGACATCCATGAACAATAGCATATGGTGAATTGTATCCATCACCACTTGAAGATACCATCAATTATTTGTCTCGAAATAATTCAAAGATTGAATTCGAAGATTGACCCAACCCATTTTAAAATTACATACATACATACATATCATCACGCCATATCCCTTGCAGGGTAGGCAGAGAGAACAGAGTGCCAGAGAACTCTATCTCTGCATACTTAACTCGCTTCCTCAACATGCATAATTCTCTTCATACACGCTCGCCGGTTTCGGAGACTCTTGACTCCACCTTCCTTCAGTACCTGACCGATCTGGTCTAGGTAGGTTAGTCTCGGTCTCCCTCGGTACCTACATCCTTCCACTTTCGCATTGTATATCTTCTTAACCAGACGTTCGTTCGGCATTCTTTCCACATGTCCGAACCATCGGAGCATTCCCTTTCGCATCTTTACACCAATACTCTCTTTCATACCTACTCGTTCTCTTAGGTCGTCGTATTTTCAATGTAAAAACTAAAAAATCTAGAGTTCTATATTCCAATTAATGATGATGAAAGTAAGTACATACTTGAGTGTAATACTGCTAGTCCGTTTAGGTACTTCTGGTGGAAATCGTCTGGCATTGGCCGCCTGGATTGCAGCTAGTTGCTGTTGTTGTCGAGCCGTTGGCGATGACAGTGGTTTACCACCAGATGACAGCAGGTTACCATATATTGGACCTGGAAAATTTATCATATAAGAACATTGCTTAATGAGTAATGAGCGCTTAATGAGAAAATTGCGTAAAGAGAGAGTGTTTAATGATTAAATCCTAAAATTGATATTTACAACAAAATCACATAATACATTATTGCTTAAAATAAAGAATATTCGATACTATTTGGAACTATTTCTGAATATATTAGTTTTCTTCTTACTATGGGACTCGTGCCTTCTTCAAAATGGAAGCGAAATTAACCTACTACATTATTTAGATGAATTATTATGGGGTTTTATGGAAACCGAACGAACGTCTGGTTAAGAAGATATACAATGCGAAAGTGGAAGGATGTAGGTACCGGGGGAGACCGAGACTAACCTACCTAGACTAGATTGGTCACGTACTGAAGAAAGGTGGAGTCAAGAGTCTCCGAAACCGGCGAGCGTGTATAAAGAAAATTATGAATGTTGAGGAAGCGAGTGAAGTATGCAAGGATAGAGTCCTACTCTACGGAAATAATCCTTATATTGCGGGGGACTTTACAAACATATAATTAACGCAAATAGATTACACCCAGACTCAGAACAATACTTTTGGTAGCACAAAGTATTGTTCTGCGTAGGAATCGAACCTATGACACTGGCACGGAAGTTCGGTATCTTAACCACTACGCCATATATGCAGTCGTATCATTTATAATAATATATTATAAACAACAATATAATCTTTGTAACATTCGTCTACCTATTTCCTAAAAAAATAAGTGGTATTAACCTTTTTTTCCTCTATAAAGTCTTACTATACTTACATGTAAAAGATTCACTAGAGAAAGCCTCAAAAGTAGTATAAGACCCCATTGTACCCAACGTCATTATAATCATTAAAAAACTTTTAATTCACTATACACAACCACTATACTCACTAAAATATTATTTTATTACAATATACACTATTTTCACAAACAAAAACCATTTATATTTTATCACCATATTTAAAAACACAAATAAACCTACAAAGTATATTTTATAAATTTTATTTGCACGAAAATTTTAATTTATTTTTACACAAAAATATATTGGCAACGATAACCTTTAAAATCAACCGATCAATTATTAATGTATGATAATAATGATTCACTGATTATTTATATTGTCATAAAATATATCTAAATATAACTAGTTACAATCAGCAAAGTACATTAGATAAAATTCCGTTGTCGTAATAATGCATTATAGATAAAAATAAGATAGATATTATTTTTTACACGTTTTTTTTTATTAATTTCTTTTGTTATTATGGTTTAAGAATGCAATATGGTGAGCCTTTACTTCGGTGTGGAATTCATAAAAATTGGTTAACGCGCCAAGATAATGACCAACAGTATTAGTCTGGTAATCCGTGTGGTGACGGAGTAAGAATACAATTCACCATCCCCTATCTTACCCGTGGATGATCTTACGAGACGACTAAGGGATATAAAACGCATATAACATCTGTGCGAGAGAAGAAAAACTCGAAACAAAATATACCAACACGTCTGACCAGCGTGGTATAGTAGGTCAATTACCCTTCCATTATGGAGGAGGCCCGAGTCTAACATTGGGACATATTTGGGCTGAGATGATGATGATTAGTCTGGTAAAATAAAATACCCAACTGAACCTAATAATAATATTATAATCGATTGCACAGATGGCGTAGTGATTAAAATACCAACCTTCCGTGCCAGTGCCGTGGGTTCGATTCCCATTCAAGAAAATACTTTGTCCGATCCACAAATTGTTGTTCTGAGTCTGGATGTAATTTGTTTGTGTTAATTATATCTTTGTAAAGTCCTCCGCAATACAAGGATTATTTCCTAAGTGCAGTGGTGTCTTGAAAAAAAAACCGCTTGGCAAGGTCGTTGCTTATGACATTCTCTCTTTACGTCCGAAGGCATGTATTCAATAGTCTCACGAACGCTCTGGCAATTGTAGTAAAACGAAAGCAGAATATTTTTTTATCTTTCAAGCAGTTACCTGTATTATTAAGCAGCTGGTGATTGTGTAGAGATTCATTGTGTGACGAGGATGTCGATATATTTGTGACAGAGCCGCTCACAGAACAGCTGCACACCTGCAAAAAGAAAATAATATTTAGTCCTACGGCAAAGAGGTAGAATGTTCTGAAGTGCACTGGTATTTCACTGGAGAAACTTGAAAGTTGAATAAAATCAGTGGTTATTTCAAAGAGTAAGGAATAGTCATATCCAATGTTTGGAGGTATGGACACAGTTCGACGAGCTTCGCAAGCAGAGATAATGGTATAGTTGGTGTTTTTAATTTTCCATGAGAACACTGCTGCCTATTTTTTGTTATTAGCACAGCAAATTTTTAAAACTCCCACAGGAATATATTACGGGTAAAGCAACACGATCTTAGTTATTAAGGCCTAAAAATGTAAAGGTTAGTTACGGCTTTAAAATTAATGAAGCGTCTGCACAGTCTTTCAGATACTTACAAGACCGTAAAGAAAAAAAATCTTAACCATATTGGAACTTTTTTTTGCAGAGAAGCTGATGCAAGACTGTAATCGGGCATTAGTCATAAATAGACTTAAGTATCACGATGATTAATGAGAAAGTTTAGTCTATTCATAATACTTATCACGATCACGAATGTATGTAATGTATAATGTATGTTATCAATTCTTATTCGATAATAGATACAGATAGTAGAAAAAAAAAATACTATTTGCGGACAGATTACTGAAACTTTTAAGAAGATATATTTTTCATAAAAATAAATATGTTTGACATGAATGTGTCGAAAATTCTTTATCTTGTTATCGTTATTGAGAGTTTGTGGCGCCGAGTTTTTATTCTTAAATGTAGTACATCTTTTATCTGTGTGGTGACGGATAAGAAGAATACAATTCACCACCCCTTATCTTACCTGTGGGTGAGCGTAAAAGACGATTAAAGGATTTAAAAAACGCATATAACGTCTCTACAAGAGAAGGAAAACTCGAAACAAAACCCTATACCAACCCGTCTGACCAGCGTAGTATAGTAGATTAATTTCCCTCCCATTACGGAGGAGGCTCGAGCCCAACAGTGGGACATATATGGACTGTGATCATGATGATGGTGATGATGATGATGCAGTACATCTTAACTCCTGATAACATATCACGAATATTACTATTCCCAACACTGCAAGCAGAAGTTATAAACGCCAACTAAGACTCTTAAATTAATCAGCTCGTGTTAATTCTATCAAATTCGATGTGATCAAAGATTACATTCTATAAAAGTATTGATGACGTGGAAACAACTTTAAATACAGTTTTGCTAGACAAAAAAGTCTTTCAATGTTAGAGAAAGAAGAGCTACTATGCTCCTAAGTAAATTGGATTGGCCACTGAAGAAAAAGACCGCGTTCCAGTGACCCATCCGCACGGCGTCGATATGTACATTGTAGGGCGGGTCTACGGGGTTGTGCGCCGCTTCTCTGTCGACCCAGACGGATTAGCGGGGCGTAAAGTACCGTAGTCCGCCGCCAAAAAAAAAAGGTAAATTGGGTTAATGGCAGAACTAACAAGTATAAGATATTGTAGTAACAAATTATAAAACCAATTCCTGTTTAAAGTGGATGACTTTAGTTGAACGTTTGACATAAATCCCGAGCAATAACCACACCGATAAAACAAAACTACCAGATAAAAATAAATTGACGCACAGACACATTTTAACATCCAATAAAAAAGATATACGAGTAATCTACTTGTACAACTTTTAGTAGTAAATCTGCCAAGTCAATTTATTAGATGTTGAATCGCTGAATGAAGAAAACGTTGAGCAACAATAGGCTAGTAGACAGAATGTAACGTAGAGATTTCAGGTTCGAACCGTGGCACCCATCTTTTTTTGAATTATGTTCATGTTTAAATATTATTTATATGATTTAACGATGAGGTACTGAATTTCGTATCTTGCAACTATTATACTTATTTATCTCGTCTGACTAGCATACACTTGATAATCTGTATGATTATTTATTGGAAAATATCATATTAAAACACGAATAAAGAACCAGTTCAGCCTTTTTTTTAGGGTTTGGCTGTGGTCTGTTAATAACCCGGTCAAACCGCCTGGGTCTGCTACCACTGTATAATCTGCTGTTGAAGTCCCTTGGCTTCGGTGGCAAAACATTTAGCATGATAATAATTGCATACTTGTACACCTGAATGTTTTAATTTGCATCGGCCCATTTAATAATACAAAGACTAATTCATTATTAAGATATTTATCACCCAACAGATTGTCAGTGAAATATTATCTATATAAACATTCACGTAATTACACACATACATATCATCACGCCATATCCCTTGCAGGATAAGCAGAGAGAACAGAGTGCCAGTGAACTCTATCCTTGCATACTTCACTCGCTTCCACAACATTCATGATTCTCTTCATACACGCTCGCCGGTTTCGGAGACTCTTGACTCCACCTACCTTCAGTACGTGACCAATCTGGTCTAGGTAGGTTAGTCTCGGTCTCCCCCGGTACCTACATTCTTCCACTTTCGCATTATAAATCTTCTTAACCAGACGTTCGTTCGGCATTCTTTCCACATGTCCAAACCATCGTACACGTAATTAAAAAAGACGTATACCAAATTATCAAATACGTAATAACAATAAATAATTTAAAAAAAAAACAAAATACACACACTTTATACTTCCCGTTGATAAAACCCCATAGCTTAATATTCTTCAGCCTCTTCAAAAACGACACATTTTTAGTTTTTCCTATACTTTTGACGACTTCCCTCGTCTTACACTGTTCCATATCTAACACAGAATGGAGACATTACTCTAAACGTCATCTGATAAGCCAGTGATAATAGATAATTGATATAATTAGTTATGCTCGCATTGTTTAGAATATTTTGAAGATATTTCATAGTGATAAGATATCCACATATTTGAACAATACTTTTCTTAGTATTGTGTACCCAACAGAAAACTGAACAGAAAACTGTTAAATAAGGTTTTACTGTCCATCTTTATGGGTGCACAAATCTTTATACTGTGTATTTAATACTATTAACACAATAATAAATATAAAATAACTAAAATATCCCGTGTGGTGTACTGACCGACGCTGACGATGAAATCACAATCGCTCAAGAAAGAGCTAACACGGCCCGCGCGGCCATAACACATAAATACTCGCGCTTTCGCCTCCGCCGCCGGGGAAGGAAGAAGCGA
Organism: Lymantria monacha; assembly: GCA_905163515.2. Lineage (NCBI taxonomy): Eukaryota > Metazoa > Arthropoda > Insecta > Lepidoptera > Erebidae > Lymantria > Lymantria monacha. The sequence continues at coordinate 9,457,622 of LR991107.1, read as the reverse complement.
CGCGCAACAGTCAATACTTCAAACGTGGGCACGCCCACTTTGCTATCAGCGACGCCCCGAGCCGAGGTCGGTTCTCCGCAGGGAGAGCCCTCGGGCGAAGTCGCTTAGCTTACCTTGTTCGGGTTGAGAGCTCGTAAGGCTCGCCCATAGTCCGGTTCAGCTGTAAGAGACCCAACGGCTAACAGCTCACAGTTGGTTTTTTAGTGGGTATTCAGTGACCCCTTCAGGGCCTGCGAGTCCCACATACTCCGCCCGGGCGGGCATACGAAAAATGCATTTTTACCCACTGCGTTACCAAAAAAAAAAAAAAAAACTGTGTGGTGACAGAGTAAGAATACAATTCACCACCCCTATCTTACCTGTCGATGATTGTAAGAGACGACTAAGGGATACGAGTATAAAACGCATAATATAACATCTATGGCAAGAGACGTAAAACTCTTATATACGTCTGACCAGGTTGGTATAGTAGGTAAATTTTCCTCCCATTATGGAGGAGCCTCGAGCTCAACAGTAGGACATATATGAGCTGAGATGATGATGATGATGATTATTTGTGCTATTCATATATGTTACTTTGGGTTTGACAGTAATTTCTGCGAATTAATTTAATGTTTGTAAACTCTATCAGTATACAAATATTCATTCCCTACGTTGAGTATCTTTAAAATAGAAAAAAAACCTTATCTTATTATCACTATTAGATTCTTAAATACAAATGTATTTTTTTTAAATTATGTGATAATTATATTTTTGATATATTAACTGCCACTATTGGCAATAAATATATTTTTGATATATTATTATAATGATCTGGGCCAACTCCATCTGAAGACGTTTGGTCAACAATTACATTGCCAAAGATGGTTGACGTCTGGCAGGCGGCCGGTCATAAAACTATTGCCAGTAACATAGTACAATATGTACTATGAAAGAAGAATACATATTGTATCGACCCCAAGTAATTGGAATCAGAGTAAGAGAATAATATTAACTGCCACACAAGCTGAATTAGAACAGCAATTACAACTAATATTACTCTAAAGTAAATGCCGGGTTTGTTTATCTTAAGAAGATATACAATGCGAAAGTGGAAGGATGTAGGTACCGGGGGAGACCGAGACTAACCTACCTAGACTAGATCGGTCATGTACTGAAGGAAGGTGAAGTCAAGAGTCTTCGAAACCGGCGAGCGTGTATGAAGAGAATTATGTATGTTGAGGAAGCGAGTGAAGTATGCAAAGATAGAGTTATCTGGCACTCTGTTCTCTGCCTACCCTGCAAGGGATATGGCGTGATGATATGTATGTATGTATGTTTATCTTATTTCGGATCGCACTTAAGTTTATATATACAACTTTTCGGTGGTCGTGGTGTTTAAGATTTACCGTACCGTATATAAGTATCACGGATTTGATCCCCACACAGGACATAACTTTGTGCAATCCACAATTTGTTCTGAGTCTGGATATAAATTTTTATCTGTTGTCAAATTCCACCGTAATACTAAGATTATTTCCGGATATTTATTTAAAAAACCGGTACTCATAAATCATCTAGACCTATATGCATCATCTTCAACAGCCAGTCAAACATATAAATGAGAATTCGTGTCTAAACCGGAGCTGCCTTAGTAAGTAAAGAATAAAGTACCAATTCATCAACATTACTATTTAATTAGTATGTAAATAATTCGGTTTAAAATATTAAATAGCGGGAATTATTAGGGCCAAACGTGTAATGAATACTGTTACCCTAAGATGGTTATGTCCATCACCGTTAAAATATTACCGCTATGCACATATAACGAATTACATACATTTATATAACAATAAATTATATTATGATTCAATCTCCTAAGCTTATACTAATTACTTAGGGGCGATACAATATGTACCTACTCTTATTTCATAGTACATATTGTAAAAGTTATTGGCAATAGTTTTATGATCGTCCGCCTGCCAGACGTCAACCCTCCTTGGGAATGTAATTGTTGACCAAACGGCATCAGATGGAGTTGGCCCAGGTCGCTATAAGGCTCTTAGTAGTCTTTTACGACATCCACGAACAAAGTAAGGGTTGGTAGTATTCTTAGCCGCTACCACACAGCAGTATAATAATATCTCAGTCTCGTCATCATAATCACATACAGCCTACTGCTGAGCCTCCACCACTCTGAGAGGGAATATGAGTCACTATACCACGCTGATTAGACGTATTGGCATAATTTTTAATTTCGAGTTTTGCTACTCTTTCGTCGCTACAATATCCTTTAGTATTTTTTTACAATACTTAGGAACAAAAGCGGAGGTAGTGAATTGTATTCTTACTAAATCACCACAACATTCAATCCGGAATCTGAATCCCAGGGAATATTAGCCTAATTTTCCTCTTCTCGAGGGAGTTTATACACCGCATTTATATAATATATTATTCCTAATAATATAATAATATATATTTCCGTGTGGTGACGGAGTAAGAATACAAACCACCACCCTGTATCTTACCCGTGGGTGATCGTACGAGACGACTAAAGGATATAAAACGCATATAACATCTATGCGAGAGAAGGAAATCTCGAAACAAAACCTTATACCAACACGTCTGACCAGCGTGGTATAGTAGATCAATTTCCCTTTGTTTATGGAGGAGGCTCGAGCCCAACAGTGGGACATATATGAGCTGAGATGATGATTTATATAATTGTATTCTTACTACATCACCATAAAATCCAATCCGGAATCTAAATCCAGGTAATAATAACCTACTTTCCGTCTTGAGGGAGTATATGTACCCATCAGTGGCGCGTGTATAAAGAACATTATACATTTATATTAAAAAAGAACAACACCCGCACTATGCTAATCTTTTTATCTTGGGTATTTCACAAACATATTTAACGCTCCCAAATATCACCTGCATTCAAAACAAATAATTGTGTAGTACAAAAAATTGTCTAGCATTCGTATTGAACCCAAGACACACGGCGGAAGAGGTCAGTACCTAAATCATTGTACAGTCGAATAGTGCCTTACCCCACTGTCAGCGTCCACGCGATGCAACGGTGGCATATCTGCAGTTATCATGTGTATTTGGTGAGCGGACTGTTGCACCCTTGCCACCATGGCTTCCACTTCACTTTGTGGGTCGCAGGACAAGTGATTGCTGAAAAAAAATATAACATCATTAAACAAAAATATAAATTTAATTAACTTTTAAACAAAAAAAAACGAGGAATAAAAACTTAAATGAATCATGAAATGAATAAAGAAACCCTTTCAATATATTTTTAATCTTATGAAATGCAACAGTATTTGCGGATTTTATTATATTTTATTTTTATTCTCTCAAATTCCGCGATGAGATTGTGCGGTGAAGAATACAACGTATCATCAACCCTTATATTCCGTGGCAGTACCAAAAACAAGCTGAGGTATCAATAAGAGAAATGTCAATATACTCCATTGAGGATTCATCAGCCTCTCGACATCAACACACACAAACCTCACTGAAGGAGACTAAAGGCGTAACCATAACAACAGCTAGGTGAGTTTCTGATCATATTAAGTTCCCCAAGAGTGTGGTATCCACATTCATTTAGGTGATCCCTTATACAGAGTTACACCTCATCATTCTCTTACTTTTATCCCAATTACTTGGAGTCAATACAATATGTACTCTTCTTTCATAGCACATATTGTAAAAGTTGAAAGCAATTGTTTTATGACCGGCCGCCCGCCAGTCGTCAACCCTCCTTGGGAATGTAATTGTTGACCAAACGGCATCTGATTGAGTTGGCCCAGGTCGATATAATGCCCTTAGTCTTCTTTTACGACATCCACGAGCAATGTAAGGGTTGGTAGTATTCTTAGCCGCTACCATACAGCAATACAAAGCTACACTTATACGACAATTTACTATTCCAACTTTAATAAAGAAAAATGAGGTATCATCTAATATCAAATCCATCCTAATATAGGATGGATTTACATAACAGTTATCGAACGGCCATATTCGAACATCATGAATAAAACTTCGAAATACGTATTTCTCTGGAGGAAAGAAGCGTTGATATCAACCGACGTCTTTTTAACTTGCCTTTACTAAACCGATAAATACGCAACAACTTCGTCAAAGGAAAAGCAACTTAATAGTTTAGTTAATAAAGTGTGAAATTGTTGGCAATGATACGGTATTGAAATATTCAAATGTTTGCGCTACTTTACATAGTAAAGATAAAAGACAGACGACATTAGATTATAAATATAAGACCATGTTTTATTTGTTTAGTCTTGTATACGAAAAGGCACTTAATTACTATAATTGTAATCAACATTCTCCTACTCTTATCCCAATTGCTTGGGATCGATACAATCTGTACTCTTCTTTCATAGTACATATTATAAAAGTTATTGGCAATAGTTTTATGACCGGCCGCCAGACAGACGTCAACCCTTTTTGGGAATGTAAATGTAGACCAAACAGCATCAGATGGATTTTTTTTTTTTGTGTCTTAGTTATTAGCCTCAGATGGCTATGACAACTTTACCCGGACTGTGGGTGAGCGCTGAGGGCTCTCAACCCGTCATCAGATGGAGTTGGCCCAGTTCCTTATAAAGCTTTTAGTCGTCTTTTACGACATCCACGAGCAAAGTAAGGGTTGGTGGTATTCGTAGCCGCTACCACACAGCTAATTACTATAATTGTAAATGCTTGTATAAAGAAGTGATTAATTGGGGGTTTCCTAGTGCTGTAAATTATACACTTATATTCTACCGGGACTCGTTTTACAAAGTCAATCTAAATTACATACATTTAGGATTCGATATGAAAAGAAATTTATAAAAACTTATTTATGAGCAAAAAATTATTAACGCAAATAGAATTTGAATCTGTTGTTAATTCGTTTAATACGCCTTACCAATTAGGCTAGTGTGGATAAGATACGTATATATAGTAAGGAATAGTATCTTAATATCTTTAAAGAAGCAATTATTATATTCTTTCAACAACAATTTCTATGAAATTTAATATGTCAATTTTCAGTGACAATAAAGATTTCATTTATAGAAAAGAATGTTTTATCATCATGCAATGAATAATATAATTAGAATACTAGCAGACCCGGCCACGCGTTGCTGTGGCTAAGGTAGCCTCAGTAACACGTGGTGGTTATGCTAATAAACTGTAGCTTATATGAAACGTTTGTACGTTTATATAATAGATAATTGTGACTGTCAAATAATAGACAAATAATTTGCAATAAAATAATATTGCCGCTATAAACTGAGATGGAAGCTATCCTATCTTTTACGTTGGATGAAACTACACATGCTGTGCAAATTTGATTAAAATCGGTTAAGTACTTTAGGAGTCCATCGCGGACAAACAACGTGACGAGTAATTTATATATATTAAGATTATGATACTAGTAAATGATACAAGTGGTAGGGCCACACTGATGACTGGTTTTCTATTTACAACTGCGAGTCCCGGTCCATTCTACATCCTTGCAGAAAATTGACGTATGAGCAGTGGCAGTGTGCTATTGCTTTTCGTACGGTGGGTGACAGAGTTAGACGTCCAAATTAGGGTTTGGTTAGTAGGCAGCGGTCTAACCGCAATATTGCAGTATTGCAAATATCCATAAGCGCCAGTAGCACTTACCATTAGGAGTACTGTTTGGACCCTTAATATATATATATATATATATATATATATATATATTACGAAATGATGACGAAAAAATCTTTAATTTAAATAAAAATATTGTTATAAAGAGCCATCCATTAATCACGTGAGGTTTGAAAGGGGGGAGGGGTTTGACAAAAATCACGGAATATCACGTATATTTATTTTTCGTCAAATGCCGAGATTTCTAAATTGAAAATTGGTGTGTAGTGTGACTTTGACTTGCCGTTGCCATAGGTGAACTTTTTGCAAAATATAAAAAGCAAAAAACCGAGAATATAATGAGCTGTGGGCTACTTCTTTATAGGTACTAAAAATTCACGTGATGTTGGTGTGGGAGGGGGGGTCATAGTCTTAAACCTCACCACGTATCACCAAGAGGGAGGGGGTTAGAAATGCAAAAAAAAAAGATCACGTGATTAGTGGACGTCCCCTAAGGTCTTTTAAATTTAAAGCTAACAACATATTATAGTTGGGTATGTATGTACGGTTAAATAGTACGTTGTAACTGTTAGGGAATGTTCCGCTTGTTAAGTTTGCGGTACAACAATACAAAAATATCTAATATTTAAAAAGTTTCATAATATACGTTTAATTACTTTACTTGAATTTGGTAGAAAATTACGTTTTAGTACTATAAAAACTGAATGTATTTTTTTTTTATTGTCAGACTAAGATCTCATCGTGGTTTGCCTTTTCCCTGTCGTCTTGCTGTCTTCTAATGCGGCTGGTCTTACAACACGGCGAGGTCAGTACTGCTAGGGGTACGATGTCAGAAACCTCCACGCGGTGTACCCTGGGTGCGGACGGCGGTCCCCAGTTCTTCTGTTGTACTGTCGTCCGTAGCGAATATCTGGCGCTTCGCTCCTAGCCTTCTATCCGTAGAAGGTGACCGGACGCGAATCCGCGACGAGCTCAGTCACTCATTCATTTGAGGGCTGGGCAGGCATGTTCCACCGCCACCGTCGTCAAATCGTAAACCTGATTCTTTGCTTGTCTTAGTTTCAGGAACGAGGGTCTTGGCTTAACCGCCCGGACCGCGAGGAAGACAACCTCTATAAAGAATTTCGAATGTACATTCGAATTCGGAAATCACCCATAATCTTAAGTTTTGGCGTGCGGCGAGAAGATGCATGGCAGATGGGTTGCTCTGTTCTTAGCACGCTCCAGCCAGGGTACCGGCTGCTCCCCTGGTTGGTAAATGTAGGCTTGCCCGGGTACAGGGATCTCTGCCCGGGTCGACGTCATAGTTTCTCCCGCACTCGTGGGTTTTATAATGGAAACTTTTAAAAATAATAACATTTACGATGGGGATCATGACGATTCCCACCTCAAGGCCCGGTCATGCCAACGGAAAACTGACCAAAACGACGCCTCGTCCTCGGGACTCGAGGCGTCCGCCGAGGGTCCGGCACAGCACATGGAGGCCCAAACAACACCGAAGCGGAGGTCGCCCAGGAGGAGCCGGGGGAAGACCTCTAGCTTCAAACGGCGTTTGGAGGAGCGGCGAGCGCGCAGAAAGGCTGCCGCCGCGGAAGCGAGGAAGGACGGCGGTAGAGCCGAAACGGAGCCGTCGACGGACGAGGGCGACAGCGATGTCGCAGAGCCGTCCGGGGAAGATGGGGGTGGCGGTTCTACCGCCAAAATGGACGAGGGCGGTGACATTCCCGCAGGGCCCTCCGAGAAGGATAGCGGGCCGGCTGTTGAAGCCCCCGCCAGGTCGTCAGCGCGTCTTGTGGCAAAGAGCCCGGCGGCGACAGCGACAACGCTGACGACCAAGGAGAAGGCCCTCCCCTCGCAGGTGAGGAAGCGCCGCCTAAGTAAGGGTGGCAGCTCGGGTGCCGACTCGGAGGGGAGCGTGGCCAGCATGCCCCCACCCAAGGTGCCGGCTTCCCGAAGAGGGCGAGGGGCCTCGGAAGAAGAAAGGGCGGCGGCGGTCGCTTCCCGCGCCAACGGCGACCCCCCCGACCTGCGGGCCGAAAATGCCCGCCTTAATGGCGAGATGTCGGCCATACGGACCCGGAACCGGCAGTTGGGGGACATGCTGGCGGGGATGCGGCGGGCAAACCGCCAGTTATTGAAGGACGTGGCCGACCTAAAGGCGCAAATGGCGCTGCTCGCGCCGCCTGCGCCAGTTGCGCCACCGGCCAAGGCCAGCCACTCAGCGGCCGCTGCAGCGCCAAAGCCGCCTCGCGCTGCGGTGCCGACGACGCTGGGCACTGGCGTCACCGTGACACCCGTCCCCGCAGCGAGAAAGACGCCTGCCGCTGTGAAGCGCGCGTCGCCGGCTGACGCTGGCGCGGTCGCCGCGGCGAAACGGGTCCCCGTGGTGAGGATGACGCCTCTCGTTGCGGACCGCATGCCGCCGGCTGGCGTCCCTGCGGCGCCAAAGCCGCCAGGCGCGGCGGAACGGGCCCCCGAAGACGCCCAGCCGACCCCGATACTTGCGGTGGGAGGCTTACCGGACGAGGCCCTGCGCCAAATCATCGACGCAGTCGGGAAACTCGTCGATGCGCGCGTGGCCGTTCTGGAGGCAAGGTTGCCTCCAGAACCACGTGTTCGGCCGCCTCTCGCCGCGGACAAGCGGTCGCATGTGGCATCAGCCCCCGCCCCGCTGCCTTGTCAGGGTGGCCGCGTGGGTGGCAGCTACGCCGCGGCCGCGGGTGCGCCCAAGCCCAAGGGGCCCGCGCCGAAACCTAGGAAGAGGACGGTACCGGCTCCTGCCGGACCGCAGTCATCGTCGGCAACAACACCGCCGGCGACGACCAGCGCGTCAACGACTGCGCCTTCCGCGCCTGTCGCGCCTGCTGCGCCCGAGGGTTGGCAGGTGGCCGAGCGCGACCGGAAGAGTCGCGGTCAGAGAAGGAGAGCGGAGGCCAAGCGCGCCGCTGAGGTCCCCGCTCCCGCTCCACAGGCAGGAGCCGGTAAAAAGAAGAGGCCGCGCAAGGGGCTCAAGTCGCCGAAGACAGCCGCAGTGGTGATCACTGTGCTGCCTGAGGCGGCTGAGAAGGGCCTCAGCTACGAGGCCGTCTTGAGGAAGGCCCGGCGGGAGCTAGACGTCTCCGATATTGGAGGCGTCGAAGCCAGGACCCGCAAGGGCCGGACAGGGGCTCGAATCCTCGAGTTCCCCGGGGCCGAGGGCTCCAAGACGGCCGACAGCGTAGCTGACAAGCTGCGAGGTTTGTTTGCCGGGGAGGGTGGCATCAGGATCGCCAGGCCCGTCAAGTGCGCCGAAATGCGCATCGCGGGTCTGGACGACTCCGTGACGATGGAAGACATCCGGGAGGCTATTGCCTCGAGAACCGGGTGTCCCATAGACACCGTCCGGGTTGGTGTCATCCGCCCCGGTCCGGGCGGCGTAGGTACCGCCTGGGCGCAGTGCCCGGTGGAGTCGGTCAGGCAACTGGCCGGCTCAGGCAGGCTCCTCGTGGGCTGGAGCTCGGCGCGGGTGACCGTGCTTGAGCATCGGCCTGCGAGGTGCTATAAGTGCATGGCGGTCGGACATACTCGACCGACGTGCACTAATTGCTTCGACTGCGGCGGACTGTGTTTCCGCTGCGGTCAAACCGGGCACGTGGCGGCATCTTGCGCCGCCCCGCCCCACTGCCCCGCGTGTGCGGCGGGCAATAAGCCCGCCAAGCACCGCATGGGCTCTGGGGCGTGCAAACCTCCAGCTTCGGCCCCAAAGGGGCGGGGCGGCCCTCCGACCACGGCCGCTCCCGCTCCTAGCGCGGTCCGATAGCCCGCCGGCGAGGGGGAGGTCATGGATACAGCCCGTTAATGGCTACACCATCCATGCACCACCTCTTGCAAGCCAACACCAACCACTCCGCCGGTGCGCAGGATTTACTCCTGCAATCCATGGCGGAGTGGTCGATTGGTGCAGCCGTAGTCGCGGAACCGTACTGCGTGCCTGATCGCCCCAATTGGGTGGTCAGCCGAAACGGAACTGCGGCAATCGTCGTCTCAACGCAGCGGCACTTCCCGTCCTTGTCTCTTTTGGATAGGGGCGAGGAATTTGTCGCGGCGGAGTGGGGAGGGGTCACGCTCTACAGCGTATACCTCTCCCCTACCAGGAGAATGGACGATTTCGGGGCCTCCCTCACCAACCTGGAGGCCTAGATACGGCGACTAGCACCGGGCCTCGTCCTGGTTTTGGGGGACTTCAACGCCAAATCCACGGCGTGGGGGTCCCCTATGACGGACGACCGCGGGCGGGCGGTCATCGAGTGGGCGGCTTCACTGGGCCTCTGTGTTCTTAACAGGGGCTCAGTGAACACGTGTGTGCGGCAGCAGGGTGGGTCGATAGTGGACTTGTCGTTCGCTAGCCCCGCTGTCGCACCAGGGGTGAGGAACTGGAGTGTCCTGGAAGAGGCGGAGACCCTATCGGACCACCGGTACATCCGGATGGAGGTCTCCCCTCTCCGGGACCCCGGTAGGGGTCACAGGGCGGACGGAGCTCCCGCGTTTCCGCGGTGGGCTGTGGGTCGTCTTGACAGGGACCTACTGGCGGAGGCGGCCATCGTTCACACGTGGCTGTCCTCACCGCCCCCAGCGGACGGGGTGGACGCCGAGGCTGTCCGCATCCGCAGTGCGTTAACGCAGATCTGCGATGCGGCCATGCCCAGAGTGCGGCGGCGTCTACCTCCGAGGCAGGGGGTCTACTGGTGGTCCCCAAGATTGGCGGACCTTCGTGCGGCATGTATCAGAGCCCGAAGGTCCTACACCCGCAGCCGGCGGCGTCACCGCGACGCTGAGCGGGAGGGCCAGCTGTACGAGGCGTACCGCAATGCGCGGACGGCCTTTCGGCTGGCCATCCGAGCCGCCAAGGACGCGAGTTGGCAGGAGATGCTGGACGGTCTCGACCGTGACCTCTGGGGTCGCCCGTATCGCGCGTCGCTGAACAAGCTTCGCGCGCAGGGCCCCCCCCTCACCGAGACCCTCCAGCCTGACTTCCTCTGTAGGGTGGTCGAGGAGCTGTTTCCACGGCAGTCGGAACACACGCCCCCGGTCATGGCCTCGCCAGAACAAGACCGGGAGGCTGACGACGAGAGTATTCCGCCCGTGACGGAGACGGAAGTGGGAGCAGCTGTGGCGCGGATTCGTTCCGCGACCACGGCCCCCGGCCCGGACGGAATACCAGTCCGGGTGCTGACGTCACTCCTCGAGCACCTCGAGCCTCGCCTCAGGCAGCTGTACAACGCCTGTTTGGCGTCTGGGCGGTTCCCTGAGTGCTGGAAGGAGGGGAGGTTGGTTCTCCTGCCAAAGCCGGGACGGCCCCCGGATTCGCCGTCGGCCTACAGGCCCATCGTGCTCCTCGACGATGTGGGTAAGCTGCTGGAGCGCATCCTCGCTGCCCGCATCGTCCAACACCTGGAGGAGGTGGGGCCCGATCTGTCGGACGCTCAATTCGGTTTTAGAAGGGGGCGTTCGACCATCGGGGCCCTGTTACGACTGAGGCAGACGGCCGCGGACGCTGTCACCGGCGGGGGAGTGCTGTTGGCGGTGTCGCTGGACATCGCCAACGCATTCAATAGTCTGCCATTCAGCTGCATCAGGGAGGCGCTCCGATTCCATGGGGTGCCCTTGTACCTGAGGCGGCTGGTGGCGGACTATTTGGAAGGGCGCAGTGTCCTCTGCGCGAGTCCCGCAGGGGACATTGTGCGGACGTCCATGTCGTGCGGCGTTCCACAGGGGTCGGTTCTGGGGCCGACTCTGTGGGACATCGGGTACGACTGGGCTTTGAGAGGGAGTCTCCCCCCCGGGCTGAGCGTGATATGCTACGCTGACGATACGCTCATCACAGCCCGGGGCAGGACACTCGAAGAGGCGGCGAGCCTGGCCACTCTCGGCACCGAGGAGATGGTCGGGCGAATCGAGGCGCTGGGGCTCAGGGTGGCCCTAAATAAGACGGAGGCCCTATTGTTCCATGGGCCACGCGTAAGGCCGCCAATCGGCGTCTCGCTAGTCGTCAACTCCGTCCACATCAGCATCCAGGCCCATATGAAGTACTTGGGTCTGGTGCTCGACGGGCGATGGTGGTTCCGGGAGCATTTTCGCCGAATTGCTCCCCGGCTGGTCGGCGCGGCGTCCGCCCTTTCGCGGCTCATGCCGAACGTGGGCGGACCCAGCTTCGAGGGCCGACGGCTGTATGCGGGGGTGATCCGTTCTATGGCCATGTACGGCGCACCCGTGTGGGCGAGGGCTCTGAACGCCCAGCTCAGGGCTGTTCTGTGGAGACCCCAGAGAGTCATGGCGGTCAGAGCCATTCGCGGGTACCGCACGGTATCGACCGAGGCGGCATGCCTACTGGCCGGGACACCCCCGTGGGACCTAGAGGCGGAGATGCTCTCCGACCTCTACCGGCGGGTGACCTCACTGCGCGACGAAGGTGGCTCCCCATCGCTGAGCGAGATAGCCACCTGGCGCGAGGACGCCCGCCGAGACGTCATCGCCCGTTGGGCTACGCGACTGGAGAGGCCTAGACACGGTGTCGTCACCGTCGAGGCTCTCCGGCCCGTATTGATGGAGTGGATGGAGCGGCGGCACGGAGTCCTCTCCTTTCGACTGGTGCAGGTGTTGTCGGGGCACGGATGCTTCGGCTTTTACCTGCACACGGTCGCGCAAAGGGAGTGGACTTCGTTCTGCCACCATTGCAGCAGTGACGAGGACACGGCGCAACACACGCTGGAGGCGTGTCCGGGCTTTGACCGGCAGCGCCGTGACCTCGTCGCTGTTATCGGTGCCGACCTAGCGCTGCCCGCTGTCGCGAGAGCGATGGTCGACAGCGTCAGGAACTGGGACGCGGTCGCCGCCTTCTGCGAGGCTGTCATCTCGCAGAAGGAGGCGGCGGAACGAGTCCGGGAGGAGTCCCGGGACCCGGGCCGCCGTCAGCGGCCGGGGCGGCGCAGGCGCGAATACCTGCGCCTGATGCCGCCCTAACCGAGGCCTCAGGTGATCGGACCGGGGAATTGTCCGGTCACCCGACGTGAGGCCACCGCGTGAGGGCGACGCCCCGACGGCGAAATCTGTCGGGGCATCGACGAGAGGAACCCGCAAGGGTAAACCGCCGGGCGGGCCACCGAAGTTAAAATCGAGTACCGGTGGTCCGCTCGCACGGCGAAGAGAGAAGGTTTTACGGTGGGTCTATGGGGTCACGCGCCGCCTTTCCGTCACCCCGGACCGATTCAGCGGGGCGAGACGCACCCATAGCCCACCAATAAAAAAAAAAAAAAAAAAAGGTCAGTACTGCTACCGTTTTCTATCTTTTAAACGGAGCACTAAAACAGTGATTATTTCAGATTTTCGCCCGGCAACTTATCTTTTGGGGTGTCTACCCCATCGCCAACGTACTTAGCAACGTTGAACGTACGCGATGGATCTTATTGTACGTGGCAAACTGTCCTAAAGTTAAGCTTACTATTAAATTTAAGACATTTTATTTGCAAAGAAAACCCCATCATTTTCATCAAAAAAATCTCTGATACCTAGACTGATGCTTCAATGCACTAAATAAATTTTGTTACTAAAAGACAACCCGAAAGAATTTCATTTAATTAAATAACGTGAAATTGAATTTCGACCTTGTGGTTATCCAATCAATGGGTATTGTGAGTTCGATATTCGCATGTGTCTAATAAAATTTATTTAGGTAGATACTTCACTGTAGGTAGTTCAAATCTATGACTGTTTAATTTTACTAATGAAATGAAAGCACTCACCTCATATCGATGTCGTGTCGTTCCCGTAACGACATAGACCTCATTGGTCTAGTGAGTGCCAGCGACTTATCCACACCACCAGGACTCTTCTGCATCAGCGAATTCACATACATATCTGTACCTGTAAATTATGTGATATTATTTTTAAACTGTAGAGTTGAAATTACTGAAATTTAGCATTTAATATGCTTAATTATTTATAAAACCCGATTACGAAGCCAAAAATGATGTCACAAGCGGCATGAAATGATTTGCATGTCCTACAATAGTTCACGGTGGTATAGTGGCAGCACGATTGGGCCGGAATCCCAATAGGCGCGGGTTCGAATCCCGCTTGTGACATCATATTTCGCTTCGTAATCGGGTTTTATAAACTGTAGAGTTGCTTTGTGGTAGTGGCTACGAACATTACCAACCCTCACATTGCTCGAGGATGTCGTGAAAGACAATCAAGAGCTTTATATAAACCAGGGCCAGCTCCATCTGGTGCCGTTTGGTCAACAGTTACATTCCCAAGGAAGGTTGACGTCAGGCAGTCAGCGAGTCAAAAAAACTATTGTCATTAACTTTACAATATATACGATGGAAGAGGAATACTGCTGCATGCTTTTCTCCCAAGTAATTGGGATAAGAGCAGAATAATTAATGATGTTTGAAACAGAAGTATGCCTGCCTTATACAATATCTTTTATCAAACTTTGTTCATCGAATTTCTCGAAGACGATTTTTTACGTCTATGATCGATAGATTAACAATTAAACAATTAGCAAGGGGTTCAAAGTTTTTAACTATCTTTAAGATTTCAAGAAAAACACAGACCCAGAAACCTGCGACAAAAAACTAAAAGATTGTCTGGAGAGCTTTTTTTAGAGTAAGAAATTTACCAATAACTCCTCGGGTATGCATTGCCGATAGCATAAAAGAATTTAAACTTGAACGGAAGTCTATTTCCAACATTGGGATAGTAAAAGGCTAAATAAGGATGATAAAATAATAATATAAGGCATGTAATCCTTACCGTTGACTAGTTGAACATGATCGGGGCCATCCTGTAGCCTCCTCTGGTTTGAATCAGCCGCTTTCGCCATTGCTGTGATGGCACTAAATTTCTTCAGCAGCTGTCGTCTTCTAAACGCTCTCTGTATAGTAACAGCTGCCCTTCGTGCCCTTGGGCCTCCGTACCTTCTTTCTAATATTTCCACTTGTTTGTCAAGAAGATCTTGGGACATTTCATAACGGCTGGAAGAAGTTAAGTTTATGTTTGAGGAAGGAGGGTTTTTGGACAAAACAAATAAAACGAACATACGACACCTTTATTTCGAAATTGATTTTATCAGACTATTTGATATAATTGATTTTACCCAACATTTTGATTGAAATGTTCGTTTTATCTGAAAGCGTGTTTAATAGGTTTAAAATTTTAAATGGGTTAATATCAGGTAAGTAAGGCGGCTGATTTGTCTAACTTTAAATTTATAAAGGTAATTTAAATTTTTTATATTTAGCTTAAAGCTTATATCTAACTGTGTATAAAATATTAACAAGTTTACGTCTGTTATTATATATTTTAAAAGTATCCACAGTAAATTCTTCCTTTGAGGAAATTATTTATGATATATGCGTTTTCTAATATCTAATTTACTTCGTTTAATAAAATTATGATTAATCTAATAGAAAAAAAAATACTTTCGGAAAGATAGTAATGGTCATAATGAATGATTCAAAGTTCACTAGAAGACCTTGATATTACATAACCGCTTAGAATTACATGCTTTTAACAATTTAAAGATTACAATGTAAGTACAATAGGTGTATTATGTTTTAATACTTGTTAAATCGCAACAGGTTCGAGGTCTGGTCCACTTTAACTACATGAGTTTTTTTTTGATAACTGCTAATGATTTATCATTTAAAATTAATGTTTACTGCACAAATGGCGTAGTGGTTAAGATACCGACCTTCCATGCCAGGACCATAGATTCGATTCCTACGCAGTACAATACTTTGTGCGATCCACAAGGTGTTGTTCTGAGCCTGGGTGTAATTTGTCTGCGTTAATTATATGTTTGTAAAGTCCCTCGCAATATAAGGATTACATCTTTAGTACAGGGTGGTGTCTATAAAATAAAATGACCATGAAATATGTATGAAATAAATGACTATAAACTTTTACATCCCTATTTCTAATAGCATATTGCTGATTTCATAAATCACCAAATGAAATCAATTCAAAAAAGCAGATCAGCAATAATTGCCTCTACTCTCTATATAAACTCGCATTTTTACCAATTATAACTGAAGGTATAATTCTTTAGCTAACTACTGCAAAGTATGCTAAAATATTAACTTGAAATAAAATTAGTCAAATTTTGTATAGGACTACGATATCAATCAGAAACTATTTTTCTAGGGACTGTAATAGTAGGCGTGATTTGGGTCATGTGCATTTATTAAGGACGGAGTTTATTTTAGCCTGAATAGTACAGTGAAGAGTTTGTGTAAGCAGATAACACATTTGCAAGAAAACAAAATCTATTTGGCAAACAAAAATGTTATAGCAATTCTAACATTGGATAATAATCACACTTACAAACCGCTATCTATTGATAACTGAGACATATTGCAATCTTATCGTCACCATGAATCAATTTTATATTAGTCATTAACAAAATTTCTAATGATAACAAGAGATTTCTAGAATCATCATCATCACCTCAGCTCATATAGGTGCCACTGTTGAGCTCGAGCCTCCTCTATAATGGGAGGGAAATTGATTTATATATATATATATATATATATATATATATATATATATATATATATATATATATATATATATATATATATATATATATATATATATATATATATATATATATATATATATATATATATATATATATATATATATATATATATATATATATTAATATACCACGCTGGTCAGACATGTTGGTATAGACTTTTGTATTGAGTTTTCTTTCTCTTGTATAGATGTTATAGTTATTTAGATGTTATATGAGTTATATATCCCTTAGTCGTCTCTCACGATCACCCACGGTTAATATAATAGGGGGGGTGGTGAATTGTATTCTTACTCCGTCACCACACGTAAAATTATACCTAGTAAACATATAGGACAAACGTATTACCAGACAATAAAAATACAAGTGAAAGTTACTTATAGATATTTTTCATAAACCTTGTATTATTCTCGACGATAATAATTGATATTTTGTTTTAAATTTAAAAATTTTAATCATCTGACATGCGTGAAAGTGGACCATGGTCTTTGAAACTATTATTATTAAAGATCATGCCTTGAATTAAACAAGTGAGTAACTGTCATGGCATTAAATTAGGCTTGCAGGCTGTTGCAAATTACATTTGACGAGGTCAGTAATACGTGATAAGGCACTTAAAAATTAAAAGACCAAAAATGATACGAAATCAAGTTTATATTGTCAACAAAGTGTTTTATTACAAATCGATCAATTCGATTGCGATAACCGAAAGCTTTTATTGTTAACTTATTGTCATTCACAAGAAGTATATAATATGAAACTTCTTATCTTACATCACTGGTGCTCTTGTAATTAATAATTTTTGTATTTGTATACAATAAGATTTTTAACAGTTATAAAATTAAACCGCTAAGAAACCAACATAACAATATAATTTGCATCAGCATGTATAAACTCTATTTTTTTCTTAGTTATGAAATAAATAGGAGTATATAATTTTAATAGTTTAAATAGGATAGTTAAGTATTAACTAGATATTAAAGGGCACACAATACACATTCCTTAGGTTTCGCGACATACCCTCTAGTCAATTTACCCCTTTTTTGGGGTAATGTGGGATCTTTTTGTGACATCCCCGTCGTACCAATGATGGACACGTCTGTGCCACGCCTGTGGCTGTGTGGAAGGAATTGAAATAAAATAAACAAAACATAAATACAAGTTAGTTATACCCAGACAGATAAGTCACATACATATTTATTAAA
Source organism: Lymantria monacha (assembly GCA_905163515.2). NCBI lineage: Eukaryota > Metazoa > Arthropoda > Insecta > Lepidoptera > Erebidae > Lymantria > Lymantria monacha. The sequence goes on along the minus strand of LR991107.1, from coordinate 9,440,201 downwards.
CAACCATATGCTACCCATACTAATTACTATATACAATTTTGTACAAAACTAAAATAAAAATACACTATTATAACTGAAAACATTGTCTTCTTTTCGATATATAATGCTAAAAAATATTTCTACCATATTCGTTATAGACTTTGAAACCCAATAGATGTGCCTCAAAGGTTTCATTAGAAATATTGCAAGAACGACGCTTATTTTAGGCACATCTATTTTTTATTAGTATTTTTGTTTATTTGTGCAAAACGGCGTCTATTGGGTCAGTTATTTATTAATAAATAAAATGTAGTGAAATTATATATTGCCTTTGGTGATAGATATGTAAACAGTCCACCCGCTGTAAACAGCCAGCTCGCTGCCAAACGTAGTGTCAGTGCTGCTTTTGCATAATTAAGTATTTTACTAAAAGTTCTTGCTTTGCTTGCTGATCTAAGTAAACTAATATAGTATATATTGGACGTTTCAGCTACACTGACCTGTTGTTGTGAACGGCTAAGCCGAAGCCCTCTGGTGGAGCAGCAATGTACAGCGGAGGTGCGGGTTCTTGTGCGCCCGTGCACAGCCCCGCGCCCGTCGACGCGTTCGACGCCGACGAGCATGACGAGTTTGAATGGTTCAATGCTGGAATTAAATTATATGCGGATAAAATGATAATATTGTCTTTGTGGTGGTTATTGATTGCATTTTTCCTATTACTGAAATTTTTAGCATTTAATTATAAATACCCGATAATTATTTATAAATACCCGATTACGAAACGAAAAATGACTTTTAAATATTTCAAATAATGAAAATTTTATTGCACAGATGGCGTAGTGGTTAACATACCAACCTACTGAGTGCAATGGGTTCGGTTGACACATAGAACAATACTTTGTGTGATTCATAAATTGTTGTTCTAAATCTATGTGTAATTTGTGTCCGTAAAGTCTACCGTAATACAAGAATTATTTCCTTAGTGCTTGCCTTAAAAAAAAACTTGCAATAATGATATTTACAATCTTCTTCTTCTCAGCTCATATGTCTCCCACTGTCGTGCTCGAGCCTCCTCCATAATAAGAGGGAAATTGACCTACTATACCACGCTGGTCAAACGTGTTGGTATAGGGTTTATGTTCCGAGTTTTCCTTCTCTTGCACAGATGTTATATGCATATTATATCCCATAGTCGTCTCTTACGATCACCCACGGGTAAGATAGGGGGTAGTGAATTGTATTCTCACTCCGTCACCACAATATATACACATTTCTACTATTATATAACGGTATTACGAAAAAAAAAAGCGTAATTTAAAAATGTGGTTCTATTGGGACATTTTTAAATAGGTCACGAGCTTCCACACAAGAGAAAGAACGTCTTCTACGCCAATACAACTAGAAGGGTTGGCATAGTAGTTCATTTCAAAATTTGCTCGTTATGGTGTGCTTTTATCAACGCTTACGACACAGGAGAGAAAATAAAAGAATATCATCTCAGCCTGCACAGGTACCACCTACTGTGTCCGAGCCTCCACTAGAGTTGAAGGAAAATTAACCTACTATACCACATTAATTAGAGGTGATAGTATAAGGTTTTATTTTTAGTTTTCATTCTCTTGCATAAATGTAAACCAGCAAGAAAGAAAATCTTAATACAAAACTACGTTTAAATTTGCATGAAGTAACTATAAATTATGTTTTGTTTTGCAATTAAAAACTGAGCGAATATGCTAATTTTCCAATGCTACATCCGTAAAAAAAAATATACCATCACGTGTACCTGTTTTGTTATCACAATACTACTCATTCAAGTAAAATTTAAGTTAAAAATTAATCATTGACGTCACATAGAATTAATTTAAAAATAGTCTATTAATTGATAAAACAAATTTGCAGCCGGACTGTTGGCGGGAATTTGAAAACGTCATGTATTCTATTCAATATCTTAGTGTTTTAACGTATTATATTTAAAAAAAATGGAATTTTAGGTAAAGTGATGCGAAGAAACTGCTGGGGTATAGTGAATATGATATAAAAGTGCTTTACAAATGCTTTCAGCTTGGACCGAATTCCAAGAAAATATGATTAACAATGTGGCCATATGACTGTTGAAGGCAACATGCGACATTTTGACTTACTGATGGACAATGACTAATAAGAAGAATATTATCATTTTTAAAGAAGAAATTAACTCGACCCTAGCATAAATGGCCTCATATTAGCAACTGATTACCAATACAAATAAAAAAAAAGAAGAAATATGCAGTCTAGTTACTGTACATACCAGGTAACGGTCGATGAACAGCTGTGACGTATCTATTGCCTTCCATATATCCTCTATCAGGCTCCGAGGTATGATGGGCATGGTGAGCATGGATCGAACGTTGATGGGAGTAGAATCCGTCGGGCGGATGTAAGGCCACCCCACCACTGCCTTCTTCTTCGTCTACCTTCTGTGAGAAGCTGTGGACAAAGATAAAATAACATTATATAAACAGAAATTACAAATAATGCATTCTACTATAATAACTAATATTTAAAATACAAATATGAATGTTTGTGTGTTTGTTACTCTTTCGCGCCTAAATCACTAAACCCATTTTAAAAAATCTATCACCAATGGAAAGTTCGGCGAATAACGTACTTTATCCTAAAATAATAAAGTACTTTATTCCCATACGAATGGAAACTACACGTTTGAAACCGCAGTTATTTGCTAGTAATTACATAATAGAAAGAATAAGAAATAAACTAATATTATTATTAATTGGTGGTTAAAGGTTTTAAATTAGTATCAACGTATGAGGGTGATATTCCGATAACCTGTTGCCGCAAAGTCAACAGGGGGTTAAAAGGGGGGCCAAAAAAGTTAATATGCTGGACCACCAAAGCTGTAGTTGAGATGACTCAATCAATTTGATTAGCATGGTATGTTATGCAAATTTTTATTCACCTAGAAGACTAAGCTCAGAAAAGAACGTAGCTAAAAACAATACAATGCCGTGTAGCATCTGCAGCGGTTGGGGTAATTAGATTTGTGATATAGCAGCGGAGTCCTAATTTTATCTTTCAGTTAGATAGCGCCCTGGCTCTGCCCTTGGCGTTGCAGACTTCCATGTCTAGCTGTTAGAATTTTTTAATTTACAATCAAGTGAGCTTCATCGTCATCATCATCATCATTATCACAGCCCATATATGTCCCACTGTTGGGCTCAGGCCTCCTCCGTAATGGGAGGGAAGTTGACCTACTATACCGCGCAGGTCAGATGTGTTGGTATAGGGTTTTGTTGTGAGTTTTCCTTCTCTTGCATAGATGTTATATGCGTTTTATATCCTTTAGTCGTGAGCTAACTTACTCAACGGTAAAAAGGAAATAAAGCTACTAAATAAAGCCAGACAAATAATATTAGTAGTACTATTTATTAGTACAATAAATTAGTGACTAGATGCCCTTTGAAACGAACAATGTTCAAGTGTTAATGTATTTTGAGAATTACCATTTCACTGATATTTCATTCATGAGTGTTATATTCATATAATAAATTATTTATAATATTAATAATTCCGTGTGACGGAGTAAGAATACAATTCAACACTCCCTATCTTACCCGTGGGTGATTGTAAGAGATGACTAAGTGATATAAAATTCACATTACATATAATATGCCAGAGAAAGAAAACTCGAAACGAAGCTCTATACCAACACGTCTGACCAGCGCAGCATGGTATAGTAGGTCAACTTCCCTTCCATTATGGAGGAGGCTCGAGCCCAACAGTGGGACGTATATGAGCTGAGATGATGATGATGATAATATTAATATTCTGAGATCAAAATGGGTTTAAAAACATCCAAAGTATGGGAATGTTTATTTTGCAAGAAAACTTGTAGAGTTAAGAAGAATAGATAATCTCGGTCTGATGTCATAGTGACATCATTATAAATATGCAAAACTTCAACTAACAATTTTCCACGAGCTAATTTGGCGATGTTAATATACATAAATAGAGATTTTTAAAGACATTTACTTAAGTATTTAACCTTAAGTATAAGTACCTGGTCGAGACAGCTTTGCTAATCTTCGTTTCAATATTTTTATGCTATATGAGTAACGTGATAAAATAACGCCATCTTGTAGAGTTTTTCAGTACTTGTGTGTCAACATTTTTATAAGGCTTTTTTCTGTGTTATATTGCATTTTATATGCACTTATATTATAAATAAATAAAGGATTTTTTTTTTAAATTAAATGCAAACACCATATCGAATATTAATACTAAAATTGTCTCTTTAAAGTTATTAGGAACTCATCATAATCTGAGTACATATTGGGCTACTATAGGGCTCCAGCCTCCTCCACAATAGGAGTAAAATTGACTTACTATACCACGCCCGTTACAAGGATTAGTATAATTAAGTACTACTTTCTTCAATATGTTGGAATAACATTTTTTTTTATTGCTTCTTTGTTCTCTTATTAGATTTTTGTGTAATATTATATGATAAGCGCTTGAAGACTTCGACTGCCACTCCAATGATTAGTAATTATCCCTCAACAGACAGTTTACTGTCTGTAGCCTCGGGCCGGTCGGTCCAGGGTAGTACCACTCATTCGCAGAAAATCGACGCCTGAGCAATGGCAATGTACTAATGCGCTTCGTACGGTGGGTGAGAGAGCCGGAAGCCAAACTTTCTGGGTGGGTTTAGCGTTTTCACTGGTGGGCAACGGCCTAGCTGTACCCCTGGTACAGCTAGAGTCCATGGGCGCCAGTAACACCATCAGGAATACTGCTTGCTCGTTTGCCACCATAAGAAATAAAAAAAACACCACATGGTATAGTGGAAGGAGTCGTCCGGAGTATCACAGTTCCGTAGGTAATTTATAACTTAGTAATAGCAATTCACTACAGCGCAGCATTTCGTTTGGCAAACGTGAGAGCTGGGTTCCCAAAACCTTAAAGTAGACAGCGAACTGTCTTCTGTTAATTATCACCTACCATCTGGTGGGCTATTTGCTCGTTTGCCACCAGAGCCAATAGAAAAAAACCTTTTAAGCCATCTTCAATTTTCAAAGTCAAGTTGTGTAGCTTCAAATAACACAGGTATAAAATATTTTTACATTTCGCTCAAGTATCCGTCTTTGTAATAGAAAATCCTTTCTCAGTTTTAGTTAAATGTTTATACGAGCAAAGAGCTTTAGGATTCCTTTGTAAATAGATCCAAGGTTTTATGTTAAGTAAAGATGTGAAAGTACGTTCTTAGTTTCACTACTCTTGCGTAGATCACGAATCTAAAATCATTCCATTCGGTTATACTAAGATTCTTTTTTTGTTTTCTGAGCATTTGTAGTTACTTCGCCTCTCTAAATGTTTTACAACATATAATAACTCTCAATCAGGTACTATCTTGTATATAAAATTCCATATGCCTATGTTCGTATTTTTCACCGAAATCGATAAATTCATTTTTTACATATATTTTCGTACGGAATTTTTGAACATGTATCTACAGTGTAGTAGTTTTTGTGTAGCAAGTGTTGCATTTTTCACTTCTTAATCGGGTTTTATAAATAATTAAGCATGTTAAATGCTAAATTTCAGTAATTTAAATAACAAGGTTGTGTCATCGTTTAATACAATTCTAACTGTAAAGTTTGAAGTATTAAGCCTATAACAATGTGTAAACATTGTCGGGTAGATAACATACCGTCACCTTAAGACGTAAATATGATACGAAGTGAAATTTGCATGTCCTACATTAAGTCACGGTGGTGTAGTGGCAGCAGGATTGGGCCGGAATCCCAATAGGCACGGGTTCGAATCCCGCTTGTGACATCATTTTTCACTTCGTAATCGGGTTTCATTAATAATTAAGCATAGTAAATGCTAAATTTCAGTAATTTAAAAGTGTAGTAGTATTTTTGTGCTGCATGATTGTTGGCGGAGTGCTCCAAGCTTTTAATGTCAAGTGGTTCGATTTCTACGTAGGGCAATTTTTTAATAAACATACAACTGATTATTCTGAATTTGGTTGTAATCTCTATTTATTAATCATATGTTTCTGAAGTCCTTTCTCACACAAGTATCTATATTTTAGTAGAGACTAATCTTTAAAAGGGATAACAACTATATTTCCAATGTCCATGCGACACAAGAACTTATTCAATAGTGCAGTTTTAAAAACTAATTATTTACACTAACTTCATAGTTATTTTGATAATTCAAGTCAAGTTAAAAATTCCTTAAGTTTGCCTATTATATCGTAATATAAAACTATTACTCCAAGGACCACCATATTTTAATTAACATAAAGCTTCAAATTACTGAAATTTTTTAGCATTTAATATGCTTAATTATTTATAAATACCCGATACGAAACGAAAAATGATGTCACAAGCGGGGTTCGAACCCGCACCTATTGGGAATCCGGCCCAACCGTGCTGCCACTTACACCATCGTGAACTATTTTAGGACATGCAAATTTCGAATCATATTATATCTTACGTCTTCAAGGTGACGTATGCCATCTATCGGACAATGTTTACACATTGTATAGACTTAATACTTCAAACTTTTACAGTTAGAATTGTATTAAACGATGACACAACCTTGTTATTCAAATTACTGAAATTTTTTAGCATTTAATATGCTTAATTATTTATAAATACCCGATACGAAACGAAAAAATGATGTCACAAGCGGGGTTCGAACCCGCACCTATTGGGAATCCGGCCCAACCGTGCTGCCACTTACACCATCGTGAACTATTTTAGGACATGCAAATTTCGAATCATATTATATCTTACGTCTTCAAGGTGACGTATGCCATCTATCGGACAATGTTTACACATTGTATAGACTTAATACTTCAAACTTTTACAGTTAGAATTGTATTAAACGATGACACAACCTTGTTATTCAAATTACTGAAATTTTTTTAGCATTTAATATGCTTAATTATTTATAAATACCCGATACGAAACGAAAAATGAGGGTTCGAACCCCGCTTGTGACATCATTTTTCGTTTCGTATCGGGTATTTATAAATAATTAAGCATATTAAATGCTAAAAAATTTTAGTAATTTGAATAACAAGGTTGTGTCATCGTTTAATACAATTCTAAATGTAAAAGTTTGAAGTATTAAGTCTATACAATGTGTAAACATTGTCCGATAGATGGCATACGTCACCTTGAAGACGTAAGATATAATATGATTCGAAATTTGCATGTCCTAAAATAGTTCACGATGGTGTAAGTGGCAGCACGGTTGGGCCGGATTCCCAATAGGTGCGGGTTCGAACCCCGCTTGTGACATCATTTTTTCGTTTCGTATCGGGTATTTATAAATAATTAAGCATATTAAATGCTAAAAAATTTCAGTAATTTGAATAACAAGGTTGTGTCATCGTTTAATACAATTCTAACTGTAAAAGTTTGAAGTATTAAGTCTATACAATGTGTAAACATTGTCCGATAGATGGCATACGTCACCTTGAAGACGTAAGATATAATATGATTCGAAATTTGCATGTCCTAAAATAGTTCACGATGGTGTAAGTGGCAGCACGGTTGGGCCGGATTCCCAATAGGTGCGGGTTCGAACCCCGCTTGTGACATCATTTTTCGTTTCGTATCGGGTATTTATAAACATAAAGCTTGCTATATACGTGAAGTTTGTCTATTTAAGCGTAACTTTGTTTGGGTTACAATACTGTAATGGAAGTAAGCAGTGCTGAAAACAAACAGTTTGTTCTTGTTTAATGTTTAAGCTGTGATTGAGATAGTTATGTAGTTAATTTTTAATAACGTATTGCCAATTTAATAAGAACTATTTTCGTGATATATAGTCGTATGTATATGTATGCTTCTTTAGTAAGATGTAAAAAAAGACAAGGCCGCTGTGGTTATTTCACGTCTTGTTGGTAGGCCGTTGCGATTTGGTGGTAGTTTATCTAAATTTGCGTGTGATGATGGAGTAAGAATACAATTCACGACCCTCTTTCTTGCCAGTGAGTATTGCAAAAGTCGACTAAGGGATATAATATGCATGTGACATTTATGTACGAGTAAAAAACCTGAAATATAACTTTATATTGACACATCTGACCAGTCTGGTATAGCCAGTCAATTTCCCTCCTATTTTGAACGAGGCTAGAACTTAGTAGTGGACGAATAAGAGTTTGAGATGATAATAATGAATGATAAATTTAAATGCTCCCACAAGGTTTATATGTTATATGATAAATATTTTTATTGGAATTTGAGAGATTAAAAGTAAAATAATTTATTTTTTTACAAACAACATCTAACGACTAAACGGAGTGCAGGCTACTATGTGTAGGCCGCACTCTATATTTGAAGCAATACTTCATAATATTATATAGAATAAGTTAATAACACAGTAATATAATAAGTTGCCAAAGACGTTATTTCTATCCCATTACAACTTGGCTACTTTTCAAATACCCACACAAAAAAAAAATTCATTAACGTAGGTTGGCTTACCATCTTAAATTGTCCTAACCTTTATCAATATGTAGTTTATAGTCTACTTATTATATTATATAAAAAATAACAAACACCATTATATCTCATCGAAAAAAAGAAAAAAAGGAAAGAAAGAAACTACAAATCAATTGCACATAAAAAAAAATGACATTACGACACGCATCCTTATGCGTACAAACAGGATGGAAAGCTAGACTTTCCGGAGATAGTTGCTTTTCCTCATGTAAAAAGGGCATATCCATTTCTCGGTTACAGTTCTACATTACTTAATATTAACTTACGTCAGTAAGCATTTCCCCACTCCTCCAGCGAACGACATTTACTTTTGTATAACACCATAATTACCACGCTTACTTAACGCCGTAATCAAAAAGTTTACGAGTTGCTTGTTGCATTGGTAGAAGCATCCCCCTATATAATAGGGAGGGATGCTTCTACCCTTTCTCTAGCTATCGATTATTTGTAACGGTTTATTTAATTATCATCATCATTACATGATATATGTCCTACTGCTAATTTCGAGCCTCCTCCACAAAAGAAGGGACTTTTTGTTTTGCTTATGGTGGCAAACGAGCAAGCAACACAACTGACGGTAAGTGTTACTGCTGCCTATGGACCTTTGCAATACCAAGGGTATATCTAGGCCGCTGCCTACTAATACCAACTCCAAATCCACTCAGTTAGGCTTGCGGTTCTCCCGTTCGCCGAACGAAGCGCAATAGCATATTGCCATTACTCAGACGTTGATCTTCTGCGAGAGTGTGGTGGAGGTAGCACCTCGGACGGATCGGCCCGCGGCTGTAGAGAGAAAACTACCAACAGCGTGTGGTTCTATCACTAAAACTTAGTATAGGAGTTACTTAGTATACGCCCCGACGGCGAAATCTGTCGGGGCGTCGACGAGGGGAACCCGCGGGGGTAAACCGCCGGGTGGGCCACCGAAGTTAAAATCGAGTACCGGTGGTCCGCTCGCACGGCGAAGAGAGAAGGTTTTACGGTGGGTCTATGGGGTCACGCACCGCCTTTTCCGTCACCCCGGACCGATTTGGCGGGGCGAGACGCATCCATAGCCCACCAATAAAAAAAAAAAAGGAGTTACTTAGTATATTTGATAATTGACCTAGGGTATATACCGTGCTGATCAAGTTACTATAGAATTTTATTACGAGTGTTCATTTTGAATATATGTTGAAATATGCATAACATATGCCTTGTCTTTCACGACAACCGCTGGTATAATAAAGGATTGTGAATTGTATGCACACGGATGGTGATGATGATGATGATATCATTCATTATCATCATCATCATTCTCCTACTCTTATCCCAATTACCTGGGGTCGATACAATATGTACTCTTTTTTCATAGTACATATTGTAAAAGTTATTGGCAATAGTTTTATGACCGGCCGCCTGCCAGACGTCAACCCTCCTTGGGAATGTGATTGTTGACCAAACGGCATCAGATGGAGTTGGGCCAGGTCGTTATAAGGCTCTTAGTCGTCTTTTACGACATCCACGACCAAAGTAAGGGTTGGTAGTATTCGTTGCCGCTACCACACAGCTAGATGTCATTCATTATATTGATGTATAAATAGCTTTAGGTGTTAAATTAGGTGTCGGTAATTTAACATTCTCTTCTTAACAGAGATAAATTTGAAAAAAAATTACTATTAAAAATAAACCCTATAGGTTATTATTTAGTTAAGTAATTCAAAATGCATTACAAATACTTCACTTTCCAAATAGGTATTTCGTTATGTTGTTAAATTGAGAACGTACCTATTTACATTAAAAAAGTATCATGCTGATAAGACCGGTTTTCATTAATTAAATTCGCGTGCAGGTGTATATATATTGCTACTTTTCGAGTTTAATTTTATTTAAATGCTTTACTGCTGTTTTTCGCAAATTTTGGTCATGAAAATAAGTACTATCTTGTTATTTCTGAGGTTTCTGGAGATACCTATATACTACCTTGCATTTTGATTCTTTGTACTTATGTTGACTTTTTCAATTCTTTTTACTTTGTCTGTACTACGGAAATAATACTTGTATTGTGGGGGACTTTCCAGATATGCAATTAACGAAGACAAATTACAACCAAATTCAGAACAACATTTTGTACATACATACATACATAGCCTCACGCCTGTTTCCCAGAGGGGTAGCCAGAGACTACGGATTGCCACAAACCACGATCCTGACATACCTCCATCGCTTCATTCACACTCAGCAGTCTTCATACATGCTCTACGATTACGCGTACTCTTAACCAACATTTTGCTAACACATCTTCACAACACTTTCTGGATCACATAAAGTATTGTAATGCTTGGGAATCGCACTCATGGACCTGGCAACACCCCAACTTGCCCGTAAGTATCGTAAAAGACGACTATGAGATATAATTCGCATATAATTTACAAAAAAATTAAACCTAAACAAAAGCTTATACCAGACGTTATTGCAGATCAAATTCTCTTCTGCTGTGGAGGATGCGGAGGCCAGCAATGGGCAGTAGATGAAATTCTAGGTTAAGAAATATACCTTTAACTGGTAAAAGGCTCATGAGGTACATACATTTGTATAACATGAAAAGCATCCCGCCCTGAAGATGTTTATAAAGATTGAAAGAAAAGATAACAAATCATAAAAATTGTTTCCACCAACAAACCAAGACGGTCTTATACCCCTGGGTAAAGAAAAGATCGTGGTTATTAGTTTAGCGTCGGCTACATCGATCACAATCCGTCACGACACCGGTGAAAGTACGAGAAACACCACAATTTAGTATACTTAGCGACAAGATTTATATGTTGCTGGATAAGTCAATAATAACTATTGGAACGTGGTTAGAAAACGAAATACAAAGACGAAACAATTTACAAGTTATAAAATTGTTGCCCTTTGCACTTGAGAAACCTCAAACTTAATAAATTGTCGCATAAAAAGATTAAAAAAAAAAAACAAAAAATGCAAAATTACTTATTTCCTGTATAACTAGTTACTTTTTATCAAGATGATCTTACATTGACATTAAAACCAAAATACCAATTTATAAATATACATATTATATAAATTAAAAAAAATATATAGATATTTTGAAATCGGTAGTAAAAGTATTATTGAAAGACTCTGTTACTTTGGAAGGTAGATACATATACAGAGATCAAGGCAATAACAGTGTGATAAAAGTGATAATTATCACAGAAAATTAAAACGAATTTAAATAACAAATAAAATTTCTAAGTAACTTGACATTATAATAAACATCAAGGTTTACGAATTGATGAAATGAAAAGAAATAGTTAAGTAATTAGATAAATTGCACAACTCGATATGAGGATCGATTGAAATCTTTAATTGATAACGATTGAGGATCTAAGACTTGTTAATGACTTAGTTTTAAACACGCAAACGTAAGCATTAGAACAGGCAAATATACTCTATGATAACATAAATTCAAATGAATCAATAAAAACAAATCATCATGTGTCATTTAATAGATACAGGAAAACCCAACACTGCCCATATTTGCTGTGCAGTCCCTGGAAGTGAGTTGTTATTAATTCAGTCTGTTAGCGCACACAAACATCACATAATATGTGAACACATTATTACGTAATTCAACCTTCTATGCAAGTCTTTTTTGCTTTAAATTTCAATCCATTAATTTCACCTATCCATCAGCTTAATAACACCCACTGTTGTCCTAAAACCACTCCACGAAGGGAAGTAATACGAAAACCGCACTTAACAGTCCGTTTGACAATAGTTGGCGTTAGAAATCCAGTAAAGTAATGACTGATGGTATATCGTATTCTTAACGTATTACCACACTGAGGACCTTTATGATATGAGGAAATTTATCATCTCCTCATATCCCCTTCACCTTTTAAGCCAGTATATGCCTCATCTGCAACTAATGTATGAATTGAACTATTTCAATATACAATTTACGTATTATATAAGTACCTACAAATGGAACTTAAAACCGGTTGGTAATATACTGATGATAACAGGTTATTGATGGTTTCACAAGGTTCTGTAGGTAAACTAAAAACTGATACTACTTTAGCCGAAACAAACCGGTTTGTCATTAAACTTGACAAAAAGATATTAAACAGTGTAACAGCAGCCAACGTAATATGGGTACAAAATTAAATCGAAGAACAATTTGAAAAAAAAAAAACCACCTAAATTTTAGTTAACACTTAAGGCAATGTAATCATCAATTCTATATGTTAAATGACACTTAACATAAAATGATTGATATTATGTCTCATACAGCCTTAGAATCTATCTAAAATATATCTACCGTTGATGAGAACGAGCGTAAGAGTATTTATCACTAAACTTGGCTTTACTGCAGATTTAATAAGAGATCAAGTGGCACATCTGATGGTAAGTGATACTGCTACACATGGAGATCTTAGCAACACCAAAGGGACAGCCAGGTCCCTGCCTACTAAAAGAAAAGATGTAAATAAAAGATGTGAGGAGATAACATCACTGCAAGAAAAGAAAACCCTAAATACGCCGTATTCCACCTCGGTTGATCCGCGTAATATATTAAGTCAATTTCCACCTACTGCAGAGAGAATCGTATCCGTCATAGACAAAACAACATAAAAGAATCGAATACCACCGATAAATAACATCGAAGATATTAACGACTACTTTTTTCCTAGAAAGAAAGACCAAACATATGCTCTCTAATAAAATATCGGCATCTCGTAAAGAAGCAAGGATGCCAGCATGCTTAAGAATTTTATTCAACCTGATATCTATAAATAACATTTATTGGCTGGACTGAGTAATGTACGTGAAACGGCGAAGCAATTTCCTGGTACTGACGATAAGATTTAGCTAACTACATGAACATCGAGGTCCGTTACTGATATTGCCAGTTGGAGATTTCGAAAAATCTAATTAAATGATACCGACTACGCTATTCTAAGAATTCGCGAGATTATTTATATTTAGACTTTGTGGATATTTGAAATAATCACTTGCAATGACGAACAATTTCCTCTTGTGATAACTGGTTAAAAATTCAATTTCTCACCACGCCTTCTTTTCTTTCTAGGAATTATAAAATCGGCTAAGAATTCATCAAATGATTAGCAGCAACACGATTTAAAGAAACGTTATAAAGCAAACTGCAATCTCGAAAAACCCGTCAAACATGACGATTATGACATTTTGTCCAACAGTGCTCGATAGAATAATGGGTGGATGGAATGAAGACATTTGGCAAGACAATGCTAAAGCAATACATGTATCTTCCAAGGACTTATAGGACCAGCGCAGCATCAAATACTTTCACTGTACTACTGTAATCTTAAGGCTGGTTATGTATATAAAATCCGTTAAGTACTGCCATATTCGTACTTCATTATGCGATATATCATTTTTTATTAGCTAATCAGTCCTTTTCCGTATTGAATATATTTTTTTCCAATTATATTAGTTGTGGGTTTTAAGATAATTTAAAGGACTTCCCCAAGGTTCAAGCATAGCACCACCATGTAAAATAAAAACTCTTATGAATCTTGACTTACAGAAAGTACAATATTGGGAATATATGATGCGCTTAATCCCATTAAAGCCTTCATCTTTTTTAATATATTTAGCCATAATTTAGCAATATTTCCGACAAAAATAACCCTTATATTTCCAAATACAGTTGTATCTACTAAATTTATTACGTAAAATTATACGGATGCAAATAAACTGGTAGAGAGATATTATTTGGAACGATAGCTAATATAATGTTCAGTAGTACGAAACTATATTAAACAAAACTTCTTCGTCGGAGTACATAATTATTAAATGCTATTACGATGAATATAATCAGCTTCAATAAACGTCGACACCTCGCATATTCTCTGTAGTAATTAGCTTTATTAAATGTTATTGACTATTACATTTACTTAGAAACATTTAGTATTAGTTACATACATACATACATATCATCACGCCATATCCCTTGCAGGATAGGCAGAGAGAACAGAGTGCCAGAGAACTCTATCCTTGCATACTTCACTCGCTTCCTCAACATTAATAATTCTCTTCATACACGCTCGCCGGTTTCGGAGACTCTTGCCTCCACCTTCCTTCAGTACGTGACCAATATGGTCTAGGTAGGTTAGTCTCGGTCTCCCCCGGTACCTACATCCTTCCACATTCGCTTGGCACTTTATTAGTTAACTAAATAATATAAAATAGCTAAAAATTAATAATATAAATTAGAGAGATCATAGGAATAAGTACAGAAGTAGCCATTTAAAAGTCGATATTGATATCGTTTATTGAACTAAGTTGATATTTAAAAAACAATTCTCAAGGTTTATTTAAGCGACTTAAAATATGCCTTTTATTGTTAACAAAGACTTTAAGGCATGGTTTTTTGCAGCCTATATATAAATCTCACAGCTGAATAATGCTAATATTGTATAACGTTCCTTTTATTCCGTTACCACAGAATTTAAGATTTTTTTCCGGACGGCCTTCCTGTTATGTTATCTGCTTACGTCTTTTACGATATCCGCGAAGAAAGAAAATGTAATGAAATATATTCTTACTCCATCTTCACATAGAAAATACAAGTACAAAATTGAATATCACCAAGTAATTTTTGATATTTTTAATACTTCGTTACATAAAGTTTGCAGCACTGAAGGCTACAGAAAACTAACTAATGCGAAATTGAAATTCCAAAATGTTTTCCTGAAGGGTGAAATTCGCTTAGCGAAATGAAAATATGTAATTTAAATGAAATATTCCGTATTAGATTTTCTGGTTCAATAGATTTTCAAAGAATTTTACTAAAGATTTTTCTCATTCGCATAATAGTTTTTTTTATTCCTAACAAGCCACATTCGTCCTCAATTTGGGACGAAAGAAGCACTCGTCCATCCACAATAGCGAAATTAGCGCACTATACCACGCTAGATGGATATAGAGTTTTGTTTCAAATTTTCTTTAACTTATTGCGTAATACAACAACGTGTAAATTAGCAGGTAAATGGATAATTCTGTTACAGGTAGCCTCAAAAGTAATATCTGCATATGCTCTATATATAAACATACTTCTGCCAGTTTCTTACTTCATATCGGCACAATATGTGGGTATAATAGCAAAACATGGCTTTTGAGTTTGAGTACTTATTAAGTTTTATGAAAGTATTTGTTTCTGGTTCCATTCTTCTTGAGAACGCGAAACACGCTTTTTGGAATGAGTCTACTTTTAACAAACCTATCAGTTGCATTAGGGTTGATAACTTTATGGTCACCACACGCCATATCTCAATTGACATCACGTAGTTATGGCATAAGCAAAATATAGAGTAATGTCGGTTGTGAAAAAAGCCCTGATTTTCTAACGTGCAATATTGAGATTGATATTCTAATATTTCATAATATTTCTCCTAAAAAAAAAAGTTGCGAAATTAACAAACAAACTTAATTAGGTACTCTAGAAATGTTGAACGGAGCGAAAACAAACAAACGACCAGGCACGCCGATCCGAAACGTCTCGTTAACGAAGCGTTTTCTGCCATGTAAATATATCTCGAAAACGACTGCTAATTACAACTAACCTCTCTGAACTTAATTTTCCAAAAAATATATAGGTAAATGTGTATTTATATAAGAAACCTTTTCGTAAATAATATTATTTGTCTATAAAAACATTAAATAATTAACATTCGGTCTTACAGGTAAGAATAAAATTCAACTAAAATTTCAAACCTTAAAATACGACAAAAGTCAAGCTCTCAAACAATTAAAACTCGAATTGATGTCCTCTCAATAAAAGGGAAGTACCCTAAAATGTACCATTACAATGTAAGAACCATATTTTTTATTGTCCATTTAATTTTCACAATGAAACTTGGCAATTAACTTCCGTAAGGTACTCGTATTTTTTTGGCACGATACCAGAAAATACTTTATGCAGATCAACTTAAGTAAAAGCTCTAGATTACTGAGATTTAGTATTTAACATGCTAGATTATTAAAAAAAAATGTTTACGAGCGAAAAATGTTTGTCAGACGTGGGGTTCGATTTTGAATAATAAGAGCGTGTCATCATTTAATACAATTCTAACTGAAAAGTTAGATTATTAAATCGGCACAGTTTGTAATCGTTATTCACTAGATGGCACACGTCTCCTATGAAAACAACAAAATAATGCTAATAATTATATATTACTAATAATAATATATTCTCATACGACAGCTCACGCTTATCTAAGTGGTTGACCAAACGGCATCAGATGAAGTTGGCCCAGGTCGTTATAAGGCTCTTAGTCGTCTTTTACGATATCCATGAGCAAAATAAAGGTTGGTAGCATTCGTAACCTAGCGGTTGTGGTAGCCCACACACACAGCTAAATTCTGCAAACATATCTATAACCAAAATTGGCATTATGTAACAAGCAATCCATAGATGTTTTAATTAATTTGCGACGATGTGAAGTGCAAATACACTTATATCTAGCTCACAGTATCAACGCTGACAGTTTCAAGTACAGTTTATTTGTCAAATGGAGCGCGACATCCCCATTGTTGTAGGCCGAAGGGGAAGGGGTGGCTGGGAGACCCCCCTATTCAGTTGCACCGACTTGATTAATACGCCTGAATGCGCGCGCTTGTTGCAAAAACGACCCAGTTTCGGGACGAAAAAATTGTAGGTTATTAGACTAAGAAATGCTGATGCCTGCAAAAGACCGAAATTACGCGATTTCAAAAACAAAAAAGAGATGTTCTTTACCTGCCTTTGTAAGCGAGCGTAAATTATAAATATTTTTTTCTCTGTTTAAACAGCAGTTTGCATATTTGTTCGCTTTAAAGCCGGCTTATGACATACGATGTGAGTATATTATAGAAGTAAATTGAATCATTAACGCAAGTAGTTACACGAAAATATTGGCAACTCTTTTTGAATAATAAACGTAAGAAAACAATATAGGATGTTAGTCACCGCTAAGTGGTAATTATTATATTATTAGTTACGTGACAGTATTATTAAGCAATGTATTTTACTAGGTATCTTAAAGATACCTAAAAATACAAGTTTAAGTATTTTTTGATTATACCGACACTTTCAACGTGACAAATAAAAAGCAACACGTAAGATGTATGAATATTGAGATAAAGTATTGAAATATTTGATATCAATACTAAATGCGTAGAATTAGGGATCATGATTCTCCCTCTCTTATCCCAATTACTTGGGGTCGATACAATATGTACTCTTCTTACATAGTTCATCATCATTCATATGTAAAAGTTATTGGCAATAGTTTTATGACCAGCCACCTGCCAGACGTCAACCCTCTTTGGGAATGTAATATTTAACCAAACGGCCTCAGATGGAGTTGGTTCGGGTCCTTATAAGGCTCTTAGTCGTCTTTTACAACATCCACGAGCAAAGTAAGGATTGGTAGTATTCGTAACCTCTACCACACAGTTTACGATTATACATAAATTTAGGGGTATAGTGATAAAATAATCAACTTAAGTTTATAAGTCACCCATTAAAAAACATACTTTCTGTACATAAATAGTGGTCCTCTTCGACCATTGTCAACAAAATGATAAAAAAAAATTAAAAAGTTAGCTACGTGCACTGGCGTATATCCAGAAACTGAAGCCACTCAGCGTTTCTAGAAAACCATTCAGTGTGTGCCGAAGTGGTTCTACAATACTAGATCGAGTTGGGAACACGGTGCAAACTAGGTCATGGTAACATAGCAAACGACACGAAGCCTGATAGGACATGTGAATTTTCTACATGTAAACATCGACATATATTTTTAATATACATAAATTGAAAATTGTAATCTTTATTAATCCTTACTTCCTTACTAATATTATAAATGCGAAAGTAACTCTGTCTGTCTGTCGCTCTTTCAGGCCAAAACTACTGAACCGATCTAAATGGAATTTGGTACACAGATAGTCTAGAGCCTGATAAAGGACATAGGCTACTTTTTATTGCAAAAAAAGGGTTGTAAAGGAGGATGAAAAGTTGTAAGGAAGTATCGTCGTTTTTAAAGTCAGAAGCTTGAAACTTATTTTTAGGCTATTGGTTAGATATAAATAAATTTGACATTAAAATTTTGTAAAAAGCTTAGCCTTAAGAGGTAAGATAAAAAAAAGGGCTCAAAAACTTTAGGAAAGTAAACTTTTACGCGGGCGAAGCCGCGGGCAGAAGCTAGATCAATATAAAATAATTAATCTTCTTACATTAGATTTGAGCCTAAATCTCAGTCATCGATAGATTTTCTAGTTCAGCTGTCAGCAAGCGATACTTAAGTTTAAACTTTAAATACCCGTATAATTCGACACATCAAATTGGGACTAGCCATTAAATAATATATATAACTGATTATGGACTTGCGAAATATCAATCAGATTTGAAAAAATATTTTTGTAACCAGTTGAACGACAAAAGTTGTATAAGGCCCGATAATAAAACATAGGTCTTTGAAATAGAGGAAATAATTTGATTTATATGGGTGTTACCTGGGATATCTCATCATCATCATAATCATTATCTCAACTCACACGCACAATAAGAGAGCAACTGACCTACTGTATGTTGGACTTGTGGTATACGTTGGAGGTAAACCTCGTGAGAAAGGTCGTAGGGGTATAGCTACACTGTTGACAGCTGTCTATCTTGAGATGCGGGTCGGTCCGTCCGGGGTAGTACCACACTCTCGCAGAAAATCGACCAGAGCAGTGACGCCTAGTTGGTGCAACTTGATATTGCAAAAGTTCATGAGAGGCAATAACCCAATCAGGTGTACTGCTTGCTCATTTGCCACACATAAGCAATAAATATAAGGTTAAACTTGAATTTTGAAGGTTAATTGTTATGTATTATATATATATATATATCATAAATTATTACCTACGGCAAGTACTTCAACACTGTCAGACACTTTCCGCCAGACGCTTTAAAGCTTCCAAAATTATAATTGAATGTTACTTACATTCTCACTTTTGATTTTTATGTATGTATGTTATTCAGTTGAATATTTTAAATTAAATATCTTAAACTGCCATGCGGTAGCAGCTACGAATACTACACCAACCTTTACGTTGCTCGAGAATATCGTAAAAGACAACTAAAAACTTTATATCGAACTGGACCAACTCCATCTGATGCCATTTGGTCAACAATTACATTCTCAAGGAGAGTTGATGTCAGCCAGGCCACCGGTCATAAAACTAAAGCCAATAACTGAAATTAAGCATTTATATCATAAAACTTGATTGCGAACGAAAAATGATTGTCACACATGGGATCCCACGTGTGACAATCATTTTTTTTTGCTTGTAATCAAGTTTATATAGCCAATAACTTTTGCAATATGCACATACGTGTACATATTGCTTCGACCGCAAATGATTGGGAAAAAAGCAGGAAAATAATGATGAGAGGCATATTTAAAACATAAATCGTAAAAAGACCAAATATCCCCGCTTTTCTACCAATCTAATAGAACTGTTTTTATTATTATAATTTCACAATATCCAAATTGGTTTTATATTAATGGTTGCATCTGTTGAAATGCTACATAGAACATTTAATATTGCGATATATTCTTTCCGTTCTTATAATGGATTGACCCAGCGTTGATAAAAATAAGTTTCGTCATTTCTAAAACAGTACTCGTTAGTTCTCAGTCATTAAAACGAATTTATGAATGAAAATATAAGACTACTTTCACATTTTATTAATACAACTACTTATATTTATATATCTATGTGGTGACTTTCTGTCTGGTGGCGGAGTAAGAATACAATTCACCACTCCCTATTTCGCTCGTGGGTGTTGTAAGAGATATTTTTTTTTTTTGGCGGCGGGCTATGTAGTGATCACACCTCGCTAAATCCGTCCGGGGCGACATAAGAAGCGGCGCGCGACCCCATAGACCCGCCCTACATGTATCTCTCTTCGCCGAGCGAGCGGGCCACCGGAACCCAGTCTGTGTCTTCGGTGGTTTGTACGAGATCACTAAGAGTATAATATGCATATTACATCTATACAAGAGAAGGAAACTCAATCCTATACCAACCTGTCTGACCAGCTTAGCTATAATAGGTAAATTTCCTATTATGGAGGATTATAAAGGAATCATAGATGCATCCATTCTTAGCCTATTGAAGTGGTTGAGCCGGCCACGGATGTCAAAGAATAGGTACCAGTGGTCGTCCCGGTGGCGATTAGGAGAATACACGGGCCACACGCCGCACTTTATGTCGCCCCGGACGGGGTGGGTTCAGACCATGCCAGAAAAAAAAAAGAAGTTCATCTAAGTCCATAGTTAGACATAGAACTTCCCTTAGGTAGTAATACCATTATCTCTACACTTGTTAGATGGATTGAGGATCGCGGTAGATGTTATAAATTGCTCAAAAAATTGCTAATACCGCTTCTTTGGGTAATCCTTCAACCACTTCTTAAATAATTTATCCTAAATCCCTAATTATATTGGCAATATGTTTGGTAAAATTCAAATATTATAAATGTCATTATGGATATCTTTGTTTATTACACTTTCACTCCTAAATCACTCAACCGATTCAAAAATTCTTTTATCAATGAAAAGTTACATTATCAGCGAGTTACTTAGGCTATATTTCAT
The DNA here is from genome assembly GCA_905163515.2 of Lymantria monacha. NCBI lineage: Eukaryota > Metazoa > Arthropoda > Insecta > Lepidoptera > Erebidae > Lymantria > Lymantria monacha. Next base: position 9,419,041 of record LR991107.1, on the reverse strand, counting down.
CTCCATATTTCCACAGGAATGGGCACTACCCGCGTGAAACCGCAAGAATTTGGTAGTAATAAATATATAAAGACCATATTTATCTTTGCGAATTATTCAAAGCAAACAAGACAGTTTAAATCCTACGCTTACTATAAGAAGTTTAATTATACGCCTCGAAGATCATTCTCTGAACTTAGATAAATATTCAGGATCTGAGAGAGTTATATAAAAACGAGGCAATGGCAATTTCATTTCCTTTGACGTATTCCTCACTAACTTCGAAGTATTTCTAAGCTGAAACTTGACAAACTGTAATTAAACTGGGCAAGAAGTAGGTATACGGATTATTTTAAGATAGCAATTTCTCTTAAAAAGCAAATATTTCATTATTTTACTATTTATTTTCTCAATTCATAAGTGTAGATCTTAGTATTAAACATCAGCTGCTTCTATAGCGGGAGAACACTTAGACCTTCCGTGTATTGAAGGAGTAAGAATACAATTAAGCACTCGCTTTCTTGCCCGTGGATGATGTAAAAGAGACTTGACGACTAAGGGATATGATATGAAGGTAACATCTATGCAAGATATGGAAAACTCGAAATAAAACCCTATATCTACATACACATATGACCAACGCTATAGTAAGTCAATATACACTCCCAATGTGGGGAAGGTTAGAGTACCAGCATTAGGACGCATAGAGCTGAATTAAATAAATGAAGGAGCAAAGACGTTATCTGCATACATCCATTTATTAAATACATACTAATAAAAAAAAATACATCCATTTAGTAAAAACCCGGATAAATAATTATGTTATTATATCTTATTATCAAAACTCATATTAAATATGATATGAGTACTAGCTCTGTTTTAGCGGCTACGAATACTACCAACCCTTACTTTGCTCGTAAATGTCGTAAAAGACGACTAAGAGCTTTATAACGACCTGGGCCAACACCATCTGATGCCGTTTGGTCAACAATTACATTCCCAAGGAGGATTTGACGTATCGAATAACTTTTACAATATGTACTATGAAAGAAGAGTACATATTGTATCGACCATGATGATATGAGAATAATTTTGTAAGAAAATTTAAATTTTTAAACTAAAGCATTATTATTATCTTGTGATTATTTGATAGGTAACTGATGTGTTAAATTAATTACGTTCTTATGTAAATGAGATATAATTTATGTAAAACAATTGAATAAATATTCAGACAAGAATTTAATGCCGGGCCGGTCACGGACGTCAAAGATTCTGTACCAGTGGCCTGACCGATGGTGATGGAAAGAGAATACAGTGAATTGTGGTTCCACACGCTGCTCTTTCGTCGCCCTGGACAGAACGGACGGCGTGTGTCCAGACCATAAAATGCCAAAAAAAAAATAAGAATTTAAGACTCCTGATTTTTTAGTCTAGATGTTGACAATTATCGTAGATTTTTAACAAGTTTATTAATAACTTATTTTGTATGTAATGGAATTTTTGAACGTGATTCACTCTACTTAACGTCGGGTTATTTTGAACCTGCGCACATCAAGGAGTAACGATAATCTAATAATTTAAATAGTTTGTCCGTGGCTGAGATATTGTGAGTTTAAATCTGGGCCAACTCCATCTTATGCTGGTTGATTAACAGTTACGTTCCCAAAGAGGGTTGAACGTCAATCAAACGACTAGTCATAATATTATTGTCAAAACTTTTAACCTATAAAACAATAATACATATTGCGTCGAACATAAATAATTGGACTATTTTCTAAAGAACGTTAAGTTATCTATGCAGAGAATCAGTAAATTTCTTTCAATTTTATTAAAATACTCACCCGTATCCAGGCTTCTGACAGAACCAGGACCTGGTAAGCTTTGCAGCTTCGAGCAAAACGCCACCAAGATCACCGATCCTCATGCCAGAGCAGGAGCAACAGCCATCACCTTCCCCATCACCCACTAACACCACACGCGACTCTGACTTCGCCACTTTGGATGTACTCAACAGCACATTATCATCAAAAACACTATTTAATTTATCTAAATAACTTCCATTAGTTTCACAATCTGTATTGTTTTCAGTAATGATATTAGTTTAAATATTTATCTTTGTCGAAACTGTCAAAATGTCTTTTCAAAACTAATCTTCTGTATTATCAATGAAGTCAATCAATAATAAAAACCTGTTAATATGAAAAAAATTGTTACACATCCCGCCATTTACACGTGATTGCATGCAATAAATTTGATTGTGTTCGTAATAATTTCCGATACAATTGAAATAATCGTTTCAAAAGTTTTGTGGTCCATCCATGAGAAATAACCATTATTTCCATTTAAAAAAGTTATGGTTTTCATTCTTAATTATGGTGGTATCTACACGTAGGTGAGATAACGGTACAAATAATGGTGAATAAAAGATGTTAATATGTTAAATGCCTAAGATTTAGCATTTGATATGCTACGTTATTTATACTATTTTAGGAACTAGAAATTATTGCCACACCTGGGATGTGAACCCATATCTATTGGAAAACCATGCCATCAATTAGACAAACATTGACATATGACAATCAAATTATCGCTCTTATTGTTGTCTATAAGAGAGATGTGCCGTGTGCCATCTACTGGAAAATGTTTACACATTGTTCCATTTTAATATACTAATTTTTCACTTAGAATTATATTAAACGATGGCACGATCTAATTATCTAAATTATTGGAAATTTAAAATTTTGCATGCTAGAATATTTATAAAATGTTATTTTATAAGCGAAAAATGATTTCCAACACGTATGATTTGAAATCACATCAATTGAAAATCCGTTCCAATCGTCTTATGACGTTTTTTCGTATGCAATGTGTTTAATTCTCAAACCGGATCTCATATATCGCTTACACACATAGTTATGTTCACTGTTGGAATATGTCCAACCTACCCAATCATCATCATCCTCCTGTTCTTATCATACAATTACTTGGTGTTGACGAAATATGTATTCTTCTTCCATGCTACATATTACAAAAGTTTTGGCAATAGTTATATGAACAGCTGACTGCGTGACGCGGACGTCTCGCTGGAAATTTGGGTTATGAGCCTTCCAAAGTATACTGCTGCCTTTTCTCTCAGTGATTTACGACCCCCACGGGTAAATAAGCTGTGTTAAAATTTTACCCTCGTCCTGTCAGCACCGCTACCACGTTCAAATAACAAAATACATTGTTATTTAAAACATTATTGTAAAATAACACTTAGAATTCGAATGATCCAATAAATGCCAATTGATAACGAAACGTGTTTACGTGCAGTCATAAAAATGTAGTTCATGACATTAAAAAAAGAAAGACTAATAGCAATTTTTATTAACTTATTTTTCTGTTATATCGTCATTTACAATTCTGCGTAGTGGCGGCTGCGAATACTATATGATAGTATATGCTTTGGTCATTGCCAGTGGGTGTCGTAAAAGTCGACTAAGAGCTTTACATCGCACTGAGCCAACTACATGTTGTCAATAATTATATTCTTAAGAAGGGTTGACGTCTGGCAGCAGTCCGATCATAAAACTATTGCCAAAACCTTCACAATATGTACGATGCAAGAAGAGTATATAAGATGTCTACCTCAAGTAATTGGGATATTGGCAGCATGATGATGACCACGATATCATTTCCATTCCTGTTGCGATTGAAGCGGGGTAATGCTCACAGCCTCTTAAAAATAATTGGATTGGATAGTGTCCAATATTCAGACCGTAGACTAACTAGTACTAATATTAAAACGTGTTATAAGGTAGGATTTCATATTGACAAATTTTAATTAAGTACTTGATGTTGTAGTGATAGGTTAAGAATTAAATGTGTCACCACCCCTCATTATGCTTGGAGTATTATAAAAATAGATGGATGAATGGATAGAATTATTATCGTTGATGATACATAAACCTATTGATGTCTGCTGTTGAAAATACATACATACATACATATCATCACGCCATATCCCTTGCAGGGTAGGCAGAGAGAACAGAGTGCCAGAGAACTCTATCTCTGCATACTTCACTCGCTTCCTCAACATTCATAATTCTCTTCATACACGCTCGCCGGTTTCGGAGACTCTTGACTCCACCTTCCTTCAGTACATGACCGATCTGGTCTAGGTAGGTTAGTCTCGGTCTCCCTCGGTACCTACATCCTTCCACTTTCGCATTGTATATCTTCTTAACCAGGCGTTCGTTCGGCATTCTTTCCACATGTCCGAACCATCGGAGCATTCCCTTTCGCATCTTTACACCAATACTCTCTTTCATACCTACTCGCTCTCTTACGTCGTCGTTACGAATGCGGTCGGTCAGCCTAACTCCACAGATTTTCCGCAGAGATCGCATTTCGACCGCATTAATTTTACTTTCATACTCTTTTCTGCATACCCAACTCTCGCTTCCATACAGTAATGTTGAAAATAGTTCTTCCAAATATTAGATAATCAATAAATACATTGTTTTTTTATTGACAAATGGGTTGATGGTCGTCATTTAGTATAATAGGTAAGAGGGTCATGCTAACTAGTTACCTGATAATCTCTTGGCAGGTTTTCACGACGCCTACAGGTATATCATATAATCGAAAGCACACGAGAATATAATTAGTAATACACTAATAAAATATTAATACGACAGATAAAATCTTGACGTAAATTTGTTAAGCAAATAAAATTATTTCAATACTATGCGAGATTTTTATACCTCTTGACTGTGAAACTAAGATAAAGTCTCTTGACTGTGAAACTAAGACAAAGATAGAACGCAAAATAGATTACTCCTCTTCATTGTTAATCAAGAATTATTTATTAAAAAATATTATTAAAAAGACGTTATTGTTGTATTAAACAAAAAAAAAACTGATTTACAAGTAATATTAACATTGCAAATTCTAAGGACGCTTTGGTGAATTTGGGCCAAAAAAAACATCCACCAGAAATTACGACGTAATATATTAAAATAGGCGATATCGGTTGCGAGGATTAAAAGGCACTCCTGGATTAAGCGGCTCTATCAGGCTTTCGTGCAAGTATGTATTGCGATTTCATTACAAAAAAAAATGTACCTTTATCCATTTATAGCAACGGAAATAAATTATTATCTTTGGACGTTTGATTTTTTTTATAAATCGCTTTTTTTTAAAGGTTTTTAAATTCTATCAGGGGTAGATGAGTAAGCAGTCCATATTTTACTTGGACATGAATTTAAGCATTATCAGGGTAAAACCAAGTTGCTGCCTACTGCAGGTGCGGTAATGAAATGATGACAGGAAGAGACGAGGAATGAGTTTGGTGTTCCGTGCTATTGCAAACGGAACGAAGTTATTCATACGTCAGTTTTTTACAAAAGTGCGGCACTAGGCATCTATAACTGCAGCCAAAAAACTGATACTTGCAGTGGGACTTACAGCTACAAAGTTTATATATAGTTTCTTTTTTAAGTTGTATTTCTCAAGATATCAACTATAAAGCATAAGCTTCCTTCACAATGAGAAGGAAGGTTACGATTTTAAACATTTCAAATTTTGTTAGTTTGGGGCGATATTATATCGTACACTTAGTCGTATTGTAAACATGACCCCATGACATGGAATAGGAAGAATATATTAACCGATCTAAAAATACGCGTTATAATAATAATAATTTATTGCCTTTTCAGAACTTACTAAAAACTAACAATTATAATAAAACAAAATTAAATCTAGTTGGCAAAATGAATTGGCTCAGCTTCTGTTGTTACAAGAACAGCGCTGATTTTCAGCCATCCCCTTGAATCTATTGTATTGTGAGTGTGTGTGTGCGCGTGTGTGTATGTGTTTATGTGTGTGTATGTGTTTATATGTGTGTGTGTGCATGATCGTGTGTTTGTTTTCAATTCGTCTATATTTTTTTATGCGTTATCTTTTCGGCAGCCACCACCTCAGCCAGAAGGCACGTGTAGCAATACATAACGCAGTGCTTGTCCCAACATTACTGTATGGAAGCGAGAGTTGGGTATGCAGAAAAGAGTATGATAGTAAAATTAATGCGGTCGAAATGCGATCTCTGCGGAAAATCTGTGGAGTTAGGCTGACCGACCGCATTCGTAACGACGACGTAAGAGAGCGAGTAGGTATGAAAGAGAGTATTGGTGTAAAGATGCGAAAGGGAATGCTCCGATGGTTCGGACATGTGGAAAGAATGCCGAACGAACGCCTGGTTAAGAAGATATACAATGCGAAAGTGGAAGGATGTAGGTACCGAGGGAGACCGAGACTAACCTACCTAGACCAGATCGGTCATGTACTGAAGGAAGGTGGAGTCAAGAGTCTCCGAAACCGGCGAGCGTGTATGAAGAGAATTATGAATGTTGAGGATGCGAGTGAAGTATGCAGAGATAGAGTTCTCTGGCACTCTGTTCTCTCTGCCTACCCTGCAAGGGATATGGCGTGATGATATGTATGTGTATGTATCTCAAAGTTTATTCTAGCTGAACCAATTTTGTAGTCTGTTTTTTATTTTAAAGCTGTTACTTCCTAATTGATCAAGATCAGAGCAATAGTTTTTGAGTTATCCTCAATAATGCGTATTTGGTTGACCTGACCTTGAGTTTAATAGTGGTAGGACCACCAACAACGTACCAAACAATGCACCAACCGCGGGACGTCCCGTTTAGGTTAGTACCACTCGCAGAAAATCGACGTCTGAGCAGTAGTTAAGGCTGTCGCGCTTCTTTCGGTAAGCAAGAGAGACGGTAGCCCAATTTTTTGGGTGCGTTTTGGGGTTTTCGTTGGTAGGCAGTGCTTTTTTTGTGTCTGTCCTTTAGCTGTTAGCCGCAGATGGCTGTCACAGCTTAACCCGGACTATGGGTGAGCACTGAGGGCTCTCAACCCGGTAAAAATTTTAAGCGAAAACACCCGAGGGCTCTCCCTGTAGAAAACGGACCTCGGCTCGGGGCGTCGCTGGTAGCAAAATAGGGGTGCCTACGTTTGAATTATTGATTATTTCACGTCGCGTCTTCCTTCCCTGGCGGTGGAGGCAGAAGCACGGATATTTATGTGTTATGGGCGCGCGAGCCGTGTATGCTCTTTCTTGAGCGATCGTAATCGAATCGTCAGTCGGACAGTACATGTCGAGGACGTCGGATCGCGGATATGTTTGATGGGACGTGGTAGGCAGTGGCCTAGATGTACCCTGATATTGCAAAGGCCCATATTATGTAGTAACAATTACTACGGGTGTGCTGTTGATTTGCCGACCACCTTCAGCAAAAAAAAAATCGACTACATTATTTTGAAGACAGTTTTCATTTTTACAATAATATTAATATATGTAATATTATATTAAAATATATGTAATATTTTATTAAAATATATGTAATATTATATCCGATGGTTCAGACATGTGGAAAGAATGCCGAACGAAAGTCTTGTTAAGAAGATATACAATGCGAAAGTGGAAGAATGGAGGTACCGAGGGAGACCGAAACTAACCCACCTAGACCAGATTGATAACGTAATGAAGGAAGATGGAGTCAAGATTCTCCAAAACCGGCGAGCGTGTATGAAGAGAATTATGAATTTTGAGGAAGCGAATGAACTATGCAAGCATAGAGTTCTCTGGCACTCTGTTCTCTCTGCCTACCCTGCAAAGGATATGGCGTGATGATATGTATGAACGTTCTTATTCTTGTATATTATTATAACATAGTTTTAGTCTTAAGCAATACTTAGTCAACATTGTCTATTTCATAGCTAAACACAATATGTATTGTTAATACGAACGTGACAGTAACTAGTGAAGTCATGTTCGATTTACAAGTTTCTAAATTCTATGCAAACACTTAAACTAGAACCGTGTTGTAATACCGTATCGAATTTGTAGATAAACGAAAAATGAACGATTAAAACTTTTAAACGTGCTTGCAATCGTTTTTTATATTTAATGGAATCCTTTCCTGTGTGGTGATGAGTTAGTAATACCACGTCACCATCACTCACTTTTTTATCATCATCTCAGCTCATATAGATCGCATCACAGGGCTCGATCCTCTTGGACATCGACGACAAAGATCGTCTTCCGGTGGCCTACTTTAACGGCGTGGAGAGGAACATTGAGGGGCGGATCTATGAGGTCGCGCGCCACTTCTCTTTTTTTTTTGCTTTTTTTGTGTGACCAGCATAGCGCTTGGCAAAAAAAATAAGGCTCAGTCGTCTTTCAAAATAGGAGGAAAAATTACCTACTGTATGTACCACGCTTTTATTTCGAGTTTAATTACGCTTGCACACATGTGAATATCCCTCAGTCGTAATTCACGACACTCACGGGTAAGATTGCAATTGTTGAATTTTATTCTTATTCCTGTCTGCTTGTATACTGCTGGATAGACGACCAGGGTGGTACAGTAGATCAATTTCTCTCCTACGACGTATATGAGTTGAGATCAAATAATTGTCCTAATTTTTTTTTTGTGTATCTTAGTTGTTAGCCTCAAATGGCTATGACAACTTTACCAGGACTGTGGGTGAGCGCTGAGGGCTCTCAACCCGATTTGGCCTACGGAAAATAATTGTCCTAATTTTTTTTTGTGTATCTTAGTTGTTAGCCTCAAATGGCTATGACAACTTTACCAGGACTGTGGGTGAGCGCTGAGGGCTCTCAACCCGATTTGGCCTACGGAAAAAAATCCCTGATATAATGCAAAAAAATTCGATACATAGACCTCTTCATATTTTTATAAATATGACTTAAAAAAAGTGTTTAGAAATAATATGGTTATGGAAATATTCAAAAGAAATCATATACAAAACTAAATGGCGACTACAAAGCTAAAATGTTAAATGAAAATTGTTTCAATTGAGTGAATAGTGGAGATTACGCACGGCCAAGTTCACGCCAGTGTGACTGATGGAATACGTTTTCATTATTTCAAACTGTGTTTTATAATAACGATAATCAACTATGAACGAGACTAGAATTGCGAGTATTCACTGAATTTATTAATTGATAGATATTTTTTTAATCAGCTAGTAATACAAGCCCATCATACTCCTACTCTTATCCCAATTAATTGGGGTCGATACAATATGTACGTATGTGTGTATGTATGTACTCTTCTTTCGTAGTACTTCTTAATATTATTAAGATATATAAATTACGTGTCACGTTGTTTGTCCGCGATGGACTCATAAAGTACTTAACCGATTTTAACCAAATTTGCACAGCATGTGTAGTTTGATCCAACTTAAAAGATAGGATAGCTTAAATCTCAATTTATAGTAATATTATTTTATTGCAAATTATTTGTCTAATATTTGACAGTCAAAATCATATGTTATATCAAAAGGATTTTAAAAAATAGCGGCATCTGTTGACTGGATTCAGTAAGTATTTAATAGATGGCGCTATGTTAAATGTACAAACGCTTCATATAAGCTAAAATTTGTTAGATTAAACAAAAAGTGTTACTGAGGCTAACCTAAGCCACAGCAACGCGTGGCCCAGCTGCTAGTATTATTATAAAAGTTATTGGCAATAGTTTTATGACCGGCCACCTGCCAGACGTCAACCCTCGTTGGGAATGTTATTGTTGACCAAATGGCAACAGATGGAGTTGGCCCAGGTAGTTATAAAGCTCTTAGTCGTCTTTTACGACATCCACGAGCAAAGTAAGGGTTGGTAGTATTCGTAGCCGCTACCACACAGCTAGTAATACTAGCCCATTGTTAGCAATGTCGAAGTACAATTGTTTTGAAAAATTATTAGACTCTTCGCTATTACTCTAATTCTTCAAATTAATCATTGTCCGTCAGTAAGTCCAATAATCGCTTTCACTAGTGCCATGTCCACACTATTAATAGTATCTTCTGGGAATATTGGCAAACAAAAAATCTAAATCGCTTTTTTCTCATATTCATTACATCCTAGCAGTTCCTCCGCAACACATTACATAATATGCCATAAAATTCTTTAATATAACCCTTAAAATATTAAAATTAACATTTAATATATGAAAAAACTATATGACGTCTTTACATTCCCACCAAAAAGCTCGTAAAATAGGGTAGAATCATTTATCACCCTATTTTTGTCTAACCACCACACCTTGAATTCTTGTAGAGGCATTTTTAAATTGTTACGCACTTTACAAATTACACACAGACACAGAATTACAATTTGTTGATTGTACAAAGTATTATCGTTTGTAAGTTATTGCGTAGGAATCGAACTCATGACACTGGCTTAAAATACCGATCCACTATGGGTTGGGATTCGGATCTCCTCTACAATAGGGACAAAATTGACCTATCATACGCTGGTCAGACAAGTTGGCATTGAGGCTTATTAAATTTGGCTTCTTTTGCATCTATGCTATCTGCTTATTGCCTTAGTCGTTTTTTATGACAACTATGGGCATGAAAAGAGGTAGTGAATTGTATTCTAACTGCGTCACTACCCAGAATGAAATACTACAACGTAGCTAACAATTAACTAGCTTATTATGTAGCAATTTATAATTCATAATATCCAAAATAAATATCTCAGAGGCTTTTCGAGTAAAATAAAACCTTACTCGCATAAAATAATAAAAAAACTATGATTTAATAAGTATTTGGAAACTTCACAAACACTTGTATCAAATAATCCGTGGAGGCGAGGTCGTTGAACGTCTTGTAAGGCAACTGTTGATCCATATATTACAATCTAATTTTGACGTTTTGGGACAAACAAATAATTTACTTTCCCTTAGTCAAGAAAAAACTCAAGAACTTATTGAACAAATAATACCACAGTTACAATAGTTTTGCGCAATAATAATTTATCAAGCGCTGGACCGGTCGGTGCCAGGATAATGTTTTTTTTTTTAGCCGATTCCGCGGGTGACTGGACCGGGGAATTAGTCCGTCACCCGCCGAGAGGCTGACCGCGCGAGGAGGGAACGACGTCCGCCCCGGGGGGGGGACGTCGCTCAAGGGGAGGGTACCTCTCAGGGGGTATTCCATCGGGCCGGCCACTGACGACAAGTTCACGCTGCTCCAGTGGCCGGTCCAACGACGTAGGCGAGGTTCGTGGGTGGGTTACGGGTATGCGTGCTTACGCCCCTCTGTCGCCCCGGACGGAGTGGTGCGAGAAGAGCGCCGACCATAACCCACCCCAAAAAAAAAAAAAAAGGATAATGTTTTTTCGTTCTTTATAAAAGCCATTTAGAATTAATGCTACGTATATATTCATACTGTTTTCATATATGCTGACGTGATACGATTGTAAACAATTTGATTTGTTATACATATACTAGCTGAACTTTGCCTGCATTTTTTCAATTCATAATTTCAATTTTATTTCATAATTCAATGTAATTTCATAATCGAAATAACCATCATTTTCCTACTACTTACATACATGCATACATATCATTTTCCTACTCTTATCCCAATTACTTGGAGTCGATACAATATGTACTCTTCTTTCATAGTACATACTGTAAAAGTTATTGGCAATAGTTTTATGACCGGCGGCCTGCCAGACGTCAACCCTCCTTGGGAATGTAATTGTTGACGAAACGGCATCCGATGGTGTTGGGCCAGGTCGTTATAAAGCTCTTAGTCGTCTTTTACGACATCTACGAGCATAATAAGGGTTGGTAGTACTCGTAGCCACAACACAGCTCGAATCTCAAATTGAAATAATATTAATCATAATAGTACATAACTAGTGATCTAGTGCAGCTTCTGGGATCTGGTCCGACCATAATATTCTTAATTGTTCATTATTGCAAATTCAAAAATTTATTGGTTCCGGATAAGTAATCTCCTACATATTATATGCTAAAACTTTCTCCGAAACACGCTGCATCTTATGGTATAAGTATTGTGCCGATCGGTTCAGTAGTTTTCGCAGTGCAACCACCAAAATTTGGTTCTCCATTTATTAGTATGGCTTAGAATTCATTTTGGATTTTTATAAATACTAAAATTAAGAATAACAGAGACACATCAGAAAGCAAATATTTCAGTATTTTTATGTTTCTTCTATAAACATAATGTTGACTAAAAAACATACATTTGATGGCATGTTGTTGTTTTGCGTACCCATGCGTGAATGCAAATGATCACTAATTCTCCATACAATGTATCTTGTTCGCTAAATTTGAAAGTGAAATTTGTATACGTTATTTTTATCCATTTATATTGTGAACTAATACATTTTTAGTGATTTCTATTCATTTTTGGGGATTTTATCTGCGAAAATACATTAATCTATAATAAACTTTCATAAGAATTGTAAATTTGTGCCTCGATTTCAAACAGATTTGTTCCTTTGACGTCAGTTAGACATCATGTCATTTACATTCGTTCTTTTGTAGTCATATTATTATGTTTTTATTTCACACGTTTAATCTGAGGGAGTCAATAAAAATTCAAGAACGTATATTTTAGTAAGACATAAGGCAATTTAATATCAATACTAGCAACTACAAGCTAAATAACACCTAACATCAATCAATCATTGTGTGTGTCGTATAGATTGTCTTTGTCAAATGAACATAAGAATTAGTTTAACATAAAAGCGGCGAATTTACTAGAGTTAACAGATAATAGTTTCAATTTATTGTCTATCTATTTCCTGGGCAAAATCCACGAAGCAAGCGGCAAAACTGACTTTCGTTTTCAAGAATACTTTATTTGAGAGTAAACAAGATTGATAAACGCGTTGTTTTCGTTACGGAACCAAAGTATCAACTATTCAAAAATAAATAATAACTTTACGTTGTTTAAATCTTTAAGAGTTAAGTTCCAACAAATTAGTAGATAGTATGTAGATTAGATTGGGGTAACGTAATGAATAAAGCGAAATCTTTACATTGATCCTCATAATAAACTTAAAGTGTTATTTGTATTAACAAAATTATTCCACCTATAATTGTTAATATAGTACTCGTAACACAAGCACTATTTATAAAATGTCTGTCCGTCTTTTACGGCTAATCTTTGATATGGCTAAAGCAATTTTGAAGAGACTTTCACTGACAGATAGCTAATATTTTTTTTCCGGGTACTATACTCGTCCCGCGAGGCCTCTAACATACTCGTAATTAGGGTGTACGACAGGAGGATGAAGACAGGACATGATATTTTTATGTTAAAAAGAAAAAAATACATTTGTACATGTGTTACCTTAATATTAATGACTAGTGGACCGTCCCGGCTTCGCACGGGTGGACATTTATTTTTAAACATTTTGGCATGAACGTACAGTAAATGCAGGACATACCTAAATAATAAGGTATTTGTCAATAGCGATGCGGTCTCCTTTTGCGTACGTGACTTGATGATTGAAAACTATTTATATATTGAAGTATTTATAGTGACATAACTACAATAGTTAGACACATGCTATTGCATCATTTTTTGTAGATATTGATATGTTCTTTAACATTGTGGAGCATTTTTTTGTTCTACCGTCAATAGTTTCGCAGCACATGCGATGAAAAATATTTTATATGCAATTTTTGCACCTTGGGTAACATTATTGTAGTTTTAGTAGGGATCCTTATTTTTTTATTGCAATAAAAATAGCCTATATTAATCAGTGATAATGTAGCATTCAAATGATAAAAGAATTTTTAAAATCGGTCCAGTACTTTTTGAGCCAATTCGTTATAAATATACTTACATACAAACCTTTCCTCTTTATAATATTAGTATAGATTTAATTTATATTTCTATAGTTTGTTTGGCATGTACATTTTATTTTATTTACAGAGTCACCTCTGGGGTAACTAATGTATTATAATAGTTTTCAAGGCACTTAGCATCTGATAGCTAATAGGTATTACAAACAGGAGCTTAGCCAAATTTTGTAAAAAATAAGTAATTAGGATGATAACTATAGTCTTAGATTAGATCTAAGAAGTGCACTTTGACAGCTGTCGGAGTAAGTTGTCTAGGTATGTGAACCAAATAATCGCTATCGAAAATATCCGATTTTAGGGAAAAATCGATATTGATTCTTTTTAATTAATAATCGTTTTATTTTTTTCTTTTTCAAAAAGTAGATGAATAAATAAGTGCTAAATTAATACTAAACAAATTTAATTATTTCAGCATAAAATTTATTCATCATATTTAGTAAGATTAGGTTAAGTAAAAACAAAAACTGGTTTTGAAAATAACCATTTATTTAGAATCACTACTATTACTTGAATTATAATCGTCGCGAACATTAATAATTATTTCCTTATCAATAAATTGTCGAAACGTACATCTCTGTCAAAATCTCAATTCGATTCGATTATATTATTCTAAAATATTTACCGATTATTTGAATATTCGTAAATTGAAAGTTGTCAAGCACTACTGTACAGAACGTGATGACGTGACATTGTAAAATCGTCAATAATAATTACTATTTATCATATATTTTAATTTTAAATTGGTTTTACGAATTTCAACATTAGAATATTGTACAAGAAAGTAACGTTAATATTCTAAATAACTTAATAGTTCTTTAAAATTTCAGATTTATTGTTTGAGATCATGTGTATACGTATGACCTAGGTTATTGAGTATTAAAAAATCCGAAACGTCAAAATGCACTTCTTAGATTAGATGAACTATAAAACCCAACTCTAAATCCACGCGGAAGTTGTCATGTACGCACCTAAAGTAAAATATATAAGAATCTCATATACTTTATATACTAACTAGCAGACCGGGCCACGCGTTGCTGTGGCTGAGGTGAGCTTCAGTAACACTTTTTGTTTATTCTAACAAATTTTAGTTTATATGAAGCGTTTGTACATTTAACATAGCGCCATCTATTAAATACTTACTGAATCCAGTCAACAGATTCCGCCATCTTTTAAAATCTTTTTGATATACCATATGATTTTGACTGTCAAATATTAGACATATAATTTGCAATAAAAAAATATTACTATAAATTGAGATTTAAGCTATCCTATCTTTTAAGTTGGATCAAACTACACTTGCTGTGCAAATTTGGTTAAAATCAGTTAAGTACTTTATGAGTCCATCGCGGACAAACAACGTGACACGTAATTTATATATATTAAGATAAACGCTTCAATGTTATATAAAACATCAGTTTTTGGAATTTTAATATTTATATGTTTATGATATTTATAATAATGTTCAAAACGATGTTGATAGTGAAGGACATTATAAAATTTTGTAAAATTATTATTTATGTAATATAAATAATAATAATATACATTAATTATTATGACTTACATAATTTTATTCATAATATCAATACAAATAAATATTAATGACATTACATTATACAACATGTTTTCTTTATTATATAAGATTTTGTTTCATTTTTGATATTGCCATAACTTATATGGCATTAATGGTATAACTAAACAGATAAACAATTTTCTACGTATCGACCTTCCGCATTGCCATAGCTGCGATTCGTAAGTGAAAAAATCTCTGTGCGACGAACGTTACAAATAAATTTTTGTTCGTTCATCAAATCAGCTCACATACGTCCCACTATTGGGCTCGAGCCTCGTCCAAAATAGGAAGGAAATTGATCTAGTATACCATGTTGGTCAGACTGGATGGACTAGGTTTTCCTTCTTTTACACAGATGTTATATGTATATTCCTAATTCGACTTTCCCCACATCCATGGACAAGATAGGATGGTGAATCATTTTATTCTGTCTAACTTCCATAGATTATGTTTTAAAAAAAAATATGTCAATGCCAACATTTTTAAAATGTTCATTGTTTCGTTTGTTTTTTTTGTAAATATTTGATGATGATTTGTTAGTAAGTCGCTAAAGCATACTTTGCTGAAATATTTCAGACAACATTTGATTTCTTAGTTAATAACCCACAACATGGAACTAAAGTGATTTCTTTTCTAACCATCCATTGCGAGAATATATTCTAAGAAATTCGTAGATAATAACTAAATATTGTAATCTTTCAATGTTATCGTCAAAAAAAATAGTTACTAGAGATAATCATCTTGTTCTTTTTATCTACTTTAAGTATATATTACAATAACTATTATCATATGAATATATATTCAAATATCAGCGAATTTCTTTTACATAATGCTCCAAATCCTTTTGTGGTCTGATTCAGTATCTCACTTGACTAAAACTCAGCAAGTGTAAGAAGGATAGGTAATCTTTTACGCCTCGGTATGCATACCGATTTAGAAGCACGAACTAAATGGCTGAAACGATATAAACAAATGTGGTATTGGATTTTCTGTAGTATTCGCAAAGATTTTATCACGCACAAATATCTCGGAAAATAATCATAGAAAGAAACTGATTGAACTATATACCTATAATATTAGACTTGTATGCTGAGATAGATGTAAATTTCTTAGCTGTGTATAGTCATGGATAGAAAGAAGTGGTTAATTGTAATCTTACTCAAATGAACAAAAAATCCATACCGATATGTGAATTACAGGACTGTAAATTTGTGTTAGCAAAACTCATTTCATTCATCATTCTCCTGCTCTTATCCCAATTACTTGGAGTCGACGCAATATTTACTCCTCTTTCTACATATTGCAAAAGTTATTGGCAATAATTTTATGACCGGCCGCCTGTCTGACATCAACCCTCCTTGGGAATATAATTATTGACCAAACGGCATCAGGTTGTGTTGGCCCAGGTCGAAATAAGACACTTAGTCGTCTTTTACGACATCCACGAGCAAAGTAAGGGTTGGTAGTATTAGTAGCCGCTACCACACAGCTATTTAGCTGGTTAGCAAAACTCATTTAAAACTAGGTATTATATCGAGGTTAACAAAAATTCGTCACAGACAGTAACAATAATTGGCCAGATCAAATTTTAATATTGCACATTACCCTCAAGACCGTTGGTCGACATAGAACCGTTCATATACTTCCAATGGCGTTGTTACACACTAAATTAATATCATAATACAATACAATATGCGCTTTATATTAGTTGTGTTACTATTCAAATCAATATAATGGGTTACAATTTTAAACATGTATAGTTTTGTTCGGATATACTTGTGTATGAAATTATTTAACCTTAATAATAATTACTTGTGAATTTAACGTTATTAATTGGTTACTTTGCTAATATTAAGTGTTATAAAGTTCATAGGATTTATTTAAATTATATATAATGTATTATTATGAACCATTAAAGTATATTTTACGTAATGGTTTTGATAGCGACCGCAACAAAGACCAGAAATGTAATTCCTCAAATGTTTTTTTTTTATTATTATTTTCTCAAGCCACGGAGAGGATTTTGAAACGGAATGCTGTTGGCTTTCTAAGCGAGAAAGTTACGAGTTTCGAGACGGTAACTTGTGTATATTATATTTTTTTGTCTAACCAAGGTTTAAAATAATAAAAAATTAAATTGTTAAATTTATAATAATGAATTTGAATAAATAATATTTTAATCGTTATTTTTAATGACAATAAAACATTTTCATATAGGTGAAAGTGATTAAACATTAAAATCTAGCACATTGTCATAAATTGGATCAGTAAGAGAACAAGTTAGTTAATATACGCGAATTAAGAACAAGTTTGACTAACAACATAGTCGGTCGTGCTAATAATACGGCCACAGAAACTCAAAACTTTTGACAAAGAACAAGACCGTTAATATAAGCGAATAAAGAACAAGATCGACTAACAACATTATAGTCATCATTCTCCTACTCTTATCCCAATTACTTGGGGTCGATACAATATGTATTCTTCTTTCATAGTACATATTGTAGAAGTTATAGGCAATAATTTTATGACTAGCCGCCTGCCACACGTCAACCCTCCTTGGGAATGCAATTGTTGGCCAAATGGCATCAGATATAGTTGGGTCATGTCGTTGATAAGTAATAAGTAAGATAATAAGTTATTAACAGCATTATAGTTCGTACTAATATTATGGTAACAGACAATCAAAACATACTTTAATTAAATTTTGACAATTCCCGCGGTAATTTTAAAGCATATTATCTTCAAATGGACATTTCGACAATATAAAAACAATTAACAGTACTAATTAACTTTTACCTAATAACACGTAAAAGCAATTTAGTATAAAAAAGCAAAATACAGAGCCAATTTATGTCAACGATTAAGTAAGTTAATGTTTTTAAAGACTTGAGCTTAAATTGAAGTGAAACGAGGAAGTGGTTCCGGCAAGGTCAATACTGGATTATGTCAATTGTAACGATCAGCTGATATGCGATCTCATTGTAATAATAGTTTTTTACATTCAATAGTCACGAATTAATTTGATGATAAAACAGAATATTCGAGATTGGCATCTGTTTTATTAAAAACCTTTATATGGTTAGTTAATATATAAAAATAATATAATTTATTATTTATTTCACTACTAATCTGCACGATTTGGTTTTATTCTAAAATCCAGTACAGCTATTTTTTTTAGGCAATCTACTTTCTTTTACATATTTGGACCGTTCCATATGTTGATATCATCGTCATCTTTTTCAGGAGATTCTTAGATAAGACGAATAAATAAGTAATTGACATCATTCTACACAGACACAAATGGAAAACTACAAACATTAAATTTTATAGCCATTAGCCGACCAGAAGCCCACAATCCAATCTAGCCTATCCTAAAGGGGAGCTTATAGGGTACGTCGTGAAGATGTCTAATAAAATAAAAAGGTGTTGGTCCTACTATCTAAACAAAAATTTCTATTAATAACTTTATTTAACGAGTGAGAATAGTTTTTAAAGAATAAAATAACATAAAAAAATAGATTGTTTAGAAAGTGCTAAAGAAATGTTATTTTAATACTCGTTAGCACTATTCACTGGCAACTAAAATGTGATATACTAATGCATTTATATGGACTACAAAGTTTATTGGCAATCATTTGAAGATCATCATCGAAAATCGTAAAAGAAATTTCTAATATAAAAAAAAACGATATGCAATTTCTCTCAAGTTGGTTATATTAGTATGTAAACCGCTGACCTTGCCGATGGTAACTTTCAAATGCATAAATCGAGATATTCGACGTCTAAGCTCTTGTGTATAGAGAAATTTATTCTCTCTAGGTCACAATGTATATTATTGTTACTTCGTCTGGAATGGCTTACGAATATTATCATAGAAGATTCAGTAACTATTTTTTTCTTGCGGATATCTTTCATACATTTATCGAACTGTCCATATATAGGTCTATAGATGTCCACTGGTATACAAAGATAATTGCAGTTGGTGTTGTGAGATTCTCAAAAAAAAATCCTAGTACTCAGCCACCAGTGATAAGCCACCAGATGACCCGAAATCATATCGACCAATCACCTTATTGCCCTCACTAGGCAAACTCTTAGAACGGCTAATTGTTCCTCGTTTATTGCCGGGTGGACCAACATTCAACCATAAGCAATTCGGCTTCACTCGCGGTAAATCAACTATCGACGCAGCCATTGCGGTGAGAAAAGTTATTAATACATCCGCTTTTAAATACGTGCTAGGCGTTTTCCTGGATATCTCAGGTGCCTTCGACAACGCCTGGTGGCCAATACTACTTCTTAAATTAAAGACTCGTGGGTGCTATAGGAACATCTACCTAATTATACAGTCATACTTTTCACAAAGCTCGACTAAACTGAAACTTGGTCACCATGCTGTGTCGAAACCACTGACGATGGGCTGCCCCCAAGGTTTGGTGCTAAGTCCATATCTATGGAATTTAGGTTGTGACAATTTCCTCGAATTACCTCTGCCGAAACACTGTCAATTGATCGGCTATGTCGACGACGGTCTTCTACTCGTAGAATCCAACACTAGAGACGGTTTAGAGAAATTAGCAGAAATTTGTCTCAATAATATATTCGAATGGGGCACACGAAATCGGCTTACATTTGCCCCACAAAAAACGTATCACCTTTTATTAAAAGGAAATTTACAATCGTTGCCGCGTATAAAATTCAATAATATGACAGTCAAAAAGAAAGATTCAGTTTGCTATCTTGGTCTACTCTTAGAAAAATTTTTTTTATTTGTCGAGCATATTAAAACTGTAGGTGAAAAAGCGAAACGAAATTTCTATGCGCTTACTAGAATATCAACGTCTACCTGGGGCCTTCGTTTTAATACACTGAAAACTATATATATGGCCACATATTTGGCGTGTATTTGTTACGCTGCACCCGTTTGGGCTGATAGGGCTACCATAGGGGCAGCTCGCCTTAAATTATTACAAAGCCAACATTGGCCTTAATATTCTTGTGTAAAGCCTACAGGACGGTGAGTACCGAGGCCTTGCCAGTACTCGCGGGTGTACTTCCGGTTGACTTGGAGATTCAGAGACGGGCATCAATGTATTACACGACAAGGGAAAATATGAACACAGATTTCCTTCTACCGCGCGACCGTAATAAAATCGCTCGATTGTTTGCACCGCAGTCCGTTGTCTATGAAAAACTTTTAATTGAATGGCAAGAAAGATGGGATTCATCATCGAAGGGACGTCACCTCTATCTATTTTTCCCATGCGTCCGCGAGCGCCTAGAGAGTGTGGCTGGAGGTTGATCATTTTGTAGCCCAATTTCTAACTGGCCATGGCAACTTTAAAAGTAAATTATTTTCTTTTAAACTCGTACCTTCACCACCATGTCAATGTTCTACAAATAACCGCGAGTATGAACAATCAGCACATCACATTCTCTGGGAGTGCGGTCTCTGGCGTAACGAGCGCGACCTCATGTTAGACAGTTTGCAAGTAACATCTGGAGTAGTATACTATACGGATCTTGTAGCAACTCGAGAAAATTGCCGTGCGTTTAGGCGTTTCTGCCATACCTACTACTGCAACCAATCTTAAGGCTCACATATAGGCCCCGTTAAGTTATCCCGTATCCGTGGTGCCGTACTGCTGCGCTTATCGTAGCTGTACAACTCTTTACTTATTGGCTGACTAGTCAATATTGCTTTCTGTCTCCCGCTTTGCCTGGGAGGGAAGTGGAATCACTCTTTTCCAACTCCTCCTCTTTAACTTTTCTAATTAAATTTGTTGCGGGTTCCAAGACAATTAAAATCATTTCCCGGGACTGCCTGAGGGTCAAACCTCGGTGTCATTTATAGTGACCATTGTGGATCCTGGCTTACAGGAGTTACAATGGTGGGAATGTGTGGTGGGATTAGTCCCATTTAAAAAAAAAATGTACTCAGCCAATTTTTACATGTCCTTTGATAAAGTAAGGTACAATGATATAAGGTATTCTTAAGCCATCATGGGACGGCTATCTTAAAAGCCGGATAATGTGTTAGAATAGAATATAGAACTCTGCACCAACATGTCCGAGCAGAGGAACATATTAGGTCAATTTTCTTGCTCTAATATCTAGGAGACTCGTATTTAAAAGTAGTACATATGTATATGAGCGAAAGAAGATTGCGTCTATATAGTTCGATGAAATTGAGAACGTCGGAACTCTAACTATTTTTATAAATGTGTCCATTATAAACCGGAACCATCAAAACGATGTACCCGAAGCCGGTTTCATTAGAAAGGTAATAATGCGAATATGATTTTGGATCACGAAAACAATGCCTTAGGACCCGATCAGAGGCGCTGAGATAGATTTCAAGGGATCATATTTTAATTTTTATCTGTAAAGAACTGCGTCTGTTGGGTCCACTAGTAGTTTATATAGGACAAAATATTACCATTCTCAAAAGGGTTGTATTTTCTTTTGGATATAAATTTTATTCCAAAAAGCTTTGGCTAACTTAGCACAGAGATACGGCTCGAAAAGTCACTGATAAAGGTTACAATAAATTATACCCTTATCACATTTAAATATATGTACATGGCTTCCCATTGTAAAGTCTCGAGTTATTTAAATGGAGAGCAAAAAAAAATCTCTTAAAAGAAAGAAAAAAGCGGTTAGTGTCATTAGAAAGAAGAGAAAATATTTTACTTTCATTCACACAATCCATCTATTTCTTTCTGAATCACCAACAACTTACTTCCAGCCATTCATATTGATAACCCTTCTTGTCACATGCCTTTAATAACTAGCTTATTCCCTAACTTTAAATTGCTTCAAGTCTTACTAAGACTTGTGTGTATGTTTATAAATACCCGATTACGAAACGAAAAATGATATCACAAGCGGAGTTCAAACCCGCACCTATTGGGAGTCCGGCCCAATCATGCTGCCACTTACACCACCGTGAACTATTGTAGGACATGCAAATCTCGCTTCATATCATACTTACGTCTTCAAGGTGACGTGTGCCATCTACCGGACAATATTTACACATTGTATAGGCTTAATAACTTCAAACTTTACAGTTAGAATTGTATTAAACGATGACACAACCTTGTTATTCAAAATAATGAAATTTTTAGCATTTAATATTCTTAATTATTTATAAATACCCGATTACGAAACGAAAAAAACTAAAAGAAGAATTAAATAAAGAAAAATTGTGTGTATGTTAATAGTCCAATAACGGACTTAGGATATAGATAGATTAACGAAGGCGTAATATGGAAGTTTATAATATTACATTACAAAATATAAACGCTCCTTTTGTATAACAAGCAATATTTCTGTGTTAATATCATTACAACTAACATTAGCCCAACAATTGACAGAACAATGGTTATGGCCATACATACAATGTTATTCACTGGTCATTTACACGAACAAACGCAGTATTGAAAAGTCACTAAAGGTTAAATTATAATACTTAGAGATACCTACTTAATGCCAACACTGTAAAATCAAATCAAAATCGACACAAAATATTTGACAATCCGTTTGGCTAAAGTGGTAGACCGATTACCCTATCTAGCCGACAGTTCTCTGTCTACAGCCGCGGGCCGATCCGTCCGGGGTAGTACCACAATCTCGCAGAAGATCGACGTCTGTGTAATGGCAATGTGTTATTGCGCTCGGTGAGCGAGAGAACCGGAAGCCCAACTGGGTGGGTTTGGGATTTGTTTTGGTAGGCAGAGGTCTAGCTATACTCTTGGTAGTGCAAAGGTTCATGGGCGGCAGTGACACTTACCATCAGTGTGCTGAGTGTGAGTTTTGTCGTTAACATTACGCGCTTGACGACGTGCGCGTAAGCATGCCATTTGTATGAAGAAATGTAGTTTCAAAAACGCGCCACTAGTGGCGCTGTATATTTCTTCATACAAATGGCACGCTTACGCGCACGTCGTCGAGCGCGTAATGTTAACGACAAAACTCACACTCAGCACACTGGTGTGCTGCTTTAAACAATAAAAAAAAGAATACTCACATAGTATTCGCAAGTGATTAACCCCTATTAAATTAAAGTTATGGGTAGTTACTGCCATTGGTCGTGGGTACCTATAGAATTTGTCGCTTTTCTTTGCTTTTATGGAAAATTGCAATCGCTAGATTGTCTGCAACAGTAGCGATTGCATTATTGGAAGCTTACGTCTAATATAGAATAGCGATAAGCTGATGTAAGAACGAAACAAATAATACATATATTTTTAGAATTAAATTGATAAGTCAAGAACTTAGATAAAGAAAACAAGATTCACCCACGTTTGTAATATGTGTTAATATATCAAAGCATCCTTGATTAATCATGTCAGCAGATATTGACAAGGTAGTCAAGGTATTAATGACAACTGCTTGACAAATATATTGCTAAATAATCATTTAATAAAATTACCAAAGGTCGTTTTCGTTGCCGAATGATAGAAATAGTTGATTGCATGTATACTGAATAAATGCATATGTATTATTATTTTTTAATATTAACATATGTGCGATTTAATTTTTGGGTTAATTATAATATATTTATGTTGTATAAACTAGCATCATATTATATGAAAGACTTTTTAAAAAAATATTTGAAAAAAATATGATTAATAAAAATAAAAAGAGAAATGAGCAGTGATTTTCAACAATCAGAAAATGAAAAAGTAGGTACTTAAAATTAAAAAAAAAGAGTTAGTTGAATTATAAAAACTCTTTTGCAACCCGAAAAATCATTATCATATTTGGAATTTTAAGCCACATCTATTGAATACCCTTTCCAAACTTTAAAAGTAGTTATAATCTAACCGAATTGAAATATTTGAACTATAGTATTATTAATATTATTTTTAAAACGCTCTAACTTGGAAATAAAGTTATAGTGCCTAGGATTGATTAGACTATGACAGTTTTGCCGTCGGGCCGGCCACTGACGACAAGTTCACCCTGCTCCGGTGGCCGGTCCAACGACGAAGGCGCGGTTAACGGGTGGGTTATGGGTGTGCGTGGTTACGCCCCTCTGTCGCCCCGGACAGAGTGGTGCGAGGAGCGCGATGACCGTAGCCCACCCCAAAAAAAAAAAAAAAGACTATGTCAGTTTGGATCGAAAACCGAAATTACTTCGAGTAGCTGATGCAATAGACATAATTTTAAGTAAATCTTAAAAAAAAAAACGACCTTACTTGTTTTGATTAATTAAAACCCGCAGCCCCATCTCACGTAATTATGAACTTAAACTATCCTAAAACCAACCTAGCCTATTATAAGATCGAATATGTAAATAAGTACAGAATAAATACAGAGCAATAATTGAATAATAAAATACGCTTCGGTAGAATCATTTTCGTGTCTTTAGATTTTGCATAGATTAGTTCATTCATATTGATGTACCGAGGAACTCTTTATTTTAAGATATCAGTGACTGAGTGATGGTTCATTCTCAATAATAGTCAGTAAATCTTAAAATAAAGCAATAATATATTGACTAACTCGTTTACGTGCATTTTAAATTGTAATCGTCTAACTTATGTCATATAGAATTGGCGTGTAATCAGGTAGACCGATACTGGCCAGGCCGGAGATATCGCCGGCATACACAGAATCGTTTGCACGCGAAATGAACTCAAATTAATAAGAAATAAAGATAAAAATTCAATAACGAGCACCTGAGCCAACTTGTGCAATATTCAGCTCGAGCAAAACGAGCAATAACAACACTTTACAATGTCGAATTGCTGATATGAAGAGCAATATTGAAATTTATTGTAATTGAAATAAGTTCCATTTCCATTTTTTATGGAGGCAAAAAATATTATTTTAAGTCTGCCAAGCCTTTTGTGGGTTTTCATTTCATAAATATTTTTCAAACTAATTATATAAGTATAATTAAATTTTCTAGATGTAATGCTATAAAAGGCAAAGAATACATTTTTAGAATATCGCGATCTACTAAATACAATAGTAACATTTAAAGTGTAGAGTGAGATATTCAAGCAATCAAATGTATTTATTATACCTCTCTACTTATTCATAGATAAAAGAATACAATTCCATTCTAGTAATATGGATATAGGTAACTTGAAAATGTTTTATAAAAAAAACCTAATCAAAATTTTCAGCGTAACCACACTAGGTATTTCTTTTAAAAAAAAATTAAGCCGAGTCAGAACAGAGTGGATAGTCAGCTGGACTTATATTAAAGAAATACACACATGGGTACAAAAAAGCCGTTTATTTATTGCGAAAAACATAGAGAAATAGCGTGAGGAAAAGTCAATAACATATAAACTGTAAATATAAGCTACGAGATCGAAGAATATCATTTATATTAATAATTTATCGGCCATCTGTTATAAAACCTACCTTATATTTATTGCTATTATGAAAAGTAAGAGTTTGTTTGCTTGTTTGAAGGCTCTAATCTCAGGGCCTACGAGTTTGGTTCTACAAAATCTCCGACGACGAGATAGTTTACCGTTGGCATAGTAACTGCTGTAATAACAAAAATGAGATTGATATACAGGGTAGAAAGGGACCGCTCCCGAAAACAAAGACAGGTAACCCTACTAGTTCTACTTGTAATCATAGGCTAGAAAAAAATCGAAGCGGATGAAAAAAATGGTTCTTTTTTCACCACGCGAGGTCGTTGAACTCTTGAACATATGATCGTAAGTTTTGAATAGATTGCGTCTTTTCTCATCTGAGTAAAGTTACGTATTTTTTATGGAATTATCGTTACATAGCACTGTCCTAATACGATGGAATGTGAAAAAAACTTAAAATTCGTTGTGAAAAAAAATTTTTTTTTCCTCCGCATCGATTTTTTTTTTCTAGCCTATCATCACAAGTAGGACTAGTAGGGTCACCTGTCTTTGTTTTCGGGAGCGGTCCACTTCCACCTGTATAATGAACGTTATTAATGCTGTTATTATTGCTAACGACGGCACATGCGCATGGCACGATGTGGGTGTTTAGACAAAAGAATAGCATTACACAAGTAATGTACACAAGCGAAGCCACTGACACAGGTAGTTTAATAACATATAATATTCATAAAAGAATAAGCTTTTAATAAATTATAAATAAAGCTTTTATATTTGTGTAAATTACCTATATAATAAGATCTACTTGAGAACCGGATTATCAAATGACTTAATTCTTAACGAATTAGGTACCTTTAAACATCAAAGTATATTTTAAATATTTTTTCGTTGAAGTATATCTAATTAGTGACGTTTCAGCATAAATATAGATGAAAAGAACTTAATTTAAAAATAATTAAAGCACAATAAAATTCGCTCTGTTATACGAAGCGAATACATCGCAGAGCTCTTTATAATCTTTTACATTAGAGGTGCCCTAAAGGCTGAACTAGTGTAAAGTAAAAGTACAAAATGAACATCAAATTTCATAAATTAACGGTATGGCAATCAAACCGTTTCATCATCTAATATATTAGATTTATATCAAGTTACTAGTCAAGTAACTTGACATCTTAAATGAAGCAGGTTCAGGTGTTAAATTACATGTCATTGGTTGATCAAGCATAGCAACCAATTCATAGATAGTGAAGTGGTAATAAGTGATTGAATATATATTTTTTTGTTTCAGTCAATATTTTTATGAATGAATGAATGTCTCATTGTATTTAAAAATATTGCCTTCCTAAATATAACTGTTAAATATGAGGAGAGGTTAAAGCAAATATATAAGGAAGCATGAATGGGATGAATGCAAGAGGAAGGTTACGTCATAATTTTACATACATACATCATTTTCTGAATCAAAATAGAGATGGGTTGACAAGAGGTCCTATTAAAAGTATGTGTAATCGTAGAACTTGCATGAAGATTGCTGAGTGTGAATTAAGCGATGGAGGTATGCCAGGATTGTGGTTTGTGGTAATCCGTAGTCTCTGCCTACCCCTCTGGAAAATAGACGTGAGGCTATCAAATATATATAAGTGACCGAATCCCTAACTTATTATATAACTATGAAAATAACAATAATTATAAATATATATGTATATTATGAAATGTAAACATTTAAATATGTTATCTAATAGAATAACAGATTTTTTACAATTTAACGATTCCCAATATAATTATTATGTCTTTTTAATGTTATGTATTATTGTGATTTTTGGGAATATAAATGTAATACAAATATCTTCACCATTCTTATAACATATCTCTATATGAGGTTGGCGCATCATTCTGCCTTTAGCACCAAGTTAAAAAAGATTTTGTAAAACCTATGAGAGCGACTATTTGCCATATCAACTCATCTTTAAAAAACAAATATTTTTTAATTTTTTTTTATTTTTCAAAGCATCGTTTCCTTTTTTGTATTGGTAGCTGACTACTCTTTTTTTAGCTTTTAAGTCATCATCATCCTTTTTTTTGTAATGGAAATTAGCTGATTTTATTAGTAGCTACTAATACCAGCCCATTATTGCCATTGCCATGTTATAAATATATTCGCAAATTATCATTTCTGCATACCTTTAGTTTATATTAGTTATTATCCATCAGTAAATCAAATCAACAGTGCTATGGCCACATTGTTTATGGCATCTTCAGGGAATTTTGATGGAAAACAAAAAAAAATTGTAAAGCATTTTGTATATTCTCCACACCCCAGCAGTTATTCCGCATCACATTCCATTAAAATTATTTAATGTTAAAATTCTCAAACAAAAATTCTAAAGATATAGAATACAATACAAGAGCCCATGATGTTTTTACGTGCCCGCCAAAACACGTGCATCATCTTATTATATTTTCGATAATGATAAGTAAATGAATATAAAGTAGGTATAATAAAAAATCTCATTTTGAGTTGAAAAATGAAACTACAAAGGTAGGTACAACACTATTAGCCATTATTTGCACAGTTTGTCAAGCTCATAAACATTTACAAAGCTAATTCATACCTTATTTCTTTAGATGTAAGTGTCAATGTTCAATAAAAGACACTTAGTTTTGACTCAAGGCAATACTAAATGTTTATTTTATTGCTATTGGTATTTAAGAGTTACGATGAACTGGTGTTTTTCCTGCTTTTATATGTTCCATATGTTTAAGTAATATTTTACTTAAAAATACAAGCTGTTTTGTTCTATTCTTATGTTAATTATAAGAAGAACGTTTTTTATTTAGTCTGTAATACCAATACCACTCTTTAACTAACCTCTAAAAAAAAAATACAATGCGAAAGTGGAAGGATGTAGGTACCGAGGGAGACCGAGACTAACCTACCTAGACCAGATCGGTCAGGTACTGAAGGAAGGTGGAGTCAAGAGTCTCCGAAACCGGCGAACGTGTATGAAGAGAATTGTGAATTTAAATTACTGAAATTTAGCATTTAATATGCTTAATTATTTATAAAATCGTAATCAGTAATCGGATTTTAGAATTGTGAATGTTGAGGAAGCGAGTGAAGTATGCAGAGATAGAGTTCTCTGGCACTCTGTTCTCTCTGCCTACCCTGCAAGGGATATGGCGTGATGATATGTAGGTATGTAACTAACCTCTACGTACATATATTTGTAACTAGAGCTCCCGTTAATAAAGCTTTTCCGTGTGATAACAGAGTAAGCATACAATTCAACCAATCAATATTACCCGTGGGTGATCATAAAAGACGACTAAGGGATAAAATATGCATATAACATTTATGTAAGAGAAGGAAAACTCGAAATAAAACCCTATACAAACACGTCTGAGCAGCGCAGCGTGGTGTAGTAGATCAATTCTCCTAGTGTGGAGGAACCTCCAGACCACCCAGTGGGACATATATGAGCTGAGATTTTAATAAATCGTATTATTCATACCAAGAAACATTTTTTTTTTAAATCACAGCTCAAATTGTATTGAATTTTAACATCATCACAGCTAATATACATCTCACTGCTGAGCCTTTTACATAATAGAATGGAAATTGACCTTACCACATTGGTCAGGTGGATTGAAATTTTGAGTTTTCCTTCTCATGCTATGTTATCTGCATATTATAACTGAACGGTCTCCTACGACAACCACGGACAAGAAAGGGCGTCCTGAATGGTAGTCTTAGTTCGCCAAGAATAGTAATAGAAATGAGAATACAATTAGCTAGCTACTATTTTGATTCTTTAATTAAAAGTCTACAGGACTAATGTATGTGATTGTGATAATGGTACCCACTCATATTTACCTCATATTTTAATGAAAACGTTGGCATTATTATTAAATGTTGGTAAATTATTAACAGACAGAGCTAAAGGCGCTCAGTGACTTTCGCTTTTATGCCGGGGATTAAAATTTACCATTCAATATTGCCTTGATTCTGAGTTTATATATAACATATATAACTTTATCGTCACTTATATAAATGCTATTTATATATCTAAATAACTAGCAAACCCAGCCCGTTGATTTGTTTGTAAAAATCGATATATCGCAGGCTGGTGGCGAGTTACATCATTGGGGATAACATATAAACTTTCTCCGTGAAAAAATACATATACACATCAATTTTCATCACGATCGATTAAATAGTTTCCGAATTAAGCGATATCATATATAGAAACATCCACTTTGAAAGATATAGATAAAACGTTTTTGAAGTGAAACTTTTTTGCGCGCATGAGGTTATATTTTTTACAAATGAAACGCGATATTAGTGACACGAAAATGTGGAACGTTATTTCCAAGAAGAGGGAGGGAGCGATTGGACCGATTGGGAGAGAGTGAGAGAGAGCGATTGGTTGATTGGTTTGGTTGGTGATTGTCAATTGTTTGATTGGATGATAAACGAGATTTAAAAATTAGTTCTCTAAAGAAGTTTCATTTCTGACATGTGTCCTTTGTACGCACGCTTAATTTTTTTTTACGTAATTGCTAATTTAAAAAATATATGAATTATTACCTTTTTAATAGTAACGCGATTGTGCATGTAACCAAATTTTTAAGTGATAATAAAAAAATAGTAACATATTTAAACTTTAATTTAGATTATATAATTTTAATTGTGTTTTAAAAAACGCAAAGGAGACTATCTCAAAATGACCTTGGGGACGTCATTACAGCTCTGATGTTCAGCTCCAAGTCAACAATACAATTATCTGAATACAAAAACAACTTGTTAAAAAAAAGCAATTAAGTAAAGCGTACCTAATACTTGTTATTTTATGAATCCGCGGGTAAAATAAATATTATTCATCAATTCAGTTGAGATATTATAATATTAATGGAGCTTCATAGCTAGAACATTATATAAACTTTACTTCTAAGCAAACGACCGTACCTAAGTACAAGAACAATCTAAATAAGGACACGGGTATGATGGTCCACTCAAAAGGCGAAGAGAGGGCACAGCGGTTTATAAGACCACAGGTCGGTATATTTTCTGCTGTGTGGTAGCGGCTACGAATACTACCAACCCTTACTTTGCTCGTGGATGTCGTAAACGACTAAGAGCCTTATAACGACCTGGATCAATACCATCTGATGCCGTTTGGTTAACAATTACATTTCCAAGGAGGGTTGACGTCTGGCAGGCGGCCGGTCATAAAACTATTGACAATAACTTCTACAATATGTAATATGAAAGAAGAGTACATATTGTATCGACACCAGGTAATTGGGATAAGAGTAGGAGAATGATAAGGTCGGTATATATTTCCGGGTCGCCTGTCTTTCTGAAGCCGAGTGGGGTGCGACGGTATAAGCCTGATAAAAAAACTACATATCTATTAGAGAATTATAAACATAGCAAAAATGTGTTAGCCGTTATCTTGTCGAAACTGTTAACAACTGCATGGGGGGATGTCTTTAAAGTTTTATGATTGAATTATAATTAGCAAACAATGGTAAATATCTGAGTAAACTTTGCAGTTTAAGTAGCCAAGTAATATGCTAACAAAGTTATAGTCTTTATCATAATCCTAAGGGTGGGTTATGAACGCCAATACAAGAACTATATCACGAACCAAACATCCTTGACAATCGCTGCCAGTAAAAGGATTTAAAATCGTATATCTTCTTCTCTCAAATACGTAATAGATTGAATGGTTAAACACGGACATCTAAAACAGTGCGAAATAAATTCAAGTACGACCACAACGGTTGGGAAGTTGCCTTAAACGTCCTCTTATCATAATGTTATCTGCATGCTTGATCAAGTCTTGACATCAAGTCTTAAAACACCTACAGGAAAGCGGCGTCAAATTGTAACGAAATATCTAACATATATTTTTTAAAACACCACCTTGCTCTAAGGACATAATCCTTGAATTGTGGGAGACTTTATAAACATATAATTAAAGCAGAAAAATTAAACCCAGACTCAAAATAACACTTTGTGGCTCGCACAAAGTATTATCCTGCGGAAGGTCGGTTTCTTAACCACTACGCCACCTGTCCCTTACCAACACGTCTGACCAGCGCGGTAGAGTAGGTTAATTTTCCTCCGAATACGGAGGAGGCCCGAGCCCAACAGTGGGATATATATGGGCTGCGATGATGATGATGACGCCATCTGTGCAGTCAAAACGCTAGTTGTTCCGAAGACGCAAGTCAAAACATTATCATGAAGACAATACTGTCACAAGTAATTTACCTAAGGACTAGTACCTTACATATGAAAGTTACAAGTAGACCGTAACGGAGCACGCGACATGCCACGCGTTTGCGCTTACACCACCTACAAGTGAAAACGTGGCCGATAATAATCAGATCCAAACAACGTTACGCTGTTTTTATCTACTAAGAATAATTCTTGTTAAGTACCTTTTGTCACACATGGTATTTTAGTGTAACCAATTCTAAGTTAAATCCATTTAAGATGTACGTAAGCGATAATATATGTAAAGTTTATTTTTTTGGGTAAGACTATTGTTGTTAGCCGCAGATGGCTATGACAATATTAAGCGGACTGTTGGGTGAGCGATGAGCGCTCTCAATCCGAAAAGTATTATGAGATTCCTTTTTAGTTTATATATCTGTTCTTTTGTCTGGCCACAGGCTTTCTCCACGATAGAAGGGAATTAGACCTACTAAATAACACGTTCAAAGGTTTTTGAGCTTTCCTTCTCTTGCAATGATATAATTGTTAACATTACTCAGTCGACGTTTAGAAAAAGATCATTAATTGAATTCTCATTCAGTTATCACATCAAAAGAAGACATCCTAGTTATGTACAAATGGTTTTCTCGGGCAATCATCAGCCCATAAATGTCCCACCTGTAGGACTCGGGCCTCCTTCGTAATGGGAGGGGAAAATAACCTACTATACCGCGCTGGTCAAACGTGTTGTTTCGAGTTTTCCTTCTCTCGCAGAGATGTTATATGCAATTTATATCCCTTAGTCGTCTCATACGATCACCCACGGGTAAGATATGGGATGGTGAATAGTATTCTTACACCGTCACCACACGGAAAGCTTCTCGGGCAATAAAACTTAACTACATATTGTATTTTTGTTATTTTCCCTTTATGAGTGATCGACTTTTATGCAAATGTCGTAAGTAGGTACTTACGTAGACAATGACGACATGATCACATAAACCATTGTTGTTTCTTCCATATTGACGTATTATTTACTGACAAACGTAGTAAATATCGATTCTGGTCGAGTATTAATGGGGTTTTCCGCTTTGTACGTAAAACGCGTGGAAGAACTATTTGTCACTTAAATAGAAAAGTGACATTAATCAAAAATACCAAATTTTACAGTAAATTTAAAGATTTTATCAACGAATAAATGTGCGACTTAATGAATTGCCTATGTTAGTGAGTAACCACAACTTCGCCAATGTAAAAGTAAAATAAGTTTAAAAATTTAGTAGATTTACATTTTAGTCATCAATCATGTCGGTCTTCCTAGTCGTGTCCTGTCAAAGTCCAATATGCGACTTAACATAGAGTAAAACGTATGACAGTAGAGTTTTTGACATTTAATTTAATGATTTATCATTTTTTTATAAAAATACAAACTATAACAAAAACGTGTTAAACAATAATATAAATTTTAAAATTTTCGATAATGTCACTCTTCTTTTTAATTGGCATTACTCTATGAAAAAATCGTAAAAACTTATCAAATATACAATTAACGCACAAAAATAACACTCAGACTTACAATAATTATTTACTGTTTACGCAAAAAAACTTATACGTGTGGATCAAAGTCAGAACAACCGGCATAAGAGATTATTTTGACAACTGCTATCTGTGCATTTACTGTGTGAGATGTGTTACTTTTCTAGTACTACGAGTATCACAACCAAACCGAGTACATAGGCATGAATCTAAATTGCTATAAAAAGAACTATAACCCACGTTATGGCAATATGATGAAAACGTGTTAACGGACTGTAAATATGAGTCAATGTTATTTGAACAACGTCATTACAAAGATAGAGCATACAATTTACAAACAAACAATATTTTTATACCTCTTTGGTAATTACCAATTTTGCTTAAACGAATTAAGCATTGATATTACGAATGCTGTTAAATCGGTTTCCTAGACTTACAGAATAATGTAATATGCGTTTACTCTCGTATACGTGAAGTATTGGTTACATTATTATCATTCAATAGTGGTAGGATCACACCGTTGACAGTTCTCTGTCAACAGCCGCGGGCCGGTACGTCTGTGGTACCACACTCTCACATAAAATGTCGCTTCGTTCGGTGCGCAAGAGAACCGGACGTCTATCTCTCTGAGTGGGTTAAAGATTATTGACTGGCAGCGGTCTAGCTGTATCCCTGCAAAGGTCCATGGGCGGCAGTAACACTTACCATCAGATGTGCTGCTTGCACGTTTGCCGCGGCAAGAGCAATAAAAAAAAATCTATATCATCATTCTCCGAAACTTTATTATTTCTAATTTGGGCTTCGATTTTCTACTTTCATTACATTTCAGTACAATATTTTTTTTCCATGAAACGACCAAGTTCTGAAGTCATCGACCTAAGGGATTAACGATTTTCTAAGATAATACCAGATGTCAGTATATTTACGGGAACTGAATCCATATAAAGGACTGGTATAATTCCTCGTAACAGTCGGTATAATTTAGATATTTTCTTAAAATAACCTATGTATATCTATAAAAGAGAATGATTGTATATATGTATGACATCGCTAAACTCAGAAACTATTTGACCGATCATTATGAAGATTGGTATGTATATGTGTTGTTTCACGTTGAAGGTTTATATGCTATTCCCATTGATGTAACTCGTCACCGACGGCGCTAAGTTATATTGACGTAAGAAAAAAACCAACGGGTTGGCTTTGCTGGTCCATATGTAAGTTACATTAAAAATATTTTCTTTTACTATTCAAATAAACGATAGTACAATTGAATAATATTATTCCTGCTAAAATATATACTACATGTACTAGTATCATGATAGTTTCCATTATTCTATGTATATGGAAATAAATAAATAATAACTTTCGTGATTTTAATCAAATTGATTGAAATCAGTTTGAGTTTTGTGCACGCAAATTCAATTATAACGATTAGATATGCAAGCCATTCGTATGACATAATAAAACACTTAGATAAATGATTAAAAAAATCATTTAAAATAAAATTTCATATAGACAATATATCGCCTCATTGCGTCAATAATGTGTTATCTTGAAAAAAAATATTTTAGAGGAGTGTTTTTTTCAAGTTTCAACAAATAATTGATATATAAATCTATGATTTTAATTATTTAATTGTATATACATACATATCATTACGCCATATCATTTTTCAAGATAACACATTATTGAAGCAAAGAAATGATACATTTTTGAAGAAAAATACTAAAATTATTGTCTACTCTCGCATATGGAGTCAGATAAGAGCTGAGCTAATAAAAGAGCTGTAAATAAAACTGTGGTGGATAGTCGACGGTGCCGCCTACGTGGATATGCATTCCCTTTCTGTAAGAATTGCATATTTTCTTTAAATAAAGAACATCCATGTAGGTGGCTATATGGCAAATATTTAGAGAAAATATAAAATTCTAATTTATTTAGAAAAATTATGCAATGGGAGTGGGCCCATCAGCAAAACAGGTTATAAATTATAACCTCTTTTAATAATCTATTTCAGGGACATATCTACATGCCCATATAAATACTGATTTTTTTTTAACGACCTTGCACTTGCAAGTAATGTTTTATTTTGCAATTTCAAATATTAAAATTCCTTCCACTAATCCATAAAATATTCACAATACCATAATACTTCTTATTAATCTTTACCTTTTTATAAGATCCATTTAAAAAATATAAATATTATAACTCCTAAGATAAGTATAATTCATTGAATTAGGCGATTATATCAAATTATATCAAATCAGGCGAAGTTATATATTAAGTATAATTCGTAAATATAAACTGGGCAACTAAATAGAACATTTCAAAAACGACCTTCACTGGCGGATCTGAATATATTCATGTAGATATTATTTCTGCCCGAGCCTAGAAAGGGATACTAACGGCCTTTGTACATGAGATTCTTAACCCGAGGCTAAGCTGCCAAATTACGTATTTAATGTAAGAAACATGTCCAACATTATGCCAATCCTACCACCAGTCTGGGGCGGCTTAACAACATGTCATCGTCTTTATCCCTCGAAAATCTACTGTAATAACTAAATATAATACTATTTTCTTAGTATTTTAGTTTCTTTCACGTACATTCCGTGTGGTTACGAAGTAAGAATATAATTTACCACCACTTATCTTACTCGTGGGTTTAATAAAAAACGACTAAAGGATTAATAATATGCATATAACATCTATGCAAGAGAAGGAAAACTCTAAATAAACCCCTATATCAATCACTCTGACCAGCATGAGTCAAATTTCCTTCCTATTCTGGAGGAGCGTTCAGCAATTGGGCGTATATGCATTGAGATGATGATGATGATGATGATATATAAGCAAACAACTAATTTTGTAAGAAAAAAGCAATGGTTGTCTGTAAAGTCAGTTTACGGTCGATATTTTTACGTGATAACATCATAAGAAAACATTGCTGTAAAAATGCATAGTTTTATGAATTGAACAAGCATAAACAATGGAAACCACATTAAATTTTCACTTCACTTTTTAAACAGTTACGCGCGTCGTCAAATTCTTAAAATACAAGAACGCTTAGGGCCTGTGCACACCACGTTTTTTAAATGCGCCGTCGACGCGCGTTTGTAGCGATACGCACGCAAGTCAGACGCAGCCTGTAGATCTTTGCACACCTGTATAAATTCATATACGCGTTTGGATCGATACAAACGCGATGCAAACGCGCATGTGTAGCGATACAGACGTGATACAAACGCGCTGGCATTTTGCGTTTTTAAGCAAAACCTCGTCAACAGTAGCAAGGTGGCGTCGGTCGAGACAGCATTGATTGCATGCGCTTTCTTATTAATTTTTAAAAAGAGGAGGATGAAAAATTGTCGTCGTTTTTGGGTACACCCATTTACAAGCGAGAGAAGATTGTGTGGACATTATACAACAACTCACTTTTCTCACTGATTCACACTTCCCTCGTTGCGGGGGAAACCCCGCCCGTAGGGAAGGCGCGCGCGCTAGCGGTCGCATTGGTGTCGCGCGTTTGAATCGATACAAACGCGCGTCAGCATCGCGTTTGTATCGATACAAACGACAACAAACTGCTCTGTAGGATAAAAGCGCGCCATCGACGCGCGTTTCTAAGACGCGCGTCGACGGCGCGTTTAAAAAACGTGGTGTGCACAAGCCCTTAGGCCGATCGTGCCTCTCTATCATTTGTTTCGCGGTCTCGCTTACACGCTCGGCCCAGGCGGAACGTGACACTTTTTCGTGCGTGCAGCCGGCGTTCATTGATTGATAAAACGTTATCACGTCAAAAAATCTAAACCTAAGAAACAAATCTTTATATGGCGGAGGACCCTACAATTCAATACAGATTCAAAACAATCATTAGTGGATCACGCAAATAATTGTCTAGACCACTATTTCATGTGTAGTAGTTATAAATAAAATGACATTGATAAGGATTATAAAATTCATATTTTCCAAGATTGATTATTATATATTAATATCGATACTCTAACACGTCAAGTGACCTTTACCAGAGAGAGGCTGTGGCCATCACGCATTTTAATCCAAGCGTGATAAAGTTTAGAAGGATATTATAGATTTTATATGGTGACCGAACATCAAGAGTCCTTATTAAATGTTATAGGAAAATACGTCTATTGTTAAATACAATTAGAAAGGGAGAGCAGATAATTATAAATGTTGATAGAAAGGGATAACGATAGGCTTATTTATGTCAGTATTGTTATTTGATTTATTGTTTCATGGTCGTCGACGCTATTTATAATGTACGTGAGATGAATCATTTTTGTACTTAGATATTAATTATAATTACTTCTGACTTATAAATATTAAACACTTGAGGTTGTAGCTTTATTCACGTCTCGTCTTTATAACCTTCGCGAACAGTACTTTTTTTGGATAAAAGATATTTTTTCTGTATCCTGATAATTGTATGCGAATCACACATTCGCAATTTTTATATTAGTTAGGCTTATAATAGTTTCTGAATTTCTATGGATTTTATTACATTTCAACATTTTTTTTTTTTAATATTTCGACATTTCGATGTTCCTTGTGTTTCGTAAAAGTAGACAAACACATTTTACGTACCCAGCGAGAAAATAAGAAAAACGTATTGTGGTATAACTTTTTGTCTGCACAGATGGTATAGTGGTTAAGATATCCTACCGTATCAGTGTCGTGGGTTCGATTCCCACTTAGCACAATACCTTGTGTGATCCATAAATTATTGTTCTGGGTCTTGATATAAATTTGTATCCATCAACATACATGTTTATAAAATCGCCGCAATATAAGGATTATTTCGTTAGTGTCAGATGTGGCCTTTTTGAAAAAAAAAACTGCTAAAACTATATGCACTATCTTTTGTGTTATTTCCACCTGTGTTAAAGAAAAAAAGCGTGGTATTTCGATCCTGTATTGATTGGGATGTTCCAAATTTCTTTCTTTTCAGCATTCATAGTAATGAGAACACGTTGAAAGAATGAAATGAACTGGTTATTTGTATGTGTTACATAAAATACTGAGAAAATCAAGACAAACACCAATCTTAATTAATCAAGTATCATTAAACAAACAAGTACGGAAACTCAATTACGTAACAGCTTCTAATTTCGTCTAAAAGCAAAGTTGCATCAATATTAGAGTAGTAATTTACCTAAATGAAGTGCTAATTACGATTAGAAATCATTAAGTAGAGGATTTGGAAGGGTAGCTTTTATAAACCACATTTTGTATCGCCGATAGGGTATACCTAGTAGGCTTTCCGTGTGATGTAGTAGTAAGAATACAATTCAGGTTGAGAGCCCTCAGCGCTCACCCATAGTCCGGGTTAAGCTGTGACAGCCATCTGCGGCTAATAGCTAAAAGACAGACACAAAAAATAATCTCCCCTGCAGATGCAGTTGGCCCAGGTCGATATTAAACTCTTAGTCATCTTTTACGAGATTCACGAGCAATGTAAGGTTTGGTAGTATTCATATCCGCCATCACATAGCAATTTATTCTTACTAATTTATCACACATAAATAAACGTGGCTATCAATTACATTAAAATAGAAATGTCAAGGTGATATAAATGCCCATCTTTAACTTTAGCCTTGTCGTAAACATGCGAGACGTGAAACGATTTGCTACATCCCGCCATATGCGTTATTATAAAGTTGCACTGTTGCTTAATAGGTGAAGAAATAAAGCATGAATATATAAAGGATATTCAATATTTAGAGACTTTATTCGTAAAAATAAGATATACCTTTCAGATGGTGGATACTAGTAATGGTCTAGTTTTTTTTTTGGCGGCGGGTTATGGAGTTGTCACACTCCGCTATATCCGTCCGGAGTGACAGAAGAAGCGACACGCGACCCCATAGACCCGCTCTTCTGGTCCTACTAGTTTAATAGTGGGTTTAATGGTAGTTTTAATGGTGGTAGGACCACGCTGATGACAGTTTTCTCTCTACAGCAGTACACTCTCGCAGAAAATCGACGTCTGAGCAGTGGCAATGTGCTGCTTTGCTTCGTTCGGTGAGCGAGAGAGCCGGAAGCCCAACGTTCTGGGTGGGTTTGGGGTTTTATTTGTTAGACAGCGGCCTAGCTGTATCCTGGTATGGCAACGGTCCATGGGTGGCTGTAACACTTACCATCAGATGCGCTGCTTGCTTGTTTGCCACCAAAAGCAATAAAAAAAAACCCGTCCCTAATGGTCTTAGATGCTAAGCGTTCAATTCGTTATTTAAACCATCCATAAATTATTATTTTTCTCAGTCAAGTCGTCATGATTTGTATATTTTAAATTAAAAAAAAAACTCCATGATATAAGGATTAATTTCTTAGTATAATATTAGATATGTATAATTCATGACGGCCTGTCTCATAGGCAAACTACCCCTATATGTACCCGTATATTAAATTAATCTCACATCCCTTAGTCATTCTTTAAAACAGCCGCCAAAAAGTAAATACTAAAGACGCTATTAGTTGAAAAAATTAACAACTACTATGGAGTGATATCATATGAGTAGACGAAGTAAAAACTTATTGTTTACTATCTATAAGAAAGAAAGAAGAAAGGAAGAAAATCATTTATTTTGTTCTCGTTAAAAACTAATTAAAATAAACAGAACTAAAGATATCAACTTGTGGTATAAAATGACATTAACAAGAAACAAAAAAGGCTATTAGCTCAGCTTTGGCTATTTTATTTTATAAAATAGCGCTGATATTCTAGCAACACCTGGTACATTTTAAAGAAGTTATTAAAAAGATAGACAACATCATCATTCTTTTAACTCATAAATATCCCAATGCTGGGCTCAAACATTCTCTAAAATCTAGAACTGAATACCACACTGGTCAGACCCATTGGTATAGATTTTTATTTTATCTATGATTATTTTATAGTATAAGTTTTAATTCGAATTGTTCCTTGTCTTGCATAGATGTTATATGCATATTTTATCCCTTAATCGTCTATTACGACATCCTCTAAGCTGGTGAATTGTATTTTTACTTGGTCACCACACGGAAATATAATTATACAGATGTCTATGTATAGACCGTACAAAATACATATATTTCCATGACCAGCAATTACGACTTTTCAAGCAAAGGATCTTTAAGTACGCTACTTCCGCTATGTACTATAATAGACGTAAAAAATAACGCACGTCAATAGAAATCAAAATTAGCCCGGATTTGACATAATAGTTTTCCTGTCCTATTGTACTGGTGCGTCTGCTTCTTTTGCAATAATTCTTCAATGTTCTTGTTTTCTATTTGTTACAGATAGCATTGGTATAAGATGTCTAAATATATTTGTATATAAATGTTTATCGAATCCTTACTAATATTATAAATGCGAAAGTAACTCTGTCTGTCTGTCGCTTTATCACGCCAAAACTATTGAACCGATCTAAATGAAATTTAATACACAAATTCTCTAGAGCCTGACAAAGGACATAGGCTACTTTTTAATGCAAAAAACAACCCGTAAAGGGAGATGAAAAGTTATAAGGAAGTATCGTCGATTTTAAAGCCATAAGTTTGAAAAGCCAAAGCGTTGCTTATTTTTAGGCTATTGATTAGATATAAATAAATATGACATTAAAATGTTGTACAAATTTACCCTTAAGGGGTAATATAAAAATAGGGAATGAAAAACTTTAGGAAAGTAACATTTTACGCGGGCGAAGCCGCGGGCAGAAGCTAGTATAAAATATGAGGTAGTAGTTTAAAAAAGTGCCAAAAGGCCAAAATCTTTAAGTCTACGGCGAAAATATCTCTAAAATCGATGAAATCTGCCAAAAAAGTCGGCTATACATTATTTTCTCTGACGCAGGGCCTTATGAAGTAGTATACTAAAACCACTGAACTAGCGAAAACGTTCTTACTCTCTTCTCAGCGCATATGCTGCCCACTATTGGGCACGAGCGTTTTCCAAGTGAGGGAAATTAGTCTACTACACCACGCTAATCAGGACTTGGCATAAGGCTTTATTTTGGAGATTCCCTGTAGTTATGATAGCTTCTCGTATCCCTCAATCGGATTTTGCGCATTCAGGGAGATAAAATAGCTAGTAGTAGTAATAGGCTTTGTATTCTTACTTCCTTATCACAGGGAATAGAATTAAAAAAAAATAGGCTACTTATCAATAAAAGTTTGACGAAGTTAATAATATAAAAATATAAATCAATAAAAAAAAACTAAAAAAAAAAACGTGTGTGTGTGTCAGCTCCGACGCACGACTGGAGTTTACTCCTTAAGTACGATTAAAAAAATATGTATGTATGTGTGTATATATATATATATTTATTTACATTTATTAAAACTGTTCAGTGAAGTATTATCTCACGTCAGAAAGTGAAAGGTGCGCAAAATATGTTGCGCACCAAAAACGAGGTCATTCGATCACTAGATTTTACTCCTCAATTTTTTCTCATACCGGGCGCCTTATATGAAAATCGATTCTTAAGGAGTAAACTCCAAAAAAAAGAAAGTATTATCAATATATCCATTTATTTTATTTTAGTTTATCAACATTTGTATATTCTAGCATTACGAGAAAGTTACTTTAAATATTCCCAGCACATCCCATAGTAACAAGCAGTAAAGAATTAATTATATAAAACATTTTGTAATTGAAATTTATAGGAAACAAAGTCTTATTAATTTAATGGTAAATAGGATCGTGTTTGTTCAAATCCAATATCGGTATTTTAGGTCACCTTAGGCGTTGCCAAAATCGAGACGTTATTCAAAATTAAATACATATAAGGCGTCTGGTTAGCGTTATTGGGTTGAGAGCCCTCAGCGCTCACCCACAGTCTGGGTAAAGTTGTCATAGCCATCTGCGGCTAACAACTCAGTCACACATAAATAAAAAAATAAAATAAAATGGTTAGCGTAAAATATCTTTTAATAACTTGGTGGCTCAGTAATATACGTGTATTGGTTGGTTATGAGTTTGGTGACCTAACACAAGAACGGGCTACAGGTAACAAATTTTTAAACATTAAATTTAAATATGTAAAAAAAAATGTATTTATATAAAGGTAATTACTTAAATAATAAGTTTATATTACATAACACAAAAATAAAAACAAAAGTTTAATAACAATAAAACCATTTGGAATATCAAACAAAGCAAAGACTACATCGAAAACTTGTTTTTTTATGTACTGCCTGTAGTTAAAATAAGAAATAACATATTTCTTTCCACAAATTCACATTATAATCAACCTTGCTTAAATAAACAAACCATCTTCATTGTAAGTAATGAAAATGTAGTTAATTTTAACCATATTACAGAAAATTAATCACAGTTAAATAAAGACCCTTTCACACACTATTCCTCATTGTTTTCTTACTTGACACGGCCAAATCGCGTAACAAACATGAGAAGCGCATATTACAAAATTATTGCGTAACACGAAATATGAACGGGGTGCTATTAAATTTGGCAATATAGTACTCGAATTGTCTATTGTTGTATGACGTAAATTTTATTGTATGGGTCAGTGGTATTGTGTAATTGTTATAAAAAAAAACTACGTAGGAAGTGGACGGTATTATCTACTAAAAATAGGTGACCTAGTAGGGTGCACAGTTTATAGCTTCTAATATATATATATATATATATATATATATATACACATTTGGTTACATTGCGACAAATATTTATTATTAGATACCCTTCCCAAGGAAGGTTGACGTCTGGCAGGCGGCCGGTCATAAAACTATTGCCAATAACTTTTACAATATGTACTATGAAACAAGAGTACATACTGTATCGACCCCCAGTAATTGGGATAAGAGTAGGAGAATGATGGTTATATTGCGACAAATATTAACGAAACCGCTCTTTTTTTTTGCAACGGGCAATGGAGTGGCCACATTCTGCCAAATCCATCCGGGGTGATAGAAGAAGCGGCGCGCGACCCCATAGACCGACCTGCCCTACATGTACCTCTCTAGAGCGGGCCACCGGAACCCAGTCTTCCGAGGAAATATGAGACTTTATATATTTCCTCGATTATCGAGACATTTCTCAGGATTAGAATTATACTATTCAATTGGTTGAAGTTGGAACATGCCAACTGACCTTACAAGGTTAAATTTTATTCCTCTGTAATACATTACAGAGTAATAAAATTTGCATGACTAAATTACACCTCTGCTTAATCCATGGGCGTAAAGATTATAAATAAACAAAAATATATATCTGGTAATTTAACCCTTTCGCTATAAAAAACAACAATTTTAATAAAAATAACTGTTAATCGTGGAAAGAGTATTGTGTCTATTATCTGTCGATAAATCTATAAAAATAATTTATTAAACATATAAATATGAAAACCCCGTTCAGAAATGTTATAATTCTGTTAAATTTATATTTATAATGGCGATTGTAGCAATAAAATAAACAGATACATATTACAATCTAAACTAAATGTAGGAAGTGAATCTTAAATTATGTTAAGTTTACAAAATTCTATAAACACTTGCTCCATTAAACACCACTTTCCCTACGTGTTATGATAAGAACTAAATAAAAAAAAATACACTGCACGAAAATTTACATCGGCACGTCATCACTCGACGAACGTTTGAGCAGAAATAGAGGCCTATTAACCTGAATCTCACGTATACCGCCTCAGGCGTTATATTGCGGATACCTGCGTATACGCAATCGTTAGGTGCAATATTAATGTTTATAGATTAAAAGTAAACTACATATTATCTTAAGTGTTTACAGCATCATGTAGAAACAACGATTGCTTATATAATGCAGGTGTTGACTTGCATCAAAGAGAGCAAGATTGCATGATATTCGTGCATTTTGTTTAACAAACAAATGTTACATGTTTCGTCGAAATACGTGTTTTGAAGAATACCAAAAACCTTTCGCTCCCAATTTTCTTAAACAAACCAAATGTAAATAAGATTAAAAGATCGTATTCAAAGAATTATTCTAAATGAATGACGGCCATAAACAGTATTCTAACTTTGCTCATCGGTCTTGTAAAAGATGATTAATACAGGTTTATACTTCTTCCACCAAGTATTGCGTACTTACCCGTGTGGGTATGGCTTAAGATGCATTATATCACAAATTTTGTGGTAGTCGTAAAAATTGGCTGAGACATCAATCACCAAGAGATTAGGTAGCAGCATTTGCCTGGGCGA
Organism: Lymantria monacha; assembly: GCA_905163515.2. Taxonomy (NCBI): domain Eukaryota; kingdom Metazoa; phylum Arthropoda; class Insecta; order Lepidoptera; family Erebidae; genus Lymantria; species Lymantria monacha. The sequence continues at coordinate 9,374,464 of LR991107.1, read as the reverse complement.
TTTATGCAATTTAAACAATACGCTTCTCTATGACGAGAACTAAGTTCAGTTCAACAGTGAAGTTCTATAGTTTGATCAATTAATGAGCTACCTGATCTACAATTACTTCCCCAAAGAGCATTGATACAAAGAACCGTCCAACGACGATTTTTTTCTAAAACTACACATTATATTTTCGCTCCACTACATCCGTCTATCTTAAAGATATACCACACGCTATATACCCATGAAAATAAGGATAACTATACTGATGATGGCGTTAAATTCCAGACGAAAAACTACATAGATACGATTTTATCAATTGAGATAGGTAATGATACGGAAAAAAATATCTTCTGGTTTGCTGTCACATATAGATATTGATAAGTGACAAATATAAATGTAGGGCACCTAGAAAGGCGAGAATAAAGTAACAAATAGCATGAAAGTTTACGTGTTTTTTTGCTTACATAACAATAATAAAAGGCGTCGAAGTGGAATGATCTGAAAATAATAATCTATGATACGAAAAAATTTATACAGGTATTTACAAGATATTCTGTTATATTTTTTTTCTGTTTAGGTGTCTTTTTGGTGTGATGGCAATTAAGAGGTGCAACTCCGATTTCATATAGGTAATCTGGGTTGCGCAAAAAGAATTTCTTAGCACAATACATATTGTGAAAATATACCTATATCATATGGGTATTTAATAGTGAAAACGATGGTAGCTTCTCGTTAGCCACCACCTCAGCCAGAAGGTACGTGTAGCAATACATAACGCAGTGCTTGTCCCAACATTACTGTATGGAAGCAAGAGTTGGTTATGCAGAAAAGAGTATGAAATTAAAATTAATGCGGTCGAAATGCGATCTCTGCGGTAAATCTGTGGAGTTAGGCTGACCGACCGCATTCGTAACGACGACGTAAGAGAGCGAGTAGGTATGAAAGAGAGTATTGGTGTAAAGATGCGAAAGAGAATGCTCCGATGGTTCGGACATGTGGAAAAATGCCGAACGAACGTCTGGTTAAGAACATATACAATGCGAAAGTGGAAGGATGTAGGTACCGGGGGAGACCGAGACTAACCTACCTAGACCAGATCAGTCATGTACTGAAAGAAGGTTGAGTCAAGAGTCTCCGAAACCTGCTAGCGTGTATGAAGAGAATTATGAATGCTGAGGAAGCGAGTGAAGTATGCAAAGATAGAGTTCTCTGACACTCTGTTCTCTCTGCCTACCCTGCAAGGGATATGGCGTGATGATATGTATGTATGTATAAAACGATGGTCATTTTAGTTATGAGAACATTAAATACTTAACGCGGCCACGTTATGATGTCTAGGTACAATACGAAAGTAAGTTTGTTACGCTTTCATTACTCAGCCCATCATCATGAAGTATATGTTTTCAGGGAATAATACATACCTTCTATTCAAAATAATGTAGTATTTCTAAGGAATAAAAACGTTTAGGCAATCGTTTGTTATAACAACTTGGTCTCCAAACATGCCTTAAGCAAATACTAGTTACTTATAAAATAAAAAAGACACGTGTACAAATTTGAAAAACAAAGGTATCAAATTTATTACTGAAGCATTTATTCAATATATATCTTAACCATATGAATATTGGTTATGATTATAACTTATATCGAGGCTTCCCTAAAAGATTACCTACTGAATCTAAGTACGTACTTATTTATGTTTTTTAGGGACGATCGTCTTTACTAGGAAGTTCGGACCGAAGAAGGCTTATCGTACCTTGAAAGCTGTGGGCGTGGGTACGATTTACGCATTGCGAAAATGTATTATGATTCAAAATTTCGTTAGATTATTATAATGCAAAATATGTAGAAATGTTTGGATAAATTTACGAAATAACTATATACAAAATATTTATTAATATTCGCCGACCAGGTTTGGTCAAAGTACTCGTATGTAGGGCATCATGAGAGGTACAAAACTATATGCGTTACGACTTTTGTTATGTTAAGCCGTTACGTTACGCAGAGAATGTATTTGTGCTTGTATGTGTGCTTCCTAAGTATAGCTGAATTGACCAACATATATCATGTTAATACTAATAATTCACAAAAGATACACTTCTTCTGCGTGTATTTAGTAGTTGCTACTCATCTTAGAGGATGCGTTTATAAAGTGTGTTTTAGGTTTATCATAAAACTTTTATTTTCGTTGTCCGGAACGAGACGATGATGCACATTCAACTTGCTAGTAAGCATCTTATATGTTTAAAGCCCAGGTCGAGGTCACAGTAACCGATGCTAAAGGTGAGTAAGTTTGACATTTATTCAATAAATGTTTGATAAGTGTATAAAAAAACCGTGGTCGTAAATATATCATGTACTAAGAAGATTGTTACAATTAGTCATTAGGTTTTTGCGGGTAGTTAACGAAATTGTTTTAATGATAGGGTACGGACAATCGTCTAGTGTTTATATCGATTCGAAATGTTTATATTCAAATTTTGTAATACAGCCTCGGATGGATGTTGTTAATTTTTTATTGAAATTAAAAATCAGTTATATATATATATTCATATGAACTCTATCAAAGGACTTATGGTACCTACACATTACAAATTTTACATTTTAACTTATTAATTCAATATTCCACCTTTGGTTCGGAGCGCGGCTACCACTGAGAAGGTATCCTGCAAGAAACTTAAGAAAACAAGCGGACTTGACTTATTTTTTAAATGATTCTTTTTTTTTTTTTTTATATAATTGTATGCAATATTTTTAGTAAGTATTAGATCAAATGTTGAAACCTGCTCTTTCATTAATCAGGATATATATATTTTTTAATGCAAAATATTATAGTTGAAGCAGATATCTATATAGCGTCACCCGACCCGATTACAAATCAACTACCAGAATTCGTAGGCAGAAAGAAGTAAACGGCAAAAAAATGTGTTTATGCTAACATCATCCTCATGATTACAGTAATTTCCTTCACGGAATCTTAAACGCATTACGTGTGATGCCCGCACAGAAGAGGCGAGGTCATTGTCGCGACCTTATACAACTTCGGTGTACAGCCGAACTTCGGAACAGGTTCCTTTGCGTGCCCAGTAGCTATGTTGAAGCGAAACGGGTGGCTGTTAGGGGACGTCCACTAATCACGTGATCGTTTTTTAGCATTTTTGCACAATAGTTTCAAGATTGAAAATTGGAAGAAAGCATGGAATGCATTATTCAAATATATTTTATTTAAATGTTACCTTCTTGACAGACATGTCTCAGTTCCAATACAAGTAATGCCAAATAATTAGGTTAACTAAATATCTGCTTTAATGCTTCAAATAGTAAGATATGTTTTTAAACCTTGTGCTTTTATACACCAAGGCGTAAAAAACACGCATATATTTCGTCAGGCAATTTTAGGGACAAGTATTAGAGGAGAAGCCTTTTACCATTTTCCGGCACGGTTGCAATTCTCAAACTTGTTATTAATATTTTTTAAAGAGAATGGAAGAATTCTGCAGAAAGCTGCGCTGCACCGTTTTTGCGGAATTAAGGATTCAATTTATAATCTGTGGATGCTTATGGCACTGATATACTTGTATACAGAATTCTGCAGAAACTTTCTAAAGGACATTATTTTAGCAGTTTAAGAATTCAAATCCAAGATTTCATGATCGCTAATGCTTATAGCACTGATATACTTGTATACAGAATTCTGCAGAAACTTTCTAAAGGACATTATTTAAGCAGTTTAAGAATTCAAATCCAAGATTTCATGATCGCTAATGCTTATGGCACTGATATACTTGTATACAGAATTCTGCAGAAACTTTCTAAAGGACATTATTTTAGCAGTTTAAGAATTCAAATCCAAGATTTCATGATCGCTAATGCTTATAGCACTGATATACTTGTATACAGAATTCTGCAGAAACTTTCTAAAGGACATTATTTAAGCAGTTTAAGAATTCAAATCCAAGATTTCATGATCGCTAATGCTTATGGCACTGATATACTTGTATACAGAATTCTGAAGTAACTTTCTAAAGGACATTATTTTAGCAGTTTAAGAATTCAAATCCAAGATTTCATGATCGCTAATGCTTATGGCACTGATATACTTGTATACAGAATTCTGCAGAAACTTTCTAAAGGACATTATTTTAGCAGTTTTAGAATTCAAATCCAAGATTTCATGATCGCTAATGCTTATGGCATTGATATGGGCAATATAAAACAATAATTATCTTGCTTGGATTTAATTTTTGTCTATATATACTTGTTTTAAACAATACTTGCTTTGAATACGTATTGTAGATTCATATCAATTGTATAGCACTTTGTTGATTGCTTAAACTTGTATATGTACATACAAATCTTGTCAAGTAGAACGAAGTTATCACTTAAAATCTTTTGAGGCACCAAAATAATTTCAAACACGAATATTGTACAATTTTAGTCTATCCATCTATCCAACAGCGTATCATCAGCTGGTCTCGAACATTGATTTACAGCTTTCCGTGACTATAGCATTTCAAATTACTGCAAATCTACTCTACGGGAATTTCTATTGAATATGCATGCTGTACAACATTCACCTTGCTTACTTGCACACTTTCACTTTGATGATTATTTAGAAAACAAATATTAATTACACTAAGAAATTAATCGGTATAATAAGACATGATCGTTAGTAAAATTACGAGAAACGTTATTAAAATTATTTATATTATAATAAAATAAAATATAACTACAATAATACTGTCATATAAAAATTCTTACCGATTATCGTTGTTGATTGATTGGGACATTCATTCCATTCACAAAGATGAAGTTGTTATAATAATTAATTCGAGTTTCACTAATAAAATAAACATAACATTTAAAAAAATCATTCAAATGATTATCATAAGTTTCCACAGTCTAATAAGCTGATGACATGAGCAGTCATCGTCATGTCACCGACATTTCATGCAAATTTAGTGATTTTTTTCCCTATGATTGTTGACAATAGTTTAAATAAATTAACTAGATTATTTATAATAACAACTACAACAGATATTTTTAAATTATATTAAACTAGAACACATAAGTAATTAGAAAATAATTCACAGACAATTAATGTAATATAACCCGAATTAAAATGGTCAAGAAGGGTACTTACGTAGAGTACGTACTTATTTAAAGTGCTCCTGTGAATTTTAATGTCGCTTAAATTCGTATTGCAATGAAATAATCTTTATTATTCATATCAGTCTACGTTAGAGGTCGTGATACTCTGACCTTTAACATAAAACACCAAATTCGGAGATAAGGAAACCGACCGACGATCGCTTCCTCGTAAAGGCTGTTAAATATTGCATTAGCAAGTAATCGTACAATAGAATCAATTGCAATTTTTGTCGCTAATATTTTACGGTTTAGTTATTTTATGACAACGGTCATAGTGTGCGTATTGTTTTCATCAAATCAAATAAGCCATTTAATATTATATATTTCTCTTTTTCTAGTTATTATTATAATAAATTCTTGGATTATTATACTAATTCTTGGAATAATTTTGCAAAAAAAGGACATTGTCGAAAATAAATAGAAAATCTTTTTTTTATTTTCTTTAAAACTAGTTTGTAAGGTGAAAAATCTATAAAGTGCTTTTATTACCCAAATCAGTTAGCAAATGCACTGAGCATTTGCTAACAGAAAAGGAAAGAAAATACATAACGACAACTATTATTTTGTTTTATCTGAGCTGCATGGAGAACGGACAGCAGTGCTGTCCTGGCAATGTTGTGACATCAAGGATGATCATCAACTCACCTGTCAAGCATGGCAATTTTCACCCTCAGGCAGCCCTATGCCCAGCAATGGACGTAACTATCCTGATTATTATTTAGCTAATACCGAAAATTGCAAATAATGATTTTGAATCTAGTCTGATAAAGCTCCATGATTGGTCGAGTGAAAGTGAGAGCGCCATCTATGCGACTGTGACGTAACGTAACAAATCGGCCATTGTCCGTTACTCTTTGGGTTACAGCAACCAGTGATTGGCTAATGAGTGTCTCAAGATCGTAGACTAGGCCGTTCTTTTATGTGTCATTAACGAAACTATAATTGATCTATATAGCATCTATACATCTATAGGATTTAATATGATCTTATTGAAAGAGCATTATTTTAAATACTTTATTTTAAAAATAGTATATTTTTGTGTGAAAGAAAGAAAGAACCCAAAAATAAATGTAATTAAATTATCTACAAACGATAAATAAGAAACAAGAAGTTTTATGTATTAGACATATTCTATGTTAAATTCCAATTTTCTCAAAAATTGATTTCCTTTCGACGCATAAAATATCGTATTTGTAAAATTAATGTAAATATTTCATAAATTACTTAAACTACGTAACACTTTACACCGTATCGCAGTTTTAAACAACGTATTTACTTTACTTCGTCAATATATATGTATTAGGTATGTATGAAAGTGATCCAAAACGTAAAATGTTTCTTGCAGTCTAAACCTAAAAGGTTGATATATAGGTCAACATTGCCAAAATCGTTTTTAAAAAAAGCAAAAAGCGCCGTTGTGTTTGTGTATTCCTATCATAATGCAGTAGGTTGCTTTTATTGTCTTCCGACGCTGTCTGGTTGAGGCCTTTGAACCGTCTGAAAATTTTACGCACGCTGCATTCGGTATAATAATACACTTTGCATTAAGTAAAGAAAGACAGATGACGGAATCGAGTGTCGCTTTCACGGTAAATATCGCGTGAATTTTAAATAATGCTATGTATTTTTTTTTTATTATGTTGAGAACTTACATTTTTTTTTCTTTTATTTCGTATGGGTTACATTATGATAACTTCCGTTATTGTTGTAACGTAATAATAAACTGTATTAGCCCGAATTCGGGTTCGTTTTATGACCGATTCACTTTCGCCCAGTTTCTTATTTCACGATTATAACACCTCTCACACCTTATAGTATGAAATTAAAGTTATAAAATTATATTGTATTGAAATATTATGTAACATTTTAAATTTCACTCTTAATTAAAAGTAAATATTATTTACAAACGTAAATATTCATCCGTGTGGTGACGGAGTAAGAATAGAATTCACCACCCGCTATTTTACCCGTGATCGTAAGAGACGACTAAGGGATATAAAACACATATAACATCTATGAAAGAGAAGGAAAACGCGAAACAAAACCTTATACCAACACGTCTGATTGGCGTGGTGTGGCGTTGTAAGCAGTAGGTCAATTTCCCTCTCGTTACGGCGGAGGCTCGAGTCCAACAGTGGGACATTTATGGGCTGTGGTGATGATGATGATTAAAAAATCATTTAAATCATTATCATAAGTTTCCACAGTCTAATAAGCTGATGACATGAGCAGTCGCCGACATTTCATGCAAATTTAGTGATTAATTAAGCAATTTGCTCTTTTTATGGTGATATTTTTTTTCATAATCCTTTAAAAGTATACGAAATATGTTTTTATGATATTTTGATTACAGTAGTTTAATAGATATTTATTTTATTTATTTATTTATTTAAAAACTTTTGCACAAATTAACAGTACAAGGCGGACTTAATGCCATAGGTATTTTCTACCAGTCGACCTAGGGTGGAGCAGAAATGATGTAAGGTAGGTGCAATGTAAACAGAAAATATTTTAAAAACAATGGAAAAAAAAAACGAAGGTGATTAAATGTATTTTTACCGTATGTTCGAATACCTAATAAATATATAATTCATATAATATATAATAAATATTTCGTTAATTAGTGAAAGAAATTCGTAGACTAAACTCGCTTACCAATAATTTTTTTTTTTTTTTTTTTTTTTTTAAGACACCACCCTGCACTAAGGAAATAAACCTTGTATTGCGGGGGACTTTACAAACATGCAATTAACGCAGACAAATTACACCCAGACTCAGAACAACACTTTGTGGATCACACAAAGTAATGTCCTGCGTGGGAATCGAACCCTCGACACTGGCACGGCAGTTCGGTATCTTAACCACTACGCCATCTGTGCAGTCAAATTACTTTAAGATTTGTATTAAAATGTGGGTGGTGAATATTAATAGCGTATCGTGTACAAAAATAGCTTCCATTTCGTAGATCTATTTTAGTAATTGAAATTGTCGAATAATATTATTTTAAAATTTTCTACTTCGTAATATGATATTTCAAACGCGAATATTTACGAGGGTATATATATATATATAGTTTGTCTCTTTCACAAAAAAAAATATACTGAATAAATATTGATGTAACTTTACAATGTATAAAAACTCGATTACTATATTTATATTAGATTTTATAAATAATCAAGCATATTAAATGCTAAATTTCAGTAATTTGAATAAATTTACAATGTCCAAAGCTTGTATATCAAAATAACCAATATGCTCCATATTGTAAAGATAAAATTTTGTTGATGCTTTGTCTTAATAACCACTGTCATAACAAATTCGTATAAAACTGTTATTATAGTATTATGCAAGGACTTTATTTTAAACTCCTAAATTATGTGTACTTATTTTATACTTACTTATAGTGCGAGAACGGGCTGTATAGCTATTTTGTCTACAAATATTATAATCAACTATTAGGTACTGTCAAATATTATAGAATATGTCGCTTAGTATTAATTATAATCTTACTAGTTTAGTCTTTGATTAAACAATAATTCCCATTGTTTCTTGATTAAATTGTATTGAAATCATAACCCTCAAGGAAAGGTCAACGCATCCCGAGGGTTCATACGCCCACAAACCGTACGAGCAATAGATTGTGGGACGTTAATCAACGTAAAGATAGCGATGGATTGAATTATAACTGATGATGACAAAGGAATATTGCAAACAGGAACAAATAGACAAACAGCTGGTTGGTTTATTAAAGTAGGATTCTATATAAAAACTAATTTATAATATTTGATTTGCTAATGTTTATATTGTTATTTTCTCTGTGTGGTGTCGGAGTAAGAATACAATTCACCACCCTTGCCCGGGTGTCGTAGAAGATGACTATGATTTGCATAAATAGAAGAAACCACAAAATAAAACTCTAGATTAACCCGTCTGACCAGTGGTATAGCAGGTTCCTATTATGTAGGCAGCTCAAGCTCTAACAGTGGGACATATGTACATGAGCTGAAATGATAATAATAAACATTTAAAGTCACTACTCCACTCCTATTGTCACAGTATTAAATATACCTAAAACTAGACATGGGCGAAACAGTACTTCGCGAAGTGATGTGATATGGCATTACATTTCGTGCCGAGTAATATTATATTTAACCATCACTTCAAACATCACACATGACATTTCATGTCATGTGTTATGCGTAATGCAATAGCGCTCTATACATACGGCGGGCGGCGTCAAGAAATATAAGCCTTAAGGTTCTGAAAATAAAGCTCAAAGTAAATATTGAATTGCCAGACACCGAACATTGCAGAAATGCAGAACAATACACGGATGTTCGCGTCATGTTTAATGTGATGTGTGATGTTTAATGTGATGTTATGTTTAGTCGCGTAATGTGTAATATGACAGTACGCGGTCGGGTAATATTACGTGTGATACATCACTCGCATTACTTACACATGTCTACCTAAAACCTTTCTCGACAAATAAGGTTCAAAAATTTTCTACACATCAAAATTTTTCAAAAGCCAAGCTAGGTACTACCCATCCAAAATTGCATCGTTCAAACAAACTCTTCAATATTGTAATATAGATTTGACGGTATACTTTATCTGGTAAAAATAGACCTTCCATATACATAGCCTAGATATAAAATCGATTAATCTATGTATAATATACACAAGCGTTATTATTTAATAACACCATTTATATGGAGAAATGTGCCTTAACACAGATAGGAAAGGGAGGACGGTATGCGACAATACTGACAATCTATAGCTTACATATATCATTTCTACTTCAGAGCTCGACGTGCATATTACCATGGTAACTCACAAAATTATCACTTTCACACGTCTCATCCTTACTATAATAGTATATATTACTTTATTTACTATATAATATTATAAATGCGAAAGTAACTCTGTCTGTCTGTCGCTCTTTCACGCTGAAACTACTGAACCGCTCTAAATGAAACTCGGTACGCAGTTAATCTAGAGCCTGATAAAGGATATAGGCTATTTTTAATGCAAAAATAGGGTTGTAACGGGGAATGAAAGTTCTAAGGATGTATCGTCATTTTTAAAGCCAGAAGCTTGAAACTTATTTTTAAGCTATTGATTAGATATATATATATGTATATATATATATATATATATATATATATATATATATAAATATGACATTAACATTTTGTAAAAAAAAAATATTCTTAAGGGGTAAAATAAAAATAGGGGATGAAAAACTTTAGGAAAGTAACCTTTTACGCGGGCGAAGCCGCGGGCAGAAGCTAGTTTATTATAAACGATTGAATTTAACATGGATGCTAATAATCTATCGGAAATTTTAGACAATTTTAATAAAATTCCACTGTTAAAATGCTTATTACTTGTTTGGACTGGTAGGGACTATTATCCGTTCAAGGCTAGGACACTGTTTATTTATCTGCGATTGCCATTGGGCGCCTAAATGATATAACTACCTAGATCAAATCATTTTATAAGAAAAAAATCTTAACATAGAAACCCTTTCCATTCAGACATCTGATCAGAATTTAGATCCATTTTCTCTTAATAATAGAGGCATCTTCTACTCAACAGTGGCGCGTATAGACGTCGTAAATAAGACAAAGTTTTTTAGTCAAGTGACAGTTAAATTAAAAATTATTTTATACTGACCCGTAACATAGTATTCTGAGCCAACCACCACGCGGATTGAAAAACTACCATAATTGTGAATGGATACCGTTTTCAAGTAGCTCCATTAATTCAGGCGAAAATTCTTGATGTTCCAGACATTTTAATTCAGTCACGTACATGCCTCATCCCTATGAAATCTCGTCGTAGGGACACCGCATTCTCCTTGGAAATTAATCACGTCAATGTAGGGAAAACGTCACGCTAACAATAGTTCGTTACGGACTGACGAAAAGAAGAGAAAATATTCATTACTAAAAATATATATTAATATTATTAATATACATTTAAAATATATATTACTAGCTTCTGGCCGCGGCTTCGCCCGCGTAAAAGGTAACTTTCCTAAAGTTTTTCATCCCCTATTTTTATTTTACCCCTTAAGGATATTTTTTTTACGCAATTTTAATATCATATTTAATTATGTCTAATCAATAGCTTATAAATAAGTTTCAAGCTTCTGACTTTAAAAATGACGATACTTCCTTACAACTTTTTATCCCCCTTTACAACCCTTTTTTTACATTAAAAGGTAGCCTATGTCCTTTATCAGGCTCTAGACTGTCTGTGTACCAAATTTCATTTAGATCGGTTCAGTAGTTTTTGGCGTGAAAGAGCGACAGACAGAGTTACTTTCGCATTTATAATATTAGTATGGAGGGATATATGAAACATTAATGATATCTCCCTTTGCACCAGTTATCATAAGAAACGATTACAAGTCTCTATCCACACATATCAGATCCCTGCCTAGGATATGAGAGGGCCATGGTCGTGCCAAGGCTGCCTGTCTCCAGTCGGGCGCTTCTATACACAGATGTCAGGGTCGTGACCGGGCTATGCGCATTATTATCATGCTAATATCTGTATGTGGTTTGGATTCATCCTTGGGACGTAACATATGTATGCTAGGTCATGGCAAGCCAAGATTAATTCTAAATTAAAATCTATTCCAACTCTTCTGAGTTTGTTGTAATAGGCTAATTGCATCATTATCAACTAAGGCGTGTCATCTCCAAATAAGACAAATAAATGTATTAAAAAAATGAGTATAAATGTATATCAAAAATTAAGAGACGCAGTTTTAACTGTGAAAAGTGATCTCTTTTTGAAGTAATATTTACATAATGAATCATTTGCTTAGCACCCGATTGACAGAGAAAAGAGAACCACCCATAAGTTTTCAACCACCAAAATAACTACATAATCAGAGAAATCATTTGCTAGTCTAAACAAGATAGTAATAAAGAAAAATATGAATAAATTTCATGAAAATAAATTACAGGAGATGACAGAAGCAGGAATCTAAATTAACAAAAGGGCAATTTCTTTAAGATAAATACGGTCCCAATCTTGATGAGATCTTCAAGTCGTTAAGGTCTGTGATATTTAAAAGAATAAAAACAATGATAAAGTAGAATAGAGATTCCTAAAATATCATCAAGAATGAACAAGTAAAATCCTAAAATATCTAGAACAAATATTAAGTACTCCGAATTTCTACTTGCCGCAAGCCCGACACACTAAGCTTCATTCACGCACGTTTATTAAATATCGCAAGATTCGCATGCATTCTGGCAAAGCCTAATAAAATCTATCAGCTCACAAATTTGATGATCAAACTTACAAAAATGTCTTTTTCCTTGTAACTGTTCATTTTAAATTTCCTTCATAAAACTTTATTAATTTATCCATACATACTTGATGTATGTATGGATAAATTCAAACACACCTTTTTCAATCGTGTGCTATGTCCATCCAATCAGGTACTCTGATTTGAGACATTTGAATACTTTTTTAAATAATTTTATAAGATGTATCTATAATAGGTAATGTTATTTTGTAACGCTATCACGTAGAATTTTGAAATACCAGTACGAGTATACCAACATCAAAGAATTAGCATTAAAAATCTAATTGCGCTAAAATCATCACGTTTTCTTTGTAAAGATTTCATCAATTACTTAAAATGAAAATATTTAATGTAATACGAAATTAAAACACATCTCTTTAGTGTCCGAGATAAGTACACGAAAAATAATTATTATAAATATAAAAAGAATTGCTCGTTTAAAATTATTATATACCTATAACCCAAAAGATTATTTCAACAATAAAAAATATAAGATTATAAATTTCGTGACAGCGAGACAAATCGTCACAAAATCATTCTTTGAAAATAGTTCAGTGTCGGTTTATTTGTAGTCAAGACACTAATTTTTAAGTGGACTTTTATAATCCGCCTTACGTCATACGTGACGCGTATGTTAAAAATAATGCAGAGGCTGAATGAGGTGTTATAAAAAATAAAATTTGTACACTGCACTCTTTGATACAAATATCATTTTATTATTTTTTTCAACCACTTGATAAAACGGACTGAACACGTTAATGTAGCTATGTAATCAGAGATTAAACATGAACACTGTAATGAAATCCCTCTATTCATCCATCAACCTATCACTTGTCCACTGCTAAACGTGGGCCTCTCTACTAGAGGATATAATGTCATTAACAGCATGCTTCACAAGTAAATTGACGATTTGATGTAATATTTCCCCCAGAAATATGTTACTTCGCATATTCTTTCATCCCTCAGAGTGTTTATCACCCATATGGAAATGTAAATAGTTGTGACAAAAGATACACTTCATCACACAAGGAGATCTATATAATCGAATAGTATAAGCAATGTTTAAGTATGAGGAAAACGTTTAACAAATTTAATCAATTTCAAAAACGACTCGGCAAAATTAATAGAATAGAACATTATTTAAAACAAATATAGCGAAATTTAAATTCTCTTTTCTGTTTCTCAACCAACATTCATATAATACCTATTCATACAGTTCTTATAAGAGAAATAAGCCTGCTATGCCATATTGGCCAGATCATTTTCTTGCAGATGATCCTGCTACTTAAAGGTACCTTAAACGATTCTTACGATATCTGTAGGAAAGTCACCACAAGTATATTGCACTTATCTTTCCATTAGAATTGGCTATTTGAAATATTGATTATTATGATTCTTCTCCAAATAACGTGAATATTGATCCCAATTAAATGAATTGACATTCATTTCGTTAGGGCATATTTAGTATAATAAACCGAGATATCACGTTCATCACTCAAACAATGTTTTTATTTTTCAAAAGCCTCCATTTGAAATGACTCCCACAGAGCGAAACGAAACTGTATTATTAAAACTGGTTGCAAATAAACTAACAAAAACAGCTTCCGTCTCGGTCGTCACAAGTTTATTTCATTCTACGTTGACTTTGCGACATTAAAAAAAAATGAGTGATCCTTCTAGAAACAATACATCGTTCGTAAAAATTACGAAACTATGTAGGTTTATATTTTATTAAGTAATAAAATTATAACAAAAACTGAGAATTAAACTACGAATATTACGTAAAATTAACATCAAAGATACTCGTATACATTGTAATTGAAATAAAACATGGGATTGGTTTGTCCCAAAATACAAGGACGTTGGTTTGTTCAACGTTAATATTATTGAAACATCAGTGCACAATTAAATTAGTGAAAACTAAATGCACACAGTATAAGCTTCATAAGACTCTTGAAAGACTCATGCTCGATTCATTACGTACAAGTACAAAAACAAACAAGCACAAGAGGATGTTTTTCCAAAGTATTGCTACTACTAATTTAATAAAACTACTACCTCTAACTATTTAAATTAATGTTGATTTTTATATAAACTGTGATCCCCCATTAGATTTTTATACATTTTTAAGTTCTTATAAATGAATATCATTCAACATGCACTTATAAGTTAAATTAGTGCAATATTTTTTTGATATTTATTTTGCCCATTTCTCGTCAATTCGCACGTTATTGATTGTAAATGGAACTTGTCAAATGTGTCTGTTATGAAACAACAGCGTTTATTCCACTGATCTGACCATTTTGGTTCGAAAATTACCAAAGCGCGACGATATATAAATTCGTTATAGAACAAAATTTGGACTTGGTACCCGTATTTTGAAGGCGTTCATAACTAAAGACAAATTCTGCAAACAGCATTTTAAATACTATTTATCGTTAATATTGTTTAAGTACTCAGCCGTATCAAAGAAACGTGACAAAAACTCGGAAATCCGTATAAAAAAAACATTCAATTTAGCATTGAATATTTTAGTAGATAAAAACTACAACATATTTTTTATTTCCACAATTTAAAATTATAATCCAATAATAAAGTTAAATAGTATAGTAATATAAACTACTCTGTTGAAGTAATTGATAACGGAATACTCACCGGTACCGCAAAAGACATGCGCTTACTCCATATAGGAGTAAAGCGTGACCACTAATCAATTAACATTTTTATAAAATTACACGTGGATAAATTCTACCATATACATAGTTTTAAATTCATAAAGCATATGCAATCTGCTTTTAAAGAAAAACATTAATTTATTGACGATAAACTAGTAATTATAATTGCAGATAAGAATGAAAAAAAAATGATATTTTTGAGGACGTAAAAAATATAATGGTCATCTTAAGATATTTAAGAGAGTTCTTAGGAGAACATAAACATGAACATTTTAAACCTCCAAAACGAACGATATGATATCTAACAAATTTGCCTATGTACATTGTAACAGTGTTTTATGGCCTCATATATTTTCATTACAAACACATAATTCTTTAAAATTACTTGTTACTCGTCATAATTATTGAAAATAAAAAAACTATATCAAAGTTAAAGTGAAAATATTTGTGGTAAAGTTTGTTTTGTAACTGTTAAAATATGTATAATCGTTTTTTTTTTTCAAAGAATGGAAGAATCATTTTTGAAGGATTCTTCATGCCCCGAAATCTTTCAACTTAACTGAGCGATAAACGATTCTGGGAGTTCCTTTGTAGACATAATCTGTTTGTTCGTTTCGAATCTTCAAAGGATACCAAAGAAAGTTATTGATATCCATGATGTTTATTTTGTGATCGTTTGATTACTCTGTGTGTCCTAATGAACTAGATTCATTCACTAGGAAATGCTTTATCGTGAATATTTGGATATTATTTGAACGGCTGACCTATTTTCACGACACTTAGCATTTCGTCATCTCAATCTCTCTTATCTAGTTTTTAGATTGTGTCATATTGTCAAAACTTTAGCTAATCCGTGAGAAAATCAATATTGACTAAATTGGACTTTAGAGGTTTGGACTTTTGACTTTAGAGGATAATGTGGAATGTTTTTTTATGAAAGATAGTGGGCAGAATGTTTTAAACACTTAGTTCCGTGTTAGCGCATGTTATTAGTCAAAACATTAGCCATCGGCTTATCGCAGACTTCGATGCGTGATATTATTAAAGTTTGAATATCAACGACTATAAAATATTACCGTGTTCTGAAGCTAGATATGAGATAATTATTGTATTGTCCGTGTGGTGACGAAGTAAGAATACAATTCACCATCGGGAATTCAAGATAGGGCTATCTTACCCGTAGGTGATCGTAAGAGACGACTTAGGGATATAAAACGCATATAGCATCTATGCAAGAGAAGGAAAACTTGAAACAAAACCCTGTACCAACACGTCTGACCAGCGCAGTATAGCAGGTTAATTGCTGTCCCACGGAGGAGGCCCAAGCCCAACAGTGGGACATATATGGGCTGTGATGATGATGATGATTGTATGGTATTTATAGATATATTAATAAATATAAATTTAGGAGATGTAATAGAAAACACGAAGAAAATTTGTAGTAGATGCATCTGTAAGAAAGGACACCTAGCTATGTGTATATTATATTATATTACTAGCTTCTGCCCGCGGCTTCGTCGCGGCGTAAAAGGTTACTTCCTAATGTTTTGTATTTCCTATTTTATTTTACTCCTTAAGGGTAATTTTTTTACAAAATTTTAATGTCATATTTATTTATAAGTATCTAATCAATAGCCTGAAAATAAGTTTCAAACTTCTGGCTTTAAAAATGACGATACTTTCTTATAACCTTCCATCCCCATTTACAACACTTTTTTGCATTAAAAAGTAGCCTATGTCCTTTGTCAGACTCTAGACTATCTGTGTACCAAATTTCATTTAGATCGGTTCAGTAGTTTTGGCGTGAAAGAGCGACAGACAGACAGAGTTACTTTCGCATTTATAATATTAGTAAGGATATAAGTACATAATTGTAACGCGTTCTTTTTTTTTGGTTTTTTCATACAAGTCTGATTACAATTGCAAATAACATTAGGAATTTAAAATTCTGTTTCAAAATTTTATATGTATATTTCTTTTCAAATGTGATATCTATTTCACCTAAATAGGTACGTCCTAATTAATGAACGCTGTTTCTGAATAACGAGACGGTAAATGTTGGATAGATGAATTGACAAAAGGTTCTGGAAACCTGAATAAAAATTCATTATTTGTTTCTCTTGAAAAAGAATTGCAAAAGAAAATTTGGCAACACGTTGTATTCTTTCCTCGCATGGGATCAAAACTCTCATTGGGGCATATACAAAATAAATATTCAAATTTAAGCAGATAGTTTTACATTCAACTGTTTGAATTTGATACCGGATGTCAAGGCGATTTAGCAGCGAAATACAGCTTCCTACTCAGATCTCGTTATAACAAAGTGACGCATAAAATCTTGAGTCGAGATAATATGTATATATATTTTCAGTATATAATATCAACGATAAATAAACGATGATAAATAAGTAGTTATATAAACCTGGAAATAGCATGGACCATCAGTGAGAACAATGGGTTTTAAGATCATCAACTAGAACGACCTTACATCAATGGACAATAATTACGAACACAATTACAGTAATACAAATCCTACACTATATAAAAAAAAAGAGTCAAATCGCGTGACGATGGCGAGAAGAAAAAAAAATTAATACATTCGAGATCCTCTTCTTATTTAACACAACACTGCTATCCTTGGTACATAAGTCTCAAATGTTTGATCACAAAATATTTGTTTTAACACTGTGGACACAACACTGGATAATGACGCAAACTTTGCAGAACCGTCTGCAGACTATTCGATTCGCGAATTTATTAAACGCGCGTGCGGCCTCACTGAGTGGCCGAAAGCGACTGGGATAGGAGCATGCGTAGTCAGCGATGCGTCGCTTGAGAGAAAGCCACTCTTGCGCACAGAATTGATGGAAATAAGCGCTTTTTTTGCTTGAAGTACTAAAGAAATGTTTTCTAAAAGTCTCTTTTTTTGTTTTTAAACACATCAGCAAATAGTAAATGTAGTTACAGCCATATTAGATTACCCAAACGGTTACTTGAACGACGATAATCAGATATTTGACTCTATGTAAGGGCATTTAAGTACGTTATATCGTCTGCCATCTGTTGTTCCTGTTTAAGGTTATTGAATCATCAATCTGCGAAGCCTTATAATTTGAAGGCTATATAGCCACCTGTCACGCATAGCCCACAAGGCGCGTGATGCTCACACGTCACTCAGGACAATATGGTGGAACAGCTGTGTAGAACAATAGCTATAGCTGTTTCGTTTGCTTATGAAGGTCAATGGCACGACATTAATAAATCTGATGATACTCACGACTCAATCACCATAAGGTTAATTGTAAAGGACAAATCATTTATGAAACAAATATTTTAAGTCATTATGATTGATTTGAGTTTATAAACATTTAAAACAGAAGGTATATTGGAAGGTAACAGCGATAAACAAATGTTACGAATCAGTAAGTGAACGTGCGCGGGCGCAAGGTCGTTTGTGAACCGGTCCCACGCTGACCAAACGCCATCGTACTGGGCCCGTATTCGCTATGACCACAAAAATACGTAATGCGGCCACATTACAATATACTTGGAATCGATGTAGAATAGTATTCGCTATGAGAATAATTTTTAAATTTCTTCTTGCATTTGAATTACGAGCGTGTTTTGAAATAACGGGACAAGGGCTTAAAATCTAAGGTGGCACAGTGAATAATGTATTAATTTAGCTTTTAACCTGTGTTGATGGGTTAAGAATAAAATCTGTGACTACCCCTCCCTGTCCCATGGGTTCCGGTTCAAGTAGCATCAGCAAAGTGGGCAGCAGATTTCTTATGGGCAACTTATAACTACGATCACCAGAGAATCAGAAGAGTCTCCGAAACCGGCGAGCGTGTATGAAGAGAATTATGAATGTTGAGGAAGCGAGTGAAGTATACAAGGATAGAGTTCTCTGGCACTCTGTCCTCTCTGCCTACCATGCAAGGGATATGGCGTGGTGATATGTATGTATGTGTATAACTATGATCGCTAACCACCAGCCTAGCAAGTGTGGTGATTGCTCTCCTTTAAGAAATTCTATAAGCTGATCTATACGAAGATATACAGGAACAGACGTCGATGAAAAAGAAACAAAGCATTGTGGCTTTTATAGATCAATATAGAACTTGTACCATTGTTTTGATTTCTTTCCTGATTGCTTATCTTAATTGGTGTAAAACTAAATTAATATTGTAGTCAGCTACAATGTCAAGGGGAACAAATTCTTGTTTCTGTTGAATCGTTTGCAAATGGAAGTGTACGGCTGTTACATTGGTCAAGGTGGTCTTGTTGATATCAACATTAACAAAGTGTCACGAGGCGGATTTTATTCTCAAGAAACTTATAAATAAAGCTGCGATATCAGAGTAGGAGATCAATATTGATACTAAATAGAGATCTTGAGTTTGATCCCCATGGCACATACTTTGGCGGAAGATTATGGTTCCGTCACACTCCCCCAAACCGCCCAGACTAGTGAAAGAGATGGTTTGCAATCTCATAATCCAACATACAGTAGAACTCTATCGGCATAACCCATACATAACCTTTAATTTTTTTTTTAATAATAAACATAGATGCGTGAAAAACGTGCCCTAAAAAGTATCTTAAGCTGTCGCTCCCTCTGCCGGAGCATCGACTCGAGAGGATACCTGTGAGAGTTAACCGCCGGGCGGGCTACCGAAGACGAAGACCGGGTTCCAGTGGCCCGCTCGCTCGGCGAAGAGAGGTACATTGCAGGGTGGATCTGTGGGGTCGCACCTCGCTTTTTCTATCGCCCCGAATGGAATTGGCGGGGTGTGACCATTCCAAAGCCCGCTCCAAAAAAAAGCCGTCGCTCCTAGATATTACGAACATCTGTGATATGCAATATAGAGAATCAATGCTCTTAAATACCCTAATATCTGGTCTAATTCTAGAATGACCACCGTAATTCTAATAGACAACCACTTAGGATTACGGTGGTCAGATGATAGTTGCTTTTTGGAAAAATTATATTATGGCTTGTATCCCAGTGTTGGCAATAAGTCACGATTACAATAAAATAAAAATCGGTCGTAAAAATCTATATGACGCATATAGATATGAAGCTGAAGACGAGATATAAACAGGTGTTTAAATAATTATAACCAGCATATGCAAGTTATTACAAGCTCCTTATGAGAGTATTGAACAGGTGATTCTTGCACCTGCAATATTGAACACATGCATGCAACGCTGGCTAACTATTTTCCTATCAAAAAATGTTATTAGTTCGATACTCGCATGATAATTTGATGTGATACACGGATATAAAAATTCCAATGTTAAATTTGTTTTATTGTTTAACAGTTCACGAATATCAAGGAATCGTTGCCAGTAGTGAGTTCAATAGCGATGGGGAGGGAACACGGTGGGTAATGTGGGGTCGCCTTACCATCGCCCCGGACGGAATGAGCGGAGTGTGTCCAAACCATAGCCCGCCAAAAATTGTGTAATACATTTTTTATTACTGCAAACGAGCAAGCAGCACACCTGATGGTAAGTGTTACTACCGACCATGGACCTTTGCAATACCAAGGGTATATCTAGGCCGCTGCCTACCAATACCACAGATTAATAAATAACAGATACTTCACTTGATAGAAAATTACCAATACCTACTGCTATAATAGCCTACTCGGTCGCGTCAGCAACTGCTGCATGCTAAAATGTGCCTAAATGCTCAAGCGTACAATTGTAATTGCTTCGCACCTCGCGATCCCACAGCAATCACAGGGCTGCCTCTTCGATAAAATTCATGAGTTCTTCCGGGTTGAGAGCCCTCAGCCTGTGGGTGAGCACCCACAGTCCGCCTAAAGTTGTCATAGCCATCTGAGGCTAACAACTAATTCACAAAAAACAAGCATATTTCAAAGGAATAATTTTGAGAATGCCCTCATGAACTGTATCGGTGTAGGGTCTCGACAATTACCACCCTGTTGAGGACGCTGCCAAAAATTTTTTCTAGGCAATCCTGATGTAAGCGTTTCGTAAACATAAAAAATGAATGCCTTCTTTCTTCAAATCTTTGCATAGCCTGATTAGTTAGATTAGTTCCCCAGATATTTTTTCTTCATCGTGTATAAAATTATTTATCAGTAAGTTATTCCTGATACATTTAATTAAATGTGGGACTTCGAATATGTAGTAATTTTTTTTACCCCCTTTTTTTTTACTTGATTTGCACCCATTTACTGCACATAAGGCACCAGACGCCATCGTAGGTACACGTACAAACGAATGGAACGAATAAAATGTAACAACGTGCATACTGTTCGCTTGCGAAAACCGCACTGTATTTGGTCCGCAAACGGCCCGCGACCGCTTGGCCGAGCGGTAGGCAATTATAGCGCGTAAGTACATGGAGTGACGTAGGCCTTTTTTTTTTTTTTTTTGCGGTGGGCTATGGACGTCGCACCCCGCCAAATCGGTCCGGGGTGACGGAAGAGGCGGCGCGCAACCCCATTGACCCACCCTGCAAGCACCTCTTCTTCGCCGTACGAGCGGGCCACCGGTACCCGATCTTTGTCTTCGGTGACCCGCTCGGCGGTATGCCCTCTTGGGCTCCTCTCCTGTCGACGCCCCGACAGCTTTCGCCGTCGAGGCGTCGTCCTCACGCGGTGGCCTCATGTCGGGTAACCGGACAATTCCCCGGTCCGATCACCCGAAGCCTCGGTTAGGGCGGCATCAGGCGCAGGTATTCGCGCCTGCGCCGCCCCGGCCTCGGGCGGCGGCCCGGGTCACGGGAATCCTCCCGGGCCCGTTCCGCCGCCTCCTTCTGCGAGATGACAGCCTCGCAGAAGGCGGCGACCGCGTCCCAATTCCTGACGCTGTCGACCATCGCTCGCGCAACAGCCGGCAGCGTCAGGTCGGCACCGATGACAGCGACGAGGTCACGGCGCTGCCCGTCCCAGCCCGAACATACCTCGAGCGTATGTTGCGCCGTGTCCTCGTCGCTACTGCAATGGTGGCAGGACGGAGTCCACTCCCTCCGCACGACCGTGTGCAGGTACTTGTCGAAGCAACCATGCCCCGACAAGACCTGCACCAACCGGAAAGAGAGGACTCCGTGCCGCCGCTCCATCCACTCCATCAGTACGGGCCGGAGGGCCTCAACGGTAATAACACCGTATCTAGGCCTCTCCAGCCGCGTAGCCCAACGGGCGATGACTTCTCGGCGGGCGTCCTCGCGCCAGGTGGCTATCTCGTTGAACGATGGGGAGCCACCCTCTTCGCGCATTGAGGTAACCCGCCGGTAGAGGTCGGAGAGCATCTCCGCCTCTAGGTCCCACGGGGGTGTTCCGGCCAATAGGCACGCCGCCTCTGTCGACACCGTGCGGTACCCGCGAATGGCTCTGACCGCCATGACTCTCTGTGGCCTCCACAGAACCGCCCTGAGTTGGGCGTTCAGAGCCCTCGCCCACACGGGTGCGCCGTACATGGCTATTGAGCGGATCACCCCCGCATACAGCCGTCGGCCCTGAAAACTGGGTCCGCCCACGTTCGGCATGAGCCGAGAAAGGGCGGACGCCGCGCCGACCAGCCGGGGAGCAATTTGACGAAAATGCTCCCGGAACCACCATCGCCCGTCGAGCACCAGACCCAGAGTGACGTAGGCCTGCCAATACGTACTCCAAACCCACCCAGTTGGGCTTCCATATATATGTATTTTAAACATTTTATATAAAAAAATCTACACGCCATATTAGCGAAACAATCATTGTGTCAGACACAGTTTACGAAAATGCATTGTTTTGGTGATTCTAAACAAACATTTATTGATTACATAATTAAATGTTGTGCATGAGAATCGAATCCATAATGTACGGATTATTCGAGGACAAATTTTATCATTAAACAAGTCGTTATCCTTTGAAACGTTGAACATCTTAATTTATCATAGACTTTATCTAATACATTTTATAATTTAAACTTGACACAGCGTCGTTAACAAGTAATTTACTAATTAAGGCGATTCGGTTGTTATTTGCTATTATAATTTAAATTACGTACACAATTATAATTCAAGTAATATAATAATCTGAATTATTATAAAGTGATTAAAATTCTTCGTGTGTTGACGATAATATCAATGTACTGCACAGATGGCGTAGTGGTTAAGACACCGACCATCCGTGCCAGTGCCATGGATTCGATTCTCAAGCAGGAAAATACTTTGTGCGATCCAAAAAGTGTTGTTCTGAGTCTGGGTGTAATTTGTCTGCATTAATTGCATGTTTGTAAAGCCCCCCGCAATACAAGGATTATTTCCTTAGTGCAGGGTGGTGTTTTATTTTTAAATACAAATAAAGAATATGTATCATAAAGGCCTGAGCCTTCTTAGTAGGTTTTAAAAGAGATTAGAATAGTTCGTAAGTAGATAATCTTCATCATTACCCTGCTCTTATCCCAATTAATTGGGGTCGACGTCATTATGTCCTGTTCTTCCACACAATCCTATTAGATGTCGACTCTGCGTTCACTCCCTTTCTATCCATATCATGCTTCACGTAATCTTTTCTTCGGTCTTCTCTTACCCCTAAAGCCTCCAACATTTATTTAAAACTTTTCTCACAATATTACATTCATCCCATAAGTAGATATATCATATAATACAAGAAAAAGAAAACTGTGTTAACGAGACATGATAAACATCATCTCAGCTCCTAACGTGCTGATAGCTGCTGGCTCAAGCCTCCACAATAGGAGGGAATTTGATTTACTACACCACGCTGATCAAACGGTTTGGTATATGGGACTTTATTTAGATTTTTCCTTCTCTTGCACAGATGTTATATTCATATTATATGCCATAGTCCACTATTAAGAGACCAGCAAGCAATATAGGTGCTGAATTGTATTCTTACTTCGTTATTACACGGATATATTAGCAAATTATTCTCCTGATATTGGAGGAAGCTTTTGATCAACAGTGGGATTTATACAGGTAAGTAAGAGTAAGAAAATATTTTATCCGACGTCTTCTAACTATTTTCTTACTTTAAACAAAATAATTGCTTTTTAAAAATATCAAATACGTTTAAACGAATGTTTTTTCTTGACATATGTATGATAATATTATCCTATAAGTGCAATGTGAGAAAAATACAATCATTTTTAGGTTCGAAAAGTGCTTGATTTTCATATATCGAGAGTAGAGCAAGACCTCAACGCTTCGCTTATGAGTGATATGCTTATTTTATCCGTGTAGTGATAGAGTAAGAATAGAATGGTTACCACCCATTTCAACCCCATGGGTATCGTTAGAATTGATTAGTGGATTTAAGCAAATAAGTCGTCCGACCTGCGTGGTATAGTAGCTTAGTAGATCCTGTAGGATAATTTTCTTTGTCAGAGACATGTGTCTAAAATTAAAACGTATACAGGTTGAGAAGACGAAGACAAGCTCTTAGGGGCTGTCCATTAATCACGTGAGATTTGAAAGGTCTTTGACAAAAATCACGAATAATCACAACGGGGAGGGGGGTTGGTGTTGTAAGATATCACGTGTATTTATTTTTTCATCAAACGCTGCGATTTCTAAACTGAAAAGTGGCAACAACGAATGAAGTTTAAAGTAGGTGATCTATATAAAGACCTTTTTGCGAAGTATAAAAAAGCAAAAAACCGAGAATATAATGAGCTGTGGGCTACTTCTTTGTAGGTACTAAAATTCACGTGATGTTGGTGTTTGGGCGTTTCATAGTCTTAAACCTCACCAAGTATCACCAAGTGGGAGGGGGGTTAAAAAATGCTTAGAAAAAGATCGCATGATTAATGGACGTCCCCTTATTATAATGAAATGCAAGCACTAGTATGTAATAAAATTATAAATAACTATTAAAACTGTAAATAACAACAATGTTGACAAAATGAAATAACCGCTGTACAAAACCGCAAATTCAAATGTCTATAAAGAGCCATGATGTCCATTTAACCAGTTTTATTTCCTTTGATGTTCCACTTACAGTAATGTATGCTAGCCGCGATCTAGTGAACTGGACACTGGACAGTTACCGGCGCGTTATAAAGCTCTAACCACACTATTAAGACAGGTTACAAATACTTGTAGTCCTAGTATTTGTATACGAGTATATCTATCTATCTATCTAATATCTTTAAAGGAGCAATCCTTGTATATATATATTTTTTTTCTGGATCTCGGTAACGGCACCAACAATTTTCAACAAATTTAGTATGTAGGGGTTTTCGGAAGCGATAAATCGATCTAGCTAGATTTCATTTCTAGAAAATATTGTTTTGTCTGTATTTTCAGGCAATAAAAAATATAATTTTTCATTGGCGGAAAACTATTAACATATGATATATACATTGAGTAGTAGTAGTACATGGAACATTGAGTAGTCTAATCCCAAGAAAACAGAGCACGGTTCGGATCTTTAGTTTCTCTTTTTTTAATTTTTTGCCATTTTTTTTTATTATATTAATTACTAACATTTGCCCGCGTCTTCGTCCGCGTAGAAGTTGAAAATGGTTCTAATAGATCTTTTTTGGTTTTTTACGTTATTAAGTTTATTATTTTTTATAAATTATTATGTTTACATGTTTGTATACTTATAAAATAATAACAATCTTTAATATAGTGTAGGGTATTTAAAGGTCTAATAAATATGATAATAAAATGAAATTTTGTTAATGGATACGAGGCTTTTTTCTTGGGAGGCTACGTTTTGAACAGCTGCGGCCATTGACCGAGGCGACGGAAGGGCAGTGTGCGGCCCCATAACCCACCGTGTTTAGCATCGAAATTAGGACCTCTGGTACCGCTTCCTTGACATCCGTGGCCGCCCCGGCGGGTTATCCTTTCGGGTATCATCACCTTAGACGCCCCGGCAACAAACAACTATGATGCCGAGGCGTCGCCTTCATGAAGCTGAGCTTTCTGCGTGTGACAGACTAAACTCGGTCCATGCACCCGCGATACTACACCAACTGTAGTATTTCTTTGTAAACAATATCTTTTGTTTTTCTTTCGGATTGAAATGAGAATTACCAGGCTACTCACAGCTTACTCTGAAGCATGTCACATACAACTGCCCATGGCAGAAGCAGCTTTCTCTCAAGTCTACCCCTGCTACCTTAAGAATTTGACCTCGAGCTTTGTTTATGGTCATTGCGAAGTAGACTTTGATGGCAAACTGCACTCTATGAAATTTGAAGAGGCAATTTGATGGCATTTGGAGATTCTTAGAATGTTATTTCTTGCAAACTTGCAAACATTGTATAATTTTGGCGCGCCAAATTCCTATGACGCCTTGTCCTAAAAGTGTATGACCTCTTTAAAGCTTAGAAACTTTTAATTGCCGTATTAATACAGTATTGTGACTTTAGAGACATTCCAATTTTAAAGAGTATTTCCATTTTACCAAGCTTTTATGGGAGTTCAATCTTTTCATGGTTCCGTACCCAAAGCATAAATATAAAGCCAAAATATAAATATAAGCATAAATAATTTTCACAAATGATGTATTTCTCTTACCGCTATAGCGACAAGTGCCTACTAACAAACAAAATAAAATAAATACTAAGGTGGCTCCCATACAACAAACGTGATTTTTGCTCCTTTTTGCTCGATATTTTTTTAGTATCTATTTTTATTTTTTGCCTTTTGATTGGTTTTTTTATTATTTTTATTATATTTAAATATATCTTCCAAAACACATTAAAGCGAAAATACCGAGCAAGGCTCGGTCATCCAGATATTAAAATTAATATTAGCTATGTTAACATAAATTATATTTATTATAATTTAAAATAATTGTCCTTTTATTGTAAAGCATATTCGGCACCTCAATGAAACACGAAAAGATTGTACATAAATAAAAAATCGGCCAAGTACGAGTCAGACTCCCGCACGAAGGGTTCCGTATCATTATATATAGTAACGATAAAAAAATCAAGTTTGTTGTATGGGAGCCCTCCTGAAATATTTATTTTACATTATTTATAATATTTGTTGTTATAGCGGCAATAGAAATAGATCATCTGTGAAAATTTCAACTGTCTAGCTATCACCGTTCTTGAGATACAGCCTGGTGACAGACGTACGGAGAGCGAAGTCTCAGTAATAGGGTCCCGTTTTTACCCATTGGGTACGGAACCCTAAAAAGAAAAGAAAAACGAAAATCGAGGGCATTTTCTCTATATACATTTTAAGGACTGTATTTAAACAAACTTAAACATAACGATTAACTATAAATAAATATCATTTTAAGATCTAAAAACTGGTTTATATTTAAGCTAGTAATTATAAACTGACGTAAATAGTTATTGTAATAGAATGATTCCTGGTCCCACGTTTAATTGAAAGACAATTCCGTCAAAAGGAACAATGAATACATGTTGTTACGTAATATTACTTGTAAATATACCGTATATATATTAAGTATTAAACCAGTATTTTTTCACATTACACAAGTATATTTTTACGTTTTTAAATTATTATTTAAGCCTTCTTCGGTTTCTATATAATAATTATGTCTTCTTCTTTGTCGATATCACTCTTGACAGAGTGGTCGTGGTCATCATTTCAGGTATTAGTGCTACGCTTCACAACACGCCGCCACTCCTCTCTGATGGCCGCCTTCCTTGTGCATTCATGTAGCGATGATGAACCGTGTACTGCCGCTTTTATCTGGTCAGTCCATCTCATAGGCGATCTTCCTCGTGGTCTGGTACCCTCAACCTTTCCTTGGTTCACAAGTCGCTCTATAGCCACCTCACCTCGGCGGCATACGTGACCAAAAAAGATGAGGATACGAAACTGTACCAAAGACGATAAGCGCTGTTTGATGCCAAGTTCTCGAATA
Organism: Lymantria monacha; assembly: GCA_905163515.2. NCBI lineage: Eukaryota > Metazoa > Arthropoda > Insecta > Lepidoptera > Erebidae > Lymantria > Lymantria monacha. Next base: position 9,346,475 of record LR991107.1, on the reverse strand, counting down.
ATAGATTCATTGGTACGAAATTCAGTCCACGATACCTCAAGCATTCTTCTCCAGCACCACATCTCTAGGGCGTCTATCTTCTTTTTCTCTACTTCCCGCATGGTCCACGTTTCTGCAGCGTACAAAAATATGGGGGAATACAAGTGCCCGATCTAGCCGGATTTTGTGGCTCTATATATATTGCGGTTCCTCCATATTTTTCTCCATTTATCCATTGCAGACCTAGAAATTGCCATACGTCTCTTCACTTCGTCGATACATCCACCATTGTTCGTAATCAAGGCTCCCTGATAAATGTATGATTGCACCATAACGCAATTAGCAATTTGTGTAATTTCTGGAGAATTGTTATTCACGCGGTCAACAATCATCATTTTTGTTTTTTTGCCGGTTTATCTTAAATTCGAACTCAAGGCTAACGCATTCCAACTTGCCGATAAGTTCTTCCATGTGTTGGATACTGGTGGCGAACAAAGTGATATCGTCTGCATATCGCAGGTTGGAGATTTTCAACCCACCGATCGAGATGCCATCTGTCCAGTCTTCGAGTACAATCCTCATTATGAGCTCTATGTACACATTGAACAGTAATGGAGAAATAATATATCCCTGACGTACTCCGGCGCTGGGGTGGAAGTGATTAGATTGGATGTTATCTGTTCGTACTGTGGCTGTGCCATCCTCATAAAGTCTTCGCAGGAGGTGTACTAGGTGTTTTGGAACACCCATGTGGCCATCAACGTTTCCCAGAGTTTGGGCCATTTGACAGAATCGAACGCCTTAGAGAAGTCCACGAAGTCCCCTTGACAAAACTGGCCTGTTCAGAAGCAATTTCTTTGCTTAAGTAGGGCTTTAGACGCTCATTCAGTACGTGCAGTAAAATTTTGCTTGCGTTAGTGATAAGAGTAATAAGTCGGTAATTACTGCACGTTTTGGTGGAACCCTTCTTGTGCAAGAAGATTAAAACAGTATGAGCCCATTCTTTCGGCCATTGCCGCGTGAGCCAAATCTTATTGCACAGGATGTGGAAAATTTGAACACCATGTTCACCCGATGCCTTGATCGTTTCGATCGATATGCCATCTACTTTTGTGGCTTTGCCGTTCTTCAGATGTTTAATGGCGGCACGTATTTCATCTTTCAGGATATCGGGTTCAAGATCTTCTTTTCTGGGTTCAGTAGGGGCGTAACACTCTGATTGCGGGTCTTGAAATAGGGTCTGGCAGTATTGTCTCCACGTTTCAGCAATTGTCTCTATGTTCGTCACCGTTTCTCCAGTAGAGTTTTTAATGATATATAATTATTACGTACACATAAAAAAATCTGGTATCACGGTGTTCGTTGTCGAACTCCTCTGAAACAGAACACTTTTTAATTATTTTTATCAAGCGATTTCAACCAAGTCTATTATCCACTTGGTGAGAGATCAGGCTCGATTACGTTATGGACATGATACACGGTCGCGAACATTTTTTACCCGATAGTTAACAGTTCATAGATCAATGTTGCCTGTCCACTGCTACTGCAGTGTACTCGGTCAATTACCGACGGGCTGTGACGGTTAGACTCGTTCTTCCATGGATTTCCGTATTTCGCTTTCTAATCTTTAAATGTTCAAATTAAATCAAATCATTTATTATGCATAAGCCCCGTAGGGGCAATTGCCCTATGTAATTACATATGGTCAATATTACCTTTTTTTTTTAAATTAATTTTAATTAATCTACCACCGGATCGGAAAGCGGCCACATTTACTATAGAAATCCCTAGCTTTCCATGTCACACTGATCGAATTCGACCTTAGTTATGAGACCCATATTTTAATAACATTTAAGTTCTGATTACGTATCGAATCACAATTGCTCACGCTATAGTGTGGAACGGGGTTAAATGATTCCCAATAACCAGTACGGTCGACCGGTGCTTTGATAGACGCTTGCGTGTCTCATAAGTAGTATAACATAATAAATTGATTAATATTAAGTGGATATACATACGTATATCTTTAACTAGATTCTGCTTGATATAAAAGCCTCATAATAATTTCCACAACATGTTTACAAAGTACTGTATCTTGATATATATGAGCTGTGTGGTAGCGGCTACGAATACTACCAACCCGTAATTTGCTCGTGGATGTCGTAAAAGATGACTAAGAGCCATATGACGACCTGGGCCAACTCCATCTGATGCCGTTTGGTCAACAATTACATTCCCAAGGAGTGTTGACGTCAGGCAGTCGGCCGGTCATAAAACTATTGCCAATAACTTTTACAATATGTACTACGAAAGAAGACTACATATTGTATCGCCCACGAGTAATTGGGATAACAGTAGGAGAATGATGATGATGTATCTTGATATATAACAAGAAGTTTTTAATTGTATTCCACTTGTTTATGGATAATTACATTAACGTCCATTATTGGTCTTAGGCTTCCCCAAGGTCCCTCCTTGATGCCAGAAGCACCACGCTTAGCAGACGCCTTGACGATCGCATTAGATTTTATAAACTCCCTAGGAAATTGCTGTTGTCCTGCCGCCTGGAGATTTCTGAGAATTTTTACAGTCTCATGCGAATATAAGGGATATAGATAACCACACCGGGTAGACATATCTGACCTCGGCAAGAAGAAGGAAGTCAAAAACTAAAACAATAAATGCTTTTCAAAAATCCATTATATCTAAATATAGTCCCAGCTATCATATATAGCAATTACAACAATATACTCCAGGATTGTTCATTGTACTAGAAGCGAGTTCGGTCAGTGAGAGGCTATAGAATGCCGGTCTGAATTGGCTTTGACATTCAATGCAGCAGGAAGTGAATATAGTCGTGTTTAAATGTAGCATTTCGACCGCTTTGTGAACTGATAAACTGTGAGAGTGGGCGATCAAATATTCTTGTCTATACTAATATTATAGAAGTAAAATTCTGTACTATTATAATCACCGTGATAAGTTAAAAATAAAATCGATATTTGGCGGGAATCTAAAACGTCATGTAGTGCCCTTGTATTATATTCGACATCTTAGTGTTTTACACACATACATACATACATACATATCATCACGCCATATCCCTTGCAGGGTAGGCAGAGAGAACAGAGTGCCAGAGAACTCTATCTCTGCATACTTCACTCGCTTCCTCAACATTCATAATTCTCTTCATACACGCTCGCCGGTTTCGGAGACTCTTGACTCCACCTTCCTTCAGTACATGACCGATCTGGTCTAGGTAGGTTAGTCTCGGTCTCCCTCGGTACCTACATCCTTCCACTTTCGCATTGTATATCTTCTTAACCAGGCGTTCGTTCGGCATTCTTTCCACATGTCCGAACCATCGGAGCATTCCCTTTCGCATCTTTACACCAATACTCTCTTTCATACCTACTCGCTCTCTTACGTCGTCGTTACGAATGCGGTCGGTCAGCCTAACTCCACAGATTTTCCGCAGAGATCGCATTTCGACCGCATTAATTTTACTATCATACTCTTTTCTGCATACCCAACTCTCGCTTCCATACAGTAATGTTGGGACAAGCACTGCGTTATGTATTGCTACACGTGCCTTCTGGCTGAGGTGGTGGCTGCCGAAAAGTTGCCCCAACGCTCCGTTCACTCTATTTCCCGCATTCACTCTTCGCTCTATATCAGTGGTGTACCTTCCATCTCGGCTAAATCCACATCCAAGATATACAAATTCATCCACTTGCTCTAGTACATCATTACCTATTGTTACTCTTACATCTGTTCTGGTTTTATCTCTTTCAAAGACCATTATTTTGGTTTTGCTCACATTCACGCGTAGACCCCTTTTCTTACAATCTTCTGTCATTGTGTCGACTAGGGTCTGCAGGTCAGTCGCTGACTGTGCCAGCAGGACTGCATCATCTGCATAAAGCAGAGCAGTGACCACTGAGTCGCCCATCTGGACTCCCACATTCATATCGTTCAACCTTTGGAGACATTTATCCAGATATATGATAAACAGCCTGGCTGACAGAACGCACCCCTGCTTAACGCCGATATTGACGTCAAACCAAGGCGACATTCCATCATCCAGCCGCACACAGGCTCTACAGCCCATGTAACTGGACTGCACAGCCTGTAGCAGTTTACCGTTAATACCATACTCCGGTAAAATGTCCCAAAGTTCCTTTCGTACAACCGTGTCAAATGCTCTCTCCAGATCCACAAAACTGCAGAAAACCCTCTGACCTAGAGCCAGATGCTTCTCCACAATATTGCGCAGAGAGAACACTTGATCCATGCATCCCCTTCCACTCCTGAAACCTCCTTGTGTCTCACACAGTAAACCATCGGACACCATCCTCATTCTCCTTTCAATAACTTTTCCATACACTTTTGCTGCCAAACTGGTCAAGCTTATGGCTCTGTAATTTGCGCAGTCATAACGTGAACCCTTGTTTTTAAACAAAGGCACGATGTCTGCGCTATTCCAGTCCCTGGGAACCATTCCCGAGCTCCAACATAAATTGAGGAGCAACAGGAACGCCTCCCAGACACAAGAGCCACCGAGCTTGATCATCTCGGCAGACACCATATCAATGCCCGCTGCCTTACCATTTTTCAAACTTCTTATCGCCCATTCAACTTCATCCATACTGATGCCATCGGAGGACGCCGTTGTCGAATGTTGATCTACTAAACCACATCCAACACCGGCGCCAACCGTAGCATCCGCATACATATCGCCAAAATATTCACTCCATCGGCTTAACACGTCTTGTGTTTGTGTAAGAATGTCTCCACCTTTAGACCTTATTTTATTCATTCTGAAGGCTGACCAACCACCCCGAGACCTCTTCACCTCCCTCCAAAAGAGTTTGGTGTTACCCTCGAAGTTTTTAGTCAGCCTATCTTCTGCACTCATACTTGCTCTATCACGTTTCTCTTTCACTAAGGCCTTGGTGTCATTCTTACATTGCCGATATATTTCTTAGTGTTTTAACGTATTATATTAGATAATTTTGATGGCATTTTATGTAATGTGATGTGACAGAACTGCTGGGATATAGTAAATATCATATAAAAGTGCTTTATAACGTTTACGTTTTCCATCGAAATCACCACAGGATAGCATTAACGGTGTGGCCATAGCACTGTTGATGGCGACGCTTTGACTTACTGACGGGTAATGACTAAGCTGAAGAGACTAAAAACGTGAAGATAATTATAACTCGACACTGGCAACAATGGCTCGAAGAAAAGAAAAAGAAGAATAAAATCTGTCATCAGACCTAACTCTCGCGAAAAACTTGCCATCGACAATTCGCCAGTCAATAACTGAGAGTTGAGTGACATTGTCACGTTAATATGAAAGCCTTTATCATGCAGTGGATGTCGGGGTGATGGATAGATCAGAGAGTAAGCTTGGTTGTTTTTTTTTTTTTTTTTTTTAACAGAGTATCCTGCACTAGGGAAATAAACATTGTATTGCGGGGGACTTTACAAACATATAATTAACGGACATAAATTACACTAAGAACAACATCTTGTGAATCGCACAAAATATTGTCAAGTATGGGAATCAAATGCACGATACTTGCATATTAAAAAAACTATTCACTAATATTCTTCAGACCCATATAAGTCTCATTACACGAAGCTTCTCCACAAAAGCGAAGAATTGACATAAGAATATCAAGTTTTCTTTTTATTGCAGTGATTTCATCTGTGTGTGTAGATAAGGCATTTAAGGGACTTAAATGCCTTATCTGGCACCCGCATAGGAGAAACAGTTGATGATAAATAAATATTTATACTCAAATAATAGACAGAATCCATCTGCTGACGGAGGACCACTATCCGTGTGATGACGGAGTATGAATACAAATTCTCCACCCCCTATCTTACCAGTGGGTGATCGTAAGAGATGACTATATAAAACGCATATAAAATCAATGCTAGGGAAGGAAAACTCGAAACAAAACCCTATACCAACACGTCTGACCAGCGTGGTATAGTAGGTTAATTGCCCTCCTTACTACGGGGGAGGCCCGAGCCCAACAATGGGACATATATGGACTGTGATGATGATGAATAGATAGAAAAGGATTCAGAAGAACTCTTTTAAATTAGCTTGTGTTAAGATACACATACATCTTATCTTAGCTCATATATGGCCCAGTGTTGGGTTCAAGCCTCCTCCATAATGATAGGAAAATTGACCTACTATATAACGCTGGTCCGACGTGTTGATATAGTCTTTTATTTCGAGTTTCCCTTCTTTTGCACAGATGTTGTATTATTATCCCTGAGTCATCTTTTACGATCACCCACAAGTAAAATAAGGGGTAGTGAATTGTATTTTAACTCCGTCATCACACGGAAAATATTCACCTTAATAGCTTAGTACACAAATATTAAACTTTGATGAATTTCCACAAAATCATCAACATCTCAGCTCATTTAAGTCCCACTGTTTGGTTCGAGCTCAGCCATAATGAGAGGGAAATTGACCTACTATACCACGCTAGTCAGACGTGTTGGTATAGGGTTTTATTTCGAATTTTCCTTCTACAAAATAGTCAACTTTAACTTGGATCGCATTTACTAAATGCAAATTGTCAACTATGCAATGAATTTAATAGGGTTACGCTCGTTTGACACCGGCCATAATTTATCAGATCGGATATTACTAAGGAATACTTATAAGTATATAACACAAAACCCGAAATGCTAACGGTAATATTTAAATAATTTTTCATGTATTGTGCGATATTGCCCCTTTTGTAATGGTTGACTCCATTAATTTGGTCAAATACCTGCAATCTTCGACAATGAACGCAATACTGATGTTAAATAAAACACGTAATGCTTTAAATAAGCTATAAAATGACATAACATTTATCTCTTTCAGGCTACTAGCTAGTTTGATAGTTATTAGAGAAACTATTATAAACTAATTCGTTACGCTACAAGATACAGATTAAAAAATTGTAATTTAAGATGTTTTACGTCAAAAGATCACTCACCCGTGGCCGATCTTAAATATTCACAAAAACTGAATAGAAAAAAAAACATGAAAAATATATAATATATATAAGAGATTTCCACATATATATTGACTCATCACGATATCTCTGGAATCATAAGGCCTACAGACTTTAAGGTTGGTAGGAATATTCCTTTCGTCGAGTAGAGGTCAGCCAAAAACGGATTTTACGAAATTCCACCCGCAAAGGGGGTTGCTGGGGTGTTAAAATCTAATTTTTTAAATATAACTCCTACAGACTTGAATTTCGGTAGACATATTGTTAATGCTACATAGGTTACATAGGTGTTACGATACAGAGGTAAACTAAGAACGACTTTTTAAAAATTCCACCCCTAAAAGGGATTGCGTAGGTGTTAACCCGAAAAATTCACATTTTCAAATACTACAATATGTAGATTATTTACGAAGTCATTTTAAATAACGTAGTATTATTTCCTATCTAGCTGTGTGGTAGCGGCTACGAATACTACCAACCCTTACTTTGCTCGTGGATGTCGTAAAAGACGACTAAGAGCCTTATAATGACCTGGGCCAACTCCATCTGATGCCGTTTGGTCAACAATTACATTCCCAAGGAGGGTTGATGTCTGGCAAGCGGCCGGTCATAAAACTATTGCCAATAACTTTTACAATATCTGCTATGAAAGAAGAGTACATATTTTATCGATCCCAGCAATTGGGATAAGAGTAGGAAAATGATGATGTAGTATTATTTCCTATCTAATTAAATACGATATATGGTACATTTAATGTAGATAAAAATCGTCCTTTACAATATATCATTAAAACAAATTTCTCACAAGTTATCAGAGGTTTAAAACAAGTGGTCAGACCGATTGAAACAGAACGAAACGAGAGCGGATCGCTAATACAATGTGAATACTGAAAATTAGCTGCATTCTACGTAAACCTTACCGCGTAAAATGTATATACCATATCAAAGAAACTATAACCCAAAAGTATTTACCATAAACCTACGGGTCTATAACACAAGTAAATTGAGCAAACGTGTTGTATTAAGCATATGATAGAGAATTTGCCTCAGCGTTGGCATTCCCCAAATGATATGGAGGAATATGGAGGCAGGTAGGTTCGTTGGCGCCTAACGGCAAGGTTTTATGCAAATTTTGTTGTTTTAAATACAAGTGTTGTTTATTAATACTTTCAAATTAATTTCTGCTTTGTTTAACATTCTCCACTCGTTTCTCCATGACGGGTTAACAATACACAGTGTTACCACTCTTTATTTACCCGTTTTAGTCGTAAATTTGCATGTAAGAATATTATTTTAAGCTCACTTCTTTACCCACGAGTGTATTTAAAGGATGAATTAGGAATATCTTAGATAAAGAGGCTAAGGAACTAAGATACATAATATAACTGAAAATAATGATACAAAATAGAAGAAAAACTCTATAGAGTTTTTAGGTTTTGTATCCAAAACCTATGCCAACTCGTCTGAATTTGCGTATAGTTGGTCATCCTTCAACTATAGAGGGGCATGAGACTAAAAAAATCGCAAAAATCGGCTGAATGATCAGTACAATAAACAGCAGGACTCTCTCGGGAAACTTACAATAAGAGCTGTAATCGCCAATACGCCTGTCAAGCGTGGCAATTATCGTATTATATCGCTTTGGAAAGGCATATTATATCGCTTTGGAAAGGCCTTTATGTTCAATAGTAGACGTCGATAGGTTGATGGTAGCTCAAATACTTCATAAGAACAATTTCTCATTCAACACTAATTACAAAATCGTTCCAATAATTGTATTGTGTGCCTTCTCGAGGAACAACGTGTGTACTAGTATAATTTAACACAATTGGTGCAACATGAATTTGGCGTCCATTTTTTAGAATAAATGGCTTGTGCTGTATGGTAGCAGCTACGAATATTACCAATATTAACATTGCCCGTGGGTTTCGTAAAAGACGACCAAGAGTTTTACATCGATCTCGATTAACTACATCTGATGTTGTCTTTCCGTGTGGTGACGGAGTAATAATACTATTCACCACCCCATATCTTACCCGTGGGTGATCGTATGAGACGACTAAGCGATATAAAACGCGTATAACATCTATGCGAGAGAAGTAAAACTCGAAACAAAACCTTATACCAACACGTATGACCAGCGCGGTATAGTAGGTTTAATTTCCCTCCCATTACGGAGGAGGCTCGAGCCCAATATTGGGACATTTATGGGCTGTGATGATGATGTTGTCTGATTAATAATTATATTCCCAACAAGGGTTACAAACATATAACTTATACATTTAAAGTAAGATATCATATTTAGGTAGGTATATGTATTTACGTCATTTGATGAAGATATCAATAGCTAAATATTTCATTGAATCATTATCCATGTAATACGATATTAATATGACGTTTATCTGTTTTATCTGTCAATCGACATCGAAAGTTCGATCTATATTTTATGGAACAAACTAACGTCTAAAAAAATTGATTGTTTTAATAAAATATTAACACTTTCTCAAACGTTTGTCCTTGTTATTTGTTTAGAGTAATCAGTTAGGGACCAAATTGGAATTGTTATTTAAAGTTTTAAATAGTATCGATTGCGCGTAATGGCGTAGTGGCGTAATGGTTAAGATAACGACATAACGTGCTAGTATCGTAGGTTTGATTCTTATGTAGGACAATACTTTGTGCGATCCATAAATTAATGTTATAAATCTGATTGTAATTTGTGTTTGTTAAATTAAATGCTTGTAAAGTCGCCTGCCATACAAGGATTATGTCCTTAGTGACAGGAATAGTCTCTAAAAAAAGTATTAACAATATTTATGCGTGACAGATATTTTACACTGACAACATTAATGGTTATGGTTATTCACTTATGTTACTTCGCTCGTGGATGTCATAAAAGACGACTAAGAGCTTTATATCTGCTTAGATCAACGCTTCCTGATGCTGTTTGGTCAACAATTACATTATCAAGCAAGGTTGACGTCTGGCAGGCGGCCGGTCATAAAATTATTGCCAATAACTTTAACAATATTTACGATGAAAGAGGAGTACATATTGCGTCGATCCCACGTAATTGGGATAAGAGTAGGAGAATGATGATGGTCTATAAAAACAAATAAAACTGAAAAATTAGTTAACTATGAATGAGAAAAATATTGTTAACAAAATGCAACATTGCACACTGTTTTAGACAGTACTAAATGAATATTCAATGGCAACGACCTCGTATATTATGTTTGTCAAACATTATATGGCAAAATCATTTGCCCATTACACATTCTGTCGTTTCACAAATTATTTATATTAATGACAATACATTTAATTATTTGCCCATAAACGATATTATCTTTTTAATTGACATGCGTTTCATTGCCTTTCTTTCATAATTAAATATTAAAAATTATTAAATATATTCAATATTGGCGAAATAATTAGTGATTCTTATTCAAAAATTAATTTTACTCAGTAATTTTGCCAGATTGTGAATGCGTTAATGATCGCTTTTTGCGTCGGCTCTTCATAATCTTTATCACGTATTCCAAATTTAATACAATTTGTCCAATTAAATAATTTATTCTATTCAAATTTTTATAATTTACGGCTATTGTCAAACTCATGCTTTCAGCGGCCTTATTGTAACTAGGTATATCCGTGTGGTGTAAAAATACAGTTCACCACCCCCTATCTTACCCGTGGGTGATCGTACGAGACGACTAAGGGATATAAAACGCATATAACATCTATGCGAGAGAAGGAAAACTCGAAACAAAACCTAGTACCAACACGTCTGACCAGCGTGGTATAGTAGGGCAATTACCCTCCTATTATGGAGCAGGCTCGAGCTCAACAGTGGGACATACATATATAAATAAGCTGAGATGATGATGATTGTAACTAGATATAAAATCATCATCATCGTTATCCTGTTCTTATTCCAATTACTTAGGGTCAACGCAATTTGTATTCGTACATATTGTAAAGATTATTGACAATAGTTTTATGACCGGCCGCCGACCGGACGTCAACCCTCCGTGGAAATGTAATTGCTGACCAAACGGCATCAGGTGGAGTTGGTCCAGGTCGATATAAAACTCTTATGGTGGCACCACACTTCGCTATGTGTTATTCGTTATGCGCATTATTGGCCGCATGCGACTAAGTGTGGAGGTCTCATTCGTCTATATTTGCTTTACGCGCACACATAACGCATAAGCACGAATAGCAAATACGCGTATCCATCCACTTGTCGGTTTTTGCACACTTCAAAGGACACAAATAAGCCGAATATGTGTGTCGAGTGCCCACACTTCGTTCATTCATTCATGTTGTCATTCATTCCATATGTGTCGGCGTGCCAAATATTGGGCATGATGGCACGAAGTGTGGAGTAGCATGTTCGAAAGTGTTTGGGTTCAAGTATTTGGGCAAATAAATAGTAGCCGCATAACAAATAACGCATAACGAAGTGTGGTACCACCATTAGTCGTTTTTTATGATACCCACGAGCAAAGTAAAGGTTGATAGTATTCGTAGCCGCTACCACACAGCATTACATATAAAATATTTGTTCTAAAAAAACCGAAACAATTGTGGATACAATATAAATAGAAAGGAAAGCAACCACTTCGCGTAGTATGGACACTTAATCAGAATAGATAAGAAGAATAACAAACATGGTATTAACTGAAAGTAGGTAAAAATGCAGAAAGAATTTAAAAAAAAACTGATAATATGTATAAAGGAACAAAATAGGGATGTTATTCCAAATAAAGCAAACAAGATTCTGATAACATAATTAAAGAAAGATTAGGACTTTTAAGCTGTCATTTTCAAGTCTGTAAAGCATTATAAAAATTGGGTTATCTTATGTCAGTAAAGTAGTAAAAACGACCAAATAATTTACGAATAATAAAATATACTCTAGTATTTTCATGCACGTAACGTAAAATCAAAATTCAATTCACACAATACGCTGAATTAATCATTTCTCAACAGTACCGTTTTTAATATTTAAGTTTATATTCTTTTTATACGTATTCGATTCGCTTGCCTCCATTCGTTTCACAAAAATATTATTACTCAATTGTTTTCAAAGGGCTTAGCAGAAATGTAACATAAATATTTTGCTTATATAACTTTTAAAAGTCTACTTAATGGGGTACGAGACTATTACATATTAGGGTAGAGGATTCCTGCGATGGACTGAAAGTACAATAAAGCATCACGCCTTCCTGTCTTAGAGGTCATAAAACTCGTCGTACACATAACTAGCAGATATCACTATAAAATATGACGATTTTCAATTTCGTTTTTAGTAAAGACCCCCCTCCTTTTTTAGGGTGAGACTATGACCGTCACACTCCGACCGATCCTGGTAGTGACAGAAGGGTCAGCATGCAACCTCATAACCTACGGTACACATACCTAACAATCACTATGTGACGGGCAGCCAGTACCCGATCCTTGAAAGATAACACTCTTTTTTATGTCAAATTATGGTCTGCGCACGCCAATCACATTAAAAAATTGCGCACAGCCTCATAAGCTACCGCATTCCTTTCTCGTCGTCATTGGGCCGAACAGAGCTACCGATTGCTTTTGTGGATCGCGTAAAATATTGTCGTTCATGACACTTGATATGGTCGGTCGATATGTTAAACCACTACTCCATTTGTGCAGTGATTAAACTGGGCATAAAAAGCTTTGTACAATACAGGAGGCTTCAATCCAACAGCGACGATACTGCTGAGATTCTGTAATGACAAATCCAATAACAGTTTTGTAATACGATTTGGACTTCTGTCTATCTAGTTGGCAGCTGTCTTATGTCACTACACCAACGGAACGAAGTGATCTTATAAATATTATGTTACAAGTATTAATTAGACATTTGAGATGGTCACGACGCTGCAATCTATATTGTAATTCGATCAGCTATGAAGGCTGAAATAGATTGTACATACATACATACATATCATCACGCCATATTCCTTGCAGGGTAGGTAGAGAGAACAGAGTGCCAGAGGACTCTATCCTTGCATACTTCACTCGCTTCTTCAACATTCATAATTCTCTTCATACACGCTCGCCGGTTACGGAGACTCTTGACTCCACCTTCCTTCAGTACATGACCGATCTGGTCTAGGTAGGTGAGTCTCGGTCTCCCCCGGTACCTACATCCTTCCACTTTCGCATTGTATATCTTCTTAACCAGACGTTCGTTCGGCATTCTTTTCACATGTCCGAACCATCGGAGCATTCCCTTTCGCATCTTTACACCAATACTCTCTTTCATACCTACTCGCTCTCTTACGTCGTCGTTACGAATGCGGTCGGTTAGCCTAACTCCACAGATTTTCGGCAGAGATCGCATTTCGACCGCATTAATTTCGCTTTCATGCTCTTTTCTCCATACCCAACGTTCGCTTCCATATAGTTATGTTGGGACAAGCACAGCGTTATGTACTGCTACACGTGCCTTCTGGCTGAGGTGGTGGCTACCGAGAAGTTGTCCCAACGCTCCGTTCACTCTATTTCCCGCATTCACTCTTCGCTCTATATCAGGGGTACCTTCCATCTCGGCTAAAACCACATCCAAGATATACAAATTCATCCACTTGCTCTAGTACATCATTATCTATTTTTACTCTTACATCTGTTCTGGCTTCATCTCTTTCAAAGACCATTATTTTGGTTTTGCTCACATTCACGCGTTTACCCTTTAGTACCCCTTTTCTTACAATCTTCTGTCATTGTGTCGACTAGGGTCTGCAGGTCAGTCGCTGACTGTGCCAGCAGGACTGCATCATGTGCATAGAGCAGAGCAGTGACCACTGAGTCGCCCATCTGGACTCCCACATTCATATCGTTCAATCTTTGGAGACATTTATCCAGATATATGATAAACAGCCTGGCTGACAGAACGCACCCCTGCGTAATGCCGATATTGACGTCAAACCAAGGCGACATTCCATCATCCAGCCGCACACAGGCTCTACAGCCCATGTAACTGCACTGCACAGCCTGTAGCAGTTTACCGTTAATACCATACTCCGATAAAATGTCCCAAAGTTCCTTTCGTACAACCGTGTCAAATGCTCTCTCCAGATCCACAAAACTACAGAAAACCCTCTGACCTAGAGCCAGATGCTTCTCCACAATGTTGCGTAGAGAGAACGCTTGATCCATGCATCCCCTCCCACTCCTGAAACCTCCTTGTGTCTCACACAGTAAACCATCGGACACCATCCTCATTCTCCTTTCAATAATTTTACCGTACACTTTTGCTGCCAAACTGGTCAAGCTTATGGCTCTGTAATTTGCGCAGTCATAACGTGAACCCTTGTTTTTAAACAAAGGCACGATGACTGCGCTATTCCAGTCCCTGGGAACCATTCCCGAGCTCAAACATAAATTGAGGAGCAACAGGAACGCCTCCCAGACACAGGAGCCACCAAGCTTGATCATCTCGGCAGACACCATATCAATGCCCGCTGCCTTACCATTTTTCAAACTTCTTATCGCCCATTCAACTTCATCCATACTGATGCCGTCTGAGGACGGCGGTGCCGAATGTTGATCTACTAAACCACATGCGACACCAGCGCCAACTCGAAAATCCGCATACATATCGCCAAAATATTCACTCCATCGGCTTAACACATTTTGTGTTTGTGTAAGAATGTCTCCACCTTTAGACCTTATTTTATTCATTTTGAAGGCTGACCAACCACACCAAGACTTCTTCACCTCCCTCCAAAAGAGTTTGATGTTACCCTCGAAGTGTTTAGTCAGCCTATCTTCTGCACTCATATTTGCTCTAACACGTTTCTCTTTCACTAAGGCTTTGGTGTCATTCTTACATTGCCGATATATTTCTTTCTTCTGTTCAGTCATACTGTCAAATAGATTGTATATGTACAAGAATTTTGCACATTGACTGGTAGAGACGTCATCATCATCATCGTTATCATCTCAGCTTATATTCGTCCAACTATTGGACTAGTGCCTCCTTCACAATGAAAGGAAAATTGACCAATACACCACACTGGTCAAATGTGTAACTATGGGGTTTTATTTCAAGTTTTCCTTTTTTTGCATATATGTTATATGTATATTGTACCCCTTAATTATCTTTTACACTAACGGGCAGAGAGGGAATCGTGGAATGTATTTTTAGTCCGTTACCACACGGATAATAATACAGAAGAAATATTAAGATTAAGATACATTGTCTTAACAGTTCTTTTTGTATCTACATATATTTATGTAGCCTTATGATAGGATACTATAACTGCATAAAATGAGATTTTCCCTTAAGAGAGATCAACAATCTTTTTCGACAAAAAGTTTGTTAAATTCTTGCGGGGGCACAACTTGCTACGTAAAAGTAAACCATATCACTTGTTGCAAAGAAACAAAGTCTTTAAATTATCAACCCAATGATATAATATTTTTACGGGACAATTATTAACTCTCAGATCAGAATATTGAATCAAGTCACGTAAATATATATTACGTAAACATATGATAATAAGTCAATTGGTAAAAATCACTCGTGGCCATATGCTGTAATGATTCCAAAGAGATTGCTGAAATGCACCTGTTTAGTACTTATACAGAATGGTAAAATATTGACAAATTTAGATAAGTGTTTTTATTTATTTTTTAATTCGTAAAATGTTTTCTTTTTTTAACGATATGAAAGTAAGAACTGGAAGCGCTATGTGTCAACCAATAATTATTACAGTAAATACAGTAAAACACAGCAAAACTATATTAAGTAATCTATATGACTTCTTTCATTAAAAAAAAAAATCAATACATTTAATTTTCTTTTTGTATTAATATTTTTTGAATTGATTTAAAACATGGCAATTACAATCTTAATTTTATTAAAAAATATCATTACATTTATTTTATTAAATTTAAAATTATATTTTATTGTACTAATATTATTTGTATTGATTCAAAATATGGCAATTATAATCCTTCTTTGATTAAAAATATCATTACATTTATTTCTTGAATTATTATTATTTGAATTGTTTTAAAACATGGCAATTACATTCCCACGTGACATGAGGTTTCGTATTTATGGTGCAAATAAATCAAGGTATGAAGTAATCATATTAATAATATTTCTGTATAGCGGGCGTCCATTAATTACGTGAAGTATTCAGGGGTGGGAAGGGGTCGAGCCGAATCTTACTAAATCTCACTCGGGTCTTGGCAAATATCACGTATTTTTTTTTAATAGAAAATGGTGCAAAACTGCGTGAATGTTAAATGAAAGTAGGTAATTAAGCAAATTGTGTTTTTTTTAATAAATCCAACACTTTTATACCCAAGTGCAAGTTTTGAAAAATCTGACGTGAGATTGAGGAAAGGGGAGGAGATCGAGACAAATCTTACGAAATCTTACCAAGGGGGGAGGTGGGATCAAAAAATCCTCAAAATGCCTCACGTAATTAATGGACGCCCCATAGTCGCGAGAAAAGAAGTAAATAGATCTGGACGGCAGTTTAGAAGAATTATATATTTTTGTTTATAAAGTTTATAATAAAATATATCTAAAATATGTAATAATATTACATACAGACAGATTAACTATATCAATATATATTATGATAATTGTTGTCTTATATTATTATAAAATAAGACGATAAGAACTGCAATGCTTAATCGGCAAACCACAGTGGTACTCATCAAAAATGAAGCCATAAAAAGTTTAATCCACATAATTCACCTGATAACCATTTTCTATATGCAATTTTCTCACGTAATTGTAAATGAAGTTGTTGGAAAAAGTGTTTTGAAATATAAAAAAAAACTTGGCTCGATTTATAAGTACGTAATATCTGCTCTACCGTTCTAGTTACGTGCAAAGAATCCTGCTGCAGAGACCTGATTTCATTACGTAAAATAATCTCTTACTGTCAGTAATACTGGTTGACTTTCATTACAAGCACAGGTGGAGAGTTGCTTCTGTATTTTTTTTTAAACACCACCCCACCCCATCCTTTTTTTTTTTTGTTGGACTATGGATGCGTCTCGCCCCGCCAAATCGGTCCGGGGTGACGGAAAGGCGGCGCGTGACCCCATAGACCCACCGTAAAACTCCTCTCTTCGCCGTGCGAGCGGGCCACCGGTACCCGATCTTTGACTTCGGTGGCCACACCACCCCACCCTGCACTAAGGAAATAATCCTTGTATTACGGTGATTTTACAAACATATTTAACACAGACAAATTACACCCAGACTAAGAACAATTAATTTGTGGAACGCACAAAGTATTATTCTACATAGAAATCGAACCCATGGCACTGGGACGGAAGGTCGGTATTTTAACCGCTAGGCTATCTGTGTCGTTAAATATAATTATGTAATCTGTGTATTACTTGGTATTTATAAAAACAACTACGACCAAATAACCAACCGGAAAGAAAGGCGTTAATATTTTGATTAAGTGTTCTGCACTTTGACATTAAGCTAAATTACATGGTTATATAATTGTCGCATGTCTCATATAAATCATTATTCTAATTAAAAATAATGTTTTGAAGTTATTTCCTTTGTATGGAAGTTATAAACATGGTCATCTGCCCATTAACAGGAGAATGGGTTGCACACCCATATGAGCAATGAGCAATACCAAATGCGATCGCTAACCCATACATTGTAAACACGTCACCACAATTTTTTATGGATAAGCTATGGCCCGGACACACTTCGCCCGTTCCGTCCGAGGCGACGAAAGGGCAGCCCGTGGCCGCATAACCTCCATATTCCCTCCCCATCGCCATTGGGCCGGCCACTGGTACCGCTTCCTTGCCATCCGTGGCCATAACACGTCACCACATAGGGGCAATTACGTACTATCATTGATTTGTTATTAATGATTATTCAAAATATCCACTAATATAAAAAAAAAAAATAATATTTAAAATAAATTAATATTTAAAATATCACTAATATTTAAAATATATATAATCGTCCACTAATATTTAAAATATCCACATAATTATGAATGTTGAGGAGGCGAGGGAAGTATGCAAGGATAGAGTTCTCTGGCACTCTGTTCTCTCTGCCTACCCTGCAAGGAATATGGCGTGATGATATGTATGTATGTAAAATATCCACAAAAGCCAAGTAATACTGCAAATCGCCGATGGGCACGTGATAATATAATTAGCGCAATGATAATATAAATAGTCCAATCCTGATAAGTTAAAATTGTATTGTCAGAAATAGAATAGATTAATCATATTGTTTAAAAACTTGCTTCTCTTATCTGTATACTAGTATAAGTACACGATTATTGTAATGTACTACTTGTTCGAACATCATCATCATCACAGCCCATAAATGTCCCACTGTTAGGCCCGGGCCTCCTCCGTAATGGGAGGGAAATTAACCTACTATACCGCGCTGGTCAGACGTGTTGGTATAGGATTTTGTTTCGAGTTTTCCTTCTCTCGCATAGATGTTATATGCGTTTTATATCCCTTAGTCGTCTCGTGCGATCACCCACAGGTAAGATATGGGGTGGTGAATAGTATTCTACTCCGTCACCAGACGGAGAACTCACTTGTTCAAACGCCAGTCAACAATTCAGACAATGCCTCGATTAAAGTCATTACCAACCAGTAAAAATCACGTAAGGAAATATGTGTTAACACTTCTACTTACATCTTAGAGATTATTAAAAAAAATTACTCACCTTTTATACCAATATTCATTTTCATCACTGGCGCGACCATACGGTGAAAATCTGCCCGTAGTTCTTAAAATACTTGATTTGATACTACGAACACTCATTTTATTTTCTTATCCAATACATTCAAATAATAAATATATCACATATTAATAATTTTCAAATCGTTTATTTGAGAACATTGTCATAACTGAAGACGGGTGGACACATACACTCAAACAAATGAAAAATCTTCCTATCCTTTTATATAAAAATAATTAAAATATTAAATTTAAAATATTACTTATGTTGCACTAAAAGATATTACTTAAGTTGCACTAAACCGTTCAGGCTTCACGAGATTACATAGTGCACTGAACGTATGAATCATTACTGTAATAAATTGTCACTGATATATATCACTTAGTTATAGGTTAAATTAACACTACATATAACATCGAATATAAGGATGAATGATTTTTGATGTTTACATGATTATTAGACATACGAAATAAAACTATTTTTACGGGTTTATGAACTCATGACGTTTTTATACGCGTATACGCCGGCAAATACTCGAAAAAAAAAACTATAAAACCTTGATTATGAGCGAAAAATTATTAGACAATCATTTTTTGCTCGTAAACAAGTTTTTATAAATAATCAAACATGTTAAATGCTAAATTTCATTAATTCGAAACGCTATAAAATCCGTAAAAATAGTTTTATTTTATATGATAAGAGACATTTGAGGTATAAAATTTATATATCACTAACACTTATAACTTTTTAATATATATTAACTTTTTTGTTTAAATAAAAAATGCTATATAGAATACAACGTAAACCATTCCACGACGTGTTATGTACAAAATCAATAAGTATAGTGCTATCAGGTGGGTGGATTGGAGTCGTCAGCTATGGGCGGATCCCAATTTACTGATAACAATATTATTATCTACAAAAGACATAATATTGTAATTGAATTTAGTTTTGCTCTTTTGATCAGCGAAATTGTAACTTATTGGGATAATGTTACAAATAATGGTCGATAAAAAATATTAGACTCCATCTATCCACTCATATCATGAGTGATGATGGAATAAGAATAGTTGACTTCACTCCTTATTTACCAGTGGAAGTACTTGTAAAAATTGGTTGATGGATCACTCTGAGAATAAGCAGTACTATTCTCCTGGGAAATGATAATACTTTACTGCTACCTGCAACAGGCTTGCCAGAAATAGCGTTTATTGAAATAATCCCTGTAATATGGCGTTCTATGGTTCTCTATACGTTCATTAGTGGACAGTGAAATTTACTGCTGATGATAATAATTACTCCGTATAATGACGGGATAAGAATCCTGTCACCAACCTTTACTTACCTAACATCATTCTCCTACTCTTATCCCAATTGCTTGGGCCGATACAATATGTACTCTTCTTTTATAGAACATATTGTAAAAGTTATTGGCAATAGTTTAATGACCGGCCGCCTGCTAAACGTCAAACCTTCTTGGGAATGTAATTGCAGACCAAACGGTTTCAAATGGAGTTGGCCCAGGTCGTTATAAGCTCTATTACGATATCCACGAGCAAAATAAGGGTTGGTAGTATTTGTAGCTGCTAACACACAGCCCAACGTAGTCGTAAATAAATCGAATGCTGTCGATGTCGGTGGGTGGATTAGAGTCGAATGCAGGATAATCGAATGTTGGGTAGCCGTTAGGCTACGAATACAATCAACCCTTACTTTGCTCGTGGATAACGCAAAACAAGAGTAAGACCTTTATATCGACCTAGGCTAACTCCATCTGATGGCGAGTATTCAACAATAACATTACCAAGGATGATTTATGTCAGGCAGGCGGCAGTCATGAAATTAAAACTAATAACTGTTTGTAACAGGAGTGGAGTACATATTCCGTCGACTCCAAGTAATTGGAATAAAAGCAGGATGATAATGGTAGTTGTAGAAATCGATAAGAGTCTTTATAATAGAGTGAGTAACAGTTCTTTCATGGAAAACACTTACACCAAACTGCCATCGCTAAAATATCTACCAAGATAAGCGGTTACGATACTATCCCCTCATTTGTGGGTAAGCTTACGTTCAACAGTAGACAACAAAAGGCTGAATGCTGATGATGAGCCCTACTTACTCCACCAGTTGACCAATACAGACGAGTTGTTCGTTTGTTAAACATAAAACTTCAGCTATATTTAATTGGTAACACATGATTACTTAAAACTTATGTAAGTGCCGGTATTTCTCAATCTCAATTCATTGTGAAAGTATACCTAATTATGTCAAGAAAAATGAGACTTGATTTTAAATGTACATTGTAATAAATATTTTTAAGCTATTTATATGAAACAAATTGAATTTTAATTGTTGATTAAGTAATCATTATTATTTTAGCTCATATATAGCCCCAGTCCGGGGCTAGAGTTACATTAGATTGGCAAATGACCTACTATACCACGCTGGTCAGACGCTGTTGGTATAGGATTTCATTTCGAGTTTTCGCTTCGCTATACCTAATCCTATGCTTATATATTTTCCGTGTGGTGACGGAGTAAGAATACAATTCACCACCCCTTATCTTACCCGTCGGGGATCGTACGAGACGACAAAGGGATATAAACGCATATAAAATCTATGCGAGAGAAGTAAAACTCGAAATAAAATCCTATACCAAAACATCTGACCATCGTGGTATAGTAGGTCAATTACCCTCCTATTATGCAGGAGGCTCGAGCACAACAGTGGGACATATATGAGCTGATATGATGATAATGATGATGCTTATATACTGGTAGACTGGACCAAAGAGCAATAATTTCTATTAATGGATGATTAGATACCGATATTCCGTGCCAGTGCTATAGGTTCGGTTCCTACACAGGTATATTTTTAATAATTTTAAACTTACTACCCCTTTCGCCATGAACACGTAGAGGTATTAAATTGAAATTTATATCAAATACTCAGGTCTATAATACCTTCTTTTTCTTCTTATGTATTGGCAATCAGCTACTTATACGAGCTATTGGTGCCAGTGTCGAGTTATGAATATCTTCACGTTTTTAGTCTTTCAGGTTAGTCATTGTCTAAGTCTAATTGTCACCCTCAACGGTGCTATGGCCACACTGTTAATGGTATCTTGTGGGAATTTTGATGGAAAACGTTGTAAAGCACTTTTATATGATATTCACTACATCCCAGTAGTTCCGCCGCATCACATTACATAAAATGCCATCAAAATTATCTAATATAACACATTAAAACACTAAGATATCGAATATAATACAAGAGCACCACATGACGTTTTCAAATTCCCGTCAAAAGTACACTATAATACCTTTAAGCTGTAACAAAATCAAACTTCTATGTCCAAAGAAACAGCAATTTAAGCCGCATATTTTCAAACTCACAACTACTCGCAAAGGAATCAGAAACTAAAGGGACAGTCCAGTCCAGTCGACCTAGAATCTTGAAATTTGGCATGAAGCAATGTTTTATAGCACATATAAAAATAAAATTTATTAAAATTCCGAAAACCTTAAATTTTTAGTTACATCACATATATTCTTTTATATTTAATGGTACGGAACTCTTCGCTAGCACAACTCGCACTTGTCGGGTTTTTATTAATTGCAATTAAACGACAAAGAATTGGCAAGCTATTTTCGAAAGGAAACAGCGCGTTGCAATTATAAAACTTTTAAAAAAGAAATTCCTTCGATAGATTAATTTTTACGGTCGTGAGAGTGCCAGATCTATACGGACACATGTCCGGACGTCCTCAAATATTTTTTTAATCAACTTTTTTCTTACTTTAAACAAAATAATTGCTTTTTAAAAATATCACATACATTTAAACAAATATTTTTTCTTAATATACGTATGATAATATTATCCTATAAGTGCAGTGTGAGAAAAATACAATCATTTTTAGTTTTGAAAAGTCCTTGATTTTCATATATCGAGAGTACAACATCACCTTAACGCTTCGCTTATGAGGCGTGCAATAACAAGAATATTATAAAGCGAATTTATATTAAAAAAGCGGTTCAATTTACAAAGTAAACGATTAAAATAAATATATTTCGGACTTTCCTGATATCGCGTCAGACGCACGAGGAAAAACGAAAAGAAAATTCAATATAAAAAAATAACGTTTTCTTATTTGCTCGAGCGAAAAGTTTGTTTGTGTACAAACTTTGTCACTATGTTACATGCCTCTTTGGTGTGGAATCTTGTAAAATCAGTTTCTTTTTTCTTTGTATTATCAAAAGAAACTAGTATTCAAATGTATTATTTCTGGTTTCAGTAGTTTTGGCTCGGTGTTGATATGTCAATCAACTAGCTTCTTTTATATATACGTTTCTATTGAGAGCGAACTTTCTTCAAAATTAGAGTGTAGTTAGGCATATATTTCAATACTAAGCCAGAGTGCTATTGAGCTAAACAGTTTAAGGCATCTATTCCAGTGACCCACTCATTTTTTTTTATTTTACATCATCCTGCACTAAGAAAATAATCCTTGTATTGCGGGGAATATCACTTTTTTGTGGATCGCACAAAGTTTTATCCTGCGTAGGAATCGAACCCACGGCACTAGCACGAAAGATCTTAACCAGTACGCCAGTATACTGGTACTGGCCGCAGCTGGTAATCGAGTTTTATAAATAATTAAGCATATTAAATGCTAAATTTCAGTAATTTAAATAACAAGGTTGTGTCACCGTTTAATACAATTCTAACTGCAAAGTTTGAAGTATTAAGCCTATAACAATGTGTAAACATTGTCGGGTAGATGGCATACCGTCACCTTAAGACGTAAATATGATACGAAGCGAAATTTGCATGTCCTACAATAAGTCACGGAGGTGTAGTGGCAGCACGATTGGGCCGGAATCCCAATAGGCGCGGGTTCGAATCCTGCTTGTGACATCATTTTTCGTTTCGTAATCGGGTTATATAAATAATTAAGCATATTAAATGCTAAATTTCAGTAATTCAATAGGGCCTTTTCTTACAAAAAATCTTATTAAGCAGGGGGAAGTAGTTGCAACCTTATGATGTCTTACGGGGGCGGGGGCTATATTATTCTTCAGAATCTCTTACGTAATTTATGAACGGACTCCTAATACGAAAGGTTAAGAAGTTGCTCAGTGCTCATTCATCGTCTCGGATGCTTAAAGTGGTATAGTAGGCGCTTGATCATCAAAAAAGCTTTAACTATTTCGATTGTTGATAATGTAAATATATCTAACAATAAAAGCGTACCCTATTTACCCTAGTTTCGCATTATAAGTACAACGTCAATAGCTGGCGACGGTCAGCAATCTCTTTGTCCCATAGAAATGGCCTTTATGCCTACAAATATCAGCTTAAGACAAATACAGAAGTATTTCAATACAACCTTCAATATTCGCCCACTACGAACATATAAAATTAGTTACGAGGACATTAATACATTACTATGACAATCCAATCTACATGACACATGTAAACAGATATTATTCTAATGTAAACTATAAATATTACGTCTCTGTTACGAAGCGGCTTTGTCAGAATTAATATGAATTTATTTACTTAAAAATATTTTAGCTAAAGTATAGAGGAATATCATCATCATCTCAGCTCATATATGTATGTCCCACTGTTGGGCTCGAGCATCCTCCATAGCTGGAGGGAAATTAACCTACTATACTACACTGGTCATACATATTGGTATAGGGTTTTGTTTCGAGCTTTCCTTCTCTTATAAATTTAGCATAGTTAATTAATATTAAGAAACATGATTATGCTAATCAATTACTTAAAAGTAATATTATAACCTTCATACAAATCTTCATTAAAGAATTTTGACTTGATTATAATTAATTTCCAGATGCCGGATGGAATAAGTATATCAGGAATCTGGTGCCACGATAATTGTTCGATATTCAGTTAATCTATAGCTCGGTAGCCACCGTATGTGCCTTCAATGCTTCGCTTATACCAACTTCTGAATATTGGTATGTTTATGACTTGTTTGGGGGTTTTCTTCTCTCGCATATATATATATATATATATATATATATATATATATATATATATATATATATAGACTAGTGACCCGCTCTCGCTTTGCTTCGGTTATGTCAGTTCAGTTGTCTAGTTTACTTTCGCTACATAGTAATTACTTTCGGCGAAATTTCTTAAAATCCTGCTACTCGGCGAAAGGAATATTTCTACCAAATTTAAAGTTTTGTAGGCCTTATGGTTCCAGAGATATCGTGATGAGTCAATACATAGGTGGAAATCTCTTATATTGTATATACCGGGTGTAACAGAGAATGAAACAGCTGGTCAGATAGGTGGTAGGTAATGATGTTAGGAACCTATAACAAAAATTTGAAGGTTAGGTTCTTATGAATATTTAAGAAAGTATGAGTATGTAACAGATTATTTATCATTTACTTGGTGCATCTCATTCAGTTTCAAAGAAAAAGCGATGACAAAATTGAAAATTTGAAATTGAAAAAATATTATGGGTTCTTATCATTATCTACCACCCTTCTGACCAGCTGCTCCATTATCTGTTACACCCGGTATATATATATATATATATACGGCAACGACGACGACGGCTTGGTACCAGATTTTATTTACAATTTTCCTTCTCTCGCTTAGATATGATCCGCATATAACATTTCTTAGTCATCTGCTAGAACACCCACGGGCAGTAGAGCTGGTGGTGAGTTATTGTCTATCTCATTATATCTCCTTATGTCTCTTGATATATTGTCAAAAAAAAAAGCTTAATAATGCCATGCGAGTCACAGACAGAGTAAATATCGCTACAAAGTTGGCATAGTCGTTAAGATATCGACCTATCGAGACAAGTGCTACGAGTTCCCATGCAGGACAATAGTATGCGCGAACCACAATTCGTTGTTCCGAGTTTATGGGGGTAATTTGTGTCTGTTAATTGTGTTTGTATTTTTCCTACATATATTAATAACATTTTAACACTAAAATATTAAAAATGTGGATTAAAATTTAATAACTGTTACTGTAGCGAGTAGATATAAATTTCTGTAATAACGATGACTTTTTAGAGGTGAGATCCCTTAGTCCTCCTGTGATCCACTGTTAAGTGTTCGAAACGCAAAGAAATTAAAAATTAAATACAAACGCGATAGAATCCGTAAAAATAGTTTTATATCCTGAGTAAAAAAGGATCCTGAGTAAATTCCTAAGTAAAAAAGGAGGATTAGCTGTGTGGTAGCGGCTAAGAATACTACCAACCTTTACCTTGCTCGTGGATGTCGTAAAAGACGACTAAGAGCCTTATAACGTCCTAGGCCAACTCCATCTGATGCCATTTGGTCAACAATTACATTCCCAAAGAGGGTTGACGCAGGCGGCCGGTCGTAAAACTATTGCCAATCACTTTTATAATATGTACTATAAAAGAAAAGTACATATTGTATCGACCCCAGGTAATTGGAATAAGAGTAGGAGAATGATGAGTAAGGAATCAAATTTAATTTTACTAGCCTACCCAAAAGACTACACAACTAAATCTAACAATTTCAGTAACTAAAGTACCTATCGTATATACGCGTGCTCTGTGATCTTAGTTATAAATAATTGATACCAATTTACACTTTGTTTTTGACGGTATCTTCTCCAAGGTTGCTTTGTACATTCCCGGAAAATTATCTAAACTTCTCAAGGATTCGACTTAGACGATAATTTATGGGAAGCTTTTAAACTTATACAATTCAGTCACATTTTAAAGGCATATTATAAATTAAACGTAAGTCTTTAACTCTGAAGAGAAATTCTCTTTAGATTATTTAGGCAAACAAATATTATGATTTCTGATGTTTACATGAATATTATACATTTATTATTTATTCGTGTGGTGACGGAATAAGAATACAATTCACCACCCCCTATCTTACCAGTGAGTGATAGAAAGAGACGACTAAGCGATATAAAACGTATATAACATCTGTGCGAGAGAAGGAAAATTCGAAACAAAACCCTATACCGACACGTCTGACCAGCGTGGTATAATAGGTTAATTTCCCTCCCATCACGGAGGAGGCCCGAGCCCAACAGTGGGATATATATGGGCTGTGATGACGATGATGATGATACAATTATATTATACAATTTGCGTTCATAGTAACCGGAGTCCTCCTGTATGAACTCTGTAAAGTGTTCGAAACGGCGGGAAATTAAAAATACAATACAAACGCGATTGAATACGTAAAACTAGTTTTATTTCAAAAACAATATTAAACATATAATATATATGTTTAATATTATTTTTGAAACAAGGCTCGGTATCAGTGTGTATTTTTTATTATCTATGGTGGTAAACTCGGATTACATAAACGATATAAATTATATATTCAGACGTATTGACATAAGGCGTAATGTCTGCCATAAAATTTAACCATAATTCTTTTTTTTTTCTTGCAGTGGACTATGGAGGTAGTGGTCGTGCCGCCAAATCGGTCTGGGGCGACGGAAGAGGCGGCGCGCAACCCCTTAGACCCACCCTGCAAGCACCTCTCTTCACCGTGCGAGCGGGCCACCGGTACCCGATCTTTGTCTTCGGTGGCCCGCCTGACGGTTTACCCTCACTGGTTCCTCTCGAGTTCTCACGCGGTGGCTTCACTTCGGGTGACCGGACTAGTCCCCGATCCGATCACCCGAATCCTTAGAATATATTTTGATGAGAGAAAACGTGGGGTAGGTATAAAATTGGTGTGGATATCCTCATCTCAGTTCATATACATATATGTCCCACTGCTAGGTCGAAGCCATAATTTGAAAGAAGTTGACCTACTAAACCACGCTAGTCTAACGGGTTGTTACAGACTTTTATTTTGAGTTTTCTTTATCTGAAATTAAATATTATCTGCAAATTGTATTCCTTAGGGTACGTACCTATCACCTGGAAGAGGTGGGGCCCGATCTGTCAGACGCTCAATTTGGCTTTCGAAGGGGGCATTCGACCATCGGGGCCCTGCTACGCCTGAGGGAGACGGCTGCGGAAGCTGTCGCCGGCGGAGGAATGCTATTGGCAGTATCGTTGGACATCGCCAACGCATTCAATAGTCTGCCATTCAGCTGCATCAGGGAGGCGCTCCGATTCCATGGAGTGCCCTTGTACCTGAGGCGACAGGTGGCAGACTATTTGGAGGGGCGCAGTGTCCTCTGCGCGAGTCCCGCAGGGGACATTGTGCGGACGCCCATGTCGTGCGGTGTTCCGCGGGGGTCGGTATTGGGGCCGACTCTATGGGACATCGGCTACGACTGGGCGTTGAGAGGGAGTCTCCCCCCCGGGCTGAGCGTGATATGCTATGCTGACGACACGCTCGTCACAGCCC
Source organism: Lymantria monacha (assembly GCA_905163515.2). Lineage (NCBI taxonomy): Eukaryota > Metazoa > Arthropoda > Insecta > Lepidoptera > Erebidae > Lymantria > Lymantria monacha. The sequence continues at coordinate 9,318,350 of LR991107.1, read as the reverse complement.
GGGGCAGGACACTCGAAGAGGCGGCGAGCCTGGCCACTCTCGGCACCGAGAAGATGGTCAGGCGAATCGAGGCGCTGGGGCTCAGGGTGGCCCTAAATAAGACGGAGGCCCTTCTATTTTCTTTCTTTCTATTCTATGGGCCCCGCGTAAGGCTGCTTATCGGCGCCTCGTTAGTCGTCAACTCCATCCACATCAGTATATAGGCCCATATAAAATATTTGGATCTGGTGCTCGACGGGCGTTGGTGGTTCCGAGAGCATTTCTGCAGGATTGCTCCCCGGCTGGTCGGCGCGGCGTCCGCCCTTTCGCGGCTCATGCCGAACGTGGGCGGACCCAGTTTCGAGGGCCGACGACTGTATGCGGTGGTGATCCGCTCAATGGCCATGTACGGCGCACCCGTGTGGGCGATAGCTCTGAACGTCCAGCTCAGGGCAGTTTTGTGGAGGCCACAGAGAGCCATGACGGTCAGAGCCATTCGCGGGTACCGCACGGTATCGACAGAGGCGGCATGCCTATTGGCCGCGACACCCCCGTGGGACCTAGAGGCGGAGATGCTCTCCGACCTCTACCGGCGGGTTACCTCAGTGCGCGACGAGGGTGGCTCCCCATCGTCTGACGAGATAGCCACCGGGCGCGAGGACGCCCGCCGAGATGTCATCGCCCGTTGGGCTACGCGGCTGGAGAGGCCTAGACACGGTGTTGTTACCGTCGAGGCCCTCCGACCCGTACTGATGGAGTGAATGGAGCGGCGGCACGGAGTGCTCTGCTTCCGGTTGGTGCAGGTCTTGTCGGGGCACGGTTGCTTCGGCAAGTACCTGCACACGGTCGTGCGGAGGGAGTGGACTCTGTCCTTCCACCATTGCAGTAGCGACGAGGACACGGCGCAACTCGAGGTATGTTCGGGCTAGGACGGGCAGCGCCGTGACCTCGTCGCTGTCATCGGTGCCGACCTGACGCTGGCGGCTGTCGTGAAAGCGATGGTCGACAGCGTCAGGAACTGGGACGCGGTCGCCGCTTCTGCGAGGCTGTCATCTCGCAGAAGGAGGCGGTGGAAGGAGTCCGGGAGGATTCCCGTGACCCGGGCCGCAGCCAGCGGCCGGGGCGGCGCAGGCGCGAATATCTGCGCCTGATGCCGCCCTAACTGAGGCTTCGGGTATCGGACCGGGGAATTGTCCGGTCACCCGACGTGAGGCCACCGCGTGAGGGCGACGCCCCGACGGCGAAAGCTGTCGGGGCGTCGACACGTGAGGAACCCGTAAGGGTAAACCGCCGGGCGGGCCACCGAAGACAAAGATCGGGTACCGGTGGCCCGCTCGCACGGCAAGAGAGGTGTTTGCAGGGTTTGTCCATGGGGTTGCGCGCCGCCTCTTTTGTCACCCCGGATCGATTTGTCGGCGCGCGACCACATCCATGGTCCACCCTGAAAGAAAAAAATAAAAAATGGTGACAAACGAGCAAGCAGTACACCTGATAGTAAGAAATACTGTTGCACATGGACCTAGCAATACCAGGAGCACAGGCAGGCCCCTGCCTACCGTGAAGAAAGAGCTATTCTTTAACTTCATTTGAAGAAGGACATGTCAGAGCACTCGTGAAACACAACCCGACTAGAAATTTTTTCGTCTTCCTTAGCAGGACCGGACCGGGCATGCCCGATCTGGACCAGATAAGGTATGTAACGCAGAAGATATATCTGGACCCGATCAGGAAAACCTTATCGGGTCCAGAGCAGGCATGCCTGATCGGGTCCAGATCAGGCATGCCTGATCGGGTCCAGATCAGGCGTTCCTGATCGGGTCCGGATGAAATTTTACTGATCGGAACCAAATCAATCATCTGCGTTATATATCTTGCCTGATGCAAAACGAGTATACCTAGTCCAGTCCTTTTAAAAAACATGAATATCTTAAAGAACATGTTTAATAAGTAAAAATATAAATTAATATATGACGTAGGCACCGAATGCAGTGCTATATTCTTATCATAGAGTCCCAGTGAGCCGTGCCGATTATGGCGCAACCACCAGATGCTAACGACTGCAACTGTCGCCTGAATTTGTCATTCATGACCTGAACGATTTGTTCTAATCTGATTCGATAACAACTAATTTAATATTAGGCCATCTCATTACGCTTCGGAGAATCTTAACACCGCGATTCAAATAATGACGTCATTTTACTAACGCCATCTATTTATTATGACCCAAAACATTAAATGTTAGAACGGTTGTTACAATATAATATTTCTATCTTTCTATGTTTTCAAATGTTAGGTACATTTATATATATATATATATATATATATATATATTATTTATTTTTGTTTTTACTTTAAATATAAATTACTTCTATATTATTAATTAGACATTATTATTATCTATTATTAAATACATATGATTAATTAAAGATTTCAGATTAATCTCCTCTGATGAAAATACAATTTCGCCGTGGCATAAATATGACAATCATGTCACTTTTTTGAATTTTGATTGATATTTTTTTTTGTGTTACGAAAACTGTTTCTGGTTCTGATATACTACAAGCCTTACTATATACTTGATGATATTTCACATCAGGCTATCCTTATTTGGTCCTGATCTGGTCCTGATCCGGTATGCCTTACCATACTTGATGTTATTTCACATCAGGCTATCCTGATCAGGACCAGACCTGGTCCTGATAGGGTTTGCCGGATCCGGCATGCCTCATTCTGTCCTAATCGGGTCCTGATCCGGTATGCCTTACCATACTTGATGATATTACACATCAGGCTATCCTTATTTGGTCCTGACCTGGTCCTGATCCGGTATGCCTTACCATACTTGATGATATTACACATCAGGCTATCCTTATTTGGTCCTGACCTGGTCCTGATCCGATATGCCTTACCATACTTAATGATATTTCACATCAGGCTATCCTTATTTGGTCCTGATCTGGTCCTGATCCGGTATGCCTTACCATACTTAATGATATTTCACATCAGGCTATCCTTATTTGGTCCTGATCTGGTCCTGATCCGGTATGCCTTACCATACTTGATGTTATTTCACATCAGGCTATCCTGATCAGGACCAGACCTGGTCCTGATCGGGTTTGCCGGATCCGGCATGCCTCATTCTATCCTGATCGGGTCCAGATACATGATCTGGTTGAACCATACTTTATTTCTAGTCGGGAATAGCAGGTAGTTGTATGATGATAACTAATTGAAATTACTTTCATAACTACTTTCATAACTATATAATAACAGAACACGTGGAAAGAATGAGTGAAGAAAAGTTGACTAAACAAGTATACAAAGCGAGTGTGAGTGGGACGATTACAAGGGGAAGACCACGTCGTACTTTTCTGGATCAAATTGAAGATGTGTTAGTGAAAGGTCAGATTAAGAGTACGCGTAATCATAGAACATGCATGAAGACTGTGATAAGCGTGAATGAAGCGATGGAGGTATGTCAATGTAATCGTGGTTTGTGGAAATCCGTAATCTCTGCCTATCCCTCTGGGAAACAGGCGTGAGGCTATGTAAGTACAATAACAGAAGCAGACGAAGATGCGCGGCTCAGTTAGCGAATTAAATTCTTACTTTGTATAACTACAAAGTTACTATAATTAAACATATAATATAAATTTCAGACGGAATAATTACGTTGGTATGTTATTTATTCAGCCTATTTGAGGTTAAACGCTGTCCTTTTACCCTGCTGAGAATGTTTTTGACGAACCTCTGTGGAAGGATACAATGTTTTCATTAAGCTCCGGGCAATGGCGGCTACGTTCAGACAGACGGTTACATAATATAATATTTTAAGTACTATTATTTATATTTGATTGAATTTTAATAAGTGTTTAAATCTTACAGACTTTACTTTGCATTATTTATGAGGATTAAGCATTCATATTCAATACGAGTATTTTTCAATTTATTTTTATACGTTTAGCTGTACATAAGGGAATATTAGTACCTACTCTCATGTATGGTAGTGAAAGTTGGATTTGGCAGGAAAACATGAAAGTAGAATAAATGCTGTGGAGATGAGAGCTCTTCGTAGTATGTGTGATGTAAGTATGAAAGATAAAATTAGGAATAGTGTTATAAGAGGTCGCTGTGGTGTGAATGAAGAAGTAGTGACAAAGATCAAAAAGAGTATGCTGAGGTGGTTTGGACATTTAGAAAGAATGAGTGACGAGAGGTTGACGAAGCAAATATATAAAGCAAACGTGAATGGGACGAATACAAGGGGAAGACCACGTCATACTTTTCTGCACCATGTTGGAGATGTGTTGACGAGAGGTCTTATTAAGAGTATGCGTAATCGTAGAGCATGCATGAAGACTATTATGAGTGTGAATGAAGCGATGGAATTATGCCAGGATCGTGGTTTGTGGCAATCCGTAGTCTGCCTACCCCTCTGAGAAACAGGCGTGAGGCTATGTATGTATGTATTTTTATACAACACCCTGCATTAAGGAAATAATCTTTGGATTGCGGGGAACTTTACACACATAAAATTAACGCAGACTCAGAACAGCACTTTGTGCATCGCATAAAGTATTGTCCTGCGTGGGAATCGAACCCATGGCACTGGCAAAGAAGGTATCTTAACCACTACGCCATCTGTATAGTCAGTCAGTATCGAAGATTTAGTGATATTAAAAACAATTCTGTGAAATCTTGATTTCAGTATCAAGTTTATGTAGTGTTCTACTATTCAACCGGAGGTAATATGTTTATAGCTAGTATTAGCGTGACCGATTGTGTATTTTTGTATAATATAGGGTTTTCAGAAATAATACTTATTTAGTAGTTTACTATATTACTTATTTTTATTTATTTTTTTAGAAATAATACTTATTTACTTATTTAAGAATCATGAATGTTGAGGAAGCGAGTGAAGTATGCAAAGATAGAGTTTTCTCTGGCACTCTGTTCTCTCTGCCTACCCTGCAAGGGATATGGCGTGATGATATGTATGTATACTTATTTAGATAAATTTGAGAAGAAAAATATTTTATAAGCTACATTAAGTAATTTTTTTTTCCGTGTGGTGACGGAGTAAGAATGCTATTCACTACCCTTTCTTTTTATTGCTCTTGGTGGCAAACGAGCAGGTAGCAGACCTGATAGTAATCATAACTATCGCCCATGGACCTTTGCAGTATTAGGGTATAGCTAGGCCGCTGCCTATCAATGAAAGCACCAAACTTATTACCCTAGAAAGTTAGGCTTCCAGCTCTCTCGCTCACCGAACGAAGCATAGCAGCATATTGCCACTGCCGTCACGTCAATTGTTTGCGAGACTGGTACTATGCCGGACGAACCGGCCCGCGGCTGTGATCAGAAAACTGTCAACAGTGTCGTTCTACCACTATTAGGTATGTGGTTACACTTTGTATGAACTAAATTTTTCCAATAAAAGCATTTTATACCAAAACTAGCTGTCCCAGAAGACATCGTCTTGCCCGGAAAAGTTTTAAGCGATATGTTGACAGCAGCGCTACCTATCGGGTTCAATTGTGTTTTGAAATCATCCAGGGACGCATTGAAAAATACATAGAAATTTTCCACACAATCGGTCCATCCGTTTGACATATCTACAACGGCGCCACCTACCGAGTCCAATTACGAATCTAAACCATTCTCGAATCCTCTTAAACACACACAAAAAAAATCAAGGCAATCCGTTTAGCCGTTTAGGAGGAGTTCACTGTCAACACACGTAGAGAAGAATTATATATACAAAGATATTCGTTCATCTAAATACAATATTGTTGAAACCGTTTCCATAATAAATATAAGTATACAAAACTGCTTAACCAATGTAGGTAGATATAGGAAGCATGTGCAAATTTTCACAACAATTATACGTCTCGAAATCGCCAAGTAATGTTAAAAGATACCGGATTTGCCGGTACATTGATAGATAGACAATTAGACACATATGTATATACAAACATATGCAGCGGTCAAGCTAATAAAAATCCTTACTAATATTATAAATGCGAAAGTAACTCTGTCTGTCTGTCGCTCTTTCACGCCAAAACTACTGAACCGATCTAAATGAAATTTGGTACACAGATAGATTAGACCCTGATAAAGGACATATGATACTTTTTAATGCAAAAAAAGGGTTGCGGTTGGTGGGTTGGTGGGATGAAAATTTGTAAAGAATTATCGTCATTATTAAAACTAGAACTTATTTTTAGGCTATTGATTAGATATAAATAAATATAACATTAAAAAAATTACCCTTTTTTTTTTTTTTTTTGGGGTGGGCTACGGTCGGCGCACTCCTCGCACCACTCCGTCCGGGGTGACAGAGGGGCGTAAGCGCGCACGCCCGTAACCCACCCGTGACGTCGCCTTCGTCGTTGGGCCGACCACCGGAGCAGAGTGACTTGACGTCAGTGGTCGGCCCGACGGAATACCCCTGAGGAGTACCCTCTCCTCGACCGACATCCCCCCCTCGGGTAGGATGTCGGTCTATCCTCACGCGGTCGGCCTCTCGGCGGGTGACGGACTAATTCCCCGATCCAGTCACCCGCGGCCTTGGCTAGGGCGGCATCAGGCGCAGGTAATCGCGCCTGCGCCGCCCCACTCGCCGGCGGCGGCTCGCGCCGTCGAGGAGACGCTCCTCGCGCACGCGCTCCGCCGCCTCCTTCCGCGAGACTACTGCCTCGCAGAAGGTTGCGACCGCGTCCCAGTTCCTGACGCTGTCGAGCATCGCCCTGGCGATGGTCGGCAGCGTCAGGTCGGCACCGATGATTGCGACGAGTTCACGACGCTGCTCTGCCCAAGCGGCACAAACCTCGAGCGTATGCTGCGCCGTGTCTTCGTCGCAATCGCAGTGGTGGCAGGACGGTGTACTCTCCCTCCTGACGACCTTGTGCAGGTATTTGGCGAAGCATCCATGCCCCGTCAAAAGCATCCATGCCCCGTCAAAAAAAAAAAAAAAAAATTACCTTTAAGGGGTATAATAAAAATATGGATGAAAAACTTTTACGCGGGCGAAGCCGCGGGCAGAAGCTAGTATTCTATAATCCGTTAATACACATGTTATAAAATTTACAAATCAATTGATTTGTAGATACTAGGGATTTGTAGAAAGTAGAGATATCAGTAGATAATATCATCATCATCATCTCAGCTCATATATGTCCCACTGCTGGACCTCGAGCCTCCTTCACAATTGGAGTGAAATAGATAGGTCAATTTCCTTATAAAAACTTGATTACGAGCGAAAAATGATTGTCACATATGGGATTCGAACCCACACCTATGGGAAAGCCGTTCCAATCGTGCTACCACTTACATCAACGTGAACGGTTCTATGGCATTCAATTTTTGCATCGTATTATATTTTCGTCTTTAAGGAGACGTGTGTCATCTACCCGACATTGTTTACACATTGTACAGAACTGTTTACAAATATCATAGAACAGTTCACGTTGGTGTAAGTGGTAGCATGTTTGGAACGGATTTCCAATAGGTGTGAGTTCGAATCCTATATGTGACAATCATTTTTTGCTTGTAATCAAGTTTTTATAAATAATCAAGCATAATGATAAATTTCAGTAATTTGAGGTCAATTTCTCTTTTCACAAAAGGAGATATATTGATAGGTCAAGTCTACACATTATACACTACGCTGGTCAGCCGTGTTGGTATAGGGAGGTAATATCACTGCAAGAAAAAATCTAAATGAAGTTGTACCAAACATTCTGGCTAGTGTATTAGGGTAATTACCCTAATCTGCAACAGGGCCGTGCTCAATAGTGGAATCTATATAATGTATAAAGGTAGGTGGAGTCAAGAGTCTCCAAAAACGGCGAGCGTGTATGAAAAGAATTATGAATGTTGAGGACGAGTGATGTATGCAAGGATAGAGTTCTCTGGCACTATGTTCTCTCTGCCTACCCTGCAAGGGATATGGCGTGACGATATGTATGTATGTATGTATATAATGTAAGAAGAATAAAAAACAAATATGTAACATTTTCATTCAGTACCTCCCTCCAACTTTGGGCATGGTATATAGCATGTATATAGCAAAAATTTTAATTATACAAACGAGTCTGTTGTTGTCAAACATCATTAGGTGGAATTTTTTAAAGGCTGTTTCTTTTAATATAGCTCTGCCTTTGTTTAGTGATGCTACCATACGTACATGTAAGTATGTAGGCTGATACAAAACAATATAATGATATACAACATGTGGGCAGAATATTCGCAAATAGTATTCCTATTAGTTGCCTACTTGAAAACAGGTATTATGTTAATAACATTTCGAATTGATATTCCATAAAATTTTATTCAGAGATTTGAAATGGAAAAATATTGAGCCTAAATACGCGCTATTATTAGCGTACGAACCTATTCCAAAATGGAGGGCAATTGACCTAGTATTCAGTGCAACCAGAAGGTTTGTATAGGACTTACTACTGCCGTCTCCTAAATATCGCTTATGAAACCTATAAAGAAAGGAAGGAGCAGTGATACAGAATTCCAAGTCCATCTGATCAAATGGAAATACCACTCATATCACCTGAAGACATTCAACACAATATTTCTTCCCCTCTAGTCAGAGACTCGGCTTCCGCAATCCGTTTTATTAACGGTGAGAATGAAAACGTTATGGAAGATCATACCGTACTTGCATATTCACTCGCATTTGCATATTTCAATTTTGCCCATTTGCCACAACTACCTTTGTAGGCCTTATATTATCCCCGAAGGCTGGGCAGTGAGGTCGGACTACAGCCAGTCCAATAATAGAGTTATAAACATAAAAGCATTTTCTCTAAACAGACAAATGATATCAAAAGGAAAATTCATCGAGAAACAGAAGTGCCAACTACATTTCAATAGAAAGCAATCTAGCTGACCGATACAGCAAGGTCGTATGCGATGACGTAATAACGAGCTAACAGTTTGAACAAGCCTCATGACGTAAGCGTGGAGGTGGGTAGTCTCTATGTACCCTACGCATTTGTTATACTAAGACTCAATTCTATGAAGCAAATTTTTACGGCAAACTTTTAAAAGATAAATTTAATACACGTTAAGATCACGTAGTTGGAGTTATTTTCGAGGACAGCGCAGTGAGTAGCAGTTCACTCTGCCTGTGAACCCTCAAACGATTTTTACAACTACAAGGGCGAGTAAGAGTTGGTGATTAAAGGTTTTCTTAACCATCACCACGCATGAAAATTATACAATTACTTACATTCTCTATATTTTTTTTTGCGTTCTGATGGTGACGGTTGGAGAAGAGCAACCAGAAATGGTCTCCAAAGTAGGTAAGCAAAATTATAAAAAAATGTTACAACTTATTACAATTATAAATAAGCATATTGGAAAATCCAAAAGTGCACGCCTAATAATTTTTATATTATTTATCATTTACTATTAGTCAATATCATAAATGAAAATGAGAGAAAAAAAACTTTTAAAATTTCGTGCCATTCTCGACGTAGTGCTAAACATAGCTGTTCGTTTACTATAGGCTGTATGGGATTTGTTTCCTTTGCCTGTCCGAATGGACGAATAAAAGAATGTAAACGAACCCAATTTTCATAAGGTGTATATATACACTAATGACTAAGCATTTTAGTTTTTATTAATAGCAATTAAAAGACAAAGAATTACCAAGCCATTTTCGAAAGGAAACGGCGCGTTGCGATTATGAAGCTTTCAAAAAAAGAAATATTTTGATACATTATTTTTTTATGGTAATAATCGTGCCAGATCCAGAATAAATATCCGGACGTCCTCGAATATTTTTTTTTAATCAACTATTTTCTTACTTTAACAAAATAATTGCTGTTAAAAATATCAAATACGTTTAAACGAATGTTTTTTCTTGATATATGTATAATAATATTATCCTATAAGTGCTATGTAAGAAATATACAATCATTTTTAGGTTTGAAAAGTTCTTGATTTTCATATATCGAGAGTAGAGCAAGACCTCAGCGCTTCGCTTATGAGGCGTGCAAAACAGCACGACGCGATTGCGTACTCGCCCTGATCATGAACAACGGATATTCCCGTAATCCGGGTCGACATAATTGATCCTACCGCATGAGTCTTATGCCGTTTATAAGAGTACGAAATATCAAAATTCTAATGTCGATCGATCAGAAAAGTTGACACACATCCTTTATTTGTATAACCATACAAATGAGTAGTTTACTTAATGTTATTACTAGCAACGCCCACTAAAGGGAGTATAATAATATGTATTGATGAAATCTGAATTGAGATTTTATTAAATTAGTTTAGGATAAATATGGTTCGATAGTTTTGTAACATTTTATTTATGATTATAGGTGTGCCTTATTATGGTTTCTAGTTATGTGGGTTGACGCTTTGATGTCATGTTGCATGTAATGTAACTATAAATTGACAATTATTACCTCGCGTTGACAATGTCTTTGTATTTTAAATGTCATCATACCTTGTACTAAGGAATAAACGTGACTGTTATGGAGTTTACAAACAGGTGATTAACAGAAACAATTAACAATTAAACTCTAAACAAATATTAATGGGTTTTTATCTTTTTTATACACCAATACTCTCTTTCATACCTACTCGCTCTCTTACGTCGTCGTTACGAATGCGGTCGGTCAGCCTAACTCCACAGATTTTCCGTAGAGATCGCATTTCAACCGCATTAATTTTACTTTCATACTCTTTTCTGCATACCCAACTCTCGCTTCCATACAGTAATGTTGGGACAAGCACTGCGTTATGTATTGCTACACGTGCCTTCTGACTGAGGTGGTGGCTGCCGAGAAGTTGCCTCAACGCTCCGTTCACTCTATTTCCCGCATTCACTCTTCGCTCTATATCAGTATTGTACCTTCCATCTCGGCTAAATCCACATCCAAGATATACAAATTCATCCACTTGCTCTAGTACATCATTACCTATTGTTACTCTTACATCTGTTCTGGTTTCATCTCAGTCAAAGACCATTATTTTGGTTTTGCTCACATTCACGCGTATGACCCCTTTTCTTACAATCTTCTGTCATTGTGTCGACTAGGTTCTGCAGGTCAGTCGCTGACTGTGCCAGCAGGACTGCATCATCTGCATAAAGCAGAGCAGTGACCACTGAGCCGCCCATCTAGACTCCCACATTCATATCGTTCAACCTTTGGAGACATTTATCCAGATATATGATAAACAGCCTGGCCGACAGAACGCACCCCTGCTTAACGCCGATATTGACGTCAAACCAAGGCGACATTCTATTATCCAGCCGCACACAGGCTCTACAGCCCATGTAACTGGACTGCACAGCCTGTAGCAGTTTACCGTTAATACCATACTCCGGTAAAATGTCCCAAAGTTCCTTTCGTACAACCGTGTCAAATGCTCTCTCCAGATCCATTGGTATCTCCATCCATTGGTGTAAAGATACGAAAGGGAATGCTCCGATGGTTCGGACATGTGGAAAGAATGCCGAACGAACGTCTGGTTAAGAAGATATACAATGCGAAAGTGGAAGGATGTAGGTACCGAGGGAGACCGAGACTAACCTACCTAGACCAGATCGGTCATGTACTGAAGGAAGGTGGAGTCAAGAGTCTCCGAAACCGGCGAGCGTGTATGAAGAGAATTATGAATGTTGAGGAAGCGAGTGAAGTATGCAGAGATAGAGTTCTCTGGCACTGTTCTCTCTGCCTACCCTGCAAGGGATATGGCGTGATGATATATATGTATGTATCTTTATTATTCATTTTTTTTTATAGAATGTTTTTTTTTCGGTTTTTGTGACGGAGTAAGAATACAATTTGCACAATCCTATCTTGCCCACGTATTTATTAAAAGATGACTAAAGGGTATAATATGCATATAACATATATCTCTGGCGAAACAAGCGTAACCTTATGTTAAACAGTTTGCAAGTCACCTGTGGAGTACTATACGGACCTTGTGGCAACTCGAGAAAATTTCCGTGCGTTCATGCGTTTCTGCCATACCTACTGTAGCAATCAAACTTAACGCTCACATATAGGCCCCGTTAAGCTCTTCCGTATCCGTGGTGCCGTACGGCTGCGCTTATCGTAGCCGTACACCTCTTTAATTATTGGCTGACTAGGCATTTTCTTTTCCTGTCTCCCGCTTTGCCTAGAAGGGAAGTGGAATCACTCTTTCCAACTCCTCCTCTTTACCCTTTTCTAATTAAATTTGTTGCGGTTTCCAAGACAATTAAAATCATATCCGGGGACTGCCTGAGGGTCAAACCTTGGTGTCATTTATAGTGACCATTGTGGATCCTAGCTTACAGGAGTTACAATGGTGGGAATGTGTGGTGGAATTAGTCCCAAAAAAAAATATAACATGTATGCAATAGAAGGAACATTCAAAATAAAAACCTATAACACCACGTCTCACCAGCGTGGTATAGTAGATTCTATAGAGACTCTCCTATTGTGGAGGCATCTTGAGCTCAGCAGTAGAATATATGTATATGTGTCGGAAATAAGTAAAATAATTCATTAATTGCATTGAGGTGATTAAAATTTTACTCAATACCTATGCGGTGCTGCCTCTAACTCATATGAAAATCTGTTACATGTAAAGTTAATGTATTTTTTAAATATCATGACATAGACATCACCTATTACCGTCTATCAAATATAATACTCGGCATAGTAATAGCAACAACCGAGCGAGAGAAATGGAAGTTGCGAAGCAAACAGAAAATCAAATGTAAATAATAACAATGTATATGCCTCATCTGAATATATGTAAATGGTAGCAAAAGCGACGATGATAACGAAAATATAGACGAGATATCAAAACCAACAAACCCACTAATGTTGCGCTTTCTACTAAATGTGTGCTACTAATAACACTTGAATTTGCATAGCACAGAGAAAGTGAAACTATGGTATTAACTTTATAATCAAGAGTTGATATTAATATCACATAATAATATACTAAATATATTTAATTATTTGTATGGTGAACGAGGAAAAATAACAAGTTTCATCACCCTTCCCTTTCTCATGTGGCGATCGTGAAAGACAAGCAAATAATGTCACTGCAAGAAATGGATGTTAATATAAATTTGAAACTCGTAAAGAAAACATTTCAACACTCGTTACTTTCCCTGGGACTCGTAAAAACCGACTAAGGGCACAACTAGTAGATACCTTATCGGATATTAATAATCACTACCTTAGACAAGCCGCTTGCAAAGTGTGGTAATGAGGCATTAACCGCGGGGAATCCACAGTTTATTAAGAATAAATAATGACGGAAGACATACATTGCCAAATATAAAAATAAACATATTCCTTATTGTAGCTTTAATTATTTTTTTCCGGTAACGCAATATAGTAATAAAAAATAATGTCTACACGGTGATTTTTAAGATCTAATTACTGAAATTAAATATTTAGTTGTTAATATCGTTAACGATATGACCTCAAAAGTACTCAAAACTCTTTAAGTAGTCGCATTGAAAACGGACCAATTTTTTTGATTACATATTTTGCATAGGGAACATATATATTCATTATTTCAATGTTATTTCAACCTCTACAATAATTTCTACCGCCATTGAATATCTGTGCATCACAGAGAGGACCATAGATATTTATCTAACTATGTAGTAACAGTAACTGAATGATTTTGAAGTGTAATTGAACTTGATTTTGATGACATTATTCTAATCTTTATTAATACTTGCAACTAATTAATATATTTCTAAATATTATATAAAAAAAATAATATATTAAAAAATATAAAAAGCGTATTGACCCACCGGTAGCGAATACAGGGACCAAGCTGCCGGTGGTTAGGGCTCCAAGGAGAGAAACTTGCTCACCATGCGTGCCGTGTCGAGTAACACCGCCTTCTGCATCAGACTCCCAATCCAACTACCTAACGCGAGCCTCTTTAGATGTTTACATAGTTATGCATTTTTATACTTTACTGCGTAGGAATCCCACCCATGGCACTGGTACGAGGGTCGGTATTTTAACCACTATGCCATCTGTGCAGTCGATTTTATTATTGTTGTGTGGTAGCAGCTATGAATGCTAGCAACACTTGCTTTGCTAGTGGATATCGTAAAGACAACTAAGAGCTTTATATCGACTTAGACCAACTCCACCTGATGCCGTTTGATCAACGATTACATTCCCAAGGAAGGTTGACGTCAGCCAGACGGCCAATCATAAAACTATTGCCAATAACTTTGGCTATGTGTACGATGAAAGAGGAGTATATATCGCGTCGGATAATGATGATATGTGTCTTTTTATTTGAATTGAAAACACGACGGAGAGGGATTTGATTCTGTATGCAGAGATGCAATTGTTAATGTAAATCTCCGAACAAAATTAATTTGATTAAGGAATGAAAATATTAAGATTTTAATAATCTTCACAATTGGTTCACAGTTTTATTTAGAGTTTTTAATTCTTTAGGATGATACAAGAACGTCGTGGGTCCCTATAAACCACTGGGCATTCTGTCTACGTCTTTTAAACTCTGCACCGTTACTAGGTGCCATGAAGGTTCATAGCACAGCTTTTATATCTGTGGTTCGTTTGGCATGTTATTCCTTCGGATATTCGTCACCTGAACGCATTTACTCCCAATTTTTATGGCCTGGAGCAGTAACGCCTGGTGTTCACGATACGAATAATTTGGTGAAAACTTTTATTAAAGACACAATAAATAATGTTTTCTGTGAACGGTGACATGAAAATAGGTTTATTAAAATATATATTGATTTCTGATATTAAATATTATTTTTACTCAGATTTATCCATCCCACCTCTCAATGTTAAGCATGGGTTTCTCCCAAGTGAATGAAATCATCCTGCCGCACTGGTCAAACCGGTTGCTCTGAAGTTTTATTTTGAATATTTCTACTCTTGGAATGACATATTCTTTCCATAAACATATAGTATATGTGTCTATACCATAATCTACCAAAAAAAATACGCATACATAACGCGTGGTTTTTTTTTTGGCAGGCTATAGTCTGGAGATGCGGCGTCCATTCCTTCCGAGGCTACGGAAGAACGGTGCGTGGCCCTCTAAAACCCACCGTATTCCCTCCCCATCGCCATTATGCTGGCCATGCATAAGATGTATTTCTATTCAATAATGTTTTCTAAAATGTCAGCATTCGGTTGAAATCAGATAGGAAAATAGGATAATTATACCAAAATCTAGGCCGATCGATCCCTGAAGGCAGAAGTTGTTATCATAAATCACTTAATATTATTCGTAAAGAGAGCACTCACAGAAATAAGGCCACATCAACATCTATAGAGACGTTGACGCATGTAAAAGGGTCTTTACAAAGAGTGCGAAGGACCTTCTGACGGTGCCGTCGTCGGAAACCTTCCGCGGAACAAAGAAAGTAATAGGCACGCGTACGTGTGGTGGAAATGGGAAGTGAAAGCGGTGTAAACATGGCTTTATAGCTTTATTGCTTAGTGGCCTGAAGAAAGGTTGGGGTAAATGAGAACATATTTTGCACCAATTTGTTTTATAAGAAAACGTATAAAATGAACTGATAGTAAATTTACGGGTGGTATCTTAGCGACTGACTTTCACACGCCATGGCTTTTTTCTCTATATTACCGTCTATTTTATTAGGTTAATACTTGTTTAGATAAACTTAAAAACACAGTACGTATAATATATAGCAGAACTGTCAAGACCTCGACGATTGGCAAGATGACGTAACTATTTTTGTTGGCATATTTTTCTCGTCTTTCAAGGATTTTAAAGAATTTTTGAATAGTAAGCCCGAAAAGTAAGGAATTGTATCCGATTACCATAAATTGGTTCCTCTGTGATTGGGCAAAATATTATGGTTGTAATTCTATACATCTCTGCCTATTACTTTGGAAATGAATTAAAAATGTAAGTGAATTCTTTCCATCCTAGCTAGTGGGCGAATCTTCTCTTTTTGTCATAATGGTTCCTATTCTATCTCTAGGTGAATTTCTGGTGTACTATGAAAAATGGACGGTGGGTCCGCTGATGCTGTTTATTGGGCATTCCGATAAAAATATTTGTACGGATGGAGCTTAACATACCACTCTGCTTTGAAAATTTCAAACGTACGATGCATAATTTTTAGCGTTACGAAAAAATTGCTTGATAACACCTATTCCTCAACCCACTGTTTGAACTCGCGTCAAAGCGATCAGCAGGACACACTAATACTATTAGACTTACTGTGCAATCTTAAATTAAAGTACCCTATGACGAAACACATTTTAATATTAGGGTCTATGTAAAGTTTAACACTTGGACCCAATCTTGTCTGTGGTATGAGAGGTCCCCGACGAACTGTCGAGTCTTTGAAAGGACTTACAAGACGTAGGCTCCCTTTGTTTGCTCGGAAACGATTGTTATGTACAAAGATTGTATGCAGCGCCATGTAAGGCTATCTGCCGCGAATATTTCATTAAATTATTTGCCAATTTCACTCACCTGTCATCTTGTAAATGTTTCAGCTCGCTCATTTCCAACTCCCGTCTCAAATTTGAAACCTCGCAGAGAAGCATGTCTCGTTCTGCTGAGACCTTCTCCAGCTCGGCCCGCAGCCGGACCACCTCACCAGTTAGATCCATAGTCGCCATCTTGACGACTAACGATAACCGTTATCGACACAACACATCACTAATTTCAATAACACTTAGCAAGTATGCCAATCACGATCGCGCATTTTAAATTTCGAACATCACTCAATTTGACGTCACACAGCACCGTTCAAAACGAATAAGGATGAGGCAATTTCAAAATATTAACAGCATGAATTCGTGAAACTTTTCTACCGTGCTCCCAATTCACTCAGTCTACGTCCCTGGCATCTGAAACAATAAATCATTCCTTTAGGATGAGAGAGAAAACAAAATTGCTCAGTCGGTATGAGAACTCGAAATATTCCATTCATAAAGCTCCGAAGTACGCAATAAATAGAAGGCACATGAAGTTACAACTATGATAATACGAAATTGTTCCATCTTGTTGGTTATATTCTGCAAACACATTTTTTTTTCTTTACATAACTTTCTTTTATTACATTGAAGTGTATAGTAAATACATGTGTGTAAGAATCCTGTCTCGCTTGACCCCGAAAGGTAACATATTTATGTATATTATGTATTCCTCCTAAGACCTTTTATGCTATAGAAGAAATATTTTCGTGTTTTCATCGAGACAAGGCTTGTTGTATAACACAGTAATGTGGGTTGATCTAATGGAATGTTGTCTTGAATAGAACTTTATAGCATGACTGGAAGTTGTTATATAGTTCAAAAATTTTGTTGATCTCAATTCTTTTTAAATCTCAACGCAATAATGTGTAAAATTTGACGTGTATGTGTCAACGTAGCTCCTAAACGAATAGACCGATTTTGATGCGGTTTTCTTTGTTTAAAAGCTGACATGATCGAGATGGTTTTTAGATACATTTTATGAATATTTGTTAAGGCGTTTACATAATGACATAGGTATATTAATAAATAATCGATATGATTGGCAGAAATGTTGGTGTTCGTAGTTGGTGTTATAATTTACTGAAGGGAATGCTGTTGCCTATTACCCTTGTAATCCCTTAGGGAATTTTTAGGGCTTCCACGGAAAAGTAATGGGTGGTGATTTATTATTATCTCGGCTCATATATGTCCCACTGCTGGGCTCCAACCTTCCTTCACGTTGGATTGAAAATTGACCTACTATACCAAGCTGGTCAGGCAGTTTGGTATCGGGATTTAAATTTTCCCTCTACATGCGAAAGGGCATGCTCCGATGGTTCGGACATGTGGAAAGAATGCCGAACGAACGTCTGGTTAAGAAGATATACAATGCGAAAGTGGAAGGATGTAGGTACCGAGGGAGACCGAGACTAACCTACCTAGACCAGATCGGTCATGTACTGAAGGAAGGTGGAGTCAAGAGTCTCCGAAACCGGCGAGCGTGTATGAAGAGAATTATGAATGTTGAGGAAGCGAGTGAAGTATGCAGAGATAGAGTTCTCTGGCACTCTGTTCTCTCTGCCTACCCTGCAAAGGATATGGCGTGATGATATGTATGTATGTACATATACTCTTTTACGACATCCATGGGCAAAATAGGGATGTGGTGAACTGTATTCTTACTTAGAAAGCAAAATTATTGATATAAATAAATTTCCTTCAATAAATATTATATTCAATTGTAAAACACCGAATATACACTGTCGCAGACGAAACAAATACCACGAAAAACATTCAGCTGTGATTATGATAGAATACTTTGTATCACGCCATCTATGCTGTAGCATATGAAACTATTTAAAACAAAGTATAAATTTTAATATATTCTCAACGTACATTCATAGTGAATTAAGAGAGTAATTAATACAAACAGAACAAAGAATGTAGACGTCAAGTGTGATTTTATAATTAATTTCGTCTGTAATGCGGTTAGCATCGCTTTAGTTACAACGATGACCGGAAGAGTACGCGATGATCGTGATGAATGCTTCTGTTGTTTGGTGCAAGTCATTACAAAATTGTTTTATTGTACATTTCTAGTAATCATTACTCACACCTTCGTGTGGTTACCACCTAGTGGGTGATATTCTGACTGCAAACATGGCGTAATGGTTAAGAGACCGACGTTCCGTGCCAGTGACCTGGGTTCGATTCCCACGCAGGACAATTTTCTATGTGATCCATAAAGTGTTGTTCTACGTCTGGGTGTGTCTGCGTTAATTGCAAGTTTGTAAAGCAATACAAGGATTATAGTGAAGTGACTTCAAAAAAAAAATCTTACTTGTCGTGGTCTACTATCTTATGCGTAGATGTTATCTGTCTGTCGTAAGAGACGATTAAAGGATATAATACGCTTAGAATATCTATGCAAAATAACTCGAAACAAAACCCCATACCAACTCGTCTTATCAGCGTTATTGTTGGTTAAATTCTCTTATATTATTGAGTGGGTTCGTAGCCAGCTGTACGGGTTGATAGCCCTCAGCGCTCACCCACAGTCCGGGTAAAGTTATCATAGCTATCTGAGGCTAACAACTAAGTCACACAAAAACACAAAAAAAAAAGTAGCCAGCTGTGCGGCGGATATAAGTTAAGATGATGATGCTGAGAAATCACGCCAATGTAATAGCAGTTAAGGGGTCGTCCATTAATAATTACGTGAGGCATTTTTGAAGATTTTTGAACCTCCCCTCCCCCCTTTCCCCTCTTGGTGAGATGTCATAAGATTCTCGATCGATCAAATGCACTTTGTACTTGGGGGTATAAAGATTTTTACTTTCATTAAACTTTAATTTAACTTAAATTTCACGCAGATTTACACCATTTACTGATAAAAAAAATATAAGTGATATTTGCCATAAACCCAAAAAAAAGTGAAATATAGTTAGTTTTGGCTCAACCCCCTCGTGTAATACCTCACGTAATTAATGGACGCCCCTAGAGAATAACATACAATTGAATTAGGTTTCTCGAAGGTTAAGGATAATATCATAATGATAAAACTTTGCACGAAGTTTCGAATTCGCAAATAGAGCTACTAGTTTGTTTATTGTTTTAATTTCACTTTCAATAGAATATTGCTGCCCACTTTTCTAACGTTCCTCTCATCCAAATGAAAGTAAGAGTTGATGACAAATCGTATTCTAAACCCATTACAACACGTTGAACTCTTCAAGTTATATTAATATAAAATAACAACGATATATGTATTATAAGACTACTTACCATTCATAAGATCTCGGTTCGGTTTCGAACTCACAACGCACACATTTGACTTTCAAGTTAAGTTACTTCAAATTAATAAGTATATGTGATACTTAATTTATCCGTGTGGTGACGGAGTAAGAATACAATTCACCACCCCCTATCTTACCCGTGGGTGAACGTAAGAGACGACTAAGGGATATAAAACGAATATAACATCTATGCAAGAGGAGGAAAACTCGAAACAAAACCCTATATAGTAGGTTAATTTCCCTCCCATTACGGAGGACGCCTGAGCTCAACAGTGGGACATATATGGGCTGTGATGATGATGATGTGATACTTATGAATTTAATTTTGCTTTAATCTACATTACGTTTAGTAGAATATATCATCATCATTAAATGTCACCATCAAGTAATCTGTCCACCTGGTGGGGGACGTCATACACTGTGTCCGATACGTGGTCGCCAGTCGAAAACCTTTCTTCCTCAGCGGTTATCGATACGTCGACAGATATGGCCTGCCCATTGCTATTACAGCGTGTTAATTCTTCGTGCGAAGTCGATTAAAACAGTTTTGCGAATTTCCGTATTGCGAATTTTATGTTGCAGAGCAATCCTGAACATAGTCTGCTCCATAGCACCAGAACTAATAAAGTATACTTAGTCCATGTCCGTACAGAAAATATTTCATTTCTGATGCTGATGCTGTGTGGTAGCTGTTACTAATACTACCAATCTTTACATCGCTCGTGGTTCTAACGAAGAACGACTTAGAGCTTTACAACGAGCTGAGCCAACTCCATTTGATGACAACTAGTCGACAATTGCATTCCCAAGTAGGGTTGACGTCAGACCGGTCATAAAACTATTACCAATAACTTTTCCAATCTGTAGTTTTGAAAAGAAGTATATATTATGTCAACACTAAGTAACACAGATAACAGCAGAATGATGAAGATAACGAGGTACGGGTAGTAATCTCATTTATTCTAACCTCTAGCATCTTTTAACTTGAAGATTATAGTCGAATTGATTCCGGGTATCGTTCGCCTTGGACAAATGAATGAGTCGGCAGATGAAACTGAGAAATTACTTGATTTTACAATTAACACCGCTCGGAAATTAACCGTGAAGAATCATCGTGTTCAATTGTATAAAAGTTTCTATATAGTTAAAATACAGTAGTAAAAAGTACTGTAGAGGATGGTATTATTAAACAATGAGTGAAATAATGAATTTGAAATGAACACAACAAAGCATATTATCACTATTAGTTCTAATATGCAATTTGATTCACCTACAAGAGTCCTATGTGAATCCTGTGAAGGGTGACAAAGTAATAATACAGTTTACCATCCCCTTTCTTATTCGTGGATATAGAAAAAGACGACCAAGAGAATATATGATATGAATAATATGTTAGGCTGACCGACCGCATTCGTAACGACGACGTAAGAGAGCGAGTAGGTATGAAAGAGAGTATTGGTGTAAAGATGCGAAAGGGAATGCTCCGATGGTTCGGACATGTGGAAAGAATGCCGAACGAACGTCTGGTTAAGAAGATATATAGCGAACAATGCGAAAGTGGAAGGATGTAGGTACCGAGGGAGACCGAGACTAACCTACCTAGACCAGATCGGTCAGGTACTGAAGGAAGGTGGAGTCAAGAGTCTCCGAAACCGGCGAGCGTGTATGAAGAGAATTATGAATGTTGAGGAAGCGAGTGAAGTATGCAGAGATAGAGTTCTCTGGCACTCTGTTCCCTCTGCCTACTCTGCAAGGGATATGGCGTGATGATATGTATGTATGTATGCAAATAATATATATATACAAGAAAACTAAAACTCGAAGGAAAATTCTATACCAAGCCGTCTCGTAAGTGTGTCAATTACCCTCCTATTGTTAAGGAAGCTCGAGCCCAAGAGTAGAACTCATATGATCTGTGACGAGAAAAGTCCTACCTAATGTAAAGTTTATGAGTTGAGAGGAAAAATAAGAATCTTAAAGCATATCATTGCTTAAAATATTAAGTTTGAAAGATTTTCATCGATCTATGCGCTACCAAATTCTAACCATTTTAATGGATTTTCTGACTAAATCAAGTGAAATGTAATTTTAGACAGTATTTGGAAATAATGGAAACCGTGGGAAGCCGGGCGTAATTAGTATAAAATACACAATAGTACACTTATATTCTAAACAAGTAAGCATTTATTTCAATAATGCGTGACTGTCTTTTCATAAATATTTTGTTGCTCGATAGATTTAAAGCAAATCTTGTACAAGGACAAGCACAGTTATTTGTACGAGAAGTTTATAAAAATACAAAAAATAAAAATTATATTTATAATTATTTTTTTTATTGCTTATAGTGGCAAACGAGCAAACAGCACACCTGATGGTAAGTGTAACTGCCGCTCATGGACCTTTGCGATAACCAAGACTATAGCTAGGCTGCTGCTTACCATTACAATCCCCAAACCCACCCAGTTGGGCTTCCGGCTCTCTCGCTCACCGAACGAAGCGCAATAGTATTGCCATTACTCAGACGACGATCTTCTGCGAGAGTGTGGTACTACCCCGGATAAACCGGCCCACGGCTGCAGACAGAAAACTGTCAACAGCGTGGTCCTATGTTAATAACTTTACCGTATGGTGATGGCAAAGGAATACAATTCACTGCTCCTTACCTTGCCCGTGAGTGTCGAAAAAATATAAATATGCATATGGCATCTATCAATAAAAGTCAAATTTGAAATGAGAGCTGAACTAAGATGTTGAAAAGAATTTTAAAAATTAAAAAGGAATTTGACACTTTTGATTAATACAGTCCAATCATCCTCAATAGATCTAATTACTGACAATTTTAAGCCAACTGCTTCCAGTTTCTTTTTAATTATCTGTGGGAACTGACTATCATTCACGGATTCTCGAATAAAGGTAATAGTTTGATTAAAAATTCAGTAAGGTCAATAACCTCGGCTGTGAATATTTTAGCAAACTGTAATTCTGCACTTGAATATTTCTCTCACACGTTTGAATGAAAGGCGATGTATTTAGCAAGTTGGGATTAAACTCAACACTATTAAGCGGTTAATGACATAAAAAATCATTTCACCGTCTCAACAGAATACAGTACTTTTTATTATATATGTAATAACTACAACTTCCTGTTTAGATAACACAAGGCCCTATATTCATGGCCGACTTAATAAACATTTAATACATGGAAGAATGCCTGCACAAATTCAAAATGGGGAATAGACTTTCGAATCATTCTCTTACCCCAATTACTTGTACTCTTCCTCGTACATATTGCAAAAGTTATTGCCAATAGTTTCATATCCTGCTTGGCATCCACCGTCGTTGAGAACGTAATTGTTGACCAAATTGCATTAAATGCAGTTGGCTCAGCTCAATAGAAAGCTTTTAGTCGTCTTTTACGACATTCACGAGCAAAATAAGGGTTTGTAATATTCGTAGCCGCTACTACACAAGAATAGACATTCAAAGTACGAGCAAAAATCATAAAATAACTACTGTGTATTCTATGACATAATTTTAAAAACAAAAATACAAAAATTATCGCTAGATGTGACACCCAATTACATTTTCTGTAGATGCCCATACTATATTGCCGGTCGTTAAACTCCCAATATCCGGTCGATTATCGCATTAGTCTCGCATCGAATAGTACCTAGTACTATTGTAGTTGCTGAATGACTTTACTTTTAAATTTTATATCAATATATAATGTATTTATTCCTGAGAAAAATTTACAATATTATTATACCCATTTTCCAGTAAATACATTGATAAAAATAGAATATGAGACTTCTGAAATAAGCCTTCTGAACCAAAAGCGTGAGTTTATTAAAAAGAAAATAAAACTTCTCAGCCAAAAGAGATTTGTAATTCTACTAATACTAAAGTGCGAAAACTACACGGATGATATATATAGGTAGTTATTCTTGGTTTACGGATAAACTGAACCTGGGTTGAGATCCCTTAGCGCTCACCTATAGTCCGGGTTAAGCTGTCAAAGCCATCTGCGACTAAGGGCTAAACATATAAAAAAAGTAAGCTGAACGCAATTAGTTGAAATTCTCATAGTAGTATAATTTATACCATATATTTCGTGGTCAAAAGCTGTAATAATTTATTTACATATTTATAAGCTTGAAATAAAGCTGTGTTTACTGATTCTATCCCGTTTATATTTGATTTTTAATTTCCCGACGTTTCGAACACTTTACGTTCAGTCAGTCATCAGAACAGTCATCGTTATTACAGAGATACTTATTAAGTTTATTTCAAATATGTAATACTCGCGCGTAAACATCAGAAATCATTATATTTATAAGCTAATTAAAATATACCATATATAATTCAAATATGTAAATAGGAATAATTCCTAGAACTGAACGAAATTATTGATGCGTCTAATTTGTTAGAACAAATATCACACTAAATATCACAAGCATTATTTCAAGATGTTTAACAAAATACTATATGCATAATTAAATCAGTATATTTAAGCAAATTACAGTTGGAAATGTTAGATGATTATTGGAAGCATTTGTGAACTGACTTAGTGGTAATGCATACATACATACATACGTATCATCACGCCATATCCCTTGCAGGGTAGGCAGAGAGAACAGAGTGCCAGAGAACTCTATCTCTGCATACTTCACTCGCTTCCTCAACATTCATAATTCTCTTCATAGACGCTCGCCGGTTTCGGAGACTCTTGACTCCACCTTCCTTTAGTACATGACCGATCTGGTCTAGGTAGGTTAATCTCGGTCTCCCTTGGTACCTACATCCTTCCACTTTCGCATTGTATATCTTCTTAACCAGACGTTCGTTCGGCATTCTTTCCACATGTCCGAACCATCGGAGCATGCCCTTTCGCATGAAGTGGTAATGAATATAATAATAGTAATGTAACACAGATTCCGTGGGATGAGGGAATAACAATAGAATTCACCACCCCATATCTTATTCGTGGGTGTCGTGAGAGACGACTAAGGGATATAAAATGCATATAACATCTATGCAAGAGAAGGAAAACGAAACAAAACTCTATACCAACCGTTTTGATCAGCGTGGTCAATTCACACATATAACACTCAATCAATAAATCACATCAATATCAGATATATAATTACTTGATTACTTTGCGATTATTGTACTCTTCCAATATAATCTCGAACAAAGATAGCAAACTCATTATATTTGCCGTCAATACAATTATAAGCATAGTAAATATTATTTAAAAAAATCTACAAGTAGGGCGGCCAAATAATATTAGTTCATTATCTCTGGACCTATTTAAATATCTGCATACAACATGAACTTTACGTATCACATTTAGATTTAGATATAAAATACGGTAATACTAATTATAAACTATAATATTTATTGTTAAAAATTATATGTATGATTGGAAAAGCAAATTAACAAAAACCATTGTGATAGAGGGAACCATCATCATCGTCATTCTTCTACTCTTATCCCGATTACTTGGGGTCGATACAATATATAATCTGCTTTCATAGTACATATTGTAAAAGTCCTTGGTAGTAGTTTCATGACCGGCCACCTACCAGACTTCAACCCTCCTTGGGAATGTAGTTGTTGACCAAACGGCATCAGATGGAGTTGGCCCGGGTCGTTATAAAGCTCTTAGTCATCTTTTACGACATCCACGAGCAAAGTAAGGGTTGGTAGTATTCGTAGCCGCTACCACACAGCGTAAAGGGGAACCATAAAAGGTAAACTATTGATAGCGAAAGGTATTTTTTTTTACATACATACATACATATCATCACGCCATATCCCTTGCAGGGTAGGCAGAGAGAACAGAGTGCCAGAGAACTCTATCTCTGCATACTTTACTCGCTTCCTCAACATTCATAATTCTCTTCATACACGCTCGCCGGTTTCGGAGACTCTTGACTCCACCTTCCTTCAGTACATGACCGATCTGGTCTAGGTAGGTTAGTCTCGGTCTCCCTCGGTACCTGCATCCTTCCACTTTCGCATTGTATATCTTCTTAACCAGGCGTTCGTTCGGCATTCTTTCCACATGTCCGAACCATCGGAGCATTCCCTTTCGCATCTTTACACCAATACTCTCTTTCATACCTACTCGCTCTCTTACGTCGTCGTTACGAATGCGGTCGGTCAGCCTAACTCCACAGATTTTCCGCAGAGATCGCATTTCGACCGCATTAATTTTACTATCATACTCTTTTCTGCATACCCAACTCTCGCTTCCATACAGTAATGTTGGGACAAGCACTGCGTTATGTATTGCTACACGTGCCTTCTGGCTGAGGTGGTGGCTGCCGAAAAGTTGCCCCAACGCTCCGTTCACTCTATTTCCCGTATTCACTCTTCGCTCTATATCAGTGGTGTACCTTCCATCTCGGCTAAATCCACATCCAAGATATACAAATTCATCCACTTGCTCTAGTACATCATTACCTATTGTTACTCTTACATCTGTTCTGGTTTTATCTCTTTCAAAGACCATTATTTTGGTTTTGCTCACATTCACGCGTAGACCCCTTTTCTTACAATCTTCTGTCATTGTGTCGACTAGGGTCTGCAGGTCAGTCGCTGACTGTGCCAGCAGGACTGCATCATCTGCATAAAGCAGAGCAGTGACCACTGAGTCGCCCATCTGGACTCCCACATTCATATCGTTCAACCTTTGGAGACATTTATCCAGATATATGATAAACAGCCTGGCTGACAGAACGCAGCCCTGCTTAACGCCGATATTGACGTCAAACCAAGGCGACATTCCATCATCCAGCCGCACACAGGCTCTACAGCCCATGTAACTGGACTGCACAGCCTGTAGCAGTTTACCGTTAATACCATACTCCGGTAAAATGTCCCAAAGTTCCTTTCGTACAACCGTGTCAAATGCTCTCTCCAGATCCACAAAACTGCAGAAAACCCTCTGACCTAGAGCCAGATGTTTCTCCACAATGTTGCGCAGAGAGAACACTTGATCCATGCATCCCCTTCCACTCCTGAAACCTCCTTGTGTCTCACACAGTAAACCATCGGACACCATCCTCATTCTCCTTTCAATAATTTTTCCATACACTTTTGCTGCCAAACTGGTCAAGCTTATGGCTCTGTAATTTGCGCAGTCATAACGTGAACCCTTGTTTTTAAACAAAGGCACGATGGCTGCGCTATTCCAGTCCCTGGGAACCATTCCCGAGCTCCAACATAAATTGAGGAGCAACAGGAACGCCTCCCAGACACAAGAGCCACCGAGCTTGATCATCTCGACAGACACCATATCAATGCCCGCTGCCTTACCATTTTTCAAACTTCTTATCGCCCATTCAACTTCATCCATACTGATGCCATCGGAGGACGCCGTTGTCGAGTGTTGATCCACTAAACCACATCCAACACCGGCGCCAACCTTAGCATCCGCATACATATCGCCAAAATATTCACTCCATCGGCTTAACACGTCTTGTGTTTGTGTAAGAATGTCTCCACCTTTAGACCTTATTTTATTCATTCTGAAGGCTGACCAACCACCCCGAGACTTCTTCACCTCCCTCCAAAAGAGTTTGGTGTTACCCTCGAAGTTTTTAGTCAGCCTATCTTCTGCACTCATACTTGCTCTATCACGTTTCTCTTTCACTAAGGCCTTGGTGTCATTCTTACATTGCCGATATATTTCTTTCTTCTGTTCAGTCATACTGTCATTCAGATTCAAAGAAGAGACATAGTCCAGCCACGCTTTCTTCTTTTGCTCTACGGAAGCTGCCACTTCCGCATCCCACCATGCATCACCATTTGCTTTTCTATGCTTCTTTGAACTTCCACATACTTCTTTCGCTGTATCTACCATACTCTCTTTCAATACTCTCCAGCATTCTTCAATGTCCGACTGCGGCTGGCTTGCCATCGTCAGCCGTTCTCGGACACCCTCTGCATACTTTTCTCTTACACACTCTTCTTGCAACCTTTCAACCTTTATTCTTTCAAGCCCTCCGAAGTGGACACACTCTCGCCAGTGCCTCCACTTTCTGAACAGACCACTAAATCTCGCAATAACGAGATAGTGGTCCGTATCGACTGTGGGGCCCCTGTAGGCTCTTGCGTCCAATATTTTGCTTCGGAGGCGACTGTCTACCAAAATTAAATCTATTATGCTTTTCTGTTCATTCCTTCTCCATGTATACATATGGATGTCCTTATGTTGGAAAAATGTGTTTGACACAATAAGGTTTCTCTCCATGCATACATCCGCTATGAGCCTACCTGCGTCGTTCACTCTCTTATCACCAAATGGACCAAGTACGTCCTCATAGTCGGGACGCTTGGTCCCCACCCATCCGTTCAAATCTCCGCATACAATCACGCGTTAACTGGTTTCTGCCATATCCAGAACTTCCCTAACATTATCCCAAAACTTCTCTAGGTCTGATGCCACCGAGGATCCTACGGGAGCATATGCTACAACCATGAATACCTTGGTGACACCTAGTTTTATACGGACCCAGAGAAGTCTGGGATCATACATTCCGTAATCCTTCACACCTGAGGCCAAGCGAGAGGACAACAGCACTCCTACCCCCATGCTGGCTCGATCGCTCTGTGGTACACCAGACCACAGAGCCATCCCGCCACCAGGAAGATCGCAGGCGTCGCTGCCCCTTCGCTTGGTCTCTGTTACACAGAGCACGTCTAGCTGTTTGTCCGCCATGACGGATATCAGCTCGTGCAACTTACCTTCCACACAACCTCTTACATTCCACGTGCCCACCCGGCACTCCGTTCTCCTCGACTCGCCTAACTGGGCAAGGCGTGATGGGTGGCGGCCCCCATCGCCGCAACTGCCGATGTTCGTACCAACGGGGGCGGGTCGGTACGCGTCGCCTCCGGGGGACGCCCTAACCCGCATTGCGGTACGCATTTCGAGCCGGATTAGCAGTCTAATTAGACTGGCAGGGGACGCGAACGAGCACGCTCCGGACTATGCCCCCCTATTATATATCCCCTATTATATAGTATTTTTTTTTAATCTTACAAAATTTAATTCTATGTTCTTACTAACAAGTATGAGTGTTAATTAAAAAATTAAAGCTGCCCCATGCTGAGAAACCCACAAAAACATTTGCAAGAATTACTGCATTAACGATGTCGGAAATATTGCAATACTATCAACATTGGGCAAAAAACATTTTACTTCTAGAATTTCAGTATTATTCATATTGTTAAATAGATTACATTGTCTGCAAAGCCAACTATTTGAACCAAAAAATGCGGCTCTAGTAAATCTTTTCGTGCTACTGTAACAAGCTGTGTGGTAGTGGCTACGAATACTACTAACCCTTACTTTGCTCGTGGATGTCGTAAAAGACGATTAGTATCTTTATATCGACCTGGATCAACTCCATCTGATGCTGTTTGATCAACAATCACATTTCCAAGGCGGCAAGGCAGTTGGCGTCAGGTAGGCGGCCGGTCCTAAAACTATTGCCAATAACTTCTGCAATATGTGCAAGTATATATTGCGTCGAACCCAAGCAATCGGGATAAGAGCAAGAGAATGATGGTATAACATGTTAAGCTTGAGTGGCTTTCAATCTTTGCTTGGACAGAAGATGGCTGTTTGGGCATCGATCAGCCATGTCTGGTGCCATGGCTTCGATTCCCGCACAGGACAGTTTTTTTTGTGATCAAACAAATAATTGTTCCAAGTCTGTGCGTCATTTGTGTCTGTAAATTTGCACGTTTATTAAGAGAAAATGTGTATTTACGCATAAAAAATGTACACTGACAATATAATAACCGAAACGTTATCTCAAGTTCTAACGAGTTTGATCCAGACAGTTTAATTGCAATCATGGAGGAACTTTATGATATTTTGTTTAAAATAAATCTGGACTAGGGAACATCCCTAGACTGCAGACCTGAAATGAAAAATAATGCAGATATGGATATTAGAATAACATTATACGTGTATCAAATATGAAATTATTTCGAATTATCCGTTTCGGAAAGTTATGGTAACTGATTTTTAGGGAATAATAAAAAGGAAATGCTGAGCGTGGTGACTATCATATTATTTCCCACTAGGGTTCAAGCTGTCGGTTTGACTAGTTTAAGAAAAAAACTGCCGCAACATTTCTCATACACATCCTTACTCCATATGAAATAATTCGAAAATTTTACCTAAGATTCGGTTATAATTTCGGATAGATTTTCATTTCGCATATCTGACAGTTTCGGAGCTTCATAACATCCTCAATCCAAATACAAATTTTAAGAATGAAGTAAAAAAAAACAGTATTGTTACACATTTCTATGCTACCAACTATCAACGCCATCTATGGGTGATCTATAGAAACACGTAGACATAAACTCACGCGCAAACATCAGCTGATTGAGTTGCGAAAACATACGCTCAATCGATAGATGTCGTCGCGTGTATAATTAAATAAAAATATGTATCATAAGATTTTTGTTTCTCAGTTTATAGCGAATGAGATATATATACATTACAATCATTGCCCGAATTCAGACATAGTTAGGTATTTAATCTACGATAACGCTGGTTTTATTTTTTTGTGTGTGTTTAGCTGTTAGCCGCATATGGCTTTGACAGCTTTACGCGGACTATGGGTGAGCGCTGAGGGCTCTCAACGCGAGGGGGAACGTTGGATCAATTTGAATTAGATTTTCATAATATGTTAAAGATGGAGTCAGCATATATAGGTACCTATAAGACTATTTGAAGCATAAATATATTTATAAATAACTTTATGCTTCAAGTAAGGTTTTCTTAATCTCAGAGGGTGATGGCAGGCGTGATCTTCGAACCTATGCCATACAGATTTGAAAAAAAAAGTATAAAGGGGATATGTCTATAACTCTATAGTTACTTGTTAACGCAATTGTTTTGACTTCCGGTATTAATACGAAATTAAATACGGATGTGACGTCAAATAGCGCGATATAAACCAAGCGTGGCTAATGTTCGTAAGGTATTCAAATAATTCACTCTCTTTTGCTCTGATCGTCTGCAAGCCACGTCTCAAACGTTTGTGTATTTTAACCACTGTTATTTTAGGTTAGGCTTAAGTATTTTGGTTTGTGAGTCGGTTTATGTAAAGATTGTATAAAATGTTTGAAATATACAAGTATTAATGTGTGTTTAAAAAGTTTAAATGCCTAATTTAATATTTTAGATATAATTATAAGTATCCAAATCCTGACCGGCAGTGTATTTTTTTATTTTATTTTAGAGACTAACCTGCACTAAAGAAATAATCTTTGTATTGCGGGGGACTTAACAAACGTACAATTAAAGCAGAAAAATTACATCCAGACTCAGAACAACAGTTTGTGGATCGCATAAAGTGTTGTCCTACGTGGGAATCGAACCCCCGCCACTGACACTAAAGGTCGGTATCTTAACCACTACGCCATCTGTGCAGTCAAAATGGTTTTATTGCTTTTGTATCTACATTATAATACAAAAACAATTGTTATGAATCAGATGTGATTCATTGAATAAGCAAGCCCCGTTAAAATTATTGAAGAAAGATTACTCATTCCTAATTATGCAGTAACAATATAAACAAATATTATAACAATTACCTTACGGAAATGAAAAATACCGAACATAATAAATCTATTGTGAGGTTAAATTTCGGAAGTGGTAATTCTCAAAAGTAAACTCGAAGTCTGAATTATGCATGATAGACGTTTAACGCTTAAAATAAAGTGTTGTTGCCAAAATTTCCTAATGCTTCATCAATAAGCCTTTTGTCATAAACGACAAAAGGCCTTGGCCTTGCCTCCCAGATATTACGCCACAAAGTGCGGTTCTGTTGCGTCCGCATCCAACGACTCTTAGCAATCTTCACCAAGTCATAACAACACCTGGTGGACCAACACTGCGACGGCCGATACGCGGTCGCCACTCGAGAACGTTGTGCCCTGCCCATTGCCACTTCACTGTGCTAATTCTTCGTGCTATGTCGTATATATACACCTAATGTTTATTTTCGTAAATTATCATAGCAATTGGTTCGGACATGTGGAAAGAATCCTAAAAGAAGAATGCCGAATGAACGTCTGGTTAAGTAGTTATACAATGCGAAAGTGGAAGGATGTAGGTACCGGGGGAGACCGAGACTCACCTACCTAGACCAGATTGGTCACGTACTGAAGGAAGGTGGATTCAAGAGTCTCCGAAACCGGCGAGCGTGTATGAAGAGAATTATGAATTTTGAGGAAGCGAGTGAAGTATGCAAGGGTAGAGCTCTCTGGCACTCTGTTCTCTCTGCCTACCCTGAAAGGGATATGGCGTGATGATATGTATGTATGTATCATAGCGATTCTTCATTCTATCCAATTTCAAAGATTTTTAGCACATTCTAGCTTATTCTTTTTTTTTTGTATTTTCAATGCGTAGTATTTCACTAGTATATGTTTATTATATTTATATTTTTAAAATAAGTTTACCAGTAAAATATTGTATAAATTAATATACTTTATTAAATTTTCATTATTCTAATTGTCTGTACCAGTTATTTTATCGTCAAATGTCTATTCGGATGTGCCACGTGCACAAAATGGGTCGGAAAATTTAAGCGGCAACAAAAACTATATCCAATTAACCTAGAAATGAAACGATCGACAAAGACATAACACTCTCACGCCGCAGCGGTTCAGCTATACAAGTTATTTAAACTATATCATAAGCTTAATCAACTGAAAACCGATCAAACATTACTAAATTGGAATTTAAAGGTAACTTTAACCAAAGGACCACTTACTTTGTATAGTTAATAAACATTTTAGAAATTTTATCATAACCATTATGGACAACTGAGATAATACTATTTTTACGGATTCTATCGCGTTTGTATTTAATTGCCCATCGTTTCGAACACTTTACAGCGCTCACCCATAGTCCGGGTTAAGCCGTGACAGCCATCTGCGGCTAACAGCCAAAAGACAGACACAAAAAGAAAAAAGAACACTTTACAGCGTTGATGTTCAGTCCTCCCGTTCTTCCCGAGGAGGATTGACGTCTAGCAGGCGGCCGGTCATAAAAATATTGGCAATAACTTTTACAATATGTACTATGAAACAAGAGTAGGTACATATTGTATCGACCCCAAGTAATTAGGAGTAGGAGAATGATGATGTTCAGTCTTCCGTGAGCAGTAGCGCTGTAGTGGTGTGGGTGTCATAAAAAACAGTAAGAGTTTTATATTGATGTGGGCCCAACTTCACCTGATTTCATATGGTCAACAATTACATTCCTAAGAAGAGTTGATGTCAGGTAGACGGCCATTCATAAAACTATATAACCAAATACTTTTCCAATATATACGGTGGAAGAAGAGCACATATTGCACCGACCCTTAGCAATTAGTATAAGGGTAAGATGATGATAAAAGTAGAAAAATACTTGACTTCTAACGAAGTATTATTAATCCAATAATACTTCAATAGTATTTATCGAAATTATAAAATAATGTAACAGTAACAATAGGTAATGATATACTAGAGCAAGTGGATGAATTTGTATATCTTGGATGTGGATTTAGCCGAGATGGAAGGTACACCACTGATATAGAGCGAAGAGTGAATGCGGGAAATAGAGTGAACGGAGCGTTGGGGCAACTTCTCGGCAGCCACCACCTCAGCCAGAAGGCACGTGTAGCAATACATAACGCAGTGCTTGTCCCAACATTACTGTATGGAAGCGAGAGTTGGGTATGCAGAAAAGAGTATGAAAGTAAAATTAATGCGGTCGAAATGCGATCTCTGCGGAAAATCTGTGGAGTTAGGCTGACCGACCGCATTCGTAACGACGACGTAAGAGAGCGAGTAGGTATGAAAGAGAGTATTGGTGTAAAGATGCGAAAGGGCATGCTCCGATGGTTCGGACATGTGGAAAGAATGCCGAACGAACGTCTGGTTAAGAAGATATATTATGCGAAAGTGGAAGGATGTAGGTACCGAGGGAGACCGAGACTAACCTACCTAGACCAGATCGGTCATGTACTGAAGGAAGGTGGAGTCAAGAGTCTCCGAAACCGGCGAGCGTGTATGAAGAGAATTATGAATGTTGAGGAAGCGAGTGAAGTATGCAGAGATAGAGTTCTCTGGCACTCTGTTCTCTCTGCCTACCCTGCAAGGGATATGGCGTGATGATATGTATGTGTGTGTATAAAATAATGTTGGTGACCTATTCCGCAGATGTAGGTATTTACCTACTATCCGCCTGCATACGCCCTATCATGCCGTACGCAAGTGTGGTGTTTACACAAGCGAAACCCTTCAGGTTACACCGTTTACAAGCTCTCCAGAATAGGTTCATGCGCCGTGCGACGGGAGCACCGTGGAGTACATGCGCAATGTGGATCTTCACATAGATCTAGGCCTGCCGACCATCAGGTAGTACATGAAGCAGTGCTCCCGCCGCTACTTCGACTCTGCTGCCACTCACGGTCCGTATCCCACAGGGGCTGCCCTCGGGATCGGTCGCTTAACTTTAACGGGTTGAGAGCCCTCAGCGCTCACCCAAAGTCCGGGTAAAGTTGTCATAGCCATATGAGGCTAACAACTAAGACACACAAAAAAAATAGTTTAATTTCCCTTTCACTGTGAAGGAGACTCAAATCCAGAATTTGAAAAGAAATTATATGGATATATACGCTATTTCAAAATTGTTCATTGCATTCATTAAAATTCCTTACATCCTTTTCCTTACGTCTCAGCTCTCTTTACTCGTGTAAGTATCTAATAATTTAATCAGTCCGGCTGTTGAACCAAATTGATTAAACAATTAAAAATTTTTACAGAACCGAAATTTTACGGTCGTTCGAGCTTCTGAATCGGAGACCAATTAAAAACTTCCATCTGCAGAACAGGTAAATTGGAACTTCTTATCCTGTTCCCGACCGATAAACAGTAAGAAACTATTTGGAAATCTGGGGCGGTAACGTTTTATAGTTCTTATGAAGTATACCTGCTATTAAATATGAGGCTGCTAGAACCAGAGCGGCTTAACTGAATTTTTGCAACTTTTAACCCAATATGCAATTTCGTAATATAAAAATGTTAATCTACAAAGCCACTGCGGCCTAAAATTGTTTACAAGCTCTTAACAATAGATGACAGTGCAAGTACAATTTTGGCTTATGTTCAAATCAATTGAATTATATTTGATTTAATTTTAATTCCCTCCATGAAATGAGTTTATCAGATTCACTGTATCACGGGCAATACCTTTACATTACTTAGGGGTGTCGTAAAGGGCGACTAAGAGATTTACGTCAACCTATTTATTTATTTTTTGTTGTCGCTGTGAAAACGCATTTACACGCTATCCCCCCCCCCGTCTCCGAAACCGGCGAGCGTGTATGAAGAGAATTATGAATGTTGAGGAAGCGAGTGAAGTATGTAAGGATAGTATGGAAGGAGAGTTCTCTGGCACTCTGTTTTCTCTGCCTACCCTGCAAGGGACATGGCGTGATGGTATGTATGTATGTGTTACTTTTATTTATTTTAATAAAGAATATTTCCAAATAAAAAAAAAATTCAACAACTTTTGAAATAATGATGACAGAAGTGTATATATATTGCGGCAAATCCAAGTAATTGGTAAAAGAGAAGGATGACGATGAGTTTATCAGACATCTGGAGAAATGCATTCTTCTGAGATAATAACCAATTACCGCTGGTAATATCACGGTTACATTATAGAGATAGCCATGTATTGCATTTTGTACGTGGGAACTACGGAGTCAGTTTCATTCGTTTAAACGATTTACATGTATTTAGGTGACTTAAGTATACATTCTGACCGTCTCACTTTCACATGAGACATGCAAAAAGCAGCTGAGGATCCAGGACAATGGATAGCTACAATACTCCCTTGACGAGCGTGGCAATTATGGCATTATACTCCCTCGTGGGTAGGTCTATGTTCGTTAATGGACGTCGCAAAATTCAAGGATATATGGAAACGATTTAAGTCGTCGATATATGGATAAAACTATACAGAACTGGTCAGTCTCTCATGTTTAGTTGTTGTCAGTTCTATGCAAATAGACTATGTTCCTCGTGTGGCGACGAGATAAGTATTACGCTTGTCCATAGGAGTTGTCGGTTGTATATCTCAGCAGAAGAGTAAGCAGCATTTGTGTCTTAAGAAAAGTACACTTCACTGCGATCGCCAACACGTCTACCCAGCATGGTGATTACGAAACTAAATCCTGAATCGTAGAGATTTATGACCAGCATTTTATTCCAGCCTTATGATCACAAAATACAAATCGATAAAAGCAATTCACACAAAAGACAAAGAGCGACAATTTTAATTGCGGCGAATCGTATAAAAGCTAAAATGGATTGAAATAAAAATAAGCTTGTCCCATTTCAGAAGCGGTTTGCGCAATATTTAATGAACCTATAAAAATACAGAACGCATAAACTGAATTATAAAAGAGAATATAACGATGAATGGTAAACTTAAATGTTTAACATCGTTGAATATATCATTAAAACTAAATTGTCGTTTCAATGCTATGTGGTATTGTAAAGTATCCACCCATTCCCTACATCTCGTTCTCTACACCCTCTATTTCCATATTAAACAGTTCTGCTGTATCTTCAGTTAAAAGTTTGCAGGTTAAAAATATCGTTAGTTATTGTAGGGCGGGTCTACGAGGGCGTGCGCCACTTTTCTGTCGCCCCGGACGGATAAGCGGGGCGTGAAGTACGGTAGCCAAACGCCAAAAAAGAGAAAAAAAATAGCCCATCTGATGGAGGCCTGCCCTAAATTGCGTTGTCAAATTAGTAGTGTCGCT
The DNA here is from genome assembly GCA_905163515.2 of Lymantria monacha. Taxonomy (NCBI): domain Eukaryota; kingdom Metazoa; phylum Arthropoda; class Insecta; order Lepidoptera; family Erebidae; genus Lymantria; species Lymantria monacha. Next base: position 9,281,717 of record LR991107.1, on the reverse strand, counting down.
AATCAAATACCACGGAACCAAATGTTTCGTAGAATGATATAGCATATTCATTGCCATTCAGCGTTCTTTTACGGACTGCCACGTCTCATAGAGAAGCCACAAACATGGACTTAGTAGTAGGCTTGAAACTTCTCTATGATCGTACTTCCATTTGAGAGAACAAATTTTATCTCAAATGTGATAAACCTCTATTTCGGCCTTACATTTCATGTTTTGGATAAATGGATTAGCTAACATGAAATGTTCTATTAGCCTAAATTCTGACTTATGTAATAACATTAGCCTTGTTTTGTATAACACAAGGAAAAACAGATCAGGCTTTGTCTGAGAGGTCAAGCTTTATATACTGTTGGAAATAAATTTATTAGAAGTAACAATTAAATAATAGTAACTATTATTACAAAGCTAAAGAGTTTGTTCATTTATTTAAATATGCTATTCTAAAGAAGAAAGAGTCCTCTCTCTATGTTACAGGTGGATGTTCCTTTTTACTGTGGTAGGACCACGCTGTTGACAGATCTCTGTCTACAGCCGCGGGCCGGTCCGTCCGGGGTAGTACTACACTCTCGCAGAAGATCGACGTCTGAGTAATGGTAATTTGCTATTGCGTTTCGTTCGGTGAGCGAGAGAGCCGGCAGTCCAACTGGGTGAATTTGGGGATTGTAATGATAGACAGCGGCCTAGTTATAACCTTGGCATATCAAAGGTCCATGGGCAGAAGTGACACTTACCATCAGGTGTGCTGCTTGCTCGTTTGCCACCATAAGCAATAAAAAAAAATTAAAAAGAAGATGGCTAAGGTATATAAATATTCATATAACATCTAAACAAGAATAGGAAAACTCGAAATGAAACTCCATACCAACACCCTTGACCAGCGTGGCATAGTCCATTCTCCTCCTACTGTGGAACGTATATGAACTGAGATGAAAGAATAAGGAGTTACGTTTTAAAAAATATTATTGTAGACTGTTTATAGTGAAAGGTTAGAGGTTAACGTAACCCTGTCACCAATAGCGATGAAGCACCATCCATCAATGTTAGTAGATGAAAGCAATATATAGTAACAATATCCATCAAGCGTTCTATTCAAACGCCGTTTTCATACTAACTGCTGAGATAACAAAATCTGTGAATGATGTATTATGGATATTATCAATGTTGATTGATATCCACGGCGTTAGTATTGATTTACTAACGCCGTGGTTTAGCGTGAGTGTATAAAAAATACTATCAAGTAAGTAATACACGTTGTAGAATTTATTGACACATCTAATAATCGCCCTTCACAGCTTCTTCATAAACTATTGTCTTAACAATTTTTACTTACGTTGTCTAAAAACTATAGTAATATTTTTTCTGATGTGGATTTACCTTAACGATTTTTTTGGAGTTTACTCCTTAAGAATCGATTTTCATATAAGGGGCCCGGTATAAGAATATATAATAAAAATTTGAGGATTAAAATCTAGTGATCGAATGACCTCGTTACGTTTTTGGTGCGCAACCTATTCTGCGCACCTTTCACTTTCTGACGTGAGATAATACTTCACTGAACAGTTTTAATAAATGTAAATAAAAATATATATATTATTTTTAGTCAAATGAGCTTTTTTTGCGCCTGTTTTGATAATCGTACTTAAGGAGTAAACTCCAGTCGTGCGTCGGAGCTGACACACACACTTTTTTTTTGCTCTTGGTAGTGAACCACAAGCAGCACACCTGATGGTAAGTGTTACTGCCGCTCATGGATCATTGCAATACCAGGGGTACAGCTAAGCCGCTGCATACCAATGAAAACCCACCTAGAAAGTAAGGCTTCCTCATCAAACGAAGCACAGCAGCACATTGCCACTGTTCAGATGTCGGTTTTCTGCGAGAGTATAGTACGACCCCGGACAAACCGGCCCGTGGCCGTATACAGAAAACTGTCAACAGAGTCTTACCACTAGTGTTTTATTCAAACTCATTAAAAAAAATTGTTAAAAAAAAACGATATATACGAGGTACACTTGGCGGTCCCGAGTTCACCCGATCGAGCCTTTCACCTCAGAGCGTGACGGTTCAGCTTCACCTACAGCTCATAAAAAAAATCTGTGTGCGGTGCCGCCAAAATAAGATTTCACTTCAAAAACTTCTTAAAATAACTGTGGCGTCTTTTTTCATTGTATTAACTTGTACGGTCACTATAAAACCGTTTGCCTTTGCTTTGGTAATATTTATAAATAGTATTAAGCACTCATTGTCTATGAGATTAAATTTTGTATAGCATGTAATATTTTTCTCAGTATGACTTTGTGCGAAAAAAAAAATGTTCTGTAATTTATATTTAAAATGATTCTCCATGTATAGCAACATTGCTTATTTATAAAATATTATATACAATTAACTAACTAGAAGTAAATAAATAGAAATTTTAATGCAAATTATATTTCACAAATTACTTGGCACACAATTTATTATTATTTTTCACTACATTCGCGAGTAGTTTATGCAATGGCTTGGTGAATGGACATTTAGATTTAATTACTGATTCTAAATGCTGAGTTCATATGCTACGTTAATAACTGCGTACATTACATTTTCATGTCGCCGATGCTGGCAGATTAGCAAATACCGTTGGTGACGAAAAAGTTAAAGATTTAATGCTGGACGCGGTATGAATATGTGATGAAACGGGTAGTAAGGGGTAGTAAGGGGCGGGTATTTATACTTAAAACTTTTAAAAGGAAAGTTTTAAGTATTAATACTGAAGGCTTGCGGGGAAAGACCGAAGAAAATCCAGGTGATACATGGATTGACAGGGAGTGAACGCAGAGATGACATTTGATAGAATTGTGGTTGGAAAGGACATATTGCGTCAAACCTAAGTAATTGTGATATGAGCATGGTGATGAGCTTGGCAGAATAATAAGTAACCATACTCACAAGACCCACTCCTCATTTAAGGTTTCTCGTTAAGGTTCAAGAATACAATGTATTAGTTCCTAATTTTCCGTAGATAATATAAATTCATTATTGAGTCACTAGCACAGTTCTGGAAATGTATATAATATACCAAATGCAAATCCAACACGTCTCCCAAACTTGGTGGTGAATATGACTTTATTCCTTTTTCTTAAGAAGGCCCATGTTTAGTAATAAATGTCTATACGCTAATAATGTGAATAGTCGAAATACACTGTGCTAAATGACTGCACAGAGGGCGTAGTGGTTAAAATACCGACCTTCCTTGTCAGTGTTTTGGGTTCGATTCCTATGCAGTACAATAATTTGTGCGATCCACAAACTGTTGTTCTCGAGTCTAGGTGTAATTTGTCTGCGTTAATTATATGTTTGTAAAGTTCCCCGTAATACAAGGATTATTTCCTTAAGGCAGGGTGGTGTCTTTAAAAAAAATGTATTGTATGTTCATGTAAATAAACAAATATTTAGTTTCACTTATTTTTATCATATAAACAATACTTATAATAAAAGTGGACTAAAGTAGAAAGCAAAATTTCATAATACAACAGCCGCATTATAAGTCCTCTAACAAACAACTATTTACTTATTACATATAAAGTAAGTTCAGTATGTTGCGATGACAATTTCTTATGAACTGTATTAGAGAGTAGGGTGACATTAAATTTTGTATTATAACAAAAATTATATTTTTTTTCATCATTGATCAAAAGTGTATATGGGTCAAAATCAGAGAGGTGAGCATTTTAGGTTTTCAATTATCTGAAAAATTAAGTTTTCTTTTGAAGAAAACTGACATGTGGAGTCTGTTGGGTCATTTGTCATGAACCTTTCCTGTGAAGAGGCGCGCACAAAAATATATACTTTAGGAATTATACCCGCTAATAAGAATAATGGCAGAGCCAAAAGTCATTTCGGGAACACTTTAAAACATTGTTGTTAATAATAAAACAACCAACGCTTTTAAGAATTACCTTCAAAAAATTATAATTAACCCTTTCTAAATCGGAAAATTTTATTATTTTGTATATTTTTATAATGAAAACAAGTGGTTTTCAAATTTTTCTCCATAATTTTTTAATGGGTGTAATTTTCGCTCCAAAATTTCCATTTATTGTATACATTTTTGCACTACGTTGTATATTAATGACATAAATATAAAAGCCTAAAGGTTATTTCATGTCGTACATTCAGGATTTAACTATAGTATTACTTAATAGTGATTTATTTGCGTTTCTGGTACGTTCCCGAAATGAACGAGGTGAGGTTTATTTTTGTCGTCTTTTTGTCTTCATTTTTATTTTTTTAAAGTTACTCGTATTAAATGGATATCTAAAATCAAAATTTTATATATTTATGCTTTTAAAATCATTAGAGCATCATTTTGCCAAAAAAATGTCATTTCAGGAACGCCCACGTCATTTCGGGAATGCCCTTCGTATACCATAACGTTCCCGAAATAACTATTCGATACATATTTTCATGTCACGAATGAGCGCGCCATGTTAGATATTGGTTTTAGAGATTATGAAAAAGTGAACTGTAATATTTATAAGAATTTTGCTAAAAGTAAACAAATTTTTGAAAAACGTATCATCAAACTGCGTTCCCGTAGTGACAGGGAATTAAAGTACGCTTCACTTATATCAAATTAAAAGGTGCTTGCCGACAAAATCAATAGTTTTTTTTCATAAACAAGACACACGCGTTTTGCGACAAGTGAACTTTATACTGTTGCTACCTAACGACACCTAGCGCGTGTTGTTTTAATTATATCGACAGATATCCATTGCGTTCACGGAATGATTTGATAAACGCCAGACAGCATTTCAATTGCCAAAATGTGAAGAAATTAAAACGGTATTTATTTAATTTCTACGTATATTCTTAATTTGATTATTTTAAAAGCTAATATAAAAATTACAATATTTTAGTCATAATTGTAAACATTTTTGACGTGTCTGAACTACAAAACATGGTATAAGGACGCATTCCCGGAATGACTATTTACATATTCTTTGTCTAAAATCAAATAAAATATTATGATAGAAAAATAAATATTCTAAGTGCCTTGTAATTATACACAGAACGTTTATTTTGAAATAAATATTTTAGCAATATCATGTTATTTTATTAAGAAAAACTTGTCAGAAGCATAATGCTCACCTCTCTGATTTTGACCCATATATGACCTTTTAACCAATTCCACGTTGTGTAAATATTAAAATTTAATAAATCCATACAAACATACATATCATCACGCCATATACCTTGCAGGGTAGGCAGAGAGAACAGAGTGCCAGAGAACTCTATCCTTGTATACTTCACTCGCTTCCTCAACATTCATAATTCTTTTCATACACGCTCGCCGGTTTCGGAGTCTCTTGAAATGTTTGTTTTAATAAATCAATAATAAAAATATAATTTAAAATACATTAGAAAATAGAATGTTACGTCATATTGATAAATTTCAATTGATTATAAGCACGCGATCTATTTTTATTATTACATTGCCATAACTCAAGTCTTTGACTCTTAGACAATGCTGTATAGTTCAAGGCCAGTATCAATTGGCATGTCCCTACTAAATAGAACAATAGAATTAACCGACCACAACTAATTGAACACTATTGTTTCCCAGTTAAAATATTAGGAAGGAGTAATCAATTTTATAGTCTATTTTATACTTTATCGAAACGTTGAATCGTATGCATTTCACTCGTTCATCGTTACAGCTCAGATATGTTCCATGCTGGGCTCGAGCATTATCCAAAATACGTCTTACGGGTAGGTATAGGGTTTTATTTTGAGTATTCAATCTCTTGCATAGATGATCTCTGCGTATAACATTCCATAATCAACTTCTACAATACTCAAGAAAGGAGTGAAGAAATGTATTCTTTTCAGTCACCGCACGGCATAGATTCTGGTAAATATTCAACAATTGAAAAGTGTTCCGAGACTGAATATTCTTTATGTTCGTTAACTGTACCAAATAAAGTGGACCATTCCCTTGATACAAGTGAACAGCGACATGATATATAAGGGAAATAAACAATAAACAAATGTATTCTATGACAACTTAAAAAAAGATCTTAAACAGCTTATAAATATCGCAACCTTATTTTGGTTGTTGAAGTTTTCGGAAGTCATTTAGGGATGTGAAGAATTTTGTAGTTAACATATATTCTTTGTCTATAGCAGTTGCAATACAGCTATTAAATAATAATCGTAAATTTACACTTAAACAAATTTTACCATTAGTACTAATTAATTTGATCTATATTTGAAGGACTATTCCACGATATGTCGTAGTCATGCTGACCCTACAGATGCGTCTGAATACTTTTACTCGCATTCCTAATAGATGTGCGCCGGCGCTGGTTTCACTCGGCACGCTTGCGGCATACCAAGATACATGATATACCGTCGTCGACGCAATGCTATTTTGTATGGGCATGAACATTTATTGTTTATTTTTCCTTTGGTTTAAATTAGATTAACAAGTGAATTATTATTTGTTTCATATATTATAATGAATGGAATGCATAGAAATAAAATAGAAATTAATAGATTATGTTAATGTTAAAAAAAATCAAGGCATGTAGGGAAATTTATTTGTGATGTAACGGAAATGTATAAAATAAACAATGTGTTGTACTAGGATAATTTTGAACATATAGGTATCATCAATGACGGCAAAGTTGAAAAATTAAGGGTTTTTTGTGATACGAATAAATGATAAAATTTAATAACTGACTGACAGATGGCACAGTGATTAAGGTACCGACACGGTATTGTCACGGTAGCGTGACAGAGCAGACAGTGCAATTCATAAATTGTTGTTCTGAGTCTGGGTGTTATCGGGTTGAGAGCCCTTAGCACTCACCCATAGTTCGCGTAAAGCTCTCAAAGCCATCTGCGACTAACAGCTAAACACACACAAAAAAAAGTCTGGGTGTATTTTTTGAACTAGATGTTGTAATAGGAGCGCAATCAGCCTACTATATTACGATAACGAGATGTGTTTAGATAGGATTTATTTTTTTTATCTTCAAATCAAATCATTTACAATGTACCCGACTAGAAATTTTTTCGTCTTCCTTAGCAGGACCGGACCGGGCATGCCCGATCTGGACCAGATAAGGTATGTAACGCAGAAGATATATCTGGACCCGATCAGGAAAACCTTATCGGGTCCAGATCAGTCATTCCTGATCGGGTCCAGATCAGGCGTTCCTGATCGGGTCCAGATCAGGCGTTCCTGATCGGGTCCGGATGAAATTTTACTGATCGGAACCAAATCAATCATCTGCGTTATATATCTTGCCTGATCCAAAACGAGTATGCCCAGTCCGGTCCTTTTAAAAACATGAATATCTTAAAGAATATGTTTAATAGGTAAAAATATAAATTAATATATGACGTAGGCACCGAATGCAGTGGTGTATTCTTATCATAGAGAGTCCCAGTGAGCCGTTCCGATTATGGCGCAACCACCAGATGCTAACGACTGCAACTGTCCGCCTGAACTTCTCATTCATGACCTGATCGATCTGTTTTAATCTGATTCGATAACAACTAATTTAATATTAGGCCATGTCATTACGCTTCGGAGAATCTTAACACCGCGATTCAAATAATGACGTCATTTTACTAACGCCATCTATTTATTATGACCCAAAACATTAAATGTTAGAATGGTTGTTACAATATAATATTTCTATCTATCTATGTTTTCAAATGTTAGGTACATTTATATATATATATATATTATTTATTTTTGTTTTTTACTTTAAATATAAATTATTTTTATATTATTAATTAAACATTATTATTATTATTAAATACATATGATTAATTAAAGATTTCAGATTAATCTCCTCTGATGCAAATACAATTTCGCGGTGGCATAAATATGACAATCATGTCACTTTTTTGAATTTTGATTGATATTTTTTTTGTGTTACGAAAACTGTTTCTGGTGCTGATATACTACAAGCCTTACTATATACTTGATGATATTTCACATCAGGCTATCCTTATTTGGTCCTGATCTGGTCCTGATCTGGTATGCCTTACCATATTTGATGTTATTTCACATCAGGCTATCCTGATCAGGACCAGACCTGGTCCTGATAGGGTTTGCCGGATCCGGCATGCCTCATTCTGTCCTGATCGGGTCCTGATCCGGTATGCCTTACCATACTTGATGATATTTCACATCAGGCTATCCTTATTTGGTCCTGACCTGGTCCTGATCCGGTATGCCTTACCATACTTGATGATATTTCACATCAGGCTATCCTTATTTGGTCCTGATCCGGTATGCCTTACCATACTTAATGATATTTCACATCAGGCTATCCTTATTTGGTCCTGATCTGGTCCTAATCCGGTATGCCTTACCATATATAATGATATTTCACATCAGGCTATCCTTATTTAGTCCTGATCCGGTATGCCTTACCATACTCAATGGTATTTCACATCAGGCTATCCTTATTTGGTCCTGATCTGGTCCTGATCCGGTATGCCTTACCATACTTCATGTTATTTCACATCAGGCTATCCTGATCAGGACCAGACCTGGTCCTGATCAGGTTTGCCGGATCCGGCATGCCTCATTCTATCCTGGTCGGGTCCAGATACATGATCTGGTTGAACCATACTTTTTTTCTAGTCGGGTATATTGTCAATTTTACATTTGGTCTGAAACCAATCCAATAATCTACCACCGGATCAGAACCAAGCCTCAAACTTCACAAAAGATTCGTCAATAAACACAACGGGCTTGTAATTTATACATATTATAAGTTTAGCAAGTATTAGCTTCAGTTTGATGTCCTTTACCTTGAACAGTCGGGATCCATTATTCGACAGCAAATCTAATTTTTCAGTGGATCCCAACTGTTCAGTTGTCATGCTCTATTATTAAAATATATTTTATTTTCTGCAATAATATTTATTCTATAATATATTATGGAATTCTAGACCACCGGACATCTAAGTGCTTGTTCTTTTCTTTTCAGTTTTTTTATTATGTACGTAGTTTTGGTTACTTTTTACGCAGTCGGGTTTTTTGATTTCTTTAATTATTTTTTTTATTTTATACTTTTTAGTTATGCATACCTAGGTAGCTATAGTTATCTTATTTATTAATAAGTAGATAAGTACCTAACTATATATAGTTTTTCAACTGAAGTTAAGTACTAAATCGTTAGAAATTGGAGATGGGCGACCGCGTAAGACATTCAGGCGCGGCTCAAGCACATGTAGCGCTCGGGTGCAATCAATAACCTGGCGCCCTCTTGTACCAAAGTGGGTGAACAAAATGGAAAAGGTTGATGGTTACAAGCGGCTCTCGGCGCCCCCTAACACCCGGCGCCCGGGTGCACCACACCCTCTGCACTATAGGTAAAGCCGGCCCTGAAGACATTAGATACTTTAGGTAGGACTACCTATGGTATATTGGACAATATACCTACTAGATACTTCAGTATATGTCCATCCACATCCAGTTATATGAATTTTTCGTCTTTTCATCGTAAATTTCTACTGTCTAAAAAACCTGTTGTTGGTTGTTACGAAACTTTAAATCGATATATCTCCTAAACGGCCGGTCAAATCGAAAAATGTTGAGAGAACACTAATAATGATTTTTAAATACCTATTCAACGATACCCTACTCGACATAGTTTGTTGAATTTATTTTTTTAAATTTTCACAATATGGCGTCCAGTAGTCGCCATATTGAATTTTCATTAACGTTATATCTTTAGTGACACTCGCCGGATTAAGAGGAATCGATTGACGTGCGAATCATAAAAATTGGCCCAGGCGTTTGGTCTATATAGTGCTTCAAAGGAACATACAAACATACATACATACATAGACTGTTAAACACAATACCACTCCTTTGCGTTGCGCAGTCGAGTAAAAAAAACATATATGGCTGAACAAGATCCCATTTCAAATCTCTTCTTTTATATTTATGTCATCTACATACTTCTCATATTCATTGCCTACGCATGAGTAAGGAATGCGGTAGTAGCACTATTTTTAATTCGTCACAACATGCTGTAATACAAAAACCGTCTGCTGTCAGGTCACCATTGTAATCATTTAATCAACAATAGTCAATCAACACCGCAATGATTAATCGCATGTTACATTTGGTCAACGAAACGCTACCAATTTTATTATCATTTGTATTCACAATACGTATATTGTGACGTGCTGAAAATATTTATCTATGATAATATTTTTGTTATTACCGCCTTCATACCGCCCATAATTGTACGCCCTACTTCAGGGCTTGAGGTTCCTCTATAATAATAGGAAATTGACCCTCAATATCGCGCTAGTCAGTCGAAATTTGAATCGCAAACTTTAAGTATGAGAAGAGTGAAATATACAGGGTGTCCCAAAATTCAACGATAAGCCGGCACCAGCAGGTGGACCTACATATGACTACTCGAGAACAAAAAAGAAAAAAATTCTACCTTGATTTTTTTTTTCATTACGACAAAAAAACCGATTTCTTTAAAAATCGACATCTTTTATTATATTATTAAGTGCCATTGCTACAATTTTACAAGTAATTCTGTGTTTTTTTTTGTATTGGTAAGGTAAGTAGCACTACTATCGATCACAACCATTAAAAATTCCAGAATATCTATAGTTTTTACACAAAAATCAACCAAAACTATGTTTTTTTCATAAATTATGTAAGATTTTGACTTTCAGCTCACTTTCACTCATCACAGTGAAAAAAAAAAGTATGGACACTACTGTGGCAAATAGTATTAAAAATTGGCGCAACTAACTACAATTCTAAAATGGTATAACATTCTAGGCAAACTAGCCACAAAAATATACTTAGGTGTACTATTTCAAAATAACAACCATACTTCGAAAATTGTTAGTGTTGATAGTAATCACTTTTACTATGTAGCCCAAATGTTTTTGTTGCAAGTTCTCAGAATTTGAATGAGACATGTGCGTAGTCCATAAGATAACATAAGTTAGACAGAGATAGAGAGATTATACGTTAGAGGGAGATAGATAGATGCTAATTGTTTAGTAACATTAATGCAGGTAGAGAAGTAATTAATGTCCTCAGCAGCACAGCAAGTCAGTACGCTCTACTTCTTTGTTTACTGCACACCGTTCTGTTTTAATTAAAGTGGCTCTGATACTAACGACTTTGGATTGAATTAAGTGACCTGGAAATTGACCTGACTTGGCATTATTTTAGACTGTGATTTTGTGTTTTTTTAAAGAAGTTTTGCCTTATTTTCAAGTGTTTAGCATTCATTATGCCGCTACCATATACAGCGTTAGAATACGCTAATATGCACCTAATTTATGGAGAATGCCGATGCAATGCCAACGCTGCTAGCAGATTATATCGAGCAAGGTACCCTACTCTTCAAAGGTATCCGGATTATCGCGTATTTATTAACGTGCATCAAGCATTTTCGGAGGGTCGTATACCATCTGACAGGAGAAACGCTGGAAGACCTAGATCGGAACACGATGAAGAAGTTCTCAAAGAAATAGAAAGCGATACAACTACCTCTGTACGTGGCATACAAGTAGCAACGGGAATTCCAAAAAGTACTGCACATAGAATTTTAAAACGTCACCAGTTTCATCCATATCATTACAGGCGCGTGCAGGCGTTATTACCGCGGGACTATCCACTGCGGGTCGCATTTTGCCGTGTAATGCTGCAAAAACACAGGGAAGATCCCCAATTCTTAGACAAAGTTTTATGGTCGGATGAAACAACCTGCAAGAAAGATGGCTATTTAAATCTTCACAATCTTCATAGCTGGAACAATGAAAATCCGCACCTGGTGAGAGAAGACAAATCCCAATATCAATTTAAGGTTAACCTATGGACGGGCATAATAAATGGAAAAGTGATAGGGCCCTTTGAGTTACAAGGAAACATAGATGGCAATAGCTATTTGAACTTCTTACAAAATGAGTTACCAGGATTATTAGAAGACGTGCCCTTAAGTGATTTGCAAAACATGTGGTTTCAAAACGATGGTTGCCCAGCTCACTATGCCCGCCCTGTGCGAGAGTACTTAGACCAAGAGTACCCAGGGCGTTGGATCGGGCGACTTGGTCCTATCTTATGGCCACCCCGTTCACCCGATCTAAATCCCCTGGATTTTTTCTATTGGGGTTGTCTAAAGGACAGAGTCTACTCAAAACCCATTGCAACCTTGGACGAGCTTCGCCAAAAAATAATTCAGGCTGTGGATCACATGAACAGAATCAGATATGCAAGAAAAATAAAACGTTCATTTTTAAGGCGATGTCGTGCCTGCATTACTGCCAATGGCAAACAATTCGAACATTTATTGTAATTTTAATAATATAGTAAATTCTAATCTCTCTATATCTATCTCTTTCTAACTTATGTTATCTTATGGACTACGCACATGTCTCATTCAAATTCTGAGAACTTGCAACAAAAACATTTTGGCTACATAGTAGAAGTGATTACTATCAACACTAACAATTTTCGAAGTATGGTTGTTATTTTGAAATAGTACACCTAAGTATATTTTTGTGGCTAGTTTGCCTAGAATGTTATACCATTTTAGAATTGTAGTTAGTTGCGCCAATTTTTAATACTATTTGCCACAGTAGTGTCCATACTTTTTTTTTTCACTGTGATGAGTGAAAGTGAGCTGAAAGTCAAAATCTTACATAATTTATGAAAAAAACATAGTTTTGGTTGATTTTTGTGTAAAAACTATAGATATTCTGGAATTTTTAATGATTGTGATCGATAGTAGTACTACTTACCTTGCCAATACAAAAAAAATCACAGAATTACTTGTAAAATTGTAGCAATGGCACTTAATAATATAATAAAAGATGACGATTTTTAAAGAAATCGGTTTTTTTTGTCGTAATGAAAAAAAAAATCAAGGTAGAATTTTTTTCTTTTTTGTTCTCGAGTAGTCATATGTAGGTCCATCTGCTGGTGCCGGCTTATCGTTGAATTTTGGGACACCCTGTATAATACTCAACAATATATATTGCAAATCGATCTTGGTAATGAGACAATCGGTTAACTTCGACTTCGTAGAGCGTTGTCTCTGTCGCACACAACCTATGTGACATTTCAATTGTTGTACAAAAGCGAGAGAGTACAGTCGGGTCCAATAAAAAAAAAGACTTGTTCAACCGCCCCTAATTTAGACTAGTTAGTGTTATTTTATTAACACAAAGTATCTTTATGATAAAAACTGTCTAGTTTTTTTTTATATAGTTTTGAAGACACATTAAGTTAATACTATTATCTTTATAGTTTTGTAACTATTTTCGTGATGTTCGTAAACCTTAGTTGTCAGTAAATCTAAAATAAGTACTAAAATCGTCACAAGAAATAATTCACTGCAAAATATCTTTTGAAGATTTATAAAGCAGATTTTTCAACAAAAGTGAAAAGCTTATAAACTCCAGACGCTTATTTCGCTACCTTCAGAAATACCGTCGTCAAAGCAGAAGTGAAACCATGACCGCAGAATAATCTTCAAAGCTAATTTCACACTTAAAATAGTCTATATAAACAACAAAGAGCTTTCTTTAAGAAAAGTAACTCTTTTTCTGAATGAAATAAAACCTATAATAAAATATCTCCCGGGGCCATGGATGTTAAAAGATATTGGGAATATCACGATAATAAAAACAACATTAAAAGGTGATAGAAGCCGTATAAATTATTTTATTTCACAAAATCTTCAATATAGACAAAGTACATTAATATTTTTTGGATAGAAAATGAACATAATACAAATTATTTATGTGGTGACAATTCACCACCACCTTACTCGCGGGCGTCGTAAAAGACACTTAGGGATAAAATATGCATATAACATCTATGCAAGAAACGAAATACTCGAAATATAACCATATATCAATCCGTCTTTTTTTTTGCGGTGGACTATAGGGTTGGTCGCGCTGCGCCAAATTGGTCCGGGGCGAGTCTTAGTGCTGCTGAGTCTTAGTGTAAGTTGTGTCTGTTAATTATAAGCTTACAGAGTTCCACGCAATACAAGGATTGTTTCTTTAATGTTGGGTATGGAAAAAAGATATACACAGGCTCAGAAACATTATTTGTGGTTAGAACGAGCAACTGTCTTTTTTTTCTGGGCAGGCTATAGTCTGAACACACGCCGTCCACTCAGTCTGAAGCGACGGAAGAGCGGCGCGTAGCCCCATAACTAACCGTTATTCCCTCCCCATCGCCATTGGGCCGGCCAATGGTAGCGCTTCCTTCACTTCCGTGGCTAGCCCGACGGGTTACCTTTTCGGGTACCATCCCCCCTGCTACTCTGCGGGTGACAAACTATTCGCCGGTCCAGTCAACCGCGGCCACGGCCGGAGTCAAACAAAAATCCTGCTGGAGACTCAGACTATAGCGCCACCTGTGCTTATAGACTGTTTGTAAATGTGCTTACTGTTTTTAGAGCTAGAATCAGTGGCGGCACGGTAAAGCGGTTAATTAATCGAAGAGTTAGGTAATATTATCGACAATTTTAACCGGTGCCGAGAGAACGAAACAGTGATCATGAATGTCAAGAAATCTGACAAATTTAATAATACCGTCGGGATGAACCTACGCATTCACAACTAAGCCTTATGCGCATATAACAGCAAACACAGATTGTAAAAATATTGCTTTAAGTAAAAGCCTATCAAGAATGATATGAAATGAAAACAGAAGCCATCAAGATTATTTTCGGATTCGTATTACAGTCACAAATATTGTTAGAAGAACTACGTCGACAGCTTTTCTGACATGGATCATTTATATTTAATACTTTCATGCTGTGTGGTAGCGGCTAAGAATACTACCAACCCTTACTTTGCTCGTGGATATCGTAAAAGATGACTGACAGCCTTATAACGTAATGGGCTAATAACTCCATCTGATGCCGTTTAGTCAACAATTACATTTCCAATTAAGGTTGACGTCTGGCAGGCGGTCGGTCATAAAATGATTGCCAATAACTTTTACAATATGTCCTATGAAAGAAGAGTACGTATTGTATCGACCCAAAGTAATTGGGATAAGAGTAGGAGAATGATGACTTATAACCATTTTCACCAAGGATTATCTCATTTTACACTTAAGGCAATATAAATGACACACAACAAATAGAGTTGCTAGTGATGATGGTGATCACCATTTTAGGTCATATGCTATTGTTGGGATTGAGCCACCTCCACAATGAGAGAGAAATTGAGCTTATCACGCTGATCAGATGTGTAGACATATAGTTTTACTCGATTGTTAGAGGTAGTAGCACGCTGTTGACAGTTCTCTGTCTACAGCCGCGGGCCGGTCCGTCCGGGGTAGTACCACACTCTCGCAGAAGATCGACGTCTGAGTAATTGCAATGTGCTGTTGCGCTTCGTTCCGTGAGCGAGAGAGCCGGAAGCCCAACTGGGGTGGGTTTGGGGTTTTTAATGGTAGGTAGCGGCCTAGCTATAGTCTTGGTTATAGCAAAGGTCCCTGGGGTCGTTCATAAGTAATACAAAAAAAAACTTCTTCCTTCTCTGTAACATAGAAGGCGATATAAATGAAACATAACATGTCAGTGTTACCTGGTATGAACATTGGCTTAGATGTCACTTAAAGTCAAAACTTTACCCTCTTTTTAAGGCTATATGAAGAAAACTTGATTTATTATTTTCCAAAAAATATTACTACAATATATGTAGTGGATACACATATATTGTAATATCATTTGTAAATGTGTGTACATTGAAAATATGTTGTTATAAGAGCTCGGTAGATATTCGCGGAGCACTTGGTACGTTGTCGGTAGTGGCGAGCGAACGCGTAGCAACATTACAGGCTAAGCATACCATCACAATATTGTACACATACAACACACAATCAACATACATACATATCATCACGCCATATCCCTTGCAGGGTAGGCAGAGAGAACAGAGTGCCAGAGAACTCTATCCTTCCATACTTCACTCGCTTCCTCAACATTCACAATTCTCTTCATACACGCTCGCCGGTTTCGGAGACTCTTGACTCCACCTTCCTTCAGTACGTGACCAATCTGGTCTAGGTAGGTTAGTCTCGGTCTCCCCCGGTACCTACATCCTTCCACTTTCGCATTGTATATCTTCTTAACCAGACATTCGTTCGGCATTCTTTCCACATGTCCAAACCATCGGAGCATTCCCTTTCGCATCTTTACACCAATACTCTCTTTCATACCTATTTGCTCTCTTACGTCGTCATTACGAAGGCGATCGGTCAGCCTAACTCCACAGATTTTCCGTAGAGATCGCATTTTGCACAATCTTTTTCTACACAATCAATATTAACAAGATACATAATACATACATCAATAACAATTTTGTTATCTCAGCAAACGACAAGAACGACTATGCAGAACGCTCTAGGGCTATTTTCATAATATTACGTCTGAATTATTAATATTTAAAGGCACTACTCGACCCCCTTTTGCCGCTGCCTTACCTTACCTAAAACCTTTATAGGTACATAAAATATATTACATAGATTATATTACAATATTTACGTTGGGATCCCCATAGTAATTACTGAGACTAGCACGTTCAAACTAAGAAACAAATTTTACAACTTTATTAGAGTACTTAATATAAATATAAAAAAGAATCTACATAAAAAAAGTAATAACATTATAAATGTGAAAATTTATGAAGATTGGACGTTTGAATGTTTCTTTACTCAATTACTCGTAAACCGTATAATAGTTATAAAAATCAGATTACGAGTGAAAAATGATGTTACAAGTGGGATTCGAACCCACACCTATTGAAAATCCGTCTCAATCGTGCTGCCACTTACACCACCGTGAACTATTGTAGGACATTCAAATCTCGCTGCGTATTATATTTACGTCTTTAAGGAGACGTGTGCCATCTACCCGACAATGTTTACACATTGAGACTATGCCGTATAATAGGATTGGATGAAAATTGACACATAAATTACTACTTCCTAATTAACACATAGGATACTATTAATAGCCATAATATGTTCCCTTGGGATCATAATTCAACATTGGCAAAGATACTTTTTACGCGGACGAAAATTCGCAGTAATAAAAAATCATTGGACACATATAAACATCTGACTATAGCAACATAGCGAACTGTCGATGACCATTCTGTTACACGTCTGTCTACACCTTACGTGATAAAGGTTATATAAAAATATAAAAAAAGTAATATAACTCAACTTAATCCTACAAGATTTATTATAACCCAAACAGCCCAACAATCAATCAACTTCTTTTATATAATTGAACGACAGTTGTGATTGATAAGGGTAACTGCTATTCGTATCTATACTAGTTATATTTAAATGTTTAGGCTCTCATTATCTCCCTAGATTGAGGACTATTAAAGTATCAAATATGAGTCATAATTTGAAATCTATTTTTATTTACGAGTAAGTATGAAAGAGAGAATTGGTGTAAAGATGCGAAAGGGAATGCTCCGATGGTACGGACATGTGGAAAGAATGCCGAACGAACGTCTGTTTAAGAAGATATACAATGCGAAAGTGGAAGGATGTAGGTACCGGGGGAGACCGAGACTCACCTACCTTGACCAGATTGGTCACGTACTGAAGGAAGGTGGAGTCAAGAGTCTCCGAAACCGACGAGCGTGTATGAAGAGAATTATGAATGTTGAGAAAGCGAGTACAGTATGCAAGGATAGAGTTCTCTGGCACTCTGTTCCCTCTGCCTACCCTGCAAGGGATGTGGCGTGATGATATGTATGTATGTATGTGTATTTTTTTCAAAGACAACAGGGCGTTGCATTAAATAAATTCTTGTATCACGGAGGACTCAACAAATATGCAATTAACGGACACAAATTAAATCCAGAATCAGAATAAGAACTCGTGGATTGTATATATTTTTTTCGTGTGACGGAGTAAGTAATACAATTCATCACCACCTTGCTCGTGGGTGTTGTAAAAAACGACTAAGGGATATAATGTGACTGCAATATATATGCAAGAAATGGCAAACTCGAAATAAAAACCTACGACAATCTGTCTGATCGGTGTGATGTGGTTGGACAATTTCTCTCCTAATGTGGAGGAGGCTGAGCGCAGTAGTAGGACGAATATGATAGGAGCGGAGATGAATCAATGAATTGATTCTACAAAGTACTGTCTCACGTGGGAATCGAATTCGCAACACTTAACACGATAGATCGGTATTATAACTAGAGCAGCCAATTTAAATTTATGTTAGGCACCGCTTTTCAAACATATATGCATAATTACTAACCAAAATGCCCAAAACAACCAAATGTGCCCGCAGCTAAGCTCGTGTCAAAATAGGTTTTTTCAATCAAATCTATCCCACGAAAGCCGTACATTTTGACAGGATAAAAATTAGGCTATATGTCATTCCAGATTATAATATGTTCAGCTGTTCTGGTGTGATTGACTAATAAACATCCATCTATCCAAACTTTCACATTTATAATAAGCCAGTAGTGATATGGGCCCTACCTACTGTTGCCAGTTTTGTCTATAGCTGCAAGCCAGTCCTTCCGCAGTAGTACCGTACAAGTGACAAGCAAATAAAAAACGTAATAAGATTTATGCTTAAATGATCATCATACTTCGGGAGGCACTTGAGAGGCACCCGTCCTACGCCCAAACTCTCCGATGATGAATTATCGGTCCATGAAATTATAAAAGTAAGGGAGCAGTCATACCCATGTCGTATTAAGAATTCCAAATTTATCCTCGAAAATAATTTGTACAATATACAAATTTATTGTTCAGAATCTGGATATAATTTGTGTCAGTCAAATTATACATTTATTCAAAGGAATAAACGTATAATTTTAAATAATTCACGTTAAAAGTCGTATTGTTTTAAAAATATTGGACATAAGAGAGAGAAATATACACTTTGTTGATTTTAACGATGGTTATAGATAGACACATTATATTAGGTTCGATTCAATCATACAGACAATAAATTCGCAACTTACTGTAATGCTGGGGGGGCACACTTAAAACATAACTTTTTTTACTGACCATCGCGCCGCCTACAGACTGGTTGTACAAACTTAGCTGCTGCCATTTTGTCCTGTCTGTCAAACGAAAAATAACAATTTTCAGTTGTCAAACAACTGAAAATTGTTATTTTTTGTTCATAATGTAGGTAGTTATTGTCATCGATCTATTTTCGATTATTGATGTACTTTCTGAAAATTATATCAATTTTCATTGTTAAACTTATATTATTATTGTTTCCATATCAGCTGATATGGTTTTTTTTTATATTTCAGGGTAGATCTCATAGTAAAAGAATATTCTGTATAATTACACATACACATGTAGATATATCACTTCAACTTTAGTTCACCGCTTAAACTCTGGGTAGCAGCACTTTCCATACATGCATATTTTATCATCGAGTTGCCACTCTTTTTCAGTTTAATAACTTTACTCTTTGCTGTAATGTAAAATACTAATACAGTGAATACGATATTTTATAGCAATAAATTGCAATCATGGCCACGTAAATAGCTTTGCGATAAATAAACTAATTTATAAATGCAAATTTATTTGTAGAATGTGAAATATAAAGTGTTAAAATTTCACCGAGGTTAAATAATTGGCACTAGTAGAGGACTAGTAGACTAGACTAGCCCAAGGGAAGGGAATACGGTGGGTTATGGGGTAACGCGGCGTAATTCCGGCACCGTCGTCGAGGTATGTCCAGATTATAGCCTTTTTTTTGCGGTGGGCTATGAAGTGGCCACGTCAGTGTGTGGCCCGCCAAATCAGTCCGGGACAACGGTGGAGGCGCCGCGCAAACCTAATAGACCCACGCTGCAATGCGTCTCTCTTTGCCGTGCGATCAGGCCACTGGTATCCGATCTTTGTCTTCGGTGGCCCGCCCGGCGGTTTACCCTTTTTTTTGGCGGCGGGCTATGGAGTGGTCACACCCCGCTAAATCCATCCGGCGCGACAGAAGAAGCGGCGCACGACCCCATAGACCCGCCCTACAAATACCTCTACACACCGAGCGAGCGGGCCACCGGAATCCGGTCTTTGCCTTCAGTGGTCCGCCCGGCGGTTTAACCTCGCGGGTATCCTCTCGAGTCGACGCCCCGGCAGCTTTCGCTGTCGTGGCGTCGTCCACGCGGTGGCCTAGCTTCGGGGCGACCACACTAATCCCCAGTCCAGTCCGCCGCCTCGGCTAGGGCGGTATCAGGCGGAGGTGTTCGCGCCGCCCAGGGCGCCAGCGGCGGTCCAAGTCGAGAGAATCCTCCAGGACTTGTTCCGCCGCCTCCTTCTGCGAGATGATTACCTCGCAGAAGGCGGCGACCGCATCCCAGATCCCGACGCTGTCGACAATTTAGCATGAAATACTTGCCTTGTGACGCAAACGTGTATCCACAGCGTACAATCTGATATTTGTACCTGAAAATAAACAAAACAAAATCATTATTCCCCTGCTCTTATCCCAATTATTTGGGGTCGACGCAATATGTACTCCGGTTCCATCATACATATTGCAAACGTTATTGGTAATAGTTTTATAATCGTCCACCTGCCTGACGTCAACCCTCCGTGGGAGTCTCATTGTTGACCATACGGCATCAGGTGGAATTGGCCCCGGTCGATATAAAGCTCTTGGTCGTCTTTTACGACATCCATGACCAAAGTAAGAGTAGGTAGTATTCTTAGCCACTACACAGAGCTAAAATACACAAAATGAAGTGTTAAATAATAATTACATTACCATATTAAAACTTATTAAAAGAAAATATTATTTATTTCATCTTTTAATTAACTCCAAAATATTTGTTGAGCCTTTATCATGAAAAAGTTGGTTCTGGGCTCGAACCTCCTCCAAATTAGGATGGAAATTGACTTATAACCCTGGTCAGACAGGTTAGTATAGGGTTTTATTTAGAGCTTTCTTCTCTTTAATAAATGTTATATTCATATTATATCCGGGCAAGAAAGTGGGTGGTGAATTGTATTCTTACTCTACCATCACATTGATAATGGAACTGCTACTCTTACGTAATAGAGATGCGAATCTACTGCCGTCGATCGGGCACAATGTTATAGTTGCTTCATAGTGAAAATTTGAGGCAACAAGGTTTTGGCTAAGAAAGAATTCTGGACCTAAAATGGATAGTTGTATGTATGTACCACAGAATGAATGAGATCAGACACGACGTTGCGTATATATGATTTCATACTAATTACTGCTAATGATAAAAACTGGGCGCCAAATTTTCTTTGCCTTTTTTTCTCACTAATATCCATACATAAAAGATGAATGAATAGATTGATTAAAAATATTAGTAGACAGTTCTGTTTGGTGACGGAGTAAGAATCAAATTCACTACCTCCTTTATTCTGTTGGGTGTAGTAAAAGGCGACTAAGGAATGTAAGTAGATGACATCACTGCATCATATAAGGGTAAAAAAGTACTCAAGAGGTGATAATGCGTACCGTCAAGTAGGTTGCCGATAGCAGGCGGAGTTATAAGTTTTATAATAGAGCGCTATGAACTACTTTTCTGATTTTCCCTTAGTCAGTCTTTTCGACATTCAAAAGAAAGGAAGTCATAACAAAACATTGGCTTTTCAACGAGTCACCCCGAGGGAAGAATTATATATTATTTAAGTATTAATCACGCTTTTAATACGAACGAATGAGAACTGACCCTCGCATCAAAATATAATCCACGATTCTCTATTCTCTGCGTGACTGACGGCTTTTATCCTTAATCAAATCACCGCTACTTCAACAGCTATAAACAAAGCTTTGGCATTTTACACTTTTCCCCATTTTACACGGTCTCAGTCGAATTAGCCACTTGGTCGCCTCTTTGAGTGGACCCCAATTAGGTGTGAGGACGACGAGCGTGAGTTCCATCTAAAACAATTTTAAATCCACAATAAATTGTTCACTGGCTTTTGATGTGATTGTAAAGTCTTGTTACATATTTAATTGATATTTTTGCCTGCCGATGGAAAAGTTGAAAGATAAGTATACTGTGTTTTTTATTTAATGGTATACATACATATCATCATGCCATATCCCTTGCAGGGTAGGCAGAGAGAACAGAGTGCCAGAGAACTCTATCCTTCCATACTTCACTCGCTTCCTCAACATTCATAATTCTCTTCATACACGCTCGCCGGTTTCGGAGACTCTTGACTCCACCTTCCTTCAGTACGTGACCAATCTTGTCTAGGTAGGTTAGTCTCGGTCTCCCCCGGAATCTACATCCTTCCACTTTCGCATGATATAATCATGCGGTTTGTTAACTGTGAATTTCCAGGTTTGCAATTTAGTTTGAGCGATATCGAGCCTGCCGGCTTATGACAGTTCTTACTACATGCACAGATGTTGGTCTGTCAAAAATATATTTCTATATGATGATGGAGTAAGAGTGTCATCACTAAGGTGACTATCATCATCACTAAGGTGACTATGTAATATTTCATTATTTTAGATAACCATAAAGTTCAAGGGTTTTCTCTTTCAAGAATACAATGTCTCATCATCATCATCAAAGCCCATAAATGTTCCACTGTTGGGCTCGAGTCTCCTGCATAACGGGAGGGAAATTTACCTACTATACCACGTTGGTCAGACGTGTTGGTATCTCGTACGGCGAAGAAGAGGTGCTTGCAGGGTGGGTCAATGGGGTTGCGCGCCGCCTCTTCCGTCACCCCGGACCGATTTGGCGAGGTGCGACGTCCATAGCCCACCGCAAAAAAAAAAAAAAAAAAAAAGACGTGTTGGTATAGAGTTTAGTTTCGAGTTGTCCTTCTCTTACATAGAAGTTATATGCGTTTCACCTACGCGTAGAGTAATAGTATGTTACCGCATTTTTTTTTTGGCAGCGGGCTACGATACTTTACGCCCCGCTAATCCGTCCGGGGCGACAGAGAAGCGGCGCTCGATCCCGTAGACCCGCCCTACAATATACGTCTCAACGCCGTGCGGGTGGATCACTGGAACTCGGTTTCTTTTCTTCAATGGCCAAGGCATAAGAAAAACTTACGGAATACAAAAAATAAGAATAGTAGGCAGCATATTACGGACCGTCTGTGATATTATTCGGACAAGGCATAGTAGAATTTGGATGATGTAAAGTTACAATACAAGACAATCGAAATTATAAAGTTAGAGCACTCAAGCAAAAGTAATAAGACAAATTTGGGAAGCCTTTGTTTACTTAACACTTTTTTATAATTAACGCTGAACACTAACAATACCCAATTTACATTAAGTTAACAGAACATAGGTCGAACGAAAACAAAAAGGACTGGTCCTTTTAACGAAGGAAAAGTAAGTGAGTAGAATTAGTTACCTTATATAGTAACTTACTTAAAGAGTTTTGGTTAAGTAAATATTTGGGTTTTAAAGTTTCTAAATGTATATTCAAAGATCTTCCATCCAGCTATTGACGTTAATTGTGAAAATAGGTCTATCCACTAGTGAGGTTAATGTTCATAGCTGTGTTTAAGAGTTTTACATGATGGTCTTGCTAGGCGCTATACTTGTGCTTTCTTATATTATTACGACACACGAAAGTAAGGGGCGACGACACATTGTGTGCTTTATTCATCATCGTATGAGGTATTCCAAAGATATTCCAAGAGCTTAAATCATCATCTCTGTTGGATAGGTTCTATTGCTGGGCTCGAGCCTACTCTATATCATCATCATCATTTCAGCTCATATATGTCCCACTGTTGGGCTTGAGCCTCCTCCATGATGGAAGGGAAATTGACCTACTATACCACGCTGGTCAGACGTGTTGGTATAGGATTTTGTTTCGAGATTTCCTTCTCTTACATAGATGTTATATGCGTTTTAAATCCCTTAGTCGTCTCTTACGATCATCCACGGGTAAGATAGGGGGTGGGGATTTGTATTTTACTCCGTCACCACACGGAAAACACACCTGCTCGATAATAGGGGGGGGAAATTGACCTACTGCACCACGCTGGTCAAGCCAGTTAGTACAGTATTTTATTTGAAAATTCTCTTCTATTTAACATCTATACTAACACTAACATCTGACTACAAAGAAGGCGTAGTGGTTAAGTACCAACCTATCGCACTAGTGATATGGGTTGGATTCCTACACAGGTCAATGCCTTGTACCATCCACAAATTTTTGTTCTGCATCTAGAGTGTAATTTATGTCCGTGAAATATGTTTGTAAAATTCTCAGCAATACAAGTATTATCTTCACAGTGCGGTCGCGTTCCGATTTGCCGGGCAGTTATAATTATTAAATTGAGTATGTAAAAATTTAGTAAATGTAAGGTTCCACGCGGAATTTACGCATAATAAATGATTTGGTTTTAAATTTTCGTAGTCGAGTGTTATCTTTAAAAAAATATTTTATCTGCAAATGTAAAATGAGTCTCTAAGTCGTCTTTTGCGAAACCTATGGGGGCTGCGAACTGTATTCTTATTTCGTCAACATACGAAATCTTTAAAATAAATACCTTTTTTACTTCTTAGAAGATATATGACCAGCCTCGGTTCCTAACTCGGCCTCCTTTAGATAAGCAATAAAAAAAATGATTAAAAAAATAAAAAAACCCGACTGCGTAAAAAGTCACCAAAACTACGTACATAACAAAACTGAAAAGAAAAAAACAAGCACTTAGATGTCTGGTGGTCTAGAATTCCATAATATATTATTGTATAAATACTATCCATTGAAAAATTAGATTTGCTGTCTAATAAAGGATCCCGACTGTTCAGTTGTCATGTTCTATTATTAAAATATATTTCATTTTCTGCAATAGTATTTATACAATAATATATTATGGAATTCTAGATCACCAAACATCTAAGTGCTTGTTTTTTTCTTTTCAGTTTTTTTGTTATGTACGTAGTTTTGGTGACGTTTTACGCAGTCGGGTTTTTTGATTTTTTTAATCATTTTTTTTATTTTACACTTTTTAGTTATAAATACCTAGGTAGCTATAGTTATCTGATTTATTAATAAGTAGGTAAGTACCTAACTATATATAGTTTTTCGACTAAAGTTGAGTGCTAAATCGTTAGAAATTGGAGATGGGCGACCGCGTCAGACATTAGATACTTTAGGTAGGACTACCTATGGTATATTGGACAATATACCTACTAGATACTTCAGTATATGTCCATCCACATCCAGTTATATGAATTTTTCGTCTTTTCATCGTAAATTTCTACTGTCTAAAAAATCTATATGTGAGAAAGTTTGTTACGAAACTTTAAATCGATATAGATCCTAAATGACCAGTCAAATCGAAAAATGTTGAGAGAAAACTAAAAATGATTTTTAAATACTTATTTAACGATACCCCACTCGATATAGTTTGTCGACTTTAATTTTTTTAATTTTCACAATATGGCGTCCAGTAGTCGCCATATTGAATTTTCAATAACATTATATCTTTAGTGACACTCGCCGGATTGAGAGGAATCGATTGACGTGCGAATCATAAAAATCGGCCCAGGCGTTTGGTATATATAGTGCGTCAAAGGAACAAACATACATACATACATAGACTGTTAAACACAATACCACTCCTTTGCAGTCGGGTAAAAAGACCAAGCTGGTCAGACTGCTTGATATAGACTTTTATTTCGAATTTATCTTCGGTTGAATTTATGTTATCTGCTTACACCCATTAATCCATTTATACTATATCTACGCAAAATAAAGTATTTTATTTAGTAACAAAAAATCATAATTGTTTTGACAGTTCCTAATGACAGTCAGAGCTGCGTGCGACGTCACACAGTTAGAGTGCGACAGAGACAGCTCTTTACGAAGCCGAAATTAGTCGATTGTTTCTTTCCAAGGATCGATGTGCAATATTTATCCCTGATTACATACATATGTTTTGTTTTAATAAGTATTGGATTAGACGTATAGATTGCATATTGTTGCGATTGTAATACGATAATCAACTAATGCTGCACTATGAATTGTTAAATGAAAAATAGTTTAATTTATTTATTAATATTTTATTATTCTTATATCTCTAGTATTGAGATGAAGGTAAGACGATTTTTTTTTGATGACCGCTGTAAAGAGATCGGACGTCGGGAAATTAAAAATGAAATAGAAACGCAATAGAATCCGTAAAAATAGTTTTATTTCAAATGCATCAAATGTATACTCGTGTATATATCAGAAATCATTATGTAGAACACTACTTCTATACTAATACGACAGCGTAAGTTGAGCCAAGGCAAAAGATTGCCTTTTAATTTTATTACTTTTTTGTAATACACTATTAAGTAGTAAGTTTTTTAAAGGTAAATAAAGAATGATTATTATCATTATTGTATAAAATAGTGAATTGTTTGTGAATAAATTCCATTTTCATTTAACTATGTTTTTAATAAACAATAAATGTTTAATTAAATTTTTGTATTTAAAATTGAAACTGTTAATTGAACGTATTTATTATGACACATAATACGCAAATAAATATTATATGGTGAAACAGAGTAAAAAATACTTTTAGTACAAATACATAATACCTACATATAGAGTACCTACAAATAAATGACTTATGACTGTTTAAAACATTTCATTATATTGCACCATAGTCTCGGTACTTTTTATAAACTTACCCATCTTTCTATATATATTTGCATCATAAATCAATTGTTATACATAAGTCAGCTGGTATTCAAAATTAGAATAATAAATATATAACTTAAGGCATTAATAAAGTTATTTTTACAAGTAATACTTCATAATTATATTACGTCATTGATTATAATTTATGGCAGATGTGACGGAAATGGTGAATAATTTTATCGAATTAATTAAAAGGTATGGTCGTAAGGTTTTAATAAACACAACAGGTAAATTAAATCTCAAAAATTAATAAGGTACCAATAACTGTGCAAATAATAAAAGATACAATAATGTAGTGTATGAATATAAAAAAAAGCTTACTAAGTGGTTACGCCAGATTAGCATGTCTTGATTAAGTATGTTTTGGTGCATATCCATATATCCTATTAACCTACCCTACATACTTACACTTGCCCGCGATGTGAATATGCGCCGGGTAATGCCGAACGGACAGTGAGTCGAGGCGGATGTGCTCCGTGTTTGGTGTTCGCTTTAATACATTGTGTATTACATAAACTCTAATATATTCACCGGATTAATTGTGGAAAACATGTGAACTCTTCACAAATAATATATGATCGCGCCAAACAACATTAATCGGGTGTGTGCATTGTGCTCGCGCCGCGGCCGTTATACGAATGTACGTTACCGACTGCCTGCGAACTGGAAGAAATCGTCAAAGGTTGTAAGTAATCCCTTTAATTTCCTATCCTGTTATATTTGTCGCACCAGGTTAATTTTAAATTAAAATATACAGTCCACTCATCGATCTTGGGGCCTTTTCGTCCGACACAAAAATCTGGCGGCATCACTAAGGTATCAAGAACCCAGAAAGTTAAATGACTAATTCGTATTTTTAGCAACGACTCTTACAGTTTAAGTTACTCTTAAGGTAATATAAATAACTTTGCGTAGTGGTAGGACCACGCTGTTAACAGTTCTCTGTCTACAGCCGCGGGCCGGTCCGTCCGGGGTAGTACCACAGAAGATCGACGTCTGAGTAATGGCAATATGCCATTGCGCTTCGTTCGGCGATCGAGAGAACCGGAAGCCCAACTGGGTGGGTTTGGGGATCGTAATGGTAGGCAGCAGCCTAGCTATAGACTTGGTTATAGCAAAGGTCCATGGGCGGCAGTGACACTTACCATCAGGTGTGCTGCTAGCTCGTTTGCCACCATAAGTAATAAAAAAAAGCTCTTAACATTAATTTTATTCGCACCTACTTCACCTTCTTTGTTACTCGTGGATGATCAGAAGAGACTGCTAAGGAAAGCAATCAACATCGCTGCAAGAGAAGGAAATGTCAATATATAACCCTATGGTATAGATACCCTATGATATATATACCCTATGGTATACCCGTCTGACCAGCGTGGTATATAAAGTCAATCCCCCTCTTACTATGGAGGAGACTCCAACCCAGCAGCGGGACGTTTACGAGTTGAGACGAAAACATTAAAAAAAAACATTGAATTTATTTTTAAATGTTTAATACATGTTATGTGTCATTTACTTTTGAATTAGGTCTTACTTAAAATTTAGTCTTTGTGTAGGATGTACCTTTAAGATAAAGGATATTTAATTTTTTTTGCGAAATTACTTTTCTTTTCTTTTTAACATCATATCAACATTGTTATGTATCGTTGTACTTTGAATCATTTTACTTATGATAGTACGATGATAAGAAGATGTCGATATCCATCCATCTATCAGCTTATTGACATCTATTGTTGCCGAAAGGTCTCGCCACGGAGGGGTAATAATGTCATAATCGCTATAATTATTTGGCAGGTAGATTAGCGATCGTAGTTGTTGTTATAAATCTCCCAAGAGTGGCGCTGTCTACTTCTTTAGCAATACTTTAGAAAGTTTTTGCACTCCTATTGGAGAATTAGTAGTGGCTATACATTTTACTATTAACTTTTTTATCACACAATGACATCATCCTAGTATTCATTATCAAATCAAATCATTTGTTATTTATAAGCCTCATAAAGGTACTTACATAATGTCAATTTTATATCATCATCATCATTTCAGTCTATTACCGTCCACTGCTGAACGTAGGCTTCCCTCATTTTACGCCACAGAGTGCGGTCCTGTGACGCCTGTATCCAACGACGCCCAGCAACCTTCACTAGGTCGTCTGTCCACCTAGTTTGGGGGCGTCCCACGCTGCGTCGTCCGGTACGTGGTCGCCACTCTAGAACCTGTTTTTCCCCAGCGGTTGTCGGTTCTTCGAACGATGTGGCAATTTTATATAGTTGTTTTAAATTAATTTAAATTAATCAACCACTGGATCGGAAAGCGGCCACAAACTGTGAAGATTCGACAAGGAACACAGGGGGCTAGTCTATTTTTGTTATCATCAACATTTGTCGTAACTGATTAATTTCTCACTTGTCATAACTGAAATTGAAGTATCTGTGCACTTGTCTCATTCATTATCACCCTTATCATCTTCTGAATAGTTTATCAAATTCATTATCATCTTCTTAATAGTTCTTAATGTTCTTTCTTTGTAGCATTGGTTCAATAAAAGTACATTTATAAAATCATAAACAGGTGAAATCTCGGGTATGCAAATAAAATAGGTGTATGCAAATTAGTACTTATGTTGGAATCATTTGTTCTATCCACACAAATAATGTCCTAACATCATTGTTTCTCAAATATTGTCTGAAGGAATATAATTAAATATTATTTATTAAACTTACATTAGTACATATTTAATTAATATAAATTTACAAACATGCGAATCATGGACACAAATTACATCTAAACTCAGGGCTATCCATTATGAATTGCGCCAAGTATTATCGAACAGGACACGCGGTAAGGTCGCTACTTTCATTACTATGCCACCTGTGCAGCTATATTATACCAAAGAGTGGTTTGTCTTTGGTAACATAAAATAATTTGTTTTGATGTTCATTTTGAATTATTATTTGAGGCATCACATTTTATTAGCATTAGTAGAGACTACTCTATTTGTAAATGGCGATTATCTACTAATTGTATTTAATAAAATACAATTTACCAGAACGTAAAACTAAATGATAGCAACGGTTTATTTACTTACACTTCCAATTCTCAGGATTTCGCGATATAAAAAGATTAAGAAACAATGGCTCTCAGGGCGTGGGCCGAAGCGACCGAGGTCACTCAACCTAAGAACATCGACAAAGGGACGCCCATGCCTAAACATTAACTGTATCGTAATAAGAATATACTATTATTGGACTAATGACATATTTTACACACATTTATCTAGATATAGTAATTATGTGGCAGCTACGACTACTACCAACCGTTACATCGCTGTTGGGTGTCGACACACGAAAAACGACTAAGAACTTAATACAGACCTGGATAAACTCCATCTAAGGCCCATCTATATTTATATATGATAAAGCTGTATTTAAGAGAAATACATATCACGTAGACACTAAGTAATTGGGATAAGAACAAGATGATGATGAAGAATGTGGGCATCTGAGATCATTTTTTTTAAAAGAACACTTGGTACTAAGGATATAATCCTCGTATTGCGGGTTACAAACATATAATTTAATGGACACAAATTACATCCAGACCCAGAACAACAATTTGCGGATCACACAAAATAATGTCCTGCATGGGAATCGAACCTATATCACTTACACGATAGGTCAGTATATTAACTACTTCACCATCTGCGTAGTTCATTATATACAGCAATAATTTACATATATCAATATATAATCTTAAAGTTAATATTATTTAGTGTAGTATCATATACTTTTAACTATTCTTCGTTCATGAGACTCGAAGTGTCGAATCAAACTCAGATAATTAGTTACAAAAGTAATTTAACTGGAATATACACCAAGATAAATTATATCAATGCGACTGAATTCTAAGAGTATTAAAGTTGACGTTTGCTCTTTGATGATGAAATAATTTTGATATCAAGAATTCATAGGCATTTTTCAAGCATATAAGAAATATGTGGTACATTATATGTGTACTAAAGTCTGCAACAAACATTCTTGAGAATATTTTGATAACAGTATGATTTAAAGGCTAAGACTTCGTGCAGAATAAATATGTTTGAATTCTGTGGAAGAATTAGCCTTAAACCTAACTGCTCTAAGAACTCTCAAACAATGTAGAAGATTACATTTATTTTTTTTATTTATTACTCGTGTGTTCAAAATGTTAGGGGTAAATTAAGGTTTAATATATTCAAATTCAACACCTGTAATAGCGCCATCCTTTAAGTATGCTAATGAAATTTTCCTCAAAATATCCTTGAGGATCCCTTCCTAATATTTATTTTATGGCTCGGCATAGAATTCGAACATAGCTTCGACCAACAAGACAGACAAAATAAGATAAATATATTAGCCGTGATATTATTACAATATTTCTTTGAAGAAACCTAATTGTGAGACATTATCGTAAATCTTTTGGTCAACGCGATTGGTTAAAGGCATTAAAACAAAAAAAAACACACATTTAAATCAAATGTGTTAAATGGAAGGACAATTAATTATGGCACGCGCAGTGCCAATGACCTCTTTGTTATGGTACCGACTTACTAGACTGGAAAATCTATAGGAGGTTATACCTATTGATTTTTAATTTGAACGCCATAGGGAAAACATTCAGTCGAAGAAATGAAACTTTTAACGTCAGATAAGTTGGAAGTTTGATCTTCCATTTCGAATTACGGAACTATAAACTTTTTAGACATTTCTTTGTTCAAAATAGAAAACTTAGACATATAAAATTTAGGTTGTGAGAAGCCCAGTGAATGAATAAAATATCTGTTATGTGTAAGTTTCCGTGTGGTGACGCAGTAAGAATACAATTCACCACCCCCTATAACATCTATGCGAGAGAAGGAAACCTCGAAACAAAACCCTATAGCAACATATCTGACCAACGTGGTATATTAAGTCAATTACCCTCCCATTATGGAGGAGGCTCGAGCCCAACAGTGGGACATATATGAACTAAAATGATGATGATGGTGTAACAATAAAGGTAATTTCCTCTTCCAATACCGAGTGTTTAAAAAACTATAAATCATATAACAAAGATAACATCACTTCAACCGGGTTGAGAGCCCTCAGCGATCACCCATAGTCCGGGTTAAGCTGTGGCAGCCATCTGCAGCTAACAGCTAAAAGACGGACACAAAAAAACACAAAAAATATCACTTCAGTTGCCGAAGAAAAATATACGAAATAAAACTTTATGCCAACCTGTGTCATCAGCGTAATATCATCATTTGCCTGGCCTCAACCCACGCTAAGTGGGGTCGGCACAACATGTTCTTGCCTTCCACAATCTTCTATCAGCCGTCATATCTGCACTCACAACTTTCATACACATATCCTCGTTTACACAATCCATCCATCTCTTTTTGGGTCTCCCACGATTCTTACGCCCATCCACAAGCATATTGATAACCCTCCTTGTCACATATCTTTCATCCCTACTCATCACATGTCCATACCAAGACAATCTCGCGCTCCTAATCTTCTCTATCACTGGTGCTACTTTCAAACTTCCCCTAATATACTAATATAGTAGGTATATAATTTAGGTCGAACAATACCAACCGTAACGTTGCTCTTTAGTGTTGTAAAAGCAGACTAAGAGCTCGAAACTGTCTTACACATGATAATGAGTGTTGCCCAAATGCAAGACCAATACTAGCTGTAAGAGTCTCGCAGTACTCCCTTAGACAGCATTTTACGATTGCTTTGATAAAGAAAGGATTGTCAACATTTTGTATTCTTAATACCAGTACACGGCGAAATAATTTGATGTTATTTTAAACTGTATCGTTTATAGACTTAATAATATCAAGGCAGTGCCCAACTATAGTTTGCAGTGGAAATCTAACACAACACATTCCATTCTGGCTAAAATATACCTAAGACTATTGCTTCACTGCTGGTAAACAGATGAACATTTTATTGATAATACATTTGATTTCAAATCCAAACTATTTTAGATAATTTGATCGTTATATATTATAATAATGGAGTAATTCTATAATAATTATTTAGAAAAATCATTCATAATTTATAAAAACAGATGACTGTACAATGTGTCAACAATGTCGGGTAGATGGCACACGTCAATGACGAAAATATAATACGATGCGAGAATTGAATGTCCTACAATAGTTCACGGTGGTGTAAGTGGCAGCACGATTGGAACGGATTTCCAATAGGTGCGGGTTCGAATCCCACTTGTGACAATCATTTTTCGCTCGTAAACGGGTTTTTATAAATAATTAAGAATATTAAATGCTTTATTTCGGTAATTTTCATTCATAATTGATGTATTAATTATTTCTTCACCCATTTAAAAATCATTTTGAGGCTAGCTACAATGTAATAGTATCAATGCAATCTCTAATACCAGTGCGTGTTTATTTTTGTGGGTTTTTATGACATTCCCCGCATTGTAATAACATAAGAATAGAAATATATTGCCATTATTATTCTATCTAAGTCGCAAAAACCGGCTGCGACTCTCTTCTGACAAACTAATGAAGTGCGGTTAGCAGCCCGTATGCCAGCTGTGATGATTATGACCACCGAAGACAAAGATCGGGTACCGGTGGTCCGCTCGCACGGCGAAGAGAGAGGAGTTTTACGGTGGGTCTATGAGGTCACGCGCCGCCTTTCCGTCACCCCGGACCGATTTGGCGAGGCGACACGCATCCATAGTCCACCAATAAAAAAAAAAAAAAAAAAAGCTGTGATGATTATGGGTTAATCCCTCTTATAGGGAGACCTATATCCATGGATCGATGCATGGATGGGTGGATGACATTAAGGAAGAAGAATTTGAGTCTTTAAAGCTGTCTCCAGGCTAACGTAAATTTTTATTACAATTACAAATGTTTGGAATTTTCTGTCTTTGGAATTGTTGTTGAATTGTCTTTGGAACATGAAATTCTTAATTTAATCACAATTATTTTACGAAATACTATAAATGTATATCTAAAGATCACGGTGTAATATATCAGAGGTTACACCGTGTGCACACGTGCGGACATCTCAACAAACAGGCTCGCAGATGCGACCGCTCACCTGGCTAAAAAGCTACGGTAGGGTTGCCACTATGATTTGATTAACAAAAAAATATTGTACGTTTTTAATCAACTAGAATAAAATAATTAATATAATAGTATATTTAAATTTATAGCATCGATTTTTCTTTTTCTTAAGTCCATGTGGCCCCCACCATTTCATAGTAGTCACCTCCAGATTGAGAAAGAAATTACATATGCGTCAGACAACATAATGTTATATTCGTCATCATCATCATCATCTCAGCTCATATACGTCCCACTGTTGGGCTCGAGCCTCCTCTATAACAGGTGGGAAATTAACCTACTATACCACGCTGGTCAGATGGGTTGATATAGGGTTTAGTTTCGAGTTTTCCTTCTTTGGCATAGATGTTATATGCGTTTTATATCCCTTAGTCGTCTCGTACGATCGCCCACGGGTAAGATAGTGGGTGGTGAATAGTATTCTTACTCCGTCACCACGCAGAAGAAGTTAGGGTTATATTACGAGATTACATTAACTTTTGATATTGACCGATTGCAGTGAAATAACAATTTCAGATGCCTGATCAGTAATTGTGATTTTTTTTTTCTTTTTGGCATGTGGTAATTAAGACATGATTAAAATATAAAGAAAGTCTGTGACTTTATTAGAGAAGGCATAATATTTATACCCAAGTAGTTACAAATCTATGAAAGAATTTATTACACTAATATTTTAAAAGCGATTATGAATTTTTCTTTGAAAATTTTTTAGTTTTTTTTTTTTTAATTTTCTTAAACTTTGTCAAGGCCTCAAAGTCTACAGGCTAATTCAATTGTCGTTCAACCATTAACGCGAGAAAACACCTAAAGTATAGTTAGTATACTCTTAAAAATGCAAAGTTAATTCCAACTTTTTCTATAAGTAAAGCAGCATGATTAAAATAAAGTCGCAATGTAGACAATGTTCCTTGGACATCCTTAAAAAAATCGTAGTGAACATACAACCGTCAAGCTTCAATTATTATTAGAAATTTTACATTCATTATGTTAAACTCCTCCTCCTCCTCCTCCTCCTGTGGCGACGGGATAAGCATACAAAAAAATACAATACTGCCATACCTTATTTTCCCGTGGGAGTTGTAAGAATCTGCTAAGAGGAAGAAGACCAGAAAAATGGGCAACAGCTTTCTTCTAGGAAACGTGTAATACTTCAATGTGATCGCTATCCCTCATTTCTAGGGGATGCCTACGTTTAGTAATAGTTTGTGAGAGGCTGGAATCATAAATGATTATGCTCAAATCCTAGACGAAAAAAGTTGAAAAAAATACATCTTCAGTGTTGGCCCTGAGAGAGCGCATCCAGAAATAGCAAGTACAAGTTAGCTATCGCGTTGACCGATTTTAGTTAAAAGAATAAACATTTAGCCATTATTTATTTACAAAAGATAGTATTACGGTGATAAATAAATGGTTTCTAAAGCCAATTAACCTGTATTAAAATTTCATAATATCGATATTTGAATTTTTATATTTAAACAACTGTTTAATATAGATTGTGTAAGTATATCAAAGCTAACTTAAAACACCTAAATACACTACGTATTTGATCACACATATTTACATAAGAACCTTTAAAAAGCTAAGAAAAGTTTAAACAGTGATTGTTAATCATACATACATACATACATAGCCTCACGCCTGTTTCCCTGAGGGGTAGGCAGAGACTACGGATTGCCACAAACCACGATCCTGACATACCTCCATCGCTTCATTCACACTCATCACAGTCTTCATGCATGCTCTACGATTACGCGTACTCTTAATCTGACCTTTCACTAACACATCTTCGATTTGATCCAGGAAAGTACGACGTGGTCTTCCCCTTGTAATCGTCCCACTCACACTCGCTTTGTATACTTGTTTAGTCAACCTTTCTTCACTCATTCTTTCCACGTGTCCGAACCACCTCAGCATACCCTTTTTTATCTTTGTCACTACTTCTTCATTCATACCGCAGCGCTCTCTTATAACACTATTCCTAATTTTATCTTTCAGACTTACACCACACATACTACGAAGAGCTCTCATCTCTACAGCATTTATGCTACTTTCATGTCTTCCCTGCCAAATCCAGCTTTCACTGCCATACATGAGAGTGGGAACTAATACTCCCTTATGTACAGCTAGGCGTGCCTTGTTAGATACATTCCTACTTTTCATAAAAGCGTACAATGCCCCATTCACTTTATTACCAGCATTTACTCGTCTTTCAACATCTTCATCATTTTTACCATCACTAGTAAACAGTACACCCAAGTATACAAATTCTTTCACCTGTTCCAATCCCTCACCATTTATAAAAATATTACATTCCGTCATACATTTATCCTTTTCAAAGACCATTACTTTCGTCTTACTTACATTTACTTTCATACCTTTTCTTTCAAAAGCATCATGCATAGTAGTTACCATCGCCTGTAAGTCTTCAGCCGACGATGCAAGTAAAACCTGATCATCGGCATAAAGAAGACATTTGACAAGTAACTCATTCATTCTTAAACCACATTTATTATTTTTCAAATCTTGCAAACAGCTATCCATAAATAGGTTAAACAGCCACGGTGACGCTACACATCCCTGTCTGACACCTTTATCAATGTTAAACCATTCAGTGTAGGACCCGTTTATCCTTACGCAGGCTCTGGAATCCTTATAAATGGATTTCAGCGCCTGAATAAGATGGCCATTTACCCCATACATAGATAGTACCGACCACAGTTCATTCCTCCTCACTTTGTCATAAGCCTTCTCTAAATCAATGAAAGCGCAAAAGACTTTCTGACCTTTAGCCAAAAATTTTTGCGCCATGCATCGTAAAGAGAAAACTTGATCCGTGCAACCCATACTCTTTCGAAAACCCGCTTGTGCATCCCATATTTTCTTTTCGGTCACTTTCACTACTCTTTCAATCAACACTTTCGCATACAGTTTGCCGACAATGCTAAGGAGGCTTAAAGTTTGGATTAAACAAGCAATAATGTTATGATTAGGAAGAATTACACTAAAATTCCCATGTGGTGATGGAGTAAGAATACAATTCACCACACCCCATCCACATCCTACACGTGGGTAATCGTATGAGACGACTAAGGGATATAAAACGCATATAACATCTATGCGAGAGAAGGAAACCTCGAAACAAAACCCTATCCACCAACACTTCTGTCCAGCGTGGTATAGTAGGTCAATTACACTCCCATTATGGAGGAGGCTCGAGACCAACAGTGAGACATATATGAGCTGAGATGATGATATTGACATTCAAATTTACTTTAACAGCGTAAAGTTTTTTTTTATTTTAGCAAGGTGGACCATGGATGTGGTCGCGCCCCGACAAATCGGTCCGGGGCGACAGAAGAGGCGGCGCGCAACTCCACGGTTTTTTTTTTTTTTTTTGCGGTGGGCCATGGACGTCGCACCCCGCCAAGTCGGTCTGGGGTGACGGAAGAGGCGGCGCGCAACCCCATTGACCCACCCTGCAAGCACCTCTTCTTCGCCGTGCAAGCGGGCCACCGGTACCCGATTTTTGTCTTCGGTGGCCCGCTCGGCGGTATGCCCTCTCGGGCTCCTCTCCTGTCGACGCCCCGACAGCTTTCGCCGTCGAGGCGTCGTCCTCACGCGGTGGCCTCACGTCGGGTGACCGGACAATTCCCCGGTCCGATCACCCGAAGCCCCGGTTAGGGCGGCATCAGGCGCAGGTATTCGCGCCTGCGCCGCCCCGGCCGCTGACGGCGGCCCGGGTCACGGGAATCCTCCCGGACTCGTTCCGCCGTCTCCTTCTGCGAGATAACAGCCTCGCAGAAGGCGGCGACCGCGTTCCAGTTCCTGACGCTGTCGACCATCGCCCTCGCGACAGCCGGCAGCGTCAGGTCGGCACCGATGACAGTGACGAGGTCACAGCGTTGCCGAGCCCAGGTCACTCAGACCTCCAGCGTGTGTTGCGCCGTGTCCTCGTCACTGCCGCACTGATGGCAGGATGGAGTCGACTCCCTCCTTAAGACCATGTGCAGGTATTTGCCGAAGCAGCCGTGCCCCGACAACACCTGCACCAGCCGGAAAGAAAGGACTCCGTGCCGCCGCTCCATCCACTCCGTCAATACGGGCCGGTGGGCCTCAACGGTAAGAACACCGTGCCTAGGCCTCTCCAGCCGCGTAACCCAACGGGCGATGACGTCTCGGCGGGCGCCCTCGCGCCAGTTGGCTATCTCACTAAGCGATGGAGAGCCACCCTCGTCGCGCACTGAGTTAACCCGCCGGTAGAGGTCGGAGAGCATCTCCGCCTCTATGTCCCACGGGGTTAGTATAAAGTAATAATCAGAACTTATGTAAAACTAAAAACTATTTTTGGTATGCAGACATTACAAAAAAAAATACGCGTAACATCATCTTGTTTTTTTTTTAAATATAAATGTATAAAATACACATAGTTCAGATTATACATACTTTATAAGAATATTATAAGATTATACATTATATACAACCCATATAACCATATATTTCCATAATACGAAATACATATAAACAAAACATCCACAGTTTTTGTTAAGCCTATACAAAAGCTCAATAACGTAAATACTGGTTTTACTATATATCTACTAGCTGTGCCAGTCATGCCCTCAGTCATGATTGACCTAGGGCGCTAGTCAGCTAACCGCCGGAATGTCAGAGTCGTATGCCCAAAAGGCGAACCTTTGGCGTTCCACAACCGGCGCTGCCGGCCGCTGTAGTTTTTAGTAGGTATTCTGATGCAGTAAAACCATACTGTGTCAGTGAGTCCTACATACCCCTTTGCTGTGACAAGTAAAGGAGATGCGAAAACGCATTTTCCACAGCGCAAAAAAAAAAAATGCTCTGCCAGGAGCCTCGTTTACGTATATATATATATATATATATATATATATATATATATGCATTAGATAGTGTCCGAATAAGAACTTACTTTCTTAAAATTGAATTATTTACTCATGACAATACATTACTGGGATGTAAATTATCCAGGAAATGGTCATCAAACATCCAAACATCTTCACAATCTTTCACATTCTTACACAATAAGAATTGTTGAGATCCAAACGCCTGAGAATAGCCTTTTGAAATCAACAAATTATTTCGATAATACGAATATAGATTGTTATACATGTCGCCACCAAACAGTAAAATTAACCAGTTAATTGGAAAATCAAGTTGTTAATTAAACAACAGTTTAGTAAATTATGAAATGGCACTGAGCCAATGATTTTGTAAGATATGAACGTGGGTCGCTAAGACGTTTGGAAAAAATAAATTGCATAAAATTCATTGATTTATTGATTTGGCAGCGGCATGTCAAACATCATCCAGAATTCACGTAGTCATCATAGTTAGATGGCTTAACTAGTCATAATTTAGGACCACACTGTTGACAGTTTTCTGTCTACATCCACGGGCCCTCCAGGATAGTAGCCAATTCCTGCAGGAAATCGACATTTCAGCAATGGCAAAGTGCTGTTGCGATTCGCTCGGTAAGCGAGAAAGCCGTCCCCCCAACTTTCTGGGTGGGTTTTCCTCTGCCTTTAGCTATACCCCTGGTATAGCAAAGGCCCATGGGCGGCAGTAACACTTACCATCAACTGTGCTGCTTGCTTGTTTGCCATCATAAGCAATATAATAACTAATAATAAAGCATACTAGTCGGGTTGAGAGCCCTCAGCGTTCACTCAGTCCGGTTAAAGTTGTCATAGCCATCTGCAATTAACAAATTAAGTCACACACAAAAAAAGGCATACTAGAATCTGTTTATAAACAACATATTTTTAAAGATTTTTTTGTGATTTTTGCATAAAAAACGATACCAAACAAACCTAATTTTATTTCATAGTTTGCTTGTGATGTGATGCGATCATAAACGTCGTTAAAAACATTTAAGTTTACGTTTCGATGTAACAATGAGATCAATGAACAGGCAATCGACGTGCATTTAAAAAACGTGTTGTCTTTGTAGAGACTTCAATAAAATGTTACGACCAAGTTAATAACAACTTCGCACGTTTCAACACGAGTCGCATATTCTAATTGATTATTTTAGTTAATTGATTTTAATAATAAAATATCAAATAAAGAAAAGTCTGAGCTAATCATATCTATAGGGCCAGCCACAGATGTTAGGGAAGTTAAGGTACCAATGACCGGTTCAATTGCGATGGGGTGACCACGATGGGTTATGGAACGGAACAGACGGAGTGTGTCCAGATGTAAACCTACCAAAAAAAAGGCTAATTATGCCAAAAAAGGCTAATTATGCCTAGTAGTAGTAATTAGGCTAATTGTTCTCTTACAGTGAGGCATTAAGGAGTAATATTTTCATCAAATCTGTCAATTTCCTGAGCACATTAGCTGTGAACGAACGATAAAGGTGAGTTTCCGAATTATTGATTCATATCTTTATTTAATTTAATTTGACTATAAACATATAGATTAAATTGAATAGTTTGCGATGTGGTAGCGACTATGAATACTCTCAATACTTACTTTGCTCGTGGATGTCGTAAAAGACGACTAAGAGTTTAAAATATCGATCTAGGCCAAGTGAATCTGATGCTGTCTGGTCAACAATTACATTCCTAAGGAGGGTTGATTTCAGATTGGCGGCCGGTCATAAAACTATTGTTAATAACTTTTGCAATATGTACGATATATGAGTACATATTGGAATAAGAGCAGACGGATCATGAATGATATAATTATATGTATATAAAATAGTACAATAAAATAGAATGATTCTTTTTTATTATCTTATTATTCATCATCAGGCTACAGCGTCCAATGTCGGATATAGGCCTTCACAAAGTTGTAGAATACCAGAATGACTTCGCTGGGGAGGCGGGTCGGGATCGCATTTTATATTAATCCCACTACACACTTCCACCATTGTAACTCCTGTAAGCCAGGATCCGCAATGGTCTCTACAGACGACGTCGAAGTTTGACCCTCAGGCGGCATAATAAATTTAATTCGAAAAGAAAATAGGAGTTGCCAAAATGCCGCTTTCTTTCTATACAATATTCTATATAATATTTCAATAGCGGTAGGAGCACGCTGTTGACAGTTTTCTGTCTACAGTCGCGTGTCGGTCCGTCCGGGGTAGTACCACACTCTCGCAGACGTCTGAGTAATGACAATGTGCTATTGCGCTTCGTTCGGTGAGCAAGAGAGCCGGTAGCCCAACTGGGTGGGTTTGGGGATTTCACTGGTAGGCAGCGGCCTAAGCTATACCCTTGGTATTGCAAAGGTCCATGGCCGGCAGTGACACTTACCATCAGGTGTGCTGCTTGCTCGTTTGTCACCATAAGCAATAAAAAAATCAACAAAGCGGGATACATGTAGATAATCTTATATACCATACTGAAATAACATAATCTTTTTATATTAAAGAGAAATTAATATAGCAAATCCTTACCTAATATTATAAATGCGAAAATAACTCTGTCTGTCTATCTGTCTGTCACTCTTTCACGCCAAAATTACTTCACAGATCTAAATTAAATTTGGTACACAGATAGTCTAGAGCCTAATAAAGGACATTGGCTACTTTTAATGCAAAAAAAGAGTTGTAAAGGGGGATGAAAAGTTGTAAGGAAGTATCGTCATATTTAAAGTCAGAAGCTTGAAACTTATTTTTAGACTATTGATTAGATATAAATAAATATGACATTAACATGTTGTAAAAATTTACCCTTAAGGGGTAAAATAAAAATAGGGGATAAAAAACTTTGGGAAAGTAATATTTTACCCGGGCGAAGCCGCGGGCAGAAGTTAGTTGTACAATAAATGATTGTACTTTTCAATAGCCTTTCCCAGTTCTCTTCAAATGGAATCCCTATGAATATTAAAATATTATTCATAATGTACCTGATATTAGTAGCTTTAGTGAACATAAAATATACTAGCTTCCGTAAACGAGACATAAATATTGTAATCGGAGCAGAGATTGACCTAATTTTGTAACCCAAATGTCAATGTGTAATAAAAAATTACCACGTTACACACTAACGTTCTATGTATTACATTACACTACAATTAAATTAATATTTATCTATTATAATATTTATCTGGTTAAGAAGATATACAATGCGAAAGTGGAAGGATGTAGGTACCGAGGGAGACCGAGACTAACCTACCTAGACCAGATCGGTCATGTACTGAAGGAAGGTGGAGTCAAGAGTCTCCGCAACCGGCGAGCGTGTATGAAGAGAATTATGAATGTTGAGGAAGCGAGTGAAGTATGCAGAGATAGAGTTCTCGGGCACTCGGTTCTCTCTGCCTACCCTGCAAGGGATATGGCGTGACGATATGTATGTATGTATTATCTATTATAAAATATTATCTCTATAAGTATGCCAGTGTTATTTTTATTGTCGCGTTTGGTGACAGACGATAGCACACCTGATGGTAAGTGATAACGTGACTTATAGATATTTGCAATAGATAGATACCATTCAATTCCTAACGTAAAATGTGGGTTTCGGTTCCTATATTCGCCAAAAGAAGTGCAATACCAAAGTTGTACAATTCTTTCTATATTAATTTATACGAATTTAAATGGTAACCTATTCAGAAATCTATTAAGTTTATCATACCATATAACATATTTATTTATTATTTTGAAAATAATTTATATTATGAAAAAATTTAAACATAAGCTACGATGGTTTCTGGTAGGAAATTGTTACTATGCTATAGACGAGTTATTAATCTGAGAATGGTTGGAGGTAGACGTTGAAACTAATAGTTATAAATAATAAAAACATGAATGTTATAGTATAATATCATCACAAACTAAACAATTAATTAAAAAAATACCAACAATGGTGAATTTATAACTGAATGAATAATAATTAATACTGAATGAATAATAATTGATACATTATAATTTCCTTGTAAAAAATACTCGCCTATTATTTTAAAAACGCAATTCAGAATCTATTAAATAGGTGTTCATAAATCAAACACGTCGAGAGATTGTATATCCACCTCAGGGACGTCCATTAATCACGTGATCGTTTTTTTTCATTTTTAAACCAACCCTTCCTCTTGGTACATGGTGAGGTTTAAGACTATGAAGGTTTAGGACTTCATGATTTTTGTCAAACCCCTCCTCCCCTTTCGAACCTCACGTGATTAATGGACGGCCCCTTATGGATTAGTTGAGAACTTAAAATTTGATATTATTCGAAGTTTGGTTTAGTATCCTAATCTCTAATCTATACTTCTTAAATGTATAAAACTCAACGCCATATTTTAAGCTAACTATGTATTATTTCACATTTATACATACGTACATACATACATACATATCATCACGCCATATCCCTTGCAGGGTAGGCAGAGAGAACAGAGTGCCAGAGAACTCTATCTCTGCATACTTCACTCGCTTCCTCAACATTCATAATTCTCTTCATACACGGTCGCCGGTTTCGGAGACTCTTGACTCCACCTTCCTTCAGTACCTGACCGATCTGGTCTAGGTAGGTTAGTCTCGGTCTCCCCCGGTACCTACATCCTTCCACTTCCGCATTGTATATCTTCTTAACCAGACGTTCGTTCGGCATTCTTACATTTATAATTTTGCACAAAAAAAAATACATCAATATATGAAAACACTTCAAGTAAATAATCACATTAAATATGAAAAAGACATCAAACGTCATGTTCGATTAAGCAAAATGTTGTTATTTAAAATTGACTTTGATTTCCGGCGAAACATTTTTGAATTTAAATGTCACGTTGACACTTCGTTGAGAAGTTAAAAATAAACTGAATGACTTTTGACGGGAATTTGAAAACGTCATGTCTCTTGTATTATATTCGATATTTTAGTGTTTTAACGTGTTATATTAGATAATTTTGATGGCATTTTATGTAATGTGATGCGCGGAACTACTGGGATGTAGTGAATATCATATAAAAGTGTTTTACAACGTTTTCGTTTTCCATCAAAATTCCAACAAGATACCATTAACAGTGTGGCCATTGCACTGTTGAAGGTGACGATTTGACTTAGACAATGACTAACCTGACAAGACTATAAACATAAAATAATAATTACTTGACACTGGCACCAATAGCTCGTATAAGTAGCTGATTGCCATTATACAAAGAGAAGAAGAAGAATAAACTGAACAAGTGACAACACAAAAGTGACAGACCCAATAAGCCTTCAAAACATCGTCGTTTATGTTTTGTAGCGAGTGCTATATTATTGGAAAAGTTTAGTTTATTACAAGCTTTGTTGGTTTTACGTATTATTTATCATTTCACTTTACGCCATTAATCTTAAGATAAAATTAAATTTTGTATTTAAGTTCCAAGTAAAAGCTTTTGAATATTCAATTCAATCTTTTCCAAATCGATTGTGAATTAATGGTGTTAAGCAGAAACGAGCTGAACCAAATTCAGCGAATTCATTTCCCACGCGAAAAAGACTTCTCGCGCATAAACGGTTGTATAGAGTCTGGGCGTAATATCTCCTTTAAATCTATGTCTGTAAAATTTTCTGTGATAAATATGTATTAAAACACCAGGACCAAACACGTAAATATCTTAAAATAGCTGTGTGGTAGCGGGTGTGAATACTACCAACCCTTACTTTGCTCGTGGATGTCGTAAAAGACGACTAAGAGCCTTATAATGACCTGGGCCAACTCCATCTGATGTTGTTCGTTCAACAATTACATTCTCGAGGTGGGTTGACGTCTGGCAGGCGGCCGGTCATAAAACTATCGTCAATAACTTTTACAATATGTATGTACTATGAAAGAAGAGTACACATTGTATCGACCCCAAGTAATTGGGATAAGAGTAGGAGAATGATGACACGTAAATATCTTTAAAAAAAGACTTTTAATTTGAAAGCGCCATTAGTTTCACGGCACCCTAATGATTCGTGTACTAATTAAA
Organism: Lymantria monacha; assembly: GCA_905163515.2. Classification (NCBI taxonomy): domain Eukaryota; kingdom Metazoa; phylum Arthropoda; class Insecta; order Lepidoptera; family Erebidae; genus Lymantria; species Lymantria monacha. The sequence goes on along the minus strand of LR991107.1, from coordinate 9,236,968 downwards.
TAAAAACACCCAACGGTCACGTCGTACAGATGTGTAGGTAGATTAGCAAAGTGATTCATAGGAAAACACTCTATCATTTCACTGCTATGCCAGCGGAGTACCTAATGATAATATTTGATTAAAACTCATTGTAAACAGAACACCTGGACTAAATGAATTATGATTTAATTTTATAGAGTTATGTTCATATATAGTATTGGATACTTGGAGATTCAACAGGCACATGTTTTTCCCTGAAATGAATATAGGCCAGAGTCGACGAGATATAGGTACCAGCCATAATGCATTTAGGGAATATTGATATTTTCACTGCGCCATAATGATAAAGTAAAAATCCTTTATTATGACAGGCACAAACTAAGATAGACACGTTAAAGGAATGTCTTAATTATTTAGTATGCCACCAGCATGCATTTCCGGATTCGACAGATTCAGATTACATTATATTATAAGAAAAGATTGAAATATTTTGTCTCAATCCTTTGAATGGAAATTTTAGTAACATACACATACAAAGAAAACATACACATACATATATGAAATTGCTCAGGAAAAAAGAAGATTTTCAAGGAGACCATCTTAATTTATAATTCATTCCATCAGATTAATTTTTCTAGAAACAAACAATCATTGTTTAACCCTTTTTTTGACAGTTTGGACGTACCCCGTCCGGGACGATGGAAACGCCACGTGCGGCCCCATAACCCACTGAGTTCCTTCTCCATCGCCATTGAACCGACCACCGACCGGTACAGATTGTTGGCGGATTATAGATCCAGACGATACTAATTTTCTATCTAATACTAAAGTATCTAAAAATATAATACATTTTCTCTTACATCGTAATAATGTTAAAAAAAATCTTTCATATAGATATAAATATTGAATATACAATGTGGTTTGCTAAAATGAGTGCACAGATGGCGTGGTGGTTAGGTAGTGGTGTCGTGAGTTGTATTCCAACGCAGTATAATACTTTGTTTGTTCCATAAGTTGTTGTTCTGGGTGTACTTTCTTTCTAACAAATTTTATCTTATAAACACCCTCAAAAACAATGATTTTATTTACTAAGTGCCGGGTGCTGCCTTTCAAAAAACAATTGCTTTATAGGGATAACCTATTTATTATATCACAATATTCCCGAGTATATATTCCCGAATTAATAGGTAACCTAGAGCATTCATTGCTATATCTGCTAATTTCGAAGATAATCTCTTACATACAAACTGAAAATCGTTATGTACTTAGCCTGTTAATAATATTAATATAATTTAATATAAATATTAGGCACACTTAATTAATATTAATTAAATACCCATTTAGAAATCGTTAAATTAATTAATTTATAATCCTTAACAATCCTTTTAATTATAAACACAAAACGGTCTTTTCGTTTTTTATTTTTTATACTAGAAATTTAGTTCTCATAAATCAATAATCAGTTTCTCCGAGACAGGTCTTTGTCAACACTTCACGTCCACGCGTCGTCACTTCAAACAGGTACACTGTAAATCTAAATATTGACTATATTTAAATTCAGATGATTTATCTTTAACACTAAACTCATTACACAGACTGAAATATCACAGAAATAAGGCATCTTCCTAAATAAATTTATACGTCAACTCAGGTGGAGTGCAAATGCGCTAAGAATTTCTAGGTCATAGGACCTAGAAATACGGAGATCTGTATCCTGGACCGTTCGATAGAGCCCCTGGGACCGTGTACTATGAATCGACAGTAAAAGATGTAAGAAATAAGGTTGTGTATACTCGTGTATGTCTTCACAACTATAAGCCCTTAGGTAACAATTATTTATGTTTCTTCGCAAGAATTTTCGGCAACAACATGTCAATTATATGAAATATGTTGTTAGCCCATGTTCTGTATGTGACTTCTGTAACAAGCGTTGGAAGTTTCTGAAAAATCAACAAAATAAAGAAACTTGGGACAATAAATTTCTTACCTAATTCCAAATTTCAGAATTGTGTACATACATTTTTTCAACGTCACACTTTATATATGTTATTCAATTAATCACTACTCAGAAACTTAAACACAATTAACACTGCTTCTTTTAAAAAAAACATCTATAAGAGATATCTTAAGCTTATGCAGGTTATATTTTAGCAAGACGAGTAAATCACGTAATTACATACATACATACATATCATCACGCCATATCCCTTGCAGGGTAGGCAGAGAGAACAGAGTGCCAGAGAACTCTATCTCTGCATACTTCACTCGCTTCCTCAACATTCATAATTCTCTTCATACACGCTCGCCGGTTTCGGAGACTCTTGACTCCACCTTCCTTCAGTACATGACCGATCTGGTCTAGGTAGGTTAGTCTCGGTCTCCCTCGGTACCTACATCACGTAATTAAATCTCCATTTTTTTTGTTTTGGCAGTAAATATGTACATAACCGCATACACCACTGGTCGTCACTTCTCAAATGACATATCGTGTGACCTTTTTCCATCTTAAAGGAGGAACCACCAGTACCATGCTCTTATACGGGGAATTGTCCGGTCACCTGACGTGAGGCCACCGCGTGAGGACGCCCCGACGGCGAAAGTTGTCGGGGCATCGACAAGAGAGGAACCTGCAAGGATATACCGCCGGGCGGGCCACCGAAGTCAAAGATCGGGTACCGGTGGCTCGCTCGCACGGCGAAGAGAGGAGTTTGCAGGGTGGGGTCCATGGGGTTGCGTGCCGCCTTTTTTGTCGCCCCGGACGTTTTGTCGGGGCGCGACCACATCCATGGTCCACCTTGCGGAGAAAAAAAAAAAAAACAGTAGCATGCTCTTATTAGGCCCGGTGGTCCACCGGCGGTTTGTTTCGATCGGCATCTGTTCTACAGCGACATGCTACGGACATGAATTATCACCCGTGGCAACTGTCCCCGGTCGCCTACTCCAGCTTCGGCTAGAGTGGCATCAATTGTAGCTACTAAACTGTAAACCTTATGCCAACCCGCCTAACCAGCACAGCGTAGATCTGTGTCAACTGCTTTACGATATACATATATAAAACTATCCGTGCAAGACAGTGGCTCATTCATGAGCTGAGATGAAGAATATATACATTAAAATCAACTCACTAATAAGTCTTGAGGTATATTTACTAAATTAAAATGGACGAAGCCACTATTTAAGTCAGATCTATTATCCGCCGGATGAAGCCGTCAATCCAAACGCCACTGAAGGAAATTAAAACTTGTATCGTCTGTCTGATTATATCCTTATAAAGGATAATTTTGTATCCGTTACCCATTGTTGCTTAACAATTATTTAAGGTTAGATTGAGGAGGGGGAATGAAGTTGATACATACACTTACTTGCTTGAGATTTGAAATAAAACTACTCTAACGGATTCTATAGCGTTTGCATTTGACGACACATTACAGCGTTCATGGTCACGGGAGGGCTAAGGTGTATTACTTCCAATAAGTCATCGTTAGTACAGAAATTTATATCTACCCACTACAGTATCAGTTATTAAATTTTGACCCACATCTTTAATATAAATTCATTGGCAGTACAAAAAGAAAATTATGTTTTATTTCAAATGTGTAATACTTGCGTAAACATTAGAATTCAAAATATTAATAATTGCTATCTCACACTTGTTTAAGCGGGGACTATATTGGAACGGATGCCTGATAGATACAGGTTCGAGTCACACAAGTGGCTTTCATTTTACATTGGTAAACATTTATTTTTTAATAAAATTAAACTGTAAAACCCGATTACGATGTGAAAAATGATGTCACAAGCGGGGTTCGAACCCGCGCCTATTGGGATGCCGGCCCAATCGTGCTGCCACTACACCACCGTGACTAGTTGTAGGACATGCAAATTTCACTTCGTATCATATTTACGTCTTAAGGTGACGGTATGCTATATCTACCCGACAATGTTTACACATTGTTACATAGGCTTAATACTTAAAACTTTACAGTTGGAATTGTATTAAACGATAACACAACCTTGTTATTTAAATTACTGAAATTTAGCATTTAATATGCTTAATTATTTATAAAACCCGATTACGAAGTGAAAAATGATGTCACAAGCGGGACGTCACGGTGGTGTAGTGGCAGCACGATTGGGCCGGAATTCCAATAGGCGCGGGTTCGAATCCCGCTTGTGACATCATTTTTCACTTCGTAATCGGGTTTTATAAATAATTAAGCATATTAAATGCTAAATTTCAGTAATTTAAAAATTAAACTGTATTATCATGAAAGCAAGTTATACGTATCTCGACTCATATACGTCTGTCTCACTACTGTGCTGGAGACTTTTCCACATCATTATTCATCAATCTCCTATTCTTATCCCAAATACTTGGGGTCGAAGCAATACGTACTCTGCTTCCATCGTACATATTTCAAAAGTTACTGGCAATAGTTTTATGACCTGACATCAACTGTCCTTGGGAATATAATTGTTGACGGACGGCATCAGCTGGAGTTGACCCAGGTCTATGAAGCTCTTAGTCGTCTTTTACGACATCCACGAGCGGTGTAAGGGTTGGTAGTATTCGTCGTCGCTACCACACAGCAATCCACAATAGGAGTGAAAGTGAATTGGAAATTGATTATACCACACTAGTCAGACGTATTGTTATTAGGTTTTATTTCGAGTGAATTGATCAAGACCGCCAAGTGCGCAGTCGCCGACGCGACCTCATGATAGACTGTTAAGATAACAAAAATCGGCAATTATGATTAAGGATAATATATATATATTGATATTATTACTACAATATCACGGGACGACATAGACGTTTAAAGAAATAGTATTATTATAGTTCATCTAATCTAAGAAGTGCATTTTGACGTTTTGCATTTTTTAATACACAATAACCTCGGTCAAACGTATACACATGATTGTAAACACTAAATCTGAAATTTTAAACAACTATTAAGTTATTTACATAATTAACATTGCGGGTAACTTTCTTGTACAATAATTTAATGTTGAAACTCGTAAAACTAATTTAAAATAAAAATAACATGGTAAATAGTAATTGTTATTGACGACTGAACAATGTCACTTCATCACGTTCTATACGGTAGTGCTTGACAACTTCCAATTCACGAATATCCAAATAATCGGTAAAAATATTAGAATAATAAAATTAATCGAATAGAGATTTTGACAGAGATGTACATTTCGACACTTTGATTGATGAGGAAATAATTATTAATGTTCGCGACGCTGATAATTCAAGTAATAGTATTAATTCTTAATAAATAGCTATTTTCAAATCCAGTTTTTGTTTTTAATTAACCTAATCCTACTAAATATGATGAATAGATTCTATGCTGAAATAATTAAATTTGTTTAGTACTAATTTAGCACTTAATTTATTCATCACCTTTTTGAAAAAACAAAATAAACCGATTATTAATTATAAGGAATCAATATTGATTTCTCAGTAAAATCAGATATTTTCGATGGCGCTTATCTATTTGGTTCACATACCTAGACAACTTACTCAGACAGCTGTAAAAGTGCACTTCTTAGATTAGACAGACTATAGTAATATTAAATATGCAACACTAATGAAGCTGTTGGCATGACTAGCAATAGGTTTTTATAAATTACAATAATCTCGCAAGCATTCTTGGTTAATTTCAATTTTATGCTTACTCGTACAGCGATGGAAGCGAAACTGTACTGGTATTTGTAATTGGGTAAATGTTTTAGTCTCTTCGTGATAGTCTATGATCTGAATATATTATCCAAATCATCCAGCGTGCACCCCCATAATCTGCTGTACCGTACCTATCGCTAATTGAGTAGACATCATCGCAGCCAGTCCTTGTTTTCTGTGAACTGTTTAGTCTTATCTATTATTGTAACTCATAACATGTGTTTAGGGACTTGAACAACTGTCGCACAAATTTGAACGTTAACCACAAGTGGCAGTATAAAGAAGACGTGAGTACGAACAAGTCTTAATAATTGCATCGCACCCACTGAAGGTTCCGGTCATCCGGCCTCTCAATTCACGGCAAAATAAAACTTTATAAAGACTAATATAAAGTTTATTTTTACAAAGCATTTGTTGTTTGTTGTGTTTTGTATTCCGATGAGGTAACGACAGATAATATCGCGACACCAGTTGCTTCGACAACATAGTACAGGATTGCATTCTAAATTGAATTCCCCAATAAATTCCATATGTTTCAGTTGCCGTATGTTAGAAGAGGATGCAGGATATCTAGGATTGGGGGTAGCTGCATCGATTTATTTCATGCATAGCAACAAAATAGGGTGAGAACTTTTAATAATATATGTATGTGTTAATATATATATTTATTTATTGCGGTGTGATAGCGGCGACGAATATTACCAACCCTTATTTTGTTCGTGGATGTCATAAAAGACGACTAAGAGCTTTATATCGACCTGGGCCAACTCCAGCTGATGCCGTGTGGTCAATTACATTCCCAGGGAGAATTGATGTCATGTAGGCGGCCGGTAATAAAACTATTATCCATAACTTTTACAATGTGTACGATGGAAGAGGAGGTAGACATTGTGTCAACTCCATGTCATTGGGATAGAGACACTAGGAAATGCTCGCAGTTTCACCATTAAGCTGTTATTAGATCTTAGCTAATATTTTCTTCTGAGTTATAGGAAGAGACTGACTAGATCTCATATAAATTAGGAAGCAAATCATGCATTGTTTCAATTTGGACGATAAGCAATAATGATAGTTTAAATACAAATAAAACCTAGGCCTGCTCAATTAACACCATATTCACCACGCAGGTGTAGAATTGGCAATTGGTGCTAAATAACAAAAGACTTTAACATGTTTCAATCAAATATTTCCTTTAATTATTGTTTTTTTTTTTCACGGTAATTCTTTAACCGTATGACCAAGATTTTCTAGCATGCTGAAAAATTACACAATATTTCGTTTTGTCTCACTTGTGCTATTTACACTTTTAATATAATTCGCGTAATATGAACTACTTCAAAATATTTCCTGAAATAGGAGTGTCGCATATTTTATTATTTAGAGGTGTTTGCAGGGTGGGTCCATGAGGGTCCATCCAAAAAAAAAGAGTGTCGCATATTTAAAAATTATTAAAAAACAAAAATAGCTTTAGGAAGAAAAAAAAAAGCAAAATTTACGCTATGGCCACTGAATATTTGAATAGTAATTAAAAACCAGGTAAACCTCTTGTCTCTTTTGCATCAAACTAAATTGAAGCCAGGGCCAGACTCGGATCCTTTGATGTTGGAGAGCCCCAAATTTGGCCACAACCCGTGCCACCGTGAAAGCGTTGTCGCGTCAACGTGTTTATTTTTGTGTTCTCCAAAAATAATACTAGTTAATTACGAACGTATCCACAAAAGTGTTAAATAATGCCGAGTGAAAATAGATATGTATTTTTACGAATATCCTTTGTGAATTAAGTAATGTTTGATTTGGTTATAAATTAAATTAGCACAAACCTATTTAAAAGTCTTCGAACCTCCTTCACGAAGGGAGGGCAAATGACCTACTATACCATGCTGGTCAGACAGTTTGATTTAACGTTGTATTGGAAGGTTTCCTTCTTTTGTAATGATCTGATCTACTTAAGTCTCTTTATCGTTTTATACGATCACACGCGGGGAAGAAAAGGGTGGTGACCATGACATTCTTAGCCGATCACTAAACCGAGATTTTCAGGCATGAATTTTCAAATATTATCTTATTATTTTGAGGGGTACCTAATAAATTTTAAAGAAATTTATCCAGAATTAATTTGAGTATAAATATAGAGTGATGATTATTAATATGCTTTCCACGTGGCGATGAGACGAGAGTACATTTGACAACATCTTGCCTGTGGGAGTTAAGAAAAAATCGGTTGAAAGGCCACCATTTTTTTTTTGCGGTGGGGTATGGACGTGGTCACGCCCCGTCAAATCGGTCCGGGGCGACGGAAGAGGCGGCGCGCAACCCCATAGACCCACCCTGCAAACACCTCTCTTCGCCGTGCGAGCGGACCACCGATACCCGATCTTTGTCATCGGTGGCGTTGAAAGGCCACCATGGGAATAGGCAACACCACTCTCTTCTGAGAATCTCTACTAAATGCGGTTTGCTATACCATCCAAGCGTAGTGTAATCCATCTTATGAGGAGAATGAAGTCCAACAGTGGATGTAGGGTGATGTATTAATGCTGACATTAGGTTCAGCAATAATATTATTTAATTTTAACTCTTACAATACAATTTTATAGGTAAAGAAAAAATATATACCTTACTGTCATATAGAGAAGCTGGTTGATTAAGTCATTTTTGTGATATATACAACCTTACTAAGAAAGGATTTTATGAAATTTAACCCCAAGAAGGGGTTAATTTTCAGTAAATATACGCGTTTACTTAAACGCGTGTATTTTTCGATATTCATCCTCTAAGGTGTAAAATAGGGAATTAATTTTTGAGATAATTTCTTATTGATCAAAATTTACCACAAATAAGTGTAACGTAGAAACTCACTAATTATAAATATTCAAAACTGCACATCAGAGGATAAATTTTTTCTAAGGGTGTAAAATAGTAGATAAATTTTGCTTTGATATATTTCACCTCACAATACAAATAATAAAAATGTAATTAACAGAGCGTCACACATTTACATGTGCTATGACCACGCTGTTGACGGTTTTCTGATTACAGCCGCGGGCCGGTCTGTCCGGGGTAGTACCACATGAGTAAATAAACGTACAGAGACCAAGCTTCTAAGGAGCGAGCAAAATTGTTACCTATTCTGATAGGGTTGGCACATGAGGATGAAAATAAATACACAAAACGTTTGTCAGCTTTTTATGTATGGATATTTTTTTACAAATTGCTTACTCTAAATAGTTTTTTTTGTAATTTTTGATATCAGTAATAAACATTTTATTGAAGGTAATACTAAAAACAGATATGTTTTTAGTTTTTCGATTGTTGTTCATGCAGTCAGTCAGTCCCAGTACCATAAACCATATTTAAACTTTTTCTAATTAATTCAAACTTCAAATGTAAATAAACACGCACGACGCGATGCACAGCGAGCGGTGAGTGAGCCCTTTGTTTGAGCACTGGCCGAAACAGCCTAAACAGGTTTAGTTCCGTACGTGACGAGCCGCCAGTGCTCACACACACACGCGCATCATACTTGTAGTGATGTACCTACCGTGGCGCGGTTGTTTGAATGTTTGTCTCTGTACGTTTATTTACTCATGTGGTAGTACCACACTCTCGCAGAATATCGACATCTGAGCAATGGCAATCTGTTGTTGCCCTTCGTTTGGTGAGCGAGAGAGCTGGAAGCCCAACTGGGTGGGTTTTGGTTTGTATTGGTAGGCAGCGGCCTAGCTATATATACCCTTGGTATTGCAAACTTCTATGGGTGGCAGTAATACTTGCCATCAGGTGTGCTGCTTGCTCGTTTGACACCATTAGCAATAAGAAAAATGTTTTTTTACGCGGACGATGTCGGAACCAAAAACTAGTATATATACATAGATTAAGCCTATTCCACGCTTATCTATCGATAACAAAGCGTAGTGCTAAGTGTTGTTAACCTGTCAACAAACGACAACCTACTTTGTATCGTTGGCGCTTACAACTTATACGGGTTGACATTGTAAGCAGCTTGTAGAATGTAACAATATACTATTTCTATATGTACATAATTATTGTATTGAATTTACATCACACAAACAACAGGTTTTATTATTTTTCGCAAAACCAAATATATTTCATCACACAATTTTTTTTCACAAAACTTTTATAAGAATTAAGAAATACATACAAGCAAAAGTATTTCAATAAGTTTCATAAGATTCTGACATCACTATTTTGTATTTGGTTACACAAACCTTTAGTCCTTTTTTTTGAGGTTTTCGCGTTCTATTCTCAATACTATAATATGACCATAACGATGAAGAAAGGCACCGAAGAAAATATAAAAGTCACATATCTAGTGTACGCGGTAGCTTAGCAAGTCAAATTCAAGTAAAGCGAACTGGCGAGTCGCACCGTGTGTATACTTACACGAATCAATTTGAGCCACTTTAAAACCCTTCATAACTTAAATACTATTCAAATTACTGAAATTTTTAGCATTTAATATGCTTAATTATTTATAAATACCCGATTACGAAACGAAAATACTATTCATTATAAAAGCTGCAAATTATAAATAGGACTATAAAAAACAAAAAAAAAATATTTAGATTTACCAATATGATTATAAAAAAATAAAAACATTTTTGCAGTACAAAAATACACAAGAAAATGTGTTTTAATTTTACCTAAGAATGTTTATACGTTCTTCTAATAAATAAATTTTAAGATTGTCTCCAGAGCTTGGCACCTATTTAGATCTTAAATCTTTTATCGGTGAAGTAGATAACCTCACCATTCGTCATTCTCCTACTCTTATCCCAATTACTTGGGATCGATACAATATGTACTAATCTTTCATAGTACATATTGTAAAAGTTATTGGCAAAAGTTTTATGACCGGTCGCCTGCCAGACGTCAACCCTCCTTGGGAATGTAATTGTTGACCAAACGGCATCAGATGGAGTTGGTGCAGGTCGTTATAAGGTTCTCTCGGTCGTCTTTTACGACATCCACGAGCAAAGTAAGGGTTAGTAGTATTCGTAGCCGCTACCACACAGCTATGTAGATAACCTCACCATGATTATAATAATATTCAACTTGGCTTCCCATTTTCATATTCATGTTTTTGATGGACTCCATATTTTTCAAATATAAATGTTCTCGTAGACATTAAAAAACTATGTCTTGCAGCGGCCTGTACCAGATTTCATTAACATTTACAGTGAGTCAGTATCCTCATATATCTCGACATCTGTTTTTTTTAAACAATATCATCTATAGCGTCAACATCACTAGAAATGGAAATTATAGAAACATGGCGGATATACACCTTGCTACGTATATTTCCGTCTATATATAGGTCCGTGTGGTGACGAAGTACGAATACAATTCACCACCCCCTATCTTGGCCGTGGGTGATCGTATGAGACGACTAAGGGATATAAAACGCATATAACATCTATGCGAGAGAAGGAAAACTCGAAACAAAACTCTCTGACGGTCTGACCAGCGCGATATAGTAGGTTAATTTCCCTCCCATTACGGAGGCGTATATTTGTTTCTTATATTGGTTCACATTTAATGTTAGTTTATATTATGAAAGAAAGCTTCAATTAATTGTAATATTATGTATTCACAGTATTATTGAACCAAAACAATCATCAGAAGCCGACATGCAATTAGGCTATTAATTTAACTCAGCTATAGAAGCATTAACTACGGGCCAGTGGCCATTATTTATGCACTGGTAATCCGTACCCTGCTTCGGTTTTATCCGGCCCATAACAACGATTAGTATATATTATATGTATATATATACAAAATTCAGTCATTTAAATTTGAATATTTATTTCACAATGGCGGTTATGTTACGAATAATGCAGCAAAAGACGAAGTCCCACGTCATGGTTTGAAGATACTGTTCAAATAATTGAGAACATTTGGCTACAAGGGTACGAATGTCTGTTGAGACATTCTTATCACCAGCAATATAGACTAGCAGGTGTGGATATATATATTTTTTCATTCTTTAATCAACTTATCCGTGTGGTCACGGAGTAAGAATACAATTCACCACCTTCTTACCCGTGGGTGATTGTAAGAGACGACTAAGGGATACAAAAGGCATATCTATGTAAGCGAAGGGAAACTCGAAACAAAACCCTATACCAACACGTCTGACTAGCGTAGTATATTAGGTTAATTTCCCTCCCATTACAGAGGAGGCTTCAGCCCAAAAATGCGACATATTATGAGCTAAGATGATAATGATGAATCAATATTAATAATATAAAGTAAAACCTTTCCCAACTTTTTTGATTAACGCGATATAGGTATTATTTTAAATTCCCATCCATTAGGGAGGAAGCTTGTGCCAATAGAGGATTGTATTTGAGAGGAGAAAAAGAAGAAAGCAACGTGATAGATATATAGAATGTTAATTAGAAAAAAACTACAGAATTTCATAATTTTTTTTTGGTGTAAGTTCCTGGTTCCACTGCAAGCATTACTGTCAATTTAACTCATCAACACAACTCGATGTTTTCTGCTCTAATCATTGTTATCCTGTTCTTACTCCATTTCCTTGATGTCAACATAATGGTCTGAGCACTTCCCCGTGTGATAACTAGTTAACAATACAATGTGTCCTTCACCTTTTACTTTTCATTGGATTCGTAAAAATGTGTAAGGAATCAACCTGGAGAAAGGCTAACGGAATTCGCCTGACAAATTAGAACAGCGGCAACGATTATCAGAGCACCTGTCATGATTGATGATTACAAGACACGTTTTCTTAATTTTCCAACAGACGTCGAGGGCAATTTGTTCTGTCTTAGCCCTAATGGTGTAGTTTCATACTTTTAAATAGCACCTACTTCTACTATACAATCATGAATAAAGGTACTCACTGAATACGGACCTACATACATAACCATTACTCACTAAGCACTCTCACATTTCAAGGCGGCTCGCACGTTTACCGTCTTTATCTACTGCTTCCAGCCTTCATTTTAAACATCTATTTTTGTTCATATTTTATGTACAGTATTTTCTTTATAACATTGAGATTTTAAAATATGGAACTCTCTAAATATTTTAATAATTAGAATTGTATGGTATCTCATATATTGTTCCACTGTTGGGCTCGAGCCTCCTCCGTAATCGGAGGGAAATTAACCTACTATAGATACCACGCTGGTCAGACGTGATGGTATAGGGTTTTAGTCCGTCACCACACGCATAAATTGTATGGTATCATCATCGTCATCCGCATCCCATCCGCAGTGGGAGGGCAAATAACCTACTATACCGCGCTGGTCAGACGTATTGGTATAGGGTTTTGTTTCGAGTTTTCCTTGTCTCGCATAGATGTTATATGCGTTTTATATCCCGTACGTCGTCTCGTACGATCACCCACGGGTAAGATATGGGGTGGTGAATAGTATTCTTACTCCATCACCACACGGAGAAATTGAATTTGAATTCAATTGTATGGTAATGATGTTGAAAATTTAAACAAATGCTCAATGTGCCCAATAATAGAAAGTATTGCCGGAATCTGCCTTCTCTGCTAAGATAAGGTAATTTAAGTTAATAACATCGATGAAAATGAAAAAAACAATATAAATAAAACCCATGTATACTCATTTCCTCATCATCACTTACTCTTAGCTCATATATGTCCCACTGTTGGGCTCGAGCCTCCTCCATAATGAGAGGGAAATTGACCAACTATACCACGCTGGTCAGACGTGTAGGTATAGAGTTTTGTATCGAGTTTTCTTTTTCTTGCATAGGTGTTATGTGTTTTATATCCCTTAGTCGTCTCTTACGATCATCCACGGGTGAAATGGAGGATGGTGAATTATATTCTTACTCCATCACTACACAGGAAACTCGATTCACAGGATCGTTATAATAAGCTAATTTAAGTAAGCTATTTAAAGGTGGAGTGTTATATGACCTATAAAGAAAATGAAAAATATTTACATGTCCGAAATTATAATTAATCATATATCTAAGGCAATTCACTGACTTTTATTTACCCCCATATATTGGCTTACTTGCATATAACAATTTTGTAGTAGAATGTACGATGAGCATAGTCATCTAATTCTAATAATATGCTTAGCTCCAATATGTTCAGATGAATTGATTAATATACTGCAGAATTTGGAGCATTAAATGCGTTAGGTGAGGGCAATTGTGATTCCATTTAGTAATTATTTAATTAAGAACTTAGATGCATGTTCATCGAAATAATTTTAGGAATCATATTCAGTTTTAAACTATATTTCGTTCATATCGGCGATCTAATGTAATATTTATAATGCTGTATCTCTTCGCAAAGAATATTTCTCATAACGTTTACTGGTTGACTCGCTTACTTTCTTATGAAAGTCGTAAAATCGCACTAGGTATCAGTAGAACAGGTAGCAGCACTATTCTGGGGAACTTATAACACCAAGTGCAAACACGAAACGGAGATTATTCAACTTTGGACAGTCATGAAAATCGACGTCGATAGGCTACTGATTACTGAGCGACTAAGGACGACAAAGGATTCAATCTTAAGGCACCTAATTGATTTCACAATAATAGATAAGTTAAAATAAAAGCAGTGGGCGCGGGACCGTGTTGAATGGCATTCTCGTGGGGAGGCCTATGTCCAACAGTGGACGTTTACGGGCTGATGGATGGATGGATGGATGAGATAAGCTAATAATTTCGTTAAGGAAATACACCATATCTGTGTGTGTATATCCTAATCTTGTGTTCGCGGCTTGAAATTAAATAATATAAATGTATGGTAATATTTACAGCCTCTTTCTTTTTTTTTTGCTGTGGGCTATGGACGAGACGCGCCCCGCCAAATTGGTCCGGGGCGACGGAAGAGGCGGCGGACAACACCATAGACCCACCCTGCAAACACCTTTCTTCGCAGTGCGAGCGGGCCACCGGTACCGATCTTTGTCTTCGGTGGCCCGCTCGGCAATATTTACAGCCTGACTTAAAACAATCAGTGAATCAGTAGGTTGTCCTACATGCTAAAGGAATCCCACCATTGTTATTTAGTCCGCTGCATAATCCAGTGAATTAATTAGTTTAGTGTTGTCATAACTCATCTTTGCTGCTCAAAAAAAATTCTAGTGACTATCACAATTCATTACAGTATTTGACAATTATCCTTTTTTTTCCACGCTGTGGAAACGACAACCCAATGCTTAGCCGTCTGGCCACGTCCTGTCGTCATTGAATTTTGAATATTAACCTAATTTAAATCCCATTTTATTATCCTAACTTTTATTTAAAAACAAAGCCAATTCGAATGAGAATTTTATAAAACACAATAAAAGAAATACACAAACTCGCTAGTCAATTTCTTTATTGTGGTATCTGTTATTGTATAATAGTTCAAAGATAGAGGATATTTAATAGAACATTCTGGAACTAGTCGTTTGTGATTGTGGAGCATACAGATTACCTGTCCAGTACATATATTGGCAATATCGTTTTGTCTCTTAGTGTATATATAACGTGACCTGTTTCATGAAAATTGAATATGGTCTTGAACGTGACACAATATTAATAGGATTCTACCACATTTCATATGTTGCCTTGTTCCTATGTAGCCTTGTACTATTTCATATTCATATAAATGCAAAGATAAAAAGACAAATTTTATTATATTTTAAAATAAGTCAAATTTCATTATATTTGGGTTTGCAATCGTCATAGTTTTAATCAAATCAATAACAATTTTTAGAGTCAATATAGGAATATGGTACGCTGTGTGGTAGCGGCTACGAATACTACCAACCCTTACTTTGCTCGTGGATGTGGTAAAAGACGACTAAGAGCATTATAACGACCTGGGCCAACTCCATCTGATACCATTTGGTCAACAATTACATTCCCAAGGAGGGTTGACGTCTGGCAGGCAGCCGGTTATAAAACTATTGCCAATAACTTCTACAATATGTACTATGAAAGAAGAGTACATATTGTATCGACCCCAAGTAATTGGAATAAGAGTAGGAGAATGATGATACGAATATAGTAAACATATTCAAATTTGCGATGGAGTTAGAAGAATATATGGTATACCAGCCACTGGAAAGAAACATAAGATGTTTCTTTCCAGTAGTTTTCCTAAGAGCAAGTATTGCCGCAATCAAAAGCGAAAGAATGAGGAGCGTAAGCATATGATATGTGAATGCAAACTTGAATTCTATGATAAACTTGTCTGTCCAACATATAGGAAGGTAGCTCATCTGCACCAGTGGGTTTGAAAATGTCGGTTTTTGATATGCTGAGGACGACTATCACAACATTTGCCCACTTGAGTTGTTTTGGTAACGACGAGAATAGTTCGTAAGATGGTGGGCAGGCAGAAACTTATTTACTTTTTTTTTATATCGTTAACTATTTATCTTGGGAAAAAACGTTAAATTGATCAATTGGTCACTTTTTGGATTAACCTTTATTTTCTATTTTTACCCGACTGCAAAGGAGTGGTATTGTGTTTAACAGTCTATGTATGTATGTATGTATGTTTGTATGTTTGTATGTTCCTTTGAAGCACTATATATACCAAACGCCTGGGCCGATTTTTATGATTCGCACGTCAATCGATTCCTCTTAATCCGGCAAGTGTCACTAAAGATATGACGTTATTGAAAATTCAATATGGCGACTACTGGACGCCATATTGTGAAAATTAAAAAAATTAAAGTGAACAAACTATATCGAGTGGGGTATCGTTAAATAGGTATTTAAAAATCATTGTTAGTTTTCTCTCAATATTTTTCGATTTGACTGGCCGTTTAGGATCTATATCGATTTAAAGTTTCGTAACAACCTTTCTCACATATAGGTTTTTTAGACAGTAGAAATTTACGATGAAAAGACGAAAAATTCATATAACTGGATGTGGATGGACATATATTGAAGTATCTAGTAGGTATATTGTCCAATATACCATAGGTAGTCCTACCTAAAGTATCTAATGTCTGACGCGGTCGCCCATCTCCAATTTCTAACGATATTGTACTTTACTTCAGTCGAAAAACTATATATAGTTAGGTACTTACCTACTTATTAATAAATACGATAACTATAGCTACCTAGGTACTTATAACTAAAAAAGTATAAAATAAAAAAAATGATTAAAAAAAATCAAAAACCCGACTGCGTAAAAAGTCACCAAAACTACGTACATAATAAAAAAAACTGAAAAGAAAAAAACAAGCACTTAGATGTCCGGTGGTCTAGAATTCCATAATATATTATTGAATAAATACTATTGCAGAAAATGAAATATATTTTAATAATAGAACATGACAACTGAACAGTCGGGATCCATTGAAAAATTAGATTTGCTGTCGAATAAACCTTCATAGTGTTAAACCTCACCACCAAGGGGAAAGGGGAGGGTGGAAAGTTAAAAATGCGAAAAAAAAGATCGCGTGATTAAAGGACGTCCCCTAAGTAGTACTCCTTAGAACAGAGTTGCTTTTTCAGTGTAGATTAGATCCTAGTACGCCATTTACATTCTACACCAGTGGTATATCTGGCTTTCAGTAAATAAATAGGTACTTCTAAAGCCATCACTGAATAGAAGGCCATGGATATAGATAGACGTTAAGTTTTTTTCTATAGAGGTAATCTTTTAACATAAAAGGTTAAAATATGAAAGGAAGCGACACAGGAAATGCTTTTTCATGTTGAATAGACTAACATACAAGATATTCTAAGAGAAGTAAATATTTTATATTTACACAAGCAATCATAATATAACGCTTTATTCGTTTATAGAAAAAGAAAACCATAGGTAAATTATATAATTTTGCAGGTTGAAGAAAGTTAAAAATCTTGTATTATACACAGGTATGCTTTTCTTATGTTCTGCAAATTTGAGGTATATTTAAAACAGCTAAGAACGAAGTTACGGAGTGACAACTGAGCAACGAGTTATTCAATACCTTAATGTACAATCGCTCTTCGCCCCTTGAGAGGACCCAGTGGTCCTGTCCACGCTTGTGAGTATTTCACATTAGTAGCCGGCTCGAAGTTCACTCTTTAGATTCATTCTTTTCAGCATTTCGAAGACGACGCTCCTAGAACACAGGCTTTATAGCGGATAGTCTACTGTATCTGAACCTTCCACTCATAGCTCTGTATAGAGCGTTATTAGACGCAGAAACTAACGTGTGAACTGCTCTGTTTAAGGCGAGCTCGCGTAGCGGGTTTCCACATTGCTTGCCGACTTTATTTTTGATTTCCTCATTATTACAATCTTCCAGAAGGTAATAACTACTTGCCAAATCCAGTTTCTATCGACTGTCGCTATGGCAATGGTTAACAATTACAACTGCAATGATAGCATCAAGTGCTTGCTTGCCCAGATTGATGCGCCGCATCTCCACCGTAATTCCAATGATGTTAGTGCAACCCTGAGTCGATTCCTCATAAACATGTGCAAATATTAAAAAAGTCGTAAGAAAGGCTATGAGTTACCACTCCATAGGTGTTGGTCAGAGTACCATTATACTTTACTGCACCCAGGGATCTATAGCCGAACTCTCTAATGCGCTACGGCATCCCAGTATGTGCTGTCCGCCTAGTGTTTAAGTCTTCGAGCAAGAGACTACCGCATCCCGCTCATATCTTCATTGCTGAAATAGTTTATCGAGCGTCTCCAAGTAGTAAAAGGTCTGGTGAAAAAAAATTATTGTTAATAAGCATAAAGAGTGAAACTGTGTCTAGTAAACGGTATAATATTCATGATTTAATAGCTAGTAGAAATGTAAGTTTTTAATGTCATATAAAACGAGGCGGTTTGAAATATTTCACATTAATAGCCTTCCAAATGTTCCATTAAGAGGGCTGGATCACGTAGCGTTTGCCGAAAACTTTATTAATTTTAGTTAAAGATTCGTGACCGTAAGAACTTTCGAATAAAGGCAATCCTTGCTGCCAGAGAATTAAAAAGTTTAATTTGTTAAGAATGTCATTATAAAATTTACCCTTTCTGTCACCACGCCTTATTTTTTTTATTGGGAGTCGTAAAATTAGCTATTAGCACCACGATAGTGAGCTGAGATAGCTGAGCTGTCTGATAAGCGTTTGATCCCAGATTTATTCTTAAAAAAGAAGTTCATTTTGCCAATGCTCCAGATTTCCTCAATTTGTGGTTAATTACACAGGTTAAGCTTTTAAAATAAATCTAATTTTACGGTTTAGTTAACACTACTACTAATTACTGTTACAGTGATCATGGTCACGGGAGGACAGTCCTCCCGTGACCATGATCACTATAAAGTGTTCGAAACGTCGGAAAATTAAAAATCAAATACAAACGCGATAGAATCCGTAAAAGTAGTTTTATTGCAAATGTGTAGTACTCGCGTAAATATCAGAAACCACAAGTTAAGCTGTTTCCACTGTACATGACCAGTACCAATATAAAGCCCTATTTAATCCTCTTGAAAAGATCCAAAATAACTAATTTTGGAGACACTAATTTGGAAATTTAACTGTTAAAACATTATTAGGTACGTAAGGTGCAGTAGACGCAGAATGTAATTGCATACACGTTCAAACTTAAACCCTTACTTAGCTTAGTAGTGCCTTATTAATGCCATTACATGGTGTTGCAGGGATATATGGGGCTAAAACAGCACTATTAAAAGTAATAAAAATTTATATGCACAGACAATATAGCGTACTGCTGTAGAATATTAAGAGACATTTAGATTTATCGCTTGAAGTAGGACAGAAAATCTCTGTGAGGAAAAACCTAATATAAGACTGCATGGTTGTACCTAGTCTAAGTACCGACCTCTGGTACCGAGCATCATGAGTTTGATCCCACACAGGACAATTGTTTGTGTGATCCACAAATGATTGGCCAAATTTAGTTGTAATTTGCATCCGTTGATGGCATAATTGCCCGTCGGGACAGAAGGATTTAATGCGGGGCCTTTTCATTAATTTTCTTTTGTTACATCATCCATCAGCAAATCAAATCAAATCTTATTATATATATTAGCAGGTGGTGTTATAAGATTCTCAGGCGAGTGTTACTGCCCATTTTACTGGTAATGCTTAAACCGAGATTCACGAGTCCCATAGGAAAATAATATACGGTGATATATTTTATTCTTAACCAGACTACGCTGTGGACAGTTCTCTGTCTACAGCCGCGTACCGGTCCGTCCGGGGTAGTACCACACTCTCGCAGAAGATCGTTGCCTGAGTAATGGCAATGTGTTATTGCGCTTCGTTCGGTGAGCGAGAGAGCCGGAAGCCCAGCTGGAGTGGGTTTGGGGTTTGTATTCGTAGGCAGCGGCCCAGCTATACCCTTGATATTGTAAAGATCCATAGGCGGCAGTGACACTTACCATCAGGTGTGCTACCTGTTCGTTTGCTACCATAAGTAATTAAAAAAAAGTAAAGTTTTTCTATGCAGCGACTCATAATAATATCGCTAAAATTTAGAAGATAAATATTTACAGAAACGCTGTCATACTATTTTCCATATAATTCGAAATGTATGTAGATACTAAAATTTTATGACCGTCTGATGATATTTTAAAAATATATCACCATCCCTATATTTCGCATAGATGTTTAGCTAAACACAGTAAACTAATTTACCAGCTATTTCGGCGATGGAACGTGCCTAATCTTGGGGCAAGCTGATAAAGCAGAATATTAATAAAATAATCTTATGCTAATAGTGTTTTAGTTACCGCAATGCGAACTTTCCATCAAATACAACATTAACTATATAACTAGTGTATAAAATACTCTATCCTTGTCTAACTCTAGTGTTTGAAAAGGGTTGTGTTGACATTATACGACATAATGATATAATATTAAGGGAATATAGCCTTGGGCGCATTTTGTATAATTATAAATTCGCCTATTGTCACGTCATATGAATACGGCTGGATATTAAGAGATAGTGTATGCAAATATGAAAGAGTAAACTAATGAATTTTGTAACGAGTTTGTATATTAAATTCAATATAGCCAAACATATGGAAATGATAATTTCTATAGAGACATATTGTTCACGACAATAAGATTGTATAGTTTTGGAGTGAAAACGAACGAAATTCAATGAAGTTTTATTAGTACTAATGTTATACAGTAGCTAGTATAGAATACTGAACGTGGACGTGCATGCTTTAAGGTATTATATGTCTCTCGGTCTGTATGTTTTTTGAAGTGAAAACTTCTTTAGGCGCGTTGAGCGTTTTTGGAGGGGAAAAACTTATAGGTTCGCGTCACCGATATGCTAATGCTAATAGTATATCTATAGCTATGTGAAAACTTCTTTAGGCGCGTTGAGCGTTTTTGGAGGGGAAAAACTTATAGGTTTTTATTTTTATATAAAAATTAGAAAATTATTATTATTTCAATTACTCTTAAGTTAATAGTTTTCACTTCTACCGGCAGTCCCCATGACTGCCTGTTGTTTTTTTTTTACTTCTACTTGTTTACTTCCTCAAATTCCTTGTAGCTTATGAGGTTGTATGCCGTCCCTTCCGCCGTCCCGAGCGGTTCTCGAGTGATGTGCCTGTCTACGAAACAAAAACGACTCAGATACAGTTAAAGACACATAAATTAAGATACATATATGTAATTTTTAAATTGAATTTTACGATAATTTACAGATATGCTAATGAATAATTGCAGAAGCAGAGTAATCAAAATCTTATTTTAAAGATTAAGCTGTGTCAGCATCATAACAGTGTGGTAAACAGATTACCACACAAAAATGTTGAGATCTTCCCCTTTAGATTTCCTTGTGAGTGATGTTTGACCCATCCGTGTGGTGACGGAGTACGAATACAATTCACCACCCTATCTTATTCGTGGGTGATCGTAAGAGAGGACTAAAGGACCTAAAATGCATATAACATCTATGCAAGAGAAGGAAAACAGGAAACAAAATCCTATACACGGCTGACCAGCGCGGTATAGTAGGTTAATTTCCCTCTCATTGCGGAGGAGGCCCGAGCCCAACAGTGGGACATATATGGGCTGTGATGATGATGATGTTCGACGCGATCTTCTTTTAAATCCATCAATACCTTATTGAAAATGGAGGTCCTTCTCCGCGCGGCATGAGAGCTGCGTAGACATAGGCGCCTATAACGGATCCTTCATTCATCATAGCCGTTAGAAAGGGATACATTACTTTAATTAGCAATATAAACTAATACTACGAAAAAGTTTTGATTACATTTTCTATTTATTTACACAATGCTTATAAAAACCGTAATTATTTGCTTTAACACAAGGAATTCACATATTATTTGAATGCAATGTGCACTTGAGGTTATGGTATACCAATATAACGTTGTACCATTACTTATTAGGTTTTTTATTTTAAGTTATTCCACAGACATTTTCCCGTGCTCTTTTTATGTTAAATTAAATTTTTATTGTGGTTTGTTGACAAAATTAATTTTCTTGAAGTGGCTTTATAGAAGTTGGTTAAAGCTTTAAGAGCGCAATTCATGTGTCATAGATGTTAAGTGACTGCATGTCTTTTTGGGGTTTCTTCTTGGCGCTGGTGGTCTTGTTATTAGTGAAACCCTTCTACGTTTATAGGTTATAAGGATTTAATTTTCCTAAAGACAAATTTCAAAATACATTTTCCTTATCACAAACTTCTTAACAAACATTAAAACGAATATATCTAGAAGCTGGATGTTGCTGTGTAAGATATCCTTGTGATATCTAGCAACAATAATAATTTTACAAAATAATGAATATACTTACGCAATTCTTCGCCACAACAAATTACATGCTGTTTTAACCAACATAAATCCACTGGAATATTCCCTTCACGTGTTTCAACGTTGATAAAGATTAAGAACAAAATGTCTACCACAGTATACCATCATTATTTACGTAAGTAATCCGAGGGATGAATGTAAACCACAATTTTGTAGTGCCTTTAAAAAGACAGGGTACATTGTTTATTTCTGTATTTACATGCCTAGGTAGTTTGACCAGATGGCAATGTATTCCTAGTTATTAATAGATTGGAATGGGCATTTTCGTAATTTAATGTCGTACGAATATAAATATAAATATTTTATTGCTTATGGTGGTAAACTAGCAAGCAGCACACCTGATGGTAAGTGTTACTGCCGCCCATGGATCTTTGCTATACCAAGGGCTATAGCTAGGCCGCTGTCTACCAATACAAACGCCAAACCCATCCAGTTGGGTGGCCGGCTCTCTCTATGCATAGTATATTTTCTTTAATCAGTCTTCATATTAATATAATAGGTTCCTGTATGGATATTGTGACCATTATCCCCTTCTTTCTTTTTGATTATTTTTTTAAAAACCACAACCTATACCAAAGAACTGATCATTATACTGCGAAAGACTTTGCAAATATACAACTATACAAATTACACATAGACAGTAGTAGATATATATAAGGATTCCAGAGCGATCAATTAATTATGTCAATATTGAGGAAATGCCATATTATGCTCTATGGTAAATAAAACCTGCAGCATTTGGCTGATAGTAGGTTGGTTTCTTAACTACTACTATGGTGTACCCCATGGATGGAATTGTCCGGTCACCCGACGCGAGGCCACCGCGTGAGGGCGACGCCCCGACGGCGGAATCTGTCGGGGCGTCGACGAGAGGAACCCGCGAGGGTAAACCGCCGAGCGGACCACCGAAGACAAAGATCGGGTACCGGTGGTCCGCTCGCACGGCGAAGAGAGAGGATTTTACGGTGGGTCTATGGGATCTCCGTCAACCCGGACCGATTTGGCGGGGCGAGACGCACCCATAGCCCACCAATAAAAAAAAAATGGTGTACCCCATGGATGATCATGGAGTCAAGTTCTCTATCTTCCCACTCGGCCTAATCTCTTGACGGATTGATCACGGAGTAAGAACTATGACTTATCAGCTCATATCCAACCCACTGTAGGGATTGCGAAAAAGTAAAAAGATGTCGAATTTGTGTTCTTAGACCCTCACCACATATACGAGTATATATACATATATTCATCACACGATAGCATCGATCACTATAGATATATTTCGCATTTGTTGATACACAATAACCTTGGTCATACGTATACACATGATTGCAAAAAAAAAATCTGAAATTTTAAAGAAATATTAAGTTATTTACATAATTAACGTTGCGGGTGAGTTTCTTGTACAATAATGTAATGTTGAAACTCGTAAAACTGATTTAAAATTAAAATAACATGGTAAATAGTAATTATTATGGACGATCTTACAATATCACGTCATAACGTTCTAAACAGTAGTGCTTGCCAACTTCCAATTCACGAATATCTAAATAATCGGTAAAAATATTAGATTAATATATTTAATCGAATATAGATTTTGACAGAGATGTACGTTTCGACAATTTTATTGATAAGGATATAATTATTAATGTTCGCGACGGTGATAATTCAAGTAATACTAATGATTCTGAATAAATAGCTATTTTCAAATCCAGTTTTTGTTTTTACTTAACCTAATCCTACTAAATATGATGAATAGATTTTATGATGAAATAATTAAATTTGTTTAGTGTTAATTTAGCACTTAATATTTCATCTCCTTTTTGAAAAATAAAAAAATAAACCGATTATTAATTACAAAGAATTAATATCAATTTCTCACCAAAATCGGATATTTTCGATAGCGATTATTTCGTTCACATACCTAGACAACTTACTATGACAGCTGTCAAAGTGCACTTCTTAGATTAGATAGACTATAGTTAATTAGTGATCGATGCACGATATCCAAGATTTTTAAGTTGCACTTATTGAGCAGAATTCACTAGCGAATTGTTATATAGTTATAGTATTTAGAGGGACTGGCCGACGTCATATTTATGAAAAAGTAACAGTCAGTATTATGAAAAAGTTCAGTCCCTTATAGTTACAATACAAAATGTTATCTATATAGTTTTTATTGCCAAAATTCGTGAAATATAGGTTATACTCGGTCTTGCTTCCTGTTATGTCGAACAAGAGACATTAATATAAGATTTATATGTAGGTTTATTTACTAGCCTTAAATTGGGGTAAAATTATTTAAGTAATAACTGGCAAATTAATATTATTTTCAAAAAAATCTTTTATCACTATGAAATATTTCTCATAATACTGCATTAAGGCTAACGTTTGATACATCATTTTGAAATCTCTCTCTAATGACGAAAAGCAAGTAAAAATCTGTCGTGCCATATGTGTGTTACCGTTTCTAGGTTACATTTATATAAGTAATGAATTCAAATAATCTTTGCTTTTTACAAAAACTTGCATACTACTCGTAATTCATATATACAGTTACAATTAAAAAAAATTGGTCTTGTAAAAATATTTAATATGGTATTTCTAATATCGGTGTAGACCCACTTGATGATAAAGTGTAACCACCTCTGTATTATACTAGCCTAGCCGCTATTAGCCATGCACTCTAAAGAAAAAGGACAAAAATTAAAACTAATTTCGTATATGTCCCAAAATGTGTATTCATTTATTTCATTAAAAAAATCGTATATAATAATCACAACCGTATCCAATTGCCTGGGTTTTCAACGGTATTGTATTATACGTACGTCATTCAAAAAAGGACAATATCAAAGCACTCCGTAAACACGGCAACAGTTATTATAAAATTAAAAAATAACCCCGAGCGTGTATATTTTTTGGTGCGTATATTTTTTCATATTTTTTTTTATTGTAGCAGTCTATGGTGTAACCGCACCACCCACTCGACTCAAGTGACTAAATATACATTTTATCTACATACATACATACCATCACGCCATGTCCCTTGCAAGGTAGGCAGAGAAAACAGAGTGCCAGGGAACTCTATCCTTGCATACTGCACTCGCTTCCTCAACATTCATAATTGTCTTCATACACGCTCGCCGGTTTCGGAGACAATACAATACATTTTATCTCCGTCTTTTATACCATGCATTTAGGCAAGGATGTTAAGAGTGAATGAAATAAAATAACTTCGAACAATACACGGGATTAATATTGCACACCGACTATGGAAAGAGAATCGCCTAATTTCGCCTTCGTAGAGTGTTGTCCCTATCGCACACTACTTGAGTGACGTAGCTTTGACAGTTTGATATCTACACCATATGAAATATAAGATTTTGTAATGTTAGCTAATAAAATTTGGTAAGATACTAATATTAGCGCCATCTGGTGTGTCCTATTATGTCATTTCATGCATGTATTGTATATATACACTCTCTCGCATTTATACAAAAACTGATAAACGTCACGCAGGTAGCCGAAATTAACCGATAACTTCTTTCGAATGAACCGATGTGCAATACTTTTTGCCGAATACTATAATATCGTGATCGCTCAGCCAATTTTACGATTGCCACGAAAGACTAAGTGGACGGTGACACTTTGTATTCTTAATCGTCACAACCGGCTACTCCCTCCCTACAGTACATTAATATTTTAATGTTAGTTACAAATGGACTGCTTTAACTACCAGTTGGCATGACTTGGTAGTAATTTGGCAGGACCCGTGTACAAACTACGTACATTAACTTAACTGATTACCATTGATTGTAGTTTGATATAAAAATGATTTACTTCTAACTTAAACAACTATAGTTTAATGCAGCTGTAAAAATGTGTTGGCTTATTAATTACGTTATTTATTGCGTGCTAGTTGCGTTTTATTATGACGTATAAAATTATAGCTATATTATTAAGCTAACGAACTATACTTCGTTTGCGTGGATTACTTATTGATACTACTTCGTTTATCATGAGGGTCATCCTACAAATGAATTTTACATCACGGAGCGAAATATTACTACGTTATTGACAACCGAATACAAAATAGTTATCTGAGCAATTGTTATGACAACGGCATTAGCATACGACGCTGGATGTGCAATATTAAACGAACAATTAGCTCATTAATAGCTGTACTATGGCGAGACATACACAGGGTTTTACATCTTATGAATCGAGATGTTACCTGGATATAGCCTCTTAGGCAGCTTTACAGACGGGAGGGGGTGATGAATTATATTCTTACTCCGTCACCACACACAAAATTTAAATTGTAATATAATATAATAATTTAAATTTTGTTAGGATTATGTGTATAGATAATATTAGCGTAGAAAACTTTTAAAGAATAAACGTAAACAGACTGACTAGGAACGTTAGATAAGTTGTTACTTTCCCTCTCTGGTGCCCACGAATTATCACAAAGATTAATTTTAATTTTCATAATGGCTTTTTGGGAATTACTTACTGCGTAGGATAAGATGGCACGCGACGGAGGATTACGTTCAAAATTGTTACGTTAAAATTAAAGAGGCAGAGCGCTTCAGTAGTTTCTGTCACGATTAAATTAAGACATTAAAATGTTTTAGATTTTAATGAAATCATTTTAATAGAAACTACACTTAAACTATAGATTTGAAATCTATGGTTTACGTGTAGTTGTAATTTTTTCCTTTACTGAAGAAGATAAAATATTAAAGGAACATATGTAAAATTGGGCAAGACCATATCTTTTTTTTTCATGTACATTCTTTCCTCGCGATCGTAATAATATGATTTTTTTATATGTATTTAATATCATTCTCATACTCTTATCCCAATTACTTGGGGTCGATACAATATGTACTTTCCTTTCATAGTACATATTGTAAAAGTTATTGGCAATAGTTTTATAGCCAGCCGCCTGCCAGACGTCAACCCTCCTTGGGAATGTAATTGTTGACCAAACGGTTGCCATATGGAGTTGGCCCAAGTCGTTATGAGGCTCTTAGTCGTCTTTTACGACATCCACGAGCAAAGTAAGGGTTGGTAGTATTCGTAGCCGCTACCATACAGCGAGTAGTTTTATATGTAACTAACATAAAAAAAATACCAAAATTTATGTTGCATAATGGCGATCACAAATATGACATAACATTGCTCGTGGTTGTCGTAAAAGCTGACTAAAAATCATAGCCCGACCTGTATTAATGCCGATTAGGACTGTGTGATCAATGTTTCGATCAAGAACATAAATGTGAAAATGGGAACCAAGTTGTATACTCTAATTATGGCATGGTTGGGTTGTCTATAGAACTTGTAACCTATATAGTCTTTTTTAATGAAGTACATAAAAAAGACTATCTAAATATGTTACAAATTCTGTAGACAGTCCTGAAATTTATATATCAGAAATACGTATAGAATTCTTAAGTAAATTGAAAACCAAATTTTTGTTATTCTTTTTCTACTACAAAAATATTTAGTCTTACAAATATGGTTTTCTTAGACACTAATAGTCACATTATTTATATAAAGCAAATAACTCAATAAATAAAACAGTTTTTTAAATATTTTATTTAAACAATTTAATAGATTTTTAATGATGAAGGAGGGAAAGAGCTCCAATATTGTCTGTGAAAAATCCCGCATAGTGGTGTCCGCCAGGTCTCTTTTATCGACTTGAACTTAGCTCGACGCACTCCTGCTTATCTAGATAACGTTACCAAGGTGAGATGATTTCGTTTATAAATATTTGTTTTTTTCCGCCTCGATCATCGTATCGGTGTAAAGATGCGAAAGGGAATGCTTCGATGGTTTGGACATGTGGAAAGAATGCCGAACGAACGTCTGGTTAAGATATACAATGCGAAAGTGGAAGGATGTAGGTACCGGGGGCGACCGAGACTAACCTACCTAGACCAGATCGGTCATGTACTGAAGGAAGGTGGAGTCAAGAATCTCCGAAACCGGCGAGCGTGTATGAAGAGAATTATGAATGTTGAGGAAGCGAGTGAAGTATGCAAGGATAGAGTTCTCTGGCACTCTGTTCTCTCTGCCTACCCTGCAAGGGATATAGCGTGATGATATGTATCTATGTATGTGTAGAAAAAAAGAAATTTTACACCTACCCCTATAAATTGGAAAAAGGGGAGGAGGATGATGACGTAAGGTTGCCTTGAATACAAAACGAACCCGTATACAGTAATAGCTATAATAATACTCAACATAAAATTCTACAATTTCGTCTCATAATATCTCCACTTGAGAATCGTAAAGGAGGCACATCGCACACCTGTTTCGCGTTGAATAAAACATGTGATGTGTATCAGCTAATCTGTCAATTAAGAATGCTAAATAACTTTGGTAACATTTGACTCGCGGCTTGTTTTACTCGTCGCATGATAAATGTACAACTTGATGCCCGAGGGAATGCTGTAGGGTAATGGCGTCTTTTTTTCTGATCAGATACTAATTCGATTCGAAGAATATATAATCCTTTTTTTGAGTTATGCTTATTGGCAAACGAGCAAGCAGCCCGCCTAATGGTATTTGTAACGCTACCTCTTGAGCTCACCAAATAAAGCTTAGTGGCAAATTGCTACGTCGATTTTGGGCGAGATTGTCAGCTGCATGGTGCTGCTTTTTGAACAGTTAATCGTAACTATAATTTACTTTGATTTTATTTTATTTGGTGTGATGTCCCTTGACCCTCTTCGATGATGGGGTACGAAGAAGTGATGACAATTTTTTTTTTACGTTTTCCGGGTACACTTAATATAAGTATAGAATAATAATTTATAGTTGTGACTCGAGGACGAATAGTATAATACACAGAGAGAGAGCACGCTCTATCATCAGATGCTCTAAAAACTTAGCAAAAAAACATAAGCCAATCCAATGATGCAGGCGCGGCAGTAATAAAGCTGTACTTGTCTATTAGCTCCTCAAATAAACTGTACGAGAGCATTAAAAAGGATCAGTTTATCCTTAAGACTCTATAAGATATTCCGGTACAAATATTATAAATTTTGGCCTATTAGAATCTTACAATCTACTGGATTAGTTTCATTAATTTCACCTCTAAAACATACTGATTTTGCGAATATTCTCTTCTTCTATATCTTGTTATAAAATCTGAAGACATGTTTATTGTACCACCAATATAGGGGTTAAAGTACAAATTCTAATACCGCAGTACATTAATATAATTCATTATAGTTTTTCAGTCAATATACGTCCCATTACTAGGCACGGATCTACTCAGAAAAACCGAATAGCTTTCTATTAAATGATAGCTATCAATCAATAAGGTTTAAATAGGGTTTCTTTTCAAGTTGACCTTCTCATAAACTTTGATTTTATCTACTTAGTTATATTTTACAATATTCACGGGATAACAAGGGTTGGTGAACTTAAGCCACCAATAAACGGACAAACAGCTAAATATAATTAACATGAGTAATTTATTCGTGTGCTGACGGAGTTAGAATACAAATCACCATCCCCTATCTTACCTGTGGGTGATGGTAAGAGACGACTACGGGATATAAAACGCATATAACATTTATGCAAGAGAAGGAAAACTCGAAACAAAACCCTATGCCAACACGCATGATACCAGCGTGGTATAGTAGGTCAATTTCTCTCCCATTATGGAGGAGGCTCGAGCCCAACAATGGTACATATATGAGCTGAGATGAATGAATGGGTAGTTATATGTTCAGGAAAAATGCTATATTTTTCCTCCATCCAGAATTCCAAACAATTATTCATCGCAAATATACTAAACCATCATCGTTATTATTTTGCTCTTATCCCAATTACTTGGGGTCGACGCAATATGTCCGCTTCTTCTATACAGTCCTATCAGACGTCATCTCTGTAGTCACTCCTTAACTATCCATGTCATGCTTCACGCAGTCCATCTATCTTTTCTTTAATATCCCTAAAGCCTTCAACATTCATACCTAAAACTATCCTCACAATATTACAATCATCCCGTCTCATACCGTGTCCATACCATGTCAACCGTTCACTCCTTAACTTCCGTCACTAACGCAACTTCCAAACCGCCTCTAATATGTTAATTCTTTATTCATCGCATATATACTATATATTATATTAAAGCTTTTGCCACCGGGTTCACCTGCGTGGTTTGTTGATAAAATGATAGCTTATGTCCTTCCGCAGGCTTCAGTCACGCACTTGGTGTCAGAATGTTTTTAATTTTGTTTTTGCGGCACTCTGCTTTTTTCTAAAATTAATGTAGCCTAAGTTACTCATAACATCAGCTACTGGCTAGTGAAAGTCCCGTTAAAATCTGTCCGGCTATTTCAGAGATTAGCTGGAACAAACAGACACAGAAAAAACAAATTTTAAAAATTGATTTTTTTATGTAACTATCATATATACTTTTAAATGTATTTAGTGAAAAGCTGTTAATTTGGAATTACAAACAGACACTTAAATTTTATTTATATGTATAGATTATGTAATGTTATGTTATACGTTATCCTATAAAACATATATATATTGCTGACTGCCTTTAGGTTTCTTTCCCTCGAAATCGACAATCGTATGTAGACATTTATATAATGATTTCAAAGGAAGTATAGCTGGATAGAGAACAAGGAAGCGCGCTAGACAATGGCCGTATGGAAGGGGAGAGGAATAGAAGAAAAGGAGCCCCTCATATATGTATACATATGCCTACTCGATTTCTATATTAACTCAATATCACGAAATTAATCTGTATGTAGAAATAAAAGTTCTGATGGATATCGTACGTACGTATAATATCATAAATAATGCAACTGATTGCTGTAATAGTGAATAACTATTTTCAAAAACATTAATCTTTAGAAATCAAAATTAATACTTCGATTAATAAAGATAGACAAAGCTTTACTTAATGATTTTTGATTTTTATGCAAATATTACAAATTGATATAAAACTATTTTTAAGGATTCTATTGCGTTTGTATTTGAATTTTAATTTCACGTTTCGAATACTTTACAGCGTTAGAGCGGTTACGCACTACGTCCGATCCGAACCCGTGAAAATATGGGTCTAGAAAGCTCGGACCGAATTACGTGATTTTACGCCACAGCAGAGTGTTCCCGTCGTTGATCATGAGTCCTTTAAATCGACGCTAACTTCTGGCAATACTACTGTACGTACGAAGAACGTAGACGTACATTCATACAAATAATTTTATGGCTACATCGGCCCGTCAAAAATCTTTTCCGCCATGGAGATTCTAGAATGACGGAAAGAAATCGGATGACGGAGATCAGATGTAGAGCGTAAAATACCATAGAAATAGTTCTACGGCTACGACGGACCAAATTTTCACGGATTCGGATCGGATGTAGTGCGGAACCGCTCTTAATGGTCAGGAGAGGACTATGATCCAACGACGAGTAG
The DNA here is from genome assembly GCA_905163515.2 of Lymantria monacha. Taxonomy (NCBI): domain Eukaryota; kingdom Metazoa; phylum Arthropoda; class Insecta; order Lepidoptera; family Erebidae; genus Lymantria; species Lymantria monacha. The sequence continues at coordinate 9,205,050 of LR991107.1, read as the reverse complement.
CTTATCCGTGATCAATCGTCCAATAAACATAGTAGATAGATTTTTGTCTGCACAGATTGCGAAGTGCTTAAGAAACCGGTCTACAGTCTTAAGTGGCGCAGTTCCTATTCACAAGTACTTTATGCGATTTTTAAGTCTCAGACTAGGTGTAATTAGTGTACATGAAATTAATGTTTATAAAGTAATATAAGGAATTCCTTGAATCAGGGTAACATTTTAAAAAAATATTCATATCCAGCATGGAACAATAGACTATTTTTTTTATCATGATTTGTATCCAGTAAAACAAATAAATACATTCTTTTATGCAATTTTCAACATAAAATAAAAAATTAGAAACCTATTAATCTTCTTATAATTCATATTCCATTTCAGTCTCGACGTTGCGCCCCCAACAAGGAGAACCGACATCAAGGCGACGCGACAGTTTTTCACTTGTCTACAACTTTAGTTAAAACGTGGAAAATTTATGTAATTTACTCAAGTTTGCCAAGATTAGCGATAAAATCTTCGAATCGAGAAATTCAAAAGTTTTATATGTACTTGTGTGATGTGCTTGCAGGAGAAATTGCTTAATGAATCATACAGCTAACCTAATTTAAGAGGATTTACGGATGTAATAATTTGTACCATAATACATTGTACCGATTACGGGAAAATATCCAATTTTGGGCGATAAAAGATACGAGATTTGTTTTTCAATTCAAACAAATGGAAATACTTTAAGCATAGAAGTTAGCTTATATTGGCGTGTGATAGCAGCTACGAATACTATCAACTATTACTTTGCTAGTGAACGTCGCAAAAGACTACTGCGAAATATACATGAACCTTGGCCAACTCCACGTGATGCTACCTGGTTAACATGGGATAAGAGTGGATGATGATGATTCTTAATAATGTTATAAATGCGTGAGGATTTTTTTTTTTGCGTGAAGTGGATTTCTTTCTTTGCTTAATATATTTACGAAAGATCCGGCAAGAAACTAAACGGATTTGTCCATTATTTTTATTATTTTACTGCCTTTTTTATAAAAAAATACTATAGCATGTTTAGTAAGAAATAGAAGTGGCCACCGACCAAAGACCGGTTTCCGGTAGTCCACTCGCAGGGCGTGGAGAGGTACATTGCGAAACGGTTCTATGGGATCGCGCGGCGCTTTATCTGTCGCCACAGACGGCTTTAGCCGGGTGTGACCAGATCATAGCCCCCGTAAAAAAAAAGTGTGATGCTCTTATATGTAAAATTCCAATAATGTAAAAAGTCATGACTGAACCAGATCCCATAACCTATACCGCACCATACAAATGAGTTAACTATATATATTATGCCAGACGGGTTCCGGAAGGTTTAAAAAGGTCCCTTTTCTCTTGCAGTAAATGCTATTTGCTATTTTTGACATGTCCATCCGTCCACCCATACCCGACTAGAAATTTTTTCGTCTTCCTTAGCAGGACCGGACCGAGCATGCCCGATCTGGACCAGATAAGGTATGTAAAGCAGAAGATATACGAGTATCTGGACCCGATCAGGAAAACCTTATCGGGTCCAGATCAGGAAAACCTTATCGGGTCCAGATCAGGCATTCCTGATCGGGTCTAGATCAGGCATTCCTGATCGGGTCCAGTTGAGGCATTCCTAATCTGGTCCGGATGAAATTTTACTGATCGGATCCAAATCAATCACCTGATTTATATATCTTGCCTGATCCAAAACGAGTATGCCCAGTCCAGTCCTTTTAAAAAACATGAATAACTAAAAAAACATGTTTAATAAATTAAAATATAAATTAATCTATGACGTAGGCAGCGAATGCAGTGCTATATTCTTAACATAGAGAGTCCCAGTGAGATGTTCCAATTAGGGGCGCAACCACCAGATGCTAACGACTTCTACTGTCGCCTGAATTTCTCATTCATGACCTGATCGATCTGATTCGATAACAACTAATTTAATATTAGGCGATGTCATTACGCTTCGGACAATCTTAACACCGTGATTCAGATAATGACGTCATTTTACTAACGCCATCAACAATTTATTATGACCCAAAACATTAAATGTTAGAATGGTTGTTACAATATTATTATATTTATTTCTATCTATGTTTTCAAATGTACCTATTATTTATTTTTGTTTTTACTTTAAATATAAATTATTTTTATATTAATAATTAAACATTATTATTATTAAATAAATATGATTAATTTAAGATTTCAGATTAATCTCATCTCATGCAAAAACAATTTACACCGTGGCATAAATATGACAATCATGATATGATACTTTTTTTGAATTTTGATTGTTATTTTTTTTTGTGTTACGAAAACTGTTTCTGGTCCTGTTATACTACATGCCTTACCATATACTTGATTATATTTTACATCAGGCTGTCCTTATTTGATTCAGACCTGGTCCTGATCCGGAATGCCTTACCATACTTGATGATATTTCACATCAGGCTATCCTTATTTGGTCCTGATCCGGTATGCCTTACCATACTTGATGATATTTCACATCAGGCTGTCCTTATTTGGTCCAGACCTGGTCCTGATCCGGTATGCCTTACCATACTTGATGATATTTCACATCCTTATTTGGTCCAGACCTGAACCTGATCCGGTATGCTATACCATACTTGATGATATTTCACATCAGGCTATCCTTATTTGGTCCTGATCTGGTACTGATCCGGTATGCCTTACTATACTTTATGATATTTCACATCAGGCTATCCTTATTTGGTCCTGACCTGGTCCTGATCCGGTATGCCTTACCATACTTGATGTTATTTCACATCAGGCTATCCTGATCTGGACCAGACCTGGTCCTGATAGGCTTTGCCGGATCCGGCATGCCTCATTCTGTCCTGATCCGGTCCAGATACATGATCTGGTTGAACCATACTTTTTTTCTAGTAGGTGCCTATTATTAGGAATGGTTCTCGCTAAGCAGCAAAAGTCATAATCTTAGCAGGTATAATATGTTAATCAAAATTTGTTATGAATTTCACAAAAAAATCGGTATTCATTCTACTGGTGACATCTCAGCTGATAAAAATATAGGCGTGTATAGTTCCAGAATATAAATAAAGTCAATACACTTGACTTTACTGTAACGTGGGCGCCAGTTTTGCAATTTGATTCCACGATAATAAAGAAATTAATCATTCGACATGTAGGTGGCGCTAACATTAAAAAAATATGTAAATGTGGTCAATTATTTGAGTGGCAATGACGAAATTACACTTTCTATTTCACACGTGTTAAATTGTGAAGATATCTATAAGTAGTAAATTAATTATATGGTTTATAAATACCCGATTACGAAACGAAAAAATGATGTCACAAGCGGGGTTCGAACCCGCACCTATTGGGAATCTGGCCCAATCGTGCTGCCACTTACACCATCGTGAACTATTTTAGGACATGCAAATTTCGCTTCATATTATATCTTACGTCTTCAAGGTGACGTATGCCACCTACCGGACAATGTTTACACATTGTATAGGCTTCATACTTCAAACTTTAAAGTTAGAATTGTATTAAACGATGACACAACCTTGTTATTCAAATTACTGATTTTTTTTGCATTTAATATGCTTAATTATTTATAAATACCCGATTACGAAACGACGATTGGGCCGGATTCCCAATAGGTGCGAGTTTGAACCCCGCTTGTGACATCATTTTTCGTTTCGTAATCGGGTATTTATAAATAATTAAGCATATTAAATGCTAAAAATTTCAGCAATTTGAATTATATGGTTGTTAGTAAACTTTGATCAAAGTAGGCAAAGAAATATTAGTTTTGTAACTGGGTTAATTGATGGTTGTAATTCTATTTGAAAGAGATATTAGGTCGTATATTTTAAAAATATATGTGGTCAATTCTATTTGTCAGAGCCATATAGTTTCTATTGTTACGCTTGAAGCGCCTATGCAATATAAAAGAAATTAGCCTGATATACCATGCTAGAGAGGCTGATGTTATTTGGTTTAGTTTGCAGTATCCTTCTCTTATAATCATGCTAGCTTTGTCTACGTTCATCATCTTCTCAGTAGTGGTCACATTTTGACCCAGTCAGTGTAGTTATTGGATGAACTTCAAATATTAAAATTGACAGGGTGTATGTAAGTGCTATTGTCGTACTCCCACCGCTAAATTTGTAAGATGAAAGTTTTTAAAGTGTCATTCCTTTTAAATAGCTATTGTGTCTAACAGACCAAGCATTTATACCATAACCATTAAACGCCTTCCAGACGTACGTACAGTATGCAAGTCGAGTCCATAATGAGCGTTTTGTATCCAAAGTTGTCTGCGTCACTTCCGTTGAGAACGGTGCGCGTACGCACGCAGGGGCGTGTCGTTTATTGACAACTGTTGACAACCGTGATGGGAGTGATGTAAAAATGTTACAAGCTTGTTTACATACAAACGTGAGAGTATCTTCTAAGAAATCAACGTTCTGTTAGATCGGGCAAATCAAGTACTGTAGAAAATAATTATTGAACTTTGCATATAGTTTGATTAAAGTTTATTACGCGGTAGATATAAAAATACAGTAACATGACATAAAAAAGTAGGCACACGACACGATCATCACCGATAATAAAAGGTTTACTATTTTAACAAATACTTATGGAAAAAAAAAACAATATTATAATATTTATATTCTGCAAAATTATTAAGTACTTATTAAAAGTTCCTACCAATAACTTGTTGAAGGGTAGTGAAGCTATTTCTAGTTTTGAATTAAGTAGTTCTCAATAACAGCTAATATGATATACGAAGATCATTTTGAAATTTAGAAGAAATACTGACATTATTACTGGCAGCATAAAATATGTCATACTCTTGAGACATGTTTCTGCAGTACTTACTATCTTGTTTGTAAAAATTGCCGAAGGTCACACATACAGTAGTGTTATTTACCGCTTACAGATATTCTGTACATAGTGGGTATTTGTAGAAAACATATTATTTGGTCACTCAGAATACTTAAAAACAATACTCTTAATTCCTTTTCATTGCAATTATGTATATTTAATGTGAAGTTTAAATATTATGCTTACTTAGTGCTAGTGTGTGTATTGTATTGTGTAATGAGAAGAAACTAACGTCTAAGATACAGGCTCGGCCTAGTTTAAACGTTAGCACCTACAAAAATTAAATACTAACTTTGTAAGTACCTAATTATGCCTAGAAATTAGCGAAACTGTAGTATTGTTGATGGAATCAATAAAGTTATTATTATTACTGGCAATCGAAAATAATTCCCATTTTGAAATTTAGAAGAACTACTCACAATATTACTGCTGGCAGGCGAAAATAATTCCCATTTTGAAACTTAGAAGAACTACTCACAATATTACTGCTGGCAGGCGAAAATAATTCTCATTTTGAAACTTAGAAGAACTACTCACAATATTACTGCTGGCAGGCGAAAATAATTCTCATTTTGAAACTTAGAAGAACTACTCACAATATTACTGCTGGCAGGCGAAAATAATTCCCATTTTGAAACTTAGAACAACTACTAACATTATTACTGGCAGGCGAAAATAATTCCCATACGAATTTCTCACGAGACTATCAGATGCGAGTTAAAACCATTGTTTGTTGTATTTGTTAACCATCATAAGTCTTAGTATATGCTTATTTATTAAAACTAAGTAACCGATAAGTTCAACGGATACGATAAATAAATAACGGTGTATTTCCGTATGTGCCGATTGAAACAATTTGTTGTAACAAACGGCATTGTTGATGCAAAGATTAATGTTGTGAGAATTTAAGGGTGAATGTTATTGGATATTGAATTATGGACTTCTTTGTTTACTATGTTGCGTTTTATACTAAAATATGTAGCTTTTGCACACTTTATGTAATAGTTCAAATGCTCATTTGTAATATATTTAGCGCCGTAATAAAACTTCCTTTAGGATCTCTTTTGTTGTCATGGGAATGGTACCCGAAAGGGTAACCCGCCGGGCTGGCCACGGATGGCAAGGAAGCGGTACCAGTGGCCGGCCCAATGGCGATGGGGAGGAGATACGGTAGGTTATGGAGCCACAGGTTGCCTCCCCATCGCCTCGGACGAGGGGGCAACGTGCGTTCACAAAATAGCCTACCAAAAAAAAAAAAAAAAAAGGATTCTTTCGTTCGAAAACCTTAACTAATTTTTTATTAATTTATTTAACGACTATATGCAATTAAGTCTAGAATCATCATCATCGTCATCACACCTCATATATGACTCGCTGCTGGGCTCGAGCCTCCTCCATAATGGGAGCGATATTGACCTGCTTTACCAAGCCTAACCAGGACTCTACCAGCACGCCTAACCAGGCGTGACGGTATAGAGTCTAGAATAGTTCGCAATTAATATGGTTTCATCTCTCAATACTTTGAATTTATATTGGGAATACTTGTGCTTTCTACCATCTACCATAAAAGCGGCTACTAATACTAAGACTTGCACTAGTTGTGGGTGTCTTAAAAGAAGACTAAGATTTCTACACGATTTGGGCCACTCTTAGCTATTTTCAAATGGTCAACGATTGCATTCTCAATCAAGATTAATATCAGGCAGGCAGGCATGGGTGGAGATGACCATGCGACAATAATTTTAATTTAGTGTATCTGATGATCTCCGTGTGGTGACGGAGTAAGAATACAATTCACCAGCCCCTATCTTACCCGTGGGTGATCGTAAGAGACGACTGAGGTATCCCTCAGTCGTCTCTAAAATGCATATAACATCTATGCAAGAGATTGAAAACTCGAAATAAAACCCTATACCAACACGTCTGACCAGCGTGGTGTAGTAGGTCAATTTCCCTCCCGTTATGGATGAGTTTCGAGCCGAACGGTGGGACATATGTGGCCTGAGATGATGATGATGATGTATCTGATGACTTCCCCAGCCTGTATAGAAACTTTGAATATAATAATATGTCGTATAATTTAGCCACAGTATATTATTTTGTATTATTAACATTATCCACACTCTGTATTAAAAATTAAAATGATTAGGCTATCACTAGTATGATATATCAACTAATATGAATGTAGGTACCTACATATCATTTTACCACTTCAAATCTTTACCAAACGCAATACAAATTAATGCATATTATACCTTATTCCTGGGCCATAAGATCTATATAAACTGTGTCATCATACTTAGATAAAAAAATTAAAAGTACCTAATGCATGCGGCATAATGAAAGGATACCTACTCGGTCGGACCACAGATTAGTGAACTAATATTTACAAACGCTGTACTATTATTTTGTTTCAATATTTTGCTTGAAAATATTTTTTTTTAAATTTGCATGTGAAGACTTTTTAGTTACTTCCAAAATACTCCTATACACTACTAGTATTGCTGGTGTTTTCATTTATTGTCGCATTGTCATCTCCACCATTAAAAAAATATGTAAAATGTTTGCTAAGCACATTAATTAACTACATAAATGAATAACAGTAGTCGAGTTGTCATAATTTTCTTTCAATAATACCATAAGTTTTTACATACCAAAGTATTGTTTAATAGAACTGTTAAAAATTCACGGCTCTCTTACCTGTAAACAAAAACAAACACTATTTAGGTTTCGAAAGTTAAACAAAATATTTTTTTTTACAATTACAACGTAGCACAAAATGTAAAACTGTCTTGAAATGAAAACAATTCTTACGGATTCTATCGCGTTTGTATTTGATTTTTAATTTCCCGACGTCGCGACGTTTCGACCTCGTCCAGTCTAGACCAGTCCTCCCATGACCATGAACGCAATAGGTGTTCGAAACATCGGGCAATAAAATACAAAGGCATTAGAATCCATAAAAACCATTTGATTTCTAAGGTGTAATACTCGCGTGAACATCACAATTCATTATGTAAGACAGTCTTTTGGTCATATATTTACATAAGGTGGCCATAATAATTTAATTATTAATGCAAGAGCGGTATAAAATAAGCATAATCATAGTCCGGCAACTGAAAGACTGAATTCGACAGTTAAATAATACAAGTATAGTTAGTAAGTTAAAAATTAAAACACAAAATTATTTTAAATCAAACTTCTTAATTGTATTTTCTTGACTAGACTGTAGTTTAAATATACAGTAACTAATTAAAATCTTTACTTTAATTTGTTATAAATCATCATCATTCTCCTACTCTTATCCCAATTGCTTGGGGTCGATACAATATGTACTCTTCTTTATGAAAGAAGAAGTGCATATTGTAAAAGTTATTGGCAATAGTTTTATGACCGGCCGCCAGCCAGACGTCAACCCTCCTTGGGAATGAAATCGTTGACCAAACGGCATCAGTTGGAGTTGGCCCAGGTCGTTATAAGGCTCTTAGTCGTCTTTTACGACATGCACGAGCAAGGTAAGGATTGGTAGTATTCGTAGCCGCTACCACACAGCTTTGTTATAAATATAAAGCATAAATTCAAAAATTCCAAGGACCGGTCCATTATTTTTTTTTTTTTTGCGGTGGGCTATGGACGTCGCACCCCGCCAAATCGGTCCGGGGTGACGGAAGAGGCGGCGCGCAACCCCATTGACCCACCCTGCAAGCACCTCTTCTTCGCCGTACGAGCGGGCCACCGGTACCCGATCTTTGTCTTCGGTGGCCCGCTCGGCGGTATGCCCTCTTGGGCTCCTCTCCTGTCGACGCCCCGACAGCTTTCGCTGTCGAGGCGTCGTCCTCACGCGGTGGCCTCACGTCGGGTAACCGGACAATTCCCCGGTCCGATCACCCGAAGCCTCGGTTAGGGCGGCATCAGGCGCAGGTACTCGCACCTGCGCCGCCCCGGCCGCGGGCGGCGGCCCGGGTCACGGGAATCCTCCCGGGCCCGTTCCGCCACCTCCTTCTGCGAGATGACAGCCTTGCAGAAGGCGGCGACCGCGTCCCAATTCCTGACGCTGTCGACCATCGCTCGCGCAACAGCCGGCAGCGTCAGGTCGGCACCGATGACAGCGACGAGGTCACGGCGCTGCCCGTCCCAGCCCGAACATACCTCGAGCGTATGTTGCGCCGTGTCCTCGTCGCTACTGCAATGGTGGCAGGACGGAGTCCACTCCCTCCGCACGACCGTGTGCAGGTACTTGCCGAAGCAACCATGCCCCGACAAGACCTGCACCAACCGGAAAGACAGGACTCCGTGCCGCCGCTCCATCCACTCCATCAGTACGGGCCGGAGGGCCTCAACGGTAATAACACCGTATCTAGGCCTCTCCAGCCGCGTAGCCCAACGGGCGATGACTTCTCGGCGGGCGTCCTCGCGCCAGGTGGCTATCTCGTTGAACGATGGGGAGCCAACCTCTTCGCGCATTGAGGTAACCCGCCGGTAGAGGTCGGAGAGCATCTCCGCCTCTAGGTCCCACGGGGGTGTCCCGGCCAATAGGCACGCCGCCTCTGTCGACACCGTGCGGTACCCGCGAATGGCTCTGACCGCCATGACTCTCTGTGGCCTCCACAGAACCGCCCTGAGTTGGGCGTTCAGAGCCCTCGCCCACACGGGTGCGCCGTACATGGCCATTGAGCGGATCACCCCCGCATACAGCCGTCGGCCCTGAAAACTGGGTCCGCCCACGTTCGGCATAAGCCGAGAAAGGGCGGACGCCGCGCCGACCAGCCGGGGAGCAATTTGACGAAAATGCTCCCGGAACCACCATCGCCCGTCGAGCACCAGACCCAAGTACCTCATATGGGCCTGGATACTGATGTGGATGGAGTTGACGACTAACGAGGCGCCGATGGGCAGCTTTACACGGGGCCCATGGAATAAAAGGGCCTCCGTCTTGTTTAGGGCCACCCTGAGCCCCAGCGCCTCGATTCGCCTGACCATCTCCTCGGTGCCGAGAGTGGCCAGGCTCGCCGCCTCTTCGAGTGTCCTGCCCCGGGCTGTGACGAGCGTGTCGTCAGCATAGCAAATAACGCTCAGCCCGGGGGGGAGACTCCCTCTCAACGCCCAGTCGTAACCGATGTCCCACAGAGTCGGCCCCAGAACCGACCCCTGCGGAACACCGCACGACATGGGCGTCCGCACAATGTCCCCTGCGGGGCTCGCGTAGAGAACACTGCGCCCCTCCAAATAGTCTGCCACCAGCCGCCTGAGGTACAGGGGCACTCCGTGGAACCGGAGCGCCTCCCTGATGCAGCTGAATGGCAGACTATTGAAGGCGTTGGCGATGTCCAACGACACCGCCAACAGCACTCCTTTGCCGGCGACAGCCTCCGCGGCCGTCTGCCTCAGGCGTAGCAGGGCCCCGATGGTCGAACGCCCCCTTCGAAACCCAAATTGAGCGTCCGACAGATCGGGCCCCACCTCTTCCAGGTGCTGGACGATGCGGGCAGCGAGGACACGCTCCAGCAGCTTACCCACATCGTCCAGAAGCACAATGGGCCTGTAGGCCGACGGCGAATCCGGGGGCCGTCCCGGCTTTGGCAGGAGAACCAACCTCCCTTCCTTCCAGCACTCAGGGAACTGTCCAGACGTCAGACAGGCGTTGAACAGTCGCCTGAGGCGAGGTTCGACATGCTCGAGGACCAACGTCAACACCCGGACTGCGATTCCGTCCGGGCCGGGGGCCGTGGTGGCGGAACGAATCTTCGCCACGGCTGCCCCCACTTCCGACTCCGTCACGGGCGGAACACTCTCGACGGCCTCCCGGTCGTGATCTGGCGAAGCCATGACCGGGGGCGTATGCTCCGACTGCCGCGGGAACAGCTCCTCGACCACTCTACGAAGGAGGTCGGGCTTGAGGGTCTCGGTGAGAGGGGGCCCTGCGCGCGTAGCTTATTCAGCGACGCGCGATACGGGCGACCCCAGGGGTCACGGTCAAGACCGTCCAGCATCTCCTGCCACTCGCGTCCTTGGCGGACCGGATGGCCAGCCGAAAGGCGCTACGCGCACTGCGGTACGCCTCGTACAGCTGGCCCTCCCGCTCAACATCGCGGCGACGCCGCCGACTGCGGGTGTAGGACCTTCGGGCACTAATGCACGCCGCACGAAGGTCCGCCAGTCTTGGTAAGGACCGGTCCATGAGGATCATACTATTTCTACGTAGCAGATAGTATTGGAACGATATTTTGTGAAAATGAAATAGCTTTTTATTTTTGACAGGCTTTTGTCTAGTCATACTCCAGTCAAAGGGAAAGTAGGAGGGAAACCTACAGTAAGGGGCTACAGGTAGCTTTCCCGCCTACTTTCCCTATCTAACTTATTACCCTTCATCGCTATTTGGGTATACAATTATACACACCACCGACAGCGAGTACTTTTCTTGTAGGTAGTATACATATAAATGTATGCGTACGCACTACGCATCGATAACGTAAATATTTCGCTGGTAATAACTAAACGCATTTGTATTTGTACACAGTATAGCCACTTACCAGAACCAAATTTCACTCGCGTTTATGACTTATACATACTCGGCACAACTGAATACTGAATGTTCTCACTACAATGTAATGTACTGTATACCATATGGCTTTACTTCTTATTTATTTTAATTAGCACATTCCGAGAGCACTAAATTACGTTTAAGATCTGTATTTCACCAGGTCTTTGTGTTTTAGGTACAATAATACATTGTACATCATCATTCTCCTACTGTTATCCCAATTACTTGGGGTCGATACAATGTGTACTCTTCTTCATAGTACATATTCTAAAAGTTATTGGCAATAGTTTTATGACTGACCGCCTGCCAGACATCAATCCTCCTTGGGAATGATAATAATATGTTGTACATATTCTTACTTTATTACCAAATATTCAGTAATTCAAATTTAATAGATTGTAAGTCATAAAGCAGCTATATAAAGCCGACTCGACCCAACCACAAATCAACAAATCACAGATTTGTAATTAAAAAATAAAATACAATAGAATTCTTTAAAATCGATCACATCGCCACCTATTAGTTTCAATTGTTAAAATAGGCCATTCCTGAATATATCTGGATACACATAAAAAAATCACCTAAAGCCAGCTATTTAGAAGGCGTTTAGTCACTCACACACACGTATAAAAAAAGGGTTATATGTCATCATCATCATTCTCCTACTCTTATCCCAATTGCTCGGGGTCGATACAATATGTACTCTTCTTTCATAGTACATATTGTAAAAGTTATTGGCAATAGTTTTATGACTGGCCGCCTGCCAGACGTCAACCCTCCTTGGGAATATAATTGTTGACCAAACGGCATCAGATGGAGTTGGCCCAGCTCATAGTCGTCTTTTACTACATCCACGAGCAAAGTAAGGGTAGGTAGTATTCGTAGCCGCTACCACACAGCTAAAAAGGGTTATATGTATAAAGAAGATTTTATATTATATCTCTTTATAAAACTTTAAACTTACATTAATAACATACCACCCACATAAACTAACATAAAAAGTTACTTTATAATAAGATCACACTCACTTTTCATTCATTCACGAACTAAAAAAAACCTCAAGTGGAACATTAGTCTAGCTAACGGCATTATGAGTACTGTTTTTTTACAGCTGTCTGTCAAAACAACGTCGAGTAATAAGGTCGAGAACCGAACCCCGCCCACGAGACAGCCGTCCGTTACGTCACTGACATAGGAGATAGCTGCCGTTTTTATCTATTTGATAACGCAATTGGTATATTGAATGGATGTGTATAGGTGTGACGAAGTTAAGCAGGTCAATTCTATCTAATATTATTATTGCATATGTCAGTTCGTCTTGTCGTGTGGTGACGAGTAGAATACAAATTTCATCATCATCCTCATCACAGCCCATAACGTCCCACTGCTGGGCTCGAGCCTCCTCCGTAATGTGAGAGAAATTAACCTACTATACCGCGCCGGTCAGACGTGTTGGTATATGGTTTTGTTTCGAGTTTTCCTTCTATTGCATAGATGTTATATGCGTTTTATATCCCTAGTCGTCTCCGTACGATCACCCACAGCTAAGATATGGGGTGGTGAATAGTATTCTTACTCCGTCACCACACGACAATATACATAATTACGGGCATACAAATTTACCCTGTTGTAACTATGGGTTTTGTAAATGTCGATTATGTGAAATCATATACAGATAATACCTTTACAAGAGGTGGACGAATTGTTATGGATTAGGTACCTGTGAAAACTACACCTGTGCCTACAATTATTTTGGTGCGGCCAAAACTAAAACTATGTTAAGCATATCTTATGCTCTCTCGAAGTGTAATACTTATTTTTTTAATATTAATGAAGTCCCCGTGCAGAAGTAAACCGCTTTGTTTAGGATTTTTTTGAGGACAAATTTTGGTCCGGTCTAGCATCGCCTAGAGCGTGCCATAACCTACCATACAATACTTCCCTTCCCTATCACCATTTGGACAGGCTACGAGTACCAAGTCCTCGTCTTCGATCTCCTTACGCTTGCTATACCCTAAATTTCAAATTTACTGCATTCATCATCATTCATCATTTCAGCTCATATATGTCCTACTGTTGGGCCCGAGCCTCCTCCTTAAAGGGAAGGAAATAGACCTACTATACCACGCTGGTCAGACGTGTTGGTATAGGGTTTTGTTTCGAGTTTTCCTTCTCTCACATAGATGTTATATGCATTTTATATCCCTTAGTCGTCTCTTACAATCACCCACGAGTAAGATAGGGGGTGTTGAATTGTATTTTTACTCCGTCACCACACGGAAAATTTACTGTTTAATTTCAAATTTACTGCAATATTATTGTAAATATTCATATTTATTTGATCTAGTCATACATCGGATATGAAGTTAGCGTGAAGCTGAAATGAGCGCGATTTCCCTCGCGTGTTCCACATCACAATATTGGAACACGCAAATCCTTTGTGCAGACGGCATTATAAATTCTAACATTGTTGTCAAATTGATCATCAATTCAAATCTTTTCAAATAGTTAACGGTAATCATAGCGTTGGCGTATAAGTAATGAACAACTACATTACGATTTACATTATAGTAAAAACCGTGACTTTTTCATCCTAACGGGCTTAGAATGCAAAATGTTAACACCTATTCCTTTTTTTTTATTGCTTATGGTGGTAACGTTTCCGTAGAGATCGCATTTCGACCGCATTAATTTTCCTTTCATGCTCTTTTCTGCATACCCAACTCTCGCTTCCATACAGTAATGTTGGGACCAGCACTGCGTTATGTATTGCTACACGTGCCTTCTGGCTGAAGTGGTGGCTACCGAGAAGATGTCCCAACGCTCAGTTCACTCTATTTCACGCATTCACTCTTCGCTCTATATAAATAATGGGGTGGCAACACTTGATATTAGTGGGCCAACAACAGCAAGAGTGACCGTGTGAGGCGACGTTCTGACGTTTTCATGCCAGAACGTCCGCGGAGGTACCCGAAAAGATAACATGTCAGACGAGCCATCTAAGTCAAGTAATTTATGAGCTGTTCAATTAATGAAGATTTTATGGCAGATTATATTGACCTTTCATCGCTCCGGACAGGTCCGGCCGGCAAGATGTGAACCGACCATAGCCTGTCAAAAGAAAACTTACCCGCATCTTTAGATTCATATAAGCTCATTATGTGTATGACAAGCAAACAAGACTAGCCTGCGATTGACAGCCACTCGCGCTTAATATACTACAGTAGTGCGAAAATCATTTGCTCTACTCGTTTACTTCAGTATGGATAGATATCATAGTCAATTTTTCTTCTGTGTAGATATTGTACCCAACGTTTATAAGAATTATAAAAAAAAATCTAATAATTTAATATTGCTAAATTTAGCACGGTCGAATTGACAAACTCGCATGTTGCATAATTATGCATATAAAATGCCAATGCCAATATATTTAATAGTTCCTTTTATAATAAAAAAAAAATAACGATTAATTAGAATTACACGAAATTCTTGTTAAAAATATTTTATTCATTAAGTTACACATATGTATTTAACGCTTGATGCATTTAATGTTATTTCATGTATAAAGTTGAAAAAAAAAAAAAACAACAGGCAGTCATGGGGACTGCCGATAGAAGTGAAAACTATTAACTTAAGACTAATTGAAAGAATAATAATTTTCTAATTTTTATATAAAAATAAAAACCTATAAGTTTTCCCCTCCAAAAACGCTCAACGCGCCTAAAGAAGTTATCATATAGCTATAGATATACTATTAGCATTAGCATGTCGGTGACGCGAACCTATAAGTTTTTCCCCTCCAAAAACGCTAACGCGTCTAAAGAAGTTTTCACATAGCTATAGGTATACTATTAGCATTAGCATGTCGGTGACGCGAACCTATAAGTTTTTCCCCTCCAAAAACGCTCAACGCGCCTAAAGAAGTTTTCACTTCAAAAATTTTTACGTATTCTATAGCGTTTGTATTTGAGTTTAAATTTCCCGACATTTCGAACAGTTTACAGCGTTCATGGTCACGGAAGGACTAAGGTGTCTCACGTCTAATAAGTCATTGTTATTACAGAAATTTATTGAGACCCGTTACAGTATCAGTTATTGAATTGTATAACTAGTTTTATTTCAAATGTGTAATACTCGCGTAAACATTAGAAATCATTATGTATCAAGTTCTTCGATAAATTACGCTAAACGGCAAACCTATTTTGAAAGTTGCGCCGGTGACGGAAAAGTTAAGGAGTGAAAGGTTGACATGGTATGGGCATGTGATGAGACGGGATGAAAGTAATGTTGTGAGGAAAGTTATGAATATGAATGTTTATAATATGAATATGGCTTTAGGGGTAAAGGAAGACCAAAGAAAAGATGGATGGACAGGGAGTGACTGCAGAGATGACGTCTGATAGAACTGTATGGAGGAGGATGACATATTGCGTCGACCCCAAGTAATTGGGATGAGAGCAAGATGATGATGAAAACGCAAATCTATATTTTGATTAGATTTTTATAGTCACGATTTCACGAACGCTAAGTTCGTTCATTAACTAATATCAGAAGATACAAATATGATTAAACATACATACATACATACATAGCCTCACGCCTGTTTCCCAGAGGGGTAGGTAGAGACTACGGATTGCCACAAACCACGATCCTGGCATACTTCCATCGCTTCATTCACACTCATAATAGTCTTCATGCATGCTCTACGATTACGCATACTCTTAATAAGACCTCTCGTCAACACATCTCCAACTTGGTGCAGAAAAGTATGACGTGGTCTTCCCCTTGTATTCGTCCCATTCACGTTTGCTTTATATATTTGCTTCGTCAACATCTCGTCAGTCATTCTTTCTAAATGTCCAAACCACCTCAGCATACTCTTTTTGATCTTTGTCACTACTTCTTCATTCACACCACAGCGCTCTCTTATAACATTATTCCTAATTTTATCTTTCATACTTACATCACACATACTACGAAGAGTTCTCATCTCTACAGCATTTATTCTACTTTCATGTCTTCCCTGCCAAATCCAACTTTCACTACCATACATGAGACTAGGTACTAATACTCCCTTATGTACAGCTAAACGTGCCTTTTTGGATACGTTTCTGCTTTTCATAAAGGTGTATAGTGCCCCATTCACTCTATTACCAGCATTTACTCTTCTTTCAACATTATCATTATTTTTACCATCTCTAGTAAACACAACACCCAAATACAAAAATTCTTTCACCTGTTCCAGTTCCTCACCATTTATAAAAATGTTACATTCCGTCATACATGTATCCTTTTCAAAAACCATAATTTTCGTCTTATTTACATTTACTTTCATACCTTTTCTTTCAAAAGCTTCATGCATAGTAGTTACCTTCGCCTGCAAATCTTCTGCCGATGATGCAAGTAATACCTGATCATCTGCATAAAGAAGACATTTGATAAGTAACTCATTCATTCGTAAACCACAATCATTATTTTTCAGATCTTTCAAACAGCTATCCATGAATAGGTTAAACAACCACGGGGACGCTAAACATCCCTGTCTAACACCTTTATCGATATTAAACCACTCCGTATAGGCTCCGTTTATTTTTACGCATGCCCTGGAATCCTTATAGATGGATTTCAGCGCGTGAATAAGATAATGATTAAAGATATAAGAATATGATTAAAGATTTAAATTACTGAAATTTAGCATTTAATATGCTTAATTATTTATAAAACCGATTACGAAATGAAAAATGATGTCACAAGCGGGATTCGAACCCGCGCCTATTGGGATTCCGGCCCAATCGTGCTGCCACTACACCACCGTGACTAATTGTAGGACATGCAAATTTCACTTCGTATCATATTTACGTCTTAAGGTGACGGTATGCTATCTCTCGAACCCGTGGTGTAGTGGCAGCACGATTGGGCCGGAATCCCAATAGGCGCGGGTTCGAATCCCGCTTGTGACATCATTTTTCATTTCGTAATCGGTTTTATAAATAATTAAGCATATTAAATGCTAAATTTCAGTAATTTAAATAACAAGGTTGTGTCATCGTTTAATACAATTCTAACTGTAAAGTTTTAAGTATTAAGCCTATAACAATGTGTAAACATTGTCGGGTAGATAGCATACCGTCACCTTAAGACGTAAATATGATACGAAGTGAAATTTGCATGTCCTACAATTAATCACGGTGGTGTAGTGGCAGCACGATTGGGCCGGAATCCCAATAGGCGCGGGTTCGAATCCCGCTTGTGACATCATTTTTCATTTCGTAATCGGTTTTATAAATGTTAAAGATATTGATAATTTCATATTGCGAATATATCGCGCCAAGTATCGATCGGATTCAATTCCCATGGAGGACAATACTTTGTGCGATCCACAAATTATTCTTCTAAGTCTGAGTGTATGTATTTCTTAATTGTATGCTTGTGAAATCCCGCACAATACCAGAAATGGTTATAATAGTACAAGTATTTGTCTTTAAAAATGTGTTTACTATACAACTATACCCAGAGTCGGACATCAAATTGTGGATCGCAGAAAATATTGTCCTGCATGGGAATCGAATAATTAACATTGATCGGTATATTATCCAGTACACTATCTGTATGTTACTTTTTTATGAAAGTGGGTGAACTGAGAATAATAATTGATAGTGCTGTAACAATTTATTAGAAAATAATATATTAATTCTGATGTTATTACAATTCTGATTATATAGCATTGCGATTCAATAAAATTGAGTAACTTCTGTAGTAGATGCTGTCCAACTTGATGTTCAGCGAGAAGTTCAGAAGAACTTAGCTAAAAGCCTTATAACCTCTCCATAGGTCCATTTACCACCCATCAGCGTTCCCTGTTGACCTGCTAGATCTCCTCACATGATTGCTACGTTGAATTATCCGGTGCGGTTTTTGTTACGAGTTTTACTACAACAAACACCTAATTGTTGATATTCATGGCAATTGGCATCCAATGGTCACTTTTTGCCCGGCCGCTGTAGACTCATTGAGTGATTTAACTGAAACATTATCGTTTCGGAAAAACCCGCGTGTTAACCGTTAATTCTGTATTGGTTACATCGATCTTTTTACCTTACTTTATTTGTAGGATTTTATTTTATAGAGAAAACCTGAGCTATGAAGTTCCACGCACAGCGTACTGAACTTTCCCATATATGCCAATGATCCAGTATTAGGAGGCTAACATTCACAAACCACGTTTCTGTGGTATTGTAATATTTTCTCCATACGTTCATTTGTACGATGGTAATATATTAAGATAGAGGCACAAGAAAATAGAAATACCCGTAACTTGAAGAGAAAATAAAAAAGTTAAAAACGAGGATATAAATTTGAGAAAATTAAGTATAATATTATGTATAAAAAGTAAATATATTATGTAAAGTATACACGAGAGAGTCGAGAATGGTGTCGTTTAAAACATTTCAATTCTTAAACAAATTATTAAGAAAGTTTTGCATATAATAAAGTATAATAAAAAATGCAAAGTACCGCTTCAAATTGAACAAATAAAAATTATAATATTCATTAATGGCTCATGGTTAGCTCATGGTGAGCTAGTAACATAATAAATGTTGTGGAAAATAAGTACTACAGAGCTTGTCCACTATTTATTCACCTATCAGCTTATCAAAATTCACCGTTGGCGGTACAAAGTATCCCAAAGGCGATTGTAGTTCGTGTTAAGACTATCCTAGAAGAGTGTTACTGACTACGCTTTTCGTTCTTTTTTTTTGTGCGTTTTAGTAGTTAGCCTCAGATGGCTATGACAACTTTACCCGGACTGTGGGTGAGCGCTGAGGGCTCTCAACCCGATGCGCTTTTGGACTGAGTATATGATTCAGTAGCTTTTAACGACTTCTACGGAAAAATAAGGATAGTGGCATATCGTATTCTTAAAGTAACAAAATAAAAAGAATAAACTAATAAACGAAGTGACACATCTTTATCGTGCTACCGTAGCATATAAGCTCGAGTGAGTGTCAATGTAAAAAACTAAGATTGCCAGCTATTTTTACTGCCATATCGTGACATTGAAGATAGTAGTAACAGCTAAAAGTATGTCATTTCGGTTTATTGACACTAAATTCTCGAGACCAGAAGTAGCATAGTAAAAATAGCATAGCAGCTATTATGGGTCTGAAATTTTTATAGGATCTTGGTATATGATAGTGATAAGTAGCCGATCCAGTCATCATTTCTTTTAATATATCTGATACTATGGGAAGCTGTTGCTCTTCTGAGATCGTCCTTCATCTCATCATCTCAGCTCATATATGTCCCACTATTAAGCTCGAGCCTTCTCCATAATGGGAGGGTAATTGACCTACTATGCATGCTATGCATGCTCTACGATTGCATGCATGCATACTATGCATGCTCTACGATTACGCATACTCTATGCATGCTATGCATGCTCTACGATTGCATGCATGCATACTATGCATGCTCTACGATTACGCATACTCTTAATAAGACCTCTCGTCACGCTGGTCAGACGTGTTGGTATAGAGTTTTGTTTCGAAGTTTCCTGCTCTCGCATAGATGTTATATGCGTTTTATATACCTTAGTCGTCTCGTACGATCACCCACTGGTAAGATAGGGGGTGGTGAATTGTATTCTTACTCCGTTACCACACGGAAAGATCATCGTCCTTACTATATAATAAATAAATAATATTCCATTGTTTGATAAGTTTTTATTTTTCAATAAGTCGCAATGCTGTTTTCATTAAAAGTTCACTACATGTAATTGAAATAAGACTTGCGTTATTAGGTGCATTGAACAGTAACTAACAGTTTTTATCATCATCATCTTGCCATCAGATGAATTGCAAATACACGCTAAAGATGTTAAGGACCTCTTTCATATAATAACTTGGAGGACAAATGCTATAAAACACCTAGAAGTTGTGACTCCGATGACTGACGATCGTTGCAAATTTAAATCGTTATTTTACGTATAGAGACACTAAAATGCGACAAACACAGGCAGATATCTCAATAATAAATCAAAAAGACCCAAAATACTCTTAAAACTCGTCTTCCTGGGCACACTTGAAACTTCAGTAACACTTGAAACATTCACACAATCCATGCTATCAAACAATAAACAAAACAACCACAATAATGAAACAAACTGTTAAACAAATATAACTTCTATTTATGTTTATGCTACCATTTAGATCATGGAATGACAAATCCGTGTACGGCCTTAAGCATCACAAAACCAATCCTTTTAAGCAAATATCGGTCAACCGTGGGTTTATCTCTGCGTGCTTCAAACTCGTCGAAGTCACGAGGAAAGAATAACTCTTGTCTATTTATATATATATATCTCTGACACATCTCTATTAAGTTGTCAACAAACGATTTGTTTAGATGCAATAAATTGAGCTTATTAGATTTAAACAATAATATTATTATTAGAAAATGTTCGCTGTGTGGACTACCACAGCCACTAGGCTACGAATACTAGCACCCCTTACTTTGCTCGTGGATGTCGTAAAAACGACTAAGAGCTTTAATATCGACCTGGGCCAACTCCACCTGATGCCGTTTGGTCATCAATTACATTCCCAAGGATCGACGTTAGGCAGGTGGCCGGCCATAATACTATTGCCAATAACTTTTGCAATATGTACGAGTACAAAATTAATGGATTTCAAATCTCAATTATTTGATTGGCAAAGATGAACTGATATATTTTCAACGCGAATATTTACACATACATACATACATATCATCACGCCATATCCCTTGCAGGGTAGGCAGAGAGAACAGAGTGCCAGAGAACTCTATCTCTGCATACTTCACTCGCTTCCTCAACATTCATAATTCTCTTCATACACGCTCGCCGGTTTCGGAGACTCTTGACTCCACCTTCCTTCAGTACATGACCGATCTGGTCTAGGTAGGTTAGTCTCGGTCTCCCTCGGTACCTACATCCTTCCACTTTCGCATTGTATATCTTCTTAACCAGGCGTTCGTTCGGCATTCTTTCCACATGTCCGAACCATCGGAGCATTCCCTTTCGCATCTTTACACCAATACTCTCTTTCATACCTACTCGCTCTCTTACGTCGTCGTTACGAATGCGGTCGGTCAGCCTAACTCCACAGATTTTCCGCAGAGATCGCATTTCGACCGCATTAATTTTACTATCATACTCTTTTCTGCATACCCAACTCTCGCTTCCATACAGTAATGTTGGGACAAGCACTGCGTTATGTATTGCTACACGTGCCTTCTGGCTGAGGTGGTGGCTGCCGAGAAGTTGCCCCAACGCTCCGTTCACTCTATTTCCCGCATTCACTCTTCGCTCTATATCAATGGTGTACCTTCCATCTCGGCTAAATCCACATCCAAGATATACAAATTCATCCACTTGCTCTAGTACATCATTACCTATTGTTACTCTTACATCTGTTCTGGTTTTATCTCTTTCAAAGACCATTATTTTGGTTTTGCTCACATTCACGCGTAGACCCCTTTTCTTACAATCTTCTGTCATTGTGTCGACTAGGGTCTGCAGGTCAATCGCTGACTGTGCCAGCAGGACTGCATCATCTGCATAAAGCAGAGCAGTGACCACTGAGTCGCCCATCTGGACTCCCACATTCATATCGTTCAACCTTTGGAGACATTTATCCAGATATATGATAAACAGCCTGGCTGACAGAACGCACCCCTGCTTAACGCCGATATTGACGTCAAACCAAGGCGACATTCCATCATCCAGCCGCACACAGGCTCTACAGCCCATGTAACTGGACTGCACAGCCTGTAGCAGTTTACCGTTAATACCATACTCCGGTAAAATGTCCCAAAGTTCCTTTCGTACAACCGTGTCAAATGCTCTCTCCAGATCCACAAAACTGCAGAAAACCCTCTGACCTAGAGCCAGATGCTTCTCCACAATGTTGCGCAGAGAGAACACTTGATCCATGCATCCCCTTCCACTCCTGAAACCTCCTTGTGTCTCACACAGTAAACCATCGGACACCATCCTCATTCTCCTTTCAATAATTTTTCCATACACTTTTGCTGCCAAACTGGTCAAGCTTATGGCTCTGTAATTTGCGCAGTCATAACGTGAACCCTTGTTTTTAAACAAAGGCACGATGACTGCGCTATTCCAGTCCCTGGGAACCATTCCCGAGCTCCAACATAAATTGAGGAGCAACAGGAACGCCTCCCAGACACAAGAGCCACCAAGCTTGATCATCTCGGCAGACACCATATCAATGCCCGCTGCCTTACCATTTTTCAAACTTCTTATCGCCCATTCAACTTCATCCATACTGATGCCATCGGAGGACGCCGTTGTCGAATGTTGATCTACTAAACCACATCCAACACCGGCGCCAACCGTAGCATCCGCATACATATCGCCAAAATATTCACTCCATCGGCTTAACACGTCTTGTGTTTGTGTAAGAATGTCTCCACCTTTAGACCTTATTTTATTCATTCTGAAGGCTGACCAACCACCCCGAGACTTCTTCACCTCCCTCCAAAAGAGTTTGGTGTTACCCTCGAAGTTTTTAGTCAGCCTATCTTCTGCACTCATACTTGCTCTATCACGTTTCTCTTTCACTAAGGCCTTGGTGTCATTCTTACATTGCCGATATATTTCTTTCTTCTGTTCAGTCATACTGTCATTCAGATTCAAAGAAGAGACATAGTCCAGCCACGCTTTCTTCTTTTGCTCTACGGAAGCTGCCACTTCCGCATCCCACCATGTATCACCATTTGTTTTTCTATGCTTCTTTGAACTTCCACATACTTCTTTCGCTGTATCTACCATACTCTCTTTCAATACTCTCCAGCATTCTTCAATGTCCGATTGCGGCTGGCTTGCCATCGTCAGCCGTTCTCGGACACCCTCTGCATACTTTTCTCTTACACACTCTTCTTGCAACCTTTCAACCTTTATTCTTTCAAGCCCTCCGAAGTGGACACGCTCTCGCCAGTGCCTCCACTTTCTGAACAGACCACTAAATCTCGCAATAACGAGATAGTGGTCCGTGTCGACTGTGGGGCCCCTGTAGGCTCTTGCGTCCAATATTTTGCTTCGGAGGCGACTGTCTACCAAAATTAAATCTATTATGCTTTTCTGTTCATTCCTTCTCCATGTATACATATGGATGTCCTTATGTTGGAAAAATGTGTTTGACACAATAAGGTTTTTCTCCATGCATACATCCGCTATGAGCCTACCTGCGTCGTTCACTCTCTTATCACCAAATGGACCAAGTACGTCCTCATAGTCGGGACGCTTGGTCCCCACCCATCCGTTCAAATCTCCGCATACAATCACGCGTTCACTGGTTTCTGCCATATCCAGAACTTCCCTAACATTGTCCCAAAACTTCTCTAGGTCTGATGCCACCGAGGATCCTACGGGAGCATATGCTACAACCATGAATACCTTGGTGACACCTAGTTTTATACGGACCCAGAGAAGTCTGGGATCATACATTCCGTAATCCTTCACACCTGAGGCCAAGCGAGAGGACAACAGCACTCCTACCCCCATGCTGGCTCGATCGCTCTGTGGTACACCAGACCACAGAGCCATCCCGCCACCAGGAAGATCGCAGGCGTCGCTGCCCCTTCGCTTGGTCTCTGTTACACAGAGCACGTCTAGCTGTTTGTCCGCCATGACGGATATCAGCTCGTGCAACTTACCTTCCACACAACCTCTTACATTCCACGTGCCCACCCGGCACTCCGTTCTCCTCGACTCGCCTAACTGGGCAAGGCGTGATGGGTGGCGGCCCCCATCGCCGCAACTGCCGATGTTCGTACCGACGGGGGCGGGTCGGTACGCGTCGCCTTCGGGGGACGCCCTAACCCGCATTGCGGTACGCATTTCGAGCCGGATTAGCAGTCTAATTAGACTGGCAGGGGACGCGAACGAGCACGCTCCGGACTATGCCCCCCTATGCGAATATTTCTTACAAAATAATAAATCATTGGATATCTAAACGTTTTGAGTATAATTTTAGAAATTACAATTAATCAGATTTATATATTAATGTAATAGATTAAAAATATGTCATGATATTATCCATATAAATTCTGAAGGCAATCCATTTCCCTGGAAAGACGCCTGCCAACGTCAGTGCTATATCATAATAGACACGGGAGGGAGGGCTTACTGAAATTTTTCGTAATCTAATCTGCCGTATCATTCCTATTCCATTTACTGGTGGCACATATCTCTGGGTGGTACTTACTTAAAGGAATCTAATTATTTTTATCAACTGTTATTAAAAGTATTGATACAAAATAGTTTCGATGTTTCAAAGTACCAAGCGTTCCTCAAGGCTGTTTTTTCTTTTTTACAACCCCTTTAATATAACTAGCCTTCTCAAAGGTAAAAAGAAAATTTGGTTACAGCCTTATAGACTCGGCTCGTATTCGTTTCACGGCTGGGCTCGATCCTTCTCTCGTCGACGCTACGAGGAAAATTTACCTACTATACCACGCCAGAAATACGGATTGGTTTAGGTTTTTATTTTCTAAGTTTGCCTGCGCTTGCATAGATGTTATCTGCATATTACATACTTTAGTCATCTCTTACGACACCCACGAGTAAGAAAACTTGCAGTGGTGAATTGTATTCTTACTACGTCAAGGAAAACAGCCTACCAAACACAATTAATTTTACTGATTCAATTTTATACGAAAACCATATCCTAACTCTTCTAGTCAGCGCTTGAACTTATGCCAAATTTCCTTTTACTAGGAGGAGGCCTGTGAATAAGAATGAAATAAATATGAGAAAATGTGGTAGTTTTCTTATATGATGCCTTTTTTTGAACCACTATGACCTGGCTACACTTCGTCCTGAATGGACGACTGAAGGTGTGTATAAGACTTTATTGTCCATAATATCTGGTCTCTTCACCTTTTAAACGGACCACCAGTAACGCTATGGCTATAGATGCTTACATATCGATGAAAAGTAGATCGTTCAATCACTTGTCTTCACAAAATTGATTATGGTCATATGATATATCTACAATTACACGTAATAAAGAGATTTTTTTTTTATTTAACAGGGTGAGTTCAAGACTCCAATACGATTCTAAGAATTCTCGTAACAAACTCCTAATAACTCAGACTAAGAATTAAAGTTCAAAACACGATATCAATATTCGCATTCAACTGCAGAAATGGCATAGCGGTTATCGACCTTTCATACATATTGTTGAAGTTTTCTATCCAGGACAATATTTCGTGTAATTTCAAAATAACTTTTCTGAGCCTAAGTAAAAATTGTAAAGTTCTTAGCTATACAAATATATTTTATGATACTTTAAGATAACGTTTAAAAATAAACAAACAAACGCATGATTTACTCAACAAAATTTAAATCAAAATCATTTGTTTGAACCAACCGATGTTTCCACTAAGACAATATCACTTGAGCGTAAACTTTCAATTAATATGACCTCCCGTGCAATCATTCAA
Source organism: Lymantria monacha (assembly GCA_905163515.2). Lineage (NCBI taxonomy): Eukaryota > Metazoa > Arthropoda > Insecta > Lepidoptera > Erebidae > Lymantria > Lymantria monacha. The sequence goes on along the minus strand of LR991107.1, from coordinate 9,179,111 downwards.
TTGCTGCGCGCGCGCCAGATCATAACTCGCTACACTAGTCGGGCTTGTTCTGATTGAGTTATTATTGTTTTGCAGTCTCCCGCAAATTCATATCGTGTATTTTTAGAGTTCCGTAACGAAAGTATGCAAACAGAATCTTATTATTAAGCTGCTCCATGCTGTCCATGAGCGTCAAAGAGCCATATCTCAAGCATCATAATGGTTCAAGTTGAGATTTCCATGTGTGATTATTTTGTGATTATTGCTATTTCTTATATAGGAGCTAATAATAAAAATTAAGTTAAAAATTAAATGGTGTATCCATTTAATTTTAACTTAATTTTTACAATATTACAAACTATAAGGGTTCCGCTTTTTCTTTTCGAGCTACGGAACTCTTAAAAAGTGAACTTTTTTTATCGATTTTAATAATAATATTGGATACAAATGTCTTAAATAAAACTTATTTAATTATAAAGATCTGAATGACCGAGTTTATATCATTATTTTTTTTAATAAATTGCTTTATTTTGGACAGAATAATTGATGAAATAATGAAAAAAAAAACCATTATAAATTAAAAAAGGGGGAAAAAAATAAACTAAGGATAAAATAAGGATTCGGGCTCCACATTAACCGACTGTTCGATTTCTCAACTAAATTATTTCTGTTCTGGATGACAATGGCTAAATTTACCTTCATCCCGACTAGAAAAAAAGTATGGTTCAACCAGATCATGTATCTGGACCCGATCAGGATAGAATGAGGCATGCCGGATCCGGCAAACCCGATCAGGACCAGGTCTGGTCCTGATCAGGATAGCCTGATGTGAAATAACATCAAGTATGGTAAGGCATACCGGATCAGGACCAGATCAGGACCAAATAAGGATAGCCTGATGTGAAATATCATCAAGTATATAGTAAGGCTTGTAGTAGGTATATTAGAACCAGAAACAGTTTTCGTAACACAAAAAAAATATTAATCAAAATTCAAAAAGTGACATGATTGTCATATTTATGCCACGGCGAAATTGTATTTGCATCAGAGAAGATTAATCTGAAATCTTTAATTAATTATATGTATTTAATAATAATAATAATGTTTAATTAATAATATAAAAATAATTTATATTTAAAGTAAAAAACAAAAATAAATAATATATATATATATATATATATATATATATATATATAAATGTACCTAACATTTAAAAACATAGATAGATAGAAATATTATATTGTAACAACCATTCTAACATTTAATGTTTTGGGACATAATAAATAGATGGCGTTAGTAAAATGACGTCATTATTTGAATCGCGGTGTTAATATTCTCCGAAGCGTAATGACATGGCCTAATATTAAATTAGTTGTTATCGAATCAGATTAAAACCGATCGATCAGGTCATGAATGAGAAGTTCAGGCGACAGTTGTAGTCGTAAGCATCTGATGGTTGCGCCATAATTGGAACGGCTCACTGGGACTCTCTATGATAAGAATATAGCACTGCATTCGGTGCCTACGTCATATATTAATTTATATTTTTACCTATTAAACATGTTCTTTAAGATATTCATGTTTTTTAAAAGGACCGGACTGGGCATACTCGTTTTGGATCAGGCAAGATATATAACACAGATGATTGATTTGGTTCCGATCAGTAAAATTTCATCCGGACCCGATCAGGAACGCCTGATCTGGACCCGATCAGGAATGCCTGATCTGGACCCGATAAGGTTTTCCTGATCGGGTCCAGATATATCTTCTGCGTTACATACCTTATCTGGTCCATATCGGGCATGCCCGGTCCGGTCCTGCTAAGGAAGACGAAAAAATTTCTAGTCGGGATATTCCAATAATACCACCCCCGCAGTATTTTGAATACTAAATTTCATGCAAATCGTTGAAGCCGTTTTCGAGATTCTGAATATATGGAATTGCTCGTTTAAATATTTTAATAATAATAATTATAAAATTAAACAGTTAGAATTTCATAGATTTAAGATGAACCAGTCCACTAAGCACCCACTCCCATAATCAGATATTAACTACCATAATCACACAATAGTTTTACACTTACCGCTGGCAGTCCACATATGTTATGTGCAGACGTGGAATGTCATCGGTAGATGTCCCATCCCAATATTTAGATTAAATTTCTCCAAAGGCCTCTGCGTGTTGGATCCATATCCCCATGTAAGCCTCCCAAAGGACCGGGCATCTTCCCTATGGAAGATCCCGTGAAAAAAGGAGATACATAATAATTATAATAACATACAAGTTAATGACTTTATATTTTTTTTTACATATTTTCATAGCAGCTGCAGTGTTAAATATTGCACATCATCATCATCAACCGGCTCTTATCCCAAATACTTGGGATCTATGCCATATGTACTGTTTCCATTGTATACATTGCAAAAGTTTTGGCAATAGTTTTATGACCTATCAACCCTTTTTTTTGGTACTATAATTGTAGATCAGACCCTGTCATATGGAATTGGGCCAGGTCGTGTCAACATTTTGGTCGTCTTTACGCCACCTACAATGTAGGGCTTGATAATATTCGTAACCGTCACCACATTACTGCGTTATATACCTATATACTACTGTATTACATATAAATTGGTACGAAAACCTGCGCGAGCAAGTTGACTCACACTTGACTGGTTTATATTAATCATTCTTGTTTTTCTTTACTGGTAATATTTCACCAGTATGTTGATGGCAATAATATTGTTATTCCTATTCATGTAGTTATGAAGTAAGAATAGAATATTCCACTGCCTCTTCCTTTTCCGCAGGTGTTGTAAGAAATATATATTAAAACCGCTTTATGCTAATGAATCAAGCCGTAAGGATTTATTATATCAGGAAACCATTACATTCATATACAACCATGGGTTTGATGGCGGTAATGCAACTTATTCCATTTCAGTAAACTATTAGTTAATCCTTTTACTTATAAATAATAAAGAATAATAAAAAAAATCAGAAGTAAACTTATTCTCATCGATGAGATAAAGTTCATCATTCTCTTGCTCTTATCTCAATTATTTAGGGTCAATGTATTTTATTATACATAAATCTTTAAATGTAGACTCTGTACCGGTGGCTTGCTTAAGTGACCACAAAGAAGAAAGTCATCATTCTCCTACTCTTATCCCAATTACTTGGGGTCGATACAATATACTCAGTAGGTACTCTTCTTTCTCAGTACATATTTAAAAGTTATCGGCAATAGTTTTATGACCGGCTGCCTGCCTGACGTCAACCCTCCTTGGGAATGTAATTGTTGACCAAACGGCATCAGATGGAGTGGGTCCAGGTCGTTATAAAGCTCTTAGCCATCTTTTACGACATCCACGAGCAAAATAAGTGTTGGTAGTACTTGTAGCCGCTACCACACAGCATAGAAGAAATTGTAAGTAGATTATTTGGTCGGACGCCATCTTTTCTATTACCTCGTGCGATTTAGGTGAGATGTGAGGATTACAGCCTGATCCCAAAAAATGTAAAGCAAAACCCTTCCGGCCGTCTTTTATCTCGACTCTTTTCGCACTTCCCTACTAATATATAAATGTGAATGTAAGTTTGTTTGTTACGCTTTCACGCTAAAACTACTCAACCGATCATCATGAAACATTGTACACATATTCTTGGATGTATTAAAAGTAACATAGGATACTTTTTATTAAAAAAAAAACAAAAATTTTATATGAAAAATAAAAAAATTGTTTGTCAAAAAATCTAAAAATCTAGCTTCTTCAACGCCATCTAGCAGTCCAGTAATGAAGTTCCAATCCTGAGTATTGTAATACCGTTGCACTGTATTATCGACGGTCAAAAATAAAAATAGGGGATCAAAAACTTTAGGAAAGTAACCTTTTACGCGGACGAAGCCGCGGGCAGAGGCTAGTTGATAATAAGAACATAATAATGCTATCGATTTTTTTTTATTTTTTCTAATTTTAATTTGTTTATAACACCACCATGCACTAAGGAAATAATCCTTGTATCGCGTGGGACTTTACAAACATGCAATTAACGCAGACAAATTACACCCAGACTGAGAACAACACTTTGTGGATCGCTCAAGATATTGTCCTGCATGGACATCGAACACACGACACTGGCACGAAAGGTCTTATCTTAACCACTACGCTATCTGTGTAGTCAGTAATTTATCGGCCATAATTTACATCCTTCTAATCTTTATTATGCCCAAATAATTAAGACTGAGCTCTTTAATCCAATCTGATTTAACAGTATATCGTGTTTCCACCGAGCAACTGCCTTTTGACATTCGTAACTCAAAGGGATAATGATATATTGATAATTACAAGGGTCGAAACAAGTTTTCTTCAAATTTCGTACCTTCCTTTTGAGAATAACATTGAAAATAAATTTAAAAAAAATTAGAGATTTAACTGCACAGATAGCTTAGTACTCAAGAGCTACCGTACCAGTCATGAGCTCCTCAATTCAGACGTAGGACAATATTTTTTGCTATTCATAAACTGCCCGGCCATACTCATCCGTGTGGTGATGGAGTAAGAAATACAATTCACCACCCCCTATCCTCCCCGTAAGTGATCGTAAGAGACGACTAAGGGATATAAAACGCATATAACATCTATGCAAGAGAAGGACAACTCGAAAGAAAACCCTATACGAACACGTCTGACCAGTCTGATACCATGCTAGTTAGGTCAATTTCCCTCCCATTATGGAGAAGGCTCGAGTCGCAACAATGGGACACATATGCTGTGATGATGATGAAAATGCCCGGGTGTAATTTGTATCCATTAATTTTACATTTATAAAAGTACATGCAATCTATACCAACACGTCTGACCAGCGCGGTATAGTAGGTTAATTTCCCTCCCATTACGGAGGATGCCCAAGCCCAACAGTGGGGTAATAATGGGCTGTGATGATGATGATGATGAGCACTACATGCAATTAAAAAAAAAGATTATTTCTGATGTTTACGCGAGTATTACACATTTCAAATAAAACTACAATATTTCTACGGGTTCTATCGCATTTGTAACTGTCATTGACTGACAGTCTTACCGTGACCACGAATGCTGTAAAGTGTTCGAAACATTAAGAAATTAAAAATCAAATACAAACGCGACAGAATCTGTAACAATAGTTTTATTGCAATTATTATTTCTTTAGTCGACATGCGATCTCTACGAAAAATCTATGGAGTTAGCCTAACTCCAGAGATTTTCCGATCGATTCGACCGATCGCATTTGTAACGACGACGTAAGAGAACGAATAGGTATGAAAGAGAGTATTGGTGTAAAGATGCGAAAGGGAATGCTCCGATGGTTCGGACATGTGGAAAGAATGCCGAACGTACGTCTGGTTAAGAAGATATACAATGCGAAAGTGGAAGGATGTAGGCACCGGGGGAGACCGAGACTAATCTACCTAGATCAGATCGGTCATGTACTGAAGGAAGGTGGAGTCAAGAGTCTCCGAAACCAGCGAGCGTGTATGAAGAGATTAATGAGTGTTGAGGAAGCGAGTGAAGTATGCAAGGATAGAGTTCTCTGGCACTCTGTTCTCTCTACCTACCCTACAAGAGATATGGCGTGATGATATGTGTGTATTATTTCTTTAGTGAATCTTAGAAAAACATAAAATTATTGCTATGATATCTAATCAAATGAACGCCGACTGTTCTATTTACCAAAGGAATAAATAAAACGCGTATAAAAGCGCAATAATTTCCTCTAAATTATTCCCTCAAAGCTAAATACTGGCACTCCAAATACCAGTCTTCAAAGATTTGAATGGAGTTCAGTGTTACTAAGCATCTCTCTTTTTAAGCTATCATCAGGGCTTTCAACACATGAATAGGAAAGCAACAGGTACACCGGATTTGTAAAAATAAGGTCACTTGTTATGAAAACATTTCAACGTTAAAGTATACTGTAAAATATGAGTTTTATAGGATTGTTTGGATTTTGATTATTGCAAATGAACGAGCAATGGAATTTATTTCTGTCTTTATAACAGTTTGTATTAAGTTCTATTACAAATTACTTCGAGGATCTTCGAACTTGGTAACTTTTTTTTACATACGTAATCATTCTGTGGGTACTTCCTTTTCATATGGACAAAGATTGATAATTAAACAAGGTGATATATTTTATTTTATATATGAAAATGCTAATTTGACTCATAAGAATTCCTAATTGAGTGTGAAACAATTTTTCTTTTCAGGACAAGATATGGTTTGATCACACCCCGCTCAATATTTTCAGGGAGACGGAAGGGACGGTGTGCAGCTCCATATTTACGCTCGTCTTACTTTAGGCATGTGATTGTTCTTTTTTTTTTTATGGGACTAATCCCACCGCACATTCCCACCATTGTAACTCCTGTAAGCCAGGATCCACAATGGTCACTATAAATGACACCGAGGTTTGACCCTCAGGCAGTCCCGGGAAATGATTTTAATTGTCTTGGAACCCGCAACAAATTTAATTAGAAAAGTTAAAGAGGAGGAGTTGGAAAAGAGTGATTCCACTTCCCTCCCAGGCAAAGCGGGAGACAGAAAGCAATATTGACTAGTCAGCCAATAAGTAAAGGGTTGTACAGCTACGATAAGCGCAGCAGTACGGCACCACGGATATGGGATAACTTAACGGGGCCTATATGTGAGCCTTAAGATTGGTTGCAGTAGTAGGTATGGCAGAAACGCCTAAACGCACGGAAATTTTCTCGAGTTGCTACAAGATCCTTGTAGTATACTACTCCAGATGTTACTTGCAAACTGTCTAACATAAGGTCGCGCTCGTTACGCCAGAGATCGCACTCCCAGAGAATGTGATGTGCTGATTGTTCATACTCGCGGTTATTTGTAGAACATTGACATAGTGGTGAAGGTACGAGTTTAAAAGAAAATAATTTACTTTTAAAGTTGCCATGTCCAGTTAGAAATTGAGCTACAAAATGGTCAACCTCCAGCCACACTCTCTCTAGGCGCTCGCGGACGCATGGGAAAAATAGATAGAGGTGACGGCCCTTCGATGATGAATCCCATCTTTCTTGCCATTCAATTAAAAGTTTTTCATAGACAACGGACTGCGGTGCAAACAATCGAGCGATTTTATTACGGTCGCGCGGTAGAAGGAAATCTGTGTTCATATTTTCCCTTGTCGTGTAATACATTGATGCCCGTCTCTGAATCTCCAAATCAACCGGAAGTACACCCGCGAGTACCGGCAAAGCCTCGGTACTGACCGTCCTGTAGGCTTTACACAAGAATATTAAGGCCAATCGTTGGCTTTGTAATAATTTAAGGCGAGCTGCCCCTATGGTAGCCCTATCAGCCCAAACGGGTGCAGCGTAACAAATGCACCCCAAATATGTGGCCATATATATAGTTTTCAGTGTATTAAAACGAAGGCCCCAGGTAGACGTTGATATTCTAGTAAGCGCATAGAAATTTCGTTTCGCTTTTTCACCTACAGTTTTAATATGCTCGACAAATGAAAAATTTTTTTTTTTTTTTTTTGCATATGATTGTTACCAAGTTCTTGTCTTTGATGGTAGTAAAAAACTTATATATCATAATCTCAGCTTATACACGTCCCACTGCAGCGCTCAAGCAACCGCCGCAAAAGGAGGGCAATTCACCTTAACATATCAGGCTTTCGGTGTGGTGACGGACTAAGAATACAATTCACCACCTCTTGTCTTACCCGTGAGTGATCGTAAGAGACGACTCAGGGATATAAAGCGCATATAACATCTATTCGAGAGATGGAAAACTCGAAACAAAACCTTATACCAACACGCTTGACGAGCGTGGTATAGTACGTCGATTTTCCCTCCCCTTATGGAGGAGGCTCGAGCCCAATGGTGGGACATATGTGGGCTGAGATGATGATACCAGGTTTCGGGTTGAGAGCCCGCAGCGCTCACCCACAGTCCGGGTAAAGTTGTCATAGCCATCTGAGGCTAACAACTAAGACACACAAAAAGAAAAAAAAAAAAAAAAAATACCTGGTTGATCAGACGTGTTGTTCATTATAAGGTTTTATTTCGAGTTTTTCTTCTCTTATATAAAAATTATATACACACTCCTTAGTCGTCTCTAATGAGACCTATGGGCAAGATAGGGGATGAATTGTATTTTTTTTTCCATTACCACACGAACAAACTATTATATACGGTCAGCTAAACTAGTTATTAATTAATGATTTGCCATATTTACGAAAGTATTATAGCCATCATTAACATCTTATTAGACGTTTACTGTTGGACTTAAGTCTCCCCCTAAAGAGCTTAGCAAACGAGTTGCCTATCGTAGTTAGTGGTATGAGATTTTCAGGGGAGGGCTGCTGTCCATTCTTCTATGATCCCTCAGATAGTTTTTACGACTTCTATAGGAAACTAATGCGTGATGACACATTGTGTTCATAATTATTCATCACACGTGAGTATCAATTATCTGATAAAAATTGGGATAGCATGACCAAGTAGAAGCAAAATTTCATAAATTAGTGTTAAGTTTTTTACATTGCATACGTGACAAACGAGCAAGCAGCAAACCTCATGGTAAGTGTTACTGCCGCCCATGGACCTTTGCAATATAATAGTAATAGTTTTTTATTGCTTTTTTTTTTTCACAAAGGTATATCTTGTTAATAGTGTTACAAATCAACTTATACTAGAACTATCCTTTGTGGGAGACTTTTCATTTAAAAATATCTTTATACATACATACATACATATCATCACGGCATATCTCTTGCAGGGTAGGCAGAGAGAATAGAGTGCCAGAGAACTCTATCTCTGCATACTTCACTCGCTTCCTCAACATTCATAATTCTCTTCATACACGCTCGCCGGTTTCGGAGACTCTTGACTCCACCTTCCTTCAGTACATGACCGATCTGGTCTAGGTAGGTTAGTCTCGGTCTCCCTCGGTACCTACATCCTTCCACTTTCGCATTGTATATCTTCTTAACCAGGCGTTCGTTCGGCATTCTTTCCACATGTCCGAACCATCGGAGCATTCCCTTTCGCATCTTTACACCAATACTCTCTTTCTTACCTACTCGCTCTCTTACGTCGTCGTTACGAATGCGGTCGGTCAGCCTAACTCCACAGATTTTCCGCAGAGATCGCATTTCGACCGCATTAATTTTACTATCATACTCTTTTCTGCATACCCAACTCTCGCTTCCATACAGTAATGTTGGGACAAGCACTGCGTTATGTATTGCTACACGTGCCTTCTGGCTGAGGTGGTGGCTGCCGAAAAGTTGCCCCAACGCTCCGTTCACTCTATTTCCCGCATTCACTCTTCGCTCTATATCAGTGGTGTACCTTCCATCTCGGCTAAATCCACATCCAAGATATACAAATTCATCCACTTGCTCTAGTACATCATTACCTATTGTTACTCTTACATCTGTTCTGGTTTTATCTCCTTCAAAGACCGTTATTTTGGTTTTGCTCACATTCACGCGTAGACCCCTTTTCTTACAATCTTCTGTCATTGTGTCGACTAGGGTCTGCAGGTCAGTCGCTGACTGTGCCAGCAGGACTGCATCATCTGCATAAAGCAGAGCAGTGACCACTGAGTCGCCCATCTGGACTCCCACATTCATATCGTTCAACCTTTGGAGACATTTATCCAGATAAATATATATATATATATATATATATATATAATATATATATATATATATATATACAGGGTGTCCCAAAATTCAACGATAAGCCGGCACCAGCAGGTGGACCTACATATGACTACTCGAGAACAAAAAAGAAAAAAATTCTACCTTGATTTTTTTTTTCATTACGACAAAAAAACCGATTTCTTTAAAAATCGACATCTTTTATTATATTATTAAGTGCCATTGCTACAATTTTACAAGTAATTCTGTGTTTTTTTTTGTATTGGTAAGGTAAGTAGCACTACTATCGATCACAACCATTAAAAATTCCAGAATATCTATAGTTTTTACACAAAAATCAACCAAAACTATGTTTTTTTCATAAATTATGTAAGATTTTGACTTTCAGCTCACTTTCACTCATCACAGTGAAAAAAAAAAGTATGGACACTACTGTGGCAAATAGTATTAAAAATTGGCGCAACTAACTACAATTCTAAAATGGTATAACATTCTAGGCAAACTAGCCACAAAAATATACTTAGGTGTACTATTTCAAAATAACAACCATACTTCGAAAATTGTTAGTGTTGATAGTAATCACTTTTACTATGTAGCCCAAATGTTTTTGTTGCAAGTTCTCAGAATTTGAATGAGACATGTGCGTAGTCCATAAGATAACATAAGTTAGACAGAGATAGAGAGATTATACGTTAGAGGGAGATAGATAGATGCTAATTGTTTAGTAACATTAATGCAGGTAGAGAAGTAATTAATGTCCTCAGCAGCACAGCAAGTCAGTACGCTCTACTTCTTTGTTTACTGCACACCGTTCTGTTTTAATTAAAGTGGCTCTGATACTAACGACTTTGGATTGAATTAAGTGACCTGGAAATTGACCTGACTTGGCATTATTTTAGACTGTGATTTTGTGTTTTTTTAAAGAAGTTTTGCCTTATTTTCAAGTGTTTAGCATTCATTATGCCGCTACCATATACAGCGTTAGAATACGCTAATATGCACCTAATTTATGGAGAATGCCGATGCAATGCCAACGCTGCTAGCAGATTATATCGAGCAAGGTACCCTACTCTTCAAAGGTATCCGGATTATCGCGTATTTATTAACGTGCATCAAGCATTTTCGGAGGGTCGTATACCATCTGACAGGAGAAACGCTGGAAGACCTAGATCGGAACACGATGAAGAAGTTCTCAAAGAAATAGAAAGCGATACAACTACCTCTGTACGTGGCATACAAGTAGCAACGGGAATTCCAAAAAGTACTGCACATAGAATTTTAAAACGTCACCAGTTTCATCCATATCATTACAGGCGCGTGCAGGCGTTATTACCGCGGGACTATCCACTGCGGGTCGCATTTTGCCGTGTAATGCTGCAAAAACACAGGGAAGATCCCCAATTCTTAGACAAAGTTTTATGGTCGGATGAAACAACCTGCAAGAAAGATGGCTATTTAAATCTTCACAATCTTCATAGCTGGAACAATGAAAATCCGCACCTGGTGAGAGAAGACAAATCCCAATATCAATTTAAGGTTAACCTATGGACGGGCATAATAAATGGAAAAGTGATAGGGCCCTTTGAGTTACAAGGAAACATAGATGGCAATAGCTATTTGAACTTCTTACAAAATGAGTTACCAGGATTATTAGAAGACGTGCCCTTAAGTGATTTGCAAAACATGTGGTTTCAAAACGATGGTTGCCCAGCTCACTATGCCCGCCCTGTGCGAGAGTACTTAGACCAAGAGTACCCAGGGCGTTGGATCGGGCGACTTGGTCCTATCTTATGGCCACCCCGTTCACCCGATCTAAATCCCCTGGATTTTTTCTATTGGGGTTGTCTAAAGGACAGAGTCTACTCAAAACCCATTGCAACCTTGGACGAGCTTCGCCAAAAAATAATTCAGGCTGTGGATCACATGAACAGAATCAGATATGCAAGAAAAATAAAACGTTCATTTTTAAGGCGATGTCGTGCCTGCATTACTGCCAATGGCAAACAATTCGAACATTTATTGTAATTTTAATAATATAGTAAATTCTAATCTCTCTATATCTATCTCTTTCTAACTTATGTTATCTTATGGACTACGCACATGTCTCATTCAAATTCTGAGAACTTGCAACAAAAACATTTTGGCTACATAGTAGAAGTGATTACTATCAACACTAACAATTTTCGAAGTATGGTTGTTATTTTGAAATAGTACACCTAAGTATATTTTTGTGGCTAGTTTGCCTAGAATGTTATACCATTTTAGAATTGTAGTTAGTTGCGCCAATTTTTAATACTATTTGCCACAGTAGTGTCCATACTTTTTTTTTTCACTGTGATGAGTGAAAGTGAGCTGAAAGTCAAAATCTTACATAATTTATGAAAAAAACATAGTTTTGGTTGATTTTTGTGTAAAAACTATAGATATTCTGGAATTTTTAATGGTTGTGATCGATAGTAGTACTACTTACCTTGCCAATACAAAAAAAATCACAGAATTACTTGTAAAATTGTAGCAATGGCACTTAATAATATAATAAAAGATGACGATTTTTAAAGAAATCGGTTTTTTTGTCGTAATGAAAAAAAAAATCAAGGTAGAATTTTTTTCTTTTTTGTTCTCGAGTAGTCATATGTAGGTCCATCTGCTGGTGCCGGCTTATCGTTGAATTTTGGGACACCCTGTATATATATATATATATATATATATATATATATATAACTATCTTTATTAGTTATAAATATAAACATTTGGTTTTATAGTGTACATTATACACCCTAGAAAAACAAAATCATATGTAAACTTACTGTTTTTTTTCTAACAATATTGTTAAACACAAAAACATTTTCAATGAATGCACTAAAACAAAATATCACAAAGTTCATTTTAATATTATGGAAGAATATATTTAATGGGTAAAACTTATTGTTAGCTTTAGTAAAGTTTGTGGGAGACTGGTATCTGAACTAGGTTGCCCTGTCATACAGATTACCAGGCCCCACCTGGGTCTTGGACGCAGTCGCTCACCGCCTCCAATAAGGCCTTATTGCGAAAGGCGCAGAGAGCCATGGCGGTGAGGACAATAAGGGGGTACCGTACAGTATCCTGGACTGCAGCCACACTGCTAGCGGGCGATCCACCCTGGCCACTTCAGGCCAGGGCACAGGCGGAAGTCTACCAGTTCCGCGCTGCGGCGCAGGTGAATGGGGAACGCGTCACCGCGAGGGGACTGAGTAGGGCGAAGGAAGCGGCTCGAAGGGCAGTAGTCCTGCGGTGGAGGGAGGAACTGGAGTCCCCCGTAGCAGGACGGGGGACCGTTGAGGCGGTAGCGCCCCACCTTCACCGCTGGATGAAACGAGGGCACGGCAACCTGTCATTCAGGATGACGCAGGTACTTACCGGACACGGGGTCTTCGGTAAGTACCTGCACCGAATTAGACGTGAAGAGGCCCCTGGATGCCATGAGTGTGGCGCGCAAATTGATGACGCGCGTCACACCCTGGAAGTATGTCCCGCCTGGGGGCCTCAGCGCCACGACCTGTCGGCGGTCATAGGAGCGGACCTGTCGTTGTCGACCGTCATCAACAAGATGCTTGACAGCGACAGGTACTGGACGTCGATGGCCTCCTTTTGCGAGGAAGTCATCTCTGCAAAGGAGGCCGCGGAGCGGGAACGCGAAGCACTCGCGTCTGCGAACTCGCTCCGCCGGCGACGACCAGGGAGAGGGAGGCGCCGCTACGCGCACCTTCTCCCACCGCCTTGACGGCTGACTGGTCGTGGCCAGATGGCTAAGCGTAGGGGTGTCGGGGATAGAATGTCAATAGACGATCTCTCCGGCATCCCGTAAAAGCGCGGAAGGGACCGCTGTTAGGTTTTAGTGGGTATTCCGGCCGTCAATCTCATGGCCGGCGAGTCCCACACACCCCCCCGTCTATCACTGGCGGGGGATGTGCGCAAAAGCATTTCCTCAGCGATAACAAAAAAAAAAAAAAAAAAAAAAAAAAAAAAAAAAAAAAAAAAAGGCCCCACCTGGGTCGCTTTTTTTTTTTTTTTAAAAAGCAACAACACCACCCTGCACTAAGGAAATAAACCTTGTATTGCGGGGGACTTTACAAACATGCAATTAACGCAGACAAATTACACCCTGACTCAGAACAACACTTTGTGGATCACACAAAGTAATGTCCTGCGTGGGAATCGAACCCACGGCATTGGCACGGAAGGTCGGTATCTTAACCACTACGCCATCTGTGCAGTCACGCTTTGAGCAATATATGTAACAAAATTTATAAGGTAGGTAGGTACATACAGAATTTAAATTACAAAGGCTAGCTAGGCCGCTGCCTATCCATGAAAACCCAAAACCCACTCAGAAAGTTGCGCTGCTGGCTCTATCGTTTATTGAACGTAGCACAACAACACATTGCCACTGCTCGTAGACTACTAGACGTAGATTTTCTACGACTATGGCACTACCCCGGACGGACTAACCCGCGGCTGTTGACAGAAAACTGTATCAACGGTGTGACCAATTTTTTTTATTGCATTGGTTTATGGAGTAGCCATGCCCCGCCAAATCGGCCCGGGGCGACGGAAAAGGAGGCGCGCCACTCCATAGAACCACCCAGCAAAGCGCCTCTCTTCGCCGTGCGAGCGGGCCACCGGTACCTGATCTTTGTCCTCGGTGTCCAACGGTGTGAACCTACCGCTATAAAATTGTATTGTAATTTTATAAAAGGTTAATTTCTAAATCCTAAGTCCCAATCTAAATAAAAAGGAAGGTGGAGTCAAGAGTCTCTGAAACCGGCGAGCGTGTATGAAGAGAATTATGAATGTTGAGGAAGCGAGTGAACTATGCAGAGATAGAGTTCTCTGGCACTCTGTTCTCTCTGCCTACCCTGCAAGGGATATGGCGTGATGATATGTATGTATGTATGTTAATTTCTAAATCCATAAATATATATTTATTTAGGTAACCGAAAAGATTCATATAATATTTACAAAACCTAAAACAAACAACCAACATAAGCAAACGACATCTTACGTAGCGTTAATATGACAACAAATCTAATTAAAGCTTAAAAGAAACAACACTGGAATAATATAAGGGAGAAACAATTCAAATTATCTGTTTGGTTACATTCTTGTGTATAATATAATTATTAGAACGGAATAATACAATATCATCGTATACGCTCACATGAATAAATAAAGAGTTATTGTTGATAAAGGACTTGGTTACAAGTAAAATATTACTTGTTTTAATATTTATGAATTGTGAGCAAATGATTGAATTAGATAAACATACGTTTAATATTCAATATCGCTTGAGTCAATCAATAAATCATCATCTTATCTCCAGCAAGTACAGCTTCCACTATTGGGCTCGAGTCTCTTCCAAACGGAACGGAAATTAAATTACACCATGCTGGTGTGAATTGCAAAAATTATTGGCAGTAGTTATATATACGACGAGCCGCTTGCCTGACTGTTGACCAGACGGCATCAGGTGAAGCTGGCCCAGGTCATTTATACAGCCCTTATTAGTCGTCTTTTACGATATCTACGAGCGAAGTAAGAATTGGCAGTATTCGTAGCCGCTGCCACACATTTTTTCTGTATATTTAATCACTTTTCCTGTATTAATGATTATTAATAATCATCATCATCATCTCAACTCAGTTACATCTCAGTATTGGGGTCCTCCCCTCCTTCATACTGAGAGGGCAATTGACCCATTATATCAGGCTGGTCATACGCGTTGGTATAGTTTTATCAAATTATCTTTTTTCTCAATAATGTTAGCAGCTTCCTTTCCTTAATAGTCTTTTATAAGCGTCCAATTAAAAGGGGAGTAGTGTGTACATACATACATATCATCACGCCATATCGTAGGCAGAGAGAATAGAGTGCCAGAGAACTCTATATTTGCATACTTCACTCGCTTCCTCAACATTCATAATTCTCTTCATACATGCTCGCCGGTTTCGGAGACTCTTGACTCCACCTTTCTTCCGTACATGACCGATCTGGTCTAGGTAGGTTAGTCTCGGTCTCCCCCGGTAACTACATCCTTCCACTTTCGCATTGTATATCTTCTTAACCAGACGTTCGTCGTTTTAAAAAGTCCACACCCAGTACTAAGAGAAATATCCTTGTATTACGAGGGACCTCACAAACATAATATAACGTACACAAATTACATCCAGACTCAGTACAACTATTTGTGAAGCACACAAAGTATTGTCCTGCATACAAATTGAATCAATGGCACTGACACGGGTTTATTTCTTTTTATACTCTCTATGTATTTATAGATAAAAAAAAAGTATATTAATATTACTTCATGTTTTGCAGTAACAAGCTTCGTTAGTTTTATAATATGTTTGACTGTAATTGTGTGTATTAAGTATGCTCTTCATAATTATAACATGCTACACTCCATGTCGACAAATAATAAGTCCACTGGTAATGTAATAATCACATCTTTTTACTATTTATAAAATCCGATTACGAAATGAAAAATGATGTCGCAAGCGGGATTCGAACCCGCGCCTATTGGGATTCCGGCCCAATCGTGCTGCCACTGCACCACCGCGACTAATTGTAGGACATGCAAATTTCATTCCGTATTATATTTACGTCTTAAGGTGACGGTATGCTATCTATCCGACAATGTTTACACATTGTTATAGGCTTAATACTTCAAACTTTACAGTTAGAATTGTATTAAACGATGACACAACCTTGTTATTTAAATTACTGAAATATAGCATTTAATATGCTTAATTATTTATAACTGCAGTGGCAGCACGATTGGGCCGGAATCCCAATAGGCGCGGGTTCGAATCCCGCTTGCGACATCATTTTTCATTTCGTAATCGGATTTTATAAATAATTAAGCATATTAAATGCTATATTTCAGTAATTTAAATCTTTTTACTATGTTAAAACAAGTGTAAAAAATTAAAATTAAAAGTGTTTGTGGTCATTTAATGTTTTATAAAGACGACTTAGTCTGTAAAAAACGTTAACAATAAGTGATAAAGAATGTTATAACATTGTTTTGTAACTATTTATGAAAATAAAGAAATGTTTAAATCAAATCAAAAATCAATTGGCACGGGTGGTTGGTATCTTAACCACTTCGCCATCTGTGCAATCAAATAGTATAAAATAATGATTTGTATATATTTAATAGTCACTACTAATTAAATAAATGCATTCATATTACACGTGGCGTAGGAAAATCAATATGAGGGGAGAATGTCTCCACTTTATATGGGTCATCGGGCGCAGTCGGCAGAACAAGCGTGTTAAACAAAAATAACCATGTTGCCGTTATGAGCCGTTTATACCATATGTAACTTACACATTTATTTTTACTTGTCTAATAGTTACATAGCATATCATTTTTATATTTAGAAAAATAATACAATTGTAAGTCAAAAATACTGACGTTACAATTCACTACATTGTACACGAAAATATGATTAGATATAGACCTATTTGATATTAAAGATTAGTTTCACGTACAATAAATCTATTAAAATTAATATATCGCCAAAAATTAAAAAATGAACATGCAATTCAATAAAAAAAAAACTACGTATTACACGCCGTTCAAATAAGATACATACATATCATCACGCCATATCCCTTGCAGGGTAGGCAGAGAGAACAGAGTGCCAGAGAACTCTATCTCTGCATACTTCACTCGCTTCCTCAACATTCATAATTCTCTTCATACACGCTCGCCGGTTTCGGAGACTCTTGACTCCACCTTCCTTCAGTACCTGACCGATCTGGTCTAGGTAGGTTAGTCTCGGTCTCCCTCGGTACCTACATCCTTCCACTTTCGCATTGTATATCTTCTTAACCAGACGTTCGTTCGGCATTCTTTCCACATGTCCGAACCATCGGAGCATTCCCTTTCGCATCTTTACACCAATACTCTCTTTCATACCTACTCGCTCTCTTACGTCGTCGTTACGAATGCGGTCGGTCAGCCTAACTCCACAGATTTTCCGAAGAGATCGCATTTCGACCGCATTAATTTTACTTTCATACTCTTTTCTGCATACCCAACTCTCGCTTCCATACAGTAATGTTGGGACAAGCACTGCGTTATGTATTGCTTATTATTCAAATAAGATTTCTGTGTAAAATGACGATTGAGTTGAAAATAAATAAGTCTCTAGTGTCCGACCGAAACTGGTTTTTACGACCGAAACCGAAACTTTCTTATAAAGATCATGTTTTCAGAGAAAAATAAAGAAAATGTATTATAATCAGTCAGATTTATTTTTTTCTTTAAATCACATAGGTAGCTTTAATACTTATTTATGTTGTTACCTGCACTGCAAACAAACAGGTTACGACATAATTACGCACGTGGACGCGGCCAAATGTCATCGTCGCTTGGATGTCATTTACCGCGCCGAACACACCCGAGCACAGCGCGGAAACTCCCGAATGCAGTTTCGGTTTCGGTCCTAGTTTCCCGAAACCGAAACATAACCGAAACTCGTTTTTTTGCCGAAACTCGACCGAAACCGAACATTCGGTCGGACACTATAAGTCTCGTTCCCGTCAAGACTCTCATACCAATATAAGGGAAAAGACCGTCCATACGTCTTTCCGTCCTACAATCTACTATCCTAAAGTTCTATCGTCCAATCGCTTTACCGTACTAGCGTTCAGCCATCCTACTGTTCTACGGTTCATCCTTTCTACCGGTCATCTGCTGTAACGCGTTGCCGTTCCAAAATAGTAGCGCCATATTTAACACTTAGTAGCGCCTAAAAAAATTATACTTCAAAATAAACGCAATTGATAATGATGGATAAGTTTGCTTTAAATACAGACAGAAACGATGGTTGGAAAATGTAACTGAGTACAGAGATGACGAATAATACTGAATTGATAAAGGTTGAATATTAAAGAACTTGTCGAAGCAAACGTTAATAGCAACGCAAGACGATCTACTTAAGACCCCTTATCACGAACAATGATATTTTAGTTTTGTCATAACATTTTGAGAAGATCCAATGAAGGGTTTTGCTGAATATTTATTGAGTAAATATCTCTGATGATCCATATACTTACTTCATTAGCGAAGTTTGCATAAAATACCAATGGAATAACTTAGAGAAGCATATTTAAAAACATGATAGACAACGAGATAAAACTGTCAAACAATCTATTGACTATATCTGCGCTGATAAAAACGTCAGCAAAAAGTTGAAAATAGATTATTACACTGTAATCTGCATTTTATGATGAATCATAAAGAATGCATTCTTAGTAACAATATTTCACTGATGATACTAAATGACCACTGATCCTTACCAGCCAAGTTCATACTAGTAGACTTGAAAACTACGCAATTATGATTGCAACAAGACTACTGCGAAATAAAACAAAAACGTTTATTGTGATATATATTTTTTTACTGTTGCATGCCTTCACGCTAATCCATGAAGAGTAAAGCAGAAGTGTGCACATACATACATACATATCATCACGCCATATCCCTTACAGGGTAGGCAGAGAGAACAGAGTGCCAGAGAACTCCTTGCATATTTCACTCGCTTGTATATCGTCTTAACCAGACGTTCGTTCGGCATTCTTTCCACATGTTCGAACCGTCGGAGCATTCCCTTTTGCATCTTTACACCAATACTCTCTTTCATACCTACTTGCTCTCTTACATCGTCGTTACGAATGCGATCGGTCAGCAGAAGTATATAAACCCATATTTCGCCACAGAATACTCAGTTCCACTGAATAACTGGTTAGCTAATTGCCGTCACTTTATTTTTAATTTTTATTTTTGTGACATAGAAAAATATTCATAAAATTTTATAATTTTGCGGTAACTAGCTAAAATTTGTTAGAAAATCATTTTCTATGCTTCAACTTGATGATTGATGATTATGGAAATGGAACAGAAATGGTTGATTGATTACGGGAATTATTCATATTACATGGCTTGAAGAGATAAATGTAATCCGTCAACTTGGAGTGGCAGCCATATTGGATTTATTGAAATGTCACTAACTTTATCTCTTTCCACTTTTCAAACTCTTTCATTTGACAATTATACTAAGGAGGTTGAAAAGAAAATAATATCAGCCATCTTGGAATGGCGAACATCTCTGTATTATCACAATATTGTTTAATTTTATATTGTGTTGTCACCAGAACTATAAGTGTGTGCAATATTTCAATTGGATACTATCGTGTGCTCAATCGGATCCTAACATGTGGTGGAAAATGCTGTTTAAATTTTGTAGCGGACAATTTACAATCATACGGACCATGCAAGTTAAATAAAAACTATTTTGCTTATAAAAAACATCATCCATGTTTTCAAATTGGATCCACTCAGATATTTTCATTAATTTAAAACGGAGAAGGAAACCTTGCAAGAAATCTGAAGTGTGTCAAACCATGTTGAATCCACGTACTTGATTATAGATTTTTTGATAACGCGCTGCCATTGGTTGACGCCCATATGGGCATTGTCTCAAATTGCTAATCCAAGAATTGACAGAGGTACTCTTTGATCAGCAATACAATGCTTGTCACTAGAATCATAATAAGATAAAACAACAATGTGCACAGTTAAGGAAGACATCTACCACATCCTGGTGGAGTGTGTACGGAACGAAGTTGAAAGAAAAAAGTTTGAGCATCATATAAATATTTGTCTAAGAACGATTGGAAGCTGTGACAGTATTCTAACATATCTTCACCTTTATCTGAAGAAGCAATATTTTTATATAATATTGTAAACATAGGGTTTATTTTTGGCAGGACCACACTGTTGACAGTTTTCTGTCAACAGCCGCGGGCCGGTCCGTCCGAGGTAGTACCACACTCTCGCAAAAAATCGACTTAAGAACAATGGCAATGTGCTGTAGTGCTTCATTCGGTAGAGCCGGTAGCCCAACTTTATGGGTGGGTTTGGGATTTTTATTGGTAGGCAGCGGCCTAGTAAGGTCCTTGGACGGCAGTAACACTTGCCATCAGGTGTGCTGGTTGCTCGTTTGCTATCATCAGCAATATAAAAAAATAAAAAGTAGAAATAACTAAATTCTAATTATTTTGATTATTAATTTGTAATTCTTAACAAGGGTTACATGATTACTCTATGATCAAACCCCACATTGTGGTAAATAAAGAAAAGAAAACTAAGATCGTAACGACGACGTAAGAGAGCGAGTAGGTATGAAAGAGAGTATTGGTGTAAAGATGCGAAAGGGAATGCTCCGATGGTTCGGACATGTGGAAAGAATGCCGAACGAACGTCTTGTTAAGAAGATATACAATGCGAAAGTGGAAGGATGTAGGTACCGAGGGAGACCGAGACTAACCTACCTAGACCAGATCGGTCATATACTGAAGGAAGGTGGAGTCAAGAGTCTCCGAAACCGGCGAGCGTGTATGAAGAGAATTATGAATGTTGAGGAAGCGAGTGAAGTATGCAGAGATAGAGTTCTCTGGCACTCTGTTCTCTCTGCCTACCCTGCAAGGATAGGCAGAGAGATATATGGCGTGATGATATGTATGTATGTATGTAAAACTAAGATAAAACTCGTACGTACTCGTTTCTTAATATTGATAAATATTTTGTCCAGGTAATGGGGGTAGCTTGACAAAATTTGTAACAGCATCTAATTTAGAACAACATGATTAAAATTTAAGTATCTTAAATGTATTCTGTCCAAAAATTCTGTATACCCAATTAATATATGTATACATACTTCCTAGTTTGCATGTAAAAAAATATACTAATTTAGCACTAATACAGAGTAGTGGACCAGAGGAAACAACCAATAAACAGTGTAATATTAATTTATTTGCGGTTTTGACGTACTCCGACCAAAGTTATTGCGGTAACTCTAATTAACACGTGTGGAAAATTTCAGCCGCGTCACTTTATGCTCAATATGAAAGTAAAAATTTTGCGGATCGGAGTTTCAAAAATATTTTGAGGAGGGTTTTTACATAAACAATTTGTAATGAATATATCAAAGAGATATAAAATATGTTAATCAAATATTCCTTTTCTTTACGTAGATTAGTCCTTCTCCGTGTGATGAGAGAGTAAGAATATGATTCACCACTCCTTTTCTTAGCTTTTGTTGTCATAAAAGTCGATTAAGGGCTGTATATATATTTTTTTATAGCTTTTGGTGGCAAACGAGCAAGCAGCACACCTTTGCATAACCCGGGGTATAGCTAGGCCATTGCCTACCAATACATATCCCAAAACCATCCAGTTGGGCTTCCAGCTCTCTCACTCACCGAACGAAGCACAACAGCATATAGCCATTGCTCAGACGTCGATCTTCTGCGAGAGTGTGGTACTATCCCGGACGGACCGGCCCGCGGCTGTAGACAGAAAATTGTCAACCGCGTAGTCCTACCACTACTATAATGTATAGATAACATATGTAAGAGAAATAAAACTCGAAATGAAACCCTGTATCACCCGTCTAATTGAGGTGCCTTGAGCTCAGCAGTACGACGTATAATAAGAGCTGAGATGATGATGATGTTGACATTAATCGCTAATAGAGTATTTCTTTTAGAGTATGCTTGTGGCTAAGAGTGAAACATATAAGAAAAAGGTAAAAATGTGCTGATTTGAGTGTGTATATATTGTTTTTTTTAGTGTTCAGAATGAAAGCGAAAGTTATTGTGAAAAATAGAAAAATGAAATTAATATTCCATTCATTAGCCGATCAATTTCTGCTATTGGATATAAACCTTCCTAAGAGGTGATAATGTCACTATCAAAGAGAAGATATTTTTATAATCGTTACACTTAATAGGCTGGTTTGATATCCCAGTTTATGAGTATCACAGGGGAACGCTGCTGTCCATTCTTTTCGTGATCTCTTAGTTAATTTTTACAACTCTCACAGGAAAGTGAGATGCAGTGATATACCTACTGTTTTATCAGAATCTATAACTAGTTTAAAAATATTGGTATGGGGTAATAAATAGTAGGTACACACATGAGCAAAATTATGATCACAGCTATTTATTATCCTTACTAATATTATAAATGCGAAAGTAACTCTGTCTGTCGGTCGCTCTTTCACGCCAAAACTACCGATCTAAATGAAATTTTTGGTACACGAATAGTCTAGTACCTGACAAAGGAGAATCATTATTCAGGCTACTTTTTAATGCAAAAAAGGGCTGTAAAGGGGGATGAAAAGTTGTAAGGAAGTATCGTCATTTTATAGTCAGAAGCTTGAAACTTATTTTTAGGCTGTCGATTAGATATAAATAAATATGAGCAGAAGCTAGTAAAACTAAGTAAAAATAAGATTATAATATTTATTCATTGTAACTCTAAAGTATTTACATTCATAGTTTCACTTTCGACTAGTGTTACGTGCATATGAACACAGAGATCGACTGATTATCTACAATTTCTTATCCAATGACATTTCAAATAGATTTTATGCGCAATAGGGAATATGCACGTGACTCCAAAATGAACAAAATATTTTTATTTGTAATCTTTATTGCTTAAAAAACATACCTATGCAATTATTTTTGAAATTGATCATTATTTAATAGTGAAATTTAATTATCAAAGTCGGCTTTTTTAAAATTCGCTCGCAAATTTCTAAAACGCTACGCGATTGGTTGTTCAAAACGTGACGTCATCGTACACTCGAGTCTTCTGGTATCAAGGTGTTTCTAGTGATTATTTTGTATCATTACCCAGTTATTTCATGAGTTATTAGTTTTCAATGTTCAAGTATTAATCCTTCTGAATGAGTGACTTAACAAACGTCACTTTTTGTCCCTAATCTAATATTATTTTGTATTGCATTTATTTATCTGTATCTGAAACCCAATAGAAAGATAAATAATAAATAATTCCGAACTTTTTTCTCACTCTAATAAGTTATATGTTTTCACTCATAGGTATCATAGATAACTAAACATATATTACTTAAATGGATAAAGACCCATGTACCTATTAGATATTGAGAATATATCTTTAAGAACTTTACGTAAACTAGGTAGGTATGTGTACGTTGAAGTTTGTAAACAAAACAAGTATGTGCATGTAATTAAGAAAAAATGATTCTTTTATGTACTTCATCACTTTTCTAATGTATTCACTTATGTTAAAATGATCTTCACAACAGTATAAATGCTTAAACGCGACACAGTGTCTCTTCTCATCGCCTTGCATCATTTTTTTCTTATTTATTACATTGCTCGGCATAAGGAAATATACTTAGTTTGGTGCAGTTTTGATAATATTTTGGCATATAGGAACGACACAATATTTATAATACGGTTTTCTGGTATTTTCCATGGTAATAAGTTGACTTTACACTCACTTTTTTAATTTTCAATAACTTCGTGAACCAAATATTTCGTTGTTGACATCCAACTTGTGTGTGTATTTTTCCGTCACAGAAGCGCGCCATAATAGCCGCGTTTAAATCGCCGAAAAATGATAGTGATTTTAATATTTTTTTTAGTTTAATGGTTTATATTTTGGATATGTTATATTTATTTTTGGTAATGTAATAACTAATAGAAACGTTTAAAAAAAAAAAAAAGAATCATGCATATTCCCCATTGACATACGAGTGTACGTACGAACTAATTCAGAAGCGTCAAAATTACCAAAAGAGTTTATTTGGGATGGATATCGTAAAGAAATACTTATGCCGTGACTTTTTTATTGGTAGTTGATCATGTCTGATATGTATATTATAAAGATTTTAGTAGAGTTAAAACAATTTGCTAAAAAACATTTTCTTTTTAATAGCATTCGTATTGCTTAAATAATTTTTACTGCGGCAAATGATTTAATCATTATTTAGGCAATTGCCTATGCATTATACAGATTTTAACACCTGATCAAATATCCTATTGCAATGAAGAATGATATCTTATAATGAAGGAAACTATTTACATATACATATCATCATCATCATCACAGCCCATATATGTCCCACTGTTGGGCTCGGGCCTCCTCTATAATGAGAGGGCAATTAACCTACTATCAGTCAGTCAGACGTGTTGGTATAGGGTTTTGTTTCGAGTTTTTCTTCTCTCGCATAGATGTTATATGCGTTTTATATCCCTTAGTCGTCTCGTACGATCACCCACGGGTAAGATATGGGATGGTGAATGGTATTCTTACTCCGTCACCACACAGAAATACACATATACATATATTTAATGTTAATATAGTAAATTTATTTTTCTTTAAAGGTAAAAGAAACATTATAAGGATTTCACATATTTGAAAACCAACGATGTCAACGACATGTTAATCATAGCAGCATCGGTAGCATCTATTCAGCGTAAGCCATCGTACCTGTGACGAATATCTGAGCTGCCGCTGTGAATTGTCCTCAGATATATCCGATCAGCTTTGTTGTTACACTCACGGGTGGTGGTACTCGAATAAGCAGTTAATTGTGAATAATTACAAATCCTCTTTGGATATTTGTTTTCTGACAAATTGTCTATATAAAATATTAAAAATATTTCAGGCATTACTTTTAAAGTAATTTCACTAGGGACCAGTGGTGCTCCATCGCATTGTTTATAATAATAATAAAAAAGAAACGCCCTTATATGATGCGCAATTATTTTTCTTCTTTTCGTATTAGCAATCAGCTACTTTACGAGCCATTTTTGTCAGTGTCGAGTTACAACATTCTTCACGTCTTTAATATCTTCATGTAAGTCCTTATCCGTCTGTAAGTCAAGTCGTCGCCATCAACAGTGCTATGGCCACACTGTTAATGGTAAATTTTGACAATCTTGATGTAAAACGGTAAAGTTGTAAATCACTTTTATTAAACTTTTATATCACATTCACCACATCCCAGCAGTGCCGCCGCATCACATTACATAAAATGCCATCAAAATTATGTAATATAACACGTTAAAACACTAAGATATTGAATATAATACGAGAGCACCACTTGATGTTATCATATTCCTATAATTGTGATCTAAGTTGAATATAGAGGAAGAAAATTATGAACATGATAGAATAATAATGATTTCACATTTTTTTTCTTTATAAGCAATATTAGTTGAGTGTAGACCCTTTTTATGATCTAAACACACCCTTCCGATCCATCCGGGGCGATGCAAGGGCGGCATGCCCCCCTCTAACCTACTGTATCACATTCTCAACGCCATAGGACCAATTTGAAAATTAGAATTTACGTTTTTGTGATCATATAATATATCCACGAAACGTTATAAAATCTGGATCCTAATTAAATATTATCTCAAATTGTAAAATGAAAAATATATAAAATATGTTATAATTTTATCTTAATTTCATGCTTCTCACAGATAAACAACAATATTTATCAAGATCGCTTGAGCACGCTTCGATAAATCCGTTACTTATTATTAACAAAATAACTTCTGTGTATTTTATGATTTTATAGCTATTAAAAGAATAACAGGGAAGACATGAAAGTAGCATAAATGCTGTAGAGATGAGAGCTCTTCGTAGTATGTGTGGTGTAAGTCTGAAAGATAAAATTAGGAATAGTGTTATAAGAGAGCGCTGCGGTATGAATGAAGAAGTAGTGACAAAGATAAAAAAGGGTATGCTGAGGTGGTTCGGACACGTGGAAAGAATGAGTGAAGAAAGATTGACTAAACAAGTATACAAAGCGAGTGTGAGTGGGACGATTACAAGGGGAAGACCACGTCGTACTTTCCTGGATCAAATCGAAGATGTGTTAGTGAAAGGTCAGATTAAGAGTACGCGTAATCGTAGAGCATGCATGAAGACTGTGATGAGTGTGAATGAAGCGATGGAGGTATGTCAGGATCGTGGTTTGTGGCAATCCGTAGTCTCTGCCTACCCCTCAGGGAAACAGGCGTGAGGCTATGTATGTAAAAGAATAACATTTTCAAAATAAATGCTTCTACAGCAAAAAAATAACAAGACAGTGAAATCTTTGTTGGGAAACAGTTTAATTAATATTTTAGACATATTTTCTCAAACGTTCTTCAAGGACGATAACTTAATACGCAATAATTATTACTTGCATGAAATAGAAAAAAATATATGTTGTATAGAATCATTCTCTTTTTGTACTGGCAATGAATTTTGTATTAATTTTTGTATAAAAATGTGGGTCAAATTTTAATATCTTATAGGGTAGATATAAATAAATTTCTGTAATAACAATGACATATTGGACGTAGTTTTATTTCAAATGTGTAATACTCGCGTAAACATTAGAAGTCATTAGAAAAATATATTTGAACTATTTTTTCTTATTTTTAATTTGGCGACTTTTAGAACACTTTCAGTGTTCGTGGTCATGGGAGGACAAAGGCGTCTCACGTCCATTAAGTCATCGTTATTACAGAGGTTTATATTTATACACCACAGAATTAGTTATATTAAATTTTAACCCATATTTTGATACAAATTCAATGCTACTACAAACAGAAATCAATCAACAACATATAATAAAGTGGATAAAGTGGTGGTACTGGATAGATACACGGTCACATTGAAATAGATCCAGCAAGAGATTACTAAGAGCATAGCGAGACACCTTAATCCTTCCGAGAACATGAACGCTGTAAAGTGCTTGAAACGTTGGAGAAATTAAAATCATCGAAATACTTAAAATAGCTTTATTTCAAATGTGGAAATATTGGCGTAAATATCAGAAATCATTAAGAAAAATATTTTTAGAAAATGCAGCAAGTAATAATAGACTTGATTGAAATTATAATATCTTTTATAGACACGTCTCTATTCCTGATCCAATCTCTCACCAAAAATTTCGAATAAAACTGTTTCCTTAAATTAACATAATTATGTACATGATATGAACGATACTACTACTACTAGTATACTATCTATATAGTAACCATTAAATTAACGACATAATAGACAATGTGGTGTGTGTAAAGGGGTTGAAAATAGGATGCGTCTCCCTATTTCCCGTGGGAGTCGTCAAAACCTGCAAGAGGATTCAAAGATGATTGGACAGCAGCGTTCATTTGGATATATACATAACACCAACTGGGATCTGAAAGCACCTATTAGCGTTATTCATGTGGAGGCTTATGTTCAATAATACACGTCAGTAAAGCTGATGGTAGTGTTGTCCAAATGCAAGACCAAGACTCACTGCAAGAGTCTCGCAGTGCTCTCTTAGACAGCATTTTACGATTCCTTTGACAAAGAAAGGATTGTCAACATTTTGTATTATTAATACCCTGTACACGCGGAAATCATTTGATGTTATTTTAAACAGACTCATGATAGATAGGTGTGATTATAGCCCCACTTCCATTAAGTTGTATGTATCTTATTATTGATAGTTGTACAGTTTCATTTTTCAATTTCATTAATTTAGTTGGATTTTCATTTCTATGTGAATTTTTATTTCTATTAAAACAAGTGACTGTGTGTTATTCTAACAGCGAGGATTGCAAGACTTACGAGACTCGCAAGAGTGTTGGGCAGCACTATGAAGGATAGATTGATGGACAATATTAACAATTATTTAACATTAGATCAAAATCAGTAAAAACTAATTCGGATATATATATAATATATATATCAGCGTCTAATTCGATAGATTAACACATTATTTTAGTATTCCAATGAGGTTATATTCGACCTTATTTCGTTACGATAGTAACTTACTAGTCACCGAGCGAAATTCAATATTACCTTTTGCGCCCCAATTGGGATTGGCTGAATCGATCGTAATTAATGTATTCTACCCTACCGGCGCTCTAAATATTTACGAAGTAGCCGAGCGGGAATCCAAAAATAATAGTCATAAATATGTCTCTAAAGAGTCGTAATATAAAACCGCCATGTCATTACAAAATGTGCAATTAAATAATATAAAGGTAATATTTTGTAAACTTTTGCTGTAACACGCCAATTATGGACATTATTTATTAGATAACTATTATCATTTTTTAATTACTACGGAAGTGCGAAACTACTATTATGGAGCTACACGCAAAATTTAGCAAATTCTCTCTGGGTTTCATAACAGATGACATAGAAACGAAAATAGATCACAAAACAGGTAAACTCAAAATAAAATCCCACGTCAATTACTATTTTCATCCTATTATGATCATCATTCCCCTACTCTTATTACAAATACTTAGGGAGTACAATATGTACTCCTCTTTCATAGTACACATTGTAAAAGTTATTGGCAACAGTTTTATGACCGGCCGCCTGCCAGACGTAAACCCTTCTTAGTAATGTAATTATTGACCATTGGGCATCAGATGGAGTTGGCCCAGATCGTTATAAAGCTCTTAGTCGTCTTTTACGACATCCACGAGCAAAGTAAGGGTTGGTAGTATTTGTCGCCGCTACCACACAGCTAGTATGATATATTTTGCAAATTTCTTTATTATTATGCATGCACATGCACAATAGCAGAGGACTTGAAAACGAAAAAGTCACTACTGAAATCACAATACCATACCGATGTCAGCGCTACTACATGATAACAATTGTTATATTTCAAATGTATAGATGAAAACACATGCATTACATCATATCAGGCATCCAGGTTGCAGGAAGAGTTATTTAGCATATGACATGTAATCGATATTTATTATTTTTTAGCTGTGTGGCGTGTAGCGGCTTCGAATACTACCAACCTTTACTTTGCTCGTGGATATCGTAAGAGATGACTAAGAGCCTTATAACGACCTAGGCCAACTCCATCTGATGCCGTTTGGTCAAAAATTACATTCCCAAGGAGGGTTGACGTCTCACCGAAATCATAAATCGGGTACCGGTGGCCCGCTCGCACGGCGAAGAGAGAAGGTTTTACGGTGGGTCTATGGGGTCACGCGCCGCCTTTCCGTCACCCCTGGACCGATTCGGCGGGGCGAGACGCATCCATAGCCCACCAATAAAAATAAAAAAAATAAAAAAAAGGGTTGACGTCTGGCAGGCGGCCGGTCATAAAACTATTGTCAATAACTTCCACAATATGTACTATGAAAGAAGAGTACATATTGTATCGACCCCAAGTAATTGGGATAAGAGTAGGAGAATGATGATGTAATCGATATTTTGTAAAATATCTGAAACGTCGGTCAAATCAAAATACAATTAAAAGACGGTAAAGACAGTCAAAAATAGTCTCATTTCTTTATTAAAATCTATAGAGCTATTTAGGAGAACGATTGCAAACGATGTACAGAATAATTATATATACAAAGGTTTATAATAATTTACAAAAAGTAATATTAACAAAATAATTACAATAATTTTCAATTACTTTAAAGAAATAAGGCAATGTAGTGCAGAGGTGTTCGGTAATATAAAATGTTCTACTATATTTATAAGTACCACCTATCGTAGTATCATTGGCTTGGGTGTCAATAGTACTACAACACCTTAGTTTTCCATTACAGTACAATCGCAGAACGAAACAAAAGCTCTATTCTTCATTACATTAAAGATCCCCTATAGATATAGACTTCAATGTCACTGATTAATTTTAGGCGACAAAGTAAAATGAACTCTAAATGCTTCAATGTCACTGATTAATTTTAGGCGACAAAGTAAAATGAACTCTAAATGCAAACCAAAAAGATCTGATGTTGTTGTTGCAAATTTTGATAGGAAGGGCTTATGTGATAGGGGGAATAAGAGCCATGAACAACGAGAACACAACACAAGGAAGGTTGAAGCCGTCGCGACTGTTTGGAGTGAACTTGCTAGACCTTTATTCCAATTAATGAATACACATCTTAAACATAATATCAGGATTTGATAATAAACTAAAAGAAAAATAAAATGGTATTAATATAATGAGTAATGCATGAGCATTTGTTTCGCTTTTATAGTCATTACATATTGTTTAATGTACGCAGAATTTTGGTGAGCAAGTTGAAAGGTCTAAACAAGATGTTACAAAATATGAACGTAGCCTGTTATGAAATGTATGATACTGTTGAATTGTTTTATTGTATTAGTTACACATAATCAAGTATAGTTTAAAACAAAAATATTTGCAAGAATCTAACTCACAGACCACTACGACAATCATCATTCTGCTGCTCTCATCCCAATTAGGAGTCAACGCAATATATACTCCTCTCTCATCGCACGTATTGTAAAAGTTATTGGCAATAGTTTTATCACTGGCAACCTAACTGACGTCAATCCTTTTTGGAAATGTAGCTGTTAACCAAACGGCATCAGGTGGAGTTGGTGGCAAAGCTCGTAGTTGTCTTTTACGCCATCAACGAGCAAATTAACAACTGGTATTATTCGTAGCCGCTACCACACAATAAAAAAACCACTAACGAAAATATGCTTACGAAATTAGTAAAAACAAGTACACTAGATTTACTAAAACATCTTTTAACTTGCAGTAGTGAACCATCCAAATGTTAAATCTACCGAAAAATTTACTCCCTAGGTTTAAAAGGCCCCCCCCCCCCAATCGATCTAATACGCTCATTTCTGCCGCCCTTGTCTGGCCTCAGGGCAATTTGTCAAGTACCCGGACCTACCCTTACATCCCCTCACATAAAAAATCATTTGAATAATCAAAATGATGACGTAAACCTCAATATTGGCAATAGTACAGGTGCAGTTGCTTTCAGGAAATGAAAATCGACGGTTTATGATGACGTGTCACGTAAGGTAGCATTTTGGATGAACGTTTACAAAATGCTGTCGATCGAAGTATTTTTATGTCCATATTTATTAAAAAACTGCGTCTTTACTCGCCTATTATGTTGTTCGTTTGTTTAAATACTATTTTTAAATCACTCGTGAATTGTATTTTTTCTGTGGATGAACATATTAAGCTTTCAGTATACCTACTTGAAAAATTTATCGGTAGAAATTCATTATGGGCGTTTAAATAGTAGTATTAATTTAATTTGTATAATGTACATACATATACATACATATCATCAGAGAACTCTATCCTTGGATACTTCACTCGCTTCCTCAACATTCATAATTCTCTTCAAACACGCTTGTCGGTTTCGGACACTCTTGACTCCACTTTCCTTCAGTACGTGACCAATCTGGTCTAGGTAAGTTAGTCTCGGTCTCCCCCGGTACCTACATCCTTCCACTTTCGCATTATATATATTCTTAACCAGACGATCGTTCGGCATTCTTTCCACATGTCCGAACCATCGGGCAATTGTATAATGTAATGACAAACAAAACCTGCTTCCACCTAAATGTTTCGATTGTGATGTGGAAGATGATGTTTACCATGTTTTATTGGAAAGCGCACGGAATGAGAACAGTAGAAGTAATATTATGTGGTCTAAAAAAATATGAAATAGGCTATTGTAATTTTATTCTCGCTTCGCCACTGTTTAACGAACCATTAGAGTTATACAGACCAGCTATTAGATAGTCATTCATTCTCCTACTCTTATCCCAATTACTTGGAGTATCGACTATTGTATCGACAATACGTACTCTTTTTTCAGAGTACATATTGTAAAAGTTATCGGCAATAGTTTTACCGCCTCCCAGACGTCAACCCTCTTTGGGAATGTAATCGTTGACCAAACGGCATCAGATGTAGATGGCCCAGGTCGTTATAAGTTATATACCAACTATAAAATAGTATATAACTTTAATGTAATTAGACATAAATTCTAATAATATTTATATTGGGCGATACAGTGCGAAAGCGAAAGCCCTATTCTTTTCAATAATTAAAAATATATATATATATTAAAACCTTTTTTTTTTAATTTATTATTTAAATCAATGGCATTATAACGACGTGAAAAATACTTGTGATACTAAATTTTCTGGTACTTCATTGTTATATCTGGATCTACCCTCGCGTATGAGTCAGTGCACGCGGAGGGTGGCCGATGGGGCTCACTCACGAGGTTATTTATAGAATTTATCGTCGTTTTATATCTAACCACTGCAGGGACTATTAAAATGTTGAGAATGATCATCAACAGCCCGTTGTTCGTTTAATATCGACGATGTTATGTCGAACTACGCTATCAAACACCAGAACATTTACCTTTTACGTTGACCGCGATATAAAAATATTATTTGGGATATTTTTAATTTAGGCTGAGCGACCGCATTCGCAACGACGACGTAAGAGAGCGAGTAGGTATGAAAGAGAGTATTGGTGTAAAGATGCGAAAGGGAATGCTGCGATGGTTCGGACATGTGGAAAGAATGCCGAACGAACGTCTGGTTAAGATATACAATGCGAAAGTGGAAGGATGTAGGTACCGGGGGAGACCGAGACTAACCTACCTAGATCAGATTGGTCACGTACTGAAGGAAGGTGGAGTCAAGAGTCTCCGAAACCGGCGGGGTTTGACAAAAATCACGAAGTCCTAAACCTTCATAGTCTTAAACCTCACCACGTATCACCAATTTTGGTTAAAAAAATGCTAAAAAAAGATCACGTGATTAATGGACGTCCCTTTACAAGCTGCTTTTTACGCGGGCGATGCTGCGGACAAAAGCTAGTATGGCATATGATAGGGATTTCAAATGAAAATTGTGTTAAATATGGCCGTAAAAAAGTACACGTAGATTTTTTTTTAACTCAGACTATTAACAAAAAAAAAGATATAAAAGGCAAAGTATTTTTGTACATTTAAAGGTAAATAGATACGTTTTACCAATAGCTTTATATAGGCTAGTCAATAGTGACTAATGGTGGAGTGACCTTTCCATCTAATGTATCAGACGCTTACATCACATTCTATATTACATTTTCATTTTATTTCATTACAGTAGATATAATAGAAAGAAATTAAGGATGTGATCTTCAAATTTTCTTATTAATATAATAAGTATATTTAAGCGAAATAAAATAGCCTCTATACAATCACAATTTATCATCATCATCATCATCATCCCAGCTCATATATATTCCATTGTTGGGCACGAGCTTCCGCCATAATGGGAAGGGAATTGACCTACCCTACTAACCCTGGTCAAACGTGTTGGTATAGGGTTTTGTTTCGAGTTTTCCATCTCTTGCATAGATATTATATGCGTTTTATATCCCGTAGTCGTCTCGATCACCCACGGATAAGATAGGCGATGGACACACCTTTTTAGTGTATTATTCGTATATATACACACCGTTCTGTATATCTTAATGTATTTGTAATAAAACTTCTTTTAAACATTATGTTTTATTATTTAGTTGTTTATTATTTTTTGCGATTTTTATATGATATTAAAGCAAAATAATTATATTAGAGTGCAAATACTTTTATAGATTATTTATTTACATTTAAAACAAAAATTCTAAGCCGAGTTCGGTCATCCAGATATTATTCTTAATTCATTACCATACCTGAATACGTATTATTATAAACACAACCTAGATAAACTAATAGTTTTACTATTAGTCTAATTGATGATCAGCAAACAACAAGTTTCTTATACAAACGTATAACTTAACAAACGACTATAAAAACTATAATTACTATTTGCACGTGTGCTCAGCTTCCATTGCGATTGTATACTTTGAAAACTTTTTCAAGGCGTGACTAAAAAGGGTATTGTTTTGAAAGACTGTTATACTAACAACAATAGCATATGATGTGTTACTTTATTTCGCAACACGTTAGAGAACAGACTTCCTAGTTCATATGCTTTTGTTTACAATGTGTTTGTGGATGGGCTATTAACTTGAAAGAACTACGGGCCACTTACATATATCTTTACGATCGCTTTAAGACCGTGATGAACTATGTGTTGCAGTGTGAATTTAATAAATACAGCAGAACGCCGATTATCCGAATCGCCAATTATTATCCGAATCGGTCCTAAGCGTAATATTAAAACCCAGTAATTTTTCAACGCTACAATGGTACATATTAACTCGTTCACGCTTCAACGTCGAGGCAACTTACTCTGATCGAGATGTTCAAGTGAGCGTTATTGTAGAACTGTGTTTGTTAAATATATAATAAAGTTTATTATTCTATGCGTGACAGTTCGTTTTTCTTTATTAACTACCAGTCTATGTCCGACTATCCGAATTTTTGATTATCCGAATCAACTCCAGTCCCAATTACTTCGGATAATCGGCGTTCTACTGTAATATCAACGTTATCATTACCTTGCTCTTGTCCTAATAACTTTGGGTCGACTCAATATGTACTTCTCGTCGATCGTACATATTGCAAATAATAGATTTATGACCGACCTAGCTGATGTCAATGCTCCTTGGAAATAACGAGACGTCATCAGATGTATTTGGCTGAGGTCGACAGCTAGATAGATAAAGCATTCGGTTATATTATACAACACTCACGAGTAATTTAGGTGTTGATAGTATTCGTAGCCATATATAACCATCACATATCATCACTTTAATAAATAATATATATCTATAAATACCCGATTACGGGTTCGAACCCCGCTTGTGACATCATTTTTCGTTTCGTAATCGGGTATTTATAAATAATTAAGCATATTAAATGCTAAAAATTTCAGTAATTTGAATATATATCTATATTTTGAAAATAAATTATAATATAATAAAATCTTCTCAAAATACCATCATATAAATCTACGCGTTACCAAGGTGGTTTTAGATTTTTGCGGCAAAAATATGGAATGATCTACACCCTCCAATGAGAAAGAAAGTAAACGAGAACAATTTTAAATCAAAATACAAATCTCCTTTACTAAAACGACAATTAGCTGGGGAAAATCTGACACATACCTTTTTTAAAACTTTGAAATTAAAACAATATTTTATTTAAATAACCCAACAGATAATGCATTATATAGTTATTAATACCTGCAAGTACGCCTACTCATATACACGAGCACTATCTTGTACCATGCATAGTAACACACAGTAGTATAACACACAGACACACGGTCACGCACACACACATACACACACTCACGTACGCACGCGCGCGCACACACGCACACACACACACACACACATACACACACAATACAATAGATTCAAGGGCTGAAAATCAGCGCTGTTCTTGTGACAGCAGAAACTGAGCCAATTCCTTTTGCCTACTAGATTTAATTTTGTTTTATTATAATTGTTAGTTTTTAGTTTAAGTTCTGAAAAGGCAATAAATTATTATTATTATTATAATGATTTCTAATGCTTACGCGAGTATTACACATTTGAAATAAAACTACTTTTACGGACTCTATCGCGTTTGTATTGTCTCTCAGTCAGACCCGCTACAAAACGACGGCTACAAACGCGATAGAATCTAAAAAACATAAAAGTAGTATTATTTTAAATTATAGTAAATAATATTTAAATTACTTTTGAAGGAATATTTTACCTACATAAAATGAATAGATACAAGTATTGTATTCACAATACTTAGTATTAGAGACCAGTACTTCCACTACAGTATAGAAGCAATTAATTCCAATAAAAGGTAGGCTTTCTACATACATACATACATATCACCACGCCATATCCCTTGCAGGGTAGGCAGAGAGAACAGAGTGCCAGAGAACTCTATCTTTGCATACTTCACTCGCTTCCTCAACATAGGCTTTCTACTTACTGGTAAATTTATTTTATTATATAATTTTATACATATGTCTGAATAGATTTAATTGTAATTAAATTCTATTCGACGGCTTACAATAATAATATTTTTAAAATGGATCTTATCAGATTACCAGACCAGGTGACTAAGAATGTTTTAGAACAACTTGAATCTTCATTAATTAACTAGTTTCCAGCTGATCACATATTTGTGTAGCAAATTTTCTATTACCTTTGTTGGCAGTCAAGCAAATGGTTACCTAAACTTAAGAGTTAACTATCGCCCAAAGCATCTGTAGAATACCAGAGATATAATAACGTCACTGCCTAGGGCAAGGCAATGATTAGATTAAAAAACCAACTTATTGTGCATTTCAAAGGCTAAACGAAAATATCAAATATAAATAAAAATATAAGAATCTACATAAATTAACCTCATTGAAGAAAACAAACTCTATCAATGCCACTAAATTTTAAAGCGGAAACTTTTCAAAGCTGAGAGTCTTATCTGACATTAAGTAGAAAAGCTAAAGTATTGCTCTTAAGTATATTTTGCCAAACTTCGTTTTACGGACGTGGCATAAAAGTATAGGTACATTTTGGTTAAGTCAGTTATCAAAAAGGCGATCTTAATAGTATCTCAGAATGGTAACACGCTCGTTACGGGACTAAGAACGGTAATACTAAAAAGAAATCTTCACTCATTCAAGGCACACGTTGGAGAATCTCAGTAGATTAAAATTCATTACTTTTTTTTATAATATGCCTCGGCATACTCAATATAGCATTTTTAATATTTTTTAAAACATATAATTCTTCTTTACATGACTAAAGTCGATCAAAGATTTTTTTTGTATTCAGAATAATTGCAGTTACACTAGCTTCTTATGGTTAAAACAAAGACTTCTGCCATAGAAATCAGTGCTTGCGTCGTGGTGATTTTATAAACACAAATTTATCAAAAAACCATTTCACAATTTTTTTTTGCGTTGTGGGAATCGCATTGATGACACTCAGCAGTCTACTGAAACTGGTCTGGGTGGTTCAGTTGTTACGGCAAAAGGCAGTAGGTAGCGCTCTTAACTAACGAGAAGCGTTCACTATACAGATGAGTTATACACCGCCAGTGTTTAGTACAAATCAGTATTAGGGTAGCATTATTTCTAGATCTAGGTACTATTTTCATTGAATACTTTAACGCCAGAAAAAAAGGCAATATTATATAAATAACATCCAAACAATGTTTGCATGTTCGTTACAGTAAGTCTCTACAGGTTTAATGGATGTGCCCCAAACCAGGTTTTATTAGAAAGGCGAAGATGGTTTTAGACTAGATACTAAAAGAATAAGTAGATTGAACTGCGATGGAGTTCAAGAAATTATATTCCTTTTTAAAGTTCCGTATCCAAAAGTTAACCCCTTCGTGCGTTGGGTCCGCCTCGAACTTGGCAAATTTTAATCTTTAATTTGTATATAGAACAGCGCTTGGTGTATCGGATAGTTTGCGATAAAACATTTTTGCAATTCGTTTAAACACTAAATAGTATTACGTAGACACTATTTCTGATTGTATATAGCTGTTTACGGCATACTTTTCCACATATCAAGTTTTACTATTTGAAAATAGCATATTTTTAGCCTAAGAGCGTATTTTTAGCATAAGAAAAAGCCTTACATCTTTGCATTAATTGAAGATCGCAACGGACCAACAAAACGGTTACGCATTTTTACTTAATCACTTGACATCATAATAACATTTTCTCATCAGGAAATCATTAGCTGGAGAAGCGCTACTTCACTCCCCTTTATCAATTAGTTATTCAAAGCTAACAGGTAAGAGGTTTTTACTCGCAGTACTTCTAACTCGGAAGCCGAGAGTCGTTGAGGTCCACTGAACTAGAAAATAACTGCACTCTGCAAATAAAACCTGGAGAAATGTAGATGAAAGCAAGCCTACGATATTGACTAAAATTAAATATGATCATATTTTAATTTTGTGTCTGCTACTATTTGAGTAACTTTTCTAGCAATTCCTTTCGAAAATGATGGTGTTAACCCAAGCCTTAATCTAAGTTTGTTACTTTCTCCTCCTCGTATACGCATTATTCAATTCAACTGTATTGTCATTTAAATAAATTTCGTATATTAGTATTTTTTTATTGCTTAAGCAAACGAGCAAGTAGGTAGCACACCTGAGGTAATACTGCCGGCCATGAACCTTTGTAATACTAGGGGTACAGTTAAGACGTTGTCTACCAATGAAAAACCCAAACAAACCCAAAAAACTGGGCAGCTCAGACGTCGATATTCTGCGAGAGTGTGGTGCTACTCCGGACCATCCGCGTCTCCATATAATGGGAGAGATTCATGGATTCACTAACATAACTCCTTCACATTCATTGATTTGGTTACATCTCTTAACACTTTTTTACGACAATCGCTGGCAAAGATTTGTATTCTTACTCGGTCACCTTTTTTTTGCGACGGGCTATTGTCTGGTCACACTAGCTAAATCCGCAACAGACAAAGCGGCGTGGGACTCCATAAATCCGCCCACAATATATCTATTCACGCAATGTGAGTGAGCCACCGGAATCCGGTCTTTGTCTTCAGTGGCCCACCCAGACTCCGTCACAACCTAAGTCATATTTATGATATACTACAATACTTGTCAACATACTAGCCTAGCACCTAGATAATAGAATATTCTTAAGATTGATTGGAATTTATCATCTATACAGAAATAAAAAAACAACAGGCAGTCATGGGGACTGCCGATAGAAGTGAAAACTATTAACTTAAGACTAATTGAAATAATAATAATTTTCTAATTTTTATATAAAAATAAAAAATATTATCGAACATCTAGGAATCGGTTTATCACGCTAGTAAGATAACCTTTAAATTACAATGATACTCATTTCATGACATAAAAGTTAAATATTAAAAATACAATTAAAAATAAATAATGCCATACTTTTAAATGCAAATATTGATATGAATATTGAAAATATTTGAAAATAAATTCTTTATTTTCATTATTCATTTATCTATATAAAAATATTAAAATGTTCAATACTCACTTTTAAATGGAACAGTAATCCTTTAATTAAACGATTACAATAACATCCAAACTATAAAACCACTTAAATAAAAACGCTGAACTTTCCACGTTGCCAATTTAACCTTACTTGTACAACACGGTCCACTTACGAATATAAATGTACTGCTATTATAGCATGTTGGTGACGTGAACTCATGAAATTATACCCATCCAAACGTCCAACGCGCACATGATACAGTCAGAGATATTTAACGTATTAATGTATACGTGTACAAAGGCCACTGCGCGTGCGCCAGTCTGACTACTCATAGCTATAGATATACTATTAGCATTAGCATGTCGGTGACGCGAACCTATAAGTTTTCCCCCTCCAAAAACGCTCAACGCGCCTAAAGAAGTTTTCACATAGCTATAGATATACTATTAGCATTAGCATGTCGGTGACGCGAACCTATAAGTTTTTCCCCTCCAAAAACGCTCAACGCGCCTAAAGAAGTTTTCACTTCAAAAATGGTAAATATGAATAAGCCATTTAATTCTAAAATATAATTACAAGGTTGCTGTGTGGTAGCGGCTACGAATACTACCAATCCTTACTTTTAGACTACAAGCCTATGGAAAAAATTAACCTGTGAAATGAACCAACGTGAATAACGCTTAGAAGGCTGTTACTATATCATAAAATAACTCTGAGCACTATGCTGTCATTTGTGAGCGGTATAGGTGAGTACCTACGTGTGAGTAAATGGAATTTCTCAGGTACAAATGAGGAATTACGACTAATTGATAATGTACGGCTTTTTTACAGCTTATAGATGATTAAAAATCAATGTCGAAAAACCTAGTGCCGTACTAAAGTGGTGGTGCTTGAAGTTTTAATTTAGCGGTAATTGTAGAAGCAATATAGGTCATTTATTACTGTACGGCATTTGTGTAATTCTTTTTGTATACATATACAGATACTTTACCCATGAACGCCGTACATATATCGCCGTACTGTAGAGTCGTTATTCCTCACTTGTACCTGAGAAATTCCATTTACTCACACGTACTCACCTGTACCGCTCAGAAATGACGGCATAGCGCTCTAGAGTTATTTTATGATATAGTAATAGCCTTCTAAGTGTTATTCACGTTGGTTCATTTCACAGGTAATTTTTTTCCATGGGCTTGTAGTCTATTTGCTTGTGGATGTCGTAAAAGACGACTAAGAGCCTTATCTACCTGGGCCAATACCACCTGATGCCGTTTGGTCACAATTACACTCCAAAGTAGGGTTGACGTCTGGCAGGTGGCCGGTCAAAAAATATTGCCAATAACTTTTACAAAATGTACTATGAAATAAGAGTACATATTGTCTCGACCCCAAAAAATTCTTTTTTATTACCTCTCCGCACTAAGGAAATAATCCTTGTATTGCGAGGGACTTTACAAACATGCAATTAACGCATACAAATTACACCCAGACTCAGAACAACACTTTGTGGATCGCACAAAGTGCTGTCCTGCGTAGGAATCGAACCCACGGCACTGGCACGGAAGGTCGGTATTTAACCACTACGCCATCTGTGCAGTTGAAATTGGGATAAGACGCAATTAGGATAAGAGTAGGAGAATGATGAATATGATTACAAGGTAATCAATTATAATAACCACAAAACAACAAACGTGTAAGTTAGCAAGGTTATGATAATATTTGTATATATATATATATATATATATATATATATATATATATATATTTATTGCTTATGGTGGCAAACGAGCAGACAGCACACCTGACGGTAAGTGTCACTGTCGCTCACCGAACGAAGCGCAATAGCACATTGCCATTACTCTGACGTCGATCTTCTGCGAGAGTATGGTACTACCCCGGACGGACCGACACGCGGCTGTAAACAGAGAACTGTCCACAGCGTGGTCCTACCACAATTAAAACATATATTTCTAAATTCACAAAATAAAGGCACGAGTAACGAATCAAATTAATGGTGAGACAGACATTTTTAATGTATATACGCAAAATAATATAACTGTATAAACTAAATATACATGAAATAAACAGCTAGCGGCTATTAACATTCAGATGATATATTATTATAGCGACAAAAAAGTAGAACAACAGAAATTTACGTTTCGCTACGTTAATGAGAAATAAGCAAAAATAAATAAACCGAAGAAAAAATGGCAATCTGTAAAGTTTTGAATTCGTTAAACATAATAACATTTTGATAGGTCGTTTAATTCACACAATTCAAATCATCATTCTCTTGCTCTTATCCCAATTAATTGGGTTTGACGGAATATGTAAACATACATATTGCAAAAGTTATTGGCAATTCTTTTATGACCGGCCGCCTGCCTAACGCCAAAACTCCTTGGGAATATAATTGTTGACCAAGCGGCATCAGAATGTCTTTTTTTTGTGAGTTAGTTGTTAGCCTCAGATGGCTATGACAACTTTATCCGGACTGTGGGTGAGCGCTGAGGGCTCTCAATCCGAGGATATCAGATTAAGTTGAACAAGGTTAATATAAAGCTCTTAATCGTCTTTTACGACAACCTCGAGCAAAGTAAGAGTTGATAGTATTCGTAGCCGCTACCAATAAGCACAATTCCCTCAATTTTTTAACACCACCCAGCACTAAGCAAATAATCCTTGTACTGCGGGGGACTTTAACATGAAATTAACGCAGACAAATTACATCCAAACTCAAAACAAGACTTTGTAGATCATACAAAGTATTTGTCCTGCGTAGGAATCGAACCCGATCTGTGCAGTCTGTGCAGTCCGCGATCTGTGCAGTCGAATTAAAATACCAATCAGAGTTAATATTAACAAATATAGTTTTTTTTTTTTAGATAAATTGTTGGTCCACAGACTTTTGTTCGTGCCTTTTTTATGTTGTATATTTTAGTCGTTATGTTGAAGTTATATAATTCAATTTTTCTTGAAGTGGTTTTGATATTATACATTTATGATGGTTTATATGTATTTTTAAAGAGATTCCGATGGTTTACTGTGTGAGACACAAGGAGGTTTCAGGAGTGGAAGGGGATGCATGGATCAAGTGTTCTCTCTGCGCAACATTGTGGAGAAGCATCTGGCTCTAGGTCAGAGGGTTATCTGCAGTTTTGTGGTTCTGGAGAGAGCATTTGACACGGTTGTACGAAAGGAACTTTGGGACATTTTACCGGAGTATGGTTGTGCAGTCCAGTTACATGGGCTGTAGAGCCTGTGTGCGGCTGGATGATAGAATGTCGCCTTGGTTTGACGTCAATATCGGCGTTAAGCAGGGGTGCGTTCTGTCAGCCAGGCTGTTTATCATATATCTGGATAAATGTCTCCAAAGGTTGAACGATATGAATGTGGAAGTCCAGATGGGCGACTCAGTGGTCACTGCTCTGCTTTATGCAGATGATGCAGTCCTGCTGGCACAGTCAGCGACTGACCTGCAGACCCTAGTCGACACAATGACAGAAGATTGTAAGAAAAGGGGTCTACGCGTGAATGTGAGCAAAACCAAAATAATGGTCTTTGAAATAGACGAAGCCAGAACAGATGTAAGAGTAACAATAGGTAATGATATACTAGAGCAAGTGGATGAATTTGTATATCTTGGATGTGGATTTAGCCGAGATGGAAGGTACACCACTGATATAGAGCGAAGAGTGAATGCGGGAAATAGAGTGAACGGAGCGTTGGGGCAACTTCTCGGCAGCCACCACCTCAGCCAGAAGGCACGTGTAGCAATAGATAACGCAGTGCTTGTCCCAACATTACTGTATGGAAGCGAGAGTTGGGTATGCAGAAAAGAGTATGAAAGTAAAATTAATGCGGTCGAAATGCGATCTTTGCGGAAAATCTGTGGAGTTAGGCTGACCGACCGCATTCGTAACGATCACGTAAGAGAGCGACTAGGTATGAAAGAGAGTATTGGTGTAAAGATGCGAAAGGGCATGCTCCGATGGTTCGGACATGTGGAAAGAATGCCGAACGAAGGTCTGGTTAAGAAGATATACAATGCGAAAGTGGAAGGATGTAGGTACCGAGGGAGATCGAGACTAACCTACCTAGACCAGATCGGTCATGTACTAAAGGAAGGTGGAGTCAAGAGTCTCCGAAACCGGCGAGCGTGTATGAAGAGAATTATGAATGTTGAGGAAGCGAGTGAAGTATGCAGAGATAGAGTTCTCTGGCACTCTGTTCTCTCTGCCTACCCTGCAAGGGATATGGCGTGATGATATGTATGTATGTTAAAGAGATTCTGCGTTATTAGTTTATTGTGAACTTGTGATGATGTCTTTTAATGCTTAATGTATGAATTGTTGGTCTTTATTGTGATATCAATCCGAGCTCTTGTATTACCAACAAATATAGTTGCAGGCGTTTCAGTTTATCATCATGTAGGGAAGATACTTTTTGCGTTGTCAGCTATATAATTTGGAATAAAAATTCTGAGTTAAAAATCTATGATTAAAAACAAAAGCAAACAATTTAATAGGAAAGGTCAGACCGATTTAGCACCGCCAATTTATTTATGTTAAATTCTTATGAGCTGTATACATTTTCAAAGGGATCCGAAAGAGCCTACGCTGAATAAATATTAAGAAGATTAGAGGCTAGTTGCTTGGTTTTAATTAAAAGATGTTTCCCTTCAGTTAATCAAATAACGTAATTACACTCGTTAGGACGTTTGTTATTAATTATAAAAATATTTTATTTTTAATGAAGTAACTGTATTGAGTATAACAATGTCTCAAAAGGTTAAGTAATTCAAAATAGAATTTTCAACTTACCTAAAGTAGTTAAGGAGCATTTCCTGAAACAGAATAAATGTGATTAGAAACAATTTGTAACCAAAAATATAACTGTAAAATTAAAACCATTAGGTCAATAGAATTTAATATACACGCTCATATGAACAGAAAGTTTTTGCTTCGCTTTCGATAATGTTAATCGAAACTAAATTACGGATTAATTAACCAAAGAGATC
Source organism: Lymantria monacha (assembly GCA_905163515.2). Taxonomy (NCBI): domain Eukaryota; kingdom Metazoa; phylum Arthropoda; class Insecta; order Lepidoptera; family Erebidae; genus Lymantria; species Lymantria monacha. The sequence goes on along the minus strand of LR991107.1, from coordinate 9,134,823 downwards.
AAATGATAAAGCAAGCAAAAATCAAATGATAAAAAAAAATAAAAATTTCTCATTTTTACACGAGTATTCTACTTTAGAAACTAAAACAATTTTTACGGATTCTATCGCGTTTGTATTTTATTTTTAATAACGCAACCTTTTCCGGTCATAGTAAGAATTCTTCTTCGGGTAATTAAAAATCAATTATAAGCACGTAGAATCCGTAAAAATTGTTTTATTTTCAAAATAGTAGCATTTGTTGATTGATAAGAGATTAATTGATTTAGAATAGTATATTGATAACGAACTTAAAATTAAAGAAAATGTAATTGATGAGAAATAAGACAATAATGGTATATTTAATGAAGATATTTGTAAAACAATTTCTTTAATGTAAAATTCTTAATGATAGAAAATTATACAGCAATAAAACCTTCGAAAAATTACATGACAATGTTATCGTAAGCGGAAATGTTAAATTTTGCTGCACCTCACATTGATTTCATCCTGTAACAAAAAAAAAACAGGAAAAAGGGAGGAAAGCAATTATACACTGTACAATCCAATCATAAACAAGTTCCTTCGATCAAGTACCGTTAGAGTAAACATACTCAGAATATAATCAAAACACGTTTATTTATTCAGAAAATTGCTTTTGTTAGCAACGCTTTTGTTATTGAACAAATTAAATTTGCAACAGGACCGAGTCGACATGTCGTTCGAACATACATAAAAAATGTAGATCACGCAATAATAGCTGTAGCGTGGGTTAATCCCTTTCTTAAACTTTCTAACATAAACAAAAATAAACTCTGTGCTTATAGAAATAAAGGTGCAAAAACGAAAACATATATCTCAAACCTCCCCTTGTGATATAAATTAATGCAGGCTATGCAAGTCCTGGGTGCAGTGGATCGATAGAGCCACGAATTCCCAATTCCGGTTTTGATCGTAACTGATTCCCAAATTATCGAAATGCAATAACAATAATACAATCTGAATTTAAGGGTGGCAATGTATCATCATATCGACATTCGCATTGAACATAGGCCTCCCTAGAGATAATGCAACAACTAGCATGTAGGCTGATCGGTAATCATCATCATCAAAGTAAGAGATGACGAAAACATTGTAAATTTAATTATCACTACTCGATGATCATATTTTTCTTAGATGATCGGTTTTATTACCGAACCAACAACCAAGACCTAGTATAGGCGGCCCACCCAAAGGTGCTTGAGAGAAACGTGTATGACAGTTTATAGGGTTGCATACTGTTCCTTGCGTCGCTTTAGACGGATCGGGCGAGGTGTAACCATAGGTACCGTAGCCCAAAAATGTAAATCCTCACCGAAGACAAAGACCGGGTTCCGGTGGCCCGCTCGCACGGCGTGGAGAGATACTTGTAGGGCGGATCTATAAGGTCGTGCGCCGCTTCTTCTGTCGCCCCGGACGGATTAGCGGGGTGCGACCTCTCCATAGCCCGCCGCCAAAAAAAAAGCCCAAAGGTAGATTCGTTTAATACGAGTACACATGACAGTATACATATACATGACCAAATAAACATTGCAAATAAAGCAATACTAAATAATGAAATATCAATTCAAATCACATGATCATATCAATACTAAGAATTTGTTATAAGCGAAGCATCGAAGCTACGTACGGTGGCTATCGAGCCATGGATTAACTGAATATCGAACAATTATCGTGGCACCAGATTCCTGAGATGCTTATTCCATCCGGAATCTGGAATTTGATTATAATCAAGTCAAAATTCTTTAATGAAGATTTTTAAGTAATTGATTAGCATATTATGTTTCTTAATATTAATTAACTATGCTAAATTTTATATTCATGTTAGCGACATTTCAATTAAATATATTGAAACCGAATAAGAAATTTACAAATAGTTTTCTTCAATACAAATACCCATATAAATTATAAATATTTTTAAATAAATCGGCTATATTGCGCGCCTCATAAGCGAAGCATTGAGGTCTTGCTCTACTCTCGATATATGAGAATCAAGAACTTTTCAAACCTAAAAATGATTGTATTTTTCTCACATTGCACTTAAAGGACAATATTATCATACATATGTCATGTAAAAACATTCGTTTAAACGTATTTGATATTTTTAAAAAGCAATTATTTTGTTTAAAGTAAGAAACATACATACATACATACATATCATCACACCATATCTCTTGCAGGGTAGGCAGAGAGAATAGAGTGCCAGAGAACTCTATCTCTGCATACTTCACTCGCTTCCTCAACATTCATAATTCTCTTCATACACGCTCGCCGGTTTCGGAGACTCCACCTTCCTTCAGTACATGACCGATCTGGTCTAGGCAGGTTAGTCTCGGTCTCCCTCGGTACCTACATCCTTCCACTTTCGCATTGTATATCTTCTTAACCAGACGTTCGTTCGGCATTCTTTCCACATGTCCGAACCATCGGAGCATTCCAATACTCTCTTTCATACCTACTCGCTCTCTTACGTCGTCGTTACGAATGCGGTCGGTCAGCCTAACTCCACAGATTTTCCGCAGAGATCGCATTTCGACCGCATTAATTTTACTTTCATACTCTTTTCTGCATACCTAACTCTCGCTTCCATACAGTAATGTTGGGACAAGCACTGCGTTATGTATTGCTACACGTGCCTTCTGGCCGAGGTGGTGGCTGCCGAGAAGTTGCCCCAACGCTCCGTTCACTCTATTTCCCGCATTCACTCTTCGCTCTATATCAGTGGTGTACCTTTCATCTCGGCTAAATCCACATCCAAGATATACAAATTCATCCACTTGCTTTAGTATATAATTACCTATTGTACTCTTACATCTGTTCTGGCTTCGTCTCTTTCAAAGACCATTATTTTGGTTTTGCTCACATTCACGCGTAGACCCCTTTTCTTACAATCTTCTGTCATTGTGTCGACTAGGGTCTGCAGGTCAGTCGCTGACTGTGCCAGCAGGACTGCATCATCTGCATATAGCAGAGCAGTGACCACTGAGTCGCCCATCTGGACTCCCACATTCATATTGTCCAACCTTTGGAGACATTTATCCAGATATATGATAAACAGCCTGGCTGACAGAACGCACCCCTGCTTAATGCCGATATTGACGTCAAACCAAGGCGACATTCCGCCGCACACAGGCTCTACAGCCCATGTAACTGGACTGCACAGCCTGTAGCAGTTTACCGTTAATACCATACTCCGGTAAAATGTCCCAAAGTTCCTTTCGTACAACTGTGTCAAATGCTCTCTCCAGATCCACAAAACTGCAGAAAACCCTCTGACCTAGAGCCAGATACTTCTCCACAATGCTGCGCAGAGAGAACGCTTGATTCATGCATCCCACTCCTGAAACCTCCTTGTGTCTCACACAGTAAACCATCGGACACCATCCTCATTCTCCTTTCAATAATAACAAGTTGATTAAAAAAATATTCGAGAACGTTCGGATTAAATATTCTGGATCTGGCACGATCACGAACGTAAAAATTAATGTAATGAAGTTTTTATTTTATTAAAAGCTTCATAACCGTAACGCGCTGTTTCCTTTCGAAAATGGCTTGATAATTCTTTGTCGTTTAATTGCAACTAATAAAAAACTAAACTGCTTAGTCTTTAGTGTATGTATACCTAATGAAAATTGGGCTCATTTACATTTTTTTGTTCGTCCATTCGGACAGGAAACAAATCCCATACAGCCTATTGTAAACGAACAGCTATGTTTAGCACTACGTCGAGAATGGCACGAAATTTCAAAAGTATTTTTTCTTTCATTTTCATTTATGGCATTGACTTATAGTAAATGATAAATAATATAAAAATTACGAGGCGTGCACTTTTGTATTTTCCAAATTATTTTTATTATATTTTGAATTTCTTTATGCATTATATTTATCATCTAAAGTAAGTATAAGTTATTCCAGACAATATTACAATATTGTTTTATTATTGCTAAGCCAAAATAGCAACAAAATCGAATCAGTCGTTTGGAACGTGAGAATAATAATAAACCAATCATTCAAAGAAATTTTTAATATTTATTATTTATTCTTTGTGACGACAGAGTAAGAATATTATCCATCACCCTTTTTTTGTCCGTGGGTGTTGTAAAATATTGTTATACTTATATCAAAATTATTTACATCGCTACACACACACTTGTATACTAGTCATGTTTTTATAATTTCCTTAACATGTACCAGTTGTTGGCAAATATCAGCGCTATTTTATAAGAATAAAATAGCAAAAACCGAGCCAGCAGCCTTTATTGTTTCTCGTTAATGTTATTTTATGTTTGAAATTATTTTCTTTAGTTATGTTTATTTTTTATTAGTTTTTAACGAGAGCAAAATAAATGTTTATTCTTTCTTCTTAAAATACGACTTAAAGATGTAATATGTAGATGTTCTATGCAAGAGAAGGAAAGCTTGACGTAAATGTTTATGTCAGTTTTCCGTCCTTTTTTGGAGGAGGCCCAAGCCCAGTAGTGGGACGTATATAATATTTTTAGGACTGCAAAATATTGAGGTATTATTTATTACCGTATAATATTCATTGTTACGCAACGCCCCATCAGTAAAATAAATGGTTTCGTGACTGTACCATCAACAATCATTTTTATTCGAAACAATTTCTTAACGGCTGCTCCAAAATTTAAGAACCGTATAATGATCTTATAGAGGTTTGTGTGTTGTGGATATGAAAGATTATATGGCAAAAGAAAGTTGTATCCTGGCTTCAAGCCAGGATAACACTATGTATAAATTAGAAAATAATATGACGCAAGCAAAATTATTGTGCTTCATTTTAATAGAAAAAGCAATAATTTCACTGGTAGAAAGAAATCTTGAATAGCGAAGCTAGAGTAATGGAATAATAGCATTGTCTATATACCCTAGTAACGCCATATTTAATCTATTTGAAATAAAACTATTTTTACGGACTCTATCGTGTATCTATTTGATTTGTAATTGTAATTACCCGACGTATTGAACTCATCACAGCATTCATGGTCATGGGAGGACGATAGTCCACCCGTGAACATGAACGTACGAAATATAGTTCTATTTTACCGCGTGTATTTTTCCCCGGCTAACTGTCGGTGCGTCGCCCTTGCGCGAAGGATGGCCGCGACGGGGGATGGTACCCGACAGGGTAACCCGCCAGGTTGGCAACGGATGTCAAGGAATCGATCCCAGTGGCCGGCCCAATGGCGATGAAGAGGCATTACAGTGGGTTATGGGGCTACGCGCTGTCCTTCCATCGCCCAGGAAGGTTGTCCAGACCACAGCCTACCTCAAGAAAAAAAGATGGTCACGGGAGAAAGAATCCGTTAAAATAGTTTTATTTCAAATATGTAATACTCGCGTAAACATAACAAATCACTAATCTATCAAATTGTAATAAATATTTTTAAACAAGCAATTCTAGTAGGTATATTTTCCATATTTTCAGAATCTCGGCTACGGCACCAGCGATTTTAACGAAATTAGTAAGTTAATTAGTACGCAGGATGATTCAGAGATTATAAATCAATCTAAATAATTTTCGTCTATACAAAAAATATTGTTTTGTAATTATTTTCAGCCAATGAAAAAATATAATTGGCCACTGTCAACAAGAATAGAAATATCTCAGTTGGGAAAACGAGCACTCTAATTCAGACAGCCTCGGTTCGAGCCTTGGCTTTCCCTTTTTCATTTTTTCTTGTCATTATTTTATGAAATAATTTTTAATATCGAAAAACAATTTCCAAAAATCATCAGAAAAAAAAAGTGTGTGTGTCAGCTCCGACGCACGACTGGAGTTTACTCCTTAAGTACGATTATCAAAACAGGCGCAAAAAAAAGCTCATTTGACTATTATTTATATTTATTAAAACTATTCAGTAAAGTATTATCTCACGTCAGAAAGTGAAATGTGCGCAGAATAGGTTGCGCACCAAAAACGTAACGAGGTCATTCGATCACTAGATTTTACTCCTCAAATTTTTCTCATACCGGGCGCCTTATATGAAAATCGATTCTAAAAGAGTAAACTCCAAAAAAAAACTACAGAGCTAAGCTCGGTCATTGAGATATTTCTTGTTAATGCATTTAATTTGGTCAAGGCAACAGTTAAGTTGAACAAATTTAGCAGATGAAAGTAAATTTTTAAATTTTGTTAAAAGTACTAACGGTCTCATTAGTCTCGGTAGTGGCATAATTATGCAATGACTCAATTTTTTTTTGAAAGCCTACGCAGGCCAATTTTGAGAGGCTACAGACTACTACAGATATAATTAACACAAATTAGACCCAGGGTGATAATGACTGGCGATGGGGAGGGAATACGGTGGGTTATGGGGCTACGCGCTGCCCCTTTATCGATCCGGACGGAACAGGCGGCATGTCCGGATCATATAGCCTACAAAAAAAGGTGACGATGATCCTAAGATTGTTTTGTGTGGTGCTTAACCAGTATGCCATCTGTGCATTTAATGACTGTGATGCTTTTGGGTTCAAATCTTTAGTCATGATTTTTGATTGTTTCCTTCAGTTTCTTAGTAATTGATTTAAAAACTGGTTGTCAGATATGGAAAATATTTTTGCTTTAGATATATGGCAAGTAATCAAACATTATAGATAAATAAAAAAGACAGATCCATTAAAATCAGGTATATAGTAGATAGTAATACAGGTTAAGTTTAATCTATGTGTGTTTGAACGCGTTAACCTCATGAACTGTCACTCAGATTTATAAAAGCCTTGTGTTATATATATAGCCTTTATATAACGCTGCAATAAAGAGGAAGCGAGTAGTGATAATAAATGTTAGCAAATCTGGAAAATATCAATTACAAGTTATGGTTAACTAACTTTTTTTTTGTTTTTTTTGGGTGGACTATGGATGCGTCTCGTCCCGTCAAATCAAACCGGGGTGACGGAAGAGACGGCGCGTAACACTATAGACCCACCACGCAAACTCCTCTCTTCGCCGTGCGAGCGGGCCACCGGTACCCTATCTTTTTCTTCGGTGGCCCGCCCGGCATGATTAACCCACTAATAGACAGTCGCCGTTGTCATAACAATTATATAGATAACAATTTCATTTTGAATTGTCACTGGTGTGAGGTGTTCGGATATTATCTCAAAATAGGAGACAATAATTTAAAACAAAGAAATGTATATACAATAATTACATATACACTAAAAAAATAAATGTTGTCCTCAAGAAGGTATACATAACTTTCATTTTGAAAAAAAAAAAAACAAATTCACCGCGATGCTATCATACAACTAAAATTCCGCCAGCCAGTCTGCCGTCCATATTGTTAATCACTGGGGACGACCCGTCGAAAAAACAAAACGGAATGGCCGTCAGCGATTCGAGTCCATTTTTTAGTTCAGTTAATACTTTGGTTATTTCAACATTTACGATTCAACTCCAGAGATATTTAATTTGGGTAATGTAGGCTACTGGTAGTCTTTTTTTTTTGTAGAACTTACTGGAAGTATGCTATATGAAATATTATGTCTATTACCATATGACTTCTCTTTCCATTTAAAGATCTCTAAAAAAGGAACAGCTGATATTATGGTAATGCCTTTTTAATAGGGCCCACTGACACTTTTACTTACATAGTCATATGCGGCAAATATGTATATATAAAACTTGTAATAAACATAGCAAAAAATAAATATTCAGAATGAATAAACAAAGGAGTAAGAATTAAATGAAATAATTCCACAAACGTAAAGCGATAACATTGGCCTTCCTCCGAATGAACTTTCTATCGATCAACCGGGGGCAACGACACACGGTTTTGACACTCAAGAACACAAAGTCTAAACGTTCAGTGGCAAACAATAATAAAACAAACATCAATAAATAGTGTTGAGAGCCGCAAGCCGTGTTCTCCATAAAACATTTTTGAAGTCAACTTTATTACTACAATGTAATTTTCATCTACAATCTTTAACTTCTATATAAAGTATCATACCATACCATAATAGAGCATGAATTGGTTTCGAAACTTAATTTCACATAATTTGAAATATATATAATATAATATATAATTTTCCGTGTGGTGACGGAGTAATAATACTATTCTACACCCCATATCTTACCCGTGGGTGATCGTACGAGACGACTGGGGATATAAAACTCATATAGCTTCTGTGCGAGAGAAGGAAAACTCGAAACAAAACCCCATACCAATACCTCTGACCAGCGCGGTATAGTAGGTTAATTTCCCTCTCATTACGAAGGAGGCCCGAGCCCAACAGTGGGACATTTATGGGCTATGATGATTATGATAATATTGAATCCATAAATTAAAAAAAATAAACGGTTACAGGAGATTTTTTTTTTGTGTGTGTGTCTTAGTTGTTAGCCTCAGATGGCTATGATAACTTTAGCCGGACTGTGGGTGAGCGCTGAGGGCTCTCAACCCGATACAAGGGAAAAGGGACTACGTCTAATTTAAGACTATGGTTTAGCTACGTTTAACTCTGCTTAATGCTGGTTTACGTTAACGAACATAGCGAAGTAAATATGAATAGAAATATGTAAAAATTTGATACTTGGCATCTGTCAACGAATGCGGAAAGAAAAGAAAAGTTACAGCGATGATCCAAATCAATTGAGCGTATGAATGGATGCGAGGATGGGCAAAGGAATGATAATCATTTGAGATCGTGAATGTTGTACGAGAGCAATCTTAACTACATTTCATTTTTATGATGTGATAAATGAAAATCGATTCAAAGCCTTCAGTCGGGGTCAAGCGAATGTTGTCATCTCCAATATCATTACAACATTAGACCCTAGAGTTTGCAAAATAAGATTGGTATTTGATAAATACTTGGTCGTATGGTCTGCGGAAATACTTTAATAGGAATTACGTCAGGTGTTTATTAACTGTTATTAAAAAATATCGCTTTTATTTTTGTAATATCTATTTTGCGTCGGTCACCTAATATATTGAGTCCATGTCTTTCCTTCCCGTAAATGTCCTAAAAGTAGATTTTTAGTTAATTCTATTCACCGTATACGCTCATTTACACATTACCTAATATAATCTTAAAAATATTATCTTTTCAGCTGCCGATATGTTAATAATGAACTAGCAAGCCCTCTTTCCTCTTAAGCTAGGAAATAATGCTTGCTAGATAAACATTTGAATAGAGTTTAATCACTGCCATAATTTTAATTGAAAAGGTCAATAATACATAACTAGATACACAGGTGGCGTGACTTCATGTTCTGAGTATCGTAGTTCGATTCTAAACATTAGCATTCAGAAAAAATATTTTTACCAAACGTTAATGGCTGTTTTGGGGTCTGATTATGATTCGTATCCATAATTGATATGGGGAAAAATATATACATACTAGCTATGACCACAACTATAGACGTGTTAATTTTGCCTGTCAATTTTATCTGTCCCTTGAAAACAATAGTTATCTCCTATATGAGACATACCATATAATTATCATTTTATATATCCCTGACAATATCCATGAAAAATTTAAATATTTGATGTGTAGGTAAGGTGTGAAAGCGTAACAACACCGTTATTTATAATATTAGCTGAAATATTAACACAAATAATTTCAAAAACTATTTATAAGGAGATAACTTTTATTATAATCAACAAAGAAACAGTGATCACATACGACCCTCGGATATTTTATCAAGTATCACTTCGCGCCAGACGCTTCCGCTTCTAACAACTACTGATTTATAGTGATCCTTTTACTATTTATCAACCGAGACGAATCCCAATCAGAACGTCTGGGAAGCTTTGTGAGCGTGAAATAGTTGCTCATAATTTATTATTAAACGTCACTCGTCTCTTTGTAATGGAGATCTTAAGAGAATACGTTTGAAATAGTTCAAAGTAATAGCAATTGGATGTCGCCATTTTAAAGAGAATTAAATAAATTCAATATAATATTTACTTCTCAATAAACAAATAGTGATTATTATTACGTCTTTACAACGTATAGTAACTTTTGACGTGACCTTGTAGACGGCATTAATTTTTTTTCTTAGTATGTCTACTCAACGCTTACTACAAGTTGTAGGTAATCAATAAGTCGTTTAAAAAATCTGCCAAGTGCGAGTTGTACTCGCGCAAGAAGGGTTCCGTAAAACTAAAAAAAATATGTGATGTAACTAAAAATTTAAGGTTTTCGGAATTATTCCTTTATATATGCTATAAATCATTGCTTCATGCGAAATTTCAAGATTCTAGGTCGACTGGAAGTACCCTTTAGGTTTTGATTCCCTTGCGAGTAGTTGCGTGTTTGAAAATATGCGGCTTAAATTTCTGTTTCTTTTGATTGCGTTGACATAGAAGTTTGATTTTGTTACAGCTTAAAGGTCTTATAGATCTGAGTATTTGATATGAATTTCAATTTAATACCTCTACGCGTTCACGAGGAAAGGGGTAGTAAGTTTAAAATTATTAAAATATTTTTATTATACGATGTAATTAACGGTTTTCGCAATTTTTCCTTTATCTGTGCTATAAGACGTTGCTTCGTACCAAATTTCAACATTCTGAGTTCACGGGAAGTACCCTGTAGGTTTTGATTCTCTTGCGAGTGTCGAAAATTTGCGGTATAAACGCCTGTATTTTTTGATTGCATTGGCTTAGATTTTTACATTTTTTTACAGCTTTAAGGGACAGTAGACTTGAGTATTTGATATAAATTTCAGCTTGATACCTCCACGCGTTCCCGAGAAAAGGGGTCTTGACAGACAGACAGACAGACGGACGGATGGACGGACAACAAAGCGATCCTATAAGGGTTCCGTTTTTTCCTTTTGAGGCACGGAACCCTAAAAATCAATTAATCTACCCGACTAGAAATTTTTTCGTCTTCCTTAGCAGGACCGGACCGGGCATGCCCGCTCTGGACCAGATAAGGTATGTAACGCAGAAGATATATCTGGACCCGATCAGGAAAACCTTATCGGGTCCAGATCAGGCATTCCTGATCGGGTCCAGATCAGGCGTTCCTGATCGGGTCCGGATGAAATTTTACTGATCGGAACCAAATCAATCATCTGCTTTATATATCTTGCCTGATCCAAAACGAGTATGCCCAGTCCGGTCCTTTTAAAAAACATGAATATCTTAAAGAACATGTTTAATAGGTATAAATATAAATTATTATATGACGTAGGCAGCGAATGCAGTGCTATATTCTTATCATAGAGGGTCCAGTCCCAGTGAGCCGTTCCGATTATAGCGCAATCACCAGATGCTAAAAACTGCAACTGTCGCCTGAATTTCTCATTCATGACCTGATCGATCCGTTTTAATCTGATTCGATAACAACTAATTTAATATTAGGCCATGTCATTACGCTTCGGAGAATCTTAACACCGCGATTCAAATAATGACGTCATTTTACTAACGCCATCTATTTATTATGACCTAAAACATTAAATGTTAGAATGGTTGTTACAATATAATATTTCTATCTATCTATGTTTTCAAATGTTAGGTACATTTATATATATATATATATATATATATATATATATATATATATATATATATATATATATATATATATATATATATATATATATATATATATATATATATATATATTATTTATTTTTGTTTTTTACATATATATAAATTATTTTTATATTATTAATTAAACATTATTATTATTATTATTAAATACATATGATTAATTAAAGATTTCAGATTAATCTCTGATGCAAATACAATTTCGCCGTGGCATATGACAATCATGTCACTTTTTGAATTTTGATTGATATTTCTTTTGTGTTACGAAAACTGTTTCTGGTTCTGATATACTACAAGCTTTACTATATACTTGATGATATTTCACATCAGGCTATCCTTATTTGGTCCTGATCTGGTCCTGATCCGGTATACCTTACCATACTTGATGTTATTTCACATCAGGCTATCCTGATCAGGACCAGACCTGGTCCTGATCGGATTTGCCGGATCCGGCATGCCTCATTCTATCCTGATCGGGTCCAGATACATGATCTGGTTGAACCATACTTTTTTTCTAGTCGGGTAGTAGACGAATTACAATTTACCTGTTATTATTCGCACTCAATGTCACTGCCTCTAAGTTTAATTAAGTTTATAATCTAGGTGTTTATGGATATACCGGTGGTCCGCTCGCACGGCGAAGAGAGGTGTTTGCAGGGTGGGTCCATGGGGTTGCGCGCCGCCTCTTCCGTCACCCCGGGCCGATTTGCCGGGGCGCGACCACATCCATGGTCCCACCTTGCGGGAAAAAAAAAAAAACAAAAAAAAAAAAAATATGGTGTTTACGGATATCATTTTAAATACTGCATTGCGTGCTAATTTTAGATATCCTATTTATATTATGTTAATTTTGAATAACAAACTGCTTTATTTTATGATCTACCAATACTTTTGTATATATATTTCAGTGAATTAATATTTTTAGGTTTTTAATTACCTTTGCTAATTAGTACATTTTTTTTTATTGCTTATAGTGGCAAAGGAGCAAGCAGCACAAATGTGTTGCTTGCTCGTTTTCTTTACAATCAGATGCTTGCTTGTTTTACAATCAGATGATTGTAAGTGTTTCTGCTGCTCATAGACAAAGACATCAAAAGTAAAGCTAGGCCGTTGCCTACCAACTCAAACTACTACGTACATATAGAAATAGTATATTGTTACATTCTACAAGCTGCTTACAACGTCAACCCGTATAAGTTGTAAGCGCCAACGATACAAACTAGGTTGTCGTTGGTTGATAGGTTAACAACACTTATCACTACGCTTTGTTATCAATAGATAAGCGTGGAATAGACTTACCCCCGTATTCTAAGTCGTAACCTCGAAATCGCCTCCACTCACACTCAGCTAAGGAAGTTTCGAGGATCGCCTCGAACCTTCCTCAACATCGGTATTCATAATCGTAAACTTGAGGAAATTTTGAAATTCCTCCAGTAAGGAAGAGTGTTGGTAATACGTCACAAATGACGTCGTAAATTTAAAGAAATTTGCTTTACTATGTTGGCACTTTAAAAATTTATGGTAACATTTTGTTCCCTGGTTTGCCCAAACGAAAAAAAATGGATTTTTATTTGTATATGAGAGCAATCAATACATCGTATTTCACCAGGAAATACTGCAAAACGGTGAAATAATATTTTTACGCTTACTTAATCTAAATCGTTGGCAAGTTTGATCACAATTCTTGACACTATTGATTGGCTGATTTTATGCAAATCATGAAAAAAAATATCTGAAAATATTAAATAACGGTTACTATAATAGTGCCTACTCTATTCAAAGTTATAATTTTAGCCAATCACTTGAAAGTTTCCTGTTATATAAAATCGTAAAGCAGTTAGCACTTATATAGTGGGCGCAATTGGTACCTAAGCGTAGTTGGTTGTTAGGTTTACGTAAACTTTTTGAAAATTCGTGTGATATTCTTTTAGATTTTTTGCAGAATGCAAATAGCGTCGAGGTAAATAATTGTACGAATTATCATACAAATATTCAATAAACTCATCCTAATTTGACAATAAATTATATGTGAAAACCTCCTTAAGGTATCCTCAAGGCGTATCGCAACGTACCTTACTTTGACAGTTGTTTCCTCGACTCAACCTTACCTCACTTGAGGAAATGTTTAAAGGTAAGGATGAAAATGACAACTGTGAATACGAAACGTCCTCATTGAGGGTGAGTCGAGTCGAGGAAGTTTCGAGGTAACGACTTAGAATACGGGGGTTAATCTATATATGTATACTAGCTTTTGCTCCCGACATCGTCCACGTAAAAAACATGTAAGTATTTTTTTTATTGCTTATGGTGACAAGTATTACTGCCGCCCATAGATCTTTGCAATACCAGGGGTATAGCTAGACCGCTGCCTACCAATACAAACCAAAACCCACCCAGTTGGGCTGCCGGCTTTTTGGCACACAGAACAAAGCATTACATCATATTAACATTGCTCAGACGTCGATTTTCTGCGAGAGTGTGGTACTACCCCGGACGGACCGGCCCGCGGCTGTAGACAGAGAACTGTCAGCAGTGTGGCCCTACCACTATTAAATACATTGGAACTATGTTGGGACAATACTAACGATAGTAAATACTTGAAGTTCAAAAGCTGAGTCGGCGACAATAATATTTTTGTTATGTACATCTAAAAAATTCTTTATAGCACGCAAGATAGTAAACACCCGGCCGTTGTCAATAGCCCTTTATTACACCAGTCTTATAAATTATATAACATATAAAGAATGTGTCTTTACTCTGTCTAGCCGAAAATAATGACGTATATATACACATACATATCATAACGCCATATCCCTACCAGGGTAGGCAGAGAGAACAGAGTGCCAGAGAACTCTATCCTTGCATACTTCACTCGCTTCTTCAACAGTCATAATTCTCTTCATACACGCTCGCCGGTTTCGGAGACTCTTGACTCCACCTTCTTTCAGTACGTGACAAATCTGGTCTAGGTAGGTGAGTCGCAGTCTCCCCCGGTACCTACATCCTTCCACTTTCGCATTGTATATCTTCTTAACCAGACGTTCGTTCGGCATTCTTTCCACATGTCCGAACCATCGGAGCATTCCCATTCACATCTTAATAATGACGCAAAACCTGAAATATTATGTTTAAACAATATTATAATTTCATTACTTACTAATTAGCTATTTTAGGCAAGCAATTAATTTAACATTTTGATCTTATGCAGTCATAAAATTTTCAAATGTAATATTTTAATAATAAGAACGAGGAAATAATTAGTTTGAACAATTGTATGTGTTTGCAATCTCCGAAAGCGACCATGCTCTAACGACGACCTGAGAACTTAAGCCTTATTTGATAAATTTGTTATCAAAAAAAATATATTTACATTAACTTATTTAAATAAGAGCGTTAGTTTATACAGGTGTGGCTGTGGTGTGGAGTAAGAATAACATTCATCACCCCTTGCCTTTCCCGTTGGTGATATAAAAGACGACTAAGAGCTACGGTATGTATATAAAATCTATGCAAGAGAAGAAACGACACGAAAAGTGAAAACTTAAACCTATGAAAAAAAAAACAATACAAAATAATAAAAAGGGTGGCCCAGGGAATATGTATGGGTGTGACCATACAATAAATACACACATTAAATATATTTTACTCATATTATATTATTACTTCCTCTCCTACGGTCTACTCTCCCTCCGTCTTACGAATTTTCGATCAGGTCACGTGTCCTGACGCGAGTGTAACATTTTTACCCACCCCAAAAAAGGACACAACGCCGCTAAAGAAGGTTTCACTTCAAAAACAAAACTGCACCAAAGCGTCTGATCAGCTTCGTATAATAGGTCAATTTCCCTTGTATTGTGGAAGAGGCTCAATTGAACCCAAGAGCTGGATATATACAAACTGAGGTCAAATCAGGTTTATACAAAATATTCAACCCATATGACTGAACAGATTGCAAAGGTGGTCTAAGTATCATTACTTATTGTATATATATCTTTTATCCGTAAAATAATTTCTTGTGCGATCCACAAATGATGGTCCCTAGTCTAGTTATTATTTGTGTCCTTTGTTACTATATTTGTAAATTTTCCTATTTCGCTGGATTTATTTGAATATATATTTGATTGGAGTGTCGATTTCTTGTAAAAAGATGAGGATATCCTCATTTTTATATAAATCTATAATAAATATATAAACGACAATAAACTCGCGTATTAGGATCGATTATGTGGATCTGAGTTTCGAGTACAGGCCTGCCCATTGCTCATCATCTGGAACACAGGGTCTGCGAGTTCGCACCATGCAGTCGAGTAGAGAAAATGTACTTAAATAAATCACGTTGTTCATTTAGATTGCTGTAGGGATATTTTGAATTGCTTCCCTTGCTGTGATTCTTATATGTCCTTTATTTTGAATACTTTACCATATACACAGCTTAATATAACTGATCTATTACTATGATAAAATCTGAATATTTTGCTTATTGGTGGATGGATAGTCTAGTTTGGATAATAGCAGAACTGGGTAGGGTTCCGTAATACCTACTCCGTATGCACTCTTGTCGTTTTATATTGGAATGATGTTATTAAGGTCTTATACTCTTTATATTCTATATTTTCGTATGGTATATATCTATTCCAGATCGGTCATGTACTGAAGAAAGGTGGAGTTAAGAGTCTCCGAAACCGGCGAGCGTGTATGAAGAGAATTATGAATGTTGAGGAAGCGAGTGAAGTATGCAAAGATAGAGTTCTCTGTTCTCTCTGCCTACCCTGCAAGGGATATGGCGTGATGATATGTATGTATGTATATATCTATATTTCCGTGTGGTGACGGAGTAAGAATACAATTCACCATCCCCTATCTTACCCGTGGATAATTGTAAAAGACGATGGATAATATATTATGCATATAACATCTATGCAAGAGAAGAAAAACTCGAAATAAAACCCTATACCAACACGTCTGACTGATGTGAATTAGTAGGTCAATTTCCTTACTAATGTGGAGGAGGCTCGAGCCCAGCAGTGGGACATATATGAGCTGTGATGATCATAAAGATGACTCTTTATAGGTCTAAGATTATTAAAAGACTATATGTATATATTGTTAGATAGGGCAGATAAGTTACAGACATTGGACGATATCTACAGGCAGATAATGATGGTAGCAGATATATTCGATATATAAATGCGTGAAGAGAATCTTTGCAGCAACACGTTCGAGTCTAAATCACGCATGTCTCGTTTACCACATACCACGTCATACCATTTAGTTCCAAATAATCGATTTCATCATAGCTTAGTTACGGCTTTGAATCAGTGCTTATGTATTAAGAAAAACTTTTATAAAATCAAGATCCATATCGTTTTATATGAAATCACTAGTATATTATGATGTAAGAGTAACAATAGGACAGATGTAAGAGTAACAATAGGTAATGATGTACTAGAGCAAGTGGATGAATTTGTATATCTTGGATGTGGATTTAGCCGAGATGGACGGTACACCACTGATATAGAGCGAAGAGTGAATGCGGGAAATAGAGTGAACGGAGCGTTGGGGCCACTTCTCGGCAGCCACCACCTCAGCCAGAAGGCACGTGTAGCAATACATAACGCAGTGCTTGTCCCAACATTACTGTATGGAAGCGAGAGTTGGGTATGCAGGAAAGAGTATGAAAGTAAAATTAATGCGGTCGAAATGCGATCTCTTCGGAAAATCTGTGGAGTTAGGCTGACCGACCGCATTCGTAACGACGACATAAGAGAGCGAGTAGGTATGAAAGACAGTATTGGTGTAAAGATGCGAAATGGAATGCTCCGATGGTTCGGACATGTGGAAAGAATGCCGAACGAACGTCTGGTTAAGAAGATATACAATGCGAAAGTGGAAGGATGTAGGTACCGAGGGAGACCGAGACTAACCTACCTAGACCAGATCGGTCAGGTACTGAAGGAAGGTGGAGTCAAGAGTCCCCGAAACCGGCGAGCGTGTATGAAGAGAATTATGAATGTTGAGGAAGCGAGTGAAGTATGCAGAGATAGAGTTCTCTGGCACCTGTTCTCTCTGCCTACCCTGCAAGGGATATGGCGTGATGATATGTATGTATGTATGTATTATGATGTCATACAAAAGGGAATTCTAAAATCAATACGTTAGCAACACAACTTTTAAATACTTGCAATATTTTAATTTGTCATTGCCAACTTTAGCGATATTTATCAATTAGTTTCAGACTTTATTTATTTTATAGATTGCTAAAATTATCAATGCGAAAGTGGAAGGATGTAGGTACCGGGGGTGATCGAGACTAACCTACCTGGACCTTATTGGTCACGTACTGAAGGAAGGTGGAGTTAAGAGTCTCCTAAACCGGCGAGCGTGTATGAAGAGAATTATGGATGTTGAGGATGCGAGTGAAGTATGCAAGGATAGAATTCTCTAGCACTCTGTTCTCTCTGCCTACCCTGCAAGGGATATGGCGTGATGATATGTATGTAAAATTATGTATCATCATTCTCCTACTCTTATCCCAATTACTTGGCGTCGATATAATATGTACTCTTCCTTCATAGTACATATTGTAAAAGTTATTTACAATAGTTTTATGACTCCTTGGGAATGTAATTGTTGACCAAACGGCATCAGATGGAGTTGGCCCAGATCGTTATAAGGCTCTTAGTCGTCTTTTACAACATTCGGGAGCAAAGTAAGGGTTGGTAGTATTCGTAGCCGCTACAACATAGCCAAGATTTCTAAAATTATGTATACGAATAGTAACGAGAAAATAGTCATCCGATTTGCACGTATGCCGTTTTGTATCCAGCGGACTACCAGATGTCAACCCGTCTGAA
Source organism: Lymantria monacha (assembly GCA_905163515.2). Classification (NCBI taxonomy): domain Eukaryota; kingdom Metazoa; phylum Arthropoda; class Insecta; order Lepidoptera; family Erebidae; genus Lymantria; species Lymantria monacha. The sequence goes on along the minus strand of LR991107.1, from coordinate 9,116,426 downwards.
CAATGCAATCATTAGCTACACTTACTTGGTGGAAGTGGCACATAATGATGTAGCAGCCTCTTAGGGCTTTTACGAGTGAGGTTAGAGATGGTAATATTTGAGGCTTCATTTAAGTAAATTTATTTGTATTCTCAGACTAGCTTTCGCCAGCGGCTTTGTTGTTAAAAAGGAAGGTTTTAATTTTGTTTTTGCTGAACGCTATTTTTTTTGTAAATAATAAAAGTAGTCTAAGTTACCTACTCCTTATAACATCAGCTACCTGCCAATGAAAGTCTCGTTAAAATCGGCCCAGCCGTTTCAGAGATTAGCCGAAATAAACAGAAACAGAAAAAATGAAAATAGATGGTTTATGTAAGTACCGTATATACTTGTATGTGTATTTAGTGAAAAGTTGTTAATTTGAAATTACAAAAAGATACTTAAATTTTATTTATATGTATAGAAATGCACATCTATAAAATCTACACTTTGTAAAGTAAGAAAAGTCAAAACCTCCACAAAAAAACTTATAAAGCAAGCATATATACGTGTTAGTTACTATCAATAACTAACTATTCAAGTAACTTACTATTAACAAACCATGGTGGCAAAAACAACGGATTTTTAAATATAAGAGTATGTGTTCGAATGCTTAATGAAGATAAAATGAGGAATCAGAACGCTTAAGTGGATTAGAGGCCCAAATCCAATCAGAATATTAATGGCAACCTAAAACTTGTAACCGCATAAATAAATAACTTTATACTTGTACTGTAGAATAAATAAATTACATCTTTTATATAAATGATATATAGATAGGCTGACCGACCGCATTCGCAACGACGACGTAAGAGAGCGAGTAGGTATGAAAGAGAGTATTGGTGTAAACATGCGAAAGGGCATGCTCCGATGGTTCGAACATGTGGAAAGAATGCCGAACGAACGTCTGGTTAAGAAGATATACAATGCGAAAGTGGAAGGATGTAGGTACCGAGGGAGGTCGAGACTAACCTACCTAGACCAGATCGGTCATGTACTGAAGGAAGGTGGAGTCAAGAGTCTCCGAAACCGGCGAGCGTGTATGAAGAGAATTATGAATGTTGAGGAAGCGAGTGAAGTATGCAGAGATAGAGTTCTCTGGCACTCTGTTCTCTCTGCCTACCCTGCAAGGGATATGGCGTGATGATATGTAATGTATGTTTTATATAAATCCTTATTTTTACTATAATTGCAAATTCGTACAAAAATTCACACAATTAATTAGATAAACATTACTCAAACACGCTGAAGATTATTAAAATAATAAGAACAAAAAAAAACGATATTACGTTCAATTTACTCTTTGCATACCAAAAAGTAAAACAGATTGTAAGCACCTAATTTACAATTATTACGCAATATAAGAGTTACCTAATGATCGAATGCAATTTTCATGATAAAATATCGTTAAATATTGTTTTAAGTAGGTATTTCGTTCATCATCATTCACCTACTCTTATCCCAATTACTTGGGGTCGATACAATATATACTCTTCTTTCATAGTACATATTGTAATAGTTATTGGCAAAATATTTATAATCGGCCGCCTGCCAGACGACAACTGTCCTTGGGAATGTAATTGTTGACCAAACGGCATCAGATAGAGTTAGCCCAGGTCGTTATAAGGCTCTTAGTCGTCTTTTACGACATTCACGAGCAAAGTAAGGGTTGGTCGTATTCGGAGCCACTACCACACAGCATTGTGTTTTAAATATATCGTTATTAACATGCATTTATTGAAGGAAGGTGGAATCAAGAGTCTCCAAAACCGGCGAGCGTGTATGAAGAGAATTATGAATGTTGAGGAAGCTAGTGAAGTATGCAAGGATAGAGTTCTCTGGCACTCTGTTCTCTTTGCCTACCCTGCAAGGGATATGGCGTGATGATATGTATGTATATGTCTGCTCTGCTTTATGCAGATGATGCAGTCCTGCTGGCACAGTCAGCGACTGACCTGCAGACCCTAGTCGACACAATGACAGAAGATTGTAAGAAAAGGGGTCTACGCGTGAATGTGAGCAAAACCAAAATAATGGTCTTTGAAAGAGATAAAACCAGAACAGATGTAAGAGTAACAATAGGTAATGATGTACTAGAGCAAGTGGATGAATTTGTATATCTTGGATGTGGATTTAGCCGAGATGGAAGGTACACCACTGATATAGAGCGAAGAGTGAATGCGGGAAATAGAGTGAACGGAGCGTTGGGGCAACTTCTCGGCAGCCACCACCTCAGCCAGAAGGCACGTGTAGCAATACATAACGCAGTGCTTGTCCCAACATTACTGTATGGAAGCGAGAGTTGGGTATGCAGAAAAGAGTATGATAGTAAAATTAATGCGGTCGAAATGCGATCTCTGCGGCAAATCTGTGGAGTTAGGCTGACCGACCGCATTCGTAACGACGACGTAAGAGAGCGAGTAGGTATGAAAGAGAGTATTGGTGTAAAGATGCGAAAGGGAATGCTCCGATGGTTCGGACATGTGGAAAGAATGCCGAACGAACGCCTGGTTAAGAAGATATACAATGCGAAAGTGGAAGGATGTAGGTACCGAGGGAGACCGAGACTAAGCTACCTAGACCAGATCGGTCATGTACTGAAGGAAGGTGGAGTCAAGAGTCTCCGAAACCGGCGAGCGTGTATGAAGAGAATTATGAATGTTGAGGAAGCGAGTGAAGTATGCAGAGATAGAGTTCTCTGGCACTCTGTTCTCTCTACCTACCCTGCAAGGGATATGGCGTGATGATATGTATTGTATATATGTGTTTATTTAAGACTTTCTGCGATAGATTAAGTATACAATATATCACCCTTACACCTATCGCTATAGCTGCCTATCATGAAGCGATAAATCTTTATTTGTTACTAAAAATAATTTCTGAGCACTATTTTATGTTAAACATAAAACATCTTTACGGTGTAAATACATTTTAAAGGGAAAAAGAAACCTTTGATATCAAAAGGGGTAACATTAAAAATCCTAAAATAAAAACAAACACGTGAACAGTAAAAGAAAATAAACCGAAGCAAACAATAAAGATCCTTGAACGTTTAACATATATAACAACAAGAGCGTTACTAACTTGTACTAGATCACAATATAACCTCAGACTGAGTGTACTGGTCCGGCGACTGTGACTCATCCATCGATATGTGAATAATACAAGACGTTTAATTCGCCAGTAGATAATACCAATAAGAAATAATATTATTTTTTATAATCTCCACTCATATACGTCCCACTACTGGGCTCAGGCTGTCTCCTCATTAAAGAAATTGACCTATACCATGTTGGTCATTATCATCATCATCACCACAGCCCTTAAATGTCCTACTGTTGGGCTCGGGCCTCCACCGTAATGAGAGGGATATTAACCTACTATACCGCGCTGGTCAGACGTGTTGGTATAGGATTTTGTTTCGAGTTTCCCTTCTCTCGCATTGATGTTATATGCATTTTATACATCCCTTAGTCGTCTCTTACGATCAGCTACGGGTAAGATGGGTAGATATAGCAGATGGTAAGAAGGGGTGGTGAATTGTATTCTTACTCCGTCACCACACGGAAAATGTGGTCAGAATAGGGTTTTATTTTGAGTATTATTTCTCTTTATATTTTCAAATAACGTAAAATCGACTTATTGAATCTGGTATACATACATTTTGGATTGTGCATCGCGTGATCTTGACTTAGGATCCTCGGTCAAATAAAAATAGTTTTCGGTGCATTTTTGGGGTAATTGAAATTGAATCAAACAAAGGGCGTAGTAGATAATATATCGAGTCCCACTGAAGACAATAAACTCATTGCGATACAGAAATCGTTGTTCTGAGGCTTGTAATTTGTGTCTGTCCGTTAATTCTATATTTGTGAAGTCCCCCACAATATTAATTTCCTTAGTAAGTCATTAAAAAAACAAATAAAAACATCTCTCAAGAACCGACTGAAAGTTTTATACTAAATATTTAAAGATATCTAATAAGCTAATTTATTGTCTTATTTTTTTTTTTTCACCGTCTGTGGCAAACGAGCAAGGAGTCCAACCGAATGTATCCATATCCAGTGCATGCGCATGCGTCGACGCCACCGAATTAGACTGCGATCACAAACATTATGTTGCTCAAATTAACGCTCTTCGTATTTCGACGAACCGCCTTTATAGTATTTGGTAAGAAATTTGAAATGGGGAAGTAATGGGATATCTGTAACCGTATTTAGAATGAAAACTTTCGAACCGTTGATTTATTATTACTGTTTCATTAACTTTTCGTATTAAGCTGGATTTATATTTAAAACATATAAGCGTGTTGGTAAACCAAGAAATTTTATCGAAAACTAACATTAGTTTCTAATCCTACTAACAACAGTCATTACATATTGTTAAGATTTGTGAGAATGTATGTATGTTATTACGTTCTTGTGTTTTCACGCAAAATCTATTGAAAATATTTAAACTATCGTAATAGGTATAGCTTATAGGTACCTATAACAGTTTATGAAGTTATATCATTACTTAAAACATGTGTCTGTTGTCATAACAATTTCGTATATTCGTATTAATTGAAATATTTTTAGTAAACTGATCTCAACTTTATGTATAAATTACACTATATTCAAATTACAATATCCAGAAATAATAAAATTGAAATCAAACTTAATGTAACAGAAAAGAAAAATAAAGTAAAAGAAGCGACACTGGCAGGCGCGTGTATCCAGGTTGAGAGCTCTCAGCGGTCACCCACATTACAGGCTAAGCTGTGAAGATCATCTGCCACTAGAAACTAAAGAAAGATCTAGTTAAAGAGAATCTAAAAAGTGGCCAAACCACTATTTTATAGTAAATGATTTAATTAATACCTAAAAAAAATCAAATATTCTCCTAAGCGACCATTGAAAGAATGAAAGAAAAAGAAGAAAGAAAATCATCTAAAGAAAGTAAAGCATAAGCTCTCGTTAAAAATTAATGAAAATAAACAGAACTAAAGAGAATAACTTCTGATAAAAAATTACATTAACGAGAAACAAAAACATTGAAAACCGGGACAAGCAGTAAGTCTAATCATAAAGCTTTATCACAACAATGAATGTAGATGGTACATACAGAAGGATTATTAACACCACGTCATATTAAATCTCCACTGTTCCATTTTGGTCGAATATGAGAAAGCATATATAATACCGGTAATGCGTATATCCAAATCTCCAGTGGAGGAGCAAGTGTTCTAAATATGGACGTACCAACGCGGTGCTCGGATTTAACCCTTTTTGCGAGACCGTGATGATGCAAATGAATACTACGTCATTTCTATACTATATTTAAAACTGTTTTTGAATGGAAATAATATTATATATCGTATATGGTGACAATGATTGGTTAGTACCATTTGGGAGATATTGGACTAAATCTGTATGAGTTTCTGAGTCATGCATTTATAATTTCAATGTTGTGTTGAATTTATTCTACATATAATATTTTTCGATGTGTGATAGCGGCTAAGAATATTACCAACCTTTACTTTGCTCGTGGATGTCGTAAAAGACGACTAAGAGTCTTATAACGACCTGAGCCAACTCCATCTCATACCGTTTGGTCAACAATTACATTCCCGAGGAGTGTTGACGTCTGGCAGGTGGCCGGTCATAAAACTATTATCAATAACTTTTACAATATGTACTATGAAAGAAGAGTACATATTGTATCGACCTCAGGTAATTGGGATAGGAGTAGGAGAATGTCACAGATATTCTTCCTACACGTTTATTGGTTGAAAATTTACCTTGTTTAAAGACTCAACTGGGAACTTCCCACAGTTCCCACTTTAATTGATCTTAATTTGATTTTGAATTATAAAACATGCCAATTTTCAATTACTTTACCTATATAACTATGGGCAAATGTAAATGTTTCTCCAATGAAGGAGTTCAAGTCTCCAAGAGACGCTTTACAGAACTAATAATGTTAATTGAACTACTAGCTTTCTCTTGAATACTTATATTAATGACGAAGTATTAGTAATTAATTTTAAATATCTATCTGGACATATATTTCATCATCATCATCACAGCCCATAATGTCCTATTGTTGGGCTCGGGCCTTCTCCGTAATGGGAGGGAAATTAACCTACTATACCGCGCTGGTCAGACGTGTTGGTATAGGGTTTTGTTTCGAGTTTTCCTTCTCTCGCATAGATGTTATATGCGTTTTATATCCCTTAGTCGTCTCGTCGTCGTGGGTGATCGACCCACGGGTAAGATATGGGATGGTGAATAGTATTCTTACTCCGTCACCACACGGAAAGGGCATATATTTAGCATGTTTTAAATAAAAAAATAATAGTACAACTGCAGAGCATGAGTTTCGCAGGCAATTGAATCCTGGGTCGTCTCCATCGAAATCTTACCATCATGCATTTACTTCGAAGTTGTTATGGGTTAAAAAGCAATCCAATTGGCCATCCAGTCGTTGTTCTTTTCGAAAATGGAGCAGCGTCAACATGAATGAAATGAAAGGAACTGAAGCCTGACCTCAAAATGAAATTACATAACACTAAAGTAGGAAGTTTCATTGTCATACATAAACGGAATTGAACCGAGGCCGGTAGAAACGCTGAACAATAACTTACTTGTGCCAGAATTTAATTCTTAAAAATTATTACAAAATCGTCTCAGGTGAACTTGAAGGGTAGATTTATTGGTTACGTTTTACGTGACTTAATTATAATAAGCATTTTATTCTATATGTATAAGTAGGTGCTACAGTTAAGTGAAGGAATTATATCGTGTAGCTCCAGTGTACTTATTTAGTGAAGGGTTAGATTACGTGGTTGGAACCGAATGTTAGTCTAAATGAAATCGGATTATTATTAGAAATTCTAGGTAAAATTGAAATTCCCTCTTGATATTATTAATAATAAGAAGTACTAAGACTATAAAAAAATTGTGACCACCATTTTAGTTGTATCTTTTTCCCCACCTAGGGTCGTCTATCGTTGAGAGGCTTACCGCGTGAAAGCGAGCCTCCGGCAGCAGAATTTGCCAAGGCATTGACACAAGATAGTATCCAATAAGATAGCCGCCCTAAAAGGCCGTTGCCTTGTATCGATGGACTACCCGGTGATACTTTTGAGTATCTATACTGGAACCAACGTGATGTCGCCAATTGATTTGACTGCATTTAATAAACTGATCTGAGTTTTTTCTATAAGAAATGAATCATGAAATATTAAAGGAATAGTACTTCTCCAGGACTATTCCGTGTGGTGATGGAGTAAAAATACAATTCACCATCCCTTATCTTACCCGTGGGTGATTGTAAGAGACGACTAAGGGATATAAAACGCTTATAACCTCTAGCTAGAGAAGGAAATCTCAAAACAAAACCCTACACCAACACGTCTGACCAGCGTGGTCAATTTCTCTCCCATTATGGAGGAGGCTCGAGTCAAACAGTGGGACATATATGAGCTGAAATGATTACTTCCCCAGGACAGCGTAGCAGGAGTCCTACAATGGGCCAATAAACCAATAGGAAAATACATATGGGCGAACAAAAAATTGACCGTGTATTCTTTACTAAAACTGATATTCACAAATTATTGAAATATAATAAATAATAATATAAATTAGTATTATTGAATTAGTAAATTTATATCATCTCCCATCATTAATATGGGGCGACACTTTGACTATTGCTGAATATTGCAGTGGAAATTCTGCTACAATTTCCATTATGCATAATACGGCAATCAGAACGCGACACTGTATGCTAGGCGCGTGTATAAATTTTAAATTATTATTTTTATTTATTTTCCTTTTTGGTATAATATAAATTAAATAGTCTAATATAGATTAAAATAATAAAAATAGTAATATAATATAACATTAGCAAGTATCTATAAGTAAATAAATATATAAGAATATCTAACTTGTTTGCCAAAGAAATCTCTAAGATTAATAAGATTATACTTACATAAAAATAGTTTAAAATAGTTTATAATAGTCATGGAGTCAAGAGTTTCCGAAACCGGCGAGCGTGTATAAAGAGAATTATGAATGTTGAGGAAGCGAGTGAAGTATGCAAAGATAGAGTTCTCTGGCACTCTGTCCTCTCTGCCTACCCTGCAAGGGATATGGCGTGATGATATGTATGTATGTGACTATTAGTCATCATCATTCAACACCGTCCACAACTGGGCGTAAGCCTCCCCCTAGATGAGAGAATAATTCCATTAGAGCCAAGCTTGGTAGGCGGGTTGGCGATCGCAGTGACGTATTATACGTTTCCCAGGAGAGAATGGCTGCCCCCTCAACCTAGTAACGTTTAGTCGATTTTGAAGACTCCCACGAGTAAGGAAAAGGTGGCGAAAATTCTTATCCCCTCGCCAGACAGAGATTATTTATGTTTATGATCATCATCTTCATCATCTCAGCACATATATGTCCCACCGTTGGGCTCGCGCCTCCTCCATAATGGGAGGGAAATGACCTACTATACCACGCTGTTCAGGCGTGTTGGTATAGGGTTTTGTTTCGAGTTTTCTATCTCTCGCATAGATTTTTTTTTGATGATTTTATTTTTGATGTGTCGTCTCTTACGATCACCCACGGGTAAGATAGGAGGTGGTGAATTGTATTCTTACTCCGTCACCACACGGAAAATGTTTATGATAGTCTAGTTTTAAAATGTTAATATGTATATTATGATTTATGAGAATCTAGTTTCTTTAAGAGCAACCAAAAAATCAAAACGAATGAACATATCCTTTTATGGAGCAAATATGTTTATAAACAAGCGAAATATTTGGTCTTTTATAATCTGCACTGTGAAAGAGCCAAAATAGCCGCGTGGTGACGGCTTCTTCGACTTCGAATATTAACAACAAATGCTCGTGAGTGTCGTAAAAGACGAAAAAGAGCTTAACATTAACATGAGCCAACTTCATCTGATGCCGCCTGTTCGACAATTACATTCTCAAGAATGATTGTCGTCAGATAGGCGGCTGGTCATAAAATTATTAATAAAACTGTTTTTCTTTCTCTTTTTTTTTGACGGCGGGCTATGAAGCGGTCACACCCTGCTATATCCGTCCGAGGCGAAAGAAGCAGCGCGCAACCCCATAGACCCGCCCTACATGTACCTCTCTATGCCGAGCGAGCGGGCCACCGGAACCTGGTCTTTGCCTTCGTTGGCCCGCCCGGCGGTTTACGCTCGCAGGTATGCTCTCGAGACGATGCCCCGACAGCTTTCGCCGTCGAGGCTTCGTCCTCACGTGGTATGGCCTCGCTCCGGGCGACCAGACTAATCCGCGGTGCAATAAGTACGATGGTAGAAAATATATATTATGTCGATCCCAAATAATTAGGGTAGTAATTGACCCTGCTTAGATTATTTGATTCTCTCATCATCATCATTCTGTGATGGTGATGAGAGAACCAAATAATATATCTGTATCAGTCGTATCAGTGTCCTAATTAGATCATAATCTTTTTGAGGTTTGCATATGAGTTGTTGTTAAACTAGTGCAAACAATTTCAAACTACCATGTCAATAGCAATTATATTACATTGTAGTTTTAGGACTGAATTCTTGATCAGAATCCATGTAAATCTCTATTGGTCACAAGCCTCATTCGTAAAGGGAGGAAAATCGGTCAATTATCACGCTTGGCAAGACATGTTGGATAGACATGGGATTTTACTTCGAGTCTTTCTTCTCTCGCAATGATGTAACAACTTACGTACCTAAGCGTTTTTTAAGAAATTTACAGGATAGAAAGTTGTCATGACACATTCATTTTTAGACTAATATCGAATACAATAACTCGTAAGTGGCCTACCACTTCCTAACCACGTTGTACACTGTTTTCTGTCTATAGCCGCCGGGCCTGTCCATTCGGGGTAGTACCACACTTTCGCAAAGATCGACGTTTGAGAAATGACAAAATGCTATTGCGCTTCGTTCGGTGAGCCAGAGAGCCGGAAGCCCAACTGGGTGGGTTTGGTAGGCAACGGCCTAGCTATATATACCCTAGGTATTGCAAAGGTTCACCGAAGTCAAAAATCGGGTACCGGTGGTCCGCTCGCACGGCGAAGAGAGAGGAGTTTTACGGTGGGTCTATGGGGTCACGCGCCGCCTTTCCGTCACCTCGGACCGATTCGGCGGGGCGAGACGCATCCATAGTCCACCAAAAAAAAAAAGGTATTGCAACGGTCCATGGGCGGCAGTAACACTTACCATCAGGTGTGCTGCTTGCTCGTTTGCCACCATAAGCAATAAAAAAAAACAATAAAATGTAATTACCTAAGAGATCTTTAAATACATAGGTATACTATTGAAGTAAATTGAGGAAAATCTTTTGAATGTAGGCACTGATAGTGACACACTTCCTCTATTTCCAAATAAATATATACAAATAGAACATTAAAATGCAAATTGCTTCATAAACTCGCTTGTTTAATATGAAGGTCATTTCATATGCAATATCATAGCGTTATTTTAATGTACATTTAAGGCAAAGTGGCTAGAAGTAATAATTATGATCAACATTGAAAGTAAGAAAACAATAGCAGCAAATGTCTTAAAGATTGCGTTTATGGTAATGGATTAAGAATACAATCACCGCCCCTCATTTTCTCGTGGGAATGGTAAAAATCGGCTGAAGGGTTTCCAAAAATGAACGTCCATAAACTTGGTGATGATGATAATTTGGCTGCATAAATGTTGTAGTGGTAAAGATAAACAACCTAACGTGCCAGTGTAATTCGATTCCTACACAGAACAATACTTTGTGCAAAATGAAAGGCTAAAAAGATATAAAGTATCTTTGTAAAGGCCCTCATAATACAAGGATTATTTCCTTAGAGCCGATTGGGTAAGGTTTTTCGCTGATTATTCACCTGACTGCCGATAAAAGTATTACATCTAAGCCGTGCAGAGTTTAAAATTCAAATAAAATTGTTTAATTTGAACTGAACACCGCTATCCAGAGTTCTTAAATTCAGTGGCTAGTTCGTCACCCTACGGTAAGATATATTAGCTTCCTATAATATATTCACATACAATGAAAAAAGTATAAGTTCTTCTTTTTTTTATTGCAAACGAGCACGTAGCACACCTGATGGTAAGTGTCACTGCCGCCCATGGATCTTTTCAATACCAAGGGTACAGCTTAGGCCGCTGCCTACCAATAAAATACCCAAACCCATCCAGTTTCCGGCTCTCTCGCTCACCGAACGAAGAGCAATAGCACATTGCCATTAGTCAGACGTCGATCTTCTACGAGAGTGTGGTACTACCGCTGTAGACAGAAAACTGTCAACAGCGTGGTCCACAATTGTATACAAAAGTATAGTAAAAGTAATACAATACAAGTATACTTTTCATATCAATAGCAGGCATGCAGACAATACTGTGCGGTTACGAATACTATCAAGCTTTATGGTGGCACCACACTTCGCTATGCGTTATTCGTTATGCGGCTACTATTTATTTGCCCAAATATTTGACAAACACTTTATTACGAACATGCTACTCCACACTTCGTGCCATCATGCCAAATATTTGGCACGCCGACACATAAATAGAAAATGGACATGTTGACTGTGGCGGCAGCTTATTTTTACTTCAATGCATCTAATCAATACCTGTTGTATAAGTACCAAGTTACAAAAAGACCGTGTAGACATGACCGCGCCGTAGCGAGTGAACATAACGAATGAATGAACGAAGTGTGGGCAGTCGACACACATATTCGGCTTATTTGTGTCCTTTGAAGTGTGCAAAAACCGACAAGTGGATGGATACGCGTATTTGCTATTCGTGCTTATGCGTTATGTGTGCGCGTAAAGCAAATACAGAGGAATGAGACCTCCACACTTCGTCGCATGCGGCCAATAAGGCGCATAACGAATAACACACAGCGAAGTGTGGTGCCACCATTACATTGTTCGTGTGTGCCATGAAAAACGTTAATGAGTTTTATTTTGACCCAACTACATCTGTTGTCGTCTGGTCAACAATTACATTTCCAAAAAGAGCTGAGTTCGGGCACCGGAGCGGTTATATATCCTAAAACTTTTGCAATGTGTACGATGTAAGCTGTATGCATATTGCGTCGACCTTAAATAATTGAGATAAGAAAAGAATTATGATGATGGTAGTCTTAAATATTATATAGAATTCAGGCGTATATGTCGTAAAGATAACAGTTAAAACTTCACACATTATTATTTACGTAACAACGTTTGTATATTTAATGGGGCGTAAGCAAATACCTCTCGTCCTTCAGGCATGTGTGAAATAAATTTACTTGGTCATATTGACTATATATCATGTTTTAAGTGGTGAACTGCTATCCTCAAGTATCATACTTAACTTTGATTTCTACGTAGAATATTTTTAGGTAGATACATACATACATATCATCACGCCATATCCCTTGCCGGGTAGGCAGAGAGAACAGAGTGCCAGAGAACTCTATCTCTGCATACTTCACTCGCTTCCTCAACATTCATAATTCTCTTCATACACGCTCGCCGGTTTCGGAGACTCTTGACTCCACCTTCCTTTAGTACATGACCGATCTGGTCTAGGTAGGTTAGTTTCGGTCTCTCTCGGTACCTACATCCTTCCACTTTCGCATTGTATATCTTCTTAACCAGACGTTCGTTCGGCATTCTTTCCACATGCCCTTTCGCATCTTTACACCAATACTCTCTTTCATACCTACTCGCTCTCTTACGTCGTCGTTACGAATGCGGTCGGTCAGCCTAACTCCACAGATTTTCCGCAGAGATCGCATTTCGACCGCATTAATTTTACTTTCATACTCTTTTCTGCATACACATTTAGGTAGATTAAGGAAGGATACTATGGGAGGTATACCTTCATTGCGCGGGACTTCACAAATATACAACTAACGCAGATATCTAGAATTAGAACAAAAAATTATGGATTGCACAGAGCTAGGACAGTGTTGTTTAAATCTGCGATAATTAGCAAGTGAGTTTACTACTAAGACCACCACACCGCCATTTAAAAGTTTGATATATTACCCATAAATCAAGTAATTGTATTTTCATCATCATCATCATCTAAGCTTATAAACATTCTGCTATGCTAAGTTCGAGTCTCCTGCATAATAGAAGATAAATCCACCTACTATACTAAGCTGATCAAACGTGTTAGTTACACTTTTTTTTTTCGAATTTTCCTTCTCTTGGATAATTGTTATCTGCTTATTAAATACCGTAGTTGTATTTTGTGACGTCCACAAGTATGAAAGGTAGTGAAATGTATTTTTACTCCGTCATTGGACGGATGAAATTTTACTTTAGTGCAATAAAATAGGTGCTGTGTGGTAGCGGTTACGAATACTACCAAACCCTTATTTTGCTCGTGGATGTCGTAAAAGACGACTAAGAGTCTGATAACGAGCTGGGTCGACTCCATCTGATGCCGTTTGGTCAACAATTACATTCCCAAGGAGGGTTAACGTTTGGCAGGCGGCCGGTCATAAAACTACTGCCAATTACTTCTACAATATGTACTATGAAAAAAGAGTACATATTGTATCAATCCCAAGTAATTGGGATAAGAGTAGGAGAACGATGATGATGATGATATAAAATATATGACTTCAGTAAACTTAGTATATATAATATCTATCATATCATAGCATGAATATGAAAATGGCAGCCAAGTTCAATGGTAATTATTATTGTATAATTGTTGAATTCATCAACAAAAAACATTTTTGTTTTTTGTTGAAAAAGAATTGAGATCTAACTGGATGCCAAGTTGTATAGACAATCCTAATTCCTTTTAATTAGAATAACATATAACATTCGTAAGTAATTTTAAAACATAATTTCTTGATTATTTTCTACTACAAAAGTGTTTTATTTATTATGACTTTAAATTCTAAAATACTATCGGCCCGCGACTCGAGAGTTTTCTTTGCTTGACCTTGACAAGCTACCTTGTAACGCATGAGACCTTAAAAATATATAATTAACAGACACAAATAATATACAAACTCAGGTTATCTTTGCATAGTAAAAAATATTGTCCTATGAGGGATTGAACGAAACCACACTCGGCGTGGGAGTTTGCTACATAAATTACTACGCAGTCAAGAGGAACGTGTAACTCGAGTTTTATAAAATTCTATCAGATGTCATCTCTGTGCTCACACCCTTGTTGTTGATATCGTTCATCGTTGACACAACCCATTAATCTTAATTCGGGTTTCTTAACACTCTACCAAATTCCAATCTAACGATTCCTTATCAAAATCATATTTCAGCGTGTCACATCGAACTCATACCACGACGAATTTCCCCACGAAGGAAGATGTAGTTAAAAATGAAAGTACATTTTTTTCATCTATTATACAATAGATATGATAATGAATTCTAATTTCGTCCGGGGTACCACACTCTCGCAGAAGATCGACGTCTGAGTAATGGCAATGTGCTATTGCGCTTCGTTTTGTGAGCGAGAGATCCGGCAGCCCAACTAGTTGGGTTTGTATTGGTAGGCAGTGTCCCTAAAGGTCCATGGGTGGCAGTAACACTTACCATCAGGTGTACTGCTCACTCGTTTGCCACCAAAAGCAATAAAAAAAAAATTTGACTACTCTATTTCTTAAAAAAAAATGCCTACCTGCACTAAAACTGGCTACTGCTTTACAAGCAAATTCATACCACTGGTACAGAAGTTCGGTATCTTAACCACTACGCCATCTGTGCAGTTTATTTAAGTATTACAAGGGGGTCTACGCGTGAATGTGAGCAAAACCAAAATAATGGTCTTTGAAAGAGATGAAGCCAGAACAGATGTAAGAGTAAAAATAGGTAATGATGTACTGAGCAAGTGGATGAATTTGTATATCTTGGATGTGGTTTTAGCCGAGATGGAAGGTACACCACTGATATAGAGCGAAGAGTGAATGCGGGAAATAGAGTGAACGGAGCGTTGGGACAACTTCTCGGTAGCCACCACCTCAGCCAGAAGGCACGTGTAGCAATACATAACGCTGTGCTTGTCCCAACATTACTATATGGAAGCGAGAGTTGGGTTAGGTTAGTTAGTGCAGAAAAGAGCATGAAAACAAAAATAATGCGGTCGAAATGCGATCTCTACGGAAAATCTGTGGACTTAGGCTGACCGACCGCATTCGCAACGACGACGTTAAAGAGCGTGTAGGTATGAAAGAGAGTATTGGTGTAAAGATGCGAAAGGGAATGCTCCGATGGTTCGGACATGTGGAAAGAATGCCGAACGAACGTCTGGTTAAGAAGATATACAATGCGAAAGTGGAAGGATGTAGGTACCGGGGGAGACCGAGACTCACCTACCTAGACCAGATTGGTCATGTGCTGAAAGAAGGTAGAGTCAAGAGTCTCCGAAACTGGCGAGCGTGTATGAAGAGAATTATGAATGTTGAAGAAGCGAGTGAAGTATGCAAGGATAGAGTTCTCTGGCACTCTGTTCTCTCTGCCTACCCTGCAAGGGATATGGCGTGATGATATGTATGTATGTATTACAAGCCGAATAAAGAATTTGATATTTTTTTGGGTATTAGAATTATGTTAATGTATGTTACTAGTATTTGTGACCTTTCGAAAACTCCGTAGTGGGTGTAGCAAATATTATTTTTCAATTTATTAGTATAGATAAAAATGCTTTTACAAGGGAAGGTCGAAAAAAATGTGTACGCAAAAGTTTTGCTCTAAGTGCAAAAGTAATAAATTTACGAGAAAATGGTTTAACGTAACTTTACGACCTTTTTATCACCAGTTTATGACCTCTAAACTGTTACGTAATATGGAAATTGAAAATAATATGTCAATGGATACTGTTTTGTAGTAAAATCATTCTTACTTTTGATTCAAACTTATTTACATACTAGCTGGTCCCCACGATGAACGATTTTTCTATGTTAATTCAGTTTTATTCCGTACAACTGTTTTACAGTTATAATAATGATAATATCATCTTCATCGGGCATCTTCTTTGTGGAAGATCCCGTGAACAGAAATGGAGATTAAAATTACTGAAATTTAGCATTTAACATGCTTGATTATTTATAAAAACTTGATTCATCATCATCATCTCAGCTCATATACGTCCCACTATTGAGCTCGAACCTCCTCCATAATGGGAAGAAAATTGACCTACTATACCACGCTGGTCAGACGTGTTGGTATAGGATTTTGTTTCGAGTTTTCCTTCTCTTGCATAGATGTTATATGCGTTTTATATCCCTTAGTCGTCTCATACGATCACCCAAGGGTAAGATAGGGGGTGGTGAATTGTATTTTTACTCTGTCACCAAACGGATATATAAAACAACCCGTTTTTTTTTGGAAACGGAGATACATAATATAATAATTAATTTATTCGAGTAACCAAGACTCATTGTGTTAGTAGACTTAAAATTTATTTTACACTACATTACTAATAAAATACATAACTAACAACAAAATTTTACTCGACATCACCGCAGTGGCATCCTATGAGATATAGCACTGTAGTGATTCAAATAAATACAACGCATACGACTTGCGATCATATACCCGACTAGAAATTTTTTCGTCTTCCTTAGCAGGACCGGACCGGGCATGCCCGATCTGGACCAGATAAGGTATGTAACGCAGATGATATATCTGGACCCGATCAGGAAAACCTTATCGGGTCCAGATCAGGCATTCCTGATCGGGTCCAGATCAGGCATTCCTGATCGGGTCCAGATCAGGCATTACTGATCGGGTCCGGATGAAATTTTACTGATCGGAACCAAATCAATCATCTGCGTTATATATCTTGCCTGATCCAAAACGAGTATGCCCAGTCCGGTCCTTTTAAAAAACATGAATATCTTAAAGAACATGTTTAATGGGTAAAAAATTAAAAATATAAATTAATATATGACGTAGTCACTGAATGCTATGCTATATTCTTATCATAGAGAGTCCCAGTGAGCCGTTCCGATTATGGCGCAACCACCAGATGCTAACGACTGCAACTGTCGCCTGAATTTCTCATCCATGACCTGATCGATCTGTTTTAATCTGTTTCGATAACAACTAATTTAATATTAGGCTATGTCATAACGCTTCGGAAAATCTTAACACCGCGATTCAAATAATGACGTCATTTTACTAACGCCATCTATTTATTATGATCCAAAACATTAAATGTTAGAATGGTTGTTACAATATAATATTTCTATCTATCTATCTATGTTTTCAAATGTTAGGTACGTATATATATTATTTATTTTTGTTTTTTACTTTAAATATAAATTATGTTTATATTATTAATTAAACATTATTATTATTATTAAATACATATGATTAATTAAAGATTTCAGATTAATCTCCTCTGATGCAAATACAATTTCGCCGTGGCCGTGGTAAATATGACAATCATGTCACTTTTTTGAATTTTGATTGATATTTTTTTTGTGTTACGAAAACTGTTTCTGGTTCTGATATACTACAAGCCTTACTATATACTTGATGATATTTCACATCAGGCTATCCTTATTTGGTCCTGATCTGGTCCTGATCCGGTATGCCTTACCATACTTGATGTTATTTCACATCAGGCTATCCTGATCAGGACCAGACCTGGTCCTGATAGGGTTTGCCGGATCCGGCATGCCTCATTCTGTCCTGATCGGGTCCTGATCCGGTATGCCTTACCATACTTGATGATATTACACATCAGGCTATCCTTATTTGGTCCTGACCTGGTCCTGATCCGGTATGCCTTACCATACTTAATGATATTTCACATCATGCTATCCTTATTTGGTCCTGATCTGGTCCTGATCCGGTATGCCTTACCATACTTAATGATATTTCACATCAGGCTATCCTTATTTGGTCCTGATCTGGTCCTGATCCGGTATGCCTTACCTTACTTAATGATATTTCACATCAGGCTATCCTTATTTGGTCCTGATCTGGTCCTGATCCGGTATGCCTTACCATACTTAATGATATTTCACATCAGGCTATCCTTATTTGGTCCTGATCTGGTCCTGATCCGGTATGCCTTACCATACTTGATGTTATTTCACATCAGGCTATCCTGATCAGGACCAGACCTGGTCCTGATCGGGTTTGCCGGATCCGGCATGCCTCATTCTATCCTGATCGGGTCCAGATACATGATCTGGTTGAACCATACTTTTTTTCTAGTCGGGTACGGATTGAGAGCCCTCAGCGCTCACCCACAGTCCGGGTAAAGTTGTCATAGCCATCTGAGGCTAACAACTAAGAGACATAAAAAAAAAAAAAAGATTGCGATCATATTTAGGACACCGTTGAGGCTGGCTCGCACCCTGCACACCAGAGAACCGAACCGCTTAAGCATCGTAGCGTAAAAGCAATTTACCTGTGCATCCACAAAAATTCTTGGTGCGCTACAGATGCAGGGCAGCCCGATCAGCACCCTAAATGCATTATTATATTAAACACGAAGGGTGCTGTGTACAACTTCTGCGTACATCTCTAATTACAATATTTAAATGACAACTTTTTTCATTACAAAAAAAAGATTTGTATAAAGCAAAGCAAATGTTTGCCAAGCTGAGTTGGCTTTATTTGTATGAAGCTATAAAGAAATCGGTTCAATTGTTTTGAAGATTTGCGTGTACATACAGACAGACGGATAGATAAAAAAATAAATATAATCTGTACTGTATTACTCATTTCTTATCGTATCTAAACATTTTGCATACACGCGATTTTTAATGTTTTATGTATATCTCTAAATAATCTCAAAATTAATCGCATTATTTAATTATTCTTGTAGCTCATATTTAGAGATACATTTTTCGTTAATCATTTTTTAATTTTATCTTTAATCTAAATTAGTTATTTATTTATATTAAAACTTAACTATTTATCTTATTAAATATGTATCTGATAAAATTAATTATTATACTACACATTTTATATACAGAATATTTAATGGGAAAATAAATAATTGAACCATGAGTATAAGAATAAATACTATATTTCATCACAATAAAATAAACCATTGACAGGTGTGTTTTGCGGTTTAGATTCCCACGCAGAACAATACTTCTGAGTCGGGAAGTATAAACCCCCCGCAAGATAAGGGTTAGTTCCTCTTTCATTGCAGCGTAACTATCTCAAAGACGATTCGATGACGAATTAATTAATATTCAATATTTTTAGAAACAACATAGTGCACCGTATTTTTGAAGTATAAACTTCTTTTGAGACGTTGTGCACTTTTTTGGGATGGGTAACAAACCTTAAGCTCGCGTCAGGACACGTGGCCTGACCGAAAATTCGTAAGCCGGACGTAAGACGTAAATATCCTCTCTATTTCCACCGCGCGGCGAACATGTATCCCTACTCCTGCTGTTTCGTTTAAGCGGTATTTTTAAATAATAAATTTGGTTTGACGATGTCAAATGATCGCAATCTTAGCACAACGAAATATAAAACCACTACTGACGTGGTGTGGTGGGTTTAAATAGATTCTAATCAAAATTGTTCGTTTCTTATTTATATCTTAAAACGAAATATTTAGCAGCATAATACATTTATTTACATTTAAAATCGTATAACAACTAATTAAAAGTCATTTTACACTTCAATAGTCCCGAAGTTAAATATAACTCTTATCTCACGAAGTCATTATTAGGTCGTTAAATTACACATAGTTTAAATCTGATTTTCGCGCAACGCCGGCTAACCGGCCATCATGGCAGCGTAATCACCTTTAAGCACATTAAATCCCAATAGGGTTTTATTATAATCTCTTGTTTGTTGTAATATGGATTAAGGTAATGACATTTTTAGAATAATAAAACTTACAAAGGAAGAGACGTAAGAGAGCGAGTAGGTATGAAAGAGAGTATTGGTGTAAAGATGCGAAAGGGAATGCCCCGATGGTTCGGACATGTGGAAAGAATGCCGAACGAACATCTGGTTAAGAAGATATACAATGCGAAAGTGGAAGGATGTAGGTACCGGGGGGGAGACCGAGACTAACCTACCTAGACCAGATTGGTCACGTACTGAAGGAAGGTGGAGTCAAGAGTCTCCGAAACCGGCGAGCGTGTATGAAGAGAATTATGAATGTTGAGGAAGCGAGTGAAGTATGCAAGGATAGAATTCTGTGGCACTCTGTCCTCTCTGCCTACCCTGCAAGGGATATGGCGTGATGATATGTATGTATGTATGTGCAAAGGAAAAAGACGGGTAGAAGGGAACTGTTTGATATAGATAGCACACCGAATTGGGGGCACTGAGCGCTAACTTATAGTCCGGCGAAAACTGTTAAAGGCATCTGCGGTTAACAGCTAACGAAAAAAAAGAGGTAGGAACTTTTTGTATCGCATTCTCTTAAGCAGATCTACGTGCAACAGTGCGTCGTCAATTTAGCTGATATATAGATGAAAAACGGCCTCGTTTTACCAGTTCATCATCAATATTAAATCACGAAATGCACAGATTAATTCAAATTCAGTAATGCTATTTTCTGTGTGATAAGAGATTAGGAACACAATAGTCATCATCCCTTACTTTCCTGTGGATGTGGTAGATATCGATTAAAGGATGTAAGTGGGAAGAAAAACAAAATGGTACGCACGCGGGCTGCAGAGAAGAATGCCAACAATTTTGGACAAGATCCCTCCGAATTAAATCAGCCAAGTAACAGTATTTTACATAACTACAAAATTATGTACAACCGAATAATAATTAAATTGAAAAATAAGTCACCTGTTGCCTTAACTACTTAATAAACATCACAAAGGTGTAAGTATATTTGACAGGTTGAATAAATTACTTACGTTAAAAGAAATGATAATCATGATTGAAGTGACGAGCTCTTGTCTAGAATAATATTTGAAAACTTTTTTATAATTAAACTGCTTGGCCCTTTGGTTTGAAAATAAGTATATAATTGCTTAATGTTAATCAGCACTAGCAGTTTATCTCCTATCCATCACCGTCAGCATATCGATGATCAGAAATTTCCATTCTTCAGGCGTTTCTGCCATACCTGTTCTTGTAATCAATTTTAAGACTTTATACCCTAAGTTCGTTTAGCTGTGTATATCTTCTCATTTTTCGGCTTATTAGTCAATTTCTCTTCGTGTCTCTCATTTTGCATAATAGAATAAGAGGAAGTTGGTCAATTTTCGCTCCTATTATACAGGAGGCTGATGAAGTCCAGTGGCAATGAATTACGAAATAACGAACATACAAAAAAAAACTAGAATGCTTAAGTAATATATTTTATATCATTAATTATCAAGGATATTCTATGAAAATAAAACCATTTCTTTTTTATTAGTGATGTAAGTAAAAGGCATGAAATAGATTTATACATCGACAAGACTCAATCAAGATATCTATTCCAAGAAAGAAAGAAATCGTTTTTTTATATCGTTATGGACTACTGGTAATCCCTTGGGTCCTTTATCCTTAGATTGGATACACGCTTTCTGGACTTGATCGAAGGGGTAGACGGACCACTTACACATTACCGATGATAAGATTAGATATGCACCCTTAAACTGAATCTATTGGCATACGTATCAGCTGAAAACGTGACATTACAATGTAATTGAAAACGCCCTCCACTCTCATTCTTTTTTTAACTTTTCGTTTTATTCTGTTAAGATAGACTTTACAAAGAGGCATATAACGGACTCAAATGGCACCCAAAATCCTGCAAAAAATTTCATCACTCGTGCACTCCAACTTTTAGTATCATCTAGATTAAATGTCATCATTTTAGCTCATATATGTCCCACTGTTGGGCTCGAGCCTCCTCCATAATGAGAGGGAAATTGACCTACTATATCACGCTGGTCAGACGTGTTGGTATAGAGTTCTTGTTTCGAGTTTTCCATCTCTTGCATAGGTGTTATATGCGTTTTATATCCATTAATCGTCTCATACGATCACCCACGGGTAAGATAGGGAGTGGTGAATTGTATTCTTACTCCGTCACCACACGGATAAAGATTAAATATACACGTAGAAAAAAAATAATCATTCGTGCAGTCCAACTTTTAGTATCATCTAGATTAAATGTACATGGATTACACTTGGATACGTCTACAATTTTGCATAGGTACATTATATCGTACTTTTGTAGGATCCTGATCGAAGGTGATACTTGTATTATATTGCATTTTACAAAAATACAATTAACTGACATACATTATACCTATATGCAGAACAACAATTTGGGAATCGCACAGAGTATTATTTTGCGTAGAAATTGAACCTGCGACACTTGGTACGGTACTTTAACTACTACGTTTTCTATGCAGTCAAAGTCTTCTAAGCATAATGGACAGTGCAGATATACACCAAAAACTGCATTCACAGTTGCTTGAAAGTGAAACTTATGTGAACGAAAGATTTACATTGACAGCTTAGTCTTAGATATAAAATAACGTGTTCACCTTTTACCTTTATTTAGAGGAGCAAAATTCACATTACAATATTTTCAAGGCAAATATATTGGAAGATATTCAGCATTTGGATTGTTGATGGGCTATCAAATCATATTTACTACTAACTTCTTGGATTTATATAACCATGTATCCCAAAAAGGCTGGTGAGATGTTATTTATTATAACAAGTTTTACGATTTACAGAAGCCATTAGTATACATAGTCATTTTTATTCAGTGATGTATAAGGTATAAACTGATAAGTGTATTAAAAATATAATATACTAGCTACTTCTTGAGGCTACGGCCAAGTAGTTTACCCGAATGATACATAAAATTTAGCAATGATTTTAGACAAAAAAACATCGTTTTAACATCCTATTTAACTATTAGTGTATTCAGTTTAACTATTAGAATATCTGGATGACCGAGCTTTCGCTCGATATTTTCTTTTTAGTGTGTTTTGAAGATATATTTAAATATAATAAAAAATAATTTATTAAATAATAATAAAAAACAATAAAAAGTCAAAAAGTAATAAAAAAGAGAAACAGGATCCGAACCGGCCTCGATTAAACTGCTCGATTATCCAACTGAGGTGTCTTAATGACAGCGTCAAAATTTGCCTTCATATATTAATAGTTGTCAGCCAACGCAAAATTATATTTTTGCCTGAAAATATTGACAAAACATTATTTTCTACAAATTAAACTTAGCTAGATCGATCAGTCGTCCCCGGAACCTTGAAATTGTTGGTGCCGTTTCCGAGATTCAGAAAATATTTATGTATATACAAGAATTGCTCGTTTAAAGACATTAGATAGATAAAGGTCCCCTGATAAGATGGTTAATGCCCTAATCGCCACGCTTGACTGGCCGGTTAGCTATTATAGTTAGTTTTATAATTTTTCCAAAAAAGTACTTTGTCTATCCAAAGGCTTCTTGACTGTCAATATCTCGTCATTACTTACTATCTCGACTCATTGGAATAGTAGAGGATGACTGTAAATCGTTTTCTTAATATATCAAAACTCGCCTAACTTAATCTTAGACAACTTTGAAATTCTTTTTCATTATGATCAAAATGTGTTTTACTATTTAAACACAAGATTTTTCTCAGAATAAAAGATGGTTTTTATGCAACAGTCAACGATTCAGAAAATCACTCAGTTGTCTATTCTTCTAATAGTCATCATCATTCTCCTACTCTTATCCCAATTGCTTGGGGTCGATACAATATGTATTCTGCTTTCATAGTACATATTGTAAAAGTTATTGGCAATAGTTTTATGACCGGCCGCCTGCCAAACGTTAACCCTCCTAGGGAATGTAATTGTTGACCAAATGGCATTCGATAGTTGGCCCAGGTCGTTATAAGGCACCACCGCAGACAAAGATCGGATACCGGTGGCCCGCTCGCACGGCGAAGAGACGTGTTTGCAGGGTGGGTCTATGGAGTTGCGCGCCGCCTCATCCGTCGCCCCGGACCGATTTGGCGGGGTGCGACCACGTCCATAGTCGACGGCAAAAAAAAAACGAGGTCGTTAAAGGCTCTTAGTTGTCTCTTACGACATCCACGAGCAAAGTAAGGGTTGGTAGTATTCGTAGCCGCTACCACAAAGCATTCTATCTCAACTATTCTTCTAATAGTCAATTTTAAAATTTTAAACCAGCGAATGTTATCCATAGAATAATAACGAAGTTCTGCGCAATTAGAATTAGAGATTCATATATGGCTGTCTAAAAATTGGTCTCGCATTAAAGCATTGTTTTTGCATAGGCACTTACATAGTACGTATTACTTACGTATATTCGTTTTTATTATAATAGCTTTCCTTTTCAATGAAACGAATAATGTAGTATTTAGATATATGATTTCTTGTCACGTTTCTTATACGGCGAACATCTTGTGACCAAATGAGGTCATGCCAACACGATATTTTACTGCAATAATATTTATAACGTTGGATGTTATTTAAATAAGAAATGTAGAATTATATTTTCATGAATTTCGCGTAAGTGGAGTTTATAACCGGGCGCTCGAAAATGATAGCATCCGACCTCTTCTCATTCCAAGCCAGCCTATTTTTGAAAACAACGATATTGGCATATCAGGTAGACAGTTTAACATAGTTTTATATATTTCTGTATGTGTCATACGCAAAATTTTTGTATCATCATTTCAGCTCATATATGTCCCATTGTTGGGCTCGAGCCTCCTCCATAGTGGGAGGGAAATTGACCTACTATATCACGTTGGTCATACGTGTTGGTATAGGGTTTTGTTTCGAGATTTCCTTCTCTCGCATAGATGTTATATGCCTTTTATATCCCTTAGTCTTCTCGTACGATCACCCACGGGTAAGATAGGGGTTGGTGAATTGTATTCTTATTCCGTTACCACACGGAAAGATTTTTGTATAAATATAAGTAAATAAAAGCTACTTAAAATGAGTTAAAGCACCTATACAAATTTTAAAGTGATTATAAGTCACTTTATGCTATGCTAAATACTTTACCACGACTATCAAATGAAAATGTTTCTTGAAATTACGCAGTTGGAAAACGTCCTAAGTGTGTAAGATGTGGTCCATTAAAAACTAAGCAGAGTACCGTTAAGTAGTATTATACATATACAGCGGTATACGAGAAAACTTAGGAGCTCCGAACGTGGAGGCATGAACACAAAGTATTGCTTCGCAAGTTTCGAGAGTGAGATTTAAACCTCCCACACTGTGTTTACCTATATATAGCACGACTTTTTAGATTTTTCAGAGAGTTACATTCGAAATTAAAATTTGAGCATTTTTTGATCTCAAAGCACCTGAGATCTGATGATGATATTGGTTATAAAATGCTATTCTATTCTTATATCAAAGAATTCTCATTAAAAATCTATACTGGCATTGTTCGAGAAGTTGAAAATTTAATCACTCTCTATTACGTGGGACTGAAAACTAGTAAACCTAGCTATGGGTAAAAATATCATTTATCTTTTTTTAGTAGAGGAAAAAGATGACTATAGAAAATTCTAGATCTATTATCGCCAATGCAAAAGGTGTCATTATTTTTTTTTCCGTATCACAATGTAAAAATAATTCCTAGTTTTTTGTTGGTTTTTGAATTATTGTCCGGAACAGCAGAGCGGGTCCCTAAAACCCACCATTCACTCAGGATTACCGGATCTGTTTTTATAAATTGCCAACAACGATGCCTTAAGTTTCAAATACCTAAAATCATATTCATAGACGACGTTCTAGGTCACTTCGGGACGTCGCACCAAAGCGGTACACCATATATCGTATGTTTCATACCGCTTAGTGGGTTGACTAAATTTTGCACTCAGACGGGCGTCCAATCTCTTAGTTATTTATTATTACTCCATTTTCATTCGGAATGATTTCGTTGTCGTTAAATACCATCTGCGATCCAATTCTGTATTATGTCAAAATAAATAAAGAATCTCAGCCGGCACCTACATATAATAGAATAGTAATATTTACACGAATATATGTATATAAAAACATAAAACACATTTTTAAACGTAATTAAAAAAGTTGCTTTGAAGTACTCAAGCAACCCAAATAAATTTTGGGTAAGAAAATAATTTATGATACAAAAAAAGACATATTTTCCCCAACGCAATTCATTTACACTTAATCTAAACGAGAACGAATTGTGGGGAAAAAATTTGCAAGCTTTTTTGTGTATCAATGGCAATAAATAAGAAAACTGACAGACTGAAAACCAAGGAAGGCCTTGGTGTAAGCGCGTTACTGTTTATCGGGGGACCCAGGTTCGAATTCAGAGAAAACATTGTCGGGTTTTACCGTCAAGTATTAACGGTTGTAAGTACTAAGGGTGTGAATTGCTTTAAGTAGACAACTATGCAGGTTATTTGCTTTGTAGATGTCTATAAAACGAAATGGTAAAAATGTGGGAGACACAAGTGTGTTACACTTTTTGACGTTTTTACCTCATAGGTAAAGACGTCAGTTTCTATAAAATAACGAAACCAGTGGTTCTATGAGTTGTAGATCTAGCTTGTCTGTCAAATTTTTGCACATATATTTTCGAAATGAATTAAAAACATATTTTTTTTCTTTTTTTTGTTTTTTTTTTTTTTTTTTGTGTGTCTTAGTTGTTAGCCTCAGATGGCTATGACAACTTTACGCGGACTGTGGGTGAGCGCTGAGGGCTCTCAACCCGTAAAAGTTAAGCGACCGTTCCCGAGGGCACCCCCTGTGGGGTACGGACCTCGGCTCGGGGGGTCGCTGGCAAAGTGGGTTCTCCCACGTTTATGATTTGAACGCGACACGACTTCCGACCTCGACGGCGAGGACGGAATCGTGGATAATTATTTGTCAGGGCCGCGCGGGCTGTGTATGCCTCCGTTTGGGCGAGCGTGATTATGTCGTCGGGTTCGTCGAGTATTAATCGCGGTTGGCGGATCGCGGAAATTTTTGAAGGGGTATAACTAGACGCCCTAACCACTATGGGATTAGGGTGAGTGGCGGCAGAGTCGAAGTAGCGGCGAGAGCACTGCTTCATGTACTGCCGGATGGTCGGCAGGCCGAGATCTATGTGAAGATCCACATTGCGCATATACCACGGTGCTCCCGTCGCACGGCGCATGAACCTATTCTGTAATGTTTGCAAACGGTGTAACCGGAAGGGTTTCGCTTGTGTAAACACAACACTAGCGTACGTCATGATGGGACGTACGCAAGCGGTGTATAATCTAACTTTACTACTAAGTGATAGCTTGGCTTTGGCATGCAGCAAGCTGTGAAGGCGTCCTAACACTAAAGCTGCGCGCGCGCGAACTCGCTTTATGTGAGGACCGAAGGACAGACGATTGTCAAGGGTGACGCCGAGGTATTTGACCTGTTTCGTCCATGGGATGGACTGGTCGGACATTGTTATTGGAGGGAAGGAAGCCATTGGGTGTAGGCGATCCGTCCACCGGTGGAACATGATCGCTTGGCTTTTTATGGGGTTGATAGTAATTCTCCACTTCCTAGACCATTTATCTAGGGCGGTAGCCGCTCGTTGGAGATTACTGATCACTGTCTCTATAGAACGACCTGCATAGAAGATAGCAGTGTCGTCGGCGAATAGTGCAGTTTGCACATTCTTAAGCTGAGGGATATCGCTGGTGAACAGCGTGAACAAAATTGGTGAGAGCACCGATCCCTGGGGGACGCCGGCTTTTAATGAATGCGGTGCGGAGAGGGTACCTTCTACCCTGTAGCGGAAGCTACGGTCGGTTAGAAAGTCCCTAACTATTATAACTAAATAACGGGGGATACCTAACTTTAATAACTTGAAAATAAGGCCATTATGCCAGACTTTATCAAACGCTTTTTCTACATCGAATAGCAGCATACCAGTGAAATAGCTATGTTGTAGCTTAACACTGGCATACTCAACTATTCGATGTACTTGCTGTACGCAAGAGTGTTGCGTGCGAAAGCCGAATTGAATCGGCGGGATAAGGGCGTTAGCCTCTGCGTATGTTCTTAGGCGGCTAAGAATTACGCGTTCGTATATTTTAGCGAAACTATTAAGTAAACTAATAGGGCGGTACGAGGAAGGTTCGGTACGCTTCTTGCCGGGTTTGTGTATACCAATTACCACGGCTTGTTTCCATTGAGATGGAAAGATACGGTTAGCTAATGCGGCGTTAATTATAGTTGTTAATATAACGAGTAATGAGAGGGGGAAGAGTTTAATTACTCTGTTTGTAATGCCATCCGAACCTGGGGATTTCCTAGGGAGGAGGGCCTTGACAATCGTTCCCACCTCGTCAGTTGTTACTGGCGGGGGGGGGTCGTCGGGTGTGTCGGTATTGGTGGGTGTACGCGATGTACAACGCTCCACCTCGCTATTAACTAGTTCGGTGTGTCGCGCGTCTATGTTTTGAGTGTTCGACGTACATTGCTGCTCAAGGCTAGCTGCCAAGCATTCAGACTTTTCTTCGTCCTCGAACGCTGGCAGTTGGTTAGGGCGGGTGAGTGGAGGCATAGTGGACACTGTGTCCTTTTTGAATGAACGGGCTAGTTGCCAGTAGGCGAGGTGAGACGGCTCAAGCTCGCTTAGCGTGGCATCCCATCTGTTTTGCCGAACTTCTTGGACGGCCTGTTTGACCGCCCTCTGCAGTGACCGCATTCGAAGGCGGTTGTCTTCACAGGGGAAGCGGTCATAGGCTCGAATAGCTGCGTTCTTTTGCCTTAACAGATCACGTACGTCAGCGGGTAGGCGCCATAAACGATCGCTCGTGTCTGGTACCGTCCGTGAACAATCACTAACTAGTGATTGTACGTGATTTGTTAGGGAATCGATCGCGGACGTGACGTCCTCTTGGGAGTTTATATTGGTGGGGATTTGATCTAGGTGTACTGACGAGGAGGACTGAAGTTTGTCCTTCAGTTGATTCCAGTCCGTACACACTTTTGTGGTGGGAGGGTTTGGGCCTGAGGGGCCATAGCGCGGGGAGAGTTCTACTATCACCGGACGGTGATCCGAGTTAAGCTCGTGAAGTACTTCTATCGAACTTAAACGTAGGTTTATGTTCTTAAGAAGGGCTATGTCTAACACGTCGGGCCTGTGCTCGACGTTGTAGGGGTAATGCGTTGGTTCAATAGGCGCTATGATATCGAAACCAAGCCGGGTGGCGTAAGTCTCCAGGGCCCTGCCTCTGGCGTTGTTGGTGTGGCTATTCCACGACTTACTCTTGGCGTTTAGATCGCCTGCTATGAGCACGGCGTCGCCGAGGTTTAGTAGCGCTTGTAAATCGCTTTCTAGTAGAGGGTTGCTCCCGTTGTCGCGCGATGGAGCGAGATAGACTGATGCTACAATCAGTGGCTGGTGGCCCGTGAGGGCCAACCGACAGACCGAGGCTTCAATGTACGTCATGGGTGGGGTGGGGATTGGCGTGCAGTGCAGCGACCTTTTATAATAAATGAGAGTCCCGCCTAGGGGGGAGTGTACCCGATCGTCGCGCACTATATTATAGTTTGCGATTTTCGGGTCTTTGTGATAGGGCTTCAAGAAGGTCTCCTGGACCAGAAGAAGGTCGAGCTGCTGGTCTTGTAGCAGTGTACCTACTTCGTCTCTCTGTCGGGAGAGACCGTCCGCGTTAAAAATCCCTAACTTGAGGTGTCGTGTTTTAACTCTGCCTGGTGTGTGCCTATCCATTTCTAAGCCGTAAATTTGTTAAGATTCTCGAGGACGGACGAGAACTTAATAGCGGTGTTTAATAACGCGAGGCTGTTGCCTACTTTCCACATCCTTATATCAGTCATTTTGGAAATTGTCAAAAACTGAATAAAAAAAAAGAAATACAAATATTTATCGAATCTGTTCATATTATAATTTCTACATACAGAAAAAAAAATGCGACGATTTAGATATACATTAGGAAGCATTTTCCCCACCACATTTACGTCCTAAACTAAACTTTTGTATGGGACATATTTTTTTTTCTTTCTTTCTTTGTATAGAAGAAACTACGAATAAATGCGAAATTCAGTCTTATATTTTAAGACTGCTTTCGATTAAATTAAACTATTTAAACAATTCAAGCATTTTCACATGTTGTACATGGCCGATGCAATGAAACATCACTTCCTCCATTCTCATATCTCATGAGTTATTTTTGACCGAAATCATTTATTTTCACAGCGATCTGCATCCGTCTATTAAACGAACAATTATTATAAGAAAAATATTTTACGCAAATTCAACACATTTTTGTTCTTTTGAAGACAAGGACTATTATCACCCTTTGATTGTCGCATACAGTAAATCTATCATCATCATTCTCCTACTCTTATCCCTTTGCTAATTGCTTGGGGTCGATACAATATGTACTCTTCCGTCATAACACATACTGTAAAAGTTATTGCCAATAGTTTTATGACCGGCCGCCTGCCAAACGTTAACCCTCCTTGGGAATGTAATTGTTGACCAAACGGCATCAGATGGAGTTGGCCCAGGTCGTTATATGGCTCTTAGTCGTCTTTTACGACCTCCACGAGCAAGGTAAGATTTGGTAGTATTCGTAGCCGCTACCACACAGTAAATCTATCATATTGTTCATAGGCAAAGATTTTATTTGTATATTTGATTTTCAAAAGATCATTGCTTGTCGCTATGTAGTCAGATATCTATAGCCTATCATTTTTGGACTGCAATTACAATAATACGTCGCTTGATAAGACCTAAGATTATAAAGACCTTGATTAAGACCAAAACTTAAGATTTTAGATCGACAGGAAATGCTCAATATGTTTTGATTCGACAGATAAAAAAAAATGAACGGCCATATCCTTTGACTGCAAAGTAAGTCTTTGCCATCCATTAAAATTTTGCCATCCATTAACATTTTAAATTAAATTAAATCTGTGTGTAAATATAGTATAAATCACAGAAATATAATTAATATTTCTGTGATAAGAATAATAAAAAGAGAAATAGAGAATAATAAATATTCTGTGAAGATAAATATAATTAATATTTCTGTGGTATAAATCCATGAACTAGATATCGTGGAGACGTTTTTGAGGGGATAAACAGAGACACGGTAATCCCAAAGAAGGAATTGCTGTATTTCTTCGGTTTATGCGACAATTTCGAATAGTTGCAGTTATAACTATTGGATGCCAGTGAGAAGAAATCTTATCATAACGCGTCATAAGATGTCGACCCTCTTCGAAATTATCCGAAACTTATATCTTATATATATTTTAATTTCAGGTATCCGATATTTTCAGTTTCAAACCTCAATAAGATCTCTAACTGTTAGTACAGGACGAAACATCTGGTTGCATAAATAAACAACATAAAATTTCGAATTACATGATTATTAAAAGTTGTTTGGTTATAACAATAGAACGAATATCGTTTTCAAATACAAGTAAAAGTTTGCTTGTTATATTTTCACGCCTCAATAATAAAAAAAAATATATTAATAATTCAATTTGAAAAGAAAATTCGGTATTTCAAAACGTTTGACTATAATTGGGTATGCATTGCGTGGTTGAAGAATTCAGCCTCGAGTTTATTTGTACCAAATCCCGTAAACCATAGCCCAATTGTCTCGTGACGTGGGAGTACTGCCATCATACTACTTTGTAGCCCAAATAATTGGAGGCTTTGGGGGTTTCATAGGTAGGTAACGACCTGGCTGTATCCTTGGTACTGCAAAGATCCATGAGCAACAATGATACTTAACATTAGGTGTGCTGCTCGTTTGGCACCATAAGCAATAAAAAAAGCTACACTATCTTTATAAAATAGAGCCTCATTGCCACTCATTAACTAGGTATAACGATAAGAATACCAGTTTGTTAGATTTTCACTCCTACGTCTATTTCATATGGGTGACAGTAATTAGTTTCCTGACGCTAATTTAAAAAAGAAACAGCAGTTTTATATAGCAAATAGAATTAGAATATGTTATGTGAGTTCGGTTGTATTTAATATTTTATCCATATACTCTATAATTCTGACTGGAACCCGTTTGGTCTTTCAGGCCACAGTAGATTATGCATAGTACCCAATAATCCGTGCAACTTCTGAATGCTTTTTGAACAAACCTATAAATCATGGAGATTTGCTTCGGATCGCCTGCCCGATCTGCCTGATCTGAACCCTTGCCTAACCTTCGAACTCTCCGAGTCCCAACAATACCTGTAAAATTTAAGAAAGATGAAGTGTTGTTAAGAGACATATGCGTCAGAGATATCTGAACCAGCCCCTTCAAGACTGGTTCATTGTATAGAATTGGATCACCCATATTAATCTTTATCTTCGTCATGACCGTAGTCAGGATATTGCGATAAATTTAATATTGCCCAAAGGTTTTCACAATGTATACAAAAATATACAAAATTGAAACATGACGTCACATTGATATCTATATATATATACGTAAAACTAAGTTTTAAAAGAGAGTTTAAAATATATTTTAGTACAGCAATATGTATTCTTATAGTATGTTAATCTCCAAATTCCTTTGAACGTAAAGAGCTCTGTCAAATTCGACTTGAACGATTCATTGGTTTCACTTTCCATTATTTCCAAATCAGTGGACGGTTTAAATTGATCTGCATTAGAAATTACAGACACGATAAACCTAATTACGATAGAAGTTAGAATAAGGTTGCCAATTCCCATTGATTTACTGCCATGTATTTGTCACTTGAAACTCCCTTCATATTTATCATACATGTTCATTGGATCGAAACGAACGGGGTTCAGAACTGTTAAACAGTTACGTTACGTAAACCACGTCACATTGTATTATCTAGGATAAGTAGTTAGTCAGTAAACAGTGATAAAACTTATGTTTGATGACCCTATTAAACCTCTTTCGTAAGGCTTATGTGTAAGGTTTCTTTTGAAAAACAAATATGTTTACATCACTTATAAATATAGATGTAAGCATGACTGCACATATGGCGCAGTGGTTAAGATACCGGCCTTCCGTGTCAGTGCCATGGGCTCGATTCCCACTCAGGACAGTATTTAATAATTGCATGTTTGTAAATGTCCCCCGCAATACAAGGATTATTTCCTTAATGCAGTGTGGTGTTTAAAACTTTATATAAACAAACTTTATATAAGTTTGACACCAGTGTTTAGCTAATACTAATGTCTCGGATATTCAAACGAGAAGAGCTCTAAAGTCCCTTAATAATACTAATAATTGTTTATTTCAGGTATAAAATTCTATGCCACCGAAGACAAAGATCGGGTACCGGTGGCCCGCTCGCACGGCGAAGAGAGGTATTTGCAGGGTGGGTATATGGGGATGCGCGCCGCCTCTTCCATCGCCCCGGACCAATTTAGCGAGGCACGACGAAGTCCATAGCCCACCGCAAAAAAAAAGGAAAAAAAGGGTGATCTTTAAAAAAAAGCAACGTCATTGTATGAGAAAAAAAGTTGAAACATCATATGCCAACATGCCTGGCTAATGTACTTAGCCCATTTACTTATAATATATTTATTATAATACAGGACAACGCTCTCAGCAGGGTATCCCAACTAGTGGGTTTACGAATGAACATGGACAAGACGAAAGTCATGTCAAATGCCCATGTCATTCCTGTACCGGTCCTAGTTGGCAATGCGATTCTCGAAATTGTCGATCATTATGTTTACCTTGGACAAACAGTCCAGTTAGGTAGATCCAATTTCGAGAAAGAGGTCAGCCGACGAATCCAACTCGGTTGGGCAGCGTTCGGGAAACTTAAGAAGATCTTCTCATCCAACATACCTCAGTGTCTGAAAACACAGGTCTATGACCAGTGTGTGTTACCAGTGATGACTTACGGCACGGAAACGTGGTCCCTAAATGTAGGCCTCATATCCAGGCTCAAAGTCGCTCAGCGTGCTATGGAGCGGGCTATGCTCGGGATTTCTCTGCGAGATAGAATCCGAAATACGGAAATCCGCAGACGAACGGGTGTAACCGACATAGCACGAAGAATTAGCATGCTGAAGTGGCAATGGGCAGGCCACATCGCTCGAAGAACCAACAACCGCTGGGGAAGAAAGGTTCTAGAGTGGCGACCACGTACCGGACGACGCAGTGTGGGACGCCCCCCCACTAGGTGGACAGACGACCTAGTGAAGGTTGCTGGGCGTCGTTGGATACAGGCGGCACAGGACCGCACTCTGTGGCGTAAAATGAGGGAGGCCTACGTTCAGCAGTGGACGGCAATAGGCTGAAATGATGATGATGATGATGATGATGACAGGACAATACTTACTTTCTGCAATCCACAAGGTAGATATTGTTCTGGGTTTGGATGTAATTTGTCTGCGTTAATTGTATGTTTCTAACCCCGCAATACAAGTATAATTATCCTTAGTGCAGGCTAGTGTCATTGAAAAATAACTTAAATAAACTAAGTGGGTATAAAGCACATCAAACTCTAGAGGTGTGAGCTCAATACTAATACGTCTATGACTAGTAAAGAAAAAGAAAACAAAAAATACTGACGATGTTTTAAATTAGCTCAATTTACAAAGGATTTCAGTAAGAGCTTCGACTTAAGAGAACAGGTCTTTAAAGTCTGCCCCGTCTTTTATTTTAGAGTAATAATTACTAAATCACAGCAAGCAGCTTCAAACTGTTTTTTGTCTACAAACGCGGGGCGGTCCATCCGGGGTAGGATCACATTCTCGCAGAAAATCGACGTCTGAGTAATGGCCATAGCCCGCCGCAGAAAAAAACCGGAGGTGTCAAGGGACACCCGGATGGAACGAAGTTCTATTTTAATTATATAATTTTTTTCTGCCTTAAGCGATTTTTATCGTTATATTTTAGCCAATTTGCAAAATATCTTTATAAATTATAGCCTATGTGTTATTCTGATGTGCAAGCTATATTACTATAAATTTCATCAAAATCCATTCAGTTCAGTAGTTTTTACGTGAAAGAGCAACAAACATGTTCACATCCATACATTATTACAAACTTTCACGTTTATAATATTAATAATAGGATATACAATTCCACTAGACTACCAAAACTTTTCGGCCCCGAGCTCGAACGCGAGCCGGCCACGCGGCCCGGTCACGGGCGAAAATAATTTCGTTGCGCATTATTTTGATTTTGCTATATCTCTTAAGGTATTGATTTAATTTGCATGGTCTGAAGAAAAAAAAATATCTTCATGAAATGCTCAAGCCAACTAATGTATTTAAAATGATAAGGATTAATACAGTATTTGTGTAAATAGCTTTTCAATTACCGTTTTATAATAGAACATTTTTTAAAGTATTAAAATGGATATAGTATGTTATCCTTAAGAGATAGATATATACCATCGCGGACTTTTTTGTAGGCCTTTTTAAGCTGTATAATACTGTAGTACTTTATTTTGATCTATTTCGTAGGGTTCAGCCAGCGTTTGCAATGTAAGCGCAAAATAATGTGTTTATTTACGACATCACATTAGAAACCTCTAAAATTATCAGTGTTTCTCTAGTACATTATGCATATATTATACATATAAACCTTCCTCTTGAATCACTCTATCTATAAAAAAAATCGTCGCGACACCACACTGTTCAATGCGAAATAGAAATGAAAATATCTGGCTTGCTTTCTATAAGAGAGCCGACGAGCGACGCCGCACAGCTTACAATAGCTTACTATAGCAAAAAGTGTCGTGACAACTTTTCGTAAGAATTTTTTCCGTCTAGCCCCCTTTCACAACGCGCGATAAGGAACTTCGTTCCAAAAGAAAATAAATCAAATGTGTGCTGCTTGCTCATTTGCCACTATTAGCAACAAAAAAATATTAAATCAAAGTTCATCATCATCATCATCACAGCCCATAACTGTCCCACTGTTGGGATCGGGCCTCCTCCGTAATGGAAGGGACATTAACCTACTATACCGCGCTGGACAGACGTGTTGTAGAGGGTTTAGTTTCGAGTTTTCCTTCTCTCGCATAGATTTTATATGCGTTTTTAATCCCTTAGTCTTCTCATACGATCACCCACGGGCAAGATATGTGGTGGTGAATAGTATTCTTACTCCGTCACCACACGGAAAAAATCAAAGTTATTTGTCATATATCCATCAGAACACTTTAAATACCCTTTTTTTTTTTTTTTTTTTTTTTTTTTTTTTTTTTTTTTTTTCACGCTGTGGAAACGCATTTACGCGCTTTCCCCGCATGTGA
The DNA here is from genome assembly GCA_905163515.2 of Lymantria monacha. NCBI lineage: Eukaryota > Metazoa > Arthropoda > Insecta > Lepidoptera > Erebidae > Lymantria > Lymantria monacha. Next base: position 9,080,235 of record LR991107.1, on the reverse strand, counting down.
CAGACGGGAGGGCGTGTGGGACTCGCCAGCCCAGATGACCGACCGGAATACCCACTAAAACCACAGCGGCCCCTGCCGCGCTTTTACGGGGTGCCGGAGAGATCGTCTACTGACATTCTATCCCCGACACCCCAACGCTTGGCCGTCTGGCCACGTCCTGTCGTCATTCAGGGCGGTGGAAGAAGGTGCGCATATCGGCGCCTCCTCCTCCCTGGCCGCCGCCGGCGGAGCGAGTCTGCGGACGCAATTGCCTCGCGTTCCCGCTCCGCGGCCTCCTTTTTGAAGATAACCTCCTCGCAGAAGGAGGCCATCGACGACCAGCACCTGTCACTGTCGAGCATCTTCGAGATGATAGTCGTCAGTGACAGGTCACGCCCAATGACCGCCGACAGGACGAGGCGCTGGGGCCCCCAGGCGGGGCATACTTCCACTGTGTGGCACACATCGTCTAGCAGCGCGCCACACTCATGGCACCCTGGGGCCTCTTCTCTGCCAATTCTGTGCAGGAACTTACCGAAGACCCCGTGTCCGGTAAGCACCTGCACCAACCTGAAGCTTAGGCTGCCGTGCCTTCTGTTGATCCAGCGGTGGAGATATGGCGCAACCGCCTCCACAGTTCCCCGCCCTGCTACGGGGAACTCCAGTTCTTCCCTCCACCGCCGGATGACTCCGCTTCGGGCCACTTCCAATGCTCTACCCAATCCCCTTATGGAGACTTGCTCGCCATCAGCCCGCGCCGCTACGCGAATCTGGTAGGCCTCCGCCAAAGCTTCTGCCACTAACGGCCAAGGCGGGTCGCCCGCCAACAGCGTCGCCGCAGTCCATGACACCGTACGGTAGCCCCTAATAGCCCTCACCGCCATTACCCTCTGTGGTCTTCGCAAAAGGGCCCTGTTGCGGGCGGTGAGGGACTCCGCCCAAATGGGGGCACCATACAGCGCCATGGAGCGCACCACTCCAGCGTATAATCGTCGGCAGGACGACCCAGGACTGCCAGTATTTGGCAGAAACCAACCTAACGCAGCGGCTGTCTTGATGAGCCTCGGGACGAGCTGGGCAAAGTGTGGCCCGAATTTCCATCCAGAATCAAGGTGCAGACCTAGATATTTCATCTGGGCCCGCACCGGCACGGCAACCCCAGACACACCGATGTGTGCTCCTCGGGGGGGGCCTCGGCCTCGGCCATGAAATAGGAGGGCCTCGGTTTTCTCCACCGAGACCCTCAGGCCCAACATGCCGATCCGGCCCACGACGAGCGCAACCCCCTCTTCTGCCAGTCGGGCAGCCCCCCGGAAGTCGGACCTCCTCACCGTGATGAGGGTATCATCCGCGTAGCAGATGACCCCCATCCCGGGGAGAAGCCGACCCCGTAGGAGCCAGTCGAATCCGACGTTCCACAGGACCGGACCAAGGACCGAACCCTGCGGGACGCCACACTCCACCCGGTAGCGATGTATGCACCCGTCGCCCCCCTCCCAGAGCACGTGCCTTCCCTCGAGGTACGCCTCCAACAGCCTCCGGAGATACGGAGGCACTCCATGGTACCGAAGCGCCTCCTTTAATGTCTCGTGTGGGAGACTGTTGAAGGCGTTTTTTATGTCGAGCGAGACCGCCAGGAGAACTTCCTTTTTGGCCACCGCTTCGGTAGCCAGGGACTTCAGGGCGGCCAATGCGTCGATTGTTGACCGGCCGCCCCTGAACCCATATTGACTCTCTGATAGTCCCGGCCCGACTTCCTCGAGGTGCTGAACGAGACGGTCCGCGAGCACCTTCTCGAACAATTTGGCCGTTTCATCCAGCAGCACCAGTGGTCTGTATGCGGAAGGGGAGTCGACTGGGCGACCCTCCTTTCGCAGCAAGCATAGCTTACCAACCTTCCATTCCTCCGGGAACTGCCCGGACCTCAAGCACGCGTTAAGCAGTTCCCGGAGTTCACCCCTGAGGTATTCCGCGGCGATGCCAAGCACAAGCCCCGGGACGCCGTCCGGACCAGGCGATTTCCTCTTGCCCCGAAATCGGGAGAGGGCCACTTCCATTTCTTGGTCGGTGATGAGTGGGACCAAAGTCTCCACCTCCATCTCCGACTGAGGAGCCATTCGGGGGGGAACGTGTCCCACGGAGCGAGGGAACAGTTCCCCCAATAACCTCGACAGGAGAACCGGATCCATCGATTCGATGATAGGGGCGCCACAGGCGCGGAGTTTGTTCCGCGCCCGGTGATATGGACGCCCCCACGGATCCCTGTCAAGGCTCATAAGAAGCTCCTCACGGGCCCTCTCCTTCGCCTGGCTGATGGCCAGTTGCAGCGTTTTCTTGCTGGTCTTATACACCATCCGCAGCTGACCCTCAAGGACGTCGTCCCGGTTAGTCCGCTGTCGGCATCGGACGTAGGCACGCCGCGCCCGGTTGGCGGCCACCCGGAGATCAGCAATCTCAGACGACCACCAATACACCTGACGACGCGGTGGCCTTCGCCGAGCCCTCGGCATCGCCGCATCACAGATCACCTCAAGGGCACTTGCTACATGGCCTGCAAGCCCCACCATATCAGTGGGTAGCCTTCCTGTGCCACCCCAGCGCTGCACTATGGCGGACTCCCGAGCCATTTCGGGGTCAAATTGGCCAAGGGCCCATTTTGGAAGTCCACCTCTTCTTCCGCACCGGGGCTCTGGTGGTCCTCTCGAGGTGGAGAACTCGAATCGCACGTAGCGGTGATCCGAAAGAGTCTCCACCTCCTCTTCCACTCTCCAGTCGCTCACACCGCGAGCGACACCGGGACTGGCAAACGATAGGTCCACCACGGACCCACCCCGATGTCGCACGCAGGTATGGACCGCCCCCCTGTTCAAGAGGGAGAGACCGGAGAGCAAGGACCACCTCTCGACGGCCGTGCCCCTACCGTTTGTGGTGGGGTTTCCCCACGTACGTGACTTCGCGTTGAAGTCGCCGAGGACAACAATTCTCCTCGGTGACTGACGGCGAACCGCGGCACTGACGGAGTCTAAAAATAACTCAAACTCCGCCAGCCCGCGGTTGGGGACACTTTAAATACCCTAATAACTTTTTCAAAACACGACTTTTTATCGTATGTCCATAAACTTCTCAGTGACCTTGAACGCGGAAGTCAGAAAGGTAAAAATCAAACGAACACTATAAAATCCGTTAAAATACTCGTTGGGTAATACTCGCGCAAACATCAAATATGATTATCAGTTTAATAAAACAAAATTATGACATCGACCAAAATATACCAAAATATGTTTATGTACACAAGTCTATAAAGTAATAGTCCATAACAAAAATATGAACTTGCATATTTAGACTAAAAATTGCATTTTGCAAGCACCATAAATGTACATAATCATGCAATTTGGCATGTAGCCTTTACATTTTATAGCACTAACGGTTTGCGCGTAAAATATACGTATTATAGCAGACTGCCTATACGCCGCAAAGTCACAGAAGGACGAGAGCTAAACCGGATTCAAATAAAAATAAGAAACATATGTATAATAAATCATACAATATTACTGACACTTTAACGATACAATAAAACATATATGACAAAGATTCAAATAAGAATAAATATACCAAGTCTTATAAAAAATCCTTCCGTGTGGTGACGGAGTAAGAATACAATTCACCACCACCTGTCCTGTACCTGTGGGTGATCGTAAGAGACGACTAAGGGATATAAAACGCATATAACATCTGTGCGAGAGAAGGAAAACTCGAAAAAAAACCTAGACCAGGGGTCGTCAACCTGCGGCTCGCGCGCCACATGCGGCTCTTTAAATGTGAAGTTGCGGCTCTTTAGTTTTATATGCAAACATTTATTTTATAAAGAAAACATTTAAAAATGGTTCTGAATTGATTAACGAGCATTGGACATAAATGATTGTTGCCAAAAAAATTGTGGCCCTTTAAAAACTTTAAACTTTTATAAATTTTAATTTCTGGCTCTTCCGACTCAAAAGGTTGCCGACCCTGCCCTAGACCAACACGCTCGACCAGCGTGGTATAATAGGTCATTTTCCCTCACATTATGGAGGAGGCTCGAGCCCAACAGTGGGACATATATGAGCTGAGATGATAATGATGATGTTTAAAAAATAAATATTAAAAAAACTTCTGTAAAGGACATAAGTTCTTGTTTTAGCACTATGTATGGTGACCATATTATAAAGAAGATACATAATATTATAAGAAATATACTGTCTCCAGCTTTCGTATCTTAAGGAACAGCAGCAGATAGTATTCCAAATAAAGGGTCAAATCTAATCTACTCTACAATAAACCTAGAGACGGCCTTAGATTCGTCGGTACTACAGTGAAGAAAGCTCGAATCTAACAGTAGCACTTAAGGTTCTAAGGCAAAGAATAATACGATTTTATAAAACTAATAGCAGATCCGGCCACGCGTTGCTGTGGTAAAGGTAGTCTCAGTAATACGTGGTGGTTATGCTAATAAATTGTAGCTTATATGAAACGTTTGTACGTTTAACATAGCGCCATCTATTAAATATTTACTCAATCCAGTCAACAGATACCGCCATCTATTAGAATCGTTTGAAGATAACAGATAATTGTCTGTAAAATAATAGACAAATAACTTGCAATAAAATAATATTGCGACTACAAATTGAGATGGAAACTATCCTTCCTATCTTTTAAGTTGGATCAAACTACACATGCTGTGCAAATTTGATTAAAATCGGTTAAGTACTTTAGGAGTCCATCGCGGACAAACAACGTGACGCGTGATTTATATATATATATATTAAGAAAGATTACAACGTTTTGTTCTTTAGCAATTTAAAAACACCCAACTTTTGACTAACGACAAGATAGTCACACCTAATAAATCACGCTTTCACTAGGCGCTTTTGTTTTCACTAATCACTACAATTACACGGTAATTTACCAATTTCAGTATGAATAGACCACCTGACTGAACCGACATAACAAACATCAAACAATTGAATGACCCGCTCTTATGCAATAGTCATTATCATTACTCCCGCTGTGCCATTGTTATTGTCAACTACCATTTTCAAAAGACCCGTAATAACTTCTATAATAAAGCATGTATATACAATGTGCAGTAGTTCAAATTTAAATGGCCATAATATACACCTGATTCATTTATGCTTGATCTACTGTACCTCCCACGTGTTCTTTAAAATAGTAACAGAATCGATACCACCCAGGGTCCATTTTACGTTGGGTGATGTGCACCGTTCATCGTCACACTTGGCCTCTTTCGCAGAAAACAGAGGTTATAATATCAAGATTGTGTTGATTTTATGCTATTGTTATCGTAATGACTGATTCACATAAGTTTTTGCATTTTGTTTATGCGTAACAAAAAAAAAACATTGGGGAAATTACGCCGATTACGTATATAGATAAGATCTGATAAGTCACTTTTTGTTATCGCAAACATTGAATCATCTATCAGCCTATCAATTTTCATCTGGGTTCGAAGCTTGCACCACTTTGCAATTTAATAAAAAATAGTAAAAATAATGTTTTTTGTATTCATTTCAAAATACTCCGTCCCATTTCACGTATTCATTGAGTCAATATCTATAGTAAAATGTAGTATTAATAGACCATTTTCATACATATATTACAGGCCACACAATTGACAGTTTTCTGTCTACACCCTGGTCCGTGCTATTACACTCTCGCAGAAAATCGACATCAGGAGCAGTAGCAATGTATTGTTGCACTTCGTTCGGTGAGCGAGAGAGTCAGGTGCTCAACTTTCTAGGTGGGTTTTGCTTTGTAATCAGTGCTCTACCTGCATCTCTAGTATTGCAATGATCCATGAAAATACAGAATAATCTGAATTTTATAGAAAAATATCTAAATACGATTTTAGAATATTTTAACTAAAGTAATTTTAAATTTAGTTATTTTCTATCTTATATAGTTCTTTTAAATGCATTTGGCTTATGCAATAAAAACAATACGTACCTACCTATACAGATAACGTCGGATAAGATTCCGATATTGAAGTATTTGATGATAATAACGTTTATTTATTCATCTCGAGATACCCGATCCGATTTAGATTGTATGTGGCGTTATATCAGAACAATCAATCAATCCATTGAAGCTGAATTACTATACAATGTTAGATATCCATAACAAATAAATATAACGATTTCGTTATAAAAATTAATGATCCGAATCTGACAACCAACAACAAAACACATAAAATATAAAGGAATTATTTTCATTTGAGTTGAATTTATTTTCTTTATTTTTTTCGAGTTCACTGACTAGTTAACCATTCAATTTCTAAATGAATGGTTCTGTTTGTCGTTATATTCATCATACATATGTACCTATATCGCTATATTACATACATACATACATATCATCACGCCATATCCCTTGCAGGGTAGGCAGAGACAACAGAGTGCCAGAGAACTCTATCTTTGCATACTTCACTCGCTTCCTCAACATTCATAATTCTCTTCATCCACGCTCGCCGGTTTCGGAGACTCTTGACTCCACCTTCCTTCAGTGCATCGCTATATTAGTTCACAATATTATATTATAAAGTATTAATGTCTATTAAAATGTCAGTGTTGTGACGTAGGATACCAATCACCAACTTAATTATAGCGTTTTTATTTGCGGTGGACTATGGATTCCTCTCGCCCCGCCAAATTGGTCCGGGGTTACGGAAGAGACGGTGCGTGACCCCATAGACCCACCATGCAAACTCCTCTCTTCGCCGTGCGAGCGGGCCACCGGTACCAGATCTATGTCTTCCGTGGCCCGCCCGCCAACTTATTGTATCTGCGGGTATAATGAAAGACGATTACAGTTTGTAAGTAGAAAGCATCTACTAGTGAAGAAAACTTGAAACTAAACTCTGAATCAGCGAATTTAATTATACTCTCTCTCTATGTGGAAGGTATACTAAGATTAGATTATTATACTAAATACACATCAGAATATTTGACTCTACTTCACTCTCCGTAACGCCTATTTATGTATTTCTATGGTGGTCGAGAATGGATTCTCCGGATGTTGCACATTTTTGAGCACATAACAGAGACTTAAAAAAATGACACCCCGGACCTTAGGGCCTTACCCTAATAATTATATTGTGGGCGACTTTACAAACATATAATTACCGGACATAAATAACAACCAGATTCGGACAAACAATTTAAAGATCATACACTTACGTGTACTTACGTACCTACTGTTCTGCGTAGAAATCAAACCCGGGACACATGGCACTATAGATGTGTACCTTGACAACCATGTCTGTTCTGTATATTTATTCTGTGCTATTGACAGATTTATTTATCAGCAGTGGAACTGTCAGCTAAATACGTGTATTGAATAAATATTATTTAAGATATACAATGCGAAAGTGGAAGGATATAGGTACCGGGGGAGACCGAGGCTCACCTACCTTGACCAGATTGGTCACGTACTGAAGGAAGTTGGAGTTAAGAGTCGACGAAACCGGCGAGCGTGTATGAAGAGAATTATGAATGTTGAGGAAGCGAGTGAAGTATGCAAGGATAGAGTTCTCTGGCACTCTGTTCCCTATGCCTACCCTACAAGCGATATGGCGTGATGATATGTATGTATGTATGAATAAATATTGTACACTTACCGGCTAACATGAAAGTTGATTTGAAGATCTGAAACTGGTTAACTTAAAACTGATTAAATTTTCAAATGTCTCTTTTTCAAAGCCAAAATGAGTTTTATGTTAAATTGCCTTGCGTATATGCTTTGAAATTAGATACTTTATGAAGTGCGTTAATATATTTTTAGAGAAGAATTTACGGATATTTTATGCAAAATATATGTATAAAAGAATGGTTCGGACATGTGGAAAGAATGCCGAACGAACGTCTGGTTAAGAAGATATAGATACAATACGAAAGTGGAAGGTCTCCCCCGGTACCTACATACTGGGGGAGACCGAGACTCACCTACTTAGACCAGATTGGTCACGTACTGAAGGAAGGTGGAGTCAAGAGTCTCCGAAACCGGCAAGCGTGTATGAAGAAGAATTATGAATGTTGAGGAAGCGAGTGAAGTATGCAAGGATAGAGTTCTCTGGCACTCTGTTCTCTCTGCCTACCCTGCAAGGGATATGGCGTGATGATATGTATGTATGTATGTATATATAAAAGAAAAAATATTTGCTTTCAGATTTTCACATATTAACAATGAAGTCATCAATTCCTAAATGGAAGAACAGCGTAATACTTTAAACAAACAAACGTCAACAAAGCAGCACAACCATGTATGGTGTACGCGCGTGATGACGAAGGTAAAAGCGGAGCCTCGACCCGTAGTGAATGACAATGACCGACATTACGTCCCTTTTCTCCTTTCAGATCATGAGTTGAAATTAATTAAACTTAACTTTAACTTTTAGAAATTTCGAAACTAAATAAAACTTCAAATTACTGAAATTTAGCATTTAATATGCTTAATTATTTATAAAACCCGATTACGGAGCGAAAAAAACTTGTATAGTAAGTATACAAAAGGTAACAATATTTTAGCGAGTATGCTATTACAACACAAAAATAATTTCATACACACTCTTTACATTAAAGTTTAGAGTTTCTAAATAAAGATTTTAGCATTTCAATCTGCAAAGGTGTACGGAAGTTTATATGATAATTCTTCATATCCTAAAATAAAACTATTAATGTTATTCCACGACGATATCTGTTTAAGCCCTTTTTTATGTGGAGGCAGGCTATGGTATAATAACACCGCGTTCAGTCCCACAGAAAGAAGATCCTGCGACGCCATAACCAGCAGGTTATGGGCAAGTACTTCTATATGCCATATGGACGAGACACCAGGATCCATCCAGTCTTTTTCTTCGGTGGACCAGCCGGAGAAATATTTGTTTACACTCCATAATCGATTTCTACGAGACCCACGGAAAAGGTAGGTATGTTAGTAATATTATTACACTATCACCGATACCGAGAAAACTATAGCGAGGCATAGGCTACGAATACTACCAACTCTTACTTTGCTCGTGTTGCTTTTATCGTAAGAGAGGATTTATATCGACCTAAATACCATAGAATTATTCTTTGCATAATAATAGCAATATGTATGGCGGAACAGGAATACAGATTGCGTCGATCACAAGCCATTAGCATAAGAGCACGATAACGATGACCCACGCAAAGAAAACACTATGCTACAGAACTTATATACATCATCATTCACCTACTCTTATCCCAATTACTTGGGCTCGATACAATATGTACTCTTCTTTCATAGTATATATTGTAAAAGTTATTGTCAATAGTTTTTATGACCGGCCGCCTGCCAGACGTCAACCCTCTTGGAAATGTAATTGTTGACCAAACGGCATCAGATGGAGTTGGCCCAGGTCGTTATAAGGCTCTTAGTCGTCTTTTACGACATCTACGAGCAGAAAATATACAAAACGCGTACATAGGCGGACGAGTACATACGCTAGCATATATACAGAGAGTGCCTGTTACCGCCAGCCTAACCTCTTTTACGGGTTGAGAGCCCTCAGCGCTCACCCACAGTCCGGGTAAAGTTGTCATAGCCATCTGAGGCTAACAACTAAGACACACAAACAAAAAAAAAAAAAACCGCCAGCCATGTATAGTTCTAAATAGCGCATGGCTACTAAGAATAAAGCTGACGGAAGAATGTAATAACATTTTTAACTAACAAGTTATGTTATCGACCATCTCATTAAATAAATAAATAATGCAAAAAAAAAAATAATGAGTTCTGCGGTGAACGATTTCTCTCGATCAACATCTCAATCTAAAACATTCATCTTCTAGTTCATTGCGTAAATAGTTAGCGACTTGTTACTTAACATAAGAAATATACTTTAAACGGTCCTGTTTTTCTCGAACGATCATTTTCTGTTTGTTTTTAGCGGATTAATCATGTTCTTAAAACGCGCGGCGTCGTCCATACTGAATAGTTGAATCATAGTTAGTCATAGAAGTTTTATGAAAATAGTTTATTAACTATAATAATGTATCACCATCGCTTCCTGTAAGATTTTCAAATATCCATATGAATACGTGTACGTTGTACAACCAATATATGTATTTCCAATGGACTCTAACGTTTAGTTTTTAGTTTACTCAAGAACCGCAAGAACCAAGTTCACATCTCTCAAAAGTTTATATGTAAGGGTTCATTAATTACGTAATGTTTTAAGTTATTTTTTAATTAATCCTAATGCTACATAGTGTCTTTGGCTGGTGGCGGGATTAGAATATATATACAATATATCGCTTCACTTACTTTCCCACAGAGGCCGTAAAAACCGACTAAGGGAGCACCAGAATAATAGGTAATAGAATTATTTTGGGAAACTTATATACCAAATACGATTACGAAGGGTACGTATACGATAACTAAGGTTAACTAGATAACTCTGCTACCAAGGTTTAAAAACACAGGAGTGTGTTGATGATCACTTTCTTGGTAATATATCAATCGGTTGTGGACATCCATCGAAAAGTAAAGGAAGGTACCATTCCGTTTAATTAAATCAATACCGCATCGAAAGAAATATTATCGCCGCCACTGGTGAAGAAATATTACATTGTATTATATATTTACATAATTAAATGTAACACGCAAAAATATGACACGAATTTAATCTAATTACAATTAGCTAAGTAAAATTATTCTTACAGAGAACCTCCCCCACTTAGCATCTTTCTTTGAAGCTTAGTTTAAATATAATTATTTACATTTTTATTTAACTTTTTTAAAGCAAGACAACACGTTGAACAAAATTTACAATTTTTATAGCTTTAATCTCCGAAATGGTAGGCATGAGTTTAAGGCGGCATTTCTCAATTTAATCTTTAATCATAAATTATAAGGCGATCAGCGAATTGGTGACGGAATTTCTTTAATTTCTAATGTTTACGCGAGTGTTCAAATATAACTATTTTTGCAGATTTCTACGCGTTTGTATTTAATTTGGTTACGCGAGGACCTCCAGTGATATTGAACACTGAAAACTATTCAAAATCTTTGGAGATTAAAAATAAAACTAAACGCTATAAAATCCGTAAAAAAAGTTTTATCAATCCTTTCCCGCTGGTGTTATAACAGACGACTATGGGATCTGAACAGATAACATCACTGTATATGATAACAGACGGTGATGTAACCTACATGTCTACGTAACTTTAGTTTCACTGATGAAGTATTATATATAAGTAACGCACAGCGCAGCGTATCACATTCAACCACGGTTTGGTTCATAATATCTATCTTCTTCTATCTATGTAGGTATAGATGGAACGTATATAGACTGAGATTTTCATCATCATCATCATCATCTCAGCTCATTTATGTTTCACTGTTGGGTTCGAGCCTCCTTCAAAATGAACTTGACCTACTATACCAAGCTAGTCAGACGATTTGATATAGGTTTATACGGCTCGCTATTATATTCTGCTTCTATTTTTTTTTTTGCGGTGGGCTATGGACGTGGTCGCGCCCCGCCAAATCGGTCCAGGACGACGGAAGAGACGGCGCGCAACCCTATAGACCCACCCTGCAAGCACCTCTCTTCGCAGGTATTATTTAAAATACCAACGGAAATTGGTTAGTGTATTGTATTCCTACTCCGTTACGATAGTATACATGTATTTATTCGTATAAATCCTTTAAATATGTGCAGACAGATTTCTTTATATTACGTCACAATCCTAAGCCAAGCTCCAGATGTGTGGATCGCATTGTTTGGGATCGCATATTTACGATGCGGTACTGTCGCATGTGTGCCTTAAAGAACGGCCGGGAAGAAATCATGGACGAGTTAGGGCGTTGCCCTACACATGTCTGGATTCGTAAATAAACCTTTTATTACGTCTGTACAACGTTTTATTCGATATTGTACCTACTGGGATGTTTATTTTTAATCAACTTAGGTTAGGGCGCGTTAAAATTGCATTTCGTTCGCAAATATAAATAATACTTTCGTAATTATTAAAGATAGTGATAAAAATATATTACTTTTAAACATGGCTAAGTAAGCACCAGGGTAATTGGGTAGCACTACGCTCTTGGGTAACTCATAACATCAACTACAATCGCCAAACCGCCTGCTAAGCATGTAATTATGACATAAAGGGTCTATTTATCTGTAATAACAGTTGAATTTTATCTTTATTTAATGTTATTTAAAATCACAAAACTTGGATAAAAGAAAGGAAAAGAGCTATACTTCGTTGATTAAGCTAAGATAGTAATCAATGTCCTTGAATGTGAAACGCAAGTTACGCATATTGTTGGCTCTTTATCTGATTGAAGTAGGCGATACAAAGCGGAAATTCATTATTTTGAAATTAAAGAAATGAAGGGATATTTATCACTATCGCACAGATAACAAATGCACATTTGAAAGCGGACCGTCCTGAGTAGGTATGCCCTCTCAACACAAAGCACTAAGGTTTCCTTGTATCCCATTCCACCTTGATTCTATCTTATAAGTTCCTATATCCTTACTAGACTAGTTCAGTATATTAAGCTGGGATAGTAATGAGATTAGAATCTCGCTTTTTAAAAAAATATATAATATTATTTTAGATATATCACAAGTGTGCATCGCGGGACGAAATCATCTCAGCTCATATACATCTCACTGCTGGACACGAACTTCCTTCACAATAAGAGGCAAATTGACCTACTATACCACGCCAGTCAGAGGGATTGGTGCAGAGTTTTATTTCAATTTTTCCTTCTCTTGCATAGATGTTGTACGCATATTATATCACTGAGTCGTTTTTTACGACATCCACGAGTAAGTGCTTGGATTGTATTCTCACTCTGTCATCATAAAGAAAATGGACCCTAGTATTGCCAATATTTGGAAAGAAAGAATAGGGCTAGGTAAAAATGGTAAATTGCTTTCCGTCGTATATAGATTTATAGTTATTTTACTAATTGTTTGCCACGCAATATCGCTTGGATTATCTTGTTAATAAAATTATATGAGCACTAGTCGATGTCAGTTCATGTTTCACCACTCTTAGCTTTAAAATTAGCACCTACCCGCGGTGACGTAATTTAGTTCACATAGTTTAATTTTTAAATTACACGGTCTCACCGTGGATGTGTTTGGTGAAAAAAATGATTCATTAGTAAACCATAATACATACCCAAACGTTACAGTTCGTTAGTTTTTTAAATATCGTCTACGTGTCTATGGTATGCCCTTGTGGCGAAGGGACAAGATTCATATATTTATCGACATTCCTTACTGCCAGAATGCGGAGTAGCATTCTTTTGGGAAACGTTAACACATTACTGCGATCACCAACTCGTTTGCCAAGCATAGTAATTACCGGCTTAACCCAATTCAATAACTAATCGCGCCATGTTGCCTTCTATGAGAATCTTACGTTCAGCAGTGGACAGCATAACGCTGAACAATCATGATTATGACAATGGTGTCTTTGTTTTATAAAAGTCTGTCCACCGACTTAAATCATTTTGCGCTTCGTTTGGTGAGCGCGAGAGCTAGCAGCCCAACTTTCTGGCTGAGTTTAGAGTTTTCATTGGTAGGCAGCGACCTAGTTGTACCGCTGGTATTGCAAATGCATGGGCGGCAGTAATGCTTATCATCAGGTGCGCCGCTTGCTCGTTTGCCACCGAGAGCAATAAAAAAAACTTCATTAATATATGGAAATGGTGCACTACAGTAATCGAACATCACATTAGCCGTTTAGATTCGCACCTCTGTATCTGTGTTTAAAATAAAATCAATTCTATCTCATCCACCACAAAGGACAGTAGTATCTTTGCTTTTTAAAAGCCTTTCCGTCGACTTAAATGCCGTCAAAAATAATATAATAACAACGAGTGTTATTCAACTTTGTGTTAATATTTTACCGTTTCTATGACATGACTGCTAGATTGTTTATTTAGATTGCCTTGTCTACTGCTGACGAGTGTGTGATTTCACATTCAGTTGCTAGCAAGCCTGGCGTGATAGTTTAATTTATTATCGCCGTTGTCTAATGAATTTGACGTATGTGTTACTTTTCTCCAAATGATCTTGGAAGAAATCATTATTCCTTTCTTTATGATGACTTTAAAAAAGATTCTTTCAATTATATATTACAAATATTATTAATAATTGTTGCTCGGCTCATTGAAGCTCGTGGACAATAATGAAAAGTTTAATTTCTTTGATTTTCAACAATATGAGTCAAAAAATCTACTTCCACTATATAAAATATCAAACTTGGAAATCCTAAATTTTTTTTTTACAAATACAAAGCTACCTATTAATGGTAGTTTCCCACGCATTCCATTTATATTCTATTATTACTATATATTCATTACTATCTGAGATAATCCACACGATACCTAGATACTCGTACATATAGCCGGCTGTGAAAAATATTTTGTACACATTTATGCTCAGTGCTCATCAGCGTCCATACTTCTTAAATTTTATAAACTTTCTCATTAAACAGCTTATCTAAATGAAAAAGACATTTTCTAGTCATTGGTAGTTCTTGACTATATCATCATTTTAGCTCACATCTCAATGCTAGGTCTGAGTCTCTTCCATAATTAACTTACAAGGCTGGCTGATGAGATGTATTGGTATAGGTTTTATTTCGAGTTTTCCTTCTCTTGTTTACATGCTATATGCATATTATATTCCTTAGACGTCTTTTACGACACCAAAGAGCAAGTTTGGGTGACAAATTATATTCCTACACCGTCACCAAACGCATTAAGTAACGCGTTCAATTAAGCAAAATCTTCATTCTCATCATCTCAGCCTATTCCCGTCCTCTGCTGGACGTAGGCCTCCCTCATGTGACGCCACAGAGTGCGGTTCTGTGCCGCCTGCATCCAACGACGCCCAGCAACCTTCACAAGGTCGTCTCTCCACCTAGTGGGGGGGCGTCCTACACTGCGTCGTGCGGTACGTGGTCGCCACTCTAGAACCTTTCTTCCCCAGCGGTTGTCGGTTCTTCGAGCGATGTGACCTGCCCATTGCTACTTCAGCGGGCTAATTCTTAGATATATCACAAATTAGTCTTCATTTTATATGAGTAATATTATTATTTTTCATAGTTAGTTGATTCTATTATCAATGTGTTAGGAAGAGACGTAGCAACATACCTCTATTGTGATTAATCAGACCCGCATTATAGGATCTAAGTCGGTTGCTGTATAGGTTGTATATTAACATAGATAAAAGATAATTATATTACAATGTATATTCATTAGATAAGTAGGTAATACATAGTTACGTTATCGCTTTAAGTAATTATATCAGTATTTAAGCAAACCAGACGTATTTTTGTACGAAATACATATTTAGCAACAATATAAACTATTCAAAGGCTTATGACGGCTTTACCGTGTGGTAACGGAGTAAGAATACAACACCACCTCTTATCTTACCTGTGGGTGATCATAAGAGACGACTCGACTTAGAGATATAAAATGCATATAACATCTATGGAAGCGAAAGAAAACTCGTAACAAAACTGTATACCAACACGTTTGACCGGCGTGGTATAGTAAGTCAATCTGCTTTTAAATAGGGAGAAGACTCGAGCCCAACAGTGATATATTATATACGAGCTGGGATGATGAGGCGATGAAAGGCTTACGAGAGCGCGTTGTAAAAAATATTTAAATCAGATTTTGCAGAGAAGAAAATATAAATTTAAAAACCAATAATATATATTATTTAACTAACCAATAATAAAGTTATAAGTAACTTTAAATATATACAAAATTTAATCCACACTTTTAGAGCCGAGATACTAGAAATGATATAAGATGTCCTAAATATATTTTAGTTTATCTTTGAACGTACATTTCTTCATTTTAATCAACTTTATACAAATCACGTTATTTACGTATCATATACACAACTCCATTCTTACCCGAAGACAGTAGTTAAGAAATTAATGGATATAAGTAACTAAAATTTCTTCGTGGTAGGACCACGGTGTTGACAGTTCTCTGTCTACAGCCGCGGGCCGGTCCGTCCGGGATAGTACCACACTCTCGCAAAAGCATCTGAGTAATGGCAATGTACTATTGCGCTTCGTTCGGTGAGCGAGAGGGCCGGAAGCCCAACTAAGTGGGTTTGGGGATTGTAATGGTAGGCAGCGGCAACATCTATGTGCGGGAGTGACACTTACCATCAGGTGTGCTGCTTACTCGGTTGCCATCATAAGCAATAAAAAAAAATTTAAAAAAATATAAAATAGGGAATTTCATGTCAAACGAATTAACGTTAATGCAGAACAGCAATCTGCACGAGAACACATTCCTTCTTTTTTCTTCTATACAGATGTCGTTTTGCTACTTATATCCACGAAGGCACATGCTGGAAGTCAATAGAAGATGGATGGCCTATTACGCCACACTAGCCAGGCATATTGATACAGGGTTTTGTTTCAAGATTTATTTCTCTTGCTTTGATGTCTTCTCTTATCATTCTTATGTACACACGGTTTACTTGCTCTATCATCAAACGGCAAATGAACAATAATATTACACACAAACTTGTATGTACAGGCTATCGAATCCAAGACAAAGCTGAACCCGAGACTCCAATTAAATGGAATTCCATTTAATTTGAACAATATACCACGCAAGTTATGTAGGTTGATATAGGGTTTATTTTTGAGTGGCTCTTGCAGTGGTGTCCACCACTGACAATCAACATTATCATTAAGAAATCTGATGAAAGAATGAAGATTTTAAGAGAGCCTACTCTGGAGTTTACTTAAAACAACTGTTAAATAGATAGGTATTCTGTAAAAGGAGTAATAAAAAAAATTGGTTAAGGTTAAAAAAAAAGACTATATATAACCTACTTCTGCATTGCTGATACTGATTTTATTTCAGATCTTTATTATGATGTTTCCTTTGTAGGAATATTATATCTTAAATTCTTTAATACATTCACAGATAAGCCATAGGCATTTCTCGTTCCATCTACTTGATTAAAAAAAAAGACTGCGAAGTAGAATAAGCCAAGCTTTATTATGAAATCATAATTGTAACATGAAGACATGTTGCACATAATATAAATTAACTATCTGTGGCTATCCATTATGTATTTTATTTTTAATTACATAGTTATCATACATTCTTAATTATATCTGTAACTGTATAATATATATATATTAAAGAAGTTCCTCATTTTCTTATTTATAAGAGAAAAAAAAAGGATTATTATTTGATAATTGATTCAGTAAGAGATTCTTAAATATTCTACAGTTATATAGGTATATTGTTGAATTGATGATAAAACTGTATACCGTCTTACATAACATACACAGAATGTATAACTACTGAATAATTAATTATAATTGTGCAAAATAGTGCTAGTTTGGTTACATTATAACAATTAATCTGCGAGTGGTAACAAAAATAAAAATTGAATAATGAGTATTTCTTTTTAAATATAACTCCAAATTATTTAAATTATTGTGTAATATTCACGTTCAGGTACATCTAAACTGCCTGATATCAATAATAATTTAATATGATTTGATAAATTCTAGCTAATTATAATTTGCATCTACCCCATTTGTTTTTAACCTAGTTAAAATCCAAAAAGAATGTCTTCAAAATACATAAACAGTAAAAGAGGCTAGACAATTTACTTGATTTTATTTAATAATTCAGCATTCATTTATTTCAATTAAAAGCAATTTGTTTATAATTTAATTTTTAATAAAACAGTGTGTAGGTACATAATATGTTACATATACCTCAACTCTATATTTCAAGGTTTAAAATTACTCATATCTTTGCCAAAATCAAACGTAAAGTAAAAACAAAAACCAGCAATAAAGTAAGCATTACAGACCGTGTCACTTCGAAGGAATTACCTATTTACTGTTGATACTGTTAGATCTGCCTATCAAAAAAGTTTAGAGTAGAATTTTTTCGTAATAAAAAGCAATAAAAAAATAATTTTGTTTCCACTAAGAACCTAATTAGTTGTCAGTAGAAATAATGAACTAAAAACAAGCTTTTACCAGAATCAAACAAATAAAGGATACGGATTTTCAACAATATTATTCATATAGGTATTTATAATATAAGGAACTTAAGGTATTCCTATTTAGAATATATCAATTCTGGTATGATTATCTTTCGTCTTTACAATAAAAAAATAAGACAAAACGAAGGATAAAAGGGGGTAAATATCGATCATATACTCACCACAACAAGATAAGCCGGTGAACTTGAAGTAATCGTAGCAATCTATCGCTTTACGGCACGATTTAACACAAAACTGTTCACTAAAATGCACAAATAAACACTTCACTTTGTTTTACAGCTCATAAAGAAATTATTTCATACAATTTTTCAGTCACAAATTCATGTTTATACACTTTCACATTATACCCACGACGATATTCGCTTATCAACTGACACATCCACCTTCCGCAGAAACGCGGCAACAAACTGCTATAGCCAGCTAAGCCAGCTGAATCTGTATTCCTTTCGCTCGCACTGTCGTTGTCGCTTGCCTATAGACATAGGCTTTGTCTGTATTGACGCCATTACTTTTACTACAAGCCGACTGAATTAAAAATATCATCTGTCTCAGTTACTAGTTGTACGTAAAGTTACATTTTTAAAATGGTGGGATTATGTGCAACTGCCATCTCTCAACCAAAATATGAACTTTTTGTAATATAAGGTAGCGCCATCTCTTTTTTCTTTACTAGTTACACTGCCATCTAGGCAATTATTACTGAATTATCTATATAATAGTATAGTTGGACACTATTTCGTCTAAATATTGTAAAAAATAAGCATGAGATGGCAGTAAATAATAGATCTAAGTTTAGATAAAAAAAAGGTTTTCTGATAGATTAGTGTTTATTCTAAAACTATAATTTACGAATGTGACGAAAATCACTGTTTTTGCATGTTAATTAAAAACAAAAAAAAACACGCAGTATCATTGGATGAAGAAACGTAACGAATAATATATGAAATATGGACTAAGCATACCAAAAAATGTGTTCGAGCAAGAGAAGGAAAATTAGAAATAAAATGCGTGCTTTTTTTTTTTTTTTTTGATAACGCAGTAGTTCAAGAATGCAATTTCCGCACTAATCCCCGTCTGTCGGAGAAATAGACGAGGAGTGTGGGACTCGCTAGCCCCGTGGCTAGAATACCCACTAAACTCTTTCCACTGCGATTGCTGTTAGCTTAGGGGTTGTAACAGCGTAACCGGGCTGTGGGTGAGCGCTGAGGGCTCTCAACCCGAATAAAAAAATGCGTGCTATGCTTAACCCTCTTGATATAGTATTCAAGTTCCGTTCTATTGTTGATCTCGCTCTGCTGGTATGATGACATCGATTCTGTTTATCCTCAACATGACTAATGGAAAAAGAAAATTAATAAATTAATTTAAAACCTATGCCTAAACCTGGCCTATATTTTGCACCAAAGGTTAGCATTGCCAATCAACGTGGCAATGCTGCCAGCCTTCTGGGCAAATTACCGGTGGACAGTGATGCGGAGGAATTTTTCGATGCCTGATTGCGCCTTTTGTTTTTTTATTTTTTTTTTATTTCTTATACTATTTTCTTCTATTTTTCTGTAAATATTTTAATATAAAACTTAGCTTTAAATGTACATATTAATTTAATGAATGAAGACTTTTTAAATATTTTATTTACATTAAAACAATATTTTAAAATTTAAAACTATCATCGAAGATTCATGAAGATTTAAAAAAAAAATTAATTGGAAACTCTATTTTGAAAAAATAACTTGTGTGTCTCGGAATGAGGTGAATGGGACTAAGTTTAGTTTAATCATCATCAGTCAGTCATTAAAACTTAAATTTTCCCGGGCACAGTCCACAGTTCCAACAGTCCACAAGTTCCAAGGAGCAACTCTCCAAATTGTCGTGGGTATGGGATTCTTGGCGTCGAACTGTCGTCAAAAGTCCAATTTGGGAGTCATTTGGAGGACAAAACAAAATTGATAAGCTAAAAGGTAGGCGTACTGAGTATAGTTAGGCGGTATACAGGGCTGGGTCTAACATATGGCTTCTAATGCCTAGGACCGCGTGGATTCAAAAGGCCCCATCTAAGTCAAAGTCAATAATAGACGATAATAATTTAAAGAATTTTCCAAAGGAAAGTGCAGAAATGTTGTTTTATAATTTAAGCTAACATTAAGGCATACTATATTATAACATAAATCAAACATTTTATTGTCTTATTTTTTCCTACACTTTGAGTAATTAGGTGGGGGCCCCTAAATAGTATTAGCCTAGGGCCCCCTAAACTCACGGTTCGCCCCTGGCGGTACATACTTCACGCCCAGACAACATCTTGTACTGTAACAAACACAGAAATATTAATACCTTAATATTTCTTTGGTAAATCAATCGTCAAACTTTTACAACACATAAATTGTGTAATGACATTATAAGTTGACAGTAAAACTTTTTAAGTTAAATATATATATATATATATATTTAAGCGCATTTAAATTAAAGTTTGTTTTTTACAAAGTTTTTTTTTTCATATTTACATACATACATACATATTATCACGTCACAGAAGAGAGAACAGAGTGCCAGAAAACTCTATCCTTGCATACTTCACTCGCTTCCGCAACATTCATAATTCTCTTCATACACGCTCGCCGATTTCGGAGACTCTTGACTCCACGTTCCTTCAGTACGTGACCAATCTGGTCTAGGTAGATCTCGGTCTCCCCCGTTACCTACATCCTTCCACTTTCGCATTGTATATCTTCTTAACCAGACGTTTGTTCGGCATTCTTTCCTCATGTCCGAACCATCGGAGCATTCCCTTTCGCATCTTTACACCAATACTCTCTTTCATACCTACTCGCTCTCTTACGTCGTCGTTACGAATGCGATCGGTCAGCCTAACTCCACAGTTTTTTCATAGAGATCGCATTTCGACCGCAATAATTTTACTTTCATGTTCTTTTCTGCATACCCAACTCTCGCTTTCATATAGTAGGTAATGTTGGGACAAGCACTGCGTTATGTATTGCTACACGTGCCTTCTGACTGAGGTGGTGGCTACCGAGAAGTTTTTCATATTTATTATATTTTTTATCTTTTAGTTATTGCTGCCTTGCTGGATACGTTCCTCAGTCTGTTTATATGATATATATATTTTTTTTAACTGTTAAAGTTTAAAAACTGTAGTACAACATGTATATTTTATTTTACATTGATCTGGGCCAACATCATATGGTGCCGTCTGGTCAACGATTACATTCTCAAGGGGGCTTGATGTCTGACAGGCGGCCTGTCATAAAACTGATACTAATAATTTAGCATTATGTCCGGTAGAAGTGGAATACATATTGTGTCAACCCCAAGTACCTAATTAAAATAAGAGCAAGATGATGACGAGTAGAATATGCATCTCTTATTTCAGCTCATGTGTGTCCCTCTGTTGAGATCCACCATACTGGAAGAGAAATTGACTTACTATACCAAGCTAGTCAAACGTATTGTTATAGGTTTTTGTTTCGCGTATTCCTTCTCTTACATAGATGTTTTATGCGTTTTATATCGCTTAGGCGGCTCATACAATCACCCACGGCTACGATAAGGGGTGGTTAATTGTATTCTTACTCCGTCCCCACATGGATAATCTGTTTAAATATAATAAGAATAAATTAATTCTTTAATTCATCGGCAAATTTCTTTTTATTTGCATTCTCCTTATCATCATCAACTTGTTGTTAATTGAAAAGTCTTCATCAACTTGCTATTATCCCAATTTGTTTGGGGTCGACGCAGTATGTCTTCTGCTTCCATACAGCCTTATCAGACATCATCTCTGTGGTCACTCCTTCTCTATCCATGTCATGTTTCACGCAGTCCATCCATCTTTTCTTCGGTCTTCTTTTACCCCTAAAGTCTTCAACGTCCAAACTTAAAACTTTCCTCCACAACATTACATTCATCCAGTCTCATCACATGTCCGCACCATGTCAACCTTTCATTCCTTAACTTTTCCGTCACTGACGAAACTTTCAAACTTCCTCTTATATGTTCATTTCTTATTTTAACCATCCTCGTCACACCACACAACAACAGCATTTGCATCTCCGCTACATGCAGTCGTCTTATTAAGTCTTATTAAGAGAAGTAACGATATAAATTCTATATAGCTGTTTTTCGTGGTTTTTGATTATGCTGCCATCTATTAGTCAGTTATGACAACTATTTTTATAGCCCTATCGATTTCCAATATAGTTCCAGTTTAGTTAAAAATATACCTATCCTCCTAATTATTTGTTTAGCGTCTAAAAAAATGTCATTGGTCTTAATATTATCAAATACTTTTATCAAACCAAATAAATTCCTATTGAATAAAATAGGAAGCGTTCCCATAGAAGGAGGGCATTGAGATCATTTTTTGTGTTTATTTTTTAAAGACCCATAAACTTTCTGGGAAGAGATGAATGTAAAAAAGTTTGGGAGTCGGTTTAGAACTCAAAATGAACTGTTTTGGTACACTTCCGCCCGATGACCGCTGGCGACGAGAGCATTTGGGTGCGAATAGAGTGAGCTATGGAGTCGACAATAACATAAAATATGATTTGCTAACAATATTAATACTGACCAAAGCAAGGCAGCCTGATTTTGATCATTTATTTCCCATGTGGTGTTGGAGTAAGAATAAAATTCACCATCCCTTATATTACCCGTGGGTGATCGTACGAGACGACTAAGGGATATAAAACGCATATAACATCTATGCGAGAGAAGGAAATTCGAAACAAAATCCTCTACCAACACATCTGACAAGCGTAGTACAGTAGGTCAATTACCCTCCCATTATGGAGGAGGCTCGAGCCCAACAGTGGGACGTATGTGAGCTGAGATGATGATGATTTACTGTAGATAGAAGAAGAGAAGAAAAAAGACAAATAATAGTTTTCCTGAATTTTTCTACTTATTTTTTGTCGTCATTGTATGTTTTGTATTCTAAATTCATTGTTTATTTTTCATTGCCTTAGATGCTGGACAAGAAAGAAGCCCACCTGATGGCAAAAATAAACTACCGCTCATGGACATCCATAAAATCAGGGGCGCAGACTGCCTGAATAGTTAAGGTCCTTGTATCAGATGACAACTATTTATAAATCATTCAAAATTCATGGAGACGCCTGTTGTAAAATACATAATAAAGATTTTATAGCAAGTTTGCCGTCTCCTGCAGGGGCGTTATCTGCTTTATTTTTTAGTAGCACTCAGAGGAAAGAAAGAAATGACGATACCTAGTATTCTCATACTGTTTGCATATGTATGTGGGTAGTTCGATATTAAAATATTTGAAATTAAAAGAAACACATACGAATGTTGTGCACATAGTATCGACCCCAAACAATTGGGATAAGAGTAGGAGAATGATGATGATACGAATGCTGCATAGAAAAAATTACTATTGTGGCCATTTTTTGGACATAATAAGTCATAATTAAATATACTTGGACTTATTGAGGTAAGATGCTATTACAGAATAGAAAATAATTTCTGGGTTTAATTGTGATTTATTTTCTAATTCATCATCATTCCAGCTCATATATGCCCAACTGTTGAACTCGAGCCTCTTCCAAAAAGGAGGGAAATTCACCTATACCACGCTGGTCAGACGTGTTGGGACAGGGTTTAGTTTCAAGTTTTCCTTCTCTTGCATAGATGTTACATGTATTTTATATCCATTAGTCGTCTCTTACGATCATCCACGGGTAAGATGGGGGTGGTGAATTGTATTCCTTACTCCGTCACCACACGGAGATATTTTCTAATAAACTTTCATATTTACCGTATGAATCATGAAATCTTTTTTTATCATTAGTATATTTCCCTCTCAAAGCTTGAAGAAACACATAAATATTTTTCATATAGTGCCTATATCATCTGCTTCCATTATTAAATAATTTAAAAAATACTTCTTCTTCTTATATATTGGCAATCAGCTACATATACGAGCTATTGGTGCCAGTGTCAAGTTATAAATATTTTCATGTTTTAAGTCTTTTAATAAGTTAGTCATTGTCTAAGTCAAATTGTCGCCATTAACAGTGCAATGGCCACACTGTTAATGGTATCTTGTGGGAATTTTGATGGAAAACGAAAACGTTGTAAAGCACTTTTATTCACTACATCCCAGTATTTCCGCACATCACATTACATAAAATGCCATCAAAATTATCTAATATAACACGTTAAAACACTAAAATATCGAAAATAATACAAGAGCACCACATGCCGTTTTCAAAATCCCGTCAAAAGTCCAAAAAAATACTTCTTCTTCTTATAAATTGGCAATCAGCTACATATACGAGCTATTGGTGCCAGTGTCAAGTTTTAAATATTTTCACGTTTTTAGTCTTTCAAGTTAGGCATTGTCTAAGTCAAATTGTCGCCATTAACAGTGCAATGGTCACACTGTTAATGGTATCTTGTGGGAATTTTGATGGAAAACGAAAACGTTGTAAAGCACTTTTATATGATATTCACTATATCCCAGTACTGCCCCATCACATTACATAAAACGCCATCAAAATTATTCAATATAACACGTTAAAACACTAAGATATCGAATATAATACAAGAGCACCACATGACGTTTTCAAAATCCCGTCAAAAGTCCAAATTGCTTTCGTATAATGATAATTTAATAATTCAAAAAAATACTTTAAAACGTGGTTTTATGGAGCTGTCATATTGATTTTTACTTATCAATGTCATTTTGAAATTAAAAAAAAACACAGCTCAAGTATTGCGACTCCATGATTCACTATTCCACAGCGTGAAGAATGTTATTAAGTGGATAAGCTGTAAAAAAAAAAGCAGAAAAATATCTCTATCGGCTGGACGTGATAATTAGTAGATATAGCGGGCCCTGATACATCGTCACGGACAAACACGTTTTTCTAATACTATTTATAGAAAGCTGTTGGTTTTATACCCATTTTTATGCCTATGTAGCAATTTACAGGTACGCTATACAGATCTAGTGTCCATATACTACATAGGTATAACAATTTCAAATCAAATCAAATTATTATGAATGAACCTCTTAAGCGCATTTAAATATTGTTATTTTTACATATTTTTTTTGCCACCGGATCGGAACGCGGCCACAAGCTGAGAAAAATCGCCAAAAAACTCAGCGAGCTTGTCATCACAATTATTATTCACTGCTAGAAATAGGCCTCCTCTATAAAATAGAAGATAGTGACACAATCGCCACAATTAGTCGACGGTTTGGCGATTGCAGTAAGGTATACGTTTCCTAGGAAAGAGTTGCTCACTTTCATTATAATAGTAATAATAGTTTTTTTTATTTCTCTCTCACAAAGTAAAGTTACAAATGGATCTTAATCTAGGATAATTAACATAAGAATTGTTAATTTTTAAACCATAGCCACCCCTTACTTGCCATAAGAAGTGGCGACCATTGTATTCTTATTTCGCTGCCACACTGGGTAGAGAAGAATGTCAATATTCTCCTGCTCTTATCCCAATTAGATACTCGTGGTCGACGAAATATGTACTCGAACATATTGAAAAAGTTATTGGCAAACGTTTTATGATAGGCCGCCTGCCTGATGTCAATCATGCTTGGGAATATAATTATTTATCAAACGGCATCAGATGAAGTTGGCCCAGGTCGATATAAAGCTCTTAGACTTTTTTTACGACATCTTCGAACAAAGTAAGGGTTGATTGTATTTATCGCCGCTATCACAGAGCAATAAATAAATAAATAAAAATGTATATTAATACATATATTTACTTTCATACTCTTTTCTGCATACCCAACTCTCGCTTCCATACAGTAATGTTGGGACAAGCACTGCGTTATGTATTGCTACACGTGCCTTCTGGCTGAGGTGGTGGCTGGAGAGCCTACCCTGCAAGGGATATGGCGTGATGATATGTATATGTATGTATGTAATATCATAATTGTGACTTCTTTATTATACAAATGAATTTTAAATTTATTTAAAAAAATGTTCTTAACTATTTATTTATTCACCAATTTTTAATGTTTTAAGTTATAAGTTCAATATTATTTTGCATGACTTCTTTCTATTATTTACTATTAAATAAATGTAACTTGTTTGTAAACGTAATTATTGTGCTTGCAAGAAATAAAAGGCTTTTTACTATTTATTATTATTATTATAATGGTCAGTGCCTCCACTATTTTTTTTGGCGATCGCAAATGTTTGGTAGGATTATACTATTTGCCTATTTAAATGATAAGAATGTATTCTACTCTATTTTATTTAGAGTGAAAGACATTTAGGTGGTAGACTTTTGACAATTAAATGATATAGTGGTGTTAGTATTGCTTTCATAGCGACCTGAGCCAACTCCATCTGATGCCATTTGGTCAGCAATTACATTCCCAAGGAGGGTTGAAGTCTGTCAGGCGGCCGGTCATAAACCTATTGCCAATAACTTTTACAATATGTACTATGAAAGAAGAGTACATATTGTATCGACCCCAACTAATTGGGATAAGAGTAGGAGAATGATGATGAGTATTGCTTTCATAGATACGCATTTTCGGTGTGGTAATGACATAAGAATATTATTTACCACCATTTCTTGTCCATGGGTATCGTGATAGATTATAAAGTAATATAATATGCAGATAACGTTTATACAAGAGAAGGAAAATTAGAAACAAAGCCCTATGCCAACTTGTCTGACTAGTGTGGTTTATTAGGTCAATGTCCCGCCTAATGTGGATGAAGCTTGAGCCTATACATGTCATGTTATACATGTCTCGAGGTTTACTAGACATCCCTACGCCTTTTTACAGGGTTGGTAAAATCTCGTAGGCACCGGGGGAGACCGAGACTTCCCTACCTAGACCAGATTGTTCACGTACTGAAGGAGGGTGGAGTCAAGTGTCTCCGAAACCGGCGAGCGTGTATGAAGAGAATTATAAATGTTGAGGAAGCAAGTGAAGTATGCAAGGATAGAGTTCTCTGGCACTCTGTTCTCTCTGCCTACCCTGCAAGGGATATGGCGTGATGATATGTATGTATCTATGTATGTTTGTAAAATGTCCCACGGGGAAGTTCCGGCCAACAGGCACACTGCCTCCGTCGCCATATTTAGGAGGTAATATCAAAAACTTATTTATGAGCGAATAATGTACTTGAGCCCATATCTATTGGAAGTGAAAAAATATTTAAATAAGTGGGGAAATGAAAAGCTAATCATTATAAAGCTAAATCTCATAAATTTATATATGTAACTGGGTTGTGTTATCGTTTAATAAAATCCTAATTGTATTAAATCGAAAAATTGAAATATGATTATTTTCTTGCTTAGGTACAATGTTATTAAAAAAGATTGCTATAGCCTTCTTAGGTCGATATACCTTCGGGGAGAATGGCATTAGTCCGCCACCAGCGGAGAGGCCGATCGCGCGAGGGTGACGCTCTGGCATCACTTGTCATCATTGTTGGTTGTCGAAGCGTCGATGGAGTTCATATCCGGAAGGGTAATCCACCGGGCCGACTACGGATGTCAAGGAATCGGTACCAGTGGTTAGCCTAATGGTAATGGGGATGAAACCCGGTGTATTATGGGTCACACGCCGCCCTTCTGTCACCCCATACGGAATGGGCGGGGAATATATAGACCATAGTAGGACAAAAAATAAATCGTTAGACCCTTGATAATTGTATATCAAATCAAATCATTTATTATGCATAAGCCCCATCGAAAAAAATTATGTAAAATTGACAATATGCACTTACATATTGTCAATTTTACATAATTTTTTAAAATTAATTTTAATTAATCCACCACCGGATCGGCAAGTAGCCACATAATGAGAAGATCTGGCAAGAAACTCAGTGGGCTTGTAATTTTTTTTTAATTATATATTTTCACGAAAGTGAAATATGTACATTAAAAAGTATACGTTTCATTTATATTAGCTTCAGTGAGATGCCCTTCGAGTAAGAATAATTATTTTTTTAATTATATACAAAATTAAATCAAGAATATATATTAAATTAAAAAGAAACAAAAATGGCTGAACCAGATCTCACAAGCGGCACCCGATCTCGAGTTAACTACTAGAGCAGCCATCACTCCCCTCAACCACATTGGAGGGAAAGGAGAGACCCGCTCCACGTAGCTACCGCAAGTAGAGCAGTTAGCAGCAGTTCAGTGAGCATAACCACATCATAATCTATAAATTAGAAACAGATAGCTTAGATAAATAAATACATAAGTCGTTAAGCAAAACATGCTACACTGTACAATTATGACAATACGAGAAATACAGAGTGCAGGCAGTGAGGATCAGCGTCAGAACGCTGTAACAGTTAAAATTATATAACGCAATTGCCGAGACAGGAGCTGCTCATAACCAATCCGTATTATCATTTAGATAATCCGAAATGTTGTAATATCCTTTTCTGCATAGTCTATTTTTGATAGCCTTTTTAAACTTATTCATTGGCATATCTCGGATATCTTTAGGCAGTTTATTGTAAAAGTGTATACATTGCCCCATAAAAGACCTACAAATTTTTTGTAGGGGAGCATAATGGATAACTAGATTATCCTTATTCCTAGTGTTCACATGATGAATGTCACTATATTTATCAAATTTATCAATATTTTTTTTACATATAATATTTTTATATAATTCTTTCTTTGTTGTTTTCAAGCCATATACATCTCAATATAATCTTAGGTCTCGACCACAATCGGAGGGTAAGAAGAGTGCGGTCCTGTGCCGCCTGCATCAAACGACGCCCAGCAACTTTCACCAGGTCGTCTGTCACCTAGTGGAGGTCGTCCTAGACTGCGTCGTCCGATACATTGTCGCCACTCGAGAACCTTTCTTCCCCAGCGGTCATCGGTTCGTCGAGCGATGTTGCCTGCCCATTGCCACTTCAACGTGCTAATTCTTCGTGCTATGTCGGTTACACCCGTTCTTCTGCGGATTTCCGTATTTCGGATTCTATCTCGCAGAAATATCCCGAGCATAGTCCACTCCATAGCACGCTGAGCGACTTTGTGCTTGGTTATGAAGCCTACATTTAGGGAACACGTTTCCGTGCCCTAAGTTATCACTGGTATATACTTTTTGTATCAAAAATAAAATCGCCTTAAATAAGTATATTCATTCGAAGGGTTAAATACAAAAGAAATAGATAAGCATGAGGAATTTAAAGGGATATTTATTGGATAGATAAAACAATTAGATAATAATCTTGCTTTATAGTCAAGGGTTGGATTTTAATTATTATATTTTGTTTTAATCAAATTTAATGGCTTGGGGGTAGCTTTGTAAGAAATTTGACCTCTATGGGAACGTTGCTGGCTAGGAATTCAAGAGAATCGATGATTTTTGCCAGAGGTTCTTAGTACACATGCATAATGGTAGAGCTACCCTATTGTCAGTTTTCTGTCTAAAGCCGTGGGCCTGTCATTTGGGTTAGTGCCACGCTCTCGCAGAAAATAGACGTCCGAATAGTTGCAATGTAATTTTGGGCGTCGTTCGGTGAGCGAGAGAGCCGGCAAACCAACTTTTTGAGTTGGCTTTAGCGCACTTACGATCAGGCAAAGGAGATATGTTTGACAAAAATATCTACATGTGTGTATGTGTGGGTGTTTGCGTGTTCTCTTTTCTAACTATAATCGCAATGTTTTTTTGCTATTCTCCATTGGGTGTCAATCTCGCTAAGATACCTATCTACTGATCACGTCTGCTGTGGACAGTCGCTATTCTAAGCGCGAAACATAATGTAGACGTATAGTGGATAGAAGGAAAACATCTGTAAAAGACGTTATATTCAAGATCAAATATTTCAATTAGTGTAGGAAAAGTTAAAATATTAGTATAATAAAAAACAATGTCCATGAAAATCCTTACTAATATTATAAATGAGAAAGTAACTCTGTCTGTCTGTCACGCTTTCATGCCAAAACTACTGAACCGATCTAAATGAAATTTGGTACACAGATAGTCTAGAACCTAACAAAGGACATAGGCTACTTTTTAATGCAAAAAAGGGTTGTAAAGGAGGATGAAAGTTGTAAGGAAGTATCGTCATTTTTAAAGCCAGAAGCTTGATACTTATTTTTAGGCTATTAATTACATATAAATAAATATGACATTTTGTAAAATAATTATCCTTAAGAGGTAAAATAATAATAGCGGGTGAATAACTTTAGGAAAGTAAACTTTTACGCGGGCGAAGCCGCGGGCAGAAGCTAGTAGTTATATGTATGCAGTAGTTACATTCTAAAAATGATCTATTTGAAAGTAATTTGGGGAGTTATTGGTTCTAGCGTTGATAACTAGTCGATGTCAAAATGTCGTCATGAAATACAACAAGATTATAGGTACTACCTACTTCTATCATTGCTATTTAACTGCCGTTTATGCAATTGTTGCTAACAATAGCTCGCGGCTTGACTGACAAGCAATTTAGATATACGGAAATAAGAATGTTTGTGATATTCTTGTTCTTAACTCTATATATTATATGCCACTAGCTTCTGCCCGCGACTTCGTCCGCGTGGAATGGTTACTTTGGGCTAACGTTAACTTCAACTCGCGAATTCGTTTACGTAAAAGGTGGAAATATTTTTAAATAATACATACGTTAAAGCTGTTTTAGGTACCTACATGACCCTTTTATTAGTAAGAGTAGAACATTTAACCTTAAGTAAAATAATAATAATAATAATAATCTTTATTGAAAACTAAATACATATGACAGTTGACATAGATGTCTTTGCCTCTTGAATTAGGTAATACCTGTGTTTCAAGAGACAGTTCCTTCCCGAAATACATAAATCTTGAACATCAAATTATTTTACAGTAACATACATTATAAATAATGAATATATATATCTTACGTAATAAAGACTAATGATAAAGAAATCTATAATAAATGAATGAGTGAGAATTAAGGTGTTAGTGAGTGCGCTCACACGTTGTGTGTGTGTGTGTGTGTGCGTGTGTATGTGTGTGTTGCGCGTTTGTTTGTGTGTGTGTGGTGTGCGTGTGTTTGTGTGTGTGTGTGTGTGTGTGTTTGTGTGTGTGTGCGTGTGTGTATGTGTATATGTGTGTGTGTGGTGTGCGTGTGTTTGTGATGTAGTGTGCGTGCATGTGTGTTTCTTTTTTTTTTGTGTGTATTTGTAGTTACGCGAAATAAGTATTTAAAAGTGATTCAAGTTTGACGTAATCCATATAATGCAATGTAGTACCATATAAAGTAATGCAAGTAAAAGTATTGGGTCTTATCTATACTTTCTATAGATATATACAATGTATGTATATTATACATACATACATACACTTACGCCTATTTACGATTACACATACTTTTAATGTGTATGAAATCGCTGTGTGGTAGCGGCTATGAATACTACCAATCCTCACTTTGCTTGTGGATGTCGTAAAAGACGACTAAGAGCCTTATAACGACTTGGGCCAACTCCATCTGATGCCGTTTGGTCAACAATTACATTCCCAATTAGGGTTGACGTCTGGCAGGCGGCCGGTCATAAAACTATTGCCAATAACTTTTATAATATGTACTATGAATGAAGAGTACTTATTGTATCGACCCCAAGTAATTGGGATAAGAGTAGGAGAATGATGATGATGATGACCTCTCGTGAACAAATCGCCAATTTGGTCCAGAAAAGGTCTTCCCCTTGTATTCGTCCCATTCACGATTGCTTTATATGTTTGCTTCGTCAACCTCTGCCCACTCATTATTTCTTCCACTTCGTGTCCAACCCATCTCAGCATACCAGCGCTCTTTTATAACATTATACCTAATTTTATCTTTCATACTTACATCACACACAGCTTACGAAGAGCTGTCAGCTCTACAGCATTTATTCTATTTTCATGTCTTCCCCGCCAAATCTAACTTTCACTGCCATACATGAGGGCAGGCACTAATACTTCCTATACTTATTATTATTATTTAGGATGTGTAAAGCCGACGGAAGGTCATGAGAAGAAAACAAAACTAAAAATGTAGTGTGTGCAGAAGTACTTTGAAATAACATTAGTTTGAATTTTTTTTTAATATAAGATTATAAGATCCAGTATTTTTATCGTAAATGCGCGCCCAGTACTTGATCATCATTTTGCTGCGATGTTATTTTTAAACTGCGATATTTCCTAAGATATTCATTGAAATCAAATAATGTAAAGAGCAATTTTGTTTTAAATTAAATACTTGTGATGAATAACTCATTTATTTGGATAAGGATTAATATTATGTTTATAAAAACACCTTCGAAAATATCACATTATTTTAAAACAAATTTGATTAGCATAAAAAAGGCTATAGTGAGCCAATGTTAAAAGATAGACATATGCTGTTGCGGACTCTTATTTAGAACTTTGAAAGGGGAACAATTATGTAGTACATAATTTTTGCGCAACTTTAACCGTTTTCGCAGCGGAAGCTCTCAAAAGGAAACATAAACCCGATTTTTACACATTCATCATTGTTGCTCTGCTCCTATTGGTTGCAGCGTAATGTTATATAGCCTAAAGCCTTCCGCTATAAATGGACTATCCAACAAAAAAAGAATTTTTCAAATCGGACCAGTAGTTCCTGAGATTAGCGCGTTTAAACAAACAAACAAACAAACAAACAAACTCTTCCGCTTTATAATATTAGTATAGATGACAGCCTTATTGGTCGATTTATATGTCGTCGGTTAAATAAAAAAAGTGACATTAATAAAAAAAGATCAAATTTTTCAACAACCAAATGGTCGTTCTTCTTCTTCGTCTTATTTATTGGCAATCAGCTACTTATACGAGCTATTGGTGCCAGTGTCGAGTTGTGAATATCTTCACGTTTTTAGTCTTTCAAGTTGGTCATTGTCTAAGTTAAATTGTCGCCATCAACAGTGCTATGGCCACACCGTTAATGGTATCTTGTGGGAATTTTAATGGAAAACGAAAACGGTGTAAAGTACTTTTATATGATATTCACTATATCCCAGTAGTTCCGCCGCATCACATTACATAAAATGCCATCAAAATTATCTAATATAACACGTTAAAACACCAAGATATTGAATAAAATACAAGAGCACCACATGACGTTTTCAAATTCCTGTCAAAAGTGTCAAAAACTCTGTGCTGTCTTCAAATGACACTAGTGACAACTAGTGTCATTTGATGATGTGTCATAGTTCTATTAAAATAGGAACGATAACAAAACGTTTTAATGAATAGGTAATATTAATTTTAAGATTTTTCGAGAAATGTCACTGGTTTTTTTTTATCGACGATATGATTAAAGATAGGCTTCGAAGTTCCAATCCTGAATCGCGAGTGAAGTGTTATTTTATTTTAATAATTATTGACACAGCTATTTATTTATTAACATAGGTACAGTAGGCCCGTTAATATATTCTCTCTTCGCTAGCTGCAACTTCATATTTATAAATATAAATAATAAAAATAATAATATAGATGATACATATATAACCTCACGCCTGTTTCCAAGAGAGGTAGGCAGAGACTCTGGATTGCCACAAACCAAGATCCTGACACACTTCCATCGCTTCATGCACACCCATCACAGTTTTCATGCATGCTCTACGGTTACGTTTCTAAATCTGACGTTTCTTAACACATTCTCATTAATACAGATATTTATTTGAATTAAAACTATTTTACGGATTCTATCGCGTTTGTATTTGATTTTTAATTTCCCGACGTTTCGAACACTTTACAGCGTTCATGGCCACGGGAGGATTACTCATCCCGTAACCGTAAACGCTGTAAAGTGTTCGAAACGTCGGGAAATTGAAAATATTTTTATAAAAAAAAAATGGTTTATATATTCATACATATATATCATCGCGCCATATCCCTTGCAGGGTAGGCAGAGAGAACAGAGTGCCAGAGAAATCTAACCTTGCATACTTCACTCGCTTACTCAACATCATAATTCTCTTCATACACGCTCGGCGGTTTCGGAGACTGTTGACTCCACCTTCCTTCAGTACGTGACCAATCTGGTCTAGGTAGGATATATATATTTGAAAATTTTATTAAATAATACACCTGATTATTTAGGATAATGCAATATTTGTTCTTTGTGCAGAAATATACAAATTTTAAATTTACTTATGCGTTATTCTAATTTATAAGTCATCATCATTCTCCTACTCTTATCCCAATTACTTGGGGTCGATACAATATGTACTCTTCTTTCATTATAAATATTGTAAAAGTTATTGGCATTAGTTTTATGGCCTGGTCGCTTGCCATATGTCAACCCTCCTTGGGATAAGTAAGGAGTAATTATTGACCACCGAAGACAAAGATCGGGTACCGGTGGCCCGCTCGCACGGCGAAGAGAGGTGTTTGCAGGTTGGGTCTATGGGATTGCGCGCCGCCTATTCCGTCGCCCCGGACCGATTTGGCGGAGCGCGACCACGTCCATAGCCCACCGCAAAAAAAACGGAGTAATTGTTGACCAAACGGCATCAGATGAAGTTGACCTAGATCGTTATAAGGCTCTTAGTTGTCTTTTACCACATCCACGAGCAAAGTAGGGGTTGATAGTATTCGAAGCCCTTACTACACAGCTAAATTTATGAATTTATTCTAATTTATAAGAATTTTACAAATTAATAATGTTGTTTAACCAGCAAAATATAACAAGACAGACAGATACGTTCTTGAAGCTGCTCAAAACATCTCAACGCCCAAGCGTTATTTTAAAAATATTTTCATTAAGTAATACATTTAAAATACATTGATTTTGTAACGAGGGAAGCACTAAGAGAGCGGTAATAAAACGGACGTGAAATAGCACCAACGTTTGAACCCTAATTAAATTTATCAAGATATTAATGATGACTTCGGCGTTGTAATGTGATGATGATAGGTTCTCCGAAGTACAACCCCAGATATCTTTATTGAATCATCTTGAAATTTGAAATATCCATTATTAACCAATACTCACGCACGATGCTTGAAACTCAGTCGTAGATAACAGCACGCATATTGATAGACAGAGAGAAAAATATAAAACAAACTGTTGTGTGAGTGAGAAAAAGAGATATAAAGTCATAAATATCGCGCAGCTGGATTCTTACCCGATTCTTTTTTCTCCAAAAACGTAGTTCTGTGAGTTTACTGGTAAGTACAGCCGTGGACAAAAGTACAGTTCTCGGAAGGTATATTTATTTTTATGAAAGTCATTGGCATCGCAAGATCTTGTATGTCGCCGAAACGTTTTTACGATTGCACAATCCACAAGTGCAGATCAAAAGAAAGTATGATTAATTTATTATAATGAATACCGTTTCAGTTCCTGGATATTTTGGGATGAGACATATTTTAGTGTAATTATATACTTAATAATAATGTCTTTTATTATCAGAAAATATATAATTAATGTTATTATATAAATTAATGTTATTATCATATTAGATGTGTGGTAGCGGCTACGAATACTACCAACCCTTACTTTGCTCGTGGATGTCGTAAAAGACGACTAAGAGCCTTATAACGACCTGGGCCAACTCCATCTGATGCCGTTTGGTCAACAATTACATTCCCAAGGAGGATTGACGTCTGGCAGGCGGCCGGTCATAAAACTATTGCCAATAACTTTTACAATATTATATACTTATATACAATATATATACTTATGAAAGAAGAGTACATATTGTATCGACCCCAAGCAATTGCAATAAGAGTAAGAGAATGGTGAATGATGATTTAATTAATATTATTTATCTTTCAACGTTTTATTTTCATAAAATTAGTTTTAGCCCTATCTTTAATGGGTGATGACAGAGTAAGAATGCAATTCACCACCTCTCTTTTTCTCACCTATCTTTTACTTGTGTATGTTGTAAAGACAGAAAGAGATATGATATGTATACCTATACAAGATAAAAATGCTCCAAATATAATCCTATAGCCAATCTGTCTTACTAACGTGGTATATAGTAGTGGAATTTCCCTCTCATTGTGTTGGAGGCTGGAATCCAACAGTGCGACGTACTCGTATATCAGCTGAGCTGTATTCAGGGTATCTTTAGAAATCATACTTTTATTGTGAGAATTGAAATCTAAATTTCCACGTGTTAGTAACATAAAATAGCACTGTATTTTGAAATGAGACGTTTCCCATTTTTTTGTCGTTCTCGCGAATTATGTAATAAAAGATTACGGAATGTAAGCAAATAATACCAATTTAAAACAAGGAAAAGCCGCAATAAATTGTCATGCAAATCCGTTTAAATAGTTTGATATTAAAGATTATTTTCTTTCTCAAATAGAATAATGCTAGTGGCGAATAGTACGTAGTATATGACTTGTTCTTTAGGGCTAAGAGTCTGATAAAGAAGAAGCAGAAACAAAGAGTAAATATTACTTCATATTATAAAAAGTTAAAATTAAAATAAAATAGTGATTGTCACTGTCAGTACTCGTAGAATCTACAATAAATCCAAATAGGCTTTATTGGGTACCCTACGGAGGGACCCGACACCGGCGTATCAATATAGTATGTTTTATTAATTATATCTGTACCCTCATCGATTAGTCAAGCATTATCGAGTTAAGAAGTTATTTGTCATCTTTTAGAGGTCGTAGTGTGGTTCAACATTAAGTATTTAACTGTCTTTCATTCAAGTGATTTTGAAGTTATATGATAAATAATTTATGAATTATTTCAACAAATTATTGAAACATCGATATTTTATAACATATACTAATTAATGCTTGAATAGATCTCAGGTTTTAACTCACCTCGCACACCTTTGACTGCAAAAAATTATAAACTTTGATAACGAAAGAGTATATCATGAGGAAACCTACATATACATCTGAGAATAATATTAAAGAGTTCACGATGACGAACGAAATCCGTCGTGAACCGCGATACTTGATATGAGGACTAATTGCCCAGGTATGTAATTCGATCCTAGAATATTAACATCCTTTAAAATTACAAAAAATCAGATGGAATTGGCTGTAGTTCTGTTAGAAAAAATATTTTGTCGACTAGAATATCAACCAATGCATTCCAGACATTTCCAGATTAATCATAACAATTATTGGAATGCTAAGATGCTGTGAATATTAATTATACGCGTGTGGAGATGTAATCCGTGCGTAGCAACGGAATAAGAATACAATTATCGCTACTCCTTGTCCGTGGGAGTGGTAAAAGTCGACTAAGATTCGTCAGTAAAAGTGGGCAGCAGCTAAAATGTAATACGGGCTGCAATCGTCAACCCGCCTGTATATATGACGATTGTCCCTCTCCTCAAAAATGAATATTATATTATAAATAGATATAGATAAGAATAAGAGAAAGACAAGACAATAATAAAAGATCATCATCACAGCCCATATATGTCCCATTGTTGGGCTCGTGCCTCCTTCGTAATGGGAGGGCAATTAACATACTATACCACGCTGGTCAGACGTGTTGGTATAGGGTTTTGTTTCAAGTTTTCCTTCTCTCGCATAGATGTTATATGCGTTTTATATCCCTTAGTCATCTCGTACGATCACCCACGGGTAAGTTAGTATTCTTACTCCGTCACCACACGGAAAATATAAGAATAAAAGACACTAGATGCTTATTTCTTAGGTGATATATTTCAAAGCTTTAAAACAGATATCTAATTTAATGTGTTCTTAGATCCTTGCATATAAACCATAGCATATATCTTTCTTTAACACAAAAAAGGTAGAAAGTGCCGCACACACTTTGTCCCATAGAATTAACATAAATTCCATGGTTAAGCGTAACTCTTATCAATATCTTTATTTTTTCTCTTGTACTTTTGTAGTCGTTCGTAATATAATTGATAGCTTACTTTTTGGGACCGGTTCCCGGGGATATTGGTTTTTATAAAGCATTTCGGATATTTCTGGATAAACTGCTTCGTTTAACTAGTGAAATATGCAAGCGATTGTCAATAGGGAGATCCTAAGTTCGAATCATGAGTTATTTAAAAATTGGATTGCACCGTGTCACTGTTGTGTGATCGAATGCCATGGAGAACAATATATTGTGCTAACGACAGACTATTGTTCTAATGTTGGATGTAATTTGCCTTAATTATATGTTCGTAAAGACCCTCGAAATTCAAGGATTATTTCTTTAGTGCAGGGTGGTAACTTTAGGGCCACCGAAGACAAAGATTGGGTACCGGTGGCCCGCTCGCACGGCGAAGAGAGGTGTTTGCAGGGTGGGTCCATGTGGTTACGCGCCGCCTCTTCCGTCGCCCCGGGCCGATTTGCCGGGGCGCGACCACATCCATGGTCCCACCTTGCGAAGAAAAAAAAAGGGGTTGGTACCTTTAAAACAATATTTTATTGGTTTCTTAAGCAGGCTTTTCTGATGAAATTCTTATTTGCTATCATGGAATCATAATGACGGTCGGATAGACAGTTTTTGGCGGTATGTGGAATATGTGCAACTGTTTATATTCCCATTTACTTGTAGAGATTTTTTCGTTATATATGGCAATTTTTTCATCTGCCTATTAAAGTCTTTCGGAGATAGGACTCTTCAAAGGGGGTAAAACTATAACTACCACACATGCCACATGGGTTGATCGTAGGTTGTAAATTTACTAGAAAAGATATCCTACATATCCTACATATCCTACATATCTTCTTTTTTGTTTCTTAAGAATGAGTAAAGAGAAAATTTATTATTAACGCAGACAAATTACACCCAGACTCAGAACAACACATTGTGGATCACACAAAGTATTGTCCTGCATGGGAATCGAATCCGTAGCACTGACACGAAAGGTATGTATCTTAACCACTACGCCATCTGTGCAGTCTAAAATTGGAGCTAGTTCAATGATATGATGATTATGGCGTAGTTTTGGACTTCACCAATAAAAGACTTGGAATCTATTTGAACAACTTAAATATAATATTTCTAAGTAAATTTTAAAACAAATTTTTAGTTTTTTTCTCTATTACAAAAATATTTACTGTTTATAAATTTAATAAATTCGAGTTAAATGATTTAAGAAAATTTAGAAGATTCATCTTAGCTCATATATGTACCACTGTAAGGCTTGAGCCTCGTCCATAATGGGAGGGAAGTGAACCTACTAGCTACACCACCGCTAGTCAGACGTGTTGGTATATGGTTTTGTTTCGAGTTTTCCTTCTCTTGCATAGATTTTTTATGTATTTTACATCCTTTAGTCGTCTCTTACGATCACCCACGGTCAAGATAAGGGGTGGTGAATTGTATTCATACTCCATCACCACACGGAAAAGTAGAAAGTTTACCATTATGCAATTTCACAATTCTCACGATATAATGTCAGAAATTCTATACAAATTAAGAAAGGAAGAATAAAATGTTTAAGGTAAATGTATGGTACAAATTTATTTATGATGATTGTATTAGAAATAAGTCATTTTAAAATTTAATCTCCTCATTTCTTTATCAACATGTAAGTATAAAATGTTTTGTAAATCGTAACTTGATATGTTAAGCAATGCTTAGAGCACTGTTTCTCAAATGGCGTGTACTGATCCGACCCCAGGTCACAAAAATATAATTAACAATTAGACGTTTGTCTTATTCTTGTGACAAATTTTTTATATGAAATTTTAAGAAATTTACTGTTATTAGTCCATTTCTAAACATTTAAAAGTAAAAATCTAGTAAAAATACAACTCAAACTCGGGGACAATGGGCTAATTAAATAACCTTACTGAAATTTTCATATAAGACCATAATTTATTATTCCTTATCTTGCTCGTAAATGTCGCAAAGAGTAGGTACTAACGGATATTATAATATGCAGATAATATCATTACAAGAAGGAAAACTCTTCGGGTTTTACTTTGGTAAAACCCTACATTAAACCTCTCTCATTAATCTCACGCGTGGTATTGTAGGTAAAATGTGAAGAAAGCCTGAGCCCAACAATAGGATGGATATAGGTTTTTAAATAAACAACGCTGTATATATTGGATTTATGTATATGCATATCCGCTGGATTTATGTATATGCATATCTGTATATAGAATATTTACAAATATGCAATTTGATATACATTGTATGTATCAACAAATATCACACTTTTTTATACAAGTTCTAAACAAAGGTTGCTAGAAGAGGCTATTTATAAAAATAAGGCCGCCTATTTTATAAGCTGCAGTACTACATTTAATATTTCAATTTATTTTAATTGTTATATTAATGAAATACAATATAAAAGTGTCGACATTATGTAGTGGGATAAGATACCGATCTGCCGTACCAGCGTAATTGATTCCTACGTAGGAAAATACTATATCTGTGATCCACAAATTATTATTCTAAGTCTGAGTGTAATTTCTGTCCGTTAAATTGAATGTTTGTAAATGTTATACATAAAATAAAAAAATTAGCTAGATGAAAATAAAATTTGAGAAACGCTGAGTTATGAAATAATATCTAAACAATCCCACGACAGTCTAGTGCAAACGTCAGCAGAATTGCAGGTGTGAATGTAATACAGAAAAATACCGATTATGCATTGTAATACAGAAAAATACCGATTAACATATGTAATAATTAAGAAATAAGTAGTTGCCGTTCTCTCTTTAAATGTGAGGAAACACGTTATTAATGGAATAAGAATTTATTCAGTTTATACGACCGGGGAGGAATTGTTTTTGGTACACAACTAAGCACAGGGATACAGTTCCCTATAAAAAACTATCAATCGCATTACTATTTTAGAAAGTGTCCAAATCATAACGCGAAGAATTTCAATTCTGCTTTTTTATTTTCAATTACATCACCTGCCCTTGATTCTATTCCTTCAGTTACCGAAGACAAAAATTGGGTTCCGGTGGTCAAGAGAGTGACGAAGAGAGGAGCTTTGCAGGGTGGGTCTAACTCTATGGGGTTGCGCGCCGCCTCTTCCGTCGTCCCGGATCGATTTGGCGAAGCGTGACCACACCATGGGCCCACTGCAAAAAAAAATTACGCTTATGCGTTTCGATAATAGCTTTGTCGATTGTATACTTATATAAACTTTAAGTGAAAATTACAACGATCATCACATCATCATCACAAACACAATGTCCCACTATTGGGCTCGGGCCTCCTCCATAATGGGAGGGAAATTAACCTACTATACCACGCTGGTCAGACGTGTTGGTATAGGGTTTTGTTTCGAGTTTTCCTTCTCTCGCATAGATGTTATATGCGTTTTATATCCCTTAGTCGTCTCGTACGATCACCCATGGACAAGATATGGGGTGGTGAATAGTATTCTTACTCCGTCACCACACGGAAAATATTACAACGATATATTTATTAAATTGGTTTTAAGACTCTCTATAAAACGAATTTATTAAACTAAAAAATAAATTACTAGGCTTGGGTGATGGATTAATCTATTAAAAATACTTATAAATTAATGATTTCTTATGTTTACGCGAGTGTTACGTAGTTGAAATGAAACTATTTTTACGGATTTTATCGCGCTTGTATTTGATTTTAATGGTCTGGCGTTTCCGACACTTTAGAGCATTCGTGGTCACCGGAGGACCTCGTAGTCTTTCATAGAATCCGTAAAAATAGTTTTATTTCAAATACTTTTAAATTGCCTTTGCTTTCAATCATCTATTTTATTTATTTATTTCCATGTAGCGATGGAGTAACAATATAATTCCTCATTCCCTTTTCATATCCGTGAGTGTCGTAGTACCTAATAACTAAGGGGTGGATATAACATTTATGCAAGAGAAGGAAAAATCCCTTACTTACAGATGGTCAATTTTCCTCCCATTGTGAAGGAGTCTCGAGCCCAACAGTGGGACTTATATGAGCTGAGATGTTGATTTATTTATTGAGTTACTAAGAATATGAAACTTTTATTCTTATCATTGCCTACTCGTTCAATATAAACGCAACTAAGTGTCGATTAAGCATATTTATTACACGACTGCGCGACGTAAAGGAGTGGTATTGTTAGTTATCTTTCCTTGCAGGGTGGGTCTATGGGATCACGCGCCGCCTCTTCCGTAGCCCCGGACCGATTTGGCAAAGTGTGGCTACTTATGGCACAACGCAAAAAAAAAAAAAAAAAAAAAAACTCCCAAAAAAAATCGACATATGAGCAGTGAATTGTCACTGCTCATATGTCGATTAGGACATTGGTCCTAGTACGATTCGTTCGGTGAACGAGGGAGTTGGCATCTCAACCTTCTGGTTGGGTTTAGGTTGGTAGGCAACGGCATAGACGTAGTGTTGGTATTGCAATGATCTATGAACGGCAGTAACACTTACCATCAAGTGTGCTGCTTTCTCGTTAGCCACCATAAGCAATCGAAAAATATCTGTCTTTATAAAGCATAGCTAGGCTATATTCTAATTAGGACCAGGGAATAGTCCAGTCACCCGACGTGGGGCCACCGCGTGAGGACAACTCCCCGACGGCGAAAGCTGTCGGGGCGTCGACTCGAGAGAAACCCGCGAGGATAAACCTCCGGGCGGCCCACCGAAGACAAAGATCGGGTACCGGTGGCCCACTCGCACGGCGAAGAGAGGAGTCCTTCCACGGTGGGTCTGTGGGGCTGCGTAGCATCTCTTCCATCACCCCGGACCGATTTGGCGAAGCGTGACCACATCTATAGCCCATAGCAAGGAAAAAAAAGAAAACAAAAAAAAGGCTATATTCTAATCGGGGATAGCAGGGGTATAATATCAGGCAGGTTACTAAAAACGGTCATGAAAACTTAAGAGATGTTGGTCTATCTTATAGTCAGCTGATCAAATAGCGTTATTTACTATCCTTTCATGAAAAATAAACTATAACTTTAAGAATTTGAGATACTCAAATTGGTCGTCTTAAGGTTAAAGAATGGAATGTTGATCAAACGTTAAAAAAAAAAAATTAAATAAAATCCGTTGCTGCAAGCACCGGCTATAAAATTTCCAAGGTGTGTATGTCAACCGTACATTCTTAACCAGCTCAACAGATTTCTTACCCTCATCAATCCAGGTTACTACTGCTATAGAACGCGATAACATACAAACATCTTTAAAATTAATAAAGGAAAGGATATACCTTTCCTTTAGGTTTAAGACAAATATGCCGGGTGGGCTACCGATGACAAAGATCCCGTATCGGTGGCCCTCTCGCACGGCAAAAAGAGGTGTTTAGAGGGTGGGTCTATGGGGTTGCGCGCCGCCTCTTCCCGTCGCCCCGGACCGATTAGGCGGGGCACGACCACGTCCATAATCCACCGCAAAAAAAAGAAGCTTAAGAAAAATATAAAATCAAAGCGTAAATATTGGACAGTTCCTCGGAGTAGCAGATATCAACTACCTAGTGAGAAACTTATTACTAACTAAAATAACTTTAATTGGGTGCTGTGTAGAATCATTATCTCACCATCATCTCAGCTCATATATATCCCACTGTTGGGCTCGAGCCTTCTCCATAATGGGAGTGTAATTGACCTACTATACCATGCTGGTCAGACGTGTTGGTAAAGGGATTTGTTTCGAGTTTTACTTCTCTCGCATAGATGTTATATGCGTTTTATATCCGTTAGTCGTCTCATACGATCACTCACGGGTAAGATAGGGGGTGGTGAATTGTATTCTTACTCCATCACCACATTGAAAACCACTGTGTAGTAATACTACCAGCCATATTTAGCCAGCCATCTTACTCGTGAATGTCGTAACTGTCGACTAAGAGCTTTAT
Source organism: Lymantria monacha (assembly GCA_905163515.2). Taxonomy (NCBI): domain Eukaryota; kingdom Metazoa; phylum Arthropoda; class Insecta; order Lepidoptera; family Erebidae; genus Lymantria; species Lymantria monacha. The sequence continues at coordinate 9,036,398 of LR991107.1, read as the reverse complement.
CTTTAGATTTTATATCGACGACCGATAGCGGTAGTACCACGCTGTTGACAGTTCTCTGTCTACAGCCGCGGGCTGGTCCGTCCGGGGTATTACCATACTCTCGCAGAAGATCGACGTCTGAGCAAAGGCAATGTGCTGTTCCGTTTCGTTCGATGAGCGAGAGAGCCGGAACCCGAATTGGGTGGGTTTGTTTGTATTGGTAGGCAGCGGCCATCGAGCGTGCTGCTTGCTCGTTTGCCATCAAAATCAATATATATTTACATTTATTAAAACTGTTCAGTGAAGTATTATCTCACGTCAGAAAGTGAAAGGTGCGCAGAATAGGTTGCGCACCAAAAACGTAACGAGGTCATTTGATCATTAGATTTTACTCCTCAAATTTTTCTCATACCGGGCGCCTTATATGAAAATCGATTCTTAAGGAGTAAACTCCAAAAAACCTATACGCACTCCATCTGCTTCCATAGAAATCAACCCCGATAAGAGTCAGGCGGTCATGTTCACACGTCGAAATACCCGTACCTACTCTATCGATAGCATTCCGGCCCTTAAAATGTTTAACAACCCTGTTACTTGGAGCAGGCAAGCCAAATATCTAGGTTTAACCCTTGACGAACGACTCAGCTTCACCCCTCACATATCGAAAGTCCACACGCGTGCGGCTTTCGTGATGGGACGCCTCCATAGTTTAGTAAATGCTAGGTCTAAATTAACCTTGAGCAGCAAGGTCCGATTATACACCGGTTGCATATCGATTTATAATCATGACCTATGCTAGCGTAGTGTTCGCGCATGTTAAGGCACTCAGGATCCACAGACTACAGACACTTCAAAATAGGTTCATGCGCCGAGCTACGGGAGCACCGTGGTTCATACGAAACGTCGATCTTCATGTCGACCTCGAACTACCGACCATCAGGCAATTTATGAAACTGTGCTCCCAGAGCTACTTTGCCTCTGCCATGACACACCTCAACCCACTAGTGGTTGGGGCGGCTTCCTACACGCCCTCTTGTAATTCAAAAATCCGACGTCCGCGCCACGTCATCGACGATGACGACGACGATATCACACTCGCTCAATTAAGAGCTTAGACGGCCCGCGAGACCATTACACATAAATATCCGCGGTTTCGTCCTCGCCGTCGAGGTGCGAAATCGCGACGCGCAAAAATCATAAATCCAAACGTGGGCACGCCCACTTTGCCACCAGCGACGCCCCAAGCCGAGGTCCGTTCCCCACAGGGGGAGCCCTTGGGCGATGTCGCTTAGCTTACCTCAATCGGGTTGAGAGCCCTCAGCGCTCACCCATGGTCCGCGTAAAGCTGTCAAAGCCATCTGCGGCTTACAGCTAAAAACACACAAAAAAAAAATCCATCTGCTGCCATCTAGTTCAAAATTAAATTCTCAAAGAGGGTTGACATCAGGCACGCCGATGGTCATAAAACTATGGTAAATGAATTTGTAGTATGTACGATGGCACGAGTAAAATAGTACATATTGCGTGAACCCCAAGTAAACTGGGCTAAGAATAGGTGCATTAGAATATAATTTTCCGTGTGGTGACGGAGCAAGAATACTATTCATCACCCCATATCTTACGCGTGGGTGATCGTACGAGGCGACTAAGGGATATAGAATGCATTTAACATCTACACGAGAGAAGGAAAACTCGAATCAAAACGCTATACCAACACGTCTTACCAGCGCTGTATAGTAGGTTAATTTCCCTCCTATTACGGAGGAGGCCCGACCCCAACAGTAAGACGTTTATGGACAGTGATGATGATGATGATATAATAATTTGCGTTGCGATCGTCAACTTAGGATTGAAGTTATATCCAGCAGAAAATAGATGTCTGAGTAGTAGCAATCTGTTGTGGCACTTCTTTTGGTGAGCGTGAGAGCCAGCAGCCCAACTTTCTGGATGGGTTTGGGGTTTTCATTAGTAGGTATTACGAAGGTCCATAGGCGGCAGTAACATTTACCACTAGGTGTGTTGCTTGCTCGTTTGCCACCATCAGCAATAAAAAAATATATCACCTTTGGGAATTTTATCTTTAACAATATATATTAATAGGTTGATGGATTCCATACCATATCTTGTCCCCAAAAGAGGTGATAAAGTCGTGTTTGATCTCAGAATTATATAACATACAAGCTATATGGCAGACTTTTAGGAGCCAAGAAATGAATTTTAACATTTTGTTACTGCCTGTTGTTATATCGAAAAAAAAAATACTACAAACTATGAAACACTATAAAAACTAAAACACTTAAGTTTGGTGCAAAATTCCCTAAATTAATCCTATCAACAGAGTACATTGCACTTTAAAACATTCACGGTATCATACTACTTATCATATCGCGAGACGTGTCTCACTGTTTCTTTTTTTATTCTCAGCTCAGCAGAAATGAAAAAAAAAAATAACCTCACCATTTAAATAATTCAACATCGGGTCAACTTAAAATCATCTTAAAAGGTGATGGTAACGTTGACTCATATTGTTATTTCATTATAAATGCACAAAATGTCTTAATTAAATGATCGGAACCGGCATAATAACTCAGAAAAAATACACAGCCTCCAGCTCCGGTTGTCTTCTATCCTTCTTATACGTACTAAGAATCATTCTCTGTCTCGTTTTATGCCAGACGAACTTGTAAATTGTTCTTTTTACGCTTTATCCACGACGAAAGGTCGTATACGATATGAATTACAACCATTATAAACTTTGTTGCTTCTATAATAAAAGCTGTATTTATGATACTATTTTTCTTTTTAAACATTTGGTTGTTCATGTTGATGATCAAGTTATCTCTCTCAGGCAAAACAAAATACAGCACAACTCCTTTGAGCATTCGAGTTTAGTTTCTTTGCCGCTATTGCTTTTTATATCCTTGTCCCTTTTCTCTGGCCATTTCATTCGTAACCAAACGAGTTTGATTTTTCAAATCCTTAAACGAGACGATCACAAATAGAAAATGTGATTTATACTTATAAATTTAAAGTAAAATTTTGAATGTTTTAATATTTTAGATGGTATGTTTAATACGTTCTCGTGAAGATGTTACTGTCACATATTACGATACAATTTGTGTTGTTTTTATTTTGATAGCATTAAGACATGCATTGCACTCGGTTTGGTTAAAAGACCAGTTTAACTAATGCATGATTCATACGAATCTTAAGTTAGTGATGTGATTTCACGCAATCACTTGACAGAAACATTCTTTTGTGCGATGATTTTTACTACATCAATGTCCTTTTCTTACTGAGTACTTGGTGTACGTGATTGTTTATCAACAAAAAAGAGGACTAGTAAAATATTCAGATTCAACACTATCTTTCTGAGGTCTTACTAATATTTTTTTTTATTACGCTTTACCCGTAATATTTCGTCATTTATTATCTCATTATTTTAATAAATAATGAGTGTGTGTAAATTATGTGTAAATAATGTCACTATGTGATAGCGGCTGCAAATACTACCAACCCTTACTTTGCTCGTGGATGTCGTAAACAACGACTAAGAGCCTTATACCGACCTTTTTGTTTTTTTTTTTTTTGTTTACGCTGTGGAAATGCTTTTGCGCACATCCCCCGTCAGTGACAGACGGGAGGGTGTGTGGGACTCGCCGGCCATGAGATTGACGGCCGGAATACCCACTAAAACCTAACAGCGGTCCCTTCCGCGCTTTTACGGGATGCCGGAGAGATCGTCTATTGACATTCTATCCCCGACACCCCTACGCTTAGGCATCTGGCCACGACCAGTCAGCCGTCAAGGCGGTGGGAGGAGGTGCGCGTAGCGGCGCCTCCCTCTCCCTGGTCGCCGCCGGGGCAGCGAGTTCGCAGACGCGAGTGCTTCGCGTTCTCGCTCCGCGGCCTCCTTTGCAGAGATGACTTCCTCGCAAAAGGAGGCCATCGACGTCCAGTGCCTGTCGCTGTCAAGCATCTTGTTGATGACGGTTGACAACGACAGGTCCGCTCCAATGACCGCCGACAGGTCGCGGCGCTGAGGCCCCCAGGCGGGACATACCTCCAGGGTGTGACGCGCGTCATCGATTTGCGCGCCACACTCATGGCATCCAGGGGCCTCTTCACGTCCAATTCGGTGCAGGTACTTACCGAAGACCCCGTGTCCGGTAAGTACCTGCGTCAGCCTGAAGGACAGGTTGCCGTGCCTTCGTGTCGTCCAGCGGTGAAGGTGGGGCGCTACCGCCTCAACGGTCCCCCGTCATGCTACGGGGGACTTTAGTTCCTCCCTCCACCGCTGGACTAGTGCCCTTTGAGCCGCTTCTTTCGCCCTGCTCAGTCCCCTCGTGGTGATGCGTTCACCATTTGCCCGCGTCGCAGCGCAGAACTGGTAGGCTTCCGCCTGAGCTCTAGCCTGAAGTGACCAGGGCGGATCGCCCGCCAACAATGTAGCTGCAGTCCAGGACACCGTACGGTACCCCCGTATTGTCCTCACTGCCATGGCCCTCTGCGCCTTGCGTAGTAAGGCTTTATTGGAGGCGGTGAGTGACGCCTTATACCGACCTGGGTCAACACTACCTGATGCCATTTGGTCAACAATATTCTCAAGGAGGGTTAACGTCAGGCAGGCGGCCGGTCATCTCGTACGGCGAAGAAGAGGTGCTTGCAGGGTGGGTTAATGGGGTTGCGTGCCGCCTCTTCCGTCACCCCGGACGGATTTGGCGGGGTACGATGTCCATAGCCCACCGCAAAAAAAAAAAAAAAGAAAAGGCGGCCGGTCATAAAACTATTGCCAATAACCTTTGCAATATGTAGGAAGAGGGGTAGGTATATATTGCGTCGACCCCAAGTAATTGGGACAAGAGCAGAAGATATTTTAATAAATATAAATTAAATTTATCTTCAAATATCAGCTATTTAAATTAAACAAAATTTCGACATGGTACGGTTTCGCACGTGCTTTAAGTTACCAATAACCCAACGATATTTATTGCCCTGTAGATTATATCTTTAAACCCAGCTAACTATATACATTGATATTAAGAACTTTTCCATGAGACTTTTTACTACATAAAATTCTACGTTAAAGGTATTTGATCCATTTTTTTTTTATTTTCTAAATATAATATGGTACACCATTTAAACTCTCTGTTTGGCTTTAAATTTAAGCGAAGGCTGTTAATACAAAGGACATTTACGGTTTGCGAGAGAATATGGAGGATCGTTTAATATTTGTAAATTTAAAAGATTTTGTGTAAAAGGAAAGAAAGCGTAAATTATTGAAAGGAGAATGAGGATGGTGTCCGATGGTTTACTGTGTGAGACACAAGGAGGTTTCAGGAGTGGAAGGGGATGCATGGATCAAGTGTTCTCTCTGCGCAACATTGTGGAGAAGCATCTGGCTCTAGGTCAGAGGGGTTTCTGCAGTTTTGTGGATCTGGAGAGAGCATTTGACACGGTTGTACGAAAGGAACTTTGGGACATTTTACCGGAGTACTGCTGCAGGCTGTGCAGTCCAGTTACCTTGGTTTGACGTCAATATCGGCGTTAAGCAGGGGTGCGTTCTATCAGCCAGACTGTTTATCATATATCTGGATAAATGTCTCCAAAGGTTGAACAATATGAATGTGGGAGTCCAAATGGGCGACTTAGTGGTCACTGTTCTGCTCTATGCAGATGATGCAGTCCTGCTGGCACAATCAGCGACTGACCTGCAGACCCTAGTCGACACAATGACAGAAGAATATAAGAAAAGGGGTCTACGCGTGAATGTGAGCAAAACCAAAATAATGGTCTTTGAAAGAGATGAAGCCAGAACAGATGTAAGAGTAACAATAGGTAATGATGTAGAGCAAGTGGATGAATTTGTATATCTTGGATGTGGATTTAGCCGAGATGAAAGGTACACCACTGATATAGAGCGAAGAGTAAATACGGGAAATAGAGTGAATGGGGCGTTGGGCCAACTTCTCGGTAGCCACCACCTCAGCCAGAAAGCACGTGTAGCAATACATAACGCAGTGCTTGTCCCAACACTAGTATAGAAGCGAGAGTTGGGTATGCAGAAAAGAGTATGAAAGTAAAATTAATGCGGTCGAAATGCGATCTCTCGGAAAATCTGTGGAGTTAGGCTGATCGATCGTATTCGTAACGATGACGTAAGAGAGCGAGTAGGTATGAAAGAGAGTATCGGTGTAAAGATGCGTAAGGGAATGCTCCGATGGTTCGGACATGTGGAAAGAATGCCGAACGAAGGTCTGGTTAAGAGGATATACAATGCGAAAGTGGAAGGATGTAGGTACCGGAGGAGACCGAGACTAACCTACCTAGACCAGATCGGTCATGTACTCACGCGAGCGTGTATGAAGAGAATTATGAATGTTGAGGAAGCGAGTGAAGTATGCAAGGATAGAGTTCTCTGGCACTCTGTTCTCTCTGCCTACCCTGCAAGGGATATGGCGTGATAATATGTATGTATGTATGAAAGAAAACGCTTTATTCTTCTGCTCTCGGTCTATATATCGCTTGCCCAGACGAATAGTGTCACAACTCTAAAATTACAATTTTCATTATATTTCAATTTTTGATGGTAGAAGGCTGTTAATATTATAAGTTCACCCTATCAACTCGTCATTCTTAAGGATATTATGCTGATGGTCGTGCATTTGGAATCGCTGCTGAACCGAGCTGAAAATAAAGAAATACTTATTTTGACCCTCTTGAAAAAAATAGCTTTTTTGAATTGTGTCACTATTCTTCTGGGCAAGCGATATATGTTCCTCTGTTGCGCAAGGGTGCTTCAGCCTCCTACAATAAGAAAAAAAAACACACGAATTGAGAACCGCCTCCTTTTTTGAAGTCGGTTAATAAGTGGGAGAAAATGAACACATACGACGTTCGTCAGAAATGTTGGGGTAGTGTTTAATGTCAAGTTTTCTTATTCTTGCGTCGATTTTATCAAATCAAATCATCTATAGGCAAGAAAAGGGACAGTGATTTGATTTCTTACTTCAGCACACAGAAAGAATTAAACTCTTTTAAAATTAAAAAAAAATATTTCGAAAGCTTAACAAATCTCACTAAATATCTAAAGCCTTCATTTTCAAGTGCTTGGAAAGTAGATTCATTTTATGGTGTCTTGAAAGAAAACTCACAAAATATTCATCATAACAAAAAATAGTTTGACAATTTGTTGCAGATGAAGTGGCACTTCTAGAGTTAATCTTGAAGATATTCTCTATTTTCTAATCTTTTTGCAAGAAAACTTATCCAAAGAAAACTACTTGTACGGATTTTATTATGCTTCTATTTGATTTTCAATTCATCGAAAACTAAAAATCAAATACAAATAAAATCCGTAAAAATAGTTTTATTTCAAATTAAAACTTCTATAACAATAATAATAACTTAATTTTGTCCATTCTCCCGAGAACATGAATATTGGGAATAATTCAAAACCTAAGGATAATTAAAACAAAATAAAAACAAAATAACATAAAAACTCTTAAATATAGTTTTACTTAAATAATTAGTTTATTTTTAATTAAAAAAGTAATGTAGGTAATAAACTTGTTAAACACATCATAATTAGAGACGTCAACCCTAATCATAATTTACATAGCAATTTAATGCTCATACGATGAAAACATTAAGCCCAAATGAACGGTCACACCTCATTTCATCCCTAAATTTTCAAGACCATTAGTGCCTCTAACCATATTTATACTCCGCCTTCAAGAAATGGTTCAGTCTTTGTATAATTAACGAAATATTTTCTATAGTTTCCCAGAATAAGTAGATTGGTTGAGTCGTCAGGCCTTGTCAGCATTGGACAAACATTTGAGCAGTAGTCACCAAGGCAAACATTGGTACGGTCAAGTATTTACCAACCACTTGAACAAATAGATAATTATTTAGTTCGTTTCTGGATTTGTGGACTGCGTATGAAAGTTTTTAATGTTTTGTTGAGATTAAAATATTTCTTCTGTGAGGGTTTTTTTTAAAAAGACAAGCATTTTTCTTTCTCATGGTGGACTATGGATGTGGTCGCGCTGCGCCAATTTGGTCCGTGAAAGAGAAGCACACTGAACTAAGGAAATAATTCTTGTATTGCGGGGGACTTTACAAAGATGCATTTAACGCAGACAAATTACACCCAGACTCCGACCAACAATTTGTGGATCGCACAAATTATTGCCCTGTGTGGGTATTGAACTGACGGCACTGGGATAGAAGGTCGGTATCTTAACCACTACGCTATCTGTGTAGTCAGCGGTTTGTCAGTATAGTTATTGAAACACTGATAAGTCACGTCAAAAGTGCTAATGTTTTTGATATAATAAGAAGTAAAGATATTTATTTTGCTTGCGTTGTATATGAATATATGATTCAAGGGATTATCTAATCGGGGATGATAACCGAAATGGTAACTCCTCGGGCCGGCCATGGATGCCGAGGAAGCGGTACCACGGTTTTATTAGTGGCGGGACCACAGTGTTGACAGTCTGTCTACAGCCGCGGGCCGGTCCGTACGGGGTAGTACCACACTCTCGCAGAAGATCGACGTCTGAGTAATGGCAATGTGCTATTGCGCTGCTTTCGGTGATCGAGAGAGCTGGAAGTCCAATTGGGTGGGTTTGGAGTTTTTATTGATAGGTAGGCAGCGGCCTAGCTTATACCCTTGGTATTGCAAAGGTTCATTTGCGGCAGTAACACTTATCATCAGGTGCAATAAAAAAAAAAAAAAACAATGGTCGGCCCGATGGCGATGGGGAGGCATGGCCATGGCCACACGCCGCGCATCCGTCGCTCTGGACGCAATGTGTCCAGACCATAGCCTACCCAAAAAATATAGTAGATAGGTAATAATTAGTAATTAGACATAACAGTTCTAATGATACAATTCAGATCTTGTTTCTGTGTGGCCGAGTTCATATCCTGTCCATTCAAAAACTAATCCCAGAAGTTTTTGTTATTCTTTTTTTATTTTGGTCAAGCTTGGCGATTATTGCATTATGCTCTTTAGTTGATTGGCCTATATCTAAAAATCAAAATTAGTAGGCTGATAGGTGGATGAATAAAGGACATAAAGATAAGATAGGACAAATATATTTGTGAAAAACCTCAACTAAGTATTAAGAGACTAGAAACGATAGATACATATTGCCATGCTGTTGACAGTTTTCTGTCTACAGCCGCGGGCCGGTCCGTCCGGGGTAGTACCACACTTTCGCAGAAGATCGACGTCTGAGTAATGGCAATGAGCTAATTGCGCTTCGTTCGGTGAGTGAGAGAGCCCAACTGGGTGTGTTTGGGAATTGTAGGCAGCGGCCTAGCTATAGCCCTTGGTATAGCAAAGGTCCATGAGCGGCAGTGACACTTACCATCAGGTGTGCTGCTTGCTCGTTTGCCGCCATTTTTTTTTTTTTTTTTGTTGTCGCTGAGGAAATGCTTTTGCGCACATCCCCCGCCAGTGACAGACGGGGGGGTGTGTGGGACTCGCCGGCCATGAGATTGACGGCCGGAATACCCACTAAAACCTAACAGCGGTCCCTTCCGCGCTTTTACGGGATGCCGGAGAGATCGTCTATTGACATTCTATCCCCGACACCCCTACGCTTAGCCATCGGGCCACGACCAGTCAGCCGTCAAGGCGGTGGGAGGAGGTGCGCGTAGCGGCGCCTCCTAAACAATAAACGAAAAAAAAAAATACATTTTAACTAAGTATTTAGGGATTAGAAACGATAGATAAATTTCTTTTCAACTGCTTAGATGTATCAAGTTACCTACTATTGTTTAAGAAAAGTTGCAATCTTTAAACATTTTAAAACGTGACATATTATATATACATGAGCTATGTACAGGAAAGTTCTTGAGTATACATTATTCATTTATAAACATATAAATTCATGGAAATTATCCATTAGCTGATGTGGTACACAGTACTAAGTGATTGCACTAGTTTATACGATTTATGTATCTATTTACGTCGCCCTTGCCGTGTTCTTATAGATTTTATTACGCTGTTTTTATATGTGTATGTGTTTTAGTATGTGTCGAAAAATTGTATTTATTAATTGAATTCATTGTTTAATACAATTCTAACTGCAAAGTTTGAAGTATTAAGCCTGTACAATGTGTAAAAATTGTCGGGTAGATGGCAGCCTTAAAGATGTAAATATGATACGAAGCGAGATTTAAATGTCCTACAATAGTTCACGGTGGTGTAAGTGGCAGCACGATTGCGCCGGACTCCCAATAGGTGCGGGTTCGAATCCTGCTTGTGACATCATTTTTCGCTTCGTAATCGGGTTTTTATAAATAATACATACATACATATCATCACGCCATGTCCCTTGCAGGGCAGGCAGAGAGAACTGAGTGCCAGAGAACTCTATCCTTGCATACTTCACTCGCTTCCTCAACATTCATAATTCTCTTCATACACGCTCGCCGGTTTCGGAGACTCTTGACTCCACCTTCCTTCAGTACATGACCGATACTTCTTATAAATAATTAAGCATATTAAATGCTAATTTTCAGTAATTTAAGTACCGATCTCTCCTACCTATATCTAAGCGGGTTCAATCCCCACACAACACAGCGCTTTGTGTTATCTACAAATTATTATTCTGTATATGATTAGTCTGGGTTAATACCTAAATTTGGGTCTGTTAAATGCATTTTTTTATTGCTTATGGTGGCAAACGAACAAGCAGCACACCCGATGTCAAGTGTCACTGCCGCCCATGGACCTTGGCAATACCAAGGGTACAACCAAGCTGCTGTCTACCAATACAATCCCCAAACCCACCCCAGTTGGGCTTCCGGCTCCCTCGCTCACTGAATGAAGCGTAATAGCAAATTGACATTACTCAGACGTCGATCTTCTGCGAGAGTGAGGTACTACCCCGGACGAACCAGCCCTACTGTCCACAGCGTAGTCTTACCACAAGTAAAAGTGTATTTGTAAAATCCCTAAATAAGGATTCATATATGGAGTTTTGTCAAAAAAAAAAGACAAGAAATAGACATTGTTAGGGATATAATCTTCTCCTACAAAGCTAAGCAATGCGAAAGTGGAAGGATGTAGGTACCGGGGGAGACCGAGACTCACCTACCTAGACCAGATCGGTCATGTACTAAAGGAAGGTGGAGTCAAGAGTCTCCGAAACCGGCGAGCGTGTATGAAGAGAATTATGAATGTTGAGGAAGCGAGTGAAGTATGCAAGGATAGAGTTCTCTGGCACTCTGTTCTCTCTGCCTACCCTGCAAGGGATATGGCGTGATGATATGTATGTATATATGTATGTATGTACAAAGCTATGATAATAACATGATCGGCAACCCTTAGTCAGCGGTATAGCAATTACAGTTGGTATTATGAGTTTCTGAGGAGAGCTCTGTTCCCTGCTCCCCTGATGCTCCTTTAGCCAGTTGTTACAAGTGTTCCATACGACGTCACATAGGTAGTGTGCGACAGGGACAACGCTCTATGAAGCCGAAATTAGTCGATTGGCTCTTTCCAAGTCTCGATGTGCATTATTAATCACCGGGTGCTGTACCGTAGATATACTCTTATGCGTTTATTGCGAGTTTCTATTGCTGTACTATATTTTTAGAGGGGCTATCATTCAGTCTCATAGTTTGGTAAGTTCTGCGTAAGTGCTTGTAGGGTCTGTACCCTATTCCTAAACACCGCGAGCATCCTTCTGCTGGTACCAATCAATGGTACAAGACATATTGTATAATAATCTGAATAAAAATTAAGCGCAGAACCCAAGTGGCCGTATTCTCTATTACGGGAAGCAAGTAATAATGTGAAAATAATTACGTATTTATTTCGGAAAAGAGACACTTTATTTATTTATTTAATCTTCATGCACAAAATAAAAGTACATAGGCGGACTTAATGCCATAGGCATTTTCTTCCAGTCAACCTTTGGGTGATGATGAAATAATATAGTAGGTGCCATTTATAAAGAAAACTGTTATGAGAACTACTGCTAATTATGTTAAAAAAAAAAAGAAATGTATATAACTAAATAACAATAGGTACTATGAAAAATAATAAACCCTATATATATTTACATATAATACATACTCATAGAAAAATATATACACAGATACACATACACGTACACACATATATACATATATACCTATATAAATATACTCTCGAAGATTTATGAAGAGCAATCTGCCAAAGAGTCAATACTCAGTCACTTTAAATTATATTTATCTGTTATGTGGTGGCAGCTATGAATACTACCAACCCTTACATTGCTCGAGTGTTTACATTCAGTGCTATCAGCGTTCACCCAATAGTCAGGGTTAAGTTGTTAATGCCTATAAACATCACCTCGTGGGTGTCTAAAAGACGACTATGGACTTTACATAGACCTAGGCAAACTCCATCTGATGGCCGCTGGTCAACAGTTACAATTTGACAATTAAAATATGTGCGATGGCAGAACAGTAGAGATATGGATTCTAGCGAAATTATGATAAAAGGCGAATAATCATGATGATACTTTAATTTTTCTACTAAGTATATGCTTAATAATTTAAGCCCTCAGATTAATTAGGTTTTGAATACGACACATCCCGTGTGGTGACGGAGTAAGAATACTATTCACCACCCCATATCTTATCCATGGGTGATCGTACAAGACGACTAAGGGATATAAAACGCGTATAACATCTATGCGAGAGAAGGAAAACTCGAAACAAAACCCTATACCAATACGTCTGATTAGCGCGGCATAGTAGGTTAATTCCCCTCCCATTACGGAGGAGGCCCGAGCCCAACAGTGGGACATTTATGGGCTGTGATGATGATAAATACGACACTTCCCAAGAAAGTGATGTTGCCAATTGGCTTGGTAATATCTGATCTGAACATTACAATGCCCACAAGTATTTAAGTGGTGATTATTGTAGTGTATTCTTAGCATATCACTTTTTATATTCAGCGTGGTGTATATTGTTGAAGGTACCGGGTAATAATCATAAAGTTAGATATATCTAGGCCTCCCACTCATAGTAATTACTTGTTAACGTATTGATCGATAAAAAATCTTTTATCGTTCAAGCAAATCCATGAATTATCATTGTTTATGTTAGTGCATCAGTCAGCATAGCGCTAAGAAAATACGATTAAGACATTATCTGGTTAGCACTATCCGCGCACGAGCAGGATAGAGCACAAATACGCCAGCATATAATTTGTACGGAAATAACTTTCCGTGTGAGCGAGACGGCGCGATTGAAATGTCAGCCTCGACGGGCGCATATTGAGAAAAGCTCCATCTCTTTCACACAAGACGTTTTACAATCGTTTATTGTCATGTTACTGTCTCGTTTCGACGGGCGAGATTGAGATGAAATTGCCGTCGGCGCGTTTCGTCCATGTCCACCCGCTATTAATATGCTATGTCGGTTTGTACCGCGGTCGTGGCGGACGCGTGTAGCATTATTTTTTTTTCATTTCGTGACTTTATTTTGACAATCGTTATTATTTTCTAAATTAAAAACATTGACAATACGCGTTGGGATTGGTGTGAAAGTGATGGATTAATTGTCTTTGTAGTGACAAGTTAATTAACGTAGTATTTTTGAGTGAGTATGTGTTGTGTCCATATTTATTATTATGCGAACGGATTGCTCTTACTACCGGCGATATAGTTTGACACAAGATGACCTGAAAAATTATGATAAGCAATTGTAAGTATATATATTTTTTAATTAATTAATTATTAATCTAATTAATTCCGGGTAGATAGTAATTGTAAAGTCATTATTATTAGTTTTACGGTGACATTTTTGAAATTATTTTGCTTCCTATTTTTAACTTTGCGAGTTTAGTTTCGTATGAGATTGGAACATGTGGCCAGAGAGTATTTTGTACCTGACTCGTTGAGAATGAGAAGGGGCTGACTTTTTGTATGTTTAAAAACAAAGAAGTGGCCGGGACGGCGGGGAGTCGTCCGTTGCAGTGCAGGCACGTTTAAGTATTTCCTGGGAATAGCCGGGTTTTGTATTTATCACTTTAAAACTGTCGCCCTTTGCATTTTTTATTACAATAACAGAAAATGTGTATATTTTGTATTCCAAGTAGAGTCCTTTAGTTAGAAATGTATCTTAAAATGTATAACTTTCCATATTACTATATTCGTGAAAGAATTGAACTTATTCTATTAATATTTCTATTCCTTCTTTTCGACACATTCTCTATTCCATGATACTTTATTCGAAAAAAAACTTTTCACACTGATATTGCAAAAATAATTTTAAATTCATTGTGTTTTTGTAATGAGGGTAGTTTAGAAAATATAAAAAAAAAAAGTTTGGTGGAAATTTCAATTGGCGTAAGGGAAATTTTACCGAAATGAGTAACGAAAGCTAACATCAGTTTTTGCGCTCGTTTAAATGATATGTTTATTTAAGAATGTTTATTAAAGATATAAAGTAATAAGAAAAAAAGAATAAAATGTAAAACAAGATAACACTAAATTTTCATTTCGTTAATTAAAAAGTAGATATTAAATTAAAAACTAATTATATGTATGTTTAAAAACTACATTGACATGAATATAGGTATAATTTATTTTAACAACTAATTTTATACATTGAAAAAAATAACATCTGCACACAATTTCCTACATCATTATTATAAATATATCATTTCTATTATATTGTTCAAATCATCACCAAGTATCGAATTTTAAAACGTCGATATCAACGCAGAACTACATGATAGGTAAGAGATCCCAACATATTCTCTTTATGAGTTAATTAGCGTATTTAGGTTACCATAATGATTTCTTAACCTAATAATTATTGATCTTACGCGAATATCATACACTTGATTTTAATTTCTCATAATTTTCAACGAGTCTTCTTCTGACAATGAACGCTGTAAAGTGTTCCAAACGTAGGGAAATTAAAATTAAGTACAAACGTGATTAAATCAATAACAATATTTTTATTTCAAACGTATATATACGTTTCTTCTTTTTTTAGGTTCTTTCTTTTTCGACCCATATTTTTTTTTTTTTTTTTTTTTTTTTGGTAGGCTATGGCCCGGTCACACGTCGCCCGTACCGCCCGGGGCGACGGAAGGGCAGCGCGTGGCCCCATAACCCACCGTATTCCCTCCCCATCGCCATTGGGCCGGCCACTGGTACCGCTTCCTTGCCTTCCGTGGCCAGCCCGGCGGGTTACCCTTTCGGGTACCATCCCCCGTCAACGACCTTTTCGACCCATATGCGAGCAACTATTAGACATGTGGGGGTATTCCAAGTTAGCGGACTATATTACCTATCCACCATGTTAGTCAGATGGATTAAACTATGGTTTTTATTCTTCCGTTCAGATCTTTTATTCGTATTTTACAACTCAAGTCCCATATCACACAGAAAATCTAGGTACTTCTAAGAGTTAATTTTAAATTTAATCATACAGGCTTAATGACTGATAAGTCGAAAAAGATAAAAAAAAATTGACAAATTAGAATATGTAGATAAAAGTTATCCCGGTTGAATTACATAAAAAAAAACACTGAAGTAAAGATAACTATTAGTATATGAATAAAATAATTATAGTCTATCTAATCTAAGAAGTGCACTTTGACAGCTGTCGGAATAAGTTGTCTAGGTATGTGAACCAAATAATCGCTATCGAAAATATCCAATTTTAGTGAGAAATCGATATTGATTTTTTTTTAATTAATAATCGGTTTACTTTTTATTTTTCAAAAAGGATAATGAATTAATTAAGTGCTAATTTAATACTAAACAAATTTAATTATGTCAGCATCTAGTCATCATATTTAGTAGGATTAGGTTAAGTAAAAACAAAAAGTGGATTTGAAAATAGTTATTTATTCAGAATCACTACTATTTATTGAATTATCATCGTCGCGAACATTAAGAATTATTTCCTTATCAATAAAATTGTCGAAATGTACATCTCTGTCAAAATCTCTATTCGATTAATTATATTATTCTAATATTTTTACCGATTATTTAGATATTCGTGAATTGGAAGTTGTCAAGCACTACTTTATAGAACGTGATGACGTGACATTGTTAGGTCGTCAATAACAATTACTATTTACCGTGTTATTTTTATTTTAAATTAGTTTTTCGAGTTTCAACATTAGATTATTATACAAGAAAGTCACCCGCAACGTTTATTATGTCAATAACTTAATAGTACTTTTAAATTTCAGATTTATTGTTTGCAATCATGTGTATACGTTTGACCAAGGTTATTGTGTATTAAAAAATATAAAACGTCAAAATGCACTTCTTAGATTAGATGAACTATAAACTATTTCAATTTTATACTGTTATTTGCTAATTTATTTAATGAACAATCTTTATTTGACCATTGAAAAATCGTCTTTGAGTCAGATATAATTATTATGAAATAATACAGAGACGTTATTACTCGACTATGATGCTGTCTTTTAAAAATAAATATAATCCTATTGCTCGTAAAATATATCATAAAGGCAGCCATTTTTGTCTGCCATAAAGATTATGGTCATGCATTTTCAAATTGCAATACCTTTTACGATACGTATATATTCAGACAGTTAAATTGCTTTAGTTATATTTTTAATGACCAGTTTTTGCTTGGTGTATTACATGTGCTGATGCTCCAACCATTACATGAAGTAATTAAGTAAAACAATAATTAGTAATTATTTATTTGAAATCTGTATCAATCTTTAAATGATAAGTTTAAAATATAAACGTTATTCGTCATTTCCTCCACTTACTACATGCCGTGTGGTAGCGGCTATAAATACTACCCACTCTTACTTTACTCGTGGATGTCGTAAAAGATGACTAAAAGCTTTAATATCGACCTGGGTCAACTCCACCTGATGCCGTTTGGTCAACAATTACATTAATAAGGAGTGTTGGTGTCAGGCAGGCGGCCGTTCATAAAAGTACTACCAATAACTTTTGCAATAATTATGTTTATATATTGCATCGACCCCAAGTAATTGGGATAAGAGTAGGAGAAAAATGATTAATGCTTTCTCCACTTAGGGGCTGTTTATAAATTACGTAAGAGATTTACCGCCTTTTTTTTTTGCGGTGGGCTATGGACGTCGCACCCCGCCAAATCGGTCCGGGGTGACGGAAGAGGCGGCGCGCAACGCCATTGACCCACCCTGCAAGCATCTCTTCTTCGCCGTGCGAGCGGACCACCGGTACCCGATCTTTGTCTTCGGTCGGTGGTCCGCCCAGCGGTATGCCCTCTCGGGTTCCTCTCTCGTCGACGCCCCGACAGCTTTCGCCGTCGAGGCGTCGCCCTCACGCGGTGGCCTCACGTCGGGTGACTGGACAATTCCCCTGTCCGATCACCCGAAGTCTCGGTTAGGGCGGCATCAGGCGTAGGTATTCGCGCCTGCGCCGCCCCGGCCGCGGGCGGCGACCCGGGTCACGGGAATCCTCCCGGGCCCGTTCCGCCGCTTTTACGAGATTTACCCCCTACCGTACGACATCATAAGATTGCAACTACTCCCCCTACCCCTTAATAAGATTTTTTGTATGAAAAGTCCCTATTGATCAAATATAACTCCGTTTATTCTGAAAGTATCTTTTATTATCGATCAATCTTCTTACTACAAGTATCATCAACTCACTGCAATAGTAGTAGATTAATAAAATTATTTTTTTTTATTAATTTTATTAATCTATCACAGTTTTGACCAAAATGAGTAAATTTATTTAATAACTTACGTAATGTCAGGTTCACTATTATACTGCCTATAGTAAGATTCAATAGAAAAGCAGAGAAGTTATAATATTCAATCTTAGTCCTAAACGCCTTACATAATTTATGGATAGCCCCTTACCATTTTTAAACTAAGCAATGAATTTTAACATATATTTTATATACTTATCACAATATAGTTTATTACACACTGTCTATTGTTCTATGTTAGTTCAGTGAATCAAGTCTTCTTTATCTATACACAGACAGAAGGAAAACAGAGTGGAGGTTATGTTTTTTTTTAATTGATTAATTTAATAATATATTTTCTAAATTAAA
Organism: Lymantria monacha; assembly: GCA_905163515.2. Classification (NCBI taxonomy): domain Eukaryota; kingdom Metazoa; phylum Arthropoda; class Insecta; order Lepidoptera; family Erebidae; genus Lymantria; species Lymantria monacha. The sequence continues at coordinate 9,018,344 of LR991107.1, read as the reverse complement.
CTCTTAGCTGCCTTTAATTGGACATACGAGACATCCGAGTTAGTATTTTTCAGATATCTTTTGGAAGAAATATAAATACGATTTTTTATTACATTTTTTGTCGGATATCCCGTATTGTATAAGTTAAAAAAGGCTATATTTTACATAAGATATGTTTATACACGTTATTAAGTTAAAATAGATTAATTTATATGCATTATATGATAATTATTACGTATAATGTTACATACTTAAGCTATTAAGTACAACTAAATTAATTAACTTAAAGATATTATTATGTTTCCTATCTGGAGTTGAATTATTAGTTACTTTAAAGCTATTTTTATGTAATTTTATTAAAATTAGATCTTAATTTTTGTATTAAATGCCAAATTTTAGTAAGTTTTAGGGTAATCCTACTATATTATTATAAATGTGAAAGTTTGTGAAGATATTTGTATGTTTGTTATTCAATTACGCGTAAACCGCTAAACAGATTTGGATGAAAATTAGCACAAAAGATACTTTATATGCCGGCAATGTGTTTTTTAGAATAATTTAATGATAAAGTTAGTTAGTTAGTTATATATAGTTTGTTGGTTTTCCGCGTGGTGATGACACGAATATTGTTGTCATCACCCCTTACTTGCTTGTGAGAGTTGTTTAAATCAGCTAAAAGGTTCTCTGTCTAAAAGGCATCAGCGTTTTAATGAGGAACGTATAAAACTGTAATTGCTAACTCGCTTGCCAAGCGTGATGGATAGCACGAAGAATTACGTCTAGAAGTGGACGTCGAAAGGTTGTATGATGATGATTGCTATTTTTGCCATAAAATGTTATTAACGTATTTTTAGATATATGTTTAAAATTTAAAAACATATTTCCAGACATCCAATTAAACTAGAATATGGAATATAATTTGAATTATGATGATAAAGAATTAGCTTTACTAATTTCTGTTTTATATTGTGTCTATATATTAATAGGGTTTTTAATTAAATACATATCAAATTGAATAGGATAAGAGTTCTAGGACTAAATTTGATATTAACTTCATTCTAAATATAAGTTTTTATAATAGGGCAACATTACAGAATTCGTTTTGAAAGCAGATAATGGCCGCATGGTTGGTCAAATAAAAGTAAAATTTGAATATTATACCTAAATTTGACTTTTGATCTGAATGAGTATTATGTTTACCCTCTATTACCCCTATATTTGTTATTGGTATTGAAGACCCAGCACTAAAAAATAAATGCTTGAGTCATGAAAGACTTCACAAACAAACACAAATTACACCCAGACCCGCGATAATCGTTTGTGGATCATACAAAGAATTAATCTGAGTGAAGATCGAACCCATGATACTCGACACATAAGGTCAGTACTTCAACCACTTCGACATCTGTGCAGTCTTTAAACATTAATAGTATAGTAAATTTTTTTATACGTTTTTCGTGTCCGTTATTTGTAGCATTTTAAGAAAGCCATATTTAAAAATCATATTACTGTAATAGTAAGTAGATTAATTTACTTATTTTGCGATAGAATTATACAATTTCTAAGATAAAAAACTTATAAGACAATTTAATTCAACAAAACGTAATATACGTTTTAATTATACAAATTAAAATCATTATTTATTCATAGTCAAAACACCTCTATTGTTATCTTTATAATAATTAACTTGCTTGTAATACAGAATGTACATTCGGCTACATTAAAATGTAAAACAGTAAGATTTTACGATTAATAACTTCATAATACTTAGGTATGGTTTCATAACCATTGGCGAAGATACACGAACGATCCCGATCCGCCCCGAACGACTTCGGCCCCGCGTCTTGATCACGACTATGCGAGATAGAAGTAATGATTTGTTTGGTTACAATCGATTCTATGGATTGACTATCAAGATGGACATGTAATTGCTGAGAAGTAATGTGTATATCAAATTAATGTTTTACAATTGTTTATAATAAATATGGAGGTGGCAATTGAAGATATTAACATCAAGAAAAAATTAAATTAAAATAGATAAAAGAGGAAATATATTTACTAAGTAAAATTTACATCGTAATCAATATAAATATTCCTCCTGACATATTTACTAGATTAGCACTATATATTAATTATCATCATCATCATCATCATCACAGCCCATAAATGTCCCACTGTTGGGCTCGGGCCTACTCCGCAGTGGGAGGGAAATTAACATACTATACCGCGCTGGTCAGACGTGTTGGTATAGGGTTTTGTTTCGAATTTTAGTTCTCTCGCTTTTTAATAAAGACAAAACTAACGTTTGAACATTAATTTTAAATAAATGCCATCAAATTTTATTCTGAATCATATATCGCGCTTAACAACATCATAACAGAATAATAACATACAAATATTTCTATTATATTTATCCAATTAGCTGAAACATTACGGCCCATTTTGAATTCCTGCGCCCGCGTCTGTAACAATTATTGGTCCATCGTTCGACTCATCGAATCACGCGCGCCGGTCGTCGACATACTCGATCTCTCCATCGATCTCCAATCTTGTTGATTAAGCTATTACCAAAACTACACGTTTCCTCATCTACTCATTCCCTGCAGCGTCGCTTGCGGTTTTTTTTATATATAAATCATCTCCGTTATTCGAATCTTCTATCATTTTGTAGTTATTACATTTTTTTTTACAAATGGATGGATTCTATTATGATTGGTGTTTAGGTAAATTGGAATCGTAGTAATGTTGATTGATTCTAACATTATTCACTATTACGATGAATTAAATAGTGGAGCAATGATTATCTATCTGTTATGATTTTCATTACGATGTTACAACTTTGATTGTAAGAATCTGAGTTAGGTACATTCGTAATTAAGTCCGGCTGTAATATGAATTTTATCATTTCCGAGTGATAGTGTTTATAACTTTTGACCTTAATTTTAATACTGTTTACTATGCTTACTTAAACAATATTTTTCTGAATTGATGTACGTATTTAAAAAGCAGATTGTTAAATAAAGAAATATCTATTTGTGTTAAGATTTTTTATTTATTTATTGCATCAAAGAAACATACAGTATTATAATTAATTTACAATAAGAAAAAAATATTAAAATAATTAACACTATCACTAATGAAGTTTCTAATATTAATTAAGAGATTATTAAATTAAAAGTCTATTAGATGTTATATAAAATAAAAAAGAAAAGTAAAGAAGTAGGTAAAGAAATACATGAAATTACAAATTATGCCGCAAATTTGGAAAGTTCAGATCTAAAAGTACTAAGAATTTCATTAAAAATATCTATGTTGTTATACTTAATATTATAACAGCTACAAGCACGTTTTATAAATATATTTTGTCCATATGAAGTTTATTTTTCTTATATTAATGATATAAATATTGCTGTGCTTTTAGTAGTTGCAACTAAATCGGCAAGATTACTACTTGTAGCTATCTTATGCGATACGAATCATCTTAAATTGCCATCGAACAAAGTTATATGAAACAGAGACAATAAAGTTATAAGCGCTAGGCCTCCTGGTGTTACTAGACTATTTTCATTTCATGTTCTTATTGGCATTATGCTTATCTTTTAACTTTATTCATTTCAAGTATTCACCTTTTGTATTCTAAGATAAGTTGTGTTTTCATATTGTGATATTATCTTTATATTTATAGCTACCGTATGCAGCAATGTATTTCTGTCTTCTTAATACCTATATGTCTATTTTATTAGTGATAAATGTATCTCATTGAACGAGTGCAAATTCTTCATTGTTTCTCTTCAATTCTCCGTTTGATTTTCATTTGGCACAATTCTGTGTGATTCTGTGTGTGTAAATGTTTTAGTGTAATTTGTCCTCGTTAATTTTATAATTGTATTACGGTATTATTGTGTAAATACATATAAATGGATGTTGTAAGTTTTTGTAATGGCGATATTTGGTCTTCTTATTTTTTAAACGAATGTATTTTGTAGATTTTTACTTACTTTTCGTTTTAAACACTTCTCAGCTTCCATGGTTACGAGGGGATAAATGCTGAAATGTGTTTGAAATATCGGGCAATTAAAAATCAAATACACAAGCGATAAAATTCTTATATTTTTTCCTTATGTATAATCATTTCGTAAACATCAGTGATTATTACGATAACCAGTAATAATATAAGTTTAATAATAATAATACTTTATATTATTTTCTGCCGCAAAAGTATCTTATTAATAATGTTACAATTTAACTTATACTAGGAACATCCTTTGTGGGAGACTGGTATCTGAACTAGGTTGCTCTATCATACAGATTACGGGACGAGAAATTAATTAAAATTCTGATCAAAACTATACTGAAATACATTATTATTATACATTACATATGTTAACTGAATGGTAGTAGAAAAACTATTATTCTACAATAATTATTGTACCTAATATAAAGAGATCTGTATAAATGTAGTTTACATTATACGGAGGATGAAATAAAAAAATGAAATTAGTCCTTCGTAGTGTAATTTCGCTGATATCGTTAAGTCGTTTAGTTATTTGGCCCAGGCTATCACAGGAACTGGTTGGACCATGCCGGGTCAAGCGCGGTCACGGCCTTAGATGAAGACATTCGGGTTCGAAAACAACAGTGGGGTGGAGCAGCTAATAATATATTATTAAGTATTTTTAGTTAACAAAAAAAATGTTATCTGACTTTTGTAATAAATCATTTTAAAATTATATTCGATTTTATATTGTTGTGATTATAGATATTCTGATATAGTATAATTGTATTAACTTGTAACAATATTAATTGTTTTATTCAAATCTAATTAATACTGTTGTAGGTATATGTAAAATAAGTGCTGTGTGGTAGCGGCTACGAATACTACCCACCCTTATTTTGCTCGTGGATGTCGTTAAAGATGACTAAGAGCCTTATAACGACCTAGGCCAACTCCATCTGATGCCGTTTGGTCAACAATTACATTCCCAAGGAGGGTTGACAGGCAGGCGGCCAGTCATAAAACTATTGCCAATAACTTTCACAGTATGTACTATGAAAAAAGAGTACATATTTTATCGACCCCAAGTAATTGGGATAATAGTAGGAGAATAATGTATTCATAACGTAATAGAATTTCCATGTTGTGACGGAGTAAGAATAGAATTCACCACCTCGTATCTTACTCATGGGTGATCGTAAGAGACGACTATGGGATATAAAACGAATGTATCATCTATGCAAGTCAAGAAGAACTCGAAACAAAACCCTATACCAACGCGTCTGACTAGCGTGGTATAGTGGATCAATTTTCCTTCCTTTATGGAGGAGGCTCGAGCCCAACAGTGGGACATATATGAGTTGAGATGATGTTGAATAAAATATACAATATACATATATAATTAAATCTGGATAACCAACTACTACTAACCGGTAATTTTTTCTTTAGTAATTTCTGGTTTATAGAAAACACATTTAGATATTAAAAGTAATTAATGAAACAATAAAAAAAAATGCAAACCACAAAAGAATAAAAGTTGATATCCCAAGTGAATTACGAGTTTTTCTATTCGTGATGATAGTGACCAAATTTACTTTTATATTCTAAAATTATTTGGAGTGGCTTCGTTGATTACACCTATTTAATTTTGATTAGATAAGGTCTAATTCAGACTCCGTTCAAGTATATACCTGGGCTGATAGAAGGGTGACGTATCCTAGCCTGGTTAAGGCTTAATTAATAAATAAATATTGTGAAATAAATATTGTTTCCTTGATAAATTTAAATCTCAGAAGTAATCGCCGAAACCGGCGAGCGTGTATGAAGAGAATTATGAATGTTGAGGAAGCGAGTGAAGTATGCAAGGATAGAGTTCTCTGGCACTCTGTTCTTTCTGCCTACCCTACAAGGGATATGGCGTGATGCTATGTATGTATAAATTTAAATATTGTACAGTTTCGAAACAAGGAATCACTTTAGCAGACATAAAACTTATACCACAAAGCTAACGAAGCAGTACCAAAGTGGAGTTTTATTATGTATTCAGATAACAAGTGTTTCTTAGTTGATAATTGGCCACACTTGACAAACAAATCACAAAGCAAACATTAAATTAATGTAAATAAATATCCAACGGTCAGATTCAAATTTGATTAAATAATTAACATGCCAGTGAGAAAATATCTTTTATTATGTCTACCAATTTTTATTGAAAGAAAATATGAATGGTAATAGATAAGCTTTGTATTGTATGTTTCAAGTAAATTCAATCTAATTGGTTTTATCAAAATATTGTTTTTTTTTCTCAGCCTGTATTTTCTTTTTTTTACACTATCCTGCACTAAAGAATTAATCCTTGTATTGCAGGGGACTTTAAAAACATATAATTAACGCAGACAAATTACATCCAGACGCAGAACAAGAGTTTATGGATCGCTCAAAGTATTGTTCTCCGTACAAATCGAACCTATTACACTGGCACGGCAGGTCGGCATCTTAACCACTACGCCATCGGTGCAGTCTTTATACGTCCATGATAGAGAGTAATTAGATTAGTAGTCTAATTAGTCTCTCTCCATCTCTCTCGTTCTAAAGACGGCAGTCCTACCGAAACCAAGAACGTTGAAAGTTATCGAAATGTCAGGTAAGTACAAATCAACGCAATAAAACCTGGAATATTACCTATTTTTTAATCTTTCCTTATTTATTTACTAATTTAACTGTAACTATACAGTACAGTTAAATTAACAACAAGTATTCAATACATAATATAGCGAATAATGACAACACTAGCTGCACTCACTGACATATTTACAATCAATCGAGCGAGAAACCGTGACACGACCAGAAAATACGGCCACAAAAATATTTGTACAGTCAGCGTAGTAATAAACACACAGAAGCGAAACGAATCGTCGCGTTCACTAAATAAAAATTTTTCGAACGGATCAACAAAAAAATATCAGTAAAAATGAGCGTCGAAAGAGCCATCTCTCCTGGGTAGAACTAATTGGTCTTCGTTGGTTTATACTTAAAAAAGTTATTTGTTAAACTTGCAACACTATTTTTGATGTCCGAAGCGAGAACGTGAGGTTGTTGAGAAAAAAAAAAATGACTGTACTGACCGCTGTTTATTTCTTTGATGTTAAGAATCGAATAGATATTTTTATATTTGTTATATAATATGTATGTTTTTATTACAAAATTGAAGTAGATAAATAGGTTATCTCAATACAGCTTGCATAAGTCATTTAGAGCCTAAAATAATCGATAGGAAAGTTTTAAATAAACTGTCTATTAATTGACATATTAAATATGATTCTGTTCGATAAAATAATACATATTCTTTCTAAAACTATTCTAATCACATGATTAGAATAGTTTTTTTCTTAGTCCTACTGCATTAGTCTCTGACAGCAAGAGGGAGACAGGCCAGACATATTAGCTTAGATAAAATAAGTAAAATAGTTTTGGAAGTATTCATTTCAAGTATATCTTTTAAAAATGAATTATATTATTTATAATTTTGAGTTTATTACCTACCTGCATTTGAATTGATGATACAGCTAACGGATAATCAAAACATGAAAAAGGATATGATCGTATAATAACATGGTTGTCAGCAATCAAATGACTGATCTGTGGCGTGTGTCGAAATAAAGTTATAACTGCGCCATGTTAGATATACTCGATACGGAGCGGTGCAGTTAGATAAAACACCTGTATCTCCGCCTACCTACCCACTTATAAATATGTAACCCCCTATTGTCCTCACAAAAGAGATCTATCCGAGGACTTGCTAACAAGGGATTTCATGGAAAAAAAAAGTCGAACGATCCGAATGCGCACCAGATTTGTTGGCGAACAATGGAACGAGCAGACGGCCAGGTAGAATAAATTCCCTTTTGTTGACTACTATTAGGATTGTAATGTTTGAAAGTTTTTGGGAGTAATAAAATTCGATGAGACTTTTTTTTTCTATTTGGAATTTATGATTCTGACTGTACTACCCATTCCTTTTGATTTCAATTTATATAAAAGTTGTAGAATTGTAATTTGATATCATTACAACTTTGACTATTATCGTTTGGTTAAAAAAAATAAAGGAATCAATATAATCAAACATAACATTCACATCTTGATCAAATTTCAAATAATCAGCTATCAAATTTATATAAAGTATCCTCGGGTTGCTGGACGGGCGACCGTTAAAATTAATGACATTTCTTTCACTATTGCCGAGAACATTCGGTTACCCTCTGTCTACCTGCCAATGATGTGTCTATTTAGACATCAAACTACACTTTTTTGTTCATATATATCTGTGAAACTAGTTATAGAAACACAAAACAGTCATTGTTGAAACGCCTTTAATGATTTTCGGCACATTTGCTAAGTTCCAAATTCGAATTCTGCGAAACTAGGTGTTTTAAAAAAAAAGCAAAGGTGCGTTTTCAGCTGTCAAATGAGGTGCTATTTACGATTTTGGCGCAAAACGTGAGGGATTAAATGAAATTAATAGTATTGTAGATGCAATCCGAGGCTATTTGTGACGAAAAATATATTACAAAGTTTATGTACATAATATTTTTATGTATTTTAATGTATTTTTCGTGTTTATTTAACAAATGTTTGAGATTAAAACTGTTTTCTTTTATATCTCATTTCCATTTAGTATAATGCGTTTTATGTTATTTTGAACAATACATAATATTTTGTATTGTTTAAGATTTTCTACGAACAGATTTATTAACCACGTGCGGTATATGAATCATAATTATTTTAACTCCACTCGTGATTTCAGTGGTTGTTTATGGTGGACATAGCATAATCTAAACGCTGGAAGTGGTGCGTGATCTCGTCCTAGAGGCTAACAAGCTTATGTATTACGCTAACGCGACGGGTGTGCTATTCCGACGCCCTATCCAAGCTTCTGGAGCCAGGGAAGAACACGATGGGACTTTATATATACAGGCTCACGTTTATTTTCCAAAGAGGTGGACATAGACTAAGGATGTGCACAAAACACGAATTTGGCTTTCTTCACACTTATGTGTTCATGCATGGTCTTTGGTAACGGGTACTCTTAATATGACCTTTCATCAGCACATAACTAATTTCATCCAAAAATATACGATGTGGTCTACCTCTTGTAATCGTCCCGCTCACATTTACTAAATATATTTGAATTATCAAATTCCCTTCACTTAGTCTTGCCACGTATTCTCCCAACCATTTTTTTGGTAGGCTATGGTTTGGACACACCCCACGATTTCATCCGGAGCGACGGAAGGGCGACATGCGCCCCCATAACCCACTGTTTCCTCCCAATTACCGTTGGACAGATCACTGGTACCGCTTCCATGATATCCGTGGCCCATTCTAACCATCTTAATATAGGTTTTTTAATCTTAAACCATTGTATTACTTCTATACGCCAAATGAACAGGTACCTGAAACCAATTTCTTGAACACAGTGGTATCCTCTATCTAATCTAAGTTAGAAATCTCAAATGTGCGATCCAAAAAAGAAAACGTGCAGTATCTTTAAATCTCAGTCTTCCCTTAATATGTAAAATATGTATATGCATATGACTTATCGCAAGTCTGAAGCACCGGAAACCATATAACCCTCGTATTAAGCAATCAAGCAATGCAGTGTACTTAAGTATTATCTTATCAGGACGGACAGACAGACAGGATGCCCGCGTTAGCTACCATCAGAGTGACAGACGAATCCCGGGGTAAACATGAATGTTGAAGAACAAATGAACTTGATTACATAATGTTATGACGGACTTTTATATGGGGCGAGAATTAGTATCAACATCTCAAATTGAGAAAATCTTTATCAATATTATAAATACAAAAAATATATTGTACTATCTGTGTGTAGTGTATCTACGCGTAAAAAAAAGAAAGAAATCATTTTATTCCAGCAAAGAGACACAGTAAAATAAAGGAACAAAAATACAGAATGCTTTATAGAATACACATAAAATATGTCTGTTGAGTTTAGGTCTCTTCCAAAATGGAAGAGAAATTAACCTACTATACTCCGGCTGGTCAGATGTATTAATATAGGCTTTTATTTCAAGTTTTCCTTCTCTTGCACAGATTCCATATTATATCTCTTAATCGTATTTCACGATATCGGATCACGGTAAGATAGGGATGAATTTCATTAATAAGTCAACATTCGTATAATTGATTACGTAAAATAATGATTTCTGATTTTTACGCGAATATATTTAAAATGAAACTGCTTTTACGGGTGTTTCGCGTTTATATTTGATTTTTAAAATGTCGAGCACTTCAACGTTCATTTACGGGAAGACTGGCAATCAGTAACCACAAACACAAAATTCAAACATATACATTTCTTAAGCTATATTTTTTAATTCTTACATAAACTTATTAAGTAATATAAATTAGGCTTAATATGTAATTAATTATCGTATAACATTATATACTTAATCTCCCATAAAAGAATTAACCTAATAAATTTAAGTCCTAATAAATTTTGTACATCTATAAATTCTGATTCTGTCGCTTAATCCAATCTATAGTTGCATATTAATAATATAATTGCTGGCAATGACTATCATTACCATACATTAATCCCATTACAACGGATTGTACGCGAGCTGATTATAAGATAACCATCTGAGATAACGGATTCTGAATGAGATATGGTTTCTATATTTGGACTCGAATATTATTAAAGATATTTAATGTGTTATAATTTATTAAAAGTTTATTTAGATGCTTTTGTTAGACCATTAACTTATATATGAATGTCGTGTGATATATTTGAATCTTAATTCCGAGAAATTAAAAAAATAACATCTCCCTTCATTACGGAAATGCTTGTGTGACTTTACAAACACCGAAGACAAAGATCGGATACCGGTCGCCCGCTCGCACGGCGAAGAGAAGTGTTTGCAAGCGTGGGACCATGGTGTTGCGCGCCGCCTCTTCTGTCGCCCACATCCATGGTCCACCACGCAAAATAAAAAAAAAGGGTGCTTTACAAACATAATTAACGAACACAAATTAGACCCAGATTCAGGACAGAAATTTGTGTGTCGCACAAAGTTATGTCCTGCTTGTTAATCGGACCCGCAATACTAGCACGATAGATCAGTATCTCAGGCTGTGTGGTAGCGGCTACGAATACTACCAACCCTTACTTTGCTTGTGGATGTCGTAAAAGACGACTAAGAGTCTTATCGAACGACCTGGGCCAACTCCATATAATGTCATACATGTACATTTAGTCATCAATTACATTCCCAAGGAGGGTTGACGTCTAGCAGGCGGCCGGTCATAAAACTATTGCCAATAAATTTTACAATATGAACTATGAAAGGAGAGTTCATATTGTATCAATCCCAAGCAATTGGGATAAGAGTAGGAGAACGATTATGAGATCGTTATCTCAAGCCATCTGTGCAGTTAATTGTAGGCAACTCTGTCTAGAAGTTTCTACTGTAAGCTTAAACCCTGGAATTATTGACTGTGTCCCATGAGGCTAATACTGTACAGGAAATAATAAGTATGCTACAACTATCTAACGTTTAGGAATCAAATTAAGTGATTCATATATATAATATAAGCCGCGTAAAGGCAGGCGTATATATTGTCAATTAACACATTTTCCCTAAAAATTAACGTATAAACTACTGCTAGATAGACAGGTGCCAGCAAACTTAAAAGGTTCAGCAAGGAGATCAACTTATATTTTAAGATTAGGTTAGATAGGTTTCTGTGTGGTGTCGGAGTAAGAATACAATTCACCACCCCATATTTTGTCCGTGGGTGATCGTACGAGACGACTGAGGGATATAAAATGCATACAACATCTATGCGAGAGAAGGAAAACTTGAAACAAATCCCTATACCACCACGTCTCAGCCCGGGGTGGGACGCTGGAGGAGGCGGCACGCCTGACAACTCTTGGCACCGAGGAGATTGTCAGGCGGATCGAGGCGCTGAGGCTAAGGGTGGCCCTGGATAAGACAGAGGCCTTATTATTCCATGGGCCCCGCACCAGTCCACCCACAGACGCCTCGATCACCGTCAATTCGGTTCCCATCAGCATCCGGGCCCATATGAGGTACTTGGGCCTGGTGCTCGACGGGCGATGGTGGTTCCGGGAGCATTTCCGTCGGCTTGCTCCACGGCTTGTCGGCGCGGCGTCCGCCCTATCCTGGCTTATGCCGAATGTAGGCGGACCCAGCGCTACGTGCCGACTGCTGTACGCGGGGGTGGTCCGGTCGATGGCCCTGTACGGCGCACCCGTGTGGGCGGGGTCCCTGACCGTCCGACTTAGGGCTCTACTATGGCGACCACAGCGGGCCATGGCGGTCAGGGCCATACGCGGATACCGCACGGTGGCGACGGAGGCAGCATGCCTGTTGGCCGGAACACCTCCGTGGGACTTGGAGGCGGAGATGCTCGCCGGACTGTACCGGCGGGTGTCAGCGACGCGGGCAGGGGGCGGCACCGTCTCGCTTAGTGAGATGGCCGCTTGGCGGGGCGACGCCCGCCGTGACGTTATTGCTCGTTGGGCAATCCGGCTGGAAAGGCCTCGGTTCGGTGTTCGGACCATCGAGGCCTTCCGGCCAGTGCTGATGGAGTTGGTTGGGTCGACAGCACGGGGTCCTTTCCTTCCGACTGGTGCAGGTCTTGACGGGGCATGGTTGCTTCGGCAAGTACCTGAACACGGTCGTGAGGAGGGAGAGTACACTGTCCTGCCACCACTGCGATTGCGACGAGGACACGGCGCAGCACACGCTCGAGGTCTGTGTGGCCTGGGCAGAGCAGCGCCGTGAACTCGTCGCGATCATCGGTGCCGACCTGGCGCTGCCGACCATCGCTAAGGCGATGCTCGACAGCGTCAGGAACTGGGACGCGGTCGCCGCCTTCTGCGAGACAGTTGTCTCGCGGAAGGGGGCGGCGGGGCGACTCCGAGAGGAAATCCTCTTCGGTGAGACGCTCCGTCGCCGGCGCCTGGGGCGGCGGAGGCGCGAGTATCTGCGCCTAATGCCGCCCTAGCCGAGGCCGCGGGTGACTGGACCGGGGAATAGTCCTTCACCCGCAGAGAGGCTGACCGCGTGAGGGCGACGCCCCGGCAGTTAGCTGGGGCGTTGACGGGGGATGGTACCCGAAAGGGTAACCCGCCGGGCACGGAAGGCAAGGAAGCGGTACCAGTGGCCGGCCCAATGGCGATGGGGAGGGAATACGGTGGGTTATGGGGTCACGCGCTGCCCTTCCGTCGCCCCGGACGGTACGGGCGACGTGTGACCGGGCCATAGCCTACCAAAAAAAAAAAAAAAAAAAAAATACCACCACGTCTGACCAGCGCGGTATAGTAGGTTATTTTCCCTACGGAGGAGGACCGAGCCCAACAGTGGGACATTTATGGGTTTTTTTTGTATACATTCTCTTGTATCACTTACAATACCCATTTCTATGGGTATTGTAAGTAAATGAGGAGCGCAATTATAATGGCACCTCGTGGTAATTTATAACTTCCCAGGTACTAAGAAAAAGAGTATCAAAGTACCAAAAATACATGATTAAGTTAAAATATATGTCAATATTTATCATCATCATATCAGCTCATATACGTTCCACTGCTGGGCTCAAGCCTCATCTAGAATAGAAGAAAAATTCACCTGCTGTACCACTCCGGTTAGGTGGGTTGGTATAAGTTTTTATTTCGAGTTTTTCCCTTGTTATATCAATACTATTCAGTTATAATTTTCATATTATATTCCTTGTGTAGCGACGGGATAAAAATACAATTGAAGCTTCACCCTATTGCCTATAAGACTAGTCTTGCCTATAAGAGTCGTAAAAATCGCCTAAAGATATCATCAGGTGAGCGGGTAGCAGATCTCTATATAAAAACTGCGTTCTTCCACCTGACTATTAAGACTACCTTACCTTACTATGCCTTCATTTCCATGTGTGGGAGGCCTACGTCCAACAGTAGATGGCGAAAGACTTAATGATGATAATGATAGATTTGTACAGATACTGCAACCAGTTCTTAAGATTAATAAAAATAATTAAATTTGAAATTACCAATAATAATCCGGTTTTCATTCATATTTCAACGAGAATTTCTTTCCTTAACAACAAAAATGTAGTAGTTCAAATAGCCAACACATTACTAGCTCATAGGTGATAATGCTAGTTTGCGTCGTCAGTTAGCGGAGCGGTGTTAGCTACTGCGCCTGCGCACCTCGGCCCAATATTGTTTCACTATGTTTGGACACCATTATCTACCAAGCCTCAGTTTGGTTTACGCGTGAGGGTTGGATTATGAGTACTTGTTTGAAAAAAAATATGATGCCTCGTTTTATTTAACATGTTCCTTTTTGCCTGTATTTATAATATTTGATTTTATTTTTAAAAATAACCTCTAAAAGGTGTAAATCTATGTGTCGTGGGGATTAAAAGGTACAAATTATGGAAACAAATTGCACTCGAACTCAAAACAATTATTTTTGGATCTCGCAAAGAATTTTCCTTTTCTTTTTGCGCGTGCTACGGTCGGTGCACTCCTCGCACCACTTCGTCCGGGGCGACAGAGGGGCGTAAGCATGCACACCCGTAACCCACCCGTGACACCTCGCCTTCGTCGTTGGACCGACCACCGGAGCAGCGTGAACTTCACGTCAGTGGCAAAGAATTGTCCTGCGAGAGATCCAACCCGCAATACTCAGCACAAGAGTTTTATAGTTAGATTCTGAATTTATTAAGTTATAGATATAATTTTGAAATTATATTGCTTTCATCCTTACATTCTCAGTCTCGTCAACAGTTACATTCCCAAGGAGTTGGGGTAAGGCCGGCTGCCTGTATATATAATTAAACTAAAGAAAATAATAATCTTTAAACGAACAGTTATGACTATGGGGTAAATAATAAGTATATGGAAATATATAAGAAAATAATGTTAAATTTCAAGAATTCTAGATAGGTATCCTACTCATTACACGAAATTTCCAAACAATTCTAATTAATCCTTCAATAATGATATAAGTTTTCCGTGTGGTGACGGAGTAAGAATACTATTCATCACCCCGTATCTTACCCGTGGGTGATCGTACGAGACGACTAAGGGATATAAAATGCATATAACATCTACGCGAGAGAAGGAAAACTCGAAACAAAACCCTATACCAACACGTCTGACCAGCGCGGTATAGTAGATTAATTTCCCTCCAATTACGGAGGAGGCCCGAGCCCAACAGTGGGACATTTATGGGCTGTGATGATGATGATATGATGAATTTTATATGTATACCATCGTCCCTTACCTTTCGGCTAGGAGACGTAAGTAGATGATGATAGTACATAAAGATATAAGTAAGGTATTACAGGAGAAGAAAAAAAAGAAATGCAAACCTAATGAACGCTAAAACCTTTGGCCTGCCTATATCAATTTATTTTTTTACTCTCATCATTCTCATTCTCCTACTCTTATCCCAATTACTTGGGGTCGATACAATATGTAGATACTCTTCTTTCATATTACATATTGTAAAAGTTATTGGCAATAGTTTTATGACCGACCGCCTGCCAGACGTCAACCCTCCTTGGGAATGTAATTGTTGACCAAAGGACATCAATTGGAGTTGACCCAGGTCGTTATAAGGCACGTTAGTCGTCTTTTACGACATCCACGAGCAAAGTAAGGGTTGGTAGTATTCGTAGCCGCTACCACACAGCTAGCTAATTTTTCTACCCTATATTATTGATAATAGTAATTTTTTTTTGTAATTAATTTTGTAATTATTAAAGGTATTCATAGTACTCATAATATTATCTTTGTTATAAATTAAATAATTATTATGATACAACAGCTTTCAATTCTTTAAAAGTAAACAATAAATTATGTCTTAATCTCTATTTCAAACACTAAGATCTTAATACAACTAGGAACACATTGAAACCCACATTGCACTAATAAGCACTCAAGAAACCAGTTATACAAGAATGCGAGTGGGCGTGTGGTTCGATTCCCCGGCCGGACACTATTGTGACGTAATACCATAGATTGGTTTGTTTACCGTAAAGTAGACTAGTAATAGATACGAATAGTTTATGGGATATTGTGAATCAATACTTTTTAAATCAATATCTGCTAGCTATTTAATATAAGTAATGGCTGTGATTACCAATATAAAAAAATATATGAACTTTAGGCTGACATAAGAGAAAGTTTTTTATAGTTTAGCACTTTCTTTAATCCTTACTAATATTACAAATGCGAAAATAACTCTGTCTGTCTGTCTGTCGCTCTTTCACGCCAAAACTACAGAACCGATCTTAATGAAATTTGGTACACAGATAGTCTAGAATCTGAAAAAGGACATAGGCTACTTTTTAATGCAAAAAAGGGTTGTAAAGGAGGATGGAACGTTGTAAGAAATTATCGTCATTTTTAAAGCCAGAAGCTTGAAAATTTATTTTTAGGCTATTGATAAGATATAAATAAATATGACATTAAAATTTCGTAAAATATTTCTCTTAAGGGGTAAATAAAAATAGGGGATGAAAAACTTTAGGATAGTAACCTTTTACGCGGACGAAGCCGCGGGCAGAAGCTAGTACTTTTATATTCTCCAGGTTAGAATTAATATTATTATATTAAACTTGCTTGTAAAATATCTTTGAAACCAATTATCATCATTCTCCTCGGCTCTCCTTCTCATTAGGGCTAACGTAAGATAGAGTTTCCATATGGTAATGGAGTAAGAATTCAACCCTACCTCCTCGTCTGTGGTTGTATAAAATTCACCACCCCTTTATCCTGTTCGTGGGTGTCGTAAAATACAACTAAGAAACATAATATACACATAAAATCTATGCAAGGAAAGGAAAATTTGAAACTAAACCAATTTAACCAGGATATAGTAATTTAATATCTTTTCCATTGTAGAGGAGTCTGGAGCCCAGCAATAGGACGTGTATGAGCTGAGAATATGACGGAGAAAGATAGGTTTACTATTACCTTTAGTAACTATAGTGAATAGCACCAATTTTTTTCATAGGCTACACACCACCCGAATCGTTTTGTACGACAAAAGATACGGCAGCATAACTTGCTTTAGTACTGCTCAACACCAATCAAGTGGACCACAGGGACTTATTCTCTTTGAGTATATTGAATGAATCTATCGCGTTTGTATTTGATTTTTAATTTCCCAACGTTTCGAACACTTTGCAGTGATTATGGTCACGGGAGGACTAAGGTGTCTTACGTCCAATATGTCATTGTTATTACAGAAATTTATATCTACTCTATATGATATTAAATTTTCACCCACATTTTTAATACAAATTAATACAAATTCATTGTACAAAAAGAAAATGATACATACATACATACATATAATCACGGCATATCCCTTGCAGGGTAAGCAGACAGAATAGAGTGCCAGAGAACTCTATCCTTGCATACTTCACTCGCTTCCTCAACATTCATAATTCTCTTCATACACGCTCGCCGGTTTCAGACACTCTTGACTCCACCTTCCTTTAGTACGTGACCAATCTGGTCTAGGTAGGTTAGTCTCGGTCTCCCCCGGTACATCCTTCCACTTTCACATTGTATATCTTCTTAACCAGACGTTCGTTCGGCATTCTTTCCACATGTCCGAACCAAAGAAAATAATTCTATATATTTTATTTCAAATGTGTAATACTCGCGTAAACATTAGATATCATTATGAATGAGTCTAGCTTTTCTCAATAGGGAATGGTGGATTCAACTTAAGCCGATCTTAGAACTTTAAAACCGACTGATAGTTCAAAATGTGAACTAATAACCAACTACACAGATGGCGTAGTGGTTAAGATACCGACCTACCGTGCCAGTGCCGTGGGTTCGATTCCTAAGCAGGACAATACTTTATGCGATCCACAAAGTGTTGTTCTGAGTCCGAGTGTAATTTGTTTGCGTTAATTCATCATCACAGCACATAAAGTCTCACTCATGGGCTCGGGCCTCCTCCATAATGGAAGGGAAATTAACCTACTATACCGCGCTGGTCAGACGTGTTGGTATAGGGTTTTATTTCGAGTTTTCCATCTCTCGCATAGATGTTATATGGGTTTTATATCCCTTAGTCATCTCGTACGATCACCCACGGGTAAGATATGGGGTGGTGAATAGTATTCTTACTCCGTCACCACACGGAAATTTGTTTGCGTTAATTACATGTTTGTAAAGTACCCCGCAATACAAGGATTATTACTTAGTGCAGGGACGTGCATTTAAAAAAAAAATGTAAATGAGACCGTTTTATAATAGTGCCACATCTAATTAAATATTCGATTATAATATGAGGAAAATAATTTACAGTGTTTGAATCCGTGAGTGACGGTTATCATCACTAGCAGGCGGCTATAGTATCTGTAATAAAAAAAAACTATCATTTACTTAAATACACCTCTTTCCATAATTAACCATATACAGGTAATCCCTAAATGCTTACATATCAAAAGAAAAAAAAATATACCAGCACCTGTAATTAAGCACTTGCAATCAAAACTAACATATATATGGGGGCTGGAGGCTGTATTTTACGATTTAATATGTAAAGCTATAAACACAAAAGCCATAATTAACGAGAAGCCTTTGGGGATAACGAGGTTCGATCGCGGGATGTGGCACATAAAACTATCGGGATCCCATTTTTATGTGCCCATGATTTAGGAGAACTTGTGATGTAAGAAGCAGTGTTAGCAAGGTGTTATGATCGTCAAGTTCTCGGATTTTGGAAATAATTTCGTGTCCTGATTATATACCTAAACCATTACATTTTATCGATTACTGATTGGTTTGATTGCACAGCTGGCGTAGTGGTTAAGATACCGACCTTCCGTGCCACGCAGGACATTACTTTGTGCGATCCATAAAGTATTGTTCTGAGTCTGGGTGTAATTTGTCTGCGTTAATTGCATATTTGTAAAGTCGCCCGCAATACAAGGTTTATTTCCTTAGTGCAGGGTGGTGTATTTAAAAAAAAAATATTTTGTGTCTAGTTTATTATACATGGTTCACGACTCAAATTAAATTATTAGTTAAAATATAACATTTATTTCTTAGAAAAATAATATTTTGTTTCAGTCAAAATAGAGAGTTTTGTACAATACGTGTATAATTTCTACTATAAGGCATCCTTAAAGTTGGGACAAATATATAAATCCATATAAATATAATCTAATACATAAATGTAAGAGTTTCGGCAGTAACGTGTACGGCTAAAGTAATGGTCTTGTATTATATTAAGTATTTTAATGTTTGAACGTGTTATAATTATTTTAATGGCATTTTATCTAACGTAATACTAAGCAAGCGCTAAAATGTAATGGATATAATATATCGGTGCTGTGTGGTAGTGGCTACGAATACCACCAACCCGTGCTTTGCTTGTGGATGTCGTAAAAGCCAATTAAGAGCCTTATGACAACCTGGGCCAACTCTATCTGATGCCGTTTTGTCAACAATTACTTTACCAAGGAGGGTTGACGTCAGGCACGCGGCCGGTCTTAAAGCTATTGCCAATAACTTTTATAATATGTCCTATGAAAGAAGAGTACATATTGTATCGACCCCAAGCAATTGGGATAAGAGTAGGAGAATGATGATGATGATATATCGATGCTTTACATACGTTTGCGTTTTCTAGCATGAAGAAGATACTATTAACAGTGTGATCATAGCGCTGTTGAAGGTGATGACGACGTTAGGTTACTGACAGACCATGGCACTAAATAAAGTATTAATTTATAATTAGAGTTGAAGAATTAGAAAATTTGGCATAAAAATCTTTGTAACCATGACATAAAATTTCTTAAAAGAAAAATTCTATACGAATCTTCTAATAATGTGTTTATTGTTCAAAATTTATGGTAAATCATTATTTTTTAACCTTAAATAGAGAGCATAAATATGATTATAGTATATAATATAATTACATTAAAATATTATACAATACCTATTTTAAATTCGAATCTAAAGTAAACTGAAAATAAATCCAATTTGATATTTAATTCATTGCTACTAGATTTTTTAACCAATTTTCTCAAAATATAGGGTTTCATAGATATTTTTATTTGTACGTATTAAACTAGGTGAAAAAAAACCCTTGCACTCAAAAACGTCACCATCCATTTGCAGTAATAGAGTATAATACAAATACAGATTAAGCATATTTAATTCCAAATAGAGGAGTTATTTGAACAAGTGGTTCGTACTCATCATTCGAGTTTGGTGAATACTACCTATTGTCCTTTACAACGCATGAAAGGTGCACGACAGGTTAAGTGGATGGATAACAATGCATGTCGGGGATTTGTGAAAATTATAAGTTTTAATATTTGAATAGAAAGGTACTTGGAAATTGACGAAGGTATACCTATTTTTTAGGGCTGTCTCCAGTTCTATTTTTTTTTTTATATTATTCTCATACATTTCTTTGACATGTGTTGAAATTTTGTTATTTAGCGTATTTCATTATTCGTTGTTTATATTTGTAGGTTTTATATACAGGGTGTCCCAAAATTCAACGATAAGCTGGCACCAGCAGGTGGACCTACATATGACTACTCGAGAACAGAAAAGAAAAAAATTCTACCTTGATTTTTCTTTTCATTACGACAAAAAAACCAAAATCTTTAAAAATGGACATCCTTTATTATATCATTAAGTGCTATTGCTACAGTTTTACAAGTAATTCTGTGATTTTTTTTGTATTGGCAAGGTAAGTAGCACTACTATCGATCACAACCATTAAAAATTCCAGAATATCTATAGTTTTTACACAAAAATCAATCAAAACTATATTTTTTTCATAAATTATGTAAGATTTTGACTTTCAGCTCACTTTCACTCATCATAGTGAAAAAAAAAAGTATGGACACTACTGTGGCAAATAGTATTAAAAATTGGCGCATCTAACTACAATTCTAAAATGGTTTAACATTCTAGACAAACTAGCCACAAAAATATACTTAGGTGTACTATTTCAAAATAACAACCATATTTCGAAGATTGTTAGTGTTGATAGTAATCACTTTTACTATGTAGCCAAAATGTTTTTGTAGCAAGTTCTCAGAATTTTAATGAGACATGTGCGTAGTCCATAAGATAAAATAAGTTAGACAGAGACAGAGAGATTATACGTTAGAGGGAGATAGATAGATGCTAATTGTTTAGTAACATTAATGCAGGTGGAGAAGTAATTAATGTCCTCAGCAGCACAGCAAGTCAGTATGCTCTACTTCTTTGTTTAACACCGTTCTGTTTTAATTAAAGTGGCTCTGGTACTGACGACTTTTGGATTGAATTAAGTGACCTGGAAATTGACCTGACTTGGCATTATTTTAGACTGTGATTTTGTGTTTTTTTTTTAAAGAAGTTTTGCCTTATTTTCAAGTGTTTAGCATTCATCATGCCGCTACCATACACAGCGTTAGAATACGCTAATATGCACCTAATTTAAGGAGAATGCCGATGCAATGCCAACGCTGCTAGCAGATTATATCGAGCAAGGTACCCTAATCTTCAAAGGTATCCGGATTATCGCGTATTTATTAACGTGTATCAAGCTTTTTCGGAGGATCGTATACCATCTGACAGGCGAAACGCTGGAAAACCTAGATCGGAACACGATGAAGAAGTTCTCACTGAAATAGAAAACGATTCAACTACCTCTGTACGTGCTGTACAAGCAGCAACGGGAATCCCAAAAAGTACTGCACATAGAATTTTAAAACGTCACGTCGTCGTGATGAAACAACCTGCAAGAAAGATGGATATTTAAATCTTCACAATCTTCATAGCTGGAACAATGAAAATCTGCACCTGGTGAGAGAAGACAATCCCAATACCAATTTAAGGTTAACCTATGGACTGGCATAATAAATGGCAAAGTGATAGGGCCCTTTGAGTTACAAGGAAACATAGATGGCAATAGTTATTTAAACTTCTTACAAAATGAGTTCCCAGGATTATTAGAAGATGTGCCCTTAAGTGATTTGCAAACCATGTGGTTTCAAAACGATGGTTGCCCAGCTCACTATGCCCGTCCTGTGCGAGAGTACTTAGACCAAGAGTACCCAGGGCGTTGGATCGGTCGACTTGGTCCTATCTTGTGGCCACCCCGTTCACCCGATCTAAATCCCCTGGACTTTTTCTATTGGGGTTGTCTAAAGGACAGAGTCTACACAAAACCGATTGCAAACTTGGACGAGCTTCGCCATAAAATAATTCAGACTGTGGATCTACGGACTACGCACATGTCTCATTCAAATTCTGGGAACTTGCTACAAAAACATTTTGGCTACTTACTAAAAGTGATTACTATCAACACTAACAATTTTCGAAATATGGTTGTTATTTTGAAATAGTACACCTAAGTATATTTTTGTAGCTAGTTTGCCTTGAATGTTATACCATTTTAGAATTGTAGTTAGTTGCGCCAATTTTTAATACTATTTGCCACAGTAGTGTCCATACTTTTTTTTTTCACTATGATGAGTGAAAGTGAGCTGAAAGTCAAAATCTTACATAATTTATGAAAAAAACATAGTTTTGATTGATTTTTGTGTAAAAGCTGTAGATATTCTGGAATTTTTAATGGCTGTGATCGATAGTAGTGCTACTTACCTTGCCAATACAAAAAAAATCACAGAATTACTTGTAAAACTGTAGCAATAGCACTTAATAATATAATAAAGGATGTCCATTTTTAAAGATTTTGGTTTTTTTGTCGTAATGAAAAAAAAAATCAAGGTAGAATTTTTTTCTTTTCTGTTCTCGAGTAGTCATATGTAGGTCCACCTGCTGGTGCCAGCTTATCGTTGAATTTTGGGACACCCTGTATATTTGAACTTGTAACATATTTAACTATGAACGCTAAATAAAGAGAGTCTCTAGTGATCTCTTAAGGTGGAGGAGTTCTTCTTTTTTTTATTGCCTATGGTGGCAAACTAGCAAGCAGCACACCTGATGGTAAGTGTTACTGCTGCCCATGGACCTTTGCTATACCGAGGGTATAGCTAGGCCACTGCCGACCATTAAATCTCCAAACCCATCCAGTTGGGCTTCCGGCTCTCTCGCTCACCGAACGAAGCGCAAAAGCACATTGCCATTATTCAGACGTCGGCCTTCTGCGAGAGTGTGGTACTACTCCGGACGGACTGACCCGTGGCTGTAGACAGAAAACTGTCAACAGCTTGGCCCTACCCACTATCATGTATTGTATCTTAAAAGAGAAAAAATAAATAAATTGAAACTATCCGTATGGTATAATAATATGAAGTATCGGTCAACCCTATATTATCAATATAAAATACTTGAACAAAATTGTTCTTTGCTGAAATAATTATAAAAAAAAAATACTACGAAAATATTATAAATTTTGTTAAATTGCCTCTAGCCTTTACTATTGATATGCTCGGTGCACATAATATCAGCTTTAAAAAGCTCCCCTACTAGTGTAAATTCATTTAAATGTGAATTTATTTTATTGTATGAATGCAGATGAGTTTCTTAATATTTTAGTTTTAAATAATGCAAACTAAACTGTTAATTAAATGGGTAAGATGGTCGTGATTGCGAATATATTTCAGTAATGAGTTTAGCAGGATCTCATTTGCTTTTAATGTCAGTTTTATCGATAAATAATAATGAGATAAAACATATTTACCTTTGTTACACAATGGGTGGGGAACCGCAGCAACTAAGGAAACATTATTTTGAAGCTATAATTGGATTTTTTAAGACAACGCCCTTCATTGTATGATATGCAATTATAGATATAAGGGCGATACAAATAAGAAAAAGTCATGATAAAACTCTGTGCTAATATATAGTGGTATATGATAAGCATGGTGCAGTTTAGGTCTATTCCCCCCCATTCTGAAGTGTGGCCAAGCCTAACAGTTGAAATATATGAGTTAAGAAGAATAGAACAAAAAGCAGAATCTTATGTTTAAAATCCACCACAATTTATTCCTCAGTGCGGGGTTTTGTATTAAAAAAAAACATTGAAAAGCAACTGATTATTATATAATAACCATTACTATAATCTCAGCTCATACACGTCCCTACTGGGTAAGTCTTTTCCACAATAGGAGGGAAATTGATCTACTATGTCATGCTGATCAGACGGGTTAGTATAGGGCTTCATTTCGAGTTTTCCTTCTCTTGCATAGATGTTATATGCATATTAAATCCTATAGTATATTATCCGTGTGGTGACGGAGTAAGAATACAATTTACCACCCCCTATCTTACCCGTGGGTGATCGTAAGAGGTGAACCCCTATACCAACACGTCTGACCACCGTGGTATAGTAGATTAATTTCCCTCCCATTACGGAGGAGGCCCGACTCCAACAGTGGGACATATATGGGCTGTGATGATGATGATGATTTTATCCTATAGTTGTCTTTTGCGATACCCATCGGTAAGATAGGGGGTGGTATATAATATTAAAAGTGGCAAATTACATTCATCCATCAGTTCGTAGACGTTGGAGAAATCTCTGTACAAGAATACCATCCAGAACGGTTCCGTGCCACCTTATATCACACGACTTACTGCAATTTTCGAGATGTCAAGTAGCGAATTATAATCAACTAAGTAAATATTTACTAGGTATATACCACAAATCGATCAGTCACAAAACTATTCTCAGCCATCGGACTTCCTGCACATAAATAGGCATAAGGTAAACCATATAACACCTACCTATCAATTAGTATAGAAGTGTATACAACCACTTTACATAGACCTAACTTAATAACTACATCTCTAAGTGATATAGTTTTAAGTAAACTGGTAATCTTCAGTCAGTTTGCTCACAATATCTCAGGGCAACACTAAAACTCATTCTCGGAATATGTTTTTAAGTATATCCAATATTGACTGAGTTTGGATGAGAGGTGAACAGTAGCGTATTTATATTTTGGATTCTAGTCCTTGTCGATAGAAACCAGTTCGTATAGAAATGATCTTCTGGGAAATAAATGTAATACTTTCATTGTTAAATAACTTTATGTAATTGAAATTGATGATTTGTTAACTTGGATAGTGTTATATATATATATATATATATATATTGTAAAAATTTAAAAATCTAATAAAAAAGTTAAATTCTAATTACTGAAAACACAGGCTTACATTGACTAAAAATACTGACAAGACGATTAAGATGAAATTTATCGATTGATTTATCGCCCCTGAAACCTCATATACACCAAACTTCATTAAATCGGTATTGCTGTTACCGAAATACTGAAACTATAGAAATATAAAAATATACAAGATTTACTCGTTTAAAGATATTAGATTAACAAAATCCTTAAAATAATCAAAAACTTAGCTGCCTGATAACTGAGGGAATGGGTGGTAGCGCTCTTCTGAGCAATGTATAAATCCTCACTGCGATTGTCTACCTGCTTGTCAAACGTGGCGACAATGACAATAATTTATCTAATAAACAAAACGCGCTATGTGGCTTTTTATTGGTCGGGTTAAGAGTCTCCAGTGCTCACCCACAGTCCGGGTAAAGTTATCATAACCATCTGCGGCTAACATTTCAGTCACATACAAAAGAAAAAGCCTTTTATTGGGAGATCTATGCTCAGCAGTGTATGACGGCAAGTTGAAAGGTAGTTAGTTTTTCATATTGTTAAAAATGAACGAACTAGATTCGTTAATAAAAACAAAATATATTGTTGACTATTTTTTTAATATGTAAATTTCATTTTTTTTTTACGATAAAGATCCTTGCGAAAACATTATTTCAGTACATACATATCATCACCCCATATCCCTTGCAGGGTAGGCAGAGAGAACAGAGTGCTAGAGAACTCTATCCTTGCATACTTCACTCGCTTCTTCAACATTCATAATTCTCTTCATACACGCTCGCCGGTTTCGGAGACTCTTGACTCCACCTTCTTTCAGCACGTGACCATTATTACATACATACATACCGTATTACTAATAATATTTTAAATCCTTGAATCTGTTTGTTAAGATTTAATATGAGTGATACCAAAAATCAGACCTGCGATTAATATATATACATTTATTTACAATTCTTCTTCTGAGCTACTATGCGTCCCAATATTAGGCACTAATCTGCATCATAATGGAAGGGTAATTGTCCATCTATACTAGATAAGTAACGATTTATTTCAAGTTTTCTTTTTCGTGAGTACATAGTTAGCACGAACTCTTAAGTAAATAATTTACAATTACATACAAATATATTTTATAACTTCAAGGATATTTCATCACCATCACAATCTATATATGTCCCACTGTTGGGGTCGGGCCTCCTGCGTAATGGGAGGAAAATTAACCTACTATACCGCGCTGGTCAGACGTATTGGTATAGGGCTTTGTTTAGAGTTTTCCTTCTCTTGCATAGATGTTATATGCGTTTTATATCCCTTAGTCGTCTCTTACGATCACCCACGGGTAAGATAGAGGGTGGTGAGTTGTATTCTTACTCCATCACCACAAAGATATTTAATAACCAAAATTTTTATTTAATCTGATGATAATAAAATAGAGATAAATAATTAAGAAGTATATATAAATAAAGTCATTAATAATTTATTGAATATGAATGAACTAGCAACGAAGCTAAGTCAAACCACTGTACTATTGAAGGTAACAAAACGTAATTGTCTCGTACATAAATACATATTATGTTACAATCTAAGCACATAGTAGGTAAGTAAATATTATTATATGTAACTATCTCAGAAAAAAAAAATGATCAGAAAAGATGACAACGTAAGGTAAATATTATATCAAGTTAGACGTACCACCTACACAAATATAGCTCCTATGAAATTAATGTCAACAAGAAAAACTACATAGAGCAAACACTATGTTATATTATCGCTACGTTTTAATCCATTGGACGATACACAAATAACTGAGCGAATGATTCGGTTTCGGGAGTAGCAATGTAAGTTAAATTTATGATATTTCCATCGTAATAAAGTTTGCTCTACAAAAGCACGATCATCGTACAGTCTCGAATAGGGTTGTTACTTAAAATAATACATTAATTTTCTATTATTATTGAACATTGAGATTTCAGTATTTTTTATATAATCGCTAATTTTATCATCATTATCATCACAGCCCATATATGTCCCATTGTTGGGCTTGGGCCTCCTACGTAACGGGAGTGAGATTAACCTACTATACCGCGCTGGTCAGACGTGTTGGTATAGGGTTTTGTTTCGAGTTTTTCTTCTCTTGCATAGATCTTATATGCGTTTTATATCCCTTAGTCGTCTTTTACGATCACCCACGAGTAAGATAAGGGGTGGTCAATTGTATTCTTACTCCGTCACCACACAGATAATAGTTAATTTATGAAGCCTTATTTCATTATTTTTTTTATTAGAAAGAGAAAAAATCAAGCATTAATTAATTGTATTTTGTTTATTATTAGATATATTGTAATTTACCTTTTGCTTCAGTAGGATAATACTGCTGCTGCCATTGTAAGTTTTGTGTTAGAAATCTAGGACGGGTAAAAGGTTGGATTTTCTACATATTTCATAGATTGTACCGGACTTTTGCAGATAATTCTCTGTACAAGCTAGGAGTTTGATACTGTGCTCAATTAATTATAATGGACTCGCCTTCTGTTGTAATAAAGATTGCGTTATAATGCTTTAATATTTTTACATATCTGATTACTCGTACCTTTTTAGGTTTCAAGTTTTGAGACCATAAAATATATGTTTATTTTTAAAATAATATTTCTAGTGTTAATGGTCTCAATCAGTTAATTAATTACTTTATCATTTTGCCGAGTTGAATCCACCTTTTGTATTTATTATCTTATTACAATAGTCAAATTGCCTATGTATTAAATCACTTATAAGCTCACAACCTCTTCACAAGTATTTATCTTATTTATCTCTCTGTTCCAATTTCACTGAAACGTAAAAACTCAAATAGAATCGCAGTATAGTGTGCTATGAAGTATAAATTCATAATTACTTTCATTTATTCCATGTAGTGTAAAGAAACTATGTATCATCTTTATCTTCATCTTATCCCAATTACTTGTACTCCAATGTGTTCTTCTTCTTTTCTACAACCGCGTCAATCCCCTTGTATCAATGTCATGCTTCACGCAAAATATCTATCTTTTCTTCTAAAAGAAACTAAGCATATTATAAAAAAAACAATTATTAGAAGGATTTTCTTATTGAAGGATCTTCTTGAAAAATGAACACACATTAAATATATTATATGATAGAATATTTTAAATTTCTATAAATTATATATGGCAACCCTAGGAGATGCGCGCGCGCATGCAGTACTGTAAATATTGACGGTAGCAGTAAGCTGCGACGACGCGTCACTGGCCGCGTGTGTCAACATTTGCGTCCCGGACGCGCTACATCTCTCGATGATACTCGCTTTTTGGAGAAACTGGATTATCTATGGGAATTTCAAAACACATTTTGAACTATGAGTTCAAGGTAATTTTAATCTACAATAAGGTGTCTAACACTTTATGTTCTATTAGTCAGTTTACCCGATTACCACGTGAGAGAAAAGAGAATTTTAATTTATCACACGGCAATTTCTGATCATTAATACTGGTAGGACTACACTGTTGACAGTTTTCTGTCTACAGCCGCGGGCCGGTCCCACCGGAGTATGAGCGGCAATGTGCTGCTGTGCTCCGCTCGATGAGCAAAGAGACTGTAGCCCAAGTTTCTGGGTAGGTTTGGGATTTTCGTTGGTAAGCAGCGGCCTAGTTCTATTCTCTAATATTGCAAAGGTCTATGGGTGGCAATAACACTTACCATAAGTTGTGCTGCTTGCTCGTTTGCCACAAAGAGCGATAAAAAAAACCTTTATTGCTCAGAAGAGTTTGCTTATAAACATTTTCATATAATCATCATCATCACAGCCCATAAATGTCCGATTGTTGGGCTCGGGCCTCCTCCGTAATGGTAGTGAAATTAACCTAATATACCGCGCTGGTCAGACGTGTTGGTATAGGGTTTTGTTTCGAGTTTTCCTTCTCTCGCATAGATGTTATATGCGTTTTATATCCCTTAGTCGTCTCGTACGATCACCCACGGGTAAGATACGGGGTGGTGAATAGTATTCGTACTCCGTCACGACACGGAAAATATTTCATACAATATTTTGATTATATAATTATTATCCGAGTCTTTATATTAAAAAAAAAATCTAGTATACGATTGAAAATTAAATAAAAATAATTGTAAATATAAGTGAAGGAAAGCTCTAAATTAAATTAAATACTAATCTGTTTGGGGAACGTGGTATAGTGGGTCAATTTTTCTTCCAATGTGCCTAACAGTTGGACATTTATTACCTCTATACTATAAAGAATAAAGATAAAATGAAATACTATAAAAATACATAAAGATAAATTTAAAAAGTAATAGTTGTAATGTAGCTGTGTTATCGATAAGTCTGTCCGTTCTCACAATAACCATCGGGGCGTGGTCAAGTCGAACAGCGAATGAATATATTGTTATTATTACATGACCGATGCATATTAGGATGTACCGGCCTTTAACTGTGTATGAAATTGTTATTTTTTTATTATATATGTATAGATGTTGGTATTGCCATGCAATCAGTACCGTAGATTGGTTGAAGAGTAAGAAGGCAGACCTATAAAAATAATGCTTAGGCCAGCACTAGGGTCCACCGAAGACAAAGATCGGGTACCGGTGGTCCGCTCGCACGGCGAAGAGAGGTGTTTGCAGGGTGGGTCCATGGGGTTGCGCGCCGCCTCTTCCGTCGCCCCGGGCCGATTTGACAAGAGATACAGTGCAAAAACTACACAACAGTATCCACCATGCCGTGATTGCCATCTCCAGGCATATTAGATCCTGCACCTACTACACAGACACCCGTGAAGATGCCATCTGGAAACTCATGAGGAAGTCTATAGATCAGGACCCAAGTACTATACTGGAATACATTAAAAAGATGGCAATAAAACATAGAGACCAAATGGTAATACAAGAGCTCGGATTGACAT
The DNA here is from genome assembly GCA_905163515.2 of Lymantria monacha. NCBI lineage: Eukaryota > Metazoa > Arthropoda > Insecta > Lepidoptera > Erebidae > Lymantria > Lymantria monacha. The sequence continues at coordinate 8,988,257 of LR991107.1, read as the reverse complement.
CACAATAAAGACCAACAATTCATACACAAAAAGACATCATCACAAGTTCACAATAAACTAATAACGAAGAATCTCTTTAAAAATACATAAAAACCATCATAAATGTATAATATCATAGCCACTTCAAGAAAAATTGAATTATATAACTTCAACTTCAACATAACGACTAAAATATACAACATAAAAAAGGCACGGACAAAAGTCTGTGGACTAACAATTTTTCTAATAAAAAAAAAATGTTTGTTGATTTTCAACGAAGATCTTTTGTTAGAATAGAGGATATTATAAAAAAAAACCATAATCTTTTTTATGTGGTTACGATGTAAGATTCTCCTCTATATACTACTTTTCTTCTTCTTTTTTTTTTATAAAACTCCACCCTTCATTAAGGCAATAAATCCTTGTATTGCGGGGGACTTTATAAAAATATAATTAACGCAAAATTATTGTCCTGTGTAGGAACCGAACCCACGCCTGGCGCAGAAGGTTGGTATCTTAACCATTACGCGATCCGTGAATTAAATTTATTAAATTATATTCTAGAATTATTATAAAAAAAAGATGATCAATTTATTTTTTGATCTGGTTTGTAAGTAAATGATCAAATGCAATACGTTGCTATAATTCAACATAAAGATATATATTGAAGATATACTTTCAAAGGCATCCCCATAACGTCGTAGTCGTTACTCTTGGCAGCAGGGCTTTGAGTGCGCTTATAATTCCTATTATAAGGTTCCCAAAATAGTTCTGCTGCCATTTCCCCTAACTAGTCCTCAAACGTATTTTATGAGTTCCACGACAACGTAAGATTAACTAATCCACAGAAATTAAAGTGAATAAATTATCATTATCATATCAGGTCATTCAATCAAGCCGTGTGGTAGCGGCTACGAATACTACCAACCCTTACTTTGCTCGTAGATATTGTAAAAGACGACTAAGAGCCTTGTAACGATCTGGGTCAACTCTATCTGATGCCATTTGGTCAACAATTACATTCCCAAGGAGGGTTGACGTATGGCAGGTGGCCGGTCATAAAACTATTGCCAATAACTTTTACAATATGTACTATGATGGAAAAGTCAAAATGATCTACTATACCAGGCTGGTCATACGGATTGGAATAGAGTTAGAGGAATAGAGTTGAATTAGAGTTTATATCCTTGGTAGGGAGGGACATCGGTCGAGGAGAGGGTACTCGTCAGGAAGATTCCGTCAGGCCGACCACTGATGTCAAGTCACTCTGCTCCGGTGGTCGGCACGACGAATGCGACGTGCCACGGGTGGGTTACGGGTGTGCGTGCTTACGCCCCTCTGTCACCCCAGACGGAGTGGTGCGAGGAGTGCGCCGACCGTAACCCAAAAAAAGGCAACCCTTGGTATTGCAAAGGTCCATGTGCGGCAGTAACATTTAACATCAGGCATGCTGCTGGCTCGTTTGCCATCATCATCTTGCTCTTATCCCAATTACTTGGGGTCGACGCAATATGTCATCTTTTTCCATACGATCCTATCAGACGTCATCTCTGCCGTCACTCCTAAACTATCCTTGTCGTGCCTCACGCAGTCCATCCATATTTTCTTTGGTCTTCCTTTACCCCTTAAGCCTTCAACATTCATACCTAAAACTTTTCTCACAACATTACTTTCATCCAGCCTTTTCACATGTCCATACCATGTCAGCCGTTCACTCCTTAAGTTTTCCGTCACTTTTTTTTTTTTTTTTTTTTTTTTTACGCTGTGGAAACGCATTTACGCGCTAACCCCTTCCCGCCGATGTCGTGACGGGAGGGAGTGTGGGACTCGCCGGCCGGTTAGTCAAACCGGAATACCCACTAAAACCACAGCGGCCCCCTTCCGCGCTTTTACGGGACGCCGGAGAGATCGTCTGCTGACATTCGATCCCCGACGCCCCAACGCTTGGCCTTCTGGCCACGCCCAGTCGGTCCTCAAGGCGGTGGGAGGAGATGCGCATAACGGCGCCTCCCCCTACCCAGCCGCCGGCGGCGGAGCGATTCAGCGGGCGCAAGCCTCTCGCGTTCCCGCTCCGCAGCCTCCTTTCTCTCCATAACGGCCTCACAGAAGGAGGCCATCGACTCCCAGCACCTGTTGCTGTCGAGCATCTTTGAGATGATGGTCGACAGCGACAGGTCTCCTCCAACGACCGACGTCAGGACGTGGCGCTGGGGCCCCCAGGCGGGGCATACTTCCAGAGTGTGACGCGCATCATCTACTGGCGCGCCACACTCGTGACATCCTGGGGCCCCTTCTCTTCCAATTTTATGCAGGTACTTACCGAAGACCCCGTGTCCGGTAAGCACCTGAAGTTTTCCGTCACTGGTGCAACTTTCAAACTTCCTCTATTGTATGCTCGTTTGCCATCATAAGCAATAAAAAAAATATCTAAGATCTGGACACACGCCGTCCTTTCGTATCCTTGATCCATCCGTGTCCAGCCCGGCGTTCGAAGTATAAGCTAGTATAGAATTATATTACCATTATGTTAATATATGCTATTTATGCATACAGAAACTCTTATTATTCGATAGTCGGTACTTTTAATCTTGTATCCTTTTAGCCTAGTGCCTCAATATCTCGTTAGACTGCACGTATAATATATTGGTTTATTGACCTTCAATGTCTAGTGTTGTCACTTCGATTGCTTGTGAGGATAAATATTCGTAATATTCAGGGTCGTAGTTGATGGCCACCGAAGACAATGATCGGGTACCGATGGCCCGCTCGCACGGCGAAGAGAGGTGCAGGGTGGGTCCATGGCGTTGCGTGCTTATATGCGATTTATACGATCATACGTCATCATTATCTCAGCTCATATATGCCTAATGTGACCAGACGTCCCGTTTTGAACGGAACTGTCCCTTTTTATAATAACGAGTCCCGGTGTCCCCGTAATGTACTCTGGGATGCAAAATTGTCCTGTTTTCGGCAACCGCGCAAAGGTTGGATTTGATTAAATTTAAAAAAACATGTCAAAAGTTTTATTCTTACTTTAGAATCTTCACCAGCTATATTTAAGTATTTTTTCCTGTGATAAATATGGTAACTAAACATTTTGGGTATATTTTTCAATTCGTAACTTTTAATTTAACCAACTTTTTCGGAGTAAATATCTTTAAAAAGTGTTTTTTAATTGACTACCCGACTAAAATGTCCCGTTTTCAGTCAAAGAATAAATGGTCACGTTATATATGCCCCACTGCTTGGCTCGAGTCTTCTCTAAATAAAAAAGGCGATTGTTCTATTATATCACGCTCAGATTGGTTGGTATAGGGTTTTATTTCGACTTTTCCTTCTGTTTCATTGATTTAACCGCTTACAACTATTAAATCTTAGTCGTATGTTAGTCGTTTTTATTTTAAACACAATAAAAAAAGGGAGTGTTGAATTGTATTTCTTCTGTTTAACAATTGGAGAAAGATTTACCTATTTTGATCGCGCTGACCTGACGGGTTGATATAGGGTATTGTTGTTCTCTACCTATCTACATATTATATGTCTTAGTTTTCTTTTACCATATCCACGGGCTGGTGAATTGTATTCTTACTCCACCATCATATGGAGTAATATATTTTGGACTTTGTCCAGTGTGCTTTTTCTTCTTTTCAACGTTAATGATCACAAGAAGACTGCTTCTGATTACGTTAATCAATTTTCGAAACGTCGACAGTGTGAAAATCAAATACATGATAGAAACCGTAAAAATAATTTTCTTCATCTCGGCTGTTATGTGTTCTACTGCTAGGCTCTAGTATTTTCTAAAGAAGGAGATTGATCAATTATATCATGGTCAGATGGGTTGGTATAGGATTTTAAAACGAATTTTCCTTTTTTTACAGTGATTTAACTCCTTCCGTCTTTTAGTTGAGTTTTACTTTCACTACGGGAAAGAAAAGGAGTATAGTGAATTGTATTCTTTCTTCATCATAAAACCAGGAATAAAAAACTAACAAAAATAGTTTTTATCATCATCATGATCATCATCACAGCCCATATATATTCCCACTGTTGGGCTCGGGCCTCCTCCGTAATGGGAGGGAAATTAACCTACTATACCACGCTGGTCCGACGTATTGGTATAGGGTTTTGTTTCGAGTTTTCCTTCTCTTGCATAGATGTTATATGTGTTTTATATCCCTCAGTCGTCTCTTACGATCACCCACGGGTAAGATAGGGGGTGGTGAATTGTATTCTCCGTCACCATACAGATAATAAATAGTTTTATTTCTTTTTAATACATATACATAAGTAACTTGCAATGCCTATTCTCACCAATAAGCCATAAAAGATTATTTAAAAATTTCCATGTTATTTTATATCTATATGACGCATAAAAAAAGTTAATGTAAAATGTAACATCACTATTCGTGGCTCAATCGTTGCACGGTATCACATCCCGCGCGCCATAATGATAGTGATGTACCTTTCTCGACTGTATATAATTTACTAAGGATTGAGTTATTAGTACAGCGTACCCGATTATAACAGAAACCAGCTTAATGCGGTCGACTTTTTCGACATCTTAATGTGATTTTGATACGGTCAGACGGAAATTTGAGTGTATAGTTAGTTTTTGAGTTCAATTAAGATGTCTTTTTTTTATAATATATGTTTTCTGTGACGAAATTAACGGATAGAAGCGTATTATAACGAGGTTGGAAGTTCGATATTAAGTATTAAGTTTTTAATGTTAAATGAATATTTTTGAAGTGAAAACTTCTTTAGGCGCGTTGAGCGTTTTTGGATGGGAAAAACTTATAGGTTCGCGTCACCGACATGCTAATGCTAGTAGTATATCTATAGCTATATGAAAACTTCTTTAGGTGCGTTGAGCGTTTTTGGAGGGAAAAACTTATAGGTTCGCGTCACCGACATGCTAATGCTAGTAGTATATCTATAGCTATGTGAAAACTTCTTTAGGTGCGTTGAGCGTTTTTGGAGGGGAAAAACTTATAGGTTCGCGTCACCGACATGCTAATGCTAGTAGTATATCTATAGCTATATGAAAACTTCTTTAGGTGCGTTGAGCGTTTTTGGAGGGGAAAAACTTATAGGTTCGCGTCACCGACATGCTAATGCTAATAGTATAATCTATAGCTATGAGTAGTGTTTTTATATAGATAAATGAATAATGAAAATAAAGAATTTATTTTCAAATATTTTCAATATTTATATTAATATTTGCATTTAAAAGTATGGCATTATTTATTTTTAATTGTATTTTTAATATTTAACCTTTATGTCATGAAATGAGTATCATTGTGGTTTAAAGGGTATCTTACTAGCGTGATTAACCAATTCCTAGATGTTCAAAAATATTTTTTATTTTTATATAAAAATTAGAAAATTATTAATATTTCAATCTTCAAGTTAATAGTTTTCACTTCTATCGGCAGTCCCCATGACTGCCTGTTGTTTTTTTTTTCTGTTTTATGATGTTGGATTTTTTTATGACCATATACGGCCTATAGCTGGGTTTGAGCTTTTTTCTTATGTGGAAGATAAATTGATTTACTATAACATACTTGTTAGACGGTAGTTTTTTTTTTTTTTTTTTTTTTTTTGTGTGTCTTAGTTGTTAGCCCCAGATGGCTATGACAACTTTACCCGGACTGTGGGTGAGCGGTGAGGGCTCTCAACCCGTCGCTGAGGGCTCTCAACCCGTCGCTGAGGGCTCTCAACCCGTCAGACGGTAGTTGGTCCAGCTCGATATAAAGCTCTTAGTCGTCTTATAAGACATTCAAGAGCAAAGTAAGGGTTGGTAGTATGTGTACTACCAAACAGCATAATTAGTTTAATCACCTTTTCATCATGTTCTCAGCTCATATATGTCCCACTATTGGGCTCGAGCCTTCTCCATAATGGAAGGGAAATGGACTTACTGTATCACGCTGGTCAGGCGCTTTAGTATAGGGTTTTGTTTCGAGTTTTCCTTCTCTTGCATAGATGTTATGTGCGTTTTATTAGTCGTCTCTTACTGGATGATCACCCACGGGTAAGATAGGAAGTGGTGAATTATTTTCTTACACCGTCACCACACGGAATACGGAAGTTAGTATAATAATAAATCTATATTAAAAACTGATATCCCACAATAGATACTGTAACCAAAAATACCATAAATGTAATACAAATCAAATGTCACTTTAATTAACACTCCTTTGGGTCCCCTTTAGTTTTCATGTGGGCGCAAGTATGTCGCTTTGAATTGATTAAAACATTTTTTTTCTTTTTTTTTTTTTCTTAAAGCATTGTAAGGTAATCGCCTTGCCTTCTATCGGGTTTAATGATCAACGGTTCATGTGTATTGGGAGTTTGTGATGACGTCGACAGATTTATATTGTTTACGGACACAATTGCGTTTTGATGGGATGAAGTTGTTCTGTAAAGTTATTGTACTTTGAAATATTTGTTTATTAATAATTGTGTTAACAATTATAATACAAATTCATATTCATTTATTATACATAACAAGAGCACTTGCTCTCGAAGGGATTATGTGATTATGTGCTCTCTCCTCACAATATGATTTTTTTTTTTTTTTTAAAGGCACCTCCCTGCACTAAGGAAAATAATCCTTGTATCGCGGGGTACTTTTTACAAACATGCAATTAACGCAGACAAATTACACCCAGACTCAGAACAATACTTTGTAGATCGCACAAAGTATTGTCCTGCGTGGGAATCGAACCCACGGCACTGGCACGGAAGGTCGGTATCTTAACCACTACGCCATCTGTGCAGTCGCTATACGCCATATGTAAGTACATATTGTCACTCACTACGCCATATGTAAGTACATATTGTCAGTTTAACATTTTAAATTAATCAAATGAACTAACACTGGATCGGAACGAGATCGCTACTGGTGTGTTTGTCTATTATTATTTTTTTACTGATTTAAAAACAAACATAGTACAACATGCTTAATAATAATTAGCTCTAGTGTGATGCCATTCGAACCCTGATATAATATAAAGATCAAATACAATATAAAAGACCATGGCTGGACCGGATCCCACAGTTACTCTTTAATATTAATTTTTGATAGAGTAAGATGTTTGATAGTGATGGAGTATGATAAAATATATATAAGAGATGGGCAACTCTAGATAACTATACAAAAGAAGGAAAATTCGAGAAATAATCCCATACCAACGCAGATCAGATTTCTATAACAGATCAATTTCTCTTCCATTATAGAGGAGACTCCAGCTGAATAGTAGGAGAATTATGTAGCTGAGATGATGATGTTGATGATGGTTATAATGTCTTATTTACTTAAAGTGATATTCTCAATGTTGAACTTTTATTCCTAGGGAACATATTACCGTAGATATTTGTTGATTGAGTAAATCACTCATCAACTGTTGAACAGGTTTGGATGATAATTGACACCCAATCTAGGTAATGGTCTTTCTATAGACCATTGGGGATTATAGTTCAAGTTTTGGAAAATTATTTTTCATGCGAACGAAGCAGCGGGCGGAAGCTAGTGATAAATAAATAAAATAACGACAGAAGATGAAAGAGAAAAAAAAAATACCATACATTTTTGTGGAGTTTAAGTTGTATAAAAATTAAAATATTCACACAACTGACAATTAAAAATTAACTTTATTGACAAGGGTGAGAATACATTTTTTCCTAATATTAAAAACATAAGGGCTTATAAAACTTAACTGTTGAATATTCTTGCTTTGAGCGGATGCATGATTAAGAAATGACTTATTGTATACAGAGATATGCAATGTCATGTTATATTTGTTAACTTAGAAGCCAACACTAATGATTGGATGAGTTGCCTTTTTATTGGGGGAGCAATTAATTAATATTTTCGTATGTACATACAATTGTATATATACATCATTAAAATTCTTTGAGATCTCACTTACTTGTAAGAGCTTTCTCTGAATATCGTTTTATCCTTTAGTTGTAATAGCCGTCTATGTTATTTTGAATGTGGATTTCATCTCGGCTCACATATGTTCCTGCTAGGTTCTTGTTGGACTCATACCTAACGTGACCATTTATTCTTTGACTCATAACGGGCCATATTAGTCGGGTAGTCAATTAAAAAACACTTTTTGAAGGTATTCAGAAAAAGTTAGTTAACTTAAAAGTTACGAATTCAAAAATATACGCGAAATGTTTAGTTATCATATTTATTAGAGGAAAAATTTGCTTTAATATAACTGATGAAGATTTTAAGTATGAATAAAACTCTTGGCACGTTTTTAAATTACTCAAATCCAACCTTTGCGCGGATGCCGAAAACGAGACCATCCCAGAGTTCGTTATGGGGACACCGGGACTTGTTATTATAAATAGGGACAGTCCCGTTCAAAACGGGACGTCTGGTCACATTACTCATACCTCCTTTAAAATAGAAGCTGGCTTGATGGATTGATATAAGGTTTGACTTCGAGATTTCTTCACTTACATATATATTATATCCATTAGTGGTCTCTTGAGATCACCCACGGGTATGAAACACAGGCTGAATTGTATTCTTACTCCGTCACCACACGGATATTATTAAACGAATATTAATGTGATAACTAAAGCATTCTGGATGCAATTTTTCTCAGCTTGAAGACCACGTTATATAATATCCTTTTGTATCATTATCATCATCTCAGCTCATATATGTCCCACTGTTGGGCTCGAGCCTCCTCCATAATGTGAGGGAAATTGACCTACTAAACCACGCTGGTCAGACGTGTTGGTATAGAGACTATAGGAGTTTGTTTCGAGTTTTACTTCTCTTGCATAAATTTTATATGATTATTATATCACTTAGGTAAGAAAGGGAATAGTGAATTGTATTCTTACTCCGCCACCATATTGATATTACTGAACTAGTATTTATGTGATGGCAAAAGCATTCAAGCATTACCCGTGTGGTGACGGAGTAAGAATACAATTCAACACACCCTACATTACCCGTGGGTGATCGTATGAGACGACTAAGAGATATAAAACGCATATAACATCTATGCAAGAGATGGAAAACTCGAAACAAAACCCTATACCAACACGTCTGACCAGCGTGGTATAGTAGGTTAATTTCCCTCTCGTTACAGAGGAGGCCCGAGCCCAACAGTGGGACATATATTGGCTGTGATTATGATGATGATGAAAAGCATTCTGGATGTAATTTTTCTCAGCTTGAAGACCGCGTTATATAATAACCCTCTGTAGTTTTTATATTAATTTCTAAACCATCCTTGTTCCCAGTTCATAGATCGAAGTTGTGGTGACATTATAATATTCTTATGTCTTTATATAAATACCAGGTCCTCTAAGGTATATAGTTAACAAGTTTCATTGGCAGTATATAAAGTGAGACTAACATATTAATACTTGCCTTACAAGGTTTTATTTATTTGCATATAACGTTAACTACCCAGTTTCACAGTTAACGAGTGCCCAGTTTACTTATTAGTAGAATGAACGATTATTTTGTGTGCTGGTTGTTTACCTTATATATAGCATCGTAAAAGTCTGGTAAAATTGGTTACTCGTAAAAACTAGCTGTTCCTATTTGTGATGTACTTACTGTAAATATGGATACAAGCATAGGTAATGCACAAGGTGGTAAATATTAATTTTTAAAACAGAGTCATCTAGGGGTGAAGAATCATTAATGTTTTAATTAAATACATGGTGAATAGATGGCGTTGTATGATAGCAATAAATCACGCAATTGTTTTTTCTTAAATAATTATCACGCCGCATACATTAATCTTTCAGCCTATTGGCGTTCCATGTTGAAGATAGATTTTTCCGTAAAAATGCCGCCACGTGACTGTTCCCTATCATTTTTATATTGTTACATAGATGGTAAAGAGAGATATCTATACTGCGTAATTAGATTTGTCCTCATCATTTGAAAGGCTGTCTTCCATTTACCTATATAAGAATTCGAGGCAAACTATTTCCTTTATTCGAAATATGAGGTAGATACCTACTAATAAAAACAAATTTTTAAATTGGAATAGAAATTAACCTTTATTACGCTGGTCAGATGAGTATAAAATTTTATTTCAGGTTTTCCTATCTTGCAACGCTGTTATCTAATTATATACCTTAGATGTATTTCACGGCAATTAAAGGAAAAGAAAAGGTGATGTGTTGTATTACCGTCCCTATAAGTTTAAATTAAATACATATATGTGAAATACCGCAAAAATTAATTCTGAATCCACAGCGGTAAAGCAGTTCAGATTCGCCATAAAACTAAAGACGTATCAAAAACCAGGACCGAGAAACAAGTCCTAACGAACTTAAATAATACGTTTTTGATTCTTTTTCTATACTGGCAAGACAGCTTGTCGGCGCACGAGTGTGCCCGCGGGCGAATTCGACATTTTTTCTTTCTTTTCATACGAGTTGCCTTCGCCCAAGCTTGTTCTTGTACGTAATGGCTTCATTATACTACTCCGGAATACTCGGGATTGAGGAAAGATGCTTCACGGCAAATATAGGTAAACACGCAGAACTGGTATGTAAATATAATAATTGAAATAGTATGTATAGTTAAAACTCGGTGTACCTATGCGTTAAAGTCTTTTTAGATACGATGGTGAGTGCCTGTCAGGCCAAGTACATGCCCACCAATCTTAAAATCAAGTCAAGTACATCTGGATCAGGCACATAAAACCATGGCTATCTTCTGAAAATGTTCTCCGTTTTTGATGATTTCCTCAGAAATTTATTTTTAAACCGTAATATTTTAATACTATTAACCATAATAGAGAGAGTATTCTTAGTTAGTAAGTCTTATTTAGGGACCTACCCTATAAATAATTATGTGGTTGACTACATAATTTTTGCTCCACCTTATTTGACTATCATTTTGTTTCTTTATTCTGACATTGGAAATCCAAAGCAAAATGTTATTCTAGGATTAGTTTAGATCTTAAATTATCCCAGCCCCAGATCTCGCACATCTCCAAGAACATATTTATCGAAACCCATAAATGCTGGTTTGCTCACAATGTTTACGTTCACGTACGTTTAAAGCAAGTACGCTGTGAGGACTGAATCCGAGTTCTCTGCACAATAGCTTGGTTTCCCATTCAACCATCTTTGCTGTATAATAATTATTAATTTGCATGATTTTTAAATTTGTTAATTTATGGGTACTGTTTACTCTACTCCAAAGCAAATAAGAGCCGGCACCTGTTTTAGAGTTAAAAGTATATTGAGGAAACTTTTGTTTTCATATCCAAATGACGTTATAATATGAAGTTTAGGCGAATAATGTACTACTTATGTAATAGACTACATAATGCATTGCGTCAGCTTTCACGACATTTTTTTGACAAGAAAAGTTTTTGGTTTTTTGTCTTAGAGTCATTTTGAGTAGAAATAAAATCATAAAATTTTAGGAGCTGCAAAACGCTCGAGGATTTCGTAATCGTTTTGAGTTATTATGCAGTTAAGTGCTCAGTTTCGTGTATCTTAAACAGCTCTTGTGGTAATTTGGATGGCAGAGATGATTCCGTGATCACAAGACGATTTTGAATTCCAGTGGCTTTTTAACTGGTGTCATTAAACTTTCATTGATATACGGCCACACATATATAATCATACCACTCTGATAGCAAAGAAGAAATTTTAAATTTTGAAAATGCTGAATTAGTTACGCTTTTCGCAAATAATGCGAGTAATATTTTCACCCATTGGTTGCCGCTTAATACTTTATTCAGTGAACTTCAAAGTAGAGAAGTCCTGAGTAAACACGCTGGGATGTTCTCTCACCTTCATCCATTTGCTAATGGCATTTAACTATAAGCCAACATAAACACATACAACATATACATTTTAGTGATAATACTGAAGACTAAGTATGTTGCGGTTCCAAACTAGAATCTTTTACAGTTTGAAATTGAAACTCCTTGGAGTTCGAATGGAGGAATTTTCAAATACATGTGCTTTTATTCGTCAGTTTCTTAATTTGTTAGTGGACTAAATATGGTGCAAAGAACATAACTAGGAAGGATATTAAGAGTTTGGATAAAAAGTAGTTTGAAACAAATAATTTTACTTAATAAATTACTGCTATATTTTCTTATTACCTAATAAAACAACGCATATGATGAATTTATGTAATAAAATTTAAAAAAAATATGTTTGTGTTGTCTAGTAGAATAAGTACGTCGATTTTAGAATAATTAACCGAATTCCTCTCAGATTTCTTATATTTGAATACCGATACTAACTAAAGTAATTGATGAATTTTCTCTTAAGTAACTACGCGGGGGTCCTCAATTCCATACCGTGTAATGACAGGTTCCGTAAATTCGTTGAAGGATTGCCATCGAATTTCTTATTTTAGTATCTGGTTTGATGGTTAACATTTTATTTTTACGCCTCGTAATTAACTGCAAGTTGTTTTTTTTTTCTCAGAATCAATCATTTGTTATCACTTCGGTGAAGATTGGATGCGCTTAAAAATGATTCATTTTTTGTTGAAAATTGGAAAGTCAGTTCGTATTTACTTTAAGGTTTTAGTTACTTTTAAAATAATAATTGCTTTTAATATAGAGAAAACCCATCTACGCGGACTTAAATCATCACAGTTTTCTAAATATGGAGCATTATAAAAAATAGGTCTCTATACCAGTGTAGTGACGAGCTAAGAATACAATGGCACCCTCATACTTCAGGCGAGTTAACGAACTCAGCTAGTGCTATAAATTTTCCAAGAACTTGTGTTATGCTTTTCTCTCACGAGATTCTTTAAACTGTTGGTACAAATCCGTCAGCGACATGTAAAAAAATAATAGTAGTAGTAAGGATTGTATACATATTATTCTTGATGTTTGCACAGTATTGTTTGAAATTTTAATATCTATCACTATATAATTTAATCTAATTACTTCTATTACGCGTAGCGACGGAGTAAGAATACAATTCATTCAGCCCTTCTATTGCCCGTGGGTGTAATAACACATGTTTAAGGGATGTAATATACATATAATATTCGAGCAAGAGAAGGTAAACACGAAATAAAACTCTATACAATCTATCGGATCAATATGGTGTAGTGCGAGAGAAGTCAAACTCGATACAAAGAAAAGCCAACCCATCTGGCTTGCTCTGTGGAGGAGGTTGACTTGCACTAAAAGAAAAAATAAACAATAAAGAAACCTTCGTTACAAATACAAAGTTCAAGTTCAAGATGACTAAAAAACAAAATTTACTCTAGAACCACTAAAACAGATTTTTATTGCAGATTACAGAGTAACTAACGACTGTTCACAGTCTTTTATTCTTGGTGAACAAAAACAACATTAATCTGCGCACAACGTGGTGTTTATCTCTATTCAGCCATTGAAAAGGTGCAATAAATATAGTAAGCACACGTCGAGCAATTGAAACGTACACTACTTAATAATCGCAGGCATGCAACCACCACGATCGCTACGTGTGGTCATCTCTATACCCAATGATTTTATCGATACCAAACAATTTTTATTTTATTTCATATCATTATTCTGCACGCAATACCAATCGTAATATTATTTCTGATACAAAATCGATTATCGATTGTAGTGAAGGTTACCCAACACTATTGTCGTTTGACAGCTTTGAGATGTGGTTTTAAAAACCCAATAGGTTGATTAGGCATGATTGTTGGCCTTTCTTTTAATCATGTTTCTATTATATACACATTTTTTTGTTAACTAGCTTCTATTATTGTAATATAATAGCAAGAATTTTCTCATAAATCTTGGCATTGATGTTATTGCTACATAGATAAATAGTGTGATATATGATATAAAGTACATATATGTAATTCTATTTATGGATATTACTAGTTTATGATATGACTTATCTCTTATACATTTACAAGAGTTTATTTGGTCAAAAGATTTTACGATGATGTTGAAAAAATTTCTGATAAATGTAAATAAATAAAAATAACGAAAATGGTAAGAATTTCTATTTAATCAGTTACAAGAGTAATTGTTTTGTAATTTAAATAAAACATTAAATTTTTAATTAGACCATTTTCCTTCCATGAAAAAAAAAATAACAGCAATTGACAAGACAAAAAACAAACAACAAAAAAAAAAAAATAACAGCAATTGACAAGAAATTGACAATTTCAAAATTAGAATTCTACACCAGTTTCGTTCTCTGTACGATGCAATCGATTCATTTGATAATCGAATAGCGTCACGTGTGGTCGTCAGATCGATGTATCGATATCTCGCGCGAATACGTTCGCTGACAACGCCAAAGCTAGTTGGTTCCCGCCATATTTGCCTTGTCGAACGTTAAGATTTATAATATAAAACGTACGTGTAGGTACTAGCGCATATTGCGGTTTTATTAGTGTTGGGACTTGATTTAGTGTTTTGTAATTGCAGTAATAGTGATGTAGTAGAATTTAATTGTGCGATTAATTATTATATTATGTTTAGTACCGGTATGAATGAATGTGTTTGGTATAAATGGATAAATTCTAATGTTAGATCGATAAATATGATAACTATATTCACATTAGGTACTAGATACAACGACGTACATTTAAGTTTTACACAACAGCACACAACAAAAAGTTCATTAACTTTATGTTAAACCTTATTTGCCTGCGGTAATAGATGGCAGCACTCCTGGGAAACTTGTAACGCCAATTATAATCGCTAACACGCCTGCTAAGCTTGGCAAGTATCATATTATTTCCCCATAGGGAGGATTAATTCTAAAATTGGGCTTCGATGCGTTGTTGCGACATAAATGGTTGGATTTCTTAGATATAACGTAACGTTTTGCGTGTGGGGACGGAGTAAGAATACAATTCACGTGAGTGTTCGTAAGATACGACTAAGGGATATAAAACGCATATGACAGCTATGCAAGAGAAGGAAAACTCTAAACAAAATTCTATACCAACACGTCTGACCAGCGCGGTGTAGTAGGTCAATTTCACTCCCATTACAGAGGTGGCTCGAGTCCAGCAGTGGGATATATATATATGAGCTGAGATGATGATGATGAGATAAACGAAATGAATATAATTTACTATATACTTAAATGAACCTTCATCCTTTGCGTCTAGGACTGGGAGAATAATTTTCTAATCTATCCATCGCACACCATTTAAATATATAAAAGCCCAATGCATATTCTATGTAATTCTATAGCTAAATGTAGAATTTTCTTAAGCAATATTAGTATAATTCAATCAAATGAAATCTAGAATGGAAAGATTGAAATATATTGAAGTAAAGACATTTCTGAATCAAAATTCTCAAATCATTTTTGAAACCTAAATAAACCTGGAACTTGTGATTTTGAAAGGTTTTGTTATACATAAGTATAATATAATTTAAATCAGCATAATTAAATCATCCTAGCAGCTCATAAAGCAGCATAAAGCAGTCTCCAAATAATGCTTCGTCGGGTCAGTGGCATTTGGAACTATTGTTTTGTAAGTTGGGGACTTGGATTGCATAAAATTTGTCGTTGAGGTTCCTCCAGATTTTACGAATTTCATGAATTTTCTTGAGAGAATATCTCATAATAAGCTCGAAAACTATTGTGGGGGGTGGTACTGGGTTAGAATACAATATATCGCCATCGACGTGTATGTGTATATAATGCTAATAGTTAAACATGATCATTCATTTATAGAACCTTACATTTTTCACTTCAGGTACACATAATAAATTATCATCTTGAAGTAAGTGAATAAAGTTTTAACATTTTTTACCCTATCTATCCCTTGTCGCTTAGGTGCGATGTTACCGCTAGATGTCGCTGGATAACGCGAGTATCGAGTTCCTGCTAAGATCTTAATCGGTAGATGTATTAGCGCTGCAAATGTCGTATGGTCCAAGATTGAATGAAATGTTGGTAATAAAATTTTATATTTTCTTTACAAAAAAAATGTCTACCTATGCAGAGAGGCTATGAATAATACCCTTATATTATTCATAGGCGTCGTGGAAGACGACTAAAAGACTAACACGAACCTTGGCCACCCCTATCCGATGGCGTCAGCGGCAAATGCGACGATGGAGGGAAAATCGATTATTAGGCGAATGCGAATCTCTCTTTTCTATTTAGTGATATCTCTCTTTTGAAAATGCTATAGCGCTAATTACGATCGCCTATCGCCTGTAAAGTATGGCGATTACGCCATTATCTCACTTTGCAGAGATTTAATTCTTATGGACTTTAACTTCTCACGAATTAAGTTTATAATTATAAAAAAAAATGACGTCCCGAATACAACAACACTGAAATATATTTTGATATATGATTTTATTTTTAATTTTCCTTCTCTTAAATAAATATTATCTGTATATTATATACTTTAATCGTATTTAGGTTACTCACGAGTGAGTCCAATAAAATCCTAGTTTATTTTTACCCAATCAGTTAGATTATATAATATCTTTCCCCGCTCTAAGTCAAAGTATCGAGCTCTCGTGTTCGCCACACATGCATCCTTAAACACTTATAAAGTATTGTGTTGGCAGTTAATTAACCCTCACAAGATTTATCACAGTCACTCGGTACTGTGTCACTAGTGATATAGTGCCAGCGAATCACACACCGGTTATCTTAAAATCGATTTTCATATCGGGGTTAATTGAAATATATAATGATTAAAAAATCGTTTTAATTGCACGGCTTAATTGTATCGATGTTTGTAACTAATGATATCGATTAAAAATGTATCGAGTTTTGATTATCGTTATGATAGATTACTTTGTTGTTATTTGGTTATTATATTTTGTATTTGATTGTAATATTTTGAGCTATTTGTCGTAATTTCAAATATATTTTATTACTTGTTTATAGTTAAAAGAAAATACAGACATTTTACAAGCGATTAACAATATCTTAGTAATAGGTAACGTATACTTTTTAGGGAAGTATGTGTAGGATTGTAAGGATAAACGAAATGCAAGGAGTGCGTGAGTGAGATTGAATGAATGGATGAGCGGGAGGGACGAAGGGTAGACGTACTGATGGCGTATGAAAAGATGCGACGATTTTGTAGAATAAAGATTATATATTTGTAAAATTGATAATGCAAATAAAATCATAAAATACTATCATAAAATACTATCGTATTCTATTCCTATATATGCTTATTATTACTTTTTCAATACGCCTGACTAGTTAAGTAGATAATTTCCCCTGCTTTGTGGAGAACGCCGAAGCCCAACAATATGACGATAATTAACTATTTAAATCAAGGTACATTAACTAAGATTTAGGGTATTAACGGCAACTAGTTCCATATTATAAGCTTCTAGCATTTCCTATTATAAAAAGTAGGTAGTCATTTTTCATACCGTGTTCTTGGGTTTGATTGAACTAGAGCATTTCTTTGTATGACTTATAAATAACTAGCGACCCGCCCTCGCTTCGCTTCGATTACGTCAGTTCTGTTGTGTAGTTTACTTTCGCTACATAGAATTCCTTTCAGAGAAGAATTTTCTTAAAATCCTAATACATCTGAACTTTACAGGGCAGAAACAAAGTCCACACTAAATTCCAACTCTGTAGGGGCGGTATTGGAGAATGTGAATTTTTTGGGTTAAACCCTTTAGGGGTGGAATTTTTAAAAGCCGTCTTTAGTTTAACTCTTTACAGTAACACGAATGTACCTACCGAAATTCAAGTTTGTAGGAACTATATTTAAAAAACGTGATTTTTACACCCCAGCAACCCTCCCGTGCGGGTGGAATTTCGTAAAATCCGTTCTTAGCTGACCTATATATAATATTTCTACCAAATTTAAAGTCTGTAGGCCTTATGGTTCCAGAGACATCGTGATGAGTCAATACATAGGTGGAAATCACATCATCATCTATATATATATATAGATGATGATGTGATTTCCACCTATATATATATATACATACATACATATATATACATACATACATATATATGGGGTTATAATTTGGAACTGTTAATTTAGCGACATAAGGACTGACTTCCTACTGTGGTGTGTTTAAAAAAATCATCATCATCTTAGCTCATATATGTCCCACCGTAGGATTCGAGCCTCCTCTATAATGGGAGAAAAATTGACCCAATATACCACACTACTCAGACGTGTTGGTATAGGATATTGTTTTGAGTTTGCCTTCTTTTGTATAATTGTTATATGCGTATAAGAAAAAAAAAACAAATCGAAAATTCTAAGCAACAGTTATTAGTTTAATTAAATTTCAAAACTGTTAAATCTTTATCATTCAGTTATTACAAAGTAGACATGAAATTCTCTAATTATTAGTAGTAATATCGACCATTTGTAATTAGTAGTTAATGTCGACAGAACTGAATTAAGGTCTATGAAAGGTCTAATAATAGACTAGTGATAGCGTAGAGACAAGAAACAAGCGGTATGACTTACGTAGATCTGTTCTAGAATTGATACGATGTTCATTCGATTCGATGGTATTTATTCGATTCGATGGTATTTATTTGATTCGATAGTATTTTCTATAAAAAATTTGATTACGAGAAAAATGGTTCTCATACATGGGATCCCATGTATGCTCGTAATCAAGTTTTTATATAATAAAGTCGGAAGGCCAACTGGGTGGGTCTGGGGATTGCAATGGTAGGCAGCAGCCTAGTTAAGGGTATAAACCCTTATAGCAAAGGTCCATGGGCAGCAGTGACACTTACCATCAGGTGTGCTGCTTGCTCGTTTGCTGCCACAAGCAATAAAAAAAAAGAAAATTCAAGCATATTAAATGCTAAATTTCAGTATTCGATGGTATTTATTCGATTTGATGATATTTATTCGATTAATAATTCGATATTGATATTCCCTATGAAAAAAAATCTATACAGTTTTGTATTTATTATCCTGATTTATTTAAGATTAATTTTCTGTAATATTTTGAAGAAAACTTAAGGAGCGATAAAATAAAACGGTTTTTTCTGTATTTTTTTCTTCTCTTTGTATATTGGCAATCAGCTACTTATACGAGCTATTGGTGCCAGTGTCAAGTTATTATTATTTTATGTTTAGAGTCTTGTCAGGTTAGTCATTGTCTAAGTCAAATCGTCACCTTCAACAGTGCAATGGCCACACTGTTAATGGTATCTTGTTGGAATTTTGATGGAAAACGAAAACGTTGTAAAACACTTTTATATGATATTCACTACATCCCAGTAGTTCCGCGCATCACATTACATAAAATGCCATCAAAATTATCTAATATAACACGTTAAAACACTAAGATATCGAATATAATACAAGAGCACCACATGACGTTTTCAAATTCCAGTCAAAAGTCCTTTCTGTATTTTATTCAAAATTTTCAGTTAAATTGTTATTTTTATTAAATTTAACACTTCACTAAGAAAATAAGTCTAATATTGCAGGTGATTTTACAAACGTATAATTTAATGAACACAGATTATATCCAGATTCAGAATAACAATATCTGATATAAGGTATTGTTCTAAGTGGGAATCGAACTCACACCACTGGCATGGAGGGTATCTTAACCACTACGATCTGTGCAATCAAATCCTATACATTATCATCATTTGAGGAAATCATTTTTATATTGAGAAGTTAACACAAAAACTCATATTTGTATTTTTAACAAATGACCTTACAGCTTAAGCTAAATCCATTAAGTTTATTCATATTTGTTTTTATGGAGAATTAAGGCGTGCGGGCTTTCTCTAGATGCGCAGCCCAGACGTCTTGGCTTTGCGTTAAATTTCGAGTTAGGCCTGTTTTTGCAATGATTTTATCATCCACATAATTAAATCGATTGACAAGGTCCGCGGGAAACGAATGGATGAAAATCCACTGTATTATTAAACTGTCATCACAACGAAAACCAGTAAAATTACTTAAATACGATATTAGGATGTTATTTTAAGAGTTATAGTCACTAAAATATATATTGCAGTAGCGGCAACGAATAATACCAACTCTTAGTTTGCTTGTGGATGTCTAATTGTGGTAGGACCACGCTGTTGACAGTTTACTGTCTGCAGCCGCGGGCCGGTCCATCCGGGGTAGTACCACACTCTCGTAGAAGATCGACGTCTGAGTAATGGCAATATGCTATTGCGCTTCGTTCGGTGAGCGAGAGAGCCGGAAACCCATCTCGGTGGGTTTGGAATTGTAGTGATAGGCAGCGGCCTAGCTATACTCTTCGTATAGCAAGGCTCCATGGGCGGCAGTGACACTTACCATCAGGTGTGCTGCTTGATCGTCTGCCACCATAAGCAAGACAAAAAAAAAAGACAACTAAGAGCTTTATATAGACCTGGGCTAATTTCACCTGACGTCTTTTCGTCAACAATTAAATTCCCAAGTAAGGTTGGTTGACGTTAGGCAGGCGGCCGGTCATAAAACTATTGCCAATAACCTTTGCAATATGTACGAGTACATATTGCGTCGGCCACAATTAATTGGGATAAGGGTAGGAGAGTGATAATGATAAAGTTTAAGTTAGAAAAATAAGACCAAATTTATAAAATTAGTTATATTTCATATGAAAAATAATTATATGAATATGGTTGGGTAATATTTCATGATAAAAATGAACAGATTGCGACTGTCAAAAATCACCCCCTCATAAGGTGAGATGACTTCATAAGGCCGGTGGTACACTATAAGTTAAGGTGGGCACACACCGAACGATCTTCGGATAATTAAAGAGGCCAGCGGATGATAAATAACCGAGTGTCCGCGTTTTTACCGCAGATGTCATTATCTCAGCCGACTCTATCAGCCGTCACTTGATTATGCTGCTGTGAGAAATATAGAGATGTTAAAACCTCCTTCCAAATATTTATATAATTTTTATTTACATGTCTTTGAAATCTTAATATAAAGTCTATATTATGTTACAAGATTTTTATTAATATCTAATATCTTTAATCTGAATCTCGTAAACGGCTCCAAGGATTTTCATAAAATTTAGCATACAGAAAGTTATGGGGGCGATTAATCGTCATCGACATATAGCTAGATTTCATTTATAGAAAATATTGTTTTTTCAGCATTTAAGCAATGAAAAAATATTTTTCGTTGGCTGAAAACTATTAATATATGAAGGCTAATTTTGATGCCGTCATTAAGAATAGACATAGCTCAATTGTAATATTTCGCAGTCTAATCGAGGCAGCTCCGATTCGAATTGTTATTTTTTGCGTTTTTAATTGTTTTTTTTTCATTATTTTATTATAATTTAAATATATATTTCAAAATACACAAAACGTAAATACCAAGCAAAGCTCGGTCATCCAAATATTTACTATTAGAACCTGAATATTATATTACTTGTTTATTCATAATGCGATAATTTCAGGACTTACCGGTCTAGTTTGTTATAAAACATAGAGTTAATAGGCAATAGGTCATATTAAGAGTATGCGTAATCGTAGAGCATGCAAGAAGACTATTATGAGTGTGAATTATGCGATGGTGGTATCTCAGAATCAGAGTCTCTGCCTACCCCTCTGGGCAACAGGCGTGAGTCTATGTATGCATATGTATAAGGCAGGTAATAAGCTGTGAAGATCTTATGTGATAGCCAATAGTTAGTTTAATATATATAAAATCACGGCAATATACCTATTTACAGAAACATAATAGTAACTAAGTTATAAACATACTAGCTTCTGCCCGCGGCTTCGCCCGCGTAAAAGGTTACTTTCCTAAAGTTTTTGATCCTCTATTTTTATTTTTGACCGTCGGTAATACAGTGCAACGATATTACAATACTCAGGGTTGGAACTTCATTACCGGACTGCTAGATGGCGTTGAAGAAGCTAGATTTTGAGATTTTTTGACAAACATTTTTTTTTTTTCATATAAAAAATTTGATTTTTTTTAATAAAAAGTATCCTATGTTACTTTTAATACCTCCAAGAATATGTGTACAATGTTTCATGATGATTGGTTGAGTAGTTTTAGCGTGAAAGCGTAACACACAAACTTACATTCACATTTATATATTAGTAGGGATTTAATACAATTAGCGTTGGATCTGTTAGTCAAATACTATATAGCTACATCTATCCTACTCAATTTAGGTATCTATCTATCATTTGCAAGACATAAATCTTTGCTGCATGGCGGCTACGAATACTACTAACAATTTCTTCGTAGATGTCGTAAAAGAGAACTAAGAGCTTCGTATTTACCTGGCTGAACTCCACCTGATGCCGTCTGATCAACAATTATATTCCCAAGAAAGTTTGACGTCAGGCAGGCGGTCGGTCGTAAAACTATTGCCAATAATTTTAGCAATATATACTATGGAAAAGAAGTACATAAATTTCGTCGACCCTAAGTAATTGGGATAAGAGCAGGATGAATTCTTTGAATTGTATATGAATTAACAATAGAACAGCAGATATTAAGTTTATTTAAGATTTTTTTTATTATTTTATACAAGTTTCAACATTGAAAGTTAAGTTAAATACATTGTGGAAAATTCTAGAATAAAAACCAAACAAAACATTTGACATTATCTTTATCTACATGACTTCTAACTGAAATATCCATCAAGAAACTTAAATTATATTTAATTTGTTGTGAAATACGAACTGCAATGGAGGTTTTATCAGCTCTGTTCGTTACAGCAGTATCTCGCGATAGCGTAGCGCATGAATAATCGAAAGGTCCGAGTTGATGAGTGCGCGTGAGAGCTTTTTTGTCTCACGACCGGTGCGCCTGCGCATCCCGCCATAAAAAATAACCTTTGGGGAACAAATAATTATTATTGAGCGGAAAAAATGTCTCCTAATTGTAACTGTTGTATGCTCGTTAATTTTTGACGCGAACAAGTGACGGGTTCGTTGCCTTGACGGGGGCTTTTTTTAATTTGTTTTAGGTTTACCTGTTCGATGAGGCCTTTCTTGTTTATTTACATAGCGGTTAAGATACTACTTATTCTGTGTTTAATTTTCAAGTTGAAAACTATATTGTTATTAGGGTTGTCAAATTTTATTGTCTTTTATTTATTTTTAACAAGTTTTATTTTTAAGGAAAGACAAAAACGTGCAATAATCATTTGTGGATGGAATAAAGTCTTGTAAAACAATCGAATCCATTAAACTCGGTACAGAGAGCACTATTGATACCTTTACTTATGATTACCTTAATAACGCTACATTCAAAGTAAGTGGTATTTCGTTGTGATATTTAGGGGATACTCAAAATTCAAACCTATGTTTAGAGCTTTAATACCTCGTTTCATCATTGTTTTATCACTCGATAGTTTAGAACGATACTGAAAACTAAAATATCGGAGCAACCCTTTTTGGGAAAATATTAATCTCCGTATCACAAGCCTCTTGAGCGAAATGACCCACTCCACCTCACACCATATCAATGGACAGAATACAGAATTATGATACCACTAAATAATACATCCTACATCTTATGATGGACCCATCATCATTCTCCTGCTCTTATCCCAATTACTTGGGGTCGACGCAATATGTACTCCTCTTCCTACATATTGTAAAAATTATTGGCAATAATTATATGCCTTTCTGACGTCAACAATCCTTGGGAATGTAATTGTTGACCAAACAGCATCAGGTGGCATTGCACTAGATGAAAATAAGGTTATTAGTCGTCTTTTATGACATCCACGAACAAATTAAGGGTTGGTAGTATTCGTAGCCGCTACCACACAGCTTATGATATACCCATATGGTATGTTTTATTGTAATTTATATTTTTTGGCAACCCTGGCCCACACCTGAGTTACCTACTTATACATTTTTTTACGTGAGAAATATCTTCAAATTTAAATAAATAATTACAATAATTATCACGTTCATTTCAAAAAGAATGATTCAGTAGATGAAATATGGAGATAAATGTAGTAATAAGACTTCAGTGCAAAAGCGATAATTTACTCACCAAATATGTCATTTAAAATAACACTTACAGACAATCGTGTATAAATTACGATATTAAATTATACTATATTTGGTAATTCCACTCATCTGCATTTAATCAATAGTGAATGGTTAACGATATTTTTTATATTTTGACTGAACCCTATAATGTCATGGCGGTCAGGATCAATTTGGTAGCCAATTCTAACCTCCTATCCATCAGCTGTCGACGTTTATTGTAGAATAACTGCCTTCCCAAGGGAATTACTATTATCATCACATTTGCTGTTATGAGTTTTCTAAGAGAGTGGTTCTAAAATCTCTTCACAATCGGACCATCCGTTTCGGGGAACAAAAAGATACATAAACACATAGATAATTCAAATTATAATACACTCCCTCTTTTTTTATTGGGGTTAACTTATCAAATTCCATTTGTTAACTTATTTAATTTCATTTGTTAACTTATTTAATTCCATTTATTAACTAATTTAATTCCATTTGTTAAATTATATTATTTCAATTGTTAACTTATTTAATACCATTTGTTAACTAATTATTTAATTCCATTTGTTAACTAATTTAATTCCATTTGTTAACTTATATTATTTTAATTGTTAACTAATTTAATTCCTTTTGTTAACTAATTTAATTCCATTTGTTAACTTATTTAATTCCATTTGTTAATTCATTTAATTTTGAATGACATCAAATTGCTAATTAAAAATTCTATTGTTTTCAGATATCGATGTTGGCAACACAATGGCAACGTAAAGTGGTAAGTACTTCACTTATAATGGCAACATTGTCTAAATAATTAGCACTAATGAGTTGGTTTCAATTACAAATTGGATGAATTTACAGTTACCATTTTAGTATTGTTAATTACATACTCATATTTTTGTATGGTGATGAATCCCATGTGTTATCACTGCTTCTGTTCTCATGTTTGTTTTCATACAATTAAGGGGCTCAATAAATACAATTAAGCTCGATCGGGGATTAGTAAATCATCTGTAGAGAAGTTTACCACTTAAGAGCGTTATTTTTTTTTTGGACGGGCTATGGAATGTTTACACCCCGCCAAATCCATCCGGGGCGACAGAGAAAGTGACGCGCGACCCCATAGACCCACACTAAAATTTATCTCTCTTCGCCGAGCGAGCGGGCCACCGGCACCCGGTCTTTGTCTTCGGTTGCCCGCCCGGCAAGAGGGATATCCTGGGATTTTTGCAACGGCAGAGGATGATATCCTCAAGGGCAGAGCGGCAATGTCAAGGATTCGGTGGTGGTGGTCAGCCCAAATGGCTATGGGGAAGTAATACGTTATAAAACAGTTTATGGAGCAGCAGCAGTAACAGTTTAAGAAGCTACACGTTGCTCTTATGCCACCTCAGGTGCTTCGGGCAATGTATTTCCAAACAATAGTTAAAAAAAATTCAGCAGATAATACTTTTGTGATATATGTGTATAATAGTGCTATTTCTCCCCAAATTTTGGAACAGGCTTACGCCTAACACTGAAATTTATATAGGTTAGGAAGAACCACCTCTACCGGCCCTCATTCCATTTTTGCTAACCTTGGATCTGAGCTATTATATTATTAGAATAAAAAAAGTGTGTGTGTGTTAGCTCCGACGCACGACTGGAGTTTACTCCTTAAGTACGATTATTATTTACATTTATTAAAACTGTTCAATGAAGTATTATCTCACGTCAGAAAGTGAAAGGTGCGCAGAATAGGTTGCGCACCAAAAACGTAACGAGGTCATTCGATCACTAGATTTTACTCCTCAAATTTTTCTCATACCGGGCGCCTTATATGAATATCGATTCTTAAGTAGTAAACTCCAAAAATAAAGTTATTCAACTAAGTAAAAATGTTCCATTTATCAAAGTAAGAAAAAACACGCACATTGCCTTTGTATTATGGTGATATTTTAATTTTATTGTCAAGTACAATTTATATTAAATATTTTATATCCACGTCATCTTTTTTTTTATAACACGTATTACTATATTTTATAATCATTAAAATTTTACATTAAATGTCATTTTTAACGTTACAAAGTTTAATGGTTTTGCACACTGCTATTGGTAATTATTTTAATAACATTTTTATTGCACCTGCACCTGCTAATGATTACTTGCTATTATATATTTAAATTATATTTTTAATATAATCATCATTCTCCTATTCTTATCCCAATTGCTTGGGGTCGATACAATATGTACTCTTCTTTCATAGCACATATTGTAAAAGTTATTGGCGATAGTTTTATGACCGGCCGCCTACCTGACGCCAACCCTCCTTGGAATGTAATTGTTGATCAGACAACATCAGATAGACTTGGCCCAGATCCATATAAAGCGCTTCATCGTCGCTCTTAGTTGGATTTTTATATTCGCAGTCTTTATTTTATGTTACTAATAAAATATATCGGCAAATTGTCTCGATATGCACGAGTGATGAGAAAGAATGAAAGACATGTGACAAGGGCAGTTATTGATATGATGGATGCAAAAAGATATGGATGGATATTATGAAAAAGATATGGATGGACATTGTTAAAGAAAATATTCTATAAAAGTTATGAGTACAGAGAGTATTATAGTACTAGAGTCTATGGGATATATAAGGACATTTTGCGCCGATCCTATTTAACGTGGGATGAGGATAGGCTAATGGTGATAAAATATATAACTTTTATGTTTATTCAACATAAAAAAAATATTTCAACCTTTCATCAACGTAATCACAAAGAACATCTCTAAAAAGAATGTTATTTTAATTTAGTTGTAATATAAACATTCCCAAGGAGGGTTAACGTCAGGCTCGCAGCCAGTCATAAAACTATTACCAAACTATCGCAATATCATCATCATTCTCTTGCTTTTATCCCAATTACTTGGGGTTGAAGCTACATATACTCTTCTTCTTACATATTGCAAAAATTATTGGCAATAGTTTTATGACCGGCCGCCTGACTGACGTCAACCATCCTTGGGAATGCTATTGTTGACTAAACGGCATCAGATGGTGTTGGCCCAGGTCGTTATAAGGCTATTAGTCGTCTTTTACGACATCCACGAACAAAGTGGTAGTATTCGTAGCCGCTACCACACAGTGACTATTGCAATATGTACTCTACGAATTATGTCGGCCCGAAGTAATTGGGATGAGAGCAGGATAATAATCATATTTTTGTTATTTTACAACAGCTATTTTGACACTTATTTTTCTCTTTTGGTATTACCAACTAATATGAATCATTGTTGCATTCAGTGGCAATAAATTAATATAAAACAAACTTTGCACTCTTCGATTTGTTGCACTCATAAAGAAAGTTCAGGATCGAAGGCCCGTTCATATCGACAAAAAAAGTACAGCAAAACCACAGTTTAATTTAGTAAACAGGACTATAAAACCGTTTCGTGCGTGACTTACAATGGTTGAAGCATTCATACAATGTATGGAAGGTAAAAATACTGTATTGGATATATAGAGAAACCCATTGGGCTGCCATTTGTGAAAACAATGACAAAATAAAGGCGAGTTGAAGTTTGAGAAAGTCATGCTCGTGGTTTAATGCACGCCAGTTCAGCTTATATTACGTTCAGGTTAAATTAATGGGGCTCCGGTAGCTCCAGTACCTACTTATAATACTGTGAAAAATTTCTATAGGGTCTCTCACAATTATGTTTATTGGTAAAAAGGTAGTCAAAAATGTATTAGACCATATTTATCTCAGGTAATAAATCCCAACTGTTGGGTTTCGCCCCCTCCATAATTGGAGAGAAATTGATCTCCTGTATCACGCTGGTTAGACGTGTTGGTATAGAGTTTTGTTTCGAGTTTTCTTTCTCTTGCATAGATATTATATGCGTTTTATATCCCTTAGTCGTCTTTTACGATAACCCACGGGTAAGATAGGTTTTTTTTTTTGGGTTGTGTTACGGTCAGCGCACTCCTTGCACCACTCCGTCCGGGGCGACAGAGGGGCGTAAGCACGCACATCCGTAACCCACCCGTGACGTCGCCTTCGTCGTTGAGCCGACCACCGGAGCAGAGTGACTTGACGTCAGTGGTCGGCCTGACGGAATACCCCTGAGGAGTACCCTCTCCTCGACCGACGTCCCCCCCTCGGGTAGGATGTCGGTCTTTCCTCACGCGGTACGGGTAAGATAGGTAGTGGTGAATTGTATTCTTACTCCGTAACCACACGGAAATGTCATATTATCCTTCATGTATTTATCAAGTCATCAACTTTCATTACTTGATAGGTTGGTAGATTTTTGACGAGAATCCCGTACCACTTCTGTTCTAGACTATTAGATCCAGAATATTGTATGCGATCAGACTACCTAGTGCAGGATCTCCGTCCTTGTGTCATATGATCTTTGATATGATTTTTGCTCGTAACTCGATAACTTTTTGTATTCAATATTTGTCGATACAATTAGATATGTGGCTGTGTGCGTTCTGTGATTACTGCATTTTAGTTTTTACCTTGTTTATACAATTTACCACCTCTTTCTTTTTAACGAGTTCTAAATGACGGTTACAGTAATTATTTAGATTATTATAAGTAAGAGAGGAAAAATTGTTGTGTAGTAGTCGCTACGAATACTAACAACCCTTATTTTGCTCGTGGATGTCGCAAAAGACGACTAAGAGCCTTATTATAACGACCTTTTTTTTTTTTTTTTTTTTTGCGGTGGGCTATGGACGTCGCACCCCGCCAAATCGGTCCGGGGTGACGGAAGAGGCGGCGCGCAACCCCATTGACCCACCCTGCAAGCACCTCTTCTTCGCCGTACGAGCGGACCACCGGTACCCGATCTTTGTCTTCGGTGGCCCGCTCGGCGGTATGCCCTCTTGGGCTCCTCTCTTGTCGACGCCCCGACAGCTTTCGCCGTCGAGGCGTCGTCCTCACGCGGTGGCCTCACGTCGGGTGACCGGACAATTCCCCGATCCGATCACCCGAAGCCTCGGTTAGGGCGGCATCAGGCGCAGGTACTCGCGCCTGCGCCGCCCCGGCCGCGGGCGGCGGCCCGGGTCACGGGAATCCTCCCGGGCCCGTTCCGCCGCCTCCTTCTGCGAGATGACAGCCTCGCAGAAGGCGGCGACCGCGTCCCAATTCCTGACGCTGTCGACCATCGCTCGCGCAACAGCCGGCAGCGTCAGGTCGGCACCGATGACAGCGACGAGGTCACGGCGCTGCCCGTCCCAGCCCGAACATACCTCGAGCGTATGTTGCGCCGTGTCCTCGTCGCTACTGCAATGGTGGCAGGACGGAGTCCACTCCCTCCGCACGACCATGTGCAGGTACTTGCCGAAGCAACCATGCCCCGACAAGACCTGCACCAACCGGAAAGAGAGAACTCCGTGCTGCCGCTCCATCCACTCCATCAGTACGGGCCGGAGGGCCTCAACGGTAATAACACCGTATCTAGGCCTCTCCAGCCGCGTAGCCCAACGGGCGATGACTTCTCGGCGGGCGTCCTCGCGCCAGGTGGCTATCTCGTTGAACGATGGGGAGCCACCCTCTTCGCGCATTGAGGTAACCCGCCGGTAGAGGTCGGAGAGCATCTCCGCCTCTAGGTCCCAAGGGGGTGTCCCGGCCAATAGGCACGCCGCCTCTGTCGACACCGTGCGGTACCCGCGAATGGCTCTGATCGCCCTTATTATAACGACCTAGGCCAACTCCATCCGATGCCGTTTAGTCAACAATTACATTCCCAAGGAACTATTACCAGTAACTTTTACAATATGTACTACGAAAGAAGAGTAAATATTGTATCGACCTCAAGTAATTGGGATAAGAGTAGGAGAATGATGAAGTAAGAGAGGAAAATCTTGAAATAAAATTCTATAATAACTTATATGGTTAGCTCGTGAAGTTTTTTAAAACAGAACCCTAAATAATAAAACCATTATTTCACAAAAATACAATTAACGGATACAAATTAGAACCTGACATGGAAGAATCATTTGTGGATCGCATAAAGGATTATCCTGCTTGAACTTATGATAGGAGATCGGCATCTAGAGCATTCCTCCATTTGCAAAGTTATTGCACCTTAGTGGGTGTATCTAAAAATATCTGCGTCCAACACTAGCTGTGTGGTTAGTGGCTTCGAATACTACCAACCCTTACTTTGCTCATGGATGTCGTAAAAGACGATTAAGAGCCTTATAACGACCTAAGCCAACTCCATCTGATGCCGTTTGGTCAACAATTACATTCCCAAGGAGAGTTGACGTATGGCAGGCGGCCGGTCGTAAAACTATTGGCAATAACTTTTACAATAGTTACTATGAAAGAAGAGTACATATTGTATCGACCCCAAGTAATTGAGATAAGAGTAGGAGAATGATGATGATGTCTGCGTCCAATAGTAAGCGTCGATAGTTTGGTCTATGAATGGTAAGGATAGAATGATTTAATTTTTACCCAAATGACTGTTTAAAACAACAAGTTACGAATGCCATATTAAATTAATTTGTCTAATTACATACATACATACATATCATCACGCCATATCCCTTGCAGGGTAGGCAGAGAGAACAGTGCCAGAGAACTCTATCTCTGCATATTTCACTCGCTTCCTCAACATTCATAATTCTCTTCATACACGCTCGCCGGTTTCGGAGACTCTTGACTCCACCTTCCTTCAGTACATGACCGATCTGGTCTAGGTAGGTTAGTCTCGGTCTCCCTCGGTACCTACATCCTTCCACTTTCGCATTGTATATCTTCTTAACCAGGCGTTCGTTCGGCATTCTTTCCACATGTCCGAACCATCGGAGCATTCCCTTTCGCATCTTTACACCAATACTCTCTTTCATACCTACTCGCTCTCTCAAATTAATTTAATATGGCAATCGTAACTAATAATATTATTATAATATAAATAATAAAATAATATAATAATCGTAATATAATAATATTATTATATTATAGTAATATTTTTTGTCCATATTTAGTTTTATTTCTTGCTTATAACTCTAAGCTCGTACGTGATAAGGTATCTAAATTACATTTTTAATAAGGCCAATAGGACTACTCTTATAGAGATAACTTGTATTTATATTAATGTTATTGTATTATTTTTTTAATAATATTTTAGGTCAGTATATCTGTTGACATAAGAGTCTTTTCATTAAATAATAGATGCTATAAGCCCATTTTTACCATCATCGTCATTAACTTGGTTTATATATGTCCCACTGCTGGGGTCGAGTTTAAACATTGCTACATAAACTTTTATACCATTTGTACACCTCATTTAAGCTCACATACGTTCCTATTGTTGGGCTCGGCCTTTCTTCATAATTGGAGGGAAATTGACCTACTATACCTACCATGCTGGTCAGACGTGTTGATATAGGGTTTTGTTTCGAGTTTATCTTCTTTTATATAGATGTTATATGCGTTTTATATCCGTTAATCGTCTCTTATGATCATCCTCGGATAAGATAGGGGGTGGTGAATGGTATTCTTACTACGTCACCATACGGAAAGATTTGTACACTAATTGACATAAAAAAAAAGACGAAAGAAGTCAAATCATATAACTACGATATCGAAGATTTCTTCTAATATTTATTCTAGTAGAAAGTCAACTGCAACCTTATTATAATCCAATAACAAATGATCCGAACCACACTTACAAAAAGCTACACATTGTTAAGGCCAAGTTATTCTTTGTATGAAGAGAATTATGAATGTTGAGGAAGCGAGTGAAGTATGCAAGGATAGAGTTCTCTGGCACTCTGTTGTCTCTGCTTACCCTGCAAGGGATATGGCGTGATGATATGTATGTATGTATGTATTCTTTGTAAAAATTATTGTTATGAGTGCTTATGATAAAATACCGTTATTTTTTTACATAAAATATTTTTATATCTACGAGACATTTCTGTTTTTTTCACGTCCAATATAGTACCGATTGGATCCCATTGGGCACCCTTTAGTTAAGTAAAAAGTGTTTCATGACCATATGAAATGTTTAATATAATAATACAAAAATAACTTAGAAATTTTAACATTGGCATAGGTTTTAAGCTAGAAGCTATGTGTTTGTTTATTCGTATGTGTAAATTCTAAAGAGTAATCTCCTTCTTCAGCTCTACTATTACTACTCCTTGTACAGCAGACTGCCCAGATCAGATGTTAATAATAGAAAGAGTATCTCTTTAAGTTCTTTAGTTGTTTATCACAAAATAGTTTTGTTTGATATTTATAATAGTAAATATCGATGTTTTGAATACAAGATTGTTGATCATGGGTCTCCATCATTAGTCTCTATAATAGATTATAACATATTTAGGTTTAAACTCTAATTTTAAGTATTTTTATTTGAAAAATCATATCTGTTACAAGATATTTAATAAATGTAAGGGAAATTGATTTACTTTAATCTTCATATGAATTGATATTGGGTTTTATTTCGAGTTTTCCTTTTTTACCATAATATTCCAATTTTTTACGAGCCCCATGAAAATGGAAAGTCTAATTCTCACCAACTAACACTATTCTACACTTAGTAGTCAGCATATGAACTGATAGTAACACAAAATATTTTAATTAAAAATAATAACGTTAAATGTTAATATTATTATAAATATAATTTCTTACAATCATCGCCTTAATCAGGTAAGTCCAAAATTGGTATGCGCCAAGGCAGTCGCTAGGACCATTTCTAAGAAGTCAGATAAAACCAGCGATACATACAATTTATTATAATATTTTCATTTTACACATATCCACCTTTTACATATTTACTTATATTAACGTCAATTTATTTAATAATGGTAATAATTTATTAGAATATTGTATTTTTATAATCTTCTTTACAAAACTCTCGTATGTACGAAACGAAATATTGGTAGTTAATAGCTATGATGGTAGACAAACAAGTTATGATGATGATGATGATTACATGATGATGATGATGAGTGATAACTACTGCTCATAGAATTTAGTAATACCAGGATTTCAGCCAAACTTATCACTGATACTTTTCTGTGCCAATGTCATATGAGTGAACTTCTAATTCATTGGATAGAGTTCAATCAAATTTTTTTTTTTTTTTTTTTTTGCGGTGGGCTATGGACGTCGCACCCCTCCAAATCTGTCCGGGGCGACGGAAGAGGTGGCGCGCAACCCCATTAACCCACCCTGCAAGCATCTCTTCTTCGCCGTGCGAGCGGAGCACCGGTACCCGATCTTTGTCTTCGGTGGTCCGCCCGGCGGTATGCCCTCTCGGGTTCCTCTCTCGTCAAATCCATCAAATTTTTGGCTGGATCTGGTATAACTGAAATTATAATTTAAATTTGTTCGCTGGTATTGAAATTGATTTTTTTTTTAAATTTATATTGCACATATATCAGGACAGTATTGTATATTCAATACATAACATTTTGATTTTATTATCGGCCCACAAATTTAGATAAGCACTCTTTCTTGGAAAATACATTGAACCTGTGATGAAAATCCTATACTAACCCCTCTGACCTGATTAGTATTTATAATAAATCAATTTCCCCTTCCATTTTGGTGGAAGATAAAGCCCAGCTGTGGGTATATGAACTTAGATAGGTAGAGATTAACAGCAACATAGAAAGAAAAAATCATTTTATTTAAATAAAATGATTATCATCATTCTCCTACTCTTATCCCAATTACTTGGGTTCCATACAATATGTACTCTTCTTTCATAGTACATATTGTAAAAGTTATTGGCAATAGTTTTATGACCAGTCGCCTGCCAGACGTCAACCCTCCTTGGGAATGTAATTGTTGACCAAACGGCATCAGATGGAGTTGGCCCAGGTCGTTATAACGCGCTTAGTCATCTTTAACGACATCCACGAGCAAAGTAAGGGTTGGTAGTATTCGTAGCCGCTACCACACAGCTAATTTATTAAATAAAATGATTATATTCATAAAAAACATTATCATTCTAGTCGCTTGTTGTGCTCTGTAGATAATCGTGCGTTACTCGATCGAGATAGGAACCTGGAACCTTTGACATAAGGCCACCGACCCTTACGGTTAGCGACTACTGTTTTACTGTTTTCCTTATCTTTGACTCATATATATTTCGTTTTATTTTTTCTTATTTAGTTTCACAAGAGACCGCTATTGAGTATGTCTTGTATTTCTATAAATACGTTTTTAAGCGCTATTTCTGTTTTATTATAAGAAAATAGAAGCGTTCATAAATTAAATAAAATTTGGCAAAGCCAAAAGTGTACGCATCATATTTTTTATATTATTTATCATTTACTATTAGTCAATTCCATAAATGAAAATGAAAAAAAAAAATACTTTCGAAATTTTGTGCCATTCTCGACGTAGTGCTAATCATAGCTGTTCGTTTACAATAGGCTGTATGAGATTACTTTCCTTTGCTTGTCCGAATGTACGAACATAAAAATGTAAACGAACCCAATTTTCATAAGGTATGCATACACTAATAGCTAAGCAGTTTAGTTTTTTTATTAATTGCAATTAAACGACAAAGAATTACCAAGCCATTTTCGAAAGGAAAAAGCGCGTTGCGATTATGAAGCTTTTAAAAAAAATATATTTTGATACATTAATTTTTACGGTCGTGATCGTGCCAGATCCAGAATTAATACCCGGACGTCCTCGAATATATTTTTTAATCAATTATTTTCATACGTTAAACTAAATAATTGCCTTTTAAAATATAAAATACGTTTAAACGAATGTTTTTTTCTTGACATATGTATGATAATATTATCCTATAAGTGCAATGTGAGAAAAATACACATATATAGGTTTTTAAAGTTCTTGATTTTTATATATAGAGAGTAGAGCAAGACCTCAACGCTTCGCTGAAGGGGCGTGCAAAATTTAATTGCATAAATAAATTGCATTGGCGTTACGTATGAATTAGTATAGTGTATTATTTAAAAAAAAAAACTAGAGGGGATGGATAGAAAATAGCTGATAGATGGATGCATAAATTCTCGTTGATTGGTAGAGTAGTTAACACATAGAAGCTAAACAAATTAAATTAAAAAAAATAATAATTCTATTACCACATTTAGTTTAGTTAAGGTTCATTTATAACTAAAATATATAAGAACTTAATTAACTAATATGAAAATAATTATATCGATTCCTCCATTGTATCAAGTAACATGTACTCAACTCAGTACTTTGCGGTTAAGCTTTTCACGCTTAGTTAGAACCAAAAGCTTGAAAAAAGCAAAACCACAAAAGCTAGCACGCGTTCGCGCAGAGTAATTTGTATTGTGCGGTTTCACGATGAGCTTCGACTGTTCAATTGGATGATGTAGACCAAATGCAATGTTGTTTATTAGCTTCAATAATCATAAATGCCTTTACTTTTTACGAGATTTCTTGAGAGACCTTTTATTGATCATGCCGGTAGATATATCGTCATAATTTTTATCTAAGAAGGTGAAATTACAAAACGAAAGCCTTAAGTATCATATTATTATTATTCATTTGCTCTGTGGATACAATATTCTTCAAAATAGTTGGTTTCGATTGATACATTCAATATATTATATATCTTTATTACCAGTGGTACACATATTTATACATATATTTATATACATATTTATATCTTTATTACCACTAGTTATACATATATATGTAATAGTAATAAAATATACTATTAGGTATATCTAATCTAACCTAATAATACTATTGGGTATATCTAATAGTAAATTATTAGTATTAGATAATTATAAGGTTATAATGATACTATTAGGTATATGTAATTTAACCTAATAATACACTTTAATACTTTTAGTTATACCTAATAGTAATAATTTACTATTAGCTATACCTTATAATGACACTATTAGGTATATGTAATTTAACCTAATAATACACTTTAATACTTTTAGTTATACCTAATAGTAATAATTTACTATAGGTATACCTTATAATAAAACTATTAGTTATATCTAATTTAATCTAATAATACTTTTAAATTATACCTAATAGTAATAATTTGCTATTAGGTGTAACTAATAATTACACTATTATGTCTAATCTAACTTAATAATAGATACTATTAGGTATACCCAATAGTAATAAAGACTGTCGTCAATAGTAATAAAGGCTGTCGGGGCGTCGACACGAGAGGTACCCGCAAGGATAAACCGCCGGGCGGGCCACCGAAGACAAAGATCGGGTACCGGTGGCTCGCTCGCACGGCGAAGAAAGGTGTTTGCAAGGTGGGTCCATGGGGTTGCGCGCCGCCTCTTCTGTCGCCCCGGACCGATTTGTCGGGGCGCGAGCACATACATGGTCCACCATGCATAGGTAAAAAAAAAGGCTATGGATTAGATATAAATAAATATGACATTAACATGTTGTAAAAAATTACTCTTAAGGGTTAAAATAAAAAGAGGGAATGAAAAACTTTAGGAACCGTTTACGCGGGCAAAGCCGCGGGCAGGAGCTAGTATAATTATAAATAATTTAAAAATAATTGTAATTATGAACAGGATCTGAATAATTATCACATGAAGCACCAAAAAAAAAGTTTCATTTATTGAAATTTCAATTGCAACACGTAACACAAATTACTGGCGGACACATTACACATGACAATTAATTCATTGCATACACAGTCTGCATCGACAATCGCCATTTCAATTTATGAATCGACCGCCGAAATCGATGTATTGAATCTCAAGTCCATTATATAACGAGACGACAGTTATTATGGTTGTAAATACATTTTTTTATCGTCTAGAAACAGTGTGATTTGTGATGTTTATGATTTGAATAGCAAATTCACTTACGTGACAATGTAATTGGGTGGGCCACTGAAGTCATATCTATAGTGCTGCATGGTCCGTTTGAAAAGTCGAAAATGGTCGTATTGTGATGTTTAAAAGGCTCTGTTTGTTGATAGTCTGGATTTGGAGATGAAGGTTAGAACATAGTAAAAGAAAGAAAAAGGAGAAGAAAGAGGAAGGTCGGTATCTTTACAACTACGCCATGTCTTGCATAGATATGGGTGGAGAAAATGTTCTACTATAACAAGCTAATTAAACAGGTTGGTGCAGGGTTTTAATGCGAGCTTCGCTTCTGTTACATAGGTTTTATTATAATATTTTACGACAACTATAGGTCAAATAACTGAAATTTATTTAATATGCTTGATTATTTATAATAACCCGATTATGAGCGAAAAATGATTGCCACAAGTGGGATTCGAACAATCGTGCTGCCACTTACATCACCGTGAACTATTATAGGACATTCAATTCTCGCATCGTATTATATTTTCGTCTTTAAGGAGACGTATGCCATCTACCCGACATTGTTTGCACATTGTGCAGGCTAGACACCTATAGGTAATAAAATGGGTGGTATTTATACTCAATCACCACACGAATAGCTTGCATCTTACCACCGTTATAATATAAAACAACATGGCATGTATTATTTGCCCCCGTTCGGTCACCTCTGTTTCAACATTCGGCATGCTGTCCATTTTAACATGCTTTGTTGGTTTCTTATTAAAATTACAGTCACAAGCAACGGCTCTGCTTGTTGTATTGTGGCTAAAATATTTTGAAATATTGCATTTGTTAAGCTTGTCAATATATATAATAGGATTGTATGTTTGTCAGTAATTTACTTCACACTGTATATGAAATATTAAATGTAGAACATTATTCCACTGACTAATATTGATTGCACAAATGGCGTAATGGTTAAGATACCGACCTTCTAAGCCGGTGGCGTGGGTTCGATTCCCACGCAGGAAAATACTTTGTGCGATCCACAAAGTGGTGTTCTGAGTCTGGGTGTAATTTGTCTGCGTTAATTGCATGTTTGTAAAGTCCCCCGCAATACAAGGTTTATTTTACTAAGGTAGATGGTGCACTTAAAAAATATTGTATTCTTCTTAATCCATCCAACTGATTGTATTTATTGAGCTGTAGAGGTATTTACGTATACAATAATATGCAATAGTTCTTTGTGGTGACGGAGTAAGAATACAATTCACCACTTCCTATCTTATACATGGATGACCGTAAAATACGATTAAGGGATAAAATATGCATATAACATAGCAAGAGAAGGTAAACTCAAAATAAAAAGCCTTTACGAACACGTCTGATTATCGTGGTGGAGTAGGTCAACTTCCCTCCTAGTGTGGAGGAGACTCGAGCTCAACAATGGGACATATATGAGTTGAGATCAGTGACGAGGAATATGCAATACATACATAGATAGATACTATTGAAAATTTCGAAGTAATGTAAGATGACATTACAGGTCTGCGGGTGACTGGACCGGGGAATTAGTCCATCCGACCGACATCCGCCCCCTTACGTCGCTCAAGGAGAGGGTCCCCCTTAAGGGGTATTCCGTCGGGCCGGCCACTGACGACAAGTTCACGTTGCTCCGGTGGTCGGTCCAACGACGAAGGCGAGGTTCATGGGTGGGTTACGGGTATGCGTGCGTACGCACCTCTATCGCCCCGGACGGAGTGGTGCGCGGAGTGCGCCGACCATAACCCACACCAAAAAAAAAAGATGACGCTACAGGTAATTTTATACGATGTGGAAGCCAAAAGACAGTTGTTCCGTAGAAAATATTCTACTATAATACTAGAAGAGTAATACAATTGGGAATAGTAAAAAAAAAAATCGAATTAAATGATTGATAATATAAATTCTCTTTAAAAGTCATAGAATTTATATAAACAAATAAATAAATCTACAAATAATAATGAACTACCAAAAATAAATTGACTCTATACAATATTAATCAAGATGGATCTCGGCCAAGTGCGAATGCGTGATTTTTTATTGATTCTCGTCTATTCAATGGCGTTAATACATTTATATGTCTTATTTATATGTTCCGCAAATATCTTTAACATCATTTCGCATTATTATATTTTCACAGTGAAGGACGTTTTGTATTGAAATAGATAATACAGCCCCACGATCATGTATCAGTGTGGTACATAGTAAATTTTCCGTGTGGTGACGGAGTAATAATACTATTCACCACTCCATATCTTACCCGTGGATGATCGTACGAGACGACTAGGGGATATAAAACGCATATAACATCTATGCGAGAGAAGGAAAACTCGAAACAAAACCCTATACCAACACGTCTGACCAGGTATAGTAGGTTAATTTCCCTCCCATTACGGAGGAGGCCCAATCCTAATAGTGGGACATTTATGGGCTGTGATGATGATGATGACATAGTGAATATTCAAACCATCGCTTCTTTTCTTATTGTCGTTTCCGTAAAAAGTAAGTAAAGTATCTAAGCAGATAACACTGTA
This sequence comes from Lymantria monacha, assembly GCA_905163515.2. NCBI lineage: Eukaryota > Metazoa > Arthropoda > Insecta > Lepidoptera > Erebidae > Lymantria > Lymantria monacha. The sequence goes on along the minus strand of LR991107.1, from coordinate 8,949,008 downwards.
GAAAAATTTAAATCCTGTGCTAACCCAATGATTTCTGAGGTTTACGCGGGTATTAAACATTTGTAATAATAGTATTTTTACGGATTCTATCGCGTTTGTATATGATTTTTAATTGCCTGACGTTTCGAAGTTACATTGTTTATATTCACGGGAGAACTAAGGTGTCTCAAGTGGAATAAGTCATCGTTATTACATAGATTTATATCATTATTATTTATTAAATTTGGACTCAAAATTTGTTTCATAGCTTTTCAATAAAATATTATATTCTTCATCCACTCGTCATATTGAATGGACGAATGAAGAATTGTACTTTATATACTATACCATTAATAAGCTTGGGTTTTTTAAATTACTGAAATTTAGCATTTGATATGCTTAATTATTTATAAAACCCGATTACGAAATGAAAAATGATGTCACAAACGGGATTCGAACCCGCGCCTATTGGGATTCCGGCCCAATCGTGCTGCCACTACACCACCGTGACTACATGTACTACAATTATTATTGTGACATCATTTTTCATTTCGTAATCGGGTTTTATAAGCTTGGGTTTTATTATAGTCTACTCCAATTTTTTTAACTTTTGGTGGCATATGCAAGAGTTCTGCCTCATAGTTATCAGTAACTGCCATACCTAGAATTCAATAATACCAGGGTTTTGGCCGTTCAGCTCACTTAGTCACTGAACGAAATGCAGAAGCGAAATTGATTTTGTGTGAGAATGTAGAATTACACCGGACGAGCCACCAAACAAGCTAAAACTTTAATCAGTGTCACTCTACCGATATAAAATAGCAAATTGTATTATCTCAGTAGATATAGAGATACAAGATTAAAACTATAAAATATACATTAAAATGTATATTAGATAAACCAAAGCTAAACTTATCGTTCCCATCGTAAATAAACTTTAATTTTAAGTCTTATAATAATAAACATCTATCAAAAATAAAACCATCAAATTCCGCTACACATGTCGTTCGCTTCCTAAAGTTTGTTACAAATGGAATGAAAATTCGTTCCCCGTTTAGACGATGAAAAAAAAAAGCCCAAATTTATAGTTCCCCAAAAAAAACGAACCATTAAAAAGGCTATAAAGTGGCTGGTTCCACCGCCAATAAATCCAGAAAATGACTACCAATCAACGTGTAAAAATAAATTTATAATGTAAATAAATAAGTTTCACCTACAAACTTTATTGTCTGGGTTTATATTCGGCTGGTAGTTTTATTCTTTACTTCCTCCATCGTGGCGTGAATACGCTAACCAGACAAAACATACATAAATTAAATTACCGACAGCCTTAATTTAGACTTTATCGCTATTCAATTGCTGTTGTCTGGTTATTTGTGTAGCGGCAAAAGTTATGTTTGTATTTTAAGGCGTCAAGTCATTAAGTAGTCGACGCCAATGAGCTATAAAAATTAGAAAACATAAATAAAGTTTTACCGTGAATGAACATAGACTAACATAGTACCGAAATACGCGGGTGAAATAATATTATGGTGGATGTAGGGGACTGATTTGAATGCGAGCTGCGCGTGCGCAAGTATGCGCCAAAGTGATACGAGCAACGGTTTAAAGGGTGTCTAAAAGTGGTTTGCAATATATATGGTTAACACTATCTATACTCCATTAAAATCTAACTTAACACTATCTATATCCATGGTTCGGACATGTGGAAAGAATACCGAACGAACGTCTGGTTAAGAAGATATACAATGCGAAAGTGGAAGGATGTAGGTACCGAGGGAGACCGAGACTAACCTACCTAGACCAGATCGGTCAGGTACTGAAGGAAGGTGGAGTCAAGAGTCTCCGAAACCGGCGAGCGTGTATGAAGAGAATTATGAATGTTGAGGAAGCGAGTGAAGTATGCAGAGATAGAGTTCTCTGGCACTCTGTTCTCTCTGCCTACCCTGCAAGGGATATGGCGTGATGATATGTATGTATGTATGTATACTCCATTAAAATTACTATTATATAATAATTCAGAAAGATTAGTTTCTAAGCGGCAAAATATGTATCATTATTTCTTGTTATTATTTCAAACCCGAGTGAATTTGCGATAGCGAACTCGAAATATGGAACTAACGATTTATTTCGTAGAGTAACATGATGTCTTAATATAATAAATTTATTCACCCTACCCTAGTAGGTGGTGAAATTACTGCCCCTACAGAATTTTATTTTTAACATTATCTAAAAATGTACTGTACATACATACATACATACATATCATCACGCCATATCCCTTGCAGGGTAGGCAGAGAGAACAAAGTGCCATAGAACTCTATCCTTGCATACTTCACTCGCTTCCTCAACATTCATAATTCTCTTCATACACGCTCGCCGGTTTCGGAGACTCTTCACTCCACCTTCCTTCAGTACGTGACCAATCTGGTCTAGGTAAGTTAGTCTCGGTCTCCCCCGGTACCTACATCCTTCTATATTGAAAATATACTGTAGGTATAAATAATTAAATATTTAGCGTGTGAAAATTCTGTGACATTATATATAGTTATTAATTTAATGTACTTCATTTCTTCGTCTTAAATGACTCCTTAAGAGTCACTGATAAAAATATATTTTTTTTTTTAGATTTGCTTGCATGTTTTCTAAATTATAAATCATTATTAATACATGGATATCAATAAAATATATCTAATATTTCAAAGAGAATTCAGTAAGAATCATTCTTCGCCCACATCTATTCGATGAGGCCGATGAAATACAAATTATTAAATATATCTGTAGGACAGAATAACATTAATTCGCCGGACGAGCACGTTCAAGGGACCATATAAGACTGGTTAAGTAGAAACTCATTGTAATTGGAAGGTGTCCCTCCATATCGTCGCACGAATGCTAACACCATGATAAAAGGGTTAGCCGCTTATTTATAAACATATTTTGAGAAATTTATTTTCAATCACCGTATATATTTTACTAGGGATGCCAGTAGCTTAGTTATCGTAAAGTACACACCTTTTATTGCTAGTGTACGAATATAGCAATGTAGTAACATAAACGAATTTTACATTAAAGAACAAGTAAATAACTAAACTAATATCATCAATGAATGCCGAACGAACGCCTGGTTAAGAAGATATACAATGCGAAAGTGGAAGGATGTAGGTACCGAGGGAGACCGAGACTAACCTACCTAGACCAGATCGGTCAGGTACTGAAGGAAGGTGGAGTCAAGAGTCTCCGAAACCGGCGAGCGTGCATGAAGAGAATTATGAATGTTGAGGAAGCGAGTGAAGTATGCAAAGATAGAGTTCTCTGGCACTCTGTTCTCTCTGCCTACCCTGCAAGGGATATGGCGTAATGATATGTATGTATGTATGTATGTATGTAATATCATCATTATCGTGTAACACTGCTAAGCTTAAGTCACCCCGGGGCGGGCCTCCAAAGACAAAGATCGGATACCGGTGGCCCGCTCGCACGAGAAGAGAGGAGTTGCACGGTGGGTCTATGAGGTTATGCGCCGCCTCTTCCGTCACCCCGGACCGATTTGGCGGGACGAGATACATCCATAGTCCACCGTAAAAAAAAATGGGTTTGAGTCACCTTTGTAATTAGTTGTTATAAGGTTTTATTTAATTTTCTTGCTCTTGCATAGATCTAACCTTTATATTATATTAATCGTCTTTTACGACCACGAAGTAGATAGATACTATATAGATACAAGGAGTTCAAACGTAATGTTAAACGAATGGTCTCAATTTAGGGGATAGAACTTTTGCCGGTAGAGCGCGCCACTTTTCTATCGTAGTAGCATCGGTACTCCTAAACTCTAGCGCAGCCAGTGGCTGAAAAGAGAACTAAGATCTGGGTTTATTGTGTCCATGAATACTATGGAAAAGCCCGTTCGGAGTCCTTGTATCTATACTTCGTGTTTACTACACTCAAAGGTAAGATAGATGGTGGAAAAGGGTTATGAGTTGTATTATTACTCCCTCACCACACGGAGAAGCAATTACCTATATCAATTTTTTTTAAAGATGGTACCTTATAAGTGGCCAATAAAGAGTAGCAAAGAGCCTTATAAAAAATGTTTAATATCTACCGCAATCGCCAACCTTTTTTATTTTTTTTTATTGGTGGGCTATGGGTGCGTCTCGCCCCGCCAAATCGGTCCGGGGTGACGGAGAAAGCGGCGCGTGATCCCATAGACCCACCGTAAAATCCTCTCTCTTCGCCGTGCGAGCGGACCACCGGTACCCGATACCGCAATCGCCAACCTGCCGGTCAAGTTTGGCGATTATAACAATATTCTTCATCGTGTGAAATCCACAAATCATAGCGTGTAATTAGTGTTCCTTAATTATAAGTTTGTAATGTCCCTCGTTATACAAGGATTATTATTTTCTTGGTACAGAGTATTCAATTTAAAAAAAAATATGGATATATTTTTTCTAGTTATTAACGGTTTTAACGTTTCTAATGATTATAAGCTATTCGAATGACAACCGGCAAAGTGAGATCTTATACTTGAATGCTGGTTCGCAGAAATTGCTTGGTTTTTGTTATATATAAATCTAAAAGTTAAAATGCTAGCGGACAAAATTGAGTTGGCTAATACCAAATCTATGTCTATTAGGTAGCCTATATATAATCATCATCTCAGCTTATATATGTCCCACTGTTGGGTTAGGTTGGGTTAGGTCGAGCCTCCTCCATAACGGGAGGGAAATTGACCTACTATACCACGCTGGTCAGACGTGTTGGTTTTAAATTTTCCTTCTCTCGCATAGATGTTATATGCATTTTATATCCCTTAGTCGTCTCTTACGATCACCCACGGGTAAGATAGGGGGTGGTGAATCGTATTCTTACTTCATCACCACACGGAAAAGCCTTTATATAACCTCAATCAATTATTACTAAAGACGTGTGTATTTTACGCCTCTGCTTATTTGATAAAGATAAAACCATGCAACTGTAAGAAAAATAAAATAGTTATAACCCGGTTTTAAAAATTAAAGTATTAAATAAACCGAGGGCTTTAGTTAACCTTTTATTTCAGTAATTAACTTTACTGTCAACGGCTTAATGATTGCGTGACCGAAAATTAACATTAGATGCTTATAAATAAAACTAAATCTAGATATTCCAATTGGCTTGATATATAAATACGCTAATAAAATTGTATCTTACATGAGAAATAAATTAAGATGTCTGTAAGGGGATATGAATTAATATATAGCCATGTTTACGTAATTTAAAAACAAGACTATATAACAGCAAAAGAAATATATAACAGCTTAGCTGGGTGTATTCCTTTTACTGTTTTTTGGTATACGTATTTAGATATTAAATAAATGATTGATAAAATAATGAAAAGGAAATATAAAAATTAAAAAAAGGGAAAAATAATAAAAAAGGAATACTCAGGATCAAGCTGTGCCTATTTTCAGTGACTGTATCAAATTTGCCTTCATATTCTAATAATAGTTTTCAGCCAACGATAAATTGTATATTTTTTTGTTGGCCTTAAACATTAACAAAACGACATTTTCTAATAATGAAATCTAAGTAAATCGATTTATCACTCAAAAAACCGTCTGCATAATAATTTATTTTTTATTGCTCTTGGTGGCAAACGAGCAAGCAGTTCACCTGTTAATACCCATAGACCTTTACAATACCAGGGGTATAGCTAGGCCGCTAGCTACCAATAAAAACCCCAAACCCACTCAGGAAGTTGGACTTTCGGCTCTCTCGATTACCGAATGGAGTACAGCAGCACATTGCCATTGCTCAGACTTCGATTTTCTGTGAGAGTGTGGTACTACCCCGGACGGACCGGCCCCCGGCTATAAACAAAAAACTGTAAGCAGTGTGGCCCTGCCACTATTAAATTTCATGGAAATCCATATTGCCGTTGATCAGAATCTGAAAGTATAGAAATATAGCAGTATGCTTATATATAAATCATATATCACATATATATATATATATAGTATATTTAAACCATATACCGCAGTATATGGTTTAAATATGCTCATGTTTAAGTAGTGGGATTCCCTTCATCCATACATCAGCCCATAAACGTCCACTGTTGGACATAGGGCTCCACGAGAATGCGCAACGGTCCTGTGCCACCTGCATCCAACGGTTTCTTGCGACCTTGATGAGATCATCAGTCCACCGAGTTGGGTCGTCCTACGCTGCGTCGTCCGATTCGTGGTCGCCACTCTAGAACCTTTCTTCTCTAACGGTTGTCGGTTCGTCGAGCGATGTGGCCTGCCCATTGCCACTTCAACATGCTAATTCTTCGGGCTATGTCGGTTACACCCATTCTTCTACCTTAACTTTTTTAAGTTATATGTAATATTTTTTTCATAACACACCTAAAGAAGTATAACTTTAATAATTGTATTATTCAATCAGTAATCAATTTTGTATTACCGCAATGCGGTCGAAATGCGATCTCTGCGGAAAATCTGTGGAGTTAGCCTGACCGATCGCATTCGTAACGACGACGTAAGAGAGCGAGTAGGTATGAAAGAGAGTATTGGTGTAAAGATGCGAAAGGGAATGCTCCGATGGTTCGGACATGTGGAAAGAATGCCGAACGAACGCCTGGTTAAGAAGATATACAATGCGAAAGTGGAAGGATGTAGGTACCGAGGGAGACCGAGACTAACCTACCTAGACCAGATCGGTCATGTACTGAAGGAAGGTGGAGTCAAGAGTCTCCGAAACCGGCGAGCGTGTATGAAGAGAATTATGAATGTTGAGGAAGCGAGTGAAGTATGCAGAGATAGAGTTCTCTGGCACTCTGTTCTCTCTGCCTACCCTGCAAGGGATATTGCGTGATGATATGTATGTATGTATTACCGCAATACGAAAACATTCTTACGACAAAAAATCGCAATTGTGCTGTTAAGTTAAACGTTCTGTAATAAGATAATTTGTGTTCAACGCACACGCTTTGATCCAGAGGCCATATCTAATGATGACTCGACTATTGTATAGAAGACTTATAGCCAATGTTGTAGCAATGAGTTCGTGATACGACGCTCTAATAGCCTCATATGATAAACTTTGGAGCGAAGACCGAACGTAATTGGGAATGCTTGTGTGTGAATATTTAATTAATAAATTGTTTAGTGAAAATCAAGGTCTTTATAAGGCTGGTATTTGTTGGAGGGTGCTCTGTGACAACATAGAATAACTTTCTATCGCAGATATATTTTTTCAAACTTTTGTCTCCCTAAAACAAACTACTTTTAGTATCCAAAACATTTGTGGGTTTTTTAGGTGCTTTTCTTTAAATTTTCGTTAATCACAGCTTGTTAGAATATTTTGTCTATATTATTTTTAGTTGGCTGTTTTGCTAAACATAAATAAAATATATTTTTTTCTTATTTGGCAAACAAAAATAGAATTTGTTAGTTGTTGATTAGGTGATGAATATTTTTCATGGCAATTTTGTGAAATATTGTTTACAGTTTAATAGTCCAGTAGCATGAAATACGATTTCAGTTTATAATACTATGGGTTAGAATCTTCAGATATGTTTATTGAGATTTTCCATCAAAAAAATTCAACAGCAAGTACTATGAAAATTAGAAAACTATAATATAATAAAAAATTAAAAAAAATAAAATAAACTTCAAATCAATTTATTCCAAGTGGGAATGATACCTTAAACACCATGAACTTACATTGTCGTTTAGATTATGTAAAATGTCTGAAAATATATGGTCCTACATAATGTATTTTTAGTCATTCGATATTACAGAGAAACCGCCTTTGATATTAAAAAAAAACCAACAACAACAGAGTCTATGAAATCACTATAACAATCAAAAGAATATATAACTTCTACGTGATATTTTTTTTACATACAATACTATTTTACATTGACTCACTGCTGATACAACTTTATTCACTTACGCATCAACATAATACTGCCTTTTAATACTATGATGTCATTGATATGCGTAGTTTATCATTCTGAATCTTCTATTGTAGTCTGTATACAGATTTATGTTTGAATATAATGAGCAATTGCATCCCGATTGGGTTATATGAACTTGGCGCCATCTAGAATTTGATAAAGTATTGGATTTGGCAATTGGCCATCTATACATCACATCTGCGGAGTTCACCGCTGAATATATTGTAAAAAATATTTATCTATCTATCTAATATCTTTAAACGAGCAATTCTTGTATATATATATTTTCTGAATCTCGCAAACGGCACCAACAATTTTCATGAAATTTAGCATGCAGTGGTTTTCGGAGGCGATCAATCGATCTAGCTAAGTTTTATTTACAGAAAATATTGTTATGTCAGTATTTATAGGCAACAAAAATATTTTTTTTCGTTGACTGAGAATTAATTACAATACGATGATAAATTTTGTCGCTGTCATTAAGAATAGATAGAGATAGTTTGAAAATCGTGCCGTCTAATCCGAACAAAGCGGAACTGGGTTCGGATGCTTAGTTTTCTTTTTTTTTTTCTTCTTTTGCTTTTTTAATTTGTTTTCGTTATTTTATTATATTTAAATATATCTTTTAAAACACACAAAAAGAAAATACCGAGTGAAGCTCGGTTATCCAGATATTTATCTTTAAAAGATCAACCTTCATTCAGTAGGTACTACTCAATGCATGTACACTCTTCAAAAAATATAATTGAGATATTGATTTTTTATAAGATCCAACTTTAAAAAAATATTGATGGTTCGAACTTAGAAGAGACTATTCACCTGCGTGAGAATGGAACAAAGGATACTCAGAACATTAAACGTTACTTGAACTACTATGTAATCAAAAGTAGAATAAGATGAACTAAAAAAAAAATTGCTTAAACACGCTAATTCATCTTAGAAATTACTATTTCGAAAAGATGAAAATATATTTTATGTTAAATAGCTTAATTTATGAAGAAATATTACTAAAAAACTCCATAAGAAATGGAGAAGTAACTAAAAAGATTATCAGACCAATCTAAATATAGAATCTGATTTATATCTATGCCATATAGTTGGGAATACCTCCGCAATAACCAAAAGAATAAAAAAGTGTCGCACATCGCAATTAAACTGTTCTAATCCCAATTATTTGGCAGGTTGACGCAATATATTTCTATCGCACAATTGCAAAAGTTTTGTTAATAGTTGTATGACCAGCAACTTGCCTGGTCACCCACCCTCCTTGGGTATGTACTTGTTAGTTAGACGACATCAGATAGAGCTGGCCCAAATCTATATAGCTTTTAGTCATCTTTACCAATATTTACGAGGAATATAATATATGGTTTAGAATGATTACGTCAATATTAGTATTATTTAAATAAAAACTAACATTATTTAAATAATTTTAGCAGAGCGCCATGAAGAAACAAACAAATTATTAACATAGAAATACCCGTTTCAAATAAACAAAAATAAGAATTATGTTTATTTTAAATGACTACATAATTCTGTACGAGTTTATTACTTTATTATCTTAATTATATAGTTTATGATATTTCTTGGACAGACAACTCATGCTTCGGTAATTAGTGGAATAAGTACTTATTTAGTACATGCACCTGAGGGTAAGATTGTCATTGCCAAGGCCGGTTTAAGATTAAATATTTTTAATATATATATTAATTTAAATAATATTAAACTGTCGTTTATTCTATCTCGTGAATAATAAATAAGGATATTTTTTATTGCTTATGTTGGTGAACAAGCAACGGACTCGTGATGGTCTGCTTTATTGCTGTCTATGGACTTTTGCTGTACCAGGGGTACAACTAGGCTGGTGCCTACCAATGAAGACCCCAAACCCACCATCTTTTAATCGATTTTTATAACGCTCGAGGGAAAAGAAACGTGTGGTAAAATCATTACATAATTGTACTTCCTTCATTCGTGTGGTGACGAATTCACCACCCAGTACCTATGTTGTCCGTGGGTATCGAAAAAGACGACTAAGACATTATATACATATTATATCAATTCAAGACCAGAAAAACTCGAAATAAAACCCTATAACAACCCGTTTGACTAGAATGGTATAGTAAGTCATCTTTACCTTTTTAGTTAGCTGGAGCTGTTAGGCAGTTAGCTGGGGCGTCGACGGGGGATGGTACCCGAAAGGGTAACCCGCCGGGCTGGCCACGGAAGGCAAGGAAGCGGTACCAGTGGCCGGCCCAATGGCGATAGGGAGGGAATACGGTGGGTTATGGGGCCACGCGCTGCCCTCCCGTCGCCCCGGTCGATACGGGCGACGTGTGAACGAGCCATAGCCTACCAAAAAAAAAAAAGAAAAAAAAAAAACCCTTTTGTGGCGGCTCAAATTCAGCAGTGGGTCATATACGATGCTGATATAATATTATGTCTATGAGATGATGATACGATTCTACTAAATTCTTGAAGATTAATATTTACGTATCTTGCAATCCCCGTGTATTAAGTGGTCAAGAATATTGTGTCACAAAAAGCCTACGAGAGTGATTAAAATCTACTAAGAAAGAACCAGGACAATAGCCAGTAGCATTCTTCTTGAGAATTTATAATAGCAATTGCAATTATCAACCTATCCTTATAATCTCATTTTGCAATGTCCATGGGTTCTTACTTTATAAAAAAATATTAGTACATATGAGTTGAGAGGAAAATATATATATTTTCTAATTCTATATCTTATTAAGGTCTAGAATTATTATAATGTCACTAAAAACACCATCGATCCGGTTCAGATTCATTTCTCAGAAAGGCATCGAACAATTCCATCACTAAAAATAATTAAATCGTAATTAAAGACCGTATTAAGAGATGCGGCATGCGTTTGCGCTTTGGCCGTGCTCATGTTTGGAATAGGGAAGTGAATTGTAATATCGATACAATTATAATTACACAGTACCTCGAAATTCTATTATGTAAATTATGTTTTGTTTCAAAGTGTATTCTCTCAAAAATTCTGATTTGGTGATTATAAAAATCACCTAATATAGAAATGGAGTAAAGTACTCAATATTTAGACATTATTTCACATAATACATTGCATTAGGTGATACCATGTATAATGGATACCCATTATTTTCTGTAAAGGTAAGAATATCCAACAATTTGCCATGATTATTCAACATACCACACATCTCAAAATAATAAGATTAATTTAGGCTACATCGTCATAATTCATTCTCCTACTCTTATCCCAACTACTTACAATATGTGGGTCGATACAATATGTACTTTCCTTTCATAGTACATATTGTAAAAGTTATTGACAATAGTTTTATAACCAGCCGCCTGCCAGACGACAGATCAGATAGAGTTTGCCCCAGGTCGTAATAAGGCTCTTAGTTGTCCTTATGACATCCACGAGCAAAGTAAGGGTTGGTAGTATTCGTAGCCGCTACCACACAGCATAATTATTTAGGCTAGAATATAAAGCAAATTCATATTACAATTAGATTATATAGTGTTTATTGAATTTTGTTTAATCAAATGAAAAAAACATTATTGACTTAAGTCTCTAGATCTAGAAGCACAATGTGAATCAATTACAGCTCCTTGTTTGCCTTCGTATGGCCTATCCAAAGCGGTCTTAGCGATATTTGATATCAACAACTAGGTATACATAACACTTATCTACCTATTTATTTTTAACTAAATAGAAAAGAAAATAACCTAAAATGAATAATAAAAAGTAATTTATTCGATTGAGTCATTTATTCATGACAAGAGATTTATGAAATGGCGGGAGTGGATAGAGTCTAGCCACCTACCTACTACGAAATAGTATTTATTTAGTCTGTTGATTTTTTATAAAGATTTTCTTTTATTGTGGAACTTAAATTAAATCTTTCTATTAATTTTAACATTAAAGTGCTGGCGTTGAATCATAGTCTTAAATCTCACCACGTATCACCAAGGGGGTTAAAAATGCTAAAAAAAGATCACGTGATTAATGGATGTCCCCATATATAAAAATATATAATAGTTTAATTAAAGTAGTAGTACAGTATTATGTGATGACGACTGCACAAATGGCATATTAACCAATAGTGCCAAATCTCGTTGATTTCCTTACCCACCCAGGATAACACTAACTAACCCAGGATATACTATATAAATTGTTTTTCTGAGTGTTTCTAAAAGCCCGATTACGAGCGAAAAATGATTGTCACAAGTGGGATCGTGTGACAATCATTTTTCGCTCGTAATCAGGTTTTTGTAAATAATCAAGCATATTAAATGCTAAATTTCAGTAATTTCTGAGTGTTGATAAAATTTGTGTTCATTCATTTAATATTATAAAGACTTCCACAATGCAGATTATTTCCTTAGTGCAGGGCGATTTAAAAAAAAATAGATAAGTGCTACTTTATGTGTATTAGGTAGACTCATGCACTGTATGAAGTTGCGTCTAATGAGCGAACATTTTGTGCTTTATTATGTGGCAATAATTTCTAACATCCAATTACAATGTATTTAGTACTCCACGGGAGTGGAATCGCAGGTACTCGCAGTCACCTAATTGTTTCGCTTTTCACAAAATATATTATTCGCATAAGCATTAGTGTTTTATCGATAATTCACATCACAATTCATTCGACATATAGCACATGTCATCAGAAGAATCATTTTTCAAAATATTATCAGATAATTTATAATATAGAATTATAACAATACTTGTTCTATTAGAAAGTATAATCTTATAAGGATTCACAATAAATGCGTAGGCGAAAACAATTGCTTTCACTTACCTTTTTTTTAATATACAGTGAAAGTTCACAATTACATTAAATATCAGAAATCACTTGACGCTTAAGAAAAAATAAAAAAAAATCCGCTCCATTAATCCAAAGCATTCAAAATTTACAATTCGATTTTTGAATGGCCGATAAAAGTCGACACTCGAAACGCCCGCCAATTTTGCATGCATAAACATCGTAAATCTCATTCAATGAAAATGAGTATCGATATATCGATATCGATTTTTACGATCGATTCATTTACTTGTGTGTAGTATTGCCTTATTGAGGACAACGTTTAAGTCACGTCCCAAACAATCACATCTTCATTAATTACGGAAAGAATTTTACCAACAGTTACCTAATGTTATAGGGTGCAAGTTATAGCTCAAAGCGATTGTATGCAAAATTTAATATATATAGCAAATGACTTGAAATATATTATGTGGATCATTCACCGCTTTAATAAAAAAATATATAGAGTGCTTCAAATAATTCTAATACGTAATATAACCAAATTAATGCAAAAAATAAATTTAAATTAATTGATTAACTTCTAATTATGGCATTGTAATAAATAGATTATTTAATTATATAAATTTATCATTACATAGATAGACATACTTAAATATAATATATAATTAAACACACGCACCAATTTAATAAAATTTAACAAAGGAAAACTTTTTTTTAATAACGTAGTCAGTTCAGTCGATTTCGCTCTTCTTTTTTCTTTCAGTCACCACTCAATTCCTTTCGTCCATTATTGGACACGTATTTCTTATACAAATACATGGATATTGGGTAACTATATCATGCTGATCAATCATCATCATCATTTCAGCTCGTATACGAGCTACTGTTGGGCTCGAGCCTCCTCTACAATAGAAGGGAATTTTTCATTTCGTAATCGGATTTTATAAATAATTAAGCATATTAAATGCTAAATTTCAGTAATTTAAAGGGAAATTGACTTACTATACCACGCTAGTCAGACGGGATACGATTTTGACGGTAAAGGATTTTAAATCTAGTTTTTCTTCTATAGCATAGATGTCGTATGCCTTTTATATCCCTTTGTCATCTTTTATGACATCCAATGGCTTACCATTAGATAGAGGGTGGTAAATTGGCGTCACCATACGGAAAAGGTGTTCAACGTTTGGTTGAAAACTGGTTGGTTAATGTGGAGTTGCAGTTATAACATCTTCTGCAATCCTTCATTTAATTGATTTTTTTATATCTTGGAAATAAAAAGCCGATGGCATTTATTATTATTAGACCATAAAAACTTCACCCGCTAATAATCACACCACACCCAATTTCTACGTAAAGTGATAATGATGGGTCGTAGTACGTTCGACTCTCTCAATTTGTCGCATTATTTTTTTTGTCGCAGCGACTTGTCGGCATTCATTTGCAATTAAAACTTACCGGGTCTAGATGTTTTTAATTAAGGCCTTTTTAAAGAAGGCGTAATGACTACTTCATTACATAATTATGGTGCTAAAAAGTAGGCAGTACCTAATTTGGATATTATGCAGTATTTTTTTATAAGTACATTAAGGTACATTAACAGTAATGTTTATTTTTGAGTGCTACTAATCATTGAGTCATTGAAAAAAAAGGCACTTTAAGTTGTATTAAATTCTTTGTCAACTTAATTACTTTAATTAAAAGTAGTACCTCTATCAGATTTTTATGGTTTTTGGATATTTTTCTTTTGTCATATAAGTAGTATTTAAGTTGCTCATCAATTGATGTTATTAGTGAATACATACATACATATCATCACGCCATATCCCTTGCAGGGTAGGCAGAGAGAACAGAGTGCCAGAGAACTCTATCCTTGCATACTTCACTCGCTTCCTCAACATTCATAATTCTCTTCATACACGCTCGCCGGTTTTGGAGATTCTTGACTCCACCTTCCTTCAGTACGTGACCAATCTGGTCTAGGTAGGTGAGTCTCGGTCTCCCCCGGTACCTACATCCTTCCACTTTCGCATTGTATATCTTCTTAACCAGACGTTCGTTCGGCATTCTTTCCACATGTCCAAACCATCGGAGCATTCCCTTTCGCATCTTTACACCAATACTTTCTTACATACCTACTTGCTCTCTTAGGTCGTCGTTACGAATGCGATCGGTCAGCCTAACTCCAGAGATTAGTGAAAATTTCGAAAATAAGTTCTACGGTTTCAAAGATTTGTTTTTCTTTATGAATAATTATTTTTAAATATCTCTTTTAACAACAACACCCTCACAATAAGAAAGAAATCCTTATTTTGTAATGGACCTAAAAGACATACAAATTAATGGACACGCATTAAACTCAGACTCGGAACGATTATTTTGTTCTGCCTGAGGATCGAACCCATGACATTAGGCACGATACTTAAACTACACCAGGGTGTAATTTGTCTGCGTTAATTGCATATTTGTAAAGTCCCCGCAATACAAGGATTATGTCCTTAGTGCAGGACGGTTTAAAAAAGAAACACCGCCATCTATGCAATCAATAACATATTATCAACAATTATTACATGCAAATACAATACACTCAACATATTATTATATGCATTTAGTAACAACTTGTAATATTAAAAATAATAAAATTAATACGTTAATTAGTTTTGTAAATTTTCGGCATCTTAAAGCGAATAATATATACAACGATGTACAAATGAGTTTCAAACTAATGCTAACACAAAAAGAATATTTTTACAATGAGTCCAAACATAAATTAGTTACCAACAACTTAATAATGCTAAGGTAATTCGTCTCGCTCACTCTTAAAATGAAGACATAATAGAAGCAATTGAAATAACTACACAGAGACACGCGATCTTAACGCGACTACATTTACACTTTTTGTGTAACATACAAAAACAAAAAAAAATAATCCAATTTAATAGTTCCGATGGTGCTACTGAATTTAGACTGCACAGATGGCGTAGTGGTTAAGATACCGACCTTCCGTGCCAGTGCTATGGGGTATGATTCCCACGCAGGACAATACTTTGTGCGATCCACAGTGTTGTTCTGAGTCTGGGTGTAATTTGTTTGCGTTAATTGCATGTTTTCAAGGTCCCCCGCAGTACAGGTATTAGTTTCATAGTGCAGGGGACGTCTCAAAAAAAAAATTCTCAAAAAGAGAATATAATTAAAACCAATAATATTTTTGTTTCAGATGCAGTATTAAGAAGAATGCGTGGTGATATTGATAAAATAAAAAAATATATAGATAATTATGCAGAAAGTGATGATGCTTGAGAATAAAATGTCGTTACTGATAAGCATGGACGTGATAAGGTTAGAACTAACCTGACAAAAGATTTAAAAAACGGTTATAAAAACAATATAGTGTTTAAACTAAATGAAGGTGATGAAGTGTTCACTTTTAAGGTGACGGATTATGAGGCAGTGATAGGACTGTAAATAATGCCTGATCGGGAGTCGGTGGGCGGTCCTGGGAGTGCAGGAAGCGGAGGTTTTCTTCCACTACAATTCCCATCGGCGTTTGCTGCTTTCCATGCTTCGACTCCACCTGGTGCGCCTGCAACGGCTATGCATCACGCTACTCATTATCATCATCATGCCCAGTAAGTACATTAGTAATTATAAGTATGTAGTATAATTTGTATATTTTTAATTCTGCCTTTTTGCTACAGACAGTTTTAACTATAGCTTATATTAAAATATCGTAGACATTATTGTAATAAACTCAGGTATTTTGTTTGTTTTTTATATCTTTATCATCAAAGACAAGGAGGTAATACAATTACTTTTCAAATCTTATAACTTATTTGGGAATTATTAAAAACTTCATGACGATAAAGATTATTAATAATAGCTTTGACCGTATTCTTACCCTCAATATCAGAAACAATTATTGCATTAGACGAATGAGCCATTTTTTAATGTTCGTCAATATAATCTCGTAGAAATATTTTTTGAATTGTGTCTACAGTTAATAGATTATTTCCTAATAATCGGTGATTGTTTACGCGAGTATTACACATTTGATATAAAACTAATTTTACGGATTCTATCGGGTCTGTATTTGATTTTTAATTTCCCGACGCGCGACGTTTCGAACATTTTACTTTACAGCGTCCTCTCGTGGGCATAAACGTTGTAAAAACGCGATAGAATCTGTAAAAATAGTTTTATTTCAAAATTATTTCCTTATTTTCCGTTCCTTATATTCTTTATTTTCCGTGTGATGACGGAGGAAGAATAGAATTCACTAACCTCTATCTTACTCGTGAGTATCGTAAAAGACGATTAAGTGATTATAATATGCATATGGCATCTG
Source organism: Lymantria monacha (assembly GCA_905163515.2). Classification (NCBI taxonomy): domain Eukaryota; kingdom Metazoa; phylum Arthropoda; class Insecta; order Lepidoptera; family Erebidae; genus Lymantria; species Lymantria monacha. The sequence goes on along the minus strand of LR991107.1, from coordinate 8,931,955 downwards.
TGCAAGAGAAGGAAGACTGGAAGTAAAACCACTGGAAATAAAACCCTATAATATATCAATACGTCTGACCGGCGCGGTTTAGTAGGTCAACTACCCTCCCATTATGGAGGAGGCTCGGGCCCAACAGTGGGATATATGTGGGCTTAGATGATGATGATGATTATTTCCTCTAAAAACTATACATTTTATATACAATCTTAGTCTATACGATACAGTACAATATTTATCTTCATTAGATAAAACAAGAGCAGCTAATGAAATTTAGCTAAGCAAATAATTAAACTGACTTTACTGTTTAACACATCTAGTTTTATATCTAATAATTTATTTATACCTAGGCGCTGAGGCTAAACAGTTTTATATAGTACAAATCTATCTACATATGTAATTTTATGATGATTCTCCTGCTGAGCAAGTGTCCTTTAATGTTATGAGCGGTTTACGTTACCAGTTCTAAAACGTCAATTAAGTTTATTAGCTAGTGCCATAAAACGAGTGGTTCATGAAACAATTTGCACACCACGAAACCTTTTTATTACATAATTGCGTGTGTTACTTCTTTTTTTTTTAACACAAATGTATTTCATATCCACTTTGTTGTATTCAATTTAAATTAAAACTGTTCATACTTTATATGTAATAAAATTCTTATGCACTTTTATATATATCGGGCGTCCATTAGCAAAATTATTTTTATTCCGACTCCTCCAGCTTTTTTTATATCCTATAAACTTATTTATATCGGGAGCAGGTAGAGAACTTTTAGATTAGATTAGAGCCGGCGTATTAACTGTGGTTTACGGCCGACTGACCATAAAATGCCGTCCAGGTGGGACAACGTGTTACTTAATGATAATTTATTGCAAAACATCGGACACCGAGCGACCAGATTTGATGACAACATTAATCTTTTGTAACCGTTAAATATAAAATGGAGTCGTAAAAGCCAAAAAAGGTCTGATCAACACCTGAATCGTCGCCGAATGATGAACAGGAAGTCGTCAAAGAAATTGAGACGTTTACAATGTTAGGATGGACGTTAATAAAAGCAGGACGGTGCGTTTCAACAAATGAGTTACTCGCTGTGCTCAAAGGGTGCGTGATGTATGGCAGAGGGCCGAGCCGACTGGCTGAGATGATTAATGCCTCAGCGTTCAGCCTCAGGGAACGCTAACCTCTATTCTTGCACACCACCATAAGAGATTAAACTTTTAAAACCGTCAATTTACAAAGGCCTTTAAATATAACAGATGAATATAACTTTATATTATCATTAAAACTCTCTAGAAGTGTTTTATCATTTCCAGTAGAAAATTAATTATATTTACATGTGTATTGGCGTTCTCTGAAGATCACCCTTAAATCTTCAGGAGAGTAAGTCTCAATATTTAAAAGTAAACATGCAATAAGCTCGTTATTTTCTACGTCTTATTTAAATCGGTTGTGTAACCAGTTGTGAATGTAAAATCGAGTATGAAATTGCTTGTATAAAGACGTCCGCTTTCTCGGAAGTCCACTAATCCTTTATCCATGGTCCGTGGCTAAGGATTTCGTCGCCGGATGGGTGTACCCATTAACGACCGTTTCTCGGTGCCTCATTTAACCCGTTGCTGCGATAATTGCTACCACGTGTTTATTTCCAAGCGTTCTAATTATAACACGCACAATGGGTTGGACACGATCGGTTATTTTGGCTTCGTTCGCTTCGTCAAAGTCAATTTTGTCCGACCACAAAAGAGGTGTTGCGAGTTGTCTGTCGTTTGATTCATTAACTGGAACCCTTTGAACTGATGTATAGGCATGCTACTTTAACTATTAATTTTGTTTCAAACTTTTTAACTTCGGTTGGATGCTTTGGCAACGCATTTGTTTCATGTTTTCGATCATTGGTATCGCTGCCACAATTCTTACCTGTTATCTTTTTGTTGGCACATTTATCTTATACCATTCACTGCTTCGTTCCAATGTTTCTATTTATATTGGAGAAATAGCAATCACTATTATATTCAACATCATCGTTATAGCTCATATATATTTTACTGTTGAGGTCGAACCTTCTCCAAAATATCACGCTGCTCAAACGGGTTAATAATAGCGAGTCCTCCTTCTTTAGCCATGATGATATTTGCTTGCTCCTCTTTTCATTCCTCTTAGTCATCTTCTACGATCACCCACTATATACGCAGTAAAATCTTTGTGCCATCGTCTAGATTCCTCTGAAGTCCACTTGTCCACGAATTGTGTATACATGCTTGTACACATGTGCCATAAGTTACCACAAAAGCTCATGCAACAATAAAAGCGCCATTCAACCGCCCGCATCCCACTTCGATCTTATTGTGACGCGCGTCCTGGCTTCACAAATCATCAAAGTAAAAAAAAAAAACTATTATTATTATTGACGTAGAAACAAAAGTGTTATCGATTCATGATTGGTCGTCGTGTGTGGCTATTGTTTATAGGTGTAACATGAAATCCATCGCCAATTAGATGCAATAACTCTATCATTTATATCAACATATGTAACTTTTATCTGACATATGATATTTATTTAAACTTTGTAAGATTTGATGTCACATTCAAACCTTTTTCAATGTAAATACAAACGTTTATATTTGAAATCAATCTGATATGTTTCATTACAGTTATATCGTTAGTTGTTTTTTCCTCCTCGTTTATACGAAGGGTGACAAGGATGGAGAATGTTTGAGTTGAGTTTGAATTTTATGATTATTGTATATGTAAAGTTTATCTTTCCTGACTCAAATATTGTGTACTTATACTAAGACATTACGAGGAAATTTAGTATTCATGACGATTGAAGGTTAAACAGAAAAGAACATGATACTAACAAACATTTAGAATATTATGTCATCATAAATGAAATCTTCATAGCAGAGACTAAAAGCAAAGTATATCCAAATTGACGTAACTATAGCCATAAGTCGCGAGTATTTTATTCTTGTTCAATTGTTATTGAGAACTTATGATTGTTTTAAATATGAACCGGGCTATTTTAACTCGAAAGAAACTATTGTTTCAAGAGTTGTAAAAACTGTCAAAACTCAAAATTAGCCCTTCAATTTTCAATGATTTGTTTGTGAGCCACTAAAGCATTTTGTTCACGTAAATTGAAGTTAATATAAATGTCAGAATACTAATGATTGTTCTGAAACGAGAAAGAGATTTATATCAACATTGCAAAGTATCGAAATCGAGTATCTAAGTAATAGTATAAATAGTATACTGAATGAACCAGATCTAAATATTTTAATAATATAAATATAATGATATTTTTCTTTAATTTATATGCAATATACGTTAATATGTAGATCTAATGACTTCATAATGGGAGAGATATTTCTCTACTCTCGCCTAATGTGGTATAATAATAATACTACGTTAGGCAGATCGGTTGATATAGACTTCTATTTTGAGTTTTCTTCCTCGACAATGATGTTATCTACTTACAAGTCTCTTATGACATATGAGAACACATAATTCACACAGGATTCAAATGCATTTTTAATTATGTGCTGTTGAATAGGTATTTTTATTTTCCTTAATAATTGTATATTTATTAAATTATATTTAATTAAAATTACACATTACAAAAATGTCGATTTTTTCAATATGCAATTTTGTTTGTGATTTCCTTTGCCACTTAAGGTGACAATGGATTGCCGTTGTCCATTAGTTATAGGTTTTTAACCCAATGAACCCAGAAGGTTCTTTGTTCGAATTTTTTGAGAGTTTTTCAGTACATAACGCCGCAAAGGTTCGATTTCATGTACAACTAAGAAATTCTCTTAAGTGTGTGATTTGGTCGTGATTTTACTTTCAGTGTTATCAAACGTTAATCAATAATTTAATAATATATATTTTAATAATCTTCAAATGTACCTTAATTACGGTTGTACCTTTCAAGTTTTCGTAGAGGGACTCGAAATTTCTACCTAGCAGCAACAGCCTCCTTCTAAGCAATCGCTTAGAATAATTAATACTTTATCTAACGTTAATTCAAAATACAATAAAATTAGATATTTGGTTGGCTAATTAAGAAATTGGCCAGAAACTACACCCCGTTCTAAGAAATAAATGCAAGCCTTGTGAGAAACTTCACAAACATACAATTAACGAATAAAAACTATTACGGATACAAAATACTTACACTCAGAATTATTTGTTATAATGATTTCTCTGTGTGAAGAATAAACTCACGAGGCACGACGCTTGGTATTTAGACCGCCCTATCATCTATGCAATTGAGTCCCTTAAAGGCTCTTGACTTTATTTATGTTAGTTGATCTATAACAACAACTGACATTAGAATTATATTTGTCCTTCATAGACAATATAATAGATAATATAATATATAAGTTAGAAATTCTTCTTGCAATTACAAAGATGCTTATTTAGCTAATGATTGACAAGACGTCAATAGACTAGATCGTTTGGGGTAGTACCAAACTCTCGCAGAAGATCGACGTCTGAGTAATAGCATGTGCTATTGCGCTTCGTTCGGTGAGCGAGAGAGCCGTAAGCCCAACTGGGTGGGTTTGGGGTTTGTATTGGTAGGCAGCGGCCTAGCTATGCCCTTGGTATTGCAAAGGTCCATGGGTGGCAGTAACACTTACCACCAGGTATGCTGCTTGCTCATTTGCCACCATAATAAATTAAAAAAAAAAACTAAAGAACAAAATTCGTGAAAAAGTATAGTAGATATACATTACGAGTGTTGAATTAAAAAAAGAGTCTGTATTATTCTTTCGGAAGCACTCAAAACATTAGATCCACATGTAAAAACTACAGGCGCATTCCCAAATTGCTCTACCTAAAACTTGCTAAAAGCATTTTGCCCATCCCAATTTTTTTGTGACCGGAAAAAAGGTGTCCCTAAATTGACCAAAAATGGTTCCTCGATCGGTCAATCTCCATAAAACAGTTCCGGTCGTAAATTGTCCCTCCACATCCCGTTTGACTGTCGTTGTGCTCTGACCACGCCCTGATATAAATAGTTCTGAATGATCCTGGGAATTCTACTTAATAGTTTCAGCTTATTGGACAAGGATTTCATTGTGGAAATATATTTATTACTTACACTGTAATTATTATAATATATTTAAAATACAAATCCAAATTTTAAGATTAATATATAAGTTTACCATACGAGCAGAATATTAGAATAGGTATATATTTCATACAAACGTTAACTTACTTAACTTTTTATTTTTAATCTCAACTTCATTTCGAAAGGAAATATACCTCTTCCAGAAATGAATCGCAGAATATGTTCTATGTATTTTTATAAATCACAATATTGAGTACATATAACTATTTCCAGGCTGCTTCCATCCATAAATCTATCCTTTGTTGGACATAGGCATCTCCAATAAGAGAAAAAGCCATAATTGTTACGCTTGGAAGGCAGTTTGAAGGTCGCTGTTCGTATTATAATTTTCCAGCCTGATTTTAAGACTCTTACTAGAAACAATTGGTAAAACCTTGCGTTTCTAATATCACGGCAACTTGTGGCATTTGAAATTTATTTAAGACTTTAAGAGTCCCTTGCTTATAATCCAATATCCTATACTACTAGACTCGATATGATTGTTTCTATTTTTATCCATTTATCTCCAGTACAATGTTCATTTATTTAACTACATTCAAATGCTACACAATTTGGGTTAATCACTTTTAACTCATCACTGGCCGCGTGACCTCCCACTTGGGTCTAAAAATATCTATTGCTAATAACTATTGTTTATTTTTGTGACCAAATTGTCAACGAGCCTATTCAACAGTAAACTTATTGGTAATGAAAATGAAGTAAATATTATTATTAATATCTGTTTAGTTATATTGATATTTATAGTCACTATTAGATTTATAGATGCGTTCGGAGGTTTCCACTTTTTTTTTTTATATTCGTCACAAAGAGGCTGTTGTTAGTTTTTATTTTCGAACGACATTTATTTTATTATAGAATGTAGAACATTTATTTAATTTCCAGAAGTCAATTTTATATCTGACGCAGCCACAAATGGTCGGCTCGTCCACTAAAGTAACACAGTTTTGCAAAAACTCGACGTTCAAATATTCTTGTTTTGGTGCGATCCGTATGATTAGTAAAGGAACTACAGGAAAATACATTTCCCTTTTTCCTTCATAAATTAATTTTATTGTTTTCAAATCTGCATCTTCATAATAGAAATAGGCTTGGCTATGCCTATAGTATTGCAAAGTAATGTCTATAAGTGATAATTACCGTTTACCTAATTGTGTATCACCAAGAGCAATAATAATTCCAACGCAAATATTAAAAGTCATTACGATAATCAAGGTTTATATTTTCATACGTTAAGCAGATATTTAACAAATAAACAAACTCTTGAATGTTATAATAGCAATAATAAATACTTCAGAGTACGGATGAATAAGAATTTCCATGGGTACTAGATGTACACATATGCTCTTAAAGGTAATAAAATGTTGACGCTTATTAACAGAAATATGCTCAGATATATCTCCAATGCTTTTATGGTCGCGAAAACACTTCGATGAAAATTGCTTCGGATATATTTTTTTATATTTTTTATCACATAATAATTGCCTATAATGATTTCTGATATTTACACGAGTATTACAACATTTGATATAAAACTATTTTTAAGAATTCTATCGCGTTTGTATTTGATTTTTAATTTCCTGATTAAGGTGTCTCACGTACAAGTCTGAAATCATTGTTATTAATGAGCTGAGCACGTGTAGTATTTATTTTATAGTACGTGACGTTGTCTTTATAAAAAACAAGCATAAAAAACAATATATACAAGGTGGAGATGACAATGTGATAATAAATGAAAACACCGGCAATAGTAGTATATAAGAGTATTTTGAAACTATCTAAATAGTCCTCGCATGCAAATTTAAGAAAAAAAACAATTTAAACATACTTTTTATCATAAATATTGAAATAAAATAGGACACCGTTTGTAAATATTAGTTCACTGACCTGTAATCCGACCGAGTAAATCCTTTCATTATGCCGCATGCATTAGGTACTTTTAAGTTTCTTATCTAAGACTGATGACCTTCATATTAGTTTATACTGATGCAGTGCGGGAGGTCTTTGATGTCTTAGTGATGCCGTAATAATTTTAATTTTTAATACAGAGTAGAAATTGTTAATAATAAGGTAAGGCTAAACTATACGACGATATTCAAAGTTTGTATACAAGCAGCTGCAGCAAGCTGGGCAAGTACACTAAATTAAAATTATTGTCGTATGTTCGTCTCCACCCTGTATATGTACTAGCGACCCGCCCTCGCGTCGCTTCGGTTACGTTAGTTCAGTTGTGTAGTTTACTTTTGCTACATAGAACTCCTTTCGGAAAAGGAATTTCTTAACATCCTACTTCATCTGACCTTTACAGGGCGGAAAGAAAGTCCACACCAAATTCCAAGTCTGTAGGAGCAGTATTTTAAAATGTGGATTTTTGGGTTAGGTAACATCTACACAATCCCCTTCAGGGGTGTAATTTTTAAAAAGCTATTCTTAGTTTACCTCTGTACCGTAACACAAATATACCTACCGATATTCAAGTTTGCTAAAGCTTTATTAAAAAAAATAGTATTTTTTTAAGTTAACACCTCCGCATTTCCCTTTCAAAACGGAATTTTGCAAAATCTGTAATCATTTGAACTCATCTACATGGCAGAAAAAATGTACATACCAAAATTGAAGTCTGTAGGAGCTATATTTAAAAAATGTGTTTTGACACCCTAGAGGGTGGAATTTTGTAAAATCGGTTCTTAGCTTACCTTTACTCGGCGAGGCGAGGAATATTCCTACCTTTTAAGTCTGTAGGCCTTATGGTTTCAGAGATATCGTGATGAGTCAATACATAGGTGGAAATCTCTAAGGCAAGTACTGCTTAATCTCTTGGTTATGTTTTAGCCCTGTCTATACCTAATACAGAGAGGGGATGTTTATATATTGTATTTTCACCCCCTCACTACACAGATCAGAAATTAGCTTAAATTAGTTTCAATCCATTCAAATACAATCGTCGCTTTTGTCATAATACGTGCTTCGTTATGAATATTACATTATGCTTTAATACGAATGCGTTATCCTGTTCAAAAATGGTTAAGTAATTAATTATGTAAGCGAGAGTGTTCCGTAGTTTGAGATATGGTTAAAGTTTGTCGGTTCATTCAGGCATAGTGTGTGACTTGACAATTCTTTTGTATGATTTGTTATAATAGTTATATGTATATTAATCTGATGATAATAATTTCATTATTGTATTTTAATTTGTTATCTGTCCAATGGGAACTTAAAAATCCTCAGTCACAGCTGTCATGTTTACATACCAGAAGATTATTTCAAATATAGGCAGTACCGGTTATCCTGTAATTGACTTAAATCAGATGTATGCAATAATTTATTCATCAAAAATAATTGTCCTATATAGAAATCGAATTCACACTAGGTACTCGGTATAGCAGCCAGTAGGTACTCAGTATATAGCAGCCAGTAGGTACTCGGTATAGCAGCCAGTAAGTACTCGGTATTGCAGCCAGTAGGTACTCGGTATAGCAGGCAGTAGGTACTCGGTATATAGGAGCCAGTAGGTACTCGGTATAGCAGCCAGTAAGTACTCGGTATAGCAGCCAGTAGGTACTTGGTATAGCAGCCAGTAGGTACTCGGTATAGCAGCCAGTAGGTACTCGGTATAGCAGCCAATCGGTTTTTATGACGCAGAAAAACAAGAAGTGATGAACATATTGTATTCTTAATTTTTACCACACCGGAAATTTAACTCTTTCTATTAAAAATGTTTACATATTCTTTCAATTCAGTACTCTATCTCCAACTACAGCTACACGTAGCAATAGCTTAAGTGTCATTTGTCAACTGGTTGGACCACACTCTTGACAGTTCTCTGTCTACAGCTGCGGGCCGGTCCGTTCGGGGTAGTACCACACTCTCGCAGAAGATCGACGTCTGAGTAATGGCAATGTGCTATTACGCTTCGTTCGGTGAGCGAGAGAGCCGGAATCCCAACTGGGTGGGTTTGGGGTTTGTATTGATAGGCAGCGTCCTAGCTATACTCTTGGTATTACAAAGGTCCAGGCGGCAGTAATACTTACAATCAGGTGCGCAGCTTAATCGTTTGCCACCATAAGCAATAAAAAAAAAAGAAAAAAAGATGAGAATGCAAATTATGCATATGGTAATCTATTATCAAACTTTTGCATTTGTATTTTCTATTTCCATATGGCTCACTATTGGGCATAAGAATTTTATAAGTGAGGGAAATTAGCCCACTATATCACGCTAGCGATGGGTTGTAATGGATTTTATTTAGAATTGGATTTTAATTTATATTTTTAATGTTATAATACAGGTAATAATATCAAGTTTTCATTGCATACGATTGCAATCATTACGAGATTAATCGACGTGCGACAATAAGTAGAGGCGATTGTGCTCAGTCAGTAAGCGTATCGTATCGTGCTATTTGAATAATGAAACTTAAGAAATATGAAAATTAACCCCAACATTAAAGTCCCACATAGTAATTTTTATAGTCTTACGCATTTATCCTTGAAGAAATAAGCTGAAGAAGTTGATTAAATTAGGTAATATATAGCGCTAAAATATTATTTTGAAATGGAGAAATAGTAGACAGGCGTATTATATTCATAGCAATATTTAATAAATATATACTGGACATTCCAAGAAAAGAAGGAAGAATATAGGATAGCATCCTAAAGGAATAGGATATAATGAAATCTTCCTACCTATGTGAAGAGCAGCCTCCAGAAGCTTTCAATTTACTTACAAATGAGCTTTTGAAGCTGTAAAAGGTATCTCGTTTAGAGGCAAAATACGTGTTGAATCAATGTTCGAAATTTTGTAACAAATTGCAAGTTAAACTTCTAGAGATTGCCTTTGAAATTCTATTCCATTAACCTTATCTCGTATTCTCTTCTTTCTTCAGGTATGCGATATATTGATTAATAGTAGAAAGTGCTGGTTCTCCCTTTCCTTTTGAGTAGACTTATATCTAAAAGTGGTTCACGATAGGTTGATAAAACCATAACGAAAATAAGACAGTTACTTCTAAACAAAATAAATATCTACTACGCTCAATTACAACATTTTCATATCAGAGTAATAGCCATATGAGGCGGAATACGCTTTGTTCGGTGAGCGGGTATGCTGGAAGCCCAAAAGCTTTATGGTAGGCAACTTAACTCTGCCTTAGTTATTACGATACTCCACAATTATTGCAGTTACTATTTACCTGTAGATAGCTGTTTGATGTTTGTTCGTATGCCACCAAAAGTAAAAAAAAAATCCCAGGTCCATATCTATAGCAGAAACTACCTCTCAACATGCGTCTGTGCAAGTTAAGATTTTAATGAGCGTACCGGTGCATTATATTAAGCGGCTTCTGTGCGATATGCACGCGACGTTGCATGACCACCAGCTTTTATTTTTTATGTGCCTTTAAATTGGTGTTTAATTTATATAAAGATATCATTGATTTTGGCGAGGATTTTGCCGTATGATAAGTAAGAATATAATTCACGAGTCATTTCTTTCTCCTTTGTTCTAAAAGTCCACTAAGAAATCAGGTTTTCTACATTGCATCGTTAAAAGAAGAAAACCTAGGGCCATTTTTTTTTGGTATTTTGTCATCTGAACTAAACAAATATGCAAAATTGTAATTATCAACATCATCATCAGAGCCCATAAATGTCCCTCTGTTGGGTTCGGGCCTCCTCCGTAATGGGAGGGAAATTAACCTACTATACGCGCTGGTCAGACGTGTTGGTATAGGGTTTTGTTTCAAGTTTTCCTTCTCTCGCATAGATGTTATATGCGTTTAATATCCCTTAGTAGTCTCCTACGATCACCCACGGGTTAGATATGGGGTGGTGAATAATATTCCTACTCCGTCACCACACGCAAAAAAAATTATAATAAGAGTTAAAAATTAAATGGTACAGAAACATCTACGCCGGCAAATTATTTCATTCCTTTGTGCCAAATTGCGTTGTTGGAAGAAATGGAATATCTACAATTTAATAATAGAAATTGCGATTCTACTAGTCGGCCGATGATAAAACGCGAACAGGATTTAGTTGTAATTAATTCCTGTACAAGCTCTCCAAAAGGTAGTCAAAAGAAATTTAAGTGGCTGGTTATCCTGCGGTTATATTTGATACCGTGATGAATGGTTTTAACCAAAGCCGGATGATTACATTCATTTCTATACGTGGATGAATTATTTGACTTTGTACATTAAATTATTTATATTATAATATCAATAATATCACTATATGAGAACAATTCAAAACAAAATACTATGGCGATCAGGCTGACACGTGTTGGAAATATGTAGCATATTTCAGCTTTGTGTATTCGAAGACACTCTTAAGATCGCATAATCATACTGCTTTTCTTCAACTATCTTTAACTCTTAGCTTACTTGCTTAGTATGGCTTATTTTATTAATAATAACGCGGAATAAACTTATGCTAAATTGTCTTTAATTTCAAATTTCATTCGCCGACTATCTTCATCATTAATACAAAAATTATATTTTCTTTTTGAAGCAATATGTAAAAAAATAACACAGGGCTTTAAAAATATTAAGATCGTTAGCTTTATCATTCTGTTGTGATTTTATTGTTAAAGTCGGACCTAGCTGTAATTAAATTAAGATAGAGTTGAAACTCTTGAAACATAATGACAACATTCGTTGAAATTGAAACATAATGCAAGACGCTAGTATTGCAACTGTAAAGTAACACATAAAGCTTTCACATCATCTCCGTAACGAAAATAAAACAAAAAGTCTATACAAAAATATTCATTCGCTTTGGCATTTTTGAATAGTAGAAATACCGCTAGGGGTAAGAGTAATTCAATCAATCTACCACCATGATAACATTGTTTATATAAGAGAAATGTTCTAAAACCGTATTACAATTTGTATTGTAATATAATACTATATCAAAGCCGTTCGTTCGGAAACGTGGCACCTGTGACATGTTTACTGAAACAACAATACTGTTGCGAGGTTTAATGAAGTTAAATTATAAGAGGTAGCGACGATGAATCGCTTATAGGTGAGTTAAATCATGACCGCAACCTGGTCAGTTGTACAACAGCACGAAAGGTAAAAAAAAAACTCTTTTATGGATATCACGGTGAATCTTATGAATAGGATAATCAACGAATTTATTCGCTTATAAGTCGAAGCAGACAATAATGATGTAAGATACGTGAAACTAAAAACATATTGAGGAGTGTTAGGTGTGAGTTTAGAATTTTAAATTGTTAGAATTCAGATAGTGTTATTTGATGATTGCTTCAGTAGTTAACACATGATCGGGTGTTGCTTTTAGACCATAATTTTTTGTATTATATTTCGCAATAAGAAATATTTTAGTTCCTAAGGCATTACAGTGGAGCTGATACATACTTATAATTTTGCATATAACTTTATATAATAAGAACGAAACTTGTTGAGTTTCTTACCTAGACCGTCCAGTGTGGTATACTAGATCAATTTCCTTTCTATTTCGAAGGAGCATCTGAATGAATGAACTGAGGTATTGGTGATGTTTGCGGCGAGAGATGCGGCTGCGTTGCGATGCAGTAGTAGATAACTAGATTAATTTTCTTAAAAATATGAAATTAATATGTAAATGCCTTCGCAGGGCTTATGAATTAGAATCTGGTTATATTAACTAACAGGTAACTAATGACGAATCCTGATTCAGCGTATTTTGGTCTAGAAGGGACGATAGTAATTCTATCATGGCCCACATGGGATCTACTCCAATATGAAGAGTAATACTTCACGGTGCGCAGTACACTCTCTACTTTCAATCTAAGAATAGACTTTACTATTTGACTACAAAATAAATTCTCTATCACTGTTCTAATTAACAATAACTACATATAAACATATGTTAATCCGCTATAACTTATAACTTGCAACAAATTGAAATATATATATATTATGATATGTACTGAAAATTTACAGTGTGTAAAGTCAATTATGTCAAAAGGAAGAGATAACACTTTAAATATACAACGTACACGTGGTCTTTGAATAGCAATAAATAGAGAATTCATCTTCTATATCTATAAAAGAGTATATTTGTATGACATCGCTAAACTCAGAGACTATTTGACCGATCATTATGAGAATTGGTAGGTATATGTATTATTTCTCGGAGAAGGTTTATATGCCCATTGATGTAACTCGCCACCAGGCGGCGCTGCAATACATCGGCTTCTACAAACAAAACAACGGGTTGGATTTGCTAGTATTATATAAATATTAATTTCTCCTGCACCGATGTCATACAATTCGACTAAGGGATTGGGTATTTAGGTATGCACTCAAGCACCTTTTTACTGATTATGATGGCATATAAGCAAGCAGTCCATCTAATAATAATTCTTTAGTATGGCTTATGGATATTATCGATTTCAGAAGCACAGTTGTTTAAAATTTACATAATCCCTTATAAAAAGATAAGAAAGAACGTAATGTTCGATGACCGAACTGAGCGTTGTATACTCAAACAGCAAATCAAATAATCACTAAATAGTACTTATTAATTGTGTTTAATAACTGTATTTAAATATAATAATAATAATACTGTATTGTAACGGTAACGGTTACGAATACTACCAATCTTTACTTTGATCATGAATGTCATTAAAAGACGACTAAAAGCTTAATATTTTTTTTTTTTTTTTGTGTGTCTTAGTTGTTAGCCTCAGATGGCTATGACAACTTTACCCGGACTGTGGGTGAGCGCTGAGGGCTCTCAACCCGTAAAAGTTAAGCGACTGTTCCCGAGGGCACCCCCTGTGGGGTACGGACCTCGGCTCGAGGGGTCGCTGGCAAAGTGGGTTCTCCCACGTTTAAGATTTGAACGCGACACGACTTCCGACCTCGACGGCGAGGACAGAATCGTGGATAATTTTTTGTCAGGGCCGCGCGGGCTGTGTATGCCTCCGTTTGGGCGAGCGTGATAATGTCGTCGGGTTCGTCGAGTATTAATCGCGGTTGACGGATCGCGGATATTTTTGATGGGGTATAGCTAGACGCCCTAACCACTATGGGATTAGGGTGAGTGACGGCAGAGTCGAAGTAGCGGCGAGAGCACTGCTTCATGTACTGCCTGATGGTCGGCAGGCCGAGATCTATGTGAAGATCCACATTGCACATATACCACGGTGCTCCCGTTGCACGGCGCATGAACCTATTCTGTAATGTTTGCAAACGGTGTAACCTGAAGGGTTTCGCTTGTTGGTCTGAGCCAACTATATCTCATGCCGTCTGGTCAGCAATTACATTCTCAAGAATGGTTGACGTCACATAGGCAGGCGGTCATAAAATTGCCAATAATTTTGCAATATGTATGGTGGTATAAGATTTACCGAGAGTCAACCCTGTATATACTAGATCGGATCGACTCTAAGTAATTGTGTACAAGAGTAGAATGCTGATGATGATATAAATAAGACGGAAGAAACTGTATTCGGTGTTTTTTAAATATTTGCCTACCTACCACTTTCTGGGCACGGGCCGTCTCCGCATTAAGTTTTAATATAAATATAATAATAATTCACTTTTTAATTCTTCTAAGCAGCACACTTGTTGATACTGCCGCCCATGGATCTTTGCAAATACCAAGAGTGTAGCTAGGCTGCTGCCTACAAGGCCACCGAAGACAAAGATCGGGTACCGGTGTCCCGCTCGCACGGCGAAGAGAGCAGTTTGCATGGTGGCTCTATGAGGTTACGCGCTGCCTCTTCCATCACCCCGGACCGATTTGGCGGGGCGAGACGCTTCCATAGCCCATCCCAAAAATAAAAATATATAAAACAAAACAGGCTGCAGCCTACAAATACAACCTCCAAACCCACCCAGTTAGACTTCCGGCTTTCTCGAAATAATGTTATTTGCTTACATCACTTAGTGTGTTTTTACGACACCCATTGCTAAATGGGGTGATTGATTGCTTAATTTTTTATGAATTACTAGGTAACATCTACCTATTACTTTATCCTTGGATCCATATAACCATAATTATATCCAATAGAAATTTAAAACCGAGATAAAAATATAAATTTATTGATATGTCTTTATCAAATTTACTTACCAAGTTTCATTTGTTAAAAAAAAAACGAGTTATTGACTCCAAAAACGGAAAGGTGGACACGTTTAAACGATTTCAAATATGTTTGTCTGCTATCCTTTTTAGATATGCCCACACGTTGGTTTAAAAAAAAGAAGGTAGTTTTTCAAATATTATTTAAATGGAAGTCAACATATTCGAAGGAATTAATAAAAATAAAAAGTGTTGATTATGACACCACATTGGCAACAGTCATGTCTATATTTTTTTATCGCAAAAATACATACAGTTAGGTAATTTTTGGACCGACATCGTAAAAAATGTTATGCCTTATTTTTAAACTCCAATTCATAAACTTTAGCGAGTATGTTAAGTGACCAAAAATAATTAAGTATTTGTATTATATAGGGTGGAAGTGGACCGCTCCTGATAACAAAGACAGGTGACCCTGCTAGTCTTACTTGTAATGATAGGCTAGAAAAAAAATCGATTCAGATGAAAAAAGTTTTTCTTTTCACAACGAATTTTAAGTTTTTTTCACATTTCATCGTATTAGGACAGTGCCATGTAACGATAATTCCATAAAAACTGCGTTACTTTACCCAGATGAGAAAAGACGCAATCTATTCAAAACTCACGATCATATGTTCAAGAGTACGTGGTGAAAAAAATTTTTTTTTTATCATGATCCGTTTTTTTTCTAGCATGTCATTACTAGTAGGACTAGTAGGGTTACCTGTCTTTATTTTCGGGAGCGGTCCCATTCCACCCTCTATATGAGAGAGTTGCTGCTTACCCTCATGGTAAGATTATAAATTGTTTGTTACGTCTACCACGGGTAATTAAATGGTGGCGACAATTGTATTCATACCGCCACACGGGCATATCATCATCATTCTCCTACTCTTATCCCAATTACTTGGGGTCGATACAATATGTACTCTTCTTTGATATTACATATCGTATAAGTTATTGGCAATTTTTTTATGAACGGCCGCCTGCCAGACGCCAACCCTCCTTGGGAATGCAATTGCTGACCAAATAGCCACGCTACACGGGCATAATAACTGTCATAAATAGATACAATTAATTTATATTACTCAAAAATGTATTTTAATTCATCCGCGAATTATTCCTTTTTATCCGCGTGATGACGGAGTAAGAATACAGTTCACCACCCCTTATCTTACCCGTGGGTATCGTATAAGAAGACGAAATAAACAAACGAAAACTCGATATAAAACCCTATACCAATACGTCTGACCAGCGCGGTATAGTAGGTCAATTTCCCTCCCATTATGGAGGAGGCCCGAGCCCAACAGTGGGACATATATGGTCTGAGATGATGATGATCATGATATTTTAATGAAACAAACTCGAAAACTATTGAACCAATCGTGATTGAATTTTGTTACCATACAATCGTAAAAATGTGTTACAATTATTACGAATCGTTAACGTGGTTTGTGTTTGTAAATTACATCTGATAATATAAACTCTTGATGCGTGGGTTTCGTTCTTAATACTTTATTGAGAGGTCAATATTGAGTATAATCTGACACATTTGTACAGCTCATAAATGTAACATTATTTTTAAAATTGATTTTGGACTGATTTAAGTGTATTTTATAAATATTTTATTGCCAATACAGTCATTTTTGGAGTTTACTCCTTAAGAATCGATTTTCATATAAGGCGCCCGGTATGAGAAAAATTTGAGGAGTAAAATCTAGTGATCGAATGACCTCGTTACGTTTTTGGTGCGCAACCTATTCTGCTCACCTTTCACTCTCTGACGTGAGATAATATTTCACTGAACAGTTTTAATAAATGTAAATAAATATATATATATAATTATTATTTTTAGTCAAATGAGCTTTTTTGCGCCTGTTTTGATAATCGTACTTAAGGAGTAAACTCCAGTCGTGCGTCGGAGCTGACACACACACACTTTTTTTCTTGTCGTGATTTAGACCACATTATTTTACGATACTCGAGTTTCAAAATACAACGGTTAATTTTAGTGACTGAAATAAGTGATATTTCTGACAGTAAATGTCAACAAGGTATATCCCGTAATGTACAGCATTTACTATCAAATAGCAATTATTTTAACGCATTGTACAAATACATTTGCAATACTATATGCAAAATTTAAAATATATGATGTACTTATATTATATACGAGCGTAGTAATACATTTTCATCTTAGTCTATTCTTTTTTATACTTAGTTTTATGGAAGTCTAGCTTAGTCTTATTTTGTAATAGTTTATTAAAAAATTTAGATTAATATTGTTACAATGTATAACGACTGAAAGACTTTGTATCTATGGTCATGAATAAATAACATTAAAAAAAAAAATCTTGTCGTATGGTAACATATTATATGAGGAGGATAATAGATACGATTAAGAGATATAATTTCCGTGTGGTGATGGAGTAAGAAAACAATTCAAAGGGGTATCTTACGAGTGAGTGATCGTAAGAGGCGACTAAGAGATGTACAACGCATATAACATCTATGCAAGAGAATGAAAACTCGGAAACAAAAGCATAGCAATACGTCTGACCAACGTGGTATAATAGGTCAATTTCTCTCCCATTATGGAGTAGTCTTGAGCCCAACAGCGGGATATGTATGAGCTGAGATGATGATATTGATGAATGAATATAGGTTAGTCCTGTAATAGAATCCACGGCACTGGCATGGAAAGTCCGTATCTTAACTACTACGCCATTTGTGCAGTCAAGTTAAAAGTCAAGGCATAAATAAATATTTTTAAGATTATGTGGCTTTTAATTTGACTTTGGAGGATAATGCGTGCATAATCATGGGTACTGGCAAGTATTTAATATTAGAATATAATACAAGTAAATGAAACGCATAAAATTTAAACCAAAAAGTTAGTTTTTTTATATGCTTACTTGTTTTAACACTAGATTGTACGACAGAAACTTAACGAAATATATTACTGAACTAATTAGTTTGTCGGTAGTACCATAAAACACTTTAAAAGAGTAATCGTAGAAGGGTCTATTCACCCTTTATTTGTCTCGAAGGGCATGACCCTGTAGTCGTGTCAGCCGCTCGTAAACTCTGTCTCAATAAAAATGAAGCGGGCTCTAGAGCAACGCAGACTTTACGAGCTGTGGTATGTGTAGTACCTTCATGTACATACTTATGTGGGTGCTAGGGTTACCACACGTATTTTGCAATAAATTTTAATTATTTTATTTTATAAAAAATATTCTTAACAATTTGTGTTATTTTATTTTGTTAGCAGTGTGGTACGAATACTACCAACCCTTACTTTGCTCGTGGATGTTGTAAAAGATGACTAAGAGCTTTATATTGACCTGGGACAATTCCATCTGATGCCGTTTGGTCAACAATTGCATTTCCAAGGAGGGTTGACATCTGTCAGGCGGCCGGTCATAAAACTATTGGCCAATAACTTCTACAATATGTACTATAAAAGAAGAGTATTATATCGACCCCAAATAATTGGGATAAGAGTAGGAGAATGATGATGAATGATGACGAGTCAAAATTTAGAATGGTATGCCCCCAATTTACGTTTATATTATGGTCATTATTTCTGAATCGCGCAATGAAAATAAATGAGGTCTATATTATAGATACAGCGATAACATAACTACACTTATTTTATATGTAGATATAATTAATTAAAAGCAGGTTCTATTTCACATTACATAAACAGGTGTATATTGGTAAGTGATACGATTCAAATGTTTAACGTAATCAATCTTTAATGTGTCCAAAAACTGTTATTAAAATTCAATATAATTAGATATGTATGCTGAGGGTGTATAAGAAGGCAGCTGCGATGGTTACTTGTCTAGAAAATTAAATATTTAGTCATATTTGAATTGTCTACGTGATTATATCGCGTCCTCTTTATAGGATAAAATATATTTGTGTACAATATTTAATTAATAAAGAAAATTATAATGAACCCATTGATGAGTATATCATTAGAATTTTATCTTATAGTGGAATATTATTCGTTTATCATGATTTATATAAAGTTGTTCGCCAGCGAAATATGAATGTCTCGCGTGGGCTATTCACTTTTCCCTCTTAAACAAGTTTTTATAAATAATCTAGCATGCTAAATTTCAGTAATTTATCATAATTTATTAAAAATCACAACGAGTCCTTGAACATTAAAGAGTTTACTGTTAACAACAAAACAAATAAAGGACGGAAATTGTTTTTTTTTTTTCAAAAATAATGGCAAATTGTTTGCATACAATAGAAAAATATTTCAAAATCAATAGTATATTATTTAAAATATTTGAGAATAAACTACAAATATTGTTAATGAAATAATTAATTAAACAAAAATGTACTGGTCTAAGTCCAGTACCAAAAAATAAAATATTTCATTAGTAAGCGTCAACCCTATTTGTGAATTAGAAGTTTTAGGAACGTTTAGTGTAAAATTATAATTCTGATCTATCTAGTTTTGAAGTATAAATATTGAGAAGAATAAAATACCTCTACAAATCAAATCTATATAATTACATAGTGAATTTCTATGCTATGGGTGATGACGAAGTAAAAAAAAGTATAGCGGTTACCACCCCTATCTTTCGCTTGAGTACAGTGAAAAACGATACGCACGATGACGCACATAACTTCACTGCAAAGAAAGAGAACTCAAAGTAAAGACCTCTACTAACACGTCTGGAGGTTTTTAATTTTGGCAATTAACTAATAGAGCGAGCTTGTTGTTCCGAACCTAATAAATTCATCATTTATGTCAAAATTACATTCGAATTACTTACACTTTTATTGTAATTTATTTTAACTTAAAAGCTTTAAATTAATTAAACAACTGATGTTTTATAAAATCACGCATAATATCAGATAGAAATATTCAATTTTCTGTATTAATTACTCGCTTTTAACGAAGGCAAATTGAGATTATTTTTTTTAAGTTTAAAAACATATTGATTTCTAATGTTTATGCGAGTGTTATACATTTGAAATAAAACTACTTTTACGGATTCTATCGCGTTTGTATTTGATTTTTAATTTCCTGACGTTTCGAACACTTTACAGTGGTCATGTTCACGGAAGGACTAAGGTGTCTTACGTCCAATATGTCATTGTTATTACAGAAATTTATATCTACCCTATATGATATTAAATTTTGACCCACATTTTTAAAACAAAATGAATACAAATTAATTGCCAGTACAAAAAGAAAATGATTCTATATATATTATACAATTTTATATTGTTTATGATCTGTTATTATTAGTGTTTAATAATAAATTGCCACAATAATAATTATAAATTATCATGATCACTGTAAAAGTAGTTTAATTTCAAATTTAAAAACATATTTTTTAATGCCAAAGATAATATTTAGGAATATGGTTATCTATATATAAAATAACTATAGTTCATCTAATCTAAGAAGTGCATTTTGAAGTTTTGCATTTTTTAATACACAATAACCTTGGTCAAATGTATACACATGATTGCAAACAATAAATTGGAAATTTTAAAGAACTTAAGTTATTTACATAATTAACGTTGCGGGTGACTTTCTTGTATAATAATCTAGTGTTGAAACTCGTAAAACTAATTTAAAATAAAAATAACATGGCAAATAGTAATTGTTATTGACGATCTAACAATGTCACGTCATCACGTTTTATACAGTAGTGCTTGACAACTTCCAATTCACAAATATCCAAATAATCGGTAAAAATATTAGAATAATATAATTTATCGAATAGAGATTTTGAGAGAGATGTACATTTTGATAATTTTATTGATAAGGAAATAATTATTAATGCTCGCGACGATGATAATTTAAGTAATAGTAGGGATTCTGAATAAATAGCTATTTTCAAATCCCGTTTTTGTTTTTACTTAATCTAATCTTACTAAATATGATGAATAGATTTTATGCTGAAATAATTAAATTTGTTTAGTATTAATTTAGCACTTAATTTATTCATCACCTTTTTTGAAAAATAAAAAATAAACCGATTATTAATTAAAAATAATCAATATCGATTTCTCACTAAAATCGGATATTTTTGATAGCGATTATTTGGCTCACATACCTAGACAACTTACTCCGACAGCTGCCAAAGTGCACTTCTTAGATTAGATAGACTATAGTTCGATATAGAGTTACTTTTGCTTGAAGTACCTAAAACTGTGTAATATAAATGTCTACAGTGTCATTTACATGATATATTTAACGAAAAATTACTTTATTAGTGTCACACTCAAAACAGACGCCTTGCTTATTACTTACGTAATAAAATAGTTACACGAAGTTAGATTCGAACACCTGACCCTTAGATTGCTTGTTAAAACTATTAGACCAACGCATTTGAATATTACATTGTCCGTTAACTCAGTTATCACAATTAAGCTGCACCTGTGAATATATAATCAGATTCCCACTCAATAAGAATATTCAGTATTCATTCATAAATAATACATTCAAGTCTAGTATTATATATATTATATTCAAATCTTTTTCTATTTATTACAAGTTGAAAAAAAATTCAGATCCCTTTTCAAGAATATTGTGCTCTTTGTTTATTTAGAGAAATAACTATAACTAATATGTCTAAAATAATGAAATAAAACCATTGTTCGGCCAATGTAATAATAAAGAAATTAAAACTACACAAAGCAGTCACGAGGACTGCGGACAGAAGTGAAAACTTGACCTATGAAAAAAAAGCGCGTAAAATGGGTGTGACCATACCATAGGCAGCTGTCAATAAAACCATTTAAAACTATTGAGTAATTGATAATAATTAATAATAACAATTATTATGTATAAATTGAATATAGTAAACACAGCAACACAGCAGTGTAGAGTGGCTGACTGTATCTTTGTCGCTCGGGTGTACTCGGTGATCTCGAGTTCACCCGATCGAGCCTTTCATTTCAGAGCGTGACGGATCAGCGTCATTTACAGCTTACGAAAATAATCTGTTTGTGGTGTGCCAAAAGAAGTTTTCACTTCAACAAATGTCAAGATATTGTAGAACTAATAATATAAAGGTATATATTTTAAAATTTATTGTATTTTTACATAACTCAATTTTAACTAAGATTAACATAATGTTTGTACTTGAAATAAAACGTCACAGCCGGACTTAGTATCCTTTGAGAGTCCTGAACGCTGTAAAATATTTGAAAATAGCGAAAGTTAAATATAAAATACAAATACGATAAAGTAATTTTATTTCAAATCAATAATATTCGCGTAAACATCAGAAATCATTATAATATTTTGTATTTGTTTTTTTGATTATAATATGTTGTATTGCACGCTCGTTTTTGATGAGTTAGAAAAATTTAATAATTCTTTATTAAATTTTTCATTTTTAAAGTGTGTTTTTAAATGTTTATATTCTTATAAACATTTAAAAACACACGTCAATTAAAGAATTTCAATCTATTAACAAAATATATGAATTTTCACTGAATTTCAATAACTAGTTAACAAGTAATATTTAAGATTTTATCATTATTTAAATTACTAAATGCTATTTAATATGCTTAATTATTTATAAAACCCGATTACGAAATGAAAAATGATGTCACAAGCGGGATTCGAACCCGCGCCTATTGGTATTCCGGCCCAATCGTGCTGCCACTACACCACCGTGACTAATTGTAGGACATGCAAATTTCACTTCGTATCATATTTACGTCTTAAGGTGACTGTATGCTATTTACCCGACAATGTTTACACATTGTTATAGGCTTAATACTTAAAACTTTACAGTTAGAATTGTATTAAACGATGACACAACCTTGTTATTTAAATTACTGAAATTTAGCATTTAATATGCTTAATTATTTATAAAACCCGATTACGAAATGAAAATAATAAATATGATACGAAGTGAAATTTGCATGTCCTACAATTAGTCACGGTGGTGTAGTAGCAGCACGATTGGGCCGGCATCCCAATAGGCGCGGGTTCGAATCCCGCTTGTGACATCATTTTTCATTTCGTAATCGGGTTTTATAAATTATCATTATTTTTTTAATGTTAGAACGTGTATAGGTACATAGAATCCGCATAATGTCCAAATGACGTAATGATCTAGAAAGTGGTCGGTTACTTGATTCTAAAACTGTACAAAGAGCTCCCTGTCCGAGGTCAATAGAAGCATTGACAAGAACACTGGACAGTTTGTGCGTTTATATTACTTATTACTATAAAATTGTAGCAAATTGATAACGTTCTTTTGATCGAGGTTAAAAGCTGCACATCGAGATGTTGACTTTTTAAATTGATGGCAGAAATTATAGCTAAAATTGTTACGTTTTCGTAATATATATATAGGTACTGGATAGATCTAACTGTGTTTATTCTTTGGATTTAAAATTTAATTTTTAGTAATTTGTTGGAGAGTAATGCAGTTTCGCTGCAATTTTCTTCTAGAATATGTATCTATATATTCTGACTCATAACTTATATAACTTTTCTCATGAATCTCTTAAGGAGTGTTATGATTCAATTCATAATATTTTTTGGAAAAATCCGAAGGTAATTCTCCCCTTAGATGCGGCAAGATACTTCTTAGAAGATGATGTTATTCTCGAATATTTTATTTTAACGATTTTTAAATTTTTATCGACCTACTATTTAAAATAATATAATCATACGAATATGCTTAGTGAATATGCTTATGAATAGCTTGAAAGAGAGGATCGTTTTGGACGTCATAAAAATATGTCAGGAAGGTAAGGTGACATACCTTAAACACGGTACATTAGTAACATATAATTTATCTTTATCCATATCTATAAAAGAGGGTGTGTGTATATATGACAATGCTAAACTCAGAAACTATAAGACCGATCATTATGAAAATTGGTATGTACCTATATCATTTATTTCACGGAAAAATTTTATATGCTATCCTTATTGATGAAAATCACCATCAGAGGGCGCTGCGATATTTCGACTTTTACAAACAAACCAACTACTAAGTTTTTTTTTCTGGTTACGCAGTGGTCGAAATGCTTTACGCACCACCCCCCGGAACGGGGAGTGTGGGACTCTCTTAGCCTCGGGGCTAGGATACCCACTAAAACGTATCCACTGCGATTGCTGTTAACCGAGAGGGCTTTGACAGCTTAACCGGACTATGGGTGAGCGCTGAAGGCTCTCAATCCGGTATAAGTTTTAAGTGACATCGCCCGAGGGCTCTCCCTGCGGAGAACGGACCTCGGCTCGGGGCGTCGCTGGTAGCAAAGTGGTCGTTCCCACGTTTGAAGTATTGACTGCTGCGCGTCGCTTCTGCCTTCCCCGGCGGCGGGGGCGAAAGCGCGAGTATTTATGTGTTATGGCCGCGCGGGCCGTGTTGGCTCTTTCTTGAGCGATTGTGATTTAATCGTCAGCATCGGTCAGTGCATGTCGAGGACGTCGGATCGCGGATATTTTTGATGGGGTGTAGTTAGCCGCCTCAACCACTAATTGATTGGGGTGAGTCATGGCAGAGTCAATGAACCTCTGGGAGCACCGCTTCATGTATTGCCTGATGGTCGGCAATTCGAGGTCGATGTGTAGGTCGACGTTTTGAATGAACCACGGTGCACCCGTGGCTCGTCGCATGAACCGGTTTTTTAGTCTTGTATAAAAGTTTTTTTTTTCTAGTACATTTATTTATTATGTTAACTAATTTAATTGAAATATTATTAAATTATATTATAATTAATATAAACAGTTTTCGCATTGTTAAACTAAGGATATTATATAGACGAAACAATATTTTTTTTTTATTTTTAAGTTTGTATATTTACAATTGCGTGTTGAAATACAATTTAGAAAAGCAATTTGAACAGAAGCCAAAACGCACTAATGAGTCTATTGAGAAAGACTGATTACATACATATATGTTTTAGGAAGTCATCAGTTCGAATGGTTATCTTTTTAAAAACTAACCGTTAAAGATTATCTATTGACCTTAATTTCCTTAACAACACAGTGAATACTAATAACCAAAAAAATGTTATATATATTTTTATTTTAGAATGATCGCTTTAGAAGATTAGATTGACGTCATGGGTTAATTGCTATATATAAAAGTTTAAACAAGCAAAAGTACGGTGATAGGGTAGCTAGTTGTAATACTAGGGTTCTTGCAAACTTTGTGTTTGTGCAGAGATGTGAAATACTACTTAATTTACTGTTCACATATTTTATGTAATGGTAAATTGTGGATGATGCACCCAGCAGTGAGAAATTTTTAAGCTAAGGTAATGATGATGAATTAATACAAAAAAAAAATCAATAAAAATTGAAAATACTATTAAAAAGCTACGTAATATGAAAAATATACTTTTTTTTAAGATTATACTAAGTAAAATTATAGTAATCATCATTCTCCTATTCTTATCCTAATTACTTGGGGATGATACGATATGTACTCTTCTTTCATATTATATATCGTAAAAGTTATTGGCAATTGGTTTTATGACCGGCCGCCTGCCAGACGTCAATCCTTTTTGCAAATGTAATTGTTGACCAAACGGCATCAGATGGAGTTGGCCCACTAGCAAAGTAAGGGTTGGTAGTATTCGTAGCCGTTGCCACACAGCAATAAGTTAAGATAGGAAAAATATAGTAAAATATCTTAATATATATAAATTACGTGTCACGTTGTTTGTCCGCGATGGACTCATAAAGTACTTAACCGATTTTAACCAAATTTGCACAGCAAGTGTAGTTTGATCCAACTTAAAAGATAGGATAGCTTAAATCTCAATTTATAGTAATATTATTTTATTGCAAATTATATGTCTAATATTTGACAGTCAAAATCATATGTTATATCAAAAGGATTTTAAAAGATGGCGGAATCTGTTGACTGTATTCAGTAAGTATTTAATAGATGGCGCTATGTTAAATGTACAAACGCTTCATATAAGTTAAAATTTGTTAGAATAAACAAAAAGTGTTACTGAGGCTAACCTAAGCCACAGCAACGCGTGGCCCGGTCTGCTAGTAGTATATAAAATATAGAAGATATATTTTTTTTACCTTATATACTAAGTAAATAAGCCTTGCATTAAAGAAATAATTCTTGTATAGCGGGCTATATAATTCACGAGCACAGATTATACACAGACTCTGAACAATAATTTTTGAATTGCACAAACTATTCTACTGCTTGGGAATTGAACTCACGACACTGGCACGATATACCTTAACAACTACGCCAACTCTATAAAATATATATATAGAATTTCATATAGTAACATTTAAAAAATAAACTAAATCTAAACGAATCAGAATCTCAATATTACGAAGTCTTAGTTTTTTAATAAAAATAAAAATACATCCGGAACTGTCAGTTCTAATAACTAAAACACGAAACTAATTATTTTACACACCAGCTGTTGGTTTATAATCTATGTTATCATTAAACTTATCTGAAATGTCATGAACGATAACCTTTTTCATATTGATTACTAAATAAATAATTAATACAGACATACGATGTACTCGAGTAGTTACATTAAGAAATTTATCATTAATATTGTTGTTAATATATTACTGACAATAAATTATTATTTCAAGGTAACAAACATTGATTAAATATTGAACTACTAGCTCTCCACTGGCTGCTTCGTTGGTTTAAAATTAAAATTTTGTTAACTTCTTAACAAATTATTTATGGAAAAAAATTGTCATTAAATATATATTTTTTAACTTTTGTTATACCATTAATTTTTAAAATTAACAAAAATTACATACCCGTATAATTGATTACTGTCCGTGTGGTGACGGAGTAAGAATACAAATCACCACCCCCTATCTTACCCGTGGGCCATCACAGCCCATAAATGTCCCACTGTTGGGCTCGGCCGTCCTCCATACTAGGAGGGAAATTGACTTACTATACCGCGCTGGTCAAACATGTTGGTATAGGGTTTTGTTTCGAGTTAAGAAGCTTAACTTTCTTTCATAAATGTTATATGCGTTTTTTATCCCTTAGTCGTCCCATACGGTCACCCATGGGTAAGATAGGGGTTGGTGAATTATATTCTTACTCCGTCACCACACGGATAATTAACATATTGTTAAAAAAAATGGATTATGTACGAAGCAATTTTTAACAAGACAATACAATAGATACGTCCAGTATTTAATGTATATTACAATTGCTCTACACAGCATATCCTAAGAAATTATCAGAGAATTAAAATGCGGTGATAGTGCAATCAAATACCTACTCTGTCTTAATATAAATTAAGCGCTATATTTGATAAGGGTTGATTTTTCAAATTAAAAGGCTTTACCTCATTTAAATCTGATATGAAGAAACAGGAAGAAGAATTTACTTACATTTTAAATAACTAAAAGACAAATCGTTTAGATAATAAATATTTGTATACATTATGATACAATTTTCATTATTTATTTGACATTTAATGGGCTTTTACTTTCAACTACCCATGATATTATAAGATATTATTAAAATTGCTTTTATATTAGGCAGTTGTTAGTGGTGATAGAAATGTTTGGTGTTTAAAACGTAATTCTCTTGGTGTTTTTGTACGACACCTGTACGATGGGTTTTGCGATAGTGAATTATTTCACTAATATTTTTATAACCTATCTATGATAGACAGGTTGATAGCTTCTATTAATATTAGAGAGAGGGAGTAATTTATTTATAGTTTGAGTCCTTATTTTATAATGCATAAATATATTTGATTGGTAATAATAATAGCAGTTAATTGAAAGATTAGTCTTTCTTTAAAACGAATTAAGAAGACTCATCATCTCAGCTCATGTATGTACATCCCACTGTTGGACCAGAGCCTTGCCACAATAGGAGGGCAATTGACCTATATATTCACACTGGTTGATATAAAGCTCTATTTAGAGTTTTCCTTAGTAGACTTTACGATATCCATACGCAAGATATAGGTGGTGAATTTCTTATTTCGTCATTACACAGAAATCAAGATGAAAATTCACGAGAACGTAAAAGTCACAAGGAGCCATCACAAGGAAAGCAATTAGCACAGTAGCTTCCTGTAAGGCATCCCGTAAGGCCTAATAGTGGACGTCATCATTTTTTTTTTCCTTTGTGACTAATTCCACCACACATTCCCACCACTGTAATTCCTGTAAGCCAAGATCCACAATGGTCTCCATATAAGACACCGACGTTTGACCCTCGGGAAGTTCCGGGAAACGCTTTTAACTGTCTTGGAACCCGCAACAAATTTAATTAGAAAAGAAAAACAGGAGGCGTTGAAAAAATTTCACTTCCCTCCTATGCAAAGCGGGAGACATGAAGCAAAAATTGGCTAATAGGCCAATAGATAAGAGGATGTACTGATACATGAAGCGCAGCAGTACAGCACCACGGATATGGCAACGCTTATGGAGCCTATATGTGAGCCTTAACATTGATTGCAACAGTAGGTATGGCAGAAGCGCCTGAACGCACGGAAATTTTCTCGAGTTGATACAAGGTCTGTATAATATACTACCCCAGACGTGATTTTCAGACTGCCTAACATGAGATCGCGCTCGTTACGCCAAAGACTGCACTCCCACAGGATGTGGTGAGCTGTTTGCTCAAACTCGCAATTAGATGTAGAACATTGACAAAATGGTGAAGCTACAAGTTTAAAATAAAATAATTTACCTCTAGTGGACGTTATCAGCCAAAAAGCATCAAAATAATAGACTTATAAATGCTATTACTTACTTAGACTTATAGATGGCCACCGGAGACAAAAATCGGGTACCGGTGGCCCGTTTGCACGGCGAAGGGAGGCGCTTTGCAGGGTGGGGTCTATGGAGTTGCGCGCTGCCTCTTCCCGTCGCCCCGGACTGATTTGTGCGGGGTGTGACCACTCTATGGACAACCCAAAAAAAAAAACTAAGGACTTATAAATATTTCTCAGTTCAAGTGTGACTTACTATATATTTATAAAACAATTACACGAAACTGTTATAGGTGCCATCAAAATCGCCTAATATGTTCACCACGAAACATATTAAAAGTTTCATACCCAGCCGGAAACAAACTTAAATAAAATTATAGTACAATAATAAACTAAAAGAACAGGAAACTGTATAAAATCATTGTAGAGCTTCTAAAGCTTTTATGCAAATCATAGCGTGTTATTTGTACTTGAGAGAGTTATAAATATAAAGCATTCATACTTATACGTGATGTGGCATTCATAATTTTAGAATAACCAACATTAAATTATTAATGGACACATCAAATTCGCCGTAAATGTTCACCTGTCGCATATAATATAGTGCGAATGGGGATTTCGACGAAACTGCACTGTAAATATTGAAATGTGTGACTCTATATAAAATTTTGTTCAAGTTTGATTTTAGTTTTGATGGACTCTGGATTATAGTATACAATTTTCAAGGGTAAATTTTATTTCTAAATATTAATTGACATGTAACTAGTGATTATTACTCATAGTGGTAGTGGCCCATATTGTTGACAGTCCTTTGTCTACATGCCGTCTTGCCGTCGTTTCACACTCTCGAAGAAACGTCTGAGCAATGTAACGTTGTGCTTCATTCGATGAATGAGACAGCCAACTATCCAGACCCAACTATCTGGATGAGTTTAAGTTTGGTAGGCAGCGGTCTAGCTATACAGGGTAGGGTAAATAATATGTACACGTAGTGACGGAGTAAGAATACAGTTTAACCAAACCCTTTCACTCGTATCTTACGCAGTTGGCTCAGGTCGATATAAAGTTCTTAGTCGTCATTTACGACATTCACTAGCAAAGTAAGGATTGGTAGTATTCCTAGCCGCTACCACACAAGAAACAGACAAGCAACTTGACAAAAAAATGTAAACGGTGTCATTTTATTTTTATAAATAAATATAGGTAACATATACATGATACTTAAATATTTTTAGGAATTATTTTTTATTATCAAAATCTAAAATAGGCACTTCACAAAATCAAAGAAGTAAAAATATATTTGGGAGCTATCGTAGAATGTCTGTAATAATAAATTTAAAAAGCGATAAAATTCATTAATATTGGAATTCTTTTATAATCTACTATGAATGTAAACATTAAAAAAATATATATATGTTTATAAAAATTTAAATAAACTTATATACATACAGTATTCACCTCCATAAATTTAGAAACAGGAAGGAACTACCAAATATTCAAAGACAAAAATCTAAACATTCTTCAAGTACTGCCGGTGACTTCCCGGGGCTTTAAAGTTTAGACATACAGGGTTACCATACACACTAATACATTAATTTAACAGCTAAATAATTGAGGAAATTAGTCATCAATTCATATGACCATTGAACGTTGACCTTATTGAAAAGCCGTTTAGATGAATGACGAAGTAATGGTAGGGTATGGTTATGTAATTGGAACTTTTATGTTGCTACTTTGGTAAATTGGTTTCAATGTTATTTCTTTTAGAATGATCTAGAGCAAATCTTGGCCTCTTTTCCTCTCTTGAATGAAGTGTTGAGGTAGCAATAAAAATTAATTTTACTAGCGGGAAACGTAATAAATAGATACTTTAAAATAAACATGATTGATTTTTAATAAAACTTGGTATTATTGTGAGTTCTCTAAGACAAATCTGAGAATGTAATAATTAAAGATTAAAAAAGAATAAGCATAACAATTAAAATATATAAAATTAATAAAAGTAAAAAAAAAAAAATACGCATACGTATGTATATATTTCGTCATAATAAAAATAGGATAAAATATGATTATGTATATTCTAATATATTATTTTAAGCCCTGCATTGATATAGCCCCTTTTTCAACAACATAATGGATTAGATTGATATAATCAATATCCATGCAAAAAATTAATGTGGCTTGAAATCCATTTTGACTTTTATGGACAAGTTCTATTTCTAAATCAATAAAGTACACGAGTGAAGCAGTAATTTTCGTTATTCACTGAATTTAGAATTAAATTGTATGATTATTAATCTGTAAACGATTTAAATCATCCATTCATTTATCAATCTAAAAAAGTCCACTTGGTCATAGTCTTTCCCAAGTGGAATATTACCAACACTGCGTCTGGCACGCGAATTGTCGATTATAATTGAAGTTATAAGTATCCAGAAATCTCTTTTTTATCTATCAGTTTTTATAATTCCCACAGGAAAGTAAGATGTGTTGATGCATTTTCAGATTACGTACATTAAAGTACGGATATTTTGATGTGATTTTTTTTTTAAAGCGTTTATATAATTTCGCAACCTATCTGTGTCATAAAAAGTGATAGGGATAAACACTGGGTTAAGTGATGATTGATGAATACAGTTTTACTTCTATAGTCAGTTTTTACGACATATAATATATATTTATTTCGTTCTTATTTATATAGGATTCTAATTATAAACCTATGATCTATTTAATTTATATATATATATATACAGAGTGTCCCAAAATTCAACGATAAGCTGGCACCAGCAGGTGGACCTACATATGACTACTCGAGAACAGAAAAGAAAAAAATTCTACCTTGATTTTTTTTTTCATTACGACAAAAAAACCAAAATCTTTAAAAATGGACATCCTTTATTATATTATTAAGTGCTATTGCTACAGTTTTACAAGTAATTCTGTAATTTTTTTTGTATTGGCAAGGTAAGTAGCACTACTATCGATCACAACCATTAAAAATTCCAGAATATCTATAGTTTTTACACAAAAATCAATCAAAACTATGTTTTTTTCATAAAGTATGTAAGATTTTGACTTTCAGCTCACTTTCACTCATCATAGTGAAAAAAAAAAGTATGGACACTACTGTGGCAACTAGTATTAAAAATTGGCGCAACTAACTACAATTCTAAAATGGTATAACATTCAAGGCAAACTAGCCACAAAAATATACTTAGGTGTACTATTTCAAAATAACAACCATATTTCGAAAATTGTTAGTGTTGATAGTAATCACTTTTACTAAGTAGCCAAAATGTTTTTGTAGCAAGTTCCCAGAATTTGAATGAGACATGTGCGTAGTCCGTAGATCCACAGTCTGAATTATTTTATGGCGAAGCTCGTCCAAGGTTGCAATCGGTTTTGTGCAGACTCTGTCCTTTAGACAACCCCAATAGAAAAAGTCCAGGGGATTTAGATCGGGTGAACGGGGTGGCCACAAGATAGGACCAAGTCGCCCGATCCAACGCCGTGGATACTCTTGGTCTAAGTACTCTCGCACAGGACGGGCATAGTGAGCTGGGCAACCATCGTTTTGAAACCACATGGTTTGCAAATCACTTAAGGGCACATCTTCTAATAATCCTGGCAACTCATTTTGTAAGAAGTTTAAATAACTATTGCCATCTATGTTTCCTTGTAACTCAAAGGGCCCTATCACTTTGCCATTTATTATGCCAGTCCATAGGTTAACCTTAAATTGGTATTGGGATTGTCTTCTCTCACCAGGTGCAGATTTTCATTGTTCCAGCTATGAAGATTGTGAAGATTTAAATATCCATCTTTCTTGCAGGTTGTTTCATCACGACGACGTGACGTTTTAAAATTCTATGTGCAGTACTTTTTGGGATTCCCGTTGCTGCTTGTACAGCACGTACAGAGGTAGTTGAATCGTTTTCTATTTCATTGAGAACTTCTTCATCGTGTTCCGATCTAGGTTTTCCAGCGTTTCGCCTGTCAGATGGTATACGACCCTCCGAAAAAGCTTGATACACGTTAATAAATACGCGATAATCCGGATACCTTTGAAGATTAGGGTACCTTGCTCGATATAATCTGCTAGCAGCGTTGGCATTGCATCGGCATTCTCCATAAATTAGGTGCATATTAGCGTATTCTAACGCTGTGTATGGTAGCGGCATGATTAATGCTAAACACTTGAAAATAAGGCAAAACTTCTTTAAAAAAAACACAAAATCACAGTCTAAAATAATGCCAAGTCAGGTCAATTTCCAGGTCACTTAATTCAATCCAAAAGTCGTCAGTACCAGAGCCACTTTAATTAAAACAGAACGGTGTGCAGTAAACAAAGAAGTAGAGCATACTGACTTGCTGTGCTGCTGAGGACATTAATTACTTCTCCACCTGCATTAATGTTACTAAACAATTAGCATCTATCTATCTCCCTCTAACGTATAATCTCTCTATCTCTGTCTAACTTATTTTATGGACTTATGGACTACGCACATGTCTCATTGAAATTCTGAGAACTTGCTACAAAAACATTTTGGCTACATAGTAAAAGTGATTACTATCAACACTAACAATTTTCGAAATATGGTTGTTATTTTGAAATAGTACACCTAAGTATATTTTTGTGGCTAGTTTGTCTAGAATGTTATACCATTTTAGAATTGTAGTTAGATGCGCCAATTTTTAATACTATTTGCCACAGTAGCGTCCATACTTTTTTTTTTCACTATGATGAGTGAAAGTGAGCTGAAAGTCAAAATCTTACATAATTTATGAAAAAAACATAGTTTTGATTGATTTTTGTGTAAAAACTATAGATATTCTGGAATTTTTAATGGTTGTGATCGATAGTAGTGCTACTTACCTTGCCAATACAAAAAAATCACAGAATTACTTGTAAAACTGTAGCAATAGCACTTAATAATATAATAAAGGATGTCCATTTTTAAAGATTTTGGTTTTTTTGTCGTAATGAAAAAAAAAATCAAGGTAGAATTTTTTTCTTTTCTGTTCTCGAGTAGTCATATGTAGGTCCACCTGCTGGTGCCAGCTTATCGTTGAATTTTGGGACACCCTGTATATAAATAAATCAGTGGTGTCATGTCAAATGTCAAGTCCTGATGAGTGGCTACCCTAGCATCATAAGTCACGTGCACCGTCCGATGACCCGTTCGGGCGGAAGCGTACACCGCGCGGCAGCACTGGCTCGAGGTAATAAAATAATGATGATTTATTTGTAAACACGAGTGATGTTGTACACGTCAACGGGCGATCGTAATATTGCGTACACATGGAGGATACTATGGATCTTGATGTCATAATATTGAGAAGTGGATGGACTTGTAGGTATTAAGATGGTGCGAATTACATTGCCCAATATAAAAATATATTTAATATTTTTATATAAATTTTGTAATAATGATTTTTGTGCATTAGATGTCAAGTTTTTATTTTGTGTACGAAGGACATTTATAACATTCAGAGAAACTTAATATATATATATATTTTTAAGTTTTTTTTTATTATTAATATTAACATCTATTTTACACCCGAAGAAGACTACCTTGTTATGTGTATATCTTTATAAAATGTACTTAAAGTTGGAAATTAGCCATGCAATTACAATTGGGAGTTATAAAAATAGGGATCATTAGAAGAATGAGCAGGCGCGCTGTCCTAGGAAACATATAACACCTTATTGCTATCGCAAACCCATGTACCAAGGAGCAACCGCATTCGGCAGTGAATGGTGACAGATTGAATAATGAGTATGACTTAAGAATTATTTTTAAATTTAGTGTTGTACTTCGTTATATACGAAACAAATTTACGATATATACGAAAAACTAAATAAACTGTATAGATATCTATGTAATTAATCATCTAATAGTCTACAATATTTTCACACCAAATCTCTGTTTATGAAAAAAACTAAAAAGAGATTTGGCGGGCGTATTATATTCGTAGTGAATATCTGAAGTCAGTTAGAAATACATACATATCATCAGGCCATAACCCTTGCAGGGTAGGCAGAGAGAACAGAGTGCCAGAGAACTCTATCCTTGTATACTACACTCGCTTCCTCAACATTCATAACTCTCTTCATACACGCTCACCGGTTTCGGAGACTTTTGACTCCACCTTCCTTCAGTATGTGACCAATCTGGTCTAGGTAGGTGAGTCTCGGTCTCTCCCGGTACCAACATCCTTCTACTTTCGCATTGTATATCTTCTTAATCAGACGTTCGTTCGGCATTCTTTCCACATGTCCGAACCATCGAAGCATTCCCTTTCGTATCTTTACACCAATATTCTCTTTCATACCTACTCGCTCTCTTACGTCGTCGTTGCGAATGCGGTCGGTCAGCCTAACTCCACAGATTTTCCGTAGAGATCGCATTTCGATCGCAGTTTGAAATATTTTAAGATATAGGTAATCACATCCGCCTGCTACTGTACAGTGTGCCCGAGCACCCAGTAATTGTTTACAATAGCTGATCTTGTTTATTTTCGGTGCATATGGATTAAAAAGCTCCTAAAACTCCATTTCGGGCGTTCATGATTTTTTTATTTACGTATTTTAGAGTAATATGTACTAATATTATAATATATTATGTACTAATATAAATATATTCATCAGTAATCATTTTGTTGACTCCTTATTTTAACGTATCAGGTCGTAAAAACCAGCTAAAGTCTCTTAGCCAGCAGTAGGCATTAGTGCTTTCACAAATCTTGGCAAACTGACCAGATATTTGACAGTTTCATTCAATGTCAGTCATTTTGTTGAAGAGAAAAATTATGGTTAGGTTGGTGATCAGATACCACCGAGATCTAGGAATGGATACTAGTGATTAGTCTAGTGGTGATGGTGAGGGAATACGGTAGATCATGGGGTCGCACACCACCCTTCGGTTGTCCCAGGCGGAATGGGCAAAGGAGGAGGGCGACTGCATGTGCTGTAAGTTGATGCCTTGACATCAGCGTGAGTAAGTACCCAAAAGGGTAACACGCCGTAAAGTCTACTAAAGTCAAGAAATCAGTTGCGATAGTCCATTGAATGGATAGATTAAAAATTGCAATTTACCACCACCAGTCTTGCTTGGTAACCTCCTATTAGCGGACACCACCGGGCAGTTTGAGTGACAAGTTATGATCCACTTACATTATTCGGGGTTATTACCCTGATAGCGTGTAGCTCCATGATATTTTTTTTATTCCTTATGGTGGCAAACGAGCAAGCAGCACACCTGATGGTAAGTGTTACTGCCACCCATGGATCTTTGCAATACCAGGGGTATTGCAGGCCGCCGTCTATCGATACAAACCCACCCAGTTAGGCTTCCGGCTCTCTTGCTCATCGAACGAAGTGCAACAGAAAATTGACATTGCGGAGACGTCAATCTTCTGCGAGAGTGTAGTACTACCCTGGAGGGACTGGCCCGCTGCTGTAGACAGAAATCGGTCAACAGAGTGGTCCTATCACTAAGACCTGAGTAGCTGCTCTATTACCCCCTCATCGTCATTAAAGTTGACTACCAATAACAAGTTCTTGTCTTCTGTGTACTGCTCAGCGGATTATCCGTTCGAATACGAATCCACGTCAACATCTCAGCAAAGAAGCTCCGAAATATTACCCTCGTGTGGGCGTCGTCAGCATATCTATGGGTGGTAGACTAATTTCTTAATCCAGCTATTTGCGCACCAGACAGATTGGGCTTTATGTGTCAAAGATACAATGAATCAGTGAAGCCAGCTCGGGTAATTAGTTAGCAATAAAACTGAATACAAAATTGAAATATGTCCAATTTATCGTCGGCTAATAAACATTTCAAAATGTGACGAAAACTTTATAAACCAAGATCGTAAACATATCAGACATAAGTTGTAAATCATGAATTAATTAGTCTGGCGAAGGTTTCAACCATAAACGTGTGTCTGAAATTGAGGTCGCAAACCTATTATTTTTAATGCTATCTGGATTTTATTAGCTTAA
Organism: Lymantria monacha; assembly: GCA_905163515.2. Classification (NCBI taxonomy): domain Eukaryota; kingdom Metazoa; phylum Arthropoda; class Insecta; order Lepidoptera; family Erebidae; genus Lymantria; species Lymantria monacha. The sequence continues at coordinate 8,895,039 of LR991107.1, read as the reverse complement.
ACAATACTGGTTTGTAGTAAAAAAGTCAAGATTTCTAGTTTAAAATGATATTTTTTTTGTAAAAGAATTACCTCGTAATCATCATTTCAAGTCATATATGTATATAATGTACATTAGCCTTCTTCTTAATAGCAGAGAAATTGACATACTATTTCACGTAGTTATATGGGTTGATTAAACTTTTCATTTCGAGTTTTACTTCTCTTGGATATATGTTATCTGCATATTATATCCCTTAATCGTCTTTTACGATATTCACGGATAAGAAAAGGCGTAGTGGATTATATTACTTACAACAATATGAATAAGAACTGCGTCTCGAAAATTGAAAGTACATTACATAATTGATGGCGTCATAATAATCCATGAAAATTGTATGTTTTCAGTCGTGCCTTTTAGCTGTTAGCCGCAAATGGTTTTCACAGCTTAACCTGGACTATGGGTGAGCGCTGAGGGCTCCATTTATTTTGGGACGACGCACTGTATATTCTTCTTTCTCTGTACCTATTGCAAATAGTTTTGTCAATAGTTTTATCATCGGCCACTTGCTTGACATCGCCTCTCCTTGGGAATATAATTGATGACCAGATGGCATCAGGTCTAGTTGGTCCAGGTCGATAATAAAGTTTTCATGTATTATAAACCCTACACAGATTATAAACCCTAGGAAAATAGGGACTATATTACACAGGTTTGAAATGAATAATAGTGTCATTCCAAAGCCGTGCTATTAAATATTTCATATTAATAAAATTAAGTAAATAAACATTGATCAGTTAGACACCGAATTCATGTATGAAAGAATTGAAAAAGGTTAATGAATTCTGAACATGGCATTCTATGAATGGCGCTAGGATTCTTACCGTGAGTAAGACACATTGTTTAATGATTATTCGCAATTCTACACGTAGCTATTTATAACTGATTCTGATGAGAAAATTGTCTGTAGCCGTTAGTAGAAAGAGACAAAATCATAATGAAATTAGTATGATTTTTTTTTGCTAAGATTGTCTATTACGAAAATATTAATAAAATTGTCAACTAATTTGCGAATAATGATTACACAGGCACACAAAAAAAAAAGAAGTTCTCTGTACTTTTGACGAGACCCCTATATTTTTATTTATTTTGACCCGCTGAATACGAATATGAGGTTCATTTAACCCGGACACTCTCAAAATTTTGAGAAAAAGTCTGTTAAATATCTTGTCATAAGTATTTAGCAGATCAAAATACATAAAAACCATGCTTGGTTTAGGTTAAAAAAATTTTTTACATCACTGGAAACGCCGATTTTTGTATTTTTTTTCGATTTTTTAAAGTTTTCTCGAAGTTTTGAGGGTGTACGGGTATTCAGCGGGTCAAAATACATAAAAATATATGGTTCTCGTCAAAAGTACAGAGAACTTTTTATTTTGTGTGCCGATACGAGAGATTTGAACCTTAAAAATCTATGCCAATAGGTGTAGATTAAATTTTTCTACGAGTGATGAAGATTTTTTGCTATTTTTTTTTAAATTAGCTTATGGTGTGCTAAAACAATAAACAGTAATAAATATTTAATGTGCTTAGTACGAAATGAAATCATGCTTTTATTGGTAGAAACCAAAACTAATGTGGTCTACTTTACAACATTCGAGACAAATATTGAACATATTACTCATTGATGTCTTAAAGAAAAGCCCTAAAAAGAACTTAAAATTAACTTCTATGTTAAGACGTTTAGCAAATGGCCATGTATTATATTAGACTGTGCTGTAAGTTTAAGGTCTCTTTTTTATTGATTTGGTGGCAAACGAGCTGACAGCACACCTGATGGTAAGTGTTACTGCCGCCCATGGACCTTTGATATACCAAGGTTATAAGCTAGGCTGCTGCCTACCAATACAAATCCCAAACTCACCCTAGTTGGGCTTCCAGCTCTTTCGCTTACCGAACGAAGCGCAATAGCATATTGCCATTACTCAGACGTCAATCTTCTACGAGAGTGTGGTACTACCCCGGACAGACCGGCCCGCGGCAATACATAGAGAACTGTCCACATCGTGGTCCTACCACTATTGTACTATTAAGCCCACTGCTTATCGAGTGGTAATCTTCCAATCTCCACCTATTTTGCAATACATATGGATTGAAAAGAATAAAACATACGGACCTAAAATACAAAACGAAAATAAAGCAAAGAAAACTAAGGAATGCCAATTAAACAAACGCAATAAACCCTATTGATATTAAAAGCATTTCATGATATCCTCAAGACTATAGTTTTTATTTTTTTTAACTACTCATTCGCAGCATTGAGCGTTTACGACTGAACTTAATTTAAGTATCCTATCATGACTCGTCTGGTAAACAAGACTGGTAGTAAACTGTATCATAGACAAGAAAATTAATGTATTCGTGTGGTAAATAATGTTGGTGAATGTTTTGCATTACATTTTGATAATAATTATATTATGTCGTATAATAATTAATCGTAACGACGACGTAAGAGAGCGAGTAGGTATGAAAGAGAGTATTGGTGTAAAGATGCGAAAGGGAATGCTCCGATGGTTCGGACATGTGGGAAGAATGCCGAACGAACGTCTGGTTAAGAAGATATACAATGCGAAAGTGGAAGGATGTAGGTACCGAGGGAGACCGAGACTAACCTACCTAGACCAGATCGGTCAGGTACTGAAGGAAGGTGGAGTCAAGAGTCTCCGAAACCGGCGAGCGTGTATGAAGAGAATTATGAATGTTGAGGAAGCGAGTGAAGTATACAAGGATAGAGTTCTCTGGCACTCTGTTCTCTCTGCCTACCCTGCAAGGGATATGGCGTGATGATATGTATGTATGTATGTATGTATAATAATTATATGTCGTTATTAGCCGTGTGGTAACGGAGTAAGAATACAATTTACCATCCCCTATCTTGCCCGTGGGTGATCGTAAGAGACGACTAAGAGATATAAAATGCATACAATATCTGTGCAAGAGAAGGCAAACTCGAAACAAAACCCTATACCAACACGTCTGACTAGCGTGATATTGTAGGTTAATTTCCCTCCCATTACGGAGGAGGCCCGAGCCCAACAGTAGGACATATATGGGCTGTTATGATGATGATGATGATGAATAATTATATGCTAGCGTGATGGGGTCAGTAAGTAGACATTTTATTATCTTGAGTTTGACATATATTAAACTGTTGTATTTTTCGGCAACACTCACGCGTTAGAGTCGATTATGTCGATTCGGGTTTCGAGCATGTCCGATGCTCATCATCAGGGCGAGTGCGCAGCTGCGTCTGCGAGCCCCCAACGCGCACTACACATAATCGACTCTTTACGTGTGAGTATTGCTGAAAAATACAATTGTTTAAGTAGACATTTCTTTTTTATCTGATATTAATGAAAATTGTTGGCAATCCTGCCGCGGTTTTTTCCCACAAAGAAAACGTTCTTATACAAAAGTAGATGAAATTGAATATGTTACAGCAGATTTTATATTAAAAAATCAAGAATTTAAATTTATATAGTTAAATCTTAATGGGTTATGTAGTATGACATGATATGGTATGGAATGAGTAGAAAAAAAGTATTGTTTTCTTTTTTTATTATTTGTGGTGGCAAAAGAGCAAGTAGCACACCTGATGTTAAGTGTCACTGTCGCCCATGGACCTTTGCAATACCAAAGGTATAACTAGGCCGCTGTAATATAATCCCCAAACCCACCTAGTTGAGCTGCCAGCTCTCTCGCTCACCGAAGCGAAACCGAAGCGCAATAGCACATTGCCATTACTCAGACGTCGGTCATCTGCGAGAGTGTGGTACTACCCCGGACGGCCCCGGCCCGCGGCGGTGAACGGAGAACTGTCAACAGCATGGTTCTACCTTTATTTAAAAATATTTATCTTTTTAAAAAAAGTAATTTGTATTAATAAAATTTGTGAATGAAATAAAAAGTTGCTATATTTTATTCTAGCTAAGATATCAAATTAATATCATAATAATGTCGGTTAAACACCCAGTTAAATTGATACGTCAGTTAAAAGTGTTACTTAATAGGCTTTTATTGTCGTTTACAGTTTAGCTTGGTTATACGGGTGGTAAAAAGGTCAAAGGTTTATAGTTTCGGCCCCTTTTGTTTATGAATGTAATTGAGCAATTGAAGGATTTCAAATAATGAATGAGAAGTTTTGGTTAACTTACAATGGGTAATATGGTTTTATTACACATTTTGATTATAACTTCGTCATTATTAAGTACAGAAAAAAATAAAGTGATAATCTATATTTTATATACTGTTATAAAATTTTCCGTGTGGTAATGGAGCAAGAATACAATTTACCACCACCTATCTTAACCGTGGGTGATCGTAAGAGAGGACTAAGGGATATAAAACGCATATAACATCTATGCAAGAAAGGGAACACTCGAAACAAAACACTATACCAATACGTTTGATCAGCGTGGCGTCAATTTCCCTCCCAATATGGAGGAGGTTCGAGCCCAACAGTGGTATGTATTTTTTTTATTGCTAGTAGTGCAAACGAGCAAGCAGCACAACTGATGGTAAGTGTCACTGCCGCCTATGGACCTTTGCAATACCAAGGGTATAGCTAGGACACTGCCTATCAATATAAACCCCAAACCCACCCAATTGGGCTTCCGGCTCTCTCGCTCATCGACGAAGCGTAATAGCACATTGCCATTACTCAGACATCGATCTTCTGCGAGAGTGTGGTACTACCCCGAACGGACCGGCCCGCGGCTGTAGGCAAAGACCTGGCCTCAGCGTGGTCCTACCACTAGCTAACGTATGAGAGTATAAAAATTTGAGAGTATATATAACGTATAAGCTACGTATGAGGTATTGATGATTATATACTATTATAAAATTTGTGGATCGCACAAAGTATTGTCCTGTGTGGAAATCGAACCCACGACACTGGTAAGTATGGTCGACATCTACCACTACGCCATCTGTGCACTCAAACAGTGAGAAGTAATTGGCAATAAGAACTAGAATTCAATAATAAAAAAAAAGCGCTTAACGTTTATACCAACGTTTTAAATGGAAATGTTTCAACTGAATTATTATTTTGACCTATGATCCTTTCACATATTTGGAGCAGTGATAAGACACTTTATACTTAGTAAAGTTATGTTAATTGTGTAATTATAATTTATTATACAATCAGAACTATAATTTATAGATAATGTCTACACTCTGGTACAGTTAGGACTTTAATGAGGCGTTTGGAAGATGTATATTGTGTTATCTTATCTTATGGCAGTCTTGGGTTGTAATAATTAGATTACATACATACATACATATCATCACGCCATATCCCTTGCAGGGTAGGCAGAGAGAACAGAGTGCCAGAGAACTCTATCTTTACATACTTCATTCGCTTCCTCAACATTCATAATTCTCTTCATACACGCTCGCCGGTTTCGGAGACTCTTGACTCCACCTTCCTTCAGTACATGACCGATCTGGTCTAGGTAGGTTAGTCTCGGTCTCCCTCGGTACCTACATCCTTCCACTTTCGCATTGTATATCTTCTTAACCAGACGTTCGTTCGGCATTCTTTCCACATGTCCGAACCATCGGAGCATTCCCTTTCGCATCCTTACATTAGATTACAATTTCAAAATGCGGGTTCATGAATATCTTATATATATTTGATTAAATTATTTTTAAATGATAGTTAAGTTATATTATGTATAATTATAACAGATACAGAGAATAAGCTGTAAGTATTTCTTAAATGGTACAAACTCGAGGATTTTTTTTATAAGCATAGGTAATCTAAATTTTGCTGGATATTTTCATATAAAAATCCAGACATATATTTAAAGAAGCTATGATTTTTAATTTTAATTTATACTTATAGAGCCTAATATCTTTAGAATTTAAATACATATTTATAGAGCCTGAGATCTTTACTTTTAATTTATTCTTATAGAACCTTAATTTATATTTATAGAACCTAAGATTTTTAATTTATACTTATAGAGCCTAAGATCTGTAAAATTTAAATATTTATTTACAGAGCCTGAGATCGTTAATTTTAATTTATACTTCATCTCAGCTCCTATATGTCTCACTGTTGGGCTCGAGCCTCCTCCATAATGAGAGGTTTGTTGACCTACTACACCACGCTGGTCAGACGTGTTGGTATAAGGTTTTTTTCGAGTTTTCTTTTTCTCACATAGATATTAATGCTTTTTATATCCCCTAGCCGTCTCGTACGATCACCCACGGGTAAAATAGGGGATGGTAAATTATGTTCTTACTCCATCACCATACGGAAAATTAATAAATTATACATATAGAACCCTAATTTATATTTATAGAACCTAAGATTTTTAATTTTTATTTATACTTATAGAGTCTAAGATCATTAAAATTTCAATATATATTTAAAGAGTCTCAGATCTTTAATTGTAATTTATACTTATAGAACCTAAGATTTTTAAATATTATATTTATATAGCTTATTTATAAGTTTAAATTCTACAGTTACGAAATGGAGAATGAAGTTCATTTGTGAATAATTACATTGGTAGGAATATATTTTAAATAAAAAAAAGTTCGAAGTTCATGAGTCCGTTGATCTAATTGCGTACTGTAAATGTTATCAGTAAATTAGACACATTTCAATTATTACAACACATGCCCATCGGCAAGGCCACTAATTGTCTCCATTTATATCAACCAATTAGTATAACAACATTTGTTATACCTTATTTAGTTCACAATAACAGAATTCATTTTTTTTTGTAATAATAAGTAAAATTATAAATAATTCATACATAAGTGTACATGGTGAATCATGTACGCCTTTGTATAGTACCTGAAGGACTGTGTTAATAATAATTATTTAAAAATTACCATCCACTCGAGCTTGTAAATAATTAGATAAGAAATGTAGCTAAATATTCATCATTATCATCATCATTTGTTTTTGTGTGTCTTAGTTATTAGCCTCAGATAGCTATGACAACTTTACCCGGACTGCGGGTGAGCGCTGAGGTCTCGCAACCCGATATTATCATCATCATCTCGGCTCATATATATTCCACTGCTGCACTCGAGCTTTCTTAACAATAGGAGGGAAATTGTCTTACTATATCACTCTCGTTATTCGATTTGGTATAGGGTTTTATTTTGAGTTTTCCTTCTCTTGCATCGCTGTTATCAGTACTTACGAGTATATTGTATCTGTAATCGTCTATTATGGAACTTTTACACTCATGGGGAAGAAAGAGGATGGTGGATTTTATTCTTAATCCGTCATCATAGGAAGCTAACTATTACTGAGTTTATTTTTCTGTATGTACCATCATTACCTACCACCATAACATCTGACCAGCTGTTCCATTCTCTGTTACACCCGGTATATAGACTTAAATAATGCTCTTAAAAATCCTTTACAATTATTCAAATATATTCAAAAGCAAATAATTCTAAAGTAGTAAAAGGTATAGGTTTATTTATAACCATTAATAGAAAAATATCGATAGTTTCCATTATTATAGCATTGTAACTTTGTGTTACAATTCTGTGCGTGCTCGGCGGCTATGTACGATTTCAAAGAGCTGCTATGCATATCGTGAGAGAGTACCTAGGACATTGTGAGGAATATAAAATACATTGTACAATGTCACTTGATGTTTTACCTGTTCTAATATAATTAAATTTTACAAGTTTCGCATTATAGTCGGTCTTCAAAAATTTAAACGAGTCCAAAAATTTTATGTCCTAATTATTATTACTATATATTTAGTACTTATCCTTGTGGTGACGGAGTAAGAATACAATTCACCACCCCTTATCATACCCGTCGGTGATCGTAAAAGACGACTAAGGGATATAAAACGCATAAAACATCTATGCAAGAGAAGGAACACCCGAAACAAAACCCTTTTTTTCTTTTTTTTTACGCTGATGTAAAATGTGCGCATACCCTCCATTGATGGGTATGTGGGGCTCGCCGGTGGCTTATTAGCCAACGAGCCAAGAGAAGGAAAACTCGAAACAAAACCCTATATCAACACGTCTGACCAGCGCGGTATAGTAGGTTATTTTCCCTACCATTACGGAGGAGGCCCGAGCCCATCAGTGAGACATATATGGGCTGTGATGATGATGATTTAGTAATTTACGTAAATATAAGTTTTTTGTAGCCTCACAGAGCTTATACACGAAGGAGTAAGCATAAATCTCAAGTTGTAAGACCACGCTGTCGACATTTTTATGCCTGTATCCAGTAATGGTTATTCTCGTCTGAGGTTAATAGTACTTTTCTCACAGAAATTAGACGACTGAATAACAGCAATTTCTCTTACACCATCACCACAAGAAAAATATTTTAATATAAAATAATATATTTTTATTTCCTATCTATAGTTTATTTAATCTTGTTCTGATCTAAATTATTTAATGAAAATATTTATTCTTAATTCTTTTTCTAGATATAGGTGACGTGATCATATAAAATCCATTTGCTATATTTCAATGTTAGTCTATCTCTTTATCAAATAAAGACTTTATACGAAACGATTATAATATACAATGAGTTGAGATAGTGAACAATATTGTTAAACCCTATCGCTGAACAATCGTACTTGCTGAATGCACACAATAGCTCTCGTAGAGACAGCACTTCCTATCGGATTATAAGGGGTGTGTTACAACAGGTATCAACCCGTGTTTGGTGTTGTGCAAATCATTGTCTCTAGGGTTGTCAATTGTTATATGTATTTATTTTATTTAATTAACATTTTATAGATATTTATATAGATAACTCATAATCATTCTCCTGTTCTTATACCAATTACTTGACGTGGACGCCTTATCGCTTGCCCGAAACAAAAGTGTCACATCTCTAAAAATTACAATTTTCATTATATTTCAATTTTTGATGGTGGAGGGGTGTTAATATTATAAGTTCTCTCTATCAACTCTTCTCGTCATTTTTAAGGATATTATGCTGACGTTCGTGCATTTAGAATCGCTGCTGAACCGATCTGAAAAAAAAGGAAATACTTATTTTGACCCTCCTGAAAAAAAATTGCTTTTTTTGAATTGTGTCACTATTCTTCTGGGCAAGCGATATGTTACTCATCTCATCCATCGAACACATTACAAACGTTCTTGGCTGATGTCAACCCTCATTAGGAATGTAGTTGTTGACCAAATGGCGTCAGATAGAGTTGGCCCAACTCGATATAAATGTATATGACTGTTTGTGATATTATATACTTAGTAAAGTTAGTAAGTGTCAATCATATCCTCATCTCAGCTCAAATTCTCCCACTGCTGTACTCGAGGCCCCGTCATAATGATGGGCAATTGATAGTGCATCACACCGCGTTGAATAAACGGATTGGTATATAAATTTATTTCGAGAGTTCTTTCTCTTGCTTAATGCAATCTACCTAATCTCTATCTATGATATCATATAGTTAAAAACAGTTTATCAATTAATATACATTAATTGAACAAGCCATATGCTAAGGGTTGGTAGTATTCTTAGCCGCTACCAGACTCGGCTAAGAATACTACCAACCCTTAATTTGCTCGTGGATGTCGTAAAAGACGACTAAGAGCCTCATAACGACCTGGGCCAATTTCATCTGATGCTGTTTGGTCAACAATTATATTCTCAAGAAGGGTTGACGTCTGGCAAGTGGCCGGTCATAAAACTATTGCCAATAACTTTTACAATATGTACTATGAAATAAGAGTGCATATTGTATCGACCCCAAGTAATTGGGATAAGAGTAGGACAATGAATTGAATAAGTCACATGTGCAGTACATATCTTTTTTAAGTTTTAATAAAGTCGAAATTACATTATTTGAAAAAAAAAATACTATTTTTACGTATTCTGTCGCGTTTGTATTTGATTTTTAATTTGCCGTTGTTTCGAACGCTTTACAGCGTCCATGATCACGGGAGAACATCAGTTTCATTTCAAATGTGTAATACTCGCATAAATATCAGAAACCATCAAGTTATATCATTATAACATATACGATACATTATTTTTAATTATAAATAACTTATTAATGAATATTTTTATCTTTATTTATTTTTATGACAATAACGATTTATATTACAATCATATTACAATAATCATCACAGCCCATATATGTCCCACTATTGGGCTCGGGCCTCCTCCGTAATGGGAGGGAAATTAACCTACTATACCACGCTATAGGGTTTTGTTTCGAGTTTTCCTTCTCTTGTATAGATGCTATATGCGTTCTATATCACTTAGTCGTCTCTTACGATCACCCATGGGTAAGATAGGGGGTGGTGAATTGTATTCTTACTCCGTCACCACACGGATAATTATAATAATCTAATTATATTATACTACCATTTAAAAAAAAAAACAATTTCGTATACAGACAGCCCTGTAAAACAATTAAATGTGTTGTGTATATACAGGTAGTTTCGACACGCTACTGCATTATTCAGAAGCGCGATTGACATGTCACCGTGAGCCGTGTAGAGATCGAACCGATGCAACCGTATAGACTTGTGACTTCACATATGTGATTGTGTTAGCTACGTATAGCGTATATACAATATTTAATTTAATATGGCTGCAAAAAAATTAAAATAATATAATTACACATATGTATTTATCCCTACTAATATATAAATGTGAATGTAAGTTTGTTTGTTACGCTTTCACGCTGAAACTACTCAACCGATCATCATGAAACATTGTACACATATTCTTGGAGGTATTAAAAGTAACATAGGATACTTTTTATTAAAAAAAAATCACAATTTTTATATGAAAAATAAAAAAATTGTTTGTCAAAAAATCTCAAAATCTAGCTTCTTCAACGCCATCTAGCAGTCCAGTAATGAAGATCCAACCCTGAGTATTGTAATACCGTTGCACTGTATTACCGACGGTCAAAAATAAAAATAGGGGATCAAAAACTTTAGGAAAGTAACCTTTTACGCGGGCGAAGCCGCGGGCAGAAGCTAGTATTGAATATTTTCCTTGTGGTGACTGAGTAAGAATACAATTCACCACTTTATATTACCCGTGGGTGATCGTAATAGACGGCTAAGGGATATAAAACGCATATAACATCTATGCAAGAGAAGGAACACTCGAAACAAAACACTTTTTTTTTTTTTTACGCTGATGTAAAATTTACGCTTGCCCCCCTTTGATGGTATTAGGGGGTATGTGGGGCTTGCCGGTGGCTTATTAGCCAACCGGAATACCCACTAAAATAATCAATGGCTCCACTTTTCCGTTATTTGTGGAGTGTCAGAGGTTCGCCTTTCGGCATTCGACTCAATCGACTCGGACGATCCAACGGTAGGCCTACTAGCCTCGCCCTGGTATCATTCTACTGTGGGAGAAAGCGCGCGTAGTGTCAGCGCAGCGTGTCGGCGGCGGCGTATAGGGTTTTGTTTCGAGCTTTCCTTCTCTCGCATAGATGTTATATGCGTTTTATATCCCTTAGTCGTCTCGTACGATCACCCACAGGTAAGATATGGGGTGGTGAATTGTATTCTTACTCCGTCACCACACAGACAATTAAGAAAAACGGACAATTAAGAATGAAATACAAACGTGATAGAATACGTAAAAATAGTTTTATTTCAAATATTTTAAACATTCCAATAAATTAAATTCGACAAATAAAATTTACATATGATGCATATTTGATATGCATATTGTAAACAGGTGCATATTTCTATGTTAACATGATGTTAGACATTTTTATATATTACCACGACTCATTGTAATTTTAAAAACCAATCAAAAAGATACCAACAAAAAACTTAGTGACCTTTTTTGTACGAAATATCTTTATCCGGCACCTCTTTAAATAGCACAAAATTAACAAAAAAATCAAGTGGCGGGAATAGTGTGACTATAAAATACGAGGTTTAAACAAAACTCCTACTGTGGGGTCCCCCGCGGTGACCATATCAACCTTCTCGGAAAAATCTTGCGTCTACAAAACTGACTCATATAATTTGCTTATTTTAAATATTGGATATTGGAAGTTCTATGGCTTTATTTGAATAATATAGCGCAGGTATACAGAATAATTAAAAAATATATTTTTGGTGCCGAAGAATATTTTGGATAAATATTTTACTTTTTGATAAGTTACTATTAGATAACGTGTTCGAGTAAAGACAAACTAGACATTATTAATTGATCATGGAAATTATAATACACGTATATATTTAATTACCTGATTATATAAAAACTAGCTGCTGCCCGCGGCTTCGCCCGCGTAACGGGTTACTTTTCTAAAGTTTTTCATCCCTTATTGTTATTTTACCCCTTAAGGGTATATTTATTTACGAAATTTTAATGTCATATTTATTTATATCTAATCAATAGCCTAAAAATAAGTTTCAAGCTTCTGGTTTTAAAAATGACGATAATTCCTTACAACTTTCTATCCCTTTTTACAACCCTTTTTTGCATTAAAAAGTAGCCTATGTCCTTTATCAATCTGTGTACCAAATTTCATTTAGATCGGTTCAGTAGTTTTGGCGTGAAAGAGCAACAGACAGACAGAGTTACTTTCGCATTAATAATATTAGTAAGGATTGAGCGCTACGGTTACCTATTTGCATGGGTTATCGAATAGTGAGTTTTATTGTCGCGTTACTATATATAACATCTAAAGTGTGACAGTCTGTCAATCTTAGATTAGCCTCTTATTACATTAATTCTCAGCGTAAAATTATATTTTGCGTTTATGTTATATCTATACTAATATTATAAAGCGGAAGAGTTTGTTTGTTTGTTTGTTTGTTTGTTTGTTTGTTTGTTTGTTTAAACGCGCTAATCTCAGGAACTACTGGTCCGATTTGAAAAATTCTTTTTTTGTTGGATAGTCCATTTATAGAGGAAGGCTTTAGGCTATATAACATTACGCTGCGACCAATAGGAGCAGAGCAACAATGATGAATGTGTAAAAATCGGGTTTATGTTTCCTTTTGAGAGCTTCCGCTGCGTAAACGGTTAAAGTTACGCAAAAATTATGTACTACATAATTGTTCCCCTTTCAAAGTTCTAAATAAAAGTCCGCGACAGCATATGTCTATCTTTTAAGATTGGCTCACTATAACCTTTTTTATGCTAATCAAATTTGTTTTAAAATAATGTAATATTTTCGAAGGTGTTTTTATAAACATAATATTAATCCTTATCCAAATAAATGAGTTATTCATCACAAGTATTTAATTTAAAACAAAATTGCTCTTTATATTATTTGATTTCAATGAGTATATTAGGAAATATCGCAGTTTAAAAATAACATCGCAGCAAAATAATGATCAAGTACTGGGCGCGCATTTACGATAAAAATACTGGATCTTATAATCTTATATTAAAAAAAACTCAAACTAATGTTATTTCAAAGTACTTCTGCACACACTACATTTTTAGTTTTGTTTTCTTCTCATGACCTTCCGTCGGCTTTACACATCCTAAATAATAATAATAAGTATAGGAAGTATTAGTGCCTGCCCTCATGTATGGCAGTGAAAGTTAGATTTGGCGGAGAAGACATGAAAATAGAATAAATGCTGTAGAGCTGACAGCTCTTCGTAAGCTGTGTGTGATGTAAGTATGAAAGATAAAATTAGGTATAATGTTATAAAAGAGCGCTGGTATGCTGAGGTGGGTTGGACACGAAGTGGAAGGAATAATGAGTGGGCAGAGTTTGACGAAGCAAACATATAAAGCAATCGTGAATGGGACGAATACAAGGGGAAGACCACGTCATACTTTTCTGGACTAAATTGGAGATTTGTTCACGAGAGGTCATCATCATCATCATTCTCCTACTCTTATCCCAATTACTTGGGGTCGATACAATAAGTACTCTTCATTCATAGCACATATTATAACAGTTATTGGCAATAGTTTTATTACCGGCCGCCTGCCAGACGTCAACCCTCCATGGGAATGTAATTGTTGACCAAATGGCATCAAATGGAGTTGGCCCAAGTCGTTATAAGGCTCTTAGTCGTCTTTTACAACATCCACAAGCAAAGTGAGGATTGGTAGTATTCGTAGCCGCTACCACACAGCGATTTCATACACATTAAAAGTATGTGTAATCGTAAATAGGCGTAAGTGTATGTATGTACCTATGTATAATATACATACATTGTATATATCTATAGAAAGTATAGATAAGACCCAATACTTTTACTTGCATTACTTTATATGGTACTACATTGCATTATATGGATTACGTCAAACTTGAATCACTTTTAAATACTTATTTCGCGTAACTACAAATACACACAAAAAAAAAAAGAAACACATACATGCACGCACACTACATCACAAACCCACGCACACCACACACACACACACACACACACACACACACACATACACACACATATACACATACACACACGCACACACACAAACACACGCACACCACACACACACACACACACACACACACACAAACAAACGCACAACACACACATACACACGCACGCACACACACACAACGTGTGAGCGCGCTCACTAACACGTTAATTCTCACTCATTCATTTATTATAGATTTCTTTATCATTAGTCTTTATTACGTAAGATATATATATATATATATATATATTCATTATTTATAATGTATGTTACTGTAAAATAATTTGATGTTCAAGATTTATGTATTTCGGGAAGGAACTGTCTCTTGAAACACAGGTATTACCTAATTCAAGAGGCAAAGACATCTACCTATGTCAACTGTCATATGTATTTAGTTTTCAATAAAGATTATTATTATTATTATTATTTTACTTAAGGTTAAATGTTCTACTCTTACTAATAAAAGGGTCATGTAGGTACCTAAAACAGCTTTAACGTATGTATTATTTAAAAATATTTCCACCTTTTACGTAAACGAATTCGCGAGTTGAAGTTAACGTTATCCCAAAGTAACCAATCCACGCGGACGAAGTCGCGGGCAGAAGCTAGTGCTGTATAAAAATACAAGAGACAATTTAGTGATAAAACAGCTGATGGTTATCTAAGTTTACTAACTTAGGTACTCCTAAGATGCAAGGGACGTTTTTTGATTTAATCTATATTAATAACTAACTAAACTCCTTTATCCTTTTATGACCATGAAGGCTTTAAAAAGTGTTTTAAACCTCGGGCAATTGAAAATCAAATACAAACGCGATAGAATCCGTAAAAATAGTTTTATTTTAATTTTCTTTTATTGCTTATGACGGCAAACGAGCAAGCAGCGCACCTGGTGGTAAATATAACTGCCGCCCATGGACCTTGGCAATACCAAGAGTACAGCTTAGGACGCTGCCTACCAATAAAATCCCCAAACCCACCCAGTTGGACTTCCGGCTCTCTCGTTCACTAAACGACGCGCAATAGCCCATTGCCATTACTCAGACGTCGATCTTCTGCTCAGTGTGGTACTACCCCGGACGGACCGGCCCGCGGCTGTAGACAGAAAACTGTCAACAGCGTGGTTCTACCACTATTAATATTAAATATATATTAAATACGTAATATTCGGGTAAGCATTTGAAACCAATAAGAAAATTAAATTGAGAATGTAATTATAATAAGCACATGCCAAAAATTCTTCCATAAAAATAAAATAACGCATAATACCACAATTTATTATCGTTAAATAAATCATTGTATGTATAATAGTGTTATATTGAGTTCGTCGATTTCATTGTTATACTCGTAACATAAGGAGCTTAGGACTTGTCTTTTTGTCCCCAATTCTTTTTCCAAGACCTTAATAAATCTGTCTTTTGAACATTTAGTATTTAAATATTAAGGATTTATTATTACTTGATTGTAAAAATCGTGATAAATGGTTATATTTTTGACGATAGGTGGCATAAAAGCACAACTCGTTTCAATATGATTTTTTTCATGTTGATGTTTATTGTTGTGAAAGAGTTGTGCTAAATATTTCATGGTTTTATCATTCCGTATTATAAAACTTTTTACAAAACCATTTTTTTTTTTGCAATGCGGACCATGGATATGATCGCGCCCTGACAAATCGGTCCGAGGCGACAGAAGAGGCGGCGCGCAACCCCATGGACCTATCCTGTAAACACATCTCTTCGCCGTGCGAGCGGGCCACCGGTACCCAATCTTTCTTCTTCGGTGGCCTTTACAACACGACCCTGAACTAAAGAAATAATCCTTGTACTTCTTGAGACTTTACTAAACATAATTAACGCAGATAAATTACATCCAGACTTAGACACTTTGCGGATCGCGCAGAGTATTGTCAAAGGTCGATCTATCTTAACCACTATGTCGACTAAGTTTTACTTATGAATATAAACTTTTTACTTTGACTTATATTAATAAACTATATATAAATCTACTAGCAGACCCGAACACGCGTTGCTGTGGCTGAGGTAGCCTCAATAACACGTGGTGGTTATGCTAATAAATTGTAGCTTATATGAAACGTTGGTACGTTTAACATAGCGCCATCTATTAAATACTTACTCAATCCAGTCAACAGATACCCCCATCTGTTAGATTCGTTTGGAGATAACGAAAAATTGTGACTGCCAAATAATAGACAAATAGGTAATTTGCTATAAAATAATATTGCGACTATAAATTGAGATGGAAGCTATCCTATCTTTTAAGTTGGATCAAATTACACATGCTGTGCAAATTTGATTAAAATCGGTTAATAACTTAAGGAGTCCATCGCGGACAAACAACGTGACACGTAATTTATATATATTAAGAAGATTGAATTCGCAGTCTCAAAAGATGTATCGTCTCATACATATTCCACTTCGGAACCTCCTCTAATGTGGGGAGAAAATTGACTTACGCTTGTCAAGTGTTGGTATAAAGCGTTATTTTCCGTGTGGTGATGGAGTAAGAATACAATTCACCACCCTCTATCTTACTCGTGGGTGATCGTACGAGACGACTAAGGGATATAAAATGCATATAACATCTATGCAAGAGATGAGAAACTCGAAACAAAACCCTATACCAACACGTCTGACCAGCGCGGTATAGTAGGTTAATTTCCCTCCCATTATGGAGGAGGACCGAGCCCAACAGTGGGACGTTTATGGGCTGTGATGATGATTATGATGAAAGCGTTATTACGATTTATTCTTCATGTGCATATTTTATTCGTTATTATGTATAAGTAAAGAGATGGTGAAATGTATTTTTACTCCGTCACCGTACGAAAAGCAAAATATATTAAATAATAATATATTAAATTAATAGTTTCTAGAAATATCGTAGTTCTACGTTCTATTCATCAGCATATTGACGTCTACTATTTAATATTGATCTTGCCATTAGAAGTATAGTAACACAATCACTATGCTTGGCAAGCGATTTCTACATCATCATCATAGTTCATTTATATCCCACAATTAGACTCGAGCCTCCTCCATAATGAGAGGGAAATTAAACTACTATACCACGCTGGTTAGATTTGTTGGTATAGGATTTTGTCCTTTCTATTTCATAGATTTATTTATTTATTTATTTATTCATTTTTAGGATAGCTAGTAATTGATACATTGTAGATATTAAAATATAAATATAACACAAAATTAAACTAAATGCTCAATTCTTAAGCTATCACAGCATGCACAAAAATGGCAACAAATTACGGAAACAAACTATAAAAAAAGAAAGAAACAAAATAAATCCTAATTCTTCATTATAAAAAAAGAAAAAAGAAGAAAGAAAAAAAAAAGTTGAAATGATTAATATAATTTAATTATTTGAAAGAGTTAAATGGAATTTAGTGACGACAACACTCTTTTTTTATATTTATGAAGTGAATCATTAAAGAGATCCACTTCACTTCCAATTGAATTGAACGTTGTTGATATTCTAGAAATTATTGCATATTGTTTTAAATTAGTTCTGCTATAGGGTTTGTGCAGCAAGTTCATGAGGCGAGATGCCCGAATTGGCAATCTGCGCGGAATACTAAAATTAATACACTGCAAAAGTTTAGGACAATCGATGTAGTTGCGACATAATTTAAAAAGAAAAACTAGGTCTGAAAATTTTCTACGGACTTCTAAGCTATATAAATTGAAATGAGCTAACTTGTTTAAGTATGTTGGTAATTGCTTATGTATAGATATTATTTATATGCATTTTATGTCACTTAGTCGTCTCTTAAAATCAGCCACGTGTCAGATAGAGATGGTGAATTGTATTTTTACTCCGTCACCACAAGGAATATTCTAATTCATTAATTCGATAAATACTTTTGCTACTAAAAGGAAAAAGATATAAATATCTTGAGCTGTATCTTAAATTAATCGCTTCCCTCCGATATAATAGAAATCATGTAGAAATTTTAATGACCACTTAATAAACTAGCGATCAAAACAAAAGTCGTGAGGAAACGTGCATGATTTAGATAACTGTGGTATTTTTATTTGAGCAAGACCCACCTATCAATCATATTTAGTAATTTCATCTATTGAAATATTGTTTGACATGTGGATTGAATGCCGAACGAACGTCTGGTTAAGAAGATATACAATGCGAAAGTGGAAGGATGTAGGTACCGGGGGCGACCGAGACTAACCTACCTAGACCAGATTGGTCATGTACTGAAGGAAGGTGGAGTCAAGAGTTTCCGAAACCGGCGAGAGTGTATGAAGAGAATTATGAATGTTGAGGAAGCGAGTGAAGTATGCAAGGATAG
Source organism: Lymantria monacha (assembly GCA_905163515.2). NCBI lineage: Eukaryota > Metazoa > Arthropoda > Insecta > Lepidoptera > Erebidae > Lymantria > Lymantria monacha. The sequence continues at coordinate 8,876,305 of LR991107.1, read as the reverse complement.
AGTTCTCTGGCACTCTGTTCTCTCTGCCTACCCTGCAAGGGATATGGCGTGATGATATGTATGTATGTATGAAATATTGTTGATAAAGAATTCATTAAAACGTTTTCCTTGGGGTGACGGAGTAAGAATACAATTCACCATTCTCTATCTTGCCGGTGTCTCCAAAGATGACTAAAGAATAGGAGAAGGATAATATACATATAACACCGATGCAATAGAAGGAAAACTCAAAATAAAAGACTATACCAACTCGCCTGACTAGCGGGTGTAGTAGATCAATTTCTCTCCTATTGTGGAGGAAGCCCTATTCCATTTAATCCGAGCAGTGGGATATATACTAGCTGAGATGATGATGATCAACAAAGTATTTATTTTTGATACCATTTATTTTTATATTCTTCATAGCAAAGGACCTTATAGTGAAATTTGGGTATTTCTTCAATCATCAGTGAATAGACGGCATTTGTTAGGCATAGGTTTGCCCCATTAGAATACTACGTAGAATAGTGTGCACCATGTGCATTTAACTGTTACCAGTAATTTTTACTATGTCGTTAGCCTACTCTTATCGTGGCCACCGAAGTCAAAAATCGGGTCCCGGTGACCCGCACGCACGGCGAAGAGAGAGGATTTTTACGGTGGGTCTATGGGGTCACGCGCCGCCTCCTCCGTCACCCCGGACCGATTTGGCGGGGCGAGACTAATCCATAGCCCACCAAAAAAAAAAAAAAAAAGCCTACTCTTATAGCTCTATATTGCTTCGTTCGATACGTGGATGCCATTCGAGAATATTTTACACCAACGGTTGTCTGTGTGTTATAAAATACACTCTGATATTAGGTAGTTTAATTACCATAGGCCATTTTTTTAATACACATCCCAGTCCTGATTTTACTACTATAGAAGTCTACAGAACTATATTGGAGGAAAGAGTTAACATCTTTGCATAGCTACCGCAAGGAAAGAATTTTTCACCACTAATACGTTGAGTTGTCCATTGAGACTAGCATACGCCTAGTAGTTTTAAGATTCTACTTTATTACCCATCTAGCTTAAAAAGCTATAGAAATTTGCAGCCAATAAATTCACAGAACTACCACTATGCGTGATGGCCATATATTCACTATTTATTAACGTAAGAAGTAAGGCAATACATTAAAAGATTGGTCCATCGAAGTTTCTTTAAATGCTCGTGGAATTGGCTGTTGCGATACATACAAAAGTCATTCCAATATAGACTGGTTAAGATGTAGATGTATAACATAATCACTATTCCATTATAAGTGCTTGAAAAATAACTTATTCAACATCAATATGCACTTCATAATAACAGGAAAGTATTTGGTAGCGTGATGATCCATCCAACCATCCATCAACCATCGTCCCGAAGTAGAACATCGCGCCGCTCATCATCATCCTTATTTCAATTACTTGGGGCCAACGCAATATGTTCTCCGCATCCATCGTATAAATTGCAAAAGTTAGCTTTAGTTTTAGGACCGACCGACTACCTGATGTCAACCCTACTTGGGAATGTAATTGCTGATCGGACGGCATCAAATAAAGCAGGCCTAAACCAATGTCCTCGCCTCAGGCAGCTGTTCAACGCCTGTCTGACGTCTGGACGGTTCCCTGAGTGCTGGAAGGAAGGGAGGTTGGTTCTCCTGCCAAAGCCGGGACGGTCCCCGGATTTGCCGTCGGCCTACAGGCCCATCGTGCTCCTCGACGATGTGGGTAAGCTGCTGGAGCGTGTGCTCGCTGGAAGAGGCGGCGAGCCTGGCCACTCTCGGCACCGAGGAGATGGTCAGGCGGATCGAGGCGCTGGGGCTCAGGGTGGCCCTAAACAAGACGGAGGCCCTACTTTTCCATGGGCCCCGTGTGAGGCTGCCCATCGGCGCCTCGATAGTGGTAAACTCCATCCACATCAGCATCCAGGCCCATATGAGGTACTTGGGTCTGGTGCTCGACGGGCGATGGTGGTTCCGGGAGCATTTCCGACAGAAATGCTCCCCGGCTTGTCGGCGCGGCGTCCGCCCTTTCTCGACTCATGCCGAATGTGGGCGGACCCAGTTTTGAGGCCCGACGGCTGTATGCGGGGGTCATCCGCTCGATGGCCATGTACGGCGCACCCGTGTGGGCGAGGGCTCTGAACGCCCAGCTCAGGGCGGTTCTGTGGAGGCCACAGAGAGCCATGGCGGTCAGAGCCATTCGCGGGTACCGCACGGTGTCGACAGAGGCGGCGTGCCTGTTGGCCGGGACACCCCCGTGGGACCTAGAGGCGGAGATGCTCTCCGACCTCTACCGGCGGGTTATCACAGCGCGCGAGGAAGGTGGCTCCCCATCGTTGAGCGAGATAGCCACCTGGCGCGTGGATGCCCGCCGAGACGTCATCGCCCGTTGGGCTACGCGGCTGGAGAGGCCTAGGCACGGTGTGGAGACCGTTGAGGCCCTCCGGCCCGTATTGATAGAGTGGATGGAGCGGCGGCACGGAGTCCTCACCTTTCGGCTGGTGCAGGTATTGACGGGGCACGGGTGTTTCAGGTTGTACCTGCACAGGGTCGTGTATAGGGAGTGGACTCCGGCCTGCCACCACTGCAGGAGTGACGAGGACACGGCGCAACACACGCTGGAGGTGTGTCCGGGATGGGAGCGGCAGCGCCGTGACCTCGTCGCTGTCATCGGTGCCGACCTGACGCTGCCGGCCGTCGCGAGAGCGATGGTCGACAGCATCAGGTACTGGGACGCGGTCGCCGCCTTCTGCGAGGCTGTCATCTCGCAGAAGGAAGCGGCGGAACGGGCAAGGGAGGATTCCCGCGCCCCGGGCCGCCGCCAGCGGCCGGGGCGGCGCAGGCGCGAATACCTGCGCCTGATGCCGCCCTAACCGAGGCTTCGGGTGATCGGACCGGGGAATTGTCCGGTCACCCGACGTGAGGCCACCGCGTGAGGGCGACGCCCCGACGGCGAAATCTGTCGGGGCGTCGACGAGAGGAACCCGCGAGGGTGAACCGCCGGGCGGGCCACCGAAGTTAAAAATCGGGTCCCGGTGACCCGCTCGCACGGCGAAGAGAGAGGAGTTTTTACGGTGGGTCTATGGGGTCACGCGCCGCCTTTTCCGTCACCCCGGACCGATTTGGCGGGGCGAGACTAATCCATAGTCCACCAAAAAAAAAAAAAAAAAAAAGGCCTAAACCAATGTAAGGCGTCTATTTAATAATATAACGTCGTAATATTTCCAATCCTTATATTGCCCGTGAGTGACGACCCACGGGCAATATAAGGTTTGGAAATATTCGTAGCCGCCATCACATAGCACCACTCGCAACCTACCTCGCAACTACTAACTCGAATTTTACTTAAGTATTATGTTTTATTTCCAGTGAATGCACTCAAATGACTAAACTATGCATTTAAAACAAAATGTTTAAAACATAAGTATAAACATAAATACCTCTTCATTAAACAAGTACAATTTACTTAAATTTACCATTGATATTCGTTTGCGACGGTTATGTTGCAGACAGTAACCGCTAATTGGTCGTGCAGCGAAAAAACTGTACATACCTTTAAAAAACTACATTGAATGGTGTAATTGCCAACGAGTTTTCATGAAACATTCATGATACAATGATTGAGTCGCCACTGAGGGCTAATTACACTTTTAAAATGTTCAACAAACAAACTTTAAAGTCGTTGATTGCTTAAAAATAAACAAAAAAGTGATTGTTACGTAAAAATCATTCATTCTGTTAGCAAATAGGTAGGTAATAATTATAGTAAAGTTTTTCTATTATATTTAGTATTTTATTGTATTTCATTTAATACTGTGTCTAAATTTAAGTTAAATGTCAATAAAAATAGTTTTTTTCTTCCTTCAAATATTACGAATCGCGTGCATTGAATTTATTTTTATCGGTGTTTCGCAATTAAAAAAGACCAAGTATTTTTGCAATGGCATCTTCCTTAGTACTGCTGTGATTAGAAATACAGTAGACTAAAAAGTAGTTATGGCACATTTATGCGAATAGTCCAGCCAGGCAACTGGTGAATAAAAGTCAAAATTTAATATAAAAGTACTAACTCAATAATTGTTTACGATGATCCACGTGTCCTAATCAACAGAATCTGTGCAAAGGAAATGTCATTTAAAATGCAAATAAAACGTCAAATCAAAAAGCTCGTCTGCGCGAAATCTGTAAAACTTGTTTCACATCCAGCAACAGTTTCAAAACTTTCTTCGTATTCATAGGATAATCAGTGCATATTTCTGTCCTTGTCGGTCGCGTGTGAAGTAACAGATACATGGCGTGGGTGAAAGGGACGGAGTACATGAAGACGTCACGCGGGGCGAAGGCGCGCGAGTGTTCTTGCACTTGTTTTATTTATTTTGTTAGCCGCCAGGTTTTTTCTCTTCGTTTTCTCGAGCTACGTCTTTGTTCAGGTTCGGTCGGGGCGCGCAATCGTCCGTGGCCGGTAAGTTGGATAATTTCTTTATCCTACTCAGCCCACCCGACAATTTTCTGGGGCCGCATTATTATGAGGTTGATTTGTTTAATAATTTTATTACTGGCCGTATTGCGCATGCGCGCGAGCTATTGTACTCTTATTTTTGTTTAGCTTTGCGCTTTTAGCGGTCTTCTTTAGTTTTATTTTTTACTGTAAACGTGGGAATGGATTATTTTCTCATTGTTTATCTGATTTGTCCATTGTTTACTTGTTTGTTTTAAACGTCTGTTTTATATGGTTAACAAATTGATTGTAAAATTTACACATGAAATCAACATATGCGTTATTGAACGTGGCTACCTCAGCTAATATCTTATTATTTCACATCATCATTCTCCTACTCTTATCCCAATTACTTGGGGTCGATACAATATGTACTCTTCTTTCATAGAACATATTGTAAAAGTTATTGGTTTTATGACCGGCCGCCTGCCAGACGTCAACCCTCCTTGGGAATGTAATTGTCAACCAAACGGTATCAGATAAAGTTGGTCCAGATCGTTATAAGTCTCTTAATCGTCTTTTAGGACATCCACGAGCATAGGAAGTGTTGCTATTATTCGTAGCCGCTACCACACAGCATATTTATCTTATTATTTCACAGGTCAGAGTTTATTAAAATAGGACACTACACTTCTTAGATATATAAAATAAATGTAGGACACTATAATTAAAGTTTGTATTTATCTCCAAAAATTAAAATATCTATTCTATAGCATACAGATGTTTGTAAATAGTTTTTACATAAGACGTTCAGACGTATTACGTCACGGATGCCAGTGGTTTGCAATCCATCCAATTTTTTTTATTGCCTGCGAAACCCCACTGTTTAGGCCTTGACATCGCACCGAGATGTCCCCGACGATACTTCGAATGCTTGAATAGGGTTCTTGAAAAAGTTTAAAATGTGTCATTGTGTCCAACCTTTTTGGCAAGGCATTTAAATATTGTCATTCGTAAGCAAGCATTTAAAATTAAAGGACACCCCGCCAGGAAGAAAATGATCTTGCAGACTTGTTAGAAAACGTCATTAACATGTAAAAAAAACACTAAATTGTGTCAATCTTTTTCGCCAGAAGAATGTAATTAACAACATATTTCCAGTGATAGCATAGTGCATAGATATAATTTTTTTATTACGAATCGAGTAAGTTTGGGAGTATAGTTTCGTTTAGAAATGAAAAATGTAATTTTATTTTATTTATGACTAGGATAGGTTTTTATATCACATTCAAGCTATGGATTTGTAGCTTTTTATTATATTACATTGCGTGTTTTAATAAGATATTATTATCTACGTTTCTTAATCTTCTCTTATGCTAGCCCATTTAGTAGGAAGTATTCTACAAAGGCATTGGGAGATATTGAGATGGGTATGGGTATGGTATATGGGTATAAATGGGTAAAAATAATAACAATATCAAAGTCACTTTACGAACATTTTAATATAGACGTATTAATTTATTATCAAATTATATGTAAAATTTAGCGTATACCATATAGCGTATAACTTCCTAAAAAAATTAATAATATGCAGTCTTATTTCTGAAACATGTACAATCGTTTAAATGAACTTTTGTTTTATTAAAACAAGCTGCACTGTGGGATAAACTTTTGTGCCCCAGGGACTTTACAAAAATTTACTTAATAGATACAGAATACATCCAAAACTTGAAACAACTAAAATCATCTGTGGCCTATAATGCTTAGGAAAAAGATCTACGATACTGGTCATGATAATCCCTACTAATATATAAATGTGAATGTAAGTTTGTTTGTTACGCTTTCACGCTAAAACTACTCAACCGATCATCATGCAACATTGTACACATATTCTTGGAAGTATTAAAAGTAACATAGGATACTTTTTATTAAAAAAAAAATCAAAATTTTTATATGAAAAATAAAAAAATTGTTTGTCAAAAAATCTTAAAATCTAGCTTCTTCAACGCCATCTAGCAGTCCAGTAATGAAGTTCCAACCCTGAGTATTGTAATACCGTTGCACTGTATTACCGACGGTCAAAAATAAAAATAGGGGATCAAAAACTTTAGGAAGGTAACCTTTTACGCGGGCGAAGCCGCGGGCAGAAGCTAGTTCATTATACGTCTGTTTAGTCAAAATGGATCTGTGCTTACATTTGTAAAATCTAAAATTTATTTATCATACAGTGTGTTTAGAAATTTTAGGGCCACACCGTTGACAGTTTTCTGTCTATAGCCGCGGGCCGGTACATCCGGGATAGTATCAAAATCTCGTAAAATATCTCGCAGTGTCAATGTACTATTGCACTTCGTTAGGTAAGCGAGGTAGCCGAAAACTCATCTTTCTGGATGAGTTTGTGTTGGTAGGCATCGTCCTAGCTGTACCTCTGGTATTATAAAGGTCTAACAGGATCAGTAACACTCGCCATTAGGTATGCTACTTGCTCATTTGCCACCATATGTAATAAACAAATACATGTGCATTGTGGTTATGAATAATGTTCTGTATATCATTAACTCTTTCTTTTTCGGGGTTGTCGAAAAAGTTGGAGATGAATTAGAAGGCAAGGCTGTACTCTCCTGCGAGACTTAAAGTATCACAAGCAATCGCCAATCTGTCTGTTAAGCATGGCTATTATAGTATTATTATCCCTCCTTACGGAGAAGCAATTGCCCAGTGATGGGTTGCGATAGATCAATGATTGGAGTCAAAATCTGTGTATAGTTTAATTGATGTACAAAATTATTAATTATAATATTAAATAATATTGTCTCTTCTTATTAAGGCTAGCAGCGGCTGCGGCAGCTGCGGCTGGGGCTACCAGTGAACTTAGCTATCTGGCTGCACTTCATCCTGCCTATCGACCGGTGCCCTACGATCATCCGCTGTATGGAGCAAATACATTACGAGGTTAGTGACGATGTTTTTTTAGTACAATAGCCCATACTAAGGACAATACTAGTAAAACTAACTATTTTAAAAATATCATCATCTCATTTTAACTCATATATGTATCACTCATGGGCCTCCTCCATTTTCTACAAGAAATTAACCTACTATACGATAAGACAGGTTAATATAAGGTTTTATTTCGAGATTTTTTCTATAGCTAATTGTTATACAATTCTTATATATCGTAGTCGTCTTTTATGACATCCACGGGAAAGATAGGGAATGGTGAATTCTAATTTTACTCCATCAACACGTGAAAAAAGAATTTTTAAATTATATCTATTGGGTTAAGAAATATATAAATATTAATTATTTATTTTTACCGAAAGTAAATTAATTGTGTATTAAATTTTAGTAGGCCCAATCGTGTTGCCACTACACCATCGCGACTAATTGTAGGACATGCAAATTTCATTTCGTATTGTATTTACGTCTTAAGGTGACGGTATGTTATCTACCCGACAATTAAATATATTATCATCTTGCTTGCATTTATGCAACATTGTTTATTTATCAATAATAAATCAAACATAAATAGATTACTAGATATACACATTATTTGAAATTTGTGATGTTTTTCTTGATTAAACATCTGAGAGTATATGTGAATTCTGTTGTTGGACATAGAACTGCCTAATGGTTTAATACTATAATTGTAACCTTGTAAACCCGTCTAGGGTTAGTGTTGTTAGCCCATAGAAAAGTGCTGTTGCCCATTCTATAACCTGGTGCTTACTCTTGCCAATATTTGAGGCTTAGGGTAATGGAAGAATTGGTAACAGATTGCAATTAAACTAGACTTAACTTTAACATAAAATAAATTCTTGTCTTATCAAATGAATTCTATAGAAAATATATAAATTCGTAAAAGTAGTTTAATTTCCTATACACGATATTAAGGTAAACGTTCAAAATTAACATTGACAATTATACATAATTTTGTAATCAACAATATAAATTATAATACAATTAAGCCTTATTAATATTCTCTATATAATTAACATTAATTAAAGTACTTTCAACTGGACCTTTGCCATAAAGACCAAATTAACATTTTGATTACAACATTGTAATCATTGTACACCTGGATTGTTTTTTATAACCAATTTGTTTAATATTTTAGCTTCTTTATGAAGTTTTCTAATTAAAAGTATCGCTTATTATCTACAGAGAGACTTATACTTGTACATACATACATACATATCATCACGCCACATCCCTTGTAGGGTAGGCAGAGAGAACAGAGTCCAGAGAACTCTATCCTTGCATACTTCACTCGCTTCCTCAATATTCATAATTCTCTTCATACACGCTCGCTGGTTTCGGAGACTCTTGACTCCATCTTCCTTCAGTACGTGACCAATCTGGTCTAGGTAGGTGAGACTCAGTCTCCCCCGGTACCTACATCCTTCCACTTTCGCATTGTATATCTTCTTAACCAGACGTTCGTTCGGCATTCTTTCCACATATCTGAACCATCGGAGCATTCTCTTTCGCATCTTTAACACTAATACTCTCTTTCATACCTACTCGTTGCGAATGCGGTCGGTCAGCCTAACTCCACAGATTTTCCTTAGAGATCGTATTTCGACCGCATTAATTTTACTTTCATGCTCTTTTCTTAATACCCAACTCTCGCTTCCATATAGTGGAGTCGTTCCATATGCGGACTGGATTGTATATATAGGATAAATATTCATCTATCACCCAATCATATATACATAGGTATCCTAAAGTTTTTTAGGTTTATTTTTATATATTGCTCTTGGTAAATTTTCTCTGCTCTTGGTAAATTTTCTACCGCCCATGAACCTTTGCAATACCAGGGGTATAGCTACTGCTATTGCTGCCTACCAATGAAAAGCCCAAATCAACCCAGAAAGTTGGGCTTCTGGCTCTCTCGCTCACCGAACGAAACACAGCAGCATATTGCCACTGCTCAGATGTTGATTTTCTGCAAGAGTGTTGTACTACTTGTCTGACCGACCTGGAGCTGTAGACAGAAACCTGTCAACTGAGTGATCCTATCACTATGAACGTAGGTAGTAGAACATATAAATTAACCATAAAGCGTTTTTTTGTTGCTAATGGTGGCAAACGAGCAAGCAGCACGCCTGATGGTAAGTGTCACTGCCGCCTATGGTCATTTGCAATTCCAAGAGTAGCTTAGGCGGCTGCCTACCAATAAAATTCCTAAAACCACCCAGTTGGGCTTCCGGCTCTCTCGCTCACCGAACGAAGCGCAATAGCGTTTTAGCATTTAATATAAAGAGTTTTTAATCAAAGAAAAGCTAATATTATATTGCACTAGCGACCCGCCCTCGCTTCGCTTCGGTTATGTCAGTTCAGTTGTGTAGTTTACTTTCGCTACATAGAATTCCTTTCGGAGAAGGAAATTCTTAAAATTCTACTTCATCTCACATTTACAGGGCAGAAAGAAAGTCCACACCAAATTCCAAAGTCTATAGGAGCTATATTTAAAAACTGTGATTTTTACACCCCAGCGGGTGCCCCTTGCGGGTAGAATTCCGTAAAATCCGTTCTTAGCTGACCTCTACTCGGCAAAAGGAATATTCCTACCAAATTTAAAGTCTGTAGGCCTTATGGTTCCAGAGATATCGTGATGAGTCAATACATAGGTGGAAATCTCTTATATATATATATATATATATAGATTAAAAAAGACGTGTATTTACGTAAAGTGGCAGATTGTTTTAAATTATGCCAACTTTATTGTTGTTGTAAACTTGAAACACTACAAGTTGGTACAATGAAAATTAATACGATAAGTCGCAATTAAATCTGAGACACTATATCAACATGTCATTGTATTTCTTTGTATAGGGTTGTCGCAGGTCAGTTTCATTTACAATATAGATAATACTATAGGTACGTGACGATCTTATTGTGTTGCTAGAGATCTGGTTATGTGCATTATTTAATAACTTTAATCATGAGTTTATTACATGAGGTACTAGATTACACGGGGTAGTAGATTGAGACATTCCGTGTGGTAACGGAGTAAGAATACTATTCACCACCCCATATCTTTATGTGGATGATCGTAAGAGACGACTAAGAGATATAAAACGCATATAACATTTATGCGAGACAAGGAAATTTCGAAACAAAACTCTATACCAACACGTATGAACAGCGTGGTATAGTAGGTCAATATCTCTCCCATTTTAGAGGAGGCTCGATCCCAACGGTGGGACATTTATGAGCTGAGATGATGATGATGATGAGGTACTAGATGTAATAAATAAAAGGAAAAATAATAATAAGATAAAAGGTCTAATAGATAAAAGGTCTTAAAATAGAGATATATATTAAATCATATTCGTGAATTAAAATTATTTTGATGATTTTGATCTCCAAATTGATTAATTTTATTTATAAGAGATTTTTTATATATTTATTTATACGTTATTTGCGAAGTTTGAAAATAAAAAATACACTCCAAAAATAAATTTTTAAGCTTTTAGTAAGTCTGCATATTGGTTTTATCTATTCTTCAATAGATACTAGGTAACGCTTTATTTTTCTTTAAATACCACTGACTGTTTACTTACATAATTTCCTATGCCTACGAATAAAAACAGTTGTTTTTCTTCGAATTAAAAAACACTGTTTGCTGATAACAGGTTTCTTAATAAAATCATTAGTAATAGACTATTTTTTATATGATATTAAAGTGAATTGTTAAGTGACAACCCTATAACGTGTGAACGAGGTAACCCTATACCGCAATTTTAATGTTAAATCAGCAACCCTAGCCAGTTATTGCAAATTATATGCATGCCCAGACATTGACATTGGCAATGTTTGTACCGAAACATCCGTTCAAAGTTTATCAGATTGCACAAACGGTATAATAATCTATTTTACAGTTCTTAATATTGTGCATTCAATAGATTTGACCGCACAAATGATTGTAGTATCTAAGATATTAACATACTTTTATTTCTTCTTTTTTTGGGGTGGGTTATGGTCGGCGCACTCCTCGCACCACGCCAACCGGGGCGACAGAGCGTACGCACGCATATCCGTAACCCACCCGTGAAGCTCTCCTTCGGCGGAATACCCTCTCCTTGAATGAGGTCCCCCCCCCCCCGGGTCGCGCGGTCAGCCTCTCGGCGGGTGACGGACTAATTCCCCGGTCCAGTCACCCGCAAGATATCAACATACTGCACCACGTATGTTTGATTCCCACACAGGATATTAATTTGTGCGATCCACAGATTTATTGTTCTGAAGTTGGGTGTAATTTTTGACCTCATATATGTTTGTAAAGTTTTCCTTAGTGCAGGGCATTATTTTTCAAAAAAAGATTAAATAATTATTTAGAAGAAACATTTATATTCATTAGATATTCTTAATTGAAATATATCTTATGACCTTATTATTATATTATGACAAAAAAAAAGCGATTTGTTACCTAAATTAAAAACACATTGGTTGCACGCGCTAATAATAGTGCAAAAAACTAGGAAGCATATTGTTAAAATTGATAGCTTAATACATCAAATGAAACCTATAGCGCTATCTAGTTATAATAATGTAAATCAATGATGTAAACCAATAATATTCATTCTCTGTCTTTGTTTGAGAAGTTCATTCTTTTTCTGTTTTAAAATATGAATAAACGTTCTGTTGTTAGCCATCGCTTCGCTCAAGGTGTTTTATTGAACATTATAATAGGTTATGGGCCCAGAAATAATTCAGAGTCAGTTTTTTTGTAAAGTTATAGTTTTCAATTAGTTAGCGTAGGAATAGTGTAAAGTGGACTATTGCGTCAATAAGAATTCTAGATATACCAGTGTTGCACGTGGTTCCACAGACACCGCGTGCGCCGTGATCGGTATAAACATGGCTTCCAGTTCGAACTCGTTTATTGCAAATGTGCCGAAACTTAAAGGTCGAGACAATTATAGTGAGTGGGCGTTTGCTGCCGAAAACCTATTAGTACTCGAAGGAAAGCTAAATTTTATCAAAACTGAAGGAGTTGGAGCCGCCATTGCGGAGGACGCCATGACGAAAGCAAAATTAATTTTAACCATCGATCCGTCGTTATATGTACACATTAAGGGCGCTGAGACTACTAAAGAACTATGGCAGAAATTACAACAAATGTTTGATGACTCGGGTTTCTCGAGAAGGATCATGTTATTGAGGAATTTAATATCAATACGTCTCGAGACTTCAGATTCCATGACAAGTTACATTACTCAAATTATTGAAGCGGGGCAGAAATTATCAAGAACTGGTTTTTTGGTGAATGATGAGTGGATTGGCTGTTTAATGTTGGCGGGATTGCCGGAAAAGTATTTTCCAATGCTGATGGCTATAGAACATTCCGGAATCGCCATTACGGCGGATGTTGTAAAATCAAAATTATTAGACATGTCTGGGAATGAAGATTCAACGGAAATTACTGCGTTATACACTAGAGGGCGCCACCATGTCAATCAAAGATCGAAGTCGTTCAATAAAACTGTAAACTCATTCCAAGATGGCGTAATGTCGAACCAGTCGAATGTCAACAAAAAGAAAGTTATCAAGTGCTATCGTTGTAAACAGATCGGGCACTATAAAAATAAGTGTACACAAGTTCAAGATACAAAAACGAATAATTCTAATGCGTTTTCTGCAGTATTCTTAAGCGGAAACTTTAGAAAGAATGATTGGTATTTGGACTCTGGTGCGAGTGCGCATATAACTTCAAATGTAAACAATATTCGAAACATATCGGAAAACACGAGCATAAAGGAAATCTCAGCAGCAAATAAAGAAATGATGCCTGTGATATGTTCGGGTGATGTCGATATTGTTACAATCACGTCGAAATCCAAATATTGTATCACAGTAAAGGACGTGTTGTGTGTACCTAGTATCGCTACAAACTTGTTATCAGTGAGTAAATTGATTGAAAATGGTAACAGAGTGGACTTTCAGAAATATTGTTGCTATATCTATAACAGGAAAAATCAACTGGTTGGAGAGGCCAGATTAGTTGATGGTGTTTATAAACTTAATGTGGAAAACAAAAATGGCTGCTTATTTACGACAACTGACAGCGTGAACAGCGAACTGTGGCATCGAAGAATGGGCCACTTAAACAGTAGTGACCTTAATAAAATGAAAGAAGGTGCAGTTGTGGGTTTAGACTTCAAGGACAAAGCTGTCATTGATAAAAATACATGTGTAGTGTGCTGTCAAGGGAAGCAGTCACGATTACCATTTAACCATGTGGGCACGAGAAGCAGTGAAGTACTGAATATCATTCATGCAGACGTGTGCGGACCCATGGAGGTGACTTCAGTTGGTGGCTGCAAGTATTTCCTGATTTTTGTTGATGACTACACACGTATGACCTTTGTTTATTTTTTGAAAGCCAAGAACCAAGTATTTAAATATTTTAAGGAATTCAAAGCTTTAGTTGAAAATCAACTAAATAAGAAAATAAAAATATTTAGAACTGATAATGGTCTTGAATTCTGTAATGCATTGTTTGACAGTTACTTGACTGAAGCTGGTATAGTCCATCAAAGGACTAACACATATACCCCAGAACAGAATGCAATAAGTGAGCGCATGAACCGAACCTTGGTTGAAAGGGCTCGCTGCATGTTGTTTGATGCTGGACTAGACAAAAGATTTTGGGCTGAGGCCGTAAACACAGCAGTTTATCTTAGAAATAGGTCACCAGCATCGGGATTACAGAACATGACACCGTTTGAGCTCTGGACCAATAATAAGCCAGATCTTAGTCACATACGGATTTTTGGGAGTCAGGTCATGGTGCATATTCCAAAACAAAAAAGACTTAAGTGGGACACTAAATCTAAACCACATATTCTGGTTGGTTATGCTGAAAATGTCAAAGGATATAGGATTTACGACCCTAATAAGAAATGTATCTCTGTGAGTAGGGATGTCATAATCCAAGAAAACTTGAAGGATAATATAAATGTCAAGATATCAGTTTCAGTGGGGGAAACCTCAGAAACGCAAGAAATTAAGAGTGAAACAGATGAGTCTGTTGATATAGTCACTGGTACAGAACCTAAAGAAGATACTGACCAGATGGGTAATACTAATCAGACTGATAACTCTATATTGCAGAATGTAGATGAGGTTCCAACCCCAGAAGAACGAAAGAGGACGAGGAGACCACCACAGCGTTTTGGAATCTCAAACTTGTGCATGCAGTCTAATACTGAGAATCAAAGTGATCCAGTTAATATCCAACAAGCTCTACGAGGCCCTGACAATAACAGGTGGATTGATGCAATGGAAGAGGAACTTAAGGCATTTGAAGAGAATAATGCCTGGGTAGTAGTGAGTGAAGTGCCTCAAGGTAAAACTTTGGTTCAGTGTAAATGGGTTTATAAAAGGAAATTTGATAGTGACAAAAGTGTTAGATATCGTGCTCGTCTAGTGGCAAAGGGCTTCACCCAGAAACCAGGAATTGACTATGATGAGACGTTCTCACCTGTAGTGCGTCACAGTACTTTAAGATTATTATTTGCACTTTCTGTACAATTTGATATGAATGTTATTCACTTAGATGTCAAAACTGCATTTTTGAATGGTGTTTTGAAGGAAGTTATTTATATGGCTTATCCACAAGTTGATTTAGATAGTAACAATAACAGAAAAATTGTTAAATTAAATAAAGCTATTTACGGCTTAAAGCAATCGTCAAGATCATGGTATGAAAAAGTTGATCAGTGTTTGACAGAATTAGGCTTTAAAAGAAGTCATATAGAGCCATGTGTGTTCACAAAATTTTATGATAATGTTAAAACAATTATTGCTTTGTATGTGGACGATTTCTTTGTGTATTCAAATTGTAAAGTAGAGACAAATAATTTAATTTCTGTATTGAGTTCTAAATTTAAAATTAAAAATCTTGGACAGGTGAAGCAGTGTTTGGGAATGAGAGTAAATATTGATAATAAGAATAATACTTGTACCTTAGATCAGGAACAATACATTGATCAACTGTTAATTAAATTCAACATGTTAAATTGTAAAGAGGCTAGTACACCTATGGAGGTTAAACTAAATATTGATAAAAATGATAATGTTAATGATACTAACATACCATATCAGCAGCTAATAGGTAGTTTGATGTATTTATCTGTTTTAACCAGGCCTGACATAGCTTTTAGTGTTAGTTTTTTAAGTCAATTTAATTCTAGACACAATAGCACTCATTGGGATTATGCTAAACGTATTCTCAGGTATTTAAAGAGAACAAAGGATTATTGCATAAGGTATGTAAAAGGAAACTCTGAGTTATTAGGATTTTCTGATGCTGACTGGGCTAATAATAGTATTGATCGCAAATCATACACAGGATATTGTTTTATGATGTCAGGGGGTGTTATATCGTGGGAAAGCAGAAAACAAAGGACAGTGGCTCTTTCCAGTATGGAGGCCGAATACATGTCAATGGCAGAGGCATGCAAAGAATCTATGTATTTGAGAGTATTGTTATCTGAAGTCAATAAACAAGATGTATATCCTATTACCTTATACAATGATAGCCAGAGTGCTCAAAAATTTATTGTTAATCATGCTTTACAAAGAAAAAGTAAACATATAGACATTCGTTATCATTTTGTAAGAGATGCTGTCAGTAATAATGTTATAAATATTAAATATATGTGTACTAATGATATGCCAGCTGATGTCTTTACAAAGGCACTTGGTGCAACAAAGCATTACCATTGTATAGAAGCTTTGGGACTTGTTAATTTGTAAAAAATCACTGTTTCATGGTTTCATGTGATGTAGTGGGGGTGTTAAAATTGATAGCTTAATACATCAAATGAAACCTATAGCGCTATCTAGTTATAATAATGTAAATCAATGATGTAAACCAATAATATTCATTCTCTGTCTTTGTTTGAGAAGTTCATTCTTTTTCTGTTTTAAAATATGAATAAACGTTCTGTTGTTAGCCATCGCTTCGCTCAAGGTGTTTTATTGAACATTATAATACATATATTATACAGTGTGTCTAACTTAATAACACTAATCATAAACTAAATAGTTTTGTAAACTACCTATATAGTTTTACGTAAGTATATTGCCATTTTTTGGCATTAAATATTACTCTATGCATGTAATATAATTAAGTGACCCGTGTCCCTTTGTTTGCGTCAGATAAAAGAGAAAGAATTGGAGAGACTGCATCGTAGGGCAGCCATAATATGCAGCGTACGCAATGGAAGCTTTCAAAAGGATGAAATTTGCCCGTTTTTGCTACATTTTCAATAATGTCCTATTATCTAAATCTTTTATTGTTCTTAGCGTGATTTTATATAGCTATCTTCGATAAATAGATTAAACCACATTTGAATTATAAATAAACTATCCAACAACTAATAGACTATCCAGCATTTCTATTCGAACCAGTAGTTCTTGAGATTAGCGCGTTCAGCCAAACAAACAAACTCTTTAGCTTTACCATTTAACGAGACAAAATTCATATATTGAAAACATTTTATAAAATAACATATGGTGTTAATATAATGATTTCAGATGATATTTACGCAAGTATTACACATGACATAAAATATTTTTACGCCTTTCATTGCGCAATTGTTTTGATTTGAATTTTTTTGAATTTTTTTTTTCAGCATTAATGGCCACAGAAGGACTGTGTGTTATATTCACTTCTTTTTTATTTTATTTTTTCGGTGGACTATGACTGTAGTCACGCCTCGCCAAATCGGTCCAGGGCGACGGAAGAGGTGGCGCGTGACCCCATATACCCAGGATGGGCAAAGCGCCTCTCGTCGCCGTGCGAGCGGGCCACCGGAACCCGATCTTTATCTTCGGTAGCCATGATACTCTCGTCTAACAAGTCGCTGTTATTACATAGATTTTTTATCTACCTGGTTATTTATAATATTATTTAACAAATTTCGACCCACAGTTGTGATACAAAATCATGATCAGTAGAAAAAGAAAATTCTATATAAGTAATCACATTTTCTTTTTGTCAGTTATTATTAATTAGTAATTATCATAAATTTTAAATTAGTGTCATTTTTTTTTTAATTTGGTACAATAATAGTTTATAATATGTAGTAAAATGTAGCGTTTTAATCATAATAATTTAAACAGAAAATTACGGACACACTTAGTAAGTATATAGTCGCATATCTCACACAGAGCAATGCAATGCCACAGCAGAACGCTATCGCCACAATTTATCTATACAAGAAGGTGTTAATTAGGATTTGAACTCACGACTGTTACAATTCGTTCCTTGTGTTATTTTAAAGCAATATCAACCGTGTTTCACATTTTCATAAAGTTCAAAACTCTCTGTGAATACATAGATGACAGATACGTAAAAGCGGCTATTAAAAGAGAGACCATGGTAAGTCATGGGTTAAAATTGGCATGCATTGGAGTAACGAAGGGTAGTTTTCCGACCTCGCAATTAAGACGTTTTAGATTACGTGGATGACTGTATATGGTTTCATGCAGCGAAAAGATTTTCCGATAGACTGAAAAAAAATAATTATAATTATAGTTGTTTTCTATATTATGAAATGGTTTGAAAAATGCAGTTTTTGGTTTGTTACTCGCTTAGAATGGATGGAACAGGGATTAGGCCGCCGTTAGCAGAAGCTAACCGCGTAATGACTATGCTTTCAAGCGTGGTGCTTTCGGAATATCGATAGGAGAATGTACCCAAAAGGGTAACCCGCCAAGCGGGTCAACGATGGCAAGGAATCTATGATCAGTCGCAATGGCGATAGAGAAATAATACGGCAGCGTATGGAACTCCATAACTTGCCGTATTATTTTCCTACCACCATATGACTATATAACGCCCTTCTATAGTCTATACTGGTCGGGCGAGAAGAAGACACGCATCTTCTTGCTTCCTATAGGAATTTTATATTTTCTTAAAAAAAAAAAAAGATTAAAATCACATAACGCTCAGGGAATATGTGGACTTTTTAGTAAATAAATTTTTAAAATATGTTTATTATTAACTGAGATGAACAGCGTTTGTTTTATCACCTCGTCCAATTACCCAGAGTCATGGCAAGTCGGCATGAAGACACACCATCCGCAGTAAACTCCCTTTCCTTTTATTAAGTGAGCAACCAGTGTCGGTGCCCAGACTTCGATATTATGCCTACAACGAAACTTTACCTCTATGATTTTCATACAGATGTATGAATAAATACATCAAGTATGTTCTTTATCTGTTTGAAATAGTGTATATAGTAATAGTATAAATAGATCAGCTCCAGCATCCTTAATGCCATTTGGTATTGCTTAGCGGAAATACCTGTAACGATGAACTCAAATTTCTTCATGGTGATTGGGTAATAATCCAATTTACACCATCCTTTCCGTTGTCTTGTGTATTCCAAAACCAATTGAGGAATATAAACAGGTAAGATACTGCAAGAGAAGGAAAACTTAAAATACAACTTTTTGTGGTGCGATTGGCTACTTTGGATCATTTGTCGTGGTCCTACTCTTGACAATGAGATGAATGATGATGATTTATATGCTGGAAAGAAAAAGAAGTTACAGACCTTAAAAAATCTGAAATTTTTCTATGGTCTGTAACTTAAATCTTTAAAAAGACAAAAAAAGCTAAAGTGAATGAGTATTAAGATTGATTCAAAATCTTTCAACATTTATTAAGACCCGAAAAATATTTTCTTGATGGAGTTATGAATTATAATCTCAATAAAATCTTGCCAACAATAAAATATTGCCGTTAAAATTTTACACGCCATTTAAAACAGATTGATTCTCTTTTAGAATATAATCATTGGTGATTCAATGTCATGGATATTTTTCATTCATTCAAATTTTATTGCCGTAGAAATCAATGTAACAGCCCTTTTGTGATAGGCTTAGAAGAACAAACAGGCATGTACCTTGTCTATTATCCTCTATGTTTATCCATCTTTAATAATACTTGCGTTGGACCGTAGCCGATCTATTGAAGGTATCGAGAATGAAGGAAATCAAGATAGGTTGTTTGCTTTAAGCGATCAGGACAAGCGTTAGATAGTGATATATAATGATTGGAATGGTCAGGTTAGTTTCTGCAGGTTACAGTTGTAAATATATATGGCTCTAAAATAATATTATTATTAAGATAAGATTTATCCAAATCTTATCTGGTCTGGTAACTGGTCTGGTAAAGTTTGGTTAAGAAGATATACAATGCAAAAGTGGAAGGATGTAGGTACCTGGGGAGACCGAGACTCACCTACCTAGACCAGATTGGTCACGTACTGAAGGAAGGTGGAGTCAAGAGTTTCCGAAACCGGCGAGCGTGTATGAAGAGAATTATGAATGTTGAGGAAGCGAGTGAAATATGCAAGGATAGAGTTCTCTGGCACTCTGTTCTCTCTGCCTACTCTGCAAGGGATATGGCGTGATGATATATATGTATGTATTTATCCAAATATGATAGCTGTATGACCACTAATTTTAATTTAATTTAATTTTGAGTATAGTTCTCTTTAATAAAGTAAAAAAATATAATTTTAGAATTACTTAAGGCAAGCCCTGGAATGATCTACCTGCTGTGGTGTTTCCTTCTTAAAGCGTAGTTTTAGAAGAACATTTTTTCACGTTAGGCGGTGACTGTGCCAGTGGTATTATTGAGGTCCACGAGCGGCAGTTGCTACATATAGGTAGGCTGCTTGTTCGCCTGCCATCAAAAGATAATATCAAAGTAAATAAAAAAAACTAACTTGTGTATTGCAAATGAAAATATTTTCAGTGCAACTATTTATAATAATAGTATTACTTTTTATTATATTTCATGATGATAGTAAATCGCTTGCAACTACTATTATGGACCCAACATAAATCCTTGTGGTATACCCGCCAGTTCGGCATATAACCCTACAGTGCACATTAGCGATTCGCTGTGGACATATTTAGTTGCCTCCTACATAAAGCGTTTTATTTGGAACTTTGGACGGTGTGCATATACTTTTATATACCTACTTATAATAAGTGATTATTAAAGTGCATATAGAGGTCAAGAGAATGCAAAATTATATGAAGGTTGAATATTTGACGTGTTAATGTTGGTCGAAGGCCTCTCTCGGGTCTAAGCTGGAATATTTACCTATTTGTTGCAGCAAAGATTACTAGAATTTATATATAGCTTAATAAAGATTTTAGGTAATAAGTAATTGAATAAGGCTTATAAGTGGTTAAAAACCATTGTTATTTCTATACGAAAAAACAGTGACCCACCATTTTTCTATGTTTAATTAATATACCAGAAAGAAAAAGGAATACGGAACACGTTGTAAGGAAAATTCTTACACCCATGATGAGCAACTTCCAGTACTTCAACTTGCAGTTTGCCACTGACTTGAAAATATTAATTCAACGAAAAATCTTCAGAATGGTTCAGCTACAAATGTGTATTTGCGCGAGATTTTTTTTTCAGATTGTATAAAATATAATAGTTTTAAGTTGGTGCTGGATAATTTTATGAATCTGATCATGATTGAGAAGGTATTATTTTTCTCTCAAATTAAATTATTATATAAAATATAATATATAAACGCATTTACATTGATATGCCATAGATAGACTCCTGTTAGTCGTCATATATGTACTTGCTATTTTCATATCCATATGGATTTCGTCCACAACCATCCATCTATTTTTGGGTCGCCTACAATTCTTATATCCATTCACAATCATATTGATAATTTTCCTTGTCATATTCATTCATTCCTCCTCATCATATGTTCATTGAGACAATCGCTCCTCATTGAAATTATTATTATTGTGGTATTGTAATAATAGCTTTTTAATGCTCTTGTTTTTGTTTAATATATTATGTATATTATTATTAATAACCGTTACGTATTATTATTCTAAAAAGTTTAGTTAATAAAAACTTTGCATAATCAAGTACTAAAAATGAGACTGCATAATTTATACAAATTTATAGCTTACATGTTATTCCGACAGAGATAATGCCTATATGATTAAATCTTATTAGTTAATGATGTAGTTGATAATATCATTAGATTAATGAGATGTAGTTATTTCTCGAATAATAACCGTGGCCCGTAAGAAATGAGCTATTAATATAGATGGACGATAATGAAGTTGATGTTTTTCAAAGCTTTTTTTACATGCTTAAAAATGCTTAAAGTTTATGGCTTGTAGATCCTTATGTATGGATATAATTGATTCGATAATAAATAATTCTTGAAAATAATCATTATTTTATCATAATTCAGTCTATCGCCGCCTTCTGCTGGACATAGTAGTAGTCGGCAATAAAAGGTTCTTTCCTCTTTTTTTGCCTTTGATGGGTTTATTGCTGTAATTATCGTGACTTATGTATTATTTGTTTCCCAGAACAGCTGCTGTTGATTTTTTAGTGGTTTCTCAGACATTTTTGGTGATTACAACTGTATTTTTATTCCGTTACCATACAGGGTAAGAAAAATATTGCAAAATATTAGTAACAAATTAATTTCCAGTTACTAACGGAGAGAAGAGAGACTATAAATATTTTCTCGACAGTAGATGCTGATGAGATGATGGTTATACGAATATATTTTTACAACCAAAAATTGGACTGCCACAAGGCATTTTCCGTGCCCCTTAATTATTTCGAATCTGTAACTTAATCCACTTTAGCGACGTAACTTTAGGCTCGTAATGAAACTGTTTATAATAAAAAAATTCGCGAACGGTGTCTGTTTACTCATCAACTAAGGCTCGACTTACATGAAGTTAACGCATATTTAGATAACGCTCAATTAAATATGACTTATCATATTTTGGGATGGTATTATGTTATATGGTAATAGCATAGTAATATGTTAAAATGTTACTCAGTGAAAATTGTTATAGTATAGCTTATTTGAGACATAAATTGTTTTAGATTGTGCGTCTTATGAAATACAAGCCTGATTCACAAAATAAAAATTTGGACCTAAATATCCCACTATACAAATTGGCTAGATATACAATTTAGTTTCAAAACATCGTTGTCTTGTAGTGATTTAAACTGTTTAGTTAAATACTGAGTGACTGAAATTCCTTATCCAGAATTCAGATCCATATAACCTATATAAAGAGTTACTGAAATTATTAACAACTTTTTTTTTATCAAAGCAGCAAATAATTAAAAAGCTTAAAATTTATTTCCATTAACAACAAAACCATTTAATAAATTTATGCGAGAATCTGTCTTGTTCTCTAATTTTATGCGAGGGAATGGAATCGAATGGCTTTGTATTTAATTACTCTATTGTAAAACATATGTTTTTATACCAAAGCATTTCAACTATTTCAAGAAATGTTTGGATGACTTATTTTATAAATTACCGTGAAGGTTAATTGCTTTTGAAAGTCGAGCTTTTAGTCATTTTAATAAATACCTTGCAATTTGAAAGAACATATCTAAAAACAGAAATGTTTCATGTTATTTTTAAATGTTCAACAGAACATAAAGCATCTAATTTTTTTTTATTTATTACTTGCTTATAAGTCTAATTGTTAAGCACGAGTTGCTTTTCCTACAAGAGAGAAAATTATATACTCAGCTGGCGGACTAATTGACATAGGATTTTATTTCGAATATTCCTTCTCACGTTTTTCTCTTGCTCCTTATGTCAAATAACCGTCACATGTGATGCAAACAAGAAGTAAAACTGTGTTTATCATTATATGCGTGTATATCATATCATTGTTTTTACTGTTTTTCTTTTCTTTTCGTGCTCTGTCATAATGTCATCCATGCAGGTTAACTGGAAGCGGCGCGTATCAGACGGATCATGTTGCGTCTACTGCACCGGACGGACCCAGTTCCACAGACCCATTTGAACATGACCTTCACCAGGTCTCCTGGGATTGTTTCGTTATCAACTATATCTTATAAACAAAATGGGTTATAGTTTTCATACTATATACAATAGTATTTTGGATACATATCAATCTTAAGTATCATCATAAGTAAATATGATTTAACTGTTAAGTATGTAAGTAAATGTAGGTTATCTAAGTTATTTATGTCTCGTTATTAGCTATGAGCCTCTTATAAAATAAGTGTGAGATTTTTGACACTAGTCAAATGGATTGATATAGTGTTTTGTTTCGAGTTAGCCTTTTATTCTGAGTGATCTGATTGTTTAATCAAATCCAATGATACAATTATGAAAAATGAGTAAAATTTTATTGATTATCACCATCTCAGATCATGTATATCCTATTGCTGGGCTTAAACCTCCTTCCATACTATTAGGGAAATAGATCTATTACACTATAACACCACGCTGGTCTGACGTATTGATATAGAATTTTATTTTGAGTTTTCTTTCTCTTTTATATTTTATTGCTTAGTCGTTTTTTACGATCACCCTCGGATAACATAGTGGGTGGTGAATTGTATTCCTACTCCGTCATCACACGGAAAAAAAAAATACTCATTACGTTTTTAATTCTTCACCAAACGAATTGAAGAAAATATCTTCAAAATGGTGAAATAATAGTGATAAGAATAGCAATTTTTTCTTAAAGAAAAATTAACATGCCATTATTTACTTACGTAATCATTCCACAGTTCTAAGTATTCAATTAAATATAAGTAAGATAAAGTATTTTATTCTATGTTAAGTGAAATGTTAAGTCTATAAAAAGAAAGATCCTTAATTTAATTAAGGTAGAACTTTTCAGTTATCTCTATATATTAATCTGTTTAAACTGCATTCATGGACTTTTAAAGTTCATGAATAAATACAAAAACCTAACCTAACTTAATGAACCTTCTGTATTAAAACGTAAAGAAACATTAACTTAGAATATAAGTCATAAATTAACTTAAATTTTGACAAAACTGAATACAAATAACGTAATATTAACTGAATTAATTATTCTACTGCCGCTAATTGTTAGAAAAACTGTCCTGCATTAATGAAAACTACCATTTGAATATAAAATAAATAACTACTGATACGATCAGCTGTCTCCTATTTTAACTCTTGAGAAATGGTGGACAAAAGGTAGACGGTATACAAATATATTTTTTTGATTTGAACGTACTTATTTTAGGTATTAGGTTACTTGAATAAAACGCGAATATGATTAAAAAGAAATATTCATCATCTTCATCGTCATCTCAGCTCATATATGTCCCATTGTTGGGCTCGAGCCTGCTCCATAACTGGAGGGAAATTGACTTACTATATATACCACGCTGGTATAGGGTTTAAAATTTTATTTTTAGGATTGTATTTTAAAATGGGAGGGAAATTGGCCTACTATACCGCCCTGGTCAGACGTGTTGATATAGGGTTTTCTTTCGAGATTTCCTTCTCTTGCGTATAGATATGTATCCAAAATTATATTATACCATAATGCAATGGCTTCGTTAAATACTTGTATAAAAAAAGCTATTAATAAACACATTAATTATACGTATATGTAATGTAACCCATAGTAATGTTATGGCGTTGCAAAATCAAACATAGTCCCTATATTCACTCCATTGGTTTTATTAAAACAAAATACCAACTATAACACCATCAGTGGACTGCAAAATTTCGCAACCGTAGTGACAAGCCGAAACTTAATAACTTACTCAGAAATGCACCAGCAAATTGGGAGCTGGGTTGTCCAACCGGCTTCGTAACCCTACACCGCTTTACCGAACTCTCCGACACATATAAATTGTATTTTTATTCAAATCGAGCCTACGTGCCACGATAAAGCTCCCTTAAAACAAATAACCGCTCATTCAACTGAGAAAAAAATATTTAAAAATCAACCTTAACAGAATTGAATAAAATTGAAGATGATCTGATAATTAATATATATCATGATACAGACGACAAAAAACTTTACAGTTGTAGTAACAGAGTTGTAGTTTCAGAAATAAATACTGCTGGTGCACTACTTTCAGTTGAAGACAAAAATGCTGTAAGAACATATATCAATGAAATTAACAAGCTAAAATGTATTCTGATTTGACATCTATAAGAATCAATGTAGAACAATGAATGTGTACCAGATAAGACAATGAATGATGATATAAACGAAGATCGTGTTTCGATACATATATAGAAAACAATTAAAAGGTTCAGGACACTTTTCCCCTCTATTTTATTATATTTTATTCTTGTTTTACAGATATAGTTGACCAGTGCAATGTTAAAAAAATATTTAAAATCGCCATCGGATAGATTTGGTGTTTATTATATGGTTATAAAATCTGTATTGGGATCATTCAAGGGTAACGAGAGAGACGAGTGATTGGCTTCTCGTGTTTGCCTTTTTGATAAAGTTGTTTGCACCGATACCCTTCATTATTTAGTATTTTTTTTCTCTCTGTCCAAAATGTTAATCACCACATTTACTCGTCTTGGGTTTTTGCCGCAAGGAATTTTATGAAACATTTTAATAAAACTGCTAATGCCACAGCTGCCAATCACATTCAAGCTGATATTACTCTTAAGAATTCTATATAACAAGCAATTTTAAATGCAAAAATTAATGACAATAATAAAATAAACACGTTTCTATATAACTTTAAAGTTTTATTTCGCAAATATAATTTTGATATCGTAAATACGTACTAATCATGAAAACGCAATAAAAGCCAGTATCGTAAATGTCACATTTATCGACAAAAATATTATCACTGTAAGTACAGTGGTTAAAATCGATATGTCTTTATCCACCGATAATCGTAAATTAAGTCCCGACCCTGGTTTAACTGAGCGTAAAAACTGTGAGCGGAGAGATTAAGAGTTCATGTTACTTCAAAAAGGAAAAAAATAAAAAATAAAAAACGAGTGTAAGTTTGTTGAATAGGGATAGAAAAAAATAATACGAATAAAGCTATTTATAAGAAGAACCTCTTATACATACATACATACATATCATCACGCCATATCCCTTGCAGGGTAGGCAGAGAGAACAGAGTACCAGAGAACTCTATCTCTGCATACTTCACTCGCTTCCTCAACATTCATAATTCTCTTCATACACGCTCGCCGGTTTCGGAGGCTCTTGACTCCACCTTCCTTCAGTACATGACCGATCTGGTCTAGGTAGGTTAGTCTCGGTCTCCGTCGGTACCTACATCCTTCCACTTTCGCATTGTATATCTTCTTAACCAGACGTTCGTTCGGCATTCTTTCCACATGTCCGAACCATCGGAGCATGTCCTTTCGCATCTTTACACCATATGAAATAGATAAATCGTAATTTTTTGGTAGAACATTTGCAAGACTTTTATTCGCAACTAGAACTATTAAAATATCACAATGCCCCCATTATCCTGTTGTTGATTCATCTCAGCCCATATATATCCCACTTTTGGGCTTGGGCCTCCTCCATAACGGAAAGATAATTGACCTACTATACCACGCTAATCAGACGTGTAGGTATAGGGTTTTGTTTCGAGTTTTCCTTCTCTTGCATAGATGTTATATGCGTTTTATATCCCTTAGTCGTCTCGTACGATCACCCACGGTTAAGATAGGGGGTGGTGAATTGTATTCTTACTCCGTCACCACACGGAAAGTTGTTGATTAATATAAACAAATTGTCATGGAGATAATTTCATAAAATTTAATGTAAAATTGATTATTTTATTATTGTTCAATACATTTTTGCGTCAGATTCCAATTTACCAAGTGTCATGAACAAAGATGACATGTTTAATGTTCGTGTTTTTTTTGTTTATGTCTTTTCCAAACAGTATCCTGAACCTTAATCTTTGTCACCAAGATGCGACTGGTATAAAGAAACTGGTTTTAGAATGGGATGGAACTATAGCGTTCACCCGTGACAAGTGACCGGATTAATGCATTTTAAACGAAGAAGGCTTAATTTTGATCTCGGATTCCTTAATTGAATGTGTTTTTTTTTTTTTTTTTGTGTGTGTGATGAGGTTTTTTAGAAGTCACTTTCGAATTACGATCAAGCTTCTCATTATACTAAAGAGCATTTATTTTATCGGCTTTGGCCAATATTACTTAGTACATGCGGCTAAGCTTTTAAGACTTCTAAGTATAAAATTTATAAATAATCAGGCGGTAAGATTTTAATTACAATAAAACTGTTAATATTTATGATAAAGACGTTATCTGAATGCACTTAAGTTATTTTTGTATAGTAAGAGCAAAACTTAATTTTCAACAACAATGTTTCAACAATCTAATTAAACAAGAACACAAATTAAACAAGATTCTTTTAATAATTAATGAAAACAACTTTTAATAATTAATTTACACAGTCATTTAAAATGAAATACTAAGATGGTTCATCTAACATATATTTAAATGTAGAAGATTAAAATTTAATTCATAAAAAAATAGTCGATAAATGATTCCATTTCCAGTCCATAAATATACCCGTATAACCATCACCTATCGAAGCTCGTTGCTAACAAAGATATCTAAATATAGTCCCCCCTTTTGGGTTAGCACTATAATTGCTTGCTACTGCCTCTTCTCCTCGAAATCCTTCAGCCAATATATACGATTTCCACGGGAAGGTGAGATTTTGACACAACGTATTCATTTAAACTGCGAGTATAAATATTATAAATACCAAATGTATAAATATAAATAATTTATAATCGATTTTATTCAAAAATTTTGTATCAGTCAGTGGCCTGGAATTTAGGATTCAGTCTGGACTCTTATATATATATATATATATATATTCACAATAGGAGTGAAATAAAAACTTTTTATCATCATCATCTTAATTTCAGTTCAGATACGTCCCATTGCTGTGTTCGGGCCTCCTCTATAATAGAAAGGCATTTGACTTACTATGTCGCGCTGGTCAGACGAGCGGACGTATAGCGTTTTATTTTGAGATTTACTTCTCTTACATGTTGTTACATATATGTTATACATATATTTATCCAATAGACGTCGTACGTATACTTACTCTGTCACCACAAGGAAAAGTTTTACTCCGTACAATCAATTAGCCTTTGGCTTATTAAATTTCTGTAAACGTTTGCCTACAGAAATTTTGATGATATATTTAAAATATAAACCGCAATATTGTATTATTTTTATAGATATCTATCCTTTTCAATTTTGTTAAAACTCTTTTATAACCTCGTGTTTTCATCTTATTATATATCTTTTTCTCCAATTCCACGTTATCATCAGCTTTATTATTTCTTAAAACAGGCTTACTTATATATTTCACTAACACTTAAACGGACTTTAAATGTGGGGGCTACAAATTCTACCAACCTATATTACCCGTGGAGGTCGTAAAAGATGACTAAAAGCTTCATTTCGACCTGGGTCGCCCTTTGGTCAACAATTACATTCATGGGCTGACGTCAGGCAAACGATCATAAAACTATGTGTACGGTATAGGAAGAATACAAATTGTATCAACCCCAAGTAAGTGGGGTGATGATAATGATGATGACTTAAACTAAATTTTAAACCAAATTTTATTTATCATAAAAATATTTGATTTTTCATGATATAAAATTTAATCTCTTTTGGAGGGAGGTGAAGAAGTCTCGGGGTGGTTGGTCAGCCTTCAGAATGAATAAAATAAGGTCTAAAGGTGGAGACATTCTTACACAAACACAATACGTGTTAAGCCGATGGAGTGAATATTTTGGCGATATGTATGCGGATGCTACGGTTGGCGCCGGTGTTGCATGTGGTTTAGTAGATCAACATTCGACAACGGCGTCCTCCGATGGCATCAGTATGGATGAAGTTCAATGGGCGATAAGAAGTTTGAAAAATGGTAAGGCAGCGGGCATTGATATGGTGTCTGCCGAGATGATCAAGCTTGGTGGCTCTTGTGTCTGGGAGGCGTTCCTG
Source organism: Lymantria monacha (assembly GCA_905163515.2). NCBI lineage: Eukaryota > Metazoa > Arthropoda > Insecta > Lepidoptera > Erebidae > Lymantria > Lymantria monacha. The sequence continues at coordinate 8,846,993 of LR991107.1, read as the reverse complement.
TTGCTCCTCAATTTATGTTGGAGCTCGGGAATGGTTCCCGGGGACTGGAATAGCGCAGTCATCGTGCCTTTGTTTAAAAACAAGGGTTCACGTTATGACTGCGCAAATTACAGAGCCATAAGCCTGACCAGTTTGGCAGCAAAAGTGTATGGTAAAATTATTGAAAGGAGAATGAGGATGGTGTCCGATGGTTTACTGTGTGAGACACAAGGAGGTTTCAGGAGTGGAAGGGGATGCATGGATCAAGTGTTCTCTCTGCGCAACAGAACAGATGTAAGAGTAACAATAGGTAATGATGTACTAGAGCAAGTGGATGAATGTGTATATCTTGGATGTGGATTTAGCCGAGATGGAAGGTACACCACTGATATAGAGCGAAGAGTGAATGCGGGAAATAGAGTGAACGGAGCGTTAGGGCAACTTCTCGGCAGCCACCACCTCAGCCAGAAGGCACGTGCAGCAATACATAACGCAGTGCTTGTCCCAACATTACTGTATGGAAGCGAGAGTTGGGTATGCAGAAAAGAGTATGATAGTAAAATTAATGCGGTCGAAATGCGATCTCTGCGGAAAATCTGTGGGGTTAGGCTGACCGACCGCATTCGTAACGACGACGTAAGAGAGCGAGTAGGTATGAAAGAGAGTATTGGTGTAAAGATGCGAAAAGGAATGCTCCGATGGTTCGGACATGTGGAAAGAATGCCGAACGAACGCCTGGTTAAGAAGATATACAATGCGAAAGTGGAAGGATGTAGGTACCGAGGGAGACCGAGACTAACCTACCTAGACCAGATCGATCATGTACTGAAGGAAGGTGGAGTCAAGAGTCTCCGAAACCGGCGAGCGTGTATGAAGAGAATTATGAATGTTGAGGAAGCGAGTGAAGTATGCAGAGATAGAGTTCTCTGGCACTCTGTTCTCTCTGCCTACCCTGCAAGGGATATGGCGTGATGATATGTATGTATGTATGTAAAATTTAATTATCTTAGATGAAGCTGTTTTAAATATATACATAAAATATTAAATAAAGCGATAAATCCACCTATCTTTAAGCTTCAATTTACTTTTTACATCTAAAATCACCGCTGTTCATAGCTTGTTGTTGAGCCTAATGATTGACGAGCATACTCGGTACCTAGTCCTTCCCGCTGAGTACGGGATATCGCCGACGTTATAAATAGCCTTTAGCCCACGCTAATGGCGATAATTTCTTCACTACAAGCCTTCGATATAAATGGAGCAATTTATTTGCTTTCTTGATAACATTTTTACGTCTGAGTAATTCGTTTCAATTAATAATCTATTAATGCTTGCGTGAATTATATGTGAGTTAGAAAATACATGAATATATATTTTATTAAATTACCATAATTTTAGCTTTTACTTAAAATAAAAAATGCAGTACTTCATCATTTCAGCCTATCGTCGTCCATTGCTGGACGTAGACCTCCCTTATGTTACGCCACAGTGTGCGGTCCTGTGCCGCTTGCATCCAACGACGCCCAGCAACCTTCACCAGGTCGTCTGTCCACCTAGTAGGGGGTCGTCCTACACTGCGTCGTCTGGTACTTGGTCGCCACTCTAAAACCTTTGTTCCCCAGAGATTGTTGGTTGTTCGAGCGATGTGGTCCACTTCAGCGTGCTAATTCTTCATGCTAGGTCGGTTACACCCGTTCTTCTACGGGTTTCCGTATTTCGGATTCAATATCCCAGCGAAATCTCGAGAATAGCTCGCTCGGGGTTTCTCTGCGAGCGGGGCACGCTGAGCGACTTTGAGCCTGGTGATGAGGCCTACATTTAAGGACCACATTGCCGTGCCGTATGTTATCACTGGTATAAACACACACACTGGTTGTAGACTTATGTTATCAGACACTGAGGTATGTTGGATGAGAAGATCGTCTTTAGTTTACCTGTAGTACTTAAAACCAATAATTTGTGAGTTTTTCCAAAGATAATTTTAAAAGCTGATTTTGATGGTAGTCTTTTAAATAGAGACTTCTCATGCGGAGTGTCTTCAGTTCAATTCCCACATAGGACTTCCATGAGCGATCAAATGATTTTACTGTAATTAGGTGTTATTTGAGGCCACTATCTGTATATTTGCAAAATATCTTCCGAAACAAGCATTTACCTCTTAGTGGTCAGTCATCAATTGCCTGCCCTCATCCCACGCTAAATGTGGTCGGCACAACATGTTCTTGCCTTCCACAGTCTTCTATCAGCCGTCGTATCTGCACTCACAACTTTCATACACATATCCTCGTTTACACAATTCATCCATCTCTTCTTGGATTTCCCATGATTCTTACGCCCATCCACAAGCATATTGATAACCCTCCTTGTCACATGTCTTTCATCCCTCCTAATCACATGTCCATACCAAGACAATCTCGCGCTCCTAAACTTCTTTATCACTGGTGCTACTTTCAAACTTCCTCTAATATATTTACCTTTTAGTGGGAAGTATATACTAAAATAAAACAATACATTTTGGATCTACCTCTTTCATCATTCAGCTCGTAGGCACATATTATTATTTTCTTTTATCCAAATCATCGTTATTAAACTATCCATCTATCAATTTCAACGTAACGATCTTGGAGCAAGCAAGCTAAGGTGTATCATACGACAATCCTCTATAATTTTTTTTTCCCGTTTGGTAAACCAGTTCAATCGATGATCGATGAAAAAACTGTAGGTCGGTATCGATTGATCCGGTCTCTATCGAGATTGAGACATCTTGGAACGAGTTCCGCCCGCCGTTGCGCAGGCGCCGGCGCAAGTGATAAGAGATCAGGTTGTAAATCACTTCATTTTGGTTGAGTTAATAAAAGTTTTATGACTATAATTTTAGGCTTATGATGACATTTTTTTTTAAAATATAACGATGACAAAATAATGTAAGCACATAAAAGATATTTATATAGATATGATTAGATGAATTTAAAAATTACTTAAAATTAATCTGAATCTCTACACATATGTAATCTTTGATCTTATAAAACAGTGCTAGATTCAAATATTTAAATATATATTTAAAAAAAAATATGATTTTACCGCTAGATGTTTCAACTAATTATTCTGATTTAGTTGAATTTATCAAATATTGTAGAAAGATTTATATATACATATCTTAAAATAATCAAATATTATGCTAATATTGTAGTAATATTTTTTACTGAAAGGACTTATGAATATGATAGTAGTTGAAATGGCAACTATATTGATTGATAAACATATTGCTTTGTTTATTTTTTAACATTTGTAGATATGGCATCTATAAAAATTAGTAAAATAGTGTTTATCACAGTACATGTTCTAGTCAGAATTCGTGAAAAATATTTTCGATTTTTAAAACTGATAAGATTTTTGCAAAAAGAATGGTTTTTAACAAGTGAAAAACTTTGATACACAAGTAGAGTAATTCAGTTTTATTTTTAAATTATCGTTAGCGTAGTAGGGATACAAATATATGCCATTTTTTTTAAGTTACAGATAATAGAGAGAGACATATGTATGCGTAATTTTCTCGCAAAGATGAGCTTCTCCTTATCTATTTATAATAACAGATTTTTTTATTTAATAGTTATAGGCACACGTTATGTGAGCGAGAGAACCGGCAGCTCAACTTTCGGGGTGGGTTTTTGGGGGTTTTCATTGGTAGGTAGCGGGCTAGCTATACACCAGGTGAGCTGCTTGCTAGTTTGCCATCACAAGCATTAAAAAAAATGCTATCGTATATTCTATATAGTTATCGCTAACGTTTAATCTATACACCATACAACTTCCACCATGTTATTGTTCACAGAAAACCTACTATTGTTTTTAATACCTTGATACAGTAATTGTTCGCGCGCCGTTCTAATGTTAAGCTGATTGGCGATCATGATTGTTAACTGATTTCATTATAATCACTCTGTCGTATATATATATATATATATATATCGACGTAGGAAAGCATATTTGCTGTAAGTAGACATATTGTAATTGTTCACCAGAGCCAAAAAACTTTATTAATTTAGGAAAAAAATTAATAGTGTCTGACCTATCCATGATATTGCTACCATTTTTGGAACATAGGTTTATTTAACTGCCAGTCACCATTTGCAATGTAAACTTTTTATCCAAAGTTACTATAAGTACGTGTTTGGCTAGTTACAGCAAACAGTTTTTTAAATCACATACCTTTAAAACGCTGTAACTAAGGAAGAAAAATGTACGCGTAGATGGAAATATTATCAATTTACAGGCGGTAAATATGCTGTATGCAGTATTTATTTATTTATTTATTGCAGTAAGCATTTATTTATTTGGGTACTGCAATTCGAGATGTAAGATTAAATTTATAATTATGATTAGATCTAGAAATGCAGTGGGTCAGTTGGTAATTTAATGTTTGGTTGAAATAAAATGTCGAAAATGGTAAAAAAAGAAATATGGTCTTTTATATTGTTAAAACAAAATTTGAAACTCTAATTATATTGCCAGAACTTCGTTTCAACAATACAATGAACTAAAATAGAAAAAAAATCTCTTATATAGATTATAGAGATAAAACCAAAAAAAATAAAATATACAAAATAAAAACTAAGGCCCTAAAACTAGTTAGGAATGCAAGATGTAAATAAAAACATTGTATCCAATCAAAAAATATTTAATTAAAAATAAAAAAAAGAAACTTAGTGGCTGTTTGCCTTATTTTAGAACGAAAGAATTATAATTGAAACTTAACATGAAGACATTGTGTCCAATCAAAAACATATTTAAGGAAAGTAAATAAACCAATGATATTAAAATTATGCTATCACGAATCATTCACATTTTTTTTTCAGTCTTCTTCATCGGTTTCAGGTAAACAGTCATTTGTTTTACAGCTGTACTTAAAACCTAAATATTCTTTGGCGTACATATTTGGAATCACTTTTTTCTCCACTAATTTTTTTAAGTCATTATATTTTTGTTGGGATATTGCTAACTTAGTCGAATATAAATTTGATTTCGGCATTGCACTATTGAGGCTGCTCAATTGAACTTCAATTGTTTCAGTTTGTGGCAACATTGAGTTTTTCACATACATCACATTTGGTTTACACCTTTTAAATGTAACCACATGCATCTTTGAAATATTAATTCTTTGGTTTTTCTTAAAAGTATTATTTGTTATTTCTTCAAATCCCATAAAATTTGTTCCTTCAAGTGTGGTTACTTTGTAAGGAAAGGGGTTCTTCCTGGCTATTCCTACAATAGTAGGCCATTGAGATGGAGCCCATACTATTGTTTTCTTCACTGCTCGTTCTATCACAGAATGCATGCTATCTACAGGCATATATGTATGGCCAGGGATCAAGTAGTTCATCTGAATAACTTCAAGATTAACACACCTTGATAATGCAAAGCGAAACATAGATAAAACGGTCTTATTTTTGTTTTGTCCGTAGCAGGAATCGGAATACAATAATAAGGTCTTAACTTTAGCTTGAGAATCAACTTCCATTATATAATTTAGTAAACATGTCGAAATCTCATTTGCTCCACGATGGGCATCTGTTTCATTCCATATATTACAGAGCCCTACCTGCGTGTTACTTTCATAAACTGTGAAATTATACACTGATATTTTTCGGTTATAATAAAGGGCCATGTTGTCACCGTGTGGAGTATTAAGCACTTTCTGCATGTCAAAGCTGGCACAGATAACACTTTTGTCTGCCTTGTTAAGATCCTGATGACATAAAAATCGTTTGTATGATTCTTCTTTCTCTTTTATGTGCTCGTTTAACTTGTTCATTTCCTCTTCAGTTTTCACCTCGAAGGTTTTTGTGGCCATACACTGAACACATTTATCCTTTTTTGGGATATGGAAGCCAATATTGAAAGTACTACGAAACCATTTTGAAAAAACTTTAAAAGACATGGGTTTTACATTTTTATCGTTGCAGTGCTCTTTGTAAATGTTATACAAGTTAGTAATATTTTTAAAATTTTCTGGCAGGTACAGTCGTGTGGAATCTTTGCGACAATAATGAGAAGGCAATAATGGCAGAGACATAACAAAAGACTTGGCTTTGGCGATGACTTCCGGTGATGTTTTATTATGACCCCCATTTTTACCTCTTTCGTCAAGTTTGGAAAAATTCTCTATTGAATTTTGCAGTGTATACAAAATAAATCTCTGCGTCACATCGAGAGTCGCGATCAGAAATTGTTGGCAGACCTTTCTCCTTCCTTCTCCTTCATTAATAAAATATTCATGTGTGATGCTCCGCCTAGATACTCCGCTATTTTGTGACGTGTGGTTCTTTACACTTTTTTTATGACAGCATTGAGCAATCCAATCTCTGCGCCTTTGCGTACACTTAAGATTCCAAAAATAGTTAAATAAATTTGTACGCCGTTCTTCGGTTATCTTTTCACAGTTATTTCTACATTTTTTGCCAGTACATGGGTTTGGTTTCATTTTTTTTTCCTCAAGAGGTTTTCCTTTTCTAGTTAAATATTTTTTCCCTTTTTTCTTTTCTTCTTCATTTTCTTTTTTAATCAATGCTTTTGTTTTATTTTTTTCTATATTTATGTGCCTATGATTTGTCTTTGTTTTTATTTTGTCTTGATGTTTGCCTTGCTTGTTCTTATTTCTTTTTTCAGTTTTAGTGTGTTGATCTACATCTTCCATCTCGTCAGATGACTCTTCCACTTCACTCCAATCTATTGAATCATCTGATGGAAAGGCTTCATTTAACAATAATGTATCCGCATCGTCCACATAATCAAGATAACATTTATCGAAATTTAGTTTTTTCTTGCTCCTTTTGGGATTTATCCGTTTGGTGCCTCTGTCCTCTTTTATCTGTATTTTGTTTGTTTCAGGGGATGGTAAGCTACTTCGAAATTGTATCTGCACCACGTTGCTATCACTCGTTCTAGGGAACATTGATAGACTTGGAGATCCTATTGGCACTATATTGCTCTCAATTGCAGAACTGTTTTCAGAAATAAATTGCATCTGTACAGCGCCATTTGTAGCAGTACTTATGCCAGGAACCAGAGAATAGCTTGAAGATGATACCTGCACTACGTCGCCCTCAATCGCAAAACTCGTTGAAGGTACTAGAGATGGACACCGAAACTGTAGCACGTTACTTTGGGTAGCAACACTTGTATCAAGAACTGGAGATGGACATTGAAGTTGCGTTTGCACGTGGCTCTCTATTGCTGCACATGCTCTAAGACTGGAGGATAGACTTTCAGAGTCCATCAATTTTGCACTGCTTTCGATCATAGTTCTCTTCTCAATAGCTGGTGATTTACTTTGAGGTTGTTTCATATTGCTCTCAATATCACCACCTAATTCTGGGATAGAATAGAGACATTGGGTTTTGATTTCCTTATCATCATTCTCAACTGGAAAGTAGGCTTTACAAGTTGTTAAATGTGAAATACTTTCATCCAAAACATCTTCATTCTCAATGGTTACAATAAAATCTAATTTAGCATGTTTTGTAATACATGTTTCGTGGGTGATTTCGCAATCTTTATGCAAGTCTGTTGGAATTTCCGTCAAGCCCGAAGGTTGAAGCGGTGGTGGTAAAATTTGTCTTAGTATGTGGTCGGTTGCAGTCATGTATTTTTCTGGGTTTCGAAAAGTTGGAGTCAATTCTTTGCTACTATGCATATCCTCTTCAAAATTCCTTGTATGTCGTGGTGTCGTTTTGCAATTATTTTGCGCAAAATTATTAGATTCATCGGTCTGGGATTTTATTTTTTTGTTGTTCAATTTCGAAGGAATTAAATTGCCTTGTAGGTATAGATCATTGCTTAATATTTGTATTCTAGGTTTCTTTCTTGAATGCTCTTCAGCAATGTCTTCTTGAAGAGGTCTCAATTCGTCCATCCATTCCCTGCGTTTCGCCATCTAAAATAAGCAAAGCAGTTTATAAAAAATAAAAAAATATCTTGTTACCCTCGTTGGCCTAGTGATTGTGATTGCTGATTATAGGTCATGAGGTTCCGGGTTCGATTCCCGGCTATGGCAAAGTGTAATATGTGGTTTTACTGTTGTGAAACTTCCTCAATTGCAGTTTGTAACCGGGTTTATGCTCGTAGTATATTGGTTGGTTCGCCACCAGTCACATTGGAGACTAAATACGTCGGTGAAATGCCTACTCCGTCAGGGATTACAGGTGTGACGATATTCATAAAAAATCTGTAGAAGGACAAGTGAATTGATGATTTTTATACTTTGAAACTACCTAGAAAAAATGCTTAAACCTAATTATGGCAGATTACAAATATCTTTGCTTGTATTAGATAGTTTCGATTAAGATACAATACGTAAATACTTATTGACACTTAATAATAATCATTCGGAAAATTTACTTACATTTTCGTGATAAAATACTCAGGTTCAATCTAAATCACACCACTTATTACAGACACTCAGCACACACGACGTTTCAAATCAAATGCCACGCTTATAATGAGACAATAACAGAATGTCGTACAAGAAATGAAGGGTGCGGGCGGAGGCGGTAGCGATGCGGTAACACCGACACAACTTCAAAGAACTATCATTTTGTCAATGGCGTAACGGTAAAATGAAATGATAAATGATTTATCAAAATGCATTATGTCAATTTTCTAAAAAATCACAGGTTTTTAAAATGCATTATGTGATGTGAGCTTTTAAAGCAAATACCTGATTATTTGCTATAAATAACAAACACTAAAACTGTAGGTTCCCTAAACTTGCTGTAAGTAAACGAATGTAAAAATCACATGCCGCAGAAATGCTGTAAGTAGCGTTAAGTTTTTAAATGGGAAGAAGTAAGTATTTGTAAAGCAAAAAATGCAGTCTTTCTTTTGCTGTAAGTACAAAATGTCTAAAATGACTAGATTTTGGTCTACATACAGCATTTAGTCTTGCTAAAAAATATATAAGTACGGGCGTTTTCAACGGCGTATGTAATTTTTTTTTCATCGTAGAGACACAGGACCCGGGTCATTCGATGCGGCTTTTTTTTCTGATTCTAATGGTAGTAAAAAGTCACTTTAGGTATTTTGTCTACTTACAGCAAATATGCATTCCTACGTCGATATATATATATATATATGTATATATATATATATATATATATATATATATATATATATATATATATATATATATATATCTATACTAATATTATAAAGCGGAAGAGTTTGTTTGTTTGTTTGTTTGTTTGTTTAAACGCGCTAATCTCAGGAACTACTGGTTCGATTTGAAAAATTCTTTTTTTGTTGGATAGTCCATTTATAGAGGAAGGCTTTAGGCTATACAACATTACGCTGCGACCAATAGGAGCAGAGCAACAATGATGAATGTGTAAAAATCGGGTTTGTGTTTCCTTTTGAGAGCTTCCGCTGCGTAAACGGTTAAAGTTGCGCAAAAATTATGTACTACATAATTGTTCCCCTTTCAAAGTTCTAAATAAAAGTCCGCGACAGCATATGTCTATCTTTTAAGATTGGCTCACTATAACCTTTTTTATGCTAATCAAATTTGTTTTAAAATAATATGATATTTTCGAAGGTGTTTTTATAAACATAATATTAATCCTTATCCAAATAAATTAGTTATTCATCACAAGTATTTAATTTAAAACAAAATTGCTCTTTACATTATTTGATTTCAATGAATATCTTAGGAAATATCGCAGTTTAAAAATAACATCGCAGCAAAATAATGATCAAGTACTGGGCGCGCATTTACGATAAAAATACTGGGTCTTATAATCTTATATTAAAAAAAAAACTCAAACTAATGTTATTTCAAAGTACTTCTGCACACACTACATTTTTAGTTTTGTTTTCTTCTCATGACCTTCCGTCGGCTTTACACATCCTAAATAATAATAATAAGTATAGGAAGTATTAGTGCCTGCCCTCATGTATGGCAGTGAAAGATAGATTTGGCGGAGAAGACATGAAAATAGAATAAATGCTGTAGAGCTGACAGCTCTTCGAAACGTGTGTGATGTAAGTCTGAAAGATAAAATTAGGTATAATGTTATAAAAGAGCGCTGGTATGCTGAGGTGGGTTGGACACGAAGTGGAAGAAATAATGAGTGGGCAGAGGTTGACGAAGCAAACATATAAAGCAATCGTGAATGGGACGAATACAAGGGGAAGACCACGTCATACTTTTCTGGACCAAATTGGAGATTTGTTCACGAGAGGTCATCATCATCATCATTCTCCTACTCTTATCCCAATTACTTGGGGTCGATACAATAAGTACTCTTCATTCATAGTACATATTATAAAAGTTACTGGCAATAGTTTTATTACCGGCCGCCTGCCAGACGTCAACCCTCCATGGGAATGTAATTGTTGACCAAACGGCATCAGATGGAGTTGGCCCAAGTCGTTATAAGGCTCTTAGTCGTCTTTTACGACATCCACAAGCAAAGTGAGGATTGGTAGTATTCGTAGCCGCTACCACACAGCGATTTCATACACATTAAAAGTATGTGTAATCGTAAATAGGCGTAAGTGTATGTATGTATATATGTATAATATACATACATTGTATATGGTATATCTATAGAAAGTATAGATAAGACCCAATACTTTTACTTAAAGTGTAATGTTCTACTCTTACTAATAAAAGGGTCATGTAGGTACCTAAAACAGCTTTAACGTATGTATTATTTAAAAATATTTCCACCTTTTACGTAAACGAATTCGCGAGTCGAAATTAACGATAGCCCAAAGTAACCATTCCACGCGGACGAAGTCGCGGGCGAAAGCTAGTATATATATATATATATATATATATATATATATATATATATATATATATATATATATATATATATATATATAATATAAAATATAAAAGCTACTATAAACATTTCTACTAGCCAGGTATTACATGAACGTACCACCGAAGACAAAGATCGGGTACCGGTGGTCCGCTTGCACGGCGAAAAGAGAGGAGTATTACGGTGGGTCTATGGGGTCACGCGCCGCCTTTCCGTCACCTCGGACCGATTTGGTAAGGCGAGACGCATCCATAGTCCACCAATAAAAAAAAAAAAAAATGTATTACATGAACGTATGATAACGCGACGCGAGAGGAACTACGATTACTGATTGTATGTAATATAGATATCGACATCTAATTTACAACGTTCGAATCAAGTCATAAATTCAATTCTAATATATAATTAATCGCATCGTGAGGCTGTCATTCGTTTTATATATATAATTATAGTTTGTGGGAATCATTTCTGGTTCAATAAACTTAATTTTACGTCATCATTTAACCACTCGTGTAAGTGATAAAAAAATGTTGGTTGAAGAATCTAAATGAGTTTATCTTCCGGTTTGAGCATATCTAATATTACCTCGTGCTATCTTTGATTAGGAATGTATAAAATTATCTGTATTTCTCTTAGTAAGAACAACAATTTGTTATATTTTGATGAGTTTATATCAAAATATAAATATTTAAAGTTCATTTTAAATAAAACTACTTTTACGGTTTCTATCCCGTTTGTATTTGATTTTTAATTTCCCGACGTTTCGAACATTTTACAGTGATCATGGTCACGGGAAGACAGTCAGAGTCGGTCCTCACGTGGCCATGACCACTGTAAAGTGTTCGAAACGTCGGGCAATTAAAAATCTAATACAAACGCGATAGAATCCGTAAAATTACTTTTATTTCAAATGTGTAATACTCGAGTAAACATCAGAAACAATTATTTAAAGTTTTTTTGAGAATCGAAAGTAATTTATTGTAGATGGTATTTGAGTAAATAATACATGTATATTGATATTTACTTTTACTAAATCATTTTCAGTATAATTTCTGCTTATGCGAAGATTTTTATATTCCCTTAGAGTAGATTTCCAATAGATATGGATTCTAAATATATATATAGAAAATTATTATCTAAATCTTTAAAGAAGAGACTGTCGTGATAAATACAAGCCAAAAAAAAAACAAAAAATAAAGATGCTTTCTTATTGCCTTAGAATATAGATGGGAATTACATATATAAAACTTTACCAATAAATCCCTCGCTCTATCAGGTGGATCGATGACCTGATAAAAGTACCTGGTGAGCCAGTGATACAAGACCGCAGCATGTGGTTAAATATGAGGGAGGCATTACATTCAGCAGTGGACGGCAAAAGGCTGAATGACTACCAATAAATTGTCGAGATAAAAATATATTTTGTTATAAATAGTGATGCTGTTCGCTGATAGATGACACTGACACTCATTTGTGGTAGGACCTCATGCTGTAGACAGTTCTCTATCTACAACCGCAGGCTTGTCCGTCCTGGGTAGTACCACACTCTCGCAGAAGATCGACGTCTGAGTAATGGCAATGTGCTATTGCGCTTCGTTCGGTGAGCGAGAGAGCCGGAAGCCTAACTGGGTGGGTTTGGGGATTGTAATGGTAGCTAGTGGCCTAGCTATAGCCTTGGCTATAGCAAAGGTCCATGGGCGGCAGTGACACTTACCATCAGGTGTGCTGCTTGCTCGATTGCCACCATAAACAATAAAAAAGAAACTAAACTGCACTGAGCTGTTTATTGCATAATGTTTAATCTGACATAGCTACGTGATACAATAATTAAAAGTATGATATTATCGAACCGTTTGAACGCTTTAGTGTTCATCCTTAGTCCGGACAAATTTGAAAAATCTCAAAAAAATATTTGTCTAGATTATGCAACAACAACTTAGGCCATACGAATTCAGGTAGGAATTAATAATTAGTAATATATAAAGATTGTAGTACCTTTGAACGGATGTAACTCAAATAATATTTGTCAGTTTATGAGAAATCTTTTTAGAATATATTTCATTTTACTCTCGTAATATCTTAAGCTATTTAGTATATGTATATTTCCGTGTAGTGACGGAGTAAAAATACAATCCACCACCTATCTTACACATGGCTGATCGTAACAGTCGACTGAGGGATATAAAACGAATATAACATCTATGCAAGAGAAGGAAAACTTAAAATCAAACCCTATATCAACATGTCCTATCAGCGTGATATAGTAGGTCAAATTTCCTTCCCATTATGGAGAAGGCTCGAGTCCAACAGTGGGACATATATGAGCAGAGATGATGATGATAATTATTTAAATTTTAAAGTTTTATTATCCAAAATGTATCGTATGCATTTTGTGTTTTAATTACACTAATAAATAGATAGAAGTATGAAGGAGTACGAACCCTTATATATTTACTAGCGACCCGCCCTCGCTTCGCTTCGGTTACGTCTACTTTCGCTACATAGAATACCTCTCGGAGAAGGAATTTCTCAAAATCCTATTTCATCTGACCTTTATAGGGCAGAAAGAAAGTTCATACTAAATTCCAAGTCTATAGGGGCAATATGTGAAAAATGTAGATTTTTTGGGTTAACACCTACGCAATCCGCTTTAGGGGTAGAATTTTTAAAAAATCGTTCTTAGTTCACCTGTGTATCGTAACACAAATATGCCTACCGAAATTCAAGTCTGTAGGAGCTATATTTAAAAAGTGTGATTTTTACACCCCAACAACCCCCCTTGCGGGTGGAATTTCGTAAAATCCGTTCTTAGCTGACCTTTACTCAGCGAAAGGAGTATTCCTGCCAAATTTAAAGTCTGTAGGCCTTATGGCTCCACAGATATTGTGATGAGTCAATACATAAGTGGAAATCTCTTATATATATATATACATACATACATACATATATACATACATATCATCACGTCATATCCCTTGCAGGGTAGGCAGAGAGAACAGAGTGCCAGAGAACTTCATCTCTGCATACTTCACTCGCTTCCTCAACATTCATAATTCTCTTCATACACGCTCGCCGGTTTCGGAGACTCTTGACTCCATCTTCCTTCAGTATATGACCGATCTGGTCTAGGTAGGTTAGTCTCGGTCTCCCTCGGTACCTACATCCTTCCAATTTCGCATTGTATATCTTCTTAACCAGACGTTCGAAAGCTTTGAAAGTAAATAAACTTTTAAATATATATATATATATATGTATGTATGTATATATATATATATATATATATATATATATATAGATGTATATATATATATATATATATATATATATATATATATATATATATATATATATATATATATATAATCCGTGGATGGCGCTGAATACTGATTAATAAACTATAATTTCTGGTCTAGGTAGGTTAGTCTCGGTCTCCCTCGGTACCTACGTCCTTCCAATTTCGCATTGTATATCTTCTTAACCAGACGTTCGAAAGCTTTGAAAGTAAGTAAACTTTTAAATATATATATATATATATATATATATATATATATATATATGTATATATGTATATATATATAGATAATCCGCCAATGGATGGCGCTGAATACTGATTAATAAACTATAATTTCGTTATACAAACCCTACTTAATGATGTGTTGAGATCGAATAAGCCTGTGATTAATCACTGTCATTTTTACCGGACCTCAAAAATACCTTTAAACATAGTTTTACTGCAGCTTAATAAGCACACACACGTATAGAAACATAAGCGTATGTTAATAAAAAAACATATACCTACGAGTAAATCGTGTATAATAATGAAAATTCAATCTGAATACACAGACAGATATAAATAATAATTATCACTTAATCCAAAACGTTACCTAATTTTAATATAACACTTAACTATTTAAAAAATATTTAATTGAACAATAAAAAAAAATGAAATTTAATACTTATTACGCTTAACTTGTAATATTATTGATTAATTTAGTTAATAAAACTGTCTAAAACAAGATTAATAGTCAAAGTGTACCGTTGTGTTGTCAACACGAACATCGGACTGGGATATATAAATCAAAAGACACGGTACGAAGCCACACGCTATTCCAAGAAAGTTAATTAACAAGTTAACACATGTTTTTGTACGGTGACAAAAATGCGAATTTTCGAAACATGTGGCGTATTATTGGTGACATTTCGAAACTTGATAAATACGAATACGTTTTGTGGTATTTTACTTCGTTTTTAATTTAGTTTACTTATTAAAATAATTTCTGGTATTAAAAAAAAAAAAACAAAAATATACGTGTGGTGACGGAGTAAGAATACAATTCACTACCCACTATCTTATCCATGGGTGATCTTAATCGACGACTGACCGATATCAAAAGCATATAACACTATTCAACAGAATGAAAATTCAAGGTCAATTTCCCTCCTATTATGGAGAAGGCTTGAGCCCAACAGTGGGACGTGTATGAGCTGAGATGACGATGATGAAATTAAAAAAGTTACAACAATTCGTACAATAAAGTTTGTTTAGCGCGACACGTATACAGAATAAGTGAGAAGAGGTTGACGAAGGAAATATATAAAGCAAGCGTGAATGGGATGAATACAAGGGGAAGACCACGCCATACTTTTCTGGACCAAATTGAAGATGTGTTAACGAGAGTTTATATTAAGAGTAGGTATGCGTAATCGTAGAACATGAGGCTGTCATGAGTGTAAATAAAACGATAGAGATATGCCAGGATATTTGTTTGTGACAATCCGTAGTGTCTACCTAGCTACCTACACCTCTGGAAAACAGGCGTGAGGCTATGTATGTAAAAAATATTTGTTCTTAATTATATAATTACATATATCAATAATTATACTGTTTTCGTACGCGTCAATAAATAACTTCGGATATCTCACACTCATAAATAACTCCAGAAAATGTCACTGGCGATTTATATGCTGTTAGTTAATGAGAGAAAAAGGATCACAGTCGAATCCCGATTCGTTAATTTTTATCTTTTTTTATTTAAAAGCTAAGTGCACGTTTCGTATATTAACGAACTGAAAAATAAACGGAAGAATGATTGGATATTTTTCGTATAGTTGTAAGAAAGAAAGAAAGAAAGAAAGAAAGAAAGAAAGAAAGAAAGAAAGAAAGAAAAAGTATTTATTTCTCCACTCATGGAAAGGACATATTACAAGCTTAAACTACTAAAAATATAAAATAAATACAGTGGCGTCCCCTCCACAAATGAGGAAAAGGACACTGCTCAGCATAATGTTGTGATATCTACTACAAAAGGTGATACCACAACGCTGTTATTCTGCAGCGTTCTGCTACATCCGTCAGCAAAGCACAAGTAGCAAAAAAAGAAAAAAGCAAACACATAAGACAGAAAAAAAAGTACACTAAAGAAATAATATTAAAACATATAAAAGAAAACATAAGCCAATATAGTTCAAATTAACACAACAATTAAAAAAGCAAATCAAGCATGACATAATATAACAGTGTAAAATAAAATAAAAAAGAATATTAGCATTTTCTTTTTCTTTAGCAAGTGCGAAAACAGAAGTGCGCAACTTGTGAGCACGTACGTACGCACGTGTAACATAGTTTTTTGACGCGCCATGGCATTTTGAAGGGGTTGTAACATGTAAAATGAGTGGGGAAAATCCCTAAGTTTATTTGTTTAAACTATAATATATCATCACTCTTAAATTTCCATTGAAAATCAAAAAAAAATCGCCTGTGGTATCATGAAGATTATACGCAGTAGCATTCTTTTGGGAGACTTATAACGCTAATATTGATCGTCAAGCCACCACACAAGAACCTATGATTGTATTATTCTCTCTTTTGAAATACCAATGTCCAAAAATGAAAGTTAATAAGATAGACGGACGGATGGTAACGAAATAATAATTCAAATATTGAAATAAAACAATCAAATACTTACGTATTCTATCGCATTTATATTTGTTTTTATTTTTACTTTCCTAATGTTTTGTATATTTTTTTTCAGCGTCTTTGTTATCCAAATTACTGAGATTTGGCATTTAATATATTAGAATATTTATAAAAAAAAACTTGTTTACAAGAGACAAGTAATTGTCACACGTGGGGCTCGCACCCATACCTCCTGGAAAGTAGTTCTAATCGACCTAACAATTAGACAGGTGTGAGCGGATGGCATTCAATTTGCGGCTTGTATTATGTCGTTTTTATGTACCGATTCCATATAACAAATCGGCATAATTGGTAATCATTGTCCGGTAGATAGTACATGTCTGCCAAAGTACTGGCGATTTTTAGGTTTTTTTTAACTGTACAGATAGCGAAGAGTTTAAGATATCAATTAATCCGTGGAAAGTAAAAGCGGTTTTAAAAAAATAGATGATATATGCGTTTTGTATCCCTTAGTCGTCTCCTACGATCACCCACGGGTAAGATAAGGTGTGGTGAATTGTATTCTTACTTCGTCACCACACAGATAAGTTAAAGTTAGGTTATAAATTGTATTTTTAAACATTTAAGAAGTCATTCAAAGTTTTATAGATTAATATATAATCAGGGGACTAAATATACCCACCCATTCATAAAATAACGATGTATTTAAATCTAAAAATAAATAATTACAGATCTATTTCTATAGAACAAGCTGTAATTGTAGTTCACGACCCTATGGAGGTAATTAAGTGTACCGGAACTACTCACATATGGGCCCAGCTTTGAGGTTTCATGTTACGTTTGCTATCTCTTTCTCATATACTGACTACCATAACTTGACATCCTATCTATAATGAACTGTGACAAACTAAGTGTCGCATCATACTGGCTCCGGTATCCAGTTTATTTTGAACTTTCAATTTAACTAAAATAGTAGCACGCTAAGATCAATAGATGTTGGTTATAATGATTTCTTGTCAATATTTTGACGCATAATTATGGTTTTGAAGTTAATTAGTGAACTTGTTAAGTGGTAGCTCAATTATCGGTATATATCGTAAATTAAAAAACGTTTCAGAGTTAGAACATGACATGTAAATATATGTTTAAAATTGGCGTTAATTAAAAAGAGAAAAAACCTTTGTGATTTTTTTAATATATATATTTTTTTTATTGCTTTTGAAACCTGCACTAAAGAAATAATGCAGGGGACTTTACAAATGTACAATTCACAACAAATTATATTCCGACTCGGGACAACAGTATATACATCGCAAGAAGTATTTACATTACTTGCAGGGGAATCGAACCCATGATACTAGTCGGTAACTTATCATCATCATCATCTCAGCTCATATATATCCCACTCTTGGGCTTGAGCCTCCTCCGCAATGCAAGGGCAATTGACCTACTATACCACGCTGGTTAGACATGTTTTCCTTCTCTTGCATAGATGCGTTTTATATCTCTTAGTCGTCTCCTACGATCACCCACGGTTAAGATAGGGGGTGGTGAAATGTATTCTTACTTCGTCACCACACGGATAAGTAGTAACTTAACCACTATACCATCTGTACAGTCAAATTAAAAATTGTTAATTGAGGGTAATTTAATTAAAATTATATAAATAATCTTCTTCCTTCAGTACATGACCGATCTGGTCTAGGTAGGTTAGTCTCGGTCTCCCTCGGTACCTACAACCTTCCACTTTCGCATTGTATATCTTCTTAACCAGACGTTCGTTCAGCATTCTTTCCACATGTCCGAACCATCGGAGCATTCCCTTTCGCATCTTTACACCAATACTCTCTTTCATACCTACTCGCTCTCTTACGTCGTCGTTACGAATGCGGTCGGTCAGCCTAACTCCACAGATTTTCCGTAGAGATCGCATTTCGACCGCATTAATTTTACTTTCATACTCTTTTCTGCATATCCAACTCTCGCTTCCATACAGTAATGTTGGGACAAGCACTGCGTTATGTATTGCTACACGTGCCTTCTGGCTGAGGTGGTGGCTGCCGAGAAGTTGCCCCAACGCTCCGTTCACTCTATTTCCCGCATAGTTTATAGTGTATAGCATCCGTTAGTGTATAGCAGGTCAATATACCTTCTGTTATGGCTGAGTCGTAAGCCCGGTGAAGTATATGAGCTGAGGTGATGATGATAAAACGCTGCAATAAATAAAAGCGAAGTATTGATTATAAGTGTCAGTAACTTAGCTAAAATGAAACATCGCGCATCAAGCATTCCGCTGAGTCACCGTTGCATAGCAATTGCTTAAATAATAAGTAATAGGGATTGATATATAGCGAATATTTTTAATTATAATATTATACAATGAATGCTCCGATGGTATAGACTTGTGGAAAGAATGCCGAACGAACGTCTGGTTAAGAAGATATACAATGCGAAAGTAGAAGGATGTAGGTACCGGGGGAGACCGAGACTAACCTACCTAGAACAGATTGGTCACGTACTGAAGGAAGGCGGAGTCAATAGTCTCCGAAACCGGCGAGCGTTTGTGAAGAGAATTATGGATGTTAAGGAAGCGAGTGAAGTATTCAAGGATAGAGTTCTCTGACACTCTGTTCTAATAATCTAATAAATCTGTAAGTAATATAATAGACATTAAAAGCCTTTTATTTAACCACTTAAGCATAGCTGTTGACATAGCGACTACAGTAATATTTTAGTTGCACAATAACTAATTCCAATCGTAATTAAAAGTAAAACTCTAAATAACTAACCGGATTATGCCAT
The DNA here is from genome assembly GCA_905163515.2 of Lymantria monacha. Taxonomy (NCBI): domain Eukaryota; kingdom Metazoa; phylum Arthropoda; class Insecta; order Lepidoptera; family Erebidae; genus Lymantria; species Lymantria monacha. The sequence continues at coordinate 8,827,472 of LR991107.1, read as the reverse complement.
TTAAAACTCAAATGCTCCATTTTAAAATTTCGCAAACAACTATTAGTTTTAACATGTCCAATTTATAATATAAACTTAAAACCCAGTAGTGCTTCAAATCACAGTTCTAAAGCACCTCCGAGAAAAGTAATAAAAAAAAAAGAAATAAACGTTTATGAATAAATCATCAACCATCATCTCGCGAAACGCTATCGAGTTCGACCATTAGTGAGGGAGACAGATATATATAATATTTAACAAGAGCAAACGAAAGGAGGATAACTAGATCCTTCGAGGTGTAATTATGCTGTTATAATATAATTTTGTGTTGTTAAAGCGATGCTTGCGTCACATTATTTTCTTTTTTTATTTTATTTTTTTATTATGAAGATATTTTGGGGCATGCATAGTAACCTTATTTTGTTTATGAATGAATATACTGTTTGGTATTTAGGAATATCATTTAATAAGTGCTTTTTTTTTACTACGTCATTTATTTCAATATTTGATACGCCATCTTTTTCATTATTTGTCTTTCTAATTGAAATATATATATATATATATATATATATATATATATATATATATATATATATATATATATATATATTATTTAATAATAAAATCCATTAATATACTCGCTTGTTAATACAAGCGAGTATATTAATGGATTTTATGTTAATACATGAGTAATGATATTTTTCTATAAATAAAAACCTTATTACGAGCGAAAAGTGTTTGTCATAAGTGGGCTTTGAACCCACACCTGTTTTAAATTCGTCCCAATCGTGCTGCCACTTACACCACCGTGAACTATTGTAGGACATTCAATTGTATCATATTATATTTACGTCTTTTAAGAAGACGTGTGCCATCTACCCGACAATGTTTACACATTGTATAGGCTTAATACTTCAAACTTTGCAGTTAGAATTGTATTAAACGATGACATGACCTTGTTATTCAAATTACTGAAATTTAGCATTTAATATGCTTGATTATTTATGAAGCTTTGCTATACCAAAGCTTAGGCCGCTGCCTACCAATAGAATCCCCAAACCCACCCAGTAAGGCTTCCGGCTCTCTTGCTTACCGAACGAAGCGTAATAGCACATTGCCACTACTCAGACGTCGATCTTCTGCGAGAGTGTGGTACTAACCCGGACGGAGGGGCCCGTGGCTGTAGACAGAAAACTGTCAACAGCGTGGTCCTACCACGTATAATAGATACGTGCATAGTCATATACTTCACGTAGTCGACTACTTGACATTTCATTATCACCAGCTGCCTAACTTGACTCAAGCGCATTATCCATCCGCATGCATTAAAAAATTATTACTTTTATACTAAAATTTCAATATTGATAATTAATTAGATAGTTTATCTTCTAATTAATACTTCGAGAGCAAGTGATATTGGCCGACTTATACTAGTACGTCAATAAAACCGGCTTATATCTAGTGGGACTTGCAATAGTTTGTGTATGATTTTACTAAATTTAGAAGCATGTGTTTTTTCAATATCTTCGAATCTATTGTTGGACTTGGTAGGGTTCTTTGGCGCTCTTTGAGGTAAGGGGTCTGAAAAAAAAGCAACGTGAGTGATACCTATGGATAGGTATAAAAAATACTCGTTGACTATTGAGCAATATCCAAAGGTTTTTTAATTTTTGTTATTGTTTTTGGTGGCAAACAAGCAAGCAGTTACACCTGACGGTAAGTGTTACTGCCGCCCATGAACCTTTAAGGCCGCGGCCTACCAATACAGACCCCAAACCCACCGAGTTGAGCTTCCGGCTCTCTCGCTCACCGAACGAAGCGCAATAGCACATTGCCATTATTCAGACGTCGATCTTCTGCGAGAGTGTGGTACTACCCCGGACGGACCGGCCCGCGTCTGTAGACAGAGAACTGTCAACAGTGTGTCCACCACCAAACCACTAAACCAAAGAGTAAAATTATATCAACTGAAAAAGAGTGGCAACTCGATGGTAAAATATGCATGTATGGAAAGTGCTGCTACCTAGAGCTTAGGCGATGAACTAAAGTTGAAGTAATATACATATATACCTACGTATCTACATGTGTGTATGTAATTATATAGGATTCTTTTTTACTATGAGTCCTAACCCTGAAATATAAAAGAAAAACCATATCAGCCGTTAACGAAACGACAATAGTATAAACTTAACAATGAAAATTGAGATAATTTTCAGAAAGAACATCAATAACCGAAAATAGATTATTGACAATAAGTACATACGCTAGGAACACAAAATAACAATTCTCAGTTGTCAAACTTTTGACAATCAGGACAAAATGGCAGCTATGTTTTTACAAACAATCTGTAGGCGGCGCGACGATCAGTAAAAATAAGTAATGTTTTAACTGTGCCCAGCACTAAACCGTACTGTGCCAAACTAAACTGATTAGAATAGGGTTTTATTTTAAGTTTTCTTTGTTTTGCAGTGATTATATCTAAGTATCTATATATTCCTTATTTAATTATCCCTCGTGCATACAATAAGTTTTAACTTTTGTATTCTTATTTCATCACCATATAAAAAGTATTAGTGAATGATAAGTGATGACCAAGTATAATATTACGATTCATCATCATCAAATTTACTAGCACCGATGCTTCTAATGTATTTTTAAAGCCTGAAATTCTCATCAGACGAAGATTTTAAAATAAATACACACCGTATCAAAACACTTATCAAACACAGTCTTAATCACTGAGATTAAACTGAACATCTCTAGTTTTAACACACGCTTAATGCATTTTTTTTTTCATTATAATTTAAGATCTTTCAATCAACCCGGACTCCATCAAAAATTAAATGACGGGTGTATCTTTATCGTATAATAACGTTCTTTTTTTTTTCTATTTTATGAACTAGTCTACCTGAGATCACACTCTTATATCACCTCTGAATATAGTATAAAAACATTGTTAGTAAACGGCTTTGGTTTTTTGCAGTATGCCAACTAATGATTCTGCTAACCGTTTGTGACATTGATGGCTTAATGAGAGCTGTTTTGTCTGCAACTTATAAAGATTTATTTATCGTATCGTAACAGGTTTTGTCTAGTTAATATTATTAAAAATAAATAATAAAATATCGTATGTTGAATTATCTTTATTGTATAGCGAACATAATGTTGAAATTTTATTGCGAATAAAATTTTTTGATATCACCTAAACACTTAAATCGGATGCGTATAATTAAATACAAAACATATAAATATCTTTATTTTATTTTTTTATTAGTCGATGAATATAAAAATGTTGCTGTCATAAAATAATACCTACGCGGACATTACAAATTCACGTCGTAACGCCTTCATCTCGCCGCATATTGGAATAACAACCAAACTCATAATTTACAACGAGTCTCATTAGTATACGCTGTTACAAAGTCACTATGCGCCCGTGTAAAGACGCCGCCCAACAAAGACATTGACATTCATATATTAACGCTAAACGTGACCACGAAACCGCTAGATATCGAACATCGAGATATGTAATTTTACGCCCAATCGACTTGGATAAAAATTAATACATCAATATCAAATCGAACCCAGTTCTCTATCGATATAAAAACGAGTTTGATACAACTTATCGATTAACCGATATTCGTCTTTAAGAAAAAAGGTTATAAATACAGTTTTCCAATGAAGTTTTTGCGCGGTTAGTGCAATGTCGTTAGGGTGACCATAACGAAGTAAAGGAATTCGTGGCCGTAGCTATTAGTCTCAAAATCGGTATGAGATAATTTTTTTCTCCAAGTTCTAAGGACACGAATTTCGTTTTCCGTCGATTCTTATAAAGATGAAGACATAAAAATTTTAGAAGTCGAGCGGCTCTTCAAAAGGACCTACATGCGTTATATTCGTGGGATTTTAGGTATTATTCTCTTGTTGGGTCGCTTGTACGTCCGCAAAATTGTTGACCGCTGACGCCTTTTGCTCCAACCTATTATTTTTAGGTATATCGCCCGCCTTGAAGCAGGCCAAGCGTGATCAACAAATCACATCGTTTCGGTCGTTTCTTTTTTTTTACACTGACCCGCGGCGTGTTTGTTTTCGTACATTTGAGATGTGATTATTATGGAAATTTGTTACCTAAACGACGCCCCGGTCGAGATGAAGGATAGATTTTAATTAAGATGACTAATATTTTTATAAGTATTCACAAATGTTCCTAATGAATTTATGCGATGATTAATACAATATAAACAAGCTTTAAATTCGTTTCGTTGTTGCGATTTTGTGAATTACCTACTCGTAACGTCGTAATGAATTAATAAAAATCTGATTTTAATAAAGATATTAAAAAAGATAGGACTATTTTAAAAAGTTTTTTTTTATTTTTCAATAAACTTAAGAATTATTTTGTTGCCTAAAATAAACATTAGTTTATAGCCTCACGGATGTCACAATTTAGAACCTTAAATTATGTATCTGTGACCATGTATCTAATATTATGTAGGTCGCCCAATTAGTGAAAACATATTAGGACATTCCCAATTTAGTTAACATGGAATCAGCTGTCGAGAAATAGCTCGTAAAAGACATCCTGTAATACATTAATCACATACGGCGTTAAATGACCACTTTATATGCAAAATGGACTCGACATGTTGACAACTCAATCTTAGCTTATAGCGACTAAGGTGACTAAGCAATCGAGATTTCTGGACTTGAAATATTTCTATAATGAAGACATTAAATGTCTCTTGACATTATAAACGGTTAATTTAAATTTTAAAATAAATTAGATATATTTTTTATTATTTATATTTGAAACATATACTATAAAAACCAAATGATCTTTATCCGGATAGATGACAAAAAAAAAACAGAGTTATCAACTCTGTTTTTTTTTAAATTGTCTATTACAATTATATTTTTTTTTAAATTATCATCATCATCTCAGCTTATATATATCCCACTGTTGGGCTCGAGGCCTCCTCCATAACGGGAGGTTAATTGACCTACTATACCACGCCGGTCAAACGTAATGGTATATTGGGTTTTGTTTTCAGTTTTCTTCTCTTGCAAAGATGTTACATGCGTTTTATATGCTTTAGTCATCTCTTACGATCACCCACGGGTAAGCTAGAGCGTGGTGAATTGTATTCTTACTCCGTCACCCCATGGATTTCGAAATAATAATAATAACGTTTTTTTAAATCATTTTGTAAAATTTACGCTTATTTATTAAATTAATAATTTATGGTTGGTTTTATTATTTTTTCTTTTGTTTTAGGTTTAGAGTACTTAAGTGCAGCGAGAAGTTTACATCCGGAGTTGCATGCTGGTAGTACACTGGCCAGTCAAGACTTCCAACTTAGCTTAGAAGGTAAGAACTTTAAAGTTAATTATAAGTAGCAATACATTTAGACTTGTGATGTATTATTCATTTTAGAACCATGTAATTGGTGTATATTTATAGGGTTTATACTTTACTAGCTTCTACCCGCGGCTTCGCCCATGTAATGAGTAACTTTCTCAAAGTTGAACTATTCTCCCAAAGGAATATATTACTGGGATAAAAATTATCCTATGTGTTAATCCAGGCATTACACTATTTTTTTTTTAAATACCATTTAGCACTAAGGAAATGATACTTGTATTACGCGGGACTTTACAGACATGCAAATAACGCAGACAAATTACACCCAGACTCAGAACGACACTTTTTGGATCGCACAAAGTATTGTCCTGCGTAGAAATCGAACCCATGGCACTGGCACGGAAGGTAGGTATCTCAACTACTACGCCATATGTGCAGTCATATTTGCAGCAGCAGCATTGGTTTATTTATGTGCCAATTTTGATCAAAATCCGTTTAACAGTTTACGCGTGATCGAGTAACAAACATCCAAACATCTTCACAAGCATTCACATTTATAATATTAATAGGAAGTAGGGTTTTCAAAATTATTAGTTTATTTAGTAATGTGTTGGAATAATTTAGCGTAATTTAGTTTTTTTTTATTGCTAATGGTGGCAAACGATCAAGCAGCACACCTGATGGTAAGTGTCACTGCCGTCCATTGACCTTTACAATACCAAGGGTATAACTAGGCCGCTGTCTACCAATATAAACCCCAAACCCACCCAGTCGAGCTTCCGGCTCTCTCGTTCACCGAACGAAGGGCAATAGCACATTGCTATTACTCATACGTCGATCTTCTGTGAGAGTGTGGTACTACCACATGAGTAAATATACGTATAGAGACCAAGCTTCTAAGGAGCGAGCAAAATTGTTACCTATTCTAATAGGGTTGGCACATGAGGATGCAAATAAATACACAAAACGTTTGTCAGCTTTTTTATGTAAGGATATTTTTTACAAAATGCTTAGTCTAAATAGTTTTTCTTTTGTTAATTTTTGATTTTTAATAATTTGTTATATCTCTTAATCGAATGTTAAATTCTAAATCTAATAATTGTTTTTTAAATTATCAATGGGAAAGCACTTGCTTGGCATATCAAATTTACAATCTTGTATACGTTTTAGTATATCACTACCAATATTAATAATATTTATTTCTACATCGAGTTATTCTTCAAATTTCTTCTCTTGCAATTCAACAAATGCGATGAAGTTGTCAGGAGGTATTATTAAAAAACCCAGTTGTATACTGCTTACGTTAAAGTCTTTGTAATGGCTGAAAAAAAAGAGTTTTTCACCGTATTTTTAGGTTGTTCAGATCTATTAACATACAATGACATTTTCTCATATTTATCTTGTTCCAGGCATTTTCTGTACAAATAGCCCGATACATAGACTAAACCATTTTTTTCCGGTAAATCAAATCGATGATCATTTTCCAATTAATTCAAATTTCAAATTTAAACAAACACGCACGACGTGATGCATAGCGAGCGGTGAGTGAGCCCTTTGTTTGAGCACTGGCCGAACCAGCCTAAACAGGTTTCGAGGTGACGAGCCGCCAGTGCTCACGCACACATGCGCATCATACTTGTAGTGATGTACCTACCATGGCGCGGTTGTTTGAAGGTTTGTCTCTGTACGTTTATTTACTCATGTCACTCATGTGGTACTACCCCGGACAGACCGGCCCGCGGCTGCAGACAGAAAACTGTCAACAGCGTGGTCCTACCACTATTAAGTTTCTCAAATGTACAGGGAACTTTAGAACTTTTTCTTCGCTACTAAAAAAAAAGAATAATAGACATTTTCAAACATATTTTTGTATTTCGATAAATGTAAGAAACATGCTATGAAGTCGAAATGGATATCCATGGCTTTCTTAGTATATTTTAGTTTCTTCCCTTTTATATACGAATTTTATTAAGAAGGAAAATATATATGTGTATTTACTTCTTTTTGTCCTGAATTCATACTCCACTTTTGGGTTCAAGTCTCTTTCGCAGTGAGGAAGGAAAGCAATTTTTTTGCTTTGATGTTATCTACATATCATATCTCTTAAGGTAGCATTCCGACCTTAACGACCGCGACCATATGACTACGTAATCATGGTCGTCTGTTGCGGGGCGACTGCTAGCATTCCGATATCAGAAATACGACCGTGACCTGCCAGTCTTTCCATAGTTTTATGGGTGACGATTTTGTTCTATTATAGCGATATGTCGGCATATGTTGCGGTGATATGTCTCTACAGCTAGATAAAAAAATATTCAGCAGCTATTGGAAGATGAAGATGATGATAAAATGATGATATGTTAGTTTGATTTGAAGATATGTTAAGAGTAAGAAGATCCACTTTTTTACATCACGTGAAGACGAGGGTTGCTTTCAAAACATTCTTAAAACTGTGCCATTTTTATGAATTTCTCGCCTGCATCGCGTGACTGCACTGCCTCTGGCGCGACCGAGTCGCAGTCGCCCTGCGACTCTCTGGCCACGCCCAGCGGTCGCTTGGCGCAGTCGCGGAGTTTGCATTAGTGCTTCATATAAATTCATACTAAGCAGTGGTCGCGCGTCGCGATCGCTAAGATCGGAATGTTACCTTTACACCTCTTTTATATGACGCGAACGGGTATAAAATGAGGTAATAAAATATATTATTATTACTTTTTCGTTACCACATTGTTATATGTGTATACATATATATAATGAAAGGAGTATATCAATATTTGACTATAAGGAGTATTCACTCCTTATAAATCAAATATTGGTAAATTAAGCATAAGGCAGGATAGTATGACTCGACTGCACAGCTAGCTTTAAAAAAATATGTATAACTAGACATATTATTTATATAAATTAACATCATGTTTTACAATTTATATTTAAAACTATCCTCATTAATATATACGCCTGGATAAACAACCAACCACACCTCATCGTTAACTTCCTCATCAATTTTGTATGAGCTCTCATTACACTGCCAATCTAGTTTATTGAATCGCCTATCTAGATTTTAAATCATAATTTTTATAAATACGTGTTTTCAAACAACTTTCTAATTTATTTTCCAATTAATAAATCATTTTGCATATATCATAAATAATTAAAATTTGAATATTATACTTTTATATTATAAAACAATTGTATTCGATATGATCTTTCGTATGTTGAAGGAGTAAGAATACAATTCACCACCCCCTATTTTATCCGTAGGTATCGCAATAGATGACTAAGGATTTCTTATGTTTACGAGTATTACACAGGAGGACTGACTCAGTTCTGCCGAAAAACATATTAACAACAAGAATTTAATACACAATCAGAATGCACAGATGGCGTAGTGGTTAAGATAACGACCATGTCAGTGCCACGGGTTCGATACCCACGCAGGTCACGCAGTTCGCATCCCACAATACTTTATGCGATCTACTAAGTGTTGTTCTGAGTCTGGGTGTAATTTGTCTGCGTTAATTATATGTTTGTAAAGTCCCCCGCAATACAAGGATTATTTCCTTAGTACTGGTCTTTAAAAAAAATGATTTTAAACTTTGTTTCTTATCGGTACGGGTAAGCTCCATTGATTATGTGGGGTAATATAGAATGTAATAGGGTCTTCTTGTTGCCATGTGCGACCAAATCTATAAAAAGACATGGCGCTGACTACCGACCTTTTTGTGCTGTGAAAAGTCAGTAAAAAAGATATTAAATTTATTTTTATCGGTCTTCAGGGTCAAGAATAGCTTCTCCAACTCGTCTAAGGTTATCTGGTGGTGCTATAGGTGCTTCAGTTAACCGAAAGAGAGCTGTCTCCTGGAGTCCGTACTCTGCAGAGTCATTGGACTTAGCAGCAGTGATCAGAGCTTCGCCTGCTAGTCTTGCTGTCAGAGCACCTTCAGCTGCATCCACCGGCAGTTATGGACATCTTAGTGCTGGTGAGTTTAATTAAGTTACTGTTTAGTAACTCACTGGTATTGATGAGTAATTAATAAAGATATAGATAACACAAATTTACAAATGGCTGTTCTAGTAGTTAATTCATGATTGGGTGCCGCTTGTTAACTCAGTTCCAGTCATAATATTTGAGAATTAATTATATCCGTAGAAGAACGGGTGTAACCGAGATAGCCCGAAGAATTAGCACGTTGAACTGGGACAGCCCGCCTACTAGGTGGACTGACGACATTGTGAAGGTCGCAGAAAACCGTTGGATGCAGGTGAAACAGGACCGTTTCGAATGGTATTCTCGTGGGGAGACCTATATGCAAAAGTGGACGTTAACGGGCTGATGGATGGATGAAATTATATTATGATTTAAATGGCGTCAATGCAGCTGCAATGACAGCTAATACTTATTATATATATGTTGTACAGAATTTTATATAAAATAAATCAATTCGTAAAAAAAAATAGGTAAAATAATAGACAAACCCGCTGAGTTTTTTGCTGAATCTTTTCGTTGGCGGTCGCGTTCCAATCCGATGGTAGTTTATTTAATTAATTTAAGATAATATGTTAAACAAATTACTAAGTTTTAGCATTTAACATGCTAAAGCTCAGTAATTAATTTAACATATTATTTTAAATTATTTCTACAAACTACCAAAGGATCGGATGGTAAAAAAAAATATTTACGAATGAAAACTGTCATTGTCAAATATAATTGTTTTGTTTTTATTAATGTTAAATCTAAATGATTTGGGTAACAGGGTCGTATCATCGTTAAATTCAATTCTAACTGTAAAGTTAGTGTATTAAATTTGTACAATTTGTAATCATTGTCCGATAGATGTCACTATATCTAATATCTGTTCTTACTAGTGTAGAAATAATGTGTTATTACATTTTTTTTTCAGGAGCGATTTCTCCAGCGCTATCTCTCTCGCACGCTTCCTTGGCTCAGCAATTGCTGGCACGAGGTGGTGTTGTGGGTGGTAGCGGTGTTTTAGCTGGTGGGGTGTTAATGGACCCTGCACATCAGCAGGCAGCCGCTGCGGCCGCTCATCATGCAGCGCATGCACACCTGGTTGCTGGGATTCATAGGTAATATATCCTGCTCTTACCCCAATAAATTGGGGTCGACGCAATATGTATTCGTACACATTACAAACATTATTGGCAATAGTTTCATGATCGGCCGCCTGCCTGACGTCACCCCTCTTTGAGAATGTAATTGTTGACCAAACGTCATCGGGTGGAGTTGGTCCTCTAACAAACTCTTCTGTCGTCATTATCATTCTCTTACTCTTGTCCCAATTACTTGGGGTCGATACGATATGTACTTTTCTTTCATAGTACATAGTGTAAAAGGTATTGGCAATAGATTTATGATCGGCCGCCTGCCTGACGTCAAGTTTCTTTGGGAATGTAATTGTCAACCAAACGTCATCGGGTGGAGTTCGTCCAGGTCGATATAAGGCTCTTAATCGTCTTTTACGACATCCAAGAACAAAGTAAGGGTTGGTAGTATACGTAGCCTTTACCAAACAGCTAACACTTCGGCCGTGTTGTTTGGAATAAAACAAATGGTTTATGTTCTTTATTTTCTTAGTAACATGACTAAAATAGGCTACCTATGATCTTAACGTATCGGAATTTATCGAACCTTGTTCAGTTGATTAATGATTGGTTTACAGATATTGACAGAACTGATTCAAATGTTTGATAACACATATGAACTTTACCTCGACGTAAAACAAAAAAAAAATAATAAGAAATATTTCGTATTTAAACGTTGAAAAGATTTCTAAATGTGATAAAGATTCTGTTGGTAAAGTAACAGACTAAGAATGTAATGTCAACAATCTTATTCCATGCCTCGTAAAATTGAGGAATGAAATTATTTTTTTCGTAGATTTTTATGTTTTTTTTTTCTGAATATTTTGATTTGAGACCCTGCATTCTTCTTTTTTTATTATTAAAAGATACAACGTGCATTAAGGAAATAAGTCTTGTATTGTGAGGGACTTTTTAAACATGCAATTAACGCAGACAAATTACGCCTATACTCAGAACAACAGGGCGGGTCTATGGGGTCGCGCGCCGCTTCTTCTGTCACCCCGGACGGATTTAACGAGGTGTAACCACCCCATAGCTTACCGCGAAAAAAAAATAGATTTGGAACAACAGCTTGTGGATCACAAAGAAAAGTCTCACTTGCATCGTGGTTTAGTTTTATTTTTGTAGTCATTTACGATAACGACAAGATATAATACGGATTATTAAAAAAAAAATCAATGCACTTAACCTGCACAAAAGTATATTAATAAAAAGTTTATAATTGTTCACAGATCTCACATATCATCTCCTACGCAACTTCTGATGGGTGCTCCAGTGGACGTGCGTCCAGGTCTGACCCTGGATGGCACGCCACCACAGCACCTTCAGCAACCACCCCAGCAGTCTGAAATCACTAGTGTGATGGAAGCAGATAGGTAAAGAATATGAACATATATATATAAAACAAATTTCCAATACTATCTTGAACTGTTTAATAATTTTAACGATTTCTAATGTTTACGCGAATATTAAAAACGAAATAAAATTAATTTTACAATTTTTTTTGCATTTGTATTTGATTATTACTTATCCGATGTTTCGAATACTTTGCTTTGTTCCTGCTCACGGGAAGGAGATGTTTCACATCCAATAACCTCATCATTATAATAGAGTCTTTCAAATTCATTATCAGTAGAAAAAAAAAAACAAAGAATCTATGTAACATTTATTTTGTTTTTAGTCAAGTCTTATTAAAAAAAAAAACTGAATTTCTGGTACTTATTTTAGGATGACAATTGGTCAACTAAATAAATACTGCGTAATATTTTTCTTTTAGTTTGGTTTAACTAATTAGGAGTTTTCTCGGTGACCTAAAATACCACAGTCTTAATGGTTATAATAGAATATAGTTATCAATTGTCTTATACAATAAATTTAACCCAAAAACTGTACATAATTATTCAGTAGTATCTTAGATTCATCGGATAAGTACTAATAAAACTAGAATGCTATTACATTGACCTATATATTTGTATTAAGGTTGTTTCTTCGAAGAAAATTATCACGAAGGCCATCACTTCGGGCGCATTACATCGACATCTATCTTCATCAAATATCATGTATCTTGTATCTATTTATGTATCTTCGACAAAATTATACTGAGCATAATTCTATAAATCCACATTGTCTAATAAATATTTAAACACATTTGACGGATTGTATATGAGTGTTTCCGTGTGGTGACGGAGTAAGAATACTATTCACCACCCCATATCTTACCCGTGGGTGATCGTAGAAGACGACTAAGGGATATAAAACGCATATAACATCTAAGCGAGACAAGGAAAACTCGAAACAAAACTCTACACCAATACGTCTGACCAGCGCGGTATAATAGGTTAATTTCTCTCCCATTACGGAGGAGGCCCGAGCCCAACAGTGGGACATTTATGGGCTGTGATGATGATGATAATGAAGACGGAATGTAACTCACTATTATCATTCCTTTATCTCAATTACCTGGGGTCGACGCAAAATGTATTCATACATATCGCGAAAGTTATTTTCAATAGTTTTATGATCGGCCGCCTGCCCGACGTTAACCCTCCTTGAGAATGTAATTATTGACCAAACAGCATGAGGTGGAATTGGCCTGGGTCAATGCTCTTAGTTGCCTTTTATGGTATTCACTAAGGTAGTATTCGTAGCCGCTACCACACAGCAAAGTATAACTAAAATATACAATTACAATTATCAAAAAGTTTTCTACCTGAAAGGATTTAAGAAGATGTCTGAAAGTGTGATCTGTGCCTGTAGATAGTAAAATATAGGCCTAGTAATATAAAAAAAGATCTGAGGATATTTATTATTTTGTATTATTTACATTCGACTAAAGGTCACAATCTTTAATTTATAGGTAATTTAAGTTCAGCGATAAGTTTAAGAAACCAACGTTCATGCGTCCCGAAATATTCTTACCAAATTCTATCAGAATCTTATTGTATACAAATTATTAATAATTAATGGGTGAGATACCCATGCGTCAGCCTATCAACGTTTATTGTTACATTAAGGTCTTCCAAAGGAGAGATAATGTCCATATCTCCTCGCTTGGTTGGAGTGTGACCAATCATGGTTGATATTATATGTTCTTCCGATTGGTGACGTAGTAAAAATACAACTCACCACCCCCTATCTAACCCGTGGATGATCGTAAGAGACGACTAAGGGATATAAATGCATGTAAAATCTATGCAAGAGATGGAAAACTCGAAACAAAACCTTATATCAACACGTCTAACCAGCGTATGCCATTTTCCCTTCCATTAAAGAGGAGGCTCGAGCTCAACAGGGACATAGATGAGCTGAAGGTGATGATGATGATAATTATAAGTTCCCCTTAGCTAGTTTCTACGGATCTTATCTAATATAAAACTGAATGATTTGATCGATTATCAAAGTTGATTATCATATTAATTCATTTCTATTCTAACAGTGCAACAGGTATGACGCAACGGAAGTCACCGCAGAGTTTGATGGGTCACCGAGATAATATGCATAGCAGCAAACCATTATCCGCGGCGGCTGAAAGCACAGTTCACGATGGACTCGACTCTAAAGATGAGCCTGGAGATTTCATCGAGACTAACTGTCATTGGGTATGTATTTATTCAAAACATAGTTTTAATATGTCAATTTGATATATTATTTTATATACTATCTTCTTCTTTAGCTTATATGGGGGAATATATGTATATTTAATATTGTTTAAAACTAATTTTCTCCACGTTAAGAAGGGAATTGGCTTTATATACCGATATAAGCGATTTATCCGTGTAGTGACGAAGAACACAATTCACCATTGTCTTTTTTGCACGTAGGTGACGTACAAGAAGACTAAGTTATTTATCATAGTCTGTAGTGCGTTTAGTTGTTAATATTGGCTTGGGCTGAAAATCAACGGCTGGGGGGGTGTACCTGCATTCCTGGCCACAAGTTGAACCCAATACCATTTTGTATTTACTATCTATTTGTTATTATTTTTTTTTTTAATTTCCATAATGTAATTTTATTTTTCCTTTGTAAAAACAAATAAAGATATTTTCTTTCTTTCTTTTTTTCTTCTAAGAAACATTATAGGCATATAACATCGATGCAAAGAAAGGAAAACTTGACAAAAACCTCAATGACACCACATCTGAACGGCATAGTGTAGTAGGTCCATTTCCATTCCATTGTAGAAGAGACGCGAGCCCAACAATGGTAGTTTTATGATAAAGACAATGATGATATATTAAGTCTTCTTTCCTTTGCATATAAAAACATTTCTCATATACATATAAACTCTAGACGTCTTTTAAAATACCCTTTTTTTTTTGTTCACGCTGTGGAAATGCATTTACGCACTAGCCCTCGCCGGTGACAGACGAAGGGGTGTGTGGAACTCGCCGGTCAGCTGGTTCGACCGAAATACCCACTAAAACCACAGCGGTCCCTTCCGCGCTTTTACGGGATGCCGGAGAGATCGTCTATTGACATTCTATCCCCGACACCCCAAGGCCTTTTAAAATACCCTAGAGTAAGAAGCAAGTGGTAATATTTTGTAAACTCAATCTATTACCACACGGATGAGTTTTCTTTATTGTTTTAGGTTAATTTTAAACTAAGAAAAGTTAGCATGATCTTAAAGTTTCAATTTACAGTTTTGTTTCAATTAACAGAAAAACAGTTGAATCGCGATTAAGTCGATTGTGAATGCCGTCACGCTAAATAATATTATTAATAGCTATAACGCTATTGCTACACGTAACCTTTTGTACTTTTACTAATTTCATCTATCTTTCGGCCTATAGAAGTCTACTGTTGGATATATGTCTATTGCCTCATCATCATTCTCCTATTCTTATCCCAATTACTCGGAATCGATACAATATGTACATTTCTTTCATAGTACATATTGTAAAAGTTATTGCCAATAGTTTTATGACCGGTTGCCTACCAGACGTCAACCCTACTTGGGAATGTGATTGTTGACCTAAGGGCATCAGATGAAATTGGCCTAGGTCGTCGTAATGCTCTTAGTCGTCTTTTACGACATCTTAGTTTGGCAGCTACAATTACTGCTATAGTTTCACAGGAAAATGCTGTTACCTATTTTTCTGTTAATCCCTTAGCCTACTTTTACGATTACGTCGGTACCGCTACACGTTATCTCAATACTTATAATTCTTACCATATTTTTAGGTGGATTGCAAGCTGGAGTTTCCAACGCAAGATGATCTAGTGAAACATATCAACACAGATCATATTCATGCCAGCAAAAAAGCATTTGTCTGCCGCTGGGTGGGATGTTCGAGGGACGAGAAACCGTTTAAAGCGCAGTATATGCTCGTAGTGCATATGAGGAGGCATACTGGAGAAAAACCACACAAGTGCACTGTAAGTATTGGCCCTTCATAATTTATCGCCAATAGCGGCAATAGTTAATGTCTTTTCTGTTTTGAATCTATAGGATACTAAAAAAAAATGTTTTCCTTAATTTACAGTTCGAAGGTTGTTGTAAAGCGTATTCTCGTCTGGAAAATCTGAAGACTCACCTTCGAAGTCACACGGGTGAGAAGCCATACACTTGTGAATATCCTGGATGCGCGAAAGCGTTCTCTAACGCCAGTGACCGAGCGAAGCATCAGAATAGGACGCACAGTAATGAGGTCAGTCCTGCTTAGAATACCAGCTGCTTATTATTATTATTTTTTATTATTAAATTGTATTAATTTTAATAAAAAATCGATGCTCAAACTAGGTAGAATTTTAAATAACATTATTCAAAGATGTATGAAGTGAAGTTTTCAAAGACTTATTTTATTTGTCGGTACCGCAATTAAATATTTGATTTTTAAATTCTCGACGTTTCGCACACTTTACAGAATGCTGTAAAATAAATATGAACGAATGGTCATAGGGAGAACTGAACGCTGTAAAGTGTTCGAAACGTCGGACAATTAAAAACCAAATACAAACGCGATAGAATCCATAAAAATAATTTTAGTTTAAATGCTACTTGCGTAAACATCAGAAATCATTTCATATTTTACATATGTTATAAAAGTGCGCTTTCTTAATTTTCAGAAACCATATGTCTGCAAAGCTCCGGGTTGTACCAAAAGGTATACAGATCCGTCATCGCTACGAAAACATGTTAAAACTGTCCATGGTGCTGAATTCTATGCTAGCAAGAAACATAAAGGTAATATTTTATACCTCTTATCTATAATTTCTTAATTGCCACTCTTGGCAGGTGGTTTAGCAATCGCTGTAGACAGCAAGTAGTAACAGACAAGCCCACAATCCTGACGAGACCTTCAGCCAATTTTTACGACTCTTAGGATCAAACAATTGATAACGACAATTGTTTTCCCATCTCGTCACCACATGAGCCGTGAAATTCAAGTGGCACAGGGCCGTTGTCAGTGACATTCTCGTGTCTAACAGTGAACGTCTTCGGGCTAATGGATGAATAAATGTATGGAAGTCATGAATGTGATTGATTATGATGTTTATATCCTGTATTTTTGAATTGAAAACTTCTTTAGGCGCGTTGAGCGTTTTTGGAGGGGAAAAACTTATAGGTTCGCGTCATCGACATGCTAATGCTAATAGTATATCTATAGCTATGTGAAAACTTCTTTAGGCGCGTTGAGCGTTTTTGGAGGGGAAAAACTTATAGGTTTTTATTTTTATATAAAAATTAGAAAATTATTATTATTTCAATTAGTCTTAAGTTAATAGCTTTCACTTCTATCGGCAGTCCCCATGACTGCCTGATGTTTTTTTTTCTTTCTTTCTTTTTTCTTTTTAAAACACCCACTCTACACCAAGGTAAGTACAAGTACTCTATTGCTTGGGACTTTACAAACATGCAATTAACGCAGACAAATTACACCCAGACTTAGAACAACATTTTGCGGATCGCACAAAGTATTGTCCTGAGTAAGAGTCGAACCCACGGTACTAGCACGGAAGGTATCTTAATGATTACGGCATTTGTGCAGTTAATTGCTATTAGATGTTTATGTTTGCAGTAAGAAGTCTTTGTAAATAATTGATAATCTAGCCACTATAAGAATGGGAATAGCAGTTTTACCATGTACCTACCATATCAAGCGCTAATGTGTTTATTTATATACTGAATATGTGTTTACTATACTTTTTTTCTATGTTATGTTATCTAGGATGCAATCGTGGTGATGATTCAGCTGAATCGGGCGGTGGTGGAGCAGGTTCTTCACCGAGGTCGGAGGAAGGAGGAGTACCTCTTGGAGTCAGAGGGCACACATCTTCAGCCTCGGTCAAGAGCGAAAGCCCTGCGTCACCAATCCCCCACGGCCTACACACGCCTGCTCATCAGGTAATGATGATGGTATGATACGAATATGATAAAATTATATATCTTTAATTTTACTTTATTTTTATTTAAATTAATTTTATTTCAATTTAAATTTTCTAAAATTTGTAGTCGCGGGTATTAATGCCAACATACATACATACATATCATCACGCCATATCCCTTGCAGGGTAGGCAGAGAGAACAGAGTGCCAGAGAACTCTATCCTTGCATACTTCACTCGCTTCCTCAATATTCATAATTCTCTTCATACACGCTCACCGGTTTCGGAGAATCTTGACTCCACCTTCCTTCAGTATACGACCGATCTGGTCTAGGTAGGCGAGTCTTGGTCTCCCCCGGTACCTACATCTTTCCACTTTCGCATTGTATATCTTCTTAACCAGACGTTCGTTCGGCATTCCTTTCGCATCTTTATACCAATACTCTCTTTCAAACCTACTCGCTCTCTTACGTCGCCGTTACGAATGCGGTCGGTCAGCCTAACTCCACAGATTTTCCGTAGAGATCGCATTTTGACTGCATTAATTTTACTTTCATACTCTTTTCTGCATACCCAACTCTCGCTTCCATACAGTAATGTTGGGACAAGCACTGCGTTATGTATTGCTACACGTGCCTTCTGGCTGAGGTGGTGGCTGCCGAGAAGTTGCCCCAACGCTCCGTTCACTCTATTTCCCGCATTCACTCTTTGCTCTATATCAGTGGTATACCTTCCATCTCGGCTAAATCCACATCCAAGATATACAAATTCATCCACTTGCTCTAGTACATAATTACCTATTGTTACTCTTACATCTGTTCTGGTAATGTAATGCCAACCATTCCTTAAAATGCTTATGACTGTCATAAAAGATGACTAAGAGCTTTGCCATCGACCTGGGCCAATGCCATATGATATGGTGTGGATAATAATTTAATTATTTCCAAGGAGGGTTAACGTCAAGCAGGCAGCTGGTTATAATTTTTTTGCAATATGTACGATGAAAAAAAGAGCGTTGCGTCTCATCATCTCAGCTCGTATATGTCCCACTGTTAAGTTTGTGCCACTACCGCAATAGGAGGGAAATTGACCTACTATACCACGCTGGTTAGACGTGTTGGTATAGCGTTTTGTTTCGAGATTTCCTTCTCTTGCATAGATGTTATATGCATTTTGTATCCCTTAGCCGTCTCTTACCATCACCCAAGGGTAATGTGGTGGTTATTTGAATTATTACGCCGTCAACACATGGATATACTTGAAAGCGATACTAGCTTATTATTGGAATAGATTCAGTCGTTTTATTTTCAATTTAATAGAAACTGCATTAATGAAAGGTAATTCAAAATGTATTTCACGGTTTATAGTAAAGAAGAAGCTGTGTGGTAGCGGCTACGAATACTACCAACACTTACATTGCTCGTGGATGTCGTAAAAGACGTATAGGAGCTTTATAATGACTTAGGCCAACTCCATTTGATGCCGTTTGGTCAACAATTATATTCCCAAAGAGAATTGGCGTCTGGCAGGCAGGTCATAAAACTATTGCTAATAACTTTTACAATATGTGCGACATCATTTTTCATTTCGTAATCGGATTTTATAAATAATTAAGCATATTAAATGCTAAATTTCAGTAATTTAAATAACAAGGTTGTGTCATCGTTTAATACAATTCTAACTGTAAAGTTTGAAGTATTAAGCCTATAACAATGTGTAAACATTGTCGGGTAGATAGCACACCGTCACCTTAAGACGTAAATACAATACGAAATGAAATTTGCATGTCCTACAATTAGTCGCGGTAGTGTAGTGGCAGCACGATTGGGCCGGAATCCCAATAGGCGCGGGTTCGAATCCCGCTTGCGACATCATTTTTCATTTCGTAATCGGATTTTATAAATAATTAAGCATATTAAATGCTAAATTTCAGTAATTTAAACTTTTACAATATGTGCTATAAAACAAGAGTGCATAATGTATCGACCCCAAGTAAAGGGGTATTAGAGAAGAAGAATAATGAGTAAGGCAGAATCCTTAAAGAAGCTTTATATAGGAATTTATTGAACAAAATAATGCGTTGGGATAAGAGCAGATAATTAATGATGTAGAAAACGTTGTAGTAAACTTTTTTTATTGTTTTTTTTACAGCTGTCAGCTCAATGTGGAGGAGAACTGGACTTTGGAGGCTCTGGTCTTGGAAGTTTTGGAGACGAACATGGTGCACCTTACTTCAGATTAGATGGAGAGGTAAATTTGTCGTAAATTGCAAATGAAAACAGTTGTTATGATAACATTATTGGGCTATATTTTATAACATATTATTATTTCTTCACCAGGTGGAACAAGAAGTAGTGGGTGAGGTGGGTCAGCTACCTCTAATGCTCCGAGCTATGGTGGCAATAGGATCCCCAAGAGCTCACCACCATGCGCCGCGCGTCGCCAACAAAATGTGTGTTGCCCGATTATTGCCGCCTCATCCTGATATTGCCCCAGGTTAATATTTTTATTTAGTCAGTCAGTTTTTTTTACTTGAGCTTAGCTTTATACATTTCTACGAAAGAGAGTTACTGTTTGGTATCCTGGTAAAATTCTTAGTCGATTTTCATGACTCTTGCGGACAAGCAAAAAGGTGTATTTTTATATAGGTCGATCTGCTTACAAGACAAATACTTTTTCTGTGTTTAAATACATTCACTATTCTCCTACTCTTATCCCAATTACTTGGGGTCGATACAATATGTACTCTTCATTCATAGTACATATTGTAGAAGTTATTGGCAATAGTTTTATGACCGGCCGCCTGCCAGACGTCAACCCTCCTTGGGAATGTAATTGTTGACCAAACGGCATCATATGGAATTTGCGCAGGTCGTTATAAGGCTCTTAATCGTCTTTTACGACATCCACGAGCAAAGCAAGGGTTGGTAGTATTCGTAGCCGCTACCACACAGCAATGAATTGGAATATATTATATACCTGCTAATTGTATATAGTTGTGTGGTCCTCCGCGATTAATATTTATTGCTTAATATAATATAGAATAACATTTTCTCTCTACTTACTTCAGAAAAAGAAAAATGTGTATACCTATCTACATACTTCTAAAAAATCTAATTATGTATGTCTATAAATTTTGCATTTTTCACAATCTAATATTGCATTTTCGTGTGTTGTCGGAGTAAGAATACAAATCACCATCCCCTATCTTACCCGTGGGTGATCGTACGAGACGACTAAGGGATATAAAATGCATATAACATATATGCGAGGGAAGGAAAACTCGAACCAAAACCCTATACCAACACGTCTGACCAGCGCGGTATAGTAGGTTCCCTCCCTTTACGGAGGAAGTCCGAGCCCAACAGTGGGACATTTATAGGCTGTGATGATGATGATGATGATGATAATCTAATAAGTATGTAATTTATAACTTTTTTACGCTATTCTTTTCTACCATTTATCACATTTATTATTAATGAAAAAAATATTATTATTTGCAGGTGGAGCACCAGGTCGAACGGAACTCGGAACAACAAATGTAGCTGTAGAGTTGAAGACCGGTGTTCCTAATACTAGGCGAGATTCTGGCATTTCATCTGGTAGCAGTCTCTATAGTGCGAGGTATCTGTTATATATTTAAAAAATCTGAAATTTAATTGAGGTTCGAAAGGTGTCATTTATGCAAGTTTTTTATTGTTTATGCTGGCAAACAAGCAAGCAGCACATCTGATGGTAAGTATTAGTAGCGCTCATGAACCCTTACAATGCTAGAGCCGATTCCATCTGATTCCATCAGAGTACAGCTAGGCCTCTGCCTTCCAATCAAAACCCACCAGAAAGGGCTTCCGAGTTTTTCACTCAGTGAAATAATCATGAGCTTCATAGGAAAGCGCTATCGCCTGTATCTATAGTAAAAAGACTAAATAGTATTCTCAGATTAAGCTATTACTTGTTGCAAGCGTTTTGAGAGACACAATTTTTTTTTAAAGGCACAATAAGTAAAAAAAAAATACTAATAATGGATACTAATTACATCTTGACTACGAGCAATCATTTCAAAGTCGCACAAAGAACTTTAGTGTCGAACCTGTAACACTCGAAATCCTTATTCACTAAATGAAATGATCATCATCGTTATCAGCTCATTTACGTCTTACTATTAGGCTCAAGCATCCTCTACACTAGGATTATACACGCGAGTAAGCGGGTGGAGCGGTGAAGGGATGCGCGTAGAGAAAAGTTTAAATAAATAATTCTTTCCTCTCCGCGCACATCTTCCTTCACTTCACCGCTCCAAGCGCATGTTCACGTACGGTAACAAGGATGGTTGGTGAGTTAGTATACCATGCTGATTGGACAGGTTGGTAAATTGTAAATATCTCGATATTCTTATAAATAATAATTGATATTTTTTTTTCAGATCATCCGACATATCACGGAAAAGCAGTCAAGCATCAGTTGTATCTGGGGCTGTGGCTACTACAACAGGCATTGCTGGGAGACAGCCCTTGTCACAGCATACTCCAGTGTACGATCAACTCTCGCCTGATAGCAGTAGAAGGTACGATCTCAATGACCAATCTTATAGCAGAGTCCATTCATATATAAAGAAGAGGTAAAATATTGTGTCCCTAGCCCATCCTCACAGGTAGAACAAGTATGAAATGAGTAAAAAAATCTTATTTAAACGGTTTTAATAAAAATGGAGATTATAATTATTTAGACAATATACTAAAAGCTATAAAAATATTTTGGTAGTTTCTAGGTACATGTACCATTCTCCTCATAAGGCTATGTCATATATCAGACGAAAAATAAAGTCGTGAACAATAATTGAAGCTTTTAGCTAAATCAATTGAGGCTGCCTTTCTATTGCGGAGCAGACTATTACCAATTTATAGGAAGTTTAATATAAAGGTTATACATAAACGCCTCACGCCTGTTTTCCCAGAGGGGTAGGCAGAGACTATGGATTGCCAGAAAGCACGATCCTGACATACCTCCATCGCTTCATTCACGCTCATCACAGTCTTCATGCATGCTCTACGATTACGCGTACTCTTAATCTGACCTTTCACTAACACATCTTCAATTTGATCCAGAAAAGTACGACGTGGTCTTCCCCTTGTAATAGTTTCACTATAAATGGTAGTCTTCCCCATTGTAATCGTCCTCCTATAAAGGCTATAAAATAATATATCACTGATATTATAATAATTAAATTTGATTTTTCAGATCTAGTCAAGTATCCTGTGTAGGTTACGCTCCAGCGCCTTCGTCAGCGCTCGCCGCCGTGCAGGCTGTCAGAACATCACAGGGAAATCAGGTATGTTGGTATATTAATAATATTTTTACCATACCTATCCTATCCTAACAATAACCACTGAAGGCAAGTATTTGATACCGATAAGAGGTATGCCAGGTTTTGTGACTACGCGCAGCCTTTTCCGTCCGGCTGGGCTTCCTTCACCATAAATATTGCAATAGATTTGGCAATAATTGCTCTGTTTGCTTGAGGTGAAACCTCCTTGGAAATGTAATTCTTGACAAAATGGTATCAGATGATTGATGAGAGATTATAGCAAATATGCGTAATTTATTGCACGCCTCATAAACGAAGCGTTGAGGTGATGCTCTACTCTCGATATATGAAAATCAAGGACTTTTTAAAACTAAAAATGACTGTATTTTTCTCACACTGCACTTATAGGATATTATTATCATACATATATCAAGAAAAAACATTCGTGTAAAAGTATTTTAAAAAGCAATTATTTTGTTTAAAGTAAGAAAAAAGTTGCTTAAAAAAATATTCGAGGCCGTCCGGAAGTTTCCGTAAGGATCTGGCCGTAAGGATCTGGGAGTTTCCGTAAGGAGCTTCCGTAAGGATCACGACCGTAAAAACTAATGTATCGAAGTTTTTCTTTTATTAAAAGGTTCATAACCGCAACGCGCTGTTTCCTTTCGAAAATGGTTTGGTAATTCTTTGTCGTTAAAATGCAATTAATAAAAAACTAAACTGTTTAGTCTACTGTATGTATACCTTATGAAAATTGAATTCGTTTACTTTTTTGTTTGTCCATTCGGACAGGCAAAGGAAACGTATTCCATATAACCATGGTTTCTTCATGCTTGCAGCATTGTAAACGAACAGCTATGTTTAGCACTACGTCGAGAATGGCACGAAATTTTAAAAGTATATTTCTTTCATTTTTAAATGAATTTAGTAAATGATAAATAATATAAAATTATGAGGCGTGCACTTTTGGATGTTCCAAATTAGTTATTTATTACGTTAACCAACAATTGTTTACGTATATACAATATAATACATCTGAATTTAAAAAAAAAAAGTAACAAACATATATTTCCTTAGCTTTAGTAACTGGGCAATTGAATAAACTTATTATATTATTTTAGGCCGTACTTCTCCGAGGAGTGACTTGTTCCGAAGTGAGGGCTGAAGAGTTAGCGCTCGAGCTCGACCCAAATGTGCAGGTGAAAGAGGAGGCGAGAAGATTATCTGAGCAGTCCAACTTGAGCGATCAGCAGTACCAACAGTATCCTTGTCCTACTGATGATGATGTGGTATGTCTATTAATTCTATATTGTTACTTCATCATCTCAGCTCATATATGTCCCACTGTCGGGCTCGAGCCTCCTTTATAATGGGAGGCTAATTGACCTACTATACCACGCTGGTCAGACGTGTTGGTATAGGATTTTGTTTCGAGTTTTCCTTCTCTCACATAGATGTTAATGCGTTTTATATTCCTCAGTCGTCTCTTACGATCACCCACGGGTAAGGTAGGAATTGTATTCTTACTCCATCAACACACGGAAAATTGTTATTTTACTATACCAAAAAGCGATCTTCTGTCTTATTTCAATCATATAATAGATTATTACATAAATTTAATAATAAATAAAATTAATACAGAAGTATGTGCATTATGTATATTTCTTGATAAGCTTCAATCTAATCAAGTTTTTAATTAAGTGTAACCATTATCCTACTACAACTAATTAGTTCATTCTCTTATAGTAAGTTAACTATAATAGAAAGTAATGAGTGATAAATAAAGACTTGGCTTAAAAGTCCTGGCGACCGGGGCTAAAATATCTTTTAAATTATAAACTTTTTTTTTCTAATTTTTTGTTCGCTCTCGTTAGCTATTTGCTCTATCCACCATACTTTCTTATTCGTTAATATCACAAAAATAACTAATTATATATATTTTTCTTCCAGGCTGATGCTCCATTCCCATTCAAGACAGAAGACGACCAAGAGACCGTAACGTTCAAAGAGTCGCGTTCGAACTCTACGAATACTGTGGTGATTACCACCGCACAGGTCCACCATCCCAACCAGGAAGTCAATCTAGAACAGGTAAGAAGTTCGAACATATTAACTAATAAGAATACAATATATCTTCCTTTACTAGGTATAAAGTAAGAGATCTGTGTAGTGACAGATTAGGAATACACCTCTCACCCAAATTAATAATACATATGTCACCACTTCGTACTTTATTGTGAGAGTCGTAAATATCTCCTGAAGGTGACCTCTAGAGGAACAAGCATTTTTCTGAGAAATTTATAACACCTACTGCAGTCGCCAAACCACCCGCCATGCGCGACAATAATAACTTTTCCCCTCAATAAACATAAAAAAACTTCTGCTTCGAAATTAAGAGAGAAATATAGATAGAACATGGAAATTAAGATAGAACATAAACTTTTCATGATAAAATACTATTATGCAAATGTCCATTTCCGTACCAATTAAAGAAGTATCATAACTGAAAAAAATGTTTCAGGTTGCCGAAGGCGAAATGGTGGAGAACAAGCTGGTCATACCAGACGAAATGATGCAATATCTTAACCAATCAATATTGGCAACGGAATCGGTAAAACCAGCTAAAACTGACTCCACCAACCAACCTGAACCAGAAACTAACACAGAGAAAGACACTGCAACCAAAGACAATACCATCAGTGATTTGCCCAACACAAACATTTCTAATGATAAAATCAGTGATGTAGCAACAAGTGACGATTCTTTACTTAAAAACCTTGGTGCCATAGGAAGTGATCTCAATATAAGTGATATTCCAGTTGATTTAAGATCTCTAGACGTTAGTATGTCGGGCAATAGTGGCTCCTTACTAAATTCAAAATCGCCCGATAATAAAACTCCATTACAAGAGCAGGTTATTCCTGAAGTACCTACTGACAAATGTGAAAAAGACTTTGCAAAGACTACAGCGAGCAGCGTGAATACAAATCCTTTGCAGTCCTTGCAGACGATGACGGCAAATCAAGCTGAATCAACAAACAGAATGCGTAGCAATCAAATATCTCAGAAACAGGCTACAATCAGTTCCAAAACTGTAGTAATGAATCAGAATGTATTAAGTCCTCAGAATTTACCGCACAGTATGCTCAGTCCTCAAAGTCTGCCTCACAGCGCCATGAGCCCTCAAAGTGTGATGAGTCCTCACATCGTTCCTCAGAGCGTTATGAGTCCACAAAATGTTCCACATAATGTGATGAGTCCACCTAGCATCTACAACGTTATGAGTCCACAAAGTGGCATGAGTGTCATGTCTCCACAACATAACGCTATGAGTCCACAGAGTATACAAAGTTTGATGAGTCCACAAATGCCTAACCAAATTATGATGAGTCCTAGACACAATAATATTGGTAGTCCAATGTCACAAAACTTGGCTAGCCCTATGATAAATATGGCCAGTCCAATGAATCAAAACATAGCTAGTCCTTTGAGCCATGGCATGCCAAGTCCAATGCATCCAGGACTTCAAAGTCCTATGGGACAGGGTATGGGGGTTGCGATGGCTCAAAATATATCAAATATGACTATGAGTGGTCAAGTTTCAAATCAAAATCAAATGTTGAACATAAATATGAGTCAGGGTGCCCAAATGCCTGTAAATCAAAACTATGTTAATCATCGATCAAATTGCAATAAAACAAATATGAATAGAAACAATGTAAACCAATACCAAAACCAAAATTACAACCCAACGCCACCATATCCAGCTCAAAATCAAAACTTAATGAGAAATCAGAATATGCAACAATATCAGATGATGCAGCAGTATAACCAGAATCAAATGCCAGTCCATCCAATGAACAACCAAAATATGGTTTACAATAACCAGATGAATTATCAACCGATTAACTATCCGAATCAAAACAACCAAATGCATCCACTGCAAATGTCTAGATCCTCGATGATGAGTGTTGATAATAGCGGTAATATGAGCAGAGGGACTATGAACAATTACTGTGAACAACAAAATCCTTGTCCACCAAACCAAAATATGCAGTACAATCAAAACATGCAAACTACGATGCCATACCCTCAACCACCACCATATAATGCTGTGGTTAATGCAACTAATGTTATGGGACCACCTCCACCTAAAAATAATCATCAATATAATCAAACGATGATAAACAATAATCAATATTATAATCACCAGCGACCTTATAACCAATGGGATTACCCTGGAAACCAATTTAACAAGCACAATATGCAAAAATCTGTTCAGAATTCCGTCAACATGTCTACTGGCAGTCAGAAACCAGCGAACGCTACAAGAGTTTCTATAAATCAGTTGAAAACAGAACAGCAAACTGATTGTAGTATGAATAGTTTGAGGAGTCAGAATAATCAAGCGAGTGAAGTTCAGGTATGGGATATATCTCAATCCCAAATTGAAGCTACGAATGGTAGAAAGAAGAATCAGAATAGTACAATGCGACAGGATACTTATCAAAGGACATTAGAATATGTTGAGAGTTGTGAAAATTGGAAGAGTTCAGAAATGGTATCAAGTAGTACCCACCCATTACAAGGTGGTGATAATATGGTTGTGAATGATCTTCAAACATCTCTATCATCTTTCTATGAAGAGAATCAATATCTACAAATGATACAATAGCTTAATTTTGTTGTTACAGAAAAGAAAATAATAGGATACTTAGAAATTTATTAGTCAGTTGCAAATAAACGATTAATAATTAAGATTTTTTTTAATGATATTCTTGATAACTAATTCTTATGTATTTTTAAGATTTGTAAATGGTGCACGCGAAACTGATGGTTGTTAAAGAAGATTTCTCGATCCGAGACTGATTAATTTTATTTTTATAAATTTAGGATCGTTTTCCGTTCTTCTGAAATTACACATGTCATGTTACTGTATAAAAATTTAGGCATAGTTTTATGCCTTCACAGCATTCAGCTTTGCAGAAATGTATGTTTTAGAAGAGATTTTGGAGAAGGGAAGTTCGTCATTCATGCTTGCATTTTCAACACTTACATAAACAGTTTTGATATCTTGTTTAGACAGCAAGATCGAGAAATACAGTGACGTAATTGAAAAAAACACACAGGAAAACATGCCATACTTTAATGGTTGTTCACAGTTTGGATTAAAATCTGGGTCTGTGAATTGTATATATATTTCAAAACAATATATTTCAAAATATTTTCCTTTAAAGTTTTCTTTTAATGATTTAAAATTAACTATCAAATTGAAATTCCCTTCTTAATCTCCCTTCTGATATCTATTTAGATTTTCTAGATAAATAATATTAATGTTTATATTATCATTTAAATAACAAACTGTGAAGTCATGTGTATTTAAAAAAAAAACAATATAAAATGATCAAGAATATTTGAAAGTACATTTAGTTATTATAAAAAGACATGTTTCCTTTACAAAAATTGTACATATCTGTTAGACGTCTTCCAAATAGTGTAGCTATGTTTAATGTAACGCATTTAATTATAATTTGTTTATAAATAATTTAAAATAAGTGCCTTAATGTACATAATATATTGTACATAATTGTACAAGAATACCTGTGCCTTAATGAGGAATATTTTTATTGTTAATATTAATAAACAAATCCCGTGAATACTTGAGATCAGTTATAAAATTTTCGGCCTGGAACGTAACATGGCGTTATAATGGAACGTAACCAAGTTATATATATTTATTGTAAGCTTTATGGCTTTCTAATTGACATGCTTATCCAATAGGTACCTGTATATTCATGTCAGCCATATATTGTGAGCTGGTTTTCCATCTTTAAGATCTTTTCAAGAAATAATTTGTTCTAAAAGTATTGTATAGGTTCTAGTCCAAACCGATCTTAAACATAGTAGTTTGTGTATTGAAATATGACGTCGGACGGAATTATCTCGTTAAATGGCCGCGTAATAAATAAAGATTAACCATGGCCAATATGCGTTAGTGAACTGGAAGGATTAATACATATTAATTTTTTGATCAATTGAACATTCAATTCACCTTACTAGTTCAGAAATTAGGTAGACATTAAATCTGTATAAAACATATCTCGTTCACATATCACCTTATTAGCTCAATAACTCAGTAGGAGCTAATAACTCAGTAGAATTAATAATTAGTTAGTGAAAGTGTTTATAATTCGAGTGAACGAGTGAAACATTACATTGGAGTTTGTGATTTGGTTCTTTTGTCGCTCACGACTTATACAAGTGTAATAAGTAGGCTGGACGTTGATATCTTTCTCAATTTTCTTAATAGCAAAAGTATACTGTCAAAATTTCTCTTCATTTACTTTTTCTTAAAGCTTTGAAAACATTTTTTCTATTGCGATGTTCCGCCAAGAAATTCAAATTTTGGTATTGAAAATGTGGATATAATACTTATGTAAATTCCTTCTATGTTTCTTTTGCGCCAGCTGTATTTCGGTTTCACTTTGCCTAACCATCCGAGGCGATAGCAGGGTAATATGGTTCTCTGTGTCATACCATTACCCTCCGGCTATTGAATGAGAAATTAATATTATTGACTTGACTTCGGTGTGCTTCGCCTCATCGATAACTTTAGCCGCACGGAGGCAATATACTGGCAGTAGTTGGCCTCTCTGCGGTTTTTCAGACTAAACAGCTCCTATAAACTTTGAATATAAATCGTAGCTATAAAAATGTCAAAAATACGCCATGTTAGTATCCCACAAAACTATAAGGTCAGAATATAAAAATAGGATCTCTTTACAATAACGTGATCGTTGAGATTATTAGATAGAAATGTAAAAAAAAAAATTGTACAAAATAGATACAATCTTTTTTTTTTTTTTAGAATTTTTACAGCGTTGTTGACTTTTAGCATATAAAATTTAAAACATAATTAGTTAATAATTAAAAGAAATTATGAATCTTTGTTTTGATAACATCGAATCTCTTATTCTATACAATGAGATTATTAGTATTATAAGACATTGTTAATTTTTTTATTTTTATTTAAATACAACGCACAAGAATTGTAATAGAAATGTGTATTTTCTAATAAATTATTTGTTTATAATGTTTGTAAAGGAACAAACTAGACAACTGTGACAATATTTTAATAAAAATTTCTTAATACAAATGTAATATTTATTTTAATACATGTGGACTACTTAAACATTATTGAATTTTAATTCATCATCATCATCATCATCATCACAGCCCATAATGTCCCACTGTTGGGCTTTGGCCTCTTCTGTAATGGGAGGGAAATTAACCTACTATACTGCGCTGGTCAGACGTTTTGGTATAGGGTTTTGTTTCGAATTTTCCTTCTCTCGCATAGATGTTATATGCGTTTTATATCCCTTAGTCGTCTCTTACGATCACCCACGGGTAAGATATGGGGTGGTGAATAGTATTCTTATTCCGTTACCACACGGAAAAATGCAACGCACAACGATTGTCATAATCATCATCATCGTTCCAGCTGCTGTGTGGTAGCGGCTACGAATACTACCAACCCTTAATTTGCTCGTGGATGTCATAAAAGACGACTATAAGCTTATTGACCTGGGCCAACACCACCTGATGCGGATTGGTCAACGATTGCATTCCCAAGGAGGGTTGACGTCAGGCAGGCGGCCGGTCATAAAACTATTGCCAATAACTTTTGCAATATGTAGGAAGAGAAGTACATATTGCGTCGACCTTAAGTAATTAGGATAAGAGCAGGAGAATGATGATGATCGTTTCAGCTGCGATTTTCCAGCAAGACATTCTCAGTAGCTAATTCAAATTGTAGATATTATATCAACAATTTAACCTATCTAAATTCTTTCTATGTTTTTTTTTGGGCCTGCTGTAATTCGGTTTCTCCTAGGCATGTGAAGCGACAACAGGGTAATATCGTTCCCCATATCTTATTATTACCCTCCCTCTTTTGAATGACAAATTAATATTATTACCTTGATTTTGGTGTAGCTCATATATAACCTACTGCTGGGCTGGAGCCTCCTCCACGAGAGAAATCGTCCTACCCTATCATATCGATCACACCTGTTGGTATAGGGTTTTATTTTGAGTTCTCTTTCTTCTAGATATATATTATCAGCATATTGTATACCTCAGTCATATTTTACGATGGTTAAGAAAGGAGTGTTGACTTGTATTCTTACGTAATCATTACACGGCAAATTGACTAATTAATATCTTAATAATTTCCCTGTATAGTTTTGGGTCAAGATTACGTGTTACTTTATATGTTACTTTGGGGGGCATAGTCCGGAGCG
The DNA here is from genome assembly GCA_905163515.2 of Lymantria monacha. NCBI lineage: Eukaryota > Metazoa > Arthropoda > Insecta > Lepidoptera > Erebidae > Lymantria > Lymantria monacha. The sequence goes on along the minus strand of LR991107.1, from coordinate 8,796,092 downwards.
TGCTCGTCGCGTCCCCTGCCAGTCTAGTTAGACTTCTAATCCGGCTCAATATGAGTACCGAAGTGCGGGTTAGGGCGTCCCCCGGAGGTGACGCGTACCGACCCGCCCCCATCGGTACGAACATTGGCAGATGCGGCGATGGGGGGCGCCACCCATCACGCCTTGCCCAGTCAGGCGAGTCGAGGAGAGCAGAGTACCGCGTGGGCATGTGGAATGTAAGCGGTTGTTTGGAAGGTAAGTTGCACGAGCTGATAACCGTCATGGCGGACAAACAGCTAGACGTGCTCTGTGTAACAGAGACCAAGCGAAGGGGCAGCGACGCCTGCGATCTTCCTGGTGGCTGGATGGCTTTGTGGTCTGGTGTACCACAGAGCAATCGAGCCAGCATGGGGGTAGGAGTGCTGTTGTCCTCTCGCTTGGCCTCAGGTGTGATGGATTACGGAATGTATGATCCCAGACTTCTTTGGGTCCGCATAAAACTAGGTGTCACCAAGGTATTCATGGTTGTAGCATATGCTCCCGTAGGATCCTCGGTGGCATCAGACCTAGAGAAGTTTTGGGATAATGTTAGGGATGTTCTGGATATGGCAGAAACGAGTGACGTGATTGTATGCGTAGATTTGAACGGATGGGTGGGGGGACCAAGCGTCCCGACTATGAGGACGTACTTGGTCCATTTGGTGATAAGAGAGTGAATGACGCAGGTAGGCTCATAGCGGATGTTTGCATGGAGAGAAACCTTATTGTGTCAAACACATTTTCCAACATAAGGACATCCATATGTATACATGGAGAAGGGATGAACAGAAAAGTATAATAGATTTAATTTTGGTAGACAGTCGCCTTCGAAGCAAAATATTGGAAGCAAGAGCCTACAGGGGCCCTACAGTCGATACGGACCACTATCTCGTTATTGCGAGATTTAGTGGTCTGTTCAGAAAGTGGAGGCACTGGCGAGAGCGTGTCCACTTCGGAGGGCTTGAAAGAATAAAGGTTGAAAGGTTGCAAGAAGAGTGTGTAAGAGAAAAGTATGTAGAGGGTGTCCGAGAACGGCTGACAATGGCAAGCCAGCCGCAATCGGACATTGAAGAATGCTGGAGAATATTGAAAGAGAGTATGGTAAATACAGCGAAAGAAGTATGTGGAAGTTCAGAGAAGCATAGAAAAACAAATGGTGATGCATGGTGGGATGCGGCAGTGGCAGCTTCCGTAAAGCAAAAGAAGAAAGCGTACCTGGACTATATCTCTTATTTGAATCTGAATGACAGTATGACTGAACAGAAGAAAGAAATATATCGGCAATGTAAGAATGACACCAAGGCCTCAGTGAAAGAGAAATGTGATAGTGCAAATATGAGTGCAGAAGATAGGCTGACTAAAGACTTCGAGGGTAACACCAAACTCTTCTGGAGGGAGATGAAGAAGTCTCAGGGTGGCTGGTCAACCTTCAGAATTAATAAAATAAGTTCTAAAGGTGGAGACATTCTTACACAACACAAGACGTGTTAAGCCGATGGGGTGAATATTTTGGCGATATGTATGCGGATACTACGGTTGGCGCCGGTGTCGCATGTGGTTTAGTAGATCAACATTCGGCACCGGTGTCCTCCGATGGCATCAGTATGGATGAAGTTGAATGGGCGATAAGAAGTTTGAAAAATGGTAAGGCAGCGGGCATTGATATGGTGTCTGCCGAGATGATCAAGCTTGGTGGCTCCTGTGTCTGGGAGGCGTTCCTGTTGCTCCTCAATTTATGTTGGAGCTCGGGAATGGTTCCCAGGTACTGGAATGGCTCAGTCATCGTGCCTTTGTTTAAAAACAAGGGTTCACGTTATGACTGCGCAAATTACAGAGCCTAAGCTTGACCAGTTTGGCAACAAAAGTGTACGGTAAAGTTATTGAAAGGAAAATGAGGATGGTGTCCGATGGTTTACTGTGTGAGACATAAGGAGGTTTCAGGAGTGGAAGGGAGTGCATGGATCAAGTGTTCTCTCTACGCAGCCTTGTGGAAAAGCATCTGGCTCTAGGTCAGAGGGTTTTCTGCAGTTTTGTGGATCTGGAGAGAGCATTTGACACGGTCGTACGAAAGGAACTTTGGGACATTTTACCGGAGTATGGTATTAACGGTAAACTGCTGCAGGCTGTGCAGTCCAGTTACATGGGCTGTAGAGCCTGTGTGCGGCTGGATGATGGAATGTTACCTTGGTTTGACGTCAATATCGGCGTTAAGCAGGGGTGCGTTCTATCAGCCAGACTGTTTATCATATATGTATCTGGATAAATGTCTCCAAAGGTTGATCGATATGAATGTGGGAGTCCAGATGAGCGACTCAGTGGTCACTGCTCTGCTCTATGCAGATGATGCAGTCCTGCTGGCACAGTCAGCGACACAATGACAGAAGATTGTAAGAAAAGGGGTCTACGCGTGAATGTGAGCAAAACCAAAATAATGGTCTTTGAAAGAAGATGAAGCCAGAACAGATGTAAAAGTAACAATAGGTAATGATATACTAGAGCAAGTGGATGAATTTGTATATCTTGGGTGTGGATTTAGCCGAGATGGAAGGTACACCACTGATATAGAGCGAAGAGTGAATGCGGGCAATAGAGTGAATGGAGCGTTGGGGGCAACTTCTCGGTAGCCACCACCTCAGCCAGAAGGCACGTGTAGCAATACATAACGCAGTGCTTGTCCCAACATTACTGTATGGAAGCGAGAGTTGGGTATGCAGAAAAGAGTCATCATTCTCCTACTCTTATCCCAATTACTTGGGGTCGATACAATATGTACTCTTGTTTCATAGTACATATTGTAAAAGTTTTTGGCAATAGTTTTATGACTGGTCGCCTGCCAACCGTCAACACTCCTTGGGAATGTAATTGTCGACCAAACGGCATCAGATGGAGTTGGTCCAGGACTTTAGAAGGCTCTTAGTCGTCTTTTACGACATCCATGAGCAAAGTAAGGGTTGGTAGTATTCGTAGCTGCTACCACACAGCACCACACAGGTATGCAGAAAAGAGTATGAAAGTAAAATTAATGCGGTCGAAATGCGATCTCTTCGGAAAATTTGTGGAGTTAAGCTGATCGATCGCATTCGTAACGACGACGTAAGAGAGCGAGTAGGTATGAAAGAGAGTATCGGTGTAAAGATGCGAAAGGGAATGCTCCGATGGTTCGGACATGTGGAAAGAATGCCAAACGAACGTCTGGTTAAGAAGATATACAATGCGAAAGTGGAAGGATGTAGGTACCGGGGGAGACCGAGACTAACCTACCTAGACCAGATCGGTCATGTACCGAAGGAAGGTGGAGTCAAGAGTCTCCGAAACCGGCGGGCGTGTATGAAGAGAATTATGAATGTTGAGGAAGCGAGTGAAGTATGCAAGGATAGAGTTCTCTGGCACTCTGTTCTCTCTGCCTACCCTGCAAGAGATATGGCGTGATGATATGTATGTGTGTACTTTATATATGGCAGTGGTACAAACGAGCTTAGAAATCACTTGGAAAAATAGGCAGTAGCACTTTACTAGGAAACGTACAACACCTACTATGATCACCAACCCGCTAGCTATATATGGTAATTAAGGCAATATCTATGATCTATGTGGATATTAATAAGCTAGGCTGTTGGATTTGGATACCATTAGAATATTTTTAATTAAGCTGAAATTTCATGATGAGATGGCGCATTGATTAAAATACCGATCTACTGTTCCAATGTCGTGGTTTTGATTCCACCTAGGATAATAGGTACTTTACCCGTTCCACAAACTCTTGTTTTCTGTTGTCGTAGTCTGGATATAATTTGTGGCAGTCAATTGTATGTTTGTTAAGTCGCACGTAATACAAGAATTATTTCTTTAGTCAGTGTTGCCTTTAAAAAAAGCTATATTAAATGATTAGGTAATAATCAACTATAAAAAGAATGATTTATGCAAATACTTCTCAGTATTTTTGTTGTCTATTAAGATTCTTGCAGGGAAAGAAGTGATGGGAACTTATTAGCCAATCATTAAATAGTAATTTTTATCAAGAATATTAGTGAACCGTTTACAGAGTATTCATCTGGTTTAGTTGAGCTGGAACATTTATATAGACCCATTTTATTGATACGTCTGTTGGCAACGGAATCCAAAATAATACGGTCTATTTTAGCATTCGGTCCAGTGACGTAACTCGGTGGAATGTAAACGAGTACACGGCTATTTTCGTTACTCTATTCTAGACTTTCAGGTTGGCGGACGTGTTTTTCGAAGTTTTATCATAACTATTGTTTCTCAGTGATGTTAGTTTTTGACTGACCATAAATTTTTACTTCAGTCGCTTTCTTTCGAAATTCATCATCATTAAACATTATACTGCTCTTTTCCTGATTAATTGGGGTTGAGGCAATATAATTACTTCTTATTGTATAATAACAGTACCTACAATATATCGTACATAATTATATTATTATGATAAGCCGTCTGCCTAGCGTCCATCCTCATTAGGAATGTAATTGTTGACCAGACGGCATCAGGTGGAGTTGGTTCAGGTCGGCATAAAGCTTAGCTCATCATCATCATCATTAGCGTCATCTTTAACGATATTCACGAGTAAATTAAGGGTTGGTAGTATTCGTAGCCACTACCATACATCAGTTCTTTTTTTAATTTAATAAAATAAAAATAAAAAGTATATGAAAGGATTTAAAAGTAAATGCTCAACGTAGCTACTTCCTTGTTTTTTTAATCACTGTACAACAGAAATTCCTATTCTTCACAATAAAAAGAAAAACCCTTCATCGTATTTTACCACAGCCACGTTCCTAGTAACCAGAAATTCAGGAGTTGGAACTGATAGATCAAATCATCATCATAATTTTCCTACTCTTATCCCAATTACTTGGGATCGATACAATATGTACTCTTCTTTCATAGTACATTATTGTAGAAGTTATTGGCAATAGTTTTATGACCGTCCGCCCGCAAGATGTCAACCCTCCTTGGGAATGTAATTGTTGACCAAACGGCATCAGATGGAGTTGGCCCAGGTCGTTATAAGGCTCTTAGTCGTCTTAGACGACATCCACGAGTAAAGTAAGGGTTGGTAGTATTCTAAGCCGCTACCACACAGCAGATAGATCAAATCGATACTATTAATTTTATATTTTCTGACGAGTTTATAATATTCTAAAGAGAAATTTGTGTTCTGTCCGTCTCTGCCTTATCTCTTAAAGGATAACGCTATAAAGATTATAGTCATAATGTGATAACCATCCATCCATCCATTCATCAGCCCGTAAAGGTCCACTATTGGACATAGACCTCCCCACGAGAATGCCATTATAACGGTCCTGTGCCACCTGCATCCAGCGGTTTCCTGCGACCTTGATGATGTCGACAGTCCACCTAGTAGAGGATCTTTCTACGCTGCGTCGTTCGATTCGTGGTCGCCACTCGAGAACCTTTCTTCCCCAACGGTTGTCGGTTCGTCGAGTGATGTGGCCTGTCCATTGCTACTTCAACGTGCTTGACCGACTTTGAGCTTTTTTATGAGGCCGACATTTAGAGAGCACGTTTCAGTGCCATTGGTTACGCACACTGGTTACAAACCTTTGTTTCCAGACACTGTGGAGAATACTCCACAGGAAAACGGGAAACTTAAGAGGATCATCTCGTCCAATAGGACGAGATGATCCTCCTAAGTTTCCCGAACATAATGTGATAATAATATAGATAATTTTATACCAACAACTGTTAACCAATTACTCTTAATATTATCATAAAATCAGTTCCTCTACAATCTGATAAATTTTACATAGTTTTACGAATTCTAGAGTAAATTATGTGTAACAAGAAAATATGACAATCATTATGCAGCTTTTAGAACTCAGCTCAGCTGCGAAATTAAATCTTTGCTATTAGTCGTAAATTTGATCTAAAACTGGTTGAGGCTTGTCGACTAATAATTGTGGTTTTGGCAAAAGATACATTTGAAAACAGCAGTTTTGTACTTGAGAATTAATAATGTTTATACTATACGAGTGTTATTTTGTGAAGGTCTATCTACAAATCAAATTTACAAGCTTCAAAGCAGTCCATGATGAGTATAGACTTCCATATAAATAACACATTGCCATTACTCAGACGTCGATTTTCTGCGACAGTGTGGTACTACTCCGGACGGACCGACCCGCGGCTGTAGACAGAGAAATGTCAACAGCATGGTCCTGCCACTATCAAATTGATGCTACAATTGCCTTGCTTTTCATTTCGATCTTACAAGTATTATCTATTGATTCCTCAGCCGGTTTCACGATCCTCCTGTAAAAGAAGCGGTGGTATATTGTGTTCTTACGTCATTATCATCTATACTAATTTGTTAATCTTGACGCAACTTGGTTTTCTTTTCAGTATCATGGCTATTGTGTAAAAGGAAGGTGTGATGATATCTCAGCACCAATATGTTCCACATTTCTCCGCACATAATAAGAGGCAAATTGAGCTACTATACTACGCTGGTCAAACTGGTTGTATATAGGGTTATTATGTCGAATTGTCCTACTCTTGCATCTATGTCATCTAAATATCATCCTTTAATCGTTTCTTACGATACCCATGGGGAAGAGGGTCGTTTTTTTTTGGTGTCTGTCTTTTAGCGGTTAGCCGCAGATGGCTGTCATAGTTTAAACCGGACTATGGGTGAGCGCTGAGGCCTCTCAACCCGGAAAAGAGAGGCGGTGGTGAATTTATTATTCTTATACATTACTACAAGGAAGAAATAATACATACATACATACATATTATCACGCCATATCCCTTGCAGGGTAGGCAGAGAGAACAGAGTGCCAGAGAACTCTATCTCTGCATACTTCACTCGCTTCCTCAACATTCATAATTCTCTTCATACACGCTCGCCGGTTTCGGAGACTCTTGACTCCACCTTGCTTCAGTACATGACCGATCTGGTCTATGTAGGTTAGTCTCGGTCTCCCTCGGTACCTACATCCTTCCACTTTCGCATTGTATATCTTCTTAACCAGACGTTCGTTCGACATTCTTTCCACATGTCCGAACCATCGGAGCATGCCCTTTCGCATCTTTACACCAATACTCTCTTTCATACCTACTCGCTCTCTTACGTCGTCGTTACGAATGCGGTCGGTCAGCCTAACTCCACAGATTTTCCGCAGAGATCGCATTTCGACCGCATTAATTTTACTTTCATACTCTTCTACCTTCCATCTCGGCTAAATCCACATCCAAGATATACAAATTCATCCACTTGCTCTAGTATATCATTACCTATTGTTACTCTTACATCTGTTCTGGCTTCGTCTCTTTCAAAGACCATTATTTTGGTTGCTCACATTCACGCGTAGACCCCTTTTCTTACAATCTTCTGTCATTGTGTCGACTAGGGTCTGCAGGTCAGTCGCTGACTGTGCCAGCAGGACTGCATCATCTGCATAAAGCAGAGCAGTGACCACTGAGTCGCCCATCTGGACTCCCACATTCATATCGTTCAACCTTTGGAGACATTTATCCAGATATATGATAAACAGCCTGGCTGACAGAACGCACCCCTGCTTAACGCCGATATTGACGTCAAACCAAGGCGACATTCCATCATCCAGCCGCACACAGGCTCTACAGCCCATGTAACTGGACTGCACAGCCTGTAGCAGTTTACCGTTAATACCATACTCCAGTAATATGTCCCACAGTTCCTTTCGTACAACCGTGTCAAATGCTCTCTCCAAATCCACAAAACTGCAGAAAACCCTCTGACCTAGAGCCAGATGCTTCTCCACAATGTTGCGCAGAGAGAACACTTGATCCATGCATCCCCTTCCACGAAGAAATAGAAGAAATAATAAATTATTATAACCTAACCTAAGAAAACAAATGTTCTTTATAAATAAAAAAAAATAGAATTTTAATACAGCACCATCTACGGATTCAATTAGTAATCTGAATCGTCCAGTCACTGAACCTACATATAAAAAAAAACCTCAGATTGTATCACATAATTTAGGAGTTTAGGCACAAATATGCGTGCAGAAGAACATACATAAAACATACATAAAATATATTTTATGACATTAAATAAATATCACAATTATAATACTAAAAACCTTTATCTAAATTATACGGCGCGGCAAAAGAATAAGAAATGCTCTTGAGAACACCTGTGAGTAACCGGTGCATATATTTAGCATGACGAAAATACTCGCCAATTAATAGACGAACGTAAAGACTAGTGAAATAAACGACAAATAATGATCGTTCATTTTGTATTTATTTCTTTGACACAAGACTTCGCAAACATTGTCTTATTCAGAAGACATTTCTTTGTCTTTTATATTTAAGTCCATATAGACCCCAATGGCAGTGAAATTATTTTTGCTAATCAGCCAATCTATATAAAAAAAATATTATCATTTTAGCCGCCACGAATTCCTGCTTTTGTAACGAAGTTTTTATACAGACCTAATTTATAGTATATTATCTATGATACAGACTAGGCACTTTCTATGTTAACATAGCCATTTTGGTTTCTTTTTTTGGGTGACATTGACGTTTTTTAGCCCGGCAATCTACTATTAGGCATGGCACCTCTGCCACACAATCTACAGCTCGCTTACATACCTAGCGAGGCGAGTTATCAGACTTAATTTTGAATTTTCTTCTCCTATTTAGTTATATCTGTTTGTCGTATATTATGACACCTGCAGAAAAGAGGTGTATTTATTAATCTGTCAACATATTCATTTTATATAGGACTAAAATTTGCTTCGTGATATGTGTAGTGTGTGGTATAAACACGTCATCATTATTATCATCATCATCATTACCTACTCTCATCCCAATTATTATTACTTGGGTTGATGGAATATACATGTTTACTTTATATATTTTTTATTGATATTAGGCTTCACACAATAGGTGCTTACCGGACACGGGGTCTTCGATAAGTACCAGAATTGGGAGAGAAGAGACCCCAGGGTGCCATGACTGTGGCGTGCCAGTGGACTATGCGCGCCACATACTGGAGGTATGCCCCGTCTGGGGACCCCAACGCCACGTCCTGTCGGCGGTCATTGGAGGGGACTTGTCGCTGTCGAACATCATCTCGAAGATGCTCGACAGCGACGGATGCTGGTCGTCTATGGCCTCCTTTTGCGAGGAGGTCATCTCCACAAAAGAGTCGGCGAAGCGGGAACGCGAAGCGATTGCGTCTACAAATTCGCTGTCGACCGTGCCGTGCCGTCGACCAGGGAGGAGGAAGCGCCGATATGCACACATTGCACACCTCCTCACACCGCCTTGAATGACGACAGCCTGATGGCCAAGCGTTGGGGTGTCGGGGATCGAATGTCAGTAAACGATCTCTCTGGCACCCCGTAAAAAACGCGGAAGGGGCCGCTGTGGTTTTAGTGGGTATTCCGGTCAGGTAGCTGGCCGGCGAGGCTCACACTCCCTCTCGTCTGTCACCGGCGGGGGATAGCGCGTAAATGCGTTTCTATAGCGAGAAAAAAAAAGGCTTCATACAATGAATGCATATTTTCCTTGTCTTCCTTAACCCTGAAGCTTTCAATACATTTAAAATATTCGCCACAAAATTACTTTTACACCATTTCATCACATGTTTATACCACGTGAGATATTCAGTCTAACATTTCCATCATTTTCAAATTTTCATTAATACATCCTGCCGTTATTTTATCTATTATTTTCACGCTATTATACATGCAGTCTTGACATCTTTCCTACATGTAATCGATTCTCATCCATCGCTTTTGTAGCCCAACTGCTGATTGATTAAATACTGCTGGCCTTGATAAGATTTTATAAATAAGATCGAGGATAAATCTGCGAATTTAAAAGTAAACTACAAATAATAATGCCGTATATTTTAAAGATTTCTACGGCATACGGAATCCTCTTTAACTACTTCGTTGATTCAGTGCCAAAAGTATGTACCTAACTGCGATTGTAAGATTGAATCCCACCAGGCATATACTTGTTGTGCTTTTTGTGGTATTTCTGGTTTTTTTCATGACTTTTTGTCCTAAATAGCAAACTGAAACTCCGAAAATGTGTCCAAGTAGCAGTAGCAACAATAATTTTATACCAATATGAGTGTGATTGCTAGTTGTTCTTATTGCAGAAATTTGATCAAGTCGTGGATTCAATTATTTTGCCGTACAAAGTACGTTTCCAAAAACATGCAAGATATTTATAAATACCCGATTACGAAACGAAAAATGATGTCACAAGCGGGGTTCGAACCCGCACCTATTGGGAATCCGGCCCAACCGTGCTGCCACTTACACCATCGTGAACTATTTTAGGACATGCAAATTTCGCTTCATATTATATCTTACGTCTTCAAGGTGACGTATGCCATCTATCGGACAATGTTTACACATTGTATAGGCTTAATACTTCAAACTTTACAGTTAGAATTGTATTAAACGATGACACAACCTTGTTATTCAAATTACTGAAATTTTTAGCATTTAATATGCTTAATTATTTATAAAGACCCGATTACGAAACGAAAAATGATGTTTTACGAAACGAAAAATGAAAAATGATGATGGGTTCGAACCCCGCTTGTGACATCATTTTTCGTTTCGTAATCGGGTATTTATAAATAATTAAGCATATTAAATGCTAAAAATTTCAGTGATTTGCATGCAAGATATCTCAAAATCTGGTATCATCTTAACTGTTATACGTACTATTACTGAACCTGAGCCTCTTTCTAGGATCGAAATTGACTTATTACACCATGCTGGTTAGACCACTTGGTATAGAGTTATTCTTACTCCGCGACCATACGGACAACGAACTGTATGGTGATACAGGTATATATACTAGGTAGTAATAGACTCACATTATTACCTTTTTTTTTTTTTTTTTTTTTTTTTTTTGCGGTGGGCTATGGACGTCGCACCCCGCCAAAACGGTCCGGGGTGACGGAAGAGGCGGCGCGCACCCTGCAAGCACCTCTTCTTCGCCGTACGAGCGGGCCACCGGTACCCGATCTAACTCACATTATTACCTAGGAGTACAAATTGTGCGATGATTATTGTTGTTGAACTACATATGAGAGATTTGGATGGCTTATCTTTTCAAATATATTTAGAAAGTGGCGCCGCTATCGAGTACATTTTATTTGGATTTATTAGCATGTCTGTTGGGTTAGTGAAATATAAAAAAAATGTACTATACTATAGAATAGAAACAAAATATTTCTAGCAGCTGCATTTCTTCGCGTGGGCAGTCAATAGTATTTTCAACTACTGAAGATGAAAAATATTGCCAGAAATTAAAAAAATAAATACAAATCCCTATTAATATTATAGAAAAATGTGTAAAGATGCGAAAGGGAATGCTCCGATGGTTCGGACATGTGGAAAGAATGCCGAACGAACGTCTGGTTAAGAAAATATATAATGCGAAAGTGGAAGGATAGGTAGGTACCGGGGGAGACCGAGACTCACCTACCTAGACCAGATTGGTCACGTACTGAAGGAAGGTGGAGTCAAGAGTCTCCGAAACCGGCGAGCTTGTATGAAGAGAATTATGAATGTTGAGGAAGCGAGTGAAGTATGCGAGGATAGAGAGATTCTTTGGCACTCTGTTCTGTCTGCCTACCCTGCAAGGGATATGGCGTGATGATATGTATGTATGTGTAATATTATAGATACCACCGTTTATGATTCCTATTATTTTATTGTATTATTATTCTATCGAATCGATCTATCGAATTCGGATTGGTAATGGTTTATAAAGTCAATACAAAAATGATATTTTTAGCTTGGAATAGTGTTGCCTAAATGCCTCTTGCGAGTCTCCTAAGTGTTACAACTCTCGCTGTTAGAATAAAATAGTGACTTGTTTTAATAGAAATGAAAAATCTACATAGAAATAAATCCGAACTTAATTAATGAAATTCCATTCATCTAGTGGCAATAACCGTACAACTATCAATAATTAAGTATATATCACTTAACGGGAGTGGGGCTATGACCACACCTATCTATCATGAGAGTGTTAAAAATAACATCAAATTATTTCCCTGTGTACTAGTATTGAGAATACAAAATGTTGACAATCCTTTCTTTGCCAAAGTAATAGTAAAATGCTGTCTAAGGGTGCTTGCACCCTTAGTGCAGTGCAGTGCTCTGCGAGATTCTTGCAGCGAGTCTTGATCTTGCAGCACTACCTTGGAATACCTGTCTTCCCATTAGTAAATTATCCACAAAAAGAAAGTACTTTCGTTTAGTAATAAATTCAACAGTTGCTACGCTGTTGGCTGCTACATGAAATCTCCAAATTACATTGGTACGACTATACAAAAAATTATAAACATTTTCTCCAGAATATAATTCTCTAAAGTAAAAAAGATATAAAATGTAAAACTTTATTTCATAATTTTGTACGTTTAAGCATTTAAATTATCCCACCAATACAACAAGAGGTACAAGGATACCCACCACGACAGCAGCAAGCGATGCAATCTTGTATTTATGCTTCCTGGCATTCACGTGCATATATGCTTCAAATCTATAGAATCCATTTACATCGTAGTTTAGTCTTTCATATTCTCGCAACTGATTTATGAAGCCTTGATTCGGATTAATAAATCGTCGTCTCTGCCTAACGTATAGAAATGCTTGTTCAAATGTCAGGCTATATTTCTCCATAAGATATGCTATAACAAGTGTGGCGGATCTGGACACTCCGAAATGGCAATGAACGAGGACATTCCCTTTCTGTAAACCTTCGTCGATAAAGGCGTTGGCCATTGGGAAGTAGGGCAGGAGATGGGTTTGAGGACTGTCGTAGGCCCTAATGAAGAGTGTGTTGATATTAGTATACGAGAAAGCCCATTTTGGAAGTCGGTGCGCTTCAATGGTGAGGACATGGGTGATGTTAAGACGTCTAATAACTTCGGGGTCACAAGCGGCTCTTGCATTGCTGAGATATAGTCCAGGAATAATCTGACTGTAGCAAGATTGAGTGCAGAGGTCAATCTTATTGTAAATAGTTTTTCGGGACCAGTTTTTCAAGCCAGTGAACGCCACAACTGGGTTTGGTATGCTGAGAAAAGCGACAATGAAGACACTTCTCAGCATAACCATAAACAGTCCTCTGATATTGATCATTAGTATGATCTATTAATTTTACTTGTTAGTTTCACAGGCCTTCATATTTTTGTATTGTATTATATTTTTTTAGTTTACATTTAAGAAATACGCATAATTTAAAAACATTTTTCAAATTTTTAGAAGAGTTTTTTGACAGTTTGCACTATTCTGCCAAAATGAGTTGTGGATTATTTGACATAATATACGTACCTATTTCTCTTTATATTGTCTACGGATAAAATATCTTAGAGTTTTGATTTTTGATATTTGATAGCTGCTCTAGTAGTTAGCTCATGATTGGGTGCCGCTTGTAGGATCTAGTCCAGCCATATATGCTTTTGTATATATTTTTCTGTTTAAGTCTTATAATTTTGGATAAAAAAACACCTAATTTGAAGGTCAAGGAAACTAATACTTAGTAAACTTGTAATATACACACAATTTCATTTCAAAAAAGTGATTTTAAAAATGACAAGCCAACTGCGCTATGTTACCGGATCTTCTCAGCCTGTGGGCGCGTACCGATCCGCTGATAAATAGTTAGAATGGTTTGAGATAAAAATTGACAATATTTAAGTGCCTCCATGGGGCTTATGCCTAATAAATGATTTAATTTAACATTTGTCTTTTACTTTCAGATATGCATCATCAGCCGCCCATGGACCTTTGCAATACCAAGGGTCGTTTGCAATTCAAAAGCCGCTGCCTAGCTGCCTACCAATACAAACTCCAAATCCACCCAGTTGGGCTGCCGCCTCTCTCGCTAACGGAACGAAGCGCAATAGCACTTTGCTATTACTCAGACATCGCTCTTCTACGAGAGTGTGGTACTACCCCGGACGGACCGGCTCGCGGCTGTAGACAGAGAACTGTCAACAGTGTGGTCATACCACTACTATGTTGAATATATATTTTTAATTGCAAACACAATGTTTTATTATTTTGATTTAATATAATTTCATCTTCTTTTTTTTTCCGCAAGGTGGACCTTGGATGTAGTCGCGCCCCGACAAAATGCCCGGGGCGACAGAAGAGGCGGCACGCAACCCCATGGACCCACCCTGTAAACACCTCTCTTCGCCGTGCGAGCGGGCCACCGGTACCCGATCGGCGGTATACCCTTGCGGGTTCTTCTCTTGTCGATGCCCCGATAGCTTTCGCCGCCGGGGCGTCGTCCTCACGCGGTGGCCTCACGTCGGGTGACCGGACAATTCCCCGGTCCGATCACCCGAAGCCTCGGTTAGGGCGGCATCAGGCGCAGATACTCGCGCCTGCGCCGCCCCGGCCGCTGGCGGCGGCCCGGGTCCCGGGAATCAACCCGGACTCGTTCCGCGGCCTCCTTCCGCGAGATGACGGCCTCGCAGAAGGCGGCGACCGCGTCCCAGTTCCTGACGCTGTCGACCATCGCTTTTGCGACAGCCGGCAACGTCAGGTCGGCACCAATGACAGCGACGAGGTCACAGCGTTGTTGGGCCCAGGTCGCGCAGACCTTCAGCGTGTGTTGCGCCGTGTCCTCATCACTGCCGCACTGGTGGCAGGACGGAGTGCCTAGGCCTCTCCAGCCGTGTAGCCCAGCGAGCGATGACGTCTCGGCGGGCGTCCTCGCGCCAGGTGGCTATCTCGCTAAGCGATGGGGAGCCACCTGCGTCGCACACTGAGGTCACCCGCCGGTAGAGGTCGGCGAGCATCTCCGCCTCTATGTCCCACGGGGGTGTCCCGGCCAACACGCCTGCCGCCTCGGTTGACACCGTGCGGTAACCGCGGATGGCTCTGACCGTCATGATTCTCTGAGGGCGCCACAGAAAAGCCCTCAGCCGGAGGGTCAGAGACCTCGCCCACACGGGTGCGCCGTACATGGCCATCGAGCGGACCACCCCCGCATACAGCCGTCGGCCCTCAAAGCTGGGTCCGCCCACGTTCGGCATGAGCCGTGATAGGGAGGACGCCGCGCCGACCAGCCGGGGAGCAATTCGGCGGAAATGCTCCCAGAACGCCCATCGCCCGTCCAGCACTAGGCCCAAGTACTTCATATGGGCCTGGATACTGATGTGGATGGAGTTGACGACTATCGAGGCACCGATAGGCGGCCTTACACGGGGCCCATGGAATAGGAGGGCCTCCGTCTTGTTTAGGGCCACCCTGAGCCCCAGCGCCTCGATTCGCCTGACCATCTCCTCAGTGCCGAGAGTGGCCAGGCTCGCCGCAATATAATATGTCATCTAACACATATTCTGACTGCGTTCTGGTAGGTCCCAGTCCCCTCTATAATAGAAAAGAAATTAGTCTATATTTACTACCTGATACCAGACGGATCTACACAGATTTTCATTTCGAGTTTTCCTTCCCTTGTATAGATGTTAAAAGCATATCCTTTAGTTGTCTTTTTTTAAACCCATGGGCAAAGATAGTTCATATTCTTAGTCTGTTACCACACGACAAATTTCTAAATTGATATATACATGTAGTTTCCGTGAGGTGACGGAGTAAGAATACAATTCACCACCCCCTATCTTACTCGTGGGTGATCGTACGAGACGACTAAGGTATATAAAACGCATATAACATCTATGCGAAAGAAGGAAAACACGAACAAAACCCTATACCAAAACGTCTGACCAGTGTGATATAGTAGGTCAATTACCCTTCCATTATGGAGGAGGCTCGAACCCAACAGTGGGACGTATATGAGCTGAGATGATGATGATGATGATATACATATAACTAAAACTAATGATACAATTAAATACTTTAAGTATTTATATATTTATGATTTAATATTATGCTGCTCTTATCCCAATTATTTGGTGTCGACGCAATCTGTATAAAATTGCAAAAGTTGTGGCAATAATTTTATGACCGGCCACTTTTTTTCTTCTTTTTTTTTTGCGCGGGCTATGGCCTGGATGACCGGCCGTTTACCCTAACTTCAACGCTCCTTAGGATTAGATAATCGCTAACCAATTAGATAATTTCTAACCAGATGATAGTAGATGGAGTTAGTCTAGGTCGATGTAAAACTCGGACCAGGGATCAGTCCGGTCACCCGAAGTGATGCCAACGTGTGAGGACAGCTTTCGCCGTCGGGACATCGACTCGATAGGAACCCGCGAGGGCAAACCGCCGGGCGTGCCACCGAAGACAAAGATCGGGTACTGATGGTCCGTTCACACGGGGTGAAGAGAGGCGCTTTGCAGGGTGGGTCTATGGGGCGCGCGGACCGATTTGGTGGAGCGTGACTACCTCCATAGTCCACCGCAAAAAAAAGTCGATTATACCTACGAGAAATGTAAAGTTTGGTAGTATTTGTGAATGCAATTAAATCTTATTAATTTCAAATATCTGAATGACCGAGCTTATGTCGTTATTTTATTTTTAGTGTTTTATCGAAAACATATTACTCTCCTCCATTTCTCAACTGAGCTATGCCTATTCTGAACGACACCGATCTAATTTACATTCATAATCTAATAGTTTACAATTTTTATTTTCATTGGCTTTGAAAATATTAACAAAACAATATTTTTTATTAATTAAAAAAACTCTAGAAATATACAAAAATTGCTCTTTTTAAAATATTAAATAAACCTATAGCGAGCATAGATAAACGGTAAAATACTATTACTATTTATTAAGATATCAGTGGTAGGATAATATAGTAGTTATATTGGACTTACATTCTTAAACTGTCATTACAGTGATGAGTAATCAGAATTCGACTGATGAGTTTCGTACTCACCTTGACAAAACAACTCCAGAGCTCTCGAATGCAACATACCTGTGCTCATTCTAACTGTAATAATGGCGATTTATATTTAGGATGTCCAATGACATTGGTCGATGTTTTGCGTATTAACTTTTAGTTATATTATTGTTAAAATAATAACACTGGTATATTAGATATATTTTTGCCGTGTGGTGGCGGAGTAAGAATACTATTTACCACCCCATACCTTACCCGTGGGTGATCGTACGAGATGACTAAGGGATATAAAATGCATATAATATCTATGCGAGAGAAGGAAAACTTGAAACAAAACCCTATACCAACACGTTTGACCATTTTTTTTTTTTTTGGTGGGCTATGGATGCGTCTCGCCCCGCTGAATCGGTCCGGGGTGACGGAAAGGCGGCGCGTGATCCCATAGACCCACCGTAAAACTCGTCTCTCTTTGCCGTGCGAGCGGGCCACCGGTACCCGATTTTTGACTTCGGTGGCAATACCAACACGTTTGACCAGCGCGGTATGGTAGGTTAATTTCCTTCCCACTGCGGAGGAGGCCCGAACCCAACAGTGGGACATTTATGAGCTGTGATGATGATTATTAGAAAATATATTCCTTACATACATCAGTAATTACTGATCATAAGATCCCTATGCCATATGATGGTCTTGTTATAGTGTCTGTAGGGGTAAAAGATCAATGAGGGGGCATCATCACTTATCATCAGGTGTGGTGTTTACTTGCGTACCACCATAAGCTAAAAAAAAAAAAGAAACTTACTTGAAGGATTCGTGAAAACCGGCTATGAAATCATTAAGAGAATACATACATACATATCATCAGGCCATATCCCTTGCAGGGTAGGCAGAGAGAGCAGAGTGCCAGAGAACAATATCTTTGCATACTTCACTCGCTTCCTCAACATTCATAATTCTCTTCATACACGCTCGCCGGTTTCAAAGACTCTTGACTCCACCTTCCTTCAGTACATGACCGATCTGGTTAAGAGAATGTGCAGTAATAATCGCCCGTTAAACTTAAAATGTCAACTATGATCGCCAAACACGTTGCAAAGGATTATGGCATTATCTACCGTGGAAAAGCATATGTCTGACTGTGCAATGATGGATGAATAAGATTTCACCAAACCAAATAAAACGAGGTTTTAGTGATAGCACTGTCCTGCTAACAATTTTTCTCAACTGTCGTAAATCGCCTACTCATCATCTTTGGTTCGATGAACGAGGGAGCCAGTGGTCTACTGCTTCATATCTGGCTGAGGCGGCTGGTTGAGTTTCAGAAATTGGTCAGAGTAGAATTTTTAGTCGATACTCGCGAATATTATTGGATGTATGTGCCTGGTATGAAAAAAGAGAGCGAGTAGGTATGAAAGAGAGTATTGGTGTAAAGATGCGAAAGGGCATGCTCCGATGGTTCGGACATGTGGAAAGAATGCCGAACGAACGTCTGGTTAAGAAGATATACAATGCGAAAGTGGAAGGATGTAGGTACCGAGGGAGACCGAGACTAACCTACCTAGACCAGATCGGTCATGTACTGAAGGAAGGTGTAGTCAAGAGTCTCCGAAACCGGCGAGCGTGTATGAAGAGAATTATGAATGTTGAGGAAGCGAGTGAAGTATGCAGAGATAGAGTTCTCTGGCACTTTGTTCTCTCTGCCTACCCTGCAAGGGATATGGCGTGATGATATGTATGTATGTATGTGCCTGGTGACAGATCTTTAAGTCATCACCATGTAACAATGGGCGCACTAAATAATTACCAAATTTTGGGTGGGAATCTAGGTCAAGGTCATTCTGCAACGTCAAATAGACGCAGTATCTAGCACTGCTCCAGGTGAAAAATAGTAAGCCATGTCGCTGACGATATATCCCTTGCAGCTATATGTGGACCGACTCGTCCCAGGCAGTACTAGACTTTCGCAGAAAATCAATTCTTTTCCAATTTTAATTACGACGAATTCTGCCAATCTTTTCCTGTTGCTATAGACAATGATTGGCTATGCCCCTGGTTTTGTTGGAATGCATTAGCGGCAGTTATCATTTACCAATAGGAGTGCCTTTTGCCCGTTCGCTACTAAAGTCAATAAAAAAAATATTCCATCTGTTTTTTTAGCAGCTTCATTACAAAATTACTAATTTGAGAAAGAATTACGCAGAAGCGGATATGAGTCAATTCAGGGAATAAAATATATATCTTTATTTTTTATTATAGTTCTGTACGCTTTGTTAAATATGATTAAATACTTGCGAGAGACAACAACTGTCAGATAATTTTGTTTTTTTGGCACAGGGATAGACGAATGCTAATGCAATTAATGTATTGTGATTTGAGAAAATCAACTCTGTATAAATTAATTTTATTTTTTAAATTTACAATTTAATTAACTCGCGATGAACGCGCTTAAATAATAATTTGATTGCCTTTTTATTTAGAAGACATTGCTATTTTTCGCTTTTCATTTATTACGATGACAAATTACCCAATTTCGTAATGATGTGATTGTATCAGATAACTTTTGATCAGAAACTAAGTTCAAGTATTACATCAATTCCAAATGCTAGCCTCTCAACGTCTACTTCTGGACACCAGCCTTAAGTGAAAACAATGTCATAATCGCGACGTATCCAGGTTGAGAGCCTGAAGCGCTCACCCACAGTCCGGGTTAAACTGTGACAGCCATCTGCGGCTAACAGCTAAAAGACAGATACAAAAAAAAATGCGACGCCTATCAGGCGGTTTGGTGGTTTCCCACGAGAGCTGCTGCTCATGCTTAGTCATATATCAGCCTACTTTTCTAACATGCACGGGAAAGTAGAAAGGAGTAGTGATAATAATCAGTAATCAGTCATAAAATTAATCAGTCACATCGGCGTTTTATGGAATGGTGTCTGGAAATGTATTTATTTCTAGATGGTCAAACATTATTAATTTAACTTTTCATAAATACACTCAGGTTGTAAATAAATTCATAATATACGATTCTTTCCCCGTGTAATCTAATTTGTAATTCATTACTTTTAATCTTTGTTAACGTTGAAATTAGCAGTTTGATTCGTAAAGCATAAAATGCTTTATTCAAGATTTCTTTCTTTTGCAATGTTAAATATTTTCTTCCTTTCTTACTTTTCTTAGTCGTCTTCCATAGCAACCACGACAACGAAAAGAATGGTGATTTGTATTCTTACTTCATCGTCACGCAGAAGTTGTATTCATTAATTTACAAATTTGTTTAATTTTAAACCAAATATGTTAAAAAAAATCACTTGTAGACAGATTTCTTCGAACTCTAATTCGTTCTCTGATGTCTTAAATAAGCATAGTAACGATATTTTGTTAATTTTATATTCAATTTTTATTGAGGGAGTAGTTATATTAAAGATAGTTATTTTGATACTTGTAAAATATAATAGGTATGTATTTGAAGGGATATAAATTGTACCTACGTCTACATATTATTTAAACATTTGAAGTCGGCCGACACGTTTGGCGTGTTTGTCAATTTTAATATAATTATTGCGCAAGAGTCCGCAATCTTGTAGCTAATTTTGCGTATCAACTCGACGGTAAAACGTTGATGACAGTATATTCTTTCAAACGATAAATTTTGAAACAAAATTCTTGCCAATCGTCGCTTTTATAAAATCTTTCATTATGTTTACAAAATTATTGTTTGTTAGTTTTAATATTATTACGTGTTTTTTTTAACGAAGTCTACGGATAGTTCGTTAGAATTACATGAATATAAAATCTATTAAATTTTATATAAAATTTAGTTTTGTTTTCGTTTTAGTAATATTTTTTTATGAGGTGAAGACGTTATGATAACTTTGTGCTGGCTACGTTATATGAAGTGCCTAAAACTGAACAAAGTCTTTCGATTTCAACAAAATATAAATACTTTAAGTATTCTAGCTATATTTGCTCACGCTGCGGTATATGTTATTTTAATGTTAATATATCATCATCATCATTACAGCCCATAAATGTCCCACTGTTGGGCTCGGGCCTCCTCCGTAATTGGAGGGAAATTAATCTACTATACCGCGCTGGTCAGACGTGTTGATATAGGGTTTTGTTACGAGTTTTCCTTCTCTCGCAAAGATGTTATATGCATTTTATATCCTTTAGGCATCTCGTACGATCACCAACGGGTAAGATATGGGGTGATATATAGTATTCTTACTCCGTCACCATACGGAAATATTATTATAACTAAAATATATTTTTTTTAGACAAACGACAACTCCCGGCACAAAGGAAATAATCCTTATATCATGGGGGACTTTACAAACACTTAATTTAAAAGATACAAAATATATCTAGACTTAGAACAGCAATTTATGAATCACATAAAGTGTGGTACTATGTAGAAATTGAATATATGGCACTGGCACTATATGTCGATATCTTAACCATTACACCATCTGTGCAGTTAGGCTGACCGACCGCATTCGTAACGACGACGTAAGAGAGCGAGTAGGTATGAAAGAGAGTATTGGTGTAAAGATGCGAAAGGGAATGCTCCGATGGTTCGGACATGTGGAAAGAATGCCGAACGAACGTCTAGTTAAGAAGATATACAATGCGAAAGTGGAAGGATGTAGGTACCGGGGGAGACCGAGACTAACCTACCTAGACCAGATCGGTCATGTACTGAAGGAAGGTGGAGTCAAGAGTCTCCGAAACCGGCGAGCGTGTATGAAGAGAATTATGAATGTTGTGGAAGCGAGTGAAGTATGCAAAGATAGAGTTCTCTGGCACTCTGTTCTCTCTGCCTACCCTGTAAGGGATATGGCGTAATGATATGTATGTATGTACCATCTGTGCAGTCATTTTTTGCATGCAATTGCATGACAAAATGTGGTTAGTCAAGCAATTATTTTTATATCAACTTGCAAATATTAATCCTAAGTAATAAAACACATCTGACAGACTATCCGTGTGGTGACGGAGTAAGAATACAATTCACCACCCCCTATCTTACCCGTGGGTAATCGTAAGAGACGACTATGGGATATAAAACGCATATAACATCTATGCAAGAGAAGGAAATCTCGAAACAAAACCCTATACCAGCACATCTGAGCAGCGCGGTATAGTAGGTTAACTTCCCTCCCATTACAGAGAAGGCCTGAGCCCAACAGTGGGACATATATGAGCTGTGATGATGAATAAAAAACATTACCAACCGCAGATTCTATGGTTGCTTAATGAAATTTATTCTACAACTCTTTTTATCGCAATTGGGGCAAGCGATTATAAAGTCTGCCCATTTTGTATTTTAAAATAATATAAGTGTTTAGCGTGTGTTTTCAATTTATGAGATTACTGTCAGGTAATCCTGAATCAAAATCTGGTGATGTGCGTGGTTAAGTGCTCGCCTACTTATATTATATTAAAAATGACGTCGTGCAATGTAGGTGTGTCACATATCTGTATACCACATAGTCATAAATGCGTTTTCACATCTTCATTGGCCATCGTCTACGAACCGAATCATTATTCTCACGTGCTCATTTCGTGGAATTTTGTTTTTTGATGGCGGGCTATTGTGTAATCACGTCCCGTTAAATATGTCCGGGGCAATAATCCCAACTACGCCGTGCGAGAGGGCCATCAGAACCCGTAGTGGCGGTAGCGGCTACGAATAATACCAACCCTTACTTTGTTCGTGGATATCCTATAAGACGACTAAGAGCCTAATATAACGATCGGAGCCAACTCCATCTGATGCCGTTTGGTCAACAATTACATTCAGAAGGAGGGTTGTCGCCTGCCAGGCGGCCGGTCATAAAATTATTGCCAATAACTTTCACAATATGTACTCTGAAAGAGGAGTACCTACATATTGTATCGACCCCAAGTAATTGGGATAAGAGTAAGAGAATGATGACCTAATTATGTTTAATTTAACTGCACATTAAAACTTTCGCCTAGAGATAGCTCTGATTGAAATTCGAACACATTATCCAACCATTGAAGAGGCCTTTTTTTTTGCGGTGGGTTATGGATGCCTCTCGCCCCGCCAAATCGGTCCGGGGTGATGGAAGAGGCGGCGCGTGACCTCATAGACCCATCATGCAAACTCCTCTCTTCGCCGTGCGAGCGGGCCACCGGTACCCGATCTTTGTCTTCGGTGGCCCGCCCGGCGGTTTACCCTCGCGGGTACCATTGATGAGGCCTACCTAATTATACAAATCAGTGGACATTGGTAGTATAATTAATGCTTTATTATAATTAACAATTAACATTAAACCCAGACACAGAAAAACTAATTGCAGATCGAACAAAGTATTTATTCAAGTGGGTATACTATGACTTGGCATGGTATGTCGGTATTTTAACCGTTATTCTACCAGTGCAGTCGAATAAATGGAAATATGATTAAAACCCAAAGACGCAAACAATTCATCAAATGTAATCGCTAATTGCACAATACAAAGTCATTTTCTGGAACACATCCCAAGGGTATAAGCACTTGTATTGCAATTATATAACAAAGATATATGACCATTTGATGACCAATGCGTTGAAATGTACTTGTGATATATATTTACTGAGAGGTTATTATACCATTTTAGCTTTTGTGCCAAAGGTCCTCTTTCCAGAACGTTAAACAATTTAGTTTTTAATGAAAATGCTATAAGCAGGGACAAAGGTTTGTTTCTTTTTTTTTTTTCTTAAAAACCTATTCTCTGTAAGACGACTCTCGCATTGAGAAATAAATCCTTTTACCGCTGGGACTTTATAAATTTGCAACTTACGGACTAAAATAACATCTAGAGTTTGAACAATCATTTGCGAATGGTACATTAAACTGTTGTGGGTATAGTATGTATAGTAAAAACTATTTATTTCTTTTTTCTTTGATGATTTTTAATAGTAAAGAGTTTCCAATCTATCTAAGTTCAGCAGAATAATATATTTTCCCCAGAACTCTTTATTTAATCTCAGCTCATATATGTCACACTGTTGGGTTCGAGCCTCCTCTGTAATGGGAGTGAGAATGACCTACTATACTAACACTTAGTATAGGCTTTTGTTTCGAGTTTTCCTTCTCTTGCATAGATGTTATATACGTCTTATACCTCTTATTCGTCTCTTACAGTTACCCATAGGTAAGAAAGGGAGCGGTGAATTACTCCGTCACCACACGGAAAATTTTATTTATCACGCTTAAAAGGTTAACGATTCTGAAGTCGTTATTATCGTGATGCCATTTTTTGTGGCAAGCTACGGTCTGGACCCAACTCGCCAATCATGTCTGGAGTGAGTACGGCGGCATGCGGCCATCGCCATTGGGTTGATCAATGGTACCGATTCCTTGATCTTGGTAGCCAGTCCTCATTTTATCATTAGAAAATATTTTTCAAAATAAAAATATAATTTGCCATTTCAGAGCGGCGGCCAAGCTGTAATTACTATTTTCCGTTTATTAATTCTTATGACCACCTTTCCATTCATCCCCTTTACCAGTCTAACTCCTTGGTATTATTTTATTAATGAATTCTCATCCAAATTACGCAAGTATACCAACATTTTCATCTCAATTGAACGATATGAACATACAGAAGTTGCAAATTAAACAAAAGCTTTTTTTTTGTTAGGAAGCTATATTATAGTCAAACACTGCCCTGTCTGTTGGGGGCGATAAAGTGGTTGTCGAGTGTTCTCATAACCTACCCTGAATCTACCTCTCTATATCGTGAGTGCGGGCCACAGGAAGCCGATCTTTGTTATCGGTGGCCCATCCAGCGAATCACTCTATCGGAAACAAAAGCTTGGAAAATATTTTAATTTTATAACTGAAGTATCAATTTTCTTGTGCAGTCCAGAGACCTTAAATTTAAATTTGTATTTACAAATATAATATGCTATTGTAGTGCATAAATATATGGCCAGTTATACATGCATTTTATTTCTAAATTTTTATAATCTTATATAATAATTTGTCTATTTAGAAATTTGACATTAAACATTAATCCGATGCAAAGAGAACTTGGCACGATAGCGATACTTATACTTTGAAACAAGTTTTTACGGGCAAATATAACAAAGATAACGATTTAATTCTGATAAAGACTTGAATTTGCCGTTTTCTATTCAGCGTCATAATGCACGGGTTTCTTTCAAACGAGGGCAATTAACCTGCTTAGGTTGCACTGCGGTGACGGCTACGAATACTTACATTACTCGTAAGTGTCACAAAAATGCATAAGAGCTTTGGCTACTTCATTTGAAGTCGTCTGGTTAACAATTACATTTCCAAGCAAGGGTGACGTTAGATAGGTGGCCGGTCATAAAACTATTACCAAAATTTTCGTATTAAATATTTTGCAAATGTATTCTTAGTTATAATAGAGATAATAACTAAAATTAAACTAGCTCAACTGATAAATCATCTTCAACATGACCTTTTGGTGATGTATTATTTATATATGGTAGCTAAACTTGTACGCAGACTGATTCCTAGTATCACGGAGCAATAGCCAATTAATCTTCATAATCTATGTGCTAAATACAGATGCGCAGCAAAGTATCTAAAGTCTATGAGACAAGTAAATAGTCATTTTTCACGCTTACTAGTAAACTTCCAATAAAGAGTTCCAGTAGTTTTTCTTGTATTTAAAAATGTAAAAAACATTATAATAATTTAGTTCAAGCTAAAGTTAGTTTTAAGCTTGTATTTGAATTTTAATTTTGCAATGTTTCGAATAATTTACAGCGTTCAAATTCATAGGCCGCGGGTGACTGGATCGGGGAATTAGTCCGTCACCCGCCGAGGGGCTGACCGCGTGAGGAAAGACCGACATCCTACCCGAGGGGGGGATGTCGGTCGAGGAGAGGGTACTCCTCAGGGGTATTCCGTCGGGCCGACCACTGACGTCAAGTCACTCTGCTCCGGTGGTCGGCCCAACGACGAAGGCGACGTCACGGGTGGGTTACGGGTGTGAGCGCTTACGCCCCTCTGTCACCCCGGATGGAGTGGTGCGAGGAGTGCGCCGACCGTAGCCCACCCCCAAAAAAAAAAAAAAAGCGTTCAAATTCACGGCAAGACTCAGTCATCCCGTGCCCATGCACGCTGTAGTGTTCAAAAAGTCGGGCAGTTTACAAACGCGATAGAGTTCATAAAAATAGTTTTGCTTCAAATGTAATATAATAGATAATAGATACTCGTGTAAAAATCAGAAATCATTAGTTTCAAGCTTTTCCCCTGAAAAAGAAAACAGAAATGTAAACATACTCTTATTTCGCTATACAGTTTCTGGGCATGGGTATTGATGTTAAACAGCCACACATCCAAAGTTTGAGCTAGCTGTTGAGAATTTTTCAATAAATGTATAGACAATTCAACGATAGTCTAGTTTAACGGGTTGAGAGCCCTCAGCGCTCACCCACAGTCCGGGTAAAGTTGTCATAGCCATCTGAGACTAACAACTAAGCAACTAACACACAAAAAAAAAAAAAAAAAACGATAGTCTAGTATTTCGGCCACCGAAGACAAAGACCGAGTTTCAGTGGCCCGCTCGCTCGGCGAAGAGAAAAGAGAAAACGCACTACATAGAAGTACATTGCAGGGCGGGTATATGATTCTGTCGTCCCAGACGGATTTAGTGAGACCAGACCATAGCTCGCCGCAAAAAAAAGTGTTTAGATTAATATAACTATATTCCCGTGGAAATTGATGTGAAAATTATGGCATTATTTTACTTTGAAGTTGCTTTTATATGTTCAATAATAATGGATGGACACTTCAACTATATTTTCATTCGAATTTGTCATCTCAATAATTGTTATGACAACAGTGATTACATAAGACGCTTAAGGTGTGACATCCCATAGCAAAATTTTACACATCTTGCTAACAATTATAGTAATTTCCTTGATCCTATATCGCGATATAAACATTCTCGATAAATAAAATCTATGTGACACAATAAGTGAGTCAAACTTTTATTATCTGATACTGCAGCGGGTAGATATAAATTTCTGTAATAACGATGACTTTTGGACGTAAGATACCTTAGTCCTCCTGTGACCATGATCACTGTAAAGTGTTCGAAACGTCGGGAAATTAAAAATCAAATACAAACGCGATAGAATCCGTAAAAGTAGTTTTATTTCAAATGAAACAATAAGATTTTTTTTTGTAATCAAGCTTTACATTACAATCCCTAGATTACTCTTTATTTTGCTCCCGAATTGTTCTTGATTATGATCCTGAGCATAAATAGGATTATTACTAATATCATTTCATCATTTAAAGATATTTTTATATCACGTATCTTCAGCTGTTATACGTCAGTTCTCCAAACTCGTTAAAAGTTCAAAAACGTACTTTGGCGTAAATATTTGGTATTCAACCTCATTTTTATTTGATTTCGACCTATTTTCTTTTTATAAAAAGTATGTAACGATCTTGATAAATAATCATACGTTTGAGTTTATGGTTATCAATTGTAATAGGTTTTTTTTTTAATTTAGAACGAACAATATCGAAAATGCAAATTCTCTGAGCTGAAATAAAAGTGCTTAGAATGCAGACCGACAGAATTTTCTTCGAAGAGAAGATCAGCTTGCAATCTTTTTTCTCCTTCTAATCCTCCTTGTATTTCTTACAACATCATAATTCTCCTACTCTTATGCCAATTACTTGGGGTCGATAAAATATGTACTCTTCTTTCATAGTACATATTGTAAAAGTTATTGGCAATAGTTTTATGACCGGCCACCTGCCAGATATTAACCCTCCTTAGGAATGTAATTGTTGACCAAATGGCATCAGATGGAGTTAGTCCAGGTCGACGACATCCACGAGCAAAGTAAGGATTGGTAGTATTCGTAGCCGCTACCACACTGCTCTTGGGCTTCCTACATATAATCAAATAGTGGTAATTATTCTACAACGGTGTGTTGATGGATTGTTATAGAGTTGCTATTGACAGCATCACCGACAATTTAACATCATTTTCTGGATGTTCATGATTATAATAATAATCATAATCATCAACATCCCAGCTCATATTCGTTCCATTGTTGGGTTCGAGTCTTCTCTATAGTCAAGAACTTTGTTCTACCATACTAGTGAAAGATGTGAGTATAGGGTTTTGTTGCCGAGTTTTTCCAGATGTTGCATGCATATTATATCCCTTAGTCATCTTTTACGCCATCCAGGGGCAAGATACGGGTAATGGTTTTCTATAGCAATATTTTTCAGTCTTCATCTTCATCTCAGCCCATATATGTCCCATTGTTGGGCTCGGGCCTCCTCTATAATGCGCTGGTCAAACGTGTTGGTATAGGGTTTTGTTTTGATTTTTTCTTCTCTTGCATAAACGTTATATGCGTCTTATATCCCTTAGCCGTCTCCTACGATCACCCACGGGTAAGAAAATTTAGGCATTACCAGTCTAGTTTTAGTATATATTTCTATACAGTGCAAATATTTCAATAAAATATCCGATTTTCTTATAACATTAGTTTAAATTACACATTTAACTAAACATGGAGATTTCCAGTCGGTATAAGTTTTCATATATTTATATTCGCAATTTTCTCACAAAACAGGAAAGTGAGAGACCTGTTAATATTTATTTAGGCCGATTAATTTGGGTTAATAGCATCCAATGCATTCAAATATCTATACTTTATGTTACCAAACGCACTATTTATAAATTTCGCTGAGATTTATACTAAAGCCTAGGTATTATAAGTGTTGTGTACACAATGCTGGGTATTTTTGGAACGTCGGAGAGCGAGTAGGGTTAGTTTGCACCAGTTGAGTGGTGGCAGGCGGCAGACGCGAGCGCTACCGTGCTACTCGGCTCGCGAACGTTCATATACTCAGTTAGAGCAGTGTTTAGTGACAACAATTGTGTAAGTGTCGAGTGATGTAACCAATTAATGCTTCGGGTGTAGCTCAGTGCTTCTGTGTCATCGGATCGGATTAAGTGAAGTCTATAACTTGTCTAACAACGCAGCTCTGTGCTAACATACTAACGCATGTGAGGGTTTGTAAGGGTGTAAACGTGGGCGTTGGTGTGGGCAGAGAAATTTGATAAGGCGTACTGTTGGCCGAGCAGCGCGCCACTTTTGTATGCAACAGAGACGCGCGCGGGCGTTACTCACAACTATTTTTGACTTGCCTCTAGAGATATTTCGGCAACTGGGCGCTAAGGAGCGAGACCGTGCGGTCGCTCGCGTCCGCTCAGCGCCTACTATCTCTTAGGAGTGTGGGATCCAAACTATGCTCACTAGGGTACATCGCCTTTGCATGACGCATTTACTATGATAACTTTATCTGTTATATATTTAGATACTGAGGCAGACATACAGATATAAAAAAAAAACTATTTTTTTTTTCATATAAAATCTGTCGCATGACTGTCTCACAATATTAAAATTTACAATTTATTACATATTTCTATGTATTATAAACTGCTATTAACTTAATGTAATAACTATTTAAATAATAAAATTACTAAGATTACTATTTCAAACTAATTTTTAAATTAATTATATAAGCTTTGGTTAATATTGCGCCATTATATGAAATGTAAAAATATATTTTGTACTAGTGTAACTGCTTTGACCAACTAAAGATAAGGAATCGATACTGGTGGCCCCCCGAAGTGGCGATTTATTGACGAAGAATGGTACACTAATTATGAATGCCAGGTTGTTGGGTTGTACGCTGTTCTTTCGCCACTTTGGGTAGTTTGATCTGGCTGTAACTCCAATTACATGCTCCCATATATCGAAAAAAGAAAAAGAAAAAAGGGTAACAACTCTTCAAGTCACGTTTGATGTTTTTGATGCATCATAAAAAAATATTTGTATTTATTTTATATGATTATATCAAAGCTAATTTAAAATACTCCGTCTGTCTGTCTGTCACCGAAACCGGCGAGCGTGTATGAAGAGAATTATGAATGTTGAGGAAACGAGTGAAGTATGCAAGGATAGAGTTCTCTGGCACTCTGTTCTCTCTGCCTACCCTGCAAGGGATATGGCGTGATGACATGTATGTATGTAATTTTAAATATTATTATTATTCTTCTTATTGCACTAAATACGTCCTACTGGACGTGGAACTACTCCGGATGATGGAAATTCACCTAATATACCATCTTCTCTAAACGAATTGGTTTTTGGATTTATTACGAGTTTTCCTTCTCTGACGTTGATGTCATCTGCTTTCGTATCGATGTTAATACCCGCAAGAAAGGAAGGGACTTTGCTCATCGTACATCATTCTAACTTTTATCACATGCGGCGGATAATAACGAAGTATGAAATTTATAGAATATTAATTAATAAATGTTATTTCTATAAGATTTATTAATAAAAAAAATAACGTCATATATAAAATACATTTATAAAAATTATAATAATATAGAATATTATCTTCATATAACTAAAATACAATAGGTCAGTCAGAGATTTTATATCTGTGGTCAGACCAAGAGAAAAATATCGCATTCACTTTTTCTTTTAAGTTTCGTAGAAAACGTCCAAGGTAAGGGTGCCTTAACCTTGTGCATATCTATCAACACATTATTAAGATGCAAGGTTGCAGTTACAAATTCTTTATCTAGTAAGCTGTCGTGACAAGTCATCTAACTCGTGTTTAAGTTTCATACTTAGTTTAAACTTTATAAGTAGCCGTATTTACTATTTAAAACTTTGTTTCCTATTTCATATAAGCTCACAAATGTCCCACTGTTGTGCTCGAGCCTCATCCATAATGGGGAGAAATTGACCTATTATACTGCGCTGGTTATATGTGTTGGTATAAGGTTTTATTTCGAGCTTTTTTTATCCCTTAATCGTCTTATACGATATTCACGGGTAAGAGAGTGGGTGGTGAACTGTATTCTTACTCCGTCACTACACGGTATATTACAATTATATCTAATTAATATAATTTAAATAAAGTTCTTCGTTTTCCGTGTGGTGACGAAGTAAGAATACTATTTACCACCCTATATCTTACCCGTGGGTGATCGTACGAGACGATTAAGGGATATAAAACGCATATAACATCTAAATGGTAAGGTAGCGGGCAGTGATATAGTGTCTGCCGAGATGATCAAGCTTGGCGACTCCTGTGTCTGGGAGGCGTTCCTGTTGCTCCTCAATTTATGTTGGAGCTCGGGAATGGTTCCCGGGGACTGGAATAGCGCAGTCATCGTGCCTTTTGTTTAAAAACAAGGGTTCACGTTATGACTGCGGAAATTACAGAGCCATAAGCTTGACCAGTTTGGCAGCAAAAGTGTATGGTAAAATTATTGAAAGGAGAATGAGGATGGTGTCCGATGGTTTACTGTGTGAGACACAAGGAGGTTTCAGGAGTGGAAGGTGGGGGTGCATGGATCAAGTGTTCTCTCTGCGCAGCCTTGTGGAGAAGCATCTGGCTCTAGATCAGAGGGTTTTCTGCAGTTTTGTGGATCTGGAGAGAGCATTTGACACGGTTGTACGAAAGGAACTTTGGGACATTTTACCGGAGTATGGTATTAACGGTAAACTGCTACAGGCTGTGCAGTCCAGTTACATGGGCTATAGAGCCTATGTGGGGCTAGATGATGGCATGTCGACTTGGTTTGACGTCAATATTGGCGTTAAGCAGAGGTGCGTTCTGTCAGCCAGGCTGTTTATCATATATCTGGATAAATGTCTCCAAACGTTGAACGATATGAATATGGGAGTCCAGATGGGCGACTCAGTGGTCACTGTTCTGCTCTATGCAAATGATGAAGTCCTACTGGCATAGTCAGCGACTGACCTGCAGACCCTAGTCGACACAATGACAGAAGATTGTAAGAAAAGGGGTTTACGCGTGAATGTGAGCAAAACCAAAATAATGGTTATTGAAAGAGATGAAGCCAAAACAGATGTAAGAGTAACAATAGGTAATGATGATGTATTGGAGCAAGTGGACGAATTTGTATATCTTGGATGTGGATTTAGCCGAGATGAAAGGTACACCACTGATATAGAGCGAAGAGTGAATGCGGGAAATAGAGTGAACGGAGTGTTGGGGCAACTTCTCGGTAGCCACCACCTCAGCCAGAAGGCACGTGTAGCAATACATAACGCAGTGCTTGTCCCAACATTACTGTATGGAAGCAAGAGTTGGGTATACAGAAAAGAGTATGAAAGTAAAATTAATGCGGTCGAAATGCAATCTCTACGGAAAATCTGTGGAGTTATGCTGATAGATCGCATTCGTAACGACGATGTAAGAGAGCGAATAGGTATGAAAGAGAGTATTGGTGTAAAGATGCGAAAGAGAATGTCCCGATGGTTCGGGCATGTAGAAGGAATGTCGAACGAACGTCTGGTTAAGAAGATATACATTGCGAAAGTGGAAGGATGTAGGTACCGGGGGAGACCGAGACTAACCTACCTAGACCAGATCGGTCATGTACTGAAGGAAGGTGGAGTCAAGAGTTTCCGAAACCGGGAAGCGTGTATGAAGAGAATTATGAATGCTGAGGAAGCGAGTGAAGTATGCGAGGATAGAGTTCTCTGGTACTCTGTTCTCTCTGCCTACACTGCAAAGGCTATGGCGTGATGGTATGTATGTAATATATGTATGTATGTGTAGTATGTATGTGTATGTATGTATGTGTATGTATGTATGTGTAGTATGTATGTGTATGTATGTATGTGTATGTATGTATGTGTATGTATGTATGTGTATGTATGTATATAACATCTATGCGAGAGAAGGAAAACTCAAAACAAAACGCTATACCAACACTTCTGACCAGCGCGGTATAGTAGGTTAATTTCCCTCCCATTACGGAAGAGGCTCGAGCCCGACAGTAGGACATTTATGAGCTGTGATGATGATGATGATAAAAGTTCTTCTAAATTTAAAAAATACACTGCTACGGCATTTCGTAGCATGTTCGTAGAGGTTCAGACAATTATTTCAATTTATCTATTTTTAACAGTAGTCTAATTGAAAACTATCATACTTATAAATTAAAACTACATATATAAGTTGCAAATGAATATATTTTCAACATTTTATTAAACTTTACAGAGAAAACTCTATTTATTTTTAATTCCACGCGACATGATATTAAAGCTATGAATTTATTCGAGAAAACAATTACATGTACGCTTAAAAAATCTATTTCATACAACATAAAATATTTAATTTTCTGCGTGGTGACGGAGTAAGAATACTATTCACCACACCCTACCTTACCTGTGGGTGATCGTAAGATGCGACTAAGGGATATAAAACGCATATAACGTTTATGCAAGAGAAGGAAAATTCTAAACAAAACCCTATACCAAGACGCCTTCTCTTGGACATAAACTTGCTCTAAAAAAGAAGTAGGCGGTTTAGCGATCGTAATTGGTCAAATCAAATCATTTACTAAATATAAATTCTGCAAGGAATGTATTATATTTTAGTAGACAATTCTACATTTTGTCTGAAATTAATTCAACGATCTTTCATCGGATTAGAACACGGTCACGAAAAATATCCAAATAAAAAACTAAAGCCCTTTTTATTTATTAAATTACTTTTATTTATATAAAACTAGCAGACCTTGCCACGCGTTGCTGTAGCTGAGGTAGCCTCAGTAACACGTTGTGGTTATGTTAATAAATTGTAGCTTATATGAAACGTTTGTACGTTTAACATAGAGTCATCTATTAAATACTTACTCAATCCAGTCAACAGAAACCGCCATATGTTAGAATTGTTTGGAGATAACAGATAATTGTGACTGTCAAATAATAGACAAATAATTTGCAATAAAATAATATTGCGATTATAAATTGAGAAACTGTCCTGTATTTTAAATTGGATCAAACTACACATGCTGTGCAAATTTGATAAAAATCGGTTAAGTACTTTAGATGGCCATCACGGACAAACAACGTGACACATAATTTATATATATATTAAGAAGATTGAATACAATATTTTGTGAGTATTAGCTCCAGTAGCCTTCCAATCAGATTATATTTCTATGTTTTATAAATATAATGCAAAAATATATACCTGGATAGATATCATAAGGATATTACAGATTTCACAAGCTTTCTAGCAGATACATTACTTATTTTCTTGGTAATTTCCTCAGTCAGTTTTCCAGCCGGACACTACATAGTTTATATTAAATAAAAACCTAACCCAAGTATGCCGAGCGAAAATTTATCTTATAAACAGTTTGTTATTTTTGCGACCAGAAATAGCAAAATGCTACGGCTGAGGAACTGACAGATTGACAGAGAGACGGACAGCAGTGCACGGAACCTTTCCACGAATGTAGGACGACATACTGTCCGCTTGTCATGCAGTAACCGCATATATATATAGTCTTTATATAGTTTAACATATAATGGATGCATATGACACGAACTGGAACGTGAAACTTTGTAGAAACGCTAAATATAACGGATATAATATTAGTAATAAAATAACATGAGAGAAAACGATTCACTATTTTTTGTTAATATAATATTTATTCGTGTGGTGACGGAGTAAGAATACAATTCACCACCCCATACCTTACCCGTGGGTGATCATAAGAGACAACTAAGGCATATAAAAAGGCATATATCATCTATGCGAGAGAAGGGAAACTCGAAACAAAACCCTATACCAACACGTTTGATCAGCGTGGTATAGTAGGTCAATTTCCCTCTCATTATGGAGGAGGCTCGAGCCCAACAGTGGGACGTATGAGCTGAGGTGATGATGAATATTTATCCATTTAGTGACAGAGTAAAAATACAATTAGTCAGGTATGTAACCAACTTCTTTCTTGCCTATGGGTGTCATTGGAAAACGATTAAAAGATATAGTGCGCTGTTTAAATCTATGTATAAGAAGAAAAAGTAGAAATTCTATACCGACACCCCTGATCAGTGCCATCAATTTCCCTGCCATTATAGGGGAAGCCCGAACCTAGTAGTGGAGCGTATACGAGGTGTAATGATGGTGATTATGAATTATTAATTTATGATTCGATATTTCGAGTTCGAGAGTTCGAGTTTTCTTTCTCTTATACAAATATTATAGGCATATTGTATCAACCTACGGTTAAAATAGGGGGGAGCCATCACTTACCCTCAGTTAATCAATATATTGCACACAAAAAAAGGAATATAGATTGTAATTAAAGTAGAAGAGTTTATAAGCAATTTAAAGCAGTGTGGGAATGGCTTCGAATACTACTAACCCTTACTTAGCTCGTGGATGTCGTAAAGGACGACTAAGAGCCTTATAACGACCTGGGCCAAATCCATCTGATGCCGCTTGATCAACAATTACATTCCCTAGGAGGGTTAACGTCTAGCAGGTCGGCCGGTCATAAAACTATTGCCAATAACTCCTACAATATGTACTATGAAAGAAGAGTACATATTGTATCGACCTCAAGGAATTAGAATAAGAGTAGGAGAAAGATGAGTTTATAAGCAATTTACTTACTTCTAATGCGATGAGAACTCCACTCAAATTGCAATTTACCGCAGAATTTAAAAAATTGATTTGAAAACTATTTTGTTTCTGAACAAGGTATGCAATCTTAATTTACAATTATGCCATTATGTTATATAAAAAAAAAAGAAAGTAAGAACTGGTAGCATATAATATTTTTAATCGCCATTAGACCTGTAGATTAACATTATAATTATAACTTTCTTTCCTTTTACAAAATGCTCAGCAAGGGAAAAGAGTAAATTGAGAGCCTCAAATTTGGCAATAATCGAACCAAATTTTAATTTATTATAGTAATTTATTTCGCCAGTTTTCAGTAACGACACCTAAATTAAATTTTCATACAGTAGGCCCATACTGTTGACAGTTTTCTGACTAAAGCCGTGAAAATCGACGTCTGAGCAATGGCAATGTACTACGAAGCACAAGCTTCATTAAGTAAGCGAGACAGCTGGAAGCCTAAATTTCTGGGAGGTTTAGGGTTAGTAGGCAACGGAATAACTGTACCTCTGGCATTGCAAAGGTTCATGAACGGTAGTATCACTTACCATCAGTCTTCCTTACTCGTTTGCCGTCATACTCACAAAAAACATCTAAGGCAATTTAAATATTAATGCCAAATTTAAAAATCATTAATATTATGTCTCAAATGATAAACAATATTAATGGTTGATTGATTGTATGACAAATAACATCAATCAAATCATTGAATTTATATCTACCCGTGACCATGGACGTTGAAAAGTATTCGCAACGTAGAGAAATTGAAAATCAAATACAAATACTATAAAATCTTTACAGATATTTTTATTGAAGTGAAAACTTCTTTAGGCGCGTTGAGCGTTTTTGGAGGGGAAAAACTTATAGGTTCGCGTCACCGACATGCTAATGCTAATAGTATATCTATAGCTATGTGAAAACTTCTTTAGGCGCGTTGAGCGTTTTTGGAGGGGAAAAACTTATAGGTTTTTATTTTTATATAAAAATTAGAAAATTATTATTATTTCAATTAGTCGTAAGTTAATAGTTTTCACTTCTATAGGCAGTCCCCATGACTGCCTGTTGTTTTTTTTTTCATATGTGTAATACTCGCGTAAACATTAGAAATCATTATTGATTTTACGTGTCATATAAACTACCTAAAATGTTACCTAACATTTAAATGTTGGTAATAACAAACTTATCCGTGTGGTGACGGAGTAAGAATACAACTCACCATCTTACCCGTGGGTGATCGTAAGAGACGACTAAGAGATATAAAACGCATACA
The DNA here is from genome assembly GCA_905163515.2 of Lymantria monacha. Taxonomy (NCBI): domain Eukaryota; kingdom Metazoa; phylum Arthropoda; class Insecta; order Lepidoptera; family Erebidae; genus Lymantria; species Lymantria monacha. The sequence goes on along the minus strand of LR991107.1, from coordinate 8,759,451 downwards.
ACATCTATGCAAGAAAAGAAAAACTCGAAAACAAAACCCTATACCAACACGTCTGACCAGCGTGGTTTAGTAGGTTAATTTTCCTTCCATTACGGAGGAGTCTCGAGCCCAACAGTGGGAAATATATGGGCTGTGATGATGATGAATAACAAGCCTTAGTTGCCTTGAAAATTGAATTAGTTTTTCACATAGCGGCGGCATTTAACCATCACTCTATACTTCAGCGCTCTCCATCAGTTCTAGATAAGAATAATGTTAAATTTCTTTCTAAGTAAAAGAAAAAAGTGGTGGAGTTAGGCCGACCGATCGCATTCGTAACGACGACGTAAGAGAGCGAGTAGGTATGAAAGAGAGTATTGGTGTAAAGATGCGAAAGGGAATGCTCCGATGGTTCGGACATGTGGAAAGAATGCGAAACGAACGTCTGGTTGAGAAGATATACAATGTGAAAGTGAAAGGATGTAGGTACCGGGGGAGACTGAGACTAACCTACCTAGACCAGATCGGTCACGTACTGAAGGAAGGTGGAGTCAAGAGCCTCCGAAACCGGCGAGCCTGTATGAGGAGAATTATGAATGTTGAGGAAGCGAGTGAAGTATGCAAGAATAGAGTTCTCTGGCACTCTGTTCTCTCTGCCTACCCTGCAAGGGACATGGCGTGATGGTATGTATGTATGTATGTAAAAGAAAAAAAAACTGCATTTATTAGTTAGCTATTATATAGGATGAATTTCTTCGGCGTATAGCCAAAGAGCTTTCAATGCCTAGTTTTATGAAGCAATCAATTTGAACTAGAAGTTGTCACTATGCCTGGCCTGTTTGGTATGTGACATCGCTAAATGATTACTATTAAAATACAAATTGCAGTATAAGGGAAATATTTAAATAATTAATATGTACAATTAAAGCTAAGTTTTAAATTAAAATATTTACAGAAAAATAGAAGAAAATAGAATAAGGAATAAAAAAAAAAAAAAAGAAAAGAGAAACATAAGGCGCAATCAGGCATCGAAAAATTCCTCCGCATCACTGTCCACTGGTAATGTGCCCAGAAGGCTAGCAGCATTGCCACGTTGAATGGCAATGCTAACCTTTTGTGCAAAATATAGGCCAGCCCTCTAATCACGTGAAGCAGTGATTAATTATTACTATTTTATTTTATTGCAAAAACTTTCTAATAAAATAAATGAGATAAGTAAATAGAACCGCAAATAACTGTCGTGTTCTTAGATCTATCATAAATATTTAAATTACTTTGAAATAGTATTTTGTTTAAATAGTACATTCACAGAAATAAAACTTATCACCAAAGACTAGGAAGTGGCTCTAGGGCTCCAAAATTCGAAAAATGATATTATATTGGACATAAGACCACAAAGCAAAGGCTCTTTCGTCGCCCTAGACGACTTAAGCAGTGGAATCAGACCCATCCTGTTAAATAAGAAAGCAATAGATCCCTATATTGTGAATGTATTTAAAAATTTACAATGGTCATGAATTATATCCAGACGTGAAACAATTCCTTCAGTTGAGTGCGCCAACCTTTTTGTATATATAGTACATACATACATATCATCACGCTATATCCCTTGCATGGTAGGCAGAGAGAACAGTGCCAGAGAACTCTATCTCTGCATACTTCACTCGCTTCCTCAACATTCATAATTCTCTTCATACACGCTCGCCGGTTTCGGAGACTCTTGACTCCACCTTCCTTCAGTACATGATCGATCTGGTCTAGGTAGGTTAGTCTCGGTCTCCCTCGGTACCTACATCCTTCCACTTTCGCATTGTATATCTTCTTAACCAGACGTTCGTTCGGCATTCTTTCCACATGTCCGAACCATCGGAGCATTCCCTTTCGCATCTTTACACCAATACTCTCTTTCATACCTACTCGCTCTCTTACGTCGTCGTTACGAATGCGGTCGGTCAGCCTAACTCCACAGATTTTCCGCAGAGATCGCATTTCGACTGCATTAATTTTACTTTCATACTCTTCTCTGCATACCCAACTCTCGCTTCCATACAGTAATGTTGGGACAAGCACTGCGTTATGTATTGCTACACGTGCCTTCTGGCTGAGGTATTGTCTGCCGAGAAGTAGCCCCAAAGCTCCGTTCACTCTATTTCCGGCATTCACTCTTCGCTCTATATCAGTGGTGTACCTTCCATCTCGGCTAAATCCACATCCAAGATATACAAATTCATCCACTTACTCTAGTACATCATTACCTATTGTTACTCTTACATCTGTTATTATATATAGTAAAAATTCCAAAAATATCATGGCGCGCTATGCGACTTTTGTTAGCTTCATTAAAAGACAATGAAACAAGAAATTAACTAATATTATGTAAACTTTCCTTTCCTTACTTTCTATAACAAATATGTCTCTATATATTATTTCTGAAAGGTATTTTTTTCGATCTTATGCAATCCCTTCCATAAGATTGCAACAATTTTAACCGTTAACCCACCATTTTGAAAGTTTACGCTTCTAAAGCCGAGAGAATGGTAAATCATCATCATCATCACAGCCCACATAACTATGTCCCACTGTTGGGCTTGGGCCTCCTCGGTAATGGGAGGGAAATTAACCTACTATACCACGCTGGTCAGACGTGTTGGTATAGGGTTTTGTTTTGAGTTTCTCTTGCAGTTCTCTTGCATAGATGTTATATGCGTTTTATACACGGAGCAAATACAAAGAGGAGACGGCCTAAGTAACTGTGCACTGTGATTCTCAAGTAGGCCCTGACGTCATCACGTTAACATCAATAGTAGGCGTGGCCTATTAGTCTTCTGTCGTCGCTGACGGTGTTCGTACGGTGCATAAAATTATATTTTTGGTGTATTTTTATGTTATTACGAAGAAAACCATGAATTGTTGTGTTTTATCATGTAAAAACTACTCCAATAAACGTACAGATGCTATGGAAAGAATCACATTCCATTTGTAAGTATATTTATTCATAATTTATCAAAATAATTTCTAGAAAGTTCTTTTGACGGTATCATGTTCAGAAATAATTTTACTCAACCTTAGATGGCACCACTTTTCGTAATAGGACCTAGAACAATAAAAGCACATACAGTTCAAACTATTAAGATTATTGTAATAACTAATAACCATGAGTATTAAAATTTATACCCAAAGCCTTTTACCTCAACAAAAATATGAGTTTTATACGTAGTTAATAATTATTTTGTAAGCAATACGCCAGCTGTCGTTAACTATGAAGAACTATAAAAGTGTCAAAAATCCAGGGTCGTAATTAAAATATAATTATAACATTCGGATTTTTCATCAAAGAAAAATATTTTTTACACTACTTTAAATGAACCTATTATAATTAAACTGTAAATTTTGTATGTTTTAGAATACCGTCCAATGACGATGTTAGAAGCAATGGATTTCAAAAATTAATAGAAAAACTGGACTCCTACGAAATATACAAAGATTTGTTCTTCTCATTTTAACAATGAAGATTTAAAGGACTGTATTGCAGCCAATAGAAACCACTTCGAACAAGCTTTTTATATTTTAAATTGTTTTATATTTATGTATTAAACTAACACTGTAAAAGTCATAAATATTTTTTTGCAATAGAAAAAGGTTTTTCTTTGTTACAGTATTTAGGGCAAGACTAGGTATAGCTCAAGAAATATATTATACAAAAGAGTATTTCATTTTTATTATTGGAACCAATGTCACCCTTTCTACTTTATTTATTAATAATGTAATTGCACTCGATGCAATTTCTTGATAAGATTAACGAGGTTGAGCACGTCACAAAAATATTAAAAATGGTGGTGGCGTCGAAGACCGGGTCTTCAAGTTACCTTTGGCATGGCAAAGTTTTAGATGGCCCGTGCGTCAATCAAACGGTTGCTACTTGGCTTGGCTGGTCTGCTCGCTTGAAATACTCTTTTACATGTCTTGGTCATTGATACCATTGTTGCATTATCAATTGTATAAAGCCTTATTTTAATAGAGTGGTTTGATTCTTTTTTTATATGGAAAGGACAAAGAGGAAGGAAATAATATCGTGTAACTAGCATATTTACTAAAAGTCCAACTACTTTCATTCGACATTTTGACAACCCAAATAAATAATTGTATTATTTGGTCGTATGAAAAGGACACAAATATGAAGAAAAAAAAGGTTTCTAAACTTCTGAGTTTATCAGAATGACAGTAAAGAAAAGAGAGATTTTTCATAAAATATTAACATTATGAACAATGCTGACAAGCCTTATAAAGAAATTTTCGGTTAAAAACAGTAGTCATACACCTATTCGCTATGCAGAATTATTTGATTATAAACATTTGTATTTGAATAGAGCAAACAGCTAATAAGATTTGTTTGTATCTTTGAAATAAAAAAAAAATAGCACTCCTTGATATAGGTAAATTCTGAGTACGTCCCTGTTATACCATACACTTACTGACATCTAATGCAAGATAGCTCAACTGCATACAATATACGAAATTAGTAGTTGTGCTAATAGCCGGTAGATGGACATAAAGGAGGGAGTGAGACAAGTACTATTACTTGTCTCACTTTCTGCATTAGCAGCGTTCCCCTCATCCCCTGTAAATGGCACGCATTGTTTCATAGAAAATATTCATTACAACAGCTCCTCTTTGTATTTGCTCCGTGGTTTTATATCCCTTAGTCGTCTCTTACGATCATTGACGGGTATGATAGAGGGTGGTGAATTGTATTCTTACTTCGTCACTACACGGCAATTTGATTGGTAAATACCTATATCAAAATTATTATTTTCTTTAAAAATAATATTGCTTTAAAACTTACATTACCATAGGCCATCAGTAAAAAAGCACTTTCATAAAAATAAATGTCACTATTTGTTAGCAGAACATAATAAACATTTTGATTCTGTACAATAGTACGATTTCATTACGTAGTAATTATAAACAGAGCAAATTATTACATATATACATACATATTATCACGCCATATCCTTTGCAGGGTAGGCGAACAGAGTGCCAGAGAACTCAATCCTTGCATACTTCACTCGCTTCCTCAACATTCATAATTCTCTTCATGCACGCTCGCCTATTTCAGAGACTCTTGACTCCACCTTCCTTCGATACGTGACCAATCTGGTCTAGGTAGGTTAGTTCCGGTCTTCCCAGTCTCTCACTAAATTATTACAAAGAAAAGAAAATAAATTTTATAATCGTTCGAAGTATTCGTACGAGTTATATAGTTTTATTGTTATTTTCACCCAGACGTTAAACTATTTAGGGCACATATAAAAGCCATGAATATCAACGAGTCAAAAAGTGCATTAGAATACTTTTAGATTGACATACATACGGTCTGAGCTTAAACTAGAACATTGCCCTTCCTTGTTTGCAGCTCCACCTGTTATATGCATCCGGTACTACTACACGTTCACTTCAAGATTGCCGTTACCTCCCGTCCCACATCCCTACCTCGTGCTGCCAACATCGCCCACTTAGTACCGATAGCAACGCTATTGTATATATATATATTTTCATTTGAAACGAATAAATTCTTAATATTTGTTTTTTATTTATTAAGTAATGGTTTCCATCAGCAACTTTGCACGCGTGGTATGTTAATATAAGTATCCTTTGTCCTTTTCTGTACTGTTGAAACATCTAATCATGATAATAATTTGTAATAAATTTCGTTATAATGGGTCGAGTTAACTAATAACACACGAATAACAAACAAATTCACATTTGCATTTATAATATTAATAAGGATAAGCATAGTATTTTATTTTATCGACTTGCCAAGCATTTCTGTGTAGTCTGTAGTCTGTCTGTAGTCTGTCTGTAGTCTCAGAGGGATAAATATAAATTATTTTGATGTCGGATATTAGCTAATGGCCAGAACTTCTAGACTGCAGAAGTGTAATGTTCTGCGAAAAGGCAGAGTTCTTTTAAAATTACGAGTCACTTTAATCCATTATAGATGATTTAAAGATGGTGTTATATTTTATGGCAACACATGATAGTTCACATTTTAATTTCATGCAATATTAATCCTAAATCTTCCAATATTTTTCCTTAGTTGTCTAATAGTTAATTTAATTTATATTTGTCAGAAGTTTCATGACGTATTACAAATTTATTTTATGCTAGCTTTCGCGACTTCGCCCACGTGGTGTTGTTGACAAAAAGGTAGCCTATGTCCTTCCACAGGCTTCAATTACGCAGTCGGTGTAAATCGCTATCTTCCAATGGCTTCAATTTTTTTTCTTTAAATGTAGCCTAAGTTAGCATCCAGCTATGCTAGTGAAAGTCCCGTTGATATCGGTTCAGCCGTTTTAGAGATTAGCCAGAACAGACACACAGAGAGAAAAAAAGTTTGAAATAGATTTTTTTACGTAAGTACCATAAATACTTTCATATACATACATACATACATATCATCGCGACATATCCCTTGCAGGGTAGGCAGAGAGAACAGAGTGCCAGAGAACTCTATCTCTTTCATATACATTTAGTGAAAAGCTGTTAATATGAAATTGCAAACAGACACTTCAATTTTATTTATATGTATAGATAAGTAGACTGAAACAATATTTGTGAAAACTGCACTAAGGAAATAATCCTTGTATTTCGGGGGATTTTACAAATATGCAATTAACGCAGACAAATTACACCCCGACGCAGAATAATATTTTGTAGATTGCACAAAGTATTGTCCTGTGTAATAATCGAACTCGAGACACTGGCACGGAAGGTCGGTATCAAGGAAGGAAACGAATTTAGGTATTTCCTTCATATTATTAAAACAAATACACATTTTAAAAAAGTAAAATGTATAAGTTATAGGAAACATTAAGTTGTATTAGTGTTCAAAATTTTATAAACTTTTGTGAAGTATTTACGCAGTATTATGGGTTTATTATTTCATTTAAAGGTAACTTTGGATTTTTTTTCTATCGAGGAAATTACAAGTGATCGTGTTTTTAAAATGTATAATGTATAGAGTCAATCCTTTTAAATATCTTATATAAGAATTACAGTACTAAAGCGTTAGAAATAATGATACAGTAAGGTATAAAAAAACGTAAATTCCTAATAATTTCGAGATGCCTCCTTAACCACTACGCCATATTTGCAGTAGTACACTAAAATTATTGAAAATGCAGCTAGCATTATATATACAACGAATCTTATGATGCAATCCGTTGACTAATGTATTAATTTTAAACTATACAGAAGACTCCAAAACGCTTGCCAATTTGATTACAATTTAGATAGGGCCTTAAAGCACTTACTTTAATTGTGCGTAGTTGCCAAAAAGTCAAATGTAACAGTTAATTAGAAGAACTATAGGCAGCACATAAATATCACCTGACCTCCGACTAAAGAATGATCTTGACTTCATTTTGCAGTTGCCATATGATAATTCTTAAATAATAATAGATTTTAAAAGCAGTAGAGTTATATGTGACAGTGGCTTCGAATACTGTCAACCCTTACTTCACTCGTGGGTGTCGTAAAAGACGACTAAGAGATTTCCATCATATTCTTTTTATCTCAATTATTGGGGAAGACGCAATATGTATTCCATTTCAAAATTAGCTTTAGCTTTATAACTGGCCGACTGCCTGTCATCTACCCTTCTTAGGAATATAATTATCGATCAGGTGCCATCAAATGCGCCAGGACGCTTCCAGGCGGCTCTTAGCCGTCTTTTTTTATCCACGAGGAAAGTAAGGGTTGGAAGTGTTTGTAGTCACAGTACGTTTTTCCTTTTGTTCTTTTTTGCAGCGGGCTATAATCTGGTCATACTACGCTAAATCCATCTGGGGCAACAGTTGAAGCGGCGCGTAACCCCATATTTTTTATGTTTTTTTTTTGGGTAGGCCATGTTCCTGACATACGCCACCCGTTCCATCTGGGGCGACAGAAGAGCAGCGCGTGGCCTTATAACCCACTGTATTCCCTCCCCATCGCTATTGGGCAGGCCAATAACCCTTTCGGATACCATCCCCTTTTGACGCTCTGACAAACTGCCGAGGCATCGCCCTCTCGCGGTCAGCCTCTATGCGGGTGACGGACTATTGCCAGGTCCAGTCACCCGTGGCATCAGGCTCAGGCGATATCCTTCCGCGAGATGACTGTCTCGCAGAAGGCGGTGACGGCGTCCCAATTCCTGATGCTGTTGAGCATCGCCTTAGCAATGGTCATCAGCGCCAGGTCAGCGGCGGTCTGTCCTTGCGGATACCCTGTCTAGCCGATGCCGTGACAGCTTTCGCCGTCAGGGCATCGTCCTCTCGCGGTGCACAGTACGATACCATATAGATTGATGTTACATTTTAGTTATTTGCTTATCTAATTCGTTTTTTCTTTTGTTTTGTTTAGTTCACTTTTATTTAATTTAGGATTTTTTATTTTATCATGACGCGAGTAGTAGTACGCATAGGTATTTAAAATAAAACTATTTTTATGGATTTTATCGCGTTTGCATTCAGTTTGTTTTTCAATTTCTCGACGTATCGACCACTTTTTGCTCAGGGCTATGAACGCTGAAAAGTATTAGAAATATTTATTATTTTTTAATTCAGTTTCGTTTATATACTTTTATGATGCAATGTACTATATTGTAAATTAATTGAAGTTATAAGTTGACTATTAAGTGATAGATTTAATTGCATTCTGATGTTTCGTTAAGGCAAGCTCTTATATTAAAATATAACAATTAAATTTCATAATAACTGCGATTAGACGTATTGATAAATACATCACCATTTTTATGATGACCCTTTCGTTGACTTCGTTGGTGTCAAAAAATAAATTGGGCGCTGGTGACATAGGCTGCTTAACACGTTCACAGTATTATAATAATAATGTTTTATTGTTTCAAAAATAAAATACAAACATTCCATTTACTACTACTATAGAAATACTATACTAATTTAGGTACTATACTATTATTATACTTTAAAATAATATATTAGGTTACTACTGTCACTTAAGGAATAGTCGGTAAGACAGTGGCACTGATTTATCTGTACTTTTTAATGGCGTGACACTAAGCGTTCTAGACCCAGTTATAAAACTGATTTTGTGACGACACAAGGCTAGTTGAACCTTGTAACTTTTGTCAAAACTAAAATCTTTTTTGACATCTATATAAAATACTTTACAGTATAAAATATTTTTTACAGTACAAGGTCAAAATGACCTTGTAAGGTATAACAAAGAAGTGAGGGTTAGTAGCATATCTTGAATATATATTCATTTCTTTTCACATTGAAGTTACGCTCCGTACTACAGAGAAGTCTACATTTTTATTAGCCGTATCTCAGGCAGGATCACAAGGCGAGGGGTACTATCCCAGAAACCTCCACGCGGTGTACCCTGGGTGCGGGCGGCGGTCCCCAGTTCTTCTGTTGTACTGTCGTCCGTAGCGAATATCTGCGCGATTTCGCTCCTTACTCTACTACCGTCGTAGTAGAGGTTATAGGACGCGAAATATCGGGACGGGCTCAGTCACTCATTCATTTGAGGGCTGGGCAGGCACTTGCCACCGCCCACACATCGTAAACCTGATTCTTTGCTTGTCTTAGTTTCAGGAGCGAGGGTCTTGGCTTAACCGCCCGGACCGCGAGGAAGACAACCTCTATAAAGAGTTCGAAGTAACATTCGGACTCGGAAATCACCCAGAATCTTAAGTTCTGGCGTGCGGCGAGAAGATGCATGGCAGATGGGTTGTTCTGTCGTTAGCACGCTCCAGCCAGGGTACCGGCTGCCCCCCTGGTTGGTAAATGTAGGCTTGCCCGAGTACAGGAATCTCTGCTCGGGTCGACGATGAGTCTTCCATACTCGTGGGAATCATATGGATACCTCAAATTTAAAACCTTTAAAAACCGACGGGAATCCCTGTGATTCTCACACCACGGTCTTGTCAAGCCAACGCAAAACTGACAACGACGCCTCGTCCTCAGGACTTGAGGCGTCCGCCGAGGGCCCGGCACAAATCGTGGAGGCCCAAAAAGTGAAGCGGAAGTCGCCCAGGAAGAGCCGGGGCAGGCTTCCAGCTACAAGAGGAGGATGGAGGAGCGGCGTGCGCGGAGAGAGGCTGCCGCCGCTGAAAAGGAGGACGGTGGCAGAAATGCTGCACAGCCGTCTACGGACGAGGGCGACAGTGACGTCGCAGAGCCGTCCGTGGATGAGGGCAGCAGATCTGCCGCTAAGATGGACGAGGGCGGTATATCCGCAGGGCCGTCCAGAGCAGATAGCGGGTCGGACGCTAAAGCCCCCGCTAAGTCGTCGCCGCGTCCTGTGGCGGCGGCTGAGAAGACTAGGGAGGAGGCCCTCCCCTCGCAGGTGCGAAAGCGCCCCCTGAGCAAGGGAGGCAGCTCGGGCGCCGACTCCGAGGGGAGCGGGACCATCATGCCTCCACCGAAGGTACCGGCTTCTCGCAGGGGGCGAGGGGCCGCAGTAGCAGGAAGAAGGTCGGCGACCCCTCGGCGTGAGGCGGCGCCTGCTGCGAGTGACGGCCCCCTGGACCTGCAGGCTGAAAATGCCCGCCTTAGTAGCGAGGTCTCAGGCCTGCGGGACCTAAACCGCCAGTTGGGGTCCGAGCTGGAGTCGGTGCGTCGGGTAAACCACATGTTGGCCAAAGACATGGCCGACCTGCGGGCCCAGATGGCGCAGTTCCTACCGCCTGCGCCAAAGCCATCGGCCAAGGCGCGCAAAACAGCTGCCGCGGTGAAACCCGTCCCTGCAGCGAGGAGGACGCCCCCCGCTGCGGAGAGCACGCCGCCGGCTGAAGCCGTCACGGTCACCGAGCCGACACCTGTCCCGGTAGCGAGGAGGACGACTCGCGCCACGGCGACGAAGTCGCCAAGCGTCTCGGAGCGAGCCCCGGTGGAGGCTCAACCGGAGGCGCCGACCCCGCTGCCGACCCCGATGCCAACCCCGCTGCCTGCGGTGGGGGGATTGCCGGATGAGTCCCTGCGCGCGATAATCGACGCAGTGGGCAAAATTGTCGATGCGCGCTTCGCCGTTCTGGAGGCAAGGCTGCCTCCAGAACCACGTGTCCGGCCGCCTCTTGCCGCAGATAAGCGGCCACATACGGCACCAGCCCCCGCCCCGCTGCCTTGTCAGGGTGGCCGCGTGGGGAGCTACGCCGTGGCCGCGGCCGGGCCTAAGCCCAAAGGCCCCGGCCCCGCTCCGAAGGGACCTGCCCTGAGGAGGAAGACGGCGCCGGCTCCTGCCGGACCGCTGAAGCCGCCCGCAACAAAACCGCCGGCGACGACCAGCGAGGCTGCGACGAGGCCTTCCGCGTCTGGCACCACTGCCGTACCCGAAGAGGGTTGGCAGGTGGCCGAGCGCGATAGAAGGAGTCGCGGCCAAAGAAGGAGAGCGGAGGCCAAGCGCGGCCGCTGAGGTCTCCGCTCGCAAGACAGGAGCTGGCGACAAGAAGAAGAGGTCGCGCAAGGGGCTCAAGCCGCCAAAGACAGCCGCAGTGGTGATCACTGTGCTGCCTGAGGCGGCCGAGAAGGGCCTCAGCTACGAGGCCGTCTTGAGGAAGGCCCGGCGGGAGCTAGACGTCTCCGATATTGGAGGCGTCGAAGCCAGGACCCGCAAGGCCCGGACGGGGGCTCGAATCCTCGAGTTTCCAGGGGCCGAGGGCGCCAAGACGGCTGACAGCGTAGCTGAGAAGCTGCGAGGTCTGTTCGCCGAGGAGGGTGGCATCAGGATCGCCAGGCCCGTCAAGTGCGCCGAAATGTGCATTTCTGGTCTGGACGACTCCGTGACGGTGGAAGACATCCGGGAGGCTATTGCCTCGAAAACCGGGTGTTCCATAGACACCGTCCGGGTCGGTGCCATTCGTCCCGGTCCGGGTGGCGTAGGTGATGCCTGGGCGCAGTGCCCGGTGGAGTCGGTCAGGCAACTGGCCAGCTCAGGCAGGCTCCTCGTGGGCTGGAGCTCAGCGCGGGTAACCGTGCTTGAGCACCGGCCTGCGAGGTGCTATAAGTGCATGGCGGTCGGACACACTCGACCGACGTGCACCAATTGCTTCGACTGCGGCGGATTGTGTTTCCGCTGCGGTCAGACCGGGCACGTGGCGGCATCTTGCGCCGCCCCGCCCCACTGCCCCGCGTGTGCGGCGGGCAATAAGCCCGCCAAGCACCGCATGGGTTCTGGGGCGTGCAGACCTCCTGCTTCGGCCCCAAAGGGGCGGGGCGGCCTTTCGACCACGGCCGCTCCCGCTCCTAGCGCGGCCCAATCACCCACTGGCGAGGCGGAGGTGATGGATACGGCCCACTAATGGCTACAGAATCCATTCACCTCCTGCAGGCCAACACCAACCACTCCGCCGGAGCGCAGGATCTCCTCCTGCAATCCATGGCGGAGTGGTCGATTGGTGCAGCCGTAGTCGCGGAACCGTACGTCGTGCCTGATCGCCCCAATTGGGTGGTCAGCCGAAACGGAACTGCGGCAATCGTCGTCTCAACGCGGCGGCACTTCCCGTCCTTATCCCTTTTGGATAGGGGCGAAGAATTTGTCGCTGCGGAATGGGGAGGGGTCACACTCTACAGCGTTTACCTCTCCCCTAACAGGAGAATGGACGATTTCAGGGCCTCCCTCACCACCTTGGAGGCTTCGATACGGCGACTGGCACCGGGCCTCGTCCTGGTCCTGGGGGACTTCAACGCCAAATCCACGGCGTGGGGGTCCCCTATGACGGATGACCGCGGGCGGTCGTTGAGTGGGCGGCTTCACTGGGCCTCTGTGTTGTTAACAGGGGCTCAGTGAACACGTGTGTGCGGCAGCAGGGCGGGTCGATAGTGGACTTGTCGTTCGCTAGCCCCGCTGTCGCGCCACGGGTGAGGAACTGGAGTGTCCTGGAGGAGGCGGAGACCCTGTCGGACCACCGGTACATCCGGATGGAGGTCTCCCCCCGGGAACCCAGTAGGGGTCACAGGGCGGACGGAGCGCCCGCGTTCCCGCGGTGGGCTGTGGGTCATCTAGATAGGGACCTACTGGCGGAGGCGGCCATCGTTCACACGTGGCTGTCCTCGCCACCCCCAGCGGACGGAGTGGACGCTGAGGCTGTCCGCATCCGCAGTGCGTTAACGCAGATCTGCGATGCGGCCATGCCCAGGGTGCGGCGTCTACCTCCGAGGCAGGGGGTCTACTGGTGGTCCCCAAGACTGGCGGACCTTCGCGCGGCGTGTATCAGTGCCCGAAGGTCCTACACCCGCAGCCGGCGGCGTCACCGCGACGCTGAGCGGGAGGGCCAGCTGTACGAGGCGTACCGCAGTGCGCGTACTGCCTTTCGGCTGGCCATCCGAGCCGCCAAGGATGCGAGTTGGCAGGAGATGTTGGACGGTCTCGACCATGACCCCTGGGGTCGCCCGTATCGCGCGTCGCTGAACAAGCTTCGCGCGCAGGGCCCCCCCCTCACCGAGACCCTCCAGCCCGACTTCCTCTGTAAGGTGATCGAGGAGCTATTTCCACGGCAGTCGGGACACACGCCCCCGGTCATGGCTTCGCCAGATCAAGACCGGGAGGCCGACGACGAGAGTGTTCCACCCGTGACGGAGTCGGAAGTGGGGGCGGCAGTGGCGCGGATTCGCTCCGCCACCACGGCTCCCGGCCCGGACGGAATACCAGTCCGGGTGTTGACGGCGCTCCTCGAGCACTTCGAGCCTCGCCTCAGGCAACTGTTCAACGCCTGTCTGACGTCTGGACGGTTCCCTGAGTGCTGGAAGGAGGGGAGGTTGGTTCTCCTGCCAAAGCCGGGACGGCCCCCGGATTTGCCGTCAGCCTACAGGCCCATCGTGCTTCTCGACGATGTGGGTAAGCTGCTGGAGCGTGTCCTCGCTGCCCGCATCGTCCGACACTTGGAGGAGGTGGGGCCCGATCTGTCGGACGCTCAATATGGGTTTAGGAGGGGGCGTTCGACCATCGGGGCCCTGCTGTTGGCGGTGTCGCTGGACATCGCCAACGCATTCAATAGTCTGCCATTCAGCTGCATCAGGGAGGCGCTCCGGTTCCATGGAGTGCCCCTGTACCTCAGGCGGCTGGTGGCAGACTATTTGGAGGGGCGCAGTATCCTCTGCGCGGGTCCCGCAGGGGACATTGTGCGGACGTCCATGTCGTGCGGTGTTCCACAGGGGTCGGTTCTGGGGCCGACTCTGTGGGACATCGGGTACGACTGGGCGTTGAGAGGGAGTCTCCCCCCCGGGCTGAGCTTGGTGTGCTATGCTGACGACACGCTCGTCACAGCCCGGGGCAGGACACTCGAAGAGGCGGCGAGCCTGGCCACTCTCGGCACCGAGGAGATGGTCAGGCGAATCGAGGCGCTGGGGCTCAGGGTGGCCTTAAATAAGACGGAGGCCCTATTATTCCATGGGCCACGCGTAAGGCTGCCAACCGGCGCTTCGTTAGTCGTCAATTCCATCCAGATCAACATCCAGGCCCATATGAAGTACTTGGGTCTGGTGCTCGACGGGCGATGGTGGTTCCGGGAGCATTTCCGACAGATTGCTCCCCGGCTGGTCGGCGCGGCGTCCGCCCTTTCTCGGCTCATGCCGAATGTGGGCGGACCCAGTTTCGAGGGCCGACGGCTGTATGCGGGGGTCATCCGCTCGATGGCCATGTACGGCGCACCCGTGTGGGCGAGGGCTCTGAACGCCCAGCTCAGGGCGGTTCTGTGGAGGCCACAGAGAGCCATGGCGGTCAGAGCCATTCGCGGGTACCGCACGGTGTCGACAGAGGCGGCGTGCCTATTGGCCGGGACACCCCCGTGGGACCTAGAGGCGGAGATGCTCTCCGACCTCTACCGGCGGGTTACCTCAGTGCGCGAGGAGGGTGGCTCCCCATCGTTGAGCGAGATAGCCACCTGGCGCGAGGACGCCCGCCGAGACGTCATCGCCCGTTGGGTTATGCGGCTGGAGAGGCCTAGACACGGTATCGTGACCGTCGAAGCCTTCCGGCCCGTATTGATGAAATGGATGGAGCGGCGGCACGGGGTCCTCACCTTCCGACTGGTGCAGGTGTTGACGGGGCACGGGTGCTTCGGGAAATACCTGCACACGGTCGTGTACAGGGAGTGGACTCCGGGCTGCCATCATTGCAGTAGTGACGAGGACACGGCGCAACATACGCTCGAGGAATGCTCGGGCTGGGACGGGCAGCGCCGCGACCTCGTCGCTATTATCGGTGCCGACCTGGCGCTGCCGGCTGTCGCGAGAGCGATGGTCGACAGCGTCAGGAATTGGGACGCGGTCGCCGCCTTTTGCGAGGCTGTCATCTCGCGGAAGGAGGCGGCGGAACGAGTCAGGGAGGACTCCCGCGACCCGGGCCGCCGCCAGCGGCTGGGGCGACGCAGGCGCGAATACCTGCGCCTGATGCCGCCCTAACCCAGGCCTCGGGTGATCGGACCGGGGAATTGTCCGGTCACCCGACGCGAGGCCACCGCGTGAGGGCGACGCCCCGACGGCGAAATCTGTCGGGGCGTCGACGAGAGGAACCCGCGAGGGTAAACCGCCGAGCGGACCACCGAAGACAAAGATCGGGTACCGGTGGTCCGCTCGCACGGCGAAGAGAGAGGATTTTACGGTGGGTCTATGGAGTCACGCGCCGCCTTCTCCGTCACCCCGGACCGATTTGGCGGGGCGAGACGCACCCATAGCCCACCAATAAAAAAATAAAAAAAAAAAAAAAAAAAGGATCACAAGGCGAATTAGACCTGGTTTCGCACTGAACGTATTATTGGTTGTATAATAACGAGAGTTGAAACACTCATATTATAAAACCTTGACATATAAACGAAAAGATATTTGATATTTAGTTGTAACTTTGAGATATTTTGAATACTGTTGCTGCGCTGTAGTAAAATTTCATTACACATTACTCAAACTATCAACAGATTCAAGGAGCCTAATGGACTTATGTCTTACCAAATACCTTCTCCAAAGAGCATAAGGTCGTAATTGTCACTCATCATTCTCCAACTCTTATCCCAATTACTTGAGGTCGATACAATATGTACTTTTCTTTCATAGTACGTCAACCCTCCTTGGGAATGTAATTGTTGTCCAAACAGCATCAGATGGAGTTGGCCCAGGATGGTCGTAATTGTCACTACTACGGTAAAGTGGGGATACATTATGTTCTTAAACTTTCACCACAAAGGAATTTCACAGTGTATCTTAAATGTACTAGTAGCAGCACCAGTGGCGATAGGGAGGAAATACGGTGGATTATGGGGCCACGCACCGCCCTTCTGTTGCCTCAGCCGGAACGGACGGCGTATGTCCAGACCATAGCCTCTCAAAAAAAAAACATATTTTCAATATTATTCGAACATCATCAACATCCTATTCTTATACCAATTAGGTACTTGTGCTAGACTCAATATATAATCTTCTTCCATTTTACATATTGCAAAAGTTTTAACAAAACTAATACATTTTTAGTGTTGAAATTATCTTTATATTAGTTTAACATACATTAGATTATAACTATATATATAACACATATTTTCTATGTGGTGACGGAGTAAGAATACTATTCACCACCCCATATCTTACCCGTGGTGACATCTGATGAGACGGGATGAAAGTAATGTTGCGAGGAAGGTTTTGAGTATGAATGTTGAAGGCTTTAGAGGTAAAGGGAGACCAAAGAAAAGATGGATGGACTGCGTGAAGCATGATATGTATAAACAGAGATTGACTACAGAGATGACGTCTGATAGGGCTGTATGGAAAAAGAGGACGTATTGCGTCGACCCCAAGTAGTTGGGATAAGAGCAAGAGAATGATGATGATGATGATATCTTACCCATGGGTGATCGTAAGAGACGACTAAGTAAGTGATATAAAATGCATATAACATCTATGCAAGAGAAGGAAACATCAAAACAAAACTCTATACCAACATGTTTGACCAGTGCGGTATAATAGGTTAATTTCCCTTCCATTACAGAGGAGGCCCGAGCCCAACAGTGGGACATATATGGGCTGTGATGATGAGGATGATGATGATGAATATATATTAGATAAATGTATTTAACAACAATACTCATACGTTAGCCTCCGACGCACGCTGATCGGCACGCAAACGGCTGTGTACTCGCCCTTGTGATGAACATTTGATATGCTCAAAACCCGGTATATAATAATCGACTCTAACGCGTGAGTATTGCCGTAAATACATTCATTGTTTAATACACTTTGTAAACTCACTTAGTAATCGATAATTATAAAATAAACTTTGTTAAAGACTTTTGCTCTACATTTTAAGAAACTAATTATGAATATGAGCAAGTCAATAAATTAATAAAATATTGTAACTAAAACATAATTCAGTCTAGTATAATAATCGACATTGTTTCAAATATTGTACGCAATTTCTTATAATTGTATACTATGATATTAAAAAAATTAAACATAAAGTTAAACTTTATAGTATAACTTCATTCAATAAGTCTTTTCCATTCAGCAACTACCATGATGTCCTTCGCTCTCTGAAGAGATAACGATATTTTAGGACTGACGTCGATTTTTTATGATGTTTGGTGATAGAGGAGTAAGCAGCCCACCTAGTGGTAAGTGGTAACTGCCACTCATAGACCTCTGCAATAACAAGGCTACAGTCAAGTCGCTACCATCATAAGATATAATTTTGACATACAGCTTTTTTTTTTTTTTTTGTGCGGAATGTGGTACTAGAACTGGACAAAATACTATGAGCAGTGAGGTCGTACCACTAGGTGTAGAATATATTCATATTATTTAAGACTATGTGTACTTATTATAGGTAGATTTACCCACAGTAGGGAGCACTAAAATAAGATTAGCCCTCTGAATCAAAAGATTAATCTATTCGATACAAATTATTGAAAATTGCGCTAGTATTCTCTTTCCACGTATTCTTGCTTGAAAATTCAGATGTGAAAGAATTAAAAATAATAAGATACTTTTATCACCACTAGAGTTTGACTAATAACTTTTTACATAACTTTGTAAGATTTTTTTTTTTATGAATGTACATACATACATACATACATATCATCACGCCATATCCCTTGCAGGGTAGGCAGAGAGAACAGAGTGCCAGAGAACTCTATCTCTGCATACTTCACTCGCTTCCTCAACATTCATAATTCTCTTCATACACGCTCGCCGGTTTCGGAGACTCTTGACTCCACCTTCCTTCAGTACATGACCGATCTGGTCTAGGTAGGTTAGTCTCGGTCTCCCTCGGTACCTACATCCTTCCACTTTCGCATTGTATATCTTCTTAACCAGACGTTCGTTCGGCATTCTTTCCACATGTCCGAACCATCGGCGCATTCCCTTTCGCATCTTTACACCAATACTCTCTTTCATACCTACTCGCTCTCTTACGTCGTCGTTACGAATGCGGTCGGTCAGCCTAACTCCACAGATTTTCCGAAGAGATCGCATTTCGACCGCATTAATTTTACTTTCATACTCTTTTCTGCATACCCAACTCTCGCTTCCATACAGTAATGTTGGGACAAGCACTGCGTTATGTATTGCTACACGTGCCTTCTGGCTGAGGTGGTGGCTGCCGAGAAGTTGCCCCAACGCTCCGTTCACTCTATTTCCCGCATTCACTCTTCGCTCTATATCAGTGGTGTACCGTCCATCTCGGCTAAATCTTTCTATGAATGTAAATATTTCTACGGCTAAATATTACTATGAATATATTCTTTTTATGAATGTAGCGGTCATATTACCTGTTTATTAAAAATAGATCACCTATCGATGTCTTATAAGTCCTGTACGTCTTTGACAGAGGTCTTGAACCCCTTATTTATATTCGACTACTTAGGTTCATTGTCAAATTTCGTGCAATAAACTATCTCAAATGCAAGGTGCATTGTAGCAGTATTCCGTGTATCCGTTCGCTTTGTCATTTACACATAAACTAATATTAGAATTATTTTTAAAAACAAAAAAATAAACTTATAAAGCTTTTATTTCGTAATGAGTAATTTTTAATGCTTTTTTTTAATTTGCATGTATTTTGTCATGTCTGAATGGATTTTCACTTCACGTAATTTTGAATGCCGCCATCTTGTTTTATTTTCATTTGTCATGAAGACTGAAAAGGCAGATATAGTTATAAGAGTTTAAATATACTAATTCTAATTCAGCTTACAATATTTCCTAATTCCAGACCTTAGCAAACAAATTGAGTAACAAAGATATTATTTTATAAAAGCTTGATAGCTTTTAAGTTTATAAAGTATTGACATTGTAGTCGCGGCTTACAATAAATAATTAATATAATAATGTAATTAATATAATAATGTAATTAATATAATAATATAATTATTATTATAAATTATTATTTCAAATCAAAATAAAAACTATAAAGAGACCAAATGACCATATGAAACTACATACATACATACATACAAATCATCACGCCATATCCCTTGCAGGGTAGGCAGAGAGAACAGAGTGCCAGAGAACTTTATCCTTGCATACTTCACTCGCTTCCTCAACATTCATAATTCTCTTCATACACGCTCGCCGGTTTCGGAGACTTGTGACTCCACCTTCCTCTTCGTAACCAGACGTTCGTTCGGCATTCCTTCCACATGTCCGAACCATCGGAGCATTCCCTTTCGCATCTTTACACCAATACTCTCTTTCATACCTACTCGCTCTCTTACGTCGTCGTTACGAATGCGGTCAGTCAGCCTAACTCCACAGATTTACCGCAGAGATCGCATTTCGACCGCATTAATTTTACTTTCATACTCTTTTCTGTATACCCAACTCTCGCTTTCATACAGTAATGTTGGGACAAGCACTGTGTTATGTATTGCTACAATGAAACCATATGAAACTCGTACCAGAATAGATTCGATTGTAACATTTCATAAATTATTATGAGTCTCAGTCAAACCTTCAACTCCATTCTTCAGTGAAAATGGTAATGCCTATAGAAAATTACCAATATCTTATTTTTTATTTTTCTTTGCCTTTTCACAATTTCCTTCTTTCATAAACTATTTAAAAGTTGAGTTGAATAATACTAATAAATAAATAAAATCAGTTTTAAATTATTAATATTAAATTGAATAAAACTTATAAAATAATTCAAACCGCTTATTTTCGAACAATTAAATTTCATAATTCCATTAACCTATTGACATACTCGTTTCTCTTTATGAATGAGGGAAAATGCCACTATTGCCAGATGTTTTTTTTTTTCAAATAAGGATATAGGTAGGTATTTATTATTATTTTGTATGATGCTACACCTATTTACTCTTACTATAATTTATAAAAATACCTTCTCCGTTTATTATTCTTTCTCTCAATATATCAGTTGCAATATCATACATTTATCACATTCTTTTTTTTTCCTGATTTATTATATAAAATTGTTGGTTCAATATATCCTCTATCATTGCGTTATGACGCTTAGCTAATATTTTATCTTAAATTTTTATCTTAAATTCATCATACTGACGGAGAATTTTATCAATAACATGAACCAGTAAAGTTTCTACCCCATCGCTATATTTCAATGTGTATACAATAATTGATTAAATTATGAACGGGCAAAACTTTGTAAACTAATCGCATATCCTTAAAAAAAATGTTTCATATAATTATGTAGAATGAGTTTGATTAGTTAAAAAAATATAATTGTAGCATCCCTTTCTTACTCGCCTATATAGTAAAAAAAAATATCAATAAAAGATATAGGCAGATAACTTTAATGTAATAGATGGAAATCTCAAAATTCCTTGTACCAAAATGTTATCAATATTACGAAATCCATAGAAAAAGGGGCATGGTTACCCGTTGCATTCTTATTTTATCATATGGAAATTACGTGGGACTAATTATTATGTAAGAAAATGTGGGTGTGTGTTATATCTATACTCTGCTCTACTACTTTGGGGATAAAATCGTAAGGCAATAAAGAAAATAATAAATGCTTGTATAACATTAACCAGTAAAAGCGCCTAACCTTCAAAGATTTAGACACAAATATCGCTCGGGTGAACCGAACGAACTATTCATAGATGATTTCATAGCAACCGAAGGCCTTAACATAAATATTTTTCACACAAGATTATCCACCTGTCCTTTTCGCACTCAAGCGGAAATACATTAGTCGTCTCTTTCACGATGGCGACAAGCCAACACCCCGTCAAACCAGTTACGAAATATGAAATCTAATTATGAAAAATGTTATAAATACACATTGCATTTGCCAGGAAAAGTGGGGTCATTGTTAGTTGAAAATGAAAGTCCATAGGTCCAATTGCTAAAAATTATGTCCTTTCTATTTTTTGTTCGGAGACTATACATATATATATCCCATGGTTAGGCTTAGACACAAGATTCTTCCTGAAAGAATAACAAAATGGTCTTTTATGGCACTCTAAATGACTGTTTAATGGCACTAATTCTCTTAATAAAGCAATCAATTTAAAGATCAATATAGCTATGGCTCAAACCAACCCGTTTGATTACGAGGTTTCTTCTGAATGATGAATCACCGTCTATGTCTTTCTATTAAAGTATTTTTATAATGTGTGTTAGCGTCTACGAATACTACCCTTTACATTGCTTTTGGGTGACGTAAAAATATTAAGAGCTTCACATTGATCAGATTGGTTACGTACTGAAGGAAGGTGGAGTCAAGAGTCTCCGAAACCGGCGAGCGTGTACGAAGAGAATTATGAATGTTGAGGAAGCGAGTGAAATACGCAAGGATAGTGTTCTCTGGCACTCTGTTCTCTCTGTCTACCCTGCAAGGGATATGGTGTGATGATATGTCTGTATGTACATTGATTTGAACCAATTCCATCTGATGCCGTCTGGTTATATTTCAAAGGAATATTGATGTCAGGCAGGCGACAAATCATAACATTATTGCCGAAAATTTTGCAATTTTTACAATGGAAAGAATACATATTGCATCAACCCCTAATTATTGGGGTAAAAGCATGATGATGATGATTCAAACGTTTTCAAATTGGGTTTCGTTTAGATTTTTCTTTCTCTTTTCATGACTTTAGACTTCAGTGAGTCGTCTCTTATGATACTTATGGAAGAGGAAGTGCGATATATTATCATTTTAATACGTCATAATATGTAAAATGTTAATTATCATAAGTTTTATTATTTTACCGGGTTGAGAACCCTCAGTATTCATCCATAGTGGCTGTCAAACCCATCTGCGGCTAATAGCTAAACACACACAAGAAAAAAAAAAAGGAAAAATGTATTATTCTATTAAATAAGCGTTTTGAACTTAAAATTTTAAAAACTTGGAAAGAATGAAAGATATATGTGTGCTACACGTTTATTATTTACTATTACCTAATCTGCTATATAAAATGAAATACTACTAGTATTGATATAATCCTGACAGATTGAAAAACTTAAGGCATTTGAACTTAAAAAATATTAAACTTTTCTATGGGTAGGTACTATTCCATAATAATAGACTTCCTGGTGAGTTACTTGAAATAGTAACTACCAGGCATAGAAATAAATGGTGTCTGTGGTCCTCTCAAAAGACGGAGCTCTCTCCGTCGCATGGCGGGTTATTGAACCCCACGTTGTCCTGTTTTCGTATCATAGTCTGCTAGTTAATAAGGTCAGTGAGGCTCTGATACCCTTGATCCATCTTTCAGTCCATCCCGAAATATAATTTGTGCGATTATATTCATTTTTTCATACCAATAATACAAAATTTTAATAAAAAAAACCTATTTCCAGATAATAAGTATAAAAGATAAAATTAGGAATAATGTTATAAGAGAGCGCTGTGGTGTGAATGAAGAAGTAGTGACAAAGATCAAAAAGAGTATGCTGAGGTGGTTTGGACATTTAGAAAGAATGAGTGACGAGAGGTTGACGAAGCAAATATAATAAAATAGCAAGCGTGAATGGGACGAATACAAGGGGAAGACCACGTCATATTTTCTGCACCAAGTTGGAGATGTGTTGACGAGAGGTCTTATTAAGAGTATGCGTAATCGTAGAGCATGCATGAAGAATATTATGAGAGTGAATGAAGCGATGGAAGTATGCCAGGATCGTGGTTTGTGGCAATCCGTAGTCTCTGCCTACCCCTCTAGGAAATAGGCGTGAGGCTATGTATGTATGTATGTATTTCCAGATAATGTAGGAGAGGTCAACCAAAAATGAATTATTGATGATAACTGAATAACTAATGGTCAGACCTTGATCAAATATAAATGTAACTACATCATAAGTACCAGCTTTTAAATAAAAAAGAATCATCACAATCGATTTACCCAGAAAGAGGTCTGATTAACACACAAAAAAAAGAGATGAAAGACTCAAGCCTATATTTTTGAAGTCGGTTAAAAAGACTAAATAAAAGTCTGTTATTTGGTAACACCTACTTACTACCTATACAAAGTACGTACAAATTGTAATTTTCCCCGTATATGAGTCATGCCTTAAAGTATTTGATACAAATTGTTTAAGTGTGAAGTAATCCGTTTAATCTATTTCTATTAGTCAAATTTATTGTTAGTTTTGATCAAAGCTATATTGAAATCGTAGAATCTTGAAAGAAAAGATTGTTATAACTATAAACTTGGTGAAAATGTCACCGAATCGCAACGTTCGTGTACTGTTGCAAAATTTATTTATAGATTATATACCAATATTATAATTATCATAATTTTGCTCATATCTTAATTACCTAGGGTTGTCGCAATATGTACTTTTCTTCTATCGCATATATTACAAAAGTTATTGGTAATATTTTTATGGGTACCTGCCTGACATCAACCAACCTTAGGAGTTGCTGAACAGATGGCATCAAATGGAATTAGTCCAGGTCATTTTTAAGCTCTTAGTCGTTTTTACGACACATCCATTATCATCATTCTGCCTTTTATTCACTGCTGAACGTAGACCACTTCATACACATATAAAAGGATAGTATTATCATTATTCAGCCTTTCATTCACTACTGAACGTAGATCACCTCATAATGATAAAAGAGGATAGTGCCGTTATTGTCTCGCTTAGCCGGGCTGGCGATCGCAGGAGAGAGCTGCCCTCTCCCCTAGTTAACTCTGACTAGACGATTTCTACAAAATCTCACGGGCAATTACTACTGTTTTCTTGTCCATTAATATTGATTTTATAAAGCAAATTTTTGAGAGATCCGACTAGAAATTTTTTCGTCTTCCTTAGCAGGACCGAACCGGACATGCCCGATCTGGACCAGATAAGGTATGTAACGCAGAAGATATATCTGGACCCGATCAGGAAAACCTTATCGGATCCAGATCAGGCATTCCTGATCGGGTCCAAATCAGGCATTCCTGATCGGGTCCAGATCAGGCATGCCTGATCGGGTCCAGATCAGGCATGCCTGATCGGGTCCAGATCAGGCATGCCTGATCGGGTCCAGATTAGGCATTCTTGAACGGGTCCGGATGAAATTTTACTGATCGGATCCAAATCAATCATCTGCGTTATATATCTTGCCTGATCCAAAACGAGTATGCTCAGTCCGGTCCTTTAAAAAACATGTATATCTTAAAAAACATGTTTAATAAATGAGAATATAAATTAATATACGACGTAGGCAGCGAATGCAGTGCATTCTTATCATAGAGAGTAGAGAGTCCCAGTAAGCTGTTCCAATTAGGGCACAACCACCAGATACTAACGACTTCTACTGTTGCCTGAATTTCTCATTCATGACCTGATCGATCCGTTTTGATCTGATTCGATAACAACTAATTTAATATTAGGCGATGTCATTATGCTTCGGAGAATCTTAACACCGCGATTCTGATAATGACGTCATTTTACTAACGCCATCAACAATTTATTATGACCCAAAACATTAAATGTTAGAATGGTTGTTACAATATTATTATATTTATTTCTATCTATGTTTTCAAATGTATCTATTGTATTATTTATTTTTGTTTTTACTTTAAATATAAATTATTTTTATATAACTAATTAAACATTATTATTATTATTAAATAAATATGTTTAAAGATTTCAGATTAATCTCCTCTGATGCAAATACAATTTACACCGTGGCATAAATATGACAATCATGATATGATACTTTTTTGAATTTTGATTGATATTTTTTTGTGTTACGAAAACTGTTTCTGGTCTTGATATACTACATGCCTTACCATATACTTGATTATATTTTACATCAGACTGTCCTTATTTGGTCCAGACCTGGTCCTGATCCGGTATGCCTTACCATACTTGATGATATTTCACATCAGGCTATCCTTATTTGGTCCCGATCTGGTCCTGAACCGGTATGCCTTACCATACTTGATGTTATTTCACATCAGGCTATCCTTATTTGGTCCTGACCTGGTCCTGATACGGTATGTCTTACCATACTTGATGTTATTTCACATCAGGTTATCCTGATCTGGACCAGACCTGGTCCTGATAAGGTTTGCCGGATCCGGCATGCCTCATTCTGTCCTGATCCGGTCCAGATACATGATCTGGTTGAACCATACTTTTTTTCTAGTTGGGGACGTGATAGTAATCTACCACTATTAGTCTTGTCTTGCATCGTTGTTCCAGCTTAATGCTAATATAATACAAGTTTAATTATTATCAGGTCAAATTTTGAATTGAATCTCAGATAATAATAAAGTGGCTACAATATATGATTTTGATATTAAATAAGATGAAAAATATCATTCATATTGTACGTCAATAAATTTAATAAATGATTGCAGCCTTTATTATAAACTCTTTGGCAATCCACACGATTTTCAACTTATTTTAAGTATTTTTGTAGAAACAATCAATATAGGTTGTAATTTTTTAGTACAGATATAAAATAAAGTGTTCTCGCATAGTTTTCAATTTCTGACATCAGTGTATTTCATTTAAATTTAAATATTTACGGTAATAAATTAAAATTAAAGAAAAATAAGAAATTAAAATTTGTGATATCTATAAGATTTTACTTGTTTTTCTATTGCATTCTATAGATACATCAGATTGATCTTTGTTCTATTGCACTAGAGAATAAAAACGATTTTGAAAGGCTATAAAAAAATTCACCTAATTTTATTATCTTCTTCTTAATATATATAAATTACGAGTCACGTTGTTTGTCCGCGATGGACTCCTAAAGTACTTAAACGATTTTAATCAAATTTGCGCAGCATAGTTTGATCCAACTTAAAAGATAGGATAGCTTCCATCTCATTTTATAGTAATATTATTTTATTGCAAATTATTTGTCTATTATTTGACAATCACAATTATCTATTATCTCCAAACGATTCTAACAGATGGCGGTATCTGTTGACTGGATTAAGTAAGTATTTAATAGATGGCGGTATGTTAAACGTACAAACGTTTCATATAAGCTACAATTTATTAGCATACCATCACGTGTTACTGAGGCCACCTTAGCCACAGCTACGCGTGGCCGGGTCTGCTAGTATATATATATATTTATTGATGCGGCGGGATACTTATACTGCTGTCGTCACCCTTACTTACCTGTGGGAGTAGTATAAATTCGACAAAGAGATCACCAAAAAAATGCA
Organism: Lymantria monacha; assembly: GCA_905163515.2. Classification (NCBI taxonomy): domain Eukaryota; kingdom Metazoa; phylum Arthropoda; class Insecta; order Lepidoptera; family Erebidae; genus Lymantria; species Lymantria monacha. The sequence goes on along the minus strand of LR991107.1, from coordinate 8,732,855 downwards.
TTACTGTGCTTTGCTGATACATACAACATCTTGCTGCAATCACTAACCCAATTCATCCATCAGTAATAACCCCATCAAAAATGAACGTGCAATATGATATTTTATAGGGATAGCTACGGCAAATTTGTTTACACAGATGGCGTTTAAGACTACTGTGCCAACTATAGCGGGTTCGATTTAATACTTTACGCGATCCATAGATTATTGTTCTGAGTCTAGATGTAAATTGTGTATGTTAATTGTATGGTTATAGATTTCCTTAAAATATAACGATTATTTCTTTAACAATTATTTCAGGCGCGCGTAAAACAATGTTGACGGCGAAAGGCTAAATAATACTGACGTTATAAAATCTGGAAAGGTAATTAAAGCAATGGAGTATATAATTATTATCATATTATTAACTATATGCCCTATCTCTCTCAAACACATAATTATAGTATTATTATAAATTACAAAAAATAAACATCAATAAATACTTATTTTATTTTATATATGTATAATTAAAATACTTTTGGAAAACGTATCAGACCTATTTTTGTTCTTCGGTAATAAAATATTTGTGAGTGCAATCTGGCAAACTGCAGGCATAATACGCAGTTGCCTGCTCCATATTGTTTAAATTACAGTTACAGTTGATGGATGGATTACGTGTTCGAGACTATTAAAGTTTTAAGCCCACCATTTGTGTAAATCAACAGTTCGTTCGATGAACAATAAATTTCATGTACAGTAAATAAAGTACATTAACAACGTATAAAAACCTTCACAACATTGCGATTTTCTTATTTTTATACGGTTTTAAATGTATATTTTTGAACAACAACAGATATCTTTTGTTCTTGTGAAAAGTAAATGAGTTAAGATAATTTTCAGACTAGTAATTTGTATTTTTGAATGATTTGGCAAAGAAATAATAGATCTAGCAAGACAACAAAATTGTTTGATGTTTTAAAAATGCATGCAAAATTTTGTGTTATGTGCAACATATTAAATCATGGCTAATATAATTAGAACTGATATCTGGCACTTATATTCAGTTTAATTAAAAAAAGTGAAATGTCACAAACAATTAAAAATCTATTGATAGTATCTAATAGTTCTATCAATATTTTAAATAAAAAAATCTATTTAATTATTCATTTATATTAATCTTTAAAAACACCCAACTAATTTGAAATAAAATATTCTGACAACGTATTTGGAGCCTTCCTTGAAAATAAGATTAACAGACCTCGTAATAATGTGAATTACAGAGCATATCAAATTGAGTAAAAACAAATACAGAGATTGCTACTTCATCATCATTTTCCCACTCTTATCCCAATTACTTGGGGTCGATACAATATGTACTCTTCTTTCATTGTACATATTGTAAAAGTTATTGGCAATAGTTTTATGACCGGCCGCCTGGCAGACGTTAACCCTCCTTGGGAATGTAATTGTTGACCGAACGGCATCAGATAGAGCTGGCCCAGATCTTTATAAGGCTCTTAGTAATCTTTTACGACATCCACGAGCAAAGTAAGGGTTGGTAGTATTCGTAGCCACTACCACACAGCTGACGGAGATTTGACAGCTGGCAGAGATTACTAGTTATTATCAAATAATGAGGGGTAGGTACATGATAGGATAACGCAACAGCCGGATCGACGAAATCAAGTCCCGGTGGCTTGTTTAATCTGTGAAGCATGAGAAATCGATGAGCAATAAGGCCCACGCTGTTCTAATGTCATTCCAGATGACTGAAAGAAATAAAGTTAAACCATGACTGCTCAACACCGGTGGTTACCAGAACTGTCTGAACATTTTCCTTTCAATTCTACTGCACCGCTTTTTTAAAGACATAACAGCCTCATAAGGCAGCATCTATACCTCAATTCTTTATGCTACGCTAACCTGTTGTTTTAACAACAGCCGGTAGTAACTGGTCGTCATCGATATTTACAGTGAGTTTATGCAACAGAAATTCTTGCTGAAACAACAAACTGAACATGTCGGGACAGAAGAAAAAGCTTAACGCCGCCACATCCGCTCTGTCAATATTCAACGGAAGGCTTTCAGTATTGGACTGTACGGTATCCCAACTTGACACTGATTACTATGGGTGTCTGACTCCACAAGAAGCCTATGTTAAGCATGGTCAGGGAAACTGCTTATACTTTTGAGTCGTCATTGATAAAGTCATTGACCGAACCACACCCGCGCATAGCTATTAGCATGTAACACTTGGTCTGCCACAATTTGGCATAAGCTGTGATAAGATGTTCACTGCTTCAACTAGCCGTGGAGTATGTCGACGGATATGCTACCAGAGCCACTATCATATGTCGAATACCGAGATTAAATGTTTTATCAGGGCCAGGATGAATTGATAATAATTAAGGCGCCCGCGGGTGTGTTTTTGTTCAGCATAAACATAATTAAGAGGCCTCCGTCGTATCCAGCACAATCCTAAAATTTAACGCTTCAATCCTCAGAATGACGTTCATAAATTTTCACTTAATTCATTCAGCCTTTCACCGTCAACTGCTGGATGTAGACCTTCTATAATATGGCAAATTATTAGTCATTCATTGGAGGGATATAATCAACGCTTAGTAAATGAATTAGTGATCGAAGTGAGATGTATATTATTCGATTCCCAGAAGATCGAAGATATCGAAGGTTCTCTTGATGATCATCTTACTTTATTTTTTACAACAACTACGAGCAATTAAAATATGTACGACTACTTTTAAAATTTTGCTATAAACTATTTTTCTTTTTTCGGAGCGAAGGCTATTTGCTCCGTGCAGTAGAATCATTTTTTTTGTTACTATTATTAATCTGTGGACAGAGATGCAAGTTACTAGTATTTTAATTTAATAATATTAGTACACTATCATGTATATACATACCAATAATGGTCTTTGAAAGAGATGAAGCCAGAACAGATGTAAGAGTAAAAATAGGTAATGGTGTACTAGAGCAAGTGGCTGAATTTGTATATCTTGGATGTGGTTTTAGCCGAGATGGAAGGTACACCATTGATATAGAGCGAAGAGTGAATGCGGGAAATAGAGTGAACGGAGCGTTGGGACAACTTCTCGGTAGCCACCACCTTAGCCAGAAGGCACGTGTAGCAATACATAACACAGTGCTTGTCCCAACATTGCTATATGGAAGCGAGAGTTGGGTATGCAGAAAAGAGCATGAAAGCAAAATTAATGCGGTCCAAATGCGATCTCTACGGAAAATCTGTGAAGTTAGGCTGACCGACCGCATCTGTAACGACGACGTAAGAGAGCAAGTAGGTATGCAAGAGAGTATTGGTGTAAAGATGCGAAAGGGAATGCTCCGGTTCGGACATGTGGAAAGAATGCCGAACGAACGTCTGGTTAAGAAGATATACAATGCGAAAGTGGAAGGATGTAGGTACCGGGGGAGACCAAGACTCACCTACCTAGACCAGATTGGTCACATACTGAAGGAAGGTGGGGTCAAGAGTCTCCGAAACCGGCGAGCGTGTATGAAGAGAATTATGAATGTTGAGGAAGCGAATGAAGTATGCAAGGATAGAATTCTCTGGCGCTCTGTTCTCTCTGCCTACCCTGCAAAGGATATGGCGTGATGATATGTATGTATGTAGTACATGTACATACATGTATACACACACATACATACATATGTATGTAGTACATGTACACTATCATCAATATTGTAATGTATAAACTGTTTTTCGTCCCTAATATTTAAAAAAAAAAAAAGTAAAATAAAAAGGAACTAAAGAGCAAGCAATGAATACACTTGCTATTTAATAATGTGACTACATAATTGCTTCAATTATTATCATATACGAGCAAATCCAGCCCGTTCATATTTTTTTTTGTATAAGTCGATATTTCGCAGCGCCGCCTGGTGGCAAGTTACATTGATATCAATATAAACCGTCTCCCTGCAAAAAAACATATGCATACGAATTATTATAATGATCGGTCAAATATATTTCTGGTGTTAGCGATGTCATATATACAAACATCCTCTTTTATTGATACAGCTAATTCAAAGTAATTCTGAAGAAATCCGAAAGTCAAGTGTTAAGATTATTATGTAGTATTCGCTCCAGAGATTTTGTTATTTATTAAAATGGTACATGCTCGAGTAACAGTAATGCGTTTCGTTTAATGACCATAAGTCTGTTAAAATGACAGGATCAGAGCTTTCAAAATGAGCACCAATAATCTGTTATGGGTAATTATCTTTTACGATTTGCGTACGTACGTAATATATTATAATGTTATTTGAATTATAATCATATTTATTGTGATAAATGATGATAGATTATTAATTAAAATTTAAAAGGGTGAAGCAAATTTACTGTTGATTTCAGAGCTGTGTTTTTTATATTTGTTATTAAAAGATCACATTTATTCATATCTTTCTGGAGAAAGGATTTTTGCTTTATTGCAGTAAAATTATCTGCCAACGCCTCCTCTTCCTCTTGCTCGTTTTTTACAATATGTACAAAAAATAAAAAATGAAATTTTATTCATTTGTTCATCATACAAATATTTCTCAAGCTATATAAATACTCTCCGTGTGAAGATGGAATAAGAATGCAATTGTCGCCATCCCTAGTTTTTTCGTGAGAGTCGTAAACATTGTTTGAGGGTTGACCAGGAAAGCGCGCAGCGGCTCGCGCCGTTGAAACTTGCAACACTTCATTGCGATCGCCAATCAACATGGCGAATACGGAACTATATATGAGCGAAGCTTACGTCCAGCAATAGACGGTTAAAATCTCCATGATGATGACGATAAATGTGCCACCGAAAAGAAGAACTAAATACCGATGTTCAGTCGAAATTAGGGGTGTCCACTTTGAAAAAACATCGATGTTTTTTTCGATTCGATAAATCGAAACTGTACATCGATGTCTTTCGATGTATCGGATGAAAACATCGATGTTTTTAAGCATCGAGTACTTTTTCTAATCAAAAGTGTTACTTCTAAAAAAAAAAGGTCTTTTTTGTGGCATTTATACCTATTCCAATCCCTTATAAAACTGACTTCTAAAAAAAAAGGTCCTTTTTGTGGCATTTATATCTATTCCAGTCCCTTATAAAACAGGTTTCTAAAAAAAAAAAGGTCTTTTTTGTGGCATTAACTGGTTATCATCGTTTCGATGTTTTATGAAAAATCATCGATACATCGAGTATTTCGATAGCTCTTCAAAACATCGGATCGATTCGATGTATCGCATTGTAAACATCGATGTTTTCGATGCATCGATGTATATCGAATATCCCTAGTTGAAATGGTCATAAATTCAGTATGATAAGTAATGGGGAAGTACGTCGCCCTTTCTGCTACCCTGGACGGTTTAGACGTTGGGTGATTGGACTATAGTATGTAATAAAAAAATATAAATATACAAATATTAACCATACGACATTATTAACAAAGTAAACAATTCTTTGACGTATGTAAATCTCACAATTCTCACTTGCTTTAGTGCCACGGCTCAATTACTCACAATGTCACAGGTTATTTTAAAATCTTAAAACAATTTGGCACAAATGCCATTCGGTATTCTTATGCCGTTGAAGATATTAACGTAATATGCGTGATATTTTAATTTCAAATAGTTCGTTCAAAATATTTTTTGTAGTTAATTAATTAGACGCTGTTGTTCATGTTTGGGGTATGTTGTGAGGTTTTTTTTTATAACTAAAAGGCACATATAATAATTTGTTGAATAGTATTTATATTTTAGTATCTAATATATATTTTTGACACATTATATTTTTTTTTATTGCTTTTGGTGGCAAACGAGCAAGTAGTACACATGATGATAAATGTCACTGTTGCCCATGGCCGCTGCCTACTATTACAATCCCCAAACCCACTCACTTGGGCTGCCGGCTCTCTCGCTCACCGAACGAAGCGCAATAGCACCTTACCATTACTCAGACGTCGATCTTCTGCGAGAGTGTGGTACTACCACGGACGGACCGGCCCGCAGCTGTAGACAGAGAATTGTCAACAGCGTGGTCCTAACACTATATTTGTTTCTAAAGACGTTATGCCGCACTAAGGAAATAATCCTTGTATTGCGAAGCTTACAAGAAAACGGTGGAGCGCACAAAGTATTATCCTGCATGGGAATCATACCCTTGGCACCGTAGATCAATATCTTCACCGCTACACCATCCGTACAGTCAAATATAATAATAGGGTAGATTTTTTTTCTACGATTTAAAACTATCAGCCATTTAGATATTAAAAATAAATTAATAAAAAACATGCGACGTATACATTCTTTTGACATGAAACAATAATTAAAAAAAAAACCGACAAAATTTATAAAGTTACAACATCAGAACTACAATATGTCATCATCTCAGCCCACATATGTCCCACTGTTGGGTTCGGGCCTATCCCATAATTGGAGAGAAATTGACCTAACTATACAGCGCTGGTCACGCGTGTTGGTAAAGGGTTTTATTTCGAGGTTTCCTTTTCTTGCACAGATGATATATACATACATATCATCACGCCATATCCCTTGCAGGGTAGGCAGAGAGAACAGAGTGCCAGAGAACTCTATCTCTGCATACTTCACTCGCTTCCTCAACATTCATAATTCTCTTCATACACGCTCGCCGGTTTCGGAGACTCTTGACTTCACCTTCCTTCAGTACATGACCGATCTGGTCTAGGTAGGTTAGTCTCGGTCTCCCTCGGTACCTACATCCTTCCACTTTCGCATTGTATATCTTCTTAACCAGACGTTCGTTCGGCATTCTTTCCACATGTCCGAACCATCGGAGCATTCCCTTTCGCATCTTTACACCAATACTCTCTTTCATACCTACTCGCTCTCTTACGTCGTCGTTACGAATGCGGTCAGTCAGCCTTACTCCACAGATTTTCCGCAGAGATCGCATTTCGACCGCATTAATTTTACTTTCATACTCTTTTCTGCATACCCAACTCTGGCTTCCATACAGTAATGTTGCGACAAGCACTGCGTTATGTATTGCTACACGTGCCTTCTGGCTGAGGTGGTGGCTGCCGAGAAGTTGCCCCAACGCTCCGTTCACTCTATTTCCCGCATTCACTCTTCGCTCTATATTAGTGGTGTACCTTCCATATATGCATATTATATCCCTTCATCGTCTTTTACATGGGTAAAAAGAAGAAGGATGAACTGTATTCTTACTCCGTTACCACACGGATATACAAAAAAAAATCAGTTAAAACACATTCAAATGTTATCCACTGCAAGTTTGGTCCAGCAAGTTAATGAATTCCGTTTGCGTTCCGTTTGTAGCACATATAAAAACGACTAAATATGTTTTATTACAATGATTTACGTGCATACAAGCATAGATAACGAAAATTTAATTTAATTCTGATTTACCATAGCATTCATATGCTATAATAATGAATGGATGAGATACCCAGTATACAGAATATTTTTGTTGTTTACATAAAATGATAGATATCATATTCATCATCATCACAGCCCATATATGTCCCACTGTTGGGCTCGGGCCTCCTCCGTAATGGGAGGGCAATTAATTTACTATGCCATGCTGGTCAGACGTGTTAGTATAGGGTTTTTTTTCGAGTTTTCCTTCTCTTGCATACATATATATGCGTTTTATATCCCTTAATCGTCTCTTACGATCACCCGCGGGTAAGATATGGGGTGGTGAATTGTATTCTTACTCAGTCATCACACGGATAGATATTATATTCAACTGTATTTTATTTTTTAAAATAATTTAATTATCTTTAAAGTTTATGACTTGGTTACTAAGACATTTAAGCCAAATATCCTTACTAATATTATAAATGCGAAAGTAACTCTGTCTGTATGTCGCTCTTTCACGCCAAAACTACTGAACCGATCTAAATGAAATTTAGTACACAGATAGTCTAGAGCTTGGTAAAGGACATAGGCTACTTTTTAATGCAAAAAAGGTTGTAAAGGGGGATGTAAAGTTGTAAGGAAGTATCGTCATTTTTGAAGCCAGAACTTGAAAGTTATTTTTAGGCTATTGATTAGATGTAAATAAATATGAGATTCTGTAAACAATTACCCTTAATGGGTAAAATAAAAATGGGGATGAAAAACTTTAGGAAAGTAACCCTTTACGCAGGCGAAGCCACGGGCAGAAGCTAGTTTGTTTATAAATTAACTTCATTTAAAGTCATCATTCGTCAGTAAATCAAATCGTTGCCTTCAATAGTACTATGACCACACAATTAAAGTTATCTTTTGGAGATTTTGTTGGAAAACGAAAACGTATCTAAGGCACTGCTATATCGTATTCACTACACCTCAGTACTTACTGTGCATAAATTTACATAAAATGCCTATAATTAAATATAACACGTTAAATTACTAAGGTATTGAATATTCCGGTCCCGCTAAAACTCTTTAATATTTTTTTTCGGAATTTATGGCTTGGTTATTAAGACTTTTAAGCCAAACCTTAGTTTATAAATTCACTTTATTTAAAGTTATCTTCCGTCAGTAATTCAAATTGTCACCTTCATCAGCGTCTTCTAGACATAGGTCACTCCACGTTAATGCCGTGATTACTACGCTTAGTTGGTTGACAATTGCGGTTGGTGTTATTAATTTTTCATGAAAGTTCTACTGTCCATTCTCCTAGCGACTTCTCAGCTGCCTCTCATAGTATAAGTGACTTTCTTATTTAATGTTAATTTAAAATTTATATGTGCCACCGATGACGCATCATTATTCAGGTGACTGCGAAATTGTTGCCCTTCGTACGATCGCGCACACATTGCTTCGTGTGGGCGAGACGTTTAAATCATCAATCACAATCTATTTTTGATATACCAAATGTTCGCTAATAATTCTATTAATATCTTGACGAATCAGAAAATTGATTTTTAAACAATATAACATGGAAATATGAGTATATCTTAAAATATCCCCTCAAATATTAGTAGTCTTGTGAAATTCAAAATCGACGAAATCAAATAATAATAATAATTTATTGCCTTTTCAGAACTTAAACTAAAAACTAACAATTATAATAAACAAAATTAAATCTAGTAGGCAAAAGGAATTGGCTCAGCTTCTGCTGTCACAAGAACAGCTCTGATTTTCAGCCATCCCCGTGAATCTATTGTATTGTGTATGTTTATGTGTGTGTGCATGAGCGTGTGTGTGTGTGTGTACGTGTGTGCATGTGTGCGCGTATGTGTGTTCATGTGCAAGTGTGTGCGTCTGTGTGTTACTATGTGTGGTATAAGATAGTGCTTGTGTATATGAGTAGGCGTACTTGCAGGTATTAATATAACTATATAATGCATTATCTGTTGAGTTATTTAAATAAAATATTGTTTTAATTTCAAAGTGTTTAAATAGGTATATGTCAGATTTTCCCCAGCCAATTGTCGTTTTAGTAAAGTAGATTTGTATTTTGATTTAAAATTGTTCTCACTTACTCAAACTCAGAACGTAAACAGTTCACTAAAAAATATTTTTTTTTTATTGCCCAAAAGGTGGCAAACGAGCAAGCAGCAGACCTGATTGTAAGTGTCACTGCCGCACATGGACCTTTGCTTTAACCAAGACCGCTGCCTACCATTACAATACCCAAATCCACCCAGTTGGACTTCCGTCTCTCTCGCTCACCGAACGAAGCGCAATAGCACATTGCCATTACTCAGACGTCAATCATCAGCGAGAGTGTGATACTAACCCGGACGGACCAGCCCGCGGCTGTAGACAGAGAACTGAAGCGTGGTCCTACCACTATTAATGCCATCAATGTTAAACTAGATTAATTTAAACTAGATTATTCTATTCGTATTAGATCTTTCGTATGACAATGAAGTCAGAATATAACTTATTTTGTGTCGTAAAAAGTAACTAAGTGATAAGTAGAAATAATATTACAGCAAGAAAAGAAAATCTTGCAATAATACACGTCTAATACATGTTACGATCAGGGACGAAGACGCAATAAACACGAAGATTTCTTTCTCCGCTTTTTCTCATTGGGAAGGACATATTTCCAGGATAAAAGTTATCCTATATCACACACATTCTCCTTACTTTAGATTTACAATCATCATCATTATCATCACCGCACATATAAGTCCCACAATTGGGCTCGGGCCTCCTCCGTAATGGGAGGGAAATTAACCTACTATACCACGTTGGTCAGACGTGTTGGTATAGGGTTTTGTTTTGAGTTTTCCTTCTCTTGCAAAGATGTTATATGCGTTTTATATTCCTTAGTCTTCTCCTACGGTCACCCACGGGTAAGATTCTTACTCTGTTACCACACAGATTTACAATTTCTAGTGAAAATGACTATCAATTTTTACTCCATTACTACACGACTACTTTACAATGTCAAAATAAAAACAAACAAATAAAATAGAAAACATAACAAATATTATTCGTTCACGTAATTTCGTTAATTGTTCATTTCAAATTGTTTAACAAACAGTTGATGACGGTCTGCTTTAGAAATGTCATTATTGGGACAACATCCAACCCACGTAAGAGTGGCTAATTATCTTCGTCACCCACTATTTTGCTAATTGGATGACAGCCTGTATTCATTAGTAATACAATCCAAAATAGTAATATCATTCAATTGTCATGTTATTCTTAGAATTATTTAATATATGTAGGCTGAACTTTAAAATTTATTCATAATATGAGCACTAAATCGAAATAATGTATAAACATATCCGATAGATGTAGCGTTTAAGCGTCTACCATAAGTCTAGATTGTGAACGAAAACTTATCATGACAGATAGGCAACAGTAGTTAAAATAATACTGCAACTATGTTCTCTTCATATCGGGTTGAGAACCCTCAGCGCTCACCCACAGTCCGGATAAAGTTGTCATAGCCATCTGAGGTTAACAACTAAATCACACAAGAAAAAAATCTCTTCTTAAATGATTTATATTATCTTTTTAAATAATTTCTATTAAAAAAAGAGAAGTTAGACGCCGGATAACAGTTCGTTGCTGATATCTAACTTCAGAATATTATCTGCAACTTTGCATACTTTTGCATTTTCCTTTATTGTTAAGAAAGCATGACACCATTAAGTTAGTAGATTTATTCAAGATTTGTTTTATATCTTTGGATATATTCCACTAAAGTTTTAATTAATAACATTATGTAATGTTTTTAAAACTAGTATAGTTTTAATCTCTATACATTAATTTCTTAAAAACATAGTATTGTGTTTGTGGACCCTAAATACAAAATAAAAAGTATATGATTGGAAATCATTAAAAATGGATCAGTAGCGGACTTACACATAGGACCTGGGCTTATTTTTAGGACAGGCAACGTTATTAGAATACTGAAATTATTGTAGTACTACGTAGATTAAGAAGGTGATATTTCTAAGGTGACAAACATTAAGGTCTATGAGTTTAGTGAGGCTAGGGCTTAAGGCAATTTAAAATGTTAAAATTTTAGGAGAGACAGAAAGATTAAAAAAAAACGGAATATCTTGCGGTGCCAGAGGTGGCAACGAACATAAATCCACTACTAAGCTGAATATCATTTAGACATTTTTCACAGAAAATTTTAGAGCTCGCGCATTAGATACAACTTTTGAAATTTTCTCTTTAACCACTTATGTTATAGTACGAAGAACGCCGAATAAAATATGATAGAATTTATAATAATTGGCATAAAAATTATAATTCTATAATCGATATTTCCTCCATATCCTATGCATTATGTGAAATCAAATTCATTATTCTATTCATAAGACTGTCGCGCTTTCAACTTCAGCTTCAGTTTCTGTCTTAATTCTCCATAAGACAAGACTCACAATATTTACCAAAGAAGAATCACTTTGAAATATATTAACTGGAACTAGGTTATTATTAAAACATTAGTTTTTTTTTTTTTTTTTAGTTAATTTTTCTGTGTATATATGTTCATATAAGGTAACTTACCTTATATGAACATATATACACAGAAAAAATTTTATACATTTTAGCACACATCATCATTCTCCCACTCTTATTCCAATTACTTAGGGTCGATACAATATAGGCCACCGAAGACAAAGATCGGGTACCGGTGGCCCGCTCGCACGGCGAAGAAGAGGTGCTTGCAGGGTGGGTCAATGGGGTTGCGCGCCGCCTCTTCCGTCACCCTGGACCGATTTGGCGGGGTGCGACGTCCATAGCCCATCGCAAAAAAAAAAGGGTCGATACAGTATGTGCTCTTCTTTCATAGTATATATTGTAGAAGTTATTGGCAATAGTTTTATTATCGGACGCCTGCCAGACGTCAACCCTCCTTTGGAATGTAATTGTTGACCAAATGGCATCAGATGGAGTTGGCCTAGGTCTTATTCGGTCGTCGTCTTGGTCGTTATAAGGCTCTTAGACATCTTTTACGATATCCACGAGCAAAGTAAGTGTTGGTAGTATTCAAAGTCGGGTACCACACAGCATCTTAGCACACATAATATTAATTTTTATAAAAAATAATAATAACTATAATTTAATAACTATACTACAGTATACTAACTATACTATGTAGAAAATCAAAATTAATAAACCTTTCAAATATCCTATTTTCAGATATCCAAAATAAATATACCTTATTTCTTAATTAGTAATTGACAAATAAAATTGGAATAAGCTCTTTGCACTATATACATGACTCACACATTAACTCAGCACCTATCGAGTATCGATACCGGCGCGTGAGCACCTTACTTGCCAAAACACACGAACTGAGTAATCGATCAGTGTTTATACATTACAGTACTTATAAAAACATATGTCGACGATCTGTTTAACTATCGAGAAAAAAAATATCTTGTTTCAAATATAAATTAGGCGAGAACGATGTCCAATCTAAAATAACTCTTGCTATTTTCTCGGCTTTCATTTTAACACGCAGATAAACCATTTATCATGTGGGATTCGTTAAAAATAAACAACTATCTAATAACAGATACGGCCACATAATGGTCGTAAACACTTTGATTGTGACAAATTTGACCGGATATGACATAAACAAACTGATTATTCATATCTCTTCAGTTTGATATTCTATTGATGTATGCTTGTAATATGAGAAAAATAGAGGTAGAATTATTACAAGACTTTACTAGCGAGACGGACGAATTGCATCTTTTCATTTCTACTTGGAATTTTTTGCATGCTCTTTTCTATATTGTTAAGTGAAAAGAAAGAAAATGTAAAATTAATGTCATATAATGACATGCCTCTATACTATTAAACGAATGGATCGAAAATAATACGCCACCTGAGTAATAATGTGCGGTGTAGACGTGACAAGATGCAGTTTTATATGTACTGAGACGTCACTCACAGAGTAGAATATCCGAAAGATTATTTCATTACAGGACCTTTGAATCTTACCAGTGGTTTAAATTACAAACAGTAGGGAAAGAAAAACACGCATAAGGGTTTTTGAAACGCCATACTATCCTACCATTTTACACTTAAATATCACCAAAAAGTTTGGCCAAATTGGTAACGCATCATGATCTCCAACTATTCACCATACGAATGACAGATGGTAAAAATAATTTAGTAAGGCCACACTGCTGATAGTTTTCTGTCTACAGCCGTGGGCTGATTCATCCACACTCTTGCAGAAAATCGACGCCAGAGCAGTAGCAATGTGCTATTGTGCTTCTTTCGTCAGACCAAAATTAAATATGGATGGTATTAGTATTAATAGTATTGATTGTATTAAAAGAAGGTGGAGTCAAGAGTCTCCGAAACCGGCGAGCGTGTATGAAGAGAATTATGAATGTTGAGGAAGCGAGTGAAGTATGCAAGGATAGAGTTCTCTGGCACTCTGTTCTCTCTGCCTACCCTGCAAGGGATATGGCGTGATGATATGTATGTAATGTATGTATGATTGTATTATGAATTAATAAACAAATGACTCCTAAATCAAAAATAACATGTGAATAATATTAACAAAATGCTTTATTTCATTCCATTGAAATTATTTATTACTAACTTCTGCCCGCGGCTTCGCCCGCGTAAAAGGTTACTTTCCTAAAGTTTTTGATCCCTTATTTTTATTTTTGACCATCGGTAATACAGTGCAACGGTATTACAATACTCAGGGTTGGAACTTCATTACTGGACTGCTAGATGGCGTTGAAGAAGCTAGATTTTGAGATTTTTTGACAAACAATTTTTTTATTTTTCATATAAAAATTTTGATTTTTTTAAATAAAAAGTAGCCTATGTTACTTTTAATACCTCCAAGAATATCTGTGATCCGTTGAGTAGTTTTAGCGTGAAAGCGTAACAAATAAACTTACATTCACATTTATATATTAGTAGGGATGTGGGACGAATATATTTACCTGTTGCGAATCAGAATTTTAAATAGATTTTTCGTAATCCAACAATCCATTCATAGCTTATGATGATAGTAATAGATCAATTAATAACTTTATTCTTAGAATATTACTACTTAAAATTTCGATGCAACCATAATATTATGATTACGTTGCCTTATTCTGTTTTTAGTTTTTTATTGGCTGATTTCAGATGGCCTACCCGACCGGGTTGACAGTAGAATAAAGTGGGGTCGATATCTTAATGACTTTGAGCGCGGATCGGACTACGTGCGGATAAGTTATACTAGCAGAACGATTTCTGACGCGAGTATTACACATTTGAAATAGTAATATTTTTACGGATTATATCGTATTTGTATTTCATTTTTCAGGTTTGAAGCCAAATTTTATAATGGTTTCTGGTGTTTACGCGAGTATTACACATTTGAAATAAAGCTATTTTACGGATTCTATCGCATTTATATTTGATTTTTAATTGCCGGACGTTTCGAACACTTTACAGTGATAATGGTCACTGGAGGACTAAGGTGTCGTATGTCCAAAACCTAAATTTTATACAGGATATGGCTATTATATCATAATTTCTCTAAGTTACAATCTAAGTTAAAAGACATTCTTTAACCCCAAAATAAATATTGTATCATCAAATTTAATTTTAATATTTGTAAATTAACATCTTTTCTTTTTAATTTTTGAAGAAAAATCCACCATATTTCTTGTTACGTCTACACATTTGTCCAATATTATTCGATAATTTATGATTTTATGACGCTGTTCTGTAATCCGGAGCGATAGGAGACTAGGAGATATCTGAATCAGATAGAATCAAAACTCGCAGACTGACAAAAAGCAATTTTGATTGGGGGCATTTAAGAATCTTTTTACCATAAATAGTCTATTATTCCACGCTGGTCAGATAATGCGAGAGGTACTTTTCAATTTCTTTTCATTTTTCTTTACATCCTTATTTTTTTACAATAGTCGCGGTGAAAGGTTACCTCTAAGGAAAGTTAACCAAATCATCAATTCATATTTTTGAATCCATTCAGACTTATTCAACTATCTTCTACACAGACAAATTGGAAATTAAAATTATACTTAATCGTTCTCTTTTAAAGCGCACAGTTTATCAATCATATGACTTTAAGTTACGTTGACATTATTCATCTGGAGATTTATCGGTCACCTGATTTCTCCAGTTGCCAAGAGGTGTAATCCAAGAGCGATGAAGAAAAATTTACGACAAACTGATTTATGTACTATAATAAAATGGAAGCCATTTAAATTACTGAAATATAGCATTTAATATGCTTAATTATTTATAAAATCCGATTACGAAATGAAAAATGATGTCGCAAGCGGGATTCGAACCCGCGCCTATTGGGATTCCGGCCCAATCGTGCTGCCACTGCACCACCGCGACTAATTGTAGGACATGCAAATTTCATTCCGTATTATATTTACGTCTTAAGGTGACGGTATGCTATCTACCCGACAATGTTTACACATTGTTATAGGCTTAATACTTCAAACTTTACAGTTAGAATTGTATTAAACGATGACACAACCTTGTTATTTTAAATTACTGAAATATAGCATTTAATATGCTTAATTATTTATAAAATCCGATTACGAAATGAAAAATGAATGGAAGCCATTTGTTTGTCAGAATCATGAACGCTGGGATAAACATAATATTTTATTATATTATTTTGGATTATGTTTATTATTATCAAAATTTTTAGTTTAATACTCGTTTTTCTAAATTGTTGTGTGGTAGCGGCTATGAATATTACCATCTCTTACTTTGCTCGTGGATGTCGTAAAAGACTACTAAGAGCTTTATATCGACCTGGACTAACTCAACCTGGCGCTATTTGATCAACAATTACATACCCAAGGAGGGTTAACAGTAGACAGGCGGCCGGTTATAAAAGTAACCCCAAATAATCGGGATAAGAGCAAGAGAATGACCATGACGATGACTTACTTTTCAACTACCAAAAATTACTGAATAGGTTTTCTTTAATATGATTATATAATATCTATGCAAGAGGAAATCCCGAAACAAATCCCTATACCAACACGTCTGACCAGCGCGGTATAGTAGGTTAATTTCCCTCCCATTACGGAGGAGGCCCGAGCCCGACAGTGGGACATTTATCGGCTGTGATGATGATGATGAATATGATTAATTATGTCAATTTTTACATACATATAAATAGCCTCACGCCTGTTTCCCCAAAAGAGGTAGACAGAAGAAGAAGGTACCATCATGGCACACCTCCACTGCTTTAGACGCATTTATCAGTCTTCATGCATACTCGATTACGCGTACTCTTAATATGACTTATTGTCAACAGATATCCAATTTGATCAAGGAAAAAAAGTAAAAATGTATCTATGTAAATCAGTAGTTACATAATTCATTCATTCATTCAATGAGTCCAAATAAGCATCATCATTATCATCTTGCTCTTATCCAAATTACTCAGAGTCGAGCAATATGTACTTATCGTAGATGTTGCAAAAGTTATTGACAATAGTTTTATGACCAGCTTGACGTTAATACTCTTTGTTAATGTAATTGTTATCTAAACTGCATCAGGTGGTGTTGGTTCAGGTCGATATAAAGCTCTTAGACGTCTTTTACGACATCCACGAGCAAAGTAAATGTTGGTAATAATTCGTAGCCGCCATCACAAAGAAATATAGTATTATAAACAATTTTAAAAATAATAAAAATATTAACTCTATCACCAATAAAGTTTTTAATATTTATTACAAAAATAATAATTAATAGATTAATCTTTTAGATGTTATATAAAAAAAAAACAAAATAGAAAAGAAAGATATGAAAGTACAAGTTTTGGAGCACATTCTGCAAGTAGTATCTAAAAGTACTCAGTCTCCTTAAAAATATATACATATATTGATATATATATCTATAAAGAAGAATGTTTGTATATATAACATCGCTAAACTCATAAACTATTTGACCGATCATTATAAAAATTGGTATTTTTTCACGGAGAAAGTTTATATGCTACCTACTGATGTAACTTGCCACCAGGCGGCGCTGCATTATCGACTTCTATAGACAAACCAACGGGCTGGGTTTGCTAGTACTCATACATACATACATATCATCACGCCATATCCCTTGCAGGGAAGGCAGAGAGAACAGAGTGCCAGAGAACTCTATCCTTGCATACTTCACTCGCTTCCTCAACATTCATAATTCTCTTCATACACGCTCGCAGATTTCAGAGACTCTTGACTCCACCTTTCTTCAGTACGTGACCGTGGTGTAGGTAAGTGAGTCTCGGTCTCCCCCGGTACCTACATCCTTTTTGCTAGTTATTAATATTGAAATAACTACAAGCTTATCTTGTAAATCTATTTTGCTTATTTTATCTATGTAACTTAATACATCAATAGTTAATCATACAGAAAATTTGCGTGTGCTAATGATGTTAGGTTTTAATTATTTGAATGTTTTAGCTGCGGTTTGTTTTTATATCTCATGATCTGTTTATGATCATTAAAAAATCTCTGCTTGCGGTTGATATATAAGAACAGATAAATCGAAAATAAAACGAACACGCTGAGTTTTATGCCGGATCTTGTCAGTTACATTCGAGTTCTGATGCGTTAGTAGATTATTAGCTTAATTTTAAACAAATATATAATTCAAAATATGTTGAAGTGCTTGCAAGGTTTATATATATTACAAAAAAAAAATGCATTTGAATTCAGTTCAAATCATAAGATATAATCTTTGCAGAGATCCGAGGAACCCTGCATAATTGATAAATTAAAGTTACGTCTCCATCACATAAGTGATATAAAATTTAGCTTAATACTCTTTTACTGTAGCTTAATATTCTTTTAATTTTTTTTTATCCGTGTGGTGACGGAGTAAGATTACAATTCACCACCCCTATCTTACTCGTGGGTGATCGTAAGAGACGACTAAGGGATATAAAATGCATATAACATCTATGCAAGAAAAGGAAAACTTGAAATAAAACTCTATACCAACACGTCTGACCAGCGCGGTATAGTAGATTAATGTCTCTCCCATTACGAGGAGGAGGCCCGAGTCCAACAGTGGGACATTATGGGCTGTAATGATGATGAATATTCTTTTACAGTGCTATGCCGTAGCGGCTACTAATACTACCAATCCTTACTTTTCTCGTAGATATTGTAAATAACAACAAAAAACTGTTATAATATTGACTAATATCGACTGGACCAACTCCACTTGTTGCCGTTTAGTCAACAATTATATCCCTAAGGAGAAATGACGTTAGGCAGGCGCCCAGTCATTATTGCTAATAACTTTTGCAATACGTACGAGTACATATAGCGTCGAACTCAAATAATTGAGATAAGAGGAGAAGAATGATGACTCTTTCACAGTGAATTTGTTCTATACGCCAAAAAGACATTAAAAAATTGTTTCGATGAATAAAGCATCATCATCTCAGCTCTATATCCCACTGTTAGACTCAAGCCGCCTCCTCCATAATGTGAGGGAAGTTGACCTACTACACCACGCTGGTCAGACGTGTTGGTATAGGGTTTTGTTTCAAGTTTTACTTCTATTGCACAGATGTTTTAAGCGTATACTTCTTGGTAGCCACCACCTCAGCCAGAAGGCACGTGTAGCAATACAAAACGCAGTGCTCGTCCCAACATTACTGTATGGAGACGAGAGTTGGGTATGCAGAAAAGAGTATGAAAGTAAAATTAATGCGGTTGAAATGCGATCTCTACGGAAAATCTGTGGAGTTAGGCTGATCGATCGCATTCGTAACGACGACGTAAGAGAGCGAGTAGGTATGAAAGAGAGTATTGGTGTAAAGGTGCGAAAGGGAATGCTCCCATGGTTTCGACATATGGAAAGAATGCCGAACGAACGTCTGGCTAAGAAGATATACAATGCAAAAGTGGAAGGATGTAGGTACCTTGGGAGACCGAGACTAATCTACCTAGACCAGAGCGCTCATGTACTGAAGAAAGGTGGAGTCAAGAGTCTCCGAAATCGGCGAGCGTGTATGAAGAGAATTATGAATGTTGAGGAAGCGAGTGAAGTATGCAAGTATAGAGTTCTCTGGCACTCTGTTCTCTCTGCCTACCCTGCAAGGAATATGGCGTGATGATATGTATGTATGTATGTTATAAGCGTTTTATATCTCTTAGTCGTCTCGTAAGATCATTCACGTGTTAGATATGCGGTGGTGAATTGTATTCTTACTCCGTCACCACACGGAAAAGCATAAGAATAAAGCATAAGATATTTTAACTAAACTGTTAATAATCATTCGTTGTGCTAAAGCTACTATATTTATCAAAATAAAACGATTTTCATGAAGTCATCATTTCAGCTCTTATAACGTTTGCTGCTAGCTCTCAATTATTCTCCACAATGGGAATAAAATTGACCTACTGACCACGAAGTTCAGATGGCCTAGCATAGAGTTTCTATTAACGATAAAAAGGAATTCTTAAAATAATATGAATATCTTTACTGTCGAATACCGTAGGAATTAAATCATCACAGTACTTTGAAACATGTTAATATTGGTCCAAATCCAATGCCAATATTTGCAACAATAGGTTGCATTAGATCAATTTCTATCTTAAGCGGAAAACACCTCTGCACCAACAACGTCACGTATGACGAGTACGTTATCCAATCTATGGCGGTGCCTGCACTCGCCCACGCGAATTCCGCCCGCCCGCCTCGGCCAACCGCCAAACTTTTCATAGTTTAGTTACGATTTCGAAAACGACCCGACGCGTTCCGCCGCCGGCGACCAAACTGCCCGATTTCTCTGACGAATCCAGTTTCTTATAACGCTAAAATCTCGAACGTCTTACTTAACCGTACTTATTACCTTTGTGTATGTGCTTTCACTAAGTTTAGTGTATTGTAATACTATTGGATTAGTTGCTGTTTTATTCTTTTGGTATGTTATCTTAAGTTTAATTTATTTTATAAAATTAAGAAGCTTTATTTCGAAGAAGAGATTGTATTAATTCAAAGATATATTCTGCAATCATTATTTATTCAAATGCTATAAAAATTAATGGCATAATAAAATTATTGAAGTCCTAAAGTATATTTGGAACATTTGAGTGAGTACTTCAAGATGAATCGCATCGTTAAATTGGAAATAAATTTGAAACGGTTAGGTAATCAGAGGAAGTCACAGTTGCAAGTTATAAAATTTCTTCGCAGTGCGATCTTCGCGAGTCGAAGCTTCAGAGGCCTTCGGTGGTTACAGAAATAGATCGAGACTCTTTCGTTTCGTTCACACTCGTGAAAATACGAACAGTGGACACCCACTCGGTTACACTTCACCTTGCCGGTGCTGATGGCGCTGACCGCAGCGTGTCTGACTCATACTATGAATTGGCTCTCGACTGTCCCACTTTGCTTCTCATTGGTACTTTATGTATTATACTCATGCTGATAATATCAATGATCATGACAGCTGATTTGATGATATTTAAAATTCTTTCAGAGAAATTTTGAGATTTTACGATTTGGATTTTTATAACACATTACATACATCTATGTTTCATTTTTAAAATGATTAATATTTTGAAAAAGCTATTATACCATGTTGGTTAGACGGCTTGGTATAAGGTTTTATTTCGACTTTTCCTTAAAATATTCTACTATTTATTTAGATTGCTTGGTATTCTTTTTCTTCAGATTATAATTCTCTTGGGATTTATTAAATTTTTTATTATCTTTATTTAAACTTACACCTACTTAATACATTTCTAAATATAATATAAAAAAATAATATATTTAAAAATATAAAAAGCTTATTAAATTTATTATTATTATTCATTTGTCTTAAAATAAAAAAATAAAGCATAATTTTCAATTAACTATCATTAAATTCTTGATGTTCGATTAGCATTTTTAATTATTGTACAAATGCTTTTTTTCCATACATATGTACAACTTATGTATAATGTTGAGTATTTAATAACATCTTGAAAAACAATAAAATTAATGAAACTATGCAAGTAGATGCTTAAGAAAATTACGGGAAAATAAATGAAAATAAATAAATTTTATAATATTGGATGATTTGCTTATACTAAACTCTTCGAGTTGATGACTATTGAATGACTGAAAAAAAAATCTTAAAATGTAGCTCAAAGGTTTTAACCTCAACAAAATAAAAAAAAGATCAAAATCGGTTAGTCCATTTGAAAGCTACGATGCTACAGACAGATATCGCTGCCAAACTGGATATTATCTATATTTGCGTCCACGGGGAAAAAAGATAATACAAATCGCAATATAATATAAATTATATACTTGTTTGAAACACAAATTTTTGCGCAAATTACTGAAATTTAGTATTTAATATGCTTGATTATTTATAAAAACCCCATTACGAGCGAAAAAATATTGTCACAAGTAGGGGTTCGAACCCACACCTATTGAAAATCCGACGCCATCGTGCTGACACTTACACCACCGTGAACTATTGTAGGACATTCGTAATTGGGTTTTTATAACTAATTTTTGTTATTTTGTTTTACTGCTTATGATGGCAAACGAGCAAGCACCCCACCTGTTGGTAAGTGTCACTGCAACTCATGAAATTTGGGCTGCCGACTCTCTCGCTCACAGAACGAAGCTCAGCACATTGCCACTGCTCTGACGTCGATTTTCCGCGAGAGTGTGATACTAATCTGGACCAACAAGCCCGCGGCTGTAGACAGAAAACTTTCAACAGTGTGGCCTTTTACTACTGTCAATTTCCCTATTCCTTACCCAACAAATTATTTCTATGTATATGCAATACAAAAAAATATTAAAATTGGTTACATACGGAAGTATAGATTCAAATATAAAACACAAAATTAATATATTTTCATCCATCCATCCATCAACCCTTAGATATCCGCTGTTTGATATAGGCCTCCCCAAAGCCTTCACGAGAATGGCTTTTAAAAACGGTGCTGTGCTATAATTAATATCTAAAAGATTTAAATCTTTACTTAAAGGTTTGTTACTAATAAACAATAGCAAAATTATTTTCACATACAAAGTTAGTCTTTATCATCATTCTCCTACTTATCGCAATTACTTGGGGTCAATACAATATGTGCTCTACTTTCATAGTACAAATTATAGAAGTTATTCGCAATAGTTTTATGACCGACCGCCTGCCAGACCTCAACCCTTCTTGGGAATGTAATTGTTGACCAAATGGCATTAGATGAAGTTGGCCCAGGTCGTTATAAGGCTCTTAGTCGTCTTTTACGACATCCACGAGCAAAGTAAGGGTTGGTAGTATTCGTAGCCGCTACCACACAGCTCAGTAATATAACAGTAAATTTCATTATTATGTAATTATTTTAACAATCACATTGAATGTAAAATTCAACAAATTGCTAACGATTGCGCTATTTACTAGGTTTAAAAACACATTAAAACTATTCTCGGTATAATAAAGATTAGTACGAACGTCAAAAATGACGTCAAAGAAAGAGATAATTTTAAAAACGTTGCATATAGTAAGTACATTAATCGAAATCATGAATGAAAATGTTTTTATTTATTTTTATTTTAATATATATACATATATAAAGAAATACCAGTATTTAGAAGACAATAATTTATAATGAAACACTATAATAATTTTAATATTTTTTTTTGCTAATAAAGTATAATATGAACAAGTGATTCGAATTGATATCAAGTTGTGAAAATACAATACCAGAATTAATACGCACCACATCTATAATTTATCTGCATTTCATTCCTGGGCTCGAGCCTCCTCCACCATAAAAGGAAAGTTGAAATATTGGTTGACTATATTGGTCAGACTGATTAGTATAAAATACTATACTTCTAGCATTCATTCTTCCTTCTTTTGTCGAGATATTACATGCGTGTCCCTTAGTCGTCTTTTAGGAGATCCTGAGTGAAGAATTGTATGCTTACTCTCCATCACCACAGATTATAATAATCTCTCTCTTGATTATCACGATAAAGATTATTGTAATCTATAGTAGATAATTAATATTATGAAAAGGTAGTTTGACAATTTTGCCGTAGGTTCTCAAGCAATTATCAACTATTTTTATTATTATTATTCTACACTTACTGCAATTACTTGGGTTTGACGCAATTAGTACTCCTCTTCCATCATATATATTGCAAAAAATATTGGCAGTTGTTATATGACCAGCAGCCTGCCTGACGTCAAACCTTCATGGAAATGTCATTGTTGACTAGACGGCATCAGGTGAAGATAATCCAGGTCGGATTAAATATTTTCGTCGTCTTTTACGACATTTACAAGCATAGTAAGTGTTGGTAGTATTCGTATTCGCTACCACACAGCTATTTTTTTTTTATTATTATAGATTTATACATACATACATATCATCACGCCATATCCCTTGCAGGGTAGGCAGAGAGAACAGAGTGCCAGAGAACTCTATCTTTGCATACTTCACTCGCTTCCTCAACATTCATAATTCTCTTCATACACGCTCGCCGGTTTCGGAGACTCTTGACTAGACAACTTGCCATAGATTTATATTCTTATTGAATATTGCAAGATTTCTATAGGTACATATAAATTAGTTTCTTTATATTATCTGAGATAAAAAAGAGGAATTGCCATGCATAAAGCTAGTCCTCATTATATTTGTATCAGTATCTTATGATATCTCTTTGTTATGTGGTAGCAGCTACGAATACTACCAACCCTTATATTGCTCATGAATGTCATGATGACTAAGAGTTTTATATCAACGTGGACCAACTCTAATGCCCTCTGGTCAACAAAAATTTTCTCAAGGAGGATTGACGTCAGGCAGGCGGCCACTCTTAAACTATTGCTAAAAATTGGCAATATGTATGATGGAAGGAGTACCTATATATTGCGGCTAACATAACTAATTGTGATAAGAACAGGATGATAATAATGAGGAACTAATTATATTATTGTGATTAAACAAGTCATTTTCATAACGCACTTGAATTGAATCGCCTTAATGTCTGAACTCGTTTTAAAGTAAGCTGATTAATTTCTACGCATCTCAGCTCATATACGTCCCACTGTTGGAGTCGAGCCTCTTCCATAATGGGAGCGAAATTGACCTATTGACCTATTGTACCACGCTGGTCAGACGTGTTGGTATAGGGTTTTGTTTCCAGTTTGCCTTCTCTTGCATAGATGATTAGCCCTTAGTCGTCTCTTACGATCACCCACGGGCAAGATAGGGGGTGGTGAATGGTATTCCTACTCCGTCACCACACGGATAAACTCATTTCTTCATACATCAACAATTGCGACCAGGCTTGGTGCATTACCTGCAAATTTAATAAAACATTTTTTTCATGGACTTTATTAATTATATTTTACTTAATTTATAAAAGATCTTGAAGAATTTGCATTAAATAAATAAACCTTTTTTTTTTTTTTTTTTTTTTTTTTTTTGGGGTGGGTTATGGTCGGCGCTCTTCTCGCACCACTCCGTCCGGGGCGACAGAGGGGCGTAAGCACGCATACCCGTAACCCACCCACGAACCTCGCCTACGTCGTTGGACCGGCCACTGGAGCAGCGTGAACTTGTCGTCAGTGGCCGGCCCGATGGAATACCCCCTGAGAGGTACCCTCCCCTTGAGCGACGTCCCCCCCCCCCCGGGGCGGACGTCGTTCCCTCCTCGCGCGGTCAGCCTCTCGGCGGGTGACGGACTAATTCCCCGGTCCAGTCACCCGCGGCCTCGGCTAGGGCGGCATCAGGCGCAGGTAATCGCGCCTACGCCGCCCCAGTCGCCGGCGGCGGTTCGCGTCGTCGAGGAGACGCTCCTCGCGCACGCGCTCCGCCGCCTCCTTCCGCGAGACTACTGCCTCGCAGAAGGCTGCGACCGCGTCCCAGTTCCTGACGCTGTCGAGCATCGCCCTGGCGATGGTCGGCAGCGTCAGGTCGGCACCGATGATTGCGACGAGTTCACGGCGCTGCTCTGCCCAAGCGGCACACGCCTCGAGCGTATGCTGCGCCGTATCCTCGTCGCAATCGCAGTGGTGGCAGGACGGTGTACTCTCCCTCCTGACGACCGTGTACAGGTATTTGGCGAAGCGTCCATGCCCCGTCAAAACCTGCACCAGTCGGAAGGAGAGCACCCCGTGCCGCCGTTCCAACCACTGCATCAGCACCGGCCGGAAGGCCTCCACAGTCCGCACACCGAACCGAGGCCTCTCCAGCCGGACTGCCCAACGAGCAATGACGTCTCGGCGGGCGTCGACACGCCAGGCGGTGAGCTCCCTCAGTGAGACCACACCGCCCCCCGTTCGCACCCCCGACACCTGCCGATACAAATCGGCGAGCATTTCCGCCTCCAGGTCCCACGGGGGAGTCCCGGCCAACAGGCACGCTGCCTCCGTCGCCACCGTGCGGTACCCGCGTACGGCCCTGACCGCCATGGCCCTCTGTGGTCGCCAAAATAAATAAACCTTAATAGTTTTAGCAAAATAAGAGTTTCTAAACTTGACTACTATACTTGACTAAACTTGACTCGCAGATTAATGTTTTGTAGATTTCTTATAAGATTAAAATCAATAATAAATTAATTGTTAATTCATTAATTATTATTAATTTATTTATGAATAAATTACTTATTAATTTTGACTATATAATTAATATATGATTGATTTCTAATGAAATTCATGTCAAGATAGCATAGAATAGTATAGACCTCAGTTATATATTTTAGAGGAGCAATCATTAAACTTAAAAATGCAGATAACAATTTCAATTTAATACTTGACCACAATGACATATATTTAGTAACCTTTTCACTAAAAAATTTGAAATAGCCGGCTATATCTAGTATTAGAATTATGCTTTCAAAACTTAATAATGAATGCTGAATGAATTTTCAATTTTGGTAAAAAAGAAATCTACGCCACCTTATTGTGCTTCTTCTTAAATTCATATGCGTCTCGTAAATGCGCACAGGTTTACTCTTCTTTCTCATTCTCAACAATGGGAGGCATATTGTATTATAATTTCGCTGTTAAAAGAAGTGCCTATCAAAGTTGAATTTCTTCAGAAGGATTACGATACGAGGAAGGGTTGAATATGTACCAATGGGTTTTACTTTCACGCGAGAATAATAAGGAACTTCTAGATGGCAACAAATAACACACTAAATGCTAATCTCTGAAACCAACGTATTATAGCAGGACAATTCTTCTCCTATTTCTTAAATACAAAGAAAAACGCAAATAATACCATGTTTCTTTTTATTATAACATTGCTAGTGATAAAAGACTTATCAGAGTTATTTTTTGTACAGGTTGAAGCCTTCCATCAGAGCGGCAGTGTTGGTCCGGCCGCGATCGTAATGTCCCAAAGCTAGCGATGGGGGTGACCGACGATTTAGCCCCTAGCTTCACGCAGAAGCCCCAGCTGCGCCAGGAAGATGACGGCAATAAACTTGTCTTCGAGTGCCAGCTGGTTGGATCGCCCAAACCAGAAATTTGCTGGTTTAGGAGCGACGAACTGCTCAAAGAAGATGCAAGGACCAAATTCAAGTAAGTGCTATTTTAATAGGTACTTAATACATGTATTTAATCAAACGAATCAAACTTCTTTTGCTGAAGTAAGCTTTTGCCTGTACTTCAGCTATCAATGGAAAACTCGCTGTAATATTTTATAAAAGGGTCTTTGCGTACCGTTTTCTTTTTGTTGCCTTTGAGTTGATGTACCCACAGTATATAGTAAAGGCATGGATACAATACGAAAGCAAATCCCTTCTAAATTTTATTGTTTGTTAATCTATATAATAACAAGATTTTATAATAAATAATTTTACAGTAAAATCAGAATGTATATTTTATAATGTGTGTGAAAAACTTTTATAGTGTGATTTTAAAATTTCAAAAACATAGTATATATCAATTTATAATTAATTAATAATAATAATATATTTATATCTCAATAATTGACAGTAATTTTTTAAAGTTTACAATCATTAGAAATATGTACATATAATACAAAATTAATAAATAAAGAATCAGATATTGGACTACATGCGGAATTATATCATAAAGAATGAGAAAGATGTAGAAAATAAAAAAGAATAGATTGTACAGAGAGCGTAGCGGTAATGCTTAGTTACAGTGCCCATGCCGTAAGTTCGTTTCACGCAGGACTATACTTTGTACCTTTCAATTGTTGTCCTGAGTCTGAGTACAATTTGCGTTAATTGAATATTTGTAAAGTCAGCAATACGGGAATTCCTTAGAGCAATATTTCAAAAAAACATAACGTTTCGATTATATCACCAGAAAGGGATATTAATGAACTATATTTTATTAAAAAAAAATCTGAATGCTAATTAATATATTTAAATTTTCATTCAATTATTACATTATTAATAAAAAAATTGTGATAAAGTTATTTATTCTAATATACATATATTTCCATCTGAACGCTGTGTGGTAGCGGCTACGAATACTACCAACCCTTACTTTGCTCGTGGATGTCGTAAAAGACGACTAAGAGCCTTATAACGACCCGAACCAACTCCATCTGATGCCGTTTGCAACAATTACATTCTCAAGGAGGGTTGACGTCTGGCAGGCAGCCGGTTATAAAACTATTACCAATAACTTCTACAATATGTACTATGAAACAAGAGTACATATTGTATCGACCCCAAGTAATTGGGATAAGAATAGGAGAATGATGATGATGATATATTTCCATCTGACTTAAAAGATTGCAGAGATTATATTTGTTTTAATAAAGAATTATGTTACGCCCCTAGTTAGTGGCTAATCTCTTAAAAAAACTGTTGGTGGAATACCGCAATTTTGAATACAAAACACGACCAAGATAAATTTATTTTTCTTCTGCTTATTTAGACCACGTTAGGCATGAGTCTACTCTATAATAAAAATGCAAAATACCTAATCTATTCTACAATAGTCAAATGGGCTGGTATAGGCTTTTATTACGAGTTTTCTTACAATAATGGTCGAAATGCGATCTCTATGGAAAATCTGTGGAGTTAGGCTGACCGACCGCATTCGCAACGACGACGTAAGAGAGCGAGTAGGTATGAAAGAGAGTATTAGTGTAAAGATGCGAAAGGGAATGCTCCGATAGTTCGGACATGTGGAAAGAATGCCGAACGAACGTCTGGTTAAGAAGATATACAATGCGAAAATGAAAGGATGTAGGTACCGGGGGAGACCGAGATTCACCTACCTAGACTAGATTGGTCACGTACTGAAGGAAGGTGGCGTCAAGAGTCTCCGAAATCGGCGAGCGTGTATGAAGAGAATTATGAATGTTGAGGAAGCGAGTGAAGTATGCAAGGATAGAGTTCTTTGGCACTCTGTTCTCTCTGCCTAACCTGCAAGGGATATGGTGTGATGATATGTATGTATTTCTTACAATTTTATAATACCTACTTTATGTTACAGTAACCTACTAGTACTATGGTTTCTTATTCAATCAATATTGATCAATCTATTTCAAATCTCTTGACTTATTTTAGCTGTTTGCTGCTAATTTCATTTTTCTTGTTAATAATTAAAATAAACTTATAAAGATAATAACTTTTTTTCTTGCATTTTAAAGGTTTTTATATCAAATTTATAATGATTGGCGCAAGAGGTCGCTTCGTAAAATACTGGACCATCTGTGCTATAGGGTATATAGATACTTTCAACAATGTCAAGCATCAGCCAAGCTATCACACGTTGTGTCATGTCCAAATCTATTAGGTCAACGTTCGCTATTGCTTGCTAATATCTGTTTGTACCAAATATCCCTTTGATGTGATCGGTTCGGCTTCGACCGACACACTTGGCAAGAAATACTGCCGTCTAATAATATTTTAATGAGAAATAAGGATTTTGCGATGTTTCATATTATTAATATGTAGAGATTCCAAGATTTAAAAGATTATGATATTTTATGATAATAAATTAGGATTTCTATCCGTGTGGTGATGGAGTAAGAATACAATTCAACACCCCATATCTTACTTGTGGGTGATCGTAAGAGACGACTAAGGGATATAAAACGCATATAACATGTATGCAAGAGAAGGAAAACTCGAAACAAAGTCCTATACTAACACGTCTGACCAGCGTGGTATAGTAGGTCAATTTCCCTCCAATTGTGGAGGAGGCTCGAGCCCAACAGTGGGACATATATGGGCTGAGATGATGATGATTATGAAATTAGGATTTATAATTTTCTTCTTCTTAAGAGAAGGAAATCTCGAAACAAAACCCTATAGCAATACGTCTAACCAGTAGGTTGTAATAGATCAATTTTCCTCTTAGTGTGGAGGAGGCTCGAGCCCAGTGATGATGATAATGATGAAATTTTTTCTACAAAATTTCATTTAAGTACAGGTCCTGTAGTACATAGGGAGGAACCCGCAAGGGTTTACCGCCGGGCGTGCCACCGAAGACAAAGATCGCCTACCGGTGGCCCGCTCATACGGCGAAGAGAGGTGCTTGCAGGGTGTGTCCATGGGGTTGTGCGCCGCCTCTTTTGTCGCCCTGGATCGATTTGTCGGGGCGCGACCACATCCATGGTCCACCCTGAAAAGAAAAAAATAAACCGGAGGTGTCAAGGGACACCCGGATGGAACGAAGTTCTATTTTAATTATATAATTTTTTTCTGCCTTAAGCGATTTTTATCGTTATATTTTAGCCAATTTGCAAAATATCTTTATAAATTATAGCCTTTGTGTTATTCTGATGTGCAAGCTATATTACTATAAATTTCATCAAAATCCATTCAGTAGTTTTTACGTGAAAGAGCAACAAACATGTTCACATCCATACATTATTACAAACTTTCACGTTTATAATATTAATAATAGGATATACAATTCCACTAGACTACCAAAACTTTTCGGCCCCGAGCTCGAACGCGAGCCGGCCACGCGGCCCGGTCACGGGCGAAAATAATTTCGTTGCGCATTATTTTGATTTTGCTATATCTCATAAGGTATTGATTTAATTTGCATGGTCTGAAGGAAAAAAAATATCTTCATGAAATGCTCAAGCCAACTAATGTATTTAAAATGATAAGGATTAATACAGTATTTGTGTAAATAGCTTTTCAATTATCGTTTTATAATAGAACATTTTTTAAAGTATTAAAATGGATATAGTATGTTATCCTTAAGAGATAGATATATACCATCGCGGACTTTTTTGTAGGCCTTTTTAAGCTGTATAATACTGTAGTACTTTATTTTGATCTATTTCGTAGGGTTCAGCCAGCGTTTGCAATGTAAGCGCAAAATAATGTGTATATTTACGACATCACATTAGAAACCTCTAAAATTATCAGTGTTTCTCTAGTACATTATGCATATATTATACATATAAACCTTCCTCTTGAATCACTCTATCTATAAAAAAAATCGTCGCGACACCACACTGTTCAATGCGAAATAGAAATGAAAATATCTGGCTTGCTTTCTATAAGAGAACCGACGAGCGACGCCGCACAGCTTACAATAGCTTACTATAGCAAAAAGTGTCGTGACAACTTTTCGTAAGAATTTTTTCCGTCTAGCCCCCTTTCACAACGCGCGATAAGGAACTTCGTTCCAAAAAAAAATAGGTCCTGTAGTACATATGGTGGTCAAAATATCGACTTACCAAGACAGTGACCTATGTCTGGTTAGATGCCTACGCAGGGCAATAATTTGTACGATCCACAATTTTGTTGTACAAAATTAATTATAACTGTAATTTATATTCAATTATTGAATATTCTTAAGTACCTTGCAATATAAGATTTAAGTCCTTAGTATTAAAAAAGATTCATAAATATCTGCCTGCTATGAAAGTTAACAGAAATAATTTTCTATAGCCATAGACATTTTGAATTTAATTCGGTTTAATGGAATTAATTATTAAGAAAAACCTTGAGAAAGGTTAAGTACACAAGGAGTACCTTAAGAAATTGATTCTCCTACTCTTATCCCAATTACTTGGGGTCGATACAATATGTACTTTTCTTTCATAGTACATATTATAAAAGTTATTGGCAATAGTTTTATGACCAGCTGCCTACCAGACGTTATCCCTCATTGGGAATGTAATTATTGATAAAACGGCAGCAGATGGAATTAGTCCAGGTCGTTATAAGGCTCTTAGTCGTCTTTTACGACATCTATAAGTAAAGGTTGGTAGTATTCGTAGCCGCTATCACAGCTGCATATGATTTAAAACCTCAAATAATTTACTATAATAGTATTGAAGCTTCGTCTTTTTAACTCGATTAAATCATAGTTTAATAAGTAAGCATAAAAAAATATTTATATTTAAAAATACTAATCAGTAAATGTTGAGTGTTTTGAAAACTGTCCAAATTTTTTTTTTAAATATTACGACATCAGTGATGATGAACATCATATGAATATTTTATGTGTCATATAGCAAACAATTCCGTAATAAAATTTATAGTTCACTTCAAACGTTTGAAATAATGAACCACGAACGGCTGGCTCGCATTAAGATTGACTAACCACGTCTCATGAGACGAGATTATAAGACGTTTGAAATTTGTGATTTAAACATGAAAATATTAAATGCTTTATACAGATTTCTTTGTGGTTAACGGTAACATAAATATTGGTATAATAAGTCAAAATATTGTTGTAACAAACTTTACTTTTAAACTATTATTATTTCAGTAATTTATTAAACTCGGCAGGGATATAAATGAATACTCAAGTGATTGTTACTTGATTTACATAATAGCAGTTATAAAAAAAAAACACAAATCAGTCATGAGGACAGTCCACAGAAGTTAAAACTTAAACCTATGAAATGAATATTATAAATTAAAATAGAACAAGTACGTATTTCAGCTAATTTCACGACGTTCACACTGTTTACTTCGCTACATAGCAAGAATACCACGCGCATGTGCTTGGGATATACCGACTCGCTCTCTTTCTCTCTCCTAGTTTCTACCTTTAAGTATCTTTCTTTCTCTCTCCCTCTTGCGTTGGAATATTGGACGCTCTTTGCTAACGCTCGCGCTGGCCTGTAACAGGTATACTATGCGCATGCGTTCTAGTGCAATTGCGTTAAACGTTTAACGCAACCTTGTTGTAAGTTGCATTACAAGTTTCACTTCAATAATCTTAGATTAAAACACATGCAAATGTTTTACAGTTACAAGTGGCTGGATATATTCTACATTCATAAATATTCATGGTAGCTAAAAATATCAGCTTAACATTTCCTCCGACGCAAAAAAATCATATGTTTGAGAATATTTTTGTAGAAGTCTCAGATATACTGGTTATCTAACAATAACCTTTTGCCAAATGTGTCAGTAGTGTTTTTGACTGCACGGGCAGAAGCGCAGTTTAAGTAGTGACCTGACTCGGAATATCATAATTTCTGTTCCCATACAAGACATTTCTTTATACGATCTATAATAATTTGTTTTGAGTTTGGCAATGATGCTCTTAATTGTTTGTTTTCCTTTTCTTGCCTTTACATTGTCTACTTACATTCTGTTGCTCAATTTTTATAGCCATAGCCAGTTAAAAGAAAGGCTGCGGTGTGGTAATTTTGCTCGGTGGCTACAGGAATCAATTCCTACTTTTAATCCTTTTGTTTTTATTAATATTAAAAACACTAGATTTATAGTAGAAATGTGAATAATTTTAATTAATAACAGATGTAAAGGAAGTAAATGGGTACTATATGTGAGCTTAAATTCTTTAATGCATATAAATAGGTGATCTTCATGTAAACACGTCGTAAAATTCACATATGGTGTGTGAAGGCAATATAAAAATAGTTGTCACTACCAGAAATTAATTGATTCTTCTGTATGGTGAAGACGTCACAATATCATGGTCACTTTTTCCTTACATCATTAATTCTCCTACTCTTATCCCAATTACTTGGGGTCGACGCAATATATACTCTTCTTCCTACATATTGCAAAAGTTATCGCCAATAGTTTTATGACCGGCCGCCTGCCTGACGTCAACCCTCCTTGGGAATGTAATTGTTGACCAAATGCCATCAGTTGGCGTTGGCCCAGGTCGATATAGAGCTCTTAGTCGTCTTTTACGACTTCCACGAGCAAAGAAAGGGTTGGTAGTATTCGTAGCCGCTATTACACAACGACTTTTTCCTTTTCACTTTTTTCTTACATATAGGTAGGTATAGTAAAAATATAAAAATGAAAAAAATAACATCACTGCATAAGTAGAAAAAAATAAATAAATCATTATGTTAAACTGTCTGGCGAGAGTAATGTGTATAGATTGATAAGAAGAAAAAGAACACAATACATTACCGTTGATCACTGTCCTTTCTATTATAGCAATGAATTAAGCCCAGCAGTGGAATATATAAGCTGAGATGACTGTTTACACATATATCGGGCGCATCAGTTAACATCAAGGGCGTTATATTAGTTATACAATGCAATAACGCGATATAATCCTGCAACTCATAAGTGTAGTTATAATCGTAACTGTACAGATGGCGTAGTGGTTAAGGTCGGTACCTTCCGTGCTAGTGCCGTTTGTTTGATCCCCATGTAGAATAATACTTTGTGCGATCGACAAAGTGGTGTCCCAAGTTTGGTTATAATTTGTCTGCGTTAACATATTTGTAAAGTCCCCCGCAATACAAGGATTATTTCATTAGTGCAGGGTGTTGTATTTAAAAAATAAATAGATTAACGTTGGAATAGTCATCGTTGGAGAAAGGACAAGGCCTCAGTATTGATGATCAGCATATATGATGGTGATAATATGGCAGATTAAGTAACTGCACGCCGTCCATACAGTTGCCCCGAACGATTCGCATAGGTTGTCAAAGGAGTTGTTAAAAAAAAAATTGATAGTAACTATAATATGGTGCTTTGTTTTTAAAAATATATATAAATCCCACTGTTGAGAACATAACTTATATAACTTACGATAGAAATCAAAATAGTACACCGCAATCACCAGCCCCCTTTACTATGTAACTTTATGGGTTTCGAAACGATCTGTCAGATGGCCTATAAAATTGCATTAATCTGAGAAATGTTATCATTATTTAGATAAATATCTATATACACGTGCATAATACACTCATTTGCAAAAAAAACGGGCGGTTTTGATTTTCATTCATATTTAAAAAGATACAATACCAAAAAGGTTTCAATCGTTTGTACACGTTACTGGCCGGTTTTAAAAATGCTGTGGTATTTAAAAAAGTACGTTCTAAATTCAATTTTTCATTTGATGTTCATTTTTACAGAAAACCCCTTTTTATCCTACATTTTTGGCGCGAAGTTCCAGAAGTTAACATCGACTTTCATAACTTTTATTCAATTTTTATCGATTAATTTCATATCCTTGACTGTCAAAGCTTTATTTAATGCTGTTTGGCTGTATCAAAAATGGTAGATAAAGTGGTAAAAGCTACCAAAATTATCGCGCTGCTTGAAGAGGGTTGCAGCCAATGTTTCGTGGCTAGGAGGCTAAATGTTAGTCGCTCGACAGTCCAAAGGACCTGGCAGCGATATCAGGAGACTGGTTCCGTCGAGAGAAGGCCTGGTTCTGGAAGAAAACCATGTACCCAACCACGGGATGATCGTTTTCTTGTGAGTCGCGCATTGAGAAATCGCAAATCTTCGTATGTGGATCTTAAGAACAACCTCCAAGAAGTAAGAAATGTGCATATTAGTCTATGGACGGTCAGGAGGAGGCTTCTCGCTGCCAATATACGTAGTAACCGCCCGGCCCGCGGCCCCAAATTACTCCGTGAGCACAGAGTTCACAGGCTTAGGTTCGCTAGAAATTGTGAATCATGGACTCAAGACGATTGGAATAGGGTTTTGTTCTCTGATGAAGCCAGGATATCTCTGTTCGGTGAAGATCGACGTCGGCGAGTGCTAAGAAGACAAGGAGAACGCTTTGCAGAGACATGTTTCGAAGAAATCACACCTTATGGTGGGGGCTCTGTTATGTTTTGGGCAGGAATAAATTCAATGGATCGTACAGAGTTAGTCTTCATTGAAAACGGCTCACTGACTGGGCATCGATACATAACGGAAGTTCTAATTTCTCATGCACAACCCGCATTGGCCGCTCTAGGTGAAGACTCGATTTTTATGGACGACAATGCTCGCGCCCACCGATCCCGCGATGTTAATGCGTATGTGCAAGAGGTCGGCATTCGTCGTTTGGATTGGCCAGCTCGAAGTCCCGACCTCAATCCCATAGAGCATGTCTTTTTTTTTTTTTTTTTTATTGGTGGGCTATGGGTGCGTCTCGCCCCGCCAAATCGGTCCGGGGTGACGGAGAAGGCGGCGCGTGATCCCATAGACCCACCGTAAAATCCTCTCTCTTCGCCGTGCGAGCGGACCACCGGTACCCGATCTTTGTCTTCGGTGGTCCGCTCGGCGGTTTACCCTCGCGGGTTCCTCTCGTCGACGCCCCGACAGATTTCGCCGTCGGGGCGTCGCCCTCACGCGGTGGCCTCGCGTCGGGTGACCGGACAATTCCCCGGTCCGATCACCCGAGGCCTGGGTTAGGGCGGCATCAGGCGCAGGTATTCGCGCCTGCGCCGCCCCGGCCGCTGGCGGCGGCCCGGGTCGCGGGAGTCCTCCCTGACTCGTTCCGCCGCCTCCTTCCGCGAGATGACAGCCTCGCAGAAGGCGGCGACCGCGTCCCAATTCCTGACGCTGTCGACCATCGCCCTCGCGACAGCCGGCAGCGCCAGGTCGGCACCGATAATAGCGACGAGGTCGCGGCGCTGCCCGTCCCAGCCCGAGCATTCCTCGAGCGTATGTTGCGCCGTGTCCTCGTCACTACTGCAATGATGGCAGCCCGGAGTCCACTCCCTGTACACGACCGTGTGCAGGTATTTCCCGAAGCACCCGTGCCCCGTCAACACCTGCACCAGTCGGAAGGTGAGGACCCCGTGCCGCCGCTCCATCCATTTCATCAATACGGGCCGGAAGGCTTCGACGGTCACGATACCGTGTCTAGGCCTCTCCAGCCGCGTAACCCAACGGGCGATGACGTCTCGGCGGGCGTCCTCGTGCCAGGTGGCTATCTCGCTCAACGATGGGGAGCCACCCTCCTCGCGCACTGAGGTAACCCGCCGGTCATAGAGCATGTCTGGGACGTTCTGAAACGGCGTGTGAGATCAGTACACCCGGCTCCGCAGACCATCAGAGAGCTGAAGAATGTGATTACTGCGGAGTGGGAACGTATTCCGCAAGCAAGTATCCGGGATATACTCGCTAGCATGCCCAGACGAATTCAAGCTGTGATTTTAGCTAGAGGGGGTCACACTCGATACTAAACATTTATCTGCTTTTACTTTATTAAAGAAAAACAAACAAAAAAAAAAAAAAAAAATTTTTATTTTTACTTCATGAGCATATGCACTACTAGCGAATATACACTACTAGCGAGGTTTAGCATTATTTCCCATAAATTGTATCTAAATTTTATGAAATACTGATGAAAACGATTATTTTCTTATTAATTTACCAAATTGTGTGGATAAAACTACCTATAATTATCAAACAATGAAATATTAACATTTGAAATGGTTCATTGCTTAGGTGCCCGTTTTTTTTGCAAATGAGTGTATTACCGTTGTATTTATATTTTTCATATAAAATGCTATAATTTTATCGATTAAAATAGATTACACGAGCAGTGTGATAATTGATTCTGTAGTTCATTTCTTACGCTTAGTTGCAGTGATGTTAACTTATATAAAATTAGGCTATTATACTGTTTTAGGTAAAAAGATGTTTTGATATTTTATATGTTATATTACTTCGTTATCATACAAGTTTAAGGCTCACTTATCCTGTACCTATATTCTAGGCGTTTCGGGATTTTACATCTATGTGGTTGGCTGCACGGCTGATGACGGTTTATATCCGGTCAATCTATGCCTGCAACTTTTCTTATAAAGAAATCGATTTTGTAGCAGATAAAAAATATTATTATGACTAATTGTCACTATGGTTTTCAAATAACTCCAGTGAATCAATTTTTATAAGTAAAATTTGAATTTGTTTTCATTTATTTATCTCAGCTCATATATGTGCCACCCCTGAGCCTGAGCCTCCTCCACAATGGAGGGAAATTAACCTACTATACTACCCTAGTCAGACGTATCGGTATAAGGTTTTGTTTCTTGCATAAATACTACGTACGTATACGTTCCATATCCCTTAGTCGTCTCTTACAATCATCCACGGGTAAGAAGGGGGTGGTGAATTGTATTCTTACTCTGTCACCAAACGGAAAACAGAAACATATTTGGGTATTATAGATGTATAGATATGAGTTATTTTGAATTCCTTTTAATCATTAGGCAGCTATCCTTTTATACATCTTGATTTCTTTTATCTAACTTTTTCATGGTTTATATGTAATTTTTATTTATTTTAATGTTGTCCCTTGCTTCTAATTACATATAGTAGATTTTTATAGACGAATATAATATTAATGGTATAATATTTATCGTTAACTGAAGGAAACACGTCATAGTCTTGGCAGCCGATGAGATAGCCATCTGTCATTCTAACACACGTTACGTGAGGGAATTCACGTTTGCAAATACCTATCTTTATTTTAATGACATTGGAGCCAAACAAACATCTGAATATCCGTTGAAAATAATAATCCTCTAAGTTTTTTTTTCCGAGAATTGTATTCGGGCAAGCTCTTTATCTTGTCTAACCAGTTTCAATAGAATTTTATTTTACACAGCTAACTGACCGTCCTGCAGGATTTTGGGACTTTATATGTACAGGCGTGTATATCCGTGTGGTGACGGAGTAAGAATAAAATTCACCACACCTTATCTTATCCGTGAGTGATCGTAAAAGACGACTAAGGGATATAAAACGCATATAACATCTATCCAAGAGAAGGAAAACTCGTAACAAAACCCTATACCAACACGCCTGACCAGCGCGGTATTGTAGTTTAATTTCCTTCCCATTACAGAGGAGGCCCGAGCCCAACAGTGGGACATATATGGGCTGTGATGATGATGATGTACAGGCGAATGCCTCATGATATATTTATTACTGGTTATAGTAAGCGAAAATGAATAATTTACGATTTAATTGAAATATAACTCTAAAAAGTAACGAGGTTACACGATCGGAATCGAAGCCGAGTATCTGAACTTGTAAGCGGCATCTGTTGATTACAACTCGGTATCAGCTGTCCCTCTCATACACCACAAAGGCTATGAATATTAGGTTTTATATTATAGATATCTAGAAATATTGATTTAAAATAAACTTTTGTAGTCGGGTTTATGTACATCGAAGTGGTCATCAGAGGTAATATTCACGCATTTCATAATACAATGTGTACTGGACAGAGTTGCTGACATCGCGCTTGTTATTATAAATTTCTTGAGAAAATCTATAGAATTGTCTAATTACACTATTCAACTGACTCAGAATTCGAACTATACACCTAGAGATCGGCAGTCGCATTATCATTATTTCAGCTCATATATATTTTGCTGAGCTCGAACCTCCTCCAAAACAGGAGCAATATTAACGCACTATCTGGTATAGTACATCAATTTTGATAATTAGACGATTGATATAGTGTTTTATTTCCAGTTCTCATGGTTAGATGTTATATGCATATCCCTTAGTCGTCTTCTACACCATCCACGGAGAGTCGTAAATTTGTATTCTTACTCCGTCATCACACGCAAAAGTCCCACGCTTATGAACATCGAATCATTCTCAAGAAAGCAGCGATTTGAATCAATGATTATTATTAATGTAATTAGTTGTACTATGATTACGGTGACCAATGTCAACGGAAAATACTTATTGTCATAGCCATCTGCAAAAATAATCTGCAGAAAGAAAATGTACAAGTATATGCGATAGAGTATGTGCTATCTCTGTTGTATAACTATTTTGTATAACTGATTATATTTTAAATCTGTGGAGTTTGGCTGACCGACCGCATTCGCAACGACGACGTAAGAAAGCGAGTAGGTATTAAAAAGAGTGTTGGTGCAAAGATGCGAAAGGGAATGCTCCGATGGTTCGGACATGTGAAAAGAATGCCGAACGAACGTCTAGTTAAGAAGATACACAACGCGAAAGTGAAAGGATGTAGGTACCGGGGGAGACCGAGACTCACCTACCTAGACCAGATTGGTCACGTACTGAAGGAAGGTGGAGTCAAGAGTCTCCGAAAACCAGCGAGCGTGTATGAAGAGAATTATGAATGTTGAGGAAGCGAGTGAAGTATGCAAGGATAGTGTTCTCTGGCACTCTGTCCTCTCTGCCTACCCTGCAAGGGATATGGCGTGATGATATGTATGTATATATGTGTATTATATTTTAACATTTTATTATTGAAGTGCTGTTATAATCTGAAATGTGACTTTCGTAAAATACTACAAAGGGATAAAATATACATAGATGTTATGCAAGAGAGGTAAATCTTAAAGTTAAACCCATATGTTCTTTAGTCTTTCGAAGTTAAACCCATATAAACACACTGTCTGAGTTTTGCGGTATAGGAGGTCAATTTCCCTCTCAAGAGATGCTTCTGGATGAGGCATAAGCCCAGCAGTGAGACAAATTGGACTTGAAATGAACAGTCTTAATGAATGAATAAATTACAAAGCAATCAAAAATTTTTGCGTTTATTTATTTATATACTTCTTTGTTTTGATATAGTATTTTAAAAATTCACAAATGCATATTAATTTTGAAAATTTAAAAAAATAATACTGACGAAATGAGAACCTTTATTCTTTTTTGAAGTCGGTTAGAAAATGAAAGATACATGTTAATTATGATAATAAAACAAAAAAGGATAATAACTATAAGACAACTCATATTAATTGTATTGCTATAGTTTTATTTTGATTTACAATTCTATTGTAAATTTATGCAAGTAAAGCATAAAAATATAAGAAGATTAAATCTTTCATATAGTATTTTAATTGGTAAAATTAAAAATGTTTCAAGTAATTTGTGTGCTGACGTTTGTGTACTGCCGCTGTGTACTTGTGTACTATTGATTAAAATACATGTTTTGAGTTAGAATTTTTAAACTCTACAAATATTATTGTAAACATGTTTTTGATAAATAAAAATCATCTTATGTTATTTAAATCAAAATAAACGTTATGGAAATCACTCATAACTCATACGTTTGCACTTGTTGATGGAAGATTGAATAGATCACAATCATCATCATCATCATCACAGCCCATAAATGTCCCACTGTTGGGCTCGGGCCTCCTCCGTATTGGGAGGGAAATTAACCTACCACGCTTGTCAGACGTGTTGGTATAGGGTATTGTTTCGAGTTTTACTTCTCTCGCATAGATGTTATATGCGTTTTATATCCCTTAGTCATCTCGTACGATCACCCACTGGTAAGATATGGGGTGGTGAATTGTATTCTTACTCCGTCACCACACGTTAAAAAAGATCACAATTAATACTTATTATTTTTAAAATCAAATTCTTTATTTACCATTTTTTTTTAACTACTGTTAACTGTAACTATTTTTAAATGGATCACTTTTATCCGTAATTATTTTTAAACGGAATACTATTAACCGTGAATAGTTTTAATGAATGGTTATTTTTGAAAGGACAATTATTAACTATCATAATTTTTGAACGGACTTTTGTTAATCGTAATTTTTTTTTGTGGTAATTTATGACTGACGTAAGTTTTAAACACACTTCATGGATTGGAATATACTTGCTATGTGCCATGGACTGCCGTTTTATCATCTCTATATATTATCCATCTTGCGTTTGCCGTCATTATCAAATATTTCCTATGCATCAATTTTACCGTTTGGTATTCTATTATGAAGGTCATTTTCCTTTTTAGTGACGAATAATAATCCATTCATCATTCTTCTACTCATATCCCAGTTACTTGGGGTCAATACAACATGTACTCTTTTTTCATAATATATATTGTAGAAATTATTGGCAATAGTTTTATGACCGGCCACCTGCCAGACGTCAACCCTCCTTAGGAATTGGGACAAATAATAAGTATAGTAGTATTTTAAAATGAATTAAGGGAAAAATTCGATTATCATAAGTGCCGATATTTAAAAATATCGGAGAGCATAAGCATGCCGTAGGTAGATTACAATTAAAAACTTAACAATTTCTCTATTAATTGTGTATGATATCTTCACATGGAGCTTTTAGTTAGGTTTTTATTAGAATAATATTTTATTACAACAGAGTTTACCTTCTGATTTAGTCAAATTCTTTAAATTATATTTTTTTTTCCAAGGAGGATTGCCATTTGCTTTCTGCAACGCTAAGTTTTATCAGGCAAACTGTATGTTTGAAAAATCAGACAGATTTTCTTGTGTTATTTTTATTAAGACCAATCATAATTATAAAGAAATAAAAAAAGATGTACATTTGTATATTCTTGCTAAGCTATCGTTGCTTATGTATTTTTATAAAATCAAAATATTAGACTTGGTCCGCGTATATCTTATGAGCCGATTGAAAGATATAAGAATATAACATATCTATAATAGAAGGCAAACTTGAAACCAAATTCTAAGTCAGCATAATTGATTAACGTGATATAAAATGCCAATAACCGTTCGTTGTATCTATCTATTACCTTTGGCCCGCCCCACCTGTTTCTTTTATTAGGTTCTTTTGTTTTTTTTAAACAACCTGTGGCTTGTTTATAAAAGCAATGATTCCTTATTATATCAAAAATACAATCAACAGACACAAATAATATTCCGAATCATCATCCCAGCTCGTATATGTGTTGGGCTCGAGCCCCTTCTATAATGGAAGGAAAATTGACTTACTATATCACGCCAGTCAAACGTGTTGGTATAGGGGTTTTATTACGAGTTTTCCTTCAAATGAATAGATGTTATTTTACGGCAAACCCGAATAAGAACAATCATTTGAAGGAATCGAATCCTTGATATTTAGTATG
The DNA here is from genome assembly GCA_905163515.2 of Lymantria monacha. NCBI lineage: Eukaryota > Metazoa > Arthropoda > Insecta > Lepidoptera > Erebidae > Lymantria > Lymantria monacha. Next base: position 8,690,418 of record LR991107.1, on the reverse strand, counting down.
ATAGGTTGCTACATACATCATTACGCCATGTATCTAGTGGATGGTTGGACATGCATTATAAAGAAAAAAGTCAGTTTTGCCGTACAATAAATTATCATTAATTCATACATTTCCCATGTGGTGACGGAGTAAGAATACAATTCACCATCCCCTATCTTACCCGTGGGTGATCGTACAAGACGACTAAGGGATATAAAAAAAATAAAACGCATAGATCATCTATGCAAGAGAAAGAAAACCCTATACCAACACGTCTGACCAGCGCGGTATAGTAGGTTAATTTCCCTCCCATTACGGAGGAGGCCCAAGCCCAATAGTGGGACGTTTATGGGCTGTGATGATAATGAATTCATAGGTACATATATATAAATATATATATATATATATATATATAGCCTTACGCCTGTTTCCCAGAGGGGTAGGCGGAGACTACAGATTGCCACAAACCATGACTCTGACATACCTCCATCGCTTCATTCACACTCATCACAGTCTTCATGCATGCTCTACGATTACTCGTACTATCATTAATTCTTTTTTTAAATATTTTGTTAACAGGATCCAGAGCATCGCAATCAACAAGTTCCTAGTGGTGCTCGAACTAGATGACGTGATCGAGACCGATGCGGGGCTGTACAAAGTTAAGGCTAAGAATAAGATGGGCGAGGTGGCCGCTTCCATCAACCTTAACTTCAGCCGTGAGTATATTATTATTAGTATTTTTTATTATAGAGACTATTTACATCATTATTCTCCTGCTTTTATCCAATAAGGAGTTGGTCTAGGTTGATGTCAGGCTCTTAGTCGTATACTACAACACCCACGAATAATGTAAGAGTTGGTAGTATTCGAAGCCGTCATTCGTAGTTCGAATTGTGCTCATCAATGATATAACTCAATATTTCAAATTATTCACGAAAATAAGTTTTATCTGTTTGTTTACAAAATGAAATTCAAAAAAAGAAACAAAATTAAATAAATCTAGGACAACGTTTAAAACCAATAGTTATATCATTTAAAACTAACGCAAGAATAAAACTAGGTCACAGTTATAAGCATGATAAAATTAATATAAATATCAACACATTGAAACTCCGAAAGATTTTCACAATATTCTACAATTGCCACAAAATACAGGGCTTGTGTATAAATTCGACTGGTTATTCACAAATTTTCCAGATGAAAATTTACTATTATATTTCACCCATTCATCCATAGGCCTATTAGCGTCCAATATTAGATATCATCATCATTATCACAGCTCATATATTGCCCACTGTTAAGCTTGAGCCTACTCCGCAATGGGAGGGAAATTGACCTACTATACCATGCTGCTATCCGTGTGATAACGGAGTAAAAATACAATTCACCACCCCCTGTCTTACCTGTGGGTAATCGTAAGAGACGACTATGGGATATAAAACGCATGTAAAAGCCTATGCAAGACAAGGAAAACTCGAAACAAAACCCTATACCAACACGTTTGACCAGCGTGGTATAGTAGGTTAATTTCCCTCCCAATGTGGAGGAGGTTCGTATCCAACAGTGGGACATGTATGAGCTGAAATTATGATGATGATACCATGCTGGTCAGAAGTGTTAGTCTAAAGTGTTGTTTAAAGTTTGTTTTCTCTTGCATATATGTTTTATGCGTTTATCTCTTAGCCGTCTCTTACGATAAGTTACTCCATCACTACACGCTAATTCTAATCATAGATATACATCCTAAATCTATTTTATAATGTCATTATCGCCACGTTTTGCAATCGACTAAGCGATTATAGTTAATTTTATAAGTTTGCCAAGCGATTGCAATTGCTCTCCTGGTGAGTAAATTAAAACTAAAATGTAATCTTATTCCATCACAATACAGGGAAGCATTATCATCAATTATTAAATTTTTTATTATTTATCAAGTGATGTATTTAGTTTTCTATATTGAGTAATATAGTACACGAATATACCACTGTGGCTTAATAAAGCATTTTAAATAATTTGTTGTTAAATATGAGAGTATAAGTCCATATTGGACTCTCAATTTTTTTTTCTCAAGTTATCAAAATAAGTTTATATATTATTAGTAATAATATATTTTTTCTTTTTTCAAGTAACTCTTAATTATAGGCTTATAGCAAAGTTGTAAAAAAACTGTCTCTTAAAAAGCACTTATGAAGATTAACAAAGATAAACATATAAATAATATATCTAGTCTTAGCCCACAAGATTGTTTATATTTGGGATGTGGACACGAACAGGACCGGTGGTTAAACAAAATCTAAGCGCTAAATAAAACTCTTCGAATTATTTTCATAAAATCTTCGTCGTCTGTCAAACAACAAACATTTCATCAAACATTGCACAAACATTTGTCACAATACCAGTCCGTAACTCAATACTGCGCCAATAAAAATACCTTCCCAAATAACATTATTAGTCACAGACAGAAATAAAATTTAAATGTCTAACAGAAAAGTGTAATGTTGAACGTTAACCCACGCTCGTGGTGAGCCAAAACTTGCTAGTTGGCAACACAATGGTCAGAATGTGCTGAAAGTGACGACAATCGCGTGATGAAAGTATGGTTATTGTAAACATGTTGGCGCTAAAACGAATTTACGCGTGAATAATACTTTAGTTTCCAACAGCTCGATATACAGCTTCAATTTCACAAGACAAGCTCCTATTTTGAATTGAAGTCTCGTCCATAATGGGAGCGTATTTCGTCTGAAACTTTGATTTGGAATAGCTATTATTTCTATAAAATTCTTTCCGTATAATAACGAAGTAAGTGTACAATTCACCACCCCTTATTTTACATGTGGGTGTAGTAAAATACAACTAAGGAATATACAATGTACAAGGACAAAAAAAACTCGAAATAAAACCCTAGACTATCTTGGTATATCAATTCAATTTCTTCACTTCTCCAGAAGTCTCCAGCCCAGCAGTGGGATATTCACGAGTTAATATTATATATTCACGAGATAATGATGATCATGTAAATCTATTTAAATCATTTCTCGTCTCATACGAAATCTGTAGGTCAAAATCGTCACCAGTTATATTCTTAAGTTCTTAACCATATAAGAGGAGTGCTGGAACTGAAGTAATGCAATTAATTTTACTAAATGGCGCTAAAAGATAATTTAATTAAAGATAAAGATTTACTAGATGGCGCTAAAGTATTATTTAATTAAATGAAAAGATATACTAGATGGCGCTGAAACATTATTTAATTAAATAAAATTTTCGAGACAATTTTATAAATTAATTTAAATTATGTACACAAAATAATTAATTTAAATACATAAAATAAATATACAAGAATCGTTTTTTTAAATATGTATATCTTTTTTACTTATTTAAGACATACATTTATTTCAGATGATTTTATTCATTCACATTTGTTGGTTCAATTTTTTTATTGAGATGGACACGCTTTTTGTTAAGTCTAAAATATCTGTATAAGTGATGAAAATATTATCTATATAACTATTATAAAGTTGATGTTGATTTTGCAAATTTATTTGAACGTGCTAGTAACAGGAATTTAGTCCATCTGTCTGTTTATCTAGAAAAGTTACAGCCCATAAAACATAATACTGTGATGCAAAAAGAAATGAATCAACGTATTTAGATGCCAGTAAATTCGGCAAAATATGTATTTTCATTATCTAATTATATCAATCCTTAGCCATGAGCAAAATAGATAGCAGAGCCCATCTATCAGCTTATATCAGAGAGTATGAAAATAACTATAATGAATTTAAAGTATTTATTGTGGTGATATAACAAAAATATTATGTCGTAACCCATTATTCGGCAATGAGCCCGTCGCCTGGCAGTAACCCACTAGTTGTAAAAAAACGGCTGAGATTATAACCCAAAGAATTGTAATAAAACAAACAAACTCATAACACTAACTGCAAATACCAACCTGACTGCCAACATGATAATCATGGTATTATCCCTTGGAGAAGGTAGGAAGGATATCTAACAGAAAATATCCATAGACTAATGAATAGATAATATGTACTCAAACATATTGCAAAAGTTATTGGAAATAGTTTTATGACCGCTTACCTGGCATCAACGCTTCTTGGAAATTTAATTGTTGAGCAAACTTCATCAGGTGGAGTTGGCCCAGGTCGATATAAAGCTCTGAGTTGTATTTTACGACATCCACAAATTAAGTAAGGGTTCCTAGTATTCACAGCCGCTACTACACAGCAAATAAACTGAACTGGTCGTTTAGAGTACTATTTAAATTTTAACAATCTATCTACTTGGAATATATTAACAGTCATAGTTAGGAGATGATTCTCAATGTTTATGTCTGCCAAATGTTTATAAGTTCTAAACAAACCACTACATATTCTCTGGAATTTAGCTTTTTCAATAAATACATTTCCTAGCGTTTTATTTTTAAATGTGATGTTCATCGGGTCGTATTCATGCAATTGAGACTATAAAATAAAAAAAAAGAATAAAAGATTTCTGGAATAAAATTCGTTAGCAACAATCTGATTGGTATGATTTATTTTTATGTAAAGAGTCATTGGTTTTGTTTTATTTTTCAGCTGCTGACGAAGAAAAACAGAAGTAAGTATTCTAGTTTGGTAATTCCAGATTAAATTTAGTCATTTCTTAGAATAGTGTTAAGTATCTAACTCGAGCCACAATATCTGCTATAGAAAGGTTTGGTGTACGAACGCCAGAGCAATCATCATTGAGTTTCCGAAGCTATATGTGTGTGTATATGTATAGATTTTCAATTCTCGATTATATATTATCATTTGTTTTAATTGCGAAGAATAACATTGTAAGAAAACCCGTATCTAAGTGATCTATAAATAAAAATGTTTTGAAATGTGAAATTTGAAGTTCAGAAGGCACGTTCAACCGTCAGTGCTTATCATATTGCAAAAGTTTTATGACTGGGTGACTAATTGATCAACCCTCCTTGATAAGGTAATTGCTGTTTGGCAGGTGGAATTGGTCCAGGTATATTTAAAACTCTTAGTCGTATTTACGACATTCACAAACAATGTGAGGATTGGTAGTATTCGCAGCGGCCATCACACAGCAAAAAATATTCCATTTTATTATTAATATATTGGTATTATTATTTACAGACAAGTGGACGGTAAAGCGCCAACGTTCGCGCGCAAGCCGGCTATCCGGCAAGAAGACGATGGCAAGCGGTTAATATTCGAATGCCGCATAGAGGCTGAGCCCGTGCCCCAGGTCTCCTGGTTCCGTAGTGGTGTAGAAGTCAAACCAGATGCCAGGCATAAGGTCAGTTATTATAGCATCTAATTTTGTTTATTCAATAACTATAACAATTCTAATGACAGATTAAAAGTACAAGATATTATCACCTTTTATGTCCTTGGGTTTTTAGATAACGATTAAAATAATCAAAATCTTGTAAATTAATTAAAACAAAGGATAATCAGCAATTCGGCTGCAAAACGCAGTTCTTATTTCCACTTAGGAATAATTTCTCATATCCCGAGTGACTACAAAAATTAATAAATACAAATGATCTTCATAACATTTTTTTTCTTTAGAACAACTTTTATGTGGATAACACCAAGAATTGAAACATATATCAGTAGATTCTGTAAAAGACAAAAGTTTTAACTTTCAAAGGCAGATTATAGTCTAGACACACCGTCCACTCCGTTCAGGGTGACAAAAACTTCTCAATATTGCAATGCCGCTCCTGACCATAAGAGTATTAAGAGGCAAAGCTATTGTAAATTCATAAATATAATGGCTAAAATGTACTCTTTGTGTTGTCAGTCAATCAGACAATTTCTTTATACCTATTTATTGCAACATTACAAGGCCAAACTAAGTAAGTACCATCCAGCGTCACTGAAGTCTCACTATAAAAGTAGTAAGGTCGACAGCCAGAAAGTGGTGTAGGTATATAAAATTCTAAGTTACCCAAATATCTCGCCAAATAAAAACACAAGATTGAAGGCAATTCTACTCGCCAGTAAAGAAAAAAAACATGACAATCACAAATAAAACTAAGCCCAAGTAATAATGACAGTAAAATATTTGTTGAATTAATTAACTAACTTATACTTTTCAATGAACTCTTTATATTCATTTTTTTTTAATGGAACTAATCCCACCACACATTCCAACCATTGTAACTTCTGTAAGCCAGGATCCACAATGGTCACCATAAATGATACCGAGGTTTAACCCTCAGGCAGTCCCGGGAGATGATTTTAATTGTCTCGGAACCCGCAACAAATATAATTAGAAAAGTTAAAGAGGAGGAGTTGGAAAAGAGTGATTGCACTTCCTTACTAGGCAAAGCGGGAGACAGAAAGCAATATTGATTAGTCATTCAATAAGTAAAGGGTTGTACAGCTACGATAAGATCAGCAGTACGGCACCACGGATACGGGATAACTTAACCGGGCCTATATGTGTAAGATATTATATTCATCTTGCGGCTTTAGATTCTGTATAATCGTCTCGATTTTAGTTTGTATCTCTCTGAACTTGCCTGTACTGTAGTCAGATCTGTACCAACCCCAGTAATAGTTACGGAAACATATCATTTAGTAAAATAGTTTACGAGATTACTTAAAATATTACGACGTTATAATAATGAAAGACCACATCCGGCAAAATTCTCGGTATGTTGTTGTATACATTGTTAAATTCCAATATTGAGAAGCTATTTGGTATTTTTGAATAGAAAACTGACGTAATGTTTTAAATAAGAAATAACAGTTTAATATAATAATGCATCTCGAACGAAGATGAGCTGTTGCAATTTACGAGAAATAAAAATTTTCTTGGAATATTTATATATTTTATATAATAATATATAATAGCCGTCTCTTACTTTCCGCGTATGCATAAACTATTGAAAGAATTCTTGGAGAATGATCAGGAGCACTATTCTGGAAAATTTGTAACTAGAATCGTCACTACGGCTGCCAAATACATTCTCGCGATAAGTCTTGTATTCAGAAGACGATTAAAAGATTGATCAGGAGCACTATTCTGGGAAACTTACGATTTCGATTGTCACTATGCCTGCGAAATACATCCTCGTAATCAGTCTGCTGAATAAAACAGACTGTTGAAGACAGATTCAGCATTCGACAATGATATTTTTCTTTCCCATTTTTCTGGTATTTCCTTAGATGTGTTTCTACAACTTCCAAAGAAGATTATAAGGTATTTTACATTGTAATCGTATTAATCTATAACCACGTATGCGGGCCGGCCACAAATGTCATGGAATCGGTACCAGTGGTCCAATGGTAATGAGTAGGGAACACAGTGGGTTATTGGGCTACACTTCGACCTTTCGTCGCATATCAAAGACAGGTGGTTTGTTAGGCGGTATCTAAATTATAGTAAAAATTTTTGGTAGTTGGCTATCATTGTCAATGCAGTCCTCCACCCTCAAGCCTCGAGCTTTACCTAAATATCCTAGAAGGCATATTATTTATATAATAATGAACTCAATAATAAAGATCGATTAGGATTATAAATATTCTTTAGCTCACGATACCCAATGCTTGTACGATACCCAAGAGTTAAAATTAAGGATAGTTGATAACATTGCATTCTTAATTCGTCCTGCGGAACAATTTAAGTTTCTCAGGAAACTTTACAACCCAATAGCTAGTGGATATAAATAACACAAAGACTCAGAACAATCAGTTGAACAATCATTTGTAGATCATATTGCGAACTGTCCCGTAAGGAGCGAATACGGGACACTCAGGCATAGGAACCGAAATCGCTGCTTAGACCACTAGGTTATAATCTAACCTTATACATGTCCCAATACAGGCCGTGAGCATTCTCCATAATGGAAGAGAATTACTATATCATGCTGCAAACGGTTTGGTCAATATTTAGTTCATATAGGTGTCACTGTTGGACTCGAGCTTCCTCCATAATCGGAAGGAAATTGTACCTACTATACTACGCTAGTCAGACGTGTTGGTATATGGTTTTGTTTCGGGTTCACCCTATCTTGCATAGATGTTATATACGTTTTATATCCCTTAGTCGTCTCTTACAATCACCTATGGGTAAGATAGGGGGTGGTGAGTTGTATTCTTACTCCGTCACCACACACAAAAAAGACAGGTTGGTACAGGGTTTTATTACGAGTTTTGGTTCTTACATAGAATCATTAATATACATGTAATAAATTAAATATTAATACTTTGTAAAGAAAGTTAAAATAAAAACAGCTAATAGGTGTCCTAATTTCAATAGTGTTCAGGGATGGCCTTGACCTCGTTCTAGTTGGCTAATGACGATACCAGGTGTCGTCTGTCGCGTGCGGTGACCTTTCTATATCCTCAATTCTTATTTATTAATAACATCTGCTTGACTAGCTCTATCATTTCTTGCGGTAGTACAAAAAGAAATCAATTCTTTTGGATTTTCTCAAAACTTCTTTTATCTTTCTTTAACGTTATGTATTTTAATTTAACATGTTTATACGTATAATAGTATATTGTAATAGGTCCATGCGTGTACATTAACATTTTGAATAAAAAAATAATAGAGAAAAAGAAGTCAAATTTAACAGATTTTAGAAATTTTGTTAATAATAAGGCTGTAGTACACGCAAAAACTATTGCACCGGGTTGAGAGCCCTCAGCGCTCACCCATAGTCCGGGTTAAGCTGTGACAGCTATCTGCGGCGAACAGCTAAAAAAACAGACACAAAAACAAAATACTATTGCGCGGGCTTGAATGAAATATTCACCTTGATATTGCTAGACGTATACCTTAAAAAGATATGAAGCTATTTAGGATAAAAGACGATTTCAGTATTTTTTTAGTGAACTACAATCGAATTTTTATTTGCTGGTGCAATTTAGCAGCGAAGAACATCACATCATTTAACCAAACCAAAAAAAAAAAGACCACTTAATGCTTGACTATGAACTTTAGCCGATATAAACTAATGAAAATATAACACTTATGTAAGAATATCAGTACCCCCACACTGTCGTACAACCGTCAAACATCATAATATTATTACGTCCATTGTTCAAAATAGATAATCATGTCTCTATTCTTATTAATGTAACAATAAATATTTACAACTGATAGTCGTTTAGTTGTACTCGAAAATTTATGTTTTTAATTAAAGGAAGTATACTTTTCTTTGAGCAGCTTACAGTAAGCAAGGAAGCCAAATCTTACTATGCATCTTTGGAGATCAACAATGTTACAGTGGAAGACGCTGGCAAGTATAGGGTAACAGCCAAGAACGAACTGGGCGAAAGTAACGCCACAATCAGCTTAAACTTCGACAGTGAGTAATATAATTTTTAAAAATCCAATTTATTTAAAATAAAATATATTACAAATGAGTACAAACAAATCAAAATTATCTAAAATGCTATTATAAATTTACTATATGTTTTATATTTATTTAATAATTATTAAGCTTATCATAAATGATGTAGTTTTAAAATTTATGCTTGTTATTGTTATAACCAAGGCTGTTTTATTGTGTGTACCTAATCCTTTATATATAATAGATGTAATTTGTCTCATTACAAACGTAGATATTGCAGCAAAGCTTGTATAATCATCAACTAATTCCTTCAGAATTTTAATTACTATACATAATACACTAGAGGATATTATACCTATTGGTTTATTGAAAATTATAGAATTAAGATGTTTTCTTAATCAAATTTCAATTGGTATTAAGTTATTTTGCACAAATTTTTGAATACTGCACATTTACTAATTTTCATTATTCAACTATCACACTGCACATATTCTATACTAAAATCATATTAGAGGTAAAACTTATTTATCTCAATTTAATGTATATTCTACTATTATTTATTATTTATTTCTGTTGCAATTCTGCTTTAATTAACACTAACACACCCTCGCAATTTTGTAGTTAGTAATAATGTTGCAAACTCTTGGCTTTAGCAAATGCACAATTAACACAATAACTCAAGCAACTGTCATGCGTACTGTTTGTCAGAATAAGAATAGTATGAAACAAAATATTGTACACGTATAATATTAAAATTTTATTTATGTATTCTATTTGATTATCATTTATCTATTTTCTTATACACTCCTCGATTAACTCTGAATGACCCTGGTTGCGTACTTAATTAGAAAAGAAAACATCTTAAATCTGATAACACAAGTGTAACGTCCGCTGCAAATCTTTGTGAGAGATAAATTTAATCAATATTTTAATATGTGCGTTGATAAAATAGGCGACGAAGCGCCCGTACCTGAAGACTTTATCAAACCGACATTTACGGAGAGACCGGTCATCAGGCAATCGGAGGATGGTACCAAAATCTCATTCGAATGTCGATGTGTTGGCAAACCGAAACCAACCATCACATGGTAAGATGCAATACTTGCTACAAAATATGTTATTACATACTAAAAATGAAACAGAAACAGTTTTAATTTTATAACTCAATAATACAGGTACCATGGCAAAAAGATGGTAAAAGAAAGTAGTAGATATAAAATTACGTTAGAAGAGGACCAAACATTGTATCATATGGCGCGACTAGAAATATTAGGCGTTGAGAATTCGGACAGGGGAGAATATAGAGCTGTAGCGAAAAACAAACACGGTGAAGGCGTAGCGAAAATTAATTTGAACTTTGAAGGCGGAGATAAACCTAAGTAAGAAGAAAAGATATATACATATTTAATATCTATATGTAATACGATATCATTGTGATATTTTAGGGACTCTATTTAAATATTTTGTCTTTTAAACAGAATACCCGATGGTAAAGCACCGAGATTTCCTAAAAAGCCAACCATTAGGCAGGAAGGTGAAATACTTATAATGGAATGTATATTAGAAGCATATCCAGTTCCTGACATCAATTGGTTCCACGGAGATAAGGAAATTAGAGATGGTGCAAAAATGAAGATGTCTAGAAAAGCTACTGGCAAAGATTCTTTTAATTTGACGTTAGAAATTTTAGGACCAACCCGGGAAGATGGTGGCAATTATAGGTGTAACGCCTTCAACTTGTTTGGTGAAAGCAATGCTAATATTGCTCTTAATTTTCAAGGTAAAAGAGGACAAGATTACAAAACTTAAAATTTTATTATGTACGCATACAGTAGCATGAGAAGCTTTAAGCTTTCGAGCAATATTAACGTATATTGAATCTCAATATTCTTAAAATACTTGTTAATTTCTCAGGTGGGGATGACGAAAATGGTTTCCCACCGTCTTTCGTGGAGAAACCTCGAATCATTCCTAACGAAGATGGCACACTCATTACTATGCGTTGTGTCTGTAAGGCCAAGCCGGCGGCAGAAGTTACGTGGTACAGGGGCACGACCGTTATCAAGGCTAGCAGTAAAATTGAAATTAAATCGTCCGACATGGGCGAAGATGTATATGAGTTATTGTTACTTTTGACAAATCCTTCGGCAGCGGATGGTGGTGCTTACCGTTGTCACGTAAGGAATGAATTTGGCGAAAGCAACGCTAATCTCAACTTAAACATTGAGGCCGAACCTGAACCGGAAGGTGAAGGCCCGACATTTGTCGAAAAACCCACAATACAATCTAAGGATAATGGTAAATTAGTTATAATGGGATGCAAAGTTAAGGCTAGCCCTAGACCGACGATCGTGTGGTACCACGAGGGTAAAGAAATCAGGGACTCATCCAAAATTAAAACCAGGGTCGAAGTACATGAGGATATTTACACAATCATATTGGAACTTATCGATCCTGGTATTGAAGACTCCGGATTGTATAAATGCAACATTAAAAATGAACTTGGAGAGCTCAATGCGAATCTTACGCTCAATATTGAAAGTAAGTAATGATATAGATATCATTGATTGATATTTTTTGACTCATTTACTAAATAATCTTTTGTTTACAGTCATTCCAGTTATCAAAGAGAAACCAAAGATCATTAAGATTATTAAGAAGAAGACTGTTATTGTTGAATGTAAGGTATTAAGTAAATTTGCACCTTCATGTACATGGTTTAAAGAAACTAATGCTGTTAAGGAGGACTCTAGACATACTGTTCTCATTGAACCAGTTAGAGAAGTAAGTTTTGATCAATTAATCACAATTTGTTTCTTCTTCTTTCTTTTTAAATACAAATTAACACACTGATCATATCAATATATACACAGAAACTTTAAGATTTATAATACGATATATTAAATAATGGTATTTTTGTTAATTTCAGGGAGAATTTGCAGTCAAATTGGAAATCTCCAATGTTTCACAAACAGATAAAGGATCTTACAAACTTGTTGCTAAAAACGAAAAAGGTGAAGCAACGTCCCAACAAGTTGAGATCACAGAAATACCTGAAGAAAAGGGTGATAAGCCACAAATAATCAAACATCTCAGGAGCATAGTAAGTTGGAAACGTTATAACATAATAAACATATAAACATTTACTTAATATAATAAATATTACTGTAATTGTTGAGTAATAATTATATTATGAGGTTGCAGTAAAACGCTATTATTTTGGAAGACACTTAATCTTTATACAAAATAGATTATTTTATATTTTTAATCTAAATATTTTTTTGTTTAGATTATCTTAAATTTTTGCATAACTACTACTAATATCAATAAATTAATTTTTAATAGGCTAAAAAAGAACACGAAGAAGCTGAATTCATTGCAGTACTCAAAACATCAGATCAATCGTGCAGATGTACATGGTACAAAAATTCGACAGTTATTAGGGACTCATCCGAAGTTAACACGTCTTTCGATGGCACCAATGCCAGGTTAATAATCAGGAAGGTGTCCTCAAAATATGTTGCTAACTATAGGGTAGTGATTAAAAATGAATTTGGAGAAGATGAATCGAGTGCAGACTTGACTCTTGTCGAAGAAAAGGTATGTTTGAAAATATATAGCTTACAATGTAATTACATACATATATATAAACTCACGCAGTTTTTTAAATAAGTAGGTAGATACTAAATATTATAACTTAATATGATCCTAAAATTCTTTTTGGTTTCATTATTACTCATAATTGTTAAAAAAAGTTCAGACCTTTTGTAGGTTACCAATTTGATCTCAAAAAATTTAACTTCGTTGACTTTACATGTTTAGGGCAAGTAATACTCACCCTAAACATGTATATATGGACATAAAACTATTTTATTGTCATTAATCTTCTCGTAACTATGAACGCATGCCAAGTGCACAAGGGGAAAGTAAAAATCAAATACAAACGTGACAAAAACCAGAAAAAAATGTTTTATTTCATATGTATTTGCTTCGTCAATTATCTTTTCTTTTTAGAAGTCCAAACCACCTCAATATAAATTTTAATATTCGTAATTACTTTCTTTTACTATTTTCATGTAATTATGTTTCCCAAAATCTTATTTACAACAACTTACGAAATTTACAGAAAAAGAAAAAGGAGGAAGAAGAAGAGGAAGAGACGGTTATAGAGGAATCGGAAGAGGAGATGTCGATCGTGGAAGAGAGATCTGTGATCGAGGAAAATCACGTTGATGAGAAAAAGAAGGTATATTAAAAACAACTCAATATATGTTATATAATTTATCTTTTTATATATAATAGAATTTAATTTAATTTATTTTAATTAATTTGATACAAAGGTACACATACATACTACATAATTTCTTAGTTACAATTCTAACAACTTTGTGGGTAGCCTTTGTGAGAGAACTGGTATCTGTACTAGGATAACGATCCTGTCTAACAGATTACCAGGTAAATGAATTTGAAAGTAGGTTTTAAGGGTTTAACATTACTAATAGCTCAAATAATCGTGAAGATCAAAGATTAAAAATCTTAACAAACCAACATTTCCAAAATATCTTTTATAAGCGTCTAAAAAGATTAGAAGATAATTTTTACTTTTATCTCCAATGATGTTTCAGGATTTTTGTTTAGCCATAAATGTTAGGGGCCATTCATTATTTATTTAAAAAATAATTCTTATATTTTCAAGCAATAATAGCGTTGAATGAAATTTTCCATTCAATAATAATTGCGATCTCTACAGCATATTCTTTCATTCAAACTAATATTTATTTTTATAACTTCAAAAATTCCCGCGTAGTTCGTATGTTCAAAAAATTGAGGTTTTAGTCCTATATTATATTTTTAAAATATGCTGTACTGAACAATTGATTCTCCTACCGGTGGCCAAAATGCAGATGATAGAAGCAGATGCAGCAGATGATAGAAGATAAGGTGCCAATTCCATCTAACACTGCATCTGATGAGTTACCAATTGTTTCCGATTGGATATCATGGCTTATTAATCCATTTAGTTCAGACGACGATTGATTGATGAATTGATCTAGCTTTTACTATAAAATTTATATATATTTTATATTTTATTTAAAAACTTACTTTTAATAATAATTATTATATTACTATGACTGGATAGTTATCTAAAAATATCAAAATAATCTATATCTGATAGCAATCATAAAGTATAACCTAAATTATCCGCTAGAAATAAAAATCTTTGATTAACGTCAAACTGTTAGTTTTAATGTAACTGATCCTTTTCTAACAATATTTTATTATTTGGAAAAACGAGATTAAATCTTATGTAAGAAGAAAAAGAGAAATCGAGGAATTTTATGTATTCTTACGTAGGGGTAGTCAAAATTGTACACATCATCCTTTTGTAATACCATATAATAAATGAATAGGCGCAAATTGTACCCAGATTCAAAACAACAATTTGTGGATTACATAAAAAACTATCCTGTGTGGGAACCGAATTCATGCTCAATATTTATGCAGTCTTTGTTATAATGGCATGGATTTTAAGTTTATCTTCCTCAATAGTGACAAAGTGCTTAAATATCTCAGCTATTTACGACGCCCGAGAGAGGGGCTACAGTAATTGTCTTTAGACATAAACTAATAATTATTCTAAATAAATATAATACTAAAACCATCCTATTTTATAAAGCAGGAACAAGTATCTAAGAAAGAAGAAGAACAAAAAACTATAGAGGAAAAGAAATCAGTACGAAAAATGTCAAAGAAAGAAGAAGTAAAGATTGAACAAAATGAAGAGATAAAAATTGAGGCTAAAAAAACAGAATCGAAAATAGAAGCTAAAAAGACAGAATCCAAAAAGGAAGAAGTCAAGAAGGCTGAAATTGAAGCAGAAGAAACTAGAAAAATCCTTGAAAAAAGAGCTTCTAAATCAGAAGAAGAAAAGAAAGCACTTTTAGAAAAACTCGAAAAGAAGAAACCTGAACCTGAACCCGAAAAGAAAATTGAAGGCATTCCAAAACTTAGATCCGTCAAACCTAAAGAAGAACCAGTAGAGGAAAAGAAAGAAGAAACTAAAAAGAAAGTTGAACAAAAGACGAAAGTTGTCAAAAAGAAGGTGGTTGCAAAGAAGGATGAGGTAAGTGTTAAGATTTTAAATATTTAGCCCTGTATAAAGCTTATTTGAAATTGTATATCTCAATCTAGAGTTAAGTTGTAGTATTTACAATTTATGTGCAATGTATTATATATGTCATCTCATTTTAGAGCTGAAATCACGCAAAAGCTATAAATTCAACTTACCATGTATTTTAAAATTATGTATTAATTACTGTTAGAATAAATGCAGTAAAAATAGTAATCATGCTTTATTACAAAGACACCTTATAATTATAAATATAAATAAGTACTATTTATATTTAATTTTGAATTTAATGCTTTCGGTTGATTATCTTTACATAGGTTTCATTGTCTTTAGATACTTTTAGTTACATTTACAGCTAAAATATCTAAAATGTTAATTATGGTTCAAATATTAGTATATAATAAATTTACATATTTTCTATATTTTTATATTGTGGTAACAGACTTTTATTTGTCGTGTGTGCTGTGTTTAACTAGTTGTGCTAAATTTTATTTGAATATAGGACATAATGGACTTCGTCGATGATTACGAGAGGCCTGTATTGGAGAAATATGAAAAAATAACACCAACACCTCTTGATAAAAAAGCTAAAGAAGATCAAACACAAAAGGTAAACACAACACATTACATACTCACAAATAAACATTAAATATTAAATAAATTTCATAAAAAATATAAAATACAATATTTATTTAGGCAAAACGCGCATCTATAGCCGATAGTATTAAAAGTGAACAAGATAGTGAGGAAGAACCTTCGGTAGCTGCTCCAGCTCCGGAGAAAAAACCTAAAATTGAACCTAAAAAGGTACCTAATATTCTGTTTATATTCGACAAATTAAAATAATTGCCAAACTGGTCTATTAAAATTTATACGCTGCATTACAAAAATAATTATTATTACGGTTAATTTAGGTTGAAGAAGACACTGTTGAATCAAGGCGATCTAGCATTAAAAAAGGTATTCCTAAAGCTGAAGAGCCCGTTAACGAACTGTCTAATATTAAATTAGGAAAGGCGCCAGAAAAACCAGAGGAAAATAAACTTGAGGAACCCCAAATTGCAAAAACTAAAAAATCTATTAGAAAGGTAAGGTTTTCGTAAATGCCACGGTAGTTCGATAAAACAAAATTTTAAAGTTATTTTGAGTTTAAAATATTACTATGTTCATTTTAAAGCCCGAAGAACAACCGGAATTTGTAGATGATTATGAAAGGCCCGATCTTGAAAAATATGACAAAATGACACCGACTCCCTTAGATAGAACAAAACCACAGAATGGAGTTGATGAGGTACAAAGAAACATTGCATAGTTATTTTTTATTTATAATTATCTATATCTACAAATTCTAATATTACATTTTCATAGGCTGATCGTGCATTCATTGACGATTATGAAAAACCTGAATTAGAAACGTACGAAAAAATAACACCGACACCCAAAGATAAACGTCGTCCTAGTGAAAATCAGGTATCAATATTGACGTTTATTGATATAAAAATAATTTTAACAGTATAAGAATAAAAATATTATAGAATTTTATATTTTATTAGGATGACGTAGACATGATGAAAGGTAAAATCAAACCTAAAGAAAAAGGAGCTGAACCTGAATTACCATCTCTCCGCAAACGTTCTGTCACTAAAGATAAGGTATTAAACAGTTACTTTAAGCAAAACTTATATAAAAATATTAGGGTCAATGAGTAATTTAAAATTTTACTTAGGAGGAGGAGAAAAAATCAGATGAAAAACCAAAGGCTAAACCAAAGAAAACAGACGAACCAGAACCTAAAAAACGGCCCTCTCTTAAAAAGAAAGAGGTACACTTACACGCTTCTTAAAAACAATAACACTTTAGCAACACGTGTTGAATCTATATTAAATTATACACTACAACTAAATTTCAATCACTTCAACATTGTTTTAAATAAATCACGCAAATAATCTTCTACTGCGACAAAATATCTACTGCAATTTATAACCAAGCAAGTAAGTTACTCTCGCTGCATGAACAACTACAAAGCTTTGCTTATGTATGTACTCAATGTTTGAACTTATAGGATATACAACGCTACCATCGAGAATACAAAAAGGTAAGTTGTTATACATCAAATATCTTTCCTAGGAAAATTACAAGCACATTTAATTCAAACTAATTTTCCCTCACATCTAAAACAATTCTATACTCTTTTATAATTTATCTAGTAATCTTATATCAATATATTTTACTGGAACATAAATCAATCATTTTCAACAATTCAAGGTTGCTGAAGAAGAATTTATCGATGATTACGAAAGACCTGTGCTCGAAAAATATGAAAAAATTACACCTACACCGATAGAGAAAAAGAAAAAGGTACACTATACACCGTTTACAATTTTACATACGCTTTAATTATTTTATTAAAATTATATATCAAAGCTCTTCTTTTAATATAAAATTAATATAAAATGTTAACTATTTAGGATGATGTAAAGCCTAAGGATGAGGAGGAAACTCCCTCAGCTACCGCGACGGCTAGGCGACGATCTGTGAAAGATAAACCAGAGGTATGAATTGTGTCCTCAGTATTGGCTTATTTCGATATAAATGTAAAATTAAATACTAAAATGTATTATTTCTTTAGCCCATGGACGTTGACGAAAGCGTCAGCGTGTCTAAGCCTAAGACACCTGCTAAACCTGGCAAGGAACCAGAAGAGGTGTCACTTACACACAAAACACCAGCTGAAATTAAACCCACGGTGCGTTTTTAAATATATAAATACTAAAAAGTTTAATTTATAAAGAAAGAGATTCTGTAATACTCAACTTTAATACCATATAGGAGGACGAGGCTGAAGCTAAACTAAACGTTAAGAAGCCCGAGGTCATCGAGGAAAAAACTATTAAACGACCTTCACCTAAAGATCAGGACAAGAAGGTACAATTTCAAAAAAGTTTTTAATGAAGAAGCTTGAATCGAATAAAGACAGCATTCTTCCTCGCAATAACAATATATCTTTTTCGCTCCAAATATATTTCTTAATAATTAAAATTCAATAACTTTAATACCAATGACATATTTAACTAACAATATATAATTATTTTATTATAACAATACTTTCGAAATACGTTCTTATATTAATAAGCTAGCAACAAAATTAAAATTATATTTAACATTTATGATGGTACTACATTAAGATAAAAAAATGTATGCAATTATACAAAAGACATTTGGCTTTTCATTAACGTTATTACGCAAGTTGCTAATATGTCACAGTACGTTAATAATTTCTGCTAATTCTTTTATATGCTCAAAAATTCAATCGAATTCGCCAATACAGTTATCGCCACATCTTACATGTCCGTGGGAGTGGTAAAAATTGGTTGAGTGAAAACAGGCAGCTCTGCTGTCCCAGGAAATGTATCTATGGCCTCCTTACTACTATAGAATAACCGTCCGCTAAGTGTGATAATTATTTAATTAACCCCTCCAATGAATAATCGTGCCACGTGGAATTTAATGAGGGAGGTCTACGTCTAGCAAAGGACGGCGACAGGCTGAATGATGATATTTTTGAAATATTAGAATAATTTGAATATTACAAATTAATTATATTAAATTTACTATCAGTAAAGAACTCAATTTGCATCGTTACACATTTTTCTTCTAATTGAGTCTCTGTATCTATAGTATATATGTTTGATGATTAGGGAGAGGATACTGAAGAGGCCGTCAGTCTTAGTAAACCTCGCACTAAAACAAGCACAACTGCCCCAGAGGAGGCGAAACTTACACAAAAGACACCAGCAAAGAAAAAACCAACGGTACTATTATTTTTAGTTATGTATTATATTACAGTTAATTTTGATTTTGTGACAATAAGTAACGAATTCACTAAATAACTTTGATATTACTATGCAAATGTAATTTTGACATATTTTTTTACCACAAAATTCCTCTAATTCTTTGATTCTCACCTAATCTATAATTTGAGTATTAGTTTTAAGAAAATATAAAATATATAATAACATTTTAATAACAATTCATAGGAGGGTACAGAAGCAGCTCAACTTAAAGTCAAAAAGCCTGCTGTAATTAAAAAGAATAAAGGAGATGATGAGGTAGATGAGAAAACGCTTAAGCACTATTTCGTAGTTAGACTACTGAAACTGTTGTTGTAGTACTACTGTGATGGATATATCACGAACACTGAGAAAATTAATGAAACTTAACTAATGTGTTGTAGTTAGTCTAAAACAATGGACACACTTTTAATCTATCCACGTAGCAGAAAACTACATTTCAAATACTATTAAATTATGGTCACGTATGATGAAATCACACTTTTCTTATTATTATCAAGACATTTCTATTATTTTATACACAACATACAATATGTCATTGAACATTATTTTTCTACTGCACTGTAATATATACGTGGATTGACTAAAAAAGAAGTCCCTTGTAGCATGCAAATTATTTCACAAAAATCAACGATGCACCAAGACACTAATGCACAATGTAAACAACGCTTTTATTGTAAAACATGCATTTAAAACCTTGATTGATTATCTAGGCACAAATCGTAGTAAAAGGTGGTAAATTTGAAAAACCTCAGCTCAAGAAAACGGTCAGGAAGACAACGGAAGAGCCTAAAAAAAAAGGAATAGATGACAAAGGCTTAAAGTTTGGGGTAAAATTATTACAAAAGTTATAAACTTCGTGTTTGTCCACTTCTTATTTCTATTACTTTATCATTTATACTTCTTGTTTTGTCCGGTTTGGAGCAGAGTCTTGTCTATGTATATTTATATGTTCACATTAAAACACGACTCCGATTTGCTGAAACACACCTCACTACACCTCATATATCGAAGAATTTCAAGATTCTGCGTCGGTTGCTGAACAAGTGATTGTTTGCAAGTCGCATGTTGCTTAAATGTACGCTTTAAATGTATTTTCTTTTTTCAGTTTTCATCGATATGTTAACTGCTAATGGTATTATTTTATCAAGACTACTGGTAATAATTCTTCATTATAAAGGATTATTACCTTTAATCCTCTATATTACAAAAAATGTGACAACAATTCTATAGCTATTATAACTCTCTGTACATATCTGAATATATATATACCAGATGCAGATAACACATATTTGTATTGTATAAGTTTTTGTATTGTTAATAGCTTTGCTAATTTAATAAATTAGCATTGCTATTTGTACTTGTATGAGTTCCAATAAGATGTATGTAAAGAAAAACATTCTTTAACATATATAATTCATATGCCTGATTTATATATTTATATTTACAGCTTGAATTAGATTTTGTCGATGATTATGAGAGACCTGTACTAGAGAAATACGAAAAAATAACACCAACTCCCACAGTACGTGAGAAGAAAGAAAAGGAAACTAAGGTAAGACTTTTCAAAATTGATTGATACTTATAGCTAAATTATAAAAATTATTCCAATGTTATCGCCTCTTCTTGGATATATAAACGTAGCAGAAATGAAATATGATGAATAAATTAGGTAGAATCAATAATAATTTTGAATAGACAATATTTCATTATATAATAGTAATTGCAATAGTTTAAGATACGCAAGAGTATATTATCTTAAAACAAGATGAAGATGCGTATTGTATTTAACTAAAAGTATATTTAAATAAAACAGGTGACGATGTTTGCTCAACAAGCCCAGCATCTAGAAGTAAAGGTATAAAAATATATTGAGCGTGCCCCCTTATCCTATATTATTGAAATCTTTCTACCTACACATACATTATACATATTTTATACAAATGATAAAGATATGTTTTGTTAGCTGGAGTCTTGTCAATATTCAGATGGAATAGACACTTGCCTTTCAAATCATCCAAAATTTCTTTTACTATATATTTTTATTATGCAACAATATGAGCTTTATTAAGTCAATAGAATGTTAGGTAGATCATACAATTATCTACGTTTAGAAAAATATATTGGTCTTTGTTTTATAAAAACTAAACATTAATTAAATTTTCTACATTTTAGCGTTAATATGTCAAACATCCTTCTCATAGATTACTAAGTTTATATTGTACAAAACAAAAAAATACATTTAACGAATTAGACCCTAGAATCTTACAAATATATTGATCCTGAAAATTGATTTGTGATTAACGTTCACCATTATTTCATTATCATCATTCATTATCTTCATGATTTTATTTATGTTGCACTACCATGAATATAAGCTTTCAGATAGCCATGGATCTAGTCAAATATTTTTCTATTTTTATGATGTATGTAAGGATTAGAAATCCGTGTGCACTAGGAAAATAAATAGCATTACTGTAAATATGTTTTTACCTTGTGCCCTTTTGTATCTAGGTTTGTGTTATTATATACATTTGCAAAAACCTACTTCACTTATGCTTATTTTTGTATTAAAAGATCAAACAGTCGTATGACCGTTAGATCTTATAAGTAAAAGCAGTATTGCTTTAACAATTGCCCAGTTATGAAAGGGGTCTTATTTCACTACCTATAAATCAGAATGAATATGGCTATCAATCACCCATTTTGTTTTTTTTTTTAAATCACCTGTATATATATTCTTTTATGTATCCAAATGTTTTTGTGCTAATATAAATTATTCAATTCTTTTTTTTTACTAGACGGAAAGTCGAAGGACATCTATTCAGAATGAGGTTTGTATTATTTTTGTAACCTTGTCTGTGCTAAATAATAAATATGCTATTTATAAAATATTATAAACTAAAATTACTGAAATTTTTAGCATTTAATATGCTTAATTGTTTATAAATACCCGATACGAAACGAAAAATAAATAATTAAGCATATTAAATGCTATAAATTTCAGTAATTTGAATAACAAGGTTGTGTCATCGTTTAATACAATTCTAACTGTAAAGTTTGAAGTATTAAGCCTATACAATGTGTAAACATTGTCCGGTAGATGGCATACGTCACCTTGAAGACGTAAGATATAATATGAAGCGAAATTTGCATGTCCTAAAATAGTTCACGATGGTGTAAGTGGCAGCACGATTGGGCCGGATTCCCAATAGTGCGGGTTCGAAGTTTCGTTCCGCTTGTGATATTATAAACTGCTTATAATGGTGTATTTTTTCTACAGATATAATTATATTTACAATAGAGATTCCTATTATCTGTTTATTGTTTCTAGGTAAAAGAAGAAGTTAAGACTGAGAGCCGAAGAAGCTCTACAGTTGAAAACAAAGCAGTAAAGGTAAGATTATCAAAAAATTGACTAGCATCAATTGAAAGTTCTAAAATATGTGAAAACCTTATTTTCCATTTAAAAGACAATAATGAAATAAATAGACCTTACGGTTGCGGAGGATATTATAACATACGGTTATATATAATATATATCATACGGTTACCATTAACCGTATAAATAAAAATATAAATCATTCAGACTCGTAACTAAACGATTATAAATGATTCGTGGAACGCATATAGAATTGACCTCTCTGGAAATCCTATTTGCGACGCTCGGCTCTGGAACTAAATCTAGGTCATCGGTACTAAAACTATTTCATAATATATGCACTCGACACTTTCCTCGTGTGGTGACGGAGTAAGAATACAATCCACCACCCCTATCTTATCCGTGGGTGATTGTAAGAGACGACTAAGGGATATAAAACGCATATTGTTATATAGATAGATATTTCTATGCAAAAGATGGAAAACTCGAACCAAAACCCTATACCAACACGTCTGACCAGCGTGGTATAGTAGATTAATTTCCCTCCCATTACGGAGGAGGTCCGAGCCCAACAGTGGGACATATATGGGCTGTGATGATGATGACACTTTCTTATAACAATTATATAACTTACATAAACATAACGTATAACTATATTATTTTCCATTTAATAGATGACCAAAGAATCCGCCGAAAGCCGCAAATCTTCAATTGCAACAGTTGCGGAAACACAAGAAGTTGCTGGTTTTAAAAAGACTGCACAAAGAGTAAGTATACAAAATATGAAACAAATAATTGATATTTATTGACATTTTAAATTGTTCAATCCATTATTATATTAATAATGATAAATAGCAGTAAATTAATATGGACACTGCACGCACCTGGCATTACAAGCAAATTCCTAGACAACTTGAATACATTGTTGATCCCGAAAATGTATACAAAATAAGTTTTGGCGGCTGCTAATTAAATAAAGCTTATAAAATTAAAGGAATTAATAATTATCTTGAATAGATGAATGGATGGTTTTGTAGTTAGATAATACGAATGTATTTGAAAGTACCCAATAGATTGCTGTCAAAATTATATGAAATATCCCGACTATAATTATCCCCTCACGCGCTTTTGGTCCACCCGTTTGACCAAATAAAAATTTGCTCAACGCACTTTTAGGACACAGGTTTGGCCCAATTAAACGTTCTACAATTAGCAATTGTTTTAGCACTGTATTTCAAATTTTCTTGTTATATAGCAACAATAACAGTTTACGTAAAACCATAAAATTTACTGAACTTTTTTAATAAAACAAAGCGCGAGGTACTCGAGAGCACTGCGAAGTCTGGCGCGTGAGGGGTTAACAAAAAAAAAATTGTAATTCAAAAACTTCATCAATTGAATCTGACGTCAATTGATTTTTGTGATATCCCAGTAATATATTAGAAGCTGTCCCAACTTATGCTTATTCATTACTTCCCATTAACTTATTCTTTTAGACTTCACTCAAGGCAGAAGAAGCAATTGGAGTAGAACAAATCAAACTTAAGGTAAGTTTTATGTCACAAGAGATTGCATGTATATATATCAAACAAATGTATTTCACATATGAAATACAATGTCAATAAAAATGTCCGTCTATTCTTTTGTATATACAATTTTACTCTTTATTCAAACAATATTTAGACGATTGTTTGATTATTGTGTGTCAGTAAATAACTGTTATAACATTGTAATAAAAAAAACACAGATTTAGTAAAGGACGTCAAGATTGTATCGGCTATGAGATATTGAATAATTTGTTTTTGTGAATAGGATGAGAAAGACAAGGTAGAAGATACGGTATCAACAGATAAGCCTTCAGATAAAACATATCCTTGGCGACCTACGAAAACAGACACACAGGTATATACACACACACATATACTTATACACACATCACATAGTTTACCATGTATTATATAACCAATATTTATGTAAACAATTCTATAACGTATTAGGAACCCACACAGAAAGTGGAACCTAAAGGTACAGAAACCTTAGAAACAGCTAAAGTGACTACAGTGCCTAAGCGTCGTGAAAGCAAAACTGAGGTATTATTTTTCATTATGCCTAATGTAGTTAATATTTTTGATAAGATTATAGAAACGAATAGTAAAATAAAGAAGTTACTGATCGTTATATTATTATTATGTCAGGATACTGAGGATGTAGAAGAAACTGAGGATATAACGAAAATAAAACGCAAAACATCCATTGATAAATCTAAGAAACCTCAACCTGTAAAACGTCCTAATAAAACTGATGAGGTAAAAAATATAAGTATTATTCTATACGTTTTTCAATATATTTTCGTTTGATTACTGCTGTATTTACTTTGTAACGTACTTTCTTTAGTTATAATTTTAAATATGATTAGTACCTACCAATACGTACGTACTAAATATTATATTGTTATTGTGTATCAGGATACTGAGGATGTAGATGAAACTAAGGAAATAACAAAAATAAAACGCAAAACATCCATCGATAAGGCTAATAAACCTGTACAACAACCTAATAAAAATGATGAGGTAAAAATATGTCATCGATATTTTTAACATATTTTATCTTTATTAATAGTAGGTATAACTGTAGATAATTACAATATAACGTACCCTTATATTTGATTATATTATTTTCTATACATATTGTTTTTACATTGTTAGAGACATAATATATATAATAATAACCTTCAATATTTACTTAAATATTTAATGACAGATTAAAGAAAATGAAATAACAAACGCTCCAGAAAAAACTGATACTAAGAAGAAAACAAAATTAGCCAAACCAGCAGAGGATCAGCCAAATAATATTGACGAGGTAGTCAGATATATTATTAATAAATTAAATCAAATTTAAATACTGAAACGTACTAATGAAGTAATTTTATACAGGCTCAAAAAGAGGATACTATGGATATAGATATTTGGGAAAATGTTACGCCCAAAAGAAGGGTATCTGTGGATAGACCTACAGAACCTACATATCCTTGGCGTAAGCCTAGCATCGATGAGGTAGATAAATCAATTTATTTTGAATATTTACTATCTCTTCATTAGGTGCATATATTAATTAATAAATATATACATTTTAAGCACGCTGTAAGTTATATGGAAGATAATGTACCTGACAAACCTGAGGAAAAACGAAAGTTGTCAGTAGAACAAACAAAAGAATCTCCGTATCCATGGCGTAAACCTAGCATAGTAGAGGTAGAAAATTTTATATTTTATTTTAAACGTAGATACTACTTGAAAGCTAAATATAAATACCAAATTAATAAATTCTATATACATAAATATCAATATGATAGAACAATAAGAAAGTAAATAACCAGATAAAGTTAGGGATAATATTTTACCTGATAAATTAGCAGAATCAGATTTTCCTCGATTACAACTAAATAAGGATAAGGTTATATTTTTAGTATTTTAATATTATATATTACTATATAATTTACTTACGTAAAAGACAATAGTACATTTCATTCAAATCGTTTGAGTTATTATAGTGCGAAAAGTAACAAACATATAGGTACAGTCACACTTTGATATTTGTTATAATACCATAATTTCTTCTCTTGAAGACATGTCAAAAATTGCTATACCTATATTGATTAAAATATTACCTTTTAATAATATTTAGCGAAAGTCGAAGGGTCAAGAACTTTATTATGCAAGTACAATATTTTCGAACATACTTATATGTCAGATTATACATAGATATATACACAGAGATATATTTATATATCAAAGTGGATTGATTTTTATACACTGGTGTCCTTAGTTAAAATTAATTAATCATAGTTTTTATATAGCACAATCATAAAATATAATTATATAAAACGATAAACGTTATATATAATTAAATTCGTAACAATATAATGAATATTGTCACATATAATAACGATTATGATAATTTGCTTTATTAGGAGCCTGAGGTTACAAAAACAGTATCTGAACCAGCTCAGGAAATTTCAAAGGTAGACTTTTCTTTAAAATAAATCATTTTTTATAATAAATAATTTTATAACAGTAAGATTTGTTAAACACAGTATTTAAAAATCTGACTCTTCTGTAATTTCTATTTTATTTATTTATTAGGAGCCAGAAACTAATAAACCAAACACACAGACACAGACACCGTTTCATTTGAGGAAAAGAAATGTCATGGAGGTTGGTAGAGATTTAATTGTATTATTGTACAAATAAACTAAGTTAAGATTAAAAGTAACGAACACAATTCAATTTTGAAAACTATTTTATTAGGATGACGAGCCACCGTTTTGGGCTTCTGAACCTTCTAAAGAAGAAGAAAAGGTAGTTTATTCACTATTAAATAACATTATAATTGATTATCAAATACTCAATCACTTTATTCATTTGTTAGGAGCCTGGTGATAAACAAAAGAAACCCACACAAACACCATTCTTCATGAGAAAGAAATCTAACACAGAGGTAGGTACACAACATCGAATATCCATATTATACATATCAGGAACATAAATATTATATATATTTATTACCGCAATGAAATAAGGAGTCATAATTTAACATTACCTCTTTCATGTACCACGACTGTCGTACAGTCCGACTTAGTGAATGCCACACATATACCTACTTACTCTCATATGAATATTTCCGAGTATTAGTTTATTAACAACAGTTTATCAACTCTTCATTACATTGACACTTTATACACATGAAGCGGTACCATCTAATTATTCAATGTTTGATAAAAAATGTTTAAAATTCTCTCTCATATAATTATTAACTGAATACAAATTTCATAGGACGCTGTTCCGTTTTTTATGAAAACATCTAAACCAGTTGTTGAATCATCAAATGAAAATACCCGGGAAAAGGTATATAAAATTTCTTTATATTACAATTAAGTATATATTTTTAGCGTCATCATAGGAATTTTCTTGATACATACTGCCTTTAAAAAACAGGAATTAGGTTTCATATAAGTAAAACTTAATTTAACCACTTTTAAAAATCAAATTAATGAAAATCTCTTCTGGTTTCAATTTATAAGTAAACTTTTGTCTTCATAGTGTCATTTCTTTATCCCGATGGGGTAGAAAGTGACTTAATATACGTATACATGCCGCTATCTGTTTCTGCTCTAGTAATAATTATGAGTAATATAATTTACCAGCGTACAGTTGAATATTCCATATTAGTTATTGAGAATCTCAGAATTCTAATGACAAAGTCTATAGGACTTTTTGCTTAACGTATAGCTATTACTAATGAACCTAAGAAATCAAAAGAGAAATATTCATAACTATTACCTTTGTTATGTATGATAAGTTTTTAAAATATATTATTTTATATTTTTAAATATATATTTAATACATTAGTTTACTTTAAATTTAAAATATTCCTCAGATGCTTAAAGTAGTAGAATTTTTGATTGATAATCAAGTCCAAAATTAAAACAAAAGCTTTTTAATTTAGTGGTAAGATAAAGTTTTACAATTACAATTTAATAATATACAATTAAATATGTTTTAGGCAGTCGATATACCTATAAAAGTTACAGAACCTCTAATAGAGACCAAAAAAGACGTGCCTGAAAAACTTAAGGTACTTTTCAGTAATAAATAAAATTCAAATTAATATTTTATATTTCTATAATTATTAAATCATTTTAATTTGTTAGGAAACACAGAATAAAATTGAAATACCGTTAGAACCACCTACACAAACCCAAACATTATATCCATGGAGAAAACCACAAACTCAGGTAAACACATACACTCATATGCACAACTATGAATACATAGCACAACTTACACAAAATTATAACAAATGCACATGTAAAACACAACATAATACATTAATCATATCATCAGGTACCCACAACTGAAGAACCGGAAAAGAAAACCGAACCACCAGTGGTACCATTCTCTTGGGATGTTATTCCTGAAATACCACAGGTAGTTATTATATCTCTATCATAATAAAATAAATACAATTTATGAATAGATATAATAACTTTATATTTTAATAATTAGGCCGAACAAACACCAGAACTTGAAGATAAATATAAGCCCACTTTACTTGAAACACCAGAATCAACTGCACCCTGGCGAAGGGGCAAATCCCCTCAGGTACACATAAACTCAGATGATCCATCAAATAAAAAAATAGCACCGCTTCATCACACACAAGCATACATTCATTAAAGTGCACAAAGTTTTCGCAAAATTTGAATGGCCATTTGAAAGATTTGAAAGGTTATGACCGTTTTTAGCATACGTATCTTAAATAAGGTTTGATGTAATGATTGTGAAATACGCTATAACAATGCTTACAAAATTTTACACAACATCGTACGGTCGCCAATAATTGAATTTACTCTGTAGGCTGAGACTACTGAAGGCAATGATGATCGTAAACCAGTCACATTAGAAATTCCACAGCCCGCTTATAGCAGCAGACCTCAAACGCCTGAAGAGGTATACATTCGCACTGAAGATGTGATTGCACAGGATAATGCACAAAGCACAGTTTATTTTCACAGATATTTTAGAACAGCTCCAGCACATTTGCACTGGCACTTATATTTTTAGCACATCTTAGATCCTCTATTTATAGTACGAGTAGATGCACCATGTTGTAGTTGGTAGTGATTTCGGAGCACTTCTGTTAAAAATCTTTTGTTTTACTGTACATATGTAAATAATGCACATGTCAATGTTTGCAAAGAATAAAAAAGACTTCACTTTTTTAATTATGCATGTATTTGTTTAAAAATTTCCCGCTTTCGCTTAAGCTTATTAAACCTTTATGTTTATCATAAAAATATAATTGTTTACGATTTTTTTTAGAATAAAGGTAAAGTATAACATGTTGTAACATAAGTTTATATTTAAAATAAAACTCGTTTTTCTTCACATTCTTAAAATTCATTTAAAAAAAAAGATAAAGATTTCTTAATAGTTGATTACATGAAACTGTACTTTCGTAAGAATCACATATATAATTTTAATATTCATAAAAAGATTTCTATTAACACTTATCAAATTTTTTATAAGAACTTTCTATGTCGCAATAGTTTTGTAGAAAACTTCTAGAAAATTATCAAAATCAGTTAAAAAATGTCTAATTTGCAATAAAAAGTAATATAGTTGAATTATATATTCAACTGTAACTAGTAATTAGTAAGTAACTAGTAAGTGACTGATTTACAGAAAGTGGCAGTCAAAGAAGAACAGGTACAAGAAGAAGCCAAAAAGGCAAAACTTTCTTCAGTCAAGAAGATGGCCGAAGATTTACCAGAGATTGCAGACTACGAACGACCTGAGCTCGAAAAGTTCGAAAAAATGGACTTTACACCATCAACCAGAGAAAAACCAGAAAAAGATAAGGTAATTTTATTAATATTTTAAAATCTGTTTTAATTACGTAATTCATGCTTTTGTACTTTAATATATATTATATACATGTTTAGCCAACATCAAAGGTGCCTGAGATTAAGGCACCCGAAGAGAAACCTGCTGCACCCAAGATTGAAGTTATTCGTGAAAAATCGCCGAAACCAGAAATGCTAAGGAAACCATCCCTTGTACCTGGTGCTCCAGTCGGCAGACGTGGCTCCCTCATTCCTCCTCCAGAGGAAATGGGCAGGCGTCCTTCTCTTATAATCAGCGACGAGGTACGTATCTCTCTACATTTTCCTAAATCTTTTTTAAATTCATATCAGTTGTATAACTATTGTATTTGGATATCATTGTCTTCAATTTCAGTAAAGGTATGATTAGTTTTTTTTAGATTTTTATGTATAATTGTGCTGTATTAGTCATAGTTATCTTACAATGAACAAGCGCTAGCATCAGAATCACTCTTTGAGAACGCAAGCTTTTCAACTCAATTCACTCCAGCATTCGGAACACTGATAGAAGTTTTAGATTGCACTTTTAGAAATTCATATGGTATTCTGGTTAATAACTACTTAACACACAGTATGTATTATATTATAAAAGTTCAGAATAAGTATGGCAACATGTAAGCCTGCTAGTAGCTTAAATAATGAAACCAGATTACCAGATTCACAGTCAACAGGCATTTTGAAACTTATTTTAATATTATTGCTGCCTATGTTTTACTATAAGCATGACTTTTTCTAACCAATACTAGCGATAAATCAACGAGTGATTTACACGGATGTTAGCAGCTTATCACATACCTAGTTTTAGTCCCTTAGTAGTATAGACCCATTCTCTCAAGCCGAACCCATAACACGAATGCATAGATCCCTTGATAAAGACAATCATAGTCGTCTCTAAAAAGATGATGCTTATGAATTATCACCATGACCGCTTCAGCAAAGCAAATGAGATTTGGTTTACCGTGGAGTTGAGCTTAGTTCCCTAATTCCTTGCTTTTAGTTTGAACAAAATTTAGCAATATTACAAAAGATACTTTTGATAACACTGATTTCAAATCGTGAATGTAGAGATATTAAGATCGTCAAAAACGTAATCCACAGGAGAATAGAAAACTAAGACCTGGTGAGGTGATTGAAGAGAAGAAGGTAAAAGATAAACGCTAAGAATTCTAAATGAATGTTATTATTGCCGTGACAATTTTTTTAACTGTATCTGTATACGGTATTATTAATGCATTTGCATCCGACGCGGTTTACAACACTGTTTTTAAAACACGCAATTCTGGATAATCACATAACCTTTAACAAAAATTATTTTAAATATTTTCATATTTATAGGTAAATGTAATTATCCAGGCTATATCTCTGAACCGTTTTGTTCGTCGACAGCACATAGCTATATTGCACAAATTTGTGAAATATGCACACAAAGATAAACTGCACAGCTTGTAGCACGTTAAGCACATGAAATAATAAAGGTTCGAGGGTGGACGTGTCCAGAAGATACTTCTTTAGAGGAATGATGTGCCTGACGAGGCTTTATTTACAAATCATGATAATGGAAAGTACACTAACATGTACGATTAACACGAAGGCGACGCAATATGTAACGTAATAACTTCTGCACATGCTCGATAGGAATACTGCTACTGCACCAAATAATAAACTAAAGTTAGGTTAGGTCAGGTAGCCCAGGTTCGGCAGCGGAGATTTAGGTAAAGATTTTATAATAAATGGGATTATCAATGTTTTTTAACAACAGGTCACGAAATTACGTCCCGGCGAAGTTTTAGACGAGAGAAAGGTGAGACCGATTGGATCTGGTCAGTTTTAGGTGGACGCTGCTCGCTTTGCAAAGCATTTTGTCTTAATTATTTTCTATCATTGTTGCACACATGACAATACGAAGAACTATTACTTTCTACTTATAATTTATCTATTTGAATATTATTAGATATTTTATTGCAAATATTATTCAGTTCATATTCTTTAAGTCAATGAATATGTCTTAATTGTATAAACATTTTACAATATCAACACAGATATTCAAATGTAGTTTCCTTGACATTTGTTATAGTTCTTGCTTTAAGATTCCTAGATTTAAAATATTTCTCAAATATGCTAAAAGTCATTGTAGTAGTAATCTAGAGTCAAACCTTTTATACATACCTTTACCTATTTAGATGTTCTAATTAGAATTAGTTACCGCTTCGCCGACCAGCGGGTTTACGATGTGACAAAGCATCGCTGGGATTGATTTTCTGTTTATGAGAAAAACGAACCTTATATTTTCTTCGTCAAACTGTCAAAGATCTTTAAAATTCATTACTTGCCAGGCAGTTTGACAAATTTGATGAAGTACTTTTCGAAATATCAACATTTAACTATATATCTAGAATAAGATTAGATAATGTTAATACAGACTACATTTGGTTCGATTTTCTCTTGAACTTAGCTTTTTTATTTTCACTATTAGATTGGCTTTCTTTTTTTCTTAATGAATCCCAGTTTAGTTTTTCATTAACTACAATGCACATTTTTTTTTTAAATTTACAATTTGCAAACGCATTATGTAAAATATTTACAACAAATTAACACGCTTCAAAATGTTTTATTATTTCTCAATTTGAACAAACTAATTATTTTATACTTTACATCATAATTTTTATTAATTTTGAACAAAACATAATTATACTACACATCATTATAATTTCATTCACATATACACAAAATCACTATTATTAAAATATATAATTATATATATTTGTACAGATATATATATACATATATATCATACTCGCACAATTTTAACAGAGAATGTTTTACTAAAACTTACTTTTTTTTTCAAAAAAGAAACGGGCCAGGCCAGGGGAAGTCTCCGAGGATTCTCCGGTATATAATGTGTGGCAAACTATATGTTTAGATTATTATATGTCATAGTATAAATAGAAACGTGGCTAACATAGATTTTTTTTTCAAAGTGATTAATTTATTATTAAAAGTGAATAAATTTTGGTAAATAATAATCTATTCGTGGTAAAAACATGACATAGAAAATGAATATTATGTTTAGATTTGATAATATCGATGTCGGGAATTATTTATGTACTTAATGTAAATAAATTAGATATAGTGCTACTAATACCTTGTCATTCTAACAATATATAATAAAGGCTAATATAAATATCATTATTAAATTATTTAAATTAAAATGTATGCATGTTATCCATTAAAATTCAAATTATAAATTAATTATAAATTTATGGAAATTAATTAATAAACATATAAATTATATTGTTTATTATATTTCGATAAATTATATAAACATATTTTAATTATCTAATCATATTTAAAATATAATACTGCACGTACCTATAACATTAAAACTTATACGATTAAACATAACAATAACTGTAGCAATGTATATTAATTAATTGCCTTATTGTGAATATAGCACTTTATAATGGATTTAATGTATTGCCTTAGCATTTATTAACAATGATATTATCACATATATTAGCAACATTTTTGATGACTTCAGAAATTTTGTATCGTCCATTGACAAAATTAATTTAATCACAACTATTGCTAAAATTATAGAGATTTACAGGGATGTGTCAAGTATCCAATGATTTTAATATAATAGACATTATATCACAGGAAAATTAATATAATCAAGTATATAAAACTTAGTAAAAGAGCCTAAAGATATATATATATATATATACACGTACAACGTCAAAATCAAAATTAAAGTTGCTTTACAAGTCATTTATGAGCTACAGTAGCTATAAATTTAATATATATTTAATGATTTTCTGAATATATTATAAATCGTATATTATATTCACGGTAATAGAAATGGTAGTTGAAAAACGAATACAAACAAAACACACCTGTTATGAGGTAACGAATAAGATGATGACAGAGATACATTTGATGAAACAAACTTACTGAAATACTCTAGACGCGAGTAGAACACTCGTCAACATTATGATTGATTGTTACTCGTATAGATATGAATATTGCAATCAGGCCAAGAGCAAGATCTTGAAATGTTCTCACCCTTTAACGGTTTTAAGTTGCCAGCACGCTGAGTTATATCTATCGCATATTGTTAAAAAGATATATGTCTAAATGTATCGATCACTTTGACGTTTCGTCACCTGTAATTAAAATGTATTATAAGATTAATCATGAATAATGATTTGTCATTAATAATACATTAATTAATATAATCAATTTAATTTTAAAACAAACAAGAAATATTTTGTTAATAATAAAAAAAAAATCCAATACAGATAGAAAAGACAAAGTGATACTAAAAAGTCTTGTAAATTAATAGCTATATTAACAGCTGTTTATTATTAATAAGAAAATATTAGCTATTAATCAATTCAATTAAATGGACAGACTTTTAAAAGATATATAATAAAATAATATAAATAAATTTGTAACAGATTATCTACGTAATAACAAAAGGAATGAAATGATGATAAAAATAAAAACAAGGTCAATCTACAATTAGATATAAAAGAAAACATTGATTGACATAATGGTCAAATAGGAAGGTACAAATATCAAAAATGTGCGTAGGTAGATCTGTAGGTGGACCGAGCGAACATAGTATCTTAAAGAATGCCTTGGTATGCATTATCAACATATTAAACAGTTCCTCAAATACGTCTTTGTAAAATGGATTAAATTGGTCTCTAAATGTCGGCATCATAAAAAGGCTCAAAGTCGCTCAGCGTGCTATGGAGAGGGCTATGCTCGGTATTTCTCTACGTGATAAAATTTGGAATACGGAAATTCGTAGAAGAACGGATGTAACCGACATAGCCCGAAGAATCAGCACGTTGAAGTTGCAATGGGTACATCGCTCGAAGAACCGACAACCGTTGGGTAAGAAAATTTCTCGAGTGGCGACCACGAATCGGACGACGCAGAGTAGGACGACCCCGCACTAGGTGGACTGATGACATTATCAAGGTCGCAGGAAACCATTGGATGCAGGTGGCACAGGATCGTTGCGAATGGCATTCTCGTGGGAAGGCCTATTTCCAACGGTGGATGGGCTGATGGATGGTTGGATGGAAAACGGATTAATATTTATATAATATGCTAGGATTCACTCTTGAGTGAAACTACAAAGCACTTGGTAAAAAAACTAAAAAATTGTCACAGCCTAAGATATTATTTATGCTTCATTCATCCTTAGATGTATCTACTAATAATAGAGATATTTGTAGCTATAATCTTAATAAGCATAAATTTTATAAAAAAAAACCGTTAAATCAAAATGGCATCAGAAATGAGTATCAAAGTTGTCGGCTCGAGCGCAATGCAGGCGCTCGCGTTATAAACTGACTTGCCAAAAATGCCAATCATCTAAATAGAATG
This sequence comes from Lymantria monacha, assembly GCA_905163515.2. Classification (NCBI taxonomy): domain Eukaryota; kingdom Metazoa; phylum Arthropoda; class Insecta; order Lepidoptera; family Erebidae; genus Lymantria; species Lymantria monacha. The sequence goes on along the minus strand of LR991107.1, from coordinate 8,654,895 downwards.
CATTAATACCAGAGTGCCAATCTATCTTTCGATCTACTTGCGCAACCCCTCAATCCTGCATTATTTATTAATCTAAACAAACCTGCCCACACTGTCTCTTCTTATTAGATTGGCTACGATATCTAAATATATAATCATTTTTATATCTAGCAACAACATTGATAATCACAAGACTATTGTGGTCGAGGCAAAAGATTGAAACAACTTTACGTAGGTCATGTAGGCTGAACGACCTCAAAGTGTCGATGTAATAAAATATAGGTAATTAATTTTTGAACTAAAACCGGGAACTTCCTGACTTTAAAGCCAAACATCTATAGCACCTAACACAGCGTATCTCTGTCAGCGACAACATCTTGCATACATTAGTTATGAGTTTCAGGAACATACTGCATGGATGGCTCACCTTAATCTGATAATTAATCGCGATGCTCTGCTGATTTGTGTTATGCACAAATAGATGTAGACCATCCGCGCGCCCCTCCATCGTATAGCGATAATGACTACGCGACCCTCTTTTCAGTCTTTTGACATTCGCGCCCATTTTTACATGGAACGACTAACGAACAGCCCCAAATCGAAAATTAATAAACTAGTCAAAGTTTGAATAACTATAAAATAAGTAAAACAGGGTGTAGCACATAGTACAAATTATTATCTAGCATTTAATATTAAGCTTTTTAGAAAAATGGCTAACGAATCTTTTGAGAATAACGAATCTAGAGATATATTAATTATTTTAGAAATAGATACAAATGCAAAAGAGTGTGATTAAATTTATATTAAAACTGTGATATAGTGTGATATAATTATAGAGACTTATATTTAATTTTGTGGCATCAAAGTGGTTATATGTGATAATATAACGATGGCAGCGGTAGCTAAAAAACCTGTTGCCTCCTTACCCAAACCAAAGGGTAATACGGTAAGTGTATAGTTGCTTAAGTTCTATGTATTTTTTATGTTCACGTTATATCCTTGAAGGTCATGAAAATATTTTAAAAATTTGTATTTTAAATATACACTAAAATACTGTTTAAGTTCATATATTTTTTTTTAATCTGTTAATATTTTTTATCGTATTATTTTCAATAGTAATCTATGACTCTATTTACTTCAAGACAATCCAATTAGTAGAATGATTTTAACTAGAAGAAGTGTCATCGCATTTTCTTTATATCATTAATTGTGCAAATATTATTAATTTCGCTCGCTTCGAATACGTCTATTTCGTATTTTATAATTTAAAATTACTAGTCTCATATTCAAGTGTAAAAAATTCAAGTGTGCCTAAGAACTTGCATTTAAAGTTATAATATTTAATTTAATTTATTTACCTTATTCAATCAGCTATGGTTACTTAAATAAACATAGGTAATTTGCTCTTGTATTCCATACACGCAACAATTTTCAACGCAGGCTTTCTCCATAATAGGAATAGACTTTAACTATGTTACTACTCTAGTCAAAAGAAATGATATAGGCTTTGTTCTCTCATAGTGATATAATTTGGTTATATCCGGCAGTCGTCTTTGTCTCTTACACGAAATACTTGGGACCAACACAATATGCAATCAGCTTCTTTCAATAATACATATTGCAAGAGTTGTGGCAATAATTTTATTACCGACCGCCTACCTGAATACAATGCTCTTTGGGTTTGTAACTATTGACCAGAAAGCATCAGATGGGGTTCGCTCAGGGTCGTATGAAGCTATTAGTAGTTTTTTATTATATCCAAGGGAAATAAAAGCGTCGGTAATATTCGTAGCCATCAATACAGCAATATATCCACTTAAAATATCAAGAACAAACTATCTTTCCATATGTAGGTAATATGTTGTGTATGTAATAATATGAAGGTAATCTTTCTATGAATGCTAAAAGTAATAACCTTATATAATTTTCTTGCTGACGCAAAATCAAATAGAGTCAAAATCATTCATCATGTATCTTATTACCCAATAAATCATAACAATTATTATAATTGAATATGAATGTAGGCGAAGTGCTTGGCACAGCACTGGAATGAGTAGGCAACGAACATTTATAATAATAAATAGGGTATTTACTGTAATAACTTTGTCATAGTCAGCATAAAGTACTACATATCTAACTAAATTGTCGTATCGCTAAATGAATAGGTGTACACACAATTGCACTTGCGCTACATACATCAGGCAATCCAGCATCGTCAAGACATTTGACTAATGATTAGTGTGAATCTATACAACTGTTATAACATTCAAATATAAACCCTTTACACATTTCTGAACGATTAATAACGATAGTTAAAGAAACTATAACAAGATTGCTATTTTTTTTTCGTAAGCGTGACCTTTAAGGAAGACGTTTCGTTTTATGATCTGTTCTATCTATGGTTTCCATATATTTTGAAAACTTTAATTGTGAAACATAAAAATTGATTTTACTTACTTTCTTTACTTTGAAACCATCCAACCGTTACTCCAAACTAGTTTTAGTGAAAAGGCAAAACGTTTAGATGGTTTTCGACCACTAAAACAATATTAGGACTCGATAGGATTTGGACGTTACGTTCGATTTCAAAGAATTCCGTTTTTTTTTAAATTTATACAGTATAACATCTATTGGATTAGCTAGTGTTGGATAATACAGGTCGTAAAACACACATTTAAATAAAATTAAGTATTGAAGAGACTTTCTAGTTTCGCTCCCTACACTATTAAAATGTAACTATATTGTGTAAACTTTTATTTCTTATGTATAGTAAATGGGCAACTTTAGAACAAATGATTTTAGAAACAAATTTTTATAAATGTATTAATTTTCAATTTAAATTTTGAATAGAAAGCTACGTCCATTTACTTAACAATATTTTATGTCGATTTGAACGTGATTAACCCACTTTTGCTATTAAATCACCAGATATTAGATTAATATGTTTCTGATGATGTAGCGACGAAAATCCGGTGATGCGAGAAGGCCATCGATCCAAGATCTTGAGGATCTCATCAACAAACCGTCAGTGCCTCTTAAACCTCTAGGAAATGAGGGACCGCCGGTTATTGTTGATGTGCAAGAGAGCTATTCGGCTGTTGAAGGTTAGTTATTAGTTTATAAGTGAAATGATTCTTCTTCTCCTCGACTTCTACCTACATGTCTTATTGCTAGACATAAACCTCCTGCGCTATGGAAGGATATGCTATCCCATTAGTTTATTTACTTTAATTCTATAGTTGGGTACATCTTTTAGTTCCAGAACTCGTCCTAAACTTAATTCAATAATTTTACACGAAAATCTTATTCTTCGTGTAGAGACAGGCTACGAATATAATGTGTCATCCCCTTACTCTTTCTTCTGTGGTAGTCATATAAATCGGCTGATGAATTACCAGGTAAATGGATAGCAGCCCACACCTGGGCAATTTATAAAACTTTTAATGCATAGGTCATGTCTAATATGTGGACGTCGATGCCCCGATAGATATCTATATATATCTGGATGGATATAATATTAACTTGCCCAATCTTTTAATTAATATATTTACATTGTTTCGCTAACCAGATTCAACCGGTTACCTAACTGTACAAGTAGAGGGTAACCCAGCTCCCACATTCAAGTTCTACAAGGGAGTAGGTGAAATCATCGAGGGAGGTCGTTTCAAGTTTATAACAGATGGCGATTCCGGTCTCATTACACTTTGCATGCGAAAGGTTAAACCTAACGATGAGGGCAAATACAAGATTGTGGTCAGCAATATTCACGGAGAGGATTCGGCTGAAATGCAACTATATGTATCCGGTAAGATTAATAGTTATTAAAACTACAAATCTATAGAATATTGTTGATTATTGATAGAGGATTCTGACTATTGATTTCTTTTCATTAATTACTTATAAACTGTACTAAAATAAAAGGAAATCCTGCTGATTATAAAAATCTGATGATATAAACAGATTCCAGTGGTATGGACTTCCGTGCCATGCTTAAGAAGAGGAAGTACGCAAAATGGGGAGAGAAAAAAGAGGATCCCGATTGGGGTGATCTCAAGGAGACCGAAAAGCCAATTCCGCCACTCAAAAAAGTGGAAAAGGTAAGGTGTAACTTCTATTTCTTCATATATAATTCAAGAAACGATCGTATTTGGTGAATTAAAGAAGATGGTGATATAAATACTATGCATTTTATAATGACTGTGATAAATATGAGTATAAAAATAAAGTCACAAGACAATCTAGATCTACATTTGGATCTCAATGCAAAGATAAAAATAAACTTGATCAAGATAAGAAGCAATATTTCATTCTGAATCATATCAATGGTTTCTACATTGTCTTGTAGTCTATTTAAATCTATTTATAATAAACTAGACAGCATCCATCAGGCTAATATCAAATGATTAGAGATTAATTTGTCAATTTTGTTATCTTCAATAACGCTTATAAATAACAAGTAAAATATAGGTTTATTTTATGCAAAAAGAAAGCTTTTTTTAGTTAAATAGCATGCAAAATTTTGAAAATAAATATATTTTTGCCGTTTAGTATTCATTAACTAGAATTATAGTCTTGATGTATTTGATTCTCGTCATATCGTATTTGTTTCTATTGTGCTGTCATTTACATTATTTCAATCTTATTATTTGTTGCTATCGAATCATTATTATGTACATCAATGCTTTATGGATTACAACTGAATATTTTAAATTTTACATCCATGATAGATTTCATATCGAATTCTTGAGATTCTTGTTCAGATAAATTTATATATTCTTCTACTTTAACCTGTAGATACAATAATGTAATGCATAGTTCTTATAGTATAAGTAGATGGCAGCCAGTCGTTAGCAACTCTCTGATTATTTTTTTTGGTTAGATATTGTAGAATTCCGTCATCAAGGAATTCTCAGTAAATGATTAACTACCTGTTGTGAAAACTTATCCCAGCCAAATACGACGTATCACTTCTGTGCATACCACTTAGGTATTAGCTAGATAATTATCCATTTCCAAAGAAATACCTTTACTTGAAGTTTTTCAATTACATCAAGACTTGAAGCTTGTAATTTAAATCATGAATCTGATTTAAGTTATTATCGTTAACTTTGGAGTTTTGTATATTTAACATTTTAATTATATTTAAAAAATGCTCCGTGGCGTTTTATTCTTAGGGCTTAGAAACTGGATATTTCGAGGAGGATGGCTTCGTTGTGGTCGTTTCTGAAGGTGTCGAGATGGGTAGATTTCCAGCTCAAAGGAGGCACTCTTTAAACTGGTCGTGGGTTAAGGTCATCAGAATTTTAAAATATAGTATCATCGTTCATTCCATCGTACATTTCCAATTAAATTTATACACTAATTATAGTTATATGCTCAATTTTTGGAATGGATAATCTATTTAAAATGCAAAATTTTAAAGCTTTGGGTCTAACACTAGTACCAGTATGGACTTCATATCGCTGATCGATGTCAAACTCATACTCATCAGTTCTGGTCGAACATAATAACTAATCTAATCTGACGATTTGAATTCATATTATAATTTGACAATCATTTTATTTAATAAAAACACATAGTGCTTAAAATTATAAATTGATAGTAATTTAGTTATGCATGCAAATAAATAGTCTCCAAACGGGAAAAAAATAACAATTTTCTTCTTCTTCTTCTTAATGAATGGCCTCTGTTTGTAATTAACCACAACTTCACCATTGTATAAGTAAAATAAGTTTAAAAAATTAGTAGATTTATATTTTAGTTGTCAATCATGTCGGTCTTCCGAGTTGTGTCCTGTCAAAGTTGGTTTTCTTTTTTAAAATAACAATTTGAAAATATAAATTTGGATGTCATTCATTGACAATGTCATAATTGTTTACATGATAAGTAATTTTTGCAAATTTTATTTCATTAAGTGTTATTTGTGAGTTATATAGAAATGGCAGTATACTTCGGCAAGATATTCACATTGTTTCGTGTTAGTAATTGAAATTACTTGTAAACAATTTTTCTGCGATAAGTAAACAAACCCTAAATTCTTTCAGTTCATTTTCAATTGCATATTCATCTCGCTTTCTAAAAAACTTAGCTTGATAACATAATTTCAAATATAATAAACTATATTTTAAATAACATTACTATTAAAATTCTAGGGTGTCTATCAAATAAGGAGACGAATGTCTCTGCCTGAAATAATACCCGATTGGCCCGAATTGATGGAGGCTGTCAAAATAAAGGTTCGATAAAACGGAAAAAAATAAAAGAAAACTTTAAAAGTAAGGTGATTTTCTGTTCATTTAGAATAGGGTTATTTACGAATCTACCTACTTATTTTTATATCTTGTGGTAATACTATAATGGAAAATTATTTAGAATACTTGGTATGATGCTGCGATTCCCGCTCCTTAATATTAAATATTCTTGATATTCTATATTATTATATTCTAAATGAACAGAAATGATCTTTTAAATAATGAATGAGTTAAAATAATGACTGAATTAAAATCATGAATGATAAAATAACTAAACTAAAATAAAATCTTTGAAATTATCGAATACAATAAAAAGAGAAAAACAAGAAGCTTTAATTTAAAAATATTAATGTCTAAGTAATTGTAGGCGCTAATTTCAAAGATATTTAAAATAAAAAATAAACATTTAAACAACTTTTTAAATTAACAAAAAGGTTTTTGTATCACCACTTCATGTTTTTAAAACATAAACATGACTTTCAGGGAATGTAAGTGGAATGAATTTGATGATTACTATTACATTTGGATTGGTATCCACTATGTTAAATTTCAGGTTTCTTTTGACGTCGGATTGAAGAGCTTCTGTCACGTCATTTTAATTATTAAAATATTTATATTATTCATTATTTACTCCATTAATTTCAGCTGATGCATCCAGTATTTTGCAGATGTTGGAATTTTTGCATCATATTGGTTATAATTTCCTAAGCATTTGATATATCAGTAATTCAAATTTAGTATACTCAATTTTGAATAAACATAGTCAAGTTACTATAAAGTAATATTAGAAACTAGTTTTTATTTTATATCTAAAAAAAACCTTACCGCGAAATGATTTAACACAAGAAGAATTCACTAAGAATGAATGGATATTTTGTAGCGATCCCAAATTAGAAGACCGTCTCTGGCTGAACTGATCCCGGATTGGCCGGTGCTACACTCGTTCAAAAGAGACGAGGTTTGACTGCAACGTCAATTGACACAATGCATCTTGAAGTGTAAATCACAAAATGCAATTATTTGTCGCACGGCCATAATTATATCCCACGGTTACCTGTACGATCTTGTAATCTGTTTAAATTATAATAAAATGTCGTGCATTAATATCTGCTAAAATTTTAAACAGAGCGTCAATTTGGATGTAACATTTTAAAAATCAAACCAGATAAATTAAAACAAAAATAATTACAAATAATAAAAACTGAGGTTATGTATATATTATATTAACTCGTTATCTTACAGCACATTATTATAAATTTATAAAATAAATAAAATTACGACTAACATTTTGGCAGATAAGCGTGCACGAATATTTTAATGATTTTTTCAGATTATTTGATCAACAGCTACGTGGACACCGACTAGTCAGTCCAGCACATCTTTGGTATTCTATTCTTCTATTCTCTTCTTAAACAATTCTTCTGTGCACACCTTCGTCGAAATTTTGATTAGCTGCACAGCGCACAGATTCGATATTATATGCACAATTACTTCAATGTTACAGGAAATGAAGACCTATCAAAAACGATTAATATTTTTTATATAAATTACTCGTAAATGCTAAAGTATCTTTTACAATTAAATATTGATTATTGATCATTTTTGTTAGGCCATGTAAATTATTTTCCAGATCTTTATTATAATGACAGTGGGGTTATTACTACTAGTAGTGAAATTAATCTACGTCCACTACCTACTGTAGATCTTAAAAAAAACATAAGGAAATTCCAATTTCTGTACAATAGCATGGAGTTGATAACTGTGTGGGTGACAGTGAAGAAAAAAAAATGGCTGACGATTCTAACGCCTCCAATATTATACGATTTCTCTTGTTTTCGTTGAGTTTTTATGCACTTGAGTTACTGTTCGCTCGTGACGTTGACAGCGGTAAGGACTAAGGCAGGTTTCTTGATGGTCAGCACTCAAAGCTTTGTATGAAGAGCACACTTGTTTTGTTCTGCACATTCTCACTGCATTCTAGAGCAGGTATATTTATGTCCACTGGATTTCGTTTTTCAGAAACAAGAATCTTTCCTGAAACCCCTCGTAGATCAATTCGCGAAAGAAGGCAAGGATAAGAAGGTTACATTCGAAGCTATCTTCACTAAGCCGAATTCGAAACCAAAATGGTACTTCCGTAAGGATGTAAGTATCTGCCAATTAAAATATACTATAATTTACCTGTAATGGTGTAAAATTGCAATAAAAATATTACTTTTTATTTTTAGGAACTTTTCCCTGGTGCTAAGTATAAAATGACAAATGAACAAGACTCTTACAAGCTAATCATATCGATGCCTAAAGTCGAAGACACTGGTAAAATTACAATAGAAATCGGTGGTATCACGTGCACTGCTTTCTTACAAGTTGACGAACCTGATCCGACTTATACCTTCACAAAACCATTGAAGAAAACAATAAGCGGTTATACAAAACATGAGTGTATCTTGGAATGTACTGTGTCAAACAGCCTCGCTATTATCTCTTGGTGGAAGGGAGATACGAGGCTTGAAGATGGTGATGATATACAAATTTCTAAAGAATTATCCGGTATATGCCGACTTGTGATCAAGAGCTGTAAGTTCGAAGATGCTGGTAAATATACATGCAGGATTGAAAAACAACCTGATAAGACAGAAACCGATGTTAAGATTGTAGGTGAGTTGTTATTTAAACAAAAGCCATATATTACTTTTCGAAACCAATTTTTATAACTGGAAATTCTAATTATATTATATAATAAATTCGTTTGATACTTTTTTCAGAGTATCCATACAAATTTACGAAGGTGCTCAAATCTCAGCAAGCTATTGAGAAAGATACAATCACACTGTTATGTGAATTGGATGATGCTAGCGGAGATGTCAAGTGGTAAGTCCGAATATATTTTATAGTCATACCTATCCTCAAAAGGGTTATAACAGACATACAAAGAAACCACATTCACCACTTTTTTAGTCCCTGGTAATAGAAAATATAGCTATCATTTTCTAGTAGCTACAGTTACTTCTTTGTCTATATCTCTCTCAGCTCACATATGTCCCCCTGTTCTGTGTATGGCCTGGGCCTCCTCCATAATGGGAGGGAAATTGACATACTCTATATACCGCGCTGGTTAGATGTATTGATATAGGGTGTTATTTCAAGTTTTCATTCTCTTGCATATACCATATACATATTATATCCCTTAATCGTCTTTTACGATAACTATGGGTAAGATTGGGAGTAGTGAATTGTATTCTTACTCCGTCACCACACGAAAATTTTTCTTTGTCTATCTTCTTCTCTTTAATCCTTCTTGAATAAAAGAGTAGAATTATAAACACATAAAGAAATGCGATACAAGATGCAATATTATCAAAAATATGTAATTTTTTGTTTTAAAACATTTTGCAAAGATGATGATGAATGATAAAAATATATTTTTCAATTTAGGTTTAAGAATAACGAACCGCTGAAGACTGACAAACGTATAACGATTGTAAAAGAAGGACGTAAACGTAAAGTGGTGATCAAGGATGCCAAGGTTACCGATGCTGGTAACTTCAAATGTACCAGCAACGCCGACGAGACGGCCTGCGAATTGATCGTCAATTGTAAGTATTCACAATGTAAATTTATTATTTTAATATATTAATTACTAGCAGACTCGGCCACGCGTTGCTATGGCTAAGGTAGCCTCAGAAACACGTGGTGGTTATGCTAATAAATTGTAGCTTATATGAAACGTTTGTACGTTTAACATAGCGCCATCTATTAAATACTTACTTAATTCAGTCAACAGATACCATCTGTTAGAATCGTTTGGAGATAACAGATAATTATGACTGTCAAATACTATTATTTGACAGTCATAATTATCTGTTATCTCCAAACGATTCTAATAATACAAATAATTTGCAATAAAACAATATTGGGACTATAAATTGAGATGGCAGTTATCCTATCTTTTAAGTTGGCTCAAACTACACACGCTGTGCAAATTTGATTAAAATTGGTTAAGTACTTTAGAAGTCCATCGCGGACAAACAACGTAATGCGTAATTTATATATATTAAGAAGATTAGGTTATATGTTGCTTCTAAGCTAAAGAGTATCATTATGATAATTGTAGTTGCAATTTTTTGAGGCTATTGCGCTTCATTGTGGGGCCCATCGGAATCAATTCTTTAGAGTCAGTAGCACAGTCGGCAGGTTCACCCTTTTGGATACCTTTCTCAACGTTGTCTTGCGTAACCACTTACATGCGGTCAATCTTATTACGGGTGGTGAACTACTTATCTGTTCAACCACTGAATCGTAATAACTTTAAACCAGCAGCTATTAGACCAACAAATATATCCCACTTCATATTGAAACAAATAATTAACAGAAATTAACTTCTAAATACAAATTAGCAAGAATAGACTCTAATTAATAGATTAAATAAGACGTCTCAGTTGAATTAATTAATATAATAGAGTACTTTATAATATGACACATGATGCTAAGAATACTAAATATACAAAACGGGCTCGTTTAAACGATCATTGTTCGTGTCAACTAGACCTAAACCAAATTTAGGTTTGATCCGAAATCTAACCATTCCTAAATCTACGAGTGATCAAAACAGTCATGTAGGTAGTAAAATATGAATGCAGTATTTTGCAATTTTCCTAAATTCGTATTCTGTCTTGCAGACTCAAATCGCTTCAACAAAAAGTTGAAGGATACAGAAGCAATTGAGAGGGACAAAGTTGTCCTTGAAGTGGAACTACAGGATCAAACTGCTGAGGCGGTTTGGTCTTTCAATGGACAACCTATTGTGCCTAATGACAGGTACGTTTATTTTTCTTAAAAGATTCAGACTTTTTTGTTTTTAACAATATATCTAGTTCAATGTAACGTTTTAAATGATCTTACAGGATTGAAATCAAAAATCTTGGCGGAGGTAAGCATCAGCTTATCTTTAACAAGCTAGAGATGGAGGACGACGGTGAGATTCTATGTGAATCTGGCAAACTAAGCTCATCTTGCAAACTCACCGTTAAGAAAGGAGAGTCCAAGCCTGCAATTGAATGTCCTAATGAATTTAACGGACCAGCTGATCGACCATTTGTTATTGAGGTGCCTTATAAAGGTAATTCATATTTTTATAAGTGTAATACTATATACATTGATTCATGCATACCGTAACTCACGCTTATATTCCCTCGCACTAGTTACTCTTTGTGACCATCACATAATGAAAATTAGATAATTTCTATTTTTTCCTTAATTATTTCATATAAAATGATGCAGATACATCACACATCTTTTCGATAATCATCCTTCATCCTTCTTTGTTTTTAATCAATTTACAAGAATATCAACAACTGGATACAAAATTTCCATTCACTTATCTTATTATTAACAATCTTGTAGTTACTGGCACCCGACAAACACCGATTGAAGCCAAGTTATGGAAAGATGGCAAGGCTTTGCCAATCAAAGAGGTCGAGGCTGTGGTTGAACAAGAGAAGGTTTTATTCAAGATAAAGAAACCTGCCAGAGAGTTATCTGGCAAATACCAAATAAAACTAACCAACGCGCAGGGCGAGGACTCTAAAGATGTTAGCATTATTATGCAGAGCGTACCTAGTGTCCCACAAAACGTTGAGGTTGCTGAAGTCTTCCAGACTTCATGCGTTGTCTTATGGAAGGCGCCACAAGATGATGGTGGTTCACCAATCATCAAATATGTTATTGAAAGACAGGTATAGTAATTAATATCTCATTATTTAATAACTGTAGCTTATAACAACTAATGGAATATAACAACTACTGTCATGAAATAAAGCTAATTTTACGGCTATTAAATATTTATTTTATACTTTATTATCCTAACATTTCGAGTGTTTTGCAACATTTATGCAAAATCTAATATATATTATATCGTCTACCTACAATGTGCATTGCATTAGAAATATTTGACTTGCTTTTGATTTATATTTAAAACCTGACTAGCCTAAAATTCACTAAGTGTAGATGTGGAAAACTCTAACAATCATATTTTTTTCGAATGCCCCATAAGATCATTTTCTCTTTATGATATCCTCTCTGTTGATCTAATTACTCGTCCTTCTAATTCTCTAACGAAAATTCGAAAGCAACAAAATTTAACTCGTGAATTTACTTAGAATTTATTTTCCTAACTGCTATAACTGTTAATCTAAATTGAGTTATTGGCGAAATCTTGTGACCGCCATTTATAAAACAAAAAGTGTAGATGTGCTTTAAAATTAATTTCATTTCATTGTATATAACTATAGAGTAAATAGTATTATAAACATTCGATTTGAGCAGAAAAGGACACATTTTAAGTATTGACTACAAAATTAAAAATAGTATACACTTTGTACAGCTAAGAGTGTCTAAAATTGGAAAAATGAGAACATTCGAGACGTTTACATAATTGATTATAATTAATATGAATCAATTTTAATACTGTTCGATTTTTTTTACAGGACATGTCTCTCAAAGCAGGATGGGATAGCGTGGCCGAAGTTCCCCTTGGGCAGCCATCGAAACACAAAGTAGAAGATCTTATAGCCAGAAGGACTTACAAATTTAGAATTCGAGCTGTCAACAAGATTGGTTCCAGTGAACCTGGTCTCTTTGGCAAACCTGTGCTGGCTAAAGACCCATGGGGTGAGAATCTATATTATAAAATTAAATTATTATGAATAAAACTAGGCTTCACACTTCAGAAACTAAGACTTATATAAACATAGATTACAAGAGATAATACCCGCTGCCTCATGGCAAAGATCATTCTTTGGATGTCCGTTCTAATTCTACTACACTAATTATCAATGTCAACATATTTGCGTGAGACGTTTTTATCATATGAACTACCCAAACATATGTATATGCATATTCTAAATAATTTCAAGGTAAATTATGTTGCAGTGTTATTTGTTATCTATTTGGAGTTAAATTTTATTCTGAGTTTTCTCTGATCTAGATTTTTGAATATAGTCTGATAGGTATAATTAGATTTCCGTGTGACGAGAGATAAACGTAAAAATTATATAAGCTGATAATATTACTGTAAGCGAAAGCACCCTCGAAATGAAATCCTATTCAAACAATAGTAGCTCAAGGTCTTCTATATTATGGACGAATAACTTACCTAATAATGCCGAAGAAGAAGATATCTAATAATGTCAATACTTAAAATACAGAAATGCCTACCAATAAGGCTAGAAGCGAGCGAGCGTAATAGACTATATTCTCAGTAACAGACTTAGTTCTTCTTTTGCAAGTGGGATCTGTCCAAATTTTATCAAATAAATGTAAATTGCAATAGTTAAGTAAATAAAAAAATATTTTTAGATGAACCTTCTAAGCCGAAGGGCGTCGAGCTCACAGATTGGGACAAGGACCACGCAGACCTTAAGTGGCAGAAGCCAGACAATGATGGTGGTGCACCAATTACTGGATACGTTATTGAATACAAGGTAAATAACTTTATCGACTATACAACTAGTACGTAGGACTTATGTTACAAGAAATAGGCGCAGGTAAACGTAAACATAAACTTTTGGCCACTTAATCGTAATATTAGAGAAGAAATAACAAGTTTCTTAGAAATAAACTCATATCTTTTTCAATCAGCCTGTGGGATGGCGTGTAGTAATTGTCTATCCTACTATTGTATTATATTAAGTTTAAGCAGGAAGATGAAAGAAGAAGACGAACAAGAATGAAGACTGTTATTATTACGATTAATGATTTAATGAATTGAATACAATGAATTATTATAAAACTAAATACAATGATATGAAATATGCGAGCGAATAATATAATAGCAGATAAGCGTGTTAATCGTGGCGTTCACGAGAAGCGAGTGTCGGCGGCGGCGCGCGCGTCGCGCGCCTCGCTGTAGGTATATTAGCTGATACATCAGGCGATATATCAGGTGATGTTGGTGTATGGTCCAATGTACATTAGCGGAGCGGATTGTTTCGAATTGTTGGGTTGCGGTCCAATATGAGGTAGTGGCGGATAGTCGCCACAAGCCCATATGATCTATCACTTAGTATGGGCTTCTTTCACATTGAGAAGGAAATTATTATGGCATTCATGCATCAGCGTGTCAATGTCAACTGCTGGACATGAGGCCATCTAATGAAGGAAATGCTAATTAAATTCGATGTAATTGCTATTCTTTGCTAGTTTGACGCTCGCTGATATTAATACTTTCCCAAAAGTGTTATGCTGCCCATTCTTTCACTAATCACTCGTTTTGTATTCAACAATTTCCACGAGGTCGTCTCTCATTGTATTCCTAACCTCTTACCACATGGGGTCTATGCCATATAGTCCATATGTCGTCATAATGTAAAGGACTTTGCTTCCCTTGTGGCAATACTATATTTAATATGGCCACGGAATATTAAAACAGCTCTCGTCACCTCTTGCTTGTCCGTGGAAGACGTAAAAATCGGCTGATGGATTATTGGGAGATCGGACAGCACCAACATTAAAGGCAACAGCAATTACGTCTCTTTGGGAAGACCTATGTCAGCTGTGAACTTCGAAAGACACAATGATGATAATTTTGAACAAAAATAGCTTTCTATACTAAATTTGTCAGATGTATTATTAGATGATATTATTTCAAGTTTTTCTTCTCTTTCAGTGTTGTTATGTATGTTATCTCATCATCATCATCTCAGCTCATATATGTCCCACTGTTAGGTTCGAGCCTCCTCCATAAATCGGAGTGTAATTGGCCCACTATACCACGCTGGTCAGACGTGTTGGTATAGGGTTTTGTTTCGAGTTTTCCTTCTCTCGCATAGATGTTATATGCGTTTTATATCCATTAGTCGTCTCGTACCCACGGGTAAGATAGGGAGTGGTGAATTGTATTATTACTCCATCACCACATGGAAAATATAATTGTATGTTAACTGCTTACATCCTTTAGCTATCTTACATGACCCTCGTGTGATAGGAGTAGAAGATGAATGAATGATGAATGAAGTCTTTTTCATACGAATAAATATTTACTTTTGTAGCTAAGATAATTATAATATTTACAGGAAAAGTTCGGCAAAGATTGGGTGACAGGCAAAGAAGTTCCCGGTGATTGCTTGAAAGCTACACAGGATGGTTTGAAGGAAGGCTGCACTTACGAGTTCAGGGTTCGTGCCATAAATAAGGCTGGTCCTGGTGAACCTAGCGACAGCACAAAACCTATTGTTGCGAAGTGCCGATTTGGTAAATAGCTTCATTTATTTTATACATCATCATTATCATCATCATCACCCTGCTATTATTTCAATTATTTGGCGTCGACGCAGTATATACTTTGCTTCCATCAATCATCCATACTTATTACAAAAACTTTGGCAATAGTTTTGCCAAATTGTTGCCTGGCGTCAAGTCTCCTTTGGAAAGCAATTGTTAACCAAATGACATCAGATGGAGTTGGCTCAGGTCTACATAAAACTTTTATTTGTTTTTTACGGCATTCACGAGCACTGTAAAGGTTGCTAGTATTTGTAGCCGCAATTACACAGCACAATTGTTTTATGCATATCAAAAACTTTTTAATTCTTCAGTAGAATCATATGATCTGCCGCTAGTTTAAAATTATCTGTCTTTAGTGTAAGTTTAAATTATATGATCGCTCTTTAACGGATCGAATGGTGTGATGTTTTTTTTTTTAAATAAAAATGTTTTACTTATTTTTTGGCAATTTATTTCAGTCAAACCATACATTATTGGCGCGGGTCTTCAAGGTATGATCATCAAGAAGGGACAGGTAATCACTTTCGACATCAAATACGGTGGTGAACCTGAGCCCGAGGTGAAATGGATGAAGGGTGAAGAGGTAAATATAATTATTATTAATCATGTCAAACATAAAAACTTCGATTTAAAAGTTGTATCTACTCTTCCTACTTTTTTTGTAAAACTATTTTTCTAATTGTTGCAACCAAAATAAGTTATAAAAAACTATTTATAGCATTTTTGCTATTGTTATTTATTAGTAGCAAATTATTTTTTATTACAGAATAGGCAAGTAATTCTGCCGATTTGAAAAAAAAAAGCTAATGTATTCACTGATATTTAGTGTCTAAATAATGCTTAAATTTTAATTATAACGTAGTTTTAGTTTATATTAGGATTTTATCTAACTTATTATCGTAACTATAGCATTGATAAAATGGTGTAATAGCTTTAAAGGTCATATTTGTCTGCTGAATGTATATTGGGTTCGATCCCCATATAAAATATCTTGCTTCTTTGTGGCGGAAAAAACTTCAAAGAATTTAATTGTAGTCATTATGATGTGGAAATATTTTTACTAGAAAATTTTTTATTTATATTTTTTTATAAGTTTGGAAAAATTTCATGACTTATTTGCGGTGCTCATTAATTATTTAGGTTTATCATTTCATCAAAATTTTTCAATACGTACAAATTATAATCGGCATTTTATTTTTCCTTCCAAAAATAAAAGAAACGCGGAAAGCCGTATACTGAAAAGGTCAGATGGTTGAATATAAATGTTGTATTGCATTTAAATGTTCTAAACATGTACACATAAATACAATTTTATTTTATTTTCTTTCACAAATATGTGCTAACACAATTACCATTATATATTTATACAATAAATATACTTTTATACGATGCTGAGTTAAATGGAAAAACATGTTTGAAATATGCCTTTGCCTAGAAGCATTTTTTTTTCATTTGATTCAGCGTTACAGCACTAAACAGCAAAGTCTTACATTTACATTAAGTACTCGAAACACAGTATATCAACAATTTTGTTGGCTTTGCAATTATTGCTTTTGATGTTGTAACTGAATATTACTCAAAATTATTAACTCAAAAAAATTCACAAGTAGGTACTTTATTTCCGATTTTGACATTCAAATGAGGAATCACAATTTTTTTTTCACTATTTATTTTTATTGTGATAACACCTGACAGCGGCGTACGTGATCGTAATGCCAATGTTGTCAATACATAACATTCTAACCTCAGGCTAAATACTGTTAAGTATTTATGTCTGAGAAATAAACTGCCTGAACGTAATTTTAACACTGTCATTATTTACTTACAAAATCTACTTTTAATCGTTGAGATTGCGTCTGATATCATTAAACATTACATCTAAGCACTAGCTTCATATATTTCTGCATATTCTACATTAATACAAGCTTTTATTTCAATATAATTGAGATTGTGTATTTGTCATCTTTTATTCTTAAAGGTAATTTAAATAAATATTGAATTAGAACTACTTGTCATTTAAAACAGTTTTTATACTTCACTAATATTCTGAAGAATTGAATCCAGTTTAGATAGAGGCATAGTCGTATCTTTGATAAGTCCGAGTACTTTTCTTTTAGTTTTTTCTTGACTGTTTTGATCTGGACACACCGCGGCCAAAATGTCCAAAGCGACGGTAAGACGGTGTACGGCCTCTGTTATATTACCTAACCATCATCATTTCAGATAACCAGCGGTAGTGATTCCTTGATTTTGGTGCCCTACCCATCGGGTAATCCTCTCGGGTACTATCCTTCGTCGACTCCCAAGAACATTATTAGTTATCGAGCCGTCACCCTCGTCTGGTTGACCTCTCTGCGGTTTAAGTACTAATCCTTAGTCCAATCATCAGCAAGACTGAATATATAATTCCTCTGCTAACCATTGCAATAAACAGTCAATCGAAGCGTATTTTTATTTATTATGTTACAATGGTGATTAAATCTGCACTAATAACAGTTTTTCAACGCTTTATAAACACATAATCACCTTTTTTTCATAAATCACGAACTAATGCAGTACTCTATTAATTCTTTCATCTATCACGAACACATTAACTGAAATAACATCATAGCATTATTAGACGCGATCTCTAATTGTCCCCATACTTATTCAATTTATATTATCACAGGAAATCCGTGATGACGGTGATCGTATCACGATTGACAAATACGAGAAGAATACAGTATTGACTGTTAGAAAGACTACTAGAATCGATAGTGGAAAGTACAAGTTGGTGCTTACCAATTCGTCTGGTACTTGTGAGAGTATAGGCGATGTGGTCGTATTGGGTGAGTTTATATTTCTATCTAGTCGATGATAATATATATTTATTTAATTAAAATATAAACTGCACAAGCGGTGTATTGATGGCGTGATAAGATACCGACATAGCGTATCAATTGTTGTGGGTACTTTTCAAACCCAGGATGTACAGGATGAACAATTCATAAATTATTGTTCTGAGTACTATACCACGCTGGCAAATAGGATGATAAAGAAACTCTTACGAGTTGTCTTTCTCTTGCAATTATGTTATTTCCTACTGAATAAGTCACTGAACACCTCGGGCAATCCATATGACTTAACATTAATTACTGTTTTATATTATGTATCGTATAAATTGTCTTAGATCTTCTTTAATATTTGGGCCTCATTGGTGCAAGCGAGCATTAGTCTCAATGGATATTTCCGATAAAGAAAAAAGTAGTGACACATTGTATGCGCACTTCATCATCAGCGGTTTAATATGTTTTGGGATACCTATAGCTTTTCATCCAATTGTAATAAAATAGATAAATAATAATGATATTTTTTCAGACAAACCTAACCGCCCCAATGGTCCAATCGAGGTCATAGATATTCGTGCCGAGAAAGCCACTGTCAAGTGGCAGAAGCCCGATGACTGGAAAGGCTCAGATATTACTGGATACACTTTGGAAAAAATGGATATGGTAAGGAATGCTGACACCTATATTTTTATTATGTAACTATTTCTCTAAAAGATGTTTTAGAATTGATTTCAATGACTAGACGCTAATAGTAATATTTTTTCCTGTTGTTAGATAATTAAGTAATATAAAATTATAAAGACCTGCTTACCCATGCATAACCATTATTTTTTTAGATCTATAGGTAATTTATGTGTATTGGTTATATTTCTTAGGATACCGGCAATTGGGTACCTTGTGGTGAAACTGGCTCTGATCCGACGGAGTTCACTGTCAAGGGTCTTACACCGAACCACAAATACAAATTCAGAGTGCGTGCCGTTAACAAGGAAGGCGAATCAGAGCCACTGGAGACGGATGGCTTTATTGTCGCGAAGAACCCATATGGTAGGATTGTTATTAATTTTATAATATTAAGTTTTATTTGTGCATATTATGTAGATATAGCACAATAAAAAAATAACTTTAAAAATAATCTTAATTTCGAAACTTTTGCTATATGTACAGTTGACCCGTTTTTTTAACCGAACAATTCAGACTAATAGGAGTTAAAGAATGAAAAATAAGAAAAAATATCTCCATTTTGGTCCACCCGGTTTAATTTGCTAATTTGTTACATACTAGGTATATTAATAAGCGTACATAGGAACCAAAAACGAAACGATCTATTGACGACCTTCGTGGACGACAGTATTGAGAGCTAATGTCAATAGTGTCAATACTGTCATTATATTTTATTATCTTTATCTTGTCTTTGATCCCTTTGCCTGTCCGAATGGACGAACAGAACCAAAAAAAAAAAAAATATCTTTATCTTCCCGCCATTCCTGTAAATTTTAAAATTTGAACGCATAACATTTGCAAATTGTATTTAAAAGGAAAACAAAAGTTTAACCTGAATATGGATGTATTTTCACGTCTTTTTCAAGTGAATAAGTTTACTTTTACATTAAAAGACATAAAGCTACTTACTATGAAGTTAACGAGTTGTTCATTATAATGTTACAGATCCACCAAAGGCTCCAAGCAAGCCCACGATCATCGATTATGACAATACGTCGGTGACCCTCAAATGGGAACCACCAAGTGACAACGGTGGCAGACCTGTACTTGGATATGTTATTGAAATGAAGGACAAGTTCTCACCAGATTGGATCGAGGTAATTGTATATGATCTTTACTACCTCTTTAAACCAACCTGTTGATATCAAATAAAACCAGAGTTACTTTAACAACACTGATATACCTAGTGCAAATATTAGATGAAAAGGTAACAATATTCAAATAGCTAAGTAATTTTCTCTTCAATAATAAATTATTATTATTATATATATATATATATATATTATATTATTATATTTATAATAAAGGCCATTTTATAGGCAATATAGACACCAACAATTTGGAAAATCATAAGCATAAAAAATAAAACTTGACAATTTGAAGGTAATATACCTTCAAATTGTCAAGGTTTATTTTCTATCTTTTTATAATTTTGTTTCAAACTGCTAGAGGTAAAAAACATAATAAGCCAACATTGTGTAAATCAGATAAAGGCAATATGAGTAATACTACTATAGCAAATTTATAATTTGCCTACAGGTTACAAAAACACAAGATACGAAGACAGAATACAAAGTAGATGGTCTCAAGGAGAAAATGGTGTACCAGTTCCGTGTAAGAGCACACAACAAAGCTGGCGTTGGTGAGGCTTCAGAGCCCACTGATAATCATCTGTGCAAACACAAGAACTGTGAGTTTTGTTATCTAGTGAATTTAATATAGTTATGGTATACATATACCATGGGATCACCTTGTATAGGCACTAATATGTTCCATTCAATGTAAAATGTCATTAAAATATTTATAAAAAATAAATTGACAGGGTGGTGACAGAGCGGGATCATAATATCTCATCACCCCATTCTTTCCTGTAGAAGCTGGAAGACTAGGGATATAATTTAATACTATTGCAAGGGCAGCCAAACTTGAAATAAAATCTTGTGCCAAATCATCTCAGCCATGGTTATAGTAGCCAGTATCCCTTGAATTACTTAGAAAATTCTTCCTCATTGGTGAGGCAAGTATATTAGCAAAAAATTGGGTGTAGTATAGTAGACAAGCTTTAGTTGTTTTTTTTTTGTCCAAATGCAGGTTAATAATAAAATACCAAGACATATATATTTCCTTCTTTTATTCATTCAAATATACTGCAAAGATCTACAACTTATTGAAAAATATTATAATTATTATTTAACTTTAATTATTATGAAGCTGTCTTTGTTTGTTCAAAATATTTAAGCCTCTATCTATAAAACACTATTTTCAGAGGGTATATTTGTATTTAAATTTTAATGGTTATTGAGGTACTTGAAAATTTAATTCAAGATGACATGTTAATAAGTACTGTATATTTATAGTGAAGCCACGCATCGAACGCAGCGCTTTCAAGTCTGTGATCATCAAAGCTGGACGCACTCACAAGTGGTCGGTGGATGTTTATGGGGAACCTCCACCAGAGACAACATGGTAAGTGCCAACAAATCAATACGTAATAAAAAATAATTCAAATATATATTAAAACACTATTACATTAAATAAAAAACGGCAAAAAAAAAATATTGCCTTATTTTATCTTGTAGCGTCTTCAAAACTTAACCTTAACCCTCCCATTGCAATGTATTTTTGAAAATTATTATTTTATTCATCAATGACCCCACACGGGCCGCATTTTGATAATTCATATTTTGAATGTAAAATCTATGAATTGTCTTATACTTATATGATAGCAGTTATTTTTGTTTGAAATAACATTTTGAAATATTACTTTAATTATTCACCCAATAGATGGCGATAATGGAAATCTTCAAAGTCGATTTAACGTCACACTTTGATAGCTTGTACTTTAATATCATGTGAAATTCATCCATCCATCGGTCTCTAGAAGTCCACTGTTGGACATAAGCTTTCCCATGAGAAGTAAGAAATGATGAAAATTTATAAAAAAATCATCATGTAGTTTACATGATGATTTATATAAAAGTAATTACTTAGATAAAAAAAACGAAGCTTTATTTTAATTCAGTGAAATATAAACTTATTTTATCTTGCATATTTATCTTGAATCTTGTATAGTCGTCATAAACTTAACCTTAACCCTTTCATTATAATGTGTTTTAGAAAATAATTGTTCTCTCGTAAATGACCCCGTGTGGGTCACATTTTAATAATTCGTATTTACAATGTAAAATCTATATGAATTATCTTATACTTTTTGTAATAAAAAAATTCGTTTGAAGTTACAATGCGAAATATAACTTGGATTATTAACCCGATAGATGGCAAGTGGAAAACTTAAACGTCACTGTAGAGTTACAGTGAGATAGCACTCATGCTTTAATAAATTGTAGAAAAATAATTTTATAAATATATAGTAATTTTACGATTGAAGTATTTATATACTCGAGTATGCACAACTCGAGTATACACTCATTCAAAATATTTGCTATATTCATTTTTATAGGCACTTATTTATTTTAAATGTATAATAAAACACTATTTATTTCTTATTATAAAACAATCGGCCTTATTTTAATTCAGTAAAATATTGATTATTACTCATAGAACTTACAAAAACTTAACCTTAACTCTCTCATTGCAATGTATTTTTGAAAATAATTGTTTTGTTCATAAGTGACCCCGTGTGGGTCACATTTTCATAATTCACATTTTAAATGTGAAATCTATATAAATTATCTTTTACTTTTTGTAATAATTGTCATTTTTGTTTGAAATTACAAAGTGAAATATTACTTTGATTTTTAATCCAATAGATGGCGACACAAAAAAAAATAAAAGTCGGTGTTAAGATTCTTATATGTTGAATCACCAGGCCATCCTCGACATTGATTAAGCATACTTACCTGGCATAGGGGATACCGTGATCATTAAGGCGGTTCCCCCAGGGCGAGACCCCTCCATTGCACTGCGGTTGGGTTGACCCCTGCGATTATCCCTAATGTGGATAACTCGGATGCGTAATTTTTGGTAGTGGGGACTGCGTACGCGCTGTCCCCCTTATTAAACAATCCATTCTATAGAATCTATAGTATAATAGAGAACTTAAGAAGACGCACGCATAAGAATTACAAATATTACTATGTATATCACCCGGCCCTTATCTTCCCATCCCCCGCTTCGGAATCATAAAATCCAACAGATTTTTACCATTATAATGGGCACCGTGTTGGGAAACGTATCCCCATTATTCCCCACTGCAATAGCCAATTCGCGTGCCGAACATAATGTTATATTATTAGCCCTTCTTTGTGGAGGAAGGTTTAACAGTGAACATTAAGTAGGCTGACTAAAGGATGGATATAACTCATGCCCAACGGTGCGAGATATACGAAAATCAGGACAAATAAACATGTTTTAAATATAAATTTTGTTAGCGAACTTTATTAATATGACATTTTCTACCAGGTCATGGCGAGAAAACATCAAGCTAGTGAACACAGAACGTATCAAAATCGAAAACAAAGAATATCATACAGATTTTACGATCACTAATGCCGTCAGACGCGACACTGGAAAGTACACATTACGCGCTGAAAACTGCAATGGTTTTGATGAGGAGACTGTTGAGCTGACTGTACTGAGCAAACCAAGCTCACCTAAAGGTGATTATAGTTCAAAGTTTGATACAGCCAGTTTTAACAGGCATGTATTTTTCATAAGTTTTAAATTCATAAGAAATAGTTATTGTTATTGAAACAAACTTACATACATAAAGAAAACTATAAATAATTTGACTAAGTATATGTATTCTGTGTGGTGACGGAGTACGAATACAATGCATCACCCTCTCTCTTGCTCGTGCGTGTCGTAAACGACTACTAAGGCGTATGATACGCATACAACATTGTTCCAAGAAAAGAAAAATTAGATATGAAGCTCTATGCCGTCTGACCAGCGCAGTAGAGTAGATCAATTTCCCTCCCATAGTGGAAGAGGTCCAAGCCTAACAGGGGGCATATATATGGGTTAAGATGCAGCAGATAAAATCACAATTAATCCTATGTCAACCCGTCTATGATAAAGTAGACCAGTTTCTCTCTTAGTCTTGCGGAGAGGAGTACGAATTGAGATAAAAGAGAAAAAAAATAAACTGCCATGTTATAAGTTTAAATTTAACGATTTCGTATTTTAGGACCATTGGAGGTATCTGACATCCATGCCGAGGGTTGCAAGGTTAAATGGGAGAAGCCAGAAGATGATGGCGGCTCTCCAGTCAAGGAGTACGAGCTGGAGAAGATGGATCTTGCCACCGGCAAGTGGGTCAGAGTTGGCAGGTTAGTATTGAATGAAAGATTAATGGTTATACTGTAGGTATAATGTACCCCTCCCTTCTTAATTTCTACTTTTCACTCTTCACAATCGTATAATATGAGTGCATGGTTGATGTCTTTGTTTCTTAAAAACGAACAAGTTTCGTTTAGGAAGTTTTGTGCGATTTAATAGTGCTGTACAGCGCCATCTATCGGCCACATAAGATGTATCTTGGTCACGTATGCGTTAATTTAATTAAAAAAAAATTACACCATGAATATCTTGGTGTTTTAAGAGATATTTTGAAAAGCTTTTGTATTGGTCTCTCCGATTGTTAACGCTATTAGATTGGGTGTTGCAACATCCATGTCTGTATGTTGCTATACCCATATCGGTTCCTAAATAATAAAGGTGTGACATCCGTATTCTTAATACATGAATATACATAAATACAAGCTAATATAGACTGGCAGGTGCGGTGCGCGTTCCTTAGTCATTAAAATTTGCCAAATAAAATATTTAATATTTTGTGCTATTTAATAGTAGCGTACAGCGCCATCTATCCACAAATAAGATAAAATTGACTGTTAATGTGAAAAGAGACGAATATGTTTAAAAATTATTTATCCATCGATCCTATGTCTATTTTGTAGTTGTATATAACAAAAAAATCAAAATAATATTTAATCCTCTGGTTTATGGTATTATCTATATGATATATCCTACACATTAATCGGGTAAATAATGAATTCGTGTCATTTTGTTCTTATTGTTAGTAGTTTATTCTATCACGGTATTTAAGCTTATTTTTCATTACTATATACTGGATTTTGTCCGGCATTTTAGTCTATTTAATGTATTGTGCGATTTAGTAATACTAGACAGCGTCATCTATCGACGCATGATGTGAAATAACACGTTTGTCTAAGCGGCGGCAATTTAATTCGGCACTTCTGGCGTTTTTATAAAATGATAATTAAAGAATTTTGTTTCAAGCTTTCTGATTCACATCGTTATTTGTATGTTGTTACATCCATAATGGTAAATAAATAATGATAGTGAAATTTCTATTATATCTCTATTACACTAGTAAGTTATATACAATTCTTATAAGCCAGTGATTGTATATTTTAATCTTTAAAATTTTCATTAAATTTCATCAAATTTCGTGTAGTATTTTAGCCCTTTAAGTTCTTAACATAGCAAAAAAATATTATATATAACCAATTATTTCCACAGAGTTGCCGGAGATAAGAAACCTTTGGAGATGGAAGTGACCGGCTTGGAGCCTGGACATCAGTACAAGTTCAGGGTAACAGCTGTAAACGACGAAGGTGATTCAGAACCGCTGGAAACTGAGAAGGCCATCCTCGCTAAGAATCCATTCGGTTAGTATTCTAAATTATCCATATGATCACGATATATTAGATTCTATAACCCCTTGTGCGACCGCTCTTTGCCTAACTGCCTTTTGAAATGGCGACTGGGACTACTGATCAATGATGGATCATTTCCACGCTGCTGAATTGTAAAAACTTAATAGTTTTTCAGATTAGTGTGTAAATAATTTGTAATAGATGGCGTTGTAATAAGTCCTTCATTAAGGTGAGAATGCGACAAACAATTTGGTTATTCTTCTGTTCACATTAGCTGAATACTGGCAACCTTAGACTGGCATAGTATCAACAGTTAGCACAATTATTGGAAAGAAAGGCACTCGAATGACGAGTAGGAATCAGACGTGTAGAACGGTCTCTTATCAGGTAGACTGATGATCTCGTGAAAGTCACGGGAAACCGTTGTTTTTTTAATTTTATTGCTTTTAGTGGCAAACGAGCAAGCAGCACACCTGATGGTAAGTGTTGCTGCCGACCATGGACCTTTGCTATACCAGGAGTATAGCTAGGCCGTTGCCTACCAATATAAACCCCAAACCCACCCAGTTGGGCTTCCGGCTCTCTCGGTCACTGAACTAAGCGCAACAGCATATTACCATTACTCAGACGTCGATCATCTGCGAGAGTGTGGTACTACCCCGGACGGACCGGCCAGCGGCTGCAGACAGAGAACTGTCAACAGCGTGGTACTACCACTATCTAAACATTTGAATGATGAATGAACGGTTGGATAGAATTATATTAACTTTGGTTTTCTTATGGAATATTCTTTTTCAATGTGACGATGGCACTCTGACACTCATAACTCTTGCAGACGTATCAGACAAGCCCGGCAATGTTGAGGTTGCTGACCACGACAACCAGAGCGCCGAAATCAAATGGGACCCACCCAAGTCGGATGGTGGAGCCCCAGTACAGAAATATATCATTCAGAAGAAACCAAAGGGTGGCGATTGGGAGACTGCTGCCGAGGTATGTTAATTATCATACTATAATTAGTGGACTGGGAAGATCAAGAACTAGTTTACTGAGAAGAAGGCATCATGGGATTAGCTACATAGTTCATTGTTCCCTAAAAGTATTTCTTTAGAGATCTTAGCGATGTGAGAAAGAATTCCTCAATACAGTCTTTAAAAAAATTAAATAGGAGTCCGGATACTATATTGGTTTTGATTCTTACGTCAGTTAGAAAGTGTAATTAGTGTCTCCAAAATCTAATCAAAACAAACGGAATTTTGTTGCTACCAATACACTTATATTCCGTTTGATGATTAAGTTAAAAATACAATTAATCACTCCCCCATCATCTTGCCCAGAGAAAAATCAGGTGGCCGTAAAAACGACTAAAAGAACACTTGAAATAAAACGTTATACCAATCCGTTTGACCAGCATGGTCTAGTAGGTAAATTCCTCTTTCATTGTGAAGGAGGCTCGAGCCCAACAGTGGGACCGTCTCTATAGCAAAACTTTCCAGGAAATGTAATGTAGGTTTCAATACTAAAATTAACACGGTTCTAGCCATATAATAGAGCTTTTATGAAGCCTTATCAATAGTATGCACTAGACATGCGCGAAACAGTACTTCGCTAAGTGATGTGATATGGCATTACATTTCGTGCCGAGTAATATTACATTTTACCATCACTTCAAACATCACACATGACATTTAATTTAATATAAGCCTTAATGTTCTGCAAATAGAGCTCAAAATAAATATTATTCGACCGCAGGCGCAGCGCGGCCCAGTCGTTCTATCCCTCTCACTCTCCCGAAAAGACACACGGCGCGTTTGAGAGATAGATAACCATTACCAAATTACCGAACATTGCAGAAATACAGAACAGTACACGAGTGTTCGGCGTCATGTTTAATGTGATGTGTGATGTTTAATGTCATGTCATGTTTAGTCGCGCAATGTGTAATATGACAGTACGCGGTCGGGTAATTATTACGTGTGATGCATCACTCGCATTACTTACACATGTCTAGTATGCACTGACTGGTATAGTGGTTAAGATACCGACCTTGCCAGTGGGTTCTATTCCCACACAGGACAACACTTTGTACGATCCACAAAGTGTTGTTCTTAGTCTGAGTGTAATTTGTCTGCGTTAATTGCATGTTTGTACAGTACCCCGCGATACAAGGATTATTTCCTTAGTGCAAGATGACGCTTTAAAAAAAAGAAAAAAAAAATGAGTTGACAGTTTTCGCGATTACTACTACATGGCTCCTCCCTCTTATTTAGGCAATAGATTGAAATGATTGTCATCATCATCTCGACCCACATATCATTCTATTATTTTGAGTTTGAATCTTGGACTGTGGAAAGGAAATTGACTTATACCACGTTGTCAAACGCATAGTTTTATGATGTTTTTTTTCTTGGTCATAATGAATCATTATTTATCAAGTTGTTTTCATCTACAGGTTCCTGGAAACCAGACTTCAGGCAAGGTCGACGGTTTGCCGGAAGGTGGCGAATACCAGTTCCGCGTTATCGCCGTAAACAAGGCTGGACCTTCAGAGGCATCTGAACCTACAAAGATGACTACTATCAGACACAAATCATGTTAGTATATTTTGTGATTTATTATAGATATATATTAAATTCTTCTACTACTATACAAATACGTAGATTCTGTAGTTATATTAATATTAAAAAAAAAATATGGTACTATTATGACCAAAATCATTTACCAAATATTTTTTTATAAAACTTTATTACGAGCGAAAAATAATTGTCACACATGGGATCCGCACATATTGGAAATCCGTCCCAATTGTGTAATAATTTTTCGTTCGTTATCAAGTTTTTATAAATAATCAAACATATTAAATGCTACAGTAATGCAAATATTTTTTTTACTTTTAATATTTATCTGTCTGGTTAGTCTTTTATACTAAGAAAATTGTAAGTAAGACAGCACAGATGGCGTAGTGGTTATAAAATCGAACTAACGTGTCGTGGGTTCGATCGATACACATGCAAGACAATATTTTATGCGATACATAAAATATTGTTACGAGTCTGGGTGCAATTTATGTCCGTTAATTATGTTTTCCAAGTCCCCGTAATACGGGCCTGATACCCCGATAATTGCTTTAGTACAGGTCATCATCATCATCATCACAGCCCATAAATGTCCCACTGTTGGGCTCGGGCCTCCTCTATAATGGGAAATTAACCTACTATACCGCGCTGGTCAGACGTGTTAGTA
This sequence comes from Lymantria monacha, assembly GCA_905163515.2. Lineage (NCBI taxonomy): Eukaryota > Metazoa > Arthropoda > Insecta > Lepidoptera > Erebidae > Lymantria > Lymantria monacha. The sequence continues at coordinate 8,625,945 of LR991107.1, read as the reverse complement.
TAAGGTTTTGTTTTAAGTTTTCCTTCTCTCGCATAGATGTTATATGCGTTGTATATCCCTTAGTCGTCTCGTACGATCACCCACGTGTAAGATATGGGATGGTGAATAGTATTCTTACTCCGTCACCACAAGCTGTTTTATTAAAAAAAATATATGAAAAGCATCTAAGAGTATATTCTGATATAGGAAACATCGCACAACTTAAAGAGCGGCACATTGAAACCTAAAAATTTAGACAGTAACTTTATGAAATAGGTGTGCAGTAAGGATCTATACACATTCCACTCACTCACGGTTATTTCAGGCACTCATTATTTTAAAAAGCTAAGTAGAAAGGGCTCGAGCTATTAATCTAATTCTCTATAACAAGTCTAGTAAATATATACATTTTTTTTTAATAGTGAAACCACGTATCGACCGCACAAACCTCAAGGCTTTAGTAGTACGTGCTGGCAAACCGATCTTCTTCGATGTGAACGTCAAAGGTGAACCAGCGCCTAAGGTGCAATGGTTCCAGAAATGGAAGAACGAAGAGAAAGAGGTACGTATCCTTACTTTTTTATGATAACTGACATCAGCTTTTCTTGGGAATACCGTTATTAACTAGGTGGTACTAAATAGGATTGACCTAGATTAATATAAAATTCTTATTTGGCCTTTACGACGCTTACCAATATAAATAGTATTGGTGGGGATACCAATACTACTGCAAATCGACTGCACACATGGAGTAGTGGTTAAAATATCGACCTTCCTTGACAGTTCCGCGGGTTCGATTCCTAGGCAGAACAATATGTGCGATACACAAAGTATTTTTTTGAGTCTGGGTGTAATTTTTCTGCGTTAATTATATGTTAGTAAAGTCCTCCGCAATACAATATTTACTTAGTTTAGGGTGGTGTTTTTTAAAACATAATACACAAAAATATGTTGATATTTTCTAAAATTCATCGCACTAAGAAATTATCTGATTTTTATCTGGATTCTATCCATCCATTGCCTGCTATATCCTCTGTCAAAGTTCGTGTCATATGGTTTACAGGTAAATACTTGGTTCTGCGTCTCCTACAGAAAAGTAGAGGGTATTAAACATTGTATTCTTAATTTGTCAACCCATGGAATTAGATCTGGATTGTATAACAATATTAATTCTATTCATTCCTCATCAGGTCACAGCCAACGTTATCAATGTGGATTACAACACTAAACTGGACATCAAGGAATCTGTACGCGCCATGAGTGGCACCTATCGCATCCTGGCGACTAACGAACACGGCAAAGATGAAGCGGACGTGGAGATCACCGTACTATCCGCGCCTAGCAAACCTGGTGGCCCGCTTAAAGTCACTGATGTCACCAAGAATGGCTGCAAACTGGCTTGGAAGAAACCGGAAGACGATGGTGGTATGTTAACTTTTTTGTTTATTTTTTTTCGGAATAGTAAGTGCTTGACAGCATACATTACAGAGCTGGTGGACTGTTAAGCTGCGAAAAATCATTGCACGGCTATTTATTGAGAATTTTTAATATGTTTTAGGTAAACCAGTAACTGGCTATGTAGTAGAAAAATTAAACAAGGCCACCGGCCGCTGGGTGCCAGTTGGCAAGACAGACGATACTGAAATGGACATCAAGGGTCTACAAGAAGGCGAGGAGTACGAGTTCCGAGTCAGGGCAGTCAATGAGGAAGGAGAGTCTGAACCTCTCAAAACAGATCACTCTATACTTGCGAAGAATCCTTATGGTGAGTTAAATGTCGCTTTGGCAATTGATCAAAAAATTAACAAAAGATAGGTACGGTCCCTAACATGTGAATAATTTTTTATACATGCTTTATATTTTACTTTTATTTTATAGATATACCTGGCAAACCTTCTGTACCTACGCTCGAGGATTGGGACGTGGACCGTGTGGACCTCAAGTGGGAGGCACCTAAGAACACCGGAGGTGCTCCTATTACTGGATATATTATTGAGAAGAAGGAGAAGTTTGGACAATGGACCGAAGCTCTTGTCACTACGGTAAATTATTATTACTATACACATTATTTATCTTTAGTTTATATTACAAAAACAGTGATTTTGTAAGAGGGCGCTACTGTAGCCTTCTTTGGTGTTACTTTATCTAGATTACACAATTGCGACAGAAGAAAGGTTGTGATACATTGGCGTATTGCTAATCAGTCATCACTCGAGAATATTTTACTTGAAAAATTAGTTTTTGGAGACGGGTTTTTTTGGTGCGGGCTATAGAATGATCACACCCCGCTAATTCCATCCGGGGCGTCAGAAGAAGTGGGCGCGACCATAGACCCACTGAGCGAGCGGGTCACCGAAACCCGATCTTTGTCTTCGGTGGCCATTAGAGACGGGTCTAAGAAATAATACATCGTAAAATAATACTGCTAGATTCGCGACTAATAACACGGTGGCAGAGAAACCACACTGAAACTAGTAATACCTCGATTATAATCTCATTTCATAAATATCACATTGCTGGGTTCAGGTCTCCTCCACAGTGGAATAGAAATTGTCTTGCTGTGCTGGTCAGACAGCTTAGTATAGGGTTTTATTTCAAGATTTCCTTCACTTACAGTGACGTTATCTGATTTTGTCCCTTAGTTGTTTCTTACGATCGCCCATGGATAATAAAAACACACACGGATGGATACCTCAATCAGCGTAATTAAAAATTAATGAGTACCAAAGTTGTAGAATTCAACAACTTGTTATAAGTATGGATAATTTTGTTTACAGACTCCAGAATGCAAAGCTCGTGTGCCTGATTTGAAGGAAGGCAATGTATACCAGTTCCGCGTCCGCGCCGTGAACAAGGCGGGTCCAGGTGAACCGGGTGATGCAACACAGCCTCACACTGCCAAGGCTAGATTCTGTAAGTATATTGGTTCTATCTAAAAAGCTAATTTGAATTATTTTTATCATCAGACTGTATGCATGGATATTTGCACATAGGCCTTCCTACAGGAGGATAATTTAGGTATATAGGGCTATAAAAATAAATGGCTGCATAAATGGCGTAGTGGCCGTGCCAATGCCGTGAGTTCAATACCCACGCCGAACAATATTTTGTGCGGTAAATAAAAATTTATTCGAGTTTGGGGTGTAATTTTTATCCGTTGTATATTTGTAAACTCTACCGCATTATAAGAATTATTTCCTTAACATGTAGGGTGATGTCTTAAAAAAAAAAATGTTATATCCTCCCAGCATTTGTGTAATTATGAATTAAAAAGTATGTAACCATCCTCTTGTTTCTACGTTGTACATAGCAGATAATATTATTAAATTAAAAGAAGAATAATTTTCTACTTAAGAAGATACTTAATTATTAATTTATTTAAGATAAACCAGATCGTTATAAGGCGTAAAAGATGATTAAGAAGTCGTCTTTTACGACATCCACGAACAAAGTAAGGTTTGGTAGTATTCGTAGCCGCTACTACACAAGCTGCACCATGCAGCATCCCCTACCTCACCCGTAAGAGGTTAAATATGCATATAACATCTATGCAAGAGAAAGTAAACTCGAAATAAAACGCTATACCAACCAATCTGATCAGCGCGGTATAGTAGGTCAATTTTCCTCTTGTATGGAGAGGAGACTTGAGCCCAGAAGTGGGAGTTATGTGAGTTGTGATGATGATGATGATGATGATGATTCTATTTATTTTATGAACAGTGAAACCACACATCAATCGCGATAAGATGACCGCTATCCGCGTCCGTGCTGGAACAACCATCAAGTTGGACGTTGACATCAAGGGTGAACCTCCACCAACCAAGACCTGGACGTTCGCCAAGAAGGTATAGTCAACGACTTATTTAAATTTAGCTTAGTAGTAGTAAAACATGATGGCCTATTTCTTGGATCATATGTTAAAGGAGCAATTCTCGTTTTTATCAATGATATCTAAATTTTAGTAACGCCTAAGGCCGATCTATACGATACAAAAAAATCAATGATTGATTGATGTCATGTGGCATTGAACATTGATGTTTAAATGCCCTTACGTATTACTCAAAATTTAGATATCATTGGCGACAAAAAAAAACATAATAAGTTATGGAATTTACTATAAGATCAAGGACTTCAGCAGATGTTATTCTGCAAGAGAATAAACCGCCAATTATAATCCTGCCTAATAATTGCCAGTAGGACGTATATGAATCATAAAATTAGTGAATATTTATCAAGAATAATATTGGTGGTAATGAATTTAGAATACAATATCTTTTTATCCTGGCCTGTCCAGTATCATCTCTTCTTATTGCGGGTATTATTTGAAGTGACTGAGACATGGAAGACAGCCTCACCATAAAAAAAAACCCTCAATAAGATCTTATTACAATTCCTCGAGCCTGTAGTATAATAGTATAAAGACTATCTCATTTTGGAGAAGATTTATGCCCAGAGGATGCCATTTGGGGAAGACTTGTGCCTGAATATAATGACATTTTTCTAAAGATTTAAATCTCATGGGTTTAACTAAAAATTGTTTTTACTAACGGTCCATGTGATTACTAAATTGCAGGTGCTGGAGACTGGCCCCGGCATCAAGATCGAGAACGAGGACTACAACACCAAAATACAGATCTTCGACTCGACCTGGAACAACACTGGCATATACACGCTCAAGGCCGAGAACGACTCCGGAGTTGATGAGGCTACCGTTGAGATTACTGTATTAGGTATAAAAATATATATTTATTTAACGAACGTCTGGTTAAGAAGATATACAATGTGAAAGTGGAAAGATGTAGGTACCGAGGGAGACCGAGACTCAACTACCTAGACCAGATTGGTCATGTACTGAAGAAAGGTGGAGTCAAGAGTCTCCGAAACCGGCGAGCGTGTATGAAGAGAATTATGAATGTTGAGGAAGCGAGTGAAGTATGCAAGGATAGAGTTATCTGGCACGCTGTTCTCTCTGCCTACCCTGCAAGGGATATGGCGTGATGATATGTATGTATGTATATTTATTGATAATGAAATTGGTTATTTTTTGAATTCACTTCAAAATAAAATGGTGCAAGTAATTGTATCATTACGGCGATGACGATGATGACGATGCCTTGTATGAACTGGGCTAAGAATATAATATATGAACCCCTTTACTTTGATTTGAAAATCCTAAAACTGGCTGAGAGCTCAATAGCGGAACGGACAGTAGCCTTCTTCTGAGAAACTTATAATATCTACTTGATCATCACCCACGTCGGGTGGGTGATGATCAAGTAGATATTATAAGTGTTTTTAAGCGTGGTGAATAGGCGTTTATCCTATATTATGTGAGGTATATTTTCAAAAAGGTTCACTAGGCCGAGGGATGGATGGATAGAAGTTGGTTGTGTTTGTTAGTACGATTGTCCGCTTTTGTTACAGAACTTACTTAAATACATCAGTATTCTCGCTTTTGTGTTTAAGTATTGTATCATTCATTCAGAAGTAAGCAGCTGATCCCCTAAGTGGTAGCTTTCGCTTATAGACTTTAGCAATACCAAGAACGTAACTAAATATATGAATCGGAAATAAAATTGCAGTGTTAAATATTGTCTCTACTCTTTGTCCAAATTCTTATCATAAATTTACAAATCAATAATCTAATCCATAGACAAACCTGGTAAACCGGAGGGTCCTCTGGAAGTATCTGACATCCACGCAGACCATGTGAAGTTGAATTGGAACAAACCTAAGCATACAGGTGGACTGCCACTCAGCGCCTTCGTGGTTGAAAAGATGGACACCCTAACTGGAAAGTGGGTGCCAGCTGGTACTGTGGAGCCGGACAAGTTGGAGGCTACTGTAACTGGTGAGTCATCTTTATCCTTTTAACTTTTATTTCCTTAATCATACTAAGTCCATGTGGTAAGGAGTTAGGAATATAATTTGTTAGCATACTATATTTCGCCTTTTCCGTGTGGTGACGGAATAAGTATACAATTCACCACCCCCTATCTTACCCGTGGGTTATCGTAATAGAAGACTAAGGGATATAAAACGCATTAATATCTATTTGAGAGAAGGAAAATTCGAAGCAAAACCGTTTATACCAACACGTCTGACCAGCGTGGTTTAGTAGGTCAATTATCCTCCTATTATGGAAGAGGCTCGAGCCCAACAGTGGGACATAAATGAGCTGAGATGATGATAATATATTTTCCCAGCGGAACCTAAAATCGCCTAAAGATTACCAGAAGAGTGAGCAGCAGTAACTCTATTGAGACACTTATAAACCTAACTACGATCGCCAAACCCGCCATTATTATACTCATTTATCTGGAGGTCTATATGAATGTTTGGATGATATCGTAATAGTTTGAAGCTCAGGATTTCCACCTTTGCTGAAGACTGCTGCATAGATAGCAACAAAAGCATATGAGTTACAGCATACCTCTTTCATAAAATTTCAAATTTAAACAGAATTTCTTTTCAAATTACTGAAATTTTTAGCATTTAATATGCTTAATTATTTATAAATACCCGATACGAAACGAAAAAACGAAAAAAATGAAAAATGATGTCACAAGCGGGGTTCGAACCCGCACCTGTTGGGAATCCGGCCCAACCGTGCTGCCACTTACACCATCGTGAACTATTTTAGGACATGCAAATTTCGATTCATATTATATTTTACGTCTTCAAGGTGACATATGCCATCTATCGGACAATGTTTACACATTGTAGAATTTCTTTTGTACAGGTCTCGAACCCGGTCACACGTACCAGTTCCGTGTAAAGGCATTGAACGAAGAAGGTGAATCAGAACCTCTGGACACAGATCACGGCATCCTTGCCAAGAATCCTTACGATGTACCAGCGCCACCAGGCCTGCCCGATATCGTGGATTGGGATGAAAAGTCTGCTAAGCTTAAGTGGGAGCCTCCTATCAGGGATAACGGTGCTCCGATTACTGGATATGTTATTGAAGTTATGGACAGAGATAGAGGTGAATTCGTTAAGGTGTGTATTTTTTTTATTATAATCAACAGATAATGTTAAATCTCCAAATTACTGAAATTTAGCATTTAATATGATAGATTATTTTATAAAAACTTCTTTACCAGCAAACAATTAATCTCACACATGGGATCCGAACCCACACCCATTGGAAATCCGTTCCAATCGTCCTAACAAGTGTCAGCTGTCGTATGATATTCAATTTGCGGCTCCTATTATTTTGTCCTTTATGGGAGACATCTACCGGACAATGTTTACACATTGTACAGATTTTAGTTCTCTTTGCAATTAAAATTGTATTAAATGTATTAGAATTGTTGAATTGAACAAGTTTTTATGTCAAAACTCAACAAATAACTGAATTTGACTATGCATCATCACAATAGTAATCAAATTGATTCTACTTGACTCGTTTGCATAGATGGCGTAATGGTTAATATACCGACCTTCCGTGCCAGTGCCGTGGGTTCGACTCCCATTCAGGACAATACTTTGTGTGATCCACAAACTGTTGTTCTCAGTGTGGGTGTAATTTGTCTGCATTAACTGCATGTTTGTAAAGTTCCCCGGAATACAAGTACTATTTCCTTAGTGCAGGGTGGTGTTTAAAAAAATCTATAATGTGACATCAAATCCGTGTGGATTTAGAAACCCCCCTGTAGTAACGGGTTAAGAATATAATATGACGTCACTCATTACCACCCTGTGGAAGTCATAAAACCTGGTTGCAGTATTACCAAGAGAATAGCTAGCAGCACACTCCTGGGAAAGTAATAACTAAAGCTAACGCTATCTAATGTTTGGTTTACAGGCCGCTGAGATTCAAGGTAACATATGCCAGGGTACAGTACCGAAGCTGGAGGAAGGTAATCAGTACCAGTTCCGTGTTCGTGCATTGAACAAGGCTGGACAGTCCGAACCTTCGGAGAACACCAATTGGCATACTGCTAAACCAAGATTCTGTGAGTATTTATTCATATCTATTATGGGTATAATATGTACCAAATATGCCACGAAACTGTGTGAATGGAATTTGGTTTTTAAATTATATTAATAATTATTTTTATTTAAATTATCAAATGATCCTAGTATGTTTCTACAGAAAATAGGCTTATTATCATACAATATTTTAGAAAATTTGGCCCAGTAGTTTGTGCCTGACAAATTTACAGATTTAATGACTTTTTTTTCACATAGGAACACACAAAGGTATTTTCAGACTAATCGTAAGAGGTTTCAAATGAATACTGTAAAAGTAACTAATTTACAATTGTTTTTCAACAGTGAAACCAAGGATCGACCGCACAAACCTGAACCCGATAATCGTTAAGGCTGGTCTACCAGTCTCTTTGGACGTGAAGGTGTTCGGAGAGCCTCCAGCGACAGTCACCTGGCACTTCAAGGGCGAAGAGCTGAAGAACAGGGAGAACCTGGAGATTATCAATGTGGACTATAACACAAAGTTCTTGATGACAAAGAGTAAACGAGCTAATACTGGCAAATATATCATCAAAGCCAAGAACGAGGTCGGTGAGGATGAAGCTGAAGTCGAGATTACAATTCTTGGTGAGTTTTTTTAGTATTAATTATGAGCTGTGTGGTAGCGGCTAAGAATACTACCAACCCTTACTTTGCTCGTGTATGTCGTAAAAGACGACTAAGAGCTTTATAACGACCTGGGCCAACTACATCTGATACCGTTTGGTCAACAATTACATTCCCAAGGAGGGTTGACGTCTGGCAGGTGGCCGGTCATAAAACTATTGCCAATAACTTTTACAATATGTACTATGAAAGAAGAGTACATATTGTATCGATCCCAAGTTATTGGGATAAGAGTAGGAGAATGGTGATGAGTTTTTTAAGTATATTTCTTGTTTTTGAAGTGAAATTCATTAAGTTTAAGTTAATATACGGAGCTACCATACTAGGAAATATAAACCATTATAACCATGGTAGAATATAAACCATTATGTATTTACGTTTCCATGTGGGGACGGAGTAAGAATACAATTCACCACCTATATATCTTCCCTGTGGGTGATCGTACGAGACGACTAAGGGATATAAAATGCATATAACACTACGCAAGAGAAGGAAAACTCGAAACAAAACTCTATACCAACACGTTTGATTAACGTGGTGTAGTAGGTTAATTCCCTCCCATTATGGAGGAGGCTCGAGCCCAATAGTGAGACATGTATGAGCTAAGATGATGATGATGATATACTTACGATGTTAATCAAAACCCAATTCCTATTGCATAATACAAATTGAACTATTTTTCACAGGTAAACCAACCAAGCCTAACGGACCATTGGATGTTAATGACGTTACAAAGAACGGTTGTACCCTCACGTGGAAGAAACCAGACGACGATGGCGGATCGCCAATTGAATATTACGAGATTGAGAAACTGGATCCTCTTACCGGTAAGTTTCACCGAACTTTCACCACAATTTCAAATTATTTTTTAACTTAAATATCCTAAAGGTGTTCATTACCGGGATAAAGTGTATTAATTCAGCAAATATTATAGTTATTATAAATATTCATCAGGTTGGGAGCCCTCAGCGGTCACCTACAGTCCGGGTAAAGTTGTTATAGCCATCTGAGGCTAACAACTAAGACACACAAAAAGAAGTATACAATTCTGTGTGCCAATTTTCATACAAACCAGTTCAGTCCATTCAGTGATTGCATAAAAAATATCTAAACACCTTCTTCTTAAATAAAATATAAAATTTATTTGACCAATCATTTTTCATATTTGTATTTATTTATTTTCAGGACAATGGCTCCCATGTGGTACCGCTAAGGACTGCAAGGCGAACGTCACAGGCTTGTCTGAAGGCAAACCGTACAAGTTCAGGGTTAAGGCCGTCAATAAGGAGGGCGAGTCTGAAGAATTGGAAACTGAGAAACCGATCATCGCTAAAAATCCATTCGGTGAGTTACTTACAACCAGTTACGAAAAATTAACAACAAACATTTATTTCTATGAAATTGTATATAGTTTTTTTTTATTTTACCCGCGAAAAATGAATTAATCAGAGGAGGAAACGAAGAATTGATCAGAGTAAATATACCCACATTTTTAAAATAATAGCAGATAACTGTAAAGCCAGGGATAGGGCAATTTTCTTTATTTCTAATCTCGCTCTTGCAAAGTTTGAATTTAAATGTTTATATTAATTTCGTGATCTATAATGAGAATTCTCAGGAAAGCCTCGGGCACCATTCAAGACTACTGAAAGTCTTAAACAAGACACATCTATTTATTGAAATTTAGCATTTAACATGCTTGATTATTTATAAAAACTTGATTACGAGCGAAAAATGATTGTCACACATGGGACTCCATGTGGAACAATCATTTTTCGCTTATTATCAAGTTTTTATAAAAAAAGACGCATCTGAATAATATTTTATTGTTTTGCTTAGGTTTCGGACTTAGTAACCTCGCAGTCATAATGGTATACTTACATTACTGGAGTAAATCTTATTCATTAACAGAATAGAATACATTTTTTATATCTTTGTATAGACTGTTAAGAGACTAACTATTGATGGCGTATGTTGCCTTATATTGAACATAATTTTTAATATTTCAGACGAGCCCGGCAAGCCTGGTCGTCCAGAACCACGCAACTGGGATAAGGACTTCGTTGAGCTTGAATGGTCTCCACCCAAGGACGATGGAGGAGCTCCCATCACTGGTTACATCGTACAGAAGAGGGAGAAGGGTGGCAGGTACATATATTCACTTGCTATACATTTTACCATCATCTAAAGTATCTAAATAATCTTATACGAGATAAATCCCACTATTGGGCTCAAGTCTTCGCCACGATGGAAGAGAAAATAACCTGCCTTATTGGCATAAGTTTTAATATCCAGTATTCGCTCTCCTGCATTAATATTATTTACTTTACCATATCGTATACGATATCTACAGATACCAATGGGCAAATGAAGCAGTGGTGAAATGTATTCTTACTCCATCATCATCATCATCATCATTCTCCTACTCTTATCCCAATTATTTGGGGTCGATACAATACATACTCTTCTTTCATAGTACATATTGTAAAAGTTATTGGCAATAGTCAACCCTCCTTGGGAATGTAATTGTTGACCAAACGGCATCAGATGGAGTTGTCCCAGGTCGTTATAAGGCTCTTAGTCGTCTTTTACGACATCCACGAGCAAAGTAAGGGTTGGTAGTATTCTCAGCCGCTACCACACAGCTTATGGAGTAAGTATTCTTACTCCATCACCACAAGGATTAAAATACATTATAATTACTTATACTAGTTTCAAGTTATCAAAAAATAAAATATACATAAAGATGAATACTATATAAGAATACCCTCTATCGTAAAAAAATAGTATCGAAATCAGATCTATTTCAGTTCCCGAGTGAGAAATATCACTTATAATCACTGTCATTGTACATGAATGCACCAAACTCTGTAGTAACGTCACACGCAATAAATAACCGTATTGAATGTTTTTCCTCAGATCATGGCAGGATTGCCTCAAAACGACAGGCGATCGTCCCACTGGCCGCGTAGAAGATGTGGAAGAGGGTCACGAATACGAGTTCCGTGTGATTGCCCTCAACAAGGCTGGACCTGGAGAGCCATCTGAACCTAGCAAGAGTGTTATTGCTAAACCACGATTCTGTAAGTAATTTACAATGTATTTTTTTTTTTAATTTACTCCAGCCGCAAATTGAATAATAATAAAATATTATACATATTTTTTTTAACCTGCCTATATTCTATATACATATAAAATATTTACATCTTACTACGAGTAGCTATTACCCGCAGTTTCGCCCGCGTAGAAAGTGATGTTCAGAAAATAAAATTTTATGACTAAATTATACCAAACTAACATATTACCGGAATAAATTCTTATGTGTTTATCCAGTTAATGGTCTATCTGTACGTCAATTTTCACCCAAATCTGTTCAACTGTTTACGCATGATTGTGTTAACAAACGTACAAACATCCGTAAATCTTTATTAACTTTCGCAATTATAATATTAGTAGGAACTAGGATAGTAGGATAAACATTTTTATACGAGTCTGCTTTCTAGTTTATTACATAATAATATGTTACAATAATCTGACCTTATATTTTTGAAATAAAAATATTTTGCTATAATACTTAAATATATACTTCCAAAATCATATTTTAATGTAACCGAACATTACTGGAGAGCAAAGAGAAGCAGGAATTACGACTTAGCACCCCATAAAGCCCTAAAAATCTATATATAACGCATTTATTTGAAAAAAATACAAGGGTCTTGGATGCATAATTATCACTGTTTTATTACATTACAGTGGCACCAAAGATCGACCGCAAGAATCTACAAAAGAAGAAGATCAAGGTTGGATCTCCACTAAAGATGGAAGCCGATGTCAAGGGTGAACCTGAGCCTGTAATCACCTGGACCTTCAAGGGAGAAGTCCTCAAGGTAATATTATTTATATTGATTACATACTCTGATTATAAACTTAACGATCTAATTTTTCGAGAAATACGGCATATACGCCTTAGAAAAAAAAAAGTTGTATTTTAGAGTATTTTTGTATACAAAAGGCATAAGAAATTATCCTTGTATTGTGGGTTAAGAAACATGGAATTAACGGAAACAAATTATACCCAGACTCTGAGTATCAATTTGTTTATTGGCAAAGTATTGTCTTTAAATCGAACCCAAAACAGTGTCGTCGCTTCGATTTCAGGACAATATTTTGGTTTACTATAACTCTGTAGGTCGATATCTTAACTATTACGTCATCTTGGCATTCTAAAGTCCGTCACTTCTATAAATCCCGCGTTAAGATATATCTTCATGTGTCGCAGGGATTCCATAACAATACAATTAAAATATACATATACTCAAACTCTGTACCATCATTTGAGGATTGCATAAAGGAGAGGGTTATTTTTGGCATCGAACCCATAATACTTGCCATAGTAGATCATTCTTTATATCACTACCCCAACTGTGGAATCTGCCGTTTACCTAATCTACTATCTGCATAACTAGCTGACCAAAAAGACACTGTTTTCTTTCCATCAAAAAAAAAAAAATTCTTGAAATCAATCGGTACGCCATTAACCTGGTTTAATTGTCTAAAACATTTTTCAATATATAATTAGTCTAAAACATTTTTTAACCCACCTCGTATGTCTGTGTTATACATAAAAATTCTTCAAAATCGGTCCAGCCATTTAGGAAGGGTTCTGTAACATACATCGTACGGAAGCATTAATTTAAAATATACATTATTATGGCTATCAATTACATACAATATTTTGATTCTACAGGCCCAGGAGAGATTGAAGATTGAAAACAAGGATTATCACACATCATTCTTGAGAGAGAAGATGACCAGAGCAGATGCTGGTAAATATGTGGTGACTGCTAAGAATGACTCCGGCACTGATACTGTTGAGATAGAGGTTGAGGTTGTTAGCAAGCCCTCTAAACCTAAGGGACCTTTGAAGGTGAGTTCCATTATTGTATTTGGAGTATATTAAATATATATTTCGTTATACTCACTTTTATAAAGTAAGGAATGAGTATATTAAGAGAGGTCTAAAAGTGACACCAGTGATAGAAAAAAATAAGAGCCCGAAATTGTCTTCCTATGGACCTGTGATAAGGAGGCATAAAGGTATATATGACGATGAGGGTTATCGATATGAATGTGGATGGACGTAAAAATCGTAGGAGACTCAAAAAGAGATGGATGGATTGTGTGAATGAGGATATGCGTATGAAAGAAATGAGTGCAGATATGACGGATGACAGGAGTCTATTGAAAGTAAGGACATGTGCGATCCTATTTAGTGGGCGACGAGGGCAGGCTATTGAGGATGACTCGCTTTTATAAGAGAATCGGAAGGCAGATATTTAACTCACTAGGTGTGTTTGTGTAGCTTGATGGTTTACGAGTATTAAAGCGGAGCTTGCCACGAGATCTTCTATTCGTCTCTTAGTTCAGTCAGGCCCTATATCGTTTTTTTTCAACATCCACTGAAGGGGTGAAGTGTATTTTTTTACACCGTCATAATACGAACCGTATCTCGCTTCTTTTAAGTTTGACTTACACCATTTTTTTTATAAACTTCACCCCGATCTAAGTAATTAAATTATTGTTGTAAAAATTGCAAATATAAATAACGGATGCAAAAAACACTCGGACTTGCAAAAATATTTGTGTATCGCATAAAGAATTTACCTGTGTGGGTATCGAGACCACAACACCCCCACATTGGAGTTTACTACTTAAATCACTACGCCACTTTTGCAGTTATTATTATATTAACGTTCCATATTGTTTATTAGGTATCAGACGTAAAGGCAGACGGTTGCAAACTGAAATGGGAACCACCAGAAGACGACGGTGGCGAGCCGATTGAGTCTTACGTTGTTGAGCGTATGGACACCGAGTCTGGTCGATGGGTGCCAGTTTGTACCACCAAGACCCCTGAAGCTGATGTCACTGGCCTGAATGAAGGCAAGGACTACCTGTTCAGGGTTAAAGCTGTCAATCCTGAAGGAGAGAGTGAGGCGCTGGTTACCGAGACTGCTACTACAGCGAAGAATCCCTACGGTAAGTTTCTGTAGCTTTAAATTGTCATTTATAGTAGATATTTGTATATCTATCCATTTGTCGTGACTATCTTGTATTAAGGAAGAGAATGAGTATTGCACCCTGTAAACTACTTTTTGGAAGTTTCATGCTACTAATAGTTTTGGATCCGTGCTGATTATAAGTATAATAACTTTCTTTCTTTTATTTTTATTATTGTCTCTACTATAATGAACAGAATGATTGTACCAATTCACTTGGATTTTTTAAACATTAGTATTGTTTGTAAAATGTGATATATTTTTTTTAATAATGGTTAAATAACGGGTTTGTTAAATTTTAAAGGTGAACCTGATGCACCCGGCAAGCCCGAGTTCAAGGACTGGAGCAAGGATCACGTGGATCTCAAGTGGGAGGCGCCTAAGAGCGACGGTGGCGCCCCTATCACAGCTTATATTGTGGAGAAGAAGGATAGGGACACAGGCAAATGGGTGAAGGCCGCAGAGGTATGTTTATATCATGGATTTTATTATTTTTTACACACATTTCTTTTTCTTTTAAATATTTTTTTTAGTCTTTATAAAATGAGCTATCTGTTATTGAAAATATCGTCAAAATATGTTTAGTTATTCTAGAGATTAACTGGAATAAACATACACAGTTTTTTCTTATTTTATTTTAGATGCCATGTACTCTTATGTGTAGCTTATCATATGAATTAAACAACATAAAATTGTTTTTATTTTGATATTGCAAACAGACTTCAATCTTATTAATCTTTATAGATAAAGCACCTTCAAATATTAAAAATTGCACCCCTACTTGTCCTTACCCATCGCTTTTGAAGACCCATCTATAGGAAATATTAAAACTGTTGCATGTTACTATTTTCATTTTTCTTCTTCAGGTACCCGGTACAAAAACCGAGGCTCGCGTGCCTGATCTCATTGAAGGCAAGACTTACCAATTCAGGGTGAAGGCAGTCAACAAGGCTGGCCCCGGCAAACCTTCCTCACCATCTGAGAACTTGCTGGCCAAGGATAGATTTGGTAAGTGTAATACACAAAATTCTTTAAAGGCATTTGGAGCTTTTTATTTAACACTAGCTTCTTCCTACGGCTTTATATGCGTTATTCCAAGTTAACACACCCGGATAAAAGTCACATATGTGTTAATCTAGTAAACGGTCTATTTATATACCAATTTTCATCCAAATCTTTGTAACGGTTTATGCGTTATTGAATGACATACAGCTAAATATCTTCACAAAGTCAACGGCAGTGGACCACCAGGACCCGCCGCCTTAACTTTAGCAGTCCATTATTAGAACCGTTAATACAAAAGACACATTACTTTAGACAACTTAAATATGAGGTCACCCTTCAGGTGATATGGATAATATTGATACATACATACATATCATTACGCCATATCCCTTGCAGGGTAGGCAGAGAGAACAGAGTGCCCGAGAACTCTATCTCTGCATACTTCACTCGCTTCCTCAACATTCATAATTCTCTTCATACACGCTCGCCGGTTTCGGAGACTCTTGACTCCACCTTCCTTCAGTACATGACCGATCTGGTCTAGGTAGGTTAGTCTCGGTACCTACAACCTTCCACTTTCGCATTGTATATCTTCTTAATTAGACGTTCGTTCGGCATTCTTTCCACATGTCCGAACCATCGGAGCATTTCCTTTCGCATCTTCACACCAATACTCTCTTTCATACCTACTCGCTCTCTTACGTCGTCGTTACGAATGCGGTCGAATATTGATGCTAATTACTAATATACTGACTGCACCGACTCGCATAGTGATTAAGATAATGACCTGCCGTGCCGTGCCACGCAGGACCTTACTTTGTGCGATACACAAAGTGTTGGTCTGAGTCTGTGGGTAATTTGTCTCCGGGGATTTCAAGGATTATTTCCTTAGTTCAGGGTAGTGTTTCAAAGGGCCACCGAAGACAAATATCGGGTACCGGTGGCCCGCTCGCACGTCCGTCACCCCGGACCGATTTGGCGGGGTGCGACGTCCATAGCCGACCGCAAAAAAAAAAAAAAAAAAGGGTAGTGTTTCAAAAAAAGAAAAGTATAATTTTAGGGAACACTGCACTGAACAATGCACTTAGCATTATGATTAACACGAAACTTTGTGATATATATTACTTTAGATGTTACCTAAAATTTAGGGGTTGTTGGTGAAAACGATAAGAATATTTAAACATCAGCGAAATGAAATGATGTCTTGATTGATGCAGCATTATGGTAGGGGTTACGAATACTACCAATACTTACTTTGCTCGTGGATGTTGTAAAAGATGACTGAGAGCCTTATAACGACCTGGCCCAATTCCATCTGATACCATTTGGTCAACAATTACAATTCCAAGGTGGGTTGACGTCTGGTAGGCGGCCGGTCATAAAACTATTGCCAATAACCTTTACAATATGTACTATGGAGGAAAAGTACATATTGTATCGACTCCAAGTAATTGGGATAAGAGTAAGAGAATGATGATGATGATGTCTTGATACAGTATTCTTAGTTTAATGATGGTATTATGCGCTTAAAATAATAGCTTATCCATTGTATTATCTTTACCAGCTCCTCCGAAGATCGATCGCACCAATATGCGCGACATCACACTGAAGGCTGGACAGCACATCCGCTTGGACGTCAAGGTTAGCGGTGAACCGCCACCAACCAAGAATTGGTTAGTAATACCATATTTTCTCATTTTTTTATTAGTTCCTCTGTAATTATTAGCTAGATTGTGAACGGCTTTGCTAATATCTACAATTGAATATTCGGACAGGTATCAACTCTAGAGTAAGAAGTAGGAATAAGCCTTAAGAGTATAAAACTAGGAACAAGCATGCTTTTAGATATAACCTGGTGTGAATACCTTGGATTTGATTTAGGGGTTAAGCATTTCAGCGTTTTCCTATTAGAAATTCTTAGTCGCGAATTGGAAAATGTAATTGTCTCTCAGAGCTGCCTAAAAATGGAATTGATACAAAGATGTCATGATTTAAAAAAAAATTAAAAATGTCTGCAATTTGTTTATCTATTTTTTTTAATAATCCACATAATAAATATAAGTTAATATTGATTTCTATGCATGCAACATAAGAGAAATAATGAATAATATTTAAAAATAATGTGCTACCGTCACGTACTTGGTCTATTATTTTTGGCCATTGGTAAATTAAACAGCGAACGAAGAATATATTAATTTTAAAAATGAATTAATACCGTCAATAAGAAAAGAAATATATAATAAATCTAGCCTTTTTTGTAACAAATCTATGGTCTGGATATACCCGGCTTGTTCCGTCCGGGGCGAGAAAATTCCCCTCCATCACCGAAATCTTGAACTCGGTAGCAAGCCCGGCAGTATTACAAAGACTAACCTAATTGAGTAAAATTCTGTTTATTCTTGATATGTTATATTTTTTTATACATTTTGAACATTTGAATATTAATACATAATTGAAATTAAAACATTGGAATCTATACTTGACTAAAAAGAAACTCATCTAAACAAATACATAATAATTCTTTAAAGGTTCCACAACAAAGAACGTCTTTCTACACGCGACGATTTGTCTGTGGATGTTGAAGACTACAGGACCAAGCTGTCTGTGATCATTGCTACACGCAAACACAGCGGCACATATGTACTAAAGGCTGAGAACAGCAGCGGAAAAGACGAAGCCACGATTCAGATTATAGTGCTGGACGTGCCTGCTAAACCTGAAGGTCCACTAAAGGTAACTTGAAATTTATAGAATACGAATTTATAAGACTATATTAATTCATTTGCTGTTCTATATTAATTCATTTGCTGGTGATGATAGTAATTAATTCACCACTATTGCCAGTGGGTATCATAAAACTCTTGCCAGTGGCTTATCAGTGAGTATCATAAAACTCTTGTCAGTGGCTATCATAAGACTCTTATACATACATACATATCATCACGCCATATCCCTTGCAGGGTAGGCAGAGAGAACAGAGTGCCAGAGAACTCTATCTCTGCATACTTCACTCGCTTCCTCAACATTCATAATTCTCTGATATAATAAATAAACAGACTCTTATCAGTGGGTATAATAAAAAAAGACTAACATGACATCAATGCAAGGTACGCTTGACATGAAATATTATGCCAACACGTCTGACCAGTGCGGTATAGTAGGTCAATTTCTCTCGCTATGGAGGGGTCCAAGTACTACGGTGCGATTTATATTAACTGAAATGATGTGATTGTATTAGTAAGATATAGTGAATATCAGTAACAACTATTCATTCCTGTATGGTGACGATTTATATCATTCATTTCTGTGGTTTTTGTAAAATCTAACTGAATGATAACCAGTAATTTCCAGCACTCTTGTGGGAAACAGAATCCCTACAGGAAAAGGAGTGTACATATTATTGTTAACTCGCGAGTGGGGCGCATGGGGTGAGCGCATATATACCTGTAAAAATGAAGGTATATATATGTAAATATAAAATCAATCGTCTATCCATCACCACATAGACATTTACTATAAGGTCGAACATAATTAATAATAATAAACATAATTAATAACACACCGCATTCGTAACGACGACGTAAGAGAGCGAGTAGGTATGAAAGAGAGTATTGGTGTAAAGAGGCGAAAGGGAATGCTCCGATGGTTCGGACATGTGGAAAGAATGCCGAACGAACGTCTGGTTAAGAAGATAACCAATGCGAAAGTGGAAGGATGTAGGTACCCGGGGAGACCGAGACTAACCTACCTAGACCAGATCGGTCATGTACTGAAGGAAGGTGGAGTCAAGAGTCTCCGAAACCGGCGAGCGTGTATGAAGAGAATTATGAATGTTGAGGAAGCGAGTGAAGTATGCAAAGATAGAGTTCTCTGGAACTCTGTTCTCTCTGCCTACCCTGCAAGAGATATGGCATGATGATATGTATGTATGTATGTATAAGGTCGAAAAGGCCTATGTCCAAGGCCTTCTCGCGAGCATGACACTCGGAACGGTTCTGTACCACTCGCATCTAACGACTCTCTATTTTTAAGATGGCATCAGTGCACCTAGTGTGGTAGGGTGGGTTATTCTACACTCGCATCGTCCGATCCGTGGTCACGAATCATCGAAATAATCGAGAATATTTCTTGAATAAATAATTCAATTTTGGTTTTAACCTGTTCTCAGATCTCGGATGTTCACAAGGAAGGCTGTACACTGAAATGGAATCCGCCACTAGATGATGGCGGTGCACCTCTCGACCATTATTTGGTAGAGAAACTGGACACGGAAACTGGCCGCTGGATGCCGTGCCTAAAGACCAAAGACCCGAAAGCCGAGGTGGAGAACCTAGTGCCTGGTCACGAGTATAAGTTTAGGGTATCGGCTGTTAATAATGAGGGTGTATCAGAGCCATTGGAGGCTGACCATTCCATTATTGCGAAGAATCCATTCGGTGAGTTAGTTTTCTTTAATATTTTTCAAACAATACTATATAATCGAATAAATCCTTGTATTGCGAAGCTATCTTTCTTTCAACTAACTATTCTTGGTGGGTTAAGAATTAAACATACAAAAAACCACCAAGTCTTCCTTCTCCGCGGTTATAGTAAGAACTGACACGAGAACTTGGATAATCTCGCTGTAAGATAGGTGTGGGTGGTCAGCTGGCCATGTATATTCATCTCTTCCATTATAGGCCGAAGATCATGCTCTAACAATGGGACATATATGGGCTGAAAAAGAATATATTACTAATCAGTAATTTATTCAAGATCTATCCTGGATAAGGAGTAGAAAGAAGTACGCTACCTTAAATTCTAAATTCCTTAAGGGATAACAGAATAAAATAGTAACTTCGAAACCTATTCAATATTAGCTATATTGCTCCTTTTTTTTATTTTAGACGAGCCCGGCAAACCTGGTACACCAGAAGTCGTAGACTGGGACAAGGATCATGTAGACCTTAAATGGGAGAAGCCGTTGAAAGACGGAGGTGCTCCTATTACTGGATACATTATCGAGAAGAGAGAAGTCGGATCGCCCAAGTGGGTAAAGGCCGCTGAGGTAAGTTATATTTATATTATTATTATATCTTTTGTTAATACTGATGCATGGATAGAAGCCTCCGGGCCGGACATTAATGTCAGAGAATGAAATGTGATGGCAATGAAGAGGGTATATAGTGGTTTATGGAGCCACACGCCGCTCTTCTGTGGTCCCGAACGGAATGGCCGGCATGTGTCCAAACCATAGCCTGGTAAAAAAATGGATGAAAGGTTTAAAAAAATCTTTTTAACGACTGAATATAAAATGAAATGTATTTACCCTTTTTAATATCTCAACTAAACTATTCGCAATGATATCTTTGTGTAACGGAGTGACACTAAAATGTGTCACTAGTGTTGCTGGTATTTGAAGAAGTGACTAAGAGACGTAAGCATAAGGCAATCTTGTAATGATAATCTGTGCTCAGATCGCCAGCGGGATATAGGGGGACTATGTTTAACATAAAGAAGCATAAAAAGCAATGATCATCCTGCTCTCATCCCAATTACTTAGGGTCCACGCAATATGCCCTCTACTCGTTGTATATATTGCAAAAGTTTTGGCAATAGTTTTATAACCGGCCGCCTGCCTGATGTTAATTCTCTGGGAATGTAATTATTGATCAGTCAGCATCAGATATAATTGGTCCAGATCGATATAAAGCTCTTAGTCATCTACTACTTATTAGGGAGCAATGTGAGGGTTGATAGTATTTGTAGCAGCCATTATATCTTAATTATCAATATACGTTTTTATTGATAATTTATTTATTGATCTTTTGTTTTTATACCCTTTTACTTAATTGATGTGTTATGATGTATTTTATAGGTAGGACCTAATGATAATGAGAAAGCGACAGTATCGAACCTAGACGAGGGTACGGAGTATGAGTTCCGCGTAAAGGCTATCAATGAAGCTGGACCTGGAGAACCATCAGATGCTAGTAAATCAGTCGTTTGCAAGCCCAGAAGATGTAAGTATTATTATTAAGTCATCATATTTTCCTACTCTTATCCCAATTACTTGGGGTCGTTACAATATGTACTCTTCTGTCATAGTACATATTGTAAAAGTTATTGACAATAGTTTTATGACTGGCAGCCCGCCAGACGTCAACCCTCCTTGGGAATGTAATTGTTGACTAAACGGCATCAGATGGAGTTAACCCAGGTCGTTATAAGGCTCTTAGTCGTTTTTTACGACATCCACGAGCAAAGTAAGGGTTGGTAGTATTCGTAGCCGGTACCACACAGCTAAGTAAATATTATTATTACGTATTCATGTAAATCATAATGATAATTAAATCCACGCTGATATAATGTAGTAATTGGCCAATGTTACAAGACATGGGAGCCTTATAAACAGCCATGCTATCTTTTAGCCTCCAGAATTGACCTTTGGCACCGTGGAGGTTTACATTCAGTGGCGCGTTTGGCGGGTTATCCTTCATAGTATCTACATTCTATTCTTCTTCTTTGGATCGTGACATTAAGTAACCCATATGATCCTTTCACATTCTTCTGGCTAATTAATTTTGAAATTCATGTCTTCCTAATGTTTCCAGTGGCACCGAAGATCGACAGACGCAATCTCCGTACCATTAAAGTTCACGAGGGTGAACCTATTTCGCTTGACGTCAAGGTATCCGGAGAGCCCGCGCCTGAAGTCACATGGTCGCTCAATGGCAAGTCTGTCTCATCTGGCAATGGACTTAAATGTAAGTATTCAAAATGACAATTATAACAAGTAAACGATATTGAGACAAATATTTAAACTTTGGTATTAGGAATATTTTATAACTGATGATACTGTGTGTATAATTAGTTTTGTATTTATGTGCCTTTGGCGGCAGACGTTTAAGCAATTGATCTGGTGGTAAGTTGCTACTGCTGTTAATGGACCTCCGCCATACTTGGGGCACAACTAAATCACTGGCTGCCGTAAAGGTGAGGATTGGGGTCTGAACAATATCTTGCCTGCACAGATAGAATAATGGTGAAGATACCGTCCTACCGTGCTAGGTTTCGTGGTTTCAATTCCCGTCCAAGACAATACTTTGTGAGAGTCTGAGTGTAATTTGTATCCCTTAATTATGTTCGTAAAATCCTCTCCAATATAAGGATTATTACCTTAATGCTGGGTATTGTATATAAAAACGATATAAAAAGATATATTTTATATCGATATTTAATAGTAATTTTTATTTTATTAGTCTCTATAACTGCTTATCCAATCTGAACTATTCTTGTGCTTTGTGCACTTAGTTATCAATAAACTAAATAACTATTAGAAGCGAAAACAGGTAACTTATATTTCGTTTACATTTTATTGTATTTTTGTAGTGGTTGATGTACCATATTTGAGCAAGTACCAACACTCGAGCCCACGTCGCAAGGATTCGGGCACGTACAAGATCCAAGCAGTCAATAAATATGGACAGGATGTCGCTGAAGTTGAAATCATTGTAACATGTAAGTAGTACATGC
The DNA here is from genome assembly GCA_905163515.2 of Lymantria monacha. Classification (NCBI taxonomy): domain Eukaryota; kingdom Metazoa; phylum Arthropoda; class Insecta; order Lepidoptera; family Erebidae; genus Lymantria; species Lymantria monacha. Next base: position 8,602,783 of record LR991107.1, on the reverse strand, counting down.
ATATTAATAATTTCTAACACACACATGCAAGTAAATTCTCATATAGTTTATTGCGATAATAATTTGGAACTAAAGTGAAAGTATGGCTAAGACCAATAAGACTTTAATATACAAAAATTACTTGGCTGTCGAGAGTGCCGTGACCAAAAAATTTAATTTCCACCCACAATATATGGAATTTGTGCAATTATTGGCTTTTCGCTCCTAATCTACGCTGAGAAGTCCTGTATACCTTATAGATTTAGCCATAATGGAGGTGTTTAAAAGCTTTTAGAAGAGTCAAAAAATTAGAAAAATAGTTTAATATCAAATTATAGTCTAAAATCTTCTCGCTTCGTTACCTGGAAGATATGTGCTATTCACCTTTTGAGTGAATAATTTACCTTTTCTATATGTAAGCGTCGATAGATAAGCTCAAAGAGCAGTAGAATATTTAGAAAATATTAAAATTATGAGCTACTACTCCAATGGTGCATGAACAAGTGTGGCAGGGCCATTCACGTCCAAGGGCATTTCACGAATGCATGTTCTCATGCTTTCGTGAAATGCCTTTGAACGTGACGTGACTTTACCAACTTGAATTACGCCAGTTAATGTATTATAGCCAAAATGTCTTTTCATTATTAGAGAAAACCTAAGGTCGATTCTTAGCCAGTAAATAAGCAAAAATATAAAGGTTGTAATACTCGTTTCAACCAAGAAAACTTGAAACCAAACCCGCCGGTAGATTTTACTCCGAATGTAGAATTAGCTCAAACCTAGCAGCAGGATGTCTTATGAGCTTAGATGATAATGAGCAAGAATCGATTCGTTGTAATTTAATTATTTATAATTTTATTATATTTCAGCGAAACCCGACAAGCCCGAAGGTCCGCTTGAAGTATCTGATATCCACAAAGACGGATGCAAGCTCCAATGGAAGCGTCCCAAAGACGATGGTGGAGAACCCATCGAGGCGTACCTCGTGGAGAAATATGATACCGAAACCGGTACTTGGTTGCCGGTTGGCAAGACCCATGGCAATGTACCTGAGATGGAGGTAACTAATAAAGTTGTTATTGTTCTCCTTTAGTCAATATACTTAAACTATTGGACACAGGAATCTCTACAATAAGGAAGACAGACCAATAGTTCTACTTCGAGATAGACCAATAGGTCCAACTCTCCCCTATTGTAGTATAGTAATACTACACTTCTCATTCCCACCATTGTAACTCCTTTAGGCCAGGATCCACAATGGTCTCCATAGATAAACAGCAAGTTTTGGGATCCTCAGGTAGTCCCGGGAAACGATTGTAATTTTCTTGGCACCTACAACAAATTTAATTAGAAAATTTAAACAGTAGGAGTTGGAAGAGAATGATTCCACTTGTTGCATTGTATATGAGGGAGTTGAAAAAGAAAAAAGTCTAGTTTTAGCCAACAAATAAATGTATTGGTATATAATTTTTCTAGCAGTAATGTTATCTGCTTATATCCCCCCGTCGTCCATCAACCTATAGAAGTTCCACTGTCAGATATAGGTGCCCTGAAGGCAAATTTTAGCATTAACGTTAAGTATACGACAGAAAAGAATATTACGTGGTACTTTATATGCATATATCGTTTTAGGTGGACGGCCTGATCCCTGGGCACGAGTACAAGTTCCGTGTTAAGGCGATCAATAAGGAGGGCGAGTCTGAACCTTTGGAGACATTCGGTGCTATCGTCGCCAAGGACCCGTTCAGTAAGTTTTTTTTTATATAAAGACCCTCTCTATCACGCTACTAAAAAGATAATTCTCACACAGGCTACATATTGTATTTATATGATATATAATGGCTTGTCTGGGTGTATTTTCTGTCTTTTTTATTGCTTATGGTGGCAAACGAGCAAGCAGCACACCTGATGGTAAGTGTCACTGCCGCCCATTGACCTTTGGAATACCAAGGGTATAGCTAAGCCGCTGCCTACCAATACAAATCCCAAACCCACCCAGTTGGGTTTCTGGCTCTCTCGCTCACAGAACAAAGCGCAATAGCAAATTGTCATTACTCAGACGTCGATCTTCTGCTAGAGTGCGGTACTACCCCAGACGGACCGGCCCGCGCCTGCAGACAGAGAACTGTCAACAGCGTAGTCCTACCACTAAAAAATGTCTGTTGATTATATGTTCTCAATTCGAAGAATTTATTTCAAAATCCGGAGCCGCCCCCACATGGGTAAAGCAAAATTTAACCTTTTATCTTAAACGTTTCAGCTGTACCAGATGCACCTGGCACTCCAGTACCTGATGACTGGTCGGCCAGCCACGTGGACCTCAAATGGGAGGCTCCACTATCAGACGGCGGCTCACCAATCATTGGCTATATTATTGAGAAAAAAGACAAGTACAGCCCCTTGTGGGAGAAGGCGGTAGAAACACATACACCAACACCTACAGCTACTGTCAATGGGTAAGTGTAAACCTGACCACTATTAGATAATAATAAATTATCTAATTTGACAGACAAACGGTAGGCTTCCATTGTCATATTATAGACAGACTAAACCAGGCTGCGCTTTATACGCTGGATACCCATCTATAAACAATTTCTGCTTCGGGAATATGAATATTTTAGCGGCAAGATGGTCTCTACATTATAAAAATTTATTTCATCATCATCTCGGCACATATATGTCCCACTGTTGGGCTCGAGCATCCTCCATAAGGAGAGAGAATTGACCTACTATACCACGCTAGAGCTGAAGCTCTAATTCTAAATTACTTAGGGTCGACGCAATATGTACCTACTCGTCTTCCTTAGTACAATATGTACTCACTCATGCACAGGTTTTGACGTTAGTTTTACGATCGGCCACCTGCCTCCGACAACTCTCCTTGGGAATGTAATTGTTGACCAAACGACATCAGTTGGAGTTCGCCTAAATCTATATAAAACTCTTAGTCGCCTTTTAGATTTGTTAGAATTCGTAGTCACAGCGTTATATGAATTATGACGGATTTTTTTTAAATTTCAGTTTAATCGAAGGCAATGAATATCAGTTCCGCGTGATTGCTATCAACAAGGCCGGTCAGAGCAAACCTTCGGAGGCAAGCAAGAACTTCGTCGCCAAACCTCGTTTCCTGGCGCCCAAGATCGACAGGAGACATCTGAGGGATGTTACTCTGTCTGCCGGTTCCACATTGAAACTCGAAGCGGCCATCACTGGTGAACCTGCTCCAGCTGTGGAATGGAGGTAATGGCCTAATATTTCTTTTCTCTTCTCATTCTATGTATTCCCACTCTTATATACAAGTCTCTTACATAATATAAGGACAAGAACTTGGTTTATTATACTAAAGGAGCCAAAAAAATTATAATAGGTTTTTGTTTCGAATTTTCCTTCATTTCATCACTATCGTTGTCGTTCTTTATGATATTCACGTTAAGAAGATGTACAATGAGATGCTATAGCCTTGTATTATCATTACACATAATGCTAATTAGAATTGTAGATATTTAGGTCCAATTGTATTTTATCCATCCCATCCATCCATTAGCCTGTCGCCCATCCATCTATTAAACGTCCACTGTTAGAGTTAACTTAAACATGATATCTTGCGATCGATGTTTTCACTAACCTTTTTGGACCAACGAGGAAGATATCCATGTTAAAACTAACATAATATATTAATATTTAAATTAACATAATATATTAATATTGACTGCACAGATGGCGTAGTGGTTAAGATACCGACCTTCCGTGCCACAGTGCCATGGGTTCGATTCCCACGCAGGACATTACTTTGTGTGATCCACAAAGTGTTGTTCTGAGTCTGGGTGTAATTTGTCTGCGTTAATTGCATGTTTGTAAAGTCCCCCGCAATACAAGGTTTATTTCCTTAGTGCAGGGTGGTGTGTAAAACAAAAAAAAATAAAAAATTTAGCAGCAGAAACACACTTTATAACGTTTTATTATTGTCCACCTTCAGATACCAGAACATGCCTCTTCGTCCATCGAAGGCAGTATTGATCGACAGTCCGGATTACTTCACCAAGCTGATCATCCGTCCTGTAAGGCGGGATGATTCTGGCGAGTACACAGTTAGCGCTGTCAACTCTAGCGGCAAGGATACTGTTACCATCAATGTTGTGGTCACTGATAAGCCAATGAAGCCTGAAGGACCACTACAGGTAATTCAAAAAAACAAATATCTGTCTAATTGCACAAGTGGTGTAGTAGTAACTGGCTACCCCACGTATTCAGAAATCAAACTCAACTATGCTAGTTGTGACTGATGCCACCTTGCCCTAGGTCACTTACTGCTGGGTTTTTTTGTATTGTTGTACTATAAATTGTTGTGTTAACAATCGTTCAGATAAAATATCTACAACCATAGCTATACTCTGAACATCGTTATGCTGAATATTTCCTTATTAGTAAAGCAATAATACTAGTGGAAGGATGTAGGTACCGGGGGAGACTGAGACTAACCTACCTAGACCAGATCGGTCATGTACTGAAGGAAGATGGAGTCAAGAGTCTACGAAACCGGCGAGCGTGTATGAAGAGAATTATGAATGTTGAGGAAGCGAGTGAAGTATGCAAAGATAGAGTTCTCTGGCACTCTGTTCTATCTGCCTACCCAGGGATATGGCGTGATGATATGTATGTATGTATGTATGTAATAATACTACCGTATGGTGACGCAGTAAGAATACAATTCACTATCCCCTATCTTACCCGTGGGTGATCGTAAGAGATGACTAAAGGATATAAAACGCATATAACATCTATGTGAGAGAAGGAAAACTCGAAAAAAAACCCTATACAAACACGTCTGACCAGCGTGGTATAATAGGTCAATTTCCCTCCCATTATGGAGGAGGCTCGAGCCCAACAGTGGGACATATATGAGCTGAGATGAATGAATGAATTAATGATGAAAGCAATATAGCAAGGATAGTTTTAGTCAAATAATATAATGTATTAGGAGGAGGGTAAATTAAACAAATAAAATTACATATTCTAAAGGTAGTAAGATATCTTATAATATTTTAAACTCATTACCAGATCTCAGACGTACACAAGGAAGGTGCGACCCTTAAGTGGAAGCGGCCCAAGGATGATGGCGGAGCTCCCATCGAATACTACCAAATCGACAAGTTGGACACGGAGACCGGTTGCTGGGTACCGTGTGCTAGATCTGATGAGCCTAGTGAGTGCAACGTTCTTATTAATTTTTACATGCTTACGTTTTCTGAACGATATAGATAGTGGTGATGTGATGGTTCAATAGAGATTTGAATAAAATTTGTTTTTCTTTAAAATATATTACTTTACTAAAGAACTATCCATGCAAAACAATAAATACGTCAACCACAACTCGAATATTTTTTATAATACAGATTTTTTTCTATTGCAATCGGTGAGATAGAAACAAACAGACTTTGGTGATATTAGTGGAAAATCTATGTATCCTACCTATTAAAGATTTTTTAGATATCAATTTTGTACATAGATTTAGCATATGTATATATGTGAGAAGAAAAATCTTCGTCTTCTTCTTCTTTATACACGCCTCTCTTGAGCAGGATTTTGTACAATAGATGGTTAGCCAACTATAATACGCTTAAACTGGCTGACTTAGGATTTTATTTCGAGTTATCCGTTTCTTACGGTGATGGTATATTAAATACCTTTTTTTTTTGTTGCCCAGGGCGACGAAAACTCATTGTGCGGTTACATAACCCGGCGTATTACTTCCCCATCGGCATAGGACCTACCACTGGTACCAATTCTAAGAGTATCGTGGCCAACCCGGCGGGTTACCCTTTCGGATACCACCCCATAGACGCCCTGGCAACAACCAAGTATTACCGTGGTGGTATCGCTGTTAGACCTTAGATATTTCTTGATTCACCCGCGGGAAAGAATTGGGTGATAACATATAACGTTCTAAATCCTACAGATAATATTATTGAAATTTATTTCTTTCAGAATGCGATGTAACTGGATTGACTCCCGGCAAAGAGTACAAGTTCCGCGTATCCGCTGTCAACTCTGAGGGCGAATCTGAACCGCTTACATCCGAAGAATCCATCGTCGCTAAGAATCCATTCGACGAACCTGGTAAATATCGTATTGGTAGTTCCACCTAATTTTTTTTGATATATGTATTGTTCTAAGGGTCAGGAGGGCGGCGCTAAGCCTATAATCTATTAAAAAATACCGGAATCGATATATTGACTTCGATGGTCATAGTACTGCCATCTTTATTGATATCTATGAAATACAAATAATACAAAGAGATGAAGCCAGAACAGATGTAAGATAATGATGTACTAGAGCAAGTGGATGAATTTGTATATCTTGGATGTGGATTTAGCCGAGATGGAAGGTACACCATTGATATAGAGCGAAGAGTGAATGCGGGAAATAGAGTGAACGGAGCGTTGGGGCAACTTCTCGGTAGCCACCACCTCAGCCAGAAGGCACATGTAGCAATACATAACGCAGTGCTTGTCCCAACATTACTGTATGGAAGCGAGAGTTGGGTATGCAGAAAAGAGTATGATAGTAAAATTAATGCGGTCGAAATGCGATCTCTGCGGCAAATCTGTGGAGTTAGGCTGACCGACCGCATTCGTAACGACGACGTAAGAGAGCGAGTAGGTATGAAAGAGAGTATTGGTGTAAAGATACGAAAGGGAATGCTCCGATGGTTCGGACATGTGGAAAGAATGCCGAACGAAAGTCTGGTTAAGAAGATATACAATGCGAAAGTGGAAGGATGTAGGTACCGGGGGAGACCGAGACTAACCTACCTAGACCAGATCGGTCATGTACTGAAGGAAGGTGGAGTCAAGAGTCTCCGAAACCGGCGAGTGTGTATGAAGAGAATTAAGATTGTTGAGGAAGCGAGTGAAGTATGCAAAGATAGAGTTCTCTGGCACTCTGTTCTGTCTGCCTACCCTGCAAGGAATATGGCGTGAAGATATGTATCTATGTATGTACAAATAAAAGTCAAAAGTATTCGTCGTGCAGTTTGAAATTGAGACTTCTAAGAGCTCTCTATTGCTATCTCTCTATCTTATCAATACATATTTGCATACGATTGCTGCTGCTTAGATCGATAAGAAAACTAACCGTTTTTTTTAATTCATAGGCTTATAGTAATAATCATGAAGTTCTTTTTTTTCATTAAGTTCTTATAGTAATAATCATGAAAATAGCTTTTGATCGAAAGCTAACGTTATGAATTTCTCTCCGTACAGGTGCACCAGGCACACCAAGTGTGACAGACTGGGACAAGGATCACGTGGACCTCAAATGGACTCCACCTCGCGAAGATGGAGGTGCTCCTATCGAGGGATACATTGTTGAGAAGAAGGATAAGTTTGGCAACTGGGAGAAGGCGCTCGAAGTCCCCGCTGATAAGACCAATTGCACAGTACCAGATTTGATCGAAGGACAGACTTATGAATTTAGGTTTGTAAAACAAATTTGAATGAGTTTAAAATAAATATTATGAGGTTTATTGCTTTTTGGTAATACTAATTTGTCTGTTTCCTTAGGGTTCGCGCCGTGAATAAGGCCGGTCCAGGAGAACCTAGTGACAGTACACATCCGATCGTTGCCAAGCCTAGGAACTTGGCACCAAAGATTGACAGGACCAACTTGATTGATATCAAGATCAAGGTCGGACAGAAGTTCGGATTTGATGTCAAGGTAAGGCATATTAAACCTTCATAGACGTGTAATAAATTTATATCGATTTAATTTATATCATTTATATCGACCTGGACCAATTCTATTTGATGCTGTTTGGTCAACAATTACGTTCCCAAGGAGAGTTGACGTCTGGCATGCGGCTGGTCATAAAACTATTGCCAATAACTTTTTTGCAATATGTATGATAGAACAGAGTACATATTGTGTCAACCCCATGTAATTGGGATAAGAGTAGGAGAATGAATGAGACATGTAATAAAGCTGCAAATTTTTTTTTTAAACTTTACTAAAATATATAATAGCAACAACTATTTTAACAAGAAACCCTACTTTTTGGGTTCGGGGTTTGTATTGGTAGATAGCGGCTATACCCCTGGTATTGCAAAGCCTTTTTGTTTCATGAGCGGCAGTAATACTACGGTGTCAGTAGTGCATCAGGTGTGCCGCTTACTCGTTCATAAAATGATTTAATACATGGAATATATTATAGCTATTTCAAAATTCGTTTCGAGTTAGTTATAACAATCAAAAAAAAATACCAGTTTTTAAATTAAATAAAAAAAAAACTAATAATGCTGATTATTATAAAGGTCTAAATTGAAATAAAACTGCTTTTACGGATTCAATCGCATTTGTATTTGATTTTTAATTTGCCGACGTTTCGAACACTTCACAGAGATCATGGTCACGGGAGGATAGTCCTCAGTCTCAAACGCCATAGAATCCGTAAAAGTAGTTTTATTTCAAATGTGTAATACTCGAGTAAACATCATTAAGATCTAAATTACTAATTTATGCAATTTTTTTTTAAATGCATATAACATAAGGATTTATATGGTAAGATTGCGTTTCTATCCAAGTTGTAATATGTCTAGTTTACTATTGTTTATTATTTCAATTTAATTTGCTTACAGTACTACTATGATTGTACAGATGGTGTAGAGGTTAAGATATCGGCCTATAGTGCTAAGTGTTACGGGATCGATGCCCGCACAGGACTATACTTTTTGCGATCCATAAATTGTTGTTCTGTGTCTGCTCAATTTGTGTCAGTTAATTATATGTTTATGAAGTCATCCGCAATACAAGGATTAGTTCCTTAATTTAAAATGTTATTTTTTATAAAGAAAAGCAATATAATATAATGTAGCTTCGTAGCAAGATTTTTACATACTATTTGATATTTATGGTTTATTTGTTTTAATTATATTTTTAATTGAGTAACTAAAATGTTTACTTGCACCATATTTTCTATTAATCTGAAAAAAATAATAAACTTATTTTTTCTTTAATCAGGTAACTGGTGAACCAATGCCAGAAACTAAATGGTTCCTGGCCAAGAAGGAAGTCAAATCTAGCGGTGATATGAAGGTTCAGCATTCCGATTATAATACGAAACTGAACTGCAAGACTGCCAGGAGGGCAGACAGCGGTAGATACACAATTACAGCTGAGAATACTAACGGCAAGGACGTTGCAGAAGTCGAAGTTATCGTACTTGATGTGCCTAGTCCACCTGGAGGTCCACTCAAGGTATAATAATCAGCTAATCGTACTATCTGGTAGTGACTAGAAAAGTTTTCAACCTTAATATTGTAGTCATCATCATCATCATCACAGCCCATATATGTCCCACTGTTGGGCTCGGGCCTCCACCGCAATGGCAGAGAAATTAACCTACTATACCACGTTGGTCAGACGTGTTGGTATAGGGATTGGTTTCGAGTTTTCCTTCTCGCGCAAAGATGTTATATGCGTTTTATATCCCTTAGTCGTCTCTTACGATCACCCATGGGTGAGATAGGGGGTGATGAATTGTATTCTTACTCCGTCACCACACGGATAAAATATCGTAAAATCCGTCAAGTGCTGGATTTTAATAGCATAATGGCAATTCCGCCTAATATTTAGTGATGAAAGTTTAAATTCCCAACATTTGAAACCATATTGACAGCCGATCGTAAAACTTAGCCAATAAATACTCATTTTCCTCCCATGTTGGAGAAGGAAGGCATGCTGTGCCAATCCTATATAAATGGATATTTTATATTTACTATAATTCATTGTAGATTGGTGATAATTATAAAAATAATTACGAGGTTCCTGTAAAAGTAATTCCGCAGACGTTGATAGAAAATTAACGCAAATATAACTATAATAAATATAATATACTTATAGGTAATCTTTAAGTATGATATAGAAGAGTCGAACATATGACAGCTTTATAACGACCTGGGCCAACTACTTCTGATGCCGTTTGGCCAACAATTACATTCCCAAGGAGGCTTGACGTCTGGCAGGCGGCAGGTCATAAAACTACTGCCAATAACTTTTACAATATGTACTATGGAAGAAGAGTACATATCTTATCGACCCCAAGTAATTGGGATAAAAGTAGGAGAATGATAAACGTATAAATAATATTTTCTTCTTTTCACCGCAAATAGCCTCGTTAGCCTTTTCCACAGCAATAAAAAAATCAATCTACTACACCACCACTTTGACTGGGCGGTTTGGTATAATTTTTTTTAATTTCAGTTTTCTTTCTCTGGTATTGATGACAGAAACTGGGTAGAGGAACGGGTGATAAATCGTATTTTACTCCGTCCCAATAATAAGAAATAATCACAGCTGCGATGATATTGAGGTTTATATTCCAATGAATATGGTGTACTTAATTTATTTTCTTGCCTTTCTATAGGTATCTGATGTCCACGCAAATGGTGCTAAGTTGTCCTGGAATCCACCAGCCGATGATGGCGGTCAGCCTATCGATAAATACATTGTGGAAAGGATGGACGAAGCGACCGGAAGATGGGTCAACGCTGGTGAGACTGATGGACCACAGACCAGCCTGGCGGTCGACGGTTTACAACCCGGACACAAATACAAATTTAGAGTCAGGGCTGTTAATAGGTGAGTAATAAGCAAACAGCATACATTATTGAATAAAATATTTAATATTCTCACCTCTATTGCAAATAAGTTTCATGGGGTCTTTTAAACCATCCATCGCCCTTCAAATTAAATTTCCTACGAAATGCATTCTCTAGGTGATTCGTATTTCGATTTTAACGACTTCCACGAGAGTGACCTTTCATTGGCGATTTTCTTCCTAACCTATCAGCACAGAGGAAACTCCACCCATTTTAAAAACAAAACTTAATAATTCTATAATGTATTATTATCGTAACTGTAAATTTAAATAAAAACCTTATTCACGAAAGAATAAATATTTCATCTTGTCATATATCTAATAGTTTAGTATTGGGTGTGTTTTAATTTAAATATTAACTCAGAATTTAGTTAAAAAAACATATTAATAATTAATTTTATATCCACAGGCAAGGCAAATCCGAGCCTCTCACCACACCACATGCAACTGAAGCGAAGAATCCATTCGACGTTGCCGGCAAACCTGGCACTCCAAAGATCAAGGACTTCGACCGCGACTTCGTGGAACTGGAATGGACTAGGCCTGAAACCGACGGTGGTGCACCTATCACGGGTTACGTTATCGAGAAGAAAGATAGATTCGCCCCAGATTGGGAAGAATGCGCCACTGTTGAAGGCGATGTAACTTCTGGCAAAGTACCAGATTTAATCGAAGGAAACACATACGAATTTCGTGTCCGTGCTCTTAATAAAGCAGGTAAAGGCGAGCCCAGTGATGGAACAGCACCACACTTGGCTAGACCCAAAAACCTGGCGCCGAAGATCGACAGAAACTTCATGTTTGACATCAAAGTCAAGGTTGGACAGAACTTTGATTTGGATGTGCCAGTTGCTGGTGAACCTACACCTACTAAAGAATGGTTCAATGGTGATAATATTATCATGAACAGTGATAGAATTAAGATTGTGTCTGACACTCATAGCACTAAGATTCGTGTTATTGATGCTAAGAGGGCTGATTCAGGATCCTATACACTTAAAGCCAGAAACATTAATGGTACTGACACAGCTACTGTCAAGATTACTGTCATGGATGTGCCTCTACCACCTGATGGTCCATTGAGAGCCGATGATATTACCAAGTCTGGATGCACTCTCCGCTGGAAACCACCTAAAGATGATGGTGGCTGTGAAATCACTCACTACGTTGTTGAGAAGATGGATCAAGAGAATATGAGATGGATCCCTGCTGGTGATGTGCAAGGATGCAGTATCAGGATTGATCATCTTATTGAAGGCCATGACTATAATTTCAGAGTGAAGGCAGTGAATAAACTCGGTGAATCTACACCTCTTACTGGTCATGAACCTATTACAGCTAAAGATCCTTATGGTACTCCAGACAAACCTGGAACCCCTGTTGTTAAGGACTGGGACAAAGATCACATGGATTTGGAATGGGTACCACCAAAGAAGGATGGTGGTTCTCCGATTACTGGTTATGTTATTGAAGCTAAGAAGAAATACGGACCTTGGGAAGTCGCTGCCACTGTCCCAGGCAATCAAACCACAGCTACGGTACCTGGCCTCACAGAGGGTGAAGAGTACGAGTTTAGGGTTATTGCTGTGAATAAAGCTGGTAATGGTGAACCCAGTGATGCCTCTACTCCTCAAGTGGCTAAAGCCAGGTTCTGCGCACCACAATTCGATAAGATGCTCTTGGCTGATAAGACTGTAAAAGCTGGACAAAGAATTCAATATGAAATACCCATGGAAGCCTCACCCAAACCTACTGTGGAATGGCAGATCAATGGTAAAGTTGTACAACCTTCAGATAGAATTGATATCCAGCTTCTTCACAATAGGGTCATTTTAGACATTCCATTCTCTGTCAGAGCTGATGGAGGAGTATATAAATTAACTTTAAAGAATGACCTTGGTATTTGCTCAGCGTCTGCTCAAGTCACAGTTCTAGACAAACCTTCAAGACCTGAAAAGCCACTGCTTGTATCTGATGTCACTAAAGATTCATGCTCACTGTCATGGAAGGTTCCCTTGGATGATGGTGGATCACCAATTCTTCACTATGTTATTGAAAAGATGGATCTTTCTCGTGGTACCTGGTCTGACGCAGGTATGAGTACATACCTGTCTCATAGCGTAACAAGGCTTATCCATATGAAAGAATATCTCTTCAGGGTCAGTGCAGTCAATGCTATCGGACAGTCTGAACCCTTGGAACTTGATCGTGCTATTGTTGCGAAGAACGAGTTTGATGAACCATCAGCACCTGGTAAACCTAAGGCTACTGACTGGAGCAAGAACCACGTAGACCTTGAATGGGAACCACCTAAATCTGATGGTGGATCACCTATTTCGGGTTATATCGTACAAAAGAAAGAGAAAGGTAGCCCTTACTGGGTAAACGCTGCTCATGTACCATCAGGTAAAAACAAGGCCACCGTACCTGACCTTACTGAAGGTCAGGACTATGAATTCCGCGTTATTGCTGTTAATCAAGCTGGACAATCGGAGCCTAGTGAGCCTTCTGATATTGTCACAGCTAAAGACCGCTTCGTGGCTCCAAAGATTCTCACTCCCCTTAAAGAAGTTCGTATTAAGGCTGGTCTTATCTTCCACTTAGATGTTGACTTTATCGGAGAGCCAATTCCTGAAGTTACATGGACTTGTAACGGTAAACCAGTTATTGCTAATGATAGGACTACAGTCACATCTGTTGGTCATCATACCATTGTACACACTGTAAACTGCAAGAGGTCAGACGCTGGTAAATATAACCTAAAACTTAAGAATGATTCTGGCACCGATGAAGGCAGCTTTGAGTTGATAGTGTTGGATGTTCCTGCACCTCCCGAGCCGCCGTTCACTTACGAAGAGATTACTTCACAATCTGTCACATTGTCCTGGAAACCACCTAAAGATAATGGTGGCAGTGAACTAACTGCTTACGTTATTGAGAAGAGAGATTTGACACATGGTGGTGGATGGGTACCAGCTGTAACATATATTAACCCGAAATTCAACCATGCTACTGTACCCAGATTAACTGAAGGTACCAAATATGAATTCAGAGTCTTCGCTGAGAATCTTCAAGGACGCTCAGAACCTTTAGTTACCGATAGACCAATTGTAGCTAAGAACCAATATACTGTACCTGGTAAACCTGGCAAACCAGAATTGGTTTCTGCTGATAAAGATCACATTCAGGTCAAATGGTCTTCCCCTATCTCTAATGGAGGATCAAATATTCTTGGTTATGATGTTGAGAGACGTGACAAGGCTACTGGCCGCTGGATTAAATTGAACAAAGATCCAGTTAAATTCAATGAGTACAACGATGACAGGGTCCAGGAAGGTCATCAGTACGAATACAGGGTATCTGCAGTCAATGCTGCTGGTCCTGGACAGCCTTCTGATCCATCCAACGTACTCATTGCTAAACCAATGAAGGAGAAACCTAAGCTTCACTTAGACCACTTGATTGGTAGGAAGATCAAGGTTCGCGCTGGTGAGCCTATTAATATTAACATTCCAATTTCTGGAGCGCCAACTCCAACTATATCATGGACTAAGGGAACTGTACCTCTAGCACCGTCATACAGGTTGTCCGCTGAAACCAAGAACGATGAAACTAAACTCTGTATTGAGAAATCTGTTAGGGAGGACGCTGGTAAATATACTATCACAGCATCCAATGCACATGGCAAAGATTCCGCTGATATCGAAGTTATTGTCGTTGATAAACCAGGAATGCCTAAAGGACCTCTAATATGCCAACCCGTTACTCATGACTCTGTCAGTCTTAGCTGGCAGCCACCTACCGATGACGGTGGTTCAGAGATTACTGGTTATGTTGTAGAGGTTGCGGAATTCGGAGTAAACGACTGGAGAACAGTCGCTGGATTCTGTCCTAAATGTTCATTTAATGTCAAAAATCTGACAGAAGGTAAGAAATACGTGTTTAGAGTGCGTGCCGAAAATCTCTACGGAGTATCAGATCCTTTGGAAAGCAAACCTACACTGGCAAAATCACCGTTCGATCCACCAGATGCACCCGAAACACCAAAGATCACTGGTTACAGTTCCAACAGCTGTTCCTTGGAATGGGAACCACCAGCGAACTGTGGAGGCAAACCCATTACTGGATATATTGTTGAAAAGAGGGAACGTGGCGGTGACTGGGTCAAGGTTAACAATTATCCTACACCAAACACCTGCTACACCGTATCTGACTTGCGTGAGGGTAACAAGTACGAGTTCCGTGTTATTGCCGTTAACGAAGCTGGACCTGGCAAACCAAGCAAACCGACTGAACCAATTACAGCACAGACACAACGTCTTAAACCCAGCGCACCTGAGGCTCCTAAACCCGATAGAGTCACAAAAGACTCAGTTACACTATCATGGAGGCCACCAAAGAGTGATGGTGGAGCTAAGATCAAGGGTTATATCGTCCAACAGAAGGGCAAGGGTGACAAAGATTGGAAAGATGTTAATGACGTACCTATTCCTGGCCTGGTTCATACCGTACCTAAACTTAAAGAAGGTGATGAATATCAATTCAGGGTTATTGCTGTCAATGACGTTGGCAGGTCAGATCCTAGCAAGCCTACGAGCGATATCACGATTGCTGAACAACCGAACAAACCATGCATGGACCTTGGTGGAGTCAGGGATATTACGGTTCGTGCTGGAGAAGACTTCTCCATCCACGTACCGTACACTGGTTTCCCGCAACCAACAGCTTCATGGTTCGCTGATGATAACCTTCTGGACGTTGAAGGTGATTCTAGGATATTCCAGAAAATCACACCAGACTCTGCTTCGCTTGTAGTCAAGAACGCTAAAAGATCAGATGGTGGACAATACCGTCTGCAACTGCGTAATCCGTCTGGATACGATACAGCTACCATCAACGTTCGTGTCTTGGACAGGCCTGGTAAACCAGAGAATCTTCGCGCTGACGAATTTGAAGGCGAAGCTCTTACGTTGTACTGGAACCCGCCGAAAGACAATGGCGGCGGTGATATCACTAACTATGTTGTTGAGAAACGCGAAGCTAGATCACCCAACTGGACCAAGGTTTCTGGATATGTTACTACTCCGTTCTTACGTGTGAAGAACTTGACTGTAGGAAAGGATTACGAGTTCAGGGTTATGGCTGAGAACCAGTACGGTCAATCAGACCCAGTTCAAACCACAGAACCAATCAAAGCGAGACATCCATTCGATCCTCCAGGACCACCTGGTGCGCCTAGATCTGTGGAGACAACAGAGTCTTCCATCACTATCACCTGGACCAAACCTCGTCATGACGGTGGATCACCAATTACCGGATATGTCGTTGAAAAGAGACTTATAACTGAAGATAAATGGACCAAAGCATCTCATGCACACATTCCTGATACTACTTACAAAGTAACTGGTCTCATAGAGAATCATGAATACGAATTCCGTGTAGCTGCTATCAATGCTGCCGGTCAGGGTAGCTATTCAGCTAGTTCTGATGCCATCAGGGCTTGCGCTCCACCAAATTGCCCGAGGATTACTTCGGATCTCAGCCTCAGGGACATTACTGTTATTGCTGGAGAGGAGATCAAGATCACTGTACCTTTCACTGGAAACCCGAGGCCGAAGGTTAGTCTTCAATATTTGGCACCTATTTCCATCATCGTATTTACTAACAAAATTTTCATCTTCCTCCACGATTAGGAATTTTATCCTCTGTTTATTCTCATTCTATCCATATCATGCCATATGATACGTATGCATACATCGCGGTTATCTTGTCCTAAATCTACTTGTACCTCCTACAAACTTCAATCCTCAACTTAAATCTTTTCTATAATAATTGGCTTCTAGCATGGTAATTTATTTCTATAGATAAATTTCTTGATGATCTAAGTCCGATTATTCATTTTCATGAAGATTAACTAGTAAAGTCACCCGTTTTATTGGTTATAAAGGTCTAACTATAGATCTATTATTATTATTATTCTTACATATATTACATGGCCTCACGCCTGTTTCCCAGAGGAATACGCAGAGACTACGAATTGCCACAAGCCAAGATCCTAGCATCGCTTCATTCACACTCATTACAATCTTCATGCATGCTCTAGGAATACGAATGCTCTTAATATGACCTTTCGTCAACACGTCTCCAATTTGACCCAGAAATATATGACGTGATCTTCCTCTTGTAGTCGTCCCATTCATACTTCCTTTATTATTTTTCTTATGTTTATAAATTTATAATATAAAAATAACATCCCAATTTAAGTTTAATATTATATAGAACATATTTCGTTGATCTTCAGAAAACATAAAAAAAAAAAAATATTCAAGTAAATATTTGTGAGAAATTGCCATAAGAGTTGATCATTTTTCCGTTTGCTTTTCAGGTATCATGGGTAGTGAATAATGATGAAGTATTCCCGGACAACCGCATCCGCTTCGTAACGTCAGATGTGGACACTGTATTCCACAATTCTAGCGCTAAACGTTCTGACACTGGATCTTACACCATACAGCTGGTGAACAGCGAAGGTTCTGATAGTGCTACATGCCGGGTAAGAATCCTTTTTTAGCCATCATCTCGTCTCGGATTCGAGCCTTTTACATAATGAGAAAGAAATTGACTTTACTACGCTGATCAGAGGCATTTCATCATCATCATCTTCACAGCTCATAAATGTCCCACTGTTGGGCACGGGCCTCCTCCGTAATGGGATGGAAATTAACCTACTATACCGCGCTGGTCAGACGTGTTGGTATAGGGTTTTGTTTCGAGTTTTCCATCTCTCGCATAGATGTTATATGCGTTTTATATCCTTTAGTCGTCTCGTACGATCACCCACGGGTAAGATATGGAGTAACAGACGCATTTGTTAATTTTCATTTCAAGTTTGCCTTCTCTTGTTTAGACGTTATATTCTATTATATATACCTTATATATCTTTTACTATGGAGAAGACAAGGGGTGGTAAATTATATAATGATTTTCGAAAATCGTATTTTTTGTCTTAATTTTTGTGAATACTCGATTAGCAATCTGAATGTAACCTAGTCTCATACAGTTTTGTTCGTATTACGAATAAAATTGTTTGTATTTCAGTTTCTTCATATTGAATAGCGTATCGTTAGAATTCACTGCCTATCAGTCACTTAATTCTTTGTTTTTAATTGAAAGCTAACTACCCAATTAAAGATTCCTCTGAGAATTTTGGTAGAACATGAAAATATACCCGATTACGAAGCGAAAAATGATGTCACAAGCGGGATTCGAACCCGCGCCTATTGGGATTCCGGCCCAATCGTGCTGCCACTACGCCACCGTGACTAATTGTAGGACATGCAAATTTCACTTTCGTATCATATTTACGTCTTAAGGTGACGGTATGCTATCTACCTGACAATGTTTACACATTGGTATAGGCTTAATACTTCAAACTTTGCAGTTAGAATTGTATTAAACGATGACACAACCTTTTTATATAACCAATAGGCACGGGTTCGAATCCCGCTTGTGACATAATTTTTCGCTTCGTAATCGGGTTTTATAAATAATTAAGCATATTAAATGCTAAATTTCAGTAATTTAAATAAAAATATACGTAAAGCACTGCTATACCATATTCAATACACTTATTTAGTGCATTCATAACAAACTCATATTTATATTTTTGGTAGAATTAATCAGTTATTATGGTTTCTGCAGGTATTGGTAGTAGATAAACCATCACCGCCAGTGGGACCATTGGATGCTTATGACATCACGCCAGACACATGCACACTATCCTGGAAGCCACCACTTGATGATGGCGGTTCGCCAATCACCAATTATGTGGTGGAGAAGATGGATAACAATGGAGTAAGTACTATCACAATGTAATGCCTCAATATACTGACAAGTTATTTGTAGGGTAATGTGCGATATGGAAATAGATAGACCCGAAAGGATAACCTGAACTTCAAAGTCAAGGAATCTGTTCCAGTAACCTGTTCCATTGTCTAAAGAGCATAATACAGCAGATTATTTAGTCTAGTGTTAAATGGGATATGTCCGGCTCATTCTGTCAAATGATATAGAAGTTTCGCTCTCGTCTCTCTACTTTAGTACTCCGAGTATGAATCTGCTAATCGTCAGCGTATCATCTTTTGGTTAATTTTGAGGTTTGGAGGAATCAAGCCGATTTCTTCGTGTAATAGAGGTCTAGTTTTCACCATTTTATATGTGACTTAAATGCTTCGGAATAGAGGCTAAAAGCATAAAATTATAACCATAATGAGTGTGACTACCTTAATTACCCTGAAGCATAACAAAGCGATGGTAACTATGGGATTACATACATACATATCATCACGCTATATCCCTTGCAGGGTAGGCAGAGAGAACGGAGTGCAAGAGAACTCTATCCTTGTATACTTCATTCGGAGACTCTTGACTCTACCTTCCTTCAGTACGTGACCAATCTGGTCTAGGTAGGTTAGTCTCAGTCTCCCCCGGTACCTACATCCTTCCACTTTTGCATGGGATTCTTACGTAATGCTATGGGATTCTTACGTAATAATCCTGTGTCGAGCAAAAAAATGGTGAGAGCTTTTAACAAACTTCCTCGATTGTCAAGGATTCTCTTTAGAAATTCATAATAGTAGGTTTGAAACTGTGTCAAGTATGTGAAAATAACTATTCAAGAGGTGGGACTTAAAATTATACTTCGGAATGTAGAATTACATAATGTGCGAGATAAAAAAAATAATGTTCTATTCTTTGATCAGATATGGACGAAGATATCATCATTCGTGCGCAGTTGCCATTATAATGTGATGGGTCTGGAACCAAATCGCAAGTATACATTCCGTGTTCGTGCTGAGAACCAATATGGCGTGTCGGAACCATTGACCATGGATGACTCTATTACTGCTAAGGTGAGTTTTAATATTGTTCTGAATCGTAATTATCATCCTCTTAACTCTATTATATCGGTTCGACTCTCTCGTCTGAAGTAGATCTAGCAAAAAAGCATACTCCACATAGGAAGAGAAAGAGCTTGACCTAACATACCGTGTTAGCATAGGGTTCTATTTCGTGTTTTTTTTAATCCTTGATTACGAGCGAAAAATGATTGTTACACATGGGAATCGAACCCACGTCTATTGGTAATCCATTCCAATCGTGCTACGATTACGTAATCGTGTTTTTTTGTTGTGATGTTATGTGATTGCATCTCCCAGTCCTCATTTATTTCCACGGTCAAGGCAGGCATAACGAATATATTCTCACCACATAAAACTTTCAGATACATATATGAATCAGATTCATATATGTATCTGAAAAGGGTTGTCCGCGCAATTTATAATCTAGGCCCAAGAATTTCACTTCGAGAGAAATTCAAAGAGGTGAATATTCTGACTGTTGTATCACAATATATATACAAAAATGTTTTGTATGTAAAAAGAAGTTTCAGTAACTTTGAAAGATATTCCGACATTCATTGTGTGAATACTCGGAATAAGGACAAATTAGTTGTACACAGTACGCGTCTTCATAGAATTAATAGGTCATTCATGGGGCAATGTATATGCTTCTATAATAAATTACCAAAAGATATCCGAGATATGACTGTGAACAAGTTTAAAAGGGCTGTCAAGAACAGACTCTGTAAAAAAGGTTATTATAAAATCTCGGATTATCTAAGCGATAGTTTAGACTGGCTATGAGCAGCTCCTCTTTCAGCAATTACATTATTTTTTTAAACTGTTTAGTTACTATTTCTTTTTAATATTTGTACATACTTGTAAAGCGTAGCGTGTGTTGCCTGACGAATTTTGACTTTTTTGCATTTATAGTACATGGTATTGGTCATGCTCACTGAAAGGTCCACTTGCGGTAGCTGCGTGGAGCGGGTCTCTCCCTTCCCTCCAAGGTGGTTGAGGGAAGTGAGAGCTGCTCTAGTAGTTAACTCGTGATCGGGTGCCGCTCCAGCCATAGTCTTTTTTTTATTGTATTTTAACTATTGCGTTCGAAGGGCATCGCACTGAAGCTAATTAAATAATAAACATGTACTATTTTTTTTTATATAAAAAATGAAAAAGAATATAATAACATAGATAAAATATAAATAGACAAACCCACTGAGTTTCTTGCCGGATCTTGTCAGTAGCGGTCTCATTCCGATCCGGTGGTAGTTTATTAGATTAACTTTAAATGTAAAAAAATTACAATATGTAAGTGTCCTCGCAGGGTTTATGCATAACAAATGAACTTGAATCATATAAACATTTTCTCTATCTATTACCGATATCAGTACCATTGTCGCGAAGATTGCTACCCAAACCATAAACACACCTATGCAATCATTAATTTTATTTCATAATTTTTTTTACAGTTCCCATTCACAATTCCGGATCCACCAGGCATACCTCGTGTGACAGATTGGGACGGTTCCACCGCCACACTCATTTGGGACAGGCCAAGGTCAGATGGAGGTGCTCGCATCCAAGGTTACAAGGTTGAATTCCGTGACGTACAGGATGGCGTATGGAATGGCGCCGACTACCTTGTCAAGGAGTGTACTTATCAGGTGAGACCATTCAATCGTTAAATATGGGTATCGATAAGATATTTATATGCTATCTGTGGATACATAATTCCTCGCTGTATGATTATGGTAAATATTAACAACAACGCCATCTACAGGCTCAAGAAAAATACTGTTAGATTGTAATTAAGTTTGAATACAACGCCATCTATAATATCACAGGAACAACACTTAATATACGTGAGACGTTTGTCGAATATGTGTTGCTGTCTATATTTTTACAATTACATATTTAACCGAAAATTAATTCCTTGGTATTATTATATTCAGTAATATCTTCACCTAAAATAATAATTGTAAGTTTTATTTTGATAGTGTAAAAATTTTGCTATAAATAATTGAAATTTTGAGGGGTTTATTTATATTCCCATGTGGTGAATGGTAAATAATATATATCGTTAACTCTCACGTTCCTGTGGAAGTTATAATATCCGGCTACAGTTTAACCATGCCAATAGGCAGCAACAATCTTGGGAAACTCATAACACCATCTGCGCACATCAAACCCAAAGATTAAGCCATCGTCCACCATTCTTGAAGATTCCTAGAAGATAGTGGATCTCGATATATACATATTCTATTTAAAAAGATATAATATTTAAATTGTGATCGTTCTTTTAGGCATATAACTTGGAGCCGGGTCATGAGTATGAGTTCCGTGTACGCGCAAAGAACGCTGCCGGATGGAGCAAATACTCTGCCTCTTCGCAGAAGTTCAAGGTGCGCTCGCGCAGCAACCCACCAGCACCGCCGCGTGCACCTCGTGTATTGCGCGTTGGCAAGAACTACGTCGACTTGTCATGGGATCCACCCGCAAGCGATGGAGGTAAAAACTCATCTTATTCATTGTAATTTTTTCATTCAAAATTGTTACTTTTATTATAGCATAAGTTTAATAATAAAATTATCATACAAAAAATATAGATATATAAATTGTATCATAAAATCATCATTATATATCGATATAGGATAGAATGAGTCTCGCCTCTCATTTGTATTTTTCTTTCTGTCCATCTGATGATGATTTTATTAGCTATATAATTTGTCCGATAATTTTTGTATAATAATTTTATTAATAAACTTATGCTATTATGGCGAAGAAATGACGGCGAACTTTTAGCGGGCACGTGAAAGTGTTTATGGGATTTTATGTAATGTGATACGGAAGAAGTGCTAAGGGGCTGTGAATATGATATAACAGTACTTTCATATGGTTGCGTTTATTACCAAAATTTCAGAAAATACCATCAACAATGTGGCCATGGTACTGTTGAAAGCGGCGATTTGACTTATTGACACATAATTAGTTTAAAAGAAGTGATAATTATAGTGTAAATATATAAAATTGCCTAAAAAATATAAAGTTCCCTAAAAAATAAAAATGACAGCTAGTGACGTCTTACGTACGTTATACACACTAGTACCTCTGCTACATTGATAACCGTGGGAAGAAATTTATATACATTAACCACCCGCTAGAGGGCGTAACTTCGTGTTAACACTTTCTATAGAATTTACAGATGGCTCTAGTAGAAAAATTAAAAGCCGGTGTTAAAATTCTCAAATGTTATATGACCCAACTCTCTCCGATACTGATCAAGCATACTTACCTGGCATAGGGGATACCGTGATCAAGAAGGCGGTTCCCCCAGGGCGAGACCCCTCCATTGCACTGCGGTTGGGTTGACCCCTGCGATTATCCCTAATGTGGATAACTCGGATGCGTAATTTTTGATAGTGGCAGCGTACGCGCTGTCTCCCCTGTTTCATTACCAAATTATAAGCGTTTACTGCAATTAGATAAATCTGTTCGAGTTACTTACTATTATGAAAGTCTGATCAACAATTGGTTTGAGTTGCTGCTTGATCATACTATTATCATTTTCATTGCGATTCTATTATTAATATGTTATATTTTTGGTAATACGAGTTAGGACATGTCTGATATTTTAATTATTAGTTAGTTGTCTTGGCCATTTTCTTGCTCTTAGACATGCAATATTCCGCGTAGGCCACGGATGTCAATGAATCTGAACCAGTACTCGTTCCAATGGCGATGGGGAGGAAACACGGTGGGTTATGGAGTCCTACGCCATCCTTCCGTCACCCCGGACGGAATGGGAGGGGTATGTCCAGACTATAGCCTGCCAAAAAAAAAAGGAATACATAAATTTTACGTAATTGAAATGACATAATCCGCATTCAGGGATTGCTCGTCTTGCATCGTCTGAGATAACACATATAACCTAAATAAAATATTTACACATATTTTTATTAGTTTTAATGTTATTCATCATCATCATCACAGCACTAATATGTGCCACTGTTGGGCTCGAGCCTCTTCCGTAATGGGAAGGAAATTAACCTACTATACCGCGCTGGTCAGACGTGTTGGTATAGGGTTTTGTTTCGGGTTTTCCTTCTCTTGCATAGATGTTATATGCATTTAATATCCCTTAGTCGTCTCTTACGATCACCCACGGGTAAGATAGGGTGTGAATTCTATTCTTACCACACGGATAATGCGAAAAATAAGTTATATACATTCTATAAAATAATTCAAAACCGTAAACAAAACCGTGTAATATAATATTCACCGTAAACAAAACCGTGTAATATATTGTTCAAAATCGTGTAATATAATATTGTGTTTTAAATATAAAATAATGAAATTTTAAATTAGTTTATTTTTGATGGCAGGTTCTCGCGTGACCGGCTACATAATCGAAAGACGCGACGTCGGCAGCTCCGTATGGATAAAGTGCAACGACTACAACGTACAGGACACTACATTCACGGCGCTCGGTCTCAACGAGAAAGCAGATTACGAGTTCAGAATCATCGCTGTCAATTCCGCCGGTATGTACATATTTTAAATCATCATCATTACAGCCCATAAATGTCCCACTTTTGGGCTCGGGCCTCCTCCGTAATGGGAGGGCAATTAACCTACTATACCGCGCTGGTCAGACGTGTTGGTATAGGGTTTTGTTTCGAGTTTCCTTCTCTCGCATAGATGTAATACGCGTTTTATATCCCTTAGTCGTCTCGTACGATCACCCACGGGTAAGATATGGAGTGGTGAATAGTTCTCTTACTCCGTCACCACACGGAAATATTTTAAATAATTGTCTCGTTTTCGAATATAATCTAAACAGTTCATGCATATTTTTATACTATGTTTTTGTGTCAATAAGACACTAAGGAATAAATTTTTATATCGCAGGAAAATTGAAATATGAATACAAATAACGTGGTTCGTACAAAAAAATAGCCTTCGTGGAAATCGAACTCATGACATTTTACACTAGAAGTCAGTACTTAAACCACTTCATTTGTACAGTTTTATACTGATACAAATTATAGGGTAAATGATAGATATATGTTATATTATAACAATGTTTTTAAACATACAATGATAAGAAAAATGTGCAATGATTGGGGCCGGTAGGTGGCTCTGTGATAGATCATCGCAGTTCATATATATCCCACTGTTGGACTCCAGCCTCCTCTATAATGGGAGGGAAATTGACTTACTATAACACGCTGGTCACGCGTGTTTAGTATAGGGTTTTGTTTCGAGATTTTCTTCTCTTGCATAGATGTTGTATGCGTTTTATATCCTTTAGTTGTCTCTTACGATCACCCACGGGTAAGATAGGAGATGATGATTTGTATTCTTACTGCGTCACCACATGGAAAGCTGTGTTAGATGAAATATATATATTTTAGTCTAAGATACAGGTGGTATCTTTTCGCAGCGGATCTGGTCAACTAATTACATATATTTTTCTTTACAGGCAAGTCCGAGCCATCAAGCTGTACGACACCGGTCCGAACTGGTGAAGAGCTGGGAGGCACGAAACCCGAATGGGTGAAACAATTACCTGCAATTATTTGCACGCCTCTGGGTAGACCGTTTACTTTAGAATGTATTGCTACTGGAAACCCAGTACCTACTGGACGCTGGCTTAAGAATGGCAGGGAGATCGTGCTGGGCACTAGGTATTTGTAATTCACATTTTTTGTTATCAATAAAAATATCACACACTGAATATTAACTCTTTATATCGCGGGGGACTTCCACAGATAATACTACATACATATCATCACGCCATATCCCTTGCAGGATAGGCAGAAAGAACAGAGTGCCAGAGAACTCTATCTTTGCATACTTCACTCGCTTCCTCAACATTCATAATTCTCTTCATATACGCTCGCCGGTTTCGGAGACTCTTGACTTCACCTTCCTTCAGTACATGACCGATCTGGTCTAGGTAGGTTAGTCTCGGTCTCCCCCGGTACCTACATCCTTCCACTTTCGCATTGTATATCTTCTTAACCAGAAATATAATACTCAATCAATATATTCAGGCCTTACATATAAATGTAGACGAAGATAGACTTATTGATGGATTGTAAACCTTTAGGCATTATCATCATCAACTTAGCTTATATAGTTGCCACTACTGGGTTCAAGCCCTCACCACAATAGAGAGGAAGTTGACCTACGCCTTTTTGATTTTTACAGGATATAGGAGTTTGTTACAGGATTTATATACGAGTCCCTTAGTCGTCTCTTACGTAACCCACGAATAAGATAGGTGATGATCATCATCATCATTACAGCCTATATATGTCCCACTGTTGGGCTCGGTCCTCCTCCGTAATATGAGGGAAATTAACCTACTATACCGCGCTTGTCAGACGTGTTGGTATACGGTTTTGTTTCGAGTTTTCCTTCTCTTGCATGAACGTTATATGTGCTTTATATCCCTTAGTCGTCTCTTACGATCACCCACGGGTAAGATAGCGGGTGGTGAACTGTATTATTACTTCGTCACCACACGGATATATATAGATGATGATATCCTTTGGTAATTTAATAACATTTTCATTTTTTTAGGTTCATAGCAGAGTCACGAGAGGGTACCCTACGTTTGAACATCACAGAGTCCCACGACGGTGATGACGGCGATTACACTTGCGAAGCCGTCAACAATATTGGTTTCATCTATTGCACTGGACATCTTAAGATTGGAAGTAAGTTTTAAGTTATGACAACATAACGAAGACAATAGTGATGGTTGTTAGATGGATGGATAGTTTACACAGACAATAAACCCTGGATAGTTTACAAAGGGATTTTTTTAAGGAATTAAACTCTCCGTGCAGTTATCTAAGCTTATTTACGTCCTACTGCTGAACTAGTACCTCCTCCACAGTAGGAGCAAATTTTACATTACTATATCACGCTGTGCAGACGTAGTGCTATAGAGTTTTGATTCCCTCAATATTTCGTAATAAAGCGTTTAAAATGCTCTATAACGCTATCTTTCATGTTTTCGCGTTAGAGTCATAAAAACAAACTAAGGGAAAAGTGCTCTTTTAGATATCTCTTAACACCAATAATGATCAACCTATCTGCTAAGCGTGGTAATTATAGTAGCTTTATCATCTCCTCGTGCTGCGGAGATATCACTAAAAGACTGGCAGGAGCACTCTTGGGAAAATTATAATATTACGATCGCCGATGGAGATCGAACCGGTGACTCCTGCGCAACTGTTTATAGATCTATTACTCAGTTATTACTGTTTTTTAAAACTATATTATTAAATAAACTATACCCAGGACCTCGACTCGTGTTAATGTAAATTATTACATTAATTTTCTTGTTCCTGACACCAGAAATTTTTTCTGGATAATAGGTATCCTACATCTTTTCTTTGTACACTAGCAAAGTAACTTTTATATTTATTATATCGTTGAAATAGATTTCTTAAAATGTGATAAAATAACTATAAATATTATCACCAGACCCACCGCGCATCACTCGCATGCCAGGCGATCTCCACCTACCTGAGCACGAGAATACCAAGATCAAGATCCTGTATACTGGTGACCAGCCTGCTGATGTTACGCTTACCCGCGATGGACATAAACTCACCGAATCACCGCACTTCAAGTTCACAGTCTTCGATGACTATGTGCTTATATTCATCAAGGATATCACTAAAGATGATATGGGTAAGATTGTTTTATTCATTTTCTTTATACGTCATCATAACCCTTTTGTTTTTTTTTTTCGGTTGACTATGGACGTGGTCGCGCCCCGCCAAATCGGTCCGGGGCGACGGAAGCGGTGGTCATCATTACCCTGGACTTATCCCAAAATTATTGCATAATATGTACGATAGAAACAAAGCATGTACTCTGCTTCTATCGTACAAATTGCAATAATTGTGACAATAGTTTTAACACAGGTAGCGAGCCTGACGTCAATTCTCCTTGGGATTGTAAATCCCTAAAGCAGACCGCTCGTTTACAGTTCACTGCTAATTTGTGTTGCCAATGTAAAATGTGTCTACGGAGGATACTCTAAAGTTCATATTGCAATGAACAGTATTTTGCCGGTCGGGAGCGGTGTTGTATAAGTGAGCTACAACTCTTGTAAGGGTTGGTTGGTAGTATCCGTAGCCGCCACCATATGTTGGCAGCACTGTTTTTGTTATACGTATAATGGAATAAATGCATATTTTATCTTTTTCTTGCATACTGACGTAAATTTAGAGTAGATGTAGATTGCAGGATTGACGTCGCATTTTTTGTAGGTATTGATTTCTCTGTCTAATTTTTAAAATTTAAATACATGGAACTAGCTCAATATGAAATTAAATGTCATAATAGTTTTCAGTATATTTTTATGTATATACATAAAATAGTTAACATTTTAATTATATGAGAAACTCTGGCCCCAGATACAAATTATATAAATATGCGTGATATTTTTTATCAAATATAAATGAAAATATATATAAACACTAACGAGCGAAAAATGCTATGCAGTAGCGGCTTCGAATACTACCAACCCTTGCTTTGCTCGTGGATGTCGTAAAAGACAACTAAGCTTATAACGACCTGGGCCGACTATATCTAATGCCGATTGGTCAACAATTACATTCCCAAAAAGGGTTGACGTCTGGCAGGCGGCCGGTTATGAAGCTATTCCTAATAACTTTTACAATGTGTAACTATGAAAGAAGAGAACATATTTTATCGACCGCAAGTAATTGGGATAAGAGTAGGAGAGTGATGACTTACGAGCGGAAAATGATTGTCACAGGTGGGACGCGAATCCACGCCTATTGTTAATTGTGATATGTTGTGGTAGGACCATTAAAACGGATATACAATAAGGTTCTAAATCTTAGTGATTTGAAACCTAGTTTAAAATAAAACAATATTTTTTTACTTTATTAAGACTGAAATCTAAAAGAAATCCTTATTTAATCCACAGGCACATACAAGATCTCAATCAAAAACAACTCCGGTGAGACATCAGACACATTCTCAATCACAGTCACAGGCCTGCCTGGACCTCCACAAGGACCTTTGGAGACCACAGACGTTACACGCCATTCCTGTACTCTAGCATGGAAACCACCTACATATGATGGTGGTCTACCAGTCACGCATTACGTGATTGAACGTAATGATATCTCTGGAACTGCTTGGATCACAATTGCATCATCGGTTAGAGACACCAAGTTCACGGTCCAAGGTCTGACGGAAGGACAGGAATATAACTTCAGGATACATGCTGCCAATGAGAATGGTATTGGTCCTGCACTTGAAGGCGCTAACCCGATTAAGGTGGGTTTGACAAACTTTATTCCTCTAGGATCAGGCAAAGATATAGCAGCTTCACTACTCTGCTATTCGATTGCACTCTAAGCAACGGCCTCACGTGCTGAGTATAAGGGTTCGATGGCCATGTTAGATAATTCTTGTGTGGTATTCCATATGATGTCAGAGTAAGAATATTTTACCATGTAACAGTGGGAAAATCTTTGGATTCAAATTCCCGTATGCCTGCTGAGAATTTATTAAGAGACAGATATGACTGTGACTCGGGTCTCGAACCTGAAACCTTACGATCATAAGTTTCATATTCATCTTATTGCGTCAATGGAAAACTATTAGACGAAACGAAAGTAACTTCATAAGATTTTAGTTGTGTAACGACTATTCTTTTATCTTTGCAGGCTAAAGCTCCATACGATCCGCCATCAGCACCTGGCATTCCCAAAATCCTGGAGGTGGGAGGAGACTTCGTCCACCTGGAATGGGACAAGCCCGCTAGTGATGGAGGTGCTAGGATTCAAGGCTATTGGGTAGATAAACGCGAAGTAGGCACATCGACATGGCAACGAGTTAGCCCAACTCTGTGCCTTCCTAATCAACTGAACTGCTCCAACTTGATTGAGGGTCGCCAGTATGAGTTCCGTGTCACCGCTCAGAATGAAGCCGGGCTCTCGCCACCCAGCACTGCCTCGCAGCAAGTCAAGGTGCAAGATCCTAAGGGTACGCATAAAAAACTTATATATTTTCTTATTATTGTGTTGCCTCTTTAATTACAATCTGAATGTATAAAGGCAAATAACTAAGATTTTACAACCTTATTTGCTTGAGTTATGCCATATTATAATGTAGTGAGATAGAAATTATCAAAAAAGGTTTGGTAATTTCGGCAGTGCAGTGTTGAAATCTTTACTGAATTACCTTTATTATCCTTCAATCATAGTTATTTTTTTTCATTGTGAAATATCTTCCGTAATACCTTTTTTGGTAGACAGCGGCCTAGCTATACCCTTGGTATTGCAAAGGTCCATGGGCGGCAGTGACAGTTACCATAAGGTGTGCTGCTTGCTCGGCCGCCACCATTAGCAAGAAAAAATACTGAATAAATCTTGAAAATAATTTTCCCAACTAATAAACAAAATTTCGTATTTTAAAATGTACGCTTCATATTAAAAATCTGTTGATTCTTTCGCTCAAAGCCATATTTATTTATTAAAATATATAAACATATTGAAAGATTAGTTATTTACGTTAAGAACAACTTGACAAAATGGTAAAATAATTATTGAAACATACATACGTGGTAGTCTCAAGTTATGTAATAAAATCAATGTATATTTATTTATTTTTGTTCCATCAGCGGCCACACCACCAGAGATCGTGAAGCCACTGAAGAACGCGAATTGCATTCAGTACCACAATGCCAAGTTCCAGTGTACCATCACTGGATCACCGAAACCAACTATTACTTGGTATAAGGGTAAGTTTCTTTGCATAAAATATTTAAATTCCAACTTAATTTATCTTTCTTTATACATGACGGCGAAGTAAGTAAATAATTCACTACTCCCTTTCTTCCCTTGACGGTTTCAAAGTATCATTAACGGTTGATTACTACCTCCAAGCAACTTGAATCTAGTATGTTTTACTGTTATAATCAAAATATTATTTAGCACAACTTATCTATGCATATAATAGGAAAACAGTGTCTTAACCTTACGAATGTCGCGAGGGCGCCAAAAAAAATTACGTCGTCTGTCGCAGTGACCGAAAGGATTAAAAGTGGTTAAAAAGAAACGGGCACAGTTCTGTGACCAGACGGTTTAAGAGGAGTGCACAGAACTGTGTCTAAACGTTCGAAAGGTTAAATAACGAGATTCATAATGATCACATTGTTTTTGCAATGTGACTACGTTTTAAGAATAAAAGTAATACCATCTATTAATTTCCTGTGGAAGCCATAAAAATTAGTTGAGGAAACACGAGTAGAATGGCTAGCACTGCTCTCGTGTGAAACTGCTACAGCCATCCCGCCTGCCAAGCATGGCGATTATGAAATAGTTTCTCCTTCGTAGGAAGGCCTATATCTAACATCTTACTTTTCACTCCATCGCCACAGGATAAAGAGAGAATCTAATACAAATTTAAAATTAATAACAGGGATTCTAATTTGATTTTATTCACCAGGTGCTCGTGAGATAACCAACGGTCCACGTTACCGCATATGGAGCGAGGGCGACAACCACTTCCTAACAGTCAACGATGTATTCGGTGAAGATGCTGATGAGTATGTATGCAGAGCTATCAATAGCGCCGGAGTTAAGAGCACCAGGGCTGAACTGCTCATCATGAGTAAGTAACTTTATTTAATAGCGATCTTTTCTCCTCGAAAGATATTTTCTTTTTTCATATCTTTTATTTAAAAAATGGTATCCGTATTATGTAATATACGCTTCTCTTTTTTTATTAATTTATTGAAACGAAAAGGCATTGTGTCTTATTAACAATGTAAATAAAAAAAACAATTATATCTTCCCTACAAAGAGAACCCAGCAAATTCGTTCCACCTAATAGTCAATGTACAAAAAGTAAAAATCCTAACACTCGATCGCAGAGCCACCTACTGGATCCAGTTGCGAATCCACTTGAACACTCACAATCAATATCAACAAAATCCGTCCAGCTGTTTAGGAGGAGTTCAATGACATACACCATAACAATGACATCACATAAGAATGATATATATAAAGATAATGCGTTGTACTAATATAATGACTGTTCAAACAGCTGCACCAAAACTGAACGTGCCACCACGATTCCGCGTAACAGCGTATTTCGACAAGGGTGAGAACGTTGTGATCAAGATACCTTTCACCGGACACCCCGTACCTAAGATCACTTGGGTACGAGAGGGAGAGACCATCGAATCTGGACTGCATTACCATGTCGAAAGGAAAGGTAAGTATCGATAGAATTATACGCATAGAATTAAAATAACAACTGGCTATAACGATTATAACATTTTAGAACGTCACGCGATCCTGACCATTCGGGATGCAAGCAAATTGGACTCTGGCCCATACAGGATCACCGCTGAGAACGAGCTCGGACAAGATTCAGCCATTATCAACATTGAAATCAGCGGTAAGTTTGATATGTATAAAATAAGTTATAAAGCTTTATATATCAACATCATATTAATTTGTAGAAGGTCTCACTGTTGGGTTCAAGCTTGTTTATATCTTTTTCTTCATAATGGGTGGGGAATTGACGTACTAAACCACTCTGGTCCGACGGCTTGATATATTTTTGGCAGGTATTGTTTAAATACACGCCCTCTGTTCCATCTGGGGCGACAGAAGGGCGGCGCGTGGCCCCATAATCCACCGTATTCCCATCCCATTGCTATTGGGCGGGCCACTGGTACCACTTCCTTGACATCCGTGGACGGGTTGATATATCGATTTACTTTAGTTTTCTTTCCCTTCATTATAACACGCATTAAATTCGCTTACAATACCAAGTTATGAAATAGTTTTGAGTTAAATTTCAAGTTTTCTTCTTCTTAACGAGACTACTGGTAGTTGAGGCGAGGATTAATCCGCCACATGCCGCGAAGCATATCACTTCCAGTTTGAAAAGACTGTGCTGAAAGATAGCTATACAAAAGAGTGACCCGCTAAGTGGGCCATCGTGTTGGGAAACCACGCTACCTTATAATAGACTAAGCGGACTGTGGCTGAACTATTAGCCTCCTAAAAAAAACAATATCCTCACCCTCATGTTAGGATAATCCAATCGTTGAAATATTACTTATGGCTCTATATTACAAATAAACTATAAGGAAAATATTAATTATTTAACACCCAGCTAAACATATATATTTATGAATAGAACTCGCATTTGCCATTACTCAAAAATATAAAATGTTTATATTATATTTCAACAGATCGCCCAGATCCACCTCGTTTCCCTGCTGTAGACAATATCGGCGTGGATTCGTTAGCGCTCAGCTGGAAGGCTCCAGTATGGGACGGAGGATCAGACATCACCAACTACCTGGTAGAAAAGAGAGAACACCCCATGTCCAGCTGGATAAGAGTTGGCAACACCAGGTACATAAAACAGATATTTACACCTACTCCTTTTCTGTGTGGTTACTTAGTAAGAATACAATATAGCACCCCTAAAGAAATGGAGTGGTGAATGATATTCTTACTCAGTTATCATCATCTCAGCTCATATAAGTTTCACTGCTGGGCTCGAACCTTGTTTGTAATGGGAGGGAAATACTATACCACGCTGGTCAGACGTGTTGGTATAGGGTTTTATTTAGAGTTTTACTTCTCTTGCTGTATGCATGCTGTATCTTTTAGTCGTTTTTTACAATCAACTACGGGCAAGAGAGAGGGTGGTGAATTGTATTATTACTCCGTCACAACACGGAAATTAAATCAATGTATTTAAATTTCGCCACCATACAACAAAATCCCTTGATTTTACTAACTTGATCAACTATTGCATTCCCAAGGAGGGTTGACGTCTGGCAGGCCGCCTGTCATAAAACTATTACCAATAATTTTTACAATATGTACTATGAAAGAAGAGTACATATTGTATCGACCCCAAGTAATTGGGATAAGGGCAAGATTATAAATGCAGGATAATTTATATTTAACTTCTTTATACTAATAAAAAGAGACATGAGATTAATAAATAATAATAATTTATATATCTATCACAAAAGTGAATAAAAGATATACAAATACAGTATCGTTATGATAAAATAAACTAATAAGTAAGATAATATGTAATAATATTTTTTTCTGTTAGATTCACAACAATGGCGATCACTGGCCTGGTTCCTGGTAAACAGTACGAGTTCAGAGTATACGCTGAAAACATCTACGGTAGGTCAGAACCTAGCGAGCCTACCACACTGGTGCAGACTAAAGCCATCATCAAGAAGGAATTCAAGAAGAAGGAATACCCAGGTATTTTCTTAAATCTCCAAATAGTTCTAGACTCGTTTGATATTCAAAATATTGTTCTCACATTTAAAAATCTCGTGTAATATAGGAAATTTTCACATTTTTGTAAAAAAAAAATCCAAAACCTTTAAGCTGTATTGATAACTAATGTTAGCAATGTACAGTGTTTAATTTCGAGTGTTCCTGCTCTGGCAATAACATTGTATGCTTATGTCTCCTTGTTTTTTTGTGAAATCAATTTGAAAGTAAATTACGTTAAAT
Organism: Lymantria monacha; assembly: GCA_905163515.2. Classification (NCBI taxonomy): domain Eukaryota; kingdom Metazoa; phylum Arthropoda; class Insecta; order Lepidoptera; family Erebidae; genus Lymantria; species Lymantria monacha. The sequence continues at coordinate 8,568,671 of LR991107.1, read as the reverse complement.
TGAATTCTTATTCCGTTATCACATAGAGATATTTGAATATAAATTGACAGACATACAGCCGTCTGCGGCTAACAGCTAAAATAGACAACAACAAAAAAACACCAATACTGCCCACGAGAGTCGTAAAATCTGGGTGAGAATCATCAAAACAATGGATAGCAACAGTTCTGGTTAACTTATAACAACCAAAAGCGATTCCAAACCTGCTTGTCAAGTTTGAAAATTATGGCTATTATAGCAATTGCGGCAACAAAGGAAGTCTATAAAGTATTTTCCAATTAAATCATCCCTATCTATCCCATAGGTGATCATAAACAACTACTGAGGGATCCAAGCAGTTATCTGCCGACAGTCTGAAGGAAAACTTAAAAATAAACCCTATACGAATTCGTTTGCTTTCCGTGTGGTGACGGAGTAAGAATACTATTTACCACCCCATATGTTACCCGTGGGTGATCGTACGAGACGACTAAGGGATATAAAACGCATATAACATCTATGCGAGAGAAGGAAAACTCGGAACCAACACGTCTGACCAGCGCGGTATAGTAGGTTAATTACCCTCCTATTACGGAGGAGGCCCGAGCCCAACAATGGGACATTTATGGGCTGTGATGATGAACTCGTCTGATCTGCTTAGTATAGCTTTTCCTTCCACTATTAAAGAGAATCGAACCCAGCAAGCTATATGTTTAAGCTGAAATGATGATGAAAGCATTTTCCATCCATCCATCAACCCTTAAACATCTACTGTTGCATATATCCTACCTTTTTTTTTTTTTTTGTTGCGGTGGGCTATGGACGTCGCACCCCGCCAAATCGGTGCGAGCGGACCATCGGTACCCGATCTTTGTCTTCGGTGGTCCGCCCGGCGGTATGCCCTCTCGGGGATATATTCTAGCTGACCTGTCAAAAATATCTATATTTTCTAACATTTTCTAATTTAACTGTCCATCACAGTGGACGAAACAGGCAAACGTATCCGCAGCAACGCAGACCACGGCCCAGTCAAGGACTACGATAGCTACGTATTCGATATATACAGCAAATATGTACCACAACCTGTTGATATCAACACATGTTCTGTATACGACAAATACGATATACTCGAAGAGATTGGTAAGTGCACTCGGTAGTGTAGTGACGCTTTGTAATGCTTTATGTCGTATAGATTGTCATACTCGTAGTCAGTGATGTTGAACTATTTGTATTAGTAAAGCATCTTATAGAAACTAAAACTAACTATATATTGTGATTTTATAGTAGAATAAATTTTATTAGTTAAAAATCTAGTGATAGATATTCGCTTTTATAGACATATATTTTTTAGAGTATCACATTTTCATCTGGGATAACACTTTGGCTCTTTTTGTCCTTTAAGATGATTGTACGGATATAATTAATTCGAAGAATTATTATTACGATGGACGTCGAAATAAAATTTTTTTTTTTTTGCTTTTGTACCTCTGAAGACATGTATGATGGCCGGTCGAGTACCTGCAGCATAATATTATGAACAGAGAAACTAATATTCTCATTAAAAAAAATAACCATCTATCTTGTTAAGTACATAGAGCTTTGAATAATTTAATTTTATCCAATTAATTAAGGATTATATTGTAGATTTTCTGAAAAAAAAATTTAGTGAAAAAAGCTTTGAATAATTTAATTTTATCCAATTAATTAAGGTTTATTTTGTAGAGATTTTCTGAAAAAAAAATTTAGTGAAAAAATCGTCGTGATTACAGCTACGAGTACTAACCCTTACATACCTTGCGGTATTGTAAAAGGTGATTAAATGCTTTACACCTAGGCCAACTCAATCTAATGCCTTCTAGTTAATAATTACATTCCCAAGAAGGGTTGACGTCGGACAGGCGGCTGGTCACAAAAAAAATGCAGTATATACAATAAAAGTACATATTGCGTCGACCTCGAATCGTTGGTATAAGAACTGAATGATAATGATGATTTAATAGAAAATTATCATCTTTCACTCTAACAGCTATTATATAATACATACTAGCAAACCCAGCCCGTTGGTTTGTTTGTAGAAGTCAATATATCGCAGCACCACCTGGTGGCGAGTTACATCAATGGGAATAGCATATAAAACTTATATATATATATACATACCAATTTTCATAATGATCGATTAAATTGTTTCTGAGTTTAGCGATGTTATATATACAAACATCCTCTTTTATAGATATATATCTTAAAACTGATTGATGCACGAATATATTTCGCTTTACGTTAATCTGCATGCATTAATATTAAATAATTTATTTAAAATCTTCAAACTTTTATTTATTTATTTTCTTATTATCACAATTTAGAAATAGTTTTACACGCAGATGCATGTAAAAAAAAAACATTTATTGAGAAGCTACCATAGATTCATAGGTCTAGATTTCAAAATTATAATATATTTAATTAGAATAAAAATGTGTGAAATCCGTGTCTCGGAAAGTAAGCGTTAAATAGGCAGCACTTGTAATTATAAATACCTTAAAAATACAATCTGCCTAAGTTAGGTATAAATAGAAAATACTGCTAAATTAGCAATAACAATGACAAAATAATGGCATGAACATACATACAATTAAACGCTGTCACGAAGTTGCTTGTAGGATCACTAAGAAATGTTTTCTTAGATTTTCATTAACATAGCAATACTAACAATATCAGAATTGCTTCATAATATAAATACAGTACACGGTTATAAATATTGCACATCGAGCAATTGACTAGTTTCGTCTTTGTAGAGCGCTGTCCCTGTCGCACATTTCCTGTGTGACATCGCACAAAGCACTTGGGAGCTGTTAAAATAGTTTTTGTTATAAAATAGAATACATTGGACGCAATTACACACTCTTACCTTTGTGCAAGGACTGATAAAATCAAATAAGTTATGTGCGACAGAGACAACGCTCTACGAAGTCGAAGTTTACCGATTACCTCTTTTTAATGATCGATGTGCAATATTTAGTACCGAGTACTGTAAATCACATACTTTAAATATACTGAAGTATAATTTTTCACTTTTATCTCATTCCATTTATATCAACTCGAGTAATCTTTTAAATTCCATATAAAATCACATTACTGGGACATAGAACAGTATACACGCATCACTATAACTTATGAATAAAAATAATTTAAAAAGAAATTGAATTATTTATCATAAATCTGATTCTGTACAGTATAATCACAGCATTAGTATAAATTCATTTTTTTTTAAATTATGTATAAGTGAAAGTGTGTTATAAATAAATAGTAATAATAATGGTGCAACTTTTGCATTACAAGGAAAAAAATAACTATTCTTTTGAATAGCTTAGATTGTGTTTATCATTAATTTTATATGCGAGAAAAGTGTGTCTTAGTTTTTGTATACCTGAAAACATTCGAGACATTACTACCACTGTACTTGACACAGGTCACCCCACCACTTTTCGTCACAAATATCAAAGCCTCCATAAAAATTATACTTGAAAAAATGTTAATGTGTTAGAATTGGATAAAATCGATACTCAAATATATTCAACGTAGTTAATTAAATAATCATATTATTTTTCACTGTGCTGACTACGAGTACCTCCATAATAGCAGGGAAGCAGAATTGCAAGCAGATAATATCGATACTAGAGAAGGAAAACTCTTAAATAAAACCTCATATCGAACCATTTCATCAGCGTGGTATAACAATTGTGATACGTGCTAGTTCTGTTCAAACATTATTATTCTTATAATAAGTTAGTCATTCATATTATTCATTAAATTAATATTGTACATTTACGTCTCAAAACTAATAACATGTAATTTTCCCAATCATTATCATAATACAAATGATATTAATTCATCGTGCATATAAATTCATCTTCGTTAGTTGATGGTGGTAATGATTCACAGGTGACTTCGTGAGCGCCCCGTCTAGGCGTCGCGGCGGAGGTCTGTGTGTGAATCGATCGATGTAGTGCATCTCTCTCTCTGCATCTGTCTCGCTCACACGCATACATAATACTCAAAATATATATTACTATTTTTCCTTAGGAAAAAAAAATCGCATGATTATACACTTTGTAGGCTATTAAAATAATAAGTATAAAAAATTTTTGAGGAGTGTTAAAAAAATAGTTTCGAATAACCCTTAAAGTTATTTTATTTATAAATTAAACTTTAATTTTTCTATTGATATTTATTGATAAACTTTATTCTATACTCCTATAATAATTGTAGTATACGATGCACGGTTTTCGCTTAGTAAAATAATTGAAATATATTTCTTTAATAAAATATTATGAAGTAGATATTGGCGATTAGAATAATGTAGTTCTATAACTTTTAGACTTCTAGTGTGATCTGAGAATTGACTACAAACTCATTATAAAGATATACATACAGATATATATATATATATATATATATATATATATATATATATATATATATATATATATATATATATATATATATGTATATATATATATATATGTATATATATATATATATATATGTATATATATATATATATATATGTATATATATATATATATATGTATATATATATATATATGTATATATATATATATATGTATATATATATATATACATATATATATATATATATATATACATATATATATATATACATATATATATATATATACATATATATATATACATATATATATATACATATATATATATATATACAGATGGTATTTTTAAAACTGATTGTAAAATAAATATTAATATGGTAAATATATTGTCGCCGTTTCTTTACAAACTATATACGTTCCACGCAGACTCGTGACCCATTCTGTATTGAAAGTAAAGTTTGCCTACATTACCAAACTGTCACGTTGTTTATCGTTGAAAATAGATTTTATTGTGAAAATTTGCAAATATTGATAAAATTTGCTGCTTTTCAAAAATTTAAAAGGTATTTGAACATCAGATCGTAGAATTCTATATGGGATTATTAAAGTGGTGATTTCTTTTTATTCATTTATCATTTGAAATGGTTTTTTATTTAATAAAAACTGTCTTAAAATTTATCGTGAAGCAATTGGAACGGATTCCCAATAGATATAAGTTCTAGGTGATTTCATTGTTTTTTATTCTACATTTATGTCTATGGGAGGTAATACCAGATAGTCAAATAATATTGGCAGTGTGTTTTTTTTCTTATTTGAACTTTATATAGAAAAAATCATACTCTGTTGATTATTTTACGGGGAGAGTGACATCATCGTGATAATATTACTTCATTAAATTATTATTTTAATAAAATGGAGATAATTCTTTAATTCATTATGCGATGAAATATTTACCTAATAATTTGCCATTCATATATAATATATATAGTCAAATATCAGACATCACACAATTATTAATTATTTTTAATATATAGTGTTAAGTTTATTCAAATAATCGGCCTAAATTATAATACTAGAGTTGTGTTAAGATTATATAAAAATATCCATGAAACGTCCATGAAAAATTGCAAATACTGTACTACTTAAACGTGTTTTAGAAATTCGTGAAATAAAATTTTTTGCCGTCTACCTGCATTACATCCATACTCTTTTAATGAAAATGAAGCTACATTAGTACTAATAATCGTCTCAAAAGACGGAAAGCGAAGACAGCGGTTTATGGGCCTCTGTACTGCTAAACTTTCAAATATACATACATATCATCACGCCATATCCCTTGCAGGGTAGGCAGAGAGAACAGAGTGCCAGAGAACTCTATCTCTGCATACTTCACTCGCTTCCTCAACATTCATAATTCTCTTCATACACGCTCGCCGGTTTCGGAGACTCTTGACTCCACCTTCCTTCAGTACATGACCGATCTGGTCTAGGTAGGTTAGTCTCGGTCTCCCTCGGTACCTACGTCCTTCCACTTTCGCATTGTATATCTTCTTAACCAGGCGTTCGTTCGGCATTCTTTCCACATGTCCGAACCATCGGAGCATTCCAAATATCATAGAAGTAAAAAGATACTGTAATTGCGGCATAGAATAAATTGAACTTTCTCTTTCAATCGTAATATTACTACAGATATTATAAGAAAGAGACTTTTTATATCGAGTAATAATAGGGCTTAGAATACACTGGTACAATTTACTACCAATGAATGTAACTTACCATTAGATGAAGATTTACAAATAAATAACGTCCTAGAGAAATTATTTTTAAAACATGTTGCTACTCTTAAAATAGATGGCGTTAAGAAAAAGTCCGAAATTCATTACACATTCTCTTAATATTACAGTTTATTATAAATATTTTACAACATAATATTAGGGAACTTAATATTCTTACGTCATACATATACCACTATTGGGCGCAAGTCTTCTCTCTGATAGAAGAAAATAGACCTACAATTGCGTAGCACACAGCTTGATATATCAAACTTCAAATAAACCTATAGGTTTATTTGAAGTTTACTTTTTATAAGCAAGATTTATCTGCTATAATTTTATGTAATGTACTTAAGAGGTGTGTTATATAAGAAGCCATACTACAAAACCTTATCCAATTAGCCACAAACTTTGTAAAGGTTTGAAGAAGAGTGTCTATAAACGTACTTGAATTCGGACGTATCCGTAAAACGTGTGTTATTTATTTACACGAATTTATATTATATATATATATATATATATATATATATATATATATTTGCATTCGTTTTGCTTTTTTTTATATAGGTTTGTGTCAATTCAGATCTAACAGAAATTTGCTGGAGTATTTTTTAAGTAATAACGATAAAAAAAAGAAATAGTTGTCAGTATTTTTGACAAGACCTACCTTTAACAATTTTCAGCTATTTTGCACTAATAACTTTGAATTTTCAATTTTATTCAACTGGACAAATAATTTATAGGAGATCTACTCACATTAGTTCTAAATACTTAAATTTTCCACAATTTTTAGCGATATTTAGTATTTTTGGTAATTTATTTGCAACTCAAGTCTAATAGGGCAAAACAAACTCCGGATTTAGGGCACCGAAAAACATGGAAAAAGTGGGTCCGATCAAAGGTACTTACGTCGTTTTGTGCGCCGGTTTAATTACTTATAAACCCAAATTATTATGTAATTATAGATTACAGTATCTCTATTATTACAAGACGATAATGTCTCATATACTGGATTGTAGACATGAAGTAACATTAAATATGTATAGAGATGATAATTTTCATTTGGAAACTACTGTAGCCGTTAAACCGTCAGATCTGAGTTGACCATTAAAACATAATGTATTTATTCGCAAGGTAATTGGTGTACTTTTTTATATCGATGTTGTGTTAGTGTTGCATATGGAATTAATATACTTTTCAATAACTGATCCACAAAAATTGGTAAGTTTTAAAATGTTGGTGGTACTAAAGATATTTAAAAAAAAGTCTGCAAACGATAAATCTTATAATACACTATTTGGGGATTGCTTAGATTTGTTGTTTTTTTTCCGAGAATAGCATCCGTTATTTCTAGTACAAAAGGCCTATTTATTTAAACCTCGTGCTAGGTAGCATGAAATTACATACAGTCATAAATAATAGTCGTAGATGAACTAAAGGGTCCGTTGTATTTGAATAGTGCTAATTACACGGGTCATTTTACATAGTACTGTAGCATCGATGTATAATTTTATACGCAGTATAAATGCTTAAACTTAACACAACTCTACATTTAAAAAAGTGTCAGATAAAACGAGATAATTTAATAATATAGGTATAATAAAATAAGGACTATTGCCGTAGTGTAAGTCTTTAAAAAAAAAAACAAAAAAAGAATCCATATTTGCCAGATTTTATATAATCAATTTTTTTTTTTTCATATAATTAATTACTCCACTCCCGTACGCAGAAAAATAAAACTATAATTGTCTTTTATATTACGCATTTTTAATGTACCGGCTGTAAATTACTTTCAAAACGTTGCAGTATTATGCTTACAAAGTACCTATAACTCTTGGAGGATATTTATTTGAATAATAAACGTTATTTCAAATCTATGTATATTAATCATAATTAATGTGGGGTAATATGAATTATCTCGTTTTGTCAACCAGAATCTCTAATACAAAATTCGAAAGAAGACGTATTCGTTTATTTATCACCAAAATATTTCAGATTCAACGATTGACGCTCGATATTTATCTCACGTCATCGTTTTAAAAGATTAACCATGCATCTGTAAGAAAAGAATGAACTGAAATATTTTGTTGCCATGTTTCGAATTTGATAGTAGAGCCACCGCGCGCCGTTGCTCTTGGATAAACCCTATTGTATCTAACACTTTAAAACAGCGGCATGAGGTGCGTATAACTGTTGTAGGTACAGGCGCCTTCGGCGTTGTCCACCGCTGTCGTGAACGCGCAACTGGCAATTACTTTGCTGCCAAGTTCATACCCGTCGCCGGTGCTATGGAGAAGGAGCTGATTAAGAAAGAAATCGATATCATGAACCAGCTGCATCACAGAAAATTGATCAATTTGCACGACGCATTTGAAGATGATGATGAAATGGTCTTGATATTCGAGTTGTGAGTAGATTTACTAGATTTTCTACTCTATTCTATAAGATAATATTTCATACTTGGTAATAAATTAGCGTATCGAACTTTACAAACAATTGAAGCATGTAAATTATATACAACGTAAAAATTCTTCATCATTTATGTCACAAAGAAATATCCAGTGCGAGAATCGATTCTAGAACTCTCGGTACGTGAGGTATAAAACTATTATAACTCCTGGGTAAATAATGTCAAATATTTCTAAGGGAATATTTGCCGAAAGAGTCGTAAAAGCTGGGTGAAAGATGGCCATGTGTGTGGGCAGCAGTACTTATAAAATAACTGCCATCATAGAGCAATGGCGTTTATGTCATCTCCTCCAAAAATATTATTAAAATAAAACCAATGTGTTCTTTTTACAGCTTGTCCGGAGGTGAACTATTTGAACGCATCACTGAACCAGGATATAACATGAGCGAAGCGGAGGCTGCACACTACATGAGACAGATTTGCGAGGGTGTACGACATATGCACGAACAGAATATCATACACCTCGACCTCAAGCCTGAGAACGTCATGTGTCAAACAAGAACTGGTACTGATGTTAAGGTAAGTCATTTTTGATATAGACTTGAGCAATAGAAAGGCATAAATGACTGATTGTTCTAAGTACCAGGGAGCTGGAGATTAGTAGAGCAAGGCTTGTAGCATTGTTCTTATTCTTCTTATTTTTATGTATTGGCAATCAGCTACTTAAATGAGCCATTGTTGCCAGTGTCGAGTTATAATTATATTCAAGTTAATAGTGTCTTCAGATTAGTCATTGTCCGTCAGTAAGTCAAATTGTCGCCATCAACAGTGCTATGGCCACACTGTTAATGGTATCTTGTGGGAATTTTGATGAAAAACGAAAACGTTGTAAAGCACTTTTATATGATATTCACTACATCTCAGCAGTTCCGTCACATCACATTACATAAAATGCCATCAAAATTATCTAATATAATACGTTAAAACACTAAGATATCGAATATAATACAAGAGCACCACATGACATTTTAGATTCCCGCCAAAAACTCCGTAGCATTGTTCATATGATATAAAAAAATATTTTTTTTTTAATTGCCTATGGTAGCAAACAAGCTAGCAGCACACCTGATTTTAAGTGCCACTGCCGCCCATGAACCTTTGCAATACCAAGGGTATAGCTTACGCCGCTGCCTACCACTAAAATTCCCCAAACCCACACAGTTGGGCTTCCGGCTCTTGCTCACCGAACGAAGCGCAATAGCACATTGCCATTACTCAGACATCGTTCTTCTGCGAGAGTGTGGTACTACCCCGAATGGATCGGCCCGCGGCTGTAGACAGCAAACTGTCAACAACGTGGAGGACCAAGTGGTAGGTACCACTAAGATCCCAATGTAAGTTTCATTTACTAATACACCGGAATGTTGGTCTCATAAAAAGGCTCAAAGAGGCTTAGCATACTAAGCCGAGGGCTAAGTTTGGTCCCACCGAAGTTAAAAATCGAGTACCGGTGGTCCGCTCGCACGGCGAAGAGAGAGGAATTTTACGGTGGGTCTATGGGGTCACGCGCCGCCTTTCCGTCACCCCGGACCGATTCGGCGGGGCGAGACGCGTCCATAGTCCACCAAAAAAAAGAGGGCTAAGTTTGGTATGTCTCTATGTTCGTTATAAAATCTCCAATATGGAAATTCATAGAAGAGTGGGTATAACCAACATAGCCTGAATAATTAGCACATTGAAATAGTAATGGGTGGGCCACATCGCTCATTGAACTGACAGCCGTTGGAGAAGATAAATTCTCGAGTAGCGATAACAACAAAACGGACGGCGTTGTGTAGGATGACTATTGGACACAGTGTACGTCACTAGGGTGATGGAAGTAGGTATAGTTTTTATAAACGGTAGACTAAACGTCTACCACGATCTGTTTTTTTTTGTTTTTATTTTATTAAAGAATAAAATAAAAAACCCTGACCTAATAAAATGATCCTGTTGCGGGAGACTTGATAAGCATTTAACTGACAGACATAAAACACACTCAAACTCAGGACAATAATTTGGAGATCGAATGCATTATCATGCGTAGGAATCGAACCCTTGACACCGGGTACGGTAGATCCGTATCTTCATCACTGCGCTATCAGTGAAGTCACATAGCTAAGTGTGGAGTAATTAGCATCATACATTTCAATGAATTTACATTTTTTGTAGATTATCGACTTCGGCTTGGCCACTAAATTGGACCCGAACGAAGTGGTGAAGATATCGACCGGAACTGCCGAGTTTGCAGCGCCAGAGATCGTTGAACGTGAACCAGTTGGTTTCTACACAGATATGTGGGCAGTTGGAGTACTAGCTTATGTACTGTAAGTATTATAATACATAAGTGGGACTGTGCTCATTAAACCACGTGCATTCTACTAAAAATAATGATGTACTGTTTCTTGCTAATTGCTGTTTATGACCAATTGTCTTTGGAATTAATGGATTTATGGAAATTATTCAGTGCTGATGCATTGAATGGACCGTCAGTCTATAAGAAAGTTTGTTTATCTCTTGGAATTTTTATTTATATTATAAAAATATATAGTTTAATAAAAATGACAACAAGTTAGCATTTATTGTAAAAAGTAGGACTACAGTTGACATTAATTTTCGGAGTGTACGAAAATACTAAAAAAAATGGATATAAATAACACATTGTGATTCAGAATTTATAGAAATATCGTCAAATGTAAAACACGAATAGCCGCTTAAAAGTTAAATAAGACAATATGCAAAAAATATTTCAACAACGATTTTTTTCCTGTTATCATCATCATTCTCCTGCTCTTATCTCAATTACATGGGGTCGACACAATATGTATTCGTACATCTAGCAAAAGACATTGGCAATAGTTTTATAACCGACCGATTGCCTAACATCAACCCTCCATGGGAATGCAATTGTTTAAATACACTATTTATTATAAATGCTAAAATTCTCATTCAACTTAATTTTTTTATCTCTTAATTTATTTTTATTCGAGATTGGGATATATTTTATAATTTACAATGCTTAAACAGGCTATCAGGTCTATCACCGTTCGCTGGTAACAACGACATTGAAACACTGAAGAACGTGAAGGCTTGCGACTGGGAGTTCGATGAGGAAGCGTTCCAGCATGTGTCTGATGATGCCAAGGACTTCATCAGGAGGCTGCTCGTTAAGAGCAAAGAGTTAGTATAATTATAACTATATCTGTATCTATTTATTTTATACAACGTTTTAACTGTTTAGTGAGATATTTTCAGTTTGTACTAGATTTACGACGTAAGAGAGCGAGTAGGTATGAAAGAGAGTATTGGTGTAAAGATGCGAAAGGGAATGCTCCGATGGTTCGGACATTTGGAAGGAATGCCGAAAGGAAGGTGGAGTCAAGAGTCTCCGAAACCGGCGAGCGTGTATGAAAGGAATTATGAATGTTGAGGAAGCGAGTGAAGTATGCAGAGATAGAGTTCTCTGGCACTCTGTTCTCTCTGCCTACCATGCAAGGGATATGGCGTGATAATTTGTATGTATGTATGTACTAGATTTAAAATTTCGAAATAGAGATTTTTTCTTTTTCTCCTAGTCCGTATACTTTAAAAACGGGCCCTCTTTTGGATCAAGAAAATTAGTCTCTTAGACTTCCCAAATTGATATGGGCTTGTATTTTCAGTTTTTCATCTCTTCTTTTCTTTCTTTTTTTATGTAATCTAAGGGAAAGGAAGAACAGGCCACTATTCGATTTTCACTCCTTCATTACACTGATACATCATTATCGTAATCATCATGTCAACTCATATAAATCCCACTGCTGGGCTCGAGCCTCCTCCGTAATGGGAGGGAAATTAACCTACTATACTGCGCTGGTCAGACGTGTTGGTATAGGGTTTTGTTTCGAGTTTTCCTCCTCTTGCATAGATGCTGCATTTTATATCACTTAGTCGTCTCTTAAGATCACATCATCACGGGTAAGATAGGGGTTGGTGAATTGTATTCTTACTCTGTAACCACACAGATGATTATCGTAATCATCCTACTTTTATTCCATAACTTATGTCATCTCTGCATTCACTTCCTTATAATCCATATTATACTTCACACAATCCATCCATCTTTTTTATATACTTTCCGTACTCCTTAATCCCTTCAACATTACATACTTAAAACTTTCTTCATAACGTCATTTCCATTCAGTCTCATCAGATATTTATAACACGTCACGTTTACTTTTTAGCTTTTCCGTCATTGGCGTAACCCTTAAAGTTTTTCTGTTACTGTTCTGGTGTTTATTCCTTATTTTATTTTAATATTTTTTAAATTGTTTATATAGAAAGCGTCTAACAGCACACGAATGCTTGATGCACAAATGGCTGGCGGGTGACGCAGCCGCGGCTCGCACAGCTACTATCGAGGCCAGGAGGTACGAGGCAATGAGGGACAGATTACGAATGAGATATGAGGTAATTATCTACAACTTTATCTTTACAATCCGTATATATCCCAATAAGTAGACTTGTTTTATCTATTCATCCATTCATCAACCTATTGACATCTATTGTTGAACAGGCATCCCTAAGGAGTGAGTTAATTCTAAAATCGCCGAAATTGACAGCCTTATCCCAGTTATTGTTATAAATGGCTTAAGAAAATAGCACTACACATTCCTCTAGTGTTATTACCCTATGAAACATTTGGTATCTAAACTCCCCATATAGTGATGGAGTCTGCATGGGGTATTTTGACTTTATTAATAGGAAAGAAATAATGCAATATGTAGAAATATTGCCAGATATTAATATGTGTATTCTGCTTACAGAACTGGTCAGCATCCAGACTGCCCATCGGCAGGCTAAGCGAATATAGCTCACTGAGGAAACTACTCATTGAGAAATGGAAGATCTACGATGGACAGTTCGGTGAGATTTTTTAAATTTTATTCTATTTATTGTAATTGTAGATAATTAAAACAATTGTATTGGACTTCGTCGAAAAATTAAAGAAAATGTAGTATTTAATTGTATGTAACTAAAACTAAACCCAAGAACATGTTTACTTTATTTATCAGAAAAATAAAGCTACTTAAAATTGATAAACGCGAGACAATCAACTGATTTATAATACATTAATTAATAAGATGTTAACTTATTTTTCGTCATTAGAGCGATAAAATAATCTTCTAAATCACTTATGACAACTTTAATGACGTTCATCCACAAATTATTACTCTGAGTCTAGGTGTAATTTGTCTCCGTTCATTACGAGTATATGTTTGTAAAGTTCCCCGCAATACAAGGATTATAGGAGATGAAGCCAGAACAGATGTAATAGTAACAATAGGTAATGATGTACTAGAGCAAGTGGATGAATTTGTATATCTTGGATGTGGATTTAGCCGAGATGGACGGTACACCACTGATATAGAGCGAAGAGTGAATGCGGGATATAGAGTGAACGGAGCGTTGGGGCAACTTCTCGGCAGCCACCACCTCAGCCAGAAGGCACGTGTAGCAATACATAACGCAGTGCTTGTCCCAACATTACTGTATGGAAGCGAGAGTTGGGTATGCAGAAAAGAGTATGAAAGTAAAATTAATGCGGTCGAAATGCGATCTCTGCGGAAAATCTGTGGAGTTAGGCTGACCGACCGCATTCGTAACGACGACGTAAGAGAGCGAGTAGGTATGAAAGAGAGTATTGGTGTAAAGATGCGAAAGGGAATGCTCCGATGGTTCGGACATGTGGAAAGAATGCCGAACGAACGTCTGGTTAAGAAGATATACAATGCGAAAGTGGAAGGATGTAGGTACCGAGGGAGACCGAGACTAACCTACCTAGACCAGATCGGTCAGGTACTGAAGGAAGGTGGAGTCAAGAGTCTCCGAAACCGGCGAGCGTGTATGAAGAGAATTATGAATGTTGAGGAAGCGAGTGAAGTATGCAGAGATAGAGTTCACTGGCACTCTGTTCTCTCTGCCTACCTGCAAGGGATATGGCGTGATGATATGTATGTATGTATGTACAAGGATTATATCAATAATGCAGGGCTTTGTTTAAAAAAAATAAGTGAAACAAATATTTGAGAAATAATATATAGGTACATACTAAGGTTTACGCGAGTATTACATATTTGGGAGGACCATGATCATGACCGTGACTATGATCACTGTAAAGTGTTCAAAACGCCGGGAAATTAAAAAACAAATATAAAGGCAATAGAATCCGTAATAGTAGATTTATTTCAAATAATATATACATTGTTATAGATTCTATATCTAATATTAAATTAATTCATATTGTCAAATACTTTTATGTATAGACCGTCGCCAAGCGGCTCCACGATTTGTCATCAAACCTCAGTCTGCATTCTGCTACGAAGGCCAGTCTGTGAAGCTTTACTGTCGTATCATCGCCTGCGCAACACCCACAGTCTCCTGGTCCAGAAACAACCACGAGCTCAGACAGTCCGTCAAGTTCATGAAGAGGTATTACACCTAAAATTATTTCATCATCATTCTTCTAACCCTATCTTTATTTTTATGGGGTAGCTTAATTTTCATTTTTACGCCATGTTTCTTTTTATATTATATATTAGCGAATACGGCAATCTTCGCTCCGCCCAACAGTCAATGTATGGAAATTAAAAATCCTACAACTCGGTCGCAGCGCTATCTACCGGGCCCAATTGTGAATCTAAACCATTCTCGAATCCACTTGAATACACAGAATAAATTTCAACAAAATCCATCCAGCCGTTTAGTAGGAGTTCAGTGACATACACGCGTACATAATAATTTTATATATGTATATAAAGATGTGGGAAAGAAATATGCTTCATAGAATGTTAATTAAATTGTAGAGCTGGCTGTCTTTCTGGCATCAATAATAACAACTCTTTTTACCGCACTTTTATACCAACACTGCACCAGGTGGTATGGGTATAGGCTTTTTTTTTTGGGGTGGACTATAGATCCGTCTCGCCCCGCCAAATCGGTTCGGAGTGACGGAAGAGACGACACGTGACCCCATAGACCCACCCTGCAAACTTCTCTCTTCGTCGTGCGAGCGGGCCACCGGTACCCGACCTTTGTCTCCGGTGGTTACCAAATTCCTAGTCGACTTTTTAAATATCCACGATTAATGTAAAGGTTTCTAATATTTTGGGTGGTACCACATGACATACGTAAAATCACAAATGAAAGAAATATTAAAAAATATTAAATAATATAATAAAATATTAAATAATATAATTAAATATTCTCTATGTACTTTAGTGTTTGTACTTTCTGTTCTTTTTTCACCTTCTAAATCTAATCTAAAACGCTAAATAAGGTCCCTGATCATGTCAGGGGAGACAGTAGCCCAAACATACAATAGTTTGGAAAAAAAAAAAAAAAATGAAAGAAAATGAATAAGCTAATCTACAATATTATACTGGTGCATTTGTTATTACAGGTATGCGGGCGACGATTATTACTTCATAATAAACCGCGCCAAATTGGAAGACCGCGGCGAGTACATCATCAGGGCTGAGAATCACTACGGCTTCAGGGAGGAGGTCGTCTTCCTTAATGTACAACGTGAGTATGATTACATAGTCATTTATATATCATCATTATATAAATATGTTGTATACAGTATTCAGAAATAAATATTGCACATAGTTTGGAAAAGGCCATTGGTTAATTGGGCTTCGTAGAGCGCTGTCTCTGTCGCACACAGTCGTTGTACAAATTGGAAAAACGCAACCATTTAGAAAAAAAAAATCTAGAACCGTTATAATTATTTTATTATAGCAGCTCTTAATAGATTGTCAGGGCTTCTTTCGACGTCGCACAGGTAGTGTGGGACAGGGACAGCGCTCTACGAAGTCGAAATTACTCGTTTGTCTCTTTCCAAGGGTCTGTGTGCAATATTTATCGCCGGACACTGTATTTAATTGTACATATGACTTAAAATACCGATAGGTTAAGATACCGCGATCTACCGTGCCAGTGTCGTTGTTAATTGCCTTCATTTCTTTTTTTGTGGTACACCTAAGCTTTTTTCGTATTAGTGTAGATTTAGTCAAAAAAATCTTCCTCACAGAAATCATACATTTTTCAAACTTTGTCTCTGTACCAATTTCATCCAGTTATCACATATACGTCCCAATACTGGGTTCAAATATACACGGTAGGAGGGCAATTGACTGACTATACCACGGTGAGAAATCAAATGAGTTTTATGTAAGTTTTTATTACGAGTTTCATGTTAAATGAGGAATCTCTTACATATGATATCACTTGGTATGTATTTATGACACATAATAACAAGAAAAGTAATGAAATATATTTTTATTTCGTCACCATATGATAACTAGTCAACTAATTAATTACATTTAAAACTCAATTTATTTTCTCAAATATCACTAGGACAAACATTGTGATTAATAAATAGTTGAATTTGAATTATAAATATGAGCCAATTAAAATGTCAACAATGTCTTTTGGACACCATTCGCATTGTTCATCAAGTTAAAATTAGACCAACTAGAGCTTGCACATCGCAAATCTAAATTAAACATCGTTGCATCAGTTGTTAACGTGGTGTAGTATTTGAAAGTTAGTTAAATAATATTTAATAAAATATCGTTCCTTGAAATTATTATAATAATAATTATATATCGTTTCTTAAAAAAATATAATAGTAATTAAATATTGTTCATTATAAAGTATATTATAATAATAATTAAATATCGTTTCTTAAAAAAAAATAGTAATTAAATATTGTTCCTTAAAAAATAATAATAATTAAATATTGTTCATTATAAAGTATATTATAATAATAATTAAATATCGTTTATTAAAGAATATATAATTGTAATTATATATTGTGCCTTAAAAAAATAATAATAATTAAATATTGTTCATTATAAAGTATATTATAATAATAATTAAATATCGTTTATTAAAGAATATATAATTGTAATTATATATTGTGCCTTAAAAAATAATAATAATTAAATATTGCTCATTATAAAGTATATTATAATAATAATTAAATATCGTTTATTAAAGAATATATAATTGTAATTATATATTGTGCCTTAAAAAAATAATAATAATTAAATATTGTTCATTATAAAGTATATTATAATAATAATTAAATATCTTGAAAAAATTGTGGTGAGTTAACATTTAGTACTCAATTAATATTGTGTAGTGAAATAGCAATTTATTTTTATACTATCGCGTCCTTATCTATGAAGAAGCTAGTAAGGGTAAACAAATGCATATTTCGTCTTAAATACTCTAATGTCACATAATAAGGAGTGCCGCATTTGTTGAGAGTTTAACTAAAAAGATCCCTTAAAAACGAGGATTTTTTGCTCTAACTAGGATTCGAACCTAGAACAACTTAATTATACTGTCGGATGTTATATAAAAAAATATATTCACAAAAAAATATATATTAATTTAAAAAGCAATAGACAAACATTTTCCGTGTGGTGACTAAGTAAAAATACAATTCACTACATATCTTACTTGTAGGTGATCGTAAAAGATGACTAAGGGATATGAAACGCATATAACATCTATGCAAGATAATTAATAATTTCCGTGTGGTGATGCAGTAAGAATACAATTCACCACCGACGACGACAAAGACGACTAAGGGATAAAAATTGTATATAACATCTGTGCAAGAAAAGGAAAACTCGAAACAAAGCCCTATACCGACACGTCTGACCAACGTGGTATAGTAGGTCATTTTTCCTCCCATTGCGGAGAAGGCTCGAGCCGAGCAGTGGAACATATATGAGCTGAGATGATGATGATGAAGAGAAGTAAATCTCGAAACAAAACTCTATACTAACGCGTCTAACCAGCGTGATATAGTAGGTCAATCCCCTGTTGTTATGGAGGAGGCTCTAGCCCGAGAGTGGGACATATAGGGGTTGAGATGATGAATGATGATGAAACGAACATATTTGATTGTTTTTGTTTTATATACGAATGTATGTTACTACAGCTGTGCCAAAGGTACAACGCCAGCATTTGCCAGAGGCACCCCGCCGCCGCCAAGCACTGCCATACACGTTCTGGCAGGAATCCAGCGAGACGGCGCCCGTGTTCACTTTCCAACTGCGGCCTCGCGTTATGCAGGCACGCGACACCTGCAAACTGCTATGCTGTCTCAGCGGCAAACCAACACCTACTGTCAAATGGTATGTACTGTCCATCCATGAATCTATCAATATCCATTGTCGAATTTAGGCCTACCCCAAGATCGCCACTTTAGGTGTTGAATTATCGAACGCATTTGGTGCTATTAAAGATTGGTTAACATTATTATCAGCTTATATATCTATCGACTGAATATATATCGACCTACACTCTCAAGTGTCATGGGTTCGATTCCTATGCGATCAACAACTTGTTGTTTTGAGTGTGGGATGTAATTTGTGTCCGTTAATTGTGTTTGTAAAGTCCCCCGCAATACAAGGATTATTTCCTTAGTGCAGAGAATTGGTTGGTGGTTGATATTTTATATACAAATATTGTAAATACATACGATAGAAATATGACATTTGTATTAAAAATACTTTCCGTGTGATAATAGAGTAAAAATACAATTTGCCACCCCCTATCTTACCCGCGGGTGATCGTAAAAAACGACTAAAGGGTAAAATTATATATATATACACATATAATATCTATGCATGAGAAGGAAAACTCGAAATAAAACCCTATACCAACACGTCTAACCAGCGTGGGTCAATTTTAAAAGCTTTCAATAAAAAGTTTCTCTTCAAAAATACTTTATTCTTTGTTCATCATAAAAAAAACTAATTATTCATCCAGGTACAAAGACAAACGCGAGCTATCGAAGTATGATTACTCGATGTCGCAGTCCGATGGTGTGGTGACGATGGAAATCGTTGACTGCAAACCTGAGGACAGCGGCAAATATACATGCGTCGCTACAAACGTACATGGAACTGATGAGACATCGTGCGTCGTCATCGTTGAAGGTAAGAACAACCTATTATTTAGACGAAAGCTTTCGAGAGAAGAGGATTATACAAGCTTTGTAGACTGCTCCAAGTGCCGTGGGTTCGATCCAGTGCAGGACAATACTTTGTGTGAATCAATTATGTGTTTGTAAAGTCCCACACGATATAAGGACATTTTCCTTAGTGCAGGCTGTCTTTTTAAACTCAATTACTTTGGGTCAACGCAGTATATACTCCTCTTCCATTTGCAGGGCAGGTTAAAAAAGTTATTGACAACCTGTGAACCTAACGTTAACCTTCTTTCGGAATGCAATTGTTGGCCAGAAGTGAAAAAGATATTAATATTCAATATATTTACAGGCGAGGTAACGTCACCAGAGCAAGCGCAAATGATCCACAACTTCCTGCACTCTGGCGATCGTCGCTACATCGAGAAACCTATAAAACCAGCCCCACCACCGATAATTACCAAGACAAAGGTAAGTGAACATATACTAATAACAAATATAATAAAAACCTTTGTTGGTTTGGTTAAACGCGTTTATCTCGGGAACTATTATTTCGAATTGAATAATCCTTTTAGTGTTGGAGAACTCATTTATCAAGAAAGGTTAAACGCAATATGTAATCACGCTACAACTAATAGGAGCTGAGCATCAATAAAAAAAGTTGCGAAAAACAGGAGAAAATATTCTTTTGAGAGCTTCCGTGATGTGTGCTACGCTTTATAAGTCCCTATGACCTACTCGCTCTAACTCTGTCTCCTATTTGACGCAGACGAAGTTGAACGAGTCAGCTAGTATTGTTATAAATCTAATTTCATTTACTACATCTATGAATCTTAAAAAAATCTTATTGTGTAAACTAGTATTGTTAAATAATAGTGCAGCAGTGTCTATAATATTAAGAAAAGATAATCTCGATTATCCGGCCCCCGGTTATACGGATTCGATTCAATTATCCGGACTTTCAATCGCGATCTTGCATATAAAAGTCAAGTCAATGCAAGGGAACGTGTCGAAACTGGCATTACCCGACCGCGCTTCACGTCATCTTCATTCTATACTGCATAATGTTACGCAATATGTACAAAAACAGTATTTTTAATACATTCTATTATATGGATTTCCGATTATCCGAATGCCTAACGACAACAATCAGTCCGGTTAATCGGGTTTCCACTGTATATTTTTATGAAATCGAGCAAAATTTAGTTGCGCGTTAAGTATCCTACGCAGATGTCATTGTGTGCTTCAATCATGACTTCATCTAACTGTGAAAAAATTGACTTTACAACTAATACTTACGCATATATATATTATTCCACTGTTGAGGTTTAACCTTCTCTATAATGGAAGGTAAATTGAATTATTTTACCAAGTTGTTCATTGCAGATTGGCGTAGAGTTTTATTTCAAGATTAACTTTTCTTACAAATAATTACCTAATTTAATAATTTCTTACGTGATTCCAGAGAGAAAGAAAAGGCTGTCAATATATTGTTAGTCCATCGTAGATAATATAAAAATTAATTATATATCCTTTATAGGTGACGATCGACCCGCCTGCTAAGTCTGCAGTAAGGCCGAAATATTCACCACAGAGTTCTATTGAGGCTAGTAAGAAGAAATATGGCGCTAAATTAGACTCCGATGCATCATCTAGGTCGAGGAGTGCCACTAAAGAACTTATATGTAAGTATAATATATTTTTAAGTGAAACTTCTTAAATAAAATCTCTAACGTGAATTGAGAGTGAAAATTTAAGGATTTATCAAGTTTAAGTATCAGAGTCTTACGTACTTATCAAAGTTGTATTTACAAAATAATAGATGGCGCTGTTATTAAAGTGTTTAAAATTCTTGTAGACTTAATTTCACACAGATTATAAAAATTAGCACTTATTGTTTTGTGAAATATAAAACAAAAAATGTATTGCATTACTCCATATTTAATGTTTTATTTAAAATTTATGTGGGGAAAAGAAAGATTGGATTTAATATGATATAAGAGTGCTATAAAAATATTAGAAGTTTTGAATGTATACTCAATTTCTGCACAGATGCCGGAGTGGTTAAGATACCGACCTTCCGTGCCAGTGCCGTGGGTTCGATTCCCACGCGGGACAAAACTATGTGCGATCTATAAAATGATCTCAGTCTGGGTGTAATTTGTCTGCGTTAATTGCATGTTTGTCAAGCCCCCCATAATACAATGTTTATTTCCTTAGTGCAGGGTGGTGTCTTTAAAAAAAAAATTCACTCTCGTTATTTTTATATTCTATCAATACCAATGAAAGCATTTGATCGGCTATCTCTGAAATTGTTTATTTCACTATATGCTTTTGTCCATAGTGCCAGCATCGGACTCAAGTATGTGTGCACCATCGTTCGCCCGCGCTCTACCTGATGCTCTAATGGCACGTGATGGTGCCCCACTGTTGCTGTCCGCGGCAGTCCGAGGCGATCCTGACCCCAGAGTGGAGTGGTTCAAGGACAACAAACCGCTACACTCCTCTGAGGTAAACCTCCACTTCATATAGTTCTCGTATAGCGTACATTCGTGTGGTGACAGAGTAAGTATACATCACCCCCTCTCTTACCAGTGGGCATCGTAAAATACGATTAAGGGATATAATATGCATATATCATCTGTACAAGAGAAGGAACGTCTGGTTAAGAAGATATACAATGCGAAAGTGGAAGGATGTAGGTACCGAGGGAGACCGAGACTAACCTACCTAGACCAGATCGGTCATGTACTGAAGGAAGGTGGAGTCAAGAGTCTCCGAAACCGGCGAGCGTGTATGAAGAGAATTATGAATGTTGAGGAAGCGAGTGAAGTATGCAAGGATAGAGTTCTCTGGCACTCTGTTCTCTCTGCCTACCCTGCAAGGGATATGGCGTGATGATATGTATGTATATAAGTACAAGAGAAGGAAAACTCGAAATAAAACGTATAAGTTGTAACACGTCTGACCAGCGTGGTATAGTAGGTCAATTTCACTCCAATTATGGAGGAGGCCCGAGCCCAACAATGAGGCATACGTGGGTCGAGATGATGATATCATATTTACTGACCTCTCATACCAAGTCTCGGTAGTTCGATTCTCGCGTTGGATTATTTATACAATCCACAAATCGATCATCGACCTGCGATGGCAAGTTTTATAGCTATGATTATTTATTTATGTATTATCAGTTAAACGACTCGCTGCACATATTTCTTATTGCTGGAAATACTAGTTTATCGTGTCAAGGATCGTGTGTTCGACTTCCACACAGAACTATGTGCTTTTCACATATTATTAACTTGAGTCTAGTTATAATTTGTGTCTCTTTAATTGTATGTTTTTGAAACAGAGGACTTCAAAATATGGTATTTTCTTAGTATAGGTGTGTCTTTAAAAAAAATATATAATATATGGTTTATAATTATATTCAGGTTGTGGATCTGAAGTATAAGAACGGTGTCGCTTCGCTTGCAATCAACGAGGTGTTCCCCGAGGATGAGGGCATTTACTCACTCAAAGCTATCAACAGCCAGGGCGAGAGTGAGACCAAGTGCAAAGTCACTGTCAAACGTAAGTATCATCAATATTTTCCCATTGCGAGTAATTGGTATACAAAACCCGACCATTAAAATGCCGTATTGATTTCAAAGCCGACCGAATCTGATCCACAAATGATTTTTCTGAATCTGGGTGTAATACGTGTTTGCTAATTTGTACATCATTTCCTATTCCTATTCTTATCCCAATTACTAGGGGTCGATACAATATGTCGATAATCGATACTTTTCTTTCATAGTACATAGTGTAAACGTTATTGGCAATAGTTTTATGACCGGCCGCCTGCCAGACGTCAACCCTTCTTGGGAATGTAATAGTTGACCAAACGGCATCAGATGGAGTTAGCCCAGGTCGTCATAATTACGACCTCCACGAGCAAAGCAAGGGTGGTAATATTCGTAGCCGCTACCACACAGATAATGCTATTTTGTACATGTATATGTAAAAACCTTCCCCCAAAGAGGAAATATTTGGTGTGTATAAAAATAATTGATCAATATCCATAACAATATATATTGTGATGTTTTAAATTCACTTTTATAAGGTTTCCTTAGAATAATGTCACATAGAAACCAATTCCACGCATAATATTTGACATCACTAAATTGGTGACAAAATGTCACCCTGTGTTCCATTTTATAGTAGTGTGCGTGTATGCTCGTGTAATCGCTTGCACTCAAATAGGATTTTTGGCTTCACTTTTTTAAACATTTACAAGTACTGAACTATCCTTCTATATGTTTTTATTCTACGTTTATTTCTAATATGTTTTTTCTTTGCCTGCGTTAAACAGCGGATTAGCTGACGAATGGATAAGCATATGCCCAATTCCTGATTGTATGATGGCAGTTATGGATAAATAACTGACCCAGATTATTTTTATTGTTTAGCTATGGATACAGCTGCATCAACCGCTGCCAAGATCGGCGATAAACCACCCAGAATAGTAGACCATGCGCAGTCACAAACTGTCAACGATGGAGACGCTGTCACGCTGTCTTGCAGGTATTAAGCACCTATTTATATAAATAAAATTCTAGTTAAACTAATCCTTATAAAATCTAATGTTGTTATTTGAATAATAATGTTGAATAGACAATTTTGTTTATAATGTTGAAATAGACAATGTTGGAATTAAAAAATATGGAAAAGAAAGTTTTGTAATTACAATAAAATGAGTATTAATGGTTGCCCTGATACTTAATCTAGAATGTTAACTCTCGTGCTCGTTGCCAGCAATGGCTATTTTCCTTTGGCTTGTTTTTAAAAGCTCACTTAAAATCTGATCTAAATAAATTTTTGATCCGGTATTTATGAATTTAAATAAACAGACTCTTTAATTTATTTACATAGATTAGATGCACGGATGTGTGTATCCCGATATTAGATTTTAAGAAATAGGCTACTGTAGCTTATATATTCCATACAAGATGTTTACGTGTAATATTACTAGATGTCGTTATTTCCACATGAATTTATTTGACATTATATTGTGTGCAGGATCACGAATGCGGAGCGTTTCGATGTCGTCTGGTTACACAATAACAAAGAGATCAAACCGTCCAAGGACTTCCAATACTCTAGCGAGGCCAATATCCACAAGTTAAATATTGCTGAAATATTCCCTGAAGATGCCGGTAAGTTATGAGGGTTATAGATTTACATCATAGATGGCGTTATACTACAAATTATATACATCCTGTTGTGGCATATGCTTAGTGAGAAGACACTAAAGTTTACATATTAATTAGGAATACGAATTTATATTGATAGGTAACGCATATAGTCATCATCATCAACCTGCTCTTATCCCAATTTATTTGGGGTCGACGCAATATGTCTTCTCCTTCCATACAACTCTATCAGACGTCATCTCTGTGGTCACTCCTTGTCTATCCATGTCATGTTTCACGCAGTTCATCCATCTTTTCTTCGGTCTTCCCTTACCCCTTAAGCCTTCAACATTCATGCTTAAAGCTTTCCTCACAACATTACTTTCATCCCTTCTCATCACATGTCCATACCATGTCAATCTTTCACTCCTTAATTTTTCCGTCACTGGCGCAACTTTCAAACTTCCTCTTATATGGTAACGCATATAGTAATTCAATTAATTATTTACAACTATGTTCTGATTATCTACCAAGAAATATTAAAAGGTCAATCCATTTTTTTTTTGACTGATTATGGATGTTAGCCGCTAACAATAATTACATCTTCAACCGATAGAGTATTAAAATCTTAAAATACAAATCTTTATAATTATAAAACAGTGCGACTATATAACAAAATATATTTAGCTCTCCCTATGTTACAAGAGCTAATGCTGACTGCTGTGCCATCTATACTGTAAGGCCTAAATCATTACGCTTTAAAGGCCTTATGCTATTGGTAAATTAATACAAGTATGTATTCATAGATGGCGTTAACAGATCGGACAATACAAAAATTAATTTATTGTACATAGCAAGATAAATTAGATATTATTTAAACTAATACAAATATGTGAATGAAATTTCTTATGTATGTTATATACCTAGATAGTGGTGAATGACGAACTAAACTTTAATTATAAAAAAAAGGATTTATTTATTAAAACTAATTTCATTATATCTTTCTCTGCTGCCTGCTTACGACGTCTTTTAAAAAGGAAGGGGTAGTAGCACTTTGTTATCATACTCCATGTCATTATACTACTATTCTGCTAGCAATGAACAACACTTAATTAAAGATCTGTGCTAAAACTAAGGGCTTTATTCTCAGGTGTGTACACATGCGAAGCGTTCAACGATGCTGGTGAATCGTTCTCATCATGCTCGTTGATCGTTCGCGTTCCGGGAGAAGCTGCCACCCTCCCACAATACACCGCGTACCCTGGATCAGTCACCATCAATGCTGCTGAGCCTGCCGTGTTCACCGCTGAACTGGATAAGGTAATAAGTTCAGAATAATTTCTAGTCACTAGTACTTAGTTTGAGAATAATTACTTCATATTTACAAGCTTTATATCATCTTGGCCCATAAACCGGCCACTGTTGAGTTCAAGCCTCCTCCATAATGAGATGGAAATTAATCTGCTCCATCACGTTGATTAAAGGTGTTTGGGACGAGTTTTTCAGCTCTAGCATGAATGTAGTCTGCATGTCGTATATCTTAGTTATCTTTTAGGTCACCCAATGGATAAAGTACTGAATTGTGTACTTAATCCATCACCACACGGAACAAATTTTATGTATCCATATTAGTAAACATCATTATCGTCCTGATCTTATGCTAATTACTTGGGGTGGACGCAATATGTATACTTTTTTTTTTGTTAATATAGTCGGGATATTTCATATAATTTTGATAGCAATCTATTGGGTACTTTCAAATTATCATATATTCATTCGTATTATCTAACTACAAAACCATTCATCTATTCAATATAATTATTAATTCCTTTAATTTTATAAGCTTTATTTAATTAGAAGCCGCCAAAACTTATGTTGTATACATTTTCGGGATCAACAATGTATTCAAGTTGTCTAGAAATTTGCTTGTAATGCCAGGTGCGTGCAGTGTCCATATTAATATTCCTCTTCCATCGTACATATTGCAAAAGTTACGGACAATAGTTTTATGACCGGCCGCTCTTCTGACGTTAACTCTTCTTGGAAATGTAATTATTGACCTCACGCCATCAGTTAGTGTTAACCCAGGTCGGTATAAAGTCTTTAGTCATTTTTTACGATACCCATGAACAAAGAAACGAGTGGAAGTATTCGTAACCCGCCACAGCACATCCCTATTTATAATATTAGTATAGACATTTTCTCTTATAGTCATTGCATTAGAATGTTAACGTAAGTTATAAAAAAAAATATTACAAATTAATAATTTCATCAACAGCCACCACTCCAGCTGCAGTGGTTGAAGGATGGCAAGCCAATTGACGAATCATCAGCACGCTACAAGTTCATGATGGAAGGCACGTCAAGATATCGTCTTGAGATCGTCAAAAGCACCACAGACGACGCCGGACAGTACCTGGCTCGCGCCGTCGGCTCTAAGGGAGACGCTCTCGCTGCGTTCTACCTCAACGTTGTGGATAACTAAAACAAAATTAAATGGACTGACTAGTGGGGCCCAGCGCACAACCCTGAGGGACACCCCACAAAAACTGGATGTTTAACGATATATTGAGTATGAGTAACGATTTTTTTTATACGATTCGGAGTCTAAGTGTGAAAAGCAGTTTTTTATATATCGTTAATTATTTATTAATAAACAAGTTACAAGTTACGTTAAGTGTTACACCCTGTCGAATGCCTACGATGACGCCAGGACGAAATCCTCGCTCTCTAGTCACTGTTAACTTTTTAAATGTTATTTATTTATTCGTCGATAATTATCCGTTGTTATATTTTCTTTTTTTTTTGTTTATTTATCGTCTTCACCTAACAGATATTGCGGCTTATTTAAAAATAAAGCTTGAGTTTAAATGTTGAAGATTTTTGATCAGAATTGTGGGTCCCGCTGAAGCCACCACGGCGCGGCCCGCATCTCTCGTCGGTACAAAATCTGTATAATTATTTTTATATATAAACTTAACTGTATTATTTAATTGTACATAATTTAATTTATATCATGTGACCGCGTAATTTATAAATAAATATGTATACCTAAATATTATAATAGTGTTTTATTTTATGATTCTTACTCGGACTATAATATAAAAACCCTACGACTCTTTTTTTAGGGAAAGGCCATAGTCGCATCACACCATGCTCAAAACATTGCGGAGCGGCTGAAGTGGCTCGATTGCTATGTAGGCGGGCCCCAGTACTAATCTTTGGTGGCCTGTCTGGTGGGTTTCACTTAAACATACTATATATACTCCGCATCTTCGTAGAAGCCGGCTAAATAATCTACATTAATCTTCAACGATTATGGTGTGAAGGTTCCACGGGAATGGGTTTGTGATGAAATAGTTTTCTTACTTTATCACCTCGCGGCAAATTGCCTTTGATGCCTTGCCTTTGGTACGTTACCTGACTCTAGAGAATCCATCTAAAATTATTAGTAGATGTATTCCTAATTTTTTATCATCATTCAATTTTTTTTTTTCGTGTGGTCCACCCAGTTTCTCGTAATTGTTAAAATCGCCTAAGTAATCATCAAGAATATGGACAGAAGCAATTTTTTGCGACACAACACTGTGATCGCGAACTCACCTATTGGGAGACTTATAATTAACCGTGAACATCAAGAAACTGATATTCTAATGATTGTACATTTTATGCATAACCTGATAAAGATATACAATGCGAAAATGGAAGGATGTAGGTACCGGGGGAGACCGAGACTAACCTACCTAGACCAGATCGGTCACGTACTGAAGGAAGGTGGAGTCAAGAGTCTCCAAAACCGGCGAGTGTGTATGAAGAGAATTATGAATGTTGAGGAAGCGAGTAAGTATTGAGTTCTCTGGCACTCTGTTCTCTCTGCCTACCCTGCAAGGGATATGGCGTGATGATATGTATGTATGTATGATAAAGATAAATATGTATAAAAGGATATGAACCTTATATAATAAAAGCATTCATTTATTTAGGCTCACATCCCGTCCCACTGCTGGGTGCGAGCTTCCTCCACAATAGGAGGGCAATTGACTTACTACGCTAGCGTAGTCAAACGAGTTGGCATAGGGTTTTGTTTCGAGTAGTCCTTCTCTTAGATAGATGTTATATGCATATTATATCCTTTAGCAGTCTTTACAACACCCACGAGTAAGACAAGGAGTGGAGATCATATTTTTACTTCATCATCACACAGAAAAATATGAGAGTAGATACTGCCCATTCTAGTTCTAGTAATTCTCCGGAGTTTTTTCCGATTTCCTTGAACAAATAAGAACAAAAACGTGTGCGTCTCGGGATGCCCGACCGAAGTGATACCTTTTTTATTTTTTTCATGCGGTGGACTATGGATGTGGTCGCGCCCCGCCAAATCGGTTCAAGGGCGACTGAAGAGGCGGCGCGCAACCCCATAGACCCATCCTGCAAGGACCTCTCTTCGCCGTGCGAGCGGTCCACCAGTACCCGATCTTCGTCTTCGGTGGCCCGCCCGGCGACCGAAGTGATACCTAACTTGAACTCTTAAGTTGAACTTTTTAATATTGAAATTGTTTAACATGAGAAAAGGTTAGGTTATTGCACAAATTTTATATTGGTATATCAACATGATAATGTAAGGAAAGTTAAATAACCTTCAATAAAGTATTTTATTGATTATAAAATATATTATATAGCAGGACCACGCTGTTGACAGTTCTCTGTCTATAGCCGCGGGCCGGTCCGTCCGAGGTAGTACCACACTCTCGCAGAAGATCGACGTATGAGTAATGGCAATTTGCTATTGCGCTTCGTTCGGCCAGCGCAGGCAGCGGCCCATTTATACCCTTGGTATTGCAAAGGTCCATGGGCGGCAGTGACACTTACCATCAGGTGTGCTGCTTGCTCGTTTGCCACCATTAGTAATAAAAAAAAATATATTCTTAGATACGATTGGTTTACGAATTATAATTTTACGTGATAACCTCAAAAGAAAGTATTGATTCATCGATGCACACTTTTATGAATTAAACAAACATGAACAATAAACCCCACATTAACTTTTCACTTCACTATATAAACAATTCTCACAACGCTAACACTTGCACGCTCGTCTCAGGCGGAACGTGACACTTTTTTCCACACATGCAGCCGACGTTCATCGATTTTTAAGACATTATCACGTCAAAACTGATATTTATAACTTATCATAACATAGGTATCGATCGTTACATCCTTATAAGTACTTACGTAGGTAAGTAGTAGGTTAGGTAGCCAACCAACCCAAATTATACGTAGGTATAGTCAGAACCAGCATTTGTGGATCAGATTATTCTGTCATCATTCTCCTGCTTTTATCCCAATTACTTGAGGTCGACGCAATATGTACTCCTCTGTCTACATATTGCAAAAGTTTTATGACTGGCCGCTTCCTTCACCTTTGGGAATGTCGACCTGACGGCATCAGGTGGTGTTGGCCCAGGCCGATATAAAGCTCTTAGTTGTCTTTTACGACATCCACAAGCAAATTAAGGGTTGGTAGTATTCTTAGCCGCTACCACACAGTGGATTGAATTATTCTGTATGGGAATCAAACGATGATCGATGTAATAGTAAGAGATTACAAAGACCAACTATACCATCTGTGAGGAAGTTTCAAATAACAATGTATTACTATCGTAGTTAATGCTTCGTCACTGCGCCCGATCTGATTCAAAAACAAAATAAAAACGCGTAATGTTATAACTCGTTTCTGAGGATTTCATATTTTAAAATAACATTATGTTTTGAATACGCGTTGTGCTAAGTCACGTTTGACTTGTGTGATTGGTAACACAATTTTTACCTTCCATTATAATCTTTATCTTTTATCCTTTAGTTATTATTCGTTCAAAGTAATTTGGTATCGAAATATTTTTTAGTTTTCACTGTGGGATGTCTTTTATGGTTTTACTTTAAATAAATTGTTTTTCCTCGGGTGTACTTTTTAAAATATAAAGAAATTTGTCAATCAAATAACTGCAGAATATTTTTTAAAATAAATTTCCTATACCTTGCTTCTTGAAGTAAATTTTAATAGTCAAAGGTCGTCGTTGTTCTCTTGCTGTTATCCCAATTACTTGGGGTCGATCAGGCGCGGCTCAAGCACATGTAGTGCCCGGGTGCAATCAATAACCTGGCGCCCTCTTGTACCAAAGTGGGTGAACAAAATGGAATAGGTTGATGGTTACAAGCGGCTCTCGGCGCCCCCTAACACCCGGCGCCCGGGTGCACCGCACCGTCTGCACTATAGGTAAAGCCGGCCCTGGGGTCGATACAATATGAACTCTTCTTTCATAGTAGGTATATATTGTTAAAGATATTGGCAATAGTTTTATGACCGGCCGCCTGCCAGACGTCAACCCTCATTGGGAATGTAATTGTTGGCCCAAAAGCATCAGATGGAGTTGGCCCAGGTCGTTATAGGCTCTTAGTCATCTTTCACGACATCCACGAGCAAAGTAAGGGTTGGTAGATCAAAGGTATATATGCTGTATATTCCCGTGAATCCCATATCAAGTGCCTACTTATCAGTGCGGTTTAGTTTAGATTTCTATATTTATTAACATTCTTATTTAGTTACTTAAAGTTAAGAATTAAAAACATTACAACATTCACGGTCATATAATCTTGAAACTTAAACGAAAGAAATAAATAAAATAGATTTATTCTTTTTCTTTATTCATATTTTTTTCTTATACCTATGTCCCTACTCTACGCCAGGCGGCTAGTTCGCTAGGCGATACAACGCCGCCTTCATCACGTACTGTAGACACCCGCCGATAGAGATCATCGAACATCACCGCCTCCAAGTCCCACGAGGGTGTTCCGGCCAACGCACACGCCGCTTCGGTCGCCACCGTGTGGTAACCGCGGATGGCCCTGACCACCATGACTCTCTGTGGACGCCACAGAAGAGCCCTGAGTCGGACGGTCAGAGACCTCGCCTACACAGGTGCGCTGTACAGCGCCATTCAGCGGATCACACCCGCGAACAGTCGTTGACATTCCACGCTGGGTGCGCTCACGTTCGGCATAAGCCGCGAGAGGGCGGACTCTGCGCCGACGAGCCGGGGAGCATGTCTGCGGAAATGCTCCCGAAACCACCAATTCCCAAAGGCCCAAATAATTCATATGGGCCTGGAAACCGATACATCATACATCTATATTTGTATCTGTATTTACTACTTAAATTTACGTTTGGAGACGCTGATGGGGGCGTCTCCTCCTTCGCGAGGGCGTTCTTATTGCGCCTCTCCGGTGAGGCAGCATTAACACTTACCAACAGGTCTGCTGCTGGCTCGTTTGCCACCATAAGCAGTAAAAGAACCGGATTTCCACCGAAACATACGCCATTACGGCGCCTTACTGTACATGAAAAGCAGAAAACTCAAAAAAAAAATCCGTTCATTCCTTCCCGCTTATAGGTTGTAGTTCGAGTAAGGTATAGAAATACATAATATTACTTTTAGATGAAAGTAAATATGAAATAAAGCTAATATCATTCCATCTGACAAGCTTAGAAACATCGTTACTCATATACTCACTGCTGAGTTCGAGCCTCCAATACAATAGAAGGTAAATTGACCTACTATACCACGCTGGTCAGAATAGTCCGCGTAAAGCTGTTAAAGCCATCTGCGGCTAACAGCTAAACATTTTGTGTGCGTATATGTGACACACACAAAAACGTTGGTGAGACAGGTGATTTTTTTATAAGAAGTATTCCTTCTTTCGCATATTATTATTGATATATCATCTAGATAGTTACTTGTCATTTACGACGTCCATAGGCAAGCAAGAGGCTGGTGAATTGTATTCCTAATCCATCTCTACAAAGAGAAGCGTGACGTTATAGATTTCAATAGCGAGATATATATGGGCTAAATAAAAAAAAATATTTAAAGAAAAAATATATTAACTATGAAATTTAATGTATATTTAATTAAAAACATATTCTCTAAGATATAAATAAAATTGCTTCATTATTTAAATGGTAGCAATGAAATACTTTGGTAGCAAAACTATATTAAACTTCCAAATATTAAATAAAAAACTCAAGCGGTAATTAAACATTGGTCACGATAAATCCAACGAGCCCGTTAAAACCGTGTATCAATCCATATCCGAATAAAATAAGGACTTATTCACATTAGACAAATAATATGTTAATATATTTTAAATAACTTAATAATTAAGTTTTGTATGCGTCTTATATTCTAATAAATGACTATAGTGCAGTAAGGATAAGAGATAGATTGCTACGTAAAGGTTTCAGGTTTGAAACGTACGGTACGCATTTTTTGTAATTGCCGCAGACTCACGCTTCTGACAGATTACTTTCGTTTGCTATAAATAGGTCGGCTTGTCCAGTATGATGCGACAATTTTGACGTCTGAGTAGTAGCAAGTGCTTTATTCGGTGAACGAAAGAGCTGAAGGCCCAAACTCCCTTTTCCTCCTTTCCTCTCCTTATTATTTTTTTTTTTCTAATGGTGGCAAATTTGAAAGCAGTACACCTGATGGTAAGTGTCACTGCCGCCTATGGACCTTTGCAATACCAAGAGTTTAACTAGGCCGCTGCCACCAATATAAACCCCAAACCCACCCAATTGGGCATCCGGCTCTTTCACTCGCCGAACGAAGCACAATAGCACATTGCTATTACACATAAGTCGATCTTCTGCGAGAGTGTGGTACTACCCCGGATAGACCGGCTTGCGGCTGCAGTCAGAGAACTGTCAACAGCGTGGTCCTACCACTATTTGAAACTTATACATTCTCTCCAATTTTGCACCTACGGTAGGCAACGAACTTGGCTATAGCTGTGGTGTTATTAAAACCCGTGAATTACAGTTACCAATTGTCATTATATGGATTGCTTTGAACGCTTAAAAAACATTCAACGCGTATACTTTAGAAGTTATGTATTGAATTTAAGAAGTTAATAAAAAATTAAAAAAAATAATTGCTTCAACTATGAAGAAATGTTTCTCTTCCGAGGACAAAAGTTAAAGGTTTGCCAATATGATTATAATTAAAAATAAATAAATCATAAATAATCAGTAATCTAGCTGTAAAATTAAAAACATTAAATAGAAATGTGCACAAATAATTTGGTAAAATAAATCTCGTAAGCTGGGTTGGTAAACAACTTAGAAACATTTTCTAATATGTAATCCATTCTTTGCTTTAAAATTATGTTTTAATAAAGATGGCGAATAATGAGCAAGCTGCTATCATTTGTATAATGAAAACATATCCTAACACTAGAGCGCCATCAGTACTAAAATTAATAGTCGATAAAACGGTAGCGTTCTCTGCAGGATCCAACCATTAACCCGTGTTCAACGCCATTAGGAGACGAGAATTGTATAATACAACAAAAAAGCAATCATGGCGGCCGAAACGGAACAAAAAGTATCATATCTCCATTCCATATTTCAATATTTATCACAGGATCGTTCGTTTTCGAACGAAAATTTTATATTCGAAAAGGGTATGCTCGCGTTTCTTTTTTTTTTTTTTTTTTTTTTTTTTACTGTTTTTATAAATGAGTTCGGGGATTGCATCGTTAAAATATAAGTTTTTAGAATTCTGTAGTTAGAATATTTCTAATATTCTATAAAGAGTTGGGTTACTATCTTCAATATAATTCACTAAACTATTACTATTTAAATGTATAATAACATGCACAGTACATGATATATCATTCTCCTACTCTTATCCCAATTACTTGGGGTCGATACAATATGTACACTTCTTTCATAGTACATATTGTAAAAGTTATTGGCAATAGTATTATGACCGGCCGCCTGCCAGACGTCAACCCTCCTTGTGAATGTAATTGTTGACCAAATGGTATCAGACAGAGTTGGACCAGGTCGTTATAAGGCTCTTAGTCGTCTTTTACGACATCCACGAGCAAAGTATGGGTTGGTAGTATTCGTAACCGCTACCTACCACACAGCTACAGTAACAGCCACAGTACATAATTGTAAAGAAACTTGAAGCTTTATTTATAAGAAGAATATAGATACTTTCTTGGCACTTTATCTCTCTTAGTTCACACATAAAAACAATGCGTTATTTCAAGCAACTAAGATCCGTTCATCAATAATCCAACTATTTTTTTTTACTCTAGGCCACAGACATTAACCATAAGTCGTTGGACATAGATTTCCCTATGAGAATGCTACTAAAAACGATCCTGATGTCACTTATATCGAATAGCTCCCAGCAACATTTAAGATGTTGTCAGTTAATCTGAAGGTTGAGGAGAGCCATTTAGGTCAGTGGTTTTTAAGCTTTTTAGATCCGTAACTCTTATGACCTAACTAGGGTCACTGCGTTTACCCCTTCTCCCAACGATGATCTCAAACAATACGTGTTAATACAAATACAAGCTAAGTTTAACTCAATGAATACATAATAATTAAAATTAAAATAATTTAGAAATTATTTTACAATCAACAGTTAAAAGTTTAAGGTAAACAGAGAGACAATAAGCAGCTCATTGTTACCCCCGCGAAATATAAGTTTTACCCCTGCGGGGGTAATTATCCCCAGGCTAGGCACCCAGAATCTTTTATCGGACATGACATAAGACTAGTCTAAGATTAACCTAAAACAAACTTAAAGCCAGAGACACTCATCCAGAACGTACTAATAAACAATAGTTAAAACTATACGCTATTGTAAATAATCAAACTAGAAAGTATGAAATAATATTAAATAAAATGAAAATTAAGAATAAATAGATTAACAAAAAAGATTTAGGTATTATTATTGTAAAAAAGCTGGATGTATTTCATCTTTAATAGGTATGCAAAGATTCAAATTATTACGATGTTTAGAAAAGGGTTGAAAATCACGCTCAATGATTCGGAAACAAATAAACCAAGTTAATGTAAGCATATTAAAAATAAGTTATCGTGTTTAAACATAAGAATGCTATTAAATATAATAATCAAACAGATATTGTATAGATACAAATCTTGATTCATAATATGGAAGGTCGAATTCGGTATAATCAAAAGTTTCGATTTGGAATTCTCTATTGTGTCTGATGACGTCAAATTTAAATTTTTATATTAACTTTGTTCGTAGTCATGTTCAGTAATAGCGTGACTAATAAATACCTAAGATTTACGTCATATAACACAATAAGGATCTTCGTTTATTATTGTTTTCTAATAGTTTAATATATTTAGGCTAAATTACTTAATTGATAATTTTTAAAGTGAATACTTAACAAGCGCATTGTGCTATTTATTTTCTGAGTAATGACTACATTCAGACGAGGATACTGAAAAGCTAAGATCCGTGTGGTGACGGAGTAAGAATACAAATCACCATCCACTCCACCAAATCTTACTCGTGGGTGATCGTAAGAGACGACTAAGGGAAACAAAAAGCATATTACATCTATGCAAGAGATGAAAAACTCGAAACAAAACCCTATACCAACGCATCTGACCAGCGTGGCATAGTAGTCAATTTCCCTCCCATTATGGAGGAGATTCGAGCCCAATAGTGGGACATTTATGAACTGAGATGAACCATACATTTATCTGTCTATTGATATTCATTGCTGGGCATAAGTCTATTTACGAAGGAACATAATATCTAGGAATACAGATTGGCGATTGCGGTCGGTGTTATGAGTCTCATAGGACAGCTGCCCTTTGGTTTCTCCTTTAGTAGATTTTAAAGTGATACATACATACATACATATCATCACGCCATATCCCTTGCAGGGTAGGCAGAGAGAACAGAGTGCCAGAGAACTCTATCTCTGCATACTTCACTCGCTTCCTCAACATTCATAATTCTCTTCATACACGCTCGCCGGTTTCGGAGACTCTTGACTCCACCTTCCTTCAGTACATGACCGATCTGGTCTCTAGGTAGGTTAGTCTCGGTCTCCCTCGGTACCTACATCCTTCCACTTTCGCATTGTATATCTTCTTAACCAGGCGTTCGTTCGGCATTCTTTCCACATGTCCGAACCATCGGAGCATTCCCTTTCGCATCTTTACACCAATACTCTCTTTCATACCTACTCGCTCTCTTACGTCGTCGTTACGAATGCGGTCGGTCAGCCTAACTCCACAGATTTTCCGCAGAGATCGCATTTCGACCGCATTAATTTTACTATCATACTCTTTTCTGCATACCCAACTCTCGCTTCCATACAGTAATGTTGGGACAAGCACTGCGTTATGTATTGCTACACGTGCCTTCTGGCTGAGGTGGTGGCTGCCGAGAAGTTGCCCCAACGCTCCGTTCACTCTATTTCCCGCATTCACTCTTCGCTCTATATCAGTGGTGTACCTTCCATCTCGGCTAAATCCACATCCAAGATATACAAATTCATCCACTTGCTCTAGTACATCATTACCTATTGTTACTCTTACATCTGTTCTGGTTTTATATCTTTCAAAGACCATTATTTTGGTTTTGCTCACATTCACGCGTAGACCCCTTTTCTTACAATCTTCTGTCATTGTGTCGACTAGGGTCTGCAGGTCAATCGCTGACTGTGCCAGCAGGACTGCATCATCTGCATAAAGCAGAGCAGTGACCACTGAGTCGCCCATCTGGACTCCCACATTCATATCGTTCAACCTTTGGAGACATTTATCCAGATATATGATAAACAGCCTGGCTGACAGAATGCACCCCTGCTTAACGCCGATATTGACGTCAAACCAAGGCGACATTCCATCATCCAGCCGCACACAGGCTCTACAGCCCATGTAACTGGACTGCACAGCCTGTAGCAGTTTACCGTTAATACCATACTCCGGTAAAATGTCCCAAAGTTCCTTTCGTACAACCGTGTCAAATGCTCTCTCCAGATCCACAAAACTGCAGAAAACCCTCTGACCTAGAGCCAGATGCTTCTCCACAATATTGCGCAGAGAGAACACTTGATCCATGCATCCCCTTCCACTCCTGAAACCTCCTTGTGTCTCACACAGTAAACCATCGGACACCATCCTCATTCTCCTTTCAATAATTTTTCCATACACTTTTGCTGCCAAACTGGTCAAGCTTATGGCTCTGTAATTTGCGCAGTCATAACGTGAACCCTTGTTTTTAAACAAAGGCACGATGACTGCGCTATTCCAGTCCCTGGGAACCATTCCCGAGCTCCAACATAAATTGAGGAGCAACAGGAACGCCTCCCAGACACAAGAGCCACCAAGCTTGATCATCTCGGCAGACACCATATCAATGCCCGCTGCCTTACCATTTTTCAAACTTCTTATCGCCCATTCCACTTCATCCATACTGATGCCATCGGAGGACGCCGTTGTCGAATGTTGATCTACTAAACCACATCCAACACCGGCGCCAACCGTAGCATCCGCATACATATCGCCAAAATATTCACTCCATCGGCTTAACACGTCTTGTGTTTATGTAAGAATGTCTCCACCTTTAGACCTTATTTTATTCATTCTGAAGGCTGACCAACCACCCCGAGACTTCTTCACCTCCCTCCAAAAGAGTTTGGTGTTACCCTCGAAGTTTTTAGTCAGCCTATCTTCTGCACTCATACTT
The DNA here is from genome assembly GCA_905163515.2 of Lymantria monacha. Lineage (NCBI taxonomy): Eukaryota > Metazoa > Arthropoda > Insecta > Lepidoptera > Erebidae > Lymantria > Lymantria monacha. The sequence goes on along the minus strand of LR991107.1, from coordinate 8,530,306 downwards.
GCTCTATCACGTTTCTCTTTCACTAAGGCCTTGGTGTCATTCTTACATTGCCGATATATTTCTTTCTTCTGTTCAGTCATACTGTCATTCAGATTCAAAGAAGAGACATAGTCCAGCCACGCTTTCTTCTTTTGCTCTACGGAAGCTGCCACTTCCGCATCCCACCATGCATCACCATTTGTTTTTCTATGCTTCTTTGAACTTCCACATACTTCTTTCGCTGTATCTACCATACTTTCTTTCAATACTCTCCAGCATTCTTCAATGTCCGATTGCGGCTGGCTTGCCATCGTCAGCCGTTCTCGGACACCCTCTGCATACTTTTCTCTTACACACTCTTCTTGCAACCTTTCAACCTTTATTCTTTCAAGCCCTCTGAAGTGGACACGCTCTCGCCAGTGCCTCCACTTTCTGAACAGACCACTAAATCTCGCAATAACGAGATAGTGGTCCGTGTCGACTGTGGAGCCCCTGTAGGCTCTTGCGTCCAATATTTTGCTTCGGAGGCGACTGTCTACCAAAATTAAATCTATTATGCTTTTCTGTTCATTCCTTCTCCATGTATACATATGGATGTCCTTATGTTGGAAAAATGTGTTTGACACAATAAGGTTTCTCTCCATGCATACATCCGCTATGAGCCTACCTGCGTCGTTCACTCTCTTATCACCAAATGGACCAAGTACGTCCTCATAGTCGGGACGCTTGGTCCCCACCCATCCGTTCAAATCTCCGCATACAATCACGCGTTCACTGGTTTCTGCCATATCCAGAACTTCCCTAACATTGTCCCAAAACTTCTCTAGGTCTGATGCCACCGAGGATCCTACGGGAGCATATGCTACAACCATGAATACCTTGGTGACACCTAGTTTTATACGGACCCAGAGAAGTCTGGGATCAGACATTCCGTAATCCTTCACACCTGAGGCCAAGCGAGAGGACAACAGCACTCCTACCCCCATGCTGGCTCGATCGCTCTGTGGTACACCAGACCACAGAGCCATCCCGCCACCAGGAAGATCGCAGGCGTCGCTGCCCCTTCGCTTGGTCTCTGTTACACAGAGCACGTCTAGCTGTTTGTCCGCCATGACGGATATCAGCTCGTGCAACTTACCTTCCACACAACCTCTTACATTCCACGTGCCCACCCGGCACTCCGTTCTCCTCGACTCGCCTAACTGGGCAAGGCGTGATGGGTGGCGGCCCCCATCGCCGCAACTGCCGATGTTCGTACCGACGGGGGCGGGTCGGTACGCGTCGCCTCCGGGGGACGCCCTAACCCGCATTGCGGTACGCATTTCGAGCCGGATTAGCAGTCTAATTAGACTGGCAGGGGACGCGAACGAGCACGCTCCGGACTATGCCCCCCGAGTTTAAAGTGATAGTTTTCCATAACTAGTGCACTTTACAATCAAAGTCTACATATAACTTCCCATAATGAGAATAAGATACAACCTTAAAAATAATTTAATTATAATAATAATTGCGTCTCACTTATGGGCTCACCATCAACGGATTATTTTAAGCAAATTGAAACTAACAACTATGATGACCATATCGCTTTATGAAGTATTGCAATTATGGGATTATTCCCGTCTTAGAGAAGCCTACTTACCTTTTCATGTGGTGACAAACTAAGAATACAATTCACCAACCTCCTATTATGGACGTGGATAACGTGAAAGCTATTTAAGGGGTATAATAAACATATACGTATATACAATTCAAGAAAAATTGAAAGTAAAACCCTATACCAACATGTAATGAAATAGATCAATTACCTATTGTAGAGGTGGTTCGAGCCCAGCTATGGGATATATTTATGTTGAGATAATATTAATAAAATTCCAGATATAATTAATAAACATCACAAAATATCTTTCATAGATAAAATAGGTACAAGCACATTTCTAATTTATGTAACTCGTGTATTAACCGCGGCTCTGGTGTTATTTATAACACATTGTAAATTGAATTTCACAAATAAATAATATAGAAAATCTGTACAGTTGCCAGACTTCCTCATACAACAGAATATAATAATAATAATTTATCTTATTATATCTGTAGAATAATGGTAACACAGTCCGTGTGGTGACGGAGTAAGAATACAATTCATCACCCCCCTATCTTACCCGTGGGTGATTGTAGGAGACGACTAAGGGATATAAAACGCATATAACATCTATGCAAGAGATCCAAATTATTGAAATTTTTAGCATTTAATATGCTTAATTATTTATAAATACCCGATTACGAAACGAAAAATGATGTCACAAGCGGGGTTCGAACCCGCACCTATTGGGAATCCGGCCCAACCGTGCTGCCACTTACACCATCGTGAACTATTTTAGGACATGCAAATTTCGATTCATATTATATCTTACGTCTTCAAGGTGACGTATGCCATCTATCGGACAATGTTTTTCGTTTCGTAATCGGGTATTTATGCAAGAGATGAAAAATTCGAAACAAAACCCTATACCAACACGTCTGATCAGCGAGGTATTGTGGGTTAGTTTCTCTCCCATTACAGAGGAGGCCCGAGCCTAACACTAACTAACAGAGTATATGGGCTATGATGATGATAAATGGTAACACCGTGGATTGTAAAATAATCAAATTTATTAAAAAAAATTTAAAGGACATCTCCTAATGAATATGAGATAAAAATGTTCAACAACGTTTTCGTTTTCCATCAAAATTTCCAGAAGATACTATTAAGCGTGAGGCCATAGCACTGTTGATGGCGACGGTTTGACTTACTGACGGACAAGGACTAACATGAAGAGACTAAAGAGGTAAAGAAAATTGTAACTCGGCACTGGTAACAGCTACAACAACTGACGCCACCCCTCACTAGGTGGACAGACGACCTAGTGAAAGTTGCTGGGCGTGGATGAATGCAGGTGGCACACAACCGCACTCTGTGGCTTACCATGAGGGAGGCCTACATCCAGCAGTGGACGGCGATAGGCTGAAATGATGATGATAATGATGATGACTGGCAACAATGGCTCGTATGAATAGCTGATTACTAACATAAAAAAGAAAGAAGAAGGATAAAACATTATATCCGGAAACAATTTTTGCAATATGATAACCGAGTAAGAATACAATTTATCAAAGAAAAGAAATCATATCCTATATCAACATGTCTGACCAGCGTGCTATAGTAGGTCAATGTCCCATCTAATGTGGAGAGGATTCGAACCCAGCAGGGGGATGTACATGCACTGAGGTATTGATTTTGTAGCACGAGTATTTACAATATATTATATTTACTGGCAGTGAATGTTGTATCCCTCTTCTGGCTGGCCACGGGCGTCAAGGATTCTGTACCAGTGAGCTAGGATGGGAAGCAATACGGTGGGTTATGGGGCCTCACGCCGTCCTTTCGTAGTTCCCGATGGAACGGACGGCGCGAAAAAAGTAAATATTGTAGCTAAAAATAGGTAAAACATACATACATACATATCATCACGCCATATCCCTTGCAGAGTAGGCAGAGAGAACCAGAGTGCCAGAGAACTCTATCCATGCAAACTTCACTCGCTTCCTCAAAATTCATAAATCTCTTCATACACGCTCGCCGATTTCGGAGACTCTTGACTCCACCTTCCTTCAGTGGGTGACCAATCTGGTCTAGGTAGGTGAGTCTCAGTGTCTCCGGGTACCTACATCCTATATAATAGTAATAAAAATAGTAATATCTAACAATGTTAGTGGGTAAATAGAAGAACCTATGCAACAGCGACGATTTGATAAAATCAATACCTAGTCCTCCTGTAGTGTTGAAAATTATTCTAGACTTTGAAATAGTAAATACAAAACTAAAATGCATCATAAAAAGACATATTTTTTATAGTTGCGGAAACTAACAAGCAGTATACCTGATGGTAAGTGACACTGCCGCTCATGGACCTTTGCAATACCAGGATATAGCTAGGCCGCTGCCTACCGTGAAGAAAGTGCTCTTCTTAAACCTCGTTTAAAAAAGGACATGTCATAGCGCAAGGGAAACACAGCAGCAGATAGTTTATTCCAGATCTTGCATGTACGTGGGAGAAATGATCGTTGAAAACGTACAGTAGACGTCTGTATCGTTTCCAGGTGAAATGGATGAACCCTGCTGCGGTGTCGAGTGGTACGGTGATAAAAGAGTGACGGTGGGTACACAGAGAGACCCAAAGTCTCTCCGGCTCTCCAATGACTCCAGTCTTTCCATGAGATTGGGAACACGTCTTTACAGGGAGTCAAGTGGGTCTAGCTGATATTTGGGCGCGCCTGCCCAGAGATATGAACAGTACCTACTCCACATGAGGGCGGACTTGTGATTTATATAGCACAAGACGTTGTCTCGGTGTGAAGTATTGCCTGGCTCTGTTCAGGACGCCCAGCTTTATACTTGTCAATTTGACTTTTGCGAAACTTAAGGTACAGGTAGGCAGAAAACCTATACAGAAAGTTGGGATTCTGGCTCTCTCGCTAACTAAACGCAACGCAATAACACTGCTACTGCTCAAACGTGGATTTTCTGCGAGAGTATGGTAGTAAACATATCATCCCGGACGAACCGGCCACAGTAGTGGTAGTAGACAGACAACTCTCAACAATGTGTCAAAATCTGTTATAATTAAATACTTCGTACATTTTCGTGGTAGGTATTGATAGCACTCGATAAGACGATTATTAAATAAACTATATAAATTTAACAAAAAAGCATTTCTTATAAAAATAATTTACGAGCACTGAATACGGTAATTAATATAATCGCCACGACATATTTTATTACTTACTCCGACCAGTAATCGAATCCGCTACGTCGGTACAAAAAGTTACAGCGAACCGAGAGATCCGCTTTGTGAGTTTTAACTCATTTTTGTTAAGTTCAAATCATTTCTCGGTTTTAAGGTTCCTTAAGTCAATATGAAATCCCAATCAAACCAATATAATAAATTAAAATGTCAGTTTGTTTGTTTGTTAAGTTTATTTTATTTATTTTAAGCTATTCAATCTTCTGAGAGAGTGTGGTACTACCCCGGACGGATCAGCCCTCGCCTGTAGACAGAAAAACTGTCAACAGCGTGGTCCTACCACCTACGTATAGAAGAACTTCTGAAATCAATTTAGAATGAAAAAGATTATGCTGAAGATAGTGAGAAAAGTTTATTATAAACTAAAAATTGAAACTGGTTGATCAATTTGTCCGGATATGATTGTGTAGACACAATCATATCCGGCCAAATAGTAGTCGGATCAATGGAAATCCGGTCAAGTTCAGCTGGATTGAAATATATAATATAACACTAAAATGAATTCAAATTCTACAAGCGACCACGCTTGTATAATATCGCAGTATCAACAGGGATAATATCTAAATCACGATATTATCCCTCTTGAGGAGGCCTATGTTTATTAGTGGATACCGATTCAATAAACCTACCCTTAATTTGGTATTTTTTTGGTAAAAAATATTTTTTTATTTATGTTGCAGCGTTCTTAGAAACTCGTGATAGAACTCTATATCTCATTTATCTAGCTTTATTCATTAGATCATCATCATTATCATCTTACTCTTATCCCAATTACTTGAGGTCAGTGAAATATGTAGGTAATCTTCTTCAAACGTTGCAAGTTTTTGCCAATAATTTTATGACAGGCCGCCTGACGTCAAACTTATTTGGCAATGTAATTGCTGGTCAAACGGCTTCAGGTAGTTGGCCCAGGTCATATAAAGCTCTTAGTCGTCTTTTACGACATACACGAACTAAAATAAAAGTTAGTAGTATTCGTAATCACTACTATATATATTAGATTAATTTATCTAGATATTTAGGCGCCCAGCTATGTGATGTATAAATCTTGAAAGATAAGAAAAAAGAAGTAAAAGACATATTCACCATTTTATCCATTAAGAGAAGTTGTTGATCTACTGAACACAAACATTTTATTATGACATTAATAGTACTTAATAGTTATAAAAATTAATTATATACGAAACCCGCACGATGATGGACGCGAACGCTCTCCCGCTGTTTTCCATATCTTATTTGATTCTCGGACTGAGAACACAAATGCAACGGAGCACTTATTTATGTTAATTATAATTATTATACGTTTTAAAATACATTTTGTATAGATCTATGAGTATAATGCTTAGAAGATAATCATATTTAAAAACTGCACATATGGATTAGTGGTTAAGATACTGGATCAGCTGTGATAATGTCGTGAGTTCGATTCCTACGTGAAATAGTAGTATGTGCGATCCATAAATTGTTGTTCTAAGTTTGACTGTAATTTTTGTTACCTTAATGTTTGTAAATGCCCCAATATAAGGATTAGTTTCTTAGTATTTCCATTCCAAATTTTGCTCCAATTCTTTCCTTTTTTTTATACGGTGGACTATGGATGCATCTCGCCCCGCCAAATCGGTCCGGGGTGACGGAAGAGGTGGCGCGTGACCCCATAGACCCACCGTGCAACTCCTCTCTTCGCCGTGCTAGCGGGCCACCGGTACCCGATCGTTGTCTTCGGTGGCTTCAAATTCTTTCCTGGCACTGTAGAAGGGCAAGTGTGTGACATTCACTTAAGGAAATCTCTGATTGCCTTTGTGTACGTCGATCAAGCAACTGTAAGATTACCATAAGTTTTACCGACCACCTAAAAAATCATCCCATAAAATGGTGCATGTCATATTTCGAACTCTAATTTATAATAATAACTCTATATTATAATTATACTGTATTTTATTTATTAGCAATCACACTTCTCATCATCATCATCACAGCCCATAAATGTCCCACTGTTGGGCTCGGGCCTCCCCTGTAATGGGAGAGAAATTAACCTACTATAACCACGCTGTTAAGACGTGTTGGTATAGGGTTTTGCTCCGAGTTGCCCTTCTCTCGCATAGATGTTATATGCGTTTTATATCCCTTAGTCGTCTCGTACGATCATCCACGGGTAAGATATGGGGTGGTGAATAGTATTCTTACTCCGTCATCACACGGATAATCACACTTCTATTTCTCGCAAAATGAGATATATTAAACACGTTCATCTCGCTCTTCTCGTTTTCATAATACAAGAGTTTCATTTATATCTTGTGCCTTTACGATACAGAGTGTCTGGTCTATGTTGTTCTTTTTTTTAATTTTAAATATTTAGTAATTTAAATTAAGAACGTGATAAAATTCATAAAAACAGTTTTAATTCATAGTTTTTTTTAATATAAATAAATATATATTAAATTCTGTAGTGTTAATATCGTCTTCATAGATTTCTATGCGCTTGCACTTACAATACTTTATTACGTCGTCGGCGCGTCGTTTATTTGCGCGATCGGCTCGTACTGATTTAAAACGCATATGTCTTCGGTTCGATTCCACGATCGCTCACCTTGCAACCGCCTCGAGCAACAATCGTATGATAGTTGTGGAATAATTTTAATATCTTTTACGTTATCAGAAAATAATATTGTGTTTTAATTGTAATAACTGGTTAATAGATATTCCTATCCATCGAAGCCAAGGTCTTGAAACTAGTACCGCTGAAATGGTGCTATAGAAGCAGCACGACGGGTTTATCACGCCGTCCCATCCGCTACCCAGAATGGTTTAGACGGGGTGTAACCGGATCGAGCCTGTGCCAAAAAGATTTTTTTTGTTTTGTATTTTACTTAGCCGTTTTTTATTCATCATTATCTAAGTTCATATACTTCCCACTACTGGTCTCGAACCTCCTTCATCGACAGCAGCCACAACCATGTACCAATTACGAATACTATTGTACTAAGTACGAATACTATTCTCATGTAGGACAATTTTGTGTTTGATCTACAAGCTTTGCTTATTAATTTATTTATTTTCATTAATAATAATTTTATAAGTCCTATCCTATACAATGATTTAATATCGAACTATCTCTAAAAATAAATGACATTTGTTTACTGGGGGTCGAAGCAATATGTACACCTATTCCATTGTACATATTGCAAAAAATAATATAAAATAAATTGTTAAGCTGTGTGGTTTTAGCTACGAATACTACCAACCCTTACTTTGCTCGTGGATGTCGTAAAAGACGACTAAGAGCTTCATAAGCCTGGGCCAACTCCATCTGATGCCGTTTGGTCAACAATTACATTCACAAGGAGGGTTGACGTGGCAGGCGGCTGGTCATAAAATTATTGCCAATAACTTTTACAGTATGTGTTATGAATGAAGAGTACATATTGTATCGTAATTAGGATAAGAGGAGGAGAATGATGATGATATTGCAAAAATTATTGGCAATAGTTTTATAACTGGCCGCTTACCTTATGGTAACCCTTCTTGAATGTAATTGTTGACGTATTTACGCTGAAATGATGATGATGGGAAAGAAAGAGCTTCCTACTATAGCATTGTTACTTCAAGTAAAGATAAGAACCAGGCATTACCCATATACAGCAACCAACAACGAATAGTAAAGCAACAAATTGCTAAATTTACATAATAATGAAAGATCGAATTCATTTTAAGATTCTTTATACAACTAGACATCCCTGTCTTACCATTACATTATTTATAACTTAAATACAAGTTTAAGTTTTATTACATAAAGTTTAAAATGCAATGTCTGATACATTAGTATTCATTGCAACAATTTCAATATAACAAATTTACATTTGCAGTTGATAACGATCAATATGTTAAGAATATAAATACAAGTTTTATTTTCACAAATGTATTGTAAATTTTGTTTTGTACAGCATTAGTAGATAAAGGTTATTGATATATTTGGAATTTAAATTGCTGTAAATCATTTCTTGGAATCTAGAATTAGACTTTTTATATCTGTTTTTAGTTCTAGATCTAAAAATAATTGTGAAGCAAGTGTTTTGTATGAAGTAGTTGAAATAAAATCATATTATACGTACATAAAATGCAGAAATTAAACTTGAGTGTTTTTATACAGACTGCGACCCCCGTACCAGAGTTGTAAGTTCGATTCCCACGCAGAAAATTAATTTGTGCGATCTAGAAATTGTTGTTCTGAGTCATCATTCTCCTACTCTTATCCCAATTACTTGAGGCCGATACAATATGTACTCTTTTTGTCATAGTACATATTGTAAAAGTTATTGGCAATAGTTTTATGATCGGTCGCCTGCCAGATGTCAACCCTCTTTGGGAAATTGTTGTTCTGAGTCTAAAAGTAATTTGTATCCGATAACTTTAGTTATAATGCAAATATTTATATTTGTAAAGTTTCAATACAAGGATTATAGGTTTATTTCCTTAGCGTAATGTATTGTTTTTTTTTTTTTAAATGCTTTACATTTTTTATTATCCTCGTATTCTCATTATCAATATTCGACTCTTATCCTAATTACTTGGAAGTCGTCGCAATATGTACTCCGCTTCCATCGCAGATATTGTAAAAATGTTGACGATGGATTATCGGTCGCTTGCCTCACAATCCACCTTAGAAATGTAACTGTTGATCAGAGAGAGAAATGGGATCAGTCCAGGTCGATATAAAGCTCTTAGCCTTCTTTTAGAATACTTTTTAATATTTTACGTCAATAATTGATTATAAAGATTATACCTATGGTCGTGGAGTAAGAATACAATGGTCCACCATCCTTTCTTTACCATGGATGATTGTAAAAAACAATTAAAGGACATAACAATTAAAGACATAACATCACCGCTAGAAAAACAAATCTCTTAAAAAAAAAACAAAAAAAAAGTCTACAAAGTCGTCTGGACATTATGGCTTAAACTTTAAACTTTAATCTACTTTGATAATCATGATGATATATTCATTATCATCATCATAATCTCAGCTCATATATGTCCCATAGCTGGGCTCGAGCCTCTTCTAAAATAGATAAATTACTATACCACGCTGATCAGACACACTTGTATAGTATTTTTTGATTTTCTTAATTTTACATAGATATTATATGAATACTATATCCCTTAGTCATCTTTTACGACATCCTTGAACGAGGAAATAGGCAGCGAATTGTATTTTTACTACATCACCATGCAGAAATTATATAAATATGCCATGGACAATATTTAAATGATAACAAAAAAAAAAACATTTCGAATATCACGAACGATTTAAATTACTGAAATTTAGCATTTAATATGCTTAATTATTTATAAAACTCGATTACGAAGTGAAAAATGATGTCACAAGCGGGATTCGAACCCGCACCTATTGGGATTCCGGCCCAATCGTGCTGCCACTACACCACCGTGACTAATTGTAGGACATGCAAATTTCACTTTCGTATCATATTTACATCTTAAGGTGACGGTATGCCATCTACCCGACAATGTTTACACATTGTTATAGGCTTAGAATTGTATTAAACGATGACACAACCTTGTTATTTAAATTACTGAAATTTAGCATTTAATATGCTTAATTATTTATAAAACTCGATTACAAAGTGAAGAGAAGAGAAGTTCGAATCCCGCTTGTGACATCATTTTTCACTTCGTAATCGAGTTTTATAAATCACGAACGATGTTGAAATGAGAAGAATATGAGATTAAATAATGAGAATACATAATATGTGGGCCGTTTAATTGTCTGTATTGCTAGCCTTAGGTGTTATCTGAATCCTTTATCATTCACGGACACCTGGTACGAAACGATCTGTGTAACCGACACAAATACCAACTGGAAAGAGTTTTACATGTGGGAATTTTTGAAGATACTTATAATGGTACATACATACATACATATCATCACGCCATATCCCTTGCAGGGTAGGCAGAGAGAACATAGTGCCTGAGAACTCTATCTCTGCATACTTTACTCGCTTCCTCAACATTCATAGTTCTCTTCATACACGCTCGCCGGTTTCGGAGACTCTTGACTCCACCTTCCTTCAGTACATGACCGATCTGGTCTAGGTAGATTAGTCTCGGTCTCCCTCGGTACCTACATCCTTCCACTTTCGCATTGTATATTTTCTTAACCAGGCGTTCGTTCGGCATTCTTTCCACATGTAGTAGGTCTTTAAAATGTTTAAATGTATAATATATACAAATAATATATAAATATATAATATATAATACAAATTATTAATAATTTGTCTTTAAAATCTTTAAATGTCTTTAATGGTAGGTCTTTAAAATTCTGTTCTGAAAATGTAGATCAAGCAAATGGGTTACGTGTAACGAGAAGTTTGTGTTAAAAAGAGTTGGCTACGAATCATCATCATCATCACAGCCCATATATGTCCCACAGTTGGGCTCGGGCCTCCTCCATAATGGAAGGGAAATTGACCTAGTCGTCTCGTACGATCACCCACGGGTAAGATAGTGAGTGGTGAATTGTATTCTTTTTCCGTCACCACACGGATCGACATGACTACGAATACTACCGACAATTATATTTCTAATAGTTGTTGGTTGTTGTTGAAGACGATCAGGCGCTTTACGTCTACCTGAGCCCACTATATCTGATGCCGTCTAATCAATAATTACTTTCCCAAGGATCGTTTAATAACATCAAGCAGGCGGCCGGTGATAAAGTTATCAAAAAAGGTATTTGCAATATGTACCTTTTATTTAACCTGAAGAAAATGTATTTAAACAGCTTACTGTACGTTCTTACTAGTTTTGCTATATGGGTATTCTAATAACGAAATGCATACTAAAATCTATAAACGGCTCCGCTCTCTACTATTTGGGGGATGCGTGAAGTTTGCCGTTTAAAAATTAACTGGTGAATTGTATTCTTACTCCGTCACCACACAGTCAACCAGTTTTGTTATGTATTATCTATTAAGGTTAAACAATATTTATCGTTAAAGATAAAACGCAAATTTTGGTTACTTTAGCGATCTATCTGTATTCTCAAAAAAAACGTTATTAAATAAACAGTGCATTCGATAACTTAAATTCTTTTCCTCTTGCGAAAAAAAACGAAAAGCAAAGCATCATTGCACATAAATTCTGCTTATAATTTCATAAATGTCTAAACATTAATTTTACTTCATTTAACAATTAAAATTAAAAGGCGATCGCTCGCACAACAATAAGTCACCGACACGGATACCTCGGGGGTCTTTCTCAAAATCTTTATAATAATCTATGGCCAATGACCCCGCAGTCTCCCTATTGTCTCTGACCGAAGGGGCGTTTGAAAAAAAGCACAAAATAAAAATAAAAACCGCTCCAATATTCCGTCATTGTGGTTCTGTCGTTGATCATTTTTCAAAAAACCCACAAATTCCGAGTTGAGGTTTGAAGAGGGTTCGAAAAGAGGTCGTTTTTTTTTTTTTTTTTTTTTCAAGAATATGAAAGTTTTGTGAGGAATCGTGGGACTTCGGAACGTGAGGTTAAGATAAAGTTACAAGTGTCTATTTTTAAAGAATTCCTAATTCACGGGTGCACACTAATTTTAGAGGACAGAGGAAATTATCTACCTGAAGGAATGTACAATATACTAATTTCTGTGCTAATTTGTATTGTTGTGCTAGTGTGTCGAAGTTTTTATAGAAATTACAAAATTTCAAAATTATATTGTGACTATGAGTCCTTTTTTTTTATAAATAATTCTAATAACAGGTAGTTGGAGCCGTGAACTTTTTTTATATTCTATATTAATAATGCTTTTTTCTTCAATGTCAGAACGTATAATCGAAAAATTTTCGCCGCTGTTAATATTAAACTTGAAATGTTCATAGTATTCAAAAGTTTTTTTTTTAATTTGTAGCATCAAGCGTAAGATTTTTAGCGTTTTTAGGACAGTCGCGACCTCTAATAACTATATAATATCTATATACATATTATAACACTAGCTTCTGCCCGCAGCTTCGCCCGCGTAAAGGGTTACTTTCTTAAAGTTTTTCATCCCCTATTTTTATTTACCCCTTAGGGGTAAAATTTTTACGAAATTTTAATGTCATATTTATTTATATCTAATCAACAGCCTAAAAATAAGTCTCAAGCTTCGGGCTTTAAAAATGACGATAATTCCTTACAATTTTTCATCCCCCTTTACAACCCTTTTTTGCATTAAAAAGTAGCCTATGTCCTTTATCAGGCCCTAGACTATCTGTGTACCAAATTTCATTTAGATCCGTTCAGTAGTTTTGGCGTGAAGGAGCAACAGACAGACAGACAGAGTTACTTTCGCATTTATAATATTAGTAAGGATTGAATTGATGTTTCCACATTGTATATATAGAAGCAAAAACAATAATTTTTAGCATTTTTCTTTATCTGTCTACCTATTAGCATGTTTTTACGTGCAAAAACTATTATATGAAATTAAATGCAGTTTTCCTTGTTACTAGAGGTTTTAAAATATCATCATATAAAAAAGAAAATAATTTTCAAATTAACAAAATACCTTTTTTTTTTTTTTCTTTTTTTTTTGCGGTGGGCTATGGACGTCGCACCCCGCCAAATCGGTCCGGGGTGACGAAAGCGGCGGCGCGTAACCCCATTGACCCACCCTGCAAGCACCTCTTCTTCGCCGTACGAGCGGGCCACCGGTACCCGATCTTTGTCTTCGGTAAATTAACAAAATACCTAAATACTTAAGAAGTTATACAACAACTAGTTATAATATTATTTCCGTGTGCTGACGGAGTAAGAATACAATTCACCACCCCCTATCTTACCCGTGGGTGATAGTAAAAGACGATTAAGGGATATTAAAAGCACATAGCATCTGTGCAAGAGAAGGAAAACTCGTAATAAAACACTGTACCAACACGTCTGACCAGCGTGGTATAGTAGGTCAATTGCCCTTCTATTTTGGAGGTCGCCCGAGCCCAGCAGTGGGATAAATATGGGCTGAGGTGAGATGATGATGAGTTATAAATATATTATCACAAGATTTAATGGACAGAAAAGTTATTCAATATCTCAATTGGCATATTTAAATATTAATCTAATATTCGTACAATGAGTTATTTAAAAAATAGCTTCTGCCCGCGGCTTCGCCCGCGTAAAAGGTTACTTTCTTAAAAATTTTCATCCGCTATTTTTATTTTACCCCTTAAGGGTAAATTTTTTACAACATTTTAATGTTATATTTATTTATATCTACTAATCAATAGCCTAAAAATAAGTTTCAAGCTTCTGGCTTTAAAAATGACAATACCTTACTCCCTTACAACTTTTCATCCCCCTTTACAACCCCTTTTTTTGCATCAAAAGTAGGCTATGTCCTTTGTCAGGCTCCAGACCATCTGTGTACCAAATTTCATTTAGATCGGTTCAGTAGTTTTAGCGTGAAAGAGCGACAGACAGACAGAGTTTCTTTCGCATTTATAATATTAGTAAGGATTACTAGAAAATATCTCTGAATTCGATTATCTACAATTTGAACATATGATTATTATATTTGCAATATGCATAACCAATACGCCACCACTCTTTAGGAATAATTAAAAATAATATGAAGGAGTCTATTAATAAATAAATATTCAAAAATATATTACAGTTTGAAAAAAATATCAAGGCTAGCCTTGATATGCGATTAGCATATCAAGGCTAGCCTTGATATTTGTTTTTTCAACTCCTGTTTTTTACAATTAAAAGCGTTGCCTGTGACTTCCCGGGGGTCAAACCTCAGTGTCTTATACGGAGACCAGTGTGGATCGTGGCCTACAGGAATTACAATGTGAGAATGAGTGGTGGGATAAGTCCCAAAAAAACAATATCAAGGCTACTACTTTAGAAAAATTAACCATAGATACACAATTAAACAAAATATGAAACCCAAAATACTTTAATTAAAAAGATTATTGTTATATTTTCTTAATATGTTTTCAGTTTCTAATAATATGTAACTTGATATTACAAATTAATTTATTTTTTTAATAACGAAAAAAAATACTGCAAGTATTTTTTTTTCGTTATTATAAAAATAAATTAATAATAATATTATTCTTAATTATTATGGCAAATTAAATAATTATAATTTTATTTTTTCTATAACGTCTTTGATAGATTTTTATCCGTTTTATCCGTCATTTTTCTTATTATATTCTTTCAAATCGATAAATTATTTCTTATTGAACATCCTACAACTTCGAGATTCCAAAATATTTGTATCAGATTCATAAAATGATTAAAACAAATATGTAATCAGCTCTTGTCTGATGAACGCAAACTAGCCTAAACATTAATTATGTTGTGCAGATTTAGAACTAAGACTAATCTATAAATACGGCCGGGGCATTGACAAAGCCGAGAGACATACGGACACAATGTATTCTCGTACAAAATGTACGTACACAACTGCCTTCACCCATACATATGAATTTTATGAATTCTGCACAACAAAGCCATGGAGATGTTATTGTATATATAGATTTTTTATATAAAATTTAAGTTATTAACTTAACTGATAATTAATTACTATCTTTAGATTTGTTATATATTTAGAGTTTTATTATAATACGATATTGGATGAAGTCAATAAACAACTTTTTATGCATTCATTCATCTCAGCTCCATAAATGTCAATTTAGGGCTCGAGCCTCCTCTCTAATTGAAGAAAATTAACCTATTATACCACATTGATCAGATGATTGGTATAAGGTTTTGTTTATAGTTTTCCTTCTCTTGCATAGGTGTTATATGCGTTTTATATCCCTTAGTAGTCTCTTACGATCATCCACAGGTAACAAAAAGGGATAGTGAATTGTATTCTCACTCCGTCACTACACAGAAAACACAACTCTGCAATTCGTATTAAATGTCATTTTTTAATATTGATAGCAATAGGAACTGATATCCCATAAGAAAATAACAATAATATAATTATTATGATCACATCACTCATATACGTCCATATGCTGGGCTTTCTCCTCTCGAGATTTCCTTCTCTTGCAATAGTTGTTAGTTTTAATCATAGCCTTTAGTCGTCTTTTGTGTGGGGTATCATACCCACGGGTAGAAAAGGGGGTGGCGAATTATTAATCCTTATACACGATTATAAATTATAATATATTCACACTATTTTATAATTCGTCTATTCTTTAGTTCATAAGAGTTATTTTATTGTGCACAGGCTCTTGTTTAGAATAGGAGAGAAAACGGGCTGTTTATGTCCCACGCTGGCTAGACAACTGATGCTAATTAGGAAAGACTACCCCGTCTGTGGGAGGAAGTTGAATTATATTCTTACTTCTCTACGATTATACCTATACATATATGATTATATTAAATTTTTATTGAGTAAACTGAAAACTGTTGTCATAACATTGCATTCATTGTCATTGAATTTAACAAGTTAGTGATCCTTAGGTTTTATCGATTGTTATTTTAAGAATAGCTGTATTACTCATTGTTTGTATTGAAATTGTACGTTTGTATTGAACGTGTAAAAGTATTAAAAATTTAATCATTCTCCTACTCTTATCCTAATTACTTGGGGTCAATACAATATGTACTCTTCTTTCATAGTACATATTTTAAAAGTTATTGGCAATAGTTTTATGACCGACCGCATACCAGACGTCAACCCTCCTTGAGAATGTAATTGTTGACCAAACGGCATTAGATTGAGTTGACAGGTCGTTATAAGGCTCTTAGTCGTCTTTTACGACATCCACGAGCAAAGTAAGTTGGTAGAATTCGTAGCCGCTATCACACAGCTAGTTAAAATTATTAAATAAATGTTTGATACTGTGTTGTAAAGTACTTATACAATATGATTGCACATCTTTTTTTATCCTGCTGGTATCTAAAATAAAGATTTAAGAGATGTGAATAAATACAATATACAAAACTTTCCGTTTCATAACGGAGTAACAATACAATTCACCACCATATCATACCTGTGGGCGTCATCGTAAGAGATGACTATGGGATATAAAACGCGTATAACATCTATGCAAGAGAAGGAATCTACACAAAACCCTATAAGACGTCTGACCATCGTGGTATTGTAGGTTAATTTCCCTCCCATTATGGAGGAGGCTCCAGTCCAATAGTGGGACATATATGAGCTGAGAGGAGATGAAGAATAAATACAATATTATTATTTACCCACTTTTATTAAGGACGCGAATTTAGTGACTGATGTGTAACTAATAAACAATTCTTGTGATAATTATTTTTCAATTTAGCTCGCATATTTTCGTTTTAATTTTCTTTCTAATTAGAGTTAACTTCTATTCTAATTATATATTATTATAAGAAAAGAAAGAAAGAAAAGGTATGAAAGTAAATGTAAGGCGAAAATAATGGTCTTTGAAAAGGATAAATGTATGACACAATGTAATAGTTTTATAAATGGCGAGGGAGTGTGGAAGAGGTGAAAAAATGTGTATACTTGGATGTACTGTTTACTTAGAGATCGTAAAATGATGATAATATTGAAAGAAGAGTTACATTCTGGTAATAATTTAAATAGGGCACTGCGTGTCTTTATTTCTTAAAGAGTAGAAATATGTCCAAAACGGTACGTCTAGTTGTATATAAGGGAATATTACTGTCAGCCCTCGTGTATGTCAGCGAAAGTTGAATTTAGGAGGGAAGATATGAAGGTAGAATATATGATGTAGAGATGAGAGCTCTTCGTAGTATGTGTGGTGTGAGTCGGCAAGATATAATTAGAAATAATGTTATAAAAGAACTCTGTGGTGTGAATGCAGAAATAATGACAAAGGTCAAAAAGGTTCTAAATGTTCTTCTCATTCTCTAAGGGTTGAAAGTCCCCTCTAAGGAATTAAATTTTGCGGCGTTACCTCTACTTTATTTCGCATTGAATTAATAAAAAGTCCCAAATAATTATTAGACAGTATCTTACTTTTATGATACACACTAAAAAGGACTATTCTGAAAATGAAGGCCTTACAGCATACATTAATCCCTAAGAGAATAAATTAGGGATGAATTTTGTTTTAATATATTGACCTTACAACATAAATAAATAAATCATATCTATATAACGTGGACGTTATACATAATGTGTCTATGCGGCCGGAGTTGCGTATCATTCTTTAAGTTTCACGAGGAATTATCAAATTTTTATGTTGGTATCATCAATAATTATTGTTAATGATTTAAACAAAATTAATGATTGTCGAATGTAAGAATAGACATATTTTTTTTCTATTATTTATAGCATTGATGTAATGTAAATGTTTTTTTATTATTATTATAAAACTCTATTTATAACTGTGTAGTAAATTGTTATATTCGTGTATCGCCATCATGCAAAACATTGAGGGAACGTCTTGCGGTATCTTTGTTTTATTTCCACAAATTTAACTTCCATCGGATAAGCGGTTACATTTTTCTCTATAAAAGTAGCTGAGAAAATAATAAATTTTATTACTTTTTTATATGTGACCCTGCAGTATTATGAAACTTTTGTCTTTACAAACATACAGTTAAAGTATACAAAACATCCAAATTAAAAACAATGTTTTGTCGATTGCTAAGTATTATCCTGCGTTGAAAATCGAACCCGCGACATTTGGCACGTAGGTAGCATTACCATAACCACTACAATATATATGATTCGATAACATCAAATTTATTGTTATTAATTTCACCATTAATTTCACCATTATTTTTTTTTTTTGAGCATTCATC
Organism: Lymantria monacha; assembly: GCA_905163515.2. Lineage (NCBI taxonomy): Eukaryota > Metazoa > Arthropoda > Insecta > Lepidoptera > Erebidae > Lymantria > Lymantria monacha. The sequence goes on along the minus strand of LR991107.1, from coordinate 8,511,719 downwards.
ATCATATCAGCTCATTTACGTCCCAAAGTTGGGCTCGAGCCTCCCTCAAAACGTTAGGAAATTAACTTACTGTACCATTAATCAGATGACTTGGTACAGAGTTTTGTTTAACGTTTTCCTTTTTTTACACAGATGATAAACATATTATATATACCCCTTAGACGGCTTACGAAACTCACGGATAAGAAAGGGGTGTGGCGAATTGTATTCTTGTCCATCACCACACAGTGAATCATTCACTAATTCTGAACTTGTGATTTAAAACTTCTATAGAGTTATAATCACAGTTATAAAAAAATAAACTACATTAAAATTAATTATTAACTCCTTTATTATTAATTTCTTTATTACTCTTTTATTTTGAATGGGTATATTAAAAGACGATAAAGGAATGAAACTATATAACATTGTCAAAAAAAAACTGAAAAGTTTGTTTGGCTAAACGCCCTAATCTCAGGAAGTACTGGTTCAAATTGAAAAAATATTTTACTGTTGGATAATCCATTTATATGGAGTATATAATATAAGCTGTGTAGTGTATGGCGGCTACGAATACTACCAACCCTTACTTTGCTCATGGATGTCGTAAAAGACGACTAAGAGCCTTATAACGTCCTGGGTCAACTCCATCTGATGCCGTTTGGTCAACAATTACATTTCCAAGGAGGGTTGACGTCAGGCAGGCGGCCGGTCATAAAACTATTGCAAATAACTTTTATAATATGTACTATGAAAGAAGTGTACATATTGTGTCGACTATAAGTAATTAGGATAAGAGTAGGAGAGTGATGATGATGATATGTCCCACTTTTGGGCTTTGCATCGATTCTAATCATCATCATATCAGTTTATATATACTGGAGTCTAGTTTCCTATGTAATAGAAGGGAAATTCATCTAGTAGTGATGTATATATAAATTAAATTAATAAATAAAATAAATATATATAAATTAAATTAATATTTAAATTTATAAATAAATTTATATATGAGCTGAAATGATTATTATATTGGCAGTTTGTCTGATGGCAAGGATATATAATTACAAAAGACTAATAAATATGGTGTAGTTGGTCTACTCTAGGTATGCGTATGCGCAGCGCGTCGGCGGGCCCGCGGCGACGTGCATCGATTTATGCCGATACTCGATAATTAAAAACAATCCGCCATATTGTTTTTTGTTACTCGTTTTATTTCCCCTTTTCGTGCATCCCTCATTTGATTGTGTAGTATATATATATATATATATTTTTTTATACTTTTTTATATTGTAACCTCCTTAAACGGCCCTGTGTTTTTGCATTAACCTGACTATCTGGCTGTTCGTCTCGTTTCGTATTGCATTCAGACATTTTAATTTATATTTTTTATCTTTGTGATAACCGCGTGCTTAATCATTGGTATATATTCAAAACTATTAATATTAATTATATTTATTTAAACTTTTGTATTTTGGTCGCTAAATAAATTAGTTTTCAGTCACCATCATCGTCTTCGTCTTATCTGAATTGTTTGAGGAATTATTTGATGATATACGTACTTCTATCGTATATATTGCAAAAAAATGATACATACATACATACATACATAGCCTCACGCCTGTTTCCCAGAGGGGTAGGCAGAGACTACGGATTGCCACAAACCACGATCCTGACATACCTCCATCGCTTCATTCACACTCATCACAGTCTTCATGCATGCTCTACGATTACGCGTACTCTTAATCTGACCTTTCAGTAACACATCTTCAATTTGATCCAGGAAAGTACGACGTGGTCTTCCCCTTGTAATCGTCCCACTCACACTCGCTTTGTATACTTGTTTAGTCAACCTTTCTTCACTCATTCTTTCCACGTGTCCAAACCACCTCAGCATACCCTTTTTTATCTTTGTCACTACTTCTTCATTCATACCACAGCGCTCTCTTATAACACTATTTCTAATTTTATCTTTCAGACTTACACCACACATACTACGAAGAGCTCTCATCTCTACAGCATTTATGCTACTTTCATGTCTTCCCTGCCAAATCCAACTTTCACTGCCATACATGAGAGTGGGAACTAATACTCCCTTATGTACAGCTAGGCGTGCCTTGTTAGATACATTCCTACTTTTCATAAAAGTGTACAATGCCCCATTCACTTTATTACCAGCATTTACTCGTCTTTCAACATCTTCATCATTTTTACCATCACTAGTAAACAGTACACCCAAGTATACAAATTCTTTCACCTGTTCCAATCCCTCACCATTTATAAAAATATTACATTCCGTCATACATTTATCCTTTTCAAAGACCATTACTTTCGTCTTACTTACATTTATTTTCATACCTTTTCTTTCAAAAGCATCATGCATAGTAGTTACCATCGCCTGTAAGTCTTCAGCCGACGATGCAAGTAAAACCTGATCATCGGCATAAAGAAGACATTTGACGAGTAACTCATTCATTCTTAAACCACATTCATTATTTTTCAAATCTTGCAAACAGCTATCCATAAATAGGTTAAACAGCCACGGTGACGCTACACATCCCTGTCTGACACCTTTATCAATGTTAAACCATTCAGTGTAGGACCCGTTTATCCTTACGCAGGCTCTGGAATCCTTATAAATGGATTTCAGCGCCTGAATAAGATGGCCATTTACCCCATACATAGATAGTACCGACCACAGTTCATTCCTCCTCACTTTGTCATAAGCCTTCTCTAAATCAATGAAAGCGCAAAAAACTTTCTGACCTTTAGCCAAAAATTTTTGCGCCAGGCATCGTAAAGAGAAAACTTGATCCGTGCAACCCATACTCTTTCGAAAACCCGCTTGTGCATCCCATATTTTCTTTTCGGTCACTTTCACTACTCTTTCAATCAACACTTTCGCATACAGTTTGCCGACAATGCTAAGGAGGCTTATGCCCCTGTAGTTTCTACAATCTTGCCGTGAACCTTTCCCTTTGTAGAGAGGTACAATTACCGCCTGACACCAGTCTATAGGTACTCGGCCATTAGTCCAGCAAAGATTGAAGAGCTGGTATAGGATGTTAGTTGTAATATCTTCTCCAGCCGTCAGCATTTCAACTGTAATCCTGTCGTATCCTGCAGACTTACCCGCTCTCATACCTTTCAATGCATTTGTAATTTCTATCATACTTATGCATTCTCCTTCCTCGAGATCTCTTTCATTCACAAATGATAATTTTTGTGGCTCTTCTCTTTCAAATAAGCTTTCAAAGTATTCCTTCCATCTCTCTAGTATACATTCTTCTCCATACACTGTCCTTCCATATTTATCGCTGATCGAGACTAGCTCTGTATTTTGCGCTTTGCCTCGAGCCGATCTTATGGACTTCCAGAAAATCTTCGAGTTAGTTTGGAAATCCTTCGATAATCTTCTATCGTACTCGTCTTTTTGATCTTCTTTCTTTCTTCTAACAATTTCTTTCACATCTCTTTTTTTTCTCTTATATTCTTCTTTGGCTATATCTATGTCTTCATTCGTTGCTTTCTTCATTCTCTCATTGGCTCTGACAGCAAGCCAATCTACCCAGGCTTTCTTCTTCTCACGAACTACACTCTGCACATCTTTATCCCACCATCTATTCTTCACCTTGTTTACTTTCATTCTTCTAGTTACACCACATATTTCTGTAGCAACATTTACCACCTGTTTTTTAAAAGTCTTCCATAATTCTTCCATACTACAAATATCAGCCGCATGAAAAAACTTTTCCTTTAGTTTACTTTTGTATTTATCTCTAATATACTCATCTTGCAAATTTTCTACTTTTATTCTTTCTAGCACACTTTTCGGGTTATGTATCCGGTTTCGCCACGTTTTCATAAGACCACTTATTCTAGTCATTACTAGAAAGTGGTCTGTATGAATACCAATACCGCGATATACCCTAGTGTCTAGTACTTTCTTTCTGAGCCTTTCATCTACTATTACAAAATCAATTATACTCTTTCTTACATTCTTTGCTTCACGTGTATATATATGGATCTTTTTGTGTTCAAACATAGTGTTTGTAACACAAAGATTCCATTCCAAGCACACTTCTAGTAGACTTCGACCATTTTCATTCACGCTTTCATCACCAAACCTTCCTAAAACCTTTTCAAATCCTTCTCTGCTTACTCCTACCCATCCATTAAAATCCCCTAACAAAATCAACCTTTCAGTCAAATTACATAATCTCAAAACATCCCGCAGTTCCTCCCAAAATTTCTCTCTTGCATCCTGTTCACATTTATTGTTATGTAATCCCACGTTCACAGGAGCATATACTCCCACAACAAAAATACGAGTCAGACCTACTTTCATCCTTATCCATACTAATCTAGCATTCACACAATCATACTCATTCACACATTGAGCCATTCGAGCAGAAAGAAGGAGACCAACTCCCTGACAGGCTCTACTAGTCATTGGTACCCCGGACCAGTACGCCGTGTAAGGTCCATGACTAGTAATCTCACATCCCTTTCGCTTCGTCTCATTCACACAGAGAATATCAATCTTTTTATCATCCATCATTTGACATACCTCATTTAATTTCTCTTTCATTCCTCCTCCTACATTTAGCGTGGCAAAGCGGCACTCCGTAGACCGCTTTTCGCCCTCATTGGGAACGAGACGTGAAGGGTTGCGAGCCGCATCGCCGTCATTTCGAATTTTAAAATTTTTAGTACAATTCATAGCATTCCCACGAGTATTAGGGTATTAAACGGTCCACCCCCACAGTGCCCTTGTGTAGAGGTAAGATGGAATTTCTGCTGTGCCCTGTGACCACCAACACATGCACCCTCCGTTTTCGACCAGCTTACCCTCTGGCCGCGAATCCCTCAGCACGGGTCGGTTTACACCTTGGATCGGGGGTTATATTTCGGAGTTTGCCTTCTCCTAGATAGATTGCAGATCAGTGCTAACGAGGCCTATCTCCCCGGGTTATATTTCGGTGTTTTCCTTCTCCTAGATGAGTTGCAGCACAATGCTAACGAGGCTCATCTCCCCGGGTTATATTTCGGAGTATTCCTTCTCCTAGATAGGTTGCAGCCCAATGCTAACGAGGCCTATCTCCCCGGAATGATGAAAAAAATGATAATACTTTTATAATCAGCTGTTTGATAGTATAAACCTAAATATACAAATTAATGTTATTTTATAATTTAGATCACAGTATTCGAAATTAGTTAAAATTAATTGAAATAGTAAAGTGCTCCCGTGACCATCAACGCTGTAAAGTATTCGTCAGGTAACTAAAAATATAAACACGACAGATCTTTATCTGTCGTGTTCGTGTGCTTGTATCTGTGTAAAAATAATGTTATTTCAAATGTGCGTTAATATCAGAAATTATTAATTAATTCTAAATAAATTATTTAGTTATTTCAAAAATAATTTGGTTACGATGAAAATTTCTCTTCTATATACGTAAACTAGCTTCTGACCGCGGCTTCGCCCGCGTAAAAGGTTACTTTCCTAAAGTTTTTCAACCCCTATTTTTATTTTACCCCTTAAAGGTAATTTTTTTACAAAATGTTAATGTCATATTTATTTATATCTAATCAATAGCCTAAAAATAAGTGTCAAGATTCTGGCTTTAAAAATGACGATACTTCCTTATAACTTTTCATCCCCCTTTACAATCCTTTTTTTGCATTAAAAAGTAGTCTATGTCCTTTATCAGGCTCTAGACTATCTGTGTACTAAATTTGATTTAGATCGGTTCAGTAGTTTTGGCGTGAAAGAGCGACAGACAGACAGACAATCAGAGTTAATTTCGTATTTATAATATTACTAAAGATTAATATTAATTCTCAATCAATCGATACAATCTCTTAACTGTCAAACTAACAACCATATGTACTATTTCTGTTGTTATAAATAGTCTTTATTTTTAAGGTTCCGTACATATATTATGGCAAGGCAAACTCTCTTTATTTGCACGTTATTTTTGTCATAATATAAAATTAAAAATTTCAGTTAATAAACACGAGCGAAAAATGGATGTCACACATAGTACTTTAAAAGATGAAAATATAATACGACCCGAAAATTAAATATCATACGACAGCTCACGCTGGTGTAAGTGGTAGCACGATTGGAACGGATTTCCAATAGGTGTGGGTTCGTGTCCCATGTGTGACATTCATTTAACGATCGTAAAGTTTTTATAAATAATCAAGCATGTTAAATGCTTAATTTCAATAAAGAATACAACTAATTAAGATGACTAATTAATCATACGAATCCAAACTTGATGGGCTTACTAAATAGACAATCCAGGATTTCATTTTCTACCTTCGAGCTTCATCAATAGCTCAATAGTACCATCATACATTGGAGTATCTAAGATTCTTTTAGCAGCTAATACTCATGACCTTGAAGCACCTGAGCAGATATTCAGAAATATCGCGAACAACTCTCTCGAATGGACATGTGGAAAGAATGCCGAACGAACGTCTGGTTAAGAAGATATACAATGTGAAAGTGGAAGGATGTAGGTACCGAGGGAGACCGAGACTAACCTACCTAGACCAGATCGGTCATGTACTGAAGGAAGGTGGAGTCAAGAGTCTCCGAAACCGGCGAGCGTGTATGAAGAGAATTATGAATGTTGAGGAAGCGAGTGAAGTATGCAGAGATAGAGTTCTCTGGCACTCTGTTCTCTCTGCCTACCCTGCAAGGGATATGGCGTGATGATATGTATGTATGTAACTCTCTCGAATACGTCAGCGTGTCAAATAAAAAAAAAACAATTGTTTAAGACTTACTATACCACAGATATACACGCACAGATACACAAACACATCAAACTTAGGTATAACACCCCTCTTTTTGCGTTGGGGGTTAAAAATCTGCTGAACGAATACTAGTAGAATGGCCAGCAGTCTTCTGGGCAACTAATAACATCGATAACCAAACCACTTCTTAAGCGTGGCTATTTATTACATTATCCCTCTTCATGAGAATTACATCTGATAGCGGTGTAATGCTCATGATAAATATCAAATATCATTAAAATCGTCTCATGCTAGGGATATTCAATATACATCGATGCATCGAAAACATCGATGTTTACAATGCGATACATCGAATCGATCCGATGTTTTGAAGAGCTATCGAAATACTCGATGTATCCATGTTTTTTTATAAGACATCGAAACGATGATAACCAGTAAATGTCACAAAAAAATTTTTTTTTTTTTTTAGAAATCTGTTTTATTGGAATAGGTGGAGGATAGGTGGACTGGAATAAATGCCACAAAAAGGACCTTTTTTTAGAAGTCAGTTTTATAAGGGATTGGAATAGGTATAAATGCCACAAAAAGACCTTTTTTTTTTAGAAGTAACACTTTTGATATGGCTTTAGAAAAAGTACTCGATGTTTAAAAACATCGATGTTTTCATCCGATACATCGAAAGACATCGATGTACAGTTTCGATTTATCGAATCGAAAAAAACATCGATGTTTTTTCAAAGTGGACACCCCTATCTCATGCTGTCATGTCACTTAACAACAAATTCTACTGAACAATTATTTGCGCGTTCTGTAAATTCTTGTAGGTACTGGAGATGGATATAAGGCTTTTAATTGTACGTTTTTAAAATCATTCGCGACATAAATTTGTTTAGTTTTAGAGGGTATATCAATTATATTATCATCATTTCAGCTCATATATGCCCCACTATTAGGCTCGAGGCGCCTATATAATGGGAGGGAAATTAACTTACTATACCATGCTGGTCAGACGGCTATTGGATTTTGTTTAGACTTATCCTTATCTGGCATAGATATTATATGCGTTATAAATCCCTTAGTTGTCTCTTACGATCATCCACAGGTAAGATAGGGGTTGGTGAATTGTATTCTTACTCCGGCACACATAGAATGAAAAAAAAAAAATAGTACCATATCCATAAATTATTATTCCGAGCCTGAGGTACGATTTGCGTCCATCGATTTCATATTTGTAAAATCTCAAGCAATACATGTATTATCTGCTTAGTTCAGCGTGTTGTTTAAATTACTGAAATTTAGCATTTAATATGCTTAATTATTTATAAAACCCGATTACGAAGCGAAAAATGATGTCACAAGCGGGATTCGAACCCGCGCATATTGAGATTCCGGCCCAATCGTGCTGCCACTACACCACCGTGACTTATTGTAGGACATGCAAATTTCGCTTCGTGTCATATTTACGTCTTAAGGTGACGGTATGCGATCTACCCGACAATGTTCACACATTGTTATAGGCTTAATACTTAAAACTTTACAGTTAGAATTGTATTAAACGATGACACAGCCTTGTTATTTAAATTACTGAAATTTAGCATTTAATATGCTTAATTAATTATAAAACGCGCCTATTGTGATTCCGGCCCAATCGTGTGCCAAGGCGCGGGTTCGAATCCCGCTTATGACATCATTTTTCACTTCGTAATCGGGTTTCAGAGTTTTGTTTTAAAAATTATATCTATAATGTTTGTTGAAAGTATAAATAATGTATGAGGCGTTGGTAGATGTATACAGATGGCAATAATCCATACTACACTATATCTCAAATCTTGCTGAAGGCGTTTCCTTTACAAATTATATTAACCTACGCACCACTAACTTTGCATTGTATGTAGCTTTAATATTTGTATTAAACCTTTATTATTAATTTCTAACACATAATATGTAAATATATAGATGAAGCCAGAACAGATGTAAGAGTAATAATAGGTAATAATGTACTAGAGCAAGTGGATGAATTTGTATATCTTGGATGTGGTTTTGGCCAAGATGGAAGGTACACCACTGACTGATATAGAGCGAAGAGTGAATGCGGGAAATAGAGTGAACGGAGCGTTGGGGCAACTTCTCGGTAACCAACACCTCAGCCAGAAGGCACGTGTAGCAATACATAAACGCAGAGCTTGTCCCGACATTACTGTATGGAAGCGAGAGTTGGGTATGCAGAAAAGAGTCATCATTACCCTGCTCTTATCCCAATTACTTGGGGTCGACGCAATATGTCCTTTTCTTCCACTCAATCCTATCCGATGTCATCTCTGCGTTCACTCCCTTTCTATTCATATCATGCTTCACGCAATCCATCCATCTTTTCTTCGGTCTTCCCTTACCCCTAAAGCCTTCAACATTCATACTTAAAACTCTTCTCCCAACATTACATTCATCCCGTCTCATCACATGTCCATACCAAGTCAGGCGTTCACTTTTCAACTTTTCCGTCACTGGCGCCACTTTCAAACTTCCTCTTATATACTCATTTCTTACCTTATCCATTCTCGTCAGGCCACACATCCATCTTAACATTCGCATCTCTGCTACATGCAGCCGTCTCTCATCCGTCGCTTTTGTAGCCCAACATGCTGACCCATACAATACGGCAGGCCTTATTAAGGTTTTGTATATTTTACTTTTTAATTTTAAGGGTACTTGAGTGTCGCATATGGTACCTGTGACCTGCCGCCATTTCATCCATCCCGCGTCAATTCTGTGCTTCACCGCACGATCCAAGTCGCCATTGCTTTGGATAAGCGAACCGAGGTATCGAAAGTTGGAGCATACTAGTATAGGTACTCCATCTAGAGATATGGGTGTAAAATTGGAGAGACCGCCGAAATCGCAGAACATGCACTCTGTTTTTGTTCTGCTGATTTTCAAGCCAACGTTCTCCAATCTACAGCGCCATTTTTCCAGCATGCTCTGTACCTCAAGCCCATCTTCTCCGATAAGAACAACGTCGTCAGCGAAAAGCATGCACCAGGGTGCCTCTTCCTGTATCTCCGATGTTAAGGCATCCATTATCAACAGGAAGAGGTAAGGACTTAACGCCGACCCTTGATGCAGGCCCACCCCAACACTGAACTCATCGGAGTTTCCAACAGCTGATCTTATGTACGACCTACATCGCCGGTACATAGCACAGACTAACCTTATATACTTCACAGGTACACTTTTCTCTTTCAGTGCCCACCACAAAACTGTTCTTGGTATTCTGTCGTATGCCTTCTCGAGGTCAACGAATACCATATGCAAGTTTTTGTGTGCACTACGAAATTTTTCACATAGTTGACGCAGTGCAAATATGGCATCCGTTGTCCCACGACCCGGCATAAAACCGAACTGGTTTTGGGTGACCTCACTTTCCTCTCGCAGTCTCTTCTCGATTACTTTTTCCCACACTTTCATGCTATGTGACATGAGCTTTATTCCCCTATAATTGCCACAGTCTTGAACATCCCCTTTATTTTTAAAAATGGGCACTAACGTGCTATTGCACCACTCGTCGGGGATTTCTTCTTCCTGCAGCAACTTATTGAAGAACAAAGTCAGCCACTCATAACCACGCTCTCCTAAAATCTTCCACACTTCAACTGGTATACCATCCGGCCCTACAGATTTACCATTTTTCATACTAATCACTGCCTTTTTTACTTCAGCTAATGTAATTTCATTCACTAGGCCGGAGTTTTCTGATTTATCTTTCAAATCTCCACTCCATGCATTCTCTTCGTTCATTAGTCTTTCAAAATACACCTTCCAACGCTCTTGTATTTCCTCATCTTTCATCAGAACCTTGCCTGCTTCATCTTTTATACACTTTACATGCTTAATATCTCTCGCTCGTTCTTCCCGTGCTTTTGTAATGCGATACAGCGCTTTTTGCCCTTGAGGCCCATTTAAGGAGTTATATATCCTTTCTTGGGCCTGAGCCCTCGCCGTAGCTATCACCCTTTTAGCCTTTTTCTTGCATTCTTTGTATTCCCTCTTTATCACTTTCTTCACACTTTCATTATCCTCTTTCTGCCACTTCTTAAATATATTTTTCTTTTCTTTCAATACCTGTTGCACATCTTGATTCCACCACCACGTATCCCTATCAATTACACCTTTTCCTTTCGTTTTTCCTAAAATTACTCTAGCTATATTTCTAATACAGCTAGCCATTTCATTCCAACATACATTCACAGATTTGCTCTTCATATCATTCATTCCACTCATTTGTTCTATCACACCTTGTATAAATCTACTTGCATACTCTTTCCTCTCAAGCATGCCCCATTTTAACCTAGGAGGGGGCCGGTTTTTGGTCTTAAGTGAGCGTATTTTTATCTCAGTATCTAACACTAACAGTCTGTGTTGCGATACAAGTGCTTCACCCGGCACCACCTTACAGTTCCTCACACAGCCCAACTTACTTCTCTTAACAAGAAAGTAATCAAGCTGTGTGGAGTAGTTGCCACTTTTATAAGTGATGAGATGTTCATCACTTTTCTAAAACCATGTATTAGCAATGGCCAGGTCAAGTGATGAAGCTACTTGGAGCAACGCCTCACCACCAGCATTACAATTGCCGTACCCACAACCTCCATGCACTCTTTCATAGTTATCATTTGCAGCTCCTACATGTCCATTAAAATCACCTCCTATACATATCTCTTCACTATCTGGAATCCCTATCATAACTGCATCAAAATCCTCCCAAAACTTTTCTTTCTCCTCATCCTTACATCCGGCTTGGGGTGCATACGCGCTAATAACATTCAGAATCATACTCTCCCAAACTATTTTCACAACTATTAATCTATCATTTCTCCTTGTTACGTTCGTCACACATTCTTTCAAATTCCTATCTAATACTACACCTACACCATTTCTTTTTCCATCACTACCACTGTAGTAAAACTTGTATCCTTCACCAATTTCTCTAGCTCTAGTTCCCTTCCATTTCGTTTCTTGCAAACATGCAACATTTATTCTTCTCCTTTTTAACAAATCCGCCAACTCCCTTCCCCTTCCAGTCATCGTTCCAACATTCCAACTCGCATACCGCAATCTTACCTCTTTCGTACTGAGGGCTTGCTTCTTACGTCGCACCCGCCCGTGATGCAACAACCCTTGTCCATTTCCCGCAGAAACCGGGTGCTGTCCCTGCGCGTCGCCTGCGGGGTACGCCCTAGCCCTGTCATTATCTTTCATAACATGGTACATATTGCAAAAGGTTTCGGCAATAATTTTTATGACCGGCCGCCTGCCTGACGTCAACCCTCCTTGGGAATGTAGTCGCTGACCTGACGGCATCAGATGATGTTGGCCCAGGTCAAATGAGTATGAAAGTAAAATTAATGCGGTCGAAATGCAATCTCTACGGAAAATCTGTGGAGTTAGGCTGATCGATCGCATTCGTAACGACGACGTAAGAGAGCGAGTAGGAATGAAAGAGAGTATTGGTGTAAAGATGCGAAAGGGAATGCTCCGATGGTTCGGATATGTGGAAAGAATGCCGAACGAACTTCTGGTTAAGAAGAAATACAATGCGAAAGTGGAAGGATGTAGGTACCGGGGGAAACCCGAGACTCACCTACCTAGACCAGATTGGTCACGTACTGAAGGAAGGTGGAGTCAAGAGTCTCCGAAACCGGCGAGCCTGTATGAAGAGAATTATGAATGTTGAGGAAGCGAGTGAAGTATGCAAAGATAGAGTTCTCTAGCACTCCGTTCTCTCTACCTACCCTGCAAGGATATGGCGTGATGATATGTATGTATGTAAAAAGTAATTTTTTCCGTGTGGTAACGGAGTGAGAATATAATTCAGCATATATATTGCTCGTGGGGTTTTTTTTTATTGTTCTAAGTCATCATTAACTTAGTCTAAGTTACCCCTGACTTGATCAGGGACCTAAAATAGTTACGAAAATTTATTAGCAGTTACAATAACATTAGTGAAATTAATATTAATAAGAGATTAAACATTAGTAGTTTATAAAATTAGGTATTAAGAGATGAAAGAAATCATAAAGGTAGGAAGAGTGCTCGTGGGGGTTGTAAAAGATGACTAAGAGATATGCATATAACATCTATATAAGAAAAGACAACTTGAAATAAAACCTTATATTAACCCACCTACCTAGTGTGATGGGTAAAGTACCCTCCTATTGTAGAAAAAAGATAAGAACTGAGACTTTATGAGCTGAAATGATAATGATTCATTATCTCAGCTCACATATGTCCCACTGTTGGGCTCGAGCCTCCTCCATACTAGGAAGGCAATTGACCTACTACACCACGCTTGTCAGATGTTTCGGTATAGGGTTTTATTTCGAGATTTCCTTCTCTTGCATAAATTTTCTATTCATATTCTATCCCTTTGTCATCATTACATCCCATAAATGTCCCACCGTTGGACTGAGGCCTCCTCTGCAATGGAAGGGAAATTAACACTGTACTGCGCTGGTCAGACGTGTTGGTATAGGGTTTTGTTGCGAGTTTTTTTTCTCTCGCATAGATGTTATATGCGTTTTTTATCCTTTAGTCGTCTCGTACAATCACCCACGGGTAATAATATATGGGGTGGTGGATAGTATTCTTACTCCGTCACCATACGGAAAATGATGATAATGATTATCCTTATGGACGTCTTAATGATCCACCCAAGAAAGCAATAAATAAAAAAAAAAACCGGAGGTGTCAAGGGACACCCGGATGGAACGAAGTTCTATTTTAATTATATAATTTTTTTCTGCCTTAAGCGATTTTTATCGTTATATTTTAGCCAATTTGCAAAATATCTTTATAAATTATAGCCTATGTGTTATTCTGATGTGCAAGCTATATTACTATAAATTTCATCAAAATCCATTCAGTAGTTTTTACGTGAAAGAGCAACAAACATGTTCACATCCATACATTATTACAAACTTTCACGTTTATAATATTAATAATAGGATATACAATTCCACTAGACTACCAAAACTTTTCGGCCCCGAGCTCGAACGCGAGCCGGCCACGCGGCCCGGTCACGGGCGAAAATAATTTCGTTGCGCATTATTTTGATTTTGCTATATCTCTTAAGGTATTGATTTAATTTGCATGGTCTGAAGGAAAAAAAATATCTTCATGAAATGCTCAAGCCAACTAATGTATTTAAAATGATAAGGATTAATACAGTATTTGTGTAAATAGCTTTTCAATTACCGTTTTATAATAGAACATTTTTTAAAGTATTAAAATGGATATAGTATGTTATCCTTAAGAAATAGATATATACCATCGCGGACTTTTTTGTAGGCCTTTTTAAGCTGTATAATACTGTAGTACTTTATTTTGATCTATTTCGTAGGGTTCAGCCAGCGTTTGCAATGTAAGCGCAAAATAATGTGTTTATTTACGACATCACATTAGAAACCTCTAAAATTATCAGTGTTTCTCTAGTACATTATGCATATATTATACATATAAACCTTCCTCTTGAATCACTCTATCTATAAAAAAAATCGTCGCGACACCACACTGTTCAATGCGAAATAGAAATGAAAATATCTGGCTTGCTTTCTATAAGAGAGCCGACGAGCGACGCCGCACAGCTTACAATAGCTTACTATAGCAAAAAGTGTCGTGACAACTTTTCGTAAGAATTTTTTCCGTCTAGCCCCCTTTCACAACGCGCGATAAGGAACTTCGTTCCAAAAAAATTATTAAAAAAATCAAAAAACCCGACTGCGTAAAAATCGTCCCAAACTCGTCACCAAAACTACGTACATAATAAAAAAACTGAAAAGAAAAAAACAAGCACTTAGATGTCCGGTGGTCTAGAATTCCATAATATATTATTGAATAAATACTATTGCAGAAAATGAAATATATTTTTATAATAGAACATGACAACTGAACAGTCGGGATCCATTGAAAAATTAGATTTGCTGTCGAATAAAGAATCCCGACTGTTCAGTTGTCATGTTCTATTATAAAAATATATTTCATTTTCTGCAATAGTATTTATTCAATAATATATTATGGAATTCTAGACCACCGGACATCTAAGTGCTTGTTTTTTTCTTTTCAGTTTTTTTATTATGTACGTAGTTTTGGTGACGAGTTTGGGACGATTTTTACGCAGTCGGGTTTTTTGATTTTTTTAATCATTTTTTTTTATTTTATACTTTTTAGTTATAAATACCTAGGTAGCTATAGTTATCTTATTTATTAATAAGTAGGTAAGTACCTAACTATATATTATTATAGTTTTTCGATTGAAGTTGAGTACTAAATCGTTAGAAATTGGAGATGGGCGACCGCGTCAGACATTAGATACTTTAGGTAGGACTACCTATGATATATTGGACAATATACCTACTAGATACTTCAGTATATCTCCATCCACATCCAGTTATATGAATTTTTCGTCTTTTCATCGTAAATTTCTACTGTCTAAAAAACCTATATGTGAGAAAGGTTGTTACGAAACTTTAAATCAATATAGATCCTAAACCGCCAGTCAAATCGAAAAATGTTGAGAGAAAACTAAAAATGATTTTTAAATACCTATTTAACGATACCCCACTCGATATAGTTTGTTGACTTTAATTTTTTTAATTTTCACAATATGGCGTCCAGTAGTCGCCATATTGAATTTTCAATAACGTCATATCTTTAGTGACACTCGCCGGATTAAGAGGAATTGATTGACGTGCGAAACATAAAAATCGGCCCAGGCGTTTGGTATATATAGTGCTTCAAAGGAACATACAAACATACATACATACATACATAGACTGTTAAACACAATACCACTCCTTTGCAGTCGGGTAAAAAAGGAAACTAAAGATCCAAACCGAGTTCCGGTTTGTCAGGATTAGATTACTCAATTTTACCAACTTAGTTATGTCTATTCTTAATGACAGTATCAAAATTTGCCTTCATATTTTAATAGTTTTAAGCCGACATAGAATTATATCTTTTTATTGCCTGTAAATATTGACAAAACAATATTTTCTTTATATTAAATCTAGTTAGGTCAAACGTGGTAGGACCACACTGCTGATAGTTCTCTATCTACAGCTGCGGGCCGGTCCATCCGGGGTAGTACCACACTCTCGCAGAAAATCGGCGTATGAGTAATGGCAATATACTATCGCGCTTCGTTCGGTGAACGAGAGAGCCGGAAGTCCAACTGGGTGGGTTTGGGGCTTTTAATGGTAGGCAGGGACTTAGCTATACCCTTGGTATAGCAAAAGTGCATACGCAGCAGTGACACTTACCATCAGGTGTGCTGCTTGCTCGTTTGCCACCATAAACAATAAAAAAAAGGTCGATTAATCGCCCCTGGAAACTCCTGTATACTAAAATGTAATCATGAAAATTGAAGCCGTTTCTGAGATTCAGATTATATATATCCCATAACCCAAAATGGGTCGACCATTTGTGCTGATTTCCTTACATCCTTAACCCGGATAATCCTACAACCTAATTATTATTATAAAAGATATGATATTCTAAGCTACATATTTACTAAAACTTATTTGCGTATACGTTTTCCGTAAAGACGATAATGTGGATGAGAATTTGATTATAATAGTTACCCACCCATACTAGTTCTGGTAAGGCGTTTGGTATGATTTTCTAATTAATGTGTGGTAATAATTTTACCCTCGCAATATAGTTTTTTAATAATATAAATGTGAATGTGAGTCTGTCTGTTATACTTTTATGCTGTAAATACTGAAACAATCATAATAAAATTTTGCATTAACATTGTCAAGAGATACAGAAAATATTATAGAATATGCATCCAAGAAAATAAAGAATTAAGAGATACAAAAATTGATGAACAAAAATCTATATTAACAAAAGTGGGCATAGTTAGTTTAAAAATAATAATGAAAGTTATTATGTGCATACTAATGTCATTTAATCCTCAAAAAATGATGTTGTAGCCAATTTTTTGACTTTTCTTTCATAGCCACCGAATAAAAGGTAATATTTCACAAGTACTTAATGGGAGCGAAAAGATAATGTCAACTGTCACCTTTTGAGGTTAGTAGTAATAGCCTCATTTAAACTGAGTCAGATAACGAACTAGTATTGTGTAACTATATATTTGAACCCAAAAAATCAATATTGACCCCCAAACAAAAGGAAATTTTGCACTTTTTCAAATTTCAAACACAAAAACACGTAATAAAAAGCGGTCCAGGTGCAGCGAAAGGGTTATAATATACCTCCATCTTTATCTAAAGCCATATAATAGTATGCCGTCTCGTTCTATAACCCTTTCATAGAGGGGGCATTTTTTTGGGTCAAATCTGGTATTTTCTCATTGATTATTTTTTTTATATATAATGAGATATTGTATTTCGGGCTCTTTGTTGAAATTTTTAAAGATCGGGAGTTGGGTTGATTTAAAATCTGTTGTGTTTTATAGTTTATGGGTTACATCGTGGTTTATTACTGGTATTTCTTTTTTCGTTTATAATGTTGAATTTTAAACAATAGAATGAATTTGAAATGAAATTACATCTGGCCTGCATAATATCCTTTTAATGACAGAATACAAGTAGTAGGTATATTTGTTTAGTTGCTACCAATATTATCAAATGCGAAAGTGGAAGGATGTAGGTACCGGGGGAGACCGTGGCTCACCTACCTAGACCAGATTGGTCACGTACTGAAGGATAGTGGAGTCAAGAGTCTTCGAAACCGGCGAGCGTGTATGAAGAGAAATGTGAATGTTGAGGAAGCGAGTGAAGTATGCAAGGATAGAGTTCTCTGGCACTCTGTTCTCTCTGCCTCCCCTGCAAGGGATATGGCGTGATGATATGATATATATATATATATATGCAGTCCTGCTGGCACAGTCAGCGACTGACGTGCAGACTCTAGTCGACACAATGACAGAAGATTGTAATGTATTGTCTGCATACCCAACTCTCGTTTCCATATAGTAATGTTGGGACAAGCACTGCGTTATGTATTGCTACACGTGCCTTCTGGCTGAGGTGGTGGCTGCCAAGAAGTTGCCCCAACGCTCCGTTCACTCTATTGCCCGCATTCACTCTTCGCTCTATATCAGTGGTGTACCTTCCATCTCGGCTAAATCCACATCCAAGATATACAAATTCATCCACTTGCTCTAGTACATCATTACCTATTGTTACTCTTACATCTGTTCTGGCTTCATCTCTTTCAAAGACCATTATTTTGGTTTTGCTCACATTCACGCGTAGACCCCTTTTCTTACAATCTTCTGTCATTGTGTCGACTAGGGTCTGCAGGTCAGTCGCTGACTGTGCCAGCAGGACTGCATCATCTGCATAAAGCAGAGCAGAGACCACTGAGTCAACCATCTGTAAAGTATTGGAATATAAATATACTCTCCATGCATACATCCGCTATGAGCCTACCTGCGTCGTTCACTCTCTTATCACCAAATGGACCAAGTACGTCCTCATAGTCGGGACGCTTGGTCTCCACCCATCCGTTCAAATCTCCGCATACAATCACGCGTTCACTGGTTTCTGCCATATCCAGAACTTCCCTAACATTATCCCAAAACTTCTCTAGGTCTGATGCCACCGAGGATCCTACGGAAGCATATGCTACAACCATGAATACCTTGATGACACCAAGTTTTATACGGACCCAAAGAAGTCTGGGGTCATACATTCCGTAATCCTTCACACCTGAGGCCAAGCGAGAGGACAGCAGTACTCCTACCCCCATGCTGGCTTGATCGCTCTGTGGTACACCAGACCACAGAGCCATCCCGCCACCAGGAAGATCGCAGGCGTCGCTGCCCCTTCGCTTGGTCTCTGTTACACAGAGCACGTCTAGGTGTTTGTCCGCCATGACGGATATCAGCTCGTGCAACTTACCTTCCACACAACCTCTTACATTCCACGTGCTCTGCTCTGCAGCCCGGCACTCTGCTCTCCTCGACTCGCCTGACTGGGCAAGGCGTAATGGGTGGCGGCCCCCATCGCCGCAACTGCCGAAGTTCGTACCGACGGGGGCGGGTCGGTACGCGTCGCCTCCGGGGGACGCCCTAACCCGCATTGCGGTACGCATTTCGAGCCGGATTAGCAGTCTAATTAGACTAGCAGAAGACGCGAACGAGCACGCTCCGGATTATGCCCCCTAATATATATTCTATTATATATATATATATATATGTATTCTATTTTTTTTTATAGCTTTTGATGGCAAACAAGCAAGCAGCACACCTGATGGTAAGTGTTACTGCCGCCCATGGACCTTTCCTATACCAAGGGTATAGATAGGCCGCTGCCTACCAATACAAACCCCAAACCCACTCAGTTGGGCTTCCGGCTCTCTCGCTCATCTAACGAAGCGCAACAGCACATTGCCATTACTCAGACGTCGAACTTCTGCGAGAGTGTGGTACTACCCCGGACGGACCGGCCCGCGGCTGTAAACAGATAACTGTCCACAGTGTGGTGTCCTATGATATACATGATATATATCCTACATTATGATATACATATTTCAAATAAAACTATTTTTACGAATTCCATCGAGTTTCTATTTGATTTTTAAATTCCCGAGGTTTTGAAGACTTTACAGCGTTTATGGTCACTGGAGGACTGTCAGTCTGTCAGACTATCAGTCGTCTCGTGACCATGAACGCGATAGAATATGTAAAAAAAAAAATAGTTTTATTTCGAATTATATTTTATTTAAAACCGTATGAGATTTAAACCTGTATTCTAACAAAGTTTAGGTTATTTTACGTCCTAAAATATTTGATGATTTGATTCATCCATCTATTGGTCTATCCACGAACACGCGTAACGGTGATAAAGCCAGAATTGCCAAATTTAGTAGACGAGTTACCAATTGTTGCTATAAGTTGCGTAGGAGAGCTGATGTCAACTCCTCTAGTCTTTTTTAATCCGTTTTTACCACTTACAAAAGAAAATAAGACGTCGCGATATTCTTAACATAGTGACGGTGAAGATGGAATAATAATATATTTCACCATGCTTTCCTCTCATGTTTTTTTTGTGCTTTTTAAGTAAGCTCAGCAATATCGCCTAAGGGCTCCTCCTGTGGGGAACGGACCTCGGCTTGGGACGTCGCTGGTGGTAAAGTGGGCGTGCCCACGTTTGTATTTATGAATTTTGCGCGTCGCGATTTCGCACCTCGACGGCGAGGACGAAACCGCGGATATTTATGTGTAATAGCCTCGCGGGCCGTCCTCTCTTGTTAATTTCATAAAATACGACTAAGGGATGTAAGCAGTCAACATAACTACAAGACAAGAAAAACATGAAATTTATTTAATTTCAGAGGTTTTTATCTCTACAACAGTTAATTTGACTAGTATTGAATTATAGATAAATTTTCATCTCATAATATAATGGCTGAAGGATGATAATCAAAGGTCATACGCTAGGTTATGGGGTGGTCTTTCCATCACTCCGGATTGATGGAACGCGTTTAGTCGAGACCATTGATAATTTATTATTTCATGTCATTCATTCTTTATCACAGGTGATGAACGAAATGAGATGAAGTAAACAAAGAGTTTTTGGCGGGAATCTAAAACGTTATGTGGTGCTCTTGTATTATATTCGAGATCTTAGTGTTTTAACGTGTTATATTAGATAATTTTGATGGCATTTTATGTAATGTGATGTGACGGCACTGCTGAGATGTAGTGAATATCATATAAAAGTGCTTTACAACGTTTTCGTTTTTCATCGAAATTCTCACAAGATACCATTAACAGTGTGGCCATAGCACTGTTAATGGCGACAATTTGACTTACTGACGGACAATGACTAATCTGAAGACACTAAAAACTTGAAGATAATTATAACTCGACACTGGCAACAATGGCTCATTTAAGTAGCTGATTGCCAATACATAAAAATAAGAAGAAGAAGAAGTAAACAAATATTAGTATTTTAAAATATAACTCTTTTTGGGTTCTTAACTGTAGGATAGGGACGTTAGACGGGAATCTAAAACGTCATGTAGTGCTCTTGTATTATATTCGATATCTTAGTGTTTTAACGTGTTATATTAGATAATTTTGATGGCATTTTATGTAATGTGATGCGAAGGAAGTGCTGGGATGTAGTGAATATTATATAAAAGTGCTTTACAATTTTTTCGTTTTCCATCGATATTCCCACAAGATACCATTAACAGTGTAGCCATAGCACTGTTGATGGCGACAATTTGACTTACTGACGGACAATGACTAATCTGAAGATACTAAAAACTTGAAGATAATTATAACTCGATACTGGCAACAATGGCTCGCATAAGTAGCTGATTGCCAATACATAAAAAGAAGAAGAAGAACTGTACGATCATCATCATCATCACAGCCCATAAATGTCCCACTGTTGGGCTCGGACCTCCTCCATAATGGGAGGGAAATTAACCTACTATACTGCGCTGGTCAGACATGTTGATATAGGATTTAGTTTCGAGTTTTCCTTCTCTCGCATAGATCTTATATGCGTTTTATATCCCTTAGTCGTCTCGTACGATCACCCACGGGTAAGATATGGGGTGGTGAATAGTATTCTTACTCCGTCACCACACGAAAAACTGTAAGATAGCTAATATTAAATAGAAAAACATATCTCATCGATAAGTACTAATATAACTGACATCATCTAATGTCATTGCTCTATGACTGTAACATTAATAAGTTACCACAGCTACAAACTTTCTGACACAAAACTTACATATAATAAATTAAAAAACCACCTACAAATAAAAATTAACAAGTCAAATATAATATCGCACGAGTAACGGAACGTGTGCCATGACATTTCGAAAACTCAACGATTGTTCTACCACTAGGCTGACTAAAGGGACGCCCACGCCTAAATCCTAACAACGGCGCGAGAAAAAAATAATTAAATAGAATTGTAATTGTGTAATGTGCTCGCCCCGCCATCTGTACATCTGTTATTGTCAACACACCTGAGAGCTCCTCGAGTGCATCTATCTTTATCGCTCTTTGTGTATTTGTAAAGGTTAGATAAGGATAAAGAACAAAAATCGGTTCAGACGAGACGTGGAAGTGACAAAAAACTCATGCTTCCTGTGTCTTTCGTATCATTTGAAAAAGGAATAACGCTGGTACAGTAAAATTAAAAACTACAGATTAGTTTTATTATTCATATTATTTTTATTAAATATCACGTTATATCCCCGAAAGGGGTAGATAGTGTTGTAACATATACAAATCTTGCTTATTATCTTTGAAGTTCCTCAGAGCTAGAGACGTCTTTTAGCCGCAGTTTCAAACTCCATGTCATAGGTAGTCGGAAGTGCCTAAAGGTGATGAAAATGTAACAATATCTAACGTTGTCTTTGAAGCTTTAAACCTGGAAACTCTTAATATTTACATAAATAGTAATGATTTTATTATTATCAAGTATATTTCTACACCAAAAAAGGCAGGCTCGGTAACAAAGTTTAGACGAACTTAGAATGTAGTGCTTATTTTTTATATGTGATATTTTCGCAGAGAAAAATTACTGCACCAACGCTATATTGCGAATTGATCTATGCACAAAAAGAAAGGCATAAACTTACGGCATAAGACCAAAAATCATTTTTATTTTTATTTATAAACGACACCACCCTTCACTAAGAAAATAATCCATGTAGTGCGAAGGACTTTATAAAACATGTAACGCAGACGAATTGCACTCATAAAAATTCTTTGTGGATAGCACAAAGTATTGTCCCGCGTGGGAATCGAACCCATTGCACTGGTAAAATCTCCTTGAAGTTTAGTTTCACCATAGTATGTTAAATATTCTATATAGTGTACCTAGTATTTTTTTGTTATATGATATTAGATTTATGTCTAATTAAGTTGTATAAATTAAATTTATGTAACAATCATCCATATACTACATACACGGTGTATGAAGTTTTGACGTATTCCATACAATGTAGACTTTTTAACAATTCGAAAATAGAACGTTTTTAACTTAACCCTTCCATATTTGACAAAAAAGAACTTTTTATATTTAGAATGCGACGCACACCGTACAGGGATTTAGTTCTTTTGAATTTAGAAACAGTTCAAATATGGAAGATGTTCGAAATATGGATTATAATAACGGACTTTGAACAGTTTCGGTAAAAGAATACCATATTAGGATGTTTGAATAATTGTAAATTTTGTTCTTACAATAAATACTTTAAATTTTATGCACATACTTAAGGAGCTACGAAGTCACGGCAACTTAATGAGAAGCTAATAAACTGTACTTAAATATCTAAAGTTTAAAATCACGTTTCTTCTCATTGGCTTTGGTGGCAACCAGCAAGCAGTGTATCTGATGGAAAGTGATAACTGGCGCTCATAGAGTTCTACAATACCAGGGACACAGTGTGATTACTGCCTACTGTAGGGTTGGAGCCTACGCTTTCCCATACAACGAACGAAGCTAATTAATACTACGACGTCGATTTTCAGCGAGAATGTGGTACTTCAGAAGAATTGGCTGATTTTTGGCTGCAAGGAGAAATCTATCGGTAATATTGTTATACGACTCGAATTATGCCTTCCTAGTTCTTCATGTTTTAAATTCTTAGAGGTAAAAGAGATTTAGTAAAAATGAAACAGTGAGAATCATTTAATAGCGTACATTCTTTTTATCTTCTTTTTTTTTTAATAACGTACATGCAATAATCCCACCATTTTATTTGCACTCAATAATACCACGACAAGGGCAGATTTTGCGATAAAATGTACAATATTTATATGTAACCATTGAGTTATATAGAAGCCTGAATTTATAATAATTTCCAAATGTTTTATTCAGAGAAATAAATAATTATGCTTATCGTATGGTGATATTGAAAGAATACAATATATCCCTACTCCTTACTTTCGTGGTAATCGTAAAAGGCAAACACGAAACGTATCATATAATATGAATGCAAGAGAAAGGAAATTTGAAATAACCTTTTATACCAACCCGACTGATTAACGTGAGTCAATATCTCTCCCATTAAGTAGGAGATTCGAATCCAAGAAGAGTACTATGATTTGAAGATTTGGATATTTTTCTTTTAGTGGCGGGCTATGGTTGGCCACACTCCGCTAAATCCGTCCGGGGCGACGGATGAAGCGGTGCGCGACCTCATAGAC
This sequence comes from Lymantria monacha, assembly GCA_905163515.2. Lineage (NCBI taxonomy): Eukaryota > Metazoa > Arthropoda > Insecta > Lepidoptera > Erebidae > Lymantria > Lymantria monacha. The sequence goes on along the minus strand of LR991107.1, from coordinate 8,487,766 downwards.
CCACTCCACAATGTACCTCTCCACTCCGTGTGAGTAAGCCACCGGAACCCGACCTTTGTCTTCGGTTGCTGAATGTAGGGTGTGACAGATATTCTAGTACATCAGCATAGAAAAACAGTCTACGGAGGACCACAATTCATCCTAAAATATTCAGTTTACTATCTATATTTTTCGTATGGGTGTTGTAAAGGTTGACTTTTTTTTTTTTTTTTTGGTGGACTATGGATGCGTCTCGCTCCGACAAATTGGTCCGGGGTGACGGAGAAGGCGGCGCGTGACCCCATAGACCCACCGTAAAATCCTCTCTCTTCGCCGTGCGAGCGGGCCACCGGGACCCGATTTTTAACTTCGGTGGCCCGGTTTTAAAGGTTGACTACGGGATATTATATATGTATAAAAGAATTTTGAATGATTTTAATTATATATATATATATATATACATATACATAAATCGATATCCTTATACTAACATGCCTGACCAGCGTGGTATAGTAGACCAGTGTCCCTCCTATTAGAAGCTAGAATCCAGCTCTAGGATGTATATGAGCTGAAATGATGATGGCATGGTATTTATTTATCTATCAGACTGTGGCTGTTCAATACTGGAGATAGGCATCTTCAAGGGTTATGGTATAACCACTAAGTTTGTAAGGTACTATGGCGATTACAGTGTTATAAGTTCACCTGGAGAATTCTGCTAATTGTTCTACTTGTAATTACTTAGTCGGCTTTTACGACTCAGTATTGACAATTTGTATTCTTATTCCATCGCCACACACTAAAAGAAATAATAAACTGTAAGAATAGATTTTTTTTTCTAGTAAATAATGTTTTTTTTATTTTACACTTCAGTGAAATTTCGTTACAATTTAATAACAAAGCAAAATTTTCGAATAGCTTAAAGAAACTTCTAACAAAAGTTATCATTACGACACTTATCTAAGATCGTAAAATATCAGATGTCGCATAACCCTTCCGAATGACAAGGCAAAAGAAAAGGGGTGAAAAGGTGTAATTTTTAGCAAGAAAAAAAAAACTTTATACAGTGTAATATTTTGACAAAACTGCCGACTCATGTTACGAATGGACGAATAAAAAAAATATAAAAGAATAAAATTACTGTTTTTTTATATTATTTTTTTAATCGATCAACGCGATAGCTACAAGGACTGTTGGCATGGTAGATTTATAAAGTTATGATTTCCTTTTATGAAAAAAGATTAAAAAATACCATTCTATTATTATTTTTCTGGTTTGGTTTTTATCTCTGGTCTTATGCGAATATTGTCATTTAAAATTATAATAATAATTAATAATAATAGTTTATTTCTGCTTACAAATAAGATTTTAGATTATACATTAAATGATTCTAAGATATTAATTTAATATAATATATAATAATTAACATTTTCATTCACATGAGATCTAAAATACATAGATTTTTAATATATTTCGAATATCAAACTTATCATATCAAATGAAACTAAGCTCATGGATTTCATCGCGTTTGTATGAGTTTTATCAATAATTAAAATATTGGTATAGAATGATTGAATGTGTTAATCATAATTTTAGAAATTAAATTTTAGTTTTTTGTATGCGATTAAAATACATGATATCAATTTCACTTTTCATAAGTGATGAATATTAGGAGGTATTTTGATTAAAATATACTTATGGCTACCGTCATAATATGAAACAAAGCCTGTTGTTATGAACAAATTTGTTGAAACCAATTACTAATCAATTAATGTATTCTCTTAAGATTAGGTGGTCTGATCTTAAACTAGGCCATAGCCTGTACTATAAGTATCAGAGCAGCAATTAAAATAATTTTACGTATTTTATTGCCATTTCATATTAATTTTATTATTCTGACATTTGGATCGCGGAAAAACAAGGTATTTGACGTATCCTCGTTATCAGTGTTTTTTTTTTAAAGTTACCACTCAGAGCTAAGGAAATAATCCTTGTATTACGGGGGACTTTAAAACATATAATTAACGCAGACAAATTACACCCCAGACTCAGGACAACACTTTGTGGGTCACATAAAGTATTGCTCTGCGTAGGAATCGAACGGCTCTGGCAAGGTAAGGTCGATATCTTAACAACTGTGCTATCTGTAGTGTATGCACATTTAATATAATTCGTTAATGCGGGTAGATCGAATAATATGGGTATAAGAGCTCGGTAGAGACTTGTCGCGGGGCATTTGTGCGTTGCGGATCGTTGAGTACAGTTGTGCAATAGTGTGAAACGTGTCTAGAAGTTAAGCGTGTAATTCTAATATTACACGCATACACTACAAATGGCGACGAGGATAAACGTGAGTACACTGTAAAAAATATTAAAATTAAGGAAGGAATAGATAATGATTGCCTGTCGGTGGTTTACGTATAGCCACGTTTCTAATAGCGTATTAGAAATTGTGGTATTATAATAAAATAAATATTGATTTCAAATTAATGAATGCTCATTATACAATGAATTATAAATAGCTTTTGACACAAAGATGATACGTAAACAATTGTTTCTGACAAGCAAATTCTTACTACTATCCTTTATTACTAAGGGCCATGCTTTGTATCAAAAATAAGGTCATGTAAAACTATGGTTGTTTAACTACCCATAAGAAATTTAAAAAAAAAAAAATACGAACGTAATATGTTGTCGTTGTATACGTAATAGTTGGCATTTTGAGCACCTAAATTTTAAATTTTATTTTAATGCCATATTTATTATTCTATTATTAAACGCGTCATTTAGATAATGACAGTTAAATTATTATTGAATTATTATTCAATTTTGTCTAGACGCGAATACAATTCTATTCGCATGTTAGCTCAATTTAAGTGAATCAAAATAGCTTTACTTAAAAACTATCCAATGTGTAAAAAAAAAGGGCCACGCATATCAATCAATAACCTTAAGGGACTGTATTATATACAAGTCCACGCCATAAGCACTTTTAAATTATAAGAGCGACGAATTATAATAAGTCACGCAAAGCCAATTAAGTGACAATTTTAAGGACTATATACGTTTAACATAATTACCAAATTATATTAGGTCTACCCCATAAATATTTGCTTACCGAAATGTAACACGGTCAAATTTCAATAAAAGCCACGTAGATCAATTGACTATGTTAAGAACAATGCTCGCACATTAACTTTTATAATTCATTAAATAAGACGTTTATCTAACATAAACACAAAATTATAATTAAGTCCACGCAATGAGTACTTATAAACATATAAATATAATGCAATTGTAAGACCATTGTTGGTTTCGTTCTTTGACAATAGTCACGTCAAAACCGGAAAATAAAGTCAATATATTTAAATCCGGTATTATAAAAATATAATATAGCTATGCAGTTAATATACTTATTGGTTTTAAGTTAAAAAGCCACGCAATAATAAGAGTATGTATTTGACTCACGCATTATAAACATATAATATGGCTATGCATTTAAAATAATATTATTGATTTTAAGTAAAAAGCCACGCAAGACTAAGAGTCTATATATTTTATAGACTCGCGCATTATAAACACGTAATATGGCTATGCATTTAAAATAATATTATTGATTTTAAGTAAAAAGCCACGCAAGAATAAGAGTCTATATATTTGACTCACGCATTAAACATATAATATGGCTATGCAGTTAAAATAATATTATTGATTTTAAGTGAAAAGCCACGCAAGAATATGAGTCTATATATTTGACTCACGCATTAAACATATAATATGGCTATGCAGTTGAAAATAATATTATTGATTTCAAGTAAAAGCCACGCAAGAATAAGAGTCTATATATTCGACTTACGCATTATAAAAATATAATATGGCTTTGCAGTTAAAATACTGTTGTTGATATTCGGTAAAAGTCATTCAAAAATATGAGACAATATATTTCGTTCGTTCGACTCGTTCATTTTATAAAAGTATTATTCATTTTCAGTAAAAACTATGTCAAATTACCAAAATATAAAATTAGGGCTATGCTGTTGTAATACGGTTACTTATTTTCAGTAAAAGCCACGCAAACAAATATTTGATTTTAGTATCATTCATATTTACGAACTAATAGCCAGGAATAAAATATCGAAATATGATGTAAAAACGTTTACTGGCAGATGCTAGTGTGGAATTTAGAGCAGTTAAATCAATATTTGAATGTATTAAACAGAATAAAATAAATTACACATGAAACTCGCATGCGCACAAATACCTAAATAATATGTAGTCTCTGTATGTTAAACTAAGAACAACAGTTATAATTTTATTGGTTAAAGTTTTTTAAAATAACAATAATAAGTATTGAAATAAATAAATACAAATAATCCGTTGGAATTCAGTTTCTGTTGTGCTGGTCGGCCAGAATGCCATAAAGAAAAAACGATTTAGGTGGTAATTAATTGCACATATTTCTGTAGCTAAAGCCAAGATATGAGTACAGACTCCTAAAACAGTGGTTTTATACTGTGGTCGATCGACAATGACGCGCACGTGTTTACGGTTGTAGACAGGTTGTCGTTGGATATGAACATTATTTTACATGGAAAAATAAATATATATATATTTCTAAATTTCTGGCATAAAGTATCATTAAACTGTACAATTTTTATACCTACGTCTTGATTGTTTAAAGTTCAAATAAGCTTAAAATCGGGTTGTAGGTTAATACGTTGCTTTTCTTATTGCTACGCTGTTATCAATAAGAAAATTGATTGAGAAATTAATAAATAAATAACTATGATTTGAATATAAATGTATTCGATAAAAAAAAAGCCGTTATGTGACATAGAGATTTAACAAAATAAAAATAATAACTCTCTATTATTTTGACAAAAATTAAGGTTGATGTTGAAAGTTGACGGGCAGTTTGGCTCGCCAAATATTACTTGGAGGACCATTTGTATAACACTAATAAAAGCAAAATTAAAACCAAGACAAACGAGTAGTTCGATAATAATCGAAACCATACATATAAAATTTCATTAAGTGACTCTATGAATACTAGAACGTTACTTACAAAACTATCAATTTAGTTGTTTATGGGTAGTCCCAAATATAAATTTACTTAAAACTGTAAGGGTTGAGCCAGTTATATTCATGGCAACAAACTGAACTACACCAAAAAAAAATATAGCAGATTGTTGACCATGTCAACAGTGTGATTCGTTCACACTACGGACAGTGTATTGTTTCAATAAATTGCTGACTATATATTATTGCAGTATGTTGAGGCCAATATATGTAAGAACTCTAATGCAGCCAATATATCTAATTGTAGACCATTTTATAATAAGGCAAAGTTCAAATGCACAGCATATTTAAATTTTGTACAACATCCTCTATACGAGTTTTGTCTTTACAACTTTCAAAAGAAAAATAAGCATGCGATGTATATTGCGAAATCTCAAATTCTTTGAAGAAAGTATTGCTTATGAATTGTTAATACCTCTATTCGTCCACCAATTTTCGTTACATTCTAAGATAGTGGCAAAGTTCCACAGCCGCACTTTCAGATATATAGTGCCAAGAGTATATAATTAGAAAAATATAATTAATACGCCCTCATCCTTAGAAGTAAACACGTTAAAATTCTACAGCGGCATGGTGGTTGAAAGAATTAGACTTAAATGATGAAGCTGTAATTTGTATGAAATTTAGCTACCATATTTTGTGTATAGCAGTAAACGGAGGAAGAGCCTAATAGTTCTTTGAAAGAATGTAGAATAGAAAAAGAAACCTGAAAAAAGAATGTTTAAATAATAATTTCTAATTCCTTGCATTAATAGGCGAGGGCAATTCTATTTTTTAGTTTTCCTGATAAGTGCAAATTCGGGGTCATTGGTATGCAGATGCTGGAGTCTTCGGTTGGTGAGACTTCATAATATTGTTTCACGTTTTCACAACTGTGTGAACTATGTTCAATTGGCCAGAGGTGTGGAGCATGATGTATTATACACATCGTATATTTATTGAAATTTCCCTATTTTATTATTGATTATATCTAGTCGTATATCAAGTTGTCTTTGCACAACAGTTGACTGGTGCTATGGTTCGGCACACGTTCTGCCCTCGCGTTATACTTCATCACGTGAGAGTCCCAGGTTATAAAGTACATCATTCCATAATAAGGCGAATGGAGGAGGAGTACAACGCGCTAAAAGTACACCTCTAATCTAGAAATTAAAGAAATTGAATCCACGGTGTCATTACATAGCCTAGCGATTTGAAGCTTTCTTTAAAAATGATTGTGATGTGTGTGGTTACAATATATGCGTAGATGACGTTTTAGATGAGTCGGTGATCTGTAAGTCTTCTGTTAAATCAAAAAGATAATTGAGACTACAAATTATAAGACCATCTAGAGCAGCGTTAGATTCTAGATTTAATCTACTTTTGCATCTAATTATAAGACCGAACAGATTTCACAGCGCTGGTGTACAGTCTAGAAGGTCCTGGATTCGATACCTGCGAGTGGTCTTCCAGAAACAATCTATTTGATTCTTAATTTGAGGTTTTGTATTATTTAATGTATTATTCAAATGTGGTATGTATCTCTCACACAAACTTCTTTAAGAGTAAACTAAAGGGAGAGGGCTATATCGTAAAATAGAGGATAGTGAACCAGAGCTGGCATCGTACGTCTTTACAGTATTTAGTTTCATGATGTGGTAATTCTCTCTAAAGAGCTGTATCTGTCAATCTAGTAATCGTATTAAACTAGTATAGTAATCGTAGTACAGATATTGCAACCATCGGAGAAGATTGATCAAGTTCTTTCTTAGCAAATTTAATTTTAAATAGAATATTCATTTAAATTTAAAATCAAATAGTAAATGTAGATTTTAAACAAAAGTAATATTGGAAAAAGTATAATGTATTTAAATGGGATGTCTGCTTCCTTACACGGTAATTAATAACTTCGACTAACATAACAAAAACAAATTAAAACAAGGGGGAGATGTAGTGTATGCACATTTAATATAATTCGTTAATGCGGGTAGATCGAATAATATGGGTATAAGAGCTCGGTAGAGACTTGTCGCGGGGCATTTGTGCGTTGCGGATCGTTGAGTACAGTTGTGCAATAGTGTGAAACGTGTCTAGAAGTTAAGCGTGTAATTCTAATATTACACGCATACACTACACTATCTATGCAGTCGATTCTAGTCTATCCTTTACCTATAGCTTTAATTAATAATATTTTGTTCAAGATTGTATAATAAAGACAAAATTAAATCGCAATTGCATCTGCAAAAATAATTTTAGAGTCAAAAGTATAATAAGTATAATATTTGTAAGTCTCACTGATATGTCTTTGTCTCTAACTTTGTCTAGAGTAATCTTAATTACATTCATTATGGCGACTCTAATACAGAGTAGAGCTCGTTTACAGGTACTCATTAAAAATTAACAAACACATAAACTAATAAATCATCTCAGCTCAATATACGTCCCAAAGTTGGGTCCAAGCCTCCTCCTTAATGGGCGGGAAATTGACCTATCGGACTAATTGATCTACCTATCATCATTACATACGTATACATATACGTCCCAATTTTGGGCTCGGGCCTCCTTCATAATGGGAGAAGAGAAGTTAACCTACTATACCGCGCTGGTCAGACGTGTTGGTATAGAGTTTTATTTCGAGTTTTCCTTCTCTTTCATAGATGTTATATGCGTTTTATATCCCCTAGTCGACTGTTACGATCACCCACGGGTAAGATAGGGGGTGGTGAATTGTATTCTTACTCCGTCACCACACGGATAACTGATAAATAACCTTTTTTTTTTTTTTTTTTTTTTTTTTATTGGTGGGCTATGGGTGCGTCTCGCCCCGCCGAATCGGTCCGGGGTGACGGAAAAAGCAGCGCGTGACCCCATAGACCCACCGTAAAACCTTCTCTCTTCGCCGTGCGAGCGGACCACCGGTACTCGATTTTAACTTCGGTGGCCCACCCGGCGGTTTACCCTCGCGGGTTCCTCTCGTCGACGCCCCGACAGATTTCGCCGTCGGGGCGCCGCCCTCACGCGGTGGCCTCACGTCGGGTGACCGGACAATTCCCCGGTCCGATCACCCGAGGCCTCGGTTAGGGCGGCATCAGGCGCAGGTATTCGCGCCTGCGCCGCCCCGGCCGCTGACGGCGGCCCGGGTCGCGGGATTCCTCCCGGACTCGTTCCGCCGCCTCCTTCTGCGAGATGACAGCCTCGCAGAAGGCGGCGACCGCGTCCCAGTTCCTGACGCTGTCGACCATCGCTCTCGCGACAGCCGGCAGCGTCAGGTCGGCACCGATAACAGCGACGAGGTCACGGCGCTGCCGGTCAAAGCCCGGACACGCCTCCAGCGTGTGTTGCGCCGTGTCCTCGTCACTGCTGCAATGGTGGCAGAACGAAGTCCACTCCCTACACGCGACCGTGTGCAGGTAAAAGCCGAAGCATCTGTGCCCCGACAACACCTGCACCAGTCGAAAGGAGAGGACTCCGTGCCGCCGCTCCATCCACTCCATCAATACGGGCCGGAGAGCCTCGACGGTGACGACACCGTGTCTAGGCCTCTCCAGCCGCGTAGCCCAACGGGCGATGACGTCTCGGCGGGCGTCCTCGCGCCAGGTGGCTATCTCGCTCAGCGATGGGGAGCCACCTTCGTCGCGCAGTGAGGTCACCCGCCGGTAGAGGTCGGAGAGCATCTCCGCCTCTAGGTCCCACGGGGGTGTCCCGGCCAGTAGGCATGCCGCCTCGGTCGATACCGTGCGGTACCCGCGAATGGCTCTGACCGCCATGACTCTCTGGGGTCTCCACAGAACAGCCCTGAGCTGGATGTTCAGAGCCCTCGCCCACACGGGTGCGCCGTACATGGCCATAGAACGGATCACCCCCGCATACAGCCGTCGGCCCTCGAAGCTGGGTCCGCCCACGTTCGGCATGAGCCGCGAAAGGGCGGACGCCGCGCCGACCAGCCGGGGAGCAATTCGACGAAAATGCTCCCGGAACCACCATCGCCCGTCGAGCACCAGACCCAAGTACTTCATATGGGCCTGGATGCTGATGTGGACGGAGTTGACGACTAGCGAGACGCCGATTGGCGGCCTTACGCGTGGCCCATGGAACAATAGGGCCTCCGTCTTATTTAGGGCCACCCTGAGCCCCAGCGCCTCGATTCGCCCGACCATCTCCTCGGTGCCGAGAGTGGCCAGGCTCGCCGCCTCTTCGAGTGTCCTGCCCCGGGCTGTGACGAGCGTATCGTCAGCGTAGCATATCACGCTCAGCCCGGGGGGGAGACTCCCTCTCAACGCCCAGTCGTACCCGATGTCCCACAGAGTCGGCCCCAGAACCGACCCCTGTGGAACGCCGCACGACATGGACGTCCGCACAATGTCCCCTGCGGGACTCGCGCAGAGGACACTGCGCCCCTCCAAACTGATAAATAACCTCGGGAATTGATTGCTCAACTCCGTGGTCAAAGACTCGTCTGCACAAATGGCGTAGTAGTTAAAATCTAAAGTGTTAGTGGATTCGTTTCCTACGTATAAACAAAAATAGCTGTTTTAAATCAGAATGTAATTTGTATTCGTTAATGGTAAGTTGGTAAAACCCTCAGCGATATATGTATTATTACTTTAGCCTGTACAAAAAAAAATGATCAATCTTTATGCCATTGATTAACATTTCCAAAAATTTGTTAATGTTAAACTTCCGGTCGCCGCCGAAAGTGAACCTTTGCCGGAAGTTAGTTAAATAACAAAATACTTATTAAATCTTTCTATATCAGATCACATAATTTAACTAGTGAGTTTATACATACCAAATAAAAGTAACATTATTTAAATTACAAAAACAACCATTAGTAGCAAGCTATTAAAATTATTTTTTTTTGGTTCCTCAGCTCATAATATGTCCCACTCGTGGGCTCGAGCCTCTTCCGTTATGGGAGGGAAATTGACCTACTATACCATGCTGGTCAGACGTGTTGGTATAGGGTTTTGTTTCGAGTTTTCCTTCTCTTTCATAGATGTTATATGCGTTTTGCATCCCTTAGTCGTCTCTTACGATCCCCCACGGGTAAGATAGTGGTGGTAATTTGTATTCTTACTACGTCACCACATGGAAAATCACACCACAGTACCTATGTAAAAGCTTTTTCTCTTCTTCTTCTTATTTTTATGTATTGGCAATCAGCTACTTAAATGTCAGCCATTGTTGTCAGTGTCGAGTTATAATTATCTTCAAGTTTTTAGTGTCTTCAGATTAGTCATTCTCCGTCAGTAAGTCAAATTGTCGCCATCAACAGTGCTATGGCCACACTGTTAATGGTATCTTGTGGGAATTTTGATGGAAAACGAAAACGTTGTAAAGCGCTTTTATATGATATTCACTACATCTCAGCAGTTCCGTCACATTACATTACATAAAATGCCATCAACATTATCTAATATAACACGTTAAAACACTAAGATATCGAATATAATACAAGAGCACCACATGACGTTTTAGATTCCCGCCAAAAAAAACTCTCAGCTTTTTCTCTCTATGGACTCTTCCGTTAATCTTTTTTTTTTTATTGCTTATAGTGACAAGCGAGCAAGCAGCATACTTGATAGTAAGTGTTACTATCGCCCATGGACCTTTTCAACACTAGGAGTACATTTAGGCCACTGCGTACCAGTAAAAACCCTAAACTCACCCAAAAATACACTCACAATAGTGGTAGGACTACGCTGTTGACAGTTTTCTGTCTACAGCCGCGGGCCGGTCCGTCCGGGATAGTACCACACTCTCGCAGAAGATCGACGTCTGAGTAATAGCAATGTGCTATTACGTTTCTACTACTACTACGCCAGATGGACCAAATCGTGGCTGTAGACAGGAAACTGTCAATAACGTATCCCTACCACAATACAAAGTGGTGTTATCTTTCCTTAAAAATGAAACCATCATCATTCTCCTACTCTTATCCCAATTACTTGGGGTCGATACAATATGTACTCTTCTTTCATAGTACATAGGTATTGTAAAAGTTATTGCTAATAGTTTTATGACCGGCCGCTTGCCAGACGTCAAGCCTCTTTGAGAATGTAATTGTTGAACAAACGGCATCAGATGGAGTTGGCCCAGGTCGTTATAAGGCAATCGGGTACCGGTGGCCCGCTCGCACGGCGAAGAAGAGGTGCTTGCAGGGTGGGTCAATGGGGTTGTGCGCCGCCTCTTCCGTCATCCCGGACCGATTTGGCGGGGTGCGACGTCCATAGCCCACCGCAAAAAAAAAAAAAAGTCGTTATAAGGCTCTTAGTCGTCTTATACGACATCCAAAAGCAAAGTAAGGGTTGGTAGTATTGGTATCTGCTACCACACAGCATCCTTAAAAATGAAACCGTGATTATAAAAAAAAATAACTGGTTAGATAATAGGCAATTTAGATAATTGTAGTTCACTAAGGTATTTTTTTTTTTATTTTAAACATATAGTCATAAATAATAGTTTCTGATCTTTTTTTATTACCATTGGTGGCAAACGAGTAAGCACCACACCTGATGGTAAGTGTTACTGCCACCCATGGACTTTTGTAATACCAGGGGTATAGCAAGGCTGCTGCCTACCAATATAAACCCCAAATCCACCCAGTTGGGCTTCCGGTTCTCTCGCTCACCGGACGAAGTACAACAACACTTTGCCATTGTTCAGACGTCGATCTTCCGCGTGAGTGTGGTACTACCCCGAACGGACCGGCCCGCGGCTGAAAACAGAAAACTGTAAACAGCGTGGTCCTGCCACTTTTAAAATAATAACTGAAAAGTCAATTTCTATTCACCTCAAAAGAAACTAACCGATTTACTTAAGTTCTTAAATAAAGTGTAAGTTCTTAAATAAAATAAAAATCACTAATTTGTATGAAAAAGTAAGCATTAGATGTTCACGTAATTTTTTCACAAGGTGTTGTTCAAGGTGAGTAAAGGAATGTATCACTGACGTCCAAATGCCTAAATGTTTTGGCAGGCACAGTTAATTAAAATAATCTGATAACTTATTATACCAAATGACGTACGTTTGTGTTCCGGTGTGATAATTAGTTGAAAATCGAAGTTGGTGTGGCATTATTACCGTGTTGAACGTTGACAACTTGTATTTTATATTTAAAAAAAAAGTATTATAATTTTAAAAAACATTCCAAGCATTCCAGTCGACTCACCTTGACTAATAAAAATATGTCAGCCGGCGGTTGCGAATTAAAAAAAAAAGTATAAATAAAAAAAAAAACGAAAATTCTAAATCTCCAAATATTTCTAATTAAACCTCTGTTGTTTGGGGACGAACAAAAATTTGGCGGCGAGTCGTTATTAATTTTACGAAATTTAAACAAAACTGACATATCTCAGTTTGTCAATTATTTGGGACTTTTGCGCGCCAACATTGTTGCGTTCCATTTATAAAATCACCCGGTGAGAGTGAGATGGCGATTCTATATTGTTTTACATGAGTGAGAAGGAATAAGTAAAGGTGAGTACCTAGTTATTTTTTTCAAACAATTATATACAATCATATGATTACAAGGAGGAATACAGTTTATCACCCCTTATCTTGCCCGTGCGTATCGTAAAAGACGACTAAGGATATAACATAAAAGTAAGAGAAGGAAAACTTAAAACTCTATAACAACCCGTGTGTATGTCATGTCCAGCGAGGTATAGTAGGTCAATTTCTCTCTCATTTTGCAGGAGGCTCAAATACTGAATGTGATAATGACGAGCTGAAATGATAATAATAATATTTTTTTATACTTATAATAATAATAACTATATTATAACAGTAATAGTAATAATTTCCGTTTGGTGACGGAGAAAATACAATTCACCACTCTTATCTTACCCGTGTGTGATCGTACGAGACGACTAAGGGATATAAAATGCATATAACATCTATGCGAGAGAAGAAAAACTCGAAACAAAACCCTATACCAACACGTCTGACCAGCGTGGTATAGTAGGTCAATTTCCCTCTCATTACGGACGATGCTCGAGCTCAATAGCGGGACATATATGAGCTGTGATGATGATGAAGATGATGAATAGTAATAACTATAATACTTATATATAATAGTATAATTTAATTTATTTCTTACTATGCTTAGACGTGGCTTATTTTTAATTCTTGAAACACCTTATTTTTGCTATTTACACTTTAGTCAACGGAGTTAAAATAATATTTATACATAGATTCACTTATAATTACTTGATATATCTTAAATCTCTTACAAAATGGAGGTTATTTCATCATCATCATCTCATCATCTCGGCCCATATATGTCCCACTGTTGGGCTCGGCCTTCCTCCACAACGGAAGGGTAACTGACCTACTATACCACGCTGGTCCGACGTGTTGGCATAGGGTTTTGTTTCGAGTTTTCCTTCTCTCGCATAGATGTCATATGCGTATTATATCCCTTAGTCATCTCGTACGATCACCCACAGGCAAGATAGGGGGTGGTGAATTGTATTCTTACTCCGTCACCACACGGAAAGGAGGTTATGTATAGAGATGATTATATTAATTATACAATCTACTACAAAGAACTACAAAGGACTATAAACAAAATCACAGCTTTTATAAAAATGGATATAAGAAACAAAAAGTGAAAATAAGGCAGTAATTAAAATATATTATTACAGTTATATCCATTTTTCTTCTTAATTATATGGAAAATAATAAAAAAAACAACTCTGTTGCGATGAACTCATGGTAATAAACTATTATGCCGGGCGGGCCACCGAAGACAAAGATCGGGTACCGGTGGCCCGCTTGCACGGCGAAGAGAGGTGCTTGCAGGGTGGGTCTATGGGGTTGCGCGCCGCCTCTTTCGTCGCCCCGTACCGATTTGGCGGGGCGCGACCACGTCCATAGCAAAAAAAAATGGTAATAAACTATTATTAAACCCAATATAGGTTAAATTTAGTTAATATTATGTAGAGAATATCGATTACGTTGATTTTAAACACGTTTTCTGGGGTAAGATGTGCACAAGACAGATTAGCAACAAAGTAACCTAAACAACTTCTTGTAAATTTTATTTTTATAGGTAATTGATTGCTGTCAAATATTGCCTAATTAAATAAATTATCACGCATGTATTCGTAAACGCAATATAAATATCGCAATATCAATCGAACAACTTAGTAATAATAATGATAAGGATATAAAAAAAGGGAAAACTTCAAGTCATCAATTAGTTTTGAAGAGTATTCGTTTGACATTTGTCCGCGTGGCGGTCCCGGACGCGGCGAATTTCCGAAAATGTTTCTTTTTTATTGTGTAGCGTAGTAATTTTCGGAAAATTTGGAACCCGCGCCCGCACCCGACTTACTCGAAACTGTAATTATGCCTATTTCGATCGATGTGTTTTTTTCGATTACTCAGAGATCGGTAATCGAAATTATTTCTCTTTCGAAAATATTGTCGGTCACTTTGTAATGAAGAATTTTGTTGAGTTGAGTCCTACTTTTGCAATTTATAGCATTCAAGTTGTTGTCCTTCAAATTTGTTCATCTAAATATGTCTTTACGCTTCATTTCACGTGTAAATATTGCATAAAATTGCAATGCAATAATTGCGCATTTAAACATCTTAATTGTTTAGTTAGTTGCATAGTAAGACGCAGTGGAGAGAATTAACAAAATTAAACTCCAATCTAATTCAGCGCATGAGGTGGTTAAATCTCGAATAATTTCACCCGATTCGATTGTCGCTGAATCTATGTGTTGATCAACTGAAATTGTTTCCTAATCGAAATAAAGTCTACTTTTTTTTTGGTGGCGGGATATGGAGTGGTCACACCCCACCACATAATATCCGTCCGGGGCGACAGAGGAAGCGGCGCGCGACACCATAGACCCACCCTACATGTACCTCTCTTCGCCGAGTGAGCGGGCCACCGGAACCCAATCTTCGTCTTCGGTGGCCCGCCCGGCGGTTTACCCTCACGGGTATCCTCTCGAATCGATGCCCCGGCAGCTTTCGCCGTCGAAGCATCGTCCTCACGCGGTGTGGCCTCGCTCCAGGCGACCAGATAACTCCCCAGTCCGGTCACCCGCTGCCAGAGTCTAGTCCTAGTGTAACGTGAACTCTACGAATTATATGCAAACAATAGCAAGCACTCCAGTGGATTTTTAAAATGTAATACATATGGCTTCAACAGTTGATTTAATAAGCTCGAACTCCGCTCTTCATCATCCTGGATGAATCGAAAGGAACGTGTTCAAGCCGCAGCCTGACCAAAAATAAGAAAAAAATGAAGAGCATCTTGGCTAGATGACAGAGTTGCCTCGTGAAATGTAAAGATTTTGGTACAAAATATTTCTTTCATAATATTTCATATGCCATACATTTAAACGTTTTAATATCAACGTGTAAGATTCCGCGTGGTGACGACGTAAGAATACTATTCACCACCCCATATCTTACCCGTGGGTGATCGTATGAGACGACTAAGGGATATAAAATGCATATAACATCTATGCGAGAGAAGGAAAACTCGAAACAAAACTCTATGCCAATACATCTGATCAGCGCGGTGTAGTAGGTTAATTTCCCTCCCATTACGGAGGAGGCCCGAGCCAAACAGTGGGACATCTATGCGCTGTGATGATGATGATGGTGATGAACATCTAAGAATGGTGTGGATACAGTGTGGTGACGATTACGAATAATACCAACCTTTACTTTGCTCGTGGATGTTGTAAAAGACAACTAATAGCTTTATATCAACCTAGGCCAACTACATCTGATGCTGTCAGGTAAAAATTACATTCCCAAGAAGGGTTGATAGGGTTGTCCAACAGGCGGCCGATCACAATATTATTTCCAATAATCCTTTGCATTGTAGACTATAGAAGAGCGGTATATACTGCGTCGACTTGAACTATTTGCAACTGTACAAATAGCCTAATGGATAAAATACCGTGCCTAATAGATAAGATACCATAGGTTCGATTCCTACATAGAACAATACTTTGTACGATTCACAAATCGTTCTTCTAAGTCTAGTTGCAATTTGTACCCTTTAAATTGAATGTCAATTATAATATATATAAAAATAGTCAATTTCGCCAATATATATGCAGTAAATGATAATATCTTTAACTTAATACTATTCACAGCAATTATTCATCATCATCATCTCAGCCCATATATGTCCCACTGTTGGCCTCGGGCCTCCTCCGTAATGGAAGGATAATTGACCTACTATACCACGCTGGTCAGACGTGTTGGTATAGGGTTTTGTATCGAGTTTTCCTTCTCTCGCATAGATGTTATATGCGTTTTTATATCCTTTATTCGTCTCGTACGATCACCCACGGGTAAGATATGGGGTGGTGAATTGTATTCTTACTCCGTCACCACATGGATGTATACAGAAATTATTACATGACATTAAAACGAAAGTAATAAGATAATAATTTAATTGAAAGACTGCTACCAAAAGTATATTTTTTTAAGAAATTTATCGTTCCAAACCCTAAAATAGCTTCACGGTACCATGTGACCCACCTGCTAATATTCGCGAGTATAATGCGCGAGGGCCCGACCCTTCGCCCCGCGAATTCAACTCATCAACCATATGTACATTACAAAAAAACGGAAAGATGGCAAAGGTGTCTCAATTTTTGACAAAAACTGCTTCGCCAAGGTTAAGACTCATGGGAAAGAGTTAGATACGCTGTTTAATCTCCCTTTTTTACTAGAAAGACGATATCTTCCGCGTTTTTTTTTTATCATTTAACTGTTTAGCAAGGGTACCGCTATTGTGTTATTTTTAAAAAATCGCCAACTTCCAACCCCTTTAACAACAGATGATGGCAAGATGCGTGAGATAGTTTTTTTTTTTATAAAATTTTCGTACTTTGATTTATAACTGTTTGTAGTAATTTGAGAATTTTATAGATATCACGCTATTGTAGGCGATTTTTGTATGTGGATTTTATAACGGTTTTTTTTGTGATGAAATGTCTAATGAACTTATAAAATTTTACTAGAGTTTTATTTTATGAAAAATAGAGATAATATAATAATTATAGTAAACTTGATATATTGCACTATCTTATCTTTTTATATGTTTTATCTTTTTGTTTGTTTGTTTTTATTTGTTTTATCTTGTCTTTTTATATCTTATCTTTTTCTTTTTATATGTTTTCTTTTTGCTTATGGTGGCAAACGAGCATGCCACCGAAGACAAAGATCGGGCACCGCCTCTTCCGTCACCCCGGATCGATTTGTTGGGGCGCGACCACATCCATGGTCCACCCCGCGGAAAAAAAAATGGGCCATACCCACACAGTTGGACTTCCGGCTCTCTCGCTCACTGAACCAAGCACAATAGCACATTGCCACTACTCAAACGTCGATTTTCTGCGAGAGTGTGGTACTACCCCGGACGGACCTGCCAGCGGCTGTAGACAGAAAACTGTCAACAGCGTGGTCCTACCACTATTAAAATACAGTAAAATAGTAGTAGTAATAATAAAAAAATATAAATACATTAATCATTCAAAATATGTATTCAAGTCCGCTGTTGGACCTAGGATGTAAAGAGGATTATTCTGTAACTCCAACACTTGATTGACAAGTTAACGATCCCAGTTGGTGTTATAAATTTTCTTACTACCCATTCACCTGGTGATCCCTCCAGCCGTTATTTAGGACTTTTATAGGCAATTAAAAAGTCGTTACATTTTCAACTCAACACTATGACATGGCCAGAAAAATATAAAAACCTTAACAATATTTAATACGATAAACATATTCTGTTCTCTCTGCCTACCCTGCAATAGATATGGCGTAATGATATGTGTGTATGTATGTACATATTCAAATGGCTGAAGCATTTTAATTATATATGAATTTATTTTTATAACTATAAAATTAAAGATTTTAATTACCTATCAAGCTGATAACATTCGCCATTAATACTTACATTGAGGTAATAACTATCGAAATAAAAATAATTAAGCAGCTACGAATATCAATAAAAATATTTATTCAATAATTTTGAGAGTACTTGTAAACTTGTAGTTCTGAGTAAGTTATTTTTTACTCTAAGTTTTTTTGCACCTCCAATCAGAAGCTATTGTCCACATAACACAACCATGACCAAGATGCCCCTTTTTGACCACGTCAACAAAAAAAAATGAAATAGAAAAAGGTCATCAGGGTCACAAGTCACACGTATTGAACGTCTTAAAGCTATTGTAAAGGTCTATTTTAACCAAAAAGAGGTCAGTATTGAATTTGATATGCTTGCGAATTTTGAGGGTTGAATGGCCAATTCCGGGAATTTGTTTCTTTTACGTAACACGATACGTGTGTTACCCGGGGTCAATTGGTTTTTAATGATTTTATTGTTAAAACCTAATAAATATCAATAAAAAACTTTTTTTGTGCAATTATGTTTCTAGATTTTTATGATTATAGATTTTTTTTTAAAGGTTATTTTCTGGTCTAAAGTATAAATACTTGATTGAATTTAAAAATATACAAATCATCCTTATCATTTCAGCTCATGTATGTCCCACGGTTGGGCTTGAGCCTCTAACGGGAAGAAATTTGACATGCTACCACACCACGCTGGTCAGACGTGCTGGTATTTTTTTTTTAGCGGCGGCTTACGGTGCGGTCGCGGCCTGCTAATCCTTCCGGCGGCGCAAGACCCCGTAGATCCATCCTACAACATACCTGTCGACGCTGCGCGAGTGGGTCACTGGAATGCGCTCTTTTCTTCAGTGGCTTACCCGGCGGTCTACACTCGTGGGTGTCCTCTCGAGTCGACGCCTCTACAGTTTTCACCGTCACGTCAGGGCGTCGTCCTCACGCGAAACGTGATGGTATAGGGTTTAGTTTAAAATTTTCTCTCTTTTGCATATAACATATATGAATTTTATATTTCTTATTCGTCTCTTACGATCACCCACGATTAAAATATACACCATACGGAAAATATAGAAATAATGGACACAAACAATCAAATAAAGTGAAGAACAAATTGAAGTGAAAATCAAACGCGTAACACTAAACATGAGTGATCGCTCTTTATACCAATACGTAACTGTTATTTTAGTTAATTTCATCTGGCTTATTAAAATGCTGGGAAAGCCTGCTGTTTTACTTGTATTGATAATTTAGATAGTTATTATTTTGAAATTAATTATTATTTATTATCCTAAATGATGAACATGTTGCTGTATGAAATAAAACTACTTTTACGGATTCTATCGCGTTTATATTTGATTTATAATTTCCCGACGTTTCGAACACTTTTCAGTGATCATGGTCACGGGAGGACTGAGGTGTCTTACGTCCAATATGTGATTGTTATTACAGCAATTTATATCTACCCTATAAGATATTAAATTTTGACCCACATTTTTAATATAAAATTAATACAAATTCATTGCCAGTACAAAAAGAGAATGATTCTATATTAATAATATCTCTTTTATACTGGCAATGAATTTGTATTAATATCTGAAATTCCTCCAGGCGGCCACTTATAAAACTAAAACTACATATTAATATGTACAATTAAAAACGAGTACATATTGCGTCGGCCACAAATAATCCGGAATAAGAACAGAGTGATGTTGATGATAAAAATAAAATGAAATTCAATATACCTATTATCTC
The DNA here is from genome assembly GCA_905163515.2 of Lymantria monacha. Classification (NCBI taxonomy): domain Eukaryota; kingdom Metazoa; phylum Arthropoda; class Insecta; order Lepidoptera; family Erebidae; genus Lymantria; species Lymantria monacha. Next base: position 8,468,077 of record LR991107.1, on the reverse strand, counting down.
ATCATCATCATCTTGCTCTAATCCCAATTACATGTATTCGACGCAATATTTCATCTTCTTCTATACAATTCTATCAGGCGTTATTTCGGCAGTCACTCCCTGACTATCCATATCATGTCTCATGCAATCCATCCATCTTTTCTTTGGTCTTCCTTTACCCTTAAACCCTTCAACATTCATACTTAAAACTTTTCTCACAACATTGCTTTCATCCCGCCTCATCACATGTCCATACCATGTCAACCTTTACACTCCTCAACTTTTCCGTCATTGACGCAACTTTCAAACTTCCTCTAATGTGCTCATTTCTTACTTTATCCATTCTTGTCGCACCAAAAATCCATCTCAACATTCGCATCTCCGCTACATGCAGTCGTCTCTCATCCGTCGCTTTTGTCACCCAACATACTGATTCATTCCCCTTATTAACTCATATCTTTAATATTCTAAATTTTAAAATATAGCCTTTATATTTTTAATAACAATGATGGGCAATCTCTTGTAATTTTATTATATATCATCATTCATCATCATTCCCCTACTCTTATCCCAATTACTTGGGGTCGATACATTATCTACTCTTCTTTCATAGTACATATTGTAAAAGTTATTGGCAATAGTTTTATGACCAGCCGCCTGCCAGATGTCAACCCTCCTTGGGAATATAATTGTTGACCAAACGGCATCAGATGGAATTGGCGCAGGTTATAAGGCTCTTAGTCGTCTTTTACTACATCCACGACCAAAGTAAGGGTTGGTAGTACTCGTAGCTGCTACTACACGGCTTGTTATAATATAAATAAATATATATATATGGATTTGTATTTTAAAATCGTCTTGATGAAATGGCGTGTCCCTTTTTTTATAATAATATGACTTAACTCTTTGATACTGATTTTTATATAGTATCTAAGTACTAAAACCTGTTTCTGCCACGTGTTACAGGTACAATGATACAAGGTTGACCGATTTAAATCAATTTAGTTGCTATTATGTACTAAAATTAAGGTATGTTTTTGCCTCTGATGATAGACTTACTCGTCTATTGTTTACTTGGTGGTAAGTGGTAACTACTACTCTTTGATTTTTGTAATACGAGAGACATAGCCAAGTTGATTCTTACTGTAAAGACGTGTTATGGGTCTTCAGGTCTCTTGCTCACTGAATGAACCATAATAGCAAATTTATAGTACTCACATGTCGATTTTCTGAGAGAAAGAGCTGGCCGATTCGTGGAAGCAGTCAAAAATCTACCAGTAGCGTAACGCTACTACTAAAAAATGGTCTGCAAGCCCGGTGTTCGAATGTTAATGTTTTATAATTTCTTAAATGTACCTAAATAGTGTATTTAAAATATTCTTAAAGCTAGAGGAGATACAGTGCAAAAACTACACAATAGTATCCAACATGCTGTGGTTGCCATCTCCAGGCATACTAGATCCTGCACCTACTACACAGACACCCGTAAAGATGCCATCTGGAAACTCATGAGGAAATCTATAGATCAGGACCCAAGTACTATACTGGAATACATTAAAAAGATGGCAATAAAACATAGAGACCAAAGGGTAATACAAGAGCTCGGATTGACATCACAATAAAGACCAACAATTCATACATGAAGTATAAAAAGACATCATCACAAGTTCACAATAAACTAATAACGCAGAATCTCTTTAAAATACATATAAAGCATCATAAATGTATAATATCATAGCCACTTCAAGAAAAATTGAATTATATAACTTCAACTTCAACATAATGACTAAAATATACAACATAAAAAAGCATGGACAAAAGTCTGTGGACCAACAATCAATCTAATAAAAAAAAAAGCTAGAAGAGAATAGTTTTAAAATTAATGACATCACTATGGAAATTGAAAACATAACGTCATAAATTTTAATACAGATTTCAGAATAATCATAAATAAATAGTGTCTTGTTAGACGGATATTATTTTTCGAATTCTATGCATAATATATAAGAACATTGTTGTATATGAAAACCTGATTACAAAATCCCGATTACGAACAAAAAATTATTGTCACAAGTGGGATTCAAACCCACACCTATTGGAAATCCGTTCCAACCGTGCTGCCATTTACAACACCGTGAACTATTGTATATATTATAATTGGTCTTATAAATTCAATAATAAACCTTATACTTTTCCGCCTGAATTGCACGTTAAAGAATTACTCAGACATAGCACCTAATAGAGGCGTTAAAACGTATAAGTACGGTAAAGAATTTCTCTGACATAGTAGTAGAGCCTTTTATCCTATCATCATTAACATCAGACTACCAGACATCCGCTGTTGAACACAGACCTCTCCACGAAGTAAGATAATGCTAATTACCATGCTTGGCAGGTGGGTTGGCAATCACAATTGATGCTTTGCCCAGAAAGTACTGCAATCTATTTTTCTGGTTATTCCTTAACTGATTTTAACATTAACCTCACACGGTTACAAATGTTGCATGGAGGTCAATTTTTCTCAATAGTACATAATTACACGGACTAACTCAAATAACTTATTTTAAGAAATATTATTATTAATTTAAATAATTACGGTTCTTCGTCTTTTTTTTTTCGTATTGGCAATCAGCTACTTTACGCGCCATTTTTGCCAGTGTCGAGTTATAACTTTTTTCACGTCTTTAATATCTTCAATTCTTCATGTTAGTCATTGTCCGTCAGTAAGTCAAGCTGTCGCCATCAACAGTGCTATGGCCACACTGTTAATGGTATCTTGTGGGACTTTTGATGAAAACGATAACGTTGTAAAGCACTTTTATATGATATTCACTACATCCCAGCAGTTCCGTCACGTTACATTACATAAAATGCTATCAAAATTATCTAATATAACACGTTAAAACACTAAGATGTCGATTTAATACAAGAGCACTACGTGACGTTTTAGATTCCCGCCAAAAGTCCATCATTACGGTTACTCTAGAGCATAAATTAATTGCCATAACCCTAAAACGTTTATTTTCGTTCATGAATGACACAAAAGATTTAGTTCATTCAGATTAATTTTAAATTTTAATTTTTGCGACCTCTAACATTCACTATTCCCACGATTCACCCCAATTTTAAATTTAGAGTTATCTCTTTTTACGCGGAGTGAACATCAAAGTAGATCACTTTAGTATTGCCATCATTATTTCTCGCATATTTTTTTTTTTGGGAGAAAAGGTAAAAAATTTGACCCCATTTCATGATGAGGTCGAAACGTTGTGAACTCGATTTAACCCTATGTATTTGTGAAATTCGATCTGGTTGCGTTTTTTTGTACTTTTGTAAGTTTTTTTTATATCTATTATAATTGATGAATAGGTTAACAAAATAAAGTGAGAAATTCTTGTGAGAAGATGACGCCGAAAGTACCCATGTGTTTTTTCTTTCTTTTTTCGACTTAATATGGGAAAGCAAGTTGTGGAAGGAGTAGCTAAAATTAAACTCAAAAGACTTTTTCATCTTTATTATCATCATCTCAGCCCATATATCTATGCGTTTCTGTTAAGCTTGAGCCTCCTCCGTAATGAGACGGTCACGCTGGTCAGACGTGTCGGTATAGGGTTTTGTTTCAAGTTTTGAAACAAGAGAGCTTGTTATATTTTTTGTATCCCTTAGCCGTCTCTTCCGATCACCCACAGGTAAGATAGGGGGTGGTGAATTGTATTCTTACTTCGTCACCACAAGGAAAAACAATCATCAATTCATCTTTATTAAGCAATATGTACATACATACATACATATCATCACGCCATATCCCTTGCAGGGTAGGTAGAGAGAACAGAGTGCCAGAGAATTCTATCTTTGCATACTTCACTCGCTTCCTCAACATTCATAATTCTCTTCATACACGCTCGCCGGTTTCGGAGACTCTTGACTCCACTTTCCTTCAGTACATGACCAATCTGGTCTAGGTAGGTTAGTCTCGGTCTCCCCCGGTACCTACATCCTTCCACTTTCGCATTGTATATCTTCTTAACCAGACGTTCGTTCGGCATTCTTTCCACATATCCGAACCATAGGAGCATTCCCTTTCGCATCTTTACACCAATAGGTACTCTCTTTCATACCTACTCGCTCTCTTACGTCGTCGTTACGAATACGGTCGGTCAGCCTTAATCCACAGATTTTCCGCAGAGATAAGATAATAGCAATATGTAATTTTACAAATTATCCAAAAGAAATTCCTCTATTCGAAGAATTTGTTTTTTAAGTGTCAACACCCAGCACTAAGGCAATAATCCTTATATTGCGGGGAACTTTACAAACATACAATTTATCAAACAAAAATTTTACCCAAACTTAGGACAAGAATTTGTGGATAGCACAAGATATTATCATATATGGGTATCGTATCAGAGACACTAGGTACGGTAGGTTGGCATCTTAACCACAAAAGCATCTAACATGCAAACCCGATTACGAGCGAAAAATGATCGTCACAAGTGGGATTCGAACCGAAATCCGTTCCAATCGTGCTGCCACTTACACCACCGTGAACTATTGTAGGACATTCAATTCTCGCATCGTATACATACATTCATACATTCAATTCTCGCATCATATTATATTTTCGTCAAAAGACGAACATATAATACGATGCGAGAATTAAATGTCCTACAATAGTTAGCATATTAAATGATAAATTTCAGTAATTTGACCATCTATAGTATCTATGCAGTCAACAATTATGCAAAGGGTTATAAAGCTTTGCTTTTTTCTTGGTAGGCTATGGTCTGGACACACGCAGTCCATTCCGGGGCAACATAAGGGCGGCGCGTTGCCCTATAATCCACCGTATTCCCTCCCCATCACCATTGGGTCGGCAACTAGTACCGAATCTAATGTTTACGCGAGTATTACACATTTGAAATAAAACTACTTTTACGGATTCTATCGCGTTTGTATTTGATTTATAATTTTCCGACGTTTCGAACACTTTACAGTGATCATGGTCACGGGAGTACTGAGGTGTCTTACGTCCAATATGTCATTGTTATTACAGAAATTTATTTATATCTACCCGATAAGATATTAAATTTTGACCCACATTTTTATACAAAATTAAAACAAATTCATTGCCAGTATAAAAAGAGAATGATTCTATATATAAAATTTATGTTGTTTATGATTTGTTATTATTAAGGTATTTAATTTATGATAATTATTATTGTAGCAATTTTACAATTTTTACAAAACTAACAAAAACTATTCAGCTACTACCGGATCGGAACGCGTCCACACTGAGAAAGATCCGGCGAGAAAACTCAGGAGCCATGATACTAATTTTATTATTGAATTTTTGAGTGCCGGCCTACATTATCTTATTAAAAATAATTAAATTAAAATTTAACTATTATTGTGGGTCAAATCTATACAATAAGTGCTCACAGTGTCTTGCAGTTTTGTGGTGGTCTTCTTAGTTTTATATTTAAGTGAATGACAGGATCCCAGCTTGAAAATAATACCAGCCATCCTCCCTATTGAAATTTTAATAAAGTTAATCACTCTTTTCCAACTCCTCCTGAGTTGGAAAAGAGTGATTCTACTTCCCTCCCAGGCAAAGCGGGAGACAAAAAGCAATATTGACTAGTCAGCCAATAAGTAAAGGGTTGTACAGCTACCATAAGTGCAGCAGTACGGCACCACGGATACGGGATAACTTAACGGGGCCTATATGTGAGCCTTAAGATTGATTGCAGTAGTAGGTATGGCAGAAACGCCTAACCGCACGGAAATTTTCTCGAGTTACTACAAGATCCGTATAGTATACTACTCCAGATGTGACTTGCAAACTGTCTAACATAAGGTCGCGCTCATTACGCCAGAGATTGCACTCCCAGAGAATGTGATGTGCTGATTGTTCATACTTGCGGTTATGTGTAGAACATTGTGGTGAAGGTAATGAAGTGGTAGATGCACATGTGGTGAAGGTTGAAGGAGAAGGAAACTCGTAAGTTTAAAAGAAAATAATTTACTTTTAAAGTTGCCATGGCCAGTTAGAAATTGGGCTACAAAATGGTCAACCTCCAGCCACACTTTCTCTAGGCGCTCGCGGACGCATGGAAAAAATAGATAGAGGTGACGGCCCTTCGATGATGAATCCCATCTTTCTTGCCATTCAACTAAAAGTTCTTCATAGACAACACCGCAATGGTGCAAACAATCGAGCGCGAATCGAGATTAATACTTTGTGAATTCAATACAATTTTGTAGTATGTATGTAGTTTTTTTAAAGTAACTAAACTGTGTTTTCCAGACAAGTTATAAAAATATCACCTGTATCATCAATTATTACGATTAATTTACTGGACAAGCGTACTATGAAGGTATTAACCCTTTTTTTCCCTTGCGATGGACTATGGATGTGGTACACTCCGCCAAATCGGTCCAGGGCCACGCAAGAGGCGTCGCGCAACCTCATAGACCCACCCTGCAAGGACTCCCCTCTCTTCGCCGTGCGAGCGGGCTACCGGTACCCAATCTTTGTCTTCGGTGGCCCATGAAGATATTAACCCTCTCTTCTTTTTGGGAGGCTTAAGTTCAATAATGTACCTTAATAGGACAATGGAGGGATGGACAAAATATAAGTATGATAGTCTTTTTAGCTCGTTAACATCGTTATAATAATTATTTTTAATTGAGTACATATATCTGAAACTAGCTATGCCAGCTGCTTCACTTGTGTGAATGGAGGTATTTAACTTCATTATTTTCTTTGAATGATTACCTTGTTCTTTTCCATAATATCTAATAATATCAACATTAATAACATCCTCATTCAAAATTTTTGTTATCTCAGCAGTGGTCGTGACAACCGTGACTGATGCGCGATTCCTTATTGTTACCCTATTTAACCCTATTTCGTAACAACCTTATAAGATACTGGGTCCCTTATATTTATCGTAAACATTATTTAAAAATGGTCCAAAGTCTCTCTCTCATTTTCCATGTGGTAACAGAGTAAGAATACAATTCACCATTAAATAGCTTGCTTCGTAATTTTTTATTGCTTATGGTGGCAAACGAATAAGCCAGTGCACCTATTGATAAGTGTTACTATCGCCCATTGGTCTTTACAATACCAAGGAGACAGCTAGGTCAATGACTATCAATGAAAAGCGCAAATCCACCTAGAAAGTTGGGTTGATGTCTCTCTCGCTCATCGAACGAAGCGCAACAGCCAATTGCCACTGTTCAAACATCGATTTTCTGCGAGAGTGTGGTACTAGATACCTCGAACGGACCGGCCTATGGCTGTAGATAGAAAACTTTCAACAGTGCTCCTACCAATATTGCCGGAATCGTAGAATATGAATCATCATCATCTTGCTTTTATCCCAATTACTTGGAGTTGACGCAATGTCATCTTCCTTCATACAGTCCTATGAGACGTCATCTCTGCAGTCACTCCCTGTCTATCCATGTCATGCCTCACGCAATCCATCCATCTTTTCTTTGGTCTTCCTTTACCCCTAAAGCATTCAACATTCATAATTAAAACTTTCCTCACAACATTACTTTCATCCCGTCTCATCACATGTCCATACCATGTCAACCTTTCACTCCTTAACTTTTCCGTCACTGGCGCAACTCTCAAAGCAAATCGCAGAATATACCTAAGGAATATAATATGCAATAACATTTATACGAAACTTGAAATAAACGTTATCTGACCAGCGTGTAACATTAAGTCAATTTCCCTCCTATTGTGGAGGAGACCCATATTCAGCAGTAGAACGTAGTGAGTCGAAATGATGATGATGGTGTACCTTATACAATAAGTCTTGAGATTCATCATCACAGCCCATATATGTCCCACTATCGGGCTCGGGTCTCCTCCGTAATGGAAGGGAAGTTAACCTACTATACCACTCTGGTCAGACGTATTGGTCTATACCATACATACAAAATCCTATGGTTTTGTATCGAGTTTTCCTTCTCTTGCATAGATGCTATATGTGTTTTATGTTCCTTAGTCATCTCTTACGATCAACCACGGGTAAGATAAGTGGTGGTGAATTGTATTATTACTCCACACGAACCGAGTCTTGAGATTAACGTAAACAAACAAACAAACTCTACATCTTTATAATAGAATATACATACATTGTATACCGATAAAAATACTTACGTTTTTTAACATTTTTTTACTTGCATTTATGAATTATATTCATAGTTCATTGTATCTGTTTAATTTACTTTATAATGAAAGAGGTTCCTTAAGAGGACTTTATAATCGACCTTTATTGCACGCCTCTTAAGCGAAGCGTTGAGGTCTTGCTCTACTCTCGATATATGAAAATCAAGCACTTTTCAAACCTAAAAATGATTGTATGTTTCTCACACTGCACTTATAAGATAATATTATCTCACATATGTCAAGAAACAAAACATTCGTTTAAACGTATTTGATATTTTTAAATAGCAACTATTTTGTTTAAAGTAAGAAAATAGTTGATAAAAAAAATATTCGAGGACATCGGATACAATATTCTGGATCTGGCATGATCACGACCCCAAAAAATTTTTTTTAAAGCTTCATAATTTCCTCGCACTGTTTTATTTAGAAAATAGCTTGGTAATTCTTTGTCGTTTAATTGCAATTAATAAAAAATTAAACTGCTTAGTCATTAGTGTATGTATACCTTATGAAAATTGGTTTAGTTTACATTTTTTGTTCGTACATTCGGACAGGCAAAAGAAACAAATCCCATACAACCTATTGTAGACGAACAGCTATGTTTAGCACTACGTCGAGAATGACACCAAATTTCAAAAGTATTTTTATTTCTATCATTTTTATTTATGACTTATAGTAAATGATAAATAATATAAAAATTATGAGGCATGCACTTTTTGGTTTTCCAAATTATACAAAGGAAGAGGAAGTTTGAAAGTTGCGCCTGTAACGGAAATGTTAAGGATGAACAGTTGACATAGTATGGACATATGATGAGACGGGATGAAAGTAATGTTGTGAGGAAAGTTGTAATTATGGATGTTGTAGGCTTTAGAGGTAAAGCAAGACCAAAGAAAAGATGGATGGACTGCGTGAGGCATGACATGGATAGATAGGGAGTGACTGCAGAGATGACGTCTGATAGGACTATACGGAAGAAGATGACATATTGCGTCTACATACATACATATCATCACGCCATATCCCTTGCAGGGTAGGCAGAGAGAACAGAGTGCCAGAGAACTCTATCTCTGCATACTTCACTCGCTTCCTCAACATTCATAATTCTCTTCATACACGCTCGCCGGTTTCGGAGACTCTTGACTCCACCTTCCTTCAGTACATGATCGATCTGGTCTAGGTAGGTTAGCCTCGGTCTGCCCCAGTACCTACATCCTGCCACTTTCGTATTGTATATCTTCTTAACCAGGCGTTCGTTCGGCATTCTTTCCACATGTCCGAACCATCGGAGCATTCCCTTTCGCATCTTTACACCAATACTCTCTTTCATACCTACTCGCTCTCTTACGTCGTCGTTACGAATGCGGTCGGTCAGCCTAACCCCACAGATTTTCGTCTACCCCATATTGCGTCTACCCCAAGTAATTGGGATAAGACTGAGATCATGATGATGACATCTATTATTTTTAGTCATACTTTACCATATATTAGGTAGCCTTGTTCATAATGATTTTTAATATTTAAGTGAGTATTACATATTTGAATATTCTATCACGTTTGCAACCTCGGCTTCTTTCGGATTCTATCATCCGTAAAAATGATTAGATTTTTATTTCCTGACGTTACGAATATTTTACAGCGTTCATGGTCACGGGAGGACTGTCCTCACATGCATTCAGCCTATCAACGTCCACTGTTTGAGAGCCTCACTAATAAGAGATAATAACCACGCTGAACTTGCTATTGGTGATTGCATTTTGAGGCTATAAGTTTGCCAGGGGAGTGTTGATACCCTTACTGATCCCTCAGTTGATTTTAAGATTCACAATTGAGTAAAATGATGATGATAAATGCTGTGTGGTAGCGGCTACGAATACTACCAATTCTTACTTTGCTCGTGGACGTCGTAAAAGACGACTATATTGATATGGGCTAACTTCATCTGATGCCGTTTGGTCAACAATTACATTCCCAAGGAGGGTTGACGTCTGGCAGGCGGCCGGTCATAAAACTGTTGCCAATAACTTTTACAATATGTACTGTGAAAGAAGAGTACATATTGTATCGACCCCAAGTAATTGAGATAAGAGTAGATGAATGATGAATTAAGTAAAATGATGATTACGTTTGAAAGAACATTTATAACTTCATCATTATCCTATTACTTGTGGTGGACGCAATATGCATTCGTACATATTACATAATTTAATGGCAATAGTTTTATTACGGGCCGCCTACTTGACGTCAATCCTCCTTAGGAATATAATTGTTGACTAAACGGCATCAGATGGGGTTGGCCCAGGTCAATATAGTCGTCTTTTACGACGTCCACGAGCAAAGTAAGAATTGGTAGTATTCGTAGCCGCTATTTAGTAGAGAGATGACCGGTAGAGTTGGCTTAGATCTATTCAAAGCTCTTAGTCTTTTAGCAAATAAAGTGTTGGTAATATTCATAGTTGCTAGCACACAGTACTGTTAAAAACGCTTATAATGGTTAAAAGTACCGCAATATTTATAATTACATTTTCATATAATATAATTACTTACTTACTTACAAGAGCATGAAAATAAAATTAATGCGGTCGAAATGCGATCTCTACGGAAAATCTGTAGAGTTAGGATGACCGACCGCATTCGCAACGACGATGTAAGAGAGCGAGTAGGTATGAAAGAGAGTATTGGTGTAAAGATGCGAAAGGGAATGCTCCGATGGTTCAGACATGTGGAAAGAATGCCGAACAAACGTCTGGTTAAGAAGATATACAATGCGAAAGTGGAAGGATGTAGGTACCGGGGAAGACCCGAGACTCACCTACCTAGACCAGATTGGTCACGTACTGAAGGCAGATGGAGTCAAGAGTCTCCGAAACCGGCGAGCTTGTATGAAGAGAATTATGAATGTTGAGGAAGCGAGTGAAGTATACAAGGATAGAGTTCTCTGGCACTCTGTTCTCTCTGCCTACCATGCAAGGGATATGGTGTGATGATATATATATATGTATGTAATTACTTACATTCATAATACAATAATTAAAAATTGTTAACAATTATAAATAGATAAACAAGAAATATACTTGTTAATGTGGTACGTTTATTTAATATTAAAATAGACGTCATTATATTAAAGAATAACAAACAAAACATCATTCTATCATTAATAATACAATATCATTTATAAAAACGAGTCGTGGAGACGTTGTTTCCATGTAAAAAACAGTAATACAAGTTCGCATCTGCAATACTAAAAATAATTTTCAACGTTTAATACAAAAATCGTAATAATTAACTTCGTTACACACCAATAAATTACAATACAAGAAAGAAATGCAACACGATACAAACACATGTATACAATTGTGTTTGTATGTACACGCACACATTTATAAGTAGGGCGGCGCTCGGGGTGGTCGTATGTAGAATCTTATCAATTGAAAATTACCAATTGATTTGATAATCGAGTTCAATGTGTTTTTTTTTTAATTTTATATAAATTTATTTCAATAATTAGGATAAAAATATTTTACCGAAAAATTCATAGACAAATTTTTAATGAGAATTTTTTTGTATTTTATATTCGTCTATATTAATTTATTCCAGTTTTCTAAGTGCTAATTTAATTAGTTCTATTTTGTAAATTTACAATATTTCAAAAATCTAATTAAAACTTAATAATCCCATTCTCAATAAAACCATTCTTCTCCTGCTTTTTCGTTGTATCTAAAATCAGCTACTGCTAATAATTTTCTTTACTAATTATCAGATTATTCACATCCATGTTTTCCCTAAATTAGTGATTGACCGAAAGTAATTTAAATCGTCGCCTGCAACAGAGCCTTGTTAATAATATCTTCTGAAAAATTTGATGACTAACGAAAACATAAATCACTATTATTATATTCACTTAAGCCCATCACTTCTTCCGCATCACATTACATAAAAGCCCGTCAGAGTTATTTAATATAACACGTTAATACATTAAGATACCTATTGCATATAATACAAAATCAAATAACGCTTTCACGGTCCTGCCATAAATTCAATAAAGTCATTATTATTATATTAATTTTTAGATTAAGATATTTTTGAATTGATTTTATAATCTAGTTCTTAATATCCATTGTTGGATATAGCTTTTTCTACAAAGGCATAAAGCCATATTCAATAAGCTTGGCAGTCAGGTTGGCAATCACAGTTGCTCCTATAATTTTTCCAAAAGAGTACTGCTGCTCATTCTGCTAAAAACTGAGGGTCATCTTCGACTACTACATGCAAGTAATTCTATTCTTATCATCAACCGCACGAGAAAATGTTATTTTAGGATAGGAAAACAGACTTAAAGCTCATATATTTATTGCTATAACAGAAGTCTTCATGGATCACACCCCATTAAGCTAAAGTCTAAGTGGAATCTTTCTTTTTTAAAGCTTTGTACTTGCTTTACAAGCATTGGAAAAGCCCGTGTTATTCGTTCCTTCTGCTTACTGAGGAGAATAGAAGCTGTACTTTTAGTATTCTGCCATTTCTGGCTTACTCTAACCAACTTAAATTCTTTTTAATAGAATGAGCATTTTAATTTAATATATTTTTTGTACAAATTAGCTAGTAAATATAAAATTTCTCAGCCATACTTTGTTACATTGTCAGTCTATAAACACATTTTTACCTCAATAACTGATAAATTGGTAAATAAATTTACGATTATCGATAAGTCCAATCGATACTAACGGACGTCCTTATATCGTCAGCGTTCACAAATACATTCATATGATTTATTGTCAACACGGGCAACAACTCGTGTGTGGAGTGTATCAGTCGCACACGCTCGACGATTTGATAGGGTTGTCAATATTAAAAATTAAATTGTTTTAAAATGACCAATGCATATTCCACACATCTTTTCTTCTTCTTCCTAGTCCAAAGACGTCCTAATGCTGACCGTCCCTTCTTCACAATGGGAGGGCCATTAACCTGCCCAATTTACCTACTTACGCATCTATGTGGTTTAGATTGGTGTTTTATATCAAACTTGCCTAGTATTACATAGATCTCATCTGCATATCATATCCATTATTAGTTTTTAATGATCGCCATGGTCAAGAAAAGGTGGTAAATGGTATTTTTACTTCGTCTCCACACGGAAAACCCAATCCCTGCAACACAATAATATTATAAGATCGCTTTGTTTCAATTTTATAACAATATATATACCCAGTTTCATACATAACATGACGTCTAAAAATTAATACTGTTTTTACATCATAATATTAATACATACGTCTTTATAAGATAATGAGACAGACATAATCATTTAAAATAACGATTCCACATCATCATCTCAGCTCATATATGTCCCACTGTTGAGCCTTCTCCATAATGGGATGGAAATTGACCTACTATACCACGTTGGTCATACGTGTTGGTATAGGGTTTTGTTTCGGGTTTTCTTTCTCTTGCATGGGTGTTATATGCGTTTCATTCCCTTAGTCGCCTCTTATGATCACCCACGGGTAAGACGGGTGGTGAATTGTATTCTTACTCCGTCACCACACGGCTCAAAATAAATACTGTTTTTATATTAGAATAATTTCGTAATATATACATATATTTTTATGAGAGAATGAGTCAGATATAATCTACCACGAATGAACGATTTAAAATGCAATACTAAAATTGCTTAGCCATTACGATAATTATGTAACACTATTTATAGTCATATCATGCATGTACGCAAAATTGTAAAACTAGATTAAGAATGCTATAAAAGATGATAGTAATCCCTCAGGAATTGTATTTTGTTCGGCAATAAACTACTACACTGTGAATTTGGTTCTGAGGGTTCGAATCCCACGGCACATTAATTTATGCTAATATTATGTCGTTACTATATTGAAAGAATCTAAAAGTCAGATAGTTTCATTAAAAATAAAATGTTGTTGGTATATCTGTGCGGTGACCGAGTAAGAATACAATTCATCACCCCCTATCTTACCCGTGGCCGATCGTACGAGTCGACTAAGGGATATAAAACGCATATAACATCTATACAAGAGAAGGAAAACTCGAAACAAAACCCTATATCAACACGTTTGACCAGCGCGGTATAGTAGGTTAATTTCCCTTCCATTATGGAGGAGGCCCGAGCCCAACAGTGGGCCATGTATGGGCTGTGATGATGATGATGATGATGAGGTTTATCTGAATACAGGTCTTCCAAGACTTGCTTCCAAGTGGCCTATTCCGGCTTTCATTAATAGTTACTGATTCCGCTGTGTAATTACTATATTGATATATCTTGAAACCTACTCTTAAGCCTAAAATATCGTCATCCATTTGAATTAAAAAGGTCAGTTTGCTTGTTTAAAGAATTATAATATGCGGCATCTGCTTAGATACGAGTAGATATTAATACTCATTTTGTTATTTTCAAATAAACTGCAAGAGTTAAAAGTTAATTTATCTATTAGAATCGAGACTCAGTGGGTAATTATTTTCATTTTCTTTAAAATTAGGGCCCGTCTTCGTTTGAAAGGGGGAGGAGGCAGGTGCTTGACAAAAATCACAGAATATCACAAGGGGGAGGGGGTGTAGTAAGATATCGCGTACATTATTTTTATTTATCAAAGCTGCAATTTCTAAACTGAAAAGCGGCGTGTAGTGTGATTTTCGTGTCAATACCTTAATAAAGACCTTTTTGCGAAGTATAAAAAAAGCAAAATACCGGGAATAGGTATAATGAGCTGATCTTTGTAGGTATTAGAAAGTCACGTGATGTTTTCATAGTCTTAAACCTCACCACCACGTATCACCAAGGTTAAAAATGCTAAAAAAAAGATCACGTGATTCATGGACGTCCCCTTATATATATTTTCTCGTCATCATTTCAGCTTATATGTGTACGTTTCTTTGCTCGGAGTTACTTCCATTATGGGAGGAAAATTGTCGTTGAACAGATGAATATAGTTTTATTTCGAGTTTTCCGTCTCTTGTACTAAAATTATTTGTATATACTACTTAATTGTCTTTTATAACACCCACGAACAAGGAAAAAGAAAGATGGATTCGTACTCATGAGATGTAGGTTATCTATATTTTTTATTTTATAATATTTGACAGCCCTAAACGATGCGGCCGGTATGAGATACGTCGGAAAATGTACCATTTGCGAATACGTAGTTATTACTTGTTCATCAACCTTTTCATTTCGCCAATCGAATGATCAATTATATGTTTTTAGTGTACAAAACTTAATGTTTTATTGCTACAAAAATTTTTTCTTCGTACCAGTAACTTTTGGACACGGAATGTCAAGAAGATTAGGTTGGTTTCCATTTAGATGTGGGTATTAAAAACAAAAATGAACTACATTGGAAGGTTGCTCTGTTAACTCGCTTCCGAGGAATTTACGAAAATTGTTTGTGCAGTTTAGAGTTATTTTGTTTAACGTTCATTCGTAAATAATGTTAAGCTGACATGTTTTAATGGTTAAATAAGTTAAATTGGCATTTAAGTTATTATTTCGTATACCATTTATATTACGAGTTTTTTTTGTAAAGATAATAATCTCATATTAAGGAAGAAACGCTTGTGTAGTGAGGTACTTTACAAACACATAATTAGCAGACACATAACCCAAACCTTTTGGCGGGGATCTGAAAACGTCATTGGGTAATCTTATATTCTTTTTTTTTGAATTTTTCACCACCCTGCACTAAGTAAATAATCCTTGTATTCCAGGGGACTTTACAAACATGCAATTAACGCAGACAAATTACACCACAATTTGTGGATCGCACTAAGTGTTGTCCTGCGTAGGAATCGAACCCATGACACTGGCATGGAAGGTCGGTATCATATCCACTACGCCATCTGTGCAGTCCATCAGATTCAATATCTTAGTGTTTTAACGTGTTGTACCTATTAAATAATTTTGATGTCATTTTATGTAATGTGAAGTGTAGGAAGTGCTGGGATATAGTCAGTGGTGGATTTACACTAGGGGCAGTCGGGGCTAGTGCCCAGGGCGGCAAATTTTTTAGGGCGGTAAAATTTGGAAAGTAGAATAATTTTTTTTACCGTTATCAAGGTCCCGATAGATTTTTTTTATTCTTATAAAAAATCTTTTTTTTTAAGAAATAATTCAATAAATTCGACTCATACATTATTTGTCAAATCAAAATTTGGTAAATCATAATTTTTGCCCCTTAAGTAAAAATTAATCTTCGAAATAATACAACCATTTCAAAAGAAAATGAATTAATTAATAATTCATTTTCTTTTGAAATGGTTGTATTTGATATTTTTATCATCAGGAATCAAAAAATTTAAATTTGGTTGTTTTGAAAAAATCACAAATGTTTTTGAGTTCTTTCTGCATTAAATAAAAAATATAGATTTCTTGAAAATTGCATAATTGGTCGATTATACTTATTAACTCGAATTTAACGAAAATCTTACACTTTTTAATCTTATCAACTTACAACTATGCATACTGCCACCTGCAGTCTGTTTTACAAATTTACCTCGGTTCTATCGGTAAGGTCATTTTTAAATTTGACATTAACATGAATCTAACCTGCAAAAAGTTTTATTTATATTGAGCATAAATATTCGATCGATTGTCAAACATGGCTGATGGACGCAAAAAATTAAGCGGATTTGAGTATCGAAAGCGCGCTTTGGACAAGAGTAGAAAGGAAGGTTTTGAGTAAAACTCCTAAGCTAGTAGTATATTATCTATATAAGCTAGACGATTTTTTTACGAAGAAAGAACGTGTTACAGAAAAACCGAAATCTAGTATTGAAGATCATACGAATTTAGATCGTGAAGATTTGTCGTGATAATCTTTTGAAGCTCCATTTTGTCCATGTATAAAAATATTTCATTTGGCGATATGTATAATGTGTATTTATTATTTATTGTTATTATTCGGTTAATAGAATATTAGTAAATTTTGACAGATGATGCGTGTTTTACTTCAACTTGAAAACAAACTCCGTTGACAAGTAATAATACTGATAGTAACACGACTTCTTCGCTGCCACAAAATATCGATCATGAAAGTGAACACGCCACAATTCCAACTAGAAATGTAGAAGATAATCAGCGTGGAGACATTGTGGTAAGTGATGATCCAGGAGAATGGATTATAAACGATTTCATCAGAGATTATGTAGCTACTCATGGTTGTAAACAAAATAAAAATTTGGATTTCTCCGGTTCAAAACGGGATTACAGTGATGGAACTTCACGATGGCTGTCAGAATCACTATTTGTAAGAAAACTTATCAACGGTGAGAAAGTTCCACGTCCATGGCTCATTTACTCAGTTAGTAAAGGGTCTGTATTCTGTGTAGCTTGTCTTCTTTTTAACGGAGACTGTTCATTTAATAGCAGAAATGGATTTAATGATTGGAAACATGCAGGCGTTCGTGTTAATGAGCATGAAAACTCTAAACATCATAAAAAATGTATGTTAATTCTTAAGCAAAGATCGGATACTAAGAATAGAATAAGAGAGATAGAAATCTCCTGCTGGAGAACTGTCTTAAGAAGAGTAGTTGCTGCTACTAAAGCTTTAGCTTCTCGAGGGCTTCCATTCCGAGGAAGTGATGAAAAGTTTGGCTCACCAAATAATGGCAATTTTTTAATGCTGATTGAATTTCTTGCTTCTTTTGACCCATTTGTAGAAGATCATTTACGAAAATTCGGAAATAAAGGATCTGGTAGTACAAGTTACTTATCGAAAACTATTTACGAAGAATTTATACAGCTCTTGTCAGAAAAAGTATCTTCTATCATAGTTCAAGAAGTTAAATCAGCGAAATATTATGCGATTATTGTAGATTCCACACCTGTCTGTTCCCACATCTCACGTCGACCAACTTCCTGTTGTTATCAGATACGTGCCAAAAGATGGAACGCCTGTTGAACGTTTTCTGATGTTCATTGAAAATTCTGGACATAAATCTGAAGATTTGCTAGTTGCTGTATTGTCTATTCTCGGGTTTTTTGATCTCGATCTCGCAGACTGTCGAAGTCAGTCATATGATAACGCGAACAATGTATCAGGAATTTATTCGGGCTTACAAGCAAGAATTCATGAAATTAATGATCTTGCAGAACATGCTCCCTGTGCTGCTCATTCTATGAATTTAGTTGGAGTTCATGCAGTGGAATGTGCGCCAGAAGCTGCTTCTTTTTTCAATATAGTTCAAACTTTATATAACTTCTTTACTGCATCGACCCACCGCTGGGAAGTTTTACAATCTCATACTGGAAAAAGAATTACGTTACAATCTCTATCTGCAACCAGATGGTCAGCTCGTTATGAAGCTGTTCATATACTTAATAAACATTTCAATGAAATAATCGAGACTTTAATTATATTGAAGAAAATTTTGAAGAAAATGCAATTACAAGACAAGAAGCTAAAGGAATACGAATTCAATTGGAGCAACTTGAAATAGCGTTTATGCAGATACTTTGGCATTTTTTACTTTCACGATTTAATGCTGTCAGTCAAAGATTGCAGAAAGTTGATTGCAGCATTGCTGACGTGATCGATGATTATCGTGGTTTGATCAAAGTTGTTGCTGATACGCGAAATGTATTCGACATCTATGAAAAAATGCTTTAAATATTTCAGAGATAAAAGAATATCAAACGACAGTTTCTAGAAAAAGAAATCTAAAATTACATGCTGATGAATCACGGGATGAAGATATACAACTGTCAGGTCAAGACAACTTTAGAGTCAATACTTTTAATGTCATTCTGGACAATTTGGATTCTGAATTGCGGAAAAGATGTAGTGCATATGAAAAGATCCAGGAAAAGTTCTCGGTTATCATTGAATTTGGCAATCTAGATAATAAAGAAATTCGCAAACAAGCTAAACGTTTAAAAAAAAATTAACCTTCAGATCTTGAGTCCTCATTAGATGACGAATTTGTACACTTCCATGCTTATTGCACTGAAAAAAAGATGGAACAAAATTCGCCCTCCGATATTCTGAAATTTTTGCGTGCAACGGACCTTTATATTGAATTTCCAAATGTAGAAATCGCATATCGAATATTTATCACTTTAGCTGTAACAAACTGTAGTGCAGAACGATCGTTTTCTTGTTTGAAAAGAGTTAAAAACTACTTACGTTCTACAATGAGTGCAAATAGACTAAATAGCTTAGCTATTCTATGTATCGAATCGGACATACTTCAACGTTTAGATTGTGAAGATTTGATCGACCAATTTGCAACTCAAAAAATAAGGAGCGTTTGCCTTTGAAAAAAATTATTATATAATTATGAGTCAAGTATGAGTTAGTGCAAAATTTGTAGTTCTAAGAACAGAAATAAATATTTTTTTATAGAACATTAAGGTATATAATGTATATATATATATATATACATATATATATATATATATATATATATATATATATATATATACATATATATATATATATATATATATATATATATATATATATATATATATATATATATATATATATATATTATATAATTAATTATTTACAATAAATCTACTATTTTAATTTTTTTAAAATAAGATATCAAATTTATATAACTTTGAGTGAAATGTCAGTGATGGGGCGGCATTTTTCTCAGTGCCCAAGGGCGGCAAAAATTTAAATCCGGCCCTGGATATAGTAAATATAATATAAAAGTACTTTACAATGTTTTCGTTTTCTACTAAAATTCTTATAAGATTCCATTAATAATTTGGCCATAGCACTGTTGATGGCGACGATTTGACTTACTGACAGACAATGACTAACATAAAGAAACTAAAGACGTGAAGAAAATCATAACTGGCAACATTGGTTCATATAAGTAGCTGATTGCCAATACAAAAAAGAAGAAGTAGACACATAACCCAGACTCAGATTATTTTTCTATTGTTGATAAAACTGTTTCAGCTGGGTATTACGGCCCCGATATTAGGCATGGTAGAACGATACTCAGACGTTTAAGTTATTTAACAGTCAAGGATGTTAATCTGTGTCGCTAAAATTTAATTTCATTTTCATAGAGCGACTTCCTTATGACATTTTCTCCAACCGAACAGGATAACTTGGGTGGATTATAATTTTTTTCTTTGTGTGTGACTTAGTGTGCTTTCCATTTAATACAAAAAGTGACACAGTGTAACGCAGTGTTCGATAAAGCGCTTTCCATCAATGACACTGTTGAACACAGCCGTACACTGTTCGACACTCGATAAAGTGGTGTTTAACAGATGCTTACCTACTTTCATAGAGTACTTTAAATATATAGGTACTACTTTGCTTGAATTAAGTATCATTACTTAACCTCGCAATTTATTTACGGCATATTCTAGTAGTATTATTTGAGATTATTAAATTGAGCTTGTCTCTTACTGCTAATTAAAATTTAATAAAAATGTTCAAATGTAAATATTGCATTATTGAAGTGAGCCCTGATAATGTGGTTATGTTTATAAATTATTGAGCCAAGACTTTGTCAAGGAATTTGCATTTAGGTATACAACGCCCATAATTTTGCGATATTGATTCACTCTAGTGTTATTATGAGACAACTAGCGGTTTCATTTAAACTTTTACACAGTGTTTGGCAGTGTTTCACAATGTACCGCAGAGTCCCTCTGTGTTAACCAAATGGAAAGCAACCTTAGTTGTTAGCCGCGAACGGCTATGACTTTACCCGAACTGTGGGTGAGCGCTGAGGGCAACCCGATAATTATAATCTTGGTCTAATGATCTTCTTATTCTGGTCTACCACGTTATGCATATTAGGATATTCATAATTACTTGTGATCGACGCAGTATATAGGTACTTTACTTACATCATATAAATTGCAAATGGTTTTGGTAATTGTTTTATGATGCGCCTGACATCAAACTTTTGGAATGTAATTGTTGACTAGACGTCATAGGATCCGGGTTCCGGTGGCCCACTCACACGGCGTGGAGAGGTGCATGTAGGGCGGGTCTATGGGGTCGTGCGCCGCTTCTTCTGTCGCCTCGGCCGGATTTAGCGCGGCGGGACCAATCCATAGCCCACCTCCAAAAAAAAAGAAGACGTTATCGGATAGATTTTTTTTTTAACAAAGACTACTACTCGCTTCCGAGATACATGTAATCTCTAAGTCGTTTTAGTGAACAATTGGCAACGCTGTCTTGATTTCTGTGGCCCACTTAATAACCTTTAATTAAAATTCTTATTCTTAACTGCTAAATTCTGGTGGTGATCGCAGCTTTTTCTTTTTTTATTATTTTTATTGTTTATGGTGGCAAACGAGCGAACAGCACATCTGATAGTAAGGGTCACTGCCGCCCATGGACCTTTGCAATATCAAGGATATAACTAAGCCGCTATCGACCATTATAAATCCTACACCCACCCACGTGGGCTTCTGGCTCTCTCGAACAGCTTCTACTTACTTCCAGCGACGAGGGCTCGTTGCATTTATTTCTTCATTTGGCATAGATATATTAAGTCAAATATTCTTCATGAAGGCCCTAATAGGAATATCTAAATGAGTTAGCTGCTCATAAACGGCCCACTACTGGGCTCAAACCTCCACAATAACAGGGGAATTTACCTATTAAACCGCTATATTATTATAGGGTTTTATTTCGAGTTTTCCTTCTTTTACATAAATATTATATGCATATTGTGTCACTTAATCTTATTTTACGATACTACAGAGAGAATAAAGGGAAGGGGGGAGGGTAATGAATCATTTTTCTTACTCGGTCACGATATAGAATCATCATTCTCCTACTCTTATCCCAATTACTTGGGGTCGATACAATATGTGCTCTTCCTTCATAGTACATATTGTAAAAGTTATTGGCAATAGTTTTATGACCGGCCACCTGACAGACGTCAACCCTCGTTGGGAATGTAATTGTTGACCAAACGGCATTAGATAGAGTTAGCCCAGGTCGTTATTTACTCTTAGTCGTCTTTTACAACATCCACGAGCAAAATAAGGGACGATAGTATTCGTAGCCGCTACCATACAGCCGCGTCACAACATAGAATAAAAAATAAAAGGAAAGAAATATCTATATACTCTTTATTTTTTCTCCAAATCACTCAATCGCCGCTTCAATCACAATAATTAAATTAGTGCATGCACGCTTTGTACATACGAAAATAACCCGTTGACATTTAGTCGAGTAGTAATCGCAGTTTAATGCGAAGAAATGCAATAACAACATTGTTTTATTAGATTTATAATGAATGTTTATTTTTATTGTTTTTTTGAAGTGAAACTTCTTTATCGGCGTTGGAAAAAAATTTACCGTCACATTTTTCCGTTACGCGCCATCTTTTTTTGAAGGGAAACTTTTTTGCGCGCATGAGGGTAAAGAGATGAAACGCGACACGAGGAACGCGCTACGAGAGAGAGCGAGAGAGAGAGAGAGAGAAAGAAAGAGAGAGTACACGCTATTGGTTGATGTATATAAACGAAATTTAAAAAATAGTTTGCCAAAGTGGCGACTGCACAGATGGCGTAGTGGTTAAGATACCGACCTGCCGTGCCAGTGCCGTGGGTTCGATTCCCACGCAGGACATTACTTTGTGTGATCCACAAAGTGTTGTTCTGAGTCTGGGTGTAATTTGTCTGCGTTAATTGCATGTTTGTAAAGTCCCCCGCAATACAAGGTTTATTTCCTTAGTGCAGGGTGGTGTCTTTTTTGAAAAAAAAAAAAAAAAAAAGTTTCACTTCTGATATGTGTAATTTGTACGCACGCATTATATTTTTTTTTAAATAAGTTAGTAATCATTTGTTTGTGATTTTCATACATACTGTGTGGTAGCGGCTACGAATATTACTTTTCTCGTAGATATTGTAAAAGAGGACTAAGAGTATTATATAGACGTGGCCAACTCCATCTGATGCCGTTTGGTCGACAATTATATTCCTAAGCAAGATGTCAGGTAGGCTGCCGGCCAAAAAACTGCCAAAAACTTTTGTAATATATACTCATAGATATTGCGTCGACCCTTACTAATTGGGACAAGAGATGGAGAATGATGATTTTTACATCCTATCTATTGATGGAGAAGAATAGAAATTACTTTTCTTCGCACTTTAAGATAATCATTGAGCTGCGGGAGACTTTACAAATATAGTTGTAATTAATATTCACGAACCATATAAAGATTAAGAACAACCGTTTGTGGATTTCACCGTAAAGCTTTCTGTAACTAAAACGAACCTAATTCATCATCATCACAGCTCATAAATGTCCCACTGTTGGGCTCGTGCCTCCTCCATAATAGGAGGGAAATTAATCTACTATACAGCGCTGGTCAGACGTGTTGGTATAAGATATTAGTTTCGAGTTTTGCTTTTCTCGCATAGATGTTAAATGCGTTTTATATCCCTTAGTCATCTCATACGATCACCCACGGGTAAGATATGGGGTGGTGAATAATATTCTTACTCCGTCACCATACGGGAAAACGAAACCATTTACAGGAAAAAATACCAACCACCAATCTATGAAGTAAGAATACAATTTACAACCCCTCTTTTCCCGCAGTTATCTTTTAAAGATAATTATTGGTAAATAAAAAAAAATACTCTATATAGACTATTTTTTCTTTGCTTATGGTGGCAAACGAGCAAACAGCACACCTGATAGTAAGTGTCACTGCTGCACATGGACCTATCTATACCAAGGGTATAGATAGGCAGCTGCCTACCAATACAAACCCCAAACCCACCCAGTTCGGCTTCCGGGTCTCTCGCTCACCGAACCTAGCGCAATAGCACATTACCGTTACTTAAACGTCGATCTTCTGCAATAGTGTGGTACTACCCCGGACGGACCCGCCCATAGTTGTAGACAGAAAATTCTCAAAACAGCATGGTCCTACCACTTAATAATTTAGAAATATAGCTAACCAGCAGAGCAGAGAATGTATAAAATAGAAGAAGAATTAGGAATCGAATGTGAAATATGCTGCGTTTAAACATTTTCTAATGTAAGCGAGTGAAACATTGTGCTATGCATTTATATAATGTAATATACTCATCATAACCTATCTAGTAGCTAACAAAATATCTCACTAATCAATGTATAATCAGAAACAATTTTAATAATATCTCTGTAAAGGTAAAAAAATAATAATAAAAAATAAACAGTAGCTCTATGGCTCAACTCTATGGCTATTACGAATAATTAAACTTTCGGTTATTCATTGCTTTCAAATTATTATCCAATAAATATAAATGAAAAACAAAACGCGTAATGTAAAATATTAACTTCATATCGTAGAGTCGCGAATCTTTTACGGACTGCGTACGGCGTGTCGAAGGTCATACGACAATACAAACGCGCTCCAGTTTCAAAAGACTTCACAAAAAACCATCTCCGCATTGTCGAGCTTACAGTTAACCCTAAAGTAAAGCCCTTTCTTGGTTTTTTGGCAGAAAAAAACAGCGAGTGAGCAAGCGGGCGCGGCGCGACTTATTCGTGGCCGGGCGGGCGAAGCGCGCGGTCGCACCTTTAGTCTACGTGTGACGTCACACGCGCCCAGGAGCGCGGGAAAACTCGCCACCAACCCGCCAATTGAACGTTTCCATCATTTGAAATTCGAATCACCCGAAATGTATTTAAAATAATATAATATTATCTATAACACTGTAAACGCGACGTGTTTATTATTTATGATACGTACAAATTAAACCGCGTATTGTTTTAAATATTTCGACATTGTCGGAATTCTATTGTGAGTTTTAATAATTGTTTAATGTTATGATCAATCTAGGGCTTTGTCGAGATGAATACATTTGGGTTTACATTTTTACCGTGATATAAACAATTGATAATTTCGCGGAGGAGTTGAGCGTGGTTTTTATGAATGTTTTTGCGTCTCGGCCCGTGGTGGGGGAAGGGTGGAGCTTCGGTAGACTCGTCCCTCTCCTAGCCACTATTTTGATTTAGTTTCTGAGTCTTACGTAGATGTGGCAATTTTTTCAGTCGCGTGTGTCAAGCGCGCGCGGCTGTTGCATTTTTCGTGTTTCGAACGTTATTCTTTTTTTTGTTTTGGATTTTCCCGCGAACTTTTAATGACTTGGTGGAGTTTATACAGTTAAAGATTTTATTTTCAGATGCATGTAAATATTTTCATTTATTAAAGACTTGTTTGTGTATAAACTGTGTGGTAGGTTTGTGATAGTGACACTGGATGTATGGTGATACTGGTGATAAACATTCGTGACAATTGTGCCTAAACACCGAATTGTTTTTTATAATTACATTTCAAGTTTGGATGTATTAGCTTAAGGTAAGAAATTTTACAAATAAATATAAATTGATTGAAATAATTTTAAATTTAGATTAAGTATGTAAAATATAAATAATAATCTTTAACCATATTATTTTATTAAAAAAGTGAACTATTATCTAACAAAAATTAAAACGCAACAAAAAAATTACAAAAGTTTACGCTTTATAATATGTATAGTAAGTATAGTTATTAAAAAAAATGTGTGTAATTATTATAGATTTATAACTATTTATAACAATAATTAATCTATAATTATTAATTAATTTGTTTATCCGTTAATTTTACAGCGAACTTAAAGAAAACTATGTATTAGAATGCAGATCTGAGAAATTGTCTCATTACTTTAAAGCATATAACAACCCACATATAATAAGATAGGTGAACTATGGGCCTTGATGGAATCCTATCATTAAGCCATGAAACTAACTCAACCCCAATAATGAAATGAAAACGCATTTCATAATAATAATTATTACGTTATTTTAATTAATTATTAATTTAATAAATACAATACATGTCACTTAAACTTTAATTAAGAATAACTATCGAAAAGATGCACTTTTTTAAATTAAATTTACTGGTTTGATAGCGGCCACGAATACTATTAAGCCTTATATTACTAGTGTCATAAAAAAAAACAACTAAGAGCTTCACATCGATCTGGACCAATTCCTTTTGAGGCTGATTAGGCAACAATTATATTCCCAAGGAGGGTTGATGTCTTACAGGCCCATTATAAAAATTGTGTCCAAAACTTTTCAAATAATTCGAATCGACGACGAATAGAATAAGAACAAGCATATAACGATCATGATATTTTCAATTAATTATATTAAATATATAGAATATGGGTATCCGACAAGATATTAATATAATACATACATACATACATATCATCACGCCATATACCTTGCAGGGTATGCAGAGAGAACAGAGTGCCAGAGAACTCTATCCTTGCATACTTCACTCGCTTCCTCAACATTCATAATTCTCTTTATACACGGTTTCGGAGACTCTTGACTCCACCATCCTTCAGTACGTGATAATATAATAATATTAATATAATATTTCATCAATAATATATTTCGGCATTGTTTTATTATATGGTCCTTTTAAATAATAACTTTATTTGTAAATAAGCAATTTTTATGAAAATTTATATTTTATACAGTTTTACTTTAAATATTTATACACTTAAATTAAAATAAAACATTTTTAATTAATAAAATCACAACAAAAGCATGTCTTGCCCTTATTTTTTTTTATCTCTAGCAATTTATAATCACTTTTATTCGAGCAATGAAAATTAATTACTTAGGTATTATCTGATTATTAATATTAAATTTAATAAGAAATTATTTTAATTATTAAGCTTGATTTACCGCTCTCGGCATTGCATGACTTCTATAAAACCCATAATTCTCTGTGGGCCAGCAGCGTTTGGCAATTTTCACACAATAATATTTCCGACCTTTTATTTCAGAATCTTTCCCTTCGCGGTTATTAAAATATTATATTAAAACTTTAAATTAACAACTCATCATTCTCCTACTCTTATCCCAATTACTTGGGGTCGATATAATATGTACTCTTCTTTCATAGTACATATTGTAAAAGTTATTAGCAATAGTTTTATGACCGGCCGCCTGCCAGACGTCAACCCTCCTTGAGAATGTAATTGTTGACCAAACGGCATCAGATAGAGTTGGCCCAGGTCGTTATAAGGCTCTTAGTCATCTTTTACGACATCCACGAGCAAATTAAGAGATGGTGGATACCACACAACATAAAATTAACAACTAAATATCTTAAATGGTTATCAATTAAATAATAGTTTAATTTAAATCTTTTATTTAAGATAAGTTTATAATTCAACCTTTAGCAGTATGAAAGTTGAAATATCATTTCAACATCGGCCCAGAATAGCAGAAACGTGTATTTTTCTTTATCTATATCAGAATCAGATAAAGTAGGTACATCATGTACAGGAGAGGTCACGGGTCGTGAGTGTAAGATTAGACCGCTATGTACCGAGTACGATTCCCGTTTGAGACAATGTATGACTTATAATGTTTAACGATTGATATTTTAAAAGGCATAGTCTAAGATGTTTTTTTTTTAAACAAAATGGAACATTTGCCAGCAAATCATTATTGACTTTATTTCATAGTACATATTGTAAAAGTTATTGGCAATAGTTTTATGACCGGCCGCCTGCCAGACGTTAACCCTCCTTGGGAATGTAATTGTTGACCAAACGGCATCAGATGGAATTGGCCCAGGTCGTTGTAAGGCTCTTAGTCGTCTTTTACGACATTCATAAGCAAAGTAAGCGTTGGTAGTATTCGTAGCCGCTACCACACAGCAATTTTAAAAAATGTAATATATGCAAGTAAATCATTATCGAGTTTATATATGTCCCACTGCTCGAGCTTCTCGGCCAAAGGAGGGAAATTGACTTACTATACCATGCTGATGAGATGTCTTAATATAGGGCTTTATGTCCAGTTTTCCTTCTCTTGCGTAGATGTTATATTAATATTCCTTTATTTGACTTTTATTACGGAATAGAAAATAAATTGTATTCTTACTCCGTCACCACACGGAAAAATGATTTAATGTTCGTAATTTATAATATGATAAAATATTTTTAATTTGTCAAATATAGTAGTTATATTTTCCGTGTGGTGACGGAGTAAGAATACAATTCACCACCACCTATCTTACCCGTGGGTGATCGTAAGAGACGACTAAGGTACATAAAATGCATATAACATCTATGCAAGAAAATTCGGAACAAAACCTTATTTATATCAATACGCCTAACCAGCGTGGTATAGTAGGTCAATTTCCCATCATTATGGAGGAGGCTCGAACCCAACAGTGGGACATATATAAGCTAAGATGATGATGAAGTAGTTATATTATATTATTTATAAAAAATCTAATTACATATTTGAATAATTTAAATCATACTGTTTATTTGTGAACATACATACATATCATCACGCCATATTCCTTGCAGGGTAGGCAGAGAGAACAGAGTGCCAGAGAACTCTATCTCTGCATACTTCACTCGCTTCCTCAACATTCATAATTCTCTTCATACACGCTCGCCGGTTTCGGAGACTCTTGACTCCACCTTCCTTCAGTACATGACCGATCTGGTCTAGATAGGTTAGTCTCGGTCTCCCTCGGTACCTACATCCTTCCACTTTCGCATTGTATATCTTCTTAACCAGACGTTCGTTCGGCATTCTTTCCACATGTCCGAACCATCGGAGCATTCCCTTTCGCATCTTTACACCAATACTCTCTTGTGAACTGGTATTAACAAATATTTTAAAGAAGCTTCAAATAAAATTAATCTTAAACTTTAAATGGGTGATCGTAATTGTTATAAGTTAGTAGATGAATGCTACTACTCATTCCCTTGCTGATACACGAACATATTTTTACAACTCTCATACAAATATAATAGTTAGTTACTCCTTATATTCTTAACCCTTCATCACAAGGTGATAAGTAATTTTAGTAATAGAAAATTAATAAAAACTGCTAGTAGGCAATGTTAATTCTTCTAAGCTAGGTCATCTCTCTTGATCATAGATGATGACTCCTAGATTTTAGTGACAGCGTGGTAGTAGGTCAATATCTCTCCCATTAAGTAGCTCGAGTAAAGCTATCTATTGTAGGTATATGAGTTTACGTGAGGAAAGACCGACATCCTACCCGAGGGGGGGATGCCGGTCGAGGAGAGGGTACTCCTCAGGGGTATTCCGTCGGGCCGACCACTGACGTCAAGTCACTCTGCTCCGGTGGTCGGCCCAACGACGAAGGCGACGTCACGGGTGGGTTACGGGTGTGCGCGCTTACGCCCCTCTGTCACCCCGGATGGAGTGGTGCGAGCGAGGAGTGCGCCGACCGTAGCCCACCCCCCAAAAAAAAAAAAAAAAAAAAAGGTATATGAGTTTAATATTATTAAGTGGTACCGGAATAATAGTTTTCTTTTATAACTTACCTACTTTCGTATCTAAATTTATTTATTTTATTTATATGGAAAACAGATCAAAATAGCTTCAGGGTTCAATTGGATGCAAATGGCAGAGGACTGTTCTGAGTGTTATTTTTATCTTAAGGCTTATGTCCACCAGTGTATTTCTACGCCCTGATAGATAGATGGATGAAAGATATAAAAATAATCGATACTCACAAAAACTACATCAATTTATTAAAGTATCTATATATTCGTTAAGTTATATTACTAGTATTTGGTCTGCACCCTAAAAGATATTTTACGACTTGATTGTAAAATCTTGATGGATTTATATTTAAAAAAATAATTTGAACGTATTCGCCGTTAGAAAATTTCGAAAGACATTACTTAAATAATTGCAAAAACCTTATCAAATCACACTTAGTACTTTGAATATAATAAACGGATAAAAAGGATGCGAAAATGAAGTTCGATTGAAATATAGAAGTAATCAATAATCAACATTATCTTTCTGCGCTTATCTTATTTTATACGAAGTTGGTGATTCTTCTTTCTTTAATATACGAGGTAGAAGTGTAAATAATAACGTAAAGACCATAATAATGTAGTTTTCCTAGCGGTAGGACCACGCTTTCTACAGCCGCGGGCCGGTCCGTCAGGGGTAGTACCACACTCTTGCAGAAGATCGAAGTCTGAGTAATGATAATGTGCTATTGCGCTTCGTTCGGTGAGCGATAGAGCCGGAAGCCCAACTGGGTTGGTTTGGGGAATATAATGGTAGGCAGTGGTCTTGGTTATAGCAAAAGTCCATGGGCGGCAGTGACACTTACCATCGGGTGTGCTGCTTGCTCGTTTGCCACCATGAGCAATAAAAAAAAACATTATGTAGTATATACTTATTAAATAAAGAAATAAAATTATCTAAAATTAACGTGACGACAAAAGAATGTTTATTAAACTGAAATACAATTTATTGGATTACAATTTAATAAAGAAACTACAGACTATTTTTTAAACAAGCCTATAGACTAGTTATTAAACAACCCTATAAAATATTTATTGTACATAAGTAGAATATATTGTTTTTCAGTATTGTTTGTTCTTCTCTTCTCAGAGAATATTCAACTATTAGACTCGGGCCTTCTTCCCAGTAGGTGGAAAATTGACCTACCATCTTACGTTGGATTGATTTCATAGTTGACATAAGGTTTCATTCAAGTTTTTTTGCCTTGTATAGAATGTATCTTCATATTATATCCCTTAGTCGTCTTTTATGACATTCACGGATAAGAAAAGGGTAGTGAATTAATATTAATCCACAACCATGCGGAAAAGTTTAATAATTAGTTTAAATAAATTTAAAAAATAGTTTTAATAAATTCAAACACATTAATGTATGCACATATGTATATATTTATAAATAGTATGACGAGTTGTAAATCGTAATTATATATGTATATATATATCAATATATAATGCAATAAGTATCTCAATTACATATTTATTCTCTTTTGATTTTTAAATAATTTCACAAATTTAATTTTTTTTTTCAGGATACAATTTAGTAAACAAACGCATGGATTGTGTGCTTTTTAAATTACATACCACAACTATTTAAATATATATTAAGAGAAGGAAAACTCGAAATAAAATCCTATACCAACAAATCTGACCAACGTGGTATATAGTAGGTCAATTTCTCTCCCATTAGGAAGGAGGCTCAAGTCAAACAGTGGGACATATAGGTATGACCTGAGATGATAAACTATATATTACATAAACTTTTTAAATCTACGGTATTTAACATAATGAATTTAGATGACATTAATAATAATCGACCCGAAATATTCATTAATTAATTACGTTTTTAGATCTATATGAAACAAAAGTAATACGTATGGGGCAATTAATGTTGAAAGTGTTCGAAATATCGTAAAAATCAAACGAGTTGAAAATAGTTTTGTTAGTTCATATGTATAATACACACGTAAATATGTATTAGCAATTATTAAAATATTTTCTTGTCTACTGAATAAAAATATTCAGTGATATAATCTCGGAGTGCTTTAAAAGTGTAAATATAAAATAAACTCATTTGCAAAAAAAACGGGCGGTTTTGATTTTCATTCATATTTAAAAAGATACAATACCAAAAAGGTTTCAATCGTTTGTACACGTTACTGGCCGGTTTTAAAAATGCTGTGGTATTTAAAAAAGTACGTTCTAAATTCAATTTTTCATTTGATGTTCATTTTTACAGAAAACCCCTTTTTATCCTACATTTTTGGCGCGAAGTTCCAGAAGTTAACATCGACTTTCATAACTTTTATTCAATTTTTATCGATTAATTTCATATCCTTGACTGTCAAAGCTTTATTTAATGCTGTTTGGCTGTATCAAAAATGGTAGATAAAGTGGTAAAAGCTACCAAAATTATCGCGCTGCTTGAAGAGGGTTGCAGCCAATGTTTCGTGGCTAGGAGGCTAAATGTTAGTCGCTCGACAGTCCAAAGGACCTGGCAGCGATATCAGGAGACTGGTTCCGTCGAGAGAAGGCCTGGTTCTGGAAGAAAACCATGTACCCAACCACGGGATGATCGTTTTCTTGTGAGTCGCGCATTGAGAAATCGCAAATCTTCGTATGTGGATCTTAAGAACAACCTCCAAGAAGTAAGAAATGTGCATATTAGTCTATGGACGGTCAGGAGGAGGCTTCTCGCTGCCAATATACGCAGTCACCGCCCGGCCCGCGGCCCCAAATTACTCCGTGAGCACAGAGTTCACAGGCTTAGGTTCGCTAGAAATTGTGAATCATGGACTCAAGACGATTGGAATAGGGTTTTGTTCTCTGATGAAGCCAGGATATCTCTGTTCGGTGAAGATCGACGTCGGCGAGTGCTAAGAAGACAAGGAGAACGCTTTGCAGAGGCATGTTTCGAAGAAATCACACCTTATGGTGGGGGCTCTGTTATGTTTTGGGCAGGAATAAATTCAATGGATCGTACAGAGTTAGTCTTCATTGAAAACGGCTCACTGACTGGGCATCGATACATAACGGAAGTTCTAATTTCTCATGCACAACCCGCATTGGCCGCTCTAGGTGAAGACTCGATTTTTATGGACGACAATGCTCGCGCCCACCGATCCCGCGATGTTAATGCGTATGTGCAAGAGGTCGGCATTCGTCGTTTGGATTGGCCAGCTCGAAGTCCCGACCTCAATCCCATAGAGCATGTCTGGGACGTTCTGAAACGGCGTGTGAGATCAGTACACCCGGCTCCGCAGACCACCAGAGAGCTGAAGAATGTGATTACTGAGGAGTGGGAACGTATTCCGCAAGCAAGTATCCGGGATATACTCGCTAGCATGCCCAGACGAATTCAAGCTGTGATTTTAGCTAGAGGGGGTCACACTCGATACTAAACATTTATCTGCTTTTACTTTATTAAAGAAAAACAAACAAAAAAACTTTTTGATTTTTACTTCATGAGCATATGCACTACTAGCGAATATACACTACTAGCGAGGTTTAGCATTATTTCCCATAAATTGTATCTAAATTTTATGAAATACTGATGAAAACGATTATTTTCTTATTAATTTACCAAATTGTGTGGATAAAACTACCTATAATTATCAAACAAAGAAATATTAACATTTGAAATGGTTCATTGCTTAGGTGCCCGTTTTTTTTTGCAAATGAGTGTATTACATTACATACATGAAAAAATGCCTATTTTTAACATAACTATTAATATATAATTAATATTTTTTGCATTGAAAACCAAAGATACCTTATATTAAGAAAATAATCCTTGTATGGACTTTACTAACTTACAATTACATACATACATATCATCACGCCATATCCCTTGCAGGGTAGGCAGAGAGAACAGAGTGCCAGAGAACTCTATCCTTGCATACTTCACTCGCTTCCTCAACATTCATAATTCTCTTCATACACGCTCGCCGGTTTCGAAGACTCGTGACTCCACCTTTCTCTTCTTAACCAGACGTTCGTTCGGCATTTATTTCCACATGTCCGAACCATCGGAGAGTTCCCTTTCGCATCTTTACACGAATACTCTCTTTCATACCTACTCACTCTCTTACGTCGTCGTTACGTATGCGGTCGGTCAGCCTTACTCCACAGATTTTCCGCAGAGATCGCATTTCGACCGCATTAATTTTACTTTCATACTCTTTTCTGCATACCCAACTCTCGCTTCCATACAGTAATGTTGGGACAAGCACTGCGTTATGTATTGCTACACGTGCCTTCTGACTGAGGTGGTGGCTGCCGAGAAGTTGCCCCAACGCTCCGTTCACTCTATTTCCCGCATTCACTCTTCGCTCTATATCAGTGGTTTACCTTCCATCTCTGCTAAATCCACATCCAAGATATACAAATTCATCAACTTGCTCTAGTACATCATTACCTATTGTTACTCTTACATCTGTTCTGGCTTCATCTCTTTCAAAGACCATTATTTTGGTTTTGCTCACATTCACGCGTAGACCCCTTTTCTTACAATCTTCTGTCATTGTGTCGACTAGGGTCTGCAGGTCAGTCGCTGACTGTGCCAGCAGGACTGCATCATCTGCATAAAGCAGAACAGTGACCACTGAGTCGCCCATCTGGACTCCCACATTCATATCGTTCAAACTTACAATTAACGCAGACAAATTACACCCAGACACAGAACAACAGT
This sequence comes from Lymantria monacha, assembly GCA_905163515.2. Taxonomy (NCBI): domain Eukaryota; kingdom Metazoa; phylum Arthropoda; class Insecta; order Lepidoptera; family Erebidae; genus Lymantria; species Lymantria monacha. The sequence goes on along the minus strand of LR991107.1, from coordinate 8,433,880 downwards.
TTGTCAATCGAACAAAGTATTACTTTGCATAAGAATCGAACTCACGACATTGGCACGGTAGATCAGTTCACCACTACGACATATGTGCAGTCAATTCTATAATAATATCAAATTTAATATTGAAAAAAAAATTAACATATTCAACATGAATACAGATTCGTATGCCCTTGTAAATAAAGTAGAGGAAAAAGCGAACGGAACAAAAATTCAGCATAAACGCAAACGCGGATACAGTCTAACTTTAGAATATCATTATCCCTTTGAGGTAGAAATATCAAATGACAATAGTACATTAATAAAATTGATATTCTGTCGAATATATTAAAAAACAATGTAATTTTAAAGGGAAGGGTATTAAAGGTTAAGTTGCTAAATCCCTCCATGATGAAGGATTATTGTCGGAATCATCATTCATCAATCGCATTGACTTATCCCGATAACGTGAAGTCGACGCAATATATAAAAACATACATATTGCAAAAGTTATTGGCAATAGTTTTATGACCGGCCGTCTGCATGATATCAACCCTAATTGAAAATTTAATTGTTGACCAAACGGCATCAGATTGAGTTGGTGCATGTCGATACAAAACCCTTAGTTGTCTTTTACGACATCCACAAGCAAAGTAAGCATTTGTATTCACTACCACACAGCATAAGATTATGGTATTGTTGGAGTATTATTAATATCTTAAGCTCGATATATAAGCATAGAATTTGGATTTGAAATAAAACTACTATAACGGATTCGATTTATATTTGATTTTTAATTGCCAGACGTTTCGAACACTTTACAGCGGTTATGGTCACGGAAGGTACTCCCCTATAAAATCTGTAAAAATAGATTTATTTCAAATGTATAATATATATTATAATATATATAATATACTCGAGTAAAAATCAGAAATCAATAGGGTTTTTAATTTAGAGTTGTTTGCTTGGGTCGGTCTATATCTAGCAGTTCAATATTAAAAATACATAGGTTTAGTGATGAACTAACAAAAAATATAATATCTGTGTGCTCAAAATTTCTTCTAATAGGAAAGAAATTGACTTTACAGCCACGTCGTTCAATCATGTTGGATTATTTTGAGTCATATTTCTCTTGCATTGATTTTATCTGCATATCTTTTAGTCGTATTCTAGGATACCTAAGAATAATAGCTTCCTATTATTCTGGTGAATTGTGTTCATATTTCGTCAATCATCATTATTCTCCTACTCTTATCCCAATTACTTGGGGTCGATACAATATGTACTCTCCTTTCATAGTACATATTGTACAAGTTATTGGCAATAGTTTTATGACCGCCGCCTGCCAGACGTCAACCCTCCTTAGGAATGTAATTGTTGATCAAATGGCATCTGATGGAGTTGACCCAGGTCGTTATAAGGCTCTTAGTCATCTTTTGCGACATCCGCGAGCAAAGTAAGGGTTGGTAGTATTCGTAGCCGCTACCACACATATTATTATATTCATATTTCGTCAATATACGGCAAAAAAACAACAAAAAGTTTCACATTTAAAAATATTATGATAAATTTATAAATATTATTTTACTAAACAGTAATTGATATATCGATAGATAATTATTAATTAAATAAGGTCATGTATCATACATGTTTATTAATATATAACTCTAATTAGAAATTGAATGGTTATGTTAAGGTAAAAAATATAAAACAAGGTCACGTGTACACGTTATGTTAATAACAAAAATTTTTATATACATGTAATCAACTTTTGCTTAAGGTTTTATGTTTTAATGTCATCCATCCATTACACTGTTTAAATGGACTTTAAAAGTATTATTTGATAATACACACATATATATCATCACGCCATATCCCTGCAGGGTAGGCAGAGAGAACAGAGTGCCAGAGAACTCTATCCTTGCATACTTCACTCGCTTCCTCAACATTCATAATTCTCTTCATACACGCTCGGCGGTTTCGGAGACTCTTGACTCCACCTTCCTTTAGTACGTACATCATTTGATAATAAAGGCAAATTATCAAAATTTATTATAGTAATCAAAATTTTAATTTAAAAAAAAAACGACTTCAACTAGTAACCATTGGATTAAATTAAAATGGGAACCACACGGAAAGCTTTCAAATAAAAAAATATCATCAAAATCTATTCACCCAGTTGAAAGTTCTGAGGTAATATAACAAAATAGAGTCGAATTGATAACTACCTCCTTTTATGTGGTCGGTTAAAAGGCCTTTGCCTTTCTCGTTGTGATTATAGATTTTATGGTTGCATAAAGCATACATACTTCCGTGTGGTGATCGTAAGAGATGACTAAGAGATACAAAACGCATATAACATCTATGCAAGAGAAGGAAATCTCGAAATAAACCATATATCAACACGTCTGACCAGCGTGGTATAGTAGGTCAATATCCTTTCCATTATGGAAGAGGCTTGAGCCCAACAGTGGAACAATGTGAGCTGAAATGATTATAAAACATAGACAGCTACAGTTGCAAAGAACTCAGAATAGAAATATTAAAGAGCTATTCCATTTTGAGTACTTAATGCCTCGTCATCATTCTCCAGTTCTGGTCAAAATTACTTGAGGAGGACGCAATATGTAAGAGTACATATTATAAAAATTATTGCCAGTAGTTTTACGACCGGCTCCGACGTCAACCCTCCTTAGGAATATAATCGTTGATCAAACGGCATCAGATGGAGTTGGCCCAGGTCGATATAATTTGCTTTTAATCATCTTTTACGATATCCACGAGCAAAGTAAGAGTTTATAGTACCTATTTGTAGCCGCAACCACATAGTAATCGTACCAACGACGTACATCAGCTCGAGAATGACTCACTGCTGGAGTCAAGTCTCCTCCACAATAGAAGGGAAATTGACCCTATGAATTGACCCTTTACCATGCTGATTAGAGGGTTTTATAGAGTTTTATTTCTAGTTTTCTTTCTCTTGCATTAATTTTACATAGTAATTATTTCATTTATTTCATCTTTACCCATGGACAAGATAAAAGGGGATGAATTGTATTTTAGGCTGACCGACCGCATTCGTAACGACGACGTAAGAGAGCGAGTAGGTATGAAAGAGAGTATTGGTGTAAAGATGCGAAAGGGAATGCTCCGATGGTTCGGACATGTGGAAAGAATGCCGAACGAACGCCTGGTTATGAAGATATACAATGCGAAAGTGGAAGGATGTAGGTACCGAGGGAGACCGAGACTAACCTACCTAGACCAGATCGGTCATGTACTGAAGGGAGGTGGAGGCAAGAGTCTCCGGAACCGGCGAGCGTGTATGAAGAGAATTATGAATGTTGAGGAAGCGAGTGAAGTATGCAGAGATAGAGTTCTCTGGCACTCTGTTCTCTCTGCCTACCCTGCAAGGGATATGGCGTGGTGATATGTATGTATGTATGTGTAATTGTATTTTAACTCCGTCATAATTAATTTAAACGTATTTGAAATAAAACCACTTTTAAGTATTCTATCGTGTTTGTATTTGATTTTTAATTTCCTAACGTATCGAACACTTTACAACGTTCATTGTCACGCGAGGACTCATTATCTCATCTCAGCTCATTTATGTCCCACTGTTGGGCTCGAGCCTCCTCCACAATGGGAGGGAAATTGACCTACTATACTACGCTGTTCAGACGTGTTGGTATAGGGTTTTTGTTGACCAAACGGCATCAGATGAATTTGGCTCAGGTCTTTATAAGGCTCATAGTCTTTTACGACATCCACGAGCAAAGTAAGGGTTGGTAGTATTCGTAGCCGCTACCATACAGTTAATGTGCATACATACATACATATCATCACGCCATATCCCTTGCAGGGTAGGCAGAGAGAACAGAGTGCCAGAGAACTCTATCTCTGCATACTTCACTCGCTTCCTCAACATTCATAATTCTCTTCATACACGCTCGCCGGTTTCGGAGACTCTTGACTCCACCTTCCTTCAGTACATGACCGATCTGGTCTAGGTAGTTAATGTAAACATATTTAATTTAATTTGTATATATCTAAAAAGTTATAAAGGTCATTTTTAAATGTATAATAAAAATAAAACCTCGAATATTCTAATTGGAATCGTAAATCAAATACTTAACTTTTGATATAAAAACAAAAATTACAGCAAACATACGTAGTTTTATTTATAATTATAATAAATAAGAAACATAATAAGTAATAAAACAAAAAAATATATATTTTGTAAGTTAAAGACATTAACGTCATTTGTTATATTTAGATTATTAAAAAATGATTTGTTAGTGCACAGTTTAGACGACTGCTAATTGTATGGTGCCGAGTTTGGGATGGTACCCGAAAGGGTAACCCGCCGGGCTGGCCACGGAAGGCAAGGAAGCGGTACCAGTGGCCGGCCCAATGGCGATGGGGAGGGAATACGGTGGGTTATGGGGCCACGCGCTGCCCTTCCATCGCCCCGGACGGTACGGGCGACGTGTGACCGGGCCATAGCCTACCAAAAAAAAAAAAAAAAAAAAAATGGTGCCGAGTTCGAATTATTGAACTGAGTTTTTGGATTTTTTTTTTAAAAGAAGTAGAACTAACTAGAAGTTGAGTTTCATCATCATTCTCATACTCTTATCCCAATTACTTGGAGTCGATACAATATATACTGTTCTATCATGGTACATATTGTAAAAGTTATTGGCAATAGTTTTATGACCGGCCGCCTGCCAGACGTCAACACTCCTTGGGAATGTAATTCTTGACCAAATGGCACCAGGTAGTGTTGGCCCAGGTCCAGCTACGAGCAAAGTGAGGGTTGATAGTATTCGTAGCCGCTACGACACAACTAGAGGTTATGGTTAGTGGGTATATGGTAATGGACTCGCTCTTTATTATCTGGTACTACTAAATTGCATTACGAAATATGAGTAGGCAAGCTGTGGGTGGTTTCCTCTATTTCTAAACAATAATTAAGAGAGACATTAAATTTTTTTAATAGTAATTCAATAAGGCCACTGCTTCATTGGTTTTACAAATTTATATAGCATTTCTCATCAACGAAACTTAAATTTTAAGTAACGCTTAAAACAACTGTAATTGTATTAATCCACCCATCTAATAGCTCGTAGACGTCCACTGTTGGAAATACGAGACCCCCACAAGAATTCCCTAGCTGTCCTATGTCACTTGTATCCAACGGCTTCCTGCGACTTTTTATATGTCACTAATATACCTAATGGAGGGTCGTCTTACGTCCTATTATTCAATATACGTTATATATTAATATTTCTCCTCAACTCATATATGTCCTACTATTAGAGTCGAGCCTTTTCCATATCATAATTCTCCTGCTCTTGTTCCAATTACTTAGGCTCGACGAAATATTCCATCGAAGACAAAGATCGGGTACCGGTGGTCCGCTCGCACGGCGAAGGGAGAGGATTTTACGGTGGGTCTATGGGGTCACGCGCCGCCTTCTCCGTCACCCCGGACCGATTTGGCGGGGCGAGACGCACCCATAGCCCACCAATAAAAATAAAAAAAGGCTCGACGCAATATGTACCCCTCTTCCTACATATTGCAAAGGTTTTTGGCAGTAGTTTTATGACCGGCCACCTGCCTGACGTCAGCTCTCCTTGGCAATGCAATTGTTAACCAAATGGCATCAGGTAGTGTTGGCTCAGGTCGATATAAGGCTATTAGTAATCTTTTACGACATCCAAGAGCAAAGTAAGGGTTGGTAGCATTCGTAGCCACCACCACACAGCAAGTTTTTCCCTTCCATATTTTCCCTTCCATAATGAAAGGGAAATTGACCTACTATACCACGTTGGTCAGACATGTTGGTATAGGGTTTTGTTTCAAGGTTGCCTTCTCTTGCATAGATGTTATATTCATTTTATATCCCATAGTCGTCTCTTACGATCATCCACGGGTAAAATAAGGTATGGTGAATATTATTCTTACTCTATCATCACACGGCAAATGAATGATTAATGTTATATTGTGATTAATTTAACATGGCAAATTAGTGAGGTGTTTTTAAAATTTAGGAGAGGTGTTCTTGGTGAAACTATAATAGCATTAAAATCGTAAAGAAAGGGCGGAAGTATAATGTACTGATATTAATCTTAAATTCTTTTTTAATGCTATTCAAACACGTTTATATAAAATTTCGATTTTAAATTTCCAAATCATAAAAAACGCAATTAAAAACTATAATAAAAAATCAATAATATTGCATTTAATTTATTATATTTGTTTAACATTCTATTAAAATGTTAATAAAAATCATAATTATGTAATTGTAAAATGCAAAATACTTACGTTTTACCGTTTACTTTTTTAATTACATATCACAAAATCACGATTTTTATTAAACCAAAATCAAAGGACATCCGGTGGTCAAGGCTTAATACATTAAAAATTTACTCAAATAAACATGTGCAATTTATTTGCCAAATGATATATTATAATTACCAAACGTATAATAAATTGTAATGTCGAATTTCTAGTGATCCTTGACAGTAGAATTGTAAGCGATTAGCATTTATCGTATAAGTGTGACATTTAGAAGTGTGCCGGTATATCATATAGCCCCCAGGTTCAGCTGCCAGGTGGGCCACTGTATTTAAATACACTCGATATGAGTCCCTACTACGATGTCCCTACTATAAAATCCTATAACCCATATATTCCAAAATTGTATGTACATATATTTCAAAATTAATAAATAATTTAAATGTTTTTGAGACTGATTTCACTACATATTTTCATCCTTGTAACTTCTGTAAGCCAGAATTCAATTCCACTTCAGGCAGTCCCGGGAAACGTTTTTAATTATCTTACGACCAGTAACAAAAAATTAAACTAAATTTTAAAAACTGAACAGATGGTCATCGTCATTCTCCTACTCTTATCCCAATCACTTGGGGTCGATACAATATGTACTTTTCTTTCATAGTACATATTGTAAAAGTTATTGGCAATAGTTTTATGAGCGGCCGCCTGCCAGACGTCAACCCTCGTTGGGAATGTAATTCTTGACCAAACGGTATCAGATGGAGTTATCCCAGGTCGATATAAGACTGCACAGATGGTGTAGTTAAAATGCCGACCTACCAACCATATCAAGCGTTCGATTCTCACGTAGGAAAAAAATAAATATGATTTATAAATTGTTGTAATTTTCTGGTTACACCATACGCTTGTAAAGTTCCTCACAATACAAATGTTAGTTACTTAGTGCAGAGTATATTGCATTTAAAAAACAAAATTATATTTTAAAAATATATACAATGGCACTTATAGATCGCATTCCATTTTAATTAAAAAATGATTCCCATAAACAAAAAAAAAATCATGAAAATCGGTCAAGCCGTTATGTAGTATTACACGGGTATAAGGAAAGTATACACGCCAAGATAATAACTACACAGATGGCGTTAGGGTCCAATTAGCAGCATCCCGTCCTTATAGTGGATTCAATTCTAACCCAAGACGATTCTAAGTACGATACATAAATTGATTAGTCTGAATCTGGTTGTAATTTTTGTCCATTAATTTCTTATAAGCCGTGTGGTTATGGTACTTGGGGTAAGGATACGATTCATCACCCACTTTATTTTCCGTGGGACATAAAAGACGACTCGTGGACACCAGCAGGTAGTATCACTGTAAATGAAGGAAAATACCGAAATAAAACCCTATTCGAACCCGTCTGACCATCGCATACTAGGTCGATTTCTATAATATTATGGACGAGTTTCAAGGCCAGGAGGAAGATATATATGAGCTGTAAGGATGATTATTCAGGATGGGATAAGATTCATCATCACCATCCTACTTTTATTTCAATTACTTAAGGTATCATGAGATTAAGAAATATCATACTCTCTTGAAGATTCAAGGTCTCTTAGTAAATCTATATCACTACCTGCAATCTTACAGCTGCAAAACGTGATCATGGCAATCCCCCTTTTAAAAGTCTTGCGTCTAATAGTAGAGTTCGATAAGATTATAAATAAATGTATGAATTTATATATTATAAAAACACTAACACAAGGATTTGCTTCCTAATGGGGTATGGTGTTTAAAAATGTATTGCCGATACAAATATGCTTGCCATCATTTAAATAAACCATCGTTCAAAGACTTTATTTAAAAATGCTAAAATAAATTTCCTTGTGGTGACGGAGTAAGAATACAATTCACCCGTTATCTTGCCTATGGGTGTCGTAAAAGACGCCTTCTGGATTTAATAGGCAGATAACATCTATGCAAGAGAATGAAAAGTAAATCTGACCAGCGTTATATAGTAAGTAAATTTCTCTCTTAATGTGAAGAGGTTCGAACTGCTTTTCTTGTGCGGTATTAGCTACGAATACTACCAGTCCTACATTGCTTGTAGGTGTTATACGATTAAGAACTTTATATCGACCTTGGCTACTCCATCTGAAGCAGTCTGGTCAACAATTACATTCTCAAGTAGAGTAAACGTCAGGCAGGCTATCAGTCATAAAATGATTGGCAATTTGCAATATATATGGAAAAGGAGTACATATTGCATCGACCGCAAGTAATTAGAGTAAGAGAAGAATGATGATGATGATGAAGAGACCCAGGCCCAGTAGTGGAACATATATGCTGTATAGCTGTAATTATTAGATACTAAACCAAAGCTACTAAAATACATCAAACCAACAAAAAGAAAATTGAAATATATTTTCTTTGTTTAAATTAAAATGTTATTGTCGAAAAACTAGAAGATTGCATTGGCAAAGCGCACCTATCTCAATTGCCAACATATTAATTTGCAATGCCGATATTTTTCATTTGAACATTATTATTTTTACATACAATACGATAAATTAATTTATCAATGACTAGGTACTGTATTATTTAGTCTACGATTAATGATGAAGTCTAATTTCTTTTTAATCCTTTTTATTTCAATTTACACAGACAGTTTAAAGTACTATTCAAAATATGTCGATTTATTAAGGAAATTAAGAATTACTGGAATAATAATACGTTTTAGTCTTCTTTCATATGATCTTAAATAAAATTAATACAATTCATCACCATGTAGTAAAAGACTCATCATTCTCCTATTCTTATCCCAGTTACTTGGGGTCGATACAATATGTACTCTTGTTTCATAGTACATATTGTAAAAGTTGTTGACAATAGTTTTATGACCGGCCGCCTGCCAGACGTCAACCTTCCTTGGGAATGTAATTGTTGACCAAACGGCATCAGATGGAGTTGGCCCAGGTCGTTATAAGGCTCTTAGTCGTCTTTTACGACATCCACGAACAAAGTAAGGGTTGGTAGTATTCGTAGCTGCTACTACACAGCTTAGCTTAGTAAAAGACTAAGGGATATAAACTCAAAATTAAATTCTATACCAACCCCTTTAACCAGCATATGATAAGTAGGTCAATAACACTTCTATTGTGGAGAAGGCTCGAGCACAACAGTGACCCTTATATGAGCTGAGCTGATAATAACTAATAATTACCTCGACTGCTAAGAATACTACTTCTACTACTCCTTACTCTACTTTAAAACCGTAATCGAAATCGCCACTACTCTCATGAAATAACATCAACCACAATATCCAACCTGCTCCCAAAGCGTAGCGTATATAACATTATTCCACCTTCGCTTGCCAAACAGATAGATAACGATATTATCTACGTATATCAATTAGGATTCCCTTTGGCGAGTGGTGACCAAATAAGAATATAATTCATACCCCATATCTTGTCTGTGTGTATAATAGAAGATGCCTATTTTGCGTTGGACTATAGATGTTGTCGCGTCCCGCCAATTCGGTCTGAGGCGACGGAAGAGGCGGCGCGCGACCCCGTAGACCCACAAAGTGCCTCTCTTCACTGTGCGAGCGGGCCACCGGAACCCCGGTCTTTGTCTTCGGTGAAATAGAAGATGCCTAAGGGACACAATATGTATATAATATGCAAGAGAAGGAGAACTCGAAATAAAACCCTTTATCAACGCGTCTGTTCAACGTGGAATAGTAGGTTAATTTACTTCCTATTGCAAAGGACCTGAAGTTCCGCACTGGAACGTATATAAATCAAGGTAATATTAAGATAATAATCTCCTAAAAATCAAAAGACCATAGATAAGTGGTAGTGAATTATTTTTTTATCAAACGTAAGTAACAATCTTCCCATCGAAAAGTTTTAAGTTACAATAAGTGAAATACGGAACCATCTAAAATAACAAATAAGTGTTTGATTGATTGTTTTTGTTAAAATAAGTATGTTTTTGCGAAAAGAATTCTCGGAAACTCAAACATTCTTTATGTATAAGGAAAATCTTATTAAACGTTGTTGATTTGTTTAGTTTTTTTTTTGTTATATATACAATATAAGTAATAATTATTGTTAAATACGAATAGATTGATCTATTGTTGTATTTGTGTATATAAAACAAACAAAAAAACAGCCATAATGAATTTGAAAATTATTAGTACAATTAAATAAAACTATTTATACTATACAGTAGGTATAAAAAAGTAGTATAAAAAAGTATTATACCATAGGTATAATACTTTTTTCCGTTGACGGAGTAAGAATACAATTCACCACCCCTATCTTACCCGTGGGTGATCGTAAGAGACGACTAAGGGATATAAAACGTATATATGCATCCATGCGAGAGAAGGAAAACTCGAAACAAAAACCTTTACCAACACGTCTGACCAGCGTGATATAGTAGGTCGGTTTCCCTCTCATTGTAGAAGAGGCTCGGATCTAACAGTGGGGCGTAAAAGAGCTGAGATAATGATGATGATGATGATGACTTACCGGTATCATTATAAAGCTGATTTTTACTGTGTGCTGACGGAGTCAGAATACAATTCTTTACTCCCTTTCTTGCCTGTACCGCCGTGGGTGTCGTACAAAGCGACTAAGGGATATAATAAGGATATAACATCTATACAAGATAAGGAAAATTCCAAATAAAGACCTATATAAAAACATTTCACCAGCGTAATATAATTGGACAATTACCTACCCTTACGTCGTGGCAAAGTTGCTAGTCCAATAGTGATATGTATATGAATTGCAATGATTTGATATCTTGGTTATGAAGAATAAAGAAATAGATTAGGTACAGAAGATATGAAGACTCGTAGAAATTATTTATTTTAATTTCCAAAGGCATTTGAAATAAACCCAGTTTGATGGAGAACTAAATTATCTGGTAGAGCATCTTTACTGGTGGTTTTCTGCCTTAAGTTAGTCAATTCGTCCGGGGTCCAGATCTCTGTAAAAACATTTAGTTTTCGTTCTACAAACGAGAAAGCTAGAGGCTCGATTTTCTGTAAATTCCTTGTCTTCTCGTCAATTTTGCAACTAAGGTAAGATAGGGTAAGCAGTGATTTGGTTGTACAGCTGGTATTGCCGAAAACCATGACCGGCAAATTTCACTTACTATCAGATCATTCAAAATAAAAAGGTACACTTAATTATTGAATAATGTAATTTCATAGGCTTTTTTTTTTGTTGCGGTGGACTATGGATGTGGTCTCGCACCGCCAAATCGGTCTGGGGTGACGGAAAAGGCGGCGCGTGACTCCATAGACCCACCACGCAACTCTCCTCTCTGCGCCGTGCGAGCTGGTCACCGGCACCCGATCTTTGTCTTCAGTGGCCGTACTTTCATAGCCTCAAATCTTTGCCCCTAAGAGGGTAAGTAGATATATAATATATTTAAATGCCACCTATTAATTTTATTTCTGAGTGGTGATAGAGTAAGACTATAATTTACCACCTTTCTATCTTGACCATAGACATTTGCAAAAGACGACTAAGAGACATGATATACCATAAACACGATACCAACACGTCTGACCAGCGTATAGTACTTTAATTTTTTTTTCAAGATCCTGCACTAAGGAAATAATTCTTGTATTGCGGGAGACTTTACAAACACGCAATTGACGCAAACAAATTACACGCAGACACAGAATAACACTTTTTGGATGGCGCATGGGAATCGAACCTACAAAACTGGAATGGCAGATCGGTATCTTATTCACTACGCCATCTGTGCAAACGAAATTTCCCTCTAATTGTGTATGAGAATCGAAACTAGCAGTGGGAGGTATTACAGCTTAAATGATGATAAGGATTGTGGGCATTTTGAAAATATCAGTAGAGAATTCCAACATGTATATTTTTATGTCTTACTTTGTTATGGCATCGGAACAGTTAGTAAAATAAACAATAAAATAAAATAAAAAAGCCTTATATTTCTTACTTTACAAAGATATCAGTTTTACAATACATTAAATTTTGTTTGGATAATTTATGTATACTAAAACATTTCAACTTATTAACTAAAAAATAAATGTAGTAGAACTTATTACTTTTAGTAAGAACTCCTCGATTCGAAGGTGACCTCCTCTAGAGATTTCCATTTCTCTCTATTCTTTGCTGTCTCCATCCAATTTTTTTCAGCCACTCTTATGATATCATCTGCCCATTGGGCCGCAGGTCTACCTCGCTTCCTAATACCTGACGGCCCCGCCCAAGATGTTATTCTGTGGGTCCATCGGTCGTCTGTCAGTCTGGTTATATGTCCAGCCCACCGCCATTTAAGCTTTTTGCAGTCGCATCCGTGACTTTTGTTCTTTTCCTTATGCTTTTGTGATTATTTTTTTGTATTTATCTAATTTTTAATAGACTTCTCTCCATACCTCTTTGACATGCTGTAATTTTGATTGAGTTCGACTTGTGAGTTTCCATGTTTGACAGGCGTAAGTTAGCGAAGGTAGTATACATGTGTCCATAATTTTTTGTTTTATAGTAATTGGCATGTCACTCTTCATAATTTCTTTTGTGCTCCAGAACTTGTTCCATGCAATTGTTATTCTCCTGTCGATTTCCAGTTCATTTTTTTCTTTTTTAAAGGAAATTTGTTTGCCAAGATATATATGGTTGTCTACATATTCTAGCGCTATATTTTCTAAGTATACCGGTTGTTTTATTGAGTTCGACATAATGTTGGTTTTGCTGCGGTTAATATCCAAGCCTACTTATTTGCTTGCGGCATGTAGATCATTTAACATTGACTCGATTTCGGTGGTACTCTCCGATAGCAGAACGATATCATCGGCAAATCGTAAGTGGCTTATGTATTTGTTGTTAATATTTAGGCCAGTCTTTTTCCAGTTTAGTTGTCCAATGACTTGAACAGGAACATTCTACATAAATAAATTGTAAAATTAATAATACGCTTAAAATAATAAAGAATAAGAAATAAAACCATTTTTTATGGATTCTATAGTATTTGTCAATACAAGAATCCATAAAAAATGGTTTCTTCGGTGGCCAAAGATAGTCCTCCCTAACAATGAAATCATTGTTAGGGAGGACTGTCCTTGACCACCTTGCCACCGAAGACAAAGATCGAGTACCGCTCGCACGGCGAAGAGAGGTGCTTGCAGAGTGGTGAGAGAGGGTCTATGGGGTTGTGCGCCGCCTCTTCCGTCACCCCGGACCGAATTGGTGGAGCGTGGCCACACCATAGACCACCCCAAAAAAAAGGGAGGACTATGAACTATGAACACTGTAAAGTGTTAGAAACGTCACGTAATTATAAATCAAAAATAGAAACGCGATTGAATCTGTAAAAATAGTGTAGGTAATTTTAAATATCTAATACTCGCGTGCTTTTTTTTTAGTTTTTTTTATCAGGCTTTAGTCTGAACACAGGCTGCCCATTCCGTCCAGGGATGGAGGGGTGGCGCGTGACCCCATAACCCACCGTATTTCCTCCCCACCATTGGGCCGGCCACTAGTACCGATAATACTCGCGTGAACATCAGAAATCATTATGAAAACATTATAATGTAGAATCATGTCAAAATGTAAATTAAGCTAATATAAGTTTAAAATAAAATTCGTTATTATATTAAAAGTTGTGTAAAATTAACACATTATGATAATTACCCCCACGTAGTATAATGTCATTAATAGAACCCTACGGCGAATGAATTAGGGTTTGCCAAATATAGATTGTCTATCAATTACTTGTTTTTTTTTTTTAATAATTTTTTAAACTACTCGACTACATCGTAGTCTTTTGATACATCATCATCATCTCAACCTATATATGTACCACTTTTGGGCTCGGGCCTCCTCCATAATGGGAGGGTAATTGGCCTACTATACTACGCTGGTCAGCCGTGTTGATATCGGGTTTTGTTTTGAGATTTCCATCTCTCTCATAGATGTTATATGCGTTTTATATCCCTTAGTCGTCTCGTACGATCCCCACGGGTAAGACAAGGGGTGGTGAATTGTATTCTTACTCCATCACCACACGGAAAACTTTTTTTTGATACAAATTTATCATAATTATGAAGTTCTGAAATTTTAAATATTGCTAATTATCATCGTCGTCCAATGCTGGGTCTGAATCTCTTCAACAGTATTAAGGAAATTGATCTACTATACCACGCTGGTAAGACAAAGTATGTAATACAAGATTAGTACAGAATTTCTTTTGAATTTATTGTCTCTGACATATATGGTATCTGCATATTACATACATACATATCATCACGCCATATCCCTTGCAGGGTAGGCAGAGAGAACAGAGTGCCAGAGAACTCTATCCTTGCATACTTCACTCGCTTCCTCAACATTCATAATTCTATTCATACACGCTCGCCGGTTTCGGAGACTCTTGACTTCACCTTAATTCAGTACATGACCGATCTGGTCTAGGTAGGTTAGTCTCGGTCTCCCTCGGCACCTACATCCTTCCACTTTCGCATTGTATATCTTCTTAACCAGACGTTCGTTCGGCATTCTTTCCACATGTCCGAACCATCGGAGCATGCCCTTTCGCATCTTTACACCAATACTCTCTTTCATACCTACTCGCTCTCTTACGTCGTCGTTACGAATATATTATCTGCATATTATTTGCCCCTTAGTCGTTTTACCATACCCATAAGCAAGATAAATAGATGATAATCTATGTATTCTTAAGAAACAGAAGGAACTTATAAGGTCCAGGCAGAAAACTAAATATAAAAATCACTCAAGTTTGATTTTCACACGAGCACCAAAGGTGATGTACACAGTTTACAGTATTAAAATGAAATATTTTATATCCATCACAGAGAATGAGAATTGGAAGATTTTTTATTTATTGCGTAGATGGTTTCTATTTCGTGACACTATGTACTTTTTTCGGTTTTGATTTGATTCTAAAATGTCAAAAATGCAATATAAACGAAATTATCTTTGGTTTGCGTTAACTTGAAAATTTTTGTTTTAAGTGACATTTGATTGGCTGTATAGTGACTTGATACCTTTACGCGTTCCTAATGGAAAAATTATGGCATAAGTGTGCCATATTTTGATTTGTACTATATATGGATCGCTAAAAATCAATACAAAGTATTATATGATTAACATATAATTCAATTATCATTTTAGTATAATTTCAATCTTAATTTTATGCAACACATGACCAAAATTTAACAGTTGCATCCAAAGCTCCATAACTGAAGGAAAAAAATTCGTCCTCAAAACCACAGATAAGGTCGTACGTTCCGTTCATTCGGTCACTCATTCATTCAACCATTCGGTCAGGATTTCGACCGGAAGTGGCCCTTATCAGGCGGCGGAGGTGACGTCACACCAGCACAATCAATGTGAGCCGAACGTGATTGTTATATAAATAAAAGATATTTTTTCTTTAAGCTTCTGAGTAAAACAATATGAAGCGGGAAATGTTTGAGTTTACGCAAAATAAACAGTTCTTGGATGTGAGAGGAAGTTATAATTATGTTAATATATGTTAATAAACATTGAAATATCTAAAATTATTTTATACAAAACGTTCTATACATAATCATGATTGTTATTAATTAATATTTTAAGTAACGCTCATAAAATCAATAAAATACTTATAAAAACATCATATATGCCGCCATAGAAACAGCTCGCGTCTATATTATTCAAATAGTATCACGCCGTTAACTGGAAATCAGTACGTGTGTCATATATTACCCTCCAATTGTAATTCTGAGTGGCTTTCTAATAAAAAACACATTTCCTAATTTACTCGGGAGTGGACGTAAGTATTGTATCGGAACAATAGACCTGACTCACGTCACGTGATTCATTCAAATATCGAACGCACAAGCGATATCGATAAAACAATTTTCGATTTTCGAAAAAGCGCGTCGTTTTAAAATTGGAATGCGATTTTAAAGTGCGATTGTTGAGTGAAAGGGTTGATTTAACGCTTCAATTTGACGGTTAAAAGAGTTCGAAATTCTAATTATAAATCTTGTTATAGAGGAAATCAATAGGAAAATAAATTTGATTTAAAAATATTTAACTGATAATAAAACCAATGTAAGTAAATATTAGTTAAATACGTTATATTTTGTAATATTATATTTAAACAATTTTTACAGATTTTATGACACTTTTAATTAATTTTTCTTCATGTATTATGTCTATACCTCGCTACTAGAGGCTTCCTAAAATCTGTAAAAGTAGTTTCATATTATTTCCACATAAAAAAAACTTTTTAGTTTCACACCATGAGCAGGTGACCCATCAATTGTAAGAATCGCATACTGAAACGGGTAAAATTATATTTATTTGCAGAATTTTCTAAAGTCGAATGTAAGCTTAGCATTGTGAGAATAGATCTTTTACAATATGCTTCCATAAGCAAGGCGGCAAGTCTGTTTTGACCATTAAGAAAATTCATATGACTAATAAGATTTTTGGCGAGAATATGTAACTGTAATTTTGTAGTATTGTATTATTTTCAGTATCTTAATGTTCTAACGTATAACACGTTAGAACATTAAGATACTTTCATATTTTTTATGCCATGTAATGTGATGCAAAATACTACTTGGATGTAATGAATATGATATAAAAATGCTTTACAATGTTTCCATTTTCGTCCAATATTCCCAGAAGGTTACATTAACAGTGTGGTCATAGTACTGTTGATGGTGATGATTTGATTTCATCATCATCATCTCAGCTCATATATGTTCCACTGTTGGGCTTGAGCCTCCTCCGTAATTGGAGAGAAAATTGAACTACTATACCACGCTGGTCAGACGTGTTGCTATAGGGTTTTGTTTCGAGTTTTCCTTCTCTTGCATGATTTGATTTACTGACAGACAATGACTACTTGTGAAGAGACTAAAGAGGTGAGGAAAATTGTAACTCGTCACTAGCAACAATGGCTCGTATTAACTGATTGCCAATACAAAAAAAGAAGAAGAAGAAAACCAATAAGACTATAAAAAAAGAAATTAAAATGAGTTCCCATATTTATTCATAACTAACGATTGTTTTATTATTTCAAATTTATTTATATAGCTTTAGCTTTTTCAACATATAAGTCACTTTTCTAAGATTACCATAAAACAAAAAGTGTTAGTAAAAACTAATTATAAAAACTATAAGTAACCATATAGGTATAATATATTTTAAACTATTATCGTATGGGATCATAGTTAAGAACATCAACCGTTATTTGTCCAGTAAAAAACTTACAATCAAGATTTAAAATGGTACAAGTATTTATTATATAAAAAATATCATAAATCTTAATATTTACAGTTTGTTAAGTTTTCTATTTATTGACTAAGTAAGACTACAATAGTTCACACCGCTAAAGAGATTAGAATTTAATGAGAGAGAAAAAATTAAAAAGAATAATATTTTAACCCGTCCGATCACCGAGCAATAGCAAACATAAAACCAACTAGTAGTACTAATCTTATTGGATGTCTAATAAGAATTTATCTTAGTGTTTCTTAGAATTTAACATGATAAATACCGATTATGAAGAACTTGCTTTGAATTTAACAAAAACTTTAATTCTCACTTATTAATCTGTATCCGTCAAATGTTAGTAGATAGACTCACCTCGTTTGCGATAATAAAGTTACTTGGCTTAACACAATCGTAATGTACAAGACGACAAATTCATAAAAAAAAACTATTATTGCGATATTCGAAAATGGAATTTGGATTTAAATTTTTAATTATAGTTCTTTAAGTCATTTGGTGTGATATGATTACGTCAGAGAAACTTTTTAATACGTTATTTGAAAATGGAAAATGCATTTAATTTTTTAAACATAGTACTCTAGGTTTCTTGGCGCGAAAATAACACAAAAAAAAATCCATTACAATATTTGAAAATGGATCTCCTGCATTTAAATTTTTAATTTTAGTATGCAATTTTTTTAGACGGCATCCTATTTCTAAATAAATAAATGTTGTTTTTATGTATATCGTACCGATTCGCTTATACCGACTAGTATTCCATCCTTAACAGACGCTTGTCCGTCTGTCTGTCACATCAAACGTTAACCATATAAGGTCTATATTAGCCACTTAAGATTGTAAATAGGCAATTTATTTATTGATCGCATCTAATTTGTAACTGAAATGGAAATAATTATTTTTTACTGTATTCTATGAGTTTAGCTTGATATGTAATGGCAACTTTGTAATGGAATGCAACGGTTTGATAGATTACATAACACCAGTATTTCATACATACGCAATAGTTATTCTATAAATCATATATTTTTAGAGATAACTAGACTTATATATATTAAATAAGGATTAGAAAGCTCTTAGAAATAGTCTAACTACAAAAAATAGGCATACGTTGTAATTATTAGGGAATAATACTAATAATAGACATATTAATATAAGACATATTCGATTCTCATCGAACTCAGATTACATAAATGATATAAATTATATATTCAGACGTATTTGACGTAGGGCGTAAAGTCTGCCATAAAATTTAACAAAAATTTTTTTTTTCTTGGACTATGGAGGTTGTGGTCGCGCCCCGCCAAATCGGTCCGGGGCGACGGAAGAGGCGGCGCGCAACCCCTTAGATCCACCCTGCAAGCACCTCTCTTCGCCGTGCGAGCGGGCCACCGGTACCCGATCTTTGTCTTCGGTGGTCCGCCTGACGGTTTACCCTCACTGATTCCTCTCGAGTTCTCACGCGGTGGCCTCACTTCGGGTGACCGGACTAGTCCCCGATCCGATCACCCGAATCCTTAGAATATATTTTGATGAGAGAAAACGTGGGGTAGGTATAAAATTGGTGTGGATATCCTCATCTCATGTTCATATATATGTTCCACTGCTAGGTCAAACCCATAATTTGAAAGAAGTTGACCTACTAAACCACGCTAGTCTAACAGGTTGTTACAGACTTTTATTTTGAGTTTTCTTTAACTGAAACTAAATATTATCGGCAAATTGTATTCCTTGGGGTACGTACCTATGGCCACCGAAGACAAATATCGGGTACCGGTGGCCCGCTCGCACGGCGAAGAGAGGTGTTTGCAGGGTGGGTCTATAGGGTTGCGCGCCGCCTCTTCCGTCGCCCTGGACCGATTTGTCGGGGCGCGACCACGTCCATAGCCCACCGCAAAAAAAAAGTGTGCGTGAACCTTTTTTTTTTAAATTATTAATCATTAGACACATGTGTGTAAATTCAAAATAAAACCTTATACCAACACGTCTGACCAGCGTGGTATTGTAGGTCAAATTCTCTTCTATTGTGTAGGAGGCTAGAGACCAGCTATCACAGACCACGTATGAAGCCAAGATGATGATGATGACTTAATATAATATATTGATCAGAAAAAAGAAAACGTATGCTTCTCAGGACGCCTAACAGAAGTGATAACTTAAACTAATCTAAGTTGAACTATTTAATATTGAAATTGTTTAATTTGAGAAAAGCTTAGGTTAATACTTAAATTTCATGTATATTAATATGATATTGTAAAGAAAGGTTATTTATTAATAAAATCTTTTATTGATTATAAAATATATTTTATTTTTATTTATAATTCTTGAATATGTACATTAGAATTTTGTGTATATACATTATTAGTATCATTATTTAATCATATAAAGAGGCCAGACAGACTGCCGCCGTTACGCGTTACGTAACAAAGCAGTTCACCCTCCTATAACAACTTATTATAAATAAACAAGCATATTAAATGCTAAATTGCAGTAATTTGAAGAAATTATTACTTCAAAACATGTTTCTTTCTCATTTTCTTTATTTAGCTTAAAATAACAATTTATATATTTTACAATATCGATATGATTAGCTTGTAGCACTGTCAATTACGTCTAACGAACGGAAATTATGTCACGTGCTCGCTCTGCAAGCTTTGTGTCACATTTTAAACAAATGCCACCATGCCATTTTTATGTAACTGTCTATAAAAAATGCTAATATAATTGGCTAAAAACGGCACTCAATAATTTTATATTGCTCTATGCAATATTAATTTAAAATTTATAATATGATTGCTGTAAGGATATTTGAAATTTATATGAATTTTAAAGATTAGCATTATCCTTTTTTTTGCGGTGGACTATGGATGTGGTCGCGCACCGCCAAATCGGTCCGGGGCGACGCAAAAGGCGGCGCGCGACCTCATAGACCCACCCTGCAAAGCTCTCTTCGCTATGCGAGTGGGCCACCGGTACTCTTTGTCGTCGGTGGCCCAATTTGCATTATCCTGCACTTATTGCAATTATTTTTGGTTTACACAATATGTACTCTTCTTCCATCATAGGTACAAATTGCAAAAGTTTTGATAATAGTTTTATTTCCTACCTGTCTAATAAACCTTATAGTGATAAGAAAACATTATAGTGGTAGGACCACGCTGTGGTCATTTCTCTGCCTACAGCTGCGGGCCGGTCCATCCAAGGTACTACACTCTCGCAGAAGATCGACGTCTGAGTAATGGTAATGTGCTATTCGTTCGGTGAGCGAGAGAGCCGGAAGCCCAACTGCGTGGGTTTGTATTGGTACGCAGTGACCTAGCTATGTATACACCTTTGGTATTGCGAAGGTCCGTGGGTGGCAGCAGTAACACTTATTACCAGGTGTACTCTCTGCTCGTTTGCCACCATAAGCAATTAAAAAAGAAACCCTTCTTGGGAATCCATGACGGTGCGGAACGTCTTACGTAAGGACAACAATACGAGCGAGAATTTGGTAATTGTACGCTCGCCTAATTCATAGACGTGGTTTCAAATGTGGCAATCATTTTTCACATATGGCAATTGATTTTAACTAACAAATCAAGTTTTTGAAGAATTATTTCGTCTATTCTGAATAGTAAAATTAAAATCATATAAAAAGCTGAATATTATTCAATCTTTTATTCAACTTCTATTATTTGCAAAATTTTAATTAAAATGTTACGTAACTAAGTTGAATAAGTGATCGTTATCGATTCGGATATCCAAAAAATAGCCTTATCAATTACATATAATTGTTACAAATAGAATAACAGAGTTATTTTTATTTTCTACTTAATATAATTTTAATGTAATTGTACTCTTTTATTGGTATTCAATTTCTTCACAGATCACAATGTGTTATTTTCCGTAAAGAATTTCTCAACAAAGCAATATCAAAAAACCAAAAAACATAGTTTTTTTCAAATTTTACTTATATTATGTACATATATAATTCGCTGTGTGGTAGCGGTTACGAATACTACCAACCCTTACTTTGCTCGTGGATGTCGTAAAAGACGACAATCATTTTATGACCTGCCGCCTGCCTGACGTCAACCCTCCTTGGGAATGTAATTGTTAACCAAACGGCATCAGATAGAGTTGGCCCAGGTCGTTATAAGGCTCTTAGTCGTCTTTTACGATATCCACGAGCAAAATAAAGGTTGGTAGTATTCGTAACCACTAGTTGGCCCAGGTCGGTAAATCTAATCAATGAAAATATCACCATAAAATTGCCTTATGGTGATATTTTCATTTTCTTCATAAATAGAGCTAACAAAGTGCTTGGGCTATTTGAACTATTCTGATAATAATTTAACAATGGACCACAGTAAAAGAAATAAAGACCAGAGCAAAAGGCACACTTATATTTCTTTATATCGAAATAATTCGATTTTGTCGACGCATAATTATCATAATAAACGGACACATTGCAAAATCGTGCATTCTCAGCGTCCCTTTCTTACAATATCGCTTTTCCGTTCGTCATATGCCGTTCCCGTAAATCAATTATCGGACAATTTTAGTACTTTGAGTTGTTCGGATAAGATCCAGTTTTCTTTAAGCAAATTATATGAAGAACACAGCTGCGCTTTGTTACTACAAGGAAACAAGGACTTTATCTGTTAACACTCACGATTCATTCTCGCTTCTGCTAAAGTAATCAATGAGGCACTCGCGATGAAATGCGAAATGGATTATTTTTTCAAAAATGGAATTAAGAAGAGACAATAACGTTCATTGTTTTTAAAGATGGCGGATGGGACTGGTTCAAATATAAGATTATTACTTGTGTGTTTCGCTTATGATAATTTTATAGCTTACAAAGGCACAATAGCGACTTTATTTTAATGCAAAATCTTTGTTGTGCGTTACGAAAACGGAAATCCATCTCGTTATTCCGGTTTCAAACAAAAACTATGAAATGAGTCTTTTAAAAACAGGAAACGTGGTGTTAAAGTTCTTTCTCCGCTCTAATTCAAATTAAAACACGTTACTTATTAAAAAAAAACATGATTATTTCTGCTATAGGAAAGGTAGAACCAATTTCATGTAACATTAGAATTCTTATTATCAATTAATGTTATATTTATTTCTTTTATAACTATTTTTTGATAATAACTAATTTTATTATAAGCTGCTAGTTTTTTTTTAATTTGACTGTCGTTTAATTAAATTCTAGTAACTCGATTTCGTATAAACAGACAACAGATGTTTAATATATATTTTTATTTTATTGTGAGATGATTACGATTATAATTTATTTATAAATATGGCGATCATTAATAATAGTTTTTAGATAACAATCTTAACTGTCATCTTTCATATATACGTTTTCATGTTGTTTTAATTATTTTAATAAGAAAATTGCAGTGTAGTATTGTGACTAAGTAGGGACGTGATACGTTGGCAGCTGCGTTATAGATTAGTGACGTGTCACACGCTTCCAGAAAGCTGAATAGTGCGTTACGAGTAATTTAAATAGAGCGGTCCCTCAATTGGGGTTAATTCTCGTGTTTAAGGAATATATGGAGTTTAATTATGAGGACAGCAACTGGTGATATGTCGCAACATAATATTTTCGACACGCCATTTATCAATATTGAGTATATGATTACAATTTTTTACCAATTTCTAGTTGATATCTCGTCGTAATCGTGAGACCTCAGGTTGAAATCCTACAAAGCATTGATCATTTCATCACCATTCAGCTTTTAAGACACTATTTTGTGCCACCCGCATCCAAGTACTTCCACAAATTTATATAAAATTATTTGTTTAGCTAGTGAAGGAAAAAGATCTGCAAAAAGTTGGTAAAGAAAAATTCTCCATATACGAGCAATGGCACTATGTCTGGTAAATGCCTATAGGTTAGTTCCTGATTACATCAGACTAAATTTATATAATAAGTATAATAAACCTACGATATCAATACTTTCAAGGATATCATAGAACACCAAAATATACAAGTATTCTACTGAACAAAAACTTTACAGATTTTAAGACAAGCAACATCTGATAAGAGAAACGATAAAAATCGATTTACCGTGTACGAAACAGTTTGAGCCCGTTAAAAACTTTCAAATCAATCCGGAAACTTCAAATTCTAATAACATAAAGAGCACGTTTGCTATCTACTTACATCACAAGACTCGTTTCGACTTTTTACCGAATCGTGATCCAACTTTTTGTGGAGAACACATATTCAGATGTGTAATGACCAATCTCCGGGCGTTGAACAAAAAAAAAGGTAAGAGATCATTCGAAGCATTAATGCATCAGTTACTAAACCGTCAGACGCATGCTCTTGCGCATCCTTAACGCATTCATAATAAGAACAACAAGAGTTCCATTTTCAAACGGACGAATTACAAACACGAGGAGTGTTCCACGTTCAAATGTTACTTTCGGTTCATATTCAAATTTATGTTTTGAAAATAGAACGGGAATGTTTCTTTATGATGCGCTTGTAAGTAGGGATGATTGATTTTTTAGTTTACATGTAATCGACTTCGTGCTTCAGACGTGTTTAGACGATAGATCTCGATAAAACATCTTATAAGATTAGTTAGTTCACATAGATTGTTACTAATTTTGAATGTACAGCAGATTTACTTTCTAAAGCGAGATAATCTATTTGATAGTTATTAAATAATAGAGTACGCATTTATTAATCTCGTATGGCTCTATAGTAATATTTTTTTTCTCGATCGAAGATTAGTTTATTACATAATTGAGTATAAAATTCAATCGTGCAGGTAGCGTGTAGGTAAGAGTAAACAATTGCTGTCAGCAAGCAGTCACAAAAAAATCATCAGCTCAGCTAATATACGCCCTACTGCTGGAACCTCTTCCTTAAGAGAAGAGAATTTTGATGAATTTGATCTACTGTATCACGCTGCTTGCATTGATGTCATATGCATATTAAGCTCCTTAATCGTCGTTAATTATAAATTATCGTTACGATACCCACGGGCGAGAGAGGTAGTGGCGAATTGTATTCTTACTCCATCACCACACGGAAGTACAAAAATAATATTAATTCCTTATTTGTTTTATTAGTCTTGTAACATAAACATCTCTTTGCCGATTGTGTACTCGAATTGACAATGTTATTTGGATATTCTCAAATAACTTTTAATAACAAATACGAAGTCTGGAAATATGATCGATAGATGGCAATAGAATTTTAATTCTCATCTTGCTGGCGTTCTAAGATCTCATCGCATCTTATCCGGCTATTTGGGAAAAGGACAGAGTGGTATAGTCCTACGCAATGGATCGTCATGATTATCCGCCTTTTAAGCAGACCATTGCCACTTACAGTTATGCCTACATCTTCGGGATACAAATTTATTAAAATATATAAAAAATATTTCTGTTAGTGATTAGTCAATATTTTTAATTTTATCTACAATTACTTATTAAGATCCAACTCATCCGATGATACAATTTGTAAACTCATTCAATTTAAATTGGTTAATGTATATTATTAGTAAGTGATACCCATAACGAAAATATTCTCCAAGATCTGACTCAGTATGACGAGACAGACATTCGATACTAACAGGAAATTAGATAAATACCAAAAAAAAAAACATTCACAATTCGGTCTTTTTAATACACAGTGACAGCAAAATTGCCCTACATCATTTTCAATTGGTTGTAATTAAAAAAAATCTGCTCAACAAATACGGAGGCGTTCTTGACGCGCAATAAATTCTTTATACATTTTTAATTAAGTACAAAACATTGTAGAGACTAGTTCATGCTACGGTCCGGGGTCAACACACTTAGAGAACTAACCACCATTACAATATGACCTCTGTATACGAAGAGGTTGCTAGAAAAAGCGCGCGAGCTTAGGGCGGCCGCCTCCGCTCCTCACGCAGCGTGGTCACCCATCAATCAATGGGATCATATCGCCGCGCCGAAACGAGCCAGCCACGTCTAACATTATGATTTTATAAGTTTGAGTAATATTTTATTTAAATTTTCGGTTGATTGAATGTTTCGCTTCGGAACGCTGTGGTTTTACGAGTTTAGAAAAGATCAACTTAAATAGCTAATGATTAATAATATTAAGTATTTGCAATTCAAATACTTAACGCTCAACAAGATAAACTGTGTACAACACTATATAAAATAAAATAAAAAAAAAGAAAAATGATTTGTGTGAGACATGTTCCAGCGCACGTCATCCATCTTCACTCGTTCGATATTTGAATACGTTCGAATTTGGAACAACACGAAATATGAACTTAGTTCGGTTCGTTTTTCAATTGCTTCACTTATATTTTGAATTTAGAACGTCGGGTATATCTAGATAAGAAATAGTGACGGGCGTTGGGTTTATATGTAATTTCGTGTACGTTAACATGGATGTGCCTTTAAAGTATTTTTTTTCGTCTAGACATTTTTTAATGGGTAATAAATTGTCTAGTTGGTGGTATTGTCATGATTGGATTGTCGTATGAAAGGTGTGATAGAGAAATCGCGTTTGTGTAATTCTATACGCGTTGCGTGTTACGTAAGTTGGTTGTATTGTGTATGCGAAGTGGTCGCACGCGCCACCTTCACGTATTCGCAATAGCGCGCGGGGTGGCCGACACATTCTTTAGCGAACAATTCATAGATGAAAAATAACCTACGATTAAACGTTATGCTAATGTTTTATGTACTATTCTAATTCGAACAGACCTTTATATGTATGGTATAAGTATTTGAGTTATGTCAATAAGACTTTCATATTTATTGCAATGAAAAAAAATAATTATTATCTGTCATTGATTTTAGTCTAACAGTTAGACATATATTTGTTAATTCAAACTCTCAATTTATTATATTTGGCATTATAGTATTTTTATTGGCTTATATTCTATTGGCTAAACTTTTTTTCGTGTGGTGACGGTGTTACAATACAATTCATCACCCCCTATCTTACCCGTGGGTGATCATAATAGGCAACTAAGGAATATAAAAGGCATATAACATCTATGCAAGAGAAGGAAAACTCAAAACAAACCCTATATTAACACGCCAGACCCAGTGTATTGTAATTTTGTATTGTAGGTTTATTTCCCTCACGTTTGGAGTAGGAGTCGAGCCCAACAATGGGATGTGCGTGAGCTAAGATGAGATGAGAAACTTTTAGAAAATTACTTTTATATTTATAAATCTATATTTTTATTGACAGAGTAAGAATACACATCCCACTACCACTCTCCCTCTACTGTCCGTGGAATTCTTATACGACATAAGACGACTAAGGGATATAAAGAAATGGGAAACTTTTAGAGTTACGTCTGGTTAGAGTTGAATAGTGGGTCAATTTTCCTGAGCTACGAATAGAAGAGGTATGATGATCATCATTTTAATATTCATTCAGTGTCGCACTCTTTTATGCTTAAAAGGTAAGGTCTCTGTCACTCTAACTTAATAAGAAATAATAGAAGTTTATTACCGTACACTAAGTAAATGTCTTGTCCACGTTTTGCTACTGAAAAACAACGCCATCTAATGGAAAACCCTACGCACAACCAACAGCATGTTACATGATAATCAAAAATCACTTTTTTACATCACTAGAGTAACGAACGAGTATGTAGGTACTTGTTCCTTTTTTTTTAAGAGAATACTTCGCGTTATGTAACAAATCCTTTTATCGTAGAGGACTTTGTTATAATAAAATTAAACAAATTCCTGAGACTGGCAAAAATAAAGTCCTACGTGGGGATAAAACTTATAACACTAGGCGTGGAAGACTAGTTTTTAGATCACTCCGCCTGTAGTCGATAAATACAAAATTACAAGCTTTCATTACTATTAAATTGCCATAAAATTTCCATATAGGATTCTAGAGGTCACAAGACAATGCTCAATGAATTTGTAGGGGGGAGAGGTGCTAGAACTCCGGGGAGGTGGGGGAGGGACTGGAGGTATAATTATTCGCCGCTAGCGCAGGAGGGGGGAGGGAGTTACCACGCCTGCTATTGTGACTTGAACGTCGCCTTCAAAACTTTAAAAACTTGAAGATGTTGACGTGCCTTATTAGGTGCTAGATATTTATGATATTAATAATTTTTATTTACATCCGCAAATACAAAAAAAAATCTGTGTGGTCCCGCGCGACTTAATATGCGTCAAATAAGAGAGAAAGAGGATTAGGACTCATATAAACATCAGAAATCGCAAAATCCATAGTTAATTAATTTCTAGACATTTTTTTTAAAGACAATGCCCTGCATTAAGGTAATAACCATTGTATTGCGGGGAACTTTATAAACATATAGTTACCGCAGACAAATTACACCCAGACTCAAAATAACACTTTGTTGATCGCATAAAATATTGTTCTGCGTAGGAATCGAAGCCACGGTACTGGCACAAAAATTCGGTATCTTAACCACTACTCCATCTGTGCAATCACTTGATATATATTAACCGATATAGTCTTAACACACATCTAAATGTATTTAAAACACTTAAAAACCATCATAAAGAACCCTCCCCACACAAGGATTATAACGGAATTATGTTATGGGGGAACCCTAAAAATATTAACCATCCGCCTGTCTGCTTCAAACGCATCAATATAAGTTATCTGTAACCACTCAAAATGTCTATTTTTAAACGAGAGCAAATGTAAAAATCATAACGTTATATCTTTTATATATGATTGATTTTATTACAGAACACACAGAGTATCAATGTTTTAAAATATTTAAAATTATTATGTACGCAATAGAGGTTTATTTTTTATTATTTTTTACGATTCTCTGGAATACTACGTGTTGATAAAAATATTTATTTTGTTATAACCTATATCGACAGAAATATCAGTGACAAGGAGATAATTCAAAATTTAATCATATATGTATATAATTTTTCAATCCGGTGACGGTGTAAGAATACAATTCACAAACCCCTATCGTATCCGTGGGTATCATAAAATACGAATAAGGGATGTAATATACATATAATATTTAAGCAAGAGTTACCTTACGAGTTTACCTAAGAGTTTACCTAAAACTCGAAATAAAAAAAAATATTTCCGTGTATACTACGACACATCCTATCAGATTCAGCTTAGAAGTGGAGTTGAATTGTGGTTGTCAGATGATATGCTTAATGCTAGCAACAAAGATACAGAATGACACGAAACAAAATCATTCGTAATGGTTAAGAAAAAAAATGGCTAAAAAATAAAAACGAGCTTTAATGATGACACAAATTATCTAAATAAATGCTAAATTATTTGAGTTCATGGAAACTTTATAAGTATAATAATAAAAACCAGAAAAGATAAATACTCCGAGAGTCCCATGAAAATGCAAGCAACCCGTCAACCGTAAAATCAAAATCTATAACGAACAACCTGCATATACGAACTGCATTTAATACGGTCTTTGAACTCATTCGACCTATCAAAGCAAATTAAAATATTGATATATATAAAACAACAATAAACTAATATTATCGATATAACCGTAAAGCTTCCATGAACTGACATAGTTTACTCATAAAACTGTTGGAACAAATAAACAACGCATGGAATTAGTCATCGCATTGGCAGGCGGTCTGTTTCGTCTCAATATTGTACGCGCATCTGCTATTCTTATTATATTTAATATATGTTCCGTTCTATATGAAATAATACAAGTCGTTTTTTTATAAATACCTATTACCCTTTTAGTATAATTAAGGTATAAATTAAATTAAATTAAAAATACTCGATGTAAACGGTTCAAGTTTTTTAATGTTCGAAATTTAATTTCAAATTTAGAACTCATAAATTGCCAGCGCTTGATTAAAGATACAAATATTAGAATGTTAAACTCGTTGCTTGCGAACTACAATTATTCATATTTTAAAAAATGAATACTAGTTGCCTTTTTTGTAGAGTTCTTACTAATTTATTCCAGCTTATTCGTATAGATCATGAGTCTGCTGAGTAGCTTTTTAATCTTTCTGACACCAAAACTAATTAAATTACGTCGGCGTCTAGGTGATAAAAGTCAATAATTCATTTAAAATGGGAATTGTAATTAATAATTTATATAAAGGTTGAGCATGCATGGCAGAATTGATTTTCAATAAAATGAAATTCGTTTTCGATCAGCGACACTCGCTTGCCACACTCAATCACAATCCGACGAGTAGCTTATGAATCTGGAATTTGACCGTTTTTAGCCCCATTCCACGCTACCAAATTAAAAATGTAAGAATTCTCGCTTGCAAAAGGAATTTATATTTTATTTCATTTCATTAAATCCGCCATCTTTTGTTTCCATGGCCCGTTCTGATCGGAATTCATATTTTTCTGTGTTTTGTTTCGGTTTGCGAGCGGCGTATTGTTTTATTGTTATGTCCGTTCTAAATGTTTCGTTTCTCGTTCCAAACAGAGTATTAATTATTTTCTTATTTTTGATGAATGCGTCCGACGAATTTTTAAGTCGACTTTTAGCGGCGATTAAGAGTCCATAATAATAACTGGACCTTTTCAAAAGCAATCATGATTTTCATTAAATTTTAAAATGTTACGGAGCCATCAAAATTTTTCAAAATTCACTGTAATTTTGGTGAAATCGTGCTTGCCAGTCAAGATTAGTCCGCGCCCGACCGAATACTTACTATGCTTAAACTATTAAACGCAACGTCGAATCTGAACAGACAGAGATGCGTATCGTTTACCGAAAATAATACCAGCCCGTAATCTGACATTCTCATACGAGCGACCGGAGAGTTACGCAAGTGACTTTCCGCCTTCCGACAACAAGAGGGATTATTTGTTACTCATCAATCTTAAATAGACACGGACACTCCATTGTTCCCGTGACATTTAAACGAATTTATAAATAACACAGCTAAATAAATTCTATCACTGTCGGTCATACGTATATCTAATTTAATTAATACGCGTACCGTGTATAATTCGGAGGATTTAAAAATCGAATGGTAACGCTCTGTGATGTCGTCCACGCACGCGCTTCATTGATACAATTATAATTTATTCCAAATACAAATTATAGTCGCGTTTGAATTTGGAATAGAACGCATTCCTAATTGTTGGCATACACACTCTAGCGCTATCGAACGATGCATTTTCGTATTTCGAACGTCTCTTTGTATTCGAATTTAGAAAAGGCGATTATTTTGCTCTGTTTCTTTGACGTTGAGCTTTATTGTGTGCAAATGTAATTGTTGCCGCGTCTGGTTATTGCTGTAAATATGAACGTTAAGAGTCGATGGATAGTTTCGTCTCCGTGCTCGAATCGCATCCAATGCCCATAAAGATTACGTCAAATGTGCCACGGTGATGACGTACGCCGCCCGCGAATTGTTTATTTAATATTAGTGGCTCATATTTTTCCACTTTGTAACTTTTATTAACTGTAGTATACTGTAAATAAATTCTGCGTAGTTATTTTGTGATACATTATTATATTTATGACTAATTACTATCACGTTGTATTGATGCATATCTATCGCATTTGAATATTGTAATGCAAGTAAACAGAAACAGCGTTTCAACATATTGTAACATTGCCAATGTAACATATTGCCAAAATTCTCATCATCTCATCAATTTACAAGGCTTATATTGTAATATATTATTATATGTTGTTTAATGTGAATATGAAAAATATTTCCCTTTGAAATAAAACTATTTTTACAGATTCTATCGCGTTTGTATTTGATTTTTAATTGCTCGACGTTTCGAACACTTTACAGCGTCCAAAGTCACTGGAAGAGGTCCACGAACACTGTAAAGTGTAGTAATAAAAATCAAATACAAACGCGATAGAATCTGTTAAATTAGTTTTATTTCAAATAATGTAAATGTAATATTCGCGTAAACATCAGAAATCATTATATTTTCGTTTGTTTTTATATGTTAAGGAGTACGAGCCAGAAACAATTTGCTCTTAAGGCGGAGTTAAACGCTTACTGTCCATATAAATATCTGAGGGCTTTTAATCTATTATTTGTTATAGTCATAATGCAATTTTAAATATATATTTCATCATAATCATCATATCAGCTCGTAATCTCATATGCGTCTTACTGCTGGGCTCAAGCCTCCTCCGTCATAAACTGTTTAATATAAGATTTTATTTCGAGATTTCCTTCTATTACATAGATGTTATATGCGTATTTTATCTATTAGTCGTCTCTTACGGGACCCAGAGCAATATAAGCAGTGATGAATTTCATTCTTTCTCCATCACCACATGGAGAGAAGAAGAAATAGTCATTAATATACTTATATATTATTATTGTAAAGAAGCAGAATTTTTATTAAATTTGAAAAAAAATAATAACGAAAATAAAGACGTAAATTTTATGAAGAAAATATCATATAATTAGCTTCAGTATGATAGATACCATTCGAACCCCGATTAAATTAAAAAAATAAATGTAATGTAAAAGATTATGACTGGACCAGATCCCATAAGCAGCTAACTATCACGAGTTAATTACTAGCAGCCATATAGCATTTAATAAGCTAAATTATTTATAAACTTTACGAGCGGAAAATACTGAAACGTCTACATAACGATGGAGATACAAGCGGAAAATTTTGTTGTTACACGTGAAATCTCATCTAAGTTGGTAAGACGGTTGGAACTGATTTCCACTTAATGTAAGTTCAAATCTCATATGTGGCAAACATTTTTCACTTGTAAAACACTTTTAAGATGTACTTTTTTTTTAATTTCTTATGGTTCATTCGTGTGGTGAATGAGTAAGAATA
This sequence comes from Lymantria monacha, assembly GCA_905163515.2. Lineage (NCBI taxonomy): Eukaryota > Metazoa > Arthropoda > Insecta > Lepidoptera > Erebidae > Lymantria > Lymantria monacha. The sequence continues at coordinate 8,401,519 of LR991107.1, read as the reverse complement.
CTATTCACCACCCCATATATTACCCCTGGTTGATCGTACGAGACTAAGGGATATAAAACGCATATAACATCTATGCGACAGAAGGAAAACTCGAAACAAAACCCTATACCAACACGTCTGACCAGCGCGGTATAGTAGTTTCATTTCCCTCCCATTACGGAGGAGGCCCGAGCCCAACAGTGGGAAATTGTATGGGCTGTGATGATGTGTATGAATCAAATGTGAATGAATCAAATTGAAATACAAAAACATTACCTACTTGGTATCTTCTACTGGCAGTTATGAAAAAAAGTAGTAAGACGAACGTAGGACGAGGTTTCCGACTTTTGGCGGGAATCTAAAACGTCATGTGGTGCTCTTGTATTATATTCGATATCTTAGTGTTTTAACGTGTTATATTAGATATTTTTTATGGTATTTTATGTAATATGATGTGACAGAACAGCTGGTATGTAGTGAATATCATATAAAAGTGCTTTACAACGTTTTCGTTTTCCATCAAAATTCCTAGAACATACCATTAACAGTGTCACCATAGCACTGTTGATGGCGACAATTCGACTGACTGACAGACAATGACTAACCTGAAGAGATTAAGAACGTGAAGATAATTATAACTCGACACTGGCAAAAATGGCTCGTATAAGTAGCTGATTGCCAATACATAAAAAGAAGAAGAAGAAGAAGAAGAAGACGAGGTTTCCAAAATCAAATAAGTAAAAAAAATCGCAATAGTAACTAAATATTTTGAATTTGGAAAATTATAGTTCCATTTATGAAAATTTAAATCTAGTTCGAATCGAGTAACATTAGATGTGATCAAACAGTGGTATAATAATGTTCTAGAATTAAATCGTATCTAAACTGTAGTGAGCCGCTCGAAATAGGGCGCGTTTGCAGCAATTATTTTAGCTCTGTCTTTCTGAAAATTGGCAGCCGTGTGAGATCTTTTGCGAACGGTATTCGGTTGAGAAACCGTTGTATACATGTCCAATAAACATAGACCTATGATGTCCCCTCAATACACTCACATTTATTAGGAATATACTGAAAGTGAATATGTCAACTGAGTCTGGATGGGTTTTATAAATAAAACGCCCTGATATGCGAATAATAGGTAAGTCTGTCCGTCAGAGTGTACTCGACGAGTGAACTATGCATAGTTCACTTCGCTATTTTATTTCAGTCATATTTGTGTTAGCTAAGACGTTATGTTCGACTGATCAACAAATCACTGTCATTTAAATTATATTAAAGTTGGGCAGTAAATTTTTGTTATTTACAGCATTTATCGAGACTACAGAATCTCGGAGTCGAGTTGAAAATCAATAAATCTATGGATTCGATTTGCTGCAAAGCTCTTATAAAACCAGTTTAAACTCAGTGCAATAATAGAACGTTTAAAATAAAAAAAAATAAAAATGAAGCACCACAAACGTGTGCTATTAATTTCTGCTACAATTTAATACCATAGAGAGAAATCAAACAGAAAAAAGTCCGACCAACGCCGTCGCGCGCTGAAAATTTACATTTGTAATCAGAGCCATTAACGTCGACAATAAAATGCATTGACATGTGTAAGAGTGGGACGGATGTATCGCGCGGGAGAGAGCAAGCCGCTCCTTGCCGAGTAGCGCCAGACACAATAGCGGCGCGTGCACATCAAGACAGAGACACATGTATTCAGTAAGAGAGAGACAGTTACAATTTCGTCTGCTTCGCTTGGATTCAATAATAGGTGCGTTCAGATTTTATGCGTTTGCGAAAAATGCACACAGATTTATCGTTTGGCTTTCCGCTTAGTCTATTATCGTATACCTACGGTAAAGATAAATGATTTTTTTTTGTTATTAATGATTTATACAATGAAAAAAAAACCTGTAACAAATATTATATACAAATTTTATTATAATATTCAATGTAAAAGTTAAGTTTTTAATAGCATATACTTATGATAAAATAGCCGCAAAATTTGCGTGGCTATATTAGATCTCATAATTTAATCCATATTCAACCAAAAGTTAAATAATTTTAATAAATATTAATTATTTTACAAAGATTATTTATTATTATATAATCTTTCAATTATATTAATTAAAATACTTTACTAAGACTACAACTAGGACATGATTTGCATTCATTATTTTATTTAGTGGATCAATAACGTGAAGTCCATTTTATATAATATTTCGTGTGATACTATAAAAAATTATATATCTAGCATATTTACATACATATTTTGAAGTGAACTTCTGAAACTTAGGAAATCTTGTATCTCGAGGGATTTGACTAATATATAATTCATGGACATCAATTACACCTAAATTTTAGTACACACAAAGTATTTCATACGCGGAATTGAAGCTACAATAGGTAATATATCTTGCTATCATAATATACCTACATATAAGCCTTACGTGAATAATATTTATATCAATCCGATATTTATTCAATATTTTTTTTAGTTAAATGATATTTTCATACATACATATTATCACGCTATATCCCTTGCAGGGTAGGCAGAGAGAACAGAGAGCCAGAGAACTCTATCCTTGCATACTTTACTCGCTTCCTCAACATTCATAATTCTCTTCATACATGCTCGCCGGTTTCGGAGACTCTTGACTCCACCTTCCTTCAGTACGTGACCAATCTGGTCTAGGTAGGTTAGTCTCGGTTTCCCCGGTACCTACATCCTTCCAGTTTCGCATTGTATATCTTCTTAACCAGACGTTCGTTCGGCATTCTTTCTACATGTTCGAACCATCGGAGCATTCCCTTTCGCATCTTCTTTCATGTTTCAGACATATCACGTTCCTGATAATAAATAGATATATAGTTCTTGTACAAGTTTTTTTCTAATATATATAGGTATGGCATCATCATTATTAGCTATTTTTTTTTCAATTATTTTGCCAAAAAGAAAATAAGTGTAGTGTAGTAGACTAACCGCTTTGATCTGGAGAAGTTCCGTACTTGAAAGTAGAACTTTACTTCACTACGCACGTACGAGTATGTCCCAGCCTTTTCAAGTTCGCAAGAAAAACAGTTTAAGCTACTTCTATATGGCGTACTAACATGTATTCGTTACATAATTTTCATTTTGCAGTGTGTCATGTAAACGCGTATAAAACCGCGATATAGCAGTTGCTTTAGCTCTTTTTATAGCAAACTTTTTGTAACCTAATAAACGTTGCCAATCAAAATTTCCAGCCTTCCCTTATAAAAATAATTTCACAATTATAACAAAATACTCATGTTTCTATTAATAATATAGGTAACTAGGTAAAAAAAAATCATATTGTATATATGAATTCCGTCATTTTAAAAAATAAAACTGTAAGTTATATGGGCGCAGTGCGCATACAAAATGAACGCAGCATAATAGAGTGAGGCGACAGGTGCGCGGGCGCATTCCCGCGCGTTGTGCGAAAACGAGAAACGCCGATTAAAATGAAATACGCGACGTACGCAGGTTAATTATAATTATACTATTTTAGTGACGACGAAATATTGTTGTTATTTATGTTAGATTACTCTGTGATTTATTAAGCTTTCCAATTAGGTACGGGATATTAAAAATACAATGGTGGACTTTTGGCGGGAATGGAAAAGCAACATGTGGTCAGGTTTTATATGATATTAAATTTGATTTATGATGTTTACGCGTTTGTACAGATTTAAGGAAAAGCCACTGCTTTCCACTTTACTAGATAGATTAAATGCATTATGTCTTAAAATATAAGATAAGATGGGAGGAATATAATACATCTAAGAGTTTATATGTATTAGATTTAAATCTGGGATTCTGTAATATCTAAAAATATTTAATTACGTGAATGATGATATGAATATAGAGACGGTAAGGGAACGAACTCGTCTACTTGACTTGTTCAGAGAGAGAGTAGAGGGTCTTGAAAAGTAGATTCATTCAACAATGATTAAAATAAACATTATAAAGACCCATCATTTTATACAAAAACATGAGTTTTGACGATATTATCTGATACGATTTAATACTATTCTTTGAATTTTATCGTGTTTGTATTCAAATAAAAATTAAATACGAATATTATCGCATTGGTATTTAATTTTTAATATCACGACATTTCGAACACTTTAGTTGTACACTTCCAAAGTGTTCGAAACGTCGAGAAATTAAAAATCAAACACAAACGCGATAGAATTCGTAAATATAGTTTTTCATATGTGTATTTCAAGCTTAAATATCAGCATTGATGACATAACTTGACGTTACGTAGCAATGAAATTGAATTTGATAAAGCAACAATGGCTGCGTCTAATATTGAACGTCGTTATGATGATGGAGAGATGAATGAATATATAATGAAAATTTAATATATTATTTACATATCGATTCTAGAAATCATAAATATAGTACCACAAAATTCCAATTGTACATTAGATTAGAAAAACCTTTTTATTTTTTTATTAAAAATTTATTTCTTTTGTACATACATACATACATATCATCACGCCATATCCCTTGCACGGTAGGCAGAGAGAACAGAGTGCCAGAGAACTCTATCTTTGCATACTTCACTCGATTCCTCAACAATCATAATTCTCTTCATAAATTTAAAAATATTTCTTTTGTAATTTATTTTAATTCTTTTTTTTTAAATTTTAAATTACTTTAAGTATGCTTTATAGTGCCGATATATTTTGAAATATTAATATACGTGATGTAGTATTTCTTTAATTTTAAAAGGAACTTATCTGTATTATTTTCTATATTACTATAAGGTATAAGGTTGAATAGTTTCATTTGTTTGAACGCGCAAATTTCGCTAACTCATTATGATTAGTAAAACTTTTATTTTTTAGTCTCATTATCGAACTAGATTATAATAGATAAAGCTACGACAAATAAATGTTAGCAAATCGGGTGAAATTAGCATCAGTTGTCATGACAATTGATGAGATAACAAACAATTTCAATGATATCTTATAAATATTTATTAATGTTGATATTACCAATACAACTTAGATATTTAAATTAAATAATATCATTACGCTATATTACATGCAAGTGAAGCTACTGGCTTTGTAATTAATATTAGAACGCAATTTATCTTCAGCTGAGTAATAAAATATATACTCAATCTATTAGTTGCACTGTCCGTAACAACGATTGTTACATTTGAAATAACAAAACATATCTCCACAAATAGCCGTCTCGTCTTCTACGATGTGTTGCCACGACAAAATATTTCATTATACGCTTATTAAATAACTAAATATTATACGTTTGATGAACTAAAAACGAAGTCTTGCGAAAAATGACGAGAAGAGCCGAACATAGACGTACAATGTATTCTTATTTTAAACTTTTTAGAGCGCGATTGTTACGTATTCGAATTTTAATTTTAAAGCTACTTTTTATTTTATTAATTTTAATTTATAATAAATAATTATTTTTAAATTATTTTAGTATTTTATTTTTATGTACTAGTTTACAGACTTAAAACATGAAATAAGTAATAGTAGTTTATTTAGTATACTTGTATTTGACTAGTTATTCGCAATTATCTAAAGGCAGATAAGATAGTGATAAATATGTATTATATAAAGATATTTACATACATACATATCGTCACGCCATATCCCTTGCAGGGTAGGCAGAGAGAACAGAGTGCCAGAGAACTCTATCTTTGCATACTTCACTCGCTTCCTCAACATTCATAATTCTCTTCATACACGCTCACCGGTTTCGGAGACTCTTGACTCCACCTTCCTTCAGTACATGACCGATCTGGTCTAGGTAGGTTAGTCTGGGTCTCCCCCGGTACCTACATCCTTCCACTTTAGAGATATTTAAAATATGACAATTAGGTATTTTTCCTGCTCATATCCCAATTGGAGTAACAAAATATGTACCTACTCTTTTTACATCTTGCACTGCAAAAGTTTTGAAAATAGTTTTAATAGTTGGGAACAGAAGAATATACATACATACTAGTCAAACACATAACCCAAAAGCTTAATTGCCGGCAACCCAATTGGGTAGGTTTGGGGTTTATATTGTTAGGCAGCGGCCTAGTTATACCCTTGGTATTGCAAAGGTCCATGGGCGGCAGTGACACTTACGATCAGGTGTGCTGTTTGCTCGTTTACCACCATATGCAATAAATAAAAAAAAAAAATAAAAAAAAAAAATTGTAGTCGTGTAAAATAATTTACTTTTCTTATGATGGCAAACGAGCAAGCAACACTCTTGATTGCAAGTGTTACTGATCCTTTGCAATATCAAAGTCGTAATTAGGTTGCTGCCTACCAAACAAAAGCCACCCAAGTTGAGCTTTCGTCTTTCTCGCTCACTGATCAAAGCGTAACAGCACATTTCCACTGCTCAGATGTGGGTTTTCTAAGAGAAAGACTACCCCGGACGGACACTCCCGCGACTGTAGACAGAAAACTATCAACAATGTGGCCATACCAGATACTCAGAATATGTATAGTATTCATATAATTTCTGATGTTTATCGTCGTCGTTTCCGTATGGTGACGGAATACTACGGCGACTAAGGAATATAAAACGCATATAACATCTATGCGAGAGAAGGAAAACTCGAAACAAAACCCTATACCAACACGTATGACCAGCGTGGTATAAGTAAGTCAATTACCCTCCCATTATGGAGGAGGCTCGAGCCCAACAGCCCACAACATGGGTATACACAATGTACATAGTATATTGAACTTTTAGTTTTATTTATGTTAAGTGACGGTGTTGGAGGTTTAGTGTAGAAATAAATAAATGGGCTGCTAAAAAAACGATTTATCCGTCTGGTGACGGAGTAAGAATACAATTCACCACCCCATATCTTACCCTTGGGTGATCGTAAGAAACGACTAAAGAATATAAAACACATATAATATCTATAAGAGAGAAGGAAAACTCGAAACAAAACCCTATACCAACACGTCTGACCAGCGTGGTATAGTAGGTCAATTACCCTCCCATTATGGAGGAGACTCGAGCACAACAGTGGGACATATATGAGCTGAGATGATGATGATGATCGTCAGAAATTATCATAATTATGTCTTTTATTGTTATATTATGTATATCTAATTAGATAATTCAAATAAAGAACACTTTCATTGATAAAAGGTTTATAGATTCACATGAACAGTTCGAATATTCTTGACAGAATTAAATTATGAATTCGAATTAATTTTGCAAGTTACGAAAATATTTTTCAAAATCGATGTTCGAATTAATCACATTTCTTGACCAAAAGTAAACAAAAATTTCTACTTATTATTGTCGTTAGCAAAATAATTCACTCATTACTTACCACGCACCGTTAAAACATCGTCTTTAAAATAACTATGACAAACGAAATGTAACTTAAAAATTACCGTATAAGGTACAGTTTAGTATGCTTGTAAATCACTGGCCATTCAGCAAATCACAAGTTGTAGAGACGTAACAAAGTGGAAATTGTAGTGTTTATTGTTGATGCGATAATAAAGCAACGTTTACAACTGTTTTATTAACACTTATCTCGTAAACTATGACGACTGCTTTTTAGTATAACTGAATTATATTTACTTAACTATATTGCAATTTTGTGCGTATAGATTAAGAATATGTAACATCAAAATTCTATCCGTAGTTCTTTTAAATTTAAAACTTTCATATACAAAACTCATACAAGTCTAACAATAATATAAGGATAGGAATCTGTAAAGAAAAAAATTAATATTCATATTTCTACCTCAGACGGTATAAGGAATACAAAATCGAAAACATCTGTACCGCCTTCTTTTTTTCTTAAATTTAACAAAGACAACTAATGTATTATGAAACCGAAACCAAGCGTGTATTCAACCGAACTTCCTTTAATATTTTCTCTACTTTCGATATACATTGCTTTCTTATTGATTCAATATAATTCGTCCTTTAGTACACAACCGTTAATGTATAAAGTATGCTTCGACGTAATTTTATGTAACTTCGTTCCGTTCACAAGGACATTCACCCTACTTTTTTTACGAATCCGATCTCATTCTTTTTTCGAATCGTTTTTATTCGATTTTAATTGTGTAAGGGTTTCCTTTTTAAATAATGTTGACAAGTTAAAGGATTAATTGAACTTGTTTTTGAAAAAGGAACGAAAAGTAATAGATCATTTCGTTTATACTTTGTTTTTCATATAACTACAAATATTATTAAAACTTTAATTGGTTATCAATTGGTTTAAAATCAAATAATGTTTTAAGATTATTGGCTCTGATATATTCTTTAGTTAGTTTATATTATGTAGTATATTTAATAGATATGTAATCTACATTTTGATAATTATAGATGATTGTTTCAATTGCTTTAAATAAAAATATTTCATTTTTTACTTTAAATGATGTATGCAATGAAATCTCTTTTCCAACAATAATACCACATAATCCTTAACATAAAATAGTATACGAGGCGATATTGAAGCTTTAAAATCTTTTGAATCATTTCAATAGATACTGATTGTCCGCTGTTCAATGAAAAAATAAATTCTAACTCCCGCCCGCATAACGTACACTGTAATACTAAAAATATCGGACCCCTTTTATATCAAAAAACATTACCCTCGCCCTAAGATAAAATTGTTCCAGAAATATTAAAATAGTCAAAAGAGTTAAATTTAAAACGGAGGGTAGACAAAAAATAATCCCAATGCTAACACAGCTGACGATAATACAATAACTAGGCAGTTTTTTGAGGGATGAATCTGCTTCTTATAGAATTATGAAAACAATGAAATGTGTTCTTAAGTTCCTCTTATATTTTTAATTTATGTAATATTATATTTACGTAAAGTTGGTGCAATTATAAATTTTAACTAATTATCTAACGTTATAATTATTTTATTTAACTGAAATATCACCTGAAAATAATGTCGCAATCCTAACCACACGTATCTACGAATAAGAAACGATAGGGTCTCGTGCACTAGAAGTACGGGTTGAGAGCCCTCAGCGCTCACCCACAGTCCGGGTAAAGTTGTCATAGCCATCTGAGGCTAACAACTAAGACACACAAAACATAAAAAAGAAGTACACTCGCAAATAATAAATATATCCAGTAACTACAGTTTCCTCAAAAAAAAAATCGATTATGATGATAGTGTGACGGGTTCAATTCCCACGCAGAACAATATTTCATACGATCGATAAATTGTTGTTCCGAATCTGGTTGTAATTTGTTCTCGTTAATCTCGTTAATAAAGTCTTTCACAATTTAAGGATTGTTTCCTTTGTGTAGGGGTTGAGCTTAGGGTAAAAGTTTCAAATTATCTTTTTAATTTTTAAATAATATCACACGAGTTAGATAGGCACTCATACTCGTTTAAAGCACCTAACTAGCTCTAAACATAACTAGCATATAATAATAATCAATATAAATCATTTGTATGGAATAAATTTTACTACGTATGTACAACTGTATACTCATTCATTCAAAATCTCTAATATTCACTTATTCACAACAATTAATTTTATTAAAGTTATAAAAAATCTACGCATTGTTGTTATGGACAACAAAAGTGGCAAAGGGAACGCATGACGAAAGCAATTTAAAAATGGAAGGGTTTTACTTTTAGTTCCAATTTTAAAAAATGAACCCGCGACGAGTGATTTGACGATTCGGGCGGGATTGTAAAACGAACTTTTATGATGCGAGAGGGAACTAGCGATTTTATCTTTCATTTAATTTTTTTTTTATTAAGATTAGTTTCAATCCTTGTATTAACAGGTATCTATACAACGCATATGATTTAAATAAATTACTCGATAAAGCCATACCATAAATTCAATATTTATGATTATAGGTAACTTTTAATAAACTGTGATAATAAATTCGAAAAGCAAACATGTGATTCTAAAATTAAACTGAAAAGAAATGAGTTCTGAAAACGTTCCCATCCACTTGAGGCGTGTTACTTTTAAGTAATTTCACTTGTGTACATAAACCCTGTCGGCCCGCTCCCACTACACGCACGCACACATCGATACTGGCGCAGATGTTGATTCCATAAAATAATATTTCATGTAAAGCACTAACCGACCGACCGAGGGCGGAAGGATTGCGTTCTATTTTTAAATTTTTATATTTCGAAGCAATTCAATCTTTGTACCAGCCGCATTTGATTCCTTACACGAAATCTAAACAGTACCCACTTTGTGTGATAAATTATGGCCGCATTATTTGCTGGTTCATGTTACATTGATTTTAGAATTTAATTAATAATAACTGTGGTATTATTACAAATTTGAAAGCCCAGCTGACCTCTAAGATTGTTTGAACAATTCGCTCGTGACCATTCGTCAATTAAATCGGACGCGGGGACTCGTTATTAAAGGCGTATAAAAAAGAAATAAATCTTGAGGCGAGTTTTAAAAAGCTCCGTTTCGAAGTAAAGAATGTTGTGTACAATCTCGGTTCGGACAAAAAAGTGACAACAAATAAAAAACGTCCCGCAACACGGCCGACCAACAGATTATCAGCGCTAAAAGGGTTGCTCCCGCGCTCTCCTTCTTTTGTTCCTTCCAAATTCAAACTTGGGATCCGTACAAGGAGCGTTCGAATGCGAATTCTATTTTTGAATATTCTACTGAGAATTTTTAATTAATGCTGCTTGGCCAGGCTCGTATTTTTAAAATTCGTATTCTGTTTTAAATCGAGTTCGATATTCAATTTTTGCGTTCGATTTCTGCGTTTTTTATTTATGTTGTGCGATAATGACGTTTCGCTTTAAGTGCTTTATTTCGATTGGCGATTTTATTCCGATGTATCTCCTTGAAGGTCGGTAGTTTTAGTGATTAATGGTCCAGATATGTGGAATGCTTTTTAAACGAAATATTGAATTTAATGATGTTTTGTGGAACTGCGCGATCTGTTTTTGTTTCGACAGGCGTAGGCGTATTTCTATAGGCGGACTCAATGACAGCGTATATTACCACATCGTACTCAATAGATACATGCCTGCACTATCGATCACCCGTTCAGTGCGGCATTTATAATGTTATATATTTAATAAAGACTTTTTTTGATGCGTTAACGTTAAAACTTTATAGCTGATGCTTAAATTGACGACCAGATTGCGTTTATTACATCATTTACAGCCCTTACAAGAAACCAATAAGACGTGAATATGTAACAAAGTAAATGAAAACATCAAGTCGGGAGTCAATGTAAACAGTAGAATACTATTAACGTTTGTATTATTGTAGTCTGTGTGAACGTATGCACTTTAAATGAGTAACCAATAAGTCGCATTAAGAGGTCACTTGACGCATAGCATCACACGCAGTCAGCATACTCAAGTCGTTGACCCCAATACAGAAATGGGGACTTCTTATTATGATATTATAAACGATTTATCGATATTCTATCAAGCGATCTATTTAAAGTTAATGTAAAATATTTTACACAATTTCCCACCCCTTACTTTGCCCGTGAGTGACCTTAGAGATATGCAAAACTCAACATAAAATTATAAAACCAACCCGTTTGACCTTATATTGTAAGTCAATTGCCCTCCTAATGTGGAGTAAGCACGAGCTCAACAGTGGGACTTGAATAAGCTGAAACGATATAGCATATAGGATTCACATTTCTATTGATATTTCAAATAAGATAAGCAAAAGTATTAAAGTAGCGAATAAACCATAAAGAATCAATTTATATTTGATTTGGCTTGGAGGATGTTAAGTTGTTTACTTTAATCTCATTGCTAATACATTAATATTGAATTCTATCAAGAGATGAACTAGCTCAAGAGACTCAGAGTAATATCAAATTAAAAACGTAACTGAAATTAAATTATTAAAAAGAAGATATGGTAACATGTAAAAGCTGTTGTCAACAACATGATTTTAATTATTAAAACGATGTTAGAAATGAATGTAATATTCTCTCATCGATTGACCTATCTCGAGTCAAAGAAAACCATGGAAGATTAGAACTCGGTACTAGGATCGCTTATATGGCGATCGAAAAGTACGTGTACGACAAGTTATAAGGTTGTGTATCGTTGTATCCGCCACCGTGATAGGTTTGGACAGGGATCGATCATAGTCTGTCACAAAAAAAAGCGGAGGAAATAAAACATATTACATATACTTTAATATTCATTTGATTGACTTATTTCAACTGAAAAGCAACAAGACTTTAGTTCTTACAACTAACAAGAATAGTACAATAGAAACTTTCAGAAATCATTAAACAAAAGCGTGTTCAAGGAATCGTCTCTCTAAAGCGAAAAGCAATATAAAACTGTTCTCATACATAACATATTCAAATTTCCTACTTTCTTTATACATATTCGAGTTCAATATATCATGTACTTATATGTATTTTAATAATACGTTACGTCTAGTAATCATTCGTTCACATAATGGTGTTCACTTAATATTCCATTTTCAAAAATATTTGAACCGTCATGCTCGTTCCATTCCATTGTATCGGAGTTCGGCTATCTGATTTTAAATTTGGAAGGCGATCGATCTCTTATTGGTTCGAACGTTTGAATTTGGAACTTAATTGTGGTTTGTGTTAATTAAATTAATTGAAATTGATTCGCGTTTCGTGAGAGCCGATAGTAGAGCGTCAATGGGCATAAAATTTTAAACTTAAACATGTCTTAATTACATTAAATTATTCATTCACGTTCACATATTATTGGAATAAGTAAATATATCTTACCCATTCCTTTTTGAGAGAATTATACATGGTAATTGAGCCAGTAAACTAAACAAACAATGTCGTAGCAGAAGGAGATAATCTTAAAACTAAATTATATGCCTCAAACTATCTAACTAAAATGGGTTGGTAGATAGTTAAATTAATTCTTCTAATTGGAAAATACTGGCGATTTTATTGTGTATTATGACTGATGCAGTAAGAATACAATTAACCTCTATTTTACTTATGAGTGTCTAAAAAGATGATTAAAGGATATTATATGCATTGATATTATATGTAAGAAAAGAAAAACTCGAAATAAAGCTCTACCAACTCACAAATTAAGCTTTACATTTTATATTGAGAAGTTTGTTTGGTTGAAAATACTAATCTCAGAAACTACTGGTCTGAATTGAACATTTCTTAAATTGTTGGATAGGTCCTTTATTGAAAAAGGCTATTGGTTATATAACATCACGCTGGGATCAATAGCAGAGCATTAGTGAAAAATGTTGCAAAAATAGGAAAAAATATTTCTTTTAAAAGCTTCTGTCGTGTGTGGTGCTTGCTCTCTCTTTCTTTCAGATGTCCCGCAAACACAGCTGCCGATATACATATATATATATATATATATATATATATATATATATATATATATATATATATATATATATATATATATATATATATATATATATTTGTATATATTTTACTCTACTGGGTTGAGAGCCCTCAGCGCTCACCCATAGTCCGAGACAAGCTGTCAAAACCAGCTGCGGCTAACAGCTAAAACACATACTCTAGTAAATTTCAACTCTGTTTGTCATTTGTACCATATTCTAAAATTGCTTCCCGAGTCGATGAGAGCCGATTTTACTCGAATCATTACATAGGCAAGCGTGACGGCTTAGTCTTATGCAATACTCACAAAATAAAATGCACTAAATTGTACGTAAAGAAGTTATCAAATGAAAAATCAGTATTTCACCATATGTAATATAATTATTTTTTATTTTCAGGTACTATTCTGAGACAAATATGTGGAAGCGAGATCAATTCAAAATATTATCATTTATTACGAAATTACTCGGAAACTGTGAGTCAATATCAGATATTCTATGATTTGACAGTAAGATTATATATATATATATATAGAATCATATCAGCATCATCTCAGCTCATACCTATATATCCCACTGTTGGGTTAGGGCCTCCTCCATAGTGTGAAGGAAATTGACCTACTGTACCACGCTGGTCAGACGTATTAGTATAGAGATTTCCATCTCTTGCACAGATGTTATATGCATTTTATATCCCTTAGACGTCTCTTATGATCACCCACGGTTAAGATAGGGGGTGGTGAATTATATTTTTATTCCGTCACCGTACGGAAGTAATATGTACTCATTATTATCCCACTCTTATCCCAATTACGTTGAGTGGACACGATATGTTCGAGGATTATCATTGTACATATTGCACAAGTTATTGGCTATATTTTTTTATGATCGGCCGTCTGTCTGACGTCAACCCTCATTGGGAATGTAATTGTTGACCTGACAGCATTAGATGCAGTTGGTCCAGGTCGATATAAAGCTCTTAATCGTCTTTTACGACGCGAGCAATGTAATAGTTGGTAATATTCGTAATTGCCATAATCCAAATTTTGAATATGTATTACTGATTATACTACTTTTTTTTTTTTTTTTTTTTTTTTTTTGGGGGTGGGCTACGGTCGGCGCACTCCTCGCACCACTCCATATCCGGGGTGACAGAGGGGCGTAAGCGCGCACACCCGTAACCCACCCGTGACGTCGCCTTCGTCGTTGGGCCGACCACCGGAGCAGAGTGACTTGACGTCAGTGGTCGGCCCGACACAAATGATGACCTAATGCTTGAAATGTCTATTAATTATACTAAGTGTTATAGGTTCGATTGCCGTACAAAATACTTTGTGCGATTCATAATTTGTTCTTTTGAGTGGTAGTTTTGTAATTTGGACCCGTTAATTATATGCGTATAAAGTTCCTTGCAATTCAAGGATTATGGTATGTGGGTTATAGGTACTTCAAATAGTTTCTTTTTATTCATAGTATTATTCCTTCATACCCCAAGAAACAAATGAAAAAGTTTGTTTTTGTCAGCATTTCTCTGTTTTCGTCATCAGTATAAGCATACACAAGCACGTCTCATTGCTGAGCTCGAGTCTCCTCTACAACGTGAGGGTAATTGACCTACTATACCATGCTGGTCAGACCAGTTGGCATAGAATTTTATTTCGAGCTTGTCTACTATTGTGATGATGTTATATATTTGCGTCTCTTATCTTATCAATCATGGTATAGGAAGGGGTGATGACAGACGGCACTTTATAATCATAATCACACAGTAATTAAATTTATATCTTATATTATTCATCATCTTCATTTATTATTGTGTGAGACTCCCCATAGGAAGGGCAATAGATCTAGTATACCACGTTAGACTGATATTAGCTTTTATTCCGACTTTTTTTTCTTGTACAGTTGTTATGTATGCATTTTTTTTAACAATAGACAAGACAACATCCATTACTAAGGAAATAACTATATTGCGCTTTACAAACATACAATACAAAAATTACACCCAAACTCAGAACAACAAGTCGTTGATCGAACAAAATATTGTTCGAACCCACGGCTCTAGCTCTGTACGTCGTAGGTCTTAACCACTGCGTAATTTGTACAGTCGATATTATATCCCTTAGTTATCTTTTATGACAACCACAAGCAAGATAGAGAGTGGCGAATCGTATTCTTACTCCGTCACCACACAGAATATAGGATATAATTTTAATATTTATAATTCTTCTGTTCGTGTGTTTGTCACTTAATTCCTCCTAAACGGCTGAAACGTGTTTGATATTTTTTGTGTGTATATTTCAATAAAAATAGTTGGACTATATTTAATTTATTGTACGATTAATAAAAGTTACAAAGATATCTTTAATGTGATGCTACTTTTTTCGGGCAGAGCAGAGTCTGCCGAGTATGCTAGTTATTTATAAAAACCCGATTACGAGCGAAAAATTATTGTCACAAGTGGGATTTGAACCCACACCTATCGGTAAATCCGTTCCAATTGTGCTGCCACTTACACCACCGTGAACTATTGTAGGACATTCAATTCTCGCATCGTATTATATTTTCGTCTTTTTTTTTAGGGAGTTGTGTGCCATCTACCGGACAATGTTTACACATTGTACAGGTTTAATACTTCAAACTTTACAGTTAGAATTGTATTAAACTAGTTATTATTATTATATCCTATACTATATTTTTATTAAAAAATTTAACCCCTTACATACAGTAGGTATGTAATTTTATTAAAGTCCTCCCCCATCTAGTGTGATGTTTATTTTTTAAAAATGTAAAGCTTAGCTATTGGGATGATAAATGACGTGGACCGGAGTCCCTAACGTAATCACATTGCTATGTTCATATCAGATCAAGAGTGAGCGAAATTATTATATAGGTGTATACATTATATACAGAGTGTTTATATATATCTCACCTACCTAGACCAGATTGGTCACGTACTGAAGGAAGGTGGAGTCAAGAGTCTCCGAAACCGGCGAGCGTGTATGAAGAGAATTATGAATGTTGAGGAAGCGAGTGAAGTATGCAAGGATAGAGTTCTCTGGCACTCTGTTCTCTCTGCCTACCCTGCGGGATATGGCGTGATTACATGTATGTATGTAAAAAGTTAATTTAATTAAATACACTTATAAATTTATTCTTTATTACGTTATGTTGTATTTAAAAAAAATCTCTTACTGAACAGAAGGCTGTACATAACTTTCCATAGACTAAATAATTATACGTCAAAAAAAAAAAGAAACTTTGTATTTTAAAATCATTCTGTAGATAAAATACCACCCTCTGTTGGTAGAGCGTAGTTATATCATCTAAATTGGACCTAAGCACTAAGGATATTAAATGTTGTTTACGACCTTAATAGTGATGCGACATCGTGATACTGAAATAGGTATAAACGAGTACCGAGTTCAGTCTTACTCAAATCACTCGGATGGATTATGTATATATATGTAACCAGTATCGTAATAGTAACAGTTGTCAAATGACTAGACGTTCTTAAACTTAGTACATGTTCGGCGTCCATATTGGTTCAATTAGGTATATTTTTTTACACAAGCGGTTGTTGTTTCACTTTTTTTTGTGTATAATAAATAGTTTTTATTATAGGTTTAATAAACAATGGACGATGCAATTTGCACACTAACCATTTTATAATTAACAAGTTAAATGTAACACAAAAAAGTAGTACAATGTGAAGAAAATTACTCACAGTCTAAACATGGCTGTGCGACCTATTGCCTAACACGTTATTGACATTCCTAGGTACTATAATGACGTGACATAATTCGAATTCCGAATTCGACTTTTGAAAAAAAGAACTGTACTGACTATCAAATGATCGATCGTTCAAACAATTATATTACATTTAAAGACACCAAAACGCAATACTTTTTAATTTTCAAATATGGAATTTCTGGAGCATTGAACTTTTTTTTTCACAACGATCTTATGGAGCATCGACACTTTAATTAGAACGTAGCTTTATTCGTTTAATAATTATAATCGAATGTGTATAATTACGTTCGAATATCGAATTGGAGCCGGGCGTATTGATATTAAAAATGATGTTTTTGTCTGTCGAACGTTGAAACAAAGCGGCGGTAATTCGTATGAAGTGACTTGCGTTTAGTTCAACTCTTTGTCTGTCTATCTGTATTCACAAATAGAAGCATTTAATTTCTTTTTTCTATACTAACTTTTCGATTATTATCATCTTTAATAATCATCTGTGTCGATTAAGTATTGATTGTGCTTATAACAATGTATAATGATATAAATAAAGAAAAATGAAATTCATATACTATTTATTTATTTTGGCTAATTAAGTAATGCCTAATAAGGTTTTGGGTATATAATTAAAAGACATAACCGAGTATCTTTGCAGTAACGTTTTATGGATATGACTAAGTCCCAAAAATGTATGCCGTCATGAATTATTTATGAACAACTTCATACTTCCCAGGCACCGTTTCGCCACAAAAGCGGTCGTTTTTGGGAATAAATTCATCGAAAAACGCCTTTTATACGGCATTAACATTATTTATGTACCAGTCGAGTGGCGGACGCCACAACCAAAATGCGACTGTTGAAAGTTGGACGCTCGTTTTCTTGCGTATTTCATATGCAAAAAAAAAAATAAGCACATATGCATTCTATTAGACGTTATTGCTTGTTACTATTATTAAGAATTATTATAATTTCAATGTACAAGTAAAAAAACTCGATCAACTCAAAAAAAATCTCATGCATAGTTCATAAAAAAATATACCTACATACCTACTTTCATTTTTTTTAGATGTTTTTTTTTGATAATATTATTAATTTATCTGCAGTATTACGCTTTCTTTTTATTTTAAGAATGTAAAATTCGTTTTTGTAACCGTATAGGTTATTTTTCAATGTTTTTTTTTATTAAATTCGTATAAGTGTAAGTGAAAATATTGCCACAATAATTTAATCTGCGAATTATTTTTAAGTATGATGATTTTTATCCTGCAAATCACTATATCTAGGTACTATATATAGATTTACCGACTCTTTATTTGTCCATTCACTAGGGTTGCCAACATTTTTTCAGCGTGATACAGTATTTTTCAAAATACTGTATCACTTCTAAAAAATATAGTAGTAGTTCATGAAAAATATAATAAGCAAATATTTATTTTTAGCTTGTTTTAATAAATCATCATCATCATCATCACAGCCCATGAATGTCCCACTGTTGGGCTCGGGCCTCCTCCGCAGTAAAAGGGAAATTAACCTACTATACCGCGCTGGTCAGACGTGTTGGTATAGGGTTTTGTTTCGAGTTTTCCTTCTCTCTTTTCTTTCTCACCATTTCGAATTCATAACTAAACAGAATATTAGATTTCGTTCGGTGTTCAAAATATAGTATTTTTGTGTACTATATATTTCTCCAACAGTATATAATACGCAGACCCGAAAGTACAAGACTATATATTATAGTATAGTTGGCAATCCTACCGTTCACTCATAAAGCCGACCAGAAGAGTGGACAGCAGGTATCACTTCATAACATTTCAATGCGATCGCCCATTTGCCTACCAAGCGTAATAACAGCACTGTCCCCTCATTTATTAAGAATATCTCCAGCAATGGACAAGGATAAGCTGAATGATGAACTATAGGGATCAGAATATAGAACATAAGTCTACGTATAATAATAAAAACATTGTGATAATTAATAAAATATTTTAACTACAAAATATCATCAATTGAATTGAACAGAATCCGACCGAATGATTGTACCGTGGGACATTGAAACAATCTCATTGTTCTCTTGTGAAACATATTGGGATAATGTTTTAATAATAAAATACTTTATTGTTTATTTTTTTTTTATATTCAATACGACGTCTCATTCGTTGATAGTATACACAACATTTGTAATTTGTAAGCTATTAAAACTTTTTTCCCCTGTATATACTAATCTATCTAAGACATAATTCATTTTACTATCAACTAAATCAAATTAACAATAGTAATTTATTTTAATCTACATAAAGATTTTTTTATGTAGAAAATAAATATAAGTATATATATATATATATATATATATATATATATATATATAATAGTGAATTCATCTCTTTCTCTCAGCTCGTATAAGTACCACTGTTGGGCTCGAGCCTCCTACATAATGGGAGGGTAATTGATCTATGTCATATGTCTCTTTGACGTGATGTGAAGTTGCGGTTCTTTAGTTCTATACACAAAAAAAAATATTTTATAAAGAAAACATTTAAAAATTCGAAAGTCGAAGGATGTAGGTACCGGGGGAGACTGAGACTAACCTATCTAGACCAGATTGGTCACTTACTGAAGGAAGGTGAAGTCAAGAGTCTCCGAAACCGGCGAGCGTGTATGAAGAGCATTGTGAATGTTGAGGAAGCGAGTGAAGTATGCAAGGATATAGTTCTCTGGCACTTTGTTCTCTCTGCCTACCAAGGGATATGGCGTGATGATATGTATGTTTAAAAATAGTTCTGAATTGATTGAAATTATAGATGGTAAAAAAAAATATGACTCTTTAAAAACTTTAAACCATTATAAATTTTAATTATTGGCTCTTCCAACTGAAAAGGTTGCCGACCCCCTGGTATAGGGTTTTGTTTCGAGTTTTCTATCTCTTGCATTGTAGATGTTATATGCGTATTTATATCCCTTAGTCGTCTCTTACGATTATCCACGGGTAACATAGGGTGTAGTGATCTGTATTTTTACTCCGTCACCACACGGATAATAATTAATTAGTAATATATAATCCAACTTTGTGCTGTTACGGAGCGAGAGATTGCTCACAAAATCATCAACGAGGTTTTCAGCATTACATTCACTGTTAAAAGAATTATTCTCCGTTAAGTTAAATAATACCTGAATTGTTTTTTATTGTTAATATTGTTTATTACAAAGATTATACGTTAGTTGTTACATGTTATAGGCGAGTATTGTGAAGCATTTCCTTTTTATTTAAATAAAATTCTTTTTAATTAAAAAAATATTTTTTACCATATGTAATTATACAAACACTGCGATATTATTCAGTGATTTGTGTATTAATGAAATGCTCTTGCTTTTGTGTACGCTTTCAACATGCCGCCAGGATATGCTTTTCTATTTAAATGTTAATAACCGTTACATACTAAAACTATCATTAAACGGATATAAGTAACAACACTTAAAAATTATTCATAAAAAAAAAGAACAATCGGAAAACGCCAACACGTCGCAGCGATAACGCAAACGGATTCGAAATTTTAAATAGTTCCATATTCAAACGGCCGATTTCAAATATGGAACGGCGATTGTTTCCCGTTTTCGCTAGTAGTTAGCGTTGGTCCTTAATATGCGGGTTACGCATGCGCACAAACAGTTTCACAATGGATGAAGACGACAATCGTTTTCTATTTTTTTATTGATATTTATGTACATAGTTTATTGATTATTTATTAACAATATATTCATTTCCTAGTTGTAATATTTTCAAATCATATTTCCAATTATTAAATAAATTTCAATAAATATCCATTCAGTAAAATGGCTAATAAGTATACATTTTTCTATGTAATGACATAATTAGATGTAATAGCTATGTAAAACGCTTTCGTTCTTTTCATAATTGATGGCTTTCGTTCTTTTCATAATTGATAAGAAGTAAATTGATAATCGCCAATTAATTTGATTACTACGAGAAAATGATATGTTTTCTTAATCATAATGAAATGATTAAAGTTCTTCTTTATGCTGCCAATTGCGGATGCACAGATAAATATTACAAGAGAAATTCTTACTGTTATATACGGGTTGAGAGCCCTCAGCGCTCACCCACAGTCCGGGTAAAGTTGTCATAGCCATCAGAGGCTAACAACTAAGTCACACAAAAAAAAAATCTTACTGTTATATAATATGAAGAAATAAACGGCTGCCGTTTATACAATATACAAAGATTTTAAAATTAAATATTGAACTTAGTTAAACATATGAAATAAAATTATTATTGACGAATTTTATTAGTATTTAAATTTGATTATAACTTAACCGACGTTTCGTACATTTTCCTCAGTCCTCTCATCAACACCAACGCTGAAAATTGTTCGAAATATCAGAAAATTTTAAAATCGTAATAATAGTTTTATTCCATGAGTACCTAGGTAAAACTCGCAACATTAGAAATCATAAGTATCAAAAATAAAAAAAAAGTGTTTTTTTTTCGATTTTTTTTTGTAAATTATAAAATAAAATACGATCCACGCTCAGTCCTCTCGTGACTATGAACAATGAAAAGTATTCAAAACGAAATAAAATGAAAAACATAATAAATACGCGATGAAATATAACATCAGTTCTTCCTCGTCCATATTAAACAAAATACCATCAGAATTATTTAGCATTACACGTTAAAACACTTAGAATAAATAAATCAATAATTTATTTGCAAATATGGGTAAACATATGATCTTACAATAAAAAAATACATTTCTTCCATATTTTAAAGCATGCAAATTTTAAGTAATACATTGAAACAAGAGCGATTGATTTAAAAGAAAAATAAAATTAACAATCCATAACGTATTTAAAATTAATATGAATAAATAAAAACAATAGTAATTAGAATATACAATATTATGAAAATAAATGGTTATTAGATTTAGATATTATTTTTAAGATAGTGAATATAATATTAAGCACGCCACATGACGCTTTTTTATACTCACACCTGTTTCCCAGAGGGGTAGGCAGAGACTATGGATTGCCACAAACTACGATCCTGACATACCTCCATCGTTTCATTCACACTCATCATAGTCTTCATGCATGCTCTACAATTACGCATACTTTCAACCTCTCGTCAACACATCTCCAACTTGGTCCAGAAAAGTATGAGGTGGTCTTCCCCTTGTAGTCGTCGTCCTATTCACGCTTCCTCTATATATGTGCTTCATCAACAACGCTTTTATATTCCCGCCAAAAGTCTGCTTAACGATTTCTGAAGTGGTAAGTCTGTATTTAAACAAGTTTAAGGAAAGCATTACTCTTGCTGTGGGCAGTGGGTACCTTTGTATAAAGTACGTATATTGTACAATTTTATGTACTACAGTTATTATTTTATCATCAATTAGATTAGTTATTAACCTATCATTATTAAAGTCCTATTTTCAGTTCTGATATACACACTATGCAAAGGTCCTCTCAATAGTTGAAGGAAGTTCACACACCGAGTCATCGGGTCATCTATGCTATTCTATTATCAACTTAAAGGGCAAGGCAAGAACGCCATCATCATGGCAACTCATGTGTTCAATAACCCACTGTCACGAAAAAAACGAATCGAGTTTACATTTACTTAAATAAATGTTATTAACATATCAAATGCTTTATTTAGTCTTCTTTTACGATCACACACAGGCAAGATCTTCATCTTTATCTCTAAAAAAATTCTTAACGAATGCAAACTAATAATTGAACTAAGATATTGATATGGAAATTAATAGCATGTTAATATCATTGCAAGATAACAGCGTCTTTAGAGCGTAATACAAATGATTAATTAAATAAAGATTGAACGCATCTAGTGAATCCTGCACGCGCCCATCGCTTGCATTCATAGCGCGACACAAACGCATCAAATCGCCACGTTAGCGATTTAAAATTACCCGATTTCAAAGAAAACGTGTCGAGATAACGTATGCGTTCGGAAAACTTGCAATAAATTCAACGTTTAATCAGTATTCAAGTCCTGAATTCGATTCCCGCTCACGTTTCAATGAAAATATACGTTCATATATATTATTATTATTTCTACTTTCTACACCTTTTTAGGTTTAACGGCCATTAAAGATAGAAAATGTAATTTTGTATGGTCAGTTTTAGCGTTCTGTTAGTTCGCGTTCATTACGTCAAGAAACGAAGTATGAATATAGATGGTTGATCATATTAATATGTTTAGACATTGCTT
Organism: Lymantria monacha; assembly: GCA_905163515.2. NCBI lineage: Eukaryota > Metazoa > Arthropoda > Insecta > Lepidoptera > Erebidae > Lymantria > Lymantria monacha. Next base: position 8,378,202 of record LR991107.1, on the reverse strand, counting down.
ATAAAATAATAAATAGGCACAATCATTTACTATATCCTATTTTGTAATTAATATAGGTAATCAATTAAATCAATTACGTTATTGTTGACCTTATATTAAGGATATAGAAACTATATAGATTTACGTGTTTTTTTTTCTTAATAATGTTTAAGGAATTCATGAAGCGATGTGAAATAATCTCTGTTATTTGGGAAAATAAAACGGGTTGAGAGCCCTCAGCGCTCACCCACAGCCCGGGTAAAGTTGTCATAGCCATCTGAGGCTAACAACTAAGACACAAAAAAAAGGGAAAATAAATATTTTTCTTGTGGTGACGGAGTAAGAATTCAATTCACCACCCCTTATCTTACCCGTTGGTGATCGTATGAGACGACAAAGGGATATAAAATGCATATAACGTCCAAAACCCTTTACTAAAACGCCTAACCAGTGTGGTATACCTAGTAGGCCAATTTCTTTCCAATTATGGAGGAGACTCGAGCCCAACAGTGGGACATATATGAGCCGAGATGACAATGGTATAGAAATATTCAAAAATCTCCATAAGATAGGCTTGTGTTAATTTAGCATTTGATATACCTAATCGATTTTATAAGTGAAAGAAAATCGCTATGCCGAGGATATGCAGTCACACCTATTCTCAACATTTCTTCGCTTCACATGCTAGTTTTGGAATAAAAATGTGTTACCTAAGATAATAGGTTACCTTTTAACTGTTGTATAACAAGCTGATGAAATGGATACTTGACTCCATTCACATTAGTCTACACAGTACCTGGTGATTTCGTTGGGTTGATTAAACTGTGCTTCTAAATAATGCAAATATTTTATATAATAAATAAAACCATTTTTACAAATTATATTGTATTTATATTAAATTTTTACTTGCCTGACGTTAAGAATACTTTTAAAGTATAGAGAATAAATAAAAAAATTACAAATAAAACCGTAAGAATAGTATTATTTCATATTGCAACTGCACAGATGGCGTAAGCTTCAGTGCCAGTACCGTCGATTTCTACGCAGGATAATACTTTGTGCGATCCACAGTGTTGTTCTGAGTCTGGGTGTAATTTGTCTGTGTTAATTATATGTTTGTAAATTCCCCGGCAATACAAGGATTATTTCCTTAGTCCAGGGTGACTGTAGGTCTTTAAAAAAAAAATATACAACTACGGTTTACATTATTTCTCGTCTATGTAGAATTCATAGCTTTTTTTTATTGAGTTCCGTAGCTGATGAGTGAAAAGCTTACCTTGATAGTAAATAGTAGAAGTGGCTTATGGACCACCACAATAGCTTTATCGGAGCCAGGTCGCTGATTACCATAAAAATTTCGCGGCAACCGGTCTCGTTCACCAAACGAAGCAGTAGAAAAATTCTATCACTCAGACCTTGATTTTTTGCTATAGTAAATCTGACCCATTTATTCAGAAAGCTGTTAAGTCTGTGGCCCTATCACTTAAATCTGGTATTTATAAGTGAAAGATTTATTTATTTATGTGCGTTTGTTTCAGGTAATTTTTGAAGTCACAAATATTAATTTTTGCCCTTCAATTGATAACGAGAAATCAGCAGCTGAGTAACGTAAGGATATATGTCATCTAGTATTAATATCTGTCTAACGTGAGCACGGAATACATATATGCTTCCCCATAGGAGGCGTAAAAATTGACTGAAAATTCAGGAAAAAGAAAAAGATCAGGAGAAAGTTTAGAAGAAATATTCTTGGAAATTTGTTATCTCAACAACGAATTTCAATACACGTTTCAAGAACTGCAGTTATGGGTAATCTCATGTCAAAAAAGTGGATACTAATAGGGTTTTCTTTTTTCACACTAAGTCCAAACCGACAGGGGTGGCATACAGCTACATGACCCGTTGCACAGTATCGCTCTGTCGTTATTTAGGTGGGCCTCTAGTACAGAATCCTTGTCTTTGAAAACGTCAATAAGCTTACGGATAGATGGATGCTAATTTATCTGTATTTCATCCACATCTTGCTTATCAATTACTTGGGTACTACGTAATATATACTATTCTTAAATCATGCATATTAGATTTTTAGCTATAGTTTTATGACCGGCCGCCTGCCTGACATCAATCCTCATCGAGACTGTAATTATTGACCAAACAGCATTAGATTTGTTTGGCCCAGATCGATGTAAAACTCTTAGTCATCTTTTACGATACCCATGAACAGTGTAAGAATACCAGCTATATTCACAACTTCAATGGAAAAATAAGAAATGCAAATTACTGAAATTTAGCATTTAATATGCTTAATTATTTATAAAAACCCGATTACGAAGCGAATAATGATGTCACAGGCGGGATTCGAACCCGCACCTATTGGGAGTCCGGCCCAATCGTGCTGCCACGAATGCGAAGATTTATTTTATTTATTACGAAGCGAGATTTGAATGTCCTACAATAGTTCACGGTAGTGTAAGTGGCAGCATAATTGGGCCGGACTCCCAATAAGTGTGGGTTCGAATCCCACTTGTGACATCATTTTTCGCTTTGTAATCGGGTTTTTATAAATAATTAAGAAATGGTGACATATTCTTAAACCGTCACCACACGAGACATACCAATGACCTGCTTATCTGAAATATTTTAAAGATGGATAGTCTATAAGTTGCATCGGGCCAGCAAAACAAACTGTGTCATAAAACTCTCCTATTCTAAAAAGAGAAATATCTTTTTTATGTTAAGATGGTATTATATAAAATGATGATAGTGATAACTGCACAGATGGCATAGTGGTTAAGATACCAACCTATGGTGCTAAGTAGCGCGAGTTTGATTCCCATGCAAGATAATGCTTTGTGCGATGTGCGACAAATTGTTGTTCGGAGTATTTTTTTTTTGTAGGCTATGGTCTGGAGACACGCTGACCGTTCCGTCCGGGGCAACGGAAGGGTGGCGCGTGGTCCCATAACCCACCAAATTCCCCATCGCTATTGAGCCGGCCACTGGTACAGCTTGATGTCCATGGCCAGCTCGGCATTGTTTTGAGTCTGGGTGTAATTTATGTCCGTTAATTATGTTTGCAAAGTCCCCCTCAATACAAGTATTAGTTCCTTAGTGCAGATTGTTGTCTATTAGGCCACCGAAGACAAAGATCGGGTACCGGTGGCCCGCTCGCACGGCGAAGAGTTGCACGGTGGGTCTATGGCGTCACGCGCCGCCTCTTCCGTCACCCCGGACCGATTTGGCGGGGCGAGACGCATCCATAGTCCACCGTATAAAAAAAAAGAATGTTATCTATTAAAGAAAGAAAAGTCTGATCGTTTAAAGAATTTGGAAATCCTAAATCATATTATTCAAAAGAAATTTCAATGTTAATTTTGCAAAATTCACTAGCTTTAATAATTAATTATTGTTAAAAATCGAATTTTCGCTTGTAATCGGGTTTTGTAAATAATTAAGCATATTAATTAAATGCTAAATTTCAGTAATTTGAATAACAGGGTTGTGCCATCGTTTAATACAATTCTAACTGCAAAGTTTGAGTATTAAGTCTGTACAATGTGTAAACAATGTCGGGTAGATGACACACGTTTACTTAAAGACGAAAATATAATACGATGCAAGAATTGAATGTCCTACTAGTTCACGGAGATGTAAGTGGCAGCACGATTGGAACGGATTTCCAATCGTCGAATCCCACTTGTGACAATCATTTTTCGCTCGTAATCGAGTTTTTATAAATAATCAAGCATATTAAATGCTAAATTTCAGCAATTTGAATTAATTGTTGGATCAAAATTTCTTTATCAATTTAATTTTTTTCAACAAAGTATCCCAGTTGAATAAATACATAACAAAGTATAAAAAAAAAAACTACAAAGAAGCATCAATAAACAGTGTCCATCAATAAAGTACTAATTTAATTGATTTCACAATCTATCAAATAGCTAACAAACATAAATATAAACCTTATATTGCAATATACAGAGTTGATATTACATTATCAACATACACCATCATGGTACGCCCGAACAAATTGGTGACTTCCTCGAAGGATTTTTATTTTTATTGATAAAAGCGTCTCTGACTACAATTGATACGGATTTGGTCTTAAATTGGTCCGAATCACAGCGGCCTCGAGCTTAGTTACCATGTACCTAACTATTAAACATAAATATACTCTATCGATAAAACGTTGTCATTATTAAATCTAATAATTTGTGATTTTTGTTTATGGGAAGGTAAACCGCTTCGTTACGTAACGCGTTACGGCGCCAGTCTATCTGACTGCTTTATAGAATTAAATAATGTACATATACAAAATTCTGATGTACATATTCAAACTAACTGTAACTCATCATCATTCTCCTACTCTTATCCCAATTACTTGGGGTCGATACAATATGTACTCTTCTTTCATAGTACATAATGTAAAATTTATTGCCAATAGTTTTATGACCGACCGCCTGCTAGATGTCAACCCTCCTTGGAAATTTGTTGACCAAACGGCATCAGATGGAGTTGGCCCAGGTCGTTATAAGGCTCTTAGTCGTCTTTTACGACATCCACGAGCAAAGTAAGGGTTAGTAGTATTCGTAGCCGCTACTATACAGCTATTCAAGTTCCACACAGTCATTCAAGAATTGTAACTAAAAATAAAATATATTTTATAATCAATAAGAGATTTTATTAATAAATAACCTTTCCTTACATTATTATATTAATATACCTACATACAATTTAAGTATTAACCTAAGCTTTTCTCAAGTTAAACAATTTCAATATTCTATATTTCAACTTAGATTAGTTTAAGTTATCAAATCTGTCGGCGTCCGAGAGGGACACGTTTTTTTTAGATTTTTATTTCTCATTTTCCGTGTAGTGACTGAGTAAGAATACATTTCACCACCCCCTATCTTACCTGTGGGTGATCGTAAGAGACGACCAAAGAGTAAAGTTATTAAATTGAAAAAGAGTGGCAACTCGATGATAAAATATGCATGTATGGAAAGTGCTGCCACAAAGAGTTTAGGCGGTGAACTAAAGTTGAAGTAATATATATACATATCTATATGTGTATGTGTAATTACATAGAATTTTCTTTTACTATGAAAACTACCCTGAAATATAAAAAAAAACATATCAGCTGATAATTAAACAATAATAATATCAGCCTAACATTGAAACTTGAGATAATTTTCAGAAAAATATCAATAACCGAAAATAGATCGATGACAATAAGTACCTACGCTAGGAACAAAAAATAACAATTCTCAGTTGTCAAACGTTTGACAGGCAGGACAAAATGGCAGCAGTTAAGTTTGTACAACCAATCTGTAGGCGGCGCGACGGTCAGTAAAAATAAGTAATGTTTTAAGTGTGCCCCCCCAGGAGACGACTAAGGGATATAAAATTCACATAACATCTATGCAAGAGATAAAAAACTCAAAACAAAACCTTATACGAACACGTCTGACCAGCGTGGTATAGTAGGTGAAATTCCCTCTCGTTATGAAAGAGGCTCGAGCCCAATAGTGTGTGACTAGAGGATTCGATCCCGAGATCCGGGATCCCGGGATCCCGTTCATATTTTAGTCCCGAAATTTTCGGGAACAAATTTAATGAATCCCGGGATTTTCGGGATTGATACATTATTTTAAATTAGTCAATAAGAATGTACGTGAGACGAAACTCACTTACCTTGATTTGACGTTTTAACAGCCACCTTATTTACACGGCTGATTTCACTGAGAATACACATATTATTAATTGATTCATACTAAGTAATTTCATTTGTTTTTGTTAACGACCGGATTATGCGTAAAAGTGTGTAAAAATTTCCGCTTCACTTCGTGTAAATGTTGATATTTTTTTGTTAATTGGTGATAATCAAATTATTAAAAAGCAAAAATGCAATAATGATTTAATTTTCGTGGTTTAAATAAGTAATCTATAAAGTTTCTGGTCAATTTAATTTAAAATATAAGTACCCATATAATTAAAAGTATAATTTTGTTTAACCGTCTTTTTGGCGATTTAAAACTTAAATATTCTATGTCCTCAAAAATTGATTTTGATATGTTTATGTTTTACTGACTTTTTGTTACCATTTTCCATTACCAATACAATCCCGGGACTATCCCGGGTTCCCGGGATTGACTGTAGATAATCCCGAAATCCCGGGATTAGAAAAATCGACCGGGATCGAATCCTCTAGCTGTGACATATATGAGCTGAGATGAATCTTATATGTCTACATCCCTTTGTCACCTTGTATGACAACTGCGCGAAAGGATAGAGTGATAAATTGTATACTGATGATTTATTTCTGTTCACTAACTACCTCCCATTTTTAGGTAACACCTAAGGCTAATAACTGTTACATAAAGAAATACTTGATTAATATCAATTAATATAAACAAAAAATATTTTTCCTTAATGTTATTTGTCATTTATATTGATTTAGAAGTTACCTACAATCTGGGAGTCGTTGGTGACCATGGACATAAGTAGTAATAATAAATAACATTTCTAAAATCCTACATTTCATTCAACTGAATTCGATTCAATAAAAATCGTCTAACGATAACAATAGATTTTTTAAATTAATACGTATAGCGTAGTATTTTTCCATTGTATATTTTGAATATGGCAACTTTTATCGCATATTTCTGAATTGCGATCGATAATAGCGTCCCCTTATCTGAAGCTGGCCGGACACAAACATGCATAACTTTCACCCTATTTTTGAAACACTGTAGTGTCAAATTTTCCATCGGTCCCCGGCCCACTTACGCAACCCTTCCCAAAAAAAAACTAAAAATAAAAAAGCAAGAGGGGACTTTAAAATCGTTATTATAATCTCGGACGCCATTTTTCCTATATGGGGACGCGCGCCCTTCAAAATTTTAAATCTTTTTTAACAAAAACCCCTTTGATGTTTATGCATTTCGGCAATATCTCTCGCTCAGCTAGATACGCGACATTTGGCCATTTCGGGGATTTCACTGATGCATATTTTAGATAAAAACTTTAATAATCTCTGCCCACAGCAGCGTACTCGTTGACAATTTATACTGCGCCCATATATCATATCGATGTTTCACTTTTGTTACAGGCCCCACTCTATCATGTCATAGAGCGGTCATAGTAATTATATTCATGCCGGTATCTATGTTTGTATGTCTGTTGTTAGAGATGTCGCGCGCGACATGACTCAAGACGTTTGCAAGTACGGGACCGCGCGTCGCGACACGAGCGCTTCGGTCGCGCAACAGTCATCGCACAAACAAACATCCAATTAATCAACTCATTTAACTAAAAAAGTCGTGTGGGAAAATGTACCAATGTAACAAACCAACGCATTCCAAATTCGAATGAATCTGAAAGGCGAACGAGATTTGAAAAGAGAATGAGATTTGAAAATAGAACACGCCATTAGGACTGAACACAATGGTCTCATTGGTCGATTTGAAAAAGGAACAATTTGTTAAACGTCAAATATGAACTTTTTTATTTGAGATGTAATGAAACGCTCGCTGTGTGATGTCTACTATGTCTAGTACTCACATCTCTAACGTTTTTTGTGTCGGATCGCTGCGCTCGTTTTTCATTTGTTTTGTTATACGTACCGCCGCACTTATTAATGTCAAAATTAAAATAAGAATTCAAGCAAAAGTCAGAAACGCCACCGGCGACAAGATTATTACATTATTCAGGCGAACACGGCTATAGAACCGTTCTAATTAATAGCTTAGCAAAAATTGACATACACGTGTTATATATAGGTACTTCGCATAGACACAGTTACGATTCATTAGTAAAAAAAAATAACTATAAAGACATAGACAAGACTCTATAACATAGATTTGTAAAACAGATGGGTGAATCGTACGTTTTTTTGCGTTCACTGCCTACGCGCTTATACTCTCCTGCATTCAATTTAGTTCTGTCAAACTTTCTATCTCCGAAACGTTTATCGGGTGATCACAAACACGAGCAATGACATGAAACTATCAATATTTCTAATAACGTTTAAAAACAAAGTTATATTAGTTTCTTATACGAATGAGGCGGCCATATTAATCATTGGAACGAATTTCCGTGCGCCATGTCATACGGAGTTCGTTTATTAAAAATGTGACGTATCAAGATCAACATCTCTTCGTGTGAGAGGGACGGTGGTATATATAAATGAGTCGTGCGAGAGGGATAGGTATGTGCTGACATTTCAACGGGTCATCAACCCTACAGGCGTCCTGCTCTAACGAGAATTCGAAGATTTGATTTGAATTGTTCTTAATTTGAAATATTGGTCCGGACAACAAAATTTTTAATGTACACATTTTTTTTTATTTAACATGGTTTATTAAAATTTATTTGATAGATATGCTTCTATGAGCTTCCGTTTTATATTTTAATGGGTCGGCTACCCGATAGATGTATGTAAATCGTTTAAAAACATAATTTTGATGAATACAAAGGTTGTTCGCTTTGCGTAAACGGAGGTTTTAAAAAACTTTTTTTTTTGTCAGCAATATTACGGATATAGATTGTTGTATCATTATGAATAATAAGTTTTATGATTAAGAACATTAATATTCTATAGAGTTTTTTGTCTATATATTACTCGATTCTGATTATAGATAAGCTTTTCGTATATTTTAATGTATTAATTTTGATAAAATCAATATCTATTGTTCTATACTTCCTACCATGTTACCGAGTCCTTTTATACTTAAGTATTACATTACTCTGTATTCGGACAGATAACGATGTCATCAACGAGATGAAAAAAAAATCTCAATTACCGAGACCAATGGATTGGGTGGCATAATTGCTCATTTCTCAATTTACACGCCTCTATTAAGACCAGTTAAAAACTATTAGTAATAAAAACTTTTGAAAACTATTTTATTAAAATTTCATAATACATTAACTGTTGGTCATGGTTATTTAAAAATACAAGACGTTTAAAAATGAAATAGACTATTTAAATGAAAGTGTTGCAAATTTTCAATTATTATCGCTTCTTATTTTAGTGTTGTGTGATAGCGGCTACGAATACTACGAACCCTTATGTAATAGATATCGTAAAAGACAGCTAAGAGCTTTATATCGATTTGAGCTAATTCCACTTAATGCCGTTTGATCAACAATTACATTCTCAAATAGGTTTGACGTCAGGCATACGGCCGGTTATAAAACTATTGTCAATAACTTTTGCAATATATGTAGTGAAAATATTTGCTATTTGGTAAAAATATTTAATAATGGTAGGTCCACACTGTTGACAGTTCTCTGTCTACAGCCGCGGACCTCTCGCAGGAAATCGACGCCTGAGCAGTGGGAATATGCTAGTGTGCTTCGTTCGGTGAGCGAGAGAGCCGGAGGCCCATCTATTTGAGTGGGTTTGGGTTTATTGGTAAGCAGCGGCGTAGCTATACCTCTAGTATTGCAAAGGCCCATCGGCGGCAGTAACATTTACCGTCAGGTGTGCTGTTTGCACGTTTGCCACCAAAAGCAATAAAAAATATACTGATAAAATATACTGAGATGGCTAAGCAGAGGTCAATTTGGGGTTTTAAGACCCTATACTTTTGCAGTATAATAATAATATAGGTGATGATGACCTTATGGTGATGTCAAATTTACTACTAAATAATGATTTGGTAGAAAATTTGACATCACCATAAGGACATCCACCTCATGTTTATAAAAATCTTTATCTATAAATACCCGATTACGAAATGAAAAATGATGTCACAAGCGGGGTTCGAAACCGCACCTATTGGGAATCCAGCCCAACCGTGCTGCCACTTACACCATCGTGAACTTCATCATTTTTCGTTTCGTAATCGGGTATTTATAAATAATTAAGCACATTAGATGCTAAAAATTTCAGTAATTTGAAAATCTTTATCAGTATTAATGCAAAGTATAGGGTCTTAAAACCCCAAAACTGACCCCTATTTAGCCATCTGAGTATATTTTATCAGTATTTTTTTTTATTCCTTTTGGTGGCAAACGAGCAAGCACCACACCTCATGGTAAGTGTTACTGCCGCTCATCTTTGCAATACTAAATGTTCATCTAAGCTATTGCTAACCAACCAAAACTCGCCTAGAAAATTGAGCTTTCTTCATTTTGTACCCACGGCTAGATGGAATGGGGTCCCAATATAATATTACCACCCCGGTTCCCCAAAAACTTAATCCGCCTCTGCAGACACATATCCTTTTGTTTAGTTTTAGTATTCCGACGTTTTGAATCATCATCATCTTCACAGCCCATATATGTCCCACTGTTGGGCTCGGGCCTCTTCCGTAATGGGAGGGAAATTAACCTACTATATTGCTCTGGTCAGACGTGTTGGTATAGAGTTTTGTTTCGAGATTTCCTTCTCTTGCATAGACGTTATATGCGTTTTATATCCCTTAATCGTCTCTTACGATCATCCACGGGTAAGATAGGGGGTGGTGAAATGTATTCTTACGCCATCACCACATGGACAAATACGTTTCGAATATATTTCAGTATTTCATATTTGCGGGAAGACTTCATTATTGCTTGTTTAATGTAAAGTAAAATCATGGCCAATATTCCATATCTATAAGCTAGTTCAGTGATGTTCGAAATCCTTGCCTCGAGATAATATTAGCTTGTGAGATACTTTGAAATATCTATGATAATCTTTATGAGGATAAGTACTTTCAAACATTTGGTCCACATACATACATATCATTACGCCATATCCCTTGCAGGGTAGGCAGAGAGAACAGAGTGCCAGTGAACTCTATCCTTGCACACTTCACTCGCTTCTTCAACATTCATAATTCTCTTCATACACGCTCGCCGTTTTTGCAGACTCTTGACTCCACCTTCTTTCAGTACGTGACTAATCTAGTCTAGGACTAGACTCACCTAGTCTCGGTCTCCCCTGGTACCTACATCCTTCCACTTTCGCATTGTATATCTTCTTCGACATTTGGTCTAATCCATCATTATCTCTATAGTTATGGAAATTGGAGCAGTTGCTCCTCCTCATTTTAATCTATTGAAACTGCTGAGATCATAGAGCTTGAACGAGGCTAAAACATTGGTGACCTGTTTAAGAGCGGATGCATGGAGCCCACATTTTAATCCAATATCGATACAACTTTCATACATTGTCATTATAAAATGAATCCCTTACAGAACACACAAAGCCTTTTCAATACTAAAACCAAATTAAAATGCACGTACACAGTTCTATTCAAAACAAAAGCGACAAAAATGAATAAATCGCAGTCATGATACTGCTCATAACTGGTCCTCCATCCCCATTTATGGGCATGTAATCCTATTGTATGTATTCATATGTATTTTATATATATACTAGTATATGTCCGCGACTTTGCCCGCGTAGAAATAATGCGTGATGTCCCTATTAAATACGATAATTCATTATTGTACTGTTGGGTGTAAATACTGAAGTAAATTCACCCCCTACGGTAAGAATATACCGTTTGAGGTGTTAATTTTCCGAATATTACTTTTACTAAAAAATAAATATCTATATCAGAAAAAGTAAGACTCTGTCTAGTACATATTTGCACTTGCTTTAATTGAATAAGAGATCAATTAATAATATCATTAATAAGAGATCAATTAATAATTTAATACCCTATTTTGCACCCTTAGAGGATGAAAATCGACAAATACTAAAACAATGTTTATTTTATTTTTACTTATTAGTCTTTTTTTCAAATTTAAAGACAACGCATAAAGTTTTTCATCCCTTATTAACTTTGCCATTGCGTTTCAACTGCTTTAGGGTTGAATTTCCTTTCTTAGTGAGTCTCTACGTCAAAAATAACCACTGCCAAAATTTCATGCTTCTAATTTCACTACAAAACATTCAATCGTTATTGTAGAATTTATGTCTTGGTGCTAAAATAGTTGACTGTTATATATAATTAAGGTATTGATAATATCCTTACCAGGATCATTAGGGTTATAGGGCGATACGCGGTACTATCTGTGCCTTAGACCAAGGCGCGTGCAAAAACATGCGCATAGCTTATTTTTTAGTAAATATCAATTTTGGATTTTCAATTGTATTTAAAAACATGCGATTGCAATTTTAGTAGTTTAAATTATTTATATATTTAAATGTAGCGAATGACAATTACTGCTACTGGTCTTTTAAATAAACACCACTACTGGTCTCTCCGAATAATAAATACGCGATAATAGTATAAGTCAAGAATCGCAAAATCTTAATTCCGGTTCTTATCAACGGGAGGTCTGTACAAGGCTGAAATTAATTAATCACGAATTATCGAATTACTACTCTACTTAGATTTGCACAGATAGCATAGATGTTTTAAATATGCACTTCAACACGGGAATTCAATGTCACGGGTTCTGTCGAACCTGCAGGTAACCCCTTGCAGGATTTTTTTTGTGCGTTCGACAAATATTTGTTTTGAGTCTAGGTATAATTTGTGTCGCCACCGAAGACAAAAATCGGGTACCGGTGGCCCGCTCGCACGGCGAAGAAGAGGTGCTTGCAGGGTGGGTCAATGGGGTTGCGCGCCGCCTCTTCCGTCACCCCGGACCGACTTGGCGCGACGTCCATGGCCCACCGCAAAAAAAAAAAAAAAAGGTATAATTTGTGTCGCCGGGCGGGCCGCCGAAGACAAAGATCGAGTACCGGTGGCCCACTCGCACAGCGAAGAGAGGCGATTTGCAGGGTGGATCTATGGCACGCACGCCGCCTCTTCCGTCCTCCCGGACCGATTTGGCGGGGCGTGACCACCTCCATAGTCCATCGCACAAATAAAAAAATAAAAAAAAAAAGGGATAACTTGTGTCAGTTATTTATTATGGGTTTGTATAATCCTCACAACATGGATTTGACTTAAGTGTGGTTTTATTTTATTTTCTTTTTTTCAAATAAAACTGTGTAATTTGTATGATTACGTATGATATAACAGCAAAAAACTGTCTGAGGAATTATCTTAGAGTATTTGCTCTGCAAAGGACATGGCGTGATGGTATGTATTGACTCTGCTGAGAAACATATAATAATAACTGCAATGGAGCACTTTTTTTTTTTTTTTTATAAATATATGAATGAAAAACGTTTTAAATAAAAATGGAATCATCAATTAAATATACTAAAAAGAAAATAAATAATTTATCCTCAGTCATTTTTAATACAAGCTGTACTTCTAGAAACAAAAATTTTGATAAGGCATTAATATTCTTAAGTTTAATTGCTACACAAAAAAAAAATGTGGTAATAATCTTAGCTGTACCATCAGCCATCTAGTGAAGTATCATTCAAGATAAATATGTAACTAGCTCTTAGATCATGACTATTAAAACGACAGGATAAAGAAAGCAAAACAAATTCCATTCGATAATTACTTAAAAAAAAAAAAAATAACTGTCTACCGAAAACGCATTGATCATTTATCTGAATTCGACATCGGCTACCTGGACAGTGCCAGTTTTCTATTATTCATTAGCTATTGTTAACGGACTGCACCGAACCGAAATTCGGTGGCCGGCATAACATTAATAATTACTTCTCAAAATAATGCTAAGACTGATCCACGACTTTGATAAATGCCATAGTATAATGTTAGCAGTATTACCAGTTTGTACACCTACGACAGAATATCACTTCTAAATAATATTCTTTAGCAATAATAATCAAAAGGATAATAATTATGTACATACATACATACATACCATCACGCCATGTCCTTTGAAGGGTAGGCAGAGAGAACAGAGTGCCAAAGAACTCTATCCTTGCATACTTAATTCGCTTCCTCAACATTCATAATTAATAATTGATTAGTTAAGAGTACATAATCAAAAGGATAATAATTATGTACTCTTTACTAATCAATTTACAGCGGCAAAATTATATGTATCTGGATGTATACTATAAAAATGTGTCCAATAGATGACATATGGCACATATATCGAAGAATAAACGACAGTACTGTTGAAAATTTGGTTCTTATATGTTAGTTCACGCTTGCCTAACTAGTAAAGCAATTGGAAATGATTTCCAAGAGACGTGGTTTCAAATACCACTTGTGACAAACATTTTTTGCTCCTAAACCGAATTTTTATAATTTACTTAGCATTTAAATTCAAAATCTTAGTAATTTGGGATTTTCTTATATCTGTTTTATCACAATTTATAATATTTCGTCACTGTTGGAAACTCAGATTATCCGTGATCATGATAGCCAATATTAATGACCATGACGATTTGAAATCTTATAACACACAATTGTCCATTAATTAAAAGAAATTTAAGTTAGTAGTTAAATGCATTTTCATATTCAGATCATTTATTATTTAAGTATAAATCCCGCAAGGTCACTGGCATATTGTTAATCTTAACATTTTAATTTAATTTAGTTAACTACCACTGGATAGGAACGCGATCTACATCGAGAAGATCTGTTTAGAAACTTATTGAGTTTGTCTATTACTTTATTGTTTTTAAACTCACTTCTTCTATACACATTTCTGTACAAGCTCTAATGTGATATCCTTTGAACCATAATATAAAAAAAAATTTCAAATATAATGACGGTCCTAAAGGTTCCAAAAACGCCACTGGGCTGAGAAGGCAGTCATTCAGCTTCCTATTTCTTAAGTAAGACGATACAGCTGGTCATTACTTGCAAATCTAGTTAATTTTTTGACGCTACGTATTACTTCTTCCCCTGCGTTCAATCTATATTTTAATGTTCACTTTAGCCACCATTATTACTTACAAGAGCCTATTAACTTTCTTATATATTAATAATACATATTTTTGTAATTCCTTTAATACAATATAATCAATAACAAGATAATACGTGCGATTTTTTTTTCAAACACATCCAGGTAGATTTTAATCTAAATCAGTTATATAACTATTGACTAAAAAGTTTTTCTTATGCTAACTTTGATTGAAGTGTTACATTATGTCTTTTACATATATACATACATATCATCACGCCATATCTCTTGCAGGGTAAGCAGAGAGAACAGAGTGCCAGAGAACTCTATCTCTGCATATTACACTCGCTTCCTCAACATACATAATTCTCTTCATACACGCTCGCCGGTTGCGGAGACTCTTGACTTCACCTACCTTCAGTACGTGACCAATCTGGTCTAGGTAGGTTAGTCTCGGTCTCCCCTGGTACCTACATCCTTCCACTTTCGCATTGTTTATCTTCTTAACCAGACGTTCGTTCGGCATTCTTTCCACATGTCCGAACCATCGGAGCATTTCCTTTCGCATCTTTACACTAATACTCTCTTTCATAGAGTTCTCTGGCACTGTTCTCTCTGCTTACCCTGCAAGGGACATGGCATGATGGTATGTATGTATGTACAATTAAACTATAGACAGACATAAAGTAGCCATATTTATATTTTTAATAACACTACTATCATTTGTTGTACAACCATTCTGTCTACACATTGCATGTACATTTTTAATTAATTTCATGCAGTGTCAAAAGCAATCACACACGTTTTCGACCGTCCATAGATCAGTAATGTTAAGCACGCCATGACAGTTCTCCTATATATCTGACGTAACTGATGCTGTGATAAAAATAATGGTCGTGTGTGTATTGAGAAATAATAATAAATAGTTTTTTATTTTAATATTAATTGTTAATACGGCCTTATTGATTCGGTAGCATAAAAATGCGATTTTAGATCTTAAGATCTAATAATATAATCCTTTATAAAAAACTTGTTTACGAGCGTAAAATGATTATCATGTATGGGATTCGAACCCACGCCTATTGGAAATCCGTTCCAATTGTATGTAAGTGGTAGCAACCACTTACACCAGCGTGAGCTGTTTTATGACATTCAAATTTCGGCTAGTATTATATTTTCGTCTTTAATGGAGATGTGTGCCATCTACCAGACAACGTTTTACACATTATACAGGTTTAATACTCTAACTTTGCAATTAGAATTGTATTAAATGATGACACGACCCTGTTATTCTAATTACTTAAATTTAGCATCGCATGTGTGACAATCATTTTTCGCTCGTAATCAAGTTTTTATAAATAATCAAGTTCAATGCTAAATTTCAGTAATTTGTTCTAATCTTTGTTATTTATGTCGATAGTTTGGTTCCGATGGCTCGCTTAATTAATAGAGGAATACGGCAGTTATGGGGTCAGTCATTTCTCTTCCATCGCCTTAGAGTGGTCTGTCAAAATTCCTTCTAACTCGTGCTGGTCTTATGGGAGCATGTTTGCTTCATTAAGTATCTGTAAACCCTTGCAGAAAGGTACCAAACTCCATGCTACCACTGTAATTGCAGCGAAGATATGGTGGAACGAATGCTCGAGGGTCTAACTAAACGCACCAAACAGGTCTTAGATTTTTATGTGAATTCCTCAATAGAAAGAATTACACCGCGAAACGTGTCTGATGGATGTCCAGCAAGGGGCAGCTATAATGATGATAATGATGATTTTATACCTAACAGGGTTTATATCCTTTGATAGAAGTGTTTGTTAAAGTAGAAGAATGGCCACCAGGTGGTGCAATAAAATATGTTTTTTAATATTAAGCATACATTTTTGAGATTTTTGCATATCTTTTATCCGTGTGGTGACGAAATAAGAATACAATTCACCACCATATCTTACTCGTGGGTGATCGTAAGAGACGACTAAGGGATATAAAACGCATATAATATCTATGCAAGAGATGGAAAACTCGAAACAAAACCCTATACCAACACGTCTGACCAGCGCGGTATAGTAGGCTAATTTCCTTCCTATTACGGAAGAGGCCCGAGCCCAACAGTGGGACATATTTGGATTGCGATGATGATGATGAAAATGTCTTTAAAATATTCTATTAGATATTAATATTGACAAAGTATTAGGCAAGATATTTCATACCGACAAAAAAATAACACTTTTGAGAAATATTGTGTTCTAAAAAGCCCATTTATTGTCTGATTAGTTTTAAATAACAGGTAAGCGAATAGAAAATTCACTCGCCTCTAAAGTATTACCTAAACCGCAAAACATAACCAATTTACAATTATTTCACAATCGTACCTGTAGAAATTTTTAGTCTAAACGTAGTCCAGACTGGGTAGTAATTAGTTTTATCAGCAACAGAATATCTTGCAGTCGATACGATAACAAATACTATGTATTTACATTGTGACACTAAGACCTTTAACGATATAAATACGCATATGCGGTAAAATTATTCATTATAACAAAGATTGGAATTTGTGCAAGATTATATCAAAGAATTAATTATAAATCTTTCTTTTTAATATAAACAGAATAAGCTTGTGGTTTGTTTTAAAATTAATGTTTATAAACTTGTGATATTTTTTTTTTCGTATGGTGACGGAGTAAGAATACTATTCACTACCCCATATCTTACCCGTGGGTGATCGTACGAGACGACTAAGTGATATAAAACGTATATAACATCTATGCGAAAGAAGGAAAACTCGAAATAAAACCCTATACCAATACGTCTGATCAGCGCGGTATACATACATACATACATATCATCACGCCATATCCCTTGCAGGGTAGGCAGAGAGAACAGAGTGCCAGAGAACTCTATCTCTGCATACTTCACTCGCTTCCTCAACATTCATAATTCTCTTCATACACGCTCGCCGGTTTCGGAGACTCTTGACTTCACCTTCCTTCAGTACATGACCGATCTGGTCTAGGTAGGTTAGTCTCGGTCTCCCTCGATACCTACATCCTTCCACTTTCGCATTGTATATCTTCTTAACCAGGCGTTCGTTCGGCATTCTTTCCACATGTCCGAACCATCGGAGCATTCCCTTTCGCATCTTTACACCAATACTCTCTTTCATACCTACTCGCTCTCTTACGTCGTCGTTACGAATGCGGTCGGTCAGCCTAACTCCACAGATTTTCCGCAGAGATCGCATTTCGCGGTATAGTAGGTTAATTTCCCTCCCATTACGGAAGAGGCCCGAGCCCAACAGTGGGACATTTACGGGCTGTGACGACGATATTTTTTAACCTCTTGGTATGTGATGATGTATATAAATACTACCAACCCTCATGTTACTATAGGTGTTGTAAAAGGCCACCGGAGAAAAAGATCGGGTACCGGTGGCCCGCTCGCACGAAGAGAGATGCTTGCAGGGTGCGTCTATAGGATTGCGCGCTGCCTCTTCCGTCGCCCCGGACTGATTTGGCGCGACCACATCCATAGTCCTATGCAAGAAAAAAGATATTGTCGTAAAAGACGATTATATGTTTTATGTCGACCTGGATCAACTGCGTCTGGTGACGTCTGCTCAACAATTACATTCTCAACATAAAATTATTGCTAAAACTTCTACAATAAGTACGATGGACGAAGAGTTGAGCAGACAATATTTATTTAATATCCTATATTTCTCCACACAATTTTTAATCTCCTTTTTTTTCTTTTAATTCAATGTGTATTTAATCCAGTGCGGACTATGAGTCTCCTTCACAATTTGGCTTAACGAATACGTTAGCCATATTTCAAATAATAGATAGATGCAATTTCAAGCTTTTGCTGTTGAGAATTACTTAATAAAATGACCGAATGTCAGTGAAAAGGAAACCCAATTGGGTGAGTTTGGGGATCGTAACGCGCAGTGGTCTAGCTTTACCCTTGGTATTGCAGAGGTCCATGGGCAGCAGTGACACTTACCATCAGGTGTGCTGCTTGCTCGTTTGCCACCATAAACGATACAAAAAAAAAAGTAAACTACAGAAGAGTAAAATATATCTTTTTATCAACTCTATTATTAAATCTGAAACATGATCAGCCGCAACTAGATAGAAGACACAGTAAAACTATATTTACGCGATTAGACAAACGAAACAATCATAAAATAATAAATGTATAAAGTGAAGATATATATTATGTGAGAAGATTTATTGCTGATGGCGAACTAGATGTACAAACAGCCCATCCGTTGGTAAGTTGTGAGTACCCTGAGTGGGTACTGACTATTATTCCAATTAGATAGTTTTCCACGATGCTACATTGCATTGGCCATGGACGTCCATTATTAATTACCTTTAATGTTGAAACTTAGGGAATAGAGGATGGGCTGGTTATCACAGCTGGTGTTGGTATAGATTTTTAGTTCAAGTTTTATTAGATTCATTGTTAATAAAGTCAAAAAGTATTTCCAATAAGGGGCCATTCTTAAATTATGTAAGGCATTTAAAGTGGAGGGAGGTGGTTTTTGACTGAATATTATAACTTCTTACTATAGGCAGGGAGGGGGTAGTGAACCTGACATTACCTAAGATATTAAATTGAAAATTGCTAATTTTGGTCAAAACTGTGACAGATTAATAAAATTAATGTTATTGCAGTGAGTTAATGATACCTACGTTTAGTAAGAAGATTGTAATAAAACATATTTTCAGAATAAACGGATATTTGATCAATAAGGCCTTTTCTCACAAAAATTCTTATTAAGGGGCAGGGGGAGTAGTCGCAATCTTATGATGTCTTACGATAGAGGGGAGGGGGCCAAATCATTCTTAAAAATCCCTTACGTAATTTATGAATGGCCCCTAAATGCTGGTCGATGTCACATGGTAAAGTTCCTTGTGGTCTCATAAAATAATTTCTATAGATTTCTTCTGTATTCTTCATCGTATATTCAATGGTCTAATTCTTAAATTATTTCAAACGTTATGTCTTAAATATTAATCAAAACTCAAGTAGTATACGATTATCTTAAAACTTGAAGATCCCTAATAACAGAAGCCTTTGTAATATCGCAAAGTGCATTCGAGGAAGTCGAAGTGTGCGAGTACAAAGATTTCTTATTAAAAGCATTTAATATCGATTATCGCTAAATTAAGATTAAATAACACATAAAATAAAACAATTTTTATGGATTCTATCGTGTTTGTATTTGATTTTTAATATTTCAGTTTTCAAACACTTCTGCGTTCATGGTTACGGGAAGACAGTTCTCCCGTGACCATGAATGTACATATATTTCAAATGTGTGATACTCGTGTAAATATCAGAAATAATTAAAATAACATTTCTCGTATTTAAACTTAAACCTTAGGTCCTGAAACAAAGATTTAAATTTGATACTGTCCTAGATCTAGTTAACTGTATAGAAGCGGCTACGAATACTACCAACCCTTACTTTGCTCGTGGATGTCGTAAAAGACGACTAAGAGCCTTATAATGACTTGGCCTAACTCCATCTGATACCGTTTGGTCAACAATTACATTCCCAAGTAGGGTTGACGTCTGGCAGGCGGCCGGTAATAAAACTATTACCAATAACTTTTACAATATGTACT
The DNA here is from genome assembly GCA_905163515.2 of Lymantria monacha. Taxonomy (NCBI): domain Eukaryota; kingdom Metazoa; phylum Arthropoda; class Insecta; order Lepidoptera; family Erebidae; genus Lymantria; species Lymantria monacha. The sequence goes on along the minus strand of LR991107.1, from coordinate 8,357,857 downwards.
ATGAAAGAAGAGTACATATTGTATCGACCCCAAGTAATTGGGATAAGAGTAGGAGAATGATGACTGTCCTAGATCGAATATTATCAATTAAACATCGATTAGTTTAAATTTTGTTTGTATAAAAATAATATAATGTATACTACCGTAGAAATCGATTAAATAAAGTGGTTAGTGTTATAATAACGGTCCAATAAATTCTAACAAGAGACCAATTATAATATTAAAAATAAATTCAGTTACGAAGCGGACCTCTTTTTGTTCAAAATAAAAACAGTTCCTGCTCCAAAATATATTTGAACTTTAACGATTTTTATGCAAATATATATATTGTAATTAAAGTTACATTTTATAGCGTAATCTTTGCAATACTTACTCAATTGGAATAAATTAAATTGGTCAATTATTATTAAAAGCGGCAACATTTTTTGACCGTGAACTAATATTATTTTTTTATTTTTAGATTGACTTTTTAAAAATAACTATTTTGTGTAGAATTAATTTTGATCATGGTCAACGGCACTCACTAATTTGTAAATTATAACAAGTTGGAGCGCTCCTTGGCATGATTTTTTTTTATTGCTTATGGTGACAAACGAGGAAACAGCACACTTGATAGTAAGTGTCACTGGGTGGCAACCCACAGACTTTGCTATACCAAGGGTATAGCTAGGCCGCTGCCTACCATTACAATCCCCAAACCCACCCAGTTGGGCTTCCGGTTCTCTCACTCACCGAACGAAGCCCAATATCAAATTGCCATTACTCAGACGTCGATCTTCTGCGAGAGTGTGGTACTACCCCGGCCGGACCGTCCTGTAGCTGTAGACAGGGAACTGTCAACAGCGTGGTCCTACCATTATTAAATTAATCTAAGTATTTGATTTATTAGAAGAAAATTTACTTAGAAAGGCATTAGTTGATATTTTTTTCTCATCCCACCACACATATCCACTACTATAATTCCTGTAAGCGAGGATAAATAATAATGTCCATAAGTGATATCGAAGTTTGATTTTCACATAAAGAGAAGAACTATTTTTGTTCTGGGACTCACAACAAATTTAATTAGAAAATATAGACAGAAGTTGAAAAGATTCCATATCTTTCCTTTACACCGTCGGAGATATGAAACAATATTAGACTAGACTAACAAGCCAATAAAGAATTATAAGCCACAATACAGCACCATAGATACGACAAACTTTGATGTTCCCAACTGCCTAATGCGTAATTTTGGAATGAAAACATTCGTATATTGATTTATTTTACCTAATTAGAAGGAAGAATAATCTTCAAAATGAGGTATCAGACATTAATATTGATAGAAACTGCCATCAATATATTGGAGAATAGGAGAGATATCGTAAACACGACAAAACATCTTTCAAAATTTGTTTTAAAAACTATTTTAACGGATACTGTCGCATTTGTATTTGATATTTAATTTTCCAATGTTTCGAATATTTTACACCAGACTCGGTCACGGGATACAAATACAAACGCGATAGAATCCATTAAAATAGTTTTATTTCAAATGTGTTATTTTTTTCTTTCACTTTCACTTTATTGGGTAAACAAACAATATCACATTGAAGTTTGGTTATAGTGGTTGGAAGTTATACAATATAAAAAAAAGTGATATCCACACCGTTTACCACCGATTGGACAAATATACATATTCATATAAAAGTAGTACAGGGTGAGAGAAGAAGGCCTGCATGTATGATTTTTTTTTTTTGTATTTTTAGTTATAGTTAAAAATATATACCCATACACACGCACTCACGTACATACACATACATACATACACATACATACATACACATACATACATACACATACATACATACACATACATACATATACATACACATACATACATACATACATACATATACACATAGCAGCAAATAATTACGTAGTAAGACATACATTAGTAGATATGTAAAAAAAATATCTTATGTATTTACATCCGATGTACAGTATCAAATCCAGATAATTTTTTAACAACCATTCTTTTATAAATAACAGTGCTGTTCGCATAAATATCAATTTCACTACAATTATAGTTATAAGTCTGATGTACACGACGAATGGGTTCACGCTTGCCTGCATTGGTGCGTGAGGTTCGTATAGCAAAGAATTGAGGTGGACGACAGGCTCGTGTACACGATCTTATAGGTACATTATAGGTAACTCTATTGACAATATCAGGGCAGTCGTACCTGTTATGACAGATGTCATGGATAAACATTACTTGCATCTGTATCCTCCTCGATTTAAACATCAGAAATCTTTAAGTGTTATTGCTGCCCATGGACCTTTATGCAATACCGCCTAATGAAACCCCCAAACCGACCCATAAAGTTGAGCTGTCGGCTCTCTCGCTTACTCAACAAAGCGCAGTAGCACATTGCCACTGATCAGACGTCCATATTCTGTAAGTGTGTGATACTACCTCGAATAGACCGACCCGCAGCTGTAGACAAAAAACAATGCAGCCTATTAATATATAAAGAAAATACTACTAAATGATTAATCGCCGTTGCTTTCCAATTATACATAGGTTTTTCGATCATCAATATAATTTGTCTTAGTAAATTATAAAAAACAGCTGTATTGTAGCGGCAAAGAATACTACCAACCCTTACTTTGCTCGTGGATGTCGTAAAAGACGACTAAGAGTCTTATAACGACCTGGGCCAACCTCATCTGATGCCGTTTGGTCAACAGTTACATTACCAAGGTGAGTTAACGTCACCACCGAAGACAAAGATCGGGTACCGGTGGTCCGCTCGCACGGCGAAGAGAGAGGATTTTACGGTGGGTCTATGGGGTCACGCGCCACCTTCTCCGTCACCCCGGACCGATTTGGCGGGGCGAGACGCACCCATAGCCCACCAATAAAAAAAATAAAAAAAATAAGGTGATTAATATATAAAGAAAATACAACTAAAAGATTAATCGCCGTTGCTTTCTAATTATACATAGGTTTTTCGATCATCAATATAATTTGACTTAGTAATTTGTAAAAAACAGCTGTATTGTAGCGGCAACGAATACTACCAACCCTTACTTTGCTCGTGGATGTCGTAAAAGACGACTAAGAGTCTTATAAAGACCTGGGCCAACCTCATCTGATGCCGTTTGGTCAACAGTTACATTCCCAAGGTGAGTTAACGTCTGGCAGGCGGCCGGTCATAAAACTATTATCAATAACTTTTACAGTATGTACTATAAAAGAAGAGTATATATTGTATCGACTCCAAGTAATTGGGATACGAGTAGGAGAATGATGATGATGAGTAAATTATAAAAGAAGCCAGTGTTAATAGATATAAAATTAACAGTTTGAAATTACAAAATACGAAATAAGAAATGTGTCGTTACTTCAATCAAATTGCAAACAATCATTCATATACGCAATTTGTATGTGCCTTCAAGCTATTACGGTACTCAACATCGTTCTAAATATTCATACAAAATGAACACACAATTTAATGGAAACAGTTGTTATAATATTTTGAAAGTAATTATTTAACGATTAAAGTTTACCAAACGCAAAAAAAATATATATATAATCAAATATTAAAATATAATCATTTATAATGGCTAGTCTATTTTGATGAGCTTGAAATTCAAAATGATGGGGTCCGTTTTTGTACTATTAACAAGTTTGCATATATGTAAATTACAATTTCTATATTTTCTAATGCTGGACGTAGTTACTTACTGTGGAATGCTATATAGTTTTTGCCGCTTGCATCCAATGACTGTGATTTTTATCTGTGATTTGAATTATATTCATCGTTATAATCATTCCAGCTCATATACTTCCTACTATTGAGGCAGAAGTCTCCTCTACGATTTGGAGAAATTGAGCTACTGGTATAGGGTTTTATTTTGAGGTTTCCTTCTCTTGGATATTTTTATAGACATATTATATCCCTCAGGTATCTTGTAAACACCCACAGACAAGAAAGGGGTGATAAATGGTATTCTTAGAGCTCACCCACAGTCCGGGTAAAGTTGTCAAAGCCATCTGAGGCTAAAAACTAAGACACACAAAAAAAAGAACCTCACCACACGGATAATTATACAAACATTCCTCACGACTTTTATTACAAATTCTGCAGTTTCACACTTTTATGTGTTCGTACTATATCACCCGCTGAGAAGGTTGGTAACTATTAGGACAGATATGACACGCCCTTCTTTAAATGAAGCTTAAGAAAAGCACTTTCTTCTCGGTAGGCAGCGGTCTGGTTGTATTACATGTACTCGTGTTTCTAAGGTCTATGAGCGGCAATATCACACACCATTAGATGTGCTGCCTGCTCGTTTATCATCATAAGCAATTTAAAGAAAAATATATTCTTTAAAGTATAAAAAAGAAGTAATATCTGCTTATATTATGTACAAATAATTAATCATCATTATTTTAAGAGATTTAAACCAGCTCTTCAAACATTGACAATATAAAAAAAATAGTAGGCACTTTTAAGTATTTCCAAGCGTCAATTGTATCTTTTGTCTTTTAAAAACATTGAAATGACAAAATCTTTATGTCAATATGCGGGTAGACATAATTTTTTCGATGTACATATTGGAGTGTTTAACATCGAAGAGCTTGGAGTACAGAAATAAATATACTCAAAAGAAGATAATTTTAAAGTACACTTGTGTTTTGTGGCTACTTGTTTTTTTCTCACAGCCATTTATAAATGTTATCTGTGCCTTCTTTTTTCATTACCTATGGCAGTTGATGAACGAACTATTTCTATTTATCAGCTACGATTAGTGTTGAACGAATGCCTCCTAAATGGAATTATGCCACAATCGTCACCTTTGGAAAATGAATTGGCGGTTGATTTGAATATTATAAGATTCTCAGGACTACTGCTGACTATTCAGACGTGTTGTATAGAGTTTTATTGCGAGTTTTCATTCTCTTGCATAGTATTTTGTGCATATTTTATCCCTTAGTGTCTTTTACGATCACCCACGGGTGGTGAATTGTATTCTTACTCCGTCACCACACGGAAAGAGTAATTCACATATTAAATTCTTAACTAAAACTAAACTAACTAAACTAAACTTCAGAATACCAGGGTTTTAAATAAGGCTGCTTGCGAATTGCTCTGCCAAGTCTATAAGTCTAATAGAGTATCGATGTTAGCATACTTTTATGAGGATTTAAGTATTAGTGGAGTCAAGAAGAAACTCTTATCACTAGTTACATATCAGTATGATATAAAATAACTAAATGAAAATTGCACAGATGACTTAGTAGTTAAGATATCGATCCACTGTGTTCGACTAGACGCAGGATAATTCTCTGTACGATGAATATTTCCGTGACAAATTGTTATTTTAAATGTAAGAGTGTATTGAAGTCCATCGTAATACAAAAAATATTTATTTAACACGCAGCGTGTTGTTGAAAAAAGATTTATATTAATAAAAAACTGACGGTTCGGACATGTGGAAAGAATGCCGAACGAACGTCTGGTTAAGAAGATATACAATGCGAAAGTGGAAGGATGTAGGTACCGGGGAGGAGACTGAGACTCACCTACCTAGACCAGATTGTTCACGTACTGAAGGAAGGTGGAGTCAAGAGTCTCCGAAACCGGCGAGCGTGTATGAAGAGCATTATGAATGTTGAGGAAGCAAGTGAAGTATGCAAGGATAGAGTTCTCTGGCACTCTGTTCTCTCTGCCTACCCTGCAAGGGATATGGCGTGATGATATGTATGTAGTATGTATGTAAAAACTAAAAAAAAGTTCATTGACGTAAGATTGTGGACGCGGTCTCCCATCCTATAGTTGTCTGACTAATGTGACTGCCTAACTATTTTATTTGAATTACAAGTATGGTCTTTTCTTTCGTAGTATAAAAAAAAATATTAAGGCATAATGAATTCATCAGAATTTAAACCGAATATAAACTAATTAATTAATCATACTGCTATACTGATATACGCGATCGGCCAGTTTGTTTTTATCGCGAAAATTATTGAAGCTTAAAATAGGCTATGGTAAAAAACAGATTGAGATACACGAAATTTATGTCTTTTTATTATTTATTAACTGCATAAATGGCGTGTTGGTTGAGATATTAATCTAGTACCAAATATCGCAGGTTCGATTCGCACGTAGGACAATTCTTTGTGAGATCGACAAATTGTTCTCAGTGTAAGTGTAATTTATGATTTGTTAATTATATGTTTCTCAAGAATAAGTGAAAAACTCCCATTATAAGGATTAGTTCCTAAGGCTCCTAAGAACTCTTTTAAAAATATGCGCCATGTTGCCACGTCTGGTAAGTTTGCTAGGAGCCTACTCATACATATTTCCCAGTTGATCTTTTAGTCAGGCGTTCAAGAGTAACCACATAAAGAGGTGAATTGTGATGACATATTAAATTTTTTATTATAATAATTTAATTTTAAATTTAATTTTAATTTTTTATTATAATTGGAATAATACTTAATAAAAATAATTTTTTATAAATACCCGATTACGAAACGAAAAATTATGTCACAAGCGGGGTTCGAACCCGCACCTATTGGGAATCCGGCCCAACCGTGCTGCCACTTACACCATCGTGAACTATTTTAGGACATGCAGACGAATAGGTGCGGTTCGAACCCCGCTTGTGACATAATTTTTCGTTTCGTAATCGGGTATTTATAAATAATTAAGCATATTAAATGCTAAAAATTTCAGTAATTTGAAAAATAATTTTGTTAAAATAATACATGTTTTAAAAGAATTAGCCGAGAGTAACGAAACACTATCTCATAATAATTTCTGATGATTACGTGAGTGTCATAGAGTGAATCATAATTATGAAATGCAACTATTTTTTTTTTAGATTTTATAACGTTTATATTTGAATTTTCATATCCTTTTCAGTTTTCGTGATTACGGCAGGCAGGAGGAGGACTTGTACTCTGTAAACAACTCATACAGTTTTTTATTTTCATATCTGAGCTCATCAGAACCTTTTTTTAAATGATAGCTAACCCAAAGGATAAGCTACCGGAGGGCAGTGCAGTTATAAATATATTTATCTACATATGTAGTTACATACACATTCAAATAGAACTCGTTGAAAACAGGATTCGTAACAAAAACTAACAATGTAATATCTGATAAAGGTCTAGCCCCTGGGGCAACTCACCACTCACTGATCGAATCGATTCTAAGTTCAAACCTCACGTATGTCATGGAATTCGAATTTCAAAAACCATAATGATTGATTGTCAACCAATGACAATTGCGTATCTATTCAAATTCTATTCCAATTTGAATGTGAAACGGGTTCTTTTTTTCCTGTAGTAACGTGACGCGTGCCAGTAATAATTCCATAGATATAACAATGAGCAATTACTTTTATAACGATTTTTCCGAATATAATTTTATTGTTTTATTGTCTATACAAATATTGATAAAAATGTAATTTATATCTCTACCTAGGTTCGTATTACGCAGAACAACATGTTTTAATATTATGATTTTGATATGAGGGTATTATTAGTTAATAATTCTACACTTGTAGCTACCAGTTTTATCATAATTACATCTAAATGTTACAAAAAATGGCTATCATAAAATTGACATTAAATAGTAGTCGGCTCGGTGACATTTATATTGAAAGTCGAGAATTAAGTCATAAATAACACATAAAAGTGAAAAGAATGTTATCTGTAAACATAGTGCATATTTAATCGAAAATATATGATAAAATAATTAATCAAAAAAGCATTCCAATGTTATTTTCAACGATAATATAAACTTTTTTATATGTTGAGTTTTTTTTTTATGCACAGGCAAGTAATTTAATATTCCTCTCCAAATAGTATGCGAGTAAGAAGGCCATATGTTTATCTTATAATTACTTTGTGCCTGTGTGTGTGTGTGTATGTTAGCTTCCATGTGGGTGTATAAGTACGTAATTAAAGTATGGAAATAGTATTATAACTTTTGAAGTGTTTTCACTATAAAACATTCGAGTGGCTGGGAACACACGAGTGAACGAACTCGCTAGATTTTTTCCCCCTTCTGTTATAATAACAGCTCTGTTTACCAATGGCGTCTGTTATTTCTTATTTGAATTTCTTCAAACTGTATGCATTCATATTAAGAATGAACGAATGAGTGATTGATGAAACGAATTTGTATTTTGTTATTAACCTAAAGTCAAATTTACTATTATCGTTTAAAATGCACTATTTTGACAAGTAATGGGCACAGAATAAGAATAGTGATGTAATCATATTTTTGGACCAGATAATTGACTTTTTTCCTAATCGAGTAGTCAGATTGTTTATTGCCAAAGCGGTCTGTATGTACCGGTAATTTGTGTTGCGAAATTTGAATCGGTCTGTTAGTGAGATCATTAATCTTGCGTTGATCCGAAACTGTCTGTTTGTTTGAAAAATGTACGGCTCTTGTCGAAACGAGTACGGTGACGTCATACGCCTCCAGGTGATAATTAACTAGATTAGAATAAAACTATTCGACATTGTTTTTATGAAGTATCATTTGAATTATTAAGTAGCAAATTTTAATGTCAGTTAAGTCAAATTATTTCAAATGTACTTAATGTCAGCAGACATGAGAACGATCGATCAAAATTAGTCTCATTGGTTTATAAAAATCTTATGTTATATATCCCATTTCTTGTCAATATTTTTTAAGCCTATTGCAGTCTGTACTTCAAATGTATACATAATGAATATTATGTTCGAAACCTACGTAAAGATTTCACTATTCAACCAACGCCCAAGCTATAAAGTAAAAGAAAAAAATATGTAGGACAATAGCGCAAGCGGTTGGGCCGCGGGCTCTACGGTAATTGAAAATAATAATTGAATTTGCATTAAGACTACGAAATTTGAATAATATCAGACCATGTTTAAATTTAGCGTACTTCGTAGTAGCTTACACCAATTGTACATATTAAATATGCAAAAAAAAAACAATATTCATTTAGTAGGTATGAAAGCGTATTATTTATTTTAAGAAAGTGTTAATAGTTTACGTGGATAAAAAAGTTGATGATGGAAAAAGAAGTGACTAAAAAGACAAGTGATATAGACCGCAAAAGGGTAGAGAAGGCCATATATCGCGCCGACTCCAAACCACTAGGCAAACTTAACTGAAAAAGCTTAGGCAAACGCTCGCTGTTTTTGTTAACTAAAAGACATTTATTTTTACTATATGTAAATTAAATAAATATAATAATATAATTAAGTAAAACTATATTAATTCAATTATTCAAACACTATAAACAATTTTACTACTACAATAGACCGATCGTGTATTGGTGACTTGGATTTGGTATTATTATTATACCAGTTCGTTGCCAATATTTTAGTTTAAATTTTCTTCATATCAGATACAGACGTCTTAAACTGCATACATTTGGTTACTTAAAGCATTTCAATGTGACAATTCAATTGTTTAGAAGTTTAAATGAATTAAAAATGTCATTTAAATGTCGAATCAACATAAGTATCTATCTAATCGAATGATCCTGTTTTTTATTTCACAATGCAAAAAGTACATCAGCATTCAATAAATATACTTACCTAAGTTCTTTGACTGACTTATATTTAAACTACTCGAGTATATGGACAATACTGCATTGTCGCAACACTAGTACGGTGCTTTTTTTTTATAAAGTTAAAATTTGAATTTGGAATCGTGTGTGCTCTATTGTGTAGCAAATGGAATTCATTGTACTATACATTTACCAGCCAATATAAGTTGAACCATTGTCACACTTCATTTGTTGGACAGTAAGCTTTTATTAAACTGGATAGATTATGGTTGGAGCAATTTTGCAAAATATTGAATAGATCTTTTGCTGATATTTTTTTTTATTAGGTAGACAAGAATTACAAAATATTGCATGTAGTTAGAGAGTAACTCGTTACACAACGACCTAGTTGCGATTTTTTTAAAACAAGTTATTGATATGTAATAAAATTGTCAATTACTTGTATATATATATAAAAAAAAACATTTATTTTGATGGATAGGTTTCATTACGAGGTGCAATAGTAGTAATTTCTTAAAAAAATAAAATAATCACGTTTCGCGCCAATAAAACTTTTAATTTCTAAAATCCACTCGTTTTAATTGAAACTAAACTTGATAAGTAACTTTCAATTATTGACCAGAATGGAATTATGGAATAACTACATTCAAAAAACTTTGTTCTAAATACCAATTTGAAGAAATTGGCCGTTAAAATTTTAACTAAAGGAAAGTATATCGGTTTTGATATTAAAGTTTATAACTATAATAACAGCTTTTGCGTTTCTAAGTGCGTATATATACATAGCATAGAATGTATGTTTGTGGGTATGTATGTGTGTGTGTTAGTGCACAATCGGTCGGACGTGAGCCGTTTGCCAATAACAATATACTTACACCGGATATTTATGAATTTAAATAAGAAAGTGTTAGGAATTTAATGATAATAGTTCGTAGTAACCGTGTGCCTTCCTGGTCATAGTTTATTAAAACATATTTATATTGTAGTAGCCATTTTATTATTGATGAACGACTATGCCAATGGTTGACAGATTTATTTTTGTTACAAAATTACAATTATATCACGTCTCCTAACAGTTATATAGGATTAATGTTTTATTAATAAGATTATAATTTATTGATTTTCATCAACACGCTGTCAGAGATCTTCATAGCTTTATTTTTAAAAAGTATTGAGTGATATTGTCTTAACTGTTCTAATTAACTGTATGTATGTGCCTAAAGTTTAATTATGCGGCGAAGGAACTAGAATGGAATTGCCGCTACTCCTTATTTGCCAGTAGGAGTCTCAAAAATCGTCTGAGGCTCTCCATGGTAGAGTGGGCAACAGTTATATTCTGGGAAACGTATTACACCTCAGTACGATCATCAACCTGCCTTCTAAGCATGATGATTACGGCACTATCCTCTCATTTGTGGGGCACGTAGACAGGCAACATTAGAAGGCAAAAGACTGAATGATGATGATCATATACAGTTTTAATATATCGTTTGTCCCTTTTCCAAGCTGATGACGCCATAGTATAGTTTATAATACTTTTATAGTATTCAAGCCAGGTTCTCAGTAACAGTATATAGAACGCGATTATTACAGGAAACGTGTACCGTTAAACAAATACTTTTGTAAAACGATAGCGCACATAATTTCATAATAAAATCTAATAGTTGCTCAACATAACAGCAACTCATGCCTAATTAGGCTACATATGACAGCTACAAGGCGTGGCCTCTTATATATATAAACTATGTGACACACGGACGCACAACTCGACGGTAATTCTCCTTTGTATGCTAAATAGTGAATTATCTAGCCACTCGAAATTGTAATCTTAAAACTTGCTTGGAATTTCTTCATCTGTTGTTTAAATTGTGGACCGATCGTAATGCCCTGATGGGTATTTGTCAGTTTGTCGTTTGATCTCTCCAAGTTGTTTTATTGAGGTCAATTTTAAGCTCCGTTAAAAAGTTATTCAATATTATTGACTGCTTGTAAAGATATATTCTATATTGCTTTAGATTTTAAGATTTATTTACACTATGCCGAAGAAATGAATTAGGACATTTCTGTTTTAACCTAAATCCCAGTTTCCATTACTCTAATTCGCTAAAATCATATGACATAAATCAAAATAATAAAATACATATTGAAATAAGGAAACAAATTAGTAATTCAAATAAAAATTAAATTAGAATATTTCAAAATAAGAACGCAGTTGCGACATACGCAATTTTTTTTTAAATTCAAATGTCATTCTTAATTTAAATTCCACTTTTAGTCATTAAAATTGTTCAATTGAATGGTGCAGTTACACATTCCAATTTCAAAACCATTCCATTGTATGGTTGTATTTTCATAATTAAATAGATTTTTTACAATACATTAATGATACTAAAATATTAAAAAGTCATTTAAATTAAGGCTTTTGGGCTACAATATAGAACTCCATTAGACTTTACATGACTGCGATCACCGTTAGAACACGCGCGTGACCTAGAATTAAACAAAGCCATACATATATTTTTTTTCTTTAATGAAAACATTGCCAATTAGAAATTACAAATCTTTATTTTATATTCATTAGTGCTAACAGATTGTCTATGATGAAGTTTTTGTAATGAGCTTTCTTATTTATTACCAGTTTGACTGCTTTGTTTTCAAAAGCGGAAGTCGAATTATTTAGTTCTTATTATATTGATTGAGACATAATAATATTAAAAAAAACGGTGAAGTGCGAGTTGGATTCCTCCTATCATTGTACAATAAAGACACTACTTTATTTATTTATTTTTGTAAAAGAAAATATAAAAAAAAATAAAAAGAAGTTGCTTATATTAATTTATAAATAAGTGATTTAATTTTTCTTTATATTTATTATTATAGTGATTATATATATTTACATTCTCTGAAAATTCCAACTTTCTTCTTAATATGGCGATGATGATGGTAATTGCCTATTATGGTTTACTGATCATCTGTAAGTCAGACCGACAGTGAAACCCTTGTAATAGGGTTTTGTAAGCACCCTTTGATTACGTAACCCTAACAATACGAGTTGATCCTACATTTTTATTAGTCCATTTTCAACTTATTTTTACCTAGTTCTCTGATTTTTTTGTTATATGTATGTAAAATCGATATTGTTGTGTGGGGCTACGAATACTACCAACTCATATTTTGCTCGTGGATGTTGTAAAAGACGATTAAGAGCTTTATAACGACCTGGACCAACTCCATTTGATGCCGTTTGGTAGACAATTACATACCCAAGAAGGGTTGACGTCTGGTAGACGGCCGGTCATAAAACTATTGCCAATTACTTTTACAATATCTACTATGAAAGAAGAGTACATATTGTATCGACCCCAAGTAATTGGGATAACAGTAGGATAATGATGTATATAAAATCGATAGTAATAACTCACGGAAAAGCACGTAAAAAATAATAAAATTAAGATTAGACGTTTAATAATATATGTTAAAATTAACAATGTCTAATTTAATACATACACATACATACATACATATCATCACGCCATATCCCTTGCAGGGTAGGCAGAGAGAACAGAGTGCCAGAGAACTCTATCTCTGCATACTTCACTCGCTTCCTCAACATTCATAATTCTCTTCATACACGCTCGCCGGTTTCGGAGACTCTTGACTCCACCTTCCTTCAGTACCTGACCGATCTGGTCTAGGTAGGTTAGTCTCGTAACTATTAATAACTAAAGATAGTGTTAGCGTTTTTTATTTTTAAAGTTTTTATATCATGATTATAGAACCTTTATGCCAACGTATACAAAGCACTATTATATCATGTTCACTACACTATTAGTACTTACATTTCATTACATTATATATTATTCCATCAAATATAACAAAAAAATAACAAATTATCAACACTAAAATATATATTGAAAGTCTTGACATATGACAGTTTTACGCTCCCGCCATATTTACTCTATTTTACGCATTCGTTTCTGATTCGCGGGCGCTGTGAAACGTAACTATTGAATGTGCGCATACATTATCAAAGAAAGAAGAAAATTACCTTGCTGGTTGAATATCTTATTCCTTACATTGCAGTACAGCTTAACGAGTTTCTAGCACTTTCTGACTCAGTGCCACTGCCATTTGCCACTGCCACTGCCATTTGCCACCGAAGACAAAGATCGGTTGCCGGTGGCCCGCTCGCACGGCGAATCAAGGCGCATTGCAGGCGGGTCTGTGGGATCGTGCGCCGTCTCTTTCGTCGCCCGGACCGATTTGACGGGGCGTAACAACACCATAGCCCATCGCAAAAAAAAGTCCGCTAGCATTTAGGTTTTGAACATTTGTTGTTAAATACCTTAATAGCCCAGCTTGTAGCATTTTGAGCAGCCTATCTAGCTTCTGCGCGCGGTTTTCACAAATAGTTGAAAGAAGGGTGTCGAGGCCCATAACTCACCATATCTACCATCTACACGGCAACTGCGATCAATAATTCACAATATTTATTTGAACATACTAGCTGTGCTAATATCCTTTATTTATAATTCTCCTAGAAGCAGCTATTTCTACTCTATGTTATAAAGGCTATAAGCTCTTCAAATATTCTAATGTTATTTTAAGTAAAGGTTGTATTTTGTAATATAAGTAATTAAGACTGAACTATTTTACTTTAAAAAATGGAACCAACTTATTTACATAAGCTAATTAAAAATAATATATATAATAAACTACTATTTTACTTTATCTATTTTATCTATTAATTTTTATTCAAACTTTAATCATTTTAATTCATGTATAATAAAAAGCTTTATAAAAAATAATTAATATGTATAGAATCCATACAAAATACACCAAAAACTTTTAAAAGGATATTAAATCATTGACGTTTAAAAGAAAGTTTTATTACTCACGTATCTTAATTCTTTATCATCTCAATTAAGATTGATAAGTTAGTCAATTAATAAAATAAGCAGATCGGTCCATCGTGTGTGGTGGAGGCTGGAGTTGCGTAACTATTACCGTGACAGAACGTGATCTAAGACTTAGGACTTATTGTCTCAAGGTTTATTTGTGATTAGATCGTCTGATGAAACATTTTTGAACTTCAATTTTTGAAAGTTGTCATCCTCTGTTTGCTTGCATCCACTGCTATTTTTTATTTTGTGCGATTAGCCACATTATCCGTTATGTTCATTTAGTACATTTTAACTCATATATATTCCACTGTTGGGCTCGAACCTCCTCCATAATAGGAGGGAACTGACTTACTATACAACGCTGGGCAGACGTGTTGGTATAGCATTTCGTTTAGAGATTTCCTTCTCTTGTATAGATGTTATATGGGTTTTATATCCCTTAGTCGCCTCTTACGATCACCCACGGGTAAGATAGGGGTGGTGAATTGTATTCTTACTCTGTCACCCCACGGATACCTGGATTATTAACTTTGTATTTCGTATCTAAATGATATTCAGATTCTGCAGTTTACTGATTAATACTCTTCGTTTTTCAGGTATTTCACGAATTGACGAGACCGAGGGATGCTTTGCGTAGAATATTTTAATGAGTAAGTCATAATTTAAAATCAAAGCAGATCATAATCAAAGTTTTATATTGCATAAATCTTCTAAAAAAAAATGGTTTTGTGTTTAGAAATTATCTATGTGGTAGCAAAAGGTTTCAATTTTTCTCTTTTTTGGCATCAGCTATTAATACGAGCTCTTTATCACCATTATCTAGTTACAATGTTCTTTCCATATCTACTGCTGAAATTACTGTTGCTGTGTGGTAGCGGCTACGAATACTACCAACCCTTACATTGTTCGTGGATGTTGTAAAAGACGAATAAGATCTCCCAAGGATAGTTGCCGGTCATAAAACTAATGCCAGTAACTTTTGCAATATGTACTATGAAAGCAGAGTATATATTGCGTCGACCACAAGTAGTTCATCATCATCATCACAGTCCATATATGTCCCACTGTTGGGCTCGGGCTTCCTCCGTAATGGGCGGGAAATTAACCTACTATACCGCTCGGGTCAGACGTATTAGTCTAGGGTTTTCTTTCGACTTTTCCTTCTCTCGCTTATATATTGTTATATGGGACATTCTTCTTTTTTACCAACAATCTGACCGGCAAATTTTTATATTTGTTAAAAAAGTAAAAATGTGATTTGTTTAGTAAAATGTGATTTAAATTATTGCCTCGTTATTGTAGATTTCAAAAACATATAATGCATCGAAGTATTACTTGTAATTTTTGTTTTATTTCAAATTTAGTAGGAATGGTATCAAAAAAATAACACCTCAGTCACAGAAATGTTTATTTTTTTTATTTCTCATTTAAAATCAGATCTTCAGTTTCTTATTACTTTCTTATCAAGAATATAAACATTTATTTTTACCTAGCTCCATTGGACGGAATTATTAAAATAAACATTTAAAAAAATATATCCAATACCACTCTGTCACATTTTTGATTTTTAAGACAAAATACTATTTAATATTATGAAAGTCACCCAATAAAGTAACTTGAAAATCTAGTGAACACCTTTATTGTTTAGCATGTAATACTAGAACACGTTATTTTTGTAAATATTACCAATAAAGTGGTTCATACATTACTTTGAACTTCAATTATAAGGGGGACAAAATTGTGACAAAGTGGTAAACGAAGTGACGGAGTGGTAAATAATGTTTACCCGCGTTAACCTTATAACAATTTTTAATTTTAGAAAACAATAACAAATTATAATATTTCCTTAAAATATTACTATAAAGTCTTTTGATTGGTATCCATTCTTTGGTGGATATTAATTTAGTTTCACAATATCTTTTCACTTACTCTATTTTCAAAAACTTCTATTGGTTGATCGTATTCGTAAAACACGCGTCTTCCTCTTTTAACTACCTTAGGAGGTGGAATAATTTGTAACAAATTTTCAAACATCACATCCGACACATCAGATTCTAACAATTTAAATAATTTTCCAGTATTATCAACAGAACTGAGATAAAAATCATGAATTTTTTGTTTTAATATAGTATTTTTTGGTAAGACGGAACTATACTTCGTCACTCTCTTAATTCCCATGGTTTCTTTTGCCAGCTGAAGTTTTAGTCCGGAACGTTGAATTGTTGGGTTTTCAAGTATACTTTTGATATAGCGTTTTTTTTGTGGTCTTTTGTGTCCTTGTAATGTTTCTTAATGGTATTTGATAAAATAGTATATTTTCTGTTTTCTTCTTCGCCATGTTCATTTTCACTATAGGTTGTATTATGCACTTTATTTTCTTTCTTTTTCTTTTGCTGAAGTCTTTTCTTGTATTTCTGTACTTTTCTTAGTAATTCTTGTATTTGGTCTTAAAGTGAAATATTTTGTCTAAAAAGTCGTGATCTATCCCGTCTAACTTATTTTCTTCCGCTTGCACTGGCAGTAGACGAGGGTGGAGTCAGTGAACGAGATCTAGGACTTAATGGAAGTAGTCTGGGACTTGAAAGAGGTGGTGTTGAAGCTGGAGTATTCATCAAAAAGTTCTGCAAAGCTTTCTGTCGTTCTCTTCTCTTCTTTGCCATTCTCTCTGCCATTCTCTTTATTTTTTATGCTCTTTTGGTGTCATATCTTTAACCAACTTTTTACGAACATGATATCTTTCTAAATCTTTACGTTTCACTTCTGCAACGATTTCAGCGTTAAGTTTCCTTTTTTCACGACACCGTCGCTGTCATTCAGCCGCAGATAATGCCATTTTTCCATTTAACTGATGGTAACACCTTAAACTAAGAAAATAATCGACGATATAATAACCAACATCCGATATAATCATCAACATCTATTATGAATATTAACTAAGGCTCTAAGTTCCAAGCAAAAATGACCACTTCGTCACAAGTTATACCACTCCGTCACATTTTTGTGACAGAGGTGCTTCGTGACAGAGGTGTAAAATAATAGTGTTCGAGACTCTCAGCATTTTCCTAATTATAATTTACGCATAAAACTGGGCATATATGAAATACTTATCAGGAATCAATAAAATAATATTAAAACACAGAAATTACAATAACATTTGGAAGTAGTAACTTACGTGACAGAGCGGTCGCTAAATAAACACACGCACCTCCTTTTACTGTTTGCGAGTGACTGACTGGTATTTCCGGGGCGTAGGGACGCATACCGTGGGTCCGGGGTGGAGTGGGGCTGTTGTGTTGTCTAGTGACCAAGGCCAAAATTCCTAACGCACATTATTTTGCACCATGAAATGAGTGACAGAAGGTAGCAACAAAAATCATACACGTGAGGAGACAGCCAATAAAATATTTTTTTTATTTAATAATAGAAACATTAAAAATTATTTCTTCTTATTAATTTAATAACAAAGGTCAAGTAGTTCAGTAAATGTTTTTGGATAGAAACTTTTAATGTATTTTTTTTTTACGAGAGCAATTTGTTTACATTAGTGGTCATAGAGAGACACACTTTATTTGTATGTAAAACACCTCCGTCACGCTTTTTGTATACTATGTCACACTAATTTTGTAAAAAATATTAATAATTAAAATCTACTTTTGAGGATATTATACTTATTGCATTGTCAAGTGTATTTTTATAAATAAAAAAATAAGAAATTTAGTATTTAGGAGCAATATATTTATTTTTTTGCGGAGAAGACAAGTGATTGTCGATAAAAAAGAAGAACGTCACATATGCGTTTAATATTCCTTAGTCGTCTCGTACTATCACCTACGAATAAGATATGGGGTGGTGAATAGTATTAAGTATTAAGGTATTAAAGCAGGTGAATGATTCTTAAATTATAATAAGCAGTATACATACTCATCATCAATTTGAAATATAAGTTTATATAAATATAAGTATTGAAATTTAAGCTAAATATTTATGTATAAGTGTTAACTGAAGCTAATTGAAATGTTTTTTGTAAACAATGACGTTAGTTAACTTGAAACTTTTGAATAGGTATATCTTATTCTTAATGATATCATTGCTGAATGATATGTTAGCAAACCCAGTCACAGCCACCCAGATTTATTTGTAGAAATCGGTATATCGAAGCACCACTTGATGGCGAGTTACATCAATGAGTATGGCATATAAATCTTCCCCGTGAAAAAAAAATACATATACATACCAATTTTTATAATGATAAGTCAAATAGTTTCTGAGTTTAGTGATGATCATACCGAGGTATGCGAGGATCGTGGTTTGTGGCAATCCGTAGTCTCTGCCTACCCCTTTAGGAAACAGGTGTGAGGTTATGTATATGCTTATGATACTAAATGACAAAATTCTTAAGTGTTCATGATATTTTTCTTCATATTCACTTCATTAACATTTTCTTTATGTTACATTATATAAAATACCAATAACATTAGTTATTATAACACTATAAGAAAAATATTGAATAAAATTTAAGAACACATGAATTTGTTAACCATTTCACCAAAATTTTCTGTATCATAACTAAAGAAACACCAAAAAATAATCGTTAATAATTTGCCAATCTTACAAACTATGATCGTATATTGAGGACACTGCATAGAAATAAAACTCACGAGATTGTATGACTAACATCATAACAAATACGCCATCTTTATTTGAGTAGTCACATCATCCTAATTACTTGGGGTCGATACAATATGTACTCTTCTTTCATAGTACGTATTGTAAAAGTTATTGGCAATAGTTTTATGACAGGCCGCCTGCCAGACGTCAACACTCCGTAGGAACGTAATTGTTAACCAAACGGCATCAGATGGAGTTGGCCCATGTCGTTATAACGCTCTTATTCGGCTTTTACGACGTCCACAAGCAAAGTAAGGGTTGGTAGTATTCTTAGCCGCTACCACACAGCTACATTATTGGATCAGTATCTTATTTTAATAGTGTATAATATACTAGCTGTCCCGGCAGACGTCGTCTTGCCGGGAATAGTTTTAAGCGATATGCCGACAGCAGCGCCACCTACCGGGTCTAATTGTGAAATTATCCAGGGACCCATTGGAATATACTTAGAAATTTTTATCTCAATCGGTCCATCCGTTTGACATACCGAGAACGCTACCTACCGGGTCCAATTACGAATCTAAATCATTCTTGAATCCCCTCGAACACGCACTTACAATTTCAAGGCAATCCATTATAGCCGTTTAGAAGGAAATCACTGTCAACACACGTACAGAAGAATTATATATATAAAGATGAATTATTGATATATTATTTATAAATGAAACCTAATTTTGTATTACCCACATTTTACATACCATCATACTTCATGTATCCGTTTATTGTATTCAAGCATATATTTAGGTAAGTAGGCGTACACGAACAAACTTATAGCCATAATAAAATTACATTATTAATTCCGTTCACAGTTTGCAAGCCAAACGCATTTCGACGTGTCTGTCACTCATTGCTTCAATGACAGGAAAATGGCGTCGAATGAGGTGGAAAACTAACGATTTAATATTAAATACATGTCTTCGTTAACGTGCTGTAATGTTTTAACACTACTTAATAACTAAAATACATAAATAAATACTCGTATATTTCCGCTTATAATTAATATTAAATTATTGTCTTCGAAGTCAGACAATCTAATCGCAGTGATGTTTAATAATTAAGTAACTTGCGTTTCTGAGTATGAATAATTTTGGTTAATGAAAATACGTTCAGCAAGGCTGAGTGGCTTGCATTAATTTACCATTTAACAATAAAGAAGATGGAATTTTAAGGAGAAAATCTACAAGAGTGTCATTAGACCTGACGTTATGTATGGATCTGAATGTTGGGCATTGAAAAAGACGGATGAGAGACGATTGCATGCTACTGAGATGCGTATGTTAAGATGGATGCGATGTGTGACAAGACTAGATAAGATACGAAATGAGTATATTAGGGGAAGTTTAAAAGTAGCACCAGTGATACAGAAGTGTAGGAGCGCAAGATTGTCTTGGTATGGACATGTGATGAGGAGGGATGAAAGGCAAGTGACAAAGAGGGTTACCAATATGTTTGTGGATGGGCGTAAGAGTCGTGGGAGACCCAAAAAAAGATGGATGGATTGTGTTAACGAGGATATGTGTATGAAAGTTGTGAGTGTAGATATGACGGCTGATAGAAGATTGTGGAAGGCAAAAACGTGTTGTGCCGACCCCACTGAGCGTGTGATGAGGGCAGGCAAATGATGAATGATAACAATAGAGAAGATGAGTTTTCTATGGATTTATGGCGACCATATATCAATGCTTTACAAATTTCGACGTTACTATCTTCATTTATCAAATTATATATATAAAAAAAAAAAGAAATGTCTCTTATTATCATATCGAACACACGTTTAGCTAATTTAGATATCAGTATGAGGCCACGCGCCACCCTTTTGTCTCCCCGGACAGAATGGACGGCGTATGTCCAAATCATAGCCTGCCAAAAAAAGAAGGTAATTTAGATAATCTCAAGTGTCCTCAACAATTAACTGAGCACTAAGTATACAATAAGCTAATGAATCTAATCATAAACTTCTATAATAGCAAATCTAAACACTTTTAAAATTAATAATGGAGGATTAACAAAATCTTTATCATTGTTTTAAATATTAAACTTCCATTGTAATTTCTTGAAATTCGAATGTCACTGGCAGCTGTAAAACTAACAACATTCATTCCAATGTTAATAATTATAAAGAATAGCCTATCCAGAATTCCAGACACTATTCGACCATATACACAATACATCATATAAAACGTCTACATTAAAATATAGTCTTTATTTTAATAGGAATAAGAATTAAATTCCACAACAAAGATTACTGCAGTTCCAATTTCAAATTTAAAACTCCAAATTACTACAAATTATTACAAATTTAATTTTTCATGTGTATGTAGTTGTAGTAGACTTTATTGCATTGAATTAAATTATAAAATTGAATTTTTCAACTGCATATATAAGTTTGTATTTGATGTTTTGATACGGAGTATGCTTCTGAGAAGAAACTTAAGGTCCCTATATAAGAGTTATATTAACAATAACAGTTTTTCATATGTTTACATATGAACTATAAAGTGTTATATTAAGTTGCGCCGATTCGCAGATTTGTGCGTAGGATTTGTTATTAGTAATGACGGTGGTCTGGACTTTAGGTGGTCTTTTATCTTTGGTATTTTAAATACACTTATGTTCAATATAAATTATGAGGTATATGTGGTTATAAACGATTTATGGTAAAGCCAGTTTCGGATAAGCTAAGGAATGAACGCTTGACGTGGTATGGACATGTGATGAGACGGAATGAAAGTAATGCTGTGTGAGTCTTAAGTATGAATGTTTGAAGGCTTAGGGCTAAAGCAAGACCGAAGAAAATATAGATGGACAAAAACGGTGTTCAAAGATATTTGGTTTAAAGTTTATATTCGTATGTAGGTACTAACGGAGTGAGAATAGGTACAATTTGTTATTTGCTCTCAAAGATATAATATGCATACAACATGGAAGATAAAGAAAACTTTAAATGAAAATATACCAACCCGTCTCACCAATTTGATGTAGTAGGTTAATTTCCCTCCTATATTGGAGTACGCTCAAACTCAGGACGATAATACCTGCCCTGCAATCGCCACGTTTGGCCAACGAGATGGCGGTCGTAGTTAGTATTATAAACTTCCAAAGATAATGCTGCTGCCCATACTTTTAATGATCGCAAATCCAATTTTAGGATTCCCATACAACAGTCTGTAATAAATATTCGTTCTGTGTCTCCCCTCTCTGGCCCGTGGGTAACGTAAAAGAAAAATAAGGGGTATAATAGGCAGATAACGAAAATGCAAGAGAAGGAACAGGCGGCATAAAATCATATGCTAATATGTCTTACCAGCGTGGTATTTTAATTTCACAGTAAACAAGGCCCGAGCCCAATAGTGGGACGTATATAAACTGAGAACAGAGGTAAAAGTAAGGAGAGGTGACACATTGTATTTTTAACCCGTCACCACGTAAAAATGATATAATGCAATACGAATTTTAAAGTCATTATACATTTAAAAACAATTTTAATTACATATAAAGCAAAGCCCATAGTAATCAGATATTTAAGAGCACGTGGGTTGACCAGACGCTGAAACAGCGTATGCATACGTTTTATTAAATGCAATGTACGCTCAACAAATAAACATATGCGACACATTCCTATAGATATGAATTCCTTTAGTATTAACATTGTAGCATCGTATTACACAAACAAAAGATATAAGAGAGATGATTGTTACCGCGAATCTCTATTGAGATCTTGAATAATGATAGAACGAATAAATGGAAATAAAAATAATTATAATTATGAGAACATAAAATTTTACCTAACAATAAAAGGCCCGACGTCAATTGGAAATAAATAAAAAAAAAGAAACGAACGCACGCCGAACACATTTACATCTCCTAATAAATCTTAAACCACACAAATTCTGGTCGAAATGAATAAAGAAAAATAATCACAAAGCCAGTAGTAGTCATACCGAAAAAAGAAATTAATATTCAAATAAAAGAACGTATTCCTTAAGATAATGCTTATTCATTCCACATTTAAAATCAAATTTTCAAATAAAGAACTCGTGGCGGTCGATCGAGCGCGTATGATAAAATGAGAGAGAGATACTATGACATAAGTGTGTTAGACTGAGATAGATAGCTTATTATGATTGACAGCTGAGAACGGTTAGCCTTGAAATATTTGAAACATTATATTATTATAAAGTACACTATCTTCGTTAGACACGATAGCAAATGGGACGTTTGGAGCTATTTTAATAAAAGATGAATATGAAATATTTAAAAGGATTGAAATTGACGAATTATAGACAAAATGTAAGAGACTGCTGGGATGTACTAACTGCGCCGAGTCGGGAAATATCTTTTATACATAAAAATATTGAGTGATGTACGTATTATATTTTAAGGGATCTGAATGTCTTAAGACAATAAGTATAAATAGTTTTACTCGTATGCATTTTATGAAAAAAAAAATCCAACTTTATTCAAAGAAAACACTATTTTACTTTATATATGTACATATATACATTCGCATCTATACACATATAAATATTAATCTGAAATAATGAGATGTATACTATCGGGGACGATGTATTGATATTTTATCTTATTTAGTTGTTTTGACATTAGTATTTGATGATAACAAGCAATGATACAAATTTAATAAGGTCCGCATTGCTCACGTGTATATTCATTACCGTACGTTTAATGCCGCTAGATACGTACGACGGCCAGTTTCACCGGAACACGTTTTAAATCATAATTCGAACGTTTTTTTTTTTATGAATTTAGAACGTTGACTTTTAACTTTTTATTTTGTTAGCCTCATGTTATATCTCAAGGAAAGCTACTAAGAGTGACCAGTCTCAAGCGGTTTTTTAATTATTTGTAATAACAATTTTGTTTGACCAAATATTGCCCAATTTCAATATATAAATATAGACTAGGAACTAAATTGATTAAGCATTTATTTACATAATACATTTGGAACTAAAGAGACATTAATTAGATTTAAAAACAAATTATATATTATTTCATTTTATATTACATGACTATTACTTTTTTGATTTTATTCGAGAAATAAACATATTATAACTAAATCTTTAAGTGCGCACAGGTCAATTTTCTCTTTGACATATTCAACTATTAACTTTATCGCTTAAAAACAGTTAGTCAATTAAAATTACTAAGGTTAATTGCTGCCCAGCCCCATATATTAACTTTGATTAATGTAGTACTCTAATGCTTTCCAAAAATGTATAAAAACTCCTTCACTATAAAAAAAAACTTGATTTGAATCTAAAAGGTAAATTATTATCTTAGAAGTAATTAATTTTAAAAAAGGTGACTAAGATGTGGCATTCTATCTTTTTTGAATAAAACTGTTTTATAAAAGTATCAATAGTGCTATTAAGATAAACTTAAAAGACGCTCCAATGCTTTCGTTGGACAAATAAGTGAGAGAAGGCGTGTGCGCAGTTTCGCTTTGAACGCGTAGAGCTACGAATCTCGTAGAGGCTACGGCACGTAGTTATAACGTGTAAAATATAACAATATAAATTTATTACTTTTGTGTTAAAATAACGATATTTTAATAAAAAATATATGAAGTATTTCCCAATATAATTATTATTTTTATTTATTAAAAATATCAATTTTACTTATTATCCAAACAAATCAAAAAAGAAACAGTTAATATGAAAGTCATTTCTATTTAATATAGAAATGACTTTCATATTAACTGTTTCTTTCATATAACTCTTCACGGGCAACAGAATTCATTCACATTTTGGAAGCCAGCATTCGAAATTTAAATATTCAAATGGCCGCTAATCGTTTTTATTGGTGACTTTACGGCCTATAACGATCACTCGAAGAACGCCTTTGAGTTATCGCTCGCTCCCGAACTTTGTCGAATGGAATCATGGAGATGATGTTTGAATTTGAAATGTTTTGACAGATTATAATGTGTCAGTAAGACGCTAAATTATTTTATCTAACTTAATTGACAAGTTTTAAATTGAGATCTATTATTGTATATTATAATATTTAATTTTTATAGTTATGAATTTGATATATTGATTTATTTATATTGGCAATTTCCTATATATAAATATGTATTTACTTGAACTTGTCAAATTCTTTTTAATATTACTTTTTCATTTCGTTCGGCATCAAATGCATATTTAGGCCAAGAACTATGCAAATCAATAGTTATTTTTATTACATGTAATTCTAACGAGAGGTACCTATATTTTTTTTCCTATTCCATATGTTCAGTTTTCAAAAAAAGAATCTATTATTTTACACGATTAGGTATATTATATGCACTTTTCGTTATAACTGAAAATTGACAATATCACAAAAATATTTAAAGAAATCACGCAATACACAGTATTAATTATTACTGATGGTAGAAAACAATTATAAATGTTGAGAAAAAAGTAAATTTTGTGTGATAGTCAGCTAAGTACGGACTTACCATGCCGAGTATCGTAGGTTTGGATATTATAAAATCGCCCGCAATACAATGATTATTTCCCTATTTCATGGTATTGCCTTTAAAAAAAACTGCTATAAATATGGGATTATTTTAATGCTAGTGGTGGCAAACGTGAAGGTAGCATAGATACTTGATGGTAAATGTCACTCCTGCTCTTTGCAATATCAGGGGTAAAGCTAGCTCAATGAAAATCCCAAGTGCACTCAGAGACTGCAGACTCTCTCGCTTACCGAATGAAGAGCAATAATTCATTGTCACTGCTCAGATGTCAATTTTCTACGAGAGTGTGATACTACCCCGGACGGACCGGCCCGCGGCTGTAGACAGAACTATTAACAGTGGTTCTACTGAATTTTTGTGCTTAGTTTTTTATATGTAATCATTTTCAATAGCCGTAATTTGGTTTGTAACCAAATTCAATACTGATAATTTGGTTTAAACATAAATCCCACGCTCATCTAATTTCTAAGATGATTTGAACCGATTGCAAGTTGATGTAAACAAGTACCGTTTTGCGTGAAAGACATAGAATATACCCAAAATTTACATTTAAAAAAAAAGTGTGTGTGTCAGCTCCGACGCACGACTGCAGTTTACTCCTTAAGTAAGATTATCAAAAAAGGCGCAAAAAAAAAGCTCATTTGACTAAAAATAATATATATATTTTTATTTACATTTATTAAAACTGTTCAGTGAAGTATTATCTCACATCAAAAAGTGAAAGGTGCGCAGAATAGGTTGCGCACCAAAACGCAACGAGGTCATTCGATCACTAGATTTTACTCCTCAAATTTTTCTCATACCGGGCGCCTTATATGAAAATCGATTCTTAAGGAGTAAACTCCAAAAAACACATTTAATTGACTGCACAGATGGTGTAGTGATTAAGATACATACATATCGTGGCAGTGGGTTTGATTCCATTATCATAATACTTTATGAGTTTCAGAGATCGTTGTTCCAAGTCTTGGTGTAACCCATACAAGGATTATTTTTCTTAGTACATACTGGATGTTATCTTTGTAAAAAGGTTATTGTTTATTTTTTTAAATATTGTATCATCATCATTTCGGCCCATATATATTGCACTGTTGGGCTCGGGCCTCCTCCATAATGAGAGTGAAATTGACCTACCTACTATATATACCACTCCATGCTCCATGCTCCGATGGTTCGAACATGTGGAAAGTATATGGTCACGTACTGAAGGAAGGTGGAGTCAAGTGTCTCCGAAACCGGCGAGCGTGTATGAAGAGAATTATGAATGTTGAGGAAGCGAGTGAAGTATGCAAGGATAGAGTTATCTGGCACTCTGTTCTCTCTGCCTACCCTGCAATGGGTATGGCGTGATGATATATATGTATGTACATATACTACGCTAGTCAGACGTGTTGGTATAGGATTTTGTTTCAAGTTTTCCATCTCTATTACTGCAATAATCATTGCATATTTTTCTTGAATTTACCTACACTATAAGTTTTATTAATTTGTTTTATTTATTTTATTACCAAATACGCGATTATTATACATACATACATATCATCACGCCATATCCCTTGCAGGGTAGGCAGAGAGAACAGAGTGCCAGAGAACTCTATCTCTGCATACTTCACTCGCTTCCTCAACATTCATAATTCTCTTCATACACGCTCGCCGGTTTCGGAGACTCTTGACTCCACCTTCCTTCAGTACCTGACCGATCTGGTCTAGGTAGGTTAGTCTCGGTCTCCCTTGGTACCTACATCCTTCCACTTTCGCATTGTATATCTTCTTAACCAGACGTTCGTTCGGCATTCTTTCCACATGTCCGAACCATCGGAGCATTCCCTTTCGCATCTTTACACCAATACTCTCTTTCATACCTACTCGCTCTCTTACGTCGTCGATTATTATAAATTATAATAATTATAATCGGGTCCATGGTTTTCTATAGATTTTATAATTTAATTAGATGAATCTATGTGGGTGTAACTAGTATGTCTGGTTTTTATAAGTAATACAAACTTTTCACGCGAATTTGTTTATATATAATCGATTTCATTATCACGTAGTATATATAAGCGATTTCTGAATGTGAGGTTGTAGATTCAATTTGAGTATAGATTATTAATACATACATATCATCACGCTATATCCCTTACAGGGTAGGCAGAGAGAACAGAGTGCCGGAGAACTCTATCCTTGCATACTTCACTCGCTTCCTCAACATTCATAATTCTCTTCATACACGCTCGCCGGTTTTGGAGACTCTTGACCCCACCTTGACTAAATTATGAATAAGTCACCAGAATGCGTTTCATAGTAGCTCTGAGTCAATTTACTTGATATAACAGTAATCCAGCTAGAAAGTCGTTAAAACCAGCTAGAATAACAACACAAAAATGAACAAGATTCTTCTAGTAAAGTTTTAAAACAAAATGCTATTGATAGATCGAAGATAGATTACGTATATCGTAAATGAAGTAACGATTCTTAATAGTTTCTTTAAGTAATTAATCGCAAATTCTTTTTATATTTGGTTGTTTCATCATCATCATCACAACCCATAATGTCCCACTGTTGGGCTCGAGCCTCCTCCGTAATGGGAAGGAAATTAATCTACTATACCGCGTTGGTCAGACGTGTTGGTACAGGGCTTTTTTTTTCGAGTTTTCCTTCTCTCGCATAGATGTTATATGCATTTTATATCCCTTAGTCGTCTCGTACGATCACCCACTGGTAAGATATGGGGTGGTGAATAGTAATTCTTACTCCGTCACCACATTTGTTTGTTATGAACATTTTATGAGCTAAATTTTCACTATACAATTCTACGTCTCTTCATTCCTCATAGATGTCGCATCTGATGATTCAAGATATATAGATAACATCACTGAAAGAGAACGACAATTCAAAACTCTACTCGTTTGTTCAGAATTGTATAGTAGATCAATTTCCCCATCATTGTGGGAAATCAATGCCCGATAATGGGATATATAAACTAAAGAAAAAGACTAGGATAAAAAAAGAAATCTTGTGCAAGGAACACACTGTTGACAGTTCTCTGTCTACAGCCGCGGGCCGGTCCGTCCGGGGTAGTACCACACTCTCGCAGAAGATCGACGTCTGAGCAATGGCAATGTGTGGTGAGTGAGAGAGCCGGCAGCGCTAACTTTCTGGGTGGGTTTCGGAGTTTTCATTTGAGGCAGCGAATTGTACCATTGGCTTTTAAAGTTCCATGGCAGTAACACTTAACAGGTTTTTACCATCATCAGCAATAAAAAATAAAAAAACAAACAAACCGATTTTATATATTTACATATAAAATATGGAAGTTAATAAAAATAATTACAAATTTATGTTATATAGCCTTCGGGCAAAGTTTTTTATGTTGGTATAATAATTGAGCATTTTATATAAAATCGTGGGTAGTTACCAACATTATATCTATTGATTAAAAATCGCGTCAAGACATTTAGATACGGAGATATGCGAAATATTATGAATATCGTTTAAGTAAGAGTCTTACGTAATCACTAAAGAGTTCCGTACAGAGTTTTAATGTGAAAGTTATAAATAGGCTTTGAGATAATAACCAGCAGAATTTTGGAGAAAAAGAACACGTATTCAAATTACTGAAATTTAGCATTTAATATGCTTGATTATTTATAAAAACCCGAATACAAGCGAAAAATGATTGTCACAAGTGGGTTCGAAGTCACACCTATTGGAAATGCGGCCCAATCGTGCTGCAACTTACACCACTGTACAAATGTGTAAACATTGTCGGTAGATGGCACACATCTCCTTAAAGACGAAAATATAAGACGATGCGAAAATTGAATGTCCTACGATGGTTCACGGTGGTGTAAGTGGCAGCACGATTTGAACATATTTCCAATAGGCGTGGATTCGAATCCCACTTGTGAGAATCATTTTACGCTCGTATTCGGGTTTTTATAGAACAGGTATTCGTAACAAAATTTTTAATTCCGCACAGATGGCGTATAGGTTAAGACACCGACCTTCCATGCCAATGCCGTGGGGTCGATTCTTATGCAGAACAATGCTATGTACAATCCACAAACTATTGTTCTGAGTCTGGGTGTAATTTGTCTGCGTTAACTATATGTTTCTAAAGTCCCCCACAGTACAAGAATTATTTCTAAGTGTAGGGTGGAGTTTTGCTCATGGAATTTGAAATTCTATCTTTCCTTCGAGTACCTATATGAAAGATGATGACATTCTTATCACTTTTATAATCTTTATCGTATATGTCCCACTATTAGGCCGATCCTCCTCCATGATGAGAGGGAAATTAACCTGCTATACCACGCTGGTCAGACGTGTTGGTATAGAGTTTTGTTTCGAGTTTTTCTTTTCTTGCATAGATGTTATATGCGTTTTTATATCTTTTAGTCATCTCGTACGATCACCCACGGGTAAGATAGGGGGTGGTGAATTGTATTCCTACTCCGTCACCACACGGATAAATTAACTGTTTATCCATCGCCATTACTGTAATAATGCGCACTAATAGACAAATAAAAAACTGGAACGTAATAACAGCATCCGATTATATTTTTTTTTGTGTTTACGGAATCCTAAAAACCCGTTGTTTTACCTAACACCTGGTTAAGATAAGTAGCGTAATGATACTAATGACCTCGATGACGTTGTCGCGTGTTCGATTCCGGTGCCGAAA
This sequence comes from Lymantria monacha, assembly GCA_905163515.2. Classification (NCBI taxonomy): domain Eukaryota; kingdom Metazoa; phylum Arthropoda; class Insecta; order Lepidoptera; family Erebidae; genus Lymantria; species Lymantria monacha. The sequence continues at coordinate 8,327,550 of LR991107.1, read as the reverse complement.
CAAATTGCTTTATGTTATACATATAAGTAATAATTGTAAATGAAATAATAATTCGTGTATCGTAGCGGGTATATGTCAGATTTACATATTAAGAAAATTAGCATATTAAAAATTAATCTTAACTATTTTTCTATATCCTATTGAGTACGGATAGCAAAAAAATATGATTGATATTCTATGTGGCAGTGGCTACGAATACTACTGACCCTTACTTTGCTCGTGGATGTAGAATTCGACTAAGAGCTTTATTTCATCTTGGGCATCTGTTGCTGCCTAGTCAACAATTACAATTCTAAAGATTGTTGACGTAAGATAGACGGTCAGTCCTAAAATATTTGCAATTTAATCTGTATATTTTTGGTTTATTCAGATTACAAAAATAAAAACGTATTTTAAAATGGCTATTTCATCATCAGCCCACACACGTCCTATTACTGAGCCTAGGCCTCCTTCAAAATGGAAGAGATATTGACTTTCACTACGCTGGCGAAATGGGTTGTAATAGTTTTCCTTCTCTTGCATAGATGTTATACGTATATTATAGAGGAACTGGAACAGGTGAAAGAATTTTTGTATTTAGGTGTTTTGTTTACTAGAGATGGTAAAAATGATGATAATGTTGAAAGAAGAGTAAATGCTGGTAATAGAGTGAATGGGGCACTATACACCTTTATGAAAAGCAGAAACGTGTCCAAAAAGGCACGTTTAGCTGTACATAAGGGAGTATTAGTACCTACTCTCATGTATGGTAGTGAAAGTTGGATTTGGCAGGGAAGACATGAAAGTAGAATAAATGCTGTAGAGATGAGAGCTCTTCGTAGTATGTGTGATGTAAGTATGAAAGATAAAATTAGGAATAATGTTATAAGAGAGCGCTGTGGTGTGAATGAAGAAGTAGTGACAAAGATCAAAAAGAGTATGCTGAGGTGGTTTAGACATTTAGAAAGAATGAGTGACGAGAGATTGACGAAGCAAATATATAAAGCAAGCGTGAATGGGACGAATACAAGGGGAAGACCACGTCATACTTTTCTGCTTGGTGCAGATGTGTTGACGAGAGGTCTTATTAAGAGTATGCGTAATCGTAGAGCATGCATGAAGACTATTATGAGTGTGAATGAAGCGATGGAAGTATGCCAGGATCGTGGTTTGTGGCAATCCGTAGTCTCTGCCTACCCCTCTGGGAAACATGCGTGAGGCTATGTATGTATGTATATCTTTTAGAAGTTTTTGCGATATTCGATCGTGAGCAAGAAAGCGGATGGTGAATTATATGCTTAATAAGTCACAAGGAAAAATTAAAGTTTCTATTTATAAATTTAAAATATAATTACAATTTGTATTTAGTTTTTAATTGCCCAACGTTTCGAATAATTTACAGCGTCCATAGTCACGGGAGGACTCACGAGGACAGCCTTCCCGTGACTATGAACGCCGTAAAATGTTCGAAATATCAAGAAATTAAAAGTCAAATACAAACGCGATATAAATCCGTAAAAATAGTTTAATTTCAAAAGTATAATACTCGCGTAAACATCAGAAATCATTATATCTTTACAATTTTTAAAATAAACAATTTGAAATGGGTAATTATTTTTTTTTATCCGATAACAAATGTACAATCGGCAGAATAAATATTATATAGCAGCCACGAATACTTAAGTATAGTTAAATGATTAATGACAGTCTAGGCTGTTTTTTTTTTTAATGTCCGGTCATTTACTTCGGCAAAGTTATTTTTATTTGATCCGATCTTATTTCGAGATAGATAATGTCGAGATACTATTTTATTGATGCTATATTTCTTTGACATTTTAATATTTCGTTGTTCTTAAGTGACATAATAAACATATTCGTTCTTAATGATATATATTTTGAAATTAATATTTAAAGTACATACATACATATCATCACGCCATATCCCTTGCAGGGTTGGCAGAGAGAACAGAGTGTGAGTGAGAATATTTAAAGTCATTTATTTATTGTCGTTCATATTTTTTTTAGGGTTAGTACATGTGGTGATGAGGTGAGAATAGAATTCATCACCTATTATCTTGCCTGTGAATGTCGTAACAGGCGACTAAATAATTAATTATGTATATAACATCTACGTAAGAGAAAGAAAACATGAAATACAAAACTATATCAACTTCAGCTGAGTTATGTGCTATTGGTAGGTCAATTATCTCCTATTGTGGTGGGGCCTCGAGCTCATAAGTGTATATGAGCTGAGAAGATGATGATCAGCTGATGGTGTTACTATATCTCATTTTAGATAATTATTGTTACATGATCATACACGTTCCTTCCGTGTGGTGACGGAGTAAGAATACTATTCACCACCCCATATCTTACCCGTGTGTGATCATACGAGACGACTAAGACATATAAAATGCATATAACATCTGTGCGAGAGAAGGAAAACTCGAAACAAAACCCTATACCAACACGTCTGACCATCGCGGTACAGTAGGTTAATTTCTCTCTCACTACGGAGGAGGCCCTAGCCCAACAGTAGGACATTTATGGGCTCTGATGATGATGACACGTTTTTTATCTGTTTTATCTAATTATTTTTAATATTATATTCGATATATAATCCACAAGTAGCTTTTAATGACATTTTTCATAATAAATCTTTTGTAGTTCAATTCATAAAATAGTTATTACTAGCAAATTCGATGACTGCGCCATTTATTATTCATTATCATTTTAATAATTATTACTGTTGTGTGGTAGGAGCTAAAAATAATAATATGTGTAAGCCTTTACTTATGCAATTCTGACTTTATTCGTGGATGTCGTAAAATACAACTATATATCGACCTAGGCCAACTCTACTTGATACTGTTTGCCTAACGATTACATTTCCAAGGAGGGTTGACGTCAGGCAGGCGGTCGGTCATAAAACTATTGCCAATAACTTTTACAATATTTACAATGAAAGAGGAGTACTTATTGCGTCGACCACAAGTAATTGGTATCATCATTATCATCTCAGGTCATATATGTCCCACTATTGGGCCCGAGCCTCCTCCATAATGGAAGGGAAATTAACCTACTATACCACGCTGGTCAGGCGTGTTGGTTTTTTTTTCGAGTTATCCTTCTCTAGCATAACATCTATGTGTTATATGCGTTTTATATCCCTTAGTTATCTCTTACGATCACCCACGGGTAAGATAAGTAATTGGTATAAGAACAGAATAATAATGAATTTCTGTTTATTATTATTAATTTTTAATAATTTATGCAATGATTAATTTTTTATTCCTCTTAAAACCATGTTTAACACATTTCATATTGCAATTTTTAGTTCCAACTATCAGATACAATTATGTTAGTTATTATACAACTTTTATTGAATTGTTTTATTGAAGTTCATGGCGATGTTTAAATAACTTTTGTTTTTCCATGAGATTCGAAATTATAAATCAAAAACTCATAAGCTTGTAATATCAGAAACCTTTTTTATGCTTATTAATGTATAAAACTTTTGCAAGCCAACGTTAATTTTTTTTGCACACCATACCGTATATTGCAACAAAACATGCGTAAGGTCATTCAATGACGATAACTGTTAGCTTAAGAATGTATAACATTATATCTATTATACGTAGAGATACGTAACTAGCATTAGAACTTGGTTTTGTCTACGTTGATAGCTTTTAAAACTTCTTGTTCCATAAATCATATGTGATTAAACAAAATCTATTAGTTATGGATTGAAGTTGGTGTTAAAACCGCTACTTCGCAAGCATGTATTCTATTTTTTACATATTCACATTTGTACTTAATTTTTACTTAACATTTAACGTTAATTTTTTAACGTTAATGGTCATTCCTTGTGTGAAATTTATTTTATCTAAAGCCACGCAAAACTTTCCTCATGAATATTTAATTTCGTCATATTGTGTAGCCTGTGCGTAATTACAAAAGCCGAATCGTTGCTATAAAACTGAGCGCTGACCACCAAATTAACGATACCTTTACTTATTTTGACCGAACATGAAAATATACCAAAAATACCCAAGAAGGTAAACCGTTGTTATACCATATGCATTGCACTGCAACACTATCTCTGTACTACATTTGAAAAATACCAGTAAAATTACAACATAACACTAGAAAAACTAAAGTACTCAATAATTTAAACGCGCCATGATATTTTCATATGCCCACAAAACTGAGATTGCAATTAATCTCTTAGTGTTGCCAAGCCTGAATCTTATTGGCACACTATCATCATTAGCATTTTTCTCTTATCTCAATTAATTGTGTACGACATAATATGTACTTCATTAGTAAAATGAAGTTACATAGTACCTCTCAAACGAAGTATACATTAAACCCATCATACATATTTTAAAAGTTTTGACAGCCGTATTACGAACGGCCGTCTGCTTAATTTCAACCCTTCTTGGGGATGTAATTTTTAATCAGACGGCAAGAAATGGCCATAGCACAGGTTGAGATAAAGCTTTTATTCATATTTTACGATAATTAATAAAGTATGGTATTCGTAGTAGTGGTATCTTATTACTGCAGTATTTCTGCTTATCCATTTTTTTAAAGCAGGGTTTAAAAAGAATAGCTAAGGAAATAGTACCTGTGTACATTAAGACTTTACAAACATATAACTAAAAGGACTAAAATTACACCCGGACTTTAAATAATAATTTGTAGATCGCACAAAATATTGTCTTGCGTGAGAATCAAACCCACACCACTGGGAAGGTAGGTCTGTACTTTAACTACTACGCGGTCTGTGCAAATTAAAATAATCGTAACAATGTGATTATTTAACACTTTATTAGAATACAATATTGCCAAATATTACAACATTTAAAACCATACAATATCTCATTGTCTCTACAATTAATTGTATAACAAAAACCAATGGCAAAGGTCACAAACTTATAATTATAATGTTGAAAAAAAATCATTTTTTTTTAAATGTAAATTACGCAACCTTTTATTCGCGTAATTATGATTTGTAAGATAAGATTTTTAGATATGTTCTAACTTATAATAGGTTTAATGAACAATTTTGTTGCGACACTGTTCTTGTTGAAATTTTGTATTATTTATAAATAAAAAAATATATTCGATCATGTTTCTTTCGAGATTTTATAACTAGTGTTGAGTCATTGTTATCAAAAAATCATAAGTTTACATTTGATTCTGCCACAATTCTCAATTCTTTGTGATATGGATATTACAAATATTGATATTGACGTCTGATTTTTTACATCAATTAATAATTGTGATTTGGATTTATTCAGTCCAGCGTATATGGTTACGTCTTTCAAGTATTTGATCTGTATTGTTAAATTGAGTGTGTAAAAATAACTTCTGAAAGACGGTTCCTATAGTTCCCTCACCTTTTCTTTCGTTCTTTATATATGGTGATACAGTAACAATATAATAGTAGATAATAATGAACAATATACATACATACATACATACATATCATCACGCCATATCCCTTGCAGGGTAGGCAGAGAGAACAGAGTGCCAGAGAACTCTATCTCTGCATACTTCACTCGCTTCCTCAACATTCATAATTCTCTTCATACACGCTCGCCGGTTTCGGAGACTCTTGACTCCACCTTCCTTCAGTACATGACCGATCTGGTCTAGGTAGGTTAGTCTCGGTCTCCCTCGGTACCTACATCCTTCCACTTTCGCATTGTATATCTTCTTAACCAGGCGTTCGTACGGCATGAACAATATAATTGTAGATAATAATATAATAATGAAGAAAAGAGTATGAAAGTAAAATTAATGCGGTCGAAATGCGATCTCTGCGGAAAATCTGTGGAGTTAGGCTGACCGACCGCATTCGTAACGACGACGTAAGAGAGCGAGTGGGTATGAAAGAGAGTATTGGTGTAAAGATGCGAAAGGGAATGCTCCGATGGTTCGGACATGTGGAAAGAATGCCGAACGAACGTCTGGTTAAGAAGATATACAATGCGAAAGTGGAAGGATGTAGGTACCGAGGGAGACCGAACTAACCTACCTAGACCAGATCGGTCATGTACTGAAGGAAGGTGGAGTCAAGAGTCTCCGAAACTGGCGAGCGTGTATGAAGAGAATTATGAATGTTGAAGAAGCGAGTGAAGTATGCAAGGATAGAGTTCTCTGGCACTCTGTTCTCTCTGCCTACCCTGCAAGGGATATGGCGTGGTGATATGTATGTATGTATAATTTACTTACCTTTCTTGTCCATGTGTGTTGGACAAGACTACTGAAGTATATGTATGCCGAACCGTCTGATTAGCGTGGTAAAGTTAGTCTTTCATTTTGTCTTACATCTATAGTACTAATATAACTAATACTAACTAATAGAAAGCCGATGATAAGGACTAAGCTCAATGTTTGTGGTAGGTATATGAGAAAAATATGATAGTGGTAGGACCACGCTGTTGACAGATCTGTCTACAGCTGCAGGCCGGTCCGTTCGGGGTAGTATCATACTCTCGCAGAAGATCGACGTATGAGTAATGGCAATGTGTTATTGCGCTTCGTTCGGTGAGCGAGAGAGCCGGAAGCCCAACTGTGTGGGTTTGGGTATTTTATGGTAGGCAGCGGCCTAGATATACCCTTGGTATAGCAAAGGTCCATGGGTACCAGTGACATTTACCATCAGGTGTGCTGCTTGCTCGTTTACGTATGCCACTAATTACGTATGCCACCAAAGCAATAAAAAAAAATATAATGTTCAGGATTTCCCTATTAAATGGGCTCACGTTGCAACACATTTGTACCGGGGGAGACCGAGACTAACCTACCTAGACCAGATCGGTCATGTATTGAAGGAAGGTGGAGTCAAGAGTCTCCGAAACCGGCGAGCGTGTATGAAGAGAATTATGAATATTGAGGAAGCGAGTGAAGTATGCCAAGATAGAGTTCTCTGGCACTCTGTCCTCTCTGCCTACCCTGCAAGGGATATGGCGTGATGATATGTATGTATGTACGTTGCAACAATAGTAGCAGTGATTTTCTGCAAAAGATATCTGAAGCAACAGATATCGGTCGTTATGGCTTAGCTATTTTCAGATTGAGATTAAAATTTAGACCCAAGAGTTAGTTATCGTTAAAATCGTGATTGATAATTTTGGGTTATGCCCTGTGACGAGGCCACCATCTTCTGTGAAACATTTCTCGAGACAAATCATGGAGGCGTACCCACGCTGACTTGTAACTCTTTACTTAAATACTTAATAGTAGTAGGTACCTTAATCTTACCATTGAATTATCACTAATGCTTATGAATACAATCACTAAATCTATATACATATGTACAATAATATAATTAAACTTGAACTCCAAATATTAGCTATCCATTACCCAATCGAGATTTCAATTTAATTCGTTTCCGCTAAGCCGCCATTTTGGCTCGCCATCTTGATTCCCGATCAATATTAATAATGTGCGCGCGCGCATAACTGAGTTTTATTGTTATTATTGGATATTGTTCCTCTCAAGGCTGTATCGAAAATGGTGCGGTTATGATTGCAAATAGGCTGTTAGCTGATAATGGTTTTAGTTTAATCATACGACAAACAAACTTAAAAAAAATTTAAACACTCTTCGATTTTTCTTTGTTGTTTGTTATTTATTAAAGTATCACGTTTTCATTATTGGCCACTGATTCGCCATATTTCTGAAAACAACTCGCCAATACTGACTGACTATACAAATGGCGTAGTGGTGATCGTGGTATCGGTGACCAACCTACCGCACCAAGTGTCATGAATTCAATTACCATGTAGGACAATATCTATTTTGTGCGATCCACTAATTGTTATTTTTAATAATTTAATTAAGAATAACTGATATAGTCTAGTTAATAATACAAGATTGATAATTAAAATTTTATATGACAAACAGACTTATTGTATGAAAATAAAAACTGAATATCTACCTACAACAAAGTCGTTTACCGGCTACAATTTATGAAACACTGCTTTCTGATCGCGACTTCTGCTTCGTAAAAGTGACTGATCATAATAAATTTTATCAATAAATTATGCCAGAAGATACGGAGTGACAAACATCTTCACAAAGTTTCACATTTATAATATTAGTAGGTTTAGTAAGATTTACACGAATAATATTCATGAAAACCTATAAAGCCGCTTAACAAGCTAAGTAATATATAAATACTATAAACACTATAATAATATATGTAAAAATAATATTTACGAACGACGACAACTGTTTCGTGCAGAATTTGACACTGTTGACAGTTGTAAATAGTCAATGCCATATCGATAAAATTAGTAGCGACATTCTATCGATATGCCGATCTAAGATTGTAACAGGATCTGCATGGCGTCTAAACAAATAAAACGTGTACTAAAAACGATAGAGAAATTAAGGAGTAATGATTCACCTCAGTTCATTATCATTCTCATGCTCTTATTATAATTTACATTGCGTAGGATATTTTCTCTAACACAAATGAAATAAGCGAAGAGGAAACAGGATTTAGGTCCGACTATCTTCTAGACAAGCATTACGTCCGACTAAGATAAAGATGTAATAATTCACTATATGGTACTTGGTTAAATTGTAATAAGTCCGTATAGAGCACCGATATCTTCTTCATCAATGACCCTTAAATTTTAGGTGATCGATGATCGATATTACTAAGCGATTTAAAATTGTTTGTTTGTAAGTCTGGATAGAGTTTGTGTCCGTTAATAACAAATAAGGATTAGGTTTTTAGTGCTAAGTATTTACTTAAAAAAAAAACAACATTTGTAATACTGTTATTTCTAGGGGCAGGTCAAACCCCGCCCTATCCCTTCAGAGCGACAGAGGAGACCGCCGTGGACATATCTCTCTAGCATCGGCATAGATGGGCCATCTGTACTCGTTCCTCGTCATCGTTGGCCCGTCCGACGTTTTACACTTTCGGATACCATCTCGACGTCACCTTCACGCGATCACTCTCTCCTCAAGTGACGAACTAATCCTCAGGCCTGTCGCTGTCAGAATATAATTTGTTTCAGTGACCATAAAAGCTGTGCAATATTTGAAACTTTAGTCAAGTATAAATCAAATACAAACGCGATAAAATCCGCAAAAAAAAAAAAATTTGATTTATAATTATAATATTATTTTAGACCACACATTAAATTCTAAAAACCGGAGGCAAAACCGGACGACGGAGGTCCAAATACTTCTTACGATATTCGTTTCATATTAATTTCATATTCTACGGCCGTCAAATTTGTTTTGAAACAAGAATTTGAGTAGTTGAAGGTGATTTAGTAAAAACTAATCTGCTTACGTTATAAGTATTATATTTTTATATATTCATTATTATATTCTTAAAACGATAAACAAAATATTCATTTCAACAGAAACAAACCTATCCCAGGCATTAAAACGAACCTTTGATGTCAATGAATCGGTATAGATAGATGGTTAACCTAAATGGAAGGTAATACGGTTAGGAATATGTCCAGACCAAAGTCTTTCAAAAGGAGAGTCATTCGAAATAAGACTATTTTACGGCTTCTATCGCGTTTGTATTTAATTTTTAATTTCTTAACGTTTTGAACACTTTACAGCGTTCATATTCACGGGAGTCATACATGAAAGCTATAAAGTATTTCACTATAAACGCTGTAAAATGTTCGAAACGTGAGAAAATTAAAAATCAAATACAAATGTGATAGAATCCGTAAAAATGGTTTTATTTAAATTACTGAAATTTAGCATTTAATATGCTTAATTGTTTATAAAACCTGATTACGAAATGAAAAATGATGTCACAAGCGGGATTCGAACCCGCGCCTATTGGGATGCCGGCCCAATCGTGTCAAATTTCACTTCGTATTATGCATGTCCTACAATTAGTCACGGTGGTGTAGTGGCAGCACGATTGGGCTGGAATCCCAATAGGCGCGGGTTCGAATCCCGCTTGTGACATCATTTTTCATTTCGTAATCGGGTTTTATAAAATGGTATTATTTCAAATGTGTAACACTCGTGTAAACATCAGAAATCATAATATTAACCAGTACGGCCTGAATATTGCAATAGAAAGGCATTAAAACATAACGAATAGTGGTCCAAATCAGATATTATATATTAACTTAAACTCTTGCTATCTTTTGATACATTTATACTATTCATCTACCTTTGAAATGAAAAGGATTAGTCTATCTTATTGTGGTTACATATAATCCTTGTCTGGTCAGCTTCATTCCATCCTTATTATTAAGGAGTCTGATGCCCAATAATGGCACAGATGGGGTAGTTAAGAGTCACGCAAACAGGATATATATATATATATATATATATATATATATATATATATATATATATATATATATATATATATATTTATATATATACATCCTATCAAAAGGATCTAGTTCACACTGGCTAGGCTGGTATAGTATTTATTTTACAGTTTCTATTCTCTTGGAATAACAGCGCTTATATCCCTTACTCACTTTTTCCAACATTCTCGGTTTTATTGTATTCTTATTTTATCAACACAAGGAAAATGAAAATTATCACTAGATAACCAACAAGTATTTAGTTTTAAAAGAAAACAGAGTTTGATTAAGCTGTATTATAATTTTAACTAATTTGAAATTAAACCAAAGTAATAAATAATTAAATCTAACAACGGCTTAAAAGTTTATTTAATTAAACAAGTTTATCTAATTAAATCAATTACATATCGGCTTCTTACTCTTAGCGAGTATGTGAACTCAAATATTTCAAAGTCAACGTTCGAAGTCAAAAATGTAGGGTAAAACACACCTATTTTGAGACGTTCCAGTTACGATAACGAGAGATCGATAGTTATTGTGACCCACGAGCGAAAGCCGTATCTTTGTATTAGTTTTTAATAAGTAATTGTACACCCAAACCACGTTACCAATTTCGACATGAATACACGTTTTTTTTTCTCGCCTCGCTCCGAGCAATCTCGTTTTCTCGAAAATAGATCTAATATGTTGAATATAATTAATTTCATACCGACTCAGTTGATCGATGCGTGTTACTTGGCGTGTTTTTTTTTCGAGTATAATTATTTTTAAATTACTGAGTATTACGTCAATTCAGCCAGAAAACGGAATGTTTTTTACACAACAGATTGGTTTACGCGAAATTTGATGTTTGAATATTTTTTTGTCATAATATACTTCGTGTCAGCGCTGATTTTTAGCTTCCATTTCATTATAGAAATAATTTTAGATGTAATCATATAGAATTAATGACTAGACTAAATTATCTAGCATACATTTTGGATACGTAATATATAATTTTACTCAATTTTGAAGCGAACTCGTTTGACCGTTAAGATCACTAATATTTTTACTTACAAGTTTTTTTTGTTACAGAACATGTACACAGTTATTGGCTGATCCAAAAGACTGATTACAAAGTATTTATTAAGCCAATTAGGAAATGAGAGATCCATGAAGATTCACCCCAGGTAACGAAATTTGCTAATAATCAATTTTATTATTTCCAAACAATGAAGAGAACATTTAAAACACAAAACATTCCACAGTATTCAGCTAATCTTATTGTCAACAAAAGACTATTGTTTCTTCTCGACACATTGTTTCAATTTAAATTAAATTAAAATGAATCACTGTTATGATTATATGCTAAAATGTATTGAGTTCAATTTGATTGTTTATATAAAACTGTAATTATACATTTTGTCTTCGCAGGACGGACTCGTTTCAGGTTGTGGTCCTCGAAAGAGTCCAAATACTGCAATGACTACTGCGATGGCTGCTCACCAAGAATCTATCCACGAAAGACTCCAACCTGCGCCTGAGGAGCCATTATACCTACATCATGAGACATCGTCGTGGCAAGAGTCATCTGATCATCAAGAAGAGCACAGTACTGATATGTCCCCGTACTATAATATGCCAAAAAGGAATAAGAGAAAAAATTTCAAACCTCGATGTGCTCCGAATGCTACCACCTTTTCTGACGACTCAAACGGCGCCAACTGCGATAGTCCAGTAAACGGAAACGATAGAACTACACCAGATCACGTCGGTGATGATGATAAAGATGAAGGCAACTATGCTAAAATAGGTGTCAAAAGCTTTAGTTTATTAAAAGGTGGCGCTGTTGACCTTAGTAGAAGACTAAGTACAGACTCCAATGAAAATGTAGACATTAATTACCAAAATAGGTTACCGGAAGATAAGAAAGTGGGCTCTTTTCAACATTCATATATACATAGCTTACAATTAAATCAGGGCGTTGAAAGAGAACGAACCGTCCTAAATTTTAGTAATTTACAAAATAAGACATTCTGTGCCAAAAATCCTTTTGCGATATCTCAACTAATAAAAACTAACTCGCCTCCAAGAAGAAGGGATTCCGATTCAGATGAAGATAAAGGTCAAGATATTAATGCAAATGAAAGATTAGAAGAGAACCAGGAGCCACTGGATACATCGGAGCCACAACAGAATGGTGATGTATCAAATGCTACAAATAGAATTTTGAGAGATTATGCCATGAATACTATGAAAGAACTGCTTGGAATTTATGGATTATCTTCAAATGAAGTCGCTGATGCTATTAGCGGTCAAATTAGAGCATTAGAAGCTTTGCAAGGTGAGTTCATATAAAATTTATAACTCACACAGTTATAAAGTTTATATTATAATAATCAGCTTATTTTTACAACCATATTATTTTACAGCCCGATAAATACTGTTTGTATAAATTGTTAATAGAGATATTATTTGTTTTAGGTAAACCATTTACACAGCTTCCGTTAGGATTGAAACGTAGACATGATTCTAGCATAGAAGATGGTATGGATAGAAGTATGAGAAGATCCTCTTCAGCTACAGAAGATGAAGGCTCAACTAATATAACTCCACCGAAAACACCTGACAATGATATTGAAACTCAAAGGTATACAATATTTTCAAAATGAGCAAGATTTTAATTTCAGGGTTATAAGTTATATTTGCTTTTTCAGACAAAGAGCATTACAAATAATAAACCAACAATCGATGAGGCTGTTTAATAGATCTCAAGATCAAGAAGAAGATGGGAGTGGATCAGATGATGGAGACCAAACTTTAGACCTCAGCGTGTCGAGAGATACAGATGGACAGGTATTGCAAATAATATATCTGATTACTTTTTGCTAGTATCGAAACATATACAAAATATTTTCTTGATTTAGTAACAAACAAAACACACGAATAACCTAATGTTTTTCTTTTTAAAATGACGGCACCTCAATGTTATTTAAATTCATATGTACAAGTTCTTTGAATTTGACAATAATCCATACATTTGAACGTGTATTATATTGGTATGCGGTTATAATAGAATGTAAATTTAGATTTAACGAATGATAAGCATCTGTATTTTTTTGTTATTAAGGAACAATCAACGACCTCGAGCGCTGCCAACAGTGTCTCGGAGTTTGAGCAACAAAACCTTCTTATGAGGAAAAATTTAGAGGATCTAGCTAACTTACAGATGCAGGTACGTACTGCATATATAGTTTATTTGTGAGAATTTTTGAATAAAATACACAAATAATGAATTTAAATGAGATTTATTCAAATGTATTGAAAATATTTGTATTGACAGTTGCGATGTTTTTTTAAAATATTTCTCAGTTATTAGTGAATACAAACATCGCATTTTTTTTAAATGTAGGTAACATCTTTATATTTCAATGTTTTCATCCTTTCTTTTTTTATTAAATTATTTCATACTTAGTTGTGTAGTAATTACTTAAGTCATTTTATTATCTATATACTTATCATAAAGCGATAAATGATTTTTTGGTTCAAAATGAGAAGTTTCTTAAATATTATGCATTTTTAAAAGATTATTGCATATATTAAAAGGTTAAAAACTTGTAAAAAAATATTTCTTAAAGTCAATTCAAATTGTACATATAAGACATGGGTATAAAAACAACTTATTTTTTATTATAGGGTTTCTTCCAAAAGCAATCATCAATGGATGCTGACGACTCCCAAGAAAGGAAACTGCAGGCGGGCGGTGAGTAATAATATTATTTGAAAACATACAATTTTAATTACACATGCATCATTCACCATATTAAAACGAAACGTTGGACTATAAGAATTTTATTAATATATATAAACCGGAATGAGGAATTATATGATTTATTGAATTACATTAAATAAAGAAAAAAAATGATATATATAAAATTACCAGTCCTTTTTTTCCTGTTAAAGATTAAAGTGAGATAATTGAACCTTTCACTCTAAAAGTTATTATATTGCTTTTACAAAAATAAATTTAAAATGTAACGGATTATTTTGCGCTGTATTAAAGATAATCAAATTAGATTTATTACATTAAATATTTACTAGAACATCCGTGCGAATATTTGAACCGTTATGAATTTGTTTTTTTTTCATCTTTACTTATAGAAATTGGATATCAGTTTGCTAAGTAATACATACTCAGTAAGTTTTTGTGAAAATTATGTCGTTTATTAGGATTTGCCAACAGATGGCGTCATATTTTCTTCTGAATGCTACTTTTACCTAATATTATGACAAATAAAATATACAAATTATCATTGAAAATTAATACATTAATTTCGATATTAAAGATAGATAGATTAATACATTGTTATGTGGTAGCTGCTACGAATACTACCAACCCTTACTTCGCTTGTGGATGTCGTAAAAGACGACTAAGAGCCTTATAATGACCTGGGCCAACTCCATCTGATGCTGTTGGGTTAACAATTACATTCCCAAGGAGGGTTCACGTCTGTCAAGCGGCCGGTCATAAAACTATTGCCAATAACTTTACAATATGTACTATGAAATAAGAGTACATACTGTATCGACTCCAAGTAATTGGGATAAGAGTAGGAGAATGATGAGATTAATACATTAATACAGTTATGTGGGAAGTCTCACACAAAAAAAAACATATTTTTAGAAATAATATATGTATTTTAAAATGAAAACGAGTTTTAAGATATTAAATTTACCGAAATATTAACTAAGTTATGTAATGAGAATTAGTAATTTTGTTCTAGATAACGATTGTTTTGCGCTGTTTATGTAATATATAAAATAGGTCGTTTAGTGTACTTAGTTAAGTTTTCGCTAAATGTCACTGAACTGCTATTATGATGATTAACAACACTTATGATGTAAGCACTAGACTGATGCATTTTTGCAAAATATCACAGTCACGTTTAGCGCTCAGTAAGAACCTTTTAGTGTCGAACAAAATATGTGTTTTACTTTTAAAATTGCCATTATCTGTATTAGAAATCTTAAAAATTGTTTTCGTTTAACAATTTTAATGCATCATTCAACACAGTAAATCTTTATATTAACTTTTTGAAATATTTTTACATCTATATTTTTAGATGTTTTTATGTCTGAATGCGCTAATTTAAGAGACTGTTATTTCAATTTAAAAATAAATACTATGTCAGATGCATAAGTATCTATTGACAAAATAGTTTTGGCAGAATGGCGGCTCATTGAAGATGCTATAGGCCTATAGCCATTAAACCAAGAAGAAGATGGAGAAAAAGGCTATTATTTAATTAAATAATTAAATATAGTACCTTTAATTAATTAAATATAGTATCTTGATATATAGAAATGGTGTAGTGACCATAAAAAGATAATTTAGTAAAAAATAAAAATACACATCTGTAGCGCGGGAATTATTTTCATTCATCATTCTCCTACTCTTATCCCAATTACTTGGGGTCGATACAATAATATATGTACTCTTTTTTTTATAGTGCATATTGTAAAAGTTATTGGCAATAGTTTTATGACCGGCCTCCTGCCAGACGTCATCCCTCCTTGGGAATGTAATTGTTGACCAAACGGCATCAGATGGAGTTGGCCTAGATCGTTATAAGGCGTCTTTTACGACATACACAAGCAAATTAAGGGTTGATAGTATTCGTAGCCGCTACCACAAAGCAGGCGGGAATTATTTTCATTGCGGCTAATAAAATATTCTTGAAACTACGTATCCAACTAGCTCAAAATAAGTTCAAAAATAAAATACCTATATTAAAACTTATGTATTAAATACAAAAATAAAAAGTATAAAACGTGTACTTAAATCTTAGAGTTCATTCACATATACTAAACGTAGAATTATCTAGTATTTTCAAAAGACCTTGGATTTTCTTATAAATCATGATGTTATTGGTCATAACCGATGACTAATTATAATATGATTAGACTATTTTGAACTTTATACGTATTCTACTTAAAGAACAATAGGTCAATAGTTATTGTTCCTTATAAAATTATTTTTCATTTATCATTTTTATATGAGGCTGCTAGAACCACAGTGGCCTAACTGCTTTTTTGCAACTTTTAACCTAATTGCAATTTCGTAATCTAAAAATGTTAATTTACAAAACCACAGCGGTCTAAAATTGTTTACAAGCTCTTAACAATAGATGGCAGTACAAGTATATTAATTCAAATTAATTCAAATCGATTAAATTGAATTAATTTAATTTTAATTCCCGACATATTGTAAAATATGGTGCTTGTAGTTAGACCGCTCTGGTTCTAGCAGCCTTATATAAACAATAGCTTATGCTGTGTGATGGCGGCTACGAATACTTGATCATTTCAGCTCATATACAGGGTGGAAGGGGACCGCTCCCGAAAACAAAGACAGGTAACCCTACTAGTCCTACTTGTAATGATTGGCTAGAAAAAATTTCGATTCGGAAGAAAAAAAATTTTTTTTCACCACGCGAGGTCGTTGAACTCTTGAACATATGATTGTGAGTTTTGAATAGATTGCGTCTTTTCTCATCTGAGTAAAGTTACGTATTTTTTTATGTTATTATCGTTACATAGCACTGTCTTAATACGATGGAATGTGAAAGAAATTTAAAATTTTGTTGTGAAACAAAAATCTTTTTTCTTCCAAATCGATTTTTTTTTAACCTGTCATTACAAGTAGGACTAGTAGGGTCACCTGTCTTTGTTTTCGGGAGCGGTCCCCTTCCACCTTGTATGTCCCACTGTTGAGCTCGAGCCTTCTCCATAATGGGAGGGAAATTGACCTACTATACCACGCTGGTCAGACGTGTTGGTATTGGGCTTTGATTCGAGTTTTCCTTCTTTTACATAGATGTTATATGCGTTTTATAGTCCTTAGTCGTCTCTTACGATCACCCACGGGTAAGATAGGGGGTGGTTAATTATATTCTTATTCCGTCACCACACGGAAATACGAATACTTGCTCATGAGTGTCGTAAAAGACGATTAAGAGCATCCACCTGAGCCAACTCCATCTGATTGCGTTTGGTCAAAAATTGACTGTAAAGTGTTCGTAAAGTCGAGAAATTAAAAATCATATACAAGCGCGATAGAATCCGTAAAAATAGTTTTATTTCATATTCTTGCTTAAACATCAGAAATTATTATAGCACAAAATATATTTATATTTTATAATAAAATATTTATCTTGCGTGGAAATCGAGCCCACGATATTTGACATATCTTAACCACATCTTAACCGAAACGCCATCTGTATAGTCAATATGTAAGTATTCTTGCTTCATCGTACGTGATGCTAAAGTTTATGACTGAACGCCTGCCTGACGTTAACCTTCTTTGGGAATATAATTGTTGAGTAATGGCTTCAGAGAGAGTTGTCCAAGGTCTACGTAAAACTCTTAGTGATCCCTTATAACCTCCATCAAGTTTGTAACTGTTAATAATATTCGTAGCCGCTAACACAAAGCAAAATAGTCATTATTGAATGAAATTTTCATAATAATTAATACTGTGAAGAATCATCCGCAGTTAAAATCACATCATCATCATCATCTTCCTCTTACTCCAATTCATTTGGAGTCGACGTAATATGTCATCTCTTTCCATAGAAACCTATTAGACGTCATCTGTGTGATCACTCTTTATCTATCCATGTGCTTTACGCAGTCCAAACTTTCCTCACAACATTACATTTATCCTATCTCATCATATATCTAAGCCACGTCAAGCGTTCACTTCTTAACTTATCCATTACTGGCGTAAGTAAAATCACAGTCAAACAGAAACAGAAATTCCAAACAAAATTTTCTCAAAACTTCATTAATATGCAAACTCATACATAGAATTAACTGTTCCAATAATGATATGCCTTACAAACATTGAAAACAAATATTCATTATCCACAAAATGGTACATTCTTGCACTGACGCGTGAAAATTGACATACCACTAATTTATTCAACGATCATTGTATATTTGGTATATTTTCTGGACTTAATTACTGATTCCTTACAAATATTTAGCTGTAGCACAACGAACTTCTGTTGATGTTATATAATTTTATAACTGTTCAAGCTTCAACTTAACAAGAACTTTATTTTCCCATCGATATTTTTATATAGCAATGTTATATTTCATAACTTTCAGATTGTTTCTAAATTTTTTTAAATAAAAAAACAATTTTTACGGATTCTATCGCGTTTGTATTTGTTTTTTTAACGCCCGACGTTTCGAAAACTTTACAATGTTCATGATGACGGAAGGATTAAGGTATCTCATGTCCGGCAGGCAATAACGATGACTTATTGGACGTGTGATACCTTGATACCTTAGTCCTCCCGTGACCATGAATGCTATTAAGTTTTCGAAAGGTTGGGAAATTGAAAATAACATATGAACGCAATAAAATCCATAAAAATAGCTCGATTTCAAATGTGTAATCGCGTAAACATCAGAAATCTAATGATTTATGTTTAAGCTAGTAATAAAAATGTGAAATAAAATATTTTTTATGGATTTCGTATTTAATTTATAGGAATTTTAATTTTAATTTGAGTAAATAATCTTAAAAAAAATATGTTATCCTTATTAAACCTTTTTAATTCCTTTCATTAAATATGACTGGTAGCGCGTGATCTTACTGATAAATAAATTTTCGTTACTAACGATTTTTTATTAATTAATTGTATGTTTGTATTGTCTTTTGCGAATTGAAAAAAAATCGGTGACCAGACGTATCCCAGTGAAACGTCTCCCTAAAGACGAGAATGCTGACGACAATTTGGTTATAAAACGTAAATATCACTTCATCTGAATTTGGGTTTCAATCCTACTTCTCAATCATTTGACAGGCATTACTAAAAAAATATTCAAAACTGTTTGTAAAGTGGTTAGTGTCTTGATTTAAGCCTCAAATGACAGACTAGGATTCAAAATTCATACTTTTTCATATTTTTCGATCTTTCTACTAAGCTTATCACTATTTAACAAAGTGATATCACAATACTGGATGCTACAAGGACCATAATACCATTAGTCATAGTTATAGGACCATTTTCGTACGTCGTTTCGTCCAGCTGCCACCAAAAATAACAACGTGAACCACTTACGACAATTTTTAATAATTTATCCGTCGAAAATTGTTTTGCTTTAAAATTTTCCGTCTCCTATCGTAGATAAAACCAATCTTAGATTTTTTTTTATTACTTATGGTGGCAAACGAGCAATCAGGACACTTGATGGTAAGTGTTACTACCGCCTATAGATCTTTGCAATACCAAATGTTTAGCTAAGCTGTTGCCTACCAGCAGGCGCGGCTCAAGCACATGTAGCGCCCGGGTGCAATCAATAACCTGGCGCCCTCTTGTACCAAAGTGGGTGAACAAAATGGAATAGGTTGATGGTTACAATCGGCTCTCGGCGCTCCCTAACACCCAGCGCCCGGGTGCACCGCACCCTCTGCACTATAGGTAAAGTCGGCCCTGCCTACCAGTACAAACCCCAAACCCAGCCAGTTAGGCTTCCGGTTCTCTAGCTCACCGAACGAAGCGCATTTTGCCATTACTGAGACGTTGATCTTCTGTGAGAGTATGGTACTACCCCGGACGAACCGGCCCGCGGCTGTAGACAGAAAACTGTCAACAGCGTGTTCCTACCTACTATAAAATACTGTAGAATACGAATACTGCAAAACCTTATATTGTACGTGGTTGTCGTAAAAGACGACTAAGAACTCCACTTCGACATGGGTCTTTCCATCCGATGCCGTCTGGTCAACAATTACATTCCCAAGGAGTATTGACGTTAGAAAGTCGGCTGGTCATATAACTATTACCAAAATTTTTGCAAAATATACAATGGAAGAAAAGCACTAATTGTGAGGACTCCAAATAATGAAAATTAGAACAGGACGATAATATTGTTGTTTTATCTGCGTAATTTCTTAGTAGTTTATATTATATATTTGTAGTCACTCATACCCGTTTTTGTGGGTTTAAATTCTTAGTTCGTTACCTCGTGAGTTATAATTTTATTAAATGTAGAATAAGGATTAGTTCCAATAATAAACTATATAAGTCAAGCAATCTTCATAATTTTTAATGTGATCATATATGATCATCTGAGCTCACATATGTCTCACTGTTGAGCTTGAACCTCCATCACGATGGAAAGAAAAATGATTTACTATACCACGCTGGTCAGTTGTGTTGGTATAGGGTTTTGTTTGGAATATTCCTTCTCTTCGTAATCATATATACTTTATTTAAATTGTTGTCAGTACTGTCGATATTCTAAGTAATTTTAGGCAACAACGATTTATCCCTACATCCCGCGTGTCCCCTTCGAGTAATTGTAGAAACCTCGGCGCACTAATCTGCTCAATAGAGGCGAATTCACTCAATTGAGCGCGCTGAGAGCTCGGGGTGACGTTAATAGGCTGAATCTGTTGTGTACGCGACGTTAACTTGCAATTGTTGATTTAGACATATTTAATATTATCATATAATTAACAATATTACATTTAAATTACCAGTTTTCTACAGTCTATTTAGAATTTTTAAGAAACAATAACTCTTGATCTACCTAATTAAATAACAAACTAGTAATTTCCGAATTGAAAAATAAATTACTTTATAGTTTATAGCAAACTTAACTTTAATAGTAAAAAAACAGGATAAATTTCAGTATTTGTACTATAATTTTTAGGTATTGTAATATCCCTTTCTTGCCCGTGGATGTGGTAAAAGATGACTAAGGCATACAATATGAAACTAACATCTATGCTAGATAAGGAAAATCCCAAATGAAATTCTTAACAAAAGAAAAATAGCTATTAAAATTTAACTTAAATTTATGAAAAACAAAGAAATAATTTTTGTGTTATTCCAGTTTCATCATACATATTTTTAGAACTACTTTTCATTTATAATCAACTAGCTGACTAGCGCAACTTTTGCTGTGCATAAGAGAGAAAGAGTAGAGGAGTAGGCCGTGGCTAAACACGTAGCGCAAGCAACGGAAGTCAAAAAAAGGAATTATTTTCCCCGTTTTTGCAATATTTTTCATTAATGATCCGTTTCTATTAATCATAGCGTGTAAAAACACACTATATGATAATATAGCTTATAACCTTCCTCGATAAACAGCCTATACAAAACTTATAGAATTTTTAAATTCGAATCAGAAGTTTCTGAGATTAGCTAGTATAATCAAACAAATTTTTCAGCTTTATAAAATTACTATAAATTATTATCTAACGAGAATTGAACCTTTAACACTCAATTCAAGATATCTGTTTAAACTATAATACAGTGATTATCATGTGTGCAATTCAACAAAATTTTCTATCCAGCCCCATTATCCCCTAAAGGGGACCACATAAATAGACAAATGTTGTTTCCCATTTACTTGTAATAGTTCACTTTCAGTTACGTCCTGTGAACGTTGATTGTCGTGCGACTAACTCACGTATTACAATCGCAGTCGAATCAGGTCACAACACTATTTTAAAAGGAAGTAATCGCAGCACTAGTATAAAGGAAGTTGTTTAGGATAGTGTTGTAATATAAATGTTTTGAATTTATCGATGTTTATCGTATGTTATGAGACTAGTTATACGATCAGTTTTCGATGTTCGTGGTCATGGGAAGGGAACTGAGATTGCATTGGACTCAGTCAGTTACTCTTCTCGTGACCATAGACCATAGATTTTCCGTGTGGTAACGTAGTAAGAATACATTTAACCATCGTCTATCCTAGTGAATGATGAATGAATTGTATTCTTACCCCGTCACCACACGAAAATAATAATAATTTCTAGTTTTTACTATTTATTATATATATATATATATATATATATATATATATATATATATATATATATATATATATATATATATATATATATATATATATATATATATATATATATATATATATAGACATATATACATACATACATACATACCATCACGCCATGTCCCTTGCAGAGTAGGCAGAGAGAACAGAGTGCCAGAGAACTCTATCCTTGCATACTTCACTCGCTTCCTCAACATTCATAATTCTCTTATACATGCGCACCGGTTTCGGAGACTCTTGACTCCACCTTCCTCCGGTACCTACATCCTTTCACTTTCGCATTGTATATCTTCTTAACCAGACGTTCGTTCGGCATTCATTCCACATGTTTGAACCATCGGAGCATTCCTTTTCGCATCTTTACACCAATACTCTCTTTCATACCTACTCGCTCTCTTACGTCGACGTTACGAATGAGATCGATCGGCCTAACATCACAGATTTTCCGTAGAAATCGCATTTCGACCGCATTAATTTTACTTTCATACTCTTCTCTGCATACCCAACTCTCGCTTCCATACAGTAATGTTGGGACAAGCACTGCATTATGTATTGCTACACGTGCCTTCTGGCTGAGGTGGTGGCTACCGAGAAGTTGCCCCAACGCTCCGTTCACTCTATTTCCCGCATTCACTCTTCGCTCTATATCAGTGGTGTACCTTCCATCTCGGCTAAATCCACATCCAAGATATACAAATTCATCCACTTGCTCCAGTACATCATTACCTATTGTTACTCTTACATCTGTTCTGGCTTCATCTCTTTCAAAGACCATTATTTTGGTTTTGCTCATGTGATAAACAGTAAAAATAATAAAAAGAAATTATTATAAAATCCGATTACGAAATGAAAAATTGATGTCGCAAGCGGGATTCGAACCCGCGCCTATTGGGATTCCGGCCCAATCGTGCTGCCACTACACTACCGCGACCAATTGTAGGACATGCAAATTTTCATCTCGTATTGTATTTACGTCTTAAGGTGACGGTGTGCTATCTACCCGACAATGTTTACACAATGTTATAGGCTTAATACTTCAAACTTTACAGTTAGAATTGTATTAAACGATGACACAACCTTGTTATTTAAATTTACTGAAATTTTAGCATTTAATATGCTTAATTTATAAAATCCGATTACGAAATGAAAAATTGATGTCGCAAGCGGGATTCGAACCCGCGCCTATTGGGATTCCGGCCCAATCGTGCTGCCACTACACTACCGCGACCAATTGTAGGACATGCAAATTTTCATCTCGTATTGTATTTACGTCTTAAGGTGACGGTGTGCTATCTACCCGACAATGTTTACACAATGTTATAGGCTTAATACTTCAAACTTTACAGTTAGAATTGTATTAAACGATGACACAACCTTGTTATTTAAATTTACTGAAATTTTAGCATTTAATATGCTTAATTTATAAAATCCGATTACGAAATGAAAAATTGATGTCGCAAGCGGGATTCGAACCCGCGCCTATTGGGATTCCGGCCCAATCGTGCTGCCACTACACTACCGCGACCAATTGTAGGACATGCAAATTTTCATCTCGTATTGTATTTACGTCTTAAGGTGACGGTGTGCTATCTACCCGACAATGTTTACACAATGTTATAGGCTTAATACTTCAAACTTTACAGTTAGAATTGTATTAAACGATGACACAACCTTGTTATTTAAATTTACTGAAATTTTAGCATTTAATATGCTTAATTTATAAAATCCGATTACGAAATGAAAAATTGATGTCGCAAGCGGGATTCGAACCCGCGCCTATTGGGATTCCGGCCCAATCGTGCTGCCACTACACTACCGCGACCAATTGTAGGACATGCAAATTTTCATCTCGTATTGTATTTACGTCTTAAGGTGACGGTGTGCTATCTACCCGACAATGTTTACACAATGTTATAGGCTTAATACTTCAAACTTTACAGTTAGAATTGTATTAAACGATGACACAACCTTGTTATTTAAATTTACTGAAATTTTAGCATTTAATATGCTTAATTTATAAAATCCGATTACGAAATGAAAAATTGATGTCGCAAGCGGGATTCGAACCCGCGCCTATTGGGATTCCGGCCCAATCGTGCTGCCACTACACTACCGCGACCAATTGTAGGACATGCAAATTTTCATCTCGTATTGTATTTACGTCTTAAGGTGACGGTGTGCTATCTACCCGACAATGTTTACACAATGTTATAGGCTTAATACTTCAAACTTTACAGTTAGAATTGTATTAAACGATGACACAACCTTGTTATTTAAATTTACTGAAATTTTAGCATTTAATATGCTTAATTTATAAAATCCGATTACGAAATGAAAAATTGATGTCGCAAGCGGGATTCGAACCCGCGCCTATTGGGATTCCGGCCCAATCGTGCTGCCACTACACTACCGCGACCAATTGTAGGACATGCAAATTTTCATCTCGTATTGTATTTACGTCTTAAGGTGACGGTGTGCTATCTACCCGACAATGTTTACACAATGTTATAGGCTTAATACTTCAAACTTTACAGTTAGAATTGTATTAAACGATGACACAACCTTGTTATTTAAATTTACTGAAATTTTAGCATTTAATATGCTTAATTTATAAAATCCGATTACGAAATGAAAAATTGATGTCGCAAGCGGGATTCGAACCCGCGCCTATTGGGATTCCGGCCCAATCGTGCTGCCACTACACTACCGCGACCAATTGTAGGACATGCAAATTTTCATCTCGTATTGTATTTACGTCTTAAGGTGACGGTGTGCTATCTACCCGACAATGTTTACACAATGTTATAGGCTTAATACTTCAAACTTTACAGTTAGAATTGTATTAAACGATGACACAACCTTGTTATTTAAATTTACTGAAATTTTAGCATTTAATATGCTTAATTTATAAAATCCGATTACGAAATGAAAAATTGATGTCGCAAGCGGGATTCGAACCCGCGCCTATTGGGATTCCGGCCCAATCGTGCTGCCACTACACTACCGCGACCAATTGTAGGACATGCAAATTTTCATCTCGTATTGTATTTACGTCTTAAGGTGACGGTGTGCTATCTACCCGACAATGTTTACACAATGTTATAGGCTTAATACTTCAAACTTTACAGTTAGAATTGTATTAAACGATGACACAACCTTGTTATTTAAATTTACTGAAATTTTAGCATTTAATATGCTTAATTTATAAAATCCGATTACGAAATGAAAAATTGATGTCGCAAGCGGGATTCGAACCCGCGCCTATTGGGATTCCGGCCCAATCGTGCTGCCACTACACTACCACGCGATTGGGCCGGAATCCCAATAGGCGCGGGTTCGAATCCCGCTTGCGACATCAATTTTTCATTTCGTAATCGGATTTTATAAATTAAGCATATTAAATGCTAAAATTTCAGTAAATTTAAATAACAAGGTTGTGTCATCGTTTAATACAATTCTAACTGTAAAGTTTGAAGTATTAAGCCTATAACATTGTGTAAACATTGTCGGGTAGATAGCACACCGTCACCTTAAGACGTAAATACAATACGAGATGAAAATTTGCATGTCCTACAATTGGTCGCGGTAGTGTAGTGGCAGCACGATTGGGCCGGAATCCCAATAGGCGCGGGTTCGAATCCCGCTTGCGACATCAATTTTTCATTTCGTAATCGGATTTTATAAATTAAGCATATTAAATGCTAAAATTTCAGTAAATTTAAATAACAAGGTTGTGTCATCGTTTAATACAATTCTAACTGTAAAGTTTGAAGTATTAAGCCTATAACATTGTGTAAACATTGTCGGGTAGATAGCACACCGTCACCTTAAGACGTAAATACAATACGAGATGAAAATTTGCATGTCCTACAATTGGTCGCGGTAGTGTAGTGGCAGCACGATTGGGCCGGAATCCCAATAGGCGCGGGTTCGAATCCCGCTTGCGACATCAATTTTTCATTTCGTAATCGGATTTTATAAATTAAGCATATTAAATGCTAAAATTTCAGTAAATTTAAATAACAAGGTTGTGTCATCGTTTAATACAATTCTAACTGTAAAGTTTGAAGTATTAAGCCTATAACATTGTGTAAACATTGTCGGGTAGATAGCACACCGTCACCTTAAGACGTAAATACAATACGAGATGAAAATTTGCATGTCCTACAATTGGTCGCGGTAGTGTAGTGGCAGCACGATTGGGCCGGAATCCCAATAGGCGCGGGTTCGAATCCCGCTTGCGACATCAATTTTTCATTTCGTAATCGGATTTTATAAATTAAGCATATTAAATGCTAAAATTTCAGTAAATTTAAATAACAAGGTTGTGTCATCGTTTAATACAATTCTAACTGTAAAGTTTGAAGTATTAAGCCTATAACATTGTGTAAACATTGTCGGGTAGATAGCACACCGTCACCTTAAGACGTAAATACAATACGAGATGAAAATTTGCATGTCCTACAATTGGTCGCGGTAGTGTAGTGGCAGCACGATTGGGCCGGAATCCCAATAGGCGTGGGTTCGAATCCCGCTTGCGACATCAATTTTTCATTTCGTAATCGGATTTTATAAATTAAGCATATTAAATGCTAAAATTTCAGTAAATTTAAATAACAAGGTTGTGTCATCGTTTAATACAATTCTAACTGTAAAGTTTGAAGTATTAAGCCTATAACATTGTGTAAACATTGTCGGGTAGATAGCACACCGTCACCTTAAGACGTAAATACAATACGAGATGAAAATTTGCATGTCCTACAATTGGTCGCGGTAGTGTAGTGGCAGCACGATTGGGCCGGAATCCCAATAGGCGCGGGTTCGAATCCCGCTTGCGACATCAATTTTTCATTTCGTAATCGGATTTTATAAATTAAGCATATTAAATGCTAAAATTTCAGTAAATTTAAATAACAAGGTTGTGTCATCGTTTAATACAATTCTAACTGTAAAGTTTGAAGTATTAAGCCTATAACATTGTGTAAACATTGTCGGGTAGATAGCACACCGTCACCTTAAGACGTAAATACAATACGAGATGAAAATTTGCATGTCCTACAATTGGTCGCGGTAGTGTAGTGGCAGCACGATTGGGCCGGAATCCCAATAGGCGCGGGTTCGAATCCCGCTTGCGACATCAATTTTTCATTTCGTAATCGGATTTTATAAATTAAGCATATTAAATGCTAAAATTTCAGTAAATTTAAATAACAAGGTTGTGTCATCGTTTAATACAATTCTAACTGTAAAGTTTGAAGTATTAAGCCTATAACATTGTGTAAACATTGTCGGGTAGATAGCACACCGTCACCTTAAGACGTAAATACAATACGAGATGAAAATTTGCATGTCCTACAATTGGTCGCGGTAGTGTAGTGGCAGCACGATTGGGCCGGAATCCCAATAGGCGCGGGTTCGAATCCCGCTTGCGACATCAATTTTTCATTTCGTAATCGGATTTTATAAATTAAGCATATTAAATGCTAAAATTTCAGTAAATTTAAAGAAATTATTACTAACTCTATCGTTAATATTATTTTATCTCGTAAATTTGATTTTAATAGTGTGATTCTTAGGACATAATAAATAAAATATTTAAGGACAGAATGATTTATAACCAATAGTGTTGTAGTTATTCTTTTTAAAGTTGTCTTAACAATATAATAGATATGCCTATTGAAATATATTATGATAATGCTATGCTTATTCGAATCGGCATTACCATATTAAGAGACGCGCGAATTAATTCATTGACAATTAATGCCTATGCACATTTGTGATCGCATATATTTATATATATTAACATAATTTAATATTTATTATAGTTATTAAAATATAATACGTATTTATAATATTTAAAAAAATATAAAATGTATATTACAAGGTTTGACATTGATAAACTCCGAAACATAAATGTGTATGGTAACTACGTAGTTAAATCGTTTGCACAGATGGTCTTAAGTACTGAACTCTCGTGCCGGGTGTCGCAGGTTCAATTCCCACCCAGGACAACAATTCTTTGTGCTATCGACAAATTGGTCTAAATCTAAGTGCAATTTATATTAACACACTAGGATTATTTGATGCGGAGTTATCAGCTTTAAAAAACATCCGTGATACCTATGCAATCATAGCTATCATAGTTGTGAAAATACTTTAAAATAAAACGATAATACAAAATTTGATATAACGCCATCTATCCGTGTACTTGAGAAACTATAGATATGTATTTCCAATTAAATTGCTTAGCGCTCCTTATTAAACTCTTTAATATATTCACGTTTCACTTATTTTTTTGTTTACCAATCCCAATAAATGTATGTAGAGGCCTCTATTCGCCTACATTACTAGTCATTCAACTAATTATTTTACAAATTATACTTTATTTGTAGTCACTTAAAGGTCATTTTAAATATTCACACAAAAGTATTGTTAATTCCAATACTAAATTCCACAACGTAAGAGAAACAAAAAGCATTCGCAGAAGTATTACTCTCATTTATATCGAAAACCATAAAATAAATTATCGAAAAGTGACAACCGATTGTCCGATAATAATCGACGATTATTTCATTTTTGTCATCCACCCTCCCTTTTTTACACAAGCGGTATGCGTATACTATCTCTCTCTAAACAAATTGTGTTAGCCGTGTCTTCCTGAGGCGATAAAGTTATAATTTATACGAAAAATTGTTAATTATTGTAATTAAAGTTGTTGTGTTATAGTAAGTGTTGTTTATAACTTGGTTCTTGGATATTTATCTATCTTTTATCGAATTACTTTGTCTACCAATATATTTGGGTACCGTAAGAAAATATGGTGTCAATTAATGTGCTATATGGTCGCGGCTACTAATACTACTGACATTGCTCTTAGTAAAATACAATTAAGAGTATTTTTACGGATTCTATTGCGTTTGTATTTAATTTTTAATTTCTTTTCAAATATGTAATACTCGCGGAAACATCAGAAATCATTATACAACTAAGAGTTTAATATAGATCTGGAATAACTGTCCTGATAAATAATTACATTCCCAAGACGGGTTGATGTCAGGCAGGCCGCCGTTCATAGAACTTTTGTCAAAACTTTTGCAATATATATAATGGGAATATACCTACATATTGCATCGATATCAAAAAATGTAGATATGAGCAGGATAATATTGAAATCGTGGGTATGCATTTTTTATTTGTCTTTATCAGAAAAAAAATATAAAATACTCAAATCTCACCACAACATTTTATTTTAACATGTTGTGCTAAGAAATTAAACGTTTGGCCCCTGAGTAATTTACATATATACAAAATTAGCTAACAGAAATTACGCCCAGACTTTGAAGGCGTGGTGAACTGTAAGTGGAGAAGGCCCGTGCCCAATACTGGAGACGTACAAAAGCTCAGAAGAAAAACTATAACATAGTACATATCATCATCATCATTCTCCTACTATTATGCCAATTACTTGGGGTCAAAAAGTTATTGGCAATAGTTTTATGACCGGCCGCCTGCCAGACGTCAACATTCTTTGGGAATGCAATGTGTGTTTGAGAGTATAAAAAAATTATAATGAAGTACCTACACAGTATGTGAACTATTTTGTACAAGGAAGTCAAGAATGATGGCACTGAGACTGCCTGATGGCATAAAAGAGCGTCGCGTCGCTTCTTGTCACAGCATATCAATCAATTTTACGCTTAGAATGCGCTAATAGAAACTTCATATAAAAAAAAATTGAATATATTTTATCATATTAGCTAATACAAACTACATTTAATATCATCGTCATCGTCTCACTGTTAGGCTCGAGTCTCCTTCATATTAGGAGGAAAAATTGACCTACTACAACGCTGGTCAAACGTGTTGGTATAGGGTTTTATTTCGAGTTTATTTTTTTACTTGCATAGATGTTAGGTATATGCATTTTATAACTCTTGGTTGTCTCTTTCGATCACCCACGGATAAGATAGAGGATGTCGAATTGTATTCTTACTCCGTCATCATACAAATAAATATTAAACATACAGAACCACATTCAAAGTAAACACATTAAACTTAACTGGTACAAATAAAAATGTGTATGTGATCATTTTTATGTTCTAATTTGGTAAAGGCGAGATCGTAACGAAACGATTCTAATCGATTAATTTATCGATTAGCTCGTTGTACATTTAATTAGATTTCGATACAAAACAATTTCTTTACATTTATAACACAATTCTTATATGGTAATGTAATAAAAAAATGGTGTTAATTTGTTAAAAGAGATTGCTTATTTTATAACTTGTTAGATTCACGGATTAAATATTATATATTATTTAAAGTCATGTCTACATTTAATGCTAAGAGTCTCGTAATTAATTAGGATCATCATTCATTCTCTTACTTTTATTCCAATTACTTATATGTACTCTTATTTCATAGTACATATTGTAAAAGTTATTGGCAATAGTTTTAGGACCGGCCGTCTGCCAGACGTCAACCCTCCTTGGGAATGTAATTGTTGACCAAACGGCATCAGATAGAGGTGGCCCAGGTCGTTATAAGGCTTTTAGTCGTCTTTTACGACATCCACGAGAAAAGTAAGGGTTGGTAGAGTTCGTAGCCGCTACCACACAGCATGTAATTAATTAGGATAAAATAAGGAATGAACGTATAAGAGAAAGTTTTGAAGTTGTGTTAGTGACGGAAAAGTGAAGAAATGAGCGCTTGACGTGTTATAGACATGTGAGGGGACGGAATGAAAGTAATTTTGTAAGAAATGTTTTAAATATGAAATGTTAAAGGTTTTATGGGTATGGAAAGATAATGCAATTTACCATCCCCTATCTTACCCGTGGGTGATCGTAAGAGACGACTAAAGGATATAAAACGTATTTTTTTATTTGGGACTAATCCCACCACACATTCCCACCACTGTAACTCCTGTAAACCAGGATCCACAATAGTCTCCGTATAAGACACCGAAGTTTGACCCTCGGGAAGTCCCGGGAAACGCTTTTAACTGTCTTGGAACCCGCAACAAATTGAATTAGAAAAAAAAAATAGGAGGAGTTGGAAAAATTCCACTTGCCTCCTACGCAAAGCGGGCGATATAAAACGTATATAAAATCTATGCAAGAGAAGGAAAACTTGAAATTAAACCCTATACCAACACGCCTGACTAACGTGGTACAGTAGGTCAATTTTTCCTCCCATTATGGACTAGGCTCAAGCCTAACAGTGGGATATATATGAGCTGAGATGACGATGATGATGAAAGCCTCCTCATCAACAAAGGGCAAATTATTTCATCAAACAAGTTTTCAGCTCTTGCGGTGAGATGCTATCTACATACATATCCCAGGCTTCTTTTTCTTGACCCGTGGTAAATATCGTGAATTGTATTCCTCCTTCGTCCCCATAATAATACTCTCGTTACAACTTCTCTTTATAATAGTCAATAAACCAAACAAGGAAACGTGTATCAGATAGGACTATAGAGGAAGCGAACCCTTCCGTTACAATGCCTATAGGACAGTGCAGCCATTGAGCTGCACATGTGCAGCACAGCCTTCGGTAATTAACTGACTTGTATCCTGGAACAAAAAAATAGAGTAGTATTACAAATATACATATTTTTTTTAATTACTGAAGTTTAGCATTTAATATGTTTAATTATTTATAAAACCCGATTACGAAGCGAAAAATGAAGTCAAAAGCGGGATTCGAACCCGCGCCTATTGGGATTCCGGCCCAATCGGCAATAAGGCTATAACAATATTAAGCCTATAACAATATAATGTAAACATTGTCGGGTAGATAGCATACCGTCACCTTAAGACGTAAATATGATACGAAGCGAAATTTGCATGTCCTACAATAAGTCACGGTGGTGTAGTGGCAGCACGATTGGGCCGGAATCCCAATAGGCGCGGGTTCGAATCCCGCTTGTGACATCATTTTTCGCTTCGTAATAGGGTTTTATATTTTTTTTGTTAACATAATTTTCAATTTTAAACTCTGTTTCTTATTCGTGACTTCATTATCAAATAATGTTTTTATGATTGATTTACTATAAATATCAGAATATTACTTACTTTCATATCATTCATCTTTCTTTCATCATCATCTTACACTTATCACAATAATTTGGGGCCGCTACAATATATATTGTTTTTTCATCGTACATGTTTATTTACAATGGAGCTGTGTGGCAGCGGCTACAAATACTACCAACCCTTACTTTGCTCCTGGATGTCATAAAAGACTACTAAGTGCCTTATAATGACCTAGGCTAACTCCATTTGATGCCGTTTGGTCAACAATTATATTTCCAAAGAGGGTTGACGTCTGGCAGGCGGCTGGCCATAAAACCATTGGCAATAACTTTTACAATATGTACTACGAAAGAAGAGTACATATTGTATCGACCCCAAGTAATTGGGATAAGAGTAGGAATGATTATGATGATGATGTTTTTTTAACAATGGAAAGTTTTGCCAATAATTTTATGACCGTATGCCTGTCTGACGTCAAGTCACCTTGGAAATATAATTGCTGACAAGACAACATCAAATGAAGTTAGCCCAGGTCGATGTAAAACTCTTAGTCATCTCTTACGATACTGAGAAGTATAATAGTTGGTAGTATTTGTAACTGTCACCACACAGCTCTCACACTCTTTACCGTAGAAATAATTGTTTTATTGACATGAAAAAAATATACTGAAAAGTTAAGAAAGTTTAATTTAAAGAAGCATCTCTATAATAAATTGTTTAAATAGCGTACATAGTGATAATAAATATTTTTTCAACGGCCTAGATTCAAAATAAATATTTCTATAAATATAACCATTGAAACTTCTGAAAACTTATTTAAAATAAAACATCATACATTTTAATTCTCATCAGACGCTATTATTCACGCGATCCTTAAATAAAAACCTATCTAAAACTCTTTTAAAGGTCACAAGCGAAAAGAAAATAAAATAAAAAGAAAATAACACCTCCACGGATTTAATGTGCGTATAATTTCTTTGTGGCACCGCTCAGAATGTGAGCAGACGTCATAAAATATGCATTTCTTCGGGTGCGTGTGCGCATACGAACACATATACATATTACGCACACATAAATACATAACGATTACATTATCGCGATACAATAGTCTACGCACACATATTTAATACTACAATAACTCAATCGAACTACATTCACGCAACTTTTGCATATTCATTTGTGTATTGCAGTTTGTATCTTTGTATAAAATTATAATGCATTATATGACCCCGGACGCGC
This sequence comes from Lymantria monacha, assembly GCA_905163515.2. Lineage (NCBI taxonomy): Eukaryota > Metazoa > Arthropoda > Insecta > Lepidoptera > Erebidae > Lymantria > Lymantria monacha. The sequence continues at coordinate 8,294,102 of LR991107.1, read as the reverse complement.
CTTATTCGTCGTTTTTATATTATAAAAGGTAAAAGATACTTTTAAGGAACACGTTCTCTGCGAGACTCTATCTATTTTATCTGCTTGATGTCACTTGTTAGTTCATTGACTGTATATTAAATAATATTTTGTTTTTATCAAACGAGAAGTTAGGTTGCATTTATTTGAATCTATGAGCTATTTTTGCAAGATACGCAACTATGTCTAAACGATTTAGAAAATAAATATTCTTAAATATGGTTTTGGGGTCTTCAATATCATCATTCTCCTACTCTTATCCCAATTACTTGGGGTCGATACAAAATGTACTCTTCTTTCATTCTACATATTGTAAAAATTATTGGCAATAGTTTTATTACCGGCCGCCTGCCAGACGTCAACCCTCCTTTGGAATGTAATTGCTGACCAAACGGCATCAGATGGAGTTGGCCCAGGTCGTTATACGGCTCTTAGTCGTCTTTTACGACATCCACGAGCAAAGTAAGGGTTGGTAGTATTCGTAGCCGCTACTGCACAGCGATTTTGGGGTCCTCAATATATGTACATGATACTTAAAACTAGCTTCTCTTTTACCAGAATAAACAAGATAAAACCTTTTTATCCAGCTAAAAGCTAAATGTTTTTTTTATATAGCTGTCTTTCCTGAAAAAAATGGCAAAACTAAAACACAAAATGAAATATTTTATAACGCCCTCTAGTAAATATTTTTGATACTTAATTATGGTTAAGTATTAACATAAATATAGTTAATATGTGTCATTTCCCAAAAGAAAATAAATCATCATTTATCTCCAAAATATTAATCAGATCCTCACTAAATTTGATCACGCTCATCATCATCATTCGATGTCATCATCATCATGCTTCGGTCGGTCGTAAAACTATTGGCAATAATCTTTACAATATGTACTAAGAAAGAAGAGTACATAGTGTATCGACCACAAGTAATTGGGATAAGAGTAAGAGAATGATGCTATAATCTAGACATATTCGACCCGTTTCTTCCGGGTCGATAACAGGGCGGTGAAAAATCAAGTCAAATCTATAGAAGATCCTAAAAACATTTATTACTACAGCGACTAACAGCGTTTTTTGTGTGGTGACATAGTTAGAATAAAATTCACCATTTAAACGACGTTGTAAATGACGATCAAGTTATACGACATACTAATAAAATCTATGCAAGAGAAGGAAAAACTCTAAATAAAACCTCATACCAATCCCTCTGACTAATGTGGTACCTATAGTAGACCAAATTTGTCTCCCATTGCGGAGGAGGACCGAGCCCAACGGTGGGACATATATGGGCTGTGATGATAATGATGATGATGAAGAAAGAAAAAAAAAACAGGCAGTCATGGGGACTGCCTATAGAAGTGAAAACTATTAACTTAAGACTAATTGAAATAATAATAATTTTCTAATTTTTATATAAAAATAAAAACCTACAAGTTTTTCCCCTCCAAAAACGCTCAACGCGCCTAAAGAAGTTTTCATATAGCTATAGATATACTATTAGCATTAGCATGTCGGTGACGCGAACCTATAAGTTTTTCCCCTCCAAAAACGCTCAACGCGCCTAAAGAAGTTTTCACATAGCTATAGATATACTATTAGCATTAGCATGTCGGTGACGCGAACCTATAAGTTTTTCCCCTCCAAAAACGCTCAACGCGCCTAAAGAAGTTTTCACTTCAAAAATTGTTCACAAAATATATACGATGGAATAGAAGTACATAATGTTTCAACCCTAAGTAATTGAGATAATTATAATAAATGATATATTATAATTTATAATAAATGATTGAACATAATACTTTTAACTGACATACAAGTAGTGTTAGGACTACGCTGTTGACAGTTCTCTGTCTACAGCCGTGGGCCGGTCCGTCCGGGATAGTACCACACTCTCGCAAATGATCGACGTCTGAGTGCCAATGTGCTATTGCGCTTCGTTTAGTGAGCGAGAGAGCCAGAAGTCCAACTGGGTGGGTTTGGGGGTTGTAATGGTAGGCAGCGGCCTAGCTATACCCTTGGTATATCAAAGGTCCATGGGCAGCAGTGACTCTTACTATCAGGTGTGCTGCTTGCTCGTTTTCCACCATAAACAATAAAAAAAAATTATGAATTCCAAAATACGGAAATTTCACAATCGGCTAACATATGTTTGTAATATTTGACTATTGATATATATATAACCTACATACATATCATCACGCCATATCTAGAGGATTCGATCCCGGGATCCCGGATCTCGGGATCCCAGAATCCCGGTCATATTTTAGTCCCGATCAAATTTAATGAATCCCGGGATTTTCGGGATTGATAGATTTTTTAAATTAGTCAATATGTGCGTGAGACGAAACGCACTTACTTTAATTTGACGTTTTAACAGTCACCTTGTTTACACGGCTGATTTCACTTGGAATTCACATATTATTAATTGATTCATACTAAGTGATTTCATTTGCTTTTGGTAAAGACTGGATTATGCGTAGAGGTGTGTAAAAATTTCTGCTTCACGTCGTGTAAGTATTTGTTAATTGGTGATAATCAAATTATTAAAAAGCAAACATGCATTAATGATTTTATTTGTCATGGTTTAAATATGTAATTTATAAAGTTTCTGGTCAATTTAATTTAAAATATAAGTACCCATAAACATAAGTAACTAGAATTGATTTTTGAAGTTTATTGTTGGTTTCATAAATTATTTACAGAAGTGCCTAGTTTGTTTATTTTATAAGAAGAAAGTTTATAAAAAAGGATATATTTGTTTAACTGCCTTTTTGGCGATTTAAAACTTAACTATTCTATGTCCTCAAAAATTGATTTTGATATGTTTACTGTCTTTTGTTACCATTTTCCATAACCAATACAATCCCGGGACTATCCCGGGATCAACTGTAGATAATCTCGAAATCCCGGGATTAGAAAAATCGACCGGCATTGAAACCTCTAGCCATATCCCTTGCAGGGTAGGCAGAGAGAACAGAGTGCCTGAGAACTCTATCCTTGCATACTTCACTCGCTTCTTCAACATTCATAATTCTCTTCATACACGCTCGCCAGTTTCGCAGACTCTTGACTCCACTTTCCTTCAGTACGTGACCAATCTGGTCTAGGTAGGTTAGTCTGGCCACCGAAGTTAAAATCGAGTACCAGTGGTCCGCTCGCACGGCGAAGAGAGAAGGTTTTACGGTGGGTCTATGGGGTCACGCGCCGCCTTTCCGTCACCCCGGACCGATTCAGCGGGGCGAGACGCACCCATAGCCCACCAATAAAAAAAAAAAAAAAAAAAAAAAAGGTCGGTTAGTCTCGGTCTCCTCTGGTACCTATATCCTTCCACTTTTGCATTGTATATCTTCTTAACCAGACGTTCGTTCGGCATTCTTTCCACATGTCCGAACCATCGGAGCATTCCTTCATTATAGAACCTATAAAATTCAAAATAAACTATATTATATATTCGATGATTAAGGTCTTGACCGAATTATTCTGTTGCGTGCTTAGAATGACACGTGTATCTACTATTAGTTCGCTATCATGGCGCCAACTAATAAATACAACTGTGATGTGAATTTCTGATGAAGTTGATTCTACTCTTGTGGTATTTGTTTATTTTTTAAATCTTATTTAAAGTAGGTAGATTTCGTCGCATAAATGAAGCTATTCAGAGATTTGAGAAAGAAACGCAGAATGGTTGCTTTGGCAAATCTATCTCATAATATCTCAGCTCACAATTATTTCACTAATGTAATGTCTCTCCGTGTGGTGACGGAGTAAGAATACAATTCACCACCCCCTATCTTGCCCGTGGGTGATCGTAAGAGACGACTAAGGGATATAAAACGCATATAACATCTATGCGAGAGAAGGAAAGCTCGAAACAAAACTCTATACCAACACGTCTGATCAGCGTGGTACAGTAGGTTAATTTCCTTCCCATTACGGAGGAGGCCTGAGCCCAACAGTGGGACATATGTAGGCTGTGATGATGATGATGATGATGATGAATGTCTGTCAATTATATGATTGTAAAATCCACAATACAATTTATTTCCTTAATGCATAGTGTTGTCTTATATTAAAAAAAAATAGGCATATTTTTAGTTTTCTTTCTCTTGCACATATCATATTTGTGCCCTCAGTCATTTTTTACGACACTCAAGGGCTTTTTTTGGGGTGTGGGCTACGGTCGGCGCACTCCTCGCACCACCACGTCCGGGGCGACAGAGGGGCGTAAGCACGCACACCCGTAAGCCACCCGTCAAACCTTACCTTCGTTGTTGGACCGGCCACCGGAGCAGTGTGAACTTGTCGTCAGTGGCCGGCCCGACGGAATACCCCCTGAGGGGTACCCTCTCCTTGGGCGACGTGCCCCCCGCCCTGGGAGGACGTCTGTCGGTCCTCGGCGGGTGATGGACTAATTCCCCGGTCCAGTCACCCGGACACTCAAGGGCTAAAAAAGAGTTAAAAAAATTTATTATTATACCATCACCACAATGAAAATATCAGGTTTATTAAAAAATTAAAAAATATATTACCGTTTTAAATCAATAATTTAGTTTTAAAGAAATAAAATCTAAAAGGTTAATCGATATCAATGTAAAAATCTAAAGGATATATCGATATTACAAATCGATAATCAGCTACATAAACTAATTTACAAACTATAGTATATCTATCAGTTGCTTTCAAATAAAAAAGTATCGATTGTACAAGCAAAAAACTTCGATTATCGCCGCATTAATCCACATAATCGATTCGAGACGTCGATGGCCGGCACTCGTCTATCCATCATTGAGTTGCTCCCTTTATGTTCTTTTTAATTTTCTTTTTTATTTTTGTTATTCTTTTCAATTAGTGTCCGTATATTTATAGAGGCAGGCCACCATGTACAGTAGATCCTATTGCCATTATTTTTGCTGGCAATACTCGTTAGATTACTTATTTATGATCGTTTTCATAAGAAATACGTATTGTTTTTTTTTTATATAATCAAGAGTTGTATTAATGTGTTTTATTTTTAAATACCCTTAAATTAATTCTTGTATTCCAGATGATTTTAAAAATATTATAATCCGTGTAGTGACGGAGTTAGAATACAATTCTCAACAAAAATCAATGATTGGTGTTCGTCATTGAATATTATCAGATATGAAATATAGATTTTTTTTTGTTATAAAAATATATAACTATATCATATAATTTAATTTCCTATGCCGTATTAACATATAAATATAATATATTATCATTCGCATTTCAATAAAAGCAATTTGTATTGTAAATATTTAATATTTATAGAAACAAATCAAAGCAAATAACATATCAGAAATCTACAATTTAATTACATCAGAATATTAAGGTTGATTAGTAATAATAATATATCAAATAATGTAACATAAATTAACTGTTGCCATGTAACTAAATGTGAAATGAAAAAAAAAATATGTCACACACAGCTTGAGACAAAAAACTAACATCCCTAATTGACTACCCGAGAGCAGTGAACAAAACGTAATAATAATAAAAAAAACAAAATGAACCATCAACTGAGCCTGTGTAAACAGAGCAAAAACTAAACGAGATCATGCGGAATCATTTACTCCTATCAGCGCGTGCTCTCAGAACGGAGACGGCCGAAGATCGCCGAAGATTGACGAACTAAAACGTTTTGTTCGTACGTACAATGACGAATATTTTTTTTTACAAATTTAATAATGTGTTGTTAGAATAATGTCTCTAGTTGTAGATTTTAGGATAAGGCCTTTTTTAAAGACTTATTTAAAATGTATCTGGGATTACCCGCTGAGGGCAATTAGCGTACTATTCACGTTAACCATATAGGTCATCACCATCATCATCATCACAGCCCACAATGTCCCACTGTTGGGCTCGGGCCTTCTCCGTAATGGGAGGGAAATTTACCTACTATACCGCGCTGGTCAGACGTATTGGTTTTGATTCGAGTTTTCCTTCTCTTACATAGATGTTATATGCGTTTTATATCCGTTAGTCGTCTCTTACGATCATCCACGAGTAAGATAGGGGTGGTGAATTGTATTCTTACTCCGTCACCACACGGATAAGTAAATATAAAAATAATCATATAGGTAATCATGGGGTATTAGGTTTTTTTAAAGATCGAGGAAACAATCCTTGAATCATGGAAGATTAAACAAACATTCAATTTAACGGACACAAATTACATCCAGACTTAGAACAAAAAATTGTAGATCGCACAAAATATGGTTTTACGTGAGAATCGGTTCAAGATTTCCTTCTCTTGCACGGCAGAATTTTTCGTAAGAATTTCACGTCCATGAAAAAATAGTTTTTTTTTTTATTTTTTTTTATTGCATTCATAATAATATAATAATATTGTTTTTATTGGATCAAAAATAGAATAAAAATGTATTGTATTGTACTCTTAATCCTCACCGAAGATCGAATAAATAGATAAATGAAGATTAAAAAAAATAATGCATTTTCTTATTATGTATATATCCCCTAATGAGGGGAGACAAAAATTACGTTAAATAATATATTAAATATTAAAATAGACATATTATTGCAGAATAAATTTCATAATGATAAAAACACTTTTTTTAAATAATATCATCATCTTTTTGCGATCTCTGCGGAAAATCTGTGGAGTTAGGCTGACCGACCGCATTCGTAACGACGACGTAAGAGAGCGAGTAGGTATGAAAGAGAGTATTGGTGTAAAGATGCGAAAGGGAATGCTCCGATGGTTCGGACATGTGGAAAGAATGCCGAACGAACGCCTGGTTAAGAAGATATACAATGCGAAAGTGGAAGGATGTAGGTACCGAGGGAGACCGAGACTAACCTACCTAGACCAGATCGGTCATGTACTGAAGGAAGGTGGCGTCAAGAGTCTCCGAAACCGGCGAGCGTGTATGAAGAGAATTATGAATGTTGAGGAAGCGAGTGAAGTATGCAGAGATAGAGTTCTCTGGCACTCTGTTCTCTCTGCCTACCCTGCAAGGGATATGGCGTGATGATATGTATGTATGTATGTGTATCATCTTTCTTCTACTCTTATCCCAATACCTACCTAGTTGGGGTCGACGTAATATATACTCCTATTCCTACATATTGCAAGGTTATTGACAATAGTTTTAGGACCATCCGTCTGCATGACGTCAACTCTACTTGGGAATGTAATTATTGACGAAACGGCATCAGAGGGAGCTGGTCTAGATTTCTATAAAGCTCTGAATCGTCTTTTACGACATCCACAAGCAAATTAACGATTCGTAGTATTCGTAGCAGCTTACACACAGTTTTATTTAAAATACCTAATATATAGAAGATATGAGGCTGCTAGAACTAGAGTAGCCTAACTGCATTTTTGCAACTTTTAACCTAATTGCAATTTATATAAAAATTTTAATCTACTAAAACCACAGCGGCCTAAAATTATTTACAAGCTAACAATAGATGGCAGTACTAATAAATTTTCGGCTTATATTCAAATCGATTAAATTGAATTGAATTTAATTTTAATTTCCTCCATATTGTAAAACATGGTTCTTGTATTTAGGCCGTTATGGTTCTAGAAGCCTTATATTCATTAAGTAACACTACAAGTAACAAATCAACATCTAACAAAAGTAATACGTCATCTATACTTACAATGCACATAAAATTGCCATAAGAACAAGTAATACGGACAAGTGATGTTCACCATTATATTATCTAGATCCCTTATCGATCGATGGGATACAGATTTGATCTACGCATATGTACGTTCATAATTATCTTTGCTCTTTCATTCGCCGACTTAAGTTTACGACCGCCTGGACCGTGTAAATGTCTGAAATCATATTGCCAAGTAATTAATGATCATTTATTGCTTTTAATATAGACAATTAACTATATTGTACACAATGAAATGTAATTATAACATTACTGATGCTCTTCTATATGTTTTCATAGATTAATTTATAGATTTTTAACTTTAATTAACATCTGATTTCTAATTGACGTGACGTTGACCTACAAGATAAATGACGCAACTCGAAGATGCTAAATTTTTCAGGCAGGTCAAAATAAGGATTTTGACTTCCTGGAAATATGATTCCAAATACACGTACGTCTACATAATTTCCTTAAGAATGACGATTTAATATTTAATCCCCCATCATCATTCTCCTACTCTTATCCCAATTGCTTAAGGTCGATACAATATGTACTCTTCTTTCATCCAGCACATATTGTAAAAGTTATTGGCAATAGTTTTATGACCAGCCGCCTGTCAGACGTCAATCCTCCTTGGGAATGTAATTGTTGACCAAACGGCATCAGATGGAGTTGGCTCAGGTCTTTGTAAAGCTCTTAGTCGTCTTTTACGACATCCACAAGCAAAGTAAGGGTTGGTAGTATTCGTAGCCGCTACCACACAGCTTATATATATAAAATACAATAATAATAGTTAGTAATAATAATATTACTAACTTTTTTCTCTACTTGATAACAAGTAGAGAAAAAAGTTAAATATTTTCAACAATAAACCATCCTTGGAAAAAATAAAACTAGACACGTTGACTCCTTATCTGTACATCTTCGTAACAAAATATTGTTAATAAAAAGTACTCAGAATATGAATACGACAAACTTATTATTCACTCATTCAAATACTTATCATACAATTTACAATCATATACCTTTGGCATAAAACTTGGTGTTAGCTCTGACGATATTATCACCAGTTAATATAAATTGGCCATCAATTGACGTAACTCTACGAAGAATAAAATGATTCATCTCGTTACTGTACAAATTGGGATATGAGATTCATATTTTTATTCAATTACATATACTGTAACTTCCATATGCGACTTATTTCAATAACATTCTTTATGAAGAATATTCTTACTATATTTTATCTTATGTTTTTGTGATCATTTATATTTTAAGTCACAAAACAAGTCCTCAACATCATAGCTTGTTAATAAGCTTAAGAATTCTAAGTTGATATTTATATATAGATGATCTCGTGTATGTCAATAGTAAGATCTTTGTCTGTACGTACACCCATCGCCCCGCCTCATTACCTCCTATACGATACAGCCTCACTTTAATGTACTAATACATTGACCGAGACATCCAACCAAACTTGGACTCTCGTTTCAATAAAAACATTAATAAAGTAATCAACATTACATATCAGGGTATACTGGACATGTATTCCCAAAGATGTATCGAAATTGCACTTGATGGGATCATGTTTTTCCTTATACGATGGTAATAAAGTTGGAAACGGTGTGATCTTTGATATTTTTACTGTAAACAGTTAAAAATTATATACGAATTGGTGTGTGTAGTAACCGCATTTACATTTTAGACATATCTACTTGCAGAGAAGTAAATGTCAATTTAGATGGAAGACGGGTACTGATGCAAGAAATTGATGCAGTTATTGAACTCTTGTACGGTGATCTGATTGTCGATGTGAAGACAATGGTATAATTAATGGCCGATATCATTATATACATTCAAAGTATCGACTTTTTTAATTCATAAATTGATTGGTAATCGGTAACAGTGAAAAAGTTGTATACGAAGTAGATTGATTATAGTATTCAAATAGATAATAATTATAGATTGGTCAATTTTGAAACTGGTAGCCATATGGCAAAGGTGATATTGCAAAATTTTAAGGAGCAAACAAATTGATCGATTTCATGGGTGATGTGATTATTTTTTATTAATAATCATTTACCAAACGAACTGTATATTTCTAAGAACATTACAATATGATGCGAAAGGGAATACTCCGATGGTTCGGACATGTGGAAAGAATGCCGAACGAACGTCTGGTTAAGAATATATACAATGTGAAAGCAGAAGGTTGCAGTTAGCGGGGGAGACCGAGACTAACCTAACTAGACCAGATTGGTCACGTACTAAAAGAAGGTGGAGTCAAGAGTCTCCGAAATCAGCTAGCGTGTTTGAAGAGAATTATGAATGTTGAGGAAGTGAGTGAAGTATGCAAGGATAGAGTTCTCTGGCGCTCTATTCTCTCTGCCTACCTTACAAGGGATATGGCGTGATGATATGTATGTATGTATTACAATATGAACAAATTTAAATGCCATATGCACTACTATATTAGACTTAAATATTTATTCAAATATTTGTGGGACTGTTGAAGCATTCTTCTTTATTATCAAGGCAAAGTGGATCATGCTATTAGGTTACTGCTGATGTTTTATCATCAACTGCATTTTGGACATCTTTATCTTCTCTGAAAATGTAATTTGGATATTAATATTAACTTATATTCTCCTGTTCAAAGTGCAAAATATCTAAGTTAACTATTTTTTGCGGGTTGAGTATGTCAGTCCAAATTTTCTAGGTAACGGAAGAGCGGCATGAAGCCAACAGTACCCTTTACCCTATTAAATACTTCATCGGAATCAATTTCTTGTATATGATGGACGATTAGTTAATCGACTGGTAGATTCAAATTATAATATACTATAACCAATATATATTACCGACCTAAATTCATCTATACAAAATCCGTTTATCTAAATCTTAAGTGACATTTTAATTTCAATTAGTCATAGAACTGTAAATGGTAACCAAAAAAAAAATGAAGCCTCTATTCTGACATTTATTCGTATTTCCATTTAATTAAATGCCAGCAAAGGATTATGTGGATTCCCAGCCGCACATCGGTCACACTTGTCTCAGGAAATTTAGAAAAAAAAAAACTATATAGACTTCGTTCATGTTTCTATTTGAAATGTACATATTAAGATTATATTCAAATGTCTACTATGCTGATCATATCCGCGTGGTGACGAAGTAAAAATACAATTCACCACCTCCTATCTTACCCGTGGGTGATAGTAAGAGACGACTAAGGGATATAAAACGCATATAATATCATCATATCTATGTAAGGGAAAGAAAACTTGAAACAAAACCCTATACCAACACGTCTGACCAGCGTGGTATAGTAGGTCAATTTCCCTCCCATTACGGAGGAGGCTCGAGCCCAACAGTAGGATATATATGAGCTTAGAGACCTTATTTTTTAGCTGCTACATTTAATGTGTCATAATCGCCAGCCATGCTTGGCAAGCAGATTCGCGATTCACAACCAGGAGATTGCTTCAGCCTATTCTGGTAGAGAAGTGAGATTCAATGACACACTATATTCTTAATCCGTTACCAGACGGAGAATGTGTGTGTGTGTGTGTGTGCATGTATTTTTTCATGCATTCATTCATGGTAGGACCACTCTGTTGACAGTTCTCTGTCTGCAGCCGCAGGCCGGTCCGTCCAGGGTAGTACCACACTCTCGCAGAAGATCGACGTATAAGTAATGGCAATGTGCTATTGCGCTTCGTTCGGTGAGCGAGAGAGCCGGAAGCCCAATTGAGTGGATTTGGGGTTTATATTGGTAGGCAGCGGACTAGTTATACCCTTGGTATTGCAAAGGTCCATAGGCGGCAGTGACACTTACCATCAGGTGTGCTGCTAGCTCATTTGCCACCACTATCAATAAACAAATAATTAAAAAACTTTTCTCTAACTTTAGAAAATACATAATACGATTGGTAATATAAAAATAGACTGTAGGTACATAGAATTGAGATTTATATTTTCCAGAGCTAAATGATAAATGCACATATCATACTTGATATAAAAACAAGCAATAAAATAAAACCATAGAAAATATTTTAAAACTTGGAGATGAGTAATGTAAGATAGTTGTATATTATAAACTGTGCTTCATTCGTTGGAATTGTAGAATCGTGTGAATTATATCGATTTCGTTGTTTGTTTTTTTTTTGCGATTCACTCATGGTTTTTTTGTTGTTTTATCTTTGTTCATGATTATAATATGAAAATCATTATTTATATTTGTAATAATCTCAAGTGGGTTATTTTCTGGTCGTTTATAAAAAATATAAAAAAGCCTTTGATATAAAGAACATCTTTGTTATTTTAGAACAATAAGTCTAAAAGATATCAAGCCTAATTTTCTGTTAACGATATTTTTATTCAAATTATTACCATTAGGAATGTTTTCTATATTACAATGACTAGTATATCACAATCAATTAGTTTGATAGTCACAATCAAATACCAAAGGAAGTCCACACCCAATTTCCTTCGATCCATAAATCCCAATACTAAGAACTTTCGATCACTCGTGGTTCCGTTCAGCGAGTTCGAAAACCCATTATAACATTATGAGGAGCCATTGTTTCGGCTGAATGAGCCGGTACAATATCTTACGAAATTTCCTAAAAAACCTTACCACCGTATTATGGATGTTTATTATGTTGGTACTTATCTGATTCTCTGTAGGCCATTGTCTCTTTGTTTTCATCGATGTTTGAAATTTTAAATTGAAGCGCCACGTACATATGTAATAATATATTGAAATTTTAATTTATATGTGCATTATAATTAGTTATGGAGAAAGTTTGAATATCTATATTAATATCTGGTTTTATTTATTGAAAACTAGCCTCTAATCGCAGCCTCTAATGCGCAAACGTAAAAATAATTTTCCAAAGTTGATTACCCCAAGGGTACACATTATCGGAATAATAAATATCGTATGCCTAAATCCAGAAAGGTATGGTCTATTTATGTTAATCTTATCCAAATTTGTTCAATGCTTTATGCGTTATTTAGCAACAGACATCCAAATATCTTCACTGAGTTTCATATTTATAATATTAGACCATATACGTACAAATATCCGTGTAGTGACTGAGTAAGAATACATTTCACTACCTATCTTACCCGTGGGTGATCGTAAGAGACGACTAAGGGATATAAAATGCATATAACATCTATGCAAGAGATGGAAAACTCGAAACAAAACTCTATACCAACACGTCTGACAGCGCGTTATAGTAGGTCAATTTCCCTCCCATTGTGAAGGAGACTCGAACCCAACAATGGGACCTATATGAGCTACGTAAATATTTGCTATACGGGATAAATAATTTTTTGGCGTAAAGTTCACTACTAAGAAAGAACAAATCAACAATTGGTATCATCAATTTTTTTAATTATGAAGTAATTTTATCAAAAAAAATTTCTTAGTTTAAACTAATTTACATATTAAATCATTGCGATATCAATATCTATTTCTATATTAATATTTTTTTTACTTAGTCTGTCTAAAGTTTAGATTGCTTTTAGCGTTAACTCTAAATCATTTTTTATAGTTATTAATAAGTCTACATATTCGAAAGTATCATTAAAAGCCAACGCTTATTTATTAACTTGGTTATTTTGCCCTGATTTTTTTATTACTTATTCGTGTTATTGAAAGGAGCTTCGCACATCCGCAGTATAATTCACATGTTTTCTTTAACTATCTTTTAAACCGTAATCTTATATCTAATCTTAATAAATTAGAGGCAATAAACACGGAGTACTTTTGTTGGTGTACAATTGTTTTCTTTATTCGCACTATCGCCAACGATTCGTGAGCTATTAACGTAGTATCATCTAATATAATTAGGGTTGCCTCTAAATCTTTTGTCTCTAAAAAAAATTGCATATAAATCAGCTAATTAAGCCTACAATCTTTGTTACAAGTTGCAATATATATCGAATAATCTTCAAAATCCTTATCCGTGTGGTGACGGAGTAAGAATACAATTCACCACTCCCTATCTTACCCGTGGGTGGATCGTATGAGACGACTAAGCGATATAAAAACGCATATAACATCTATGCAAGAGATGGAAAACTCGAAACAAAACTCTATACCAACACGTCTGACCAGCGTGGTATAGTAGGTTAATTTCCCTCCCATTACGGAGGAGGCCCGAGCCCAACAGTGGGACATATATGGGCTGTGATGATGATGATGAATCTTCAAAATTATTAATATTAAATTAAAAAATAGATATAAATAGAATTATTTATAGATAGATTGAAGTTGTTTTCTTTAAACAATTTCGCCAACCCTATTACAATGAGTGATCCCTCGTTCATTAATAATAACCTGCTCTCACTAAAACCTCTGTTAGAATCACGATTCATGTACGACTTATGTAACATACCCAAATTATCTATCCGCCATGTTAACATCTATTGTGTTCTCAACTCTAATCTACATAAGTATAGGTATTAATTCGTCTTTCAAAAATGATTTTGTTAAAAAAAAAACTTACGGATATTTCAACATCGTAATGTCTCAAGTTTAATTCTCTTTAAAAGTTTACACGCAAGTATTCAATACAATATATACGTATTTTTGTAAAGGCGAGTTCACAAGTGTTTTACTTGCTTATTTTTTTTTTTTTTTACAATCTCAGCTCAAAATACCACTCTGTGGTTCTGGCCTTCTTCACAATTAAAAAGAAATTAACCCATTATATCAGCATTTTCAGAGGGATTGGGACAGGGTTTCTCTTGCGTTAATATTATCTGCATTTCAATATACCTTATTCGTTTTTTAAGATATCCACAGATAAGAAAGAACTTAGTATAATGTATACTTACTCTGTCGCCACACGAAAATGTACCTACCAGTTCATATCATTAGAATCGATATTTGTACAAGATATACGTAATACTTTCCTTATATAAAATATCATATAAACATATAATTTCACTTCAAAAGACGGAAAACTCGAACAAAATCTCATATCAAACTTATCGGAGGATGGTATCGTAGCTCAATTTACTTCTCATTACAATCATTGATGAGATACTAACCCGGTAATGAGAAGTTTATGACCTGCAGAAGAAGATTTCAAACAAAGTCTTATGATCATACTAATATTGATACAAAAGACAGATAAAAAATGTACTTGGAAAGTAATAAGTAAAATTACGTGTGGTGACGGAGTAAGAATACAATTCACCACCCCATATCTTACCCGTGGGTGATCGTACGAGACGACTAAGGGATATAAAACGCTTATAACATCTATGCTAGAGAAGGAAAACTCGAAACTAAACCAAATATCAACACGTCTCATCAGCGTGATATAGTATGTCAACTTTCCTCCCATTATGGAGGCGACTTGAGCCCAAAAGTGGAACATATATGAGCTGAAATGATGAATGATGAATAAGTCAAAATAGACTGAATAAGTCAAAATTCACAAATTAGATTTAGTTCAATCTGGTAATATAATTGACAGTTTGCCATCTATCCTTACTAATATGTTATTATAAATACGAAAGTAACTCTGTCTGTCTGTCGCTCTTTCACACCAAAACTACTAAACCGATCTAAATGAAATTTGGTACACAGATAGTCTAGAGCCTGATAAAGGACATAAACTACTTTTTAATGCAAAAAAGGGTTGTAAAGGGGGATAAAAAGTTGTAAGGAAGTATCGTCATTTTTAAAGCCAGAAGCTTGAAACTTATTTTTGAGCTATTGATTAGATATAAATAAAAATGACATTAACATGTTGTAAAAATTTACCCTTAAGGGGTAAAATAAAAATAGGGGATGAAAAACTTTAGGAAAATAAGCGTTTACGCGGGCGAAGCCGCGGGCAGAAGCTAGTAATTCATATATGAAAGATAGTAGAGTGAAACAAAGACGCGTAAAAGTAGCAAGTCAATTGAATATTGCCCAAGGCATTCAAAATGTATTTCAATAGTATACAATAAGTAACGGTTTAGATTATTTATACATAAATATTTCTTAGTAATAAACATTCTTTTCTCAATCCTCACATTCGTTCCTATTTAAAAGATAACATCTCGAACGATGTAAAAACTCGAATCGATATACAAAAACAGTTTCGTGCAGCAGTGTACATAGTCAGCGATCACTCACAATGGGCCCGCTCCACAGTGACTAGGAGAAAACATTGATTAATTACCATAATAATTTATTTGATACTCCAAAACTTGATACGGGGAGGGGCCGCTTACACAACTATCGTATACGTATAAGTTGTTTTTGAACTAAAAACTTCAAACTATGAGCGTTGTAACGCAAACGCGGACCAATACATAAGTAAAAGACTTGGTAGTTTTAAAATATGATGAAAACAGTACATTGTTCGGTTGAATATGATGCATGGAGGTGATTTGGCTCTTCCAAACAAAAGAATATGTTTGACGGAAAAGGAATGGTTGAATGTATCGTTAGTTATTATTGTTTCGAAATGTATTAGCATAATATAGTTTCTATTTTTTGTAACAACTTGTATTCTTTTTTTTTTATTAAGGTCTGTTGTCGGCGTTGAATCACTTGGAGCAGGCACGAAAGAACTCTTTGCAAACTACTGTCGACTACTCTAGATATGTTAAAAGGTACGAGAGCATCTGAAATGATATTTTATGTAATTTAGCTGTCACTGTTTTTTTTTTAATGATAAAACGAGTATGAATTTTTGTTAGTGATCGTTTTAAGAGTACACGAAATTATAATTAGAATTCGTGATACTATGATATTTATCTTTTTGCTTCAATACACTTGTATGTTAATTTATGTAATGACTTTAATTGATATGATATTTTTACTAGATCATGCAGGTGCTTAAAATTGAGAAATATATATACCTATTTTTTTTTTTATATATTAATGATTAAGTAACTTATTGCATTACAGTTTTGTAATTGATACATTATTCATATATTGACTGTGTAAATGGGGTAGCCTATATTCTATTATTGGTTCGATTATTCAGCAGAATATAGGTTTATGTAATTCTAAAAAAAATAAAATTTTCTTATTAGGAATTGATGAAGTTAAACTTTTCTGTATTTCTTTCAACTTAGAAGATAATTTATATTTTTTTAAACTAATAATGTCGTGTTTGGATAAACAATAATAGAATCAATTATTTTAAAACCTATTGAAGCTTTTTGAAGTGATTATTATTAAATGTTTTGTCTGTCTGACTAAGAATACTATTTACCACCCCCCTATCTCACCCGTGGGTGATCGTAAGAGACGAGGACTAAGGAATATAAAACGCATATAACATCTATGCAAGAGAAGGAAAACTCGTAACAAAACCCTATACCAACACGTCTGACCAGCGTGGTGTAGTATGTCAATTTCCCTCCCATTACGGAGGAGGCTCGAGCCCAGTAGTGGGACATATATGAGCTGAAATGATAATGATGATGATTATTAAAATTGTTAAAGTTTAAGCACTCCCTGATCAAGTATAAAGTTTAGCAATGATTCATGATCGAAAAAAAAATGGAGATATAAAGATAAAAGCTGATTTGCGAGTGAAAAATTATTGCAATATGTGGGACTGCAAGGACTATTGGAATTCTTAGGCTAATGTGGGTGGATGCGTATCATAACAGAATTTGAACTGGCATTCGTTACGGGACATATTTTATAGGCCATTTATTAGATTATTTTTAATACATTTTTTTTTTTTATATAAAGAAGACACCACCCTGCACTAAGGAAATAAACCTTGTATTGCGGGGGACTTTACAAACATGCAATTAACGCAGACAAATTACACCCAGACTCAGAACAACACTTTGTGGATCGCACAAAGTAATGTCCTGCGTGGGAATCGAACCCACGACACTGGCATGGAAGGTCGGTATCTTAACCACTACGCCATCTGTGCAGTCGAACAACATCGAACAACATTGTTTCAAATGAATACACAAAATTTTCAGTTAGAATTATATTAAGCGATGCTGCTATCCAATAATTTAAATAATGTTTTA
Source organism: Lymantria monacha (assembly GCA_905163515.2). NCBI lineage: Eukaryota > Metazoa > Arthropoda > Insecta > Lepidoptera > Erebidae > Lymantria > Lymantria monacha. The sequence goes on along the minus strand of LR991107.1, from coordinate 8,276,408 downwards.
TTAATATACTATATGTTTATTATAAAGAGAATTATGGATGTTGAGGAAGCGAGTGAAGTATGCAAGGATAGAGGTCTCTGGCACTCTGTTCTCTCTGCCTACCCTGTAAGGGATATGGCGTGATGATATGTATGTATGTATGTTAATATTAAATCCAAATTTAAATTATAAGAATGATATTAAATTATCCAATTTGGAACAGGTATAGTTCGACTTTGGAATGCGGTTCATCGTATTGCAAGGACCGTGGTTATCGGGAACATTTTCACTGCATGGATTGTACCTCCACGGTTTTCTGCAAAAAAGAAGAGATGATAAGACACTTTAAAGTAAGTATTTTACTTAATAACATACCTATAGTTAGTTACACAGACAGCGTACACAATACAATAAATACTTAGGACATCATATATTATGAATCTATGTATAACACAAGGCATATATCCTGAAAAGTTGAAAAATACAATCATTAAACCAGTTTTTAAAAAGGATGATAGAAAATGTATGAAAAATTACAGACCAATAGCAAAACTTTCAGTATTTTCAAAAATATTTGAAAAAATAATATACGATGCATTATATACCTACCTAAGTAAATATAACATACTATGTCATGAACAAAAAGGTTTTCGAAAAAATATGTCCACTAACATGGCTATATTTGAATTATTACATAGTGTTATAACATCGATTGATGAAAGAAATCCGATTTGTGCAATATATACAGATATGACTAAGGCTTTTGACTACGTAAACCACAGCACATTACTCTATAAGTTATATACGTATGGAATAAGAGGTAATGTTCTAGAGCTTATAGAATCCTATCTAATAAATAGATTACAACAGACAGAGATAACAAGACTATGTTCTATAAATCAAAGAGAACGAACATTTTTATCGAGACCTCGAATAATTAAATATGGCGTTCCACAAGGCAGCATACTTGGGCCACTGCTGTTCCTAATATATATAAATGACCTTCCAAAGTCAACACACCAACAAATGGTCCTGTTTGCTGATGACAGTACTGCCATAATAAAGTGTAATGAATATAATGATTATCAAAATGACATTAATAATGCTCTTATAAATATAATTAATTGGTTTAATAGAAATAATCTTATAATTAATCTAAATAAAACAAAAATTATGCATTTCTATCAAAGAAAAGTAGCACCTAACATAGTTGTAAATTGTAATAACTGTACTTTAGAGCAAGCAAATAGTACAAAATTCTTAGGTCTCTATATTGACAACCATCTAGATTGGAAGAGCCATATAGAACAACTAAGTAAAAAATTAAATAGAGCAGCATATGCACTTTTAAAAATATCAAGGAAAGTTAATGAAGAAGCTTTATTAATTGCCTATTATGGTTTAGTCGATTCCATATTACGCTATGGTATAATCTTTTGGGGTAATTCCACAAATCAAAATATCATATTTAAAGCTCAAAAAAGGTGCATTCGGGCAATGTATTACCTCAAACCAGATGAGAGTTGTATGCCATTGTTTAAAAAATTAAGTATATTATCACTACCATCTCTATATATATTTGAGGTATGCGTATTTGTGAAAAATAACCTAAGTATGTTTGCTGAATGAATACTCTACTTCAAGAAATGTTCCATTACGTAGTCAGTATAAAAACCTGCTAGGTACTTTTAAATGCAAAACAGCCTTAGCAAGAAAAAGTATCTTAGGTATGGCTCCACGTGTTTATAACAAGTTACCAGAAGAAACGAAGTCCCTTGACACCACTCATTTTAAAAGAAGACTAAAATTATTATTGACCAAGAAATGTTATTATAGTATTGACGAATATTTAAATGATGAATTTATATGACATTATAAAAATAATTTCAATTTTAACATTGACTATGCATTGGAATCTAATTTAGAATTGTCTAATTTTAATTATTTTGCCATGGAAAATTAATTTGATTGTTATCTGAATTTTAATGTATAAATACTAATTATTAACAAAATTTGTACGCCTATCGGCATGACATAGTGATCTCCATCATAAAATTTTATCACCTGACATCTTATATTACCTATGTTATACAAATTAATTAATAAATGATTTGATTTAGGAATGACTGAAAATCAGTGCTGTACTTAGTGACAATAAAATTTTTTGATTTTTCTTATGTTGGTAAACGAGCAAGCATCACTGCTGCCCTGCCTAGGCCACCACTTACCATTTCAATCCCCAAACCCACCCAGTTGGGCTGCCGGCTCTCTTGCTCACCGAACGAAGCGCAATAGCACATTGCTATTACTCAGACGTTGATCTTCTGCGAGAGTGTGGTACTACCCCGGACGGACCGGCCCGTGGCTGTAGACAGAAAACTGTCAACAGCGTGGTTCTACCACTATTCAAAATTAATTTTATTTTATGAAAAGGCAATAAATTATTATTAATATTTTTCAAATAGAAACAAGGCTGCTAAAAAAAAGATGTATCTACATTAAATTTCATTTGGCAGGCTAATTTTAATTTAAAAATGAAAACTAAATTAGTTGCACACAAAAACTTGTTCAAGTTAATTTTTATTTTTTGGTACATTATCTCAACTCATATATCCCACTATTGGGCCCGAGTCTCCTCCGTAATGGGAAGGAAATTGACCTACTATATCACTCTGGTCAAATGTGTTGGTATAAGGTTTTGTTTCAAGTTTTTTTTCTCTTGCATATATGTTATATGCGTTTTCATTTATCCCTTAGTCATCTCTTACGATCACCCCACGGGTTAGGAAGTGGTGAATTGTATTCTTACTCCGTCATCACACGGAAAAATTTTCATTTGGTTACGGAATAAAAATACCTCCGTAAATGTGTCGTAAAAGACGACTAAGGGATATAATATGAATAAAACAGTCTAAATGAAGGAAATCTTGAAATAAGACCCTATATAAACCAGACTATTACATAAACCAGACCCTATATAAACCAGACCCTATAAGCTGTGTGTTAGTGGCTACGAATACTGCCAACCCTAACTTTGCTCGTGGATGTCGTAAAAGACGATTAAAAGCCATATAACGACTTGGACCAACTCTATCTGATGCCGCTTGGTCAACAATTACATTCCCAAGGAGGGTTGACGTCTGGCAGGCGGCCGGTCATAAAACTATTGCCAATAACTTTTACAATATGTACTATGAAACAAAGGTACATATTGTATCAACCCCAAGTAATTGGGATAAGAGTAGGGAAATGATGATGATAAATCAGACTGACCAACATATTAAGTAATTTTTTTTTCTATTGTAGACTAAGTTTGAACAAATTCCTTTTTCAGCGAGTTTGAAAGATTTATATCCTTTTTCCATCAATCTATTAATATTTTGCGGTTAGATACTCCCCACTGACAGATGACGCTATAATCATCACGATTGATATGCGATTCAGCGAGTGTAATTAGTGTTATAATTTTTTCAGAAGACCTAAGCTTATCATTCTCTTAGTGATCGAATTTTTATAATACCCAACGGAAAGTAAAAGAAAATGATATATTCTTAAGTCATTAGTCACCAAACAACAATTTCTTTCCTTAGTACAACGAAAAGAGTATCTTACATTTCTCTGACATTAGAAGACAAGCGAGAGACTCATAATCAATTACTTCAAGTCATATAGAAATGTTGGCGAACAGAATTTCAAAACCTCTCAAAAAAAAAAAATTAAAAAAACATTAAATGATATTACAATTTATGATTTTTTTTTTCAAATCTTCCAGTGGCACAAGAAACGGGATGAATCTTTAGCGCACGGTTTCATGCGCTATTCTCCACTTGACGACTGCTCTGAACGGTTTTCTGACTGTCCTCACAATCGGAGTCAAACTCACTACCACTGCATTCAAGATGGCTGTGATAAGGTAATACATTTGCATTTTAAGAAGAAGCGTTTGCATCCATCAACCCATCTAGATCCACTATTGGACCACATTAGTCTATAAAGAAAGGAAAACGCCAAAATCGCCACAGTTGGCAAATGTGTTGGTGATCATATTTAGTGCCATTAGTTGCCCAGGAAAATACTGCTGTTTCTACTAGTGTTTAACCAATTTTACAACTCTTAAGTCAGGGTTCGTGGCAAAGAACATTTGGTACATTATATTAGTTGACTAGCATTTACTATTTCTATTCTTCCCCTTAGTACACACACACTTCAAGAGACGGATCTCTTTAGATAAAGGAAACCTGGTTATCCGGATTGCTACAGGGTTTCATTTCTAATTTCCCCGCATTGATTTCATCTATGTTATTTATTATAGAATGCTTATATTCTTTACTCATACCCATGGAAATGATATATCAGCTTCTCAAATTCTGTTGTTGAGAGTCATCATTCTCCTTCCTACTCTTATCCCAATTACTTCGATACAATATGTACTCTTCTTTCATAGTACATATTGTAAAAGTTATTGGCAATAGTTTTATGACCGGCCGCCTGTCAGACTTCAACCCTTCTTGGGAATGTAATTGTTGATCAAACGGCATCAGTTGAAGTTGGTCCAGGTTGTTATAAGGCTCTTAGTCGTTTTTTACGACATCCACGAGCAAAGTAAGGGTTGGTAGTATTCGTAGCCGCTACCACACAGCTCAAATTCTGTTGTTGATAGTATACCTCTCAAAAGTGAGGCTAGCGTTGGCCCTTGGAGTTATAAGTTTCCCCAAAAAGTGCTATGGCCTCGTCTCTTAATAATCCCTTACCCAGTTTTTACGACTCCTGCAAAAACAAAAAGGTTTGCTAGAATTAAATACACAACGTGAAGTAGGTAATGCTTGTTTCTTTTTCTAGGTATATATATCGACCTCAGATGTTCAAATGCATGCAAACTATCATAGGAAAGACTCCGCTATCCTGCAAGAGGGCTTCCAGAGATTTCGTGCGACGGAGAGCTGTGCTGCTTCTCATTGTATTTTTGCTGGTCAAAGAACCACACACTTCCATTGTAGAAGACCAGGGTGCACTTATACATTTAAAAATAAGGCTGATATGGGTAAGTAAGATAGATAACCGATAAGCTAAATATAAATATTATTAGTTACTGATTAAAAATATCGCCAATTTTATATGCCTAGAGGTACCTGAGGGTCTGCTCGGCTCGAACCTTCTTCACAATAGCATGGAAATTGACCTATTATAACACACTGGTCAAATTGATATAGATTTTATTTTGAGTTTCCCTTCTTTGACATAGATATTATACGCATATTATACCTTTAGTTACTTTTTACGATACCGATGGCTAAGATAGGGGGTGGTCAATTGTATCCTTACCGGATTACGGTGACGGATCACCATAGGGCAATTAGCGCATAATAGCTGGTAATATTTTCTAATTTAACCCTAGAAAAGTATATACTTTTACTTATATGTCCCACTGTTGAGCTCGGGCCTCTTCCGTAATGGGAGGGAAATTAACCTACTATACCGCGCTGGACAGACGTGTTGGTACAGGGTTTTGTTTCGAGTTTTCCTCCGCTTTATATTCTATTCAAGTACATTTCTTGAATAACAGGTTAATATATTTTTTTTTCTTCAGAAAAACACAAAACTTATCACATCAAAGATGAAGCTTTATCCAAAGATGGCTTCAAAAAGTATATGAAAAACGAAGCTTGTCCATACCGAGACTGTCGTTTCAGTAAGACATGTAATCACATACATTGCATCAGACCGCATTGCAACTATGTGTTACATTCTAGCAGTCAAATCTTTACCCACAAAAGGAAGCACGAGAGGAAGGAACAGGAGATGAGCTTTGGGTAAGAAAAATTTAGAGAAACTACTATACCTTTTTTTTTGCGTTGGACTATGGACGTGGTCGCGCCCCGCCAAATCGGTCCGGGGCGACGGAAGAGGTGGCGCGCAACCCCATAGACCCACCCTGCAAACACCTCTCTTCGCCGTGCGAACGGGCCACCGATACCCGATCTTTATCATAGTGTTTCATCATAGTTGAATAAGTTAAGAAGTTTCTAAAATTATGATCTCAGCTCATATTCGTGCCACTGCTAGGATTGATTGAGTCTTCTCCTTAATTAGAGAGAACATAACCAATAATATTACGCTGATCGGGCGAGTTGGTATAGGAATTTATTAAGAGAGCGTTTCTTCTCTTGCTCGGCTGTTATCTGCATATATATTTACGATAAAATGATAAAGATTTGGCAATTAGGGGGTGGTAATTGTAGTCTTACTCCGTCACCACCCGGATAAAATGACTTACGCGTAGAATAAATGTATGCACACAGATTTATAAGCTCTATTGGGCCAATATCTACGTATATTTACATCACTAATTTATTATAGATATATATGAAAGCATCATCATCATTATCCTATTCTTATCTTAATTACTTGGGGTCGATCCAATATGTACTCTTTTTTATAGTACATATTGTAAAAGTTATTGGCAATAGATATATACAAAAATATTTACTTTATTAATATTTATTTTGTGATAACGAAAATATTCAATATTAATTAAATTATTCTTTTATGTAAGGTTATGGAACTCCTCTGAACTAAGTTTTCTCTCCCCCATTTCAATTATAAAACTTGTGAATTATTAAATTTTATTTCTATACTTAGTAATAGCAACCTTTTAAGTTTCCTATATTTTTCTCTCATTTTTTATATTGAACAAAGTTTAATTGAAAGTTTTCTGATAAAATTGTTTGATTGCGTAGTACAGCTTTAATGAAATCTTAATTGAATATTAAAAGTATGAGGTATTTTCTTGAGCTGCAATAGCAATGAAAAAGAAATGACTACATATAACAGAGATTTGAATGTATGTTTGATGTATGGCGTTACGAATATGGATAAAAAAGGAATGATAGTAAATTAAAATGGTGCCCGTAACGGCAAAGTTAAAAGTGAATATTTGACGTAATGAGACGGGATGGAAGTAATAATGTGAAAAAAGGTTAAAGTATGAATATTGTAGGCTTTATGGGTAAAAAATATAGATGGATTGCATGAGGTATGCCATGGATGGAAAGGGAGTGAACGCAGAGGTGACATTTATTACGATCGTGTGGGAGAAAATGATATATTGCGTCGACCCCAAATAATTGGGATAAAAGATTTTATTTTGGGTTATTACAAAGATATAACGAAATCTATATATAAAATGAACTACATATGAAAATGTGCTAAAAGCAATATTATAATTGAACTTTTAGTAAAGAAGACAATTTTTTTGTAAAATTTAAATCATGATTTGAAATCATCGATCGTGAAGTTATTTATGAATTTCTTCGTAATATATAAATATATTTCCTGGGTGGAGTTTGTCTTCAAATAAATACAAGATATCTTTGCAAATGCACGTATGACGTTGTTACAAATTGGATGCTAAATGAATCCATGCATTGTATCATGCGTCATTCACAATTGCTCAATACTTTCAAACACATCTTACATACAAATTATATTAATTATACACCGATGTCAGCGTTATATAGATGGCTATATGTTATTGACCTGGTAATTTATATTTCTTTATTGAATGTGGGAAAAGCCGAATGTTTTATCATACTTTATAGAATATTATAATTATCATTTAGCCATTTGTCATCCACTGCTGGACCTCCTTCTCTCTTATTTCGCCACATAATGCGGTCTTGTACCATCCGCATCCAACGACTCCTAGAACCTGTACCAAGTCATTGTTCTCCTTGGTTGGGGAGCGATCAACACTGCAAAATTTCGTTACGCAGATATTATTATATACTGTGTCTTTTAAACCACAATTGTCATTTTTAGAATCGTACATTATACATAAGTTTGATGAATATTTGAAAATATTAAATACTTCTCAATTAAACATACACTAAGGCAATGAAAATAAAATCCAAAAATATTCCGCGTAAAGAAAGAATATACATACTCGTATTATATTTATATTCAAATGTTTTGAAAACCTTGCGTATTAAAGTTAATTTTCAGGACCTTATTACTTCAGTTTATATACGTTCCATGCCTGGCTTGCCTCCTTAACAATAAGGAGCCAAATTACTAAATTTTTTTTTAGCATTTAATATGCTTAATTATTTATAAATACCCGATACGAAACGAAAAATGATGTCACAAGCGGGGTTCGAACCCTTGAAACCTTTGAATAACAAGGTTGTGTCATCGTTTAATACAATTCTAACTGTAAAGTTTGAAGTATTAAGTCTATACAATGTGTAAACATTGTCCGATAGATGGCATACGTCACCTTGAAGACGTAAGATATAATATGATTCGAAATTTGCATGTCCTAAAATAGTTCACGATGGTGTAAGTGGCAGCACGGTTGGGCCGGATTCCCAATAGGCGCGGGTTCGAACCCCGCTTGTGACATCATTTTTCGTTTCGTATCGGGTATTTATAAATAAGGGGCCAATTGACTTACTATACTACACTTGTGAGGCAGTTTAGTATTAGGTTTTGTTTCAAGTTTCCTTTTCCTTGCATACATATTATATGCATAGCACATACCTTGGGCATCTTTTACGAGATCCACAGATAAAATGAGTATGTTTTGGGGTGGTGAATCATATTCTAACTCCGTCACCACATAGTATTATTTCAAAATTAATTAAAATTCACAAAATTAATGATATACTAAAAACACTTTGAACTAGATAATACATTTATGTAACGCGGAGAAGTTTTTTTAATAGACAGTAATACGTCTTGAATCGAGAATTATTTTGAGCTAAACAAAAAATTATCTCGCATAAGAAATCGATACCAGAGATTACTACGCAAGTTATGTAATCAATATTGTCAGCATTTTATAGCTCAGAAGCTTTCACCAATATTTTTTATCTACAGACTTCCAACATCGGTGATCCAGAATGCTTTAATGCAACAAGGAGCAGACTTGGGCATGTATTCACCAGGAGGAAACTATCATGGAGATGATGATATGTCCAATCCAATGTTAGATTCGGATTACCCGCATCCTTTTGTAAGTTTTGAAATACTTTCAATTATAGGTACTTGAAATTTTGTACAGGATATGCTGTGGCTTGTCTTTTGAAATTTTATATAAGTGTTCTTTCATAAATTGAATTTAAACACAATGACCTTAATTCTATTATTATTAATATGGTCAAATAACATTCTATACAGTTACATATTTTCTTAAATACAGGGAAATTTTTTCGCTTCATCTATATATATATATATATAAGAGATTTCCACTTATGTATTAACTCATCACTCTATCTCTGGAACCTTAAGGTCTACAGACTTTAAATTAGGTAGCAATATTCCTTTCGCCGAGTATAGGTCAGTTAAGAACGGATTTTATAAAATTCCACCCGCAAGGGGGTTGCAAAAATCACAATTTTTTAAATATAGCTCCTACAGGCTTGGCATTTGATGAGGACTTTCTTTTTGCCCTGTAAAGATCAGATGAAGTAGGATTTTAAGAAATTCCTTTTCCTAGGAATTCTATGTAGCGAAAGTAAACTGCACAACTGAACTCACGTAACCGAAGCGCAGCGAGGGCAGGTCTCAGATATTTGTACCAAAATTCAATATTTAGTAATTAGTAGTTTAACATTGAGGAATGGTTTTGATTAACTTAGTAGATGCTGATTTTAACTTTCAGAACTCTGCTGTAGTTGAAGAAGTTACAAGAAAATATATAGAGACATTCGACGGTGGGAAAGACGCTGATGATAAGTGCAGCAAATGTACTGCTTTTAACAAGCACTATCACTGCTTGGCCGATGGCTGTAAAATGGCTCATAGGTGAGAGACTAAAGTTTTTAATACAATATAGCAATCGTATATTCTAATTAATGATTGAAGACTAACAGAAGTATAATTGAAATTGACGTTTAAATTTACAAAGGTAGTAATATCAATAATTATTTGGCAATTAAGCAAGTTATTTGCCTGTTAGTTCTAAATTAGGAATCAATGATTTCAGGCACAGAATAATTCCATGCTTAATTTTCTTAAACGCTATATATTTTCGTGCAAATTATATATTTTTGATCCACTTCTATATGATAATAAATAAATTGTTTTACAATTATATCTATGATAGATACTCGCTAGCTTGCTTAAAATCAGCTTTAGGGTTCGGTTAAAGTGACTTTAACATAATGCTGAATTGTTTGGATTTTTGACACTTATTACAATTATATGTGATTTTGTATTTTGTGAAAAATTGCCAGTAAAAGCTTTTTCCTTTTTTTCTGTCTATTAACCGCGGTTCACCACTGCTTTTTTTTCAATTTTGACAAAAACATTAAATTTGAAATTTCTAAAAAAGAAATTTAAAAATAAATAGTAGTATAATATTTTTATAATACTCTACATATAATAACTAATGTAGTAACTATAGATAATAACTAATCCTAATTACTAACCTAACCGTGCAATCCGTCAAGGCAATTAAATGCAGAGAACGAACACAAGCAAACCTAAATTAGAGTTTTAATTCTCTTCATTGGTAAACGAATGCAATCGCTGTGTTGAGACTTCCCCTTAAGGATAAAACTTCGCCTTAATCACTAGTGCTGCCATCTACATTCATTGTAATTGGGCGTGAGATTTTGAATAGAAGAGAAAAAACGTATTCTCACTTTTTACTCTGACTGCGTTGCGATCATACAATTTTATAATACGTATTGAATATAATTGTAATTGAATAATAATTAATATTTAAATCAAAGTCTCCACAATCATTTATACCTCCCTCACAAGAACTATTACCAACATTTTGGACCTTCTACGCCGGAAGTTTTTCAAAAAACCAGCGACGAACGACGAACGAACTTCTATGGAAAGTTTAGATACTTATCTATTATATTTCTTTTTTACAGCTGCCATACAATCATGGTGAAGCATGTCATGGAACATGATCAACAGAACCAAGTGACTGATGCATATTTCGTTACCTATACCAGGAACAACCCTTGCATGAACTCAGCATGTCAACACATCCGTGATATCACTCATTATCATTGCACTTGGGTAATTATCAAATGCAATTTTTATTATTTTACTGGTAGGATCTCAAATAGATCAATATAATTCAATAAGACTAATAAAAAACACATTCTTCTTTTAATAATATTATACAAAAGGCTTCTAATAAATTTAATTAATGATTTCTTTTCAGGAGAATTGTGGTGCTGTGATACTTTCATCAGAAGAACATCCGTTTAGACGACTGGAGCATCATCGACAACATGCAATCCTTAGTCCCATGTCTCCAAATTTAGCGTCTCGTTTCGCACATAACTTTACTCCTCAGCTAACAGCGCAATTGCACCCTAATATGGCTGCTCAGCTCGGCCAAGTTTCAAATCTGCCCAATCTGCCGCCAAATTTGGCACAGCTAGCTCAAATGACACCAAGTCTAACATCGCAAATGACGCCTAATCTCCAAGCACAGCTAAGTCTTGGACCAAATCCTGGCGTAGTTCCCCAACAGGTTAACCCCTCAAGTTCATTAGATGAAATGTTCAGCAGAAAGCGAGGAAGGCCACCGAAGAATAGAGTTGTGGAAGTTTGGACTGACAATGTCACACCACAAGCCATATTTACATCTTTCAAATTACCCAAAAGTAACCAATTACCACCTGTGATCCAATCACAGGTCATTCCAACTATAGAGGAATTTCCTGTAAGTACATATAAAAGTCAATTATTTTCTAAAATTTTAACATAGAACCTGTTCAAATTATTTAATTTGATTGCAGCGCATCAAATTTCAACATTTTGAAGTATTTACCACTCCAGACATTTGTTCATCATCGTACCCAAGTTGCCAACTACGTATGACCCGACTACATCTTCACTGCTTCAGCTGCAGTTTTGCTGGAGAAACCCATATCATAATGGAAACTCACATGAGAGAGGTTCATGGCGTCGCACCATTATTAGAAGGCTTTGATTATTTCACATCCTTTGACCATTGTGGTGGAAAAAGTTGCTTCAAAAATCAATTGAGGTCTCATTTTCATTGTGCACAAGGCAATAATTGCCCAGCAATTTTGACCCAATACTCAGCTTTAGCTACACATAAACATGGAAGGGGCACTCCAGTGATTAAGAGTGAAGAGCAAGATAGGCAATTTGAAGAAGCTAAAGATTATTCTTTGAAAGAAAGAGCTTCGGTAGATAGTATCAGTTCTATGAAAGAACCTACTGAATCTTATACACCAACAAATTTTTCGATCAAGAGTGAGTTTGAAAGGGATCAAGATAACGTGTCCGGTAAGTGTTATTCCTTGAAAATGATTAGAAGTTACGCATGTTTCTTACTTCTTATATATTACGTCAATTTTTGTCTTCTGATATAAAAGGAGTATTATTATGCCACTTACTTTCAATTAATTTTCATTTCAGTAGTAAAAGCTACAGGTACGTTTTACCCGTCGTCGCACCTTCGTAGCAATACTTCATCACCAAGAAGCATCTACGATGCTTCTCCATCGAAAGACATAAAGCCACGCATCGATTATGAGCAGAAAAAAGTTTTCGAGCCTCACAAAATGTCTGGTCCAACGATTCCTCCTTCATGCCACGATCAGGCCTGTCCATTAAACAAGAATGCTACAGGAATGAATTTACATTATCATTGTCCTTACTGCAGTCAGCCTTATGTCGATTTGAAGCTGCTGTATAGTCATATGGTTAAGAAACACAGCAATGCAATTGACCCAGGACCCGTTGGATTAGCTGCCACTAAGGTGAGTTAATTTTCTTTCAAATTATCGTATAAAAAAGATTTAATGTCTAAAGCAAACAATAAGAATATTTAAATTCTTCATGTAGTACCAGATTTGAATTATAATATACCTGTCATCTTTCCGTACCCACATTACTTGCCCGTGATAGTCACAAAAATATCTGAAGAATCACTGGGAATGTTGGCAGCAGTGCTCTCCTGGCAAACTTAAAGCACTAATATGATCGCCAACCTATCTAGGTTTAGTATCTATCACACGTTTAGTATCTACTAAACGTGTCGATTATAACATTTTCCCTTATTGTGGGAGGTCTACATCCAATAGTGGATATCGATAAGCTGATTGATAGATGAATGATAAACTGGCTTCATCATCACTTCGTCATCTCATTTCTTGTACATCTCATTGCTGGGATCGAGTCTGCTTCACAATATGAGGTACATTGATCTACTATAAAATGCTAGACAGGCGGGTTGATATAGGGTTTTATTTCAAGTTTGCCTTCTCTTATCTCTTATTTCATATCCCTTAATCGTCATTTACGTCATCTACGGATAAGAGAGGTGGTGATGAATTGTATTCTTGCTGTATTACACACGCAGAAACTAACTTAGTACCTATTTTTTGTATGCATCGTAAACTAAGTTCCGTTTTTGTGCACAGGAGACTTTGGAAAGGGAATATCCAGAGATATCGATACTTCCTTCAACTGCTTCTTCATCTTCAACCAGTCAAGTACCATCACCAAGCCAGAGACCACCAAATCCTGCTGATCAGGTATTTAAGACTTTTATATAATTTATAATGATCATCATTTATTTTTAGGGTTCCATACCTCAAAAGAAAAAACGGAAACCTTATAGGATCACTTTGTTGTCCGTCCGTCTGTCTGTCTTTCAAGAGCCTTTTTCTCAGGAATGCGTGGAGGTATCAAGCTGAAATTTATATCAAATACTCAAGTCTACTGTCTTTTAAAGCTGTGAAAAAATTAAACTTCTAAGCCAATGCAATCAAAAGATACAGGCGTTTATGCCGCAAATTTTCGACACTTGCGAGGGAATCAAAACCTACAGGGTACTTCCCGTAAACTCAGAATCTTGAAATTTTGTATAAAGCAACGTCTTATGGCACATATAAGGGAAACATTGTGAAAATCGTAATTTTTTAATTACATCATATATTAAAAATATTTTTAATAATTTTAAACTTACTACCCCTTTCCTCATGAACACGTAGAGGTATTAAATTGAAATTCATATCAAATACTCAAATCTATAAGACCTTTAAGCAGTAACAAAATCAAACTTCTATGTCACCGCAATGAAAAGAAAAAGCAATTTAAGCCCCATATTTTCAAGCACGCAACTATCCGCAAGGAAACAAAACCTAAAGGGTACTTCCAGTCAACCTAGAATTTTGTAATTTGGCATTAAGCAATATTTTATAGCACATATAAAGGAAAAATTCCGAAAACCTTAAATTTTTAGTTACATCACATATTCTTTTTATATATTATGCACGCACGAGTTACTCGCACTTGGCGGATTTTTTAACTGTTGCGTCAGATTAGTATCCAGTTAACCTATTTAATATTAAGTATATGGTTATATCAGTATTAAGAGATTCTAATGAGCAAGATTATAAATAAACGATTGAATACTTTTTATTAAGTTATAAACTATAGTTAGACGTAAGTTTTGAAATGAAAAGCCATTTCACGAATGAAACTTTAATGGCAGATATGTATAGCAACCGTTACCGTTTTCCTATTAATGACTTTTTATGAAAACCTTTTCAGATACTGAACCAACAAATGTAATTAATAATTTAGAATTTTGGGATAGGTATATAACCTATGAATTATACTGTTATTTTTAGGTTCAAGCGGTACAGAGTCTTCTTCTACAACAATACCTGGCTGGTGGCCGTAAAGGCAGTCTTCAGGAGCAACTGAAAATGCAGCAGCAGTACACCGCCTCTTTAGCTGGTTTACCTGGATTAGCGCAAGTGGCGTTATTCTCGCAAGGGTCAGTATTTAGGTATTAATGATGCATTAGATATTTTACTTACTATTTATAAATACGAAAGTTTGAATGGATTGAAGCTTTTACTCCACCATCCCAAAACGACGGAATGAATCTGTATGCAATCTGGCATAGAGATAGCATAGAACATATGCTGTTTTATGCTCTGAAAAAAAATTGTACTTCACTTGGAATAGATTTAAATAACAAAATCTATTTTTAAGGATTTAAAATTCTTTCAACATTGGTCAATAAAAAATGTTCGAAACTTCGACAAAGGTAAAATTTAATACGATATGTTACTTAAAAATAATAATAAAATCCAGTTTTTATATATGTAATCATACGGTTTTATATCTTAAAGTAAAGCAGAAGAGTAAAAATATTGACATTTTGATATACAATCTTTAGTTGCATATAATAAAGGGCGAGAATGCCAGCATAGTTCCATAATTGAAACTTACTGCTAAGAATTTTCACTCCCTCAAAAATTTAGGATATTTGTGGCAAAAAGTCAACAACATTTCTTTTGCCCAATTACTGGTTTGAGTCAAATACTTGATAGATACTATAATACACTTATCTCACTAGAATGAGTCAACTGGAGTAAAACATTTTTCTAATTCAAATATTTTCATTTGATATATTATATTTATTAGCATCTAACTCATGATCATTGCATTCCTTTTCACAGCGGATCACCGTTTCCGTTATACCCAACAATGTTATACCCACCGGAGTTACTGTTAGAACAAAGTTTACTACAAGGTCATGGTCTACCACCAGGTCTAGAAAAGGAAGCAGAAATAATGGCTAAAACGTGAGTAATAACTATTTATAATTTATATGATGTTTGCTTGCTTGCTCTTTGATGCTCATGCAAAGTTGAAACATTTAAAATTGAAATACTAAAATACTTCGTACAATTTTCTTTATCATACAGCCACAACTAAATATTAATTAGTTGGATAATGAAATACACTCTTGTTATTGTCCGTGTGGTTGGAGTAAGAATACAATTCACCACCCCCTATCTTACACGTGGGTGATCGTAAGAGACAACTGAGGGATATAAAACGCATATAACAGCTATGCAAGAGAAGCAAAACTCGAAACAAAACTTATGCTAATACATGTAACCAGCTTGGTGTGGTATGTCAATTACCCTCCCATTATGGATGAGGCTCGAGCCCAACAGTGGGACTAATATGAGCTGAAATGATGATAATAGACTAAAGAGACACATTTATGATGAAAGAGAAAGATTTATGAAAACAATAACATTTATTTTCATATTAAGCTACTTTAAATTTTAATAATGAAACAGAGAGAGTACTCTATACTAGTCTACTTATATCCCCAAACAAATCATTTTACAAGAATAAAAGAGAATATGCTTCATCTTAAAAAAAATGGAACTATTTTAAAATTGAATATATTTTCGTCATTGCCTCATGATATTCTTAAACTAACATGTATTGTTAAAACTATTAGTTGGTAATTAATTTATAATATAATAATGCCTTAGTAGACACCCTACTTCTAAACTAACCCAATGTCTTTATAACTTCTATTTTGAAGATCATTATACGCTTAACTATCTGTATTTTCATCAGATATTTTTTCTATCTATGTATATTTTCTATAACTAAATATATATTGTCAGCAGACGCACACATACCACCAGAGGCCCACACATGCGAGTACTAAAAGATGAACCAATTCCTGAAGGATACCTTCGCTTTAGATTTAACGAAGACTGCGCTTATCAGCATTGTGGTTATAGGTAAGATCATTTATTTTTTATGTCAGATATTCCTAAAAACTTTGAAGTCACTGCCTGAAATTGTCTTCCAAATTAATTAGCTTACTGTACTATTTTTTATATCGAATTTGCCTTATTTTTCATTAATAGTTTTTGCTAACATTCTTAGTTGGTGCCCACAGAAGAATAACACAACCAGAATCTATTTCAATTTGGCCTTCTCTTGTCTTAATTTTGTCTGCTTTAAGCTTCACGTCCTTAAAAGTAGTAAGACAAACAGTCTTCATATATCGACGTATAATTTGTTGACCTTAGCAATACCAGAGATACAGCTAGGACGCTGCCTACTAAAGAAAATCCCAAACCCATCTAAAAAGTTGGGCTGCCGGCTCTTCCGCTTACCAAACGAAGCACAGGAGCATATTGCCACTGCTCAGAAGTCGATTTTCTGCGAGAGTGTGGTACTCCGGACTCAGCTGTAGACAGAAAACTGTCCACAGAGTGGTTGTATCACTTTTTAAAAATGAAATACCTAAAGATTCTACTAGCATGTGATGGCAATAACTCAAATATATTTAATATCTAACACACGATCGGTTAGAAAGAAAAATAACTAATTTTTACTAAGTTGTCATACGAATTCTTCATATTTTGGACTTGCAAATTCGTCTAAGAGAGAGTTTTCCTAAAAAAAACCTTGCAAATTCTATATAATATTTAGAAAAATTAGGTAATTTTACAACTTCATCTTTTCCAGGGAACATCAGACTCATTTCCACTGTACACGAAAGGATTGTGGCTATTCTTTCTGTGATAAGACTCGTTTCGTTCAACACACAGCTAGACATGAAAGGTAACTTCTTACTTATTGTTATTTATCATTTGTCACGTTCAAATATTGTTTTATTTTGAATGAGCGAGACTTAATCAAATTTAATACGGTTTCATATAGTCTATATATAGAAAATCTAAAAGCATTGTTTTCCATTATTCTTTTGGTGTTATTTCCATTTGCAAACTTTGAACAATTTAGACTGCTTGCTTAAATTTGCTTGCTTTTATTCCATTAACTTTAATTCATGTGTCACTTTTTAAATTTTTACTTTGGAACTTATGTTCGTATAAGAATGCCACTACTGACAGTCTTGTCTAATAAAATATTATTTTCTTTTCGCCTTTTATTCTATCGCCGGTCTTGGTAAAGCTGTCCTAGTAATAAAATGCTGGCTCGTCGTCTCTATTTGGTCAGCCTCATTGTGGGATGGCAGACTAATGTGCGAGCTTGGCTAGAGGAGTATTAGACGCAAGTGATTACAACTGCGCTGTCCCAAGCATCAGTTAGAGCTCAGCTCCTTTCCACGTCATAGGCACAATCAATTTTTGGACTCTAGTCTATTTTTATTGTTTCTTTTTTTATATGTTTCGAGTTCTATTTTATTTTATTGTATGTTGTACTTTTAACCCTTAAATGGACAATGTTGTTTTTAAACAACATACTAAACATCACAGATAAAATTGACCTTCTTTTAATTTTTTGTTAATTTTGACAACTAGTTCTTATTTCTGAACGAATTTTGTACTTTTTTTAATGTTGGCACTATCCAATATTTTTATGCATTGAAAATAAGTTAATGTCAAATGTCACTTTGAAAAAAACTTTTCTAGTGGCGCGAAACTAAGTTTTGTAGCTGTGTTCGGACTTTGATAAAATATAATGTAAGTATATAACATATTTTTATTTGCTTGTTTATATCTTCAATTACATGTTCTTGTTGTAAAACATTGAAAATCACTTGATGCTACTGTCGAATTAGGCGAAATCTGGTATGTTGTAGGAAAACTACAATGCGCATTGCCTGCTAAATAAATGCATGTTTGGTGAAGGATTTTTATTTTGCTTTTCAGCATGCCACGATTACTAGAAAGCGAAATTACAAAGTATTTAGAAACTCTTGAAGATTCAGAAGATGGCTTAGACGGATCAGACTCCGAAGTAGAGGATGAAGGTCACTATTATCAAACAGCTCGAGATGTTCTTCGAGACCTTGAAAATAGTGATGAAGGTGAGAATGCCCAGTCTGATGAAGTGGATGCTGATCCTCCTCTCGTAATCGACAACGATGAAAATATGCCAGACCCTCCTATTTTGGAAGCCGAAGAAGCAGTACCCCAGAGTAGATCACAAGGGATTTCTAAACGACCTCTGGTTTGGCGAAAACGGAATCTTATTACTGCTGAAGACAGCCTTATTTTTAGGGGAGAAACTCAGATAACGGAAGCATTGATGTCTTGTAACACGCCGTATGATTTTTTTTCATTTTATTTTACATCAGATCTAAAAAAGCAAATTGTAGAACAAAGTAACTTATACGCAGCCCAGAAACAAATCTCCAATCCTGAAATTATAAATGAAAATATCCTAAATAAATTCCTAGGCATTCTGATTTACACCTCAGTTATAAAATTTTCAAACACCAGGGCTTACTGGAGTGAAAAATTTGGTTATGATCACATAAAAAATACTATGCCGTTAAAAAAATTTGAAAAAATAAGATCCACTCTCCATTTTGCCGACGATACGCTATGCTTGCCCAAAGATCATCCAGACTATGACAGGCTATTCAAAATAAGACCTTTTTGAGGAAACGCTCAACTGCCAGTTTGGGAAGGTTCCCTTAGACCAAAGGCTTTCCATAGACGAGCAGATGTGTGCAACCAAAATGAGCCATTACATAAAACAATACATGCCCAATAAACCCCACAAGTGGGAGTTCAAATTATATCTCATCTGCAGTCTACAAGGATATGCTCATAGATTTGAGGTTTACAGTGGAGGGGGCTCCAAAAATAACATCTTACCTGGTGAGCCAGATTTGGGAGAGTCTGGCAATACAGTCGTCAGGTTAGCTAGAATGGTACCACGCAATGTGAATCACATTATATACTTCGATAACTTCTATACTTCTGTGCCTCTCGTCACCTATTTAGCTAAGGAAGGAATTTTCTCACTGGGAACAGTAAGAGTAAACCGATTGAGAAACTGCAAATTGCCTGAAAAAACACTATAATGAAAAAAAACGTACCCAGAGGATTCTATGAGGAAAACGTGGCGACTGTGGATGATATTGACGTAAGTGCTGTTGTGTGGAAAGATAACAAGCCCGTTAACCTTCTTTCCACTTACGTAGGAGCAGAACCAGCAACCACAGTCACACGCTTTGATAAATCGAAGAAAGAGAGAGTTGCTATTCCATGCCCCAAAGTCATCAATGAGTACAATGCCCACATGAGAGGCGTGGACTTATTAGATTCATTTATAGGTCGTTATCACATCACAATGAAGAGCCGCAAGTGGACCATGCGCTTATTTTATCATTTCCTGGACCTCGCAGTTATAAATTCATGGTTTATGTTCAAGAAGGTAAATAATATAAAAGGAAATGATCAACTTCTCAATTTGGGTACATTCAGACTAGAACTTGTTGAAACCCTCTGCAAATTGGGTCTACCTGCAAATGGCGCTAAACGTGGCCGACCTAGTGGGAGCACAATACAAAGAGAACTTGTAATGAAGAAGTTCCGAGGACCAGCTCAAGCAATTCCTTTGAAAGACGTCAGATTGGATCAGACATGTCATTGGGCAGTTTGGCTGGATAAGCAGCAGAGGTGCAAATTCCCAAAATGTTCAGGCTTTACATTCAAAATGTGCCAAAAATGTCGTGTATCTTTATGTGATACGAAAAAAAGCAATTGTTTTTATAAATATCATAATGAAAAATAAATAAATACATTTCAAAAACAATATCCACTCTTATTTTACCCATACTTGCAAAATCTCAATGAATGCGCAATGTAGTTTATAAACAACAATCACATTATTGCAAAAAAAGTATAGTAAATTCATGTCTAGATTTTTTTACTCATTTTTCCTAGACAGTAATACATGTCTATTACACAAATATATTTTTTTAAAACGTGAAACAAAAATCGTCCATTTAAGGGTTAAACATTTTTTGCTCATTGTTTATTTTTTGGTTAATTTTACAGACTGGACACATTAATGGGTGGTGACTTCCAACAGTATCGTGCTAATGTTTATTGCAAACGACCGGAGTGCCCTCACGCTTCCACTTTTGGTAATGAATTGATTACTTCACTTTATAAGATAATTTTCAAAATAATGTACATTAGAGTCGTCTATCTATCAGTCAGTCGACGTTCATTCCTATTCCGCGAGAGGTACAGATCTAGCTGAGAGATGCAGGCAAATACGCAGCAGCATTCTACGAGGGTTGATAAAAACTTGGAGTTAATTATAATCGCCGTACTTGGCGGGCGCGTTGACGATCGTGGATGATGTTGCAATTTCCCTAGACGAACGCTGCTGCTCACTAACTTAATGAACTCAGCTGGTTTCTGCATTTCCTACGGAAGATTAGTAATAGAAACACACTGTATAGTTAAACCATCAAACGGGGTTTTTATAACCCCAACTGCGATCGCCGATTTACCTGCAGAACTGGCAATTGTGGGATGGTCTCTTTTGTGGACTTATAGGAAGTGTGCCATGTAGCTAGTCTAACGATAACAGAAGTACTCAAAGAACGGTGGCGTGGTCTAGACCGTAAAAGAAAAGTGCGAGAGCCAGCCACACGCTAAATGGTGTAAATTTTTTTCATGATGTTGGTATCTAATATCTGACTACGGGGTTCAGAGTTGGGTGAACTGGTTTAACTAAAAAACTATTGAATTTTAACCTGTCGTCTACCTTCAATACTATAAATTGTATTAAGCGATAGCAGACGGTGACTGTACAAACCATTAAATGGTTCTTTTAAACAGTTGTCATAGGCACACAAGCCATACAGACAACAGGAGGCAACATTGGTTTAAGCGGCTAAGTGGGCCGAGCCACACCAGTTTCACCAATGCAAGTCTCAGATAAACACAGATCCGGAGCTGGTTTCCTCGTAATTACGCCTTTAAAATTGACATTTCCACCTCCAAGTCCATAGTTTTGGCGACACCTCTATGACCAGAGCCATTTAAGGCTACCCAGAGTTGAGAGTTTTGCTGTACTACTCTTCGATTTCCACTTCAAACAGTCAGTGAAGGCAAACTGGTTTCGAGGCCCTGACTGACTCTCTGAGGTAATTAGGACCGTTGTGTTGCCACTCACATTCAGCACACCATAAAGTACCCTGCGGATTATTAGGTATCCTATAAACCTTGTGATATATTTGTTTTTATATCAAAAGAAATTAGGGCGCCACATAATGTACCTCCATGTTATGCGTTAGCATTATGGTAAGGTAACGACTGGTCCAAAAGCTTTTATTATTGTCATTATTATCCACATAATGACCTATGATTAGACTTTATAATGAATATCTATGTTATTTCTTCAATTATTGATATCCTTGCTAATTATCATACTGGTGTTGCCAGGTACAGGCCAGAACAAAGCGTCCCACTTCCACTGCTTAAAATGTGACTTCGTGTGCACGGACACAAACAAGGTGGTCGCTCATCGTCGTCAGCATCAGAAACTTGACTCCATCCAAGCGGCTGGTTTCGAGAAGTTTCCACCTAGTAAAGGTAATTTTATCATTATTAGCATTATCTTTAGTAGAGTTAAGGTCAGACAAGTTGTCAGTTTTAAAACTAAAGCCAAAATGTTTGTTGCGATAATAAAGGGCGTATATATTGGCATATTGCGTCAACCTTAAGTCATTAGGTTAAGTGCAGGATGATGGCGATAATTCATTTTCTTTTTTTTTTCAACAGGCCTCCTATGGTACTAAGAAAATAATCTTTGTATTGTGGGGAACTTTACAAACGTACAATTAATGCAAATCAAACACACTTAAACTGAGAAAAAGCAATTTGTGGATAGCACCAAATATTGTACCGCGTTGGAATTGAATCTATGACACTTGGCCTATTAGTTCAATATTTTAAACAAACAATTTTAATAATATCGAAGCCTTAAAAGCATTGTTTAAAGCTCTTGTGAGAAGTTACTTGGAATTCAATTCGATTATTTGGTCTCCGTATGAAACCAAGTACAAAAAGATGTTAGAGGTTATACAAAATAAATTTATTAGATTTTTATATTTGAAACAATATGGTGGTCCCAGATATCCTCTGCTATATCCTACACTATCTATCCTGGGTATAGTGGGTTACAGCAAGTTAGAATTAAGAAGAGAATTAGCTTTGGCCTTATATATATTCAAAGTGATACGAGGTGCTTTGAATAGCCAAGCAATCCTGGAAACAATTCAATTTTATATTCCGGGAGAATGTGCTGTCAGATGATGACGGCCACAGTTATTTAAATTACCGCGAGCACGCACCAACCTACTGCAGCTGACGCCGTTGACGAATTGTTGAGAGGACTTTGTAATGATAGTTGTATGTGGTATAAATAAATAAATAAAATAAAATAAATCGTAACTACTGCGCCTTCTGTGTATACGAATGTCTTTCGTCGGACATTTTACATGTTAGATTGATTCTCATTTTCCATTTCAGGTTGTGGATACGAACCTCAATGCATTCATAGCAAGAAACAAACCCATTACCATTGCTTACAATGTGGCTTTGCGGTACTGGGTCTTTCACAAATGACGTCACACAAGTACAAACATCAGGAAGCGAACCTTGGACCCTCGACAAGCGGAACCAACTGACCTTCATATAAAGTGATTGTCTTAAAAGTGTTTTATATTTCACAAATTATTGATTTTAGGCTGAACGTGCCTAAGTATCGGAAATAGATATAGAAAATATGGAACTATCGTTTTGGATGCACTGATGTGTACAACCAAATCCGAACTTTGAACATGTGAATTTATTATATATTTAAAACTGGTACAGTGTCCCTTGAAATTTTGTGCCTTAGTCACAATATGGATTGAAATTTAATGTGGCAAATAAATGAGTGCCAAACACAAAATGTAGTTATTAATTGTTAAATATTATTGAACGATATACGATGATATACTTAGAGTATTTTCCTACAAATGTATGAACAAATATGTGAATAACATGTAGTAAGAAATTGAACAATCTCTTGTATTATGGACGATTATTGGAGCTCATTTTTCACATTTAAAAATTAAAAAAAAATTTTTGATTAGAAAAACTTTTTTTATTTAGAAATACTTTTTTTTTTTGTTTCATTATATCCAAAATTCGTCCCTAAAATAAGAGCGATTTATATTTAAAAAAGTGTGTATTTGAATCCTGACCAATCTTAGTTGTTAGTTGATATAAAATATTTATATTTATTACTTCTCCATAAAAAGACATTTTTACGAATAGTATTATTAAATTGTAGAGTTACATGAAATTTGAAGAAAAAAACTTGATAAGGCAATAAAATTTGGGTTAAGAACGCCACTTTGTGCCTGAAAAAAATATAAAAGTCATGACAATATTACATTTGTGATACATTCTGATAGAAAATAATACTCATATGAAAATTAAACCACCTTAAGGGCCAAAATCGCCTATCAGAATTTATAACAAAACATTCTAGATTTACAATGAAAAAAAAAGATAAATATATTTAGTAAAAATAAATATTTAATGAAAAAAATGAATAATGGTCAATTCTATAACAAAATACAACTTGTAAATAAGATTTAGATTATATATTAAAAACAATATGTTAATAAAAAAAAATTGTAATTGTTACAGAATTATTGGAAAAAAAAAATTATTAATGTATAAAAATAGAACATTAGTGTATATGATTAAAAAAAAAATTCGAGTGCTAATGTTTCCGAATCATGAGGTAGCCATATAATGCCATAAACTTCATTTATTAAGTAAATAATTTTAATCGTTAACACAATTATTACAGTATTATATATCTTTGTCCTTCTAAAAAAAAACCTACCTTTGCATTCCTGATAATTGATTCCTGGCAATTGTTTGAGCCATTTAGATTTTAGATAAATGGTTGGTGACAACCATCTTGTGACCAAAACTGTTTAACTTTTTTGTCCTATTTCCTAGCATGTATCAGTATTTTGTAGAGTAAGCTCTCTCCGTTGTTCCTATTACATCATTTTTGTCTATGGATTTACTATAATTTTAATTTATAATCTGTTTTTTTTTCAATAGTTTTGATTTGTAACAAAAAAAAATGAAATAAATTTCAAAAAAAAAACATCACATACATATCAAAAAAAAAATCGGGCATTTTATTTGACATTATATTAATTAATATCATTTTTAAACAAAAAACTTATATAAATAGTATATAATACTATAAAAATAGGATTTTTTTTTGTGTGTGTGTATTTATTGAGAATAGGCCGTGCCATACAATATTAGTCACGTTGATATTAAGTTTTATTTGAAACGTTTTGGTCTGAACATCGGTATACTATTAATAGTAATACTTATTATCACAATAATTGGCTCACTTTTATTAAAATAATAATTGGCAATAAACATTTATTATTTTGTTACATAAACTTGTTTGTTATCTAATTTTATGTTTGCTGTTTTTATTTTCATTTCTTTAAGTTTTCCTTCACAACAATTTTATATATATATATATAAAAAAAAACATAATTTAATCGCGTATTTATATATTTTAGGATATTTAGCTTTAATGTTAGATTTGATTAATTAAATTAAATACAAAATTTGTCAAGTATACAGTATTTGTTTACATGTATCGAAAGTATGGAGTGTTTAAAAGTCCCTTTTTTATACGATAATAAGAAATTTTGATGGTACAAAATTATATTGAGGGTGGGTATTTGAAACTGTTTTATGTAATATGCAGATACAAAGAGGCCGTTTATATTGGTATGATATAGCTTAGAATTGTTTACCTCATGAGTTCTAGGAATTAAACAAGAATATCCTTATATACTGTAATTTTATTTCAAAATGTTTCATCTCAGCTCATATATGTGCCACTGTTGGATCCAAGGCTATCTCTATCCATCGTCATCATCACATTCCATATATGTCCCACTGTTGGGCTCGGACCTCCTCCGTAATGAGGAGGAAGTTAACCTACTATACCACGTTGGTCAGACGTGTTGGTATAGGGGTTTGTTTCGAGTTTTCCTTCTCTTGCATAGATGTTATATGCGTTTTCTATCCCTTAGTCGACTCTTACGATCACCCACGGGTAAGGGGTGGTGATTTGTATTCTTGCTACGTCACCATACGGATAAATCTATCAGGCTATCTCTATTATGGGAGAGAAACTGATCTACTATACTACGCTGGTCAGACGTGTTGGTATAGGCTTTTATTTCGAGTTTACCTTCCCATATTATATACAAAATATCGGGTTGACCGAGCCTTTCTCGGTATTTTCTTGTTAGTGTGTTTTGGAAGATATATTTAAATATAATATAATAAAAAAAAATAAAAAAGAAACTAAAAAAATGTATCGAGCAAAAAGGAGCCAAAATCACGTTTGTTGTATGGGAGCACCCCTTAAATATTTATTTTATTTTGTTTTTTAGTATTTGTCGTTATAGCAGCATCAGAAATACATCATCTGTGAAAATTTCTGTCTGACTGCTGTCTAACTATCATGGTTCATGAGATACAGGCTGGTGATAGACAGGTGGACGGACGGAAGGACAGCGAAGTCTTAGTTATGGGGTCCCGTTTTACACTTTGGGTATGGAACCCTGAAAAGGTTGAACTCATATAAAACTTGATACAATGGAAATACTCTTTAAAATTGGAATGCCTCAGATGTCATAATACTGTATTAATACGACATTTGATTCTAAGCTATAAAGAGTGTTCCTATGATGCCGTGTCCTAAAAGTGTATGACACACTTTTAGAACACGGCGTCATAGGAACGTGGAGTTTGAAATTTTAAATTGTTGGACAGCAATTTTCTAAGCCGAATATTGTAATTGAGAGCCATGATAACACATTTCACCGAATAACCGAAATCCTTCGTTCATAAGATGTATTAACCGTTTTAACTCTGGCGAGGGTATTTTTACCGCATAATGATTAGGAAAGAGAGATTGTCATTTGCTATATTTTTGTTCGCTGCTTAACCAGCGTTTAATCAGCATATTTGTAAAAATCGAGACGGAAAGGTCGACTTATATTAGGAACAATCAGTACAATACTATAGGGAGACAGAATGTTAATGCTGATCAGATTGGTCGCAAGACGCCATGACTTACCTATTTGAGCTATTACGATCCTTTCGATTTCTTTATACCATTTACTTGGAAATATTTTAAATCATTCGAAGGGGTCGAATATTAAATTAAATCCTTCGAATAAGTGATAAAGTCTGAGTCCGACAACCGGTCGAGTTCCTGAATACTCTGAAGGCTCCCGGTCTCCCAACTCACATCTTAAAATTGAGATATGGCGCGCCAAAATTATACAATCTCACCAGTTTGCAAGAAAAAACATTGCATTGCAATGTAATCGGGTCAACAATACTGACCGGTTGTTCTCGAGCAGAATCTGTATTTATTTCTAGGATTCTCCAAATATCAAATTACTCCTTCGAATTTCAGAGGGTGCAGTTTGCCATTAAAGTCTGCTTCGCAATAACCATAAACAAAGCTCGAGGTTAAATTCTTAAGGTAGTGGGAGTAGACTTGAGAGACAGCTGCTTCTCTCATGGGCAGTTGTATGTGGCATGCTACAGAGTAAGCTCACAGAGTAGCCTGGTAATTCTAGCATCCAAAAGAAAAACAAAAGATATTGTTTACAAAGAAATACTGTAATAGGAGTATTGCGGGTGTGCATGTCAAAGAAGCGCTACCAGTGGTCGGCCTAATTTCGGTGGAAGAGACGGTGGGTTATGGGGCCGCATACTATCCCTTTCATCGCCTCTGTCGGAATGAGCGTGGTGTGTTCAAAACATGGCCTACTAAGAAAAAAGCCTCGTGTCCATAATATTTAAAAAAAACCATTTTATTTTCATAATTATTTAACCTTCCCTGCACTATAATAAAGATTTTTATCATCATCATCATGTACATATACCTACGTCCCACTTTTGGGCTGGGGCCCGTAATGGGATAAGAGAAGAGAAGTTAACCTACTATACCGCGTTGGTCAGACGTGTTGGTATAGGGTTTTGTTTCGAGTTTTCCTTCTCTTGCATAGATATTATATGCATTTTATATCCCTTAGTCACCCACGGGTAAAATAGGGAGTGGTGAATTGTATTCTTACTCCGTCACCACATGGATAAAATTGTTATACTATATAAGTATACAAACATTTATACATAATAATTTATAAATAACAATAAAATTAATAACGTAAAAAACAAACAAAAATCCTATTAGATTATTAGAACCATTTTCAACTTCTACGCAGACAAAGATGCAGGCAAATGATAATAATTAATAAAATAATAAAAAAGGATGGAAGGTACACCACTGATATAGAGCGAAGAGTGAATGCGGGAAATAGAGTGAACGGAGCGTTGGGGCAACTTCTCGGCAGCCACCACCTCAGCCAGAAGGCACGTGTTGCAATACATAACGCAGTGCTTGTCCTAACATTACTGTATGGAAGCGAGAGTTGGGTATGCAGAAAAGAGTATGATAGTAAAATTAATGCGGTTGAAATGCGATCTCTGCGGAAAATCTGTGGAGTTAGGCTGACCGACCACATTCGTAACGACGACGTAAGAGAGCGAGTAGGTATGAAAGAGAGTATTGGTGTAAAGATGCGAAAGGGAATGCTCCGATGGTTCGGACATGTGGAAAGAATGCCGAACGAACGCCTGGTTAAGAAGATATACAATGCGAAAGTGGAAGGATGTAGGTACCGAGGGAGACCGAGACTAAACTACCTAGACCAGATCGGTCATGTACTGAAGGAAGGTGGAGTCAAGAGTCTCCGAAACCGGCGAGCGTGTATGAAGAGAATTATGAATGTTGAGGAAGCGAGTGAAGTATGCAGAGATAGAGTTCTCTGGCACTCTGTTCTCTCTGCCTACCCTGCAAGGAATATGGCGTGATGATATGTATGTATGTAATAAAAAAGGCCAAAAAGGAAAATAAGAAAAAGTAAGGATCCGAACCGAGCTCCGGTTTGTTTGGATTAGACTACTCGATTTTCCAACTGAGCTAAATGTCTATTCTTAATGACAACGTCAAAATTTGAAAACTTTCATATTCTAATAGGTTTAATACAACGCAAAATTATATTTTTTGTTGCCGAAAAATACTGACAAAACAATATTTTCTATAAATGAAACCTAGCTAGATCGATTAATGGCCCCCGGAACCCCTTGTATACTAAATTTCAAAAAAATCGTTGGAGCCGTTTCCGATATTCAGATTACATATATGTATATATACAAGAATTGCTCGTTTAAAGATATAGTGAGATTTTATATACCTTTTAGTCTTTTACAATCTCATCCCAATTACTTGAAGTTGATGAAATATGTACTTCACTTCCATCCTACATATTGCAAAAGTTATTGTCAAAAGCTTTATAACCGGACGCCTGCCTGACGTCACCCTCTTTGGGAATGTAATTGTTAACCAGACACGTCCACGATGGAGTTGGCTCAAATCGATATAAAGCTCTTAATCATCTTTTAAAACAGACGGACGGACAACAAAGTGATCCTATAAGGGTTCCGTTTTTTCCTTTCGAGGTACGGAACCCTAAAAAATAACTTCTTTATTTCAGACGAACTTGTATTAAAATATAAACACTTAAATTAATAAATATAAATATAAATAGTAGAGACAACCGCGCTTGATGAAGATTGAAACCAAAGTGAGGAGAGGGCTCAACATAGTGGATTTTTTAGGTACATATGTATCTACGCAATGTTTTAGGGTTAAAAAAAATAATAGGTGACAAATGTGTTACAATAATAACTGCAATGTCGTCTTTTAGACATATGTATTTTATTTGATTCCAAGTACCAGTTTTCATAAATCACTGTTGAAATGGGCCGTATATCTGGTATCAAATGGGAAAAGTCCACACAATCTAGACCAATTCACAATATTATTTCATCAGACTTTCCCCAGTCGTGGAAATGTATGGTATGTGCGAATTATTTTAATTTCAATTATTACCTTTATCAGCATTGCATAGTTTAAGCGTAAAGGTATTTAATTGCAAAATTATCGTAAGTCACACAATACCCAGACTCAAAACAGCAATTTGTGGATCTCACAAGTATTTTCTTCTATGTGGGATAGGTTCGATTCCCACGTTATAGTAGCTACGTTATAGTAGCCTGGACTAAAGATAATCGATTACAATTTAATATACATAAAAGACAAACAATTACTTTTTCTCGCGTAATAAGTCCCATTATGTACAACTACAAAATTAATGGAGTTGAAATGACTAAAGCTACTGAGGTTAGAGATTTGGGAGTTGAGTTTAACACTGGACTAACTTTTCCTAATTATCCGCTGATGTATCCAACTCTATTTATTCTGGGTATGGTTGGATACAATGACCCTACCTCTTCCTGTTGATAATGGATGCTTTAACATCGGAGATACAGGAAGAGGCACCCTGGTGCATGCTATTCGCTGATGACGTTGTTCTCGTCGGAGAAGATGGGCTTGAGGTCCAGAGCATGCTGGAAAAGTGGCGCTGTAAGTTGGAGAATGTTGGCTTGAAAATCAGCAGACCTAAAACAGAATACATGTTCTGCGATTTCGGCGGTCTCTCCAATGTTACACCCATAGCTCTAGATGGAGTACTTATACCAGTATGCTCGAACTTTCGATACCTCGGTTCGCTTATCCAAAGCAGCGGCGACCTGGATCGTGCGGTGAAGCACAGAGTTGATGCGGGATGGATGAAATGGCGGCAGGTAACGGGTACAATATGTGATCCCAGAGTACCCCTTAAATTAAAGGGAAAAATTTACAAAACTTTAATAAGACCTGCTGTATTGTATGGATCAGCATGTTGGGCGACAAAAGCGATGGATGAGAGACGATTACATGTAGCGGAGATGCGAATGTTGAGATGGATGTACGGCGTGACGAGAATGGATAAGATAAGGAATGAGCGTATAAGAGAATGTTTGAAAGTAGCGCCAGTGACGGATAAGTTAAGGAGTGAACGTTTGAGCTGGTATGGACATGTGATGAGACGGGATGAAAGTAATGTTGCGAGGAAGGTTTTGAGTATGAATGTTGAAGGCTTTAGGGGTAAAGGGAGACCAAAGAAAAGATGGATGGTCTGCGTGAAGCATGATATGTATAAACAGGGAGTGACTACAGAGATGACGTCTGATAGGGATGTATGGAAAAAGAGGACATATTGCGTCGACCCCAAGTAGTTGGGATAAGAGCAAGAGAATGATGATGGTTGGATACAATGAACTAAAGGTCAGGCGATTAGGTATGCGTCCGATATATCAAAACGAATCTGAAATCGGATTTCAGTCAGAAATCGTATCGTATCGATATTCAACACTATACAAACTGATTTTAGAAAACGTATTCCGGCAGAAACTAAATCAACACATATCAAAACAAAACGACGAAAACGCAAACTAATAATAAATCTAATCATCGCGCAATCGTTTTCTATTGCTAGTTTTGCAAACCAAACCAATATTTGAAAACTTACTAACTATCTCTTTCACTCCGCTAAGCGATCGCTTAGTCAGAATGAGAGAAAGCGAATTTCATTAAAATTCGCCTCCTTTCATTCTAACTAAGCGATCGTTTAGTGCATTGAAAGAGATGAAGCGAATTGTCATCTGTTTTGGAATTTGGCGGTTTCTAAGAAACTCAGAATGGCAGATGGAAACGAAACAGAATTACAAGAGTCAGGGAATAAGATCTATATTAGAATGCAACTACTTCCATGATAATATTACACAATACTTAATGATAGTAGTTTAAGTTTTGTGTTTGTTAAATAGATTTTTGAATTATGGGAGAGTTTTTGCACACTTGACCTTGGTGACACGTGCGGTGTGCGCGTAATGTTATTTTTGTGATCTCGTGAACTATATAATTAGATAGGTATTTTACGATTCAATACTATACTAACGTATGTTAGTATCATACATACGATTTGATGATAAATAAGAAATAACTATTTAATGTAAAAAGGTAAGATTTTCGCTTCGTAATCGGGATTAATAAAAAAAAACCATACAAAAAAAATGTACATTATATAATATAATCATGAAATCATTGTAAATATGACGATTTTTAAATACGCAAGAAAGTTTTGTATCATATCCAAAACAAAACATTTTTGCTAGTCTAGTACTCTAGTTAAGCCTAGATAAAGCATGAAGGAAAATCGTACACCTAAATCCAATCAACAAAGAAATTATAGAAAAATATTTTGAATGCGTTCGTTCGATTGCGTTTTTCGTTTGCTACGCTAAAATAACTAAAAACATCGAATATCGATCGAAACTAAAGTAAACCCGCTCCGTCAACCGCTCTGGAAATCGATTTCTGAAATCGGTTTTTAAAATCGATTTAAATATCAGAAATCGAATTTGTATCGGTTTGCGTAAAAATCTGAAAACGCCCATCTCTACAGGCGATATCTTGCACTCGCTTCATATTTGTTCAAATTAATAAGGGTGTGGATTAAGGGGGTGTAAGATATGTATATAATGCTGATATTTTACAGCGGGTGGGTCTATATGTACCTGATAGGTATGTGTGGCGAAGACGACGACCACGCCTGATAGCAGTGCCTCGCGCCCGTACAAACCTACTGCTTGAGGTGCCACTGTCGCGAGCACTTCGAACTATAAATAGTGTTTCTGAAGAAATAGACATATTTCGTTGATCTCTGAATGAATTTACAAAAACCACTTCCGTCCGGGGTGGAGGTGGCACAATAACCCACTGTATTCCCTCCCCATCACCATTGGACCGACCACACCGCCCGGTAGGTTATCGCTTCCCAACCCTCGTCTACAACTTCTCTATGGGTGACGGACTATACCTCGGTGCAGTCATCCGCGGCCTGAGCTAGGCGCAGCTAAAGATTACAATGCTCATGAAGAAGTAGACAGGGTTGGCACTTTAGAGAAAATTTAGAAACTATAACAATAGCGTACCTATTTAACCAAATATTTAAATCTGCCCTTGTCACGTTCCAGTCCTGCTCTGTCCACAGTTCGACTAAGATTTGATTTTTTAATGATATTGTATATTAGAAATAGAATATGATTTTGACTTGTAAATTTTTTCTGGCATTTTAGCTTTATTTTTCTTTTTAACTGACTTCGAAAAGGAGGAGGTTCTCAATCCGACTGTATTTTTTTTTTAATTTTTGATACCTCAGAACTTTCGACTGGGTAAACCGATTACAAATATTCTTTTTTTTTAATTTAAAAATAGTGCTTCCCGTGTGGTCCCATTTTTGGTCCAAATTCTGACAATGGCATCTATGAGAAAACCATATCAATCTTAAATGCAATGAAGTTAAAATTTTTGTTAAAATTATCATTAGGCATATTTAGTGACTACATATATATCATCACACCACATCCCTTGCAGGCTAGGCAGAGAAAACAGAGTGCCAGAGAACTCTATTCTTGCATACTTCACTCGCTTCCTTAACATTCATAATTCTCTTCATACACGCTCGCCCGTTTCGGAGACTCTTGACTCCACCTTCCTTCAGTACGTGACCAATCTGATCTAGGTAGGTGAGTCTCGGTCCCCCCGGTACCTACATCCTTTCACTTTCGCATTGTATATTTTCTTAACCTGACGTTCGTTCGGCATTGTTTCCACATGTCCGAACCATCGGAGCATTCCCTTTCGCATCTTTACACCAATACTCTCTTTCATACCTACTCGCTCTCTTACGTCGTCGTTACGAATGCGAACGGTCGGCCATATAATGAAAATTTTAGTGACTAAAATTTTATTATATTTACTACGACCCTTTTCTGCCCGTTGCTATCTTAAAAGATGACTAAGAGCTATATAACATCTATGATAAAATCTATACTAATATTATAAAGCGGAAGAGTTTGTTTGTTTGTTTGTTTGTTTAAACGCGCTAATCTCAGGAACTACTGGTCCGATTTGAAAAATTCTTTTTTTGTTGGATAGTCCATTTATAGAGGAAGGCTTTAGGCTATATAACATTACGCTGCGACCAATAGGAGCAGAGCAACAATGATGAATGTGTAAAAATCGGGTAAATGTTTCCTTTTGAGAGCTTCCGCTGCGTAAACGGTTAAAGTTGCGCAAAAATTATGTACTACATAATTGTTCCCCTTTCAAAG
This sequence comes from Lymantria monacha, assembly GCA_905163515.2. Classification (NCBI taxonomy): domain Eukaryota; kingdom Metazoa; phylum Arthropoda; class Insecta; order Lepidoptera; family Erebidae; genus Lymantria; species Lymantria monacha. The sequence goes on along the minus strand of LR991107.1, from coordinate 8,242,626 downwards.
TTCTAAATAAAAGTCCGCGACAGCATATGTCTATCTTTTAAGATTGGCTCACTATAACCTTTTTTATGCTAATCAAATTTGTTTTAAAATAATGTGATATTTTCGAAGGTGTTTTTATAAACATAATATTAATCCTTATCCAAATAAATGAGTTATTCATCACAAGTATTTAATTTAAAACAAAATTGCTCTTTACATTATTTGATTTCAATGAATATCTTAGGAAATATCGCAGTTTAAAAATAACATCGCAGCAAAATAATGATCAAGTACTGGGCGCGCATTTACGATAAAAATACTGGATCTTATAATCTTAAATTAAAAAAAAACTCACACAAGACTACATTTTTAGTTTTGTTTTCTTCTCATGACCTTCCGTCGGCTTTACACATCCTAAATAATAATAATAAGTATAGGAAGTATTAGTGCCTGCCCTCATGTATGGCAGTGAAAGTTAGATTTGGCGGGAAGACATGAAAATAGAATAAATGCTGTAGAGCTGACAGCTCTTCGTAAGCTGTGTGTGATGTAAGTATGAAAGATAAAATTAGGTATAATGTTATAAAAGAGCGCTGGTATGCTGAGGTGGGTTGGACACGAAGTGGAAGAAATAATGAGTGGGCAGAGGTTGACGAAGCAAACATATAAAGCAATCGTGAATGGGACGAATACAAGGGGAAGACCACGTCATACTTTTCTGGACCAAATTGGAGATTTGTTCACGAGAGGTCATCATCATCATCATTCTCCTACTCTTATCCCAATTACTTGGGGTCGATACAATAAGTACTCTTCATTCATAGTAGGTACATATTATAAAAGTTATTGGCAATAGTTTTATGACCGGCCGCCTGCCAGACGTCAACCCTAATTGGGAATGTAATTGTTGACCAAACGGCATCAGATGGAATTGGCCCAAGTCGTTATAAGGCTCTTAGTCGTCTTTTACGACATCCACAAGCAAAGTGAGGATTGGTAGTATTCATAGCCGCTACCACACAGCGATTTCATACACATTAAAAGTATGTGTAATCGTAAATAGGTGTAAGTTTATGTATGTATGTATAATATACATACATTGAATATATCTATAGAAAGTATAGATAAGACCCAATACTTTTACTTGCATTACTTTATATGGTACTACATTGCATTATATGGATTACGTCAAACTTGAATCACTTTTAAATACTTATTTCGCGTAACTACAAATACATACAAAAAAAAAGAAACACATACATGCACGCACACTACATCACAAACACACGCACACCACACACACACACATACACACATACATACACGCACACACAAACAAACACATACACACACACACACACACCACACAAACACACACACAAACAAACGCACAACACACACATACACACGCGCGCACACACACACACACACACACACACACACACACACACACACACAACGTGTGACCGCGCTCACTAACACGTTAATTCTCACTCATTCATTTATTATAGATTTCTTTATCATTAGTCTTTATTACGTAAGATATATATATTCATTATTTATAATGTATGTTACTGTAAAATAATTTGATGTTCAAGATTTATGTATTTCGGGAAGGAACTGTCTCTTGAAACAGGTATTACCTAATTCAAGAGGCAAAGACATCTATGTCAACTGTCATATGTATTTAGTTTTCAATAAAGATTATTATTATTATTATTATTTTACTTAAGGTTAAATGATCTACTCTTACTAATAAAAGGGTCATGTAGGTACCTAAAACAGCTTTAACGTATGTATTATTTAAAAATATTTCCACCTTTTACGTAAACGAATTCGCGAGTTGAAGTTAACGTTAGCCCAAAGTAACCATTCCACGCGGACGAAGTCGCGGGCAGAAGCTAGTATGTAATAAATATTCAACTAATGGTTCAAAGTTGATTCAAACATGTCAAGCCTATTTTTCAAACATGCTTGGAAATTTGTGCACTATTTTGACAACCTTTTTCGAGATAAATCGAAAGTACTGTACCGACCAAATACACGCGAGCAGCGGCCGGCAAAAAATGTAAGAAAATCCATATCTGTCGTGTTTTAGCGGCCAAATAAATATATATGTAAATTCATATCTATCGTGTATTTTAAAAATGGAACGTTTCGTTACTACAAAACATGGCAATCAAATAGGCAACTTATTAGGAATTGATCGACTTACGTATGTGTACCTCGGTTTTGCCTCGGCCCACATTTACACGTTCGTCCAGCAATCCCTCGTTTGCTGGCCGCTGCAGTAATGTACTATATCATTCCTGAATCCATAAATAAGTTCAGGTGTAAAAGAATAAAAATAGAATTTATTAACCCCCTTCTTACCCGTGGGTATCGTAAACTGTGACTAAAGTATGTGATATGTCATTAACATCACAATGAAAGAGAACCGAAGCTCTTATTATTCGTTATCAGGAGTTTTGCTTGAAAAAAAAAACAAAAAGAAAAGCATCCGACTACTGCAGTATAGTAGGTGAACTTCACTCTCACTGTGGAGAATGCTTGAGCTCAGCAGTGGGATGTTTATAAACTCTCTTGGATACGAATTGAATGAAAATAGTGATAATAATAATAATTTATTTAATCAAAATTGCTATTATACAAGGATATCTTAACATTAGTTCCCGAACTAGGCTAAAGCCTGTATCTCAGGAGCCAGAGCTGCGAGTTTACAATGTACTAGCTACTAATTTACAAATACTAGGTAATATAAAACTTAAGATTAAAAACATTTGACAGCTGCCCATGTTTGTGAGGTTGTGTGGTTGGTGATGTATAGCTATGAGTGTGTGTGTGTGTGTATGTGTGTGAGCGTGGTCGTGTTCGTGTGTGTCTGCCTCTGTGTGTGTGTGTGTGTGGCCGTCTGTATCATTGCTTTCCAGCATTGATGATCTTTTCAGTTGACTCGTATGAAAGAGAATGTAGCCATTTTTTTACAATATTTCTGCATGAAGAATAAGAAAGATCATTAAGATTACAGTGATGATTAAACTGAGATGATTTAGTGATTACTAGTTCAAATCTTGTTCTTCTTAGTCAATATATACCTCACTACTAGCCACAATCCCCTCTACATTACAACCTTAATTCATTTTAAAGTCACTATGGAATAAATACTTATATCGTGATGGAGAACATATGTTTAAATGGACGAGGACATACTACTAAATGGTTCACTAACCACGACCTGATATATCATTTACACTCATTACTCTATTCATTCCTGACCTTTAGTTACTGATACTCATAATCTATCCATTCATCAGAACGCCTTCAGATTTCAGAAAACTTAACTTAGTTTGCTGTCACCTCTAAATATTTCTTTAATAAATCTCTTTCTTTGTTCTGACAATCTAATAAAGAAAGTTATGAAAACTAGCAGGAGCAGAGAAGCAGAAAGTAGCAACCTCTAATGAAAATCATAATGCCAGCTACGATTACAGATTCACCAACCAAGGATGACAAATGCTTGGCTATTTATAAAACCCGATTACGAAGCGAAAAATGATGTCACAAGCGGGATTCGAACCCGCGCCTATTGGGATTCCGGCCCAATCGTGCTGCCACTACACCACCGTGACTTATTGTAGGACATGCAAATTTCGGTTCGTATCATATTTACGTCTTAAGATGACGGTATGCTATCTACCCGACAATGTTTACACATTATTATAGGCTTAATACTTCAAACTTTATTAAATTAAAGCCAAGCATTTAAATTAAACTAATTAAGCATATTAAATGCTAAATTTCAGTAATTTAAATGCTTGGCTTCTTAAAATAAGATATATCTCCATCAGCGAAAATCGAAAGACCAATAAAGAAATAGAAAACATTTCTATATATGCAAGCTATCTTTATAAAAAGCTGTTATCGCCCATTGGAAGGTGGCGATTCAAGGAGTATGCTCTGGCAACATTAGCGTTACGGTTGAGTGGTTTCGTGTGGTAGAAAGTCTGTTAATAAGTTATATGTAGTTATAAATGTTTAAGTGTATATCTATGTCATTTGTTTGTTGTATTCTTATAAAGCTTTTCATCATCATCACAGCCCATATATGTCTCACTGTTGGGCTCGGGCCTCCTCCGTAACGGTAGGGAAATTAACCTACAATATCGCGCTGGTCAAACGTGTTGGTATAGGGTTTTGTTTCGAGTTTTCCTTCTTTTGCATAGATGTTATATACGTTTTATATCCCTTAGTCGTCTCTTACGATCACCCATGGGTAAGATAGGGGGTGGTGAATTGTGTTCTTACTCCGTCACCACACGGATAAAACTATAAAAATAAAAAGCTTTAAATTAAAATTAATTAATTACGAAGAATTTAATCTAAATAGAAATTATATTCTTGTGAATTACGTATAGTCGTTACATAAAAAGTATTCGCTCAAAGGTTTAACACACAAAAGACATTTAGACATTCTTGGAGTAACATTGTATATTAACAATGTTGTAACAGCTGTATTTGACACGTTTAACTTTGAAATGTCTTTGTCGTTATAAAGTTTACGTGCTAATTTGTATATTATTATACTTATGAATATAAGATATAATTTTTTTTTATAACTAATCGTACACATTTACACTTCTGTAACTTCTATATATTTTATTTTTTTTATAACTAATCGTACACATTTACACTTTTGTAACTTCTATAATTCAATACAATATTTAAACCCAAAACTTTAAAAGTTGGAGTGCCGTCTGGTTTTAGTGAATGGGCTACTTGTGGTATCTTCAAGAGTAGAAAAAGATTATATGAACTCTATGATGAAAAATCTTATAACCACAATCCAGTATTTTTGCAATATGTTAAGAATTATTCAAAAATATTTAAACGTGCCTGTTCCTGTGCTAAATCTATTTATCTGAGAAGCAAAATTATACAATCTAGTGATATAATTAAAATGACATGGAAAGTGATAAATAGTGAAACCGGTAGAAAAATTGAACGGAAAAAGGATTTTAATTTAAAAATAGGTGATAAAATTGTGAAAGCGGATAATGAAGTGGCGACAGAATTTGAAAACTATTTTACAAATGTGCCAGTACTAATGACTAAATCTTTAGCGTCATCTCCTAATTTAGCTGAATCGCTCCTTAAACAATGCATTGTGCAATGTAACACTTCCTTTAAATTTTCAGATGTCAGTGTGAATGATATTTTAAAGTCTTTTAAAACTCTTAATATTAAAAAGACAGCAGATCTGTGGGGCTTATCTGTAAAGACTGTTAATTTTATAATATCTATTATTGCTCCCCACCTGGCATGTGTGTTTAATGGTTGTGTAGCTCGAGGTGTGTTTCCTGAACTCATGAAATTTAGTAGAGTAATTCCTTTGCACAAATCTGGTAGTATGTTAGATGTTAACAATTTTCGCCCTATTTCCATACTACCAACACTTAGTAAAGTATTTGAGAAAATTTTGCTTAATCAGATGTTGAGTCATTTTAACAAACATAGTATTTTCCATAAAAATTAATTTGGTTTCACTAAGAATTCCTCTACTACTGATGCGGGTGTCGCATTGTTAAAGAATATCTTTGCAGCCTGGGAGGAATCGCATGATGCCTTGGGTATATTTTGCGATTCATCTAAGGCATTTGATTGTGTGCACCACGAAACCCTTATCAGGAAATTATATCACTATGGGGTTAGGAATAACGCTCTTGAGCTTTTAATTTCTTACCTAAGCAACAGAATTCAGAGGGTCGATATTAATGGTGCACGATCATCTGGTTCTGTTATTGAAATGGGCGTTCCGCAAGGGTCCATTCTGGGGCCATTTCTGTTCCTTGTATATATTAATGACTTACCCTACTATATAGGAGACAATCAAAACATTGTGTTGTTCGCAGATGACACATCTTTGTTATTTAAAATTAAAAGACAAATGCTTAATTTTGACGATGTGAACAACGCACTGTCTAACGTTGTTCATTGGTTCAACACAAATAAACTAGTTCTTAATGAGAACAAAACAAAATGTATTAAATTTACCACACCTAATGTAAGACAAGTGGGAACCAATGTTCAAATGAATGGTGTGGCTCTAGACCTTGTGGAATCAACCGTTTTTCTAGGCATCACTATAGATGCTAGACTCCAATGGGGCCCTCATATTGAAAAATTATCAAGCAGGCTTAGTTCAGCGGCTTATGCGGTCAAAAAAATTCGAGTATTGACCGATATTGAAACAGCTAGAATAGTTTACTTCTCTTATTTTCATAGTCTTATGTCTTACGGCATATTGCTGTGGGGATGCTCCGCGGATTTGAGTAGTATCTTTGTTCTGCAAAAAAGGGCTATCCGCGCAATTTATAATCTAGGCCCAAGAGTTTCACTTCGAGAGAAATTCAAAGAGGTGAATATTCTGACTGTTGTATCACAATATATATACGAAAATGTTTTGTATGTAAAAAGAAATTTCAGTAACTTTGAAAGATATTGTGACATTCATTGTGTGAATACTCGGAATAAGGACAAATTAGTTGTACACAATACGCGTCTTGAAAGAATTAATAGGTCATTCATGGGGCAATGTATACGCTTCTATAATAAAATACCAAAAGATATCCGAGATATGACTGTGAACAAGTTTAAAAGGGCTGTCAAGAACAGACTCTGTAAAAAAGGTTATTATAAAATCTCAGATTATCTAAGTGATAGTTCAGACTGGCTATGAGCAGCTCCTCTTTCAGCAATTAGGTACCTACATTATTATTTTTTTTAAAACTGTTTAGTTACTATTTCATTTTAATAATTATACATACTTGTAAAGCGTAGCGTGTGTTGCCTGACGAATTTTGACTTTTTTGCATTTATAGTACGTCATGGTATTGGTCATGCACACTGAAAGGTCCGCTTGCGGTAGCTGCGTGGAGCGTGTCTCTCCCTTCCCTCCAAGGTGGTTGAGGGGAGTGATGGCTGCTCTAGTAGTTAACTCGTGATCGGGTGCCGCTTGTGGGATCCGGTCCAGCCATGGTCTTTCTTTATTGTATTTTAACTATTGCGTTCGAAGGGCATCGCACTGAAGCTAATTAAATAATAAACATGTACTATTTTTTTTTTATATATAAAAAATGAAAAAAAAATTATAATAACATAGACAAAATATAAATAGACAAACCCACTGAGTTTCTTGCCGGATCTTCTCAGTAGCGGTCTCATTTCGATCCGGTGGTAGTTTATTAGATTAACTTTAAATGTAAAAAAAAATGACAATATGTAAGTGCCCTCGCAGGGTTTATGCATAATAAATGTTTTGAATTTGAATTTGAATTATATTTTTTTTTTTATAACTAATCGTACACATTTACACTTCTGTAACTTCTATATATTTTATTTTTATTCAGCACACTAACAGTACAATTACAGCAAATGCACTAATACAACAAATTTGTTAACATATTTATCTGTAGCTAGGATCGATAATGATGTCTATAAATGACAATGAAGTCCTCAGACAGCCCCCAGGCGATACTTTTCATTGATTTGGGACATAGAATAAAGTTAAAACCTGTATTGAAAAAATTGTATTGGAAAGTAGCCGCTTCTTTCCTGTGCAAAAGAAGTAGTATGTACAATTCTATGTGGTAGCGGCTACGAATACTACCAACTCTTATTTTGTTCGTGGACGTCGTAAAAGACGACTATGAGTTTTATATCTACTTGGGCCAACTCTACCCAATATTGTTTAATCGACAATTACATTCCCAATAATGTTTGACATCAGGCAAGCGGCCGGTCATAAAACTATTGTCAATAAATTTTGCAGTATGTACGAGCATATATTACTGCAACCGGGATAAGAACAAGAGAATGATGATGATGAAAAGACATACAGCTACGATAAGCATAAATACAAAAGAGCCTAGCAGTTAAATATGTAAAGCTTAAGGAGGTATTCTAGTCTAGAGGCCCGAATTTTAGGTGATTTTTGAAGCGCCGTAAAAAAAATGCTATCAATATTTTTACTATACATTATTTTATGAGTTATTTATTAACATTACAAGAATACAGAAATAAAAATAAAAAGTAAAAAAGTTGAGAATTCATAAAATTAGCAGCTGATGAAGTTTCTCAAAAAATTGGTACGTGATCATGCCCACGATTCCTACCCTCCTAGCAATCTGACCAAAAAAAAAGTAATGTCGTTATGTCCGGCACTAACCGCATCCCCAAATTTCATTTTTTACTATTTTTAAAAAATCGAAAAAGTCAAAAACATTGGTTTAAGAAAAAAAAAATGCAAATTGCTTTTTGTTTCAGGCAGCGGCTATTTAGCGAAAAAAACTTTTTCAACTTTTCCCTAGTTCCGGACATAGCAACATTACTCTAGAAGTCCAGACCAATAATCTTTTTTTTTGTATATTGCTAGGAGGGTTCGGAATCGTGGGCATGATCACCTGCCAATTTTTTGAGGGATTTGATGAATCCCTGCTGCTACTGATATTTTGAATTTTCACCTTTTTACTTATTTAATTTTTTACTGTATTCTTGTAATGTTAATAAATAACTCATACAAGAATGGATAGTAAAAACATTGATTGCCTTTTTTTACGGTACTTAAAAAATCACCTAAACTTCGGGCCTCTAGACTAGTATGCCCTCTTAAGATTTGTTGCAATAGAAGGTACAACAGCAAAGCCTGATCGCACGGAAATTTATAAATTCGTGGAGTATAACCACACTATAGCGCAGTCATCGTGCCTTTGTTTAAAAACAAGGGTTCACATTATGACTGCGCAAATTACAGAGCCATAAGCTTGACCAGTTTGGCAGCAAAAGTGTACGGTAAAATTATTGAAAGGAGAATGAGTATGGTGACCGATGGTTTACTGTGCGAGACACAAGGAGGTTTCAGGAGTGGAAGGGGATGCATGGATCAAGTGTTCTCTCTGCGCAACATTGTGGAGAAGCATCTGGCTCTAGGTCAGAGGGTTTTCTGCAGTTTTGTGGATCTGGAGAGAGCATTTGATACGGTTGAACTTTGGGACATTTTACCGGAGTATGGTATTAACGATAAACTGCTGCAGGCTGTGCAGTCCAGTTACATGGGCTGTAGAGCCTGTGTGCGGCTGGATGATGGAATGTCGCCGTGGTTTGACGTCAATATCGGCGTTAAGCAGAGATACGTTCTGTCAGCCAGGCTGTTAATCATATATCTGGATTAATGTCTCCAAAGGTTGAACGATATGAATGTGGAAGTCCAGATGGGCGACTCAGTGGTCACTGCTCTGCTCTATGCAGATGATGCAGTCCTGCTGGTACAGTCAGCGACTGACCTGTAGAACCTAGTCGACACAATGACAGAAGATTGTAAGAAAAGGGGTCTACGCGTGAATGTGAGCAAAACCAAAATAATGGTCTTTGAAAGAGATGAAGCCAGAACAGATGTAAGAGTAACAATAGGTAACGATGTAATACAGCAAGTGGATGAATTTGTATATCTTGGATGTGGATTTAGCAGAGATGGAAGGTACACCACTGATATAGAGCGAAGAGTGAATGTGGGAAATAGAGTGAACGGAGCGTTGGGGCAACTTCTCGGTAGCCACCACCTCAGCCAGAAGGCACGTGTAGCAATACATAACGCAGTGCTTGTCCCAACATTACTGTATGGAAGCGAGAGTTGAGTATGCAGAAAAGAGTATGAAAGTAGAATTAATGCGGTTGAAATGCGATCTCTACGGAATATCTGTGGAGTTAGGCTGATCGACCGCATTCGTAACGACGACGTAAGAGAGTGAGTAAGTATGAAAGAGAGTATTGGTGTAAAGATGCGAAAGGGAATGCTCCGATGGTTCCGAACATGTGGAAAGAATGCCAAACGAACGTCTGGTTAAGAAGATATACAATGCGAAGGTGGAAGGATGTAGGTACCGGGGGAGACCGAGACTAACCTACCTAGACCAGATCGGTCATGCACTGAAGGAAGGTGGAGTCAAGAGTCTCTGAAACCGGCGAGCGTGTATGAAGAGAATTATGAATGTTGAGGAAGCGAGTGAAGTATGCAAGTATAGAGTTCTCTGGCACTCTGTTCTCTCTGCCTACCCTGCAAGAGATATGGCGTGATGATATGTATGTATGTATAACTTCTAGTAACAATATGTTTATATATTCTTTTGTGTGGTGACGGAGTAAGAATACAATTCACCACCCCCTATCTTACCCGTGGGTGATCTTACGAGATGACTAAGGGATGTAGATCGCATATACCATCTATGTAAGAGAAGGAAAACGAAACGAAACCTTATACCAACACGTCAAATTAGCGTAGTATAGTAGGTCAATTTCACTCCCATTATGGAGGAGGCTCGAGCCCAACAGTGGGACATATATGAGCTTGGATGATGATGATGTTTAGATAGTCTCAGGGTCTTGATATTGTCCATATTCTTTTGGAAGATACAAGATTCGAAGTTGAAAGGTATTTGTGTAGTTTGTCTGTTTATCGTGGTATCTCATTATAATACATTAGCTTACGAATCTTTTTATATTTAGGATTCAATGGAATTTACTTATAAAGAATAAAAGTAGTATAAAGAATAAGAAAAAAAGATAGCCTAACGTTTTTAAAGGTTGATAAGTGTGAAAGAATCAATTGTCCACCAGATGGCGTATTTATAAACTTAATTTTGAACTGAGCATTTTGATTATTTATTTGATTTTTGAGCTGTGTGGGTTTGCGGTTGTGAATACTACCAACCCTTGCTTTGCTCGTGGGGGTCGTAAAAGACGACTAAGAGCCTTATAATGACTTGGGTCAACTCCATCTGATGCCCCTTTTGTCAACAATTACATTCCTAAGAAGGGTTGACGTTTGGCAGGTGGCCGGTCACAAAACTATTGCTAATAACTTCTACAATATGTACTATGAAAGAAGAGTACATATTGTATCGACCCCAAGTAATTGGGATAAGAATAGGAGAATGATGATGACGACTTTGATTATTTAAGGGGAGAATGTTTAAAATGGCGTTTATTTTTATTATTTTTCTATACTTGTGTATATTGAATGAAATAATTCCTCCTAAACGACTGGATTGATTTTGATGACTTTTTTTGATTATTTAGGTGGATTCAAGATTGGTTTAAATTGATAATTCTTTTCTTTTCACACCACTCTACACCAAAGATTCTTTATATTGTGGAGGATCCAACTTCAGATGAGGAAATTAATCTATTACAAGGTTGTGCTCAGACAAGTGGGTACGAAGTTTTGTTTCAAATATCCTTCGCTTGCAATATTACTTGAGGACCATTGTATTCTTATTCTATTAAACACAGACATTTAAAAGGGCTCTATTATACTATATATTTTGAACCTCAATAAAAGCTTTTCCATTAACATTCATAGTTTTGAAATATTTCGTGTATTCAAGCCTAAAGTAGTATATAAGTTTATATAAATTTGTATATATATACATAGGTTGTTGCCGAAAGTGTAACATACCGGATGGATGTAGTTTTCCAATGTGGTTCGGTGTGTCGGAAAAAATATTGTGTTTTACGACTTTGTTTATTCAAATGTAAATCTTTTTAGCAATCGCGTGCTCATAATCCCATGGGTCGATGAAATATATCTTTCATCTCTTCCATCATACATATTGTATCTTATATATATATATCTAATGTTTGTACCTTAATATATATATCTAAATGTTTGTACCTTATTATATATATCTAACTAGTTTCTGCCCGCGGCTTCGCCCGCGTAAAAGGTTACTTTCCTAAAGTTTTTGATCCCCTATTTTTATTTTTGACCGTCGGTAATACAGTGCAACGGTATTACAATACTCAGGGTTGGAACTTCATTACTGAACTGCTAGATGGCGTTGAAGAAGCTAGATTTTGAGATTTTTTGACAAACAATTTTTTTATTTTTCATATAAAAATTTTGATTTTTTTTTAATAAAAAGTATCCTATGTTACTTTTAATACCTCCAAGAATATGTGTACAACGTTTCATGATGATCGGTTGAGTAGTTTTAGCGTGAAAGCGTAACAAACAAACTTACATTTACATTTATATATTAGTAGGGATACAACTATAATATCAAAAATAAATTATATTAAAAAGATTCTGTATACGAAATATACCTATTTTGCGATATGTTTCTATTTTGGAAGTTCCGTAAAATTACATAGTAATTGAATCTTATAGATTGAGTAGGTAATTTATCGTCTTCAAACTTTTTATTTTTCCTGTTGTGATGAAGTAAGAATATAACTTTTTATTTTTCATGTGGTGATGGAGTAGTATATATAATTCACTATCCCTCTATCTTACACGTGGGTTATTGTAAGAGACAACTTAGAGATAAAAATACATATAACATCTATGCAAGAGAAGGCACACTCAAAACAAAACCTTACACCAACACGTCTGATCAGCGTGGTATAGTAGGTCAATTTCCCTCCCATTGTGGAGGAGGCTCGAGCTCAATAGTAGGATATATATGAGCTGAGATGATCATGATAATGCCTTCAAACTACCTTCAAATTCAATTCCATTCATGTATCCATGTCGACATCCGACACTGAATACCGAATGGAGAACACGAGTCGCTTCCTCCCGCGGTGCGGCGACGGATCGATGCCGGGCATGCGCAAACCCCACCACATTATTGAATGAGCCCATTCATAGAGCAACTAGTGCCCTCGAGAATTTCAGAATGAAATTCATACTACGTAGCTGTGCTACGACGTAGGCTACGGGTGCTACGGATTAAGTAGCAAATTGAATTTTAATATATTGAATATTGCTCTATATTTTTAAAGGTCAATGTTTTATTATCCTATCCTCATTGTGGTGAGTATGGACACCAAATATCACCACCCCTTCCCGTTAAGTATAGTTAAAGGTGAATAAAGGTACACAGACAGAGAACAGATTTTAAAACTTGTAATAAGAACCTATGCTGGCGTATATATACATTAAAAAAAATCATTTTAATAATTACATTTTTAAGTATCTCTCCATTTGATATTCAAATATAGATAATAATTGAAGTTATATAGCTCAGTAGTGTTAGGTACTGTCGACAGTTTTCTGTCTACAGTCACGGTTACGTCTGGTATAGTATTACTCTTGCAGAAAATCCACATCTAAGCAGTGACAGTATGCTCTTGTGCTTTGTTTGATGAGTGAGGGAGCTGAAAGCTAAACTTTTTGCATGTGTTTTCGTTGATAGTCAGCAACCTGGTTATAGCCCTGGTATTGCAAAGGTTCATGAGAAAGAGTTATCATCAAGTGCGCTTCTGCTAATTTTCCACCATAAGCAATAAATAAAAAAATTCAGCACGCTTGTCAAGCAAATTGGCGATTATATTTATTGTTATATATTTCGCAGAAAAATCTTGTTCTCGATTGTGTTTCTAGTGATCTCTCAACTGTTTTTATGTTCCCACATTTGCCCTAGAAAGGAATGGGATATGGTAATTCACTGTATTCTTAACCCTGACAAGATACCGGATAATAACCATATTTTTTTTAGAATATTATTAATATTGTTTGAGCAATTTTCAATATCAGGATGAACAGATGTCCTTTTTAATCTATACATCTAATCTATCTTTAAATATCTTCTACGAGCAATTCTGGCATACCTATTTCTATAAATTTAGAATCTCAGAAACGGCTCCAATAACTTCCATGAAATGTAATCTGCAGGAGGTTTCGGGGACGATAAATCAATATGGCTTGCTTTTATTTATAGAAAATATAATTTTTCCAGTGTTTTGAGGCATCGAAAATATATTAATTAAAATATGAAGGTTAATTTGGGCGTTGTCATCAAAAATAAACAGAGCTCAGTTAAAAAATCGAGCAGTCTAATCCAGACAGCACTTCTATCTCGATTCTAGGATTTCACGTTATTTTTTCTATATATATTTTTGTTATATCATCAATATTTTTTAATCATCATCATCACAGCTCATATATCCCACTGTTGGGCTCGGGCCTCCTTCTTAATGGGAGAGAAATTAAGCTACTATACCACGCTTGGCAGACATGTTGGTATAGGGTTTTGTTTCGAGATCTCCTTCTCTTGCATAGATGTTATATGCGTTTTAAATCCCTTAGTCGTCTCTTACCCACGGGTCAGATAGAAGGGTGGTGAATTGTATTCTTACTCCGTCACCACACGGATATTTTTTAATACCTAAGTTTATTTATCAAAAAACACAATTTACTAAAAAAATATTGAACCAATCTCGGTCATTCAAATATTTCATTTTAAGGAGCTTAGTCAAATTATATATACTATTCCGCTTCATTAGACCTACAACGTATTCGGTACCGGTGGCCCGCTCGTACGGCGAAGTGAGGTATTTGCATGGTGGGTATATGGTCTCTAGGTGGTGGATTTGGCGGGGCGCGACCACCTCCATGGGCCACCACAAAAACTAAAAAAAAAAAGGACCTTCAACATAAAACTGAAAATTAAAGAAAAGTACCACCGGTACCCGATCTTTGTCTTCAGTGGCCCACCCAGCGGTTTACCCTCACGGGTTCCTCTCGAAAAGGATGCCCCGATGGTGAAAGCGGTCCTCACGCGGTGGCTTCACTTGTGGACTAGTCCCCGATCCGATCACCCGATGCCTTGGCTATACTGTGTCAATCCTAAGAAAATTGTGATGAGATAAGGGTAAATGATGATGATTAAAAATGAATAATATTGCTGTGTGGTAGCTGCTTCGAACACTAACAACCCTTACTTTGCTCGTGGATGTCGTAAGAGACGACTAAGAACCTTATAACGACCTAGGCCAACTGCATCTGATGTCGTTTGGTCAACAATTACATTCCCAAGGCGGGTTGACGTCTGGCAGGCGACCGGTCATAAAACTATTGCCAATAACGTTTACAATATGTTCTATGAAAGTAGAGTACATATTGTATCGATCCCAAGTAATTGGGATAAGAATAGGAGAATGATGATGAGTTTTTGAAATTAGTGCGTCCAACCAAACAAAAACAATCAGCTTTATAAGATTTCAATTTTGATATCATCGTTCCGATACGTGGTTTTAGATTATTTATCGTACATATTATATATTAAGACTAGCTAACCTTGAATTTGTTATATTTTTGAGTATTCGTGTCTACATTTTAAAGCTAGCCTTTACTATGTACAATTGCTGTTGCTAAATATTTATGAAAACAAAGACAAAAACATACATACATATCATCACGCCATATCCCTTGCACGGTAGGCAGAGAGAACAGAGTGCCAGAGAACTCTATCCTTGCATACTTCACTCGCTTCCTCAACATTCATAATTCTCTTCATACACGCTCGCCGGTTTCGGAGTCTCTTGACTCCACCTATCTTCAGTACGTGACCAATCTGGTCTAGGTAGGTTAGTCTCGGTCTCCCTCGGTACCTACGTCCTTCCACTTTCGCATTGTTTATCTTCTTAACCAGACGTTCGTTCGGCATTCTTTCCACATGTCCGAACCATCGGAGCATTCCCTTTCACATCAACAAAAACATAATCCATATTAATATTATAAATGCGAAAGTAACTCTGTCTTCAAATTACTGAAATTTTTAGCATTTAATATGCTTAATTATTTATAAATACCCGATACGAAACGAAAAATGATGTCACAAGCGGGGTTCGAACCGGCACCTATTGGGAATCCGGCCCAATCGTACTGCCACTTACACCATCGTGAACTATTTTAGGACATGCAAATTTCGCTTCATATTATATCTTACGTCTTCAAGGTGACGTATGCCACCTAGCGAACAATGTTTACACATTGTATAGACTTAATACTTCAAACTTTACAGTTAGAATTGTATTAAACGATGACACAACCTTGTTATTCAAATTACTGAAATTTTCAGCATTCAATATGCTTAATTATTTATAAATACCCGATTACGAAACGAAATATGATGTCACAAGCGGGGTTCGAACCTGCACCTATTGGGAATCCGGCCCAATCGTGCTGCCACTTACACCATCGTGAACTATTGTAGGACATGCAAATATCGCTTCATATTATATCTTACGTCTTCAAGGTGACGTATGCCATCTAGCGGAAAAAACATTTACTAAGCGTTCAAACGGACTCAGATTTATTTAGAGCTATTAATTCGCTTTTAAGACAGACCATGCCAGTCTTGATTCTATTAAGGTCGTTGCCACAGGCATTCACATATTCTAAGAATGTTAAAAATATTTCAGTGATAAATTCTCTGAAAAAAAAATTATAATACTTTCTGAGGTATTACTAAAATATAACATTTCAATCATATTTGATCTCTTCAATTAGTTCTTATATATACTAGAATTCTATGAATAATAATTTGGTAAAAAAAATCAATGTTAAAGCAGTATGACCGAAAATTATTTAAGGAAAAGATTCAAATTTCTCACAAATATAATTTAAGTATTTTTATATAAAAATCATTCGTATTATGAGAGGCTAAAAATAAAACTCCTCTTGGGACGATGACGCACCGTATGTATATATTCTATACTAGCGACCCGCCCTCGCTTCGGTTACGTCAGTTCAGTTATGTAGTTTACCTTGGCTACATAGAATTCCTTTCGGAGAAGGAATTTCTTAAAATCCTACTTCACAGGGCAGAAAGAAAGTCACACCCAATTCAAAGTCTGTAGGAGCTATATTAAAAAATGAGATTTTTACACCCCAGCAACCCCCTTGCGGGAGGAAACTTGCTTGATTATTTATAAAAACCCAATTACGAGCGAAAAATGATTGTCACACATTGTTTATAAATAATCAAGCATATTAAATGCTAAATTTCAGTAATTTGAATAGCAGGATTATGTCATCGTTTAATACAATTCTAACTGCAAAGTTTGAGTATTAAGCCTGTACAATGTGTAAACAATGTCGGGTAGATGGCATACATTTCCTTAATGACGTAAATATAATACGATGCGAGAAATGAATGTCCTTTTTTTTTCTGGGGTGGGTTACGGTCGGCGCACTCCTCGCACCACTCCGTCCGGGGCGACAGAGGGGCGTAAGCACGCACACTCGTAACCCACCCGTAACCTCGCCTTCGTCATTGGGCCGACCACCAGAGTAGAGTGACTTGACGTTAGTGGTCGGCCCGACGGAATACCCCTGAGGAGTACCCTCTCCTCGACCGACGTCCACCCCTCGGATAGGATGTCGGTCTTTCCTCACGCGGTCGGCCTCTCGGCGGGTGACGGACTAATTCCCCGATCCAGTCACCCGCGGCCTCGGCTAGGGCGGTATCAGGCGCAGGTAACCGCGCCTACACCGCCCCAATCACGGCGGCAGGTAACCGCGCCTGCACCGCCCCAATCACGGCGGAAGGCACTCGCTCCGCCACCTCCTCCACCGTCCCGGGTTTGGCGGGAGCACCAGCCTCCCCTCCTTCCAATACCCAGGGAACCGCCCGGACGTTAAGCACGCGTCAAACAGCCCCCTGAGGCGGAAACCCAGGTGGTCGAGGTCCAGGGGGCCCGGAGGCGGTGGATTTTCCGCGCATGCGCGCCATCGCCACCCCCATCTCGGGTTCCATGATGGGCGGAACACTGTCATCGTCGGCCTCCCGGTCGGTGTCTGGCGGAACCATGAACGGGGGCGTATGTTCCGCCCGTCGTGGGAACAGATCCTCGACAACCCTGGTGAGGAGTCCGGGCTGGAGAGTCTCGGTGAGGGGAGGGCCCCGCGCGTGGAGCTTACTCAGCAACCGCGCGATAGGGGCGACCCCAGGGGTCACGATCGAGACTGTCCAAGATCTCCTGCCGACTGACATCCTTGGCGGTACAGACGGCCAGCCTGAAGGCCGACCGCGCATTGCGGTAGCCCTCGTAAAGCCGGCTCTCCCGCTCCTCATCGCGATGGTGCCGCCGGCTGCGGGTGTAGGCCCTTCGGACACGTATACACGCAACCCGAAGCAAGCTCCCGGGACCACCAGTGGACAGCCCTCTTCGCATCGCAAATCTGCGTCAAAGCATTGCGGATGCGGCCAGCCTCGGCGTCCACCCCATCCAACTGGTGGGCAGAGGACAGCCACGAGGGAACGATGGCTGCCTCCGCCAGCAGGTCCCCGTCCAAACGACCCACAGCCCATCGCGGGATTTTTTTTTTTGCGGTGAGCTATGGTCGTCGCACCCCGCCAAATCGGTTCAGGGCGACGAAAGAGGCGGCGCGCAACCCCATTAACCCACCCTGCAAGTACCTCTTCTTCGCCGTGCGAGCGGGCCACCGGTACCCGATCTTTGTCTTCGGTGGCGTCGGGAGGGTCTGGGAGACCTCAATCCGGATATATCGGTGATCCAATAGGGTCTCAACCTCCTCTGCGACGCGCCAGCTCCTCACGCGTGCGGTGATAATGGGGCTAGCAAACGACAAGTCCACTATCGACCCGCCCCGCTGCCGCATGCACGTTTGCATATAGCCCCTGTTCAGCAAAGAGAGGCCCAGTACCGCCGCCCACAATTCGACCGCCCGTCCTCGGTCGTCCGTCGCGGGGGACCCCCACGCCATGGACTTGGCGTTAAAGTTCCCCATAACGAAGTCTTGGCGCCGTGCCAGTCGCCGTAACGAGGCCTCCAAGATGGTGAGGGAGGCCCCGAAATCAGTCACGCTCCTGTTAGGGGAGAGATAGACTCCGAAAAACGTAATCTCTTCCCATTCCGACACCCCTATCGCTAAGGGTCAGAGACGGCAAAGGCCACGACGTGGAGGCGACGATTGCCACAGTGCCGTCGGGGCTACCTAGCCAGTTAGGTCGGTCGGGCACCACGTACGGCTCCGCGGCTACGGCTACTCCTATCAACCACTCCGCCATGGCTTGCAGGAAAACATCCTGCGCACCGGCGGAGTGGTTGAGATTAGCTTGGAGGAGACGGATGGATTCGTGGTCCATTAACAGACCGTATCCATCGTCTCCTCCTCCGTGCTAACGGGCGATTGCATCGGGCTCGGTGCGGGCGCAGGCCCGGTCGATTGTCCACCCCGCCCCTTTGGGGCCGATGCCGGGGGTCTGCAGTCCCCAGAGCCCATGCGGTGCTTGGCAGGCCTATTGCCTGCCACACACGCGGGGCAGTGGGGCACCGCAGAACACGATGCCACCTGGTGTCCAGCCTGACCGCAGCGGAAGCATAACCCGCTGCAGTCGAAGCAGTTGCGACACGTCGGTCAGGTATGCCCGACTGCCATGCACTTGTAACACCTCGCGGGCCAGGTTTCCAGCACGGTTACCCACACCGAACTCCAGCCCACGAGGAGCCTGCCTGAGTCGGCCAATTTTTTCACCGACTCCACCGGACACTGCACCCAGACAGCACCGACACCGCCCGGACCAGGACGGATGGTGCCAATCCGGACGGTATCTGAGGCACATCCAGTACACGCCACAATGGCCTCCCGAACGTCCTCCACCGTCCCGGAATCGTCCAGACCCGTGAGGCGCATCTCTGCGCACTTGACGGACCTGGCGATACGGACTTCATCCTCCTGGCCGAACAGCCCCCTCAGCTTCAAGGCCACACTATCGACCGCTTTGACGCCCTCGGCCCCAAGGAACTCGAGAATACGAGCACCTGTCCGAGCCTTGCGGGTCTTCGCCTCAATGCCTCCGATGTCGGAGACGTCCAGCTCCCACCGGGCGCGTCTTAGAACGGCCTCATAGTTGAGGCCCCTCTCGGCCGCCTCAGGCAGCACGGTGATAATAACCGCAGCTGTCTTCGGTGACTTGATACCCCTGCGCGACCTCTTTCCCCTTTTGCCGCCTCCCGCCTGGGGAGCGGCGGCCACAGCGGCACTCTTGGCCGCCGTTCTCTGCTTCTGCGTGCCTTCCTGCTGCGTTCAGCCACCTGTTTAGCCCAGTTCGAGCCTGGCAGCAGCGCTGGGCGCAGAAGGCACAGTCGTGGGTGCGCTAGCCGGAGTCTGCAGTGTAGCCGCTGGCGCCGACCCGGGCCGGCCCGGACTTGGCGGAAGCCGGCACCATGCCGGCCTTCCTCTTGGCCCCCTTAGGCCCACCTACGGCCGCGGCGTAGGTCACCACTCGGCCACCCTAACATGGCAGCGGGGCAGGAGCTGGCGCTTGTGGCCGCTTCGCCTTGTCAGCGGCGAGCGGTGGCCGGAGGGGTGCCTCGGGTGGAAGACGATCCGCCACGGCCTGGATGCGCGCGTCCATCATCAACTCAATTTTGGCAAAGATGACGCGCATCGCCTCCTCCGGCACACGGCGCACTGCAGGCAGCGGCTCCTCCCCCTTCTTGGGTCTTCTGCGCTTCCTGGCGGCGCTCACGACCGGTGCCACGGGCGCAACCGGCGCAGCAGGCACCACAGGCGCAGGCGGCACCACGGACGCAGGCGGCACCACGAGCGCAGGCGGCACCACGAGCGCAGGCGGCACCACGAGCGCAGGCGGCACCACGAGCGCAGAGGACGGGCCCACCCTCCCCGGCGCAACCCGTTTCGGCGGCGCGGCTGGCACTAAAAGTGCGAATTGAGACCGCAGGTCAGCCATGTCTTTGGCCAACCCGCGGTTCTCCTTCCGCACCGCCGACAGCTCCGACTCAAGTTTCCGGTTGCGCTCCCGCAGGCCGGAGACCTCCCTACTGAAGCGGGCGTTCGCGGCCTGCAGGGCCGCCACCTCACCTCCTTGACCGGCTTGACCCAGAACCGGCCTCGCCGCCACCGCTGACCCACGACCTCTACGCCCACGACGCGCGGTCGGGACATTGGGAGGAGGCATGACAACACTCCCCTCCGTGTCGGAGCTGCCGCCCTTATGCAGGGGGCGCTTCCGAACACTCGGGGGGAGGGCCTCTTCCTTCTCCATGACATTTAAGGCCACCGTCAGAGCCTTCGCCGCAGCGCGGCTCCGACTCCTCAGCGGCCTCGGCAGCCGAGCTGCCCTCCTCCATGCTGAACGGCCCTGCGGCATTGCCGCCTTCATCCCGGCTTCAGCCGACCTCCTCGTCGGACGGCTCTGCGGCCTTCCCGCCCTCGTCCGACGACTTATCCAAGGCCGTGTCGGTGTCGGAGCTTCTGGCGCTCTCCGACGACGGCCCTGCGGCTTTACTGACGCCCTCACTCCGCGACGGCTCTGCAGTAGATCCGCCCTCGTCACTCGACAGCTCCGTTGAGCTGCCACTTCTCGACCCCTTCTTGGACGGCACGAGTATGGGAGATACATTCCGTTGAACCGGGCAGAGATCCCTGTACCCAGGCAAGCCTACATTTACCAACCAGGGGGCCGGTACCCTGGCTGGAGCGTGCTAACGACAGAACAACCCATCTGCCATGTATCTTCTCGCCGCACGCCAGAACTTAAGATCCTGGGTGATTTCTGAATTCGAATGTCCATTCGAATTCTTTATAGAGGTTGTCTTCCTCGAAGTCCGGGCGGTTAAGCCAAGACCCTCGCTCCTGAAACTAAGACAAGCAAAGAATCAGGTTTACGATATGTCGACGGTGGCATATGCCTGCCCTGCCCTCAAATGAATTGACTACCGAAGACAGAGATCGGGTACCGGTGGTCCGCTTGCACGGCGAAGAGAGAGGATTTTACGGTGGGTCTATGGGGTCACGCGCCGCCTTCTCCGTCACCCCGGACCGATTTGACGGGGCGAGACGCACCCATAGCCCACCAATAAAAAAAAAAAAAAAGCCTTCAAATGAATGAGTGACTGAGGCCGTCGAAAATTCGCGTCCAGTTACCCTCTACGAGTAAAGGGCTAGGAGCGAAACAGGGCTTCCCAAACAAGGGGAACCCCCTAGCGCCAGATATTCGCTACGGGAGACAATCCATCAGAATGATCTGGGGGACTGCCGCCCGCACACAGGGTACACCACGCGGAGGTTTCTGACATCGTACCCCAGAAATGAATGTCCTACAATAGTTCACGGTGGTGTAAGTGGCAACACGATTAGAACGGATTTCCAATAGGTGTGGGCTCCGAATCCCACTTATGACAATCATTTTTCGCTCGTAATCTACTAACAACAATAACAAAAATATTTTTATTATAATTTATTTTATTATGTTGGCAATGGTACTTTTATTTAATTTTATGAAAATTAAATATTATCTTTCAACTGTTTATATTTAAGACAGATTGTACATCAAATTTTATTAATTCCGTAAATATTTTTTGAAGACCAAATTTAATATTACAATTTTGATATAGGAAAGGGCTAGGGGAGTCGAAGGGAGGTTACAAAAAAATTACAGTACGCTAATACTTATGGGGGCAAGGGGGAGCACTGAAGAACAGGTAGGCGTACGACGCTTATTCTTTTTTTATATTACTCTCATAATATCTGTTGACAATCTGTGATTCACGTTTACACAGCCTGTGACATTTTGAATGAATGAATGAATAAGTATATCGTTGAGTAAACTTTGGTAGGTACAATCATTTTCTGTATATTACGTAATCTTTTATTTTCTTTTTATTACGTATATATATATATATGGAATGGAAGCTGTGTGGTAGCGGCTACGAATACTACCAACCCTGACTTTGCTCGTGGATGTCGTAAAAGTCGACTAAGAGCCTTTTAAACGACCTGGGCCAACTCCATCTGATGCCGTTTGGTCAACAATTACATTCCCAAGGAGGGTTGACGTCTGGCAGGCGCAGCAGGTCTTAAAACTATTGCAATAACTTTCGTAATATTTACTACGAAAGTAGAATACATATTGTATCGAACCCAAGTAATTGGGATAAGAGTAGGAGAATGATAATGACCCCGCACTAAGGAAATAATCGTTGTATTGCGGGTGACCTTACTAACATATGATTAACGCAGATAAATTACTCCCAAACTCAGAACAACAATTTATGGACCGCACAAAATATAGTCCTGCGTAGGAATCGACTCCAAGGCACTGGCACGGAAGGTCAGTATCTTAACCACTACGCCATATGTGCAGTCAAATTATCAATGTACTTCGTCATAACATGGACAATGATTTAGCATATCCATATTTTTTGCATCTGACATAACAATCTGACTATACAATTCATTCACTCTTTTCATTCAACTGACGTTTTTGTACGAACATGTAATCTCATCATCATCATTATACTTTCTATCCCAATTACTTGAGGTCGAAGTAAAATGTACTTTATTCAATAGTACATATTGCATTTGGTATTAGTTTTATGACTGACAGCTTGCGTGATGTCAACCCCTTTTTTTTTTTTTCTGCGGTGGGCTATGGACGTCGCACCCCGCCAAATCGGTCCGGGGTGACGGAAGAGGCGGCGCGCAACCCCATTGACCCAGCCTGCAAGCACCTCCTCTTCGCCGTGCGAGCGGGCCACCGGTACCCGATCTTTGTCTTCGGTGTGACGTCAACCCCTAGGAACTATATAATAGTTGAACAGATGTAATTAGCCCAGGTCGATATAAATATTTTAGTCATATTGTACTATATTCACGGGCAATATAAGTACTAAGAGCCCTCAGTGCTCCCCCAGAATCCTAATAAATTTGTCATAGCCTGCTGTTAGCAACTAAGACACGAAAAAAAAAAAAAAAAAAAAAAAAACAGTCACGAGGACTGCCGACAGAAGTGTAAACTTAAACCTATGAAAAAAAAAAAAAAAAAACTATTTAATAATTGATCATCATCATTTGCTTGCCTTCTGCCCACGCTAAGTGGGGTCGGCACAACATGTTCTAGCCTTCCATACGCTTCTATCAGCCGTCATATCTGCACTTACACCTTTCATACACATATCCTCTTTCACACAAGCCATCCATCTCTTTTTGAGTCTGACACGATTTTTCCGTCCATCTAAAAACATATTGATAACCCTATTTAATAATTGATAACGCTGAACGAACGTCTGGTTAAGAAGATATACAATGCGAAAGTGAAAGGATGTAGGTACCGGGGGAGACCGAGACTAACCTACCTAGACCAAATTGGTCATGTACTGAAGGAAGGTGGAGTCCAGAATCTCCGAAACCGGCGAGTGTGTATGAAGAGATAATTCTCTTTAAGAGATAATTGAATGTTGAGGAAGTGAGTGAAGTATGCAAAGATAGAGTTCTCTGGCACTCTGTTCTCTCTGCCTACCCTGCAAGGAATATGGCGTGATGATATGTATGTATGTGTGTATGTAATAATTGATAATAATTAATAATAACTATAATTACATATAATTTGAATATAGTACACAGAAAACAGGGGTAGGACCACGCTGTTGACAGATCTGTGTCTACAGCCGCGGGCCGGTCCGTCCGAGGTAGTATCACACTCTCGCAGAAGAACGACGTCTGAGTAATGGTAATGTGCTATTGTCTTCGTTCGGTGAGTGAGAGATCCGGAAGCCCAACTAGGGGGGTTTGGGGATTGTAATGGTAGGCAGCGGCCTAGCTATATAAATCCTTGGTATTGCAAAGGTCCATGGGCGGCAGTGACACTTACCATCAGGTGTATTGCTTGCTCGTTAGCCACCATAAGCAATAAAAAAAACAGCGACACTGCGGCGAAGAGTAGATGATTGTATCTTGCCCGCTCGTGTACACTCGGTAGACCAACTCGGTCTACACCCGATCGAATCTTTCACCTTAGAACGTGACGGATCAACCTCACTTATAGCCTACGAAAAAATCTGTGTACAGTACACCAAAAGAAGTTTTCACTTCAAAAACCTAACTATCATCGCACAGCAAACTTGATGTAATATTTCTACCTACATTAATTACATAAGTAATATTATGTTTGTGGGTATATAATTCCAAGAATGATAATGCCTTTAATATTATATCTAAGCGTGTAATATTATAACAGCGGCATTGTTTAAACGAAATTCCAGGGTTCGAATACCTGGGGATATGGAATGTTAAGAGCAAATGGAGGGTTAAGAGAATTTATTGACTCCACAGCTTCAATTTATGGCAGGCGAATTGTTGTTGAATTAATATTATTATATTTAAATACATAAAGGTAAAATTTATGGAATATGTTGTTTTTTTCTTTTTAATAAAAAATCTATACAAATTACTGAAATTTAGCATTTAACACTTGATTATTTATAAAAACTTGATTACGAGCAGAAAATGATTGTCACACATGGGGTTTGAATCCACGCCTATTGGAAATCCGTTGTAATCGTGCTACCACTTATACCAGCGTGACCTGTTGTATGACAATCAAATTTCGCTTCGTATTATATTTTCGTCTTTTTAAAGGAGAGAGAGAGAGAATTAAACCTGTATAATGTGTAAACATTGATGGGTATATGGTACACGTCTCCACTGATACACATGGTACACTTACCATTAGATGTGCTGCTTGCTCGTTTGCCACCAAGAGCAATAAAAAACCCCAAGGAGCTTATCAGAAACGTGGTCATAAAACTTTTGTAAAATCTACGATGGAGAATTACATATTGCGTTTACTCCAAATTATTGGTATAAAAGCAGGACCACCCCAGGATATTGAGTTACCTATTCGAAATTCTAGGCTGGACACGTAAGGAACGTCACACAAAAATTATTGAAATCAAAAGTCATTGGAAAATTATTGAATTCCAAGAAATTTATGTGCATACTTAGTTTTTATTATATATTTATTATTTGTTTTATCTTTTGACACAACTGCCGTAGATTAAATGTCAAAATAATTCAACTTCTTGATGAATAGCTTCTGTTGGGGTCTAAATGCAACTTTGCCAATGTTCCGAAGAACTTGTACTAACTGCGTACGACTTTTGCTGCTGGCGTAAACGAGGAAGATAGTACGGTACGAAATAATATGTGGAGGACCGATGAATACGATTCTAAGATTACATGAGCAATATGATGACGAATAATATACAGAAAGAAAAAAATGCGTGCGTACAAATTACACATATCAGAAGTGAAACTTTATTTTTAAATCTCGTTTACATACATCAACCAATAGCCTGTATTCTCTCTCTCTCTCTCTCTCTTTCTCTCTCTCTTTCTCTCCCCTCTCCCTCCCCTCCGTACCGCGTTTCTCGTGTCGCGTTTCATCTGTATAAATTTTACCCTCATGCGCGCAAAGAAGTTTTACTTCAAAATAAATATGGCGTGTAACGAAAAAATGTGACTTAAAAAAAAGATGGTGCGTAACAGAAAAACGTTACAATAATATAAAATTTCTCCCAAACGTCGATAAAACAGTTTTACTTCAAAAAAATCTAATTACCTTGAAATATACATATAACTAAAATTAATTCTAAATTTAGATAACTAATTTACATATTTACATTTTTTTTTTTATGGGACTAATCCCACCACACATTCCCACCATTGTAACTCCTGTAAGCCAGGATCCACAATGGTCACTATAAATGACACCGAGGTTTGACCCTCAGGCAGTCCCGGTAAATGATTTTAATTGTCTTGGAACCCGCAACAAATTTAATTAGAAAAGTTAAAGAGGAGGAGTTGGAAAAGAGTGATTCCACTTCCCTCCCAGGCAAAGCGGGAGACAGAAAGCAATATTGACTAGTCAGCCAATAAGTAAAGGGTTGTACAGCTACGATAAGCGCAGCAGTACGGCACCACGGATACGGAATATTTACAATTTAATCTTATTAATTTTATTATAATAAATTTACAGAGAGTATAAATGAACCATGTAAATGAGTTGGAAGGTATTTAATAGAAGTAGGACGGCAAAATGTACTTAGTCTGGCTATATATAAATACTATTACAATATATAAAAACTGTTACAATTAAAAATAAACAAAATATTAATTTTGAATTTGGAATCTGTGATTTTTATATGATTATTCATTGTGTTTTCTCATTTTGACGCCAATACATTGTACAAAATTTTGCGATATTAAAATCGAGTGGGATGATAAAGAGAACCGAATCGCTGTGATTGCATTACACAAAGTAGGTATGGAGCCAAATGTAATTTTTAAAATTCTCCTTGGTATTAGTGCTAGCTTGGTATTAGTAAAATGTTTGTGTACCGGGCTATTAATAGGTACAATGAGACTTCCTCTATTTGTGACAAAAAGATATGGCCGTCCACTTTGTGTTCCTACGAGAAAGGTGGTCAAAGCAGTTAGGGAAAGAATTCGAAAAAATCCTGTCCGAAAGCAAAAGATTTTATCTCGGGCGATCATGTCGCGTATTTTAAAAGAAAAAGACTTAGGACTTGCAGCCTATAAGAGATGTACTGGTTATTTCTTAACTGATAATTTAAAAAAGAATAAGGTGGTAAAATCGAAACAACTACTGAAGTGGTACGCAAAGGGAGGTCACAGAAAAATTTGTTTACAGATGAGAAAAATTTTACAATTGAGCAATATTTTAAAAATCAAAATTACCGTGTTTATGCCCAAAGCTCTAAGGAAGCTTTCCAATTAGTCGACAGAGTGCAACGTGGGCATTATCCGACTTCAGTGATGGTTTGGTAGGGTATTAGCTATGAAGGAGTAACTGAGCTATACTTTTGTAAAAAAAGGTATCAAAACATCGACACAAGTGTATCAAGATATCATTCTTGGGAAGGTAGAGAAGCCCCTTAACAATACCATGTACAATAACCAAGAATGGTCCTTACAGAAAGACTCAGCGCCAGGTCATTAAGCACGGTTTACGCAGTCTTAGTTGAAAACAAACGTTTCGGACTTCATCAGAGCTGCAGACTGACCGTGGTCTAGTCCCGATCTTAATCCGCTGGATTATAATTTATGATCAGTTTTAGAGAGTACGGCTTGCACTAAGCGCCATGATAATTTGGAGTCCCTAAAACAAGCATACGATTGGCAGTAAAGAATTTTTCCAGGAAAAAAGAGTGCGTGCTTCTACTGACAGCTGGACTCAACATTTAAAGGATTGTATTGCAGCCAATGGAGACCACATCGAATAAGCTTTTTATATTTTAAATTGTTTTATATTTATGTATTAAACTAACACACTGTAAAAGTAATAAATGTTATTTGCAATAGAAAATAAATTTCTTTGTTACAGTATTTATGGCAAGACTAGGTATATGTCGTATATATTTTTTTTTTATTGCTAATGGTGGCAAACGAGCAAGCAGCACACCTAATGGTAAGTGTTACTGCCGCCCATGGACCTTTGCAATACCAAAGGTATAACTAGGCCGCTGCCTACCAATATAAACCCGAATCCCACCCAATAGGACTTCCGGCTCTCTCGCTCACCGAACGAAGCGCAATAGCACATTGCCATTACTCGTACGTCGA
This sequence comes from Lymantria monacha, assembly GCA_905163515.2. Classification (NCBI taxonomy): domain Eukaryota; kingdom Metazoa; phylum Arthropoda; class Insecta; order Lepidoptera; family Erebidae; genus Lymantria; species Lymantria monacha. The sequence continues at coordinate 8,214,395 of LR991107.1, read as the reverse complement.
TCTTCTGCGAGAGTGTGGTACTACCCCGGACGGACCGGCCTGCGGCTGCAGACACAAAACTGTCAACAGCGTGGTCCTACCACAAATATATTAACGTAAGCTTATTTTTTGTCATAGTTATTTTTTTTTAATAGAGTTTATAACGACAATTATAAAAACATCATCATTATCTTATTCTTATCCCAATTACTTGGAGTCTATCCAATATATACTATTACTCCATCGTAGATATTGCAAAAGTATTATAGTATTATTACCGGTCACCTGACTATAGTGTTATTACTGGCCGCTTGACTAACGTCAAGCCTCTTTGGGAATGTTATTGTGTGTGACGAGACGGCATTAGATCTGGCCAAGGTCGACGTAAAACTCTTAGTCGTCATTTACGACACACTGGAATCTTCGTATCAAATATTTCAATAGTAATAGTAGAACAAATCACCGAAGACAAGGCCCAGGTTTCGGAGACCCGCTCACTCAGCAAAGAGAGCTACATGTAGGTTGAGTCTAAGAGGCCGCGCGCCGCATCTTCTAAAAAAAGTGGTAGAACAACACTTTTGACAGTTTTCATCTACAGCCGCAGGTCAGTTCGTGCGAGTAAGTACCACATTTTTGCTTAAAATTGACATTAGAATAACGGCAATGTGCTTTTGCGATACGATCGTTGAGCGAGAGAAACGGCAAACTAACTTTTTGTGGGTTTGGGTTGGTAGGCAACGGTCTAGCTGTACTGTTTGTATTGCAAATGTAAATTAGCGATAGCTTACTAGTAAAATCCTTGCTCATTTGCCAAAATAAGCAATAAAACCTAGTTATTCAATTACCACTACATCTGCGAGCAATATAAAAGTTAGTAGTATTCGTAGCCCCACCACGCATCATTGTAATGATTCATCATTCTCTTGCTCTTATTCAATGCTCTTATTTCAATAGTGGTAGGACCACGCTGTTGACAGTTTTCTGTCTACAGCCGCGGGCCGGTCCGTCCGGGGTAGTACGACACTCTCGCAGAAGATGGAGGTCTGAGTAATGGCAATGTGCTATTATGTTTCGTTCGGTGAGCGAGAGAGCCAGAAGCTTAACTGGGTGGTTTTGGGGATTTTATTGGTAGGCAGCGGCCAAATCTATACCCTTGGTATTGCAAAGGTCCATGGGCGGCAGTGACACTTACCATCAGGTGTGCTGCTTGCTCGTTTACCACCATAGGCAATAAAAAAATCCCAACTACTTGGGGTCGATGCAATATGTCTTGTTTTTTCATACAGCCCTATCAGACGTCATCTCTGTATATACTCCCTGTCTGTCCATATTCTTCACGCAGTCCATCAATCTTTTCTTTAATCCCCTTTACCCCTAAAGCCATTCATACTTAAAACCTACCTAAAATCTACATACATACATATCATCACGCCATATCCCTTGCAGGGTAGGCAGAGAGAACAGAGTGCCAGAGAACTCTATCCTTGCATGCTTTACTCGCTTCCTCAACATTCATAATTCTCTTCATACACGCTCGCCGGTTTCGGAGACTCTTGACTCTACCATCCTTCAGTACGTGACCAATCTGGTCTAGGTAGGTTAGTCTCAGAATCTTAAGTTCTGGCGTGCGGCGAGAAGATGCATGGCAGATGGGTTGTTCTGTCGTTAGCACGCTCCAGCCAGGGCACCGGCTGCCCCCCTGGTTGGTAAATGTAGGCTTGCCCGGGTAAAGGGATCTCTGCCCGGGTTGACGTAGTGTATCTCCCCTACTCGTGGGAATCATATGGATACCAACTTAAAAAAAACCTTTTTCACCGACGATCTGTGTGATTCTCACACCACGGCCTTGTCAAGCCAAAGAAAAACTGACAACGACGCCTCGTCCTCAGGACTTGAGGCGTCCGCCAAGGGCCCGGCACAAATCGTGGAGGCCCAAAAAGTGAAGCGGAAGTCGCCCAGGAAGAGCCGGGGGCAGGCTTCCAGCTACAAGAGGAGGATGGAGGAGCGGCGTGCGCGGAGAGAGGCTGCCGCCGCTGAAAAGGAGGACGGTGGCAGAAATGCTGCAGAGCCGTCTACGGATGAGGGCGACAGTGACATCGCAGAGCCGTCCGTGGATGAGGGCAGCAGATCTGCCGCTAAGATGGACGAGGGCGGTATATCCGCAGGGCCGTCCAGAGGAGATAGCGGGTCGGACGCTAAAGCCCCCGCTAAGTCGTCGCCGCGTCCTGTGGCGGCGGCTGAGAAGACCAGGGAGGAGGCCCTCCCCTCGCAGGTGCGAAAGCGCCCCCTGAGCAAGGGAGGCAGCTCGGGCGCCGACTCCGAGGGGAGCGGGACCATCATGCCTCCACCGAAGGTGCCGGCTTCTCGCAGGGGGCGAGGGGCCGCAGTAGCAGGAAGAAGGTCGGTGACTCCTCGGCGTGAGGCGGCGCCTGCTGCGAGCGACGGCCCCCTGGACCTGCAGGCTGAAAATGCCCGCCTTAGTGGCGAGGTCTCAGGCCTGCGGGACCTGAACCGCCAGTTGGGGTCCGAGCTGGAGTCGCTGCGTCAGGTAAACCGCATGTTGGCCAAAGACATGGCCGACCTGCGGGCCCAGATGGCGCAGCTCCTACCACCTGCGCCAAAGCCGTCGGCTGCCGCGGTGAAACCCGTCCCTGCGGCGAGGAGGACGCCCCCCACTGCGGAGGGCACATCGCCGGCTGAAGCCGTCACGGCCACCGAGCCGACACCTGTCCCGGTAGCGAGGAGGACGACTCGCGCCGCGGCGAAGAAGTCGCCATGCGTCTCGGAGCGGGCCCCGGTGGAGGCTCAACCGAAGGCGCCGACCCCGCTGCCGACCCCGATGCCAACCCCGCTGCCAACCCCGCTGCCTGCGGTGGGGGGATTGCCGGATGAGTCCCTGCGCGCGATAATCGACGCAGTGGGCAAAATTGTCGATGCGCGCTTCGCCGTTCTGGAGGCAAGGCTGCCTCCAGAACCACGTGTCCGGCCGCCTCTTGCCGCAGATAAGCGGCCACATACGGCACCAGCCCCCGCCCCGCTGCCTTGTCAGGGTGGCCGCGTGGGGAGCTACGCTGCGGCCGCGGCCGGGCCTAAGCCCAAAGGCCCCGGCCCCGCTCCGAAGGGACCTGCCCTGAGGAGGAAGACGGCGCTGGCTCCTGCCGGACCGCTGAAGCCGCCCGCAACGAAACCGCCGGCGACGACCAGCGAGGCTGCGACAAGGCCTTCCGCGTCTGGCACGACTGCCGTACCCGAAGAGGGTTGGCAGGTGGCCGAGCGCGATAGAAGGAGTCGCGGCCAAAGAAGGAGAGCGGAGGCCAAGCGCGCCGCTGAGGTCTCCGCTCCCAAGGCAGGAGCTGGCGACAAGAAGAAGAGGTCGCGCAAGGGGCTCAAGCTGCCAAATACAGCCGCAGTGGTGATCACTGTGCTGCCTGAGGCGGCCGAGAAGGGCCTCAGCTACGAGGCCGTCTTGAGGAAGGCCCGGCGGGAGCTAGACGTCTCCGATATTGGAGGCGTCGAAGCCAGGACCCGCAAGGCCCGGACGGGGGCTCGAATCCTCGAGTTCCCAGGGGCCGAGGGCGCCAAGACGGCTGACAGCGTAGCTGAGAAGCTGCGAGGTCTGTTCGCCGAGGAGGGTGGCATCAGGATCGCCAGGCCCGTCAAGTGCGCCGAAATGCGCATTTCGGGTCTGGACGACTCCGTGACGGTGGAAGACATCCGGGAGGCTATTGCCTCGAAAACCGGGTGTCCCATAGACACCGTCCGAGTCGGTGCCATTCGTCCCGGTCCGGGTGGCGTAGGTGCTGCCTGGGCGCAGTGCCCGGTGGAGTCGGTCAGGCAACTGGCCGGCTCAGGCAGGCTCCTCGTGGGCTGGAGCTCGGCGCGGGTAACCGTGCTTGAGCGCCGGCCTGCGAGGTGCTATAAGTGCATGGCGGTCGGACACACTCGACCGACGTGCACTAATTGCTTCGACTGCGGCGGATTGTGTTTCCGCTGCGGTCAGACCGGGCACGTGGCGGCATCTTGCGCCGCCCCGCCCCACTGCCCCGCGTGTGCGGCGGGCAATAAGCCCGCCAAGCACCGCATGGGTTCTGGGGCGTGCAGACCTCCTGCTTCGGCCCTAAAGGGGCGGGGCGGCCTTTCGACCACGGCCGCTCCCGCTCCTAGCGCGGCCCGATCGCCCACTGGCGAGGCGGAGGTGATGGATACGGCCCACTAATGGCTGCAGATTCCATTCACCTCCTGCAGGCCAACACCAACCACTCCGCCGGAGCGCAGGATCTCCTCCTGCAATCCATGGCGGAGTGGTCGATTGGTGCAGCCGTAGTCGCGGAACCGTACGTCGTGCCTGATCGCCCCAATTGGGTGGTCAGCCGAAACGGAACTGCGGCAATCGTCGTCTCAACGCAGCGGCACTTCCCGTCCTTATCCCTTTTGGATAGGGGCGAAGAATTTGTCGCTGCGGAATGGGGAGGGGTCACACTCTACAGCGTTTACCTCTCCCCTAACAGGAGAATGGACGATTTCAGGGCCTCCCTCACCACCTTGGAGGCTTCGATACGGCGACTGGCACCGGGCCTCGTCCTGGTCCTGGGGGACTTCAACGCCAAATCCACGGCGTGGGGGTCCCCTATGACGGACGACCGCGGACGGGCGGTCGTTGAGTGGGCGGCTTCACTGGGCCTCTGTGTTGTTAACAGGGGCTCAGTGAACACGTGTGTGCGGCAGCAGGGCGGGTCGATAGTGGACTTGTCGTTCGCTAGCCCCGCTGTCGCGCCACGGGTGAGGAACTGGAGTGTCCTGGAGGAGGCGGAGACCCTGTCGGACCACCGGTACATCCGGATGGAGGTCTCCCCCCGGGAACCCGGTAGGGGTCACAGGGCGGACGGAGCTCCCGCGTTTCCGCGGTGGGCTGTGGGTCGTCTTGATAGGGACCTACTGGCGGAGGCGGCCATCGTTCACACGTGGCTGTCCTCACCGCCCCCAGCGGACGGAGTAGACGCTGAGGCTGTCCGCATCCGCAGTGCGTTAACGCAGATCTGCGATGCGGCCATGCCCAGGGTGCGGCGTCTACCTCCGAGGCAGGGGGTCTACTGGTGGTCCCCAAGACTGGCGGACCTTCGCGCGGCGTGTATCAGTGCCCGAAGGTCCTACACCCGCAGCCGGCGGCGTCACCGCGACGCTGAGCGGGAGGGCCAGCTGTACGAGGCGTACCGCAGTGCGCGTACTGCCTTTCGGCTGGCCATCCGAGCCGCCAAGGATGCGAGTTGGCAGGAGATGTTGGACGGTCTCGACCGTGACCCCTGGGGTCGCCCGTATCGCGCGTCGCTGAACAAGCTTCGCGCGCAGGGCCCCCCCCTCACCGAGACCCTCCAGCCCGACTTCCTCTGTAGGGTGATCGAGGAGCTATTTCCACGGCAGTCGGGACACACGCCCCCGGTCATGGCTTCGCCAGATCAAGACCGGGAGGCCGACGACGAGAGTGTTCCACCCGTGACGGAGTCGGAAGTGGGGGCGGCAGTGGCGCGGATTCGCTCCGCCACCACGGCCCCCGGCCCGGACGGAATACCAGTCCGGGTGTTGACGTCGCTCCTCGAGCACTTCGAGCCTCGCCTCAGGCAACTGTTCAACGCCTGTCTGACGTCTGGACGGTTCCCTGAGTGCTGGAAGGAGGGGAGGTTGGTTCTCCTGCCAAAGCCGGGACGGCCCCCGGATTTGCCGTCGGCCTACAGGCCCATCGTGCTTCTCGACGATGTGGGTAAGTTGCTGGAGCGTGTCCTCGCTGCCCGCATCGTCCGACACTTGGAGGAGGTGGGGCCCGATCTGTCGGACGCTCAATATGGGTTTAGGAGGGGGCGTTCGACCATCGGGGCCCTGCTACGCCTGAGGCAGACGGCCGCGGAGGCTGTCGCCGGCAAGGGAGTGCTGTTGGCGGTGTCGCTGGACATCGCCAACGCATTCAAAAGTCTGCCATTCAGCTGCATCAAGGAGGCGCTCCGGTTCCATGGAGTGCCCCTGTACCTCAGGCGGCTGGTGGCAGACTATTTGGAGGGGCGCAGTATCCTCTGCGCGGGTCCCGCAAGGGACATTGTGCGGACGCCCATGTCGTGCGGTGTTCCACAGGGGTCGGTTCTGGGGCCGACTCTGTGGGACATCGGGTATGACTGGGCGTTGAGAGGGAGTCTCCCCCCCAGGCTGAGCTTGGTGTGCTATGCTGACGACACGCTCGTCACAGCCCGGGGCAGGACACTCGAAGAGGCGGCGAGCCTGGCCACTCTCGGCACCGAGGAGATGGTCAGGCGAATCGAGGCGCTGGGGCTCAGGGTGGCCTTAAATAAGACGGAGGCCCTATTATTCCATGGGCCACGCGTAAGGCTGCCAACCGGCGCCTCGTTAGTCGTCAACTCCATCCAGATCAACATCCAGGCCCATATGAAGTACTTGGGTCTGGTGCTCGACGGGCGATGGTGGTTCCGGGAGCATTTCCGACAGATTGCTCCCCGGCTGGTCGGCGCGGCGTCCGCCCTTTCTCGGCTCATGCCGAATGTGGGCGGACCCAGTCTCGAGGGCCGACGGCTGTATGCGGGGGTCATCCGCTCGATGGCCATGTACGGCGCACCCGTGTGGGCGAGGGCTCTGAACGCCCAGCTCAGGGCGGTTCTGTGGAGGCCACAGCGAGCCATGGCGGTCAGAGCCATTCGCGGGTACCGCACGGTGTCGACAGAGGCGGCGTGCCTATTGGCCGGGACACCCCCGTGGGACCTAGAGGCGGAGATGCTCTCCGACCTCTACCGGCGGGTTACCTCAGTGCGCGAGGAGGGTGGCTCCCCATCGTTGAGCGAGATAGCCACCTGGCGCGAGGACGCCCGCCGAGACGTCATCGCCCGTTGGGTTACGCGGCTGGAGAGGCCTAGACACGGTATCGTGACCGTCGAAGCCTTCCGGCCCGTATTGATGAAATGGATGGAGCGGCGGCACGGGGTCCTCGCCTTCCGACTGGTGCAGGTGTTGACGGGGCACGGGTGCTTCGGGAAATACCTGCACACGGTCGTGTACAGGGAGTGGACTCCGGGCTGCCATCATTGCAGTAGTGACGAGGACACGGCGCAACATACGCTCGAGGAATGCTCGGGCTGGGACGGGCAGCGCCGCGACCTCGTCGCTATTATCGGTGCCGACCTGTCGCTGCCGGCTGTCGCAAGGGCGATGGTCGACAGCGTCAGGAATTGGGACGCGGTCGCCGCCTTCTGCGAGGCTGTCATCTCGCGGAAGGAGGCGGCGGAACGAGTCAGGGAGGACTCCCGCGACCCGGGCCGCCGCCAGCGGCCGGGGCGGCGCAGGCGCGAATACCTGCGCCTGATGCCGCCCTAACCCAGGCCTCGGGTGATCGGACCGGGGAATTGTCCGGTCACCCGACGCGAGGCCACCGCGTGAGGGCGACGCCCCGAGGGCGAAATCTGTCGGGGCGTCGACGAGAGGAACCCGCGAGGGTAAACCGCCGAACGGACCACCGAAGACAAAGATCGGGTACCGGTGGTCCGCTCGCACGGCGAAGAGAGAGGATTTTACGGTGGGTCTATGGGATCACGCGCCGCCTTCTCCGTCACCCCGGACCGATTTGGCGGGGCGAGACGCACCCATAGCCCACCAATAAAAAAAAAAAAAAAAAAGGTAGGTTAGTCTCATTCTCCCCCGGTACCTATATCCTTCTACTTTCGCATTGTATATTTTTCTTAACCAGACGTTCGTTAGGCATTCTTTCCACATATCTGAACCATCAGAGAGAATTAATATAAAATCTTAATGAATAGATAATAAATATTCTATTCTTTATCGGAAAACCATCAAAGCAATATATTACAACGGAATCTTATTAAAACTCTCAGTTAGTTCAAGTACGATAAATTTCGCTAGAGAAGATTAATTCTACCTATGGATTAATCAAAAGTGAAAGGTGAAAGCTATAAATAAGAGAAAGCAATAGCTTATCTATTGACTTGTATTTTTCACTAAACTAAAGAATTAATCAATGCATTGTTGATAGATTTTTTTTTACATTAGTGAATATACTAGTTATCTATGTGGTGACGGAGTAAGAATACATTTCACCATCCCATATCTTACCCGTGGGTGATCGTAAGAGAAGACTCAAGGATACAAAACGCATATAACATCTATCCTAGAGAAGGAAAACTCGAAACAAAAACTTTACCAACACGTCTGACCAGCGTGGTATAGTAGGTTAATTTCCCTCCTATTGCGGAGGAGGCCCGAGCCCAACATTGGGACATTTATAGGCTGTGATGATGATGATGATGAAATATAATAGTAGAATTACCACTTCTAAATTACTGGTAATTAGCATTTAATATGCTAGTTTATTTGCATTCATATTTTTTGGGACAATTTTAATCGGACAACGCAGAGTAGGATGACCCCCTACTAGGTGGACCGATGACATTACCAAGGTTGCAAAAAAACCGTTGGATGCAGGTGGCACAGGATCGTTGTGAATGGCATTCTTGTGGGGAGGCCCATTTCCAACAGTGGACGTTTACGAGCTGATGGATGGATTAGCACCAATTAATCTAGCGATTATTATATAAAAACTTGTTTATAAGTAGAAAATAGTTTTCACAAGTGGGACTCGAACCCATACCTATTGGAAATCTATTTCAATCGTCCTACCACTTAAACATTGTAGGACAATCAAATTGTGGCTCTTATATTTCGTTTTTAAGAGAGATTTGCGCCATCTACCGGACAACGACTAAACTTATAACGATTACCACATAATTTTTCGTTCGTAAATAAATTTATATCACTTTAAAATGACAAGTATACGAATTGCTTTTTTTTTAAGAAAACCCTTGCCCTAAGAAATTAATGTTTGGATAGCTGAGAGCTTTCATCATCATCACTGTCACCATTTCAACTAATATACGTGCCACTATTAGCCCGAGAGCTGCCACCAATTTTTGGGTAGGTGTTTGAGGCAAGGTGAAAACTTGTAACATGATCCTCCTATCATACCACTATACAGACTAGCAGACCTAGCTGGTGAGTAGCGAGGTTAAGTCACCCTCTGAATTTTTGGAGTTTACTCCTTAAGAATCGATTTTCATATGAGGCGTCCGGTATGAGAAAAAATTAAGGAGTAAAATCTAGTGATCGAATGACCTCGTTACGTTTTTGGTGAACCTATTCTGCGCACCTTTCACGTGATTCTTTCTGACGTGAGATAATACTTCACTGAACAGTTTTTAATAAATGTAAATAAGAATATATATATTATTTTTAGTCAAATGAGCTTTTTTTGTGCCTGTTTTGATAATCGTACTTAAGGAGTAAACTCCAGTCGTGCGTCGGAGTTGACACACACACTTTTTTTTTAATATTTTTTTTTATTCTCAAAAACATATTTGAGGCAATATGCAATTTTTATATGTTGCAGTGTAATGTTTAATGAATACTACCACTGTGGTAGGACCACGCTGTTGACAGTGTTCTGTCTACAGCCGCGGGCCGGTTCGTCCGGGGTAGTACCACACTCTCGCAGAAAATCGACGTTTGAGCAGTGGCAATATGCTGCTGCGCTTCGTTCGGTGAGCGAGAGAGCCGGAAGCCCAACTTTCTGGGTGTGTTTACGTGTGGTGGGTTCGGGTGGTGCCTGAAACTTGCGGTGGTGAAGTCTTGGTTGGGGCATTGAGCGTGAGAGGCTGACATGGGGTACAGGGAGACCCGGTGGGAATGGTCACCGCCGGCCACCTGCCGGTCAGCAGGGGACCCGAACCCAGGATTATCCTCCCTGGGAGGCTGTCCCGCCAACCGGCGAAAATCCCGCTGTGTAGTCGTTGTGCCGGAGCAGGAAACCGGAGTGGATTACGGCGACTGCGCGCGGGGGGGCACCGGGGGCCCTTCCGTGCTTCGTATCAGCTTCTCACAAAACTCACCCTCCAGCCATGCACTGTGCCCCGCACCTATTTTTTTTGGTACCACCGAATCTCATTATACGTATCCACACTCCCTTCCTCCTCTTCTTAAATAAAAACCCGTATGAAAAGTACTAGAAAAAAGAGAAGGTTTTCTACGGCGGTCCCCTTATCCACATTTGATGTGGATTTTTGCAATATCAGGGGTTTACATAGCAATCTCGATGCCGTTCACCACCATCTCGAGACGGCGCGGCCTGCCTTGCTCTTTTTAACGGAGACACAGATAGGCGCTCCGAATGATATTTCGTACCTTAACTACCCTGGCTACGAGTTAGAGCACTCCTTCCGTCGTAAGGCCGGGGTGTGCGTGTTCATTCGGGGCGATATCTGTTGTCGCCGGCTTCGGGCCCTCGAACATGGTGACCTGTCTATCTTGTGGTTGCGCGTAGACTATGGAGGGTTTACCCGCATCTACGCGTGCCTCTACAGGTCGCATGGCAGTGATTCGGGGTCAACTCAGTTATTTGAGAACGTCCAATGGGGGATTGACGAAATATTGGAGCAGTGTCCATCAGCGGAGGTGGTGGTTCTTGGAGACTTCAACGCTCATCATAAAGAGTGGTTGGGGTCCCGAGCCACTGACCTCCAGGGTCGACATCTCTTCAATATGGTCTCGGCCTATGGACTCTCACAACTGGTGACACAGCCCACCCGTGTCCCAGACATTGAGAGCCATGAGTCTTCTTTACTCGATCTTCTGCTGACTACACACCAGCAAGGATACCGGGTAGTGGTCGAAGCCCCTCTTGGGTCATCTGACCACTGCCTAGTCCGTAGCAGAGCCCCTGTTGCGAGGCCTAATCGCTCTACGGCGACTGGGACTCGCAGAGTCTGGCAATATAAGTCGGCAGATTGGGATGGACTTCGCGAGTTTTATGCATCCTACCCATGGAAGCGGCTTTGCTTCGCCTCTGAGGACCCTGGCGTTTGTGCAGACTGCGTAACCGAAACGATTATTATGGGGATGGATTTATTTATCCCCAATACTCAAATACCCGTCGGCGGCCGCAGCCGCCCTTGGTTTAACAAAACCTGCAGGACGGCTGCACAGCAGAAGCAGTCCACATATCGGGCCTGGAACCGGGCTAAAAACTGTCAAGACCCGAACATCAAAGAGGTGAAGCGAAAATTTAACGCCGCTTCCAGATCTAGTAAGAAGGCTATCGCCAGAGCCAAGGCAGAACATGTTGCCAGAATTGGCGAGCGATTAGAGAGCTATCCTGCTGGGAGTCGTGCATTCTGGTCGCTCGCCAAGGCTGCTCAAGGCAACTTCTGCCGGTCCAATCTCCCACCACTACAGAAAAGCGATAGCAGTCTGGCCTACAGCGCAAAGGAGAAGGCCGATCTTTTAGGTCAATTCTTTGCCTGTAACTCGACTTTGGATGCGGGAGCTGCCACACCACCTACCATACCGCGGTGTGATAGCTCTCTACCTGAAATCCGTATCTCACAGCGTGCGGTCAGGCGAGAGCTGCGGCTTTTAGACGTCCATAAGTCGAGTGGGCCGGATGGTATCCCTGCAGTGGTCTTAAAGACGTGCGCCCCTGAGTTAACCCCCGTCCTCACGCGCCTATACCGTCTTTCCTACGATACTAATAGGGTTCCATCTTCGTGGAAGGTAGCTCAAGTCCACCCGATCCCTAAAAAGGGAGAACGGTCGGACCCATCGAATTACAGGCCGATTGCGATAACATCCTTGCTCTCCAAAGTAATGGAGAAAATCATAAACCGCCAGCTTCTGCAGTACCTTGAGGATCACCAGCTGATCAGTGATCGCCAATACGGCTTTCGACATGGTCGATCGGCTGGTGATCTTCTTGTGTACCTTACACACCGTTGGGCAGAGGCTTTGGAGGGCAAGGGTGAGGCGCTAGCATTCGGCCTAGATATCGCAAAGGCGTTCGATAGGGTCTGGCACGGAGCCCTTCTATCGAAGCTACCGTCTTATGGAATCCCCGAGGGACTCTGTAAATGGATCGCCAGCTTTCTGGATGGTCGGAGTATAAGAGTCGTCGTCGATGGCTCTTGCTCCGATACCATGACCATTAACGCTGGTGTACCACAGGGCTCGGTGCTCTCCCCGACGTTGTTTATCCTGCATATCAATGACATGCTCTCTATAAAGAGTATGCATTGCTATGCGGATGACAGCACGGGTGACGAGCGGTATACCGAGCATCAGAATATCCCTCGGAATATATTACAGGAAAGAAGGACTCAACTTGTGTCTGAAGTCGAGCGCTCTCTGGGGCGGGCCTCCGAATGGGGTGAACGGAACTTAGTCCAGTTCAATCCCACTAAGACACAAGTTTGCGCGTTCACTGCAAAAAAGGACCCCTTCGTCATGGCGCCTCAGTTCCAAGGAGTAACTCTCCAAATTTCCGAGAGTATTGGGATCCTCGGCGTCGAACTATCAAGCAAAGTCCAGTTTGGGAGTCATTTGGAGGACAAAGCCAAATTGGCAAGTAGAAAGCTGGGCGTCCTGAACAGAGCCAGGCGATACTTCACACCGAGACAACGTCTTGTGCTATATAAAGCACAAGTCCGCCCTCATGTGGAGTACTGCTCACATCTCTGGGCAGGCGCGCCCAAATATCAGCTAGACCCATTTGACTCCCTGCAAAGACGTGCTGTTCGAATCGTCGGTGATCCCAATCTCACGGAAGGACTGGAGTCATTGGGGAGCCGGAGAGACTTTGGGTCTCTCTGTGTACTCTACAGGCTCTTTCACGGGGAGTGCTCTGAGGAACTGTTTGACTTGGTACCACCGTCACCATTTTATCACCGTACCACTCGACACCGCAGCAGGTTCATCCATTCCACCTGAAAACGATACAGACGTCAACTGTACGTTTTCAACGTTCGTTTCTCCCACGTACATGCAAGATCTGGAACGAACTACCTGCTGCTGTGTTTCCCGAGCGCTATGACATGTCCTTTTTTAAACGAGGTTTAGGAAGAGCACTTTCTTCACGGTAGGCAGCGGCCTAGCTATGCCCTGGTATTGCAAGAGTCCATGAGCGGCAGTGTCACTTACCATCAGGTGTGCTGCTGGCTCGTTTGCCACCACCGGCAATAAAAAAAAAAAAAAAAAAAAAAAAAAAAAAAACTAAAAAAAATAAGACAGACGATTTAGTAGGGGCTTTAACATTGCCAGACGCGTGCAAAAATAATAGAAGAAAATTTTATCTACGTGTACCACACTGGTAAGACGGATTTATATAGGGTTTCAATTTGAGTTTATCTTCTCTTGTTTTGGATGTTGTCTACATTTTATATCTCTTAGTCGCTTTTTACGACACCCTTCTGCATTCATGGTTAATTGTATTCTTGCTCTATTGTCACACAGATAGACGACTTCACAAACATACGATTAACAGTCAAAAATATGATCCAAACTCAAAATAATAGTTTTTTGTGTTTATGGTTCGAACAAAGAATTATTCTGTATGGGAATCGCATCCATTATACATATATGAGAGATTACTATTTATACCTTTGTCATCTTTGTACACAAAACTAAAGAAATTCTCTTAATCAATTAATTTTTGCTCTCAGCTAATTAGCTAGTAATTATAGCTGATATATCTTATCCCATTTACTTGGAGTCGATACAATATGTACTCTTCTTTCACAGTATATATTGTAAAAGTTATTGGCGATAGTTTTATGACTGGCCGCCTGCCAGACGTCAACCCTTCTTGGGAATGTAATTGTTGACCAAACGGTATTATATGAAGTTGGCCAAGGTGTATAAGGTTTTTAGTCGTCTTTAATTACTTTTCTTCTTCAATTATCATCATTTATCCTTCTCTCATCTTTTTAATCATCATCATTAATCCTTATCTCATCACAATTTTCTTATGATTGACACAGTATGTGCTCTTCTTCTTTTTATACTATACCGGGTCTAAAAGAAAATGGAACAGCTGGTCAGAAGAGTGGTAGGTAATGATGGTAGGAATCCATAGCAAAAATTTGAAGGAAAAATGTCAAAAGTCATTGGCTCATCAGCTGTCTGTAAAGGCGACGCTTGTCATACTGTAGCAAACGTAATCATTGATTTATTTAGGTTTTAATGAATATTTAAGAAAGTATGAGTATGTAGTAGATTATTTATCATTTACTTGGTACGTTTCATTCAGTGTCAAAGAAAAAGCGATGACAAAATTGAAAACTTTAAATGCTTTTAATTCATTAATGAATCGATACTTCATCATTACCCTTCTTTACTTTACTGCCCTTCTAACCAGATGCTACATTCTCTGTTACATTCTGTATATTAGTTTTCATCATCATCATCTCAGCTCATAATATGTCCCACTTTTGGGCTCGAACCTTCTCCGTAATAGGAGGGAGGTTAACCTACTATACCACACTGGTCAAACGTGTTGGTATAGGGTTTTGTTTCGAGTTTCCCTTCACTCGCATAGATGTTACGTGCGTTGTATATCCCTTAGTCATCTCTTACGATCACCCACGGGTAAGATAGGGGTTGGTGAATTGTATTCTTACCCCGTCACCACACGGATAATACATATTTTATATTAGGAAGATAAAATAATTAATATTATTTAGATGTAATGCGACCCGTGTGGCGACGGGATAGAATACAAGTGTCGCCACCCCTTGCTTGCCCGTGGGAGTCGTAAAAATCGGCTAAGGGTCCACCAGGAGAGAGGGCAGCAGCTCTCTCCTGGGATACGTATAACACCAGACTGCGATCGCCAACCCGCCTGCCAAGCGTGGCGATTATGGCTCAAAACCCCTAATGATAAGCACAAATAAAAAAACGGCCCCCAGTCACGGCAGCTCCACTATCCTACGGGCTCATTGTGGTAGCGGGCCTGGTAGCGATGGAGTAGGGGGTGCTAAGAATCCCCGGCAGCGATCCGGCTACCAATCAAAACGACCCTTGGCCCTGGTAACACACAACATTCGGACACTCAGGACCGACGAAAGGGTCATCGAGCTGGAAGAGGAATTGAGCAAAATCCGCTGGGACATTGTAGGATTATCAGAAGTGCGAAGAGAGGGCGAGGGCACGATAATCCTCCGGTCTGGAAACTTGCTCTTCTACCGGGAGGGAGATCACCCGTCCCAAGGCGGTATAGGGTTTATCGTTCGCAAGTCTCTTGTAGGCAACGTGGAGAGGATCGAGAGTGTGTCGACAAGGGTAGCGTACCTTATACTCAGAATTACCAAACGGTATTCGTTGAAGGTCATACAGGTATACGCACCGACCTCGGCATACTCCGACGACGAGGTGGAGGCCTTTTACGAGGATATCTCGAAAGCCATACACGCGTCCAAAACTCACTTCACGGTGGTTATGGGAGACTTTAACGCGAAACTAGGCAAAAGAAGTGATGATGAGTTGAGAGTGGGGAAACATGGATATGGACAGAGAAACCAGAGGGGCCAGAAACTGGCTGAATTTCTGGAGAAGGAAAGCCTCTTTATGATGAATTCCTTCTTCAGAAAGCAGCCACAAAGGAAATGGACCTGGATTAGCCCCGATGGTTCAACAAAAAACGAGATAGACTTCATCTTGTCGGACAAACGACATATATTTAATGATGTCTCAGTGATCAGCAGGATTAAAACTGGGAGCGATCACCGAATAGTACGAGGCTCATTAAATATCCATACGAAAGTCGAACGGTCACGCTTGATGAAGTCTACCCTCCGACCTACACCTGTCCAATACCAGAACCTCGAAAGCTTTCAACTCGAACTACACAATCGCTTCCAATGTCTAAACGAGTGCGAATCTCCGAACGATATGAACAACAGGTTCGTGGAAACTGTCCACGCGGTTGGGTCGAAGTTTTTCAAGGCTCACCGCACCAATAGACCTAAAAAACTTTCTGACCAGACTCTCAGGCTCATGGAGCGGAGAAAAGAAATGACAGTACAGTCTTCAGCCGATTGGTCCGAACACAGGCAGCTTAATAGGCAGATCTCCAGGTCTGTGCGTCGCGATATTCGCCAATTTAATACGCTCCGTGTTAAAGAAGCGATAGAGCGGAATCGTGGCTCAAAAGTGTTCGCACAAGATCTGTCTATTGGGCAAAGCCAATTGACTAAGCTGAAGACCGATGACGGCACTGTCATTTCATCCCAGGGTGAGATCTTGGGAGAGGTCGAAAGGTTCTATGGACAGTTATATAAATCATCCCGAAGTCCTGTTGTCGGCTTGGTCCAAGATCCCAGATCCAAGCTAACTCGGCACTATACCGAAGAAATCCCGGACATTAGCTTGTGCGAGATCAGAATGGCTCTCGAACAACTACGAAACGGTAAGGCACCGGGAGATGACGGAATTACGGCAGAGCTACTGAAGGCAGGCGGTAAGCCGGTCTTAAAAGCCCTTCAAAAGCTATTTAATTCCGTTATCCTCGGGGGTGACGTTCCAGAGTCGTGGACCGGGAGTGTGGTGGTGCTGTTCTTCAAGAAGGGCCATTACCAATCGACTCACGTGCAAGCTTGATGACTTCCAGCCGCCCGAACAAGCTGGCTTCCGAAAAGGCTATAGCACCATAGACCATATTCTTACGCTTCGGCAGATTATCCAGAAGACCGAGGAGTACAATCGGCCTCTGTGTATAGCGTTTGTGGACTATGAGAAAGCCTTTGATTCAGTCGAAACTTGGGCGGTGCTGCAGTCCCTTCAGCGGTGCCAAATCGACCATCGTTATATAGAAGTGCTGAAGTGTTTGTATAGGAACGCCACAATGTCAGTCCGTATCCGGGATAAGAGTACGAAACCGATCCAGTTGCAGAAAGGCGTGAGACAGGGAGATGTCATCTCTCCGAAACTGTTCACCACTGCACTGGAAGATGTCTTCAAGCTCTTAGACTGGACCGGACTAGGTATTAACATTAACGGCGAATACATCACTCACCTTCGATTTGCAGACGATATCGTCGTTATGGAAGAATCCATGGAGGACCTTGGCACCATGCTCAACGATCTCAGCAGGGTATCCCAACTGGTGGGGTTACGAATGAACATGGACAAGACGAAAGTCATGTCAAATGCCCATGTCATTCCTGTACCGGTCCTAGTTGGCAATGCGATTCTCGAAATTGTCGATCATTATGTTTACCTTGGACAAACAGTCCAGTTAGGTAGATCCAATTTCGAGAAAGAGTTGACGAATCCAACTCGGTTGGGCAGCGTTCGGGAAACTTAAGAGGATTTTCTCGTCCAACATACCTCAGTGTCTGAAAACACAGGTCTACAACCAGTGTGTGTTACCAGTGATGACTTACGGCACGGAAACGTGGTCCCTAAATGTAGGCCTCATAACCAAGCTCAAAGTCGCTCAGCGTGCTATGGAGCGAGCTATGCTCGGGATTTCTCTGCGTGATAGAATCCGTAATACGGAAATCCGCAGAAGAACGGGTGTAACCGACATAGCACGAAGAATTAGCACGCTGAAGTGGCAATGGGCTGGCCACATCGCTCGAAGAACCGACAACCGCTGGGGAAAAAAGGTTCTAGAGTGGCGACCACGTACCGGACGACGCAGTGTAGGACGCCCCCCCACTAGGTGGACAGACGATCTAGTTAAAATTGCTGGGCGTCGATGGATGCAGACGGCACAGAACCGCACTCTGTGGCATACCATGAGGGAGGCCTATGTCCAGCAGTGGACGGCGATGGGCTGAAATGATGATGATGAAAATGATGAGATGTAATGCGTGGGCACATGTGGAGAGCTGTCTACTTCACATTGCACCCACGTTGATAATTTCTAAGTAAACTTTAAGAAATATTGACCACGCTTTGATGACGGTTAGGAATTCAATGTATCATTACCCCCCGCTTTGTACGTAGGTATTGTAAAAATAAATAAATAAATTGTAAATATAACTTGAAAGGGGTGAAAAATACCAATAAACGTTGTAGCTTTGCTATGTGACAGCGGCTAAGTATATTACTAACCCTTACTTTACTCGTAGATGTCGTAAAAGATGACTAAGAGCGTTATATCGACGTAAGCCAACTCTATCTGATGCTGTCTGATAAGAATTACATTACCAAGGAGATTTGACGTCAAGCAGGCGGTCGGTCATTAAACTATTGTCAAAACCTTTTGCAATATACAGGATTGTTTTTCTAAGGGTACCTAAAATTGCACAGGAGGTTCAGATTCGATAGTATAATTGATTATTGAAATAAAACCATATGATTTTATTTAACAAAAAACATTTTTTTTTATTTGGTGAATTCCTATAAACACCAAATTTGATGACATATGTAAGTCATTCATTAATATAAACACACACATACAAACATAAACCAAGCGCTCACGATAAAACAGAGTAGGTAACTTGATTCCTTTGTCGGTACCGATCGGCTTGTTTCAACCCCGCCGCCCGCGCTGCGCGTCCGCAGCGCCAATTCGTCACTTTCGTCAGTAACGATTTGACCGTGACCTAATTAGCAGCACCTGTTAATTGTTTTGTTGTTTATCTCCAACAATGGCAGATCAAACAAGATATTCGAATCGCGAGTATTATGAGATGGTACGGTGCTACATTTTAAGTTTGTGGGGTGAAATTAAGAGACGTGTTTACGTTAAAGAAGCACAAAGTTATGAGGATCTTCGTAGTAAAATTATTATTCAATTTAATGAAGTGAAAAGTGCTCGAACACAAATAATATTAAAACACAATTTAGTGTTAGTTATAGTTTGTCCATAAATTGCGAAAATTTTTAGATATTTTCAAATGAAAATAAATGGGTAATTACTAGTGATTTTAAATATTTGTCATTTTTTATATAACCCTAATTATATCTAGAACATCATAAAAAAATTTGGATACTCTTAGAAAAACAATCCTGTATATGATGATAGAAGAAGAGCACATACTGTGTCAATCCTAAGAAAATTGTGATGAGATAAGGATTAATGATGATAATTGAAGATGAAAAGTAATTAAAGACGACTGAAAGGCTTATAACGACCTCGGCCAACTCCATCAGATGCCATTTGGTCAACAATTACATTCCCAAGGAGAGTTGACGTCGTGCAGGCGGCCGGTCATAAAACTATTGCCAATAACTTTTACAATACAATGCACTATGAAAGAAGAGTACACTTTGTATCGACCCCCAAGTAATTGGGAAAAGAGTAGGAGAATGATGATAATCTCTCAAAGTTAATTACAGCTTTAAAGAAGAATAATTTTAATATTATATTAATGATCTATGGGAAAATAATAGAACAACCTTTTTTTTTTAAATGGCGTTTACATGATTTCGCCAATAACTTGTTATAAATATCTTCACGTTTTTAGTCTTTCAGGTCAGTCATTGTCTAAGTCAAATTGTCGCCATCAACAGTGCTATGGCCACACTGTTAATGGTATCTTGTTGGAATTTTGATGGAAAATGAAAACGTTGTAAAACACTTTTATATGATATTCACGCCATCCCAGTAGTTCCGCGCATCACATTACATAAAATGCCATCAAAATTATCTAATATAACACGTTAAAACACTAATATATCGAATATAATACAAGAGCACCACATGACGTTTTCAAATTCCCGTCAAAATCCTAGAACAACCTTACTAATTTATTGTCATCGGTCCATGACAAGTATGTACAAAGAGTCAATTCAGTCTGACAATTTGAAGTGGGTCAAAATCATGATATTTCCTTACAAAGGTAACTACAAACAGGTTAGTAAAAAAAGTAACATATAAAGAACTTGCCAAAAAGTCATCCATCGTCACATTTTATAGAGACCCTACGACCCTTGCTTATGTTTCATATTTTCATTCATCTGTGCATAGAGCACTTACGTTTCAGAGTAATATTATCTCTATAACTTATGTAGACTAGTAGAATAGATATAGAACAAAATAAAGATGGGCAATATATATTTAATTATTTATTTTAAAAATACAGCGCTCCACTTCTAACTTTTTATCGCGAGAAACTTTTACAAATAATGAATACGACACAATTAACAACGATATTTAGATATCACAAAAAAAAACTAGAATTTATTAATTAAGACAAGACATCATTCTCCCACTCTTATCTCAATTATTTGGGGTCGATACAATATGTACTTCATAGTAAATATCGTTTAAGTTATTGGCAATACTTTTATGACTGGCCGCCTACCAGACGTCAACGGTCCTTGGGAATGTAATTGTTGACCAAACGACGTCAGATGGAGTTGGCCCAGGTCGTTATAAGGCTTTTAGTCATCTTTTACGATATCCACAAGCACAGTAAGGGATCGTAGTATTCTTAGTCACTACCACACAGCTCACTAATTAAGACTTGTATATGTTAAATAATAGCATTTAGAAAATTACATAAAACATTTTTTACGGTTTCTTTCGCGTTTGTATTTAATTTTTGACTGTATGCACAGATGGCATAGTGGTTAAAATACCGACCTACCGACGGAAGACAATACTTTGTGCGATCCACAATGTATTTTTCTGAGTCTGGGTGTAATTTATCTGTATTAATTATACATTTTAAAATTCCCCGCAATACAAGGATTATTTCCTAAGTCTTTCATAAATAAATTAAAAAAAAATATTTGCCGAACTCTTCGAACACTTTACAGCGTTCATGGTCACGGAAGGACTAAGGTGTCTTACGTCCAATAAGTCATCAATATTATAGAGATTTATATCTACCCGCTACTATATAATAACTAATTTAATAACTAACTGCTGCAGGCTGCAATTCAGTTACATGGGCTGTAGAGCCTGTGTGCGGCTGGATGATGGAATGTCGCCTTGGTTTGACGTCAATATCGGCATTAAGCAGGGCTGCGTTCTATCAGCCAGGCTGTTTATCATATATCTGGATAAATGTCTCCAAAGGTTGAACGATATGAATGTGGGAGGCCAGATGGGTGACTCAGTGGTCTCTGCTCTGCTTTATGCAGATGATGCAGTCCTGCTGGCACAGTCAGCGACTGACCTGCAGACCCTAGTCGACACAATGACAGAAGATTGTAAGAAAAGGGGTCTACGCGTGAATGTGAGCAAAACCAAAATAATGGTCTTTGAAAGAGATGAAGCCAGAACAGATGTAAGAGTAACAATAGGTAATGATGTACTAGAGCAAGTGGATGAAGTTGTATATCTTGGATGTGGATTTAGCCGAGATGGACGGTACACCACTGATATAGAGCGAAGAGTGAATGCGGGAAATAGAGTGAACGGAGCGTTGAGGCAACTTCTCGGCAGCCACCACCTCAGTCAGAAGGCACGTGTAGCAATACATAACGCAGTGCTTGTCCCAACATTACTGTATGGAAGCGAGAGTTGGGTATGCAGAAAAGAGTATGAAAGTAAAATTAATGCGGTCGAAATGCGATCTCTTCGGCAAATCTGTGGAGTTAGGCTGACCGACCGCATTCGTAACGACGACGTAAGAGAGCGAGTAGGTATGAAAGAGAGTATTGGTGTAAAGATGCGAAAGGGAATGCTCCGATGGTTCGGACATGTGGAAAGAATGCCGAACGAACGTCTGGTTAAGAAGATATACAATGCGAAAGTGGAAGGATGTAGGTACCGAGGGAGACCGTGACTAACCTACCTAGACCAGATCGGTCAGGTACTGAAGGAAGGTGGAGTCAAGAGTCTCCGAAACCAGCGAGCGTGTATGAAGAGAATTATGAATGTTGAGGAAGCGAGTGAAGTATGCAGAGATAGAGTTCTCTGGCACTCTGTTCTCTCTGCCTACCCTGCAAGGGATATGGCGTGATGATATGTATGTATGTATGTATTATATTATAGTATTTTTTTACATAAAAATACTTACAAAAAATCAAATACAAACGGGATGGAATCCGTAAAAATAGTTTCATTTTAAATGTGCAATATGCGCGTAAACATCAGAAATCATAATGCCACAATTGCCATGCTTGGGCTAACAAGATAGAGCTTAATTGATGTTATAAGATGCTCAGGAGAGTTCTGCTATTCTTCTGATAATTCCTTAGACCATTCTTACAACTTTCTCGGAAGAGTAACTATTTTTAACTCATCGCCACATATCTTATCATCGAATTAAAATATATAAACCCACATAATCTAAATTTGATCAAATATTACCTTTCTAGGCAATGATAGATTTCTTAAGGTTAAGATTCCTTTAACATTCATTATCGTCTCAATTTATATAGGTCTAACTATTGGGCGCCTCCTACACTATATGTATAGGGTTTTATTTCGAGAATGCCTTCTCTTGCTGTTTACTTACATATCATATGGGTTCTTTACGAGACCGTAGTGATCTTTTATGACACCCACGAACATGAGCGGGGCATGGAATCTTACACGCATACCACACGAATAAATACCATCCAGGTTTCAGTAATCATGAACAACAATTCAAATCATCTCAACGACAATACTATCTACCACTAACCTTCAGTTTTCTAATAGCAGAAAATTCTATGCTCCTTGCAGAATTGCCTTAACGCTCCTATTGAAGAAAAAAAATACAAAGCAATCATGAGGACTGCCAACAGAAGTGAAAACTTAAACCTATGAAAAAACCAAATACAAAAGATGAAAGCGTGCCAAAGGTAGTATGTATGGGTGGGCTACCAAAGACAAAGTTCGGGTACCGTTGGCCCGCTCGCACGGCGAAGGGAGGAGCTTTGCATGATGGGTCTATGGAGTCGCTTGCCGCCTCTTCCATCGCCCCGGACCGATTTAGCGTGGCGAGACCACATCCATAGTCCACCGCAAAATAAGCCTAACCTAATAACCAGCTATCAAAACAATAACTATTAAAAACTATTGAATATTTGATAATAATTAATAATAACAATTATTACATATAAACTGAATATAGTTAACATAGTAACACAGCAGTGAAGAGCAGCTGATTGTATCTTTCTTGCTCGTGTACACTCGGCGGTCCCGAGTTCACCCGATCGAGTCTTTTACCTCAGAGCGTGATGGATCAGCCTCACTTACAGCCCACGAAAAAATCTGTGTGCAGTGCACCAAAAGAAGTTTTCACTTCAAAATACCATATTCAATATGTAAGGGAAATTATGCTTCCTTGTCGACAGAATAGATTTGGTTTGATTTCGATTTCTCTCTCTTTTCATATTACTACAATTGCCATAGGGGTGAGATAGAAAAGGGTAGGTAGTTGTATTCCCCTCATTATACCGACAAATCAAATTTAAGTAATACCATTACTCCCTTTTCTTATTACTAGTCTCTTACAATATAGGTGGGATTGAAAAAATATAGGGATTGTATTACCTTCATTATTTTCTATCCGTGTGGTGACGGACTAAGAATACTATTCACCACCCCATATCTTACCCGTGGGTGATCGTACGAGACGACTAAGGGATATAAAACGCATATAATATCTATGCGAGAAAAGGAAAACTCGGAATAAAACCCTATACCAACACGTCTGACCAGCGTGGTATAGTAGGTTAATTTCCCTCCCATTACGGATGAGGCCCGAGCCCAACAGTGGGACATTTATGGGCTGTGATGATGATGATGTTGATTACCTTCGTTATACCAAGCAAGTCAAATTTAATTTAAGTATTTTTTAAACTATCTAAAACAATTTAAAGCTAACGTATTGATAAACAGTTTGCGTAAATAACCAATCGTAGCAATCTGATTTATCTAATTGCGTTTTCTTAACCACTAAGTATCCCACCGCTCAATATAAGCCGCTTATATAATGCTAGGCTAACTAATTGCATCAGTCACTCAAAATGATAAAATGTCTACGAAGACAACTTATTAAATTCGGAAACCTCAATCAAAGCTACAATTATGAACGCCTTCAAATTCTTCCTGACACGAAGACTTGAGTACGTGAGCGGTGCTCCCTTTAATATTCTATATCTATCTTTTTCACACGTATACTTATTCTATATTTCCGTTTCAGTATTACGACACCCACTCGCGATCCAGCTACAGCCCCTGTTTTCAGCCCACATTTCAGTCGAACCTCTAACGGCTGAAAACGCGCACGTCTCTTCCATTATTTAAAAGAAAAAAAACGGACAATAATTTTGAAATCCGAACTGACTTCCATTTTCAAACACGCGTCAGATATGAATTTTTGACGTTAGTTTAAAATTTAGAGCGAAAAATTATTCGTTCTTATTTGATCGATAAGAATATTTTTTAATTGGTTAGAAATTGATTAAGGCGAATATTTTTTTTAAGAAGAGTGTCTGCAGCATCAGGCGTGCGAGCTACGACCAACAACAGGTGAGTAGATTTTCTTTAATATTCTTTATATTTTCTTCTAAACAATTATTATGACTAATTGTATTTATGAGACAATAAAAACTTACTTTTTAAAATCACAAAAGTTATAATGGGTACTGATTCAAAATTTCTTTTCACATCTACGTATATTTTTATGCTTTCTTACTTGAACTAAAGATATACCACCGATATATTTTTTTTTTTAAATCGAACGCGTCTGTTGTTTTAGCCAAACACCTTTGAACTTTTTTTCAATTATGTCCAATCACACCGAGAATCACCATCAGTGTGTAAAACAAAAATCTATAATGGTTTATATAGGTAATATCGGCAGTTCAAGTCCTAGAATATCTTGGTAGCAGTTTTAATTGTCTTGAGATATGTATCAAATTCATTGCGAATAAAAACTTGTAAATATTAAGCATATTGAGTTAGAAAAGTTCTGACATCCCACTCTGCAATGCGCTATATAGTAAGACAATAATTGACTGATTACTTAATAATATAGCCGTTATAGGGACTACAATGCAGTATCACGGTTAGTACAAAACTTAACTGGGTAATATATTAAACCTTAAGTTTCCAATAGTACTAACATTAATAGACACTAGAGAATAGTAAAATTCTACTATATTATTTCATAATGGGAGGGTAATTGACCTACAATATCACGCTGGTCAGACGTGTTGGTATGGGGTTTTGTTTCGAGGTTTCCTTTTCTCGCATAGATGTTATATGCGATTTACATCTCTTAGTCGTCTCGTACGATCACCCATGGGTAAGATAGGAGGTGGTGAATTGTATTCTTACTCCGTCACCACAAGGAAAACTATATTAACTAAACTATATTATTACTAGTCTATAATTTAGAATCCGTGTGGTAACGGAGTAAGAATACAATTCACCACCCCCTATCTTACCCGTGGGTGATAGTAAGAGACGACTAAGGGATATAAAACGCATATAACATATATGCGAGAGAAGGAAAACTCCAAACAAAACCCTATAGCAACACGTCTGACCAGCGTGGTATAGTAGTTTAATTTCCCTTCTATTACGGAGGAGGCCCGAGCCCAACAGTGGGACATATATGGACTGTGATGATGATGAATTTAGAAGTATTAATTATATAATTAACGGACAAAAATTACGCCCAGGCTATGAACACAAATTTTTCGGATTGCATAATTTTTTTTTTGTTCTGCATAGTAATCGAAGCCCGGCTACGTCGTCTGTGCAATCGATGTATTATAAATCGAAGGTTTTATTAAAAAAATAACTGAACTAAAAAATACTTTATAGTGACTGCTACTAATTTGGATCATCATCATCATCTCAGCTCATCTATGTCTCACTGTTGGACTCGAGCCTCCTTCATAATTGGAGGGAAATTGGTAGGTCAATTTCCCACCAATTATGGAGGGAGCCACGGAGGCTGTGGTATATGGCCTCCGTGGCTCCCTCCATAATTCTGGTCAGACGTGTTCGTATAGGGTTTCGTTTCGAGTTTTCTTTCTCTTGCAGATCACCCACGGGTAAGATATGGGGTGGTGAATTGTATTCTTACTCCGTCACCACACGGAAAACCTACGAATTTTACTAACACTTATTTTGCTTGTGAAAGTTGTAGAGGAGTAAGAGCTTTATAACGACATTGGATGTTGTGTGGTGAACAGCTACATTTCCAAGGAGGTGTGACGTTAGGCAGTAACAAATAGTGGGCCACACTGTTCACAGTATTCTATCTACAGCTGTAGACCGGTTCGTCTGGGGTATCTAAAACCACATTCTCGCAGAAAAATGTCTCAGCAATGGCAATGAGCTATTGCGCTTTGTTCTGTGCACGAGAGCCGGCAACTCAACTTTCTGGGTGGGTTTGGGATTTTCATTGACAGGCAGCGGCCTAGCTATATCCTTGGTATTATAAAGGTCCATGGCTGGCAATAATACTTACCAACAGATGAGCTGCTTACACGTTTGCCACCAAAAGCAATAAAGAAAATTTTTACTATTAAAAAAGTTTTAGTAATAGTCCTATGACTGGTATGGCTCTATAACTTTTTCTGTGTATAATGGAAACAGAGTACATATTACGTCGACCCCAAATAATTAGGATAAGATTAGGACGATGATGACATGTTTCTAAAAATACGGAAGTGTATAATATTTTTTTTTACTTATTAATATATCGTAATGTTTTTCCTTGTAATTACAGATTAAAAAAATAATTCACCGTCCTTTTCCTTCTCACTGGAGGCGTAAAAGACGTCTAAAGGATGTAAGCAGATATTATCATTGCCAAATAAACAGGATAGAAAAATAATTACTTACTCTTGTGTTTACAATGTTACAACATGTAATATAATATGTGTAAATAAAAAGGAATAAAACTAAATAAAAATATCTGCAAAACCTAGCTTATTACTTACGTACGTACTTTTTGGTTACTAGGTATTTGTTCTTTGAGTA
Source organism: Lymantria monacha (assembly GCA_905163515.2). Classification (NCBI taxonomy): domain Eukaryota; kingdom Metazoa; phylum Arthropoda; class Insecta; order Lepidoptera; family Erebidae; genus Lymantria; species Lymantria monacha. Next base: position 8,187,694 of record LR991107.1, on the reverse strand, counting down.
TTTTTTTTTTGGATATTGAATTATGAAAAAAAATAAAAAGGAAAATATAATTAACACTAACTGAGAAAATAATAAAAATATGTAAAATTTAAAAGAGGAAAATAATAAAAAAAGAAAAAGAAATCATCGAATTAGGGCTATCTGGAGAAGACTGCAACTATGTCTATTTTTAATGACAATGACCAAATTTCTTTTTTTATTGCTTATGGTGACAAACGAGCAAGCAGCACACCTGCTGGTAAGTATTATTGTTGCCCTTGGACCTTTGTTACATCATGAGTATAGCTAGGTCACTGCCTACCATAACAATCCCCAAACTTTTAAAATACTGGTAATACTTTTAATAGTTGCTCTGGTCAACAGCGTGGTCCTACCGACCACGCTGTTGACAGTCCTCTGTCTGCAGACGCGGGCCGGTCCGTCCGGGGTAGTACCACACTCTCGCAGAAGATCGACGTCTGAGTAATGGCAATGTGCTATTGCGCTTCGTTCGGTGAGCGAGAGAACCGAAAGCCCAATTGGATGGGTTTGAGGTTTATATTGGTACGCAGCGGCCTAGTTATACTCTTGGTATTGCAAAGGTCCATGGGCGGCAGTAACACTTACCATCAGGTGCGCTGCTTGCTCGTTTGCCACCACTAGCAATAAAAAAAAAATACCTACCCAGATGGGCTTCCAGCTCTCGCGCTCACCGAACGAAGCGCAATAGCATATTGCCATTACTCAGACGTCGATCTTCTGCTCAGTGTGGTACTACCCCGGAAGGACCGGCCCGCGGCTGTGTCCTACCCCTAATATTTTTAATCACTAATATTTACTTTCATATTCTAATTATATTATTTCATTGGTTTTGAAACACTGACAAATCGATTGTTTTTATACCTAGTTAGATTGATTTTTCATCCTTGAAACCCCCTGCGTTCTTTAGTACTTCATGAAGTTTACTTCATGGAAATTACTGGTGTCGTTGCTGAGATTCTGAATATATAGAAATATACTGCAAAGATGACGTAGTGATTAAGATACCGACCTTCCACGCCAGTGCCAGTGAGTTTGATAGTTTTTGCGATCCATAAAGTGTTGTTCTGAGTCTGGATTTAATTTGTCCGCTTTATTTTCATGTTTGTAAAGTCCCACGCAATACAAGGATTATTTCCATAGTGCAGGATGGTGTCTTTGAAATAAAAATAAAGATCGCTCGTTTAAAGATATTAGATAACTTTCTATATTAAATAATCTCTTTTCAAAGAAAAACAAATATGGCTAACAAAGAAACTCGAAGTGAAGTTTAATATAGGTCCCTGATCAGCGTTATTATATTCATCATCTCAGCCTACATATGCCCCACTGTTGGACTCGGGCCTCCTCCATAATAGGAGGGAAATTGACCAACTACACCGCGCTGGTCAGACGTGTTGGTATAGGGTTTTATTTCGAGTTTTCCTTCTCTTGCACAGATGCCTTATGCATATTATATCGCTTAATCGTATTTTACGATACCCACGGGTAAGATAGGGGTGATGAATTCTATTCTTACTCCGTCACCACACGGAAAATTATTATATTAGGGCAATTTTATTCGCCTTATTTTGTAATGGTAGTTTCTCGTCTACAGCTGTATTCCAATCCATCTGGGATATCTGGTATTAGATATCCCAGATGGATCGGAATACTCTCACAGAAAACGATATCTGAGCAATGGCAATGCAAAAAATGCTTCGTTCAGTGAGCGAGAGAGTCAGAAGCCCAACTTTCTGGATGGGTTTTTGTTTGGTAGACAGCGGCCTAGCTATACACCTGATCCATGAGCGGCAGTAACACTTACCATCAGGTGTGCTACTTACTCTTTTGCGGCAATAATTGAAAAAAAAAGAAAAATACTTGAGCATCAGCAGTGGGTTAAATGAATGGAGAAGAAAAATATTTGTTCATACTGTATAATCATTCTCCTGCTCTTATCCCAATTTGGTCGAATTTGGGGTCGACACAATATGTATTCTGCTTCCATCATATATGTTACAAAAAGGCAATAGTTTTATGACCGGCCGCCTGCCTAACGTCAACCTTCCTTGGGAGTATAATTGTTTACCAAACGATATGAGGTGGAGTTGGCCCAGGTTAATATAAAGGTCCTAGTCGTCTTTTACGACATCCACGAATAAAGTAAGAGTTGATAGTATTCTTAGCCGCTACCACAAATTAGATTGACGTATAGATGGAAAAATGAATGAAATATTAGGACTGTATGTGTGGGTAGGTAGTGTGGTAGCGGCTACTAATACTACCAACCCTTACTTTCCTCGTGGATGTCGTAAAAGACGACTAAGAGCCCTATGATGACCTGGGCCAACTCCATCTGATGCTGTTTGGTCAACAATTATATTCCCAAGGAGGGTTAATGTCTGGCAGGCGGCGATCATAGAACTATTGCCAATAACTTTTACAATACGTACTAAATATGAAACAAGAGTACATATTTTATCGACCCCAATTGGGATAAGAGTAGGAGAATGATAAATGAAGATACATAGTTGTTCTCACGAAGATGGCACGTGGAAATTTCCTATGCCGTCTGTATTATCTCCCTATCTGACTGATAACTATTCTGCGTTGCGTCGTCAGATTCCTGCTCGCGATTTGAGAACTTTCGTTATCATTATTAACAGCCTATCAACACAGTGAACATCTATAGGCTGATGAGAGGATGAAAATGGGTATAAGTCGCAACATTTTTGAATTCTAGTAGATATACCTACTATGTAACTACTACTTTCATTCTTGGGGAATATACAAAACAACTTCTTAAGCGGATAACATCATTGCAAAAGATGGCAAAATTTTGTCAGCGTGGTATAATATAAAAATTAAATATATAATACTAGCAGACTCGGCCACGCATTGCTGTGGCTAAGGTAGCCTCAGGAACACGTGGTGGTTATGCTAATAAATTGTAGCTTATATGAAACGTTTGTATGCTTAACATAGCGCCATCTATTAAGTGCTTACTCAATCCAGTCAACAGATACCGCCATCTGTTAGAATCGTTTGGAAATAACAGATAATTGTGACTGTCAAATAATAGACAAATAATTTGCAATAAAATAATATTACGACTATAAATTGAGATGAAAGGTAGCCCTATCTTTTAAGTTGAATTAAACTACACATTCTGTGCAAATTTGATTAAAATCGGTTAAGTACTTTAGGAGTCCATCGCGGACAAACAACGTAACACGTAATTTATATATTATACTAGAAGACCGGGCCACGCGTTGCTGTGGCTTAGGTTAGCCTCAGTAACACTTTTTGTTTATTCTAACAAATTTTAGCTTATATGTTTGTACATTTAACATAGCGCCATCTATTAAATACTTACTGAATCCAGTCAACAGATTCCGCCATCTTTTATAATCCTTTTGATATAACATATGATTTTGACTGTCAAATATTAGACAAATAATTTGCAATAAAATAATATTACTATAAATTGAGATCTAAGCTATCCTATCTTTTAAGTTGGATCAAGCTACACATGCTGTGCAAATTTGGTTCAAATTGGTTAAGTACTTTATGAGTCCATCGCGGACAAACAACGTGACACGTAATTTATATATATTAAGAATATAATATTAAAATTATAAATATTTAACAGGAAAATCATCATTGCCATCATCTCAACCCGCATATGTTTCACTGTTGGGCTCGAGCCTCCTCTATAATGAGAAGGAAATTGACCTACTATACTACGCTGGTCAGACGTGTTGGTATAAGGTTTTATTTCAAGCTTTCCTTCTCTGACATATGTGCTATATGCGTTTTATATGCTTAAGTCGTCTCTTACGATCACCTACATGTAAAATAGGGGGTGGTGAATTGTATTTCTACTCCATCACCACACGGATGACTGGAAAATATAATTAAAATCAATTAATTCAATGATAATATTTATTGAAATTTCTATCAATTTATAAATGGATATCGTATTTCGATATACATATTTTATAATAAACACGCTTTCAATCATGGCCGACAAGCCTTATCTCAAATTGCAAATCAGAAAAATCCATTTTATCTAGACAAAGGAAAAAGAAAGACGGATTTAATTTGTCAAGCGGCCTATTCACTAGGCGAGCATACCAGAACAATGGCGTTGTTAATAAATGGTTTCCTTAAACCTAAGTTAAGACGTACTTGAATGCTTTATTTTTGTTTAAAAAGATGTTTGAATTAATTTTTCTACAACAAATTGTATTGTAATCAAAATGTTCAGTTTTTTGACACAACTGAATACATTTGAAGCGTTTGGATTCCAAAAACCATTTCTTTTTCCGTTTCAAAATTAAAATTAATATTTTCAGAAAGAATAAATACGTTTCTTTTAAATATTTATAAAAAAAATATCATCTTTATTTTTTCTTCCCAGCAATTCTATTTTTTTTTATTGCTTTTGGTGGCAAACGAACAAGCAGCACACTTGATGGTAAGTGTTACGCTGCCCATAGACTTTTGCTATACCAGGAATATAGCTAGGCCGCTACCTACCATTATGAACTCGAAACCCACCCAGTTTGGCTGCTGGCTTTCTCACTCACCGAACGAATCGCAACAGCACATGCCCATTGCTCAGACGTCGTTTTTCTACGAGAGTGTGGTACTACCTCGGACGGACCGGCCCGCGGCTATAAACAGAAAACTGTCGATAGCGTGGTTCTACCACAATATTTAATAAAAACATCTCGTCTATATAATAAGAGACTATCTAGAGCTATAAATACACCGTCTAACCCGGTACTATACTCTAGCAGAAAATCTTCATCTGAATACTGACAATTCACTGCTGCACTTTATTTAATGAGGTAGGGAGCCGGAAAAAAAAGCTTCTCTTCTTTCTCATCCTATTCTAATTCCGTCACCTCCAATCCTACATTATTTATTATCATCATTTTACGAAAATTACTATGCTACACTTATTTAAACTATGCTCAGACGGGTTGGTAGTCCCACCGAAGTTCAAAATCGGGTCCCGGTGACCCGCTCGCACGGCGAAGAGAGAGGAGTTTTTACGGTGGGTCTATGGGGTCACGCGCCGCCTTTTCCGTCACCCCGGACCGATTTGGCGGGGCGAGACTAATCCATAGTCCACCAAAAAAAAAAAAAAAAAAAAAAAGACGGGTTGGTAGTCGGTTTTATTTCGAATTCTCCTTCTCTTGCATAGAAAGTTATCCAGCCATCCATCCATCAGCCCGTAAATGTCCACTATTGAACATAGGCCTCTCCACGAGAATACCATTCAAAACGGTCCCGCGGCACCACCTGCATCTAACGGTTATCTGCGACCTTCATAATATCGTACCGTGTGTACGCGTGTGGCGACGGGAAAAGAATATAAATATCGTCACCCTTTGCTTTCTCGTGGGAGTCGTAAAAATCGGCTAAGGGTGTGACCCCACCGCGGGAGAGTGATCAGCGCCTATCTCTAGGGAAATTTAATAATAACAACCATGATCGCTAATCCACCTGCTATGCATGGCGATTTTGGCATTATTGCTCCCCAAAACAATATGCATAGAAAGTACATATATGCATTAAATCTCTTAGTCGTTTTTTGCAATCGCCCAATTTCCTCTCATTACGGTGGAGGCTCGAGCCCAACAGTGGGACATATAGAAGCTGAGATGATGATGATGAGATTACACTAATGGCTTTATGGTGAGGTATGAAAGCTTTGTATTACTAAGATAAAATATACAAATTCATTCTGGAAGATAGTAATTGAACAATAATTTGGAAAATCCAAAAGTGCACGCCACCGAATTTTTATATTATTTATCATTTACTATTAGTCAATGCCAGAAATAAAAATAAAATTAAAGAAAAAAACCTTTTCTAAAAACAAGCTTTTATTATTTGCTAATAAAATAAAATAAAAAGTTAAAAATAAATTAACTCTAATAAGACTTATAACACTTTATAAGTTCATCTTCAGAGGAAGCTTAATTATCGTTAAAGGTTACCTTTAACGATAATTAAGCTTCTTCTTCTACTACAAAATAATTCCATATCGTACATAGTTATATAGATATTTTTAACACTAAAATTTTACACCGTAATTATTAAATCTTACCGTTTCTATCACAGTCCCAATTTTATAAATAAAAGTGTGTTACATTTGATGGTATGATTAAGAACATTTAGCACCTTCTTTTTCCTATGGCCAGCTTCCAGGTCCAACATCAGACCCTGGTTACCATATAGTATCAAAGTACTCGTCAAGACGAATCAAACGAGTCCAAACTCGATGGAGTTGCGTCGTTTAATTACGGAGTTCCTATGGCCCGCTTCCAGGTCGATCGTCAGACCCTAGTTACCATATAGTATCAAAGTAACCGACAAGACAAATCAAACGAGCCTAAACTCGATAAGGTTGCGTCGTTTAATTTCGGAGTTCCTATGGCTAGCTTCCAGGTCCATGATCAGACCCTGGTTTCCATATAGTATTAAAGTACTTGCCAAGACGAATCAAATAAGCCCAATTTCCATGGAGTTGCGTCGTTCAATCACGGAGTTTCTATGGCCAGCTTCCAGGTCCATCGTCAGACCCTGGTTAGCATATAGTATCAAAGTACTCGTCAAGACGAATCAAACGAGCCCACACTCGATGGGGTTGCGTCGTTTAATTACGGAGTTTCTTTGGCCCTCTTCTAGGTCCATCGTCAGACCCTCGTTACCATACAGTATTAAAGTAATCGTCAAGACAAATCAAATGAGCCCAAACTCGAAAGGGTTGCGTCGTTTAATTACGGAGTTCCTATGGCCAACTTCCAGGTTCATCATCAGATCAGCTTTATATCACAATAAAATTGCATTGTCACACGATTTATATATGCATGCTAAATTTCAGCTCAATCGGAAACCGGGAAGAGGATCAAATTTAACTTGCAAGATTTGATTATAGACAACGGGACAGGTGAAACTAAATATAAGCTTGTAATGAAAGAAAAGAAATACTTTTGAAATTTCGTGCCATCCTCGACGTAGAGCTAAATATAGCTGTATAGGCTGAATGGGATTTATTTCCTTTGCCTGTCCGAATGGACGAACAAAAAAAATGTAAACGAACCCAATTTTCATAAATACCTTATACACTAAAGACTAAGCAGTTTAGTTTTATATTAATTGCAATTAAACGACAAAGAATTACCAAGCCATTTTCGAAAGGAAACAGCGCGTTGCGATTATGAAGCTTTTAATAAAAGAAAAACTTCGATACATTCATTTTTAAGGTCGTGATCCTGCCAGATACAAAATATTTTCTCCGACGTCTTCGAATATTTTTTTTAATCAACTATTTTCTTACTTTAAACAAAATAATTGCTTTTTAAAAATATCAAATACGTTTAAACGAATGTTTTTTCTTGACATATGTATTATAATATTATACTATAAGTGCAATGTGAGAAAATTACAATCATTTTTATGTTTGAAAAGTACTTGATTTTCATAATTGTCGAGAGTTGAGCAAGACCTCAACGCTTCGCTTATGAGGCGTGCAATACAGTACGTCTTATACAGGTTGAGTTTGATCGATGATGATGAATGACAAGATTTGTATCATTTTTGTATCCTTTATATTACGTGACATTTTTACAGATTTGGATTAATTGGAAACGGAGTTGAGGGATTCTCAACAAAATAGGAATTAAATGAAATAAAAAATATTTTACTTGTATAGTTTCTTGATCGGAATTAAAGTTGAAGTACCCGTAATAAAACAAAAGCTTAACCAAATATAAATTAATGCCTAAAATGTATGTACGCACATAATTTACAAACGACTGCACCAAATGGGATAATTCTTTTATTTTTGTTGGTTATTTGTCAGAACAACGTGTGTATAAAAGATTGTTTTTTAAAAATCTAAAAGGTTTTTTTAATTCATAATATGAAAAGTAAGTGAGTGAATGAGAGAGACGACTGTTATGAAAAGTGAGTGAGTATAGACTATGGGAGACTTTCAATATATTGACAAAACATTGACAGATTGACGATCAGTTAATGAAACAGCAATTGATAAGCTCAAAAATATTGACAGTATGTTTAGATTGATACATATTAATTCGAATATGAAATTGAAATTAATTATGAAATGAAAAAGAATTATGTATTCAAAATCATAAATCGTAAGGATCAGCTAATGTAAAATGATTTTACTTATTATTTTTTTTATTAAGGCAACCCTCCTTTAAAGAATAAATGATAGTATAATGACAAAATAATAAATATATAAATTCTGTACTATAATCATTAAAGAGTTTTTTATTGGGACCAATTCCCACCATTGTAACTTCTATAAGCGAAGATCTACAATGGTCTCCATATATGATACCGAGATTCGACCGTCACCTGATCCTGGGCAACGTTTTTAATTGTTATAAGATCCGTAACAAATTGAATTAAAAAAAAATAATGGATGAGTTTGATAAACACTAATTACAATATCTATTCACATGGTAATGGAGCAAGAATACAAATCACCATCTTCTATCTTGCCCTTGGGTATTGTAAAAGACGACTAAGGGATATAAAATGCATATAACATATATGCAAAAGAAAAAATAAAACTTCATATCAACCCGTCATAGTATAGTAGGTCAAATTTCCTCCTAATGTGGAGGAAGCTTGAACCTAATAGTGAGACTTATATAAGTTGAGGTACTGATGATAGTGATTCTACTTCCATCCTAAGCAATATTAACTAGTCATACTTATTAATAAGAGTATTTAGCAGCAGAAGAGGCCAGGAGCCTTAAGATTGATTCCAATATCGCAGAACGACAGAACGCTCCGCAATTTTCTCAACTCTAAAAAGCCCGTTAACATACTATTCCAGATGTGACTTGTAAACTATATAACGTACGAACGCACTCCTTATACCAAATGTTGATTTTTTATAGAATGAGATATTCTGAGCTGAAGAATTTATTATATTTATAATAACCGCTTGAGTATCCATATTATATTTTAAAGTTAAATCCAGGTATAAATACATACGCTAAAGGGACTTGCCCAAAACTCGAAGCATCTAGAGCGAAAGTTAGATCCAAGAAAATTGATTAAAAGGCATTTCAATCCAGTTAGCAGTTGTTTGGAAGAAGTTAAATTTCTTAGCGTTGAGTTTTAAGTTCATGCGATTAATATTAAATGGGAAACGTAATGTTTTAGAAACAATTAAATGTTTCAATTTAATTTTATAAACAGAAATATTACTTTACAAATGTTTAGAAATAATGCTTCCTGAAATAATTGATGAAAATATTTTTTTTTTATTGCTTATGGTGGCAAAAATACAGACAGCACACCTGATGGTAAATGTCACTGCCGCCGATAGACCTTTGCAATACCAAGGGTATAGCTAGGCCGCTGCCTACCAATACAAACCCCAAACCCACCCCAGTTGGGCTTCTCTGCTCTCTCTCGCTCACCGAATGAAGCACAATAGCACTTGCCATTACTCATACGTCGATCTACTACGAGAGTGTGGTACTACCCCGGACGGACCAGCCCACGGGTGTCAACAGAGAACTGTCCACAGCGTGGTCCTACCACTATTATAATGCTGAAATAATCTATTTATTTTCATATGTGGTAATGGGCTAAGAATAAAATGTGTTACCAGCTGTTACTCTCCAGGGGAAGTCATAAAAATTTATTGAACCTCACCAGATGCATGGACAACAGCCCTCTCCTGATGAACCTATAGTTTTGTCTCTCACTGTGGTGATCCGCGTCCTACAGTACACTATGGATGAATGCACTAGTTGGACTAATGGATATAACTATATTATAATGAAAACTATCTTTCTATAGAAACAATCAGCTTACAGTGAGCATTATAACTAAAAATCTGACAGAATCGCTAAATTAACTGCGCCCGATGCCGCCCTAGCTGAGGCCTAGATGTGACCGCATCGGGGACTAGTTTGGTTGCCTTTTTTTATTTTTCCGCAAGGTGGACCATGGATGTGGTCGCGCCCCGACAAATCATCCGGGGCGACAGAAGAGGTGGCACGCAACCCCATGGACTCACCCTGCAAGCACCTCTCTTCGCCGTGCGAGCGGGCCACCGGTATCCGATCTAGTCAAGTCTGGTCTGATCGACCCGCCTGGCTCACAGGAATCCTCCTGGACTCGTTCCGCCGCCTCCTTCTGCGAGATGACAGCCTCGCAGAAGGTGGCGACCGCGTCCCAGTTCCTGACGCTGTCGACCATCGCTTTCGCGACAGCCGGCAGCGTCAGGTCGGCACCGATAACAGCGACGAGGTCACGGCGCTGCCCGTCCCAGCTCGGACATACCTCGAGCGTATGTTGCGCCGTGTCCTCGTCACAACTGCAATGGTGGCAGGACAGAGTCCACTCCCTATACGCGACCGTGTGCAGGTACAAGCCGAAGCAACCGTGCCCCGACAATACCTGCACCAGCCGAAAGGAGAGGACTCCGTGCCGCCGCTCCATCCACTCCATCAGTACGGGCCGGAGCGCCATTTTTTTTTTTTTTTTTTTATTGGTGGGCTATGGATGCGTCTCGCCCCGCCAAATCGGTCCGGGGTGACGGAAAGGCGGCGCGTTACCCCATAGACCCATCGTAAAACCTTCTCTCTTCGCCGTGCGAGCGGACCACCGGTACTCGATTTTAACTTCGGTGGCCCGCCCGGCGGTTTACCCTCGCGGGTTCCTCTCGTCGACGCCCCGACAGATTTCGCCGTCGTGGCGTCGCCCTCACGCGGTGGCCTCACGTCGGGTGACCGGACAATTCCCCGGTCCGATCACCCGAGGCCTCGGTTAGGGCGGCATCAGGCGCAGGTATTCGCGCCTGTGCCGCCCCGGCCGCTGACGGCGGCCCGGGTCGCGGGAATCCTCCCGGACTCGTTCCGCCGCCTCCTTCCGCGAGATGACAGCCTCGCAGAAGGCGGCGACCGCGTCCCAGTTCCTGACGCTGTCGACCATCGCCCTCGCGGCAGCCGGCAGCGTCAGGTCGGCACCGATAACAGCGACGAGGTCACAGCGATGCCGGTCAAAGCCCGGACACACCTCCAGCGTGTGTTGCGCCGTGTCCTCGTCACTGCTGCAATGGTGGCAGGCCGGAGTCCACTCCCTATACGCAACCGTGTGCAGGTACAAGCCGAAGCATCCGTGCCCCGACAACACCTGCACCAGTCGAAAGGAGAGGACTCCGTGCCACCGCTCCATCCACTCCATCAGTATGGGCCGGAGAGCCTCGACCGTGACGACACCGTGTCTAGGCCTCTCCAGCCGCGTAGCCCAATGGGCGATGACGTCTCGGCGGGCGTCCTCGCACCAGGTGGCTATCTCGCTCAGCGATGGGGAGCCACCTTCGTCGCGCAGTGAGGTCACCCGCCGGTAGAGGTCGGAGAGCATCTCCGCCTCTAGGTCCCACGGGGGTGTCCCGGCCAGTAGGCATGCCGCGTCGGTCGACACCGTGCGGTACCCGCGAATGGCTCTGACCGCCATGACTCTCTGTGGTCTCCATAGAACAGCCCTGAGCTGGGCGTTCAGAGCCATCGCCCACCCGGGTGCGCCGTACATGGCCATAGAACGGATCACCCCCGCATACAGCCGTCGGCCCTCGAAGCTGGGTCCGCCCACGTTCGGCATGAGCCGCGAAAGGGCGGACGCCGCGCCGACCAGCCGGGGAGCAATTCGACGAAAATGCTCCCGGAACCACCATCGCCCGTCGAGCACCAGACCCAAGTACTTCATATGGGCCTGGATGCTGATGTGGACGGAGTTGACGACTAGCGAGGCGCCTATTGGCGGCCTTACGCGTGGCCCATGGAATAATAGGGCCTCCGTCTTATTTAGGGCCACCCTGAGCCGATGTCCAGCGACACCGCCAATAGCACTCCCCCGCCGGTGATAGCCTCCGCGGCCGTCTGCCTCAGGCGTAGCAGGGCCCCGATGGTCGAACGCTCCCTTCGAAAGCTCAATTGAGCGTCTGACAGATCGGGCCTCACCTCTTCCAGGTGTCGGACGATGCGGACAGTGAGGACACGCTCCAGCAGCTTACCCACATCGTCCAGAAGCACTATGGGCCTGTAGGCTGACGGCGAATCCGGGCGCCATCCCGGCTTTGGCAGGAGAACCAACCTCCCCTCTTTCCAGCACTCAAGGAACTGTCCAGATGTCAAACAGGCGTTGTACAGCTGCCTGAGGCAAGGTCCCAGATGCTCGAGGAGCAACGTCAACACCCGAACTGGTATTCCGTCTGGGCCGGGAGCTGTGGTGGCGGAACGAATCTTCGCCACAGCCGCCCCCACTTCTGACTCCCTCACGGGCGGAACACTCTTGTCGGCCTCCCTGTCGTGATCTGGCGAAGCGATGGCTGGGGGCGTGTGCTCCGACTGCCGCGAGCAGCTCCTCGACCACCCTACAGAGGAAGTCTTGCTGGAGGGCCTCGGTGAAGGGGGACCCTGCGCGCGAAGCTTGTTCAGCGACGCGCGATACGGGCGACCCCAGGGGTCACGGTTGAGACCGTCCAGCATCTCCTGCCAACTCGCGTCCTTGGCGGACCGGATGGCCAACCGAAAGGCAGTCCGCGCACTGCGGTACGCCTCATACAGCTGACCCTCCCGCTCAGCATCGCAGCGACGCCACCGGCTGCGGGTGTAGGACCTTCGGGCACTAATGCACGCCACACGAAGGTCCGCCAGTCTTGGGGACCACCAGTAGACCCCCTAAGACAGCCGGGTGGGCCACCGAAGCAAAGAGTACGTTCCGGTGGACCACTCGCACGGGGTCGATAGGTACGTTGAAGGACAAGTCTATGAGGTCACACGCCGTTCTTTCTGTCACCCTGGAGGGAATTAATGGGGTGTCCCTACACCATAGCCAAAAAAAGCATTGCTACATTGGATGGCAAAGGTTACCTGTATCATGAGTCCAGCATTTCAGACACATGTTATTTCAACAAGTTCTCAAACGAGTCCCAGCGAGTTCTCTTTGCAAAGAGCGCATTCTTCACACCTACTAAATACATACACACATACATACATATCATCACGCCATATCCCTTGCAGGGTAGGCAGAGAGAACAGAGTGCCAGAGAACTCTATCCTTGTATACTTCACTCGCTTCCTCAACATTCATAATTCTCTTCATACACGCTCGCCGGTTTCGGAGACTTTTGACTCCACCTTCCTTCAGTACGTGACCAATCTGGTCTAGGTAGGTGAGTCTCGGTCTCCCCCAGTACTAACATCCTTCCACTTTCGCATTGTATATCTTCTTATCCAGACGTTCGTTCGGCATTCTTTCCACATGTCCGAACCATCAGAGCATTACCTTTCGCATCATTACACCAATACTCTCTTTGATACCTACTCGCTTTCTTACGTCGTCGTTGCGAATAAATAGCACCTATTTATTCACTTGGTTTAATATCATTGGTCTAGTGATCCACAATTCTAGCTAGATAAGTGTTAGTGTTCGGTATACGCATCTGCACCGCCTCAAACATCTGCAGCAGATTTCATCAGCACGACTTGTTATCTCTATGTATCCATCAACTGTTTCTAAGTGTGACCGAATCTCAATTTCTGTGTCTATTGTCACAAACAACAAACTTATCTATAAAACAACATTTTTATGGGACTAAATGGCAGCTATTCCGCATCAAACTAAAGAAGAATCACGTAAATCGGATTATAAATCTCAGTGTAATCGGTGTACATACATATAAAAAAAATACCAATCGAATTGAGAACCTCCTCCTTTTAGAAGTTCGGAAAAACATTAGTTTACTAAAACGTTTTACTAAATAATTTCTAACCTACACAATCTTAATAACTATTAATTAAATACATTAGGTATGGCAACAGCCAATTACTCTGGTTAAAGACACCTACATTTTACTCGGACGGTGACTTTCTTTGGCAATAGCTTCGTTGCAGATTTCCTATTTCAATATAATTCCGAATCAATGAAAAGCGGTAATTAGTACGGGGAGTTTTAATGGCATTCAATTAAAGACTCGTAAGTATATATATGTCTTGATATTTCACAAATCTTAAATCTATTGGAGAATCTGAAAAGTTTTCGGGTCCTTCTTTTATAGGAATTTGGGACGTAAAATATAAAATAGGCCTATTTTCTAAAAATGTTATACAAATTTATGCTTTGAAATTTTGGTAGTGTTTTGAAGCGAAGATTAAACTAAATTCGATATCTTGAACATATTACCAATTCACACATATTTTCCCTTCAATATTCCACTATAAACGTAAGACAATATTCAGGGTATGAACAAAGTTGCCCAGCCATTAGGTCCACAAATGTATATTGTTGAAAGTAATTTCTTATAAAAATGTTATAGCAATACTGTTTTTAGTTGAAAACGCAATTTTTAAAGCTTACGGTAACTATGTTTATGTACGTCCGGTTGGTAAATTAAATTTTCAAAATGATGGATAGCCAATAAATTCATCTCGGCTGGAGAGCATCTGGGAACCAAGAATGTCAATTTTGCCCTTGATGAAGAAGACCTTTATAAAGAAGCTTCAAATCCGACTGTATGGTGGTTGATGTGTTGTGGATATATTAATGCCTCGGGATGAATTGGGTGTTTAAACAAATACTACCAACTCTTACTTTGCTCGTTGATGTCGTAAGATACGAGCTTTAAGCTTTATATCCACCCGATGCCGTCTGGTTAATAATTAAATGCCCAAGGAGGGTTGTCGTCAGGCAGGCGACTGGTCATAAAACTTCTACCAATAGCTTTTGGAATAAACATGGAAGCTTTTGTAATATGATGGAAAAGGAATACTTATTACGTCAACCCCAAGTAATGATGAAGAATAATTACAGAAAAACTCTCTCACCTAACAGATGCTAATTCTATACAAATTAAAAAAAATAAAACAGAATCCCTTGAAATCTACCGCAACGTCATCTATCGGGTCGAATTGCTATTTTAAGGCATTTTTAATTACAACCCAAAAAACGTTTCAACTGAACATCCTCGGGAAAAAGAAAAGGTATTGATAAAATTCTAATCCCCATTGAGATTTTAAAAAAAAGAAGCTTAAAATCTTTTCAATTTACAGAAGATATGAGTTTCGTTTATCTTTGAACTAATATTAATTACCTACTTCTATTTAACTGCTTTAAGCAATAAATTTCTTTTTGTACATTCTTTGAATGTATTAGCAGTGACCCAAGGTGCATTTGTCTCTCCTTTGAAGGCATATATATATATATATATATATATATATATATATATGCCTTCGAAGGAGCACACTTTGCTTTATTGCTTCTAGTACTACCATTACAAGACTTAAAGATATTATAAGAGATATACCGAGTCGTTAAACGGGATATTCTCCAAGGAATATAATGTAGTTATAAGAATGAAATAATAATAATAGGTCAAGGAAAAAGTCTTTTCGCAATTTCGCATATAGTCTGTATATACTTTTAATAAAATCTCTTTGGCTGTAATTGTTGTATCTGGTTGGTTTTGATATAATTAAAAAGGTTACATTTCAAAAAATGAATTTAGTGAAATGTTATTTCCCGCCGTTATTCATTTGTTTTTCTTTCAGTCAAAATAAATGAATATAATGAAGAAATTTGATATATTTCAAAATTTTATTACAAAAAAAGGAAAAATGCAACGCCAGTCGCAAAAAAAAATATGACGTTTGTGGACCTAATGCAGTAAGAGTAGCACAAAGTTAGTTTAAAAGTTTTCAATCCAGGAATTTTGATGTTAAAGGTGGACTTCGCTCTCTTCTGCTCTGTCTGTAAAATAGACGCCATTTTTGAAAAAGTGGAGCAAGATTGGCATATCAGTAGTTACGATATAGGTAAAGATCTGGCAATTGACCACAAAACAGTTTTGACCCATTTGCAAAAAAGCTGAGTATACAAATAAGTTCGATATTTGGATGCCACACGAGCTTACTGAAAGAAACCTCATGAACCGTGTACTCATTTGCGATTATTTATTGCGACGTAATGAAACAGAACCGTTTTTGAACAGATTAATATCTGTTGATGAAAGGTCTATCACGTACAATAAGAAAGTACGAAAAAGGTCGTAGTTAAAGGTCGATCAGAAATCACAGACTGTGGCAAAATCCGAACTAACTCGCAATAAGCTGATACTATGTGTATCGTAGGACTGGAAGGGTTTTGTTCATTATGAGCTTCCACCGCCAAGCAAAATCATCGATTCAAATCTCTACTGCCAACAACTGATGCTTTAATCTCATCATCATCTTTTTTAATTGCGAGAAAGCGGCAGGAATTAATCAACAGAAAGGGTATGGTCTTTCATCACGATAACGCTAGACCACACACATCTTTAGTCACTCAGCAAAAATTAAAAGAGTTTGGGAGGTGTTAATGCATTGACCATATATATAGCCCTGACCACCACTATATTTCCACATATTTCGATCTCTTTAAAATTCTTTAGACTGTATCAAGTTAACATTAAGAGAGGATTGCCAAAACTAAATGTTGCGTTTTTTTTATCATAAGTCCCGAAATTTCAACAGCAAGCTACAAAATAGCAGACAGTCATCAAACAAAATGGCATATATATTGTAACTAAATTTAAATAAACATTGAAAAGAAAAAATGTTTTGAATTTTCATATATAATGCGAAGAAACTTTTCCCCGATCTTTTATATTTACTAGTATACTAACTAAAATTATATTTTCAATGTCGAAAAGGTAGTTTATTAAATCAATTTTGTTCAATTTTTGATATATCCAATATCATTCAACCGTGGATTTTTATAGTCTGATGGATTCATATTCATCAGACTATAAAAATCCATTGTTGGATGATAAAAATCTCCACAAAGGAGGAATAATATTTTAATAACATTCTATAATCACCGTATTTGGTAAGCAAGCGGGTGCTTGTTCGTTATAGTGTTGTAATTTTCTAAAAAGACCGGTACTATTCCACTCTTTTAGCTGACTAAACAGAAGACATAATGGTTAAGATGTGCCGTGGATTTGATTCCCATGCAGGATGTTATTTTTTGCGAACCACAAAGTGTTGTTCTGAGTCTGGGTGTGATTTGTTTGCGTTAATTATGTTTGTAAAGTCCCCCACAATACAAGGATTATTTCCTTCATACAGAGTGATTTATAGTTAGAGATATTGATACTTTGTATTGATAACTCATCCTCATCATCATCTCATCCCTTTTAGTATTCTCTTAATATATTTTTTTTATTGCTTTCGGTGGCAAATGAGCAGTCAGCACACCTGATGGTAAGTGTAACTGTTGCCTATGGACTTTTGTAATACCAAGGGTACAGCTAGCCGTTGCTACCAATACATATCCCAAATCCACCCAGTTGGGCTTCCGGTTCTCTCGCTCACCGAACGAAGCACAACATCATATTCTCATTGCTCAGACGTCGATCTTCTGCGAGAGTATGGTACCACCCTATAAACTTAGCTGGTCTAGTTCTCTTAATAAATACAAGACTCGAGCTTCATTATACGTTTTAAATACCCCTAAATATCGCACTTCAACATTCCGTGGTAGTTTTAAATTCTCTGCCACCAAGTGTTGGAATGATCTACCTTCACTATTGCCAGACTTAAAATCTGTATTTACTTTTAACAAAACTTTAAAACAACATTTACTTAATCCACAATTACACTGTCTTATATATCGCGAAATTTCGATACTCTTAAAATAATATATATTTTATTAAATATTGCCAATTTTATTTATATTATATATATATATATATATATATATATATATATATATATATATATATATGTATGCAATGTTGTTGTTATACTTATGTTAAAATTATTCATATATCGTTACACATACACACACACTCTGACACTTTTATACTAGTCATGTTTTTAATAATTTCTTTAAAATGTACCAGATGTTGGCAGAATATCAGCGCTATTTTATAAAATAAAATAGCCATAGCTGAGCCAATAGCCTTTTTTGTTTCTCGTTAATGTCATTTTATACCAGAAGTTGTTTTCTTTAGATAACTAAACTTAACATAACAGTTTATTTTCATTAGTTTTTAACGAGAACAAAATAAATGTTTTTCTTTCTTTCTTTCTTTCTTACCCCGGACGGACCGGCCCGCGGCTGTAGACAGAAAACTATCTACAGCATAGTCCTACCACTACTTTATATATTTCTAAAATGAGTCACGATGCTGTAATTTACTAGCCCTGGCGGGCTTTTTGTAAAAAAAAACAGAAAAACTTGAACATTGCAAATTTTCATATAAGATTATTTAAAACTATGCATTCGCTTTAAAACATTCATTCTCTATATTCCCATGGAATAATTATTGGAACATTTTAAACCAACTGAAATTATAATATCTAAAGAAGAATTGGTAGTTTCTTAATTAAAATTTATTAAATTTTGCCGACACGTAATTAAACTGAAACTGCTTTATTTGATGAAAATAAAATGAAATTATAAAACTTAAGAGCTTTTTTTTTAGGGTAGGCTACTAGACAGAGGGGCGTAAGCACGCATACCCGCAACCCACCCGTGACACCTCGCCTTCGTCATTGGACCGACCACCGGAGCAGCGTGAACGTGACGTCAGTGGCCGGCCCGACGGAATACCCCCTGAGGAGTACCCTCTCCTTGACCGACGTAACGCCCCAGGGAGAGGACATCGGTCTTTCCTCACGCGGTCAGCCTCTCGGTAGGTGACGGACTGATTCCCCGGTCCAGTCACCCGCGGCCTCAACTAGGGCGGCATCAGGCGCAAATAATCGCACCTGCGCCGCCCCAGTCGCGTCGCCGAGGAGACGTTCCTCGCTCACGCGCTCCACCGCCTCCTTCCGCGTGACTACTACCTCGCAGAAGGTTGCGACCGGGTCCCAGTTCCTGACGCTGTCGAGCACCGCCCTGGCGATGGTAGGCAGCGTCAGGTCGGCACCGGTGACTGCGACGACTTCACGGCGCTGCACTGCCCAAACGGCACAAACCTCGAGCGTATGCTGCGCCGTATCCTTGTAGCAATCGCAGTGGTGGCAGGACGGTGTACTCTCCCTCCGGACGACCGTATGCAGGTATTTGGCAAAGCACCCATGCCCCGTCAAAACCTGCACCAGTGGAAAGGAAAGCACCCCGTGCCGCCGTTCTAACCACTGCATCAGCACTGGCCGGAAGGCCTCCACGGTCCGCACACCGAACCGAGGCCTCTCCAGCCGGACTGCCCAACGAGCAATGACGTCTTGGCGGGCGTCAACGCGCCAGGCGGTGAGCTCCCTCAGCGAGACCACACCGCCCTCCACTCGCACCCCCGACACCCGCCGATACAGGTCGGCGAGCATCTCCGCCTCCAGGTCCCACGGGGGAGTCCCGGCCAAAAAACTTAAGAGCTTACGGAGTTTCAATATGTTTAGATAGGTAGTCTATTATAAGAAAACTTAATAACTATCTCATCATTCTCCGACTCTATCTCTATCGAAATTACTCGAGGTCGACGAAGTATGTACTCTTCTTCTTCTTTTTGTGTATTGGCAATCAGCTACTTATAAGAGCCATTGTTGCCAGTGTCGAGTTGACGATCGAGTCGACGACGATTGATCTTCAAGTTTTTAGTGTCTTCAGATTAGTCATTGTCCGTCAGTAAGTCAAATTGTCGCCATCAACAGTGCTATGGCCACACTGTTAATGGTATCTTGTGAGAATTTTGAGGGAAAACGAAAACGCTGTAAAGCAGTTTTATATTATATTCATTACGTCCCAGCACTTCTGTCGCATCACTTACATAAAATGCCATTAAAATGATCTAATATAACGCGTTAAAACACTAAGATATCGAATCTCTATATATATATATATATATATATATATATATATATAAGAGATTTCCACCTATGTATTGACTCATCACGAGATCTCTGGAACCATAAGGCCTACAGACTCTAAATTTGGTAGGAATATTACTTTCGCCGAGTAGAGGTCAGCTAAGAACGGATTTTACGAAATTCCACCCACAAGCGGGGTTGCTGGGGTGTAAAATCTCATTTTTTTAAATATAGCTCCTACGTACTTGGAATTTGTTGTGGTCTTTCTTTCTGTCCTGTGAAGGTCAGATAAAGAGGGATTTTAAGAAATTTCTTTTCCAAAAGGAATTCTATGTAGCGAAAGTAAACTAGAAAAACTTGACTGAACTGACGTAACCGAAGCGAAGCTAGGGTCCGCCCTAGCTTCGCTTCGGTTACGTCAGTTCAGTTTAATATAAGATATAAGCACTACATGACATTTTAGATGCCCCAGTATGTACTCGTAGATATTATAAAAGTTATTGGCAATGGTTTTATAACCGGCCACGTGCCTAACGTCAACCCTCCTTGGAAACATAATTGTTGACCAAAGATGATGAATGGCTCAGGTCGATATAAGGCTTTTAATCGTCATTTCCGACATTCACGAGCAAAGCAAGGATTGGTAGTATTCGTAGCCACTACCACACAGCAAAAACTAATTACTAACTACTGGAAAGTAATAACTAACTGCCAGTATAAAATTAAATTGTATTAAATGATGCCGAGGGATCGCTGATAATATACTTAATACATAATATCAATCTCCTCTTTTTCAAATACAACAACATTCGTTAAGGAATAAACACTGTTATAGTAGATCGGACTGCTTCAGAAACATACAAAATACAAATTATTTCCTAAATATACAATTAATATTTTCCGTGTGCTGACAGAGTAAGAATACTATTCACCACCCCGTATCTTACCCGTGGGTGATCGTACGAGACGACTAAGGGATATAAAACGCATATAACATCTATGCGAGAGAAGGAAAACTCGAAACAAAACCCTATACCAACACGTCTGACCAGCGCGATATAGTAGGTTAATTTCCCTGCCATTACGGAGGAGGCCCGAGCCCAACAATGGGACATATATGGGCTGTGACAATGATGAGAATTAATATATACAAATTCCACATCGACTCCGTATAATCGTTGATGGAACGCACTAAGATCTCAGCACTGATCTTACACAGGGTTCGAACCTACGATATTCAGCGTAAAAAGTTTTTTTATTCGGACTAATTCCACCACATATTCCCACCACTGTAACTCCTGTAAGCCAGGATCCACAATGGTCTCCATAAAAAACAGCGAGGTTTGCTTCTTCTTTTTTTTTGCGGTGGGCCATGCACGTGGTCGCGTCCCGCCAAATCAGTCCGGGGCGACGGAAGAGTCGACGCGCAACCCCATAGAACCACCCTGCAAACACCTCCCTTCGCCGTGCGAGTGGGTCACCGGTACCCAATCTTTGTCTTCGGTGGCCAGCGAGGTTTGACCCTCAGGAAGTTTCGGGTCGCGGTTTTAATAGTCTTGGGACCCGCAACAAATTTAATTAGAAAAGAATAACATTAGTTTGTAAAAATTCCTTCCCTCTTATACAAAGCGGAAGTCACGAAGCAAAAATTGGCTAATTGGTCAATATGTAGGAGAATATACTGATACCTAAAGTGTAGCAGTACAGCAGGCATGGTGGTTAAGATACCGATCTTGCGTACCAGTGTCACGGGTTCGATTCCTAAGCAGAATAATACTTTGCTAATTTTTTTTTTTATTAAAAACCACCCTGCACTAAGGAAATAAACCTTGTATATTATATGTTTGTAAAGTTCCTCGCAATACAAGGATTATTTTCTTAGTGCAGGGTGGTGAGTTTTCACGCGTACTAACGCTCACGACTGTCAACAGCTCATGCGACAATAGCCAATGTATGAAAATGTATGGCGCAGCTTATGTCATGTGTCGCTTACGACTGTCGCAAACCTTGGAAATGGCGCAATACAGTGTCATACTTTGACTATTGTCGCTTCGACCGCGCGTGACAGTCGTAAGCGTTTAAACGCGCGCGACCGCTTTTTAAGACAATGTGCGGAAATGAACCTTTAATGTTCTCAAGGTTTGCAACAAACTTATCATAAATTACAATCACTGGCACCATAAAAGAGGTCGCCTACGCTTCCGATCAAATACGTCATGAGGAAATAAGTTTTTCTACCCACGCGGATTAAAATATAATATTTTTTTTTTCGAATCTCAAAATTTCTAACAAAATATTCCAGGATATTAAGTTAACAATAAATTCCGTTTTCAATCGACCTCGGATCCAATATGGACATAGACGTCCTTTCAAGTTGACGCTGTAAAATGTTTTGGTCCACATTTTTATACTCCGAAACGAGGGCGCATAAAAATATATATTGGACCTTAACTTTTATCCGTGAGGTTTCCTCAAATAAATTGATTTTTCGGCACACGAGTTGATTCTAAAATAAATAAGTGATAATTCACACTTGGATAGACATGTTTATTGACATGTGTATTAAGACTTTTTGACGTAGTAACGTCTTATAAACCAAGCATGCAAGCGAGAGCGCGGAACAAGTGATAAACACAAGTGAAGTGAAATGTTATTGCGGTTGCCATTGTTTAGCAAAAAAAGGTAATTAATTCTTGCATTTTAAGAATTTGACGTGAACTATTTTGTTTATAACCTGAAGACTTTGACGTGAACTATTTTGTTTATTAACTGTTAATAAACTGAAGTGAAAAGTTAATGTTATTTTAATTGTTTATGTTTGTTCAATTCATAAAAGTATGCAATTTTTCATGAATGTTTTCTTATGACGTTATCACGTAAAATCGTGTATATATATATATATATATATATATATATATATATACATATATACACGACGTATTAGCGACGATATAGATATATTTATATATATATACATATATATATATATATATATATATATATATATATATATATATATATATATATATATATATATATATATATACATATATATATATATATATATATATATATATATGTATATAGATATATATACATACATATATATATACCTACCTGCACCTCTCTGCCTACCCTGCAAGGGATATGGCGTGATGATATGTATGTATGTATATATATACATATCGTCGTCAATATGTCGAATATATGCCCTCAGTCATGATTATATCACGAACAAATTTTCTTTCCTTTCATATTTTCTCGTCCATATTTACAATAAATACCTATCTATTACTTTCTGAAAGAGGTATTCGAAACCTGTCATCCGATTACGGGTTAGAGACATACCATTAGCTACATAATATAACCTCCTTACGAAATTACAAATTCTTTCTTGAAAGAAAATATGTTGCTATCAAGATATGTTGCTGCTTCAAAGCTTTGATAATATAGATAGAGACTTTAGAAATTAGTACCTCCATAAATTAGGAACTTTATTAGTCCACACATTGCCTAAATACGCCCTATGCTAACTAAACTAACTTATGCTAGAGTAGTTTTCGTTTATGTTAAGTCACAGAGGATCCCATAATAATGTTTTGAAATAACTTGGGAACTTTTACATTACACTAAGTTAGGAACCCCATCATCATCATCATCACTTCAGCTCATATATGCCCCACTGCTAGGCTCGAGCCTCCTCCATACTTAGAGGGAAATTGACCTACTACACCACGCTGGTCAGATATGTTGGTATAAGGTTTTATTTCAAAATTTTCTTCTCTTGCATAGATGTTTATGCATATGTTGTCCCTTAGTCGTCTTTTATAACCACCCACGGGTAAGATAGAGGGTGGTGAATTGTATTCTTACCCCGTCACCAAACGGAAAACCCCATAGAGTACTATATTATACTCTTGAGCCCTGTTGCTTAAATGTTTTGGATTTTACGCTTTATGTTCATCATTAATCTGCGTAAGGATGATGTAACAGCCATCTAAGGCTAACATCCATAAAAAGAATCACCTATTTATCAAGATGAGTGCCCTCACCCCTAACCACAGACTGAGTAAAGTATTAACCTATATGCAACCCACATAAGTACTCAAAAAAAGTGTGTATGTCAGCTCCGACACACGACTGGAGTTTACTCCTTAAGTACGATTATCAAAACAGGCGCAAAAAAAAAGCTCATTTGACTAAAAATAATATGTATATTTTTATTTACGTTTATTAAAAGTGTTCAGTGAAGTATTACCTCACAAAATTTCGACAAGAATTAATAAATAAAAAAAAAGAATTAATAAATTACCTCACAAAATTTCGACAAGAATTAAACGCCAATATGTTAAATATCAACTTGCTTAACAGACATTTTTCAGCTTCTTCTATCTTTGATAACTCTGCTAAGACTACTACTATTAATTATCTCTCTTCGATGCCTTCTCCCAGCCATCCTCAATTCATGTTTAACCTTTTCACCAGTTGTGACGTTAAAAAATCTATAATGTCTATAACATCCAATGCTGTCGGATCTGATTGTGTCAGCCGTAACATGATCCTTCCTATCCTCAATGAAATCCTCCCAACCATCTGTTATATCCTTAATTTTTCTGTAACAAATGGTGTGTTTCCATCCATGTGGAAAGATGCCGAAATAACTCCCTTGCCTAAAGTACGTAAACCGGTATCCTTCTCCGACTATCGTCCTATATCCACTCTACCTTTCCTTTCCAAGGTTCTTCAACGTCTTATCCACACACAGAACAGTAATTTCCTCTACAAAAATAACCTCCTTGATCCTTTCCAATCCGGTTTTCGTCCTGGTCACAGTACCACAACAGCACTAGTCAACATTACGGATGACATCAGATCTGGCATGGACTGTGGAAAGTTAACGGTACTGGCGTTATTAGATTTTAGTAACGCGTTTAATACGGTTGACGGCGACATATTACTCAGTCTGCTCCGGTCTATGAATATATCTCAAATAGCCATAGATTGGTTTCACAGTTACCTGTGCGGCCGCCGACAACGTATTTGCATTGAAAATACTAATTCCTCTTGGTGTACTACTACTGCCGGCGTGCCCCAGGGTAGCATTTTATCTCCACTACTTTTCTCCATCTTTATAAATTCCATTTCTAATAACCTATCTTCTTCCTATCATCTTTACGCAGATGATCTTCAAATCTATTTCCAAACCTCACCAATCCAACTATCGCATGCTGTGTCTGTTCTTAATAAAGACCTTGACGAGATAAGGGCCTGGAGTTTGTCTCATGGCATCACTGTGAAACCATCAAACACGCAGGTTGCCATCATAGGTAGTGCGAAACTGACCTCGAAAATTAATTGGTCTGAATTACCTAAAGTAAAGTTTGAAGGTGTTACTATCCCATTCAATGACAATGTCAAGAATTTAGGCCTGATTATTGATAGTAACCTAACTTGGGTTCCTCAACTACAAGAAGTAAGCCGTAAAGTATTTGCCTCTGCTGGATCTTTTAGGAGATTACGTAATTTCTTGCCAACTGCGACTAAAATTGCGCTTGCTACTTCCTTACTTCTACCTATACTTGATTACGCAGATGTCAGCTATTTAAATCTCACCGAGGGGCAATTGGATAAACTTGAGCGTCTGCAAAATGT
Organism: Lymantria monacha; assembly: GCA_905163515.2. Classification (NCBI taxonomy): domain Eukaryota; kingdom Metazoa; phylum Arthropoda; class Insecta; order Lepidoptera; family Erebidae; genus Lymantria; species Lymantria monacha. The sequence goes on along the minus strand of LR991107.1, from coordinate 8,162,180 downwards.
TTGTATTCGATTCATATTTGGCCTTCGCAAATATGATCATGTTTCCCAATTTCGTGCAAAACTCAAGTGGCTACCAATTCGCCTTCGTCGGAATTCTCATATTCTCTCTTTACTCTATAATATACTATTTAATCCTTCCACTCCTTCCTATTTAAAAAGTCGTTTTATATACCTTCACGATACACATGACAAATGTTTAAGGTCATCACTAAACCTACAATTAAAAACACCAAAACATTCTACATGTTACAGCGGTAAATCATTTACCGTAACTGCCATCCGTTTGTGGAACGATCTTCCGAAAGAAATAAGGCATGCTGATTCATTAGACATTTTTAAAAAAAATGGTGAAGTCACACTATCTGGAACTGTAATACTTACATTGTTAATCACTACTACCTACATTCTTTATTGTTTATTCTATTATTGAAATATGTATTTAGTATATTTTATTATAAATATTTAAGTAAGTCTATTTAATTGTATGTATATATGTGTGTGTGTATGTATGTATGTGTATGTGTATATGTGTATGTATATATATATATATATATATATATATATATATATATATATATATATATATATATATATATATATATATATATATATATATATATGTGTATGTGTATGTATATGTATATATGTGTGTATGTATGTATATATATATATGTATATATGTATGTGTATGTTTGTGTAGATGTGTATGTGTTTATGTTTAAATTATTTATTAATGTATAATGTATGATAGGTTTTAATTTTTTCTATAGTTTACACCACCAACTACCTTTCTTTCCTGCGCTAATTCCATCCAAAGGTTGCCTGGAAGAAATCGCTTATAGCGATAAGGCCGCCCATTGTACTGTATCCAATAAATATGTATAGCTTTTTGTATTCAATACTGGTGTACAATAAAGTGTAAAATAAATAAATACCTCACGTCAGAAAGTGAAAGGTTGCGCACCAAAAACGTAACGAGGTCATTTGATCACTAGATTTTACTCCTCAAATTTTTCTCATACCGGGCGCCTTATATGAAAATCGATTCTTAAGGAGTAAACTCCTAAAAAATCCTATTTAGATATTTAAGTAAACCTTAACTCTAGATATCTCGAGTATGCGTTCTCATATTACATAACATGTCAATTCGCTGCCATTCGAGTATCGACCGGAATCTGCTTGCGAATTTTTTTCGATAAAGCTATTTTATCGGTATCACGGTAACAAAGCGGTAAGACGTCACAAGCATTCACAATTTTGTTCGTTCCAAGATTTTGTAGGTGATATTCTATACTTATTTGTCGGGATTTGTTTACATGGAATACCTATTGAATAACCGTATTGACGCAATAAGCCTAGGGGTATAAACGGAGTCAATAAGACATCGAATTTGATCTTGCCTCTGACAGTACACTGTTGAATAAGGGGGCGTATAAGGATAGAAAATGAAAATGAACCCTAAATATATATTCCTATATTTTTTACTTATTTTTACTATATTTTATTAATTCATCATCACCTTAACGGATACATATATATATATATATATATATATATATATATATATATATATATATATATATATATATATATATATATATATAAGCTGTGTGGTAGCGGCTACGAATACTACCAACCCTTACTTTGGTTGACGTCAGGCAGGCGGCCGGTCATAAAACTATTGCCAATAACTTTTACAATATGTACTATGAAATAAGAGTACATATTGTGTCGTCCCCAAGTAATTGGGATAAGAGTAAGTATATATATATATATATATGCGTTAAGTGAAATTTTGTTCCAAGTACCCAAAAAAGAATTCCCTGAAAATTTGTGACCTTTTGTGTTAATATTAATATTAAGTCTTCGACCAAGGCGTGTAAAGATTTTCCATTAAAAATACTCAGAAACTCTGATCTTTATCTTTAAATTTCTATAGCTCATCGTTATTTCATAGCATCGCTTCGACCATGGACGGGTTTTTTTTTAGAATTGAATGCTCTACGAGTGTCCATGGCGGCCAAACCGTAACTCGAACCGGCGGGGAAGTACAGGCCTCTTAAGCTTGATTTTTACATGAAATTTGCGTGTTTTCGCATTTATCTCGTGAATAATAAGAATTACAGAAAAAATTTGCATGACAAACTTGTAGAACCTTCAATTTTCTACAAGTAAGATTCGTAGTACCAAGTCGTTAAAATCAATATTTCCGGAAATATTTAATGGACAATGGACTCCACAATAGGAAGGCAATTGACTTACTATACCACGCTGGTCAGGTGGGTTGGTATAGGGTGTGTTATATCGAGTTTTCCTTCTCTTGTATAGATGTTATCTGCATATTATATCCCATAGTCAACTCAGACACCCAAGGGCAAGAAAGGAAGTGTTGAATTAATTTTCTTACGACCACATGGAAAATTTTATCAATTCGTCAAAATTTGCTTTAAAAACTACATGCCTATAAATTAAAAAAAAATGTAAACAATAATTACGTAGTCGATAAGAAAAGGGCAGTAAAATAGAACGTAATAGCTTTTTAATCATTTTTTTAGTTTCTATATTTATATACGCTTATCTCTAAAAGTAATTAATAGAGTTTAAGTTTTTACAGTTAGATTATGCTAAGCTTGCAGTAATATTTAAGCTTTATTTAATTGAAATCTGATATCAGCGTATAAAGTTATCATCCTTTAAAATAATATAATAAAATAATCGTTAAAGAAGGAGTGCCTAATACTTATAGAATTTAATTTTGCTCAAACGAACTTGCATAAATAACTTCAAATAATATATTTTTTTTTATAGCTTATAGTGGCAAATGACCAGGCAGCACACCTGATGGTAAGTGTCACTGCCGCCCATGAATCGTTGCAATACTAAGGGTATAGCTAGGCCGTTGCCTACCAATACAAACCCCAAACTCACCCCAGTTTGGGCTTCCAGCTTTCTCGATGTATATTATTATGTAATATTTCAGATTGCGTAATATGTGTTATTTAAAGTTGAATTAGGAAAATTTACAGCCACTAATGATTAATATTTGTGATATTTACGAGTATTGCACATTTGAAATAAAACAGCAAATTCTTAAAAAGTTAGATTTCTTTCAAAATTAGTTTTAATTCAATTCAGTAAAAAATATTTTAGTATTATAACTGATATACTCCTAAATCGAACAATAGAAATAATAAATGATCAATAATTAATAAATTATTTGTAAGAAAATCATATGCTTTTATAACACCTACACGTAATTCGTTGTGGAAATGTCGTAGGAGGCAAATATTTATTTAAAATTTATAAGTGTTGTTTTATGACAGATTATGCCGTTCAACCGAAAAACCCTTTTGTGAGGAAGTACCTCAAGTCAGGACCGTAAGACGGTAACAGGTCGGGTGTGTTTCACGAAATGACGTAGATCGTGAAAGATGTCCTTCAACGCAGTTGTCACTAACTAATAGTCAGATTACTGAAGAAAATACACACGCCAAATATGATATGATTCAGAAACATTTCGATATAGGTATGAGCTAAATTAAACAAGAAAGAATGAAAAAACGTTAAGAAATTTTATTGATGCTGAATCCCATACAAATTGACGTCAGAACAGAAAGGAGCTTACTGATTGGTTATACAAAAATATTACTTGATTAGAATCACGAATATTGTTTATGACATCGTCATGTGAAATGAAACGAGAATTTATTAAATTTAACCACAAAAAAGTAGTTTGTAATCGAGGGTCCAAAAACGAAAATAGACGAACAAAATTTGGAGAGGCGAGATACGTCAATAAAAAAAATGATCGCATATTTTTCTCGCATGCGTTAGTTTAAATATCTCCCACCTTTTCTTGCCACAATATCCCACCAAAACCATACGGGGGTGGTGACGGACACCAGTTGCAAATACACAAGCTGTCATATTATACTTATTTATCGCCATTTTGGTTGAACACCCATTGTATGATAGCACTTGAGGGCCAAAGAAACGGTTCACAACTATTTTTTTGTCCACTGTGTTTGAAAATAAGTAAGTAAAATTTTTATATCCGCATCCTTAGTCCACCTTTCCAGCGGATAATCGGCATCGCGAGGTAATTATCTTTAATAACCTGCCTGGCAGAATTGAATTATGCATTAAAAAAATTTATTATCATCATCCTAATCATATTCCTATTTCTTATTACTCGGGATCGACACTATGTTCGCTTTACCTATCTCTTTTCATGCAGCCCATCTAAATTTTCTTTGATTTTCCTTACCCCTAATGCCTTTGCCTCATAATATTACATTCAATCCCGTCCGTAATGTATCCCATAGTCGTGTCAAGTATTCACTTTTTAATTCTGTCATCACGAGCGCAATTTCTAGATTTTCGCTAATATGAAAAAATGAGTTATTAATAGAAATACGAACTCTACAATTTTAATTATTTCTAATTTTTACATGAATATTACAGGTTTGAAATAAAAATATTTTTACGGTATTTTTTTTTTGCGTTTATTTATTCAGTCATCCGATGACAATGAACGTTGTAAAATGTTCGAAATATCTGGAAATTAAAAATAAAATACGCGTTAAAATTATTAAAAAATAATTTTGATTCAAATCTAGAATTCTTAGTATATACGGTTCGCTTTTAAATTCAAGTTATAAATGTTTAAATAAGTTAATTGTAAATGTCATCTTCATCTGTCTTTGAAAACCTTTATCTCGTTATCGAAACTTTTAGTTAGCTAATTGCATTGTTATCTAAATATATTTTTAGAACTATCTATTAAACAATCTTTCTGTAATAATAGACTAAGAATATAATTCAATATCCATTTTCACAGTGTCGTAAAAGGTGATTAATTGATTTAAATATTATTACTGCAAGAGAAGGAAAGCTTGTTGAAAAACCAACCATTCTAACAAGAATATATCATCATTCATCATTACCCTGCTCTTTTCTCCCAACATTACTTTCATCCCGTCTCATCATATGTCCATAATAAGTCAGGCACCCACTTTCAAATTCCTCTTATATGCTCATTTCTTATCTTATCCATTCTCGTCAGGCCACACATACATCTTAACATTCGCATCTCAGCTACATGCAGTACTCTCATCCGTCGCTTTTGTAGCCCAACATGCTGACCCGTACAATACGTCATCTAACAAGCACATATGTAATAGGTAAATTTTTCACCCATTATGGAATAGATCGTGCCCAATAATGAAACGTAATTGAATCGAAGAAAAAGAAGATCCACCAGAAACCATTCCCTAGAAGGTATTATTGTTTCTTTTAACGATTTTCATAGATATGTGCAACTTGAAAAATAACTTAAATTAGACAACTTGAAACATAAATAAATCTTGATCTTAATGTCTTTATGGACAAGCGTGGATGGCCTGAGGTCATGCCGAGGCCTTTGAGTACATATAAATGTCATCATCACAGCCCATATACGACTATGTCCCACTTTTGGGCTCGGGCTTTCTCCGAAATGAGAGGGAAATTAACCTAATATACCGCGCTGGTCAGACGTGTTGGTATAGGGTTTTATTCTCTTGCATAGATGTTATATGCGTTTTATATCGCTTAGTCGTCTCTTACGATCATCCACGGGTAAGATAGGGGGTGGTGAATGGTATTCTTACTCCGTCACCACACGGACCCACATAAATGTGAATCGTGTTAAATATTTAATAAACATTATTTATATGTGTGAATATTGCGTAAAGATTCAAAACCGTAGGTGATAAAAAAAAATGGGTTATGTAGTATATAGGTACATTCCAATGAAATATCTGAAATATTCTGATCCTAAAAAAATATTTACATAAAAGAGTGAGTAGGTATGAAAGAGAGTATTGGTGTAAAGATGCGAAAGGGAATACTCCGATGGTTCGGACATGTGGAAAGAATGCCGAACGAACGTCTGGTTAAGAAGATATATAATGCGAAAGTGGAAGGATGTAGGTACCGAGGGAGACCGAGATTAACCTACCTAGACCAGATCGGTCACGTACTGAAAGAAGGTGGAGTCAAGAGTCTCCGAAACTAGCGAGCGTGTATGAAGAGAATTATGAATGTTGAGGAAGCGAGTGAAGTATGTAAGGATAGAGTTCTCTGACACTCTATTCTCTCTGCCTACCCCGCAAGGGATATGGTGTGATGATATGTATGTACTCGTACGTATGTATGTATTAAAATATTTAATTAACTGTCAAAAACCCTAAATAATTTTTTTTTTCAAAAGGTGCATTAATAGAAGAAATTTGATGAAATTGACAACCCTGTAATACAATTAGAATAATACGACAACCTTAATCCTCAAATTGAAATGTACTTGATTGCTCCATGTTCGGTCACCGCTTAATATAATTATCATAAGGGAAATATCCCTTTGATTTACAATATTAATGCCTTATGCGAAGTACTTACAAAGGTCCATGTATTAAGAACAGTTTGAAGTTTATACGGAAAGGTCTAAAGCGGATTGTATATGTTATTATGTAACTAAATATAGCTCTTTATACGTGTAGTGACGAGGTAAGAATACAAATCATCACCCCCTATCTTAACCGTTGGTGATCATAAGAGACGACTAAGCGATAGAAAATGCATATAACATATAAGGAAGAGAAGTATACCAACACGTCTGACCAGCGTGGTATAGTACCGTCCGCCAAGTCGCACCGCCGCCGGCGACCGAGAAGGAGAAGGCACCGTTATGCGTACCTCCTCCCACCCCCTAGAGGGACGATAGGACGTGGCCAGAAGGCCAAGCGTGGGGGTGCGGCTGATCTCCGGCTCCCTGTAAAAGCGCGGAAGGGGCTGCTGTGGTCTGTCACCGGCGGGGGATAGCGCGTAAATGCGTTTCCATAAATTAAAAAGAAAAAAAAAACGCATGGTGTAGTACGTCAATTTCCCTCCCATTACGGAGGAGGCTCAAACCCAATAGTGGGACATATTATGAGGTCAGATGATGAGATGAACTAAATATAGCTCTTAGTGAGACCAAAGATTACCATTATAGATCGATCATTATAATATCGAGTTTTGACCTACAGTCTCAGCTTTTTAATTTGAGAATCGCTTTTTAGATTCTTTTCTCATCGAATTATTTCAGAAGGCATAAGCAGAAGCTGTATGTAACTACACGACCAATTTCACGTTTCTATTGGTTACGTTTACAATTTTTGAGTATACCATTCAGTCTTAAGAGTAACTGCAAGCGAAACCGGTTTATAGGTAGATGATCCTACCAAGGATTCCATCCATCCATCAGCCCACAAACGTCCACTGTTGAACATAGGCCTCCCCATGAGAATGCCATTCATAACGATTCTGTGCCACTCGCAACCAACGGTTTCCCGCGACCTTCATGATGCCGTCAGTCTACCTAGTCGGCGGGTCGTCCGAATTGTGGTCGCCACTCTAGAACCTTTCCTCTCCAACGGTTGTCGGTTCGTCGAGCTATGTGGTCTGCCCATTGCCAGTTGAACGTGCTAATTCTTCGGGCTATGTCGGTTACAAACCTTTCTTCTACGGATTTTTGTATTTCGGATTTTATCACGTCGAAAAATACCGAGCATAGCCCTCTCCATAGCACGCTGAGCAACTTTGAGCCATTTTATGAGGCCGACATTTAGAGACCACGTTTGAATGCCGTAAGTCATCGCTGGTAACACACACTTAAAATGATCAGTATTATTTAATAAAAAAATGTGACTTTTTGCTTTCAGATGCATGTATGAAAATATTTCATGTTTTTTTTTTGTCTAATGGTCATTATAATAAATTGTGAGAAGAGGTCAAATGACAATTCATTCATCATCATGTCAGCTCATATATGCTCTTTTACTGGGCTTAAGGATCCTCCACATTGGGAGAGCAATTCTAGATATACTATAACACGCTGATCAGACTTATTGTATATGATTATAGATGTTCCATGCTTGCGTCCCTCAGTCAATTTTTACGATCACCTACAGGTAAGAAAGGGGGTGATAATTTGTATTCTTACTCCGTTATCATACGGAAAGATGACATTTGCTACGAGAAAATTAAAGTTTCACCAACTCTCATCATTCTCCTACTCTTATCCCAATTACTTGGACTCGACACAGTATGTACTCTTATTTTATAGTACATATTGTAAAAATTATTGGCAATAGTTTTATGACCAGCCACCTACCAGACGTCAACCCTCCTTGAGAATGTAATTGTTGACCAATCGGCATCAGATGGAGTTGGCCCAAGTCGTTATAAGGCTCTTTGTCGTCTTTTACGACATGCACGAACAAAGTAAGGGTTGATAGTATTCTTAGCCGCTACCACACAGCTTAAAATCTTAAAGTTTCACCAACTCTATAGTACAAATATCATTATTTTCATCGAAAAATTCAAAAATAAACCTACAATAAATTACAATATTTTACTTTTTTTTTTTAAATTTAAGGAATATTCGAAATAGAACCCAAGTCGTTTGATCAGTATGGTGAAGTAAATCCATTTCACTTATATTCAGGGTCGCGTCCAAAAATGGCGAGTATATGAGCTGAGATGATGACTAAGAACGATATTAGCACTGCTGATTTCACCAGAAAGCAGAACTCAATATTATTCGAAACAATAAAGGCAGATAGGGTTGAAAGATATTTAATCCTCGTCTCTCTATAATAAATCACTAATAGCAATTTAATATTTAACCCTCTCCATTTAAACACATTTAACGAATCCACCCTTCAATGAATAATATGCTACTTTAGATTTAACCCTTTACACCCACGTGGATTAAATATAGCAACAGTAAAAATAAAATTCAGAGAATTCAAAAGCAATTTGGTGATAATTCTATTTATTTATTGCTGTAGGTTTAATCGCGTAGCGGATTATATTGAATCATCATCATCACAGCCCATATATGTCCCACTGTTGGGCTCGGGCCTCCTCCGTAATGGGAGGGAAATTAACATACTATATCACGCTGGTCAGACGTGTTCGTATAGGGTTTAGTTTCGAGATTTCCTTCTCTTGCATACATGTTATATGCGTTTTATATCTCTTAATCGTCTCTTACGATCACCCACGGGTATGTTATTCTTACTCCGTCACCACATGGATATTAAATTGAACATAGTAAACTAATTTAACTGAATAACTAGAATCCTCGCAGTATCAGAGTAACAATATGATTTAGATTACTTCATTGCAAGAAACGTCACGGTGGTATACACCAAGACCCTCTACTTTTCACGTTGTAAGTCATTAAAAATACTTATTTTTTTTTTGTTTTAAACAGAATGTTAAAAAAAGATTTCTAAATTACTGAAATTTAGCATTTAATATGCTTAATTATTTATAAAACCCGATTACCAAGCGAAAAAGCTTTCTAATGAATCGATTTAAGTGAAATAGGATATAGCGGATTATATTGAATCATCATCATCACAGCCCATATATGTCCCACTGTTGGGCTCGGGCCTCCTCCGTAATGGGAGGGAAATTAACATACTATATCACGCTGGTCAGACGTGTTCGTATAGGGTTTAGTTTCGAGATTTCCTTCTCTTGCATACATGTTATATGCGTTTTATATCTCTTAATCGTCTCTTACGATCACCCACGGGTATGTTATTCTTACTCCGTCACCACATGGATATTAAATTGAACATAGTAAACTAATTTAACTGAATAACTAGAATCCTCGCAGTATCAGAGTAACAATATGATTTAGATTACTTCATTGCAAGAAACGTCACGGTGGTATACACCAAGACCCTCTACTTTTCACGTTGTAAGTCATTAAAAATACTTATTTTTTTTTTGTTTTAAACAGAATGTTAAAAAAAGATTTCTAAATTACTGAAATTTAGCATTTAATATGCTTAATTATTTATAAAACCCGATTACCAAGCGAAAAAGCTTTCTAATGAATCGATTTAAGTGAAATAGGTGACAAAGATCTAACTCTCTACCACGTCCTTGATCACAAGACATAATCGTTAGGCTACCAAGCCGTATCGTGCCAGTATTGTGGGTTCGATACCCCAGCAGAACAATACTTTTCGATCCACAAGCTGTTGTTTTGAATCTAAGGATAATTTATATCAATTAATTTTAAATTCTCCTGTAATATAACACAATGATTATTTAAATTACTGAAATTTTTAGCATTTAATATGCTTAATTATTTATAAAACCCGATTACGAAGCGAAAAATGATGTCACAAGTGGGATTCGAACCCATACCTATTGGAAAGCCGTCCCAATCGTGCTGCCACTTACACCACCGTGAACTATTGTAGGACATTCAAATCTCGCTTCGTATTACATTTACGTCTTTTAAGGAGACGTGTGCCATCTACCTGACAATTTTTACATATTGTATGGGCTTAATACTTCAAAATTTGCAGTTACAATTGTATTAAACAATGACACAACCTTGTTATTCAAATTACTGAAATTTTAGCATTTAATATGCTTAATTATTTATAAAAACCCGATTACGACGCGAAATGATTGATGATTATTTCCTTGATGCAAGGTATTGTTTCTTTAAAAAAAAATTAAATAAAGTAGGTATATTTATTTATAGTAATTATTTTTATCTGTCAATTTATTTGTCGTTTGTCCCTTGAAATATATTAAATATTCCCGTGTACTTTGATTGCTGGATTTTTTTTCGTAATATATGTATAATGTATATTCATCATCATTTTGCTACTCTTCTCCCAATTATTGAAAGAAGAATGAGGATGGTGTCCGATGGTTTACTGTGTGAGACACAAGGAGGTTTCAGGAGTGGAAGGGGATGCATGGATCAAGTGTTCTCTCTGCGCAACATTGTGGAGAAGCATCTGGCTCTAGGTCAGAGGATTTTCTGCAGTTTTGTGGATCTGGAGAGAGCATTTGACACGGTTGTACGAAAGGAACTTTGGGACATTTTACCGGAGCATGGTATTAACGGTAAACTGCTGCAGGCTGTGCAGTCCAGTTACATGGGCTGTAGAGCCTGTGTGCGGCTGGATGACTGGATGATGGAATGTCGCCTTGGTTTGACGTCAATATCGGCGTTAAGCAGGGGTGCGTTCTGTCAGCCAGGCTGTTTATCATATATCTGGATAAATGTCTCCAAAGGTTGAACGATATGAATGTGGGAGTCCAGATGGGCGACTCAGTGGTCACTGCTCTGCTTTATGCAGATGATGCAGTCCTGCTGGCACAGTCAGTGACTGACCTGCAGACCTTAGTCGACACAATGACAGAAGATTGTAAGAAAAGGGGTCTACGCGTGAATGTGAGCAAAACCAAAATAACGGTCTTTGAAAGAGATGAAGCCAGAACAGATGTAAGAGTAACAATAGGTAATGATGTACTAGAGCAAGTGGATGAATTTGTATATCTTGGATGTGGACTGAGCAGAGATGGAAGGTACACCACTGATATAGAGCGAAGAGTGAATGCGGGAAATAGAGTGAACGGAGCGTTGGGGCAACTTCTCGGCAGCCACCAGCTCAGCCAGAAGGCACGTGTAGCAATACATAACGCAGTGGTTGTGCCAACATTACTGTATGGAAGTGAGAGTTGGGTATGCAGAAAAGAGTATGAAAGTAAAATTAATGCGGTCGAAATGTGATCTCTGCGGAAAATCTGTGGAGTTAGGCTGACCGACCGCATTCGTAACGACGACGTAAGAGAGCGAATAGGTATGAAAGAGAGTATTGGTGTAAAGATACGAAAGGGAATGCACCGATGGTTCGGACATGTGGAAAGAATGCCGAACGAACGTCTGGTTAAGAAGATATACTAATGCGAAATTGGAAGGATGTAGGTACCGGGGGAGACCGAGACTAACCTACCTAGACCAGATCGGTCATGTACTGAAGGAAAGTGGAGTCAAGAGTCTCCGAAACCGGCGAGCGTGTATGAAGAGAATTGTGAATGTTGAGGAAGCGAGTGAAGTATGCCAGGATAGAGTTCTCTGGCACTCTGTTCTCTCTGCCTACCCTGCAAGGGATATGGCGTGATGATATGTATGTATGTATGTTCTCCCTATTACATGGGGCTGACGATATAAGAATTTCCTCCTCTAGTGTACATAGCCTAACCTTTGCTATACCAGGAGTATAGCTAGGCCGCTGCCTACCAATATAAACCCCAAACCCACCCAGTTGGGCTTCCGGCTCTCTCGCTCACCGCTGACAACAGTACCAATGCTCAGACGTCGATCTTCTGCGAGAATGTGGTACTACCCCGGACGGACCGGCCCGCAGCTATCGACAGAAAATTGTCAACAGCGTGGTCCTACCATTATTAGTAACTCAATTCGGATTCTTAATATCCCTTTGTTAGTTGTATCCCTTTGTAATAGTGTAGTTTTTCTTAGTTTCCTAGTTGGACTTTTTTTTAAATATTTTTTTATTAATTATTTTTATTATTTAAATATATATCTACAATGTAGTATATTTTTCAAAACACGCTAAAAAAAATACCGATCATCCAGATATTTTATTTTGAAACGCACTACACTAAAAATATACGTGCATATTATTTTAACAGATAAGGTTAGAAGTAGGTAATGTGGGCGTTCAAATCTTAGCCAACACACTCAATCCTTTTCGAAGATTACAGTCGTCCCATTATCTACACTATGCTCTTGAATAAATAAAACTTAAGTATATCCTTAAAAAAATACATGTTCAAATACATTACGGAATGGGTGGCAGAAATTGAATAGTAAGACTCTTCAAAAACTAGATCTCTATAAATACAAGTATTTTATTGTCGTTATGAAATATATTAGAGAGAAGGAAAACTCGAAACAAAACCCTATAGCAACACGTCTGACCAGCTCGGTATAGTAGGTTAATTTCCCTCCCATTACGTAGGGAGGCCTGAGCCAAACAGTGGGACATTTATGGGCTGTGATGATCATGATGAAAAATTATATTAATTGTATTAAAAGTAAAATTTGATTTGAAATCAAACTTTTTTTATAGATTTTATTGTATTGCATTTTCAATCTCAACGTTTCGAACTTTTAACAACGTTCATGACTATCCCGTGAATACGGGAGAGTCGCCATAATCATCTCAGATCACACATGTTCCACTGTTGGGCTCAAGCCTCCTCCACAACGGGAAGGAAATTGACTTACTATACCACGCTGACCAGACGTCTTGAGTCTTTCTTCTAGAGTTTTGTTTCGAGTTTACCTTCTCTTGCATAGATGTTATATCGCTTGCCAAGAATAGTGTCACAACTGTAAAAAATACAATTTTCATTATATTTCAATTTTTGATGGTGGAAGGGTGTTAATATTATCAATTCACCCTATCAACTCTTCATCGTCATTCTTAAGGATATTATGCTGACGTTCGTGCATTTGGAATCGCTGCTGAACCGAGCTGAAAAAAGGAAATACTTATTTTGAGACTCTTGAAAAATTTTGCTATTTTGAATTGTGACACTATTCTTCTGGGCAAACGATATGCGTTTTATATCCCTTAAACGTCTCTAACGATCACCTACGTGTAATATAAAGGTGGCGAATTGTATTCTTAGTCCGTCACCACACGAGAGGGTATCTCCCTATAAAAATAGTATTATTTCAAATGTGTAATACTCGCTTCAAACATTAGAAATCATTATCTTAACGTTTAATGTAACTATAATGAAAATTATCCTTCTTTTGAAAGACCAGAAATATATTTTATAATCAATGTAGTTTATTAACTACATGGGCTATAATAGTACATTACAGCAGCGGCCAGCAAACGAGGCACTGATGGACGAACGTGTAAATGTGAGCCGAGGCGAAGCCGAAGCACACATATGTAAGTCCATCAATTCCTAGTTGTGGCCAAGACTTGTATAGTGCTTTTCTCAAATAATGCGCAAATTAAAACTACTTAGTACTAAGTAGAACTGTATACATGACGAACAACGAACAACATTTTTCACGTGCTAAAGGGTTCATTTGCTTTTTTTTTCATTATCAAACAGGTTTCTTTTTCATGCCAGTTCAAAATTGAAATAAAACTCTCATAAGATGCCTATTTGGTTGCCATGTTTTGGAGTAACAAATCGTTCCATTTTTAAAATACATGATAGATACGAATTTACATATATATTTATTTGACCGCTAAAAAAAGATAGATATGGATTTTCATAATTTTTTGCCGACTGCTGCTTGCATGCTTTTGGTCAGTACAGCAATTTCGATTTATCTCGAAAAAGGTTGCCAAAATAATCGTCTAAATAATAATAATAACACAATTTCACTCGTCCTTTATATTATTATATTATCATCATCATCATAATTATCATCATCATCATAATCATCTCAGCCCATATATGTCCCACTGCTGGGCTCGGACGTCCTCCATAATGGAAGGGTAATTGACCTGCTATACCACGCTGGTCAGACGTGTTGGTATAGGGTTTTGTTTCGCCGATTTGTATCGACGGGTGTCGGGGGTGCAAGCGGAGGGCGGTGTGGTCTCGTTGAGGGAACTCACCACTTGGCGCGTCGACGCCCGCCTAGATGTCATTGCCCGTTGGGCAGTCCGGCTGGAGAGGCCTCGGTTCGGTGTGCAGATCGTGGAGGCCTTCCGGCCGGTGCTGATGCAGTGGTTGGAACGGCAGCACAGGGTGCTCTCCTTCCGACTGGTGCAGGTGTTGACAGGGCATAGATGCTTCGCCAAATACCTGCACACGGTCGTCAGGAGGGAGAGTACTCCGTCCTGCCACCACTGCGATTGCGACGAAGACACGGCGCAGCATACGCTCGAGGTTTGTGCCGCTTGGGCAGAGCAGCGTCGTGAACTCGTCGCAATCATCGGTGCCGACTTGACGCTGCCGACCATCGCCAGGGCGATGCTCGACAGCGTCAGGAACTGGGACGCAGTCGCAATCTTCTGCGAGGCAGTAGTCTCGCGGAAGGAGGCGGCGAAGCGCGTGCGCGAGGAGCGTCTCCTCGACGACGCGAGCCGCCGCCGGCGACTGGGGCGGCGCAGGCGCGATTACCTGCGCCTGATGCCGCCCTAGCCGAGGCCGCGGGTGACTGGATCGGGGAATTAGTCCGTCACCCGCCGAAAGGCCGACCGCGTGAGGAAAGACCAATATCCTACCCGAGGGGGTGACGTCGGTCGAGGAGAGGGTACTCCTCAGGGGTATTCCGTCGGGCCAACCACTGACGTCAAGTCACTCTGCTCTGGTGGTCGGCCCAACGACGAAGGCGACGTCACGGGTGGGTTACGGATGTGCGTGCTTACGCCCCTCTGTCACCCCGGATGGAGCGGTGTGAGGAGTGCGCCGACCGTAGTCCACCCTCGAAATAAAAAAAATTTAGTGTTTATTTTCGAGTTTTCCTTCTCTCGCATAGATGTTATATGCGTTTTATATACCTTAGTCGTCTCTTACGGATCACCCACAGGTAAGATATGGGTGGTGAAGTATTCTTACTCCGTCATCACACTGGGCTGTGATGATGATGATGATGATTCATTTTTCTGTATAAAAAGTACTATATAGTATTTTCTCTGATAAATTGAAGACCAGTTCAGAAGAGTAGTGAAGAAACTATAATAAGCACACAAACTTCTATTCGCATTTATTATAATTATGAGTTTGCTATAACACATACACACATTTTAACACACACATACATACATTTTAACTTAATGTGACTACAGAGTCACATTACTTTAAAATGTACGTAGGTGAAGCTATGGACATTAGCCTATTATGCCCGTACAATATTGAATGACTTGTAATTATATATCTTTATTGGTACAAAGTTAATCCCCTATAATCGTATCCGAAAATAGAAAATATTGTGATCTATTTTGAGACCGAATGGCATCATTCGATCCTTATTCGAAGATTAAGATATATTTTAATTCTGTACAAATTAATATTGCTAATAGATTACGGATACGCTGGCTTTTAATCTTTGCTTTCAGTACTGAAGCAATAATATTGGCTTGTTAATAAAATATATTGAGGAATTAATTATTGATGGACTTCACAAATATCTAATTAATGGACACAAATTCAATCTAAAATTATTTTAATATTGGTAGGACATTTCCGTGTGGTGACGGTGTAAGAATACTATTCACCACCCCATATCTTACCCGTGGGTGATCGTACGAGACGACTAAGGGGTATAAAACGCATATACCATCTATGCGAGAGAAGGAAAACTCGAAAAAAACCCTATACCAACACGTCTGACCAGCGTGGTATAGTAGGTTAATTTCTCTCCCATTACGGAGGAGGCCTGAGCCCAACAGTGGGACATTTATGGGTTGTGATAATAATGATAATAATGATTGGTAGGACCACGCTGTGGACAGTTCTCTGTCTACAGCCGCGGGCCGGTCCGTCCGGGGTAGTACCACACTCTCGCAGAAGATCGACGTCTGAGTAATAGCAATGTGCTATTGCGCTTCGTTCGGTGAGCGAGAGAGAGAGAAGCCCAACTGGGGTGGGTTCGGGATTTGTATTGGTAGGTAGCGGCCTAGTTATACCATTAGTAAAGATGCATGGGCGGCAGTGATACTTACCATCAGGTGCGCTATCTGCTCGTTTGCCACCATAAGCAAAAATATTTGTAGATCGCACAAAAATTAGCCCCGAGAATCGAAACCAAATTCCTAGCCACGAGAAGTTTTTTAACTATTTCGCCATCTGTGCAGTCATAAAGTTTTTTTTCTGTTAAATTCAGACCTTCAATTTTCTTTATAAAAACCCGATTACGAGCGAAAAATGATTGTCACAAATGGGATTCGAATCCACACCTATTGGAAATCCGTTCCAATCATGCTTGAAACGATTTTCAATAGGTGTGGGTTCGAACCCCACTTGTGACAATCATTTTTCGCTCGTAATCGGGGTTTTATATATAATCAAGCATATTAAATGCTAAATTTCAGTAATTTGATCTTCAATTTTCGTTTCAATCTCGAATATAAGATATTCAATTGAAGAACATGAAAGTGGAATGGCTGTAACTAAGTTTAATAAGTCGTAAATAAGAAGGGCTTGATATATAAGGCGGGCCGACAGTCACACACAATCTAGGACATTAACATATATTTTATTATTCTTTTCTTTAGCATAATATGTATATTAAAGAGATTTTTTTAACAGTTGCTTTTATTTTAGTTTTAACTGAGGTATCGTTCCCTTTTTTTTACCTTACTGGATAACGTACAGTAAAACACTAAACACACTACATTTGGAGGGCCAGCTGTACGAGGAGTACCGCAGTGCGTAGACTACCTTTCGGCTGGCCATCCGATCCGCCAAGAGCGAGAGTGCGAGTTGGCAGGAGATGCTGGACGGTCTCGACTGTGAACCCTGGGGTCGCCCGTATCGCGCGTCGCTGAACAAGCTTCGCGCGCAGGTCACCGAGACCTTCCAGCCCGACTTCCTCTGTAGGCTGGTCAAGGAGTTGTTTCCGCGGCAGTCGGAGCACACCCCTGCCGGTCATGGCGTCGCCAGATTAAGACATAGTAGACGGTAGCAGACGATTAAGAGATAGTGTTCCGCCCGTGACGGAGTCGGAAGTGGGGGCGGCTGTGGCGAGGATCTGTTCCACCAACACGGCCCCCGGCCTGGACGGAATACCAGTCCGGGTGCTAACGTCGCTCCTCGAGCACCTCGAGCCTCGCCTCAGGCAATTGTACAACGCTTGTTTGGCGTCTGGACGGTTCCCTGAGTGCTGGAAGGAGGGGAGGTTGGTTCCCCTGCCAAAGCCAGGATGGCCACCGGATTCGCCGTCGGCCTACAGGCCCACCGTGCTCCTTGACGATGTGGGCAAGCTGCTGGAACGCATCCTCGGTGCCCGCATCGTCCAGCATCTGGGAGAGGTGGGGCCCGATTTATCGGACGTTCAATTCGGCTTTAGAAGGGGGCGTTCGACCATCGGGGCCCTGCTACGATTGAGGCAGACGGCAGCGGAGGCTGTCACCGGCGGAGGAGTGCTGTTGGCGGTGTCGTTGGACATCGCCAACGCATTCAATAGTCTGCCATTCAGCTGCATCAGGGAGGCGCTCCGATTTCATGGGGTGCCCTTGTACCTGAGGCGGCTGGTGACGGACTATTTGGAGGGGCGCAGCGTCCTCTGCGCGGGTCCCGCTGGGGACATTGTGCGAACGCCCATGTCGTGCGGTGTTCCGCAGGGTTCAGTTCTGGGGCCGACTCTGTAGGACATTGGGTACGACTGGGCGTTGCGAGGGAGTCTGCCCCCCCTGGGCTGAGCTTGATATGCTATGCTGACGATACGCTCGTCACAGCCCGGGGCAGGACACTCGAAGAGGTGGCGAGCCTGGCTACTCTCGGCACCGAGGAGATGGTCAGGCGAATCGAGGCGCTGGGGCTCAGGGTGGCGCTAAACAAGACGGAGGCCCTCTTATTCCATGGGCCCCGTGTAAGGCCGCCTATCGGCGCCTCGATAGTCGTCAACTCCATCCACATCAGTATCCAGGCCCATATGAAGTATTTGGGCCTGGTGCTGGACGGGCAATGGGCGTTCTAGGAGCATTTCCGCCGAATTACTCCCCGGCTGGTCGGCGCGGCGTCCGCCCTATCACGGCTCATGCCGAACGTGGGCGGACCCAGCCTTGAGGGCCGACGGCTGTATGCGGGAGTGATCCGCTCGATGTCTATGTACGGCGCACCCGTGTGGGCGAGGTCTCCGACCCTCCGGCTAAGGGCCTTTCTGTGGCACCCTCAGAGAATCATGATGGTCAGAGCCATCCATGGATACCGCACGGTGTCGACCGAGGCGGCATGCGTGTTGGCCGGGACACCCCCGTGGGACATAGAGGCGGAGATGCTCTCCGACCTCTACCGGCGGGTGACCTCAGTGCGCGACGAGGGTGGCTCCCTATCGCTTAGCGAGATAGCCACCTGGCGCGAGGTCGCACGCCGAGACGTCATCGCTCGCTGGGCTATGCAGCTGGAGAGGCCTAGGCACGGTGTTCTTACCGTAGAGGCTCTCCGGCCCGTATTGACGGAGTGGATGGAGTGGCGGCACGGAGTCCTCTCTTTCCGGTTGGTGCAGGTGTTGTCGGGGCACGGGTGCTTCGGCAAATACCTGCACAAGATCGCAAGGAGGGAGTTGACTCCGTCCTGCTACCAGTGCGGCAATGACGAGGACACGGTGCAACACACGCTGGAGGTCTGCGTGACCTGGGCCCGGTAACGCTGTGACCTCGTCGCTGTCATCAGTGCCGACCTGACGCTGCCGGCTGTTGTGAAAGAGATGGTCGACAGCATCAGGAACTGGGACGCGGTCGCCGCCTTCTGCGAGGCTGTCATCTCGCAGAAGTAGGCCGCGGAACGAGTCCGGGTGGATTCCCGTGACCCGGGCTGCCGCCAGCGGCCGGAGCGGTGCAGGCGCGAGTATCTGCGCCTGATGCCACCTTAACCGAGGCTTCGGGTGATCGGACCGAGGAATTGTCCGGTCACCCGACGTGAGGCCACCGCGTGAGGGCGACGCCCCGACGACGAAAGCTGTCGGAGCATCGACATGAGAGGAACCCGCAAGGGTAAACCGCCGAGCGGGCCACCGAAGACAAAGATCGGGTATCGGTGGCCCGTTCGCACGGCAAAGAGAGGTGTTTGCAGGGTGGGTCCATGGGGTTGCGTGCCGCCTCTTCTGTCGCCCCAGATGATTTGTCGGGGCGCGACCACATCCATGGTCCACCTTGCGGAAAAAAAAAATGATAACATTTCAAAGTTGCTTTTCTATCAATTAAATGTTTATATGGCTTCTTAATAACATAATTTTATAATTAAACTTCTATGAATGAAGCCGTACACATATTTAAGGGAAATTAGGTTACCCACCATTGCTCGTGTGTAAGCCAGCTCGAAAGATTATTGGTATAAAACGTTATTATAACATTTTTGCGCCGTAATAGATCGTATGCTTAACATATAAGGGTCATAATAGCTTGTTAATTGACACTTACTCAGCAGAAACATCGACAACATAACTTAATGAATGAAGTTAAAAATAATACGACAATGTTGACAGATTATTTACTTGATATTTAACGGATAAAAGGTCAAGAAACTTATTTAGAGTAAGGTTAAAATATCTTTCAAAGTTCTTGTACAACAAAATATAACATTTTGTAAAATCATCATCATCATCACAGCCCATATACGTCCCACTCTTGGGCTCGGGCCTCCTACGTAATAAGAGGGAAATTAACCTACTATACCACGCTGGTCAGACGTGTTGGTATAGGCTTTTGTTTTGAGTTTTCCTTCTCGTGCATAGATGTTATATGCGTTTTAAATCCCTTAGTCGTCTCTTACGCTCACCCACGGGTAAGATAGGGGTGGTGAATTGTATTCTTACTCCGTCACCACACGCAGTAAAATAGTTACCATCTATATACATTTTATCTATATATATTGTGGAGATGGCGCTGAGGTTAAGAGGTACCATCCTACCTTGCCAGTGTCATGAGTTCGATTCCCACCCCATAATTTATGCGATTCACAAATTTTTGCTCAAAGCCAGGATGTAATTTTTGTTTGTTAAATTATGTTTTTGAAGTCCCCCATAATACAAAGATTAGTTCCCTAGTTGGCCTAGTTGTTAATATCCGTATGGTGACGGAGTAAGAATACAATTCATCACCCCATATCTTACCCGTGGTTGATCGTAAGAGACGACTAAGGGATACAAAATGTATATAACATCTATGCAAGAGAAGGAAAATTCGAAACTAAACCCTATACCAACGCGTCTGACAAGCGTGATATAGTAGGTCAATTTCCCTCCTATTTTGGAGGAGGCTCGAGCACACCAGTGGCACTTATATGAGCTGAAATGATAGTATGTTCTCTTTTTAAGAGAAAAAAACTTATTTCGTGACCAGATAAGAATAAAATCGAGCATTATGCATGTACAAGTATTTACAAGCCTTTGTTTTCCGTGTATCGTAATATCCACTAAGGGATCAGTTAGAGAATACCAAGCCAACGCTGCAGCGATTATGGTATATTTCATTTCTTAGCGAAATTATTCTAAAAGTAGACGTCGAAAAATTATTGATAGATTAATAGATGGAAAAAAATATTATTATTTCATCTTTTATTTGGTGTAATATAAAGACGATTAAGGTGATTTTAGTGATTCTTTTTAATTCCAAAAGTGTTCAATATTCTTGAAACTTACAAAGAGATAAGACATTTCTTATAATGAAGCTCTTTAAATGCTATTTAGTCTTTAAGAACCCCAATATACATTAATTTTGTGAAATGTCTGTTTGCTCTATTATGGCCATTACACTTAATTCGCTTTAAATGTCGCGGCTGTAGTGTCAGCTAATGTCAAAATTGAGACGATTCAGCATAGAAAACGGTGTTTCATTAAAAATGTCGACCAATATAAAAGAATAGCCTAAGATAAACTTAAAATAATTCATGTTTATGTATTTTATTGTATTAGATTTTTAGTTTCGCGAAGTTTCGAACGCAATGTTCATATCACAGTAGGACTAAGGTGTTACACGTCCAATAATTCATCATTATTACTTTTATCTACCCGCTAGTATTTGTTATTTCATATTATACATATTTTCTGTGTGGTGACGAAGTAAGAATACAATAAACCACACCCTATCTTACTCGTGGGTGATCGTAAGAGGCGACTAAGGGATATAAAACGCATATAACATCTATGCAAGAGAAAGTAAACTCGAAAAAAAAAACCCTGTACCAACACGTCTGACCAGCGTGGTATAGTAGGTCAAATTCCCTCCCATTATGGAGGAGGCTCGAGCCCAACAGTTGGGACATATATGAGCTGAGATGATGAGTATTAGTTATTAATTAGTATTAATTATTAAATTTTGTAATTTTTGATACAAATTAATTACCAGTAGAGAAATAAGATAAGAGAGATAATACCATAATCATCATGCTTGGTAGGCTGATTGGTGATCGCAATGAGGTGGTATACGTGTCCCAGAAGAGATCTGCTGCCCGCTCTCGAGATATTATTCTTTTCAGACCGATTTTCTCCTACTCTTATCTCAATTACTTGGGGTTGATACAATATGTACGTTTTTTTCATAGTGCATATTGTAAAAGTTATTGGTAATAGTTTTATAACCGACCGCCCGCCAGACGTCAAACGTCCTTGAGAATGCAATTGATAACCAAGTGGCATCAAATGGAGTTGGCCCAGGTCGTTTTAAGGCTCTTAGTCGTCATTTACGACATCCACGAGCAAAGTAAGGGTTGGTAGTATTCTTAGCCGCTGCCATACAGCTAACATAATTATGTACTTTAATCATTTTCAATCAATTTATAGCCGCAATATTATTTTATTGCAAATTATTTGTCTATTATTTGACAGTCACAATTATCTGTTATCTCCAAACAATTCTTACAGATGGTGGTATCTGTTGACTGCATTGAGAAGTATTTAATAGATTGCGCTATATTAAATGTACAAACATTTCATATAAGCTACAATTTATTAGGATAACCACCACGTGTTACTGAGGCTACCTTAGCCACAGCAACGCGGGGCCAGGTCTGCTAATATGAATATATAAATTGGAGGTTAAAGTATGAAATTGCCGTTTTATACTGATTACCCCGCCCACACCGGTGCGCCGTACAGGGCCATCGACTGGACAAGCAGTATGAGGTCTTGCGTTATCATGGAGCAATAGTGGTGAAGATTGATTAACATGTCGGCGCTGTTTTATTGCGAATTTCGCCATCATTGTTCGGAGTTCTGCACAGTAGACATTTGTGTTTATTGCTTGACCAGATCTGAGGAAGTTGTAGAGAATTACACCTGCTTGCGATTATCATAACGAATCCACTTTTCATCACACGTCACAATTCGGTCCAAAATGCCTTCATTTCTATACCGGTTTGACAGGATAAGGCAAGCTTCAACGCGCCCTGCTCTCTGCAGATCAGGCAAATTTCATGATTTTTTAAGTATTTCTATTTTACCGATTTGGTGCAAATGGGTCAATATTGTGGGTATGCGTATAACGTCAAACTATGCCGCTAATCTTATCCTTCGTAGTTTGACTCGTATCGGCTTCCACCATCTCCTTCAATTCATCGTTATTTACCTTAGTGGCTGGTCTTCCTCGTGATTCATTCTTCAAGTTCCAGTTTCTACTACGAAAGTGGTTAAACCAAAAACGCGCAGTGCGTTCGTTAGCCGTATCCCCTCCAAGCATAGAATTGACATTACGAGCAGTTTTTGCCGCGTTAGTCCCACGTCGGCACTCGTATTCGAAAATTACCCTGATTTTCGCCGTATCCATGTTCACTTCAAAAGCTGAATGTAAAAATAATTGAACATCGAACGATAAAATGTCATACATTTTGTTAAATTTAGAATGTTATATAGTTTTCGTTTGATAATAGTTTCCCTTTGATATCTGTCACAACAAGCAGACGTTTAATTTTAATTCAAAGTGGCGACGTACGTTAAAACGACAATTTCATATTTAAACCCCTATCTATACATATAATAAAAATGTAACGGATCGCTGTCTGTACATGGAAGGTATATGAGAAAAAATATTACTGGGACCTTTATCAACACAAATAGAAGCCAAAACAATAATTGTTAAAATTTTTGTCTGTTTATCTGTTTGTCGGTTTGTCTGTTTGTCTGTGTGTTTGTGCACGCTAAACTCAGAAACGGCTTATCCGATTTTCACGCGGTTTTCGCTAATATATTGTAGTAAGTTTCACTTAACATTTAGGCTTTATGTTATGTCAATTCAAATCAAATCAAATCAAATCATTTATTTTGCATAAGCCCCATAGGGGCACTTACATATTGTCAATTTTACATTGTTTTTTTATAATTAAATTTAATTAATCTACCACCGGATCGGAAAGCAGCCACATACTGAGAAGATCCGGCAAGAAACTCAGTGGGAACGTCATTTTTTTTATTATATTTTTTCACAAAAGCGTTTGGTTACATGTTTAATTTATGTTAGCTCCAGTGATATGCCCTTCGAGTAAAGATTCATTTTTAAAATTTTGTATATAATACAAAATTAAACTAAGAATATTTATAAAACAAAAAAGAAAGAAAAATGGCTGGACCAGTTCCCACAAGCGGCACCCGATCACGAGTTAACTATTAGAGCAGCCATCACGCCCCTCAACCATATTGGAGGGAAGGGAGAGACCCGCTCCACGTAGCTACCGCAAGCAGAGACCTTTTCAGTGAGCATGACCACACCATAATCTATAAATTTGAAACAGATAGCTTGGATAATTAAATACATAACTCGTTAGGCAAAACACGCTACACTGTACAATTAAGATAATACAAATAATACAAGAGTAAGTGATAAACATTAAAAGGGCAATTGCTGAGAGAGGAGCTGCTCATAACCATTCCGTATTATCATTTAGATAATCCGAAATGCTGTAATATCCTTTTCTGCACAGTCTGTTTTTGATAGCCTTTTTGAACTTATTCATTGGCATATCTCGGATATCTTTAGGCAGTTTATTGTAAAAGCGTATACATTGCCCCATGAAAGACCTACTAATTTTTTGTAGGCGAGTATGATAGATAACTAGATTATCCTTATTTCTAGTGTTCACACGGTGTATATCACTATATTTATCAAATTCATTAATATTTTTTTTTACATATAGTATGTTTTCGAATATGAATTGTGATACAACGGTTAGAATGTTTATTTCCCTAAATTTTTCTCTCAGTAAAGCTCTTGGCCCTAGATTATAAATCGCGCGGACAGCCCGTTTTTGAAGAACAAAGATGTTTTTCAAATCTGCAGAGCAACCCCAAAGCAGAATGCCATAAGACATAAGACTATGGAAGTAGGCGAAATAAACAATTCTAGCCGTTTCAATATCGGTTAACATTCGAATTTTTTTTACCGCATAAGCCGCTGAGCTTAGCTACTTGATAATTTTTCAATCTGAGGACCCCAATGGAGTTTAGTATCGATGGTAATACCCAAAAACGCCGTGGACTCCACAAGCTCTAGGGCCACACCATTCATTTGAACATTGGTTTCCACTAGTCTCACATTAGGTGTGGTGAATTTAATACATTTGGTTTTCTTTTCATTAAGAACCAAGTTGTTTGTACTGAACCAATGAACAACATTTGACAGAGCGTTGTTCACATCGTCATAATTAATCATTTGTCTTTTAATTTTAAACAATAAAGAGGTATCATCTGCGAACAACACTATGTTTTGGTTATCCCCTACATAATAAGGTAAGTCATTAATATATACAAGGAACAGAAATGGCCCCAGAATGGATCCTTGTGGAACGCCCATTTTTATAACAGAACCAGATGATCGTACACCATTAACATCGACCCTCTGAATTCTGTTGCACAAATATGATGTTAAAAGTTCGAGAGCCTTATTCCTGATCCCATAGTGGTATAATTTCTTGACGAGAATTTCATGGTGTACACAATCAAACGCCTTGGATAAATCGCAAAATATACCTAAAGCATCATGCGATTTCTCCCAGGCTGTAAAGATATTTTTTAATAATTCTACACCCGCATCAGTAGTAGAGCAATTCTTAGTGAAGCCAAATGCTGTCATGTCTGCATGATTTTTATCATCAGTAATTAAATTGAAGTCCTTCTTCCGTACAGTATTTCTACCAGTTTCACTATTAATCACGTTCCAAGTCATTTTAATTACATCACTAGATCGTTTGATTTTATTTCTCAGATAAATTGCTTTAGCAGAGGAACAGGCACGTTTGAATATTTTAGAATATTTTTTTACATATTCTAGGAACACTGGACTATGGTTATAAGACTTTTCGTCATAAAGATCATATAACCTTCGTCTACTCTTGTAGATACCACAAGTTGCCCATTCACTAAAGCCAGCAGGTACTCCAATTGTTACAGTTTTAGGTTTAAATATTTTACTAAATTCATCATCAATTATGTGAAATAGGGATGTATACAATTCATTGGGGTTATCATGAAAAGGCAATAGTGGTACTTTCATACTCAAATTGTGTCTAAAGTGCTCTAAGCGGCTGACATTAATAGGAACAAAGGTAATGCATTCTCGTGGAATCCTATTAGTTCTAGGAAGTACAACAAGTTGTCCGCAGTGATCTGATTCTAATGTGTTTATAATGGATTTACTAATCAGTTTAGCATTTATAAAAATATTATCTATACAAGTTGCACTCCCAGCAGTTATCCTAGTAGGTTCCAGGAAAGCATTATATAAGTTATAAGAATTCATTAAATTTTTAAATTTTTGTGTTATATTATTATTGTCTAATAAATTAATGTTAAAATCCCCGCAAACAGCAACTTTTTTATTTGAGGCCGAGGTTTTGAGTAAGATATCTTCCATTAATTTCTCAAAATCATCATATGGGGAGCATGGGGGTCTGTATACGCATACAACTATGAACTGCTCAGACTCAACACAAGCAATTTCAATAACACGTTCAACAGACAATCTTACAATATCTTTTCTTTCCTTAGATTTAATTAATTTATTTAAAATTATTAAAGAGCCACCTCGTATCATATTGGTTCTGTTGAACGAGCTAACAACCTGGTGATTGGGAAAATTGAACAATAATTGGTTGCCTTTAAGCCAGTGTTCAGTAATGCAGAGAAAATCTATATGGCAACCATTCAAAAATAATTCAATCTCCAAATCTTTACCTAACATACCTTGAATATTTTGATGTACCAGACTAATTGACTTATATGTATTGTTATGGCTATTTTTAAAGCAAGAGGAATTCTCTATTGTCTTATTGAGTAATTTAAATGAATGTCATTATTTCCACAATTGGAAATGTTACAATTTAAATTAGTGATGTCAATATTATATTGCTCAATAAAAGCAACATTTTTAGCCAAATTCTTGGCTGATGTAAAAAAAAAAATAAGATAGCGAATCAGCTATCAAATTCTTAAAATATTTTGAAAGATAACAACTATCTTTTGTCATAAAAAAATTCTTATTAACATAACTGTTAATGTCAATAACATGCATTTTATTTTCTAAAATATAATTTGTTTTTGTTTTACTATTATGTAATGTCAAATTTAAATTATAGATGGATTCATTTTCCATCTGTGTCAAACATGTCCTGTAAGGAAATGTGAACATAACAATTTTGTCTACATTTAATAAATTACTAAGTTTACAGTTATATTGTAATAATTGTTTCTTGCTCACATTTAGGGGGCATAGTCCGGATGTAATAATTGTTTCTTGCTCACATTTGGGGGGCATAGTCCGGAGCGTGCTCGTTCGCGTCCCCTGCCAGTCTAATTAGACTGCTAATCCGGCTCGAAATGCGTACCGCAATGCGGGTTAGGGCGTCCCCCGGAGGCGACGCGTACCGACCCGCCCCCGTCGGTACGAACATCGGCAGTTGCGGCGATGGGGGCCGCCACCCATCACGCCTTGCCCAGTTAGGCGAGTCGAGGAGAACGGAGTGCCGGGTGGGCACGTGGAATGTAAGAGGTTGTGTGAAAGGTAAGTTGCACGAGCTGATATCCGTCATGGCGGACAAACAGCTAGACGTGCTCTGTGTAACAGAGACCAAGCGAAGGGGCAGCGACGCCTGCGATCTTCCTGGTGGCGGGATGGCTCTGTGGTCTGGTGTACCACAGAGCGATCGAGCCAGCATGGGGGTAGGAGTGCTGTTGTCCTCTCGCTTGGCCTCAGGTGTGAAGGATTACGGAATGTATGATCCCAGACTTCTCTGGGTCCGTATAAAACTAGGTGTCACCAAGGTATTCATGGTTGTAGCATATGCTCCCGTAGGATCCTCGGTGGCATCAGACCTAGAGAAGTTTTGGGACAATGTTAGGGAAGTTCTGGATATGGCAGAAACCAGTGAACGCGTGATTGTATGCGGAGATTTGAACGGATGGGTGGGGACCAAGCGTCCCGACTATGAGGACGTACTTGGTCCATTTGGTGATAAGAGAGTGAACGACGCAGGTAGGCTCATAGCGGATGTATGCATGGAGAGAAACCTTATTGTGTCAAACACATTTTTCCAACATAAGGACATCCATATGTATACATGGAGAAGGAATGAACAGAAAAGCATAATAGATTTAATTTTGGTAGACAGTCGCCTCCGAAGCAAAATATTGGACGCAAGAGCCTACAGGGGCCCCACAGTCGACACGGACCACTATCTCGTTATTGCGAGATTTAGTGGTCTGTTCAGAAAGTGGAGGCACTGGCGAGAGCGTGTCCACTTCGGAGGGCTTGAAAGAATAAAGGTTGAAAGGTTGCAAGAAGAGTGTGTAAGAGAAAAGTATGCAGAGGGTGTCCGAGAACGGCTGACGATGGCAAGCCAGCCGCAATCGGACATTGAAGAATGCTGGAGAGTATTGAAAGAGAGTATGGTAGATACAGCGAAAGAAGTATGTGGAAGTTCAAAGAAGCATAGAAAAACAAATGGTGATGCATGGTGGGATGCGGAAGTGGCAGCTTCCGTAGAGCAAAAGAAGAAAGCGTGGCTGGACTATGTCTCTTCTTTGAATCTGAATGACAGTATGACTGAACAGAAGAAAGAAATATATCGGCAATGTAAGAATGACACCAAGGCCTTAGTGAAAGAGAAACGTGATAGAGCAAGTATGAGTGCAGAAGATAGGCTGACTAAAAACTTCGAGGGTAACACCAAACTCTTTTGGAGGGAGGTGAAGAAGTCTCGGGGTGGTTGGTCAGCCTTCAGAATGAATAAAATAAGGTCTAAAGGTGGAGACATTCTTACACAAACACAAGACGTGTTAAGCCGATGGAGTGAATATTTTGGCGATATGTATGCGGATGCTACGGTTGGCGCCGGTGTTGGATGTGGTTCAGTAGATCAACATTCGACAACGGCGTCCTCCGATGGCATCAGTATGGATGAAGTTGAATGGGCGATAAGAAGTTTGAAAAATGGTAAGGCAGCGGGCATTGATATGGTGTCTGCCGAGATGATCAAGCTTGGTGGCTCTTGTGTCTGGGAGGCGTTCCTGTTGCTCCTCAATTTATGTTGGGGCTCGGGAATGGTTCCCAGGGACTGGAATAGCGCAGTCATCGTGCCTTTGTTTAAAAACAAGGGTTCACGTTATGACTGCGCAAATTACAGGGCCATAAGCTTGACCAGTTTGGCAGCAAAAGTGTATGGAAAAATTATTGAAAGGAGAATGAGGATGGTGTCCGATGGTTTACTGTGTGAGACACAAGGAGGTTTCAGGAGTGGAAGGGGATGCATGGATCAAGTGTTCTCTCTGCGCAACATTGTGGAGAAGCATCTGGCTCTAGGTCAGAGGGTTTTCTGCAGTTTTGTGGATCTGGAGAGAGCATTTGACACGGTTGTACGAAAGGAACTTTGGGACATTTTACCGGAGTATGGTATTAACGGTAAACTGCTACAGGCTGTGCAGTCTAGTTACATGGGCTGTAGAGCCTGTGTGCGGCTGGATGATGGAATGTCGCCTTGGTTTGACGTCAATATCGGCGTTAAGCAGGGGTGCGTTCTGTCAGCCAGGCTGTTTATCATATATCTGGATAAATGTCTCCAAAGGTTGAACGATATGAATGTGGGAGTCCAGATGGGCGACTCAGTGGTCACTGCTCTGCTTTATGCAGATGATGCAGTCCTGCTGGCACAGTCAGCGATTGACCTGCAGACCCTAGTCGACACAATGACAGAAGATTGTAAGAAAAGGGGTCTACGCGTGAATGTGAGCAAAACCAAAATAATGGTCTTTGAAAGAGATAAAACCAGAACAGATGTAAGAGTAACAATAGGTAATGATGTACTAGAGCAAGTGGATGAATTTGTATATCTTGGATGTGGATTTAGCCGAGATGGAAGGTACACCACTGATATAGAGCGAAGAGTGAATGCGGGAAATAGAGTGAACGGAGCGTTGGGGCAACTTCTCGGCAGCCACCACCTCAGCCAGAAGGCACGTGTAGCAATACATAACGCAGTGCTTGTCCCAACATTACTGTATGGAAGCGAGAGTTGGGTATGCAGAAAAGAGTATGATAGTAAAATTAATGCGGTCGAAATGCGATCTCTGCGGAAAATCTGTGGAGTTAGGCTGACCGACCGCATTCGTAACGACGACGTAAGAGAGCGAGTAGGTATGAAAGAGAGTATTGGTGTAAAGATGCGAAAGGGAATGCTCCGATGGTTCGGACATGTGGAAAGAATGCCGAACGAACGCCTGGTTAAGAAGATATACAATGCGAAAGTGGAAGGATGTAGGTACCGAGGGAGACCGAGACTAACCTACCTAGACCAGATCGGTCATGTACTGAAGGAAGGTGGAGTCAAGAGTCTCCGAAACCGGCGAGCGTGTATGAAGAGAATTATGAATGTTGAGGAAGCGAGTGAAGTATGCAGAGATAGAGTTCTCTGGCACTCTGTTCTCTCTGCCTACCCTGCAAGGGATATGGCGTGATGATATGTATGTATGTATGTATGTATGCTCACATTTACTTTATTTCCTACAAGTATTAATAATGTACTACCAGGACTAAACTTATAATTAAATATTTTTTGCATTATATCATGGTAAGACAACCCCGGCGAACAGTTATTAACA
Source organism: Lymantria monacha (assembly GCA_905163515.2). Classification (NCBI taxonomy): domain Eukaryota; kingdom Metazoa; phylum Arthropoda; class Insecta; order Lepidoptera; family Erebidae; genus Lymantria; species Lymantria monacha. The sequence goes on along the minus strand of LR991107.1, from coordinate 8,131,531 downwards.
ATTGAATGTCCTTTATGTGATAAAAGAACACCCATATTTTTACCAATTTCATCACTAAACATGACAGTTGTGCTTTTAACACCTATATTTTGCAATTTATTTAAAGGTATGTGTGTAGTGGCTGTCCGCAGGGAACCGCTAGTGAAAGATGAAGTATCAGAGCTTACAATAGTTTGCTCAGTTAATTGCTCAGACATATGTATATGAGAGGAATGTTCTAAAGATTTACAATTACTTACATTACTGGCTGATTCCTTACCCTTAGAACTAGAATATTTAATTGTCATAGCTTCCAATTTTTCTTGAAGACAGTTAATTTGTAATTGGAAGTTATGAACGTCACTTTTGTGTTGTGTAGTTTTATTTTCTAACTTACTTACATAAAAATCAAGTTTCTCAATCAGATGTAATCGTTCTCTATTCCATTTAACATTTTTAATGAAAAACTTGTGCTTTTTAACCAGGTTTTGTGTTTTCCTTATATATTTATTTATTCTGACAATTTTCCTAAACTTTTTTAATGTATAGTTCCTACCGCACTCAGATACCCCCTCATTGCAAGATGGTAAAAAATCTTCAACTGTGTCAGTTGGTATGAAGGAAATCTCAGGTGCAGGAGAAACCAAGTTTGGAGCACTGGTAATCAGCTCATCAAATAGGCTTTGGTTTAGTGAGGCTGTCATATTATACTTGGCATTTTCAAACTCTTTTATTTGATTATTCGCCTCTTGTAGTTGGTGTTCAAGTGTAGTTATGCGATTAAGACTGTTTATATATTCTAGACTACACTCTTGAAAACCATCCACAATAATTTGGAGGCTATCCCGGGCTTGTACAGCCTCACTAAGTTCAGTATGCAGCTGTGTCATTTCTAGTTTTAAGTTTTTATTAGAATCGAGCAAGTCTAACACTTCCCTCTCGCTGTCATTGGTTTATAAATAAAAAAGTTATGTCAATTTAAAAAATGTTCGGAGAAAAAAAAATTATCGATTCTTTTTAAATTGCGTACAAGTAAAAATAAATAAACACGTGTTTCAGCATTTGTTCATTTTCACCCTCTGGGGGGTGTAAATTAGGCCTGTGAAGCGGGTTGAACGACTCATTACCGCCAAACCGAAACTATTAAAGCTAGAAACATTAAATTTTGAGGCATGTTTCTTTTCATGACATAGAGATTCAATATGAAAGGATTTTATGAATTCCACCCCTAAGGGGGTGTAACAAAGTAGCAAATTTCATTATCGATTCTTTTCAAATTACGTAAAAATATTCTTCGGTAAAATAAATAAACACGTGTTTCTCTCTCCCTCTCCATCAACCCTGCACCAGTGCCGTCGTGGCGACTAGTGCCGGCGTAAGAGGTTACACTATACACATAGTAGACGGCAATAGATTCTTGCCTAAGGGTTTAAGATACAGGTTAAGTTTAGCTTCAAAAATGTTCACTCTATAACTCAAATAATGAATCATATCTAACGGTCGCAACTCTGCTGGTGAAACAAAATAGTCAAATAAAGGGTAGCGATAATTATATTTTTATCCCATGGTCGTACCATAAATAGTATATTGATGGCAATATAATTTGTAGAATGAATAGAACTTTGAACAACCTTTTTCTTTAGTGACCGGCTATGGTATATAGCTATATAGACACACCGCGCCCAATCCGTTCGAGGTGACGCGTGACCCCATAGCGCGCCGTACACGTACATCTACGTTATGCGGGCGGGCCACCGCAATCGGGTATCATTTCGAGTCGAAGCCCTTATGCAGTGAACCGTAATACAGGTAATCACGCTTGCGCCGCCCAAAGCACCGACGGTAGAGCGTGTCAACGTAGAGTATTTTCTCTCGGACCCACCATATTACCTAATTCCTTTAGACAACTAACTCGCAGAAAGCGGCGACCGCATCCTAGTTTCTGACGCTGTTGATTGTCCTAGCGATAAACCTTCAACACCTTGCATTGCTTTTTCTATTTAACTTTGTCAGAGATGACTTCTGCGTGGACGAAGACGCGGGCGAAAGCTAGTTATATATATAATGTTATTACTCTCAAATTGTTGGGAATAAATAAATAAAGACGTAATTGCGTTTCTCTGAAATATCAAAGATTTATTTACAAAACTTGCATACTAATATAGGTATTTAATTAATTACAATATAAGTAAAAAAGATTCGCTCACCTAAAATATCAAAGAAACAACATCTAAAGGCCTTTACTTCATGTCTTTTCAATAATCTTAATGTCAAACAGGTGCTTCGTTTATTTAATGATATATAGACCAACCATAGCAAAGAGTTCGTAACAACCTGGTTATAAATGTTTACATTTTAAACAACAGAAACCATACGGCATTCCGCATGATACATGAGACAGCTACGAAGCCCACATGGGTTGCTATTCCAAAGCGTACCTAAGCCTAGATAGTACCTACACAGCACGTAGGTTATGTCGAGTAGGTAGCCTACCGCTCGCTACATGCTGTTCTCTTACTATTTTAATTATTAATTATTTATAATAATTTTTAGTAAAAAATATTCCAGTAAATTTCTTTTTTAACCTTTTAATTGTATGAATGAATAGAAATAATGGATACGTTAACTGAACTGCATTTGTAAGACGACATAAATTTCACCGTGACAATTAAATGATTCGAGGTAATAGGAGCGATACATCCTAATATTGAGGATAATTCAACAGAAGACTTTACGGGTTGAGAGCCCTCAGCGCTCACCCACAGTCCGGGTAAAGTTGTCATAGTCATCTGAGGCTAACAACTATCACACACAAAAAAAAAAAAAAACGGAAGACTAAACCACGCAAGATAAGATGACTGTTAAGAGGTTAGTGGTACGGTGAATTAAGTTAAAAGGGACGAAATAGTGGTAATGAAGTCATAATCTCCTATTCATCCTTTTTCTGCCTCCTAGGAGGGCTACAGGTAATGTTTCTGTGACTTCTATGACCTCTACGTATATGCCTTAATTGCTTATATTGACACCAGCGAGAAAAACAAATGTGATTTTATATCGTCCCCATACAGAATTTCTTCTTCTTTTCTTCCTATCCTATATACATCCAAGTTCGACACGTACTTCCTCTAAAATAATAAATAAAAACGATTTACTGTAACACGATCATCAAACTAGTTGGCATATGGTTTTATATCAAGTTTTCCTTCTCTTGCATCGATGTTTACTAAGGAATATCATAATCTTTAGACACCTTTTACGATACCTAGAAAAGTAGTAATGAATTGTATACTCTGTCGGTCTCAACACGGATAACGAAACTTATCTCTTGTTGATTACATGCAGAATAGATTTTCGGGATTTTGTTTCATTTTTTCTTTTCGTCTGGTTCAGACATGTGGAAAGAATGCCGAACGAACGTCTGGTTAAGAAGATATACAATGCGAAAGTGGAAGGATGTAGGTACCGGGGAGACCGAGACTAACCTACCTAAACCAGATTGGTCACGTACTGAAGGAAGGCGGAGTCAAGAGTCTCAGAAACCGGCGTGTATGAAGAGAATTTTGAATGTTGAGAAAGCAAGTGAAGTATGCAAGGATAGAGTTCTCTAGCACTCTATTCTCTCTGCCTACCCTGGAAGGGATATGGCGTGATGATATGTTTGTATGTATGTTTATCTGATAGAAAAATAAAATGTTCGTCTATTATTAGAACCAACGTTTATAAAAAGATTCGTACATGTTCTCGGTCTAATAAATTATTTTCACAGCTTTGCAGAGCCACGTATAAATCAAGCAGCTCCTGCACTGTTTTTAGAAGCGCAGCATTTGGAACTTTTGGCCATTAGTCATGGACTGTTGGGAATTTTGTTTTAAAAAATAAACGCTTCGAAATTAAGTCTACAGCAGTCTCCATAAAAATTTAAGGACAACTCAAACTCAATTTTATCTTTTATTACATATAAACCTTTTAGAATCACTTACATACTGTCGATTTTATGTTTTATCCTAATAAATACAATAATTCAACAAGACAGTCAACATATTTGTCTTGTTTTTTCAATTTCTTTTCCTTTTTTATTGCTTTTCGGTAGCAAACAAGCAAGTATTACTGGCGCTATCTATCAATTAAAACCCGAAAGTTACCCAATAAGTTAGACTACTAGCTCTCACTCACCGAACGAAGCGCAATAAGACATTGCCATTGCTCTGAAGTCGATTTCTGCGAGAGTGTTGTACCACTCTAGACGGATTGATCCGTAACTGTAGACAGAAAACTGTCAACAGCGTAGCGCTACCACAATTAAACTTCTTTTTATATAAATACCCATGCAAACCTAGCCCGTGGGTTTGTTTGTAGAAGTCGATATATTGTAGCGCCACCTGGTGGTAAGTTACATCAATGGGGATAGCATGTAAACGTTCGTGAAAAGGTACATATTCCTGCCAATTTTCATAATGATCGGTTTAATAGTTTCATCATCTCAGCTCATATATGTCTGACTGCTGGGTTCGAGCCTCCTCCATAATGGGAGAGCAATTACCTACTATACCACGCTGGTCAGATGTGTTGGTATAGGGCAGAACTTCCCAACCAGGGGGGCACGCCCCACTAGGGAGGCGTAGAGAAATGTTAGGGGAGGCGTCGTAAGTACGTAATGTGTAAAGATTACATTTCCAAAAAAAAAACAGTCATTACAGTTTTTAATATTTAGTTTAAAATAAATGTTGACTTTTCTGTGTACAATATATTTTTTATTATATATATATTAAATCCAATGTGCCAATTATAGTGCAACTGTGACATAAAAACGAACATTTTCACCGAGTTTCATGAAAACCCGATTTGTTTTGTGTGAGTGAAAAATAAAAAACCCAAAATGTCGGTTATTTAGATTTTTGTAAAAGTACTTAATGATTCAAATGTATTCTTTCGTTCATTATCCTTAATTAATATATTGTATCTGTATTTAACCTATTTAAAGTACCTTAAAATAAATAATTTAATTAATAAATAAAATGTGCGTTCCTTATTTTTGTTCAAACTTACCTAAGGGGAGCATGAAAATATTATTTTTAGCTCGGGGAGGCTTGGCGAAAAGAAGGTTGGGAAACACTGGTATAGGGTTATGTTTCGAGGCTATCCTTCTCTTGCATAGATGTTATATGCATTTAATATCCCTAAGTCGTCTCTCACGATCACCAACGGGTAATACAAGAGATGGTGAATTGTATACTCCGTCACCACACGCAAAAAGTTTCTGAGTTTAGCAATATCATATATACAAACACCCTCTTTTATAGATATAGATAGTATACAAAATATTTTCTAAATATTGGCTCTGCCATGATGACCATCAATCAGACTAGATTTTTTTTTAATTAAGTGCGTCCACTTATTTAAAAAAAAAAAACAAGATTCTCTATGTGGTAACTGCTACGAATATTATTAATCTTCACATTGCTCGTGGATCTCTCATAAGACGACTATCAGCTTTACATCGATTTGAGCTAACTCCTCATCGGACACCGTCTGGTCAACAATTACATTCCGGAGGAGGTTTAACGTCAGGCAGGTAATAAAGAAAAAAGAAAAAAAACATTAAAAAATTTGCAATTTCTACAATAGTAGAAAAGTGCATATTATATCGATCTTAAGTAATTGAGATAAGGGCAAGATGACGATGATGATGATGATAAGTGTACAAGGCATCCTATCGCAAAGCTAACTAATGTAGCAGTGATCACTCTCTAACCACATTGAAAGGAAGGGAAACACCCGTTCTACGCAGATACCGCAAGCAGAGACCTTTCAGTCTTAATAAACAAGCCACAAAAGCAAACCTCAGTGAAAGCCAATATTCGTTGATTACAACACGCTGGGATTTACAATTATTTTAATAAGAGAACAAACTTTCAGTCACAATTAGAATTACAGTTTCTTATAAATAACTAATATATTTTCACTATAATTCCATATTTTCAATATATATACCTACTGCTAAGCTATATTATTCATGTGGTGACGGAGTAAGAATACAATTCATTATCCCCTATCTTACCCGTGGGTGAGTAAAAGATGACTAAGGGCTATAAAACGCATATAACATCTATGCGAGAGAAGGAAAACTCGAACAAAACCCTATACCAACACGTTTGATAAGCATGGTATAGTAGATCAATTACCCTCCCATTATGGAGGAGGCTCGAGCCCAACAATTGGATGATGAACTATTAAAACATATACGTCATTATTAAGATGATTTAGTTAGATAATTATAAGATTAGCCTTGTGAAAATTAAAAATAAAGTTCTGAAGAAGCAAATCCATTATTTTTTAATTACGTAATCCTAAAAATAAAAACTGTATACTTCAATCTTCCTAATACCCCTTAAGAAAAATGTTAAGCGTTTCCTTGATATTTTTATTCTCCTCGGCATTTTCTTAATCGCGACAAGCAAGAGGTTATTAAGCCGCTTTATATCTAAAACGACATCCGTTGTTTTAATACAAATTCAGCAGATCCACGTTAAGTGTCATTAAGAAAGGTAGCATATTTTGAATAACATCTTTTATATTTAGAAAATATTATATATCAAATAACTTTTATTTGATCTTATTGGTCGCGGCATTGTTGATGACAATAAAGACACAATATGATTTATTATACCAATATTTGTAAACATTTCTAACACTCGCACAAAACGAACTCTGACCGGTCACATTTAATTTCAACTTTTCGCGGTATTTGCCAAACAATTAGACCACGTAATGACGTCTGCTGTCAGTTGCGTTTTGTTACATCATCAAGAAATGGATGTTTAAAACTGATGTTTCTTTAATATTTTTGAAGTGAAACTTCGCGTTGGAAAAAAATTTACCATCACATTTTTCCGTTACGCACCATCTTTTTTTGAAGGAAAATTTTTTTGCGCGCTTGAGGGTAAAATTTGTACAGATAAAACGCGACACGAGGAACGCGCTACGAGAGAGAGAGAGAGAGAGAGAGATAGAGCGAGAGAAAGAGAGAGCGAGAGAGAGAGAGCGAGAGAGAGAGAGCGAGAGGGAGAGAGAGTATAATTAGTTTGCCAAAGTTTCACTTCTGATATGTGTACTTTGTACACACGCATATTTTTTTTTTAATATCATATTTTAATATCCTATTTCCGACGACAAAACAACAAACTCAAAAACTTAAAAATCATAAAAAATTGGTCCAGCCGTTCTCGAGTTATAAGTGTTGTAACTAACACAACTTTCTTTTATATATATATATATATATATATATATATATATATATATATATATATATATATATGTATATATATATATATATATATATATATATATATATATATATATATATATATATATATATATATATAGAATTATTAATGAGAAGATCTGTCAAATATTTCGCACCGTTAATACTATACTATATACAAATAGATATGTAATAAACATATGCAGTTGTAACGTAAGAGCTGCACTTTGATTAACATTCATTCTATACAAGAGAATCAACAGTTTTTTTTTTATTTGGATAAAAACATTGTATATTTGCTTTTCTTTCAACATCATACACCATAAACTACTGGACATAGGCCTCTCCAATAATTGAGGAAATAACACCATAATCTCCACGCTTGGCACATAGTTTAGCGATTACAGTGAGGTGTTGTAAGCCAGGAGAGAATTACTGCCCACTATCCTGGTGGTAGGCGTTTTTTACAAATCCCACGAGCGACAATTACATTCCAGTGAAAAATAATCTTCAAAATAGTATAAAAAATTAAATTAGATTTATTATTATGAAAGCTATTTCATAATACAAATAACACAAATAATATTAGGTATATTATTTGTGTTGCTGTATTACTTATTATTTTTATTCAGATATATTGTACCTATATTAAATCTATGAGGATTTTTTATTACCTACATAATATGTAGAAGCTACATATAGAAAATATACATATTATGTGTATTCTGATGTTTATGCGAGTGATGTGTAATGAAAATATTTTTACGGATTTTTATCGCGTTTGTATTTGATTTTTACGTTTCGAATAGTTTTCAGCGCGTCACGAGAGGTCTTGATAAACACTTGATCTGTAAAAATAGTTTTATTTCACATTCAAATACGTATATTATTTGTCTTATTAATATATTTTTATTGTTTCAGGTAATATGTATTTTTCCTAATATACGTTTTTATGCAGCAGCTAAAAAGAGGTCAGTACACGGTCCAGATAATATCTTCGAGTATTCAATGTGAAAGATCGCGCGGAAAACCTTATGCTTCTAATGGCATCCGTTGTGGTGTGGCCATATGATGAGAAATAGTGAAAGTAATATTGCTAGGAGAATAATATATATGAATTTAGAAGATCATACTGGTAAATGAAGAACTAAAGAAAATGTGAATATGAAGGAATGTGAGGCAGAATAAACAAGAGTCATCATTCTCCTACTCTTATCCCAATCACTTGGGGTCGATACCATATGTTTCATATGAGATTCTTACATAGTATAGAATATATAAAATATATAGTACATACTATAAAAGTTATTGGTAATAGTTTTATGACCAGTCGCCTGACAGACGTCAACTCTCCTTGAGAATGTAATCGTCGACCAAACGACATCAGGTGGAGTTGGCCCAGGTCATTATAAGACTCTTAGTAGTCTTTTACGACATCCTCGAGCAAAGTAAGGGTTGGTAATATTCGTAGCTGCTACCACACAGCAGAATAAACAGGTGTAAGCGCAGAAAAATCGATTGAAAGAATATCTTGCAAAATAAAACATCTTGTGCCTACCTCGAATAAATTTTTTAAAATTAAACTACTTTTACGGATTCTATCTTGTTTGTATTTGATTTTTATCATCACCGATCACTGTAAAATGATCATGGTCCTCCCGACGACTAAGGGATATAGAACGCATATAACGTCTATGCAAGAGAAGGAAATTCGAAACAAAACTCTATACCAACACGGTTGATCAGCGTGGTATAGTAGGTTAATTTCCCACTAGGGGGAGGGCCAAGCCCAACAGTGGGTCATATACGGGCTGTGATGATGATGATGATGATGATGTTACTTCAACTTTTAAGCTAATATCTTATAATAATATAATGAAAAACAAATTTAGCTGGTAACCTAATTTAGGTAAAGATTTTAGATTAAATAAGAGCCATGAAAAGATAAAAACGTTTCTCTTAAATCTAATATTGCCAATAAAATAAATAAAATGCTCATGGATGAATGGCAAACCAATTTATATAAGTATCTTAACAAAGCAATGATTTCTTGCAAGCTGGAAGTTGAAAGAAAGAATTAACAGAATTCGGAATCTCTTTGAGATACGAGTATATTTATTGCGTTTCAGCAAATTCGAATTTGATTTAACATATTTTACAATAAGTTATAAAGAGATTCGTCCCATCATCTTAGCTCATGCAGTTATTGACGCACCGATGACGAAACATAGTTCAAGTTATCCGGGCGTCGACTCGAAAGGATTTTATGGGTACATAAAGGTAGACCGCCAGGTGGGCTTCCGAATCAAGGAGCGGGTACAGGTGGCCCACTCGTATGGCGTTGATAGTTGATGTTAATAATAGGTACGAGTAGGTGTATGGCGGGTCTATGGGTTCAAGCATCTTTCTTTCTGTTGCCCCGGATGGATTTAATGGTGAACACTCCACAGCCCGCCACTAAAAAAGATGGCTGCATAAATGGTGTAGAGAATAAAATACCCAACTGCCTCGATAAAATACACAATATGTCAAAAATACTCTGTGCAATCCACTAATTATTGTTCAGAGTCTGTGTGTATTTTGTATCTGGTAATTGTATATTTTAAAAGTCCTTCACAAAACACTGATTATTTATTCGTACCGTGCGTTATTCATCTTTAAAAAAAATACACGTCCCACTGGGCCTGAGTTTCCTCCATAATAGGAGGGGATTCCTACTATGTCTATGTCTCACTGGTGAGCGAGGTTGATATTTATTTAGATTTTTCATTCCGTTGCAAAGATGTCTAAAGTCGTAGGCCCACAGTGTCAACAGTTTTCTGTCTACAGCCGCGGGCCGGGTCGTTCAGGGTAGTATCACACTCTCGTAAAAACTTGACGTATGAACAGTGCCAAAGTAGACTTGTGCTTTGTTCGGTCTGTGAGACAGCGAGAATTCATTTTTCTAGATGGCTTTTGGCTGGTAGGCAACAGCCTAGCTTATACGCCTGATATTGCGAAAATTCAATACTATAAAAAAATACATATTGTATACTGATGTCCTATTTTTTTACTTCGTCATATAACAAACTAAACGAGTGGTATAGATATACACCTAAACCTTCATAACTACTTAAGGCTTTCTACTACAGATTAGATATCACAACAGAATTCTGTCTGCACGTTTGTATCCGCTATTAATACTAGTTATTTGCCACGTAACCACTCAACCATAACGCTGCCAGAGCACATTCTCGGAATCATCATATTTCGATGAACTATAACAGTCAGTACCTAAAGAGACAGACAAAACGAGAAACAAAGAGATTGTTAGAATCTTAAACTATTAGCAAACTACATTAATTTATCTATAACATGTACCTACAACTTATTTCTTATTTTAATATAAACTTTCCTGCGGGTGTATCATAACTTTAATAGTTGGTTAAAAGTTGTTAAAGTGTTTTAACTGGGAAATATGAAATCTTAATGCTTTAACTTACTGTGAATAATTAGTTATCGCACCAGTTAAAAACTTGCTGGAAATGAATGATTGAAATTTTAAATATTGTAAATACTTAAAATTTATACTATTTAAAATTAATACTGCACAGATGACGTAGTGGTTAAGGTTTAAGGTATCGACTTGCCGTGCCAGTGTCGTGGGTTCGATTCCTACGCAGGACAATACTTCGTACGATCCACAAAGTGTTGTTTTGAGTCTGGGTGTAATTTTTCTGCGTTAATTGCATGTTTGTAATATATACATACATACATACATAGCTTCACGCCTGTTTCCCAGAGGGGTAGGCAGAGACTACGGATTGCCACAAACCACGATCCTGGCATACTTCCATCGCTTCATTCACACTCATAACAGTCTTCATGCATACTCTACGATTACGCATACTCTTAATATGACCTCTCGTCAATACATCGCTAATTATATATATACATATATATATATATATATATATATATATATATTATATTATACATATATATATATATATATATATATATATATATATATATATATATATATATATATATCGCAGGCAAGAAACGGCGTGTAAGCCCATAACCCGATGTACATTACTTCTGTATCGCTATCTGGTTGGACCACCGGTACCGCGTCTTTGTCTTCGGTGGATATTATACATTCTAGTAAATAATATCTTCACTATATACACCTTTCATATACAAATAAAGCTATAATCAATAGCAATACACAACTCACACAATAACTTCGATATTGCAAAGTTTTCAAGCATTGTATACTTGTCTCCGTTAGTTCTGTGTCACAAACAATAAATTAATATTCAATATATTAATTGTGAAACGTGTTTTTGTGTTTATGAATTATTTCTCTGCTATTACCTCAACATTGATGTTGGGTAAACTATTTTGAAGATTATATTCCCTTCTAATAATGAAAGAAAATAGGTACATCAAAATAAATGTTTTTATTAATAAAATTACAGTTTAAAATTTATATTTCGAAACGCCATTTAAACTAATGTTGGCACTATTAAATATTAATAAAATTTCGGAAAATTGCCATCTGTTGACAAATTCTAAGAAACGTTTAGACTTTCAAAAAATATTTACATTATAATTGTAACAATATTTTTTTTTTTTTGGGGTGGGCTACGGTCGGTGCACTCCTCGCACCACTCCATCCGGGGTGACAGAGGTGCGTAAGCACACACACCCGTAACCCACCCGTGACGTCGCCTTCGTCGTTGGGCCGACCACCGGAGCAGAGTGACTTGACGTCAGTGGTCGGCCCGACGGAATACCCCTGAGGAGTACCCTGTCCTCGACCGACATCCCCCCCTCGGGTAGGATGTCGGTCTTTCCTCACGCGGTCGGCCTCTCGGCGGATGATGGGACTAATTCCCCGATCCAATTGTAACCTGATGATGATGAATTGTAACCTATGCAAATAGCTTAACTGCCATAGATAAAATTGAGTAAAAATAACTTACCGAAAAATTGCCATCTGTTGGCAGATGCTAGAAACATTTAGATTTTTAGCACAACTTAGGTTATAATTGTAGCCTAAGAAAACAACTATAAGTAAAAATAAATACTATTTATTAGTCTATTTTATAATAATGATATATTCTTATATGTAGTGACAAAAAACACTTCTTTTTCTGCCATTGTATGAATATAATTCGCATTGTATGAAACTAAAACACGTGTTGTGAATGTAGAAACTAGAAAAAAGTTTTATTTCTTTGTTGGTAGTTTTTTTTAGAAACTTAATAAGTGGTTTACGGCTATCTTCAACCTATTTTACTTTTGTGTTACAGTAATGCGCGCGCATCTTATTTGTGGCCAACTTCAACCTGTTTTACTTTTGTGTTACACTCTCTAAACTCGTCGTCAATGCACCTACTTCAAGACCATTACCAATTTTCCTGGTCTACTTTACTATTTCATGGGAAGTGCTCTAAGGAACTGTTTGACTTAGTACCACCGTCATATTTTTACCACCGTACTCTCGACACCGTATCAGAGGTCATTCTTTTCACCTGGAGACTTCCTAACCGTTTTCAGCGAATATTTCTCCAATAAACGTGCAGAAAATCTGGAATGAATTACTTGTTGCAGTGTTTCTTGAGCGTTATGATGTTTTAGAGTACTTTTTTCATGGTCTGGCTGTGCTTCAGGTATTGCAAAGATCCATGAGCGTGGCATCACTTATCGCCATGTATACTGCTTGGTCGTTTGCCACAATGGGTAATAAAAAACAACCATTACAGTAGAGAATGTTATTCTGAACAAAGTGTCACTATTATATTTATTCTATTTATGACTCAATAAAAATGTATTTTATGAGAATCTTGATAAAAAATAACTGATAATAAAGCTTGACAATAAATTGAAATAAAATAAGATATATTTTCGATCGAAATTAATAATTCCTCTTCTAGCTCGATGACCCTCTCGTCGGTCCTAAGCGTCTGAATGTTGTGCGTTACCAGGGCCAAGGGTCGATTTTTTTGGTAGCTGGATCGCGATCGGAGATTCTTAGCACCCCTTATCCTGCCACCAACGGGCCCGCTACCAAAATGAGCCCGTGGCATAACGGAACTGCCGTGACTGGAGGTCGTCACTTTTTGTGCATACATGTTATTTTGGAGGGGGAATAATGCCATAATCGCCACGCTTGGCAGGCCGATTGGCGATCGCGGTAGATGGTATTAAGTTTCCCGGAAAAAAAGCCGCTGCCCACTCTCCCGATGTGACCCTTAGCCGAAGCTTACGACTCCCACGGGCAAGCAAGGAGTGACATCTGTATTCTTTTCCCTTCGCGACACGGGGAAGTCAAAATATGAGATCTCTTAAAAAAGAAATTTAATATATTTTCTTCCTCCCATCATACATGAAGCTGGTATAGAGTTTTTATTTCCAGATTCCTCTCTCTAACAGTGATTTACTACTAGTATCCCTCGGTCGTCTTTAAGATAACCCACGGAAAAATCCTGGTTGGTGAATTGTATTCTTACTCCCTCACCAAGCCATTTATTAAATAAATTATGTAGATAATATTTTTATCATATAACATAATAAGAAGATAAAACTTAAAATATAAACATTCGAGTATTCGAAAAACCATCTGGCTTAACCAAACAATATCCCTTTAAGCTGATTTTAGAGAAAAAAAAAAGACCTACTTAATTCCATGTTCACAACCCACGATATTTACCATACATTTCATCAAACATTCCCGACCTTCTCACTCTCAATTACACAATGAACGCTGTGGTATTGTGATTAATAGAGGGTTCGGAGAATATATCCCTCCATGCAAAGAATTGTTGACTTTTCACACAGATGTGAGAGGCGTAAATCTACATTCTTTGTTTTAATTGTACGAATACTGTACCTGCGCTCCTAGTATTTTAGTCTTTTAAATGTCACCTAAATGTTTCTTAAATCTAAATATATATAAACTGTTTTTATATCAAATAAAATTATTTAACGTTTTTATTTATTTTTTACTTTCTGGGTCATCATCTCAGCTCACATGTGGCCCACTGTTGAGCTCGAGGCTTCTACATAACGGGAGGGAAATTGACCTACTATATCACGCTGGTCATGTTGGTATAAAGTTTTGTTTTGAGATTTTCTATTCTCGCATGGATGTTATATGCGTTTTATATCCCTTAGCCGTCTTTTACGATTACACACGGGTAAGATAGGGGGTAGTGAAATATTTTCTTACTCCATTACCTCATATAAAACCTTTTGAATAGCTATATTATAGTAATACAAATAACATATGCTAAAGATTACACAGTTTCGTTCATAATAAATTTGGAAGTTCAGTACTTCCAAATTTAGGTCGATAATAATGGGTACCTGGAACGGAACACTAAAAGTTTAGAGGGTCTTAGTCTCGTAAAGGTTTCTTTTAATGAGAAAGACTACATAGGACTCCACATATACAGACATAACGCTAATATCAAATCATAAGTCCATATTCTACGAATTACTACAATTTTCTTTATCATCATTACAGCCCATATTATGTCCCACTGTTGGGCTCGGGCCTTCTCCGTAATGGGAGGGAAATTAACCTACTATACCATGCTGGTCAGACGTGTTAGTATAGGGTTTTGTTACGAGTTTTCCTTATCTTGCGTAGATGTTATAATATGCGTTTTACAGCCTTAGTAGTCTCTTACGATTACCCACGAGTAAGATTGGGGGTGGTGAATTGTATTCTTACTCCGTCACCACACGGATACATTGATACAATTTTCTTACTTACAACATAAAACTGAATAACGGTCAGTGTGGATAGATAGACTATTGCCGATGAACACATTTTCTGTGTGGTGAAGAAGTAAGAATACAATTCACCACCCCATATCTTACCCGTTGGTGATCATAATCTCTTATACGACTAAGGGATATAAAACGCATATAACATCTATGCAAGATAAGGAAAACTCGATACAAAACCCTATACCAACACGTCTGACCAGCGTGGTATAGTAGCTCAATTTCTTTCCCATTATAGAGGAGACTTCAGCCCAAGAGTGGAACATATTATATGAGCTGAGGTAGGATAGATAGATAGATATTTTCATACCCACGCGATTACAAAGAACATATATAGCAAGTAAGTTTTAAGATGATACAATATAGATATCTATAAGCACGTATCATCCATTATATTGTTGCTCTCCGTCAGACAAGGTATAATCAAGTGCTCACAAAATATAATGTATATCATATATTTCTTTGATCACATTTATTTCGAGTGATATTATTAAAAATCAAAAGAAAATGTTTGCTAATGTGGGTGTTGTGAACGTGAAGAAATAAATATATATGTGTGTTATATATATATATGTATATGTGGAAGGTAGAGTCAAGAGTCTCCGAAATCGGCGAGCGTGTGTGAAGAGAATTATGAATGTTGAGGAAGCGAGTGAAGTATGTAAGGATAGAGTTCTCTGACACTCTGTTCTCTCTGCCTACCCTGCAAGGGATATGGCGTGATGATATGTATGTATGTATGTGTTATAAAAAATATTAATCACATCATGGACTCATAACTCATCATCATTCTCCTACTCTTATCCCAATTGCTTGGGGTCGATACAATATGTACTCTTCTATCATAATACATATTGTAAAAATTATAGGCAATAGTTTTATGACTGGCCGGCTGCCAGACGCCAACCCTCCTTGGGAATGTAATTGTTGACCAAACGGCATCAGATGGAGTTGACCCAGGTCATTATAAGGCTCTTAGTCGTCTTTTACGATATCCACGAGCAAAGTAAGGGTTGGTAGTATTCGTAGCCGCTACCACACATCATGGACTTACAACTGTGTGTGCACAAATTATAAAATATTCATGTTTTTTAAATTTAACATTTGCTGCTACATTGTATAGCCAAACACTCCTGTGCGATAGCTGCTACTAATACTACTAACCTTTACTTTGGTCGTGGATGTCGTAAAAGACGACTAAGAGCTTTACATCGACCACAACCAATTCAACCTGATGCCGTTTGGTCAATAATTACATTCATTTCGTAATCGGATTTTATAAATAATTAAGCATATTAAATGCTAAATTTCAGTAATTTAAATAACAAGGTTGTGTCATCGTTTAACACAATTCTAACTGTAAAGTTTTAAGTATTAAGCCTATAACAATGTGTAAACATTGTCGGGTAGATAGCATACCGTCACCTTAAGACGTAAATATAATACGAAATGAAATTTGCATGTCCTACAATTAGTCACGGTGGTGTAGTGGCAGCACGGTTGGGCCGGAATCCCAATAGGCGCGGGTTCGAATCCCGCTTGTGACATCATTTTTCATTTCGTAATCGGATTTTATCAATAATTACATTTTCAAGGTCAGATATGAGGTCGGTCATAAATCTATTGCCAATAACTTTTACAATAAATGAGTTTACATATTGCGATCCTAAGTAATTGGGATAAAAGCAGGAGAATGATGTATAATCATACATTTAATAATAATAGAACTACACTGTTGGCAGTTTTCTGTCTACAGCCATGAGCCAGTCCGTCCGGTGTAGTACCACACCCTCGCAGAAAATCGACGTCTGAGCAGTGGCAATATGCTATTGTGCTTCATTTGACGAGCGAGAGACCTGGCAAGCTAAATCTCTGCGTAGATTTGGAGTTCTCATTATAGACAACAAACTAGCTATATGCCTAGTATATCAGCAAGAATAGAAGAAAAAAAAACAATAGGCAGTCATGGGGACTGCCGATAGAAGTGAAAACTATTAACTTAAGACTGAAATAATAATAATTTTCTAATTTTTATATAAAAATAAAAAATATTATCGAACATCTAGGAATCGGTTTTACCACGCTAGTAAGATAACCTTTAAACCACAATGATACTATAGATATACTATTAGCATTAGCATGTCGGTGACGCGAACCTATAAGTTTTTCCCCTCCAAAAACGCTCAACGCGCCTAAAGAAGTTTTCACATAGCTATAGATATACTATTAGCATTAGCATGTCGGTGACGCGAACCTATAAGTTTTTCCCCTCCAAAAACGCTCAACGCGCCTAAAGAAGTTTTCACATAGCTATAGATATACTATTAGCATTAGCATGTCGGTGACGCGAACCTATAAGTTTTTCCCCTCCAAAAACGCTCAACGCGCCTAAAGAAGTTTCACATAGCTATAGATATACTATTAGCATTAGCATGTCGGTGACGCGAACCTATAAGTTTTTCCTCTCCAAAAACGCTCAACGCGCCTAAAGAAGTTTTCACATAGCTATAGATATACTATTAGCATTAGCATGTCGGTGACGCGAACCTATAAGTTTTTCCCCTCCAAAAACGCTCAACGCGCCTAAAGAAGTTTTCACTTCAAAAATAGTCTCGGTTCGATTCTTGATATACCGTTATTATATTTTCATTATTTTATTAAATATTTTTAAATATTTCAGAATTTTTGCCAAAACATTACCAAAAAAATACCTATCTAGGCTTTTTCATTCAGATATTAAATTAAAGACAACCCCCCTGCACTGGAAAAAAATTCTTGTATTCCAAGAGACTTTACTAAAATACAACTAAGTCCACAAATTGCATCCAGACTCGGAACAAAAACTTGAAGATCGCACAAAGTAATGTTCTGCGTGGGAATTGAACTCATGACACTGGTACGATCAAAATGTTCATTCATTATCATCATCATCACAGCCCATATATGTCCCACTGTTGGGCTCGGGCCTCTTCCGTAATGGGAGGGAAATTAACCTACTATACCACGTTGGTCAGACGTGTTGGTATAGGCCTATACGGTTTTGTTTCGAGTTTCCCTTCTCTCACATTGATGTTATATGCATTTTATATCCCTTAGTCGTCTCTTACGATCACCCAAGAGTAAGATACGGGGTGGTGAAATGTATTCGTACTCCGTCACCACACGGATAAGAACGTTCATTATTAGGTAGGTTCGGATAAGAACGTTCATTCTAGAAAAAGCCTGCTAGTTTTCTATTTCATTGTATCATTTGTATTACAACCCTCTTCGCCCCTATGCTCCGTATACCGTCACTCGTCTGCCCACTCGATAGTTTTATTACTTATTGGTGTATTGAGGTGTAGTTCATTTCGCTGAGAAAATTGTGTGTCAGATCAAACATGGCCGAGTGACGTCGAGAACGAAATAAGATTACTGTGTTTGTACAGATCGTAATGGATAAAATATACATTTGTATTTACAAATACATAGTATTCACAATTTGTAGATATGTCTTAAATGTATAGGTCTATGTAATATTTGAAAAATGTAGACCCTTTTTTTTCTAGACGTAGTTCTATCAATCAAAATAGCTCTATTATGTACTTCGGGTATAAGCTACCTTTGATAAAGTACAATAGTTTGGGGAATATGTTTTTTAAGGCTGAAGACTTTTGAAAATCTTTATCTCATTATCATCTCAGCTCTATATGCGCTATATGTCTCACTGTTGGGCTCGAGCCTTCTCCATAATGGGAGGGTAATTGACCTACTATACCCCGCTGGTGAAACGTGTTGATTAGGGTATTGTTTCGAGTTTTTCTTCTCTCACATAGATATTAATGCGTTTTATATCCCTTAGTCATCTCGTACGATTACCCACGGATAAGATAGGGGGTGGTGAATTCACACGAAAAAAAAAAAGTGTGTGTGTCAGCTCCGACGCACGACTGGAGTTTATTCCTTAAGTACGATTATCAAAAAAAGCTCATTTGACTAAAAATAATATATACATTTTTATTTACATTTATTAAAACTGTTCAGTGAAGTATTATCTCACGTCAGAAAGTGAAAGGTGCGCAGAATGGGTTGCCCACCAAAAACGTAACGAGGTCATTCGATCACTAGATTTTACTCCTCAATTTTTTCTCATACCGGGCGCCTTCTATGAAAATCGATGCTTGAGGAGTAAACTCCAAAAAAAAAAAAAATTTGAAAATATTCATGATTAAAAACATTTCTTTTATTTCTTTCTATGTGGTGACGGAATAAGAATACACCACTCCTGGTCAGTAGGTGTCCTAAAGGACGAATAAAGGATATAATATTCCTATAATATAGATGCAAGGGAAAAAAACGCGTCATAAAAAAGGCAACACGTCTGACCTGAATCATATTTAGTAGATCCATCTTTTTTTTGTAATAAAATTTTAAAATGTATCGAATTTCTTTATTAGATTCACTCATTTTAACGGAAAGAAAAACAAATAAAAAATGGCGCGAACAAAATTTTACTAAATTATTTCTTTTTTTAAATGTAACCTTTTTAATATTATCAAAACCAGCCAGATGCAACTAGTACCTGCAGCCAAAGGGATGTTATTAAAAGTTTATTCAGAAGATATCTAAAAATACTTTTTCTTTTACCTTATATAAATGACATTCATAATGAAATTTGAATTAAACTTACTGGATATGAAATAACACTATTTCTATCGATTTTATCGCGTTTATATTTAATTTTCTGGAATGACGTTTCGAACATACATAGAGCAGGAGCCTCCCGTTACCATAATGCTGCATGAAGATCGTAAAATCTTAAAATCCATAAAACTAATTATTAAGTTCATCATCACATAGCGCAATAATATTATCTTTGTGGTGACGGAGTAAGAATACTATTCACCACCCCATATCTTACCTGTGGGTGATCGTACGAGACGACTAAGGGATATAAAACGCAAATAACATCTATGCGAGAGAAGGAAAACTCGAAACAAAACCCTGTCACACGTCTGACCAGCGCGGTATAGTAGTTTAATTTCCCTCCCATTACTGAGGAGGCCCGAGCCCAACAGTGGGACATTTATGGGCTGTGATGATAATGATGATGATGATTATCTTTGATGTTCGGATATGTTGGTATACGGTTTTACTTGGAGCTTTCCTTCTTGGGCGTAAATGTTACATGCATATTTTATGCCTTAGTGACCTAAATTAAAAATGAAATTGTATTCTCATTCCGTCACCACACAGGAAAAAAAATCCCATGTAAATATACCATCACTCGCTGGGCCGGCTTTACCTATAGTGCAGAGGGTGCGGTGCACCCGGGCGCCGGGTGTTAGAGGGCGCCGAGAGCCGCTTGTAACCATCAACCTATTCCATTTTGTTCACCCACTTTGATACAAGAGGGCGCTAGGTTATTAATTGCACCCGGGCGCTACATGTGCTTGAGCCGCGCCTGATCACTCGTCTATCCATCTATCACAACATCTACTATTGGACATTCAAAGAAAGTTAAGTCATAATCACTACCCTTGATGGGTGGGTTGATGATCGTCATTGTAATAAATTGCTCAGAATTGATGTACGGTCTTGATTTGATCTCGACGGTTAGTGATCCATGAAATTTTGTATATACGTGGCCATATACAGAAGGGACATAGGCCATAATCTATTCATTAGCCCGTAGACGTCCACTGTTATATGTCTATCAGCCTCCCCACGAGCAAGCGAATTAGAACGGGCGTGTGAATGTCGTACTGAGATGTTAACGGTCTGCCTAGCGTGGAACCGTAAGAATATTTCATCACAAAAAATACTATTCGAAATGGACACAAAAATAAATTGAAAACAATAATTTTAAAATATCAATAAAAACCACTGCCATAGCTGGTATTAAAATAAAGTTTTAGACGTGTTAAATAATAACTAAAATATTGAAAATTTTCTATTAATACATACATACATGCATGTCCCTTGCAGGGTAGGCAGAGAGAACAGAGTGCCAGAGAACTCTATCCTTGCATACTTCACTCGCTTCCTCAACATTCATAATTCTCTTCATACACGCTCGCCGGTTTCGGAAACTCTTGACTCCACCTTCCTTCAGTACATGACCGATCTGGTCTAGGTAGGTGAGTCTCGGTCTCCCCCGGTACCTACATCCTTTCACTTTCGCATTGTATATCTTCTTAACCAGACGTTCGTTTGGTATTCTTTCCACATGTCCGAACCATCGGAGCATTCCCTTTCGCATCTTTACACCAATACTCTGTTTCATACCTACTCGCTCTTTTACGTCGTCGTTACGAATACGATCGATATTTTTGTATTAATAATTTTTCATATCATAAGTTTACACAACATAATAATATTATGAATAGAAATTTCACTAAAACTTTCTTCAATATTCGTCGTAATTGCATAAATGAACTAAATAATATAATTTATGATATGAAGTTGATAAATTTGTCGCCGTTGGGTCCCTATTTGTGAGCCGGTAATAAGCTTATTGCATAAAAATTGCAAAATTAAATAAGCTACTCGTATTTTCTTGTAAATAAATTACTCGTGAATAAGTCTGAATAAACTAAGTTAACGTGGGTCTTGTTTAATATTATTCTGAAGTAAAACATTATACAATTTTTATTCACTTTCCGGGCAATTTTCTATGTGGTGATGGAGATATTTATTGCCTGAACGTAACACAATCAATTTTCGGCTCGTATTATATTTTAATCTTTAAAGGAGACCTGTTCAATCTACCTGACAATGTTTACACATTATACAGATTTAATTCTCTTACTTTGCAGTTATAATTGTATTAAACGACGACACGACCGTTATTCTATTATTTATTTTTTAATTTATTATTTTAATTTTTATTTTTTATTTAATATATTTTACTTACTTATTATTTTATTATATATTATAATTATTGAAATTTAGCATTTAACATGCTTGATTATTTATAAAAACTTGATTACGAGAGAAAAATCCTATGTGTGACAATCATTTTTCGCTCGTAATCAAGTTTTTATAAATAACCAATCATGTTAAATGCTAAATTTCAGTAATTTGCCTGAACGTAACATAAATTACTACTAAGAGATATACAAATGAATTCTATATAAGAGACTAAAAACTCCAAACTAAACGTTATATCAACTCTTTTGATCAACCTGGACCAACCAAACAGATAAATTTCCCTCGAACCAGGCAAAATATGATGAGGCAACAAATATCTATAGCTTATGAAAGTATTTAATTCAATTTAAAAATCCATCCGTCAGCCCCCTAATACTCCCTACCGGATATAAGATTCCTTAATAAACTATGTCATTTTCACGACGCTTATCAAACGGGTTAGTGATAGCAATTAATCTTGTAAGTACCTACTGCTACATATATTCTCCTGGTTCGAGGGATCTTTATAAATTCTACTGGTGGTGATATATTATATTCTTAACCAGTCACAGTAAAGGTTTTTTTTAATCCTCTATTTATATGATAGTGGAAAGCTCGTAATAAAAAGACATGGCAAGATGTCTGGCTAAGGCGACAGAATAAACAAATTTCTAATCTGATGGACAGCCAATAGACAATCTTTCAGCCTTAAGAAAGATCTATGACAACAACACTTATATTGCGGGAGACTTTACAAACGTATTATTAACACAGACAAATTACACCCAGACTTAGAACTGCACTTTGTGGATCACACAAAATATTGTCCGGCGTAAGAATCGAACCCATGGCACTGGGTTATCGATATCTTTACCACCATGCTAACTGTGCAGTCAGAATTATTTTATTAATGTAAAAATTGATCTTTTTTTTAATGTAAAAATTTTTGTTTCTATCAATGTCCGACCGCCTGAGGGTGATGCCACGGCAACTCTGTTGTTTTACAATTTGAGATAATACCCGAAAGGGTAACCCGCCGGGCCGGCTACAGATGTCAAGGAAGCGGCACCAATGGTCAGCCCAATGCCGATTGGGAGAGAACACGGTGGGTTATGGGGAATGAGCGAGGTGTGTCCAGTCCATAGGCTATCAAAAAAAACTAATATAGGTAGCAGTAAAGGAATTAGTCCCACGGTGGACGCCAATAAAGAATCAAATTTAAATAGTTATTAATATATCATGGTTTATTTGATTTTTTTGTAATAATAGATCGGAGTCTTTTCACATATAGTATGTATAAACTTTTAATAAAATCTCTTTGTCTGTACTGGTTGTTTCTGGCTGATTTTGATACCATTAAAAAGGTTATTAAAAAAAAGGTTAGGTATTTCAAAAAAAAGAAACAATTCAATAAAATGTTGTTCCCCACCGTTTTTCATTTGTTTTTCTTTCTGTCAAAATAAGTGATAGATTCACTCACATGAGGACTATACTTTAAAAATTGTGACGTTTATGGACCTAATGCAGTTTGAGTAAGAGTAGCACAAAATTGGTTTAAACGTCTTCAATCTAGAATTTTATATATGGACGCCATTTTTGAAAAAGTAGGGTAAGATCGACATATAGTATAGTAGTTAAGATAAAGCTAGGTGTACAAAAAAGTTTGATATTTGGATGCCACACGACCTCACTGAAAGAAACCTAATGAACCGTATACTCATTTGCGATTTATTGACACGTAATGAAACCGAACCGTTTTTGAAGATATTGATAACTGGCGATGAAAATGGGATCACGTACAATAAGAACGGGCGAAAAAGGTCGTGTTTAAAGGTTGGTCAGGCATCACAAACTGCGGCAAAACCCGGGCTAACTCGCAATAAGGTAATACTGTGTGTATGGTGGGATTGGAAGGGTATTCTCATTATAAATTTTTAACGCCGGGCATAACCATCTATTTGGATATCTACTGCCAACAACTGATGAGATTAAATTAAGAAATTGAGAGAAAGCGATCGGAATTAATCAACAAAAAGGGTGTGATCTTTTATCACAATAACACTAGACCGCATACATCCTCGCTCAGCAAAAATTAAGTGACTTTGGCTAGGTGGTGTTAATACATCCACCATATAGCCCTAACCTTGCACCTTCAGATTTCTACCTGTTTCAGTATCTTCATAATTTTTTAGGTAGTATCAGGCTAACATAAAGAGAGGACTTCCAAGACTAGTCGCGTTTTTTTGATCATATTCCCAAAATATCGACAACAATGAGATCATGACATTAATTGAACAAAATGGCACATATACCTTTATTGCAATTAAATCTAAATAAACTTTGAAAAAAAAAATATTTTGAATTTTCATACAGAATGCGAAGAAACTTTTTCCCCAACCTTAAATATCAAAATCAAATGATTCAATTTCGTTTAAATATGTGTAAAATTTTGAAAATTTCTAACAAATTTTTAAAGCTATTTTATTATATTTAATGTACATGCTATTTAGATAGTACTGTTTTTTTTTTAACCGACTTCAAAAAAGGAGGAGGTTCTCAATTCGTCTGTATTTTTTATTTTTTTTTTATTTTTTTATTATTGTTACCTCATAACTTTCGACTGGATAAAGCGATTTTAATCATTCTTTCTTTTATTTGAAAGCTAGTGCTTCCCGTATGGTCCCATTTTAATTTGGTCCAGTTCTGACTATGACATCCATGAGAAAACCATCTAAGTCTAAAATTAGCATTAAGTATGAGTGCGACAAATGAACGAGTAGCTGAAGCCCCGCTACTAATACAACAATATATGTGTAACATTATAAAGTAAAAAATAAAAATAAAAACTACGTTTAAAAAACCCGACTTCAAAAACGGAAAAGTACAAAATAACTTAAAATACTATCATTTGTATGTGCTATCTATTGATAGGTCTGAAGTCGGTGCCGGGATCCGTATCTTTAGTGTAGGAATTTCATTATAGTAAGTACCTAGGTAAGCTGTTTATAATTTTGTTTAGGGCTTGGCACCGATTTCAAACCTATCAATAGATAGCACATACAAATGATAGTATTTTAAGTTATTTTGTACATTTTTGTTTTTGAAGTCGGGTTTTTTAAACGTAGTTTTTATTTAATTTTTAATCTTACTTAATCTCATTATTTATATTTCATTCGGCATTTTGCCGTTCACAGTTAGACGTTGGCGTCTCCCCTAGAATGTCATATAGTACGGTCATTGACTGGCGAGGTGATTGCCATAATCGCCATGCTTGGTGGGCGGGTTAGTAATCGTAGTAAATTGTTATAAGTTTTCCAGGAAATCAATGTTGACCATCCTCCTAGTGATCCAGAGTGGCGACAATGATATTCTTAGACCATGGCTATAGGGAATAGTTAATATCTATATATTATATACATCTCACATTAAACATTGCACAATGTACAATGTACAAAATACAACTTGTAACATGCAACGTATAATTTTTTTTTAAATTTAAACGAAATTAAATAAATAATTTTGATATATAAAGTCGTATAAGGTCATCGTAAAGGTCGTCTGTTTTATGGTCGATTCCCAGTTCTGTAGCTACGTCTTAACTACTGATATGTAGATCTTGCCTCACTTTTTCAAAAATGGCGTCCATAAGAAAAATCCTGGATTGAAAACATTTAAACCAATGTCATGCTATTCTTAGTTAAACTGCATTAGGTCCTTAAACTTCACATTTTTTTTTGCGATTTGTGTTGCATTGATTCTATTTTTGTAATAAAATTTACAATGTATCGAATTTCGTCATTATATTCACTCATTTTAACAGAAAAAAAACACATGAAAAACGGCGGGAAAGAACATTTTACTAAACTGTTTCTTTTTTTTAAATATAACCTTTTTAATATATAATAACGTCAAAACCAGCCAGATAGAACTAGTACAGCCAAAGATATTTTATTAATAGTTAAAATAGACTATATGTGAAAACTTTTTCCCCGAGCTACTATTACAACAAAATTAAATAAATTATGATATATTAATAACTATTTATAATTAATTCCTTATTGGCGCCCACCGTGGGACTGATTACTCTACTGCAACCTGAACCTCAAAGCATTTCTAGATTCAATATTAAAGTTTTAATTTACCAAGTGGCTTCTATTTCAATGTAAATTCTAGTCATTACTATGCAAATAAATTCTTTAAAGCACCTCATTCTTACTAACGGCTAGCTCTGCAATTGACGTTATTAAAATAAAACCACTTGTACATCTGAAATATTTAGTCTAAATGCATAAAAATATATTTTTGTTTATGTAAAACTGCATTATACTGCACCTGGACACTGCACACTGCATATTGTACAATGCACACTCCACATTGCACATTGTACCTTACACAATTGTACATTGCATATTACAAATTGTACATTGTACATTTTATATTGTACATTGTAGATTGTACGTTTTACGTTGTACGTTGTACATTGTAGATTGTACGTTTTACTTTGTACGTTGTACATTGTAGATTGTACGTTTTACGTTGTACATTGTATATTGTAGATTGTACGTTTTACGTTGTATGTTGTACATTGTACATTGTACGTTTTACGTTGTACATTGTATATTGTACATTGTATATTGTACATTGTAGATTGTACGTTTTACGTTGTAAATTGTACATTGTACATTGTACGTTTTACGTTGTACATTGTACGTTTTACGTTGTACGTTGTACATTGTAGATTGTACGTTTTACGTTGTACATTGTACGTTGTTCGTTGTTCGTTTTACGTTGTACATTGTACGTTTTACGTTGTACATTGTAGATTGTACGTTTTACGTTGTACATTGTAGATTGTACGTTTTACATTGTAGATTGTACGTTTTACGTTGTACATTGTATATTGTAGATTGTACGTTTTACGTTGTACATTGTACACTCTACACTGTACATTTTACATGATATGCATCACACATTATACGTCATACTTCATATGCCGTACGTCATACGCCATACATCATTAACAATATTCATATGTAATATATACTATACATTATTATATGTTATATACTTTCTTTTTTGGCGGCGAGCTATGGAGTGGTCACACCCCGCTAAATCAGTGCGGGGCAACAGTAGAAGCAACGCATGACCCCATAGACCCGCCCTATATGTACCTTTCATGCCAAGCGAGCGGAACACCAGAAGCCGGTCTATGTTTTCGGTGGCCCGCCCGGATGTTGTACCATATACTATAATGCATTTATTCACTATATTAATGGTGTAGTGATTTAAATACGACTAACAAGCACCAAAAACATAAGAACTTTTGAAAAGGTGTATATATCAAATTGTATAAATATATATTGCTGTAAATTTACTAATTAGCTCATCATCAACCTCCTACTCTTATCCCAATTACTTGGGGTCGACACAATATGTACTCTTCTTTAATAGTATTTATTGAAGAAGTTATTGGCAATAGTTTTATGACCGGCCGCCTGCCAGACGTCAACCCTCCTTGTGAATATAATTGTTGACCTAACGGTATCAGATGGAGTTGGCCCAGGTCGTTATAACGCTCTTAGTTGTCTTTTACGACATCCACGAGCAAAGTAAGGAATGGTAGTAATAAAAGCCGCTATCACACATCATAAATTTACTAATTAACTATTATACTTATATACTTAACTTTAAATCTTCTAGTTTTATAGAAATAATAATGAGATATATCACAATATACGAATGGTAGACCAGTAAACTACATTTTAAAATGGCGAACAAAGTGTAGTGAAAATAAAAGTACCTACTTACTTTATTTTCTCGGCGAATTAAAGCTGTTATTTATTTTCTGCGGCAAAAGTTTCTCATTTTCTTAACATTCACAGAAAACATTAATACTAGACTTAGACTATTCAAGGACAAACCAGAAAAGAGATAAAGTGAAATTACGTAAATAGCTGAATATTGCTGTTTAAAAACAAAATATATATTCAAATTACTGAAATTTTGCATTTTATATGCTTGATTGTTTATCAAAACTTTGTTGTCAGAAGTGGGATTTGAACTCAGATCTATTGGAAATCCGTTCCAATCGTGCTGCCACTTACACCACCGTGAACTATTGTAGGACATTCAATTCTCGAATCGTATTATATTTTCATCTTTAAGGAGACGTATGCCATCTACCCGACAATGTTTATACATTGTACAAGCTCAATACTTCAAACTTTGCAGTTAGAATTGTAATAAACGATGACAGGGTTTGTCATCGAATTTTTATAAACATATATATTTTTTTATGGGAGTAATCCCACCACACATTCCCACCATTGTAATTCTTGTAAGCTAGGATCCACAATGGTCACCACAAATGACACCGACGTTTGACCCTCAGGCAGTCCCGGGATATGATTATAATTATCATGAGAGCCGCAACAAATTTAATTAGAAGAGGTTAAAGACGAGGAGTTGGAAACAATAGTTCAACTTCTGTAAGAGTACATTAAACAAATGACATAGATATACACCTAATCCTCCATAACTACATATAACTTATTATTATTTTTTTATTGCTTATGGCGGGAAACGAGCAAGCAACACACCTAATGGTAATTGTCACTGCCGCCCATGGATCTTTGCTGTACCGAGGGTATAGCTAGGCCGCTGCCTTTTTTTTTGTTTTTTTTTTTTTTTGCGGTGGGCTATGGACGTCGCACCCCGCCAAATCGGTCCGGGGTGACGGAAGAGGCGGCGCGCAACCCCATTAACCCACCCTGCAAGCACCTCTTCTTCGCCGTGCGAGCGGACCACCGGTACCCGATCTTTGTCTTCGGTGGAGGCCGCTGCCTACCAGTACAATTTATTAACAAACTTTCTACCACAGATTAGATATTACAACAGAATGCCGTCTATACATTTGTATCCTCTATAATACTCGTTGTTCGCCACGAAACCATTCAACCGTAACGCTAATGTTGCCAGAGCACAATCTCGGATTTACCATCTTTCAGTGGGCGATAACACTTCCTTCCTAGGCAAAGCGGGCGACAGGAAAACAAAATTGACTAGTCAGCCAATAAGTAAAGGGGTGTACAGCTACGATAAGCATGCTTATGTTTACCGTGCTTATATTTATTAGATAATAACCATCATAATAATTAATATACGTCCGACTCTTAGGAACAACAGGAAGGGAATTGGCCTGCTATCCCACGGTAATTAAGTTTGGTATAGAGTTTTATTTCCTGTTTCTCCTTCTCTTGTATAAATATTATATACGTTATAGGCGTTTCTGCCATACCTACTACTGCAATCAATCTTAAGGCTCACATATAGGCCCCGTTAAGTTATCCCGTATCCGTGGTGCCGTACTGCTGCGCTTATCGTAGCTGTACAACCCTTTACTTATTGGCTGACTAGTCAATATTGCTTTCTATCTTCCGCTTGGCCTGGGAGGGAAGTGGAATCACTCTTTTCCAACTCCTTCTCTTTAAGTTTTCTAATTAAATTTGTTGCGGGTTCCAAGACAATTAAAATCATATCCCGGGGCTGCCTGGGGGTTAAACCTCGGTGTAATTTATGGAGACCATTATGGATGCTCATGGTATTGGTCATGCTCACTGAAAGGTCTTCTTGCGGTAGCTGCGTGGGGCGAGTCTTTCCCTTCCCTCCAAGGTGGTTGAGGAGAGTGATGGCTGTCCTAGTAGTTAACTCGTGATCGGGTGCCGCCTGTGGGATCTGGTCCAGCCGTGGTTATTTTACATTCTATTTGAACTATTGGGTTCGAAGGGCATCACACTGGAGCTATTTCTTATTAAATATGTTGTACCATTATTTTTATAAAAAGAAAAATTTAAAAGAAATAACAATAATAGACTAACCCGCTGAGTTTCTTGCCGGATCTTCTCAGTAGTGGTTTACTTCCAATCCGGTGGTAGTTTATTGTATTAATCTAATATGTTATTAAAATTGACAATATGTAAGTGTCCTCGCAGGGTCTATACATAACGGGCCACCGAAGACAAAGATCGGGTACCGGTGGCCCGCTCGTACGGCGAAGAAGAGGTGCTTGCAGGGTGGGTCAATGGGGTTGCGCGCCGCCTCTTCCGTCACCCCGGACCGATTTGGCGGGGTGCGACGTCCATAGCCCACCGCAAAAAAAAAAAAAAAAAAAAAAAAAAAGGGTCTATACATAATAAATGAATTCGAATTTTAATTGTTAGTGTAAATTAAGATTACACTTAGTAGATTTTTTGTGCACTATAATTAGATAAATATGGCTGATTAACTAGTGTTTAATTTAGAATAACTTATGTTCTTAACAGTTTAATAGGGGATGGATTTCAAAAAAATAGATTCGTATATCAACAGATAGTCATCCAGTAAAACAGTTCAGCTTTATAGATCTAACAGTCTAACTAGCGTGGTATAGTAGGTCAATCTCCCTCCCATTATGGAGGAGGCTCAAACTCCAACATCGAGACATATATGAGTTGAAATGATGATGATGATGAATAAATTAATTTGTTTGTAACTATATTTCTAAGTATATCAGAAAGCATATATTTTCAAGTACTTCAAGTACTTTGTAATTAACTAAAAGTTTAATAAACTTTAGAAATTTTACATTTCTGTATCATTAGTTTTAATTACTGAAACTGAAGCCCCAGTGTCTTTATTTATGAGCTTTGACGAAAGTACTACAAAGTTAGGCAAACATTCAAAAAGTCGCTTACAAAAGTGCCTCTGTATAAATGAAGGGCCAAGATAATTTGTAACTACCCACAGGCGATCTCTGAGTTTTGTGTGAATAAAATTTCTGTTAAATAATATATTTAATGGTGAAATATAAATTTACTTGTTGTATGTTATTTTTAGGATAAATTATTTAAAATAACTTGAAGATGGGTATTTAAGACATGGAAATGAAATTATCAGTTGTCACATATTGATGGAAGGTTGAAGTTTACATACATAAATACATATCATCACGCCATATCCCTTGCAGAGTAGGCAGAGAGAACAGAGTGCCAGAGAACTCTATCCTTGCATACTTCACTCGCTTCCTCAACATTCATAATTCTCTTCATACACGCTCGTCGGTTTCGGAGACTCTTGACTCCACCTTCCTTCAGTACATGACCGATCTGTTCTAGATTAGTCTCGGTCTCCCCCGGTACCTACATCCTTCCACTTTCGCATTGTATATCATCTTAACCAGACGTTCGTTCGGCATTCTTTCCACATGTCCGAACCATTGGAGCATTCCCTTTCGCATCTTTACACCAATACTCTCTTTTATACCTACTCGCTCTCTTACGTCGTCGTTACGAATGCGATCGGTCAGCCTAACTCTACATATTTTCCGTAGAGATTGCATTTTCTTTAAGTCACTCTGCACTAAATAATATGTGTTTATGACATAGGGCTTTGATCTTCAACTTAGCTCATATACACCTTTTTTTGGTTAGGCTATGGACTGGACACATGCCATCCATTCCGCTTGGGGCGACGAAAGGGCAACACGTGGCCCCATAAACCACCGTATTCCCTCCCCATCGCCATTGGGCTGGCCACTGGTACCGCTCCCTTGCCATCAGTGGCCAGCGGGTTACCCTTTCGGGTACCATTCACCATCGACGCCCCAGCTAACTGCTGAGGTGTCGCCCTCAGCTCATATACACCCTACTACTAGTTTCAAACTATCTCCTCCACTATTGTAAAAGAGATAAATTGACCTACCACGCTGGTGAGACGGGTTGACAGGATTTTATTTCCAGTTTTCCTTCTCTGACATAGATGTTATCTGCATTTATCAGTTTATATCTCTTACTGATATTTTATGGCACCTATGGGCAATATAGAATAGTGAATCATATCCCCATTCCATCAGCAAACGTTAAATTACATATTTTCATTGTACATACATACATATCATCAGGCCATATCCCTTGCAGGATAGGCAGAGAGAACAGAGTGCCAGAGAACTCTATCCTTGCATACTTCACTCGCTTCCTTAACATTCATAATTCTCTTCATACACGCTCGTCAGTTTTATTATTGTATTTTTTTTAATTGTATTTTATTGTAAATCTTTATATTAGCTGTGTGGTAGCGGCTACGAATACTACAAACCCTTACTTTGCTCGTGGATGTTGTAAAAGACGACTAAGAACCATATAACGACCTGGGCCAAATCCATCTGATGCCTTTTGATCAACAGCAGCATTCCCAAGGAGAGTTGACGTGTAGTAGGCGGCCGATCATAAAACTATTGCCAATAACTTTTACAATATGTACTATGAAAGAAGAGTACATATTGTATCGACCCCAAGTAATTGGCATAAGAGTAGGGTAATGATGATGATGATGATGATGACGATGAAATATAAATCTTTATAACAAAAAATCTATTTCTACATTTTTTTATGTGAAACCCTGATATACCTATCTTCGTCGAAAACTTCTCAAAGTTGCCCAACTTTATAATCCGGTATTTTTTATTACCCTCTCCCTAAATGTAAAAGTTAAAACAATTTAAAATTTTAAATGTAAAACGAAAGCTTAAACTTATTTTTAATAAATCTAGCTTATTTCGTGATTTAAAAGGGACAAAAAGTATAGACAAGTTAACATTTTTTAAGAGATAAGATACTATTAAAAATCATGGCGCAATCGTCAAAAACATTTCGATATAAACTCAAAAGAGAGAAAAATAAATATTACGCATGGGACTCGAACTCACACCTATTGGAAATCCATTCCAATCGTCCTACCACTTAAACAACTGTGAGCTGTCGTATGATATTCAATTTGGGGCTCGTATTGTTTTGTCGTCTTTATGGGAGACGTGTGCCATCGACTCGCCAGCCATTAGATGTTGGCGGCCGGAATACCCACTAAAACCTAACAGCGGTCCCTTCCGCGCTTTTACGGGATGCCGGAGAGATCGCCTATTGACATTCTATCCCCGACACCCCTACGCTTGGCCATCTAACCACCTCCAGTCAGCCGTCAAGGCGGTGGGAGGAGGTGCGCGTAACGGCGCCTCCCTCTCCCTAGTCGCCGCCGGCGGAGCGAGTTCGCAGACGCGAGTGCTTCGCGTTCCCGCTCCGCGGAGAGATGACTTCCTCGCAAAAGGAGGCCATCGACGTCCAGTACCTGTCGCTGTCAAGCATTTTATTGATGACGGTCGACAACGACAGGTCCGCTCCTATGACCACCGACAGGTCGTGGCACTGAGGCCCCCAGGCAGGACATACTTCCAGGGTGTGATGCGCGTCATCAATTTGCGCGCCACACTCATGGCATCCAGGGGCCTCTTCAAGTCCAATTCGGTGCAGGTACTTACCGAAGACCCCGCCCCGACAACATCCGCTCTAGTCGGAAAGAGAGGTCTCCGACCACTCCATCAACTCGATCAGCACCGACCGGAAAGCCTTGACAGTGCGAACACCGAATCACTTCTCCAGCTGTGCTACCCAACGGGTATCCTTATGCCAGGATGTTCTATGCTACTTAAGAAACATAGCAAATAATTACGTACATACATATCATCACGCCACATCCCTTGCAGGGGCAGAGAGAACGGAGTGCCAGAGAACTCAATCCTTGCATACTTCACTCGCTTCCTCAACATTCATAATTCTCTTCATACACGCTCGCCGGTTTCGGAGACTCTTGACTCCACCTTCCTTCAGTATGTGACCAATCTGGCCTAGGTAGGTGAGTCTCGGTCTCCCCCGGTACCTGTATCTTTCCACTTTCGCATTGTATATCTTCTTAACCAGACGTTTGTTCGTTGCTAATCCATATTAGCAAATAATTAAGTCACTACTATGTTGTCATTATAAAGACTGCACAGATAACGTAGTTATTAAAATGTCCATCTACTGTGTCAAATATCACAGGTTCGACTCCCATATAGGACAATATTTTATGCGATCCACAAATTGTTATTGGTGGCCACCGAAGACAAAGATCGGGTACCGGTGGCCCGCTCGTACGGCGAAGAGAGGAGTTGCACGGTGGGTCTTATGGGGTCACGCGCCGCCTCTCCCGTCACCCCGGAACGATTTGGCGGGGCGGAACGAACCCATAGTCCACCACAAAAAAAAAAAATAAACGCTGTCATTGGTGTAAGTTAGTTATATGTTTGTAAAGTTTCTTCCAATACAAGGATTATTTACTTAGTCTTTGGTTGACTCTTTTTAAATAAAGATAAAAATTATGTTTCAGGCCTGTATGTGAACTGTTATCTTGGAGCTCCCCTTATCGTCGCTGTACATCTTATTTATTGGCTTGTTAATTTCATTTTTATGCCGTCTTTCGTTTTGCATGGGACGGAAGTGGAATTTTCCAACTTCTGTTTATCTTTTGAAATAAAATCAATATTAGGACGTGAAAATAGACAGTCCTTCTATATGTCCTTCTATATGGACTACATGTCAATTATAATTAATTTCGGACGTTTTCAAAGATTATTTATTTATTTATTTTTAATTTTATTCATCTTAAAATATTGACATTCCAAATTTGACATTGATATTAATATTTAAGTTAATGCAATTTAATTAACTTTTATTCCTTTTATACTTTGACATTTTATTATACCTACTTAATCTTATTAATATTTGTAATTGACATGTAATAATCTGTTTTATTAATTAACCTAATAAGTAGAAACAGCAAATAAACCTGTAATAGTTAAGTTTTTTATATGGACATAATAGTAAGTCTGAAATAAATGAATTATTATTATTATTATATCCATGAACGTTGTAGTGTTAGAAACATCTCAAACGTAATATATAAAACCTGTGAAAAATGTTTTATTTCAAACTAGCTTCTGCTCACGGCTTCACCTGCATACCAAGTAACCTTTCTATAGTTAAACTATTGTCCTAAGAGAACATTATTTGAATAAAAAGTAGTATCCTATGTGTTAATACAGGAAGTGGTCTATCTATGTGCCAATTTTCATCTAAATCAATAGATTTAACGTTTAGAAAATAAAAAATAGTATTTAATTAAAATAAAGATTTTTCAACAGTTTACGCTTGATTGATTAACAAACATCGAAACTTCTTCACAAACTTTCACATCTACAATATTAGAAGAAAGTAGAATATCTAACATTCGCGTTAATATTAGAAATCATCCTGTTTACATACATACATATCATCACGCCATATCCCTTGCAGGGTAGGCAGAGATAACAGAGTGCCAGAGAACTCTATCCTTGCATACTTCACTCGCTTCCTTAACATTAGTAATTCTCTTCATACACGCTCGCCGATTTCGGATACTCTTGACTCCACCTTCCTTCAGTATATGACCGATCTGATCTAGGTAGGTTAGTCTCGGTCTCCCCCGGTACATACATCCTTCCACTTTCGCATTGTATATCTTCTTAACCAGACGTTCGTTCGGCATTCTTTCCACATGTCCGAACCATCGGAGCATCATCATCCTGTTTCTTTAACTTTAGTTTTTATTTTGTTTCCACTTCCAAGATATTTAAAATCGTTTCCTGAGAGTCATACTTTGGTGCCATTTATGGAGACGATTATAAAGTCACAGAAGTTACAATGTTAAATGAATATATAATGATCTCTAATTTTTACGCTAGCATTACACATTGAAATAAAACTACTTTTGTGTTCGAAACGTCGGGCAGTTAAAAATCAAATACAAACGCGATAGAATCCGTAAAAGTAGTTTTATTTCAAATGAATATATGTTAAAAATAGTCTCATATTTGTCAAAATATCCATCACCATTATCCCGATTCTCATCAAGTCAAAAATATAAATTATAATTCTTTACCCACTGATATCTTTATTTTCATTCGCTCACTCTGTAAATAAAAACGTTAAGAATAAAGGCCTTCGAGGGGCCTTCGCAAAGTAAACTTTGACAGAGTACTACCTCTCTTTGAATTGAACGAATGAACGAATCAATGTTTGATCTCTTTCAGTGTATGAATAATGTATTGTGATGAGACGCACTTTGTTGTAATCGAAGTTTATTCTGCCATTGACATAAATCTTAACGATATTGACTTGATATACGTTCTACATTCATATTAAGTCTGACACCTTTTCTTGCGGTAGACTATGGATGCGTCTCGCTTCGCCAATTCGGTCCGGGGACGGAAGAGGTGGCGCGTGAACCCGTAGACCCACCGTGCAACTCCTCTCTTCGCCGTGCAAGCGGACCACCGGTACCCGATCGTTGTCTTCGGTGGCCATTAAGTCTGACACCTAAAGGTGTTATACTTTTTGAAGTGAAACTTTTTTATCGACGTATGGAAGAAATTTTGTATTGTAACGTTTTTCCGTTACGCGCCATCTTTATTTCTAAGTCACATTTTTTTCGTTACGACGAAACGCGACACGAGAAATGCGGTACGAGAGAGAGAGAGACAGAACGCTGTTGGTTGATGTATGTATTCGAGATTTAAAAATTAGTTTGTCAAAATTTCACTTCTGATATGTCTACTTCGTACGCACGCATTTTTGTTTAATATATTTTCTGTGTGATAACGACTAAGAATACAATCAACGCTTGCTTTGCTTATGAATCTTGTAAAAGATGACTAAGACCTTTACATCAACCTGAGCCAATTCCATCTGATGCCATCTGGTCATTAATCTAGTACTCAACATTGGAACTTTAGTCCCACTGTAGAGCACGAAGCATTTCTACCATGGGAAGAGTTTATAAAGGTTTTCAAACCTCATATACCGCACTGGTGTGTGTGTAATATAACAGTTAGTACGATGCTTTATTTCTCAATTTTCACGTCTTCTATTATATGCTTAAATTTCAAATTAATTACTATTCATCATTCTTCTACTCTTATCGTAATTACTTGAGGTCGATATAATATGTACTCTTTTTTCATAGTATATATTGTAAAAGTTATTGGCAATAGTTTCATTACCGATCGCCTGCCAGATGTCAACTCTCCTTGGGAATTTAATCGTTGACCAAACGGTATCAGATTGCGTTGGTCCAGGTCGTTATAAGGCTCTTAGTCATCTTTTACGACATCCACGAGCAAAGTAAGGGTTGTTATATTCGTAGCCGCTACCACACAGCTATTTAAATTAATTACTATTATGCAACGTATTACTTATCCGTGTGGTGACGCAGTAAGAATACAATTCACCCTGCCATTTCTTGCCCGTAGGTGATCGTACGAAACGACTAAGGGATATAAAACGCATATAACATCTATGCAAGAGAAGGAAAACTCGAAACAAAACCCTATATCAACACGTCTGAGGTTCGAGCCCAACAGTGGGACATATACCTATGAACTGAGATGATGATGATGATGCAACGTATTTAAGTCCTAATATGGAAAAAGGTATTTTTATTTTAATTTTCATAAATAACTCTATTCCATTTCATTACCAAACCACAAAAAATCATTCCATTCGATTCAATTGATCGCTGAACCGCTTAAAACAAATAGTATTGTGCTCTATTTGACCGAATGTATTGAACTAAAATACCAACGAGAACGATATTGTTGAAATATACAGTTTTGTATTTGTGTTTGGCAAATGTTGGCTATTAATTTTTACGACTTCCAGTAACACAAGTCTCGGCCATAACATTCATAAATAGCTAACCGATATAATATTTTTTTATTTTCATTTATTAAGCATTTGACTTTCTTAAATGTAGTGTGCAAAAAATATGTGTAGTTATAAAACATTTGTGACAAAATTGAAAAGGGAAAGTTAAATTGGTTACTACCAATAAGTATCAATATAGCTTATTTGGCAAAATAATCTGAAAGGATTTAGATAGATATAAATGGAAGTCCCACAAATAGAGCTCTAATGTGCGGTGACGGAGTAAGAATATAATTCACCACCTACCTTACCTGTGAATAATTAATTGTAAAAGACGACTAAGGGATATAAAATGTATATAACATCTATGCAGGAGAAGGCAAAATAGAAACAAAAACCTATACCAACACGTCTGACCAGCGTTCGATTATCACTTGTAGGTTAAATTTCCCTACCATTACCAAGTAAGCACGGGCCAAGTGTGGGACATATGAGAGCTGAGATAGCTGAGATCATGATAATGATGATGAAATTTAAAAAAGAATTTCCCTGAATATATATAAATATTATTGCTAAGATGTTTATTTTTAATAGTGGTAGGACCATGCTGTTGACAGTTTTCTGTCTACCGGGCCGTTCCGTCTGGAGTAATACCACACTCTCGCAGAAGATCGACGTCTGAGTAATGGCAATGTGCTATTGCACTTCGTTCGGTGAGCGAGAGAGCCGGCAGCCCAACTGGGTGAGTTTGGGGATTTTATTGGTAGGCAACGGCCTAAGCTATACCCTTGGTATTGTAAAGGTCCATGGGCGGCAGTGACACTTACCATCAGGTGTGCTGCTTGCTCATTTGCCACCATAAGCAAAAAAAAAATATTTGTTTGACGCATTAATGCCACTTTGATTCCAAAAACCTTATTTAAATAGAAGCAAAAATTAATAACATTGGAATATTGTGCATCAAGAGTTCTATGCATCGTTGTTATAACAACAGCGATGATAACAAAAATAAAATGAATGATTTTGAAACAAATTTATAATATTAATAATAGAAGCTGGTGGTATAAGTAATAAATAATGTCACTTACAATTAAGCTTTATCAAATAAAGCCGTTATATACGTTAATGCCGACGGTACGAATGCGGTTAATGCATTATTAATATAGCGTACAGATAAATTATAATTTAATGAATCGAAATTGAATCGTAACAAGCCTTCTGCCGCGTTTAAATCAGTCGAGTTTTATTAACTGTATTTTAAACTAGCTTCTGCCCGCGGTTTCGCCCGCTTAAAAGGTTACTTTCCTAAAGCTTTTCATCCTCTTATTTTATTTTACCCCTTAAGGGTAAATTTTTTTACGAAATTTTAATGTCATATTTATTTATATCTAATCAATAGCCTAAAAATAAGTTGCTTCTGGCTTTAAAAATGACGATAATTCCTTACAACTTTTTATCCCCCTTTACAACCTTTTTTTGCATTAAAAAGTAGCCTATGTCCTTTATCAGGCTCTAGACTATCAGTGTACCAAATTTCATTTAGATTGTTTCAGTAACTTTGGCGTGGAAGTGCGACAAACAGACAGAGTTACTTTCACATTAATAATATTAGTAAGTCTTCATATCTGCTCATATATGTCCCACTATTGGGCTCAAACCTCCTTTATAACGAAAGGGAAATTGACCTACTGCACCACGTTGGACAGACGTCATGGTATAGGGTTTTCTTTCGAGTTTTCCTTCTCTCGCATAGATGTTATATGCATTTTATCGTCTCTTACGATCACCCACAGGTAAGATAGGGATAGTGAATTGTATTCTTACTCCGTCACCAAACGGATAATTTTTTTCGTATGGAAAATATTATTTGAAATCGTATAAGTAAATAAATATACGAGATGAGCTGAAGAAAACATACGTAAGTAATGTATGTATAAGTATAGAAAGATAGAGTTAAAAAGCTAAAGTAAGTAATAAGTATGCAAAGATAGAGTTCTCTGGCACTCTGTTCTCTCTGCCTACCCTGCAAGGGATATGGCGTGATGATATGTATGTATGTATGTAGCTGAAGAAAACCTTTTGCCTTGAAACCTCGGATGTTAGCATTGTCCTAACTATTTTGGCGGACCTCAGCATCCGAGGCTGCAAAGCAATTGTGTGATCTTTTCTTATGGGACTAATCCCACCACACATTCCCACCACTGTAACTCCTGTAAGCCAGGATCCACAATGGTATCTATAAAAGACACTGAGGTTTGACCCTCAGAAAGTCCCGGGAAACGCTTTTAATTGTCTGCAACAAATTTAATTAGAAAAGAAAAACAGGAGGAATTGAAGAATTTCCACTTCCCTTCTATGAAAAGCGGGAGACATAAAGCAAAATTGGCTAATTGTGTGATCTGGTTGTGCATCGCAGCAATTAATTGTAATGCATTTTTTTTTGTGTGACTTAGTTGTTAGCCTCAGATGGCTATGACAACTTTACCCGGACTATGGGTGAGCGCTGAGGGTTCTCAACCCGAGTTGTAATACATACACATATTATGCTTATATTAGTGGTAAATGTGTTTGTATATTTATGTATTAGAGTACAATGGGGCTTTCCATATACATAAAGAATAAAAGTCCCAAATAAATAATAAAGAAATATATATATATATATATACTGGCTCGTTACCTCAGTGATATATATTTATTTATTTATTCATTTAAGGACAGCTAGTAAGTAATTGATATATTATCAATATTAAAATATTAATACAGTGAAACCTGGTTAATTAGAATCTCAATAGACCAAATTTTTTTTTTCCTCATGGTGGACCATGGATGTGGTCGCGCCCCGACAAAACGCCCGGGGCGACAGAAAAGGCGGCACGCAACCCCATGGACCCACCTTGCAAACACCTCTCTTCGCCGTGCGAGCGGGCCACCGGTACCCGATCTTTGACTTCGGTGGCCCGAATCTCAATGGACCAAGAATTTTGTACCATTTGTTGAGAGTTTACATTAATCCAGTTTTCCAATTAGGCAGGTTGAAAATTATAGTTGTCTCATTTACAGAGGCCCTCGCTTATAGAGGTCAAAATGTACCGTTATTCCATTTTTAGAGTATGTAAACAAACGTGTTAAAACCTGTTTCAATCTGATTAATTTGTTTCACTTATACAGGGAATTGAGCTACATAATTACAGAATGCCAATTATAGAGGTAAACATCGAATAAATCCTAGATCTAAATCTCATTTCACCAGGTTCGAAAAGTGCCATTAACAGAAGTAATTCAATGAAAAGGTACCGGGACCTCATTGCAACTCTCCATAATAGAGGTTTCTCACTTATCCGGGTCCCACTTAACCAGGTTTCACTGTAAAACACAAAATTAAAGTAAATACTCAATTATTTAAGCTATCGCAGCATTCACAGAAGTGGCAACAAATTGAAAAAAAAACTGTAAAAAAGAAATATATAAATAAAGAACAGAAATCATAAATCTTCATTAATAAAAAAGAAAGTTTAAATGGTTAATATATAGTTTATGTAAATATTTAAATACTGTTGGTCTTGAACCTCCTCCATAATGGGAGGGAAATTGACCTAGTATACCACGCTGGTCAGACGTGTTAGGGTTTTCTTTCGAGTTTTCCCTCTCTTGCATATATGGTATATGCGTTTTATATTCCTTAATCTTCACTTGTAACCCACAATTGAAATAGGGGGTGGTGATTTATATTCTTAATCCGTCACTACACGATTACTCGGTTACCACACGACAAATGCATCTTTAATTTTAAAGATATGATTTAATTCAAAAGCAAATAGTAGTACAAATAATCATCATAATAGAGACTTAAAGTTTTAAGTCACATTTTTTCATCACTTTTTATATATATACCACGTGAACTTTATGTATGGCAACACCTGAAAATCTCGAGAACTATTGGATATATCGGGAAACGACCCAGATAAAAGTTTCATGAGAAGGAATGGGGAACTCGAATCAAAGCTCAAATTTGACCTAGGGGCATGACCTTCACCCAAATTCGAAGGCCAACTTTGTTTTTTTGAACGGGAACCCCTATTTTTGACCTCGGATTCGGAAAGAGCGGAAAATTCTACGTTCAAAACCATAATCATACTTTTATTTTAAGGTCGTAGGAAGGTCGCTTACAAAAAGACCTCACATCAACTGATTTTCACACTGGAACACCTGAATATCTCGGTAAAAAGCGATTTTTTGAAAAAATATGTTAGGAATTTGGAATCGAGATCCCTGTTCCTTCCCATGAAACTTTTGCCTCAAACATTTTTTTGAAAAATCGGTATTTACCGAAATATCCTGGTGT
This sequence comes from Lymantria monacha, assembly GCA_905163515.2. Lineage (NCBI taxonomy): Eukaryota > Metazoa > Arthropoda > Insecta > Lepidoptera > Erebidae > Lymantria > Lymantria monacha. The sequence continues at coordinate 8,089,689 of LR991107.1, read as the reverse complement.
TCCAGTGTGAAAATCAGTTGATATGAGGTCCTTTTTTATAATTTCGTTTCCAGCGACACCTTCAAAAATGAAGTATGAATATGGTTTTGAACGTAAAATTTCCCGTTCTTTCTGATTCCGAGGTCATAAATAGGGGTTCTTATTTAAAAAACCAAAGTTGACCTTCGAATTTGGGTGAAGGTCATGCCCAAGGTCAAATTTGAGCTTTGATTCGAGTTCCCCGTTCCTTCTCATGAAACTTTTGTTCCGGTCATTTCCCGATATATCCAATAGTTCTCGAGATTTTCAGGTGTTCCCATACATAAAGTTCACCCGTTATATATATATATATATATATGTATATATACACAGTGGGTGGCCAAATTAATAGGGACAGTCACATTTTTTACCATTTTTTGTTTTCGGGCGCACTGGACTGCTTTTTTTAGTGGTATAAGTGTTTCTGGAATATATTTTTATGTGCACAGCATCTCTATAAGTCAAATTTAAAGTGAATTTCAAGTGTTGAGGGATTTCTTGACTTTGTAAAAATATTTTACTAACGGGAGAGACACGCAGTCCTTCACACGTGTAAAAGTGAAATACATAACATGTTATTTTTGAAAAGTTATTTTGTGAGTTTTTGTAATAATTATTAAGAGTGCAAGTAAGTATTATTTTACTATTATTAAAACTAAAGTAATTTAGGGCGGATTTTAGAATAAAACTAATTTATTTTTTATTTTTACAGCTTTCACTATGGGTCGAGGGGTAGATTTGACTCCAAGAAAAAAACCCGAGGTTAAAACCCTTCTCCTACACTCAAATGATTCTCAGAGGAAGATAGCAGAACTGGCTGGAGTTTCTAAGTCTGCTGTCAATAAAATAAAAATAAATTTAGACCAGAATCAGCCACTTTCGTCCAAAAGAAAAGGCAAATGTGGAAGAAAAAGAATCACAACACCACGATCTGATAGGATAATCCGGGACATCTGTTTGCAAAACAGAAAGAAAAGTGCTAGGCTGTTAATCCAGATGGTACAGGAATCTGGGATACCAGTTTCGAAGAGAACTGTACAGCGAAGGTTGGCAGAGGAAGGCCTGACAGGTCATTGTCCAGTTAAGAAACCACGGTTGACATAGGCGATGAAGAAGAAACGGCTTGCTTGGGCTCGTGAGCATCGCCTGAAGACAATTGAAGACTGGAGCAGGGTCAGTTCTAATAAAAATTGTATTGTATGTTATACCATACCATATTTATAAGAATTAAATTTTTTTTCTTTATTTTTAGGTATGTTTCTCAGACGAGTCAACATTTGAGATTCTAACCGATAAAAGCAACTTCGTCAGGCGGCGCCCACATGAAAAATTTCACCCTGACTGCATAGTGGAACGTTTTCAACACCCTGTTAAAGTCATGGTATGGTCTGTCATAAGCGCTAAAGGGGTGGGACGCCTCTACATTGTCCAGGGAACCATGAGTCAGGACCAATACAAGCAAGTCCTAGAAACTCGCCTGTTGCCGCACCTCAAGGATTGGTTCCCAGATGGGGAGGCATTCGTGTTTATGCACGATTCAGCACCATGCCATAAAGCGAGGAGTGTAACCAAGTTTCTAGAAGACCACAACATTCCAGTTTTACCTTGGCCTGGTAATTCTCCTGACATGAACCACATAGAAAACGTATGGGAAATTACCAAGGCGGAAATTGCCAAGGAAATGATAACTACCAAGGTAAAACTAATTGAAAAGCTGATAAATGTATGGCATCACAACCCCAAAATAAAAGAAAGTGCCAGACAGTGCACAGAAAGCATGCCGAGGCGGATTGAGGCACTTATAGAAGCCAAAGGAAATGTGACAAAGTACTGATAATTCTCATTACCGTTTTTATATACCTGCTAATATTTTTTTATTTGCCTAAATATTCATTTCTTTTTCTTTAAATTATTTGAAAGATATGTATCTAATATTAATAAATGTAATTATAACTTAAAACGATGAAACGAACTTATGGACCAATATTGTACCAAAAATCAATATTTCGTCACTGTCCCTATTAATTTGGCCACCCACTGTATATGAAAGAATAATATTCGCTCTTATTGTGGGTTCTATTCCAACAATGGGATTCATATGAACTAAAATGATAATGATGAAACTCCTGGGCCTAGAATCGGGCATATGTGCTACTAGCCCCTTTTAAATCATAATTTTTCATCATTTACTGCTGCACGTAGGCCTCCCTCATATTCCGCCACAAAGTGCGGTCTAGTGCCGCCCGCATTCAATGACTCCTAACAACCTTCACCAGGTCATCGATCTATCTGGTATCAGCGACCAACACTGCGAAGTCCGATATGCGGTCGTCATTCGAGAACCTTTCTTCCCCAACAGCTATCGGTTCGAGCGATGTGGCCCACTTATTGTCACAGACCTTTTACACTGGTAGATAATTAAGATTTTAGAAAATAAAGCACTATTGATTTTGCAAAAGAACAAGAAAATTTGTCTGAATATGTATTTATATTTTTGAAGATGGCGCTATAAAAATTGATGCTCAGCAATTGAATTCGTAGTTAACAAGACCAGTTTCATAGTCTTTTTATATCTAATAACGAAAAAATAGAGGGCGGCTAATGGTATAATAAAAGTAAATCAACCTGTTTTTTTTTAATTAACACCGCGCATTAAGAAAATATATCCTTGTTTTGCGAGGGACTTTACAAACACACTTTTTACGGACATAATTTACAACCGGATTCAAAAACATCATTAGTGGACCGCATACAAAGAATTTTCGAGATTTACGAGTACTAATATCATCATCATCATCATCACAGCCCATAAATGTCCCACTGTTGGGCTCGGGCCTCCTCCGTAATGGGAGGGAAATTAACCTACTATACCGCGCTGGTCAGACGTGTTGGCATAGGGTTTTGTATCGAGTTTTCCTTCTCTTGCATAGATGTTATATGCGTTTTATATCCCTTAGTTGTCTCTTACGATCACCCAAGGGTTAGATAGGGGGTGGTGAATTGTATTCTTACTCAGTCACCATACGGATAAATTTATATACGCTAATTGAATATATTTAATCAGTAATATATTTTTAAACAAGATATATCTTTAAGTACATATAAATTTAACTTCCTTCATTCTTTATTTTGTAATTATATCGTTTTTATTCGAACAGAACAATCCAAACGAATCGTAGGCGTTATAGAAAATAATTTGAAAATCATTTACGAATACATTCAAGATATTTTATCAATATTTTTCCTACTTTTATCCCAATTACTTGAGGTCAATACAATATGTACTCTTCTTTCATAGTACATATTGTAAAAGTTATTGGTAATAGTTTTATGACCGGCCGCTTGCCAGACTTCAACTCTCCTTGGGAATAATAGTAATTGTTGACCAAACGGCATCAGATGGAGTTGGCCCAGGTCGTTATAAGGCTCTTAGTCGTCTTTTACGACATCCACGAGCAAAGTAACGGTTGGTAGTATTCGTAGCCGCTACCACACAGCTTTTGTTTTGACTAATAATAGCACCAAAAATATTTTTATTATTAAATCTACATTTACTGTAATTTATTTCAACTAATATTATTTCTACATAACGTGGTTGAACTAAACATACAATGTTACACACGTATTTCTTTCGTTGTTGTAAATTAATATCTGTTCGATAATAACTATATTGGTCAACAATTACATTCCCAAGGAAAGTTGATGTCTGGCAGGACGACTACCCCGAACGTGAAATTGTTCAGGCAAATACAAATGCGCGCGAAGGATACTTCACAAATTATATGTATTTATTGGGCAAAAAAGCGGTCATAAAACTATTGCCAATAACTTTCACAATATGTACTATAAAAGATGAGTACATATTGTATCGACCCCAAGTAATTAAGATAAGAATAGAAGAATGATGAATAACTATATTTGAATTTTGTACATACCACACAAAATATATAACTAACTGTCAAAAAACAATATACCTACCAAAAGCTACCTTTCTATAACGAAGGGACCAAGGTTGCCTCCTTGCCTTAATACTCTTTAAAGATCAATGGCCGTAACTATAATTCCAGTTATTATAGTACAATAGGTATACAATCAAACGGGAGAGGAGTGGGGGGTAATATCATTCGGGATTCAATACTGTTTTTGGATGACGTCAAAAGTCCACTATTATAAAAGATTCTCGTGACGTCAGCGGCTTAAGGCCTCACAATATTTGTTGTGGGCAGGTTGTCGTGTATCGATATCAATTTTATTTCAGAGCATTTATTGTTTTTTTATATAAAATTTGTAATCAGAAATGATTTCATTCAATTGTTAATTGAATGGTTTTATTTATTTTAGAAATAAACTATGTAAGCATATCTCGTATTACAAATTACTGAAATTTAATATGCTTGATTATTTATAAAAACTCGATTACAAGCGAAAAATGATTGTCACAAGTGGGATTCGAACGCACACTTATTGGAAATCCGTTTGCGTGAAACATGACATGGATAGACAAGGAGTGACCACGAAGAGATGACGTCTGATAGAGTTGTATGGAAGGAGAAGACATATTGCATCGACCCCAAATAAATTAGGATAAGAGCAAGTTGATGTTGATGAATTGATAAAATAATGAATAAAAAGCTTATAACATTAAAAAAGGGAAAATCAAGAATCGAACCGGAGCTGTCTGGATTAGACTACCAATGTTTCAACTGAGATATGCTTATTCTTAATGACAGGATCCAAATTTGTTTTCATATTCTAATAGTTCACAACTAAAAAAATATTATATAATATAAACACTATGTAACAAAACGATATTGGAACGAAGTTCCTTATCGCGCGTTGTGAAAGGGGGCTAGACGGAAAAAATTCTTACGAAAAGTTGTCACGACACTTTTTGCTATAGTAAGCTATTGTAAGCTGTGCGGCGTCGCTCGTCGGCTCTCTTATAGAAAGCAAGCCAGATATTTTCATTTCTATTTCGCATTGAACAGTGTGGTGTCGCGACGATTTTTTTTATAGATAGAGTGATTCAAGAGGAAGGTTTATATGTATAATATATGCATAATGTACTAGAGAAACACTGATAATTTTAGAGGTTTCTAATGTGATGTCGTAAATAAACACATTATTTTGCGCTTACATTGCAAACGCTGGCTGAACCCTACGAAATAGATCAAAATAAAGTACTACAGTATTATACAGCTTAAAAAGGCCTACAAAAAAGTCCGCGATGGTATATATCTATCTCTTAAGGATAACATACTATATCCATTTTAATACTTTAAAAAATGTTCTATTATAAAACGGTAATTGAAAAGCTATTTACACAAATACTGTATTAATCCTTATCATTTTAAATACATTAGTTGGCTTGAGCATTTCATGAAGATATTTTTTTTCCTTCAGACCATGCAAATTAAATCAATAAATACCTTAAGAGATATAGCAAAATCAAAATAATGCGCAACGAAATTATTTTCGCCCGTGACCGGGCCGCGTGGCCGGCTCGCGTTCGAGCTCGGGGCCGAAAAGCTTTGGTAGTCTAGTGGAATTGTATATCCTATTATTAATATTATAAACGTGAAAGTTTGTAATAATGTATGGATGTGAACATGTTTGTTGCTCTTTCACGTAAAAACTACTGAATGGATTTTGATGAAATTTATAGTAATATAGCTTGCACATCAGAATAACACATAGGCTATAATTTATAAAGATATTTTGCAAATTGGCTAAAATATTACCATAAAAATTGCTTAAGGCAGAAAAAAATTATATAATTAAAATAGAACTTCGATCCATCCGGGTGTCCTTTGACACCTCCGGTTGTGTATCATTTCTATTATAAATTTTAATATTAGTTAAAATTTGCAAAAATTTCTATAGCGCGATTTAGACTCTAATACATGTCCTCTTAGAATCCATTAACTTTGTTACAGCGCCATCTAGTAATAGATTATGATCCTATTTAAAAAAATCTGAGTTACTCCCTAGTCGCGCCTAAAGAAGTTTTAAGTACTTCAAAAATATTATTATAACTTAAAAAAAAAAAATTTTATTACAATTCCTTCACTAATTAATCGAAAGGAACTTCGTTCCATCCGGGTGTCCCTTGACACCTCTCGTTTTTATTTTTTTATATATTAAACTTGTAAGTTAACAAATTTCATGGAAATCGCTGGTGTTGTTGCTGATATTCTGAAAATATATAAACATAGAAATTATAGAATTATAACTACATCACAGAGGACAACAACATCTACAAGTAGATGGGTTTTACTAATAACAAAACCACCAGCGCCAAGAAGATACCCCAAAAATACATGTAGTCACTTAACATCTATGACACATGAATTGCGCTCTTAAAGCTTTAACCAACTATAATAAAGCCACTTCAAAAACATTAACTTTGTAAACAAACCACCATAACAATTAAATTAAACATAAAAAGAGCATGCTCAAAAGTCTGTGGAATAGCTTAAAACAAATATTAATAAAAAGATACAAATTTACTAGAATTGCACTTTTTTCTTCTTTTTATTTAAAATATATATATCAGATTACAGGCATTATGTATCTAATAGTCTAATTAATAGGCAATAGTCTAATTACCCTTGACATGCACAAATCGCTGATATCTTCCATGAGCAACGAGAAATATCAATAATTGACCTAAAATGTTTAGTATCTTTGGGCTACTAAATAAAGCTCAAATTATAGTTACGATAACTCATCATCATCTTCGCTCATATACATCTCATTGTTGGACTCGAGACTCTACCACAAAAGAGAGAAATTGACCTACTATACTACCGCTGGTCATCGGATTCGCATAGAGGTTTATTTCCAGTTTTCCTTCTCTTGTATAGATTTTATATGCACATTATGTAGTATGGTACAGAAACCATAACCGAAACCGATATAAAAGTTTCGGATAATTTCAAATAGAATCGGTGTCTAAGTAAGACATATTACGGCAGGATTTCTTTCAACCAGCCCAAGCTTCTGTGTGTCGCTACACAGCAGCGAAGAGCAGCTGACTGTATCTTTATCGCTCGGGTACACTCGGCGGTCCCGAGTTCACCCGACCTAGCCTTTCACCTCAGAGCGTGACGGATCATCCTCACTAACAGCCTACGAGAAAATCTGTGTGCACCAAATGAAGTTTTCACTGCAATAAAATATTCTAAAAATAAATTGTTAAATGTTAGGAAGATCTTCATTACACATACGGGTTAATAAAGTCGATCAGAACCCAACAGGCGAACTCTAAAAGGACACGTAACAATTTGCATAATACACTTAACGTGAAAGGGTCGGGTTGCGAATAACTTAATCACGCTTCTAATACGTATTGCACATGTTTTGAATCTAATGTAGACATTCCTGTTGGAGTCTTAAAAGTATTTGGTGTTATTATCAAGAGAATATGTAGCGGTTGTAGCAGCACTTTTCTTTCCTTTTACTGTTTATGTCACGGTAAGGTGGCCCTTAACGGCTTTTTTTTTTGACGCTGTGGAATCGCATTTACGCGCTAACCCCTCCCGACCCGCCGGTGTCGAGACGCGGGGGAGTGTGGGATACGCCGGTTGGCTGTTCCACCGGAATATCCACTAAAACCACAGCGGCACTCTTCCGCGCTTTTACGGGACGTCGGAGAGATCGGCCTGATCTGATGGAGCCGACTATGTTCGAGATTTTTCTACAAGATAAGCTTCGTGCGTTAAGCGTTAAATCTGCAGAAGAACAGATACAACTGACATAGCACGATGAATCGGTAGTGAGAAAGCCACATCATTCGACAAATCAATAACCGCCAGGGTTATACCGTCGGATTGGAGAAGGTTTCTGGGAGTCATGGGATACACATGGCACAGGACCGAGCTTTGTGGCGTTCTATGAAAGAGGTTTACGACCACAACACACAAAGCACAGCTGACGGCAAAAGATTGGATAGTGCTGATGATCGTTCTGTAAATTTTTTTAATACAAATAGCCAAGCGATTATAGCATTGAGGATTTGTATAGTGGACTTCTATTGGCTGATGGAAGGGTAGATGAACACATGATATTTTTTTTATTGACAGGCTCTAGTGTAAACGCCTAGTATTTTATAATTATAAAAATGACAACAAGTCACAAGCGAGATTCGAACCCGCGCCTATTGGAAGTCCCGCCCATTCGTGCTGCCACTTACACCACCGTGAACTATTGTGGGACATTCAAATCTCGCTTCGTATCATATTTACGTCTTTAAAGTAACGTGCGCCATCTACCGTTCGCGCCATCTATCGACATCATTTTTCGCTTCGTAACCGGGTTTTTATAAATAATTAAGCATATTAAATGCTAAATTTCAGTAATTTTAATGACCACAAGGTAACATGGGTTATATGATGCGTGATACCTTTCCACCTTTTGAGTAAATTACTTCCACTGTGAGTATTTGATGTCAGTTCAGATAGATGACTGGCGAGTTACCTGATTTTGCCGAGTAAGAAACTTTGAATTTAAGGTAAGACAATTACGAACAATTGCAGTTCAAAATTGGCATTAAGATTTAATACTTCTACGTACTTCTTTTACTACTTTTTTTGAGTCCACATGTACCTATACCAATGTTGGGACAAGGGCTTCAGGCAAACGATGAAAATTTATCTAATCTACCACGCACATTATTTTTTTTTTGGCAGCTGTCTATGATGTGGTCACACCCTGTTAAATCCGTCTGAGGCAACGGAAGAAATAACGCGTAACTCCATAGATCCGCCCTACATGTAACTATCTACGCCATGCGAGCGGGCCACCGGCATCCGGTTTTTGTCTTCTGTGGCCACCCCCCTGCAATTTACTCTCGCGGGTATCCTGTCAAGACATTATTTAATATTAAAATATTAATTATTCAAATACTTTTTTAAATAGTAGTTAACAGTTCTCTGGCTACAGCCGCGGGACAGTCCGTCCGGGGTATTACCACAGTCTCGCAGAAGAACGACATCTGAATAGTGGCAATATACTATTGTGTTTCGTTCGGTAATCGAAAGAGCCGGATACCCAACTTTGTAGGTAGGTTTGGTATTATTGGTAGGCCTAGCTATACTTGGGGTAAGACGCCAGAAACCTCCGCGTGGTGTACCCTGGGTGCGGGCGACAGTCCCCCAGATCCCTCTGTCGAATTGTCGCCCGTAGCGAATCTCTGGCGCGAGGGGGGGTTCCCCAGCGATGGGTTGAGCCCCAATTCGCTCCTGAGCCTCTATTTGTAGAGGATACAGGAGGCGAAATTTCGGACGGGCCCGGTCACTCATTCATTTGAGGGCTGGGCAGGCTTATGCCACCGCCGACATATCGTAAACCTGATATCTTGCTTCAAGACAAGTTGTCGTGAGGCGTAGTATCAGGAACGAGGGTCTTGGCTTAACCGCCCGGACCGCGAGGAAGACAACCTCTATAAAGAGTTCGAATTAACATTCGAATTCGGAAATTACCCAGAATCCTAAGTTCTGGCGTGCGGCGAGAGGATGCATGGCAGATGGGCTGTTCTGTTCCTAGCACGCTCCAGCCAGGGTACCAGCCGACCCCCTGGTCGGTAAATGTAGGCTTGCCCGGGTACAGGGATCTCTGCCCGGGTCGACCGCTTATTTCTCCCATAATCGTGGGACCAAAATGGAAAATAATATAAAAAATAATGAAGACGGGGAAGCTTCGAATTCCCAACTTACGGCCTCGCCAAGGCAAAATAAAACTGGCACAAACGACGCCTCGTCCTCGGGACAGACTACGGAGGCCCAAAAGAAGAAGCCGAGGAAGTACCGGAAACGGGCCAACTGGACTACGGGAAAGGCTTCTACAGAAAGGAAGCGTATGGCGGAGCGGAGGGCGCAGAAGGAGGCCGCCGCTGCCGCCCAACTGGAGGAAGACGGCGGCAGATCCACTGCAGAGCCGTCAATGGACGAGGGCGACGGTAGTGTCGCAGAGCCGTCCAGAGACGAGGGCAGTGGATCTGCCGATATAATGGACGAGGGCGGTAGTTCCGCAGAGCCGTCCAAAGAGGCTAGCGGGTCGGCGCAGGAAACCGCCGCCGCCAGGTCGTCGCCGCGTCTTGCGGCTACGGCTCCGACGAGAAGGGAGGAGGCCCTCCCCTCGAAGGTGCGGAAGCGCCCCCTGAACAGGGATGGCAGCTCGAGCGCCGATTCCGAGGGGAGTGTGACGATCATGCCTCCCCCCAAAGTGCCGGCCTCTCGCAGAGGGCGAGGGGCCGCGGTGTCGGGAAGGGCGACCCACTTCCCGGCCGGCGAAGTGCGTGGAGGGGCCGAGGCTGGCAGGCAGACCGACAACGAGGCGGCCGCCGCGAGGGTGCTGGGGGTGTTGTCCAGCATTCCTCCCACCGAAGTGGTGGCTGCTGGTGCCCGCGCGAGCGCCCCAGCCGCAAATATGGAGGCCCTGCAGGCCGAAAACGCCCGCCTTGGTGGCGAGGTGTCAGGTCTGCGGGCCCAGAACCGCCGGCTGGAGTCGGAACTGGCCGCGGTGCGGAGGACCAATCGCGCCCTCGCCAAGGACGTGGCCGAGCTGAGGGCTCAAATGGGGCGGCTCGTGCCGCCTGCGCCAACTGCGCCGGCTGCGCCAACTGCGCCGCCTGCGCCAACTGCGCCGCCGGCCAGTGCTAGCCGCCGAGAAGCTGTCGCCGTCGTCGCCGCTCCGAAACCGCCCCGAGGCGCCGGCCGTCCAGTGGCTGCCGCCGCACAGAGGAAGACGCCTCTGACCGCGGAGCGTGCGCCGCCGACCAACACGCCAATTGTCGCCGTCCTGGAGCAAGTCCCGGCAGAGGTCCAGCCGGTGACACCGACCCCGCTGCCCGCGGTGGGGGGTGTGTCGGACGAGGCCTTGCGCGCCATTATCGACGCCGTCGGTAATATGGTCAATGCGCGCTTGGCCGTTCTGGAGGCAAGGCTGCCTCCAGAACCACGTGTTCGACCGCCTCTCGCCGCGGATAAACGGCCATATGCGGCACCAGCTCCCGCCCCGCTGCCTTGTCAGGGTGGCCGTGTGGGGGGAAGCTACGCCGCGGCCGCGGCTGGGCCCAAAAATAAGGGGCCCGCTCCGACCCAAAAGAAGACGGCACCGGCTCCTGCCGGACTGCAGTCGTCGCCAGCACCAACACCGCCAGCGACGACTAGCGCAGCCGCGACTACGCCCTCAGCGCCCGGCACGCCCGCTACGCCCGAACAGGGTTGGCAGGTGGCCGAGCGCGGCAGAAAGAGTCGCGGCCAGAGGAGGAGAGCGGCGGCCAAGCGCGCTGCTGAGGTCGTCGCCCCCCAGGCAGGAGCCGGAGGAGGCGGCACGACGAAGAAGAAGAGGCCGCGCAAGGGGCTCCGGCCGCCGAAGACAGCCGCAGTGGTGATCACTGTGCTGCCTGAGGTGGCAGAAAGGGGCCTAAGCTATGAGGCCGTTCTGAGGAAAGCCCGGCGGGAGCTCGACGTCTCCGACATAGGAGGCGTCGAAGCCAGGACCCGCAAGGCCCGGACAGGGGCTCGGATTCTAGAGTTCCCTGGGGCCGAGGGCACCAGGACGGCCGATAGCGTGGCGTCGAAGTTGAGAGGTCTGTTCGCCGGGGAGGGTGGCGTTAAAATCGCCAGACCCGTGAAGTGCGCCGAAACGCGCATTGCGGGTCTGGACGACTCCGTGACGGTGGAAGACATCCGGGAGGCCATGGCCTCGAAAACCGGGTGTCCCATGGACACCGTCCGGGTTGGCGCCATCCGGCCCGGTCCGGGCGGCGTAGGTGCTGCCTGGGTGCAGTGCCCAGTGGAGTCGGTCAGGCAACTGGCCGACTCAGGCAGGCTCCTCGTGGGCTGGAGCTCAGCGCGAGTCACCGTGCTGGAGCACCGGCCTGCGAGGTGTTTCAAGTGCATGGCGGTCGGGCACACCCGGCCAACATGCACTAATTGCTTTGACTGCGGCGGACTCTGTTTCCGCTGCGGTCAGACTGGGCATATGGCGGCATCTTGCGCCGCCCCGCCCCACTGCCCCGCGTGTGCGGCGGGCAATAAGCCCGCCAAGCACCCCATGGGCTCTGGGGCGTGCAGACCTCCGGCTTCGGCTCCAAAGGGGCGGAGCGGCCCTTCGACTCCGGCCGCTCCCGCTCCTAGCGCGGCCCGATCGCCCGCAGCAAGCCAGGAGGTGATGATGGACACGGCCCATTAATGGCTGCCCAGTCCACTCACCTCCTGCAGGCCAACATCAACCACTCCGCCGGTGCGCAGGATCTCCTCCTGCAATCCATGGCGGAGTGGTCGATCGGTGCAGCCGTAGTCGCGGAACCGTACGTCGTGCCTGATCGCCCCAATTGGGTGGTCAGCCGAAACGGAACCGCGGCAATCGTCACCTCCACGCAGCGGCACTTCCCGTCCTTATCCCTCTTGGATAGGGGCGAGGAATTTGTCGCGGCGGATTGGGGAGGGGTCACGCTCTACAGTGTATACCTCTCCCCTAATAGGAGGATGGACGATTTCGGGGCCTCCCTCACCACCTTGGAGGCTTCGATACGGCGACTGGCACCGGGCCTCGTCCTGGTCCTGGGGGACTTCAACGCCAAATCCACGGCGTGGGGGTCCCCGATGACGGACGATCGCGGGCGGGCGATCGTGGAGTGGGCGGCGTCACTGGGCCTCTGTGTCCTAAACAGAGGCTCAGTGAACACGTGTGTGCGACAGCAGGGTGGGTCGATAGTGGACTTGTCGTTCGCTAGCCCCGCTGTCGCACCACGAGTGAGGAACTGGCGTGTCCTGGAGGAGGTGGAGACCCTGTCGGATCACCGATACATCCGGATGGAGGTCTCCCCTCTCCGGGACCCCAGCAGGGGTCACAGGGCGGACCGGGCTCCCGCATTTCCACGGTGGGCTGTGGGGCGTCTAGATAGGGGCCTACTGGCGGAGGCGGCCATCGTGAACACGTGGCTGTCCTCACCACCCCCAGCGGACGGAGCGGACGTTGAGGCTGTCCGCATCCGCAGTGCGTTAACGCAGGTCTGCGATGCGGCCATGCCCAGGGTGCGGCGTCTACCTCCGAGGCAGGGGGTCTACTGGTGGTCCCCAAGACTGGCGGACCTTCGTGCGGCGTGCATTAGTGCCCGAAGGTCCTACACCTGCAGTCGGCGGCGTCGCCGCGATGTTGAGCGGGAGGGCCAGCTGTACGAGGCGTACCGCAGTGCGCGTACCGCCTTTCGGCTGGCCATCCGGTCCGCCAAGGACGCAAGTTGGCAGGAGATGCTGGACGGTCTCGACCGTGACCTCTGGGGTCGCCCGTATCGCGCGTCGCTGAATAAGCTTCGCGCGCAGGGCCCCCCCCCTCACCGAGACCCTCCAGCCCGACCTCCTTCATAGAGTGGTCGAGGAGCTGTTCCCGCGGCAGTCGGAGCACACGCCCCCGGTCATGGCTTCGCCAGATCATGACCGGGAGGCCGTCGAGAGTGTTCCGCCCGTGACGGAGTCGGAAGTGGGGGCAGCCGTGGCGAAGATTCGATCCGCCACCACGGCCCCCGGCCCGGACGGAGTCCCAGTCCGGGTGTTGACGTTGCTCCTCGAGCATCTCGAACCTCGCCTCAGGCGATTGTTCAACGCCTGTCTGACGTCTGGACAGTTCCCTGAGTGCTGGAAGGAAGGGAGGTTGGTTCTCCTGCCAAAGCCGGGACGGCCCCCGGATTCGCCATCGGCCTACAGGCCCATTGTGCTTCTGGATGATGTGGGTAAGCTGCTGGAGCGTGTCCTCGCTGCCCGCATCGTCCAGCACCTGGAGGAGGTGGGGCCCGATCTGTCGGACGCTCAATTTGGGTTTCGGAAGGGGCGTTCGACCATCGGGGCCCTGCTACGCCTGAGGCAGATGGCCGCGGAGGCTGTCGCCGGCAAAGGAGTGTTGTTGGCGGTGTCGTTGGACATCGCCAACGCCTTCAATAGTCTGCCATTCAGCTGCATCAGGGAGGCGCTCCGGTTCCATGGAGTGCCCCTGTACCTCAGGCGGCTGGTGGCAGACTATCTGGAGGGGCGCAGTGTTCTCTACGCGAGCCCCGCAGGGGACATTGTGCGGACGCCCATGTCGTGCGGTGTTCCACAGGGGTCGGTTCTGGGGCCGACTCTGTGGGACATCGGGTACGACTGGGCGTTGAGAGGGAGCTCCCCCCCCCCGGGCTGAGCGTTATTTGCTATGCTGACGACACGCTCGTCACAGCCCGAAGCAGGACACTCGAAGAGGCGGCGAGCCTGGCCACTCTCGGCACCGAGGAGATGGTCAGGCGGATCGAGGCGCTGGGGCTCAGGGTGGCCCTAAACAAGACGGAGGCCCTACTATTCCATGGGCCCCGTATGAGGCTGCCTATCGGCGCCTCGTTAGTCGTCAACTCCATCCACATCAGTATCCAGGCCCATATGAGGTACTTGGGTCTGGTGCTCGACGGGCGATGGTGGTTCCGGGAGCATTATCGCCAAATTGCTCCCCGGCTGGTCGGCGCGGCGTCCGCCCTTTCTCGGCTCATGCCGAACGTGGGCGGACCCAGTTTCGAGGGCCGACGGCTGTATGCGGGGGTGATCCGCTCAATGGCCATGTACGGCGCACCCGTGTGGGCGAGGGCTCTGAATGCCCAGCTCAGGGCGGTGCTGTGGAGGCCACAGCGAGCCATGGTGGTCAGAGCCATTCGCGGGTACCGCACGGTGTCGACAGAGGCGGCGTGCCTATTGCCCGGGACACCCCCGTGGGACCTAGAGGCGGAGATGCTCTCCGACCTCTACCGGCGAGTTACCTCAATGCGCGAAGAGGGTGGCTCCCCATCGTTTAACGAGATAGCCACCTGGCGCGAGGACGCCCGACGAGAAGTCATCGCCCGTTGGGCTACGCGGCTGGAGAGGCCTAGACACGGTGTCATTACCGTTGAGGCCCTCCGGCCCGTACTGATGGAATGGATGGAGCGGCGGCACGGGGTCCTCACCTTCCGACTGGTGCAGGTGTTAACGGGGCACGGGTGTTTCGGGAAATACCTGCACACGGTCGTGCACAGGGAATGGACTCCGGGCTGCCATCATTGCAGTAGTGACGAGGACACGGCGCAACATACGCTCGAGGAATGCTCGGGCTGGGACGGGCAGCGCCGCGACCTCGTCGCTATTATCGGTGCCGACCTGACGCTGCCGGCTGTCGCGAGGGCGATGGTCGACAGCGTCAGGAATTGGGACGCGGTCGCCGCCTTCTGCGAGGCTGTCATCTCGCAGAAGGAGGCGGCGGAACGGGACCGGGAGGATTCCCGTGACCCGGGCCGCCGCCCGCGGCCGGGGCGGCGCAGGCGCGAATACCTGCGCCTGATGCCGCCCTAACCGAGGCTTCGGGTGATCGGACCGGGGAATTGTCCGGTCACCCGACGCGAGGCCACCGCGTGAGGACGACGCCTCGACGGCGAAATCTGTCGGGGCGTCCACAGGAGAGGAGCCTGAGAGGGCATACCGCCGAGCGGGCCACCGAAGACAAAGATCGGCTACCGGTGGCCCGCTCGCATGGCGAAGAAGAGGTGCTTGCAGGGTGGGTCAATGGGGTTGCGCGCCGCCTCTTCCGTCACCCCGGACCGATTTGGCGGGGTGCGACGTCCATGGCCCACCACAAAAAAAAAAAAAAAAAAAAAAAAAAAAAAAAAAAAAAAAGGAGGGCCTAGCTATACTTCTTGTATTGCAAAGTTCCATGGGCGTCAGTGACACTTACCATCAGGTGTGCTGCTTGCTCGTTTACCACCAATAGCAATAAAAAAAAAACAACAGGCAGTCATGGGGACTGCTGATAGAAGTGAAAACTATTAACTTAAGACTAATTGAAATAATAATAATTTTCTAATTTTTATATAAAAATAAAAATATTATCGAACATCTAGGAATCGGTTTATCACGCTAGTAAGATAACCTTTAAACCACATTGATACTCATTTCATGACATAAAGGTTAAATATTAAAAATACAATTAAAAATAAATAATGCCATACTTTTAAATGCAAATATTGATATGAATATTGAAAATATTTGAAAATAAATTCTTTATTTTCATTATTCATTTATCTATATAAAAACACTACTCATAGCTATAGATTATACTATTAGCATTAGCATGTCGGTGACGCGAACCTATAAGTTTTTCCCCTCCAAAAACGCTCAACGCGCCTAAAGAAGTTTTCATATAGCTATAGATATACTATTAGCATTAGCATGTCGGTGACGCGAACCTATAAGTTTTTCCCCTCCAAAAACGCTCAACGCGCCTAAAGAAGTTTTCACTTCAAAAAATACTAGTCAAAGTACGGACGTTATACATTTACACATGTGGTGGATACATATATATACCCTTGGTACATATAGACAGATATAAGGTTTTTTGGCGGTATCTCCTTTTTTGTTGATAGATAAGCCCAGCCTTTACGCCTCCAGCCATAAATTGACCGGCTTTTCAGACATAATATGTACATATTCTAGCAGAAAAACGATATCTGAATAATAGATATTTACAATTATACTTCGTTCGGTGAGCAAAATAGCAGAAAATCTAAAATTTCCTCGTAAATTATGGATGTTGAATACAAATATACTAATAGCGTAGATTATAACTAGTGTTAGGATTTAATATATAAAGGATAGGGATCACTTAAGTGGACCCTCTTGTCGACTCGTTAAACCGAATCAGATTTCTAAGAACGACTGATAACGACAATAAGCCTATTATTAGATGGGATTCTAAAAGCTTAATGGACGGAATATAGGTGTGTATTACGCCTCAACCAACTCTGAGGTGATAAAAGATTATAGATATTTAAAAATAAGAGAGAAAATACTTTAAAACTAGTTCTCAACCGATTTCGAGTAAAGTCATATTAATTGTCGATATTTTAGTAATAAACTTTTAAAGCCCTTTATTTTGATACCAACACGGCTTATGAAAAAGGATAAGATACTTTTTGTCTGTTAAAAAAAAAATGAAAAAGAAAACCAATAGCAACCCGCCTGACCAGCGTGTTTATTGTAAATCGATTTCCCTCCTATGTCTATGAATTTAAGAAAAAGAATAATTAATATTATTTCTTATCTAACTTAATACAAATAATTACAATTAAATACATACTTAAGAGTTAGATCACGACTAACCTATGCCCGCCAAGACTACCGTGGCAAAATAACGGAAAAATTAAATGAATAGAAAAACCCTCCCATCTGTCTGCCTTACTGTTTAACGCCTCCTCACTGTCTTACTTTCCTACGGCACTAGAGTCCTACCTTCCATCCGTCAATCCCCCAGTTCCTTCCTCCCTCCAACTCAATCAAAACATCACATTATAATTATTTTTTTTATCAAAAGTTATGTCGTTTATTTTAATAGTCATGATTTCAGAGAAAATTAAACGGGCCTATTGCCATTCCAGGCCTCAGCCGTGTAGTAGAATTATATGAGGACTGAGTTTATTGGCAGTAACTTTGAATTGCGTTTTTAACGTTAATGAAGAAAGATTATTAATGGTAGGATCACGCTGTTTTTCTATCTACAGCGGCGGGCCGTACCGTCCAGAGTAGTACCACATTCTAACAGAAGATCTACGTCTAAACAATGACAATGTGTTGCGATTCCTGCGGTGAGCGAGGCAGCCGGACGCCCAACTGGGTGAGTTTGGGATTTGTATTGGTAGACAGCAACCTAGCGCTACCCTTGATATTGTAAAGGTCCATGGGCGGCAGTAACACTTACCATCAAATGTGCTGGTTGCTCGTTTGCCACCATAGGCAATAAAAAAAGCGACAAATTTTTTTTTTTTTTTCAAAGGTCCGAATGACAGTAATTGATATTGCGTACAATAGAGTCCATATGAAGAATCTAGTTCACGGTAGATTGCTCACAAATTACGAACAAAAAGGACTCTGCAAATCCGAGATATAGCGCTCTGAAGTGCTTCTGAGTGCTTAGCTGAGGGTCTAATCTCTATACACTACCGACTAAAATAGATGAATACGTTGAAATGAACCGCTCTTCAATCTCTACTAAAATTTCTAAAGTGTGCTAAGAGGTTGGGTGTATTAGTTGATAACTTAAATGTTATAATAATAATAATATATAATAGCTTTATTTAACGTCCATACAAGTATATCAAATCAAATAATTAATTAAATAATAGTAAATTAAATAAAAACAAATTAGATTAAATTTGATTGACAAAAAAAGATTATAAAGAAAATTTGATTAGTTAAATAAATTCAATAATATTTCGTAAATCGTAATACTAAAATTAATTGTCATTAATTTAGGTATGTCAAATTTTAATTGTTATTTATGTCCTATAATTTATCTGTATGGACCCCTTTTGAGTAAAATCCTCCATATAGTTTCACCTCTCTCTATTTATGGCCACTTGGCCACCTCCATCTATGACCTGCCGTTACAACAATCTCGTCAACCCATCTAGTACATGGTCGTCCATTTCTACGAGAGCCTCGTGGCCCATCCATTTAAGTATTTTTGTGGGCCATCTATTATTGCCATTATATCGGTTTATTTGTCCTGCCCATTTCAATTTCCATTGCAATGAGAACTATAAGTGTTATTATTTATGTTTATATATTTTAATTTATCAATTATACCATAAAATGCTCAAACGGGTCTTTATTTTAAGTCGCAATGATGTTATCTGATTGTGTCTTTTACTCTTCTTTTATGATTTATTTTATTTATTTTATTTTATTTAAACTTCATGCAACATGTACATTGGCGGACTTAATGCCAGAGGCATTCTCTACCAGTCAACCACAGGTGACGCAGAGATGGTAAAAGGTAGGTGCATGTGTTGAGGAAATTAGTTGAGAAAAAGAAAATAGTAAACTAGATAATACATTAGGTAAACCGAGAAATACAAACAAGAATATGTAATACATATAAAATACATATATACTTATATATATATTCAATAATGTACAATACATAATAATATACATAAAATAATATAAATATATGAACAATACATACACTACATATACATAATTATAAGAACGTTGAATTATAAAAATCATGATGATTCTGCTAATTCATTCAAGAGATACCCACGAACCCTCTTCTTGAAAATGTGACAGCTGGTGGACATCCTGATATCGAGAGGTAGTGAATTTCAGAGGAGAACTACCTGGACAAGGAAGGAGGAATGAACACACTGAGAAGAGTGAGATGGACAAAGTAAGAGTAAATTGTTAGAGGAACGAAGATTCCTGTCATGGTTAGTAGAGAGGTATTGAAAGAAAGAAGATAAGTAATCAGGAGAATTAGGAGACTTGAGGATAGAGAATAGTAAATTGAGAGCACGCATACTACGGCGTTGGCGAATAGTAAGAAAGTTAAGTTGAGAACGGTAGGTAGAAACATGATCATACTTGCGAAGGTTATAAATGAATCGAATGCAGTTATTAAGAAGACGGTCAAGTTTATTGAGAAGATCTGCATTCAGGTCAAAATAACACACATCACCATAGTCAATCAAAGGAAAGATTAAGGTTTGGACAAGCATTGTTTTAGTTCTAACCGGTAAAAAGTGTCTCAACCGATTAAGAGTCCGTAAGCTACTGGTGACTCGCTGACTCGTTCTGGCAACTTGAGTTCTCCAATTAAGAGTGGAGTCTATGTATAAACCAAGGTCTTTGACAACAGAGGATAGAGGTACAATGGAACCGTTGTAAAATATTGAAGGGAGATATTTGACGTCTACTCGGCCCATCATACGCTGACTACCCACAATTATAGCTTGACACTTGGTAGGATTTACCGTCAATCCAAACTGGTCACACCAACTCTTTATGTTTTCCATATCCCTATTGATCTTGGCAATTGCTAACGGAATGGTGTCCACGGTCGCCTGGCAGTAAAGCTGCAAGTCATCGGCATACAGATGATACGAACACTGAAGATAGTTAGTAATGAGGTTAATAAAAATAGAAAATAACAAAGGAGAAAGAATACCGCCTTGGGGAATGCCAGCGTTCAGGTCGCACCAATTCGATAAGCTGTCCTCAATGCGAACACACTGCTGACGTCCCTGAAGATAAGAAGAGAACCATTTCAGTGCGCTAGACGAGATCAAAATATGTGATAGGATAGCTAGAAGGATGTCGTGACTCACGGTATTGAAAGCGTTAGAGAAATCTATCAAGGCTAAAACAGTGACATTAGTTTTCTCCATACCAGCTCTAATGTCGCCAGTCACTTTGAGAAGAGCGGTTGTGGTGCTGTGGCCAGGTCGGAAACCGGACTGGAATTGACTCAACAAATCATTACTGGAGATGAAATCAGATAGCTGTTTATGTACACAAGCCTCCAGCACCTTAGAAAGAAAAGGAAGAATAGAAATAGGGCGGAAATGATTTGGAAGAGAAGGATTATAAATTTTAGGCAATGGGATCACATAAGCCCTACGCCATAGTGATGGAAAATGGCCAGATTCAAGAGAAAAGTTAATAATGTGAGAAATAGCAGGAAGAAGGTGGTCTAATATTAATAAAATCATACGGCGACTGACGTAATCACAGCCCACAGCATTAGATTTAATAGATAGGATTATTTTTTTGATCTCTTCTAACGCAACTGGAGAAAAATGAAAAGGATAGACATTAGACTGAGGTAAATGGTTAAGATAATCCACAGTGCGACATTTGGTGTTGTGATTCAACGGAATAGTAGAAGCAAAGTGTTGATTAATATCATCCAATTGGCATCTGGAAATCAGGCTGACAGTACTTACCAATACCCAGGGTCCCAAGGAACTTCCAGGTATTAGCAGCAGAAGAGAAACTAATATTATTGAGAATATATCGGCGTTTGGCGTTACGAATCATCTGATTACACCGATTCCTCGCGATCTTATACCCAGACCAGTGTTCATGGCAACGGTTCCTTCTATATTTCCGATATGCTTGGTCTCTGCGCTTCATTGCCGTACGTATATCCTCTGAGATCCATGGGGCTGGTGGACGTTTCAATTTCACTTTTCTGACAGGAGCGTGAATATCATAGAGTTGGTGGACTACTTCACTAAAATGTTGCACTTTTTGGTCAATTGATGAAGACGCTTCAATGTGGTCCCAGTTGACTTTCGAGGCATCACTCTGTAAATCAGTTAAGTTAATTCTACTAAAACAACGCATGTACAAACATTTGGGCTTAGGTTTAGGTGGTTTCAGGACGTAGGAAAGGAAAATGAGATCGTGGTGAGAGAAGCCAGGGGCAGGAAATTGGCCTTGAGAGGAGATAAGAGAAGGATTGGAGGTGAGGATTAAGTCTAGCCATGTGTCGTTGCCGTCCCTGTTGTGATGAGTGGCGTGTAAGGGTACAATATGTAGATTGGCAGACTCAATGACTTCAAGGAGTTTATAGGAACGTGGTGATTGGGATGAGAGAAGGTCGGTATTGAAATCGCCCATGATGATGTGATGTGAATATTCTGACCCTAAAGATTCCAGAATCGAATCGAAACTGGAGAAATAGTCGACATTGGGAGGACAGTATACAACACCAAGAACGGCTTTAGCCCCTTTGGTGGATATCTCCAAAAAGAGAAACTCAGCAGAGGAAGGTACAGAAGATGAGAAAAGAATTTTATAAGAGAAGTTGTTGCGGAGATATATCGCAACACCACCTCCTCTTCGCTCAGCCCGATCGTTACGTATAAGTACGAAGTTAGTGAGAGGGTAAGCGGTGGAAAGAAGTTGAGGTTTGAGCCAGCTCTCGGATATCAGGATGGCGTGGACATCACAGTCAGTAAAGGTCTCTAGAAGGTCACTGTAGTGACTCGGAATACTCTGTGCGTTAATGTGGCACACTTTCAATAAATTTTGTGAATTATGGTTGAAGTTTTGTCGCACACAGTCACCGAGCGTTGGGGTCATTGAGCTGAAACTATCATCATGTACTGAAGAATTAGCAGAGTAATAGGAATCATCATCTGAATCCATAGAAGATGATCACCCATGAGAAAAGAAGAGGGTGGTGAATTGTATTCTTATCCTGTCACTCATAAATATGTTGTAAATAAAATAAATAAATAAAACGCCGTAAGAATTGTCAACATTCTTATCGTAGCAGCCAATTTATTCAGCTGACAGTAATAAAATTTGTATCCAGTTAATACTGCAAACGGTTGCAGAAGGACAACTCAATTATGGTCTAATCTATTTAAACCTAATATCTACATTTACAGTTATTTAAATAGAAATTTATTTATTTGATCAATTAAGTTTCTTATTCAAAAATATATTTAAATTCTTTATTTGCTTAATATATAGTGTACATTGGTCTTAAGAGTATTTTGAAAATAAAATCAATTATATCGCCTATTTGGCCATTACATAATACATACATACATACATATCATCAGGTCATATCCCTTGCAGGGTAGGCAGAGAGAAAAGAGTGCCAAAGAACTCTATCCTTGCATACTTCACTCGCTTCCTCAACATTCATAATTCTCTTCATACATGCTCGCCGGTTTCGGAGACTCTTGACTCCACCTTCCTTAAGTACGTGACCAATCTGGTCTAAGTGGGTTAGTCGCGGTCTCCCCGGTACCTACATCCTTCCACTTTCCATTGTATATCTTCTTAACCAGACGTTCGTTCGGCATTCTTTCCACATGTCAGAACCATCCAACCATCTTTTTAATGTTCTCTTAAATAAATTTATTACCAGTACTTTCCTTATTTCGGGCATATTATGCTAACAATACGCTATAAGTTAGAAAATAATTACATATATTATACAAAAAAAAAAAAAAAAAAAAAAAAAAAAAAAACGCAATAGACGCGGGTTCGAATCCCGCTTGCGACATCATTTTTCATTTCGTAATCGGATTTTATAAATAATTAAGCATATTAAGTGCTAAATTTCAGTAATTTAAATAACAAGGTTGTGTCATCGTTTAATACAATTCTAACTGTAAAGTTTGAAGTATTAAGCCTATAACAATGTGTAAACATTGTCGGGTAGATAGCATACCGTCACCTTAAGACGTAAATATAATACGGAGTGAAATTTGCATGTCCTACAATTAGTCGCGGTGGTGCAGTGGCAGCACGATTGGGCCGGAATCCCAATAGACGCGGGTTCGAATCCCGCTTGCGACATCATTTTTCATTTCGTAATCGGATTTTATAAATAATTAAGCATATTAAGTGCTAAATTTCAGTAATTTAAAAAACGCATTATTAAATAATTGCGAAATGCGATTCACAAAGTATTGTATTGAGTCTGGGTGTAATTTATCTGCATGAATTGCATGTTTGTTAAGTCCCCCGCCGTAAAAAGATTATTTCCTTAATGCTCTTATAATAAAATAAAAAAATAAAAACCGGAGGTGTCAAGGGACACCCGGATGGAACGAAGTTCTATTTTAATTATATAATTTTTTTCTGCCTTAAGCGATTTTTATCGTTATATTTTAGCCAATTTGCAAAATATCTTTATAAATTATAGCCTATGTGTTATTCTGATGTGCAAGCTATATTACTATAAATTTCATCAAAATCCATTCAGTAGTTTTTACGTGAAAGAGCAACAAACATGTTCACATCCATACATTATTACAAACTTTCACGTTTATAATATTAATAATAGGATATACAATTCCACTAGACTACCAAAACTTTTCGGCCCCGAGCTCGAACGCGAGCCGGCCACGCGGCCCGGTCACGGGCGAAAATAATTTCGTTGCGCATTATTTTGATTTTGCTATATCTCTTAAGGTATTGATTTAATTTGCATGGTCTGAAGGAAAAAAAATTTCTTCATGAAATGCTCAAGCCAACTAATGTATTTAAAATGATAAGGATTAATACAGTATTTGTGTAAATAGCTTTTCAATTACCGTTTTATAATAGAACATTTTTTAAAGTATTAAAATGGATATAGTATGTTATCCTTAAGAGATAGATATATACCATCGCGGACTTTTTTGTAGGCCTTTTTAAGCTGTATAATACTGTAGTACTTTATTTTGATCTATTTCGTAGGGTTCAGCCAGCGTTTGCAATGTAAGCGCAAAATAATGTGTTTATTTACGACATCACATTAGAAACCTCTAAAATTATCAGTGTTTCTCTAGTACATTATGCATATATTATACATATAAACCTTCCTCTTGAATCACTCTATCTATAAAAAAAATCGTCGCGACACCACACTGTTCAATGCGAAATAGAAATGAAAATATCTGGCTTGCTTTCTATAAGAGAGCCGACGAGCGACGCCGCACAGCTTACAATAGCTTACTATAGCAAAAAGTGTCGTGACAACTTTTCGTAAGAATTTTTTCCGTCTAGCCCCCTTTCACAACGCGCGATAAGGAACTTCGTTCCAAAAACAAAAAACAAAAATTATAAAATAGACGACAAGAGAAAATTTATCGTTTTATTGAAATCTATTTTAAACTTAATATCGTGATAAACTTGTGTCTACTTTCAGACATAAGCTTCTCCACAAGTGGATAATGGAACAATCTTCATCCTTGACAAACGATCGCAAGTGGTGTTATAAAGCCAGAATAGTAGCCGTTCTTTTTATGATCCTTTGTTATTCTAAGTGTCTCGTACATAGCGTCAAGAAGACGAAAAATGGGGATCTACAATCGTACCATAGCTTAATAGTGTTGCCCAAATGCAAGATCAAAACGAGACTTGGACTAGTTCTGGTTTCGTCTTTATATTGCGTGTTGATATTGCGCACTCAAGTTTTGGTCTTGCTCATCACATAGGAGAAAGAAGACTTCCTCATACCCTTCACTTTGATCTTATCCCTATGTATGGCTTTCTTAACTTGAGTTGTACGGTATATCGATTAACCGTGATAAAGTGGTGGGTCTTCGTTCCGTTCCTCCATTTTAAAATAATAAAGGATTTTCAACATGTGTCGCCTCATCCATAATAATAGTAATAATATCTTATTCTATTACTTTTACTATCTGCTACTGACTTCTTCTTTTTTTGTTTTTATTACCATAAGCTCTACTACTTACAAACTTAAAAAAAAAAAAAAAAAAAAAAGAAATGTAAGCTATGTATATTTTTTTGGTTACTATAGTTTACTATAGTTGGGGACTATAGTTTATTATATTATTTTAAATTGAGCAAAATATATGTTGCCTATATTAAGTTAGTATTACCTTTTATGTCACTTTAACTCTTTATTTTTCCTTAACTTTAGCTTTCCTCAATTCTATTTTCTAATTACTATTTCCTTAATCTGTTACTTTTCTCTTCTTAACTTGTTATCTCTATTATTATTTACTCTCTTGTAGTATAATTTGTAAAACTTGTCTTCACCTAAATTTTTGCTTCTTGTAGTAACATTAAGTTAGTATTATTATTTATTATTTTTATCTAATTTTAAGTTTGTACATAATAATATTTTTATTTAGCACTACTAATTTAAGGTCCCTGATCATGTCAGGGGAACCGTATGCCCAAACAATTAGAGTTTGGAAAATAAAAAAAATAAAAAAAAAATAAAAAAATAATAGTAATAATTGATTGCCTTTTAAGAACTTAAATTAAAAACAAACAATTATAATAAAACAAAATTAAATCTAGAAGGCAAAAGGAATTGGCTCAGCTTCTGCTGTCACAAGTACAGTGCAGATTTTCAGCAATCCCCGTGAATTTATAGTATTGTGTGTGTGTGTGTGTGTGTGTGTGTGTGTGTGAGTGAGTGCGTGCGTGAGTGCAAGTGTGCGTGCGTGTGGGTGTATTTGTGTGTGTTTGTTTCAATATTTTTTTGTATAGAGTAGATCACTCCTATATACACGTACAAAATAAATATATGTATTTTAACTTATATTTAATGGATTTGTATAAAGATTGTATTAAGACTCTTTATTGAATAGGATAATCTTCGAGTTTTTCAATTCAGACTTCATATTTTCAATAGAATCTATGTGCAATATGTAGCAACAATTGTCGTTTTACTAAATACAATAAGCCGATCACTTTGTCTGCATAAAGCTTTATGTTGAGCTTAGTACACGAAGCTTAGATCCTACGCTTTCAAATCCGGGTTGTATAACAAGTATTTTATTGCAGCTTTTAAATTCCATTCCTTTGTACATTTATTATAGTTCACTGCATCAAGTATTTTCTTTGTGATGATAGAGTAGGAATACGATTCTTCATCTTATATATATACATATATATATATATATATATATATATATATATATATATATATATATATATATATATATATATATAGCAAGATGATATGCAAGATAATGGAAATATGAAATAAAAACATATACTAAGCCATTTGACTGGTGAAGTATATTAAGTCAATTTTCTTCCTATTTTAGAGTAGGCTCGAACCCCTTTAGTGATGGTGAGGATGATGATAATGATATTACCACCCTTCGTGGAATAAGGTATAAATAAACTAATATATGAAAATAAAAATTATATTAAATTACACATATTTTTTTTTCTTCATTAGCACAACTTTTATACCTTTTGCACGCCTTAAGCGAAGCGTTGAGGTCTTGCTCTACTCTCGATATATGAAAATCAAGCACTTTCCAAACCTAAAAGTGACTGTATTTTATTGCACTTGAATAATACTATCATACACATGTCAAGAAAAAACATTTGTTTAAACGTATTTGATATTTTTTAAAGCAATTATTTTGTTTAAAGTAAGAAAATAGTTGATTAAAAAATATTCAAAGACGTCGGATAAAATATTATGCATTTGGCACGATCACGACCGTAAAAATTAATGTATTTCTTTTTTTAAAAGCTTCATAATCGCAACGCGCTGTTGCCTTCCGATAATACCTTGGTAATTTTTTGTCGTTTAATTGCAATTAATAAAAGACTAAACTGCTTAGTTTTCGTATACAATTAGTGTATATATACTTTATGAAAATTGGGTTCGTTTGCACTTTTTTTGTTCATCAATTCAGACAGGCAAAGGAAACAGATCCCATACAACCTATTGTAAACGAACAGCTATGTTTAGCACTACGTCGAGAATGGCATCAAAATTCAAAAGTTTTTTTTCTTTCATTTTCTTTAATGGTATTAAATAATGGTAAATGATAAATAATATAAAAATTATGAGGCTTACACTCTTAGATCTTTTTAAAACTACCATTACTCCTTATAATATCCAGAGTCATTATAATCAGATGGTCATTTTTGCTTTTCTTTTTTTTTCAAACCCTTCGTCACATTGTTGCACCCGGACCTTTTCGGCAAACAACTAGCTTACATTACCCTGAGCAGGATGGATATGACATGGGGTTTTTTTTACAACTTATACTTCTCTTTTACATATGTTATATGCTTACAACTCCTCATCGATTTTTACGATATCCATAGAACTTGTAGAACTATTTTTAAACTACAACCTGAAAATAAGTTAATATAATATTTGTATTGCGGAGGACTTCGCAGATATAAGTATAATTTAAGGACACACTAAGTATCGTTGTGAATAGGACTCAAACCACTTGGCACGGTAGATCGCTATCATAACTATTACGCCACCTATACAGTCCAGGTTGAAACATTGTCTTCTTACTCCATTAAAGTATGGGATATATTGCAGGCCTCATAAGCGATGCGTTGAGGTGATGCTCTACTCTCGATATTGAAAATCAAGGACTTTTCAAAACTAAAAGTGACTGTATTTTTCTCACACTGCACTTATAGGATAATATTATTATACATATGTCAAGAAAAAACATTCATTTAAATGTATTTGATATTTTTAAAAAGAAATTATTTTGTTTAAAGTAAGAGAAAAGTCGATTAAAAAAGTATTCGAGGACGTCCGGATGCCTGTTCATATGGATCTGTCACTATCACGACCCTAAAAATTAATGTATCGAAGTTTTTCTTTTATTAAAAGCTTCATAATTATAACACGTTGTTTCCTTTTGAAAATAGCTTGGTAATTCTTTGTCGTTTAATTTCAATTAATAAATACTAAACTGCTAAGTCTTCTTCTTCTTCTTCTTATATATTGGCAATCAGCTACTTATACAAGCTTTTGGTGCCAGTGTCAAGTTATAAATATTTTCACGTTTTTAGTCTTTCAGGTTAGTCATTGTCTAAGTCAAATTGTCGCCATGAACAGTGCTATGGCCACACTGTTAATGGTATCTTGTGGGAATTTTGATGGAAAACGAAAACGTTGTAAAGCACTTTTATATGATATTCATCCCAGTAGTTCCGTCGTATCACATTATCTAATATAACACGTTAAAACACTAAGATATCGAATATAATACAAGAGCACCACATGACGTTTTCAAATTCCTGTCAAAAGTCCCCTGGTTGTTAAGTCTTGTTTACACAATGCTTGCTTTGCTTGTTTTACACTATGTTTTTATTGGTTCTATTCGCCCATTCGGTCAGGCAAAAGGAACAAAGCCCCTACAGCCAATTTGCGCTACGTCGAGAATGGCGCAAAATTTCAAGTTTTTTTTTCTTTCATTCATGGCATTGGCTAATAGCAAATGAAAAATAATAAAAATATTATGAGGCGTGCACTTTTAGATTTTCCAAAGTATTTTAGTCTTTAATCATTTCCAACACATTTTAATCATATTAAAGTTAAGATATTAGTGTTGATAAGAACATTTTCCTTAAGACAAAAGTCGTATTGTTGCCGCAAGCAGGGAATGCCGGAGAGGGTATTTTTAGCTCCTCATTACTGTGAGTGTTGCGGTAGTGTCAAGGGCATTTAGCCTTATATATGTATAAGAAGGGATAAGGTCTTGCAAGCTGCGATATATAATATATATAAAGATGGTTGAAGGAAATGATTACTGCTAATTAAATAGTAGTAATTGTGATCGAATGACGCTTGTGGGATTTGGTTCAGCGATAATGCAATTATGAATTATGTTTGAGAATTATATTTTATTATGTTTCAAACGGCACCCTTTATTTTTTTATTTTTTGCGGTAGGCTATGGTCTGGTCCCACCCCGCTAAATCCGTCCGGGACAACTGATGAAGCGGCGCGTGACCCCATATACTCGCCCTGCAATGTACGTCTCCACGCCTGGCGAGTGGGTCACCGGAACCCGGGTTTTATCTTCGGTGGCCAATGGGCATCACACTGGAGCTAATACTTACTACTTTGTATATTTTTTTATAAAAAAAAATAAACTATTAAAAGCCATAAAAAATAATAAACAAAATTTCTTGCTGGATCTTCTCAGTGGCAGATGGATTAAATTAAGGTAGAATTTTAAAATTATCGCCGCCTGCCAGACGTCAACCCTCCTTGGGAAAGTAATTGTTGACCAAACGGCATCAGATGGAGTTGATCCAGGTCATTATAAGGCACTTAGTCGTCTTTTTTGACATCCACGAGCAAAGTAAGGGTTGGTAGTATTCGAAGCCGCTACCACACTGCTTATATGATAATTAATATTAAATTTCATTATTAAATATACTGTATGGCATTTCTACCACTACCATCTTTTCGTCTACCTGGCAATGTCCACTGTTCGATATAGGCTTACATCCCCTTATGTTTCTATTGACCATGGTATTTGATGTTATAACTTTGCCAGAATAGGTTTACTGCTTTTCATTGTCCTAATGAGACTTGAAATTTTTACATGTTCTATTCGAAAATTACGTGAAGTGACATATGCACAATATTTTCAATAAGGAAAATTAGCCTATTACATTATGCTGTCGAGACTAGTTGATAATGTTTTTTCTTTCGAGTCTTCCCGGCGGTTACTGCCACCCATAGACCTTTGCAGTACCAGGGGCACAGCTAGGCCGCTGCCTATCAATGAATACCCCAAACACATCCAGTTGGGCTTCCGGCTCTCTCGCTCACCGAACGAAGCGCAATAGCACTTGCCATTACTCAGACGTCGATCTTCTGCGAGAGTGTGGTACTACCCCGAACAGACCGGCCCGCGGCTGTAAACAGAAAACTGTTAACAACGTAGTACTACATACATTTATTTTGTCTAAAGGATGAATTTTGAAGGAGGAAAGATAAGCCTTGTAGTAAATTTGATGGGAAATTCGAGTCACTGACTTTTAAGCTTCTTGTAAGGATAAACACTTATGAGCAATTCATACGACTCATATCTACCCGTGTGGTGACGGAGTAAGAATACAAATCACTATCCCTTATCTTACCCGTGGGTGATCGTAAGAGACGAGTAAGGGATACAAAACGCATATGACATCTATGCAAGAGAAAGAAAACTCGAAACAAAACCCTATACCAACACATCTGACCAGCGTAGTAGTAGGTAGTAGGTTAAATTCTCTCCCATTACGGAGGGGACTCGAGCCCAATAGTGGGTCTTATTATGAGCTGAGATGATGATGATATGATGATATCTCTCAGAGAATAAATGAATGCTATATAAGGGGTCCTTAAGATGAAATCGTAATTAGGCAAACGACTTTTAATAAAAAAGTAGAATGTTAAAGTTTTATAAGTTTAAAAGATTTTTAACTTTATTAATGTTTGGTTCTGAATGTTATATAACTAACTTTCAAATTTTACCACAATATTAAAATTTATTCCCCGCTTAATAAAAGAAAAATAATATTTTCCCTTCCACTTTTCCAACCATCTACAATTTTAAATTTTTTAAATCTTTGCATTCCATTGTCGAAGTTCTTGAGTTTCTTTTAAGTTTTCGCTTTAAAAGTAAAAAACAATTAGTGTGAAAATTCTAACAATTTTAATATTTTACATTTTATCGTAATATTTTTCGAAACATTATTCCTGCTATCTTGCTGACCTAGAGCAGTAAGCATACTATTACTATTAGTAACGTCCTAGATTCTAATCATATCATCATTCTCCAACTCTTATCCCAATTACTTGAGGTCGATACAATATGTACTCTTCTTTCATAGTATATACTGTAGAAGTCATTAGCAATAGTTTTATGACCGGCCGCCTGCTAGACCGTCAACCTTCCTTGGAAATGTAATTGTTGACCAAATGACATCAGATAGAGTTGGTCCAGGTCGTTATAAGGCTCTTAGTCGTCTCTTACGATATCCAAGAGCAAATTAAAGGCTTTTTTTTTCGCGGTGGACTATGGACGCGGTGTTGCCCCGCCAAATTGCTTCGGGGTGACGGAAGAGGCGGCGCGTGATCCCATAGCCCCACGATGCAAAACTCCTCTCTTCGCCGTGCAAGCGGGCCACCGGTACGGTACGGTTGGTAGTATTCGTAGCCGCTACCACAAAGCTAAGGCCAGGCCACTAGATTATACCATACAGCTAGATTCTAATCATATATTGAAGAGAAATTAACGTTTTTAGGGCATTTTAACGGGACTCTTCCCGTTTGAGGCTTTTCTCAGGAAATTTCCAATAGTAATATTCATTATCATCATCATCTCAGCTCATATATGTCCCTCTGTTGAACTCGAGCCTCCTCTATAATGGGAGGGAAAATGACGTACTTTTACCACGCTTGTCAGGCGTGGTTTTGTTTCGAGTTCTCCTTCTCTCGCATAGATGTTATGTGCGTTTTATATCCCTTAGTCGTCTCACGATCACTCACAGGTAAGATAGGGGGTGGTGAATTGTATTCTTACTCCATCACCACACGGAAGTAGTAAGCTTCAGGTTTAAAACTACTCAGTCAATAATAATATGTTTACCTACCTATAATGTAACACTAAAAACTACTTAAGCAATATTTGGATTCAAACAAGATTTTATAAATAAAATTTGGATTCTTACAATTTGTATATATAAAAGAGGTGGAGGTGGATATATAGGAGAGTGGGTTTGGGGTTTATATTGGTAGGAAACGGCCTAGATATACTCCTGGTATAGCAAAGGTCCATGGGCAGCAGTAACACTTACCATCAGGTATGTTGCTTGCTCGTTTGCCACCAAAGGCAATAAAAAAAGATAACTTCCGTATTTTAACATAAATAGTAATCGCCGCATGAGATATAGCGTAAAGGCTGGCAACATAGCCTTTCGTTATTTTTTCACTACTCTAGGTCATGACTTTATCGCGTAATAACTCCAACATAGTCAGTCTAATTTAGTAATTAAATAAAATAAAAATCCGATTATGAGCGAAAAATGATTGTCACAAGTGGGATTTGAACCTACACATATTGGAAATCCGTTCGAATCATGCTTGGATTTCCAATATTTCCACGATCGGAACGGATTTCCAATAAATCCACCAGAAATCCGTTCCAATCGTGCTTGGATTACCAATATTTCCACGATTGGAACGGATTTCCAATAAATTCACCAGAAATCCGTTCCAATCGTGTTTGGATTTCCAATATTTCCACGATTGGAACGGATTTCCAATAAATCCACCAGAAATCCATTCCAATCGTGCTTGGATTTCCAATATTTCCACGATTGGAACGGATTTCCAATAAATCCACCAGAAATCCGTCCCAATCGTGCTTGGATTTCCAATATTTCCACGATTGGAACGGATTTCCAATAAATCCACCAGAAATCCGTCCCAATCTTGCTTGGATTTCCAATATTTCCACGATTGGAACAGATTTCCAATAGGTGTAGGTTCAAATCCCACTTATGACAACTATTTTCGGTCGTAATCGGGTTTTTATAAATAATCAAGTATATTAAATGCTAAATTTCAGTAATTTAAATAAAATAACTACAATATAATAATTGCACTATTGACCATAACGACCCACATGATTTTGAAGTACCGAAAGGCAGAGTTACTGATCACCAAGATGCAAATACAAATGAAAGAAAGCTATAGAAAACTCTGAAGACTTATTCGAGGCACTTTTACTTGGATATTGGCGAAATTGCTCCTACGTTAGAACAAAAAAAAAAGACAAAATAGTCATAATCTTAGGGTTAGAACCACACTTTTGATCTTAGTTACTACGAGAGACCACACTGTTCACTGTCTAAAGACGATGTACAGAGAAGTACTACACTCTTGCAGAAATTAGACATCTAATATTAAGAAAAATAGAAGAAAAAATACAAATTTTTGAAGTTATTGTTCTTTTGGCGCGTTAGGGAAAAATGATGAGAGTAAATTTTTACGATGCGCGCGCACACCGTCACGAAAAACGACACCCTGAAGTTAGCTATAGTCAACATTTTAGTTTTTTAACTAGATAACGCGTTATAATAAAACTCTTAATATATTAAATACCTTTTTTTATATTGTTAGTGTCGTTTTTTCTACAAACGTAGAATAAGGCGAAAGCTAAAATTTTTGAAAAGATTTTGATCTTCTTACGCCAAAGAACTAACTTCTAACGCGTGTACGTAAGTACACACACACTTTTTTTTCTTTTTAACACCACCCTGCACTAAGGAAATAATTATTATATTGCGGTGGACTTTACAAACATATAATTAACGCAGATACACCCACACCCAGGCACAAAATAACAATTTTAGATTGTATAAAGTTTTGTCCTGTATAGAAATCGAAAGCACTGGCATGTAAGGTCGGTATCAACCACTACGCCATTTATGCAGTCAAATTGCAGAACTATACGACCACAATTCAAACTTAAATCCATTTTGTACAAACTCAAATTGTCTAGAAATTTGAAATTCTTTAGTTACAATAAGTTACCGTGACAAATTGTTTGGAAAATGAGTTACGAATATTGAGCGTAGTTTAACGGCCAACTTTTCGATATTGCGGTCAAGTTAAAGGCAAGACCCTCTACTTAGATATTCGATAAAGTCTTGCCTGATGATACAATTCAAACTTAAAACGCCTTTATTAAGTTACATTAAAGTTATTTAGTGGAATTGTTTTATATACCTAATAATAATATCTCTAAGATGATTGATTAAGATCCCTATGGAACCAAGCCGATTTATTTCCACTATGAAGAACGCTCGACCCCAGCTGTGGGATGTATATAAGTTGAGATGATGATGATGATGAATTTAAAGTATTATACATATGCCACTCACCCTTCGCTAAAAAATATGACAAATTCTAAATAAAATTGTATATATACCCTTCTACCCCGTTTATGATAGTAAAGTGACAGATGGCTGAATAGATGGCATAGTGTTTAAAATCCTGATCTGTCATGCCCAGTGTCACAGGTTTTATTCCCATACAGAAGAATATTTTGTGCGATCCGCAAAATCTGAATCTGGATGTTATGTCCTTGGAATTCGTCTTTATTTAAGTCCCTTGCTAGATAAGGATTATTTCTTTAGCAGAGAGTATAAAAAATTAAAAGATGAAGATGAAGGAAAGAAAACAAACTTATTTCCCAACAGAATATTATATAAAATAAGTTATTATATTTTACTTTAAAAAAAAATTATCGTTATATATTATATTTATATTATATATGAGAAATAGTGGTAGCTAGGAATACTACCAACGCTTACTTCGCTCGTGGATGTCGTAAAGGACGACTAAGAGCTTTATATTGCACTGAGCCAACGTCACCTTATGCCGTCTGGTCAACAATTGCATCCCCAAGGAGAATTCACGTCAGGGAAGCGGCTGATCATAAAACTATTGCCAATAACTTTTGCAAACAAGACGATGGAAGACGAGTAGTCGACCACAAATAATTGGTATAAGAGCAGGAGGAATATATTCCTCCTGATTCCTCCTAGATTATAATCTATGTTAGGTGTTTTAATAATAGGTATTAAGAGTTGCTTTTTTTTTAATTTATTCGCCCTTTTAGCTATAGTCAACCTACCTTACTGCCTTGTCTTACGTGAAAATTATTCTTCATATATTATTTATTACTTTTTCATATTGCGTAGCCCTAATAGTCTCTGTGCGTCTGTAAGTCAAGTCGTTACCATTAATTGGGCGCTGATACCCAAATCAATGATTTTATTAGGAATTTTGGCAAAATATGAAAATACACGTTTACCACTATTATACCATATTCACTACACTTCAGCACTTTAACTTTATCATATCCCATAAAATACCAGCAAAATTATTCAATATAACACTACAAAACACTAAAGAAATGAATAAAATACAAGAGCGTGACATGACATTTCCATATTCGCGCCAGAAAAAAATCAATTATTAGTTACAAAGAATTAGCACTCTGTAGTAACGTGGAGTAAATCTCATCGCTTGTCGCATCAGCATCCGTTAGGGAAGAAACGACAACACGAATAGTACAACGCTGTTTATGTTGATCTTTCACAAGTTGTAATAAACAATTTGATGCAGGAAATACGAGAGGCACCTGAATGGCATTCTCACGGAGAGGCGTATAGCCAACACGTCGACTGGATGGCTACATGAGCTCTATTAACCGATATTGTATCACTTTAAATAACCTGTTTATTAAGTTATTAAGCTAAAACATTACAGTGTTATTTGTATGATACCATAATGGCCATTTAGCTTATCGATGTCCTCTAATGGATTTGGACTTCCGAACGAAGGAAAATAATAAGGTAATTGTCACGCTTAAAAAGCGATTTGGTTATCGCAATTAGAGTTATATTCTTGCCAAGAGGAACAGCAAAAACTGACTGTTTTTTCAATTTCGAGGAATAGTACTAATATACATACATACATATCATCACGCCATATCCCTTGCAGGGTAGACAGAGAGAGAACAGAGTGCCAGAGAACTCTATCTTTGCATACTTCACTCGCTTCCTCAACATTCACAATTCTAGTACTAATATAATGTATATTAAGTAGTGATAGAACCACACTCTTGACTGTTTTCTGTCAACAGCCCCTGGCCGATCCGTTAGGGATAATAACATACTCTCGCAAAAGAACGACCTCTACTTCGTTCGGTGAGCGAGAGACCCGGTAACCCAACCCAACTTAAATGGGTTTTAATTGGTAGACAGTGGCCTAGATATACCTCTGATATTACAATGATAGTAACACATATTATCAGATGTGCTACTTACTCGTTTGCCATCATAAGAAATAAAAATAAATATACATAAAAAACCCTTTACCGTTTTTATTGTGTTGAGGTGCACTTAACCCATTAACCTATTTTTGTTTTTCATTTTAAAACGTCTGACAAACTCATGGTACGTGCTTACAATAAAAACGGTAATTAGCCAAGACATTAAGCTAGTGGGTCGTTAGTAGTTTTTTGTTATTGGGAATATAAATTTTGTATATATATTTATTTACCAAGTTCTTCACTTTAATGGTGCATAAAAATTTCTTTTCCTGTCAGCACATTTGCGGGTTAATGTTGAATACAAGCTTCACCACTATAGGAGGAAGAAATTAGCAAAATATCCTATTCTCTCTTGATCCTATTCTGTTTCTTTTTTTAGACGTATGCGATATATTAAACATATCTAACCGTGGGAAAGTAATGATTCTGCCTTCCTTCACTCCGTATTAAAATTATAGGATTTTATTTAGTGTTATTTATTTTATTTATTTAGTTGTATCTTTTAAAGCATTAAGCGTTAAAATATTTTTACTATACCTACCTGGTTTCGTCGGCTCTACGTCCAAAACACATATATGGAAATCTAATAGCCTTGCGATTGCAAAAAAAAACCATATTTTCGTAAAAAGACATCAGGGAACATGTCTCTTTTAAAGATGAAAATATAATACGAGCCAAAAATTGAATGTCATACGAAAGCGCACGTCTGTGTAAATGGTAGCACGAGGAGAACGGATTTGTGTGGGTATGTATCCCATGTGTGACAATCATTTTTCGCTCGTAATCAAGTTTTTATAAATAATCAAGCATGTTAAATGCTAAATTTCAGTAATTTGAACATACTTTCGCTTTGTTAAAAATATTCCTCTACATAATTAAATCGATCTTGAAAATCAATATTCAAAGTAAAATAATAAATCTTCTATACTTAATTAATACTTTAATTGGGAAAAGGAATTGTTCATAAATAATTCTAAACATTACTAATTTTCGTTACTTACCGTCCAGCTTAAAAGGATCTTTGTATCATTAGGCAGCTATTTCATTGTGATAACACTGAAGATTGCAGAATAGGTCAGCGCAACTTCACGGGTTTAAATGAAGCTTTACTTAAATGCGGCAACAAGTTGGGTTGAGGTTAATCAGCTTAAACAAAATAAAATGTTTGCTTTTTATTTTTTTACATTAAAGTGGCTTAAAAGAGGCATTTTTTAAGTACCCGTCATTATCCTACTCTAATGTCAAATACTCCAAGTATATTAATGCAATATCATATTTTTCCACACAACCTTATCAGATGTCATCCTTCTTGTCCATGTCATATTTCACTCAGTCAATCTATCTTTTATTTGGTCTTCATAGACTTAAAACTTGAATATTCATACTTAAAACTCATCATCATTCTCCTACTCTTATCCCAATTACTTGGGGTCGATACAATATGTACTTTTCTTTCATAGTACATATTGTAAAAGTTATTGGCAATAGTTTTATGACCGGCCGCCTGCCAGACGTCAACCCTCCTTGAGAATGTAATTGTTGACCAAACGGCATCAGATGGAGTTGGCCCAAGTCGTTATAAGGCTCTTAGTCGTATTCTACGACACCCACGAGCAAAGTAAAGGTTGGTAGTATTCATAGCCACTACCGCACAGATTATATATATATATTCATACTTAAAACTATTGTCACAATATTACTTTGGTACCTTTTCATCATATGTTCGCTTTTTAACTTTCCCGTTACTGACGCATCTTTTGGACTCTCTCTAATACGTTCACTCCTTATTTTATCTCTTCTCGTGACATTTTATTAATTTTATCTTTAAGCTTAAAAAGTACTCGCGTGTCACATGTCGTACTCGTGATCTGTTGCCTTTCATTTATCCCGCATCAATTCTATGCTTCACCCTATCCAATCACCATTGCTTTTGATAAGCGAGCAGAGGTATCAAAAATTTCAGTATACTGGTCAGTATTAGGTACTCCAATTTACAAAGTCACTTATCTAGCATGCTCTGGACTTCAAGTCCATCTTCTCTAAGGAGAATAATTCATCAGTAAGTAGCGTATGCCGGGGTACTTCTTCCTTTATTCCCAATGTTAAAGCATCTATTACCAATCAAAGAAGTATTCCTACATGAATATTATTAACAAATGTTTGAAATAACCATTATGTTAAATAGAGATATCTAAGAAGAAGAAAAAGAAGGAAATAATAATATTTATTTAGAGACAGAAACTAGAAAATATACATGATACAAATGAACAATACAATTATTCTCCTACTCTTATTCCAATTACTTGGGGTCGATACAATATTTACTCTTCTTTCATAGTACATATTGCAAAAGTTATTGGCAATAGTTTTATGGCCAGACGTCAACCCTCTTTGGGAATGTAATTGTTGATCAAACATCATCAGATGGAGCTGGTCCAAGTCGTTATAAGGTTCTTTGTCGTCTTCTACAACATCCACGAGCAAAGCAAGATTTGGTAGTATCCGAACCATATACCACAGCTAAAAGAAGGATACAAATTGAAAATAAAATACAAATAATATACAAGAGTAAACATAACATTTAGACAGAAAAATAAAAGAGAGTAAACAAAGATATTAATTTAAAAAAAACAATTAAATGGCTTAATACATAATAATAAAAAAAAACATTTGGTTCGCGTCTGTCCTAAAAAGGTCTCGCTCAGCTTTTGCCAGACATTCTGTCTGCTGCTGGCGCTGGTTTTCAACTTAACCCTGTTATCCAGAGATGTAACACTAGTGATTTACTTAGTTTTAAATTTAATGGTTATCTAGTGTCAGACACCTAGATTTTATTATCTACTAGCTTCTGCCCGCGACTTCGTCCGCGTGGAATAGCCGTAAGTTAGCATTCATCCAAAGTAACTATTCCTCCTACAATATTTCATCCCCCTTTTCAACCCTTTACAACGCTTTTTCTAATTAAAAATATGCCTATGTCCTTTCTCAGGCTTTAGACTATCTGTGTACAAAATTTAATTTAAATCAGTTCAGTAGTTTCGCCGTGAAAGCGAGACGGACAGACTGACTTACTTTCGCATTTATAATATTGGTAAGGATATTTATCAATCACTCCAAATTAGAAAAAAAATATAAGAAGGCCGGTCTAGGAGGGTTTAGGATAATTATCATTCGCAAAGGTCCAACAATAGGTCGTGTATCATCTTACAAAATTCATAATAGCCTCTATTTATCATAAAAACTAAGCATAAAATATATATATCTCGACAATCTATCTTAAGGAAAACACGTACGGAAAAGGATACATTGGATTCACTCGTGAATACAAATTGGGCGAAAAAATACGATCCGAAAAAGGTTATATATAAAAGTTTTCTGATTAGAAAGTTGTATTGTCTTGACTGTTGTAAGAAAACTTAAATTTGTGTTGTTTTATTTTCTTTTAAGTAGATTGAACTTAATGATTTCTGAAGCTTACGTAAAGTATTAAACGTTTGACATAAAGTTACTTCTACAACTTTTATCGACTACTTTTCCACAAATTTTCCAATAAATCAAATACAAACTCGATAAAATTAAAAAATACGTTCATTTTAAAATAAATTTTAGTCTCTTTCTTAGAATGTCATCTGTAAATTTTAGTCTATCATAATAGCATTTTTTGTGAATCCTTGGGGATTAGGTATCACACAATTATTTTTTGCGGTGGACTATGGAGGTGGTCGTACCCCGCCAAATCGGTCCGGGGTGACGGAAGAGGCGGCGCGCAACCACATAGACCCACTCTGCAAACACCTCTCTTCGCCGTGCAAGCAGGATTAGGTATAAAACTAAGGAAAATATATGCTTCTTGATCTCTTCTTTCCCTCCAAAGTAGTTTACAATGATGATGAGATAATTTAGCGAGAAAGACGCTATATCTTGAAGATTCTAGAAGTTTTCATTTTAAGTGCCAGTTCTACAGATCGATACCTTTGGCTGGCTTTAACGACACTCACGAATGATGTTTATGTTAGTAGCATTAATTTCTGATCCAATCCGTGTGGTGACGGAGTAAGAATACAATCCATCACCCCCTATCTTACCCGTGGGTGATCGTAAGAGACGACTAAGGGATATAAAACGCATATAACATCTATGCAAGAGAAGAACTAGAAACAAAACCCTATACCAACACGTCTGACCAACGTGGTATAGTAGCTTAATTTCCCTCCCATTACGGAGGAGGCCCGAGCCCAAGAATGGAATATATATGGGCTGTGATGATGATGATTAATTTCTAATACAACACGTGTTTGTCAAGAAAATATTTTTCACGAGAAATAACGATATTTTATATTAGCCTTAATAATTTTCACGCTACTGAAGCTTCTATTACGTCCCAACCCTTCTATACTATTTACTATCTTATACTACGTTTCTCAAATTTTTCTCAAGCCATTATTTATATTTGATCTGAGTGTGAATTTAATTTATTCATTAATTATAACGTTTGTAAAATCAAGTAATTCATTTGGGTGCTATGTAGACATGCGCGAAACAGTACTTCGCGAAGTGATGTGATATGGCATTACATTGTGTGCCGTGTAATATTACATTATACCACCACTTCAAATATCACACATTACATTTTATGTCATGTGTGATGCGTAATGTGATAGTGCTCTATACATACGGCGGGCGGCATCAAGAAATATAAGCCTTAATGTTCTAAAAATAAAACTCAAAATAAATATTGCCAGACACCGAACATTGTAGAAATGCAGAACTGTAAACGGGTGTTCGTGTCATGTTTAATGTGATGTGTAATGTTTAATGTGATGTGATGTTTAGTCGCGTAATGTGTAATATGACAGTACGCGGTCGGGTATATTACGTGCGATACATCACTCGCATTACTTACACATGTCTAGTGCTATGATAAAAAGAAGCTACTTTACAGCTAAAACTAACAATAATTCTAGAATACATGGGGCGAAATGCTTGACAAGTGATTTAGCAGTAGGAGTTGGTATTATAAGCTCCTAGTAGAGTAGGTACTGCTGTCCATTCCCCTAACGATCCCTTCACACGAAAGTTATGGATGGTGACATATCTTAAGGCGTAATAACATATGTGTACTAGCATATATATGGAGTTTATTAGTTATACATATTAAATTATTATTTATTGCTCCAGAATATTGGTATTCTACATTACTATGCCAATATTATTACATCAGGTGAAGATTGTCAAGCCTTATTATTAGCTGTAAGTGCAAATGAGTGAGCAACCCACCTAATGGTAAGTGATAAAGGCTTTCAATCAACCTTTGCAATAATAGGAGCACAGCTTTTGATTCACTCTCACGGCGGATGAAGCGCAGACTACTTCCATTCAGACGTCTACTTTCCTCAACAGTATATCTCCCAGACAGGCCGATTCATTTATATTTATATATATATATATATATATATATATATATATATATATATATATATATTATTTACACGCAGAAAATGGTCAACACTGTGATCGTCAGAGTAGCTCAGTGTTACCATCATAATGTTATATCAAATATATGTTTAAAAGTAGGTACCCGTGATGCGTCTCAGCCAGATGCAGCAATAAAAAATGAGACGGCCTTAGAGCACCTGAACAGTTATTCATATTGTAGCTTAGAACCATCTCAATCACGTCAGTTTTCAAACAAAAAATTGTATTATAATATAATCGATCAATTTATTTAGGAGATTACAATGCCATAAATAAACACACAGACACAGTCACATAGACCCCTCTTTTTGCGTCGGGGGTTAAAAATCTGATGGGGTACAATTTAGGCCATAAAGTTTGAGAACATCTAACTTATAGCGGTATCTTATTCCGCCCAAAGTTTAATATTACTATCCGTTTGGACGTCGATAAATACATTGGACCGTGGTATTGCATCGCCCACGTTTTATATAAAGAAAATTAAACGTTGTATATTTGTATCTGTATTTTATGTATACAGGAACGGTATATCTTTTATTTGTTATACATATTAAAAATCCTTTTGTAGTTTTTTATTTAGAGAACGAATGATGTTGACTTAATGATTAGTTTTATATAGAAAAAGAAAGAAGATATACTGATAAGAGTGAAGTTTTTTGAAGTGAAAACTTCTTTAGGCGCGTAGAGCGTTTTTGGAGGGGAAAAACTTATAGGTTCGCATCACCGACATGCTAATAGTATATCTATAGCTATGTGAAAACTTCTTTAGGCGCGTTGAGCGTTTTTGGAGGGGAAAAACTTATAGGTTCGCGTCACCGACATGCTAATGCTAATAGTATATCTATAGCTATATGAAAACTTCTTTAGGCGCGTTGAGCGTTTTTGGAAGGGAAAAACTTATAGGTTTTTATTTTTTTATAAAAATTAGAAAATTATTATTATTTCAATTAGTCTTAAGTTAATAGTTTTCACTTCTATCGGCAGTCCCCATGACTGCCTGTTGTTTTTTTTTATTTCTTAATATATATAGTATGGTCCGAAAACTTGCTCTTCTACCAGGAAGGAGATCACCCGTCCCAAGGCGGCATAGGGTTTATCGTTCGCAAGTCTCTCGTAGGTGACGTGGAGAGGATCGAGAGTGTGTCGACAAGGGTAGCTATTACGGTATTTTTGAAGATCATACAGATATATGCACCGACTTCGGCATACTCCGACGACGAGGTGGAAGCATTTTACAAGGACATCTCGAAAGCCATACACGCGTCCATTACCCTGCCCCCTGAGACCTACGTCCAGCAGTGGACGGCGATACGCTGAAATGATGATGATGTCGTATGGGGTGATGAAAGAAAGATCTGGAAATCTATAACCTGTCATATTGTCCTATTCCATCAGGTGAGATCATTTTCATTTAAAATAAAATTCATCATCCTAACATTTTTAATGTTTGATCTTTCATTTGATAGTATTCCTAATGTCAGCATCGTTGTCATCATTCTCTTATCCCAATTATTTGGATTCGACGCAACATGCACTCTTTTACTATCTTACGTATTGTAAAAGTTTTGGCAATAGTTTTAAATATCGGCCCTATTTTTGGGAATATAATTGTTAACCAAACGACATCAGATGGAGTTGGCACAGGTCGATATAAAGCTCTTGTTATTCTTTTACAAAACCCATGAGCAATTTAAGGATTGGCAGTATCCGTAGCCACCATATAGTTCGGGTAACTGGACCGGGAAATAGTCCGTCACCCGCAGAGAGGCTGACTGCGTGAAGGCGATGCCCAGGCAGTTAGCCGGGGCGTCGATGGGGGATGGTATCCGAAAGGGTAACCCGCCAGGCTGGCCACGGATACCAAGGAAGCTGTCCCAGTGGCCAACCCAATGGCGATGGGGAAGGAATACGGTGGATTATGGGCCCTCACACTACCTACATTTACTCTAAATAATTATAATTATTTTTATTCATTATTACTTTTCTTTATTTTTGTATTTATTTTCCATTTGTTTATTTATTGTAAAAACGTTGACGCATCTAGTGTAGTTGACATTTGTGACGTCTTTAGAGCTCCATTACGAAAAATCTTATAACGTAATTTAACGTAATTTTTTTATGTACAACACCCGGCACTAAGAAAATAATCCTTATATTACAGGGGACTTTACAAATATTTAATTTAACGGACACAAATTATACCCAAACATAGAACAATAATTTTTCAGAACGTACAAAGTATTGTTCTACGTAAGAATTCACGTCACTGACACTTTTGATCGATGTCTTAATAACTAAGTCATTTGAACTATCAACTTTTATTTACTTATATTAACTTTTATTTATTTTTAATAATTATTAATTTTATTTATTATTCTGTTTACTGTTTTTTTTTAGTGGTAGGACCACGTTGTTGACAGTTTTCTGTCTACAGCCGCGGGCCGATCCATCCGGGGTAGTACCACACTCTAGCAGAAGATCGACGTCTGAGTAATGGCAATGTGCTATTGCGCTTCGTACGGTGAGCGAGAGAGCCGGCAGCCCAACTAGGTGGGTTTAGGGTTCGTATTGGTAGGCAGAGGCCTAGTCATACCCTTGGTATTGCAAAGGTCCATGGGCGGCAGTAACTCTTACCATCAGGTGTGCTGTTTGCTCGTTTGCCACCATTAGCAATAAAAATAAACTTTCTTTTTAGTCAACACGAAAGTATGCTCGTCGCAATGAATACATTATGTTCCTATTTTTCTATACGTAACTTAACAATCACTTTGACATATCAACTTCAGGTATTATATTCACAAGGTGGAGTCACCAAATTGTGATCTATGTGTGTACCACTTGATGATGTCCAACACCTACTGATGGACTGTGACAAATATCAGAGGTGAATAGAACCATTGCTTACTTAAGTTTAACTTGAATTTGTACGATGTTGGAATGTTTATCAGCATCCTTTTTTTTTTTATTGGTGGGCTATGGATGCGTCTCGCCCCGCCGAATCGGTCCGGGGTGACGGAAAGGTGGCGCGTGACCCCATAGACCCACCGTAAAATCGTCTCTCTTAGTCGTGCGAGCGGGCCACCGGTACCCGAATTTTGACTTCGGTGTGTTTATCAGCATCCTAGCAGACCCAACATCAAATGTCGCTATAGATTTTCTTAAGATGTTTCTATATCAAAAACTGCATCAACCTGTATTATTGTAGAATAACATTAGTGATTAAGGTACGATGGGGCTAACATTACTACGTAATAAAAGTCCCTAAAAATATATAGTTAATAAAAAGTAATATATTCAAGAAATTTCCCTCCGGCTTGATATAAAAAAAATGCTCTTTCCTATAACAACTTTTCTGAAACAATTTTCACACGAATTTATTGTGGACAGGTGTCCCACAAGAAATTTTCAAAGCATTT
This sequence comes from Lymantria monacha, assembly GCA_905163515.2. Lineage (NCBI taxonomy): Eukaryota > Metazoa > Arthropoda > Insecta > Lepidoptera > Erebidae > Lymantria > Lymantria monacha. The sequence goes on along the minus strand of LR991107.1, from coordinate 8,044,837 downwards.
TTATCGGCATCCCCTTGCGTATAAAGCAATTTTTCTGCAAGGACTTTCATATCATTCATGTTTACTTTGAATTTATTATTTTAATAATAATAATATTTTGTGGTGAGGTTATCAATCTTTTCGTATGATAACGGTATAAGAATACAAATTCATCACACCCATTCTTGTCTGTGGATATCGTAAAAGACGACTATATACTTTGGCTGCATAGATGGCGTAATGGTTAAGATCACCTTCCGTTCCAGTCGCGTGGGTTCGATTCCCACACAGAAAAATACTTTGTGCGATTTACAAAGTGTTCTTCTGAGTCTGAGTGTGTTGCATGTTTATAAAGTCCTTCTCGCCGGGGAGGCGCAATACAAGGATTATATCCTTAGTGCTGGATGGTTTTGAATGAAAAAAAAACAAACTATGGGATGTGATATTCACATAACATCTATGCAAGAAGAGGAAATCTCGATATAAAATACCAATAACTCTGACCCGCAAGGATAGAGTAAGCTAATTACCCTCCTATTGTTGAGATGGCTCGAAACCAATAGTGGGACGTATATGAATTGGAGTTAATATTTAAAAAAGCCAGAAACATTCAATAAAACTCATTTTTAATCTAAAAATACGGAATATAAAAATATGAATAAACAGTTTTGTATAAAATAAAATGTTCTATTTATAACATTTTATTTATAATAAGGACATTACCCCTTATTACGTAATTTTCCATCTCGATATCGACATCATTTCTATCTAATTATAGATCAAAGTACAAAACCTGCTCCTAAAATATTATCAATATATACTTATTACTTACTTATATATATATACGTATCATTTTATAACTTTATTATTTATAATATATTTTTAGTGTGGTGACGGAGTAAGAATACAATTCACAACCCCTATCTTACCCGTGGGTGATAAGAGACGACTAAGGGATATAAAACGCATATAACATCTATGCAAGAGAAGCAAAACTCGAAACAAAACCCTATACCAACACGTCTGACCAGCGTGGGGTAGTAGGTCAATTTCCCTCCCATTATGGAGGAGGCTCGATCCCAGTAGTGGGACGTATATGAGCTGAAATGATGATGATGATGATGATGATTTTTAGTGGTAGGACCACGCTGTTGGCAGTTTTCTGTCTACAGCCGAGGGCCGGTCCGGGGTAGTACCACACTCTCACAGAAGGTTGACGTCTGAGTAATGGCAATGTGCTATTGCGCTTCGTTCGGTGAACGAGAGAGCCGGAAGCCTAACTGGGTGGGTTTGAGGTTTGTAATGGTAGGCAGCGACTTAGCTATACCTTTGATATAGCAAAAGTTCATGGGTGGCAGTTATATTTACCATCAGGTGTGCCGCTTGCTCGTTTGCCACCATAAACAATAAAAAAAAATAGATTTTAAAACTTCTCCGTGTGGTAAAGAAGTAAGATATATTCTTAATCTCACCACCTAATCCCGCTCTAATATGCAGATTTATGATATCTATACGGGAGAAGGAAAACCCAAAATAAAATAATTGATTTGATTTGATAATGGCAGGCAGCGACTTGGGCCACCGACGACAAAGATTCCAGTGGCCCACTCGCATGGCATGGAGAGGTATAATGCGAAGTGAGTCTATGGGGTAGCGCACTGCTTCATCTGTCGCTCCGGACAGTTTTAGCGGAGTATGACCAGACTATAGCCAGCCACAAAAAAAATGCCCTTATATTGTGATTGTGCCTTTAGTATTTCAGAAGTCCATGAATGGTAACTACCACTCATAAAAGGCTTTCTCATAAACCATTAAAAGCGTTAAAAAAGTGAAACTTCGATTATAAATCAATAACAAATTCTTTTATTAACTTTCAATTAATCGAGGTCAACGCTCCAATTATGTTAAAACCCCCCCAATCGTTTCAAACGACCTTTGTTATATAATATAAATAGCCTATATCAACTTTGAATACTTCATTCAAATTTAACGAATCTATAATATTGAATGATCGTGGTATTTCTAAATTTATATTAATATCGCAATATAAAATTATCGTTTTAAAAGTTTTTATTAAAACGTATAAAATTCAAAGCGAGAAAGTTTTAACTCACTTTAATATTCTTTGAAAGCCAAGAATAAGATATTCAACAGTCATTTTAAATCATTAAATTAAAAAATATTAAATGAAATAAGTTTTTTAATATCAAATTAATATTATATAAAAAAAAATTATGTTGTGTGATAGCGGCTACGAATATAACCAACCCTTAATTTGCTGTTTGTGGATGTCGTAAAAGGCGAGTAAAAGCTTTATATCGACCTAAGCCAACTCCACCTGATGCCGTTTGGTCAACAATTACATTCACAAGAATCAGTCAGGCGGCTGGTCATAGAACTATTGCCAATAACTTTTGTAATATTCGGCTCGGCTACTATGTACCTAATGCGTCATACCCTAACTAATTGAGATAAGAACAGGAGAATGTTGATTATAAAAAATCTTTAGCGACATAAGTTATTTTATTTTTAGCGCATGTAAATAAAATATATATTCTATCGCCAATTATTTATTAAAATTTATTAAAGACTGTACTGAAAACCGGTCCGGTTTTATAAATTATTAAGCATATTAAATGCTAAATTTCAGTAATTTAAATAACAAGGTTGTGTCATCGTTTAATATTATTCTAACTGTAAAGTTTTAAGTATTAAGCCTATAACAATGTGTAAACATTGGCGGGTAGATAGCATACCGTCACCTTAAGACGTAAATATGATACGAAGTGAAATTTGCATGTCCTACAATTAGTCACGGTGGTGTAGTGGCAGCACGATTGGGCCGGAATTCCAATAGACGCGGGTTCGAATCCCGCTTGTGACATCATTTTTCATTTCGTAATCCGGTTTTATAAACTGTACTGAAATTAAAGATAATAGATACATACATATCATCACGCCATATTAAAGATAATAAGCTAATATAATAACAATATAATTTGTTTCATGCATTTATTATAAATATGAGATTCCATAGAACCTTCGAGGGTTTATGCAATCTCGTTTCATGGTCCAATGCGTGTTATGTTTGTAATAATCTAAGCCATCGTTCATGTTGATATGTTTGTTCAAATATTATTTTTATTTTCAATATTGATGCATTTACGTTTCGTTAGTTAATAATTTTGTTAATATAATAAAACTTTTTCTTACGCATGGGTGATCGTAAGAGACGACTAAGGGATATAAAACACATATAACATCTATGCAGGAGAAGAAAAGGGAAACAAAACACTATATCAACACGTTTGACCAGCTACTATCCTATAGTAGGTCAATTTACCTCCCATTATCGAAGAGGCTTGAGCCCAACATTGGAACATATATGAGCTGAAATGATGACATGAATAAAACTTTAATAATTATTTTATTTTTGCTTATGATGACAAACGAGCAAGCAGCTTACCCCATGGTAAGTGTCTGCCTGCCACACTGCCGTCCATGGACCCTTGCTATATCAAAGGTATAGCTAAGTCGCTGCCTACCATTACAAAACCCAAACCCACCCAGTTGGGCTTCCGACTCTCTCGCTCACCGAACGAATCGAAATAACACATTGCCTTTACTCAGACGTCAATCTTCTGCGAGAGTGTAGTACTACCCCGGACGGACCGGCCCCAATGGTTGTGTTTTCAATACTTATTATATATAGACCATATATATTATAGACTCAAAAACAAGACGTGACATTCTGAGAATTTGGCCGCGGAATAACATCCAGCATATAGATATCCGTAGAAGAATAAAAAGTATTGATAATGCCCAAAGGGTTTGCAACCTAAAGTTGCAACTGAATTAAAGAAAATGATCTCGGAAAACATTAAAACTTTCTTTTATATTCGATTTGTAGGATGGTGTTTAGAAGTATACAAACTTGTATACGAGTTATTCAAAATCAATAAAATCGATTGTAGCCGTGACCAAATTTAATGTTCATCTCGTGGCTATAATTTTACAAAATAGTTTTATAAACTCTCTGTTTCTTGTCCTTGCATTATTGAATCATTTCATAATGACTGACATTTACTCGCTATTACTCATTTGAAATAAAACAATTTTTACGGGTCTAACGCGTCTGTATTTGATTTTTAATTTCTCGACGTTTCGAACACTTACAGCGTTAATAGTTACGGGAAGACTGTGTCCTTCCACTTGAAAGAAAACTAGATCTTCGAAACCACGATGACTTAATAAGCAGATATAAAATTTTCTCATATCAGAGTCTTCCTTTCTACCCAACACGGTATAATCTTAAGAAAGTATTAGATGGAAACATATTTTAAGACTATAAAATGGCGCTTTTGCTTTTCTAAAATTACTAACACGTTCTAGATTGATATATTGACCATAATCGCAACGAAATGTAAGTCTCTGAATGATTTTGAAGGTCTGTCGCTCATCATCTGCCTTAATTTCGCAATTTTTTAATTATTTAATCTGACTATAGTAAAATTTCTTCATAGTTATGGATGAATAGTTCAAAAACTTGTTTTTGGAACGAAGTTCCTTATCGCGCGTTGTGAAAGGGGGCTAGACGGAAAAAATTCTTACGAAAAGTTGTCACGACACTTTTTGCTATAGTAAGCTATTGTAAGCTGTGCGGCGTCGCTCGTCGGTTCTCTTATAGAAAGCAAGCCAGATATTTTCATTTCTATTTCGCATTGAACAGTGTGGTGTCGCGACGATTTTTTTTATAGATAGAGTGATTGAAGAGGAAGGTTTATATGTATAATATATGCATAATGTACTAGAGAAACACTGATAATTTTAGAGGTTTCTAATGTGATGTCGTAAATAAACACATTATTTTGCGCTTACATTGCAAACGCTGGCTGAACCCTACGAAATAGATCAAAATAAAGTACTACAGTATTATACAGCTTAAAAAGGCCTACAAAAAAGTCCGCGATGGTATATATCTATCTCTTAAGGATAACATACTATATCCATTTTAATACTTTAAAAAATGTTCTATTATAAAACGGTAATTGAAAAGCTATTTACACAAATACTGTATTAATCCTTATCATTTTAAATACATTAGTTGGCTTGAGCATTTCATGAAGATATTTTTTTCCTTCAGACCATGCAAATTAAATCAATACATTAAGAGATATAGCAAAATCAAAATAATGCGCAACGAAATTATTTTCGCCCGTGACCGGGCCGCGTGGCCGGCTCGCGTTCGAGCTCGGGGCCGAAAAGTTTTGGTAGTCTAGTGGAATTGTATATCCTATTATTAAGGGTGTAGATTGTTGGCCTGAGATCTCGATTTCGAGCGACCGCAGCGCCAAAGTTTAATGTAACATCCGACGGGGCGGATGAATGACCTAGAGAGCGTGATTTTCAAAATGTTTTGCAACAAACGTTCCACGTTGAGAAATTGTTATTGAACTTGAATATTTACAGCATAACAATAACGTTGAATTTTTGGAAACTAGCTGTTGATTCTTTTTAATAGATTAATAAGAGTAGTTGAGACACAATTTTTATGTTTTTCTATCATTACATTACATAGTATAAAACAAAGTCGCTATCCGCCGTCTGTCTGTCCCTATGTATGCTTAGTCTTTAAAACTACGCAACGGATTTTGATGCAGTTTTTTTTAATAAATAGAATGATTCTTAAGGAAGGTTTATATGTATAATACATGCATAATATAGTAGAGAAACGCTGATTAATTTAGAGGTTTCTAATGTGATGTCGTAAATAAGCACTTTTTTTGCGCTTATATTGCAAACGTTGGCTGAACCCTACGAGATAGACCAAAATAATGTACTACAGTATTATCCATCTTAAAAAGTTCAACAAAAAAGTCCACGATGGCATATGTCTATCTCTTAGGGATAACCCACCATAACCATTTTTTATCCTCTACTAAAAAATGATTATTTACTAAGTGATTTTATACAATACAGCATTAATCCTTATCCAATTAAGTACCTTAAATAAATTGTGCATTTATTATAGATCAATATGCTTTTTATAGTATGTAATTTAAGTGAATATTGCCGAAGATAGCGAAGATAGCGAGGGCGGGTTACTAGTTTATAATATAATATACAATCAAGAGCAGGTCCGGACTGACATTTTTGTATTCTACTTACCTAAAATTCCAACTATGTATTTATTTGTAATTTCACTACCAAAATTTATTCTAATTCGTAAAATATTCATTCAATAAAATAATTGCAAATTCAGTAGGAAGTGTGTTTATCTCTACGCAAGGAAATGTGCCTATTGCGTAAACTCAAATACTTACTTTTTGTTTACGATCACCTCGTCGATATCTACAAAAAATCCTAGGGTTTTAAAAAAAATGTCAATAAATGAAACACAAGTATAAAAATGATTTATTTACTACACAATAACAAATATGAGTCGCCATTACTCGCTATCTCAAAAGCGTGCTAGGGTTGTACAAAAATTAGTAAATAATTCATTTATTTACTAATTTTAACAGAAGTTTGTAAATTATTAATATACTAATTAAAAGTATGTAATTAAACAATAACGAAATATGAGTTCAAAATTCTAATGTTTTTTCATTCGATTACGGATCAAGTTCTGATTTCTGCTAATTTGATGATAAAATCAATGGGTATCACAAAACCTATCAGAATGAAAACGTTACCAGCTGCCCGATTCACGTAAGTAATAAAAACCGTAGCGCAGTGACGTCACTTCGTTTTCTGCAAATTTAGCCCTTTTAACCGACTTAAAAAAAAGGAGAATTCTCAATTCGCTGTATTTTTGAACCAATTTTTATGATTCTTTACACCAGGTAACTCAGAAATTGTATAGTAATTGAGCTATTGGAAGATTTATGACAATCCAAGACTAGATAAGTAAGTGCGTTTAAAACAGAAAACCAAAAGGCGATTTCTAAGTTCCTAAGTTAAAACGACTTTTGGACTGGCGTGTTTACGTGAATCGACTGGCTGGGTAGTTAAGTTACCTGTATCTTTCAAAATCATTAGGCGTTCTTCTCTTTCAAAACACGTAAAGCTCTTTCTTTCCTCTCTTTCATAGCCTCTATGATACTGGGCGCGTCACGAATGGGCATGCTTCGTGACTGCCGAGGATCAACTAATTCTGGAAGTAGGCAATCGTAATAAAACCTAACTAATTTTATTTCCATTTTCTCCTCCCAAAATTTGTCGTCCTTTTCTATAATATAAACTTTCATAGGTACAGTAGCACCAAACCAGATGCCAAGCATGCAAACGTTTCTTTTAGTAATATGTACCTGTCCCTGAATTTGGAAATACCAGTTATGATTTTTATTTATGACATAACCCTTGGAAGTCTTGTCCTTAACCCAAAAGGTATGTTTGGCCATTGCTTCATTTACTTAATGCACTTAATTTCAATCAAAAAAATCAAGGGCACTTAATTTCAATTAAACCGTTTGCATAAATGCCATCTGGTGTAGTACCAAGAAATTCATATTGATCGTCGACGAACAAACCGCAACCTTGTATACTAATATTCTCTTGAATTTCTAACTGTTTAATTGCGGTTTCTTCGTTTTCGATACCGTACCGTACAGCAGGCAAACTGGAGATATTACTACCATAAACGATTTTACGAACAAGAACAGCACAACTTGTGCTCTCTCGTTTTTTACAAACTTCCCCGAACGATGATGAGGTTAGTAATTTTCTCCTTGTACTCATCCACTCAGAACTACTTCTTTGCAAATGGGTCGACCTTTCAAGCTCCTCTCTTTCAGCACAAGACAACTTTAAATCGGCTAAAAAAGATGACTTGGCTTTCTCATATAATTCTGGACTCAGATCAGGTTTTTCGCAGTTTGGTCCATAGTGAGCATCTTTCGATACAGCGCTGTGGCTCTTTTTCAATCTTAATTTAGGTTTAGCAATTAAACGGATTCTACGATTACAATTTTCCACTTTCGCGATCAAAGGATTAGGACTAGATTTAATTATTACTTCATGAGTTTTACTATGAATCGATCCTGTATTAAAAGACACAACAGCAGCTGCGCATCGGCCCGCATAAGAACCACGGGAAGAATAATTTACACGCTTACCCCCTACTAATTTGGCAATCACTGCGTTAAAACTTTCAACTATATTACTTGTACAATTATGAATTAAACTTCTAGAATGATATGACAGTCTTTTACTTAAAATGTGTACCGCGTCCATTAATCCGCATCCAACAATTGCTGGAAGCAACCCAACAGGTTCTATTCGACGAGTATCAGGTCTACAGAAATACTCCTTGCAATATTGGTGATTACCAAATACGTGTTGTGGACCATTTAGGATATCTTCACTAAGATTTTTTATATTTTCTTCGAGTGACTGATTTTGATCGCCCCAATATTTAATAGCGCATTTTACACCCGTTCTTAAACGCAAATACCTTTCTTTTAGGAATTTCCGCAATTCGCAAGGATACTTAGTGTCTTTCGACAGTTTCTCCAAGCTATTGCAGTAGTTTCGTAAAAGATGATTTTTGCATTCAATTTTCTCTACTGTTAAATTACCGTACGGTCGCGAATCTAATATTTTTTTATAAGTACTGGAATCGCCGTCTGCTACAAATTTATTATAAATTACACCGTGATCAACAATGGAACGTTTAAACCCCTCAACTATTATGGTCGATTCCATACCGGTAGATGATCCCGAATAATTCTTGAAACAACGGTGTTCCGAGGGCTGACTGTCGTTCTTTGCGGCTCGTGCACAAACTACGCAGTATTTATTTTTAACTCCAAAAAACAATACTTTATTAGTTTTAATGCCAATTATCGCAGCTGCGCCGGACAAGGCGGAAAAATTCTTACCATAAGATCTCTTGCTCCAACAACCGTCAACAGCAACAGATATTAATGGTGTACCATTTTTATCAACACTACCTATAGACACTGCGTACTCCGCTTCTTCCTTGACAGCTTCTGCCATGGAATGTGCTGCTGTCTTTTCCCACCAATCGCAAACCGTATTATTAATTTCATTGTATAATGAAGGTGACATGATTGGTAGGGCTACTGCGGCAGTTAATGTTTTTAACTGATAGTAGCTCCCACCAGATGATACGATACCAGATACAATTTGATGATTCACTTCCATTCTATCTTCTTTCTTTTCAATCAAACACACAGTAAATTTCATACTACACATACTACATTTCATGATGAGTTTTGAGTCCAGACCAACTTTTACTTCACCTATTATACTGAGGTAACTTAACTTACAATCCATTGGACCGTGGTCCCCTATGGCCTGAAGAGCTTTAAAAAAAAAGAAACGTCTACAACTCTACGCCCAACTTCCATTTCATCCACCTTTCCTTCTTGGTCGTTTTCAATAACTAGTTCCTGTAAAGAAAGATAATGGCTTGATTTTTTTTATAAAAAATAATTAAAAATTTAAAAAAATGCAAAAGAATTAATACAATATTAGGTTCCTGATGAATAGAAATTATAATTTCTTTACGCATTAGGTATTGTTTTTTTATGACGTCACCTATTTGAAAATAAATTTTCTTTTGAGAAAGTAATTGAGAAGTATTTCGGTACTAAGGTGTTTGTCTCTCGATGAAAATAATAAATATTGCAAGAAAAATCTATAGGTAGGTATTGAGATTTTGTCTTCGCCCATCACTAACTAAGTAGTTTGTTTATTTATGTAACAAGTCTACAAGAATTACATATAACAACTTACCTCTATACAGCGCGTAGCATTGTTGCTCAGAGTCTCGGCCCCAAGGTTTTCTTTATTTTCAATACTGGAAATATTATTCATCAATATTATCCACTTTTTATTTATTTTGTACAACCCTAAGCCAGACGCTAGGCGCCTCGCGTCTGTTTGGCGGTATAGGTATGTCGACAAAGTTGCACTGTCGCCTACCTACTTCCACAATTTGATATTTAGACAATACTAGCCGACCCGGCGAACTCCGTATCGCCTTTTTTTTTACAAAAAATCCTATTATTTTGATATTACATACAGATACTTCAATTTTATTTATCAGTATAGATATAGATAATACAAACCAATATTTACATGTTATTGTAGGTATATGTCTGAATCGGGCGATCTAAATCATACGACATATTGTATTAGCTTTGTAATGTACCCTGTTCAAATGCGATAATAAATAAGTAGGGAGGAACTTACATTTTATTCCGAGATCTTTTGGCTTTCATATTTTTATAATGCGTACAAAACTTTCTTTTCCCTGGCATGACACTCAAATTCAATCAGTCCTGCGAAAAAAATAGCCTATGTTACTCAGTGATAATGTAGCTTTCGAATGATAAAAGAATTATCGGTCCAGTACTTTTTGAGTTTATTCGTTTCATACAAAAATCCAAATCTTTCCTCTTTATAATACCTATTAGTGTAGATATTGTATTTTTTACGATTTATATCTAGTTCCATCATGGTTTTCTTTCAGACATTCATTATATCGATACTTTCTACTAACTGAAAATAAATTAATTATAAAAATGTTATACTTACAGTTTTTTACAAAAAACACAAATTCACAATACGTAATTCTGCTGTCTGCAGCCGACAAGCGTGGTGTCGCGTTCACTTACAGAAAGGAACTGCCGTTAGTGACCACCGAGATTGCACGAATGAAACGAACGCTTTATCCCATACATTTGTGTATGAAAAATTTACCTTAAAATATATCTAGATTTTAGGGCTTTAAAAGAGGAAGTCTTTGTTTGTAAAGGTATAAAAAGAAGTATACAGCTATACTTATTGGTTTCTTCAGTGTTCAAAAAGTGTTTCTTTTTATCAATTTGTGTTGATTTATGGGCTTAAATCTTTAAAATACGAAGTCATGTTTTTGCATTTTTACTCAATTTTGTGCGTTTGTTGACGTTTATTATATAACAACCATTAGGTTTAAGAGTTTAATATAAGCATGAACATACTTATTGGTCTTTGATTGTAATATATACAAATTATCATTGATATCAATCATATGTAAATAGGTTAAATATGAAAAATCGTAACACTCTTTTCGGTGATTTTCACGATCTACACCCTTAATATTATAAACGTGAAAGTTTGTAATAATGTATGGATGTGAACATGTTTGTTGCTCTTTCACGTAAAAACTACTGAATGGATTTTGATGAAATTTATAGTAATATAGCTTGCACATCAGAATAACACATAGGCTATAATTTATAAAGATATTTTGCAAATTGGCTAAAATATAACGATAAAAATCGCTTAAGGCAGAAAAAAATTATATAATTAAAAATTTAAAATAGAACTTCGTTCCATCCGGGTGTCCCTTGACACCTCTGGTTTTTTATATATATATCGTGAAGAATTTCAGTAACCCTTGAGGTAAGGAAAAGGTTTTGTTGCCAAAATATAACCCACAAATTCTTTCGAAGTATATTCATAAAGTATTTGTAAGTTATTATGGATCCCCTATACTTTCAACATTGTTGTTTCAAAGAATACTAATGACTCTTGAACTGTGCCAAAGTTTGCCGTATCGAAAGTAATTTCTTACTAACTTTGACAACATAATTCATTTGCCCAAAATAAATCCAATTTAATATGATTGACGCGCGTATTAATTTATTATGGGATTTTATGGTAATAATACTCATATACTAGTTGAGATAATGATTAATTATATTATATTTTTTGGCGTATTATGAAAAAAATATGACTGTGAAATTTTAAGATGCGCGCGCATCATGTAACACAGAAGTAACAGGTTGAAGTTGGCCACAAAACCTCTCATTAAGTCTCGTAAAAAAAGCTACCAAGAAAATAGAAATAGAGCCTCTTTCTAGTTTCTACATTCACAACACGTGTTTTAGTTTCATACAATTGCGAATTATATACGTGCTAATAAATTACATTCAGTAGTGATTTAAATTAAATATTTTCATTGATATTATTTATAATTCGTAAATATTAATAAATAAAATTATGCTATTCTTTTCCAGTCCGTTTATTATTTTATTGTTATTATTTTTTTGCATGCAATTAAAAACTATTGTTTAATGGTGCCAAAGAAGTATATCTCACGCGCGTACTTAAGTACACGCACCCATTTTTTTTTATGAATTACGATTAGTTAAACATTTTAGTCTAACGTATAGCTATTAGTAAAAACGAATGTGTAAATAAATAACCAACAAAATTATACTCAATTTACTAAGTCATTAGAATAAAGATGTTGGAAATATTTAAAACAAATTTTTAAAATGTTCTTCAGATAAATTGAATAAATCTAAATCAATGAGTGATTATCATCTTGTGCAAAGGTGATCAACATACGACACAATAATGTGCTAAATAGGAGTCGAGCTTACACTCATCATCATCATCATCTCAGCTCCTATATGTCCTACTGTTGGGCTCGAGCCTCTTCCATAACGGAAGGGAAGTTGACCTACTATGCCACGCTGGTCAGACGTGTTGGTATAAGGTTTTGTTTCAAGTGTCCTTCTCTTGCATGGACGTTATATGCGTTTCATATCCCTTAGTCGTCTCTTACGATCACCCAATCCCCCAATCCACCCAATCAAGATGCAATAGAAAGATTATTATTGCCTTAGTGCAGGGTGGTGTTGTTTAAAAAAAAATACAGGTTAGTTATTTTTTTTTATGCTTATGGTGAAAAAGAAGCAGACAGCACACCATCCGCATCCCACCTGCCGCTCATAGACCGTTGTGATACTAGAAATATATCTAGGCATATAGCTAGGTCCCTTTTTTATTTTTTATTTATTTATTGGTGGGCTATGGGTGCGTCTCGCCCCGCCAAATCGGTCCGGGGTGACGGAGAAAGCGGCGCGTGACCCCATAGACCCACCGTAAAATCATCTCTCTTCGCCGTGCGAGCGGACCACCGGTACCCGATCTTTGTCTTCGGTGGTCAATATAGCTAGGTCCCTGCGTACTAGACAATATAAAACTTTATAGGCAAAATATTGATATAAGAATATACATATAAAGTTCTCATTTATTTCAAAATTAATAAAACAATGACATATAATAAATTAAAAAAAAGAACTTGACTGAATTAATTTATTTTCATTTTGATGAATTGAAGACGAAACAAAATGTAATAAGGATAGTATTAAAATTTCATGTTTGAGAAATGTACAATATTATTTCTTAAACGAATGTACATAAAGTATTTTACTTGTAATGCATTTTTCTTTCGTAAATGAAGAATTTTTTGTTTAAAATTCAACTTGTATTTGTATTAATACTCTCTTTATACTACTTTTAATTAATTATTTCATAGGCGTAGGTAATTAAAAAAATATATTGTTTTTTACCTGATGGCATTTCTAAATTTTGCGGCTGTCCTTCCTCCTCCATCCCTCCTAACTAATAAGAATTAATTTCATCAACAATTGGTTCCATTTTAGCTTTTATAAACGAAGACCCGCAATAGTTTTCATGATGCTATTGAAGTTCAACCTTTAAGAGCTCCGTGAAGCGCTTCCAATTATTTTTTGCCAACAGGTAATAAATTGAATTATATAATATAAATAGAACGAGCTGGAAAATTTATGCCAGAATTAATATTGATAATAAAATTATTACATCGCAATTGCCTACAGCTAAATTGCCAACCTAATTTTAAATATTTTTCGTTAGCCTATGAACTAACTTTCAAATAATAAAATTAATATTGAAATATATTAAAAATCTATGTATTTTAGATATTATGTGAATGCAAATGATAATTAATATAATACATACATACATACATATCATCACGCCATATCTCTTGCAGGGTAGGCAGAGAGAACAGAGTGCCAGAGAACTCTATCCTTGCATACTTCACTCGCTTCCTCAACATTCATAATTCTCTTCATACACGCTCGCGGGTTTCGGAGACTCTTGACTCCACCTTCCTTCAGTACGTGACCAATCTGGTCAAGGTAAGTGAGTCTCGGTCTCCCCCGGTACCTACATCCTTCCACTTTCGCATTGTATATCTTCTTAAGCAGACGTTCGTTCGGCATTCTTTCCACATGTCCGAACCATCGGAACATTCCCTTTCACATCATAACTTATATTAATAAATAAATATCATAAATTATATTAATACATCATTATTATAAATTATATTAAATTAATATTTTAGCATAATTTAATGTATAATCTAAAATCTTATTTGTGAGCAGAAATAAATATTATTATTAAGGTATTTCATAACTTTTATCGCGGGCTTTGAGCGCGGCGACCGAATCAAGAAATTCCGTAACGAAAATAAAACCTAAGATTGTATGGTTGAAAAGCAGCAGTTAATTTGCACCGACTATACGCAGGCAGCGTGACCGAGTGGTCTAAGGCACTGGTTTTATTAAAAAAGAACTATAGTCCACCCAGCAGTCCCGCGTTGCAGCAAAACTGTATGGGCCTCTTTTGGCATCTTTTCAACAGACCAAAGGATCATGAAGATTTGACTCTAATATCACAGAAATCTATTTCACTCCTTAAAGATTTTTTTTTCAATGTCCAATCACGATATTTCCGTATAGTGACAGAGTAAGAATTACATTTCCCCACTCCCTTTCTTGCATAAAAGAGAACTAAGGGATACATAACATCTATGCAAGGTAAGAAAACGGGGTGGAAAATGCATTTATTCTTTCATCCTGCACGTAAGTATGCCATGGGATATGTAGAGTTAGGTTAGGCGGAATTCATGATGGAGGGTCGAAATGTGCATAATACCTACGCCTTCTCCCTGGTCTGCGATTGCATCAGCGTGAACCTCGGCTTCTTACTGATCGCTTCCTTTTGCGCTATCACAAGACGTCGTTAGGCTATTGAATGAAAAAAAAAACAGTCAAGTGCAAGTCAGACTCGCGCACCGAGGGTTCCGTACAAACGTGTAGGTGTAAGTAAACGTGTAGGTATATAAGTACCTAAAAGATATGGAATTCATAAAAAATAATGTTATGAAATGCAACTAAAAATTTCAGGTGAACGAAATTTTTCCTTTATGTGTGCTATAAAACGTTGTTTTATACCAAATTTCAAGATTCTGAGTTCACGGGAAGTACCCTGTAAGTTTTGATACCCTTGCGAGTATTGAAAATTTGCGACATAAACAGCTGTATCTTTTGATTAATAATAATAACAAGTTTGATTTTTCACAGCTCTAAGAGACAATAGACTTGAGTATTTGATATGAATTTCAGCTGGATACCTGCACGCGTTCTTGAGAAAAAGGATCTTGAGAGACAAACGAACAACAACGTAAGGCAGGGTTTCTTAAACTTTTTGTAGTCACGGACCACTTTCACAATTTAAACAATTCACGGACCCTCGTCAAAAAATATTTTGTATTGAGAAAAAAAAACAGTGCTGTGGTTTTAGCCAGCATTGCCCGCGCGCAGATACTATCCGGCTCCGCGCCCTACACTCTGAGCCGAGAGGCCGATATTAAGACTACGCGCAGTGTTTACGCATAGAATTCGTCACCCCACAAAGACAATGCATCTCGTCAAGCTTACTAAATAATTTCCTAATAAATATGTTTACAGACTGACCCACTGCGGACCCCTGATACACATGCCACGGACCGCCAACGGGTCCGTGGACTCCAGTTTAAGAAACCCTGCTATAAGGATTCCGTTTTTTTCTTTCGATGTACGTAACCCTAAAAAAGAAAAACACACGTTCATTCTCACATCTTATTTCGTATAATAAATATATTTTAGTTACCAAATACGAGGCCTCACAATATTGATTATTGAAAATCTCATTATAGATTTTATCGGAGCCATTAGATCGGGACAATGCGTCAATCACTATTCATGTTGTTACATGAATAGTGATTGATATCACTATTAACTACACTTAATGTGTTTTGTAAGTCTATAATAGTGATGGGAGTTAATCGATATATTGTAACACGTTATTCCTATTATATTAAAGCTTTTCTATTCGAATTATTGGAAACTGATTTAGTGAACTTATTATTCAAGTTCATCTTCTTAATTTGGACTATTTCTTTTGTAGAATTTTTACCAGATAAAAAATTCAACGTGTTTGTATTTTTTATAATCGTATACATAAAATTATCTATCAAAACATAAGAAATCTATATCAATAAATGGAGAGCCGTTTTTTTTAACCGACTTCTAAACGGAGGAGGTTCTCAATTCGATTGGTATATTTTTTATGTATGTACACCGATTAAACTGAGATTTATAATCCGATTTACATGATTCTTCTTTTGTTCATTAGGTCCCATAAAAAATTAACATAGTTTTTGCCCAATAGTTTTCATTTTATGAATCTTTTTTTATTTATTATATCGAAAGCGCCTATGTAAAACTATATAGCAAGATGTCGCGACAAATGGGATTCGCGGCGCTACTAATTATAATACCATATCATCTACTTTTTTATGTAACTATCATTAAATTTACTGCAATAGCGTATACCTTTCGTAGGCCTACCCATAGCTACTTTAAAACATTACTAAGTATTTAATATAAGCAAATAAATGTTACAGTTACCTGATGTAATCTAGAAAAGTCCTACAGTAGTTTAGTCTAGAAAAGTTTTTCATTTCATTACAGTAAGTATGTTGTTTATAATTTTGTTTACGGCTGGGCACCGATTTCAAACCTATCAATAGATATATTAAGTTATTTTATACTTTTTAGTTTTTGTAGTCGGTTTTTTTAAACGAAGTTTTTTTTATTTTTGTTCGGTATTACTACAAAAACTACGGAACCGATTGGAATAAAACTTATACTATAAGATGTTGCGTGTTTCGGAGAAGGATTTAGTGTATAATATGTTGGTGATTATTTATCCGGAACCTATACTTTTTTGATTTAGAAATGATGATTTTTTATTGTAACTAAGTTTATTTTATTCGATTGTTATTTGTTTAAAGTTTAAGCTGTATGGTAGCGGCTACGAATACTACCAATCCTTAATTTGCTCGTGGATGTCGTAAAAGACGACTAAGAGCTGTATATCGACCTGGGCTAACACCATCTGATGCCGTTTGGTCGATATAGCTAAAAAGCAATATTTAGTGTAGTAATAGTAATATAAATTGGCCAAAGTGAGAAATGAATTCGAAAAAAATCCTAAAATTATTTGGAAATTTATTGCTCACTATCTATTATCTTTTGTATGATGTCATCATTATTATCCCAGCTTATATATGTCCCACTGTTGGACCCGAGCCTCCTTCTTAATGGAAGGGAAATTGACCAGCGTGGTATAGTATATCACAACGTCCGACCAGCGTGGTATAGTATAACACGCTGGTCGGACATGTTGGTATAGAGTTTTGTTACGAGTGTTCCTTCTCTTGCATAGATATTATATGCGTTTTATGTCTCTTACGATCATCCACGGGTAAGATAGGAGATGTTGTAACTCTAAGGAAGTCTGCTAGCGGTAGCTACCGCAGGTAGATCTTTCAATGAGAATGATTAACACCATAAGTCATAAATGTATTAACCAGAACATTGTAAATTATTTTAG
This sequence comes from Lymantria monacha, assembly GCA_905163515.2. Taxonomy (NCBI): domain Eukaryota; kingdom Metazoa; phylum Arthropoda; class Insecta; order Lepidoptera; family Erebidae; genus Lymantria; species Lymantria monacha. The sequence continues at coordinate 8,027,287 of LR991107.1, read as the reverse complement.
CAAACTATCAAGAACATCTTTTTACCATATTTTACAATACCTGAACATATTTACATACAGATATATAGATATAAATTTTAAAAACTAAATTATTATTAATATATGTATCTTACGACTATTTACTGTGTGGTAACGGCTACGAATACTACCAACCCTTACATTGCATCCTGAGTGTCGTTAAAGACGACTAAGAGTTTGACATCGAATTGAGCCAACTCTATTTAATGGCGTCTGTTCTAGAATTACATTATCAAAAAGGATTAACGTTGAAGAAGGCTATCGGTCATAAATCTATTGCCAAATCTTTTATAATTTGTACGATGAAAAAAAAAATATCTACGTTATAAATCTACCACAAATAATTGAGATAAGAGCAGGTTGATGATGATCTTATTATCATTTTAGTTCTACTTGCAATTTTATTATTTAAAAAGATGACTATGCAATTATATTGCGCTAAAGTTATAAAAGTCATTCGTTCCGGAGATTTGACACTTCATAATCTACGTTCATCGGACATCGGATGTCGTTGCCGGCCAATCATGTTCGAGGAAATTGAGTCAAACAGGAAAAGTGCCAATGGGAAATTTCGTTCAGATTCATAACTAAGCTATCTATTGTAAAATGTAGATATATATTTTTAACTAGTTGTGATAGTTGTTTTGCTTGCGTTGATTATTTAGATATTCATTATTTTGAGATTTAGTAATATGTACGATAGAGGAGGAGTTCATGTTGAGTCAACCCCAAGTAATTGGGGTAAGAGTAAGATGATAATAATCATCATTCTCCTACTCTTATCCCAATTACTAGGGGTTGACACAATAAAATCGTCCGTGTGGTGACGGAGTAAGAATACAATTCACCACCCCCTATCTTACCCGTGGGTGGTCGTACGAGACGAATAAGGGATATAAAACGCATATAACATCTATGCGAGAGAAGGAAAACTCGAAACAAAACCCTGTACCAACACGTCTGACCAGCGTGGTATAGAAGGTTAACTTCCCTCCCATTACGGAGGAGGACCGAGCCCAACAGTGGGACATATATGAGCTGAAATGATGATGATGAATGATGACACAATATTCACTCTGCTTCCATAGTACATATTGCACAAGTTATTGGCTATAGTTTTATGACTAGCCTCCTATCAGACATCAACCCTCCTTGGGAATGTAATTGTTAACCAAAACGGCATCTGGTGGAGTTGGCCCAGGGCTATATAAAGCTCTTAGTTGTCTTTTACGACATCCACGAGCAAAGTAAGGGTTGATAGTATTCTTGGCCGTTTCCACACAACATAAAGTTGATAATAATCATGATGATCATGTAGCGTATATACGAGTATATACAGGTTGCCGATTTAATTAGTAGAATCCTGGAAGGGGGTGTATCAGACTATGATACTATACCCAAATCAGTAAAAAAAGTAGTACTTAAGTTTTGATTAAATTGCCATACTGATAAGCGGTCAATACACTTGTACTAAAAAAATCGATGTAGGCATATACTGATGCGTGTAACAAAGTGTCTATTTGCCTACTAATTCAATAGAATTAGTAGGCAAATAGTCCCGCTCTCGCTGTGCTCACCGCCGCCCAGCTGGTCGAAATGTACCTACAGATCAATCAATGTACGCTGACAAACAGTAGTTTTGATAAGAAACAAATCACTTTATCTCGGGATTGGGCAGAGTTAGAAGTCTGCAACTAACTTTAAATGTTTTTATGACGTCATTCCTACACCTAGTTTAAATTATTCTAGTAATAAAGTCGGTACCCTGTATATCACAGACATTTCTGTAAGCAATGAACCTAATGGTTTTAATAATTACATTCCTAAAGTGTGGTAATCCACACTTTAAGAATGTACATTACATATGAAAGGGACTGAGTTGAGTTTCAACAATGCCAGAATGTATAAAAATAATTTTAATTTATCCAAGATGCAAAAATTTATATATTATATATCAAATCTTCTCTATGGTTCTTCAAATATCCCTAGCTGTGGCAGCGGGTGACCGGACCGGAGATTAGTCTGGTCGCCCTGGGAGCGAGGCCACCGCGTGAGGACGACGCCATGACGCGCGACGGTGCAAACTGTACGGGCGTCGACATTAGCGAGAATACCCGTGAGGGTAGACCGCCGGGTGGGCCACTGAAGAAAAAGACCGCGTACCAGTGACCCACCCGCACGTCGTCGAGAGGTATATTGTAGGGCGGGTCTACGGGGTCTTGCGCCGCTTCTCCTGTCGACCCGGTCGGATTAGCGGGGTTTGACGTACCGTAGTCCGCCACCAAAAAAAAAATGGTTCTTCTAATATGGACTGCACAGATCGCCACTATGCCAATGTTTAAGATACCGGGTCACGAGCTCGATTCCCATGTAGGAGAATACATTGCCACATTCACAAATTGTTATTCTAATGCTAGGGCCTCACCTGCATGTATCGTCCCGAAGTAATGTGTGGCGAAGCTTCGTACGTTTTGTACATTAGAAAGTTATCGCGATGAAACTATGGTCATATCAGCGACTTCCGTATTTTACACGAAGTCATCATCATCATTCTCCTACTCTTATCCCAATTACTTGGGGTCGATACAATATGTACTCTTCTTTCATAGTACATATTGTAAAAGTTATTGGCAATAGTTTTAAGACCGGCCGCCTGCCAGACGTCAACCCTCCTTGGAAATGTAATTGTTGACCAAACGGCATCAGATGGAGTTGACCCAGGTCGTTATAAGGCTCTTAGTCGTCTTTTACGACATCCACGAGCAAAGTAAGGTTTGGTAGTATTCGTCGCCGCTACCATTCAGCTACACGAAGTACTATTTTACACGAAGTATCGTGCAATAATGAAAGATGCCCGAAATCTTCATCCGATTAACTATGGATGACGAATTGCTTTACATTTACAGCTATATTATGTTAATAATTACATAATGATTATTTTGGATCCCTTCATGGGTTCAGTTTCATAATGGTGTAAAAATCCTAACACCATTACATCGCTCCACTCGTTATTTATTGATTAAGTTAAGATCCTCGAACGCGTCTAAACACACTGAAAATTGCCGCCGAAATGAAAAACGCTAATCTGACCACAGAGTGCGATATATTCCCTTGGAGAGAGGCCACCGCGTGAAGACGACGCCCTGACATCGAGACATAATATTAGTCGAGATGGCAGGGCGTCGACCCGAGAGGATACCCGTGAAGGTAGACCGGATGGGCCACTGAAGAAAAGAACGCGTACCAGTGGCCCACCCGCAATGCGTAGAGAGGTACATTGTAGGGCGTGTCTACGGGGTCGTGCGCCGCTTCTCCCGTCGCCCCGGACGGATTAGCGGGGCGTGACCGATCCGTAGCCCGCCGCCAAAAAAAAAAAGAGTGCGATATATTAGCGCGCTAAAACCCTTTGACTTATCGCCACCCAAGCGATAACGCATACGAAGCCCGAATGTTCGCGACGATAGCCAACAACAACCGGTCACATCTGCGTGTATCGTCTCATTGCACGAAGTTTCGTGACGATACACGCAAGTGCTGCCCTAGCATACGTCTGGATGTAATCAGCGTCCACTAATTATACGTTTGTGAGTTCCCTCGCAATACAAGTTCTCAATGGCAGGGTATTTTCTTTAAAACTCTCTTTTACTCAGTGCAGAGTATTTTTTGTAAAACTTTCTTTTATTCAGTGCAGAATATTTTGTTTAAAATAAAAATACAAACTCAAACACAACATTCGAACATATCAATTTATCTAGCTACCTCTTCAGCTATCCAATACAAAAGGAGACCAATGTAAATATAGTAAAAATAAATTCCCTGAATAAACCACTCGCGAATAACAAAGACTTTGTAACCACCATTTTTATGGTTTGTTTTCTTTTTTCTACATACATATAAGCGTTTAGAATACGAGTATTTTTAGCAGTGACACATAAAATACAATAGGTACGTTATCTGGTATCTCTTTGTAAATAAGGTTGAATGATTTGAAGTTAATGTAGTGTATTAAATGATGAACTAATGGAGCGAACATTTAAACGTTTTAAAACGAAAACTTTCTTTAAGAGTAAAAGAAATAACTCATAGACTTTATAGCAGTCGTTTTATGGTATAAATATTACCTGTACGTCCATATACGGCATTTCCTTCCTTCACAATGGGCGGCAAATTGACCTACTATACCACAGTGTTCAAATGGGTTGATTTAGGGTTTTCTTTCAAATTTGCCTTTTTTTGTATAGATACTATACCACAGAGTTCAGATGGGTCGATTTAGGGTTTTCTTTCGTATTTTCCTTTTCTTGTATAGATACTATACCACAGTGTTTAGATGGGTTGATTTGGGGTTTACTTTCAAATTTGCCTTTTTTTGTATAGATACTATACCACAGAGTTCAGATGGGTCGATTTAGGGTTTTCTTTCAAATTTGCCTTTTCTTGTATAGATACTATACTATACCACAGTGTTCAGATGGGTTGATTTAGGGTTTTCTTTCGTATTTTCCTTTTCTTGTATAGATACTATACCACAGTGTTTAGATGGGTTGATTTGGGGTTTACTTTCAAATTTGCCTTTTCTTGTATAGATACTATACCACAGTGTTCAAATGGGTTGATTTAGGGTTTTCTTTCAAATTTGCCTTTTCTTGTATAGATACTATACTATACCAGAGTGTTCAGATGGGTCGATTTAGGGTTTTCTTTCAAATTTGCCTTTTCTTGTATAGATACTATACTATACCACAGTGTTCAGATGGGTTGATTTAGGGTTTTCTTTCGTATTTTCCTTTTCTTGTATAGATACTATACCACAGTGTTTAGATGGGTTGATTTGGGGTTTACTTTCAAATTTGCCTTTTCTTGTATAGATACTATACCACAGTGTTTAGATGGGTTGATTTAGGGTAATCTTTCAAATTTGCCTTTTCTTGTATAGATAATATACCACAGTGTTCAAATGGGTTGATTTAGGGTTTTCTTTCAAATTTGCCTTTTCTTGTATAGATACTATACTATACCAGAGTGTTCAGATGGGTCGATTTAGGGTTTTCTTTCAAATTTGCCTTTTCTTGTATAGATACTATACCACAGTGTTCAGATGGGTTGATTTAGGGTTTTCTTTCGTATTTTCCTTTTCTTGTATAGATACTATACTACAGTGTTTAGATGGGTTGATTTGGGGTTTACTTTCAAATTTGCCTTTTCTTGTATAGATACTATACCACAGTGTTCAGATGGGTTGATTTAGGGTTTTCTTTCAAATTTGCCTTTTCTTGTATAGATACTATACTATACCAGAGTGTTCAGATGGGTCGATTTAGGGTTTTCTTTCAAATTTGCCTTTTCTTGTATAGATACTATACCACAGTGTTCAGATGGGTTGATTTAGGGTTTTCTTTCGTATTTTCCTTTTCTTGTATAGATACTATACCACAGTGTTTAGATGGGTTGATTTGGGGTTTACTTTCAAATTTGCCTTTTCTTGTATAGATACTATACCACAGTGTTCAGATGGGTTGATTTAGGGTAATCTTTCAAATTTGCCTTTTCTTGTATAGATACTATACCACAGTGTTCAAATGTGTTGATTTGGGGTTTTCTTTCAAATTTACCTTTTCTTGTATAGATACTATACCACAGTGTTCAGATGGGTTGATTTACGGTTTTCTTTTAAATTTGCCATTTCTTGTATAGATGTTATCTGTATATTATTCTTTAGTCGTCTTTTCCGATACCCACAGGTCGGGTAAGATGCAGCATTGTATTCTTACTCAGTCACGACACGAGGAGTGGTATAGACTTTTGTTTTAATATTATAAAGAGAAAAAATTATGGATATATACTTCCTTCTCTACTTATTACTAAAAGAATAATCACGAGAATCTATAGAAAACTACTTGAAGAAAATATAAGTACAATATCGTCATTATAACTGTAATCACCTCAAACAGTTAAATATCTACAATACAGTCTTTTTTGTTTAGTTCTAGCAGGCTATCTCTCTAGTCTGGACACATGCCGTCCATTTCATCCGGGGTGACGAAAGCGCGTCGCGTGGCCCCATATTTCGCCGTATTCCCTCTCCTTTACCATTGGGCCGGCCACTGGTACCAAACCCTTGACGTTTGTGGTCAGCCCGGCGGGTTACCCTTTCGAGTACCCTCCAACGACAAAACAGTCTAAAGATTCTTTTAATACCTATCATTATTCATGTTATGATACAACAGATTTAAACTAATTTAATTCTTAATATCGCAAACATGCAAAAATGATAACAAATATTTGCTTCATAAAAAAGTATAAACAAAACAAAGCAATTTTCAAGTAATTTCACGACGAAGCAACCATTAATTAACAATTAAATGTCTTCGGGTTGTAATAAATGGATGTACACAAACGTTATCTCGAAACTAATTAAACTGGTCCGAAGACAGCTCTCCAATTTACGTTAACCATATCTTAAAATACAACTAATACAATGATGAAATGGATATATCTATTGCATAGAATATTATTATTATCTTCTTCTTCTTCTTCTCTTTGTATATTGGCAATCAGCTACATATACGAGCTATTGGTGCCAGTGTCAAGTTATAATTATTTTTACGTTTATAGTCTTGTCAGATCAGTCATTGTCTAAGTCAAATTGTCACCATTAACAGTGCAATGGCCACACTGTTAATGGTATCTTGTGGGAATTTTGATGGAAAACGAAAACGTTGTAAAGCACTTTTATATGATATTCACTACATCACAGTATTTCCGCACATCATATTACATAAAATGCCATCAAAATTATCTAATATAACACGTTAAAACACTAAGATATCGAATATAATACAAGAGCACCACATGACGTTTTCAAATTCCCGTCAAAAGTCCATTATTATTATCAATAGTGAAAGGACCACACCTTTGATAGTTTTCTGTCTACAAACGCGGGCCGATCCATATGAGGTAGTTATGACACTCTCGCAGAAAATCTAAATCTGAGCAGGAAATGTGTGGCTGCGCTTAGTTCTTTGAGCAAGAGAGCCGGAAGCTTAACTTTTGGGATAGGGTTGGGGTTTTTATTGGTACTCAGCGGCCTATCTATACTTAATATTATTACTTGGTATTGCCAAACTCCATGGGCGGCAGTAACACTTACCATCAGATATACTGCCTGCTTGTTTGCCACCAAACCTTATAAGCAATAAAAAAAGGAAAAATTATGTAAAAGCGATATGATTTATTGCAATAAATCATATAATTTTTTATTAATAATATTAATTCTTCTCTTTGGGACTCTAAACAACTTGCAACTTGGTTTCTGTATTCGCTGCAAGTAGGTCAACACGCTTTTTATATTTTTAATAATTATAAGGTTTTAGGTCTTTGAAAGAGATGAAACCAGAACAGATGTAAGAGTAACAATAGGTAATGATATACTAGAGCAAGTGGATGAATTTGTATATCTTGGATGTGGATTTAGCCGAGATGGAAGGTACACCACTGATATAGAGCGAAGAGTGAATGCGGGAAATAGAGTGAACGGAGCGTTGGGGCAACTTCTCGGCAGCCACCACCTATGGAAGCGAGAGTTGGGTATGCAGAAAAGAGTATGAAAGTAAAATTAATGCGGTCGAAATGCGATCTCTGCGGAAAATCTGTGGAGTTAGGCTGACCGACCGCATTCGTAACGACGACCTAAGAGAGCGAGTAGGTATGAAAGAGAGTATTGGTGTAAAGATGCGAAAGGGAATGCTCCGATGGTTCGGACATGTGGAAAGAATGCCGAACGAACGTCTGGTTAAGAAGATATACAATGCGAAAGTGGAAGGATGTAGGTACCGAGGGAGACCGAGACTAACCTACCTAGACCAGATCGGTCATGTACTGAAGGAAGGTGGAGTCAAGAGTATCCGAAACCGGCGAGCGTGTATGAAGAGAATTATGAATGTTGAGGAAGCGAGTGAAGTATGCAGAGATAGAGTTCTCTGGCACTCTGTTCTCTCTGCCTACCCTGCAAGGGATATGGCGTGATGATATGTATGTATGTAATAATTATAACTTTCATTAGTATTTAAAGCCTTATACCCAGCAGTGAACGCTTATGTCCAGCGCGAACTTCTGTTCGTAGATTAGGTACCTATTTAATTAGATAAGTATGTTGTATACATGGTATGTCTTCATATTTTGGAAATAGCTACTATAGATAGGAATATAAAAATGTGTGTTTTGCTCTCAAAATTGGAGTATTCTTCTGTTACTTGTTTTGAGATAGTGGACCACCTAACATGTACTATAGGTACCTACATAAGTAGGTTTTAGCATATAGATAGATAGATATAAAATTTGATTTAAGATCTAATCTAATACGAACTATACAAAGAGCGACCTTATCGCTTTAAGCGATCTCTTCCAGGCAACCTCAAGATGAAACTGACAGAAAAGAGAGATCGTAAGTAGTTTGTTACCGGTGGTACTAGAGTTCATATATATATTTACATATATATATATATATATATATATATATATATATATATATATATATATATATATATACATACATACATACATACCATCACACCATATCCCTTGCAGGGTAGGCAGAGAGAATAGAGTGCCAGAGAACTCTATCCTTGCATACTTCACTCGCTTCCTCAACATTCATAATTCTCTTCATACACTCTTGACTCAATTTATTGTATTGTATATATATATATATATATATATATATATATATATATATATATATATATATATATATATATATATATATATATATTATATATATATATATATATATATATATATATATATATATATATATATATATATATATATATATATATATATATATATATATATATATATATATATATATATATATATATATATATATATATATATTATATATATATATGTGGAGAATGTTATTTTTATTGTGTTCTTTTTAGTTTGTTTTCTCATTATTATTGTTTAAGTTTGTTGTAGTGGCAACATTATATTAAGTTACGAAAGAGATAGTACGTTAAGGATAGAGAGAGAAGGAAGATGGAAGAAAGTTGACAAAGACGTGTACGAAGTTACTCTGAGAAAAATAAAGAATTTTGCTATATTCATTCCACTTTTACTTAAAAACGATCCCACAACTTTTATGGGGGCTCGTCCGGGATCGAGAAAAGTATCGGTGTCAAAGAATTTTGAAGATTTACGAAGATATTATACAGAAGATACAAGCAACAGGCAAGCCATTTTGATTCTGTTTTACCGACCCGATTTCAAACAAAACTAATATAGTACACTGTTCTGTCAAACTCATTCAAGAAATCGAACGCTGTTTTACCGACACAAATTGCACCCGCTGCACCGAATGCTTCGGGACGTAACTAAGCTATGGTTTACCGATGCACGAACTATTGAGACAAATGCTACGGGACGTTGTTAATGACGTCATTATAAATTAATATTTATGAATAAATATACGAAGGCGAAATAAAAATATTACTTTCGAGATGACAAATATTACGATTATCGGACTTTACGAGTAATTATTATTCACGTTTTATGAAGATGGTTATTACGATGACAAGATTTTACGAATATTAAGACTTTAGAAGATTTTACGTATTAAGAAGAAGATTCTACGACGAATATAAGATGTTACATCTATGTGTATAGCTTACGACTTAAGGAAGAAATTACGAAGAAGATTTTAAGACGGTTTTTACAACATTTTTTTTTTTTTTTTTTTTTTGTTGGACTATGGATTAGCCTCGCCCCGCCAAATCGGCCCGGGGTGACGGAGAAGGCGGCGCGTGACCCCATAGACCCACCGTAAAACTCCTCTCTCTTCGCCGTGCGAGCGGGTCACCGGGACCCGATTTTTAACTTCGGTGGCCCGCCCGGCGGTTCACCCTCGCGGGTTCCTCTCGTCGACGCCCCGACAGATTTCGCCGTCGGGGCGTCGCCCTCACGCGGTGGCCTCATGTCGGGTGACCGGACAATTCCCCGGTCCGATCACCCGAAGCCTCGGTTAGGGCGGCATCAGGCGCAGGTATTCGCGCCTGCGCCGCCCCGGCCGCTGGCGGCGGCCCGGGGCGCGGGAATCCTCCCTTGCCCGTTCCGCCGCTTCCTTCTGCGAGATGACAGCCTCGCAGAAGGCGGCGACCGCGTCCCAGTTCCTGATGCTGTCGACCATCGCTCTCGCGACGGCCGGCAGCGTCAGGTCGGCACCGATGACAGCGACGAGGTCACGGCGCTGCCGCTCCCATCCCGGACACACCTCCAGCGTGTGTTGCGCCGTGTCCTCGTCACTCCTGCAGTGGTGGCAGGCCGGAGTCCACTCCCTATACACGACCCTGTGCAGGTACAACCCGAAACACCCGTGCCCCGTCAATACCTGCACCAGCCGAAAGGTGAGGACTCCGTGCCGCCGCTCCATCCACTCTATCAATACGGGCCGGAGGGCCTCAACGGTCTCCACACCGTGCCTAGGCCTCTCCAGCCGCGTAGCCCAACGGGCGATGACGTCTCGGCGGGCATCCACGCGCCAGGTGGCTATCTCGCTCAACGATGGGGAGCCACCTTCCTCGCGCGCTGTGATAACCCGCCGGTAGAGGTCGGAGAGCATCTCCGCCTCTAGGTCCCACGGGGGTGTCCCGGCCAACAGGCACGCCGCCTCTGTCGACACCGTGCGGTACCCGCGAATGGCTCTGACCGCCATGGCTCTCTGTGGCCTCCACAGAACCGCCCTGAGCTGGGCGTTCAGAGCCCTCGCCCACACGGGTGCGCCGTACATGGCCATCGAGCGGATGACCCCCGCATACAGCCGTCGGGCCTCAAAACTGGGTCCGCCCACATTCGGCATGAGTCGAGAAAGGGCGGACGCCGCGCCGACAAGCCGGGGAGCAATCTGTCGGAAATGCTCCCGGAACCACCATCGCCCGTCGAGCACCAGACCCAAGTACCTCATATGGGCCTGGATGCTGATGTGGATGGAGTTTACCACTATCGAGGCGCCGATGGGCAGCCTCACACGGGGCCCATGGAAAAGTAGGGCCTCCGTCTTGTTTAGGGCCACCCTGAGCCCCAGCGCCTCGATCCGCCTGACCATCTCCTCGGTGCCGAGAGTGGCCAGGCTCGCCGCCTCTTCGAGTGTCCTGCCCCGGGCTGTGACGAGCGTGTCGTCAGCGTAGCACACCAAGCTCAGCCCGGGGGGGAGACTCCCTCTCAACGCCCAGTCGTACCCGATGTCCCACAGAGTCGGCCCCAGAACCGACCCCTGTGGAACGCCGCACGACATGGGCGTCACGGTTTTTACAACATAAGAAGATCGTAAATTCAAGACTAAGTAACTTACTCATTAAAGATGCCGCCGAAGAAGGATATTAAAGAAGCAGAATTTCACGACACTCGTGATGACCCACCTTATATTCCGTTCCGCGATTTGGAGAAATCGATGACAACTTTTAGTGGCGATGATACCTACCCTATCTTATTATGGTTTGACGAATTGGAGGATACAGCACAACTGATGAATTGGAGTGAAACCGAAAAACTTAAATATGAAAAACGTCTGCTTAGTGGAACTGCTAAATTATCTTTACGGTCCCTAGGAGGTGTGAAAGATTGGACGACGTTAAAGAATGAACTCGAAGAAGAATTTGGTCCTAAACTAAATAGTGCTGCCATACATAAGAAACTGAGTTCACGAAAAATGAAAAGTAATGAGACATACCAACAGTATTTTCTTCACATGAAGGAGTGCGCACTTCATGGTAAAATTGAAGACGATGCGCTTATGGAGTATGTTATTGATGGCATCCAAGACAGTGAGTCTAACAAATCTATGTTGTATGGTGCATCAAACCTTAAGGATTTTCGTAAGAGATTAGAGAACTACAGCAATATGATGAAGAAAATATCTACTCGTCCGACTACGTTTAATACGACTTCTCAACGCCCTCAAATGCAAAGAAACAACAATATGAAGCGATGTTTTGACTGTGGTGACTTAGACCATCAAGCATCAGCTTGTAATAAGGGCATCAAATGCTTCAGATGTAATGAATTCGGACATAAGGGACCAGAATGTACATACAAACCTAAGAATACTCTAAATATTCAAATAAATACTACAAAAGGAAAAGAAGATGCTATAGAAGAAACAGAAGAAGTTAATACTCCTTACAAGAAGATAAAAATTAATGATATTAAAGTAACAGCTTTGATCGATACCGGAAGTGATGTTAATTTGATTAAAATTTCCGAAGTTGAAAATGTTCTGAGAGACAAGTCAAGCTATAATAGAGATTTCACAATTAATTTAACTGGGATTGCTGGAAATGAAGTACGTACTGAAGGAGTTTCGAATGCCATACTTACGATTGATGAGTACTACGCCGATATTAAGTTACATATAGTCAAAGATGATGCTATACGTGTCAAAGTTATATTAGGAAATCCTATCTTGAAAGACTTCAAAATAAATTTTACTGCAGATGGTATTTTCTTTGAGAAGATTTTACAATTGACAACAATGGCTGAAGAGACGGTTACTGATTTTATAGGCTGTAAAAATAAAGGAATTGAAGAGAAAATAACTAATATGATGATAAAAGAATACAAACCAAGCGAAGTAAGACGTAATTCAGAAGAAAAGATTGCAGTAGTTTCAAAATTAAAGATATCCAATAATTCAATAACAACGAAACTATTGACCAATGTACTAAAGAAAGACTTACCTCCGCGTGTTGCGCGTGGGGCGCTACTTCTTGAAGAATATAATTATGAAATAGAGCATAGACCATAGAGATGGAACAAGACTTAAACATGCCGACGCGTTAAGCAGAAACCCAATTTGTATGATATTAACAGAAGCTACAACCCGACTAAAGAGAGCACAAGATGATGACTCACATACCAATTTGTTAAAGAAAATGTTAGAAAAGGGACCCTATCAAGATTATGTCATAGAAAGACGAATACTTTGCAAAGAAATGAATGGTACGAGACTTATTGTAGTTCTAAAGAAAATGCAATATGAAGTTAGAAAAAAGAAACACGAACATGGACATTTTGGAATAATTAAGACGAAAGAACAAGTTCTTTCGTCTTAATAGAGATGAATAGAGAATACTACATAGAGAACCTGAAAGAAAAGATTAGACGGATTATATATAATTGTGTGGTATGTATTCTTATTTCATATAAGAAAAGAAAAAAGGAGGGATATTTACATCCGTTGTATAAAAGAAATGTACCGCTGTTGACGTATCATATTGATCATCGCGGTCCGTTGATATCAAGCTATAAAAATTATGAGAACATACTAACTGTTGTGGATGGATTCACTAAATTCACTTGGATATTACCTACGAGAACTTTGTCTACAGAAGAGACTTTAGATAAGTTAAGAATCCAACAACAAATATTTGGCTCACCACAGATTATTTCAGATCGTAACGCCGCATTTACATCGACATATTTTCAAGAGTACTATAAAGAAGAAGACATTACTCATTACATGATTACTACTGGACAGCTACGAGAAAATGGTCAAGTCGAGAGAGTTCACCAAATAATCATTAGCTGCTTATGTAAGCTTAGTGCTGATGATCTAACAGAGTGGTATAGACGAGTTTCAGGAGTACAACGCTGTTTGAATAACATGTATCAGAGAAGTATTAGTATGACGCCTTTTGAACTTCTTTTAGGGACTATGATGAAAGACAAAAATGAAGATATGATGAAGCTGATAGAAGAAGAAGAGATACAAAACTATAGCGAGAAACGAAATGAACTAAGAGGTAGAGCTAAAGGATCTATTAAAAAAATGCAAGAGGAGAAATTCAAAAGCTACAATAGAAAAAGGAAAAAGACTATAGATTACGAAGTAGGTGACTTGGTAGCTATCAAGCGAATTCAATTCACCCAGGGAAGTAAGTTGTATTCAAAATTTCTGGGGCCTTACGAAGTAGTAGATAAAAGACACCATGATCGGTACGCTGTAAAGAAAATCGGTGATGGAAGCCTTGGGTTGTAGATGAAGATAGTTCATCTGGGCCAGATGAATGACCAGGATGGCCGTGTGGAGAATGTTATTTTTATTATGTTCTTTTTAGTTTGTTTTCTCATTATTATTGTTTAAGTTTGTTGTAGTGGCAACATTATATTAAGTTACGAAAGAGATAGTACGTTAAGGATAGAGAGAGAAGGAAGATGGAAGAAAGTTGACAAAGACGTGTACGAAGTTACTCTGAGAAAAATAAAGAATTTTGCTATATTCATTCCACTTTTACTTAAAAACGATCCCACATATATATATATATATATATATATATATTAATTCGTAATACACCATTAATGGCATGGCATATATTATATTCCTTTTTGATATATCCTTATATTATTTTCAGGAATACCCTTAACTATATACGGACATCAGCATACGTACAACTACCTAGACCCACAGTCTACTAAGTCTAAATACTACTTATAATACTATAAATGGATGAATCAGTCATCATACCCCTACTCTTATCCCAATTACTCGGGGTCGATACAATATGTACTCTTCTTTCATAGTACATATTGTAAAAGTTATTGGCAATAGTTTTATAACCGCCCGACTGACAGACGTCAACCCTTCTTGGGAATGTAATTGTTGGCGAAACGGCATCAGATGGACTTGGCCCAGGTCGTTATAAGACCCGGGCTGAGCTTGGTGTGCTATGCTGACGACACGCTCGTCACAGCCCGGGGCAGGACACTCGAAGAGGCGGCGAGCCTGGCCACTCTCGGCACCGAGGAGATGGTCAGGCGAATTGAGGCGCTGGGGCTCAGGGTGGCCTTAAATAAGACGGAGGCCCTATTATTCCATGGGCCACGCGTAAGGCTGCCAATCGGCGCCTCGTTAGTCGTCAACTCCGTCCAGATCAGTATTCAGGCCCATATGAAGTACTTGGGTCTGGTGCTCGACGGGCGATGGTGGTTCCGGGAGTATTTCCGACAGATTGCTCCCCGGCTGGTCGGCGCGGCGTCCGCCCTTTCTCGGCTCATGCCGAACGTGGGCGGACCCAGTTTCGAGGGCCGACGGCTGTATGCGGAGGTGATCCGCTCGATGGCCATGTACGGCGCACCCGTGTGGGCGAGGGCTCTGAACGCCCAGCTCAGGGCGGTTCTGTGGAGGCCACAGAGAGCCATGGCGGTCAGAGCCATTCGCGGGTACCGCACGGTGTCGACAGAGGCGGCGTGCCTATTGGCCGGGACACCCCCGTGGGACCTAGAGGCGGAGATGCTCTCCGACCTCTACCGGCGGGTTACCTCAGTGCGCGACGAAGGTGGCTCCCCATCGTTGAGCGAGATAGCCACCTGGCGCGAGGACGCCCGCCGAGACGTCATCGCCCGTTGGGTTACGCGGCTGGAGAGGCCTAGACACGGTGTCGTTACCGTTGAAACCCTCCGGCCCGTACTGACGGAATGGATGGAGCGGCGGCACGGAGTCCTCACCTTCCGACTGGTGAAGGTGTTGACGGGGCACGGGTGCTTCGGGAAATACCTGCACACGGTCGTGTACAGGGAATGGACTCCGGCCTGCCATCATTGCAGTAGTGACGAGGACGCGGCGCAACATACGCTCGAGGAATGTTCGGGCTGGGCCGGGTAGCGACCTCGTCGCTATTATCGGTGCAGACCTGACGCTGCCGGCTGTCGCGAGGGCGATGGTCGACAGCGTCAGGAATTGGGACGCGGTCGCCGCCTTCTGCGAGGCTGTCATCTCGCGGAAGGAGGCGGCGGAACGAGTCAGGGAGGACTCCCGCGATTCGGGCCGCCGCCAGCGGCCGGGGCGGCGCAGGCGCGAATACCTGCGCCTGATGCCGCCCTAACCCAGGCCTCGGGTGATCAGACCGGGGAATTGTCCGGTCACCCGACGCGAGGCCACCGCGTGAGGGCGACGCCCCGACGGCGAAATCTGTCGGGGTGTCGACGAGAGGAACCCGCGAGGGTAAACCGCCGAGCGGAGCACCGAAGACAAAGATCGGGTACCGGTGGTCCGCTCGCACGGCGAAGAGAGAGGAGTTTTACGGTGGGTCTATGGGGTCACGCGTCGCCTTTCCGTCACCCCGGACTGATTTGGCGGGGTGAGACGCATCCATAGTCCACCAATAAAAAAAAAAAAGGTCGTTATAAGACTCTTAGTCGTCTTTTACGACATCCACGAGCGAAGTAAGGGTTGGTATTATTCGTAGCCGCTACCACACAGCAAATGGATGAGTCATATTATAAAAAATAATTAACCAACATCGAAACATATAAACTTTATTTCACTGACCGCCATTCTCATAGAGAGCATTCGCTAAACAAAACCTTAATTAACTGTGTTTCCTGAACTGTGACGTTCTCTCAACGGTCTGTCAACATTTAACTGTAATTATCCACCGTCCTATATAGACTGTTGGATAAAGTTTTATTAAATTTCCGTACCAAGTCTCACTAAAGCAAACACAGTTAAGCCTCGATCGTTTTCTATATTAAACAATTTGTCACAACCTGTAATGAAATTTATTTAAAATAAGCTCCTAAATAAAATTATCGTGTGGTGACGGAGTAAGAATACTATTCACTACCCCATATCTTACCCGTGGGTGATCGTACAAGATGACTAAGGGATATAAAACGCATATAACATCTATGCGAAAGAAGGAAAACTCGAAACAAAACCCTATACCAATAAGTCTGACCAACGCGGTATAGTAGGTTAATTTCCCTTCCATTACGGAGGAGGCCTGCACCCAATAGTGGGACATTTATGGTCTGTGATGATAATGAAGCTCCTAAATTGATTTCCCGTAATAATAATATAATTTATTCATCATCTCAGCTCATATATGTCCCACTGTTGGGCTCGACCCTCCTCTGTATTGGGAGAGTAATTGACCTACTATAACACGCTGGTCAGACGTGTTGGTGTAGGGTTTTGTTTCGAGGTTTCCTTCTCTCGCATAGATATTATATATGTTTTATATCCCTTAGTCGTCTCGTATGATCACCCACGGGTAAGATGGTGTGGTGATTTGTATTCTTACTCCGTCACCACACGGAAACAGTTTTAGAATACTATATTATATTTCTTTCCAATTCTATCTGATATTTATTTTCCGTGTGGTGATGGAATAAGTTGAATAATCCGCCACCCCGTATCATTCCCGCGGGTAGAGTAAAATGCGATTAAGAGATATAATATGTATATAATATCTACGCAAGAGAATGAAAATTCGAAATAAAACTCTGACAATCCGTCTAACCAGTGTGGAACAGTAGATAAATTTCCATTCCAATGCAGGAGGCTGGAGCCCAACAGTGGGCAATATATGAGCTGAGACGATGATTCCAAAAATGATTATAAGGATCAAATAAAATGGATAGGAATACGCAATATTGCATATATTCCATCCAATTTAATATCAACTACCGAAGAAGCATCTAGTTTTATTAAATTTTATATTTATAGAATTCTGAATCACCATAGACTAGAATAGAACGATATTTTAACAATGAAAAATCAGTATATTAAAAGCTTTTATTTTTATTTATTGAAGTTACACTTCTTTTGGTGCGTTAGGAAAAAAATATGAGAGTAAATTTTTCCGATGTGCGCGCACACCCATATGCTATGTGCTTGTTAGCTATAGTCAACATTTTAGTTTTTTAACTAGATAATGCCTTATAATAAAACTTTCAATGTATTAAATACCTTTTTTTCTATTGTTAGTGTCGTTTTTTCTACAAACGTAGGCTAAAGATATTTTTTTTTTTTTTAATTATATTGTTACGCCAAAGAAGTATAAACTTCTAACGCGTGTACATAAGTACAC
Organism: Lymantria monacha; assembly: GCA_905163515.2. NCBI lineage: Eukaryota > Metazoa > Arthropoda > Insecta > Lepidoptera > Erebidae > Lymantria > Lymantria monacha. Next base: position 8,009,405 of record LR991107.1, on the reverse strand, counting down.
CCACATTTTTTTTAAAAGCAATCTTATACAATTCCTTTAACATATAACTTATAAATAAAAAAACGTCTATGCTGACTTATACGCGTAGGTATTTGATTCGTTTTATTAATTTAAATTACAATATACAACAATAGTTAAAATTATTATGTTAACAATATTTAATAGTGGTAGGACTACGCTGTGGACAGTTCTCTGTCTACAGCCGCGGCCCGGTCCGTCCGGGGTAGTACCACACTCTCGCAGAAGATCGACGTCTGAGTAATGGCAATGTGATATTGCGCTTCGTTCGGTCAGCGAGAGAACCCGAAGCCCAACTGGAGTGGGTTTGGGATTTGTATTGGCAGCGGCCTAGCTATTGCAAAGGTCCATGGGCGGCAGTGACACTTACCATCAGGTGTGCTGTCTGCTCGTTTGCCACTATAAGCTTTAAAAAAAAAATAAAAAAATAAAGATGCGCCGCATAAAAACAGCAAACACAAAAAAGAGGGAAGGTAATTGCAATTAATAATCTTTCTATTAATTGATAAGGAATGTTTCAATTACTGATTTTTTTTTTCAACTTAATTCAGTAATTCAAAATATTAATGAAATGTTGTCTTGGTTTATTTTATAGTTGTTGCTATTCATTTCTGTTTTTAATGTAAATGGTAATTGGTTAATTAAGAGCGGTATATTATAATTCAAAAGACGTTTCCCATATAAATTTCGGGAGCTCGATGTTTCAAGTTTGCCTTTTGTGAGATGTGTGGTTATCGAATGTAATTGTAATTTTTTATTTAGGTAATTTTCTGTTAATAAATTGCATTTAACCTTTTCATAGTTAGATTAAAGGTCTGAAGCAGAAAGCAGAGTTGATAAATATGGCTCGAATTGTGCGAAAGTTCGTCTCTTTGGAGCCCTAACCAATTAAAGCTGTGTCTACTATGAGATGCCAGAAGTAAATCTCTTAAACATGAGACGTAGAGAAAACGCATGCGTAATATGTTGCTCCGAAGAGGCTCTTGGCTTTCTCTTATACCATTGTGACCTCATAAATGGTTATAAAGCTCACGTGCTAATATCTAATATACGAAGCTGACGAAACATACTGATATATAATAAAATTTTAAAAATAATAATGTACCATGCTTTTATAAAGAACAGTATAAAAATAATTTATCTCAAGATTAGAAATAAAAACCTTGACGCCCAAGATAAGAAATAACAAACCTATTCAGCAGACAATTGACAATGCGCTCCATATTTTTCGTTTTCAATCTTAAAAGAAATGATTATAATATTTTTAATTTTATTATTATTTTCTGCATTTTAGGATTATCTGAATGAAAAATAACTAGAGGATTTTTACTTTATTGTTTTTTATTAATTTTTTTTTCTTTTTCACAATTTCGTGCATTATCACGCTTCTCCGCTCCGAGTTATGATCCATATTCTTTTTTTTTTATTGCCTTTGGTGGCAAACGAACAAGCAACACACATGAAGGTATGTGTTACTACCGCTCATGGACCTTCGCCATACCAAAGTATAGCTAGGCCGCTGCCTACCAAATAAAACCCCAAGCCCACCCAAAAAGTTGGGCTTCCGGCTCTCTCGCTCACCGAACGAAGCACAGCGGCACTGCAACAGTGTGGTACCATCCCTGACGGACCGGCCCGCGGCAGTAGACAGAAAACTGTCAACAGCGTGCTCCTACCACTATTAAAAATTGCAAATATCTAGTTCATCGGTAAGTTAGCTTGAAATAATTGAATTATGATAAAATAGTAATACATTTTATTTCGAGTTTCTTTCTCAAATAATAAATTAATATGCTAATATATTTTAATCATCTTTTACATTAATAATAATGAAGAGAATTGAAAGGTATTTCCATCCGTCACTACGTGGAAAACGAGATAAAATGCTAGCATAAAGTTGTACACATGTTATGACAAGTATACAAAGAGCTTCAATCCCTCAAGATCTCCCGCCACACATGAACAATGGAAACATTAACGATACGTGACAAGTAATACATGTTTTATACTATAATAATATTATATTATATTAATCTATATAAGTCCCGCTACTGAACTCGAACCAGCTCTACAATAGGAGGGAAATCGACCCACTATACAACGTTGGTCGTCTTTTAAAACACCCACGGGCAAGAAAGATTGTGGTTTATTGTATTCTCAATATTTATAACAAGTAAATCTGTAATAATAGTAGCTAATAATAATATTTTTTTGTTGATAAGAAAAATACAACTGATATAATATAGAACTTTATATAATATGATGTATTTTTGGCCCCCAAACTATCGTAATAACTCTGTATTTCAGAGATTATTCTTAATTACATTATGACAGTTATAATTTATCAGTTTAATATAATGATTTTTGATGTTTACGCGAGTAATACACATCTATATATTATAAAAGAAAGTTGTGTTAGTTACAACACTTATAACTCGAGAATGGCTGAACCAATTTTTAAAATTTTTATGTTTTTGAGTTTGTTGTTATCGGGAATAGGATATAGGATATTAAAATATACATACATACATACATATCATCACGCCATATCCCTTGCAGGGTAGGCAGAGAGAACAGAGTGCCAGAGAACTCTATCTCTGCATACTTCACTCGCTTCCTCAACATTCATAATTCTCTTCATACACGCTCGCCGGTTTCGGAGACTCTTGACTCCACCTTCCTTCAGTACATGATCGATCTGGTCTAGGTAGGTTAGTCTCGGTCTCGCCCGGTACCTACATCCTTCCACTTTCGCATTGTATATCTTCTTAACCAGGCGTTCGTTCGGCATTCTTGCCACATGTCCTACCCATCGGAGCAGTCCCTTTCGCATCTATATTAAAATATGATATTAATAAACAAAAAAAAATCATTAAAACATCAGTTCTAAACGTTTATTTGTTAATGATGTAACAAACGCAACTGGCAGCTCACGTCATTACGTGGTCTAATGGTTTGTTTGGAAAGTCCCGCTAAAAGTTGAAATTATTTTTGACCGGTCAGAGTTCGTTTTGTGCGAGTGTTATAATTTTTTACGAATATTGTTATAATAAATCATATTGTGTCTATATTATCATCAACAATGCCGCGACCAATAAGATCAAATCTTTCCCGACAAAGCCGTAACACAATTAGTATTCGAAACATCACGAATGTAACCACGGCAGAAAAACAAGATATTGCATATTTTCGAGTCAGCTCGTGAAACGGCTCGGTTGACAATGCGAAATCGTCGTGCAAATCACAGAGATCAAAAATTAGGTGATTTACAACGCACATGAAGAAAAATATCGTATAATACACGGTACATCTTCGTCTTGCTGGCACGTTATTAAAATACTTGATATTTTGAATTTATACATACATACATATCATCACGCCATATCCCTTGCAGGGTAGGCAGAGAGATCAGAGTGCCACAGAACTCTATCTCTGCATACTTCACTCGCTTCCTCAACATTCATAATTCTCTTCATACACGCTCGCCGGTTTCGGAGACTCTTGACTCCACCTTCTTTCAGTACCTGACCGATCTTGTCTAGGTAGATTAGTCTCGGTCTCCCTCGGTACCTACATCCTTCCACTTTCGCATTGTATATCTTCTTAACCAGACGTTCGTTCGGCATTCTTTCCACATGTCTGAACCATCGGAGCATTCCCTTTCGCATCTTTACACCAATACTCTCTTTCATACCTACTCGCTCTCTTACGTCGTCGTTACGAATGCGGTCGGTCAGCCTAACTCCACAGATTTTCCGAAGAGATCGCATTTCGACCGCATTAATTTTACTTTCATACTCTTTTCTGCATACCCAACTCTCGCTTCCATACAGTAATGTTGGGACAAGCACTGCGTTATGTATTGCTACACGTGCCTTCTGGCTGAGGTGGTGGCTGCCGAGAAGTTGCCCCAACGCTCCGTTCACTCTATTTCCCGCATTCACTCTTCGCTCTATATCAGTGGGGTACCGTCCATCTCGGCTAAATCCACATCCAAGATATACAAATTCATCCACTTGCTCTAGTACATCATTACCTATTGTTACTCTTACATCTGTTCTGGCTTCATCTCTTTCAAAGACCATTATTTTGGTTTTGCTCACATTCACGCGTAGACCCTGAATTTATATATTATACATATTAAGTTTAATATAAAAAAAAATAACTTAATAATTTCTAATTAATCGAAATCTGCTCATCTCATTCATTAACTGTTAGGCGGAACGAAGTGTGCCGGGTCCGCTAGTTTAAAATAAAACTATATTTACGGATTCTATTGCGTTTGTATTGGATTTTTAATTTCAATACAGCGTTCGCTGTCACGGTAGGTGACCACGAATGCTGTAAATTGTTCGAAAAGTTTATCAGCTTATTTCTATGTTGGTAATATTTTGAAGCTCCATAGCCATAATCGAACCTTTCGGATATCTGAATTAAATATTAATTTGGCTCGTAATCCTCTCCAAAGGAATAAAATACGATAATCACCATGCTAAGCACATCCCTTTTACGATTCCCTAAAAGGTATTCCGTAATTAAGACTCTGTTGGATAATTAGAAAGAAATTCATATCTGTAATTGTATTTTAAATTGGTATAAGGTTAATTTAACATTCGTGTTGATATCCAGATCCGAAACTGTAGATTCGCAACTTTCTAAATAATTATAGGTTATTAATTATCTAAATTATACAATGTATATGCGTGGCACTGGCATATGTGTGGGTGTGTGAGTTTGTGTGTGCGTGCGTGCATGCGTGTGTGTGCGTATTGATGTATGTAATTATCAATTGATGAACACGTTTTCAATGTATTTTCTTTTTTATTAAAGACACCATCCTGCAGTAAAGAATAAATCCTTATATTATGAGGGACTTTACAAATATATAATTAACACACAAATTACACCAATATTGACTTGCGTAGGAATCGTATCCACTACACTGGTACAGAAGGTCGTCTTAACCACTACACAATCTGGTATAACGTCAATCTAATATTTATATTCGTATCCAGATCCGTATATTTTGATGATTTTACAATAACGTACCGAAAAAAGGTTTGGCGAGCTACGCATAATATTTTGCAAATTCCTAGTTAATGAAAGAAAAAATATTTGGTAATCCATTTTATTACAAATCAATCCTTCATTATCATCTCAGCTCATATATCCCACTGCTGGGCTTAAGCCGCCTACAAAATAGGAGGGAAATTGAACTACTACACCACGCTAGTCAGACGTACTGGTGCAGGGTTTATTTCAAGTTTTCCCTTGCATAGATTATTATATGCATATAATATCCCTTCGTCATCTTCGTAAATGGCCGATTGGGGGTGGTAAATTGTGTTCTTATTTCGTCACCACAATGAAAATCAATCCTAACTTAGTTTATTTCAAATCAATCAAAGAAAAATCAATTCTTACTTACCTTATTTCAAATCAATCAAAGAAAAAATCAATCCTTACTTACCTTATTTCAAATCAATCAAAGAAAAAATCAATCCTTATTTACCTTATTTCAAATCAATCCTTACTTAACTTATTTCAAATCAATCAAAGAAAAATCAGCTTACCTTATTTCAAATAAATCAAAGAAAAAATCAATCCTTACTTTATTTCAAATAAATCAAAGAAAAAATCAATCCTTATTTACCTTATTTCAAATTAATCAAAGAAAAATCAATTCTCATTTATTTTATTTCTTGTCCCCAGCAATGTGGTCATTGTTTCGCGTTTGGAGTGTATGGAGCGTGATGGGGTGCGCATGCGCAGTACTAGCGCAGCGTCTCGACCAGGATGCGATGCTGTCTCCTAGGCCCGCGAGGGTGAGGGACAGGGAGCTAGCCAAAGCCGACGAGCCCACTTGCGACCAACTGAAGGCGATGTGGAGGTGAGTTCCAATTTATTTCATGATATACCTTCAAGTGTTGGATATAGGCCCCTAAGGGTAATAATGCCATAGTCACCATGCTAGGTAAGCGTTTTGGCGTTCGCAATTCTTGGAATAACTTCCCATGGGTTTACAGCTAACCATTCTTCTGAGGATTCCTCAGACGGTTGTTAAGGCTCCTATGGGTAAATGGGGAAAAAACAAAAATAAAACTAACCATCTAAAATCAATTCTAGCGATGAATTGTAAAAAAATCCATTTTGGCGAAACTCCTATTGACCTCAATTTTGAGTGACCTCGAGTGTGCACGGGGAACTTACATGAACTAAGAAAAAACGATAATTTGAATCAATCATTGAAATTAGACAATAACTCTACAAAAGAAACCTTTCTTAATTTACACTATAGTTTATTTTCTAAACCATTTATATTATTTAATTAAACTCGTTTTAAAACACGAAATATCCAATCATTAAAATCTACAACAGTTTTAAAATAAACAACAAGAAACAAATCGAAAATATTGCCTCTGTCATACTCATGATTTCTAAACGAATTTCACAATTTCTAACAATGGAAGTAATCTGATAGAATATCATTGGCGTCCCACAATTACCATTTCTCCTTGTTATCTACCTCTATTCAAACGGTCCGATATCGGATGACTGATTCGAACCTATTGAACAAGTAATTTACGAGAATCAATAAAAAGTGTGAAATTGAATCCATCTAATAATACCTTTAACATTTATCAAACGTTCGCCTCAAATGATCACCACCCCCTATCTTACTCATGGGTGATCGTAACAGACGACTTAGGGATATAAAACGCATATAACATCTATGCAAGAGAAGGAAAAATCGATACAAAACCCTATACCAACACGTCTGAGCAGCGCGGTATAGTAGGTTAACTTCTCTCCCTTTACGAAGGAGGCCCGAGCCCAACAGTGGGACATATATGGGCTGTGATGATGATGATGAATACCTTTAAACAAGCAATTCTTATATATACATATATAATCTGAATCTCGGAAACGCCTCCAACGATTTTCATGAAATTTAGCATGCAGGAAGTTTCAGGGGCGATTAATTGATCTAGCTAGGTTTCATTTATAGGAAATATTTTTCTGTCAATATTTTCAGCAACGAATATTTATATTTTTCCTTGGCTGAAAACTATTAAAATATGAAGTTAATATTTGACACTGTCATTAAGACTCAGTTGGAAAATCGAGCATTCTAATCCAGAAAGCATCGGTTCGGATCCTTAGTTTCCCTCTTTTTATTATTGTTTGCCTTTTTAAATATTTTTTTTGTTATTTTACTAAATATTTTTATTACATTTAATATAATAATATTTCTTAGAAAACACACTAAAAAAAAACCGAGCATCAAGTACTACAATACCTAAATCCACCAGATATTCTAATTAAAAATATTGTATTATTTTGAATGAACCTAGTGTCACGAATTATGTATTCTATATTTTTCCGTTAATACGTTTTGGTTATAATAGTAAATTTATATATTATCATTATATAAAAATCATAAATATGTCTAATAATTGTTTTAATGCTTAAACATTATATTGTACTACTTAAAATTATGTTAAAACAATTTAATAATATACATACATACATACATATCATCACGCCATATCCCTTGCAGGGTAGGCAGAGAGAACAGAGTTCCAGAGAACTCTATCTCTGCATACTTCACTCGCTTCCTCAACATTCATAATTCTCTTCATACACGCTCGCCGGTTTCGGAGACTCTTGATTCCACCTTCCTTCAGTACCTGACCGATCTGGTCTAGGTAGGTTAGTCTCGGTCTCCCTCGGTACCTACATCCTTCCACTTTCGCATTGTATATCTTCTTAACCAGACGTTCGTTCGGCATTCTTTCCACATGTCCGAACCATCGGAGCATTCCCTTTCGCATCTTTACACTTTACTTTAATAATATAAACCTAACAAATCATTAAACTACCATCGGATTTATATCGGATCATTTGGTGACGGAGTAAGAATACAATGCACCACCCCATATCTTACCCGTGGGTATCGTAAAAGACGATTAAGGGAAATATATGCATATGACATCTGTGCAAGAGAAGGAAAACTCGAAATAAAATTCTATACCAATACGTCTAACCAGCGCGGTATATTAGGTTAATTTCCCTCCCATTACGGAGGAGGCCCGAGCCCAACAGTAGGACATATATGAGCTGTGATGATGATGATGATACCATGATGACCATCGGATTTGAATACAGCGACGTAGAAAGAGCCGGTAGGTAAACTGAAACATTATTGAATTTTGAATTACTTTATCATATTAAACATTGAATAGAATAAATAATATTTAATAATTATTGTGAGCCAAATCTATACGATAAGTATTCACAGTATACGCGTGTGGTGGTTTTATAAAATTACCGATAATTTAAAATTTAATAATAACTGATCAAAGTAAAATAAGGCAAACTCGAAATTGATCCTATATCAGGGGACGGCAACGTGCGGCTCGCGAGCCACATGCGGCTCTTTGGATGTGAAGTTCGGCTCCTTAGTTCAAAATACGCATAAAAATATTTTATAAAGAAAACATTTAAAAATTGTTCTGAATTGATTGACGAGGATTAGGTACAAATTATTGTTGGCAAAAAAAAATGTGGCTCTTTAAAAACTTTAAACTTTTATAAATTCTAATTTTTGGTTCTTCCGACTCAAAAGGTTGCCGATCCCTGCTCTATGCCAACACGTCTGACCAACGTGATATGGTAAGTCGATTTCCCTTCCGTTATGAAGGAGGCTCGAGCCCAACAATGGGATATATATGAGCTGAGATGATGATGATGATGATGATCAAAACTATATTAGTTTTGATAAGTTATTATTATTGTTTTTTTTTTTATAATTAAAAAACATTTTGTACTGGCGATAAATTTGTATGAAAAAATGTGGGTCAAAATTTAATAAATAATACTGTAATACCCGCTACCAGTATATAAAGACAAGACAGTATATAAAATTCTTTGAAATAACTATTATACGACTTCTATGAATAACTAGGACGTGAGACCCTCCTAGTCCTCCCACGAACTGTGAAAATAAATCGTTTGAAACGATGGACAATTAAAAATCTAACACAAATTCGTAAAAATGTTTTTATGTAAAACTCGTTATTTCAGACATTAATATATATATACTAGCAGACCCGGCTGACCCGTTGCTGTGGCTAATGTAGTCTCAGTAACACGTGGTGGTTATGCTAATAAATTGTAGCTTATATGAAAGGTTTCTACGTTTAACATAGCGCCATCTATTAAATTCTTACTCAGTCCAGTCAACAGATACCACCATCTGTTAGAATCGTTTGGAGATAATAGATAATAGGGCCTGTCAAATAATAGACAAATAATTTGCAATAAAATAATATTGTGACTATAAATTGAGATGGAAGCTATCCTATCTTTTAAGTTGGATCAAATTACACATATTATGCAAATTTGATTAAAATCGGTTAAGTACTTTAAGAGTGCATGGATGATATATGAGCTGTGATGATGATGCGGCGAAACTACTGGGATGTAGTGAATATCATATAAAAATGCTTTACAACGTTTTCGTTTTTCATCAAAATTCCCACAAGATACCATTAACAGTGTAGCCCTAGCACTGTTGATGATGGTAACAATTTGACTTAGACAATGACTAACCTGAAAGACTAAAAACGTAAAAATAATTATAACTTGACATTGGCACCAATAGCTCGTATAAGTAGCTGATTGCCAATACACAAAGAAAAGAAGAAGAACGTTTATGTGACGTCAACCTTTTTAGTAGTATACCACCATACTACTATACTACCATACCCAAAAGATAAAACAGGACCCTATTACTAAGACTCTGCTGTCCATCCGTTGCTTCGCCTGCCTGTCACCAGGTTGCTCTCATGAACCGTGATAGTTGGACAGTTGAAATTTTCACAGAAGATGAATTTCTTTTGTCGCTACAATGACAAATACTAAAAAACAGTAAGGAGGCTCCCACACAACAAAGATAATCTTTTTGCTCGTTTTTGCTCGATATTGATAAAAAAAAATAGGTAGAAGTTTGAAACATTCACAGAATATTTAATAATATATTCCCTTCAGAAATAAATAATTAAATTAAAAAAAAAACAAATAGAGAATTTAAGCTCCCATACAACAAACATGATTATTTTGCCATTTATAGATAATGGTCCGAGAGCCAGGTGAAAATTTAATTAATTATTTCTTCTCGAGAGATAATTGGTGATACGCATCAGACAATAGTATCATGAAGCCTTATGACCGTCAGCTGCAGCACGGTGGGGGGGATGAGCAGTTGTAACCTCCCACGCTCGAAGAAAAAAAAAATACATTCACTCATTTCCTCTCGGCTAAAAATTTATCAAATTATAGCTAACCCAATATCTCAACAAAAAAAAAATCAGCTGGCTATAACATAGTGTATTGTACGTCAGCTGATGTCTCGATCATGGAAAAAAAAATCTTCACTTTCAGTGATATCCTCTCAAATAAAAATTTACCTGATGATAGCTTATATGTAACTATTGATAAATATATACGTCAGCTGGCTGTATCTCGGTGGAAAAATCGTCAGCTGATAATTTGAAGGTCGTTACGTAGAAGTTAGCCAGAAGCATTTACTGACTGCTGCATTTACTGACTTCTTATTGTAATTTTTCATAATTTTTTTATAATAAATATTTTTTATCAAGTAACTAGTTAATTTATACTAAGCAAATAGATTATTTAAATATTGGAATAGAACTAAAATTATTTGAATATACACGTATAAGTTTAAAAACAAGTTTGGGTAGGTTGCTTTGTCACCATGCTTACTGTAACTTCATAATCCTATCGTGTTTACCTGTTTTCACGTAAAAACAACGAGACTAAGCATGGAACAACGCATTCCAGCGAGGTTTGGCGTTTAGTCGAACTTGTAACTATCAGCCTATTCCATTTTGTTCACGCATTTTCTTACAAGCCAGGTTATTGATTGCACCCGGGCGCTACATGTGCAAGAGCCACCCCTAGCTGCCCTCTATAATTTCAAACACGTTCCTATTCATTAATTAAATAATTTCTCGGTAATAATGGTCTAGCATTATCCCTGGAATACCTTTGTCCGCTTAAAATGTCAAAATATTAAATCATGGCGGGTACGGTCCCTAGCTGTCGCTTTCATATCACGTACGTCCTCATATTAACTGGCATGACGCACTACATCTTACTATTATAATATTAGTTTACGGATAGCCTTACATCCTGGCACGTAGGCATAATAATAAATTAATACGTTCTATCATTTTCAATATAAATTATTGAATATTAGCTATGTAGATTGCTTTTACAAAGCAATTGAAATTAATAAGTACCTATGTATAAATTAATTTAGTATTTTTAATGCTTTCCGTGCGATGACGGTGTAAGAATACAATTCACCACCCCCTCTTACTCGTGGATGATCGTAGTGACGACTAAGAAATACAAAACGCATGTAACATCTATGCAAGAGATCCTTCTCTTGCATAGATGTTACATGCGTTATATATATAAACTCAAAACAAAAAACCCTATACCACACGTCTGACCAGCCTGGTATAGTAGGTCAATTTTTCTCCCACTATGGAGGAAGCTCGGGCCCTACAGTGGGACTTATATGAGCTAAGATGATGATGATGATGAGGTGAATGCGTTAAAAAATTATGATTATTAGTTTATTTAAATTTTATTAAAAATATATAAATAGTTACGTTAAAATCACATGTAATTAAATATTTTACCCATCTATACTAATCACAACATAAAAGGCCCGTTTTGACAGTTCACACCCAAGAAGTTCTCTATTTTTTACCGATCGAAATGTTCTAAGGTAATTACATTTTTCATTGATGGGTACCGCCCACTCGGCTAAGTGTCGTTCATAACGATTTTTTCATATTCTCCACAGACTATTAATAATCGGTTAAAGAAATATAAATCGATCAAAATATTTTCTTTTAAGGTGGACTCGTAGTTGTCCGGTTTTATTAATTTTAATACTAGTGTTTAGAATAACTGAATTTCACCAGCTGTGTATTGATCTTTACTGAAAGTTATGAGTTTGGAGCTAACAAAGTCACAAATTGAGACAATGTCATATTTGTCGAAGAGATTTGGCTGAACTCGAATCATACCGTGCCACAGTCATGGACGAACGATACCAAGGCATCTTGCTCAAAAGTGCCAATGGGAAAAGGTGGACGCTTAATAATCTGCCACGCTGAATCAGCTGGGGGAAGTTTTTTTTTAATGATGCCTTGCTTGCAATGGAGTCTAAAAGTACAAAAAAAATATCACGAAGAAAAGGACGCAAATAAATTCACAGAGTGGTTCAGCATGGACACAAAATGATAAGAGCGCCACCATACCATTGTCAGTACAATACTTTGATCTGGGCTCAAATGAAAGGATACGCAGCACGCCACAATACAAAGCCGCCATTCTCCACTAAGAAAATTATGACATTGTTGAATGAAGCTTGTGCCAAAATTACTAAAGAAGACTGGACAAAAGTGGTAGAAAACTCGAAAAATAATTAAGGAAGACTATGATAGAGACATCAATATTGACAATATAATTGAAAATGAAATAATTATAGATGCAGGTGACGATAGCTCAACCGACTATTTTGGCTCATCATTTGAAGAAAATGAAGAAATTAAATGAAGAAATTGAAGATTCACTTTTTCTCGATTTTTTATTTTGTGATTGAGTGAATATTATTGTAACACAAATATATAATGATAGAAAATTGACCTTTCATAACATTGTGTCATTTCAAAATACCCATAATATCAAAATTTTAACTTAAATTTTCAAATCAGAACTTTTATCCAATGCACTTTACAATACATATTCAAATCGAATAAATGCTCACGCAAACTTGAATCGATATATCGTGGGTATCGAGTACCGAGTCGTATGGTTATATCACTATATCCATCAATAAGACAAATGTCAAACCGGGCCTTTTATTTTGTGACAACTATAATTTTCAGAATAGAACCCCGAATTCGTAAAGTTTAAATTAGAAAATACCAAACATTACCCACGAAATAATTACTATTTTATTAAGTATTAAGCTAAATATAAATATTACATCTTTTTGCGTAATATTATCGGCCCAGATTGATTATGGCACTGCAGATAATATTCGAATGACGTCACAGCAATCCTAAACATGACGTCACAGGAAACTAAACAAACCTGTCAGAATATTGTCGTAATGATTATATAATAATATTTTTTATAAACTACAAACCTTTATACCACATAAAGGTTTATTTAGCCTTAGAGATTTCATTATTACACTTTCTATAAACGAGAGAAAAGATTTTTTAAGATAACTCCCGGAATTATGGTAATAATTCTTACGTTGCGGGGGACTACACAAATACAACTTATCATCATTCTCCTGCTCTTATCCCAATTACTTGGGATCGTTACAATATGTACTCTTCTTTCATAGTACATATCGTAGAAGTTTTTTGACTGCCTGCCAGACGTCAAGCCTTCTTGGGAAAGCCATTGCTGACCAAACGGCATCCAGTAGTGTCGGTCTAGGTTGATATAAGGCTCTTAGTTTTCTTTTACGACATCCACGAGCAAAGTAAAGGTTGGTAGTATTCGTTACCGCTACCACACAGCGAGACTACACAAATACGCCACAAATTGCTTCCAAATTAAGATCTTCAATTTGTGGAATCGAGTACACGATACTTAGGATGGTAGGGCGGTGGGCCACCGAAGACAAAGATCGGGTACCGGTGGCCCGCTCGCATGGCGAATAGAGGTGCTTGCAGGGTGCGTCTATGGGATTGCGCGCCGCCTCTTTCATCGCCCCGGACCGATTTGGCGGGGCGCGACCACGTCCATAGCCCACCGCAAAAAAAAAAATCAAAGGGATGGTAGAGCGGTATCTTAATCACTACCCTATAAAATTCTACGCAGATATAGGTGTACGTGGTTGGTAATTTTCCGTGGTGACGAAGTAAGATAATTCAAATTTATTTATTATGTATAGACCCTGTGAGGGCACTTACATATTGTCAGTTTTAACATATTAAATTGATACAATAAACTACCACCGGATCGGAAGACCACTAATAAGAAGATTTAGCAAGAAACTCAGCGGGTTTGTCTATTATTGTTATTTCTTTTCAATTTTTTTATATAAATAAAAAAACGAGGCAAAGTAAACTAAGGCACATCCTATATTGGCCGCGGGTGTTATAAAAGACAACTAAGGGATTATAATATACAACTAAGAACTATGCAAGAGAAAGAAAACTCAAAAAAATATCCCGTGCCAACGCCATCAGTTGGTCAATTAATTTTGTTAATTCTACAAAACTAGACTTACAAGATTAGGGCGTATAATCTGTATTTATACAACATTAAAACAACTATGGTGAATATATTATTAAAAATAACTGGAAATCTATTAGTAAACTAAATGAACCAAAAAATGCTCAGTCGTCGTTAATAATGGGATTTTAAGGTCCATTACAGCGTGAACGCCTCGCTGAGCTGAAAATATTCCATTAAGTAGAAAAACTACAAATTATTTTTTTAATGACACACACCCTGCACTAAGGATATTATCCCTGTATTGCGGAGGACTTAACAGACATGTACCTAATTATGGACATAAATTACACCCAGACTCAGAATAACAACCGCCGGCGCTTCGGACGGCGCAGGCACGGATATCTGCGCCTGATGCCGCCCTAGCCGAGGCACCAGGTGATCGGACCGGGGAATAGTTCGGTCACCCGGGGAAAGGCCACCGCGTGAGGACGACGCCCCGATGCACAGTGTTTAGTGCGACCAAAAAATTTCCTTATGCTGTTTATAGCTTTAATCGATCAAGGTATGCATTTAAAATACAAGAGTAAAACAGCCACGTATCAAATTAAAATACTTTTTTTTATAAAAAATATTGAACTTTACGTGACCTTTAACGTTAAAAAACTAAAATTAATTCTGAAAATTTAACTACACAAGTTGATTGTTTTAAATAAATTTAGTCTGATAGAACATCTTTAGGCGCATGTTTTTCTATTTTTAATTTTGGATTATCACTTCTGGATATTTAGTTATTAAATGTTTTCAGATTTTCGTAATTAAAAAGGACTATCAATAATAAAAAAACCAAAATCCGCTTCTGCGGCCTTTGGGAGAAATTGAATTTTAAAAAACTATGTTAGGGTTGTCACTCTGCTTGACCCTAATTAATTTTATTTTGAACTATATATGTCATTAATTTGTTTTTTAATGATAAGGAGGACGGCATCTTAAGTTTTTTTCTTGACTATATATTCGGGCGTACTATACATTAACTATAACAGTGACATCTTTTTTTATTTCTTATTAAGAAGTAATTCTACATATTTTTATTTTCGTACTAAAAAGAGACACAATGCACATCTGTGAGCACAGTCAATTCGCTTCCTCTCTTTCACTGCGCTAAACGATCGTTTAATTAGGATGAAAGGAGGCGAATTCTAATGAGATTCGTTTTCTCTCATTCTAACTAAGCGATCGATTGGTGGAGTAAAAGAGTTAGTAAGTTTTCAAATATTGGTTTGGTTTGCAAAACTAGCAATAGAAAACGATTGCGCGATGTTTACATTTATATCTGTTTGTGCTTTCGTCGTTTTGTTTAGATATGTTGTGTTGATCTAAAATCAGTTTGTATAGTGTTGAATATCGATTCGATACGATTTCTGACTGAAATCCGATTTCAGATTCGTTTTGATATATCGGACGCATACCTAGAAGATAAAGATCGGGCACCGGTGGCCCGCTCGCAAGGCGAAGAGAGGAGTTTTGCATCGTAGGTCTATGGGGTCACCCTGGACCGATTTGGAAGGGCGAGACCACGTACATAGTCCACCGCAAAAAAAAAATAAGACTCAGAATTATAACTTGTGCATCACACTAAGTATTGTGGAAATCGAATCCAAACATATAATTAACGCACACAAATTACAATCAGACTCAAAACAATAATTTGTGTATGACACAAAGCATCATCATGCGTGGGAATCGAACCCATGGCACTGGCATGGTAGATCGGTATCTTAATCACCACATCATCTGGATAGTCCTTTTAATAGATATTTATAAACTATCCATATCATCAGATATTCGTAATCATATTTTTTTTTATTTGTTACAGGTTCTCTAAACGACAGGCGAGGGCGCCGGAGATAATGAATGAAGTGAGCTCATACCGCGATCCCCTTATGTACAACGAATGGCCCGTCTACACCGCTATACCGAGAGCAGCACCAAGGTAAAACAACTTTATTAATATTGCATAAGGAAAAGACCGTGTAGAAGAACAGGTGTTACCAGCATAGTTAGAATTTGCATATATGGCAATAGATAGTCCACATCACTCGAGAAGAAAAGTTCTCGAATGGCGACCAAGAATCGCCCCTATTATATGAACGGGTGACTTCTCAAAAATCACAGGGGGCAGTTTAATTGTTAAATCGGGCGGCGTAGGCGCGATTACCTGCGCCTGATGCCGCCCTAGCTGAGGCCGCGGGTGACTGGACCGGGGAATTAGTCCGTCACCCGCAGAGAGGCTGACCGCGTGAGGAAGGACTCCCCGAGGGGGGGACATCGATCAAGGAGAGGGTACCCCTAAGGGGGTATTTCGTCGGGCCGGCCACTGACGTCAAGTACACGCTGCGCCGGTGGTCGGTCCAACGATGAAGGCGAGGTGTCACAGGTGGGTTATGGGTGTGCGTGCTTACGCTCCTCTGTCGCCCCGGACGGAGTGGTGCGAGAAGTGCTCCGACCGTAGCGCACCCAAAAAAAAAAGAAAAGGGGGCTGTTAATTGCAATTGATACAAAGCCATATATAATAGCATTCTTGTAGAGAAGACTATGTCCAACAATCGATATTTACGGGCTGGTGGATGAGTGATTGAAGTAAAGACTGTAACTATAAGCATACGAAGCCATACAAAAAAAAAACAAAAAAATTAAAAAAAAAAAAACTATAAGCATGGCCGTATGGTAATGAGATAAGAATACAATCCCTCTGCCCTCTACTAATGCTAAATGGACACGGCACAACATATTTTTACCTTCTACAGACTATTTTTAGCCACCATATCTGCACTGAATCCTTTCATACTCATATCCATCTCTTTTTGGTTCCCTCAAGATCCTTACGTTTCTCCACATACATATTGATAACTCCTTATCACATGCCTTTCATCCTTTCTCATTACAAGTTGATACCAAAATAATCTTGCGGTCTTAATCTTTTTTCATTACTTGGAAAGATTTCACACACACAGCTACAAAGCACAAATTGCATACAGATAGACTATTTCTATTCCGTGTGGTGACGGAGTAAGAATACAATTCACCACCCCCTATCTTACCTTTGGGTGATCGTAAGAGACGACTAAGGGATATAAAATGCATATAACATCTATGCGAGAGAAAGAAAACTCGACACAAAACCATATCAACACGTCTGACCAGCGTGGTATAGTAAACCTACTATACCGGAGGGAGAAACCTCCCTCCTATTATGGAGGAGGCTTGAGCCCAGCAGTGGGACGTATATGAGCTGAAATAAGACTATTTCTTGGATTAGCACATAGAATACGTTATCCTGATAATGTGTCCCCTTAGAGTAATTTAGAGGTGAACTTTAATATTGTGAAAGGCTAAGCCGCGAGCAGAAACAAGAACTAAATATTTCTCATTTTATACGCTAAGAGCGTAATTTAGTTTGTAATCATGAAGATTTTCATTTAGTTATATTGATTAATATTAAAATGTACACATGACATTTGAGTCGTATAAAACCAAAGTCGGCAAAGTAGGGTGGTAGTCAAAATTGATTTTTTTATACAAAAAAAAACTTAATTCTAACCGACTTCCATAACGATTGCTAATCAAAATGGCCTCGAAACCCTCAAAAATCATGTATGTGACTTTAGGATCAAACACAGCATTCTTTCGAACTTCACAACCGTAGTCGGCAATTTTCAACTATTGACCAATCAGCAGCATCTTTCCCGTCACTAAGTTTTTTATGAATTTTTATTATATTGTTCAGTGTATAAAGATTTTACATAAAATGGAAGATAGCCCAATTGTTGAAAAAAGTAGTATTGCAAGAAAAAGAAGTAGAACACCAGCAACATAGAAGAAAAACGTATTGAAAAAACAGAGGTAAACATATTGCTATTATTAGTCTAGGGTTGACACAACCCTCTATCATAAGCTGATTTTACTTTAGAAATACACATAACTTGGTATTTAGCATAGTGTTCAAACTATAGTGTTAAACTATACAGGAATCATCTAGCGTTGTGAAATTAGGAACAGACTGTGTTATTAGCAACTGGAGAGATGCTGTAAGAAAAATATTGAAACCGACTTCTTCGTGGACAATTCCTTTTAAAAACTGTAAGAGATTTATCTTAAAATGATCTAAAAAGCAAGGCAATGTATTAATTCGTGGAGAACTAAACTATAAATCTGATCTATGTAAATTTGAAAACATTGTCAAAGAGGAAAGAATATTGTAATGATCAATCCGCAACCGTTGTCAAATATTATATAACCTGTGAATAAAAATAAATTAAAGGATGTAAAAAATCTGCTTCAGAACCATTATGGTACTGCATGGGGAGATACATCAGCTTTAGAGTTTTTTAAAAATGTGTTTGAAAGTCAGGAAATACTTACGAGTTCAGAAGATCTAGAAATGGAAAACCGCTTCTGCACTGAATCTAAGAACGAAAATACTCACCTTCGTGTTTAATATAGAAAAAATCTAGTTTAAAAATAATTTGAAAATATAAAATAACTAGTTGATCAAAAGAATTTAAGAAAAATAATTATAATATAATAAATTAATAAGAGTGATTTCTTTTCTCAGTTTTTTAGCACCTATGTTGATTTTTAAAATTTATTAGCTATTAATAATTTATACAAAAGTAAAAATGTTTACCTTGGTATCGAATTTGTTTTTATTGACAACCCTATTCTACTAAAGATTTGTTGGAAACCAAAAACGGCAATCTAGGAAAAAGTAACAGTCAAAGGTGGCCATATTTACTGGTCTTGAGTTCATATACGGCAATCTTGAAAATTTAAGACCAAATTCGGCAATCCAGCAAATTTACCACGATTTTACACCTACAGACTTAGACCTTCTTAGACCTTCTTCGTTTTATTAAAGCTAATCAGTTTATATTTACTCATAGACTATATAAATATAATTTGTTGTATTTCTGTACGAAATTTTCATGATATAATCATTTTTCTTGATTTGCCACAATATAGGTCGACCCTACTTTGCCGGTTTTGATTTTATACGACTCATTTACAAAGTTACTTATAAAATTCATAGATGTATATTCTATATCTTTCCGTGTGGTGACGGAGTAAGAATACTATTCACCACCCCACATCTTACCCGTGGGTGATCGTACGAGACTAACGAGATAAGGGATATAAAACGCATATAACATCTATGCGAGAGAAGAAAAACTCGAAATAAAACCCTATACCAACACGTCTGACCAGCACGGTATAGTATGTTACTTTCCCTTCCATTACGGAGGAGGCCCGAGCCCAACAGTGCGACATTTATGGGTTGTGATGATGATGATGATGATGAGATGTATATATTGAAATTATTCAATTCATAAAAACTTGATTACGAGCGAAAAATTATTGTCACACATGACCGAGAGTTCAAATATAATTTGTGACAATAATTTTTCGCTTGTAATCAAGTTTTTATAAATAATCAAGCATGTTAAATGCTAAATAATTCGTTAATACTATACAATGGTAGTCAAGCCTAACGGCCAGAGCCACAATTTATTGCTATTCAGCTATTGCGTTGCTCGATATAAACTAATCGATAAACTGTAATTAAACTAAATTACCACCATACATATGTGAAGGTAGAACCACGTTTTCATTAACCAATCCATCGTTTGATTTATTAAAGATAAGCAATAAACCTTTCTTTTTGTTGCACTTACAAGATTACCCCAACAACAAAATTTTTATATATGATACATACATAAATATCATCACGCCATATCCCTTGCAGGGTAGGCAGAGAGAACGGAGTGCCAGAGAACTCTATCCTTGCATACTTCACTCGCTTCCCCAACATTCATAATTCTCTTCCTACACGCTTGACGGTTTCGTAACCAATCTGGTCTAGGTCTCCCCCGGTACCTACATCCTTCCACTTTCGCATTGTATATCTTTTTAACCAGACGTTCGTTCGGCATTCTTTCCACGTGTCTGAACCATCGGAGCATTCCCTTTCGTATCTTTACACCAATACTCTCTTTCATACCTACTCGCTCTCTTACATCGTCGTATATATTATACCATATTTGATTAATAATCTGAGGCACTAGGCGCTATGTGGTGGCGGCTAAGAATACTACCAACCTTTACTTTGCTCATGGATGCCGTAAAAGACGAGTAACAGACTCACAACGACCTGGGCCAACTCCATCTGATACCGTTTGGTCAACAATTACATTCCCGAGTAAAGTTGACGTTTGGCAGGCGGCCGGTCATAAAACTATTGCTAATAACTTTTACAATATGTACTATGAAAGAAGAGTACATATTGTATCGACCCCAAGTAATTGGGATAAGAGTAGGAGAAAGAAAAAGTGTGAGGCACTAGAAACTTAAACTCTAGGAAGCTACACGATATAAATTTTAGTGTTGGCTTTTCAAATTTTCGTCCATGTTTATATATTCTTTTTTTTTTATTGTTTATGGTAAATGAGGAAGTAGTACATTGGATGTTTAATTTTACTGCCGCCCATGGACCTTTGAAGTACCAAGGCCGCTCTCTACCAATGAAAACCCCAAAACCCATCCATAAAGTTAGCTTTCTGACTCTCTCGCTCACTGAACAAAGCGCAACAGCACATTACTATTGCTTAGACGTTGATTTTCAACGAGAGTTAGATACTACCCCGGACGGACTGTCCCGCGGCTGTAAACAGAAAACTGTCAAGAGTGTGGCCCAGCACTATTAAATGTTTTAAATCTATCACTAATCATTACCTCCTATCATTTTTTTGATGACAGTTTTCAACAATTAAGAAAGAATATATATAGATAATTGTTTTAATATCATTTGACTGTATCCTACAAAATATATCATCATCTTCTCAGCTCATATACATCCCACTGTTGGGCTCGAGCCTCCGTAATGGCAGGGAAATTTACCTACTATACCACGTGGTCAGACGTGTTGGTTTTGTTTCAATATTTCTATCTATATTTTTCTATCTTGCATTTTTTTATTGCTAATGGTGTCAAATGAGCAGACAGTACATCTGTTGGTAAGTGTCACTGCCGCTCATGGACCTTTGCAATACCAAGAGTATAGCTAAGTCGTTGCCTAACAATATAAACCCTAAAACCATCCCAGTTGGGCTTCCGGCTCTCTCGCTCACCGAACGAAGCACAGCAGCATATTGCCACTACTCAGGCGTCGATCTTCTGCTAGAGTGTGGTACTACCCCGGACGGACCGGTCCGCGGCTGTAAACAGAAAACTGTCAACAGCGTGGTCCTACCACTATTATATCATAGATGTTATATTCCTTCTGTATCCCTCAGTCGTCTCTTACGATCACCTACGGGTAAGATATGGGGTGATAAATTGTATTCTTATACCACACGGATTATACACAAATATGAGTAGAGAATAAAAAATCTTTTGAAATATTCGAAGAAAATATAAATGGTTGCGCCTTAATCAAGTCTTATTTTACATTGCCTTTGATATTATAACAAGTGGGAGCAATGTCACCACGTAGCTTTTATGTGTACATATAGCAAATTTCTTTTAAAATTATTTATAAATTCTTTTTAGAAAACTCTGCCAAATATATATATTCACTTAATTGTATTATTCCTTCTATATTAAGTTGTTATTTATGTCATCTCAGCTCCCACTATGTGACCCACTGTTGGGCTCGAGCCTCCTCCATAGTAGGGGGAAAATTGACCTCTTATACCTCGCTGGTCAGACGTATTGGTATAAGGTTTTGTTTTGAGTTTTTCATTCTCTTGCATAGACGTTGTTAAATATGACGCAACTAATTCACTTAGATAGATATGACGCAACTAAATCACTTAGTATGACGCAACTAAAGCACTTAGATAGATATGACGCAATTAAAGCACTTAGTATGACGCAACTAAAGCACTTAGATAGATATGACGCAACTAATGCACTTAGATAGACATGACGCAACTAAAGCACTTAGATATCGTAACTAACGCACTTTATGCACTTAGATAGATATAACGCAACTAAAGCAAGTACATAGATATGACGCAACTAAAGCACTTAGTATGACGCAACTAAAGCACTTAGTATGACGCAACTAAAGCACTTAGATAGATATGACGCAACTAATGCACTTAGATAGACATGACGCAACTAAAGCACTTAGATAGATATCGTAACTAATGCACTTTATGCACTTAGATAGATATAACGCAACTAAAGCAAGTATATAGATATGACGCAACTAAAGCACTTAGTATGACGCAACTAAAGCACTTAGATAGATATCGTAACTAATGCACTTTATGCACTTAGATAGATATAACGCAACTAAAGCAAGTATATAGATATGACGCAACTAAAGCACTTAGTATGACGCAACTAAAGCACTTAGATAGATATCGTAACTAATGCACTTTATGCACTTAGATAGATATAACGCAACTAAAGCAAGTATATAGATATGACGCAACTAAAGCACTTAGTATGACGCAACTAAAGCACTTAGATAGATATCGTAACTAAAACACTTAGATAGATATGACGCAACTAAAGCCCTAAGATAGATATGACGAAACTAAAGCACTTATATAGATAAGACGCAACTAAACTAATACTCAATATATATATATTGTCGATTTTAAACTTATCTTTGAGATAGACAATATACCTTAAACTTTGCAAATTTTGTAAGAATAGTTACGACATAAGCAAATAATATCAATATAGAAGAAGGAAACCTGGAAATAAAATCTATTGCTAACCTGTGTGTTGTGTGTTAGCTGTGTGGTAGCAGCTACGCATACTACCAACCCTTACTTTGCTCGTGGATGTCGTAAAAGACGACTAAGTGCCTTATAACGATCTACGCCACTTCCATCTGATGCCGTTTGATCAACAATTACATTCCCAAGGAGGGTTGACGTCTGGCTGGCGGCCGGTCATAAAACTATTGCCAATAACTTTTACAATGTGTACTATGAAAAAAGAGCACATATTGTATCGACCCAAAGTAATTGGGATAAGAGAATGATGATGAGAAGAAGGAAATCAGGATAATCCAGCTCTTAATACCATGTTATAGATATAAATAGCAAATCATGTCGCAAATGAATTGAATTCATAAATTTTCATTCAACAACTCAAATCTTAATTACCACAGTATATTTTATTTATTTCCTCTAATGATAGAAATCATATTATTAGTTTTACTATATGATCTCATGTCGAATGTCTCCATGAGGATGTAATTAACTTATCTTCCACCATACGGTATTTTTATCATCCCTTTTTTTTGGCGGCGGGCCATAGCGGGGGCATGGTGTGGACACACTCCGCTAATCCGTTCGGGGCGAATAAGAAGCGTGACCCCGTAAACCCGCCCAACAACGCACCTATTGACGCCGTACGAGTGGGCCATCGGAACTCAGTCTTTGTCCTTGTCTTCTTCATATATTTTCCCTTTGCGATGACTTTACCAAAGCTCGTTTTGATAACGTCACAATTAAACATGTATGACATATTCAACCTAATTTCCAAGACAGCAACGTTTCTAATGCGTTACTGCATAATAAATAAACGTTGCATTAAAATTGCTACTGTATTTTTTTTAGTAGACTATGATCTGGACTGACTATCTTCTGTGTGGTGACGGAGTAAGAATACAATTCACTAACCCCTATCTTTCCTGTGGGTGATCGTACGAGACGACTAAGGGATATAAAACGCATATAACATCTATGCAAGAGAAGGAAAATTCGAAACAAAACCCTATACCAACACGTCTGACCAGCGTGGTATAGTAGGTCAATTACCCTCCCATTATGGAGGAGGCTCGAACCCAACAGTGGGGCATATATGAGCTGAGATGAGATGAGATGAGATGAGGTGATGAGATGAGATGAGATGAGGAGATGTGATGATGTCCAGATACAAACGCCGTTCGTTCCGTCTGGGGCGACGAAAGAACACCGCGTGACCCCACAACCCACTATATTTCCTCCCTATTGCCATTGCGATGGCCACTGGTACCGAACCCTTGACGTCCGCGGCGTGTTATCCTTGCCAGTACCGTAGGAACTACCATTTAAACAAATCCAATTATATATTCATTGTTTCTTTTTTTGGGTTTCTATACAATTTATTAGCCGCAAGTGGTTCTTGAAACTCTGCCCAATCCAGACTACGGGTGAATGCTGAAAGCTCTTAACGTTGACGGACATACTAAACGACATCACTTTAGAGTACCCTCTGTGAGGTATAGAACACAGAAGCTGTCATCGCTGCTTAGGAAATGAAATAGCGCCGAAAGAGACGCTGTCCTCTGTTTCGATAGCAGATATTTATGTTTTTTTTTTCTGTTACTTATGGTGGCAAATGAACAAACAGCCTCTGCGTGTTACTGCCGTTCATGGACCTTTGCAATAACAGCGACACAACTAGCCCCCCTGGTAAAACAACGACCTGGTGAAGGTTGCTGAACGTCGTTGGATGCAAGCGGCACAGAACCACACTCTGTAGCGTAATATAAGGGAGACCTACGTCCAGCTGTGGACGACGATAGGCTGAAATGATGATGATGATGATGAACTAGGCCGCTGCTTACTGTCCAAAACCTACTCAGAAATTTGAATACCGGCTCTTATGTGTTAAATTTAATTTAATTCGTTTTATTTTAACGCATTTTTAACGCACGTTAAAAAAACGCTAAATCATGTGTGACCTTAAACGTTAACTAAGTTAAATATCGTTTGTTGCAGGTTTAGATACCAGTACCCGGCGATGGCACGCGAGGCGTACGGCAGGGTGGTCACCAAGGCACCCCCAAATGTTGTACGCACTCCTGATTATGACGAAGTAAGTAAGCTTTATAAGTTGAAGTAAGTAAACATCCCGTATAATATTTAAAAAATGTGTAAACACGTTATTGCCCCTTGGAAATCGTAAAAACCGGCTTAGATATCACCAGAATGGACAGTAGCACTCTCCTGGCAATCATAACACCAACTGCGATCGTCAATTTATTTGCCAAGTTTGGCGATTATGATGTAGACCTATATCCAACACCAGATGTCTACAGTGTAATGAATAGAATAAACGTCAAGCTTTTTCTTCAGTTCAAAAATTTTCATAATTTCTCCGAAACGAAAATCTTCATGAAAAGATTCTCCAGGATCGATAGTCAACGCTTATGATATTGGTCCAACAAGGTTATCATGAAATTTTCAAATGAAATTCCTAATACTCAAATAAATATTTTCGGAATGAATAAATTCTAAGAAAAACGCCTATATTCGATAAATAAAGAAATTTACCTGAAATCTGAACCCACTTCACACTTTTTAATTTACTTTTTCAGGCAATATTACGAAAAACAGTTTTTTTTCTTAGAAAATAATACGGTAGCAGCCCGGTTGGGCCGGATTCCCAATAGGTGCGGGTTCGAACCCCGCTTGTGACATCATTTTTCGTTTCGTATCGGGTATTTATAAATAATTAAGCATATTAAATGCTAAAAATTTCAGTAATTTGAATAACAAGGTTGTGTCATCGTTTAATACAATTCTAACTGTAAAGTTTGAAGTATTAAGTCTATACAATGTGTAAACATTGTCCGATAGATGGCATACGTCACCTTGAAGACGTAAGATATAATATGAATCGAAATTTGCATGTCCTAAAATAGTTCACGATGGTGTAAGTGGCAGCACGGTTGGGCCGGATTCCCAATAGGTGCAGGTTCGAACCCCGCTTGTGACATCATATTTCGTTTCGTAATCGGGTATTTATAAATAATTAAGCATATTGAATGCTAAAAATTTCAGTAATTTGAATAACAAGGTTGTGTCATCGTTTAATACAATTCTAACTGTAAAGTTTGAAGTATTAAGTCTATACAATGTGTAAACATTGTCCGATAGATGGCATACGTCACCTTGAAGACGTAAGATATAATATGAATCGAAATTTGCATGTCCTAAAATAGTTCACGATGGTGTAAGTGGCAGCACGGTTGGGCCGGATTCCCAATAGGTGCGGCTTCGAACCCCGCTTGTGACATCATTTTTCGTTTCGTATCGGTTATTTATAAATAATTAAGCATATTAAATGCTAAAAATTTCAGTAATTTGAATAATGAATAATACGGTATCATTCATAAATATACTATTAATAATTAAAAATATGTTATATATAAGGAATGTTTTTGTGTAGATTTAATAAATATATTGACCTTTGCAATACCAAGGGTATAACTAGGCCGATGCCTACCAGGCTTCTGCCAAATACAGGCAGTCCTGGGTCGTCCTGTCGGCGTTTATACGCCGGAGTGGTGCGGTCCATGGCGCTGTATGGTGCCCCTATTTGGGCGGACTCCCTCATCTTCCGCAACAGGGTCCTTCTGCGACGCCCTCAGAGGGCCATGGCGGTGAGGGCTGTCAGGGGCTATCGTACGGTGTCATGGACCGCAGCGACGTTGCTGGCGGGCGACCCACCTTGGCCACTTGTGGCCGAGGCCCTGGCTGAGGTCTACCGGTTCCGCGTCGCGGCGCGGGCCAACGACGAGCAGGTCTCCGTAAGGAGACTGGGCAGAGTACTGGAAGTGGCCCGAAGGGGAGTCACTCAGCGGTGGAGAGAAGATCTGGAGTCCCCCGTAGCAGGGCGGGGGACTGTGGAGGCGGTTGCGCCACATCTCCACCGCTGGATTAGTAGAAGGCACGGCAGCCTAAGCTTTAGGATGGTGCAGGTGCTTACCGGGCATGGCGTCATTGGTAAGTACCTGCACAGAATTGGAAGAGAAGGGGCCCCAGGATGTCACGAGTGTGGTGCGCCAGTAGATGATGCGCGTCACACTCTGGAGGTATGCCCTGCCTGGGGGCCCCAGCGCCACGTCCTATCGGCGGTCGTTGGGAGAGACCTGTCGTTGTCGACCATCATCTCGAAGATGCTTGACAGCGACAGGTGCTGGTCGTCGATGGCCTCCTTTTGCGAGGTCATTATGAAAAGGAAGGAGGCCGCGGAGCGAGAACGCGAGGCGCTTGCGTCAGCTGACTCGCTTCGCCGCCGGCGCCCGGGAAGGAGGAGGCGCCGTTATGCGCACCTCCTCCCACCGCCTTGAGGGACGATAGGACGTGGCCAGAAAGCCAAGCGTGGGGGTGCCGGGGATCGAATGTCAGTAGACGATCTCTCCGGCTCCCCGTAAAAGCGCGGAAGGGGCCGCTGTGGTTTTAGTGGGTATTCCGGCCGCTAACATCTATGGCCGGCGAGTCCCACACTCCCCCTCGTCTGTCACCGGCGGGGGATAGCGCGTAAATGCGTTTCCTCAGCGAAAAAAAAAAAAAAAAGGCCGCCTACCAACACAAACCCCTAACCCACCCAGTTGGCCGTCCTACTCCCTCACTCACCAAATGAAGTGCAATAGCACATTGCCATTACTAAGACATCGATCGTCTACGAGAGTGTGGTACTACCCCGGACGGACCGGCTCGCGGCTGTAGACAGAGAACTGTCAATAGCGTGGTCCTACCACTTATAAAGCTCTCTTATCAAGCTCAGCGTGCTTTTACCCCAGCGACCGAATTTTCAACTAGATAAAAGACCAGATCGGTCATGCACTGAAGGAAGGTGGAGTCAAGAGTCTCCGAAACCGGCGAGCGTGTATGAAGAGAATTATGAATGTTGAGGAAGCGAGTGAAGTATGCAGAGATAGAGTTCTCTGGCACTCTGTTCTCTCTGCCTACCCTGCAAGGGATATAGCGTGATGATATGTATGTATAAAATCCAAAATACGGCAATCTGTAGAATAACTTATACTGTAGGTAATTGATATAGCGTATAGGAATCGAACGCTGAAGCAGCAATAAACAGACCACGTCTCTTGACAAGCCGATAACCCTCGCGGAAGGAAGGCTCTTTAATGGGGACCCCGTTTTTTGACGATGTACTATAGGATGGCCTTCTAAAAGATGGACTGAGAACTTGGTCAAAGCCGAAACGAGCCGTAGTTGTAGGTAACATAGGGCCGCCTTATGTAGCATTCTAGAGGGAACGCCTAGTGATGGACGTATCGAGGCATTAACAAAAAGCATTTTTTTCAAACACCACCCTGCATTAAGGATCCTTGTATTATAGGAGACTTTACAAACATGTAATTAACGTAGAAAAATTTCACCTTAGACTCAGATCAACACTTTGTGGATCGCACAAAGTATTGTATTGTGTAGAAATCGTACCCATGGCACTGGCATGGAAGGTCGGTATCTTAACTATTACGCCATCTGTGCAGTCCAAAGCTGATGAATAGATGATAATTTAATAGCATAAATTTAACAAAATTAACAAGTAAATTTAATCAATGCTAATCTTAATTTATTAATTAGAAAAAGTTTGAATAACATTACCAATTATAATATTGGAGAGAGGACTTAATATCTTAATCCCACGCCAACGTTTTTAGATATAATAGGTAAGTATATCCAACAAAGTTAATAGCTGACCAAAATTGAGGTTGTTCAGACAAAAAAGGGAGTCCTAAACGAATATACAGGATGTAACAGAAAATGGAGCAGCTGGTCAGAAGGATGGCAAGTAATGAAGGTAGGAACCCATAACAAAAATTTTAAGGGAAAATGTCGATTCGTTAATGAATTAGAAGCATTTAAATTTTTCAATTTTGTCATCGCGTTTTCTTTGAAACTGAATGATATATACCAAGTAAATGATAAATAATCTGCTACATACTCGTACTTTCTTAAATATTCATTAAAACCTAAATAAATCAATGATTACGTTTGCTACAGTATGACAAACGTCGCCTTTACAGACAGCTAACGAGTCAATGACCGCTTCATATATTCCCTTCAAATTTTTGTTATGGGTTCCTACCACCATTACCTACCACCTTTCTGACCAGCTGCTCCATTCTCTGTTACATCTGGTATAAAGGCCTGCATGTTTTAGTAGACCTTTTGTTCTTAGAAGGCCATGACATCGTCTTCTCAGCTTTTCTCGTCCCAACTCTAGTCTCAATTCACCTCCAAAATAGGAGAAACATTGACCTACTATACTATGCTGGTCAAACGCATTGTATTTCGAAATTTTCTTCTCTTGTATAGAAGTTATATGCATACTAGTCATCTTTAACGTCACTCAAAAGCAAGAAAGTGGCTGTTGAATTGTTATGACACTGAAAATATGTTTTTACCGTTACTATTCCTTAATCCGTGTGGTGACGGAGTAAGAATACAATTCACCCCTATCTTACCCGTGGGTGATCGTAAGAGACGACTAAGGGACATAAGATGCATATAACAGCTGTGCAAGAGATAGGGTACTCGAAACAAAATCCTATACCAACACGTCTGACCAGCGTGGGATAGTAGGTCGATACAATATGTACTCTTCTTTCACAGTACATATTGTAAATGTTATTGGCAATAGTTTTATGACCGGCCGCCTGCCAGTCGTCGTTGGGAATATAATTGTTAGCCTAACGGCATTATATGGAGTTGGTCCAGGTCGTTATAAAGCCCTTAGTCGTATTTTACGATATCCACGAGCAAAGTAAGGGTTAGTAGTATTGGTAGCCGCTACCACACAGCTAAAAAGGTATTTACTATATTCATCTCTACTCGAATGCGTACCGCAGTGCGGGTTAGGGCGTCCCCCGGAGACGACGCGTACCGATCCGCCCCCGTCGGTACGAACATCGGCAGTTGCGGCGATGGGGGCCGCCACCCATCACGCCTTGCCCGATCAAGCGAGTCGAGGAGAGCAGAGTGCCGGGTGGGCACGTGGAATGTAAGAGGTTGTGTGGAAGATAAGTTGCACGAGCTGATATCCGTCATGGCGAACAAACAGCTAGACGTGCTCTGTATAACAGAGACCAAGCGAAGGGGCAGCGACACCTGCGATCTTCCTGGTGGCGGGATGGCTCTGTGGTCTGGTGTATCACAGAGCGATCGAGCCAGCATGGGGGTTAGGAGTGGTGTTGTCCTCTCGCTTGGCCTCAGATGTGAAGGATTACGGAATGTATGATCCCAGACTTCTTTGATTCCGTATAAAACTGGGTGTCACCGAGGTATTCATGGTTGTAGCATATGCTCCCGTAGGATCCTCGGTGACATCAGACCTAGAGAATTTTTGGGATAATGTTAGGGAAGTTCTGAATATGGCAGAAACCAGTGAACGCGTGATTGTATGCGGAGATTTGAACGGATGGGTGGGGACCAAGCGTCCCGACTATGAGTACGTTCTTGGTCCATTTGGTGATAAGAGAGTGAACGACGCAGGTAGGCTCATAGCGGATGTATGCATGGAGAGAAACCTTATTGTGTCAAACACATTTTTCCAACATAAGGACATCCATATGTATACATGGAGAAGGAATGAACATAAAAGTATAATAGATTTGTGGGTTACCTGTCGGTGTTAGGTAGGCTAGTTAGGCAGAAAATGAAGTAGAAGAGACACACTGAGAAATAGTTTATTACGGATAGCACAATAGTTCACACACAACAGATAGGCACATAAAATAATGAAGAAGGAGTGAATGAGTGATAGTTCTAAGAGGTGAAGTACAGAAAACAGTTCTAGGTAGTAAAGCACAGAAAACAGCTGATAGGTACGTGCAAGCGCGATCTTATTTGTAAGCGTTCTAAAAGCAAGCGACACAGGCTACTATGGCAAATGCTCCGTATCGACTGGTGCTTGGTACCGGCGAACGCATAGATCATACGATCGGTCGTCGGGTAAACAAGATACCGTTATTTCTGCGCGTACACACTGCTATTTAAGTTTGCGGTTTATATATTAATATTGTAAATAATATTATATGTTTTTGTTTTGTTTAAATGTAAATATATATATATATATATACATAGATAATGTAAATAATGTGGATGTAATTTGAGTATATAATATATATAAATATATATAAAATATGTTTGTGTATGTGTGTGAGCACGCCACATCACTCCCCCCCCAGAGACGGTCCTACGGGCGATAATAATCCGGGAAGCGGACTGCGCGACCAGAACGCGTTCGTTTGATGTCGCCGTGAACGACTGGACCAGGAGATAGACCAGTGTTGGTCGTCGGAGAAGTAGTTTGGTCGGGAGATGACAAGATGGGTGGTTGGATGGTGTTTGAAAGAGGTTCAAACATTATGTATGCTGGCTTGAGTCGGTTTATAGACACCGTTACGCTTTTCCCTTTGACCCGTATTTTGAAGGTCTTATCACCTCTTTCGAGAACTTCATAAGGGCCGGTATAGGGAGGCTGTAAGGCGCCACGTAATGCATCATCTCTTAGAAAGACGTGTCTTGACGAAGACAGGTCTTTGTAAACAAAGATTTTGTCTTTGCTATGACGTGCTGCTGGTGCTGGTTGTAGTTTGGACGATAATTGACGGAGACGTGTGGTAAAGTCCGTTATGTCAGTGCTATGGGGGACTGTACCTTGAAAAAATTCCCCAGGTAAACGTAATAGTTCACCATACACCAATTCGGCCGATGATGACTGTAAGTCTTCTTTGAAAGAGCTCCTTATGCCCAACAGGACCAAGGGTAATGTGTCGACCCAATTGCAGTCGGCATGGCACATTATAGCTGACTTCAGCTGCCGATGGAATCGTTCGACTAAGCCGTTCGCGGATGGGTTGTACGCCGTAGTTCTGCGGTGCTTGAATCCGATCACTTTTCCAAGATGCTGGAAAAGTGACGATTCGAACTGGCGACCGCGGTCGGTGACGATATCAGATGGACATCCAAATCTGGATATCCACGATATCAATGTCTTTCCAACCGTTTCCGCTGTGATATCCACCATAGGTGTGACTTCGGGCCAGCGAGTAAAACGATCTACAACCGTTAGGCAGTAGCGAAAGCCTTGTGAAATGGGCAAAGGGCCCACAATGTCCACATGGATGAAGGAAAATCGCGCTCATGGAGGTCAAATGTGCCCACTGGAGAAGACACATGGCGGTGAACCTTTGAGCGTTGGCATGGCAGGCATTGGCGTGACCATTTTCGGCAGTCTTTCCTTACACCAGGCCAGACAAAACGTTCGGCAACCAACTTGGCCGTTGCGTTCGCGCCTGGATGGCTAAGGCTGTGTAGGCTTTTAAAGACCTGCATCTTCAAAGGCTTTGTGATGAAAGGCCTTGGTGATGGTGTACTGACATCACAGTATAGCTCAGTTGAAGAGTTGGGTATTTTCAACTTCTGTAGGCGAAGTGAAGATTCTTCTGCCAGAAGATGAGCCAACTCTTCATCAGCAGTTTGTGATGAGGCCAGTATGTCCAGGTCAATTGGCATCTCCAGTTCATCGACACGTGACAGAGGGTCAGCGACGACATTATCCTTCCCCTTTATATGTATTATGTCGGTAGTGAACTGGGAGATGTAGTCAAGGTGACGGAATTGCCTTGGTGAGCAGTTGGTCTTTCTCTCACTGAAGGCGTATGTAAGCGGTTTGTGATCTGTGTAAACCACGAAATTTCTTGCCTCCAGCATATGGCGAAAGTATTTGATGCTCTCGTAAATAGCCAATACCTCGCGGTCATATGGCGAATATTTTTGTTGGCAAGGACTTAGCTTCCGAGAGAAGAATGCTAAGGGTTGCCAAGAATCGTCCTTGAGCTGTTGTAGGACGGCTCCCATAGCCAGGTCAGATGCGTCCGTTACAAGGGCGAGTATGGCCTGACAATCTGGATGTGCCAGCAAGGCTGCGTTAGCGAGGCTCTCCTTGCACCTGTCGAAGGCTGAGAGAGCATCACCAGATAATTCGACGGGGTGTGAAGCTTTGACGTTCCCGGCGAGTAAGGCGTTTAGAGGTGCTTGGATTATAGCGGAGTGTGGTAGGCATCTCCTATAAAAATTGAGCATCCCTAAGAATCGCCTGAGCTGTCTTACCGTCTTCGGCGCTGGGAACTCCTTTATGGCCTGAACCTTGGAGTCCAATGGTTTGGTGCCAGATGCGGAGAGACGCTTAGTAAGCTCAGTCTTAATTTTGTCGTAACGGTTGTCGGCTGGAGGATTGATGATAATATCCTTGACGGCCTTAGCGTACGGTATTTCTAAATTGTTCGTCACATTAGAAAATTTTATTGCGTTATCTATAATACCGTGTGTCACGAACTGGCTTTCTAGAAGCGCAAACCATAGTTCCGGATCTTCAGA
Source organism: Lymantria monacha (assembly GCA_905163515.2). Taxonomy (NCBI): domain Eukaryota; kingdom Metazoa; phylum Arthropoda; class Insecta; order Lepidoptera; family Erebidae; genus Lymantria; species Lymantria monacha. The sequence goes on along the minus strand of LR991107.1, from coordinate 7,975,884 downwards.
TGAGAACGGTGGCACTTTAATTTTCAATTTACGCACATCAATGTCACATAAGTCTGTAGAAACGCGCACTTTGCGGGTACGTCGCGTTGTGACGTTACGCGAACCTACAGTTTTTACAGAGTCACTACTATCACTCATATTTAAAAAGTTTATGTCCTTACCGGGGTCACCAGATGTGGGTTACCTGTCGGTGTTAGGTAGGCTAGTTAGGCAGAAAATGAAGTAGAAGAGACACACTGAGAAATAGTTTATTACGGATAGCACAATAGTTCACACACAACAGATAGGCACATAAAATAATGAAGAAGGAGTGAATGAGTGATAGTTCTAAGAGGTGAAGTACAGAAAACAGTTCTAGGTAGTAAAGCACAGAAAACAGCTGATAGGTACGTGCAAGCGCGATCTTATTTGTAAGCGTTCTAAAAGCAAGCGACACAGGCTACTATGGCAAATGCTCCGTATCGACTGGTGCTTGGTACCGGCGAACGCATAGATCATACAATCGGTCGTCGGGTAAACAAGATACCGTTATTTCTGCGCGTACACACTGCTATTTAAGTTTGTGGTTTATATATTAATATTGTAAATAATATTATATGTTTTTGTTTTGTTTAAATGTAAATATATATATATATATATATATATATATATATATATATATATATATATATATTTACATTTAAACAAAACAAAAACATATAATATTATTTATTATATATATTATATTATATATATATATATATATATATATATAGATAATGTAAATAATGTGGATGTAATTTGAATATATAATATATATAAATATATATAAAATATGTTTGTGTATGTGTGTGAGCACGCCACAGATTTAATTTTGGTAGACAGTCGCCTCCGAAGCAAAATATTGGACGCAAAAGCCTACAGAGGCCCCACAGTCAATACGGACCACTATCTCGTTATTGTGAGGTTTAGTGGTCTGTTCAGAAAGTGGAGGCACTGGCGAGAGCGTGTCCACTTCGGAGGGCTTGAAAGAATAAAGGTTGAAAGGTTGCAGAGGGTGTCCAAGAACGGCTGACGATGGAAAGCCAGCCGTAAACGGACATTGAAGAATGCTGGAGAGTATTGAAAGAGAGTATGGTAGATACAGCGAAAGAAGTATATGGAAGTTCAAAGAAGCATAGAAAAACAAATGGTGATGCATAGTGGGATGCGGAAGTGGCAGCTTCGGTAGAGCAAAAGAAGAAAGCGTGGCTGGACTATGTCTCTTCTTTGAATCTGAATGACAGTATGACTGAACAGAAGAAAGAAATATATCGGCAATGTAAGAATGACACCAAGGCCTTAGTGAAAGAGAAACGTGATAGAGCAAGTATGGGTACAGAAGATAGGCTGACTAAAAACTTCGAGGGTAACACCAAACTCTTTTGGAGGGAGGTGAAGAAGTCTCGGTGTGGTTGGTCAGCCTTCAGAATGAATAAAATAAGGTCTAAAGGTCATTCTTACACAAACACAAGACGTGTTAAGCCGATGGAGTGAATATTTTGGCGATATGTATGTGGATACTTGAATTGGCGCTGGTGTCGCATGTGGTTTAGTAGATCAACATTTAGCACCGGCGTCCTCCAATGGCATCAGTAAGGATGAAGTTGAATGGGCGATAAGAAGTTTGAAAAATGGGAAGGCAGCGGGCATTGATATGGTGTCTGCCGAGTTGATCAAGCTTGGTGGCTCCTGTGTCTGGGAGGCGTTCCTGTTGCTTCTCAATCTATGTTGGAGTTCGGGAATGGTTCCCAAGGACTGGAATAGCGCGGTCATCGTGCCTTTGTTTAAAAACAAGGGTTCATTCACGTTATGACTGCGCAAATTACAGAGCCATAAGCTTGACCAGTTTGGCAGCAAAAGTGTACGGTAAAATTATTGAAAGGAGAATGAGGATGGTGTCCGATGGCTTACTGTGTGAGACACAAGGAGGTTGCAGGAGTAAAAGGGGATGCATGGATTAAGTGTTCTCTCTGTGCAACATTGTGGAGAAGCATCTGGCTCTAGGTCAGACGGTTTTCTGCAGTTTTGTGGATCTGCAGAGAGCATTTGACATGATTGTACGGAAGGAACTTTGGGACATTTTACCGGAGTATGGTATTAACGGTAAACTGCTACAGGCTGTGCAGTCCAGTTACATGGGCTGTAGAGCCTGTGTGCGGCTGGATGATGGAATGTCGCCTTGGTTTGACGTCAATATCGCCGTTAAGCAGGGGTGCGTTCTGTCAGCCAGACTGTTTATCATATATCTGGATAAATGTCTCCAAAGGTTGAACAATATGAATGTGGGAGTCCAGATAGGCGACTCAGTGGTCACTGATCTGCTCTATGCAGATGATGCAGTCCTGCTGGCACAGTCAGCGACTGACCTGCAGACCCTAGTCGACACAATGACAGAAGATTGTAAGAAAAGGGGTCTACGCGTGAATGTGAGCAAAACCAATATAATGGTCTTTGAAAGAGATGAAGCCAGAACAGATGTAAGAGTAACAATAGGTAATGATGTACTAGAGCAAGTGGATGAATTTGTATATCTTGGATGTGGATTTAGCCGAGATGGAAGGTACACCACTGATATAGTGCGAAGAGTGAATGCGAGAAATAGAGTGAATGGAGCGTTGGGGCAACTTCTCGGTAGCCACCACCTCAGCCAGAAGGCACGTGTAGCAATACATAACGCAGGGCTTGTCCCAACATTACTGTATGGAAGCGAGAGTTGGGTATGCAGAAAAAAAGTATGAAAGTAAAATTAATGCGGTCGAAATGCGATCTCTACGGAAAATCTATGGAGTTGGCTGATCGATCGCATTCGTAATGACGACGTAAGAGAGCGAGTAGGTATGAAAGAGAGTATCGGTGTAAAGATGCTAAAGGGAATGCTCCGATGGTTCGGACATGTGGAAAGAATGCCGAACGAACGTCTGGTTAAGTAGATATACAATGCGAAAGTGGAAGGATGTAGGTACCGGGGGAGACCGAGACTAACCAACCTAGACCAGATCAGTCATGTACTGAAGTAAGGTGGAGGAGTCAAGAGTCTCCGAAACCGGCGAGCGTGTATGAAGAGAATTATGAATGTTGAGGAAGCGAGTGGAGTATGCAAGGATAGAGTTCTCTGGCACTCTGTTCTCTCTGCCTACCCTGCAAGGGATATGGCGTGATGATATGTATGTGCTGCATTAATGTTAAAAATCCTTGGTATCATCATTAGGATATCCTAAAGCCTATTTTAATGAAGTCAGGGGTTTAGTGGCACTACTCATTGGGTAAATAGGGGTGACAAGGCAGGATTTACGGCCCTAAGCCTTCACACCGTCGCGTCGCCCCTAATGGGTGGATAAGGTATGTCTAAATCATAACCAGCACAAAAAAAAAGCCAATAACTAAATTACTTATTAAAATTCCTAGCGAATAAATATTATGAAATTTCTTCAAGCAAATGTTAAGAAATTTCAACCTGGCTGTCTCAAATTTCAAAGTAAATTTCGTTACTTGAAAACTTTTACAATAATCGTTTAAGCGCTTTGCTTAAAGTTCATAATTTCCTTTACTTATTAAATATGAGTAGCTAACGGGGAACGAAGTAAAATTCTGTTGGAAGTTTCTCAATTCTATGTTGAAACTAAAATAATAACATCATTGCATGAAAAAAAAATAACTCGAAATAAAACTGCGCGGTTATTCAAATTACTGAAATTTAACATGCTAGGTTTATTTATAAAAACTTGATCACAAGCAAAAAGTGAATGTCATACGTGGGACTCGAACCCATGTTTGTAGGAATACCCTCCAATCGTCCTACCACTTAGACAAGTGTGAGATATCGTATGACATTAAATTTTTAGCTCGTATTATATTTTCGTCTTTATGGGTGATGTGTGCCATCTAACCGACAATGTTTCGATCGTTATCAAGTTTTTACTTCGTATATCAAGCAATCACCCATTGTGAAGTCGGCTCAAATCCAGCAGTGAGACATACATACAGGGTGGAAGTAGACCGCTCTCGAAAACAAAGACAGGTGACCCTACTAGTCCTACTTGTAATGATAGGCTAGAAAAAAATAGATTCGGTTGAAAAAAAACTTTACTAAGATGACAAATGACGCAATATATTCAAAACTTACGATCATATATTCCAGAATTGAATGACCTCGCGTAGAGAAAAAATTTTTTTTTTCTTTCGTATTGTTTTTTTTTTCTAGCCTATCATCACAAGTAGGACTAGTAGGGTCCCCTGTCTTAGTTTCCGGGAGCGGTCCACTTCCACCCTGTATGAGCTGAGATGATAATGTATGTGAAAAACGAATTTGTGATGAAATGATTCTCCAGTAACCATGACAGCTGAAACGTCAAATAAAAAACGTCTATAAAAAAAGAATCAAATAATAGTGTTCACGTTGTGAACAAGGCACGCCGTCTATCGTCTGTGCGCGGTATCTGTGCCGTGCGGATAGTGGCTACAATTCGACGCAACAATAATGACACCACTTTATAATTCAATGAGATATGTCGATTATAATACACCTAATAAACCAATATATCAATTTTAACAGTTTTCTTTATTTATATCAAGAAACAAATGTGCCGCAGCCGGCACATAGATTAGACAGATTTCTAATGTTTACGCAAATATTTACACATTTGAAATGAAACTATTTTTACGGATTTTAATCGGGTTTGTATTTGATATTTAATTTCCCCACGTTTCGAAGACTTTACAGCGTTCATGCTCACGGAAGGACTAACACGTCATGTCCAATAAAAAAAAAGAAAGTAATTGACCTGCTATACCACGCCAGCCAAAGTGGAATTTTATTTCGATTTTATCTTCACCTTTTCTTGATTTGCGGTGGGCTATGGATGCGTCTCGCCCCGCCAAATTGGTGACGGGTGACGGAAGAGGCGGCGCGTGACCCCATAGATCCACCGTGCAACTCCTCTCTTTGCTGTACGAGCGGGCCACCGGTACCCGATATTTGTCTTCGGTGGCCGAGTTTATCTTCACCTGCAGTGATGTTATCTGCAACAAATTATAACATGCTTTTCTGCTGCTTGCGTGAACGTGAAGGAATTACGCTACATACTGTCTAGTTATCAACTTCATCTAGCACGTAATTTATCCATTTTGTCTTTATTCTTCACATGTAAGCTGAAAAAGAAATACGACTAACGAATTCTAAAAATAAAGAAAAACATTAAAAGCATAAGAAACAACACAATTCAGATCAAAGTGAAGTTCTTCAAAAGCTAATTAGGTACAAACGTAATAGGCCCGTGCGATGCGAAGCCTTTTGATGCTTCGATGCGACCTATTGTTCTGCCTACCACCTCTTTTGTTCTTCGAATGAATAAAAGAATGAACAAATGAATGGAACGAATAAATTTGTCGCGGCGTGGGAGTTATTAAGCTTTATTTTTAACCTTTTATTTGTTTTTCCGTATAATTTTTAAATAATCTCTGGTTTCATGGTATTTGGTTGAAACACTAAGTTGACCTAAGAAATAAATGTTTTTTTTTATTGCATATGGTGGCAAACGAGCAGACAGCACACCTGATGGTAAGTGTCACTGCCGCCCATGGACCTTTGCAATACCAAGAGTATAACCAGGCCGCTGCCTACCAATACAAACTCCAAACCCACCCCAGTTGGGCTTCCGGCTCTCTCGCTCACCGAACGAAGCGCAATAGCTCATTGCCATTACTCAGACGTCGATCTTCTGCGAGAGTGTGGTACTACCCCGAACGGACCCCGACCCGCGGCTGTAGACAAAACTGTCCACAGCGTGGTCCTGCCACTAATGTTTTTATTACGAGGGACTTTCAGGTCAACCATGATGAAAGCTGAATAAGTTGAATAGACTAACTAAATACTAAAATCAATCAACACTTAATAGTACCGTCTCTGCTATCAGGGCACGTGAAACCCACACCCAGGACGCCTGACTCTAACGGACCTAGAAAGTCTATGATTTTCGCTTTCACTATACCTACCTATATTGTTATTTTTACTTAAGTTGAACAATAAGAATTAATCGTAAGCAACTAAAACTTTCCCTATGGTGACGGAGTAAGAATACAATTCACCACCCCATCTTACCAATGGGTGATCGTAAGATACGACTAGGGTATATAAGACGCAAATAACTGCTATGCAAGGGAAGCAAAACTCGAAACCCTTTATTAACACGTCTAACCAGGGCGGTATAGTTGGTTAATTTCCCTCTCATTATGGTCCTCAATCTCGTCATCCATCCTCGGTCTCGAGCCCAGCAGTGGGACGTATAAGAGCTGAGATGGGAATGATGAATGATTAAAATTTATAGCACGGCTAATAAACAACATATCATAATTCCTGACGTATACGTAGCAAAAAATCTTATTATTATAATTTATTAATTATATCATCATAATTCTCCTACTCTTATCCCAATTACTTGGGGTCGATACAATATATATTCTTCTTTCATTGTAGAAGTTATTGGCAATCGATTTATGACCGGCCGCCTGCCAGATGTCAACCCTTCTTGTGAACGTAATCGTTGTCGTTTTTTTGTTTAAATAAATTATATTGAGTAAAAAAGTAGTGTCAAAATAAAGTACGGCTGTAGGTACATAGTGTCAAAATAAAGTACATACGGTAATTTTAAATCAGCTGATGTTCAAGATTAAATGTATTAGCATCGCTATCTGATAGTTTAAACAGCGCTAACGTTGCACGAACTGAGCTTAATGCTGAATGAATTTAACTTGACTACTGAACGAAAACCTAACGTCCTTCCACACCCATGTAGCTGTGGTATTTTTGAAGACTAAGAAAACAGATCACGAGCTATAAACTATGAGTACGTTCTCTTAATTTAAAGCGACATTTGCTGAGTTCTCTTGTCATTATATGTTTAGAACAAGGAACATCTTATCCAAATATAAAATATTAAATTTAAACTGATCTACAATGACGTTACGACGTATGTGTATCCCATAATTAAAACCACAATTTCGAAAAGTTTCTGTATGGCTCTGTGGCGCAACGGATAACGCGTCTGACTACGGATCAGAAGATTCGAATTCCAGGTTCGAATCCTGGCAGGGTCGGTAGGGTAATTTTGATTCTTTTAATAAAATGTGATATTTTTTAAATTGTATCATCAATATTTCGCATTTACATAAACATTAAATAATGACGTAAAAAATAATCAATTTGGTGGCCACAGTAGGGTGCATTGATAATTCACACACTTAAGAGGCCTTCAAAGTGAGACCTATCCCAGATAAACTACAGGAGATTCGTCTGCGGTGGTACGCAGACGTTATGAGGCGACCATCCGAGCATATGACCAGAGTGCTAGATATCCAAACTAAACGTGAAGACGAGGAAGACCCCGAATCACATGGATGTCTGTAGTAACTAAGAACCTTAAAGAAGCCCAAATCAATAAAGATACGACCCAGGACCGAGCTACCTGGAGACGCATGATACGGAGGGCCGACCCCAAATAAAATGGGAAAGGGCCAGGCAAAAAAGAAGAAGAAGGTGGATTAATGATATTTTAAGTCTTAGGAAACCTTTCGGTGTAGGCGGCGCAGACATTTTTATAGAGTGGGGATATATAATATAATCTACAGAAGTCAAAGAAAAGCTAATGGTTGGAAACAGAATTAAGCTATATTACACTAAATTAATTCATTATAATGTGAGAATTAAATGTTTAATGAAATGCCTTTCATCTAAGGAGCAATTTGGATTAATTAAGCATAATAGAGATGAAAAGCTTTATTAAAAGCTCCGCATGGATGATTCCTTGCGAACTTTTAAAGGAACAAAGCTTTTATATCTATATACCTACATATATCTACATAAAGCTGTTTCTTTCTATCAGATGCTATAAGCTTTCCAAGAGAGGCTGTTAATTCTCTTAGTGTTGCCACAGCCGGTTCTTACTAAAATGTTGGGAATATGATGTTTTAGAACTGATATCGATTTCGGATAGGGTTAGGGTTAAAAAATTTTTTTAAAGGACCACTCTGCACTAATGAAATAGTCCTTGTATTGCGGGGGACTTCGCAAACATGCAATTAACGTAGACAAATTACACCCAGACTCGGAGCAACACTTTGTGGATCGCATAAAGTTCTATCCTGAGTGGAAATTAAACCCAAGGCACTGGCACGGAAGGTCGGTATCTTAACCACTACGTCATCTCTGTAGTCATGTTTTGGGACAATTATTTGCGATTATCTGACAGTTTTGGATAATTTTGGTTTTGGATATTAGATTTTTAGGTATTTTAATAGTGGTAGAACCACGCTGTTGATAGTTTTCTGTCTACAACCGCGGGCGGGTCCGCCCGGGGTAGTATCACACTCTCGCAGAAGATCGACGTCTGAGTAGTGGCAATGTGCTATTGCGCTTCGTTCGGTCAGCGAGAGAGCCGGAAGCCCAACTGAGGTGAGTTTGGGGATTTTATTGGTAGACAGCGGCCTATGCTATATCCTTGGTATTGCAAAGGTCCATGGGCGGCAGTGACACTAACCATCAGGTGTGCTGCTTGCTCGCTTGCCACCATAAGCAATAAAAAAATGGCAGTGCTAAGTATGTTGATTAGTCAGTCCAGATACAATAGGAACGCTATAATTGTTTAATTAATATTTCAACGCAGTATTGTGGTCGATAAAGTATTAAAAACGTTTAAAAACCGGTCACAGTGGCCGCAGAATCATTCTAAGTAATATTTTATTGGTAGGTCTAAGTGCAGCAGCGGACATCATTGACAAGTTGACAAGGGTATGGATGAAAATAAAACCGTCCTTAATCTGCCATGTATTATTTGGCTGGCAACCTACGCCTTTCTGCGGACCATTTTGCCGCCTTGTCTCATAATCCTCCAGCCGTTAGATACAATGGACACCCACGCTAAATACTTGTATAAAGTAGAATATATTTAAATAAAATGTATAAAGTACAAATAATATGTAAGATCATATAAACAGCTGATTAAAACAGTATGCAAGATGTTGTATCAAAGTTTGTATAACAGGGAAACATTTTAGAAGTACGTAAGATCAGCTGCTGGAGACTTTGACGGGTTCAATGTAGCATATACTTTTTTATCTTCTTTTTAAGACTCTGCACTAAGGAAATATTATATTATGGAGAATTTCACAAACATTCAATTAAACAAACACAAATTATAATCAGAATTAGAATAACAATTTATAGTTCGCACAAAATATTATCCTATATAGGAATCGAACCCATGACAATGACATGTTAGGTCAGCATCTTAATCACTACGCCATTTGTGCTATCATTTTGTATTTATCATTCATATTGTACCAAATAGTAATTATCATTTAATAATATTTAGTCCGATTGTATTTATCATTTATTAGCATTTCATCATCATCACAGCCCATATATGTCCCACTATTGGGCTCGGGCCTTTACCTCGGGAGGGAAGATAACCTACTATACCGCGCTGGTCAGACGTGCTGGTATAGGGTTTTGTTTCGAGGTTTCCCTCTCTTGCATAGATGTTATATGCGTTATATATCCCTTAGTCATCTCTTACGTTCACCCACGGATAAGATAGGGGGGTGGTGAATTCAGGCGCTGCTCAAGCACATGTAGCGCCCGGGTGCAATCAATAACCTGGCGCCCTCTTGTACCAAAGTGGGTGAACAAAATGGAATAGGTTGATGGTTACAAGCGGCTCTCGGCGCCCCCTAACACCCGGCGCCCGGGTGCACCGCACCGTCTGCACTATAGGTAAAGCTGGCCCTGGGTGAATTGTATTCTTACTCCATCACCACACGAAGCTATTAGTAATATTAGCATAGCATTGACAATTTATATAAGATATATAAAGAGGAAGTTTGTAAGTTGCGCTAGTGACGGAAAAGTTAAGAAATGAAAGATTGACATGGTATGGACATGTGATGCGACGGGATGAAAGTAATGATGTTGTCAAGAAAGTTTTAAGTATGAATGTTAAAGGCTTTAGGGGTAAGGTAAAAACCGAAGAAAAGATGGATGGACTGCGTGAAACATGACATGGATAGACAAAGAGTGACCATAGAGATGACGTCTGATAGGGTTGTATAGAAGGAGAAGACATATTGCATCGACCCCAAATAGATTGGGATAAGAGTAAGTTGATGATAATTAATATTAGCATTTACTTACTTAAAATTATATAAGCGAAAAGTGAGTATGTCTCTTACTTGTTTCAGGTTAGCAAGAGAAAGTTTCACTTAAAATAAAATCGTCAAAATTATATTCATATAAGTTTAAAACTAAGCTATGTTTTTTTCCACAGATGTTTGGTATACTGAATGTGCCACATACTTCAGGCAAGATTCTACGATACCCTGGACCGTCGCGAACTCGTGGTGTACCTTCTTTCAAAGTGCCTCCTCAGCGAGACAGGTAAAGCAAATAATTAACTATCCTCCATTCAAAGTACTGATGACAAAATAGATATTATTGAAATTTATCCATCATCCATTCATTCATCAGCCCGTAGACGTACACAACCCACTGGTGGACACAGGCTTTCCTACGAGAATGCCACTCAGAACAGTCCTCTGCCGTTTGCATTCAACCCTGCAACTTGTATGAGTCCATTTTCTTTGAAAAAAAATTCTGGATAGCACAAGGTATTGTCCTCTGTGGTAACTTAATCCAAGCCACTTGGTGCTGTAGGTCGGTAACGTAACCCCCATTCCATCTGTGATTCACAAAATATTAATGTAAATTATTTGGAATCTATCTGATCCACAATCTAACGTAACTTAAGGTGACCTTCCAAAACTTTCTTAACACTAAATCATTCAGGTGTCCTTCTCCCTATCGTTTCTTAGCTTTAAGTTTATCATAAGAATATATATTAAAGCTTTACGTAAGTTTAGTATTTAAAGCATAAATACTTAGCGTAAATAATTATGAATGTTGAGGAAGCGAGTGAAGTATACAAGGATAGAGTTCTCTGGTACTCTGTTCTCTCTGCCTACCCTGCAAGGGACATGGCGTGATAATATGTATGTATGCATGTACTTAGCTATATTTAATCATAATGAGAAGCTGTGTGGTAGCGGCTACGAATACTAACAACTCTTACTTTGCACGTGGATGTCGTAAAAGACGACTAAGAGCCTTATAACGATCTGGGCCAACTCCATCTGGTGCCGTTTGGTCAACGATTACATTCCCAAGGACGGTTGACGTCTGGTAGGCGGTTGGTCATAAAACTATTGCCAATAACTTTTACAATATGTACTATGAAAGAAGAGTACATATAGTATCGACCTTTATTCTGTAATTCACGTAATAGTGTAGATACATAGTTAATAATTAATATAGAAAGATTTTCAATCCATCCCGCTGCCCTTGTCTTTATTTTTTAATAGTTCTTTTAGTTGTTCTTTTCCTTCTAAAATAGTTTTCTAATTATGCTGAAGATTCACATTTAAATTTGTGCATTAAGTTACTCATAAAATCTAATAATGTTTTTTTACCCTCCAGGTTTGAGGCTTTGAAGAAACTGATCCGACAAGAGCACGTTCGTGAATTGCAAAGGAAATATGAGGCGGAACAAAAGCAAGAACTGAAGGACCTCACATCTGGACGGAAGTAAGTTTTTGTCTTAATTTTATTATTACTATATTATTATAATATTACTATGTTATTATAATATTACTATATTATTATAATATTACTATGTTATTATTAACTCGCTTTCTTGTATGTCTATCCGGATGGAGTTTTATAATTAATTTTAAACTAACTTCAAAATTAATTAGATACTTGAAATTTGACCCATAGCTTAAAAATGGATGACAATGCATTAAAAGAAGTAAAACAAAAAATAATCATGGTCATCTCAGCTCATACACGTCCCACTGTTGGGCTCGAGCCTCCTCCATAATGAGAGGGCAATTGACCTACTATACCACGCTGGTCAGACTTGTTAGTATAGGGTTTTGTTTAGAGTTTTCCTTCTCTCGCATAGATGTTATATGTGTTTTATATCACTTAGTCATCTCGTACGATCACCCACGGGTGAGATAGGAGGTGGTGAATTGTATTCTTACTCCGTCACCACACGGATAAAGTAAAACAAAAATAATAATAATAAACAAATAAATAAAATAAAGTATTTATACAACCAATTCCAACATTTCATTCACATAACCCTAAAAACTAAAAATAATAATGTAATAATGTACTAAAACTATTATGAATGTAGTTATTTTTTCTTTTCTCTATAGGTTGAAAATATTTTTAGATTGTCTGCAGTATAAATCACTTGAATTTTTATTATTCGTTAGCTAATGATGTTGTCGAAATGATCAATGAAGTTATAAATGAAAAAGCGACATAAAAATAGATACATCTTCAAACTGAAAATAATTTAACCAAGTTTTATTTATTTTTAAATGTTATATAGAAAATAACAGGAAAACAAATTGAAATTAGGACGTCATTCCAATTCGGTTATTTGTAATATGAGCGTGCTTTTAATTATTATATTTTTTATTCTTATTGCCTAAAGTAATTTGCTATCTTTAATTATTTTTTTTGTATTTATTGTTCTAAGAAGATATCACACATAATACTTCAATGACAATTGAATACGAATTTATTCTGCCAAAAGTTGTTATGACAATAATTGCATAGTAAGTCATTTCATTAGTATAATTTTGCCAATATTTTCATATCGCTCATTGCTCAATATTTATATGTCCATTTGATATGTTTTTTGTAATATTTGGCCATAATGAAAGTGTATATATAGTACAAAAAAGTTTGTTAAAACCAACTGGTGCAATTATTATTAGCGTTTCAAAAAAAAAAAACTCTTTGGTACTATGAATAATGTCTCAATATTTATTGTCATATGATTTCTCTCTTTACCGTGTGGTGACGGAGTAAGAATACAATTCACTACTCCATATCTGACCCGTGGATGATCGTAAAAGAGGACTAAAAGATAAAATATGCATATAACATCTATGCAAGTGAAGGAAAACTCAAAACTAAACCATATACCAACACGCATGACCAGCGTGGTATAGTAGGTTAATTTCCCTCCCATTACGGAGGAGGCTCGAGCCCGACAGTGGGACGTATATGAGCTCAGATGATGATGATGCATCTAAGGGTTGGTAATCGTAGCCACCCTCACAGGGTGGTCTTCTGTTTCTTTGTATTTATACAATATTTTTCTGTTTTTTTTTATTTAGTGATGACTACGCGTATGGCACTTATGGCGAACAAGAGCCTCGAGGCTTGCAGCCACTGCAGATGGAGTACCCTGCTGATGAACCCACCTCTAGGCACAGCAAGTAAGTTTTATATCATATTGTTGAAGAACTATCAAATCCTGTAAAGGGTAATAATTTTTCGAAACTTCCTAACTTAGATCCAGGATTGAAGGGAATGAAATGAGGAGAGAGGTTGTGTTTTGGGCTTCTGGAGTTCTCTCGCTTCTCAAATGAAGCGCACTAGCAATTTGATACAACTCTGACGTCGATTTTCGACATAGTGTGGTACTATCCTAGACTAACCGTCCCATTTATTGCTACAGGCAGAAAATAGTTTTCAGCCTGTAGCAATAAATTGGTAAATTATATGTTAAAAACATAATTTGATCGCACAAAGTATTTTCTGCATGAGAATCGAATGCTTGACGCTCTCTATGAAAGGCTCACTCTTAGCCTGCCAAAACTTATGTGCATGTATAAATAATCAAGCATGTTAAATGCTTCAGTAATTTTAATAACAGGGTCGTGTCATCGTTTAATACAATTCTAACTGCAAAGTTAGAGTATTAAATCTGTATAAATATTGTCGGGCACACATACATACATATCACCACGCCATATCCCTTGCAGGGTAGGCAGAGAGAACAGAGTGCCAGAGAACTCTATCCTTGCATACTTCACTCGCTTCTTCAACATTCATAATTCTCTTCATACACGCTCACCGGTTTCGGAGACTCTTGACTCCACCTTATTTCAGTACGTGACCAATCTGGTCTAGGTAGGTGAGTCTCGGTCTCCCCCGGTACCTACATCCTTCCACTTTCGCATTGTATATCTTCTTAACCAGACGTTCGTTCGGCATTCTTTCCACATGTCCGAACCATCGGAGCATTCCCTTTCGCATCTTTACACCAATACTCTCTTTCATACCTACTCGCTCTCTTACGTCGTCGTTGCGAATGCTTTGCTTCATGCTCTTTTCTACATACCCAACTCTCGCTTCCATATAGTAATGTTGGGACAAGCACTGCGTTATGTATTGCTACACGTGCCTTCTGGCTGAGGTGGTGGCTACCGAGAAGTTGTCCCAACGCTCCGTTCCCTCTATTTCCCGCATTCACTCTTCGCTCTATATCAGTGGTGTACCTTCCAACTCGGCTAAAACCACATCCAAGATATACAAATTCATCCACTTGCTCTAGTACATCATTACCTATTTTTACTCTTACATCTGTTCTGGCTTCATCTCTTTCAAAGACCGTTATTTTGGTTTTGCTCACATTCACGCGTAGACCCCTTTTCTTACAATCTTCTGTCATTGTGTCGACTAGGGTGTGCAGGTCAGTCGCTGACTGTGCCAGCAGGACTGCATCATCTGCATAGAGCAGTGACCACTGAGTCGCCCATCTGGACTCCTACATTCATATGCTTCAACCTGTGGAGACATTTATCCAGATATATGATAAACAACCTGGCTGACAGAACGCACCCCTGCTTAACGGCGATATTGACGTCAAACCAAGGCGACATTCCATCATCCAGCCGCACACAGGCTCTACAGCCCATGTAACTTGACTGCACAGCCTGTAGCAGTTTACCGTTAATACCATACTCCGGTAAAATGTCCCAAAGTTCCTTTCGTTCCTTAGATGGCACACGTCTCCCATAAAGACGAAAATGTACATGTACATGTGTAAAATATGAGCCGAAAATTGAATGTCATAGGACAGCTCACACTTGTCTAAGTGGTAGGACGATTGGAACAGTATTCCAATAGAATTCGAGTCCCACGTGTGACATAATTTTTTCGCTCGTAAACAAGTTTTTATAGATAACCAAGCATGTTAAATACTAAATTTCAATAATTTGAACCGTATGTGCAGTTTTACCTATCTAGTGTTTATTTTATATTTACACTTATTATATTTTCACAGGAAACCACCGGCAGGAAGTCGTCAGATCTCGCAATTCTCACGCTACTCCGACGTGATGCTACCCCCCAGCCGCCGTTCAATCTACCACCCTTATTTCGAGCTCGCTCCTGACTTCATCCCATATTACTGAATAGTAAACCTCAGGATGAACCCACGTCTCAGCAGGGAATATCCCTTTAATGTACAAACACTCCATGGGCTTTAACTCCGTATATCAGTATTAAATATATGATAACGAAAGCATATCCTAACGCTTTCGCTTAGGCGGCACTACCGTCACTAAATGCGAGCTTCTATGCATTACCTTTCAATATTTTTTATATTTACGAAACAGATTTTCGAATGTAGATATGCGAAACTTTGAATTTTAATATACCCCCATTTTAAATATTCGCATTGTATTTTTCGATAGGTTTAAGATTAGGAATTCTTCATTGTTCGTTAACGAACTTTTTAAATACGGACTTCCTGTCCTGACAATAAAATAAATAACGACTCGAGCAATTATCTATTGCCGTCAATTCCTATTAAACTATCATGACAATAACATATACACTATAATCTGATAATAAATCGATATTGATGATATTATCCATAAATATATATATATATATTGATGTTTATTATAAATTAAGAGAAATTATCCAATTATAGATTAGAAATTAATTGTAAACTTATCAATTTGATGTGTATTCTGGCTGGTGTTTTATTCAATTCTCGCCTCGACTCCTGCTACTTATAAATCAAAAAAAAAACTTTAATAGTTATTACAGAATTTAAAGTATTCGATGTTGGAAAAATTAGAAATAATCGAGGCGAATGCTATATATCCTTTCAAATACTTTCGTTCTATAAAATACTTTTAAACATACATTGCTCATCATATATTAAATTAATCTTGTAATCAATCTATTTATAAAATTATATTACTATTTTATAAGTTAAATACTATTTTATTATTCTTTAAGCAGCTAACTGCCAAATAAATTCTGATTTCATAGAAATTTAGTAGCAAAATTTAATATTGTAACAATAGGATATACTTTTAGCGTATTAATATATATATTATAACCTATCTATTCATTTTTAATCACAATAAATAGAGGGATAAATGTTGTGATTAGTTGCTAAGTAATGATGTTACCATGATGTATTATAATTCAAAAGCCTTCGAGACGGCAAAAATTTTCGGCTGCGATTAAGCAGTCATATTAAATAACGTAAACGCAACCGAATACCGACAATGAAATGCTTTAATTACAATTAAATATTTCAATTTTTTGTAATTACACATAGTGTTTACACACACAAATTATAAATTAAAATGTGCCGCAAGGCTTACTTAATATTTCTGTAACGGATCCTCTTATAAGAACGAAACAGCCATGGGAACACCTTGAGGAAGATTACATCATGGAATGCCTGAATAAAGATCACATATTGTAAAGTTTAGTCTTCTGAATGTCTTAGTTATGTTAGTTTGGTAATCTTAGTTTGTTGTACATTGTTTGAATGTTAGCTATACCTACATTTAAAATCAAAATATTTTAACTTCTTTTCTGAACACATTGATTCCTACTGTAATTATTATGTATCTATATAATACTTTGAACATTCCTATTGTTTAAAATAATTAGCTATTACATTCAATATATCTCGTTAAACACTAGTGATGCAACAGATGTACTCGTATATTCTGTTCCCGCGCTTTTTGCACTTCATTTGAGGATGGAATAAAACCCAAAATGGATAATCATCACTAATGAATTTACAATTATATATTTTAGAATTCATTAGATGTAAATGTGATCAAACTGTTTTTCATAAAATGCACCAGTTAATTCTGAATCATTTAATTAATTTTATTAAACTTTTCATTTAAAAACTACTCTTTTCATTGTATTGACACTTCTGCTGCCGCATCTGTTGCCGATTTTATTTCCGTTAAAATTTAATCTATAGTGTTTCCGTTGTGTTCTGTTGCACCACTATTAATTTTATCAACACTAAACTATATATCAAAGAAGCACTGATAGAGAAGGCTGTAAATCTAAGAAAGTTGTTTGTTATCTATTTGTGTATTATACATATATATATATATATATCTAAACAACTATTGACATATAAGACGACAATAAGTCGACATAAAACACACAGACTATAAAATTTGGCTTTAAAAAATTATATTACATGTCATGTATTGTGGCTTTAAGCAAGTCAATAATAACATTAATCTTATATTTATTAAAGTGAGCAGTCTTACGACTGTCCCATCCTACGTACATGTTAACGATTTAGCGAGAATGTCTTTACATACATATTTTAATTTTATATATAATTTTCTAATGATATTCTGTAGAATTTTACAAATTATTTTATTGTCTATTTTAAATAATCATTAATAAATTAGATAGTTGATAAAATACATTGTGTAGTGTTTATTGAATGCGTATTACAGATATCATAGGTGTTTGGATAATATATGTGCAATTGTAGTTTTTCGCGGTTAACATATCTTGCGATTTGAAAAAAAAATGTCGCGTTATTACATATTGTGTACCTTAGTCATATCAAATCTATAAAACTTCTTATTTAATAAACCATCGAATGCTCTTGTATAATTCTCTTATAAATAACATTATTTAATTATATATAAATAAACGCAATTTTCCTTCAAGGATTGACCCGGTAAAAATAAATTAAATATAAAAAAAAACAAGAATTGTTATGGGCTGCATATGTTTTCACTTCCGTCGTTTGACAGTACGAAAGTCAAAACTTCATAAAGTTGAGAATAATAATACAAAATACGTACACCTTTTTTTCTTTGTTCGTTTTTCGTAAAGTAATAACATGTGTGCACATGTATGAACTAATATCTGTAATAATATGTAAATTACTATGATAAATTTTGCTCTAATTGATCGTCATTATAAATAGTCACTTAGTCGAGACGAGCCAACATTAATCGAGCATGAAAGCTGAGTCATATTCAATACCCACAAAAATTAAAAACAATAATTCTAATATAATACGGAATTAAAAAATTTTAAATTTTTTTTTTTTATTTTTATTTAACACGTAAAACATTCGATGGTTTTTTAAATGATAATTTTTTAAATGTATGTATTGTAATAATCAATTGTGGCAGCGCGGTCTTGTAAAGACAATAATGATGTTTCGACAATAAATTTAAATAATAAAATACGCGTTGCATGGTCTATAATTAATAATAAATAAGTATAGGACCGCGTTTGTCCGTTAAATAGGTATACAATTTAAATTATTCATTGATAAATTAATGTTTAAAAATGTATATTAATTGGTGGTTTTTTTGGGTAATAAAGATAGTTACATACTCCTGAGCATAATTGTCCAATTATTTTTTTTATGTTACTTACCTGTTTAAATATTTTATGTACCCTTATTATCAATCTTTAAGGATTGGCGATGGATGGCAATCTCAACTGGTTAGTATTGTAGCGATTAAGACTGCAGTCCTCGAGAGTGGGAATATATCCTACCAATCCTTATTTTCGCGTTGGAGTCGTAACAACCCTAAGTAATCACTAGGAAAATAAGAACCAGCACTTCTATAGTCTATCATATACCCTGACCGGCAATAAAACCACTGATACACATTCAACTTCGCTGAGCTGCTATCGCCTAAGCGAAAATCAACGACGGCAGATTCGCAGGAATCTGTAATGATTTCCCTCGACGAGATCTAAGTTCAACAATAAAATTAGATATGCTAACAGATAATTAGATTCAGTGGTAGTGGCGGCTCTAGCACATGTAGCACCCGGGTGCAATCAATAACCTGGTGCCCTTTTGTATCAAAATGTGTGAACAAAATGGAATAGGTTGCTAGTTACAACACGTTCAACTGAACTCGGAACCTCGCTAGAATACGTTGTCGCATGCTCAATCTCATTGTTTTGACACAAAACCAGGTAAACGCGATCAGATTATGGAGTTATAGTAGAGGCTCTATGTATCCCGAGCGGCTCTCGGCGCCCCCTAACTCTGCACTATAAGTAAAGCCGCCCCTGTTCAGTAATCATGAGGATGAGAACACTTAAATACAATCGACAATAATTGTGTTACCAAATATCTCTGAACCGATAAACAGCATCTATAATTTTTTTTTTTTTTTTTTTTTTTTATAATCGTGTACTTTTCAATTTTGGTAAATAAAGGTATCTGCTGCCCTTTAGCGGTTAGTTATAAACTTCAGTCTGCTACCGTGTGAGCAATTCTAAAGTATGAAGTTGTCGTTCTTCTCTCTGAGTACCTGTCAAATCATAATCGTGGGAGAACCCACTTTGCCAGCGACCCCCCGAACCGAGGTCCGTACCCCACAGGGGGTGCCCTCGGGATCGGTCGCTTAACTTTTACGGGTTGAGAGCCCTCAGCGGTCACCCACAGGCCGGGTAAAGTTGTCATAGCCATCTGAGGCTAACAACTAAGACACACAAAAAAAAATCTTCTCTCTGAGTATATTGTTCTGTGGTGCGGACAGCGGTATAGGACGGACGTATTCAGCGGCGTAGATGAAAACAAAAAAATTTAGACGATTTTATGGCGGTAATGGATACCGAGGCATTATATACTTGTATGGTGCAGAATATAATCAAAAGTTTGCTCACTCATTCTTGTCTACTCATAAAACTTATCTGGAATTTTCTGTAATCTTCGTATAGGTCACGAAATTCGCAATTTAAATATCGATATTTATTTAGTTCGTGCACTCCTCTCATATTAAGAATATCCTATTTTAAAATGTACTGCTTTCTAATCAGAAAAGGGATAATTTTGATAACGCCATGATTTTGAACACGTTTTGGCTACCTAAACACGTCCACCTAGGCCACCGCTACTGAAGGTACGTGGCGTGCAAAACGCACTGCTGGCAGACGCCGCTCGGCACGTCGCGCCGCGCTTAGCTAAGACCAAAGTCGTGACCATGCCATGATCGTCTACTGACATTCGATCCCCGGCACCCTAATTTTAATATTAACCTAGAGAGGATTAATCTAGTGAGAGTATTGGTGTAAAGATGCGAAAGGGAATGCTCCGATGGTTCGGACATGTGGAAAGAATGCCGAACGAATGCCTGGTTAAGAAGATATACAATGCGAAAGGGGAAGGATGTAGGTACCGAGGGAGACCGAGACTAACTTACCTAGACCAGATCGGTCATGTACTGAAGGAAGGTGGAGTCAAGAGTCTCCGAAACCGGCGAGCGTGTATGAAGAGAATTATGAATGTTGAGGAAGCGAGTGAAGTATGCAGAGATAGAGTTCTCTGGCACTCTGTTCTCTCTGCCTACCCTGCAAGGGATATGGCGTGATGATATTTATGTATGTAACCTAGAGAGGAAAGCCATTATCATGAGTCTATCCCACCCAATGATGGGGAACAATTTTATCCACCCGCTACTCGAATCTAACAAAATTTTTACGAGTATGAAAAATGAAAAAGTCTATAGTTTCATTCTGAAAAAATAATCTTTTGAAAAATTAAGGCAAGCGACGCCACGGGCATAGTATCTAATAAGTGTTTATCTTAATACTTGTCCTTTGTTTTAGACCCACAAACTTCAGATCGAAAACAATCTTATCTAGATTTACGTAGTTCTATTAATAGATTAATTAAAATGAAGGCATCAGACAGCTTTAGAGGTGAACGTTCAAGTACAATCAGTAATTTTACCAAACTTTAGTAGAACACTGAACTTTGATTAGTTTACCCGAACGTTCCGTATCTGATTGATGTTTTAATTGGGTTTATACCGGGCACCGTTCAAAATATGTGTAGGCAGAGGGTAGATTGATAATAGCTTTTGAAATTTCATTACCTAATATCTTCCGTTCACCGTTTGGTGACGGAATAAGAATACAGTTTAAAACAAATCTTGCCTGTAGGATAAAAAATATGACTAAAGGATACAATATTCGTGTAACATCTTTACAAAAGAGAAAAACTCAAAATGAGCAGAAAGAATGTGTTGTTCGTTCAGTGAGCGAGAAAACCGGAGACCTAATTTTCTGGTTGGGTTTTAGTTGGTAGTCTACAGCCTAGCTGTACCGTCGGTATTGTTAAGGTCTATAAGAGGCAGTAATAATTACCATCAGGTTTACTGCTTGCTCTTTTGCTGCCATAAGCAATAAAGAAACATAAAAAAATTAAAACCTTATACCAGGGGTCGACACAACAACCTTTTGAGTCGGAAGAGCCAAAATTTAGAATTTATAAAAGAGTTTTTAAAGAGCCACATTTTTTTTCTGCCACCAACAATTTGAACGTAATCCTCGTTAATCAATTCAGAAACATTTTTAAAAGTTTTCTTTATAAAATATTATTTTGCGCATAGAACTAAAGAGCCGCAACTTCACATCCAAAGAGCCGCAATTTCACATACAAAGAGCCGCATGCGGCTTGCAAGCCGCAGGTTGCCGATCCCTGCCCTATACCAACCAGTCTAATTAGCGTGGTGAATTTCGCTCTCACTATGTGGGTGATTCAAGTCTAGCAGTGGGACGTATATGATCTGTGATCAATAATTATGTTATCTAGTTGCATCCCTTAGTTGTCCTTAACGATCCCCCACGGGTATTGAAAGGGGTAATAATACTTTGTACTTACTCCGTCATTACACGAAATGACAATATGGTATACGCAATAATCGCCATGCCAGACGGGTGAACGACTGCAAGTATTATAACTTGGACAGCGCTAGTCATTATTAGTACCCAATCACCAAATATCCTTAGCCGATTTTTACAAGGCAAGTAACGGGTAGCAACAATTATTTTTTTCTTACCTCTTGGTCACCCAATAAGCAAGATTTAAGATTATCATTTCTTCTTTAACCTTTGTACGATTCTTGTTATGCCGAGTCTAGGTGTAATTTCACCGAAGACAAAGATCGGATACCGGTGGCCCGCTCACACAGCGAAGAGAGTTGCATGGTGGGTCTATGGGGTCACGCGCCGCCTCTTCCGTCACCCCGGACCGACTTGGCAGGGCGAGACGCATCCATAGTCCACCGCAAAAAAAAAGTCTGGGTGTAAAATTGTTGTATTAAAATCCGCCATACATGGATTATTTTCATAGTGCAGGATTGTTTTAAAAAAAAGTCAAGGCAACTAGCTGGGCCAGACGTGCACTCAAAATACGGAGGGAGAATACGCTTCATAGGCATACATATGTTTTAGATGTCCTCTTCTCTAGTAGGTACTCGAACATCCCATCCTGTGTAATTAAAGACAATCTACTTAAGGATGATTGATGATGCAATCAACTTGATTGCATTGCACTTTACTGCAACCTGATTGAGCTGCGTGATATAAGTCAATTGCCCTCTTATTAATGATAACCTGTATCTTATAGTGGGAAAAAGAAAATCAGAAGTCGGTACAAATCTCATTTGCAGTAATCTCTTCTGCCCAAAGTCCCCAAAAATAATTACATTACTTTGAGGGTCAAAAATAAAACACAATTATAGATAATTTCTTATATATTTTTTACAATTGAAATAATACAGGCGGTTACATAAAAAATAAATAAGTTTCGTACGATTTACAATGTGTGATGTCTTAACATAAAGTATACAAAATAATGTTTCAAAATTAAAAAAAAATGTCTGTACATTATTTATTAAAAAAAAATAACCAAATTGGTTATAATTCGACTTAAAAATACAAATATTAAATATGAGGATTAATTACATTTAAAAAGATCCATACGCTTCTCTATCAATGTTACTCTTGCCACTGACTGTCATTAAAAAAAACTATATATTTCGCGGGTAAAATCATTCTTATTTTTTTTATTAAGTCAATATTGTTTGTGCTATAAGTAGGAGCAGATTCATAGATCACGAAATCATAAATGAGGTGATAAAAAGTATGTCACCGATTTATTTCATGTAAAATTTGTTTTAAAAATAATATATCCATACATAAGTTAATAATGGATTATGAAAGTATTTGGTGGTTTTTGCAGTTGATGGTGAACGTAAAAAGAATTACAGTCATTTGAATCTATACGTATCATAAAGCTTTATTGACACTAATATTAATACAATTAATACCACATGCTTACAAACGCATTTTCGATTAGGACTATTCTAATATTCGTAAAAAGTCTATGAAACATTTAAATACACTGGAGACTTAATTAACTCAGCTAATTGTTGTTTTAAGACTAAGTTCATGACGAACGACTTGTGTAGTTATTTTGAAGTCCAATGTTAGAAAGATAACGTAGATAAAAGAGGGACAATTATATCTTTAAAAGAGACGCATACGTGTTCCACGCATAACTCTCTTAGATCAGGCTCTCTAAAATCAAATAGAACCGTTAGAAATGGTAGTCAAGAATTGCCGGGGTGTTCAAGAAAGGATGTGAGGAAAGTAACCCTCTTTACAAGTAAGAGGTAGAGGTAGGAATACTGCGAGGCTTTAGCACGTAAACAGTGACGTGAACGGGATTGCAGAATAACTCATCCGCCGGAGGAGTAATATAAACGATTTTTTTACGTAAAAATGTATATATTCACCTAAATATTTTACTAAATTTAAAAATCTGATAAATAAAGTCTCCACACAGCAACCTTTTATGTATTCATAGTATCAGTATTATATGTATTTCAGCTTATAAAATTAAGAGTTTTAAGTCCCCAATGCAAAAACTTTCTTTTACAAATACATATAAACAAACACAAATCACATGTCATACAGAACACAAAATTCATAGATTCAAAACAGTATCGATATTTACCGTATATCTAAATTAGCGTGTGCATAAATAATAAGTTTTAGTGCAGTAAATTAGTAAAAAAAAACTTCTATAATAGAAATAAAATGATAATTATTACTATAGCCCCTACTGACGTTAAGGGCCCCAAGTCTGCTTTATGATTCATATTATATGCGTTCATTTTAGTCTAAAGAGTCTTTATAGCAGGACTGGGTCATATTTTTTCAATGTTCTTCATATAACGCAGCTCAGCAGTCAAACTTTTAATAAATAGCGAGGACAATACACAGTCAGAACAAATATGGAATGCGTTATTAAAACAAAGGTGAGGAGAACGTGACGTGCTGAATTATTAAAAATTGGCACAATATATTTCGTAAAAAGGCGGTTTTATTACAGAGTGATATTATATTCGTGAATTATTCTTATCTAATTTAAATTAGAAATATAAATTATGTTCTGTGACATTTCACTGCTACGGAGTAACTTCGTGCAACAAAACTTAGAAAAAAATACGAAGCTGCTTTTGTACTCTTAAAACCTTTTTCTATCTGATATATTCCTTGTAGAGAAGAACTTTTTTGTTTTGTCTTAATCCTATTTCATGAGGCTACATGAATCAAAATGATGTCAAAACATAGCATGTAATGCCATTTGCCTTTGCCTTAGAAGGGAATTCTTCAGCACAGAGAACCATCATAATAATTCTTATCATCAACGAGAATGTACCGGTCCTAGAGAAATCACGCAAGTATTATAATTTAACGAGAGTATAAAACCAAATTATGTTAAAAAAAAATTAAAATAAAAAAATGGATCTAAAGTTGTCGTTTTTGGATAATATCCGAATAACTCTAGATTCACAAACACGAAAGTAATCCATATTTGTAGATATCGCAAAATTTTTGGCAATATAGAATACAGGCGCGGATCAAACCTTCAATAAGAGTTGAGGTCACAACCACCCGAAAATCCGCCGAATGCGAATCGGCGTATTGACTTGCTCATGATCAATAGAATCGTGCGTAATACGGAACGTAGTAAAGTATCTATTTTCTGCGCTGCGTTCCGATACACGAACGATCCATTCTATTGACAAGGCATTGAATATAATATTATCCGCCTACCGATCTCTGGAAAAGACGTCATAAGTCTAATTAGGGTTGTGGGCATGCCTATCGCGCCCACACCGGTGACTCCACCTTTGATAGAATATATGGATACTAATATTATAGAGCTGAAGAGTTTGTTTGAACATCCTAATCTAAAAAACTAGCAGTTCGAATTGAACTCATTTATCAAGGATGGTTTATATAAAAATCACAATGACTGAAAGGGACGAAGCATCAATGAAAAATATTGCGAAAATGAGGAAAAATATTTCTTTTGTAAGCTACCGTGGTGTATTCCACACTGTATTGGTGACTACGATCCATTCTCCAGAGAGGAAGAGAAAGGATTAAAATACTTTCTCTTTCATATGACACATACGAAATTGCGCGGGTCGCCTAGTAATATATGAATATGATCGAAAAGATAAATCGATTAGGATACAACCGATTACAAAATCACTCTGTATACATTTTTATAAATATAATAATTAAAATATTGTACATAACTTACACGCTATAGCAACACTCGGGCGTACGACATGGAACATCGACGGCCCGTTTCACAAATGTCAAACAAAGCCACACAGGTTATATCTGCTGTCTTTTTCCTTTTACATTAAACAGAAAAGGACGGCATGACATAGTTAATGTACAACTTCTTTTGATATTACGAAACGGGCTCTTTATTCTAAAATTGTTTTTTTTTTTTCTTTATTATAATACGTAAGGAAATATGGCTCAATAGTTGACTACGTAAATGCCTCGAATTATTTTATACAACTAATGCCGCGATACAATGTTTTAAATTTGAGACAATGTCTGAACGAATACGAACTTTTAGCCGTAGGAATATCTCACATATCCGTAAGCAAGCATACCTTAATTCCTATTGGTATATAGCTGGGAATGTTTAATACAATGAACACTAAGGGGTGCTGATACAATAACCTCTCTTTTAACTGAACCTCTCTTTTATCTTTCCATAATTAAAGGATAATTTTCACCGTTCTCACTGACTCATAAATATTAGGCGACACCTTAGACAATATAAATGACAACGTTAAGGTTAATTAATTAAAAATTAATAAGATAATAAAATCAAAATTCAATTTATCACACGTAACATTAACGTTATATGCTATTTATAATGTTTAGGTATCATCTATAATTTAGGGTCGTTTGTAAAAGCGGGCATAAGCCTATACGGCACACAGACGGTTTGAAAAACAGGTTTTAGTTCGAGATTACCATCGCCTATATCAGGGATCGGCAACCTGCGGCTCGAGACCCACATGCGACCCTTTGGATGTGAAGTTGCGGCTCTTTAGTTTTATACGCAAAAAATATTATATAAAGAAAACATTCAAAAATGGGTCTGAATAGATTAACGAGGATTATGCACAATTTATTCAAGGAAAAAAATTGTGGCTCTTCAAGAATTTTAAACTTTTGTATATTGTAATTTTTGGCGCTTTCCGACTCAAAAGGTTGCCGACCCCTGGCTTATACAATCTGTAGAAGCGATATTTTGTATTGCCAGTTTTATAGTTTTAATTAACTAATTCGGGACATCTCTTTAGGTTTAAAAAGCTGTGTAGATTAAATCTAGACTTAGTGATTATTTTTACGAAACAAGCCCGAATATTCAATAGTACAATTATTTATATAAATTCACGGTTTTGGAAAATATAACTAGTCCAAATATTCAATTTTCTAGACCTAATTGTCCAAAAGAACGAATCATTAGACTATTTTATTTTTTACAAGCAAATATTTAAATTTGCAATATAGAAACGTGCTTGAATAAATCTCAAAATTAAACATTTAGAAATTATTATGTGTTATTATGTATCTCTTCGTTAAAAACCGATAAACAGAAATATCAAAAATAGTGATGTTATGAAACTCCAAACAATGAAATATAAAAAGTTTCAATTTAAATAATAAAAAAATTAAAAAAATATGCGACACCATAGTTTTGTTAAAATTTCGGATAAAGACGACTGGTTCATCGCATAAATTTCTTTCCTTAGTCATTCATTCAGTCTGATCGTTTTGGATCGCCAAAAACGATGTCATTTTAACATAACATTATTATCATTAATAATGAATTATTTCTTTAATATTATAACTCATAAATATTATAACTAAAGTTATTTTTGTCAAGCATTTCCCACTTTTTATATGACCATTTTGAAGATCATTTACCTCTACAATGACGTTAAATAAGAAAATATTTTAAAATTAATATTTTCATTCAAAAAATGAGCTGAATCTCGCACGTATATATATATACATGCTTATCAAATTCTATAAACATTCAGTTGCTAGGTTACAGTTATATATGTAATAAATCCTCTACTTATGGTACGTACGTATTCACACGGGTCTTCTAGTATACTATAATTACGTAATTACACTTGACATAATTACGCTTTTCTAAATACAATCATTAATAAAAAAAAATCGTAAATAAATGGTTGACAGAAATTATATACCTTCGTTGACGTTTCATCGTCCTTACATCGTGCTTATTTAATTTAATATTACGATAGAAACTGAAATCTCATGTCCCAAACATTTCTAAGATAACGAATAATTGAATCATATAAAAACATAGCAATCTCCACTCAGGGTGATTTTGGGCAATTTAAATAAAACACATATAATAATACATATAGCTATACCTAGACCAGATTGGTCACGTACTGAAGGAAGGTGGAGTCAAGAGTCTCCGAAACCGGCGAGCGTGTATGAAGAGAATTATGAATGTTGAGAGGGCGAGTGTAGTATGCAAGGATAGAGTTCTCTGGCACTCTGTTCTCTCTGCCTACCCTGCAAGGGATATGGCGTAATGATATGTATGTATGTACATATAGCTTTTCAATATTTTCTATTGTACTATAACCAGGATGCTATAATGCACATACAATAAGATAATAAAATTACTAAACAATAATGAAAAATGGAAAAATACAAAAAATAATAAAAATGGATATTGCTATATTTGCTTCTATACGATTCAATTATTGTTTCGGCGTTTGTGCCATATATATTTCCAATGCTATTTCTTTAGGTATACGAACGTTTTTATGGGCATTAATGGTTGGATGAAAATGATATTCCACGATTATATGACAATACCCTGATAATTGTCGTATCTTCCAAATGTAATTTGCGAATGAAGTTTATTAAGATTTAAAAAAATACAAATATTGAGCGAAAGATTAATTGTAAACGATATCATGTCCAATATTAATGCGCTTATTTTGGTTTAAAGTGTAGTAAGATTAATAATAATAAAATTAACCAGCAAATCTCGTACGAAGTGAAACTTCAGACATTTGTTAGTGATTTTATTATTACCGAGATTGTAAATAAAGCTGAATTTTATTGAAGCAAATGTATCATAATTTCAAGGAAGAATATTCTATATAAAAACCGTATAAGAAATGCTAAATTAATATAGAATGACTTGATAGTCTATTATGATTATTAGACATGGCAGTCATTATTCCTATTATTTCTTAATTATACAGGGTGCAAGTGGACCGCTCTCGAAAACAAAGACCCTACTAGTAAAAATTTATTTCACAACGAATTTTAAATTTATTC
The DNA here is from genome assembly GCA_905163515.2 of Lymantria monacha. Lineage (NCBI taxonomy): Eukaryota > Metazoa > Arthropoda > Insecta > Lepidoptera > Erebidae > Lymantria > Lymantria monacha. The sequence goes on along the minus strand of LR991107.1, from coordinate 7,947,170 downwards.
ACATTTCATCGTATTAGGACAGTGCCACGTAACGATAATTCCATAAAAAATACGTTTACTCAGATGAGAAAAGACGCAATCTATTCAAAACTCACAATCATATGTTCAAGAATTCAACAATCTCACGTGGTGAAAAAAAATTTTTTTTTCATCCGATTCGATTTTTTTTTCTAGCTTATCATTACAAGTAGGACTGGTAGGTTTACCTGTCTTTGTTTTCGGGAGCGGTCCACTTCCATCCTGTATACTGAAACGATGCAACTACTAGTAAATATTTGCCACATCTGAAGTATTTCATTATACCATTTATCGACTATTATCAACGAAATAATAGCGAACAAAAGAAAGTATAATAAAATGAGCAATTTTCTTCAGTCTTATATTTAAATCCAATAAAAAATCAAAATTGCCAAACTGTTTAAACAATTTGTCAGATAAATAAGGTAACAGAATGCAGAGATTTATCCTGAGAAAGATTTTAGCGGGAGCAGGCTCATCATTTTAGCTCATATATGTTTCACGGCTGGGTTCGAACCTCCGTAAGGATAGTGAAATTGACCTACTATACCACGCTGGGCAGACGTGTTGGAATAGGGTTTTGATTAGAGTTTTCTTTCTTTTTTTATAAATATTATATGCGTTTTATAACCTTTAGTCGTCTCTTACGATCACCCACGGGTAAGATTTGAGAATTGTATTCTTACTCCATCACCACAGGGATAAGGGAACGAAGTCATATATATAGGCAATGATTGCGTAATGTTGATCATTGGTTCGAGATTGGTATTCAATATCAACAGCTCCCACTACGATATGAGCTTCAGCAAAATACAGCAAAGATACTAAATTTCTACCTAATGAATTTATCATCAGAACAAAGTTGAAATAACAGATTTACTCTAGAATAGCCACTACGGATTGTAGAGAATCTCTCTACAATCCGTAGATGACTGCAAAACGAAAAAGAAAATTTTAAACACATTATTTTAAGTTCTTTCTAGTAACATATATTATACAGACTGCACTAAGCGAAATATCACCTTGCTGGGTTGGATTTTTAAGCAACGTTCGTCCCGTCAAGCAGCACCTTGCTATGATACAAGATAGCTAGGCAAAATACGAACTAACCATACACAGTCATATAAAAAAAAACAATTTCTTACCACACTAACCAAAATAAGGCATATAAAATACATAAAATAATTTTTCCATTATATTATCTTAAACTAGTTACACATATCTGCGTTTGCTAGTATATAAGAGTTGCCTATATATAACCTACCATTCTAATATATAAAATACACATACACACACATCTTTGGTTAACCGTAGGGCGAGATTTCAACGCAATGATAAACCTTATTGCAATTTTTTATAGCTATTTAAATCACTGCAAATATTTTATATAAAACTTTCCAATAAATTTTAAGATTTATAAACCTTTATGTATTATTTCGTAAACGGCTTACATACGAGGCTACGTGTCACTGTAAAAGTCACGACCAACCGCTGATAGAAAGATATTCCCTTAAGCCCCTTTATATTTAATTGTAGTTATACAAGAACCATGTTTTACAATATGAAGGTAATTAAAATTAAATTCAATTTAATCGATTTGAACATAAGTCGAAAATGTCATCAAACTTCTACTGCCATCTATTGTTAAGAGCTTGTAAACAATTTTAGACCGCTGTGGTTTTGTTGATTAACATTTTTAGATTACGAAATTGCAATTAGGTTAAAATTTGCAAAAATACAGCTAGGCCACTCTGGTTCTAGTCGTATATTCCTATAACATTTGATCCATACAACGCCGTCGTGTCACATTGAAGAGTTAAAAAATATGTAAAACAAAGCATAACCACTTAAATCTATCCGAGTTATATAATTGAAGCTATCTATATTTATCTAAGCCTAAAATGGCACGCACGGGACATACGCACTAACATAGCCCGCCATTAAAATTTATAAATACGTTTTTACATTATACAACACTTCGTTGAATTGTGCGGACATTTTATCGTATCATATTCTTTAATATTATCTTAATAATCATAATAAAAATAGTATTTTTTTTTTACGAGTAATACATATATTTGAATAAATAATTAATAAAAGATTAATAAAAATAAAATTTTAATAAGATATGTATAAAAAAAAAACAAATCTTGATTCGCGCCTAGCACGTATTTGGTCTTCAATATTTAATAGCGAAAGTAAATAAAATAATTGTTAAAATAAAAAAAAATAAAACTGTATTTTATATGAGTTTATAGTACATAAAAATATAATGGAAGTTTTTCAATTGGAACTTTTATAAGTATGGTAGTATATATGAGCTGACGAACGTCTTATTTCAAACCTGCCATAAAAGTCTTAAGCGTAAATGAAGTACTAAATAAGTTATATTTAAATTACTGAAATTTTGCATTTAATATGCTTGATTATTTATAAAAACTTGATTACGAGCGACAAATTACTGTCACATATGGAACCCCATGACCACATGGGTGATATTTTTTTGTTTTAATAAATTTATATTTAATTACCATTTTTTTTTTATTGGTGGGCTATGGGTGCGTCTCGCCCCGCCAAATCGGTCCGGGGTGACGGATAAGGCGGCGCGTGACCCCATAGACCCACCGTAAAATCCTCTCTCTTCGCCATGCGAGCGGACCACCAGTACCCGATCTTTGTCTTCGGTGAATATATTTAATTACCATAGATAATTATTATGTTACACATTCGAATCCTTATACGTCATGGATTCGCATTCGTAAAAATGCGAAAGCTTAAAATGTTGAAGAATCTTACCAACTCTTTACCAATTATAATAGCAAGTCCAGGGTCTTTCGATTTTTTCGTATGGTTTACACCAGTAAGAACTCGCATTACCTTCTACTGGCCGCGGTTGTCGTAAGAATCAATTAAGTGATATAAGCAGATATCTTCACTGCAAGGCAAGGAAAACTTAAACGATTAAACTTTATATCATCCCCTATGACCAACTTGGTAATGTACTACATTTTAGTACGTCAAGATCACTAGAATTGTAAAGTAGGCATTTATCTAATAATTATCATCTCAGCTGATATACGTTCTACAGCGGAACTTCAAGTCTAATCCACAGTAGGATTTAAACTGGTTGGTACAGGGTTTTAAGTTTTCCTTCTCTTGCATAGATGTTATCAATCCTTACTAATATTATAAATGCGAAAGTAACTCTGTCTGTCTGTCTGTCGCTCTTTCACGCCTAAACTACTGCACCGATCTAAATGAAATTTGGTACACAGATAGTTTAGAGCCTGATAAACATAGGCTACTTTTTAATGCAAAAAAGGGTTGTAAAGGGGGGTGAAAAGTTGTAAGGAAATATCGGCATTTTTAAAGGCAGAAGCTTGAAACTTATTTTTTTTGGAAAAAAAATACCCTTAAGGGGTAAAATAAAAATAGTGGATGAAAAACTTTAGGAAAGGAACCTTATACGCGGGCTAAGCTGCGGGCAGAAGCTAGTATAATATATATCTTGTCGACTTTGCGACACCCACAAGGATGATAGAATCCGTCACCATACGAAGAATTAACCCAACAGTGGGACAAACAATCCCATCCCGTAAATCTTTATTTACATATTTGCTAACTTTATGCATTTAGTTTTTCTTGAAATAAATAATTAAGTTATCTCGACATTCTTATTATTTGACTCTCCATTTTACGCTTAAGATTTCCACTTAGCCAATAAAACAAAAATTGCAATACAATAATAAGTTTTAGTATCAGAAATTCTTTTACTAAAACGATTAGGTATATACATAGTAATAAATAATGATTTCATTCAACTGCCATTTTAAAGTATAATTTTCAGGGTGAGCAACCTTTTGAATATTTTTTATTGTTGATTATTTTATAGTAGACATTATCATATTGCATTTGGAATATATAGATAATAAAGATCTCAGTAAAAATATCGCATAGATATAAGTGAAGCTGTGTGTTAGCGGCTATGAATACTACCAAACCTTACTTTGCTCGTGGATATCGTAAAAGACGACTAAGAGCCTGGGCCAACTCCATCCGATGCCATGGTGGTCAATAATTACATTCCCAAGGAGTGCTGACGTCTGGCAGGCGGCCGGTCATAAAACTAATGCCAATAACTTCTACAATATGTACTATGAAAGAAGAGTACATATTGTATCGACTCCAAGTAATTGGGATAGGAGTAGCAGAATGATGATGATATAAAACAAGTGATACTTTTCATAACCAACCATCCTATTCTTAACTCAATTACTTATGAGTCCACGCAATATATAAAGAGAATATTGCAAGATAATTTTATGACTAGCCGCCTGCCTAATATCAATCCTCCTTGGGAATGTAAATGTGGATCAGACAGTATCAGATTGTGTTGGTGCAGATGGATATAAAAATGCTAATCGTCTTTTACGAAACCCCCAAAGTAAGGCTTGGTAGTATTAGCAGCTTCAGCCACAGAGCATTACTTTTAACAATAGCTATAACATAATAAATCAACTGGCAATTTATCCGATTTTGAATCCATAATATGATGTTTAAATATATGATTTATCAAACGATTAATACAGTGCAACGTCGACATAACCAAAGTCATGAGGATTAGAGAATATTCGTTATATCGAGTAAATCGATCCAGTGAGGTCGTTATGTAAAGGGTAGGATTGCCTGAATTTCGTTTTAACAAACGCGTTGCGTGCCTATTTACTAATTTACTTATTCTTGTATAGTGATTGGAAAATATATATATATATGTGTATATATATATATATTTAATTAATTAATAAATGAAAATATTTTCACGCAAACCTGTCGTGACATAAATTATTGCTGTTATTCTAGTACTATTGTCTTGTCTTAATCGACCTGGGCCAACCCCATCTGGTGCCGTCTGGTCAACGATAGCATTCCCAAGGAGGGTTGACGTCAGGCAGGCGGCCGGTCATAAAACCATAGCCAAAGCAAATTGCAATATGTCTGGGAATAAATTAGATGACGCTAGGGCTAGGGCGTACCCTGCAAGCGACGCGCAGGGGCAGCACCCGGTCCCTGCGAAAAATGGACAAGGGTTGTTGCACCACGGGCGGGTGCAACGTAAGAAGCAAGCTCTTGGTATGAAAGGGATAAGAATGAGGTATGCAAGTTGGAATGTTGGAACGATGACTGGAAGAGGAAGGGAATTGGCAGATTTCTTAAAAAGGAGAAGAGTAAATATTGCATGTCTGCAAGAAACAAAATGGAAGGGAACGACAGCTCGAGAAATTGGTGAAGGATACAAGTTATATTATAGTGGTAGCGATGGAAAAAGGAATGGTGTAGGCATAGTCTTAGATAAGAATCTGAAAGAATGTGTGACGAATGTAATAAGAATGAATGATAGATTAATAATTGTGAAAATAGTGTGGGAGAACGTCATCCTGAATGTCATTAGCGCGTATGCACCCCAAGCCGGATGTAAAGATGAAGTGAAAGAAAAGTTTTGGCAGGATTTTGATGAAATTATGATAGGTATACCAGAAAGTGAAGAGATATGTATAGGAGGTGACTTTAATGGACACGTAGGAGCGGGCAATGAAAGTTATGAAACAGTGCATGGAGGATGGGGGTACGGCATGCGAAACGCTGGGGGGGAGACGCTACTTCAAGCGGCTTCGTCGTTTCACCTGGCCATCGGTAATACGTGGTTCCAAAAAAGAGATGAGCACCTTATTACCTATAAAAGTAGCAACCACTGTACGCAGATCGACTACTTTCTTATTAAGAGAAGTAAGTTGGTCTGCGTAAAGGATTGTAAGGTGCTACCAGGTGAAGCACTAGTATCCCAGCACCGTCCCTTAATACTAGTGATGGAGCAAAGAACACCCTCTATTAAGACCAGAAACCGACCCCCTCCTAAGGTAAAATGGAGTATGCTTGAAAGGAAAGAGTATGCAAGTAGATTTAAAGAAAATGTGATGGATAAAATGATTGAATGGATAAAATGATTGAAATGAATGATATGAATGATAAATCTGTGAATGAATGTTGGAATGAAATGGCTAGTTGTATTAGAAATACAGCTAAAGGAATACTAGGAGAAACGAAAGGAAAAGGTATAATTGATAGGGATACGTGGTGGTGGAATGAAGTTGTGCAAAAGATCGTGAAAGAAAAGAAGAATGTATTTAAGGAATGGCAGAATGAACATAATGAAAGATTGAAGGAAGCAAAAAAGCTTGAATACAAGGAATGCAAGAAAAAAGCTAGACGGGTAATAGCTATTGCGAGAGCACAGGCCGAAGACATGATTTTTAAATCGATAGATGGGCCTCGAGGTCAAAAGATGCTATACCGCATAACTAAAGCCCGAGAAGAAAGAGCAAAAGATACTAGGCATGTCAGGTGTATAAAAGATGAAGCAGGTAAAGTGTTGATAAAAGAAGAGGAAATAAAAGAGCGTTGGAAGCAGTACTTTGAAAGGTTAATGAACGAAGAGAATTCATGGAGTGGAGTGTTAAAAGATGTATCAGAGAACGTCGGCCTAGTAAGGGAAATTACAATAGATGAGGTAAGAGAAGCAGTGAGAAGTATGAAAAATGGAAAGGCTGTAGGGCCCGATGGTATACCAGTTGAAGTATGGAAGATTTTGGAAGAGGATGGGTATATGTGGTTAACTTTATTCTTCGATAAGCTGCTGCGCGACGAAGTAATCCCCAATGAATGGTGCAATAGTACGCTAGTGCCCATTTTTAAAAATAAAGGGGATGTTCAGGACTGCGGTAGTTATCGAGGAATAAAGCTTATGTCACACAGTATGAAATTGTGGGAAAAAGTGATTGAGAAACGATTGCGAGAAGAAAGTGAGATCACCCAAAACCAGTTCGGATTTATGTCGGGCCGCGGGGCAACGGATGCCATGTTTGCACTGCGCCAACTGTGCGAAAAATATCGTGGTGCACATAAAAACTTGCACATGGTATTCGTTGACCTCGAGAAGGCCTATGACAGAATACCGAGAACAGTTTTGTGGTGGGTACTGAAAGAGAAAGGTGTGCCTGTGAAGTATGTTAGGTTAATCTGTGCCATGTACCGACAATCTAGGTCGTACGTGAAATCAGCGGCTGGAGACTCCGACGAGTTCAGTGTCGAAGTAGGTCTGCACCAAGGGTCGGCGTTAAGTCCTTACCTCTTCCTGTTGATAATGGATGCATTAACATCGGAGATACAGGAAGAGGCACCCTGGTGCATGCTATTCGCTGATGACATTGTTCTCGTCGGGAAAGAGGGCCTTGAGGTACAGAGCATGCTGGAAAAGTGGCGCTGTAAGTTGGAGAATGTAGGCTTGAAAATCAGCAGACCAAAAACAGAATACATGTTCTGCGATTTCGGCGGTCTCTCCAATTTTACACCCATAACTTTAGATGGAGTACCTATCCCAGTATGCTCGAACTTTCGATACCTCGGTTCTCTTATCCAAAGCGATGGCGACCTGGATCGTGCGGTGAAGCACAGAATTGATGTGGGATGGATGAAGTGGCGGCAGGTCACGGGTACAACATGCGACCCAAAAGTACCCCTTAAATTAAAGGGCCAAATATATAAAAGCCTAATAAGACCTGCTGTACTGTATGGATCGGCATGTTGGGCGATAAAAGCGACGGATGAGAGACGACTGCATGTAGCGGAGATGCGAATGTTGAGATGGATGTGTGGTGTGACAAGAATGGATAAAATAAGGAATGAACATATAAGAGGAAGTTTGAAAGTTGCGCCAGTGACGGAAAAATTAAGGAGTGAAAGATTGACATGGTATGGACATGTGATGAGAAGGGATGAAAGTAATGTTGTGAGGAAAGCTTTAAGCATGAATGTTGAAGGCTTAAGGGGTAAGGGAAGACCGAAGAAAAGATGGATGAACTGCGTGAAACATGACATGGATAGACAAGGAGTGACCACAGAGATGACGTCTGATAGAGTTGTATGGAAGGAGAAGACATATTGCGTCGACCCCAAATAAATTGGGATAAGAGCAGGTTGATGATGATTCTAGTACTATTGTATGTAAGCGATCAATAGAATAATTTATGTAAAGTTTAGGTTGACAATTGTTAAATAAAATTGTAATAAAAATAATATCTATATTTTACAATGATTAAATATTAGTTATATAGAGGTGTCTGATAAAACACGATCAAATGCGGCGACCGTCCTGAAACAACATGAATATAGATTCAATATTCGGACGCCTTTTGATTATTTAAAAAAATCGACGTACACTAACACTAAAATTACTATGAACGCATTGTCTCTACCACTTCCTTTCCCGTGGCGATCTTAAGAGACACCAATAATTTAATAAATTCCTATGCCAAACCGTCTCATCAACGTGGTATAGACTGATTTTCATGCTCTTTTCACATCTCCTTACATGTTTAACAATAGAATGTATAATTGTATAAGTATAAGTTGGGAATGGGATGAAATCAGGGCGTCATTTTTACTGAGATCTTACCTCCATTTAAGGTGAACAAAAAAATTAACATATTACATTATAATTGACCATCCACTAATAAGTCTTCGCAAATATGGATACCATAAGTAGACTAAAATTTTATTATTATAAAAAATACTAAACTGTAACTTTACTTAAGATTTTCCTTTATAAAAAGCATTTGCAAACGGAAAATTGATTACCTCAATAATTTGAATACGTATCAATTGCGATTGCGTTGCAACCGATCTACCGATTAAGCTAGCGTGGCAGATTTGATATTGGTAGGTTTGATATTTAATAAGAATTACAATGGGGTAAATTAAGAGGCACGTCGTTATATATAAAGTATACCTTACAGCGTCGTAACAAGATCTATTATGAACTGCACAAATTAATACGGGCAAAAATAATTACCTACCGTCAGAGCTAAAATTTAATTCACGCCTCACATAAAAAAAACAACTCTATTACAGAAAATATAAAGTACAGCGCGCTAAAAATATATTTGTATATAGATATATATCTAGCGTCTTCAGATTAATATGAATTATGTATAATTTAATAATAAAATAAAAAATATCGACATATATCCACGAACATTACCCATTATTAGTCGTGAAAAAAAATTTTAAAAATATTTTAATCCTTACTAATATTATAAATGCGAAACTCTGTCTGTCGCTTATTCACGCCAAAACTAATGAACCAATCTAAATGAAATTTGGTACACAGGTAGTCTAGAACCTGACAAAGGACATAGGCTACTTTTCAATGCAAAAAAAAAGGGTTGTAAAGGTAGATGAAAAGTTGTAAGAAAGTATCGTCATTATTAAAGCCAGAAGCTTGAAACTTATTTTTAGGCTGTCGATTAGATATATATAAATATGACATTAACATGTTGTAAAAATTTACCTTTAAGGGGTAAAATAAAAATGGAGGATGAAAAATTTTAGGAAAGTAACCTTTTACGCGGGCGAAGCCGCGGGCAGTAGCTAGTATTTCATAAATACATAACACTTCTATTGCACTGTATTTAATGAACTTAAATAAACAAATCATTTATTGTATCTAGAAAGTGGTTAAAATTCTTATATTGATTTCAGGCAAGATCTCTAGATATATGTGCTAAGAACTTTTCCTAAACGAAAATCTGGCTGAATGTGTTGAAAGATTTTTAAATCAACCTATTGAGTTAGCATGTCAACTTAAAGCCACATATCTTCGTTACGATTAAAGATATGGCCACACTTTTTTTAACACATTATTTATTACCAAGATTTTGATGATATTCAATATCGGTATTAAAGTAATCTATCCTGTTATACATCATTCTTATGTAAATTTATTTATGTAATTATTAGCGTGCTGTTAAAATACTATTTTATTTGATCGTTATTTCTGCTTTAACGTTTTATGTGTAAGCGATAGGCGATATACAAAGTCGTATTAATCGCGTATTTATTTGGACTTTATGCCTTATGTCAGATCCTGTTAGCGTTGTATGTTCAAAGGATGCATTTTCACGGAGAGTAAACTTCAAATATAGTCTTAAAAATGGGTAAATCTTCATATTACTGAAATTTGTAATAAGATGTTGAGCAGCCCAATAATAAGAAGAGCGTATATTAGAATGATATTTAAATTAAAAAATAATTTGATTTTCAATGCAATATTACTTTTAATTCTTAATTTTTTAACTCTTTCATGTATTGTATACAAAAAATTACGTCATAAAGTCAACTTAAAGATTTAATTGAAATTAATTGATGGACTGTGTTCAAAATAATCGGTCGAATGTACATTAAATAAGCGAAACCATGATAGCTAATTAAAAGCACAAAATAGTGTTGTATAGAATGTTCCTTAAAAGCCTCGTTACACAACCACATCTTATTTAGAAATAAAGTTAAGTGTTGCCAGTCTATGCAACATTTGCAATATAACAAAAACAGTTTATTTATAAAAGTATTTTTAGTTATTCAATATACTTTATAAATTTTTGATCAATTTAAGTTATAAATTATTTTTTTTAATATTTACTCAAGACCATAGATAGAACGTCTTCAAGTTAATCATATGTATATCACAAAATTGCCGACAAATTATGAAATATCTTTTAAAAAAATCGATGTTCCATTTAACTTATTTGAAATTTACGTTATTTTTTTGTTATAGTTCTATCAATTCTATGCAATTTCTGGCAACACTAAAACTTACAATTGTAAATTTAATTGTTGCTACAGTTTGAGCATATGACTGCTGTATCATCTAAAATCCTAGGCTCTTAAATACAACTAACAGTAGGCCAACTCCATACAAAATATTTATCGACATCAAATTTAAAAAAAAAATAATACATATTTATTTTAAATACGAGTATAATTTATCTACATTAATTTTGATTAATTTAATTGTTATATATCGAGATTATATAGAGTTGAATTACTGTATTAATCTTGATGTTCAATCGTGTAAAATTATAAATGGCAGGCGTGAAGAAAATCGTCATTTCTGACAAAAATATTACAATATTCTTGGTTTTTTTTATTTATTTTATACTGACCATATATAATATATCAAAAAAAAGTAAAATATTTTTAAATGAATAAATACTCTTATTAATCTATAATTAATAAATTATTATATAAAATAGTGACGAATGTTTATCATTGAAATTAACATTTTAAGTGAGAAAATGCGTTTTATCTAATGAAAACTTATTTTTTTTAATTACTAGTAAACTATTACATAAAATTAATCGTATTATATTTATTGTGACTCTGTGAAAATATGGATTAGCCCTTTTCACCAACAAGACAATTCAATTTCAGCAAATTAATCAAAATAACCAATTTTAAAAACAGCTTGCAACAACAAACAATTTACAAAAATTGCTATATATATATTTTAATCTTCGTTTCAATAAAAGGACGAATGCGACATCTATATCTCCACGGTTCAACTAAACAAAGTTCATAAAAATTTCTAGCATCAAGCATAATACTCATTGTTTTGGAACAGATAATCATAAATTGAATTTACTCGCTATTTTCTACAACTATTATTACGTGTACAGACGCGAAATAATATTTAATGTATTTGATTTTATAAACAGCTTTCTATATTCTTAATTAATAAAGTATTGCCAGGCTTTTATAAAAAAAAGTCGTACTAACAAACAGACACTGACGCAATCAACGGAGTATTATTGCACTGCAGACATACCTTATTTACATAATTTATCAAGAATACAATTATATTATCCACTTAATTCATATATAAAAAATTGGAACATGGTAGATTTATTTACTACCTAATCACTAACTTATTTTTGAGCAGGCAACAAAGCAGTTGTCATATTTCAACGACGCTTCTATCTCAGACATTTTTCAAACGCGCCTGCCATAATTTTCATTCAATCTCGACACGAGTATACAAATGGAATATTTCTATGTAATAACCATAATAAACTACCAAACGGTAGTTTATATTTATATCCGGACAATGTGGCATAGACGCGGAGGTTCTAGCACAACTCTCTGAGTATTTACTTACAAATTCTCGTGGGGTATTACCGTGACTCTTGCTCGGGGGTATCGGAAAATCTGAAACATAAAATTTTATATTAAATTGCCGTAAATATTGTGGTACTAGGTCAAGTGTATTTAAAGTCAAGTTAACCTCATACGGCTTAGAATGCCATCAAAAGGGATCCTGTACGATTGAATCGTTTTTATACCCTCACTTCAGGTAATTAATACACTTTCGTTTGAACATAATACTTGTATATATCAGGATGATAAGCGACGATGATAGCCAAAAGCCTGTCTGAACTCGTCTTCACTCTCCTCCTTTGAATCCTCAGCCGTTTTTAAGACTCACAAGGAAACAAGAGGAACGAGGACGCATTGTATTCTTAACCAGTAATGCGAAGTTTTAAGATAGACTAAAATACAAGCAAAAAGATTCAGTAATCACTTAGGACAATGCTTTGTGCGATACACAAATTGTTGCTCTAGATCTGAGTGTATTTTGTATTCATTGAATTGAATGTTTGTTAAATTCCTCACAATACAAGGATTAGTTCGTTAGTACAGGATGAAGTGTTAAAAAATAATATAATTTTAAATCTTCTCTTCTGATCTAATATATGGCGCCCTGTTGGGCTAAGGCATGCTCCACAATAGGAAAGAAATTGACCGATTTATTCCACACCAGTCAGACATAGTGGCATAGTGTTTTATTTTGAGTTTCCAATCTTATGCAGCGATGTTATTAACATATAATATATCACTTAATCGTATTTTATACCACAGGAAAGGGTGGGTGGTGATTTGTATTCTTACTTTGTCTTTGTCTCTGTCTACACAAAAAGTACTAAATCACATGAAAATATAAAATAACCTTTTGGTATTATGTGGCACTTCAACTGTATGCAGTAACTCTCCATATGCAGCAAGCGCGCTATAGGCGGCCAATAGCGCACCATGGTGGTGGGGTCGTGTAATATTCGCCCCACCAGCCCCACTGACGCAGCGAGCGTGCGCTCCCAATGCCTGCCAACAGTATAGGGACGCTCTGGCATCGTCCGGGGCACGGAAGGGCGCAGACGGATCGTGGGCATCAGGAGCTCGCGCTCCACCGCAAGCTGCCGACATGCTGCAGAAGTTCATGGCCTTCCATCCACCGTATCTATTACAGGAAAGGTTTTATTTCTTTTTGTGTTTTATTTTCGAAAATAACTTCGTCTCAGAATTATATGTAAAATTGTATTTATTAAACCTGTGATACAAAATTTATTAAATAAGTACACAATTTTCATCCATCCACAAATCCATTCATCAACCCAAAGAATGAGATAGTGCGTTAATCGCCGCACTTGGTGAATGTATTGGAGATCGCGAAAGATGTTAAGTTTTTCTCCAGGTGATTCTTTAGTCAATTGTTACGTCTCCCACGGAAATGTAAGGGGGTGTCAACACATTGTATTCTTAACCCATCACCATATGGAGAAATAAAGACTATAGTAGAAATTATGTATATCAAAAAAGCCAATCAGTAAACTTGGTAAAGTCAGATGACTATCTATTTAATAGTTTTCGAACCAGGCCACGTCTGTAATTTGAAGGGCTAATTACATAATAGTTCGTGATGTAAAGTAATATAAGCTAAGCAATAAAACCCCTCACACAATTTGAAGACTTTCAACATAAAGAAAAAACATAAACAATTATTTTACTTCATCCCTCCATCAATATCCTAAGGATGTCCATTATTTGATATAGACCTTTACCATATCTGCTATAATCTTCATGCTTGCAGGCAAGTTGGCAATCGTAATAGGTCCAATCGGTTTTCCAGGAGAGTGCTGATACTTTCTCCTGGTGATAATGATACCTAAGTCAGTCTTTTCGAATCCCACAAGAATGTCAGTGAAGGGTACGGATGGAGGTTCTTAGAGATTGTATTCTTGAACAATTCATCTATGCTCATATTAGTCCCAATATTGGTCTTGACCCTCCTCCACTATAAGAGAGAAATTGACCTACTATACTATGCTGATCAGATGAATTGCTATGTGGTCTTATTTCGAGTTTTTTTTTTTTCTCTTGCTGCATATCATATTTCTCAGTCGTTTTTTAGGACACCCACAGATAAGAGAGGGGAGTGGTAAATTACATGAAGTTGGTTACAAAAAAAAAATATTAAAAATAAGTCTACTCACTTATCAACAACTACAACAGGACCATTCTTATATTCCATTTGACAGCCAGCAACATATTCAACCAAGGCGAATGAATCTCTATAAGGCTCGATAAGTCTATCTATTGCCGTCTCCCTTTCGTTCTCACTAGCTGCCTGTCTCACCGCCTTCACAAATTCATTCTCCTCTGGTTTCCCGGGGCTATACGACGTTGTTTCACCGTCTAACCAATTACTACACTTAATAAATTTCACAGATAACTGATAATCGTCTTGTAATGAATGTACACTAACATTTGTCACTTCTATAACTCTATCAGATGGTATATCTTCAGGCACTGTTTTAACTTTCTCGAATGAATAACAAGGTCGTCGCAATTCCGCCTCTTCTTCTACACTCAAAGCCGGAGCGATCGGTGGTGGGGGTGGAGCCACATCTGGTGGTGATCCAGCCGATCTTGACCAATCAGGAAATTTGAATTTCGTTGGAGAACTTAATTTGAAATTCTTCAATGACATTTTTGAGGGAGATCTAGGTGATTTTGGACCGTTTTTCTTTTCGGATAAAGAAGAGAATAAGTCACCATTTGCTATTGATTTTCTTGCTGATAAATCCCGATTGGCAGTATTTAATTTCTCCAGTCTTAATTCTGTTCTATCAAATCGGTAGGCGGGTTCCGTATTTGTGATTGGTGAACTATTTTCTGGTATCAGTCTCTCATCATCAGCGCAATCATTACTTTCTTGTCTTCTATAACCATTTATCTCTGATTCTATGGGTGAATGAACTGGGTGTTTTCTATCAGCTTTTCTATATGCCACATATGTGTCTTTTGAAACAAAACTTGCTCTGAAGTTGGCAACAAAAAGTTCTTTCTCGTCTTCCGTCGGCCAGAAGATGCCACATTCCTGTAAATTCATATTAAGTTTACTTATTTGAAATTTTATGATTAAAATTTATTAGCATACAGTGGGTGGCCAAATTAATAGGGACAGTCACATTTTTTACCATTTTTTGTTTTCGGGCGCACTTAACTGCTTTTTTTTGTGGTATAAGTGTTTCTGGCATATATTTTTATGTGCACACCATCTCTATAAGTCAAATTTAAAGTGAATTTCAAGTGTTGAGGGATTTCTTGATTTTGTAAAAATATTTTACTAACGGGAGAGACGCGCAGTCCTTCACACGTGTAAAAGTGAAATACATAACTTGTTATTTTTGAAAAGTTATTTTGTGAATTTGTGAAATAATTATTAAGTGCAAGTAAGTATTATTTTACTGTTATTAAAACTAAAGTAATTTAGGGCGGATTTTAGAATAAAACTAATTTATTTTTTATTTTTACAGCTTTCACTATGGGTCGAGGGGTAGATTTGACTCCAAGAAAAAAATCCGAGGTTAAAACCCTTCTCCTACACTCAAATGATTCTCAGAGGAAGATAGCATAACTGGCTGGCGTTTCTAAGTCTACTGTCAATAAAATAAATATAAATTTAGACCAGAATCAGCCACTTTCGTCCAAAAGAAAAGGCAAGTATGGAAGAAAAAGAATCACAACACCACGATCTGATAGGAAAATCCGGGACATCTGTTTGCAAAACAGAAAGAAAAGTTCTAGGCTGTTAACTCAGATGGTACAGGAATCTGGGATACCAGTTTCGAAGAGAACTGTACAGCGAAGGTTGGCAGAGGATGGCCTGACAGGTCATTGTCCAGTTAAGAAACCACGGTTGACAGAGGCGATGAAGAAGAAACGGCTTGCTTGGGCTCGTGAGCATCGCCTGAAGACAATTGAAGACTGGATCAGGGTCAGTTCTAATAAAAATTGTATTGTATATTATACCATACAATATTTATAAGAATTACTTTTTCTTTTCTTTATTTTTAGGTATGTTTCTCAGACGAGTCAACATTTAAGATTCTAGCCGATAAAAGCAACTTCGTCAGGCGGCGCCCACATGAAAAATTTCACTCTGACTGCATAGTGGAACGTGTTAAACACCCTGTTAAAGTCATGGTATGGTCTGTCATAAGCGCTAAAGGGGTGGGACGCCTCTACATTGTCCAGGGAACCATGAGACAGGACCAATACAAGCAAGTCCTAGAAACTCGCCTGTTGCCGCAACTCAAGGATTGGTTCCCATATGGGGAGGCATTCGTGTTTATGCACGATTCAGCACCATGCCATAAAGCGAGGAGTGTAACCAAGTTCCTAGAAGACCACAACATTCCAGTTTTACCTTAGCCTGGTAATTCTCCTGACAAGAACCACATAGAAAACTTATGAAAAATTACCAAGGCGGAAATTGCCAAGGAAATGATAACTACCAAGGTAAAACTAATTGAAAAGCTGATAAATGTATGGCATCACAAACCCAAAATAAAAGAAAGTTCCAGACAGTGCATAGAAAGCATGCCGAGGCGGATTGAGGCACTTATAGAAGCCAAAGGAAATGTGACAAAGTAATAGTAATTCTCATTATCATTTTCTATACCTGCTAATATTTTTTTATTTGCCTAAATATTCATTTCTTTTTCTTTAAATTATTTGAAAGATATGTATCTAATATTAATAAATGTAATTATAACTTAAAACGACGTTTTCAATAAGTTATGGACCAATATTGTACCAAAAATCAATATTTCGTTACTGTCCCTATTAATTTGGCCACCCACTGTAGATTAGTAGTATTTTATAGGTACTATTACGCTTTTTTACGCTTTGTTTGGTTAAATCGCCTTTGGTCATCGTCCAATCCACGTTCTAATGACAGTGAGGCAATACAGGGTCACAGATTACTAAATAACAGATACTTCACTCGGTAGAAAATTACCAATACCTAGTGCTATAATAGCCTACTCTGTCGCGTCAGCAACCGCTGCGTGCTAAAATGTGCCTAAATGCTCAAGCGTACAATTGTGATTGCTTCGCACCGCGCGATCCCACAGCAATCGCAGGGCTGCCTCTTCGATAAAATTCGTGAGTTCTTCAGCATATTGCAAAGGAATAATTTTGAGAATGCCTTCATGAACTGTATCGGTGTAGGTCTCAATCTTGATTTAAGCGTCTCGTAAACAAAAAAATAATGCCTTCTTTCTTTAAATCCTTGCATAGCTCGATTATATGGCTTGAATTGTAATTTGTTTTATTTGTGTTAAAGGCGTCAAGCCTTTCATCGAATGAATGGCCTTCAAATTCTTGAACATTATCATTGCGTCTTCTAACACATCAAGTTGGTATTTTTGCAATGAGAATGCCTTTTGAAATTTATTGGTAGATTGGACAGTATTTGATTTTTAGCGCGAATTCATCAGTAAGTTATTCCTGATACATTTAATTAAATGTGGGACATCAAATATGTACCTAATAAATTTTTATACTTCTTCTTTTACTTGATTTGCACCCATCTACTGCACATAAGGCACCAGACGGCATCGTAGGTACGTGTATAAACGAATGGTACGAATAAAATTGAACACCGTGCATGCGCTTCGCTTGCAAAAACCGCACTGAATTTGGTCCGCAGACGGCCCGCGACCGCTTGGCCGCGCGGTAGGCAATTATAGAGCGTAAGTACATGAAGTAACGTAGGCCTGACAGGGTATCAACAGAAGGAGAACTGAAAATAAAACCCATACCAAACTGTCTGACCAATATGGTAAAGTGGGTCATTTTTCCTCCAACTGGAGGGTGAGGCTAAAAGTGAGACGTAATCTAATCAAGATGGAGATCATGATGAAGATGATACCTAAAGTATTTATATCTATAAGCATCTTTAGATTCATCTATTCATCGGCCTATTGACGTTAATTTTTGAAGATAGGCCTCCGCAAGGGAGATTCTATTGGTACAGCAACTTTCTAGTGGTAAAGTTGCATAATAAGGGTCTAAAGCGATAAAGGACTCTTCCTCTATTATGGAAGAGTCACGAAACCAGTAGTGGGAACTATATATATCCCATTCGACAAATATTTGCAGGAAGGGATTCTACTATGAAGCGTATAAGATGGTGCAGTTACTGGATCATCAGTATCGCTCAATGTGAGCACTAGCTGCGCTGTGTGGTCCCACAGTAGACGCCATAGGTCGGCAGCACCGGCGTGCGCTGGCGCTGGTGTCGGATGCTGCGCCACGGCGTACTCACGCACACGACGACGCCCGCATACCCATGATGCGTTCACGTACTCGCTACCTGTACATAAACACATTAGCCTATAGACATATTATTAGAAAGGATCCGTCTTAGGACACGCAAAAGCCGTTACACGTAATTGGGGTCTCATTGACAAAAAAATACTCAAACGAATACAACTAGTTGAAGTGAAACTTCTCTAGAATCGTTGTGATTTCAAACTCGATAAAACGAAAAAATAAGTCCATAGAGACACAAACACATAAATGTATAGGATTCGGTCGGCGAAAGAATGAGATAGAATACATTAGACGTTCTCGGTCTCCTCTTTATGCGACTCTTCGTAGCATCCCCACTATCTGACCCCCCACTAGAGAGATAGAAAGAGAGGGGGGCCGGAGAGCGGGAGAGAGTACACGCTATTGGTTGATGTATATAAAATAGATTTAAAAAATAGTTTGCCAGAGTTTCACTTCTGATATGTGTACTTTGTACGCACGCATAATTTTTTTTTGTAGTAAAAGACGTTTCCAGTGAGCTCATACTTGAAATATTTAATTCAGGATTCCAACCTTCACGCTCCGTCGTCAGAGCAACTCAATAGTAACTCGTATCTCATATACAATATGGGTATTTCAAATTTTAAGTCTCTTATGTTTGAAAGTGAAGTAAATACCCAATATGCGACCCATATGGGTCTGCATCTTATCGCATCATAATCGATGCATTCGCTTAGGAGCTACAATGACCTAGATATGTGTGACAAAGATAAATCAAACTTATAACACTACTCTTTTTGCGTCGGGGATTAAAAATAACTTAAGTACGATTATCATGTTCGATTGGTATACATCAAAATGGAAAGAAATCAACAATGAGAGAAAAAGTGACTTGCGACATCTTCTTGATCAGACAGCTTATTAGTTTTATTTCGTGTTCTTCTCTTTCAGTGATATTACCTAACTGTTTAACTTTTTTAGGGGGGCATAGTCCGGAGCGTGCTCGTCGCGTCCCCTGAAAGTCTAGTTAGACTGCTAATCCGGCTCGAATGCGTGCCGCAGTGCGGGTTAGGGCGTCCCCCGGAGGCGACGCGTACCGACCCGCCCCCGTCGGTACGAACATCGGCAGTTGCGGCGATGGGGGCCGCCACCCATCACGCCTTGCCCAATCAGGCGAGTCGAGGAGAGCAGAGTGCCGGGTGGGCACGTGGAATGTAAGAGGTTGTGTGGAAGGTAAGTTGCACGAGCTGATATCCGTCATGGCGGACAAACAGCTAGACGTGCTCTGTGTAACAGAGACCAAGCGAAGGGGCAGCGACGCCTGCGATCTTCCTGGTGACGGGATGGCTCTGTGGCCTGGTGTACCACAGAGCGATCGAGCCAGCATGGGAGTAGGAGTGCTGTTGTCCTCACGCTTGGCCTCAGGCGTGAAGGATTACGGAATGTATGATCCCAGACTTCTTTGGGTCCGTATAAAACTAGGTGTCACCAAGGTATTCATGGTTGTAGCATATGCTCCCGTAGGATCCTCGGTGGCATCAGACCTAGAGAAGTTTTGGGATAATGTTAGGGAAGTTCTGGATATGGCAGAAACCAGTGAATGCGTGATTGTATGCGGACATTTGAACGGATGGGTGGGGACCAAGCGTCCAAATTAATGCGGTCGAAATGCGATCTCTACGGAAAATCTGTGGAGTTAGGCTGACCGACCGCTTCACCCTGGAAGTATGTCCCGCCTGGGGACCTGCGCCACGACCTGTCAGCGATCATAGGAGCGGACCTGTCGTTGTCGACCGTCATCAACAAGATGCTTGACAGCGACAGGTACTGGACGTCGATGGCCTCCTTTTGCGAGGAAGTCATCTCTGCAAAGGAAGTCATCTCTGCAAAGGAGGCCGCGGAGCGGGAACGCGAAGCACTCGCGTCTGCGAACTCGCTCCGCCGGCGGCGACCAGGGAGAGGGAGGCGCCGCTACGCGCACCTCCTCCCACCGCCTTGACGGCTGACTGGTCGTGGCCAGATGGCTAAGCGTAGGGGTGTCGGAGATAGAATGTCAATAGACGATCTCTCCGGCATCCCGTAAAAGCGCGGAAGGGACCGCTGTTGGTTTTAGTGGGTATTCCGGCCGCCAACATCTATGGCCGGCGAGTTCCACACACCCCCCCGTCTGTCACTGGCGGGGGATAGTGCGTAAAAGCATTTCCAAAGCGATTAAAAAAAAAAAGGCTGACGGACCGCATTCGTAACAACGACGAGAGAATAAAATAATAAGAGAGCGAGTAGGTATGAAAGAGAGTATTGGTGTAAAGATGCGAAAGGGAATGCTCCGATGGTTCGGCCATATGGAAAGAATGCCGAACGAACGTCTGGTTAAGAAGATATACAATGCGAAAGTGGAAGAATGTAGGTACCGGGGGAGACCGAGACTTACCTACCTAGACCAGATCGGTCATGTACTGAAGGAAGGTGGAGTCAAGAGTCTCCGAAACCGGCGAGCGTGTATGAAGAGAATTATGAATGTTGAGGAAGCGAGTGAAGTATGCAAGGATAGAGTTCTCTGGCACTCTGTTCTCTCTGCCTACCCTGCAAGGGATATGGCGTGATGATATGAATGTATGTATGTTTAACTTTTTTAATAGTATTTTAGGAAAGGAAATGCTCCGATGTTTCGGCCATGTGGAAAGAATGCCGAACGAACGTCTGGTTAAGAAGATATACAATGCGAAAGTGGAAGGATGTAGGTACTGGGGGAGACCGAGACTAACCCACCTAGACCAGATTGGTCACGTACTGAAGGAAGGTGAAGTCAAGAGTCTCCGAAACCGGCGAGCGTATATGAAGAGAATTAAGAATGTTGAGAAGAGTTCTCTGACACTCTGTTCTCTCTGCCTACTCTGCAAGGGATATGACGTGATGATATGTATGTATTTTAGGATACTCACGGTAAAGGAAAGAATTGTCAATAGTATAATAACTACGTCATCATCACCATTATTTTATTTCAATTACTTGGAGTCGACGCATTATGTACTTCACTCTCATCGCACATATTTTAAAAGTTATTAAGCTTTATGATCGCCTATCTGACGCAATTCCTCCTTGGGAAGTAGTTGACCATACGGTATCACATGAAGTTGGCCTAGATCCATGTAAAGCTGTTTGTAGTCTATTATGACTCCCACAAGCAAAGTAAGGGTTGGCCAAAAATAGATCCATTCATCACCAAGTCGACGACGACACCCTATGTTGGAACAAGTCTCTCGAAGAGGTGATAATGTTTACTGCACAGTGTTCGGTAATGGAACATAGAAATAAATAGTGACTCGCTCGATATAAATTTGTATATTAAAATAGATAAAAAATTACAATAAAAAGTATGCGTATGCGTTTTGAAGGTTGATCGGCGAGTGTTCGCGAGTGCGGTGGAGGTGCATAACAGCTGAGCGCCCTCCCCGCACTCTTTACTGACCCCGTGGTCGCCTTCGACGTCACAATAAGCGGCGACACACAGTATACATTGTATGAAATTCATTTCATAACGTATTTATTATGATTACAATGAATGAACGAACGGTTCATATTACTAACCTTCGACGCCTGGTTTAGGCACAAGCATCACTCTAGCCGAATCTGACGGTAGAATACCACCGGGGCGGTTCTTATCGGCGTTGTGTGGTGCTCGTGCGCACACGCTCGCCTCAACACACGACCGGGTTATCAACTGAAACAATAAACAATGTATAACACATTTAGACTCACTGATAGATAAACAATCAGATTAAAAACGCATTTCAAAAAACATGTAAAAATACAATTCAGCACCCCCTATCTTATCCTTGGGTGCTCGTAAGATTCGACTAAGGGATATAAAATGCATATAACATCTATGCAAGAGAAGGAATACTCAAAACAAAACCATATACCAACACATCTGACTAGCGGTGGTATAGCAGCTCAGTATCCATCCCGTCGAGAAGAGGCTCAAGCCTAATAATAAGACGTGTATGAGCTCAGATGATACATAAACATAGTGATGTTCGGAGAACAGCCGTGGTCGTATGCCACCATTCCCTAATCATCCTTTCCCTTCATCCATCCACCAGGCTCCTGATGTAGATTGTTGAGCTACCACATAGAGGGGATAATGCCATAATCGCCAAGCATGATTGACGATCGCAGGTGTTAAGTGATCTCTCAGCTGTTTTTTTTTTATGACTCTTAGATAAAAGTGTGGGAACACTTTGTATTTGTGACAACATAAGATACGCAAAAGCATTAACCTCTCACGCGTCGAAATTCGCGGCGCTCTCGTGTGCGCGGGGCAAATAGTTCTCGGAAATAGTTCATAAAAGTCAATCATATATGCTCTTTGACTGCGTTAAGTTTTGATTGGTTGGTTTAAATAAATAATAAAATTCTATGTATAAAATTCTATATTTGAAAAGAAAATGTAATCCGATATCTTAGAATGTTATCAATGTGGGAAGTATTACAACATCAAATTGCATTTTGTATTATCACCAGATCTAATGTTATATTTTAAGCTCAATCAGACACCTACATGTGGGTTAAAATTAACATGCAAGATTTAATAAGAAACAAACACTAGACCAAAAGAAACTAAGCAAAACTTTGTAAAAAGACCGTAACTCAGGTCCATGGACCATGACTTGAACTAAAGAATGAGTAAATT
This sequence comes from Lymantria monacha, assembly GCA_905163515.2. Taxonomy (NCBI): domain Eukaryota; kingdom Metazoa; phylum Arthropoda; class Insecta; order Lepidoptera; family Erebidae; genus Lymantria; species Lymantria monacha. The sequence goes on along the minus strand of LR991107.1, from coordinate 7,924,132 downwards.
TTCTTCAATACACTGAAATAGGAGAGTTCCAAAGATACATTTGAAATAATATATTATACTAAATTATCATTATTATTATAAATACATTACTATTATAAATAAATTATTATTATTAAATAAATATTATAAATAAATTATTATTATAAATTTATTATTACTATCAAATTATACTCACCAGGAACTGTTTCTCAAGCAAATTAACAGGCGGTGGACCTTGGTACGCGTTATGTCTATTCGCTAAAGACCTCATACGTTCTAATAACGCATAATTCTCAACGCGATTTACTCTGCAAATAAAAAAGCTGCTTCAGTCTGATATGATTCAAATTACTGAAATTGAACATTTAATATGCTTAATTATTTTTATTATTTTTATTAATACAATTCTAACTGCAAAGTATCAAGTATCAAGCCCATATATGTAAAGATTGTCGGATAGATGGCACACGTCTCCTTAAAGACGTAAATATAATACGAAGCGTGATTTGAATGTCCTACAATAGTTCACGGTGGTGTAAGTGGCGGCACGATTGGGACTGATTTCCAATAGTTGTAGGTTCGAATCCCGCTTATGACATCATTTTTCGCTTCGTAATCGGGTTTTTATAAATGATTTATGATAATGACGGAAGTGTTAGGTTGTAGGAGTATGTACGGCGGTTCATTATAAAATACGGGCGCATCGGATTAGGTGAATGTACTATTACATTATAAGTGAAGATCAACAATGGCCTCCATAAATGACACCAAGGTATGACACTAAGGTATGACCATCAAGAAATCCCTGGAAACGCTTATTATTGTCTTAGGACGCGCAACAAATTTGACAGCCCGACTAACCGCCGGGCGCGCCACCGAAGACAAAGATCGGGTACCGGTGACCCGCTCGCACGGCGAAGAAAGATGTTTGCATGGTGGGTCTATGGGGTTGCGCGCTGCTTCTTCCGTCGCCCCGAACCGATTTGGCGGGGCGTGACCGCCTCCATAGTCCACCGCAAAAAAAAAATATTATACGATTTCCTTCTAATGAACCCTCAGCGAATCTTTATGACCATCATCATCATCCTGCTCTTATCCCGACTACTTGGGATCAATGCAATATGTCCTGTCTTCCATACAGCTCTATTAAACGTCATCAGGCAGTCCTTGTGACACCCATGGAAATATTGTATTTATAATGTTAACCATCAAAAAGTTAACATTGTGATAAATTAAAAATAATAATAATAAAAAAAATATAAAAAAGACTGAAAACACGTTTTTGTGGATAACAAAACTAGAAAGCAGAAAACAACTTTCAATAAATTTACATACATACATACATACATATCATCACGCCATGTCCCTTGCAGGGTAGGCAGAGAGAACAGAGGGCCAGAGAACTCTATCTCTGCATACTTCACTCGCTTCCTCAACATTCATAATTCTCTTCATACACGCTCGCCGGTTTCGGAGACTCTTGACTCCACCTTCCTTCAGTACATGACCGATCTGGTCTAGGTAGGTTAGTCTCGGTCTCCCTCGGAACCTACATCCTTCCACTTTTGCATTGTATATCATAAATTTAATAAATTCAATATTCAATAAATTTAAATGAAAAATATATGTTAATATAAATTTTATTGTAAAAAAGCATAAAGTGCTTGATGTAAATTGTTATAAATCTTATATTGACTGATACTGATAAAAATACGAGTCATTTTGAAAATATCTTAAAAAGCTTGATAGTGGTTGCATGCTGGTGAAGGAGTAAGAATAAAATGAATTATATATAATCCACGTGGATGGTCGTAAAATGCGACTACGGGGTATAAAACGTATATAACATCCATGCAAGCGAAAGAAAATCTCGTAATCAGGTTGAGAGCCTTCAGCGCTCACCCATTGTCAACGTAAAGTTGTTAAAGTCATCTGCGGCTAACAACTAATCACACACACACACACACACACACACACACACACACACACACACACACACACACACACACACACACACACACACACACACACACACACACACACACACACACACACACACACACACACACACACACACACACACACACACACACAAAAAAGGAAAACTTCAAATTAATCCGATGTTTAGATGGAAATATATATAAAAATTCCATTACATACAAACCAAGTCAATATAAACGGATAAATAATTTTATCTCACACTGACCTCCTCATTTCCTCCTTCTCTTGGTCCGTCATATTGTTATAAGCCTGCATCTTCTTGCTATATGTATCCGTAGACCTCGGCGCTAAGTCGTATACCCCTTCCATCTCATCTCCATTCACCATCACCTCTTTACTCTCTTCTGGACCTTCGGAATCTTTCACAGACTTACTTTGTTCACTATTTAGATCATCAGTCTTTAGGGAAACTTGACTCCCATTCTCTAGAATCTCCCTATCGCTTGCTTGTACACTGGACTTGATACTGGATGTCTCTCCATTCTCGATACCATTGGACAAATCAATTGCACTTCTATGTTTAATAGAGCTAAGGTCCAAAACTGCCAACTCCTCATCAGAGATTGGTTCTAGTAATTTTGCGAGATATTGTCTTGCTTTGGGGAACTCTATTTCCGTGTCGCCGGATCGTACGTGTTCCAACAACGCATCGTGTACGAACACATACTGTTCTTCTGTTTGGACTAAGTGGTTGCGCTGTGTTCGTGCTCTACACAGAAAACCAAGTGGAGACAGTGTGCCGGTCAGTTTAAGCTGATTTAACTGAGCGTCTAGAACTATGTAAGTGCCTGTACGACCCACGCCGGCGCTGAAAAGAGAATTATTTTTTAACTGATTCACCATCATTCAGTATTCCATCCACCGTTGAACGGAAACCTCCCCCACAAAAGAGGAGATAGTATTGTTAACTAGTCATGTGCAAATCATGTCCTGGAGCGGATCGGACATGGAACGATTCCTTTTTCTGTCGGAACTATATCCAGGAAACATGTTCGCGGACCTATCTAGTTCCGCTGACCGATAGTACATGAGTCCTATCCTATCGGTTCTAATGACATGATTATGCAATCCAATCCAACGTAACATGTGCGGACATAATTCTAATCGGCTCCAGCCATTCAAGATCCATATTTCTTAGTTTATAACTCCTTCAAATTTAGTATTTTGAAGGAGCTATAAACTACGAAATACAAGTTATTTTTAGGTTCTGTTTATTTGTCAGTAATTGTCGGAATATCAGTTGATTTACCCTCATACTTGACATGACAGGGTTAGGACTGACAACCAAGATATATATAGACGACGACGATATATAGAAGAATATTTAGGCGCATGCATGACGCACACTTTATTACTCGGTCGTCGGAACGATTCGGTCGTCGGAACAACTCGGTCGTCGGAACGACTCGTACATGGAACTATCTCAGCCGTGTGGTTGGATTGGAACTAGATCGTTCCGGCAAAAGACATAGTTCTCGGAACTATTACGCTCTGGAACTACTCATCTCTATTGTAAACACCACGCTTTGCAAGCTAGTTGACGATCGAAATAAAGTATTATATATATGCTTGGCGAAAGCTAGCTACCTAAGCCTACTCTCCTGATGAGACTCTTAGCCGATTCTTAAGGCTCCCATGGCAATCTTCTCTTCTATCTAAAAATGGTATTCTTATCCCGTCGCCCCACGAAGAATATTTAACTGTTTAATAAAAACATTCCAGATGTTGAGAGTTTATTACCATGTGTGAATTCGGACCTATTTGACAGAGACAGATACAGAGTAGGGTGATAACTATATAATCTAATTCATTACTTATAATAAAACATTAATTCTGTATATAAACTAGATATTTATTAATAGCTAGACTAGATATTTCTAAGGGGACGAGGTTGCGGACACAAGCCCGCGGATTCATCCTATCAGAAATGATGTATGATAGAGACAAAAAGAGAAAGCTATCCAGGGTGTACAATGTACCTATATTCAGTCTACAAGCCATATCGTCTTTTATATTGTTTTCTGTTGCATAAAGAGGTTAAACATATATATTGTTAGCACTTATTTCTGCTATTTTTTCGTTCAATAGGAAATCAACTAAAAGTATGAATGCAAAATTAATTTCTCTGGATCTCTCTCAGAATTTTATTTGCATATCAGTTATAGTATATAAAAATCTAGTTGCCTATTAAGTATATGGTAGTATAAAGTTAAGTAGGAACTACCTGCAGTGTACAAGAACCGTAGCGGGATGAGCGGCGGCTGCTTTAACGAATGGCAGCACAGCCAGGGGATGTCGAGGCGTGCCATGGTCAGGCCACACCGTGTAGTGGTACTGCACCACACACCGACCACCTATACCACCGCCACTCTCAGCGCTGTCACCACTCTCCGGAGAACTACCCTGTAAAGCACAAACAACTCGACTCATGTAATTTCTACTGCTAGGTTTGATCCTCCTTCACAATAGAAATAAAATTGAATTTCTTTTACCACACTTGTCAGATAAGTTTTTATGTATAATCAAACTGTCAATGTTAAATGCTAAATTTCAGCAATTTTAATAACAGAGTCGTGTCGCAAAGTTAGAGTATTAAACCTGTACAATGTGTAAACAATGTCGGGTAGACGATACACGTCTCCTTTAAAAATACGAAAATATAATACGAGCCAAAAGTTGAATATCATATGACAGCTGACGCTGGTGTAAATGGTAGCACGATTGGAACGGATTTCCAATAGGTGTGAGTTCGAATCCCATGTATGACAATCATTTTTCACTCGTAATCAAGCATAAAATATAATGCTAAATTTCAGTAATTTGAATAATGTATTTCAGATTCATACCACGAACCCATGCTGATCACAAACTTGTACTGGAAGATTCTTTTTATTGTTTACCTTTTCGTTTTCCTACTGGGACCTAAATTGCCCAAGCATCGCAATAAGTCATACAATGGCTATGATTATAGGGCGGAATATGGCCAAAGAGAGACTCAAAAAAATAAAATCCTATATATATATATATATATAATTGATTTCGGCTCACCCCACTGCAGTCACTGTTCAGTTTGTGAACACGCATATGTCGTACGGTGTATGCGGCTCGCACGTCCTCATGCAACAGCGTGACTCGTACACCACCGAACTCTGCCGAACTGCCAGCACCACCCGCCGGCCAATACATGTCACATTTACGCTGTAATTCATTATTATTATTATTAAATAACACACTTCTAAAAACATGATTCAAGTAAGAATTGATTTTATGTAAATATTATCAAGTATTTCATACATTTAGAGAAATTTGACAGAAAACTTAAGGAGTGAACTTGTAAGGTGGTATGGAAACGAGATAAAAAAGTAGTAGTGTGACGGGTTTTTTTTTTTTTGATGTGAGGGTGATCCGATTTGGGAATTTCTTCGAAGAGCGCTGCTGCCTATTCCATGGTATTGCTTTAACTGATTTTTATAACTTTCTTTCTTTCTATTCTTAGCTCATCATACGGATATTATTTTATGTGCGTATGAACAAAAACTCATATATTACTTTCCAAATCATTTCTTCTTTCAATTTCTTTTTTTCCTTATTTTTTTATTTAAATATGTTAAATATAATCATGTGTGGGTAGCACAAAGATCTAGGTGGGGATCGAACCAATGTATGTAGTTAACTTCTCCATATCTCTACACACCATAGATATATACTCACCCGTCCTCTTTCCACGAGGTTTGTAATCATGACAACGGTGTGTACTCGATGTTGCCAGATCATACGCCAGAAGGCATCGAGTGTTGCCGGCGTGGGACCCTGTGTTGCGATATATCTACGTCGCCACACCAACCATTCTAATTTAACACGGGTCTGAACACCATCTGAAATAATGAATATTACATAATTGATTAAATTAGGCTAAATATGACACCATACCATTATTTTTAAAATGGAGGACAGGACTCAACACATTGCCACAATTAAACAATATTCCGAATATCTTGGTTTTATTTGAGACCAAACCATCCTGAGGATGGCTTTATTAGAAGCGAAACATGTATTGAATCAATATTCGATATATCCGTGGCAAATTATAAGTTGAAGTTAATAGGAGACTTCCGATTCGGATTTCACCTTTATCCTATAGCGTTATCCTTTTTTCTTTCTTGAAGTAGAAACTAGAAGCTATATTGATTAGCAGTGGGCAAGAAAGTATTTCAAAATATCAGAAATAAAACATTTTCTAGATATTTTCATGCAATTCCATACATAACACTCATCTCACCTCATATACATTTCATTACTAGACTCGAGCCTCCTCCAAAATAGGAAGGAAATTGAGTTACTATACCGCGCATATCAGACGGGTTGGTATAGGATTTAGGTATATAATACAGGGTAGATTTCCTCTTGGATAGATATTATATGCATAGATATTGTATGCATATTAGAGATGGGCGTTTTCAGATTTTTACGCAAACCGATACAAATTCGATTTCTGATATTTAAATCGATTTTAAAAACCGATTTCAGAAATCGATTTCCAGAGCGGTTGACGGAGCGGGTTTACTTTAGTTTCGATCGATATTCGATGTTTTTAGTTATTTTAGCGTAGCAAACGAAAAACGCAATCGAACGAACGCATTCAAATAATTTTTCTATAATTTCTTTGTTGATTGGATTTAGGTGTACGATTTTCCTTCATGCTTTATCTAGGCTTAACTAGAGTACTAGACTAGCAAAAATGTTTTGTTTTGGATATGATACAAAACTTTCTTGCGTATTTAAAAATCGTCATATTTACAATGATTTCATGATTAGATTATATAATGTACATTTTTTTTGTATGGTTTTTTTTTATTAATCCTGATTACGAAGCGAAAATCTTACCTTTTTACATTAAATAGTTATTTCTTATTTATCATCAAATCGTATGTATGATACTAACATACGTTAGTATAGTATTGAATCGTAAAATACCTATCTAATTATATAGTTCACGAGATCACAAAAATAACATTACGCGCACACCGCACGTGTCACCAAGGTCAAGTGTGCAAAAACTCTCCCATAATTCAAAAATCTATTTAACAAACACAAAACTTAAACTACTATCATTAAGTATTGTGTAATATTATCATGGAAGTAGTTGCATTCTAATATAGATCTTATTCCCTGACTCTTGTAATTCTGTTTCGTTTCCATCTGCCATTCTGAGTTTCTTAGAAACTGCCAATTTCCAAAACAGATGACAATTCGCTTCATCTCTTTCAATGCACTAAACGATCGCTTAGTTAGAATGAAAGGAGGCGAATTTTAATGAAATTCGCTTTTTCTCATTCTGACTAAGCGATCGCTTAGCGGAGTGAAAGAGATAGTTAGTAAGTTTTCATATATTGGTTTGGTTTCCAAAACTAGCAATAGAAAACGATTGCGCGATGATTAGATTTATTATTAGTTTGCGTTTTCGTCGTTTTGTTTTGATATGTGTTGATTTAGTTTCTGCCGAAATACGTTTTCTAAAATCAGTTTGTATAGTGTTGAATATCGATACGATACGATTTCTGACTGAAATCCGATTTCAGATTCGTTTTGATATATCGGACGCATACCTAATGCATATTATAACATTCATGGGTAAGATTACCTTTTTTTTTGGCAGCGTGCTGTGGAGTGTTCACGTCCCGCTAAATCTGTCCGGGGCGACAGAAGAAGCGGCGCACGACCCCATAGACCCGCCCCATAGTACCTCTCCACGCCGTGCGAGTGGGCCACCGGAACCCGGTCTTTGTCTTGCCTGGCGGTTTACCATCGCGGGTATCTCGAGTCGACGCCCCGGCAGCTTTCGCTGTTGGGGCGTCGTCCTCACGCGGTGGCCTCGCTTCGGGGCGACCAGACTAATCCCCGGTCCGGTCACCCGCTGCCTCGGCTAGGGCGGCATCAGGCGGAGGTACTCGCGCCTGCGTCGCCCAAAGCGCTGGCGGAGGTGCGTGCCACCGTAGAGGAGTTTCGCTTCCTTCTGCGAGATGACTGTCTCGCAGAAGGCAGCGACCGCGTCCCAGTTCCTGACGCTGTTTTAGTATATATGTTGGTGATTTCTTCTCCGGAAAAGAGGGAAACGAGCGGGGGACAGCTGGTATATGAATAATTTATGTATATTATATGTAAAATAAGATTACATGACAGTAATTAATTTTCTACATAGACAAATATCCTTAATCCTATCATTACGAGTTTAAGAATACAAACTGTCATCTATATATTTCCTGTGATAGTCACAAACACCGGTTAAAGTGTCAACACCAAGGGAGCAGCACTCTCGGGAGACACATAACACTAACTGCAATCGCCCTACCAGCGTGGCTTTTATGGGATACTACATCCCTCTTAGGAGAGGCTTATTTCCAACAGTGGATGTCGATAATCTGACGGATTAATGGATGGATGGATGGATAACTAACCAATATCAACGTATACGTCGTCCAACTCGGAGTCGTCATCACTTCTGTCGCTGTCCGAGTCCGAATTCTGTTCATCAGACTCCACTATACCGGAGAATTCTATGTTTAGGAACGCCGATTCTATACCCTCGGCTAAATTGGGTGGAGGCTTCGCTGGTTTTATTGAAGATTGTCTGAAAACAAAAAGCATTTTGCTAGTCTCAGTTTATTTAATATGCTATATAAGTCAAACTCACTAAAGTATCAATAACAAAAATATTTCTTTACCACACATATGGCAAATTTTATTGACATCAGTTATATAGTTTTGGAGTTTATAGCGGTAAAATATTTTAAACATGAATTTGAATAATTATGGACGTTTTCACAAAATACAAGTATCTCTATATTGTATGTAAATCCTAAAACAATTTTAGTGATTCATTACAGATGACTAGTAGACTAATAGTGAACGATTATTACCTATGTGGCCTGTTCCTCCTCTCAAGTTTCCGTCGGATCCTGGCGATGTGTTGCGGCTGCAGCGTGGGCAGCATGCCGTCAATGAAGTTGGCGTTTACGTAGTCGCAAGCAGCGCCCCGCCCCGCACCCACACAGCCCGACGCTCCGCACCGGCCCCCCGCCGATACACACACGCGAGAGTGATCATCTGTGAAAGATATCAATACTTTATCAAGCCTGTCAGAATCGGTATCAGCGACAAAAAAAAAGCAAAAGACTCGTGCATCCATCAACCTATGGATGTTTGCTATTTGATATAGGTCTCGCAAGTTGGTATTATATCATAATTACCAATCTCTTGGTGGGCACTTGGTTGGTTGCAGTTCCTTGATGTTTCCCAGTGGAGCTCTACTAGTGGGCGGGAGATTTACTTCACTATTTTTTTTTTAAATTACTGAAATTTAGCATTTAATATGCTTAATTATTTATAAAATCCGATTACGAAATGAAAAATGATGTCGCAAGCGGGATTCGAACCCGCGCCTATTGGGATTCCGGCCCAATCGTGCTTGCAAAAATCACGATTGGGCCGGAATCCCAATAGGCGCGGGTTCGAATCCCGCTTGCGACATTCACTATTTTTTTTTAATCCGTCACCATACAGTTATCTCCACAATGAGTTAAATTTACCTACTAATATAATGAAATAAATAATGCTGTTTGGTAGCTAGCTAGTTAAGCTACGAATACTAAAAACCCTTACTGTGCTCGTGGATGTCGTAAAAGAGGACTAAGAGCCTTATATAGACCTGGGTCAACTCCACCTAATTCTGTTTGGTCAACAATTACATGCCCAAGGAGGGTTGACGTTAGGCAGGCGGCCGGTCATAAAACTATTGCCAATAATTTTTATAGTATGTACTCGTACAACGTACATATTGCGTCGACCCGAAGTAATTGGGACAAAAGCAGGAGAATGATGATAATGAAATTAATAATAATGAAATGAAAACTATTGTTTTACAGATTTTATTATGTTTGTATTTGATTTACACTTTCCCGACGTTTCGAACACTACCAAGTTCATGATCGCGCAATGACCTGTCCTCACGTAACACGAGATAAAACACGGGACAATTTTAATTCATACTACTTTCGTTGTAATACATACATACCATCACGCCATGTCCTTTGCAGGGTAGGCAGAGAGGACAGAGTGACAGAGAACTCTATCCTTGCATTCTTCACTCGCTTCCTCAACATTCATAATTCTCTTCATACACGCTCGCCGGTTTCGGAGACTCTTGACTCCACCTTCCTTCAGTGCATGACCGATCTGGTCTAGATAGGTTAGTCTCGGTCTCCCCCGGTACCTACATCCTTCCACTTTCGCATTGTATATCTTCTTAACCAGACGTTCGTTCGGCATTCTTTCCACATGTCCGAACCATTGGAGCATTCCCTTTCGCATCTTTACACCAATACTCTCTTTCATACCTACTCGCTCTCTTACGTCGTCGTTACGAATGCGATCGATCAGCCTAACTCTACAGATTTTCCGTAGAGATCGCATTTCGACCGCATTAATTTTACTTTCATACTCTTTTCTGCATACCCAACTCTCGCTTCCATATAGTAATGTAGGGACAAGCACTGCGTTATGTATTGCTACACGTGCCTTCTGGCTGAGGTGGTGGCTACCGAGAAGTTGCCCCAATGCTCCGTTCACTCTATTTCCCGCATTCACTCTTCGCTCTATATCAGTGATGTACCTTCCATCTCGGCTAAATCCACATCCAAGATATACAAATTCATCCACTTGCTCTAGTACATCATTACCTATTGTTACTCTTACATCTGTTCTGGCTTCATCTCTTTCAAAGACCATTATTTTGGTTTTGCTTACATTCACGCGTAGACCCCTTTTCTTACAATCTTCTGTCATTGTGTCGACTAGGGTCTGCAGGTCAGTCGCTGACTGTGCCAGCAGGACTGCATCATCTGCATATAGCAGAGCAGTGACCACTGAGTCGCCCATCTGGACTCCCACATTCATATCGTTCAACCTTTGGAGACATTTATCCAGATATATGATAAACAGCCTGGCTGACAGAACGCACCCCTGCTTAACGTCGATATTGACGTCAAACCAAGGCGATATTCCATCATCCAGCCCCACACAGGCTCTACAGCCCATGTAACTGGACTGCACAGCCTGTAGCAGTTTACCGTTAATACCATACTCCGGTAAAATGTCCCAAAGTTCCTTTCGTACAACCGTGTCAATTGCTCTCTCCAGAATAAATAAATAAATCCAGAATAAATTCGTTGTAATAAAAATCAATAAACATCGAAAATCACTACTATTAACAATCTGATCGATGAAATCAGTAAAGTTCAAATTCCAATGATATTACTTGCTTACGTCCCTAGAAGTCCCAAGCGAGTACTTCTCACAGTCCCAACCTCTTGTGATAATCCTAGAAATGGAAAAGTGGTAACATTATATTCTTAATTTTTTACCATATACTTACATGCTGTAATGTTCAGATAACGGTTCTTCAGTCTATTCTCTGGTCTCTGACTATGATGACTTGTATATCCCAAGGCCGCTGATTTTGCCACAACTATTTCATATTCCTTACTGAAAAGAGTTAAATTTCAATAGTTTTTCCTTTTAATTTTTATGGCGTAATAGTGTATGTATGAGTCGCATTTAATGACGTAATTGTTTTGTTTTTGTAGTATCACTACTATTAGCATTATTCAAAAAAAATATCCATTCTAAGTCCCTAAACATAAATAATTATATTTGTACACGCGTTTGCATGTAATAGATTGTGTCTGTGGATGCATTCTTTACCACATCCACATCCGCCAAATGTGTACGGGATTATTAATCTGTGGACGAGAGCTCTATGTGTGACGACATACAAACGCGCGCATAGTAAGGCAATAATAAATAAATGTATCTAATATTACCAACAGTATCATAATGTAATTGATCAAATATAATTGTTAAAACTGGGACGATGTCTTCGTTCGGATGGCTTACACTAACTATTACACAAAATCCATCTTCTTTTAGAAAACTTTAAATTACAACCACGTATCTAAGAACCAATTAGATCTTATGCACATATTTCAGCGTGGGAATGGAAGCCAGAATATTTGGAACTGGTCAAATATGTTTTAGACACATCAACAGTTGAATTGTAAATAAATAGTGTTAAAGTTTGTATTACCTAAAACCGATGTCTCCGTCGGCATGTAAAGTAGCGACATGCGCAGGGAAGGCAGCCGCACGTACAGCGGGTTGTGAGATGCCCGCCATGCGCGGTGGACGAGCGCTTCTCCCGCACATCTCCGCCCCACTGCCCGTTTCCGCCTCCGCATCCGCACCAGTACCCGCCACAGGCGGAGAACATTGACCTACTATCAACATTATATTCATGTTTACTATCCCCGTTTATTTAGGGTTTTTTTTTATATATTAACGGTTAAGAAATTAATGTAATATTATCCTTGCTTCTGGCAAAGAGATTACCAGGAGAATGGAAAGCAATACTCTCCTGGGAAAATTTATAACAACTGCTACTGACAAACATACCAAGCGTGGCGATTATAGATCATTATTGAGCATTGTAATGAAATGATGGGTAAGGGTTTAGGATATATCGATAAGATCATCTATTAGAGAACCAAATCTATATGTAATGACATAGTAAGGGGCCGTCCATTAATCACGTGAAGTTTTTTGGAAAAAGGATAAGCTGTCCTAATATTTTTCATAACATATCTATTATTCATTTAAAATAAAACTATTTTTACGGTTTCTATCGCGATTGTATTTGATTTTTAATTGCCTGACGTTTCGAACACTTTACAGCGTCCATGGTCACAGAAGAGCGAAACAGTGGAGGAGGGTAAGTGTTCAAAACGTCGGGCAATTAAAAATCAAATACAAACGCGATAGAATCTATAAAAATAGTTTTATTTCAAATGTGTAATACTCGCGTAAACATCATAAATAAATATCAATTTTTGAACTGTTACTGACCAACCAAAACAATAATATGTATTTTGTTTTATAGGCAAATTATAACAATTTACCCTATTTTTATTTTTCCATAATTGATCAACCTATGTTATTATATTTCTGTACATCTATTATATATATATATATATATATATTACTAAATATGACAACAGCTTAACTTGCGTGAATGATATAACTGTAAATGATATAACTGATATAACTATGTTAATATTATTACTTTATTTGAACACCGGGACTACGTAGTCGCATAGCATTTAATTCCCACGAAATTTAAGAATTTATTAAAATACGTATATATTTATACCCACATTTCTGTGCGACGGTAGTGGCGGCTACGAATACTACCAACCCCATTGGTCATGGATTAAAAGACGATTAAAAGCTGCCTATGCCAACTCCATCCGCCCGACCGGCCACTGAGGTCAAGGAAACTATACTAGTGTTCGTCCAATGACGATGGAGAAGGAACACAATGGGTTATGGGACTCCATACCGCCGTTCTGTCGCCTCGGACGGAATGAGCGGGGTGTGTCCAGAGCATAGCCTCAAAAAAATAAAGTTAAAAAGGAATTGAACAAACATTGATTTCATTTCTCTCCTATGCAATGCATATGGGAGACAAGAAATAAAATTTACTTGTCAGCCAAAAATATAAGCTTAATAAATTTTATAGTGTTTGAGAAATTAACCAATCTTTGTTGGAATGTTTCTTAGTTTACAACTCCTTCACACTGACATACAGCTACCACCTGGAAGTCCAGTCTCTCATCAAAAATACTTACCCGGTTTTTTATAAGAGTTAAGCGGTGCCCGTACGGCCCTCTCGCCTCCTTCTTCTAAATAATTGTATGCAGCACTAATGCACTTACTCAGACGAGATCTGCATCTATAACAACAAAAAAAATAGTTAGTAAAATGTTAAATACACTGTGTCTTCACCCCTTACTCTCTAACTCGTAGGACTAGCTCAGTAAGAGTGCCGTACCTTCGTACAAGACAACACTACGTAAGTAATTTTTAAATACTTGCCAATATGTAAATTTGTTTATCAATTTTTTTTTATTGTTTATGGTGGCAAACGAGTAAACAGCACACCTGATGGTAAATGTTACTGCCGCCCGCGGACCTTTGCAATACCAAGGGTATAGCTAGACCGCTGCCTACCAATACAAACCCCAAACCCACCCAGTTGGGCTTCCGGCTCTCTCGCTCACCGAACGAAGCGCAATAACACATTGTCATTACTCAGACGTCGATCTTCTGCGACTGCGATACTACAACGAACTGACCGGCCCGCGGCTGTAGACAGAAAATTGTCGACAGCATGTTCCTATCATTTTTACATACATATCATCATGCCATACCCCTTGCAGGGTAGGCAGAGAGAACAGAGTGCCAGACAACTCTATCGTCTATATTAATGTATGAGGTTCACAAAATAATTTTTCTAAATGCATTCATCATCACGATTTTAAATTCATCTGCGGCCACCTATAAATATAATATATAACGAGACGATAGACGATTTAGAACTAATTTAATTCTAATTATAGATATAGGTAAATGCACGCTTAGTGATTCGCGGTAAGCGCCATGTTGATAAATTTGAGCCAAATTATTTCCTTTTTAATTGCCTGTTTACTAAATACGATTTAAAACCATATCCATGAATTATTGCTATGTGAAAATTACAGAAAGAGGCGGGAGTCTTGGCGTATACTAATGTTTATCATAGATGGTTAAAAATTGACTGCATAGATGGAGTAATGGTTAAGATACCGACCTTCAGTGCTAGTGCCATGGGTTCGATTCCTACGCAGGACAATACTTTGTGCGATCTACAAAGTGTTGTTCTGAGTTTAGGTGTAATTAGTAAAAGTAATTATGTGAATTACTGAAATTTAGCATTTAATATGCTTAATTATTTGTAAAACCCGATTACGAAATGAAAAATGATGTCACAAGCGGGATTCGAACCCGCGCCTATTGGGATTCCGGCCCAATCGTGCTGCCACTACACCACCGTGACTAATTGTATGCAAATTTCACTTCGTATCATACTTACGTCTTAAGGTGACGGTATGCTATCTACCCGACAATGTTTACACAATCCCGACAATCCAACAACGAATCCCGCTTGTGACATCATTTTTCATTTCGTAATCGGGTTTTATAAGTAATTATGTGGTTAGAAAAGTTCCCCACAATGCGAGGATTATTTCTTTAGTGAAGGGTGGTGTTAAAAAGAAATTATAAAGCATAGGTATGTGTACGTTCACCATGTTAGTTACCCAGATCTTGAGAAACCCGTACCCAGTGATACGTTTACGGGATCGCAAGAAGATACAGGATACAGTATTATTACTATTTGAGAATCATGCTGAGACGGCGATCATCATTATTTCAGCTCATATACGTCCCACTGCTACCTCTTAACAACAGGAGGGAAATTGACCAATGCTGGTCAGGCGCGTTGGTATAATTTTATTTAGAGTTTACCTTCTCTCGCACAGATGTTATATACTTATATCCCTTGTCTTTTACGACACCTGTGTGTAAGATAGGCGTTTTTTTTTTTGAGCGGGCTATGGAATGGTCACATTCCGCTAATTCCATCCGGGGCGACAGAAGAAGCAGCGCGCGACCTCATAGACCCGCTCTGCAATGTACCTCTCTTGGCCGAGCGAGCGGGCCAGCGGAACCCGGTCTATGTTTCCGGTGGCCGTGTGTAAGATAGTATGTGGTGAATTATATTGTTACTCTGTCACCACACGGAAAACCTCAACATGTAATGAATATCAACGCTATTAAATCTGATAGTGATTACAAAAATGACTACATACATTTTTTTTTATTTTATTTTTTTTTTTATTTTTTTTTTTTTTATTGGTGGGCTATGGGTGCGTCTCGCCCCGCTGAATCGGTCCGGGGTGACGGAAAGGCGGCGCGTGACCCCATAGACCCACCGTAAAACCTTCTCTCTTCGCCGTGCGAGCGGACCACCGGTACTCGATTTTAACTTCGGTGGCCCGCCCGGCGGTTTACCCTCGCGGGTTCCTCTCGTCGACGCCCCGACAGATTTCGCCGTCGGGGCGTCGTCCTCACGCGGTGGCCTCACGTCGGGTGACCGGACAATTCCCCGGTCCGATCACCCGAGGCCTCGGTTAGGGCGGCATCAGGCGCAGGTATTCGCGCCTGCGCCGCCCCGGCCGCTGACGGCGGCCCGGGTCGCGGGATTCCTCCCGGACTCGTTCCGCCGCCTCCTTCTGTGAGATGACAGCCTCGCAGAAGGCGGCGACCGCGTCCCAGTTCCTGACGCTGTCGACCATCGCTCTCGCGACAGCCGGCAGCGTCAGGTCGGCACCGTTAACAGCGACGAGGTCACGGCGCTGCCGGTCAAAGCCCGGACACGCCTCCAGCGTGTGTTGCGCCGTGTCCTCGTCACTGCTGCAATGGTGGCAGAACGAAGTCCACTCCCTACACGCGACCGTGTGCAGGTAAAAGCCGAAGCATCCGTGCCCCGACAACACCTGCACCAGTCGAAAGGAGAGGACTCCGTGCCGCCGCTCCATCCACTCCATCAATACGGGCCGGAGAGCCTCGACGGTGACGACACCGTGTCTAGGCCTCTCCAGCCGCGTAGCCCAACGGGCGATGACGTCTCGGCGGGCGTCCTCGCGCCAGGTGGCTATCTCGCTCAGCGATGGGGAGCCACCTTCGTCGCGCAGTGAGGTCACCCGCCGGTAGAGGTCGGAGAGCATCTCCGCCTCTAGGTCCCACGGGGGAAAATGACTACATACATGGCGTAGTGGTCAAGTAACCGTCTGTAGTGTAAAGAGTTCCATTCGATGGGACTTATTGACTATCCATGCATGACACGCCATGTTGTTTCGATCATTGACGAAACGTTCTAGTAGACATAAGCTACTCCTGCTGAGCGGACCACCAAGAACAAGGGCATAGTATCGATGGTCCACCCAAAGGGCGATGGAGCGGTACGATAGGTTATAAAGTTACACGCATTCCCTTCCACCTCCTCGGACGCTTGAGTGGGGTATGATCGGATCATAAAAAAAATACTATAGTCTCATATTTTTCAATACACAGAATATATTTATCTGACAGCTACTTATCACGGTCATGATTTGAAATGGTATAGTGGGTTGGTCCTTAAAGCACGAGTTATGTTACCTCCAATAGAACAAGACGACCGCCCCTGCTGCTAACAAGGCGAGTGTACAGACGGCGAGGAGTGCAGCCGTGTTTACGTCGCGTGCCACCGTTGGCACCTCCCCTGGGGACATAGCTTCAGAGTGCACTGCACACATCTCACTGGATACCTCCTGCAAATATACGGAGACGTGTTATCCTCATGGTCACTCATTTTAGTCATCCGGTGGAGAAATAATATCTGCGTAGATTATAATTCAGTTTATTAAACTAATTAGTAATCACGAATTATTACTATTTTACACTTAATGATTTCTAATGTTCACACGAGTATTACACTCTAAAACTAAATTAAAACTTAAATAAAACTACTCTTACGGATTCTATCGCGTTTGTATTTGATTTTTAATTATCCGACGTTTTCGAACACTTTACAGTGATCATGGTCATGGGAAAACTAAGGTGTATCACGTCCAATAAGTCATTGTTAGTACAGAATTTTATATATGACCCCGACAGTATTAATTATTAAAGTTTGAACCACATTTATAATACAAATTAATTGCCAGAACAAAAATAAAATGATTCTATATATTTATACTTTACACTTTTGTAATACACAGTACAGTAGGTTAGTGTTACTCCTAGAGGGAGCCGTACGATATTGGTATCGAATATAGAGCGCTCGCTCCGTTTTCTTTTTCTTTATATTGTCAATCCCCTCTCTGTCTAATCTCTGTACACGTCAATTTGACGTTTGTATGTTGATGACGAACCGTACTCATGACCGCGATGCGACATACATGTTTTAACCCACTTCAAAAAAGGAGGAGGTTCTATGTTCCACTGTATGTATTGCACTGTATGCAATTTAAATATCTATTTTTCACCTAATTTTGACCAAAATATCGAAAAAGCACCCTAATTTTCAATCGAAAAATCTCACGTCAAAATTTCGACTTTTTCAAAAAAGTTTGTCGCCTTTTTTTCATTGAAATCTCTACTTAAAAGCCGTCGTAAAAGCCGATCAAGGGCTCAACAAAGACTTAAGAAAACTTCCCTTAGTGCCACATGGTCAATGATTTAATTCCCAATTCTTAACACTAGTCACGGCGATAGAAAAATATAGTCAAAACTCTAAGCCAATCCAATATGATTAGCCCTTTCTTGGCCCCCGTCTCATCATCCTTGTCCTACTCTTATCCAAATTACTTTGGGTCGATACAATATATACTCTTCTTTCATAGGACATATTGTAACAGTTATTGGCAATAGTTTTATGACCAGCCGCTTGTCAAACGTCAACTCTCCTTGGGAATGTAATCGTTGACCAAACGGCGTCAGATGGAGTTGGCCCAGGTCATTATAAGGCTCTTAGTCGTCTTTTACGACATCCACGAGCAAAGTAAGGGTTGGTAGTATTCGTAGCCGCTACCACACAGTACGCATTGCGTACTGTGTGGTAGTCGTCTCAATTCAACTGAAATGCGTCCTAATGTAGGGTTCAAGGTTATTCTACAATTGAAGGGAAATAGACCTATGGTAGAACGCAGGTCAGACGGATTGGTATAAGTTTATATTTCGAGATTTCTTTCTCTTGCATGATAACTACTTGCGGCCCTTAGTCTTCTTTAATACCACAGGCAAGGAAGAGTTGGAGACAAATTGTATTCTCACTCCGTCCATCCGACAACGTACGTACGGAACAAATATAAATTAGAATAAATGCAAGACAATTTAAACAGTAATATTTTTTTTTATTGTTTACACCTTTTTTTTTTTTTTTTTTTATTGGTGGGCTATGGGTGCGTCTCGCCCCGCCGAATCGGTCCGGGGTGACGGAAAAGGCAGCGCGTGACCCCATAGACCCACCGTAAAACCTTCTCTCTTCGCCGTGCGAGCGGACCACCGGTACTCGATTTTAACTTCGGTGGCCCTTATTGTTTACACCTAATGATAAGTATTACTGCAAAGTCGCTGCCTATCAACCAAAATCCATCGAAGCTGGGCTTCCGGCTCTCTAACTCACCAAACGAAGCGCAACATCACATTGCTAATACTCAAACGTCGATTTTCTACGAGAATATGGTACTACCCCGGAGTCCTGCGGCAGTGTTGCCCTATCATTAATTGTACTGTACAAATCTAACTCGTTTACCTCAGGATTTGATTCAACACCGTTAACAAGCCCATTCTCCTTGGCGACGGACTCCGTGACCGCGCATATTTTCACTTCATACTTGGTCTCGTTTGATAATTCAACTTTCTGTAAACAAATACAATATGATATTTATAGTTCATCTAATCTAAGAAGTGCATTTTGACGTTTTGCATTTTTTAATACACAATAACCTCGGTCAAACGTATACACATGATTGTAAACACTAAATCTGAAATTTTAAACAACTATTAAGTTATTTACATAATTAACATTGCGGGTGACTTTCTTGTACAATAATCTAATGTTGAAACTCGTAAAACTAATTTAAAATAGAAATAACATGGTAAATAGTAATTGTTAGTAACGAACTAACAATGTCACGTCATCACGTTCTATACAGTAGTGCTTGACAACTTCCAATTCACGAATATCCAAATAATCGGTAAAAATATTAGAATAATACAATTAATCGAATAGAGATTTTGACAGAGATGTACATTTCGACACTTTGATTGATGAGAAAATAATTATGAATGTTCGCGATGCTGATAATTCAAGTAATAGTAGTAATTCTTAATAAATAACCATAATCAAATCCAGTTTTTGTTTTTAATTAACCTAATCCTACTAAATATAATGAATAGATTCTATGCTGAAATAATTAAATTTGTTTAGTACTAATTTAGCACTTAATTTACTCATCACCTGTTTGAAAAATAAAAAATAAACCGATTATTAATTATAAAGAATCAATATCGATTTCTCAGTAAAATCGGATATTTTCGATAGCGATTATTTGGTTCACATACCTAGACAACTTACTCAGACAGCTGTCAAAGTGCACTTCTTAGATTAGACAGACTATAGTTATTTATAAGAATTTGGGAAACTAGTGTGGTGACAATAAGAACCAAATAATAATTATTAAGTTCTTTTAATAGCATGTAATTTATATACATAGATACATACATATCATCACGCCATATCCCTTGAAGGGTAGGCAGAGAGAACAGAGTGCCAGAGAACTCTTTCCTTACATACTTAACTCGCTTCTTCAACATTCATAATTCTCTTCATACACGCTCGCCGGTTTCGGAGACTCTTGATTCCCCCTTCTTTCAGTACGTGACCATTCTGGTCTAGGTACGTGAGTCTCGGTCTCCCCCGGTACCTACATCCTTTCACTTTCGCATTGTATGTCATCTTAACCAAACGTTCGTTCGGCATTCTTTCTACATGTCCGAACCATCGGAGCATTCCCTTTCGCATCTTTACACCAATACTCTCTTTCATAATTTATATATTTTCTCTTTTGTAATTTATATACATATCATTAAAATCTATAACGATTTGTGATAACATAATACCATGTATTTTCATGTTGAGCTAATTACAAAGTAAACATGGAGGGCAATACTATATTTGTTTTTTGCGACGGGCTATAGTCTAGTCACATCCCGCTAAATCCGTCCGGGGTGACAGATGAAGTGGGCGCAACCCCATATACCCGCCCCGCAATGTATCTCTCCCCGCCGTGTGACTAGGCCACCCGAACCCGGTCTTTGCGTCGGTGGTCCACTCGGCGGTCTACCCTCGCGGGTATCCTGTCGAGTCGACGTCCGGATAGCTCGACAAAAGTCTGGCCATCGGGGATGAAGGTCAATACAATACGATAACGTCGACTTTGCAATCCTCATTCAAATCTGCATGTGTCTTAAACAAATATTTTCCGAAAAAGGAATAGGATATGCAAACTTCAACTGTCGAAGGTTTAAGAAAACAGATAAACAGGAGAATAAAATACATTTTGGGAATGTTGAAATCATCTCAGCTAATATATGTCCCACTGTTGTGCTCGAGCCTCCTCCATACTGGAAGGGAAATTGGCCTACTAAACGCTGGTCAGATGTGTTGGTATAGGGTTTTGTTTTGAGTTTTTCTTCTTTCACATAAAAGTTATATGCATTTTATATCCCTTAATCGTCTCTTACGATCACCCACGGGTAACACAAGGGTGATGAATATCAATGAGAATGAATAATTAAATGAATATCAATGAGCAAACCCCACTAATTCATTTATTAGATTATATTTTACATTGTATCTCTATGCTGTGTGGTAGTGTGGCTACGAATACTACCAACCCTAAGGGTTTGTTTTGTGTTGTCTGAATTGCTCGTGGATGTCGTAGAAGACGACTAAGAACTTTAAATCGAACTTTTTTTTTTTGCCTTGCAAGGTGGACCATGGATGTGGTCGCGCCCCGACAAATCAGTCCAGGGCGGCAGAAGAGGCGGCGCGCAACCCCATGGACCCACCCTGCAAACACCTCTCTTCGCCGTGCGAGCGGGCCACCATCGGGATCTTTGTCTTCGGTGGCCCGCCCGGCGGTTTACCCTTGCGGGTTCTTCTCATGTCGATGCCCCGATAGCTTTCCCCGGGCCGATCACCCGAATCCTCGGTTAGAGCGGCATCAGGCGCAGATATTCGCGCCTGCTCCGCCCCGGCCGCTGATGACGGCCCGGGTCAGGGGAATCCCCCCGGACTCGTTCCGCCGCCTCCTTCTGCGAGATGACAGCCTCGCAGAAGGCGGCGACCGCGTCCCAGTTCCTGACGCTGTCGACCATCGCTTTCACGACAGCCCGCAGCGTCGGGTCGGCACGATGACAGCGACGAGGTCACGGCGCTGCCCATCCCAGCTTGTACATATGTACATCGAGGGTATGTTGCGCCGTGTCCTCGTCACTACTGCAATGATGGCAGGACGGAGTCCACTCCCTCCACGCGACCGTGTGCAGGTACAAGCCAAAGCAACCGTGCCCCGACAACACCTGCACCAGCTGGAAGGAGAGGACCCCGTGCCGCCGCTCCAACCATAACATCAGTACGGGCCGGAGGGCCTCGACGGTAACAACACCGTGTCTAGGCCTCTCCAGCCGCGTTACCCAACGGGCGATGACGTCTCGGCGGGCGTCCTCGCGCGAGGTGGCTATCTTGCTAGACGATGGGGAGCCACCCTCGTCGCGCACTGAGGTAACCCGCAGATAGGGGTCGGAGAGCATCTCCGCCTCTAAGTCCCACGGGGGTGTCCCGGCCAATAGGCATGCCGACTCGGTTGACAACGTGCGGTACCCGCGAATGGCTCTGACCGCCATGACTCTCTGTGGTCTCCACAGAACAGCCCTGAACTGGGCGTTCAGAGCCCTCGCCCACACGGGTGCGCCGTACATGGCCATTGAGCGGATACATTGACCTAGGCCTGTTGCAATTTGGTCAACCATTACGTTTCCAAAGAGGGTTGATGTTAAGTAGGCATTCATTATAATATTGCGAAAACTTTTACGAAGCTAACAAAGTACATAATTGTGTCGACCCCAAGTAATTGGGACAAAAGAAGGTTTTCTTTATTGCTCCTGGTGGCAAACGAGCAAGCAGCACACCTGATGGTAAGTGTTACTGCCGCCCATGGACCTTTGCAATATCAGGGATATAGCTAGGCCGCTACCTACCAATGAAAATCCGAAACGGTATTCCTTCTCTCTTGCTCACCGAACGAAGCACAGCAGCACATTGCCACTGCTCAGACGTTGATTGTGTGCGAGAGTGTGGTACTACCCCGGACGGACCGGCCCGCAGCTGTAGACAGAAAACTATCAACAGTGTGGCCTTTTATTTTTATTCTGGCAGGTTATAGCGTCCGTTTCGTCAGGGGCGACGGAAGGGCTGCGCGTGGCCTCATAACCCACCGTACTCCCTTCCCATCGCCCTTGGATCAGCCACTGGTACCGCTTCCTTGACATCCGCGGACAGCCCAGCGGATTACCCTTTCGGTACCATCCCTCGTCGATCCTTCCCATCCATCTCCATCCTACTGCCGGGGCGTCAAAACAGTGTGGCCTAACCACTGTTAACGGATGATGACGATCATATCAGTACTACATCATCTGAAAGTATTACATTACACATTACATAATATAACATAATTATATACATATTTATTTTGTGTTAATAATACATAACAGCATACAATTTACTTTGAATAATTAAATCATATTAAAAAAAACCGCGACTAATTACGATTTAACATTCCAAAATATATTAAATACTTTTTTAATTAATCTAAACGTGCTTATTTGCGTTAATTTTTTTATATTAGAATTAACATACATACATACATACATATCATCACGCCATATCCCTTGCAGGGTAGGCAGAGAGAACAGAGTGCCAGAGAACTCTATCTCTGCATACTTCACTCGCTTCCTCAACATTCATAATTCTCTTCATACACGCTCGCCGGTTTCGGAGACTCTTGACTCCACCTTCCTTCAGTACATGACCGATCTGGTCTAGGTAGGTTAGTCTCGGTCTCCCTCGGTACCTACATCCTTCCACTTTCGCATTGTATATCTTCTTAACCAGACGTTCGTTCGGCATTCTTTCCTCATGTCCGAACCAACGGAGCATTCCCTTTCGCATCTTTACACCAATACTCTCTTTCATACCTACTCGCTCTCTTACGTCGTCGTTACGAATGCGGTCGGTCAGACTAACTCCACAGATTTTCCGAAGAGATCGCATTTAGACCGCATTAATTTTACTTTCATACTGTTTTCTGCATACCCAACTCTCGCTTCCATACAGTAATGTTGGGACAAGCACTGCGTTATGTATTGCTACACGTGCCTTCTGGCTGAGGTGGTGGCCGCCGAGAAGTTGCCCCAACGCTCCGTTCACTCTATTTCCCGCATTCACTCTTCGCTCTATATCAGTGGTGTACCGTCCATCTCGGCTAAATCCACATCCAAGATATACAAATTCATCCACTTGCTCTAGTACATCATTACCTATTGTTACTCTTACATCTGTTCTGGCTTCATCTCTTTCAAAGACCATTATTTTGGTTTTGCTCACATTCACGCGTAGACCCCTTAGAATTAACCTTAAATATTTATTTAACTAACCACACTAATTGTAGTTTCAATATCCTGCTTGTTTGTCGGCAAGGTGAGCGTGATGCGAGGCTGTTGTTCGGGTATCTTTCGTAACGTCACCACGTACTTGTCCAAAGAGTTATTGTATTCTAACGGTTGACGCCATTGCAAATATAAAGTGCCTGGAAAATAAATATTATATTCGTTATTAATATAGAATATATGTATATAGATAGCGTATGTATGTGTATGTATATAGATAGTATTCGTAGCCGCTACCACACAGTGGTAGCGGCTACGAATACTACCAACCCTTACTTTGCTCGTAGATTTGGAGGACTTCTATGAGTTATAACGACCTGGGACAACTCTATCTAATGTCGTTGGGACAACAATTACATTCCTTTTTTTCATCACCTTTGTCGTTGGGCAGACCACCGGAGCAGAGTGACTTGACGTCAGTGGTCGGCCCGACGGAATACCCCTGAAGAGTACCCTCTCCTCGACCGACGTCCCCCCCGGGTAGGATGTCGGTCTTTCCTCACGCGGTCGGCCTCTCGGCGGGTGACGGACTAATTTCCCAATTCAGTCATCCGCGGCCTCGGCTAGGGCGGCATCAGGCGCAGGTAATCGCGCCTGCGCCGCCCCAGTCACCGGCGGCGGCTCGCGTCGTCGAGGAGACGCTCCTCGCGCACGCGCTCCGCCGCCTCCTTCCGCGAGACTACTGCCTCGCAGAAGGTTGCGACCGCGTCCCAGTCCCTGACGCCTGCGAGCATCGCCCTGGCGATGGTCGACAGCGTCAGGTCGGCACCGATGATTGCGACGAGTTCACGACGCTGCCCAAGCAGCACAAACCTCGAGAGTATGCTGCACCGTGTCTACGTCGCAATCGCAGTGGTGGCAGGACGGTGTACTCTTCCTACTGACGACCGTGTGCAGGTATTTGGCGAAGCATCCATGCCCCGTCAAAACCTGCACCAGTCGGAAGGAGAGCACCCCGTGCCGTCGTTCCAACCCAGTGGTTGGAAGGATGCAGTGCATCAGCACCCGCCGGAAGGCCTCCACGGTCCGCACATCGAACCGAGGCCTCTCCAACCGGACTGCCCAACGGGCAATGACGTCTAGGCGGGCGTCGATACGCCAGGCGGTGAGTTCCCTCAATGAGACCACACCGGCCCCCGCGCGCACCCCCGACACCCGCCGATACAAATCGGCGAGCATTTCCGCCTCCACGTCCCACGGGGGACTCCCCGCCAACAGGCACGCTGCCTCCGTCGCCACCGTGCGGTACCTGCGTACAGCCCTGACCGTCATGGCCCTCTGTGGTCGCCACAGAAGAGCCCTGAGTCGGACGGTCAAGGACCCCGCCCACACCGGTGCGCCATACAGGGCCATCGACCGGACAACAATTACATTCCTAATGAGGGTTGATGTCAGGCAGGCGGCCGGTCATAAAACTATTGCCAATAACTTTTACAGTATGTACGAGTATATATTGGTGTCGACCCCAAGTAATTTGGATAAGAGTAGGCGCAATGATGTATATAGACAGAATAGTACATGATTCGTGTGGTAACGGAGTTAAGAATACAATTCACCACACCTCTTTCTTGCCAATGAGTGTCGCAGAATATGAGGGATATCTATAATAAGCAAACATTTTTCTAACAAAACGTAAACCCGTAATAAGACTCTATACCAACCTGTCTGAAAAGCATACATACATATCATCACGCTATATCCCTTGCGGGGTAGGCAGAGACAACAAAGTGCCAGAGTACTCTATCCTTGCATACTTCACTCGCTTCCTCAACATTCATAATTCTCTTCATACACGCTTGCCGGTTTCGGAGACTCTTGACTCCACCTTCCTTCAGCACGTGACCAATCTGGTCTAGGTAGGTGAGTCTCAGTCTCCCCCGGTACCTACATCCTTCCACTTTCGCATTGTATAGTTATGAGTATATTTTCTTAACCAGACGTTCGTTCGGCATTATTTCCACATGTCCGAACCATCGGAGCATTGCCTTTCGCATCTTTACACCAATACTCTCTTTCATAATGTAATAATCTAAAAAGCATTAATAGGTAAATTTCTGTTCTATTTTTGAGGAAACTGAAGCCCAGCAATGGGACGTATAGGAAGATGAGATGAGGATGATGGTGAAATATAGTACAAACCTCGTTTGGTGAGACTTTATAAAAATAAAGTGTCACCACCAGTTAGTTTCTATGTGGAAGTTATAATCAATTGAAATCACCAGCAAAATGGAGTAGCACATTCTGAACAACTTATGAATTCAACTACTTTCGCACATACGCCTTCCAAGTATGGGGATTATGGTAATATACTTCATTGTGAATATACCCAAAAATGGACGTTGTTAGAGCAACGAATGGTTGGATACTGTGTAATTTAGTGGTACACAACAATGTTAAACATTTTTATTAGCTTTTGTATTAAGCTGAATACGCTATAGAAATTAAAGCAGCGATACTGGTAGGCTGATAAATATACGCAGGGACAGATGGTGGGTGGAGGACCATGCTCGGTCCTGAATAAAAGTGTGTTCTAACAATAGGAGGCAAACAGAACCCTATTTTTTTTATGGTGGCAAACGAGCAAGCAGCACACCTGATGGTAAGTGTCACTGCCGCCTATGGACCTTTGCAATACCAGGGGTATAGCTTAGGCCGCTGCCTACCAATGAAATCCCGAAATCCACCCAGTTGGGCTTCCGGCTCCCTCGCTCACCGAACGAATCGTAATAGCACATTGCCATTACTCAGACGTCGATCTTCTGCGAGAGTGTGGTACTACCCCGGACGGACCGGCCCGCGGCTGTAGACAGAAAACTGTCAACAGCGTGGTCCTACCACTATTATTAAGACTCGACAGTTTAAACAGGCCGCTGTCTAGTTGGACAAGACTGTCCATCTGGCCCAGTGTTTTTTAAGGGCTGGGTCAAACCTCATAATCCACAATAGGTTAAAATCATCACAGTAGGCACTTTTAAACGGCTAGGCCGGGGTTCAGCAGACTGAGCGGTGTTTTTATTTTTTTTTTATTTATGTTAATGATACTAATTATGTAGTACTGTATATTAACATTATAATTAAAACTTATATAATTAAAATTTCGTAGGGAGGCTCATGTTTCTCAGTGCATGTCGATGGGCAATGTATCTCTTTTAAGAAAGTTTTTAAAATGTAATCAGAGAAATCTTGTACGAACACCTTAATTATTAATTCAAACTCGCACTAGACAGTTTTTTTTTTTTTTTTTTTGGTAAATTTTTTCACCAATGAATCTGTAAGACTAAAATCATATATAAGATATATTTTTTAAATATTTGCTAAATCGCCTCAGCAATTAATTTCTATTTTATCCTTGTGGTGACAGAATAACAATACAATTCATCCCCCCTATCTTACCCGTGGATGATTGTAAGAGACGATTAAGGGATATAAAACGCATTTAACATCTATGCAAGAGAAGGCAAACTTGAAACAAAACCACTATACCAACACGTCTGACCAGCGTGGTATAGTAGGTCAATTTCCCTCTTATTACGTAGGAGGCTCGAGCCCAACAGTGGCACGTATGTGAGCTGAGGTGAATGAATTTCTAACACCTTTTAAATAGATATAATATATAGATATAACATATAAAAAAGACTCCTTGTTGGCATAAACAATTTAGTAGTGGTAGGACTACGCTGTGGACACTCTCTGTCTACAGCCGCGGGCCGGTCCGTCCGGGGTAGTACCACACTCTCGCAGACGATCGACGTCTGAGTAATGGTAATGTGCTATTGCGCTTCGTTCGGTGAGCGAGAGAGCCGGAAACCCAACTGGGTGTGTTTGGTGATTTTATTGGTGGGCAGCGGCTCAACCCTTTCCACTCCAACTCTGTTTTTGTTTTTATTCCACCAGCTCCACGCTAAAATTACGTTTTTTTTACTTTTAGTGTTTTTTGTGTATTTTGTAAAAAAAAACTAATTTTTCTTATTTAATAAACTTTATTTTATGAGTAATTACAGTTTAGTTTCATTCATTTGTGATTCAAACATTTTAGTAACAAAAATCCCTCCTGTTTTAAAATTTGCCGCAAAAAGAGGTATTACACCATGTCGAGTATCACTCGACAGTGGAGCTAGTGGAACAAAATCAGTGTCGAGTGACACTCGACATTGGAGTGGAAAGGGTTAAGCGATACCCTTGGTATCGCAAAGGTTCATGGGCGGCAATGACGCTTACCATCAGGTGTGCTGCCTGCTCGTTTGCCACCATAAGCAATAAAAAAAAACGATTTCTGTTTTATTACTGTTATTTATTAAACGATGTAGGGATTAATATGGCTCTTATCTCTTGAAATTATTATCGTGGTTCAATAGCTATACTTTAAAATAGTAAACTTACGGCCTGGAGACTACTACGGCTAGCCGTTCTGGCTCATTGAGGGTGGTTGACTAACCCTCAGTCCGATTATCACACTAACAACTGTCAGCAGCGGCACAATAGTACCCAGGCCATGCAGACCTTATGACTAGTACATATTTTATCATTAAGACCGTATACTCAACTATGATCGTGAGTCATCATTATTCGCTTGCCCTCATCCCACGCTAAATGAGGGTCGGTACAACATGTTCTTGCCTTCCATAAACTTCTATCAGCACTCACAACTTTCATACACATATCCTCGGTCACGCATATCTCGTGTCGGTCATCATTCTCCTACTCTTGGGGTCGATACAATATGTACTCTTCGTTCATAGTACATATTATAAAAGTTATTGGCAATAGTTTAATGTCCGGCCGCCTGCCAGACGTCTACCCTACTTGAGAATGTAATTGTTGACCAAACGGCATCAGATGGAGTTGGCCCAGGTCGTTAAAAGGCTCTTATTCGTCTTTTACGCCACCACGAGCAAAGTAAAAGGTTGGTAGTATTCGCAGCCGCTACCACACAGCAACACGCGTGACATTATGTCGTGAGTAATATCAGAAAATAAAAATTCTATTAATATTTCGCACTCACCTTTCGGTTGATCACAGGTCAGATTCAGTATTATTGGAGCGGACGGTGGTCTGACGTCTGTCAAAACGTACAGCGGATCCGACATTGGCCCTAATCGGTCCAACAAATCGGACGACTTGACGCCCTTTAAAGAGAAATTGTAGAACGCCCGTACCCAAATCTTGTATGGTGTAAATGGCCCTGAAAAAAAAGTGTAAACAATTCTCAGTATTCTCTAATATAAATTTAAGTCCATCTTTAAACATAGACCTTCACTAGATAAAGAAAAATCAGCCTTCTATATCACGCAGACAAGTTGGGTGGGGTTTATATGGAGTTCGTTGTTTTTTCTGCAGTAATATTATTATCAAAAAGTCAATAAGGAAACATTCTATGCCGAGTAAACCTGTAATCGCTTTTTTTGCCAGATGAATGTGGATAGAAGTTACATAGACGAAATGTACAAAACCGTTTATCTTGGCCCTTCAAGGTTCCGTGTGGGATTAAAAAAGACTAGAAGTATTCTGATTGAGTAAATTCGTGTCCACCCACGATCTTATCTCGTCTCTCATCAAGAGACATCACAATGAGATTAGTAATTAAGTAAATTAAAAAAAAGATCTTGAATTATCTAAACGCATAATTGGATAAATGGTTCTATTTTAAAATGTATATCTTAGTAGCAGCTACTAAGAGGAAAACGTAATAATAAATAAACCTAACAAAGTTTAAAATTTATTTTATCATCCAATGAGTCGACAAGTCGCTGTCTGCCAAAGTTCAATACCACAAAACGATTGTAGGCAAACGCTATTAGTATATACAAAATTGTAAATTCATTATTCCATAGAACATAATTCATACTTAACCCCATAATCGCAGAAGATCGACGTCTGAGTAATGGCTGTTTGCTATTGCGCTTAGTTCGGTGAGCGAGGGAGCCGGCGGCCCAACTGGGATGGGTTTGGGGTTTGTATGGCAGCGGCCTAGCTATTGCAAAGGTCCATGGGCGGCAGTGACACTTACCATCAGGTGTGCTGTCTGCTCGTTTGCCACCAAAAGCTTTAAAAAAAAATCTTTAATTACCATCATCATTTCACTCTTGGACTTAGGCCTTGACAGGCGGCTTGGTCATCGCAGTAAGGTGTTATACAATTTTCCAGGATAGGGCTGCTGCCCACATTTTTTTTTTTTTTTGTGTGTGTTTTAGCTGTTAGTCGCAGATGGCTTTGACAGCTTTACGCGGACCATGGGTGAGCGCTGAGGGCTCTCAACCCGATTGAGATAAGCTAAGCGACATCGCCCAAGGGCTCCCCCTGTGGCTGCTGCCCACTATTCTGGTAAGACTGTTAGTCGATTTTTACGATTTGCATGGGCGACAGTTGTATTCTTATCTCTCCATGCTTATAATATTAATTATGACAGTTATTGCTATGATTAAGTGTCAATAAGAGACCCTTCATACTCCAAAGGAGCTCTGCGTTGATAGCAAGTTTAACATTCATGAATAAGGCTTCTAAAGCTTCGAATTTCTTCCTTGCACATAAAGGAAGACACTTTGTACGTCCCAAATGGCATGTTATTCGTGTTGAATGGACCCTTTTATTGCAGGGAACATACAGACAATTAACGGACACAAATTACAAGCAGACTCAAGACAATTTGTGGGTCGCATAAAGCCATTGTCATGCGTGGGAATCGGACTTCGACCGGAGAGACCACTAAGCGAACCGTGGAAGCAACGATAATACTTAAGTCCGACGTGAATAAACTACCTCTTTCAATTTTTACGCTCCGTCATATCAGAGATTTCACTCCAATAAAATACACGTCAAGAAAAATACGTAACATTACGTAAATAATATAACGCATAAATTTCAACAGCCTTTCACTATCGCCATTATAAACAAAAAAAAATTACATTAAAAAAAAAATAGAAACAAATGTAAACCATGATACTTACTCAAATTCCTCAAGCGGAAACCGACGACTTTCGTCACTTTACCGGACGTATTCAACAGTGTTAAATTCTTGGTAACCCCTTTGTAATTCTCCATACCCAAATCACTTGGAAATACATTCTTTTTCTTCACATCCGTTGATTTTTGGACACCATTAACTATGTTGAAGTCATACCTTGATACACCCTGTTCGTAGTACAAGACATAAGCCACTAGAGTATCCTTGTGCCTAGATTGTATAGAAGATTTTTTTACGACTTTGGATAGTTCTTGCTCGTGATGAGCCTCCAATTGTTCGAAGCTTCTCTCATGTGTGGAGTTATCCTGCCGTCTCTTTCTATGTCTATGCGTTCGAGCATCTCTTTTACTTCTAAAGTCACCGTCGCCGAGAAGAATACGTGAAGAATATTCATTATTGTATTTAGGTTTGTCATTTATATACAGATTGTATGTGTATTCATTCTTTAAATCATCTGAAGGTAATGGATAAGAGATTGAATCTTGGTTTAAGCCTACATTTACTGGATCATCGCCCTGAGGTTCTATGTTCTTGCTTGTGACACTCAGAGCTTCATTCAGACCTTCAGTTTGCGCTATGGAATCAGAGTCTATGTTGGGTAATCGTAGGAGTGTAAAGGTCAGTGGCGGGGCCCATGAAAGGTGGATTTCTTCAGCTGTTATATTGTTGACTGCCAGGTTTTGGGGCGCGGACGGAACTGTAACAATAAATTAGGCAATCAATTGTTAAGCGTAACGGCTTTCTGGTAAATTGATGATTTACGGTTACAAAATTCGATGACTTTTATAGAGCAAAAACGTCAACAATCTTCTTGGTCAGTGCAGCTCAGACTTGCCTAATAGCCTTATCTACGAGTACAATGGAAGGTTCTTTGCCTAATAAGTACAGCGCGCTCACCAAACTGTTGGCCATATGCCAACCGACCTGGTGAAGTCTGGTCTCTTTAAAATTTTCCCTCTCTTGCATTTGTTATGCATGACATCTAAGGCAAAGAAGTAAAGGTAAAAGATTGTTTTCCGATTTCCTCACCATAGAGACAATACGAACACTATCACTCAACCCTAAAATCTGCCATCCATCGGGACAACAATATATCGCCGTTTTTTTTTGTGTTTTTAGCTGTTAACCGCAGATGGCTTTGACAGCTTTACGCGGACCATATATATCGTCGTATAATTACAAGTCTGTCTCCATTTATATGGTTAACTGGACGTCTGTCGATGGCCAATAACGACAGGAAATATGAACTCTTATTGGGTAATGACGGTACAGACGCAAGTACCTATGCTTTATGCCATTGTAGCAAAAGCCAGGCAGATAGTAACGTTGGTAAGCATACTAGAAAGTGCTTTAAAGAGCAGATAGCCGAAATTGTAAGCCGCCAAGACCACTGAACTTAAATACATATATAGTATCAGTGGTTCGATCTAAAGGCAGTAAGCGGTAGCAGTCTGTAGGAACCTATATCATAGCTACGGAAGAATGGCGCGTGGACCCATAACTCATCAGATTCTCTCCGCCATTAGGCCGATCACCGATACCGATCCTTTGACATCAACGTCCCGGCAACTAACACAATGTAGCCTGGACGTCCCTGGACTCACACGGTCGATCTTTCTGCGGATGGTGGACTAATCCCTGGTCCGTCCACCCGAGACGATCCTGTTACCCCACTAGATGATATCATATCGTAGTTCAAGAGCAAAATGAAAGTTGAATGTTAATAAAAATCTCACATTAAAATTACGAAAACCATTTTAACGTATAAACGCTTAGAGCTTCGAGCAAGTACATCTTGTTTGAAGTACGTTATAAAAATAGTAATACCGCGAAATATAATATACAATAAATAAAGTTCTAAAAGTACTTCATATCAAAACATCTGACAGGAGAGTTAATGCCCCGTTAAATCTAAAACATTTCTTGTTAAAAATATATGCAGAGTTCCTTATGGATACTACACATATAAAAATCAACGGATACAAAGAACGTCCAGAGATCTGTTGGGTAAGAAATACTACGTCAGCGTAATACTGATTTATCCATTTATCAATCTGATAAATGGATAAATAAACATATCACTGATATCGAGCACAAAGGAAATATCAAAACAAAACAACGATCTACGTAACATAATTGATAATTTAAATTTAAGTCGGATATGACATATTAATCTTACAAATTTCCGGTTGTTTATAATTCATTACATCCAAAATGGCTTGGTCGATTTTTCATGATTTTCTATTCTCGACCTGTCAATTGGTTAGTGCAGAGTTATGATTGTAACCGGCAAGTAGGACTGCTGTAGAAAATTAATAGCGTTAGGACCACACAGAAAACTGTCAACAACAGTTTTCTGTCTACAGCCGCGGGCCGGTCCATCCGGGGTTATACTACACTCTCACAAAAGATCGACGTCTGAGTAATGGCAATGTGCTATTGCGCTTCGTTCAGTAAGCGAGAGAGCCGGAAGCCCAACTGGGTGCGTTTGGGGATTTTATTGGTAGACAGCGGCCTAAGCTATACCTACCCTTGGTATTGCGAAGGTCCATGGGCGGCAGTGACACTTACCATTACACTCATTTGCCACCATAAGCAATAAAAAAAATTGGCTAACTTTTAATTTGCTAACTAAATCGTCCTCAGGTCTGCCCTGGGGTCTATACCCAAAAGAAGAAATCGATAGGCTGCTATAGATATGGATGCGTTATATTTAAAAGCATAAGACGCCTGCTCCGACAAAAGAAGGTACAACACGAAAAATCGAAACACCCTAATTTAATGATAGCCCTTCTTAATGCCTTCCAGCTAGTCAGGTAACATTTTTAAATAAATTAAGTCTAAATTCAATGTATAGTTTCATATAATTGCCTATTGACCTTATTTAATATAAAATAGGTATCTAAAATCACTCAGAGGGACCTCATCCTTAATTAGAAACGCAACTACGTTCGGCAAGCGGTAATTGTGTTAACGATCGTGGAATTATAACTCATCCAACTGTACGAATCAAAGCGAATTCGACTTTAAGACAACTTTGTAGAATATATTTTCTATGCGGCATATAAATAATCTACTAAAGAAAACGCTTCGTTTGAATGATACTTCAGGAGTACTACGTTAAATAATTTGTGTCCACAAGTTTATTATTTAAGATATTATTAATTGTTTTATTATTTTTTTATAGTAGATGAGAGCAAGTTTTAAGTTAGACCTCTAGCAATACACCGGTGAAAACTGTATTCCATTTTGTGCAGTAATTTTTGCATGGTGCGTGTACAAACATATTAAAAAACGTTTTTTGCTCATTTTGCTCTAACAGAGACCCTTCACATTAGTTTTACTACAACATCCATAACGTATTTGTCTGGTAATTCTCAACAGCAAGTGCGAAGTTTACATATGCGCCAATAATGAATAATACATCATCTCAATTTATGTACGTCCTATTGCTGGGTCCGTGCCTCCTCTACAAAGGCTCCGCACCTACTTCGCGCTGGTTGGACCGGTTAGAATACCTCACTAACCCCTTATGCGTTTAGTTATATCCCGTCGAAAATAGTAACGATTCGTCAAGCGTGATTAATTCTTGATCAACCCGACGATTATTACGGTCGCCCATATCGAGGCCTACACAGCTTGCAAGGACCTGACACGTAAATTTCCATGACACCGAGCCGAGCCCCTACCGCCAAGGATGGAAATTGTGCCAAAGTGCGTACCCCACAGGCAGTGCTCTCGGTATCTGGCGCTTAAACTTTATGGAGTTGAGAGCCCTCAAGACTCACCCAACATTTCGGGTAAAGTTGTCATAACCATCTGCAGCTAACAACTAAGTCACATAAAAAAAAGGAAAGCGGGTAGGAATAGCGTTTTATTTCGTATTTTCTTTCTCTTGCAGTTATGTTATCTACCTACATTCCTTAATCATCTTTTACGATGTGAGACGAAGGAGTGTTGTCCATTGTATCATCACTCTGTACAAATAGAACCCTATTACTCCTTAATTAACACTCTGAAATAAAAGGTGGCCTAAAAAGTGTGTTACAACTAAATGAAAACACAGCTATTGATGCGACCATAGAGCACGACAATTAATCATGTTCATGTGCTATATTTTTTCCTGTAGTCTATGGATGCCATAAACAAAGTTAAAACAATGCTTAACATTGAGGTCAGTGTCCCATTGTATAATAAGTACAACAACATTGAGTTTTTACGCAGTTATTAGACCATAAAATTATGACATCACGCATTTTACAACTACATATTTTAATTTTAAAGTAATTAGTATATCCGCAATGGTTTAAGAATGCAATTTGTCAACAAGGTTTCCTTTCCACGCGGTTAACTTCACGAAGGGACTAAAGAACGGACACGAATATTAACTACTGTCAATATATTACAAGGCTAAAACTGAAGACTGGCGGCCAAAGTGCTTAACGAATTAAATGTTTGTTATTTTTTCTGTGATTTGCTTTTATGGCTTATGGTCATGATTTTTTTTATTTCTTATGATGGCAAACGAGCTAGCAGCACACCTGATGCTAAGTGTTACTGCCGCCCATGGACCGTTGCAATAAGGGTATAGCTAGGCCGGTGCCTACCAATAAAATCCCCAAGCCCATCCAGTTGGGCTTCCGGCTCTCTCGCTCAACGAACGAAGCGCAATAGCACATTGCCATTACTCAGACGTCGATCTTCTACGAGAGTGATACTACTCCGGACGGACCGGCCCGCAACTGTAGACAGCTGTCAACAGCATGGTCCTACCACTATATAATGCTTCATGTAGGACCAACACCACAAGCCACAAAGTCTTCATGCTACGTACTCTACGTATTTCTCTCCCAGAGATAGATGGGTGAGTGCCGCTTTTGAGAACTGATCCAGCCATAATCTTATTACATTTTATTTGGGAATAATTTTATATTCCAGTTCGGAGGGCATCACACTAGAACTAATACCTCATCATATCATCATCTCAGCCCATATATGTCCCACTGTTGGGCTCGGGCCTCCTCCATAATGGAAGGGTAATTGACCTACTATACCACGCTGGTCAGACGTATTGGTATAGGGTTTTGTTTCGAGTTTTCCTTCTCTCGCAACTCTCAACATCTATGATGTTATATCCGTTTTTTATCCTTTAGTCGTCTCGTCCGATCACCCACGGATAAGATAGGGGGTGGGGAATTGTATTCTTACTGCGTCACCACACGTACTAATACTTACAAATAACATTTTAAGCAAATTTTCTTATATAAAGAAATCAAGAAAGGGCGATAGAAGAGCGTCACGCAACCCCATATACCACAGTGCTTCTTTTCCACCTCTTGATCAGACCACCGCCACCTTAAGGATTAGACCGGTCCTATCAACCCCATCCTCGAGATAGTAATTGGCGCCAACGGTTCTAACTATTGAAGCTTCGATCAATATATATTATAATATATTATGGTATGGTTTGTAAATCTATCTAAATTATAATTTACCAGCTGATTAGTGCAATTTAGACAGCGTTATATAAGAGAAAGAAAAAGAGAGTTCAGCGTTAGTAAGCGATAGGCACTTAAACGTGCAGCGCACGCAGTAATGCACAATTTTTACAACATTTTTCATTGATCCTCCATTTCTATTGGTCATAGTATGATATTATATAGCCTTCCTCGATAAATAGGCTATCCAGAACTAAATAAATCTACCAATTGGATCCAGTTGTCCTTGAGATGACCAACCAAACACACTCTTCAGTTTTATAATATTAATATGACTGCACAGATGGCGTAATGGTTTAGATACCGACCTTCCGTGCCAGTGCCTAGGGTTCGATTCGAATTCGATTTTTCCGAGTCTAGGTGCAATTTATTTATATTAATTATATGTTTTCACGTAATACAAGGATTACTACCTTAGTGGGGTAAAAAAAAAAGAATTAGCCATCCCAAGAGTTCCTTGCATCTTGGTTACGACACTACAAGGACAATTAAACAGTCATCATTCTATAACCCTGATGTTTGTATACTTCCTTACTCAGACTATAACTTACGCGTCTCATTCATTAATTACAGAATACAACCGCCGTATATGTTCTAAACATAACAGTTTAACATTTATTATAAATGAACATTAACCTCGCCGTTATGAATAAAATATATAAAAAGTTGTGTGAAATAAACCTATTGTAATGATTTTAATGTTAATTTACTTTCGCTTGTTACATTACATGTAATTTTTTTTTTCGTACGAAAATAGTATTATTGTTATTTTTATAAAAAACAATCACGCGAAAAGTAATATTTATGATACAAAGAGTTTATAAACGTATTTTTTTTTGGACTAATCCCACCACACTTTCCCACCATTGTAACTCCTGTAAGCTAGGATCCACAATGGTCTCCATAAATAACACCGTGGTTTAACCCTCAGACAGTCCCGGGATATGATTATAATTGTCTTGAGACCCGCAACAAATTTAATTAGAATAGGTTAAAGTGGAGTTGGAAAGAATGATTCCACTTCCCTCCTTGGCAATGCGGGAGGCAGGAAAACAAAATTGACTAGCCAGTCAATAAGTAAAAGGGTGTACAGCTACAATAAGCGCAGTCGTACAGCACCATGGATACGGAAGACTTTAACGGGGGCCTGTATGTGAGCCTTAAGATTGATTGCTACAGTAGATACGGCAGAAACGCCTGAACGCACCGTTTTTTATCGAATTTCCACAAGGTCCGTATAGTATAATCCACAGGTGACTTGCTTGGTTTGGTTTATAAACGTATATTATAAAAGTCAGGGAAATTAGAACAGCTATAGATATATCAATGGACTTTTGGCGGGCATCTAAAACGTCATGTGGTGCTCGTGTATTATATTCGATATTTTAGTATTTTAACGTGTTATATTAGATATTTTTTATGGTATTTTATGTAATGTGATGTGACTGAACTGCTGAGATGTAGTAAATATCATATAAAAGTGCTTTACAACGTTTTCGTTTTCCATCAAAATTCCCACAAGATACCATTAACAGTGTGGCCATAGCACTGTTGATGGCGACCATTTGACTTACTGACGGACAAATGACTAATCTGAAGACACTAAAAACTTGAAGATAATTATAACTCGACACTGGCAACAATGGCTCATTTAAGTAGCTGATTGCCAATACATAAAAAGAAGAAGAAGAAGAAGATATATCAATGAATAATTTGGCCAGTCTAGAGAGAAAATTATCAGCATCATCGCGAGCGCCAAATTACTTGGGGTCGACACAGTATCAATCTAGTACTTCTACCATTACCATACTAGGCTGACCGATCGCATTCGTAACGACGACGTAAGAGAGCGAGTAGGTATGAAAGAGAGTATTGGTGTAAAGATGCGAAAGGGAATGCTCCGATGGTTCGGACATGTGGAAAAAACGCTGAACGAACATCTGATTAAGGAGATATACAATGCGAAAGTGGAAGGATGTAGGTACCGGGGGAGACCGAGACTAACTTACCTAGACCAGATTGGTCACGTACTGAAGGAAGGTGGAATCAAGAGTCTCCAAAACCGGCGAGCGTGTATGAAGAGAATTATGAATGTTGAGGAAACGACTGAAGTATGCAAGGATAGAGTTCTCTGGCACTCTGTTCTCTCTGCCTACCCTGAAAGGGATATGGCGTGATTATATGTATGTATGTATGGACTTTTACCATGGTGCACATTGCAAAAGTTTTGGTAATATTTCAATGACCTAATGCCTGTTTAAAGTCAATCCTCCTTGGCAATGTAATTGTTGATCAGACGGCATCAGATGCAGTTGGTTTTGTTATATTATTTAACTCTCAGCCGTCTTTCACTACAGCCACGAGCAATGTTAGTGTCAGTAGTATTCATAGGCGCTACCACACAGTTTAAGAGTAAAGTGACCGTATTCAATACCATCAAATTGCCTAGACAAACATGTCACGTTCAAATGCGATTTTTTTTTATAACTACATAGAGAAATGTAGATTATAAACAATAGACAGTAGCCGGCAATGATTAGAACTTTTTTCTAGGTACTTGATTATTCTTAAGTATGCCAAAGTAATTAAAAAAATACTTAATAATAACTAATCATATACAATATAAAATGTTATACATATATAGATTTTATTTTTTTGTTTTAGCAATGAATTTGTATTAAATGTGGGTCAAACTTTAATAACTTGATACTGTAGCGGTTAGATATAAATTTCTGCAATAACGATAACTTATTGGACGTGAGACAACTTAGTCCTCCCGTGACCATGAACGCTGTAAAGTGTTCAAAACGTAAAGTAATTAAAAATCAAATACAAACGCGATAGAATCCGTAAGAGTAGTTTTATTTCAAACTAGCTGACCCGGCAGACTTCGTACTGCCTCAATTTTTTTTTGCCAGGTAACTATTTTTTTTATCGCAATTTTTCGATATTTTCTCAACCTTCCCTGGACTTCCACAAATATATCAAGACAAAACAAATTTAGCCAAATCGGTCCAGCTGTTCTTGAGTTTTAGTGAGACTAACGAACAGCAATCATTTTTTATATATTTCAAATATGTAATACGCGCGCAAATATCAGAAATCATTAATGAAAAAAATCCCTTTAAACATTATAGACAACTATAACAGAGTTTATATTTAAATCACAATTGTGAACTCCCCCATTCACTATTCCCCCTATAACAAATGCCTATAAAACTTACGTCGTTTGCCCGTTACCGAGAAGTTTGTGAATACTAGAAGTTATTGTCTTTCCTGCCACGTAGATACATATATATTTTCATGGACTATTTAACCGAAGGAATTCCCGAGTCAATTTACTTCGATCTTCGTATTCCTCGTGCCAAAATGTTATACTATTGTTATATTATAAGTTTGCACTAATTGGAATATGTAAGAAGTTTCTAATGATTTAATATTATTAGATAATAGTGCCAATTTTTATCGTTCATCAAATAAATTAATAAAAGACAAATGTTAAGATATTATTTCTTCGTCCTCTCGTGACCATGATCACTTTAAGTGTTCGAAACGTCGAGCAATTAAAAATCAAATACAAAAGCGATAGAATCCGTAAAAATAGTTTTATTTCAAATGTGTAATACTCGCGTAATCATCAGAAATCATCTATTATAATGACCCAAGAGAAAATAAATCGGTCCATTACCAGTCGGTAATGGACCGATTTATTTTTAGTAAGTCTACTAAGGAATAAGACTGGTAATGTGAGACGTGATGGCAGCACACATTTTTAAATAACAGTACGTAATTTCATGTCACTGTCAAATGAAAGCAGACAACTATATAAGTATTTAATTTTATCTATGGGAATCATAAATAAAAAAAAGTGTTACCGCAAGTAAGAACACGTTTTAAAAAAAAAAACCACTCGTAACAAACAGTTAGATTGCAAAAAAAATACGGGGAAAAAAAAGCGTTTCATCATGGTTTAATTAACGATTTACCGTCAAGATATTTGATGGTTCAATGGCACTTAATCCAATATCGGTCATAACACAATAGCGCAAAAAAAATAGACAATAGAATAAAAAAAATAGGTTTTTTTTTTAAACGATCTATCTGACCGCACTCGGGCATGAGGACACCCAGAGCTCACCTTGCAACCTTCCCGCTTGTTATCCACTATTGGGTATAGAACTCCATAGCTATAGATATCATCATGCTCCTGCTCTTAACTCAATTCCCTCATGGTCGACGCAACATGTCCTCCTCTTCCTACATATTGCAAAAGTTATTAGCGACAGTTTTATGACCGGCCGCCTACCTGACGTCAAATCTCTTTTTTTTTTTTTTTTATTGGTGGACTATGGATGCGTCTCGCCCCGCCGAATCGGTCCGGGGTGACGGAAAGGCGGCGCGTGACCCCATAGACCCACCGTAAAACCTTCTCTCTTCGCCGTGCGAGCGGGCCACCGGTACCCGATTTTTGACTTCGGTGGCCGACGTCAACTCTCCTTGGGAAAGTAATTATTGACCAGACGGTATCAGCTGGTGCTGGCACAGGGCAATAACAAGCTCTTAGTATACTTTTACGACATCCACGAACAAAGTAAGGTTAGTATTTGTAACCGCTACCACACAGCAAGTAGATCTCTATAGATATATACCGTGTTACTAATAAAAATGTTTAAAACAAGTGTTTAACAGCTGTGTTCTTAATCAATGAATAAGCTTTGAATAAGCGTTACACACTCCTCTTACTAATAATCAGTGTGTAAGCCTAGTATACTTAAACATTTGCTAATCAACGTTTACTGGCAACATTCACTACTAACGTTCGAAAACTATAATTACTCAATACTGTTCAATTTAATAATTTGTGAAAATTCTCTTAAATTTAATTATTTAATACTGAAAAATAAAAATCACACGTAAATTATTGTTTTCCACTAAATGAAGGCTATTATTGTCCCTATTATTAATAAATCTTGCTTTACATTTAGCATAGTTCGCGTTTACGAACGGAAGGTTTCGAACGCAAATGACAACAGGTAATAAGGTTATTTGAATATTCGTTATTCTTCGTTGTACTTACAATACGTTTTAATTCATCTAATTTCATTAAAACATCAATATTATTAAAAAATGGCCAACATGAACGTAAATATGGATTTATTAAAAGTGAAAAGGAAACGATCTGCAAATTGGGATAATTTAGAAAAGGTGAGAAATAAACTTGAGAAATGTTTGATTACATTTATTTAATAAGCGACCTAATGTTTTGATATTATTTCAGACTTTATTGAGAAGCTGTATGAACGAATTAATATCCATAATAGAAAATAAAAACACTGATACAAATACCAATAAAAGCAAAACGGTTGCTTGGCAATCAGTAACACAAAGGTTTGTAAAAATAACACATGGTTTTTTTTTATTTCACACAGGTATTTTAA
Source organism: Lymantria monacha (assembly GCA_905163515.2). Classification (NCBI taxonomy): domain Eukaryota; kingdom Metazoa; phylum Arthropoda; class Insecta; order Lepidoptera; family Erebidae; genus Lymantria; species Lymantria monacha. The sequence goes on along the minus strand of LR991107.1, from coordinate 7,881,992 downwards.
TTCGTTCTTGTTCATGATTGTGTGTCTTTTTAGATTTAATGAACTAAATGGACGAGAAAGAGAAATGACTGAATTGAAACAACAGTGGCGAACCATGAAATTAGATGCTAAAAAAAACATGTCGGAAGTAAAAATATCCTTAAACCAAACTGGTGGTGGGCCAAAACCTCCTAGTCCAAGTCTCGAAACTAAAGAGATATTAAACATGATCCCGCAGGAATTTGAAATCGATAACAATGTTTTCGACAGTGATGGCATAGCAGCAAAGGTACAGTAAAGACATCAATATTTAAGTAAGACTAGATCAAGATAGATTTGTTATGTATTTAATTATTATCTTTGTGTACATAGCTTTCACTGTGGTATAACATGAAAAAGAATAATGTTAGGGCATTCATTTGTTAAAGTAAAATAGGCGGTATTCTACCTTGTTAATTCTCTTTTATTGACAGTGTACCAATAGTACTAATATTGACCATATTATTAATATTTAACCTTATTAATGTTATTAATTTTTCAGAAAGAAGAAGGCCTCATAAGTAAAGAAACAGTTTTTACTCCAATGACTGTAACAAATAATGCAGAAGCGGTTAGTTTATGTTATACTAAACTCTAGAAATGCATGTAGAATTGGCTTATATTAATCTTACATCATATTATTATATATAATCTTACATATATATTATATTAATCTTAATAACCACATTTTTTTGTTTCAGAATATAACACCTTTAACACACAATCCAAATGATTACAATACAATTTTGAAATCTTGTAGATCCAAGCGGAAGCTGCCATTTAATGATGAAAACAAACCAAAATTTCAGGTAAAAGCTAATTGATTTCAAAATATATATATATATAATCAAGTTTTAGTATTCTTATACAATACTTTATTTATTTCAGGGAGTGGACTCTATAGGGCATAGAAATAGTATCCTCATAAAGTGTGTCAAAGAGGAACATGCGTTAAAAATAAAAAATATGGCTGAAGCTCATGAACTTGCTAAGGAGGAGCACAAATTAAAAATACAACAAATGACAGAAGCACATAATTTATTTAAAGAAAAAACACAACTAGAAATAGAGAAATTAAAATTAGAAATGTTGATTTTAAAAGCAAATATAAATAAATAGTGGTCTTCAATAACTAAAAATTAGTTTCAATAAATAATCTCCTCGATGCTTGACCAGATGTGCTATCTGAAATACCTCTAGGCAATTGTTGGCTTTCATCATCATTAGTATTTATGGATTCCACAAAATCTATGTTTTCATTCATATCCAGTGCGATGTTGTGTAATATTGCAAGGGCTACAATGTACAATTTTACATTTTCTAAAGATACACTGAAGCCATGTAACAAACACCTAAATCTTTGTTTCCAAATTCCAAAACACCTTTCAATCGTATTTCTGGTTAATATATGGCATCTATTATAAGCGTCTTCCTTCATGCCTTGGGGATTGTGAATTGGAGTAAACAAATAATTTGTTAGAGAATAGCCAGAATCCCCTAACAAACGACCATTGAATTCTCCATTTTCAAATCTTTGCCTTATTCGACTTTCCCGGAATATCCTTGCATCATGTGTGCTACCCCTCCAGTGTGCCACTATATCTCTTATTTTTAAATTAAAATCGCACACCACTTGCACATTTAATGAGGAATATCCTTTTCTATTTATATAGTACTGAGCACTGTCACCACTAATTTTTTTAATTCTAACATGTGTGCAATCTATAGCACCAACAACCTGTCTAAAACCACAAATACTTCTGAATCCGGATATGATCTGTTCCTGTTCTGCAACTGTTGTCGGCATCTTTATAAATTGTGCAGCTTTGTTACACAAAGACAAAGCTACTCTTCGGCATATGTTTGTGATGGATTGCTGACTTACACCATGAATGTCTGCTGCATCGTCTTGTACTTCTTGTCGAGCCCACGTTCTGAGTGCAGTACAAACTTGAATTTCAGCAGATAATCCACCCCCACGATTTTCTTGTTCAATGTCGCATCTAACTAATTCTACAATCTTTCTTGTGTATATTTTGCTAAATCTATATTTCGCTCGAAATTCCTTTTCCTCTAATGTAAAAGGATTATAACGATTTTTGTAGGACTTTTTTTTTCTTTGTGGTTCTTCAATGTCTAATTCGTCAAACATGTCGAAATATTGTAAATAATCCATTATCTGTAGATATAAATTTTTAAAACGCAGTATATAATCAAGAAATTCGAGGTTATCCGTTACTTAAACAAGGGTCGTAGGATGAATGACAGTTGTATAAAATTCAAAAGAATTTACACAATCCTTATAACAGGCGTATACAGACGAACTGTCAAATATCGTTTATTGGTAGCGCTATTGTTATAACCGAGGTATACGTCGCTTGTAAAAGATTATTAGTAACAGCGTTAATGTTAAAATAGCCACGCTTGGCATGCGGGTTAACCAGTGCAGTTGGCGAAAATTGCCAAAAACCCTATAAAACTTAAAAAAATACCTTATTCTTTGGGTACAATAACTAAAATAATATTTTAACCAATTCGAAAAAGGAGGCGTTTAATTCTATTGTTTTGATGAATGGATATTCTAACGTATTTTACGTATTAGTAATATCATCATCATCATCATTCTCCTACTCTCATCCCAATTACTTGGGGTCGATATGTATATATGTACTCTTCTTTCATAGATGTGCTATTGTAAAAGTTATTGGCAATAGTTTTATAACCGGCCGCCTGCCAGACATCAACCCTCCTTGGGAATGTAATTGTTGACCAAACGGCGTCAGATGCAGTTGGCCCAGGTCGTTATAAGGCTATTAGTCGTCTCTTACGACATCCACGAGCAAAGTAAGGGTTGGTAGTATTCGTAGCCGGCGCGCCATTAGACGATGCGCGTCACACTCTGGAGGTAGGCCCCGCCTGGGGTCCCCAGCGCCACGTCCTGATGGCGGTCATTGGGAGAGACCTGTCGCTGTCAACCATCATCTCGAAGATGCTTGACAGCGACAGGTGCTGGTCGTCGATTGCCTCCTTTTGTGAGGCCATCATGGAAAGGAAGGAGGCCGCGAAGCGGGAACGCGAGGCGCTTGCGTCCGCTGACTCAATCCGCGGCCGGCGACCGGGGAGGAGGAGGCGCCGTTATGCGCACCTCCTTACACCGCCTTAAGGGTTGACAGGACGTGGCCAGAAGGCCAAGCGTTGGGGTGCCGGGGATCGAATGTCAGTAGACGATCTCTCTGGCGCCCCGTAAAGGCGCGGAAGGGGCCGCTGTGGTTTTAGTGGGTATTCCGGTCGGGCAGCTGACCGGCGAGTCCCACACTCCCCCGCGTCTCTCACCAGCGGGGGATAGCGCGTAAATGCGTTTCCTCAGCGAAAAAAAAAAAAAAAAAAAAAGCCGCTACCACACAGCTCAACTTACAGTAGCATCTACAATTCTACATAATAGTAATATATTATAGTATGCAAAGTTTTATGATGATCGATGTGTAGTTAAGGGACATTCCGACCGTACGCCAATTTTATTGGTTCAGCACAGCATTTTTCCTCTAACACAGACGGAGAGAAGTTAACTTCGCATGTGGTAAAGTAGTTATCGTATAAACAAACAAATAAACTAACATTGCCATTTAGTATATTCATCATCGTTTTAGCTCATATGGGTCCTACTGTTGGAATCGAGCTTCCTCTAGAATGAGAGGGAATTTAACTTAATATATCACGCTGCTCAGAAGGGTTGGTATAGCGTTTTTTTTTTTTTTTTTTTTTTTAAAGACACCTCCCTGCACTAAGGAAAATAATCCTTGTATCGCGGGGGACTTTTTACAAACATGCAATGCATTGTCCTGCGTGGGAATCGAACCCACGGCACTGGCACGGAAGGTCGGTATCTTAACCACTACGCCATCTGTGCAGTCAGTTTTATTTCCAGTTACCTTCTCTTGCATAAATATGATGTTTTTCATTGACTATGGTGGCAAACGAGCAAACAGCACACCTCATGGTAAGTGATACTGCTGCACATGGACTTTAGCAACACAAGGGACACAGCCAAGTCGCTGCCTACCGTAATATAATATAGATTCATATAATATCCCTCAATTGTCTTTTAGAACAAGCAAGATAGAGGTTGATAAATGGTACTCTTACTCATCAACATACGAAAAAAAAATTGTTAAGCTAATATATTGAAGTAGCATAATCGTCAGCCAACAGTTTCTCATCAACTGCAGAGGCCCCTGAGCCGTATATGGATAGGAAGGTCATATCTATTAACCAATGACTCACTGTTCGAATCCATGCGGGAATTATGCACCGCCAACGAAATACAAATTCTATAAGTATTACAACGTTGTAAAACGAATAAAGGCATTTTGAACATAACATCATTCTTCTTGATTATTTATTACGTTTTATTGGTTCAACAAAAAAGAGGCTATTTAGAAAAAAAACTAATTTGCTTACAAAAATTAACATACGTGAGATTTGAATGCTACACGCATTGGAAATTCTTTCCAATGCGTGTAGCATTACCAATGTTAGCCCATATGACTAGCGTTGCCCAAATGCAAGACCAAGACTCGCTGCAAGAGTCTCGCAGTGCTCTCTTAAACAGCATATTACGATGCCTTTGGCAAAGAAAGGATTATCAACATGTTGTATTCTTAATACCAGTACATGGGGAAATAATTTGAGGTTATTTTAAACAGTCTCATGATATATATATATATGATAGGTGTGATTATAGACCCGCTCCCGTTAAGTGGTATGTCCCTCATTTTTGATAGTTGTACAGCTAGTACCACTAGATGAATAGAATTTTATTAATTTAGTTGGATTTTTCATTTCTATCAAAACAAATGACTTTGTATTATTCTAACAGCGAGAATTGCAAGACTTGCGAGACTAGCAATAGTCTTGCATTTGGGCAACACAGTAGATACAGATGCAACCAAATTGTCACTCGCTTTCTCATCTTTATGAGAGACATTTCATCCTGCAATCTGTCACAAAATTTATACACATTCATTAGCCTACCTTCACACTACGATAAGTGGGGTCAGCACAACGTGTTCTTGCCTTCCATAGACTTCTGCACACACTACTTTCATACATATATGAAAATATTTATTTACATTGTTGCGTGTATGTGCATTATAATAACATTAATGATGAAGTAGCAAATAGCTTTAACTTACATATCAACGTTTCTCATTTCACGAATACAACACCCGCAGGAAAATACACACACAAATGCATACTAAAAGCCATATATATAGATATGTGAAATACAAGAACTGCGCTTATTACGATCAGGTATCAATCCAAGATAACGTTCTTTAAGTAAAACGTACTTCAAGCAAAGTTATACAGTATATAGGGCTGCCAAACAGCTCATATATGTCACACTGTTGGGCCTCCTCCATAATGGGTGCTAAATTGATCTGATATGCCACGCTGGTCAGACGTGTTGGTATAGGGTTTTGTTTCGAGTTTTCCTTCTCTTGTATTTATGTTATATGTGTTTTATATCCCTTAGTCGTATCTTACGATCACCCATGGGTAAGATAGGAGGAGGTGGTGAATTGTATCCTTACTACGGCACCACATAGCAAATCTTTGATTTTTATGATTTGAATTGATATCTTTACATCTTAAATATTAAGCAGTAATCATCCGTGTACTGGATTTTAAGATTAATATATAATTGCTTTTAATTATTATTTTTTTGTAAATGATTTTCCGTATGATGACCGCGAGTAAGAATACAATGCACCATCCCCCTGTCTTATCCGTGAGTATCGTAAAAGACGAATAAGATATATAATATACCTATAACGTATCTGCAAAAAAAGTAGACTCGAAATAATACCCTAACGGTCGGCGCACTCCTCGCACCACTCCGTCCGGGGTGACAGGGGGTGTAAGCACGCACAACCGTAACCCACCCGTGACGTCGCCTTCGTCGTTGGGCCGACCACCGGAGCAGAGTGACTTAACGTCAGTGGTCGGCCCGACGGAATACCCCTGAGGAGTACCCTCTCCTCGACCGACGTCATCGGGTAGGATGTCGGTCTTGCCTCACGCAAATAATACCCTATACCAACACGTCTTGAGAGGCGTAGTATAATAGGTCAATTTCTCTACTATTGCGATTCTAATCCATCAGAGAGACGTATATGAACTGAAATAATGATGATGATGATGATGGTGTTCCTCTATCGGACGCGAGTTTGCCAACTGCAAGACGTAATGTCATGAACTAAACAGGTGGTACAGGATTTAATTACTTAATATCCTTGTCATACAATAAATTTTAATTAATAGTTTGCAGCCCCTATACAATATCAACCGAACAAGCAGAAGTAATGATATGGCACTACATTCTAATTCTTAATACAAACGAAATAATATAGAAATAATAAATAACTGCAGACGGCGTAGTGGTTGTGATACTGACCTTCAACGCCAGTGTCATGGGTTCAATTCCCACGCAAGACAAATACTTTATGTGATCCACAAACTGTTCTTCTGGGTTTGGGTGTAATTTGTCTGCGTTAATTACATGTTTGTAAAGTCCCTGCGAATTCAAAGATTATTTCCTTAGGGGTCAGTTGGTCTTTGTTAGAAAAAAAAACGAATTGCTTGTTATACTGTAAATTATTTTTCCTATGTAATTCTTAAGCATATATAGATTTCTATATAGTACCTATTCAAGAAGTTCTTATCGCGTGCAAAGACGTTTCTGATATCAAGCACCGGAAGCAACGCATTATTGACTAAGAATCACAGTGAGAACTTATGTACTGCACTTCGTTCAAATACTATTAATAATTGTGACTGAAGTAAGAAGTTTTCTTATTCTTAAGTATTTAAGAATAAATAAAATAATCATTATTCTTCCTTACATATAAGAGAGACCAACTTGCTCTTATCCCAATCTATTTGGGGTCGACGCAATATGTCTTCTCCTTCCATACAACTCTATCAGACGTCATCTCTGAGGTCACTCCTTGTCTATCCATGTCATAAAATCCGATTACGAAATGAAAAATGATGTCGCAAGCGGGATTCGAACCCGCGCCTAAGCATATTAAATGCTAAATTTCAGTATCCATGTCATGTTTCACGCAGTCCATCCATCTTTTTTTCGGTTTTTCCTTAACCCCATCATTCAACATTCATACTTAAAACTTTCCTCACAACATTACTTTCATCCCGTCTCATCACATGTCCATACCATGTCAATCTTTCACTCCTTAACTTTGCCGTCACTGGCGTAACTTTCAAACATATAAAAAAACATATAAAAAAATAATATTATTTATTTTGTTCCCTATGGCCGTGGTTTATCATATTAAGCTAAAAATATGTACAATTGTTAATGGATGATTTCTGAATCAGAATTATTATTATTCAGCCTTTTGCCATCCACTAGTGGATGGAGGCCATCATACTTCGCCACAAAGTGCGGGCCCATCCGCATCCAACGACTTCCATTAACCTGCACCAGATCGTCAGTCGGCACTCGAGCCCAATCGGTTATCGCTCCGTGAGCGATGTGGCCTGGCCATTGCCACTACAGCGTGCTAATTCTTTGTACTATTTCGGTTACACCCCTTCTTCTGCGGATTTCCGTATTACGGATCCTATCTCGCAGAGAAATCCGGTGCATAACCCGTTCCATAGCACACTGAGCGACTTTGAGCTTAATTATGATTTACATACATATCATCACGCCATATCCCTTGCAGGGTAGGTAGAGAGAACAGAGTGCCAGAAAACTGTATGCTTGCATACTTCACTCGCTTCCTCAACATTCATAATTCTCTTCATACACGCTCGCCGGTTTCGGAGACTCTCGACTCCACCTTCCTTTAGTACGTGACCAATCTGGTCTAGGTAGGTGAGTCTCGGTCTCCCCCGGTACCTACATCCTTCCACTTTCGCATTGTATATCTTCTTAACCAGACGTTCGTTCGGCATTCTTTCCACATGTCCGAACCATCAGAGCATTCCCTTTCGCATCTTTACACCAATACTCTCTTTCATACCTACTCGCTCTCTTACGTCGTCGTTGCGAATGCGGTCGGTCAGCCTAACTCCACAGAGATTCCGTAGAGATCGCATTTCGACCGCATTAATTTTACTTTCATGCTCTTTTCTGCATGCCTCTGTTTTGTGTACGGAGACCCTTAGGCCCAGTATACCAATTCTGTCAACGATGAACGCAGTTCCGACTTCTGCCAAGCGAACCGACTCCTCAAAGTTACCACCCCTCGCCGTGATGAGAGGGTCATCTGCATAACAAATTACCCCCATCCCGGGAAGAAGAGCACCTCGAAGGAGCCAGTCAAATCCAATGTTCCACAAGGTTGGACCCAGCACAGAGCCCTGTGGAACACCGCACTCCATGCGACGCCGGAACAAACGCCCATCGCCCCCCTCCCAGAGTACATACCTATTTTCAAGGTACGCCCCCAACAGCCTCCGGAGGTACGAGGGCACTCGATGGTAACGGAGCGCTTCCTTCAAGGTCTCATAAGGGAGACTATTGAAGGCGTTACTGATGTCAATTGAGACTGCCAGTACCACCTGTCCTGCAGCCGCCGCTTCCGTGGCCAGGAATATTAGAGCTCGCTTTCTTTAATTATGATTTCTGTATAAAATATAGAAATTCAATATTTATATGTAGGAAAGATAGATTTGATAAGGACCATTCCGGAATATTGAAAATATGACTTTATAAGTTCATACCAGTACCTACAAGAATTTTTAAATTCAGATGTTGCTCCAGACATTTCTCATTATGTCTTCTTTCCTATGTGCAAAAAGATGTTTTGTCACGTTTTACAACCAGACGCTTACCTCAAAGCCTCAACATGCTCTCGTCACTAGAAACCGTAACAAAGAGTATCATTCTATTTCTAAAGTGCACAATTTGAAAATGAAACCCTCAGTCAAACTCAGATTTTGACGCATAACAAATATCCAATAAACGTGGCTATTTGGCTGCTATTTTCGGTGTGATGAAAAATTAGAAATACAATAACCCTCCACTATAGTCATAAATAGGGTGATACCCGCGGTGCCAAGAAAAGGGCTCAGACCCCGAATTGGCGCAAATAATATGAAATTATGAAACCATCATAGCCGACCCAAAATAAGGGCGCAACAATAGAAACTCGGATCGGGCCCATAAAAGGCTAGTTACGGTATTAGTTTCCAGTCCATCCCTTCCCGCCGATGGAGACATCTAAATGTAAGACGTTAATACCACTAAAAGAGATGGAAAGTTCGTAATAAAACTCTAAGCAACACCATCTGGTCAATTTTGTAATAGTAGACCAATTTACCTGCGATTATGGAGGTTCGTATGCAATTGAACCTACATGAGATGTAAAGAACAATGTCCTTAAAATATCTAGGTTGCATCAACCGGAGCATTCTTTCTTCTCTGCTCATATATATTCCACTGTTGAGCACTGGTTTCTTTCACAATAAGAGGGAAATTGATCTGTTATATCACACAAGTCAGGCGGATTAGCAAAGGTTTTAATATCAAGTTTCCTTCTCTTGCAGGTATAGTTTTTAACGATCATATCCTTAGACTTTTTTACGATAAATGAACAAGAGAGAGGGTGGTGAATTGTATGCTTACATCACACGGAAAACTATAAACATAACAAAAACTAGGATAAATTTTAGCATTCAAAAGTTTATTTTTTAGAAACTACAGATAACATCAACACTTTCAAGCTTTAAAAGCACGACAATCAGATGAGTCACATTACTTCCGTTCCAAATAAAAGTCTTCAAAATATAAACAAGATTATAAATACTAAATAGGTAAATGGCTATTTGAATCTTTTTACCTTGTTCTTATAGTCTGCGCCGATGCAATGTTTTTATTTAAGTTGACCTCACCAGACAAACTTAACGCTATTACTAAGGGCTCTCCTACTATTACCTCGGCAATTCGTAGTACCTACGTCTATTTGTCAGCAGTATTTATCTCGTAAATCTTAGCAATAAGAGAATTGATTTGATTGAAAAATGATTGAATGTGCATTTCATTTGCCGTTAATAAAAATAAAAACATTACAGAATACAAAGCCAAGAAAATTGCTTAGGTCGTTTTTTTAGCTCGATTTTAATAAATGTCAATGTTTTTTGTTGATTTTTCGTAGATATTTAAAACCTACATAGTGTTAAATATTGTGATGGTACCGGTGGACCGCCCACATGGCGCTGAAGAGATGATGGGGGTTACACGCCGTCCCTTTTATCGCCCCAGACATATTGAGCGAGGTGTGACCATGTATCTATCAATCAATCTAAATGTTTCGTAATGTGTAAATTTATTATTATTATTTCTTTTAAAATACATTAGAATTATTATTATTATTATTTTTTAGAATATGTAACTTTGTATGCTATAATTATGGCTAAATAGGCTTAGACTAATTAATGTATTTTAATACCTCTATGTATATACCCTGTTTATGACAATAAAGAATTTGAATTTTTAAAATAAATGTTAAATCTTGTATGACGATAAGGAATACTTTGTGAATTCAACTAGGTCTTCGTAAATTTTGGTTTTCTTACTGTCCTATTATTTATTAGATACTTCTATCTATCCTTTATCATATAATGCAAACATATTTTCTTCCAAATTGTCTAATATATATATATATATATACCTTCAACAAGCGTACATACGGGTTATCCCCCCATTTGATCGCATACTTTTCGTCTCGCAGTATTAAATATTCATGACAAATAGCATAAGGTATGAGATTATCCGTGTGGTGACGGAATAAGAATACAATTCCCCACCCCCATGATATAAAACGCATGTAACATCTATGCAAGAGAAGGAAAAATCGAAACAAAACTCTATACCAACACGTCTGACCACCGGTATATTAGGTTAATTTCCCTACCATTACGGAGGAGGCCCGAGCCTAATAGTAAGACACATATGAGCTGTGATGATGATGGGATGAGCTCATTTTCTTTTCAAATAAAACCGAATACAAAAAAAATATCATTAAAAATAGGCACGCCATTATATTAGTATCAAAACTTTGAAAACATTTTTAGGGTAGGATACTATGAAAATGTTACTTTTGGGCACTTATATTTGGAACGGTATAACTTTGACATGTTTAACTGGACTGAAGAGTAATAAAATGTTATTATAACTGTACTGACATAGAATCATTATTATGTCGAATGTTTTGTATTAAGACTATAAGCGACGAATATAGGTACAATAATTTAAATAAATACATATAGTGCTAATTTAAACACAACATCACTCACTATATGTATACAGGGTGTAAGGGGACCGCTCCCGAAAACAAAGACAGGTAGCCCTACTAGTCTTACTTGTAATGATAGGCTAGAAAAAAAATCGATTCGGATGAAAAAAAAATTTTTTTTTCACAACGCAAGGTCGTTGAACTCTTGAACATATGATCGTGAGTTTTGAATAGATTGCGTCTTTTCTCATCTGAGTATAGTTACGCATTTTTTATCGAGTTATCGTTACATGGCACTGTCCTAATACGATGAAATGTGAAAAAAACTTAAAATATTTGTGAAAATAAAAATTATTTTTCATCCTGATCGATTTTTTTTCTAGCCTATCATTACAAGTAGGACTAGTAGGGTCACCTGTCTTTGTTTTCGGGAGCGGTCCCCTTCCACCCTGTATATAGCTGTGTGGTAGTTGTTTTGAATACTACCAACACTTACTTTGCTCGTGGATGTCGTAAAAGACGACTAAGAGCCTTGTAGCGACCTTTATTTTCTTGTTATCACTGTGAAAACGCATTTACGCGCTATCCCCCGCCGGTGACAGACGAGAGGGAGTGTGGGACTCACCGGTCAGCTGAAACCCGACCGGAATACCCACTAAAACCACAGCGGCCCCTGCCGCGCTTTAACGGTGAGCCGGAGAAATCGTCAACTGACATTCGATCTCCGGCACCCCCACGCTTGGCCTTCTGGCCACGTCCTATCGTCCCTCAAAGCGGTGGGAGGAGGTGCGCATAAGGCGTCTCCTCCTCCCTGATCGCCGGCGGCGGAGCGAATCGGTGAACGCGCCTCACGTTCCCGCTCCGCGGCCTCCTTCCTTTTCATGATGGCCTCGCAAAAGGAAGCCATCGACGACCAGCACCTGTCGCTGTCAAGCATCTTCCACATGATGGTCGACAACATAAGGTCTCTCCCAACGAGCCTTGTAACGACCTGGGCCAACTCCATCTGATGCCGTTTGGTCAACAATTACATTCCCAAAGAGGGTTGACGTCTGGCAGGCGGCCGGTCATAAATCTATTATTGCCAATAACTTTTATAATATGTACTATGAAAGAAGTGTACATATTGTATCGACCCCAAGTAATTGGGATAAGAGTAGGAGAATGATGACTCATTATGTAAAGGTACTATATAAAGAATTAGATGGAATTAACATGTAAAGAACATTTACGAGATGCTATACGCGTCTCGTAAATGTTCTTTACAACCTCATCCATTCCATCTCTCCGTGGTGGTGACGCAGTAAGAACACAATTCACCACTCCCTATATCTTACCCGTGGGTGATCATAAGAGACTACTAAGGGATATAAAACGAAACGCAAACAGAAGGAAAACTCGAAGTAAAACTCCATACCAATACGTTTGACCAGCGTCAACCCGCGCAAAAACCAAAAGAAAAAGGCACCTATAACAAAACTCACAGCGGAACCTCTAAAGAATTTCACCCATTTTTGTAATATCTTTCATTGATGCTCCGTCGCTACTAATCAAGATTAAAGCCTTCCTTAATAAAAAAAGATTCTTAAAGTAAACAAACTGTTCAGCTTTATACATACATACATACATACATACATATCATCACGCCATATCCTTTGCAGGTTAGGCAGAGAGAACAGAGTGCCAGAGAACTCTATCTCTGCATACTTCCCTCGCTTCCTCCAGCCTAACTCCACAGATTTTCCGCAGAGATTGCATTTCGACCGCATTAATTTTACTTTCATACTCTTTTCTGCATACTCAACTCTCGCTTCCATACAGTAATGTTGGGACAAGCACTGCGTTATGTATTGCTACACGTGCCTTTATAATATGTATTAAGTACACTGTTAAAATTTTTTGTAAAATTTCGATTGTTTTACAAAACAAATAAGATCAGAATTCCAAATCAACGTATACTAATACAAAACATAATACAATTCGAGTAAAATTAGAAGATGTCAAGGAATGAAAGAAACTTACTATAGTGAGTTGCAATTTTACAATCTTTTTGTTATAACCCTACACATATTGTATAGTAAATTTACAAAAGGGAATTATAGTATTATTTTATTATTGTGCTTAAAAGCTTCCAATGTTTTTGTAAAAAAAATTGCAGAAATTTTTAACAGTGTATAGATAGTACATATTATAGGCATAGAGTGCATTATTAGGGACAACATTTTATATTTTGGTATAATTCGCTTTATTGCGATTCGTTATCTTTGTATGATTAATGTTTCCCGTGAGATTTGTTTTATATATACACGGGATATAGATATGGGCGCCTCCCCATTTTAAGTTTTCATAATATATTTTTTAGTTTATTCTCATATATGTCCCACTGTTGGGCTCGAGCCTCCTCCATTGTGCGAAGGAAATTGACTTACTATATGCTGGTCACACATATTAGTATAGGGTTTAGTTTTGAGTTTTCCTTCTCTTGTATAGATATTATATGCATATTATACACCTTAATATTCTTTATAAACCCTATGTATGTAAAATAGTGGGTAATGAATTGCATTCTTATTCTATCATCACATAGAAAATAAGAATAACAAATAAACTTATTTATTTTGTTAATTAATAGTGCCATTTCTATGAAAATTATGAGAGAGCTGATGATGGTATATTGGTCTAAATGCTGTCCAACTGTGCCAAGCATTATATGTTTCATTCCCATGCAAGACAATTATTTGTGAATAATAAATGATGTTTTCAATGTGGGCATACAATGAATAGACATAAATTGCTTCACTGCTAATGTAAAACATAAGCAGGGTATATTAAATTCATATAAAAATAGTAACAAAATCTAAAGTATTTATTACAGTCATCCATGGTTTATATTTATGAGTTATATTTACATTATGAGAAATTAATCAAAACCTTAACAAGACTTAAATGTTCATATAAGCTACTATTAGTATTTTATTCTTCTTTTAAACCCTATATGGATAATATTATACCGCACTAGCTTCTGTTGCAGCCTAAATAGTAATTTTCTAAAAGTTAAACTTTAATCCCAAGCAAACACACTACCAGGATAAAAGGTATCCTATGTGTTGATCCAGGAAATGGTCTATCTATGTGACAATTTTCATCTAATTCTGTTCAAAAGTTTACGCGTGATTGAGATACAAACATCCAAACATCTTCACAAACTTTCACAGTTATAATATTAGTAAGATTAGCAAATAGAATGAGCCTATATCACAAGATGAATGACCAATTATAACAAAAGGAGCAGATTAGAGAAATAAACTTGCAGTAAATATGACACTGAAATCATCAGATTCAAATTTCATTGTCCATTAATTATATGTTCGTAAAGTTCTTTGCAATATAAGGATTATTTTCCTTAGCCCCAAGGGTTGTCTTTAAAAAAAAATCTTAATAATTTCATATAACAGTGTGATTTAATGATAGATCACTGGCATATATAGGATTGAAACAGCACTTATAATGCTAGAAGGAGATAGGTGAATACAATATTATATTCTTCTTTAGACTGTACACAACCCACTATTAGGCATGCACTTCCTCTGCGATGAGAAAGAAATGAGCTACTGCACCAAACTGGCCAGACAGATTCATATAACTTTATTTTAATTTTTTCTTCTCTTCAAGTAATAATAAATATAATATAAATAATAAATAAATAGTAAATTATCTAATTTAACAGGATATCATGAATCACAAATGGAACAATCAAAAGCATTAAAAAATATATATTCTGTCTAATATTCATATAAACTACAGAAAATACAATTAACAAAAACATGATTCTCTTTTAATTATCTAGCCTATGTTTAGTCTATCTAGTGAATGAAAACTGATAAGACTATCTTATCAATGCACCTTTGAGTTCAAGTTTGCAAAAAAAAACCACTATTTTTTTATACTTATAAATTGAATACAACAATTATACTTTGAAATCACTACCTCAATATTATAGATACAGTGTGGAATCACTATCTGGTTATGTACAATGCATTTCAGATATAAATTATTTGAGTTCATAGGTTCAATATCAGGGGTGTTTTAAGAAAACAATAGGTTTATAAACATAAGATGACTTAAACTAAGGTTAAAATCAACGAATGAATACCAGAAAGCCACGAGTCTAGAGTATATCTTCCCGTTGAGATCGTGGGCGGTCTGTCATATTCAGAGGAGTAATACCATATTTTAACAAAAATTTTAATTCTTAATAGAAAATGTCTGCAAATAATAATTGTAACAATAAGCTTACCGTAAATCTCCTTGCCTTCGTTGTCGTTGGCTACATTATCACAATGAACGCACAAAATAAATACAATAAAAATGGCTCCTAACGTGTAAGGAACGTACATTTTATATCACAATACACACGCAAGTAGCGTGCATTATTTACTTGAACAATGTTTAAACAACATATTTTCACTTCTTTATCGGATAAAAACGGAAATAATCCAGCTAACGAGTCATTTAATTCGTTTAAATTGCATCAATCAAGCTGCAATCGAACAAGACCCCGCCGTCTGTCACTCGTCATGTCAATAAACAATTAGTGTTACCATATTAAATTATTATTTTTATAAACTAAATTCAATACATTTTACAGGCGGTACATAAAAATATATAACTACGCGGTTTTATATTACGCGGTTTACATTGTTACTACGGTTTAATTGCATTTGTCACAACTTATTATTATGAGTGTCAAAATGTCTTCTTCTTCTCTTTGTATATTGGCAATGAGCTACTTATACGAGCTATTGGTGCCAGTGTCAAGTTATAATTATGGATGTGAAACATCTATAGGCTCACTTGTAAACCAAATTGTTGGCGTGGCGACGCTTGCCGTGGCGACGGGTCGCCACGCTATACTAGGGTATACATATATATATTTTATGTGTAGTAGAGTGTACGGTGTGGCGACGGGTCGCCACGCTATACTGAGGATACTGAGGTATATATATATATATATATTTTATATGTAGTAGAGTGTACGGTGTGGCTTCTCACTCAGTTCGACGTTGTTGTTGACTACGGTACACATAACCTGCGTTTTATTTAATTTTGATGTGAAACATTTTTATTTTAATTTTTGACAATAAAATATGTGTGATAGTGATAACTCAGAAGATCAAAGTGATCAACCTTGTACCTTTATATATTTTTTAATATATATATATTATATTTTTGATACCTTACCTTGTGTCTAACACATTTTTCCAACATAAGGACATCCATACGTATACATGGAGAAGGAATGAACAGAAAAGTATAATAGATTTAATTTTGGTAGACAGTCGCCTCCGAAGCAAAATATTGGACGCAAGAGCCTACAGGGGCCCCACAGTCGATACGGACCACTATCTCGTTATTGCGAGATTTAGTGGTCTGTTCAGAAAGTGGAGGCACTGGCGAGAGCGTGTCCACTTCGGAGGGCTTGAAAGAATAAAGGTTGAAAGGTTGCAAGAAGAGTGTGTAAGAGAAAAGTATGCAGAGGGTGTCCGAGAACGGCTGACGATGGCAAGCCAGCAATCGGACATTGAAGAATGCTGGAGAGTATTGAAAGAGAGTATGGTAGACACAGCGAAAGAAGTATGTGGAAGTTCAAAGAAGCATAGAAACACAAATGGTGATGCATGGTGGAATGCGGAAGTGGCAGCTTCCGTAGAGCAAAAGAAGAAAGCGTGGCTGGACTATGTCTCTTCTTTGAATCTGAATGACAG
Source organism: Lymantria monacha (assembly GCA_905163515.2). Lineage (NCBI taxonomy): Eukaryota > Metazoa > Arthropoda > Insecta > Lepidoptera > Erebidae > Lymantria > Lymantria monacha. The sequence continues at coordinate 7,864,945 of LR991107.1, read as the reverse complement.
TATGACTGAACAGAAGAAAGAAATATATCGGCAATGTAAGAATGACACCAAGGCCTTAGTGAAAGAGAAACGTGATAGAGCAAATATGAGTGCAGAAGATAGGCTGACTAAAAACTTCGAGGGTAACACCAAACTCTTTTGGAGGGAGGTGAAGAAGTCTCGGGGTGGTTGGTCAGCCTTCAGAATGAATAAAATAAGGTCTAAAGGTGGAGACATTCTTACACAAACACAAGACGTGTTAAGCCGATGGAGTGAATATTTTGGCGATATGTATGCGGATGCTACGGTTGGCGCCGGTGTCGCATGTGGTCTAGTACATCAACATGCGGCGAAGGCGTCCTCCGATGGCATCAGTATGGATGAAGTTGAATGGGCGATAAGAAGTTTGAAAAATGGTAAAGCAGCGGGCATTGATATGGTGTCTGCCGAGATGATCAAGCTTGGTGGCTCCTGTGTCCGGGAGGCGTTCCTGTTGCTCCTCAATTTACGTTGGAGCTCGGGAATGGTTCCCGGGGACTGGAATAGCGCAGTCATCGTGCCTTTGTTTAAAAACAAGGGTTCACGTTATGACTGCGCAAATTACAGAGCCATAAGCTTGACCAGTTTGGCAGCAAAAGTGTATGGAAAAATTATTGAAAGGAGAATGAGGATGGTGTCCGATGGTTTACTGTATGAGACACAAGGAGGTTTCAGGAGTGGAAGGGGATGCATGGATCAAGTGTTCTCTCTGCGCAACATTGTGGAGAAGCATCTGGCCCTAGGTCAGAGGGTTTTCTGCAGTTTTGTGGATCTGGAGAGAGCATTTGACACGGTTGTACGAAAATAACTTTGAGACATTTTACCGGAGTATGGTATTAACGGTAAACTGCTGCAGGCTGTGCAATCCAGTTACATGGGCTGTAGAGCCTGTGTGCGGCTGGATGATGGAATGTCGCCTTGGTTTGACGTCAATATCGGCGTTAAGCAGGGCTGCGTTCTATCAGCCAGGCTGTTTATCATATATCTGGATGAATGTCTCCAAAGGTTGAACGATATGAATGTGGGAGTCCAGATGGGTGACTCAGTGGTCTCTGCTCTGCTTTATGCAGATGATGCAGTCCTGCTGGCACAGTCAGCGACTGACCTGCAAACCCTAGTCTACACAATGACAAAAGCTTGTAAGAAAAGGGTTCTACGCGTGAATGTGAGCAAAACCAAAATAATGGTCTTTGAAAGAGATGAAGCCAGAACAGATGTAAGAGTAACAATAGGTAATGATGTACTAGAGCAAGTGGATGAATTTGTATATCTTGGATGTGGATTTAGCCGAGATGGAAGGTACACCACTGATATAGAGCGAAGAGTGAATGCGGGAAATAGAGTGAACGGAGCGTTGGGGCAACTTCTCGGCAGCCACCACCTCAGCCAGAAGGCACGTGCAGCAATACATAACGCAGTGCTTGTCCCAACATTACTGTATGGAAGCGAGAGTTGGGTATGCAGAAAAGAGCATGAAAGTAAAATTAATGCGGTCGAAATGCGATCTCTTCGGAAAATCTGTGGAGTTAGGCTGACCGACCGCATTCGCAACGACGACGTAAGAGAGCGAGTAGGTATGAAAGAGAGTATTGGTGTAAAGATGCGAAAGGGAATGCTCCGATGGTTCGGACATGAGGAAAGAATGCCGAACGACCGTCTGGTTAAGAAGATATACAATGCGAAAGTGGAAGGATGTAGGTACCGAGGGAGACCGAGACTAACCTACCTAGACCAGATCGGTCATGTACTGAAGGAAGGTGGAGTCAAGAGTCTCCGAAACCGGCGAGCGTGTATGAAGAGAATTATGAATGTTGAGGAAGCGAGTGAAGTATGCAGAGATAGAGTTCTCTGGCACTCTGTTGTCTCTGCCTACCCTGCAAGGGATATGGCGTGATGATATGTATGTATATTTTTGATAAATTCGTAATACTTCATTTTTTCATTAGGCTATATTTAATTCCTATAATAATATTATCTATTATGCATATTACTTGTACACACACGATGTTTCATATCTGCCAGGCGTCCCATGACGGCTCAAATTATTTTTTTATGTCTATAGTCTTGTCAGGTTAGTCATTGTCTAAGTCAAATTGTCGCCATTAACAGTGCAATGGCCACACTGTTAATGGTATCTTGTGGGAATTTTGATGGAAAACGAAAACGTTGTGAAGCACTTTTATATGATATTCGCTACATCCCAGTTGTTCTGATGCATCATATTACATAAAATGCCATGAAAATTATCTAACATAACACGTTAAAACACTAAAGTATCGAATATAATACAAGAGCACCACATGACGTTTTCAAATGCCCGTCAAAAGTCCCGTCAAAATGTCTATACACGTCTGTCTTATTAGACGGAAGTGTACCTATAGATATTTTTAAGATTTCAAATAGGCATTATAATCTCAAGATATTTTGTCTTTCGCTAAAGCTGGGGCCGCACCTGCGTGTATCGTCCCGAAGTAACGTGTGGCGAAGCTTCGTACGTTTTGTACACTAGAAAGTTATCGCGATAAAACTGTGGTCACATTAGCGACCTCGGTATTTTACACGAAGTATCGTGCAATAATTAAAGATGACCGAAATCATTTTCATGCGTTTAACTATGGATGATTTTTATTTTCTTTAACCAATAGAATAATAAATTTTACTGATAATAAATAATATATAGATCTATAGTTAAATAATATTTTGCAGTATCATGGGTTGGCGACATGATTTGATTGGCAATTTTCGATACAAAGCTAGTAAGTTTATTAAGCTTGGTTAGAAGTTTTTTCTTATGCTAGGGCCGCAATCATTTCAATGCGTTTAATGATGGATGACGAGTTGCTTTACTTTTACAGCTATAATATGCTAATAATTACATAATGATTTTTTTGGATCCCTTCATGCCTTCCGCTTCATAATGGTGTAAAAATTCTAACACCATTTCATCACTCCACTCCTTATTTATTAATTAAGTGGAGACCCTCGAACGCGTCTAAACACATCGAAAATTTCCGCCGATTTGAAAAACGCTAGTGTGACCACAGAGCGCGATATATTAGTGCGGTACAACCCTTTGACTTATCGCCAGCCAAGCGATAACGCACACGCGACGATAGCCACTATAGCCAGTAATGACCGGTCACATCTGCGTGTATCGTCTTATTGCACGAAGCTTCGTGACGATACACGCAGGTGCGGCCCTAGCATAACTGTAAATAACATCTATCCACAAATATATTTTCCCAGCTTGTAATATTCCAATATTAGCACCAGCTAATTAAAAATGTAAAGTAATAAATTTATTATCTCGAGCAATTCAAATATCTGCATTCATGCGATTATTTCAACTGTTATAATTTTTAAATGTAATTTAAAAATCGAAACAGTTGAAATAATTTAACGTTATTGGCTCTGTACTTTTAGTACCTACTCGCTCTAATGATAGAAGCCGCACCTGCGTGTATCGTCATGAAGCTTCGTGCAATGAGACGATATACGCAGATGTGACCGGTTATTATTGGCTATCGTCACGAACATTCAGGCTTCGTGTGTGTTATCGCTTGGGTGGCGATGAGTCAAAGGGTTTTAGCGCGCTAATATATCGCGCTCTGTGGTCACACTAGCGTTTTTCAAATCGGCGGAAATTTTCGATATGTTTAGACGCGTTCGAGGATCTCCAGTTATTCAATAAATAAGGAGTGGAGTGATGAAATGGTGTTAGAATTTTTACATCATTATGAAGCGGAAGGCATGAAGGGATCCAAAAAAATCATTATGTAATTATTAGCATAATATAGCTGTAATAGTAAAGCAATTCGTCATCCATAGTTAAAAGCATGAAAATGATTTCGGCCATCTTTAATTATTGCACGATACTTTGTGTAAAATACCGAAGTCGCTAATGTGACCACAGATATATCACAATAACTTTCTAGTGTACAAAACGTACGAAGCTTTGCCACACATTACTTCGGGACGATACACGCAGGTGCGGCCCTATCATTATGAATCCACAGAGCCTATTATTTAAACTTCAGTCTGTGAATATCTTTTATATTTAATATTGCAGTTGGCAATTATTCTAGTAAGATTGTTTGTTCGGCTTTGGGTGTCAGCCGTTTTGTAATTTTGTGTGATAATTATAGAAATATTCAGTGTTAACATTGTGTGTGCTTATGTTGTAAATAAATAATGATTTTATAATCAAGCAATGACTATTGTGTCGTGTTATTGTCCATACTCTGCGTAAAATCAAGGTGCTTCCGCCATGACAATGGGCTGCACCATCGGGAAGTATCCCGCGGCACTTATTTTATATTTTCTGTATATAGGATTATGGTATCCAATTTTAGGTGAGTATTATACGTTTATAATAACTTGCGGCGTAATGAATGTAATTCGGGCTTGTTTTTATACATTTATAAGTACCTACGTCCAAATAATTTATTTGACTATGTTTTTATCGTTCTACGCGCATTTTTATTCAATTGTAGTGTCTCCTCAGAATAGGGGCATAGCAAATACAGTGATAAATCACGCTGCTCTACTATCGTTTGCTTTAGTTCATTCTTAATTTTATTAAAACAATATTTTTGTTACATGATAAAACATAAATATTAAAAATAACCAATGTTCAGTCTTTAGGCTGTTGTAAAATTTGTTTTTGTGCTAAGGGATTGTGGTTCATAGAAAGATTTAGATACACGAGTGGAGGCCCTCGTAAAATTAATACTACCATATTTATATTTACATTCTTTATATTTGTTGAATAATATAAGTTAATGATGCATTTATTTTACAATATATGATGAGTTATTATGAAACTTTCTGATAGCACTGTCTTATCAAATTATAGTTCACTCATTATTGTGCATTGTTACCATCATTTCAAAACATAATTTATATAAGTTATTTATAATTTTAAATATATATTTCCTGTTTTGATCATGAGGACATTTAATACCATATAAATTCCATATTTATTTTATTTAGATTGATAGATACCTCACATATATAGTAATATAATGAAAAATTCATTGAATTTGCATTACTAATTATATATTGATGTACAAATATGGTTAGATTTTTGTTTTTATGACTCATACAGGAAAATAAAGGGTATTGTATTTATAAAAACTTGACTATAAATGATTGTCACAAGTGGGATGTGAACCCACACCTATTGGAAATCCATTCCAATCGTGCTACCCCTTACACCACCGTGAATTAGTGTCAGATATTCAATTCTCGCATCATATTATATTTTCGTCTTTTAAGGATGTGTGCCGTCTACCCGACATTGTTTACACATTGTTCAGACTTAATACTCAAACTTTGCAGTTAGAATTGTATTAAATGATGACACAACCCTGTTATTCAAATTACTGAAATTTAGCATTTAATATTATGATTATTTATAAAAACTTGACTGTGAGTGAAAAAAGATTGTGTTATAGAAAGTTTTTTGTTATAATGAACAACATTATGTAAAACAGTTGCTAGTAGCGGGTACTAGGTATAATTTTTTTACTCAGTTTTCTGTAAAAAACATTGATAAAATTAAAATAAGTTAAAATTGTTGATGTATGTAAGAGGTGAGAAAAAAATATACAACGAGTGTCACAATGTAATCTTTCATGTGACATCACACAAATCTGTGCAAATAGATTGTGTTCATCACTATACAACCTTTATAGTTGGTAACCCTACTACATTTTTTTATATAAATATTGTGCCAAATATAAGATCTCTTTTTTGTTTTGATATAATCTGCAATCAGTCATTGACCCCGAGCAAATTTGATGATATTCATTGTCTTTTTGAGTATATCACCATTAGGAATATCTAACTTGTAAATGTGGAATTTAAATTTTATGAGGTTCTAAAGTCATTAGTCTTTTCAGTCATAATCCTCTTGCAACTTTTATCAATTAGCACACCAGATCGTGAGGATGGATGCTCTAATGTAATTCCAAACTCATTTGTAAATTGACATGGATTTCATTATTAGCGGAACTTTGAATATATTTCTTAGCATGATGTTTTGAATCACTAGCAGTGCCCTATAACTGAATGTCATATATTTATAGTTCATCTAATCTAAGAAGTGCATTTTGACGTTTTGCATTTTTTAATACACAATAACCTTGGTCAAACGTATACACATGATTGTAAACACTAAATCTGAAATTTTAAACAACTATTAAGTTATTGCTTGTCCCAACATTACTGTATGGAAGCGAGAGTTGGGTATGCAGAAAAGAGTATGAAAGTAAAATTAATGCGGTCGAAATGCGATCTCTTCGGCAAATCTGTGGAGTTAGGCTGACCGACCGCATTCGTAACGACGACCTAAGAGAGCGAGTAGGTATGAAAGAGAGTATTGGTGTAAAGATGCGAAAGGGAATGCTCTGATGGTTCGGACATGTGGAAAGAATGCCGAACGAACGTCTGGTTAAGAAGATATACAATGCGAAAGTGGAAGGATGTAGGTACCGAGGGAGACCGAGACTAACCTACCTAGACCAGATCGGTCAGGTACTGAAGGAAGGTGGAGTCAAGAGTCCGAAACCGGCGAGCGTGTATGAAGAGAATTATGAATGTTGAGGAAGCAAGTGAAGTATGCAGAGATAGTTCTCTGGCACTCTGTTCTCTCTGCCTACCCTGCAAGGGATATGGCGTGATGATATGTATGTATGTATGAAGTTATTTACATAATTAACATTGCGGGTGACTTTCTTGTACATTAATCTAATGTTGAAACTCGTAAAACTAATTTAAAATAAAAATTACATGGTAAATAGTAATTGTTAATGACGACCTAACAATGTCACGTCATCACGTTCTATACAGTAGTGCTTGACAATTTCCAATTCACGAATATCTAAACAATCGGTAAAAATATTAGAATAATATAATTAATCGAATAGAGATTTTGACAGAGATGTACATTTCGACACTTTGATTGATGAGGAAATAATTATTAATGTTCGCGACGCTGATAATTGAAGTAATAGTAGTAATTCTTAATAAATAGCTTTTTTCAAATTCGGTTTTTGTTTTTAATTAACCTAATCCTACTAAATATGATGAATAAATTCTATACTGAAATAATTAAATTTGTTTAGTACTAACTTAGCACTTAATTTAGCACTTAATTTACTCAACACCTTTATGAAAAATAAAAAAATAAACCGATTATTAATTATAAAGAATCAATATCGATTTCTCAGTAAAATCGGATATTTTCGATACCAATTATTTGGTTCACATACCTAGACAACTTACTCATACAACTGTCAAAGTGCACTTCTTAGATTAGACAGACTATAGATCTAAAATAATCCTATGTATTGGGAGTTTATTATCTATAGAGAGCTTCAAGTTTTGCCACATGAGGCAATATAAGCTTAATATCTGTTATATACAATATATTTTGATTGTAGTCCGTTAGTGCATGGGTGGTGGGATTTGGATTTACCTAGATCGGGGGACTAGGACTAGTATCTGCACCTAAAGTCCTTCACTCTTTTCTCCAATTTGGAGTGGTGGCTATTGCATATACTGGTGGTTATTAAGTGGCCAGCTATTTCACACTTGATTAATGAGTTGTAATTGGGTTTTGTTTAGAGATTGCCTCATTTTATGGTGATGGTGCTTACTTACATCCGCTTAGTTAGCCACATACAGCAAAGATAAGGTGGTGAATTCTTAGACAGGTACTAGCCTGAATTAAAAACTAGTCAAGTATCGCAAGCTTTGTTTGAAGAAGCATAATAACAATTGTCATATTCATGCTCTCTGAAAAGGCCCCGGCTATGTGAAACTGGTCTCTCTTTCCTGCAATCTGGTTGAGGGGAGTAATGGCTACCCTAGTAGTACTTTTATATCGGTTGGTTCGAAGGGCATTACACTGGGGCTAAAACAATGCTAATACCATTTTATTTAAAAGGACTAAATTAGAAAATAAGGGCCTGTTGCATTACTTGCCCGCTCTTGTCAGCTTGCGGCCGCCTTGCGATCCGGTAGTATATTATTAGATTCATTTCAAACAAGACAATTGACAATATCCATGTGGTGACAGAGTAAGACTACAATTCATCAACCTATCTTACCCTATAAAAGACGACTAAGGATTAAAATATTTACATATAACATCTATACAAGAGAAGGAAATCACGAAACAACCTAACCTAACCTTATACTAACACATCTGACCAACATGGCCCATTATGGAAGAGGCTGGAGCCCAACAGTGGGACATATATTAGCTGAAATGATAATGATGATGAATTGACAATATATAAATGCCCTTATGAAGGCTTAGGGGCCATTCATAAATTATGTAAGGCGTTTTATTGTGTTGACTGTATACTATAAGTTCTTACTGTAGGCAGAGAGGGGGTAGTGTACATTACGTAAGATATTATATTGATAATTACTAATTTTGGTCAGAACTGTGATAGATTAATAAGATTAATGTTACTGCAGTAAGTTAATGATACCTACGTGTAGTAAGAAGATTGTAATAAGAGATAATATCCGAATAAACGAAGTTATATTTTACAAAAAAGTCTTATTAAGGGGCAGGGGGGAGTAGTTACCGCCGGGCGGGCCACCGCAGACAAAGATCGGGACCGGTGGCTCGCTTGCACGGCGAAGAGAGGAGTTGCACAGTGGGTCTATGGGGTCACGCGCCGCCTCTTCCGTCACCCCGAACCGATTTGGCGGGGCGAGACGCATCCACAGTCCACTGCAAAAAAAAGGGGGGAGTAGTTGAAATCTTATGATTTCTTACGGGAGCGGCCAAATCATTCTTCAAAATTCCTTACGTAATTTATGGACGGCATCTTAAACATCATAAATTATTTGAGTTTAAATTGTTAAAGATTGATTGCAACTAGGCGCTGTCTAATAGCGATGAGAGGTGATTGTGGTCGCGGTGTACATAATGTATTAGCTTTATGCGATCCATGTAAATTGAGTTGTGTAGGTACCTACTAATAATAATAATTTATTGCCATAAAAAGTACATCTAACAATACAACAATAATATTCTGCTGATACTTAATATAGGTTAATCCTGCGCTATAAGTATCAGCAACCTTCCAATGTCACTAACAAATAATCTTATACAGATAACGGTAAATTAATTAATATAATGTAATAATAGGCCACAAGAATAATTTTTATAAACCTACTGTCTGTAATTGTAATATTATTACTATAATTAATATTTTTCCCGTACGGTGATAGTTTCAAAGTACATTTAAGCATTTATATGGGTATATTAAGTTATTAGGATTTAGTTTCAACTTTTCCTTTTCTTGTATTAGCAAAAGAGGTAAAACTCATAAATCCTTATACCGTAATGATATCTGATGTTAACGCGAGTATTACACGTTTTAAATAAAACTATATTTACGGATCCTTTTGTGTTTGTATTCGATTTTTAATTACCCGACGGTTCGAATGCTTTACAGCATTCATTGTCACAGGAGGAGCCATCCCGTCGGGAAATTAAAAATCAAATACAAATGCCATAGGATCCGTAAAAATAGTTTTATATCCAACCTTGGGTTTGATATAAAACTATGCCGGTAGCAGACCGGGGCGTCGCCATCACGCGGTCAGCCTCTTTGCAAGTACAGACCATTCCCCGATCCAGTCACTCGCAGCCTCGGCTAGGGTGGCATCAGACGCAGGTTCTCTCAGTCACGCTCTGTTATATCCTTCCGCGACTGCCTCGCAGAAAGCGGCGAGTTTAGTTACTGATTAAAGTATGATTTGTTGTATTACAGGTCAAGTACCTTCAGAATTATCCAGCAATATGATGATATCAAAAGGCGAACTGGGTGAGACGGCCAACGTGACATGCGAAGTGGTACCCGAAAATGCTACAATCAATTGGTTATTTAATGGGAAACCACTTATAAAGCAGGACCGGTGAGTACGTTGATTTGATAGTCTAAGTATACAATGTACAATGCTTTTACAGCGACTGTCATAGAAGACGACTGTCGCACATCACTAAGAGGGATGAAATACTCGAAAGTGCATACTGACCAGCGTAGTCATCACTATTACTATACTGGCCAGCAAGCAATAGATAGAGGTCTACAGAGCATTGGCTCTGTAAACTGTAGACCTCACCAATCTGTTGTAACAACCTTGCTAAGTTTTGTTCCAACTATTAATATATTTATTATATTTTCAACCCCCATTACTCCGCCATTTCGAAAAATATACAAAAACTGTTTTGACGACAAATTATGTATCGAATCTGCTCCCTTTACTGTATAAGCTAATAGTTTGTGGAACCGTCTATGTTATAATGGCTTATGAAATTGTTAAAAAATGGTACCATACCCATTTTTAAATAATTATGTGTCTACGAATGTGGGAGTCCAGATGGGCGACTCAGTGGTCACTGCTCTGCTATATGCAGTTGATGCAGTCCTGCTGGCACAGTCAGCGACTGACCTGTAGACCCTAGTCGACACAATGACAGAAGATTGTAAGAAAAGGGGTCTACGCGTGAATGTGAGCAAAACCAAAATAATGGTCTTTGAAAGAGACGAAGCCAGAACAGATGTAAGAGTAACAATAGGTAATGATATACTAGAGCAAGTGGATGAATTTGTATATCTTGGATGTGGATTTAGCCGAGATGGAAGGTACACCACTGATATAGAGCGAAGAGTGAATGCGGGAAATAGAGTGAACGGCGCGTTGGGGCAACTTCTCGGCATCCACCACCTCAGCCAGAAGGCACGTGTAGCAATACATAACGCAGTGCTTGTCCCAACATTACTGTATGGAAGCGAGAGTTGGGTATGCAGAAAAGAGTATGAAAATAAAATTAATGCGGTCGAAATGCGATCTCTGCGGAAAATCTGTAGAGTTAGGCTGACCGACCGCATTCGTAACGACGACGTAAGAGAGCGAGTAGGTATGAAAGAGAGTATTGGTGTAAAGATGCGAAAGGGAATGCTTCGATGGTTCGGACATGTGGAAAGAATGCCGAACGAACGTCTGGTTAAGAAGATATACAATGCGAAAGTGGAAGGATGTAGGTACCGAGGGAGACCGAGACTAACCTACCTAGACCAGATCGGTCATGTACTGAAGGAAGGTGGAGTCAAGAGTCTCCGAAGCCGGCGAGCGTGTATGAAGAGAATTATGAATGTTGAGGAAGCGAGTGAAGTATGCAGAGATAGAGTTCTCTGGCACTCTGTTCTCTCTGCCTACCCTGCAAGGGATATGGCGTGATGATATGTATGTATGTGTCTAAATATCTATTCCTCTTAAAAATACAAGGGTATTGACATAGTACCGACGACTAGAAAAAAAGTATGGTTCAACCAGATCATGTATCTGGACCCGATCAGGATAGAATGAGGCATGCCCGATCCGGCAAAACCTATCAGGACCAGGTTTGGCCCTGATCAGGATAGCCTGATGTGAAATAACATCAAGTATGGTAAGGCATACCGGATCAGGACCAGATCAGGACAAATAAGGATAGCCTGATCTGAAATATCATTAAGTATGGTAAGGCATACCGGATCAGGACCAAATAAGGATAGCCTGATCTGAAATATCATTAAGTATGGTAAGGCATACCGGATCAGGACCAGATCAGGACCAAATAAGGATAGCCTGATGTGAAATATCATCAAGTATGGTAAGTCATACCGGATCAGGACCAGGTCAGGACCAAATAAGGATAGCCTGATGTGAAATATCATCAAGTATAGTAAGGCATACCGGATCAGGACTCGATCAGGATAGAATGAGGCATGCCGGATCCGGCAAACCCTATCAGGACCAGGTCTGGTCCTGATCAGGATAGCCTGATGTGAAATAACATCAAGTATGGTAAGGCATACCGGATCAGGACCAGATCAGTACCAAATAAGGGCAGCCTGATGTAAAATATAATCAAGTGTGGTAAGGCATACCGGATCAGGACCAGGTCTATACCAAATAAAGACAGCCTGATGTAAAATATAATCAAGTATATGGTAAAGCGTGTAGTATATCAGGACCCGAAACAGTTTTCGTAACACAAAAAAAAATATCAATCAAAATTCAAAAAAGTATCATATCATGATTGTCATATTTATGCCACGGTGTAAATTGTATTTGCATCAGAGGAGATTAATCTGAAATCTTTAATTAATCATATGTATTTAATAATAATAATAATGTTTAATTAATAATATAAAAATAATTTATATTTAAAGTAAAAACAAAAATAAATAATAGGTACATTTGAAAACATAGATAGAAATAAATATAATAATATTGTAACAACCATTCTAACATTTAATGTTTTGGGTCATAAATTGTTGATGGCGTTAGTAAAATGACGTCATTATCTGAATCGCGGTGTTAAGATTCTCCGAAGCGTAATCACATCGCCTAATATTAAATTAGTTGTTATCGAATCAGATCAAAACAGATCGATCAGGTCATGAATGACGAATTCAGGCGACAGTTGAAGTCGTTAGCATCTGGTGGTTGCGCCCTAATTGGATCGGCTCACTCGGGACCCTCTATGATAAGAATATAGCACTGCATTCGCTGCCTTACGTCATATATTGATTTATATTTTTATCTATTAAACATGTTCTTTAAGATATGTTTTTTAAAAGGACCAGACTGGGCATACTCGTTTTGGATCAGGCAAGATATATAACGCAGATGATTGATTTGGTTCCGATCAGTAAAATTTCATCCGGACCTGATCAGGAATGCCTGATCTGGACCCGATCAGGAATGCCTGATCTGGACCCGATAAGGTTTTCCTGATCGGGTCCAGACATATCTTCTGCGTTACATACCTTATCTGGTCCAGATCGGGCATGCCCGGTCCGGTCCTGCTAAGGAAGACGAAAAAATTTCTAGTCGGGTAGGTAATATAAAAAACATTAAAAAATAACATCTACATAGGTAATATAAAAAATAACAAACATTATTACTTGTATTCAATACCTTACCTTAACAATACAATACCTTTCACATACAATACCTTTCACATATTCTTCATGAACTAAAGTTCAACTAAAAATATTCAAATTGTAAACAATTTGAATATTTTTAGTTGCCTTATGCGCGCTCGTGAAGACTAAGTAACCAATTCTTCAAAAAATACGTAAAATATAGACCTATATTTAAAAGTGTATCCGTTGATACCTCTGATAACCTCTTCTCTCAGAGGAGGTTATTAATACGTCTCCATATTTTTTACATGTGTTATCTCAGAACTTATTTCTAAGTGAACGGATTTTGATGTTTTTTTTTTGAAAAGTGGTACTTCCGATGTGGTCCTATTTAATTTTGATCAAGATAGTATTTGTAATCAGTAGTTTTTGAGTTATCCTCAATAATGCTTACAACCTGAACTGTATTGGCTTAAAGTCGATTTCCTCTGTTAAAATTTTACACATTTAGACCTGATATTAAAAATCAACAAGACTAAAGAATTTGACTTTCTAATATAATTAGATTCGGCAGGATATTATTCTTCAAAGGCGTGTCTGTCGTTTGATATTCAATCATTTGAAAGGGGTAGAAATATTTTAGAATTACAACAAGATGTTTGAGGGTTCTATGTTTGAGATAACTATAAATAGCTTAATGTGTACCTGCAAGCAAAGATTTCACACAATTTTTGGGGTATATTTTTGATCTAGATCTCGATACAGGATCCTTCACAATATATGCATTCGTTGTTAGAGCATACAAATAGTTAACAGTTTATTAGTGGTAGGACCACGCTATGGACTGTTCTCTGTCTACTACCGCGGGCCGGTCCGTCCGGGGTAGTACCACACTCTCGCAGAAGATCAACATCTGAGTAATGGCAATGTGCGATTGCGCTTCGTTCGGTGAGCAAAAGAGCCGGTAGAGCAACTGGGTGGGCTTGGGGTTCGCATCGGTAGGCAGCGGCCTTACCCTTGGTATTGCAATGGTCCGGCAGTGACACTTACCATCAGGTGTGCTGCTTGCTCGTTTACTACCATATCAGCTATAAAAAAAATGATTTCACACATAGAATATCGAAAAGTTAGAGGTATCTTGAGTGCATTTTGATCTATACTCTCTTATCAACCTATATAAATTCCACTGCTGATCACATCTTATCTTCACAATAAGAGAACAGTTGAATTAGTGTACCAACTAGGTTAAACCTATTTTTATAATTTTATTCATCACCGAAGCGTAGGCTTCAAACGCAGATCATCATCATAATACTCCTACTCTTATCCCAATTACTTGGGGTCGATACAATATGTACTCCTCCTTCATAGTACATATTGTAAAAGTTATTGGCAACAGTTTTATGACCCGCCGCCTGCCAGACATCAACCCTCCTTGGGAATGTAATTGTTGACCAAACGGTATCAGATGTAGTTGGCCCAGGTCGTTATAAGGCTTTTAGTCGTCTTTTACGACATCCACGAGCAAAGTAAGGGTTGGTATTATTCGTAGCAGCTACCACACAGCTAGGCTTCAAACGTAGATATAAATATTCACTTAAAATTTTTATGAAAATTTAAAATCTTGTTTAATAGAATTATGATGAGTGTTAGAAAACAACAACTCAATAAGAAAGATCCTGATGGTAATGTGAAGCAATCGCAAATACAGACAATAATTATAACTAATGTATCTGCTGAGGATACGGGAAATTACACTTGCATAGCTAGGCTTGCAGAACACAGTGTAAATAAAACCAAGATGCTGAATATGAGCTTCGAAGCGAAACTGTTGAATACAACAGAAAGTCCTATACGGGAAAATTTGACAGATTCCCGAACTGTCACCATGATGTGTATTTTTGAAGGTAATCTTTGATATTATATTTGATTTATATAAAATATATATCGTCGCTTAAATAGAAAAGTCACATTAATCAAACATACCAAATTTTACATCTATAAGTACTTACACGCATTTAAAGACTTTTTTCAATGAACAAATATACGGCTTAACATTGAATAACACTTCTGATAGCACAGTTTTTGACATTTAATTTGATAATATAATTTATCGTTTAAACTATAATAAAACGTTTTAAGCAATATTATTTTTTTAATTTTTGAGAAATGACACTTTTCTTTTTAACCGACGACATGTATGTCTTGCAATCTTTGATGTTCTGAATAAACTTTTTGTTTTAAAAAAGACATCAACCACCCACCACCCAGCGCTAAGGAAATAATCCCTGTATTGCGGAGGATTTTACAAACAATTATTTCAGATAAATTACACCTAGACTCAGAACAAAACTTTGCGGATAACACAAAGTATTGTCCTGCGTATGAATCGAACCCACGGCACTGGCACTAAAAGTTAGTATCTTAACCACTACACCACCTGTGTAGTCATTACACCAGCTGCCTTCTTATGTTAATTTAATTGTGGTAGGCACTGTATAAGCTCTTTCCCCTAGCACGGGTCGGTAAAAAATAGAACAAGCATATTTATTATATTAGCTAAGTTTCATATTCACTTTATGTAATACGGTATTGGATATCACCGTAGACGAGCTAAGATGATGATGATATATTTTCTTAATTGTTTTTAGTCGCAGACGTATAGGTAGCCCACCTGCCTCTCAAGGGCATAGTCAGTTTGCTGTTTAGTAAAGATTGTGAATCTAGTTATATTGTTATTCGGAGATCAGTAATCCTTCTATAGTCTATATATTACGATACCAATAAAATAAACTTTGGCTGTACTATTTTTCTTCCCGTGTAGTGATGGTGAAGAGAATACAATTCACCACCCCATAACATAGTCTTGGGTGTTATAAAAGATGTTTAGAGAATATAATAATGTGATCAAAGCATATCACAATAAATTGCCAAAATAAAAATGATATTTTTTCAACAGCATATATGCCAAGTGAAGTGAAATGGTGGAAGAAAGGGAAAACAATTGATGAGGACGTACTTTTAAAATCAGATACAGAATTAGAACGAATAAATGCCAAAGAAATTCGTAGTACATATTCGTTTCCTATAAAATCCGTAGAGGATACTGGCACTTATGAGTGTGTGACAGAAGATAAATTATTTGAAAAAAATGTTACGGGAACTATAGAACTTCATGTTATAACTAGACCCGTAGTGATTATAGATAAAGCGATACCTGTGAACACAACACAGATCTATCTAAATTGGACGGTGCATGCATATAATTCGCCAATAGAAAGTTATGCAATTATGAAATCTAAACAAGGCCAAGATTTCATTCAGCATACAGTTGATAAAATTGATAAGAATAGTACATGTTTTCTTATAAATGGTCTTGAGAGTAATACTAGTTATA
Source organism: Lymantria monacha (assembly GCA_905163515.2). Classification (NCBI taxonomy): domain Eukaryota; kingdom Metazoa; phylum Arthropoda; class Insecta; order Lepidoptera; family Erebidae; genus Lymantria; species Lymantria monacha. The sequence goes on along the minus strand of LR991107.1, from coordinate 7,848,583 downwards.
GGTTGAAATTGGAAGTGAAAACTGAATATGGCCAATGTCAAAATCCAAGTTATGCTAACGTGACAACGTTGGCAAAAGAACCAATATTTGTGCCCAATATTTCTATAAACGGATTCTCAGCAACTTCGGTGACTATTGGATGGGCGCCCCCACCTGAAGAAACTGCTAATTACATACATTATTATGAACTCACAGCAAGGAAAAAAGGTGATAATGAGAGTACATTTAAGGCTTGCCATTCGACGGACAGTAGAAATTTGCCTTACATGTTTGGTAGCTTGCAGCCGCATACTACATATGTATTTCAGGTATATTTTTTTATCTGTATAATAATATTTGAGATTCGTATCTTAAGACTAGGACACTAGTGCATGTTTATACACTTTGAACATAAACTTACGTTCCTGAATGCTGATGCACGCGAGAGAATCTACTGATTTTCTGATTGAAAACATTAAGTTTTATGTAATGTATGTGAATCTTAAGAATGATGTATCAAACATTAAAATGTATGCAGTGTTATATGAGATATTTTATAACGCCAAAATTAATTTTAAGTTATCTTCCTTGTCCTATGTTGTCCCTTCTTAGGTGCTTCCCAGGACGAAAAGCTTGTCTTGTACTAGGCAACGATGCAACTGAACTCGTGGAATCGAAAATAAAATCCTTTAAAAATAAGTTTGCAATTCCTTAGGGTAAGCTAAAGTCGGGACACATGCCATCCAAAGTTTGAAATCTTTATGGTTTGTTAAGCATATAATAGTAATCCCTGGGAGTTTTAATAACCGATTGAGTGAACACCACACCATGTGTAATGGGGCAGTACGCGGTCGGGTAATATTACGTGTGATACATCACTGGCATTACTTACACATGTCTAATGGACATGAAGTAAGACTGGATTTGACACAAGTTACCGTCGGATATTTTCTGCGTATGTCGTCAGAATTCATGAACAACAGGTGCTTGGACATTTGTTTGTACGTCATTATTACTTTACGACAAGAAATCGAAAACTGGATACAAAACCATGTCTCAACACTTTACCTAGCGTAGTTTAGGTATATACCCACGCCAGGGTACTCTTTTAGTCAGCCAGGTATAACGTTATGCTTGGAATATCACTTTATACTGGTAACAGTGACTTACTGGTAACTGATAAGGTAAAACGAAGAAGAGGATAGAAAAGAAAAGTATTATTTAATATTTGTAACGTGACCTTATAGGAATAAGAAATTATTATGATCCTAAAATACAGGTGCAAGCATGCTCGGATTACACTAAGACATGTGGACCATTGTCTGAGGAAATGGAAGCGGCTACTCTAGATGGTGTACCAGGGAAACCGAGCAACGTCAGCGCCAATTGCAGTGTTGACTATTTAAACTTGACCTGGCGTGCACCTGCCAACCCTAACGCTGAGATTAAAGGATATACTGTAAGTGATTATTAGAAATAACGGCTTAATTACAATAACATTTTTTTTTATATAAGGGCAGCTTTAAAGCTTTTTACTGAAACGCTTTTAACAAAAAAGCAATCATCAACGTTGTTATTTGATGCACCGTTGTGTAGTTCTTGTCGTGAGCTGACAGAGTAAGAATACTATTCCTCGCGCCCTATCTTGCCAGTCGGTAATCGTAAAAGACACCTAATTGCTAAGACGATGCTTGACAGTGTCAGAAACTGGGACGCGATCGCCGTCTTCTGCGACGCAGTCGTCTCGCAGAAGGAGGCGGCGGGGCGTGTCAGAATTTTCTTCACATGCCGCCGCCGGCGCTCAGCGCGGTGTAGGCGCGAGTACGTATGCCTGATGCCACCCTAGATGAGTTCGCAGGTCCCTCCACCTGCGAACCGGGGAGTAGCGGAATAGGAAGAGAGGCCGATTGATGGTGCCGGGCATCGATGGTGATTATACCTAAAAGGCTAACCCGCTGAGCGTTGTTTACAACATCTACGGGCAACGAAGGAGTTGGTGAATTGTATTCTTACTTCTTTACGACATAGAAAATTGCTTATCACTTTTGAATATCATAGATTGTGTTTATGATTCATTTACCATAGAATTATGGAAACAGGAAGACCGTATACCTTATTCTTCTCAAGTTCCCAAATTGCGATATTCCGTTGTCACACAGTCTTCACTTCAATTTGTGTAAAAATACACAGTTAAGCCACGTGGCTGTCGCTTAGGCTGTTTTTCTCGCGAACTTTTTGTAGCCCATAAATTTATGAATCAGAATTTCACTCTTCATCAGTTTCATTTCTAAAACTAGTAATGTATGTAGACGACTAAGATTATTATAACGACCTAGGCCAACTCCATCTGGTGCCGTTTGGTCAACAATTACATTCCCAAGGAGGATTGACGTCTGGCAGGCGGCCGATCATAAAACTATTGCCAATAACTTCTACAATATGTAGAAGTCTATGAAAAAAGACTACAATGACATAATGTATCGACCATCAACCCCAAGTAATTGGGATAAGAGTAGGAGAATGATGAATTTATACAGTGGAACCCCATTCATTAATCCATTAGCATCTGATCTTGGACACATGGAGGCGTAGGCCAAGGGTGTAATGTCACAATCGTAATCCTTGTCAAGCGAGTTGATTATGTAAGTTGGTTTTATGAGTTTATCACAAACCTTGTGGCCCATGTTTTGGCTCTTAGCTAGTTTATAAGATTACCACAGCCGAACGTAAAGAGCGGTGACACATCGTATTCCTAATCCGTTAGCATATTTTGTAATTCCTAATATTCACATTCGTTCATTTTTCTATGAAAATAATTAATCGTGATATTTAATCTTCCTGTTTCTCAGGTGGAAATAACTGGCAATGCGACATTCAAAGATCGTAAAGGGCAATCTAGAGTAGCGACGTGGGGTCCTTTGTCGAAGTTCACCACCAACGCTTCAACTAGCGTCAGGTAATTATTACTAACATGATGATGAATTGGTTTCTTTTATTTCCATCATCCATCTCATCAACGTTCACTGCTGGATATAAATCTCACCACAAGTAGCACAAATGCCTTCAATTGCCACGCCAGGCGGTCGGTGTTATCAGCCGAAAGTGTTCGCTCCTCACTCTTTTAGTAATCCATTAGCCGATTGTGCTGTTTTTTTTTTGTGGTGGACTATGGATGTGCCTCGCCCCGCCGAATCGGTCCGGGGTGACGGAAAAGACGACGCGTGACCCCCATAGACCCACCATGCAAACTCTTTTCTTCGCCGTGCGAGCGAGCCACCGGTACCCGATCTTTGTCTTCGGTGGTAGCCGAATGTGCAACTTGGAAAATTGTATTTTTAAATTGGCACACAAACTTTCCGTGTGGTGATGGAGTAAGAATACAATTCATCACCCCATATCTTACCCGTGGGTGATTGTATGAGACGACTAAGGGATATAAAACGCATATAACATCTATAAGAGAGAAGGAAAACTCGAAACAAAACCCTATACCAACACGTCTGACCAGCGTGGTATAGTAGGTTAATTTCCCTCCCATTACGGAGGAGGCCTGAGCTCAACAGTGGGACATTTATGGGCTGTGATGATGATGATGACACAAACATTTGTGTTATGCCGTTATTCAAAATTCTATTATTTTTTCAGAGTAAACGATCTAGCACCAAATACTTTCTATACGGTACGTGTGAGTGCCATGACACGGACTCGTCGCCGCGGGGACGAGGATGTTACGAATTGTACTACCAAGATCACCGTGCCAGATGCACCACCCAGGCCTCGATGGAGGAAGGTACCTATTATTTATTTTGTTAACATTGCTATAGGATGAATTTTATTTCCATTTATCATCACATCAACGTCTTGGACGTAGGTCATGCTAGATAATGCCTTTTCTTTTTTTTGGCGGCGGGCTATGGAGTGTTCACGCTACGCTAATCCGTCCGGAGCGACAGAAGAAGCGGCGCGCGACCCTATAGACCCGCCCTACACGTACCTCTCTTCGCCGAGCGAGCGACCGGAACCTGGTCTTTGTGTTCGGTGGCCCGCCCGGCATGCTAGATAATTCTATAATAGCTACAGGCGTGCTATTAATCTAAGTGGATTGAGTTTTCCAGTCGAAAATTGCTGCCCTAATCTAGTGAGCGAACCCCGTCTCTGTCTTCGGTGGCCCGCCCGGCGTGCTAGATAATTCTATAATCGCTACTCTTATCAGGCGTGCTAGTAATCGAAGTGGATTGAGTTTGCCAATCGAAAATTGCTGCTCTAATGATCTTTCAGTCGGTTTTTTGGATTGCCACGGAAAATTTTATGATGAATTTACAATAAGCTTACTCGCGCGATTACGCCTGCGTCATATTTGAAAAAGAGAGGAAGTGGGTCGTACGCATCTTCAATCAGCAATCATAACGGAAGATCTCAAAAGAAATTAATTCGTCCCATGTTTGCAACATTGTTCATTGATACTCCGCCCCTATTAGTCAAAGCGTGATGTTATAGACTATATATAGACTATAAACTACATTGATAAATGAGCTATCCAAAACTGAAATAATTTTTCAATTCGAATTAGTAGTTCTTGAGATTAGCGCGTTCAACCAAACAAACTATTCGGCTTATTTTATTAGTTATAGGCATTATCATATCAGTATAGGCTTTATATTTATAATATTACTATAGACAACGTATTTTCTTTTTTGTCGTATTTTAATATGTATTTCCATGTGGTGACGGAGTAAGAATACAATTCACCACCCCCTATCTTACCCGTAGGTAATCGTAGAAGACCACTAAGGGATAAAATGTGCTTATAATACCTATGCAAAAAAAAAACTCAAAATAAAACCCTATACCAACACGTCTGACCAGCGTGGAGTATAGGTTAATTTCCTTTCTAATATGGAAGAGGCTCGATCTCAACAGTGGGACACATGAGCTGAAATGATGATGTTTAATTATCTTTTCCAAAACCATCTATTTATAAATATACTAGCGACACGCCCTCGCTTCATTAAATTTCTGATGATTTCTAGAATATTCGTTTTAATGATATTCTGTAAAGAGCAATCCTTACTAATATTATAAATGCGAAAGCAACTCTGTCTGTCTCTCTTTCAAGCTATAACTACTGAACCGATCTAAATTAAATTTGGTACACAGATAGTCTAGAGTCTGATAAAGGACATAGGCTATTTTTAATGCAAAAAAGGGGTTGTAAAAGGGGACGAACAGATAGATGTAAGGAAGTATCGTCATTTTTAAAGCCAGAAGCTTGAAACTTATTTTTAGGCTATTGATTAGATATACATAAATATGACATTAAAATTTTGTAAAAAAATTACCATTAAGGGGTAAAATAAAAATAGGGGATGAAAAACTTAAGAAAAGTAACCTTTTACGCGGGCGAAGACGCGGGCAGAAGCTAGTTTCAATATATATTGAATGTACGACGTATCTAATGTATTTTATTAGATAAAAAGTAATGCTCTACAGTTAAAAATAGCTTCCTAAATAATTCGCTATGTTTAAGTAATATGTAAAGATAAATATGGCAAGCAGGTCATCATTAAAAGATAGATATATATCATCATTATTGTTTTCGTAAATCTTTGAAGATATACAAGTTTATAATACATTATTTTGATGTACATACATATAGAAGATATACAATGCTAAAGTGGAAGGATGTAGGTACCGGGGGAGACCGAGACTCACCTACCTAGACCAGTATGGTCACGTACTGAAAGAAGTTGGAGTCAAGAGTCTCCGAAACCGGCGATCGTGTATGAAGAGAATTATGAATGTTGAAAAAGCGAGTGAAGTATGCAAGGATAGAGTTACCTCTGCCTACCCTGCAAGGGATATGGCGTGATGATATATATATATGTATATATTTTGATATATGTACCTCCTAAAGTTAAGCCAGCGTTCGCAATGAAAGCGTAGAAAAATATATTCTTTTGTATTCTCGGCGTTCTTCTAATATAATATGCATATAAACTATATTATACATACAAACCTTTCTCTTGAATCAGTTTATCTATTGACGAAAACCTCATTAAAATCGGTTGTGTTAGTTTAAAAGATCTAAGCGTACAAAAGACGCCGTTGACTTTATATTATGTATAGATAGGATATCTGTGTCGTAGCGGTAGTAGATATGCTGTTTGGTAGCGGCTACGAATACTACCAACACTTACTTTGCTCGTGGATCTCGTAAAAGACGAATAAGAGCCTTATAACTAGGCCAACTCCATCTGATGTTGATTGGTCAGCAATTACATCCCTAAAGAGGTTTGACGTCTGGTAGGCGGCCGGTCATAAAACTGTTGCCAATAATTTTTACAATATGTACTATGAAAGAAGAGTACATATTGTATCGACCCCAAATAATTGTAATAAGAGTAGGAGAATAATGATGATGTATAGATAGGCGATTCTATTTATAAATATATATAAAATTACATGAAATTATTACATATACTAAATAGATATATTGGATTTCCTTAATTATATTATTTCCTCTTACATTATCCTAATTTATAACTGTAATATAACCGTTATGGGAAATGGTGAACACAGTACACTATGGCTTAACGTACTATGCTCTACCATACTTTAGAACTTACCGTTGGATCGCCACCTCCATAGGAACAGTGACAATTGATTTTCTTTTTTTTTAAGTAAAACTTGTTTAGATGTAACTAAGGGGTACCTGTGTTGATGGCGTAAGAATAAAATTCACCATCCCTTTTCTTATCCCTGAGTGTGATAAAAAAGATAATGGGGTAGAGGATTTCTAAAAAATATCATATGCAGATCATCATCTTTTTTTTTGTTGCTATGGACGTTGACGCGTCCCTCCAAATCGGTCCGGGGCGACGGAAGAGGCGGCGCGCAACCCCATAGACCCACCCCTGCATACACCTCTCCTCGCCGTGCGAGCGAGCCACCGGTACCCGATCTTTGTCTTCGGTGACAGATAACATCACTGCATGAAAAGGGAAACTCGAAATAAAACCCAATGTCAAACCGTCTGATGAGCATTACATAGTAGGTCAATTGCCCTCCCTCTATGGAAGAGGTTCAAATCCAGCGTTGGTATATAAATTAGCTAAGATCTCTGCATAATACTACGTATTAATTTTCTTAGTTGTCTCTTAAAGGTCGTAACCGACTTATACAACACCGTTCCCGCACGGCAAAATACTGTTCAGCAGTTGTTAATTTGTGTTGTCAATGTAAATTATGCGTACATAGGACGCTTTAAAGTTCACATTGCAATGAACAGATTTTGCCGTGTGGGAGCGGTATTCTTACTTCGTCATCCCACAGAAATATTTCCATGTCTCATATATGTTCTTTTCCTAGTAAGGTTTTAGTTCTTAGAACTTATTTTCTTAAATTCTGATAGAGCCCCAAATAATAATCCCCATTGATGGTAAACGACAATGCGTTTAGGGGATTAAAGTACACAACCAAAATTGTGTTACTTTCAATTATTTGGACTAGCTAAAAACTTGTACCAAGTCAACATCATATCAGCTCATATATGTCCCACTTTTGGGCTCGAGCCTCTTCCATAATGGGAGGGAAATTGACCTACTATACCACGCTGGTTAGACGTGTTGGTTGTACTAAGGAATTAGCATAATTTTATTCCATATATCTGAGATTATAATTTTAAAATGTTAATCGTATCTTCTTAAATTTTCAGATACTGGAGAATGATACATACGTGTTTAAAATGTTCTTGCCAAGAATATCTGAAAGAAATGGACCTATTTGTTGCTACAGGTAATATATATATATATATATATACAAGGTGGAGATGACAATACGACAATAAATGAAACCACCGGCAATACTAGTGTATAGGAGTATTTTGAAACTATCTAAAAAGTCCTCGCATACAAATTTAAAAAAATATTTTCAAACAAACTTTTTATCATAAACTAGCTGACCCGGCACACTTCATTCCGCCTAAAACAGTTAATGAATAAGAGGATTTCGATTAATTCAAAATTATTAAGTTATTTTTAATTATGATAATAAATATGAATATTATATAAATTTAAAAAATCATGTATTTTAATAACGTGCTAGTAAGACGAAGAAGTACCTTGTTTTATACGACATTTTTCTTCATGTGCATTGAAAATTATCTAATTGTTGATCTCTTAGATTTGCTCCACGATTTCGCATTGTCAACCGAGCCGTCTCACGGGCTGCCTCGTTTTGCTCTTGTGATTAAGAAGCACGAAGTTGGGCCATATTAATGCGGCGATCTTCTGTGCAATATCTTATTCTTCTGCCGTGGTTACATTCGTGATATTTCGAATTCTAATTGCGTTACAGCTTTGTCGTGAAAGATTTCATCTTATTGGTCGCGTCATTGTTGATGACAATATAGACACAACATGATTTATTATAACAATATTCGTAAAAATTCGTAACACTCGCACAAAACGAACACTGGCCGGTCAAATTTAATTTTAACTTTTCGCGGTATTTTCCAAATAAACCATTATACCACGTAATGACGTGAGCTGTCAGTTGCGTTTTTTTACATCATCAACAAATGAACGTTTAGAACTGATGTTATATTAATGACTTTTTTTTTGTTTATTAATATTGTATTTTAATATCCTATATATATATATTAATTTGTATATCTTGGATGTGGATTTAGCCGAGATGGAAGGTACACCACTGATATAGAGCGAAGAGCGAATGCGGGAAATAGAGTGAACGGAGCGTTGGGGCAACTTCTCGGTAGCCACCACCTCAGCCAGAAGGCACGTGTAGCAATACATAACGCAGTGCTTGTCCCAACATTACTGTATGGAAGCGAGAGATGGGTATGCAGAAAAGAGTATGAAAGTAAAATTAATGCGGTCGAAATGCGATCTCTACGGAAAATCTGTGGAGTTAGGCTGACCGATCGCATTCGTAACGACGACGTAAGAGAGCGAGTAGGTATGAAAGAGAGTATTGGTGTAAAGATGCGAAAGGGAATGCTCTGATGGTTCGGACATGTGGAAAGAATGCCGAACGAACGTCTGGTTAAAAAGATATACAATGCGGAAGTGAAAGGATGTAGGTACCGGGGGAGACCGAGACTAACCTATCTAGACCAGATCGGTCATGTACTGAAGGAAGGTGGAGTCAAGAGTCTCTGAAACCGGCGAGCGTGTATGAATAGAATTATGAATGTTGAGGAAGCGAGTGCAGTATGCAAGGATAGAGTTCTCTGGCACTCTGTTCTCTCTGCCTACCCTGCAAGGGACATGGCGTGATGGTATGTATGTATGTATATCCTATTCCCGACGACAACAAACTCAAAAACATATAAATCATATAAATTTGTCCAGCTGTTCTCGAGTTGGAAGTGTTGTAACTAATACAACTTTCTTTTATATATACATATATAGATATTGAAACAAAACGGAACACCGTTTGTAGTACTTTCTTCTTATCTAAGTTTGATGACACAGTTTATATGGATCTTATTGTTCAGGAATAATATGGATTAATTTGTATTGCGTTTGGCGAATACTTTAAGTAGTAACCTGATATATAGGTACCCTACTTTCGTATTAGTTTATACTGATGCGGCGCGGTTGGTCTTTGATCTCTTAGTGATAGCCTAATAATTTTAATTTTTAATACAGAGAAGAAAATGTTAATAATACAAAGTACTATACGACATATTATTATGTTCAAAGTTTCTGTACAGGCTGGGCAAGTCATTAGATACACTAAATTAAAATTATTGTTTTATGGTCGTCTCCACCCTGTATATTTCTTAAACACAACATTCTGTATTAAGGAATAAATCCCCTATATCGCGGAGGTCGTTACAAATGTTCATTTGAAGGTCATAAACAATAAAAAAATTGTCTATATGGGAATCGAACCCTGGGCACACGGCGTGATAGTTCACTACTTACACCATTACACCAGTCAAAGGAACTAATGTATATTATTTTTTAAAAGGAAGGAGGTGTTCGTTTTATCCGATTGCGCCATAGCCTAAGTAGAGTTATGTGTTTGACCTATATGTATGTATGTGTGCGTAATTCGTCACTTAAACTCACCGATTTCGTCGTCGTGATGCGAAACCGTGCCACGTAATAATAAATTCTAATAACAGGGGAACGCCTTCAGTGTCTCCCAAAGCTGAGGTTCTTACCCAACAGAGAATGAAATTGGTCCCTGTTGCCTAAATATTTTGTCTTTGCGCTCATCACTAGTGTCGATAAGAATGTTACAGCCATATGAAGCTTACACCCAAATATGTATGTTTTTAATAATAAGAAAAATAAATAAATTAGAAAAAGAGACTCTGAGAAGTCTTTTCAGAATCTAATGATAATATAATTAGCTTTAGCTATTAACAAATTACTTAAGTAATTCTAATAACATAGGCGCGCAATATCTGAATTATCTCTGGGGACCTTTCTGACCCACATGACCTTAAGATATTTGCGTAATATGTCGTTTTCTTTTTTGCAATATTACGTTTGTATTAATTCGAATATTTCTCACTATTAAGTCATATGGCATTATTATCATCTTGCTTGCATAATTAAAACTTTCATTACTACTTTACTTTCATCCCCCCTCATAACATGTCTATACCGTCATCCGTTCACTCCATAACTTTCTGTCACTGGTGCAACTTTCAAACTTCCTCTAGTCACTTGATTAGTGTATTTACTATATAAATAATTGTCACTTAACAATCTCATCTTTTCCGTGTGGTGACGGAGTAAGAATACTATTCACCACCACCTATCTTACCCTTGGGTGATCGTAAGAGACGACTAAGGGATACAAAACGCATATAACATCTATACAAGAAAAGAAAATCTCAAAACTAAACCCTATACCATCACGTCTGACCAGCATGGTATAGGTCAATTTCTCTCTCATTATGGAGGAGGCTCTAGCCCAACAGTGGGATATATATTAGCTGAGATGATAATGATGATGAACAGTCTCATATTTATACACTTCGATAAAATACAGTCTACGTGAGAGAAACAATACTTTTTTATTGAAAATATTAATTTTAAAATGTTTTTCTTATTTACCGTCATTAATGGGACAAATTATCTTGAATGGCATATTAAACATGATAATAAATCAAATATTATGCGAAATATTTTAGATGGCGAGAGAGCCGGCAGCCCAAATGGGTGGATTTGGGGTTTGTATTCCTGGTATTGCAAACGTCCATGGGTAGCAGGAACACTTACCATCAGATGTGCTGCGTGCTCGTTTGCCACCATAAGACATAAAAAAATGACATCAAATACCTTTGAGAAAAATACCATTGAAAAAAAATCTATATATATATATATTATTTGGGTTGAATCGCGATCTCTCTGCAAGTAATATTAATATAATTACGTATTAATTATAACTGTGCTTTAAATTTGTTCCAGAATATATATGGTCCGTCTTCCTCCACATATAGACTGGAAGAATATGCCTTACCCGAAGAGCATCCCAGTCTTTGATTATGAAACTGTGCACAAAAATGCGAACACTTTAGGCGCTTATATTTCTGATATCTTTTCTAAGTAAGTTCATTATATTTATTACTTATATTATTTAAATATGGTGACTGGATTTATCCATGTGGTGACAGTGTATAAATACAGTGGTTACCGGAGTAATAACCGTGCCCTTCCGTAAATTATCAATCGCCTTCAAAAAACGTAAAATAGATTACGCAATAAAACTACTTTTATGAATTCTATTGCGTTTGTATTTAATATTTAATTTCCCGACGTTTCGAACACTTTACAGTGATCATGGTCACGGGAGGACTGAGGTGTCTTACGTCCAATATGTCATTGTTATTACAGAAATTTATTTATATCTACCCTATAAGATGTTAAATTTTGACCCACATTTAAATATGGGTCAAAATTTAATATTTTAAACCCACATTTAAATATGGGTCAAAATTTAATATTTTATAGGGTAGATATAAATAAATTTCTGTAATAACAATGACATATTGGACGTAAGACACCTCAGTCCTACCGTGACCATGATCACTGTAAAGTGTTAGAAACGTCGGGAAATTATAAATCAAATACAAGCGCGATAGAATCCGTAAATGTAGTTTTATTTCAAAAGGGATTTTTCAACTTGATTAAATTAAATTTATAGTTCTAACGTCCCTAACAAATAATAATTAAATTACATTTGGATTTAAAATGATTATTATTATTTTTCAGTAATAATTTCCCAGTTGATTCCGAATTGGTATTAGGCGATGACTCGACAATATACAACAAAGCAAATCCAGATCAGATATTAAATAGTGCGGAATGCCGTCGTTGTTTAAAGCGGCCCAATATAATTAAACACGAACCACCAGTTGTTACAACAAGCGGTTCGGCAGATGATGATGATAATGAAGATGACGGAACTATTATTACTGGAGACGATAATAATGATATATTCAATCTTCACGAACCTCTACAGCCGCCGAATAGAAAAAGACGTTCTGCTGACGGGTATGTTTGTTAGTAATGGGTTTTTAATTTATTTCAAAGCAGACATATACTCATAACTTCTTACAAAAAATTGATTACTAGCGAAAAATGTCACACATGAGACTCGAACACTATTGGAATGTGAACCTATTGGATATTCGGTCCAATCGTGCTACCACTTACACCAGCGTGAGCTGTCGTATGACATTCAATTTTCGGTTCGTATTATGTTTTCGTCTTTCAACGAGACCTCCCTCTTCCCTCTTACAAATATAGTAATGAAATGATTTATTTATGACAGGCAATAATAAAAAACAAAATTATTTAGTGTTTGCTACAATTCGGTCTAGCAGCACAATTCTGGCTGCAAATGACCAGCGCTGGTCTTCCGTCGTTACAGGAAGGAAACATCACGCACGTGCTCTCAATTTAAATGCTGGCATGGATTTCCAATATTATTTTTATATTTGAAAGAGGTTTACTTATAGTATTACTTTTTTTTGGTAATCTATGGTCTAGACACTACCCGTACGGGGCGACGGAAGGTGATGCGTGGCTCCGTGACCACCGTATTCCCTCTCCATCGTCATTAGCACGACCACTGGTACCGCTTCGTTGACATCCGTGGCCAGCTCGGCGTCACTTTACCCCTGAACACGAATTGAGCGGGCCATCAGATTTGATAGCCTTTATGCTGTTTCAGTCGGTTTTAAGATTCCCACGTATAAATAAGAGATGGGGATACATTGTATTTTTTAATACCTTACTACATAGCTATGGTAAATTATTAACACTAGCACTTATTAAACAATTGCTTATTTTTTGCCAGTGACTACAGCAAAAATCCTACGATGATGGACAAGGAAACTGATGACAGGGATGATGTTAAAGTTAGTGATGGTCACCTCGAATCTAGCGCCACCTACATTCTTTTCGTCGAGCTTATAAGTGAGTACATTCATCGGTTTGGATTAGGCTCCACTACGATATTATTTGCCGGCGGTTTGGCGATCGTAGCTGGTGTTATATGTATAAGCTATTATAATCAGAGATTCCTTTGAATAATTGTATTTTTTATGATTTTGATCGTAATATACTGCTACCTTTCTTACGTGACGTTTGAATGTTGTCTAGTCACAGATTAGGAATCTTCACAGATTGACCATCGTGTGAGTAGTGAGTTTTCTGTGTAGTGATGGGGTAAGAATATAATTCACCACCCTATCTTACCCGTGGGTAATCGTAAGAGACAACCAAGGGATATCAAACGCATATAACATATAGATGTTATGTCTTGCATAGGCAAGAGAAGGAAAACTCCGCACAAAACCCTATACTAACATGACTGATCAGCCTGGTATAAGTGGTAAATCAATTTCCCTCCCATTATGGAGGAGGCTCAAGCCCAACAGTGATGATAAGTAGTGAATGAATTCATACACTATCTATTATATGCAAACTCATATACAGTACCCGACGATAAATATTGCACATAAATCCTTGGGTAGAGATCATTGACTAATTTCGGATTTGTAGAGCATTGTCCCTGTCACACACTACCTAAACATATACCGATAGCCAATAGGAAATAATCCTTGTATTGCAGGGGACTTTAGAAACGTATAATTAACGCAGGCAAATTACACCCCAGACTCAGAATAACAGTTTTTGGATCACACACAGTATTATCCTGCAATTTCTGATCGAATTCGCGGCACTGGTACGGAAGGTATCTTAACCACTACGCTATCTGTGCAGCTGAATATATAAATTACAGCAATTTTTTTTTTGCTAATCTGTTGCGATATGTTCAAAAACGTATACGACAATCCTTATGACCAGAAAGATAATTTCATTTTTTTCTTATAATAATAAGAAAAATGTATTATACAGGGTGGAAGGGGACCGCTCCCGAAAACAAAGACAGGTAACCCTACTAGTCCTACTTGTAATGATAGGCTAGAAAAAAAATGGAATCGGATGAAAAAAATATTTTTTTTCACTACTTCAGGTCGTTGAACTCTTGAACGTCGATATGAACGTGAGTTTTGAATACATTGCGTCTTTTCTCATCTGATTAAAGTTATTATTTTTTATGGCATTATCGTTACATGCCAAAGTCCTAATACGACTGAAGGTGGAAAAAAAAACTTAAAATTTGCTGTAAAACAATTTTTTTTTCATCCGAATCGATATTTTTTGTAGCCTATCATTACAAGTAGGACTAGTAGGGTTACTTGTCTTTGTTTTCGGGAGCGGTCCCCTTCCACCCTGTATAAAAAATCAATGCCGGCGTTATGGCGATCGTGTATCATACTAATTAATTTTAGCCTAATTTTTTGTGCATTGGCATATATTCAAAAATATGGATTGAACTTGAGGTTTCTGTTTCAGTCTATTAGTCTACCAACTACTTATCGCTACTCAATTGTAAATAGAGTATGGAATCTATCCATCAGTCTAATCACACTGAATGTTATAGACCAGAGCTCTCTTTATGTAGGGTAAACCGTAAGTATCATGTTTGGCAAGCGGGTTGATAATCATAATTGGAGATCTAAGTTAAAAGAAACAGAAGAGCAATCATCACTCCTCATTCATCCATCGTTCAGCTTATCAATATCCTATATGAACTCTGGTGCCTATTCCCAAGGTTCTACCTGCCACCCCTCCTCAGCCAGTTTGTATGACATCCACGGGTATATAAAGGATGGTGACACTTAATTTTTTTTCCATCAACACATATGTGCATATTATCCTGCTCTTATACGAATCACTTGGGATTACCATAATATGTACTCCTATTCCATCGTACATATTGGAAAAGAAATTGGCTATAGTTTTATGACCGGCCGTCTGTCTGATGCCAAGCCTCCTGGGGTATGTAATTATAAACCAGACGGCATCAGTTGGAGTTGGCCCAGGTCGATAAACGGTATGTCATCATATGAAAATCGATTATATTTAATTTATTGCTCATAGGTGGTATTGAGGCTGAAGAATCGATATACAGCGATTACACGACTCCTTTAGTGCCAGCGCCAAGTCCAGCTGTGTCGGCGCCGTCCAGTGCAGTGGAAATTGCATTACAGGTACATTTGCAGTGGAAATTGCGTTTCAGTTACAGATAGTCTATTAGCAAAAGAAGAATGAAGAAGCGTTTAATGCACATTTGCCCTTTCGCTACGGCAGGCCTCGCTGCAAAGTGTTCTTCATTCATAATTGCAAATACAGATTATTACATAAGATGTTCATATACATCATTATTCTAGTGTCACTGTATTTAGCCTTTCGACATGCAATGTGTTTAAATAATAAGAAAATTGCTAATACATGCATTATGAAATATTAAATTGCATTTAAATAATTTATACTTTTAATGGGATTTTAGAATTTATAATGTTAGATTATCACAAATATGTACTGGATTCATAATTGGTCAAAAACATATTCATTTATGGAATAGGATGCTTTTTCAAATAGCAGGTTCATTATTTTAGATTTAAAGTTTTTAATCATTTTTAGGATCTATTGGGGTAAATTGTTATATAATTTAGAAGCCATGCACAGTATGCTCTTATTATGAAATGTGATATTATGCAGACAACTTATTTTCAGATTATGTCATACAATGAGCATTTTATCAAATAAATGTTTTTTTTTTTTTGACAAACATAACAATTTCAAGAATGTACATGCATGGTAATTTTAAATATTTATATTTAATAAAGAAAGGTTTACAACTATCCATTTTTTTTAACTTACACATGGCCTTTATGCATTTCTTTTGTTTTTTGAAGGCATGATCTATGTTCCTTAAAAATCATACCGTAATTTAGTATGGGAGCTACATATTCATGGTATGATGTCGTTATTGTTGTTGTATTATTTGTAGTTGCTAATTTCTTTAGAGCGTAGGCAAATTGACTAATTTTGGAACAAACAAATTCTAGATGTTTTCCAATTGATAGTATTATCAATATGGATACCTAAAAACTTTGTTGTTACTCTCAATCAATAATATGTTATGTCCTGTAAAAATAATTGTGCTATCATCAACAAAAAGAATAGATTTATGGTCTATTGGAAAGTCATTTATATAGATAATAAATAAGAATGGTCTAAGCAGGGTTCCTTGCGGTATACGCCAAAAATTACTACTTTCTCAGTAGAAAAATATGTTTGTATGGTTTTTATGGTGTAAGAAAATGTTTTGACAGAACACAATTTGTTTATTTGTGTTCTGAGGTAAGATTTTATTAATTTCAGTACATTATCTCTAACATCATAAGCATATAGCTTATCTAATAATGTTTCATGGTGAACGTAGTCAAATGCCTTGATTAAATCCATGTACAAAGCACAAGCCTGCCTTATACTGTTAATATTAGTAATGATTGTATTTAAAAAAATCATAAATGATGATGCTATCATTAATACTCTTCCCTTTCTAAATCTAAACTTTTGATTGGCAAAAAAAAACTAATAACGTCAAAGTAAGCATAAAGGCATTAATGAACAACCTTGTCAAAAATTTTAGATATCAACGGTATTAACGCTATGGGTCTGTAGCAATTTATGTCATGTTTGTTGTCCTTTTTATTATTATTAATTTTAATTTATTTGGGAAATACGCCATGAGAAATTAATAATTAATTTTATGCCTTAAAATACGATGTCCTGATGAAGAATACGGTTTTTGGTATTTTTGCGGATGTCTACACGAATATCACTAGATACGATCAGCGCTATTTGATGCTAATATTATATGATGAATATCCACCGGTGTGATCGGGTGCATGTATAAGGATGCTGAATTTGTACTCATACAAATTTTTGGCGAATTCATAACTAGTTTCAAAATTCGATGTATGAAGTAGTTATTAAAAGAATTCTCTATTGGATCTCTAACAAAATTCCCATCAATTACAACGTACTGCGTGTCGTCTTTATATTGAGTTTTTTTATTATTAATGATGTTCCAAGTAGCTTTGCATTTATTAAATGCTTTATTTATATATTTTTTTCATTTTGAGTATTTTGGGTAAGCTTATCTAATAATAATCTTGAATCTAGAAGACAAATTTATAACCGCATTTTTATTTTGGTTGGTGCAGTTTTTTTATATTGCCATAAAATTTGAAGCTTGCGTAAGCTAATATCTCTTGTGATCCACTTAGGTTGAGATATATATACTACAGAATTTCTTATCATTTGAACTGGAAAGCGAAAGTCGAAATGCAATCTCTACGGAAAATCTGTGGAGTTAGACTGACTGATCGCTTTCGTAACGATGACGTAAGAGAGCGAGTAGGTATGAAAGAGAGTATTGGTGTAAAGTTGCGAAACGGAATGCTCCGATGGTTCGGACAGGTGGAAAGATTGCCGAACGAACGTCTGGTTAAGAAGATATACAATACGAAAGTGGAAGGATGTATGTACCGGGGAAGACCGAGACTAACCTACCAGATTGGTCACGTACTGAAGGAACTTGGAGTCAAGAGTCTCCGAAACCGGCGAGCGAGTATGAAGAGAATTATGAATGTTGAGGAAGCGAGTGAAGTATGCAAGGATAGAGTTCTCTGGCACTCTGTTCTCACTGCCTACCCTGCAAGGGATATGGCGTGATGATATGCATATATGTATGTATAAACTGGAAAGCATAAGTTGTAAAAAAGTCTAAGTAACTCATAAAGGACCTCCTCCGTAATGGGAGAGAAATTAACCTACTATACAGCGCTGGTCAGACGTGTTGGTATAGGATTTTGTTTCGAGTTTTCATTCTCTTGCATATATGCTATATGCGTATTTCATCCCTTAGTCGTCTCTTACGATCACCCACGGGTAAGATAGGGGGTGGTGAATTGTATTCTTTCTCCGTCACCACACGAATAATATTTTAATTATTCGCGAAAAAAAATAACTATGAATTATTTTTAATTTTATTATTGATATCAAACTTATCACATGTTCTTCGTAATCGAAAAGGTGAAATGTTATCAATAATTAGGTAATTGAGATTGTAAAAAATATTTGACATATTATGGTTATTTAATTATGCAGTACGCTTTATAAATACGAAATAGTTATATGATAAATTAAGATTAGAATCCAATACAATAATTATAAAACTGAATGTCATGAATATAGGAGATTATTAAATATTTCTATTCTCCAATTATACATCGTGCTATACGCAATGGTTCTTAACTTTTGGTGGAAAGGGAAAGCCCCTAAGGACCCACCAATGTTCGAAACAATACATGTAGACTTTAATAAAGTCTATGTATTTATATTAACATGTATTACAAAAACAATAGCACATGAAAACTTGAGATACTTTTACTCTAAATTACATTTAGAAGCTAAGTTTAACTCAATGAACATATAACAACTAAATATAAAATCTTTTAGAAATGGTATGATAAAAGATTGAGGCAAACAGAGAGACAACAACCAGCTCATGGTTACCCCCACGAAATACAAAGTTTACCTTCGCCGGGGTAATCACCCACAGATTAGGAACCCGAGTGTTAAAGAAACTAAAATTGTATGTAGATAAAAATAAAATAACAATTTTGTGGTTAATACCAAAGAGTGCTTCTCACATACCAACAAATCACAGTATTTTTTTGTTATTTGGAAGTTGTCCTCACCGATAAAAATTATACAATAGTCCACGCATAGTCAAGTATATCAGATACCTTGCAACGAACTTTACCAACGAGCTAGCTAGATTATGCCGCAGTTCGGTGTAAGATAATGACGGAAACAGTACATTCAGCTATAGACAATATTCCATTCGTTTTTTTGCTGCTTATCTGTGTAAATTATATTTTTGTCTGACCCTTGCTTGTTTATGGTTTCTTTGAAAGCTTGCGAGAATATAAGATTTCATTTAATGAATTATTTATTTCCTCAAGCGCGGATATTAATTGTATCTTATTTTTTATTTTTTGTTTTAGACTTTGCGTTTCATCATTTAATACATCCATTTAACTTTTGGTGCTGCCCTCTAATGTTGTGTTACTGGTACTACATTCGTCTATATATGTTTCGGGTTTTGTTGTATTTTTACGTATAATATTTTCGAAGATATTTATAATTATTAATTACCCTTAAGACGTATAATAATTTAAACTTGATAAAAACTATATTGTTGCAACTTGGGTTTGAACGCACAGCTATTTCGATATCTGCATCAAAATTACACCTAAATTACACAAAATAACTTTTCGTAACAGTACTTATGATTGTTTACGAAGTGAGAAAAGAAGAGAATCTATTGCATTCTTCTTGGTCTTTATCCCCAATATTATAGATGCTACCCAACGACAGCATCTTCTAATTGATGAATATAATTACCCATCGAGTTTAGGCGGTGTTTTTCAATTTTACCTAAAGGGTTAGATTAGAAGATTGTTTTCGTAAGACATATTATCCATATGGTGACAGGGCTCGAATATAATACATCATCATCATCACAGCCCATAATGTCCCACCGTTGGACTCGGGCCTCCTCCGTAAGGGGAGGGAAATTAGCCTACTATACCGCGCTGGTCAGACGTGTTGGTATAGGGTTTTGTTTCGAGTTTTCCTTCTCTCGCATAGATGTTATATGCATTTTATATCCCTTAGTCGTCTCGTACGATCACTTACGGGTAAGATATAGGGTGGTGAATAGTATTCTTATTCCGTCACCACACGGAAAATATAATTCACTATTCCTTTTTTACTCTTAGGTATCGTAAAAGATGATTGAGCAATATACTCGTATAGATGTTATATACATAGAAATGGGTTCGATTCTTACGTTGTACAATATTTGGCGCGATCCATAAATTGTTGTTCTGAATTATATACCAACCCGTCTGACCAACGCGGTATAATGGGTCAATTTCCTTCCTTTGGTGGAAAAGGTTCGAGTCCAGCGTTGTGACGTATATGAGTTGAAATAATGTGACATGATAAATTTATAGATAATGTTGATGTTACAGGCGACGTGTGGTATAGCGGGTCTGGTGTTGCTGCTGATGATCGCGTTCTGCGTGGTGCAGACACGGCGCTCGCGCAAAGTGCCACCCCATGCACACCACGAGCTAAATCCTATCACTGCTGCAATGAGGTACGCAATTATACATCATAATTGAACTCTACGTATATTTTTACTAATTATAAGTTTCCAGGATAATACTATTGCCTATTCACCTGGTAATTTCGTTTTTAGATTTCTTATTGAATAGTAAAGGGACGCTGTTGTAATAACTTCGGCTACCGGCTCTTTCACGGGAAGCGTTCTGAGGAACTATTTGATTGGTACCACTGTCCTCTTTTTAACATCGTACCACTCGACAATTTAGCAGGATTAAACAATTTCATTTGAAACTACGGTTTTCAACTGTACGTTTTCAGCTGTCATTTCTACGACGTACGTGCAAGATCTGGAATGAATTACCTGCTGCTGTGTTTTCTGAGCGCTATGACATGTCCTTCTTCAAACGAGGTTTAAAAAGAGTATTTTCGTCACGGTAGGTGCCGGCTTGTCTGTGCGCCTGGTATTGCTAAGGTCCATGTGCTGCAGTATAATTTACCATCAGGTGTGCTTGCATCTTTGCCACCACCAGATAATGAAAAAAAAAACGTCAACTCAAATAATATTCCTATTCCTTAGGTACTGGGACAGTATCCGTGGTCACAGACCCCTAGTGTCTCAGATACCACCGGAGATACCACCAATACCAAAAGAAGACCTGGTTCACGCCTACACACAACGACAAATGGACTCGGATTACGGTTTCCAGAAAGAGTTCGAGGTGAGTTATCTAAATTTTCTACATGGTGTCTTTGCTTGCTGCTAAGAGTGTGATTTTTTTAATATTTTGGCATGTAAGGGCGGGTTTGGCTTTCGTAGGCATCACTAATATCTGGATTAAGTGTCAGAAGGAGTCACAAAAATGAAAAAGCTAAGTTTGGACTAAAATAAAAAAGTAACTTGTTTGGAGGTCACAAACCCCATGATTTAGATGACTGACGTAAACCTGGATCCGCCCTATTGCAATGCTTTACGTCTATGTCTTTATATATAAAATATGCAAGTACTTAACTACTTCCCCATTTCATTAAGTCTATTGTTGGATTTTTAATATATTGACTGAACAAGATATTGTGTGTATAAATTTTACGTTGTTAAGATAATAATGTAAATGCAGAAAGCAAATTTCTTAACTTGCGACGTTCTTAAATAACGGATTTTTGTTTGTCGCCCTAGACATCGCGAAGTATGACGATATTTTTTTTTTTCATTCGATTTTGCATATAATGGTGGCACCACACTTCGTTATGCGTTATTTGTTATGCGACTACTATTTATTTGCCCAAATATTTGGCAAACACTTTATTACGAACATGCTACTTCACACTTTGTGCCATCATGCCAAATATTTGGCACGCCGACACATAAATAGAAAATGGACGTGTTGACTGTGGCGGCAGCTTATTTTTACTTCAATGCATCTGATCAATACCTGTTGTATAAGTACCAAGTTACAAAAAGACCGTGTAGACATGACCGCGCCGTAGCGAGTGAACATAACGAATGAATGAACGAAGTGTGGGCAGTAGACACACATATTTGGCTTATTAGTGTCCTTTGAAGTGTGTGAAAAACCGACAAGTGGATGGATACGCGTATTTGCTATTCGTGCTTATGCGTTATGTGTGCGCGTAAAGCAAATATAGACGAATGAGACCTCCACACTTCGTCGCATGCGGCCAATAACGCGCATAACGAATAACACATAGCGAAGTGTGGTGCCACCATTACATTACTGAATGGTTTTATAAAATTTTAGTCAGCTCGTGAAAATATCACGTTTCGGTCGTAAAGTATATTCCATATTTTAGCGTTGTGCTTTATTATATTCATTAGATTTAATCATATTTTGTGTAATAGAATACAGAGAAAGTAAAAGTGTAGTGAATATGAAACATAGCTTAGTGTTTTGATGTTCTACCAAAAATCCCAACGGCTTAGTGACAAATTTGAAAAATAAAAGCGAAATAAATTAGAGAAATACTTGACACTTATTTCTCAACATTAAAAAAATAGATGGAAGTGGTTTAAAAAAGAAACGTTTATGAAAATACCTTATAGTTAACATACACTACCGTCCAAAAGTTTGGAAGCAGCAAGGTAAAATCGAATAAAACCAAACTAAGTCATTTAAATTTAAATGTATTGATAAAAAAATAAAGAACAAACAGAAACTAACTTAAACAAAATAAAAAAATAATATACAATGGTAAATTAGATTAAATTTTAGCTTCATCAAAGTGTCCACCTTTCTCCTTTATAATCTTCTCACATATTCTGGGCATTCTATTAATCAATTTTTTAAAATAATCTTTATCTAATTTGTTCCATTCGTTCTCTAATAGCTGCCACAAATGTTCTGAGCTCGTAGGACAACGACTTTTCACCCTCCTGTCAAGTTCATCCCAAACAAGTTCAATGGGAGAAAGATCAGGGGATTGAGATGGCCATTGCATGATGTTTAAAATGTTTTCAGCTTTTTTCTTGTTTAAAAAGTTCTGGCACAATTTAGACGAATGCTTAGGATCATTATCCTGTTGAAAAATGAATCCAGAACCAATGAGACTTAGTCCACTGGGTATGGCAGAATCTTGGAGAATTTTTAAATAGCCTTCCTTGTTTAATTTTCCGGTTATCCTCACAAGATTGCCGGGTTTACTGTTGCCAAAACACCCCCAAACCATGACATTACCACCACCATGTTTGATGGTAGGCACTGTACATGCCTCTGAAGCCCTCTCTTCTTTTGACCGGCGTACAAAGACACGTCTATTGGATCCGAAAATCTGAAATTTTGATTCGTCACTCCAAAGGACATTTTCCCATTGTTCTATAGTCCAGTTTTTATGCGCTTTTGCCCATTCTAGTCTATTTTTCTTATGTCGATTTGTTAGTTTGGGTTTTTTAGCAGCAACACATCCTCTTAATCCCGCAGACAGTAAGCGTCTTTTAACAGTAGTTGTTGAAATGGGTGTTTCTCGCGTATCATTCAGAGCTGCAGTGATCTGTGGTGCAGTTAAGCGTCGATTCCGTTTAGAAAGAACTCTAATGAAGTTGTCCTCTTGATTTGTTGTGGATTTGGGCCTACCAGATCTCTTTCTATCTTCATTTTTCCCCGTTTCTTGTTTTCTAGCAAGGGTATAGTGGACACCTTTACAAGAAATTCCGAGCCTTTCTGCGATTTGACGTTCACTGTATCCTTCCTCGCGTAGAGTGCAAATAGCGCTTCGCTGTTCAAGCGTGATTTGCTTGCGTTTTGCCATTTTCAGAAGAAAAAATACGGTCAAAGTAGTAGCCGATATCTTTCGAATACAGACAATGTTAATATCACAACTTTCACGTGCCAATGCTCAAGTGCGACTGAATAAGGTCTAAAAAAGTTAAAACCAGCAAACATTATCAATAAAACTACACCATTGCATAGGATAAAGTAGCCGACGGATTAAGTCATAAAACACGTGTTTCGTCAATATTAAGGAATTCCATAAAACTTGATGAATGTAGGATAATAATCCTTTTGTGTTTGTGTAGACAGTCGTAAAAGGTTGTAAAACTTAAGATTATTGCTAATTTTTACCGCTATTAGTCGGCATTTATTTGTTTTGTTTGAAAACAGGTGTGCTTCCAAACTTTTGGACGGTAGTGTATATATTAAATTCGGCAAACTGTATGCGAAAGTGTTGATTGAAAGAGTAGTGAAAGTGACCGAAAAGAAAATATGGGATGCACAAGCGGGTTTTCGAAAGAGTATGGGTTGCACGGATCAAGTTTTCTCTTTACGATGCATGGCGCAAAAATTTTTGGCTAAAGGTCAGAAAGTCTTTTGCGCTTTCATTGATTTAGAGAAGGCTTATGACAAAGTGAGGAGGAATGAACTGTGGTCGGTACTATCTATGTATGGGGTAAATGGCCATCTTATTCAGGCGCTGAAATCCATTTATAAGGATTCCAGAGCCTGCGTAAGGATAAACGGGTCCTACACTGAATGGTTTAACATTGATAAAGGTGTCAGACAGGGATGTGTAGCGTCACCGTGGCTGTTTAACCTATTTATGGATAGCTGTTTGCAAGATTTGAAAAATAATGAATGTGGTTTAAGAATGAATGAGTTACTCGTCAAATGTCTTCTTTATGCCGATGATCAGGTTTTACTTGCATCGTCGGCTGAAGACTTACAGGCGATGGTAACTACTATGCATGATGCTTTTGAAAGAAAAGGTATGAAAGTAAATGTAAGTAAGACGAAAGTAATGGTCTTTGAAAAGGATAAATGTATGACGGAATGTAATATTTTTATAAATGGTGAGGGATTGGAACAGGTGAAAGAATTTGTATACTTGGGTGTACTGTTTACTAGTGATGGTAAAAATGATGAAGATGTTGAAAGACGAGTAAATGCTGGTAATAAAGTGAATGGGGCATTGTACGCTTTTATGAAAAGTAGGAATGTATCTAACAAGGCACGCCTAGCTGTACATAAGGGAGTATTAGTTCCCACTCTCATGTATGGCAGTGAAAGCTGGATTTGGCAGGGAAGACATGAAAGTAGCATAAATGCTGTAGAGATGAGAGCTCTTCGTAGTATGTGTGGTGTAAGTCTGAAAGATAAAATTAGGAATAGTGTTATAAGAGAGCGCTGCGGTATGAATGAAGAAGTAGTGACAAAGATAAAAAAGGGTATGCTGAGGTGGTTCGGACACGTGGAAAGAATGAGTGAAGAAAGGTTGACTAAACAAGTATACAAAGCGAGTGTGAGTGGGACGATTACAACGGGAAGACCACGTCGTACTTTCCTGGATCAAATTGAAGATGTGTTAGTGAAAGGTCAGATTAAGAGTACGCGTAATCGTAGAGCATGCATGAAGACTGTGATGAGTGTGAATGAAGCGATGGAGGTATGTCAGGATCGTGGTTTGTGGCAATCCGTAGTCTCTGCCTACCCCTCAGGGAAACAGGCGTGAGGCTATGTATGTATATATTAAACTATTTTATTTCGAATCGTATTTAGGTTGAGTCAGTTTCAGCAGAGTATCTTTTTCAATGGAGCAATTGCTAGCTAACCTTGGAAATAGATCTTAATCATTCGTTATTTCAACCTTTGTCGTGTACATATTCATCAGTAGAATAGACCAGAAAATAGGTGTGGGTGATATTTTGTGGTTGTTTCTCATTCAACCCCCATTTTATTTATAAACGGATGGATGAATAACGGAAATGAGAAAACCTTTAAAAAATACATAGTATTGAATCTTGTACGACACTTTTGTTAGCAAGAAAATATGTTATAAATTGCAAATTCAATCATTTTAGTCCTACTTTCATGTTCCTTGTTATATTATTTATTTCGATTTCCATCAATTTTACTGGTTTGTAATTATCCTTATTTCCTATTTTACCTAGCTTAACTACAATTATATGTATATATGTATTTATTTACCCGCTTAATACCTAATTGTTATTAATGTAAATGAAAAAAAAAACCTAATTATGCCTGTACGATCAATGTATTTGGCTTTATATACAATTAAATAATTATAATCTTCATTTGAAAAATCTGAAACCGGATCCAAGTTGTTACAGATGCTACCAGAATGTTTCCCAGACCGCACCACGCACGCATCTGAGGCGAGGGAGAACCAACCCAAGAATAGATACCCAGACATCAAGGCGTACGATCAGACCAGAGTCAAACTTTCGCAAATCGATAGTATTAATGGCTCGGACTATATCAACGCTAATTTTGTGATGGGATATCAGGTTAGTAGATCATGAGTTTAATAGTAGTAAAATGAGGTGTATAAAGCTTGAGGGGTGAATAATAATCATATCAACCTTCCCACCACGTCACCATGCCTTCATTTGCGCTCTGCTGCATTGGAAAGCTAGGTAGGGATAAATCAAACTCTAATATGCCAAAAATGTGACGAAAACTAATAAAAATTCACTTATCAGCCTGTCGATGTCCACTATTGGACGTAGGACTCGCCACGAGTATGCCACCTAGTTCTAACATCTATAATTTGCTTTAAAATGATACCGATAATAAAATAGAATTGTATTTTCACTTAAAACATTATCAGTTTGTGTGTAAGAATACATTCCACACGTTCAAATGAATGAAAAAAATTAATGTCTCTGAGTCCAATACTGGATCGGACTAAATTTATTTTCTATTAGAAGTACTCGTAACAAAATTCTTAAGATCAATTGGAATGATTAATAATAAAAGTCAATTAACCTGTGCTTTATTCTGAGTGGCATAATAAATTATTTTAAAATGAGCCGTTGACTAAGGTATATTTTGTTTTTCGAGAAAGTATCTTCAGGAATATTATCATAAAGAAATGAAAGGCGAAAACCTTTAGCATGGTGGTTGATGGTACTTCAACTGACATTGCAAAGTGACAACTTTTTAATAGAGGCTCTTAAAATGAAACTTTCAAAAGTTGTCATTTTGAACATTGTACATACGTCGTCATCATCATATATGTACATACGTCCCATCGAATTGCCGGTAGAAGTCTGCAAAATGTACAATTTCATAGTTTATACTTATTTTTAATTTTCATTTAAATGTCTAAATTAGTTCATTACTTGGTTGTGAAAACTCGAAATAAAACCCTATAGTAATTCTTCTAACCAGCGTGATGTAGTACGTCAATTTCTCTCCGGTGGAGAAGGCTCGAGCGCAGCATTAGATTGTATATGACCTGAAATGATGATTATAATATTAATCTTTACTTGCGTGCCTGTAATATAATACCTAGGACTACACTTCATTTTTACATAATGGCCATGCTTAACCATAATATTAGTCTCCTATTAGCATAGCTTTCCTTTCTGTAATTATTTTGTGTGCTGTAAAAAAATGATCTAATGTGTTCGTCTTCTGTCCTTCGTCTGCTTTCTAAGGATCCTTCGGAGCCTAACCAGGTATAGCCTTGCATGATATATGTGTGTATAGTTGATACCATGTACGAAAAAGCCTTGTGTCCTAATTATTTTTTATCGATTAAACATTATGGTAGGTTTTCAAATATTATTTCTCAAAGATGTCGCTATAAAATATCTATCATAATACTGTATCAATTTAATTATGCAACGGAGGTGGCATAACGGAAATAGTAAAAGTATATTTTAGCGGCAACAGAATCGTAAACGGATGCGGCAGCGACAGTGTCAAAATTAAAAAGGTTAATTTTATTTTAAATGCATTTTTTAATAAAATTATTATTTTAAAGTAAATAGTTATAGGTTATATTTTATCAAAAATACTATAGTCATATTTATACATAACAATCTGAATGATGGATTCTTACATTTAAAATAGTGAATTCATCATTGATGATGACGTAAGCCATACTTCATTGTAGTCTCAAACGTCATAAAGTGCCTTTCAAATTTCTGTTATAAACGTTGCAGAAACTGGAACGAATGTCGCAAAATCTGCAGAACTCCCATGTATTGAATCATTAATCAATATTAATTGTTGATATTATTAAACAATCATTAATCAATATTAATTTATATTAAAAAAAATATCACAAAGTTAATGTTTTCTGTAAAAAAGTACTCGTTAGATTTTAGCACTCGTTGTATTCACAATTCAGGCACTTATATGTGTATATATGGACCGTTTATTTGAAAGTGGTGTAAGTCCATTTTTGAGAAAAATGAGCTATCACGTAATTCATGCTTAATTTAATGTAATTTTTTTATATATAACTAGTCCGTGTTTAATTTCTCAAAAAAATCCCATGTTTTGTACAACTTAAAATCAGTCGGTAAATGAAATTGCATAATCATCGATTATGAAAGTGGTGTAAGTCCAATTGACAGAGGTAGGTGGCATAGCAGATGGATGCCGATCAGTGTTTTATTATTTTTCATTTATTTTATACTAGCTGTGTCCCGTGGTTTCACCCGCGGACGATTTGCATTGTTTCCCCTTCGTGTTTTCACTACTCGTAAGTTAAAAGATAGATATTAAAAAATTAGAGAAATGTATTAGAAAATGTACAGCGCATAACCTGTGAGAAGAAAATAGATACGACAAGGCTGTATGACTCCGTATCTTTGCCCGTATTTTGGCGAATTAAAAAAACAACAAAAACAACAGTCTTAATGTATAATAATAACAAAATAATCTTCTTGCAGAAAAATCCGCAATCTTATTACGATTTTTCTAAATTTATATTATTTAGGAGTTGAATTTTTAAATAAAATGTAGCCTATGTACTATTCCAATTCATACTCTAGCTGTGTATTAAATTTGAAACCAATCTATTACGTACTTTTGGCGATACCTTTACCCAAAAAAAACTTACAAACTTTAAAGACATGAAGCAGCTACTACCCTATATATACCTCCGGTGCATCATGCATATTTTGAAACACTACCACATGCAGAGAATAAGTAAATTCTTGTAATCAGTATCTTGTAATGACAATGTAATTGCCGTCTAAAATAAAACTTTATGTGTTGTTATGCGTATTTGTAAACAAAATTATATTATATTGAAGTATATTTTAAGCGATATTTGATTTTTCAAAATTGAAATTAAACGATTTTTACAATTGTCTAATTTTGAAAGTGGTGTAAGTCCATTTACAGCACATAAATATGTGTTATCGTAGTCTAATTAGCCAAAAACAAATTTATATAAACAAATTAAATGTTGATAAAACAATAAATAACACAGGGATTAAATATATAAATATATATAATATAAATATATAATAAATAATAAACACATGGATTAAACCTAGTTTAGGATTCAGGGATCATATTTCATTATTTACTAAACCTCATTTGTAACTAGAATCTTATTATAACTGTATTACGAATTGTTGTTGGTTGTGCAATAAAGAATTATTATTATTATTATTATTAATAGAAACAATGCCAGACCTCATATGATTTGCCTGTATTTTTAAATCAACAAATATAGTAACCTTTAATTTTCTCGAAACAAAAGAAAATGGACTTACACCACTTTCAAAATAAACGGTCCATATATGTATATACGTGTGTGCGCATATCTATTATCTTTTTATTACTTCGCGATCTTTTTACATGCTTTTTATTAGCTTAACCTGTATGTTTGTAACCGACTCCTTTGGACTTGATTTTGACCCACTTCGAACGGTCAGATTTCATTTAAATTTGGTAGACTTATCGAGGACCGATGACAATGCAATAATTTAATAAGATTACACCATTATCCTAATCAGTTATTGGGATAGTCAGGATTAAATTGTTGAATTTAAGTTTCCAATTTCGAATTACGCGCCTAGAGGGCGCTACCGTAAAACAATGTCTCTATTTCGTGAAATCAAGGTCATCTGTCAAGCCACTGTATGTTTTTCTTGTTAGTTTCATAATTCATATTAAATAGTTAATAAAACTCGAGCTACGTCGTTAAATTCATCAGGTTAAGGGCCCAGAAAAGCTCAGAAATAAAGACAGTGTAATATCTAAAGGTAAAATCAGTAATCAAAGACATTGAAGTGAACATTAAAAACAAAACGTAGTTCGTGTAAAAGTTTTCTTGTTAGGTCTTTGCGAAGCATTTAAGTATTTGAATTGAGATATTTATTTAAAAATGGCATTAAATTATACTCTCGCATTTATCGAAAACCTGTCGGGCCATATAAATAATGCAACTTGGCGTTTAGTAATAATACAACATGAGGAACTCTGAAATTGCATAGAAGACTTCTCAGAAAGAGTAGATATGAAACGAGACGCTAAAGCTAAGACGAAGATAATACTCTCAGTCAATCCAACAAATTATGTGAAAATTCAAATCTGTGTATGTGTGTTGCCAAAGAAATATAGGAGAAATGGACAGGAATTATCTGTGCAGTCCTCGGGACAAGTAAGCTTAGCCACTTATATATTATAAAGCTCATGACAAAAAGGTGTAAACATATTGAAATTAAATATAACTTTATTAAAGAAAAGTATTATAAAAAGATAATTGTATTACAGTTTGTTGGTAGTGATTGACAATTTGCAGATATACTTACAAGAGGATTGTTTAAAGATAAATTTCAATATTTAAGATCAAAGCTTGGAATGTTATGATATAACATAGTTTTCAACTGATTTAGTGCTTATTTGTGAAGTTAAAAATTGAAATGGTATTATATAACTTACTTTTGTATTATTATAATATTTAAGATCTAAGCATGGAATGTTATTATAAAACATATGTAGTTACTAATGCAGGAATAATGTAAAACTTAGTTTTTTAATTGTTCATTGTGAGTTATTTTCTAATTTAAAAGAAGTACTGATTTCGGCCATCTTAGTACCATTTGTGACTACTTCAAATTTTAATTGATTGTTAAATACAGTCAAAATTATATTTTCATATAATTTCAAAACATTAACATTCAAATCATTTATATGAATTTAAATTTATAAATATTTGCACTTATTACATTTTTATGTAGTAGGTAAGTTGGATAGAAAATAGCCAAATATCGAACTGCTGAGAGACAAATGTTGCCATTGACATTCTGAGTTGGGCATCGAGCATCCACAAGATTCAAGGCTGTACAGTTGATCATGCAGTCATTTATCTAGGCTCTCGACTGTTTGCTGCTGGACAAGCTTATGTAGCACTTAGTCATAGTCTTCATAATCGAATCATTTCATCTAAAGCTTCTCTGTTACATAGCATTTGATGCAATGCTTCGATTATCAAGTAACAAGACGACAATGTAAAATTATTTGAATGAATTTTAAAAATCGAGATTTCACGATTAATACAGCTGTACAGATTTCATGATTTGGAAAATAATTACAGTTACTGATAGTAGTCATGGAATCATAGTAGATTAAAATATATAAAATCGTGCTTCTGTATTTAGCGGTACTAAAAAATAGAAAATAAATAATAGTTTAAAAAACTAAAAAAACATGCTTTTATATATAAACTAAAAAGTAGAAAATAACGTTTTTAATCATTCAAGTTAAGGTAGAGTGAGAAATAAAAGAAATTATTTTAATGTAAAAAAGCGTGGGGTGTTTTCTGAAAATATTTCGCACCATACCCACAGTGCCTACGTACCCACATGACTCTATTAATGGAATGTTAACATCAGGCACCCCACGCTGTTTTACACTAAAATAATTTCTTTTATTTCTCACTCTACCTTAACTTAATGATTAAAAACGTTATTTTCTACTTTTTAGTTTAGTTTATATATAAAAGCATGTTTTTTTAGTTTTTTAAACTATTTTTTTTTCACTATAATTGCTAAACAAGCGTTAGATTTCCCTACATTGCAAATTCATTTACCTAAACTAATAAAAAAATATACTAAAAAATAATAATTTAAAAACATTAATTACATATGAACGTTTTGTAATATACGCACGACAATGAAATTGATCAAGCTTTCGATGTTGGTATTCCTATCCAATTACATACAATATAGGAATCTTTCAAGCCAAATGTGAATAAAATTTAACCAGCTATTTCGCCTGACCATCTATTTATGCCTGACCGTATCTGTTAATTTCGGTTAATCCTACTTAAAAATTTAAATTCTTTTGAACGATTTTTTTCATCAGTACATGGAATCTACTATTTTCTTGTGACTCACAGTCTCGTTTTTTAATTAGTTTGATGTATATTATAATTTATTAATTTCTCTCCATGTATTGAACTTATTTTGTCAATTACCTAAACAAAATAACTTGTTCAACAACTCTTTTTATTTGTACCATGGGGCATGCGTGTTTATTATATGCAATTTGTTTTTCTCATATTGATACACTTAGATAATGATACCACCTAAAATGAAACGAATAAAAAATAGGAAAAATATATAAATTAGTATATATATATATATATCCAAGGCCTTAGTGAAAGAGAAACGTGATAGAGCAAGTATGAGTGCAGAAGATAGGCTGACTAAAAACTTCGAGGGTAACACCAAACTCTTTTGGAGGGAGGTGAAGAAGTCTCGGGATGGTTGGTCAGCCTTCAGAATGAATAAAATAAGGTCTAAAGGTGGAGACATTCTTACACAAACACAAGACGTGTTAAGCCGATGGAGTGAATATTTTGGCGATATGTATGCGGATGCTACGGTTGGCGCCGGTGTTGGATGTGGTTTAGTAGATCAACATTCGACAACGGCGTCCTCCGATGGCATCAGTATGGATGAAGTTGAATGGGCGATAAGAAGTTTGAAAAATGGTAAGGCAGCGGGCATTGATATGGTGTCTGCCGAGATGATCAAGCTTGGTGGCTCTTGTGTCTGGGAGGCGTTCCTGTTGCT
Source organism: Lymantria monacha (assembly GCA_905163515.2). NCBI lineage: Eukaryota > Metazoa > Arthropoda > Insecta > Lepidoptera > Erebidae > Lymantria > Lymantria monacha. The sequence goes on along the minus strand of LR991107.1, from coordinate 7,815,697 downwards.
CCTCAATTTATGTTGGAGCTCGGGAATGGTTCCCAGGGACTGGAATAGCGCAGTCATCGTGCCTTTGTTTAAAAACAAGGGTTCACGTTATGACTGCGCAAATTACAGAGCCATAAGCTTGACCAGTTTGGCAGCAAAAGTGTATGGAAAAATTATTGAAAGGAGAATGAGGATGGTGTCCGATGGTTTACTGTGTGAGACACAAGGAGGTTTCAGGAGTGGAAGGGGATGCATGGATCAAGTGTTCTCTCTGCGCAACATTGTGGAGAAGCATCTGGCTCTAGGTCAGAGGGTTTTCTGCAGTTTTGTGGATCTGGAGAGAGCATTTGACACGGTTGTACGAAAGGAACTTTGGGACATTTTACCGGAGTATGGTATTAACGGTAAACTGCTACAGGCTGTGCAGTCTAGTTACATGGGCTGTAGAGCCTGTGTGCGGCTGGATGATGGAATGTCGCCTTGGTTTGACGTCAATATCGGCGTTAAGCAGGGGTGCGTTCTGTCAGCCAGGCTGTTTATCATATATCTGGATAAATGTCTCCAAAGGTTGAACGATATGAATGTGGGAGTCCAGATGGGCGACTCAGTGGTCACTGCTCTGCTTTATGCAGATGATGCAGTCCTGCTGGCACAGTCAGCGATTGACCTGCAGACCCTAGTCGACACAATGACAGAAGATTGTAAGAAAAGGGGTCTACGCGTGAATGTGAGCAAAACCAAAATAATGGTCTTTGAAAGAGATAAAACCAGAACAGATGTAAGAGTAACAATAGGTAATGATGTACTAGAGCAAGTGGATGAATTTGTATATCTTGGATGTGGATTTAGCCGAGATGGAAGGTACACCACTGATATAGAGCGAAGAGTGAATGCGGGAAATAGAGTGAACGGAGCGTTGGGGCAACTTCTCGGCAGCCACCACCTCAGCCAGAAGGCACGTGTAGCAATACATAACGCAGTGCTTGTCCCAACATTACTGTATGGAAGCGAGAGTTGGGTATGCAGAAAAGAGTATGATAGTAAAATTAATGCGGTCGAAATGCGATCTCTGCGGAAAATCTGTGGAGTTAGGCTGACCGACCGCATTCGTAACGATGACGTAAGAGAGCGAGTAGGTATGAAAGAGAGTATTGGTGTAAAGATGCGAAAGGGAATGCTCCGATGGTTCGGACATGTGGAAAGAATGCCGAACGAACGCCTGGTTAAGAAGATATACAATGCGAAAGTAGAAGGATGTAGGTACCGAGGGAGACCGAGACTAACCTACCTAGACCAGATCGGTCATGTACTGAAGGAAGGTGGAGTCAAGAGTCTCCGAAACCGGCGAGCGTGTATGAAGAGAATTATGAATGTTGAGGAAGCGAGTGAAGTATGCAGAGATAGAGTTCTCTGGCACTCTGTTCTCTCTGCCTACCCTGCAAGGGATATGGCGTGATGATATGTATGTATGTATATACAAAAAAACCCTGTTTATAATATTATATACCTTTGAGGAAGTTATTTAATTTAAACGGTATAATGAAAATACTTTAAAAATAGATAATATTTTACAATTATAATGAAAGGAAACTAGATAATTATGACTTCTAGCGTTTACTAATTAATTCTAACGATCACCGATTGTATAAAATTATAAACCATATATCTACTCGACATCTACTCATGTGGGCAATTAGCAATATGTTAATTAGGGGCATCCATTAATTACGTAAAGCATTTTTGAAGATTTTTGAGCCCCCCCCCTCCCCGGGTGAGATGTCGTAAGATTTTTCTCGATACGCTCCCCCCTTTCCCCAACATCACGTGATTTTGCAAAACTTGTACTTGGGTATAAAGGTTTTTTTTACTTTCATTTAACTTAACTTTCACAGTTTTAAATAAACAACGTGACCCCCTCCTCTCCCCCAAGTGAGATTTAGTAAGATTCGGCTCGACCCCCTCCACCCCTGTATAACTCACATAATTAATGGACAACGCCCCTTATACCAAATAAAAAAATATATGACTTAGTACCTATGTATCGCTTTTTGTTGGTTCCTCTATAATTCTAATAACAAGTCAAACAGTATTGTTATAGTCGATTTGGGGAATAGAAGTCTCCTAAATTCAATAGAGTTATCCATTTTAATGTCGAAGCAACTTTCAATTGTAATATTTTATTTTTCTAGGACCGCAAAAGATTCATATGCGCACAAGGCCCTACTGATACAACAGTGAATGATTTCTGGCGAATGATATGGGAACACGGTCTGGAGTTGATCGTGATGCTCACCAATCTCGAGGAGTATTCTAAGGTTAAGTGTTCGAAGTACTGGCCTGAGGAGCGAGCTGGAAGAGCCTTTGGCAATATTACTGTGCATCACGTTGGAGAGAAACGGTAAGAATTTTACTTTTTTTTTTGTATACTGACAGACTGTTAGAAGACAAAAAAAAATTCACACGGACTCTGAAGAGTTGTCTGTAGATAGTAAAAAAAAATATTCTGCGTCAGTTTCGAACTCATGGAACTCGTCATGAAAAGTAGCTGCTTATTCACTATACCATGAGCAGTGAATGAGCTTTTACAACAGTAGATTTTTTGCTTTACATATATGGATACTTTAGACTTTCCAAATTATTTGTAAATATCTACCATCTATCAACATTATGGAATACACTCAAGTACTTTACTTCCTTTTAACCCAGACCTTAATCTTAAATAAGTATATGAAGTGAAACTATATTTATGGCTTTTATCTAGTTTGTAGTTGTTTATGAAAGAGAGTATTGGTGTAAAGATGCGCAAAGGAATGCTCCGATGGTTCGGACATGTAGAAAGAATGCCGAACGAACGTCTGGTTAAGAAGATATACAATGCGAAAGTGGAAGGATGTAGGTAGCGGGGGAGACCGAGACTAACCTACCTAGACCAGATCGGTCATGTACTGAAGGAAGGTGGAGTCAAGAGTCTCCGAAACCGGCGAGCGTGTATGAAGAGAATTATGAATGTTGAGGAAGCGAGTGATGTATGCAAAGATAGAGTTCTCTGTTCTCTCTGCCTACCCTGCAAGGGATATGGCGTGATGATATGTATGTATGTAGTTGTTTTGACTTTCTCGATTTCGTATACCTTTCAGTGATTATGGTCACGGGATTACTAAAAATCAGATACCAACACGCTAAATTGTAACAATAGTTTTATTTCGTATGTATTCTTAGCGTAAATAAAGGTGAGGTTAATTTTTGTTCCAGGTATTCCGACTATATTGTGCGTGAATTAAGAATAAGTAAGCAGCCCACCAATGCTGATGGACAACCCATTATAGAGAATAACGGAATTTCTAAGAGGAATGGAGGTATAATAATCTTTATCTGTCAATCTATCGGTGTCTAATGTTTGACAAAGGGCTTCCTAGAGGCGATTAATATTACAATCACCGTTCTGGCTTGGTAAATTGGCCAGGAGAGTGTTTTCGTCTAATCTCCTGTTAATCCTTTAATATTTTTTTTACAACTCCTAAGGAAAAATAAAGAATGGTGACATTGTATTCATAACTCGCTATCACTCACGTGAAATCTTGTGTTTCGATAATATTCTACAGACAAGATGAAGGCCTGGTCTTCTTTTTTTTGCTATCAAGTTCGGTACCTAAACCCTAAGCAAACTAAATCTGAAAATCTGAATTGAAATTTTAGTTTTTTTCAATCTTATCGTTAGATTTAAACTATGAAAAATATTACGAACATATCCTTTTTTTTTGTTGCTTATCGTGGCAAACTAGTAAAAAGCAGACCTGATAGTGTTACTGCGGCTGATGGACCTTCGCAATACCTGGTCTATAGCTAGGTCGCTGCCTATCAACCAAAACCCAGCCTAAATTTAAACTACCAACTCTTTCCTTTTCGATGTTGTATTATGTAATATATCTATTTACCAATTAAGAGTGAACAAGGTCAGGTTCACCCCGAACTTGAGTTTAGATCATAAAATTCTCAAGACATGATAACGGTCGTAACATATCAGTGGTTTGATAATACTCAATGATTTTACAGAAGTGAAGGAAGGCTCGGAGTCGAGTGTGCCCACTTCGCCACGAGAGATAAAGGATTGTGGCGAATCGCGTATCGTTCGACAATACCACTTTTTGATGTGGAAGGATTTCGCTGCGCCGGAGCATCCACATTCCATACTCAAGTTCATCAAGGTAAGTTCAAGAGTTCAGATGGCACATGGAATGCTTTCTGAACTACTACTGTTTATTGAGGATCTAGAATGTTCTAGAACATTCAAGACGTTCGAGGTTGTTCTTAAATATTCTGCAATAATGTATTATGTAGAACATACCAGATTATTTCAGTATATTCAAAATATTCTAGAACATACCAGGATGTTCGACAATATTGTGGAATGCTTCAATTACTCTAAAATGTTCTGGATTATTTTAAGATTTTTTAGATGGTGAAACTATTTAAAATCACCTCTTCCGTTAAAAATTCTTCTACATGGATAGGAGATAGAATGTTAATTAATATACATCTCTAGGGCATTAAAAGATGGGCCACCGAAGACAGATCGGATACCGGTGGCCCGCTCGCACGGTGAAGAGAGGTGTTTGCAGGGTGGGTCCATGGGGTTGCGCGCCGCCTCTTCTGTCGCCCCGGAACGATTTGTCGGTGCGCAACCACATCCATGGTCCACCATGCAAAGGTAAAAAAAAGGGTATTAAAAGATCACTTCATCGACATCACTACAACAACATAAAACAATATTACTTTTTAGTGATTGTACAGGACGAATGTGACTTTAAAATAATTCATTATTGTTGGTGGCTTAATTTATTTTTCATGAAACATTATGGTTTGGACCATTGATTAGGTTATCAGCACCCGATTAATGGTAACGACTTGACTTACTGACAGACAATGACTATTAAAGCTACATAATATGAAGAAATGATGAACATATATGAAAAATAATTAAATAAGACTTGGCTGTATGGGCTTTGATCCCTTTGCCTGTCCGAATGGACGAACAGAACCAAAAAAAAAAAAACATTATGGTTTGGTAAATGTTAGTAGTAAAACCTTAAGTCTCGACTATATAGGTAATGAAAAGGTAAGGATTGTTTCACCGAAGACAGGGAACGGGTCAGCCCAAATGGCGGCAATGAGTTACAATTCTGCAAGCTAGAGGGGCTGCATGCCGTAACTTCCGTCACCACGGACGGTTCGCGCTGGTTGTGACCATAGCCTACTTACCAAAAAAAAGTTAGTGATTGTTAAATAAATAAACTCGAAGAGATAGCGTTATAATAAAATATTTAGACATGTTTTTAATTTCGTAATTTTCCACAGAGGGTTAATGAAGCATGGTCGAACATGGTGGGTAGGCCAGTGGTGGTGCACTGCTCAGCCGGCGTTGGTCGTACGGGCACGCTGGTGGCGCTGGATTGTCTCCTAGAGCAGATGCGAGAAACCGGCCACGTGTCCATCTTCAACACGGTCGCTGAGTTGAGGAGGCAGAGGAACTTCCTTGTGCAATCATTGGTATACACTATAGCTATATAATAATACTAGCTTTTGTAAGGCCCGTTACACACTAGCGATTGGCCGCCTAGGCGGTTCGTTTGAGCGGTGCAACCGCTTGACGCGGTTTCGTCGCGATTGGTCGCCATAGCGGTCGACCACGATGAAACCGCATTAAGCGGTTGGACCTCTCGAAGGCGCGTGGTCCATATGCTCATTAACAAAATGGACGCCGTCGAGATAGCTTGTGTTATTTATTTCTACTCCAGAAAACAACACAAGAAAAGAAAAGGTACTGGATTCATCCTTTACTAGAAACACGCAACGAATTTGGGCAGTTTGCAAGTTGTTTTTCAAGAACTGAAGAAGCACCAGCTTTTTTGGCTATGTTAGAATGAGTGTTTCGTCATTTGAAGAATTAATAACAGTTTTATATGACAAACTAAACCGCCCATGAATCGCCAGTGCGTATAAACAAAATGGCAGCCAGCCGCGAAGCGCGCCGCAACTCTCCTTGCAACCGCCGCGGTTGAAATTTTGTGGCGGTTAAGTGCGTACAATCACAGGCGGTTGCATATTAAACTGGAAAAGCGACTAGCCGCGCGGTTTGCTGCCCCTGCGGTTAACCGCTAGTGCGTAGGAGCGCTAACATATATATGTGGAAAAAAGTTACTTTCCCAAAGTTGAATTACTATCTTAAGAGAACATCATCATCTCAGCTCATATATGTTCCACAGTTGAGCTCGAGTCTCCTCCATAGTGAGAGGAAAATACACGTACTATAACCACGCTCGACAAACGTGTTGGTATAGGGTTTTGTTTAGAAATTTCCTTCTCTTGAATAACGTCTATGTTATATGCTTTTTTATCTCTTAATCGTCTCTTACGTTCACCCACGGATAAGATAGGGGGTAGTGAATTGTGTAATTACTCCGTCACCCCACGGAAACAGAAGAGAATATGATTGCGATAAAAAATATCCTATGTTTTATTCTATTGTGTTTTCTAAGTCATAATTTTCATTCAAATCTGATCAACTGTTTACGCGTGATTTAATAACAAACGTCTTCACAAACTTTCACGTTTGTAGGATACTAATAATGCCCGCGATTATAACGTGCTATTTTTTTAATGCACTGTACTATGTGGTCCATTCCATGATACTATGGACATCCACTGTTGGACATAGGACATCTCAAAGGGCGTATAATCGCCACGATGACAAGCGCGTTGGAGATCGCATTTGATAATATATTCTTTCCAAAAGAGTGCTCTACACTTACCATCTCGTGTGTGCTGCATGCATCGTTTGCAACCATATGCAATAAATTTAAAAAAAAACCACAGGGAAACATTTTTTAATTATTCATCAATCATATTTAAATAGTGTAAATTATGTTTATTATTAATTTATTTACGTAAGAGGGCGTCCATTAATTACATGAGGCATTTTTGACTACTAGTATTTGAGAATATTGTTGTAATCTTAAATCATAGTGATAAAATTAGATAGTTAAGTAGTATACTTAAACGAAAATAATATATTTATTGCAGTGTTCAGACAAATACAATAAATATAATCGTGTATATATATATGATGGAAGGTAAACCACTGATATACAGCGAAGAGTGAATGCGGGAAATAGAGTGAACGGAGCGTTGGGGCAACTTCTCAGCGGCCACCACCTCAGCCAGAAGGCACGTGTAGCAATACATAACGCAGTGCTTGTCCCAACATTACTGTATGGAAGCGAGAGTTGGGTATGCAGAAAAGAGTATGAAAGTAAAATTAATGCGGTCGAAATGCGATCTCTGCGGAAAATCTGTGGAGTTAGGCTGACCGACCGCATTCGTAACGACGACGTAAGAGAGCGAGTATGTATGAAAGAGAGTATTGGTGTAAAGATGCGAAAGGGCATGCTCCGATGGTTCGGACATGTGGAATGAATGCCGAACGAACGTCTGGTTAAGAAGGTATACAATGCGAAAGTGGAAGGATGTAGGTACCGAGGGAGACCGAGACTAACCTACCTAGACCAGATCGATCATGTACTGAAGGAAGGTGGAGTCAAGAGTCTCCGAAATCGGCGAGCGTGTATGAAGAGAATTATGAATGTTGAGGAAGCGAATGAAGTATGCAGAGATAGAGTTCTCTGGCACTCTGTTCTCTCTGCCTACCCTGCAAGGGATATGGCGTGATGATATGTATGTATGTGTCAGATTTTGCCATATTTTGTTCAAGACACTCTTTTACTTTCACTTAACTATAATTTAACTTAACTTTCACACAGTTTCACACGGTTTTCTGCTAGAAAAAAAATATTACGTCATATTTGCCAAGACCCCTCTCTCCTCCAAGTGAGATCTAGTAAGATTCGGCTCGGTCCCCTCCCACCCCTGAACACCTCACGTAATTAATAGATGCTCCCTAAATTTGAGGTAAGGAGAGCAAATAAATAAAATAGCTTAAGCGTATCGTATCATCGTTATCATAGTCATTTCAGATCATATCTGTCCCACTTATGGGCTCGAACCTCCTCCATAATAGGAAGGAAATTGACCTATGACGCTAGTCAGGCGTGTTGCTATAGGGTTTTGTTTCGAGTTTTACTACTCTTGCCATAGATGTTAAATGCGTTTTATTTACCTTAGTCGTCTCTTACGATCACAAACGTGTAAGATGGAGGGGTGGTGAATTGTAGTCATACTCCGAGATCACACGGAAATCGTGTCGTATACCTAGGCATATTCATCAAGTATCTTTCATCTATCACTTGAAAGTGTGTGATATATATATATGTAAGTACATTTATAAGCGATTTCGCAGTCGCTTAAGCTTTTTCTCGCCAATATTTTATAACACAGGTTGTCGATCAGAATTTCAAATCATAAGAAGTTTAACTTCTAAATAACAAATTGTTATTTGTATATGTTTTTAGAAACAATACGTGTTTGTATACCGAGCTTTGGTCGAGTACGCGCACCACGGCGATACAGAAATCAACGCATCACGGCTCAAGCAAGCCGTGGACAGGCTGAGGAATACACCCGAAGGGGCGGACAAGTGTCTCATGGAATACGAATTTGAGGTACGACTTATGCATATTATCAATTATATATACATCGGATTGTGTATGCTATGTTTCTTGTATTTAAAACGGCTGTTGAAATTAAAACAATAAGTAATATTCAAATTAGTGGTATTTTTGCCAATTTTCATCACATTTGGCTAAACAAACAATAGACACTGACATTAAAGCAATAATAAATAAAACAAATAAAAAGCCTTATATTTCTTACTAAAAATTACAAAATAATTAAAAAAAATGTAATGTTAACTAAAAGTAATAATAGCAATTTTTAAAAAAAAAATACAATTTAATACAAAATTAGAATTTTAAATAAGTGTGTGTAACGTATAAAAATATAATTATAAAAAGTCTAATATAAGTGTTATATATTTCTAGAAAATGCTAGTCAGTCCGGTAGCCGAGCCACTGAAGTCTACAGGCGCTGGCGCTGGTGAAGAATTGCGCACGCGCAATAGAAGCATAGAGTTCCTGCCATACGATCGCAACCGCGTCATACTGACACCTATACCGGGCAGGGACTACTCCACATACATCAATGCATCGTTTATTGAAGGTATTTCTATATTCTCTACAATGGTATTCCTACACCGTCATCATACGGGGTATATAATCTATGCATCATCATCATTCTCTTGCTCTTATCCCAACTACTTGGGGTCGACGCAATATGTCCTCTTTTTCCGTACAGCCCTATCAGACGTCATCTCTGTAGTCACTTACTTTATACATATCATGCTTCACTCAGTCCATCCATCTATTCTTTGGTCTCCCTTTACCCATAGAGCCTTCAACATTCATACTCAAAACCTTCCTCGCAACATTACTTTCTTCCCGTCTCATCACATGTCCATACCAGCTCAAACGTTCACTCCTTAACTTATCCGTCACTGGCGCTACTTTCAAACATTCTCTTATACGCTCATTCCTTATCTTATCCATTCTCGTCACGCCGTACATCCATCTCAACATTCGCATCTCCGCTACATGTAATCGTCTCTCATCCGTCGCTTTTGTCGCCCAACATGCTGATTCATACAATATAGCAGGTCTTATTAAAGTTTTGTAAATTTTTCCCTTTAATTTAAGGGGTACTCTAGGATCACATATTGTACCCGTGACCTGCCGCCATTTCATCCATCTCGCATCTACTCTGTGCTTCACCGCACGATCCAGGTCGCCGCTGCTTTGGATAAGCGAGCCGAGGTATCGAAAGGTCGAGCATACTGGTATAAGTACTCCATCTAGAGCTATGGGTGTAACATTGGAGAGACCGCCGAAATCGCAGAACATGTATTCTGTTTTAGGTCTGCTGATTTTCAAGCCAACATTCTCCAACTTAAAGCGCCAATTTTCCAGCATGCTCTGGACCTCAAGCCCATCTTCTCCGATGAGAACAACGTCATCAGCGAACAGCATGCACCAGGGTGCCTCTTCCTGTATCTCCGATGTTAAAGCATCCATTATCAACAGGAAGAGTTAGGGGCTTAGCGCCGACCCTTGGTGCAGGCCTACCTCAACGTTGAACCAGTCGGAGTCTCCAACAGCAGATCTTACATACGACCTGGATCGCCGTTGCTGTGTGGTAGCGGTTACGAATACTAGCAACCCTTGCTTGCTCGTGGGTGTCGTAAAAGTCGACTAAGAGTCCTACACTGACCTGGGCCAGCACCTTCTGATGAGTGATGCCGTTTGGTCAACGATCGCATTCCCAAGGAGGGTTGACATCAGGCAGGCGGCCGGTCATAAAAATCACCGCCAAAACTACTGTAATATAATCTATACAATAGTAACAAAATAATAAACAATAACTATCTCATCATTCTCCTACTCTTATCTCAATTACTTGGGGTTGATACGTACACCGATGATATGTACACTTCTTTCATAGTACATATTGTAAAAGTTATTGGCAATAGTTTTTTATGACCGGCCGCCTAATAGACGTCAAACCTCCTTGGGAATGTAATTGTTGACCAAATGGCATCAGATGGAGTTGGCCCAGGTCATTATAAGGTTCTTAGTCGTCTTTTACGACATCCACGAGCAAAGTCAGGGTTGGTAGTATTCGTAACCGCTACCATACAGCTAATATAATAAATAGTAAATAAATATATAATAAATATGCTTATAACACCTTCAAAATTCATTTATGGCAATATCATTTGCTATCAAAATCATATTACATAAATTATTTATTGCCATTTTTTTTTGATCATGATAAAGACTCTTACCAAAAACATGAACACATTAGTTTCACATCCGTGTGGTCATAACAGGGTTAAGCTGAAAACCAGCGCAAGTTCTGTCTACAAACGTCGAACGAGATCCTGTTAGGACAGTCCCGAGGCTCACGAATTTCTTTTATTTTATCTTTTTGTGTATTCTCTGTTCTTTTTTTCTGTCTAAAAAACGTTCTATTCATTGTTGTTTTTATTTCTTTAATTTCAATTTGTATCATTCAATTGTACCTTGTGTTTTTTCTGGATTCTGTCGCTAATTTCTTTCTAGTAACATTTTCTGTATATTTCCAGCATACGACAACTCGGAAAGCTTCATCATCACACAAGATCCTTTGCCCAACACTATTATGGATTTTTGGCGGATGGTCTCAGAACATAATGTTACTACCATTGTCATGCTAAGCGAGGTAAGTCATTATATAACTACTAGCCTTCTTTTAGGAGAACTATGGTCTGATCACACCCCTACCAAACAGTCTGGAATGACGGAAGGCTCGCTATGCTGTATGTTGGTACCCAGACCATGAAATTTTGTACTCAGCTTCCTTTTATGACGTAGGCGCGCACTAAAAAGATATTTCATGAAAATTCAATCCTTAAGGAGTTAAATCTGGCAAAAAAAAAATTATCCGTGTGGTGACGGAGTAAGAATACTATTCACCACCCCATATCTTACCTGTGGGTGATCGTACGAGACGACTAAGGGATATAAAACGCATATAACATCTATGCGAAAGAAGAAAAACTCGGAACAAAATCCTATACCAACACGTCTGACCAGCGTGCTATAGTAGGTTAATTTCCCTCCCATTACGGAGGAGGCCCGAGCCCAACAGTGGGACATTTATGGGCTGTGATGGTGATGATGATGAAGGAGTTAAAAATAGTGATATAGTCTTGTATGGGAAATTTATATTGTTATAGGTTCCACAGTATTAATATTTTACAATATCTGAATGACCGAGCTTACTTCTGTTTTTTTTTATAATGTTTTTTGAAAAATATATTTAGATATTATGTTTATAGAGCTTTATTTCTCATTCAAACTTAAATACAATGTTTACAGTTCACTTATAATGTGATACAATATGAAGTTAGGTACAATATTATTATTATTCCGCCTCTGTATCATCTTATAACTTACATCATTCTTATATATTCTTTTAATCTCTTTTTATACATATACATACCCTCACACTCTTTTATATTGTTAGGCAGTTGGTTGTTCATATCCTTCTATATTATAAAAATATATTAAATTGACAAAATAATGCAAACAAATTATAGAAAGAGGACAAAATTTAAAAGAGGATACCAAGGGTCGTACCAAACGTGTTTGGATTAGACTCCTCCATTTCCCAACTGAGCCGTGTCTATTCTCAATTACAGCGGCCAATCCAAATATATACAAAAGAAAAACACTGACAAATCAATATTTTCTATAAATGAAATTTAGCTAGCATTTATTACCCCCGAAACCACATTTTTTTATTGCTTATGGTGGCAAACGAGTAAGCAGCACACCTTGTGGTAAGTGTCACTGCCGCCCATGAAACTCTACTATACCAAGAGTATAGGGCTTAGGCCGCTTCCTACCAACAAAACCCACCCAATTGGGCTGCCGGCTCCGCTCACCGAACGAAGCGCAACGGCCCACGGTTGTAGACAGAAGACTGTCAACAGAGTGGTCCTACCAATATTAAAATCGTAAGCGTAGTCCTACTACTGCGTACTAAACTTCGTGGAAATTGCTGGTACCGTTACTGAGAATGTCAAAATATAGAAATATACAAGATTGGCTCTGTATAAATAAATGAAAGTAAGTTTTTTAAGTATTATGCCGATAGCAACAATGCAATAGAAAAAAAACTTCAAACAAAAGCCAATGCCAATCTATCTGAGCAAGGTGGTATAGTAGTCCATTTTTCATCATGAAGAAGGTCCACATTTTGGCGTATATGAGCCAAAGAGGATATAAATATTTTTTTTATACAGCTCGGCGAGGGCAAATGTCCACGGTACTGGGACGATGGCACCATCTCGTATGAACACATCTCAGTCGAATACGAAGAGAGCGAATCGTGTCCGTACTACACTAGACGCCAGTTCAGAGTCACCAACGACAAGGTAATGGCAACAAACTTACTTAACATGTACACCTTTTACTGTCACAACAAAATTAAGTCTTGCTTTGACTTCAAATTAGTGTTGCCCAATGGAAGAGCAAGACTCGCTGCAAGTCTCGCAGTGCTCCCTTAGACAGCATTTTACGATTTCTTTGGCAAAGAAAGGATTGTCAACATTTTGTATTCTTAATACCAGTACACGGGGAAATAATTTGATGTTATTTTAAACAGTCTCATGATAGATAGGTGTGATTATAGACCCACTCCCGTTAAGTGGTATGTACCTTATTATTGATAGTTGTATAGTTAGTCAGGATGTCAGTATTGTGGTTTGTGGCAATCCGTAGTCTCTGCCTACCCCTCTGGGACTCAGGCGTGAGGCTATATATGTACGTATGTATAGTTAGTGCCACTAGATGAATGGAATTTCATTAATTTAGTTGGATTTTTTATTTCTTCCAAGACAAGTGGCTCTGTGTTATTCTAACAGCGAGAGTTGCAAAACTTGCGATACTCGCAAGTGTCTTGGATTTGGGCAACACTACGTACGTACACTACCGTCCAAAAGTTTGGAAGCAGCAAGGTAAAATCGAATAAAACCAAACTAAGTCATTTAAATTTAAATGTATTGATAAAAAAATAAAGAACAAACAGAAACTAACTTAAACAAAATAAAAAAATAATATACAATGGTAAATTAGATTAAATTTTAGCTTCATCAAAGTGTCCACCTTTCTCCTTTATAATCTTCTCACATATTCTGGGCATTCTATTAATCAATTTTTTAAAATAATCTTTATCTAATTTGTTCCATTCGTTCTCTAATAGCTGCCACAAATGTTCTGAGCTCGTAGGACAACGACTTTTCACCCTCCTGTCAAGTTCATCCCAAACAAGTTCAATGGGAGAAAGATCAGGGGATTGAGATGGCCATTGCATGATGTTTAAAATGTTTTCAGCTTTTTTCTTGTTTAAAAAGTTCTGGCACAATTTAGACGAATGCTTAGGATCATTATCCTGTTGAAAAATGAATCCAGAACCAATGAGACTTAGTCCACTGGGTATGGCAGAATCTTGGAGAATTTTTAAATAGCCTTCCTTGTTTAATTTTCCGGTTATCCTCACAAGATTGCCGGGTTTACTGTTGCCAAAACACCCCCAAACCATGACATTACCACCACCATGTTTGATGGTAGGCACTGTACATGCCTCTGAAGCCCTCTCTTCTTTTGACCGGCGTACAAAGACACGTCTATTGGATCCGAAAATCTGAAATTTTGATTCGTCACTCCAAAGGACATTTTCCCATTGTTCTATAGTCCAGTTTTTATGCGCTTTTGCCCATTCTAGTCTATTTTTCTTATGTCGATTTGTTAGTTTGGGTTTTTTAGCAGCAACACATCCTCTTAATCCCGCAGACAGTAAGCGTCTTTTAACAGTAGTTGTTGAAATGGGTGTTTCTCGCGTATCATTCAGAGCTGCAGTGATCTGTGGTGCAGTTAAGCGTCGATTCCGTTTAGAAAGAACTCTAATGAAGTTGTCCTCTTGATTTGTTGTGGATTTGGGCCTACCAGATCTCTTTCTATCTTCATTTTTCCCCGTTTCTTGTTTTCTAGCAAGGGTATAGTGGACACCTTTACAAGAAATTCCGAGCCTTTCTGCGATTTGACGTTCACTGTATCCTTCCTCGCGTAGAGTGCAAATAGCGCTTCGCTGTTCAAGCGTGATTTGCTTGCGTTTTGCCATTTTCAGAAGAAAAAATACGGTCAAAGTAGTAGCCGATATCTTTCGAATACAGACAATGTTAATATCACAACTTTCACGTGCCAATGCTCAAGTGCGACTGAATAAGGTCTAAAAAAGTTAAAACCAGCAAACATTATCAATAAAACTACACCATTGCATAGGATAAAGTAGCCGACGGATTAAGTCATAAAACACGTGTTTCGTCAATATTAAGGAATTCCATAAAACTTGATGAATGTAGGATAATAATCCTTTTGTGTTTGTGTAGACAGTCGTAAAAGGTTGTAAAACTTAAGATTATTGCTAATTTTTACCGCTATTAGTCGGCATTTATTTGTTTTGTTTGAAAACAGGTGTGCTTCCAAACTTTTGGACGGTAGTGTATATGGGCTGATAAGAAGATTAATGAATTATCTTTTCGATCAGCTATATAATTAAATATGTGTGTTACAGAGTGGCAGTACTTCGTTAGTACGGCAATTACAGTACCAAGGCTGGCCGACGGCCCGTGGGCATGTACCTGAAGTGACACGCGGACTGGCCGAGCTAGCGGACGCCGCGGGCGCCCACCAACCCGCCGAACCACCGAATACCATGCTCGTTCACTGCCAGTTAGTATTATTTTTAATTGATGATAATATTTTACGCAAAGAATATTTTGTACTCGTATATTCTAATTAATCTGATGTGCTTAAAAAGCATGACATTATAAAAAAATACGGCAGACTCTAATAGTAGCGAGATAAACAACTTATCTACGATAACGCTTAAAAAGTACTTTTGTATATAAGTTTACGAAAAAAACATATGGTTTTCTGTTAAATCGTTTTACGGGCAATAATTTTACGTGATAAGTACGTCATAAGAAAACATGAAAAATTGCATACTTTTATGAATTGAACAAACATAACAATGGAAACCATATTAACTTTTCACTTCACTTTATAAACTGATTTCTTATAGTCTTTATAACATCATCTCAGCTCATAATATGTCCCACTATTGGGCTCGAGCCTCTTCCGTAATGGGAGGGAAATTAACATACTATACCACGCTGATCAGACGTGTTAGTATAGGGTTTTGTTTCAAGTTTTCCTTCTCTTGCATAAATGTTATATGCATATTACATCCCTTCGTCGTTTCTTACGATCACCCAGAGTTAAGATAGGAAACCGCCGGGCGAGCCACCGAAGACAAAGATCGGGTACCGGTGGCCCGCTCACACGGTGAAGAGAGGAGTTGTACGGTAGGTCTATGGGGTGACGTGCCACCTCTTCCATAGTCCACCGCATAAAAAAAGGGGTAAGATAGGGGGTGGTGAATTGTATTCTTATTCCGTCACCACACGGATAACATCATATTCTTAAAATTCATGAACATGTTCCTGACTTTCGCTTGCACGCCCGGCTCAGGCGGAACGTGACACTTTTTTTGTGCATGCAGCCGGCGTTCATCAATTTATAAGTCAATCGTTATCACGTCAAAAGCTTTAAATGCTTTCGATAACGAAAACATTGTAAAATGCATCAACGTTACTATTTGAAAAACCTTTTTTTACTGCGTTATTAAACGGACTTACTGTTAAATTCCATAGGAAAGTGTCCCTAATATTCTCTTAGTTATTATGACTCCTATTGGGGCGTAATAAGTAGTGATACATTGTATTTTTAAATAAAACAAAAACCAAGGGGCAATGATGGCGCAGTAAACAGTGTATATTTTTGTTAGATTCGGAACGGAACGGTCCCCGTTGTTCGTGGCGCTGTGCACGCTCATTCGACAGCTACGCGTTGAGCGACGCATAGACGTGAGCGGTGTTGCGCGAGCTGTACGCTCGCAGCGTGCGCGTACTATCGACACATTTGTGAGTATTTTTTTATTGTATTTGGATGTTGTCGCACACTATGACATCCTGATCTCAAACAGTATCAAAATTTGAATGGAACTACTTTTAATTAGTTGTAGCGCTACTAGCCCAATCGAATTAGACGAAAAACGGACCATACCCAGGAAAAATTATAAGTAGAATTTTTCCTTCGGAATTCGTTAGGGGGGGTCACTGGGAGTCACATGTCGGTTTTCGAATTATCAGTGGTCTTGCATTTTCCGCCATCTTGATTTTAAGGGTGGTTTTTTGTTTTTTATAACTCGTTTATTTTCAATTTCACACGAAAAATGGTTATTACCAAAGTTGTTCAGAATTAAATTTCCTACAATTTTTGTTTTCATAATTTTTTCCATAGGATCGATATTTTTCGATTCACACCCGAAAAGAAAGGGTGATTTTTTGTTTATTGAATAACTCTTTTTTTTTTCAATTTTACACGAAAAGTGGTCATCACCAAAGTTGTTCGAAAGTAAATTGCCAACAATTTTTGTTCTTATCAATTTTTCTGTAGAATCGATATTTTTCGATATACCCCAGAGAAGAGGTGGGGGTGAAATTTTATTATTGCATTATCACGTTCTTTTTTGCAATTTCACGCGAAAAATGGTTATTACCAAAGTTGTTTGAAATTGAATTTCCTACAATTTCTGTCCTTATCAATTTTTTTCGTAGAAGCGATATTTTTCGATTAACATCCGAAAGGAAGTGGAATTTTTGTTTGTCGAATAACTCATTTATTATTAATTTTACACGAAAAGTTGTCATTACCAAAGTTGTTTGCAATTAAATTTTCTATAATTTTGTCTTTGTTAATTTTTTCGTAGGATCGATATTTTTTCATTTAACATCCGGAAAAGAGGTGAGGCATGCAATATTTTACTATTAAGTTTATTATTTATGTTTTCGTATAAATGGTAATAATCAAACTGGTTGAAGATTGAATTGAATAGGCTACAGATAATTTTTTAAAGATTAATATTTTTTGAACCATGCTTACGGTAAAGGGAATGAGGGTGCAAATAAACCGTTTCTCAAACTGTGGAACATTTACATTGAAAGAAATTAATATTTATTTTTCAGTACATTTTTGGAAATCCTTCGAAATTTCATTCATGCCTGCCTCGAACGTTTAGCCGATGGTTCGGCCAAGTTTTGGTCGTCTGATTCTTCTTCATCACTGTTGATGACTTCGTCCAGAAGCTGAGGAGGATCGATGGTGACTCGTTCTGACGGTAGACTTTCCCCATTATCGACGTCGTCTTCATCGAGCAGCTCTCGAATTGCGACGACGTTCTCGCATGTTTCTCCGGCACAGTTGTGGCATAACACAGAACATTTAAGTCCTGCTTTGCGGCAACCACACATTTTCCCGCACCTCCCTTTGCACTTGTAAGATATCATTTTCAGCAACGATTCCGGTGCTGAAACCCCCCTCTTTTCGGATGTTAATCGAAAAATATCGATCCTACGAAAAAAATGATAAGGGCAAAAATTGTAGGATATTTAATTTCAAGCAACTTTGGTAATGACAACTTTTCGTGTAAAATTAATAATAAACGAGTTATTCGACAAACCGAAATTCCACCCCCTCCTTTCGGATGTTAATCGAAAAATATCGATCCTACGAAAACAATGATAAGGACAGAAATTGTAGGAAATTCAATTTCAAACAACTTTGGTAATAACCATTTTTCGCGTGAAATTGCAAAAAAACGTGATAATGCAATAATAAAATTTCACCCCCACCTCTTCTCTGGCGTATATCGAAAAATATCGATTCTACAGAAAAATTGATGAGAACAAAAATTGTAGCAAATTTAATTCTGAACAACTTTGGTAATAACCATTTTTCGTGTGAAATTGAAAATAAACGAGTTACTTAAAAAACAAAAAACCACCCTTAAAATCAAGATGGCGGCAAATCCAAGACCACTGGGAATTCGAAAACCGAAATGTAGACTCCCAGTGACCCCCCCAACCCAAAACGAATTCTGAAGGAAAAATTCTACTTGTAATTTTTCTTGGGTCAATCAACAATTCGATTGGACTATACCTACTTGACCATTTGGCCCGATTGCCAATCTAACCAATTCTTGAATCCACCCGAACATACAAAAAAATCATTAAAATCAGTCCCGGTCATTTAGGAGGACTTCAGTCATTTATTTATACTCGTTCAAAAGAATTATATTGTACTATAGTCCATAAAATATAGCTTGATCTCTGTGACAGTTGTCGCTAATACTGCACTCTTACGATGTAGTCCGTATTTTTGTCGATATAGTTCCTTATTTTTAAAGTTATTTGCTACTGCAATTGAAAATCAATGTATGAGAATGTTATTGAACTTCAATGAAATGGATGGGTGAATCGATTATAAATATAAAACAATTTAATTTAAACTAAAGCTGTTAATTATTTCTTTTTATTTTTCGAAAGGAATACATCCAATTTCATCATCGCTGGAATGCTCCTGTAGGTTGATGATGAGTTCTTCGTCACAGATTAATTCATGAATAATCATGTTAATTTTATAAAATAAATTATCTTTTCAATATAAAAGAAATGCTCTTCTTAATATTATAACAGATGTCTGAACACTAAATTAAGACAATTTACTTATTTTATAGCGTAACCATGTGGTTTATATAGGTAATATTTTGGTCTTATTTGTTTTATAAATAATTAATAAGAATGTTATCGATTTGTGTTTATCGATTCTCCAATCTCTATCTTATTCTCAGTCCAGTACGACCATGTACTTGCGTAAGCATCATATTTTATAAAATGGTTACTAAGTATTTTAAAACATATAAGGTACAAGTTTTGGTTTAAATATTCATATTTTTATATTCATAATTCAGTTGAAATATAATTGGCACGTTAAGAATGAAAATATAGACGATACAAAATGAATTTGTAAACATGACGCGTATTCAAAATTACTTCATCGGTTTTGTAGCTATCTGACACAGAGATCAAGCTATATTTTAAAGACTATAGTTTTCATAAAAAAAATATCACTAAATTATCCCAAGGGAACATATTACCGGCATAAAATGTATCCTATATGTTAATCCAGGCAATGGAGTGCAATATTCTCGTCATACTAATAGATCACGAGATCGAGGTAAAAATTCGAATTCAAAGTTTGAACAAGCGGGATTGGTCAGTACTCGAAGACTCGTCGAGAATGGACCACCGCGTTTGAAAAAAGGTTTAATTATGAAATCGATATAAAATTCTAATGACAAGAATTGGCCCCATGGTCAATCTGTTTGCCAATTTTCATCCAAATCTGTTCAACAGTTTCGTTAGCATGATTGAGTAACAAACATTCAAACATCTCTAACCAAATATCACACCTATAATATTACTTTTATATTTTGTAATGTGTAAATTTATTATTATTATTTTAGAATATGTAACTTTGTATGCTATAATTATGGCTAAATAGGCTTGGACCAATTAATGTATTTTAACACTATATATATACTCTATGTATACACATATATACACAGTATACACTCTGTTTATGGCAAACACAGAGTATACACTCTGTTTATGGCAAATAAAGAATTATTAACATATACAGAGTTTACACTCTGTTTATGGCAAATAAAGAATTTGAATTTACTAGGATAAAGATACTAGTCTTAAATCTAAAGAAAATGTAAATTTATTTACTCAAAGAACACATTTCAAAACATATTTTTTCATTTACAGTTGCAATACGAATTCCTCTACCGTGCCATCTTGAACTACGCGGAGCTACACAATCTGTTAGAAGACAGTTAAACACATCACTAGCCGATAGCTGATTAAGCGACATCACTGGCACACCTTTAAAAGGTCTTGTGAATATTCCAGTTTTATTATAATATCTTTAGCTTCTAAATGGCAATGGAGCTCTGGGTTAAAGCATTCCAATATATCTTTGTATTTAAGCCAAAGATACATTGTAAGAGCTCATTATGTCCGTTGACACTAAATCTTTATTACAACATAATCCCGTACATCGCATAACGCGAGAACGAGGACACGAGTGAGACTGAATGAAAGAGAATAGATAGGTACGGATGATAAAAAAAATATATGTTATATAAGGCCGAAAACATAAAGGATTAATTTTTTAAATCAGTAAAAAAATATCTTAAATATTAATAAATTATTATAGAGAAAAATCAGTACGAGTTTTTTACATTATGTGTTTGTTTATGGTCAAAAAGTCGTATGTTTTGGATTTTAATATATAGGGTGGAAGTTGACTGCTCCTGAAAACAAATACACTTAACCCTACTAAATTCTAATGATAGGCTAGGAAAAAATCGATACGAATGAAAAAAAAATTTTTTTCACCACGCGAGATTTTGAACTCTTGAACATATGATCGTGAGTTTTGAATAGATTGCGTCTTTTCTCATCTGAGTAAATTTACGTATTTTTTATGGAATTATCGTTACATGGCACTGTCCTAATACGATGGAATATGGACAAAAAACGTAAAATTAGTTGTGAAAAAAAAAATTTTCATCCGGATCGATTTTTTTTCTAGGCTATCATTACAAGTAGGACTAGTAGGGTCACCTGTCTTTGTTTTCGGGAGCGGTCCACTTCCACCCTGTATACTTGATAAATTAAATTCTCCTAGTATTGGATTTAAATGTATTTAATTCATAATGCTATGAATTAGATGGCCTATTTATGGAATGAAAATTGGATATAATTATGGTTCCATAAAGGAATATAATTTTTTTCAACCATTATATATTTAAGTGTAGTTATATTAAGTATACGTTTGTATATTTGGTGTATTATCTATTGTAATAGTTTACAGTTCAAATGTAATGTATTATTATTTTGTTTTAAACTGATTGGCAAATTTTGTTTAATGAATGTTTATTTTCTTTATTTCTCATAATTAATTGGTGTATCAGTTGTGAATACCGAGCAATATGAAAATTTTATATTAATAGTAATATATTTTTTGAAATTTCGTTTATAGTGTTTTGATTATAATGGTTCATATAGACAGTGAGAATAAATGATCTTTGGCTTTAGCTGTTAAGACACGTGACTCATTGTTTTGTCACTAAATCGACAGTTCGATAACATGACTTGACAGTTTGTCAAAGTGACTCGGTAGTTCGTCAAATTGATTTAATAACTTTAATTCTTTATTTAAAATAGTTATTTGCGATTTGTCCAAATTTACTTATTTCTATGTAATAATTTATTGGAATTACCAATTTTTTTTTTTATTAAAATGTTGTCAATCAGCATTAATGTATCTAGGAATACAATTTTATTAAATACCTTGAAACTATTCCTACTGCTCAGTGTAGGGTGCTTTTATACATTTTGTACAAGTTTATATCTTGCTTACGAATTTATATATATAATTTATATAAGTTTTATAAACATAGAAGTTACAATCATACACGTGAAATGTAGTTAATAAAATATTGCAATGTGATTTAATTCACATAATGTTGTTAGAATAAATATAACATGTGATTTACTATATAAATATTTTGGTCCTAATATAAATTATAAGCTCAGTTTAAAATATAAGATAAACACACTTGCTACAATTTTTTCCATTCATTCTTTTCAACAATATGTATAAAAGTAATAAAATTTGAACTGAGAAAATACGATGACTGTACAAAATCAATATGGATTTGTTTACATTTATGTACTCGTCATTTAAAGCCCTTTTATTTTAATAGTACACTGGAGGGTCTTGAAAATCAATATTTAACTCTCACATTAGAGCGCATAGAAACTGTTATGTTGATTTTTTTTAATATTTATGCTGTACCCAGTGACACTCGCGTCATTAAAACGAATCTAATGATGTATTTATCAAAATTGGTTTAGTCATTGAGTAGTTACGAACGCAAATAAAAACGGGCATACACACAGACTGATCATGCACATAGCTCCTCTTTTATATGTTCCTATGCAATCATGCGAATATTAATTTAAAAAAAAAATATTTAAAAAAAATTTACCTTATAACTCAACTACACTTCTAAGAAATTTAAATCCATTGATTTAATAAAATCATCCTTTTTTATTTTTATCCTATTATTTACTACACGTTCACTTCAAGATTGCCGTTACCTCCCGTCACACATCCCTACCTCGTGCCGCCAACATCGCCCGCTTAGTACCGATAGCAACGCTATTGTATATATATTTTCATTTTAAACGAACAAATTCTAGATGTTTGTTTTTTATTTATTAAGTAATAGTTTCCACCAGCAACTTTGCACGTGCGGTATGTTAATATAAGTATCCTTTGTCATTTTTTGTACTGTTGAAACATCTAATAATGATAATAACTTGTTATAAATTTCGTTATAATGGGTCGAGTTAATTAATAACACACGAATAACAAACAAACTCACATTTGCATTTATAATATTAGTAAGGATAAGCATAGTATTTTATTTTATCAACTTGCCAAGCATTTCTGTGTAACGAAATCAATCAACAATAATTTCATTGTTTTGTCAACGGTGTTGGCAGCTGTGACGTCGTAACGGTCGCCGACGGCAATCTCGAAGTGAACGCGTAGTATGTACGATTCATGATCAATGCATGCATATTTTATTCTTATAACTTCTATGCTAATAAAACAATAAATTTATTCTACGTTTGAGGAAAGATAATCCAGTAAGTTAATGTACAAAAGATCACCTTTGTATCTCAATATTAATTTTGTATTATACTAAGTTAAGTTTATAGTGATATTAGCTTCTGCTTTAATTAATTCCGCCGATATGTAATTATTTGTTGTGAAAACAAAACAATTCAATACTCCTTGTATTCTGTTGAGTTTTCTGAAATATTTATCAGTCTGTATAGATAGATTTTATTTTTAATTCAAAGCTTGCTTCATGATAAATGAATGAATAGATGACCTTTGGTTTTTATTTTCGTTATTTTAAAAAAAGGTTTTAAAATAATACATTTGAAATTATAATAGGCCTAAAATATTTCAGAAAACTTAATATTTGCTACAATTTTACATTTAGCAATAGATCTGTCTCATCGATGTATTACTTCTAATTATTAAATAGTTATAATATAATTAATATTTGGTATAATAAATACCAAAATTGAAATCGTGTCCAAAGAGTATATGATGTGGGCGAAAAAAAATATCATGGATTAAACGAAAAAAACTCGACGTATTTATTTTAATAAAAATAAAGAGGCCATATTTTAATGCATTTTTAAACAGTCTTAAGTTATTTATGTATAATGCAAACAATATTTGATATATATATATATATATATATATACATACACATTGATATATATACTGGGTGTAACAGATAACGGAACAGCTGATCACATGGGTGATAATGGTGGTAGGAACCCATGACAAAAATTTCAAGGGAAAATATCAGGGGTCATTGACCCATCAGCTGTCTGTAAAGGCGACGTTTGTCATACTGTAGCAAACGTAATCATTGATTTATTTAGGTTCTAATGAATATTTAAGAAAGTATGAGTATGTAGCGGATTATTTATCATTTACTTGGTACATTTCATTCAGTTTCAAAGAAAAAGCGAAGACAAAATTTAAAATTTTAAATGCTTCTAATTTATTCACGAGTCGACATTTTCCCTTTAAATTTTTGTTATGAGTTCCTACCATCATTAACTACCACCCTTATGACCAGCTGTTCCATTATCTGTTACACCCGGTATATACATACATATACAGGTTGCCGATTTAATTAGTAGAATCCTTGAAGGGGGTGTATCAGACCGTGATACACTATCCAAATCAGTAAAAAAAAAAGTACCTAACTTTTGATTAAATTGCCATACTTAAAAATATTATAAAATTCGAATTTAAATACATACTACAAAAATTCGATGTAAGCATATTCTCATGCGTGTGACACTGAACTAGTAGGTAAATAGTCTCGCTCGCGCTGCGCTAGCCGCCGCACAGCTGGCCGAAATGTACGTACAGGTCAATGTACGCTGACAAACCTACTGTTTTGGTAAGAAACAAATGACTTTATCTCAGGATTGGGCAGAGCTAGGAGTCTGCAACTAACTTTAATGTTTTTTATGACGTCAGTCCTACACCTAGTTTAAGTTATTCTAGTAATAAAATCGGCACCCTGTATATCTCTTTTTTGAAATTTCAGGCCAAATTATATTCCTCAATTAGCACAAATTTTAATGTAATCAACGTGCAAGCGTGTTATAATGACGATGGGATGGATGCATATTAATTGTATAACGTATGAATGTGAAATTGTTTTGACATCGTTGTTGCGATTACGTGAAATTATATCACACTTTTCAACCCATTTACGTCCCACTGCTATGCCAATTCCTTAGAAGAAATGACTTTACCATCTTAATCTAACGTTTTGGCATAGGGTTTTGTTTCTAGTTATTCCCATCTTGAAATTATATTATATCTCTTAATCGATTTTTCATACAAAGGAAGGAATGATGACTTATACATGGAATTTGGTTAGTGTGATGACGGAGTAAGAATACAATTAATCATTCCCCCTTTCTTACCCGTGAATGAGTAAAAAGACGACTAAGGAACTAGTATTCTTTGTGTCATGTAGAAAACATATGTATGTATGTAAGAGAAGGAAATACAATATAAAATCTTATACCAATACGTTTTATTTAGCGTGATATAGTAGGTCAATTGCCCTCTATGTATTGCCACTATGTAGGAGATTCGATCCCAAGCCGAGTATAAAACACGAAATTTTCACGTAAACGCAACAATTAATAGTCACAGTGCACAGAATCAGCAAACAAAAAAATTTTCGACGTATTTACTATTAAAAAAATATTTTTACTTTGAGATCGTGTATGTCGTAAAACACGCGACGCGCACGATTTTCTAACTAAATCGTAACTAGAATAAGGTGTATAATTAGATTTTGTATGAGCTAAACAAAATATACAAATGTGTTAAGTGTGTATGTAATATATAATATAGAACAGCTGTGATGTTTTTATTGATTTGACAATATCAAGTTTTATCTTATATTTTTTATGACCTAAAAATTGAGACAATCAAGAGAAATTATTTGATGTATTCGGACGCGCAAACTAGTCCCATAGCCATAAAAATGAAGTGAAGTGAAGATATGTGTCACTTATATGGATTTAGATATTAATAATTGTGTAAGTTTAAGTAAACGAAGATTAGTAATATAAATAGCGCAAACCTCACATTTATGCTTTTGACGTGACAACGTCTTATAAATCAATGAACGCGGTCTGCACGCACAAAAGTGTCACGTTCCGCCTGAGACAAGCGTGCAGCGAAAACGCAGAACAAGCGATAGAGGAGCATGATAGGCCTAAGCGTTCGTCTAGGTTATTTAATTTTTGCATCATAAGTATTTGGCATGAACTGTAAAATTGAATTGAAAAGTTAATTTTCATTGTTTATGTTTGTTTTCATAAAAGTATGCATTTTTTAAACAATGTTTTCCTATGACGTTATCACACGTAAAATTATCTTCTATAAACCGACTTTTTTTAACCGACTTCATTCATTTATTTTTTTATATGTATGCACTGCACAAAGAAACATCTTTATTTAAGAGTCATAAAAACATCACAGCTGCTTCTATCGTCCATTGATATCAATAGTGTGAGGTGAAGAATGTTGCTGCCGACCACAACTCGGATGACTGAGATGATTAGAGATGGTCCATTATATACTAGTATTATTTATTATTATTATCTACAGCCTTGCTGAAACAGTACTGTGTAGTTCACTCGTAATAATATATCTATTCTATTAAATCGTTACCATAATATTTGACCTATAACTCATTAATATAATGGACCTATCTCTGAATATAGTATTGTATTGCGGGGCTTGTGAAATATTCCAAAACTATTTAGATTAATTAGATTTTAAATAAGTCTCAATTGATAATCAGGTATATAATTTAGGAAATTAGTTCGCATCATTGCTTATATTTTGTGTAGAGAGCATAAATCGATATATTGAATTATATTAACATATAGATTTAATTACTGGAGGAAATGTTGGAATATCATAAAAGCGCACAAACGCGATGGACTCTCCTGTCGTACTCCTTCGGTGCATAGTTTCATCCATAGATTCCACTGGCATAGCCAAGTTTTAATTTCGGAAAGGGTTCAAGAAAATAAAAGAATAATTAAATATATATATGAAATAACACTAATATACACTTATGTCATAAAATGTAAATATGATAAACTTTAACGTTTTTTATTTAGAATATTTTCTTTTGAAACCCCAAAATTCCTTTCTACTGACAACCGTGATAGATTCATATCCGGCTCGAAGGACCAACGACAGCCTTTACAATTATGTATAACTCGTACTATTTAATCATGTAATTATAGACTTAATTACTAGAGTAAATATTCTTAAAACTATAAGAGAGCGAGTGAGCACACGCCATAATCACTATTACTGAATGTTTTGTGAAATTAATTGCCGAAATGCAGTAAAATTGTTTTACAGATAGTGTTCGCTTTCAACGTTCATGCTTCCGACCTAAAAAAATCATACATCTAAATATTTGATCCAGTAGTGAAATCTATATGTTCAGACAATTCAATTGATTGATTTATTCAAAATTCTAATCCCTTGCAGATTAACTTGATTTTAACTGTAATAGATTATACAGGACATATTAGAACGAAGTACCGTTCAATAGATGGCGTGGTAACACATCTCCCGCAGAGACATAATTTGATTAACTATACGTGGATTGCACTGTAGCTTAATTGGTAAAGCAGTTGGAATGTAATTAAAATATGATTTCATGTTCTATCTGTATTATATACTCATTTTCAATACCACCGATAAGTTGAATAGAAATTTTAGCACGCAAAGTGCTTAGTAAACAATTTTATGATAAACAAAGGCTTTATATGTTTCAAACTGATAAGTTTTAAACTATATCGATTCGTTATTGCGATCTCTAAATATTGTGTTCAATATTATTAAGTTTATAATATGGAGGGTAAAAACTAAGGAGAACCATCTTGTATGGGGGATTAGTCCAAAAAGTGTCCACTTGTAAACAGCAAATTATTGTTCGAACACTCACCGAAATAGCGCTATTGTAGCAAGTGGAAATGATATGAATGTAGCAGTAATAAGCAGAGTGAAGTGTGCTGAGTTACGTAGTCAACTGTGATTTGATAAATAATAACCTATGAACCTATGAAATTTGTGGCGCTCTTTTTAACATTCTTCCACTTGCTACTATAACGCCACCTTAATTTGCTCCCGTTCAATGGACACTTCTTAATACACTGAGATGGTCCTCCTTAGTCTTTACCCTCCATAGTTTATAAACAAATTATCAGTTCCTATATTTTTTTTCTTAATATTTAAATAACACACCGCGTTGGGGAATAAATCCTTTTAGCTAAACGACTGATAATGCGAAATAAATTCATACTTAGTAGTTGCACAAATTAAATAATAATTGTATGTAGGTGATGAATTTAAATTATTTTAGGTATTCATTTTGCAGTGAAACTTGGACAATACAGAGAGTAGTAGACACAATAATTCGCCTCAGCACGTTAAATTAGACCGATCTGATTCTTCGCGATATAGCTCTTTTTCGCCATCCTGTACCCAATTCTAGATAATACTTTTGCGTAAATTTATTTTGCGCCACTAGTCTACTATTTAGCTATCATAGTAGAAATACCACGAGCGTATAATATAATATGACAACCCCCTAAATTTTAAGTATAAACATTGCCAATTTGTAATAGACTTGCGTAGGAACTCTGGCTAACTTCTACCATGATCTACAATGTTATAAGAATTAGTATTATTGGAGTATTTTCAAGCCCCCGAGTGCGACTGAACGGTGTTTTTAGCTTTTTTATAAACAATAAATACGAGAGTATAAATCAGTAGGAATGTTCAATTTTTTTATAAACAAAATATATTAAGGTAGGCTAGGCGATAATTACTTGATGCGGCGATAAAAATGGAATTTTTAAGATTGGTAACTAGTTAGATTATATTAATTTATTGGCACGGCCAACAATATCGGCCTAACTACTCAATATAAAAGCGTAATATTGTAGTATGAGTTACGAAGAAAATTATTGTACTAAACTTGTTATTTAAAACTGAGGAGCCCTTAGTATTTGGTGACAAAGTTGCCAAAACGACTTTTGGCGGGAATCTAAAACGTCATGTTGTGCTCTTGTATTATATTCGATATCTTAGTGTTTTAACGTGTTATATTAGATAATTTTTATGGTGTTTTATGTAATATGATGTGACAGAACAGCTGGGATGTAGTGAATATCATATAAAAGTGCTTTACAACGTTTTCGTTTTCCATCAAAATTCCTACAACATACCATTAACAGTGTCACCATAGCACTGTTGATAGCGACAATTCGACTGACTGACAGACAATGACTAACTTGAAAAGATTAAGAACGTGAAGATAATTATAACTCGACACTGGCAAAAATGGCTCGTATAAGTAGCTGATTGCCAATACATAAAAAGAAGAAGAAGAAGCTGCAACTTAACTTTGACATTGGCTTAAGTATAAACAGCCACAACAAAAAAAAAAAAAAAAAAGTTGCCAAAATTTCAATAAAATAAATAAAAAAAAACACAGACAACAATAAGACGTGACGCGTATAATCTATATTACGCCATCACAGAATTAATTAATTACAAGCTTTATTTATCATAGACGTAAATAATTCTATAGATACTGTCAGTATTTATAGTATGTGTGTACAGATAATAACACAGAAAATGAACAACAGATGGCGTTATTATCTTTTTTTTTTGTCTTATTTGTTAGCCTCAGATGGCTATGACAACTTTACCCAGACTGTGGGTGAGCGCTAAGGGCTCTCAACCCGATTAACAGTTATCGTCACCATAGCCTCTTATAAATAATTATGATAGTGTCTCCTGTAATCTATTTTAACCTTCAAACAAATATATATTTCTATTCTACGATACTTAAATGATTCTAATTTAATCGCCACATCAACTAAACTCCGTTTTGGGAGCGCTAAATTTATTTATAATTATATAACTAAAACTAGCTCAGACCGCTTTATAGTGTTATAATGCGCTTTTTATACTACTAAATAGTACTATCATACCGAAACAAGAGGCATTACAGTTAAAATTATCAACTGGATTCTTAAAAAAAAACTCGAATAATATATCAGAATTTTGTTATAAGAGCTTGGTCTTGAATCTTCAGTCAGATGAAATTAGTTTCTTAAGATATTTCACCATAGTTTCACACAATGAAACTATTCGTTTTTCTCGAATAATTTCGCCCACTAATACATGTCTGTTAAAAGTGTATTTTTTTTTATAAAGTCACATATCTATCCCTAAGTGAGTAGGCAGAATTTACTTTAGAATTCTAAATAAATTCTAAAGGCCAAAAGTCACTTTTACATAAGATAAAGTAAAAAACAACCCCGAATCTAGAACATTTTGTTTCGAGGTTGTTTGTTACAGGACTTCAATAAAATAATTAAATAAAAATATTTTATTGGCCATACTATTGTGTATGCTCTGCTACATTCTTGATCAAATTAAGAAGCTACTTATAATATAAAGACTAGAGTTATTTCTCGCCATATAACCGACATTTCAAGAGTTATATCAAGCTGCTGACAGGTTTCGGCCTACAGCTATAAACGGCTCGGCACCTTTGGGCCGTCCGTCACGTGAGGTTTAAAAGGTTTCTGTTGCTTCGGGGTTTGACAAAAATCACGAATCCTTAAATCTTCATACTCTTAAACCTCACCACGTATCACCAAGGAAGGTTGTTAAAAATACTAAAAAAAAAGATCACGTGATTAATGGACGTCCTCTTTGGTGTAGCACCACCCTCTAGCAGAAAATCCACATCTGAATAGTAGCAATTTGAATTGGAGACCCAAACCCGCTCCTTTCTGTTCTCTCCTCCAATGCTTGGGCTTGGCATCATCCTGGCAGTGCCCCTGGTATTGCTGACGTCCATGTAGATCAAAATCTGTCTAAATATTATTTTAAACAGTCACTTTTATACGCTGAAATTTCGTAAAAGAAACTTAAAATTTTATTAGGTGTGATGTTTTAACTGAATGGCTATTTGTAACATTTGTAAAGGAATTTTAAATGTTTTTTTTTAACAAAACACTTTATATTATTTACTTAGTAAAAAATAGACGAGATTTTCAAAAGAATATTCCCAACTTTAATACGAAAAAAGAAATGTATATTAAAAATTAATCGCAATTATTATTTAATAAATATTCATGTTCAAGGGACAATCCTGTATGTTTATTTTATTTGTATATAGTTAAAAAATAATAATAATAAATGCCCTATAATACCAATACTTTGACATATTTAAGGTATTTTTTATTTAATTATATGGTAGTGTTGTAAGCATTGGCGGTTGTATAACTGATTATGTTTATTTTAATTTTGTTTTTATTTTTGTAAATAGATAAGCAAGTCGTGTAATACATACAATATTTTTGAAAATATACCAATATTTAGAAATTATTTGTTTTATTTTTTTAAGCGATAACTTCTTGTGGGAGGGTAAACCGCTTTATTACGTAACTAGTTATGGCTCCAGTCTGTCTGTCCGCTTTATAGGATTAAATATCATTTCATCATTCTCTTATCCCAATTACTTAAGGTCGATACAATATGTACTCTTCTTTCATAGTACATATTGTAAAATTTATTGGCATATTATTAAAAATTGTTTTATGACCGACCTAACAGACGTCGACCCTCCTTGGGAATGTAATTGTTGACCAAACGGCATCAGATGGAGTTGGCCCATGTCGTTATAAAGTTCTTAGTCGTCTTTTACGACATCCACGAGCAAAGGTTGGAAGTATTCGTAGCCGCTACCACACAGCAACTTTATATGATCAAGTAATGATACTAATAATGTAGATACACAGAATTATAATATACATATTCAAGAATTATAACTAAGAATAAAAATATATTTTATAATCAATAAAAGATTTTATTAATAAATAACCTTTCCTTACAATATCATATTAATATATTTACATAAAATTAACTATAATAACCTAAGCTTTCTCAAGTTAAACAATATCAATATGAACTTAGATTAGTTTAAGTTATCACTTCTGTCGGGCGTCCTCGTCTCACGCACACGTATTGTTTTTTATGAATATATACAAGGTGGAGACGACCATACGACAATAATTTTAATTTAGTGTATCTGATGACTTGCCCAGCCGGTATACAAACTTTGAATATAATATGTCGTATAGTTTAGCTACAGCACATTACTTTGTATTATTAACATTTACCCCACTCTGTATAAAAAATTAAAATTATATGCCTATCACTACGAGATCAATGACCTCCCGGGCTGCATTGGTATCAAATAATATAATATGAAGGTAGTACCTACATATCGCCATGTTACCACTTCAAGTCTTCGCCAAACGCAATACAAATCAATGCATATTATACCTTATTCCTGAGTCTCAAGATCCATATAAACCGTGTCATCAGACTTAAATAAGAAATTTGAAACTACCTAATGCGGCATAATGAAAGAAGATCCCGGTTTCATCAAGGTCAACTAAATGTGCGAAAGGGACAATTTTTTTTTGTTTCGCTTTATTGTTCAAAAGTATTATACCTAATAGGTCTGTAGGTCAGTGTGGCATCGTGATCCTGTGACGCGAACGTCGCGTCGCATGCGGTATTGATGATTTGCAAATTGTGACTTCTGCCTACCTAGTCAACTACTTTTCTTTATGACGTTTAAAAGTGTGTTGTGCGACATAGGAAGTTTTTTTTCTAGTGAACATGTACTATCTGAGTAGGTAACTGTAATTTTTTAAGTGAATTGTGCTAAATTAGACGCTTACTTTGTGTTAGAATAGTAATTTTTCTCATTTACAATGCCTCGTTATAATTACACAGCTTCGGAGTATACAGATATGATTTTAATTTATGGAGAATGTCACGGAAATGCAGCTTTAACCATACGTACGTACCGAGAGAGGTATGGAAACACACGTGTTTGTCCTACCAATGGCCGGACTATTGTACAAGCTGTCCAGAGGTTACGGGATAATCAATCCTTACTCACTCATATGGATAGTGCTCCTTCGCGTATAAGAGCCACCCTAGATGAACAAATTTTAAATTATTTTGCTCGCCACCCAACATCTAGTCTGCGTAGAGCGGCTCGTCATTTTCGTGTAAACCATAAAACTATTTACAAAGTTTTAAAACGCGATAAACAGAGGCCTTTTAAATACAAGAAAGTACAGGTGTTGTTACCAAGAGACATGCCGGCCAGAGAAGCCTTCTGCCATTGGATGTTACGAAAAAATTTCGAAAACCCCGATTTCTTATACAATGTAATGTGGAGTGATGAAAGTACATTTACAAGGAACGGATTATGGAACCGCCAAAATCTCCGGTACTGGAGTCACCAAAATCCACATCTAACACGAGAGAGTTCGCACCAATACAGGTTTGCCGTCAATGTGTGGGCTGGTATACACAGGGATACTATAATTGGACCAATTTTTATTGATGGAAATTTAAATGCGGCAAAGTTTCTAGAATTAATTAACGGGCCTGTTACTGAGTATATGGACGACCTTTTTCTAGACGTGCGTAGACAGATGTGGTACCAACTAGACGGTGCGCCTGCACATTCCGTGGTTGCTGCCAGAGAGTGTTTGTCTGGAATTTTCGGACATTAGTGGATTGGTCGGTATGGGCCAACACGGTGGCCAGCGCGGTCACCAGATCTCACACCATTGGACTTTTTCTTGTGGGGTTATGTGAAAGATGATGTTTATTTAACAGACGTTGATAATGTGGAGGACTTAAAAAATAGAATTGTACGATCTTTCGACAAGTTAAAATACATCGCCGTCAATGGCGACCTGTTAACAAGAGTTCGGAATAATATTTTAAGACGATATAATTTGTGCGATCGGGTCCATGGCGCACATATCGAAAATTTAAAAGTTTAAGGACCAAGTGAATTATTAAAGTTATCGTGATTATAAATTTAATAAAATAATCAAGTGAGAATGAATACCGCCCAAAACCTTAGGTGTAGGTATTTTATTTAACTACGTTCCGAAGTCGTAAAATATGACACGACGTCGCTCGCCGCTTGCACGTTGTCTACAGGTTAGTGAACTAATATTTACAAACGTGTTCTATTTTGTTTCAATATTTATGATAAAAAGTTTGTTTGAAAAAAATGTTTTTTAAATTTCCATGTGAGCACTTTTTTGATAGTTTCAAAATACTCCTAGTATTGACGGTGTTTTCATTTATTGTCGTATTGACATCTCCACTCTGTATATACTTCGATTGTTTATTATTCATTTAAAATTTTCAGCATTCATTTATTTTTACCATGAATCCTATTGTACTTACTATATCTCAATCGTCTTGATCTGCGACGAGATCCCTTTCAAACAAAGTGCTCCTTATCATGTATTTGAAGCCATGACACCATGTTATCACGTGTATAGTGAGGGATTGAAAATAATATACAGGGTGGAAGCAGACCGCTTTCAAAAACAAAGACAGGTGTCCCTACTAGTCCTACTTGTAATGATAGGCTAGGAAAAAATCGATTCGGATAGAAAAATTTTTTTTTCACAATAAATTTTTAAGTTTTTTTCACATTCCATCGTATTAGGACAGTGCCATGTGCCTAAAGATAATTCCATAAAAAATACGTAACTTTACTCAGATGAGAAAAGACACAATCTATTCAAAACTGACGATCATATGTTCAAGTGCTCAACGACCTCGCGTGGTGAAAAAAAAATTTATTTTTTCATCCGAGTCGATTTTTTTCTAGCCTATCATTACAAGCAGGACTAGTAGGGTGACCTGTCTTTGTTTTCGGGAGCGGTTCCCTTCCACCCTGTATGCCACCAGTGGCGTTGCTATATTATAGCATGGGTGGCACCCGGGGCAGATATTGTAACTTTGTAAGTGACACCCGTTTCTTTTTATTTTTTGGCAGAGGTCTATGGATGCGTCTCGCCCCGCCAAATCGGTCCGCGGTGACGGCAGAGGCGGCGCGTGACCCCATAGACCCACTGTGCAACTCCTCTCTTCGCCGTGTGAGCGGGCCACCGGATACCCGATCTTTGTCTTCGGTGGCCCGCCCGACGGTTTACCCTCGCGGGTTCCTCTCGTCGATGCCTCGACTTTTGTCCGGGCGTCGTCCTCACGCGGTGGCCTCACGTCGGGTGACCGGACTATTCCCCGGTCCGATCACCCGAGGCCTCGGCTAGGACGGCATCAGGCGCAGGTATTCGCCGAGGCGCTGGCGACGGCCCGAGTCCGCATGGAGGAAATCCTCCCAGGCTCGTTCCGCCGTCTCCTGCGAGATGACAGCCTCGCAGAAGGCGGCAACCGCGTCCCAGTTTTGTAAGTGACACCCCTAAACTCAATCAAACTGTTAAAATAAAAAAAAAGAAAGGTAACAATAATTTACGCGGCAGTCTATTTTCAGGGAATGCGCTGACTCATGACTAGTGACAGTTATGCGCGAATGAAATATTATATTTTGAGGGAATCCCCGATCGAATAATAGTGTGTACACTGAAGAAAAAAAAATATTATGCTCGTAGCACCTATTTGAGCTCACTGTGAAACATGGCCTTTAATGAAGAAAGCTTACTTGGCAAGAAGGCATCTATATAATTATCGTTACCTATACCTATCTATTATTTTATTAGAGGCGGTTATGCAAACTGCCACAGTTTTACGATTTTTTATAGTTGGCACTATAACTGTTCACAGTCGGGTGTTACCCCTAAGTGGGTGACACCTGGTGCGGGCCGCGGCCGTCGCCCCTCCACCTAGCTAAGCCACTGTATGCCATCAACCCTTACTTTCCCGTGGGAGTTATAAAAACCCTAATAAATCAGGAAAATTAACAGTAGCAATCTCATAGGAAACTGGAATGGTCAAACGTGGTGATATTTTACTCTATGATGGCATTATCGTGCTTAGGGAGGCCTATCTCTAACTGTAAATATTGATAAGCTGCTATATGTGTGTCTTGACCATTGATTCTCTATGTCAGATCGGGACGCTGGACATTTGCAGGAATGGGTAAGAATAAGAACATATATGTATTAATATTTATACTCGCATACGCAAGATAATAAAGAGGTACACAAGAGTGGCTGAAAATCAGCGCTATTCTTAGTGATAGCAAAAGCTGAGCCAATTCCTTTTGCCTTCTAGTTTTAATGTTCTTTTATTATAATTACTTGTAGTATTGTTATATATTATAGTTTTGATAAGGCAATAAATTATTATTTATTAAAAAAAACAAGGTCATAAGAGAAGTGTTTCTATAATAATAATCTTAATAAACTCATTTGCAAAAAAAACGGGCGGTTTTGATTTTCATTCATATTTAAAAAGATAGGTTTGTACACGTTACTGGCCGGTTTTAAAAATGCTGTGGTATTTAAAAAAGTACGTTCTAAATTCAATTTTTCATTTGATGTTCATTTTTACAGAAAACCCCTTTTTATCCTACATTTTTGGCGCGAAGTTCCAGAAGTTAACATCGACTTTCATAACTTTTATTCAATTTTTATCGATTAATTTCATATCCTTGACTGTCAAAGCTTTATTTAATGCTGTTTGGCTGTATCAAAAATGGTAGATGAAGTGGTAAAAGCTACCAAAATTATCGCGCTGCTTGAAGAGGGTTGCAGCCAATGTTTCGTGGCTAGGAGGCTAAATGTTAGTCGCTCGACAGTCCAAAGGACCTGGCAGCGATATCAGGAGACTGGTTCTGTCGAGAGAAGGCCTGGTTCTGGAAGAAAACCATGTACCCAACCACGGGATGATCGTTTTCTTGTGAGTCGCGCATTGAGAAATCGCAAATCTTCGTATGTGGATCTTAAGAACAACCTCCAAGAAGTAAGAAATGTGCATATTAGTCTATGGACGGTCAGGAGGAGGCTTCTCGCTGCCAATATACGCAGTCACCGCCCGGCCCGCGGCCCCAAATTACTCCGTGAGCACAGAGTTCACAGGCTTAGGTTCGCTAGAAATTGTGAATCATGGACTCAAGACGATTGGAATAGGGTTTTGTTCTCTGATGAAGCCAGGATATCTCTGTTCGGTGAAGATCGACGTCGGCGAGTGCTAAGAAGACAAGGAGAACGCTTTGCAGAGGCATGTTTCGAAGAAATCACACCTTATGGTGGGGGCTCTGTTATGTTTTGGGCAGGAATAAATTCAATGGATCGTACAGAGTTAGTCTTCATTGAAAACGGCTCACTGACTGGGCATCGATACATAACGGAAGTTCTAATTTCTCATGCACAACCCGCATTGGCCGCTCTAGGTGAAGACTCGATTTTTATGGACGACAATGCTCGCGCCCACCGATCCCGCGATGTTAATGCGTATGTGCAAGAGGTCGGCATTCGTCGTTTGGATTGGCCAGCTCGAAGTCCCGACCTCAATCCCATAGAGCATGTCTGGGACGTTCTGAAACGGCGTGTGAGATCAGTACACCCGGCTCCGCAGACCATCAGAGAGCTGAAGAATGTGATTACTGCGGAGTGGGAACGTATTCCGCAAGCAAGTATCCGGGATATACTCGCTAGCATGCCTAGACGAATTCAAGCTGTGATTTTAGCTAGAGGGGGTCACACTCGATACTAAACATTTATCTGCTTTTACTTTATTAAAGAAAAACAAACAAAAAAACTTTTTTATTTTTACTTCATGAGCATATGCACTACTAGCGAATATACACTACTAGCGAGGTTTAGCATTATTTCCCATAAATTGTATCTAAATTTTATGAAATACTGATGAAAACGATTATTTTCTTATTAATTTACCAAATTGTGTGGATAAAACTACCTATAATTATCAAACAAAGAAATATTAACATTTGAAATGGTTCATTGCTTAGGTGCCCGTTTTTTTTGCAAATGAGTGTAGTTATATATAAATTACGCGTCACGTTGTTTGTCCGCGATGGACTCCTAAACTACTTAACCGATTTTAATCAAATTTGCACAGCATGTGTATTTTAATCCAATTTAAAAGATAGGATAGCTGCCATCTCAATTTGTAGTCACAATTATCTGTCATCTCCCAACGATTCTAACAAATGTCGGTATCTGTTGACTGGATTGAGTAAATAGTTTATAGATGGCGCTATGTTAAACGAACAAACGTTTCATATAAGCTACAACTTATTAGCATAACCACCACGTGTTACTGAGGCTACCTTATCCACAGCAACGCGTGGCTGGGTCTGCTAGTAATTATATAATTTAAATTAACTAACATTAGATTGTAATCACCTTTGTGTTGATTTTTGTTTCATATGCTGTGTGGTAGCGCTACACATACTATCAACCCTTTGCTCGTGGATGTCGTAAAAGACGACTTGCTTCACATCGACCTCTCTACCAACTCTGAGAACGACATCCGGTGTCATCTGGTTAATAATGACATTCCCAAGGAGGATTGACGTGAGACAGGCGACCGGTCATAAAACTATTGACAATAACTTTTGCAATACATCGAGTAAGTACATATTGCGTCGATCTCAGATATTTTAGATATGAGCAGGTGAATGATTATATATTTTTTGGCAAAGCATAGTTATAAGATTTAAAATTATCGCGTCTAGTTTTCAAATACAAGTAATTTTAGAAATTTTTAATCATAAGTTTTATTGATATTGGTTTTGGCCGTTAAAATGGGACATTTTGATTAGGCTGAGAAAAAACGGCATAGACAGCCTGAAAACGGGTCTGTCTCGCTAAGAGCAGGATATATGATCAGTTGATCGCGTTAAATATGAACTCCCGGATTCCAAACTATGCTCCAGCGTTTTGTAGATGCGCCTGATGCCGCCCTAGCCGAGGCCGCGGGTGACTGGACCGGGGAATTAGTCCGTCACCCGCCGAGATGCCGACCGCGCGAGGAAGGACCGACGTCCTCTCCCCAGCACGTCGCTCAGGGAGAGGGATACGGAATACCCCTCAGGGGGTACTCCGTCGGGCCGGTCACTGACGACAAGTTCACGCTGCTCCGGTGGCCGGTCCAACGACGAAGGCGAGGTTCGCGGGTGGGTTATCTGCGTGTTTACGCCCCTCTGTCGTCCCGGATGGAGTGGTGCGAGGAGTGCGCCAACCGTAGCCCACCCCCCAAAAATAAAACGTTTTATAGATGTTGTAGTGGTATTTTTTTTAGTTACAAAAAGTAAACAAATACGTTTAGCCGAGATGTATACATGTACACCACTGATATAGAGCGAAGAGTGAATGCGGGAAATAGAGTGATAGGAGCGTTGGGACAACTTCTCGGTAGCCACCACCTCAGCCAGAAGGCACCTCGTTA
Organism: Lymantria monacha; assembly: GCA_905163515.2. Lineage (NCBI taxonomy): Eukaryota > Metazoa > Arthropoda > Insecta > Lepidoptera > Erebidae > Lymantria > Lymantria monacha. The sequence goes on along the minus strand of LR991107.1, from coordinate 7,776,626 downwards.
AGCGCATTGCCACTTAATTTACCTACTAAATTCTGCACTCGTTGAGCATCCGTTAAATCCTTGTTATCGTGCACATTTGTTTTGAAATTATGATAAAAGAGTGGCCATGTCTCTGGCTGACTGGCGATCCAACGATAGTCATAAACTGGTTAATCCGTCTCGAATGGACCAAATAATTTAGGTGATGCGGTTTAATATGAATATGCGGTGGAAGAATTATGTTTTATAAGAACCTTAATGCCAAATAATACAAGAACCAAATATTGGATAAAATAGTATTCACCCGGGTTTCAGTGGACCTCTTTTCCCCAGAAGACGCTCTCGAGATGATGGCAGGATCATACGATGTCGACGATGCGTTGATTCGGTGGAGAAGGAGTAATCACGGCCGTTTGTTCAAAATAATTGTAGTAGTGACGCGCGCGCGATAAGAAAAAACAACTGATAGCCCAATCGAATTAGACGAAAAACGGACCAAACCCAGGGTACCAAAGTTGTTCAGATTGAAATTTCCTACAATTTTTTTTCTCATAATTCTTTCCGTGGGATCGATATTTTTCGATTCACACCCGAAAAGAAAGAGTGATTTTTTGTTTATTGGATAACTCTTTTTTTCCATTTTTACACGAAAAGTGGTCATCACCAAAGTTGTTCGAAAGTAAATTTCCAACAATTTTTATTCTTATCAATTTTTCTGTAGAATCTATATTTTTCGATATACGCCAGAGAAGAGGTGGGGGTGAAATTTTATTATTGCATTATCACGTTTTTTTTTGCAATTTCACGCGAAAAATGGTTATTACCAAAGTTGTTTGAAATTGAATTTCCTACAATTTCTGTCCTAATCATTTTTTTCGTAGAATCGATATTTTTCGATTAACATCCGAAAGGAAGAGGAATTTTTGTTTGTCGAATAACTCGTTTATTATTAATTTTACACGAAAAGATGAGTGTAGTAGTGAAAGTGAAAGTGAAGTTTGGTAGTGAACTTTGGTCGTCACTACCAAAGTTGTTTGCAATTAAATTTTCTATAAGGTATTTAAAAATCATTATTAGTTTTCTTTCAACATTTTTCGATTTGACTGACCGTTTAGGATCTATATCGATTTAAATTTTCGTAACAACCTTTCTCACATTTAGGTTTTTTAGACAGTAGAAATTTACGATGAAAAGACGAAAAATTCATATAACTGGATGTGGATGGACATATATTGAAGTATCTAGTAGGTATATTGTCCAATATACCATAGGTAGTCCTACCTAAAGTATCTAATGTCTGACGCGGTCGCCCATCTCCAATTTCTAACGATATTGTACTTTACTTCAGTCGAAAAACTATATATATAGTTAGGTACTTACCTACTTATTAATAAATAAGATAACTATAGCTACCTAGGTATTTATGACTAAAAAGTATAAAATAAAAAAATGATTAAAAAAATCAAAAAACCCGACTGCGTAAAAAGTCACCAAAACTACGTAGGTACATAATAAAAAAAACTGAAAAGAAAAAAACAAGCACTTAGATGTCCGGTGGTCTAGAATTCCATAATATATTATTGAATAAATACTATTGCAGAAAATGAAATATATTTTAATAATAGAACATGACAACTGAACAGTCGGGATCCTTTATTCGACAGCAAATCTAATTTTTCAACGGATCCCGCTTGCTTGTTTTTTTCTTTTCAGTTTTTTTTATTATGTACCTACGTAGTTTTGGTGACTTTTTACGCAGTCGGGTTTTTTGATTTTTTTAATCATTTTTTTTTTTACTATTAAGTTTATTATTTATGTTTTCGTATAAATGGTAATAATCAAACTGGTTGAAGGTTGAATTGGCTACAGATAATTTTTTAAACATTAATATTTTTTGAACCATGCTTACGGTAAAGGGAATGAGGGTGCAAATAAACCGTTTCTCGAACTGTGGAACTTTTACATTGAAAGAAATTAATATTTATTTTTGTGCCGTACATTTTTGGAAATCCTTCAAAATTTCATTCATGCCTGCCTCGAACGTTTAGCCGATGGTTCGGTCAAGTTTTGGTCGTCTGATTCTTCTTCATCACTGTTGATGACTTCGTCCAGAAGCTCAGGAGGATCGATGGTGACTCGTTCTGACGGTAGACTTTCTCCATTATCGACGACGTCTTCATCGAGCAGCTCTCGAATTGCGACGACGTTCTCGCACGTTTCTCCGGCACAGTTGTGGCATAACACAGAACATTTAAGTCCTGCTTTGCGGCAACCACACATTTTCTCGCACCTTCCTTTGCATTTGCAAGATATCATTTTCAGCAACGATTCCGGTGCTGAAAACCCCCTCCTCTCGGATGTTAATCGAAAAATATCGATCCTACGAAAAAATTGATAAGGACAGAAATTATAGGAAATTCAATTTCAAACAACTTTGGTAATAACCATTTTTCGCGTGAAATTGCAAAAAACCTGATAATGCAATAATAAAATTTCACCCCCACCTCTTCTCTGGCGTATATTGAAAAGTATCGATTCTACAGAAAAATTAATAAGAACAAAAATTGTTGGAAATTTACTTTCGAACTTTGGTGATGCCCACTTTTCGTGTAAAATTAAAAAAAAAGTGTTATTCAATAAATAAAAATCACCCTTTATTTTCGGGTGTGAATCGAAAAATATCGATCCTACGGAAAAAATTATGTGAACAAAAATTGTAGGAAATTTAATTCTGAACAACTTTGGTAATAACCATTTTTCGTGTAAAAAAGTAAATAAACGAGTTATTTAAAAAACAAAAAACCACCCTTAAAATCAAGATGGCGGAAAATGCAAGACCACTGGGAATTCGAAAACCGAAATGTAGACTCCCAGTGACCCCCACTAACGAATTCCGAAGGAAAAATTCTACTTATAATTTTTCTTGGGTCAATAAACAATTCGATTGGACTATGATCGCTAGCAGTGATAGATTGCGAAATGAAGCGCCATGACGCGATTGCGGTGGGCAAGCGAACGAGGTATCCGCTTACTCCCCGAGTGGAGTACATTCCACCCAATAGATGGCTCCCTATGTATACATGGCATTAAACGGCCTAAACAGTATTTAACCATTGATCTTATAGGAAAAATACATTGGAGCTTTTGTCCTACTAAATGATATAACAGAGCACTTGTCGTTGTTAAAATACAGTTTGTTCTTTTTACTCCACTCGACCATTCTATCCACGTCCCACTGTAGGCGCTGGCAGTCCTTTTTATCTTTGACTGCCAACAACTTGAGGTCATTCGCAAACAACAAGCAGCGGGCTTCGCGGATGACATTCGGCAGATCATTTATCATAATAATAAATGCTAATGGGCCCAGGTTCGAACCCTGGCTCACGCCTGTTCTTGTAAAATACGGCTCAGATTTGCATCCAGCATATTCCACATATTGCTTTCTATTATTTGTGTCCATTATATATATTTGTTATATGTGGACTGACGACATCATAAAGGTCGCAGGAAACTGTTGGATTCAAGTTGCACAGGACCATTATGAATGGCATTTCCGTGGGAAGGCCTATATCCAACAGTGGACCTTTACGGGCTGATGGATATATATTTGGGTGTGCAAAATTATTCAAACATAAAAGCGAAATCTTATAAGTAGATAGGTATTTTGCTATTCTTTAATACAAGTAGTGATTTCAATCAATTATAATTGATTTTATCGAATACATTGGGATTAAAATATCTCTAACATAAGTAGAAGTATATATACCTGTTTTTTTCTAATTAAACTGAATGTAGAGTAAATTTATAAGTTTATACAGAAAGAGGTTCTGCCAAGAAATAGTATACCTATATGTTTCATTAAAATACACAACACACACGTAATGAAAATAAAATAGCTGCATGTTATTAAAAAGAAATTATATTTTACGAATATAAAAGAATCAGTCTTTAAAAAATGTCAATATGATCACACTACAAGCACAAAACTAATTTTCTAAGAAACTAAATTACTTTTTTTCACATGTGTCGGCATCGCATGTTCCATGCAAGGCTTCCTCAGACTCCGATCCTTTAGATTCTTTCCTAACTGGTCCAGTTTGAGTAATCGGTACTACTCTTTCTCCTTTGCCAGGCACCACTTTACGGGGAGACGAAATGGTTAAAATACCGTCACTAGAAAGTTGCGAAGTTACATCTTCCTCATTAGTACCTTCTGGCAGCGAATACTTCCTTACAAATTGTCTGGATATGAAACCATGGTCGTCCTGTTTCTCTTCATGTTTTGCTTCGATAACCACATGACCATCGGCGGTTTTCACAGAGATTTCATCAGGAGCAAAATGTTGTACATCAAGATTTACTTGGAATTGATCTTTGTCAGTTTTGATTGTTGATCCTAAGTCTTTAGTTAACGATGCAAGGTGCCTCCATGGTCTGAAATAGTCCTGGAACATCCAGGGTGACATCATGGATGTGAATAAATCGTCTCCTGTTAAACCTAGTCCAAATGTTTGGTCAAATAATTTATTGTTACGTTGATGTCCAGTACATTTTTCTTCTGCCAAAGCGAATTTTCTTGCTCCAATGCCGAAGAATACGATAGTGATTGCTAGTAAGTATGAAAATCCACGAAGTGTCTTCATTTTTTAAAAGTATTAGAATTACAATTTACAGTGAAAATTCAATTTTCAGTCTTGCTCACGGCGAGTGTTCTCCGATATATCACTTTACTTTGTCGCTTGTTTATTCAAAACTACTGCATGTCGCGCCTTGATCGTGTTTATATACTTGCTCCGACATCTAGCGGCAAGTAGAAATTTCTCGAAACTTCACCTCCATTCGTTGACGTGTTTGTGCAGCTAGTGACCACGTATACTTGTATTATTTTATTTATCGTTACTTATCTAAGTACACCGATATCGAATACTTTATAGATAATTAAATATACAGGAAAAAGTGATGAGGAAAAATTTAATAAATATTAAACGAAAAGTTTAATATACCTTAATTTTTTTTATTCTATTGATAACATCAAAAATTTGCTCGTCTTATGGAAACGTGCCATCTAGTAGGAAATAGAATATATATGTATACAGAGGCGAGGTTTCGCAGTTGTTGTGTCAAGGTGGAATTTACTAGAATTTAAAAGATTATTCAGGAATATAGATTTACTGAAGCTTCTAGGAAGAGTTCGGTTTATATTAGAACTACTCTGACGTCACGCCTGTGCTTTATGTTATCGAGTAAGTATAATATTATGTTAAGTTTTATAAAAGAGTTTAACAAGTAGTTTATTAGCTGAATAGATACCTATATAGTTATTTCCCAGATAATATCTTTAGATTGCGAATATCGATATCTATACTAATATTATAAAGCGGAAGAGTTTGTTTGTTTGTTTGTTTGTTTGTTTGTTTGTTTAAACGCGCTAATCTCAGGAACTACTGGTCCGATTTGAAAAATTCTTTTTTTGTTGGATAGTCCATTTATAGAGGAAGGCTTTAGGCTATATAACATTACGCTGCGACCAATAGGAGCAGAGCAACAATGATGAATGTGTAGAAATCGGGTTTATGTTTCCTTTTGAGAGCTTCCGCTGCGTAAACGGTTAAAGTTGCGCAAAAATTATGTACTACATAATTGTTCCCCTTTCAAAGTTCTAAATAAAAGTCCGCGACAGCATATGTCTATCTTTTAAGATTGGCTCACTATAACCTTTTTTATGCTAATCAAATTTGTTTTAAAATAATGTAATATTTTCGAAGGTGTTTTTATAAACATAATATTAATCCTTATCCAAATAAATGAGTTATTCATCACAAGTATTTAATTTAAAACAAAATTGCTCTTTACATTATTTGATTTCAATGAATATCTTAGGATATATCGCAGTTTAAAAATAACATCGCAGCAAAATAATGATCAAGTACTGGGCGCGCATTTACGATAAAAATACTGGATCTTATAATCTTATATTAAAAAAAAACTCAAACTAATGTTATTTCAAAGTACTTCTGCACACACTACATTTTTAGTTTTGTTTTCTTCTCATGACCTTCCGTCGGCTTTACACATCCTAAATAATAATAATAAGTATAGGAAGTATTAGTGCCTGCCCTCATGTATGGCAGTGAAAGTTAGATTTGGCGGAGAAGACATGAAAATAGAATAAATGCTGTAGAGCTGACAGCTCTTCGTAAGCTGTGTGTGATGTAAGTATGAAAGATAAAATTAGGTATAATGTTATAAAAGAGCGCTGGTATGCTAAGGTGGGTTGGACACGAAGTGGAAGAAATAATGAGTGGGCAGAGGTTGACGAAGCAAACATATAAAGCAATCGTGAATGGGACGAATACAAGGGGAAGACCTTTTCTGGACCAAATTGGCGATTTGTTCACGAGAGGTCATCATCATCATCATTCTCCTACTCTTATCCCAATTACTTGGGGTCGATACAATAAGTACTCTTCATTCATAGTACATATTATAAAAGTTATTGGCAATAGTTTTATGACCGGCCGCCTGCCAGACGTCAACCCTAATTGGGAATGTAATTGTTGACAAAACGGCATCAGATGGAGTTGGCCCAAGTCGTTATAAGGCTCTTAGTCGTCTTTTACGACATCCACAAGCAAAGTGAGGATTGGTAGTATTCATAGCCGCTACCACACAGCGATTTCATACACATTAAAAGTATGTGTAATCGTAAATAGGCGTAAGTGTATGTATGTATGTATAATATACATACATTGTATATATCTATAGAAAGTATAGATAAGACCCAATACTTTTACTTGCATTACTTTATATGGTACTACATTGCATTATATGGATTACGTCAAACTTGAATCACTTTTAAATACTTATTTCGCGTAACTACAAATACACACAAAATAAAAGAAACACATACATGCACGCACACTACATCACAAACACACGCACACCACACAGACATACACACACACATACACACACATATACACATACACACACACACACACAAACACACGCACACCACACACACACACACACACACACACACACACACACAAACAAACGCACAACACACACATACACACGCACGCACACACACACACAACGTGTGAGCGCGCTCACTAACACGTTAATTCTCACTCATTCATTTATTATAGATTTCTTTATCATTAGTCTTTATTACGTAAGATATATATATATATTCATTATTTATAATGTATGTTACTTTAAAATAATTTGATGTTCAAGATTTATGTATTTCGGGAAGGAACTGTCTCTTGAAACACAGGTATTACCTAATTCAAGAGGCAAAGACATCTATGTCAACTGTCATATGTATTTAGTTTTCAATAAAGATTATTATTATTATTTTACTTAAGGTTAAATGTTCTACTCTTACTAATAAAAGGGTCATGTAGGTACCTAAAACAGCTTTAACGTATGTATTATTTAAAAATATTTCCACCTTTTACGTAAACGAATTCGCGAGTTGAAGTTAACGTTAGCCCAAAGCAACCATTCCACGCGGACGAAGTCGCGGGCAGAAGCTAGTATTAGTATAATTTATCGATTTATACAAACTTATACATACATCTTGAGAAATATTTTTTTTTCGTAAGGAATATCTATTTCGTTTGAAAATCTTAGAACATAAAAGTAGTTATGTTTTTTTTTATTTTTAAGCTATTCTACAGACTTGTCGGTGCTCTCTATAATATATTTAATTTAGTTAATTGTTATGGTGGTTTGTTTACAAAATAAATTTTCTTGAAGTGGGTTTATAACAGTTGGTTAAAGCTTTAAGAGCGCAATTCATGTGTCATAGATGTTATTAAGTGATCTCAGGTGTTTTTGGGGTTTCTTCTTGGCGCTGGTGATCTTGTTATTAGTGAAACCCTTCTACTTGTAGATGTTGTTGTCCTCTGTGATGTAGTTATAATGATAATGGTGTGATTGGTTTGACATACTTATGTTATGAATGTTCTAATTTATAATCTAAATCTTCCCAAAAGACCTTAGCATAATAACACATGTTGTTATTATTGTAATCAGATTCAAATATCTATGTTATTATTCTAAAACTTAGACATGAGAGTATCTAAGTTTTAAAATTGAAACCATTCACCATCACAGCCCATAAAAGTCCCACTGTTGGGCTCGGTCCTCCTTCGTAATGGAAGGGAAATTAACCTACTATACCGCGCTGGTCAGATGTGTTAGTATAGGGTTTTGTTTCGAGTTTTCCTTCTCTCGCATAGATGTTTTATACGTTTTATATCCCTTAGTCGCCTTGTACGTTCACCCACGGGTAAGATATGGTGGTGAATAGTATTCTTACTCCGTCATCACACGGATAAACAATGAAACATTTATGACTATTGTAAAAATTGTGTTAGGTAACATAGTATACTACCTATTGTAAATAAAATTGCCTCGTTCAAGGTTCCCCGATAGCCTTTGTTATCCTCAATACTATCAGAGAAATTCAAATAAAACAAATAAAGCGGTAATCATTCAGTGGGTTCTACCTCACACCGGCATTGGTGGGTGGGTAATGAAAAAGCAGATGACACGGCAAAATTAGCGTGTAGTGAAGGAGAATCTCATACATGTTTGCCTCTTTATCTGTATATTACATATAACTAGAGAAAAGCGTGAAGATAAGTGGCAAGAATACTTTAATAAGCGTTCACTAACAAAAGGTATATGGTACAAAACCATACCCTCAGAAACCTTGCGCCACCCACGGTTTCAGGAGATGATCGCTCATAGATAACATTTTGTAACGATGTTGAGACTACGTTCGGTATAGATACATCCCGTTGAATAAATTAATAATAATAATTATGTTTGACATTTCGTCCGTTAATGTTCTGTCCCGTGAAAGTCGGTATTACGTATTTGTTTACACATACACACACACATATCATCACGCCATATCCCTTGCAGGTTTCGGAGACTCTTGACTCCACCTTCTTTCAGTACGTGACCAATCTGGTCAAGGTAGGTGAGTCTCCAGGGACCTACTGGCGGAGGCGCCCATCGTGAACACGTGGCTGTCTTCACCACCCCCAGCGGACGGATTGGATGCTGAGGCTGGCCGCATTCGCGATGCGTTAACGCAGATATGCGATGCGGTCATGCTCAGGGTACGGCGTCTACCTCCGTGGCAGGGGGTCTACTGGTGGTCCCCAAGACTGGCGAACGGCGTGCATTAGTGCCCGAAGGTCCTACACCCGCAGCCGGCGGCGTCGCCGCGGTGCTGAGCGAGAGGGAAAGCTGTATGAGGCGTACCGCAGTGCGCGGACTGCCTTTCGGCTGGCCATTCGGTCCGCCAAGGCCGCGAGTTGGTAGGCGATGCTGGACGGTCTCGACCGTGACCCTTGGGGTCGCCCGTATCGCGCGTCGCTGAACAAGCTTCGCGCGCAGCATCACCGAGAACCTGGTGGTTCCGGGAGCATTTCCGCAGGATTGCTCACCGGCTAGTCGGCGCGGCGTCCACCCTATCGCGGCTCAAGCCGAACGTGGGTGGACCCAGTTTTGAGGGCCGACGGCTGTATGCGGGGGTGATCCGCTCAATGGCCATGTACGGCGCACCCGTGTGGGCGAGGGCTCTGAACGCCCAGCTCAGGGCTGTTCTGTGGAGGCCACAGAGAGCCATGGCGGTCAGAGCCATTCGCGGGTACCGACAGCGGTGTCGAGGCGGCATGCCTATTGGCCGAAACACCCCCCTGGGATCTAGAAGCGGAGATGCTCTCCGACCTCTACCGGCGGGTAACCTCAGTGCGCGACGAGGGTGGCTCCCCATCGTCTAACGAGATAGCCACCTGGCGCGAGGACGCCCGCCGAGGCGTCATCGCCCGTTGGGTTACGCGGCTGGAGAGGCCTAGACATGGTTTTGTTACCGTTGGGGCTCTCCGGCCCGTACTGATGGAGTGGATGGAGCGGCGGCACGGAGTCCTCTTCTTTCGGCTGGTGCAGATATTGTCGGGGCACGGTTGCTTCGGCTTGTACCTGCACATGGTTGCGTATAGGGAGTGGACTCCGTCCTGCCACCATTGCAGTAGTGACGAGGACACGGCGCAACATACGCTCGAGGTATGTCCGAGCTGGGATGGGCAGTGCCGTGACCTCGTCGCTGTTATCGGTGCCGAGCTGCCGGCTGTCGCGAAAGTGATGGTCGACAGCGTCAGGAACTGGGACGCGGTCGCCGCCTCCTGCGAGGCTGTCATCTCGCAGAAGGAGGCGGCGGAACGAGTCCGGGAAAATTCCCGTGACCCGGGCCGCCGTCAGCGGCCGGGGCGGCGCAGACGCAAATATCTGCGCCTGATGCCGCCCTAATCGAGGCTTTAGGTGATCGGACCGGGGAATTGTCCGGTCACCCGACGTGAGGCCACCGCGTGAGGGCGTCGACACGAGAGGAACCCGTAAGGGTAAACCGCCGGGCGGGCCACCGAAGACAAAGATTTTGTTTCAGTGTTTGCAGGGTCTGTCTCAGTGTTTGCAGGGTGGGTCCATGGGGTTGCGCGCCGACTCCCCGGATTGATTTGTCGGGGCTCGACCACATCCATGCTCCACACTGCGGAAAAAAAGAAAGAAAAAAATATGGTAGGTCGCTATAATAACCTATCTGTGGAGTCAAATAGGAATACATTGCAAATATAATGTAAGTGCGTACAGGGGAATTTACATACACACATATCATCACGCCATATTCCTTGCAGGGTAGGCAGAGAGAACAGAGTGCCAGAGAACTCTATCCTTGCATACTTGACTCGCTTCCTCAACATTCATAATTCTCTTCATACACGCTCGCCGGTTTCGGAAACTCTTGACACCACCTTCCTTCAGTACGTGACCAATCTGGTCTAGGTAGGTGAGTCTCGGTCTCCCCCGGTACCTACGTCCTTCCACTTTCGCATTGTATATCTTCTTAACCAGACGTTCGTTCGGCATTCTTTCCACATGTCCGAACCATCGGGGCATTCCCTTTCGCATCTTTACACCAATACTCTCTTTCATACCTACTCGCTCTCTTACGTCGTCGTTGCGAATGCGGTCGGTCAGCCTAACTCCACAGATTTTCCGTAGAGATCGCATTTCGATCGCATTAATTTACTTTCATGCTCTTTTCTGCATACGCAACTCTCGCTTCCATATAGTAATGTTGGGACAAGCACTGCGTTATTTATTGCTACACGTGCCTGCTGGCTGAGGTGGTGGCTACTGAGAAGTTGTCCCAACGCTAACTCCACAGATTTTCCGTAGAGATCGCATTTCGACCGCATAAATTTTACTTTCATGCTCTTCTTTTCTCTCTTCTTTCTTCTCTTTCAGGGGAATTTCGAGGCTCTTATCAAAATGGTGACCATAGGTACTGTGGTTCCTTGTGCTCTCATGGTAAAGACTATACTGGGTACCTACCGTCGTATCTTCCGTATCAATTATACGGGCCACGGGGGCCCCCGACGTGCGTAAGCAAAAGTTAATAAACTTCCCAATATTTTTTTTATTTCAAAAATGAAAAAAAAGTACATTTTTTTCCGCGTAAAGCATGCGTTCAAAAGTTGGCAACACCCCACATCGGTTATCGCGGGGATTTCCCCGTTTAAGTCATTATCTTCAACTGTAATAATCGATGTACATACGATGATAAACCACGGATAAGTAGTGTGTATTGACGCGTTTTATTTAATTGTGCATTATTGTGTAGGTACATATAATTTGAATAGTTTATAAAAATTTTGGAAAAAGTGAACGATAGATAATTATGATGAATAAATATTTCTTTTAATTTTATGCAAATATTTTTTCTTTTGTGAGAAATCTTTACCCTTTATAAGGGCCCCCAAACAAATTTTTATATGGGGCCCCGCCAAGGCACGCTACGCTGCTACTGCTTGCCAGTGCTGGGTATGGTTTAATATATTAAGGGTTAAGCATACACTCAGTCGACATCCCTTATTTATAGTGGGAGTTGTAATAATAGGATGAAGAGCACCAGGGGAACAGGGACGCTTCTTTGTTATATTCATAAAAACAACAGCGACTTTCAACCTGTCTTCCAAAAGTAACGATTACGGGATAATCTTCCCTATGGATTTGTCCAACAGTGGACGTCAAGTTCATGGTAGGAAGGTGGTGAAATAGGCCAATTTTCCTCCGTTATGGAGGTAACCGCAGGCTCCAATAGTAAGATATCAATCTGTGTAGATGGTTTTTTTTGTATGAATTTCTTAAGCGATTATAGATAACATGACATTTTCAAATTACTTATTTACGCAATGTTTCGCTTGCATTCATTAAGACGTATACACAGTGACTAGATTTTGTATGTTTAATATTGTCTTCCTATGATGATAAAATGGGAATTCATTTATAACCCCTTTTCTTGCAATAGAAGGATGACGAATTAAAACTCTTATATCAAATCGTCTGGCCAGCGCTGCGTGGTATAATCATAATCAATGTGTAAAAAGATCAATGACTCAATGTCTCTTTGGTTGTAGAGGAAGCACGAATCCAGCAGCGGGACGGGACGTATATATTGCTGAGATGATATCAATGGTAACAAATATGTATTTGTTAAAGGGAAATATATTTTTGTCCGGTAGCCTGTTCATACGTGTCCACTAGTACTTTCAATAAAATGTTTCACAAAAGATTATAATCTTATATCTACATGTATAGAACATATATGTATGACATTAGATTATTTAAATTGAAATGTGAAACGTTGTACAACATTGAAACATTTTCCGTGTGTATTCTTCATTCTGAGATGCTAGCGAAGATGTTAAATTATCGATAGTTTCTATCGCAGACTACTAAGAGATAAGGAAGGACAGGGTAATGGGAGTCGCCGACATGTCTACCCAACTAACATACATTATACAAACATCTCGCGATCAACCTGTCCCCCTCCACCTTTGTCCCTTCGGCCCAGTATTGAACAGCTATATAGCACTAGCAGACGCCTGCACTTTAAAGAAATAGGTGTCCCTGTAAACCGCCCCGTCGCGTCCGTGTAATTTTTCGACGTCGTTAAATAAGAGATAAGTGTATTTTTTTTTTACATTATACAATTAAAATATTCACATTGATTTATTCATAGATTCAAAACAGTGATACATAATTTAAATTGCGTGACTAATTCATGAGTTTTTTTTTTTACTTTTTTCTCATTAGTGTAGTTGTGGGAAATGAGAGTCAGGTGACACCTGTTACCCAGGAGTTAAGAAAACTAAAGTCCAGAAGAAAGACAATGAAAAGACAAAGAAACGACTCTAACGAAAGCTCTTTATCAAATTTTAGTACCAAGGTCTTATGTGTCGTCATCCTCATCAGCCTGGCGCTGATGAGGATGACGACACAGAAAATGCCGGCAACACATTCCTACTATGCTGTGATTTTGGGAGATATAATCAGATGTGGTATAGGGGTAGATATCTAATGTGGGTTATGGGCTCACGCGGAGTGTACCGGTTGGGATTCGGCCGAAAGATATGATTCCGAAGTCTGCTAAATTTTCTTGACTCCGATTACCCACAGGATGATCACCATTACCCTCACATCAGGGTAATGAGAGTCAAATGTGTTTTTTTTTTAATTGTAATAGTTACGAAATCTGTTTACCAAAGTGATTGAAATCGATCTCATATAATAGCTAATTAAATAAATTTAGTATATTAGTAATTGCTTGTTTGTTAAATATATCAATTTTAATTAATGTTTAATTTGATTTCTCACTTAAGTGACTTCCATTACCCCCTTTTCCCCTACTACCTGCCGATTAGTGCCTAGCTATCGCTATCGACAGATGACCTTGAAAATTAATAACAACACCCATGAAGTATAGATACAAGGATTCCGAACGGTATAGGCTTTTCCATAGTATTCATGGACTCAATAATAAACCCAGATCTTAATTCTCTTTTCTGCCACTGGTTGCGCTGGAGTTTAGGACGTACCGTTGCTATTATTATTATTACTCGTAAACACGCGTTAGCTCAGGAATGTTGAATTTAATTAAATATAAAATTCCAGAACTGTCTATTGACAGACAGCAACAAAACATTCCAGTCAATAGCAACAAAACTTCCCGTGTCAGGATTTAAACGAGTATTTCTTTAAAAGTGGCGCGCTCTATCGGCAAAATTTTTGTCCTCTAAATTGAGACCATTTGTTCAACATTACGTTCCAGTGTTGCATAAAAATCGATAGTTTGACTATCGATAGTTAACCTCAAAAAGTATTCATACTATCGATAGTACTATCGATAGTATCGTCACATATCAATACTATCGAGACTATCGATAGTATCGATAGCTCTCCACGAGCAATACTATTGATAACGGCGATACTATCGATAGTGATTCATTCGATAGTATCAATACTATCGATAGTATTGTTAATACCATTAGCTTTAACCTAAAACTATCGATACTATCGATAGTATCGACTATTTCGGGCTATCGATTGCCAGAAAATTTTCAATAGTATTGCTTAAAAATATAAATACCGTAGTTGTGTCCCTGTTGCTTGTTTTCAGTGAATTTTGTGGTGACTTTTCTAGCAGTAACGTGCATTTGCGTTCTTACTTTGAAGTCTAAGTTAGCTAATAATGGTTAAGATCAATAGCCATTGAAAGTTGAGTAAAATTATAATGCTCCGAGACTTCTGGACAATTGGGTCAGAATGTGAGTGTGAATGCGTCCGGGGTAGTACCACACTCTCGCAGAAGATCGACGTCTGAGTAATGGCAATGTGCTATTGCGCTTCGTTCGGTGAGCGAGAAAGCCGGCAGCCCAACTAGGTGGGTTTGGGGATTTTATTAGTAGGCAGCGGCCTAAGCTATACCCTTGGTATTGCCAAGCTCTATGGCAGTAACACTTACCATTAGGTGTGCTGCTGCTTGCTCGTTCGCCACCATAAGCAATAAAATAAAAAAATGGTTTGTATCAGTATACTAATGAAACTCAGAATGTCTATTACTGTAAATTTTTATTGTAGTTATTAGTTTTGATAGTTTCGGTTAAACAAAATTAAGAAAAACATAATCAAGAATTTTGAGTTACAATTCTACACAGAATTATGGCCGACACACACAGAAACACAGAATTACATAGAATGATTAGTCATTAGATTTGTTGTATTTTTAGCAATATTAACCTTGTGAAATAAATTTAACAGGGTCCGAAAAACATAAGTTCTCTGTACGCTCGATTGCAATGTAATCCATCGAGAAGCCTCTATTAAAAATATGCTTACATATATGTAACTTCACATTATAGGGATATAGAAATATGTATCTAACTGAATCCAGTATCAATTTTCAATTGTATATTATATACAATTGAAAATAAAATAAACGAGATGCAACGTTGACATCAAAATTCCCGAATTGAAAACATTTAAACCAGCTTTATGTTACTCTCTCTGACTCCACATTAGGTCCATAAACGTCACATTTTTTTTCACAGCTTGCGTTGCATATATCTTTTTTGTAATGAAGTTTTAAAATATGTCGAATTTCTTCATAGAATTGACTCATTTTAACAAAAATAAAATAAAATGAAAGACGACGGAAAATAACATTTTACTAAATTGTTTCTTTATTTAAATGATACTTTAATTTGTTATCAATACCAGATATAACTAGTACAGCCAAAGAAATTGTATTAAAGTTTATACAGACTATTTGCGAAAAGACTTTTCTCTGTCTTAGTATATACCAATGAATGTAATATAACACTGTGTGATAGTGATAAACACACTTGAAAAATTAAATAATCCAAGAATATGACATAATACTTCTACATTCCCACCGAAACTCAAGAAATATTGACAGCAGCAAGTATTGCTATTATAATTGTTTCACTTTGTTAGTATCACAAATTTAATGTTATTCACCTGACTAAAATTTGTTCTACTCTTCTTCTTATGTATTGGCAATCAGCTACATATACGAGCTATTGGTGCCAGTGTCAAGTTATAAATATTTTCACGTTTTTAGTCTTTCAAGTCAGTCGTTGTCTAATTCAAACTGTACCATTAACAGTGCAATGGCCACACTGTTAATGGTATCTTGTGGGAATTTTGATGGAAAACGAAAACGTTGTAAAGCACTTTTATATGATATTCACTACATCCTAGTATTGCCGCACGTCACATTACATAAAATGCCATCAAAATTATCTAATATAACACGTTAAAACACTAAGATATCGAATATAATACAAGAGCACCACATGACGTTTTCAAATTCCCGTCAAAAGTCGTCTTGTTCTACTCTATGATGACGCAAATTTAAATAAATTTCTTTAATAATAATGTCAGTACTTGGCTTACCACATAACATAGCTTTAGACAACAATACTATCGAATAGTTGCTTGCTATCGATAGTCCAAAATAGTCGATACTATCGATAGTATCGATAGTTTTAAGTTAAAACTAATGGTATTAGCGATACTATCGATAGTATTGATACTATCGAATGAATCACTATCGATAGTATCGATAGTATCGTTGTTATTGATAGTATTGCTCGTAGAGAGCTATCGATACTATCGATAGTATCGATAGTATTGACGTATTACAATACAATCGATATACTATTGATACTATTGCTTATACGTAAACTATCGATAGACAATTGATTGTCTATCGATAGTAGACTATCGATATGCAACACTATTACGTTCGGACTTCTTGTATCTTAATTTCGTGACAGCACCTATAATGCTATCAATATTATCGAGAATATTTTCAAGTGCATTAACAACATGATATAACAATGGTTTATGTGTATTGTAATGCTTTGTCAGAATTATCGGTGACGAAAATCGTCCCAGATTTGGCTGTATGGACTTGTTACCTTTGCTAGTCCGAGCGAACGAATAGAAACAAAAAAAACTGTTTCAATTGTTTATATTTGTATCGTATTTTCAGTATTTTGTATTATGCATGCCTTATATCATAGTTCAATAAATATCCTTTTTTACATTATAATAACTTACATTTAATAATGGTTAACTATTGTTGTGTGTTTGGGTGCGGCCGAAACAATAAAACCAGTAAACATTTGTTTTATTATGGTTTACCAAAAGAGCAAACTCGGTAAGTCTGTAGCTGTATTTTACAAACCAGAAGAAGTGATGTTTTTGAACTAATAGTTAATTAAACTTCGCGATTTTTTTACATATTCGTAATTCCATTGATTAGCAGCTACAGGTTACGTTTTCTATGTACAATCGTGTCAGATTTGTGCCCATGCAACTTTACTACTCTAAAAATGTGTTTTCTAATTAAAATTCTCAATTCCTAAAGAGGGTTGACATCAGGCAGATGTGTTCTTTTTCTTCTTCATTCATCAATATTAGAGAACACAAACTATTTGTTGTTCCCCACATAAATTGAAATAAGGTGCCATTCATAAATTATGTAAGATGTTTATGTTGACTGATTATTATAACTTCTTACTATAGGCAGGGAGGGAGTAGTGAACCTAACATTGTGTAAGATATTAAATTGAAAATTACTCATTTTGGTCAAAACTGTGATAGATTAATGTTATTGCACCATGTTAATGATACCTACTTGTAGTAAGAAGATTGTAATAAAAGTAATTTTCAGAATAAACCACCTTATATTTGATCAATAGGGCCTTTTCTTACAAAAATTCTTATTAAGGGGCAGGGGGGAGTAGTTGCAATCTTATGTTGTCTTACGGTAGGGGGAAGGGGCCAAATCATTCTTCAAAATCCCTTACGTAATTTATGAACGGCCCCTAAGCTAAGAGATGTCTGGTGGTCATCCATTAGCTTGCTGTTTAACATTTTATGTGGTCTGATAAACTCCTCCAGGCCAAATTCTACTTTATAATAGTAATCATTACTTTAAACTACATTTTTCTATTTGATATTTCAGTCTAGAGCAATGGCTACGAGTGATAGCTAGAGAAGATCTCTTAAGGAAGAACCTAAAGAAACTCTCATACCGTGTGTGCTCTCGCCATTTTTCTCCGGCTGACATCAAGAACAAACATTTATGTGCTAATGCTGTGCCGACACTGTGTCTTCCCAATAGCGACTTCCAAGGTATAGGTTATTCAAGTAATGTTATGAATAAAGAAACTAGTAAGAGATGTAATTTTTATAAATTTTTGTGCAGGTAATAAAAACAACTAAACATTTCTCAACAAATGTTTAGTTGTTTTCATTATGTTATAGTAGAATTATTATAATAAAATATTTTAATTCATTATAAAATAAAAAAGGCTTTTTTAATATTCTATATCAACCTCTTCAGATACACTATTATAATTAGCCCTCCTCCTCCAGAAACATGCCATAATTACTTGTCAAAGAGATTGGTGGTCGAAGTTCCTAGTAAGTTTTCAATGAGAGTGCTTTTGCCCATCTGTTTTTTGATTTCCAAAAAAAAAGTAAAGATTGAAAGCATTCTATTCTTGAATTGTCACAGACACAGACAATATGAATTTTATTAATCTAAATGAAATAATTGCAGAAGAAGAAGAAAAGCAAGTGGTTCATGAAGAGATTGCGTGTGATAGTTGTAAGAAACCAATAATTGGTTTTCGCTACAAATGCATTACCTGCCCCGACTTTGATTTGTGTTCCAAGTGCGAGTTGCTTGAGGCACATCCAGATCATTATCTTCTGAGAATACCAAAGCCAGTCAACTATGTAAGTTAATCTTTTACTAACCAGTTTAACAAACATATTAGTCATATGTCCCAGTTTTTGGTATGATTATTATCCACTACCTCCACCACAATATGAGGGCAATTTACCTAAATTATGGTGGTTATATGTATAGTTTATCAAGGTTGCACACCTACTAAGGGCGAGTAAGAGTTGGCACTCACTTTAGTCTTTAAGATTGCAAATAAAGAAGTTTTTATGTGGTGATGGACTAAAGTCGCGTATCGACTTCGCGCTCCAAAAAGACGAACATTGGCGCGCGTTCCGGCCGCGCGCCAATGTGTTCGTTGGAACGCTCGAACATGGAGCGGGTCGTTCCATCTGTTGTCGGTTTTTTGGTGTGTATCAAACGGCGCGCGCGCCAGTTGAGACGGACATGAAAGTATTTTGTGTGTTTGTTGCATTCGAAGCGATGGATAACCAAAGTTGACGTCAATGTAGTACTTTTGTACAGCAGTTCTTTTGAACTGCTGTGGAATAGCAAAAGTTCTTTGCATCATAATAAATAGGTGTATATCTGTCATAAGTGTCATTTCATACTGTATCCTTTTTCGGTAAAACTTTTTCATCCAACAATGCACGTTGTTCGTTTCTGTTCTTCTTCTTATTTTTATGTATTGGCAATCAGCTACTTAAATGAGCCATTGTTGCCAGTGTCGAGTTATAATTATCTTCAAGTTTTTAGTATCTTCAGATTAGTCATTGTCCGTCAGTAAGTCAAATTGTACCCATCAACAGTGCTATGGCCACACTGTTAATGGTATCTTGTGAGAATTTTGATGAAAAACGAAAACGTTGTAAAGCACTTTTATATGATATTCACTACATCTCAGCAGTTCCGTCACATCACATAAAATGCCATCAAAATTATCTAATATAACACACACTAAGATAACGAATATAATACAAGAGCACCACATGACGTTTTAGATTCCCGCCAAAAACCCCCTTCGTTTCTGTTTTCTCTTATACATATAACATAATACTGTGTCGATGGCCCTGTACGGCGCACCGGTGTGGGTGGGGTCCCTGACCGTCCGACTCAGGGCTCTTCTGTGGCGACCACAGAGGGCCATGGCGGTCAGGGCCGTACGCGGGTACCGCACGGTGGCGAAGGAGGCAGCGTGCCTGCTGGCTGGGAGTCCCCCGTGGGACCTGGAGGCGGAAATGCTCGCTGATTTGTATCGGCGGGTGTCGGGGGTGCGCGCGGAGGGCGGTGTGGTCGCTTTGAGGGAACTCACCGCCTGGCGCGTCGACGCCCGCCTAGACGTCATTGCCCGTTGGGCAGTCCGGCTGGAGAGGCCTCGGTTCGGTGTGCGGACCGTAGAGGCCTTCCGGCCGGTGCTGATGCAGTGGTTGGAACGGCGGCACGGGGTGCTCTCCTTCCGACTGGTGCAGGTTTTGACGGGGCATGGATGCTTCGCCAAATATCTGCACAAGGTCGTGAGGAGGGAGAGTACACCGTCCTGCCACCACTGCGATTGCGACGAAGACTCGGTGCAGCATACGCTCGAGGTTTGTGCCGCTTGGGCAGAGCAGCGTCGTGAACTCGTCGCAATCATCGGTGCCGACCTGACGCTGCCGACCATCGCTAGGGCGATGCTCGACAGCGTCAGGAACTGGGACGCGGTCGCAACCTTCTGCGAGGCAGTAGTCTCGCGGAAGGAGGCGACGGAGCGCGTGCGCGAGGAGCGTCTCCTCGACGACGCGAGCCGCCGCTGGCGACTGGGGCGGCGCAGGCGCGGTTACCTGTGCCTGATGCCGCCCTAGCCAAGGCCGCGGGTGGCTGGATCGGGGAATTAGTCCGTCACCAGCCGAGAGGCCGACCGCGTGAGGAAAGACCGACATCCTACGCGAGGGGGGGGGGGGGACGTCGGTCGAGGAGAGGGTACGCCTCGGGGGTATTCCGTCGGACCGACCACTGACGTCAAGTCACTCTGCTCCGGTGGTCGGCCCAACGACGAAGGCGACGTCACGGGTGGGTTACGGGTGTACGTGCTTACGCCCCTCTGTCACCCTGGACGGAGTGGTGCCAGGAGTGCGCCGACCGTAGGCCACCGCAAAAAAAAAATAAAAAATAATACTGTGAATAACTATTAACGCTGCGGCTGCTCGCATACGATGCCTGCATGATGAACGATCAAATACTGGAACAGTTGCCTCGCGCGCCAGGCGCGCTTAGTTTGTATAGTTCATATATTTGGAACGCGTACCGTGGAACGCACTCTCGGTGCGGTCATTCATGGCACGCGCGCCAGGAGCGCGCAGTCGATACCCGGCTTAAGATTACAATTGTGCATTGGATTTTTTGCATGTGGTTGTTGTAAAGGATAAATAATATATGTTGATATCTCTGCAAGGAAAGGAAAGTTCAAAATTAAATCATATACCAACCCTAGGTGTGATTAGTTGCACGCTTAGCATGTTAGACGCACTATACAAGCATGGTATAGTGAGTCAATCAACTAATCCCAGCGGTGGGCTATACGCAAGTGATGAGGTGAGGCGATGAATGCAATACTAGGCAACTAATTATATTTTGTCAAGGGCGTATCCTTAATCCTTACTAATATTATAAATGCGAAAGTAACTCAGTCTGTCGCCCCTTCACGCCAAAACTACTGAACTGATCTAAATAAAATTTGGTACACAGATAGTCAAGAGCCTGATAAAGGACATAGGCTACTTTTTAATTGAAAAAAAGGGGTTGTAAAGGGGGATGAAAATTTGTAAGGAAGTATCGTCATTTTTAAAAACAGAAGCTTCAAACTTAATTTTAGGATATTGATTAGATATAAATAAATATGACATTAAAATTTTGCCAAAAGGCAAGTAGCCTTTTACGCGGGCGAAGCCGCGGGCTAAAGCTAGTATATTATAATTTATTTACAGAAGGTAGCAGATGATTTAATAAAGAAATGGCAACAATTAATCAAAATAGAACATGTGGCTGTGGATGAACTAAATGCAAGCAGCGATGATGACATACCTATTAAAATGTATGTCACCCAATATGACAATAAAGTAGACCTACCTGAAGATATGAAGGCTAAAATTCGCAGTGAAGTCACTAGAGTGTTAAGTATAAAGCATCTCGAACCAAAGAAAAGAAAAAGAGACTTTAAAAAGAAGGAAAATAATAAAAAGAAAAAGGCTGAGAATTTGGAGAATAAAATTTGTGTTACAAAAGAATTTGTAACATTAGACCACTCGGTGCCAGAAGTTGCCTTTGCTGATGTCAATGACTTGAGAGGAGTCCAAATTTTAGATATTAAAGATGAAATAAGTGCAGATATCTCATCGAATTTAAAAGGTATTTATGATATCATATCCGTATGGCGACAGAGTAAGAATACAATTCAGCAACCCCAATCCTAACCGTGGGTGATCATAAAAGACGACTAAGGGATACAAACGCATATAACATCTATGTAAGTCAACATGTCTGACCAGCATGGTATAGTATGTCAATTTCCCTTCCATTAAGGAGGAGGCTTGAGCCCAACAGTGGGACATAATGATATGAGCTGAGATGATGATATCATTATAAAAGTATAGGTGTATTTATTAATCCAGGATATTCATTAGCTTCCAAATTGGAATACAATACATATGGATTATATGAATCACATGCTGTATTCTCTAACAGTGTTTTATCAAGATACACTCAACATCAACTGCCATCATAAACCTGCATCCCAATTAAGACAATTATGGCGTTAGTTCTCTTTGTAATGAGTCCTATGTCACAGTGGCTGTTGAAGTGCCAATAAATGGGATCTAACCGAATACAACTTACCTTAATATATTTCTCTAAATAATATACTTCTCTTAGTTCCAGAGCCAGACCAGATAATGACAGACTTGAATTTAACAGATGCAGATTTCATTTTAACATCTCTGAGTTAAATTCAATAACGAGCAATGAGATTTTAACGAGATGACGGAAATCTGACACTTCCAGGAACGATTGGTTGATCAAGGCAAAAATGATAATTGGTTGAAAATACTTAGTTATTTAGAGCCAGAAGTAAATCAACTACTATCTCTACTTATCGCATTGGCCACTGACCCCTTGACTTTGGTGATCACATATGCAGTCTACTTGTCACACAAAAGGGTTAAGATGAAAACCGGTAGATTAAGCCAGAAAAATGATTTAATTAGGAACGAGAGGACAATAAACAATAATTACCTATACCTTACTTCATTTTATTCATTTACTAGCTTGTATATGCGTGCCCATTTATAATGCAGTAACCCTTATGCTAGGGCCGCACCTGCGTTTATCGTCACGAAACTTCGTGCAATGCACAGAACAAAATACTCAGGTATAGTCTCATTGCCCCACAGTTTTATTAAATGTTAGTTTAGTAAGATAATTGTGATTTTACAGTGTTTTGAATCATCAGTGACGAAATTGACGCTTTTAGTGTTGTGTTACAATAACTTATGAGATAAAAACTCCATTGTGAAATTTTGACGCTTTTGTGTTATCTATTAAGGTTTTAAGAGATAGAGACTCATTGTGAGATACTGTCACTTTTTGTTATTTTCTACAAAGGCTGGAAAGTAAACTGTAAAGTGCGTAAAATTGTGGTATGACTTCAAATAAATATCGTACAGAGAATGTCTGACATCTTGTTTTATTTAACCATTGTAAATCCGTTTATTCGTTTGTTGTTTTTGCACAATTTTTATACATTCGAATATAGGTAAGTACCTCAATTGTATTGTGCAAAAACAGCAATCGCAAATTCGATAGCTGAATATTGTTTTGAAATGAGCGGGATATTTAAAAATATAATTACATTTTAAATATCCCGCTCTACGAATGTTTTCGATAAAATAAACTGGAGCGCTAGTGTGCATCGTGTAAGCAATTCTAAAGTATAAAGTTGTCGTTCTTCTCTCTGAGTATTTTGTTCTGTGGACTACTATACACGCAGATGTGACCGGTCATTATCGGCTATCGTCGCGAACATTCGGGCTTCGTGTGCGTTATCGCTTAGTTAGCGATAAGTCAAAGGGTGTTAGCGCGCTAATACACCGCGGTCTGTGGTCACACTAGTAGGGATGTGAAGTTAATGGAAAAAAATCGATTAGATAAAAATCGAATTTTCTTTATTCTATATTAATCGATTTGCCAAAAATCGATTTTAATAAAAATAAATAATCGATTTTTAAGGAATAGTTGATTTTACTATTATTTAAAAATCTATATGCTTTTTGTATTCCAGTAATAAACCTAAGAGATTCATATTAACAATTTATCAGATTAAAAATCAAATAAAATTATATAAATAAAAAATTAACTAATTCATAACTAAAAATCAAACCGAAGGTTCCTTTAAATTTTCAAAGTAAGGCATAAGGAAACCAAATGTCATTATTGATACAAATTTTCAGTCCCATTTTATTAAAAAAAAAAATTAAATGAGCATCCTTTTTTTTGTTATCGCTGTGAAAACGTTTTTATGCGCTATCCTCCGTCGTCGGTGACGGACGCGGCGGAGTGTGGGACTCACCGGCCAGCTGAAGCCCAACTGAAATACCCACTAAAACTACAGCGGCCCCTTCCGCGCTTTTATGGGGCGCCGGAGAGTTCGACTGACATTCGTACCTCAAGGCGGTGTGAGGAGGTGCGCATAACGGCGCCTCCTCCTCCCCGGTCGCTGGTGGCGGAGTGAGTCAGCGGACGCAAGCGCCTCGCGTTCCTGCTCCGCGACTTCCTTCCTTTTCAAGATGGCCTCACAAAAGGAGGCCATCGACGACCAGCACCTGTCGCTGTCAAGCATCTTCGAGATGATGGTCAACAACGACAGGTCTATCCCAACGACCGCCGATAGGACATGGCGCTGGGATCCCCGGGCGTAGCATACCTCCAGAGTGTGACGCACGTCGCCTACTGGTGCACCACACTCGTGACACCCGGAAATGATGAGCATCCTAACAAGACAACCATATTGTCTCAAAAACTAAAATATAAATCAGAACAAAAGAAAATTGCCATAAATATCCAGTACTATTTTACAATTACACCTACGTTCAGCTGTGGACGGCAATAGGGTGATATATTTTTTTTAATGGTTTAGCACTAAAGAAATAATATTTTTTGTATTGCGGGGGACTTAACAAACATGCAATTAACGGATACAAATTACATCCAGACACAGAATAACACTTTGTGGGTCGCACACAGAAATGTACAAAATGGTTTTAAAAAAGCATTTAAATACAAAATGCAAAATACTTTTCAGATTTACTATTTCAAATGCAAAATATCAAATAGTTTTGCGTTTTGTATTTCAAATGCAAAATAGGTATTTTCAAAATAAGATACCTTTTGACTAAATCTCAGAAATTTTTATTTATTTTAGGTATTTATCATTATGCTGGGGCCGCACCTGCGTGTAACGTCACGAAGCTTCGTGCAATGAGACGATACACGCAGATGTGACCGGTCATTATTGGCTATCGTCGCGAACATTCGGGCTTCGTGTGCAATATCGCTTGGGTGGCGATAAGTCAAAGGGTTTTAGCGCGCTAATATATCGCGCTCTGTGGTCAGACTAGCGTTTTTCATTTCGGGGGAAATTTTCATTGTGTTTAGACGCGTTCGAGGATCTCCAGTTTATCAATAAATATGGAGTGGGGTGATGTATTTCATCACCCCACTCGTGTTAGAATTTATACACCATTATGAAGCGGAACCCATGAAGGGATCTATAAATATCATTACCTATGTAATTATTAGCATAATATAGCTGTAATAGTAAAGCAATTCATCATCCATACTTAACGCATGAAAATGATTTCGGCCATCTTTAATTATTGCACGATACTTCGTGTAAAATACCGAAGTCGCTAATGTGACCAAAGTTTTATCGCGATAATTTTCTAGTGTACCAAACGTACGAAGCTTTGCCACAAATTACTTCGGGACGATACACGCAGGTGCGGCCCTAGCATTAGAATAAAAACATATAGAAGGATAGTTCGGTACGCATAAGATAGGGGATGTGAATTCTATTCTTACTACGTAACCACACGGAAAGGAACATTCTAAGAGTAAAACGTCAAAATTTTTTCCCTTGTGTATTGAGTGAGGTCGAGCCTGGGGGGGCACACTTAAAACATTACTTATTTTTACTGACCGTCGCGCCGCCTACAGATTGGTTGTACAAACTTAACTGCTGCCATTTTGTCCTGTCTGTCAAACGTTTGACAACTGAGAATTGTTATTTTTTGTTCCTAGCGTAGGTACTTATTGTCATCGATCTATTTTCGGTTATTGATATTTTTCTGAAAATTATCTCAAGTTTCAATGTTAGGCTGATATTATTATTGTTTAATTATCAGCTGATATGTTTTTTTTATATTTCAGGGTAGCTTTCATAGTAAAAGAAAATTCTATGTAATTACACATACACATGTAGATATGTATATATATTACTTCAACTTTAGTTCACCGCCTAAACTCTGGGTGGCAGCACTTTCCATACATGCATATTTTATCATCGAGTTGCCACTCTTTTTCAATTTAATAACTTTACTCTTTGGGTCGAGCTAATGACTATACGTAAGTAAATAAAATCATTAAATACAAAAAGGAGCTTACGAATGTCTAATGCTAGGGCCGCACCTGCGTGTATCGCCATGAAGCATCGTGCAATGAGACGATACACGCAGATGTGACCGGTCATTATCGACTATCGTCGTGAACATTTGGGCTTCGTGTGCGCTCCGGAACTACTCATCTCTATGAGTAGTTCCGGAGCGTAATAGTTCCGAGAACTATGTCTTTTGCCGGAACGATCTAGTTCCAATTCAACCACACGGCTGAGATAGTTCCATAGGTCCGAGTCGTTCCGACGACCGAGTTGTTCCGACGACTGAGTTGTTCCGACGACCGAATCGTTCCGACGACCGAGTAATAAAGCGTGCGTCATGCATGCGCCTAAATATTCTTCTATATATCTTGGTTGTCCGTCCTAACCCTGTCATGTCAAGTATGAGGGTAAATCAACTGATATTCCGACAATTACTGACAAATAAACGGTACCTAAAAATAACTTTTATTTCGTAGTTTATAGCTCCTTCAAAATACTAAATTTGAAGGAGTTATAAACTTTGAAATATGGATCTTGAATGGCTGGAGCCGATTAAAATTATGTCCGCACATTTTACGTTGGATTGGATTGCACAATCATGTCATTAGAACCGATAGGATAGGACTCATGTACTATCGGTCAGCGGAACTAGATAGGTCCGCGAACATGTTTCCTGGATATAGTTCCGACAGAAAAAGGAATCGTTCCATGTCCGATCCGCTCCAGGACATGATTTGCACATGACTAGTGCGTTATCGCTTGGTAGGCGATAAGTCAAAGGTTTTTATCGCGCCAGCGTGGTCAGACTAGCATTTTTCATTTCGGCGGAAATTTTCGATGTGTTTAGACGCGTTCGAGGATCTCCAGTTAATCAATAAATATGGAGTGGAGCGATGAAATGGTGTTAAAATTTTTACACCATTATGAAACTGAACCCATGAAGGGATTCAAAAAGATCATTATGTAATTATTAGCATAATATAGCTATAAAAGTAAAGCAATTCGTCATCCATAGTTAATCGCATGAAAATGATTTCGGCCATCTTTAATTATTGCATGACACTTCGTGTAAAATACCGCAGTCGCCAATGTGACCACAATATTATCGCGATAACTTTTTAGTGAACATAACGTACGAAGGTTCGCCACATATTACTTCGGGACGATACACGCAGGTGCGGCCTTAGCATAAGAATCATACGAATATATAAAAATTATTTAACGTAAATTATTATTACTTTTCTTTTTTAACAGTTTTGATTGAGTTTAAGGGTATCGCCTATAATATGCGCTCTGGGTGCAGGTTCACCATGCTAGCTACGCGACTGGCCTAGCCGGCAAACGTTTGGAAAAGTTTTGAATTACAATATACCGCTCTTAATGAACCAATTACCATTTACAATAAAAACAGAAATGAATAGCAACAACTATAAAGATAAACTAAGACAATATTTTAT
Source organism: Lymantria monacha (assembly GCA_905163515.2). Lineage (NCBI taxonomy): Eukaryota > Metazoa > Arthropoda > Insecta > Lepidoptera > Erebidae > Lymantria > Lymantria monacha. The sequence continues at coordinate 7,748,857 of LR991107.1, read as the reverse complement.
TAAAACTTTGAATGCCTAAATTAAGTTCTATAAAAAAATATTAATTGAAACAATCTGAAACATTTCTTACCAATTAATACAAAGAATATTATTTTCAACTACCCTCTCCCTTTTTTGTGTTTGCTGTTTTGCTTAATCTTTATCTTAATTTTAATTATTTTGTATATTGTAATTTAAATTGTTAAGACGAATCAAATACGTGTATAAGTCAACTTAGTAAACATGCGCGAAACAGTACTTCGCGAAGTGATGTGATATGGCATTACATTTCGTGCCGAGTAATATTACATTTTACCATCACTTCAAACATCACACATGACATGTCATGTCATGTGTGATGCGTAATGTGATAGCGCTCTATATATACGGCGGGTGGCGTCAAGAAATATAAGCCTTAACGTTATGAAAATAAAGCTCAAAATAAATATTGAATTGCCAGACACCGAACATTGCAGAAATGCAGAACAGTACGCGGGTGTTCGCATCATGTTTAATGTGATGTGATGTCTAGTAGCGTAATGTGTAATATAACAGTACGCGGTCGGGGAATATTACATGTGATACATCACTCGCATTACTTACACATGTCTACAACTTAGGCTTTGTCGGATTTATAAGATAAATGTTCAAGGAATTGTATACATTGTTTTTAAATAAATAAAATGTATTTTCATGTACTGACAAAATTCATAATTTGGCTATCAGCGCCCAGTTAATGGTGATGTATTACATATGTATACTGTATAAATAGGCCTCTCAATATGATAGTTTAAAATAATATGAAATATGAAGAAAATTAAATAAGACTTAGCTGTATGGACCATGTTTCTTTTGCATTCCCGAACGGATGAGAAGAACAAAAAATAAATCTATGGTAAAGATACACAGATTGCTACTTACCCGGGTCTGACATCTGAGGTCTGACACTTGTAAATAGTGAAAGCATTACATTACTCTATGGTAAAAGGCTTTTAGGTTACAAATATTTTGTTTGTAAATTATACCTACCTGTCTGAGACCTAGGGCTCTATTATGATAAGAGCATAGAGCAAATAAGAATATAATGTAATGCATACTTATATGTGCGCATTTATTTGATAAATTTATTGATTATGGATAATGGGAGTATATCGAAGCCCAAGTCGGAGTCGCAGAACTCTGAAGTTCTTGGGCTACCGGGGACTTCGAAACCGACAGAAAAGGTGAGATCTTCCTATACATAATGATAGCTACCAGTCATAGTTATAGATAACGATTTATTGTTATGTTTATGATCTGTTTTGTTATTGATTTTTCTATGAATATAAGAATATTTGTATGTGAGAGTATTATTTGATTGATTTATAACATCTAAGACAGCTTGTATGTCATAGATTCTTATACGCTATTTAATTAGAGTTTACTGAAAAAAATACATTTTAAAATTTTTATTATGTTCAAAATAATACTCTTTTAGATATTGAAAGCATCAAATTAAATCCACTCTACTAATCAGCTCAAAAATAAATAAATAAGATATATAGGTAAATAAAACAATAGGTACCGGGGGAGACCGAGACTAACCTACCAAGACCAGATTGGTCATGTACTGAAGGAAGGTGGAGTCAAGAGTCTCGGAAACCGGCGAGCGTGTATGAAGAGAATTATGAATGTTGAGGAAGTGAGTGAAGTATGCAAGGATAGAGTTCTCTGGCACTCTGTTCCCTCTGCCTACCCTGCAAGGGATGTGACGTGATGATATGTATGTATGTATGTAAAATAATAAGAATGTTCTACATTCAAATTACTTAAATTTTTAGCATTTAATATGCTTAATTATTTATAAGTTTCATATTCGGGTTGTTTCGTATTCGGGTATTTATAAATGTTCTACATGCCAAGTCTATGCATACTTATACAGATTATTATTAGTAAAATTATTACAATTATAATAAAAATGATTAACTGTTTCAGTCAACACTTAATATACCAATACCACCTACAAATACAGCTTCACCATCCACATCAGTAGGATATAAATTGAAGCCTTCACTGAAGGGCGTAGAAAACGCTAAGAAAAGACTTAGAGCATTTTCAATTCAAAAGAAAACTCCCATCACACCGGTAAACGTAAATAAACCTGTTACTCCATCAGGTTCTGGAAGTGGTAGTAAGTAATAATTTATAAATAAACTTTTTTAATATTAGCTAGTGAAATCAGATGCCAGTCAACTGTATATATATATATATATATTTGAAAATTAATGAGATCTGAAATTAAGTTCATGTCTCACACTGTGATTTGATTGGACTGTGAACTGACAACATTATGAAGATCGCAGGAAACCATTGGATGCAGATGGCACAGGACCGTTTGGATGGCATTCTCATGGGGAGGCCTATGTCCAACAGTGGATGTTTACGGGCCGATGGATGGATGGTTTGTGATTTGAAATAATAATGTCAACTTTAGCATTCAATAAACTTCATGTGCTAATACACAGACATTATTTAGTATTTGAGTTTTTAACTATTTATGTATTCGTGCACTGTAATGTATATTATGCAGTGTGTGAAAATAACTTTTGATCTTCAAAGAATAAATGGGTATCCTAAGTAAAATAGTAGAATTTTATCTGCACAATTTGGCAATGTGATGGGGCAAATGAATGTTTGCTTTAAAATCCTTATGTCTAATTTTCTAGACTATAATATTATTTTAAGAATATGTAGTAAGAGATATATAATAATTAGTTAAAAATAATGATCCATTTGCTAGCTGAAAATTGAATGCAATGGAATTGATTTCGTTTGATGTCTGATCCATTATCTGGCTACCTAAAGTTATACTGAATTAAATAATTAAGTTAGCTGTCATGGTTATGATTGTTAAGCTTTTTTACAACATGAGCTAGCTAAAAATTCATATAACCTTTCCTAAAAATTAAAGTATTTTCAGATGCTACTGTTTTCATTGGCAAGCTGAGTGGGGTGAAAGTTACTCCGAAGCCTGAAGATTCTGACCAAAAGAGGCCCCCAAAACCACCTAAACCTGGCCAAAATAAGAAAGCATTGCAAGGTAAAGTATTTTAATGTACCGATTTGGCCCTGAGACAATTGTGTTTACAACTAATAATATGTATAATAACTAGCCAATCCAATATATGCTGTTCTGTACAAATCTTAAAGTAGAATTCCTTAAGATTGATTGAAGCCATCTACTTGATCTCATTGTTAATATAAACCATTCTTGAATCCACATGAACATAAAAATATTCATCAACATCAGTCCAGCCATTTGGAAGTTCAGTCATTTCACACATATACAGATGAATAGATTAATTATCATCATTGTAGTTTATGCGTATAATATTATAATTACGTGCTTAGCTTCTAGAATATTTACATGACTGTTCTCTACGACCCGCAACACACAAGTGCCTCGCGACAAGCATCTACCAAGCTCTTATATATTATACCCACATATTTTTCAATCTACCCACATTTACGAATTATATTAATTATGCATACACTACAATCATCATCATCTCAAGTCCTATTTATCCCACTGTTGGGCTCGACCCTTCTCCATAATTGGAGGAAAATTGACCTAAACTACCACGGTGTTGGTATAGGTTTGTTTTGAGATTTCCTACTCTTGCATAGATGTTATATGCGTTTTATATCCCTTAGTCATCTCTTACGATCACCCACAGGTAAGATAGATGGTGGTGAATTCTATTCTTACTCCATCATCACACAGAAAATTAATAGGATGTATATAATAAGGGATACTTAACACCTTCATCTATAGATAATCTGGCCTTTATATAGGCTATGGTCTGGTTACATTTCAACCATTTGGTTGAGGTGAATAATCAGCATGAGATCTATAACCTTCTGAATTACGCCTCTCCACCAATTGATTCCCACAAGTGCTTGAATACCAAGCTCCTTGTCTTAACATACTTAATAGGACTTTTTTTTATGGAATGTCTTCTATAGTTTCATTCATTATTGTGATGACAATGATGATGATTTCAGCTGAAAAGAAGATCATTACTAACTCTTTATATTTATCCACAGATGTACCTTATACAGTATTACAAAAGCGCACTCTATCAGAAATTGAAGACATGAAGCGGAAAATGGAACTCATTGAATTAGGAATCCCTTTAGGTTTGATCTGTCCAACATCTACAAGTGAAAAAGCTATGCCCACGAAGGCAATGCCTCCTATCAAATCATTTTTGGGTAAGTCTTAATGATAAATTACTGCTAGTGTAAATCAATGTCCATGTGTGAAGTGCTCTTCACCTTTAAGGATAAAAAGTGTCACCATCCTTTACTTTTCCGTTGGAGTTATAGAAACGGCTGAGGCTGAATCACTAGGTGAATGGGGAGCAGTACTCTCTTAGGAAACTTCGAAACAACTGCAGCCGCCGACGAAGTGCTTGCTAGGTCTAAGCTAATCCTATGTGTGTCAGTGGACTTGTATGAGTTGATGGCAGGACTATTATTCACATGGTTGTAAAATAAGTGCATGTAACAGCATTTAGCATGTTGAGATAGATAGATGTGGTGCGTTTGAAGAGTACAGGGTGAGAGTAATATATTGTTATGGAAATATAAACTACAAATGTGGAAGTTATCAGGGCTGAGAGACAGCCAAATAAGGCCATAATAGGGAATATGCACGTGACTCCAAAATGAACAAAATATTTTTATTTGTAATCTTTATTGCTTAAAAAACCTTCCTATACAATTATTTATTAAATTCATCATTATTTAATAGTGAAATTTAATTATCAAAAATCGGCCTTTTTGATATTCGCTCGCAAATTTCTAAAACGCGACGCGATTGATTGTTCAAAACGTGACGTCATCGTACATTCGAGTTTGGTATCAAGGTGTTTCTAGTGATTATTTTGTATCGTTACCTAGTTATTTCATGAGTTGTTAGTTTTCTGTGTTCAAGTATTGATCCTTGTGAATGAAATACTTAACAAACGTCACTTTTTGTTACTGTACTAATGCCATTATTTTGTATTGCAAATAATTCTCTGTATCTGAAACCCAATAGAAAGGTAAATAATAAATAATTTCGAATTTTTCTCTTACTCAAATAAGTTACATTCATAGGTATCATAGATGGCAATCCGTAGTCTCTGCCTACCCCTCTGGGAAACAGGCGTGAGGCTATGTATGTATGTATCATAGATGACAAAACATATATTACTTTTATGGATAAAGACCCATGTACCTATTAGATATTGAGAATATATCTTTAAGAACTTTACGTAAACTAAGTAGGTATGTGTACGTCGAAGTTTGTAAATAAAACAAGAATGTGCATGTAATTAAGGAAAAATGATTCTTTTATATACTTCATCACTTCTCTAATGTGTTTACTTACGTTAAAATGATCTTCACAACAGTATAAACTGCTGAAACACGACACATTGTCTCTTTTCATCGCCTTGCATCATTTTTTTCTTATTGGAACGAAGTTCCTTATCGCGCGTTGTGAAAGACGGAAAAAATTCTTACGAAAAGTTGTCACGACACTTTTTGCTATAGTAAGCTATTGTAAGCTGTGCGGCGTCGCTCGTCGGTTCTCTTATAGAAAGCAAGCCAGATATTTTCATTTCTATTTCGCATTGAACAGTGTGGTGTCGCGACGATTTTTTTTATAGATAGAGTGATTCAAGAGGAAGGTTTATATGTATAATATATGCATAATGTACTAGAGAAACACTGATAATTTTAGAGGTTTCTAATGTGATGTCGTAAATAAACACATTATTTTGCGCTTACATTGCAAACGCTGGCTGAACCCTACGAAATAGATCAAAATAAAGTACTACAGTATTATACAGCTTAAAAAGGCCTACAAAAAAGTCCGCGATGGTATATATCTATCTCTTAACGATAACATACTATATCCATTTTAATACTTTAAAAAATGTTCTATTATAAAACGATAATTGAAAAGCTATTTACACAAATACTGTATTAATCCTTATCATTTTAAATACATTAGTTGGCTTGAGCATTTCATGAAGATATTTTTTTTCCTTCAGACCATGCAAATTAAATCAATACCTTAAGAGATATAGCAAAATCAAAATAATGCGCAACGAAATTATTTTCGCCCGTGACCGGGCCGCGTGGCCGGCTCGCGTTCGAGCTCGGGGCCGAAAAGTTTTGGTAGTCTAGTGGAATTGTATATCCTATTATTAATATTATAAACGTGAAAGTTTGTAATAATGTATGGATGTGAACATGTTTGTTGCTCTTTCACGTAAAAACTACTGAATGGATTTTGATGAAATTTATAGTAATATAGCTTGCACATCAGAATAACACATAGGCTATAATTTATAAAGATATTTTGCAAATTGGCTAAAATATAACGATAAAAATCGCTTAAGGTAGAAAAAAATTATATAATTAAAATAGAACTTCGTTCCATCCGGGTGTCCCTTGACACCTCCGGTTTTTTTTATTACATTTTTCGGCATAAGGAAATATACTTTGTTAGGTGCAGTTTTGATAATATTTTGGCACATAGGAACGACACATTATTTATAATACAGTTTTCTGTTATTTTCCATGGTAATAAGTTGACTTTACACTCACTTTTTTAATTATCAATAACTTCGTGAACCAAACATTTCGTTGTTGACATCCAGCTTGTGTGTGTATTCTGACGTCACAGAAGCGCGCCATAATAGCCGTGTTTAAATCACCGAAAAACGATAGTGACTTTAATATATTTTTTTTAGCTTAATGGTTTATATTTTGGATGTGTTATATTTATTTTCGGTAATATAATAACAAGTACCTAGAAACGTTTAAAAAAATAAAAAAAAATCATGCATATTCTCCATTGAGTCGGAAAGAACTTTTTATGGCGTGTTATGGGAAGGCTATATATTGACTTGCTGCTCGAGAAAATCGGTACGAATTGCAAAGCAACCATAACACGCCAATAAAAAGGGGGTATGGCATTTGCTTTTTAACTAATTCATAATTTGTTCACGCCTTTGTCTTGCTTTTGCACGAAGCTAACAGGAAATGTTTCTGCAATGATAGAAGAGAATGGCGTTCGTCTGATCGTCGGGTTCAAACGAAACGAATGCGTACCAGAATTGGGTGTCCCTTCATTGATTGTTTGTATTATATAATCTGTTTATGGGTAGTTAGTAATATTTGGAATTTTGGAAACACTAGTTTTAATTTTAAGAGGTTATTAGCATATTTTATTAAACTATTTATCTTAGTTAATTGTATGTTAAATATCCAGACACTTTAGATAATAGTAAAGCTTTAGATATAGTTGTTTATTCAGTTGCTGCCTATTCTTTTTTAGTAGTGGTAGGACCACGCTGTTGACAGTTCTCTGTCTACAGCCGCGGGCCGGTCCGTCTCGGGTAGTACCACACTCTCGCAGAAGATCGACGTCTGAGTAATGGCAATGTGCTATTGCTCTTCGTTCGGTAAGCGAGAGCCAGAAGCCCAACTGGATGGGTTTGGGGTTTGTATTGGTAGGCAGCCTAGCTATATCCTTGGTATTACAAAGGTCCATGGGCAGCAGTAACGCTTACCATCAGGTGTGCTACGTGCTCGTTTGCCACCATACGCAATAAAAAAACTAGAAATCATTCCAGTTAAATTAGATCTGAAGTGAAATGATGAATTTTAGTGATTCAATATGTATAATCTTACATAAAAAAATGGATAAGGACGTTTTATTTGTGCTAAAAGAATTGGCAGCAAAATAAATCATAATGATATTATTTAAAATAGTAGTTAGTTTGTATCTAATATTTAAATTAAAATTTAGGTCTATATCTATACTAGAAATAGAGAAACAGTTACAAAACAGATTAAAAAGAATCAATTTTTTTTCAGACCCAGCCAAGCTAGATGAAATCATCAATGAGGCTAAAAAGGCTAAAGCTGAAGGCAGGGAATTCAAATTTGACTACCAAAAGTTACTGCCAGATTATGACAACCCATTCCAGCGTAAAAAAGATGAGCTTGATGTTGTTAATAAAACAGAACCTGAAAAAGATTACTACAAGCGATTAGACAAAGATAAAAGGAAAAGTGAAAGATATGATAGAGACTCTAGAAGGCATTCCTTACATAAGAGAGATGATAAAGATAAACGGAAAGACGAAAGAGATAGACATAGCGAGAAAACAAGAGAAAGAGAATATAGAAGTGAAACAAAGAAATCAGTCGAAAGAGAAACTGATGTTAATCTAAGTGATTATCTTGTTTGTGATAGCTGGTCCCTAGATAATGAAGATAAAACTAATAGTTCTAGTCCTACACGACAAGAGATAGATAATTCAGAGGATAAGAAAACATCACCTACAAAAGAAAAACCAAAAGAAATAATAGACGTGAAAGTATCAAAACAGTATTCAGAAAAACCTCTAGATAGTCCTAAAATTACACCCGTTAAAAGGATGGAAAAGCTACATCCTGTCATGGACTCATTCAAATATGAACTAGATTCTAACGACGAAGAAGCCTTAGACATATTTGACGAGAACTGTGACATAACAAGATATTCGAAAGTAACACAAAAGAAAGATGAATTTGATTCTACATTAGAAAAACTTTTTGAAAATGAGCAATCCAATAAATTTATATCTAACGATACATTAACTGACGACACGTTTTTAGAATCTGTTATAAATGAGATAAAGCAAGAGGACATGAGTGATGATGAAGAAAGCCGTGATAAGGGACTAGTTGAATATGATTCGCCTTCCAGAGAAAGTAGTCCCAAAGATGACAGGAGTGTGACTCCTGAATTAGATGAGAAGATGCGGGACATACAATCGCGTAGAAGTGATTATTCAGATGGATATCGGTCTACCGAGAGTGGTTATAAATCTACTGAAAGCGGTTACAGGTCTAGTGGTTCATATAAGTCTGATAATAGATCTGATAGTTACAGATTATCAGTAGATAATGATTTAACAAATCGTATGTCTAAATCCACAGTTGATTCATTGGAGACTTGGAGTTTTGTGCTCAAAATATGTCAGCCATTGTTATTTAGGCATGATAGGAATAAGTGCTATAGGTAAGTTAAATTGCTTTTGATTGTTATAATAGTTAGTAATTTAAGTATTGATTACAATAATGCATAGATACACATGCCCGTTGCCCAAAAGATTGGGGTGAGACTACTTTTACCAACAAGGCATACTTTTCTTCTATCATTTATACTCATTACAATTTTCCTATTATATCCGTGTGGTGACGGAGTAAGAATACAATTCACCACCCCCTATCTTACCCGTGGGTGATCGTAAGAGACGACTAAGGGATATAAAACGCATATAACATCTATGCAAGAGAAGTATAACTCGAATCAAAACTCTATACCAACACGTTTGACCAGCGTAGTATAGTAGGTTAATTTCCCTCCCATTACGAAGGAAGCTCGAGCCCAACAGTGGGACATGTATGGGCTGTGATGATGATGATGATGACGGTTTTCCGGCGTAATCTAGTTACGGATACTTTTAATAAGACCTTTCAACGTCGTTTCCTTTTAGTAATCCTCACATTAATATTTGCTCTGTATATTAGCTTCGTTAATATGCCTTCACAATTTTTTTTACGTCTCCAAATGAACTTGATTATAATAATAGTTGTGCATTTTAGGGAATCGCATACTCTCCCTAAAATCTGGTATGCGGAGAACCCGAAGAGGTGTTTGTGCGTGAAAGACCGTGCTATCGTATACCAAGAGCTTGAAACTTGCAAGATGAATCTCGTGGACAGGGTGTACGGCTGTGACCAGTAAGTAATTTTGATTAAGTAAATTTGAAATATACATTAAACAATACTAATAGCGTGTACATTATGAAAATGAGAATTTATAACTTTCGGTTGATGATACTATTTTTGAAGACGAGAACAATTCTTTTGAAGAGTAATCACTAGAATACAAATTAGTTAGAATAATAATATATTTTTTTGGGCACTTTATAAATCGATAAGGTCGGAAATTTAGCAACTTTCATCCTCTCCAAAGGGCCATTTGCTAAGAAGGCTACAGATGGAGCTCAACCGAATAATCAAATACTTACGCTGCGTTAGATAATACAGAAAACTTTATACTGGACTATGGACAAAGCTGTGTGATAGCGGCTACGAATACTACCAACCCTTACTTAGCACGTGGATGTCGTAAAAGACGACTAAGAGCCTTATAATCATCTGGGCCAACTCCATCTGATGCCGTTTGGTCAACTTTCATATCCAAGGAGGATTGACCTCTGGCAGGCGGTCGGTCGTAAAACTATTACCAATAACTTTTACAATATGTACTATGAAAGAAGAGTACATATTGTACCGACCCCAGGTAATTGGGATAAGAGTAGGAGAATGATCATGACGGACAAAGCGTGGTATTATATTTATCTTCCATTAGGTTATCACTTTTTTTGTTTCCACTATAGCAGTAATTCTATCACTTAAGGCGATCGGTGCTTAAAAAAACAATGGTATTTATTTTTATAACTTTATAGAATTCCAGAGTCGGAGTTCTCCAAGGCATGCGCCTGGTACCCTCGCTTTGCGCAATGTTTAACAGAGTCCAATACATTGCCCACTGTCGCCACATCTACCGAGTGGGAAGCGGATGATAGCCAGACTGAAATGTTACCTGACAAAGATAAGAGTACCTATAAAGGTGGCAAGTCCACTACACCTCTGAAGAGTGAAGAGATTTCTCTTGATAGAGAGTATCAGAGGTGAGTATAAGTAAAGACCATAGTAAATACAATAGCTATAGTAACACTAATTGGTGAAATAGTCGCTTTTCTTATTTTTTTTTTGTATCTTCATACATCAATTACTATCACGCTTTTAATGAGATTTTTATATTTATAGACTGTAGTTTCAGTTAGATTTAAATTAATTTTTGGGATGGCGGTTAAACCACGTGGTTCCTCCCCGTGCCTCTTCTTATCTTGTTTATTTTCAAAAAAGATTGCGGTTCCCGAGAGGTTCAATTAGTAATTATCGTTGTTTTAAATTAAAGTTAATCGTCGTGATTATTATGATATATGCATATATATTTAAAACCTCACTCTGCACTAAGGAAATAATCCTCGTGGTCTGGGGGACTTTACAATCATGCAATTAACGCAGACAAATTACATCCAGACCCAGAACAACACTTTGTGGATCGCACAAAGTATTGCCCTGTATAGGAATCGATACCACGGTGCTGGCACGAAATGTCGATATCTTAACCACTACGCCATCTGTGTAGTCGTCATCGCAGTAATGACGAATTACGGTTTATAGATTTATGCAAGCCGTATGGCCTGAAGTGGCTGACAGTAAGACAGCCACTTCTCGCAGCACCACACCGGTTAAACAGGAAGCTAGGAAGAAGAAGGTAGAAGAAACTCAACAGGAGGATAAAAAGAAAGCTAAGAAGATGAAACTGAGCAGCGAAGGGTGGAGCCAGGAATCAGATATTGAGGAAGACAATGAGAAAATGTTAGTAATATTGTTTTCGTTTTGCCGTGTGGTGACGGAGTAACCTACTTTTCCTGCAGATGAACATAATACAACAACAGATAATATAATTGCAAAGAAGATAAGGCAAACTTGAAACGAAACCTTATACCAACTCGTTTGTTCAGCGTGGTACCGTCCATAGTACCTCCATTTTCTCCGTTTGTGGAGAAGACTGTAGCCCAGTAGTGGGACATATCTGAGCTGAGATTATGATTATTTCATTTCTTTTATTATGTATGTTAAAATATAAAGTATTGCTGTAATAAAAAAAATATATTTTTTTTTCTGTGACACTGCCGACCATAAAGTATCTATATATTTTTTTTTCTTGATTCAGTAAGAAACTGGAGAAAATGTCGAAGATAGACAAAGTGAAGCTTCGCAAACGTAAACATTCTTCATCTTCTATAACGGACAGTGACAAAGATGTCAAGAGGCGGCGCAAGGCAAACAAGAAGAAGGTAATTGCTTTTATCAAAAAAAAACCTTTGAATATATAGATATTTGACTGGATTATATCCGAGTCTGCTTGAGATGGGTTATAACAGTTTTATCTCAACCGACCTGTTTGCCTATTTTAATTCCATCAACAGCTTTTTTTTTTTGTAAGAGCCTTTATGAACACGCAATTAGAAGACCCATATAATACCCATTTGTGTCTGGGAATTATCCATTAGCCTATTGACATTGCTGGACATAGACCTTTCTGAGAAGGTCAGGGCAGTAGGCGGGCTCTAATGCTGATAAGGCAAGGTTTTATTTAAATATTCATCATTTCCGTGTAGTAACGATATAAGAATACAATCCTTACTATCTTTACTAATATTATAAATGTGAAAATAACTCTCACTGTCTGTCTGTCGCTCTTTCACGCCAAAACTACTGAACCGATATAAATAAAATTTGGTACACAGATAGTCTAGAACCTGACAAAGTAGCCTATGTTACTTTTACATGTAAAAGAGTTGTAAAGGGGGATGAAAAGTTGTACGGAAGTATCGTCATTTTTAAAGCCAGAAGCTTGAAACTTATTTTTAGGCTGTCGATTAGATATAAATAAATATGACATTAAATTTTTGTAAAAAAATTAATGTCTAAATAAAAATAGGGGTGAAAGTTTATATGGAAATTGGGTATTTTAGAAGCTAGATTGGCGAAACAATTCTTTTACTTTTGATTAGATATAAATAAAAATGGCATTACGTTGACTGGCCGCTGTCAGTAACTCTGCGAGGTGCCATGCCTCGCAGCTGAGACACATGGTTTGCTAAATACAAAAATGCTGTCACCTGCGATCAGCTTTTTGTTATAAATTTTTATATAATCTCATCTTATATTTTAATTGTATATATGTAAGTTAGCTATAAATTTTGTTTTGTTATTTTCTATATTTGCCAATTTTTCTTATCCCAGTAAAATCGCAGTAAAAGCATTTTCTGGATTAAGATATAGGATACTTTTATCTCGGTAATGTGTACCCTTGCGATAATAGATTTTTTTAGAAAAGAAGCCTTTTACGCGGGCGAAGCCGCGGTCAGAAACAGTCAGTTCACCATGTTCTTTCTTATCCTTGAATATATATATGTAAAAGACGTTTAAGGGATATAATATGTAGATTCCGCAAACTCAAAACTATATCAACGCGTATTGCCAGTGTGATATAGTGGACAATTTATCATCAACTCAATGCATACACGTCCCACTATTTGAGCTGATTAAGGTCAAAACCTTCTCCACTATGGGAGGGCAATTGACTTACTATACTATGCTGGTCAGCCCGCTTGGTTTAGGGTTTTATTTCTCTTGCATAGATGTTATGTGCATATTATATCCCTTGGTTGTCTTTTCCCCCACAGATAAAAGAGGGTGGTGAATTGTGTTCTTACTTGCTTATCACGTGGAGATTTTTCTTTCATAATTAAATTTAAATAATTATTTTTAATAGGCAAATAAAAAGTCTAAATCAAAATTAACGAAGCGTCGGCGACTCAGTAAGAAATATTTAAAGAAGTTAAAAGAGAGGCAGAAGAAAAGAAAGAAGCACGTTTCAGAAGACGAGGATAATGAGAAAGGTGAGACATTGTCAAGTGATGTGTGTGCATCACCTACCTGTGCTTATTCTTATTTTAGGTTCGGCAATGTATATTATCTTAGTACAGCTTGAAGAGCAAAATATGCTAAACTAGGCTTAGGTTTACGGCATGGCAACGGGTGATTAGAAGGCAATAGATGAAACTGGCACACGTCGTTCCAAAGCTCTAACTCGGCTTTTCAACACCCATATTCCTTTGGAAGTAGTAGTGTGTATTTAAAGCACTATGTCACTAATATACATACATACATATTATCACGCTATATCCCTCGCAGGATAGGCAGAGAGCACAGAGTGCCAGAGAACTCTATCTCTGCATACTTCACTCGCTTCCTCAACATTCATAATTCATACACGCTCGCCGGTTTCGGAGACTCTTGACTCCACCTTCCTTCAGCACGTGACCAATCTGGTCTAGGCAGGTGAATCTCGGTCTCCCCCGGTACCTACATCCTTCCACTTTCGCATTATATATCTTCTTAACCAGACGTTCGTTTATAGTATGTATAATAAACATATTACCAGAAAGAATTATCTTAATCACATCTTCCATTTATCGTTCTATCCATTAGCATATCGACGTCCACAATTAGAGGGGCGTCTATTAATTACGTGAGGCATTTTTAAGGGTGTATTGATATTGTCATATTTTATTCAAGACACTTTTTTTTACTTTCATTTAACTTTAATTTAACTTTCATGCAGTTTCACATTGGTTTCTGCTAGAAAAAAAAGTGTAATTTGCTAAGATCTTGCCACTCCCCCAAGTGAGAGAGTTAGTAAGATTTCGTTTGACCACCTCCTCCTCCCCTGAACACCTCGCGTAATTAATGGACGCTCCTTTAGTCACATAGAAATATAGCAACTATAGATCATACGGAAATTACACTTGTTACAAAAAAAAATAATTTTTCCGTTTGTAATATATGCCAGTTACGTCCTTATGTAATGGAGGAGTCTCAAGACTTGTTATTTGTCAAGCTAACATGTCGCACTCGTCATTATGTGTTTTCACGGTATACCATAAGTAGCGAACTCTCGTGACGAGTGTCGTGGGTTCGATCCTCGTGCGGGTCAGCACAAGATGCAAATGGTTGTGCTCATTTTGGGCGTTACTTGTGTATGTTAATTTTTTATGACATTTTATTAGTGTTTCGCGACAAAAGGTTTCATTCCTTAGAGTCTATCTTTTAAAAAAAATCATTGTCTACATGTGGCTTAGTTTTTAAAGTGGTTAAATGTTTTCATTAAAGCGCCAAAATCATATATATTGTATATATTTCTTGTTGTTGACCCCAACAGACGTTAAAAACCCAATTACAAAGCGAAAAATAATGTCACAAGCTGGATTCGAACCCGTGCCTATTGGTAGTCCGGCCCAATCGTGCTGCCACTTACACCACCGTGAACTATTGTAGGGCATACATAAATCTCGCTTCGTATCATATTTACGTCTTTAAAGTGATGACGACAGCACGATTGGGCCGGACTCCCAATAGGTGCGGATTCGAATCCCGCTTGTGACATCATTTTTCGCTTCGTAATTGGGCTTTTATAAATAATTAAGCATATTAAATGCTAAATTTCAGTAATTTGCCTAATAGACGCTGTTTAGAATAAATCTAAAAACGATCGCAGGGCCACCAATTGATCCAATTACTAACCCATTCTTGAATCACCTGAATATACTCAATAATTTCATCGAAATCAATCCAGCCGTTTAGAACTTCAGTCACAAACACATGTACAGAAGAATTATATATACAATGATGATCCAATCACATTAACTATTATTTTTTCTCATTAGTAACTAAACTAATGCAAAGTTTTTTTTTACTTTCACTTATTGCAAAGATGACTATAATCTTTTTTCTATCATAGCTCTAGGGTTATCCGAAAGTGAACAAACATAGGCACATCAGCCTATGTTTGTTCATCATTCATTATCTATCAAGATATAGTTTATTTAATCAAATATCGTTTAGTTTTAATTTTGTTTTTTTCTTTCTTTCCTGATAAGTTCACTCTGCAATTGTATTTGCTCAAATACATTTCAGATTATTTCAATATTAGTTTGTTTGAGCGGCTTAGGAATTGTGGTAAGTGTTTCTTTTTAATTGAAATTTAAAGAGAAGGCAGTCTTCTTGTGTGGAATATTATGTGATCTGTTTTATTCTTTATATATCAATGATTTCTTTAATTTTATTTTTGTTTTCTTTCTTTTTATACAATTGGTTTGTGTGACGTTCTTGATGTGAAACATTTAATACTGATTGTCCTGTGTTCATAAATCACAAATCTGTGTTATCGATCCCTGACTGCGACTCCTTTTTATTTGTTATTTTTCACCAATACAGTAGTTACATTTTATTTTGTTCTATTATTAAAATAATAGTATTCGTTACCAATTTAATACATCAATTTATAATTTTAATGAAAATATGTTCAAAGAAGCGGAGACAAATTGACGCGCTTTCCGGCCTCAACGATGGGTCGTACGTAAGTAGGTACGATACGTGACGAGGGTGGCTCCCTATCGCTCAGCGAGATAGCCACCTGGCACGAGAACGCCCGCCAAGACGTCATTGCACGGTGGCACGGAGTCCTCTCTTTCCGGCTGGTGCAGGTCTTTTCGGGGTACGGTTGCTTCGGCCTGCACACGGTCGCAAGGAGGGAGTTGACTTCGTCCTGCCAACAGTGCGGCAGTGACGAGGATACGGCGCAGCATACGCTCGCGGTCTGTAAGAGCTGGGGCCGGCAGCGCCGTGATGCTGTCATCGGGCCCACCTGACGCTGCCGGCTATCGTTCTGCAAGGCAGACATCTCGCAGAAGGAGGCGGAGGAACGAAACTGGGAGGATTCCCTCGACTCGGGCCGGCGCAGGTGCGAATACCTGCGCCTGATGCCACCCTAGCCGAGGCATCGGGTGATCGAACCGGGGACTAGTCCGTGCACCCAAAGTGATGCCAGCGCGTGAGGACACCTTTGCCGTCGGGGCATTGAGGGGCTCGAGAGGAACCCGCGAGGGTAAACCGCCGGGCGGGCCACCGCAGACAAAGATCGGGTACCTGTGGTCTGCTCGCACGGCGAAGAGAGACGCTTTGCAGGGTGAGTCTATGGAGTCGCACATTGCCTCTTCCGTCGCCCCCGATCCATTTCGCGGGGTCTGACGACCTCCATAGACCATCGCAAAAAAAAAGGTAATTCGGCATGATCATACTGTGGAAATTACGATCTTTGGAAAAGGCATATGTCCAGTTAAGTAGTACTCTTTTGAATGAAACGATGATGATGAAAACCCTAATTTTTTTTAGAATATATGATTTATTGGTGATATCTTAAATTAGTTTGCTTAAATACTTATTAGGACAAACTTATTATAATACATACAAAAAAAATATTTGGTACTAGACCCTATATCGCCATGATTTTAGGTTATTTATTGTGGAATTGATTTTATATTGTTTGGTGACTACATTTTGGTGACTACATTTTGGTGACAAATCTACTATTTTGCAGTCAAAGCCTATTATTTAAGAAACACAAAACTAATTAATGTGGCGATAGCTTAAATGATACCCATTTTTTTTGTATATTGGTGTTTCACATCTGAAAGGCGTACTGCTATAGCTCAACTCTTTTTTTCTGTTCTTTTAAAACATTTTTTTGGCCAATGCTTTGGTTAAGTCTTATAAGTTGCAATATCCATTCATGGCGGCTTATGTATAAAAAGGTTATAACTAATTTAATAAATAAACCATTTTTGTGTTTGTCTCTTACAGAAAATCGAAAGAAGGAAAAGAAACTTAAAAAGAGAAAATTGCAAAAGAAGAAGAAAGCTCAGAAAAAGAAGAAAGCTAGAGCTAAGTCTCCAAGCAGTTCACCAACATCAACGTCTAGTTCCTATAGTAGCTCTGACTCCGAATCCGATGAAAGAAAGAAAAAGAAGAAGAAATCTGATGTTAAGAGAAAGAAACGGAGAGAATCCACATCTGAATCGTCGCAAAGCGAAGATTTATTTGACGAGAATATTCTAAATAATATCAAAACAGAAAGACTGACTGATGATGAAAAGAAATTAGAGTTTTCACCTAGAAGACAGAAGCCTAGAGAGATTATTAATGTTAAAGAACTACAAAGTGATTTTGTAGGTAGTGTAAAAATAAAGCAAGAAGTAGAAGAGAAAGTGATTGCTGCAAAACAAGAAATAGAGCAGACGGAACCAGTAGTAGTTCATAAAGAAGAAAAGGAACCTATCATTGAGAATGTAACAGAATATTGTACTGAAAATCTATCAGAAAGTATCACTGAAAACGGTTCAGAAAGTGTTTCTGAAAGTATTTCTGAGAATATCTCCGACAGCATTCCGGAGAGTGTGCCCGAGTATTTTTCTGAAGTCGATCTCGAAAATATTCCTATACCTACAGAAGAATCTCGATTTGTGGTAATTATAAATTATAATCTCTCTCTGGGTCCGTATAAAACTAGGTGTCACCAAGGTATTCATGGTTGTAGCATATGCTCCCGTAGGATCCTCGGTGGCATCAGACCTAGAGAAGTTTTGGGATAATGTTAGGGAAGTTCTGGATATGGCAGAAACCAGTGAACGCGTGATTGTATGCGGAGATTTGAACGGATGGGTGGGGACCAAGCGTCCCGACTATGAGGACGTACTTGGTCCATTTGGTGATAAGAGAGTGAACGACGCAGGTAGGCTCATAGCGGATGTATGCATGGAGAGAAACCTTATTGTGTCAAACACATTTTTCCAACATAAGGACATCCATATGTATACATGGAGAAGGAATGAACAGAAAAGCATAATAGATTTAATTTTGGTAGACAGTCGCCTCCGAAGCAAAATATTGGACGCAAGAGCCTACAGGGGCCCCACAGTCGACACGGACAACTATCTCGTTATTGCGAGATTTAGTGGTCTGTTCAGAAAGTGGAGGCACTGGCGAGAGCGTGTCCACTTCGGAGGGCTTGAAAGAATAAAGGTTGCAAGAAGAGTGTGTAAGAGAAAAGTATGCAGAGGGTGTCCGAGAACGGCTGACGATGGCAAGCCAGCCGCAATCGGACATTGAAGAATGCTGGAGAGTATTGAAAGAGAGTATGGTAGATACAGCGAAAGAAGTATGTGGAAGTTCAAAGAAGCATAGAAAAACAAATGGTGATGCATGGTGGGATGCGGAAGTGGCAGCTTCCGTAGAGCAAAAGAAGAAAGCGTGGCTGGACTATGTCTCTTCTTTGAATCTGAATGACAGTATGACTGAACAGAAGAAAGAAATATATCGGCAATGTAAGAATGACACCAAGGCCTTAGTGAAAGAGAAACGTGATAGAGCAAGTATGAGTGCAGAAGATAGGCTGACTAAAAACTTCGAGGGTAACACCAAACTCTTTTGGAGGGAGGTGAAGAAGTCTCGGGGTGGTTGGTCAGCCTTCAGAATGAATAAAATAAGGTCTAAAGGTGGAGACATTCTTACACAAACACAAGACGTGTTAAGCCGATGGAGTGAATATTTTGGCGATATGTATGCGGATGCTACGGTTGGCGCCGGTGTTGGATGTGGTTTAGTAGATCAACATTCGACAACGGCGTCCTCCGATGGCATCAGTATGGATGAAGTTGAATGGGCGATAAGAAGTTTGAAAAATGGTAAGGCAGCGGGCATTGATATGGTGTCTGCCGAGATGATCAAGCTCGGTGGCTCTTG
The DNA here is from genome assembly GCA_905163515.2 of Lymantria monacha. Lineage (NCBI taxonomy): Eukaryota > Metazoa > Arthropoda > Insecta > Lepidoptera > Erebidae > Lymantria > Lymantria monacha. Next base: position 7,729,498 of record LR991107.1, on the reverse strand, counting down.
TGTCTGGGGGGCGTTCCTGTTGCTCCTCAATTTATGTTGGAGCTCGGGAATGGTTCCCAGGGACTGGAATAGCGCAGTCATCGTGCCTTTGTTTAAAAACAAGGGTTCACGTTATGACTGCGCAAATTACAGAGCCATAAGCTTGACCAGTTTGGCAGCAAAAGTGTATGGAAAAGTTATTGAAAGGAGAATGAGGATGGTGTCCGATGGTTTACTGTGTGAGACACAAGGAGGTTTCAGGAGTGGAAGGGGATGCATGGATCAAGTGTTCTCTCTACGCAACATTGTGGAGAAGCATCTGGCTCTAGGTCAGAGGGTTTTCTGCAGTTTTGTGGATCTGGAGAGAGCATTTGACACGGTTGTACGAAAGGAACTTTGGGACATTTTACCGGAGTATGGTATTAACGGTAAACTGCTACAGGCTGTGCAGTCCAGTTACATGGGCTGTAGAGCCTGTGTGCGGCTGGATGATGGAATGTCGCCTTGGTTTGACGTCAATATCGGCGTTAAGCAGGGGTGCGTTCTGTCAGCCAGGCTGTTTATCATATATCTGGATAAATGTCTTCAAAGGTTGAACGATATGAATGTGGGAGTCCAGATGGGCGACTCAGTGGTCACTACTCTGCTTTATGCAGATGATGCAGTCCTGCTGGCACAGTCAGCGACTGACCTGCAGACCCTAGTCGACACAATGACAGAAGATTGTAAGAAAAGGGGTCTACGCGTGAATGTGAGCAAAACCAAAATAATGGTCTTTGAAAGAGATAAAACCAGAACAGATGTAAGAGTAACAATAGGTAATGATGTACTAGAGCAAGTGGATGAATTTGTATATCTTGGATGTGGATTTAGCCGAGATGGAAGGTACACCACTGATATAGAGCGAAGAGTGAATGCGGGAAATAGAGTGAACGGAGCGTTGGGGCAACTTTTCGGCAGCCACCACCTCAGCCAGAAGGCACGTGTAGCAATACATAACGCAGTGCTTGTCCCAACATTACTGTATGGAAGCGAGAGTTGGGTATGCAGAAAAGAGTATGATAGTAAAATTAATGCGGTCGAAATGCGATCTCTGCGGAAAATCTGTGGAGTTAGGCTGACCGACCGCATTCGTAACGACGACGTAAGAGAGCGAGTAGGTATGAAAGAGAGTATTGGTGTAAAGATGCGAAAGGGAATGCTCCGATGGTTCGGACATGTGGAAAGAATGCCGAACGAACGCCTGGTTAAGAAGATATACAATGCGAAAGTGGAAGGATGTAGGTATCGAGGGAGACCGAGACTAACCTACCTAGACCAGATCGGTCATGTACTGAAGGAAGGTGAAGTCAAGAGTCTCCGAAACCGGCGAGCGTGTATGAAGAGAATTATGAATGTTGAGGAAGCGAGTGAAGTATGCAGAGATAGAGTTCTCTGGCACTCTGTTCTCTCTGCCTACCCTGCAAGGGATATGGCGTGATGATATGTATGTGTATGTATGTATAAATTATAATTTTTTATAACAAATTGTCCCTTCCTCTTTCATGGAAAGAGACGACCAAAGCAGGTCTAGTATCACAGAAGAAGAACATAAACTATATGCCAACACGTTTTATACATACATACATATCATCACGCCATATCCCTTGCAGGGTAGGCAGAGAGAACAGAGTGCCAGAGAACTCTATCTCTGCATACTTCACTCGCTTCCTCAACATTCATAATTCTCTTCATACACGCTCGCCGGTTTCGGAGACTCTTGACTCCACCTTCCTTCAGTACATGACCGATCTGGTCTAGGTAGGTTAGTCTCGGTCTCCCTCGGTACCTACATCCTTCCACTTTCGCATTGTATATCTTCTTAACCAGGCGTTCGTTCGGCATTCTTTCCACATGTCCGAACCATCGGAGCATTCCCTTTCGCATCTTTACACCAATACTCTCTTTCATACCTACTCGCTCTCTTACGTCGTCGTTACGAATGCGGTCGGTCAGCCTAACTCCACAGATTTTCCGCAGAGATCGCATTTTGACCGCATTAATTTTACTATCATACTCTTTTCTACATACCCAACTCTCGCTTCCATACAGTAATGTTGGGACAAGCACTGCGTTATGTATTGCTACACGTGCCTTCTGGCTGAGGTGGTGGCTGCCGAAAAGTTGCCCCAACGCTCCGTTCACTCTATTTCCCGCATTCACTCTTCGCTCTATATCAGTGGTGTACCTTCCATCTCGGCTAAATCCACATCCAAGATATACAAATTCATCCACTTGCTCTAGTACATCATTACCTATTGTTACTCTTACATCTGTTCTGGTTTTATCTCTTTCAAAGACCATTATTTTGGTTTTGCTCACATTCACGCGTAGACCCCTTTTCTTACAATCTTCTGTCATTGTGTCGACTAGGGTTTGCAGGTCAGTCGCTGACTGTGCCAGCAGGACTGCATCATCTGCATAAAGCAGAGCAGTGACCACTGAGTCGCCCATCTGGACTCCCACATTCATATCGTTCAACCTTTGGAGACATTTATCCAGATATATGATAAACAGCCTGGCTGACAGAACGCACCCCTGCTTAACGCCGATATTGACGTCAAACCAAGGCGACATTCCATCATCCAGCCGCACACAGGCTCTACAGCCCATGTAACTGGACTGCACAGCCTGTAGCAGTTTACCGTTAATACCATACTCCGGTAAAATGTCCCAAAGTTCCTTTCGTACAACCGTGTCAAATGCTCTCTCCAGATCCACAAAACTGCAGAAAACCCTCTGACCTAGAGCCAGATGCTTCTCCACAATATTGCGCAGAGAGAACACTTGATCCATGCATCCCCTTCCACTCCTGAAACCTCCTTGTGTCTCACACAGTAAACCATCGGACACCATCCTCATTCTCCTTTCAATAACTTTTCCATACACTTTTGCTGCCAAACTGGTCAAGCTTATGGCTCTGTAATTTGCGCAGTCATAACGTGAACCCTTGTTTTATCTAGGTGGTATAGTAACGGCAGTAGGTATCCGAAATGGTAACCCTCCAAGCAAGCCATTGAAATTAAGGAAACGGTCCTGGTGGCCTGATCAATTAGTATTGAGGGTTATTCAGTAGATTCGGGGGTCAAACACCGCTCTTCCGTCTCCTTAAGGGTGATAATAGGCTGTCCAAACTAAAACGTGGATTAGTATTCGTAAACACGATTGTCTATATGGTCCTGTGTTGTCTTCACGTTGGCCCAGACAAGCTGGTTGAGGTGACCATAGACAAACTGTATCTGCAAAAAAAGGAAGGAATCGTATATCAATGGCCATCCTGCTTTTGAAATTTCATTTTCTTTCGTCATCGTCTTTTTCTATCTTTTCGGACTACGTACGTTCTACTACTGACTGCACATATGTCGTAGTGGTTAAGACCTTTCGTGCCAGTGCTGCGGGTACGATTCCTACGCAGGACAATACTTTGTGCGATTCGCAAACTGTTGTACTGAGTCTGGGTGTAATTTGTCTGCGTTAATCGCGTGTTTGTAAAGTCCCCCGCAATACGAAACTCCTCAATAATGAACGAGGGAATGGCCTATATTCCGAAGTTGGCTTGACCGTTATACGCTTTTATTTTAACATTTCCTTCTTTTTTTTTTATTTATTTTTTTATTGTTTGTGGTGGCAAACGAGCAGACAGCTTATCTGATGGTAAGTGTCACTGCCGCTCATGGACCTTTGCAATACTAATGGCATAGCTAGGCCGCTGCCTACCAATACAAACCCCAAACTTACCCCCGTTGGGCTTCCGGCTCTCTCGCTCACGGAACGAAGCGCAACAGCACATTGCCATTACTCAGACGTCGATCTTCTGCGAGAGTGTGGTACTACCCCGGGTGGACCGGCCCGCGGCTATAGACAGAGAACTGTCCACCGCGTGGTCCTACCACTATTAAAACAATACTTCAACAACTTTTTTAACAATACTTCTTATTTACTTATCTATTATTTGTTTTCTATTCCATCAACCATAAAGAAAATTGTGTTGTTGGGATTACTTTGGACTTCCTTCATTACCATAAGTAAATATCCAAGTATTAATGTTTTAAATATTAATGTTGATTAATTTCTTAGGATCCTTCGGATATTCCAACGCCTCAAGATCCACCACAAATTATTCAACCCGAAACGGTCCAACCCGAAGAGTCTAACCTTTCTATATGCTCATCTCAAGACTCCTCCATCAGCAAGGATCCATATGAAAAAGACGACAGCCACCTTCGACCATCGTCCCAGAACTCTAACTACAGTTTCAATGACGTCATCAACGCCAGCCAAAGCTACCAGAAAGAGGATGAAGATAAATTTGAACCGGAGAACTATGAACAAGGGAACTATGAGATGTATGAACAGTTGGCTATGGCTTATCAGAGCGATGTCGCCAAGGTGAAGCTAATGATGTCATAACTCATCTCATCTCATTTCAGCTTGAATAAGTCCCACTGTTGGGCTCAAACTTCCTTCACAATAGAAGGGAAATTGACCCATTATACCACGCCAGACAAACAAGTTAATATAAAGTTTTATTTTGAGTCTTCCTTCTATTGCATATATGTTATATACTTATATAATCACATTATCATCTCAGCTCATATATGTTCCACTGTTGGGCTCGAGCCTCCTCCATAATGGGAGGGTAATTGAGCTACTATACCATGCTGGTCAGACGTGTGGATATAGGGTTTTATTTCGAGTTTTCCTTCTCTCTATATAATCCTTTAGTAGTCTTTTATGACACCCATGGGCCAGATAGAGGGTGGTGAATTGTATTCTTACTCCGTCACCACACGGAAACATATCCCATCATTCTCCTACTCTTATCCCCATTGCTTGGGGTCGATACAATATGTACTATTCTTTCATAGTACATATTGTAAAAATTATTGGCAATAGTTTTATGACTGGCCGCCTGCCAGACGTCAACCCTCCTTGGGAATGTAATTGTTGACCAAACGGTATCAGATGTAGTTGGCCCAGGTCGTTATAAGGCTCTTAGTCTTTTACGACATCCACGAGCAAAGTAAGGGTTGTTAGTATTCGTATCCGCTACCACATAACTACACGCGGAAATATATCTATACGTTCTTAAATATTAATACACGTAAAAATAATCAATAGATTTTTTTGAAAACATTATATATGATATAATTAATAATGCTTCGTCATAAACTTTTAAATGGCGTATCAAACTTCAAAATCAAAGCAGTATCAGAAGAGATATTATGTAATGACAAGAGTGCTATGTGGTGGCGGCTACGAATACTACCAATATTTAAATTGCTCGTGGGTAGAGAGATTATAAGACCACTAAGAGCTGTATATCGCCTGAGCATATTAAATCTGATGCCGTCTGCTCAATAATTACGAACTTAATTATCATCATCATGGTCATTAAACTTTTACAATATGCGGCTATATATTGCATCGACTCTAATTGATTGGGATTAGAGCAGAATGATGATGATTATGAGAAAAATATCTCATCTCGGCTCATATATGTCCCCCTGTTGGGTTTGATCCTCTTCCGTAATGGGAGGGAAATATACCTAATATACCACGTTGATCAGACGTGTTGGTATAGGGTTTCGAGTTTTTCTTTTCTTGCATAGATGTTATATGCGTTTTATATCCCTTTGATCGTCTCTTACGATCACCCACGGGTAAGATAGGTTGGTGAATTATATTCTTATTCCGTCACCTCACGAATAAATAAAGAAAAAGTATCTTTATTATCTTAATTAGTTGGTTATCAGTGGGTTAATTTTTTGGTGGACGTTATTTAACTTATTGTACATATGACAGGGTAATTTTCAGTCTTTGCCGAACAACGGGAGTAGTGAATGGTGGGGGTCACAGCGTATCGAGACAGTTGTCCGAGTGAGACCCCGCGGGGAGATTAAATGTGACTGGCGAGTGGGTGACACGCCCACACCCAGTGCCAATACAAATCAAAGACCCTCGAGATGGGGTGAGTACTGAGTAAAATCATTCATTGTGATAAAACTGTTCAGATCCCAGATCAATTTTCATTTTTCACATTTAAAATTATAATAAACCCGTGCAAATACTTCGCACCTTTATATAATTTGATTTTTACCTTTACTTTTAGCTATTAAATCAGCAGAGATGTGACTTATCTAAGATACAAGTATCTGAAATACAGAAACAAGATACAAGATACGTATTTCCATCTTCTATCTAAGATACTTTTTAAAAATTCATTTTGTATCTTGTATTTAGATACCTTTTGTTTGGTATCTTAGTATTTATAAATACTTTCTCTGACAAAATAGTTTTAGTAATATGTTAGCAGACATTTATAAAATTATTAGTCCAACATCTCATTGATGTCACATTTTTTAACAAACTGTACTAGGTCTTTCATAATTTTTTTATGCCTTTCTTTTAAAATCCGCGAGTAACCCAAAACAATTAATATCGTCATACAGTTTTACAAGTCACGTGTTTCAAATGCGCACTGCATTGCATGTTATTGATCAATATCATTTTAGGGGACTGAAAATAATTATAGTTATTTTAGCGGCGTTTGCAAATAACATTATTGTTTAAGATTGAATTTATGGCATATTTCAGTGAGTTACAATAATAAGCATTGACTTATAGCAAAAAAAAAATTAAAAATCTTCCCTTTGAAACAAAAATGTAAATATGTATCAAAATTCACTTTAGAGGGTTTTGAAACTATACCTTTTATTTTAGCGATTAACATGATTTATTCGTAAAAAAATATTAGTGTCAATTATCAAAAATAAACTTAAATTCATTAAAATAAAATCTTGTTTGCTTACAAAAGTATTTTCATGTTATAAAGTATTTAGAAGATACCTATTTTGTATCTACTAGTATTTCAGATACTATTTTCAAAAGTATTTTGTATCTGGTATCTGAAATACTTAATTTAAAAGTATTTTGTATTCCAGATACTTTGTACAGGGTATTTTGTACATCTCTGTTAATCAGTTTACCGTTACTACGTATTTTTTACCCGACTGCAAAGGAGTGGTATTGTGTTTAACAGTCTATGTATGTAACTAGGTGTGCAACTAAGTTTCCAGGTTTTTTTGATCAATAAAAAATAGAAAATTTCAAGATACATACAAAAAATGGTTTATTCAAAATATCTCCCTTCGCTAGCTACACATTTTTGCCATCTCTCTTGCAATACATGGATACCGCGACGATAAAAGGTCTCGTCTTTGGACTGAAACCATTCATCTAACCAATTTTGCACTTCCTCGTAATTACTATATGTATGTATGTATGTTTGTATGTTCCTTTGAAGCACTATATATACCAAACGCCTGGGCCGATTTTTATGATTCGCACGTCAATCGATTCCTCTTAATCCGGCGAGTGTCACTAAAGATATGACGTTATTGAAAATTCAATATGGCGAATACTGGACGCCATTTTGTGAAAATTAAAAAAAATAAAGTCAACAAACTATATCGAGTGGGATATCGTTAAATAGGTATTTAAAAATCATTATTAGTTTTCTCTCAACATTTTTCGATTTGACTGTCCGTTTAGGATCTATATCGATTTAAAGTTTCGTAACAACCTTTCTCACATATAGGTTTTTTAGACAGTAGAAATTTACGATTAAAAGACGAAAAATTCATATAACTGGATGTGGATGGAGATATACTGAAGTATCTAGTAGGTATATTGTCCAATATACCATAGGTAGTCCTACCTAAAGTATCTAATGTTTGACGCGGTCGCCCATCTCCAATTTCTTACGATTTAGTACTCAACTTCAATCGAAAAACTATATATACACTACCGTCCAAAAGTTTGGAAGCAGCAAGGTAAAATCGAATAAAACCAAACTAAGTCATTTAAATTTAAATGTATTGATAAAAAAATAAAGAACAAACAGAAACTAACTTAAACAAAATAAAAAAATAATATACAATGGTAAATTAGATTAAATTTTAGCTTCATCAAAGTGTCCACCTTTCTCCTTTATAATCTTCTCACATATTCTGGGCATTCTATTAATCAATTTTTTAAAATAATCTTTATCTAATTTGTTCCATTCGTTCTCTAATAGCTGCCACAAATGTTCTGAGATCGTAGGACAACGACTTTTCACCCTCCTGTCAAGTTCATCCCAAACAAGTTCAATGGGAGAAAGATCAGGGGATTGAGATGGCCATTGCATGATGTTTAAAATGTTTTCAGCTTTTTTCTTGTTTAAAAAGTTCTGGCACAATTTAGACGAATGCTTAGGATCATTATCCTGTTGAAAAATGAATCCAGAACCAATGAGACTTAGTCCACTGGGTATGGCAGAATCTTGGAGAATTTTTAAATAGCCTTCCTTGTTTAATTTTCCGGTTATCCTCACAAGATTGCCGGGTTTACTGTTGCCAAAACACCCCCAAACCATGACATTACCACCACCATGTTTGATGGTAGGCACTGTACATGCCTCTGAAGCCCTCTCTTCTTTTGACCGGCGTACAAAGACACGTCTATTGGATCCGAAAATCTGAAATTTTGATTCGTCACTCCAAAGGACATTTTCCCATTGTTCTATAGTCCAGTTTTTATGCGCTTTTGCCCATTCTAGTCTATTTTTCTTATGTCGATTTGTTAGTTTGGGTTTTTTAGCAGCAACACATCCTCTTAATCCCGCAGACAGTAAGCGTCTTTTAACAGTAGTTGTTGAAATGGGTGTTTCTCGCGTATCATTCAGAGCTGCAGTGATCTGTGGTGCAGTTAAGCGTCGATTCCGTTTAGAAAGAACTCTAATGAAGTTGTCCTCTTGATTTGTTGTGGATTTGGGCCTACCAGATCTCTTTCTATCTTCATTTTTCCCCGTTTCTTGTTTTCTAGCAAGGGTATAGTGGACACCTTTACAAGAAATTCCGAGCCTTTCTGCGATTTGACGTTCACTGTATCCTTCCTCGCGTAGAGTGCAAATAGCGCTTCGCTGTTCAAGCGTGATTTGCTTGCGTTTTGCCATTTTCAGAAGAAAAAATACGGTCAAAGTAGTAGCCGATATCTTTCGAATACAGACAATGTTAATATCACAACTTTCACGTGCCAATGCTCAAGTGCGACTGAATAAGGTCTAAAAAAGTTAAAACCAGCAAACATTATCAATAAAACTACACCATTGCATAGGATAAAGTAGCCGACGGATTAAGTCATAAAACACGTGTTTCGTCAATATTAAGGAATTCCATAAAACTTGATGAATGTAGGATAATAATCCTTTTGTGTTTGTGTAGACAGTCGTAAAAGGTTGTAAAACTTAAGATTATTGCTAATTTTTACCGCTATTAGTCGGCATTTATTTGTTTTGTTTGAAAACAGGTGTGCTTCCAAACTTTTGGACGGTAGTGTAGTTAGGTACTTGCCTACTTATTAATAAATAAGATAACTATAGCTACCTAGGTATTTATAACTATAAAGTATAAAATAAAAAAAATGATTAAAAAATTAAAAAACCTGACTAATTTTTCAATGGATTTCTTTTCAGTTTTTTATTATGTACGTAGTTTTGGTGACTTTTTACGTAGTCGGGTTTTTTGATTTTTTTAATCATTTTTTTTATTTATGAAAATTTTAACGTTTATTAGGATTTTCCAATAGATGGCGTTATATATCCTTCTGAATTTAATTTTTACTTAATATTTTTGATAATACTTAGTGTTGAAAAATAAGTCTTAAACCGTATTATTTTTTAATAGATAAGTTTATTGTTATCTATACATTAGAGATGTTTTGGAGCTCAGGAATCGTATCTGAAATTACTGGATATCTGAAATGGAAATCTGTCCGAAACCACAAACGATTCTGAAATAAAAATTGCGAATAGTTTCAGAGTCTGCATATAACCAGTCTCACCTTGCAACAACTATTTTTTTAAATAGTCCAGCTGACAGCTTAAAAATAAACCTCTTAAAGATAAAGCCCAAACTGTCGGATAATGCGAAATAATTTCATATCCTTAACCGTATTGGCAATCTTTATAATGTTCCATTGTCAAATGTCATGAGAGCACAATACATACTCCGATACACCGTGACATTTATATCGCCTTATAAAAGAAGTGACATAAAAGTATCCGACCAAAGAAACATCTTTAACATTTAATTGTTCAATAGTGGTAGTGATAAAAAAATAACAAAATAAAATAAATTAAAGTTAATATTTTGTAACAATCTGGTTATAATGATTATATTTTAAACAAAATAAATCATACGGCATTCCGCATGATAATGATTAGCTAACGTAATTACGTTCAATCACAGCTACGAAGTCCACGTGGACTGCTATTCCAAAGCGTACCTACGCTTAGGTAGTACCTACACAGTACGTAGGTTATGTCGAGTAGGTAGCCTACAGCTCGCTACATGCTGTTCTCTTACTATTTTAATTAGTTATTATTTATAATAATTTTTATATTCCAGTAAATATTTTTTTAACCTTTTAATTGTACGAATGAATATTAGATACTGGATACGTTAACTGAACTGCTTTTGTAAGACGACATAAATGTCACCGTGTATAGGCCCACCAAAGGGCTGGGTATCTTCCTTGGAAGATCCCGTGAAAATAACTGGAAATATAATATTATCATCATCATCTTAACTCATACATGCTCCAGTGGGCTCAAGCCTCTTTCTGTATAGGATGGAAATTGACTGTTAGGTCAATTTCCTGGTTGGAAGAATTGGTATAAAGTTTTATTTAGTTTACCATCTCTTGTTATATGCATGCATGCTTGATGTTATATGCGTATATCCCTTAGTCGTCTTTTCCATACCCACGGGTAAGATGTAAAACTATAAAGGATCGTATTCTTACTCTGTCACTACACTTATAAATGGAAATTTCAAATGTATGTGATATTTTCTCAGGTTTGAAGCCAGGTGAAGTGAATATTGTATTGACTGGAGGTAGCAATGAACAGTATACGATCCAGAACATCGTCGAACCTGTATACCAAATACAATCGATAGCTAACAATAGAACTGAAAATAGCAGCACTGGGTGAGTCCGTTATTGTTGAATATTGAATTTATATATTTTGAAACATATCTTCTTTGGACGCGACTAACGGGTAAAGGAACACTTTGGAACGGAAATTCGTGACCGAACGTACGTAAGTATGCCTATACAGCGTGGCCAATGTTTTACAATTTCTTTGCTTCATTATAAGTCCTTATTGAGGACTTACGAACGTTTTAAATCATTTTTTCATAAAAGATGTTAAAAAAAGAATTATTTTTCTCAAGTTTGTCTTTATTTTTTTTTTAAAGACGTCACCCTCCACTAATGATATAATTATTACCTTGCATTACGGGAGAATTAAATGCGATCTCTACGGAAAATCTGTGGAGTTAGGCTGATCGATCGCATTCGTAACGACGACGTAAGAGAGCGAGTAGGTATGAAAGAGATTATTGATGTAAAGATGCGAAAGGGAATGCTGCGATGGTTCGGACATGTGGAAAGAATGCCGAACGAACGTCTGGTTAAGAAGATATACAATGCGAAAGTGGAAGGATGTAGGTACGGGGGAGACCGAGACTAACCTACCTGGACCAGATCGGTCATGTACTGAAGGAAGGTGGAGTCAAGAGTCTGCAAAACCGGCGAGCGTGTATGAAGAGAATTATGAATGTGAGGAAGCGAGTGAAGTATGCAAGGATAGAGTTCTCTGGCACTCTGTTCTCTCTGCCTACCCTGCAAAGGACATGGCGTGATGGTATGTATGTATGTATTACGGGGACTTTACAAACACATAATTAATGCAGACAAATGACAGACTCAGAACCACAATTTGTGGATCGCGCAAAGTATTGTCCTGCGTAGGAATCATACCCATGGAAGTTCGCTATCTCAACCATTACCCCATCTGTGCAGTCAATTAATACGATACGACGATTAGAATTAAATCAGTTTGAAATCACCTATATTTCGGTATAAATGGTCACACTGACCAACTGTGAATTTAAATAGTGCTAACGTTGAGCTAATTGAGCTTGATGATGAATGAATTTAGATCAATTACGTGATGAAAATTTAACGCTCTTCCCCGTAACTGTGATCAAGCCTAATTATTTTTGAAGACCCCCTCCGTACCCTTGAACAGGCTACATAATTAGGGTACGATCACTTCAGGTGGAAGTAACGTTCAGCAAAAAGATAACAGAGGCCTACACCTCGTCTTTTGAATTTTGTCTCGATTTTACAATCAATCTTTCCTCAAAAGGGATTAGTTCGTTCTCGATGACTCATTGAATACGGACTAATCCTGCTTGACAAAACTTTGAATTTTTATTTTTATCTTTTCGTGATCTGTTTCTGAGTGAGAACTGCTCTCCAGGAGCCAAGTACATACTGAGACGAGAAGCTCGTGTTGATTTACCAAAATGTTTTGTTGTATTAATTTTCATGTTCAGTTTATTATTTTCAAATCATTATTTCAAAAATGGATGGAATGGCAATCGCAGTGAATGTTATGAAGCAAATGGTAACATTTTGTTCTTACCCGTCACTACAACTACATCAAAATATAACGAGGTATCTTTTTTCTGTTAGGAGTTATGATGAAGCATACGAGGATATGTACGGCGCATCAGACCGACTGCAGTACGGTAATTGCTTCGGTACAGAGGCAGGGCACGAGGTGGAAGTTCTAGTGGTCACACCTGAGAAAAAGAAACCGCTCAGTACAAGTAGCAAGTTTGAGGATAGGATCGATCAAGCGCTGAGAACTACAGGTTTGTATACTGAATAGGCTTACATTTAACGCCATCACCGCATCTACTATACGTCCCATTGCTATGATCGAGCTTCCTCCACAATAGGAGGGAAATTGAACCACTATACCACCAGTATCCAGACAGGTTAGTTTAAGGTTTCATCTCGAGTTTTCCTTTATTCTTACATCACCACCACACGGAAAACGTTTTCCGTTGTGCTTTAACCTTTCCAAAATCACGAGGGCGCCAAAAAAGAAATTACGCCGTCTGTCGGACCGACCGAAGGGATTAAAAGTGGTTAAAAAGAAACGGGCACAGCTCTGTGACAAGAGGGTCTAATTGCGGTGCATAGAACTGTGTCAAAACGTTCGAAAGGTTAATATAGGTTGTTTAATGACGTTATTAAACACCCCATATTAAAGCACAACTTGTATCGCAGGGATCTTTCCAAATATTCAACTGACGGACACAACAAATAACAATCATTTATGAATAGATTTGTCGTCCGTGGGAATCGAACACTAATCACGAGAGGTCGCATTATCGACCACTAATGCCAGTTATATGATTATTAATAATTAAGTATTAACTTTTAGTTCTTGGTGAAGTGGCGAAGGTTACCGAAGAAATCGACGCGGATAAAGATGGACGAGAGAAAGGGATACTTGTAACGTACGTATTTTAAATTTGTACAATATCTTTATACCGTTGCAGTGATGGTTGAAAAAAAGTGGACGGCGATAGGCTAATAATTGGTTAATGACGGGAACAAACGAGATACACTTAGTTTTAATTATATTAAACTAACTTTTGCCTGCGTTTTGGTTCGCGTAGAAATCATGTGTAATTTTTAATTCATTAAGAAATTAATTAATATAATCATTGTAAAATATAACAATCCTATTTTACAACCTTAGAGGATGAAAATTGAAAACGGAAAATGCAATAACACGTTTTTTTTTTTTTTTTTACTAAAGTTAGTTTGAAGACATTTGATAAGGCTTTTTTCTTGCCATACAAACTATGCCATTGCGTTTTACCCCCTTTGGGGTTAAATTTCGTAAAATCCTTTAAAAAAAATTAGTATCAATACACAAAAGTATTGTTTAACTCGTGTGGATTAAGAATAATTACCCTGACCAATTTGTAACATCAACTTCAATCGCCAACTCACCCCTAAGCGTGGCGATTATAGCATTATCCTCCCGATAATTGAAGATGCACGATACGAAACCTATATCACCTGACTTGAACGTTGCTGTCCTGCTCGTACAGCACCACTGCGGGTTTATGAGCGCCTGGTACTTTTCTTAATAAACTGTATTTTAAAATAATGAAATAAAGTAATTTAAAATAATTATTGTATGTCGACACGTCTGTACTTGTTCACGGACGAAAGAGGAAGGGGGGAAAAAATCAAATACAAACGCGCTAGAATCCATAAAAGTAATTTTCTTTCAAATACTGAAAATAAATTGATTAACCTTTTGTGTCAACCCTATACCATATAATTTGACCTTAGAACAGAATGGTCAATTTCTCCCAAAGGTCGCGGAAGTGGAATTTGGTTTTTTTACTATTGATAGTCCTTTTTAAGAGCTATCTTTCTGTACTAGTCACAAGTCCCACTTTTGAGTATTTAAGGAGAGAAAAAAAATTACGAAAATCTGAAAACAATTAATAAGTAAATACCCTAGAAGTGATTTTCCAAAAATAAAAATAGGAAAACATGCGCCTAAAGATATTCTATCAGACTATTTTTATTTAAAACAATCAACTTGGATAGTTACATTTTCAGAAATAATTTTATTTTTTTAAAGATCACGTAAAGTTTTAATATTTTTTATAAAAAAAAAGTATTTGAATTTGACACGTGGGTGTTTTACTCTTGCATTTTAAATGCATACCTTGATCGATTAAAGCTATAAACAGCAGAGAGAAATTTTTTAGGTCCTATCAAACACTGTGCGCTGGTAGATGATAGAATAGTAGCATCTAACACTCTGTATTGTGTAGTTTCAAAGATAGAGAGACCTACTATTGTAATCAAACTTAAGGCTCACATATAGGCTCCATAAGCTGTCATATCCTTGGTGCTGTACTGTTACGCTTCACGTATCAGTTCATCCTCTTATCTATTGGCCTATTAGCCAATTTTGCTTCATGTCTCCCGCTTTGCATGGAGGGAAGTGGAATTTCTTGAACTCTTCCTGTTTTTCTTTTCTAATTAAATTTGTTGCGGTTCACAAGACAATTAAAAGCGTTTCCCGGGACTTTCTGAGGGTCAAACCTTAGTGTCTCTTATGGAGACCATTGTGGATCCTGGCTTACAGGGGTTACAGTGGTGGGAATGTGTGGTGGGATTAATCCTAACATATTAAAAAAAAAAAATCTGCGACTATCTATCCAGATATACAAGTGTAGTATTAGTATAAATAAGCTTTTTCCCCGTTTGGTGTTGGATTAAAAATACAATTCCACCACTCTATCTTACTCGTGAGGATCGTAAAAGACGTCTTAAGGGATATTATACAGATAATATTTGTGCAAGGGATGCAACACTCGAAATGAAAACTTAAAAACCCATTTAACCAGCATGGTATATTAGATCAATTTCCCTCCCATTGAGTTTGAATACAGCAATGAGCTGACTGTGTGACTATATGGGCTGAACGTTGTAGATGATGATGTTTTTAACATTTACAGCAAATCGGAGTCCCGCGGCGCTAAACGTGTGAGCTTTGCAGACGGTTATAAACCGGGACAAGATTCGGACGTAGAGGAACCACCTAAGAGGGTATGTCATACATCATCATATTATATCATATTTTTTTTTACATCTATTTGTATTTTATGCTAAATGGTACAAAATAACTTTATTATTCTTACAGAAAAAGAAATCTCGCCGCTTTGGCTGTGCATGGCCGTGTCCAGCGACACATCCCGATCATGTGCCACTCTGGGACGCCTTACCACCGCCACCGCCTCCGCCTGGCTCCCCTCCACCTAATCTTAGTCAACAGATAACTAAGATGATGCCACAACCCATGTTACTTCAACAACCACCACCAATGTTGCACCAACCGCCGCCAATGATGCAGCAACCTCCTTCGATATTACAGCAATCCCCATCTATATTACAGCAACGACCTTCAATGTTGCAGCAACCCCCACAAATGTTGCAGCAACCACCTCCATTGATGCAACAGCCGCCGCCGTTGTTACAACAACAACCGCCGCCGTTATTACAGCAACAGCCGCCCCCATTATTACAGCAACAGCCGCCCCCATTATTACAGCAACAGCCGCCCCCATTATTGCAGCAACAGCCGCCCCCATTATTACAGCAACAGCAATTGATACAACAGCAGCAATTATTGAAAGGCCTAAATCCTGCGATGCTGCAAGCATCACCATTTGCAATGCCGCCAAAAATGGGTAAGTAAAAGTGCTTTGAAAGAAAGAAAGAGAAAAAATGCCGTATGTATAGAGCGCTATCGCATTACGCATCACACATGACATATCATGTCATGATGTTTGAAGTGATGGTTAAATATTACTCGGCACGAAATGTAATGCCATATCACATCACTTGGCGAAGTACTGTTTCGCGCACAGAAATATTAATACCTTAGAACGGCCTTGTGGGCGAGGCAGGCGCGCCGCATATATGAGCAGACGCTTGTAGTAAGTCAAAATTCGTTTTACCGCCTAATTGTTGCGCTCATACAGTGACATTGAACGAAGCTTTGCAACAAAAGTAAAAATATGCCATCTTGCGTGGTTATAGCGTGAAGAAAAAGAAGTCAAGTGTGTAGTATAAATCCGGGATTGGATTGATTGATTTCCTTTCATCAGTAAGTTTAGAGACATATTATTTCAGTGAAATTTGTTAATATTATAATAGTATTATGTCGTTTATAAACGAAAACAATAAAATCGCAATACAGATGGAACATTATACATCGTCTGCTATACATGAATGTCATATTTTATTATTTGAGTGACCACGCAATGTTTTACGTTCACGATGTTGCTAACGCCGATCTAACATTGGTTTTTATAAAAATGGTCTTTGAAAGAGATGAAGCCAGAACAGATGTAAGAGTAACAATAGGTAATGATGTACTAGAGCAAGTGGATGAATTTGTATATCTTGGATGTGGATTTAGCCGAGATGGAAGGTACACCATTGATATAGAGCGAAGAGTGAATGTGGGAAATAGAGTGAACGGAGCATTGGGGCAACTTCTCGGTAGCCACCACCTCAGCCAGAATGCCCGTGTAGCAATGCATAACGCAGTGCTTGTCCCAACATTACTGTATGGAAGCTAGAGTTGGGTATGCAGAAAAGAGTATGAAAGTAAAATTAATGCGGTCGAAATGCGATCTCTGCGGAAAATCTGTGGAGTTAGGTTGATCGATCGCATTCGTAACGACGACGTAAGAGAGCGAGTAGGTATTAAAGAGAGTATGTGTGTAAAGATGCGAAAGGGAATGCGCCGATGGTTCAGACATGTAGAAAGAATGCCGAACGAACGTCTGGTTAAGAAGATATACAATGCACAAGTGAAAGGATGTAGGTACCGGGGGAGACCGAGACTAACCTACCTAGACCAGATCGATCATGTACTGAAGGAAGGTGAAGTCAAGAGTCTCCGAAACCAACCGGCGAGCGTGTATGAAGAGAATTATGAATGTTGAGGAAGCGAGTGAAGTATGCAAGGATAGAGTTCTCTGGCACTCTGTTCTCTCTGCCTACCCTGCAAGGGACATGGCGTGATGGTATGTATGTATGTATGTGTGTATGAATTGAAGCGCCGTGAATTGCGGCGCCGAGATGTGTGTGTGATGTGTCTGTGTGCGAAATAGTTGTAAGCATAGCCTTGCGTATGTGTTAACATTAACTAGAGGGAGTAAAGCGGCGACACTGGTTTTAATACAAAATAAGACCGATGGCCCTTCTAAGGTATTTAATATTTCTGTGGTTTCGCGCATGTCTACCCAAGTGACCGGTTTTAAACGTATTTGTGGCAATAATAAATAAAAAAGAGCTTCCAAACTCGCAATACATGTGTATATTGTTTATTTCATAAAACTAAAAAATAAAATTTGCTTGGCAACTTGGGATTATTTAATTCCCTAGTTTTTTATTTAATAAAATAATAATGTTACGTAACGCGTTGTTTAAACCCCAAACCCAAGGCTATGTAACGAATTGTAACATTTTACAAGACACCCAAAATTGTTACATAATACTTGAACGCCCCCTAAGAGTGCTTTATTTTACGCAATTGCATTGGTATTTAATTTGGTTTTATGTGTGAGTATGTTAGGTTTGAATACAATTTGTTACAAACCATTTTTCGAAGTGCCGTCACAAAGTTGTGGTAGGCGTAGGTAGTACGGGCAGGAAAACTAAAACTATGAACTCGTTAATATGGTATAGTATTCTAATGACCCTGCCATCAAGTAGGAGGCCAGTGTCCGTTTTACCATTAGGACGTTCACATAAGACCCGCAGAACCAGATCCATCTTCAAGACCCTAAGTCATGTTATATTTTTTTTTTGGGTTAGTTTATTTTTATATACCAGAGTCAGCGGTATTAAAAGTTTCGTGATGAAAAATATTTATCTTTGCCCAATCCCTGTGATAGCTACATAAGCTATACAAGTCGTAGTTTCTTCTATTTCTTTACAGACTTATACGTTGCACCGTTGAGCGAGGGTCTCCTCTAGCTTAAAGAAATTAGACTGCTACACCACGCTGACCAGCAGACGAGTTGAAATAAAGTTTTCCTCCTTTTCAATGATGTACTTATATCCCTTAATCGATTTTACAATATGTATAGGAAAAGACACCTTCTTTTCCCGTGGGTATCATTTGTCAATATAAAAAAAAATGCAGTTTTTATATATTATATTTCTAGCATTTCTCTGATGTAGGCGTTTATTTTCAGATCACAATGTGTCGCTACCGAGTTTCATGCCGCCAGAGCCGCCACCAGGACTTATATCGTTTCAATAATTGACACAACATTTATAGATTCCAATTTATAGCGTTAAGAATTGTAAATATGTAATAAATATATACGGATTTTTGTAATATATAGTATTTTATTTCTATCTCACCGTAAAGTATCGGTTTAAGAATTCAATGCGTTACCAAACCTTATTAAACATGGTCTTGAAAATAAGTTAGGAAAGTGGGCAGCAGCGTTCTCTTGCAAAACTCAACACAACTGTCAATGTCAACCTACCTGCTAAGCGTGGCGATTATGGCATCTTTCTAGAGTGATATATACTTTCTTATTTTTTTTTAAGACACCACCCTACACTAAGGAAATAATCCTTGTATTGCGGGAGACTGGACAAACATATAATTAACACAGACAAATTACACCCAGAATCAGAACAACGCTTTGTGGATCGTACAAAGTATTGTCCTGCGAAACCCACGGCTGGTTCGATACCTTCGCAGGATAATATTTGCGCTGAAGGTCGGTATGTTAATCACTACGCCATCTGTGCAGTCTATATGCCCAACAGTGGCCCTTGATATGATAATTAATGGATGGATTTTATCTTTGTGATATGTCTAGCCGTTATGCCGATTTGGTCGGCGTCAGATATCAATGAGGTCTACATTCTCAGGCCAAACAGTGGTGCCCTATACCGTCTAACCAGTGTGAGAATAAGCAAAACTTAAGGTTTTGTCTAAGTTTTACAACCTAACTTTGCGTAACATCAACCCTTCTTGGGAAACTTTTCGTTGTCAACATACCTCTAACTTTTAAATAGAAACGATATGTAGTGCTTAATCAACTTTTAAGATACTCATGAGCTATGCGAGGAATTAGTATTTATTTTAAATAAGTTTAAAATATTGTGTGCAGATAAGATCGTTTGACAAATTCATATGATGAGTTAGATATAACATCATAGGTGCAAAATTAGTTATAAACCATCTATCACCCATAAACGTCCACTGTTGAACATAGGCCTCCCCACGAGAATGTCATTTGCAACGGTTCTGTGCCACCTGCATCCAACGGTTTCCTGCGACCTTGATAATGTCATCAGTCCATCAAGTGGGGGGTCGCCCTGCGCTGCGTCGTCCGATTCGTGGTCGCCACTCGAGAACCTTCCTTCCTCAACGGTTGTCGGTTCGTCGAGCGATGTGGCCTGCCCATTGTCACTTCAACGTGCTAATTCTTCAGGCTATATTGATTACACCCGTTCTTCTACGTATTCCGGACTTTATCACGTAGAGAAATACCGAGCATATCCCTCTCCATAGCACGCTGAGCAACTTTGAGCCTTTTTATTAGGCCGACATTTAGAGACCAGTTATAATACTTATTCGCAATCATCAAATTTTTCAAAGTAGTTAAGGTTTAAAGTAATGGTTGCTCCAATTTTTAAATTTGTGAACAAATGCCATTTGGAAGTGGACAACTAGACTTGTGTTATATTTTCTGTTAAAGGGTCATCACAATGAAGCTCTATACCTCGACTTTTAATAACCATATCATCATCACAGCTCATATATGTCCCGCTATTGGGCTCGAGCCTCCTGCTAATAGGAGGGAAATTGACCTACTTATTGCACTGGTCAGACGTGTTGTGTAGGGTTTTGTTTTAAGTTTTCCTTCTCTCGCATAGATGTTATATGCGTTTTATATCCCTTAGTCATCTCTTACGACCACCCATGGGTAAGATAGGGTTTGGCGAATTGTATTCTTACTCAGACACCACACAGAGTTAATAACCATATACCTACATCCCACAAAAATTATAAATGTGAAGGTTTGCGAAAATGTTTGTTACTCAACCACGAATAAACCGTTGAACAGGTTGATAATAAAATAGGTAGGTACATAGATAGACCATTTCCTGGATTAACATAAAGGATATTTTTTTTATCTCGGTAACCCTTGGAATAAAATAGTTCTATGGGACAGTTAATTTTTACACCGGCACAAGCTAGTGTTATATGTATAAAGCTACCTGACCCAGCAAAAACAGTAATTGAATTGCTAGAACTCCATCGCAAGCCACCTACAACCTCCAAATATAAATCTCCATCACAAACTGATCCACTTACCTAACACATAAAATGTTCAACATCTATCCAGTCAAATTACTGAAATTTTTAGCATTTAATATGCTTAATTATTTATAAATACCCGATTACGAAACGAAAAATGATGTCACAAGCGGGGTTCGAACCCGCACCTATTGGGAATCCGGCCCAACCGTGCTAATAATTAAGCATATTAAATGCTAAAAATTTCAGTAATTTGAATAAAAAGGTTGTGTCATCGTTTAATACAATTCTAACTAAAGTTTGAAGTATTAAGTCTATACAGTGTGTAAACATTGTCCGATAGATGGCATACGTCACCTTGAAGACGTAAGATATAATATGAAGCGAAATTTGCATGTCCTAAAATAGTTCACGATGGTGTAAGTGGCAGCACGGTTGGGCCGGATTCCCAATAGGTACGGGTTCGAACCCCGCTTGTGACATCATTTTTCGTTTCGTAATCGGGTATTTATCTATCCAATCCTTATAGTTTATTTACAGAAAAAATCTTAATATAATTCTAAATAGTAGTATAGCCAAACTGTTGACAGTTTTCTGTCTAAATCCGCAGGTCTGTCCGTCCGGGGTAGTGCCACACTCACGCAGAAAATCGACGTCTCCGCAGTGGCAATATGCTGCTTTGTTTCGTTCTGTGACCGAGAGAGCAGGAACCCTAACTTTCTAGGTGGGTTTGGGATTTTCACTGGTAGGTAGCGGCCTAGCTATACCCCTGGTATTGCAAAGGTCTATAGGCGGTATTAACACTTACCATCAGGTGTGTTGCATGCTTGTTTGCCACCAAGAGCAATAAAAAAATTGAGTTTTTTGTTTTGGTTCATCTCAGCTCACACGTCCCACTGTTGAGCTCGAGCCTCCTCCATGACGGGCGAAATTGACCTACTATAGCACGCTGGTCAGACGCGTTGGTATAGGGTTTTGTTTCGAGTTTTCCTTCTTTTGCATAGATATTATATGCCTTTTATATCCCTTAAGAGACGAACTCTTACGATCACCCACAGGTAAGATAGGGGGTAGTGAATCGTATTCTTACTTCGTCACCACATGGTTAAAGTTAGAAATTTTATTATAAAATTGACAATATATAAGTGTCCCCGCGGGGTTTATACATAATATAATTAATTATTCGAGGATAATTTTCATTTTCTTTATTAGTAATTTCAACCAATTGATTATATCTGTAAATCTACATAGGTAATTATTATTGTCTTCGATAGATACTGCGGTTCAAGTATTATAAGTACCTACCATTATTTTAAAAAAATCTGTTAAACTGCTATGTAGTAGCGGCTACGAATACTACCAACCCTTGCTTTGCTCGTGGATGTCGTAAAAGACGACTAAGAGCCTTATAACGACTTAAGCCAACAACATCTG
Source organism: Lymantria monacha (assembly GCA_905163515.2). Classification (NCBI taxonomy): domain Eukaryota; kingdom Metazoa; phylum Arthropoda; class Insecta; order Lepidoptera; family Erebidae; genus Lymantria; species Lymantria monacha. The sequence goes on along the minus strand of LR991107.1, from coordinate 7,707,243 downwards.
ATGCCGTTTGGTCAACAATTACATTCCCAAGGAGGGTTGACGTCTGGCAGGCGGCCGATCATAAAATTATTGCCAGTAACATTTGCAATATGTACGATAGAAGTAGAACACATATTGCGTCGATCCCAATTAATTGGGATTATTGCAGGAGAATGATTATAATATTTTAAAGAAATCAATATCAGGTTAAATAAAATAAAACACACATGTTAAAAACAATAAAATAGATTTTCATTTATTGTGAGACGAAAAATACAACAATGGGACTTATCAGCTAACATGGTTAGTGGCAGACTGTCGTGTCAAAACAATTGTATGTTAGGTGAGGGTACGCGGCGGACCACGGCCCTACGTACACCATACATTCCTAATTATTTATTTATGTCTTTATTGGGAACTCGTGGTAACGAATATCAACGAAACAATAGTACGTACATATATATATATATATAAGTATAGATAATACACGAAACGATATCACCCTCCCTAACTCACTGTAAACAATAACTAAAATTATTAAACGTCGTGAAATTTTTCAATAGTTTCATTTTTTTAACTAATTTTTTAAAAAGGCTTTATTGATTCGAAGCTAATACTTAATTACTTACAAGATTGTTTAATAGTTTTTTTTTTTTAATATTTGTCGCGCCACTCGGCCGACCGTCGTATCGACGGACCGCGACCGCCGAGTGGACCGGAGCGAGTCGTGGTCACACGGCCGCTGAACGGATCGCCTACGAACCTCACAAAAATAAAACGTAACAATTTTTTAAATACCGCTACTATGAAACGTCCTATACAAAATTGAACATTGCCGATTTACTAGATCGTTTGGATGTCTCGTTATTTTATACGTAACATTAGACTAAAAACAATTGGGCGGCGAGCTGTCGGCTGTCGAGTGTCGGGCCCACGTGCGACACAAACGCTCGGCTACAATGCGATACGTGTACACATATCTACATATTGTATGTAGTTAGGTACAATATGTCTTAGTTTAGAACGTTAGAAAATGCCACTGCAGTGATACAATACACAATACGTCACTAAGTCGCCTACGCTCCACTAGAGCGCCACGCTATTGCTCATAGAGAAGTAATTCCGAAATCAATTCGTTACACCGTAGACTATATAATCAATGTTTTTTTTTTTAATAAACTTGAAGTATTTTTTTATCAATAATCAATAAGTACATTATAATAATTGAATAATTAGTATTTTGTTTCATAAGAGAACTAGCATTACAAATAAATACCTTCAGCTATACAATTTTAATGTTTTTTTTTTATTATTTTATTTCTATTTTAAACATTTTTGAAGATGTTCAAAGTGGACTACGTCGGTTTTTACACAAGAATGGTGCGTATAGTTCTTGTGTACAAACTTTTCAGTTGAATGCGTCTACGCTTCGAGATATCACTTAAATGTATACTTAGACTTAAGGGGGAAAGGTTGTAAAAACAAAAAAGTTATTGAAATATAACAAACACCTTAACTAATAGTTCAATAATTTAGTTGTATACATACATATATACATATGTATCTATATATATACATACATATGTATATAGATATATAGGTGGTGGGCGGATGCGGGGCGCGGCCCGCTCGCTAATATCACTCGGCGTGTACAGAAAGGCAGGCAGGCAGGCAGTAGGTAGGATACGAACAGTTGCTGCGCTACTAACGAACGAAACAAGTTTATACAAAAGGCTGAGCGGCGAGCGCCCCCTGTCCGCGACACTCCCTCAACATGTCTTTGACAAAAGCAATACAAAACATTTCATTCCGTGTGAGAGACCGTGACACGATGCTATGCGAAAAATTTTATTTTTTTTTATTTTCTCCAAAAAACACACGCCCATTCGCTCATTCTTGCGCTTAAATCTAAAATTAATAATTAGACAATATTTTTTTTTATTTGTTCAACAGACGCGCGCGACGCGACGCACGCGTATAATAATAATAAAATATTTTCAAAACAATCGAATAATTAAACACACTAGTTAACAATATAAGTGATGTTCAAATACACCGGTGGGCGCGGGCGGCCCCCGAGCGCAACCGACACGCACTACAAATCATACCAAACTTGATCATCGTACCATTTAAAAATATGATTTTATACACAATCGTTTCCAGCATTGTTACATATGTATGTATGTTTGTTTGTATGTATATATATGTGTGTATATATATATGTATATATATATGGCGAGCGATGGCATCGTAACGGTTGGAGCGGTCGTACTCATCGGTACTGCTACTATAATACTGATATTATCGCTAAATGATCGCGGCGTTATTGTGCCCGCAGACCGCAGTTAGACTGCGGTCTCTGTGTGCGAGTGTGAACTGAGCCGCTCCACGTCGATGTCGTGCGGCGCGAGGGCGTCGCGCGGCGCGTCGGCGTAGTCGATGCTGGACGAGTGCGAGAAGCGCTTCGAGAGCGCCGTCTGCTTGCGTAGCGCCTCAGCCAGCGCCGCGTCCGCCAGCGAGCCGCGCGAGTCGAGCCCCTGCCGGAACGCGTTCACCACGCGAATCTGCGCACCACATGTTACTTAGTGTCGACACATTGTAATGTACCAGAGACACTCGTGTCGCTCTCACATAGGGTTGCCAACTTTACTTACAACTATATATTCCACAAAAATAATTATAACGGATGAATACTGGTGCGACCAAAATGGGTACTCTCTTTTGGTTCCAATGCTACCAAGTTATATGTCTTCTCCTACAATACTATTATCTACTTACTTACCTTGGCCGATTAAATCAACTCTTGTGGTAAAACTTCGTATTTTGCTGTTACCATTCAGAACCGCTCTTAAGTTTTGAAACTCGTATATCAAAATCGCCTTCGGTAATTCTGCCTTCAACATAATCATAGATCTTCGTATAACATTCAAAATACCTAGTTCAATTCCAATACCTTTATTAAAGAATATAATATGTGAAATAACGTATATATAGTTGGCAACCCTATTCTAATCCCGCACACTAAAGCATTTACAAACTCGACACATGATGATGGTATGTGTGTGTGTGTGACGTAATCTTTACAGTGCCACGAAATGTACAGTCGAGTTCATAAACACTAGAAATTCTCACTAACATATTTATATATACAGGTAGTTGTTTTTTTAATAACGCTTTTTTTTAATAAAATTACAATTCTCACCTGTATAAATAGTTAGTGGAAATATAATGAATATATAAGCGAGAGCGACACGTGTGTGAATTTCAGTCTTCAATTATCTCCTGTTCGTCCGATAGCCAGCACCAAGTATACCGGACGAACGGAGTTAAACCATCGTTATACAATATTAACATTAATAAGCACACCGAATCATAAAAAAAATAGGCAAGAAAGCGTTAGATAATTGAAAATTCCAGTCACAGAATGAGTAGGGTCGTGTCGGGGCCGCCGTTGCATGCCATGCGGTGGGCGGGTCGCTTCCTCGCCATCGCCTCTGAATACAGACATCGTCGCATACCTAGTGTCCGTGCGTCAACTATCCCGTGTCACATGCACAAATCCGTTATAATTATACGTTATCTGTGACTGCATTTGAATATATCTATGTGAGCTACGCGCGTAAGCTCTATTGTCAATGCTTTGCCCTATAATTACACAATACATTGCACATGATACGAAGCAACACATCGCTTTATCGAACAACGTCCTAGATCCGAAATTATTGTAAGCAAGCTGACAAATATCCTCAAATCGACCTCTTAATGAAGTACCTTTACCAATACATATATATACGTTAACCGAAAGCGTTGTTAAATAGCCTATAAAAGATTTTATAGAAAATGTTTTTAAATCTAAAAAAAACTATTTATATTAAAAATGACGTTAGATGCGTCTAAATTTCAAATGAGTCTAAAGCTTAAATGACGAATCCCTGGCGTTTTATGATGGTATATCTGTAGAACCCCACGAGCTAACGGATCAAAGGGCTCAGTCACGGATCAGAATTTGGCTTGATGAGCACATTACGAGTATCTGATCCGTGAACCAGGCAAAGTGCAAATATGAAGGCAACATAATCAACCAAAAATATCTATGCCATGAGGAATGATTGCAAAAAATTAAAAAACAAAACTATCTTTGTCTATAATGGGGGACCACTTTTAAACTCAAATATGGAAATTTTAATTTTATAATCCGATGCCATTTTTAATTTAAAACATTTAAATTTGTGTTTAGTAAACCACAGTAATCACAATAATTCTAAAATTTTAAATAAACCTGAAAATATTGAAAATAACCAACCTTGAAATATTACGAGAACACATCTTCGAACTTCTTATTACTTAAAAATACACATCAATAAATGTCAATTTTAAATCTTCGAGAGGCTGCATTGCAAAAAAAAAAACATAGACCCAACGTGAACGTATGTTAACTACAATATGTTTACATGACAGCACATGCGTATAGGATACATGCTACATTGAATTGATGGCATGCAATTCGCGCTGACCTCGCACTTCAAACAAAGCGTTATAAATATAAAAATATATATAAGTGTTTTAAGTGTGTAAAAGCGTTATGTGCATTAAACATACGCGTGCTTCAAAGCAGCACTTGTCGAACATCCTGTATACAAGCGTCGAAGTGCCCAGTCAACGCTACGATAACACAACTAACAATTGGGAGACACACATAAACTAATATATCGTAGATATATAGATAGACAAAGTACAGTATAAAACATGTTCGAACATAAAAATAAATGAAAGAAAAAAAAAACAAAAAAATGTTAACATAAAAATAGTAAAAATAAAAACAAAGTGAGTGAAACAGGCTCTCGTTTCATAAATTCGAATCTTACAGCTTGATCAGTAGACGTCTTGCTGTAGGGGACGGGAATCAATCGTTCTTGTAACTCGCCACCTATCACCTTCCGTGTGCAATGGGGTATTCATGGAAAAGAAAATTAAAACGAGAACATGAAGTAAAAAGTAACACAGAGAGGCGCACGAGGACTCGAACTGCTGCGCACGAGGGAGCTTGTATAAACATATATTTATATATGACGGCGGTGCTGGGGTCAAACGCGATTTTACATTACAATTAAATTAATAAAGGGTTACATTACAAACAAAATAATTTCAACATTACATTACAAAAAAAAATATTTAGCGTACCGTGTGTCGTTAATTATAAAATTTGACGCGGTTATCAATGATTTCAAATGTATAAATATAAACGAGAACGACGTTAATTGTTAATTTTACTAATTATAATTAACATATTTTACTAATTATAATTAACAAATATTGATTGTAAAATCGCTTTCGACACGTTAGCAGTGAGATATATTTTTAATAGAGTGTACTATCAGGAAATATAGAAATTTTCTGGGGGGAGACTATACGAAGCAGTGTGCCCCGCGAAGCATAGAGCATTTATATAGAAGAAGTAGGTATATATATATAAATAGATACACAGTTAACAAAACTAATAAAGATACAAGGGTACATCCTATAAGGCACCTTAAGAAGCACATTCATGGGGTTGTGCACTTAAAACTATATTTTTATACATTTTCCATCCAGGGCTCCGTGAAATCCGTCGTCAGAAAACCAATGAAGAAAAAAAAAATCAATAAATAAAAACTAACTAAACTTAAAATAAAATAGAATAATTAAAACAACGGTAACATTTAATATTTAAACACTTAACCCTTCATTAGCGGCTCCGTGGTCGTCGCTATTGTTGTATTTAGCGCATGTTTATTTTGTATGTTTAATGTTAATGTAATTGTATGTATTCGTGCATGTATCAGTGTCGAGTATAATTGTTTGTATGTTGTAATAATCATGCACGCTACGTCTATTGAAGCACATAGATCACCGTTTTATATCGAACGTAGTCGCTCACATACCCGAATATTAATTAATCATTGTGTAATTGATAACTAAATTAAGCTAAAACATCTATATTACAGAAGCATTAATACATATATTACACTAAAATTATACCTATATATATATTTTTTTTTTTGACTAGTGTTGCCATATAACGTGTAACGGAACGTGTTAATAATTTATACATATTATATTTTAGCGGTGATTATTTTTAATTGAAGCGTATATGTACAGTCAATGCATATATGGTATATAGTTTAACTTATATATATATATATATGTAACTGCAAGCCATATATGTGCCAAATATATATATATATATATATATATATATATATATATATATATACATTTATTTTACCTTAAATTTTAAATAGGCTTGCAGCGTGTATTTATTTTTTTTGCCAGATACGCAGTGACGCTAAGTCTAGATCATGCTTCAAGTTTTAATTGTGAATAATATCTACTGTTGATATAATTTTACAAGAGCGGGTAAGCGCGAAGCGTTTTCTAACATCGATCTAGACCGTACGACATACATTGGCCCATGTTTGGCTAAAATATTGGCCAACAACAACAAACATCGTCCAACATCGACACAATTAAACATACTCCCATATACTGCAAGTTTACCTTGTTACTGCAGCTCTCCACAATGTGGCGGGTGGAATGAAAGTTACTTTGGAGTATAGATACTTTATTACTAAACTTTAAAGAGACAACAAGCGTTATATATAAAATGTATATTAATTAAAACCTGGTACTATCTTGACGTTTTTTTTTTTAGAAATGTACGTAGGTATAGCGACAAATCATGCTTTGCTATGGTCTTTTTTTTTAATTAAAGTAGTGTGATTTATAAATTCTATAACTGCGTGTACGCATCAACTACAAAGCGTAATTAGTAAAGTTTTGAGAAAACGTATTTTTTAATTTTTATATATATATAATATATATTATATATAATCTATGTTTTGGTGTAGACCAAAAACAGGTTTTAATAAATGGTGTAAGCTAATAGTATATTATTTTTAAGTCTAAAAATCTTAGCAACGACTTAGCAGGCAATGATTTAGTCTCTACATGTGGTGCATTTAAATTTGTAAGAATCAAATACACAAAGTTATTTTATATTTACTAATTAATATAAATACTTAATATATAAATTATTGAAAACTTCATTTACCAAATAAATCATTTTAATGATAGTTAAATTTGCTCAAGATACCTTGGAGGAGATATAGATTAAAAAAAAAAAAAAAATAACAATAAAAGTAGAAGTTGAAGGCGACAGTGGACAGTGGTTAAAGTGTAGGATATAATGTATAATGGTAACGATATTAAGTTTAATAAACTGTTTAAATCCGATATTTTTTCCCGCGTAAATCATTACCATAATACTTATAAATATCGTTAAAAGGAACAGGATTTCAAATATCGCATTTTATCATGCAAAGTTTATTAAAAAAAAAACTATTTTATTGTGCCGTAATTAATGCTTAGTTCTACTGTCTTGTTGTTTTGTCTTCTACTGTATGGTTGATTCATCAATGAATGAGCATAGCGAGATGTTCACCGTATTTGTGTTTAAACACAAATTGAACAAACCCAACAACTACTGGACAAAACACAACAACTAATCATATAAAACACGTTTAAGACATCATAAACAAACACTAAAATATCCAACTGCAAAATCTAATCGCATTCTTTCAATAAATAAAAAAATAAATAATAAACAAAAAAGAAGAAAAATAAACAAGCAAATTTAAATATCATCTTAACATTAACGAGACGTTTATAAAAGCACTTGAATAGCACAAATTTTGTATTTCATATTTTATTATTATTTTTAAATATATTATATATAAAAAAATGGCACACGAATTTATTTTGTATTATATACTTTTTTAATTTTTTAAACATACAACAGTTATTTTTTTATATATATATTAATTACAAGAAAAAATTGTTCAAAGGTTTCAAGATTATTTACAGAAAAAATATGAAGTGACACTATAGAAATTATTTTATTTTAATAAACATTTAATATATATATGTATATATCCTTATATACCGGTCATAAAATAAATTTGCTCAAAATCTAATATATTTATTATATTTCACCTAAATAATGGTGCACCATAGTTTATCATAATCTAATCAATATATTTTTTTTTTTGCGAATACACTAAATTTGACTTATATTTTTATATAATAGTAATAATAATGCTTATTCACGTATTTTGTATATTTCCATAGTTTTTATTTGTTTCCATTAGCAAAACATTAACCGTAAACTTTATTTAAAGTTTAAACGTTTAGAAATGTGTATTTTATTTTTGTTATATATATATATATTTTTTTTTTAATCGTTGTTATGGCAGTTTTTTAATTATATATATATGTATATAATTTTTCATAGTGTCGGTATGATTTTTGGGACATTTTAATCATCGCTCTGATGCGATACCGGGCTGAGGGCGGGCAGAGAGCTGCCGCCTGATTGCACGCTGATCCTTCGGTGCTCCGCCAAATAATTATTGACAAATATCCTTCGACCGGCCAATATGTCCGCCTTTTGCTGTAAAACAACATCACGGACTTGTAAGTGACGCGCCCCGTATACACCTAGCCACCTATGTAGGTACGTCGACAACTTGCCGCGTAACCAAACTGCTTTGTCGCCAATACAACTAAATATTAAGTGATAAATCACCCGTGGTATTCCAAAATCAAACGACATTCAATAGACAATTATAGACACTTTTTTTTTAAATACATTGAACTTTGGAACACCACAACTACAAAAAGTGAAGAGTTGTTGCTATAGAAAAATAAAATTATGAAAAATTTTAGAAAAGCAGTTTCGTTAGTGCCTAACTGTAACTAGGATAAGGGGGCATTCACTAGCTGGGGGTTTCGAGGGCATCCAGTAGCAAATACTAAATATATTAACAAAATAAAAAATGAAAAAATATAATGGATTCACCGTGTGGCTCTACATCTACATATAATAGAGACAATCCGGTATGTGAGCTACTTCGTGATACGTACGTCAACGCGTTTTAAAACATCGACGCGACTTAAAATTGCGGGAAACTAAATAAAATATCATCATCGTCAAATAAATACTTTTATTATAATGAGATTTTATTAATCTAATGATTTATAAGTGCGAACGGTTAAGTATGTATTATTTAACAATTAAACGTAAAAGTTACATTAAAAAAGCTCATAAAATAAATAAAAGTTACGAAAAAAAAAATCAACTTATTACATAAGTACATACACAACCGATAATAATGAACATAAGGTATTAAGTAGATTATGTAAGAGCCTTTTAGTTTTTTTTTTCCTTTTAATATTATCAAAGTACTTATTTTAAACATTTTTTTTATTTTGTGTAATAGTGGAGATAGTTTTATGCGATTTTTTTTTGTTTTTTATATATATATATATAATATAAATAATATTTTAACAGCTTATAATCTAGTGTTAAAAGTTTTGTAAGTAAAGATTTCGTGATTGTATATAAAAAAAAAACATTTTTTTTTTGTTCTAAGCCGAACTGTTACAGTGAATAAAAATTAAAAAAAAATTCAGTTATAAAAAACCTTCAGCGAGAATCTGATAACATAATGAACATAGTTCTAATGAAAAGAATATATTATCAGATACTTGAAATACAAACATCTAGTTATAATTAAAAAAAAAAGGAATAAATACAATTGTGCAATACTCACAGACATCTGTTTACATGCATAACACTAAGCATGACCACACTGTAAATGCGAAGCAAAATTAATTAAAAATTAATAAACAAAGAAACAAGATTTTGTACAAAAAAAAAAATACAATTACTCCAATTATACGCACGGTACTTACAATCTAATATGAGCGGCCATTTTGTGCGTACGACAACACAAGATGGCCGCCCGCGTTCTCACCTTTTAATTATTGAATTATATGCATTGTTGATATTTAAAAATGTAAAATACGACACCATGTGAATGAATTTTTGACTTTGCTATAATTAAAATGTATTGCCGTTGATATTACTAAGAGAAACAAAAAGCCGTACACTGGGCATATTTCACGGTTAGTGTAACAATTAGGTGTTGTATTTACGTGTAATGAATTATATATATATATATATTTATATGATTCAATAAAGCTGTTGGGAGTAACCGATGTCGTTGGGTAGCCAGGTGCAGACACAACGTATTCCATGCTCTAATCAATCGTCTCAACGTGTACCTACGTATATATCTATATGTATATATCCATCGTCTATACTTACAAATTTACTCTCCCTACGCGAGTCAGACCTACACTTACCGTCAACATCTGAAATAGAGCGATTCGGCTAAAGATCGGCGGGCCCCACCATTATAAAATAAACTAATGACGAAAGAAAATGCTATGGAATTTGCTTGATATTTTATTATTATTTTCTTTTTCTCTCAATGTAAATAGTAATCTCGTAACATTTCGCAAAAACCAAAGTTTTTTTTTTGTTTTCAAAGATACACTTTATGTTAGAGAACATAGTCTCCGTTTTAATTAAGCGTGAAGTGTCTCATTCATACTAAACTTTAGGATATAAGACAATACGAATACTAATTTTTTTATAGATTGTTATTTTATACTTATTATAAATACAATAAAAGGTAGATTAAAGATCTCAAAGATAATAGAAACGGGGTTAAAAGTGGTCCCAAAATTTACTATGAAACAAAACACAAGCTGCCAAGTACCGTCAACACCTCACAATAATCACAATATTTCATCATAAACAAACTACTTACACAAAAAGCTAATAAGATATAACTTGATATACTTTCAAATGTTATTATTTATTTTTAATATTTTAAATTCAATATTTTTTCACATATTTCGTTATGTATTAATTAAGTTTTAAGATATAGTTTTAGTAAAAATTCACAATTAAAAATTGGAGTTCTTTTTTTTTTATCATTTCACTTGACAATAGCTACCTATATAAAATACCACTGCTCCGATATTCATATAATGAGTTCAAGATCAACATTATGTACAAATACTTTCATATCTAAAATAGCAGTGTACATCATTTACAAATAGGATGATTGAAAGTGTCATATACCCTAAGTATATGCAAGTTATTGGGGGAGTGGGGTGTATCGACACTAAGATATGCTCAATCGTCATCTAAATGATAAAATATTATAACATTTTCTACGGAAACTTTAACATTATGATATATCAAACAGGTTATATATATTTATATATAATTATGTATGTGGCGCGTGTGCGCGGTCACAGGCACGATTCGGTCTAGGAGGCTAACATCGGGCCGCTAGTGCCTCACTAGTTTTATTGCTCTAATAACTATCCTAGCACTAAAAGTTTCAACACTTAATCAAAATTCTTAACACTAAAAATGTAGAGTCGATATCGTGACGCGCGTACGCGGTCGAGACGGGGAGAGGGGGGGGCGCGGCGAGCGGACCAATTGTCGCGGTGTTGATACGCGGCGCGGCTGTTAAGTACGGGTTCGGTGGCCGCAACGAGCCAAACGTCGCACAATACAAGTGTAAAGATCGAGTGCGGGGTCAGATGGTGGTGGTGGGCGCTGGTGGGTGGTGGTGGGGGCCGGTGGGGGTGTTGTGGTGCGTTCAGAATATGGTGGTCTCAGTGCGCGCGGCGGCGGGTACGTCGTCGGCGTCGATGTAGGCGATGTCGGCGGGGGGCGCGCGCAGTCGCGAGCGCAGCCCCGCGGCGGAGTGCGCCGACAGTCGCTCCTCGAGGTCCTCCAGCGTCGACTTGAACGCGCGCACCACGCGCAGCTGCAACAAGTACACGTCGGGAGCCGCCCCGCACCGCCGCAACCCTAGCTCGAGCTGGCCGCGTTACGACTACTCACGCGCGCCTCAGAGTGTGGTGTGGATGTTCTTTGTCACCGCGCTGCTGTCTGTATTCAGAGTCGGCGCGGGCCGTCGCGTGCGCTGTGCCGTGGCCGCCATGCTCGCACACGATACGTAAACAGGTACAGATAACAAAAGAGCTACTGTGCTGGCGATACACTAACAAACACGTGGTCTACGTGGCGCTGCACTGCGACACGGTGACGTCACAAGCGGGACGACGGAACTCGGTGGCCGCCGAACGGAGACAGGGTGCTGACAGGACGGACGAAACGGTGCCACAAGGAACGAAACGTACAAACACAAACAAACCTAGTTTGTTTGCTTTTGTCGGGAACGGGGCGAGTTCTACGGCCAGAAACAAGTGGGCTTGATGCATAACAGACGAGAAAACTATTGAAATGCTGCCGGCAAGACGACACTCCACTGGTACTTCGCAAACTGAACAATGAGAGATGCCCGTCTAAATAACAAATGTGGCAACTATAGTGAGAGATGGCAAGTAGAAGAACAAACTGTGGGGGGGAGGGTTATGGTGTGTCGAGTGTCGTCGCCGGCGGACGCAGGGTGGTGTGGCGGGGTGGGGTGGTGCGGTACCGTGAGCTGCGGGGGGCGCGGGTGGCGCCGCGGGCGGCGTGCGCGCGCGGGGCGCCGCGCCCGCCACTACACCTCGGTCTCGAGCACCGCCCGGGGCTGCCAACAACATCTCTCTACGACGCGCGGCTCCACGCCCCATTCGACACCGTCCTACGTGCGCACGCAACCCTAACATTACATGCCGCCCCTTACACCGCCCCGACAGATTTGGCATACAATATACTCAATGATGACTTCATCATCCCCCATTATATAATTCAATTTTCACTCGCATACAATTAAATTAATAATCGTGCTGATTACTATCAATATTTTTTTAAAAACACAAAAAAATCTTGTCAAATCTTAGAAAAAAAAAAACAACAAATAAATTTAATAAATAACTAGACTAAATTTCATTAGTAATTGTATTATAGAAGACCAGTTAATATAAACAATTTGTTTTTACAAAAAATCTAATTTTAATTTAAAAAAAATATGTTTTTTTTTTAATTATCATTTAAACAATACTGGTAATAAGAATATATTTATACAAACGAGATGATGAAGTCAAATATCTAAATATTAATTATAATTATTAAAAAAAAAACGTTCCATATCTGTCCGAGCCGTGAGCAGGCCAACACGGGGCAAAACAGTCCCTTTAGAAATAACAAAACCAAAAGTAGTCAAGAAAAAATATTTAACGAAATGGAATCAATGTGTAATCGTGTATTGATGCGTGTATGCGGGGCCATGAGCGGCCTGTGTTTCAAGTGATTACAAATATGACCCGAAACAGTGCCAATCGACGAGAAAACAAAAAATAAAAAACAAAACAAAAAAATAAACAGAAAAAATATAAATTAGAAGGGGAAGGTTACCAATCGAGGTCATAGCTAAACCTGAAGTTCGACAGCCGACTACACTACTCGGACACAACGCAGGGACATCCTAAAATGCTTTGATGATGAGGACCATGGGTGCACTATATATTAAATACATTACACACACACGTATTTATATTTGCCGTGTTATGGCTTTAATATTCGTTTTTTTAAGATATACACAATGTCACGTTTTATGGTGTCTATTAAATGATTCATTTCAAATTCCATATGCTTGTCGGTCGAGGCTCGCTATTCCGCACCTACTGCTTACACTAGTTCGACTACCATGCCATTGTAATATTCAATGTTTTGTTAAACATCTAGTTAGTAGCCAAGGAGGAACACATTATACTATATTTTAGTATCGGACGGTTATATTGTGTAAATATCAACATTTACATATTATATATTTGTATAGATATTAATCAAGAAAGATATTTTCACAACATTTAAACGTCGATATAAAAAGCTGAACGAAATCACTTTTGTTATATTATTTATTTTTATTTTTTTTTAAAGAGGTTTCTAAGTTTTGTGTCTACATATTTATACTTACCGATAACGTCGTCACGTTTGGAGATTCTCTATATACATTTACAATTATATGGACACTACATCAAGCCTAACAAGACTTACGCAAAATAACACAATGAAGGCGCAACTTGTTCCAAAACTGCAAGGCAATGCAAAAATACTACAAAATGGTCCTCGCCTCCCAGTGTGACGCTTTTACCCACCTGACTGACAACACATCCCGACATAAAACTTCCACTACTTGGAGGGACAACATTCATAATACAAAAAAAAAAACAAACAACAAAATAAAATAAAAAAACACAAAACAAACATAAATAAACACTGACAATAACACAACGTCAAAGGAAAAATAGGTTACGACCGGTTAATGTGTTAGTTATATGCGAGCACACTCGTCATGCTCTCGCTACGTGTGTATACTCATTGCTCAAAAAAAATCCACTCCACACTCAAATAAATGAACGTTCATTTCAACAGCAGTAACTGAACACAACTCGATACAAAAAATAATATTTAAAAATAATTATGAAAGTGGAATATATTAATTTTATGTTACTGCTAATATTTGTCATACGAGGGGGGGGTAACGCGTGTTAGTCGTTACGCAGCGCCGTGCGGGCCTGCCAATCTCAGGTTCTTTCGATACGGCGTTCATATACAGAGCTGGGTTGCGTTGGATCAGTAGCGAGGATTTATCGGGTTGGCGTTTCACAAGCAAAAAATTTACTATTCTTAAAAATTAAACAAAAAGAAAATGAAAAACAGACAAAAATAAAACAAAATAGTAAATAAAAAAAACTAAAATAAAAACAAATCAAACAGTCAGTATGACTCAGAGTTAAATAAAAGATAGAGAAAGACAGAGATAGTCATATTTATACCGCGATGTGGTTTATGTTGAGTGAATATATTGATAATATTATGGGGGGGAGGGTTGTAGTCATAGTAACTGTTTGAAAGGTTTATATATATATACGAGGGATAAGTAACATTGTCACAGCCTACATAGAGCATGCCAATGGATAGGAGGGGCTGACAGTCAACTCAGGTATTAAATGTTGTCGTAAAAATAAAACGGGAAGCGTCAGACTGATTTTTTTTGGTACTGCGGTTCATGCATGGCGCTAAAGTCGCGACGACTATCTAATGACATTACGGGACACTCTTGGTTTCATGACAAATAAAGAAAACAGGAGTGAGATCTGAAGATTGAAGTATATAGATACATATAAAAAAATAGAGTTCAATAAATAATAATGTTATACATAGATGTCATGAAACCAGGCACCGAAGAAGTTAATGAAAAACAATTTTTTTTGGATAAATAAAAATCTAATTTCAGTTTTGTTCGGTTGCCAATTTTTTTTTATATATATTAAATAATATTTTTAAATTTATTTATATTATTATTTAAATTAGTGACCGAACAATTTGTTAATACTACGTTAATTATGGGCCAAAAAATAATAATAGCGTAAACTACATTTTTTTTTATTATTATTCTGTGAAGTGTTTCTCTGTGTAGGTATAAAATAAATGTTTGAAAAAGAACAGAAGAATAGTAGAATGAAAAGAAATATACGAGATTTGAAAATAAAAGAGAATATGAAACAATAGAAAATTAAAATTAAATAAAATTGAAAAGAACAGAAATATAAACGTAGTTATTTTGTAAAATCGATAATACGCAGAAAAAATTATATTGGTGTAATATTATTTATTTTAATGAAAATATATATATATATAGGGTTATATATATTTATTTTGTTTCGACTCGTAACTGTGAATTAACCGGCTTATGGTACGAACAAATTAAAAAAATGTGTTGTAATAATGAATCAGCGTATAAAATATCTCTATAGTTTCTATGACGACAGTATTCTAGAATGCATATAATTGAAAAAAAATGGTGGTTATTATCGTTTGTATGCAAAAATAGTAAAAGTATATAATAATAAGGACAATAATATCGTAGACTTAGCGTTAGGATGCCCAAGGTATCCGCAGTGTTGACCTGTTGACTTTTATAATATATATCTTTGTATTATTAGCTGTAAACTAAAAAACTTATCCCTCTTTTTTTTTGTAAACTCGAACAGGTATATCTGCCACTCCTAAATGTTTTATTTTTAATATTATATTTTATTAATTATTATTTTGGTACTTTTTTTTTATTTTTTTTTACTGGCACGTGTTTACTTTTAGAACCTCTAGTAAACACATGTAGTATTTTCTTTTTTTTTCTATAAAATATCATGGAATTTCATCATGTAGATATATTTATCAAACGTAAAATCACAGCCAAGATCATGATGTCACCCATGTAAATGCATTGACAAGATTACACAAAGAAAATTATTATTGATTTGTCGTAAAAAAAATAAAAAATACATAAAAGGTAATAATTTTCTTTGCATCAAATTGTCAATAAAGTATATAACTGTAAAGAATAGCCATTTTTAAAACATAATAATAAAAATGAATTTTTGAATAATTTAGACTATTTTTTGCAGTTATAAAGTTTATTTAAATCTCGATTTTTTTTTAATACAAGATTTAAGTAAACCATATTTCGCGTCCTCAACATTTAACCCAAAAAAAAGACTGAAACTCCCTATTTATAAATAATTTCACATGAAAATGAATAAAATATATTTTATTATATATTTTTTTTGTGTGAAATTATTAATAAAGCTCCCAACAAACAAGACTTTCAATAATTGTATGGACAAGCTGTGCTTTCTTGTATTAAATATTTAAAAATAAAATAACGCGTGTAGTACAAACAAAATGATCAATGTGTTCCCTAGAACAACATGCGAATTCATAATCGATTTTAATGTAATTTTTGTGCTTAATAATTTTTTAGCAATTAATTTGTTGAAAGATTTTGTTAATCGTTTCGTTTACTTATTGTTAAAAATCAATTAATGAACGCTGCGAATCCTATAGACTGTCTAATCAATAATATAAACGACCTTTCGAAGCTTAATCTAATAATATTAAAGCCTTTATTACCAATATTTATAAATGTTGCCTGTTATTTTTATTTCATGAAAGTATTATTAATTTATTATGAATATTTCTTTATTTTTACAACTGTAAAAATTATTTTCATTAAAAATACTTAAAGCAGATTT
The DNA here is from genome assembly GCA_905163515.2 of Lymantria monacha. NCBI lineage: Eukaryota > Metazoa > Arthropoda > Insecta > Lepidoptera > Erebidae > Lymantria > Lymantria monacha. The sequence goes on along the minus strand of LR991107.1, from coordinate 7,690,308 downwards.
TTTAAAATTTTATTATTTCATAGTTTTACTTTAATTTGCAATCTTATGAAATGTTATGAATTCGAGTGCGAGTTTGTAATTGATACGCTTGCACTCCTTAACTACGAAACTGATAATCTTAAAACGTCGTATAAACAGTTAAAAGAGATGCATAAAATGTTATACAGTTACTTTCATATAGGCAAAGAGTATTATTCCCGAGACTTAGAAAATTGACTAGTTTTATATATATTTATTTAATAAATTCGAATATGAACAAATGATTTAATTTAATGATCGAATGATATAGTATAGAAAGCACAGATCATCCACGTCCCCAACCTTACGGCACACAAGTCCGCCCGGTGTCCGCTTTTTCGTATACGTGTACGTGCATACCTGCGTCTGCAAGCGCGTCAATCCACGGATCCAGAGGATCTGTCCGGCGCGCGGCTTCTTGTCCAAATCCGAGTCGTAGTCCGGCCCTGGTTGAATAGTCTCAGGGTCGGGCTGGCCTCGGCCCCATCTGTCATCATATTATGCAACGATTAAAATGTTAACCTTTTACTTTCATCCATGCGTTATCGTCGTCATATTCGATAGAGGCCCCTACAAGGTAGGATAATGGCACAACCGCCAATCTTAAAAGTTTTTTATGACTCATACATTTACGTGAACAGTGGTGACATATTGTTTTCTTAAAGGGTCACAAGAAACACTTTTATTTTTTTCTTGTTAACCCCGAGCTGAGATTCTGGTGGAATGAGACAAAATATCATTATTATTTCACATCTATCAAACTGACTGCCATTGGTTTTTTATATAGATTTTCTTCTTTGACAGTGATGTCATCTGTTACGTCTTTAGTTGTCTATTAAATACCAGCGGAAATAATGAAATTTTAATCACCATATGATCATCTCATAAGGTCATTAGATTTTAGAATAAAAATAAAGAATGTAAATTATTTCTTAGCTAAAACTGAATAACTCTACGGACTATATTATACAAACTACACTATTCTATTGTTATAGATATTTACGTTAATTTGTAATTCAACTCCTAAATAGATTTATAAAAAAAAATTTTTCCTTCTTAGATTACCAATTTCATCCGGTAGATGGTTCTAATCAATTTCATCTAAACAATGTGGATATAATAGACTAATTTCTCTTCCATTGTAGAGGTATACATTTCTTTTTCTGTTAATGCCCAACAATGGGATCGAGAAAGATTATACTTAATAGTTCATAATAACTTCTACATTTATCACTACTGATAATTATAAATCAAATTTAAGTTAAACTACTTTATTCGTAAAAACTTACATCCATCGAAATATCATCAAAAAATATTTGGCAATTCTAATCCTTAGCGATCTTATTCTCAATGTTATATCGAAGCAAACTCTGAAAAGTTTTATTAAGCGTTCTATATCTTTATATATATTTATAATTCCTCTGTACGTATGTGACTGAATTCCTAGCTATACCCTTGGTATTGCAAATGTCCATGGGCTGCTTGTTCTTTTGGCGCCATAAGCAATAAAAAAAACCGGTAGAACTAATTTTGATGAATTATTTTGTATGTTAAGATGGATTTAGGACTGGTTTAGAATACCAATTGAGCGTGGTAGGTGGCGCTGTGATAGATTACAAGTTTTTTTTTAAGTACAGAACAGTGTCTGGCAACACTTCGCCCAATTGTTTGGAGCGATGGAGGGGGATGTGATACCCTATAACCGGACACTCGGTACAAATTATTCGATTGCCCTAGCACGCACTTCAACTAAATCGTCTGAGATAATAGAAGGTTGTTTTAGGGTTTTACAACCTACCGTATTTACCCCATCCGCCTATAACTGGGAACATTCGTTTGCAGCTTAGAACAAACAATGCTGTTGTGCTATTTACAGCTGTTATATGTTTGTAAAGTCCAAGATAAAAAGACCCTTTCTCAATGCAAGGATTTTTTTTTAAATAAAAAATAACATAGCACAATGTATATAGTTATAAATAAAAATGTTTGTTCGTCAAACTCACGACAGTCTCTTAGGTATTTTCCTTGTGGGAATGGTGGTGACGAGCTGTCCCCACACAAGGGTCCCCGCGCCGAAGAACAAGCACCAAAGCCACTGGTCTATCGTCAGACCCGCCGTGCTGAACGCCATACCACCGAACTGGATGATTATCACCTGGAAAAACCAACGCGATCTGTGTAACTGACAGTTTCATTTTTTTCCCCAATAGCATAGATGGCGTAGTGATTAAGATATAGGTATAAGGCCTACCGCTCCACGGGACCTGAGTTCGATTCTCACGCAAGACAATAATTAGCGTGATTCAGAAATTGTTGTTCTGAGTCTGGATGTTCTTTAATAAATTTTAATCTTACTCCGTCAGGTTTTTTTTTTGTATATGCACACCTGATGGTATGTGTTATTAACGACCTTTGTTATACCAGCTAGGTACAGCTAGATTACAGCTAGGCCACTTCCTACCACTGAAAACCCAAAACCTACTCAATTGGGCTTCCGCCTGTCTCGTTGACCGAACAAAGCGCAGCAGCGTATTGCCACTGCTCAGACGTCGATTTTCTATAAAAATGTGGTCCTAGCCCGGACGGACCGGCGCACGGCTGTAGACAGAAAACTGTCAACAGTGTGATCCCACCACTATGGAATAGATATGTAAAAAATTAATACCTGTGATAGTGCAGTCCCAATCCATATAGAATAGAATATGGGGTTAGTGAACAGTCCCTGGAACACATTCCTTTGTCCGTGTATCTTGCGCGCGTTGATCTCATTGAACAGTGTCATCATCACGAACGTGTTGAAGATTATAGTGAAGTGTTGCGTTGGCTCAGTAGACAACTGCTGATCACGACCAGATGGGATGTTTAACATCCTATCGCCTGTAATATTACATGATATATTAATTAACTAGCTTTCGTCGGCGTGATTTGTTTGTTGATTCCCGAGGCTTCAGTTGCGTCTCTCAATAGTTTTAATTTTGTTTTTGCGGCACTCTATTTTTTTTGTTTTAAAATAAAAGTAGCCCTAAGTCACTTCTTATAACGTCAGCTTGTGAAAGTCCCGTTAAATCAGTCCAACCGTTTCAGAGATTAAGATTGAGAGCCGGAACAAACAGACAGACAGAATGAGAAAAAATTTAAAATTATTTTTGTATGTAAGTACCGTATATACTTTCATGTGCATTTAGTCATAATTTCAGCTCATATACGACCCACTGTTGAACTCGAGCCTCCTCCATAATGGCAGGGAAATTGACCTACTATATCACGCTGGTCAGACGTGTTGGTATAGGGTTTTGTTTCGAGTTTTACTTCTCTCGCATATATGTTTTATGCATTTTTATATCCCTTAGTCGTCTTTTACGATCACTCACGGGTAAGATAGGGGGTGGTGAATTGTATTCTTACTTCGTCACCACACGGAAAAGTGTATTTAGTGAAAAGGTGTTAATATAGAATTACAAAAGTCGATGTAAAGCTCTTATTCGTCTTTAACGACACCGAGTAAAGTAAAGATTGGTAATATTTGTAATCGCTACCACACAGCCAATAATAATTATCAATATTACAAATATTAAATATTATATTTTTAAAGTTTTTTTTTTTTTTTTTTTTTTTTTTTATTGCTTATGGTGGCAAACGAGCAGACAGCACACCTGACGGTAAGTGTCACTGCCGCCCATGGACCTTTGCCAATGGTATAGCTAGGCCGCTGCCAACCAGTACAAACCCCGAACCCACCCCAGTTGGGCTGCCGGCTCTCTCGCTCACCAAACGAAGCGCACATTGCCATTACTCAGACGTCGATCTTCTGCGAGAGTGTGGTACTACCCCGGACGGACCGGCCCGCGGCTGTAGACAGAAAACTGTCCACAGCGTGGTCCTACCACAATTATAACAATTATGTATATATTGTAAACAAATAATTATTATTACGATTTTATAGCTTGGTGACAGTTGCTGGGAGTCGTTGGATGCGGACGGCACAGGACCGAGCATTGTGGCGATCTATGAGGGAGGCCAACGTCCAGCAGTGGACATTAAAAGTCTTACATATGGCGATAAATTAATAATAAAGTAAAGTAAGTAAAATAGACATAGAGAATATTAACAATTTTAGTTTTTAGATGGTAGCTTTCCTTGATGTGTTGGTTGTTTACACTCATTCTTGCTGTCCAAGGTACCCCCAATGCTATGAAGCCTTATATTTATTCTCCTTTTGTGCGGACTACTTAAATCGTAATAGTTTTTATTCAATAGCCCGCCTGTCTAGATACTTATACCTATCCCTTAAACAAAGTCCCGTCGCAATCTGAATTGAAAGAGCCCGGTACGTTCACCCTTGTATCGACATTAGCCTAGTAGACGAGAGAATACATCAGAATATGGCTTTGATAGGCCATGGTCTGCCATCCGGGATAACAGAATGGAGGCTTGTGGTCCCATAACCTGCTTTTAATCCTATCTACCATGGAACGGGACACCGGGACCGATTCCTTAACTTCAGTGATACGAAAATAAAATCCGTATAGAAAATATTTAAGATCGAAGATAGAAATCAATATCATCTTTATCATTTTCTGTTGCCATCCCAATTTACATGGAAAAGGCGTTAATACGGAGTAACCCAGGCGAGCGCTGTAGCACATTCTTCTGATAATGGTTCAGCCAGTTTATATAACTGCCATGGGAAAGTATGAGTTAGTGATAAATTGTATTGACCTGTCGGCACACGGTCGGTATGTAAGGGGAAGTACCCATATTAGGTGACTTTTATTTTTTAAGAAAATTTCAACACATTGGTACACGGTTGTTGTCTTCGATGTCGTCCCGCAGACACCTTGAATTCATGCTTCCTTTCCCGTATTTAAGGATATTTCTAAATATTAAGGTACTTACCGACAAACAGAAGTGAGAAAATAATGAATAGTTGATATATGGCCTGCCCGAGTATGTTCTTCATCATGGTGCGTGAGATGAGCGGTTTGGTCCTGCCGTAAGGCTTGCGCAGCAGTAGATCCGGTGTTGGCATTTCGGTCGCGAGCGCTAAGGATGCTAGCGTGTCCATAATCAAATTCACCCATAACATTTGTACTGCCTGAAATGTGAAACATTTAATAAGGTATTTAATAAATCATCATTCTCCAACTCTTGTCCCAATTACTTGACGTCGATACAATATGTACTCTTCTTTCATAGTACATATTGTGAAAGTTATTGGCAATCGTTTTATGACCGGCCGCCTGCCAGACGTCAACTCTCATTGGGAATGTAATCGTTGACCAAACGGCATCAGATGGAGTTGGCCCAGGTTGTTATAAGGCTTTTAGTCGTCTTTTACGACATCCACGAGCAAAATAAGGGTTGGTAGTATTCGTAGCCGCTACCACACAGCACCATAAAGGTATTTAATAAATATATATGTATAAATTAAAAGAAAAAGATAACATCTTGCCCTAAAATAATAATCCTTCCCGTGAGAGTAAACTACCAGGCGGGCCACCGAAGACAAAGGCCGGGTTCGGGTGGCTCCCTCGCACGGCGAAGATAGGTACTTATAAGGCGGGTCTATGAGGTCGTGTACCGTTCTTTCTGTCGCCTCGGACGGAATTAACGGGACGTGACCACAACACAGCCAGCAGCCAAAAAAAAAAGTGTAATAATACTTGTATTTCGGCAGTTTTTACAAATTGACCAAAAAAATCCACGCTAGTCAGACGGATTGGTATAAAGTTTTATTTTGAGTTTACCTTCTATTGCATGGATGTTGTATGTATTAGCCTTAAACGTCTTTTATAATACCCATGGGCGAGATTTGGGATGGTGAATTGTATTCTTACTCTGACACCATACGAATATGTAAATATTTAGATAAGTACTTATTTGAAATAAATATTTTTTTTGCTATACATTTATTTATTCTTTTTCCATGTTGCTGCTTGTATAAAATTTCTTATGTATGCTGTTAAACGCTAGAGCACAGATAAATTATTTCGAGTTTGCGATGCCCAAAATATTATTATTAATTTCAACTTAGAGTTCTTAACGATACAAGTCAACGCGCAAAGTTTTCTTTAAAACAATATAATTAAAGTTTAAAAGCTTCGTTGTTTTAATCCAAGATCGGAGAAAAAATATTTCTTGTATATTGCCGAAGAGTTTCTAGGGAATTTCGTTGTATCAATTTGAGCCGTAGCTTATAGAAGTAATTATTGAGAGGCGACCTCCTCGCTTGTTCCTTTGGGTATCATTATCATCATCATAGCCCATAAATGTCCCACTGTTCGGCGCGGGCCTCCTCCCTAATGGGAGGGAAATTAACCTACTATACCGCGCTGGTCAGACGTGTTGGTATAGGGTTTTATTTCGAGTTTTCCTTCGCTCGCATAGATGTTATATGCGTTTTATATCCCTTAGTCGTCTCGTACGGTCACCCACGGGTAAGATACGAGGTGGTGAATAGTATTCTTACTCCGTCACCACACTGAAAATAAAGTTTGGGTATATATAGACGAAATAATTAAAAATGTACTTCACCTTAAGAGGGCTGTCCTGTATCGCACAAGCGCCAATGAACGCAACAATAACGGCTACAACGTTAACAGTCAGCTGGAACTGCAAGAACTTGGCGATGGAGTCGTAAACGTTACGGCCCCACATCACAGCCTTCACTATCGACGAGAAGTTGTCATCAGTCAGGATAATGTCAGACGCCTCTTTGGCAACGTCCGTACCAGCTATACCCTGAAAATATTATTTGTATATGTTTTAATAGACATGAAAATGTTATATCATCATCAGTTCAGTTCATCCACATCCGCTGGGTTAGAGTCTCCTCCATATTGGGCGGGAAATTGACCTACTAAATCATGTTGGTTCGGGTTTTATTTCGAGTTTTCCTTCTGTGTTATAAATGTTATCTGCATCCCTTAGTCGTCTTTTACGACATCTATGTGCAAGAAAGGGGGGTGGTGAATTGTATTCATAGTCCGTCATCAAAAAATGTTTATGTTTGGTATAAGCTTCAAGTTTGGTGGGATTTCATGTAATATTTCCCCGTGTGGTAAAGGGTTAGGAATACAATTCCTCGCCATCACCTAATCTCCCGTGGAAGTTGTAAAAGATAGCTAAGGGAGCACCGGAAAATTGACAGCGGCACTCTACTGCGAAACTCATAACACCAATGGTGAACGCCAACACACCTATACATGGTTATTATGGTGTTATCCTCACTTAGTAGGTAAACCTATGTCCAAAGCTGCATTATTTAGCGATAGACTAATAAATATATATATATATATATATATATATATATATATTATAATGCAGAGAAAGTGCTAAAGTGGTAGAAAAAGAAATAATAGTGTTTTTCAAATGAAATAAGAGTATATATGCTCTGACAATATTTCTCGATAAACTTTTAAGTGGACAAGCCTTCATTTTGCTAAAGGTATTGATGTAATTTATTGACAGAGAACAGCTCCATTAAAAGTATACAATAAGAATAAAACAAAATACTTTTATAACTAAAGAAGAAAATTAAAATAGAGTTGGTAGTGGTCATCAGAAAGTCTGATAGAGTTGATTAAAAGAACTTTGGTGCCAGGTAAGTTCAGAAACTTAAACTGCTGGGCTGGCCACGGATGTCAAGGAAGCGGTATCAGTTACCCAATGGCGATGGGGAGGGAATGCGGTGGGTAATGGGGCCAAGCGCCGCCCTTCCGTCGCCTCGGACGGAGTGACGGCGTGTCAGACCAGCCAAACCAGCCAAAAACAAAACAAAAAAAGACTTAAACTCCAGTTATAATATCGAGTATTCTCACCATAGCAAATCCAACATCGGCCTTCTTCAAGGCCGGTCCATCGTTGGTCCCGTCGCCTGTGACGGCGACTACTTCACGTTTATCAAACGCCTTTGACTCAATCATGCCTTTCACAAGCGTGTACTTGTCCGTTGGTGATGAACGAGCGAGCACACGTAACTTTGGCCATACTTTATCTAATAAGTGTTGTTGAACCTGGTAAAAGAAAATGTTTTAATATTTAATGTTCATATCTTCGATCAGAAGATAGATCAAAGATTCCACTTCCAATTAGGAAAATCTCCTTTCTGATTGAATGTTGAATAGATTAGATGGCATTAAGAACAGGCCAACTCTGTATGCAGCAAGCATTTCATTATAATGATTAAAATGATCTACCTCAACCTTTTTTTGGTAAAACAATTCCTTCTTTAAAGAACTAATTCTTGTATTATAGGGACTTTACAAACATACAATTAAAGGTCACAAATTACACCCAAACTCGGCAAATAAAAATCGTGAATCGCACAAACTATTGTCCTGCGTGGCTGCGTGGCAATTGAACCCGCGATGCTTGGCACAGTTAGATATTATCCTTAACCACGTCATCTGTGCAGACTTTAGTCTTCAGCAGCCATGTCACGGAGAATGGTGGCATTTAAAATTGTTTATCAGAAGAGTTTTAAATATGCTTTTATATTCTGCAATATCTTAAGGCAAATCTTTCAGTAGGGACGCTGTCATTCTCTTGTCCTCTTTCTCCATAAAGCCCTATCAGACGTCATCTCTGTACTCACTCCCTGTCTATCCATATCATGCTTCACGCAGTCCATCCATCTTTTCTTTGGTCTCCCTTTACCCCTAGAGGAAGTTAAATAGGGAAGCTAGTACTCAACTTATCATAACGATGTGAATTACACTGGTAAAACATGAAGATAACAGAAAATATTAATCTGCAAATTAGAAATAAAATATAAAATTCTTGAATGACTTTTCTTGACTATGAGTCCTGTTAGTTTTATAATAGGATCCTCCTGGATCCGCCTCTAGATGAAGATTAAAAGTAAAATAGGGTCTTACCTCGCCATTAGCGTCCCGGATCCGCGTATTGAATTCTTTGCCTTCAAGTATAAGGAAGTCGTCCGTAGGTTTAAATATTCCGCATTTGATAGCGATAGAGCGAGCTGTGTTCACGTTGTCACCAGTGACCATACGGACCGTGATGCCCGCCTTCTGGCACTTCCTTATAGCTTCGGGTACCTGTCACATATAAACAGTATTAGCTAATCTTAATCTGTAAGAACAATAGTGGCAGGACCACGCTGTTGGTGGCTTTCTGTCTACGGCCGCCGGACCGATCCTTCCGGAGTAGTACCACACTCTCGCAGAAGATCGACGACTGAGTAATGACAATGTGCTAGAGAGCTGAAAGCCCAACTGAGTGCGTTTGAGGTTTGTATTGATAGGCAGCGGCTTAGCTATACCCTTGGTGTTGCAAAGGTCCATGGGCGGCAGTAACACTTACCATCAGGTGCGCTGCTTGCTCGTTTGCCACCAAAGGCAAAAAAAAACTATACTTAATCTGTAAGAATACAATGTGGTCATCATATCTTTATTTCTTATGAGTTACGTAGAGGACTAATGACTATTTTCACCTGCGACTCCTAAATTTTAGGTAATAACAATACCAATATAAATGACACTTATGAAGGCAATTTAGCGAGTTTGCAAAAGTTATATGTCAGATTTGATTCGAGAAATATCTATAAAAGAGAATGTTTGTATATTATATGACATCGCTAAACTCAGAAACTATTTGACCGATCATTATGAAAATTAGTATGTAGGTACATATATTTTTTCACGGAGAAGGTTTATATGCTATCTCCATTGATGTAACTCGCCACCAGGCGGCGCTGCGATATATCGACTTTTACAAAGAAACCAAACGGGCTGGAATTGCTAGTAAAATATAAAAATAAAACATTTAAATAGCTGAAATTTAGCATTTAACATGCTTTATTACGAGCGAAAAATTCATGTACATGAATGAATATCCGTGTTCCATGTGTGACATTCATTTTTCGCTCGCAATATTTTTTTTATAAACGTTTCAATAGTATTATACTCACCTCAGGTCGTACAGGATCTTCGATGCCGACAACGCAAAGGCAAGTCAAGTTGTTCACGATATTATCCTCGTCGTCCCAGTTAGGTTCCTGATCTATATGCACCTATAGACATAATAAACATTATTGTATAATACATACATACATATACATACATATCATCACGCCATATCCCTTGCAGGGTAGGCAGAGAGAACAGAGTGCCAGAGAACTCTATCCTTGCATACTTCACTCGCTTCCTCAACATTCATAATTCTCTTCATACACGCTCGTCGGTTTCAGAGACTCTTGACTCCACCTTCCTTCAGTACATGAGCGATCTGGTCTAGATAGGTTAGTCTCGGTCTCCCCCGGTACCTACATCCTTCCACTTTCGCATTGTATATCTTCGTGACCAGACGTTCGTTCGGCATTCTTTCCACATGTCCGAACCATCGGAGCATTCCCTTTCGCATCACACCAATACTCTCTTTCATACCTACTCGCTCTCTTACGTCGTCGTTACGAATGCGATCGATCAGCCTAACTCCATAGATTTTCCGTAGAGATCGCATTTCGACCGCATTAATTTTACTTGCATACTCTTTTCTGCATACCCAACTCTCGCTTCCATACAGTAATGTTGGGACAAGCACTGCGTTATGTATTGCTACACGTGCCTTCTGGCTGAGGTGGTGGCTACCGAGAAGTTGCCCCAACGCTCCGTTCACTCTATTTCCCGCATTCACTCTTCGCTCTATATCAGTGGTGTACCTTCCATCTCGGCTAAATCCACATCCAAGATATACAAATTCATCCACTTGCTCTAGTACATCATTACCTATTGTTACTCTTACATCTGTTCTGGCTTCATCTCTTTCAAAGACCATTATTTTGGTTTTGCTCACATTCACGCGTAGGCCCCTTTTCTTACAATCTTCTGTCATTGTGTCGACTAGAGCCTGCAGGTCAGTCGCTGACTGTGCCAGCAGGACTGCATCATCTGCATATAGCAGAGCAGTGATCACTGAGTCGCCCATCTGGACTCTCACATTCATATCGTTCAACCTTTGGAGACATTTATTCAGATATATGATAAACAGTCTGGCTGACAGAACGCACCCCTGCTTAACGCCGATATTGACGTCAAACCAAGGCGACATTCCATCATCCAGCCGCACACAGGCTCTACAGCCCATGTAACTGGACTGCACAGCCTGCAGCAGTTTACCGTTAATACCATACTCCGGTAAAATGTCAAAAATCAAATAATGTATGTGTATAAATAATTTTTCCGTGTGGTGATGGAGTAAGAATACAATGCACCACCCCCTATCTTACCCGTGGGTGATCGGAACAGACGACTAAGGGATATAAAACGCATATAACATCTATGCAAGAGGATGAAAACTCGAAACTAAATCCTATACCAACACGTCTGATCAGCGTGGTATATTAGGTCAATTTCCCTCCCATTATGGAGGAGGCTCGAGTCCAACAGTGAGACATATATCTTGAAAGTACAAAATGGTCGACTAATATTTTTTTTTAATAAAATGCAAACAATCGCTTAAAATGCGAATCGATAATCGCATTTCGTGTTATAGCTTCAAGTAAGAGTGTCAGCCATTCTCCTGATGATTCCTTAACAGATTTTTACAACTAACATAAGCAAACTCGCCACATTTGTAGATCGTATAAAAATGACACTGAATCAAAACCAAGACACTAGTAGGCAAAATCTATACTTAGATTCCTTATAGGTACATAAAAATGTTCACCCACCCACCGCTGAGCAATAATTGAACGGGAAATTCCTTTGGTTATATTTTACACGGCCTTGCTTGTAAAATACGTATTGCTAGGGCGTTTTATGGAAATTTAACCCACTTTCGTGACAAAAAACTGCTTTTAAAACATATATGGCTGTTAATTTCGCTCTTTCTGGAAGCTCAACTGGGTCGGTTTGGGTATTGTATTGGTAGGCAGCGGCCTATCTATACCCTTGGTTTTGCAAAGGTTCATGGGCGGCAGTGACACTTATTATCAGGTGTGCTGCTTGCTCGTTTGCCACCTCAAGCAATCAATAAAAAAAAATCTTTGAGTGGTTCAAGAAATTTGGGAGTTAAAGAAATGTTATGCACATTTCTTACAGACGAATAAGCATAACAAAATAATGATAATTGTAATTATTTCAAATAAGATTACCTGGTTAATTTCAGCCTTCCCCGGCACAAAGTCCCTGTAAGCAACTGAGATGGTTCGCAGTCCGTCGCACGCCATTGGCTCAATGACCTGCCTCACAAGCCGATCCTGCATATCGCGTGTGAACTTCTCCAACCTACCCTCGTGACCGTAGATGAAAGCGCATCTGAACAGAAGAATTTTTATTTTTAATTTATTTATTTATTTTGTGGTGACGGAGTAAGAATACAATTCACCACCCCCTATTTTACCCGTGGGTGATCGTAACAGACGATTAAGGGATATAAAACGCATATAATATCTGTGAGAGAAGGAAAACTCGAAACAAAACCCTATACTATACTAACACGTCTGACTAGCGTGGTACAATAGGTCAATTTCCCTCCTATTATGGAGGAGGCCCAAGCCCAACAGTGGGACATATATGGACTGAATGACCAATATTATTTTATAGAAGTAACTAACTCACTTAGGAACAAAGTCATAAGTTTTTTGTAATCTTACTCACAAGGGTGACAATTTTTGTGATTTTTTTAACGAATACGTGATCATATTTCAGTAAACAATATGTGCCTTTTTACCCGACTGCAAAGGAGTGGTATTGTGTTTAACAGTCTATGTATGTATGTATGTATGTATGTATGTTTGTATGTTCCTTTGAAGCACTATATATACCAAACGCCTGGGCCGATTTTTATGATTCGCACGTCAATCGATTCCTCTTAATCCGGCGAGTGTCACTAAAGATATGACGTTATTGAAAATTCAATATGGCGACTACTGGACGCCATATTATGAAAATTAAAAAAAATAAAGTCAACAAACTATATCGAGTGGGGTATCGTTAAATAGGTATTTAAAAATCATTTTAAGTTTTCTCTCAACATTTTTCGATTTGACTGGCCGTTTAGGATCTATATCGATTTAAAGTTTCGTAACAACCTTTCTCACATATACGTTTTTTAGACAGTAGAAATTTACGATGAAAAGACGAAAAATTCATATAACTGGATGTGGATGGACATATACTGAAGTATCTAGTAGGTATATTGTCCAATATACCATAGGTAGTCCTACCTACAGTATCTAATGTCTGACGCGGTCGCCCATTTCCGATTTCTAACGATTTAGTACTCAAATTCAGTCGAAAAACTATATATAGTTAGGTACTTACCTACTTATTAATAAATAAGATAACTATAGCTACCTAGGTATTTATAACTAAAAAGTATAAAATAAAAAAAATAATTAAAAAAATCAAAAAACCCGACTGCGTAAAAAATCACCAAAACTACGTACATAATAAAAAAACTGAAAAGAAAAAAACAAGCACTTAGTTGTCCGGTGGTCTAGAATTCCATAATATATTATTGAATAAATACTATTGCAGAAAATGAAATATATTTTAATAATAGAAACATGACAACTGAACAGTCGGGATCCTTTATTCGACAGCAAATCTAATTTTTCAATGGATCCCCACTGTTCAGTTGTCATGTTTCTATTATTAAAATATATTTCATTTTCTGCAATAGTATTTATTCAATAATATATTATGGAATTCTAGACCACCGGACAACTAAGTGCTTGTTTTTTTCTTTTCAGTTTTTTTATTATGTACGTAGTTTTGGTGATTTTTTACGCAGTCGGGTTTTTTGATTTTTTTTAATTATTTTTTTTATTTCTTTATGTATACCAACCCGTCTGACCAGCGTGGTATTGTAGGTCAATTGCCCTCCCATTATGTAGGAAGTGCCCAACAGTACAGCCCGTATAAGAATTGAGATAACAATGATAAGATAACTGTTCTTCGAGAGAATTGAGCCTGTCATGCGCGGCTCAAGCACATGTAGCGCCCGGGTGCAATCAATAACCTGGCGCCCTCTTGTATCAAAGTGGGTGAACAAAATGGAATAGGTTGATGGTTACAAGCGGCTCTCGGCGCCCCCTAACACCCGGCGCCCGGGTGCACCGCACCCTCTGCACTATAGGTAAAGCCGGCCCTGGAGCCTGTCCTTCTTCTGTTACCTCCAATCCTATCCCAGTTGTAATAAGTATGCGATTATGCACCTGATATTGCTAAATTACATGAATGGCAGTAACAAATTAGTGAAATTTGGCATTTAACATGCTTGATTATTTATAAAAAACTTGATTACGAGTGAAAAATGATTATCACAAGTGGGATTCGAACCCACACCTATTAGAAATCCTTTCCAATCGTACTACCACTTAGTCCAGCGTGAGCTGTCGTATGACATTCAATTTTGGCACTTACAAAATAACATCAAATGAGCTGTTCGCTTGTCTGTTACCAAAATGAATAAGAAAAAATATATTAAAACATATAACTTACTTTTTGAGAACAATTTCGGAGGCACCTTTAGTATAAAGCCTATAGCCGCCCTTGTGTGGTATAACCGTTGACATACTCTTGCGAACGGAATTGAATGTGTATACGCGTGTTAACGACTCCTCTGGGTGTTTCTCTCGCACGTGGTCGTAGCTCTGTCCAAGGCCAACAACGAACCCGAGCAAGGCACACTCGGTCTTGTTACCCACTTGCATTGGAGGTCCTGTTGGATCTTGAGATGGCTGAAAATTATCAAAAAATATATTATCATCATCATTCTCCTACTCTTATCCCAATTACTTGGGGTCGATACAATATGTACTCTTCTTTCATAGTGCATATTGTAGAAGTTCTTGGCAATAGTTTTATGACCGGCCGCCTGCCAGACGTCAACCCTCCTTGGGAATGTAATTGTTGACCAAACGGCATCAGATGGAGTTGGCCCAGGTCCTTATAAGGCTCTTAGTCGTCTTTTACGACATCAACGAGAAAAGTAAGGGTTGTTGGTAGTATTCGTAGCCGCTGCTACCACACACCAGATATTATATATATATATCAAATTTAACTAGTTATACTAGAATGTCGACCTGATGAGTGAGAATAAAGAAAGAATAAAAGTTCGATAATATTATGTACTGTATAAAGGTTTCAATAGAAAACTGTTTTTATGGAATTATGTGATATGTTTCATAAATTCATCATCAGCATCTCAGCTTTCAGTGTCACTGCTGGGCCTTCTCTAGAGTGGTAGGAAAGATGACATACTATACCAGTGGTTCTTAACCTTTTTAGGTCCGTAACTTTTATGACCTAACTAGGGTCACTGATGTTACCCCTCCTCCCAACGATGATCTCAAACAATACGGGTTAATACAAATATGTACTTTAATAAACATAAAAACAATTGCACATGAGAAATTCAGATAGTTTTAGTCTAAATTACATTTACAAGTTAAGTTTAACTCAATCAATATAATAACTAAAAATAAAATAATTTATGAATGATTTTACAATCGTCAGTTAAAATTTTAATGCAAACAGAGAGACAATAACCAGCTCATTGTTACCCCCGCAAAATACAAGTATTACCCCCGCGGGGGTAATTACCCCCAGGTTAGGTACTATACCATGATAGTCAGACAGGGTAAGGTTTTATTTCGAATTATACTTTTTTATGTTACCTAGTTATTATAATATCCCTATGTATAGGGTTATAACTCTTGCTAATCTTTTACAACATTCACGATCAAGAAATGGGAATGATCAATTGCATTCTTACACCACATGGTGAAATTTTGACAAGTTTCATAAATTACCATTGATTGAAATAAAGGTGCCCACAAAATATCACCGGCCCTTACTTTCCCGTGGCAGTAAAAAAAAATAGGAAAGGAAGCACCAGAGGAGTGAACAAGAGTACTCTCTTGAGGACCTCATCAACTGTAATAGCCAATCCGTCTGCTTAACATGGCGATTATCTATAACTTCAATACGCTGATGGGTGGATGGATGGATGGAGTACTCACCATAATCCTAGAAGTGAAAGCGCTGTTGACAGACATCCCCTCGATCATAGTTTCGGCAACCTCTTGCGGTATATCCCTATAGTTCGGTGTAACCTTGCATAGTTTCTCGCATATGTAAGACTGTACAACTGTCATTCGGTTGGTGGTCAAAGTGCCGGTCTTATCGGAGCAGATTGCTGTCGCATTACCCATTGTCTCGCAGGCATCCAAGTGACGTACCAAGTTATTATCCTTCATCATTTTCTGTAAGAGGCATAGCATAATATAATTTCATGTGACAATATCACTGTTGATGAAGAAAGGTTCTTGAGTGGCGTATAGATAACGCAGTCTCTTTCATCCTTCCAGAAGTTGGACGTTGTGACCTTTTACGAAGTTGTTGGTGAAAATTGGATATAGGCGGCACAGGAAAGCACTATTGGACTATATAGGTTTTGGGGCCGTGGGCTGACCATCCATCATTCCAGACGTATAAGGCAGGGTATGTCCAGACCATACCCTGCTAGGGGAAAAAGGGGGGGTAAATAATATCAAAGAAGCTGAATAATTAGTGATAAATCACTACTAAAACTCAGCAGGTGTGATTTACCATGTAGAATAACGTTGCAAGCCACCACCACCTTAGTGGATTGTTGGCTGCGGTTAATTTCTGCTCTTTAATATTAGTGAACTCGACGATAGTTACCACTTAACGCTAGTCGACCACTTTTACTTCTATGCCACCGTAGGCACTGTTTGACTAGGCATTTGAGCCAAGTGTAGTAGATCAAAATTTTCGCCGTAACTTATCTTCTAGTAACTGTTTAAGACTAAAATGTATTGCCATTCCTTATTTTACCCTTTTTTTTGGCGGCGGGCTACGGTACGTTACGCCCCGCTAATCCGTCGGGGGCGATAGGAGAAGTGGCGCACGACCCCGTATAACCGCCCTACAATATACCTCAAGACGCAGTGCGAGTGGGTCACCGGAACGCGGTCTTTTTCTTCGGTGGCCCACCCGGCGGTTTTCCTTACTCTACCCTAGGAGTATTTTTAAAAACGACTGACTTATCCTGGTGATAACTAAAATTATAAACAGCAGCACTAATAATACCAGCTACCAACCAGTGTGGCCATTACCAAATGTACTTTCTTTGGGGAGGCCAGTGTCGAACAGGGGATGTATTTCAGCTCACCTTGACGGAGTAGGCAAGTGAGAGTGTAACAGCGAGCGGTAAACCTTCAGGTACAGCGACCACGAGCACGGTGACACCAATGATAAGATGTTTGACGAGGTTGTTCACATACGTCGCCTTCCAAGGATTGGGCTCAATAACGAACGTGCGCACGCAGAACTGGATCACTAGGATGATCACAGTCAACACAGCGATGGTGGAACCCGCGTAACCGATCTGGTGGAAGTAAAATATATTTAAAGCTAAATAAAGATTGTCTTCATATATATGCAGATTTTGGATTTGTATATCACCATCATTATCATTCTCCTACTCTTATCCCAATTATTTGGGGTCGATACAATATGTACTCTTATTTCATAGTACATGTTGTAAAAGTTTATAGCAATAGTTTTATGACCGGCCGCCTGCCAGACGTCAACCCTGCTTGGGAATGTAATTGTTGACCAAACGGCATCAGATGAGGTTGGCCGAGGTCGTTATAAGGCTCTTAGTCGTCTTTTACAACATCCACGAGCATATATATATATTGGATTTATATACTAAACAGTAAATATATTTTTCTTAATGAAAATATTACGATCTTACTTTTATTCTGCCACAGCTTCTGATTGTGGTCTTTGCCTTTAAGTGGCTTAGAAGCATACGCAAACAATTCTAAAATTTAAACTTAAAAATGTTAAGATAAAATGCCAAAGGCAAGACACATCGTTTGACGATCGACCGATAGCATTTATTAGCTAGGAGTCGCTATGGATATAAAAAAAATCAAATAGTTTTAGAATCAAAAGACAAACGGGCATATAGAGACGTTTAATTCACATATATATGTCATATCATTGCTGGAGCCTATTATCTTATTTCTACATACATACATACATATCATCACGTCATATCCCTTGCAGAGTAGGCAGAGAGAACAGAGTGCCAGAGAACTATCCTTGCATACTTGACTCGCTTACTCAACATTCATAATTCTCTTCATACACGCTCGCTGGTTTCGGAGACTCTTGACTCCACCTTCCTTCAGTACGTCACCAATCTGGTCTAGGTAGGTGAGTCTCGGTCTCCCACGGTACCTACATATTGTATTTCTCTGAGATGATAGTAGTAAAATTTCCAATTTTTAAAAAAAAAAAAAACACCATCTGTACTAAGCGAATAATCCTTGTATTGCGGGGGACTGTACAAACATATAATTAACGCAGAAAAATTACACCCAGATTCGGAACAACACTTTGTGGATCGTACAAAGTATTATTCTGCGTAGGAATCAAACCTACGGCACTGGCACGGAATGTCGGTCAATCTTAACCACTACGCCATCTGTGCAGTCATACTTTGATGGTTATTACCTGAATAGCCAACTTAGTGAGTTTCGCCTGGAGCACGGACTTCTCTTTTTTATGCGAGGTCTCAGGAGCGGGCTTGTCACTGGGGGGCGCAGGCACGTGGTTGTCATCGGGGCGAGCGTGGTTAGCCGCTCCGCCGTGGCTGTTACCCGAAGCACCCAAGGTCTCATCTTCACCTACCATGTAAATATACCAGTCACACGATTGTATATAGGGTTACCCATACATTTATCTCATTGCTGGACATCAGTGGTTTAATAGCAGATATTTTTGTTTAGTTTATATATCCATAAAAAGTTTCCCTTCACCTTTACAAGCAACTTGAAAATCCTATAGGTAAATCAGCAGACTAATACGAACGTATCAGGTTCGAATGATGACTAAAGTTTAAAGTTCAATCTAATTCATCAAAAACATGAGCCTACTGATTCGTAGATTAATCACTGCTTACTGTGCTTTCATAGTACGTAAAATCCTTAGTCCTGTGCTTATAAGTTAAAGAAATGAAAACATACGGGTCTGTCTATTTACACATCTATTTATTAAAGGACGTTCCTTTGGTCATCTCATATGCCATCCACGGTTAAGGAAGAGCTGGCAGTTACGAGTCGATCATCATAAGAAAAAGAGGACAATATATCAGACACAGGGGAACACAGGATCGATTCAAACTTGATCAGCTTAAGTTATTAGCGGTTTACGCATTTACCATTATTAGGCTATGCAATTTCAATCAAAATAGCCTCGTATTTTAGTATATATTTTAATTATCGTACATTATTATTTACGCTAACTAAATGCTAAATTATAAAACTGAAATCTTAGAATATAAATGTATTAGTAGTTATTATATTTCATTTCAGAATTCTATTTCGTAATGTTATTACAGAAAAATATTAATGCATTTTTTATCAAACTATGTAGATTTTTAAGTATTATTGATTCAAACAGCATGCTAATTGACATATTGATCAATGAAAATTGAGATGCATATTTGACATACAAATAGTATATATATATATATATATATATATATATATATATATATATATATATATATATATTAACTATTTATGGGACTTATTAAAAGGCTATAAAGTACCTACTAAATTGTTTTTATTATTATTAGTCTCTAATTGACTATAAAATTAAAAAATCCATCGAATACATTTTTTAATTATAAGTGCTAAAATTTATTAAAGTGCAATGAGGAGTTGTTTACTTCCAAAAACTACCTATTATTTGATTTACCTACCTTCTTATAAAGCATTAGAGATTAGAAGAGTTATTATAAACGCTAAAAATACAAAACTAAGTTAATATATACTACGATTTGTGTGTTACTATAATATAATGAGAATATACGATGTTACAAGTGAAAAATATTTGAAATGATAAAATGTTCATTTAAATTAAATTTTGATAATTTTAAATTTATCAACAATCTATTAGTGCTATATAAAAATTAGTAGTTTTAATTCTACACTGCTAAATGTATTTTCTAGAAAATACTACAATAAAACAGTGCCTTAAGAAATATCTAATCGAGTACACTTAAGGACAGATTTATTTTACCCAGCCCAAAACAATCAAGCTCGGAAGCAACAAAACTAAGCACCAACATCACCCACGTATATAATTGTGATAAAATAATAATAATATATTAGGCGTTAATCTCTGGCCCTGAATGTACTAAGGGTATTTTTTTTTCTTTAAAGCGGGGCATAGCAAAGGAGATTACTTACCGGACAAACTCTTGCGTTGGGTTCCCTTTCGTTGCTGCTTTTTAGCTTCTATTCGTTTTCAATTTTATCCAATATCCATTGATATTTTTATCCAATAAAATATCGTACAAGCATACACATATGACAACAATCGTATAATGTTTCGTTCATACATCATGCAGTCAACACGACAGTTACACGATGCATTATTTCATATCAATGTGTATGTTTTTTTTTTAAATTTAGTTTTTAAGTTGTTTTATTTTTTTATTTATTTATGTATTGTTGATCGGCGACATGGAGGTGGGCGTGCAGCAGGCCGGGGTTCGGGGGTGGAGAAAAAAAAAGTTGGATGTCATTGTACGGATCACACTATATGTTTGGTTGTGGTAACTAAATCTAAAGGAATCCACGTCGTAAATCGTTTAAGCAATTGAGAATTTTATTTTAAATATATTTAAATAGCAAATTTGTTTATATTTATAAAAATAAATTTGTGTAATTATTTTACATTTAGTGAAGCAATATTTGTGGTCTCAAGTGCTTAAACTGAGCGAATAAAATTGCATTTACAAATGTATGCTTTAAGAAGAAGTTTTATCAAATTTTTATGGCAGTTGAGTAGAGATTATTTTTTTATTGCGACTTTATAATATTATAAATTATTTTTAGAACATCGATATAACACATAATATATATATAAAAATATTCAGTTGAAAAATATATCATGCTACCACAATACATTACAGGCTATTTATTAGTTAGACATATAACATAGACGGACAATGCTTAACAAAACTCAATAATAACAACATTAAATTGACGACAAAAGAAATGTTAACAATCCTTCATGTCATCAATAAACAAAATAATCTCAATTATAATATAAAATTGGTAAAAAAAAATCTAAATATTTGTGCTATTTTTCTTAGTTAAAAGTGTATTTTTTTTACCAATTTCATGAGTTTTTCATTCCCATTTGAGATGGGAGTGCAGTGGCTTGATGAGAAGGGGGCGCGGGGGTTTTGTAAAGGGGCTTTTCATACGTCACTGGTAACACTAATGTATGCACCAAGCATCGGGCGTACTGTGCTCATTTAGATAAAAAACGTCTCTATTTTTAAATAGCATAAAATTTTAATTTAAGTACCGTCTCGTTTCTAAATTACACTAAATGAGCAGAGTATGACAACGCTAACTATTGCAGGTATTACTATAGGACAGCCTTTCTGATGACCAATACAGTAACCTTAGACAAAAAAACATTACAACCAAAACAAACATTAACACATTATACCACAAAAAAATAATTCATTTTCAAACAAAATGGAAATATATTAAACTAATAAATCCATTATTTAACATTTATGACTAGAAAACAATTTTCAACTACAATAAAACAAAAACGGAACTAGAACCATCACCAGTGACCGTCAGACAGGCCGTCCACAAACTAAGAATGGGTACAATATCCACAGTGCTACCGCAGCCGTTGGGCAAGATTGCGAGTTTGTGACTGACCTTTTTTCATCTGCTTGATTTCCTTGTCCTGCTTCTCGACGGCCGCGCCCAGAAGAGTGAAAATGATACCAGCTTGGGAGTTCACGCCTACCGCTGATACTAACATTTTACCAGAACCTGGAATTGTCAAGTCAAGCGCTCGTTAAATCCATGTATATCGATGACTTAGTGTGTGACTTAGCGTAGAAGTGTCAAAAACTTCAATGCAATTATTCAGAACGTAGAAAAATATGTGTTCTTTAATTGTCATCATCATCACCATCACAGCCCATAATGTCACACTGTTAGGCTCGGGCCGTAATGGGAGGGAAATTAACCTACTATACCGCGCTGGTCAGACGTGTTAGTATAAGGTTTTGTTTCGAGTTTTCCTTCTCTCGCATAGAAGTTTTATGCGTTTTATATCCCTTAGTCGTCTCGTACGATCACCCACGGGTAAGATATGGGGTGGTGAATAGTATTCTTACTCCGTCACCACACGGAAAAGTATTTTTTATATCTTTAATTGTATGTTTGTAATATCCTTAACTACCAACCAAAGGGTGGTCGGTGTGCTTTCCACGCAAGAAAATTCTTTGTAGGATCTCAAATTGCCTTTTCTATAGTTACTTTGTAACACCAACTGCGATCGCCAAGTCACCTACCAAGCATGGCGATAACGGCTTTATTTTCCCTTTGAGAGAACTTAAACCAACAATGGACCTCGATACGATAGGCTGATTAGATGGATGGTACGTAAATAACAATATAGAACATCCTTTCAACTTCAGTGTTACCGACTTCAAGAAGTTTAATTATCTAGAAAACCATCACACAGAAGAATCGATGACAATATAATTACTCTTTCGCTTAGAACCTTGAGGATTAACGAAAAATATTAGATTTAATTATTAAGTTTACTGCTTATTAATTCTTATACCTTATTATAAGGATATCTGATGTTTACGCGAGTACTAGGCATTTGAATAGTATTACAAAGTTGAAATTAAAAATGAAATACAAACTCGATAGAATCCGTAAAAATAGTTTCGTTTCAAATACATATACAATAAGGTACCCTAGATTTTTATCTATTATGTTTTATAAAAAAAAAGTATGCGTATCAATTGAATTAATGCTAAGTTGCAAAAAATGTTTAGAAATAAACATAGCTAAATTAGTAATTAAGACTTACCCTCCATGACGTGAGTACCGGATAGCACCATGGGATCAAAACTTTCACCCTTCTTGACATGGTCCGATTCGCCGGTCAGCGATGATTCGTCAATCTGCAAAAATTTTCATTTTCTTTTAATGTAATGAAAACGCTAGAATATTGTCATATTTACCACTGAGGCACCAATACCAGTGGGCAGTCGAATGGTGACGGGGGGATAATTCGGTAGGTTATGGGGACGCTCACCGCCTTTTCAATGCACGGATTGGCATTGTATTAACCTTGGCCTGCCAGTGCACAATATACTTGGTTATGGACACAAATATTACCAAAGCTAATCTCGTTCCGGTGCCCTTTAAAATTCAATTAAAATAATCTCAGTTTACACCTATTTTTCAAATTCATTTATTATGCATATTGTCAGTTTTATAATAAACTACAACCGGATCGAAACGAGACCGCAACTGTGAAGATCTGGCAAGAAACTCCAGTGTGATTGCCTTCGAACCCAATAGTTCAAATACAATGTAAAAGACAATGGCTGGATCGGATCCCCACAAGCGGCACCCGGACACGAGTTAACTACTAGAGCCATCACTCTCCTCAACCACCTTGGAGGGAAAGGAGAGACCCGCTCCACACTATGATTCCTAAATTTTAGATCCTACCTAAAGCAACAAAAATTACACTTAACATTGATGATTTACCATAGTGACATCACCTAAAATTTATGGGTAAGTTATTGAAAACAGATAGACCTGTGTCAATTTCACCCATTGTCGTGTGCTTAATAATGGTTGATGTCATAACCTGCCTGTAGCCTAGTTGAAACATATTTTCTTGTTCTTATTCGTCCTTAGCTCATTTAGGTATATCTCATTATTGGGCGTGAGATGCCTCCACAATAGGGAGCAAATTGGGACAAACTGGCGCTGTCTAGCTGGGTTGGAATAGATGTTTTTCATAACTTTACAGTCAGATAATCCGCTTAAATATTTTTGTCGTATTTAATACAACTGTGGGAAAGGACCCACTAAATACTATACTCGTCACCACATAATTCAGCAGTATTAAATGAAATACCGATTCTCTGTGTGTTGAAGGAATAAGTTATACATAATGATTTCTAATGTTTATGCGAGTGTTACACATTTGAAATAAAACTACTCTTACGGATTCTATTGCGTTTGTATTAGATTTTTAATTTCACGACGTTTCGAACACTTTACAGTGATCATGGTCACGGGAGGACTCCTCCCGTGACCATGATCACTGTATTTAATGATCAACTACAATCATCATCATCATCACAGCCCATAAATGTCCCACTGTTGGGCTCGGGCCTCCTCCATAATGGGAGGGAAATTAACCTACTATACCGCGCTGGTCAGAGGTGTTGGTATAGGGTTGTGTTTCGAGTTTTCCTTCTCTCGCATAGATGTTATATGCGTTTTATATCCCTTAGTCGTCTCGTACGATCACCAACGGGTAAGATATGGGGTGGTGAATAGTATTCTTACTCCGTCACCACACAGAAAAGATCAAATACAAACACGATAGAATCCGTAAAAAGTAGTTTTATATCAAATAACTATACAATTCACTACCTAACTTCGCAAAGTCGTAAAAACTGACTAAGGGTTCATCATTCATCATTACCCTGCTCTTATCCCAATTACTTAGGGTCGACGGAATATGTTCTTTTCTTCCACTCAATCCTATCCGATGTCATATCGGCGTTCACTCCCTTTCTATTCATATCATGCTTCACGCAAATTATCCATCTTTTCTTCGGTCTTCCCTTACCCCTAAAGCCATCAACATTCATACTTAAAACTCTTCTCCCAACATTACATTAATCCCGTCTCATCACATATCCATACCAAGTCAGGCGTTCACTTTTCAACTTTTCCGTCACAGGCGCCACTTTCAAACTTGCTCTTAAAAACTGACTAAGGGATATCCCTTACATATCATATATATGTAGATAATATGGATGCAAGAGAAGGAATACTCGACAAATTTAATTTGCCTTACTGATGCGGAATGACTAACCTATGCCATCCAGTCTAACAAGCATGGTATATACAGTATGTCAATTTCCTTATTATTGTGAAGAAGGCCTAATCCTAACAAAAATACCTACCGTATTTATATTATACGCAGTTAAGAAATTAACTCGTAAACCTAAACACATACACACTCATTATAATGTATTAAAACATTTCTAACATAAACCTTTTTTATCATTATCATCATAGCCCATATATATTATGTCCCATTGTTGGGCTTGGGCCGTCCTCCGTAATGGGAGGGAAATTAAACTACTATACCACGCTGGTCAGACGTGTTGCTATAGGGTTTTGTTTCGAGTTTTTCTTCTCTTGCATGTTGAGATGTTATATGCGGTTTATATCCCTTAGTCGTCTCGTACGATCACCCACGGGTAAGATATGGGGTGGTGAATTGTAATCTTACTCTGTCCCCACACGGATAAACTTTTTATATTATTAGATATTAAAACGACTTGTTAAAAAAATCTGTTTGTGCAAACAGCACAGATAAAAGTACCGCATACAAGTCATTACAAGTATCAAGTTGGTTGTATTGCTATCTTACAGGCTTATCGGCTCAATCTAGACTTTGAAATGACGCAAATCGCACAATTATGCCTTATCTTGAGTCAAGGTATGCCTGATATGGTATCTAATTTGCTTTAAATTACCCTCGATATTTGACATATATTTTTGTATGTATCAAAGTAATATTAGATTTACATTTTACAGTTTTATACTATAAAACTGTAAAATGTGAATACGAAACAAAACCTTATACCAACACGTCTGACCAGCGTGATATAGTAGGTTAATTTCCCTCGCATTATGGAGGAGGCCCGAGCCCAACAGTGGGACATATTTGAGCTGTGATGATGATGATCATGAGTAAACCTTTGGTACCGTAGTGGGAGGGGTTTACCTATTGTACTTTAAACTTTACTTAAATTACATACTCAAAACTTACTATCTATATAGTAATGATCATTAATTAATTAAAGTTAAGAACTAACAAAGCTTATCGACTTTTACAAAGTATTTAAGGAAACTAAAATTTTATTTTAGTGATCGTTAGGCTAGTTTAGTGTAATTGTAACTACAAAATCAGTTATATTACGATTTAGAGTAAAGTTAAATAATGCTAATCTTTATATCGTCGCAGGAAACCGTTGGATGCAGGTGGCACAGGAACGTTGCGAATAGCATTCTCGTGGTGAGGCCTATGTCCAACAGTGGACGTTTACGGGCTGATGGATGATTGGATGGAATCTTTATATATATAATTCTTCTGTACGTGTGTTGACAGTGATTTCCTCGTAAATGGCTGGACGTATTTTCTTGAATTTTTTTATGTGTGTTCGAGGGGATTCGAGGATGGTTTAGATTCGCAATTGGACCCGATAAGTGGCGCCGTTGTTGGTATGTCAAACGGCTGGACCGATTGGGATGAACCTTTCTATGTATATTCCTATGGGTCCCTGGATGATATCAAAACACAATTGGACCCGATAGGTGGCGCTACTGTCGGCATATCGCTTAAAGCTTTTCCGGGCAGAACGACGTCTGCCGGTACAGCTAGTGTATTATATTTTTTTTTTTAGATTAAACCATCAAGATCACATTTAAGTTGTTCACTAAAATTTGTCTTCATATTAAATACTAGCTTCTCCCCGCGGCTTCGCCCGTGTAAAAGGTTACTTTCCTAAAGATTTTCATCCCCTATTTTTCTTTCACCCCTTAAGGGTAATTAATGCCATATTTATTTATATCTAACTAATGGCCTAAAAATAAGTTTAAAAATGACGATAATTCTTTACAACTTTTCATCCCTTTTTTTTGCATTTAAAAGTAGGTAGCCTATGTCCTTTGTCAGGTTCTAGACTGTCTGTGTACCATATTTCATTTAGATCGGTTCAGTAGTTTTGGCGTGAAAGAGCGACAGATAGACAGAGTTACTTTCGCATTTATAATAGTAGTGACGTGATGCAAATGTTAGTCTATAAAAAAATATAGCAACAGAATCTTTATCAAATTCCATAAAACCACTAAGCCACTAATCATACTATAATTATGCACTAAAGTTTATTATCTACACGACAATTTATATGCAACGCAATGTGGATAGGACAAGTTCTCATTTAGTTTTTCATCTAGACTTTAATGAGCTGTGTGGTACCGGCTACGAATACTACCAACCCTTATTTTGCTCGTGGATGTCGTAAAAGACGACTAAGAGCCTGGGTCAACTCCATTTGATGCCGTTTGGTCAACTATTACATCCCCAAAAAGGGTTGACGTCTGGCAGGCAGCCGGTCATAAAACTATTGCCAATAATTTTTACAATATGTACTATGAAACAAGAATACATATTGTATCGACCCCAAGTAATTGGGATAAGAGTAGGAGAATGGTGATTTAAACTGTAATGACAGCAGCACATTGTAAAAAGGAAAGGAAAACTCGAAACAAAATTTAGAATTAATACTACGAAATTATTGTAATATAAAGTGATAGTACTGCTGAGTCCATTAATAGGAGAGCACAAGACTGAGCGAAAAAAGCAAAATGAGACTGTAGGCATTTATAACTGACTCAATAAATCAATCTTTAGTGGTAGGACCACGCTGTTGACAGTTCTCTGTCAACAGCCGCGGGCCGGTCCGTCCGGGGTAGTACCACACTCTCGTAGAAGATCGACGCCTGAGTAATGGCAATGAGCTATTGCGCTCGTCGTTCGTTCGGTGAGCGAGAGAGCCGGAAGCCCAACTGGGTGGGTTTGGGGATTTTATTGGTGGGCAGCGGCCTAAGCTATGTCCTTGGTGTTGCAAAGGTCCATGGGCGGCAGTGACACTTATCATCAGGTGTGCTGCTTGCTCGTTTGCCACCATTAGCAATAAAAAAAAATCTATATAATGATTTCTGATGTTTACGCGAGTGCTACACGTTTGAAATAAAACTAGTTTTACGGATTCTATCGCGTTTGTATTTGATTTTTAATTTCCCGACGTTTCGAACACTTCACAGTGATCATGGTCACGGAAGGACTAAGGTGTCTTACGTCCAATATGTCATTGTTATTACAGAAATTTTATATCTAGATATTAAGTTTTGACCCACATTTTTAATACAAATTTATACAAGTTCATTGCCAGTACAAAAAGAAAATGATTCTATACATAAAATTTTATATACATACATACATACATATCATCACGCCATATCCCTTGCAGGGTAGGCAGAGAGAACAGAGTGCCAGATAACTCTATCTCTGCATACTTCACTCGCTTCCTCAACATTCATAATTCTCTTCATACACGCTCGCCGGTTTCGGAGACTCTTGACTCCACCTTCCTTCAGTACATGACCAATTTTATATATGTATAGAATTATTTTCTTTTTGTACTGACAATGAATTTGTATTAAAAATATGGGTCAAAACGCAATTTCTATAGTTTATAACGTAAAAATCAATTCACGCCTTTACGAATTATTCTTTTATTATCTAACATCGCAACAGGTTTTAAATAGAAAATATAAAATAAAAAACATAAATAACGAAACAGTTTGATGATAACCCACTGTGCGTTATCAATATGATCACTAAGGTATTCGACGTTATCAATTGACGCACATTGTATCAACACAAATCTGATATGAACGCAAATACTAACTAACTAGGGTGCTGGATTGATAATATTACGAAATGCGGCTAACATCTGTAGGTATATTATTGTTAAATGAAATAAATCATCATCATCATCACAGCCCATAAATGTCCCACTGTTGGGCTCGGGCCTCCTCCGTAATAGGAGGGAAATTAACCTACTATACCACGCTGGTCAGACGTGTTGGTATAGGGTTTTGTTTCGAGTTTTCCTTCTCTCGCATAGATGTCATATGCGTTCTACATCCCTTAGTCGTCTCATACCCACGGTTAAGATATGGGGTGGTGAACTGTATTCTTACTCCGTCACCACACGGAAAAATGAAATAAATACCATTATTAATTATTTTTAATTAATTAAAAACAGTAAATCATCTACTAACGTAACGATTTTTGATATTTACGCGAATCATCATTCTCCTATTCTTATCCCAATTACTTGAGGTCGATACAATATTACAATATGTACTCTTCTTTCATAGTATATATTGTAAAAGTTATTGACAATAGTTCTATGGCCAGCCGCCTGCCAGACGTCAACCCTCCTTGGAAAACATGAGAGCAAAAAATATATGAAAATCCATATCTGTCGTGTTTTAGCGGCCAAATAAATATGTATACATGTAAATTCATATCTATCGTGTATTTTAATAATGGTACGATTTGTTACTCCAAAACATGGCAACCAAATAGGCAACTTATCAGAGTTTTATTTAAATTTCGAACTGGCTTGAATAAGAAAGAAACCCATTTGAAAAGTAAAAAAAAAAATTAACCCTTTAGCACGTGAAAAATGTTGGTCGTTGTTCGTCATGTATACAGTTGTACTTAGTACTACTTAGTTTTAATTTCCGCGCATTATTTGAGAAAAGTACTATACAAGCCTTGGCCACAACTACGAATTGATCGACTTACGTATGTGTGCCTCGGCTTCGCCTCGGTCCACATTTACACGTTAGTCCATTAATGCCTCTTTTGCTGGCCGCTGCAGTAATGTACTATATATCATCTATTGATTATCTTGAGATGCAAAATATATTTTTCACGCTACATACGTCCTACTACAGGCAGGCGTACTGTCCACAATAGAAGAAAAATTGATCTTCTACTTCTACTAGTTGTAGTACGCTAATCAAACAAGTTATTGTATCGAGTTTTGCTTTTTTTACAATAATATTGTATGCCTACATAGTTTAGTCATCTTTTATGTTGATAATGTAATGTGGCATCCTCTTTCCTCTTTCTTTACCCTCTTAGCACCCTCTCATCAATTAAGTTAAAGTAAAAGTACGTAGCTCCTTTGGGCAGTTTGGTATTGTAACCCAATTCCTTCTAATTAATGTACCACATGTCGTGCCGCTGGGACGGTTCTATGGACTGCAAAATAAAAATACTATAAGATAGCTCACCTTCAAGTCATTGCTCTGCAGTAGTATACCGTCAGCGGGCAGCAAGTCACCGTACTTGATCTGACAGATATCGCCGACGACTATGTCGCTGATCGGTACCTGCCTTACTTCCGAACCTCGGATGACGGCGAACTTGTGCTCGCCCTCTATCCGCGACTGCAGCCCTCTGAATAAATAGAAATAAATATAATAATATACACAAAAACATGGTCTCGTCTATAGGTAAATGTAAGTACACATATGTAACTTGATACAAAGCCTACGGAGGTGGGGTAATACTCCACGAAGAGTCATTTGTGTATCCACTCACTCACAATTTGTACGGCTGTTTTCTGGTTATAAATTGCGGCCATTAATTGTATGTATTTATATTGTTATACTATGATACGGTATAATTTTTAAAAATAATAAAGTACACTCGACATAAAGAAGCGGTAATGAACAGAATTAGTTAAAACGAATCCAATAAACCTAAGCTTGATGAGTTTACTAATTGCCTCTCCTACCTTTGATCTCCATCGTAAGAGTAGCTCAGTACACTTTATCAGATGGAGTTGATCCAGTTCAATGTATAGTTCTTAGTCGTCTTTTACAACATCCAGGAGTGATGTAGAGGTCGGTAGTAGGGTTGCCCAAATGCAATTCTTGCAACTCTCGCTATTAGAATAACACAGAGTCACTTGTTTTGATAGAAATGAAAAATCCAACTAAATTAATGAAATTCCATTCATCTAGTGGCACTTACTGTACAACTATCAATAATTAGGTATATACCACTTATAGAAGTGGAGTTATAATCACACCTATCTATTATGAGACTGTTTAAAATAACATCAAATTCTTTACCAGTGTACGAGTGATGGGCAATACTAGTTTGTAGACTTTGTAGTATTCGTAGCCGCCAATACATATAAATACTACATTTATCAGGTATTTTTTGAAAAAAAAAAATAAAAGTGTGTGTCAGCTCTGACGCACGACTGGAGTTTACTCCTTAAGTACGATTATCAAAACAGGCGCAAAAAAAGCTCATTTGACTAATAATAATATATATATATATATGTATATATAATATATATCATCATCATTTCAGCCTATTGCCGTCCACTGCTGAACGTAGGCCTCCCTCATTTTACGCCACAGAGTGCGGGCCTGTGCCGCCTGTATCCAACGACGCCCAGCAACCTTCACTAGGTCGTCTGTCCACCTAGTGGGGGGGCGTCCCACACTGCGTCGTCCGGTACGTGGTCGCCACTCTAGAACCTTTCTTCCCCAGCGGTTGTCGGTTCTTCGAGCGATGTGGCCTGCCCATTGCCACTTCAGCGTGCTATGTCGGTTACACCCGTTCGTCTGCGGATTTCCGTATTTCGGATTCTATCTCGCAGAGAAATCCCGAGCATAGCCCGCTCCATAGCACGCTGAGCGACTTTGAGCCTGGTTATGAGGCCTACATTTAGGGACCACGTTTCCGTGCCGTAAGTCATCACTGGTAACACACACTGGTCATAGACCTGTGTTTTCAAACACTGAGGTATGTTGGATGAGAAGATCTTCTTAAGTTTCCCGAACGCTGCCCAACCGAGTTGGATTCGTCGGCTGACCTCTTTCTCGAAATTGGATCTACCTAACTGGACTGTTTGTCCAAGGTAAACATAATGATCGACAATTTCGAGAATCGCATTGCCAACTAGGACCGGTACAGGAATGACATGGGCATTTGACATGACTTTCGTCTTGTCCATGTTCATTCGTAAACCCACTAGTTGGGATACCCTGCTGAGATCGTTGAGCATGGTGCCCAGGTCCTCCATGGATTCTGCCATGACGACAATATCGTCTGCGAATCGAAGGTGAGTGATTCGCCATTGATGTTGATGCCGAGTCCGGTCCAGTCTAAAAGCTTGAAGACATCTTCCAGTGCAGTGGTGAACAGTTTCGGAGAGATGACGTCTCCCTGTCTCACGCCTTTCTGCAACTGGATCGGTTTCGTACTCTTATCCCGAATACGGACTGACATTGTGGCGTTCCTATACAAACACTTCAGCACTTCGATATAACGATGGTCGATTTGGCACCGCTGAAGGGACTGCAGCACCGCCCAAGTTTCGACTGATAATATATATATATATATATATATTTATTTACATTTATTAAAACTGTTCAGTGAAGTCTTATCTCACGTCAGAAAGGGAAAGGTGCGCAGAATAGGTTGCGCACCAAAACGTAACGAGGTCATTCGATAACTAGATTTTACTTCTAAAATTTTTCTCATACCGGGCGCCTTATATGAAATCGATTCTTAAGGAGTAAACTCCAAAAATAAAAATAAATTTCCACATACCTGAATTGCCTTTCTTTCGTATAATCGTTGAACGCTGTTACTATTACGACAACTATCACTGATATTAAAATTGCGAGACCTTCGATCCATTGATAGTGACCCTCATCTTCGTCGAGATGTCCTGAAACATATCAAATGGTATTTGATATAAATAAATAACAATAAATCATACAGGCAATTATTTTTTAACAAAATAAGACTTTATATTAATAATGATAAAGTCTTATTTGTATTTATTATTAAAAACTTGAAGAGTTTGAGCGAACACGCTAGTCTTAATAGCTAAAGGTTTATATTTCAATAAATTTTGCTCTAAATAGCCAATAAAGGTATTTAAATATATAAAATATAATATTAGGAGCCACGGGGAGAGTGCAGTGGTCGTATACATTAACTAATCTGGCATTATCTATTCGGAATGCTCTAGCTATTGGGAAATTTAATGCATGAGGAATTGCAGGCAAATCTAGTATAGTATTTTTTATATATCCAATAAGGCAAAAAACTTGTATCGCGACAGTTCATAAACAAATAGTTAACAGACACAAACCACACCTAAGTATAGAGTATGCCAAATCCAATATGGATGGTACGAATTATTCTGCTTGGGAACGGATTGAGAGGTGACTACTTATTCCGCTAGATCATCTGTGCAATCGATATATATCTAGTAGCATGCTACCTAATAGATATGATATTTTAGGTCAAGATACTACCCGCAAGATACTAATTTCAGACAAGGTTGAGATTATATCGTAAAATATCGCTTAAAAAAGGTAAGCGTAGTAATAATTGGTTAGTATATGAAAATAGGATAGCTATTAAAAATAGGGACGAATATTAACGTTTTGTATTCTTTTTACTTTTTTTCAACTTATATACGGTATGGCCCTCCTAAATAATGGTAGCAGGTAATGAAAAATCTTTGTATAAGATCTCAATACTAGCTTTTACCATTTTATTTAAAAAATTTAGCAAAAACATTACATCGAATTGTATACAAAAACGTGGTATATAACTGGTTCCGATAAAATTCAATTTTATCACCGTTTTTACACTAATTAGCAATGAATGAAAAACCGGTTAAAGTAACGTGTTAATGAATAAAGACGATAAAGTTTATAAGTTTTAAAATTGTTAACAGTTTGTCTGTTTGAAAGCGCTAATGTCTAGCTACGTTTTATATATATGATATGTTCTGAGCAAAACCCACCCGCCCGGTGGTCCTGATACAGGCAAGATGCACAGCCCTTCTTCGCCTTTTACGTGGTATTTAACTTCATTATCTTCAAATAGTTCGCCTTATGAATGTTATTATGCAAATTAAAATTGCCTTTATGGACAAGAATACTGTCCAACTATGGAGATATTTGTAGTTAGTAAAGATACGAAAACAGACAGGTCAATATTTCTCATACTAGTGCTATTGGGTAACACAGTACAAAACATATAGATATATTATTCAGAAACATTATATAACAAGTACTTAGGTTATATTCCAACGTCGTTGATAAAACAATTTAACTAAACATCAAATACCATTCACTAAAAACATGAAACATATTTGAACATACATTTATAAAACTAAATTTCGTACACAGTTTCACATCATCAATAACAAGACTAACACAATTCTATTCCAATCACTACTCAAACGTGTACACAGGAGTGAGATAGGTATAGATAAAAGTGAAGTATGAAAGGGACGGACGTTGGCATAAGCCGTATCAGGTGGGGCACAGGTCCGGTAATGGAGTAGCATTGAATTTAATAGGGGCTGTAATATTCATTGGGGAACTAATTGTTAGTATGTAAATGTAATAGGATCAGCTTGCTTAGTTAACAGTCTCACGTATTCAGCTGTTTCCACATACATAATTTCTTTTATAAAATATATGAATAAAATTAAATATAATTTTATTAATAAATCATTATTTTAGTTGTTCATAATGTTATTTTACGAAATAAATTTTGATGGTATATAGTGTATTTAGTAGTTATTTCCTGGGACGATTTTTTTTAACCTAGATATGGAGCTAGATAAGCAAATGTGTATCTGTATTTATGCCTGTAGCATTGTAGCTTCATAACGAATGAAGATCAACCGATTTCATGATTTACGAGTCATTTCGTTGAGTATTCTTCGGTAAGTATGTTTCAAGAACGGCCATTTTGAATTTATAGAGATATTTTGTAGATCTTTTTTATTTTTATTTAAAGTTTTCACTCCATTGCAATTTTTACTCAATATAATATATGCGATTTAAATTTTATAAGCATATTTTATTAGCAAATAAATATACAGCTGTAAGTAATAAAAGCTAATGCTTAGTGTGTCAGACAACCAACCAGCTGCAATTATATTTACCGTTTTAACGACAAGTTTATAATATATGTGTAAATGCAAATGTAGAAATTTCACACAATTGTCGTGACAAATACTACAAATAGTTACTAGGTAAACACTATTTATTTGAATGCGTATAAGTTACATTTTTAACACTTACAAATAGTTGTTAGTTTGATATTGAATTTGTATTTTAAATAACATGAATTTTGCTTTATTCCTATTCTTTATAAAGAACGAAAGTCGAGATGACTTTAAAAGCGATTAAATAGTACTACTATATGTGCGACAGTATCATCGGTTGAAGTTTTACCACGATAACCAAATGGCTGGACATGTTGTAATTAATCTTATAAGGAAACACAATAATTTTCACAATTTTTTATAAATTAATGCAATATTTAGCAGCGATTTTATCAAATTAATATATGTAGATTAAATTAATTAACAAAATCTATGTTGGAATATTTGATCGTATTTCAATCGGTTGGCACCGATGCCATCTTGTACAGAAATTATGTTGATTTATCTCGGTTCAGTGAATACAGATGTGCCATCACAATATCGGTTAGGAACTATTACATCGCATTATCTATTCCATTATGCTGATTGTTTGTTTCTCCACCATCAACATTCACGTCGACTTTGGAATTTAATTGATATAGATTCAAACATTACTTATAGCATCAAGCTATGCAATATATACAATTGTAAATGAAATAAACATTGGCCATTTCATAATATGTGTTTAATTTTGTATCTATGATTATAGTCGATTTGGTTTTCGGCATTTTTTTGCTAATTAAGCAATTAGAGAGACAGAGCAAGCGATTGGTCTGAACACAGTTGTTCTTTAAAGCTAACAAAATATTTTAAAAGTACTAGATTTAAATTACAATTAGATTAACAAATCCAGAGATAGATATATTAAACCCAAAGACTGACCACTTTGTCTGACATTTTTTTTGCACTTTTGGTATTATTTTACCTTTACAGCCAATTTTTGGACTGCACAACGCTCGTTATCTAGACAACCGAGTGCTAAATTTTGCACGCAGCCGATTTTAGGACAGTTGGCACTATTTTTGGACACAGCTTTTGTGTACACATCATTTGATGACAATTGAAAATGTTATATTTTAAAAGTGGTAATTTAGTATTTGCTTAGGACTTGCACACAAGCAGTTAGACCTTACAAGGTATTAAACAGAAACTCTTTACGGGAATTTAGTATAGTATATTCAGTCTTATTCTTCATCTCGACTTTGTAAAAATTACGTGTGATCTTCATTATCACACGGTTAGACTTTGACACTAAATGGAAAATGACTGTTAATGCAGCAGATTCTAGAACATATAATCTTTTAAACACAAGGTTTGACAGTGACAGCTAAAGAATGTTAAAATTGGAAAGAACTGTTCAGAATATGCTGTCTTAGTGACATTAGGAACAACACTTACACCTTTTACTGTGAAGTCACTCAGAATTAGGGGAAATGGCATACACTCGTATCAAATGTCAAGAAAATTTTAACCTGCTCAGTGAACTGAGTAATATTGTATTTAGGTGACATCTCTTTTACTGTATCTGAAATATGTATATATAAAATTACGAGCGTAATAAATGCATATAAATAAAAATTAATATGCTATAACGATTCCTGTAGAGAGTTTCTGTAAGTGAGACATAAAGCCTGACAGGACTGAATTAAGGTGCAGTCTACTTCGTGGTTGTCAAAATCGTGTGCACAACTATAGTTAAAACATGCCTTTAATAACCACACAGTTTAAAGACACGTCATTTTCATTCTCCTAATAAGACTGATAGCAGAACTGCTCGCAAACATATGTTATTTACTTCAACAGATGCTCTTGTATCTAGTATTTTTTTCAAGAGGTATTGCCACTTTCAATATCAAATAGTAAATGCGGGTCCCAATACATTTCATAACGTTGGTATTTAAAAAAAGTTGTCTGTCAATCTTTAAAGTTGCGCATTATTGCAAATTTGGGGTCATTCGAAGAACACAGTTAAAAATACAATGCGTTACATATTAAACTAAGTTATACAAGTCTTAATATAGATAGATAAATTGAAAACATTATCAATAAATACAGTTGCATTACTACTTCAAAAGGATTATTGGTATTATGATAACTAAAAGCTAATACATAAAACTATAAACAGCGGACACTCGTGTTTTATATATCTATTTCACATAATAATTCTTACCAGGATCATCTAAAGTTTCCATATTGTTATTGAAAAGAAAAATAACATCAATTAATACACATTACCTACCTTATGTTAAAAGCATTTCTAAATACATGCATGAAATAAAAACTATTTTTATATACGTTTACTAGAAGTTATTGGCGAAAAATCAGATAAATGTTAGGAATATTCCATTAATGAAATGAGACGCTTAAAGAAATTTATGATCAATACGATATGATGCAGAATAATGTCTAATTGTTTATTTCAAAAACAAAATTAACTTGAAATTTAATTATAATAAATGGTAAAGATTTTTTTTATTCAATCCTGAATGAACCTTAAGCGACTTGAAAAAACGAGGAGGTTCTCAATTCGGCTGTAATTTTTTTTAGGTTGTTACCTCAGAACTTTGGACTGGGTACACTGATTTGGTTGATTTTTTTTTATTTGAAAGCAGGTGCTTCTTGTGAGGTCCCATTTCAATTTAGTCCACTGGTTACTCGTTGAAGTCGGTTTGTTTTTGTTAAAAATATGGCTTATTTTACAAAATCTAATTCGTATCAATAAATTTAATACTAAAGATAATAATTTATATTGACTACAAATTCAACTAATACAAATGTATAGGCAACTAAAATTCCTAATGAGGTTCATAAATAATACATTTGAGTACATATGATTTACGTAAAGGACAAGGAAAAGAAAAAGTTTATGAATTATTCAAAGGCAACACATTTCTTATAATATGATCGATAGACTTATGCGTGGTCGACAAGTTAATAAGTCACAGATTTAAGGCAATTACCAAATAAATGATTGATAAATATGAAAATTCAAATAGTTTAAATCAGTCATTTAATAGAATGTTTAGCTTGGTCTTTAAGCGACAGTGTCTATTCGGTTATTCGTTCAAGTCGTTGCATAGATTAGAGATTCTTTTGGGGCTTATTCTTGAAACAATAGCTAAAAGTTATGTATAAGAGAATTTATTACCACTGTATGTACACTGTATATAAATTATTATTATTAAATAGTAATTTATACTTTTATATTCAGCGAGAATAAAGCCTATTTGTGAAAAAAAATAATATATTTTTTTCATAATTAAATTTTTATTGTTAGGTGACTAAACTGCTCTCAAATTATTTCTAATAGTGAATTTTTATCATGATAAAATATCTTTTCCCGTGATGTAAATATATTCTAAATTTATTTGTAATTAAATTTTGAAGAGAAATGAAAAATTTACTTACCAGTATCAGTGCGGTCATCTGGTGGACTGTAAAAACTCAATCCTAACGAGACGACAGCAGCCACCTCGAGGATAATGAGGGTCACATCTTGCAGAGCCTCCCAGACTAACGTGAGGAAGGTCTTGGGGGGCTTTGGCGGGATAAGATTCGAGCCGAACACTTCACGCCTGTGCTGCATATCCGCTTTCGACCCGCTAAGACCTGGAAACAAAGACAAATGCTAAAATAAGTAAAAAAATATGTAATATAATATAAATGGTGGTCTCGAGCCTCCTCCATAATGGAAGGGAAATTGACCAACTATACCATGCTGGTTAGACGTGTTGGTATAGAGTTTTGGTTCGAGTTTACCGTCTCTTGCATAGAAGTTATATAGGTTTTATATCCCTTAGTCACTATAGTGGTCTGTGGCTGTACGTATAGATTACGCTAGGCCAGGGGTCGGCAACCTTTTGATTCGGAAAAGCCAAACATTAGAATTTATAAAGGTTTAAAGTTTTTAAGAGTCACAATATTTTTTTGCCAATAATAATTTGTGCCTAATCCTCATTAATCAATTCAGAATCATTTTTAAATGTTTTCTTTATATTTTTTTTTTATATAACTATTATAGAACTATAGAGCCGCATTTTCACATCCAAAGAGCCACATGTGGCTCGCGAGCCGCAGGTTGCCGACCCCTGCGCTAGGCTACTATAATATAAAGTCTTTGCGACTTTGATCGTACAAAACTATTAAACTTTTCAATATGTACATTATAATATAACGCCAAAACAATAACTCTATTTGTAAATTTCATATTGACATGAACTAATTAAGAAGATTCAATTAGATAATACATGGCGAAAATTCATTATTATATAAAAAGAAATCTCTCCTCTTCTCTCCCTTCCTTTCTTTTATTAAATAAATCTAAAATGTGTAATAAATCCTGGAATGATGAGGGACTTCACAAATATACATCCCCTTTTTTTTGTTTGTGTCTTAGTTGTTAGCCGGAGATGGCTGACAACTTTACCCGGACTGTGGGTGAGCGCTGAGGGCTCGCAACCCAAGCAAATATACAATGACCGGACACAAATAAAACGCAGATTCAAAATAACGATTTGTGGATTGTAGAAAGAGCTGTTCCGCTTGAATATCGAACTGAGTACTCGTCAAAGGAAGTCGTAACCAAATCATTACGCCCTCTGTGCAGTGAATGGCATAATAGCCTAGATATAATTCTATAACTCATCATCATTCTCCTACTCTTATCCCAATTACTTGGGGTTGATACAATATGTACTCTTCTTTCATAGTACATATTCTAAAAGTTATTGGCAATAGTTTTATGACAGGCCGCTTGCCAGACGTCAACCCTCCTTGTGAATGTAATTGTTGACCAAACAGCATCAGACAGAGTTGGCCCAGGTCATTCAGTCGTCTTTTACGACATCCACGAGCAAAATAAGGGTTGATAGTATTCGTAGCCGCTACCACACAGCAAAATATAATTCTATAACTATGACCTACTATTGTGTTTCTTGAAAAATATACTATTTAGTTTGGTATTTGACTTTCCACAATACTTCTAAAACTAAAAGCTTATTTGAAATAAGATTCAATTTATTTCTTAGATTGTTCTTTAAATCTCGTAACAATTTTTTCTTACGTTACTTTGATTTTGTTCGCTTCGCCAATTACGTGATATCCGGAGAGTGTCAATCATATCAGAAACACACAGATGTGAATCATTTGATTCATGGAACTAACTTTTATATATTATGTTGTATCCGTTCGGGTATTGAACTCTATACGTTTTTGTATACATAAATATTTATCAGTGTAGTAACGGTGTAAGAATATATTTTCTGTGAGTATCGTAAATATCGACTAGGTGTTACAGGCAGATCACATCGCTGCAAGGAACGGAAAACTTGATATAAAACCCTAAAGCCAGATCCTCAATTAATTTTAAGTGACATCTAAGGCAATGTCATCATCTCAGTTCATATTTGTCCTACTGTTGGGCTCAAGACTCCTCCATATTGTGAGGGAAATTGACCTACTATTGTTTCGAGTTTTCCTTCTCTCGCTGGATATAAATATATAATAACTTAAGGCAATATAAATGACACATTATATTAATTGAAGCCAAATAAAAATGAGATTTTACACTTAAGGCCCCATATTACGTTACATTACGTATCAATGTAACGATTTTACCTATTGCCGTCATAAAGTATATATACATACAAATAACTCATGAAATTCAAGTATTCACGATGCAACAGCGAATTTTATGAAAACATTTTTCAATCCTCAGCTGCTTTATATTTTAAACTGTAGAATTTATTAAATCATACTTCTTAGAAAACAACAGAGATTCCGCCTTTCATGAATATTTATCATCCAAGACCTACGTGCTTTTAAGCATATTACAGGATTGAGAGATGAAATTTTAAATACCGACAAAAGAAAGTTAAGTCCTTACTGATTTTTTTTATATTACTAGCTTCTGCCCGCGGCTTCGCCCGCGTAAAAGGTTACTTTCCTAAAGCTTTTTATCCCCTATTTTTATTTTAAGGGTAAATTTTTACAACATGTTAATGTCATATTTATTTATATCTAATCAATAGATTAAAAATAAGTTTCAAGCTTCTGCCTTTAAAACTGACGATACTTTCTTAAACTTTTCATCCTCCTTTACAACTCTTTTTTTGCATTAAAAAGTAACCTATGTCCCTTATCAGGCTCTAGACTATCTGTGTACCAAATTTCATTTAGATCAGTCCAGTAGTTTTGGTGTGAAAGAGCGACAAACAGACAGAGTTACTTTCGCATTTATAATATTAGTAAGGATTTTCCAAGATAACACAAAGCACTAAGTAATAAGTTCTTGTATTACAGAGGAGTTCGCAAATATACAACAATTCAATAACACAGGAAATGATCTACCCATTCCACGTGAGCCAAACGGGCATGGCATAAAGTTTTATTTCGAGTATTCTAAATCTATCTTTAATTGCTTGTATTTCATCTTTTACGACATCGATGGGAAAACAAATTGAAAGGGGTGGCGATTTTTATTTTTATTCCGTCGTAACTCGAATCTATAAAAAATCATCTCATTGTTGGGCTCGAGCCTCCTCCTCATAGTAAGAGGGAAGTTGACCTACTATACCACATTGGTCAAACGTGTTTGTATAAGGTTTTTTAATCGGGTTTTCCTTCTCTTGCATAGATGTTATAGATATTTTATATTCCTTAGTTATCTCTGCGATTACCCACGGGTAACAGGGTGGTAAAACATATTCGTAATAATTTGATTAAATATTCTCCTGTGTCTGTTTTGTGGGCTACGATACTACCACTAACCCTTACTTTGCTCGTGGATGTCGTAAAAGACGACTAAAAGCCTTATAATGACTTGGGCCAACTCCATCTGATGCCGTTTGGTCAATAATTACATTCCCAAGGAGGGTTGGCGTCTCTGACAGGCGGCCCGTCATAAAACTATTGCCAATAACTTTTACAATATGTACTATGAAACAAGAGTACATATTGTATCGACCCCAAGTAATTCGGATAAGAGTAGGAAAATGATGATTCCCCCCTTGTGGTGATTAAAGATAAAATGTATTACCCAAACCTCAAGGTAATTATGCCTATGTCTAATAGTGAACGTTGTTAGGCTGATAGTTGAATGATTAAACGTATAAAACCGATAAATGATAAACAAAGCCTTTTTATTACGTACAAAGAAAACTGTAACGTCATCCCTCTTCGCTCTTTCAAATTGTTCACTGAATCGAATCTTGTAATTTGGCAAATAAATTTAGCGTTATGCTCAAGACAGGGTGGGGAATGAAAATGAGTTTTTTTTTTATTTAGAACATTACTTAGTGAAAGGGGAGGGCGGACGAGGTGGGTGTGACGGTGCCGACAGAGAACTGGCAAAGACATCCGTTTACGCCGTTTCAGTGGAATTGATATGACGCTGTGATGTGAGGGCTTAATAAAAAATTTGATCTTATATTTTGTTTTTATTTTTGACGAGATTTGTTTTATTTACGTGCCGGATTAAATTATATGTAAATCTTTTTCTTAAGAAAGGCAACTCCGCACTACCCTGCCTTCTAAAAAACCACTAATAAACAAATGCATATATTGCTAGGAACTTCACAGATATATAATGAATAAATTAAAATTGTATCCAGAATCAAAAACAATCATTTATCACACAAAGAATTGTCTTACTTAGGGATCTAACTCAAGACACTCGTCACGACAGACCAGTACTTAAACCATTCCCTCAACTATGCAATCTATATTATAACATAATGTACGAAAAATTAATACTTATATTAACTACAGACTTTAACACAACAATATTAACTTTAAAATATTTTGTGGTATAAAAAGTATTTCCATAGTTAATTTCCGTGACGGAGTAAGAATACAATTCATCGTCTTCTATCTTGTCCGTGGATGTAGTAAATATACAGAACAGATCAAAGGATATTATAATATTGCATATAACATATATACAAAAGAAAGAAAAAATGGAAATAAAGCCTTATACCAACCAACTCTATTGTGGAGAAGACTCTCACTCAATAGTAGTCACAGAATTTAAAAATTTGTTAATTAGTACTAAAGAAATACTTAGAAAGCAATAGTACATTCAAGTTTCCGTTCCGTCAAATTTCCGTGTGGTGACGGAGTAAGAATACTATTC
This sequence comes from Lymantria monacha, assembly GCA_905163515.2. Taxonomy (NCBI): domain Eukaryota; kingdom Metazoa; phylum Arthropoda; class Insecta; order Lepidoptera; family Erebidae; genus Lymantria; species Lymantria monacha. The sequence goes on along the minus strand of LR991107.1, from coordinate 7,647,362 downwards.
ACCACCCCATATCTTACCCGTGGGTGATCGTACGAAACGACTAAGGGATATAAAACGCATATAACATCTATGCTAGAGAAGGAAAACTCGAAACAAAACCCTATACCAACATGTCTGACCAGCGCGGTATAGTAGGTTAATTTCCCTCCCTTTACGGAGGAGGCTCGAGCCCAACAGTGGGACATGTATGGGCTGTGAAGATGATGATGATGATGAGTACATTCAAGTACATATACATTTGCGCTAAGGAAATAATCCTTGTATTGCGGGGGGCTTTACAAATATGTAATTAACGCAGACAAATTACATCTTTTTATTTTTATTTTTTATTTTTATTGGTGGGCTATGGATGCGTCTCGCCCCGCCGAATCGGTCCGGGGTGACGGAGAGGCGGCGCGTGACCCCATAGACCCACCGTAAAACCTTCTCTCTTCGCCGTGCGAGCGGGCCACCGGTACCCGATTTTTGACTTCGATGGCCAGACAAATTACATCTAAACTCAGAACAACACTTTGTGGATTGCTCAAAGTATTGTCCTGCGTAGGAATGGAACCGACAGCACTGGCACGGCAAGGTCAGTTATCTCAACCACTACGCCATATGTGCAGTCAAATAGTGCTTATATATTATTTTACATTAATAAAGCCACTGCATTTGAAATCAACATATAATTACGTCAAATGACAAAGTTAGCAGAGAAAATCAACCTAAAAACACTGGTCGAATACACGAATAGTCATTGCGAATTTCATCACTGTTTTACGATAGAGCCATGAATGTTTTGTACAAACACAATGTACCTAAAGCTAACGTAGCAAACGTAATATTTGCAATGTGTGATGAATTTTAATTTAAACCATCTATTTTTAGTATTACGGTGATGTAAGGTGATAGAGAATGCTCGATGATTAATTTACACATCAAACACTATGATGTCACCTTTGATCATGTATAGTTACGCTTGATTATGGTTTTATAGAGACGATTTTTGGGATTGGTTAAGTTTTTTTAGGGTTCCGTACCTAAAGGGTAAAAACGGGACCCTATTACTGAAACTTCGCTGTCCGTCCGTCTGTCACCAGGCTGTATCTCAAGAACGGTGATAGCTAGACAGTTGAAATTTTCACAGATGATGTATTTCTATTGCCGCTATAACAAATACAAAAAAAAAAATAAGAGGGCTCCCAACAACAAACTTGATTTTTTTAGTTTTACGGAACACTTCGTGCGCGAGTCGACAACTCGCACTTGGCCGATTTTTTTTATTGCTAATGGTGGCACGAGCATGGAGCTCATCTAGTGGTAAGTGTTACTACAGCTCCTTTGCAATACCAGGGGTTCCGTCTCTTTCGCTCACCGAACGAACCGCTATAGCACATTGCCACTACTCAGACGTCGATCTTCTGCAAGAATGTAGTATTACCTCGAAAATGTAATTTGAGTTTTTACGGTGCGTATAATCAGCACATTATTATTTATGAGAACTGCATATAATATATTTTTAATTTTCAGTTAACAACGTGCAATATAGTACCAGGATGAATGCGACTCGGTGAAAAAAAAAACTCGTTCAAATTTTTCATATCGCGATTTTAATCGAGCAATAATTTATGTCTAAGGGCCGTGTGTTTTTATATGGAAAATTACATTAAACTATTATCTTTAATATATATTATACTAGCACACCCAGCCCGTTGATTTGTTTATAGAAATCGATATATCGCAGCGCCACCTGGTGGCGAGTTACATCAATGGGGATCGCATATAAACCTTCTCCGTGAAAGAACACATACCAATTCTCATAATGATCGATCAAATAGTTTCTGAGTTTAGCGGTGTCATATATACAAACATCCTCTTTTATAAATATAGATGTGTATATGTTATATAGTTCTACGCTTGATGAAATTAAACTCATAAAAGCTGAACAATTTTTAATGAACATTTTATAAGTATTCAAGAGACATCCTTTGATATGCGGTTACTATTGCAGTCAAAGATATCATCTAACTCATATTTTTGGATTTTCGTTAAATTTCTTTTAGATTAACGACACCCACAGGAAAGACAGAGTCATCGGTATCATCATCATCTCAGCTCATATATGTCCCACTGTTGGCCTCCTCCATAATGGGAGGGTAATTGACTTACTATATATACCACGCTGGTCAGACGTGTTGGTATAGGATTTTGTTTCGAGTTTTTCTTTTCTCACATAGATATTAATGCGTTTTATATCACTTAGTCGTCTCGTACGATCGCCCACGGGTAAGATAGGGGGTGGTGAATTGTATTCTTACTCCGTCACCACACGGAAAGAACAAACAAAGACAGAGTAGCAATTAATATAAATAGGAAAAGTAAGAAATGGAAACTTTAAAGTAAAACCCTATGGGAACGCGTTTCAGCGGCTTGGTCTAGATAGCAAGCTAATATACCTCCTCTAGAAGAAGGCCGTGCACATTACAGGGATATATCTCAATTAGTGGTAAGACCACGCTATTGACAGTTCTCTGTCTACAGCCGCGGGCCGGTCTGTCCGGGGTAGTACCACACTCTCGCAGAAGATCGACGTCTGAGTAATGGCAATGTGCTATTGCGCTTCGTTCGGTGAGCGAGAGAGCCGGCAGCACAACTGGGGTGGGTTTGGGGTTTGTAATGGTAGGCAGCGGCCTAGCTATAGTCTTGTTTATAGCAAAGGTCCATGGGCAGTAGTGACACTTACCATCAGGTGTGCTGCCTGCTCGTTTGCAATAAAAATATATATTAGGTAATATAGGCTCTTTTCCGTGTGGTGACAGAGTAAGAATACTTTTCACCACCCCATATCTTACCCGTGGGTGATCGTACGAGACGACTAAGGGATATAAAACGCATATAACATCTATGCGAGAGAAGGAAAACTCGAAACAAAACCCTATACCAACACGTCTGACCAGCGCGGTATAGTAGGTTAATTTCCCTCCTATTACGGAGGAGGCCTGAACCCAACAGTGGGACATTTATGGGTTGTGATGATGAATATAGGCTCATAGAATAAGATATTGATCGCAAATCTTCTAAATTGTATCTGTTGAAATGCTATACAAATGAAAACAGTAGGTAATGATTTAAGTGCGATGTTAATACAGTTATTTGATTCAACAAGAATGAATTATTCCTTTCATGATACGTGTACGACCTGCATTGCATGTTTGGACAATTCGTTTTTAATCGCCTCGTAACTCTTGTTTTAGAAGTTCTTGTGTAAACTGTCCCAGAAACAATGACGTTCAAGCACGCGTCATACGTTCGCTCGCTAAATTGAGTTGTGCAAAATACATTGTACGGGATGTTTGGACTAAACGGAATGGCACGTTAGTGAAAAATGCTTTATTTTTTTGATAATATGCGAAAAAACAATGTACTAAAAATTTTCAAAGTTATTATAGGTAAAATGCGTTTTTGCTTAATTAATTTAGTTTACTTATAAAAAAAGACTCAAATTTGATGTAGGAAACGCTTAATGAAACTCTTAAAAAAATTATTTTGTACAATAAACTTTTATTGAAATGGTATAAAAGAAGAAAATAAACTTTAAATCAAACCCGTTAACATATTACATTACACCGTTATAAAAATTTAAAAAATCTTTTCACTTGTATAACTACACAATTTGTGAGAAGATTTTTTGTTCTGAAAATTACTATCCACAAAATCAAGTAACATATTATATTCTTGTTATATAAATAAATGTACCTAATTTCAAATCAATTGAACGCTTGGCAGTGGATCGAATTAGACTTAATTGATCCTTTTTTAATATACAGGTATTGCAAGTTAAACAAAAAGTAGTAAAAAATAAAATATGGTGTACTAACTCTGTGATTAGTTGCGATAATCTTTAAATTTGATTTTCCTCAAACACCGATTACCATTTTGCCTCTTAATATACTTTACTCTCTGCGAAAAATCTGTGAAGTAAGGCTGACCGACCGCATTCGTAACGACGACGTAAGAGAGCGAGTAAGTATGAAAGAGAGTATTGGTGTAAAGATGCGAAAGGGAATGCTCCGATGGTTCGGACATGTGGAAAGAATGCCGAACGAACGTCTGGTTAAGAAGATATACAATGCGAAAGTGGAAGGATGTAGGTACCGGATGAAAGCTCTTTGTCGTCTTTTACGACTTCCACTAGCAAAATAATAAGGGTTGGTAGTATTCGTAGTCGCTACCACACAGCTAATGTATTAATGATAATGGTTATAATGTTATTATGACATATTATTATATTTATCATCATCCTCATTTCATCCCAAGTACTTGAGGTCGACTCATCCATTGTACATATTGAAAAAGTTATGATTCTCATAACCGATGTTTACGACTTCCATGGATAGCAACATTTGTATTCTTATCCTGAATCTACACGGGGTATTGAATCTAATATATCTAATTTGTTATTTTCAACTTTGATTTTTTGCAAGCGCACTAGAGTAACACAATACCATTTAAAAAAAGAACAAGTGAGAATTGGATATCGACAGGAAACACGATAGCGTTTGTTCTATTAAGGAAAAATAAAAAAAAAATGTATATAACATTCTGCCTATGTTTGTGAATCACATTAGACCAGATCGGTCATGTACTGAAGGAAGTTGGAGTCAAGAGTCTTCGAAACCGGCGAGCGTGTATGAAGAGAATTATGAATGTTGAGGAAGCGAGTGAAGTATGCAAAGATAGAGTTCTCTGGCACTCTGTTCTCTCTGCCTACCCTGCAAGGGATATGGCGTGACGATATGTATGTGTATGTATGTATGTATACTTTAAATTAAAATATTTTTAATTTAACTCATCCGTGTAGAGACGGAAGAAAAATGCGATTACTTTTCTTGTCCGTGGATGTCGTAAAAAACGACTAAGGGTATAATTATGCACGTAACATTTATGCAAGAGTAGACTCAAAACTCTATACCAACCCTAGATGGGTTGTACCAGCGCGGTATTAGGACAGTTTCCTTCCTATTAAAGAGGAGCCTCGTGCTCAGCTGTGGGATATATATGAGCTGAGGTTATGATGTTTCCATCCATCCATCCAGCAGTCCATAAACGTCCACTATTGGACATAGGCCTCCTCACGAGAATGCCATTCGCAACGGTCTTGTGCCACCTGCATCCAACGGTTGCCTGCGACCTTGACAATGTCATCAGTCCACCGAGTCGTGGGGCCGTCCTACGCTGCGTCATCCGATTCGTGGTCGCCACTGGAGAAACTTTCTTCCCCAACGGTTGTCGGTTCGTCGAGCGATGTGGCCTGCTCTTCACATGCTAATTCTTCGGGCTATGTCGGTTACAACCGTTCTTATTCGGATGTTGTATTATGATGTTTAATTATATTTTATACAGGGTGGAAGTGGACCGCTCCAGAAAACAAAGACAGGTGGCCCTACTAGTCCTAATTGTAATGATAGGCTAGAAAAAAAATCAATCAGGATGATTTTTTTTTTTTCACCAATATTTTTAAGTTTTTTTCACATTCCATCGTATTAGGACAGTGCCATGTAACGATAACTCGATAAAAAATGCGTAACTATACTCAGATGAGATGCAATCTATTCAAAACTCACGATAATATGTTCAAGAGTTCACCGACCGCGCGTGGAGAAAAAAAATTTTTTTTCATCCGAATCGATTTTTTTTTCTAGCCTATCATTACAAGTAGGACTAGTAGGGTTTTTGTTTTCGGGAGCGGTCCCCTTACACCCTGTATACTGTTTATATCTGGCATAATCGATTATGACTGACCGGCGTATATTAAAAAGTTCACCTTTGAATATAATTTGATGTGTGGCAGCGGCGATGAATAATACCAACCCTCACTTCGCTCGTGGATGTTGTTAATATGACTAAGAGCTGTATATCCACCTAATGTCCTCAGGTCAACAATTATATTGCCAAGGAGGGTTGACGTCAGGCAGATAGCCGGTCATAAAACTATTGCCAATAACTTTTGCAATATGTACGATGGAAACAAAATACATATTGCGTTAACCTCAAGTAATTGAGGACCCTGCAGCAAAAGGGGTGTAGATCCACATTTTAGTCGTTTTTCTTTTTTTGACCTACATTTTGATTAAAAATTAGGGCTATCGTTTAGTGTCAGAACGAGATAGATCCGATAATAAACAAGCGCCCTATATCAAAATTCTCCCACTCTTTTTGCATACCCAAATAAAGTGGCAGATCACGTTTCATTTGCATACCCAAAAATTTTGAAATTTGGATTTGCCTCCATTTTTCTGCAAGGTCCTCAATTGTGATATGAGTAAGATGATGGTGGTGAGTTTGGAATGTGAATTAGAGGCTTTATGCAACAGCGAATTCTGATTTAAACGATGATGAGATCGGTTTACATTTAAAGTAGGACCACCCAAAACGTGCAGCAAGCTTGGCTCCATAAATAAATATATGATCGAGCTGCACATGCGACCGGAAGCAAAACGGCACTCGATAATCGTAAAACATTGAGTGGAGTCAATGTACGAAGTTTAACGTTACGTAAGCAATCTACACGTAAAATGTTCGGCGGTATTGATTTTCTCTCTGCGGACTAACAATACAATGTATTGCCAAAGCTTATTTTCCTTTGTATAAAGCGTCACTAAGTAGCATCGGGTAGAGCCAGCTGCATTCTTCTGAGAAATTTATAACACCAATTAGGTCTGGCTGTATCCCTGATATTGCTAAGGTCTATGAGTGGCAGATTATCACATTTTTTGCCACCAATGGTAATTAAAAACAAAACACAATCGAAAAACCTAACAAACGTGGCGGTTATAGCATTTGCCTCTCGTAGAGCGGCCTGTGTCTCACAGTGAACGATGATAAAAAAATGAATGGACATAGTAATTAACAGAAATTAAAAAAAAAATACGACGGTTTTTAATGTCATGTGGCTACGAATACTACTAAATTTGCTTGCGTGGCTGCCTTAAAAGCAGACTGAGATGTGCACCGATTTGGGCTAATTTTCGTAGCGCGTGATCAACGATTACATTACCTAGAACGCCAAGCAGGCGACTGATAGTAAAACTTCCTCGAAACCCTATTACAGATTATATACTACCTACTTAGAATTATTTTGCCAAGATAATAATATTACGAATATTTATAATGTACAAATTATTTCTATGGTAATAATATTAACCAAAATTGTACGAATAAGCATTTATTTAGATATCAATATCATAAATGAACCGCCCATACTAACGACGCTAAATGGTTATTAAGTCAATAATACTATAATTATGTATACATTATATTATAACCTACCCAGTGGATTCGATTTCCACGCAGGACATAGCTTTGTGCGATTCACAAATTGTTGCCCTAAGTCTTGAGTGTAATTTGTCTGCGTTAATTGCATGTTTGTGAAGTCCACCGCAATACAAGGATTATTTCCTTAGTGCAGGGTATTGCATTTAACAAATAAAAAATATTTAAAAGTACTTAAAACTATTGGTTTTTTTTTTTTTTTTAGTTACCCCTTTTCGATGCTTTGTGATTTTTTTTTTTATCATTGATATTTTAAAATTCGATTAGGCTTTGAGGCAGTGAAATAAATATATGATTGTTGATTTCGAATTTGGGACTCGAATTCTGATTGGGTAAAAATGATTTTTGAAGTTTTTTTACAGATTCCTCCGGAGTTATATCCAGTTAATGAAGATAATAAGCTTGTCGTTTATTATGTGGGTCCAAAAAATATGGGAAGAAATGCATGTATATGCTACATTTCTACTTTCTGGAATAATTGGATGAGACTATAACATTCTATGATCACATCTCACCCATATTTACCTATAGCCTATTTTTAAAACGTTCAAATTGCCTTTATTATATAGATTTAATATTATAAGATACAATGCATCGCCGCTCGCTTAATATTCCAACCTAAGACTAGATTAGGGAAAACGCCCACAAAACTATTAGGTACTATATTTCTGAGCACACATGTGCAATATATGTAAGATCTCTACTACTTATTTAAATGTGCTGCTCAATGTCTTAAAAATATCATACACACTTATTCCTTTGATAATTATCAAAGTGTGTATGATATTTTTAAAACATTATTATAATAGATATTATGTAATAAAATTCGACTTATTGCCATAAACTATGATATTATTTTATCTAACCGAGAAGGTCAATCAGATTGACTTTTAAAGATATTATAACTTGTATTAATTTAATCGTAAAACTATGCCTTCCGTATGGAATATAATTAATGTGATAACAATATAATTAGCCTGATTTGTATCAAAATACGAATATGAAATAATAATTACAAATAGTATTTGTGTCTGATATTTTGTAATCAACAAAATTATCGTCTAATACCTCAATGCCTGCTATGATAACGGCGTAATCTCTATCCAAATTCGCTATGACCGAAGCAAATTGTAACACAATCACGTTAAAATATTTGCATGGAATCCGTAATTATGTAGTATTTTAGTAGTAGTGTAGTATATTGTAGTAATATTACAATATTTTTTAAAGGTATGACAGGTTTACAGGTTCTTATGACATCAGATATTATTTAGCAGGAGATAACATATCTTCGATGACCCTGTTACTAAAGAAAATATTGTTCAAGAAATTAGTGGCACCTCCGGTCGGTTTACTCACGTTTTTTTTTAAATATGATCTTCTCTCATAGCAATTATACTTTGTCATTACTTATTTTATAAGTTTATCAAACAAATTATATCTTACAAATTGGTCGAATAGTGTACAATAAATTAAATAGCTATCTGATTAATAGTGATATGTCTAGATAAGTTGTTAGATATGTAACCCAGGGGGCAACCGAAGTGAAGGAATAGGTACTAGTGGTCAGCCCAATGGTGACAAGGACATTGGGAGATCATAAGCTTGGGGTCATACGCTAACCTCACGTTAGCTCCAGTCAGTAGTGGTGTGACCAGCCTACCACAAAAAAAAAAAAAAAAAAAAAAACAAAGAAAAAAAAAAAAAAAAAAAAGTAAAAAAGGCCCAATTATTACCAGACCCAAACAAGGACAGCTCATAGGATTCATAGTATTAGATTAAAATTAAATTTCATTAGATTTATTTTGGTTTATGTAAAATATTTTCGGAAACAATAACAGGAATATAATATAAACTGGCTGCAAAATGACCAGAAGAATTGACAGAGCACTCTTCTGGAGAAATTATAACATCAAGAACCCTTTTGCTAAGCCTGGCTCTTAGAGTACAATCTCCTATTGGAGAGGTTTAGGTCTCATAGTGGATGTCTAGAGGTAAATGGAGGGGGGTTAGGATTGTCAAGCTACATTATTACGATGTAGACGAGTCAGATACAAATAATGATGGATAATAATATTTGTATAAGGTATCATATGGATTTATCAGGGGATAAATAGCATTTTGTCAATTTTTCAAATTCTACATAATTTCGCCACGTGTTTTAAATAACGTGCTAGTCTCATAGCTATGGTAGTAGCCCAAGTAAAAGGTTAAAAAAAATCAATATCCACAGTTAAAGCGCAATCAAATCGAGTTGAAAACGTTACTTGTTGCCAACCTACCGAAAACAATTACGAGTTCTCTGCTGTTGTTGTACCAACCATTAATTTCATTTTACGCCTACGCGTGATAAATGAAACGTTATAACTTTAAAATTTACTAGGTGCTTGCTCGGGGTTGCTCTCGTAATGACGTGAAATTTTTATTCCTGTGAAGATATTATTTATTGATTTATACATACATACATACATATCATCACACCATATCCCTTGCAGGGTAGGTTAGGTAGGTATTGATTTATAATTTGCACAAAAATAGTACAAAGCAGACTTAATGCCATAGGTATATACTACCAATCGATCTAAAGTGGAGCAGAAACAATGTGAGGTAAATTCAATGTAACGTAGAGTACATACATACATATCATCACGCCATATTCCATATGGTTCGGACATGTGGAAAGAATGCCGAACGAACGTCTGGTTAATAAGATATACAATGCGAAAGTGGAAGGATGTAGGTACCGGATGAAAGCTCTTTGTCGTCTTTTACGACTTCCACTAGCAAAATAATAAGGGTTGGTAGTATTCGTAGTCGCTACCACACAGCTAATGTATTAATGATAATGGTTATAATGTTATTATGACATATTATTATATTTATCATCATCCTCATTTCATCCCAAGTACTTGAGGTCGACTCATCCATTGTACATATTGAAAAAGTTATGATTCTCATAACCGATGTTTACGACTTCCATGGATAGCAACATTTGTATTCTTATCCTGAATCTACACGGGGTATTGAATCTAATATATCTAATTTGTTATTTTCAACTTTGATTTTTTGCAAGCGCACTAGAGTAACACAATACCACTTAAAAAAAGAACAAGTGAGAATTGGATATCGACAGGAAACACGATAGCGTTTGTTCTATTAAGGAAAAATAAAAAAAAAATGTATATAACATTCTGCCTATGTTTGTGAATCACATTAGAATCGATTACATGAACATTAGCTTCGTAAAGATCGAGATATATATGAAAAAAAAAAAACATTCTTTAAGCAACGCCCATTGAAACCTATAAGAGATATTTCCGAGTTCAAAGTACTTTTTTTTTAAATGTTGCAGAATCGCTTTAACGATACTAATGCTATGTCTGTTTGGATCAAAGAGAATATAGTCGGTTTATTGTCTTCGGTTTGAATGTATGAGATGCTTTACTTTTTAATGCACTAGAAAACTTTGTTGGTAGGTCAAGGTTTCTATGTGAAACTAGTTGATTAAATCGATGTCGAATCGAATGATATGTTTGAATCTTATTTTTTAAACACCACCCTGCACTAAGGAACAACACTTTGTTGATCGCACAAAGTATTGTCCTGCATGGGAATCGAACCCATGGCACTGTCACAAAAGGTCGGTATCCTGACCACTACGCCATGTGTGCAGTCAATTCTAAGATTACCTTCAGTCTTTTACTTTGCTTTTTTTTGTGATTTCTACGTGTGAATATAATTTATCCCCTTTTTTCCCAGGATTTTCGTTAACTAAGTGACGTGAGTAGATAATGTAACTGGAAGAGAAGGACAACTCAAAAATAAAACCTACAACCGGCCCGACCCCCATGATATAGTGGATCAATCGCCTTCCCGCAGTGAGGGAGTCTCGTGCCCAAGTCATAAACGTCTCTGTATATAACTTGAGAAGGAGGAGAAGAGGATTTTAACAAATTTAAATAAAAACTTTCACTAATACTCATCACAATAATAAAAAGTAATTGAATCTGTTACCAAGTCTATTCGGTCAATAAAAAGTAAATATTGAACACACGTGGCAATGTCCTTGAACGCTTTACACTAACTAATGACCTTCGTGCAACGAAAACCGGAGGTTGAAGGAAAGGTTATGGAACAAAATTGTAGTTTAATAGCAATTTTATTTGTTTAAACGTTACGCTGACTAGTAAATTAATAGTTAAACTATTGACCATATAATTATAGATTTTAATAACAGTAATTATTTAAGTCTCCGATGACGTTTTACCCATGCCATGTGCCTTGTCTGTGGGAGTACTAAGAGCTAGCTGAGAGGCCAACCAGCCTGCCTGTGGCGATTTTGGTTTTATGGCAGTTCTGGAAAGGCATATATGCCTAACAGTGGACTTTGATAGGCTGTTGGTCTAACGGAATAAGCATGCACTGTTCACAGTTAAGGTTTGGGATTCAAATCGCGATTAGGACAAATTTTTACTGGGTTTTTTCGTTAGAATGTTACGAATCTAACATTTTATTGATGTACGAAAGCATGTAAATTTCTTGATCTCCGTAATGAAATATAACACCACTCTAGACGTGATTTTCAAACTATCTAACAAGAGGTACCTATCTAAAGCCTTGCTCGGTTCACGGCAGGTTCGCAATCGCGGTTATTGTTTTAAATTTTTCACGAATGCTGTTGCTCATTCCCTGATGACCGCTTCATCATCATCTCAGCTTATATATGCCCCACTGTTGAGTTCGAGCCTCCTCTATTGTGGGAGGGAAATTGACCTATTATACCACGTTGGTCAGACGTGTTGGTTTAGGGTTTTGTTTCAAGCTTTCCTTCTCTTGCATAGATGTTATATGCGTTTTATATCCCTCAGTCGCCTTTCCGATCACCCACGGGTAACATAAACGGTGAATTGTATTCCTACTCCATCACCATATGGAAAAGACCTCTCAGCCGATTTCAAAATAAGGGTGGGTGACGCCTCGTATTCTTGACCCTTATATTATGTAAAGCCTTGAATGTATCTATATATATATACTTCATGAATAATTCTACTCGATGTTAGTTTATTGACGGTTAATCGATTTAATTTACAGTTGAAAATTTTCATTATTGGTGTGGTAAATTCCATATCCAAGGTCTCTGGTGTCACGTGGTGAAGTACAATGGGCGATATCTGAATAACTGATGGAGCGTCATAGCGGTACAGCTGTCTGACCGTGTGTCGACGGAAATAGAATGTCGATACACTACTTAGGGTTGTCAATTCTTTTAGAATAAAAAATAATAATAGCTAATTTCCGTATCATGATCATCATCACAGCCCATATATGTCCCACTGTTGAGCTTAGACCACCTCCGTAATGGGAGGGGAAAAAAATCAGTAAAGAAATAACAATAATAGACAAACCCGCTGAGTTTCTTGCCGGAACTTCCTAGTAGCGGTCTCGTTCAGATCCGGCGGTAGTTTATTGGATTAAATTAATATGTTAATAATGACAATATGTAAGTGCCCTTGCAGGGTTTATGCATTAATAAATGAATTAGAATTTGTTGGTTATTTTATTTTTATAAAAAAATATGTATAATATGAATAATAAAATAGGATAGATACATTATTATAAAGTACAATTGGCAACACTAAATATGACTTGTACCCAAGGAAATAGAGTTGTATTTCTAAGAGTTTATTGTCTATCGCCGCACTCGGCAGTTTCGCTTGCATGGACTAAAGCCTTTTAATACATATTAAGATATTACAAAGCGAACTTAAAGTAAAAATATAACCTCATACAGTAAAGAGGTCACGGCCCGTCTCTTCAATAGCTGCTCCCGCAGCTTTCACTAGCGAGGGTTGCTTTTCTATTTATTGTTCTTATTTTAAAAACATTCATGTATTTTGAAATTATCTTTAATTTTGAAATAATATTCGGACAATATTTTTCTATGACAATTTAATGCGAATATATTTTAGCACAACTGTTGTTATGACAATAGCTTTTACCTACAGCCACCCCCCCATTGGCGATGTTTTATCATCGCGTCGCAAACTTATGTTTTATCTAGGTATTATGCCTTTATTTTAGTAGTATTTCTACATAATTCAAACCTTTTCATATTATTTAAGCCCTTATTGTTCCTAAGATTAGCGAGTTTAGTAGTAAGTAGTCCAAAATAATAATGTAGACTTATTATTTTAGACTATTAAGTTAATAACTTCAGCTAATCTGTTACGAAAAATCTTCAAAATTTAAAAAAGAAAAGGTAATGACTCACTACAAAGGTAAACTCTCACCATTCCTACCTTTTACGTGGAAGTTCTGGAGGGGACCAGCATATATAAATGTACATCATCATAGCAAGACAAGAAAAACTCATAATAAAACCTAGGGGTGTCCACTTTGAAAAAACATCGATGTTTTTTTCGATTCGATAAATCGAAACTGTACATCGATGTCTTTCGATGTATCGGATGAAAACATCGATGTTTTTAAACATCGAGTACTTTTTCTAAAGTCATATCAAAAGTGTTACTTCTAAAAAAAAAAAGGTCTGTTTTGTGGCATTTATACCTATTCCAATCCCTTATAAAACTGAATTCTAAAAAAAGGTCCTTTTTGTGGCATTTATTCCTATTCCAGTCCCTTATAAAACAGATTTCTAACAAAAAAAAATAATTTCTTTTTTGTGGCATTTACTGGTTATCATCGTTTCGATGTTTTATGAAAAAACATCGATACATCGAGTATTTCGATAGCTCTTCAAAACATCGGATCGATTCGATGTATCGCATTGTAAACATCGATGTTTTCGATGCATCGATGTATATCGAATATCCCTAATAAAACCTTATGCCAACCCGCCTAACCCTCACGATCTATCAACTGCCCAATCATTACGAAGACACGTACGTAAATAGGTTAAGGATAAAGAAACCAACACACCTACTAATAATAAGGGATTCGATATTTAACATCGTAAAACAATCACAGTTTAATCGTTAATCAAAAACACTGACAGTGAACCGATCAATAAGCGAGGTCGCCATGAATAAAACTCAACAATATAAATACGATACCCGGCAGCTATAAAATACCAATTGCGATTGAGTTTCGACTATTTTCGCTTTATTTTCGTACAAGAAATACGGTAGCATTCCTCTGAATTACAGCGAATAAAGGTGGAACTTCACAGCGAATAGATCAAAGTGCGTATAATCGTTGTATATAAAATATAAACCTACTGCGTTACTTTATACGAGATATAGCGTCGATGCAAGAATATATGGAGCTACGGCCCACTTAACGCGACCGAGTCCCACCGGCGGGAAACTTACCGACTGGAATGATAAATTGTTGAAATAAAATACGTATTTCCGTATAAATTCTGACGTAGGATAATACGAAATATTTGTTTAATAATTGCGAATCTTTTATTTTATAATACGATATCGAAATACAAAAACATGGCTGCATTTTTGGAGTTTACTCCTTAAGAATCGATTTTCATATAAGGCGCCCGGTATGAGAAAAATTTGAGGAGTAAAATCTAGTGATCGAATGACCTCGTTACGTTTTTGGTGCGCAACCTATTCTGTGCACCTTTCTGACGTGAGATAATACTTCACTGAACCGTTTTAATAAATGTAAATAAAAATATACATATTATTTTTAGTCAAATGAGCTTTTTTTTTTGCGCCTGTTTTGATAATCGTACTTAAGGAGTAAACTCCAGTCGTGCATCGGAGCTGACACACACACTTTTTTTTTTATATTTGCTGCCCATATAACTTATTATTGCACAAAGACCTACATCATAATGGTAATGCAATTGCCGACCTATATAAAGCTGATTAGATAAATTTTTAACAGGTTTTAATTCAAGTTTACCTTTATTTACAATGTTTTTTTTTTGTGTGTGACTTAGTTGTTAGTCTCAGATGGCTATGACAACTTTAGCCGGACTGTAGAAGAGCGCTGAAGGCTCTCAACCCAATAAAGTTTAAGCGACCGATCCCAACGGCACCCCCTGTGGGGTACGAACCTCGGCTAGTGGGGTCACTGGCAAAGTGGGTTCTCCCACGTTTAGGTTTTTAACGCGGGCGGAATCGTGGATATTTACATGTCAGGGCCGCGCGGGCTGTGTATGCCTCAATCCGGGCGACCGAAATAGCGTCGTCGGGTTTGTCGAGTATTAACCGCGGTTGTCGGATCGCGGATATTTTCGATGAGGCTTTGCTAGACGCTCTAACTGTTATGGGACTAATCCCACCCTAAGGCGAGTGGCGGCAGAGTCGAAGTAGCGGCGGGAGCACTGCTTCGTGTACTGCCTGATCGCCAGCAGCAGGCCTAGATTTATGTGAAGATCCGCATTGCGCGTGTACCACGGTGCTCTCGTCGCACGGCGCATGAACCTATTCTGGAGTGTTTGCAATCGGTGTAACCTAAATGGTTTCGCTTGCCTAAAAACCACACTTGCGTACGTCATGATGGGACGTACACAGGCCGTGTATAATCGAACCTTACTACTGAAGGATAGCTTGACTTTGGCGACAAGCTATGTAGTCGTCCTAGCACAAAAGCTGCGCGCGCGTGAACTCGCTTCATGCGGACCGAAGCTATCGTGAATTTTGTTCTCTCTCTTCTTTTAATTGAAACTACTATTTGAACTCAGGATCTCATTAATTGACAGTTATATGTACTCCCAGAACCATATGGCTGGCATAATTATAAACATAATCACATTCAATATTAGGTAGTTCGTTAAGATTAATAAGTGGAGGTATACAATGAAATTGTTGTAGTGTATTTTCGCCAAGGGAGCGGTCCTTTAGGTAAGATATAATCAATGTCGATACGAAAATTAGTTTTATTCATATTGATGACGATAAAATATAATTTATTATCTTTATAATGAAATCACTCCACAAATCACTTCATATCTTTTATTGTTACCAAGACTTCGATAAAACTGTTGTAATTCTTCGACACGTTTCAACAAATAGTATATCCCTACTAATATATAAATGTGAATGTAAGTTTGTTTGTTACGCTTTCACGCTAAAACTACTCAACCGATCATCATGAAACATTGTACACATATTCTTGGAGGTATTAAAAGTAACATAGGATACTTTTTATTAAAAAAAATCAAAATTTTTATATGAAAAATAAAAAAATTGTTTGTCAAAAAATCTCAAAATCTAGCTTCTTCAACGCCATCTAGCAGTCCAGTAATGAAGTTCCAACCCTGAGTATTGTAATACCGTTGCACTGTATTACCGACGGTCAAAAATAAAAATAGGGGATCAAAAACTTTAGGAAAGTAACCTTTTACGCGGGCGAAGTCGCGGGCAGAAGCTAGTTTTTTATAAAGACACAGCACAATTACTGACTTTGTAAGAATTTGGTACGTCCTTCTATATCTTTCCTTTCTACTCCTCCTCCTATCTTTCGTCACATTCTTTTCCGGCGAGTAGCGTAAGCGATGACTAAAAGAGGTAATGTGCATGTTAGTGTGAGATTTTTAATCAATTCCAACGCGTTAAAGTAAACTCAAAATATGAGAATTGTGTGAAAAGTAAGAACTGACCTAATTCTGAGTTCGAGTGGGTGAAAAGACTTACAAGTCTAACTTAAAATTAAATCCCTATAATGCAATTGTCGGGTCAGCCCTCTATACTATTATACTAGCCATTCCACTTTTCATTAAATAATAAGCAGATATCATAACATTTCCTACATAGAAATGAATTTCTATCAATAAAGCTTTATGAAGACGCCCTTTCTTACATTTGAAAGATTAGAATAAAATATTTTATATAACTTGAACCACTCGTCGGACCAAAACCATCATTATACTTTGAAATATTTCATATGAAATACAGAGACTTTTACCATTAGGAGCCGACCCAAGTAAAACTTCTTTTGTACGCATTTGTATCGAGTAATAAGAGGCATAGAACATTAGGATATCTTTGAGCGAATCTGGTAAAAGGTTCCCAGTGTCCGGTCCCTAGCATTGTTCAGAGTGAAAAACGATTCAGTTTTGGTCGACATACAAAATAATGGTAAGTGAGAAACGCCTAACATAAAGATTATAAGATAAGGTGTTTTGTGTAGGTTAATAATACAGGTACTTGATTACCAAAGACTGTTGAGACTCGAGCTGTGAAGCAAACATTTTAATAATAAACTGAGCGGTTTCAACAAATAAGAAATCAGTTATTAATTTTACAATTTTTGAAGTGTAATCTCTTTTAGCGGCGTTACGCACTTTTTTGGGGTGGGTAAAAAAGTGTTAAACTCGCGTCAGGACACGTGACCTGATCGAAAATTCGTAAGACGAAGGGAGAGTGGACCGTAAGAGAGGATGTAATAATATATTTAATGTGTATTTATTGTATGGTCACACCCATACATACTCGCTGGGGTACGGTTTTTATTTTTTGTATTTTCTTTTCATAGGTTTAAATTTTCACTTCTGTCGGCAGTCCTAGTGACTGTTTTGCGTTTATTTTTACTATAACTACGAAGATATACTCAATTGTATGACCATGAATAGAATATTATGTAGGTATACATATTTACGTAGATTTTACACCACGAGATATACATATATATAAAAGGTATATAACGGAAGGAATATCTTTAGATTAGTAATAGACTTATTATACCACGCAATATAAACGCCTTGGCAACTTCTCCTATAGTGATTTTTAATCTCCTTAAGTATCTTAATCCTATTTTATGAACAAAGAGAAAAAGGGATGACATGATTTAAGGTATTCTTACTACGTAACAAAATGGAGAAATATTTAAATGGTAAATTAAAAATCTTTGTGTGGTGACGGAATAATACAATTCACCACCGCTATCTTGCCAGTCGGTATCGTAAAAGACGACTGACGGATATGATATCGCTAAGATAAAATACAGGAGAAGGAAAACTTGAAATAAAACAAAATAGCTACTCGTCTGATGAGCGTGGTATAGTGGGTCAATTTCGCTCTTATTATGAAGGAGGCTCCAGCTCAGTAGTGGGACATTTATCTTTGAACTGCATTAATAAAAATAAAACTACATACTTATAAAACTATCAGCTAAGATCTATAATACATACATACATATCATCACGCCATATCCCTTGCAGGGTAGGCAGACAGAGCAGAGTGCCAGAGAACTATATCTTTGCATACTTCACTCGCTTCCTCAACATTCATATGTCTCTTCATACACGCTCGCCGGTTTCGGAGACTTTTGACTCCACCTTCTTTCAGTACATGACCGATCTGTTCTAGGTAGGTTAGTCTCGGTCTCCCCCGGTACCTACATCCTTCCACTTTCGCATTGTATATCTTCTCAACCAGACGTTCGTTCGGCATTCTTTCCACATGTCCGAACTATAATAATTATCAATTTAGTCAAGTCATTTTCATTTCTGTCGAAATTTAGTCAGCTAGACAATTTTACGAACAGTGAAAATCAGTGACTCGTGTTTGAATCAAGATTGAGATGTTCCTTCAGTGCGATCGTCCAGTTTTATGACCGACATAAAAATAGGCTGGCAAATGATCTCACAAGCTTTTAAGTGTTACATTTCGTATCTGGAGAGGTCCATCTGGGTTGTTAAGAAACATTAGGACCGAACTCACAATGACACTCATACATATTATATTGCCTGCTAAATAAATTATACATTATTAATTAATGTATCATATAATGGCATATGGTGATGGCGTCTAGCGCTGATTAAGGGATATATAACATACTACATATATATATCTGTATCTGTACATAGCTGTGTGGTAGCGGCTACGAATACTACCAACCCTTACTTTGCTCGTGGATGTCGTAAAAGACGACTGAGAGCCTTATAACAACCTGGGCCAACTCCATCTGATGCCGTTTGGTTAACAATTCCCAAGGAGGGTTGACGTCTGGCTGGCGGCCGGTCATAAAACTATTGCCAATAACTTTTACAATATTTCCTTTTTTTTATTTTTTATTTAACAGACACCACCCTGCACTAAGGAAATAAACCTTGTATTGCGGGGGACTTTACAAACATGCAATTAACGTAGACAAATTATACCCAGACTCAGAACAACACTTTGTGGATCGCACAAAGTATTGTCCTGCGTGGGAATCGAACCCACGGCACTGGCACGGAAGGTCGGTATCTTAACCACTACGCCATCTGTGCAGTCAAATTGTATTGTGTGTGTGTGTGTGTTTACATATTGTATCGACCCCAAGTAATCGGGATAAGAGTAGGACATTGATGATGTATATATCTCTGTACCTACACGAGAGGGATAAGTCATAATAAAACCATATACTAACACGTCTGACGAGCGTGGTACTCGTTAGTAGGTCAATTTCCCTTCTATTGTGGAGTAGACTAAAGCTTAGTAGAGCTGAGATGCTGAGACTTGAGCTTAGTTGAACTGATGATGATGAATGTATTTATCATTCATTCATTTGTGTTCTTTTTTTATTTCTTATGGTGGCAAACGGGCAAGTAGCACACCTGATGGTAAGTGCTACTGCCGCTCATGGACTTTTACAATACCAGGGGTACAGCTAGGTTGCTACCAACCAACCAAAGCTTACCTAGAAAATTGAGCTTTCGGCTGTCTTGTTCACCAAATGAAATGCAATAGTACATTCCTACTGCTCAGACGTCGATTTTCTGCTAGAATCTGGCACTACTGCGGACGGACTGACCCGCAGCTATGAGTTTGTCACACCCCACTAAATTCGTCCGGGACGACAGAAGAAGTGGCGCGCGACCCCATAGACCCGCCCTACACGTACCTCTCTACGCCGAGCGAGCGGGCCACCGGAACCCGGTCTTTGTCTTCGATGGAGTGTGTTTACCCCCTACAAAATGTTTGTTCTTTAAAACAGTTGTAGTGTATAATCAAATTCATTATTGATATTGAATTTTTGCTTTATATATCAAAGCCATAATAATATCCAAGACTTTCTCAGAAAAGACAATGTTCTAAAATTTTAATAAAATTAGAAAGAAATATATTCTGATAACGGTTTTATAAAATGATTCAGAAAAAAAAGTAGCACTAAAATAGGTAAGTGTTGGCCAAATAGTATTAGCAGAGGACAAGACCCTAGTCAATAATCGTACATTTGGTATTAACATTGGTTAAATGCGCTGGTAGGGCTTTATTTCTAGTTAGCTTACCGAAAATAAAACAGTCAAGTTTATGTGATCAAAAACTCGTTCTGACGTTACCGTTTTTCATTGAGCGTATTGTTATTTGATGTTAGTTTTTATATAGGTACTAGCAGACCCGGCCACGCGTTGCTGTGGCTAAGGTAGCCTTAGTAATACGTGGTGATTATGCTAATAAATTGTAGCTTATATGAAACGTTTGTATGTTTAACATAGCGCCATCGATTAAATACTTAATCCAGTCAAAAGATACCGCCGCCTGTTACAATCGTTTGGAGATAACAGATAATTGTGAATGTCAAATAATAGACAAATAATTTGCAATAAAATAATATTGCGACTATAAACTGAGATAGAAGATATCCTATCTTTTAAGTTAGATCAAACTACACATGCTGTGCAAATTTGATTAAAATCGGTTAAGTACTTTAGGAGTCCATCGTGGACAAACAACGTGACGCCTAATTTACATATATTATAAGATAAGATAGTACAAATATATTCTAAACAGAAACGGTACTAAGAAATGTGGTGAAAGTAGAATATATTTACATAGTTTCAGCCCTAAGACTAGGTAAGTTATTTATATTAGGAACAGAAAATAGGATAACGCAAACATGAAATATTGAGATAAACAACTTAGGGGGATGGCGGTAAGTATATAAGAGTATTGTTACCAAAGGGAAGCTCTCTAGTAACATATAAAAGGATGTAAATAACGTACATACCCACGATACTTACAACTTACATTACAGAAGAGAAGTTACTCCCAAAATACATATTATATTTAGACAACGGCTAAGCTTCCGCAATCTTTGAAGAGACTTCTCATCTGATATAAACTTTAAGACGTATACAGTAAGATGAAATTTCTTACAACTAATGAAAAATCTAGAAGGGGTCATTCTGAACAATTTAAGAGTGGCAGAAATAAAAATACACGTGAGTTGATAATTAGCTGTCAACTTCGTTGCTGCGAATTTTGAGGTATATTTTGGTGTTTCAATCAATCATTGTGACGTACGCCATCGAGTAACGTTACGAAGCATTTCAGAGGAATTGTAAAAGGCTCGCCAAAGTTTCTGTAAGGCTTTGTATAAGCATCGAAAATGTGAGATTATGACGTCGGAAATGCCGCAATCTAATCTTTTTATTACTTCGTTGTAAAGTCTCAGAACATACTCATAACTTATATTATATTTACAAAAGAGTTGAGATATAATAAAAATATCGACAAATAGAGATTAATCAATTATTTAATAATAAGAATATGATACGATAAGAATTAGTTCTATAATATTAGTTTGTGTACAATATGAACTTTTCTCAACATGTGTTTTACTGTTAATCTAAATAAAAAAATAGTACATTTGGGCTCCAGAGTTTCACTGATGGCCAATACTCTCAGGGATATCATATATCTCTACCAACTAGTAAAATTAATCTATTATAACAATGTTTACAATATATCGGATGGAGAATTAACACAAACCTAGATAATCTTACCCGAAGCGTGCGTAGAATAGGAACTAATATAGTAACTCGCATGGAAATATCTACATTATATGTATATTATAGCTAAAATTGGTTAAGATTATACAATAAGGCAAGTGCTCTGATAAAGGATGTGTTAGCTTCGATGAAGTATCCTTTATCCTGTCTTCAACTTATATGTGTCACAAATAAAAGAGAAAGTGATCTGGTCTGGTCAGCCTGTCATAGTTTTATACGCTGATCAGACGAGGTGGCATAAAGTTTTATTTGGTTAGAGTTATATATCCTTTATCATCTCGGCTCATATATGCACCACCCGTTGGGCTCGAGCCTCCTCCGACATGGGAGGTAAACTGACCTACTATACCATGCCGGTCAGACTTGTTGGTATAGAGTTTCGTTTCGAGTTATCCTTCCTGCATAGATGTTATATGCGTTTTATCTCTTAGTCGTCTCTCGATCACCCACGGATAAGATATGAGGTGATGAATTGTAATCTTACGTCACCACATGGATATATCTTTGGCAGTGATATTACTACTTTCCTTAGACTCTACCTTCCTTTTCTTACTATTCTTTCTCAAAACTCATTGCACATATATTTTTTATTTTAATTAATATTCATGATATATAGAAATCTACGCAAAATTGCTTAAAATATGTACACTACCGTGAGAGTATCTTAGAAAACATCATTCATATTTAGAAACATATCTGGCGGACAGTTGTGAAATCCAATCAAACAACTGCGCCGGTCACTACACTTTGAATAATACTTATTCTACGCCCACGCATTCACTAGTTAACACTGGTAATGATGTATCAACATCATCGATATTAGGACGTGGTGACGCTCGGTTGTTACATAACAGAGCACAACGGGCATACATCCAAACATAATTCATTTAGACCCAACTAATCTCGTACTTCGTAAATCTTGACCGTTATAGATTTCATGAACTTCTATAGCAATAGATAGGTTTAAAATATTGCAACGCGCATATTGTATGCTTAATACTAAGTAAGCGCGTATATGAAATACAAATTTATGAAATTATTAGAGAATAAAGCTGTAACCCAGATTTCCTTCGTAAAGTTTGTAATTAGGTCAAGAGTTATCCAGATCATACGAACGCCCGGTTGGAGTACCGAACGACCGGATCAGTTCGGAGACGCACAGTTAAAGTGCTACTACTATTTATTTGACTGTGCAAAGTTTGCTTAAGTTCAGTACGTTTCACTCTACTGAGTCATCTAAACTGACACGTTAATTAACGCATTAATTATAATTATGACAGTAAATTTAATGGGATATATAAGTTTAAATCATTTAAAATTATGGCCTTGTTGCATATCTGAAAGAAAGTTATAATTTAGATTTTTAAAAGAATTAAATTTCTGAATCTAATGATTTATAGCATTAGTTTTATGATATTAATTAAGGCACATCTTACAAACAAAGGTTAATACTAAATATTAAATCAGATTTTCTTTATTGTTTATGGTGGCAAAGGAACAAGCAGCAAACTAGGGATACAGCTAGGCCCCTGTCTTCCAACCAAAACAAACCCAGATAGTTGGGTATCCGGCTCTCTCGCTCACCGAAAGCAACAGCATATAGCCACTGTTCAGAGCTAAATTTTCTGCGAAAGTATGGAACTACCTCAGACAGACCGGTCCGCGAATATAGAACTGTAAACAGGGTTGGGCCAACTACTACTAGTGGAGAGGAAACATTGCCTTTAAAGTAATTGTCTTCAATGTACCGCATAAAACTTTCTTAAAACATGCATCTGATTGTTAGGATTTAAGTACAAGACGATTTTGTTCAAAATTGTTTATTTTATACTCTGAAAAAAATCATAAAGCATAACTCAACATCTTGGCCAATTTTTTTCTAGTAAGAGTGTGTTGAGTCCCGATTTAGCTGCCAGGTCTACACGTCACAATTATTACACGTGTAGTTCAAACGCTATTTGTTCAAAAATATGCGATCACGTCACTTTAATGCTTCGACGTCTGGAAGATGTCGTTACGTGACGTCACCAGACACGGTTACGACTGACAATTTCTTTGGCTATACTACAAAACTAGCCAAACGGTATAAAAAAAATTAAGGGTTAGATATTTATAAACATAACAGATTAGGATTTTTCATATTCGAAAGCTTTTCTATTTGTATTCATCAAAAAATAATAACGTAAAATTTTGCGATGCTGGAATCAACACCATATTTGATATTGAATCTCCACAACATTTATACCATGTTGCCAAATGCCAAAGTGTTTCCCAAGGGTGATAATTATGGCATTATCCGCTTTTGCGGTTGAGGCTTATATCAAAGATTAGAAATCTATAAGTTGATGGATGGATTGATGAATACCTTCAGAAGAGAAGGAAACGAAATGGCTGTTTCAGGTTAAATGTAAGTGTATTATGATGGAGTAATATATTTCAACCTGAAATTTACATTAACTATTGTAAAGCAATAAGTATGTATAAATCGCTAAAAATGACTGAACTACTTACAATATCATATAATTTCCGTGTGGTGACGGAGTGAGAATACAATTCACCACCCTATATCTTACCCGTGTGTGAACGTACGAGACGATTAAGGGATATAAAACACATATAACATCTATGCAAGAGAAGGAAAACTCGAAACAAAACCCCTATATACCAACACGTCTGACCAGCGTGGTGTAGTAGGACAATTTCCCTCCCATTATGGAGGAGGCTCGAGCCCAACAGTGTGACATATATGAGCTGAGATGATGATTTACAATATAGGAGGGTGTGCCAAGATTTAGACAAATAAACTGGTCTAAATTAAAAGGGTTCTCACACATAATATATGTGTGGTGACTGAGTAAGAGTCGCAAAAAGACGACCGTGGGATATGATCTATGCTATACAACAAAAGGTACATTTGAAATTAAACCACCCACCAAACTATCTGACGAGCGTGGTAGAACAATGCCCTTCTTATTGTAGTGGAGGTTTTAGCCCAACAGTAGGCTGTTAACGAGCTTCATTTCAACCTCATCATCATTCTCCTACTCTTATTCCAATTACTTGGGGTCGATACTATATGTATTCTCCTTTCACAGTACATATTGTAAAAGTAATTGGCAATAGTTTTATGACCAGCCGCTTGCCAGACGTCAATCCTCCTTGGGAATGTAATTGTTGACCAAACGGCATCAAATGGAGTTGTCCAAGGCCGTTAAAAGGCTCTTAGTCGTCTTTTACGACATCCATCCACGAGCAAAGTAAGATTTGGTAGTATTCGAAGCCGGTACCACACAGCTATCTTCAACCTCAGAGCTTAATTTCAATCTAACGTCGTTTTATTCATTGTCATGGCTAACATTACTGGTTGTTTCAAACAATTCAAAAATAGTTTACATAACTATACCACATTTACATCAGCTGAGTCATACGATATACTTGTAAGGTAAACACCTATGTTATCTTCGTGTCTAAAATTATACAAGAGAGAAATAGTAGATTTATTATTTATATATCATTTTCGCATGGTGATGAGAGTCACCTTGTGGTGTGGACACCAAATACTTTGCTATGGGAGTTGTGAAAACCGTCTCAGGGACCATTAGACAAGTGGGTTGAATATTACCGAACTAGTAGGTAGTTCAATGGCCTGGGATTGAACTAGGGAATACTAAGGAATGTACTAAATAAAACCAACGTATTCCGTTTTCGGTGATCTATATGAGCCAAGGATGATCTGACCATCTGGTCACCTTATTACACCAATATTTTATTATAAATATTATAAGTATTGATTGCCGTAATGAAACCATATCGTGATCTAACTCGACGCTACGCCATCTATCGAGTTAGGTGACATTACCGATATGGTTCTTACATGAGTCGTGAACAGGGTAGCGGAGTTATACTGGGAAACTTAGTAGTGAGTTCGTTCGGAGTAGTACCACACTCTTGTTGAAAATCGACGTGTGTATTGGCAATGCGCTTCGTTCGGTAAGCGCGAGAACCGATAGCATTTCTAGATGGATTTTGGTTGATAGGCAGAGGCCTAGCTGAATCCCCAGTATTTGAAAGGTCCATGAGCGGCAGCAGCACTGATCACCAAGTGTGCTGTTTGCTCCTTTGCCACATTTTGAGTTCTCCTTTCCGTCCATGCATATTATATCCCTTAGTAATCTTTTACGACATCCACGGGTAAGAGAGGGTATGGTGAATCATACTCATCATAGAATCAACAACAGCGTACGATAATGGAAGGTTGATAATTTGAACATAAAGATTTATATATTGAATTACAGGTGCTGCTGGTATTTATTTTCTTAAATCTTGTATTACGCGTACAGTCAGCTCCGCTCGTGCAGACAATGTATTTAACGTTTATTTTTATTTAAACGTCACGTCGCGGTATAACGTCTCGGGGCCACTAAAATTTATAGTTACCAAAGACCTCTATATTCTACGTGACTACGTAGAACAAAGGGCTTCAGCTGTTTGCAGTACATGATTCGTAGGTACCAGGAATTTTATTAACTGCCAAATCCATTACAAACTTTTACATAGGCATTCATTTCATCTATTTGTTTTTTTATAAAAACCCGATTACGAGCGAAAAATGATTGTCACAAGTAGGATGCGAACCCACACCTATTGGAAATCCGTTCCAATCGTGCTGCCACCCACACCACCGTGAACTATTGTAGGACATTCAATTCTCACATCGTATTATATTTTCGTCTTTAAGGAGTCGTGTGCCATTTACCCGACAACGTTTACACATTGTACAAGCTTAATACTTCAAACTTTGCAGTTAGAATTGTATTAAACGATGACACAACCCTCTTATTCAAATTACTGAAATTTAGCATTTAATATGCTTGATTATTTATACAAGACAATCATTTTTCGCTCGTAATCGGGTTTTTATAAATAATCAAGCATATTAAATGCTAAATGACTGAATCATTTGTTTTTGTTTAATAAAAAGTTTGTATTGTGACTGTAAGATGATAAGAATATCCTACCTTGCCATGAAGTCGTTGAAAATTTGATCTCTACAAATTTAAGACTGCCTTATCAAGCAGAAACACTGGTGGTTATAAATTAAAGTTCGAATCCTGGGTAAGACAAAAAAGTGTTAATTTATTCTTCTAGTGCTAGTGCTAAACGGAAGATATTATTTTTTTTATTTTGTCCACCATTAAATTAGCAATTATGAGCATTATGAAGTTTTTTTTTATTTATTTTCAATGGTCGCTTAATGCATAGGATTAATTTCATTGATCATAATATTTATAACATCTTGACCTTCACAGTTCGTGCTTCGCCTAGTACAAGTAACATAAGAAATTATTTTTCTATACTATTGCACGCGACCGCCTTGACGAGGTCTTGCTCTACTCTCGATATGTATATGAAAATCAAGCACTTTTCAAAGCTAAAAGTGATTGTATTTTTCTCACATTGCACTTATAGAATAATATTATAATACACATGTCAAGAAAAAACATTCGTCATTGATATTTTTAAAAAGCGATAATTTTGTTTGAAGTAAGAAAATAGTTGATTAAAAAAAATCGAGAACGTCGGATAAAATATTTTGGATCTGGCAGGATCACGACCGTAAAAATTAATGTATCAAAATATTGTATTTTATACTAACCGTTAAGAGAGTATGTCAATCAAAACGTATAAATATGCAGTTGCTAAGTAACAGTTATATACGTAATAAATCTTCAATTAACAGTTTAAAATTATAGTACGAGCCTTTTAATCATCATCATCATTTTCCTACTTTTATTCCAATTACTTGGGGTCGATACAATATGTACTATTCTTTCATAGTACATTTTGTAAAAGTTATTGGCAATAGTTTTATGCCCGGCCGCCTGCCTGACGTCAATCCACCTTGGGAATGTAATTGTTGACCAAACGGCATCAGATGGAGTCAGCCCAGGTCGTTATAAGGCTCTTAGTCATCTTTTACGACATCCACGAGCAAAGTAAGGAAGTTGGTAGTATTCGTAGCCGCTACCACACAGCTACGAGCCTTTTATTATTTCTATATATTTGGATGTATTCAAAATCTATTTACTTTTGACTAATAAAAATAAACGAGTACAATTAAAAAATATTAACTTATATTCCTATGATAACACAAATTTATGAATTGTTGGCCGATTCGTCATAAAACATGTACTCTACATGTTTTATGACGAATCGGCCAACAAATTTGATATGATGTATCATTATGTCCAGTTCTGTGGGCGTTGCTATCTAGCCATTGTATATCTGAGTTTAAATTTTGTGAGTTTTGTAATTAACACTGTTGCTGAGTCAAACATTGCTTCGTCTAACTATAAACTCTACATATAAAAATGAAGATAATAGGTATGTGAGTTCCAGAATAAAAAAAATCTTTAAGAAATATCTCGTGTGATCAACGTGGCGTCATCTCAGCTCATACACTTTTCGTTGTTGACATCGATCCTCCTACAAACGGAAAGGAAATTAACCTACTACACCATACTGATCAGACTTTTTCTGGTAAAGGGTTTTGATTCGAGTATTCCTTCCCTTACATAGATGTTATATGCGTTTTATATACCTTAATCGTTCTTACTCCGTCATCACAAGGACTAGAAGATGAATTTACTATTGTCAAAAAATATATGCTAAATTCGAGGTGAGGCAATTCTTACCGCTAACAACAAAACCAATCGTGTTATGTTGATCAATGAATGAAATATTAGTTAATTATCGCTTCATAAAGTAAAGACAAGAAGCAAAGTAAACTAACCTATCTAGGACCTCATATCACAATGTTAACATGATTTGATGTAACGTGTCGAGTAACTTGATTACAACTTGAGACAACGAAATCATTAGCGTTTCGCAATCAGCAAATATAATTAATTGGTAAATAATGTGAAATAAACAAACAAGAGATTTATCTTTCAATTGATTTGGAAGTTAACAAAGTAGGTAACCTATTTAGTATTTTATTCCTATTACAATACATACATATCATTACGCCATATCCCTTGCAGGGTAGGCAGAGAGAACAGAGTGCCAGAGAACTCTATCCTTGCATACTTCACTCGCTTCCTCAACATTCATAATTCTCTTCATACACGCTCGCCGGGTTCGGAGACTCTTGACTCCACCTTCCTTAAGTACGTGACCAATCTGGTCTCCCCGGTACCTACATCCTTCCACTTTCGCATTGTATATCTTCTTAACCAGACGTTCGTTTGGCATTCTTTCCATATGTCCGAAGCATAACAACCAACAAACAAAACAAAACAACACCAACCATCTATTACAATAATTACGTTAATTCGTTATACGTTAATTCAATGGATAATTATTTTTAAACCTTATACATACATACATACCATCACGGCATGTCCCTTGCAGGGTAGGCAGAGAGAACAGAGTGCCAGAGAACTCTATCCTTGCATACTTCACTCGCTTCCTCAACATTCATAATTCTCTTCATACACGCTCGCCGGTTTCGGAGATTCTTGACTCCACCTTCCTTCAGTACATGACCGATCTGGTCTAGGTAGGTTAGTCTCGGTCTCCCCCGGTACCTACATCCTTTCACTTTCGCATTGTATATCTTCTTAACCAGACGTTCGTTCGGCATTCTTTCCACATGTCCGAACCATCGGAGCATTCCCTTTCGCATTTTTACATCAATACTCTCTTTCATACCTACTCGCTTTCTTACGTCGTCGTTACGAATGCGATTGATCAGCCTAACTCCACAGATTTTCCGTAGAGATCGCATTTTGACCGCATTAATTTTACTTTCATACTCTTTTCTGCATATCCAACTCTCGCTTCCATACAGTAATGTTGGGACAAGCACTGCATTATGTATTGCTACACGTGCCTTCTGGCTGAGGTGGTGGCTACCGAGAAGTTGCCCCAACGCTTCGTTCACTCTATTTCCCGCATTCACTCTTCGCTCTATATCAGTGGTGTACCTTCCATCTCGGCTAAATCCACATCCAAGATATACAAATTCATCCACTTGCTCCAGTACATCATTACCTATTTAAACCTTATAGCTTTACCAAAAGGATATAAAACCAGTGATGTTATATATTCATATTTTTTACTTTTCTTTTAATAAAATATAACACACGACATAAAGGAAGTAATACTTGTATTGCGAGAGACTTTACAAACATAATTAAAGGACATGAATTACACCCAGACTCAGAATATTAATTTGTGGATCGCTCAAACTATTGTCTTGCGTGGGAATCGAACCTATGATACTGGTTCTTAACCACTACGCCAAATGTGCAGTCAGTCAGTCATTTCTTTCTAATTATTAATTTGAATCCTCGTAATAGCAAGTGTTCACAAACTAATAACTGTCTAGCATTGACGAATTAGAAAGAAAGTAGGAGACTTTGCCGACTAAAAGTACACCTTTTTTTTTTTTTTTTATTGGTGGGCTATGGGTGCGTCTCGCCCCGCCAAATCGGTCCGGGGTGACGGAGAAGGCGGCGCGTGATCCCATAGACCCACCGTAAAATCCTCTCTCTTCGCCGTGCGAGCGGACCACCGGTACCCGATCTTTGTCTTCGGTGGTGACTAAAAGTACACCTAGGGAGTGAATAGGATCACTCTTTTTAGAAATTCATAATAACGTCTGTAATCACCTAACCAAACTTATCAGAATAAGTGTAGATATTACGGATTTCTTCCGTGTGGTGACGGAGTAAGAATACAATTCACCACCCCCCTATCTTACCCGTGAATGATCGTAAGAGACGACTAAGGGATATTAAACGCATATAATATCTGTGCAAGAGAAGGAAAACTCGAAACAAAAGCCTATACCAACACGTCTGACCAGCGTGGTATAATAGGTCTATTTCGCCCCCGTTATGGAGGAGGCTCGAGCCTAACAGTGGGAGATATATGAGCTGAGATGAGAGAATTACGGCATTATCTTCCTTCTCGTAACGAGGTCTGCTAAATTCAGCGGTGGTCGTCAATAGGTACCTAGATGGATTACCCTCTAGATAACTAGTTAAATCTAAAAGTGAAGTAGATTTGAATTTTGATAATAAAACACAAGTTTCATTATACCTATAATATACATTTTCGGCAAGTTAAATTTATAAAGACTGATGGTGAATTTTATCGAAATTAAAGGTATATTCTGGCATGCAAAACAGCAATTTGTGTAATATTACTAAGTGCTATCAATTTACAATTGAAAGATTTAATGAAATACTTTCTTTGAGCTTCTTTTAAATGAATTACCTCTCCAAACTCTTCGTGAGACTTTCTATATTGTTTTTTTTTTCATCTTTAAAAAAACTTGGTGTTTACTGAGAATAGACGATGAAAACATGAAAAGATATAGCGAAAAAATGTGACCTCATTAGATTTTTACGAAATTGAAATGAGTCATTTTGGAATAAAATTCAATCAAACAAAAAAAAGTTATAAATTCATCAAAACGTTTGATTTCGCGTATGGTGAGCCACCGGGTGGGCCACTGGAGAAAAAAAACCGCGGTCCAGTGACCCACCCGTTCGGCGTCGAGACGTATATTGTAGGGCTAGTCTACGGGGTCGTGCGCCGCTTCTCTACTCGGCTCGGACGGATTAGCGGGATGTAACATAGCCCGCGGCCAAAAAAATAACTATGGCAGTAAAATATAATATCATTTACCACCCACGGAGGTATCGTAAAAGACAACAATCGGATATAGCATGTTAACACCTATGAAAAAAAAAAATGCAAAACTCAATTTCATTTCATCATTGACAATCACTCCACCGGTAGTGGTAGGACAAATTTTTGACAGGGCTCGGAGTGGGTTTTCCGGCGAACAGACAGCTTCCTACCAAATACAGATTCTATTCATATATGTACGGGTGCCGCGAACCATTCGCTTGGTGGCTTTATACGTGATAAAGGAACGACTGATTACAGATACTATTTTCAAATAACTCACCACAATAATAATAAGACAATCATATATTTATAATTGTATAAAAGAAATTATACGAATACGGATATAAGTATTACGTTATTACTATTACGCATGCTACGTCAAAATCAAAGCAAATGTAATTCACAAGGCATCTGCGAACCTGGCACTCAATCTACTAAGCAAATATTTCTTACTTTAGAGCGAAAATCACTCTTATATTGTAAGAATATGTGTGTGTATCCTCTGGCAAGCCAGCCACATTCCCGTCTACGGTTAGCAACACAAATTCAGAGTGTAACAAAGCATTAACTGTAGAGAACAGATGTAGGTAGGGCTGCTACACATACGATTTAATATATAACATCTAATTTTATAGGTGTAATTATGTAATAAAATATATTATGAGCCTGAGATTTACTGCAAAGTTGAAGGTTACAAAGATTAAACGGATAAGGTATAATTAATTCAACATTCAATTATAAACTAGGGTGTTACAGAGGTTATTCGTTTTGTGAGGATCGTGATCTCGCGGATGTAGGCGGTGTAGAATCAGGGAGGGCAACCTCTAAGCTGACTCGATCCGTTGTTGGAGGGCGGAACGATGCAGGCGCGAATATTTACGCTTTGTGCTGCTCCCTGATACACGCAATGGGACCATCGGGTGGTATGCTCAGGACAGGTGGTTCTGGGATGCCGAAGCTTTATAAAATTAGGAACTCAGTCTCAAACTGGATGACATTAATAATGAAGTTAGTATATTATCAACCGAGCTCAAAAAAAGAGAGATTCATGCTTTTAAAGTATGTATATTTGTTTTTAGGTATATTCAAGCGTACTCCATATCACACGGATTTACAATGGAACTCTTCAATGAATGAATTAATTTTCTGGTAAAAAAAAAAAAAACTTGTCTCATTGTTGTAATAAATGTAGATATTAAAATCGTTTAGGTTTTCGTTTTTATATACACCACCCGTTATACATGTATATACTTTATTTTCTCCAGCCTTAGTCTTTACGTGTGGTGACGGTGTATGATTACACTTCATTACCCGTGGGTGTGGTAAAAGGCAGCTAAGGGATATAATATGCATACAATAACTGTGTGAGAGAAAATCTCCTAATACAACCCTATCCTAAATCGTCTGACTCGCGTTATATAGTTATTTGCCCTCCTAGTGTGGAGGAGGCTCGGTTCCAGCAGTGGAATGTATATAACCTGCGATGACGATAATAAAAGCCCAAACATCCAAGACGACGGGGAGGTAGTGTGCGGTTCCATAGCCTTTTGTATTAGTGACGAGTCGTCAGAATCGATTCCTTAATTTCGGTGATTTAAATATGTAATGTGGAGCTGACCGTGTGGCTAAAAGATAAAAATATAATTGTCGCCACCCTATCTCCAGTAGTGGATGGTGACAGGCTGAATGATGATGAATGTGAAGCTGTTAACCTATTAGCTGAAAACTAAAATAAAAGCTATTTTGATTTTCACATACAATTTAAAATATTTTCGTAAATATCTCTTAACGTTTATTTCTTTTTATATTTTAAACTGCCAACCCTATATTCTAGGAGCAGTACACAAAACAAGAGGGTTCAACAGAAAATGGTTAACGAGCGCAGTCGCTTGCCAAACAGCGTCACCAGTTATCTACCTGCATTCAGATAAACAAATAAAGAGTTATATGTATCTAAAGTCATTCCTACGTATGACTTTAGATACATATAACTCTTGTTATAATATAACCTAGAATGTTATATTTCTGCTGCTAATTCGTGTAGTGGCGAAGTGAGAATACATTTCATCATACCTTTCTTGTTCGGTGCTGTTGATAAAAATTAAAAAAAAAACAGACTTCCACTAGTAACCAGTGGAATAAATAAAAATGGGATCACACGGGAAGCACAAACTTTCAAACATAAATAGAATCATCAAAATCGGTTCCCCTAGTCGCAAGTTCTGAAGTAACGAACATGAGAAAAATACAATCGAATTGAGAACCTCCTCATTTTTTGAAGTCTGTTAAAAAAAGACAACTACGAGGCGAAACGGATAGCAAATAAAACCACAACTATCGTCACTGTTATCCGTTATTCTTCATATTCTTTTGCAGATGGTAACATAAAGATGGCTTTAAAGATGAAAAGCCATTAAATACGCCATAAATGTCTATCGTAAAACTGCACATATAGTTGAGTATTCACTCTCTCTCGACTATCATTATCCTCATCTGACTTTATTATAGCATGGCTTCTTTCTCTTTGGGTGGAAGAAAAGCAAAAATAGCTGTATAAAGTTTTCGTTATGTCTTATGATTTGCAGTCGAGGTGACGTCAGCTCTTTGGAATATCATCATTATTATAAAACAATAACGAATAAACGTAAACACGTAAACACGAAAACTCCACAAAGTATGTTTGTGCAGATTAAGAACAATTATTCTGCGTGGGAATTGAACCTATGACACGGCACGAGAAGTCGGTACTTAGATCACTCCGGTAATAGTTGTAATTACAATTAGTATAGAGCTCTAGGCAAGCTTTTATCAGACCCAACAAATACCAGAACAATTTAGGGATCTATACATTCGTGGTTACTCAAGATCTTAGTACCAGTCGTCAGCTCAAATGGCAGTCAAGAGACACAGTGTGACAGATTTTGGCGTTGCAGACTATCTTTTCCGTGGTCTCGAACGGATTCAGCGACGGCAAGATAACCTGATATGAAAAAAGGTTTATAGACCCAAGGATCGTAGCCTTGTAGATCATTTCATCATCTTAGCTCGTATATATCCCACTGCTGAGCTCGAGCCTCCTCCACACCAGGAAATTGACCTACTACACCACGCTGATCAGACGTGTTGGTATAGATTTTTATTTCGAGATTTTCTTCTCTTATATAGATATTATATGCGTTTTATATCCTTTAGTCGTCGTTTACAACCCGGGTAGGATAGGGGGTGGTGAATTGTATTCTTACTCCGTCACCACACGCAACATAGCCCTATAGATATTTAAGTATTATTATATTACAGAGATTTATAAAAAAAAATTGCAGACAAAAAGTAATTACAATACGTAGATCGGTTATATATATATAGTATTATAGTTTAAAATTTTCATTATAGACGATGTTTATTTTAAAAACACTGACCTAAATATCAAATTCACGACATTACATCATTATTCAAAATAACAGCATTAAATTTCATCAAAATTTCATGTGGCATCTACGCGAAAACAATGACAAATTGTCGATCCATCATTGCGTTTTACATTGCGCAATAACTGCGAACTGTCTCATCAAAATTCATGAAAGCGAGCAATGTATGTGCGTCACGTGCTCCCGGTATAACGACAATGTGTCCATGGTCGTTTGAATTTTTGTGGGCTATTGGATTTTCGTAGATTCTAATTTGAATATCAGTAGGTAAAATAAAAGTTTCGAGACATTTGCTTTTATTAATGTCGTTTCATTTTGAGACAACGTATAAACGGCTGTAATGGCAAATTTTACAAGCCAGTGATGTATAAAGATAATCTTAAAATTAAGAAAAGTTAATTCCACCATATACTTGTGTAAATTCTAAATTTATACACTCATAAATGTTTAAGAACACAGCTTTTTAAGAACATCAACGATTTTTAATATTTATTTAAATTTAAGTTCAGAAAAAATACACATCATCATTCTTCTGCTCTTATCCCAATTACTAGGGGTTGATGTAATATGTACCTACTACTCTTATTGCAAAAGTTATTTATGACCGGCCGCCTGCTTGACGTTAACCCTCCTTGAGAATGTTGACCAAACGGCATTAGGTGAAGTTGGTCCAGGTGTATATAAGGTTCTTATTCGTCTTTTACGACATCCACAAGCAAAGAAGTTTTGGTAGTATTCGTAGCTCCGAAAAAATGCACATAAATTGCATAAATAATAGTCCTAGCACGGGAAGCGTACTCAAGACACTAGAAGATATCTCCGTTTTATATTTATTGGTACATTGGGATTTTAAATCCATATGCTGACAGAATGACCATAAAATAGTTTACCAATCGCTTCTTTTCCTTAGATACAGCAAAATTTATATTATATATATATATATATAAAGTCAATGGTTATTTATATTTAAACTTTGATAATAATTTGACTGCCAGTGGCGTGAGTTCGATTTCTACGCACGACAATACTTTTTGCGATCCAGAAATTGCTGTTCTGAGACTAGGTGTAATATGTCTGCGTTAATTATATAGTTTGTAAAGTCCCCTGCAATAGAATGATTATTTCCTTAGTGCAGGGTGTCATAAAAAAACTGACTTTTTTTGAACATTGTTCAGATAAATTAAGAACAATAAGTAAGAACTAAAAGTAACAGCTAAGAAACTTAGTCGACTTTATCCAATCTTTTACGAGTATACTTTATAGACAAACTATACTCATCCGAAAGTAATAAAATTCCATACCAGCGCTTCTGAAGTAAGCCACTTACCTAGAACAGAAAAACATACATTGTTAGAAGTAATATGTAATTATTGTAGTGAAAAATTATATATCTATGATAATATTATAAATATTCAGTTTCTTTTTTCAAAGGGCTAATTTTAAGTACTACATGAATTCCAAAAAAATCTTAATGTGTAAGCTTCTTAATCGAGAAAGGTTTTCATCCCAGCCCATACATGTCCCACTGCTGGGCTCGAGCCTCCTCTATATTGGGTGGGAAATTGACCTACTATACCACGTTGGTCAGACGTATTGGTATAGGGTTTTGTTCCGAGTTTTCCTTCTCTCGCGTAGATGTTAACTCATTTCGCGGGACTTCCTGAAGATCAAACATCTGTCTTGTATATGAAAACCATTGTTAATCCTGGCTTACAGAGACTACGGATTGCCACAGACCACGATGGTGGCATACCTCCATCGCTTCATTCACACTC
Source organism: Lymantria monacha (assembly GCA_905163515.2). Lineage (NCBI taxonomy): Eukaryota > Metazoa > Arthropoda > Insecta > Lepidoptera > Erebidae > Lymantria > Lymantria monacha. The sequence goes on along the minus strand of LR991107.1, from coordinate 7,610,439 downwards.
ATAATAGTCTTCATGCATTCTCTACAATTACGCATAATCTTAACATGGTCTCTCGGAAATGAATTTAAATTATTGTATTTTAATCAACCAACCGTCAGATTAGAAAATATATATAAGCAACTAAGTATATTATAAGTCAACAAAACAAACGTTTATCAATACTTAAATACACAAGATAGATTTATTTAAACACTGCAAAAGCAATTGATATTATACGGAACATTAATCGCGACCATTTGTCTTGTCTCAATACGATTACCTGAAGGATTACAAAAAAAGGAGCGGCGATCAATGTGTACAACTTCGACGTCCAAATAGACGATAAATACCTACTAGTATTTTATTATGTTCTTTATTCCTTCGGGTTGAGAGCCCTCAGCGCTCACCCACTGTCCGGGTAAAGTTGTCATAGCCATCTGACACTAACAATTAAGACACACACACACAAAAAAAATATTATGCTCTTTTTTTCCTTCGGATTGAGAGCTCTCACTCACAGTCCGGATAAACTTGTCATAGCCATCTGAGGCTACCAACTAAGTCACACACAAAAAAAATATATTATGATTATTTTATCGGCTTGATAGCCCTCAGCGCTCATCCCCTGTCCGAGTAAAGTTGTCATAGCCATCTGCGAATAACAACTCACAAAAAAAAATCATTCTCACATGGTGATGTGGCTTGAGGATAACGTATCACCATCTCTCACATTCCACATGAATTGTGAAGACTGAAAGATCGCAAGGATAATAAGGCAGTAGTTTTCCACTGGGAAAGAGTAATCAAATCCACTGCCATTGCCAATACCTCTGCATCAAGCGTGGCGAATTTATCTTTATCTTCCTTTTTTAGGTTTTATATGGACACCCAACGACTCTTCAACACGGCCCCATGCAGTATCTATATAACGAGTACATATGTAATGGCATCTGAGTCATCAATCATCGTGACAGATATGGCATAGATGTTTGGAGATATCGTGCTGGTCCGCCTCTAACTGTTCTTGTTCAGAGCGCGTATTTAATTAGTCTGATCTATGGTTCACGGCAAAATATGATTTCATAAATCAAGGATATCACCACGCAAATAAAACAACTGTGGATACTGTTGCTCTTCATTTCATTGCTTTATCCCAATTGTAGTCAATTGCTCTGAAGAACTCATATCTGATATATTCATGATTGTCAGCCTTTTTTGGCTATATGGGATTGGATGCGACGTGATGGGACATCACGTCATATCACGTCTGTTTGTACAGAGGTACAAACAGACTGAGTCCACGATGTATTGCGGGGGACTTTACAAACATAAAATTACACCCAGACTCGGCACAATAATTTGTGCATTTTTTTTTTCAATTACACAAAGTATTGTCCTGCGTAAGAATCAAACCCATGCGCCAGACACAGTAGGTCGGTATCCTAACGACTACGCCATTTGTGCAGTATCTAATATCGTACTCCAAGACAGTTTTCAAATACTTGTCAGTATTCAAGCTAAGTCTAAGTAAGCATACATGCATATGGACTACAATAACGTATATATATATATATATTATTGCTCATGGTGGCGGACGAGCAAGCAGCACACCTGATGGTAAGTGTCACTGCTGCCCATGGACCTTTGCTATACCAAGGTTATAGCTAGTCCGCTGCCTACCATTACAATCCCCAAACCCACCCAGTTGGGCTTCCGGCTCTCTAGCTCACCGAACGAAGCGCAATAGCACATTGCCATTACTCAGACGTCGATCTTCTGCGAGAGTGTGGTACTACCCCGGACGGACCGGCCCGCGGCTGTAGACAGAAAACTGTCAACAGCGTGGTCCTACCACAATAAAAATATATTGTAGTAAACACGTTATATAGTACATAGGTAATGTATACACATATGTGTTATGCAATTGTTACATAATACCAGTAACCATTATGGTTACAATTCAACAATAGACTTGAACAACAAACGCAATTATTGTGAGAGTATTATTGTTCTATTTACAGTACGTAATATAGTACTATAATTAGCGGAGTTGTAATATGAATAAAAATGAATGCGATATAAATATTATCATCATCATCACAGCTTCTATATGTCCCACTGTTGGGGTTAAGCCTCCTTCACAATGGGAGGGAAATTGACTTGTCAGACGTGTTGGTATAGGGTTTTGTTTCGAGTTTTATTTCTCTAGCATAGATGTTATATGCATTTTATATCCCTTGGTCGTCTTTTACGATCACCCACGGGTAAGATAGGTGGTGAAATGCAGTCTTATTCAGTCACAACGCGGATAATGTACATATGTACATCTAATATATTAAAAGGAGCAGTTATTGCTTCTTGTATATTTTTATATATTCAGAATCTCGGATTTTCATGAAGCATGGTAGGTAAATAATGAAGGGGGGTGCGATGGTGATAAATCGATCTAATTAGTTTTCAGCTATAAAAATATTGTTTTGTCAGAGTTTGCCGGTAATAAAAAAGATATAAATTACAATATGAAGGTAAATTTGATCACTGTCATCAAGAATAACTCAGTTGGAAAATCGAGTAATTAAATCCAGAGTGTACCGCTTCAATCCTTGGTTTCCCTTTTTAAATTTTTATATGTATATCATTTTCATTATTACTTTTTATTATTTAAGTACATTTGCCCTACACATATTATGAAAAAAAAAAATCCGATCTAAGTACAGTCATTCAGATATTAATATTTAGTTTCCCTGTATTGACGGAGTAATCGTGCTGTGTGGTAGCGCCAACGAATACTACCAATCCTTATTTTGCTCGTGGATGTCGTAAAGGACGACTAAGAGGTGGCTTTCGACCTGGGTCAATTTCAATTGATACGGTCTGGTCAACAATTACATTCTCAAGGAGGGTTGACGTTACACAGGCAAGCGATCATATTAATCGTGAGGAGGCCTATGTGCAACAGCAGATGAACTTATGGTGAATGGAAGTTACACGTCTTTAAAATGTTGCACTCTATTCTTCTAAGTCACCTTTTTTGCGGTGGCCTAAGATATTTCATATAAAAAAGAAACAAATTCAGTCAATGTGGTTCCGTCACGCTTCTCCGACAGTGACCTCGCAGCAGCTTTCGATAGCATGAACCGTCTGTTCGGACGCTCCCGACCTATTTCAGTCCGCCGGCCAACGGGAGCTATACGCTGAAACAATGAAGTGAGTGCGCAGGAAAAGGACAGCGCTATATACCAAGTACAGGGCAGAGAGGGACACGATTACACGCGATCGTCACAGAGCACGCTTAGTCCCCGCTGCGTTCTATTTCTGACCGTCGCAAAACATGTCTCGGAATTCGTTTCTATGTGTCTGCGAACATCAAAAATCATGTGACTAATGTTCTTCGTGCTAAAACTTCAGTTAAGGTGGGAGTGGAAACAATTCCAACGGTATTTGCACTCTGGAGTCCTAATGTGCTAATTATTGTCGATATGCACTTAAATTGTATCAATATATTCATAGAAAAGAATGAACTTATATCAAAGAAGAGACTTTGAGACAAGAGAACCTATTCTATATTAAATACTATTTTTTTGCATTTAGAAGGAAGGCAAAATCCGTCATTACGTAATAAATCATAGTATTATGAGGCATTGCATAAAGATAAATTTCTATTCATTAGTCTGCAGCTAGCTAGCTACGTCTCTACTTGGATGTAGGCTTTCCCAATTTTGAGTTGAATAATGCCGTAATCGCTTTTCAGGCAGGTTGGAGTTCACAATTTTTCAGGAGATCATTGCTTCTCCTGGTGCCTTAACTGCATTCTATGATTATCACAGGAAAGGAGTAGCGTTGACGGATAGAAATTATCCACTTAGATCTTTAGATTTTGTTTATGGCACAAAGTATTTGTCTGCTTTGATTTAGGATTACCAATACTCGGTTTGCTTCTTAGACCTTTCTTAGACTTGTAAAAATCAAGTATATTGTTCCAATTTAGCAAATCCACGTTGATAACCAACCAAACTATTGAGCAAAGTCTAAATAACGTAAGCCATTCGGCATGATACTAGGTGAAAGTCCGAAAATAAATTGTCTTCTTTGGGCTCAAACATTCTCAACAAAGAACTTGAATTATTATACACCAAGCTGGTCAGTTCGTTTAACATAGGCTGGGTATTATTGTCTTGTACCTGTATTGTCCCTTAATTATACCTTGAGAAACGTAGGAGTGGTGACCCATTGTATTCATCAAGTACATGGGAAAATGGCAACATCTATTCTTACACAATTATTCAAATGATTATCTTGTGCCAAAACGCATGTAAACATATCGATCGTTTTTACGCCAAAGTGGAAAGTTTCCGCAATGAAAATGTAAATTAGTTGGGTGTCCACATTGTTTCACATCGGGGTCGCGTTGATGTTTTCGCACGCGCTTGAAGCGACCTTAGGCACGAACCATGCCACTTTTTAAATGGTAATCAGCTATTAAACTAAGCAATTATTGCAAGCATTGAATAAAATCTTTCGAATTTATTATTGTTAAGTAACTAAAGAAAACTTGGAGGGCAATTTCAAAGGCTTTCAATTGTGACAACTCTAAATCATTTATGGGAGATCATTGGCAATTTTACACGCTCCTACAGATATCCGTGGAACGCAAGGTAACGATATATTTCTTGGAATACATATTCCTTGCCATATATATTCATTTGGATATATTCCTCGATCAATAGAAAATATCGATCTAATTGTAATTTCTGATAAGTAATTGAAAATGGTCATTAGATATTTCTCAAAGTTGGATAACGCTTTACATTAGTAGTATATGGAAGCGTTGGCAGCGACAATAAGACAGTTTTGGGACATACAATGCATACAGGGTAGCGCGATTTACAATCAAAGGCAGAAAGTTCTACGGTGCAATATCGATGCGGTCTCGAAGTTAAAGCTAATGCACTCAGACCTTTAGGTTACGGGTGAACGGGCTGGGGAAATATCACGAGCTGAAATTCTAAATGTAAACGAGATTGTCTTTCGGCTGGATTGGAGCATTTATTGGATAATTGTGCTTCCTGTGGTTAGCTCATCAGACAGAACAATGCCACTATGCTTTATATTAAAATAGTTTAAGAGTCTATAAAATTCTATTAATTTCCACAATACATTTTTGCATTTTGTTTCAGGGATGAAGATAATATAAACGTAATAACCATATTTGGTACGGTTATACGAGACCAAGAATTGCAAGGCGAATTATAGGTGAAACACTGGTTACTTTTTTGTAAAAAATAATAACACAATTATTAATAGCAGCAATTTCATGCGAGGGATTAAGAATACAGCTGTCACCACGCCTTCTTTTGCCATTAGTGACTTAAGAAACAACTAGAGTAAAAATCATATGGGGCAACTCGTATGATAATGAAATTCACTCTCATTATATAACAAGGAAGCGCCTGCCCAGCAGTGGAACATATGAAGTTTAGAAAAAGAAGAAGCATGTGATAATCATTCAAAAATATCTTGATTGTTTCACGTTGGTTTATGGTATACATGAACCTGCAACAGCCATAAATAAAATGATTTAACACGTTAATAACGCCGCCGATGTAACAACGTATGTTGAAGAACATTTTGATTATTTGTTTAACGCCGCACCGGTAAGCCGGTCGTCCGTCTTTCGTTAATCTCCGGTTTATTTTAATCTCAACATTAATATTGTGTACGAAAATATCTGCTGGCGTTCAATCATAAGCGGTATGTACCTGGTTTGTTTCTACTGTGCGCGAGTTTAGTTTCATTTGGTTTACACTATGTACACAATTTACGGTGTGTTTCCTTTAGTTCAGTTGTTCCTTAATGGACGCTTGCGTGTTACACGGTGAATACTTCATCAGATGCGTTAGAGAAATTATTATTATTAACTAAAATTCCTCTTATTCTTATATATGTACGTGTCACTGTTGGGTACTAAAGTCTTTTAAATTAATGAAATTATCCTGCTATATCACGCTGGTTATACATTAGCATTGTATTTCAAACTTGCTTTTTTTTCTAACTATGAAATATCTTCTTACACCTCAAGAAAGGAAAGGATCACCACTGTTGATAAATTACTTGTGGCCACTAAGTGAAAATAATAGTACTTGAGAAAATACTGCGTCAGCATGTCAAATAACCTTTGGGCAGGTTTGGGCGAACGAAATGATTCCTCTTTATTACGCCACCATAACATGTTAAGAACGAGGGGCTGTCAATATCATCACGCCATATCCCTTGCAGGGTAGGCAGATATATATATATATATATATATATATATATATATATATTAGCTTGAAAATCAATGTTGCGGGTATTTTGCACTTTACGTGACAAAGTCTAGAGAAATTAGCGACATAGCAATAAATTTACTTGGTCCTATTCAGTCCATATAAGGCCAGGTATTCATGGCCCGCTTTAGCGTTTTGTTTCAAGTTTCTTTTTATTGCAATGATATTATCCAACCATACTTTATTCATATTTTCCAATTTCATCATCCTTTCTTTAGATTTTTACTTCATCATCACACGTAAATATAAAACAACATAGAGTAATTAAAATTACCTAAAACTTGTAATAAAAGTGTTGTTCATTTTAAATTCTAGTTCAGAACTATTCGTGAGATAAGTTTGATTCGGCCTAGGCGAGTCATTTATTTTATTCAGGCCAAATACCTAGCCGGAAATACTAGACGGTTTCTGTAAAACCGTCCTATAAAACGGTATTTTTGGTTTGGTATTTTAGAATTTTATTGACTCTAAATTATTATGCCAACATTTAAGTTCAACAAAACAGGCGAGTATTATTTAGTGAACTATGAAAATCAAACTGGATCGTGAAATATCGTTAGTAATATACAAAATAATTACACGCTATCATAATGGAATTATCCGTGCGAGCTTCGAACCGTAAATCATAAGCTCGTAAAGCAATAAGTTCTGATAAGATATCATTGAAAAAGTCCCAAAGCGCTGTCAACAGCCATAGGGTAGAGAAAAATATAGCCATTCATGTTTATACTTTCATGTATGTATATTATGTCGACGGAAAATGGGATGGCATCGCTACATAAGGAGCGGAAGTAGTCGTATTCCTGTTCATAGTGGCAGGCGTGGTTAGGGGACAAGAGGTGGGGAGGTGGGACCGGGATCTAGGGGGGTGTACATGACGTCATCATGGAAAATTGATTCCGATGCGAAAGACGGTGCCCCAACAAAGGCGGCGTCCGACGGCTAGACGTAAATTAGTGGTTTATTTGTTAAGTTGGCTGGCGACCGTCTTTTATTCTACGTAATGGTTTCAAATGTACACGAGGATCGCTTATCATATTACTATTTGGTCTAATGCTTGGATCAATAATGGCGACCTTGATTTTGAGGGCGAATGAAATAATACAAAGGATTTGGTTACCGAACTTATGGTAAATCGAATATAATAATAGATGATTGCAAAGATGGAATAGCCTGCTATACTAAACATTATAGGTTCTATTCTCAATCAGGACACTTTATGCACAACAAAATGGTTGTTTTGAATCTGCGTTTAATTTATAGTTATTTGAAATCTCGGGTGGACCTTTGACTACCATTTTTTTTGGGAAAACGCTATGAATTGTTATAAAAATATTAAAATTCCAAATTATAGCGATGCGGCTCGCAACCCTTCACCTCTCATTCCCAATGAGGGTGAAAAGCGGTCTTTGGAGTGCCGTTTTGCCACGTTTAAATTTGTCAGGATCGTGATTTGTGGCAATCCGTAGCCTCTACCTACCTCCCTGGGAAACAGGCTATGTATGTATGTATGAAATCTCGCGTATACCCGTTGCAGGTATGCAAAAAATAATATAGGGACTCTTTCATCCAGGGCAAAATTACTATTTGCGAGTATATTGAAAATTTAATTGACAAAATCTACATCAACGTGAGCGAGGCTACGGATCTAGATAGTTCTATACATATAATTTCAGAATACCCTATATTTTGGTGTAAATATCCAGGCCATTCTGTGCCGTCCTTTTCCCAAATGTGTAGTCATCTCATCTCAGGTCATATATGTCCCACTGTTGGGTTCAAGCCTACTCTTTAATGGGAGGGCAATTGACCTACTATACCACGCTGGTCAGACGTGTTGGTATAGGGTTTTGTTTCGAGTTTTCCCTCTCTTGCATAGATGTGATATGCGTTTTATATACCTTATTCGTCTCTTACGATTACCCACGGGTAAGATAGGGGTGGTGAATTGTATTCTTACTCCGTCACCACACGAATAAATGTGCAGTAGGTACTGACGCTTATATCGAGGTTTAAGAAACATATCGAGGATTTAGTCATAAAGAAATGTGGTATAAGTAATAAAAAAAAATTGCTGTTAAACATTGCTATTAACAAATAAAAAGGATTATAATGTGAAACTATAAAAAATATGGTAACACGAGTATAATTTATTCGAGAGAAATAATTTAAACGTAGCGGACGCGGCGATGAAGCCAATTAGTTCTTATTGTTTAAAATTATGTATGGAGGTCAACGCACATGGAGCTTACGCAAATTAACAGACAAACAAAAATACATTATGAAAAATCTATAAATATAACACCAAATGTTATTAGAAATATAAAAATAGTGATATACAGTTTCTTTTTTACATTTCACAATATCTTGTTTGAGTTTAAAATAGAACGCGCTTTGTAGTTTCTAAAAGCTTTGGTACAAACATTATAATGTTCTCGTGAATATGTATTTGTGGCGCCTAGGTGTTACGAATTTAAATTACACTTATTTAATTAATTTAGATGGAAATCATTTAATTAATCTTTGCAATACCAAGGGTATAGCTAGGCCGCTGCCTATCAATACAAACCCCAAAACCCACCCAGTTGGGCTGCCGGCTCTTTCCCTCACCTAACGAAGCGCAATAGCACATTATATAGATAAAGCAATAGACAGAGAACTGTCCACAGCGTGGTCCTACCACTATCCTAATCTTGAGACTGAGCCTCATTCCCAAAGGGTGAGAGGTATTGGTCTACTATGCCAAACTAAAGATGTTTTGACATAAGATTTTATTTCGAGTTTACCTCGTTTAGATTGACTTAGCAATATAGAATTGTTTCACTAAATACGGACGCAGAAGTTACGTAAGCGCAGGATGATGCCTATTTATAATACACTGTATTAGTTCTCTTAACAACCAAATGAGGCTGTTTTATGACAAAGTTGTTTTTAGACCAGAATTATGTTCCTTCATGTACATCCTCTATAATACTAAATGAAGAACCGGTATTTGTTTGTTCGGGGTTATACTGCAAAAATACTAAATCGATTGCAATAGTACTTATACTATAAGATGCAGCGTGATTTGGAGAAGGTTTTAGTATATGATATAATGGTTATTACTTATCCAGAAAGGAGGGAAGCGAGCGGGGTTGAGCTAGTACATTTACAATGTATATACTAGCTTGCACATCACACATTTATACAAATTCTGCAGCTTTATAATAGACAGATTTGATTTTACAATATAATATTTTTCTTAACGACGACGTAAGCGTCGTTAAGAAGAAAAGAAAAATATTATATAGTAGGTATAGGAGCGAGTAGGTATGAAAGAGAGTATTGGTGTAAAGATGCGAAAGGGAATGCTCCGATGGTTCGGACATGTGGAAAGAATGCCGAACGATCGTCTGGTTAAGAAGATATACAATGCGAAAGTGAAAGGATGTAGGTACCGGGGGAGACCGAGACTAACCTACCTAGACCAGATACGGTCATGTACTGAAGGAAGGTGGAGTCAAGAGTATCCGAAACCGGCGAGCGTGTATGAAGAGAATTATGAATGTTGAGGAAGCGAGGGAAGTATGCAAAGATAAAGTTCTCTGGCACTCTGTTCTCTGCCTACCCTGCAAGGGATATAGCGTGATGTATGTATGTATATTTTTCTTTATTAATTTTATTTCTTTTTGAAATTAAAAATTGCCATATTTCAGTTATACAAACACCAAATACAAAAGTAATCTACATCAACACGTTACGTCAAATATAATGCGCTCATCGCACTCGAACTCTAGCTTATATTGAAAACTAATATACCTTTCTCAATATAACAAATACCAACCGCAAAAATTTCTACAAGAACTTTCAAATTGATTTTGGTGTTACCACGCTTGGTTGACGGGTCGATGTTCTACACGGTGTACAGTTTGTAGCGTGATACAATGGTTTATTTTACAGAGGGAGTGCTTCGTAGGTTTTAGTTAATGTTTTTTGTTAATAAATTACTAAACGTTAACTATTCACACACTGGTGTGAGTTTAATTCTATTGTGAGAATCAACAGTCTGATCTAATTTTCTGGTTTCAGTTGTAGCATGTTTAGACACAAGTATGCATACAAATATGTTTGCAAATTTCCTTTGGAGCGAGCTTTACTTTAAAAAAATAACAAATATCCAAATGCTGACAGACTTTCACAATTCTAAACGTCATGAAGCTTTTGTGATTATATTGGGCAGAAGAACTTAGTAATACTTAAATTACTGAAATTTAGCATTTAATATGCTTAATTATTTATAAAACCCGATTACGAAGTGAAAAATGATGACACAAGCGGGATTCGAATCCGCGGGTTCTTTTGCATGTCCTATAATAAGTCACGGTGGTGTAGTGGCAGTACGATTGGGCCGGAATCCCAATAGGCGCGGGTTCGAATCCCGCTTGTGACATCATTTTTCACTTCGTAATCGGGTTTTAGTAATACTTTTTACTCGAACTCTGATTCGAAACAGTGTCCCTGTCAAGATTGTCATTCACAGATATTATTAGATCAAAGCATAAGCTTGCATAAAACTAATCTAAGACTCATCTAATCATCCAACAGCCCTATATTATCTACTGCTAGATGCAAATAAGAATCGCCACGCTTGGTAGATAAGTTAGTAATCTCAATTAGTGTTATAAGCTTGCATAGAGAGTACTGCTGCTTAGTCTGTTGTTCCCTCAGTCTATTTTTAAATCATTTGTGAGTAAGGAGTCTTAACGATTTATTTTGACGCATGTCGAGTATTTACACAAGTTATTGCGGCAATAAGAATAACTTCACTTGAATAAGTTCAAAGGTTTATCATTATATTAAATTAAATTAAAATAATGAATCATTAACTTAATCGTATTGCATATTATAATAAAATTTAATTTATTCCGCGGCAAACATGACGAGTCTTCTTGAGTAGGAACTTATAAATGAAGACTAATTTTAATAATATTCTAAGAATGAGACATCACAATGTATATGTGGACTATTATTCTTTGTTTACGATTAATGAGAAAAGCACGTTCCCACAATTGATTTGGTTTCGATAGTTGATGTAGAGAAATGATGACATGACACTCAGGTAATCCTGGGTAACGCTTTTTTCTTGAGACCCTTAACAGATTCAATAAGAAAAGATAAACAAGAAAAGTCGATCCTCAAAAATAAAGATAAAAGGAGAGTGATAATCACTTCATCAGACATGCAATCCGTAATCTATAACGTCCTTTAAGTAATCGAGGCCATCTTCACGCATTAATCGAGTGACAAAATATTATAATTAATGCTTAATGCTGTTTTATATTCTCTATGACCTCACCGGCTATAATTACCTTTAAACAATCGTTATATTATTTCGCACTGTTCGACACACTTGGCAAAAAGAAAATGTGATACAATAGCATACACTTAAGGACCTCACATCACACATCATGACATCATCACACGTCATTATTCTAGTCACAGCGGTGACTGTTGCCTCACGGCAACAATGCCGTCATAAGTATTAATTCTGTTCTGAGCAAAGAATGTATGTATCATTGGATATTTCTTATAGTTTCATGACTGTACTCGTATAGCGAATCTCAGAATGACTTGTAGCATAAAAACATAATTTACTGATAAGTTCTAAGTTTGAATTTCTGGTCCAAACAAAGAAATTATTGCCGAGTAGTTTAGTGAATTTGTGGGAAGCAACGTCCCCCTGGTAAATTGACCACTACGATCGCCAAATCATCTGCTAAGTATGGTGATTATGGCACCCCCCTTCTTTAATAGTAGATGTCCAGAGGCTGATGGATGACAAACAAAAAGTAATCGTAGACGAGACCTTAAGATTAATAGCCATACCTATACTTATGTTATTTTATCAGTGATTTAGAATAAATTAAAAATCAAATGCAAATGCGATAGAATCCGTAAAAGTAGTTTTATTTCATCATCATACTTGTAAATTAAATTATACTTGCTTACTCATCGGTAATAAGTGGGTTCTAGTAGTGGATTATTGTACATCATTATTGATTTCTCAAAACGTGAATGTATTGTATTCTACTAGAAATACTTGGCTAGTAATAGTAAGCTAACATATTTCCGAAATACATAAATCATTGAGTGCGTTTTATAGTTGTACACTGGAACTTTGCCCAATAGATAAGGATTGTTTTTGTTTGTACATAGAGCTACGGGTGCATATTAAAATTCGAGGATTTAGAAACCAGTCCAAATGTGAATCTGTATATTAACTACAAAATTCGAAAATTACATTGCAGTTCGACGAAAATCTATGATCATCATCATTCTCCTACTCTTATCGCAATTATTTGGGGTCGATACAATATGTACTCTTATTTCATAGTACACATTGTAAAGTTATTAGCAATAGTTTTATGACCGGCCCCCTGCCAGACGTCAATACTCCTTGGGAATGTAATTGTTGACCAAACGGCATCAGATGGAATTGGCCCAGATCGTTATAAGGCTTTTAGTCGTCTTTTACGACATCCACAAGCAAAGTAAGGGTTGGTAGAGTTCGTAGCCGCTACCATACAGCAATCGACAAACTATAATCATCGTCCAAATATCTACAAGTAAAACATTTCAGTTCCCAATGCCTTTTGTTTCGGATGAATAGCTAACCGTTCGATTGGTCGCCAATAAGTTAACGTGTCAAATAGCATGGGTCGATTCGATTGGGGAATACAAAAACATTTTGTTGCTAGGAAAACAAATCATTCTTTATCGTTTCAATATCGTATTAGGGTATCCGATTCCCTCTGTTTCTGGGTACGTATCCACGGATATGTTTCAAAAATAAATTTTAAATTCTTTTGTAATGAAATAAGAATGGTATTGCTATTCTTAAAATTGTGCAAAAGAAGGAAGACGCCAAAACCACATTCCTTATATTGGCTAGTCCAACATTTAAATTTATTACACTTTTACTACCAGTGGAGTAAGAATACGATTGACCATGCCCGATCTCGCCGGTGGGTGTAGTAAAATACTAAGGGATATATGCATATAACATCTATGCAAGAGATGGAAAACTTGAAATAAAACCCTATACCAACACACACACACACACACATTTGGGAGGTCAATTTCCCGTCTACGTGGAGGAGGCGCAAGCCCAGCCCTAGGACGTGTATGGGTTGAGTTAGTGATGATAACCAACAGTCTTCCAATGGCCCAAATTCGATAGTAAATTATTGAATTTCTAAGGACGAACTACCAGTGTCGCTACCTTGATTTCAATAGTCTGCTAAACTCTACTTTGCCCTCAGAAATACAGGTAGGTAAGTCTAAAAAAATCTGTGTATTACGATTGTCTTATATGCAGTGGATTATAGACGGGGTGGCATAAAGATTTAATTTGAGTTTTCCTTTTTTGCATATGTTATTTGTTTAGGTCCTTAATCACCTCTTCAATCACGGACAAAGAAAGGAATGGTGACGCACTATTCTTAATCCGTTACCACACGGAAATAAGACAATAAGAGCTGACTCAATCTTTGAACTTTTGTTGTTCAAATGCTACAACACGAAGCGCCGGCGCCATTTTCGAAATATTAAACATGACTCATGAATGTTTTAGTTTGAATTATATAAATCTTAATTATAATGACTGCGTGGACTGTGTAGTGATCTAAAATGACCTAAGGCTGTCTTTAGATGGAGTTGGCACAGATCTATGTTAAGTTCTTTTACCATCATCTTCATTTCAGCCAAATAGTGGTAGGACCACACTTTAAAGGTTGGTACTCCTCGTAGCTGCCATCACAATTTAGTAGTTACATATTATACCTAACGACGCCGTAAGAGAGCGAGTAGGTATGAAAGAGAGTATTGGTGTAAAGATGCGAAAGGGAATGCTCCGATGGTTCGGACATGTGGCAAGAATGCCGAACGAACGTCTAGTTAAGAAGATATACAATGCGAAAGTGGAAGGATGTAGGTACCGGGGGAGATCAAGACTCACCTACCTAGATTGGTCACGTACTGAAAGAAGGTGGAGTCAAGAGTCTCCGAAACCGGCGAGCGTGTATGAAGAGAATTATGAATGTTGAGACAGCGAGTGAAGTATGCAAGGATAGAGTTCTCTGGTATTCTGTCCTCTCTGCCTACCCTACCCTACCTATATATATATATATATATATATATAAATATAAAACGTTATAAACAAGTAATTAATATTATAATATTACACATCGATGACGTGTTGTATAGCTATTTGTGTCAGCGTCGTTTAACCAGTTTCCGTCATCTGATGTCACCGCTTGTCAACCATAATACATTGAACAAATAGGACTTCACGTTATAAACAGCATATAAACCGCTAATTGTGATAATAAAATTTATTTTACCGCAAAATTTTTGATGATGTGTTCACGACAATGACGGATATTAAAAATGTTAGCCGACAGTTGATCCTTGTTGATGATAGATTGAGAAAGCAATGTCATCATTTATTATTGCACCGAAAGGCTGAGTTTTTTTTTTCTTTTTTTATAAGTAAAAAAAAAAAATGAAATGAATCTGTCTGACCACAATAATCGTTGATACGCACGGTATTTTCAGAATTTAGTTTGGATGTAGGTATATTAAATCTGCAATAAAGCAGCTTAGTTAAATTGATCTAATAAGGAAATGATGCTAGCAATGGATTGGTTCCCCTTGACCTATTTACGAAGATGATAAATAACTCATGTCTATTTCTTTATTTCAACATATAAATCATTTGGTGAAATTGTGATTAATTTACTATTTGATATAATCCATTGGTTTTTTACTTATACAATTCATAGCAAGGAATGTGGTCGAGATTTCGATCTATAACGCCTGTATCTTCTAAACCTTGTGGTAGAAGGCTACGCACTAGGATTCTCTGTTTATTTACCTATGTTTACATTAAGCTAGTCTTTATGGTGTGGGACCATATACTGAAAGACAGATTAGTTTAGGAGCATTCTATTTAGGTGTTAATAGTACATTCATGCAGCAGCCAGCAGAAGAGGAATTGGTGGACGAACGTGTAAACGTAATACGTAAGTCGATCAATTCCTAGTTGTGGCCAAGGCTTGTATAGTACTTTTCTCAAATAATGCGCGGAAATTAAAACTAAGTAGAACTGTATACATGACGAACAACGAACAACATTTTTCACACGCTAAAGGGTTCATTTGTTTTTTTTTATTATCAAACAGGTTTCTTTTTCAAGCCAGTACGAAATTTAAATAAAACTCTGATAAGTTGCCTATTTGGTTACCATGATTTGGAATAACAAATCGTTCTATTTTTAAAATACACGATAGATATGAATTTACCATACATATATATTCTTCTTCTTCTTCTTCTTATGTATTGGCAATCAGCTACATATACGAGCTATTGGTGCCAGTGTCAAGTTATAAATATTTTCACGTTTTTAGTCTTTCAAGTCAGTCGTTGTCTAAGTCAAATTGTCACCATTAACAGTGCAATGGCCACACTGTTAATGGTATCTTGTGGGAATTTTGATGGAAAACGAAAACGTTGTAAAGCACTTTTATATGATATTCACTACATCCCAGTATTTCCGCACATCACATTACATAAAATGCCATCAAAATTATCTAATATAACACGTTAAAACACTAAGATATCGAATATAATACAAGAGCACCACATGACGTTTTCAAATTCCCGTCAAAAGTCTACATATATATTTATTTGGCCGCTAAACCATGACAGATATGGATTTTTAGACATTTTTTGCCGGCCGCATATATATAATATTATTTGGTCAGTACAGCAATTTCGATTTATCTCGAAGAAGGTTGTCAAAATAATGCTCAAATTTCCAAGCACGTTTGAGAAAAATAAGATACCTATATATTCATAGGCCAAAAACCTTGTGTCAAGCAATCTTCATGAAGTTATACACCTAATTTTTTACTGTATAATTATGTTGCATATTTGTCTCATTAGATATCTCATGTCTCTCTCAAAAAATTCATGATCATCATCATTTTGCTATTGTTCCAATTTATTGGGGTCGATGCAATGTATTATCTTCTATCGTAGATACAGCAAAAGTAAATAATATTATGACCGGTCGCCTGCCTGACGTCAAACCTCCTTGGGAATGTAATTGTTGACAGGGTTGCATCAGATGAAGTTGGTCCAGGTCGATATAAAGCTCTTAGTCGTCTTTTACGACATCCAAGAGCAATACAAGAGTTTGTAGTATTTGTGTTTATAATACTTAGATCAAAGAAACAATATAATTAATAAGTCCAATATGTTTCAAAAAAGTGTTACTTTCTAAAGGTAATACAAATAACTAATTAGTTTTGTCGGCTTTCTATCTGAGTTAACGTAAACATTTCGCGTGCACGCGATCCTAAATGCAATAACCACTAGTATGCATGCACTATCTTATTCAATTAGCAAATGTTCAACTAGAATAATTTAATTGCAAACATTATGAATAAAATATCTTATAATAGTGTTTTTTCGAGAGCTGACACGTAGCGGCTTCGTTTTCGAAGCTACCAACCCTTACTTTGCTCGATGTCGATGGATGTCGTAAAAGACGACTAAGAGCCTTATAACTACCTAATCCAACTCCATCTGATGCCGTTTGATCAACAATTACATTCCCAAGGAGGGTTGACGTCTGGCAGGCGGCCGGTCATAAAACTATTGCCAATAACTTCTACAATATGTACTATGAAAGAAGAGTACATATTGTATCGACCCCAAGAAATTGGGATACGAGAGAATGAGTGTTTTTTCAAGAGCTAACGAAGTAAGAGTGCAATGGTCACCAACTCTTATATATTGTAAAAAAAATATTAAATAATGTGTATATTATGCGGGGTATATGCTAAGTAAGGTATATGGATCCCTCAGCGCTCATCCACAGTCTGCGCAAAGTTGTCATAGCCATCTGCGGCTCAAAACCGAAAAAAACCGTCAAAAAAAAAAGTCACATACCAAAAAAAAAAGGAATAAAAAGGAGAGAAAAAAAAAATGCCGTAAAGTTAATGTTAGCTGTGTTATATTTTATAATAGGGATGTTTATATAATATACTTATACACCCACTTATGTAAACAGATATCATGACAACGAAGGCAACGAAACCGCGAAATAATTCCTTTTTCCTTCTTGCCCGTCCGTGTCGTAAAAGACGAATAAGGGGTATAATATGCATATATTATGCAGGAGAGGGAAACAACGAAAAAGAAAGCTTCAACAATGGGTTTGAAGAGCTTGGTGTAATGGGTCAATTCCCCTCCTAATATGGAGAAGGTTCGATCCCAGCGGTAGAATGTATATGAGCCGAGAACATGAGAGAGAAACAATGTATTTTTTTTTTAATTTACCTAATAAATTATTACAGACTCAACGTCACCGAGCGATATGAGAGTCAAGGGCGACGTTATCTACGTGCTCTCGACCTTGGCTCTACGGTAATTATATATTATGTATCTATACTGAGGACAAATTTAAAATAAACAAGACATAGTTATTTAAACAATGCACTCTAAGCTCTAGAGCTCTGATCTAGATCAGATGCCATCGGAATTTTTAACATAGACGATAATAAAAATATTTAAACTTGCACTGCATTTCTTATGCGAAAATTAACTAGTAAAACAGGCAATTAATAGCTTTAATCAAATCGTAGAGTTTTTATGATTTATCTCCATCTATTTCTCGGCATATTGATATAACCTCAGATATACATCTTTTCACAAAGGATGTAAGCCAGAATCACTTGACTGGTGGATTGGCGACCATATTAGTGTTATGTAATTACTGGATGGCGCTTCAGCACCCTTTCTTTTTTGGAGTTTACTCCTTAAGAATCGATTTTCATATAAGGCGCCTGGTATGAGAAAAAAATGAGGAGTAAAATCTAGTGATCGCATGACCTCGTGACATTTTGGTGCGCATCCTATTCTGCGCACCTTTCACTTTCTGACGTGAGATAATACTTCACTGAACAGTTTTAATAAATGTAAATAAAATAAGGAGTAAACTCCAGTCGTACGTCGGCGCTGACACACACACTATTTTTTTTTTACGACTTTCGAGGGCAAGTCTTTTTTTTTTCTTTTTTAAAAAGACACCACCCTGCACTTAGGAAATAAACCTTGTATTGCGGGGGACTTTACAAACATGCAATTAACGCAGACAAATTACACCCAGACTCAGAACAACACTTTGTGGATCGCACAAAGTGTTGTCCTGCGTGGGAATCGAACCCATGGCACTGGCACGGAACGTCGGTATCTTAACCACTACGCCATCTGTGCAGTCGATCTGTGCTTTGCTGGCGCCACATTACATTTACAATTACTCACGACATAAGATATATAAATAGGAAGTGAATCCCTCTTTTATTCAATTATTAATCTCATTACGAAAAATATAAGTCAACAACTATATAGATATTATTTCTTTTAATAACGATGACGGTGGGTCGTGTATGGTCTGAGATAATAATGATGATGATTCCACAAATATTTCGCAGATATCGTAACGTAATGAATAGGGCCCCCGGTTTACAATTAAACAAGTCACGTTTTAATATTGCAAATTAAGATATTATTAAAATAGTTGTCTATGATATCATTTCTATTTTTATCACTAATGAGTATATTGCCACTAATAAACATACTATTTAATCACAATGTAACTCAATTCTAGTATGATATGTATAGTACTAAAGTATATTAAAAACGACAAACCGTTAGAGCATAAATTCTTATATTATACACTAGCAAACCCATTGGTTTGTTTGTAAAAGTCGATATTATCGCAGCGCCACCTAGTGGCGAGTAATATCAATGGAGATATACCTTCCCTGTGAACCTACCAATTTTCATAATGATCGGTCAAATACGATGCGATACGATCGCATTCGTAACGACGACGTAAGAGAGCGAGTAGGTATGAAAGAGAGTAAAGATGCGAAAAGGAATGCTCCGATGGTTCGGACATGTGTGGAAAGAATGCCGAACGAACGTCTGGTTAAGATATACAATGCGAAAGTGGAAGGATGTAGGTACCGGGGGAGACCGTGACTAACCTACCTACACCAGATTGGTCACGTACTGAAGGAAGGTGGAGTCAAGAGTTTCCGAAACCGGCGAACGTGTATGAAGAGAATTATGAATGTTGAGGAAGCGAGTGAAGTATGCAAGGATAGAGTTCTCTGGCACTCTGTTCTCTCTGCCTACCCTGCAATGGATATGGCGGGATGATATGTATGTATGTATGTATCGGTCAAATAGTTTCTGAGTTTAGCGATGTCATATATACAAACATCCTCTATTATAGATATAAGAATTTTTTTTGTGTCTGTCTTTTAGCTGTTAGCTAACTAACTACTTACTAACTTTTACAATATGTACTATGAAAGAAGAGTACATATTGTATCGACCCTAACTAATTGTAGGAAAATGATGATTATTTTCATGATTAAAATATATAGACAGTTTCTGATAAATAATAATATTTCACATTATCAAATTTACAAACGCTTCTGATAAAAAAATTTAGCACAATACAATCGTGGTACAATGCCCTAAAAGTAACAATAAATTCCCCACATAATTAATGGTTAGCTTGAGACCTTGAACGGTGCAAACTTTTTTCTATCCGTACCAATATACCAATTGTACTTTCCACACGTTTGCTTGGTGACGGAGTAAGAATCGTATCATTCAGTCAAAAGTGTTATGAAAGCTATTAAGTTTTGTTATAGAGTAAGTCGAGTAAGATATTTCTGAAGGTTTATATTATAACTAATGGAAGTCGAGGGAACTTGTGGTGTGTTGTGATACAACGTATTTGAGAGATTACCTGGTGAATGATCAGCAGTGTTTGCTGGTAAAGTTGTAACACCGATTGCGGTCGTCCAACTAACGTGGAGGCGGCGGATATTACGGTATTTTTTTCCACTTGGGGAGGCCTAGATTCAAGAGTAGATATCAAGAGGCAGATGGATGCATGTAAGGGAAGACATTAGATAAATGAGTCTCACAAGACATTGCGTTGAATGCAAGCAATCGAGTTAAGAACACTAAAATACGATGAAACTAATACGATACAAGCATTAAAAATTGATAAAATATAAAAAAAATAAAAGAAAATGATCAAAGTTGCCAGTGTCGCTTTTTTTATTTATACATTGTTTGCTATTATTATAGTCTATTCAGAATCACAACGTTAGAACTATAGTCCACCATGTATGCTGATCTAGGGACACAGCACATAATAAATAAATAATAAACCATTAAATAAATAATATGTACAAGAGAAGGAAAGTTCGAAATAAAACATTTTGCCAACACGACTGCTCGACATCAAATAGGTCAATTCATTCCTTTCCGTGTGAGTCTTGTAACCAGAGATATGACTTATCTAAGATACAAGTATCTGAAATACAGATACAAGATACAAAATACGTATTTCCATCTTGTATCTAAGATACTTTTTTAAAATTCATTTTGTAACTTGTATTAAAGATACTTTTTGTTTGGTATCTTAGTATTTTATAAATACTTTTTCTGACAAAATACTTTTAGTAATATGTTAGCAGACATTTATAAAATTATTACTCCAACATCTCATTGATGTCACATTTTTAACAAACTGTACTAGGTCTTTCATGATTTTTAATGTTATTCTTTTAAAATCCGCGAGCAACTCAAAACAAATAATATCACCATACAGTTTTACGAGTCACGTGTTTCAAATGCAGTGTTGTTATTGGTCAATATCATTTTAGGGGATTTTGAAAATAATTATAGTTATTTTAGCGTTATTTAACTAACATTATTTTTTAGATTGAATTTATAGTTACATTAATAAGCATTGACGTATAGCAAATAAAATTTAAAAATCTTTCTTTTGGTACAAAATATAATATGTATCAAAAATCACTTTAAAAGTGTTTTGAAACTATACCTTTCATTTCAGTGATTAACATGATTTATTCGTAAATAATATTAATGTCAATTATCAAAAATTAACTTAAATTCATTAAAATAAAATCTTGTTTTCTCACAAAAGTATTTTCATCTTAAGAAGTATTTAGAAGATACCTATCTTGTATCTAGTATTTCAGATACTATTTTCAAAAGTATTTTGTATCTGGTATCTCAAATACTTAATTTAAAAGTATCTTGCATTTTGTATTTCAAATACTTTGTACAGGGTATTTTGTAAATCTCTGCTTGTGACCAACAATAGGAATTATTTTTTGTAAATTATTATATTCTTCACACAATATAAAAATATTTACTTTCACAATATACTGTATAAACCATAAGAAAAATCTAATTAATTTATTTTAATTAATATTCGTTAAACGAATATATATCGAGGGGTTTGTTTAAAGAAAAATTATAAGCAAATAGGATGGACCGATCGACTTGAGATAGACGTGACCGAGGACATATCACTTGTAGGGGATGTCAAACGCAGGCATATGTGGGTAAGCTATAGAGCAACGGTTACGTCATAATTCACCATAACTCACACCACCAACCATCGATCGAGATACGCGGTAAATTAGTTCATTACATTTAATTTTTACAAAAAAATATTTTAGCATTTTCATTTATTATTACTAATTTAACTGTAAATTGACAACGTGTGGTGTAAAGCGTGTCTGTAAATTGACAATTTATATCGAAAAAATATCGTTTATCATCCAGTGATGATTGCACAGATGACGTAATGATGAAGATATCGACTTTCCATGTTAGTGGCGTGGGTTCGATTCCTACGCAGGACAATACTTTGAGCGATCCAAAAAAGTATTATTATGAGTCTGCGTTAATTACATATTTGTGAAGTCCCCCGCAATACAAGGATTGTTTCTTTGTGTAAGGTGGTGTCATTTAAAAAAAAACAGATAGTTTAGTCAAAATCTGTATAGCTGTTTCAAAAATTATCAAAACAGATAAATATATAAATAAACATAAATACATACATACCATTACGCCATATCCCTTGCAGAGTAGACAGAGAGAACAGAGTGCCAGAAAACTCTATCCTTGCATACTTCACTCGCTTCCTCAACATTCATGATTCTCTTCATATATATAAATAAAAATATACATATATTAAATAAACAGATTCAATAAAAAAAAAACAATAAAACGCGGTTATTTTGACATTTCAATGTTATTTATTTATAATATGTGTTAATGTTAATAGACACAAGTCAACACATCGAAATTCCAACAAAAAAAAAAAACTTTAAACGGACATATAAAACGACAATAGACTTTGCTATTGTATAATTTAAAAAAACTGAAAGCTTTTAACGCGGAACATCGATCAAAAGCAGTTTATTTATAGCGTCTGGTGTCCTTCGCTTTGTAGTATTTTATCGTAAATGCGTAACGTGGCCTGCATCGGCCCTCGATTACAGCTAATGCGATTTAATATTACCTCACCATCTGATCCGTTCTACTTTAAAGATATATACACTATTATTCTATAACTACTATTAGAAAATACTAAAGTCTATTGAAAATTATTAAAATATGCAATTCATCATCCAGCTCATATATGTCCCACTGTTGGGCTCGAGCATTATATTATGTAGGCATAATGGGAGGGAAATAGACCGACTATACCACGCTGGTCAGATGTGTTGGTATAGGATTTTATTTCGAATGTACCTTCTCTTGCATAAATGTTATATGCGTTTTATATCCCTTAGTCGTCTCTTATGATCACCCACGGGTAAGATAGGGAGTGGTGAATTCTTACTACGTCACCACACGAAAAAATATGCCATTAGTAAGTAATAATAACCTTATTGTTATATTCATCAATATTTTAGATTATATATGTGCCACTGTTGGGCTTCTGGCTTTTTCCACAAAAGGGAAGAAAATTAACCTAATAAACCACTTTGATCAGTTGTGTTGGTATAGGTTTTTATGTCAGGTTTTACTGCTCTTACATAAATATTATATGTATATCATATCCCTTAGAGTTGTGTGAAGTAAGGATAAACCTTACTTCACACGGAAATCTAATATGATAAAAAAAATGTTTAATATTTTGCACTATAAAATTGCATAATGACTTAAGAAATGTAATGGAAATCTGAAACGAAATATGTATAGAAAACAGACTGGTTAATAAATATGAGTTCCGTTCCAACTACAGAAAACAACTTAAAGATTTTACAGGTCAAATCTCATTTGTTGTAATCTCATTTACGATTTCAAAAAACAGTTTTATTAAAAGGCTGACCTTGTTTTTTTATTTGTCATACTTTTTAGGATTTAAATTTTATGTATCCTTCTTTTATTTATTCATTATACTTATTCGTGACCTTTTTTATTGTCTGACAATCATGAGATTACGGATTGTTTTTCAAGCTCGAATGCATAAAACTATTAAGTTATATATATAAAAAGGCTTATATAAAAGAAAATAGTTATAAAAAACCATAGCTCGTGGATGTCGTAAAAGACGACAATGAGCCTTATAACGACCTGGGCCAACCCCATCTGATGCGGTTTGGTCAACAATTACATTCCCAAGGATGGTTGACGTCTGGCAGGTGGCCGGTCATAAAACTATTTCCAATAACTTTTACAATATGTACTATGAGAGAGTACATATTGTATCGACCCCAAGTAATTGGGATAAGAGTAGAAGAATGACGAGTTATAAAAAACCAATGTCAACATTTACCTAATTTGGGCTATAAAATTCAATATTAATAATAAATGTCTAAAAAATCTAGGTCTAAAAGTTTAAAAATGGAATTGAACGACACTATTACAGTACAATAAAAAATATTCTTATTTTGCATCGATTCTATTGGTATCAATGGCAACATTATGCATAATATTACAATATATTATAATTCTCGCCACCCTATTCTATCCCGAGGGTATATAGACGATAAAGAGAGCAACTCTGGTAGCTAATAATAATATTACTTCATACCCAAGTGTGTTCACTGATCCATAGCTGAGTGGGGATAAGTAATATCGACGCTGTGTAATTTATAGACGAATATGTTTAGTGGTAAGTATTTGAGGGTAGTAGTAGTAGGCTGTGTATACCTCGAAGAGAACTAGTCCTGAATCTGAAAAATCTAGAATATTTCGCACAGATCTCTACTAATATTTCTTGTTGTAATCGAACGATAAATCTATGTATATATAAGAGATTTCCACCTTTTGTTTTTGTTTTGTTTGGTGGACTATGGATGCGTCTCGCCCCGCCAAATCGGTCCGGGGTGACGGAAAGGCGGCGCGTGACCCCATAGACCCACCGTAAAACTCCTCTCTTCGCCGTGCGAGCGGGCCACCGGTACCCGATCTTTGACTTCGGTGGCCCGCCCGGCGGTATACCCTTGCGGGTTCCTCTCTTGTCGACGCCCCGACAGCTTTCGCCGTCGGGGCGTCGCCCTCACGCGGTGGCCTCACGTTGGGTGACCGGACAATTCCCCGGTCCGATCACCCGAGGCCTCGGTTAGGGCGGCATCAGACGCAGGTATTCGCGCCTGCGCCGCCCCGGCCGCTGACGGCGGCCCGGGTCACGGGAAACCTCCCGGACTCGTTCCGCCGCCTCCTTCCGCGAGATGACAGCCTCGCAGAAGGCAGCGACCGCGTTCCAGTTCCTGACGCTGTCGACCATCGCTTTTGCGACAGCCGGAAGAGATTTCCACCTATGTATTGACTCATCACGATATCTCTGAAACCATAAGTCGTACAGACTTTAAATTTGGTATGAATACTCCTTTTGCTGAGTAGAAGTCAGCTAAGAACGGATTTTATGAAATTCCACCCGCAAGAGGGGTTGCTGGGGTGTAAAAATCACATTTTTTTAAATATACATAGCTCCTACAGACTTGAATTTCGGTTGGCATATTTGTGTTACGATAGAGAGGTAAACTAAGAACGGCTTTTTAAAAATTCCACTCCTAAAGGGGATTGCGTAGGTGTTAACCCAAAAAAATCCATATTTTTCCAATACTGCCCTACACAGACATGGAATTTGGTGTGGACTTTCTTTCTGGCCTGTAAAGGTCAGATAAAGCAGGATTTTACGAAATTCTTTCTCCGAAAGCAATTCTATGTCGCGAAAGTAAACTAGGCAACCGAACTAACGTAACCGAAGCGAAGCGAGGTCGGGTCGCTAGTCTTTAATAAAAGGAACGCTGAATTGCTATGTGGTAGTGGTTATGAATACTACCGAATCTTACATTACTCGTGGGTAAAAGACGATTCAGAGCTTGACCTGGACTAACTTCATCTGATGCCATTTTGTCAACAATTACATATCCAAGAAACGTCAGGGATGCGGCCGGTCATAAAACTATTGCCTATATATGTAAAATGGAAGAGGAATACATATTGCCTCGACCGCAATATGATGAATGATGATGACGATGAGAGAGAATACTGAAAATAAACTAGTACTATGCAATCCATTCTACATAATCCATCCATTCTAATAAGATTTACTCTTCCCCTATTCATATATTAAATACCCAAGTATTAAATATTAAATTATCACAACATAGGAACGCATACATACATATCATCACGCCATATCCCTTGCAGGGTAGGCAGAGAGAACAGAGTGCCAGAGAACTCTATCCTTGCATACTTCACTCGCTTCCTCAACATTCATAATTCTAAATTGAGATATATCATATGTCCCAAGATTGGGCATAAGCGTCTTCCACGATAAAAGCAAAATTGGCTTGTTCCATCATAGTTTGTTAAAGTATCTACAATCTAGCAAGATCTAGGGAGATTAAATTTCATTCATCTAGTCAGAATGCTTATTTCAATTGTAGTACAAGGTCCGTATAATTGGAGACGTGACGGAATCCAGTTGAATTAATGCAAAAGATATGCTGGACGCCAATGTTTGGATTACGGTTGTGCAAACATTTGTACATATGGTCATGTTTGTGTCATATATAAGTTGCCTTTAATTTTTTTTAATTATTTATGCATAAATGCCAAAGTGGAAGGATGTAGGTACCGGGGGAGAACGAGACTAACCTACCTAGACCAGATTGATCACGTACTGAAGGAAGGTGGAGTGAAGAGTCGCCGAAACCGGCGAGTGTGTATGAAGAGAATTATGAATGTTGAGGAAGCGAATGAAGTATGCAAGGATAGAGTTCTCTGGCACTCTGTTCTCTCTGCCTACCCTGCAAGGGATATGGCGTGATGATATGTATGTATGAGTTCCTATGTTATGATAATTTAATATTTAATACTTGGGTATTTAATTTATGAATAGGGGAAGAGTAAATCTTATTAAAGTATTCTATGAAAAATCCGTGTGGTAATGGAGTAAGAATACAATTCAACAACTCTTTTCTTGCTCGTAGTTGTAGCAAAAGACGTTTGAAGAATGTAATATGAATATCAAATTTATGCAAGACAAGGAAACTTGAAATGGTATCCTATACTAACCGTCTAATTTGTGTGGTACACTCAGTCAATGTCCCTCGTACCGTGGAAGAGGTTCTAGTACAGCAGTGGAATTTATATGAGCTAAGAGCTGTTGGTGAATAATGAGGACTCTACAAATGATTTTATAAAAGACATAATTATTGTCGCAATAATTAACTGCGGTGTGGTAACCGCTACGAATACTAACAATCCTTACTGTGCTCGTGGATGTCGTAAAAGACGACTAAGAGCCTTATAACGACCTGGGCCAACACCATCAGTTGCCGTTTGGTCAACAATGACATTCTTAAGGAGGGTTGACGTCTGGCAGGCGGCCGGTCATAAAACTATTGCCAATAACTATTACAATATGTACTATGAAATAAGAATACATATTGTATCGACCCCAAGTAATTGGGATAAGAGTAGGAGAATGATGAATGATGAATTAACTATACATTGATGAAATAATTAACTTTACAATGAGGTATGGGGTACCCTATCCAACGTGATCTATTTAGGAGAGGCGAGGGAGAGCTGGTCTTCAAAAATACAACGCTTGGTCAAAGTCGGGCTTTGACCGCAATCTACATATGGTCACCTTTGCTGGCATGTATTACAGCTACTTTCTATCTATCAATATAAAAATAATAATTAAAAAAGACTTAACGATATAGATTTTAAACGGGTTTAATTTGCATTAAAATATATACGCTTTGTTTATTCAAACTGGTGAATGTATTTTTTTTTTATATTCAACCAATACTCACGCAGCTGTATTTACGAAAAATATTTACAAATACAACGGGGGCGGGCTCTGATGGATACATGCTTAACATAATTACATTTCTACCACCGCACAACTCGATGACACAGCAGAGTTTATACGTATCGTTCAAAAAGTTCACGTTGGTATTTTTTCAGCATTCTTTTCTCTCGCATTTACAAACTACCAACTACTTTGCTGCTATGCTACCCTGGTACCGTGATACGCCTTTCTTGAAAATTAATTTTTAAGAAAATCGACATTTCCACAGTTAAATTTAATCACATTATCCCTTATGTATGGTTTTTGTCATATGCAACGTACCAATCCATAGATAATAGAATATCATCATTTATCTATAAGTTCGCGGACGTCCACTGATATAGGCTGCCTCACAAGAAGGCTCAGAACGGTCCTATGCGAATTCCTTACGGCATTTTCAATTCGTCAGACTACATTACGTGTATGGTGACGGAGTAAGAATATAATTCACCACCCCTATCTAAACCGTGGGTGATCGTACGAGACGACTAAGGGATATAAAACGCATATAACATCTATGCAAGAGAAGTAAAACTCGAAACAAAACCCTATACCAACACGTCTGGCCACCGAAGACAAAGATCGTGTATCGGTGGCCCGCTCGCACGGCGAAGAGAGGAATTTGCATGGTGGGTCTATGGGGTCACGCGCCGTCTCTTTCGTCACCCCGGACCGATTTGGTGGGGCGAGACGCATCCATAGTCAACATCATCATCAACCTGCTCTTATCCCAATTTATTTGGGGTCGACGCAATATGTCTTCTCCTTCCATACAACTCTATCAGACGTCATCTCTGTGGTCACTCCTTGTCTATCCATGTCATGTTTCACGCAGTTCATCCATCTTTTCTTCGGTCTTCCCTTACCCCTTATGCCTTCAACATTCATGCTTAAAGCTTTCCTCACAACATTACATTCATCCCTTCTCATCACATGTCCATACCATGTCAATCTTTCACTCCTTAATTTTTCCGTCACTGGCGCAACTTTCAAACTTCCTCTTATATGTTCATTCCTTATTTTATCCATTCTTGTCACACCACACATCCATCTCAACATTCGCATCTCCGCTACATGCAGTCGTCTCTCATCCGTCGCTTTTATCGCCCAACATGCTGATCCATACAGTACAGCAGGTCTTATTAGGCTTTTATATATTTGACCCTTTAATTTAAGGGGTACTTTGGGGTCGCATGTTGTACCCATCCATAGTCAACATGAAAAAAAATACCAACACGTCTGACTAGCGTGTTATAATAGGTCAATTTCCCTCCCATTACGGAGGAGGCTCGAGCCCAACAGTGGGACATATATGAGCTGAGATGATGATGACTACATGGTAGGGTACGGTCTTAATCTGCGCCGTCCGATTATTTTGTTCTCAGCTCTTCAGTATACAAACAAACAAATAAAAACATTTATTTATTCTTCAATATTATATATATATATATATATATATATATATATATATATATATATATATATATATATATATATAATCCAGTACATCACTTAATACAATAAACGATAAGGGTTAATGTCACCCAATATATTCACGAAACGGATTGTAATTATAAGGTATACCTAAATTGGTTGCTTCGTATCCTTGAATAATTCAAGTGTTTACCACGTATCGAGTGACCCTTAGTCGGAGGGGGTTCTATTTATGACGTAATAAAACTACAGTTGATGAATAGTAAGTTTCTTAGTAATTGTAATGTAAAGTATAGGACTTGTTTTTACAAGTTTACCCTATTAATCTTCCTTGATTCGTATGTTTCTGGGTCAATATTAATCAATATATTTTTCGTTTAAAATACAAAACCCTGTACTATGACAATAATCCTTGTATTGTGAGATGTATTTAAAAACATATTATTCATCATCTCAGCACATATACGTATAAAAATTATATATATAGGATCATTCTCTTTTTATACTGGCAATGAATTTGTATTAATTTTGTATAAAAATGTGGGTCAAAATTTAATATCTTATAGTGTAGATATAAATAAATTTTTGTAATAACAATGACATATTGGACGTAAGACACCTTACCACCCGTGACCATGATCACTGTAAAGCGAAACGTTGAGAAATTAAAAATCAAATACAAACGCGATAGAATCCGTAAAAGTAGTTTTATTTCAAATGAGTTTTCTTTCTCTCGCATATATGTTATATGCGTTTTATATCCTTTAGTCGTCTCTTACGAGCACCCACGGGTAAGATATGGGGTGGTGAATTGTATTCTTACTCCGTCACCACACGGCAACATATAATTAACGGACCCAAATTACACACGAATTCTGAACAATAATTTGCGGATGGCACAAAATATTTTTCTGCGTGGGATCTAATCTAAATAGAAACAAAGAATGAGAGATCACGGACAACATTTACAGTGTGGTAAGAAGACAATGGTTATCATCTCTTTCTTTACAATAAAATACGTAAAAGATTACTAAAGAATGCAAGTAGAACCACTATAAGAGAAGAAAGCCTCGAAACTCATCATCATCATCATTCTCCTACTCTTATCCCAATTGCTTGGGGTCGATACAATATGTACTCTTCTTTCACAGTACATATTGTAAAAGTTATTGGCAATAGTTTTATGACCGGCCGCCTACCAGACGTCAAACCTCCTTGGGAATGTAATTGTTAACCAAACGGCATCAGATGTAGTTGGATCAGGTCGATATAAGACTCTTACATACATACATACATATCATCACGCCATATCCCTTGCAGAGTAGGCAGAGAGAACAGAGTGCCAGAGAACTCTATCTCTGCATACTTCACTCGCTTCCTCAACATTCATAATTCTCTTCATACACGCTCGCCGGTTTCGGAGACTCTTGACTCCACCTTCCTTCAGTACATGACCGATCTGGTCTAGGTAGGTTAGTCTCGGTCTCCCTCGGTACCTACATCCTTCCACTTTCGCATATAAGACTCTTAGTCGTGTGTTACGTCATCCACGAGCAAAGTAAGGGTTGGCAGTATTCGTAGCACCTACCACACCTCGAAACTAATCCTTCTAAACAGAGCGGTGTAGTAAATCGATTTCTCTACCGCTGTAAATAGAGCTCGAATCCATTAATACGTATATAAGCTGTGATGGTGAAAGATTATAGTTTTACAATTATTCACGTGAGGATCTCCATTTCTATTCTTAATTTACACATGTATATTATCAATCGATTCGTTGGTATTAAAGTTGGAACTAAAACAGTACATTACATTGTTATTATAATATTGGCATTGATCCATACAATAACATACACATTTGATTGCATTTCATTAAGATTTACTAAAACCCCCCCGTAATTCGGTCTATGAGATGAGTAATAGCCAGTTTTAGTACG
The DNA here is from genome assembly GCA_905163515.2 of Lymantria monacha. Classification (NCBI taxonomy): domain Eukaryota; kingdom Metazoa; phylum Arthropoda; class Insecta; order Lepidoptera; family Erebidae; genus Lymantria; species Lymantria monacha. Next base: position 7,579,489 of record LR991107.1, on the reverse strand, counting down.
GTATAAAAACGTTATTGTAGAGGTAAAGAGGGATCATTTTTAGTTAACATTTGTTCGGGAACAGTTGACAGGCGTGATCAATCAGAAGCAAAGAATTATACGTTACCAACGACGGACGAGAAACAGATTTATTTATAGATATACAAGAAGAGAAAAAAATATGAAATTGTACAGCTAATCTTACTAAGTTTCTTGGAATACCGTTCTATATGAAAGATTTTGCCGATGCTTCAATGTTTCATATACATATATGTAGTTTAAATTTTGGCGTCTACGCGAGTATTACACATATGAAATCAAATTATGTTTACCGATTTCATCAAATTGTAATTGTTTTTACTATTCCGACGTTTTTCTGTGCGTTCTGATCGAGCACTATCGGATCGGAACTCAGCCACATTGAGAAATGTTAGGTTTCTTTTTGTAAATTGTAATATTGCGAGCAAATATTAAATACCCTTTTTTTTTTTGATTGGTATGGTCTGGACACACGCATATTAAATACCTTTTTTTTTTCTTGATTAGTATGGTCTGGACACACGCATATTAAATACCCTAATATAATATCGTGTTTATATCAAATACTTTCTTTATTCTACTGGCAATTATGTTAAGCAATTAATAAATAATAAAATAAAGGTGTAGTGGTTCGATAAAAATCGATTAAATGAGACATTTAGTCATCCGCGTGGTGGCGGAGTAAGAATACAATTCACCACCCTCTATCTTACCCGTGGGTGATCGTATGAGACGACAAAGGGATATATAAAACGCATGTAACATCTATGTAAAAGATGGAAAACTCAAAACAAAACCCTATACCAACACGTCTGACCAGCGTGGTATAGTAGCTTAATTTCCCTCCCATTACGGAGGAGGCCCGAGCCCAACAGGGGGACATGTATGGGCTGTGATGATGATGTGATGATGAGACACTTGGTATGATAAACTAAGTTATGCCATGAGCGAGAACGTTTAAAAGAAATTGAAACGTAAATAAAATTGAAAAACAATAAAATTCATAAAAATGACTTCATTGCATATATTTATTTAAATTAAAAGAAGCATTTCAAATTGTACATAATATACAACAAGATGTTGCAACGTTTGATGCAAATAACAACAAATACACAAAAACCAAGCAGACAAAACGCGAGAATAACTGATTATACAATAAACTTGGACCAATTACTTCATTAAATTGTTCTTTTAAATATAACAGCTCTGAAATGCAATTGCAGTCTGCTGTATTGTACTGCTTTTAATGAGACATTAATGTTTTAATTAAAAAAATTGCGTCTGGAGCCAGAATAATATACAATAAAGTGGCTGTGGAAGATTGTTAACCTAATTTTTTAAATGTAACGGTGAATCAGATTGAAAGATTCCGTTAATTCCATCAATAAAAATACCAAACTTTTATCATATTCGCATCTAATGGTCCACGTAGTTCCTAAAGCCGTACGTTGTGTCCATACATTTCTATCAGACGTCATCTTTGTCATCATTATCATCATCATCACAGCCCATATATGTCCCACTGTTGGGCTCGGACCTCCTCCGTAATGGGAGGTAAATTAACCTACTATACCACGCTGGTCAGACGTGTTGGTATAGTTGCATAGATGATATATGCGTTTTATATCCCGTAGTCGTCTCTTACGATCATCTATAGGTAAGATAGGGGGTGGTCAATTATATTCTTATTCCGTCACCACACGTATAAATCATCGTCATCTCTGTATTTACTCCAAATCTATGTGATGTTTCACGCAGTCCATCTATCTTTTCTTTGGTCTTCCTTTACCCCTTTTTTTTTTTTTTTTTTTTTTTTTTTTTTTTTTTTTTTTTTTTTTTGGTAGGCTATGGCCCGGTCACACGTCGCCCGTACCGCCCGGGGCGACGGAAGGGCAGCGCGTGGCCCCATAACCCACCGTATTCCCTCCCCATCGCCATTGGGCCGGCCACTGGTACCGCTTCCTTGCCTTCCGTGGCCAGCCCGGCGGGTTACCCTTTCGGGTACCATCCCCCGTCAACGCCCCAGCTAACTGCCGGGGCGTCGCCCTCACGCGGTCAGCCTCTCTGCGGGTGAAGGACTTTTCCCCGGTCCTTTACCCCTAAAGCCTTCAATATTTATACTTAAAACTTTATGCGAAAACGATGTAGCTATATTATTAGCCATTACAGTTTTATTATATAAAACACATGTGGCCTAAAAAAATATTTATTGATAACAAAACAATCACTCCAATAATATGATAATAGAATTAGATTTATGTCAAAGCAAATACTCTATTTATATTGAAATTATAGAATATTTATTATAGTAATAAAATTAGCGGTTATAGTATTAAGCAACTTATCTATTTGATAATCGAAAAAAAAAACAACTAAAAATATATGTTGAAGTATCAGTTACGTTTTATCACAATGGCCTATAATGGCGTGGGGTGAGGAGAGAAATTTTGTTGTAATGAAATATAGCTTGGCACTATCAGCTCGTTACTGATAACTCGTATTTTCATTTGCGCTGACAATATATACAACTGATTGGGCTGTAATTAACTGTTAATTATCAAAATATGATTTAAAAATTACTACTAAAACATAGTTTGATAGCAGATATAGTAAAATTTACTTAAAAAACCATTACTTCTCCACTAAATAACAGTTTTTTGTATTGCAAAGGATTTAATATTGGTAGAGCAATACTGTCGACAGTTTTCTGTCTACAGCCGCGGGCCGGTCCGCTCACAGAAAATAGACATCTGGTCAATGACACTACTGCTGTGCTTCATTCGGTGAGCGAGAGTCGGAAGCCCAATTTTTTGAATACATACATACATATCATCACGCCATATCTCTATAGGCATATATGTATCTATGTAAGCAGAGAGAACAGAGTGCCAGAGAACTCTATCCTTGCATACTTTACTCGTTTCCTCAACATTCATAATTCTCTTCGTATGAAATGTTTCGGAGACTCTTGACTCCACTTTCCTTCAGTACGTGACCAATCTGGTCTAGGTAGGTGAGTCTCGGTCTCCCCCGGTACCTACATCCTTCCACTTTCGCATTATTCCATTCATTGAAACTTCAACTTCCATTTTTTGAATAGGTTTGGGATATTCTTTGGTAGGCAGCGGCCTAGCTGTACCCTTGGTATTACAAAGGTCCATAGTCGGCATTAACACTTACCATCAGGTGTGCTGCTTGCTCGTTTGACACGAACACAAATATAAGTGATATTTGTGTTCGTTAATTATGTTTGTAAAGTGAGAACAATAATTAATAAATCACACAAAAAACTATCCAATATTGAGATCAAAATCACACGACACTCCACACGGAAGGTCGGCATTTAAACCGCTCCGCCATCTGTGCAGTCTCATTTATTTTAGAGATGAATGATTTATTATGTTTAAACATTGGGCTGCGTATTAAATTTATATCTACCATCGGATCGACACGTGGCCCGTATTAAGGAGATCCGTAAAAAAAACTATGAGTTGTTTTTTTCTTTTTATATTGTTTAGTTATTACATATCAACATTATGATGGTAAGCGGTAATATGCTAGGCAAATGGTACAGCAGTAAACATACCGGAACAGCCTATGAAGCATTTAGTTGCACGATTGTATTAGATCGAGGATAATGTTATTTTATTACTACTCTAAACTAACATCATCATTCTCCTGCTCTTCTCCCAATAACATGAGGTCGTCGCAATATGAACTTGTACATATTGAAAAAGTTATTGACAATAGTTTTATGACCACCCGCCTGACTGACGTCAACCCTGCTTGGGAATGTAATTGTTGACCAAACGGCATCAGATGGTGTTGGCCCGGGTCGATATAAAGCTCTTACTCGTCCTTCACGACATGGACGAGCAGAGCAATGGTTTATAGTAATCGTAGCCGCTATCACACAGCACTCTAACACTACCAATGGAAGATAAAATCTACTAGATACCGTATATGTTATTACATGATATGGATCAGACTAAGTGTAACCATAACGGAGGAGAACATATAGGCATGTATAAATATGAATGAGAGACGATTGTTAGAATTGGGACATATAGAAATCCGTAATCTCTGCCAACTACTTTGGAAAACAGAAATTAGTGTATTTTTTTGATACACAATACAAAAAACCACATATTTTTCATACTATTACGATGTATTCATAGTTCATCTATCCATAAGCCTGTAGACGTCTATTGTTGCGACTTAGAACGGTCTTATGCCACAGACTTTCGAGAAGTCGTCAGTCCACCTAGAAGGAGATCGTCCTTTGACGTATACATATATACGAATACTATATTATGAAAAAAATAATCTAAAACTTACTTTGTATCTAAAATAAACAGTATCTCTATAAAATAAACATCAATTTCAAATCATAATATAAAACTGTTTGGTCTCGACGCTTCGTAAAGCTACATAAGATACAATCCAATTAATAAGTTTCAATATCAATAATTCGATGCACTTTCATGTCTGAAATCTATACATTGTCTGGCTTTTATTTTTGCTTAGTTTCAATGCAGAATGCAATATATTGATCACGGAGCAACGAACTTGAAGGCAAAGAACTTACAATATACTTAGTTTAATATGAAAGAAAATTACTTTAATAAGTTTCTATAGTAGTTAACTTAGCTGTTTTCATAGCTGCCAGAAGTGATATAATTAAATTGATTCTGTTTTCATAGCTGCCAGAATTAAAATATTTTTTTTTATAGCTGCCAGAAGTGAAATAATTAAATTGATTACGTTTCTAACTAGGTTAAAAAACTATTTGAATAACAGATCTTTTTTCTAAATAAACTAAGCTAAAAGCTTCTTACACTAGTTGAGACAGTCCTCAGTTGAAAAGGTGAAATTCTTATTATTTTTGTTAGTAAAAGAATGTTATTGAAAAATAAATTAAGGTACTTGATTTCTATATGCGTTAGTAGATATAGTTGCATTTACAAATAAAATTGATATAATATTGTTGATATCTGTAAATGTAGTAATGAGATTGTCAACTGTCTTTGAAGTACCCTATTGCATTAAAATGGTTAGCCGAAAAGGATTTGTTCTAAGTTTGCCTTACTTTTGGAGGAATTAATCTGTTTGATTAATTTAATAAGTAATGTAAATTATTATTAACAAACGTCTGGTTAAGAAGATATATAATGCGAAAGTGGAAGGATGTAGGTACCGAGGGAGACCGAGACTAACCTACCTAGACCAGATCGGTCATGTACTGAAGAAAGGTGGAGTCAAGAGTCTCCGAAACCGGCGAGCGTGTATGAAGAGAATTATGAATATTGAGGAAGCGAGTGAAGTATGCAAGGATAGAGTTCTCTGGCACTCTGTTCTCTCTGCCTACCCTGCAAGGGATATGGCGTGATGATATGTATGTATTATATTTAGTCCTTTATACATTTAAGCGAGGTCCGATAGTACCGTTCGTTGGACACATTTAATAGTGGTAGGACGACACTGTTGACAGTACTCTGTCTACAGCCGTGGGCCGCTCCGTTTGGGGGTAGTACCATACTCTCGCAGAAAATCGACGCCTAAACAGTGGCAATGTGCTGCTGTGCATCGTTCGGTGAGCGAGAGAGCCGGCAGTCCATCTTTTTGGGTGGGTTTAGGATTATTAGTAGGCAGTGGCCTAGTTTGTATCCCTAATATTGCAAAGGTAGGCGGCAGTAACACTTACCATCAGGTGCGCTGCTTGCTCGTATGCCATCAAGAGCAATAAAAAAGAGAAACAATGGCGTGATTTTTTTTTATGTTAACACCTTTTCGCTTATGCCAAGATTAAATCGACACTCTCGATCGGTAGTCCCATGTAAACACAGAGAATTTAGGTTTAAATTATCAAAGACAAGTGTATTTATCCCAGGTCCTAATAATTGATAATACGCTTGATATATAATTTTTAATCTTATTATATCCTAACACAAGAATACCTAGCATTCATTCTGGTATAACACAAAAATCTTTACTGACAAGAATTCTTGCTGAAGTATTAATTGGCAGCAAAATTTGCCAAGTGTTTCAGCTCGACTGGGCACAAAACAAAGGTCAAATTGACCTCTTGCTGATACGTTAGAGAATCGACGATTGCCCGAGATCACGGAAAATTTTTTACGATCGCGGTGAGTCATATAAAAAATGGGTTTGATGCAAGTACATACGTGAATATAAAAACCAAGGCCCTCACATGACGGAGGGTTGTAAAAATGTTCTTCGATTACAATTTTGTAAGGTAATGTAGCGGTGTTGGATATGACTAGTAGGAAGTATTACAATAGGTATGACTGGGCAAAAATTTCGGGTTTACACGCGTGGCTATGAAGACTTGCGTGCATTATGAGGATAATGTTATACTATATTCATCTAATTATATCAAAAGGTAGCTACATAATGAATTATACAATTAATCCTTACTAATATTATAAATGCGAAAGTAACTCTGTCGGTCTGTCGCTATTTCACGCCAAAACTACTGAACTGATCTAAATGAAATTTCGTACACAGATAGTCTAGAGCCTAACAAAGGACATAGGCTACTTTTTAATGCAAAAAAAAGGGGGTTGTGAAGGTGATGAAAAGTTGTAAGGAAGTAGGTATCGTCATTTTTAAAGCCAGAAGCTTGAAACTTATTTTTAGGCTATTAATCAGATATAAATAAATATGACATTAACATGTTGTTAAAATTTACCCTTAAGGGGTAAAATAAAAATAGGGGATGTAAACCTTTAGGAAAGTAACATTTTACGCGGACGAAGCCGCGGGCAGAAGCTAGTAGGTATATAGATATAACTACCTACTTATTTATTATCGCCATATATGAAACCACTTTTTAAATTTTGTTTTAAAAAGAGAATTCCCTGCACTAAGGAAATATAACTCTTATATTGCGGACTTCAAAAACATGTAAATAACAGATAAAAATTACACCAACATCTCAACTCATCTCAACACATCAATTTGTGGATTGCACAAAGTTTTGTCGTGCGTAGGATTCGAACTCACGACACTTGGCACGATGGGTTGGCATCTTAATCATTACGCTACTTGTGCAGTCAATTTTAAATCAACGAGGTTATTAACTTTATTTAAGGAAAACACAAGAACATCCAATCAATTATACAATCAACGAAGTTTTATAATTGCACAATTATTTCTTTTTAATTAATTTGACAGCATAGATGGCGTAGTGGTTAAGATACCAACCAATTTTTTTTTTTGTTTGTTGGACTATGGATGCGTCTCGCCCCGCCGAATCGGTCCGGGGTGATGGAAAGGCGGCGCGTGACCCCACCGTAAAACTCGTCTCTCTTCGCCGTGCGAGCGGACCACCGGTACCCGATTTTTGACTTCGGTGGCCGTTAAGATACCAACCTTCCATGCCAGTTTCGTGGGTTCGATTCCTACGCAAGACAATACTTTGTGCGATCCACAAAATTTTGTTCTGAGTCTGAAATTTGTCTGCGTTATTTGCATGCTAGTAAAGTCCCCCGTAATACAAGGATGATTAGTGAAGGGTGGTTGGTGTCTTTGTATTAAAAAATTATAATAATAACATATCAATATCAACTATTGAAAATAGGCTTCCCCGAAGAGGGTATTTATCAAAACGCTGAGTGGAACATCCTTTAACCGGTTTTTACGACTGCCACAGGCAAGTAAGGGATTAGTGATACATTGAATTCTTAATCTGTCACTACAAGGGTATTTCATAGTTTTTAATATACATATTATGGACAAAATGTATTTATAAAACGTGCTTGTAGCTGTTACAATATTAAGTATAACAACATAGATATTTTTAATGAAACTCTTAGTACTTTTAGATCTCAACTTTCCAAATTTGCGGCATAACTTGTGATTTCATGTATTTCTTTACCTACTTCTTTACTTTTCCTTTTATTTTATATAGCATATAGGTAATAGACTTTTAATTACTAATCTCTTAATATTAGAAACTTTATTGGTGCCAGTGTTAATTATTTTAATATTTTTTTTCTTATTGTAAATTAATTATAATACTGTATGTTTAAATTCAAAATACAATCAACTAAATATAACAAAAAATTAACATGAGATAAAAACTGACAAATACTTGGCACCTAAAAGCATGTAAGAAAGTCGACACAGAATAACGTGTGACCTCATTAAGCGAGTATGGCATGGGGACCATAAAAATCCCGTATTAAGCCCTCCATCAAGTGGGTGCAGACATTTATTAATTAGACGAGACGCCTTCATATCAGGATATTGGCAATTCTCACGTGACCTATAGCGTAATTAGGAAATTATTCCCAAGATAATTTTTCGTACAGTATAGTTAATACTTATTGCAATTATTAAGAACTAGCTTCTGCCCGCGTAAACGGTAACTTTCCTAAAGCTTTTCATCCCCTATTTTTATTTTACCCCTTAAGGGTTAATTTTTTTTTACGAAAGTTTAATGTCATATTTATTTATATTTAATTAATAGCCTAAAAAAAGGTTTCAAGCTTCTCGCTTTAAAAATGACGATAATTCCTTACAACTTTTCATCCCCCTTTACAACCCTTTTTTGGATTAAAAAGTAGCCTATCGTAGTCCTTTATCAGGCTGTAGACTATCTGTGTACCAAATTTCATTTAGATCGGTTCAGTAGTTTTGGCGTGAAAAAGCGACAGACAGAGTTACTTTCGCATTTATAATATTAGTAAGGATAAGTGGTTTGCTAGCCTCATATAAATTGGGATAAGGGTAAGACGAAGATTTATTTAATTTCTGATATAAAATAAGTATTTTACAGATCAGAAAAATATATGAAAACTGGGATAACATTTATTGGAGCAGTCAGCAATTTCTTAGATATAAAAGTAGAAGGATATAACAGAAACAGTGCTCTAAAACCCAGAAGGCAACTATTCTTAAGACCTGACAAGTAGCAGTTCCTCCTACGCTTCACACAAGACTCATACGATGCAGTAAGTATAAAATTCACTACCTTGTCATTAAAGACGACTAAGGGATATAATATACAGAAAACATTTACACAAGAGAAGGAAATCTTGAAATAAAGCCAACCCGTTTTACCAGCGTGGTGTAATATGTCAATTTCACTCACTCGAGCCTCCTACACAATGTAGGTGGCTCGAGTCCAGCCACTGGGCCGTATGTGCACCAAGATAAAACTAAATTTGTATTATTATACATTACAATTAGTTGATTATGTTAGAAAAATACAATAATCATTATCCTTTCTTTCCCGTGGGTTGTATAATTTTAACTATAATCATATATTTTGAGAATCTCAGCTACGGTATCAGAGATTTCCATGAAATTTTGTATGCGGGACTTTTTGGGGGTGATAAATCGATCTAGATTCATTTATATAAAATATCTTTTTGTCAATGTTTTGTTTGTCAGAAAATTATTAGAATGTGAAAGCAAATTTGATTGCTGTAATTTAAAATAGGAATAGTTCAGTTGGGAAATCAAGCAGTATAATCCAAACTAACTTCGGTTCGATCCTACACACTACACTTTTTTAATGTTTTCGCTTTTTTATTTTTTAATTATTTTTTTATCAAAAAAACACTGATAATAAAATACCGAGTTAAACTCGGTCATCCAAATGAAAATATTATACAAATCCGTCCGTCTGGCCAGCGTGATGAAATAGGCTAAATCCCCTTATCTATAGAAGGAGCATGTTTAACAGTGGGACGTATATGAGAGACCATATTTGAAAAATATAAAGTGATGCAACGATTAAGGTTTAAAAAATATTAAATATCCCTCGTGAGATGGTTATTAACCTCTTAAAAATATTCATTGCAGTTAGTACGAACGCCACGCGTTATTCAAAGTGTATTTTAAGTTCGCGCTAATTACATTTTGATGAGCAAAGTGTGAGTAACAAGATTACAAGAAGCATTAAAAAGACATGATACATTCTATGTGCACCCTAAAATATTATATTTTGACGTTCGTTATCATAATGTACTCTGGGAATCATCATCATTCTCCTACTGTTATCCCAATTACTTGGGGTCGATACAAAATGTACTCTTCTTTCATAGTACATATTGTAAAAGTTATTGGCAATAGTTTTATGAACCGCCGCCTGCCAGAGGTCAACCCTCCTTGGGAATGCAATTGTTGAGCAAACAGCATCAGATGGAGTTGTGCCAAGGTCGTTATAATTATGTATTCTGAGAATATGTATAAATATGTAACGTCACTCTAACAAATTTGACGATTGTTGGATTTAGACTTACACATGGGCGATATTACCATAACCTTTCTCTTAAATCTTTTTAAACGTGATGGTATCATCTCCGCCGACAGCCCGGTACCAATCAATATTGCCGCCGAGGTGTCGCCCTAATGCGATTGGTCTTTTACAGGTGGCTGACTAATCGCCGGTCTGTCCAACCGCGCTCTCAGCTAGGGACATAGACCCACAAAGAGTAGACGATTTTACGTACACGACACGACAGATTGACAGTGTTATTGCCTATTCACAGCGTTATTTTTCCATTGGTTTTTACCATCCGTTACAGTGTTTTCCCCATGACCTCTAAATTTTAGTTAAGGCTTAAAACAATGTAAGTACGAGTAACACATCATCAATGTCATGCTTCATTTTTATTGGTTTAGTAATTGTTTAAATTTTGAAGATTATCAAATTTAATGAGAATTTTATAGATGGCGCCACCTACTACAATAAATTTTATTAATTTAATCATAACCTTCCTATTATGGATGTCAAATGGCTTACTTCGGTGAAGTTTTCCATTGTGGTCAAACAAACAATAAAGGCAAAATATTTTTGTAAATGGCAAATATTAGTTTTGAATCTTAATATTCCGTCCATAGTTCTTTGAGCATTTCACCCGTTAATTATATTATTGGATGTTTAAATGCTATAAAAAAGTTTTGAGAAAGTTATAAAAAAGTTTTAAGTGAGTATCCTTTACCACTTCTTTCTGTTTTTAGCCAAAGACATTTTCTCTTTCCTAACCGCCCGGTCAAGAACAACGTCACTGTCAGCGGCAGCTCAGTGCAGTGCGGCGAGCGATAAGAACAAATGTACTACTATGATCAATGACGCCACGAGTCGCCGCTCACGGCGGCAACGTCAGCGGTTTTACCCAGTGAATTGGGGCATTTCAGTACATTTGTTCTTACCGCTCGCCACCCCGTGCTAAGCTGCCGCTCATAGCGGCGTGCTCGTGGCCTGACCATAAATGAATGTATGACTATCAAAAAAACATATAATATAACAGTGAGTTTGTTAAGGCGAAGTCATCCTGAAGCCCCTCAAAACTTATCTGACTTATAATGAACTATCAAAAGCGGTATCGCCAATTTAGCTTTGTCCAAAGTTTAATCAAGTTTGTATCTTCTTACAAGTAGTGGGGAAGTTAAGAGTGAATGGCGACAGGAGCGGCATAGTTCAATCAACTAAATATAGAGCCCCGTTTGAGATCGCCAAAAGTGCTGGTTTTATGCTAATCTCATGCTTGGGGGGTTCTGCAGAATTGTCTTCCGAACGTTTTCGCTAGGAAAACTTTAATTTCGTCTGTTTACATTGGCACAGACGAGGTAGCGGTCGTTTTGAACAATGCTTTGAAACGGTAATTCAACATCGACGACGATTGTTACGACATCTCAATTAAGAAGTGTTTGTGTTTCGTATTAATACACTTCGTTCGTTCTTCGACTTGAATTTTCTGTGTATAAAGTGCTACCTAATTGATAAATCAATAATGTATTAAATATCTGATACTCGCTGTTCGACCTTTGTTGATAGCAAAATTCATGATATGTCATACTTGGGGGTCAAATAACCCCTTGACATTTAACTTGCTGACCTTTCTAAATCTAAGGGACGTCTAGCTATCACAAGTGCTTGTAAACACCATCAAAGACTTTTCAACTTTGACATTGTCTTATACCTTTTCTAACAGATAAACAATTTTTATATAACCGATTGCCAAATTTTGTACAAACGACTTTTATTTTACAATAAAGTGACGTCAACATCCACGTCTATTGGAAATTCGTACCAACCGCCTCATCAATTAGACCAGTGTAGGTAGGTACGTACAATAATATATATTATCATCTCTATAGAAGACGTTTTACACACCATCTACCAGATTTTTTTTTCACTGTTCTGACGTAATACATAACTGATAATTCAGTTGGAAGAGATTTCCAATAGATCAGTGTTCAAATCCCACGTGCAGTCATCATTTTTCGCTCACAATTAAGTTTTAATAAATAGCCTAATATTTCAAAATCTAAATCTCAAAAATTTTGATTATTAGATTTTACATTTAGTGCCCTCCAGCATCTCATCATTATGACCAGTAGATATAGAGACAAAATTGACGTCAATATACGTGTATATTCATACGCAAAATATTAAACGGGAAATATGGGATGTAATAAAACTGATAAGAACATATGCGTGTCACGAATACGTCCGCTGGTTTATCTTGTACGTAAATGGTTTTGCCAGTAAAGTATTCAGTGCGAGGGATCTATCACGACATGGTACAGGTAGATGGGAGTAGTCACGTGCGACCGCTGTGGCACGTAAGACCATCCTCAGGGATTTACCCATGTCAGTGGCCCAACGATTGCGGTCGACTTCACTAAGAGCTGGTCCGTAACTCAAACTGGGATTGTGCGGGGCTTTGTGTATTGTTATGACGAGATTTACGGCATATACTGACTTTACCTCCCATCTTTATTAAGTGCGGGGTGTTGACAAACTCTGAAATTGGATAACGCAAATTCTGAAGCCTCAAATTGACTTACTTAGCGTTTAAACTTTGCCATTTTTGTCGGTGTGTAAATGTGTTCTTTTTTTCAAGCAACGAAAGCGTAAAAACTGTTTTTAGATTTAAAGACTGATACAAATACATCGTATGAACCTTCTTCCGTGTGATACCACATATCTATCGAGGTTTACGACCGTGACGGGTAACCAATTTCAAAGTTATATTTATAACATACTTTCAAACTATTTATTCTCTTTTTATTTTTAATCAAAAACTTGAAAGAAATTAATAAAAAAACATAAAATCTATTTTATTAATAACAAAAAAAAAAAATAATAATCATAGGCAGACTGGGTAACATTCCGTGATCAGAATACTTGAAAAGTATTCTGGAATGTAGGAATAATAAAAAATAAATACTAAAGCGATAACATCGGTAGTAATACTAACTTTTATTTCATATGTATAATCATGTAAACATCTAAAATAAAGCAAAAAAAAGCTTAACTAATATTATAAATACGAATGTAAGTTTGTTTGTTACGCTTTCACGCCTAAACCACTAAGAGGTCATTCATAAATTATGTAAGGCGATTGTTGACTGAAAATTATAACTTTTTACTATACGCAGTCCTAGTGAACCTGCCATAACGTAAGTTATTAAATTGAAAATTACTAATTTTAGTCAAAACTGTGACAAATAATTTATTAATAAGATTAATGTTATTGCAGTGAGTTAATGATACTTGTAGTAAGAAAATTGTAATAAAAGATATTTTCAGAATAAATGGAGTAATATTTGATCAATAGGGCCTTTTCTTACAAAAAAATATTAATGGTCAGGAGGGAGTAGTTCCACTCTTAGGGTGTCTTACGGTTTTTTGGGTTGCAAATCATTCTTCAAAATCCCTTACGTAATTTATGAACGGCCCCCTAAACTGATTTTAAAAATTCTTTCACTAATGAAAAGCTACGTTATCAGCGAGTAACATAGATTATATTTTATCTGAAACGTGAACTAGACGGGTGAAAATGAGGGAATTTGCTAGTATTTAATAAATAAACTAATTGGAAAATATTTTTTTAATAGATATATTTTATAAGGACATTGGCCGAACCATTATTGGATAACTATTGTCTTCATTACGGACACTGTATGAATAGTTAATGAAATAACGGTAGTAGGCGGAAGCTATAGTCACGATATAATATCTAAATAGCAACTCAAACAAGTTATTATCAGCGGTTCAGTTATAAACGACAAACGCTATTAAGGTAACTGTTATCGCGGACATTATCGAGGGTGAAAAGGATAAGCAAGCAATAGCCGCCCCACCTGGTCGAGAGCTTCGTCGATTATTATCTAAGCGAGTTTTTGACATTGTAGCAACGAATTATTTAGTTCAAGAACTTTCATTAAAATTCTGTAACTACCTACCATGTTCATCATCATCATTTCAGCTCATAAATGTCCCACTGTTGGGATCGAGCCTCCTCCATAATGGGAGGGCAATTGACTTACTATACCACGCTGGTCAGACGTGTTGGTAAAGGGTTTGGTTTAGAGTTTTCCTTCTCTTGCATAGATGTTATATGCCTTTTATCTCCCTTAGTCGTCTCTTACGATCACCCACAGGTAAGATAGCGGGTGGTGAATTGTATTCTTACTCCGTCACCACACGGATAGTTAATATTCTATAACTACCATGTTAACAAACAATAAAACCTGATCAATACAAAAATACAATATGTCAACGCCGTTTACTTCCCCGAGGGAGACGTAAATAACAGATTGAAAGACCTCCAGTGAAATTGGCAGCGGTTCTTATCTGAGAAACTTATAACACCAGCTGTGGTCGCCAACACTTTTTACAAACATGTAGATTATGATATCATTATTAGCGTGGCCTGTGCCCAATAAGAAATATAGCACTATTAGCATAGGGAGGTCTCTACGTTCAATAGTGGAACACGATAGGCTGGTGCGGGTATAGAATGGCTGACTAACGTAAGCAGATAAAATAACTGCAAAAGAAGGAACATTCGAAGCAAAACCCTATACTACATTCTAACTATCGTGGTAATAGCCAACTTGCCTTTTTTTTTAGAAAAAGTACATATCTAATAATGTCCTGTACATAATCCGAAGAATGGAAAGAAGTGAAATGCAAACGACCAATTTAAAAACCAAGAGACTTTTTTTTAAATAGTATTTGACATTTAAAAAAAAGTATTTAACAAATTCGACCAATGATTTACTGGAGTAATTTAATATTTTCATTGCCCCTGGACGTTGGGTAAATTTGCTGGTAATTTGTAACCATCGCTCATGAATTTTAACAACATCAAGGATTGGCCAAATTGTTCGCTACCGCAAGAATAGTGCTATTTTGTTGGTTATCTCAGTTTTTGATACAATTTTAATTGAAGTGTTGCCCGACTACTTAAAAAATATCAGAAATAGGAATGCTACATATTCCTGATTAACATTACATATCAGATTTTTTATACATGTTTGTATATTTTATTTAATTAATATGCAAATTGGTTCAATAAATATGTAGCTTAAAACTAACTAGAATTTTTATTTAACCTTGTCTCTACAATTCGAAGAATATACTTAAAATCACGCCTAAGTCGAATTTTTAGTTATTTAATACTCCATATCTGGAACAACTTATTCAATTGAAAACTCATTAACTCGTTTTATTTTTGCATTTATCACGACATTCTAGTTATAAAGATTCTACTGTATTATAATATGAGAAATCTTAGTAATATACATAGATATATTTTGAGTATATTACCTGCAAATATCAAACAAAACCTACACAACAATATCAGTATTTCTCATTGATACTTAAAATGCGAATTGTGAGTGTG
Organism: Lymantria monacha; assembly: GCA_905163515.2. Lineage (NCBI taxonomy): Eukaryota > Metazoa > Arthropoda > Insecta > Lepidoptera > Erebidae > Lymantria > Lymantria monacha. The sequence continues at coordinate 7,563,797 of LR991107.1, read as the reverse complement.
TACTTGCTTTCACGTCGTAACTACTCAATAGATCACTGTGAAAGTTCGTATACACGTTGCGAGCGATACAGAAAAAGCACCTTTTAGCATGAAAAAAATACTATTGGCGATGGATAGAATAATCTATTGACAAAACCCATACTAACGGGATCGTAGCTAGTTAACATTAATGATGAAATATATCAAACTAAAAAAAACGGTATTTGATATGTTTGTATACATTAATTGGTAACGTTCACATAAAAATATTTTAACGTAAAAACACAAAAGTTTGACAGTGTAAGACTGAAATGCCGTAAGCTTTGCCGCACCAAGTCCCAATTTTGTCCCAACTGCCGAATTCTTTGGACATTGAAATGTAGCCGTTTATTTACAAAGAATTCAAATTAATTTAACAGCTATGAATCAACTTGTCAAGTCTTCAAAGGGCGAATAATTTCACTTCAAAGCTTATGAAATACTGCGGTCTAGGTGGAATTTACTAATGAAAGCAACAACGTTGAAGTGATGGCGAGTACAGAAATCAAAAAGTTATATACTTTAGTTTTAAACATTATACAATTATGTATCGTATAATCTTTATTAAATAAAACATTTTAGACTATAATTACAAAATACCAATCATCATCATCTCAGCTCATATATGTCCCACTGTTGGGCTCTAGCCTCCTCCATAATGGAAGTGTAATTGACCTACTATGACGCTGGTTAGACGTGTTGGTATAGGATTTTGTTTCGAGTTTTCCCTCACTCGCATAGATGTTGTATGCGTTTTATATCCCTTAGTCGTGTCGTACGATCACCCGCGGGTAAGATAGGGAGTGATGAATTGTATTCTTACTCCGTCACCACACGGAAAATACCAATATATTTTGATAATCTGAAGGCAAAATGTTTGTATGCACTAAATTTTAAATTCTAAGCAACTGATTTATAAATATAGTTATTAACAATAATGTTATTCTGGCAATTTATAGCACTGTCATATATGTTGAAATATAAATTAAAAGGTGCCTTAAACTTGGCAAACTATATTCTACCCATACTCCGTCCAGTTATCCGTGGATGACAGCAGATCGACATGTGGTCTCATAACACGAGACCTTTCGCGGCAGTTTACCTTGAGCGGACCAACAGAACCGTAGACATTTTTAACATGCGTTAGGCTAGAAATCTTATTTTATTATTTATTGCTTATTTATATCAATTTTAACGGTGGAAGTATTTATAATAATCATTATATGGTAATGTAGCAATAAAAATAGGTACGTTACCATCTGTGGACGATGTGTAGAGCTTCTTGCATAACTCCTGCGGACCGCCGAGCGCGTTGATTTTGGCCAAACCCTCGGCGCCGCGAGACTCCATCAGCTCGCGCAGCTGCCGTAGGGTGACGCCATATTGCGCCGGCCGCCCCTCCACCGTAGCCATGGTGCCGGGCTCGCGGCCGCCGCCCGCACCACGCCCGACAACCCTCTAGCTCTGTAACAAAGAACATTACTACTTAAAACATTTACTTTTTTTTTAGCTTATAGTGGCAAAAGAGCAAGCAGCACATCTGATTGTAAGTGTTACTGCCGCTCATGGACTTTCGTTAATACCCTGGTAATCCAGTGATACAGTCATGGCGCTGCCTCCTAACCTAAACCTATACATAAAGTTGGGCTTTCGGCTTTTACACTCAACTAATGAAGCGCAATAGCACATTGCCACTCAGACGTCGATTTATTGCGAGAGTGTGGTACTACCCCAGACGGATAAGCCCGCGGCTGTAGACAGAAAACTATCAACAGCGTGATCATACCACTACTACAGTTTTTGTAACCCATTTTTAAGATTAAAAGACAATTTCAACTAGATTTAAAACAATTGTCTATAGATCGCAAAAAAAATTGTTAGCTAGATTAATTTGTGTCCGTTAATTGTGTGTGTATTCGACAATTTATTTTAATACTTCGCGCGAAATCTTGAAAAAAAAAAAAAAAAAAAAAACAATTCAAGTCTGCGAATTATAATGCTTGTCATATTTATAGTATTATAAAACATCCTATTGTGTGAACTAAGTGTTGAACGGTGCATAATTAAACATTCACCCTTGTACACCCTGGTTCTTCGCACCCGCTAAAGGGGCGCAACATAATTACTGACGAAGCTATATTGGATATAATTACTTTTGCATAACTTAGTCATAATTTATGATTATTACTTTGTTGTAATTATGTATTCTCCGTTAAGAATGGTAGTTATTATAAAGGATAGTAAACTAATTGGTCGCTTCGTGCTGTAGGAAGCTGTATAGCAACAGTAGCGAACTGTCGTTATAAATAGCTAGACAGACAAGCGAACGGAGAATGAAAGCTGTATTTGATAAAGGTAAAAAAAAATGTATGTGATGACGGAGTCAGAATACAATTCACCACCCCCTTTTTGTCCCTGGATGTCTTAAAAAGCGACTGAGCGATATAATATGCACATAACACCTATTCAAGAGAAGGAAAATTCGAAATAAAACCCTATACCAACACGTCTGACAATTGTGGTATAGTAATTCTCCTTCAAATTACTGAAATTTAGCATTTAATATGCTTGACATACATACATACATATCATCACGCCATATGCCTTGCAGGGTAGGCAGAGAGAGCAGAGTGCAAGAGAACTCTATCTTTGCATACTTCACTCGCTTCCTCAACATTCATAATTCTCTTCATACACGCTCGCAGGTTTCGGAGACTCTTGACTCCGCCTTCCTTCAGTACATGACCGATCTGGTCTAGGTAGGTTAGTCTCGGTCTCCCCCGGTACCTACATCCTTCCACTTTCGCATTGTATATCTTCTTAACCAGACGTTCGTTCGGCATTCTTTCCACATGTCCGAACCATCGGAGCATTCCCTATCGCATCTTTACACCAATACTCTCTTTCATATGCTTGACTATTTATAAAAACCCGATTACCGAGCGAAAATGATTGTCACAAGTGGGATTCGAACCCACACCTATTGGAAATCCGTTCCAATCGTAATCGGGTTTTTATATTCTCCCTTCAGTTACAAGAGGAAGCTTGATCCCAAGAGTGGCCTCTGTGATTAGGAATAATGCTAAAACTGCTACATTTTGCAATAGAAATCTATTAAGGAATCCAGATGCATTTTTTTAAGAGAACTGTGTCTATATGAGAATCCCCGAAAACTATCACTGATTACGTTATTTAAAAAAAAAGGCATAACCAAAAAAAAAACCGTAATGGTCTGTTAATAATAAATCCTCGATGACTCTTATAGAATATTAATGTGTCCACTTTAGTGCACCAAGATCGTCAACAATACGCTCTATAGAGAATATTCTTTACACGTACAAAGTGGGGGTATTTAGAAATCCTTATACAAACTTCTCCACAATAGGCTGCTTAGAAACGTAGGTGCCGGATGGGCTTGCCAAAAAGAGAGGGTTAAGTACTCCCTAAACTGTACTGAATACACAATAGGGGTGTGTCTGAAGGGTGAGAGGCTGCTTATTCCCGTATTTTATATACACAAAATCACCTCGAGTGGAAATTATTGCTGACGTATCAAGTTAAGATGATTGCAAATGTTGTCGTTATTTCGTTGCTTCGCGTATGTTTAGCGAAGGAAGTACATATACGGGGTAAATCTTCAACTTATTCTATTGTATGTTCTTCATCTGAATTTAATCTCGTCAAAACCAGGCAATTTTAGAAATATGTATATTGCTATTATAAAGCTGGAATTTCTTCATATATATTATACAATATAAAGACTAACAGCCGTGTTTGAAAACACTTTCATTGTTTCGATAGCCCATTTTATAGGAAAAGATTATAAGGTTTTAAATTTAAAATCAAGTGCTGCAGAAAAAAAAGAAGTGGTGCAACTAATCTTAAATATTAGCAAATCGAACAAAATTCTGTCGCTGTCATAACAACAGTTAATATAACAAATAGCGCAAGAAATTCTAACATTATAATGTGATTGCTGACAATTATCAGCGAATATATCCTTACTAATATTATAAATGCGAAAGTAACTCTGTCTGTCTGTCGCTCTTTCACGCCAAAACTACTGAACCGATCTAAATGAAATCTGGTACACAGATAGTCTAGAGCCTGATAAAGGACATAGGCTACTTTTATGCAAAAAAGAGTTGTAAAGGGGGATAAAAATTTGTAAGGAATTATCGTCATTTTTAAAGCCAGAAGCTTGAAACTTATTTTTACGCTATTGATTAGATATAAATAATAAATATGACATTAAAATTTCGTAATAAATTTACCCTTAAGGGGTATAAAATGAGTTACCTATTATGTCACGTTAGTCAGGGCGGTTAGTATAGGGTTTATGTCTCCTTCTCGTGCTTGCAATATTATCTGCTTATGTCTCTCTTTCATCTTTTATATATAAAAAAAAAATGTTTATTAGCTGTCGGCGACTTTGCTTGTATTAGATTTTGATGTACGTAGATTTTGTCAATCTATTACTTTAGTCAAATTAGTACTTTTTTCTCGATGAAAGGTAACCTTTATCCTTCTCTGTATTACTGACAACGTGTATACAAGCTTTCACGACATTGAGTAGGTAGTTAGGATGTGAAAGTGTGAGAAACAAACAAATAAAATGATATATATATATATATATATATATATCATCACGCCATATCCCTTGCAGGGTAGGCAGAGAGAACAGAGTGTCAGAGAACTCTATCTCTGCATACTTCACTCGCTTCCTCAACATTCATAATTCTCTTCATACACGCTCGCCGGTTTCGGAGACTATTGACTCCACCTTCCTTCAGTACATGACCGATCTGGTCTAGGTAGGTTAGTCTCGGTCTCCCTCGGTACCTACATCCTTCCACTTTCGCATTGTATATCTTCTTAACCAGACGTTCGTTCGGCATTCTTTCCACATGTCCGAACCATCGGAGCATTCCCTTTCGCATCTTTACACCAACACTCTCTTTCATACCTACTCGCTCTCTTACGTCGTCGTTACGGATGCGGTCGGTCAGCCTAACTCCACAGATTTTCCGCAGAGATCGCATTTCGACCGCATTAATTTTACTTTCATACTCTTTTCTGCATACCCAACTCTCGCTTCCATACAGTAATGTTGGGACAAGCACTGCGTTATGTATTGCTACACGTGCCTTCTGGCTGAGGTGGTGGCTGCCGAGAAGTTGCCCCAACGCTCCGTTCACTCTATTTCCCGCATTCACTCTTCGCTCTATATCAGTGCTGTACCGTCCATCTCGGCTAAATCCACATCCAAGATATACAAATTCATCCACTTGCTCTAGTACATCATTACCTATTGTTACTCTTACATCTGTTCTGGCTTCATCTCTTTCAAAGACCATTATTTTGGTTTTGCTCACATTCACGCGTAGACCCCTTTTCTTACAATCTTCTGTCATTGTGTCGACTAGGGTCTGCAGGTCAGTCGCTGACTGTGCCAGCAGGACTGCATCATCTGCATAAAGCAGAGCAGAGACCACTGAGTCACCCATCTGGACTCCCACATTCATATCGCTCAACCTTTGGAGACATTTATCCAGATATATGATAAACAGCCTGGCTGATAGAACGCAGCCCTGCTTAACGCCGATATTGACGTCAAACCAAGGCGACATTCCATCATCCAGCCGCACACAGGCTCTACAGCCCATGTAACTGGATTGCACAGCCTGCAGCAGTTTACCGTTAATACCATACTCCGGTAAAATGTCCTAAAGTTCCTTACGTACAACCGTGTCAAATGCTCTCTCCAGATCCACAAAACTGCAGAAAACCCTCTGACCTAGGGCCAGATGCTTCTCCACAATGTTGCGCAGAGAGAACACTTGATCCATGCATCCCCTTCCACTCCTGAAACCTCCTTGTGTCTCACACAGTAAACTAAACTAACTAATGAAATGATGAATTCGTATTTATAATATTAACTAGGAGTCTAGGATACTAAATATCTATTTTTACCATCTTCCATACACCTACATGAGTTCTTCACAATTTTATTATATACTAACGTTTCGACGTCGATTCGTTTCATTTTTATGAGATTTTTACCTTAACTGAACGAACATGAATCTTTATAACTGAAGCAAAAAGTGGCAGTTGAAACTCGACTTTATGAATGAAACAAAAGAGCCAAAGGCATTGTTTTAATTGTCTAAAACTATATTCGCATTATTGCCTTTCTAATTAAACTAATTTGGGGTATATCGGTTGGATGGTTTCTTAATCTACAAAGGATCTAGAAACATGTTTTATATTTTATATATATACACATCAAAAATAACTTTTGGGTCAGTGAAAATATAGTTAAAATAGATGAATTTTATGTTAAAATACTTGTGATAATATTGATAGAAGCCAATGGAGCAGTAAGTAAGCGGTCCCTATAACTCAAACAGGGAGCGGGAGGGCGTTTATCAAACCTATTTTCGGCACTTCATTTACATTTATTTTGTTGAAGGTTCTTGCCTCGGGCAACTAGGAGATTAACAGTTGGCGGTTTTATTTGAGGATTGTTTTTCTGATTAACTAATTATATAACTTATTAATTGATATAATCAGCATAAAATTGGATAGGTAGCCTTAATATAATAAAATTAACTATATGTTTTGTCGGTCGCAAAAACACGATTGGTCAAGGCGAAGAACCGACAACAAATCAGAATAATAATCAGAATAATCAATTTATTGGTAAATATAGGATTTACAAGTCAAATAATGTACATAAAATATCGTCAAACGCATACAATAAATTATTTCATTGTCTTGTAATAGATTGTCATAGTATAAAATATAATAGTATAAAATAGATTCAATTAGGCAAAAATTATAATAAAGCATTAATTCATCCTTATAAATACACATACACACACAATCGATAAGGATCGTTAAAATTAGAAATATTTAGTTAAATTTATCAATAGCTATAATACTTTAGGGATAAAATCTTCAATACGATAGAAAGTATTTTGAATAAGCCATAATTTTAATTTATTTTTAAATATCGTCAGGCTAGGTGCGTCGGTTATATAATCTGGCAGTTGATTATATAAGGTGGGACCCATCACGTGTGTCAATTTGTCAGATTTGGCAAGTCTGCGAGGTATCTCAGCGAGTTTCTTACTACCGCGTGTGTTGTAGCCGTTCGAGTTATCTCCGCGAGTCCTGAATAAGTTAAGATTATGTCTAACGAACACAACAATCGAGAAAATAACCATTGAGGGAAAAGTGAGTATCTGCAGTGACCTAAAATAGGGTTTTAGCGAGGTCTCCTGTGTCACTTTCGCAATCGTCCTCACGGCTCGCTTCTGCATACGAAACACTCGCTCCCTATCGGCGGCGTGTCCCCATACGTCTGCACCATACTGTAGCCGTGACTGTACAGTCGCAAAATAACAGGTGCGGACCACATCTGCAGACACCACCCTCGACAGCCTTGCAAGAGCGTAACATGCACTTCCCAACTTTGCACAGAGTTTGTCTATATGCGTTCCCCATGTAAGTCCACGGTCTATATGAAATCCTAAAAATTTTGTGGACGTTACTTGTTCTATAACTGTCTTCCCTATTGATACAGTCATACTTCTAACCTGTCTACCAGAAATAGAAAAATGGATAAAATGAGTTTTTTTAAGGTTTAGAACTAGTCCATTCCACTCAAACCATTGCGCCAACTGTCGAGCTGTACGGTTCATCTGCTCCTCTAACCGGTCTAGTGTATGATCACTCAGGATGACAGCTACATCATCCACGTACATGAAAACTTCACCTTCAGTCACATGTTGGGGCAAGTCATTGAGTAGCAGAGAGAACAGAATATTGGAAACCGATGATCCTTGTGCTACACCCATTGTAGTTCCCAGGGCTTCAGATCTAGTCGCACCTCCGTCACCAACCACTACCTGCGTCCTATTGCACAAGAGATCTGTGAAAAGAGAGTGTGCACGACCTCCAATACCATAGTGTTGAAGTTTGGCTGACAGAACAGTGTGATCGGCAACATCAAAAGCTTTCGATAGGTCGCAGCACAGCACAGCAACTTGCTGTTTCCGCTCACATGCCTCCGTTATTCGACGGATGACTTCACGAACAAGGGAAGTGGTGGAACGGCCACTGCGATATGCATATTGGCGTTCTGATATTGCCCCATTAGTTACGAGGAATTCTGTCAAGCGACGACTCAACCCGTTTTCAAAAATTTTCGCAACCGCCGCAAAGATCGGGTTCCGCTGGCCCACTCGCACGGTGTTGAAAGGAACATTGCGGGGCAGGTCTATGGGGTCTCACGCCGCTTTATCTGTCGCCCCGGACGGAAATAGCGGGGTATGACCGGACTATAGCCCGCCGCAAAAAAAAGGCAAAGGCTTAGTTTCGTACCAAAGATTAGGTTTTAGTATAAACGTTGGCATATTAGGCGCTATTAGACATTGACCCTCGTCCTTTCTTTATAATAATATTGGAATTTTTATGATTATTAATTTAAGCATTAATTCATTCTCCTACTGCTATTACAATTACTTGAGGTCGATACAAGATGTACTCTTCTTTCATAGTACATATTGTAAAAGTTATTGGCAATAGTTTTATGACCGGCCGCCTGCCAGACGTCAGCCCTCCTCGGTAATGTAATTGTTGACCAAACGGCATCAGATGGAGTTGGCCCAGGTCGACATAAGGCTCTTAGTCGTCTTTTACGACATTCGCGAGCAAAGTAAGGGCTGGTAGTATTCGAAGTCTCTATCCCACAGCTTATTAATTTAAGCATTATTGAATTATATCTATGGATACAATGTAAATATCGTACATAGTATGCAGACTTTTTAATGATAATTAAATTATATAACGTATTCATTTTTAATTAATTATTACAATGCCTTACGTGCTTTTGTTCAAGATATAATAACGAATAGAACATTATTTCTAACATATTTAACGAACAATGCTATTGTTTCAAGTAATATAATAATTTTAAAAGTATATTCATTAAAGATATTCAATAAAATTTATCTAATTCTGTACTCAAAACTAAGCTATAAATACTGCTGCTTCGTAATCTCCTGAATCTATATTTCGTACCCGGGCAATTGCAAAAGCCCACACAGGCTACATTTATTCATCGTGTATATTCGTACTTTCTTCTATAGTAATTTCGTTGACGTTATCCACGGACAAGGATAGGATGAATTATATTCTCCATTCATCACTATAAAGAATATTAGTTATATATGCTACTAGCTCCTGCCCGCGTAAAAGGTTACTTTCTGAAAGTTTTTCATCCCCTATTTTTATTTTTAAGGGTAAATTTTTACAACATGTTAACGTCATATTTATTTATCTAATCAATAACCTAAAAATAAGTTTGAAGCTTCTGGCTTAAAAAATGACGACTTACAACTTTTCATCCCCCTTTACAACCCTTTTTTTGCATTAAAAAGTAGCCTATGTCCTTTATCATGCTCTAGACTGTGTACCAAATTTCATTTAGATCGATTCAGTAGTTTTTGCGTGAAAGAGCGACAGACAGACAGAGTTACTTTCGCATTTATAATATTAGTAAGGATTTAGATGTAGACAAAATATAGTTAGATCATCTAGCATATAAAAATAATGCACACAATTTTCTGTAGTATATTATAAGCTAGTAGTATAGAACTTTCTAGTAGCTACACGATATTAATCGACAGTATAGTGAGGGGGAGGACAGCCAAGAGCCACCCTAGTGAGCGTTGCCAACAGCATCTGAGTGGAGTGTCATTGAATGGCCAGCAATTAGGTCGACATCACTAAGCCGGAGGCTGCGCGCCTCAGAGACGCCTCAATCTTTGGCATTTTCAACAACTTTATTGGGGCTTTTATTAGTCTCGATATAACTTAAGTATGCGTTACTAGTTTATGTATTGTTTATTTATTTTTTTCAGGAATTTTATGGCATGGTTACTTAGACATTTACGGCAAGTGTTTATTTATAAATTATGATTTTATTTAATACCATTATCCGCTAGCAAACCAAATCGTCGTCTTGAACCGTGCCATGGCTACACTGTTAATGGTTTCTTCTAGAAATTTGGTGGCAAACGAAAGTATATAGAAATTCAGTGATAACGTTAACTCTAATGTATGGCCTACTAGCTTCTGCCCGCGGCTTCGCCCGCGTAAAAGGTTACTATCCTAAAGTTTTTCATCCCCTATTTTTATTTTACTCCTTCAGAGTAATATTTTTACGAAATTTTAATGTCATATTTATTTATATCTAACCAATAGGCTAAATATAAGTTTCAAGCTTCTGGCTTTAAAAATGACGATAATTTCTTACAACGTTTCATCCTCCTTTACAACCCTTTTTTTGCATTAAAAAGTAGCTTATGTCCTTTGTCAGGTTCTAGACTATCTGTGTACCAAATTTCATTTAGATTGGTTCAGTAGTTTTGGCGTGAAAGAGCGACAGACAAAGTTACTTTCGAATTTATAATAATTAGTAAGGAAGTAAGGACATCAAGACCACCACAGAACGATTTCACGGTCTCGCCAAAACTCATGTAATGTTCAGTTTATAACCATCCGCAAGAAAAATAAATTATAATCTAATGAAGAGAAATATTATAAAATGTATGTTATTCTAACATAGATACTAGTAATTTTAATTAGTGACGTTGTAAAGCCTCAATTTACGTAACAAGAACGCAAACATCTTTATACTTTGACTTAATATTCCATCACACAACCCAAGGGCTGAGTACAAAAACAACCGTGTTTAGCCATGTAATTTTTTGGCCCAAGTAATAGGAGCCGAGACTGGAATGTTTTTGGCATTTTTATTAGATTATATTACAACATTAAAAAAAATGTATTATAATAAAATTCTGTGATTGATTCGACTGTCTAGGATTTTTCGCCGTCCACTACTACATAGGAATATGAACACGTGTAGATACGAATATAGGCCTCTCTAAGGAGGGATAATTTTGGTGGATTTGGAGGGATAATCTGTATGATAACGGAATAAGAATAAAATTCACCATCCCCTTTTTTGTTCGTGACTGTTGTAAAAACTAAGGGATATAATATGCATATAACATCTATATAAGAGAAGACAAACTTGAAATATAACATTAAAATAATTGTCAATTTACCTCCTATTACGAAGGTGGCGTAAGCCCAGCAGTGGGACGTATATGAGCTGTGATAAAGGGATAATGCTTTAATCATTACGCTTGGTAGGTGCGATGGCGATCGCATTTGGTGCTACAAGTTTCCAATGAGAACTAAACGCATCTGCTATAATTAATTGAACATAATTTACAAGCAATAGATACATTTGAAATTCACCGCCTAACTAGGCACTGAATATTTTACTAAGCATTACAATTATGCGGCTAAACTATTTACCATAATCAAATAATACAGTTTCGACCTTAATATAATTGTTATTTAAGTCTAGGGTCTATGATGAATGTCCACTCCAAACCATTTCAGTTTGCTATTTGCTTCAAATAAATATTCAATATAACCAAATAACCGGTCTGATTGTACAAACATGTTCATATTTGATTTAGCAATACTGCCCCGTGGCAACGAATTCCATTAGTTTAATTCGTATATGTAAATAAGTTAACAACGACGACGTAAGAGAGCGAGTAGGTATGAAAGAGAGTATTGGTGTAAAGATGCGAAAGGGAATGCTCCGATAGTTCGGACATGTGGAAAGAATGCCGAACGAACGTCTGGTTAAGAAGATATACAATGCGAAAGTGGAAGGATGTAGGTACCGAGGGAGACCGAGACTAACCTATCTAGACCAGATCGGTCATGTACTGAAGGAAGGTGGAGTCAAGAGTCTCCGAAACCGGCGAGCGTGTATGAAGAGAATTATGAATGTTGAGGAAGCGAGTGAAGTATGCAGAGATAGAGTTCTCTGGCACTCTGTTCTCTCTGCCTACCCTGCAAGGGATATGGCGTGATGATATGTATGTATGTATGTATGTAAATAAGTTTAGATTAATTAGATTTTAAATCATATATTTTTTATCTGTATACATACTATATTGTTTTTCTGTACGTGTGTATGTGACTAAATTTGAAAACGTCTGGACTGATTTTTAATGAAATTCTATTCATTTTTTTAGATTTGTACAGAATAGCGTCTACTGGGTGAGTTAATATCATTGTTTTAAATGTAGTGATAAATTTTTACATGCCATTTTTGGATACTTTTCAGTAAAAGTCCCACCGAATATTCATAATACCAACTAACTTGTAAAAAAAAAACATTTGTCGATGTGATAACAGGACTATTGTTTTAAGATCTTTCGATTAGTATTAGAATCTCGCGTTTTCTTTTTTAAATATGCACAGATTATGTAGATACATTTTTTCTTTCTCCGTATCGTAAGGAACTTGTAAGGTTGTACCTTATAAGTTTGTCAATCCCATCCACAACCAGAAATAATTTATGAATTACACAAAAAAAAATGTACTGTGTAAGGATCGAATTGATATTACTCAATTCGGAACGTTAAAATATTTAGACCGGTACGCGTTTAATGCGAAATTAAAACCCGTTTAGAAAAATAAATCTTTATGAAACAAAAAACGACCACTGCCGTTCGTCAATATACATACGTAAGTGGGTCAAATATTGCATAGCCAGGCAAAGTTGGCACGAGGCAAGCAAACAATCTTGATTGAAAGTGCCCCTAATCGGTTACACTGAGCAGGATTAATCGATGAACGAGGTTACTTTTACCGCCTATGATTCATGATTAATGGCGGGACCCCGAGACGTGTGATGTTTAGTTATCAACAATGAATTTCGAGATAATTATACCTCACTAGCGTTTACCTAGCTAGGTATAGTTAGCATTTCATATAAGATGTCACACTTTGGGGGAAACATTTAAGGAGGTCTCACCATTTTAAGAGCGATTTATGCAATTAGGTCACTAAATTAAGCTCATTTTAACATTAAAACGGCCAAGAACTTTTATGAAATCATTAAATCACTTGATTATTTGGTGAAATTATCAAAAACACAGTTTTGAGACGTGGTAAATGACGTGACTGATGATTATTTAAAGAAATTATTAAATAAATATTAAACCGATGAATTTCCATACGTTTTTGGATCGAAAAATGTTATTTTTTGAGAGAAATCTTACAACATTAAGCAATAAATCTGACTTTACAAATATATAATTGTGTTAACGAATCTCTATTGGTTTGTCTTAACGACGGCGCTTGCGCAGAACATTTGATTTAGGTATATGTATTTTGTCACAATTGACGACATTTATAAAGATGCTAATTATTACAGGGTTATGTATTATTGCCAACCTTTCGTTTACGCAATAAGATTTTTTTGGAATCCATTTGGTAGCTCCTGAGATTACCGTAATCAAACAAGCAAATTCTTCAATTTTGTAAAATTTCCTAGTGGTAGGACCACGCTGTTGACAGTTCTCTGTCTACAGCCGCGGACCGGTCCGTCCGGGGTAGTACCACACTCTCACAGAAGATTGACGTCTGAGTAATGGCAATGTGTTATTGCGCTTCGTTCGGTGAGCGAGAGAGCTGGAAGCTCTAGCAAAGGGTCATAGGCAAAAGTGACACTTACCATCAGGTGTACTGCTTGCTCGTTTGCCACCATAAGCAATAAAAAAATATATGATCGACGAATACAGTATTAAAATATAATCTACAGTATATAATATATTACGCATAACCAGATGAGATCTTGATCTTTAAAGATGTAAATATAAATATAAATTATAATCGAACATTTCTATTTAAATGTTAGCCGTGCGTTATTAAAACAACGTCGTAACACGAATTATAATATTTACAGTGTCAACAAATAAATAAACAGGGATGAAACGGCCATAAAAATTTTCGGAGATCATTTAAATTGTCTTCTCGGAAATTGGAGCGTAACACACCGTAAATGCTGTCTGAGAAAAAAAAAAGTTCTTAATAATGTTTTGGATAATACTGGAATATAGGTTTAGCGAGATGGTGAAATAAAATAAATTATGTTTTACGCAAAAAACATCGCTGACAGGGAAGGAGAACTTGATTCAAACGTTATGCGAACTCGTCTAATTAGAGTGGTATTGTGTTTAAATACAACAAAAAAAAAGATCGGTATTGCAGGTCAATTTTATTTATTTTATAAACGCTTATGATTAAGAGAGGAATTGAAAAAATTACAAAATAAAGATTCTATACATCATCATCATTCTCCTACTCATATCCCAATTACTTGGGGTCGATACAATATGTACTCTTCTTTCATAGTACAATATTGTAAAAGTTATTGGCAATTTGTCGTCTCTGTCTAGCACTACCGTAAAACATAAGAATCTAAAATAATACAAGAATATTTCAATATTCAGGTATGAAAGAGATTATTGGTGTAAAGATGCGAAAGGGAATGCTCCGATGGTTCGGACATGCGGAAAGAATGCCGAACGAACGTCTTGTTAAAAAGATATACAATGCGAAAGTGGAAGGATGTAGGTACCGGGGGAGACCGAGACTCACCTACCTTGACCAGATTGGTCACGTACTGAAGGAAGGTGGAGTCAAGAGTCTCCGAAACTGGCGAGCGTGTATGAAGAGAATTATGAATGTTGAGGAAGCGAGTGAAGTATGCAAGAATAGAGTTCTCTGACACTCTGTTCTCTCTGCCTACCCTGCAAGGGATATGGCGTGATGATATGTATGTATGTATGAAATAATTCAAGAAGTACTAATGACAGATTATCTACAAGACAGGTTTTGAATGCGTAATTCAAAACTGCAAAATGGTAATCCACGTTGCCCGTACGATAACATTTCTTCCCACCGCTAAATTCTAAACGTTACAATAAATTTGTGAACATCAATAAAAATCCTTGAAACAGTAAATCATGATCACAAAAACCATTGACACGAAACACTGGCAATAGGATCAAAAGAACACCACGTTTATATAACATAGAAAACAATTCAAACTGTAAAATCCCAATGAATTCTGTAACATGGTATACTACAAATCACTCGATACACAAATGGTTTTTGTAAACCAGTAAAAGCATTAGTAGGCATAGCTTTTACCATACCGAAGGTCGAGAGACCAGCACCTATATAAATTATATAGTACTGATGTACGATTGAATCGCGTGATAGAATCGCCATTAAACCACACCTGATATTTCGCAAGTTGCTTGTTAAAAGCATTGATAAATAGATTTTAATAATATATATCCAATAAGAATTTAATTAAAGATTTATTTAGGTTTTATTTATTGATCATAATTTATGAATTAAGTATCAACTTTTTTTGGATATAGTATTACGATCGCTATATTATAGATCTGTCGGGTCTTGTTCGAGCAGCCTATGGGTCTGACTCCGTGGTACCTCCACCAAAGCACGCCTCGTAATGAATTACTATGAATCGTACTTCACAACGTAATATCGTACGTGCCCCACCACACAAAATATCAATTGTCAAAGACTTCCGTTTGAAATAGTATTGCCAACTTTTCACTCACATAGTTCTCAGGTGATGACAGGTTTTTGCGAGATGGCGCCACTAATTCGATTACCATTTAATTAACCCAAGTCTATCAACAACTTGAAAATAGTTATAATGTATGATTTGTAATATATGACACGACACTTTTTGAGAAATCATGACAATAGTTATTCATAATTCATCATCATCTTCCTAATATATTGCTCATTGTTGGGCTCGAGCCTCCTACATAATGGGAGGGAAATTGTCCTACTATACCACGCTGGTCAGACGTGTTGGTATAGAGTTTTGTTTCGAGGTTTCCTTCTCTTGCATAGATGTTATATATGCGTTTCATATCGCGTAGTCGACTTTTAAGGTTCATTTCCGTGCAACGCGTTTAAACGCTTACGCTTACGAATGTCGCACGGGTCATGCGACAATAGCCAATGTATGGTGCAGCTTACGTCATTTGTCGCTTACGACTGTCAAGGACCGCGGAAACGGCGCCATACATTTTCATAGTTTGACTATTACCGTATCAGCCGCGCGCGACCGTCGTTAGTGTTTAAACGCGCGCGGCCGCGTTAAAAGCGAAGCACGGAAATGAACCTCTAGGATCACCCACGGTTAAGATAGGAATAAAAATAGGAAAAGTTATAGCTAATTAGTGTAATCATACTTGCAATAGAGACGAGACAAGAGAACTCATCATCATTATCATTATTTCAGCTCATACATGTCCCACAGCTGGGCTCGGGCCTCATACACATTGAGAGGTACATGGTTTTATGCCGAGTTTCAAGAATGATTTAGATTAATATATAATACATATGATAAATACCGGTAGATGGCACTGAGATCGATTTAAAATATTAGATATATTTTTTTTAGTGTTGTGCAAAACGATTTAAAGATTACTATATTTTTTATATATTTTTTTTCAAGTTTTATTGGGTCAACTAGTTAATATATATAAAATTGATTATATTACATATATCTATGTGTGTCGGTCTCTTTTATTCGTTGGAAGATATAGCTTCGTCCTTCTTTCTCTCTTATAACTTTCTTCAGTCTTGCTGTAATAATTTTTGACCTTGAAATTTACTCTCAATTCTCGTTTATCGACACTTAAGAAGTTTTATTTCAACAATGAGTGAAAATATTTGAAATGTCTAACTTATACAAAGCCTACAAAAGCTTTAGTTCAAATGCGATTAGTGTTCTAACTTAGATCCTCTACAGAAAGTTTACAAGTAAAATGGGACATTAAGGTAATTCCTGCCTCGTTAATATAGCCATATTATAACTTAACACCAAGTTGGTGTTAAGTAAAACTTACAAAATTAATTCATTAAATGGGAGCACGCAACGTCTGCCGAACGTTTTACTACTTCGAATTTCACCTCCCCCTCCCATGCCCGCGGGTATAAGTGACGAATTATGTCTTAGATGCGAAACTTAAACCAAAAACCTTGTCTTTTAAACATCCATCAGCTTATTGACGTTCACTACATCTTCCTAAGAGGGATAACTACATACATACATACATATCATCACGCCATATCCCTTGCAGGGTAGACAGAGAGAACAGAGTGCCAGAGAACTCTATCCTTGCATACTCCACTCGCTTCCTCAACATTCATAATTCTCTTCATATACGCTCGCCGGTTTCGGAGACTCTTGACTCCTCCACCTTCCTTCAGTACGTGACCAATCTGGTCTAGGTAGGTGAGTCTCGGTCTCCCCCGGTACCTGCATCCTTCCACTTTCGCTGGGATAACTGATAATCATTATAATAAGATGATAATGTCACGATCATCTTGACAGGCGGTTTAGATATTATAGTTGGTCTTATAAGTTTTCTAGAAGAATACCTTTGCAAACTGCCCTGGTGATGCCTTAGCTGGTTTTTACGCCTGTCATAGGGATGTAACACATTGTATGGTACTGGTCACGTATACTACTAATCCTTACTTTGCTCGTTGATGTCGTAAAAGACGACACTAAGAGCCTTATAACGACTTGGACCAACTCCATCTGATGCCATTTGGTCAACAATTACATTTCCAAGGAGGGTTGACGTCTGGCAGGCGGCAGGTCATAGAACTATTGCCAATAACTTTTGCAATATGTAAAAATAGAGCACATATTGTATCGACTCCAAGTAATTGGGATATTGTAGGAGTAGGAGAATGATATAGAGATGTAACACAATTATTCTTCTTCGAAGATTCTTACTCATGGAGCATAGAAAATAACCGCAGAATTTCGTAAGTTTTTAATATTTTTTTTTCATTAGAAATCATTATGTTTTTAATTATTAAATTTAACCAAATTATCATATATCTATTGTATAATTTAACTTTATGGTCCTTATTTTGTTTTTAAATTACGAAAATATTTGAATTTCTCACTAAAGCTAGAACTACTTCGTATTCAGTAGTCTATAAAGTCGTCCAATCCAATCAATACCGAAGATCGTCACGTCCGGGAAGCGTATGGCCCTGAATAGAAAGCAGGTATACAAAGTTTTAAAGTATTGAAGTTCAAAAACGCCAAAGATGGTGATAGCTACTGCTGAGATACAACTAGTGTGTTTACAAAATGTATCTACGGAATTATAATATAATTATAAAATTATAAATTTTGAAGGTAAGGTAAAGAACTCTAAGAATATTTTGCAGATAATAAACTATTATCCACACTCAATAATAATGAAGCTACACATCATCATCATCATTCTCCTACTTTTATCCCAATTACTTGGGGTCGATACAATACGTACTCTTCTTTCATAGTACATATTGTAAAAGTTATTGGCAATAGTTTTATGACCGGTCGCCTGCCAGATATCAACCCTCCTTGGGAATGTAATTGTTGACCAAACGGCATCAGATGGAGTTGGCCCATGACATTATAAGGCTCTTAGTCGCAGTTTACGACATCCACGAGCAAAGTAAGAGTTGGTAGTATTCGTAGCCGCTACCACAGAGTTATTATAATTAAGCTACACATAAGTGAAATAATTATTTATAGTGTAAGTAGTTTTAGTGGTAGACAGTGGTAGATCCCGATTTTTTACGACAAATTATATTTACTTAAAATAATTTTAGTTATAGCCCAATCGAATTAGACGAAAAACGGATCAAACCCAGGAAAAAATATAAGTAGAAGAGGTGGCGCGCAAAATCATAGACCCACCCACCCTGCGAACACCTCTCTTTGCTTTATGCAACTTTTATTCAAATTCATCAAATCATCAATCAATTTGGCAGGGCATGCTCCGATGGTTCGGACATGTGGAAAGAATGCCGAACGAACGCCTGGTTAAGAAGATATACAATGCGAAAGTGGAAGGATGTAGGTACCGAGGGAGACCGAGACTAACCTACCTAGACCAGATCGGTCATGTACTGAAGGAAGGTGGAGTCAAGAGTCTCCGAAACCGGCGAGCGTGTATGAAGAGAATTATGAATGTTGAGGAAGCGAGTGAAGTATGCAGAGATAGAGTTCTCTGGCAATCTGTTCTCTCTGCCTACCCTGCAAGGGATATGGCGTGATGATATGTATGTATGTATCAATCAATTTCATTGGATGAATTTGTATATCTTGGATGTGGATTTAGCCGAGATGGAAGGTACACCACTGATATAGAACGAAGAGTGAATGCGGGAAATAGAGTGAACGGAGCGTTGGGGCAACTTCTCGGTAGCCACCACCTCAGCCAGAAGGCACGTATAGCAATACATAACGCAGTGCTTGTCCCAACATTACTGTATGGAAGCGAGAGTTGGGTATGCAGAAAAGAGTATGAAAGTAAAATTATGCGGTCGAAATGCGATCTCTACGGAATATCTGTGGAGTTAGGCTGACCGATCGCATTTGTAACGACGACGTAAGAGAGCGAGTAGGTATGAAAGAGAGTATTGGTGTAAAGATGCGAAAGGGAATGCTCCGATGGTTCGGACATGTGGAAAGAATGCCGAACGAACGTCTGGTTAAGAAGATATACAATGCGAAAGTGGAAGGATGTAGGTACCGAGGGAGACCGAGACTAACCTACCTAGACCAGATCGGTCATATACTGAAGGAAGGTGGAGTCAAGAGTCTCCGAAACCGGCGAGCGTGTATGAAGAGAATTATGAATGTTGAGGAAGCGAGTGAAGTATGCAAGGATAGAGTTCTCTGGCACTCTGTTCTCTCTGCCTACCCTGCAAGGGACATGGCGTGATGGTATATATGTATGTATTCCTAATGAATCTTTGGCGGAACGCGTAATTACCGAATTTGTTATAATATTTAGCATTTAGAACTAATTAACAAATGCATGGATTTGATGCCGATGACGTAATTCTTGATTTTGTTTTTATTTTACTTCCCTATCCCTACTAATATATAAATGTGAATGTAAGTTTGTTTGTTACGCTTTCACGCTAAAACTACTTAACCGATCATCATGAAACATTGTACACATATTCTTGGAGGTATTAAAAGTAACATAGGATACTTTTTATTAAAAAAAAACAAAATTTTTATATGAAAAATAAAAAAAATGTTTTTTAAAAAATCTCAAAATCTAGCTTCATCAACGCCATCTAGCAGTCCAGTAATGAAGTTCCAACCCTGAGTATTGTAATACCGTTGCACTGTATTACCGACGGTCAAAAATAAAAATAGGGGATCAAAAACTTTAGGAAAGTAAACTTTTACGCGGGCGAAGCCGCGGGCAGAAGCTAGTTTTATATAAAGTTTATACTAATAGTCCAATCGAATTGTTGATTGACCCAGGAAAAATTATAATTCTGCATACCCAACTCTCGTTTCCATACAGTAATGTTGGGACAAGCATACGTCATCGGCATCAAATCCATGCATTTGTTAATTAGTTCTAAATGCTAAATATTATAACAAATTCGATAATTCCGCGTTCCGCCAAAATTTCATTAGGAATACATACATATATACCATCACGCCATGTCCCTTGCAGGGTAGGCAGAGAGAACAGAGTGCCAGAGAACTCTATCCTTGCATACTTCACTCGCTTCCTCAACATTCATAATTCTCTTCATACACGCTCGCCGGTTTCGGAGACTCTTGACTCCACCTTCCTTCAGTACATGACCGATCTGGTCTAGGTAGGTTAGCCTCGGTCTCCCCCGGTACCTACATCCTTCCACTTTCGCATTGTATATCTTCTTAACCAGACGTTCGTTCGGCATTCTTTCCACATGTCCGAACCATCGGAGCATTCCCTTTCGCATCTTTACACCAATACTCTCTTTCATACCTACTCGCTCTCTTACGTCGTCGTTACAAATGCGATCGGTCAGCCTAACTCAACAGATTTGCCGTAGAGATCGCATTTCGACCGCATAATTTTACTTTCATACTCTTTTCTGCATACCCAACTCTCGTTTCCATACAGTAATGTTGGGACAAGCATTGCGTTATGTATTGCTACACGTGCCTTCTGGCTGAGGTGGTGGCTACCGAGAAGTTGCCCCAACGTTCCGTTCACTCCATTTCCCGCATTCACTCTTCGCTTTATATCAGTGGTGTACCTTCCATCTCGGCTAAATCCACATCCAAGATATACAAATTCATCCAATGAAATTGATTGATGATTTGATGAATTGGAATAAAAGTTGCAAAAAGCAAAGAGAGGTGTTTGCATTTTTGCACGCCACCTCTTCCGTCGCCCCGGACCGATATGGCGGGGCGCGACTACGTCCATAGCCTGCCGCAAAAAAAAAAAGAAAAAAAAAGGAATAAAAGTTGGTAAAAAATTTTACACCTAAGTTAGTACTTAGTGTTTGACTAGCAACCAAATGTAATTTATTAAGCAATGATTCATCTATATTCACGGTGTCATGTGTTACGGTACCCGAAGGAAACGTGAGGGGAATCCTTAATATCTTCGTATGATCATATATAGCTAGCGATAAGATTATCTAGGCATAACTAGTGTCAGTGCTTTACTGTTACAACCATGTAATCATTCAGATAGTGAGAGTTCGCAATGAGACTAGCATAAATTGTACGATCGTTTTCCTTCAAAAAAATTACCATAAGTCCGAGCTCGATGCCCGGTGTCGACAAGAAAAACTAAACATATAAAATTTGTATGGCGAAATGCGTTGTATAGACACTACAGCCTACACTGTATTTAGATCAAGTAGAAAAGCTCGACACGTGAGAGGTTAATAGACAATATTTAAAAAAAAAATTGGTTTCACATTGAAATCAATTTACTAGTAAAATATACTTCTAGTTCTTCCAGCTCATACTCTTGCCGAATGTAGGTAACATTCTCCAGAAAAAGAACCTACTATGCAAAATGTCTAGTCATCGCTTACGATAAACTCAAGGAAAGGAAACTTGGGTCAGAAATAGTATTTATAGACCGGCACACGGATAACTCGTGATTTATACTTAGCTTACAGATAACTTTATGTTAGGCTTTCAGTAGTTAACTCGTGATGGGGTGTCGCTTGTAGGATCTCGTTCAGCTACAATTATTTACTTTATATTTTGAATTTGATATTATATCGTGATATGATAGCTGTGTGGTAGCGGCTACGAACACTACCAACCCTTAATTTGCTCGTAGATGTCGTAAAAGACGACTAAGAGCCTTATAACGACCTGGGTCAACTCCATTTGATGCCGTTTGGTTAACAATTTCATTCCCAATGAGGGTTGATGTCTGGCTGGCGGCCGGTCATAAAACTATTGCCAATAACTTTCACAATATGTACTATGAAAGAAGAGTACATATTGTATCGACCCTAAGTAATTGGGATAAGAGTAGGAGAATGATATTATATAGTGATTCGAAGGCATCATACGGTAGCTAATTCCTACTAAAGATTTTGTACGTTTTTTTTATAAGAAACAGTCGGTAATAAGTAATAATATAGCCGATCCGGTAATAGTAAATCTATTACCGGATTTAAAATGTTAGAAATGATAATTTATGTAAGTGCCCTCGCAGGGTTTATACATAATAAATTAATTTAAATTTAGTGAATAAAATACATATCCATTTCTTGTTGTAGTGAATTAGTTTCATTTTTTTATTATTTTTTCCGTGTGGTGACGAGTAAGAATACAATTCACCACACCCTATCTTATCCATGGGTGCTCGTACGAGACGACTAAAGGATATAAAAATGCATATAACGTAGATGTTAACCTCGCGAGAGAAGGAAACGTCGAAACAAAACCATATACCAACACGTCCGACCAGCGTGGTATAGTAGGTCAATTATCCTCCCATTATGGAGGAGGCCCGAGCCCAACAGTGGGCTGAGATGATGATGACTATTTTTAAAGAGATAAATTGTATAAGAATCTTAGCAGGATCGAGTCGTTAGTAATTTTCATCTTTTGCTATATGTTAAAACTTATATCATTAATCGGTAGTCAGTCTATTCCAAAACCAATAAAAAACTATTACATTTCAAATATATCTAAAGCCAAAATATCAGTCGTTGGAGAAAGTGACGAAGGAGTTAAACTCTCAGCTTGTATATTTACCTTCCTGCTTTCAATTGTGTTGTTGTCAAGTCAGAATCAAGTATATTGACATTAGAATTTCAATTTGTGAATGCACAACACGCGAATGCACTTACGACATACTACATTGACCCGAATATTTAAATAGCGATCGTGTTTACAGACAAAACGTAGCGTGTAATAGCAGAATCACATTTTGAGCTAATGATTCGTGCGTTTCCGTTGGGAATTCGAGATTTTAATTGGACTTTGTTACGGGGAAAAGGAAAATATTTTGAGTATTTCATTTCAATGCTTGCATTAACAGTTGTTACTTCGTTGAATAGTCCAATTATTCTTTTTTAATTAAGATTTTCGTTAATACAATTATTTATTTGTCGACTCGATAACTTACTATAAATCTACGTCTCAGGAGTGAGAGTGAGAACAATGTGTATTTATTTCAATAAAACAATTTTTACGGATTTTATAGCGTTTATATTTGATTTTTACGGGAGGTGTGAAGTGTTCGAAACTTAAATAAAAAACCGTAAAAATAGTTTTAATTAAAATGAGTAAAATATTTGCGTAAACACCAAAAAAATTAAAAATCTGTATTCAATGTTTGTATATTTGTTTTAGAACATATTACATTGCAATTTTCATACAGCACCGTTTAAAATGACTAACGGTATTAGATCAATGAAAGAGAATGTCAAAATGACTGCATTGTTTTGATTGACTTTTCACGCACATTTAAGCTAATGAGTTTATGATATCATCTATGCCAACGCTAATATTGGTTGTGTATGTCATAAATGTTGACTAAAGGCTCTACACTGAATTATACTAATTCCACCTAGTGTCATGTCGTCATTCTCAATGACAAGTAGACAGCCGGACGGTAAACTTGGCTAAAACCTTTAGATGGAGCGATAGAGGCATTGAATCTATATATAACATAAAAATCTGTGTGTATGTATGGTACCTCTGTACTACCGGCTGGACCGATTTTGATGATACTTTCAGAAAATCTT
This sequence comes from Lymantria monacha, assembly GCA_905163515.2. Taxonomy (NCBI): domain Eukaryota; kingdom Metazoa; phylum Arthropoda; class Insecta; order Lepidoptera; family Erebidae; genus Lymantria; species Lymantria monacha. Next base: position 7,539,737 of record LR991107.1, on the reverse strand, counting down.
TAGCTTGCGTTTTTTGGTAAAACTTACCAAGCTTTAGCCTTGCTAGCGATCCGATTAATAGAGGCTTCTTTTTAATTTTTTTTGTTAACAATATTTCGATGAGTTAATTCAAGACATCAGTTATTCGCTGCGAACACTATATCCATGAATAATTAGTTTCTAAGTCCAAAATGTATTTTATTCATTACTAAAAAAAAGTGAATAAATTTCATTTTCTACGTAAAAGTTAATAAATTGTTTTGGTTAAAGTAAACAAACTAGACATTATTAAATTCAATTATAAAATACTGATGAATATAGTTACATTATTTCCTACTTCAAAAAAAAAATTACGAGCAAAAAATTTATGTGACACGTGGGACTCGAACCCATACCTATTGGAAACCGTTATAATCGTCCAACCATTTAAACAAGTGTGAGCTATCATATGATATTCAATTCATGACTCGTATTAGTTTTTCGTCTTCATAGGAGATTTTATTATTACTTTCTATATCTTTCTAAATAAGAACAAATTAATATAATTATACATTATGCCACGCGAATCGGATACGGACAACTAGTAAAATAAAAAAAAATAACGATTTAGGTTATAATTTCAACATATTCAATAAATTTATCACTTAAATTTTTATTAGAAAATCTTTCTTCAACAACGTTATTAGTTACCTTAAGCATCATAAAGTTATCCAATATCTTCGATATAAAGTAACATTGCGATCAGAAGCAGCTAGCGTATGCGAGGCACGACCGTTTGACCTTGTTGGTTGGTGACAACGCCACAGCCAATCATACTACCCCCTGATTGCCTCCCAACCCCACCTCTGCGGCCGTTACGTGTGCGGCCGTAATCGTGAAACCGGGAATCATTACCTATTGGTAAGGTACAAGATAAAAACTTCCATTTGATCTGTTTTGAGAGACAATTTTGAGAATTGTTTTTGGCGAAGAGAGGTGTTTGCAGGGTGGGTCCATGGGGTTGCGTGCCGCCTCAAAATTGAATTTGGGGAGAAACTTAAATTTTCCAAGCCCTAACTATATTCGAACCTAGCACCACGTGATCACCGTAGCATACTAACAGCACTTGATCAATTACTATACTTATTTATCCTAAAAAAAAAGTCAGCTAGTTTTATTATGCAGCGTGGCGTTACCTACCATTTATAGCTAATATTATAAAACGCTGACTTATACAAAATAAAACAAAAGGCTTTGTTTTTCATAATTCCAAAGAGAATAGAGAAGTTTGTAGTGTTGGTTTGAGCCTTTTGAGAAGTTCGTGTCACGGTGAAAATGGCAACGCTTTTAACGGTGTTCTGAACCGTGGATATGAAAATTTTCAAATTAGTTATTTGTTTTAATATAGTTGGCATTTTATATTATTTTTATCTCGACAATCGTATTTTCCGTGTGTTGACGGAGTAAGAATACAATTCACCATCTTACCCGTGGGTGATCGTACGAGACGACTAAGGGATATAAAACGCAAATAACATTTGTGCAAGAGAAGGGAAATTCGAAACAAAACCCTATACCAACACGTCTGACCAGCGTGGTATAGTATATTATTTGCTATCCATAGATAATTAAATTTTAATCTGAGCCCGTTTTAAGATATAAAAGGTTCAAGATACAAGCGAAGTGTGCCCGTGTTGTATATTACGCTAAAATGTGGTGTATTTATACGTTTAAGTACGTAAGACCAGCTCTACTGGAGACTGCGACGAGTTCATTGTAATTAGTCTTAAGTGGTTTAATTCAATGTAACAACAGATTAGAATAAATGAAGCATCTAAACTTGTCCTTCAACGTTATGTGTGCTACTATTGAGTAAAGAGATTCGCCGTAATGGAAGGGACGTTGACCTACTTACTAAACCTCGCTAGGCCTTATAAACAACACAAAAACCTCAATCAACTTGTGTGGGCTGGTATCGGCTTATTTGTTTCTCTTCTTTTTGTAAAATAGTTGCCACTCAACTGCAGTAAGTAAATTGTACAAGCTCTTTTATCAGTATATAGAAAAGTAGCTTCTGCTTGCAGTTTCACCCGGGCAAAAAGCAGTTATACTATTGTCCTAAGGGATTACATTATCAAGATAAAAGTGTCCTACATGTTAATTCAGGAAATGATCTATCTATGTGTTAAATCTTAACCAAATCTCTTCATTGATTTATGTGTGTTTGAGTAACAAACATGCAAACATCATCATAAAGTTTTACATTAATATAATATACTAGCAGGCCACGCGTTGCTGTGGCTAAGGTAGCCTCAGTAACACGTGGTGGTTTTTCTAATAGATTGTAGCTTATATGAAACGTTTGTACGGTTAACATAGCACCATCTATTAAATACTTACTCAATCCAGTCAACATATACCGCCATCTGTTAGAATCGTTTGGAGATAACAGATAATTGTGACTGTCATATTTGACAGTTAGTCTATTATTATAGACAAATAATTTGCAATAAAATAATATAGCGACTATAAAATGAGATAAAAGCTATCCTATCTTTTACGTTGGATCAAACTACACATGCTGTGCAAATTTGATTAAAATCGGTTAAGTACTTTAGGAGTCCATCGCGGACAAACAACGTGACGCGTAATTTATATATATTAAGACTTGTACCCATTTATTTAAATATTGATATCATTTGATAGATAAAAGAAATTTTATAGGTAAATCAGATAATTTTGAAGTATATTTACTAAACATAATAAGTTGACCAGACTATAATCCGCCATCAAAGATTTCAAGAAAGCTTTGTATAACTACTGATACGTAGGCAGAGTACGCTAACATAGTGTTAAGGCAATGTAATCAAAAACTTGGCCTGGTCAAGCCCAAGTCCTGATTACTCTGATTAGTTTAAGTTAGTTTAACTGAACCGGTACGTGCTTAGAATAACATACGTGCCGGTTTCAACGTGAGAGTGGAACAACATAGTATAATTTTATTTTTATTCGGACATATATTACATTATATTCTTGTTTGATATACTAAAATTATCAATAATACAAATTAATGTAATAACAATAACATATTTCACTGATTTCTGTATGGTGTCGGAGTAAGAATTCAATTCACCACCCCCTATCTTACCCGTGGGTAAGACACGACTACGGGATATATAAAACACATATAACATCTATAAAAGAGAATAAAAACTCGAAACAAAACCCTATACTATCACGTCTGACCAGCATGGTATAGTAGGTCAATTTCCCTTCAATTATAGAGGAGGCCCGAGCCCAACAGCGGGACATATATGAGCTGAGATGGTAACGATTCCACTGATTAATTAATAAAATCTGGCTGTAAAAAATATACTTTAAATATTTATTTAGTATTTTTAATTTTCTTATTGATATCTCGTTTAAATAACTCTGACATTTAAGCGATTATTACAGATTTTATCGCGTTTACATTTGATTAAGTATAATTCAATATTATTAAAGGTATCTGGTAGATATATTAACGCCCTATAATTAACGCTGACTCGTTGGAGGTGAAACTCCTTAGTGATCCCGTGACCATGAACGCGAAACCGTGTTCGAAACGTCGCAGAAGTAAAAATAAAATACATGGACTATCTTAAAGTCATAAACGTGGGAGAATCCACTTTGCCAGCGACCCCCCGAGCCGAGGTCCGTACCCCACAAGGCCTGCCCTCGGGATCAGTCGCTTAACTTTTTCGGGTTGAGAACCCTCAGCGCTCACCCACAGTCCGGGTAAAGTTGTCATAACCATTTGAGGCTAACAACTTAGTCACCCAAAATAATATTGTTTTTCAAAATGACAATTCTATAATTTTAATGGGTTTAAGACACACTAAATGATTTATTATTGTTATACAAATAATTAAGTTAATTCTTTAATAGAAAACTACTATGAAATATTATTATAAAAAAAACGTATGTATTCGATTTCTTTTCGAGGTTAACATTTTTTTTTAAATAAAACAATTTACTTGTTTTACAAACATACAATTAACAGACACAAATAACACCAGATGCGGAACAATCACTTGTGGCTTAGAAAATTAATCGCATTACGTGGGCTTCGAAGTCTCACTCAGCACGCCTGGTAACTACTTAACCACTATGCCATACGTCCCTAATAGTGTAGTAAATTTCTCCATAATGATTATATAGCGATTATCCCTTATTAGAGTCAACCTAATATTGATTGACAGAATATTCATTTAGCATTAAGTTCGCATTATGTAATCCCCCTATTGGATATTAATGTTAGATGTAAAGATACATGTTTTCTGAGCATGTTAAGATTTTTTTCTCTACTGCAGTTCTTACATTGCTCAGCTTGCTTACTCTATTAATCATATTATTTTGTTCTACAATTGGCATCGACAATATTTTCGCTTCAATCCATTAATCATTATACTGCAAACAGTTCAAAGTTAAATTCACACGCAGAACCAATATTTTTTTTGATAAGTAAATATGCAAAATATTTATAATTATTATTTTATTGCGTGGATACCTTACACTTTAAGGAATAAGAAAGAAATAAATAAATTAAAAAAAAACATTTGATTGATTCTCAAGTGTCTGTTATATATCTTTGTGACAGATTAAGGTCCATTCATCATCGCTTGAGTGATCGTAAAAGACGATAAAAAGATAAAATATACATATAACATATAAGCAAGAGAAGGAAAACTCAAAATAAACCCTATACTAGGGTATTTACCCTATCTGACCAGCGCAGCATATCTAAATTTGGTAATTGTATTTTTTTTATCTGATTCACGATAGAAGAATTTTTTTAGTGCCTGATAGCCTCTTTAAATTTACAAAATAAAATAAAAATATATGAGCGAAACACATTTTGTTTCAAGCAAGACAATATGGTTAAGTATAATCCGCAAATGGGCAAACTGGATGGATAATTAACCTACGTTCCGTAACAAAAACGGGTACGATTTAATTACTGTTATATTAAAACCCTATATAAATTAAGTTAAGTGGATACGGCCTGTTTAGATTGCTTTGACAGGTGTTCGTTAAACGAATCAATGTTTGTATTACGTGTAGACAATATTAATAATAAACAAATATTCTAATATTATCAATTACTATGAAATAAAACTATTTTTACGAATTTCATTGCGTTTATATTTTATTAATTCATGGCCACTAAACAACACAATCATTCCATGCTTATTAGAGAAATTTCAGGAAAGATAAATTAAATTTAAAGTCAATGGGATGCGTATATATGCATGTACCGAAGAGTTTCGGCGGATTGTGAAACTGTAGTATGGCACTTATAAAATTTAATTAATAGTGTTTTATAGTGTTATATTGAATAATTTTGCTGGTAATTTATAAAGTGTAATGAATATATATATATATATATATATATATATATATATACAGGGTGTCCCAAAATTCAACGATAAGCTGGCACCAGCAGGTGGACCTACATATGACTACTCGAGAACAGAAAAGAAAAAAATTCTACCTTGATTTTTTTTTTCATTACGACAAAAAAAACCAAAATCTTTAAAAATGGACATCCTTTATTATATTATTAAGTGCTATTGCTACAGTTTTACAAGTAATTCTGTGATTTTTTTTGTATTGGCAAGGTAAGTAGCACTACTATCGATCACAACCATTAAAAATTCCAGAATATCTATAGTTTTTACACAAAAATCAATCAAAACTATGTTTTTTTCATAAATTATGTAAGATTTTGACTTTCAGCTCACTTTCACTCATCATAGTGAAAAAAAAAAGTATGGACGCTACTGTGGCAAATAGTATTAAAAATTGGCGCATCTAACTACAATTCTAAAATGGTATAACATTCTAGACAAACTAGCCACAAAAATATACTTAGGTGTACTATTTCAAAATAACAACCATATTTCGAAAATTGTTAGTGTTGATAGTAATCACTTTTACTATGTAGCCAAAATGTTTTTGTAGCAAGTTCTCAGAATTTTAATGAGACATGTGCGTAGTCCATAAGTCCATAAAATAAGTTAGACAGAGATAGAGAGATTATACGTTAGAGGGAGATAGATAGATGCTAATTGTTTAGTAACATTAATGCAGGTGGAGAAGTAATTAATGTCCTCAGCAGCACAGCAAGTCAGTATGCTCTACTTCTTTGTTTACTGCACACCGTTCTGTTTTAATTAAAGTGGCTCTGGTACTGACGACTTTTGGATTGAATTAAGTGACCTGGAAATTGACCTGACTTGGCATTATTTTAGACTGTGATTTTGTGTTTTTTTTAAAGAAGTTTTGCCTTATTTTCAAGTGTTTAGCATTCATCATGCCGCTACTATACACAGCGTTAGAATACGCTCATATGCACCTAATTTATGGAGAATGCCGATGCAATGCCAACGCTGCTAGCAGATTATATCGAGCAAGGTACCCTAATCTTCAAAGGTATCCGGATTATCGCGTATTTATTAACGTGTATCAAGCTTTTTCGGAGGGTCGTATACCATCTGACAGGCGAAACGCTGGCAAACCTAGATCGGAACACGATGAAGAAGTTCTCAATGAAATAGAAAACGATTCAACTACCTCTGTACGTGCTGTACAAGCAGCAACGGGAATCCCAAAAAGTACTGCACATAGAATTTTAAAACGTCACGTCGTCGTGATGAAACAACCTGCAAGAAAGATGGATATTTAAATCTTCACAATCTTCATAGCTGGAACAATGAAAATCTGCACCTGGTGAGAGAAGACAATCCCAATACCAATTTAAGGTTAACCTATGGACTGGCATAATAAATGGCAAAGTGATAGGGCCCTTTGAGTTACAAGGAAACATAGATGGCAATAGTTATTTAAACTTCTTACAAAATGAGTTGCCAGGATTATTAGAAGATGTGCCCTTAAGTGATTTGCAAACCATGTGGTTTCAAAACGATGGTTGCCCAGCTCACTATGCCCGTCCTGTGCGAGAGTACTTAGACCAAGAGTACCCAGAGCGTTGGATCGGGCGACTTGGTCCTATCTTGTGGCCACCCCGTTCACCCGATGTAAATCCCCTGGACTTTTTCTATTGGGGTTGTCTAAAGGACAGAGTCTGCACAAAACCGATTGCAACCTTGGACGAGCTTCGCCATAAAATAATTCAGACTGTGGATCTACGGACTACGCACATGTCTCATTCAAATTCTGGGAACTTGCTACAAAAACATTTTGGCTACATAGTAAAAGTGATTACTATCAACACTAACAATTTTCGAAATATGGTTGTTATTTTGAAATAGTACACCTAAGTATATTTTTGTGGCTAGTTTGCCTTGAATGTTATACCATTTTAGAATTGTAGTTAGTTGCGCCAATTTTTAATACTATTTGCCACAGTAGTGTCCATACTTTTTTTTTTCACTATGATGAGTGAAAGTGAGCTGAAAGTCAAAATCTTACATAATTTATGAAAAAAACATAGTTTTGATTGATTTTTGTGTAAAAACTATAGATATTCTGGAATTTTTAATGGTTGTGATCGATAGTAGTGCTACTTACCTTGCCAATACAAAAAAAAATCACAGAATTACTTGTAAAACTGTAGCAATAGCACTTAATAATATAATAAAGGATGTCCATTTTTAAAGATTTTGGTTTTTTTGTCGTAATGAAAAAAAAAATCAAGGTAGAATTTTTTTCTTTTCTGTTCTCGAGTAGTCATATGTAGGTCCACCTGCTGGTGCCAGCTTATCGTTGAATTTTGGGACACCCTGTATATATATATATATATATATATATATATATATATATATATATATATATATATATATATATATATATATATATATATATATATATATATATATATATATATATGAATATATATAACAGTGGTTTACATGTATTTTCTCAGAGAAATTGTAATTTGATTGTCAGTGCCCAATTAATGGTAACGACTTGAAGTGACACAGTGATTATGAATAAGCTATTCAAAATGAAGACGTGTATCATTGTTTTGTAAATTATGAACAAAATTATTGTACCTAATAGAACTGCGAATTTTGTAATTTGGTCTAATTTGATAACTCAGTTGTCAGTTTGAATACAATAAAAAATATATATTATTATATGCATTTACTATAGCGTACAAGAAACTAGTCAAAAGATTGTGTTGCATTGCCAAGCTGTAGATTGTGGAGTTATACCACTATGGGTTGGGTTTAGGCTTTTTAAGCCTATCAACAGTTCTTGTAGTGATATTTTTAAAACTCTTTGCTCACTCTTTTTTTTTGTATGCCTATCATTCTTCACATAATTCATCTGTGATGATGATGATGAAATAATTTATATATTCTCATAAAGCATTTTAATTCGGATATATCTGTTTAATTCAGAATATAATTAAAGCGTATTATTTATAACCATTTGTTTATAGGGATTTATTATTATGCGTCAACTTACAAATCTATATTAATCACTGCGACGGCATAATTTTCACTCATAAAAGCGATCTCATTCAACCCACCGTACACAGATAGTCCTAGGCAATTATTTATAACTCTAATATTATAAGCCCACATCCATAATAGCTTTTTTAATGGCGCTTAACGAAACAACTTGACAATTCTAACAAATAACGTTTAGCTTGTGTTAGTAGTTTCACGAGTCAAGAGTCTCCGAAACCGGCGAGCGTGTATGAAGAGAATTATGAATGTTGAGGAAGCGAGTGAAGTATGCAAAGATAGAGTTCTCTGCCACTCTGTTCTCTCTGCCTACCCTGCAAGGGATATGGCGTGATGATATGTATGTAAGTATGTGTAGTAGTTTGAGATTCTTTTAAAAAAAAAATGGCACAGTGTTGCTACATTTGGAATGAAACGTATAAATAAAGAGACATTGTGACTGCAAATCAAATATGGTAGCAATGAATATATGCATGATTGTCTCATGTATGAATCAGACGATTTTGCATATTTGGAGTCATGGTAGCAAAAGACTAACTGACATATATGTTTGATCAATTTACTGAAACAGACACACTTCGACATATATATTTCTTACTGTTCATGTCAATGTCCTCGTTTTATTAAAAATTTCACAATGTACAATACTTATTATTAACGGTAATTAAGAAGAACCCTTAGACGAGTGGTAGCGGCTACGAATACTACCAACCCTTACTTTGCTCGTGGATGTCGTAAAAGACGACTAAGAGCCTTATAACGACCTTGGCCAACTCCATCTGATACCGTTTGGTCAGCAATTACATTCCCAAGGAGGGTTGACGTCTGATAGGCGGCCGATCATAAAACTAATGCCAATAACTTTTACAACATGTACTATGAAAGAAGAGTACATAATGTATCGACCCCAAGTAATTGGGATTAAGAATAGGAGAATGATGAATTACGAAGAAACCTCTTGTGCCTCTCAAGTAATAAAGACTATACAGATGAAAATATAAGATTAAAAACATACCAAAAACAATATCAAAACATTTCGATGCAAGCGCAACGATCGGGAACACCTAGCACAAAAAGCTATTGAAGTGCAACGCACTGAACCGTACAGACAAAAAGAGTTCAAAGAACCCACTACAATATCCAGTAAGCCGTAAATTGTACACAAGTTCTATCATTTTTACAATCCATATTTATTCCTTTCACAACCTATGTGGTAACGAGTCAAGAATACTTGTATGTTAGCATCATTACAATCGATACTTTAAGTTATTCCCCTGTTAGATTCGAGTGAAGTATCACTGGGATTTTTTCTATTGCTTACGGTGACAAACGAGTAAGCAGCACACCTGATGTAAGTGCTGTTCAGAGATCTTTGCAATAGCGAATACGTAAAGAAAGTGGTCTTTTCAAGGATAGACTCTTCACATTCTTTTAGAATATCAACAGTGCAATCCTGGTTAACTTATGACACCAGCTGTAATAACCAAATCGCGTGCCAGTAATACATATTACGTTATCATTCATTGCGGGATAGTCGGCGAATATTGGATGTCAAGGGGCTAATGGTTGGATTATATCTGCTATTAAGTACGAGCCTTACTTTTAAATAATCCCTTTAAGGGTAGAATATTGACTAATTCTACCACGCTATATAGATGACGCTATATAGATTAATATAGTATTTTATTCTGAGAATATATAATTAGCCTGTTTTTTGGAAGGCTATGGTCTGAACACATTCCGTCCAGGACAATGGTAGGACGGCGTACGGCTCCACAACATACCCTTTCGCTTCCCCATCTCTATTGTGCTGATTACCAGAACCGATTTTTTGACTTAGGTGGAATATATAACCTAACCTATCCTTACAGCAGTAATACTTGTTTTGATATAATAATAGTTTTCAAAATTAATTTCAGAGAAACCTTGCACTCAGGCTGCCAAGTTCGCCCACATTAAAATTTATAAAGTCCTTAGAGTAATACGTATTTGAGAAATAATCTTGGTTATACGAGACAATAACTATACAATTTCGCCGGCTTGTGTCATTTTCACAAGACATTAGCTCTCTCAGCACAGATAACAAAGTGTACTTTTTAATATTTATAAAGACAATAAAAACGATTTATGATCTGTATCTTCATTATGTATTAATCTATGTATCAATATTTATTATAATAAAATCACAAGAACGAAATCCTTTCAGGTACGCATCTCGTACATCATAATCATCAACTTTTTTTTTTTTTTTTGGTAACGCAGTGGTCCAGGAATGCGTTAAGCACTAACTCCCCGGATGGGAAGTGTGGGATTCCTAGCCTAGGGCTAGGTTACCCACTAAACCGCATCCACTGCGATTGCTGTTAGCCTAGGGGCTGTTACAGCGTAACCGGTCTGTGGGTGAGCGCTGAGGGCTCTCAACCCGAAGTAATAATCATCATCATCAACAGTCCCTATATATACTACTGCTGAGCTTGAGCCTCCTACAAGATGGGAGGGAAATTGACCTACAAAATCACACTGGTCAGACATATTTTTTTTTTTTTTTGTGTGTCTTAGTTGTTAGCCTCAGATGGCTATGACAACTTTACCCGGACTGTGGGTGAGCGCTGAGGGCTCTCAACCCGTAAAAGTTAAGCGACCGTTCCCGAGGGCACCCCCTGTGGGGTACGGACCTCGGCTCGGGGGGTCGCTGGCAAAGTGGGTTCTCCCACGTTTATGATTTGAACGCGACACGACTTCCGACCTCGACGGCGAGGGCGGAATCGTGGATAATTCTTTGTCAGGGCCGCGCGGGCTGTGTATGCCTCCGTCTGGTCAGACACGTTGGTATAGCGTATATATCGAGGTTTGCTTCTCTTTTGTCGATGTTATATACATATTATATACTTTAGTCATCTCTTATGATACCCATCATTCATCATCATTCTCCTACTCTTATCCCAATTACTTGGGGTCGATACAATATGTACTCTTCTTTCATAGTACATATTGTAAAAGTTAATGGCGATAGTTTTATGACTGGCCGCCTGCTAGACGTCAAACCTGCTTGGGAATGTAATTGTTGACCAAACGGCATCAGATGGAATTGGCCCAGGTCGTTATAAGGCTCTTAATCGTCTTTTACAATATCCACGAGTAAAGTAAGGGTTGGTAGTATTCGTAGCCGTTACCACACAGCAATCTCTTATGATAACCACGGGCAATATATGGTGTGGGGAATTGTATTCTTACTTCATCTTCATCACCACACGGATAGAGCCTCGAACAAACGAATAATATTAGCCTGACGCCACATTGGCCTTTGATTTCTTGCTTTTACGGTGATATATGTATATTTGCATGTCGCCATCGATTTTTATACGGTACCTATACGGAAAAAAAATAAGGAACTTCGTTCCAAAAAAACAATAAAAAAACCTCTCCGAAACCGGCGAGCGTGTATGAAGAGAATTATGAATTTGAAATAAAACTACATTTACGGATTCTTGAACACTTTACAGTGATCATGGTCACGGGAGGACGAGTCCACTGTAAAGTGTTCGAAACGTCGGGAAATTATAAATCAAATACAAACGCGATAGAATCCGTAAATGTAGTTTTATTTCAAATGTGTAATACTCGCGTAAACATTAGAAGTCATTAGAATTATGAATGTTGAGGAAGCGAGTGAAGTATGCAGAGATAGAGTTCTCTGGCACTCTGTTCTCTCTGCCTACCCTGCAAGCGATATGGCGTGATGATATGTATGTATGTACCTATAGGGGAAGAATTATTAGTAATTGAAGAGTGACCTTTGTATTCATACTTCATCACCAAGTGGAATTATACACGCAGATCACTAATACTCAGAAATTATCTGAAAATAATTCGAGTCTCGTTTATAAATGCTCAAACAAAATTCCATCAAAGTCGGTCACAATTGTAAGCGAGAATTGAACAATTCAAATTTTACAAAGCGTCAGCATTCAGTCACCAACATTAATAGAGTCGGCCATTGTTTCACTCGCAGTGTACTTGCAACTAAGCCAAACTAACGTGCCAATCACGCAAGCCGGCTGCACACGAGATGAACGCGAACAATATCTATTAGAACATAAGGACTGTTCTAATAACAAGTATGTAGTATGCCATATAAGCTTAATTAAATGCAAGCTGGTTAGACGTAAGTGTATGATAGCGGCCAATATTAACGTGGGCGTTATTATGCTTACAATAAACAATTAAGTTTGTTTTTATATTAATATTTTTTTAATATTACTAAATCTCTGTCTCGTGAATATATATGCAATGAGTCGAATAATTTCCCGTGGCGTCATAAAAACCGGCTGTGAGATCACCCTAGCTGAATGAGTAACAGCTCCTGCTTGAGCGATTTATATCACCAATTGCGATCGCCCACCTACCACACGTGGTGTAAAAAGGAAAATTATTGACATATCTATACTCAGACTGGTTAGTTCATTTCGAGTGTCCTTTCTCATCAATGCTGTTCATCAATAAAAACTTTAAAGAAAATCACTTTCTTTGTAATAAATTTGGGCAAACGTATTTTTTACATACATACATATCATCACGCCATATCCCTTGCAGGGTAGGCACAGAGAACACAGTGCCAGCGAACTCTATCTTTGCATACTTCACTCGCTTCCTCAACATTCATAATTCTCTTCATACACGCTCGCCGGTTTCGGACTCTTGACTCCATCCATCCGATCTGGTCTAGGTAGGTAAGTCTCGGTCTCCCCCGGTACCTACATCCTTCCACTTTCGCATTGTATATCTTCTTAACCAGACGTTCGTTCGGCATTCTTTCCACATGTCCGAACCATCGGAGCATTCCCTTTCGCATCTTTACACCAATACTCTCTTTCATACCTACTCGCTCTCTTACGTCGTCGTTACGAATGCGGTCGGTCAGCCTAACTCCACAGATTTTCCGCAGAGATCGCATTTCGACCGCATTAATTTTACTTTCATACTCTTTTCTGCATACCCAACTCTCGCTTCCATACAGTAATGTTGGGACATGCACTGCGTTATGTATTGCTACAAGTGCCTTCTGGCTGAGGTGGTGGTTGCCGAGAAGTTGCCCCAACGCTCCGTTCACTCTATTTCCCGCATTCACTCTTCGCTTTATATCAGTGGTGTACCTTCCATCTCGGCTAAATCCACATCCAAGATATACAAATTCATCCACTTGCTCTAGTACATCATTACCTATTGTTACTCTTACATCTGTTCTGGCTTCATCTCTTTCAAAGACCATTAATTTGGTTTTGCTCACATTCACGCGTAGACCCCTTTTCTTACAATCTTCTATCATTGTGTCGACTAGGGTCTGCAGGTCAGTCGCTGACTGTGCCAGCAGGACTGCATCATCTGTAACGTATTTTTCTTTATTTTTATTGCTCTTGATAGTAAACGAGCAAATTATCGCACCTGATCTTAAGTGTTACTGCCGCCTTAGGTCCTTTGCAATACTAAGGGTATCGACCTGCTAATGAGAGCCCCAAATCACTCAGAAATTTAGGCTGTCGGTTCTCTCGCTCACCGAACGAAGCACAGCAGCACTTTGCCACTGCTCAGACGTCAAATTTCTGCGAGATTGATACTACCCCGGACAGACCGGCCCGCGGCTGTAGACGGAAAACTGTCAACAGTGTAACTACCACTAATTGATTAATTGTAGGTAATAATCCTTACTAATATTATAAATGCCAAAGTAGCTCTGTCTGTCTGTCTGTCGCTCTTTCACGCCAAAACTACTGAACCGATCTAAATGAAATTTGCTACACAGACGGTCTAGAGCCTGATAAAGAACATAGGCTACTTTTTAAAGCAAAAAAAGGGTTGTAAAGGGGGATGAAAAGTTGTAAGGAAGTATCGTCATTTTTAAAATCCAGAATCTTAAAACTTATTTTTAGACTATTGATTAGATATAAATAAATATTAAATTTATTTTGTAAAAAAATTACCCTTAAGGGGTAAAATAAAAATAGAGGATGACAAACTTTAGGAAAGTAACCTTTTACGCGGGCGAAGCCGCGTGCAGAAACCAGTATCACATAAATTAAAGACATTACATCATTTATAATAATTCCCTAGTAGGAATAAATTATTTAACTGATTATAATTTTGTAGTCTTACAATAATACGTTTTGTCTATAAGACGAAGACATTCTTTGGATCAGAACAATGCTGTTGGAATCCTCTTAAGTTAATTGGTACAAGTTTTCTTTTGTTTTTTTAAATAATCTCTTTTGATAACAATGAGGTTTTGGGATGAGGGGAGAGTTATGTAATAAACTCATGTACTCAATGAAAAGATTATTTTTGCTTTGATAAACTTTTTAAAACATCTGATGTTTTTCTTGATATTTTGATATTCCACTGATAAAACTGAGCACTATAAAAGGAAATATGTTCAAAAGACATATTAAAATTTATTTAGGTTGTTCTCAACTTGCGCTAAGGAACAAATCCTTGTGTCTCATATTAGTTTACAACTATACAATTGTATGAACACAAAGTTAAGTAGAAAAAATATTCGTGCATTTGCCCTACTTGTGAATCAAACAAACACATAATATACTGCATTGGAGGTCGTTACTTAGACCACTATACCCTTTCATCATCAATTCAGCTCATACATTTCACTGCTGGTTTTATTTCGAATTTTATTTCTCTTGCTTAGATATTATGTACATATCACATCCCTCAGCAATCCTTTACGACACCCACGAGCAAGAGGCAGGGAGGTCAACTGTATTCTTACACCGTCACCACACGAAAATATAAATGGGTTGTACATTCATTGGATTGAAGTCTAAAAACTATCAATCCTATCCATAGCGCTTTTTAGAAACTTAATAGTTAGGACCAAGCTGTGGATAGTTCTCTGTCTACAGCCCCATCCGGGATTGTACCACACTCTCACAGACCATCGACGTATGAGTAATGGCAACGAGCTATTACGCTTCATTCGGTGAACGAGAGAGCCGGGAACCCAACTGGGTTGGTTTGTATTGGTAGGCAGCGGCCTAACTATATCCTTGGTATTGCAAAGGTCCATGGGCAGCATAAGCAATAAAAAAAAAACTAAAAAAGAAACTAAAAGGCGCTGTTGAAATTCCTCTTAATAACAGAAAACACATTGGAGCAAAAGACTCGTAGTTATAAAATTTGATGTATTTGAATGATGTGGGCTGTAATTGGAAATGCATTATGAATTCGCTTTATGTTATGATGTACAATCATCTAGGAATATTGACGATGACTAAATTTAATTAGATCGTGAGCCAGAAACTGATATGCCTCGAGTAAAACTAAATTGCTTTTATAACGATTCTAGTTTAAATCTTTTGAATATAATAAGCGGGTAATTTCTTTGTATATAATTGGGTGTAATTAAAGTTAATAAAATTAATATCGTTAGCGATTATATTTCTTAAAAGATAGGTATCAATAAGATAGGTATAAGTAAATCAATAAAAAATAAATCTTTATACTAACAAATGAAACGGAACGTTTAGATCACTTGTTGGGAATATTAGGGGCACCTTGATATTCAGCTTTATTTTTTTATATATAAAACGTGAATAAAGATAATATTTATTATATAAAAGGTTTTAAAACTACATTAAAAAAAAAGTGTGTGTGTCAGCTCCGACGCATGACTGGAGTTTACTCCTTAAGTACGATTATCAAAACAGGCGCAAAAAAGCTCATTTGACTAAAAATAATATATATATATATATATATATATATATATATATATATATATTATTTACATTTATTAAAACTATTCAGTGAAGTATTATCTCACGTCTCGTCGAATGTGAAAGGTGCGCAGAATAGGTTGCGCACCAAAAACGTACCGAGGTCATTCGATCACTTGATTTGACTCCTCACATTTTCTCGGGCGTCTTATATGAAAATCGATTCTTAAGGAGTAAACTCCAAAAATAAATGCACCATATTTACAGTAAATAATTAAATACGTTTCTATTCCAAATCTCAAGTTTATAAGGTAATTTGAAGTCTTTGGAGAAACAATAAAAAAAAAATTTATAAAAATATATAATAAAATTAATATATAACAACTATGCGTGAACTCTTACATTAAAACTATAATTTTAAAAAGTTTAGAAATAATTAAGGTAATAATAACGCATTATATCAATGAATGAATAAAGAAAATAATAACTATTCTCATAGTTAACTCGATAAAATAAATCCAATAAATATTATTATATTAGATAGATAATTCACAATTTTAAAGAATTTCACTAGGCGATTACTTGTGATAATAAACAAAAAAGTAAGTTTAAATTACTGAAATTTAGCATTTAATATGCTTAATTATTTATAGCCTTATTAGGTTTATTTTTTCGCATCGTAATCGGGTTTTATAAATAATTAAGCATATTAAATGCTAAATTTCAGTAATTTAAATAACAAGGTTGTGTCATCGTTTAACACAATTCTAACTGCAAAGTTTGAAGTATTAAGCCTATAACAATGTGTAAACATTGTCGGGTAGATGGCATACCGTCACCTTAAGACGTAGATATGATACGAAGCGAAATTTGCATGTCCTACAATAAGTCACGGTGGTGTAGTGGCAGCACGATTGGGCCGGAATCCCAATAGGCGCGGGTTCGAATCCCGCTTGTGACATCATTTTTCGCATCGTAATCGGGTTTTATAAAAAAAGTAAATTTATTATAGGTACATCTAATATTAATTATTAAGGGATATAAAACGCATATAACATATATGCGAGAGAAGGAAAACTCGAAACAAAACCCTATACCAACACGTCTGGCGAGCGCGGTATAGTAGGTTAATTTCCTTCCCACTACGGTGGAGGCCCGAGCCTAACAGTGGGACGTTTATGGGCTATGATGATGATGATTAATTATTAAATATACTATTTCTTTACGAAAGCAAACCATAATACTAGCGGTGAAGTACCAAATATATCTTTAGTTCAAAATCTTATCCAGACTAATGGACTGTGCAGATATCCCGGTACGCTAGATGGGCCCAATCTATTCTCTATCTCAGAGCGCGACTGTTGGCAACTGCATAGAAACTTGGGGATTATGGCATCCGACATATTGTAATCGATATTCGTTTAATAGAACAAACCTTCTGTGCATTCATTGTTGGTGCATTCCAAATGGAAGTTCAGTTAATACATTTACTGAGAACAGACGTTGGTTAAATACGATTTACCGAGAACCTCAACACGAATCTGAACGTGGACGTGATATTATTACAAAGATCTCATTTATACTTGAATAAGTACATGCCAAAAATAATATTACATGAACCTACTAATATTATAATGCGAAAGACATGCTGCTTCAATTTCACGGAAAATTTTAACAGTATTTAATGCAACCACACAGAAATTCATCATATTATAAAAGATTGTAATTAGTATGGATATTTTATTTATTGACAAAAATATAACCTTATTTTCATATGTATGATATGTTTTCATTCCGTGTGGTGACGGAGTAAGAATACAATTCACCACCCCCTATCTTACCCGTGGGTGTAAGTGGGGTCGTACGAGACGACTAAGGGATAAAAACGCATATAACATCTATGAAGGAAGACTCGAAATAAAACCTTATACCAATACGTCTGACCAGCGTGGTATATTAGGTCAATTACCCTTCCATTGGAGGAGGCCCGAGCCCAACAGTAGGACATATATGGGCTGAGATTGTGATATGTTAATCTGTAGGAGGGAAATAATTACGAATGCAATGCATATACTTAATATTGAAATTAACATTAGAAGGGCAACCATTTGTGGTTACATGCCAATGAAGACAACAGAAATGCAACGAATACTGTAAGATAAAACCTGAATTTTATACAAAAAATAGAAGCGCCAAGGAATGACGTGGGGTTATAAGTTATTATGTGTGGCTGGTCATAAAACTATTGCCAATAACTTTTACAATATGTAATATGAAAGAAGAGTACATATTGTATCGACCTCAAGTAATTGCGATAAGAGTAGGAGAATGATGATGTGTGACCAACTGTCATTGATAAAATTTGTAATCAAATCAATTTTTTATCCCCAAACTCTTCTAATGGATCATGTCGTTTAAGTGGTCATCCGCTTATTTTAAAAATATAACGCGCTTTTTATTTGAATAAGTGACAGTAACAGCGCAGTGTTCTCGAATAAAAAAAAATCGATAAATTAAAAGCCGAATTGACTTGTGCCGATATGTGACGAGGATATTCGAAAAGAACTGACGTATCGACAGTTGAATTATATGTGGTGAATACAGATAGATTTAAACACCATTCAAAATTTTTGAATTAAACGCTTTTTGAATCAAAAAGCGTAGCTGCATAATGCTTTTAAAAAAAAAGTATATTGGCGATTTTATTAATACGATTTTGATATATTGACTATTGTGATTGCTTTTAAATATCATATTTACATATTTTACATTCAATAGAATATATTATGGTGGCGGCTACGAATACTACCAAACCTTACATCGCTTATGAGTGTCGTAAAAGACGACTAAGAATTTTACATTAACCTAAGCCAACTCCATCAACAAAAACATTCCTTAGAAGGGTTAACGTCAGGTAGGTAATCGGTCATAAAACTATTATCAAAACTTTTGTACTATAGAACATCATCATCATTCTGCTCTAATCGCTATCACTTGGGGTCGACGCAATATGTCATCTTCTTCTATATAATTCTATCAGACGTCATCTCTATAGTCACTCCCAGACTATATCATAACCTCACGCAGTCCATCCATCTTTTCTTCGGTCTTCCTTTATCCCTAAACATTCAACATTCATATTTAAAACTTTCCTCACAATATTACTTTCATCCCACCTCATCACATGTCCATACCATGTCAGACTTTTCTACTATAGAATAAGGGTACAAATTGAGTAGACTTTAAGTAATTGGAAGAAGACCAGAAGGAGGATGATGATGATGATGATTCAATACAAGATACATTTAGAATAATTCGTATGTTAACAGAACAAGAATTATGTGTTACTAATCCTTAATTACCCGTGAATATCGTAAAAGACAGTTGAAAGTCATAGGCAGATAACATTAGAAGGAAAATTCGAAATAAAATCTTATCCTAACATGTTTAGCTCACTTAGTATATTACACCATTTTTCCTTCTGTAATATATCATATTTTATACCAGATCTTGCAATATTTGACAGTGCTAAATCTACACTGTTAATTTTTTTTGTAAAATTACAATTGTTTTATAAAACAAATAAGAACAGAATTCCATATCAACGTATACTAATACAAAACATAATACAATTCGAGTAAAATTACAAGACATGTGAAGGAATGAAAGAAACTTACTATAGCGAGTTGTAATTTTAGAATCTCTTTGTAATAACCCTACACGTATTGTATAATAAATTTACAAAACGGTATTATAGTATTACTTTCTTGTTGTGCGTAAAAACATCCAACATTTTTTGTAAAAAAACTTGCAGAAATTTTTAACAGTGTAGCGAATTTCAAAACAGCCTGAGTCAATGACTTGATATGGTCTTCGATGTTATGTATGTTTGAAAACATATTTTATATTACTCGTAACTATATATAATGGAGGTTCACCTACGACTTTTTCCTACGCCATTATAGCGAGCGATAATTAAGTATTCAGGATTGTCAACTTGAATAAGTCAAGAGTTATGTGATGTGGATATATTATCACAGATTTGAGTAGTAGCAGCTACTAGTTCTACCCACTAAGCTATCATATCATCATCACAGCCCATACATGTCCCACTGTTGGGCTAGGGCCTCCTCCGTAATGGGAGGGAAATTAACCTACTATACCACGCTGGTCAGGCGTGTTGGTATAGGGTTTAATTTCGAGTTTTCCATCTCTTGCATAGATGTTATATGCGTTTTATATCCCTTAGTCATCTCTTACGATCACCCACGGGTAAGATAGGGGGTGGTGAATTGTATTCTTACTCCGTCACCACACGGATAGCTAGCTATCATATACAAACATCAAAAGATATCGTTTCGTATATAAATTAAATTATACGTACCACGAGTGCGTGTCGCACCCGTCTTTCCGCCGCGGCGTATGGCTCCCTATTATGCTGCAGGTTGCAAACTGTAACAAGGAAGATAAATACCCAATTAACGGACAGGAAAAATTATTTTAGACAAACTCAACCAACATAACTAAACTAATTAATTTAATTGAGTAGGCGGAGTCAATTATTTGTAAAATTTACGCAAATAATACATAAAACCTAATTATATTTACTTATTTTAAAAAAAAAAGTGTGTGTGTGTCAGCTCCGACGCACGACTGGAGTTTACTCCTTAAGTACGATTATCAAAACAAGCGCAAAAAAAAAAGCTCATTTGACTAAAAATAATATATTTTTTTTTATTTACATTTATTAAAACTGTTCAGTGAAATATTATCTCACGTCAGAAAGTGAAAGGTGCGCAGAATAGGTTGCGCACCAAAAACGTAACGAGGTCATTCGATCACTAGATTGTACTCCTCAATTTTTTCTCATACCGGGCGCCTTATATGAAAATCGATACTTAAGGAGTAAACTCCAAAAATATAATTAGAAGATTTTAGGGATCAAATTGAGCAAAGTAAAGAAATGGAAGGTATTGATTGTAGTATATGCTATACTTCTTCTACTAGCTACAAAACGAGTGAATACACCGAAGATAAATGACAAAATTTTATGAAAAACAAAGACATTGCGTTGATCCCAAATAAATTGGGATAAGAGTAAAACGATGATGTTAATGATCCATGAATTCTATCTTAGATTACGAACCATGAGTTTCTATGAAGTGACAACTTCAAGATAAATTACAAACATTTACAAGCGTCTTGGATGTCATTTGATTCGGGTCTCGATGTGAAATTATTGAGTAGTTGGAACTACAATAATATCATTCTTGAATTAATCCTTACTAATATTATAAATGCGAAAGTAACTCTGTCTGTCTGTCGCTCTTTTACGCGAAAACTACTGAACCAATCTAAATGGAATTTGGTACACAGATAGTCTAT
The DNA here is from genome assembly GCA_905163515.2 of Lymantria monacha. NCBI lineage: Eukaryota > Metazoa > Arthropoda > Insecta > Lepidoptera > Erebidae > Lymantria > Lymantria monacha. The sequence continues at coordinate 7,518,196 of LR991107.1, read as the reverse complement.
AGAGGCTGATAAAGGACATCGACTACTTTTTAATGAAAAAAAAGGGTTGTAAAGGGGGATGAAAAGTTGCAAGGAATTATAGTCATTTTTAAAGCCAGAAGCTTGAAACTTATTTTTAGACTATTGATTAGATATAAATAAATATGACATTAAAATTTCGTAAAAAAATTACCATTAAGGAATAAAATAAAAATTGGGGATGAAAAACTTTAGGAAAGTAACCCGTTACGCGGGCGAAGCTAGTATATTAATATTTATAACTACCGATCTACGACTTTTTAGTTATAAACATTTTTTATTATTATTAACGTTTGAATGAACTACAGAATGGAACATTAACGTGTCAATGACGTGTTTATAACTTGACACAAACCATCGGTTTTATTATAAAGACATAACCATTTAAATGGTTATAATGCCATGTAAATCCAATAATAGTCGTGTATGCTTTTGAGTTATTACTGATCGCACATTTCTTAGAAACTTCTAGAGAATAAGAAAGGGGAAGTAAGGAACATCAATATGAAAATATTTATGTTTCCTTGGTTTTCTTTCATCGTTTAATTGGACAATCTTATGTGGTCTCTAATTATATTTTATTGCTAGATATGTGTACTTAAACAGCTATAAGTTGTTTGTGATTTCGACAATATTTTGTAAATTCATTAGCAGTATCATGAATAAGGCCAATTGTAAAGGTTAAAAATTTCATTTAGCATCAATTACGGTATTATCGCAACTAGAAGTCAAATTTTTAAGCGTCTGTTGCAATAAAAACAGATTTAAGTAATGCAAAGAATATATCATAGTTATAATTTTTTATTTGTCTTAAATGAAGTTATCTGCTACGATTCCATAGTCTTTTAAATTAGCCGCGGGCAAGGAAGTGTTTGAATACATTTTATCCTCGAGCCGTCACCATATTGAATCTGCCAGCAGTAGCTACCTCGCCACAAATTACGTGAGATGCTTAACTAGTATTAAATATAGAAAGTTGTATTTTTCTTTAATTATATGAATAAATTGCTGCATGTTTTAATGCGATAATTTCTATTTTATTTTAACGTATACACCGTGGAATCTAATTGGCTGTTTTCCTGAAACGTATGTACTTAGTTAATCATTCTTAATATCCCCACATAACTAAAAACATAATACATTGAAAAAAAAGTCTGGTAATTAGACGTTCTTAAGTTTGTCTGATATGCAACGGTATTGTTCCCAACATGCCTACGACATGGCATTCGAATTAAATCGCAATAGGTAAAAAAATATTTAGGCATTGTAGCTCGTAGCCCGCCCGCGTCCCGCACGCACCCCTTGCTTTTGATGCGCCCGAGCCGAGCGACCTTGGTCTATGTTTTAATAGGTCAGTTTGCAATTTTTTGCCAAACGGCTTAGACGTATATCATATGTTTATAACAAATCCCGAACGCGAGTGCTAGTAAGTGCGAAAAAATGACAAGTCATTTCCAGTATTCTGACGTAGAGTGGTTAGACATGGTTCGTTTTTATGCGATTGCTGGAGACAACTTGGCGAAGGCTAGATGCCTGTACGCTCAGCCAGAACACCTGGATTCGTTACGCAGATGTGGCATTATAAATCCGCCTGTGCCTACAACAGCGATAATTTTATCAGCCACATAACGCCTACTAACCCACAGGCAGTTTTGAGTGCTTACACGTGCTCAGGCTAGAGGTAGGTGTCGCCGACATTCTGCTCGATTAGAAGAAGAAATTCTTGAGAAAATGGAGGCATGGTTTTAAAGTAATTAAAGAAAGTAGGTAACCAAGGTAAGAGCATTGACCGTAGGTTGATAGCTACGGTCGATGCTCTCAAACGACCGTAGGTATAACAAAATTATTAGACAAAACATGTTACAGTTATGCAAAAATGATATTTTAAGGAAACGTCCGGGATTGCAAATGACTAGAATTTATGTTTTTATTTTATTGAATAAATGCTATATTATGGTTCTATATCATTAACTGAGTATATACGTTTCGGGAAAACAGCCAATTAGATTCGACGGTGTATATGTCCCACTGTTGGACTGAAGCTACCCCCATAATAGGAGGCAAATTCACCTACTATACTACGCAGGTGAGACGGTTAGGTATAGTTCGATTTTTCCGTACTGCACACGTTATATTAATATTATATCATTTAGTCACCTTTTACGACACCCAATGGACAAAATATGAACTGATGAACTGTATTCTTACTCCATCATCAAAAGAAAAATTGTCTTCTATATATATCTAACTATTAATTATTCTTTTAGCGTTAGTTTTAACAACCATTACTAACAATAGTACCCAATTTCATCGCTTCAAAATCAAAACTGATGGGTAATACTTAGATGCATTTATTTTTTGTATTGAAATGTCAGTAGTATGACGAAATTATGAATACATATATTCTTTCCGTGTGATGACAGAGTAAGATTATAGATAGTTCACCACATACATGTGGGTGTCGTAAATTACAACTAAAGTATATATATTTGCCTGCTCTCATCCCACGCTAAGTGGGGTCGGCGCAACATGTTCTTGCCTTCCACAATCTTCTATCAGCCGTCATATCTGCACTCACAACTTTCATACACATATCCTCGTTTAAACAATCCATCCATCTTTTTTTGGGTCTCCCACGATTCTTACGCCCATCCACAAGCATATTGATCAGAATAGAAAACAACTAAAGTATATAATGTGCATATAACATCTATGCAAGAGAAGGAAAAGATGAACTAAAACCCTATACCGACCGGTCTGACTAACGTGGTACGGGTCAATTTCTCTCTTATCGTGGAGGAACTTGGTTTGTTTATTATTATTATTAATTTCTTTACTAACGTTTTTAAGCTATTGCATAGCTTTTATCGCGGGCTTTGAACGCGTCGACCGAATCAAGAAATTCCGTAACGAAAATAAAACCTAACACCCGCCTACCATGTAGTTTATTTGGTAGATTGTATGGTTGAAAAGCAGCAGTTAATTTTGCTCTAATTTTAGGCAGAAAGCGTGGCCGAGTGGTCTAAGGCACTGGTTTTTCGCACCAGTCCGAAAAGGCGTAGGTTCGAATCCCATCGTCGTCCAAACTCTTTTTGCAATTTAATTTTGCAAAATTTATTTATAATTGATGAATATAATTGATATTTATAAAAAATGCTAAGCAATAGCTTTACCGCGGCAGTCCCCGAGTGCCATTCATATTTTTTTTATAAAAAAATTGTATATGATCAATAACAATAAGCTCCAGTGTGGTGGCCGTGCGATGGATGGAACCCCAATATAATATAAAATTTAAACACTATATAAAAGATAATGGCTGGACCAGATCCCAAAAGCAAAACCCGATCACGAGTTACATTTCGTTGCTTAGTTAAAGAGCTTTCAACATTTTATACAAATATATTATAAGGGAAATAGTATCCGGTGCATTATCTATATAAAGCATTGCAATTAGTCATTCGGGCTAATGGTTGCATCGCTTGAGACACGGAAGCGTATCAGAATTCCAGCTACTAAATATAAACGTAGCGCTTGGCATGTAATGGTTACCTAATAGTTACTGTTGAATGGAGTTTGTCGTGTATGAAATACTACACGGAAATAGCACCAAAGTACTGATGGATTGTGCTATTGTACACATTTTGTAGATAATGTATGATATTTTTGGAGTTTAGGTACTCCTTAAGAATCGATTTTCATATAAGGCACTCGGTATGAGAAAAATTTGAGGAGTAAAATCTAGTGATCGAATGACTTTGTTACGTTTTTGGTGCGCAACCTATTCTGCGCACCTTTCACTTTCTGACGTGAGATAATACTTCACTGAACAGTTTTAATAAATGTAAATAAAAATATATATTATTTTTAGTCAAATAAGCTTTTTTGCGCCTGTTTTGATAATCGTACTTAAGGAGTAAACTCCAGTCGTGCGTCGGAGCTGACACACACACTTTTTCTTGATACAAATATATAAAAATGAGGTTGAGTTATGGGTAAAATTCAGATTTTAGTATGTCATAAAGATTATGTTTAATTGTATATAGAATTATTTTAAATCCTTGGCGATTCCCACACTTCCTGGTAAATATCCATCCTGCCCTGTGGTTGCCAATCAGCCTTAATAATTGTAGGGCCATACTGTTGACAGTCTTCTGTCTACAGCCACGGGCTGGTCCTTCCATGGTAATAGACGGGCAATGTGCTGTTGTGCTTCGTTCGGTGAGTGAGAGAGCCGGCAGCCTAACTTCCTGGGTGGGTTTGGGGTTTCCTTTGATTTTTTATGAGCTATCTAGAAAGTACCTATGATCTTCAGCATTGAAACATTGGCTGTCCATTGCTAGACATAGGTATCAGTTATAGAATGCCACAATGGGCGTTCATTCACTTATGGAGATAATACAGTAATTGTCACACTTTGTAGGCAGGTCGGCGATCAGTCTTCATCATAGATTTTCCAAAAGAACATTGTTGCCCATTCTCTTGGTGATAGCTCATTCAGGTTTTGTGACTCCCACGGGAAAAACAAGAGATTCTGAAACATCATGTACTTATCCCGTGAGCATCACATAAAGTATTAAAAATTACATGAATTGAATTTCAAAATACAGAATAACATGGAAACAATATCACAATTTATCAATCGCTCGTAAAAAAATAACAGATATATGTGGTTTATGTCCGGAAACTACAAATTGATATGCCCGATAAATACATAATGTTTTTTTTACCATACAATTCTGACTACCAAGTGATACACTTTAATACCATATTAGAAAGCATTAATAATTAATAATAGGATGTCCAGTAAGAGCGATCTTCACCCATATGATCGGGTGAAATTCATTTTTATCAAATTGAAGATGTCCCTCACCATTTAAGCTCATGTACGTTTTGCTGCTAGTCTAGAGCGTCCTCCACAGTGGGAAGGAAAATGATCAACTATAACATATTGGTTTTGAGTTTTCCTTCGCTTGTATAGATGTTATATGCTTATTATATCCCTATTTTATCCCTTAGCCTTTTACGACACCTGTGGGCAATATATGGGGTGCTGAATTGCATTTTTACTCCGTCACCACACGAAAAATAAAGTCTTTGAACATCCAATTCAGTTGTCTCATATAAAAGCAATTTGTTATAACTTTAATTATAGCTACATATTTTGCGGCAACCCTATTCAGATATGTTCAGAAATATATTTTATTTGAGAAAATATGCCGACAATATTCCATAGCTAGGAAAAAACATGTGATATTTTTCTGTACTACAAACCATTTTAACCTTATTTAACCTTAAATTTAGCAAAATATTTTAAGAACAGAAATAACTCCAAGAACTATGGAATCACTATAGCAGACACGTATTACTATAATTAATATATAAAAAAAACTACAGGCAACGTTTTTAGAAATTAACGAACAAAGAATTGTTTTTAAAAGAAAATCCCTTGTGTATTGAATTTATTTTCCACGTATCGAATTGAGAAAGCTTTTAAATGATACGAAAATCTGGAACTTGTTGACTGAATATTATAATTTCTTACTATAGGCAGTGAACCTGACGTTACGTAAGCTATTAAATTGAAAATTACTAATTTTAGTCAAAACTGTAGTAGATTAATAAGATTAATGTTATTGCAGTGAGTTAATGATACTTGTAGTAAGAAGATTGATTGATAATAAAAGATATTTTCAAAATAAACGCAGTTATATATGACCGATATGGCCTTTTCTTACAAAAATTCTTATTAAGGGCCAAGGGGAGTAGTTGCATCTTAGGATGTCTTACGGTAGGGGGCCAAATCATTCTTCAAAATCCCTTACATAATTTATAAACGGCCCCAAAAGAGCAGGAGAATGATAATGATGTAATTTGGTCATAACATACATACATATCATCACGACATATCCCGTGCAGGTTAGGCAGAGAGAACAGAGTGCCAGAGAACTATATCCTTGCATACTTCACTCGCTTCTTCAAAATTCATAATTTTCTTTATACACGCTCGCCGGTTTCGGAGACTCTCGACTCCACCTTCCTTCAGTACGTGACCAATCTGGTCTAGGTAGGTTAGTGTCGGTCTGCCCCGGTACCTACATCCTTCTACATTCGCATTGTATATCTTAAACAGACGTTGGTTCGGCATATTTGGTCATGTCAGTATTTGGTCATAAGATTACGATAAATATGATATAACTTAGAAAAAGTCTTGTTAAAAATATTCATAATAAATCTGTATTGGTTAACAAAACCAAATGGCCTGTTAAAAATCAGTACACGCTTTATTACATGACATTTGTTATTTGATGGTAACTGACACCTTATTACGACTAACCTCAGCTTGGTAGACCCAATTCCGAGAAAAGAGGTCAACTGTCCCGACTTGTCTCCGTTAAAACGATAACGGCAAAATTTGTGCCATCGCAATGTCGAGGCAATTTATTATTTCATTTTGCTTGTATTGATGTCAATGCTATTAGATTGGATTTAGTTTTATCTCCAATATATAATTATTATAATTGATTGAACGATACATACATATCATCACGCCATATCCCTTGCAGGGTAAGCAGAGAGAACAGAGTGCCAGAGAACTCTATCCTTGCATACTTCACTCGCTTCTTCAACATTCATAATTCTCTTCATACACGCTCGCCGGTTTCGGAGACTCTTGACTCCATCTTCTTTCAGTACGTGACCAATCTGGTCTAGGTGGGTGAGTCTCGGTCTTCCCCGGTACCTACATCCTTCCACTTTCGCATTTTATACCTTCTTAACCAGACGTTCCTTCGGCATTCTTTCCACATGGCCGAACCATCGGAGCATTCCCTTTCGCATCTTTACACCAATACTCTCTTTCATACCTAAAACTCGATTAAACGATAACTATTTATATAGTGTGCCCGCTTCTATTCATAGCTTCTCGATTAAAAAAAAGCTATCTTACCTAATAATAGTTTATGATTCTAAACCAAGAGACACGAGATTTCCAACTCGTAGTTTCCAAGAATAGCGCTTTCAAATAAATTAAAATAAGCGTAAAAATATAAATAAATTAAAATAGCGTAATAAATAAAATAAATAATTCCCCGACGTTTCAAATACTTTAGAGCGTTTCTCAGTCCTCCCGTCACCATAAACGCTGTGAAGTAGTATTTTTATTTCAAATGTGTACTTAATACTCGAGTAAACATAAAAAACCATTAGTGCAGGGATGTTAAAAAAAATCAGCATTATAATATGAATAAGACAGTATTTTGATTATCTGATTGTGTTTAATTAAACTTTGGAATTAATCAGATTAGACAGCTCTAGTTTTGTTGCTTACGCTAAACAGTGGCCTACACATAAAAAACGACCACAGTCAAGGTCCGTTTAAATATAATTTAGTTCATTAAATATATAACAGTAACCTTGATTTATAAAATAATAATGTAAGTAGATGAAATTTTTGCGATGTTTTGTTTAACCGACACTAATAAAATTGAAATTTACTACTTCTTGGTTTGTTTCCTTAATAATGGTAAGTATTTTTTTAATAATTATGTGATAGGGAGAAATGAAAGGCATAGATAGGAAGAATATTTGATTGGGATTAAAAGTAATGATAATATATTAATATTATAAGACTGATGATATATACCTAAGAAAATAGTTCAAATATCTTATAATTAAAAATAACGGGATAGGTAAGATTGTGGTCTCTATACTTTGTAATCAGTTTTATTAGTGTAGGTATTCTGTTTTAAACTCTGATACGTATCAATATTTCACTCTCAGTGGTTCATTTGCGCTGGCTGCTCTAGTAGTTAGCTTGTGAACGAGTGCCGCTTGTAGAATCTGGTCTGAACATTTTTGTACTTACACGAATGACAATCCAATCCAAAAACAACTTCATGCAATTATCTTTAGAGATGTTGAGATTATGGACCAGGCATTAACGAATGGAAGCCCGATTCGAGAAGAAAATATTCTATAAAACGTTCGAAAATTTTATGAGCAATTTTACTGCTATTATACTGAAATTAGGGTACATTAATACGAAGATCATCAGACATCTACATCTGTTGAAAACGGAGTCCCAGATAATGAGTATCATTCATCTACTTCTTATTCATTCTCTTTAATGTGTGTGAAAATTCTCATCAAAACTAAAGTCTAACAAACTACTGAAATCCAACGTAAACTATTCCTATAACTTGAAGATTATTCTTATAACTTTAAGTTCATAGAAATCATTCATAAATCAGAAAAGGTTAGAGAAAACTATAATACTACAAAGTTCTATTTTAGATAAGCTAGAAATAGAATAATTTTATATATTTTTCATTAGTCTATCAAAGTTCAATGTAGGTTGTTGTTAATACAAAAACTATATGAGTTTTTGCATTACCAAGGGTATAGCTAGGCCGCTGCCTACCAATAAAATCCCCAAACCCACCTAGTTGGGCTTCCGGCTCTCTCCTCACCGAACGAAGCGCAATAGTACATTGCCATTACTCAGACGTCGATCTTCTGCGAGAGTATGGAACTACTCCGGACGGACCGGCCCGCGGTTGTAAACAGAAAACGGTCAACAGCGTGGTCCTGTCACTATTAAAGTCTCCTCATAATAATAAAGGGACTAATCCATAAACGCCACATTTAGCAAGCGAGCTGACAATCAAAGTTGAGGTTATGAGTTTACCAGTGCAATGTTAGCGACCAATCCCATTGTGATCAGATATAAGGACTCGGTAGCACGCCCCAAGTCGCCAGTAGAAAAGTTGTGAAATTTCACGCCGTTCCTACACCTGCCCAGTCTGAAAAGTGTCACAGGCCTATAGGTTGTCCCCAAAAAAAAAATATGAGACCGTTGTAATGAATTAAGTGACCTTAAAAGTATTAAGGATAAAATATATACTAGGAACAATTACCATTATTACGCTTGTCTAACAAAACAAATTGTTTGTTTTGGCAGTAATTTTAATGGTTAATTGAATAAGACTACCGTGAAGTTTGTTGGCCAACTTGCAACTTGCAAGGCTATTAAATATACATTAAAATCGGTAGACACGGATATGCTAGCATTAAATTAATGTTAAAGAGAAACATTGCTCAAACCATAACAAGGCTATGTATTCTGAATCGTATATACCATAGTTGTACTCATAGCACTGCTTCTAAATTGCATTATTTTATTGATTGATATTTTTTCATTCTTTCATCATTCATTCATCATTCTCCTACTCTTATCCCAATTATTTGGGGTCGATACAATATGTACTCTTCTTTCATAGTACATATTGTAAAAGTTATTGGCAATAGTTTTATGACAGACCGCCTGCCAGACGTCAACCCTCCTTGGGAATGTAATTGTTAACCAAACGGCATCAGTGGCCCAGGTCGTTATAGGAGTTGCTATGTAAAAATTAAGTACATTGTATGTACCACAATTGAAAAAAAAAGCTTAAATATCTTCGGTTTATATCTCTAATGGTTTTATAAGACATCCATAGGCAATAAAGCGATGCGGTATTTTTAGCACAGAACAATTTGCCTCATCATCATCTCAGCTCATATATCTCCCACTGTTGGGCTCGAGGTTCCTCCATAATGGGAGGGAAAATGCCACGCTGACCAGACGTGTTGGCATAGGGTTTTATTTCCAGTTTTATTTTCTTGCATAGATGTTATATGCATTTCATATCTCTTACGATCACCCACGGGTAAGATAGGTAGTGGTGAATTGTATTCTTACACTCCGTCACCAAACAGAACTGCTTCGTCTTTTTTAAAATAAAATTATATTAATCCTAACTATTGGATAATAGTTATATTATAAAAATCATAAGCTGAAAACTCTTGAGTATGAAACTTCCTCAACGGCTTATAGTTAATCGCTTAGCAATGATTTTGCAAAATGTTTCGTTTCCATGAAAACACCGTCACGGAAAACCGCTGCTATGTAATATATATGTATGGTCATTATATTGTGTATATGTACGGTCTAGAAGTTTGCTACGTAATATAAATCTCATTTGCATGTAAGATAAACTGACGTAAGAAAATCATACGTAGGTTATTATAACGTGGACGGCTGGACAACGTAAGTCTCTCTCTATGGTAGATGATGACATGATCGCTCTTAATTCTCTGTAGTTTGTAGCTTATGATTTAGTCAAATTCACTAAACGCAAAACACGCTGTAGCTATGTGAAGTGGGTCTTCGTTCAATGCGATTCAGGGAAATTGCGGCTGTTCTAGTAATTAAATTGTAATTGGGTGCCGCTTATGAGTTCTGGTCCAGTCATAATCATTTTGCCTTTTGAAATCAAATTATTTTTACTGATTTCATTATTAAATTTATTTAATTTGCATTTAATTTTCACTTTCTTAAAGTTTCACTGTGTTGTACGGTGAAAATTAACGTTAAACACTTCTAATAGCCTTACAAGTAAAAATTAGTTAGAAACACGATAAAATCCGTAAAAATAATTTTATTTCCTATATGTAATACTCATTGGTTCCGTGTGGTGATGGAGTAAGAATACAATTCACCACTTCCTATCTTACCCGTGGATGATCGTAAGAGACGACTAAGGGATATAAAATGCATATAACATCTATGCAAGAAAAGGAAAATTCGAAACCAAACCCTATACCAACAAGACTGACTGTGGGGTATATTATATAGTCAATATTCCTTCCAATATGGAGGAGGCTCGAGTCCAACAGTGGGACATATAGCTAAGATGATAATGATGTAAAACTCGCGTAAAGATAATTGTATAATAATTTAAATAAATGATAAATGTTATTCTAGGCATGATACATATTAAGATATGGAGAAACTGTATAAATATGACTTACATATGAATATATCCGAACAATGTCACGTTTCATTTACATTTTAGTAACAGTTTATTATATTATGAGAACGAGTCATGTTTACAATAAAATCTCTAAGTAACTACAGTTTATATTAACGTGAATAATTAAATACAGTAAATATATAAACATTCATATCAAAAATGTTATTAAAATAATTAGCAGGATTTAACTCAAGGTAAGTTTACTTACATGTAAGTCTAGATAAAAATTTCGTGATAACCTAGTATTTTTTTTAAAGGCTTTGTTTATGATTTATTATCATAATTTATTTTAGATTTTACTACTATATTTGCCTTTTATATTTCCGTATGGTAACGCAAATACTAATGTCCTTTATTTGTTACTTATGCGTGACAAAAAAAGAGTGGTGACATATAGTTTTATTTCTGTTTATTTCAGATTTACACGTATATTAGTTTCAAGTCTATATTATAAAGCTGAAAAGTCTGTTTGTACGCGCTAATCTCAAGAAATACTGGTTCGAATTCAAAATTATTTCATTGTTCGATGGACCATTTATCGAGGAAGGCTTATAGGCCATATAGTATCACGCTACGACCCATTAATAATACTATTTACCACCCCCTATCTTATCCGTAGGTGCTCGTAAGAGACGACTAAGGGATATACAACGCATATGACATCTATACAAGAGAAGGAAGACTCGAAACAAAACCCTATATCAACACGTCTGACCAGCGTGGTTTAGTAAGTCAATTTCTCTCCCATTGTGAGGGAGGCTCGAGCCCGACAGTGGGACATATATGAGCTAAGATGATGATGATGATGAAGTATCCTAACATCATTTTAACAATGTTGTACAGCAATTTTATTACAAGGGTTTTATTTGTAATAAAGAGGTTTTTACTAGTTAGCGCTTGTAGGTTTCTAGTAAAGGTAAGGTAGAAGAAAGTATCATAATAGGTTACAATTTAACGGTAGTTTCATCCATCCATCAATCTTTTATCCACTGCTGGACATAGATTTATAAAGTGAAATCCACATTTATCGATCTCAATGTTTCTCTAAGCGTAGCGATGCGATAAAAATACAATTGTGGCCATTTTTTGCTTACCAGTAGGAGCCATAGGAATCAGCTAAAAGGACCATTACAATGGGTATCGTAAAAGTCAACTAGAAAAACCATATATCACTCCATCCGACCAGTGCGGTATAGTAAGACAATTTTCCACCAGACAAAGAGTCCAGCACTGGTAACAGAGCGCTAAGGATGACGATGATTCATCCAACTATTAGCCTAGGCTCATCAAAAATGATTATTCAAAATCATAAAGCTCAGCAGACGATTGAGTTTCCCAAGATAGAGCAACTTACCATTCACCTGGTGATCTCTCAGCAGGTTCTTACCACTTCCACGAGCAAGGAAAGGTTGGTGTTACGCTATACTTTTAACAGCATCACGACAATGGTCATAATTACCATCAACATTATCCTGCTCTTACCCCGAGGTTTTTTTTTTTGTGTTACTTAGTTGTTAGCCTCAGATGGCTATGACAACTTTACCTGGACTGTGGGTGAGCGCTGAGGGCTCTCAACCCGTAAAAGTTAAGCGACCGTTCCCGAGGGCACCCCCTGTGGGGTACGGACCTCGGCTCGGGGGGTCGATGCAATATGTACTGCCTCACGTCAAACCAGACTGGATGACTAGGGGACTGTATGAAAAAAAGACATTGCGTCGACCAAAAGTAATTGGGATAATGATTGACTGTACAGATGACATAGTGGTTAAGATCCCGACCTTCCACAACAGTTCCGTGGGTACGAATACCAAGCAGAACAAAACATTGTGCGATCCACAAAGTTTTGTTCTGAGTTTGGGTGTAATATGTCAGCGTTAATTGTATGTTTGTAAAGTCCCCCGCAATACAAGGAGTTTCCTTAGTGTGAGGTGGTCTTTAAAAGCCGGACGGTCCACCGAAGATAAAAATCGAGTACCGGTGGCCCGCTAGCACAGCGAAGAGAGGTGCTTGCAGGGTGGGTCTATGGGGTTGCGCGCCGCCTCATCCGTCGCCTCGGACAGATCTGGCGGGCGCGCCCACCTCCATAGTGCAGCGCAAGGTAAAAAAAAGGGTGGACTTTAAAAAAAAAATTTAATGTGAGGTTGTTTTGTCGGGTATGATATATAAAAAACAATGTCTGCGTATATTTTATTATATTTGTTAAGTATTATGTGACATTGAGCACGTCCATATTCTATCTCGGCAAATATTACGCTAATACCCCGCTCACATCACTACTTCACCTTCCTACAGCCTATCTATATTTACAAAGTTACTAACTAACGTAGTAAGATAAAACTTGTAATTTTTTTATTGTTTCCCGGTATTGTCTTATAACTTTGTTAATACCTGACTGTGAATATTTGACTGTACAGATGATGTAATGATTAAAATCGATAGTACCAAGTGCTATAGGTTCGATTCCAAGGATAATATTTTGAGCGGTCTCAAAATTGTTGTTTCGCCTATGAGTAATTTGTGTGTTTGTGGAATACACCGCAATGCGAGAAATCTTTAAGAAAAATAAAAAGAAGATAGAATATATATTGTATCCTTGATGTTGTATTGTCAATTGTAATTTCGAGTAGACATTTGTCTCGAATAGCAGACTAGATATAAGATGATGAAATTTTTATGTTCCCCAATCGAGCCGTTTGAGTAATGTTTGAAATAGTTATTTTTCTAGACTTTATTGTTGCCAATTCTCTCGGCGTCGGATTTTTTAAACAAAATAATGTCGCTAGAATAATATATTTATGTGTAACGATTAGTATTTGACTTTAGCAACTTAGCGTGTAACCTCTTTATGTCTACTGAGCGTGCCAACTGGACCGCTGCCTAACTTCATTATCCCACCCGGTAAGTTGACCTGAGGAGAATTAAAGGGATTTAAGAAACAAAAAAGATTTAAGAATATACAAGAAAAATTAAGAAAGGGATGAATTTAAGAAATTTTTATTGGATTTTTTTTTTAAATTTGATTATACGTCAGAATATCTAAAATTATTGAATGTGCCATACAGTGCCTGCTATGAACACTGCCAACCCTTATATTGCTTGTAGGTATCGTTTCCTCTGATAAGTAATTTCATTTCACTTTCTGGCCACATGGCCAGTGATAAAAGAATTTCCAAAACTTATGCAGTACGATGGAAGATGTGTACATATTGGGGTCGACCCAAAAATTATGTGATGTAATAATTAAGGGATGAGAGTAAAGTGATAATAATAATTATTAATTCCGCGAGCGTGTATGAAGAGAATTATGAATGTTGAGGAAGCGAGTGAAGTATGCAAGGATAGAGTTCTCTGGCACTCTGTTCTCTCTGCCTATCATGCAAGGGATATGGCGTGATGATATTGTATGTATGTATTAATTCCGTTACAATTTATAAATGTCACTTATATTACTATATCTAATTATCTATTCTTTTATTTTGATCTAAGGACACCCAGACTACGTGAACTAATCTGAGCAGGTCTTAAAAAATAATACGTTTGAACAATTTGTGTTGTCTTTTAGCTGTTAGCATTAGATGGCTTAATCCGGACAATGGGTGAGCGCTGAGGAATGTTTGAACAAAATTAGACCTTTTCCTATACTACGAGTGGTCACGTAAGAGAGGAGATAGATAATAGCAAAAATGAACAAGTTCCCTAGAAAAAAGTTACCATATTTTTCTACTACATGGCGCCTGGTATTGAAGAATATATCCTCGGTGAAATTGGATTATATGTATGTGATGGAACTACATGTTCATTCAATTGCAGTATAATAAAAATACGTAAGATGACCATTTTCATAAGATCAGACAATTTAAGAAAACATGATTAAAAGGGATTTTTAAGAGTACTTAAACCTGAAGATTTTTGCATTAGGGAATAGCGTTAAGTGTCTCAAAATTCTTTTTTTTTTTTAATTTTCTTTACAGACCTTATTTCACGTTGCATTGTCGGCATGCCAGTTAGCCAAAGGCCCTTGTTTCGGCTTTTTATTCCCTTCCTATGTGTCTTGCTCGTTATATGTCAAAAAGGAGTGGTAATATACTACCATCCTTTCTGTACATCGTGAAAACAACAAATGAATTTCATTATTCAAACAAACAATTATAGAACCTATAAAAATATCGTATAACTAAATTTGTATAAATAACAGAAGCGTATATTAAAACCGATATAAAAGTAACCATTTCGTTAACGTAATTTTTCTAGACGTGCAAAGAATGTTAACGAGGTCGACAACATACTAGCAGTATTTGCGTAAAACAATGTAACGAAGTACAATATGAATATACGAACAGCTTACGAATCAATATAAGAGGGAACATCTGACGAAAAACATTCTAAAATATCAGTATTTATATAAGAAATAAGTGTTGATTTTTTTTTTGAAGTGTAACGTTTCTCGCTTCTATTGTGTTATCATTCTCCTACTCTTATCCCTATTATTTGGGGTAGATATTGCAAAAGTTACTGGCAATAGTTTTATGACCGGCCGCCTGCCAGACGTCAACCCTACTTGGGCATTTAATTGTTGACCAAATGGCATCAGGAGGTGTTGACCCTGGTCGATATAACGTTCTTATTCGTCTTTTATGACATCCACGAGCAAAGTAAGGATTGGTAGTATTCGTAGCCGCTACCACACAGCAAATATTATATAAAAAAAATCTATACTAACACGTCTGATCAGCGTTATATAGTAGCTCAATTGCCCCCTACCCCTAAAAATTTGGAGAAGGCTCAAGCCCAGCAGTGGGACATATATGAGCTGAAATAATGATTATATAAAACACAAGAGTCTCCGAAACCGGCGAGCGTGTATGAAGAGAATTATGAATGTTGAGGAAGCAAGTGAAGTATGCAAGGATAGAGTTCTCTGGCACTCTGTTCTCTCTGCCTGCCCTGCAAGGGATATGGCGTATGTATTATATAAAATACTTATGATATTATTAATGTAAAAAAAATTAGTTAGTGAATAAACTGGGTTTGAGCCTACTCCATAATAAGATGGAAAATGACGTAATTTACCACGCTGGTCAGACGGATTGGTAGAGAGCGGTTACGAGTTGTCTTTTTCTTACATAGATCTGTATATCCCTTAGTCATTTTTTACGATACCCACGGACTTGGTTTTGGTCTACTGATTCTTACTCGCCATACATAAAGCCAGTTTTACTAGCCAGTTTTTATTAAAAATAAATATTGTTATATTGAGCCGAATTTATAGATAATTGTGGTCATTTTATCTTTATATAGCGTTTGATTACGTAAAAGGCGGCCCTGAATGTCGACTGATCGATGATTGAATTGCATCAATGTAAACTGGTCTTGCTAACTGGACTGCAGACGTGACTAAGCCGCGTGCAGCCTGCGGTGATGTCATCTATGACGTCACCATCATCAATTCTGTCTCTACACTCATATAACTGCTATACATGCTGTGTATTATCTCGATGGATATTGTTATTAGAATATTGTACGGCGCTCTCGGCAAATATGAGATACGATCGATGCCGAAAACAAATTCGGATGAGTCACAGTCCCTAGTATAACCACCCTTGTTAGATATTTCTATAATTATTATGTGTCTAGACTGTTGGCGACAGTTAGGCGATGCCTTATGGTAATATAAGGAACGTACGTCTTTAATACTATTGATTATAGCGAATGCGATCGGAACGAGGTTCAATGAGCTACGACGATTTGCCGCATCGATGATAATAAGCGACTATAGTGTATAGAAAATAACGTACCTGAAGACAGCGCGAATGAAGTAGCGAGTTAAGAAGTGCACAGGACGGATAACACGTATAGGTGATGTTGCCAGAACAACTTCTTATCTCCATATCACTTCACGGCGGCACCTAATAGTCCACGAATGCGTTTCTCGCACATCGCTATAAGCGACACCGGAATTCCTTTCAGGCATCAAATGCGTCACCTAATTTATCAGGCACTTGTATCATAATTGGTTGTGAATTTTCGCGCGACACCAAGGGGGCACACATTATATTATGAAATAGTAACGGCGACACGTGCTCTCGCGGCAGAGAGGGACGGATTCACTGAACGTCCTTGGCGAGGGGGCGCCTGCGGCATCAGACGTTTCAATCATCCCCGGGGGGACGGAGACGGCGCTACGAGCACATCGCTTGCGCGACTGAGAGCCATACTACCGTGCTATTGACCGGCCTGTAGGCCACGCCCACCCGGGCGAGACACAGCCGCGCTCATGTTCCAAGTGAAAATCGAATGCCGGCCCGGGCAGACGCGGCGGGAGTACGACACAACTGCACATCCAAGGTTATCCCTACGTACTTACAACTCATGCATTTCCCGTTACCACTACGTTGCGGCCGGTTAACATGGCAACCGTCACATCAATCACGCAGCTTTTCATCGCAGAAATACTATGTAAAAAATCTATAAAGTTGGCTAGGCTGTACGGTTCAATACTTCAACTTGGCACGGTACAATATAGGTTGCCGGAATAGGACGAAACCGACCGAGGGAGGGGTGATTTGAAGGAATAATCGACGCAGAGTTACAATATATGACTTTCTGTTTAATTAAATCTTTGCTGAAAGGGTTTATGAGAATTGGTAAAATTTTAAAATGATCTGTTTTTGATTGCGCCTTATTTCTTCCTTATAAATAGAAACAATTCCTTATAATTATAAACTTATAAAATCACAGTTTAGAGATCATTAGTACTTTACATATCGCCTCTCTGCTTCAATAATGTGATATCTTGAAATAATGAAATTTTAGAAGAGTATTTTTCAAGTTTAAAAAAATAATTGATATATAAATCTATGATTTTAATTATTTCATTATTCTATAATTAAATCAGCATCAACATCATATTCGTTGCGAAATAATTATTTATTGAAATATGAAAAATACTCTTCTAAAATTTAATTTTTCAAGATATCACATTAGGGGACGTCCATTAATCACGTGATCTTTTTAGCATTATTTAACCCCATGCCCCCCCCCCCTTCCACCCTTTGGTGATACGTGGTGAGGTTTAAGACTATGAAGGTTTATGACTTCGTGATTTTTATCAAAACGAATTTCAAACCTCACGTGATTAATGGACGGCCCCTTATTGAAGCAAAGAGGCGATATATATATACTTTAGATTGTTTTTAATATTATTACGGTTGCAGATTGATAAAACTTGAGTAAATACGTAAGACAAAATGGTACTTGTAACATGGTAGTAAAGATTACGTAGCACGAGCCTTCTTTATAGTTTAATAGTATACGCGAGGTTATAGATACACAAGTACTTATTAGTATTTCTGTTAACGTTTTATGAGTAAAGCTTCAACTTTGTACACTTTTGTCAATTACTTTGTCGATTATGTTAGAGGAATTATTTCGCGTGGTGATGGAGTAAGAATTTAGTGTATGAATACTACGTACTTTTTTGTGGGTGATCGTAAAAGATGACTGAGGAATGCAAGCAGACAACATAATCGCAGAAGAAAAACTATATACCAACTCAGCAGCATCGTATATAAGACTATTCTATATATTATTTCTCAGCAGCATCGTACTATTCCAATATTTTGCAGAATAATAACACATATCTGAATCAACGAAATCATCATAGCCCACATATGTCTCACTGTTGGGCTCGGACCTCCTCCGTAATGGGAGGGAAATTAACCTACTATACCGCGCTGGTCAGACGTATTGGTATAGGGTTTTGTTTCGAGTTTTCCTTCTCTTGCATAGATGTTATAAGCGTTTTATATCCCTTAGTTGTCTCGTACGATCACCCACGGGTAAGATATGGGGTGGTGAATAGTATTCTTACTCCGTCACCACAAGAAACGAAATATCAACGAAATATCTTTGTTGTATTATTATTATCCACAGTTTTTTTAAGCAAGCATCTATATAATCGTAGATCTTAACGGTAATAATAAGGTTATGGTCTTCGTACTCCAATATTCAAAAATTGTTAAGGAGTAGACGCGGCTAAGGGACCTAAGAAGATCTAAGCAGAGAACATTACTACAAAAAAAAATATAATTGGAATAGCCTTATTGAACTATATTCAACTAATCAGCTTGATTATGTATGTCAATTTCTTTCTCATTGTGAAGCAAGATTATGACAAAATATTAGAACAATTATGTACTGAGAAGAAAACCGTCAATATATATATTTTATACCTACATACATATATATCATCACGCCATATCCCTTGCAGGGTAGGCAGAGAGAACAGAGTGCCAGAGAACTCTATCTTTGCACACTTCACTCGCTTCCTCAACATTCATAATTCTCTTCATACACGCTCGCCGGTTTCGGAGACTCTTGACTCCACCTTCCTTCAGTACATGACCGATCTGGTCTAGGTAGGTTAGTCTCGGTCTCCCCCGGTACCTACATCCTTTCACTTTCGCATTGTATATCTTCTTAACCAGACGTTCGTTCGGCATTCTTTCCACATGTCCGTACGTACCATCGGAGCATTCCCTTTCGCATCTTTACACCAATACCCTCTTTCATACCTACTCGCTCTCTTACGTCGTCGTTACGAATGCGATCGGTCAGCCTAACTCCACAGATTTATACCTATATACGCTATTATATACACTACGCTATTATATATACACAGTGCTAGTGTGGTAGCGGCTACGAACACTACCAACCCTTACTTTGCTCGTGGGTGTCGTAAAAGACGACTAAGAGCTTTATAACAACCTAGGCCAACTCCATTTGATGCCGTTTGGTCAACAATTACATTCCCATGAAGGGTAGACGTCTGGCAGGTGGCCGGTCGTAAAACTTTTTTTTTTTTTTTTTTTTTTCACGCTGTGGAAACGCATTTCCGCGCTATCCCCCGCCGGTGACAGGCGAGGGGGTGTGTGGGACTCGCCAGCCAGCTGCCTGACCGGAATACCCACTAAAACCACAGCGGCCCCTTCCGCGCTTTTACGGGGTGCCAGAGAGATCGTCTACTGACATTCGATCCCCGGCACCCCAAAGCCGCCGGTCGTAAAACTTCCAATAACTTTTACAATATGTACTATGAAAGAAGAGTACATATTGTATCGACCCCAAGTAATTGGGATAAGAGTAGGAGAATGATGACGCTTATTTCAATAAATATATCAAAGAGCAACACGATAAGACCGCAAACTTTCAATTAATTATGACTTTATTATAATTAATAAGTTATTTAAGCATGTATTTTTAGTTTATACATCAGATCTATATTGACATTAGAACTTTGTAACATAAAGTACGTCACAATTATGATAACGAATTACGCGTTCCTATAATAATAATGGTATTTTCCTTAATACAAACACCAACATTGCATATTAATTATAATATTTACGGCGTATGATCTACCATCGACGACATGAAATTTCCACGTTCCATATTTATTTTATTCAATAACTCTCGACATTGTTGTACGGTCGAGGCTACGGAAAATATAATGACATATTATATTATTCTATTCACCATCACATATCTTACCCGTGGGTGATCATACGAGACGACTAAGGGATATAAAACGCATATAACATCTATGCGAGAGAAGGAAAACTTGAAATAAAACCCTATACCAACACGTCTGACCAGCGCGGTATAGTAGGTTAATTTCCCTCCCATTAAGGAGGAGGCCCGAGCCCAACAGTGGCACATTTATGGGCTGTAATGATGATGATTATATTATTAGTTAAATTCTACAGACTAAATGTAGTAAACTTGATGTATTTTGACTTCTAATGTTTACGCGAGTATTACACATTTGAAATAAAACTACTTTTACGGATTCTATCGCGTTTGTATTTGATTTATAATTTGATGTATTTTATTTTAAGCATATTATTTCTGTTATTGTCCATATTACAGCTAAATTACCAGACAAAAAGCGCCGTGTCCTTCACGCTTCGCAAAATAACGTATCCGCTGGGTTACTTAAGCCAAACTAAGCTGTTTGTGAACCGCGCCCGATCTATATCCGTTTGAAAGACGACCCAAAGTTGCCTTATAGCTATTTATATAAGAGAACTTGCAGTAGCTGCGCCCTCTAACTTCGTACATTTTAAATTTGCTTTCTTTCATGGTTGGATATAGAGTAATAAGCTAAATGCAGTTTGATTTTAAAATTTCAAAAGTAACCTTCGACTGTCAATCAGAGGACTTATATTTAATTAACCATAAAAACAGGCATAGTTGAAATTGTTTTTATTTTTCTATGGTCGCTATAGAACATGTTTTTGGCGTACCCTTTTTTTATTCAAGACGTTCATAGTTTTAAATGTTGTACAAATAGTACGGAACCTTTCGAAAATTATTTGGTATTATACCCGGCCGGTGATTTCAATGCTGTAAGAACTGACGTTGGTTAATAATATAAACGCCCTCACATCTGTCGAACTTTACCGACCGTAACTGAAATTAGGCATAAAGGTCGTTTGAGTAGATATTATTCAACAAACAACTCCTTTTCTGTTTATAAAACCCGATTACGATTTCCTTTTCTGTTATATCGCATTATAACAAAATGTTTCTTTTTTGCCACACGGTATAGTGATATTACAATTAAAACCGCATGCGATAGTTCAAATTTCTAACCGCATATCGATTATATATAGCTGCCCTCTGATGCTTAAAACTAGTTCTAAGCATCGCAAGTGAACATGCAATAAAGTGTGAGGCCCAATCCGCTACACCTTGACCCACCTGCCCGTTATTTTGTTCAAACCGCATGTAATTGGAATCGTTAAACTTTGTTTAGGGCGTTTTCCATTTCACTGAATAATCGTAGTTCCAAGTAGTTAAAAATACCTTTCAGAATTAAAATACGTTAAAAACGATTTAGTGGTGAATGACTTTGGTTAATAGAGGTATTTTCTGTCCCAATATTTTTGTTAAAGGATCTGTTAGCATATTCTTGAAAAGTTTGAGACAGGTTAAGGAGAGGAATGATTTAAGAGTTTTCGATTTAGTAATCTTCTTTATGCAAATCCCTGATTTATGTAGGTAGTACTGTGAGAATATATTAGTAGTTTTCTTTGGCATAAAAATAGTCATTTTTCAATTTTGAAGATGAAGACTGAAATTATAAATTTTTTAGGTGCTTAATGTATTTATCGAATTTTATTCATAGGTAGGTATACCTATTAAAGAAGTGGGTCAATACTGAAACTATTTTTAAGAATTTTGATATAATTCGAAATGCGTACCGCAATGCGGGTTAGGGCGTCCCCCGGAGGCGACGCGTACCGACCCGCCCCCGTCGGTACGAACTTCGGCAGTTGCGGCGATGGGGGCCGCCACCCATCACGCCTTGCCCAGTCAGGCGAGTCGAGGAGAGCAGAGTGCCGGGTGGGCACGTGGAATGTAAGAGGATGTGTGGAAGGTAAGTTGCACGAGCTGATATCCGTCATGGCGGACAAACAGCTAGACGTGCTCTGTGTAACAGAGACCAAGCGAAGGGGCAGCGACGCCTGCGATCTTCCTGGTGGCGGGATGGCTCTGTGGTCTGGTGTACCACAGAGCGATCGAGCCAGCATGGGGGTAGGAGTACTGCTGTCCTCTCGCTTGGCCTCAGGTGTGAAGGATTACGGAATGTATGATCCCAGACTTCTTTGGGTCCGTATAAAACTTGGTGTCACCAAGGTATTCATGGTTGTAGCATATGCTCCCGTAGGATCCTCGGTGGCAGCAGACCTAGAGAAGTTTTGGGATAATGTTAGGGAAGTTCTGGATATGGCAGAAACCAGTGAACGCGTGATTGTATGCAGAGATTTGAACGGATGGGTGGGGACCAAGCGTCCCAACTATGAGGACGTACTTGGTCCATTTGGTGATAAGAGAGTGAACGACGCAGGTAGGCTCATAGCGGATGTATGCATGGAGAGAAACCTTATTGTGTCAAACACATTTTTCCAACATAAGGACATCCATATGTATACATGGAGAAGGAATGAACAGAAAAGTATAATAGATTTAATTTTGGTAGACAGTCGCCTCCGAAGCAAAATATTGGACGCAAGAGCCTACAGGGGCCCCACAGTCGACACGGACCACTATCTCGTTATTGCGAGATTTAGTGGTCTGTTCAGAAAGTGGAGGCACTGGCGAGAGCGTGTCCACTTCGGAGGGCTTGAAAGAATAAAGGTTGAAAGGTTGCAAGAAGAGTGTGTAAGAGAAAAGTATGCAGAGGGTGTCCGAGAACGGCTGACGATGGCAAGCCAGCCGCAATCGGACATTGAAGAATGCTGGAGAGTATTGAAAGAGAGCATGGTAGACACAGCGAAAGAAGTATGTGGAAGTTCAAAGAAGCATAGAAACACAAATGGTGATGCATGGTGGGATGCGGAAGTGGCAGCTTCCGTAGAGCAAAAGAAGAAAGCGTGGCTGGACTATGTCTCTTCTTTGAGTCTGAATGACAGTATGATTGAACAGAAGAAAGAAATATATCGGCAATGTAAGAATGACACCAAGGCCTTAGTGAAAGAGAAACGTGATAGAGCAAGTATGAGTGCAGAAGATAGGCTGACTAAAAACTTCGAGGGTAACACCAAACTCTTTTGGAGGGAGGTGAAGAAGTCTCGGGGTGGTTGGTCAGCCTTCAGAATGAATAAAATAAGGTCTAAAGGAGGAGACATTCTTACACAAACACAAGACGTGTTAAGCCGATAGAGTGAATATTTTGGCGATATGTATGCGGATGCTACGGTTGGCGCCGGCGTCGCATGTGGTCTAGTAGATCAACATTCGGCGACGGCGTCCTCCGATGGCATCAGTATGGATGAAGTTGAATGGGCGATAAGAAGTTTGAAAAATGGTAAGGCAGCGGGCATTGATATGGTGTCTGCCGAGATGATCAAGCTTGGTGGCTCCTGTGTCCGGGAGGCGTTCCTGTTGCTCCTCAATTTATGTTGGAGCTCGGGAATGGTTCCCGGGGACTGGAATAGCGGATAATAATAATGGTCTTTGAAAGAGATGAAGCCAGAACAGATGTAAGAGTAACAATAGGTAATGATGTACTAGAGCAAGTGGATGAATTTGTATATCTTGGATGTGGATGTAGCCGAGATGGACGGTACACCACTGATATAGAGCGAAGAGTGAATGCGGGAAATAGAGTGAACGGAGCGTTGGGGCAACTTCTCGGCAGCCACCACCTCAGCCAGAAGGCACGTGTAGCAATACATAACGCAGTGCTTGTCCCAACACTACTGTATGGAAGCGAGAGTTGGGTATGCAGAAAAGAGTATGAAAGTAAAATTAATGCGGTCGAAATGCGATCTCTTCGGAAAATCTGTGGAGTTAGGCTGACCGACCGCATTCGTAACGACGACGTAAGAGAGCGAGTAGGTATGAAAGAGAGTATTGGTGTAAAGATGCGAAAGGGAATGCTCCGATGGTTCGGACATGTGGAAAGAATGCCGAACGAACGTCTGGTTAAGAAGATATACAATGCGAAAGTGGAAGGATGTAGGTACCGAGGGAGACCGAGACTAACCTACCTAGACCAGATCGGTCAGGTACTGAAGGAAGGTGGAGTCAAGAGTCTCCGAAACCGGCGAGCGTGTATGAAGAGAATTATGAATGTTGAGGAAGCGAGTGAAGTATGCAGAGATAGAGTTCTCTGGCACTCTGTTCTCTCTGCCTACCCTGCAAGGGATATGGCGTGATGATATGTATGTATGTATGTGTTGATATAATTTCGTTATTATTTTGGTTATCAAGTAAGTATAATAGACGTTTTTTTTTTAAAAGATCAATTCGAATTACTTCTTTTTTTATAAAATTATTGTAATTTTTTATACTGTAAAAAGATGAGTCCTTACAAGAAAATAAAAGTAAAACCAATAGTGAACAGGGTAATTTACAAAAGAATCGTCAACTATAGAGCCAATTAGAGAGACTAACAAATAACGATACGTTCCGAACCACATGCAACAATCATTAACGTCTATGATAACATGAGGATTCAATATCCTTAAGTATCACCACATATTTTAATCTTAGAAAATTGCCACTCTTTGGGTTGCGGATGGCGTGGTAAAATTACATCCTGTCAAAACCGAATATATTAGAAAGTCAATCCCAATACAAATGCGAATAACAAAGAAGAATGAATGATATTTGTTTCAGCACCTTCAATAAATTTATCTAATTTCATTATACATAAAAAAAGTGAATGTTAATCCTTAAGAGATTTAAGGGTACTACGGTATGCAGAGCAGGGTCATTAATTACGATGTCGTAACTAAAAGGGAGGGCGAAAAGGTTTCGGCTACAGACAATATAAAGACACGAGGAACAAGTATCCAGAGAATTGGATAGTTCAAGGATTGAAGAAAGAAATGTAGGCCATTAGAAATTTAGGGTATTCGCATTACTCTTTGCTTTTTACAAGCTTCTATTCAATTTGCAATTTTCTTGTGCAAATAATATGTTCGTATTTACGACTGGTACAATTTTGCATGCTTGTTCGTTTCTACATACATACATACATATCATCACGCCATATCCCTTGCAGGGTAGGCAGAGAGAACAGAGTGCCAGAGACCTCTATCCTTGCATACTTCACTCGCTTCCTCAAAATTCATAATTCTCTTCATACACGCTCGCCGGTTTCGGAGACTCTTGACTCCACCTTCCTATAGTACATGACCGATCTGGTCTAGGTAGGTTAGTCTCGGTCTGATTCTGATTACATAAAATGAGAAAAAAATGATCTACAATAGAATTAGAATAAAAATATCTGATGGATCTGATGAGCGTATTTGGTCCTTATTCAAATTCTTTAAAATTAAAAAACAAAGATGGTGCCTTTAATTCTTTTTTTTTTCAACTGAAATTTGACATGCCTGTTCATGATTTTTTTTTAAATAACACCAACCTGCACTAAGGAATTAATACTGGTATTGCGGGGAACTTTATAAAAGTATAATTAACGCAGACAAAATACGACCAGAGCAGAACAACACTTTGTGAATTGCACAAAGTATTGTTGAAACTGACACGAGTATTTTTTTTTGTGTTAAAAATATAACGAAAATTAAACTAAAATTAGGGACAAATGTAAAATATATCCATCACACATTTTAAAGAGAAATTTTAAAAAAAATGTGCTAAATTTAAAAAAAAAACATTATTAATATTTTTTACTGTTGCAAGTTAATGATTTCTAATGTTTACGCGAGTGTTACACATTTGAAATAAAACTACCTTTACGGATTCTATCGCGTTTGTATTAGATTTTTAATTTCCCGACGTTTCGAACACTTTGCAGTAATCATGGTCACGGGAGAACTCTGTCGGACTGAATCAAATACAAACGCGATAGAATCCGTAAAAGTAATTTTATTTCAACTGCTGCAAGTTTTTATTTATTTCTCTAATTAATATTTATTTTTTGGAACTATTTTAGAAAATCATAATATATAATTTCTTGGTAAAAACCTAGGAAAAAAATGTTATTGCATTAGGTGACATTTTTAAATTTCAGCCGCTTACGTTTATAGTAAGTAATATTGAGTAAAATAGTAACTAAGTTATACTAAGTTTAGGCAACGTTACTTAAAATAAAATAACATTAAATTACCCTTAGATCTGATCCGTGTGGTAATGGGACAAGAATAATGTTACTTCGTGTACCGTAATAGAGGACTTAAGGGACCACAGTATATAACAATAAGCACAGACAAAACCCAAACCTTATGCCAATCCATATGGTAAGAGTGGTACGTAATGGTTAAAATATCGAAATACTGTGCCAAATGTCGCGGATTCGATTCCACGTAAGTATTTAGTGTGACCCATAAATTATTGTTCCGAGACTGAATGTAATTGGTGTCCATGAAAACTTTTGATTACGAACGAAAAATTATTGTCACATGTGTGACAACCACTTTTCGCTTGTAATCAAGTTTTTGACCGACCAACCGAACGAACGTCTGGTTAAGAAGATATACGATGCGAAAGTGGAAGGATGTAGGTACCGAGGGAGACCGAGACTTGCCTACCTAGACCAGATCGGTCAGGTACTGAAGGAAGGTGGAGTCAAGAGTCTCCGAAACCGGCGAGCGTGTATGAAGAGAATTATGAATGTTGAGGAAGCGAGTGAAGTATGCAGAGATAGAGTTCTCTGGCACTCTGTTCTCTCTGCCTAACCTGCAAAGGATATGGCGTGATGATATGTATGTATGTATGTATCAAGATTTTATAAATAATCAAGCATGTTAAATACTAAATTTTAGTAATTTGAATTGGTGTCCGTTAATTGTCTGTTTATGTTTTAAGTCCCTCGCAATGCAATCATCATCATCTCAGCCCACACGTCCCACTGTTGGACTCGAGCATCCTCCATAATTGGAGGGAAATTGATCTATTATACCACGTTGGTCAGACGTGTTGGTATATGGTTTTGTTTCGGGTTTGTCTTCTCTCGCATAGATGTTATATGCGTTTTATATCCCTTAGTCGTTTCTTACGATCACCCACAAGTAAGATAGGGGGTGGTGAATTGTATTTTTACTCCGTCACCACACGCAAAATCGCAATGCAATAATTAGTTCCATTGTGTAAGATGTTGTAAACAAAAAAAAAATATCGGAAACAAATTACATCTGAACCTTGAACAACCATTCGTGGATTTTATAAGCAATTATTCTATATCATGTCGGGATCGAACTCACGAGACTTGGTATTCAAAACATACATACATATCATCACGCCATATCCCTTGCAGGGTAGGCATAGAGAACAGAGTGCCAGAGAACTCTATCCTTGCATACTTCACTCGCTTCCTCAACATTCATAATTCTCTTCATACACGCTCGCCGGTATCGGAGACTCTTGAATCCACCTTCCTTCAGTACATGACCGATCTGGTCTAGGTAGGTGAGTCTCGGTCTCCCCCGGTACCTACATCCTTCTACTTTTGCATTTTTTGGTATTCAAAGGTACTCTTTAAACCACAACGTCATTTGTGTAATTAAAAATTTTACGAGTCTATAGGTATTGTAAACATAGGTTA
Organism: Lymantria monacha; assembly: GCA_905163515.2. Classification (NCBI taxonomy): domain Eukaryota; kingdom Metazoa; phylum Arthropoda; class Insecta; order Lepidoptera; family Erebidae; genus Lymantria; species Lymantria monacha. The sequence continues at coordinate 7,490,248 of LR991107.1, read as the reverse complement.
ACCTAAAACATAGACAAAGTATTCCACTATTTTATATTGTGTTTGTTTTAGCAAGCTGTTTAATGTTCGTTCAGTTGGCAGCATTACTTCATCAGATAGTTTTATTGTTAAATATATTGTTTATTAGCAAAACCACGCCCTTTTGTACGTTTTATGTTGGTCATTTATTTTGTAATGGCCGTTAAAACAGGACACGGTATGTGGAAATATTTGGCTCATGTTGTTATGGAAGTATATTTCAAATATCTCTGGATTAGAGTGGGTAATGAGAAAATACTTGTGGCGAAATTCGTTGACGACGTAATCTAATTCGGCCGGACAATATTTTATTATATTTGGACTTCGTCCTGTGGATAAAACACTAGAGATTTGTTTCTACGAAATCAAAGACACGTGTTTCTTTGAAAAATCTTCTGTCGAGATATTGACACTAATAATTTTTGTTAGATTTTAAAACTAGTGAATTACCACAATATAATAATTATCATAAATTAAATCTTCTATATATATATATATGTATATAAGAGATTTCCATCTATGTATTGACTCATAACGATATCTCTCTATAAGGCCTACAGACTTTAAATTTGGTAGGAATATTCCTTTCGCCGAGTACAGGTCAGCTAAGAACGGATTTTACGATATTCCACCCGTAAGGGGGGTTCCTGTGGTGTAAAAATCACATTTTTTAGATATATGTAACTAATACAGATTTTAATTTCGGTAGGCATATTTGTGGTACGATACCAAGGTAAATTAAGAACGACTTTTTAAATATTTCATCCCTAAAGGGAAAAAAAAACACATTTTTCATTACTGCCCCTACAGACTGGGAATTTGGTGTGGACTTTCTTTCTGTCCTGTAAAGGTCAGATGAAGTGGGATTTTAAGAAATTCCTCTTCTGAAAGGAATTCTATGTCGCGAAAGTAAACTACACAACTGAACTGACGTAACCGAAGCGAAGTGAGGGCGGGTCACTAGTGTTTAATATAACTGATCATAAACAATATATTTTTTTTTACATATACATTCATTTTCTTTTTGTACTTGTAATAAATTTGTATTAAAAATGTGGGTGAAACTTTTAATAACTGATACTGTAGCGGGTAGATATTACACATTTTAGTATTATTAGACATATTGGATGTAAGACACCTTAGTCCTCCCGTGACCATGATCACTGTAAAGTATTCGAAACGTCGGGAAATTAAAAATCAAATACAAACACGATAGAATCCGTAAAATTAATTTTATTTCAAATGTGTAATACCCGCGTAAACATTAGATATCATTATACTTTTATTACTCTTAATTCCAAATGAAGAGAATTATGAATGTTGAGGAAGCGAGTGAAGTATGCAAGGAGAGAGTTCTCTGGCACTCTGGTCTCTCTGCCTACCCTGCAAGGGATATGGCGTGATGATATGTATGTACTCTTAATTCCGAACAAAGTAGATGTACAAAATTAAACATAGTGTTACATGGCGATTAATTGTAGTTTCAACAATATATAATCTGCTTATTGGGTTGCTATATTCAAAAAGTTTACTTTGTAATGAATATTGTTTAATGGCAGTATGTACACTTATAACATCTTTTATAAGATCTTCAGCAAAAAACCTTCACTTTAATCACCTAATCATTGTGCGATAAAATTTATCGTAATGTGTATTCCTAATTATGATAAATATCTTCATCAAATAATAAAAATGTAATTACATTTTTTTTATTAAATAGTAACCATTTATTTCATCATTCATCATAATCCTGCCCTTGTCCCAATTACTTAGGGTTGACGCAATATGTACTCTTATTCTATCGTACAAATTGCAAAAGTTATTGGAAATTGTTTTATGAACAGCCGCTTGCCTGACACATATCCTCCTTAGGAATATAATTGTTGACCAGACGGCATAAAAATTTTAACGTTCTTTTACGACATCACGAGTAAAGTAATGGTTGGTAGTATTCGCAGTCGCTACCATACAACAAATAATCAGTAAATGGCATTATATTATCAATATTATTACGCACCTTGAAGATATTTTTTTAATAATTAATTATAATTACTATATTAATTATTACCAAGACCACAAGTTTTTAAGAGAGTTAGAACATAAATTCTTACATCGTTAATAGATATTATTGTCAGCTGCAAATTAGAGGTTTGGGTAAGACAATCTGTCTGAAAGAAAAAGACTAAACGCCACGACACAAGAAAGCTATAAATGCAGTATAAAATTACTGCTTTATCGTCTCATACGATAATAATTGAATATTGTTCGGCGTAAAGCTTTAATATTAAAATTATATTACTTTTTAGACAATAAGTAATATTACATTAAAATTGGAGCAAAACATATTTGAAAGATTGTTTTGTAAAAGATGATTGTGGGTCCACTGGAACAGCTAGCTATTCTACAAACATAAATCAATTACTTATATGAATAATAATTTATCAAAATTGCCGATCGCGAAAATACTCTATATTGTTTCTCTTAGGACTTAAAAATAGAAAAAAAAACCCTTTTGATAAACCAATATCTATACGAACGAGAATGAATCAACAAGTTTTTTTCGTTCATATTTTAGATGTGAATAGCTTTTACATGTTACTTTATAAAAAGCAAAAAAAAAAGGAATTTCTCAGAACGGTTTGGTGTAAATTTTTGCGTAGGTACTTTTTTTTTGGCAGGAGATTATCCATTAAATTGCTTCAAAAGCCCATCCATATTTTGTACAGTTAAAAGGTTTCAGAAGATGTTTTTCATTTGCTTACTACCTCTATAACTGGTGCTGGGTTGAGTGTGTATTTTTACCTGTAAAAAAACAGAAACCTTCATTAAAAATAATACTTATATCAAACTTATTTTTCCGTTGGTGACTCATCATTATCGTCTCAGCTTATTAGGGCATACGGTTAGGCTCTAGCCATCTCTATAATGGCAGGGTAATTGATCTATTACATTATGTTGACCAGGCGTGTTGGTATAGTTTAATTTAGAGTTTTCCTTCACTTGCACTGGATATTATCGGCTTAAGTCCCTTAGTCGTCTCAAACGATCACCCACGGGTAAGAAAAAGAAAACACACGGCAAATATATATAATTTTTTTTATTGCTTATGGTGGCAAACGAGCAAGCAGCGCACCTGATGGTAAGTGTTATTGCCGCCCATGAACCTTTGCAATACCAAGGGTATATAGGCCGCTCCCTACCAATACAAACCCCAAACCCACCCAGTTGAGCTTCCAGCTCTCTCGTTCATCGAACGAAGCGCATTAGCACATTACTATTGCTCAGCCGTCGATCTTCTGCGAGAGTGTGGTACTACCCCGGACGGACCGCGGCTGTAGAAAGAAAATTGTCCACAGCGTGGTTCTACCACTGTAAGCATTATTGCAACAAATTAAATATAAAAGTGGACGTCCATTAATCACGTGATCTTTTTTTTAAGCATTTTTAATACCCGTTGATGATACGTGGTGAGGTTTAAGACTATAACCCCATACCAACATCACGTGAATTTTAGTAGTAGTAGTAGTAGTAAAGAAGTAGCCCACAGCTCATTATATTCTCGGTTTTTTTCTTTTTTATACTTCGCAAAAAGGTCTTTAAACAGATTATCTATTTTAAACGACTTCGTTCGTTCCCCCTTTCATTCCTTACGTGTTTAATGGACGGCCCCAAAGCCGTAATGCCAATGACCTTAGCGTTATTTATTCAGATAATATTTTAACTAATAAGTTCACGGTCGTATCGCTACTATAAAAAAATAGAAATAGATGTTGGTTCGCTATCACATTTATCCACGACAAAAAATTAATAGGACGATGGCCTAGATAGTGTCCAATAGAGAGCAACAAAATTTATCTTATATTATAAACTTTCTGTTCGTTTTCCCATGTGATTTTGGTAGATGAATATTATTCAATTTTTCCGTGTGGTGACGGAGTAAAAATACAATTCACAATATCTTACCCGTGGGTGATCGTACGAGACGACTAAGGGATATAAAACGCATACAACATCTATGCGAGAGAAGGAAACCTCGAAACAAAACCCTACAAAACCTGACAACGCTATAAGAGAAGTTAAACTCGAAAATAGCTATATACTAGGTTTAGTTAGTTTAATATATACAATGCGAAAGTGGAAGGATGTAGGTACCGGGGGAGACCGAGACTCACCTACCTAGACCAGATTGGTCACGTACTGAAAGAAGGTGGAGTCAAGAGCCTCCGAAACCGGCGTGTATGAAGAGAATTATGAATGTTGAGGAAGCAAGTGAAGTATGCAAGGATAGAGTTCTCTGGCACTCTGTTCTCTCTGCCTACCCTGCAAGGGATATGGCGTGATAATATGTATGTATGTAGTAGTTTAAGTTTTGAGCAATTTAATATGCATATAAGTTGCCCTTCAAACTCCACTCAAGAAAATTTCTTCCCTAGCGGTTATCGTTGAGCGATGTCGCCTGCCTATTGATATTTCAGCGTGCTAATTATTTATGGTATGTCCATTACAACTGTTCTCCTACGAACTTCCGTATCCGGAAGATCGAAAATAGAAGCGTTAAGGGGCTTTGTACCTAGTTATTAAACAGAACGCGTGCCTCTAATTGGTAGTTAGTATTAGGTTCAATAATCCTAGTGCAAAGTTAATGATAACACTCACGCGACCACTAGCAGCACGTGTTATTGTATAAACAGCAATCATATAAAAAACACACAATTATAATGAATTACAAAAAACTGGTCAAGTGTGAATTGGGCTCACTGATCAAGCGCTCCTTACAATTCTACAATATACTCTGATCACATAATCATTACCGTCTCAGATAATATACGTCCCATTGCTGGGATTAAACTTTCTACACTTATTTAAAAAAGAACAACCCATTTTAGTTGAAGAGCATTCACAAATTTGCAAATAATGGACACAACCAGATTTAAAACAATCATTTGTGAATCACAAAAGAAAAGATCGAACCTATACCAAAATATACCATATATACCAAAAGATCGAACCTATACACTCAGTATGAGGTGTCATTACTTAAACCGCTCCATCTGTGTAGTCAGATTGACTTAGTTTACTACGCTGGTGAGACGGGTTGGTATAAGATTTTATTTCAAATTTGCCCTCTGTTTCCCATAGCTGTGATCTGCACATCATACGAGTATATCCCTTAGGATGGGAAGGTGAGTAGTGGGTAGGGACAACACAGTTGACAATTTTCTGTGTACAGCCGAGAGCCGGCCCTTCCGCATTAGTACGCTCGTAGAAAATCGACGTCTGAGTAGTGGCAATGTATCGTTGCACTTCGTCCGGTGAGCGAGAGAGCCAGAAGTCCAATGTTCTGGGTGGATTTGGGGTGGTAGGCAACAGCCTCGCCGTAGCATTGGGATTGCAAAGTTCCATGAGCGGCAGTAACACTAACCGTCAGGTGTGCTGATAGTTCGATTGCCACCACAAATGAAAAAAAAAAACAGTTTAATTGTATTTTTACCTCGTAATTAAACGAAATTTAAAAGTATGTAGATTTAAATACTTTTGTTGAAAAAAAAAAAACAACTTTTATAAGGAACTGTTTAAAATTTTATTAATATTTTTATTATTTATAGTAAGCATTAATATTTGTGAAAATTTTATTGATCTGTCTAACATATTAAGGTTCAAGAAAGAAACTGTAACATGCAGCTCAGACACGGACAGCACAGTTCTATTAATAGCGTGCCTTTGACACCATTTGCCAACGGAACCCTAAAAATGTAAAGACTATTTAATAAAAATTACTGTTTACATGGTATATATGTATACCAGTGAAGCTATTTCAACTGTTATTAGTAAATATGTATCATTATCATACAATATTTTTAAAAATGTTATTAGTTTTTGTTTAGTAAATTAATATTGAATGTACAGATGGCGTAGCGGTTAAGATACATTCTTAACATGCCAGGTGTCGGTTCGATTCCTATGCAGGATTATAATTTGTGCGATCCACAAATTTTTGTATCGAGTCTAATCTAATTTTGTGTATTTTGTGTGTAGTGTAATTTGTGTCTGATAATTATATGTTTGTAAATCCTTATTATAAAAAAAATATTTTCGTAAAATATAGCTGTTGTACTCATGCGACAAATAGTATAGATTTCGATTAAGTGGCGCTCATTATAAGGTTGTTATATAGGCTGCGTTAAGCTCTCTCGTATTCGTGGTGCCGTACTAGGCTTATCGCGGCTGTACATCCTTTTTTTATTGGTTTATTAGACAACTTTTCTATATATCTCCCACTTTGCACAGGAGAAAAGTGAAATTTTCCCAATGCCTACTGTTTATCTTTTCTAATTAAATTTGTTGCGGGGTCTAAAAACAATTAAACACGTTTCCCGTGACTTGATCAGCTTAAAATCTCGAAGACATTTATGGAAATCATTGTGGATCCCGGTTCAAAGGAGTGGTAGCACTAATTAGTGGGATTAAATATCCTTTACCATAAACAAAATCTCTAAACGGTTCCCTCTTCATTCTAAGTATATTAATAGGTTCCTGAACAGAATTAAATTCTACTATTATTTATTAAAAAAAAAATCCTATGTGCATATACATCAAAAGACATTTAAAGAGGAAAACACGTCCCGCCAACGGCCAAGGTTAAGTAATTAGGACAAGGACGGAAGGGCGATAATGATTATATTAATATACTTATTACATTACTAATAATTAAGTTAATCTTATTATAAAGATTAATAACGAGTCAATATTTCGTTATTAATAGATGTAATTTGATAAATTTATATACAAACATCAAAGCATTCATATTAATAATATTCGTACTGATCCATCAACATTTTAATCTTATAACGCATAAACCATTCCGTAGATCCCCATTCAACTAATAAAAGAGAACATATTTATTTTAAACCGACGCCAACGTCGGACTACCGCCAATCGATGTCCAAGCGAGGGCTCATATAAACATAGCTAGTTCGCATGTCATACAATTCAATGAGCCTATGACGCGAACCACTGGTTCATTCAAATGGGGGAGAGCCTTCATAATAGAACGACAATGGATAAATTGATCTTACAATCAGTTGGATAGATGTATATCTCGAGGATCATAGTTACGGCATTGAACATGTGCATTTGCATAATGACATACTAGTAAATAAGGCTAGCTTATCAAACCGGAAAATCATAGAAGCCTTGGTTTGATTTTTTTTTCTAAGTTCATTACAATTGTTTTAATACACAGCATGGGTCCGTTTTTCAGAATTAATTAGTTGGAATTGTTGTATTAAATTATATTTTATTCGTCGATAAATATAGTTGAGCATTTGTTTTTATTATTTATAGCGTATATCTGAGTCTCTCTACTGGCCATTTAAAATAAATACCTTGCTTCAAAGTTCAGACAAAGTAAGAAATGTAAAAAAAGGAAATGGCATTGTGTTTGAAAATATAAGTGCTAAGTCATTTATTGCGTGTATAATCTTCCTCTAATATATAAGGTAAATGATAGAGATACCACGCTTAGCAGGCAGGTTGGCGATCGTATTAAATATTTGCCGGGAGAGTATTGCTGCCCATTTTTCTGGTTTTTACGGTTCCCAAAGGAAACTAAGAGGTGACATATTGTATTCTTAACCTTCACCACACGAATGAATAGATATAAAATAACACTAAATGTTTATATAAAAACGAAACGAAGTCGGTCACTAGGGTACCGATTACACACGAATCGAAGTTTACGACGAATTATGCTTCGTCATAAATTGGATTACTACGATAGACAACTACAGGTAGTTAACGTAAAATTCTACAGGTAAATATTGTAAATTGCGTAGTAGAATTACGCACATTGATTAATTACACACGTAACTAGGATTCATCTATAATAACGGAATAACCATGTTACGTAGAAATGTAGTAGATTGGTGATACTTAGTTACCGCACAGACGTTAGTTTAATTACGCGTGATGAATTTTAATAAAACTGGCAAATGGTTAAATAAATAAAACACATATACATCATTTTGTTGCTTTATGAACGAAGTTAACAGCATAAATTGGAATAAATCTCTTAAATTTTTTAAATTAAGTGCGCTAATTATTACATACATACATACATATCATCACGCCATATCCCTTGCAGGGTAGGCAGAGAGAACAGAGTGCCAGAGAACTCTATCTCTGCATACTTCACTCGCTTCCTCAACATTCATAATTCTCTTCATACACGCTCGCCGGTTTCGGAGACTCTTGACTCCACCTTCCTTCAGTACATGACCGATCTGGTCTAGGTAGGTTAGTCTCGGTCTCCCTCGGTACCTACATCCTTCCACTTTCGCATTGTATATCTTCTTAACCAGGCGTTCGTTCGGCATTCTTTCCACATGTCCGAACCATCGGAGCATTCCCTTTCGCATCTTTACACCAATACTCTCTTTCATACCTACTCGCTCTCTTACGTCGTCGTTACGAATGCGGTCGGTCAGCCTAACTCCACAGATTTTCCGCAGAGATCGCATTTCGACCGCATTAATTTTACTATCATACTCTTTTCTGCATACCCAACTCTCGCTTCCATACAGTAATGTTGGGACAAGCACTGCGTTATGTATTGCTACACGTGCCTTCTGGCTGAGGTGGTGGCTGCCGAGAAGTTGCCCCAACGCTCCGTTCACTCTATTTCCCGCATTCACTCTTCGCTCTATATCAGTGGTGTACCTTCCATCTCGGCTAAATCCACATCCAAGATATACAAATTCATCCACTTGCTCTAGTACATCATTACCTATTGTTACTCTTACATCTGTTCTGGTTTTATCTCTTTCAAAGACCATTATTTTGGTTTTGCTCACATTCACGCGTAGACCCCTTTTCTTACAATCTAATTATTGCTAGTATTTAATGAAGCTATGAATATTCTAGACATTAAATTTTTCTGTTATCATACAGTTGGAATATAATTCGCCTCATAAGTTATGTTTTACAGTCCAATTTAGGTTAAAGTACTTAACACACCATCAAGAAAACCTATCAAAGATGTCAGTTTCCTCATCGTTAAAGACATGCCACAATTACCACATACTTATTTTATATTAGCACATGTATAAATAATTGAGAAGTAGCGTCTTTGACTAGAAGCCAAGATTGGTCTCCTCCCTGACTGTATATTTTTATGACGTTTAGTGTTCCGTTACATTTACTACCATAGGTATGCGAAATGATGTGTTTAGACAAACGTATAAGTGGCTATACGAGTGATGCGATATCTAGTCGTTAAATATGTATATACATACATATCTTCACGCCATATCCCTTGCAGGGTAGGCAGAGAGAACAGAGTGCCAGAAAACTCTATCCTTGCATACTTCACTCGCTTCCTCAACATTCATAATTCTCTTCATACACGCTCGCCAGTTTCGGAGACTTGACTCCACCTTCCTTCAGTACGTTACCGATCTGGTCTAGGTAGGTTAGTCTCGGTCTCCCCCGGTACCTACATCCTTCCACTTTCGCATATTATATATGTATATATTTATATAAGAATTTATTTAATGATAACAGCTTTAAAAGGTAATTTATGCAAAGGTAGGCTAGGAAAAAAGTGTTGCCAATTATAATCGATGCTGATATCATACAGCCTTGCACTGGTATACATTTTCCGTTATCTGCAAAGCGATTGTTCTATTGAAACTGGGTAAATATGGGAGTAAACATGTTATGAAACGTGACTTTTAAGCCGTTCGTTTCATTGTAAATAATTTTAATGTAATATACATATTTTAAAGTTAGTTGTAAAGGCATTTGCTGTGTGGTAGCGGCTACGAATACTACCAACCCTTACTTTGCTCGTGGATGTCGTAAAAGACGACTAAGAGCTTTATAAAGACCTGGTCCAACTCCATCTAATGCCGTTTGGTCAACAGTTACATTCTCAAGGAGGGTTGACGTCTGGCAGGTGGCCGGTCATAAAACTATTGCCAACTTTTACAATATGTACTATAAAAGAAGAGTACATATTGTATCGGTCCCAAGTAATTGGGATAAGAGTAGGAGAATGATGAATCATAATTTTACTATGGAGTTTCTCTATATGATAGACTCTGGAATACGGCAAACCGACATAATTCGAAGAATAAAAACGTTGAAGTGTCAATGGGTAGACTACACAGCTCGTGGAATCGACAACCGTTGCGGAACAAAGATTCTCGAGTGGCTACCACGAAGCGGACGGCGTAGGACGATCCCCTACTAGATTACTAAATAGAAAGACGACATTTTAAAAACCGCAAGGAACCATTGGATGCAGATAGACAGGACCATTCTAAATAGCAATCTCGTGGAGAGGTTTATGTCAAGCAGTGATCTGGGGATTGCTAGATAGATGAACAAATAAAACAGCTTAAATTATATAAATATTAATTAAGTGTATAAATAGTAATTAAATGAACTAAATAGAATTATATAAATCATCATTCTCCTACTCTTATCCCAATTACTTGGGGTCGATACAATATGTACTCTTCTTTCATAGTACTCGTACATATTGTAAAAGTTATTGGCAGTAGTTTTATAACCGGCCGCTTACCAGACGTCAACCCTCCTTGGGAATGTAATTGTTGACCAAACGGTATCAGATGGAGTTGGCTCAGGTCATTATAAGGCTCTTAGTCGTCTTTTACGACATCCACGAGCAATGTAAGGGTTGGTAGTATTCGTAGCCGCTACCACACAGTTTAAATAGAATTATATAAATATTAATAATTAAAAAATAAATTTGAATGAACGAACTTGAATCTTATATTCGATAATAATCATCTTTTAATTTAATACAAGATTAAAATTTCAATAATAATTATTAAAATGTGGAAGCAAGTGCAAGTTGCACAATGCGACAATTTAGTCTGAAATTGCCTTTTTACTTATACAATCATATTATTATAGTCGACGCGACGTCGATGCTGTATCTATGAACTGGTAACGAATGAATGTAAATCGGAAACCGTAGGGTTTAATCGTATAATCGGATTAAAGCATCATGACCACGATTCACTTTGACACAATTTCTATAGCACGGTATAAAAGGGTTATACGAAGAGTAATGTTCTATTAAATTAATTATTTTATTTACTTTTTTTTTGCAATATGACGAGACAGAGGTGTGACATGATACAGACATCTGACATATCAAATAAAACTCATCAAATAATACAGCTGGGTATTTAAAATCTTTTTCTTAAAAAATAAATTTCCTAAGCTATGTCATAGGAGACAAGCTTATTGCCATCTACAACGCAGATAGACGGATGAATGAATTAATCTTGACATATTTTTAATCATCATCATCCCAGTTTTTATTCCCACTGTTGGGCTCGAGCCTCCTCCACAATGAGAGGAAAATTGACCTACTATATCACGCTGGTCAGCCGTGTTGGCATAGAGTTTTGTTTCGAATTTTCTTTCTCTGATATTTTTAATGTTTTACATCAAATACCTACACTCAGATCTCACAGTCAAATCATTTGTTTAAGGTATTATTAACCGGACGGAATGAGATTTTTCTAGTATATCACCTTCTAGCATAGCTATGAGTGTTCTAGTATAACACGATTATATGCTTTATCGCAGGCCACAGATATCGATGACTTAACTTCGGTGGCTGGCACACCATCAAATAGCTGCCAGACTTTATACTGGTGTAAACCTATCAATTCTCCATCACTATACATATCGCTTGCCCGGAAGAATAGTGTCACAACTCTAAAAATTACAGTTTTCATTATATTTCCATTTTTGATATTATAAGTTCACCCTATCAACTCTTCTCGTCATTCTTAAGGCTATTATGATGATGTTCGTGTATTTGGAATCGCTACTGAACCGAGCTGAAAAAAAAGGAAATACTTATTTTGATCCTCTTGAAATATTTAGCTTTTTGAATTGTGTCACTATTCTTCTGGGTAAGCGATATATATTTCCTACTTCACTTTGCGAAGTTCATTAGGTACTATATTTTTAAGGCCCGAACCTAGATATCTCTTATACATCCCTATTTCGACTTTAAACATAAAACCTAATACTTTTTTAAGTTTATTGAGATCTATTCGCAAATTGATAATACAGACTAGTATTGATATTGGTATTCTAATAACCATTGCTACAATAAGTAATAATAAATCGCCAATATCAGCCATTATTCCTAAAAAAACTGAATCAATAAATAAACACAGAATAACAATTAGAGAGGTGAATTGCATTGCCAATGTGAAAATAAAGGTAGATTGGGGTCAAAAATTGCCTATTATCCCATGAACGTGTAACAAAATCCATTTATGTTTTCATATACTTTTTGTAGTCCATGTAAACCTTATTCGTCTGGTGATAGACTAAATATTGATCACCACTTATTTTTTTAATGAATGTAGAAAAACATGCTTAAGGTTAGCCAGCACTGATACACTGACTGATATTTATCATTGCAAGAGAGGGGTAACTTAATAAATTTTTTTATGCCAAATACATTTGTACATGCCATAACATGATGGCGCCCACAGTGCAGACCCGTGGTCAACTAAAACGCTTTATATGTGTATGTAATACAATGGATTGAATAAGCTATCCATGGGGTATCTTAAACAATAAGATTTTTGAGAATCCACGTCATAGTACCTGAGATTAACGTCTTCAAACAAATAACATGACAGCTTCAAAATAGTAATATAGATAACCTAGTAGGAAGACAAAAGTTTTAGAATACTGTTAGTAAATTTAATGAAATACTGAGCAGTATTAATGACCGCTTTAGTAAAAAAAAAATATTGATATAAAAAAAAAAACCAAAATTAAAAATATAAAATTTTGCTTCAACATAATCCTCGAAACGTAGAGTATTCGTAATCATAAATTTGGTAATATCATACGATCATCGCCATAAACCACGTTAAAATCCTGTAGATTGCTCCAATTGAATGGCTGTTAAGACGTCATTCGTATATAAGAGGGGTTTTAAGATTACGACATTATAACTCGGCATACGAGTTAAAATTTGTGTTGGCACACGAATGAGACGTGTTTTGCCTAACGCTAATGTTTGGACAAGAGAAGTGAACGCGAACGCTTTTGAAATGTTTACGCTTTTTGCACCCAGTATGTATAGTGAATTCTTTTCTGATATATCGACACATTGTAATTCGATAGCGATACGATAATATTTTTTTATATAAAATCAGACAGAACTTTTTCAAATACCGGCTTTATTGTTTGATTTGATTAGGCATTCCAGTTTTAAAATCTTATGATGTTTTTACGAAATATATTAAAAATATATTTACACTAACTCTCCCCATCCGCTTCCCTCCTTTCCGGATAAGTAATCACCAAAATATCATATACTAAAACCTTCTCCGAAACGCACTGCATCTTATGATATAAGTATTATTCCGATCGGTTCAGTAGTACTTTTCGCAGTATAACCGAACAAAAAAACGGGCTCTCTATTTGTATAGATAGTAGGTAGATAGAAATTTACCCTTGTGGTAATGGGTTAAGAAAACAATATGTTACCACTCCTTAACTTCTTCAGGTAAAAAATGACTAAGGGAATAACCAGAAGAAGCATTCTCTCGGAAACTTTACAACACCAATAGCAATTGTCAACCTGCCTGACAAGCGTGACGATTATGGCATTACCGTAGATGTCGACAGGCTAACGATGGATGATGATACCATTGTTCATCATACTATATTCTCAGATGACTTTAAGAAGGAAGAAGAGAAAACAACTTTAAGAAGAAAGAAGAGAGAAGATGAGCTAAACATTGCCAAATATCCTCCAAAATATGCAACCAAAAATATTGTTTATTTTTTTTTTGATTAGCAAACCGTAAGCTATTTTCATTAATTTCGAGGAATACATATTCCTTATAATATTAGCCAATTGCTCGGAATCGGCGCATTATATATTTTCTTTACTCTCACCCTTCGTCTTTGAAATGAAAGAGAGCACCTTTTTCCTTCGAACCAATTTTTTTTTTGCAGTCCACCACGTCTTCTAAAACCTTAGCAATACCTATCTATTCATATTTTTTTTTCCATTTGTCCGGTTTTATACATTTGCTTTTCAACATTGCAATTATTAAACTTAAAACACTGATCATATATACATAGGTATATAGAGTAGTCCAAAATTTAGAAGATCAACTTGAATTTGTGTGTGCTATAAACATAATAAAGAAAACTGATTTTATAAGGGCGCCTATTATGAAATTTGTTGCGAAAACTCTCGTTTCGCCCAAAATCGATATACACATTGGAAACTTTCACATCACTGAAAGCGTTGTCGTAAATAATATATACATAATGTAAACTGTTCTAGATGCAGGTAGTTTCGGTCGTTAACATACTTAAATGCGGTATGATTCATGTTACAGTATTTCAGGAAACATAGAATTATTTAGATAAGACGGGTTATGCTCCAGACAGCATTGAACTTACTATTTGAAACAAGCATGAATTATGATATCTAAATACTGCGCTATCTGATCAGTACCTTAATATCCTCTCCTTAGAATAACGACACAAAAGTATAAAATACCGACCTTCCGTGCCAGTGCCGTGGGTTCGATTCCCACGGCATTAGCACGGAAGTCGAGTTCTCAAGTGTTATCCTGAGTCTGGGTGTAATTTGCGCAGCGTAGGACGACCCCCACTAGGTGGACTGACGACATTACCAAGGTCGCAGGAAACCGCTGGATGCAGGTGGCGTGGGACCGTGTTGAATGGCATTCTCGTGGGGAGGCCTATGTCCAACAGTGGACGTTTACGGGCTGATGGATGGATGGATGGGTGTAATTTGTCTGCGTTAATTGCATGTTTGTAAAGTTCAATACTAGAATTATATCCGTAGTGCAGGGTTGTATCTTTTAAAAAATACCCTTTCTGGATTTAACATTGAAATTATCAGGTACAGGTTGCTGTTAGGCATACTATCGATTAAATTTATTTTCGAGTTTAATGTAAGGAAATTCTTAAGTACAAATTTAAAGTCTGGCTTTTATTATATAGGAATATGTGAGCGTGTTACATATAGGCTTAAATATAATTGAATTAAGGTGTAAACTATAAAATTAATTGCTTATAATATGAGATTTAGACGCGTGAATTAGTCCGGGAGCTAAATGAGGATAAAATCATAATACCGAATACAACCAAAGTTAATTCGTCACGTTTCTCAAATATCACAATAACGTTCATCTCGTTAAATTAATGTTACAATTAATAATAGCATTTACGAGCAACGCTTTAATAATAAAGCGATAATGGCTGAAATAATAGTCATATACGTAATACACTAGGCGTCAGACTTAAGTGTTAAATGTCGAATAAATGAGATCATAAGCCATTACGGATCTTATCAAAAAGGTATATGTTACTTAAACATTGAAAAAACAAATACATTGAAAAGAATGGATGAAGAAATGAACACATCAGTGGAAGTTTGAAAGTTGCGTCAGTGACGGACAAGTTGAGGAGTGAACGGCTGACATGATATGGACATGTGATGAGACGGGATAAAAGAAAAAGAAGAATATATATATAAGAATAGAAGAAAAAATGTGGTGAGAAAAGTTTTAAGTATGCATGTTGAAGGCTTTATTTAGGTGTAAAAGAAGACCAAAGAAAAAAGAGATGGTCTGCGTGAGGCATGACATGGATAGTCTGGGAGTGAATGCCGAAATGACGTCTAATAAGATTGTATGGAAGAAGATGACGTATTGCGTCGACCCCAAGTAATTGGGATAAGAGCAGGATAATGATGATGATATCGAATATTTATTATATGTTTATATACTACCTTTATTACTACGCTACATTTATTTACGAAAGGGGATTAAAAACCCCACGCATAAAAGCTATAAATTGAATAATAGGATACAAGGATATCCAAATAGGGAAATATCCAATAGAATACATAATTGCTACGTTTTAAAATTCGGTTCGGTGGTATTTTGTAAAACAAAAATGAAACGTACAATGTAACGAAAATTAACATAGCTAACATGAGCATAGATACGGCCGAAACGTCAATAAAAAAAAACAAAATTCATTCTAGAGCACAATATCCTAAACCAGGTACTGCTTAAGCAATTTCCTACAAAAAGTTGGCATTGAAAAACATATTACACTAAATTACTAGTTTTAAAAGCTACGCTGGGTGATTTATTGACAAAAACTGAATAAGCAATGAACAAAAATTGATAATAAGTCTGGCTACATTGTTGGCAAGTTACTTTGGCTTACATCCTTATTATTTGGGATATTCATGACCTTAGTAACTTTGACATACTTGCTGTATGGTGGCGGCTACGAATACTATCAACCCTTACGTTGCTCGTGGATGTCGTAAAAGACGAGCTTTATATCAACCTGGGCCAACACGACCTGATGCCGTTTGGTCAACAATGACATTCCCAAGAAGGGTTAAAACGTCAGGCAGGCAGCCGGTCATAAAACTATTGCCAATAACTTTTGCAATATGTAAGAAGGGGAGTACATATTTTTTTTTTTGTTCACGCTGTGGAAATGCATTTACGCACTAGCCCTCGCCGGTGACAGACGAGGGGGTGTGTGGGACTCGCCGGTCAGCTGATTCGACCAAAATACCCACTAAAACCACAACGGTCCCTTCCGCGCTTTTACGGGATGCCGGAGAGATCGTCTATTGACATTCTATCCCCGACACTCCAACGCTAGGCCATCTGGCCACGTCCAGTCGACAGTCAAGGCGGCGGGAGGAGATGCGCGTAACAGCGCCTCCGCCTTCCTGGCCGCCGCCTACGGAGTGAGTCTGCAGAAGCAAATGCCTTACGTATCCGCTCCGCGGCCTCCTTCGAAGAGATGACCTCCTCACAGAAGGAGGCCATCGACGACCAGCACCTGTCGCTGTCAAGCATCTTAGATATGATGGTCAACAACGACAGGTCTATTCCTATCACCGCCGAAAGGTCGTGGCGCTGAGGCCCCCAGGCGGGACATACCTCTAGGGTGTGACGTGCATCATCAGTTAGCGCGCCACACTCATGGCATCCAGGGGCCTCTTCCCGTCCAATCCTGTGCAGGTACTTACTGAAGACCCCGTGTCCGGTAAGTACCTGCGTCATCCTGAAGGACAAGTTGCCGTGCCTTCTCTTCATCCAGCGGTGGAGGTGGGGCGCAATTGCCTCAACGGTCCCCCGCCCCGCTACAGGGGACTCTAATTCCTCCCTCCACCGCCGGATAACTGCCGCTTGAGCCGCTTCTCTTGCCCTAATCAATTCCCCCACGGTAATATGCTCGCCGCTTTCCCGCGCCGCAGCGCAAAATCGGTAGACCTCCACCTGTGTCCTTGCCTGGAGCAGCCAGGGTGGATCACCCGCCAGCAATGTGGCTGCGGTCCAGGATACCGTACGGTAGCGGCTCTTATAGTCCTCACCGCCATGATTCTTTGTGCTTTACGCAGCAAAGCCTTATTAGGGGCGGTGAAAGACTCCGACCAAATTGGGGCACCGTACAATGCCATGGACCGCAAAATACCCGCATATAGACGCCGGCAGGACGATCCAGGACCACCAGTATTTGGCAGAAGCCTACCCAGCGCCGCGGCTGCTCCGACGAGCCTGGGGACTAAATGGGCAAAGTGCGGCCCGAAGCTCCATTTACTATCTAGGTGCAGACCCAGGTACTTCATCCGGGTCTGCACCGGCACGGCAACTCCAGACACCCTGATCTGTGCTCCTCGGGGGAGACCTTGGCACCGGCCATAGAATAGGAGGGCCTCCGTCTTCTCGAGAGAGACTTTGAGATCCAACTTGCCTATCCGGTCCACGAGCAGCGCTACACCAACCTCTGCCAGTCGGGCGGCCTCCCGGAAGTCAGCCCTCTCCACCGTGATGAGAGTGTCATCTGCATAACAAATAACTCCCATCCCGGGAAGGAGCTGGCCCCGTAAAAGCCAGTCGAACCCAACGTTCCACAGGGTCGGACCGAGGACCGAGCCCTGTGGAACGCCGCATTCCACCATGTGGTAACGTACGCGCCCGTCGTCCCCCTCCCAGAGCACGTGCCTTCCCTCGAGGTATGCCTCCAACAGCCTCCGGAGGTACAGAGGCACAACATGATATCGGAGTGCCTCCTTCAATGTCTCGTGTGGGAGACTATTGAAGGCATTCTTAATGTCGAGCGAGACCGCCAGTAAAAGGGGAGTACATATTGCGTCGATCCCAAGTAATATGGTAAGTTTAATAAACTATTCTAATACGACTCCTATCTTTCGAGTATTTCAAGTTTTGCTTGGTTAACATCAGAATTCAAGTAAAACTGCTTGCTGGGCTAAATAGGTTCATTGAAAAGTAAAAAATTGAGAAACAGATTAGTTCAAGAAATTTTAAATAACATAGAATTATGATTATAAAACTGTAGAGTAGGTTTGAATGTGCTATTATTTTTTTAAAAACACCAAACCTGAATTAAAGAAATAATCCGTGTATTGCGGGGCCTTTACAAAACATATAAATAACGCAGAAAAATTACACGTAAACTCAAAACAAAAGTTTGTGAATCGCACAAAGTATTGTCCTGCGTAAGTATCTAACCCACGGCACTGGCTCGGACGGTCGGTATAGCTCACATAGGTCAATCCTTTATGCTCAAGTCTTCATCACATTGAAATATAAATTAATCAACTACACCACTCTAGTCTAACGAGTTGGCATAGGTTTTTATTTCATTTTCAAACTCTCTCATTGATTACATTCGCTTTTATCTCTCAGTGGTTTAGAATTAACCATAGGTATATGAAAAGTCGACTTTCACTGCTCTTAGTACGTTACATTACAGAACAATCAAGCATATACGAGGGGCTTACTAAACATATATACATCGTTTGTGCAAATTTCAAACATCTCGAATCGGAAAAGCAGCATATGTATGTATGTGTATATATATATATATATATGTGTGTGTGTGTGTGTGTGTGTGTGTGTGTATATATATAAGAGATTTACACCTATGTATTGACTCATCACGATATCTCTGGAACCATAAGGCCTACAGACTTTATATTTGGTAGGAATATTCCTTTCGCCAAGTAGAGATCAGCTAAGTACGGATTTTACGAAATTCCACCCGCAAGGGGGTTGCTGGGGTGTAAAAATCACTTTTTTTTAAATATAGCTCCTACAGACTTGAATTTCGGTAGGCATATTTGTGATACGACAAAGAAGTAAACTAAGAACCGCTTTTTAAAATTGCTACCTCTAAATGGGATCGCCTATGTGTTATCCCAAAAAAAACACATTTTCCAATACTTGGAATTTGGTGTGGACTTTCTTTCTGCCCCGTAAAGTTCAAATGAAGTAGGATTATAAGAAATTCCTTCTCTGAAAGGAATTCTACGTAGCGTAAGTAAACTACACAACAGAACTGACGTAACCGAAGCGAAGCGAGGGCGGTTCGCTAGTAATATATAAAATACATATTCGACGGTTAACGAGCTCCAATTTTAACACATTTCTCAACTTTGTTAACTTGCAACTGTTTGACGCAGACATTTTAATGCTAGATAATTCGCAATTCGTTGAAACTAGTTACTTGTTATATTTGTTTGCAGTAGCATAATGCATGTGTGGAGGCAAGGGAAAACTTGCAAACTGCGGCTATTCTTATTGTTGAAGTTGGGCAAACTTTTGCTAGGATATAGCGTCAAGTAAGAGTAAGTTGTATTTTAGTTCATAAGTAAATATAAATTAGAAATCTATTATAAGATATTTAAAACGTCAATAAAAATAATATCATTCAAGAGCATCAAATTCAACATTTTAGCTCATAAGTCCATCAGAAAAATGGGTAGCAGTGCTTTCCTGGGAAACAATCAATCGCAGTTGACGGTTCGCCTGCCAAGCGTGGCGATTACGGCATCGTCCTCCCTTAAGGAGACTTATGTCTAAAAGTAGATGTCGATAAGGTGATGGATAGGATGGAGGTATATCTTAAATTTTCATCACCATGATCATCTCAGCTCATATAGGTCCTACTGCTGGGCTCGAGGCTTTTCCATAGTAGGAGAGAATTGACATATTATACCACGTTGATCAGATAGGTTTTAAGATTTTATTTTGAAAGCTCCTTTTCTTGCATAGATGTTATATTATATGCATATCCCTTAGTCATCTTTTACGAAATCCACGAGAGATAAGGGATAATAAATTGTATTCTTACTCCGTCACAATCAACAAAAATAAAACCATTCTAGAAGATAATGTCCAAAACTATGTACCTCTTAATTCACTTCCTCAAAAAATTTTTTATTGAATCGTATATTACACTAAATTATTAGGTTTAAAAGCTATGCTGGGAGATTTTTGAACCAAAACGTAATCAGCATTTAAAAATTTATAATACATAAGCTTATTAACGTCCTTAATATTTGGAATATTCATGAAATATCAAACTTGGTAAGCTTAGATTATTGATAGGACTACGCGCTCCGACTTGATACCGCACTACCTAAAAGCAATAGCGTAAATACATTTGCCTACTGTGCTGATCAGAAATGTTTACGTAGACATCTAATCTAAATATTCTTTCAACGAAGGTGATATTATCTATTTACATCCTTGCATTGTCTTATACTATATCTAAAGTAAAAGAAAGAAGTTATATGCGACATATTCTCCTTATTCCGTTACGTGAATAAATTGTAACAAAACTATAAATCCCCATTCTTTAAATTATTATTTCAATCTTGAGATACTATTTATAAAATAACTCTTGATAAAATATTACATATGCATACAAACGTTAAATTTATTTTACCAACAAATAATATATCATTTTTTACAATTTGATCATTGATAGTTTAATGCGTAAGGGATTCCCGCAACGAACCGACCCAAAAGTTTATATACTCAACAAACTATAACCAATGATGTTTTAGGATCTACCAAAAACGTGGAAAACGTTTACGAAGCAGAATATAAACCGCTTCAACGTAAACGAAATCCACGAGAATCTATAATTTAGACTTGGTTCGCTAGTATTTAGATTTTCAAATCCAGTTCGTAATTTTGGTGGATTAAATAAGCGGGGGTTACTCAATGCGGGTATTATGAACCCCGGTAATACCGAGATGTTTAAAGGCGGTGCGCAATTAGTATTCTCAGTTCTTTGCTTATACAAAGAATAAATCTGTAAAAATAATCGCATATTTACGTAATACTTGTCACATATTTAGAGAATAATTTACACAACGTGAACAAACGAATAATACGATCTTGATAATATTAAGTAGCCGGTCGTGTGGTTTTAAGCTGAAAATAGAACTACCTCATTCTGTGGTTATTATATAAGGCGAACAAAATATTCATTAACGTTGTTTTTTATAATATTTCATTATTTAGTTTTTTTTTTATCTTCACTAATATTTTAAATGCGAATTTGAGAGTGTTAAGCATGCACGTCTTGACAAGATAAGAAATGTTTCATATGTCTTGTCAGTAGAATGTAAAAGGATATTTAAAAAAAGTATTTTTGTCAAGGGATATAAGAATCAAAAAGATACACAAAAAATTCAGCCATTATCGCTCGATATAGTATTGAAGGCAAAGTTTATGATTGTCAGTTAAAATTATCTACCAAATGAATTATAATGACACCAAATGTAGAAGTGAAACAATCGAACTAATTATGAGATTCAACTGATATTTTTAATTTGTTTAAATTGTAGAGTTGGTAACAGTATAAAGAAAATATATGCCGTTCTGATTTGACGTTTTCATTCAACGAATTTTTATTATTCTAAAATGCTATAACGGATATAGAATTCTAATCTTTGAGAACATTTTTTTTAAATAGGAGAAAAGCCGCATTTTCACATGATACCTACTGTTATAACTAGCAATATATAATAAATACATCTTTATTTTTTTTGCGGTGGACTATAGCGGTGGTCGCGCCCCGCCAAATCGATCTGGGGCGACGGAAGAGGCGGCACGCAACCACATAGGCCCACCCTACAAGCTACTTCTCTTCGCCGTGCGAGCGGGCCACCGGTACCCGATCTTTGTCTTCTGTGGCCTAATTAATACATCCTAGGATAAATACTACACACCTCCATCCAGCTATCCATCAACCTATCAACTTTTGGACATAAGTCTCCTAAAGGAAAGACGATACCGTAATCGCCACGTTTGGCAGACCGACCGTCCATTGCGATTGTTTCTCAAGAAAGCACTGCTACTTTTGATGATCTCTCAAACTTTCACGAACTCCACGAGTAAATTTTAATACTGTTTGATACATTTTACTTTTAATCCGTCACAATTTTCGAAAAGTCAGAAACACGCTTAGTAAATTTCGAACCCGATATCTTGCCGTAGCAATCTATTGAACTGTCATTCGGCTATCGCTACTTCTGGGATTTGGAGTGTTCTGGGAACAAACTGTATGTGTTGCGTTGCATATATTGTGTATGTACCACTATTCTAAATACAGTTTAAAGTGTAGCTAAATACGTACACTATTTCGCAACAAAGTACGAGGCTAATCCTCAGCGGGCACTAACGCATACATTTCCCGGCTTGAGTGTTTTAAGCGGAGCGCTTATGACGTCATACCGTAGAAATTTAATACTAGACAGCGTGTCATTGAAGTTAGAAAGGCGTAAATACGTATTTCAGTTTGTAATGCAAGGTAAACTTTTTGTGAAGACCATTCACTTTTTTTTAAATAAACATTATGCCAGATAAAAGATACAAGGATGTTGGCAATTCGTCGCTGAAAAATGTTTTTTTTTTTTTTAACATTCATTCATTTCATTACAACCATCCGTGTGGTGACGGAGTAAGAATACAATTCACCACCCCATATCTTACCCGTGGGTGATCGTACGAGATGACTAAGGGATATAAAACGCATATAACATCTATGCGAGAGAAGGAAAACTCGAAACAAAACCCTATACCAACACGTCTGACCAGCGCGGTATAGTAGGTTAAATTTCCCTCCCATTATGGAGGAGGCCTGAGCCCAACAGTGGGACATTTATGGGCTGTGATGGTGATGATGATGATGAACTTATAGTAAAAAAGTAAATTATTTTGTCTCACACGGTTTATAAAAAAAAAATTGCTGTGTGGTAGCGGTGACTAAGAGCCTTATAACGACCTGGGCCAACTTTATCTGATGCTGTTTAGTCAACAATTACATTCCCAAGGAGGGTTGACGTCTGGCAGGCGGCTGGTCATAAAACCATTGCTAATAACTTTTACAATATGTACTATGAAAGAAGAGTACATATTGTATCGACCCCAAGTTATTGGGATAATAAGAGTAGGAGAATGATGGTTTGTAAAATTAATTGAAAATGAAATACCATAAATTAAAGTAATCATTCTCAAATTAATACTTATTACATTTGTAATTTGCTTTTCTATTCCATCATAGTTAACACTCTTCATATAGATACATAGCCACGACTCGGCAGGATATGGACATTAAGATTATCTATACACGTGTCCACAGTTCACTCACCTGTCGTTAAATGTAAAACAGTCGTGCTATTCTAACTAATAATTTCCCATTAGAAAACAAAATTAGGAAACTTCAATTCTATAATTCGTGTCTATATTATTATATAATGTATCGTCATCATCACAGCCCGTATATGTCCCACTGTTGGGCTCGGGCCTCTTCCGTAATGGGAGGGAAATTGACCTCAGACTTGGTATAGAGTTTTGTTTCGAGTTTTCCTTCTCTTGCATAGATGTTATATGCGTTTTGTATCCCTTAGTCGTCTCTTAGGATCACCCACGGGTAAGATAGGGGATGGTGAACTGTATTCTTACTCCGTCACCACACGTAAAACAACACAACGCTCATATGTGAGTGGGTTAATTGCCCTCCCATTACGGAGGAGACCCGAGCCCAACAGTGGGACATATATGGGCTGTGATCATCATGGGCGGTATTCGTTATTATTTAGTACAAATAATTACCAACATAGGTTTACTAGGACAGATGTGAATAGAATAGGTATTGTTTAATAATCGATATTCACCAATAAACTTTGGAGGCTGTCTGAAGAGGGCGACATAAAACGAAGCCCAGAGACCAATCCGAGCGGCAAAATGGGGTTTATTTGTTTAGAGCGCTAACAAAATGGAACAACGAGAAATCGAACGAATTGTGGGACAACGCCGCCGCCAGAATCCTAACACATTTGCTGAACGTCAAATACTAAAGCCTATGTGGATTTATAGTTATAAAATGTTTCTGAGGCATCGCTCAGCTTTTTATCCAATCTTTTGGCGAGATACTTTGAAAAACTATATAGGATTTTTGTTTTAGTCAATCATGTTTCTTAAAATAACTATGTCTAAGTATATAAAGAGCACCGTTTACCTGCCAAAATAACTTGCATATAGATAACGATTATTATATAACCGCTACTCCATTATAAATGCATTAGAATTTTGAATTTTTAAAGCAGTGTCATCGGTCATCGTCATTGGTAATTGTGTGTACAACAATATCTTTAATTCCTTAAAAGAATTAGATCAGCATTTAACGGCGGTGCTAACACGAATGTCAGATCGAATCTATATCTATAAAAGAGGAAGTCTGGTTAAGAAGATATACAATGCGAAAGTGGAAGGATGTAGGTACCGCGGGAGACCGAGACTAACCTACCTAAACCAGATCGGTCATGTACTGAAGGAAGGTGGAGTCAAGAGTCTCCGAAACCGGCGAGCGTGTATGAAGAGAATTATGAATGTTGAGGAAGCGTGTGAAGTATGCAGAGATAAAGTTCTCTGGCACTCTGTTCTCTCTGCCTACCCTGCAAGGGATATGGCGTGATAATATGTATGTATGTAAAAGAGGATATTTGTATATATGACATCGCTAAACTCAGAAACGATTTGACTGATCATTATGAAATGTGCATATATTTTTCAAAGAGGTTTATATGCTATCCCCATTGACGTAACTCGCCACGAGGTGGCGCTGCGATATATCGACTTCTACGAAAAAACCAATGGGTTGGGTTTGCTAGTTTCATATATAAATAAACAAATCCATTTGCTTTATAACAGGATATTGCCGGATTATAGCCGGAAAGCGTGGGGGGATGAGCGCCACCTTCTGCTTCTTCTGTGCCGAAGGAGAGAGGGAGGGCACAACAGCCGAGGAGGCCGGGAAGGGGAAGATTTCTTCTTCACAATCGTCGCCCAGGTATTCGTACCAATTTAATCTATTTATCTATATTTCGTAAGTATTATATCGTGAACGACAGTTTACTCACTTCTATTGGCATCACTTATTATATGAATTATAATACCTAATTGTATTAAAGGTAGCTTTTTTTTTATGAAGTACAATAATAAATTAAAATCCACAGAACGAACGATATTTTAAAGGCATACAAAGAAATCAAGATACTTATTAATGTTTTGTATAACATGGATATACGAGGCCAAATTACACCTTGGCAAAAATATTCTTACGTCAATGAAAACGTGAAAAAGTGTTATTTCTATTGTGTTTTACGAAACTTATTCAAGCATTTTCAAACTGGTGCCTCTTCACAGCCCTAATAAGATATTAGATTTTTAAAATACTAAATTGATCTCAAAATGGAGACGAAGTTGTAATCAGTGTCAGACGAGTGATTTACAACGCTTTAATTTATGGAAAATGTAAAATTATTCGTTTTCAATTCTCAAAAAAGTTAAAATGTCGCTAAAGCATATCTACTAGAAAAAATATTGTTATTTTTTTATCAATAGCGTAGTATAATACACATAAAGGCAAAATAAAAAATAAAAGGCTTGCGTCGATAAAAAAAAAATCTGTCAAGTCTTTGTATACCTCTTAAATGAATATTTTTTTACAAGCATTGAGAGGCGTTAACCGCGTGGGTCTATAAAAAATTTGCAATGATGTAATTCTCGGCGGTGACCTCGAGCGCTGGGCCTCATTTTGCACCGACACGTGGGCCGTGAAGGCATAAAATCATGTTAAATATGCCGGTCGCGTGTATCATCCCAGTATTTTTATTTAATCCGGTATCTCAATATTGGAAAGGACGATGAATGTTTAAAGATCAAGCGCGTAACTTTGCCACGTCTTTGTAACTTAATAACGTCACCTTAAATTATGATTCAAAGATTACGACATTTTATTCAGCATGTTATGTCACTTCGAGTATATTTGGCATAGAAATGACAACATTAAATGCCTAATAGCAGAATATTAGTGTTAAATAATCGCTCTTTTGACAATACGCCAAGTGTTATGGGTTCGTTGCCGACATCATAATCATTAGTCTCACTGCTGGTTCCACCTCATATATGGACTATAAACTTTATGGTAATAATTTATAAAAGTAATTTTATTTTTATTTAGATTATATTAGGTATACTAGTTTCAGACAAAATCGATTAAAAACTATAATGAATGACGATTACGGCATTTCACTTCGTAAAGGCTGGTTTAACAATGGATAAC
Organism: Lymantria monacha; assembly: GCA_905163515.2. Classification (NCBI taxonomy): domain Eukaryota; kingdom Metazoa; phylum Arthropoda; class Insecta; order Lepidoptera; family Erebidae; genus Lymantria; species Lymantria monacha. The sequence goes on along the minus strand of LR991107.1, from coordinate 7,463,692 downwards.
ATTATGCTGATCGTTGGATAGGGGGCACCAATTACTTTTCTTTTTATCACATGCAGAATACAATCAATTCCACTAGTCTCCGTCTGGTGATGGAGTAAGAATACAATTCACCACTTCCTATCTTACCCGTGGGTGAGGTTAAACACGACTAAGAGATATAAAACGCCTATAACATAGATGTTGCATAGGCAAGAGAAGAAAAACTCTGATTAAAAATTCTATACCAACACGTCTGACCAACGTGGTATATTGGTAGGTTAATATCTCTTCAGAGCCTAATAAGTAGGACGTGTACGAGTTGAGATGACGAGTTTCACTATTTATTTGTGTGACAGATAACAGTTATAACATACAAAACACTGGGTATAGTCTGTTACTTATAATTACATAGTGTTAAGCGGCCATCTTGGATTATGAGTCACAACACGAACGAACACTCCTACGCCAATGATACCAGACAACGGACAGTTTATACAGTACATCAAATTTTAAACACACACACAAATATAAACTAATGCCGCTGTTAGATTCGAATCGGTTATGCTTATAAACAAGATGCCAGTCATCTTTTATTCCTTTCTCACCTAATAGCTGCGACTATTGTTATCCTTTGTCATTATATTTGACATTAATATTAATGTATTATACTTCTTCTCTTTGTATATTGGCAATCAGCTACATATACGAGCTATTGGTGCCAGTGTCAAGTTATAAATATTTTTACGTTTATAGTCTTGTCAGGTCAGTCATTGTCTAAGTCAAATTGTCACCATTAACAGTGCAATGATTTTGATGGAAAACGAAAACGTTGCAAAGCACTTTTATATGATATTCACTACATCACAGTATTTTCGCACATCACATTACATAAAATGCCATCAAAATTATCTAATATAACACGTTAAAACACTAAGATATCGAATATAATACAAGAGCACCACATGACGTTTTCAAATTCCCGTCAAAAGTCGTATTATACTTATGTGTAGGTTATGAATACGAATCACATTTTGAATAATTCCCAAGTAATAAATGTGTTTTGCACGTTTTAACTATTTTAATAATATTAATGTGATTTTTTGTTGGTCTGTTTCAATTCCACGCCTTAACTACTCAACCATTTGTCATGAAATTACATACAGATAAAATACTATTAAGGAAAAAAGTATTGTTTCTGTGGATTATAAAAATTGCCTAGCAAAAACTACATTAATGCAAGCAAAACAGCGATCTTGGCTATTAAGGTAATGAAAAAAAAAAAAAAATAACAGCAGATTTTAGGTGAATAATAGAAATTATACTTCCTTCATTTTCTGTTTGGTGTAGTACTATAATTACAATTACCAACCCTTTTTCTGAGTAAAAGTAAAAGTAAAAATCATCAGTAAAAAAGTAAAAATTTTTGGAACGAACGATTAAACTTGAAATAATACCTTTATGCTTAATAACCTTACTGTATGGCAGCTGTTACGAATATTATCAACTCTTACTTTGGTGGTGGATGTCGTAAAATACGACTAAGAGCTTTATGTCGACCTGGGCCAACTTCATCTGATGCCGTTTGGTCAACAAATACATTTCCCAGTAGGATTGACGTCAAGCAGGTAGCCGGTCATAAAACTAATATCAATCACTTTTAAAATGTGTATGAATATGAGTCCTAGAAAACATTAGGCTCCAAGCTGATCAATGAGGTCAAAGTCGAGGGAATCGCTAGTAATGGTCAGCCCAATGGCGATGGGAATACAGTAGGTTCTAGGGCTGCATGTCGCCCTAGGACGGATTGAGGGTTGGTAAGTCCAGACCATAGCCTGCCAAAAAAAAGGCACGACACGGACCAGATCTTTGGTAAATTTTAATCAAAGTTGACAAGACGTAATGTTTTTAGTTTTATAATATAACCAAGCTCTGATCTCAACAAAATATTTACACAGTCATAAGTTCAAATTAACATATGCATTCAAATTTAACATTAGTCGTACATCCTATTTATCACCATACCATGCCTAATCTTATCTCTAATGGTTCTAATTACTTAAGTAGAATGTAATTAAAGCGCCCCGTGACGTCATATTTTAGCATAAACGGTGAAGTTAGGACTTGTGTTCCTATTCTTATCAGTTCATCTACATATATTATCATCGTTCTTGTGAAGATGTGTTCTTGCAAAACCATCTTCTCTCATCTCATATGAATACCTCTGTTATTCAGACTTCCAAATGTCGAAAATTAACATACTCTACCGTGCTGCCTAGACAACAACTGCATACATAACGCAATCGCTTTTTACGATATACCTACACGAAAAAAGAAGGGTTGGTAATTGAAATCACTCTAAAATAGTCGCTGTAAAATATTACTGGAATGAAACGATCTTATCTCTGGTCGTCACTGACAACTAAAAATAATAGCATAATAAAAAAAAATATCCAAAGCGGATTTCCGAAAGTGTGGGTAGTATCGTTATTATATATACGAACAAATATTACGTATTTGCAATTATCAGCTGATAATTCAAGCTCAGTTTTGTATAGACGATGAAGTAAAGTGCGGTTGTAATCAAAACGCGGTGATTACAATTAATTTTATTCATCAAACAATTATTTAACTCGAAGATGTCGCTAAATTACAATTAATATAATCTCCAGATTGCTACACTAATTGAACTGGATAATCCGTGTCGCACGCAAAGTTACTAGACTATAATTTTAGTTATAAATCCGAACGAGGTCCGTACCCCACAGGAGGTGCCCTCGGGATCGGTCGCTTAACTTTTACGGGTTGAGAGCCCTCAGCGCTCACCGACAGTCCGGGTAAAGTTGTCATAGCCACCTGAGGCTAACAACTAAGACACACACAAAAAAAAAAGAAACAATTGTTTCTGTATATTTTTTTTTTAATAAGGCAATAAATAATTATTACTATCATATATCATTATCAGTGTGGTGACGAAGTAAGAATACTATTCACCACCCCATATCTTACCCGTGGGTGATCGTACGAGACGACTAAGGGATATAAAACGCATATAACATTTATGCGAGAGAAAGGCAACTCGGAACAAAACTCTATACTAACACGTCTGACCAGCGTGGTATAGTAGGTTAATTTCCCTCCCATTACGGAGGAGGCTCGAGCCCAACAGTGGGGCATGTATGGGCTGTGATGATGATGATGATGACTATCATATATATGGATAACCCCCCACGAGGTGGACTGACGATATCTTGAATATCGTTGGATGCAGATGGCACAGGACTGTTCTCAGTGGCATTAAGGCTATGTCCAACAGTGGACGTCTACGGGTTGATAGATGGACGGATACATAGATACCTTTGATTTATCTTGGTTTAAATTATGTAATTGTATCCACATTAAAATAATAAACAAACACAATGAAGAAAATCATGTTTTAAAATAAGATTTGCTTAAGTATAATGAATTAATTAGTGCCTGTAATGCTACATCGAAGTTCTTTTGTTTGGAGTCGCGCTGAGACGAAGACAAGAAGAATTGTTTAGTGGGAATGGATTTTATATTGTCAACGCAGACCGGAGGTCATTTTTTTTAACAATTTAAATTAATAATTACATATAAAAATTACTCGCAAAGAGCTTTAATAAAACATTAGCGTAATATTATAAAGCGAAGGTCATCTGTGCCGATTAAAGTTTAAAACTAAAAAATAAGAACATAAAACGATAAGATTTAAAAATAAATTTACCTCCGTTCATTCTATTTATAGTTGATTAGCATAACTAGTTATTTCATACTTTTTTTTACATGCTTACCAATTTATTACATAATAACTGTGCAGTGGTTGTAAATATGACTATTAGCGAATGCATTCAATATATATGACGTGTACCGGTAGAACTTCGGCGAAATATGTATTACGATATTTTTTTAAGACAACACTCCGCAAAAAAGAACTAATCCTTGTATTGCGGGGTCTTTACAAACACAATTAACAGTTAAAAATTACATACAAACTCAGAATAACAGATCCCATAGAAGTGAAAATCAACCCGCAACTTCTTGATCGAGTATTTTAACCGGTACGCTATCTGTAAAGTCCAATTAATATTAATGTCTATATAAAAGTTGCTAGGCTTAAACATTTTATCTAGTCTATGGATTATAAATGATATTATCAATATCATCCATCAAGGTATAACATCTTGGGTGTTTCCAATGAGATGGCAATGCCATCGCCGCACTTGAATGGGTGAAAGGATTGACTGCAACCGTTGTCATAAATTTATCAGAAGTGTACTGTTATCCATTCCTGGTGATCCCTCAGTCAAGGATTGTGTAAGTACGCTTGCAGCATTTTTTTTAGTACTACAAGGTTTTTAATTAGAAATATAATCCTAGATGATAAAGAATATATATCTTTAATTATAGGGGTACAAATAAGTCTCAGAAATTAACACGAACATATCTTGCTATGAGCTTGAGGCAAACGGGCTTTCAAATGGTCAAACACCCCAATCATTTAGTGGAATTTCTAATCTGAAACCGTTACTATATTGATATTCTAGAGTTCATGAAGTAGAATATAAACTGCGCCTTAAACGGTCAGTGACCTTTTAATTGCAAGGCCAACGCCTACCTGCACTAGTATACATGATGACACCACCATGACTTTGGCCTGCGACCTCGTGGCAATTTATTGACTCATTGAAGCGATAAGAATGATACAACGCTTAAAATAACTTGTAGTTTATCGGGAACACGATAATTATAACATCTCTATTATTCGTGCTAATAATTTGACTGAATTGTTGGTTATGCTAAATATTATATCCCATTATTTTTTACGATAATATCTAATGGATTCATATTTTCATCTCAACTAATATACACCGCATTATTAGTCGTGAGTCGTGTGAGTCGCCTTTTCCACAATAAAAGAAAAAATGACCTACAGCCTGGTATAGGGTTTTTATTTTGAGTTTACCTTCTATTTGGTAGATTTTATGCTGCATATCATATGCTGTATATTAGTTGTCTTTTACAACGCGTTTTACCACGAGCAAGATGTGGAGTGAACTGTATTCTTATTCCGTCACCACATACGAAGAATATTATAATAACTTTTATTTCCAAAATTTCTGCTCTCATAAATATTATATTACAATAAAAGAGTAATATAGTACAAGAGAAATTTTCGTAATTAAATCCTATGCTTATCCGCGTTACAAGTATATTAAGTGAATTTATCTCTCACTGTGAAGGTTTACCGGAGTGAGGTCACCGCGTGAGGACGCCGCTGCGACGGCGAAAGTTGCCGAGGCATCGACTCGAGACGATGCCCGCGAGGATAGACCGCCGGGTGGGCCACCGAAGACAAGACCGGGTGCCGATAGCCCACCCGCACGGCGTCGATAGGTACGTTGTTGGGCGTGTCTACGGGCTCGCGCGCCGCTTCTTCGTCGCTCAGGACGGATAAGCGGAGTGTAAACACACAGTAGGCCGCCGGCAAAAAAAAATTGCGAAGGTCATGATATATGAAATTATGCCATTGTTATCATTGAAACGCATAAGTAAAGTTGACAGTTTTTGTGTATTCATTCCATGCAACCGAATCTACGGTTATAAAGAATTCAATACATAAAAATATAATAAACAAACAAACAACGTACCGAATATGTCATTTAATATTTCAAAACGATGATAAACTATGAAATATGTTTAGACAAGGGCATACAAACAAGACCGTCGTTTGTTGATGGACGGACTATGAATAATATATCAAATATATTTTATCAATGTACTTATTTCTATCATTTCATCTATCAGCTCGTAGACGCCGAGTTTTGGACATAGATCTCCACACGCAAATGCCACTCAAAATGGTCCTGTACCACATGCATCCAACGGCTTCCTGTGACTTTCAAAATGTCGCCAGTCTACCTAGTGCGAGGTTTCTATTTTAACTTCTATTACTATCATTAGATTTTTTTTAGTAGATTGGATATGGTCTAAATTATTGAAGATATCAGAGCACCGTGACTTCCGACAAGCAGCTTAAATCGTCCACTCGGTGGTATCATTATTCTTCTAGCATTTATAAATATTGGCCACCGAAAACAAAGATCGGATACCGGTGGCCCGCTCGCACGGCGAAGAGAGGAGTTTGCATGGTGGGTCTATGGTCACGCGCCCCCTCCTCCGTCACCCCGGACCGATTTGGCGGGGGGCAAGACGCATCCACAGTCCACCGCAAAAAAAAGCCTTTATAAATATTCGTATTTACATTTGAGTCAGCTTTCTAATTTAGTCATATTCAGCAAAGGCAAGCTAACTCAAAGAAATAACAATATTTTAAGACTTGGCTCTCCCCGCAAAATTTCTCCCTCTCGGGTACATAGCAATAAATAATTGTCTATCCTCTAACAAAGCAATTGTTTCCCTTTGGTAATTTTACCCAAACTTAGAGCATCAATAAATACCTCTGCTTTTATTGGCAGTTTAGAACTTTATATGCATTGAACTACTAAAGATTAATTAAAATTTTCTTATCAACCCATATAGGTTCTATTATTGGGTCAGAGGGTATCATTCCCAAGGAGGGTTGACGTCTGGCAGGCGGCCAGTCATAAAACTATTGCCAATAACTTCTACAATATGTACTATGAAAGAAGAGATACATATTGTATCGAGCCCAAGTAATTGGGATAAGAGTAGGAGAATGATGATTGGGGCCGAGAGTACTCAACAAGAAAAATGAAATTAACCTACAATGGCTGGTCAGAGCGATCGGAATTGTATCTTCTTTCGAATTTTACTTTTTGCACAGTGATGTTATTTGCTTCATTAAAGATTAATAAATTATATTTTTATTTAGACACCACATGAAAATCACAAATGTAGTTTCAAAATTAATAAATATTTTTGCACAGATGAGTTCCAAGTACTTCGCGTCGGTTTACAGGACCCGTACATGTGATAAATGGTGAATGCGGGGGCCTACTTACAATTTTTTCCTGTTCTCGGCAGATGTCGTTTATCATAAGCCCTTATCTTTGACAAAAAAGTAGTAGGTACATTTTACCGCAGCATTATTGTAATCGGGTCATCCTTTGAACATCACATTGAATTTAATTAAATAATTAAACGGAATTGTTATATTAAATTGGCAATTGTTTTAATAATATTATTTACGAAACCTCATATAACACTATTATTGAACGAATTCTTCATGTACATTATTTTTTTTGTATCCTATCGTCTCTAACTGAATAATGTTAAATAATAAATGCCAACGTGGTTTTGCTTATATGTTACGCTTACATGCCTCAACTATTTAACCGATCATTGTATAATTTTGCATTAACTGCAAGATCCTTAACAATGACACAGGGTATCTCTCATCCAGAGTAAAGGTCTTTTGGGGACAGAAAAAGAATTTTTAAATAGTTATCCAATATAACACACGAAATACTGCGAGAATAGATTTCTAGTAGGTAACCAAATTTTATGGAATCAAAATTAAGGTAATGTTAATCAGAATAAAGCTATTTATTTCTGCTGATATTAATTGTATCAAAATGTGAATATAGAAAACATATTGAGCTTCAAATACTGGAGCTCTTTGACAGGGCAACCGAAGAAAGAAAATGTATTAATACCTATGTATTCAACATGGTATTGTTAGAAATTAAAAAAATAAATGCCAGCTTGTTAATCGAAAAATGCAGTTACTATGTTAATTAGGACCGGTGATTGGGATGTCCGTTATTTTTTTTTTACAATGAATTATAGCCATGGCCGCTACTCCGTCCGTAGTCAATTTTGCTTTTAAATTATTATAATTAAATTTTGTTATTTTCACACGTAGTTTTTTTCAGTGATGCGTGGACGAATGAACACACTGGCAAAAATTCTGAAAAGCACATATTTTGTCAAATATTCTAACACCCCTCGTACTAGATTTTTATCCGACTACAGGGGCGGGTTATCTCAAATATCTTTAATGTACCTACAGATTTCTTTCTCTCTAGTTTTATTATAGATATGGATCAAGTAAGCCTGTTATTTTCCCGTAACGCACCCCTGGGATATAGCACAACTTTCACTACAATCGAGTAACGTGAGCCGTCAGTCACAGTCGCGGGTGGCGTCATCCAATCCGAGGGTCACCAGTTTCTATTCGCGTTGTGGAGTGACGCACGCGCCGATGACGCGGCGTCGGCGAGTGGTCCGCGCACACGCTTTAAATACACCGCTTCACCCCGCCAACCGCAATCGGTCGCGTAATTAAAGGCATCTGGAACTTCGTCACGGCGGGGTAACGGCCGTCTAGTCACAATTTCTCGGCTGGAATCACCGTCGCATATCCTCCCACACAATTCACCCCTTTCACAACTTTATTCCATGTTAAGACTTTTACAGTCAAATCGTTTGATGATAATATAAATAACAATTCTTTTTCAAACACTATTGCTTACAATTGCTGTTGTGTAATTAATTACGAAGAAATTGACACAAATAATTGAAATCAGTTACAAATAAGCGACGGATCTCAACTGTATTTGTTTTGTAACTATAATTGTACTAGGAAAATGGTGCAATTATTTATTAACTATATTATCAATACAAAACTAAATAATTGGCTTTAGCATTGGTAGGCAAGTTAGGCAACTTGATAGACGTGTATATGTCCTTATAGGCAGATAGTCAAACCACATAATATGTTTCTTACTCCAAGAAGAATGATGCCAAACGGTTAATACAGAATCTAGTAATCATTTACAAATAAAATAGAATAGGATTTATAGCAATGAATGAATACTTAATTCAGAATACAAGTTCAGTTTCCATATTACATTCTGGCAGATGGCCAAGTAAAATATCAATACAAATTACATATAGGAATAAAGAATGGTAACCTCGAAATGTGACCTATTGAATGTCTCCTTATTATGAATAGCATAATTAAGATTTTATCTGAAAAGTCAGTAGAGTTGGCATCTAAAAATTCAGTATATGGTTAATGATTAATAAGTACACCATAGAAAGCTGCCCATCTGCTAGGTAATCTGCAGATTCAAGGATTTTGCTAAATCATTTAATTAACATTTAAACATAGGATATTTCGATTAGAAATTAATAAAGAAAATTACACAAAATGTCTTAAAATGTAACTGTAATAACTTTTGAACAGGTTTCAGACCTCTTTTCCTTTAAAACAATTTGTAAAATAGCTTTCTAAATTAATCAAAATGTTTCCATTAAAATATCATTTTGGATTTTTCAAAATTCATTTTTGCCGTATTATCACTAATTAAATTATACCTATACAATTTTAATAGATAACTTTCTAACTGACTATTTGTATGGTAAGCAAAAGCCTAGTGGGGAGATTAGCAGAATGCAATATCAAAGTCTTCAAGTTTACATCCATAACTGATTTTTCAATGATATGATTTGCTGATTCATTGATAGTTTTTTTTTTTAAATAACCTATAATAATAAATAATAAATAGTAACCAAAGGCCGTGTGACTAACCGTACATGTTGAAAATGATTTTTAATAGCATCTGAAAACTTTAACACATTTTGTGCAAGTTGTTTAGAAATAAATTTAACCAGTGAGTTTTTTTACATAATTTCTGCACAATCATTGTAAGTCCAGCATGAAGAGAATTTACATATATAATTTTAATTCCAAGATAGTACATTACTTTCACTCACTTTTATTTAGTTCCTAAAAGAGTAATTAACAAAATTAGATATATTTATAGCTTTTTTTTCATCTTAGTGATAGCAGCCTAATTATTAATTGAATATTGGTATTAGAAAATTAAACATTATATTGTTATATTAAATCAACAATATTTTTGCAACAGGACTTATTACCATACTTTGCTTTAGATATTATCAAAAAATCCTTAGCTAGTTAGTGATCATAGCTTAAATTAATCTAATGATTTCTGTATTATTTAAAAAAAAATAAGCATTATAAATTACTGTAAATATTAAATCAATGATAATTTTAAGAGAGGATGTAACATAATTTGGTTTAATTATTTATTCACAAAAATTTCAATAAAAAAAAATCAAGTATTATTTTGTAAGAGAACTTTTTAACATATTCAGTTTAATATCTTATACACAAAATTAAAAAAATATTTTTGTGAATAGAATATTAAACTAAAATTACTAAAAGGTAGTTTAACTTAGTATTATTTTAAATAGTCTTGATTAAATACACATATTATAATAATAATCTCAATCTATATTTCTTCTGTATTTTAACAATCTTTTTATTTTTTCTAAAACGCAAGTTTATTAGAACATATATGTCGAATATAAAAAATAATAAAATGTTTCTAATGGAAGAAATTATATGATTGTATCTATTAATATAGTTAACGAAACAATCTATTCTAAAACCATATTAAAATATGATTAGTAGGAAATACAGTATGGTGATAATTTTAACTAAAATCTTTCATTAAATGTTACATATATTTTATCTAATGTTGAACATTAAAGTACCTAACATTTTATGTCTCTGGATTTTGTTTATGCATAAAGTGATCACTGTGATACATTTCAGATGAGTTTATTGCTCATTTGGTAAGGACATAAATGCCACTCTTTACAGAGAAAATGTGTTTCACTTGGTTTATCGTTGACTATATTAACTTAATATATATTATACAAAATTTGTTTCTTTTTACATAAGAATATTTAATACTATCCTGCATAGTAACAATTCATAATTAATTAAAAGTATTGCAAGTAGCTTTCTAGATTATAAAAAAGATTTGATTAGTATATGATTTTTAAATATATGTTCTCATTTTTTAGTTTTACTCAAGAAATATCGTATTATTTTGTTTGTTGCATAAATAAGTCAAAAAATTAAGTATTAATGATGGCTGTATTAATTAATTTCCTTGTCTCTTTCTTCTTTTTTTTTCAATTATAAAGTATTGCCAACATTGTATTATTCAAAGAAGTATACTAAAATTATTAGTTAAACTTTAATATGTGGGTATATAACAATATATTTTGTTATATGTATTTTCAAGATTGATAATCAATTTAGACCCTTTAGTGCCAAATTTGAGAGGTGATTAACCACCGACTATGTGCTAGACAAATGAACATTTTTATAATACTTGCATGTATACTTACAGTCCCACCATGTAACATTAAGGAAGCAACTTTAGTAATCCAGGCAGCTCTTTGAGTGTGATATATTCATGATACATAATTTAAAATCTTTTTTACTCTATTCTTTTTTATGGCAAGTGTTGCCAGTGTCGACAATTCTGTCATTTATATTGATGATTTAATAAAGTACACAATTACTTTTTTATATTTAGGTTATTTTGATAAACTTTACAGTTATTAAAGCAATATATATTCATTGATAAGTTTTATCTTAGTAACAAGATTAGAAGCTGTAATTCAACTTGTTTTCACAACCTTGAACCCCCTGTTAACTGTGTACATAACCTAAGACACGATATTGTATAATATGCACTAATAATATCGCGTTGTCCTCAGTAAAGCCGATTTGTCTACCGGCCGATAATGCCCGTGTATTTATTTTTACCCGTTACGCATACACAGCTGTCTGGATCGTCTCAGCCCGGCCACCAAGGAAAAATCACTAATTCCAACAACCTATAAAGATGTAACTACCTATTCAAACGTTTATGGGCTCAGAATAAACCCGATTCGCTATATTTGGAACCCGTTCGTTAGGACCGCTAGAGAAACTGTCCGCCATAAACTCAATAAATGCTACGATTTGAACTACATACCGAACTGAAAAGTTTATGTGTTATATACTGTTGTATCACTCACCTCAGTAGTCCCAAATGATGATTATAATTTGTCCAAAAAACAATTTCTCAAAGAGAAATCACAAAAATTCTGCACAACACGAAGATAGTAGATACACGACGCGTGCAACCACTCAATTCACAGCCGATGTGGAAAATTCACAAACGAATAGTCGAACACTTAGACTCAACAGAAAATACACAGATTACAATAACTTAAAATCTATGATTTCTACAAGAAATACTCGGTTGAACTAAAACGAAAAACGCGCCAACTGTCAAACTAAAAAAAACTACAAGCACCGACACCGCACGTCCGCACGATCCGAGTCCGCTCTACTGACTGGCGCGAGTCGAGTAGTGGCGAGGGCAGTACCACTGTACACGATCATTCACGTATCCATATGCCCCATACACGATACGACATTCTGCTAAGTCCTACGTGGTTTTGGCGCAATATTATATTCATTTATATAATATGAATAGTAGCTATACCGCTATCTCTTAATTGATAAAATATTATACTAACGTCAACCTTATCTATATTACAATGCGACAAAACGAGATAACCGTTGGAACGTGAATTCAGGCACTAAAGTAATGCGGCCACGATGAAAAGATCCGAGTCCAGTATGAAAATATGTACAAGCGAACACTCATCTATATCCGTGCGGGATAGACGTTAGCTAGACGCGCATGCGTCAGTCGGGCCATAGACACGACGTCAGTGAATGACATGCCCTGCGCTTTTTGTATCAGTTTGGATAACTGATCGATCTTTAAAGAAAAGTACTCTTGAATAAAAATAGTTTCAAATTAAATTCCTAAAAAAACATTTAGCTGCAGCTTAAAGCGTTTTCTTGTGTGGCGTTTTATTGAACGCAGTGTGAATTTAACGTCGATACTTTTAAAACGTGCGATCGAACATTCTAAAGCGAGCAATTGTGCTCGCTAAGGCCAAAATGACATATAACTGATCAATCGCATAGGCGATACTATCATTAAGCATTGTTCATTAGATATGTGATGACTGGCTAAAAAAAATTATGTCACCATAGCCTCCATTTATCCGTATGCTGTAGGAGACGGTATAACATATGACAACATGTCAGTCCTATGATTTACTTTAAAGTCACCACCATAGGTTTTTATAAATAAATAATTAACAGCCAAAAATTACACTCAGACTCAGTACCACAATTTGTAGATCGCACAAAGAAAAATTATCCAGCGTGGAATCAAACCTCTGACATTGACTCAGTAGATCATTGTCTTAATTACTACGTCATCTGTGCATTAATTTATACATACATACACAGCTGAGGTCCATGAGCGATCGTTACCACTTACCAACAGATTGCCTCGTTAGCCACCACAGATAATAAAAAAATATTTCTCATGAAATTATATTATTAACATTTATTAAACCAGAACATGTACGTAAAGAATTTTTTTTAATATCTTTCAGAATATATCGGTACAACTGGTGGGCGTGAGGTTTCGGTCCAATTTGAGTTATCCACAAAATACACCACCACTACTTATTGATTATTGTAAGACGGGGTTATGAAGATTTAATGCAAAGTTTTAGACCGCTATTTTTTTTTACATTACTTACGAGAGAGTGGTGTTCATTGTATTCTTACTCCGTCACCACACGGAGAGTCAAACTAAATTTTGTTTTAATCATTCAAAGTACGTTTTTGCCTTCGTTAAAATTTTATTTTAGGCAAGGATAGTAATTGATCTAAAGGATGGATTTCTACGTAAAATATAGGTGTTCAGATTTTTAAAACTATTAGATATAAATTAGATACATACATACATACATATCATCACGCCATATCCCTTGCAGGGTAGGCAGAGAGAACAGAGTGCCAGAGAACTCTATCTCTGCATACTTCACTCGCTTCCTCAACATTCATAATTCTCTTCATACACGCTCGCCGGTTTCGGAGACTCTTGACTCCACCTTCCTTCAGTACATGACCGATCTGGTCTAGGTAGGTTAGTCTCGGTCTTCCTCGGTACCTACATCCTTCCACTTTCGCATTGTATATCTTCTATAAATTAGATAATCCTCTTTTATGGACGGACCAGGGATATTCCTATAATGTGGATGTGATGTCTTCCGTCGGTACGCCGGAAAGAGTAACCCGCTTAGGCTGGACCCAATATCAGTAGATATTCGAGTACAAGGCACGAAGCAGTCGCACGGCTGATTATAGAACTTTATGCTGTCTTTTAGATACCTTAGAGTGAAAGGCAGGTTACATTTAGACCATAGTTCGTAGTAAAAAAAAATAGACATTGTGAATATTTTTTAGAGTTGGAGTAGGTGCGTATCTATCCTGTATTAAAATACCCACATAATATAGTTTGCTAGAATATCTGAGACGAGTAGATAAATATTGTGTATAATAAATCTGTCTAGATGTTTGGAACTTTTCAATTCAGTTCAAAACATTTAGTGTAAAACTCACATTGAGGAACCTACACATTAAAATATGATGGAGTGCACTATGATCAGATCCGGGTTCTTTCAAAATGAGAAAAAGAAACGAAAAATTGTAAAGTCATTCGTTTTATTCTTTAGCTTAAAGATATATATTTTACTAGCTGACCCGTGCCCACTTCGTTGGGCATAATGTTAATGATCCTTTTTTAGTACATAGTGTTATGTTTTTCGTCTTTAATTACATCCACGAGCAAAGTATGGGTTAAAAGTATTCGTAGCCGCTACCATACAGCACATTTAAAAAGTAAAAAAAAAATAGAAATTCTGCAAGTATCTATTCCAATTAAATTTGAAATGTGAAAAGTAGAGAACAAGTCCTTTAAAAACAAAATTCGTGTTGTCTATGACACTAGTAAGAGTTGCTGTAAAATAGATGATAATTTCCACAGGGGTTCCTTTAATAATAGTTGTAGGAATCAACAACCTTCATAAATTAATTAGAAAAATAATTTATTACTTAATTTGATAACAGATTTATAACTTTGCAAATAAAATTTTAATTAAAATAGTGACATTTTTGAAAGCAATTTACTATAATTAAATTTGATACGGTTAAAATGTTTGATATATGAGCGATTATAATGAAAATTTTAAGAAATTTAATAACTAACGAACGATATTTATGAGATTGAGATAGTAGATGAAATATTCTAGAACCTCTGTTATAAATGCAAATATATATTGTTTGGCATTATCCGTTTTCACCAACTCTAATTAATTTTTAATTAATTAGGAGTTGTGAAGATAATTCAAAAATCTAGTTTACCCAACACATTGACGTGACTCTAGGTACTATTCTGTAAGCCACCGGCGACAAAGACCGGGTTCCGGTGGCCTACTCGCATGGCGCGGAGAGGTACATTGCGGGGTGGGTTTATGGGATCGCGCGTCGCTTCATCTGTCGCCCCGGACGGATTTAGCAGGGTGTGACCAGACCATAGGCTACCGCAAAAAGGACCATTTTGTAATTCGAGACTACACACGGAAAATGTATAGCATATCTTTCTCTAGGCGTAGTTTTAGCTGTAACTGTTTTAGCTAAGTTTTAGTAGCTACTTTTAACATTAAACCTCCTACAGAATGCATTGGTTTGAAGTAGCTTCAAACAATTAGATTAAGGATTAGACAATCTGTCCGGCACTCCATAAAACTGGTGAAGGGACCGCTGTGGTTGTAGTGGGTATCTTTGAGATCACCTACCCTGCTGCCAAAAATATTGTATTATTCCTTCTTAATCATTTCATCAACTCAGCTCATATGTGACTTAGTGTTGGGCTCGAGCCTCCTTCACAATGGGAGGGTAATTAACTTACTACACCACGCTAGTCAGACGTCTTAGTTTAGGCCAGGGGTCGGCAATCTGCGGCTTACGAGCGACATGGGGCTCTTTGGATGTGAAGTTGCGGCTCTTTAGTTCTATACGCAAAAAAATATTTTATAAATAAAACATTTAAAAATGGTTTAGGCACAAATTATTGAAGATAAAAAAAATTGTGGCGCTTTAAAAACTTTAAACCTTTATAAATTCTAATTTTTGGCTCTTCCGACTCAAAAGGTTGCCGATCCCTGGTTTAGGGTTTTCTTTCATAAGGGAGAGGAGAACACAGGGAGAGAACATAATTATACCTAAGTCGTCTTTTACGACACCCTCGGGCAAAAAACAGGGTGCCACCGAAGTCAAAAATCGGGTACCGGTGGCCCGCTCGCACGGCGAAGAGAGAGGATTTTACGGTGGGTCTATGGGGTCACGCGCCGCCTTTCCGTCACCCCGGACCGATTCGGCGGGGCGAGGCGCATTCATAGCCCACCAATAAAAAAAAAAGGGCAATAAACAGGGTAGTAATTTCTTACTCCGTTACCTCACGGAAAATAATATTTCCTCTAGCGTAGACTCAATCTCTACCAGTGGATTTAGTCATCTTTTACGACATTACTGGGAAAGGATAGGTTTTTTTTAATCCATCATCCAATAGAAAAAAATACTTCCTACGTGATATTTTCCGTCGCCTAACTTGTTAACTGCTACTAAGTATTATCCAAGCATTAAAATAATAAAAATATAATAATCATTTAAGTGCCTATGTAACATATTTTTATAACATAGTATCTTTAAGGCCATCTCAGTATTTTAAATATTAAAAAAAAGTAACTACCTACACTACCAAAGTAAATTACTCTTCAGCCTTGGTACGTTCACCGCGAATGAGTCGAACAATGAAATAATCACCCGTCTTTTTTATATAACTGATATTTTCAGATACATTACTTATCTAGGTTTCGCTCTTTTTTACGTTCGATATTTTTCATTTAATGTTTTGCTATATTTTTGATATTTTTTATGAAGTGAGACTAAGTATGTGAGCTGAGACATCATCATCTCAGCTCATATATGTCCCACTGTTGGCTCGAGCCTCCTCCATAATGGGAGGGTAATTGACCTACTATACCACGCTGGTCAGACGTGTTGGTATAGGATTTTGTTTAGAGGTTTCCTTCTCTCGTATAGATGTTATATGCGTTTTATATCCCTTAGTCGTCTCATACCCACGGGTAAGATAGGGGGTGGTGAATTGTATTCTTATTCCGTCACCACACGGAAAAGACATCATCATCATCACGTTTAAATATCGATTAATCGGCAGAACTTGGTTTCATTTATGGAAAATATTGTTTTATCAGTCAATATTGTTTTTTAGCGAAAAAATTATATTGTTACGTTGGCTGATAACTATTAAAATATGAAGGCAAATTTTTACGCTGTCTGTCTGCTGCTCTGATTAAGAATAGGCATAGCTCAGTTGGAAAATCAAGTAGGTTACTCCAGGCAGCGCCAGTTGCCAGCCGGCCGCCCGCTGGCGCCAGGGCAACTAAGGATCCGCCTTTTTAATTTTTCTTCACTATTTTGTTAATTATTTTTATTATATTTAAATATCTCTTCCAAAACACACTAAAAAGAAAATACCGAGCAAAGCTTAATATTATTGAAGTCTCTGAGTTAAAACCAGTTTCAGTTATTTAGAGGACAGCGACACTGTCAACTAGAAACTTGGACGTCCTGAATAGAGCCAGACAGTTCCGTTCCACGCCAACTATTGAACCCATTTACGTAGTTATATTTCGAGTCAACGGTTCATGCTGTAAGTAAAATGTATTAACTAAATGTGTTACAGATCTCGTCTTTGAATTGAAAGTTCCAAATAGCCAGCTCAATCTACTAGATAACTTACCTGCGAAAATGAATTAATATTTGAATACAGACCAAAGGAATAAGGAATATTACCTTACATTTATAATTATTAAAAAAAAAAAAGAAATTTGGTGGGAATCTGAAAACATGTGGTGGTCTTATATTATATTCAATATGTTATTGTTTTAACATTTTATGTTCAATATTTATGTAATGTAATTTTATGTAATATAATACGGGAAATTGCTGAGGTGTAGTAAACATAATATAACAGTGCTTTACAAAAGCGTTTGTTTTCCACCATAATTCCAAGATTCCATTAACAATTTCAATTTTCAATTTATTTATTTATTTCTCTTTTAAGGTTACATGTATATAATACATGTTACAAGTTTTTTATCTTATTTTAAATAGCCTTAAGAAGAGCTGGTGTCTGTAGTAAGTACAAGATCTGTATGACAGAATGTGGCCATAGCACTGTTGAAGGCGACATTTGGAATTACTGACGGACAATAATTATTATTTTGGAAGAAAAATGTAGAGTATGTAGAGCTAATATTAGCTGATTGCCAACGCAAAAGAAGGGGAAGTATATAATTGACTGTATGGTACCGACTTCAAATACTATCAATCCTTGTGGTTATCGCAAAAGACGACTAAGCACTTTATATAGATCAGATCCAACATCATATGTTGCTGTCTCGCCAACAATTACATTGCCAAGGATGGTTGACGTCAAACAGGCGGCCGTTCATAAAACTGTTGCCAATAATGTCTGCAATATGTGCGATGGAAAAAAAGTGCATATTATATGGACCTCAAGTAATTGAGATAAGAGCAGGATAATTATGATATACCAAAGGTATAATGGTATATTTGAATCATCAATAATAATCTTAAGAAATAATAAAGTCATTATGCTCCATCTCTGTATATGTGTTACAAGTACTTCTTTCAAAAAGATTACTCTTTCTTCTCCTTCTTGATTTGTCACTTGGCGAATAGATTGCAGTTAGTATTCAGAATTAACCAAGAGTTTGCGTCGAGACGATAATTATATGACTAGATAAATTGATTGAATTAGGCGATGCATAGCGGAAATACATTATTATTTGAAAATGGACGAGAGGAAGAGAAACCTACCACTTTCCCGCGGTTAATTAATATACCGTACACCTCAAGAAAGGAAGGAATATGAAATAAAATCAAGGTGGATATGTAATGAGCAACATCCAAAACTTCAACTTACAATTTGTCGCGGAAATTTGAAAAATGATTCGATTTAAACTTATTTACAAGCGAAAAATTAAAGTCACAGGTGGGATTCGAACCGACACCTACTGGCAATCTTTTCAAATCGTCCTAACATTTAGATAAATGTCAGCTGTTGTATGACATTCAATTTGCGGCTCGTATTATTTTATCGCCTTTATGTGAGACGTATGCCATCTACCAGACAACGATTATACATTATACAGATTAAATATATTTTACAACTGATGTGTTATATTCTTATTTCCCTATCATTCAGAAAGCGTAAATTAAATCTCTGCAAACTAACCTGGAAGCTTAGTCCAAGAGAATCGGTCCGCAACTAAAATAGCAAAGTTCAAACAATACGGAGACTAAACAAAACACTGTGTGTCTGTCTATCCAACGGGTTTTGTAAACTCACTATATTTAGCTAAGGTTATTATAGATCAACAGAGCCAAACGACCTTACAATAATATAATTGCTTGATATTAATTTTTGAAATGAAACTTTGCTGAATATTATGAACCTTTTTTGGTTTATGATATAATACTATTCCTTTAATACTCGAAACAAAACCCTATACCAACATGTCTGACCAGCGCGGTATAGTAGGTTAATGTCTCTCCCATTACGGAGGAGGCCCGAGCCCAACAGTAGGACCTTTATGGGCTGCGATGATGATGATGTTGATGATGACTATTCCTTTAAACTGCTGTGTAGCAGCGGCTTCGAATACTACCAACCCTTACTTTGCTCGTGGATGTCGTAAGAGACGACTAAGAGCCTTATAACGACCTGGGCCAACTCCATCTGATGTTGACATGTCATCTGACGTTTGGTCAACAATTACATTCCCAAGGAGAGTTGACGTCGGGCAGGCGGCCGGTCATAAAACTATAGCCAGTAACTTCTACAATATATACTATGAAAGAAGAGTACATATTGTATCGACCCCAATTAATTGGGAAGTAAGAGTAGAAGAATAATGACTATTCCTTTAAAAGAAGGCTAATTGAAAAAAAACTATTTTATCAAACCTTCTTTCTAGTGTAAATTAGATTACCTACCCATTATCGTCGTGTCCTATAATAAGAAACATAGAAGCAATCCTTCTTAGGACGTTAGACGTAGACGTTCCAGCGCTCTGTGACCAAGATATTGGCGGGTTAGTTAATTAATTAACTATAGTGACTCATTCAATAGGCAGAGCATCGAGTTACAGGAGGTTACGGGTGCCATGCTACCCTTCCTTCCGCAATATGGCTGGATAGGGCAGACTAGCTACTATAGTCAACTAAAAAGACAGACTGGCTATGTAATTTAAACTGTAGGCTCTAGATATCGATTCTCGGAGTAATGTGTTTTTAATTATTTTTCATTGAACAAGTAAAGAATACTCTGTTATTAAATAAACTTGTCTTAAGAATACCAAAATCTAAATCAAATTAAATCAATATAAAAATTGTTGTTTTATTACTGATTAGTAACCGTCTATAATAATCAGATAGACACATTTAAGTCAATATATCTATAAACAATCATATTATAATTGATTTAATAAAAGTATGATTACTGTCTTTCAAAAGAAGGAAAACTCTTAATAAAACATTATAACAATCTGCCTGATCAATATGTCATAACAGATTGTATTAAATTAATAGTAGTAGCGCTACACTATTGACTGTTTTCTATCTAGCCCCAGGATTGGGTCCGAGAAGTATCATACTCTTGCAAAAAATCGACTTCTGAATAATAGCCATTTGCTGATGCACTTCGTTTGGCGAGAGAGCCGGCAGCTCTACTTTCTGCGTGGGTTTATGGTTTTTCATTAGTAGACAGCTGCTTGCTCGTTTGCCACCATAAGCAATAAAAAAAAAAAAAAGGTCAATTCCCTTTATATTAGCCGAGATGATGTTGATTAGAATCTGCCTTGCTTTAATTATGGTCAATGCTATGGACTTACAGATCTAACATTCAGGATTCAGTTGTCATATAGAATAAATATTTTTATATATACATTTTTCAAAGATTAGGTGAGTGTGTCTTGTATATATATCAAAAATATTGCGTTTCGGCTAATAGGTTGTTACCATAATTTAAAGATTATATAATAGGGGATGATTTAATGATAATTTGAATAGTAAATAGGTAGCAGAACCCTTTCTTTTTGTCTTCGGTATAGCGGCTACAGTTCGGTCTCACCCGACCCAAACCTTCCTTGTGTCGAAAGGTACGGTGTCGGTCAGACTTCATTACTGCTTTATCGCCATTTAGGCGCGTCAACGGTACCTAGTCCCTGTCTTCAGTTGACAGCAGTACTCTAGGCATACATAAAATCAACTGGAATGGCATGGCTGGATAAATAGACTAGGCCTTTATTGGCGTTTACTCCTTAAGAATCGATTTTCATATGAGGCGCCCGGTATGAGAAAAATTTGAGGAGTAAAATCTAGTGATCGAATGACCTCGTTACGTTTTTGATGCGCAACCTATTCTGCGCACCTTTCACTTTCTGACATGAGATAATACTTCACTGAACAGTTTTAATAAATGTAAATAAAAATATATAGGTATTATTTTTAGTCAAATGAGCTTTTTTTGCGCGTGTTTTGATAATCGTACTTAAGGAGTAAACTCCAGTCGTGCGTCGGAGCTGACACACACACATTTTTATTTAGATTAAATTATATAAAAAAAAATAAAAAGAAAATCCAATTAAACCTTTTTACTAAATACCTAGGGTATTTGTTGAGTGTTATTGATAAAAAAAAACGTATGTTTAATATGACGCAAATTTTTTATATGATAACTTGTTTTAATAGATAAGTTTACCGCAGTGTTTATCGTATTTTCGTTTCTTGGACAAATACCGGCGTCTCATTATCAGTGTACACATCCTGCCGCATAATTACGTAACTCAAAGTAAAGATTTTAACAAGACAAATCATTCTAGTAATTATTTTGTAATTTAAATAGTTCAAAACACAAAATTCCATAGTCGATTGTTTATTATATAAAGCAGCGGCAGCTCCGAATAAAAAATATGTGAATGTCATCAAATATCAGTATTTGAAAAGTCCAGAGCGATCAACTAAATAACTCAATATTGAAGAAATGCCCAATCACATTATGAAGTTTATTGATAAAATTCTAAGCAAACGCCTGATTGTTTTCATTCCACATTATAGTATAGAACTAATCTGCAGTCATAAGGCGTGATAATATAGTGAATAAGTATTCACCACAGGCTAAGTAGCAATTGGTATTGTATATATAGCAATAATTATATAGCAATTTGTATTTATTATTAGCAATTTGTATTTTGTATTGCAAATGGTATTCATACTTGCTAAAAAGGATAGCGATTTAGCTATCGCTCTACTAGAATATGACAGTTTGACTGATGAACAGACAATGATTTTACAAGAATTTGTTGCCCTTTTGGGATGGAATTAATCATAGTTTAATACAAACTATTTTACCTGACAGTGACTAAATCTGCAAGATGATAAAGGTACCTAATATCTAAATTAAATAAAAAAAGATGTCTTCGAAATTTTAGGCGGGAACGTGAAAATTGCATTTGGTAGTTTTAAATTAAATGACAAATGTTATTGATTTAAAAAAAGATTAATACATTGTAAATACTGTCCACGTCCGAGGTGCAGTCGGGTTCCGTATCTTTGTCTAAGATCATCATCACAGCTGCTATACGTCCCACTAGTGGGCTCGAGCGTCCTTCATGTTAGGAGGGAGATTGACTTACTATACCATGCTGGTCAGACAGGTTCAAGTTTTCCATCTCTTAAGATTAAATATGTTGCTTAAATACACTCATAACAGTTCAACAGAAAACGTTATTCTTTTTGTATGAGAGCCCCTTTAATTTTCAACTGTATTTTATTTTTTTATAGGAACAAACTATGTGAAGCGAAAAAAGCTGTGGTTTTTCAACTGTCAATCTATTATGGCTCCTGCATCGCCTGACATATAAAAAACCATGTGTTTTTTTTTCAACTGTCAATCTATTATGGCTCCTGCATCGCTTGACATGTACATAACTATGTGGTTTTATATATACATAACTATGTGGTTTTTTCAACTGTCATTCTATTATGACTCCTGCATTGCTTGACATATAAAAAACTATGTGGTTTTTCAACTGTCAATCTATTATGACTCCTGCATTGCTTTACATATAAAAAACTATGTGGTTTTTCAACTGTCAATCTATTATGACTCCTGCATCGCTTGACATATAAAAAACTATGCGGTTTTTCAACTGTCAATCTATTATGACTCCTGCATTGCTTGACATATAAAAAACTATGTGGTTTTTCAACTGTCAATCTATTATGACTCCTGCATTGCTTGACATATAAAAAACTATGTGGTTTTTCAACTGTCAATCTATTATGACTTCTGCATTGCTTGACATATAAAAAACTATGTGGTTTTTTCAACTGTCAATCTATTATGGCTCCTGCATCACTTGACATATAAAAAACTATGTGTTTTTTCAACTGTCAATCTATTATGGCTCCTGTATTGCTTGACATAAAAAAACTATGTGGTTTTTTCAACTGTCAATCTAATATGGCTCCTGCATCGTTTGAAATAAAAAAACTATGTGGTTTTTTGAACTGTCAATCTATCGGTGCCTGTAATTTAGCTTTGGTGGACGACGGAGTGGATGGATTGTGTAACTTTAGTAATAGGATTCCGTTGGCAACCTTTGAGTGTGGCCACCTAAAAATGACTAGTAGTTACGCTTGTCTGTAACTAAAGGAACACGAGCTATGTATCTATGTTCGTATAAATACCTGCTTAAGTTATTTTTTTTAAAACAATCTAAACTAAGGACATAAATGCCGGAACGGGAGACTTTACAAACATATAATTACTAACGGACACAAAATACAGCCAGACATCATACAGTTAGTGCTTCGTGTGTGTCGTATAGGGATTGTACGACAAGGACAGCGCTCTACGAAACTAGTTGATTGTGTCTTTCTAAAGGTTAATGTGCAATATATATTGCCGCGTACTGTTTTTTATTATCTGTGTGGTAGAAGAGTAAGAATACAATTCACCATCTCTTACCCGTGGGTGATCGTAAGAGACGACCAAGAGTTATAAAACGCATATAAAATCTATGCAAGAGAAGGAAAACTCGAAACAAAATCCTATACCAACACGTCTGACCAGCATAGTATAGTAGCTGAATTTTCCTCCCATTATGGAGAAGACTCAAGCCTAATAGTGGGACATATATATGAGCCAAGATGAGAAAATGAAGATGTAGGTATTCTATTTATCTACTATATTTAGTATATCGAGCTAATTTAGCAACAATAGGACATCAAGGCTCAAGCTTCTCACCTAATCGCTGTCGTCATAACTGCAGAGATAACAAATTCGCATGAATCCGTTTCATTGACGTATTAAAGATTTTATTAATATTTATTGATATCATAAGTTATTAATTTTATTTTATATTGTCTATTTATATTTTATTTTTGCTGTGTGGTAATGGTTTCGAATACTACCAATCCTTACATTGCTCGTGGGTGTCGTAAAAGACGACTAAGAGCCTTATAACGACCTAGGCTAATTCCATCTGATGCCGTTTGGTCAACAATTATATTCCCAAGGAGGGTTGGTCTGACAGGTGGCTTGTCATAAAACTATTGCCAATAATTTCTACAATATTTACTATGAAAGAAGAGTACCTACATATTGTATCGACGCCAAGTAATTGCGATACCAGTGGCCGGCCCAATGGCGATGGGGAGGGAATACGGTGGGTTATGGGGCCACGCGCTGCCCTTCCGTCGCCCCGGATGGTACGGGCGACGTGTGACCGGGCCATAGCCTACAAAAAAAAAAAAAAAAAAAAAAAAGTAATTGCGATAAGAGTAGGTGAATGATGATAAGATCTATGAAAAAGAAGCAAAACTCAAAATTTTTATTTATTAATTCAAAAATGCTACAATAAAGATCACGTGATTAATGGACGTCCCTTAGTAACGAGACATATATGAACTGAGATGATGATAATATTTATTAAGATAATAGAACATATTCTGGACATGGATCGAACCCACTTGACATAGAAGTTTAGTCAAACCACTAAGCCACCTGTGCAGATATAAGAGATAGCGAAGGAACAAAGACAGATTAACATCACTTTAAGAAAAGAAAATTCTAACAATATTAAATTTCCCTTCCATTATGGAAAAAACTTATGCCTATCACTGACCGGTCTGGCCACGGATGTTAAGGAAGGGGAGGGAATACGGTGGGATATGGGGCCACGCGCCGCACTTCCGTTGCCTCGGACGGAATAGACAGCGTGTCCAGACCATAAAATGGAAAGAAAAAAAATAACTATCACTGAGACTGAGAAGAAGTAGAATAAAATATAATAAATAGTAGTTTCTTTTTTATTCGTAAAAGATCTATTTCACGTGCTGTCGTAAAAATCACATGGATTGTGTTAACTCAACAATTCGAGTTAATAATAGTCATTTTGGTGAATCAGAATCGTTGTATAATCACACATAAATCTTTGATACACAAAATGTATGTTGTTATTGTATAATCAGGCAATAAGATTGTATTACGTTTAGCTTTCAAAATTATTTTGTGGCCCGCCCGGCGACGATGACGTCATCAGCGGCGCGCGCAAGCAACACGATCGATACACACCGCTTGTCTTGCAGCGCTGCAGCTAACTCTTATATTAAACCGACAAATTCATGTATTACGTTAAGATTGCTGTAAGCGCTAGATTATTTTGTTGTATAATAAGGAAAGGCGGTAAAACGTTGTAAGTGCCATGGTTGAGTAATGAAAATACTATTTTACTGTTACGTCCGAGCGTATTGCTTACTTTAAACACGTTTATAATTAAAGGCATTCTAATTTCAAACGTTTGTACTATTAAAAATATAGCAGCTGATCAATATTTTCTGAAAAGATATTTTTTTTTTATTAAATATTTTTTTTTAATGTATTAGCCCTTATGGGCAGGCTATAGTCAGTCGATCTTACTGCCTTGTCTTACATATTAGTTTCTTCCTATATTACTTATCACAGAAGTGAAGATGAAGAATCATATTGCGTAGGCTTAATAGTCACTGTCCGTCAGTAAGTTAAAAATAAATGACATCTTAGTTAAATTGCCTTCGACCTGGATATTTAAAAAAAAGATCTTATTTTAAATACAGCCAATGAAAATAGTTGCAAATAGAAATCGTTCAGCACTGACTTCCATATTTTTTTTTCTTTTATGTATAAAACTGTAATAATGACTATAACTTTATTTAACGTACCCATACAATTCCATGTTTCAGGAAAGACTTAATTTAGATAATTGTTTCATTATTTGTACGACATTAGAATCCTTGCTAACTTAAATTACTAACTTGTTCTCTTAAAGGCCATTCTAGATCAGATTAAAAATATTCCAACAATCAAAGCAAGTGACTAATAATATTGATTGCAGGCAGAAGTTATGTTTTGATCAAAGAACCGATTTGACGAAGCGACTATCATGAATTCGTTTCTTACGTAAGACAATCCTTCATATATCGTCGTTCTCTTTTGGGTTTAATTTGCATCCGTCAATTGCAGATTTTTAAAGATCCGCTATAAAAAGCCTACTGCTGGATATACGGGGAGTATATTCGAGTCATAATGATTAGATAAAAATATATAATAAAAATAAAAATAAAATTTGCGAGCCAAAAAATATTAATATACGTGGGACTTAAACCCACTTATAAGAAATCAATACCAAAGTTTTAGGGGTAGGACCGCGCTGTTGACAGTTCTCTGTCTACAGCCGCGGGCCGGTCCGTCCGGGGTAGTACCACACTCTCGCAGAAGATCAACGTCTGAGTAATGGCAATGTTCTATTGCGCTTCGTTCGGTGAACGAGAAAGCCGGAAGTCCAACGTGGTAGTTTGGGATTTGTATTGGCAGGCAGCCGCCTAGTTATACCCTTGGTATTGCAAAGGTCTATAGGCGACAGTAGCACTTACCATCAGGTGTGCTGCTTGCTCGTTTGCCACCATAAGCAATAAAAAAAAAAGAAATGGCAAACAAAATTTACGGGTTGATTAAATAGTTTAATTTGGCAAATCAAAGGTTGACTGTACAGATGGTGTAGTGTTTAAGATACCGACCTTCCGTGTCAGTGTCGTAGGTTTGATTGCCACGCAGGACAACACTTTTTGCGATGTGTTGTTCTGAGTCTGGTTGCATTTTGTCTACGGTAATTATATATTTGTAAAGTCCCCCGCAATATAGATAAAGATTATTGCCTTAGTGCAGGATGGTACCAAAGTATTTAAAAAAAATGGGCGACAACATGAGTTCTAGAGTTAGACCCACTTGTACTAATATTTTTTCGCTCACATATATTTTAATTTTTTTATAAAGAATCTAGCATGTCAAATGCTAGAATAATTAATTTTAATATACATAGTTTTTTAAACAAACAACGCTTTGCCTTTTATTGTGATAAATATATTTGATAAAACTTTAAGTGAATACAAAGCACGCGAGCTATAACCATACATTTATGAGTCATTTAGTTAACTATTTTTAACCTTAACAGCAAAAAAATAATTCAACGTTTCCGTCATTCAACCTTTCGCCGTTACATACATACATACATACATATGACGCCATATACCTTGCAGGAATAGGCAGAGAGAACAGAGTGCCAGAGAACTCTATCTCTGCATACTTCACTCGCTTCCTCAACATTCATAATTCTCTTCATACACGCTCGCCGGTTTCGGAGAGTCTTGACTGCACCTTCCTTCAGTACGTGACCAATCTGGTCTAGGTAGGTTAGTCTCGATCTCTCCCGGTACCTACATCCTTCCACTTTCGCATTGTATATCTTCTTAACCAGACGTTCGTTCAGCATTCTTTCCACATGTCCGAACTATCGGAGCATTCCCTTTCGCATATTTACACCAATACTCTCTTTCATACCTACTCGCTCTCTTACGTCGTCGTTACGAATGCGATCGATCAGCCTATCTCCACAGATTTTCCGTAGAGATCGCATTTCACCCGCATTAATTTTACTTTCATGCTCTTTTCTACATACCCAACTCTCGCTTCCATACAGTAATGTTGGGACAAGCACTACGTTATGTATTGCTATACGTGCCTTCTGGCTGAGGTAGAGGCTACCGAGAAGTTGCCCCAACGCTCCGTTCACTCTATTTCCCGCATTCACTCTTCGCTCTATATCAGTGGTGTACCTTCCATCTCGGCTAAATCATCATTCAATCCCAATAAGGTATACCTTTCCCGGGAGATAGAGCAGCTGTGTTTTCACAAATAACTCCAAAATTTTAGAAAACTCCGAAGATAATTTGATTAACACATAAAATCAATGTTACTTGTGAATTATCGCATTAGGTGTTACTTAAACCTTAAATTTTATTTAACTTAAATTAACACAAACAATCTTAATACACATCAGTATTACGTGTCATTTATATAACTTAAGAGTCATCTAAAATTTAGAGGGCGTCGTTAAAAAGGGATATTAAACGACTCCCACAAGCAAGTAAGATTTGGCAATGGTATTATTTTGCCCTCGCCACACTGGAACAGAAATAATAACCACAGAATAAAAAGCTAATAGCTACTATACTTTTATACTAAATAGAGTCTGTGCTAAGTAGCAAAGGAAAAAGCGGCACTAGAATTTATTCCTTAGTGTATAATATTAAAAAAGAAATATTTCACTCACAGTGTTTTTATTGTCTCTCTCTCTCTCCTTAGTGTTCTCTAAAAAGCCATAAAATATATTATTTTATTGTTTTTTATCATATACTGATGGAGCCAACTACAGCACTGACAATATATAAAAAAATTCCAACCAAATAATCTAAGACAAGGACCATGTACTGGTAACCCACATAAATGGCAGTAGGGAGAAATATAGCAAGTTATGCGGCTGCACGCCATTCTTACAGTTACCCGGGACAGGTTCGTGGAATGTGACAAGACCATCACCTATTTCGAAAAAAAAAATCAGCTTGAACAAGCTACTTATCTCATCATTGGAGTCTTGAATAGAGCTTATGTGGCAAAGTACTTTGGTAAAGCTAGAGACCTTGACACCTAAAAATACACGTTCCACTAGCCACGAAATACATATACCTACGTTCCAAGATTGGACTCAGACCCCTATCCAATGGGAAAGAAATTAATCTGCTAATCACAATGGTCAGTGCAGTTGACATAGAGTTTTAAGTTTACTTGCCTTATATCGTTTTTATATGCTTATCATATCCATTAATTATTTAGAAGTGATAACTTTTTATGGGAGAGTAAGCTGCTTCGTTACGTAACGCGTTACAGCGCTAGTTTGTCTAGCTTCCTTTTATTTCACGTATGCGGCAGCGGTAGGCAGGCTATTCCTTTCTCACTCTAACCTACAGCACTTAATAACCTAAGCTTTTCTCAAGTTAAATAATTTAAATATTAAATAGTTCAACTTAGATTAGTTTAAGCTATCACTTTTGTCGGGCATACCGAGATGCACACGTGTTTTCAAAATACCCACGGGCAAAAGAAGTGGGTGGTGAATTGTTTCCTTACTCCGTCAATATATAATTAATCTTAGCTAGATTATAAGAAAAAAAAACGTAATAAATAAATACATGTGTTAAAATGCGTATACAACTCAGTACATATAGGTATATGCCATTAAATTTAACGATGTTTATGATAAGCGATGACATATATAAGTATTGTTATTGCGGAAGCCAGTCATAACTTTTACAGATTATACTTACTTGAGAAATTATATTTTTGGTCAGAAATTCAAAAAATATGGAATCTTAATTGTTATGGATCAAAAATATTTTTAGTTGTAATTACTTGATACTGGTAAATGCTGTTGACAGATTTCTGTCTATAACCACACTTTGGCAGAAAATCGACGTCGAGTAACGTGCTGTTGCGCTTCTTTGGTTGAGCAATGGAGCCGACAGCTCAACTTTTTGGATAGGGTTTTTGTTGGTAAACAACGGCCTAGTTGTACTCCTGGTTTTGCAAAGGTCCATGAGCGGCAATAATACTTACCATCACGTGCGTTCCTTGCTCGTTTGTCTCCGCGTTATAAGAATTTATTCCTTAGAGCACAACCATTTTTCTTTTTCATAACATATATATTAAACCAGGTCTTAAAATAAAGCACTAAGTACCTACTTAAGAGAGCTATAGTAAAATTTCTCTAATACGATTTCCGTATACAATTATATTACGCGCGCTTCTAAATTCAATATGGCTTCTGAGGTAAGACTTGCAGAGTTCGTTAAACTCACTTCAGCGACATCTAGTGCCACAATTGAGTATTAAATTATTAAAGGTGCTGCGTTATGAACTAAATTAGCCGCAAGCCACAAATTAAACTGTGCTACAAGTTTCGGTAAGGACTTTAAAATTGTTTATAGTGCTCACCAAGGCACGGAGCTCACGCAACTTCGACAGTTCTTTTATAGAACTCATAAACGAGCGGATTGTGTCACGGTTTTCTTTGACAATTAATAAAGCGATATTTAATGTCATAGAACTTCAAAAACTTGAAAACTAAACATTCAGCCACTTAAAAATTCCTAAACGTTGTGTTAAAGCTATGGTTTTCTTGCATATCTATTGATCTTTTTTTGATTAGTATCATCAACATCATCATCATCACAGCTCATAAATGTCCCACTGTTGGGCTCGGGCCTCCTCCGCAATAAGAGAGAAGTTAACCTACTATACTGCGCTGGTCAGACATGTTGGTATGTTTTGTTTCGAATTTTCCTTCTCTTGCATAGATGTTATATGCGTTTTATATCCCTTAGTCTCTTACGATCACCCACAGCCAAGATAGGGGGTGGTGAATTGTATTCTTGCTCAATCACCACACGGATGATTGATTAGTATAGTGACGTCTCTTACGATATCCCACGATTAAGATCGTCTCTTACGATATCCCACGACTAAGATAGGGGGTGGTGAATTGTATTCTTAGTCCGTCACCACACGGACAATCCGTCATAATACGGAAAGCTCATTTAATCGACTCATCACTCCAATGTTCGCTGCTATCAGTTTCCTAGGCGAATTCGAGCGCCAGGAAATTAGACAACAGAGCCTTACCCATTTATTACGACTCCCATAAGAAAGTCCATTGTATTTTTAACCCGTCACCACATAGGTAAAAGAAGAGTACATATTGTATCGACCCCAAGCAAATGGGATAAGAGTAGGAGATTGAATGATGAAATATATTGTTAACAAATTTTTCAGTAAACCATTGACTGGCTAAAATCACATCATCAAATGCGATTGGCATCTTACAACAAACGTGAAAGTGACGCTGTTAATTTTAGTCAGTATTCTGATGCTATCTTGCGTCCAAAAGTTCTACATACCTTCTCTCTTAATAAGCAGTAGGATATATAAATGCAGTTTCCACAGCGAGAGAAAAATGTCGCATTGGCATTTGATTGGGGACACTTTCAAAATTCGAGCTACATTTGAAGAGTTTAATAAAAATTTCCTTATAAGCCTACTTTAAAACACTTTGAAAGATGCTATTGTTTTTTGTCATATTGATTTATAACACAAAGCACGTCTTTATTTCAGTTCTATATAAGTGGCGATGCGAAAGTGGAAGGATGTAGGTACCGGGGAAGACCGAGACTAACCTATGTAGACCATCATGTATGTAGATCGGTCATGTACTGAAGAAAGGTGGAGTCAAGAGTTTCCGAAACCGGTGAGCGTGTATGAAGAGAATTATGAATGTTGAGGAAGCGAGTGAAGTATGCAAGGATAGAGTTCTCTGGCACTCTGTTCTCTCTGCCTACCCTGCAAAGGACATGGCGTGATGGTATGTATGTATGTATGTATATAAGTGCCTTTCGATCTTTTACGACCAAGCAACGTTTATTTATGTCATATGCACGAGCGAGTTTATTTTAATCTTTTATTGCGGAAATTGCTTCTCTTTGCTGAGAGGAAAAATTAAGGCGCTTTACTCGACAATTAATTAAAAATTTTCAATGTATATTAATTTTATTTCTGTTATTCCATCTATTCATGGCGTCTTATTTTCTTTATAGACTTCTTTTCGATGGAGAGATAATTCCACAATCCCAGCTCCTGGTATCTAAAGTCCTTAGATACCAGAGGTTGCATTCATATTGCAATCGTCCGCCCCTGCTGGCGATTGCAATCAATGTTATGAGTCTACCAGAAGAAAGCCGCTGCTTATTCACTTGGTGGTCTCTCAACTGGCATTTACAACTTCTACGAATTATATGAGGATATGTGTATATATACATATATGAATAAATTAAATCTTCTAGAAATTCGTTGTGTTGAATGTTCAAGTAGAATTTCAACTCATGACCTTTCGTTGAGAGTTCATCGATCTATTCCCATGCTATTTTTATTAGCTTATAGTTGTTGGAGCACGCAAGTTTCTTCAAGTAGAATGTACGCAAGGATGTTTTCTTAATAACTTTGAATGTTGTTTAAAACAGAAAATTTGCTTTGTTGGTTTTGTGATGGAAGAACAACCGTTGATCGTGAGGATCCAGTTTTGAAAATTTCAATAGCAGTACAGCATCTCAAAGTACCTTTGATAGCAGTTAAGTTCTGTTATTTTTTTCTGGATAAATAGCAATTAGTAAATAGTTCTTTGTCGTTTTTTTATGGTTCCTGCTACACATTTTTTAACTAGCTTAAGAGCCTAGCGTATTGTTCTTATGGTAAGATTATTATTATTTAGTTGCTCCTGATGCAAATGTGCAAAATTTCGTGATAATGAGCTGAATAGTTAAGGCATGTAAGGATAACAAATACGACAACAAACAAAAATAATCACATTCGGATTTCTAACAATAATTAGTTGTTATCTGTTAGTTCTCAATCCCGAATTCGGTGGATTGACGATATCTCAAAAGTAGCAGGGACCAGTTGGATTTCAAGTGGCACAGGACTAGGGGGCAGTTCTCGTCATACGGATTTGATCTCCAATTTGTAATTGAAACTTTACTCAAACAGGATTGGTTCGTTCTCGATGATTCTTCGAGAACGCCCCAATCGCGTTTGTACAAAATTCGAATGAGAATTTTTATCTTGATTTCGAAATCTATTCGCATGACGAGTATTGCCCATCTGTTCCGAGTAGCATTCTCTTGTGGAAGTCTATGTCAATAGTGGACATCTAAGGACTGATGGATGGATAGTAGTCATCAACTTAACCATGCTATAAGTATTTTTCAAGATGTGATTTTAAAACAAAAGATATACCTACATTAATTTACAGTAGATATTTCTAAACTCTAAGCAAAGCGACATATGATTTCTTCTTCAATATAATCTTTCTACCATTCCTAAAATTTTGGAATTCTATACGTTTTGTCGCCCTAAGCCCAGCTCTTACGGGCCCAGGCGAAAACCTTTCATAGCAAGCGGTGGTTAGTAGTGTACGTCATTTGCGCTCCTAAAATAGTTCTAAACATTTTGTTGTCCCTAAAATAACGTCACCTTAAGCCCGGTCCTTACAAACACTTTGGTTACCCACACTTTAGGTTTACACCTAAAGTCGTAAGGTCCTGAAACCACCACTGATCAAGAGATGGTTATAAGCTTTTCTAATATTGGTGGTATGGATGAGAACAAGGCCAAGTAGCCTCTGCTTGGTAAATTACTCATAATGGCTTGGCATGACGACCGCGAAAAAGAATTAGGTCACTCAATTAGTACGTCATTACGGGGATTTAATCCATAAGACTTATAGAGTGTCAGTAATGATAAGTTAAAAAATTAATCTGATAATAATTAATTGTGCTATGCAACTATTAATATTGTTTTATAATTTAAGAACCTAGTTACTAAGGTCGAGTAACGCCATCTATTGAGTAGTAGCGTAACTAAAAAGGAACAATTCTCCAGTGCCTTATAAATTTCATTAAATGTCGTCATAAGGAAAGCGTTTCAGTTCATTGTACTGCAGATATATAAATTCCACCACAGTCAAAGTTGTTCGGAGATGATTTGGGGTTATAATAAATCTAACTTATTGGCGAATGAACAGTAAGACTATTCCGTTGCCAAGAGAAATTGGCAAGGGCTCGGTTTTGTCTACCTAGTGCCACTAGAGACATAAAGAACCTACTTTCGTTACGTAAGCATTTACCAGTCAAATAAAATAGTAATATTTATTATATGTAAGTACATACATAAACGACCACTAAAGCCAGAGAAAGCTAAAGAATTTATAGAATAGGCAAAAAAAAAAGAATATATGAAAATAATAATACCTTAGCAAAAATTGAGCTTTTCGCGTATTAACGAAGTAAGTATACTAATCACCAGCCCTTCTACCTACCCGTGGTTGGTACACATTTTTTTCTTTCATAGATGTTCTCTGAAAGAAAAATCTGTGCCAACCCATCTGACCCGCATGTTAAGTCAATTCCGTCTATTGTGCAGGAGGCTCGAGTTCAGTAGTAAAACTAAATGAGCTGAGATGATGGTGAAAATATTTAAAATAGTAAAAACAAATTAAGTATATTCGTGTGGTGAAGGATATCGGAATATATGATTACCTCTTTCTATATATATGGTAAGAGAACATGACTGTAAGAGAAAGAGAACTCAAAATTAAAAGTTATGAAATTGACACGGTAAATCTATATTTAAGTTAGGTCCCGGATAATGACACCAAACACCCTATGATTCCAACCTTAGAACCGAGAACTATCTATTTTTTGGCAGAATATAGTCTGGAAAGGCGCCGCCCAATCCGTCCGTGGCGACGGAAGGGCAGTGTGCGGCCCTAAAATCCACCGTTACCTCTCCATCGCCATTGGGACGTCGACAATCTTGAATAGATCCGAAAAACTGGCAGTATGTAAATTACCAAAATCTGGCATAAGATATTGTAGCTTTTATTTTTTTATTTAGGGACTAATCCCGCCACACATTCCCACCACTGTAATTCCTGTAAGCCAGGATCCACAATTAAGTATAAGTATAAATATTGTATACGAAATAATAACAAAAATAACCGCCGCCACAAATGACTTCACAGATGGCGTACTATTCTAAGCACAAATCCTAACCATGCTAATCACTGACCCATGGCAATCACCAGTATAATCATAATGAGTCCAATTTTTCAAGTAGAATAATTTCTGCAACCAATAAACGCTTGTTCTGGGTCTGGGTTTAAATTGAATCTCTTATGTGGATTATTTCTTATTTATTTAAAAATAAAATAAAGAAATATCAGCCCATCAGGACTATTAAATAGGTCCCTCTACAACGGGAGAATATAGACATAATCACAACGTTTAGTGGAAGATTTTATAAGTTTTTTTTTTTTTTCTTATTTTTTCTTTTTTTTTGTTGCCCACTTCGGGCGGTATTTTTGACATTCCTAGTTAAAGTAGTTAAGGGCCGGTGATGTTTTTAAAAAAAAAATATTCAACCATTAACAATTTCAGTTTTTTTTTTTTAATATTATTGACGTAAGTTACATGTGAGTACAGTCTCAATACCAAACTTCATGTTTGTTTTCATCAATTTATTGATTGATAAAGAAATATTAAAATGTGTCAACTCAAACATTAAAATCCGAGATCTCCAATTGGTAGACATATACTTAAACGACAGTTCCAACGAGCATTCTCTTATTATATACATTAAATAAAATAAATCGGACGCGTCTTGTTGGTATAAAAAATTAGGAAAAGACTTGTTTCTACTCTAAGTAGCGTAAGAGTTTGGTAATGGAATATGTTCTTCTTCTCATACATGTCTTTCTAGTATTGATGGGTTTAAACTCTTAAATTACATACATTTTTATCATCACACACATTCTCGTGTTTCGGAGAGACTTACGCTCAATGATAGGACTTAGCACACATACGTACGTACATTGATGCTTTGTTTATGACACGACACGATTGATAGCCGAAGCGTCGACCCGATTCAACACATAAAACTATGCCGGTCACTTTTTGTCAAATAAATAGCAGCTCAAGAGTGACAGAGATAGATTGATGTCATTTTATTTCTGTACAAGAAATACATGGCAGGATTACAGCACAGTTTGTCAAACAATTACGTTAATGATATTACTATGTTGAGCACGAAAGTACGAGACCTTGTGATAATAGTGGTGTTTTTATTTCCGTATTGCTTCGTAACACAATACATCGAAACTGAAATGACTGCTATATGTTATTGTCAGTTGAATAATTTTCATTAACTTTATTACTGCAACCCCATCAACAGAGAGGCAGGGCTGTAGTGCGGCTTTTTTACTTCTTAAACGGACTATTGATACGTTTATTACTGCAAACCATCAACAGAGGCAGACCTGTAGTGCGGCCTTTCCATTTCTTAAACGGACTATTGATACGTTTATTACTGCAACCCATCAACAGAAGCAGACCTATAGTGCGGCATTTCCATTTCTTAAACGGACTATTGATACGTTTATTACTGCAACCCATCAACAGAAGCAGACCTATAGTGCGGCTTTTCCACTTCTTAAATGCACTATTGATACGTTTATTACTGCAACCCATCAACAGAAGCAGACCTATAGTGCGGCCTTTCCACTTCTTAAACGGACTATTGATACGTTTATTACTGCAAATCAACAGAAGCAGACCTATAGTGCGGCCTTTCCACTTCTTAAACGGACTATTGATACGTTTATTACCGCAACCCATCAACAGAAGCAGACCTATAGTGCGGCCTTTCCACTTCTTAAACGGACTATTGATACGTTTATTACTGCAACCCATCAACAGAAGCAGACCTATAGTGCGGCCTTTCCACTTCTTAAACGGACTATTGATACGTTTATTACCGCAACCCATCAACAGAAGCAGACCTATAGTGCGGCCTTTCCACTTCTTAAACGGACTATTGATACGTTTATTACCGCAACCCATCAACAGAAGCAGACCTATAGTGCGGCCTTTCCACTTCTTAAACGGACTATTGATACGTTTATTACCGCAACCCATCAACAGAAGCAGACCTATAGTGCGGCCTTTCCACTTCTTAAACGGACTATTGATACGTTTATTACTGCAACCCATCAACAGAAGCAGACCTATAGTGCGGCCTTTCCACTTCTTAAACGGACTATTGATACGTTTATTACCGCAACCCATCAACAGAAGCAGACCTATAGTGCGGCCTTTCCACTTCTTAAACGGACTATTGATACGTTTATTACTGCAACCCATCAACAGAAGCAGACCTATAGTGCGGCCTTTCTACTTCTTAAACGGACTGTTGATACGTTAGGATTTTGCCTTTAGTGGTTTAATTGATCTATTAAAGTCATTAATATAACTGTTAATGTAAAAAAAAATAACCAAAAATTATATTGTATACTTTATTGATTTGGATATATCTACAATCTCTGTCAGTAGGTTTAGAAAAGTAGTAATGCAATTAATAAATGGAATATATATGGCCACTAGCAGACCCGGCCACGCGTTGCTGTGGCTAAGGTCTATAAAACAGTATTATAGGAGTATTGAACCGAATCATTTCCCTCCCATCACGTACACCGTATGACATCACGCGATGACGTCACACCCCCGTGAATATAGAGCAGGCATAAATACAAGACAATAAAATAGCAATATTAATGCCTGTATAGCTATGACGAGGGAGAGACTTTATCTAGGTCGATATGAATGACGTCACAAATGCTAAGTAACTTTTTAATGGAATATCTAAGCTTTATTGTCATATTTTATACGGCTGTGTTCTTAATATGTAAAAACTATCTATCTATCTATCTGTAATCATAACTTCAGTGGCTGTAATTAAATCTATCAATCTCTTCATCACAGCACATAATGTCCCACTGTTGGGCTCGGGCCTCCTCCGTAATGGTAGGGAAATTAACCTACTACACCGCGCTAGTCAAACGTGTTGGTATAGAGTTTTGTTTTCAGCTTTCGTTCTCTCGCATAGATGTTATATGCGTTTTTATATCCCTTAGTCGTCTCGTACGATCACTCACGGGTAAGATATGGGGTGGTGAATTGTATTCTCACTCCGTCACCACACGGACGATCAATCTCTTAATTAAATTTAATCCATTACAAATGTGTTTTTTTTTTTCAATATAATTAATAAAGTCTCGAAATTGTCAAAATTGACATTGGCAGATTGCGTTACATACTTAGTTCAGACATAATTAAAAAGAAAAATTTATTAAAGCAACAATTTTCTTTTCTAGATTGCCAATCTCTATTTTTCTAAAGATCACAAGAAAGGTAGACATTTCGTTCGGCTGAATGGCAACTTCAGAATAGAATTTTTTGTGTGATCAAGACGAGCGGCTGACATTTATAAATTGACTGAAACAGTAATTCAAGTGTTAAAATGATATACCTATAAACGTTAAGTTAATGTTAAACGTATAATGACGTAAACGTATAATGTTTACGCGAGTATTACACATTTGAAATAAAACTACATTTACGGATTCTATCGCATTTGTATTTGATTTATAATTTCCCGACGTTTCGAACACTTTACAGTGATCATGGTCACGGGAGGACTGTCTTCACGTGACCATGATCACTGTAATGCGCGATAGAATCCGTAAAAGTAGTTTTATTTTAAACGTATAAGTTATATGTCATCATCATCACCAACGTCATGATTTTCATCGCGGACTTTTGACGGGAATTTAAAAACGTTCTCTTGTATTATATTCGTTATCTTAGTGTTTTGACATGTTATATTAGATAATTTTAATGGCATTTTATGTAATGTGATGCGGCGGAACTACTGGGATGTAGTGAATATTATATAAAAGTGCTTTACAAGGTTTTCGTTTTCCATCAAAATTCCAACAAGATATCATTAACAGTGTGGTCATAGCACTGTTGATGGCGACAATTTGACTTAGACAATGACTAACTTGAAAGACTAAAAACGTGAAGATATTTATAACTCGACACAGGCACCAATAGCTCGTATAAGTAGCTGATTGCCAACACATAAAGAAGAAGAAGAAGAAGATTTTCATCGCTGCTCATAATCGTCTCACTACTGGAATAGAGCCTCCTTCATAATGAAAGAGAAATTGACGTATATACCTACCATGCTGATGAATTTATTTCTAGATTTCCGTCTCTTGTAGTGACCTTATCCGTATATTGTATCCTTTGCTCATCTTCGACATCCAATAGCAAGAGAGGGGTGATAAATTCTCACTTTATCACAACAGGGACGTGAAAACGAATAATATTTTTTAATTATTATTTCAAAAGAATGTTAATAAAGGCATAACTAGGCTAAGCTATGTTCAGTTCTATCTACTATGTAGTTTAAGAGCCAACGGAGCTTGTTACTCCAAAAATATTTTAAGTTTTGTTATAGAAATGCGAATGTTTCATTTCATCTTATGTTTTTATATTAAAATGTATCTACACGTTTGAAAGTCTTGTTCTTAAAGTACTTAGCTTTATAATTTTATGCATTTCTGCTATACCAGTAAAACTAAAATACGTAATCACTTCTGATGTTTACGTCAGTATAAAATATACGAAATGAAACTATTCTTACGGGATTTTATCGCGTTTGTAATATTTTTTTATTTATCCAACGTTTCGAACACTATTATGAAAAGTATTCGAAACTTTGTCATTCATCATTATGAATACTGAAAATTATACTAAATTTCGTGAAAGTATAAACAAACTTGAACACAATAATCTCTTTTAAAATACATTTTGTTTCGGTGAGATTAAGAATGTTAAACATTTTCAACTCTACTCGTGTCTAAAAATTGTCTTTCTTTTTTATGATTTAAAAAAACAGTTGAAAGTTTTAGATATTGGTGTTATAGCCAGTAAAAAATACAATTATTATCGTATTGTATCTTAATTATCTACTATGTAGTTTAAGAGCCAACGGAGCTTGTTAGTCAAAAAATAAAAAAATCAAAAAATTTGCTGCAACTGTAGGATGACTATGCATAAAAAACTTTAGGTTAAGAAAGTATCAATTAAATGAAAAAAAAAATTTATTAGATACGATGTCTCTCAATTTAGTTATTTTTTGCGTTGCATACTTTATAATAACTCTCAACTTTATAATAAGAATAGCAGAGCGTAGAATAGCAGAGTTTGCTATCATTAAGATATTAAATTATAGCATATACTTTTTACATTACATTAATTCAAAAAAGTATCTAAAATAACTAAAAAAAATAACACTATTTTTAAGACAACCTGAAAAATTGTCACCGAAATGGATTATAAAATATTAGCTCTAGAGGGACTTATGACTTACCTTTACAGATTCGTCAGACGAATGCACAAGGCAGCTTCTCCGTTAAGGATAATTCGCGACACGGTGGCCACCGCTGCATCACACACGCCCACAACACTCCGATGTCACACCCGCACACCGTCTCCACCACGCTTTTTTTTTAAATTTAAATACTACAGCTAAATATTACTAAACGAGTACAGTCGCGACTCCCGTAAGCCCCCAACTATACAGCCAAAGACATTGTTATTGGAAAAATTTAAGGCAAGTCCATTTTAAGCACCTAAAAGTCCATTGGAGATTAGGCGATAAAGTCTGATCGGATTTAGGCGTTCGTTATTCAATATCGGTTGAACTTTATTACAATTTGGCTTATTATATATATATTTTTTATATTAATTAAAATGTTATTCAGCTCCCGTGCTATTACCTACATTCGCGGTTTTTGTATGTTTTGATACGCGGCGGAGCACGCATCGTATACCCGTCTCGCTCCATATAAAGCGTTTTAATGGGAGTATCTGGATCGTTGGTCTCTTTCACTCGGCTCGTGGCACATTAACCTGAAACAAGCAAAGGTCTGATTAGTCTATGAGCTGGCTGACATAGAAGACATGATGGTTTCATTACTGCCGAATGACCTAATTATAGTATTTTGTACGAAGTAAATTAAGTGTTGTTGTGGCATGTTTTGTACAAAGCGCTAGTAACGTAATATAACTAATGTACGTTGAATCATAATTATTTAAAATTATTAGCTTGAATTTTATATTTGTACTAGCGACCCACCCTCGCTTCGCTTACACGAATATGTCTACCTATATTCAAGTCTGTAGGAGCTATATTTAAAAAATGTGATTTTTACATACATATAGAAGGTTGCTAACCTTCTTGCGGGTGGAATCGGTGAAAGGAATATTCCTACCAAATTAGTTAAAGTCTGTAGGCCTTATGGTTCCAGGGATATCGTGATGAGTCAATTACATAGGTGAAAATCTCTTATACATATATATATATATATATATATATTTATATATATTTATATATATTTATATATATATGTACATTTAATTTTTCGCAGGCTATATGTGTTTTGTTATTCTTTTGACCAAACGTTTTAGTTATTTAATATTATGTAGCTATATCAAAGCTGTTCAAGTATTTGCTGATCCTCAAAATTATTGAAATTTTGTTAAAAAAAATTAACATCATCATCATCGCAACTCATATATGTCCCACTGTTGGGCTTGAGCCTCTTCCTTAATGGAAGGGAAATATTGACCTACTATACCATGCTGGTCAAACGTGTTGTTATAGGGTTTTGTTTCGAGTTTTCCGTCCCTTGCATAGATGTTATATGCATTTTATATCCCTTAGTCCTGTCTTACGATCACCCACGGGTAAGATAGGGAGTGGTGAATTGTATTCTTACTCCGTCACCACACGGACATAAAAAATTAACAACTTTACAATCTTTTTGTAGAAAAAAAAATTAACAATTTTAAATTTTTTTTTAAAGAATGTAAACGTTTCAAATTTGTCAAATTTATTGAAATAGTTAACTATAGTCTTTAAAATATAGCTTAATCTCTGTGACAAATAGATACAAAACAGATGAAGTAATTTTGAATACGCGTCATGTTTACAATTTTATTTTGTACTTTTTTTGGTGCTTATGGTGGCAATCGAGCAAGCAGCACAGCTGATGGTAAGTGTTACTGCCGTCCATGGACTTTTGCAATACCAAGGGTGTAGCTTAGGCCGCTGCCTGCCATTAAAATCCCCAAACCCACCCAGTTGGGCTGCCAGCTCTCTCGCTCGCCGAACGAAGCGCAATAGTACATTGACATTACTCAGCCGTCGATCTTCTGCGAGAGTGTGGTACTACCCCAGACAGATCGGCCCGCGGCTGTAGACAGAAAACTGTCAAAAGCGTGGTCCTACCAGTATGATCGCTTATATTTTCACTCTTCACTTCACTTTCACTTCACTTCACACACTTCACTCTTTACGTGCCAGTTATATCTCAACTGAATTCATCACAGCCCATAAATGTCCCACTGTTGGGCTCAGACCTCCTCTGTGATGGGAGGGCAATTAAC
The DNA here is from genome assembly GCA_905163515.2 of Lymantria monacha. NCBI lineage: Eukaryota > Metazoa > Arthropoda > Insecta > Lepidoptera > Erebidae > Lymantria > Lymantria monacha. The sequence goes on along the minus strand of LR991107.1, from coordinate 7,421,451 downwards.
CTACTATACCGCGATGGTCAGACGTGTTGGTATAGGGTTTTGTTTCGAGTTTTCCTTCTCTCGCTATTATTATATGCGTTTTATATCCCTTAGTCGTCTCGTACGATCACCCACGGGCAAGGTATGGGGTCGTGAATAGTATTCTTACTCCGTCACCACACGGAAAACTGAATTATGAATATAAAAATATGAATATTTACAACAAAACCTGTACCTCATATATTTTAAAATACTAAGTAACCATTTTATAAAAATATGATGCTTACGCAAATACAAGGTCATGCTGGACTGAGAATAAGATAGAAATGGGACAATCGATAAATCGTAAATGGATAACATTCTTATTAATTATTTATAAAACAAGTAAAACCAGATCATTACCTAAATAAACCACTTGGTTACTCTATAAAATAAGAAAATTGTGTTAATTTAGTATTCAGACATCAGTTATAATATTAATAAGACCATGTCTTTTATTTTAAAAATATAAATTCTGTTATAAAATAAACATGATTATTCATGAAATAATCAGTGACCAAGAACTCATGAACAAACTACAGGAATGCTCTAGCGATAATGATAATAGTGACGATGAACTTGTATGCACCTCCTTTCGAATAATAAAAATAAATAATTAACAGCTTTAGTTTAAATTAAATAAAATCCATTGATTTCAATTCAATAAGATATTCATATAGATTGTTTTACATTTAGAATCGATTCACCCATCCATTTGATTAAAATTCTATAAAATTTACATACATTGTTTTTCAATAGCAGTATAGCAAATAACTTTAAAAAGTAAAGAATTATATCGACAAAAATACGGACTGCATCGTAAGCGTGCAGCACTAGTGACAACTGTCACAGAGATCAAGCTATATTTTATAGACTACTAGCAGATCCGGCCACGCGTTGCTGTGGCTAAGTTAGCCTCAGTAACACGAGGTGGTTATACTAATAAATTGTAGCTTATATGAAACGTTTGTACGTTAAACATAGCGCCATCTATTAAATACTTACTCAATCCAGTCAACAGATACCGCCATCTGTTAGAATCGTTTGGAGATAACAAATAATTGTGACTGTCAAATAATAGACAAATAATTTGCAATAAAATAATATTGTGACTATAAATTGAGATGGAAGCTATCTTATCTTTTAAGTTGGATCAAACTACAAATTTTGTGCAAATTTGATTAAAATCGGTTAAGTACTTTAGGAGTCCATCGCAGACAAACAACGTGACGCGTAATTTATATATATTAAGATAGTAACAATTGTAAATTCATTGTTGTTACGCCCATAACAGATATTCTAGATAGTAACTAATTAATATTCTAAGAATTAGGTGAAAATATAAGTTCTGAGAATTATTTAATATTATATTATTACTAAGATAGTATTAAAACTTTGTTCCTTTAATAGCTTCAGCACATTTGTAAATAACCGTTCCATAAATTATTAATTACAATTAATCAACGATGTTCTAAACTGAGGGTAATGAATTCGAAATCTACTTAGGGCATTTTTTGTGTAATCAGTATTATATTATATCGAGAATTCTTCTGTATCGTGTCGTAGCTCTAGCGTAGCGTATATACTAACTTACTAAGAATGTTGGTTTACGATGCGTAGCCTCGTAGACGCCCTACCGTAACTCGTAGACATTCATCAAGCTTTTAGGTCACAGTCGTAGCGTGCTGTCGTTGAAGAAAACATACTGCTCTGAATTTATATAATGAAAAATTTGGATAAGTTCTCTTACAATAATTTTAATTGCATATGTTATCGCCCTCTGCTCGAAATTCGACCGTAATCCACAAGATTCTTATACAGTTCAACCTCGATATAACGAAACTCAAGAGGATTAGTGAACATTCGTTATATTAAGTAATTCGTTACAGTGAGGTTAGTTATATAGAGGTTAGGCTGGTCTGAAATTTGTTTTAACTTTTTAAGCCGTGGGTATCGTAAAAGACGATTAAGGGATATAATATTCATATAACATCTTTGCAAGAGAAAACGAAAACTTGAAATAAGACTCTGTACCAACCCAACTGACCAGCGTGGTATAGAAGGTCAATTTATTCTATCGTGGAGGAAGCTCGAACCCACCATTGCGACGTATATGAATCGAGATGGTGAAGAATTGTCGTCATTTTTTATTTAACAGATCATATTGTGACCACACCCTGCCTTAGCCTTTTAGAATGACAGAAGAGCGGTGACTCTATAACTTTACAATTTCATTGACTTCTGCGAAGATGTTTCGTCTGAAACTAGAACAATATACTTTCATGAAATTTTCACCAAACATTTTATATTATATTCTAGCTGACCCAAGCTGTTCTGTTTTTATTTTTAATAATATTTATTCATGACCATGAATACAAAGTGCTTCAGTCGAATACATTCTAAGTTTAACCATCTGAATATAAGCAAGTATTGTATAATTTTCTTCATAACTTAAAGTATAATATTCCAATTCTTCATATTGAAAACACATACATACATACATATCATCACGTCATATCCCTTGCAGGGTAGGCAGAGAGAACAGAGTGCCAGAGAACTCTATGCTTGCATACTTCACTCGCTTCCTCAACATTCATAATTATCTTCATACAAGCTCGCCGGTTTCGGAGACTCTTGACTCCACCTTCCATATTGAATAACTTAATACATAACAACAATACATTAGTTAGTCAAGCTATTGCCATTAAATTGGTGCTCTACCAATCATGGCAGAATACTTAAATACTCGTAAATCACTATTACATCATATTCCCTACACTTTAGCACTTTATCTGTATTACATTGCATAAACACCAGCAAAATTATTTCATTTTCACATTCCCGCCAAAATCCCTAATTGTTCTATACAAATTTACATACATACATACATATCATCACGCCATATCCCTTGCAGGGTAGGCAGAGAGAACAGAGTGCCAGAGAACTCTATCTCTGCATACTTCACTCGCTTCCTCAACATTCATAATTCTCTTCATACACGCTCGCCGGTTTCGGAGACTCTTGATTCCACCTTCCTTCAGTACCTGACCGATCTGGTCTAGGTAGGTTAGTCTCGGTCTCCCTCGGTACCTACATCCTTCCACTTTCGCATTGTATATCTTCTTAACCAGACGTTCGTTCGGCATTCTTTCCACATGTCCGAACCATCGGAGCATTCCCTTTCGCATCTTTATCGCATACAAATTTAAAAAAAAAAAATTAACCATATAATATCATAACCACCTGGTAGTTTCTTTTTTTAATTTATAACATGCGAAAATTGTTGCTGGTTATCCTTACAGATTTCTGCACAGAATAGTAAGCTCGAAATAGGACCTCATTAATGGCATTAAACTCGTCTTCTATTACGTAATACTAAAAGCTTCTTGGTGAAATCTGAGTATTCTACATCTTTGCTTTACACATTCGGGCATAAAGGCTTAATATGTATTATCAACATCATTGCTCTTATCCCATTTAGTTGGGATTGATCCAATATGTACTCTTCTCCCTCCATACATATAACAATAATTTGGCAATTGTTTTACGACCCGTTGCCTGCCTGATGTCAATTTTTCTTGGGAATGTTATTGTCCTCCAGACGGTATTAGATAGAGTTGGCTCAGGTCGCTGTAAGGCTATTAGTCCTCATTTACGACGCCTACGAGCAATTTTAGGGTTGGTAGTATTCGCAGGCGCCTGCAAAAAAGGCTTGCGACTATAAATAAAAATAAGAAATGGAAAATGAGTCCCATTAAAAACTCGCAGAAATACCAAGCCTGCATAAAACAGCAACGTTTTTACGACGCGAAACAAGGATAGCTATAAAATAGGGTTTTATCACACATCAAAATAAAAAAGTTTCCATACAATATTTATCGTCTCACAAAAATAATCATTATTATAAAACATAAAGGCGGCCTTAAGCTGGCCTGAACGCCATCAATTAAACTTATTACCCATAAATCGTGATCCAAATGTAGACGACACCTTGCGGAATTTATTTGGAACAATAAAACGGCAAGATGGTGGCTCGTTTATTTCCGGAGTGCGCGTGCGCACACGTCGCAGACATCCGGTAAGGTCAGTGATTACTATTAGACGGGAAAAAAAGTCATTGGAATGTATTTTGTAATTATAAATGAATGTATAATTTATACTATGTGTGAACAGACGGAATAATAATACTATGATCACTACCTATTTCATTTCCCTTGATTATCGTACAAAATACCTAAGGGATGCAAGTAGGTAATATAAGAGAGAGATACTAAATTAAAATTTTAAACTACCCTGTCAGATCAGCTTGGTATATTGCATCAATTTCCCTTGCATAATTAAGGAAGCCTGAACCGTGAAGAACATTTATGAGTTAAGAAGATATATTATTGGTGACAGCTTAAAAATATAATTCACCAATACATCATCTTGGTTGACATAAAAACCGTCTAAGAAGATGCACATAATATCCCTGAGAAAGAGATACAAGAGGAGAAGAATTATTATAACAAATGGTCTTACTAAATTGGCATAGTAGTCTGATTTGCCTATTATTATCGCCTCTCCTCAAACTTATATGAACTAAAAAGATGTGAACTGAACCTCCAGTCTGACCACAGCCAAATGGACTGAACATTACGTGGTTTGAACAAGTATATATTGATTTCTACCGCGACTCCGGTATAACCTGATTTTCCGCCAAGCTTAAACATAAGTATCCTTGAATTGATATATACTTTTGAATATTCTCTTTTAAATACTTTTCAATATACTCTTTTAAATATACTCTTACTAATATGCTTTTGCATTTTATTTACGTTGTTTTCTATGTTATTTCCTTTTTTGTATATTGGCTAGGAGCCGTAGATGGCTTTTAGAGCTTTGTCCGGACTATGGGTGAGAGTTGAGGCCTCTCAATCCGGTGAAAGTAAAGTAAGCGAAATTGTACAAATACACTCCCTTTACGGACACCTGGGTTTAGAGCGTTTCTGGAAAGTTGGTGTTCCCAAATTTAAATTACTGACTTTTTCGTGAAGTAATTTTATTTAGCGACGACGGAACAGCGGATAAATGTGGAGGTGTTGGACGCATGGTAATTTTTGTAGATGAATAATTAGCCACCCCAACTAAAAAGAGGTTGGGGTGAATTGTGGCAGAATCAAAGTAGCTACTTACTTTGACCTCAAGAACTACATGAACTGTCTCATATCTGCAGTTCGAGGTCAGTGTTTTAAGGTTAACATTATGAATGAACCACGCTCACTTTTTTATTTTATTTTATTATTTTTTATTTTGTTTATGGTAGCAAACGGTCTAGCACAGATACAAACAAAATCGAGTGAATTACCTGTTAACTATTAAAAAATATGCAAAAAGTGATCAGAGTTTCTACATCAGTGGTGCTGAGAATTTCTCTATATGGTCAGTTAAATTTTTTTTTACATTTTTATTTTTGTTGTTTCGAACACATGAAGAAAGATGAAGTGTTGAAAAGATACATATGCGTCAGGGTTATCTGTACCAGCCCCCTCAACACTGGCTTACTGTGTAGAATTGGACCACCCGATAAAAAATTCCATAACTAGAATATATATATAAAATTTATTGAAAATTTCTATAGTGCGATTTACAAAACGTGCCGTTATAATACTTCCTAGAAATCCATTTTGTATTTCATTAAATACAAACTACATTTAATTGACAAATAGAACAATTTATTAACATATGAATACGACTTTAAATACTTTGTATAATGCTACGTTTAAAGTACATTAAATTGAATTATATAACGCCATCTACCATGTTTATTTTAAATATATAAAAATCACTATTTTTCTTGCCATATCAAAAATCTTAAAGAATATTCTTATAAATAAAAATATTTAAACAAAAGATATGCAAATACAATTATTATTTTAACTTGAGTATCGCAAGTAATAAATATGAACCGCCATCTTGCGAACAATAGACAGGAATAATATATATCTCACATAAATGAGGGTATTCAACAAATTTATTCAATTAGTTTTAGAATAAAATATACCAATAACCAATACCAATAAAATATACCATAAAATGTAGTAAAATTTATTCTAAAGGTATTTAGAAGCATTTGTTAACAGGCAGCAGTACGATATGGTGTTTTATAACTCGCTGTTCTTCACTTTTTAAGTGGAGTATCGATACAGAGAATTTGCTTTCGGTGGCCGGTTCAATGGAGTACGGTCTGTGACTAAGGGTAATCAACAAACCTATGCTAATATAGATGGAATAGCATATACAAGTTCTTCTAATTTACCTATCATGTCCTTACGGAGTATGGTTCATGCGTGCGTTTTACATATGAAAGGGAAATAATATTTTAATAATAGGTTCCAGGCAAGCGTTGGATGCAGGTGGCACAGGACAGTTTTGAATGACATTCTCGTGAGAAAGCTTATGACCAAAAGTGAACGTCTACGAGCTTATCGATGGATGGATGGATATTAATAAACCACAAAGTCCAAGCGGATTGGCAAAGGGTTTCATTTTGTATTTTCTTACTACAAGTATGTCTGCTTTAGTAAGATTAAGATTAATTTTATATTCAAAGTTACTTTCTGTTAAAATAAGTGATATTCTTTCGAAAATCATCAAAATGCATTCGAATCAAAGCATTAAGAATTATTTTGGGAGTGTTTGTATTACATTTGGTGGCAGATTAGCAAGCAAGGCACTTGATGGTCAGGCGTAACTGCCGGGCATAGATACTTGCAATACCAAGAGTCATAATCAAGTCGCTTACTTCGCTGGAAATTTGGCCTACAATTTTTTTGCTCACCGAATAAAGCATAGTAGCAAATAGCTACTATCCAGCAATCAATTATCTACGAATGTGTAATAACTTAAGCGATAAATATCATAATATTTATTGCTGAAGTCAGCAGTTGGCCCCTAACACTAGTGAATAGCACTCTCTAATTTTTTTTAAACACACCACCCTACACTAAGAAAGTACTCCTTGTATTGCGGAGGACTTTACAAAAACGCAATTAACGGGGACAAATTACACCCAGACTTAGAACTACAGTTTGTGGATCGTACAAAGTATTGTCCTGCGTAGGAATCGACCCACAGCACTGGCACGGAAGGTCGTTATCTTAACCACTATGCCATCTGGGCAATCAATTAATATTGGTAGCATGTAGTTTTTCGTGAGGTGACAGAGTAGAAAAAAAAAAGTCAACTTCCTTGGGTGTCATAAAACATTACCAAGGGAAACAAACTGCATTTAACATCAATTTAAAAGAAGGAAAACTCAAAATAAAATTATGTTTCTATATATAGCAACCCTTCTGTCTAACATAATACAGTAGGACAATTTCCCTCCTATTTGAGCGGAGGCTTGAGCAATGGGACGTATTTAAGCCGAGATGATGATGATAAAAATCAATATTGGTGATGTTTAATCTCGCCTCTAGACTACAATGGCTTATAATAAACAGTTTTTATAACACAAAATATTGTTTCATTATGCATTCATATAATTGTCTGAGACTATTTCTTTTGGCCTTTAGAAACGGAGTTTTGGCTTCACTTCAATAACACTACCAAACCAAAACTATAAGAGCTACACAAACACTAATAAAAACAACAGGTCTATTCAATATTCCATTAATCAGAAATACAAAAGAGCTCAACTTTTATTTGCTGGCTAGATACATAGCTACATTTTTAACACAGTACCAGTTTTCAATAAAACTGGGATCTTATTGTTTTATGATTATTTGAATGTGTGGTGATGAACGATGTAAGTATAATTTTTGTTGTCTATGGTGATTAAGATATCGAAGAAAATCCATAGCGTGATTTATGGTAAGAGGTTTTCAAATGATTTGAATTGTTATATATATATGTCTATTCATACTATCTTTAACAAGAGGAAAACTGCGGCCGAATCAATCATTAACCTAAAAAAAAAGCCTTTCTTTCTATATAGGACAAATAACTCTGCAGCTACAAAAATGCTATTCCGAATAAACAATACTACAATATACTTTCTTTATGTTCATGATGTCGCAAGAAATATTTCAAATAGACAGTAGGAATCGAAAAACGTGCGGCGGTTTTTGATTCCTACTACTATTTTTGAATAAGATATTTGTAATTTATTTTTTAATAAAGAATTTTCTATTCCATTTTTGAACTAAGAATTTTGTAATCTATTTTTGTACTAAAATATTTTTAATCTATTTTTGAACAAAGAATTTTCAATTCTGTTTTTGAACTAAGAATTTTGTAATCTATTTTTAAAATAAGATATTTATTATCTATTTTTGAACTAAGAACTTTGTAATCTGTTTTTTGAACTATGATATTTGTAATCTATTTTTAAATTATGTATTTTGTATTGCGTTATTAATTTTCTACAAAAAGATACATATGTATCTTTTTTGTATGTATTTCGGATACCTGGCTATAGTCTGTCTTTCTCTCTCTTTGTCCAACCGCAACCGTCAGGGGTGACAAAAACCCGTCATAGGGCCAATGAGCCAATTCTTTTTAAGGGAATAATTCTTATTGAGCGGATAATTGGAATTGATTTCTTAATTACTTTGAATGGGAATCAATAACATTCGGATTTTCTGTTTTCTTTTTTTGATATTTTACAGATTATTCGTCCTGAATCATGCCAAGTTTACTTTTTAAAGTTAATCTTTTATCTCGCTGAGTTTGCAGTTTAGTTAAAATGTACTTAAATTATAATAACATATCAATAATTTATAAGTACTTTTACAAAAATACTGATGTACACAAATTAGAAGTTGTATTTCTTTCATGAGGGAGGTAGGTATATGGGTACAAATCGTGTAATGAATTTGTGGATTTATCGTTATGAAAATCTTAGGTCATAGCTAAGCTTTGGTGTGAGAGGGACCGATAGGGAGGAAAGAGGTCGGGTCAAGGGCGAGCCGTCGCCTCGATGCCGCCTCTTAATGCCGTCAGATATGTCGAGGGTGACAGAGTGTTTTTGTCAATATTCTGAACGTCATTTATGTTAAGTAAAATTTGATGTTGTTACGTGCTAAAGATTTACCACTGACATTTCATAATGTATGAAATAGTTTATTGTCTTATTTATCTCTATTGTGATATTTATGAGTGATTTTTTTTTCAAAAATTAAATGTCCTTGTGGCAACGGATTCAAAATACAATTCACTCCTTTATTTATTTCTGTTGTGACATTTATAAGTGACTTTTTTTTTTCAAAAGTTCTTTCCGTGTGGTGACGGGGGAAGAATACAAATCACTCCTCTTTTTCACCCCTTATCTTGCCCATGGGTATCATAAAAGGCGATTTAAGATAAGGGATATAATATGCATATGGTATCTGAGCAAGAGAAGGAAATCCGATTACGAAATGAAAAATGATGTCACAAGCGGGATTCGAACCCGCGCCTATTGGGATTCCGGTCCAATCGTGCTGCCACTACACCACCGTGACAATTGTAGGACATGCAAATTTCACTTCGTATTATATTTACGTCTTAAGGTGACGGTATGCTATCTACCCGACAATGTTTACACATTGTTATAGGCTTAATACTTAAAACTTTACAGTTAGAATTGTATTAAACGATGACACAACCTTGTTATTTAAATTACTGAAATTTAGCATTTAATATGCTTAATTATTTATAAAATCCGATTACGAATATAGATATGATACGATAGGAAATCTCGAAATAAAACCCTATGGCAACAGTTTTGAACAGCGCGGTATAGTAGGTCAATATCGCTCCCATTGTGGAGGAGAGCTCATCAGTGGGATATTCGTGAGCTGAGATGATGATGATAAGTGCAATATCTAAATTAACACTACAAATAACATATTCGATTTTTCATTATAATAATATTTGTTTCATTGCGAATAGACATTCAGGAAATTTTATCAGAATTTGTGCAGTCTTTTAAGAGTTATATATTAGTATGTATATTTTAGATCTCATAACGAAGTTATTTTCTACAATGGACACTAAGCCTTTCTTTCGCGTTCATATTGTAAAATAATTTTATTTTTAAACACTGCACTAATGAAATAATCCTTGTATTTAGGGAGAATTCCCAAAGATATAATTAATAGGCATAAATTACGCTCAGAATCTGGACAATAATACGTGGATCGTGCAAAGTATTGTCCTGGGTGGGCATCCAACCCACGACACTTGGCACGATAAGTCGATATCTTAACCGCTACGCCATCTATACAATCAAATTGAGTTAAGTAATTTGAGCAGATATAACCATTGCAGAGAGAAGAGAGAGAGAAAAATACCCGAAATAAGTCTTTATGTCACTCTGTCTGACCAGGTATAAAGATCTAGTTCCCTCTGATTGAAGAGTAGTTTTTCAAATTATAAAACTTATACATACATTATGACCTGAAAATAAATACAGTTTGTCTAAGTATTAATATTAAAATCAATTTATTAGATCAAAAGTGGCAACCCTATACCGATGACGTCACATTACATGCTATTGAGTATAAGCTATATACATTTACTTCGTTAGATAATCGTGTACAGCAAAAATCTAGGCTATGTAGGTATTATTACATAGACTGGCTGACGCCAATGTCTTCCGGCGCCAGATAAAAATGTCTTCGGTCCTTAACTTTTGGAATGGATTAATATGGTCTATATCATCTATGTATATGGATAAAGAAGACAGACTGACACATCAACACCGATCCTAAACTACTGAAACTAGGAACATTAAATTTTGACACTAGTTTCTTTTTTTTTATATAAAGAGTTAGAAAATTCAATCCTAAAAGGGATGAAACGCAGTAACAAAGTTTGTATGGGAAGAAAACTTAATTGTTCATTGTTTTCGAATTAAGTATAAATGCTCTTTCATAGAAATAAATAACACATTGACAATTTTCATTCTCTAGAGGGTATAAAATAGGGTATTGTAATTTTAATTACACTTTTACAAGAATTCTATTTAGACCGGGATGACGGCTCTCGGGTGATAGGCGTGTGGTGGACACATGGCCATAGTAAATGTATGCATCGGTAAATCGGCGCCGTCATCTCGTTCTCGGTGACGGTCCGGTGACGGCGGCGGTGGGCAAACGTCCTAAGAATGGAGGTTTCCATCCTTTCGGCATTTCAAGATTGTCGTTATAGCGTCCTACTATGCGTGTTTATAACGCGCAAGAAGGGGATAATGCAATAATCGCCACATATAGTATACGGCGGGGTAATCACAATTGGTGTTTATAATTTTTTCAGGAGAGTGCTATTCATTCTTCTAAAAATAAGAGTTGCCTGGTATTGTTTCCTTGTGGTGACAGAATAACAATACAATTCTCCAGCCCCTATACTACCCATGGGTGTCGTAAAAGGGGGTTCAAGGATATAAATGAGGGCAACATCTATTAAAGATAAGGAAAACTTGAACTTGAAAATAAAAGGAATCCATGATAATCGTAAAAGACCAATACGGGAACATATAGCATAACAACTTTTCTACAAGAGAAGGAAAACTCGTAATAAAACCGAGAAATTTGATCATACATCTACAAGTTAGTACAGTAGGTCAATTTTCTTCCTGTTGTTAAAGAGTCTCGAGACTAGTAGTGGAACAATTATAAGCCGAGATGATGACGACATTGTATTCTTATCCCAAAATCACAAAGAAATAAACTTATTTAAACCGTATTCTTGACATTAATAAAACTAATGGATTTGAAAAAAAAATAAGAACAAATGAAACCATTATCACTCCACATCACATCCACATATCAATTCCAGACTAATTGAATTTTGTCGATAGATGAAAAATAATAAAAAAAAAAAAACGCTTGTTCAATATTCCTACAAGAGAAAATATTAGCGGTTTTAATTAAATTTACTCTGCACAGAGTGCCTCGTTAGTCTTGTAGTATAAATATGCGACTGGTTACAATTAGGTTACGGATTCGAGTCCTGAACGAATACAGTCTGGGCGTATCAGAAAGACCAATCATAGAAATGAAATTTTTGTATTACAGAGAAATACTTCAAGATTTAGAATAAAAATCTGTGGATTTACGCAATATATTGGTCCGCTGGGAATCGAACTAACGACACTCGGTGCGGTAGTTAAGTACCTTCAGTGGGTGACAGTTTTCTGTCTGCAGCCACGAGCCAGTCGGTTCGGGTTAGTACCACACTCTCGCAGAAGATCGACGTTTGAGTAATGGCAGTGTGCTATTGCGCTTCGTTCGATAAGCGAGATCCGGCAGCCCAGGGTGGGTTTGGGGTTTTTTTTTTTTTTTTTTTCTAAACACTCGTATGTTTGGGCTACTATCTCCCCTGACATGATCAGGGACCTTGTTTAAAGTGTTATATTAGATTTAAAACAAAAAAGAACAGAAAGTACAAACACTAAAGTACATACAGAACATAAATATTAGATTAAAGTTAAGTAGAATACAGGAAATTAACCTCAATGGGTTTGGGGTTTGTATTGGTAGGCCTTTGGTATTGCGAAGGCCCATGGGCTGCATATTACTTAAAATAATACATAACTGCCGTATAGTAGCGGCTACGAATACTACCAACCCTTACTTTGTTCGTGGATGTCGTAAAAGACGACTAAGAGCTTCATAACGACTTAGGCCAACTCCATCTGATGCCGTTTGGTCAACAATTACATTCCCAAAGAGGATTGACGTCTGTCAGGTCGGTCATAAAACTATTGTCAACAACTTTTACAATATGTACTCTTCTTTCATAGGAACGAAGAGTACATATTGTATCGACCCCAAGTAATTGGGATAAGAGTAGGATAATGATGAGTTATAATACTTAGATAAAATTTATCTAATTATAAACAAGTTTAGCCTACGTATAATGTTCTTATAGTACTAACAGTTTTCGCTCAATTTAGAATTAATTTTACGTTAGCGTTTTTTGTATTATGTATTTTGCCAACAAATTTCAAATATTTAATTGAAAGGAAATATTGGCTTTCACTTTCTATAATGATCGTTAAATGTTTTTTACATTTATTTTTCAATTTATTAAAACTCCAAGCAAAATAATAGCGGTTTTTTAATTTTAAGGTCGGTTAATGCCGAAAAAGTAAGGTTATTCTTTACGAGTTTCATCAAGTGATTCCGGTTATTTTTTTCGATCGAATGGTGTTATTAGTGTATTTACAGAAAATATATTAGGTGCTGTTAGTTTTTTTTATTGTCTCAATTGTAACGATCGACGAGGTTTTATAGGTTATTTTTAAAAGGCTTTATTTGAATTTTTTACCTACTTAATTTTAATGTTGGAAATTTCGTTATCGTTATAAAATTATTATTTAATCATTTTAAACAAGGTATTAGACAACCGAACAACTTGATGGCGTGGTGGTTTAAGTGGTGATCTCTAATGCTGAATGTTAGGAGTTCGATTATCACGTACGTAGGTTAGTTATTTGTGCGAATCACCACGAGCTTTCCTGACTGGAAGATTTTCACTCCTTATAAAATGCTGGTCAGATGAGCGAACAGGTTTTATAGATACCTATTCTTGGTTCTATTTTGACTTTTCTATCTCTTGCACACTCGTGATATTATTGTTCTGTGCTTAAAGCGATCGCTAATGAGAGCGTAGCAAACGGAGAAATTCATTTTTTTTTTTTTTTTTTAATTTATATTATAATAAATTCAATCATCTCATCTCAGTTCATATATGTCCCACTGTTGGGCTTGAACCTCCTCCATAATGGGAGGGAAATTGACGTACTGTACCGAGCTGGTCAGACGTATTGGTATAGGGTTTTGTATCGAGTTTTCCTTCTCTCGCATAGATGTTATATGCGTTTTATATCCCTTAGTCGTGTCGTATGATCACCCACAGGTAAGATAAGGGGTGGTGAATTGTATTCTTACTCCATCACCACACGGAAGAAATGAATTCAATATAACACCATAAAACCCCTATCATATAAAAGTTAAGTTAAACAGTTTTTTTTTTATTTATTTATTTTATGTCAGGCTATGATCACACATACATCACATTTCATACGTCCAGAGTAATAACGACATGTGGTCCCATTACCATCGTATTATCTCCCCATAACCATTGAATTGACCAATAGTACCTATTCCTTGATAGCCCACCTGGTGGGGTACTCTTTCTAGTACCATGTACCGTCGACATTCCGGTAATTGTTTTGTTTGTTCGTTCATCAATGACAAGGGCTGCTTTGCTCGTCCATATGACGGTAGAGAGATTCGTGTACAACAGATTATAAAGTCAGGCACGTCGTTCCTTCTGTTGCCGCGGACAGTTTGGGGAAGCTGCATCATAGCCTAGTACAAAAAATACAATTGTCTGTTGTCAGAAACTCGTGCTCGTACAGTCAGTCAGTGAAGAGAGATTAACTGTACGAGCACTGTCCAAGCACTGGGATAATATTCAAGTTTTGCCATAATACCAGATATCTTATTTATGCCACGGTAGTATGCTCCAATGTATTAAGAAATATATTAAGTAAAAGCATATATGAGGCTGCTAGAGCCATAGTGGCCTAATTGTATTTTTGCAACTTTTAACCGAATTGCAAATTCGTAATCTAAAAATGTTAATCTGCAAAACAGCGGCCTAAAATTGTTTACAGGCTCTCAACAATAGATGGCATTGGAAATACATTTTCGACTTATCTTCAAATCGATTAAATTGAATTTAATTTAATTTTAATTCCTTCCATATTGTAAAACATGGTTCTTGAAGTTAGGCTGCTCTGGTTCTAGCAGCCTCATATTATTAGCCAACAAAACTTTTAAATAACGAATTAATTCAAACTCAACAAAATAAAAAAGAAGTGTCATAATGTGGTTACAGTTGAGCAAAGCAACTTATTTATACGATGAGAAGACGAATACTGAAAGTATTTATTCAACAATCTCATCTATAGTCCGCCATTTTTCGCTGAGTAAAAGTTTCAATACAATTAAAACTATAATACTAACGTTTATAAATAAAAATTTAATGCTGAATTTTGCAGTAAAAATTGTTATACTATATCTTGAATAACTATAGATATTAAATATTAACCTATCTTTTTTTTGGCAGGCTATGATCTGGACACTCGCCATCCGTTCTCTTTGGGGCGATGAATGGGTGCCGCGTGGCCCCATAACCCATCGTATTCCCTCCCCATCGCCGGCCGGCCACTGGTACCGAATTCTTGTGGCTATCCCGGCGGAAACACTAAACTATTTGAAACTTATTTAGTTACCTATTAAAATAATAATTTTTGATTTAAAGTAGCAATGAAATATGTATAAAATAGTTAAATTTAAAATTCTATTAAATTTTAATAATTATTTTTATTATATTTCACACCTGTTGTGAGGTAGCGGCTAAAAATACTACCAACCTTTACTTTGCTCGTGGATGTCGTAAAAGACGACTAAGAGCCTTATAACGACCTGGGCCAACTCCACCTGATGCCGTTTGGTGAACAATTACATTCCCAAGGAGGGTCATAAAACTATTGCCAACAACTTTTACAATATGTACTATGAAAGAAGAGTACATATTGTATCGACCCCAAGTAATTGGGATAAGAGTAGGAGAATGATGATGATGATGAAATACGTGTGGGAAAATAACATTTTGTTCGAGCTTTAAAATGCAAGTAATTAGAAATACCAAGTATTTAGGGATTCAGCGGAAAGGAATAGCATTTTCTTGTAATTAGGATTAGAGCAGGAAGATGGTGACGATTCGTTATAGTTTCCATGTTAATATATTTGTTTGTTTGATATATAGAATAATATTAAAAATCCTAATGAGATATTCACAATGGGCGGGCCACCGAAGTTAAAAATCGGGTCCCGGCGACCCGCTCGCACGGCGAAGAGAGAGGAGTTTTACGGTGGGTCTATGGGGTCACGCGCCGCCTTCTCCGTCACCCCGGACCGATTTGGCGGGGCGAGACGAATGCATAGTCCACAAAAAAAAAAAAAAAAAGATATACACAATAGAAAAAAACCCTGATTGATTGCAGTAAATCCAGAAAGACTTCATAACAAAATATGTAGTGTAAAACTTTCTATCTCCCCACACTAAAAAGTATCTGAGACGTTGCGATAGTAAAAACATAGGTAGTTAAAGTACAATGAAATCCATTAAAATGATTCTATTCTATTTGCAGTAACCACGAGAAAATATTTTAATAATAATAATATTCAAAATTTGAAATAAAACTACATTTACGGATTCTATCGCGTTTGTATTTGATTTATAATTTCCCGACGTTTCGAACGCTTTACAGTGATCATGGTCACGGGAGGACTGAGGTGTCTTACGTCCAATATGTCATTGTTATTACAGAAATTTATTTATATCTACCCGATAAGATATTAAATTTTGACCCACATTTTTATACGATTCTATATATATATATATATATATATATATATATATATATATATATATATATATATATATATATATATATATATATACATATATGAACAACATAAATTTTATATATAGATAGAAATAAATTTCTGTAATAACAATGACATATTGGACGTAAGACACCTCAGTCCTCCCGTGACCATGATCACTGTGAAGTGTTCGAAACGTCGGGAAATTATAAATCAAATACAAACGCGATAGAATCCGTAAAAGTAGTTTTATTTCAAATGTGTAATACTCGCGTAAACATTAGAAGTCATTAATATTCTAAATGTGAAAGTTTGTGAGGATACTTGGATATTTGTTACTCAATCACGAGTAAACTATTGAACGAATTAAGATAAAATTTGGCTCATAGTAATTTAATAGTGGTAGGACCACGCTGTTGACAGTTTTCTATCTACAGCCGCGGGCCGGTCCGTCCGGGGTAGTACCACACTCTCGTAGAAGATCGACGGCTGAGTAATGGCAATGTCGTATTGCGCTACGTTCGGTGGGCGAGAGAGACGGAAGCCCAACTGAGTGTGTTTGGGGATTTTATTAGTAGGCAGCGGCCTAAGCTATATGCTTGGGCGGTAGTGACACTTACCATCAGGTGTGCTGCTTGCTCGTTTGTCACCATAAGCAATAAAAAAAAACATAGATAGACCATTTCCTGGATATACTTTTATCTCGAAACTATGTTCCATTAGGATAATAGTTCGTCTTTGGGGAAATTACTTTTTACGTGTGGAAAGCCGCCAGCGGCAGCTAGTTTTAAATAAAATATATTGTTAATGTTTTCCTTTTATGTGGTGACGGAGTAAGAATACATTCAATACCCTACGCGTGGGGGCCGTGGGTGATCGTAAAATATGCCTCATCATTAACTTGCTCTTATCCCAATTCATTTGGGGTAGACGTAATATGTATTCTCCTTCCATACAACTCTATCGGACGTCATCTCTGTGGCCACTCCTTGTCTATCCATCTTTTCTTCGGTCTTCCTTTGGCCTTTAAGCCTTCGTAAAATATGACTAAGGGATATAATATGCACATAACATCGGTAAAGAAAACTCGGAATAAAACCTTATACCAACACGTCTGACCAGCGTGGTATAGTAGGTCAATTTCTCTCCTATTTTGAAGGAAGCTGAAGCCCAATAGTGGGACGTAAATGAGTTTAGGCGATGATGATGACAACTTCTGATATATACGCTAGTATTATACATACGTAATAAAATTATTTTTACATATTTTATCGCGTTTGTATTTTACTTTTAAATTTCTTGATATTTCATACACTTTTTAACGTTCATGGTCACGGGAGGACTCCCGTCACGCGATAGTTTGCTTAAAAATAGTTTTATTTCATAAAATTTAATTAATTTAATAGTGGTAGGACTACATTGTTGACAGTTCTCTGTCTACAGCCGCGGGCCGGTCCGTTCGGGGTAGTACCACACTCTCGCAGAATATCGACGTCTGAGCAATAATAATGTGCTATTGCGTTTTGTTCGGTTATCGAGAGAGCCGGAAGCCCAACTGGGTGCGTTTGGGTTTTTTTATTTGTAGGCAGCGGCCCTAAAGGTCCATGGGCGGCATTAACACTTACCACCAGGTGTGCTGTTTGCTCGTTTGCCACCAAAAGCAATAAAAAAGATATCTTGTAAATACGAGTAAGTATTGTATTAAAAATTGATGTAAAGATCTAATGTAAGGATATTGGTTAAGATATCGACTTATCACGCCAGTGTCATGACTTCGATTCTTATGTGGAGCTACACTTTGTGTGATCCACAAAATGCTGCCCAGACTTTGGTCTGGGTGTAATTTTGTGTTAACGGACACAATTAAGTGTTTGTAATGTTCCCCGCAATATAAGGATTATTTCTTTTTTTTATTTTTTTGGTTCTGTTCGTCCATTCGGACAGGCAATGGCATCAAACCCCATACAGCCAAGTCTTATTTAATTATTTTTCATATATTGTTCATCATTTCTTCATATTATGTAGCCTTAATAGTCATTGTCTGTCAGTAAGTCAAGTCGTTACCATTAATCGGGCGCTGATAACCTAATCAATGATTTTCTTTGGGAATTTTGGGCAAATATGAAAATACACGTAAACCACTATTATACCATATTCACTACACTTCAGCACTTTAACTGTATCATATTGCATAAAATACCAGCAAAATTATTCAATATAACACCACAAAATACTAAAGAAATGAATATAATACAAGAGCGTGACCTGACATTTCCACATTCGCGCCAAAACTCGGATTATTTCTTTAGCGCTGGATGTTGTCCAATTAAAAAAATAAGAAAAATATTCAAAATAAGAAAAATATTCTTATCTATTGTATTTACCGATATTTTTTTTTTATATTGGTCCATTTTTATATCCAAATATTTATTCTTAGACATAGGCTTCCCTATAATTGCGACCTAATATCTATTCTTCGACAGGCTTGCCCATAATCGAAACACTTGTACAAGCAGACTAATGATTGCTGTTGGTAGGAGACCTTTTTTCATTGACCCACCCTGCAAGCACTGCGAGCGGGCCACCGGTACCCGATCTTTGTCTTCGGTGGCCCGCTCGGCGGTAGGCCCTCTCGGGCTCCTCTCCTGTCGACGCCCCGTCAGCTTTCGCCGTCGAGTTGGTAGAAGACCTGGAAGAGCACGACTGTCCACACCGCTCACTCCCACAGTAGCTGTTTAGGCTTTCCAAGCTAAATTTATAAATAGTGGCATTTGCTTTCAATCAGCCAACACACGGGTCGTATAATTACAATTTATTTCCTATTTCATAATAAAGAAGAAATTTTCGTTAAAAGACATCATTCTCTTGCTCTTACCGCAATTATTTGGGGTCGATGCAATATGTACTCATACATATTACAAAAGGTATTAATAAAGTACAAAAGGTATTGGTTTTTGTTAAAGAACAGACAGATTGTTCTGTCTAATAATGTATTTCTTGTCACCCCTTGCTTGCTTGTAAGAGTCGGATAAGGGTCTTACCAGGAGAAACAGCGGCAGTTATACCCTGGACTACGTATAATTTCACCGCGCTTGTCAAACTCTAGCCAAAAATGGCTATTACGGCACTATCCTCTTAAATGATTGCCTATAATGAAAGAACGCTACGTCAAAAGGCTGAATAATGACGACGGAAAGATATTCAAATACATTATCAGGCCCACTATCTCTCTACTAGTAGGTATTATAACCTATTTACTATCTTAATGCTAGGGCCGCACCTGCGTGTATCGTCCCGAAGTAATATGTGGCGAAGCTTTGTACGTTTTGTACACTAAAAAGTTATCGCGATAATACTGTGGTCATATTAACGACTTCGGTATTTTACACGAAGTATCGTGCAATAATTAAAGATGGCCCGAAATAATTTTCATGCTTTTAACTATGGATGACGAGTTGCTTTACTTTTACAGCTATATTATGCTAATAATTACATAATGATTTTTTTAAATCCCTTCATGGGTTCAGCTTTATAATGGTGTAAAAATTGTAACACCATTTCATCGCTCCACTCCATATTTATTGATTAACTGGACATCCTCGAACGCGTCTAAACACATCGAAAATTTCCGCCGAAATGAAGAACGCTAGTCTGACCACAGAGCACGATATATTGGCGCGCTAAACCCTTTGACTTATCGCCACCCAAGCGATAACGCATACCAAGCCTGAATGTTCGCGACGATAGCCAATAATGACTGGTCACATCTGCGTGTATCGTCTCATTGCACGAATCTTCGTTACGATACACGCAGGTGCGGCCTTAGCATTAGATAAAGTAGCTTTCAACCGTAAATGTATCACTACAGGGCGTCGTTGTGAGATGACTTTGAGTGCATTAGTGGACCTATATTAGTTATTTAAAACGATATACCAATTATATCTAGGCTAGGCTAGGATATCCAAATGAATATAGGCTATATTCAATTGGATATAGGCCTACTTAATCAGAAAGAAAGAGAAAGAAGAAAGAAAAATGATTTATTTCTCCCTCGCAGAGGGACACATAAGTATATAACATAGTATTAGGTAATAGAAAAAATAACACGAGAGATATGTAAAAACACAAACACATAAGAACTAATGTCCCAACCGCGAGCAAGTGAAAAGGATCGCTACTCAGCATAATGTTGTGGTAGCTCATATGAGAAACCACAACGCTGTTCTTCCGTAGCGTAATCACCACGTTGAAATTATTAAGTATTCAAATCAATCATTAATTATTAATTGCCACGCTAAAGAATAAATCCCCGTGTCCAGGGGAATTTATAAACACATAATTAACGGACATAAATAATATACAAAGTAAAATAATTTGTGAGTTATTTTTTTTTTCCTTATGATGGTAAACGCAAAGTAGTGATAAGTGTTAATGGCGTTCATAGATCTCTGCAATATAAATGGTACAATTATGCCGTTGCCTACCAATCCAAATTCACCCAAATTTTGGACTTCCAGCGCTCTCGATCACCGAACGAAGCGCAACAACATATTGCCACTGCTGCTCACTGCTCAAACGTCGATTTTATGAGAGAGAGTGTGGTGGTAGCCCTTACGAGCCGCCTGCGCCTGTAAACAGAGAACTTTCAACAGCGTGGCCCTCATCATCATCATCTCAGCTCATATATGTCCCACTGTTGGGCTCGAGCCTTCTCCGTAATGGGAGGGACATTGACCTCCTATACCACGCTGGTCAGACGTGTTAGTATAGTGTTTTGTTTCGAGTTTTCCTTAATTTGCATAGATATTATATAAAACATAATTTACGTTGAATAGTTTGTTTAATGAAAAATCTTATTTTAGACTTCATTTATGAATAAATAAAGAGATTATTAAACGTAGGACTTGAAACCGCGTCTATTGCAAATCCGTTCCAACTGCTACGCGATTGACTCATGTGACTCGTTACAACGAGATTCGTATTAAATGATTCCAATATTTTTAAATAATTTATTATTTTTTTATTGATTTAACACTGGTTATACTTAGAGAAAGGAATTCTAGCCTTTTTTAAGTCGTATACGGTCAAACTAGAGTACCTTTAGCCGCCCAAAACGACTGCAAGACAGCAATAATCTGCCTTTATTCCATGGAGAATAGAGTAAAGGAGTACCATCTTGTATGGGGGATTAGTCAAAAATGTGTCCACTTGTAAACAGCAAATTATTGTTCGAACACTCACCGAAATAGCGCTAGTGTAGCAAGTGGAAATGATATGAATGTAGCAGTAATAAGCAGAGTGAAGTGTGCTGAGTTACGTAGTCAGCTGTGATTTGATAAATAATAACCTATGAACCTATGAAATTTTTGGCGCTCTTTTTAAAATTCTTACACTTGCTACTATAGCGCCACCTTAATTTGCTCCCGTTCAATGGACACTTCTTAATACACTGAGATGGTACTCCTTACTCTATTCTCCATGCTTTATTCTCTTTGAGTGAGCTATCGGGACTAACCAGCTTCATTGACATAAGCTAGTTAAAAGCCTATTTACCTTATCAGCAAAAGATCAATCGTGGCATCAGTCGTGCTAGAAGTGACTCAATAGTATGCTGACGCACAATCTCTTTGTGATAACGAAATCAAACAAACAGAACTGCGAGCTCAGTTAGTTAAAATATAAAAATAAATCTCTCGCGTGCTACAAGGTACATGCGCGTGAAAGAATTGAAGCTGATTTGTGTACGGAACTATTTTTAATAGCTAATTACATATTTTGGGCGTGTGTTGTGCACGTAAGGCCGCCATGGCGTCGCTGTTGACTCATTGCTGTCCCGCGCGAGCATTTACAACCTTGAATTTTTACTGCCAGCGCGGCCAAACTGACTAGAGACTTTTTATTTTTATAATACTCAAAAAGTAAAAAAAAAATGCATACAGGGGCTAAAAATGACAGCTATTAAGTTCAGAATGAGCTGTATTTCAATGAAATGTAGTGGAATAATCATAGTTGTTAATTTTTTTTTTAATTTGACAGATGAGAACAAGGGTTGCACGCCATTCCCTACGTCGTCCCGGACAAATGGGGCGGAGTGTTACCAGACCATAGCCATAACATATCTCCAGAAAAAATAACAACAGATTACAGAGGGGAAGGTCTAGTATGCTACTACTAGCGGCTACGAATACTACCAACCCTTACTTTGCTCGTGGATGTCGTAAAAGACGACTAAGAGCCTTATAACGACCTGGGCCAACTCTATCTGATGTCGTATGGTCAACAATTGCATTCCCAAGGAGGGTTGACGTCAGGCAGGCGGCCGGCCATAAAACTATTGCCAATAACTTTTGCAATATGTACCTACCTACTATGAAAGAAGCGTACATATTGTATCGACCCCAAGTAATTGGGATAAGAGTAGGAGAATGATGACTATGAAAGAAGAGTACATATTGTATCGAACCCAAGCAATTGGGCTAAGAGTAGGAGAAAGATGATGATGAGAGAGGAAGGTCTAGTCAGCAGTAGATTAAATTCCCTCACTTGTGGAAGGCCTGTGCCCCACAATAGGGGGTATATAGGCTGAAAAGAGAGAAGAGAAATTATGCAATTTATAAAAAATAAGTTCAATATATAAATAATACGAAAAATTCGTGTCTTAAAAGGTATCAAACAAATATTACAACATCTCTGTAGCTGTTTTGTTTGATACTTGGCATTACCATGGTCGTGGTCATGCTATATTGCTCTTTTTTTTTGGTGGCAGGTTATGGTAGCCATCCATTGCCTGATCCACCCGGTACGATGAAGGGGTGGCGAGCAACTCAATAACCGTACATAGCAACGTACCCTCTCTACGCCATGCGAGCGGGCCACTGGAAATTTGTTTGTAGTCTTTTTTGACCCATCTAGCAGGATACACTTTCGGGTATCATATCGAGTGAACGCTTCGACAGCGTTCGCTGTCGAGGCGCCACCCTCAAGGGGTCGGCCTCACTTCGGGTGACTGACTGATTCCCGGTCCATTATAATAATCATAAAGTATAATAATTCAACTATAAAGTATACATTAGTTACAAAGTATACATACAGAGTATATATATATATATATATATATATATATATATATATACATATATATATATATATATATATATATATATATATATATATATATATATATATATATATATATATATATATATATATATATATATATATTTTAATTACCTATTAAAATATTAATTTACGTAATAAAGAAAGACTCAACATAAACTTTCATGACCTGAGCTGTTAGTGAATTGAATAAAAAAACTAGTTGAAGAATATTTTATTTAGCGTTTTTTGTCTTGTTAGCTGCTGTGGTTAGAGCTCATCCTAACTGGCTATTCTAGGATGTCGCCTCCAGCAAGGAGATATGGATAACCGTTTTTTTTCAGAGATCCAAAATTTTTATTTATAATTATAAAAGGCAATACCTTGTTTTATCCTTGAAATAAGGTATTGCCTTTTGCCTTTTAAGCTATTGCATAGCTTTTATCGCGGGGTTTGAGTGCGGCGACCGAATCAAGAAATTCCGTAATTAAAATAAAATCTAAGATTGTATGATTAAAAAGCAGCAGTTAATTTTGGATTAATTATATGCAGGCAGCGTGACCGAGTGGTCTAAGGCGCTGGTTTTATACGCCATAGGCATGGGTTCGAATCTCACCGCCGTCAAACTCTTTTTGCAATTTATTTTTACAAAATTTATTTATAATAATTTAATAATATTATAGATAAAACAGTTTAAAAACGTGTACTTTAAATGTTTTAATAAATTAGTAGTTTTAATAAATAGTACTTGAATTAATATAAATAAAAAATAAATAATTATAATTGCATAAGCTGATAAAAAATACTATGCAATAGCTTTACCGCGGCAGTCCCCGAGTGCCATAAGTATTTTTGATATAATCTGTGTACTGCGGGAGACTTAATAAACATAATAATAATTCTATTCTTACTTCGTCACCATAAGGAATACGGAATTTAGTTTAAGCAAATTGAGTCTATAATAAAATTTTTAAATAAAACACAATATACATTGTGTTAGCACTCTGATACTAATACTGCAAATAGCATTATAAATATGCATAGATATTAACGTTTATATATAGGAAATGGGCACGCGTTAATCCTCCAATTGCCTCCTTCCTGGGGCGCGACGTGTATTCATTGCGGTGAAGCGTGCGTCTCCATTTTCTTACGACACGATATTAGCGTAACAGTTTTTCATATGTAGTATTTTACAGTTACGCATCAAAGATTCATGCTCTTTATTTATTTTATTTTCTCATACCACTATTTTCCCCATGGAAATGAGATACATGTTTTTCTTTAATATTTATATCATTATCATCATCATCATCATTACAGCCCATAAATGTGCCACTGTTGGGCTCAGGACTCCTCCATAATAGGAGGGAAATTAACCTACTATACCGCGCTGGTCAGACGTGTTGGTATAGCGTTTTGTTTCGAGTTTTCCTTCTCTCGCATAGATGTTATATGCGTTTTATATATCCCTTAGTCGTTTCGTACGATCACCCACGGGTAAGATATGGGGTGGTAAATAGTATTCTTACTCCGTCACCACACGGACAATGTTATTATATTTTAACTAATTTAAATTACTAAAATTTAGAATTTAACATGCTTAATTATTTCTAAAAACTTGATTACGAGCGAAAAATGATTATCACACATGGGATTCGAACCCACACCTATTGGAAGTCCGTTCCAATCGTGCTACCACTTACACCAGCGTGAGCTGTTGTATGACATTCAATTTTTGGCTCGTATTATATTTTCGTCTTTAAAGGAGACTTGTGCCGTCTACTCGACAATGTTTACATATTATACAGATTTACATACATACATACATATCATCACGCCATATCCCTTGCAGGGTAGGCAGAGAGAACAGAGTGCCAGAGAACTCTATCTCTGCATACTTCACTCGCTTCCTCAACATTCATAATTCTCTTCATACACGCTCGCCGGTTTCGGAGACTCTTGACTCCACCTTCCTTCTAGGTCTCCCTCGGTACCTACATCCTTCCACTTTCGCATTGTATATCTTCTTAACCAGGCGTTCGTTCGGCATTCTTTCCACATGTCCGAACCATCGGAGCATTCCCTTTCGCATCTTTACACCAATACTCTCTTTCATACCTACTCGCTCTCTTACGTCGTCGTTACGAATGCGGTCGATCAGGCTAACTCCACAGATTTGCCGCAGAGATCGCATTTCGACCGCATTAATTTTACTTTCATCCTCTTTTCTGCATACCCAACTATCGCTTCCATACAGTAATGTTGGGACAAGCACTGCGTTATGTATTGCTACACGTGCCTTCTGGCTGAGGTGGTGGCTGCCGAGAAGTTGCCCCAACGCTCCGTTCACTCTATTTCCCGCATTCACTCTATTTTACAGATTATTTTTATTTTCATATTTTCATTTTCTCTATTTTCATTATACAGATTTAATATCTAATTTTACAGTTAGAATTGTACTAAACGATGACACGACCTGATCCCATTCCATGTTTGACAATCATTTTTCGCTCGTAATTATGTTTTTAACTGATTTAGTCTTTTTTCCGAGTGACGATGGAAGTAGGTATACAATTTACCTACCCCTATTTTGCCCATAGTTGTCGTAGAAAATGAATAAGGCTTATAATACATATGTATATAACATCTATGCAAGAGAAATTTTCCTTCCCTTTCCTTCTCGATAGTCCAATACCAAATCGTCTGACCAAAGTGGTATAGTAGGTCAATTAACTTTCTATCATGGAGGAGGCTTGCGTCTATACTCCACCCGAACTACCCCAGGAAACATAAGGGCGGTGGGCTAACCCATAGCATGCTTGTATTTATTTTGGGCTATTTTCTTAAATTTATTAATTAGATTTTGAAATATGCATTCACGAGAGATATTTTTATTAAAAAGCCATTACTAACAACATTCCCTTTAATGGAAAGGGAAGATACAATCCTAAGTAATAGCAGGCTGACGTTGACTGTTGGATTTCACGTAAATATGATATTGGCATACTAGAGCGAGAAATACCTGCTTCTAGCATAGTTACGGAGTAAGAATAGAATAGTCACCACACCTTCCTTTCCCATGAACATTGGTAAAATCGATTTACGTTACTTACCTAGCAGATAACATAAATGCGAGATAAGGAAATTAAAAATACCCGTTGCCAACTCGTTTGGTGATCGTGGTGTAATAAATAATAATCTCCCTGATTTGGAGAGGAGGTTCGGATCCAACTTTAGGACGTTTACTACCCTAGAACTTCACAATGTCCCTACTAATCTGCGTCTGCCTTAAATAAAGATCGTTTTGGGAGAAAGAGGATAGAATTTTATCCTACTAATAATCTCAAGAGCTTGATACTTCTTTAATTGTGTATATTTTTTTTAATAAATATTGCACATTGCATTCTTAAAACATGAATATATAGTAAAATATAGTAGTAAAATCTGCATTTCCGTGGGTGAAGAAAGACAATTTCTAATAGAGCACAATAAAAGCCGTGTGGTGACGGAGTAAGAATACAATTCACCACCCCCTATCTTACCCGTGGGTGATTGTAAGAGGTCGTCTCTTACGATCACCTACGAGTAAGATAGGGGGTGGTGAAGGGATATAAAACGCATATAACGCAGAGAAGGAAACTCGAAACAAAACCCTATACCAACACGTCTGACCAGCGTGGTATAGTAGGTTAATTTCACTCCCATTATTGAGGAGACCCGAGCCCAACAGTGGGACATATATAGGCTGTGATTATGATGATGATGAAAAGCAATTAATTAAAAATGCCAGTATGTTCAAATAGCAAGAGATCCAGATGCGAGTTTACTACGTATATCTAGATTTAAATATAATATACCTTTACAAAATTTATTTATAATAATTTAATAATATTATAGATAAAACAGTTTAAAAACGTGTACTTTAAATGGTTTAATAAATTAGTAGTTTTAATAAATAGTACTTGAATTAATATAAATAAAAAATAAATAATTATAATTGCATAAGCTGATAAAAAATACTATGCAATAGCTTTACCGCGGCAGTCCCCGAGTGCCATAAGTATTTTTGATATAATCTGTGTATTGCGGGAGACTTAATAAACATAATAATAATTCTATTCTTACTTCGTCACCATAAGGAATACGGAATTTAGTTTAAGTAAATTGAGTCTATAATAAAAATTTTAAATAAAACACAATATACATTGTGTTAGCACTCTGATACTAATACTGCAAATAGCATTATAAATATGCATAGATATTAACGTTTATATATAGGAAATGGGCACGCGTTAATCCTCCAATTGCCTCCTTCCTGGGGCGCGACGTGTATTCATTGCGGTGAAGCGTGCGTCTCCATTTTCTTACGACACGATATTAGCGTAACAGTTTTTCATATGTAGTATTTTACAGTTACGCATCAAAGATTCATGCTCTTTATTTATTTTATTTTCTCATACCACTATTTTCCCCATGGAAATGAGATACATGTTTTTCTTTAATATTTATATCATTATCATCATCATCATCATTACAGCCCATAAATGTCCCACTGTTGGGCTCAGGACTCCTCCATAATAGGAGGGAAATTAACCTACTATACCGCGCTGGTCAGACGTGTTGGTATAGCGTTTTGTTTCGAGTTTTCCTTCTCTCGCATAGATGTTATATGCGTTTTATATATCCCTTAGTCGTTTCGTACGATCACCCACGGGTAAGATATGGGGTGGTAAATAGTATTCTTACTCCGTCACCACACGGACAATGTTATTATATTTTAACTAATTTAAATTACTAAAATTTAGAATTTAACATGCTTAATTATTTCTAAAAACTTGATTACGAGCGAAAAATGATTATCACACATGGGATTCGAACCCACACCTATTGGAAGTCCGTTCCAATCGTGCTACCACTTACACCAGCGTGAGCTGTTGTATGACATTCAATTTTTGGCTCGTATTATATTTTCGTCTTTAAAGGAGACTTGTGCCGTCTACTCGACAATGTTTACATATTATACAGATTTACATACATACATACATATCATCACGCCATATCCCTTGCAGGGTAGGCAGAGAGAACAGAGTGCCAGAGAACTCTATCTCTGCATACTTCACTCGCTTCCTCAACATTCATAATTCTCTTCATACACGCTCGCCGGTTTCGGAGACTCTTGACTCCACCTTCCTTCTAGGTCTCCCTCGGTACCTACATCCTTCCACTTTCGCATTGTATATCTTCTTAACCAGGCGTTCGTTCGGCATTCTTTCCACATGTCCGAACCATCGGAGCATTCCCTTTCGCATCTTTACACCAATACTCTCTTTCATACCTACTCGCTCTCTTACGTCGTCGTTACGAATGCGGTCGATCAGCCTAACTCCACAGATTTGCCGCAGAGATCGCATTTCGACCGCATTAATTTTACTTTCATCCTCTTTTCTGCATACCCAACTATCGCTTCCATACAGTAATGTTGGGACAAGCACTGCGTTATGTATTGCTACACGTGCCTTCTGGCTGAGGTGGTGGCTGCCGAGAAGTTGCCCCAACGCTCCGTTCACTCTATTTCCCGCATTCACTCTATTTTACAGATTATTTTTATTTTCATATTTTCATTTTCTCTATTTTCATTATACAGATTTAATATCTAATTTTACAGTTAGAATTGTACTAAACGATGACACGACCTGATCCCATTCCATGTTTGACAATCATTTTTCGCTCGTAATTATGTTTTTAACTGATTTAGTCTTTTTTCCGAGTGACGATGGAAGTAGGTATACAATTTACCTACCCCTATTTTGCCCATAGTTGTCGTAGAAAATGAATAAGGCTTATAATACATATGTATATAACATCTATGCAAGAGAAATTTTCCTTCTCTTTCCTTCTCGATAGTCCAATACCAAATCGTCTGACCAAAGTGGTATAGTAGGTCAATTAACTTTCTATCATGGAGGAGGCTTGCGTCTATACTCCACCCGAACTACCCCAGGAAACATAAGGGCGGTGGGCTAACCCATAGCATGCTTGTATTTATTTTGGGCTATTTTCTTAAATTTATTAATTAGATTTTGAAATATGCATTCACGAGAGATATTTTTATTAAAAAGCCATTACTAACAACATTCCCTTTAATGGAAAGGGAAGATACAATCCTAAGTAATAGCAGGCTGACGTTGACTGTTGGATTTCACGTAAATATGATATTGGCATACTAGAGCGAGAAATACCTGCTTCTAGCATAGTTACGGAGTAAGAATAGAATAGTCACCACACCTTCCTTTCCCATGAACATTGGTAAAATCGATTTACGTTACTTACCTAGCAGATAACATAAATGCGAGATAAGGAAATTAAAAATACCCGTTGCCAACTCGTTTGGTGATCGTGGTGTAATAAATAATAATCTCCCTGATTTGGAGAGGAGGTTCGGATCCAACTTTAGGACGTTTACTACCCTAGAACTTCACAATGTCCCTACTAATCTGCGTCTGCCTTAAATAAAGATCGTTTTGGGAGAAAGAGGATAGAATTTTATCCTACTAATAATCTCAAGAGCTTGATACTTCTTTAATTGTGTATATTTTTTTTAATAAATATTGCACATTGCATTCTTAAAACATGAATATATAGTAAAATATAGTAGTAAAATCTGCATTTCCGTGGGTGAAGAAAGACAATTTCTAATAGAGCACAATAAAAGCCGTGTGGTGACGGAGTAAGAATACAATTCACCACCCCCTATCTTACCCGTGGGTGATTGTAAGAGGTCGTCTCTTACGATCACCTACGAGTAAGATAGGGGGTGGTGAAGGGATATAAAACGCATATAACGCAGAGAAGGAAACTCGAAACAAAACCCTATACCAACACGTCTGACCAGCGTGGTATAGTAGGTTAATTTCACTCCCATTATTGAGGAGACCCGAGCCCAACAGTGGGACATATATAGGCTGTGATTATGATGATGATGAAAAGCAATTAATTAAAAATGCCAGTATGTTCAAATAGCAAGAGATCCAGATGCGAGTTTACTACGTATATCTAGATTTAAATATAATATACCTTCTTTAAAAAATATAATATTTTGGATAAAAAGAATCAAAATATTAATTTACTTTTTGATAAGCAACCTAGCAAAAACGTATAACTCCATTTTTAATTGTATACAAAAATTACATTTTGATTATATCTTCATAAACGTAGTAATATTTCAAACTGATTATAGATTAAAAGAAATTTTACCTAAAATCAATAGTAAGATTATCGGTAGACAATGGAAATACACTCATCTAATGTTATTTAAACAGTTTGCGTGTTCGCGTATCGCTTGAGTGGCGGTACGTGTGATACTGTGGTTAAGGCACGGTGAGCTATCTAGGGACGAACTGTGCGGATATACATATGTCATTCATTGAATGCGTCCTCACTTAATTGCGGATATTTTTATTTATTTTATTTTTACAATCTAAAAATTCTTAGGATAAAATGTTTCTAAGTATGCTATGTTGGAAGTCATTTCACAGTAAAAATTACAATGATCCATCTCTATTCGTAATATGAGAGAAATTGACCTACTATACCACGCCGAGCAGACAAGTTGGTATAAGGACTATTATGAGTTGAATTTTTTGACTAAAGATTTTATTTCACTTGCTTAATGTTTCTGACTCTTTGTTACTGGTCAATTTATGAACAAAATTACAACAATTAATTAAAGAAATTATTATTTTTTTCATCACCACCCGGCACAAAGGAAATAAATCTTGTAATGTGGGGGACTTTACAAACATGCAATTAACGCAGACAAATTACACCCAAACTTAGAACAACACTTTATAGATCGCACAAAGTAATGTTCTGCGAGGGAATCGAACCCACGGCACTGGCACGGAAGGTCGGTATCTTAACCACTACGCCATCTGTGCAGTCAATTCGATTTCACATTAATTGTTAATAAAAGTTAAATAGTTTAGACAGCTAATTTCGCCTTTTTCTGTAGTAAGTATTACCAACCATTCATATCCCGTAGGTAATCATAAAAGACGATGAAGGAAACACAAACAGAAAACATCACAGCAAGTGATGGAAAACTGGAAATAAAACTCTATACCAATCTGTTTTACCAGCGTGGATACCTTCCTATTTTAGAGACGAGCCCAGCAGTGAATATATATGAACTGACATGATGGTGATGAATTTCAAAATAATTTTGGCCAGGTGGTCAGGTCAATATCGTTATCATTATTATCATCAAAAACTCATATACACCCCACTACTAAGCTTGGGCCTTCTCCATAATAGGACGGAAAGTGACTACTGTAATAGGTCGAACGGGTTGGTATAGGATTTTATTTCAAGTTTTCCTTCTCTTGCATAGATTTTATATGTACATACCTTAGACGTCTTTTACTTTACCCATGAGTAAAATACGTAGTGAATTGTATTCTTACTCCATTACCACACGAAAAGCTGTTTAGTTTCCTTTGATTACGACACGCTAAGGTTAAACACGACCGTGGGCGTAAAAATACCCAATGTATACATTATAATACATTACAATGCTTTTGAATCATATTAAAGTAAATATCAGAGAGTACATTATTACTCATTTTGATATTCAGACTTCAATCTTCTAATCATATTTTACCGCAGTGTTAAATTTAAATGACTAGAGTAGGTTCGTTACGCGGATAGCCGGCGGATACCCGCTGTCGCCTCTCTATTTGATACGCAATTATGTATGGGTGACATCCTGTTTCCAAGTGAGCTGCGGTAATCGAGTTTAGTCGTCATTGTTGTGATAATAATGTTCTACTTGCTATATTATGTTCCAAGGTCTTCTTGGTTGTATATATCAATTTTTATCCTACTAATATTACTACCTTTACCTACTAGTATTATAAACCTACTAATATTATAAATTTTATGTAAATGTTTGTGAAGATATTTTTTGTATGTTTGTTACTTAATTACGCGTAAATTGTTGAGCTGATTTGATTATTTTCTGGATTAACACATACGATACTTTTTATCTCGGTAATAGGTTTCTATAGGATAATAGTTCAACTTTGGGTAAATTACCTTTTATGCAGGTGAAGTTGAGATCATAAGCTAATATTCTAAATGTAAAAGTTTTTGAAAATGTTTGAATGTTTTTTACTCAGTTACGCGCAAACTGTTAAACAGATATGGATGAGAGGTGTCATATAAATCATTGGATATTTTTTACCCCAGTAATGTTCTTTTGGAATAATATTTCAACTCTGGCAATGTTAATTTGAAACCGCGGACAGAGACTAATTAGTTTTATAGATCTTTTTAATTTAATTTGTTTTATATATATCTATATAGAAACATATTTAAGCTCTTATACCAATTATTTTGGGTCAACACAATATGTACTGTTCCATCGTTCATATTATAAAAGTTTTGATATTAGTTTTATGATCAGCCGATTTTAACCCTCCTTGGGAATGTAACTGTTGACCAGACCATCCACGAGGAATTTAAATATTAGTAGTATTCGTAACCACCAACACAGCACATCTGATCAGCGTAGTGTATTCTGGTGATTACCTTTATTTAGACGAGGACAGGCGATGTTTACGGGGGAGTTACGGGTGTGCGTGCTTACGCCCCTCTGTCGCCCCGGACGGAGTGGTGCGAGGAGAGCGCCGACCGTAGTCCATCCTCCCAAAAAATAATGGTCAACAGGCGGTGATTTATATTTTAACTACATCATCACAAGCCCTTTAGGTATATAAAATAAGACACAGTTGAAATCAATCAAATAGAAAAATACTAGTCAGTTCTTAATTCCATAGTATTTGCCAATGTTTTAATTGAAACATCAGTCCAGTATACATTACCACACGCTGCGTATTAAAGTGGACCACCCGCTATTGTACGGACGTGTAAACACAGTTCATATTGACCAACAAAGTGGTCAGATTGTGTCGCCCCTCCACATAATAATATATATAACCTAATTGTAACGATACAGTACTAGTTTTACTGAGTATTTAATGTGAGATCAATAGTAAAATATACTTTGTTATTCAACGATTTACGACGTTGAAACATGGACCATATTTCTATGTCGTAAATTGTATTGTTAAGTGACAAGTATGTATATATATATATATATATATACAGGGTGTCCCAAAATTCAACGATAAGCCGGCACCAGCAGGTGGACCTACATATGACTACTCGAGAACAAAAAAGAAAAAAATTCTACCTCGATTTTTTTTTTCATTACGACAAAAAAATCGATTTCTTTAAAAATCGACATCTTTTATTATATTATTAAGTGCCATTGCTACAATTTTACAAGTAATTCTGTGATTTTTTTGTATTGGTAAGGTAAGTAGCACTACTATCGATCACAACCATTAAAAATTCCAGAATATCTATAGTTTTTACACAAAAATCAACCAAAACTATGTTTTTTTCATAAATTATGTAAGATTTTGACCTTCAGCTCACTTTCACTCATCACAGTGAAAAAAAAAAGTATGGACACTACTGTGGCAAATAGTATTAAAAATTGGCGCAACTAACTACAATTCTAAAATGGTATAACATTCTAGGCAAACTAGCCACCAAAATATACTTAGGTGTACTATTTCAAAATAACAACCATATTTCGAAAATTTTTAGTGTTGATAGTAATCACTTTTACTATGTAGCCCAAATGTTTTTGTTGCAAGTTCTCAGAATTTGAATGAGACATGTGCGTAGTCCATAAGATAACATAAGTTAGACAGAGATAGAGAGATTATACGTTAGAGGGAGATAGATAGATGCTAATTGTTTAGTAACATTAATGCAGGTAGAGAAGTAATTAATGTCCTCAGCAGCACAGCAAGTCAGTACGCTCTACTTCTTTGTTTACTGCACACCGTTCTGTTTTAATTAAAGTGGCTCTGGTACTAACGACTTTGGATTGAATTAAGTGACCTGGAAATTGACCTGACTTGGCATTATTTTAGACTGTGATTTTGTGTTTTTTTAAAGAAGTTTTGCCTTATTTTCAAGTGTTTATCATTCATTATGCCACTACCATATACAGCGTTTGAATACGCTAATATGCACCTAATTTATGGAGAATGCCGATGCAATGCCAACGCTGCTAGCAGATTATATCGAGCAAGGTACCCTACTCTTCAAAGGTATCCGGATTATCGCGTATTTATTAACGTGCATCAAGCATTTTCGGAGGGTCGTATACCATCTGACAGGAGAAACGCTGGAAGACCTAGATCGGAACACGATGAAGAAGTTCTCAATGAAATAGAAAGCGATACAACTACCTCTGTACGTGCCATATAAGTAGCAACGGGAATTCCAAAAAGTACTGCACATAGAATTTTAAAACGTCACCAGTTTCATCCATATCATTACAGGCGCGTGCAGGCGTTATTACCGCGGGACTATCCACTGCGGGTCGCATTTTGCCGTGTAATGCTGCAAAAACACAGGGAAGATCCCCAATTCTTAGACAAAGTTTTATGGTCGGATGAAACAACCTGCAATAAAGATGGCTATTTAAATCTTCACAATCTTCATAGCTGGAACAATGAAAATCCGCACCTGGTGAGAGAAGACAAATCCCAATATCAATTTAAGGTTAAGGTTGAACTTCTTACAAAATGAGTTACCAGGATTATTAGAAGACGTGCCCTTAAGTAATTTGCAAAACATGTGGTTTCAAAACGATGGTTGCCCAGCTCACTATGCCCGCCCTGTGCGAGAGTACTTAGACCAAGAGTACCCAGGGCGTTGGATCGGGCGACTTGGTCCTATCTTATGGCCACCCCGTTCACCTGATCTAAATCCCCTGGACTTTTTCTATTGGGGTTGTCTAAAGGACAGAGTCTACTCAAAACCCATTGCAACCTTGGACGAGCTTCGCCAAAAAATAATTCAAGCTGTGGATCACATGAACAGAATCAGATATGCAAGAAAAATAAAACGTTCATTTTTAAGGCGATGTCGTGCCTGCATTACTGCCAATGGCAAACAATTCGAACATTTATTGTAATTTTAATAATATAGTAAATTCTAATCTCTCTATATCTATCTCTGTCTAACTTATGTTATCTTATGGACTACGCACATGTCTCATTCAAATTCTGAGAACTTGCAACAAAAACATTTTGGCTACATAGTAGAAGTGATTACTATCAACACTAACAATTTTCGAAATATGGTTGTTATTTTGAAATAGTACACCTAAGTATATTTTTGTGGCTAGTTTGCCTAGAATGTTATACCATTTTAGAATTGTAGTTAGTTGCGCCAATTTTTAATACTATTTGCCACAGTAGTGTCCATACTTTTTTTTTTCACTGTGATGAGTGAAAGTGAGCTGAAAGTCAAAATCTTACATAATTTATGAAAAAAACATAGTTTTGGTTGATTTTTGTGTAAAAACTATAGATATTGTGGAATTTTTAATGGTTGTGATCGATAGTAGTGCTACTTACCTTGCCAATACAAAAAAAATCACAGAATTACTTGTAAAATTGTAGCAATGGCACTTAATAATATAATAAAAGATGACGATTTTTAAAGAAATCGGTTTTTTTTTGTCGTAATGAAAAAAAAAATCAAGGTAGAATTTTTTTTTTTCTTTTTTGTTCTCGAGTAGTCATATGTAGGTCCACCTGCTGGTGCCGGCTTATCGTTGAATTTTGGGACACCCTGTATATATATATATATATGTAAGCTTTGTACACTGT
Source organism: Lymantria monacha (assembly GCA_905163515.2). NCBI lineage: Eukaryota > Metazoa > Arthropoda > Insecta > Lepidoptera > Erebidae > Lymantria > Lymantria monacha. Next base: position 7,385,147 of record LR991107.1, on the reverse strand, counting down.
ATGTTGTGTACGTAGCCTAAAGTACCAGTATGTGTACGCCGCCTAATGACGCTACACATGGACATTGGGACTTTTGGCGGGAATCTAAAACGTCATGTTGTGCTCTTGTATTATATTCGATATCTTAGTGTTTTAACGTGTTATATTAGATAATTTTTATGGTGTTTTATGTAATATGATGTGACAGAACAGCTGGGATGTAGTGAATATCATATAAAAGTGCTTTACAACGTTTTCGTTTTCCATCAAAATTCCTACAACATACCATTAACAGTGTCACCATAGCAGTGTTGATGGCGACAATTCGACTGACTGACAGACAATGACTAACTTGAAAAAATTAAGAACGTGAAGATAATTATAACTCGACACTGGCAAAAATGGCTCGTATAAGTAGCTGATTGCCAATACATAAAAAGAAGAAGAAGACGCTACACATGAAGAATGACATTGACACTAGGACACTCGAGATACCTAAGAATTTACGCCTGCACGTGAAGTGATTTATTTCTCATTGTTTAAAAGTAATGAAAAGAAATAATTTTCATAAAGTAATTCAGTGTCGATCTACTAAATTATTGGGAGTAAAAAACCTTTAATTGTCGATTTTTCTATTTTTAGGTTAGTAGATTCACAATGTGTAAATATTTTGAGTGTTTTAATTTGATAATAGCAATAAATATTTCTATTTTTAGATAAATCAAGTTGTGCGTTATTTACTCCAGTATCATCTAACATATTACATATATATTGCTGTGTGGTAGCGGTTACGAATACAGGCCGACGACTGACGACCTGGACCTCCATTTGATGCCGTTTGGTCAACAATTACATTCCCAAGGAGGGTTGACGTCTGGCAAGCGGCCGGTCATAAGATTATTGCCAATAACTTCTACTATGATATGTACTATGATAGAAGAGTACATATTGTATCGAACCCCAAGTAATTGGGATAAGAGTAGGAGAATGATGATGATGAATTTAAATTGTATATGAGTTGAGATAAATATGATGAAATATTTTATTAGTGACAGCTGACGTCATAGACGTATGGTCTTTAAGCAATCAATGTGAAAATTATCAATGATGACTCAGAAAAAAAAAAGTGTGTGACGCACGACTGGAGTTTACTCCTTAAGTACGATTATCAAAACAGGCGCAAAAAAAGGTCATTTGACTAAAAATAATATATATATTTTTATTTACATTTATTAAAACTGTTCAGTGAAGTATTATCTCACGTCAGAAAGTGAAAGGTGCGCAGATTAGGTTGCGCATCAAAAACGTAATGAGGTCATTCGATCACTAGATTTTACTCCTCAAATTTTTCTCATACCGGGCGCCTTATATGAAAATCGATTCTTAAGGAGTAAACTCCAAAAATTAGCTTTATTAAGAAGAACTAAGAAAATAGCGGTTTCTACGATTGTGCAGATGGCGTAGTGACTATGATACCTACGTACCAAGTGTCGAAAGTTAATATAATAATAATATATTTATTTTTCAATAATTTGACAGTAATTCTTAAAGTTTACAAACACTAGAAATAGGTATAACACAAAACCAAAAAAAATATAAAATCAGGTATTGAACTATACAAATGAATTATATTAATGACTACTGCACCCGAACTAGGTGTGAACCTGTATCTCGGAGAGCAGTTGTTCCCTTTAGAATAAAATCAATATGGTGGAACATTTTATTCTGACTTAGTGCCATCCATGTCTAACTGTAGAAGAGAGATATTTGGGTGCATGTTTGTGTTTACGTGTGCATGAAAATGAATATGTGTATGTGTGCGTGTGCGTGCGTGTGTGTGTATGTGTATGTGTGTGAGTGCGTGCGTGCATGTTGTGTTGTTTTCGAGGGTGTATATAAATCATCGGCCGTGTTAACATTTGGTATAAAGCTAGTGTTGTTACTATTTTTGAAGTTATTTACGATAAATACCAGATTAATTCAAAGTTTTGATTAAATTTTCAGTTTCTATATAGGAGAGACCGGATAGGTAATTATGGATTTTTTGTTTACAATTGGACCTATTCAGAGGATATATATTAATGATTCTGTTGACTTTGTTATATAAATATGGGCCAAGAAATACATAGAATTTTTTAATGAAAGATGTTTTTATTGTATAATTTTTACAGACTGCATGATATCTGCGTTTAAGCAAAACGTTTTCGTTATAAGGTGTATCAAGATGTTGCTTAAGTAGGATACTTTGGATAAACAACTGTCGGACTGTCAACACCTTACAGGACTGATACAATTCTATCGTCGGATATAGTAATGGTTTAAATGTCATTACTTTTAAAATTGCCCGTTGAGCTATTTCTATGTTTATTAGATAGGTTTTTGAAGCCCCGCCCCACGAAGATATGCAATACGATAATACTGACTGAGCGACAGCAATATAAATTTGTCTCAATAGGATGGCATCGGTTATATGTCGTAGTGTTTTAAAAACATATATAAGCTTGCGAATCCTGCCACATAAATATTTTATATGATCTTTAAAGTTGAGATGGCTGTCCAGTATGATACCTAGATATCTTATAGTATCAACACGCTCTAGAGTGGCACACGAGCAACTAGACTGTGGGTCGCATTCATGAGAAATAATATTGAAGTTCTCAATTTCAGTAACATGACGGGCACTGAAGGCAATGTATTTTGATTTATCAGTATTTAATGTTAGTAAATTTTGAATCATCCACTTCCTTACAATGTTGAAGCCTTTTTGGGCATTATCGTAGACCTTCTCCCAAGTATCAGCACTAAAAAGAAGCACTGTATCGTCTGCGTAAGAGATGAGTCGCCCTTGTGGAAGATTAATATTACCCAGCTCGTTAATGTAAACTAGAAGCAGGGTCGGACCTAACACACTTCCCTGAGGTACGCCATAATTGACAGGTAACTCATTACTGGTGTAATTACCTATTCGCACACACTGTTTTCGTTTCGTAAGATAACTTTTAAAAAGTTTCAGTTGTGTTCCCCTTACACCTAGTCTATCGAGCTTACTTATTAGAATGGGGATCGATATTGTATCAAAAGCCTTACTTAAATCTATAAAGATTGATAGGCACTTTTGTCCTTTATCTATATTCGCAGATAGATAATTAACTAATTTATGCACTGCATCCTCTGTACACTTTCCTTTGCGAAAACCAAATTGTCCATCAAATAGTAATTTCTTCTTCTCAAGAAAAGTCACTAACCTGATGTTGATTAATCTCTCTAAAATTTTAGAGAGCGCTGGCAATATTGAGATAGGTCTGTAATTACGTATGTCACTATTCTCACCGACTTTATGTATAGGACGAACAATAGACTTTTTAAATAGTTCTGGAAAGATACCTAGCTCGAAACAATTATTGAAGATATATGTGAGTGGAGGGATTAAGGTAATATTATTCTGTTTAATTATATTATTTGTAATTTTGTCATATCCCGCTGCGGAAGCACTTTTAAGTTCCGAAATGGCGCGTTCTATTTCTGAGTCACTCAAGTTTTCAAGCACAAAGGAGTCGCGTTGGAAGTGTTTAACAGTATTCTCATAATTGTTTAGGCTTACGGGCACAGTGGTGCTAGTTAATATACAATTTTCTGCTAAGCTTTTGCCTACATTTACGAAGTATTGATTGACATGATTGACTGACGATTGAGGCGTTGGTTGAGTTATCAAAAGTGCATCCATATTATGGGTATTTTTATCTGAATTAGTGATTGATTTAATGGTTCTCCATAGAGATTTGGAGTCATTTCTAACTTTTTCAAGTGAAGCTTTATCATAAGTCCTCTTCACCTTCTTGAGAATTTTGTTACAATAATTTCGATATCGCAAGTATGTAATTTTAAAGACTTGATTATCAGGTGATTGCTTAGATTGTTTATGCAACCTGTCTCGATTTTTCATACATCGCAGAAGGCCTTGCGTAATCCATGGCTTGATAATTCTTTTCCTTCTTGAAAGGTTAAGAGTTTTGGAATTATTTTCTATGGCTTGTTGTAGTTGGTCCACCAAGTAGCTTAAGGATAAATTTGGATCCCGTGAATGATAAATTGGCTCTAAGTCCAAAGCTGCGATATCCACTCTTAGTGTTTCTAAATCGATCTTGGTTATGGTATCCACTGTGTAAGAACGTCGCTGTTTGTGTTCTAGATACATTAAGACCGGAAAGTGATCTGTTAGATTTGTACATGGGATGACTGTGATTGTAGGGTGTTTTGTTTTTATTAAAATGTGATCGAGGGATGTACCGCTAACATCTCTAGTTATTGACGTGTGAGCAGGTAGCAATCCATGGAAAGCAGCCAAGGTAAGATATCGTTCACCAGTCGAATCAATTTTATCAGGATTGATCGGAATATTGATATCTCCAATAACGATGATGTTCTTGAAAACAGAGTGTTCTTTTAATGTATCATTTAAAGATGTAAAAAAGGCGTCGAGATTTTTGACTGAAGGGGAGCGATATAGGGCGATAATGGCAGTTTGTTGTTCGCTTGCCATCACTAAACAATTTGCATCAGAGAATAGGGGTTCTCTTACAGTAAAGCTTAAATACTCTTTGTAGAATATTATAACTCCATCGTTTTGTTTTTTAGCTTCTTTTGTAACAAACGAACGATAGCCCGGAATTTTAGGTAAAATAGAAACCGTTGACGCCCAACATTCAGTGAGAACCAATATATCACATTCGATTTTCAGTCTAGCCAACATTAGTTCCAGACCAGTCATATTGCAGCATATACTACGTATGTTCTGCGTGAGTATGATAAGTCCCGACTGTGGATTAGGAATACATTTGTAGGAATCCTCTACACTGCACGAGAATACTCTAGACACGGTTACATCATCCAGACTCATACCTAAATCATTAAATTTATCGAATGTTAGTTGTAATCAACATAGGACCCGACTTTGTGAGTAATATGTCATGTATGAAGCCATTTACTGTAAAAGGAAAAGAAACCGAATAATTGTATTGATTATAATTAATATATATGAGATGATTAGTCTTGCTACGGTAAACGTGAAAAGAAACCTGGTATCCATTTGCGAGCCGATATAAAATATATATGTTTTGGGTAAGTACAGCAGTTATACTTTGTGTGATACACAGGTTATTATTCTGAGTGCTTATGATGTTTTAACTTGTGTCCATGAAATTTACATGAAATTAACGCGGTGGAATCCATAAAAATAGTTTTCATTTCAAATGTGTAATAAATGCGTAAACATTGGAACAACTTTCCGTGTGGTGACGGAGTAAGAATACAATTCACCACCCCCTATCTTGCCCGTGGGTGATCGTAAGAGACGACTAAGGGATATGTAACGCATATAACTTCTATGCAAGAGAAGGAAAACTCAAAACAAATTGTATTTTTTTTTTTTTTGGGGTGGGCTATGGTCGGCGCACTCCTCGCACCACTCCATCCGGGGTGACAGAGGGGCGTAAGCATGCACACCCGTAACCCACCTGTGACGTCGCCTTCGTCGTTGGGCCGAACACCGGAGCAGAATGACTTGACGTCAGTGGTCGGCCCGACGGAATACCCCTGAGGAGTACCCTCTCCTCGACCGACATCCCCCCCTCGGGTAGGATGTCGGTCTTTAAACAAATTGTATACCAACACGTCTGACCAGCCTGGTATAGTAGGTCAATTTCCCTCCCATTATGGAGGAGGCTCGAGCCCAGCAGTGGGATATATGTGAGCTGAGATGATGATGATGATGAAACATCAGAAATCACTAGTACATACATACATATCATCACGCCATATCCCTTGCAGGGTAGGCAGAGAGAACAGAGTGCCAGAGAACTTTATCTTCATAATAATCCATCCATCACTAGTACATAATTGTAAAAAATATCGATCTTCTTACCAGCGGCCTACCTATTAACGTTCACTGTCAGATATAACACACATACATATCATCACGCCATATCCCTTGTAGGGTAGGCAGAGAGAACAGAGTGCCAGAGAACTCTATCTCTGCATACTTCACTCGCTTCCTCAACATTCATAATTCTCTTCATACACGCTCGCCGGTTTCGGAGACTCTTGACTCCACCTTCCTTCAGTACATGACCGATCTGGTCTAGGTAGGTTAGTCTCGGTCTCCCTTGGTACCTACATCCTTCCACTTTCGCATTGTATATCTTCTTAACCAGGCGTTCGTTCGGCATTCTTTCCACATGTCCGAACCATCGGAGCATTCCCTTTCGCATCTTTACACCAATACTCTCTTTCATACCTACTCGCTCTCTTACGTCGTCGTTACGAATGCGGTCGGTCAGCCTAACTCCACAGATTTTCCGCAGAGATCGCATTTCGACCGCATTAATTTTACTATCATACTCTTTTCTGCATACCCAACTCTCGCTTCCATACAGTAATGTTGGGACAAGCACTGCGTTATGTATTGTTACACGTGCCTTCTGGCTGAGGTGGTGGCTGCCGAGAAGTTGCCCCAACGCTCCGTTCACTCTATTTCCCGCATTCACTCTTCGCTCTATATCAGTGGTGTACCTTCCATCTCGGCTAAATCCACATCCAAGATATACAAATTCATCCACTTGCTCTAGTACATCATTACCTATTGTTACTCTTACATCTGTTCTGGTTTTATCTCTTTCAAAGACCATTATTTTGGTTTTGCTCACATTCACGCGTAGACCCCTTTTCTTACAATCTTCTGTCATTGTGTCGACTAGGGTCTGCAGGTCAGTCGCTGACTGTGCCAGCAGGACTGCATCATCTGCATAAAGCAGAGCAGTGACCACTGAGTCGCCCATCTGGACTCCCATATTCATATCGTTCAATCTTTGGAGACATTTATCCAGATATATGATAAACAGCCTGGCTGACAGAACGCACCCCTGCTTAACGCCGATATTGACGTCAAACCAAGGCGACATTCCATCATCCAGCCGCACACAGGCTCTACAGCCCATGTAACTGGACTGCACAGCCTGTAGCAGTTTACCGTTAATACCATACTCCGGTAAAATGTCCCAAAGTTCCTTTCGTACAACCGTGTCAAATGCTCTCTCCAGATCCACAAAACTGCAGAAAACCCTCTGACCTAGAGCCAGATGCTTCTCCACAATGTTGCGCAGAGAGAACACTTGATCCATGCATCCCCTTCCACTCCTGAAACCTCCTTGTGTCTCACACAGTAAACCATCGGACACCATCCTCATTCTCCTTTCAATAATTTTTCCATACACTTTTGCTGCCAAACTGGTCAAGCTTATGGCTCTGTAATTTGCGCAGTCATAACGTGAACCCTTGTTTTTAAACAAAGGCACGATGACTGCGCTATTCCAGTCCCTGGGAACCATTCCCGAGCTCCAACATAAATTGAGGAGCAACAGGAACGCCTCCCAGACACAAGAGCCACCGAGCTTGATCATCTCGGCAGACACCATATCAATGCCCGCTGCCTTACTATTTTTCAAACTTCTTATCGCCCATTCAACTTCATCCATACTGATGCCATCGGAGGACGCCGTTGTCGAATGTTGATCTACTAAACCACATCAATCGAGATCAAGTAATCCTTCACACCTGAGGCCAAGCGAGAGGACAACAGCACTCCTACCCCCATGCTGGCTCGATCGCTCTGTGGTACACCAGACCACAGAGCCATCCCGCCACCAGGAAGATCGCAGGCGTCGCTGCCCCTTCGCTTGGTCTCTGTTACACAGAGCACGTCTAGCTGTTTGTCCGCCATGACGGATATCAGCTCGTGCAACTTACCTTCCACACAACCTCTTACATTCCACGTGCCCACCCGGCACTCCGTTCTCCTCGACTCGCCTAACTGGGCAAGGCGTGATGGGTGGCGGCCCCCATCGCCGCAACTGCCGATGTTCGTACCGACGGGGGCGGTTCGGTACGCGTCGCCTCCGGGGGACGCCCTAACCCGCATTGTGGTACGCATTTCGAGCCGGATTAGCAGTCTAATTAGACTGGCAGGGGACGCGAACGAGCACGCTCCGGACTATGCCCCCCCAGACTGTCAGATATAAGACTCTCCAAACGAGGAAACTTCATGATGACCATACTTGCAAGCGTTTTGGGATTGTAATTCCTGTTATGAGGTTTTCAAGCGAGAACTTCTGAGTTTTTGACCATTCCTTAGCTCAATTACAGAATATCGTTAACCGGCTGGGTTGCAGAGAACAGATTGAAGACATTACACAGAAAAAAAAACTACAAAAATAAATTGCAAAAAGAGTTTGATAGCGGCGGGATTCGAACCCACGCACTTTTGGACTGGTGCCTATTACAAGCGCCTTAGACCACTCGGCCACGCTTTCTGCCTAAAATGAAGGCAAAATTAACTGCTGCTTTTCAACCATACAAACTATCAAATAAATTACATGGTACGCGGAATTTAGGTTTTATTTTCGTTACGTAATTTCTTGATTCGGTCGCCGCGCTCAAAGTCCCCGATAAAAGCTATGCAATAGCTTAAAGATGACGTTGATAATTATAATAAAATGGCGAATTGATCAACTAAAGTGAAACACCCACAATTTCTATGAATACTTCACGAAGACGTTTACTACAATGTTGTCAAAAATATACTCCACATTTGACCGGAAGTTGTCATGTTATGGTATCGTTCGTAACTTCCGGTTGCCTTGTACCCTTCGTGTATAAAACGACATGTGACACATATGATAAAAAGCCTTTTAATATTATTTAAATAGATGAAAGAAAACATTTTGCACCTAAAATACTTTAGCAATGCTTATATTGCCAACTCGTACATTGCTCAAAGGTGTCGTAAAAGACCACCAAGAGCTTTTACGTTGACCTGGCACAATTCCATCTGATGCCGTTTGGTTAATAATTACATACCCAAGGTAGGTTGACGTCGGGCAGGTTTATTTAGCCTAATCTTTTATGGACTATAGAAACTTGAGTTTCATTAAACCAAAGTTTGAAATTATTGGAACTAGAAATATGAAATTTTGACAGTAGTATCTTTTTGCAGCGAAGAGACTTATTAAGAAAGAATTTGAATGAAAGGAAACTCCAAAAAAGAATAGAAAAAATTGAGTGGTCATAAAAAGAAAATCTGTTGTCTTTAAAATAAGCGCAAATACTATTTAGTAAAAAAAAAATAACTCAACACGCGATTCAGCATTCAGTTTTTTTTCACTAAGGGTGTCATTTTTTTTTTAAAATATCCTAAGCAAATTCCGTGTGGTGATGGAGTAGGAATACAATTTACCACCTCTTACCTGTGGATGATCGTAAGAGACGACTAAAGGATATAAAACGCATATAACATCTATGCAAGAAAAGGAAACTTGAAATACAACCCTATACCAACACGTCTGACCAGCGTGGTATAGTAGGTCAATTTCCCTCCAACTATGGAGCAGGCTCGAGTCCAACAATGGGACATGTATGAGCTGATATGATGATGATGATCCATTGGAAATAGTCCTTATATTGTGGGAGACTTCACAAAAATATAATTAATGAACGCAAATTAAACCTAGATTTGCCATTCTTAGCCACAATTAGTGAATCTTAAAACTGTTGCCGTGCTGGGAATTGAACATATTTCACTGGCACAGTATTCCGGTACTACTATCCCATTTTGCGGCGATACCTTTACTTGATTCTTATAATACAACAAGTTTGCAGAAATAATTAGTAGACCGCGTTTTACTTTTCTGACTTTAGAAACTCGCTAAAATACAATATTTGGAAACTCAGCCCCTGAAAGAAAGATATTCTCCCTAAGAGTGTAAAATAAATTTTGCATTGATATTTTAACTAACATTTTATCAGCTATGTGGTAACGGCTACAAATAATAGCAATCCTTATTTTGCTCGTGGATGTCGTAAAAGACGACTAAGAGCCTTATAACGACCTGGGCTAACTCCATCTGATGCCATTTGGTCAATAATTACATTTCCAAGGAGGGTTGACGTCTCCGGGAGCATTTCCGCCGAATTGCTCCCCGGCTGGTCGGCGCAGCGTCCGCCCTATCGCGGCTCATGCTGAATGTGGGCGGACCCAGTTTCGAGGGCCGACGGCTGTATGCGGGGGTGATCCGTTCGATGGCCATGTACGGCGCACCCGTGTGGGCGAAGGCTCTGAACGCCCGACGGAATACCCCTGAGGAGTACCCTCTCCTTGACCGACGTCCCCCCCCTCGGGTAGGATGTCGGTCTTTGTTCGTGGATTCGTATGTACTATGAAATGCTCAAGGCTGTTCTGTGGAGACCGGGGTATTGACCGAGGCGGCATGCCTACTGGCCGGGACATTCCCGTGGGACCTAGAGGCGGAGATGCTCGCCGACCTCTAACGGCGGGTTACCTCAGTGCGCGACGAATTGAGAAAAGACGCAAGCAATTGGGATAAGAGTAGGATATTGATGATAACAGAAATTAATAAAAATCATATTTAACGTGGATATTGCATGTAATATCTACCAATACAAAGTCGTGGGCAAAAGCTAGCGGTTGTATAGGCAGCTGAGCAGGTAGTTATGAGCTTTTTAGCCAAGACTTATCATAATGATTATAAGGCAGCTGTGGATTGCTCTCGGTAGATGTTTCTTTCCACATTTTATTTTTCAAAGAACCGCTTAGCGTTGGACCTAATCCCTATTTCAGCTCTATAATGCCTGTGTTTCTTACTTACGTAAAAGAATAAAGAATACTCTGTGTTATTCTCATTACACTTAGAGATATTTTATAATAATAATTACCAATATTAATATATTTTTTAATTAAAAATAGATAACACTCTTGCTTTTGCGGTGGACTATGGAGGTGGTCACATCCCACCAAATCGGTCCGGGGCGACAGAAGAGGCGGTGCGCGAACCCATAGACCCACCCTGCAAGCTCCTCTCTTCGCCGTGCGAGCGGGCCACCGGTATCCGATCTTTGTCTTCGGTCGCCCGCCTGGCGGTTCACACTCACGGGTTTCTCTCGAGTCGATGCCCCGACAGCTTTCGCTGTCGTGGCATCATACTCACGCGGTGGCCTCACTTCGGGTGACCAGACTAGTCCCCGGTCCGATCACCCGATTCCTCGGCTAGGGCGGCATCAGGCGCAAATAGATAACACCCTACACTAAAGAAATAATTCTTATATACATATACAATTTACGTATAGAAATTATAACTAAACTCGGAACAAGCATTTAAGTATCGCACAAAATCTAGTTCTGCGTGGCAATTAAACTCACGTTTTGTCGTTAGACTTGGTATTTTAACCACTAATGTGCGGTTAGTAGAAGAATAAAGGCACATCTTTCTCCTCTAGCTGACGTGGAAGCCGAGAACCATGTAACATTTTATGTAAGGTTTTCATTAAATTTTATAGTAGACTGCTTGCTTTACTTCAAACTGTCTGGTTATGCAAAAGTTTACACATTACACATAGAATTGATATTCATCCATGTAGAAGTATTAGTCGGATTTTACGATGGCTAGGAGTAATAACAGTATTAGGATGTCTGCCTATATTATTTTATAATCTATACTTCTGGGCAGTTTCATCAAAATCGGTAGTAATTTTCAAATGAAAGAGTTACTTATATTCGTAGTAAAAGTCTCATAAATTAGAAAACTAGATTTAAAAATTTTGGAATAAAGATTAGGATTTTTGGCAAATGAGGATTAGTACTCGTATATGGAGCGGGATAGAATCCGAAATGCAGAAATCCACAGAATAACGGGTGTAACCGACATAGCACGAAGAATTAGCACGCTGAAGTGGAAGAAAGGTTCTCGAGTGGTGACCACGTATCGGACGACGCAGTGTAGGACGAACTAGATGGACGGACGACCTTGTGAAGGTTGCTGAGCGTCGTTGGATGCAGGCGGCACAGAACCGCACTCTGTGGCGTAACATGAGCGAGGCCTACGTCCAGCAGTGGACAGGAATAGGCTGAGATGATGAGATGATGATATGGAGCGGTACTCACCCTTTCCGCCGAGGTAATTGAGGAGAGTGATGGCTGCTCTAGTAGTTAAATTATGATCAGGTGTCGCTTATAGGATCTGAGCCAGCAATAATATTTGAGAATTATATTATAGAGTGATTCCAAATCTGGAGCTTATACTACCGCTGCTAGCTTATTGGGTGAAAATTAAATTTAATCAATGTAAAATTATCAATATGTATATGTCGACAAGGGGTTATGAATAAATTAAATAATATTTAGATAAGTCGAAATAAATTTCTATCATCGTCATTATCATCACAGCCCATATATTTCCCACTGTTGGGCTCAGGCCTCCTCCGTAATAGGAGGGAAATTAACCTACTATACCGCGCTGGTCAGACATGTTAATACAGAATTTTGTTTTGAGTTGTCGTTCTCTTGCATAGATGTTATATTCGTTTTTATATCCTTTAATCGTCTCTTACGATCACTCACGGCTAAGATAGGGAGTGGTGAATAAGTATTCTTACTCCTTCACCACACGGAAAACGCCGAGGGATTTATTCATAATAAATAATTTTGATGGAGTCGCCGAAACCGGCGAGCGTGTATGAAGAGAATTATGAATGTTGAGGAAGCGAGTGAAGTATGCAGAGATAGAGTTCTCTGGCACTCTGTTCTCTCTGCCTACCCTGCAAGGGATATGGCGTGATGATATGATGATGATGATGAAATAATTTTGAATTATTAAAAAGTAGGTTTTTTTTTAGATAAATCGAAATAAAATCCTATACCGATCTGTGTTTAATTTCTCCACACTCTACAGTTTGAAGAAAATAGATAAATTAATTTTATTTAAGCATAGTATTTAAGTAAATACAATACAAAATACACAATGTAGGTGTAATATAAACATATTGAATTCTTCGACAAATAATTTACACGCCGTTTATATCACGATCACATGACGAACAGAACGGCCCGTAGTAAAAGCTAATTATAAAGACTTGTGATACGAAAATTCCGTAATAGTGTTGAGGGGAAATAGATCCCACGTCATCACCCTACATTGGGTACGCATCATCATTATTTTACGTTATGTATATGACGGTGATCATGACGCATTAATATGACATCAGTTTTTGGCATTTAATGATATACAAATTTTATGACGATATTAATTTATTGTACAGTGACTCTTGTCATTAGACCGAGGATAGGGATGTTAAATCGATTCCCAGTCAGATATTTGGAAATTAAAAGTTTGACTCAAATTTTAATACTATTGCCAGTACAAAAAGAAAATGATTCTATATGTTTAAAAAATTATATTGGTTATGATCAGTTATATTAAACATTTACATACATACAAGGGTAGGCAGAAAGAACAGAGTGCCAGAGAACTCTATCTTTGCATACTTCACTCGCTTCCTCAACATTCATAATTCTCTTCATACACGCTCGCCGGTTCCGGAGACTCTTGACTCCACCTTCCTTCAGTACATGATCGATCTGGTCTAGGTAGTTTAGTCTCGGTCTCCCTCGGTACCTACATCCTTCCACTTTCGTATCCCACTGTTGGGCTCGAGCATCCTCCATAACAGGAGGGAAATAAATATATTGTACCACGCTGGTCAGACATTCTGATATAAGGTTTAGATTCTAGTTTTCCTTCTCTGCATAGATGTTAAAATGCGTTTTATATCCCTTAGTCGTCTCTTACGATCACCCACGGGTGAGATAGATTGAAAAGCTTAGTAATTAGAAATAGTATAACGGAAATTATATATTATTGTTATTCATAGTTATATTAAACTTAATTTAAACAGAAGGGTTAATTATTTTAAGGATTCATTTGCGTTGTTAAATCTAAAGGAAACCTTTTTTACATAAATTCTGTTGTCTTTACGTAGAAAAGGTTTGGAATGCACTAAGGAATTAATTCTCATACTACAGAAACAAATTGTGTATTTGCAATTATGAATAAATAAATGAAACTTTCATCACTATTTTTCATCATTTCAGCTCATATATGTCCCACTATTAGGCTCGAGCCTCCTCCATAGTGGGAGGGAAATTGACCTACTATACTACGCTGGTCAGACATGTTAGTATAGGGTTTTTTTCGAATTTTCCTTCTCTCGCATGGATGTAATATGCGTTTTATATCCATTAGTCGTCTCGTACGACCACCCACGGGTAAGATAGGGGGTGGTGAATTATATTCTTACTCCGTCACCACACGGAACACATAAAACTTTACTCACATACAGTTAGCGGATATAAAATATACCAAGACTCAGAATAAAACTTGTGAATCACGCAAATTTCCGTCCAGCTTGAGTATCGAACCCGACATCACTTGGCTCGGTAATTGGGTATCTCGGTTGATGGTGAGTCATACAGTTGAAAGTATTTTATTTGAAACAAGACTTGATGGAAAAAGTATTTTTGTTGTACTTTCTTGCTAGTGCTTAATAAAAATTGAAAAAACAAATCTTTGCTCTTTTTGCGTGCATTTTTAAAATGAACAGTTTTATTTTCTATAAAAAAATAGATTTGAAATAAACCCAAAAAACATTTTGAAACGCTTCCCTAGAGTAGCATTTTATATACATTCCTTATTCTGGAGCAAAATTTCGCTATCAAAATAGACTGCCCCAGGGACATATTTTTAGTCCTATTATTAATTCTGTTGCTACCATAAGCCGTACATAATTTAGGAGTAAAGGGATTGCTATTGACTCGTATTTTATCAATCTTTACCTTATCAATTATTTCATTTAAAAAATTGACAAACGTTTTTCGTAGCAAGTTTGCCGTCTACGTACTAAAACCCTGCAGTATTCCTTCCATCTACGTATTGGAATTGAGGGCTACGCTCATCGCTTTCATATTTCTACCATTAACAGAATTGGATCACCATTTCTGACAACTTAAGTTGATTTTGTGGACCTAGACACTTCACTCAGTAGAGCCTAAAACAGCGCTACTTATTCCATCTAGATTAAACAAGAAGGCACGCTGTACCGACCTTATATAAATACTGGGATAATAAGATGATGATAATAATTTGATTTTATTCTCTATGCTAACCTGTCTGATCAGCTTGAGATATTAGATCAATTTCCCTTCTATTGTGAAGGAGGCTCGAGGTCAATTGGACATATTTTAGCTATGATAATGATGATGATGAATTCTGATTCACAATGCAATTTGTGAATGCATTGTCAGTTAATTTCATATATGTAAAAAAATATAAACATTTGTTCTTTATACAGCGAGAGTAACAAAAATATATAATAAGTTATGCCTTTAAGACCACATAAACAGAACTAAAAACTTCATCAAGGCGAGGTTAATAATACGAAATACAACGTTTTTTTTTGTTCTATATTTTTTTTATTGTTATTATATATTTATAATTATAATTTTGGTGTTGATGCTGTTTGGTAGCGGCTACTAATACTACCAACCCTTACTTTGCTCGTGGATGTCGAGAGTCTTATAACGACCTAGGCCAACTCCATCTCATGCCGTTTGGTCAACAATTAAATTCCCAAGGAGGGTTGACGTCTGGCACGCGGCCCGTCGATTGAAACAGTACATATTGTGTCGACCCCAAGTAATTGGAATAAGAGTAGGAGAATGATGATGAATTATAATTGTTGATAATTTATTTTGGTAAATTTTGCTCTAACTGATGCTCATTTTTATTATACTCTAAAAACGTTTTCTTAGTCGACGCGAGGCGAGTTTACACGAACTAGAGTTGCATAGCTAAGCGTAACAGATCAGTCTTATTCAATACCCACATAATAAAGTTTACAGCGCGCTTAAACAAATTTTCATTAAAAAGAAAAGAAAATTTTATCCGTTTACTGTTCATAGAAATAGTATTAATAATCAACGTTCTTAAAACAGAAACAAACATTCTAACAATTAAAATAAGCATTTTATGAATAAGAATTGTTTATATAATCAATTGAGAAAGTTCAATTTCAAATTGTCTATGGTGGAAAATAGACAAAAATGCCTCAAATGTAATAAAACATACGGGATATTGTCCAGACTAGTTTTGTTACAGAAATTAACAAGATCTAAACGTCCATTGTGCTCGTATAACTGTATATACCCATGTATTTATAGCATTTTACATTCATCCATAGGATTACGAAGTATAGATACAAGGGGTCCGAATGGTATAGATTTTTCCATAGTAGGTATTCATGGACACAATAATAAACCCAGATCTTAGTTCTCTTTTCTGCCACTAGCTGCGCTAGAGTTTAGGACGTACCGATGCTATTATTATTATTACACATAAACACGCGTTAGCACGCAAATGATGAATTTAAATAATTTTAATATAAAAATCCGGAGCTGTCAATAGCAACAAAACTTCCCGCGTAAGGATTTAAACGAGTATTTATTGAAAAGTGGCGCGCTCTACTGGCCAAAATTTTGTACCCTAAATTGAAACCATTTGTTCAACATTACGTTCTGACTCCTTTGTATACTTCGTGCATAGGATGACGGAATAAGAATATAATTCAATACCCCCTCTCTGTTACTGTGTCCTAAAAGCTCATTCATCATCATCACCTTGCTATTATTTCAATTACTTGGAGTCGACGCAATATGTACTCCACTTCCATCGTACATATTGCAATATCATTTTTCTACTCTTATCCCAATTGCTTGGGGTCGATACAATATGTACTCTTCTTTCATAGTAAATATTGTAAAAGTTATGGGCAATAGTTTTATGACCGGCCGCCTGCCAGACGTCAACCCTCCTTGGGAATGTAATTGTTGACCATCGTACATATTGCAATAATTTTAACCGGCCGCCTGCCTGACGTGAAACCTCCTTGGAAATGTCTGTAATTATTGACCAAACCGCTTCAGATTGAGATAACTCAGATCTTTGTCAAGTTCTTAGTCGACTTTTACGACATTACTAGAAGTATTCGTAGCGTAAATCGTAAAATATAATACATTACGCCACATCCCTTGCAGGGTAGGCAGAGAGAACAGAGTGCCAGAGAACTCTATCCTTGCATACTTCACTCGCTTCCTCAACATTCATAATTTTCTACATACACGTTCGCCGGATTCGGAGACTCTTGACTTCACCTTTCTTCAGTACGTGACCAATCTAGTCTAGGTAGGTGAGTCTCGGTCTCCAACGGTACCTACATACTTCCACTTTCGCATTGTATATCTTCTTAACCAGACGTTCGTTTGGCATTCTTTCCACATGTCCGAACCATCGAACCATTACCAACCATAAAATATTAATAAGGGATATAATGTGGAGATAATATGTGCTAATCAATTCCCTTCTATTTTAACGGAACGGAAGCTCGAGACCAATAGTGAATCTCAGATGATCTAAGATAATTCATCCGTATCAATTGTGTCCTCAATGATCAAGTTCGAAAATCGTTACACTCATCAAAAACATTCCATAGCCAATGCTGTCTCACTTTAATGGCACGAATCTAATATTTTAACGACAAATAAATCATTTATCGATCGCAGCATAACATCAATCAAGTGTGACGTAAAGGCACACATCTGTCGCCGATCGTGTTCATTGTACGATATTATCGACCTTAAAGACGTATTGTGGACAGTTTTAAAGTTTTCTATCAATCTGTTATTATTTGTTAGTTCTACATTGATAGAGCAATGTTGCTGATAAGTTTCTGCGTATAGCCATAAATATGTTGGCCTTTTTAAGGGGTAGAATTAGAAATCTCTCTTGAAAATTTATGTCTTACATGATATTTTTTTATTTTTTTATTGCTTGTGGTGGCAAACGAGCAGATAGCAGTTGGGCTGCCGGCTCTCTCGCTCACCGAACGAAGCGTAATAGCACATTGCTAAGCTCAGCGGCTTATGCGGTAAAAAAAATTCGAATGTTAACCGATTTTGAAACGGCTAGAATTGTTTATTTCGCCTACTTCCATAGTCTTATGTCTTATGGCATACTGCTTTGGGGTTGCTCTGCAGATTTGAATAACATCTTTGTTCTTCAAAAACGGGCTGTCCGCGCGATTTATAATCTAGGGCCAAGAGCTTCACTGAGAGAAAAAATTAGGGCAATAAACATTCTAACCGTTGTATCACAATTCATATTCGAAAACATATTATATGTAAAAAAAAATATTAATGAATTTGATAAATATAGTGATATTCACCGTGTGAACACTAGGAATAAGGATAATCTAGTTATCTATCATACTCGTCTACAAAAAATTAGTAGGTCTTTCATGGGGCAATGTATACGCTTTTACAATAAACTGCCTAAAGATATCCGAGATATGCCAATGAATAAGTTCAAAAAGGCTATCAAAAACAGACTGTGCAGAAAAGGATATTACAGCATTTCGGATTATCTAAATGATAATACGGAATGGTTATGAGCAGCTCCTCTCTCAGCAATTGCCCTTTTAATGTTTATCTTTTACTCTTACTCTTGTATTATTTGTATTGTCTTAATTGTACAGTGTAGCGTGTTTTGCCTAACGAGTTATGTATTTATTTATCCAAGCTATCTGTTTCAAATTTATAGATTATGGTGTGGTCATGCTCACTGAAAAGGTCTCTGCTTGCGGTAGCTACGTGGAGCGGGTCTCTCCCTTCTCTCCAATGTGGTTGAGGGGCGTGATGGCTGCTCTAATAGTTAACTCGTGATCGGGTGCCGCTTGTGGGATCTGGTCCAGCCATTTTTCTTTCTTTTTTGTTTTATAAATATTCTTAGTTTAATTTTGTATTATATACAAAATTTAAAAAAATGAATCTTTACTCGAAGGGCATATCACTGCAGCTAACATAAATTAACCATGTAACCAAACTCTTTTGTGAAAAAATATAATAATAAAAAAAAAATGATGAGCCCACTGAGTTTCTTGCCGGATCTTCTCAGTATGTGGCTGCTTTCCGATCCGGTGGTAGATTAATTAAATTTAATTTAAAACACAATGTAAAATTGACAATATGTAAGTGCCCCTATGGGGCTTATGCAAAATAAATGATTTGATTTGATTGCCATTACTCAGACGTTGATCTTCTGCGAGAGTGTGGTACTACCCCAGACGGACCGGCCCGCGGCTGTAGACAGAGCACTGTCCACAGCGTGCTCCTACCTCTATTTCTATTTGATAGTAGCATGTTTCTATTGGCCTTCATTTTATGAGTGATTAGTTTTAGGTTTTTATCATGATTATCACAATTCACCACCCCCTATCTTACTCGTGGGTAATCGTAAGAGGGATATGAAACGCATATAACATCTAACCAAGAGAAGGAAAACTCGATACAAAACCATATACCAACACGTCTGACCAGCGTGGTATTGTAGGTCTATTTCACTCCCATTATGGAGGAGGCTCTAACCCAATAGTGGGACATATATGAGCTGAAATGATGATGATGAATAATGATCATGATTATCATTTTAGTTCATATATATCCCACAGCTGCGCTCGAGCCTCCTTCACACTAGGAGGGAAATTGACCTACTACGCTGGTCATACATGTTAGTATAGGGTTTTACTTCGAGTTTTCCTTCTCTTCCATAAGATGTTATATGCATATTTTATCACTTAGTCCTCTTTTAATATCACCCACGGGTAAGATAGAGGGTAGTGAATTGTATTCTTACTCCGTCACCAAACGGTAAGATATTTTTATCAATATTTACAAAATATGGAGTTTTTAATGACGCATCAAGAATGCAATTCACCATCCTCTATCTTGTTCGTAAGTGTATTTAAAATCTTACTGAGAACCAGAGTGACCTAACTGCATTTTTGCAACTTTTAACCTAATTGCAATTTCGTAATCTAAAAATGTTTTATCTACAAAACCACAGTGGTCAAAAATTGTTTACAAGCTCTTAACAATAAATGGCAGTGCAAATACCTGTTCGTCGTTTAACTTATGTTCAAGTTGATTAAATTGAATTGAATTTATTTTTAATTTCCTCTATATTGTAAAACATGGTTCCTGTAGTTAGGCTGCTCTGGTTCTAGCAGCTTCATACAATATCTATATAAGAGTACAAAAAACTCGTAATAATAACTCATACCAAACCCGTCTGACAAATGGTATAATATATCAATTTCAGTTCTATTGCGAAGGAGGTTTGATCCCAGTAGTGGGACTGACGTTGACGTGATGGTGTTAACTGGGTTAAACATATATATTTTATCTCACAATTTGATTGTGATTCTATATATAAAATTTTATATAGAATCATTTTCTTTTTGTACTGTCAATGAATTTGTATTAAAAATTTAGGTCAAAATTTAATAACTAATACTGTAGCGGTTAGATATAAATCTCTGTAATAACGATGACTTGTTGGACGTGAAACACTTTAGTTTTCCCATGACCATGAACGTTGTAAATTGTTCGAAACGTCGAGCAATTAAAAATCAAATATAAACGAGATAGAATCCGTAAAAATGGTTTTATTTCAAAAGTGTAATACTCGCATTTCGTGTGGTGACGGAGTAAGAATACTATTTACCACGCCATATCTTACCCGTGGGTGATCGTACGAGACGACTAAGGGATATAAAACGCATATAACATCTATGCGAGAGAAGGAAAACTCGAAACAAAACCTTATAGTAACACGTCTGACCAGCGCGGTATAGTAGGTTAATTTCCCTCCTATTACGGAGGAGGCCCGAGCCCAACAGTGGTACATTTATGGGCCGTAATGATGATGATGATAAATACTCGCATAAACATCTGAAATCTATAAGTTATACTGTGAAATAAATATTATATATTTTTAATATTGTTTATTATACTTGTCTAAAAGATTCCACAATAAAACGACCTGCAGGTAAATATAAAAATAGACTAGAAATACCGAATAAAGCATGGATAGATTGTTTGATATATGGCATGTTTAGGAAACGATATGGGCGTGGTATTGACGAATGATAGGGCTGTATGGAACAGCTATTATGATTGACATATGGTCTCAATTTTGCCAATACCAATATTTAATATTTTCTTAGTTAAATAATAAAAAAAATTCTACACAACATTTAAATGCTTTTGCTCTATTTTTTTTTAAATTAATTTGAAATAATACTATTTTTATAGATTCTATCGCCTTTGTATTTGATTTCTAATCTTCCGACACTATAAAGTGTTCGACATTTTACAGCATTTATGGTCACGCAAGGACTGACCATATTCTCTGTCCATACGCCCAAAAGTTTTATTTCAAATATATATTATATACTAGCAGACGCGACCACGCGTTGCTGTGGCTAAGGTAGCCTCAGTAACACGTGGTGGTTAGGCTAATAAATTGTAGCTTATATAAAACGTTCGTACGTTTAATATAGCGCTGTCTATTAAGTACTTACTCAATGCAGTCAACAGATATCTGTTAGAATCGTTTGGAGATAACAGATAATTGTGACTGTTAAATAATAGACAAATAATTTGCAATAAAATAATATTGCGACTATAAATTAAGATGGAAGCTATCCTGTCTTTTAAGTTGGATCAAACTACACATGCTGTGCAAATTTGATTAAAATTGGTCAAGTACTTTAGGAGTCCATCGCGGACAAACAACGTGACGCATAATTTATGTATTTATACTAGCAGACCGGGCCACGCGTTGCTGTGGCTTAGGTTAGCCTCAGTAACACTTTTTGTTTATTCTAACAAATTTTAGCTTATATGAAGCGTTTTTACATTTAACATCGCTATGTTGATCGCTATGATGGCGCTGCCATCTATTAAATACTTACTGAATCCAGTCAACAGATTCCGCCATATTTTAAAATCATTTTGATGTGACATATGATTTTGACTGTCAAATATTAAACAAATAATTTGCAATAAAATAATATTAATATAAATTGAGATTTAAGCTATCCTATCTTTTAAGTTGGATCAAACTACACATGCTGTGCAAATTTGGTTAAAATCGGTTAAGTACTTTATGAGTCCATCGCGGACAAACAACGTGACACGTAATTTATATATATTAAGATTATCTTAATTCGCGTAAACATCAGAAATCATTATTTAAAATTAATATTAAGTTAAAGACTTATACAAGACGATAAGGAATTGATTTCTCTATAACAAAAGCCTGTATTTCGAGGACTTTATAAAAACACATTTAATAGACATATTTTTAAACCCATATTCAGAACAACCATTGGTAGGTCATACATAGCATTATTTTACATGGTAATCGAATTCTATTCAGTTTGACATCAAAGAGACAGTATATGTTTGGTTAATAATTTAACCACTATACTACCTAAACATATCATCCCTCCATCCATCCATCAGCTCGCAGATGTCCACTGTTGAACATAGACTACCCTAAGGGAATGTCACTTAGAGCGGTCCCGTGCAACCCTCAACCAATGGTTTCCGGCGACCTTCAAAATATCATCAATCCATCTAGTGGGGGATCGTTCTACGTTGCATTATATCTGTGTGAAAAGTCGTATCGTATATATATAGCCATATCAATTTATTTTACAGTCTAAAGCTTTTATGCCTGATGGATTAAGAAATATTTAACTCTACATGGGACTTTTGGCCCGCTCTTAATGCCTACTTTACTTACTTTATTATTAATAATAATAATAATCTTTATTGAACACTAAATACATATGACAGTTTACATAGATGTCTCTGCCTCTTGAATTAGGTAATACCTGTGTTTCAAGAGACAGTTCCTTCCCGAAATACATAAATCTTGAACATCAAATTATTTTACAGTAACATACATTATAAATAATGAACGAAGCGCAATAGCACATCGCCAATACTCATACGTCGATCTTCTGCGAGAGTGATATAGATTTACATTAATACGTACATATAAAAAAAAATACAATAATTTTTTTTTTTTTTAAATGATAGATTAGATTCAGCGAAAATATCGGTAGCAGACAAGTTCGGGTTATATGTTTCCTCCGTACTCCGCCATTGGTTCTGCACTTAACAGTGTGAAACAAACAAAAATATTAATAAGCTACTAGTATTATAAACCTATAGATTGTACAGATATGAATTCCAGTTAATAACTACTTGATAACATTCCCTTTAGTTCCTAAGTGTCTGTTCTACTATACTATTGATCTATGCCAGCGTGTTCTGGCCGCGATCCAGCGTCGCTGGTCAGAAATAGCTGTAGCGACACTTTCCATGTGTTTAAATTGCCTATACAAGCGAATTTTATAAACTATTTTTAATAATAACTATTATATTTGAACTGGTTTCAATATTATTACTCTGTTTATTTGCTTCTACGAGAGTATGCCTGATATGTTTTTTAAGCAGACGAGAGTATCCAAGACTATACACGCCTACACAAACTGATGACTATATAGACGGCGGACTTGTCTCCTTAACGACCTCCCACATTAAGCGTTATGGGTTCAATCCCC
Organism: Lymantria monacha; assembly: GCA_905163515.2. Taxonomy (NCBI): domain Eukaryota; kingdom Metazoa; phylum Arthropoda; class Insecta; order Lepidoptera; family Erebidae; genus Lymantria; species Lymantria monacha. Next base: position 7,361,741 of record LR991107.1, on the reverse strand, counting down.
TTGCAAGAGAGTTCTTTATGTGAGCAAATGGTTGTTGTGAGTCTGAGTGTAGTTTTCGCCCACTAATTGTGTTTTTTCATATGGTGACGAAGTAGGAGTACAATTTAGTATCCAATTTGTTCGTGGGTGTCGTAAAGGACGACTGAGGGATATACTATGCATATAACATCGACTGCACAGATGGCGTAGTGGTTAAGATACCGACCTTCCGTGCCAGTGCCGTGGGCTCGATTCCCACGCAGGACATTACTTTGTGTGATCCACAAAGTGTTGTTCTGAGTCTGGGTGTAATTTGTCTGCGTTAATTGCATGTTTGGAAAGTCCCCCGCAATACAAGGTTTATTTCCTTAGTGCAGGGTGGTGTCTTTAAAAAAAAAAAAAAAAAAAAAAAAAAAAAAAAAAAAAAAAAAAAAAAAAAAAACATCTATACAAACAAGGAAAACTCGAAAATAAAACTCTTATCCCAACCTGGTTGATCAGCGTGGTATAATAGATCAGTTCTTTTATCAATGTGGAGGACGCCAGAGCCGTATAGGGACCTATGTGGGCTCAGATAAAACAGCACTGTGCTAATTTTAGAGAGTTCAGTAATTGTAATATTTTTATATGTATCAGTAAAGTTCCCAACTAAATTATTTATTACGCGAGCCGAGCTGCGATCTTTGTCAAAGTTGAACTATCTATCATACATTACTAAGATAAAAAGTATCTTATGTGTTACTATAGAGTATGGTCTATCTATGTGCCAATTTTCATTAAAACCCGTTCAGCGGTTTTTAAGCGTGATCGAGTAATTAACATCCAAACATCTTTACAAATTTTTACATTTATAATATTAGTTGGTTATAAAGAATTACAAAATAATGTAGACGTTAATATATGGAATCCCTTTTTAAGCTATTGCATAGCTTTTATCGCAGGCTTTGAGAGTGGCGACCGAATCAAGAAATTCCGTAACTAAAATAAAACCTAAGATTGTAAGGTTGTTAAGCATCAGTTAATTTTGCTCTGATTTCAAGCAGGGAGCGTGGCCGAGTGGTTTAAGGCACTAGTCCGAAGAGGCGTGGGTTCAAATCCCACCGCTATCACACTCTTTATGCAAATTAATTTTGCAAAATTTATTTATAATAATTTAAAATTTAATAATTTTATAAATAAAACAGTTTAAAAACGTGTACTTTAAATGTTGTGTAATGTTTTAATAAATTAGTAGTTTTAATAAATAGTATTCGCCAATAATACAAGAAATGATGCTAATAATTAATATAATTTCTTGTATTATTGGAGAATACTATTTATTAAAACTTTCGTGCTTTTATACTGTACAAATAAAAAATAAATAAATAATTATAATTACATAAGTTGATAAAAAATGCTATGCAATAGCTTTACCGTGGCAGTCCCCGAGTGCCATTCATTTTTATTTTTATCCCTTGGGAGTGTTTATGGTCTAATCGTACCACAATCAATCTGCCCGATAAGGCGGAGAGGATAGCAAGCATTTTTATTACCGGCAGTACAGTGCGTCTTTACCTCTGTTTCAACTGGACCTGGTACAGAGTCCATGTTATCGATGGCCCGTCCTGTAGACTATGGATAGTACCCGTTGATAGATTAAAAATAAATAACTATCATGTTTCAGAAAACCAGTATGATTACCGCTTCGTATATGGTGTCTACGAATACTTCCAGTGCTTCGATTGCTTGTGGTTGTCGTAAAAGACGACGACGAAATCCGTTCAACAATTACATTCCCAAGGAAGATTGACATCGGGTAGGCGAACGATTAAAATGTATTCATGATCATCATCATCTCAGCTCATATATGTCCCACTACTGGGCTCGAGCATCCTCCATAATGAGAGGTAAATTAACCTACTATACCACGCTGGTCAGACGTATTTGTATAGAGTTTTTTTTTCGAGTTTTTCTTCTCTTGCATAGATGTTATATGCATTTTATATCCCTTAGTCGTCTCGTACGATCACCCACGGGTAAGATATGGGGTGGTGAATTGTATGTTTACTCCGTCACCACACGGAAGAAATGAATTGTCAAAATAAATTGGCATATGTGTGAAAAAATGAACATGGATTGCGTCGACCCCATGTAGTTGAGATCAAGAAGTTGATAATAATGATGGTAACATCTCTATGTAAAACCGGCTGAAGATACATCCTGAGTATAGACAGCAGCGCTCTTCCGAGGGACTCAACTCCAAAAAGAATCGCAAGCCGTTTACCAAGCGTTTCGATTCTGACATTATCCCTTAAGCCTATATTCAGTAGTATACCTTGACAGGCTGGTGATTAAGATCATATTTTATATAATAAACATTACCTGATGATGATGAAGAAATATTGTTTCTTACCTGAAAAAGAAAATATATATTTAATAAGAGTACATATATATTGTTAGGAAGTCTGCTTAATATGAAACATTCAAATTACTGAAATTTAGTTTTTAATATGCTTGATTATTTATAAAAACCCGATTACGAGTGAAAAATGATTGTTACAAATGGGATTAGAACTCACACCTATTGGAAATCCGTTCCAATAGGTGTGGGTTCGAATACACCACCGTGAACTATTTTAGGACATTCAATTCTCGCATCGTATTATATTTTGTCTTTAAGGTGTAAGTGACAGCACGATTGGAACGGATTTCCAATAGGTGTGGGTTCAAATCCCACTTATGACAATCATTTTTCGCTCATAATCGGGTTTTTATAAATAATATTAAACATATTATAAAACCAAGTTATCTAGTTTTTTTTTATAATGATATCACACTGAACTAAGAAGATAGCTGTGTTAGCAGCTACGAATACTACCAATCCATACTTTGCTTATGCATGTCGTAGAAGATGACTAAGAGCTTTATATACCGACCTGGGTCTGTAGTAAACTCTACATACCTGATGCCGTTTGGTCAACAATTAGATTTCCAAGGATTGGCGTCGGGTTGGCGACCGATCATAAAACTATTGGCAATAACTTTTGAAATATGTATAAGTACCACATTTGCCGTGTGGTGACGGAGTAAGAATACAATTCACCACCCCCTATCTTACCCGTGGATGATCGTAAAAGACGACTAAAGGATATAAAACGCATATAACATCTATGCAAGAGAAAGAAAACTCATGACAAAACTCTGTACCGATACGTCTGAGTGGTATAGAAGGTCAATTTCCCTCTGTTTATGTAGGAGGCGCGCCCAACAGTGGGACATATTTGAGCTGAGATGATGAGATGATGATAAGTACCACATATTGTGTCTACTCCAAGTAATTGGGATAACAGAAGGACAATGAAATGGTTATATTAAGAAATTAATCCTTGTATTGCGGGAAACTACTACTACTAACTAATAGTGGTAGGACCACGCTGTTGACAGTTCTCTGTCAACAGCCGCAGGCCGGTCCGTCCGGGGTAGTACCACAATCTCGCAGAAGATCGACGTCTGAGTAATAGCAATGTGATATTGCGCTTCGTTCGGTAAGCGAGAGAGCCGGAAGCCCAACTGGATGGGTTCTGGGTTTGTGATGGAAGGCAGCGGCCTCGCTTATACCCTTATAGCAAAGGTCCATGGGCGGCAGTGACACTTGCCATCAGGTGTGCTGCTTGCTCGTTTGCCACCATTAGCAATAAAAAAAAAAGAAAAAAACCTTACAAACATATAATTTAACGGATACAAGTAACACCCAGACTCAATACAACAATTTATGGATACCGCTAAGTTACCCAACGTGGGAATCGAACCCATATCACTGCCATATTAAGACGGTAACTTAACCAATACGCCATCTATGCAATCAATTGTCCGTCAATAACTCAAATCGTTAATTTTAACAGTGCTATATCATCATTCATCATTCTCCTACTCTTATCACAATTACTTGGTGTCGATACAATATGTACTCTTTTTTCATAGTACATATTGTAAAATATACGTATTGTAAAAGTTATTGGCAATAGTTATATGACCGGCCGCCTGCCAGACGTCAACCCTCCTTGGGAATGTAATCGTTGACAAAACGGCATCAGATAGCGCTGGCCCAGGTCGATTTTTAACGCCGGGCGGGCCACCGATGACAAAGATCGGGTACCGGTGGCCGGCTCGCACGGCGAAGAGATGAGTTTGCAGGGTGGGTCTATGGGATTGCGCACCGCCTCTTCCGTCGCTCCGGACCGATTTGGCGGGGCGTGACCAGGTCCATAGTCCACCGCAAAAAAAAAACAAAAAAAAAAGGTCGATTTTTAAGTGCTATAATCACAGTTAATGCTGTATTCTGGGCATTATTATGGAAATCACATTACATAAAATGCCAACACTATTTAATTAAAACACTAAGAACACATTAAAACACCGTCGAGATATTAAATATAATACAAGACCACAGTATAATACTTTCACGTTCCTGCCAAAAGTCCAAAAGAATTTTTTGACAATAAACAACCAGGGATTATTTATCAATACCAGTGGTGAAATTTTAATATCAATATTGACCGTCCAGGTCGTTTGTGCAATTATGGTACTCCGCTAACGAGCTTTCAGATTTAAGTTTCCAAAATCTTGAATAAAAAAAAACGCTTGTGTACTCGGTGTTGTTTCATTTCTTATTTAAATTTTAAACGTTAAAATTGTCGTAATCATAATTATAATTTTTGCTCAATAGAGGCACTTATCTGTATTTCGCATGATGTCGTGCAAAATGCTTAACGCGTTACTGTTTATAGGGAGGCCCACGTCCAGCTGTGGACGTCGATAGGTCAATGGATTGATATGGGTATTAATTATAAACGCTATTTCCATAGACACGGCGATCCCTTCTAAATTCTAAATATTTACACATATATACATACATATCATCACGCCATATCCCTTGCAGGGTAGGCAGAGAGAACAGAGTGCCAGAGAACTCTATCCTTGCATACTTCACTCGCCTCCTCAACATTCATAATTCTCTTCATACACGTACGCCGGTTTCGGAGATTCTTGACTCCACCTTCCTTCAGTACGTGACCAATCTGGTCTAGGTAGGTGAGTCTCGATCTCCCCCAGTACCTACATCCTTCCACTTTCGCATTGTATATTTTCTTAACCAGATGTTCGTTCGGCGTTCTTTCCACATGTCCGAACCATCGTAGCATTCCCTTTCGCATCTTTACACCAATACCTACTCGCTCTCTTACGTCGTCGTTACGAATGCGATCGGTTAACATACGTTTAAATTATTTATTATCTGTATAAATAAGAAGCACTTAATTGTTATTCATCATTACCCTAGCTTATATACGTCCCACTGTTGGACTCAACTTTCGTCAACCGTGGGAAGCCAATTGTTCTACTATTCCACGTTAGTTAAACAGGTTAATATAAAGTTGTATTTTTAGTTTTCCTTCTTTTGTAGTAATGATATCTGCTTGTGGTCCTAATGTTATGGTTTCCGATCACTAAGGAGTAAGAAAGATGAAGATGTATTCATCACGTAGTTTATAAATGCCTAGTATATTATTAACTTTAAATAATATCTTAAATTTACTACGGATAGTAAATACGAGAGAGCCGGCAACCCAACTTTCTGAGTGGGTTTGGATTTTTATTGGTAGCCAGCGGCGTAGTTGTACCACTTACCATCAGGTGTGCTGCTAGCTCGTTTGCCACCGTCAGGAATAATAATATCTTGTCTAAAAAATTGTCCAGCCTTCAGATGATATGAAACATCAATTAATATCTTCCTTATTTCTTTGTAATGACTAAAGTTCCATTTCCGTGCCTCACGACAGACCACGCTCGCGTTTAAACGCTTGCGACTGTCGCGTGCGGCCGATGCGATAATAGTCAAAGTATGAAAATGTATGACGCCGTTTCCAAGATTCGCGACAATCATAAGCCGCAAATGACGTAATCTGTGCCATACATTTTCATACATTAGATATTGTCGCATAAGCCGTGCGCGACAGTCGTAAGCGTTTAAACGCGCGCGTCAGCGATGGACCGCGATGCACGATGAACCTTCAGAGTATTCAAATCTCACGGTCCTAATACTCGTACAAAATTAGATATAAAGAAAAAAACATTTTACAAAATTTTAATAATAATAATAATAATTTTTTATATTATATTTAGAAATGTATTAAGTAGGTATAAGTTTAAATAAAGATAATAATAATCTTATCAGCGAATTACTTTGCCGTTTGTTTAGTAACATTTTATATAAAAGGTAGGTAAAACAAAACTAATTAGTTAACATCGGCTAACAACCTTAAAATTTTAAGGACGTTATGTAAATTGTTGAATTGTCGAATGTCACGCATTCAGTATATATATATATTTAATTAATTAAACGGAAACAAAATGCCCTGAGGAAATGTGACTAATATTTAGATCAATAAACATATTTGTAATTATTGCGATGATGTCATGGTTTTATTAAGTTACTGATATATTCACTGAATCAGGTTATAATGAAATTAACGAGGAGGTAACTAGGAATGGAGACAGAGATATAATGTGGCTGCATTACTTCTCAAGGTATTGCTCCAGATTAAACCAGACGCTATGTTTTGTAGGTTTTTCGGCCAGAATATTAACAAGAAATATGGATAGCGGGCATGCTAGTACAGTTTCGACATCCATTGTGCTGCAAACGATATAGTGCGGGGTGTCGCGATCGGGTGCGTTTTTTTTATGGCAGGCTATGATGGTCTGAACACACGCCGTCTGTTTCGTTAAGGCGGCGGCAGAGCGACGCGTGCCCTCATAACCCACCGTATTCCTTCCCCATCAACATTGGGCTAGCCACTGGTACCGAATTCTTAACGTCAATGGCCAGCCAGTCGGGTTAACCGTTCAGGTACCATCCCATGCAATTTTCCTTAGATTATTTTCCTTCAATATTAAAATATATTCTTTTTCCCAGCTCAAGTATGTGCCACTATTCATTTTCATTCATTCATTCATTTTAGCCTATCGCCGTCCACTGCTGGACGTAGGCCTCCCTTATGTTACGCCATAGAGTGCGGTCCTGTGCCGCTTGAATCTATCGACGCCCAGCAACCTTCACCAGGTCGTCTGTTACCGAGTCCGCTACCAAAATGAGCCCGTAAGGTACTGGAGCTGTCGTGACTCGGAGCCATTTCTGTTTTGTTCATCATGAGGGGATAATACCGTAACGCCACGCTTGGCAGGTGGGTTGGCGATCGCAGTGTGATGTTATACATTTCCACTATTAGGCTCAAACGTCTTCCATTTTTTAACGGGCTTTGCTTCTATCATACTTCGATATTAACTACATATTATATACTTCTTTTACGACGCTGTGTGGTAGCGGCTACGAATACTACTAACCCTTACTTTGCTCGTGGATGTCGTTAAAGACGATTAAGAGCTTTATAACGACCTGGGCCAACTCCATCTGATGCCGTTTGGTCAACAATTACATTCCCAAGGAGGGTTGACGTCTGGCAGGCGGCCGGTCATAAAACTATTGCCAATAACTTTTACAATATGTACTATGAAAGAAGAGTACATATTGTATCGACCCCAAGTGATTGGGATAGGAGCAGGAGAATGATATACTTCTTTCACGATAAGGAGTAAGAAAGAAGATCGTGTATTGTATTTTTACACCGTTATAGGAAAATGTATATTGCTTTTATATATCTCTGGATATTCGGAGATCTGTGATGTGAATTCGAAACTGAAACATCTGTCGTCTATTAATAAAATATAAACTTAATATATAACTTAGAATATAATAGAGACCTTAGTTATTTCACGTGAAAGATGAAAAGAGATAAAACCTAACTGACGTGCATTGTGAAACTAGTTTAAGTTGGACCCTCTACGGATGTTTGTCGGTGAAAAGCGTTACAACAATTGTGTACGAAAGGGTCTAGATCAGTTGGAATGAATGCTATTGTTCGGTGGATGTTCTATCATCGATAGTATTATTTGAATGGCAAAGGTTGTCTGCGAACGTCTGATGTAACGAGAAAATATATTACAATTGTGGTGTATAAAAGATTTAAAAATAATATGGTATCTGTCTATATTTTATATTATAACTGGTAAACCCGATAAATTTTATACTGTCAAAAAAAAACGAAAATGAATATTTACGTAAAAATAAAATAATATAAACATGATCATCTATCATTTTATAATTAAAAAAAAGCCGGGCAAGTGCGAGTTGGACTCGAGCACGAAGGATTCCGTATCATATGGGAATCGCCTTAAATATTTATTTTATTCTAATTTTTTTAGTATTTATTGTTATAATGATCAAGAGCCAGAGAAATACATTGGCTGTGAAAATTGCAACTGTCTAAATATCACAGTTCGTGATATAAGCCTGGTGACAGACAGCAGAATTTTAGTAACAAGGTCCTATTTTACCTTTTGGGTACGAAACTCTGAAAATATCACCATCTACCAAGGGACCATCAAGGGATATAATATGCATATAACATCTATACAAGAGAAGGAAATGTTGAAATAACATACTAACCCGTCTGATCAGCGTATATAGCAACAAATTTTCCTTCTGTTTTAAAGGAGACTCGAGCGCAATAATGAGACGTGTACAAGCTGAGAGTCATTCATTCAGTTCACATTATGTGTCTATTTAAAACGGTTGACATCGATAATGAATGGAATCACAATACGATATTAAAAAATCATCTGCGGGCTGAAATATTGAAAAAAAAAAAAAAAAAACATTTTGACAACAAACGGCTTGAAAAAAAAATAAACATTTGGATAAAAAACCAATTTAATTATTATACCCGGCCATACTAGCGTAGCTGTTAGGGCGGTTGGAACTGATTTCCAATAAATATGCGTTCAAATCCTGTGGGGTAATCATGTTTCGCTCACAAATAAGATTTTCTAAATAATTAGAATGTCAAATGCTAACTCTCAGTAGCATATATTTTTGAATGATTAAATACATTTTTTAATGATTAAATCTATGAATAAGAAAAAAAAGGTTTTACGCACTTATGACTCAACATTCTTCTGATCTTATCCCAACTACTTGGGGTCAAGGCAATATATGCTGCCGTACATATTTACAAAAAATATTCACAATAGTTTTATGACTGGCCTCCTGTCTGACGTCAACCCTCCTTGAGAATGTAATTGTTGGTCAAACGGCATCAAATAAAGATGGCCCAGGTCGATATATATCGGGTACTGGTGGCCCGCTCGCACGGCGAAGAAGAGGTGGGTCAATGGGGTTGCGCGCCGCCTCTTCCGTCACCCTGGACCGATTTGGCGGGGTGCGACGTCCATGGCCCACCAAAAAAAAAAAAAAAAAAAAAAAAAAGATTGGGCTTTTAAATGAAAATTTAATTATAAACTGTCTACCCCTTAACACAAACGAGAGAACTAGATTAATATTTTATGAATGATATTTATTTTTCATTCAAATTCATCATATTTTGCAACCTGCACTTTCATATTATCATTTTTTACTTAAATTAATCTAAATAAAAGCTACCATCGGATCTGAATGCAACCGCCACTAAGATAATATGGCAAGCTTGCGAAATTGTCTATTATTAAAAAAATATTTGAAATAAAACTACTTTTACGGATTCTATCGCGTTTGTATTTGATTTTTAATTGCCCGACGTTTGGCGGTGGTGTCTTACGTCCTGTCTTAGTCCTCTCGTGACCATGATCACTGTAAAGTGTTCGAAACGTCGGGAAATTAAAAATCAAATACAAACGCGATAGAATCCGTAAAGGTAGTTTTATTTCAAATGTGTAATACTCGCGTAAATATTAGAAATCATTAAAAAAAAAAGAGTGTGCGCTTTAGACCGCACGGCAGAAGTGAAAACTTCATTGGCCAATCCCAATCAATTTATATATATATAGTAAATAATATTATGTAGTATTTTATTAGGGATCGTGTTCGTAGATTGAATGAGAAACAAGTCAGCAATTAAAGTTAATATTTATTAAATTCTATATAAATCAAATTATTTATTTTCGTTATCGTATTCTACAAATGATACAATCGGTTTGTGATAACTAAAATAAGAAAATATGGCCAAGTAAAAGTTCACAGAAAATAAAAGTTAGGTTAACTTTTAATTATATTACACATACATACATTTATATATACGCATATAATATAAACATCTTTATAATTATATAAACAATAACAAAATGATATTAATCAATAACAATAATTATGATTTGTGTAACGGTTATTGTTTCTAATATTTTTTTTATATATATTATTTTTCCAAAATTTATTATTTTCCAATATTACCAAACCGCTAAATACACACACTAACCTCAAAATGTAAGACAGATAGTTGTTAAAATAATAATAATTATCATTACGTATCAATTATGATTATTAATTTAATAAAGACAATTAAGACGTAAGAATTGATCATACGAAATACAGCGATACAACTGCGAAGAGCAGCTGACTGTATCTTTCTCGCTCGGGTACACTCGGCGGTCTCGAGTTCACCCGATCGAGCGTTTCACTCAGAGCATGACGGATCAGCCTAACTTACTACCCACGAAAAAATCTGTGTGCGGCCTAAAGAAGTTTTCACTTCAAAAATATTTTACTAATTTCTTTGCCATAAAATTGTATACGGAATGATTAGCAAGTATTAGCTCCAGTATACCCTTTATCAACGATATAGTATAATTCTGAAATGTAATGGTTCTCAACTACGAGTTATGAACTAGTGCAGCCGTCACTTGTCTCAATCACCTTAAAGGGTAGCTATTTAATACTTTATTGAGCAAATCTTGTAAATATATTTATAATTATTAAAAATATTAATTCATCATTTCATTCATTACCCTGCTCTTATCCCAATTACATGGGGTCGACGCAATATGTTCTTTTCTTCCACTCAATCCTATTCAATATCGTATCTGCGGTCACGCCTTTCCTATCCATATTACGCTTAATGCAAACCATCCATCTTTTCATACCTAAAGCGTCCCGTCCTTTAAAAAATATTAATATATTTCATATAATAGACAATGAGAAATTAATCAATATTCCTATAATTTTGCATGGTTGTCTGCTCTTCCTAATCATTCAGTGATTTTTTTTAAATCGAAAATGAAAATTAAGGTTTCCTAATATAAACTTACGTAGTAGTATTATAAAAGCAAAGTATTTTATAAGTTCAGTTATAAACACACTCTTGTTTAATTCAGTAATGGATTCTTTTAAAAAAAATTACACGTCTAGATTTGTAATTATTAAACGAGTGAGAGATATATAACCACAATTTCTCTTAGTATAAATAAATAATTGCTACACGCAAGTAGCGACATCTGTTATCCAGTAGCGGAATTTATATTCAAATTTACGATAGTTCTGTTTTATTTTAGTTTGCTATTGATTGATTGGCCGATAATGCTGTTTGTTAATCGCTTTTATGTTGCATTTTCAGTCTCAGTTATTTGTTTAATGTGGAACAGGGCACGGGGTTTTTATTATCGTATAATGTACAAGAATAATAATGTAGATTTTAATGTGTAAACCTTGTGTAAACATAAAGATTCATGTTTTACATCGTGGCTTCATTCTTTATGCTTCTCAATAAATATTTAGCCCAGTTGAAGGCTGTTTATGCTTTTTAGGCACCTTCACGGTTATAATTCGACGTTTTCATACAATCTTTTTAACGTGTAGTCGAAATGTAGTGATTTAAAATTATTCAAAGATCGCATAGCTGATTTTGATCCACACGAGGCATAATAATAATAATTTAAACTTCTAAATTCTACAGGTAGTTAAACTATATGGCGTGTTAGATACGAGTATTGTTTATTTATCATACAGAAACATACGTTATTCGACGCCATGAAATATTGTGTGATTTGACGTTTTTTTATTTAATTATATAGGTTCAAATAAATAATTATAATTATTAATGAAATAATAAATATGCTTAATTTCGTTCTTGTTATCGACGATATACTGAAACGAAATCATTTATTCACAAGAATGTAATACAAAATAGTAATAAGTCATTCTACTGCAATATTGTTGTGCAAACATAAAATATTAATGATCAGTTATATTTAAACATTTAATTTATGATAATTATTATATTGTGGCAATTCACTAGTTTAAAAATCTAACAAAAACTATTAAGCTACCACCGGATCGGAACGCGGCCACTCTGAGAAAGATCCGGCAAGAAAACTCAGAAGGCAAGACACTAATTTTATTATTAATTTTTAGAGGCAGCTTACTTTATATTACTAAAATTAATTAACTTATACTTAGCTATTATTGTGGGTCAAATCTAAATATAGTAAGATGATATTTAAATGGATGGAATGGATGAATGAAAAACAATATGTAAATATATATTTTCGATGTTGTTGGGATTTTCTGCAGGTACCTTTTATTTTAAAGAATTGAATATTTTTTTACTAAATAACAATAAAATTTTAATAGCAGATTTGAGGTCACCCTGTCCGCTCAACACCATGACGACCCCATACTTCGTAGTAGCTAACTAAATGTTATGTACATTACATACAATATACTCGTATACATAGTTGAAAATTGAGTTCTATAGCCTGATCGATGGATGGAAGTTTTTCTAATTGTAACCTAAGTGCAGGTTTTGATCTTAAGTAAATAATTAAAATTTATGGTTACGTTACTCATACGTGACCCACTTTTTACAATTTTGTTAACCCTTACACTACTTTCTCGACGACCACCCATAGTATACCGACAAGACCCAATTTTATTCCTACGTGATATTTATGTAGACCCCATGAATAGGTCACGTAATCTCATCATCCCCATCATTACAGCGCATACATGTCCCACTGTTCGGCTCGGGCCTCCTTCGTAATGGGAGGGAAATTAACCTACTATACCGCGTTGGTCAGATGTGTTGGTATAGGGTTTTGTTTCGAGTTTTCCTTCTCTTGCATAGATGTTATATGTATTTTATATCCCTTAGTCGTCTCTTACGATCACCCACAGGTAAGATGGTGAATTGCATTCTTACTCCGTCACCACACGGATAATCATACGGTGACGTAATCTAAACAGTGTATAAGGAAAGCTCAGGATCCCTAAGCAAGGCTAATGTTGGTGTAGTGAATTTTTGAAGTTAAATTTATCAAATGAAGAATAAAACCTTTTTTGCAAATTGTAATTTTTTTCTCAGGGTATTATATATGTATATTCGGTGTAGTACCTAATGGAACAAGAATACAATCGTCGCCATCTCTTACCTTCCCGTGGATATCCTCAAACTCGCTTAATAGCTTTAAACAGGCCAGAGAACGAAATTTCGAAACAAAAATGAGCAGAAAATAGAAGAATTACTGATTGGTTTTAATTAACTGGGCCAAGTTCAGGCACTGTCATTGGCATTAGAAAACATTTTTATTATTGATCTACTGCGTTTTTTTAATTATTCATTTATATCTTACTTTATGTAAAGGTGGAAACTCGAACTTTCGATACCCCGGTTCTCTTATCCAAAGCGATGGCGACCTAGATCGTGTGGTGAAGCACAGAATTGATGCGGGATGAATGAAATGGCAGCAGAATACGGGTACAACACGCGACCCCAATGTGGGGTACATTAAATTAAAGGGCAAAGCATATAAAACCCTAATAAGAGCTGCTGTACTGTATGGATCAACATGTTGGGCGACATAAGCAACGGATGAGAGACGACTGCATATAGCGGAGATGCGACTGTTGAGACGGATGGTTGGTATGACGAGAATGGATAAAATAAGAAATGAACATTTAAGAGGAACTTTGAAAGTTGCGCCAGTGACGGAAAAGTTAAGGAGTGAAAGTTTAACATGGTATGGACATGTGACGATACGAGATGAAAGCAATGTTGTGAGGAAAGGATTAAGTATGAATGTTGAAGGCTTTAGGGGTAAAGGAAGGCCGAAGAAGGGTTGTATGGAAGGAGCAGACATATTGTATTGACCCCAAATAAATTGGAATAAGAGCAAGTTGATGATAACTTTATGTAAAGGTGGACAAAGTTTAAGCACTGATTTTATTATATAGTTTAAGTCATTAAATCTCTATTTATTACTAGTCTGATCTTCCGTGCCCCAAATCAGCGATAGTTTAATTCAATTCAATTCAATTCAATTTATTTTATTTGCTCAAATATGGTATAAACAGGTGTTACATTTAGATTTAAGTACATCATATTCTGCCCAACAGGGCGTGCAAATAGGTATATATAATCATTGAATTAAGCGTCACAATTATTTCAATTGTTAACAATATCATATTCAATTAATTAAATGACACAATAATATTATATTCAATTAATAACACTATTTTCAGTCAATTAAATGTCACAATGATTTTAATTGTTATAGTCTGTCTAATCTCTTTATTGGATTCATTTATGAGATAATATTAAAATTAACATTAATAATATATAATTGCCCTCGCGGGGGGTTATACATAATAATAGATTTTGTATTTGTATTGGACAATCAAACATTTGTGTCTATAGATGTAATAAATTAATTTACGTTTTTGATTTAATAAAGTGACGGCTCCAACTACTATCAGTCCATATACATATGTATATCACAAAAGACGTGTCTAAGTTTTAAATATAGATTGGGCCAACTGTATCTAATGCTGTCTGGTCAAAAATTACATTCCCAAAGAGGGTTGTCATATTACTATTACCAAAACCTATGCAATAGGTACGTCCGATAGAAGCGGAATACATTGTGTCATCATCATTCTCCTACTCTTATCCCAATTACTCGGGTTCGATATAACATGTATTCTTCTTTCATAGTACATATTGTAAAAGTTATTGGCAACAGTTTTATGACCGGCCGCCTGCCTGACGTCAACCCTCCTTGGGAATGTAATTGTTGACCAAACGGCATCAGATGGAGTTGGCCCAGGTCGTTATAAGGCTCTTAGTCGTCTTTTACGACATCCACGAGCAAAGTAAGAGTTGGTAGTATTCGTAGCCGCTACCACAGAGTTCGGAATACATATTGTGTCGACCATGTAATTGAAATAAGATCAGGGTAATAATGATGATTAAAATTTAACAAATTATATATTAAAATAACCTAGCATAATCTTATATATAAAATGATGATGCTTTATATACTATTTGATATGTTACATAATATTAGAATATATATATATATATATATATATATATATATATATATATATATATATATATATATATATCATCGCTAAACTCAAAAACTATTTCCACCGACCATTATAAAAATTTATATGTATATGTATTTATACACGGCGATTTTTTATACCTCCCCATTGATGTAACTCGCCACCAGGCAGCGCTACGATATATCTACTTCTGCGAATAACCAACAGGCTGGGTTTGCTAGTATATATACTATAAATAAAAATAAAAATAATCTGCTTAACCGCTATGACAAAAATGGTGAAAACTTTTAATATATTAAGTATGTATAAACATGGAATTTCAAAAACAAAATGAGTACCTTTGAAATAAATATATATAAAATCAAGTAAAAAAATCAAGCATAAAATCAAGAGTCAAGAGTCTCCGAAACCGGTGAGCGTGTATGAATAGAATTATGAATGTTGAAGAAGCGAGTGAAGTATGCAAGGATATAGTTCTCTGGCACTCTGTTCTCTCTGTCTACCCTGCAAGGGATATAGCGTGATGATATGTATGTATGTATGGATATATAAAATCACATACATTTTATTACAATGTAATAAATTGCTTACAGATATTGTTCGTTGATTATACCTTTGAAGCTTACGAGTGAGAAAATAACCTCGTATTTTTTTTACGTTTCAACGATCAATGATTCACGTCGATCCTATTAGGGCAATAAGTAACCTGCTCATAGCACCGAAAAACTTCGTATTTTTTTTTAAGCAAAGTGACACACAAATATTATATTTGGTGAGAGGACGACATGTTCAATGCGTAACTTAATAAAATGCTATCAAAATTATTTACGACGTAAGAGAGCTAGTAGATATGAAAGAGAGTATTGGTGTAAATATGCGAAAGGGAATGCTCCGATGGTTCGGACATGTGGAAAGAATGCCGAACTAACATCTGGTTAAGAAGATATACAATGCGAAAGTGGAAGGATGTAGGTATCGGGGGAGACCGAGACCAGATTAGTCACGTACTGAAGGAAGGTGGAGTCAAGAGTCTCCGAAACCGGCGAGCGTGTATGAAGAGAATTATGAATGTTGAGGAAGCGAGTGAAGTATGCAAGGATAGAGTTCTCTGGCACTCTGTTCTCTCTGCCTACCGTGCAAGGGATATGGCGTGATGATATGTATGTATGTATGTAAAATTATTTAATATAACAAGTTTAAATACTTAAGATATTGAATTTTAATACAAGATTACCATATGACACTTTTATATGCCCGCCAAAAATCCATATCTATGATTAAACAAGATCTTTGCCAATGGCGATGACTTCACAATCACCACGTTCGACAAGGGGGCTATTGATACCAGTCCAGCTCTCCTAGTGGTGTCTCAGTGGTTTTTTACAGCAAAATAGTAGAGTAGTAACACTTTTTAATTTTAGGAAAGAAAT
This sequence comes from Lymantria monacha, assembly GCA_905163515.2. NCBI lineage: Eukaryota > Metazoa > Arthropoda > Insecta > Lepidoptera > Erebidae > Lymantria > Lymantria monacha. The sequence continues at coordinate 7,345,124 of LR991107.1, read as the reverse complement.
AGTTTTGGCGGGAACCTGGAAGCATAATGTGATGGTTACGTGTTTAATACATACCCTATTGTTTTAAAATTATGTTATATTAAATAATTTATGTGATGTACTAAGGAGAAAGTACTAGAGTATAGTATATATGATGCAATAGTGCTTTACATATGTCATATTCCACCAAAAGTCTCAGAAGACACCATTAACAGTGTGGGCATGTCTCTGCAGATGGCCACTATTTACTACTATTTATCTTACTAACAGAAAATCACTTCAAATGAAACGATAATTTATAAATTTAAGTCTTCTAGCTAAAATATTCTAATAACCATCCCATGACATACATTAAAAATAAAACTAAAAAAGAAAATCAAATGATTCCATATTATGTAAACTTAACATAATGTGGGCGCATGTAACGTAAAAGTTTTGTAATGAGATCAAGCTCTGACCCATCTCTGATAGAAATGTCAAAGTTCACACGCCCATTATAATATATATTTTGCTGTTGAGGAATTCTCATCTACAATGATTGATTTATTTAAAACCCAACGTTGAGGCAATAATCGTTATATTCCTGTGGACTTTATAAACATATAAATGACGGCCACTTATTATATGCTGTGTGGTAGCGGCTACGAATACTACCAACTATTACTTTGCTCCTGGATGTCGTATAAGACGACTAAGAGCCTTATTACGACCTGGGCCAACTCCATCTGATGCCGTTTGGTCAATAATTGCATTCCGAAGGAGGGTTGACATCTAGCAGGCGGCCGGTCATAAAACTATTGCCAATAACTTTTATAATATGTACTATAAAAGAGGAGTACATATTGTATCAACCCTAAGTAATTGGGATAAGAATAGATGATGATGATTTATTATATCCAGACTCGGAACAAAAATTTGTAATACCGGCGTGGTAGTTCGGTATTTTAATCATTTATTGCAGTCAAATTTATCTGAATTTGTCGTTAAAATCTTCCTGTGTGGAGTCATAAATAATGGCTAAGGGTCTCATCAAGAGAGCAGTTAATTTTTTTTATTGCTTATGATGGCAAAAGAGCAGACAGCACATCTTATGGTAAGTGTCACTGCCGCCCCTGGATCTTTGCATTACCAAGGGTATAGCTAAGCCGCTGCCTACCAATACAAACCCACCCCAGTTGGGCTTCCGGCTCTCTCGCTCACCGAACGAAGCGCAATAGCTCGTTGCCATTACTCAGTCGTCGATCTTCTGCGAGAGTGTGGTACTACCCCGGACGGACTGGCCCGCGGCTGTGGACAGAGAACTGTCAACAGCGTGATCCTACCACTATTTTATTAGAAGCTCTTTAAGTATTACACCTCACAGCGATCGCCAATCCGTCTACCAAGCGTGGCGATTACGGTAATATCATTTATAATAGAGGCCTACGTCTAGCATTGAACAGCGAAAGGCTAAATGATGAAGCATAAAGAATATTAAAATCTTACTATTGTAAATGTGAAAGTTTGGATGGATATTTTTTACTTAATCAGGTCACAACGATTGAACGGATCTAAACCAAATTTAGTTACACAAGAGATAAGTTATATCTTGAAATAGCACCGAGGATTATTTTTGTTCTGGAATACTGAAATGTACGGTCCCGTGAGGATAGATTTGATTGGCAAAATTTCCAATATATCAACCGAAGCTACGTATAGCTCACAACACATTATGTATAAATAGGACATGTTTAGTTATTATATAAGAAAATATAAATTTAAACTTAAATAATTTTACTTTAAACAATTGTAAATGAACTTTCCGTGTAGTGACGGAGTAAGAATACAGTTCACCACCCCCTATCTTACCTGTGGGTATCGTAAAAGACGATTAAGGGATATAATATGCGTATATCATCTGTGCAAGAGAAGGAAAACTCGAAATAAAACCCTATACCAACACGTCTGACCAGCGCGATATAGTAGGTCAATTTCCCTCCCATTATAGAGGAGGCCCGAGCCCAACATTGGGAGATATGTGGGCTGAGATGATGGGTGGTGTTAAATTATTTTTCCAACCAGAAAAATGGAAATTATTTTTATTTTAATTAATATGTACAATTAAAGCTAAGTTTTAAATTAAAATATTTACAGAAAAATAGAAGAAAATAGAATAAGGAATAAAAAATAAATAAATAAAAGGAGAAACAAAAGACGCAATCAAGCATCGATAAATTCCTCCGCATCACTGTCCACTGGTAATGTGCCCAGAAGGCTAGCAGCATTGCCACGTTGAATGGCAATGCTAACCTTTTGTGCAAAATATAGGCCAGCCCTCTGATCACGTGAAGCAGCGATTAATTTTTTTAAAAATTGCTGTCCCTGCGGAATAGAAACGTGGGCGGTTGTTTTTCATAACACTTCAAATGATTGACAAAATGATAATTTAAGGATATATGTATATTGTATTATGTGTGAGTATATATAGGACAAAGAAAAAGACCTGAAGAGGACCTGGTATAAAATTTAATATATATAAATCCACGATTGAAGACCTGGACACAATCTGGTAGATATTTTATAACACACTAATAATATAATGACTTGCAATGATTTCTAATATTTACATTTAAAATAAAACTACCTTTACGGATTCTATCGCGTTTGTATTTGATTTTTAATTTCCCGACGTTTCGAACACTTTACAGTGATCATGGTCACGAGAGGACTAAGACAGGACGTAAGACATCGCCACCTAAAGTCGGGAAATTAAAAATCAAATACAAACGCGATAGAATCCGTAAAAGTAGTTTTATTTCAAACATTAATAATAATACTAGTAAATAGGTTAAAAAGTCAATAGTTTTAAGTTAAACCAGTCCACCGAACACTCAATACCATAGTCGAATATTAGATACCATCGTCACGCAATAGAAAGCTTTTGCCCTTCCAACTGTAGGTGTAAACAGTTGGCAGTTCACGAGTGTTATGTGCACATGTGGAGTGTCATCGGTGGATCTCCCATCCCTTTTGATCATTCCAGTTGACATCTGTCCAACGTGCCACCGGACTAGGCGAATCCGTTAGGCATATCGTTTGCGGCTTAATAATGTTTCTAACGGCAAGTACTTGCACAAACACAATCAAGTATCCAGAAAAATCCACAAGCAACTTGCATTGCGGTACAAACTAGTCAACATGGAAATGCCGTAGTTAGAAAATTGTCACATTTTACTGGGACCGATCTATCATTACTCATAGGACTGTTGTAACCAACAAGCCTAATATCGTGGTGATAGATCGTTTAGAGCGCCGTGCAATGATAGTCGACATTACCGCTCCATATGACGAGAATCTCGTGAAGGCTGAGAAAGGGAAACAGGTTAAATATCTGGACTTAGCTCACAAGATGGTCGATATGTGGGATGTGGACTAGGTAATTATTGTACCGATAGTTCTTGCGGTCAATGGCTTAATGGCCAAGAGCCTCAACCAACATCTCACGAAGCTCGCGTTAGGTTAGGTTAGGTTCAGATGCAGATGGCAGTTCTCTTCGACACGGCACGTACTGTGAGGAGGTTCCTCTCTCTGGATCCCTAACCACCATAAGCTTGGTTCCGATACCCGCTACCGGTGCTGCACTATTTTTACTTTTTAAATACAATCTATTTTGCAGTTGTGTAGTTTTTTAGCAGTGTTTATAGTTTTTTTGCTTTTTTTAGTTATTTTTTTCTGTTTTAGGCGGGTTTTTTTACCCTTGTTCTATAATAATCTATTTAATAATGTATAAAATATGAAATAAATAAATATACAACAATAATAATGATAATAATAATGATATATCGGCGGCTTGGTGCCATGCCCAACATTACCATATGGAAGCGAGAGTTGGGTATGCAGAAAAGAGCATGAAAACAAAATTAATGCGGTCGAAATGCGATCTCTACGGATAATCTGTGGACTAAGGCTGACCGACCGCATTCGAAACGACGACGTAAGAGAGCGAGTAGGTATGAAAGAGAGTATTGGTGTAAAGATGCGAAAGAGAATGCTCCGATAGTTCGGACATGTGGAAAGAATGCCGAACGAACGTCTGGTTAAGAAGATATACAATGCGAAAGTGGAAGGATGTAGGTACCGTGGGAGACCGAGACTAACCTACCTAGACCAGATCGGTCACGTGCTGAAAGAAGGTGGACTCAAGAGTCGCCGAAACCGGCGAGCGTGTATGAAGAGAATTATGAATGTTGAAGAAGCGAGTGAAGTATGCAAGGATAGAGTTCTCTGGCACTCTGTTCTCTCTGCCTACTCTGCAAGGGATATGACGTGATGATATGTAGGTATGTAATGGTGATTGTCTTACAACTGTCTAGAGTAGCGTTATTATGGCATAGGTCGTAGGCCCTAGACTCAGTGATATGTCGTAACTGTTAGCGATGAATGAAACACCGTGGAGGAATGGATCCCACATGAAAGCTATTAATAGCTTAGTTTTTAATTAATATTATGAGGACACACGACTTAACAGCTTAATAGCTGTCTGGTAGCGGCCACGAATACTACCAACCCTTACTTTGCTCGTGGATGTCGTAAAAGACGACTAAGAGCCTTATTACTTAGGCCAACTCCATCTGATGCCGTTCGGTCAACGATTACATTCCCAAGAAGGGTTGACGTCTAGCAGGCGGCCGGTCATAAAACTATTGCCAATAACTTTTACAATATGTATTATGAAAGAAGAGTACATATTGTATCGACCCCCAAGTAATTGGGATAAGAGTAGGAGAATTACACGAATTAACAAATTTTATTAGGTGTGTCACTAACTCTAGGTAGACGTTATTTTAACCTGTCAGTTACTGGACTGGTATGGTACAAATTACCGGGGCTGAGTTCAAGAACTTTAAAGGATATACGAGTGGAAAACAGGGTGATAAAATGAAGTATGCGTAGTCCATAACCAAATGAAAATTATATATTAATTTCAACAATTCTTCTTGATGTAAATGACAGCGTAATATAAGATAATTGTCTTAGCGTCTCACGTTCCAATGATGGACTCGAGGCTCCTTCACAATAGTAGAAAAATTACCTATTACATAATCATTATGGTCAGATGGGTTATATAGGGTTTTATTTCAAGTTCTCCTTCGCTTGCATAGATATTATATGATCCCTCAGTCATCTTTTACGATATGCACGAATATGATAGGAAGTGGGAAAATTTATTTTTACTTCAGTCACCACACGGAAGAGTTACGAATAAGGTTAGGTATATTAGTATATTATTATTAGTTAATAATAATCAATTAAAACTAAAACCTTATGTCGACCCGTAAATTCAACGTGGACTATTAAAGCAAATGCTCTTCCATTTTGGCAAAGTATCACGCCCATTAGTGAGAAGTTTGTGTGCTAAGAAGATCTCTTTTAAAATATTCGTTAGATAAATGATAATTACAAATTAATTAATTCATTTTTCTTTATCATCATTTAATAACCGCAGACAGGAAAGAGAATAATAATGGCAAGTAATAATTCTCCATCAAACAGTTTGTTTAAATGTTTTGGCACACGCGTTTCCTGCGTTAACACTATTGATTAATCAAAAATCTCGGTCGCTACGTCAAGATTTATTAGAAAACATACTTTTTTTCACATTTCATTCCACGGAAAAGTCGATAGCGCTAAATAGCGACATCTATTGTTTGTATGCGGAAGTATTCGAGATATTTTCTAGGTTAGCGCTAAAATTAATTTTATAGATTATTTTTGAATTAAATGATTTTGTATTAACATTGATATGTTTTATTGAGTATAAAAATCGTGTTTACTGTAAATAAAAAGCTATTTCAGATGTTATAAATGGAAAAATATGTGTACCAAGTGATGACCAATATTATAATTAAAATAAAATTTCAATCAATAACTAATATGTATTTTTACAACCTAATACAAAGTATTATATATAACATATTGTAAATCTGTATTCAAGTTTTAGTAGGACTTATCTATGGAAAGCTTGATAGTAGAAATGAGGTTAACGTTGCAATTTTAATAAATCCACAAATCCTTTAATTCTTGCCAATTTAAATGTATATTTTTAGTAAAAATAAATCATCTATATTCAGTTTTTTTTTATATACAAAAAGATGTATATTGGCAAGATTGTTGCATTGATATTTCTATGACAATTGTAATGCGAATAATTTTAGTTATTTCACTCGACGAATGTAGAGCAGACGGCTGAATTTATATTTATCCTACACGCAGTAACACATATTTTACACGCAAGTACTTACTGACCATCCGGAGACACTCCCAATACTTGTTATATATTTGCAAGAATGAGAAGCCTCAATGAAACAACACCGACACACACGATTACTATTAAAGCTAGCCTCTATTGATTAAACATCGATGATTAAACTCAGATAGTGAGGCCTACACGTACACAGAAATTTCATACATTTTTTTTTTCAAACAACAACGTACGATTCTTACATAATTCCCGTCCGCCATTACCGCATGTGTCGCACAGTATAATCGCCCTTAAAGACAACGTGCGTTGGGTACATATTTTCCATATTCCATGCACGTTAGCTCTATTTCGGAGCTGCGCCGGCGGTTACAACCTTGAATTCGGAACGCACCTTTAATTTTAGCCGGTTAACCTAGATACAGGGACCATTCCGAGTGAGCCGGATCGATATTCGCATGCGCGATGTCTCGAACAGTTTTAAAATAGTACGGGTGTGGTGGTACCTTTAGACGGCGGATTTTTGGGCAAGGTATGTCGGGGCCCGGTGCTCGCGGCCGACTGAGGCGCGCCAGCCTAGCCGGCCGGCGACGCACGCGCGCTGCCCGCCCTCCATAACGATCGCAATAGCTTTCATACAGACTCCATACTCTCGCACAACGAACAGGTGTAGTGTCTCCATTTTTTACTCCTGCAAATCGCTTTGACATGTAATAATTATAAAATTTAGAAAAACAATGAATCCTTTAAAGAAATGGAAGAAAAATTCTTACGCTATAGAAAATTTGTTACCAAAAATGTCATAAAGTTATTTGTGAAAAACATTCGTAATAATTTCAGAACTTTGAGAAAATTAGCATAGAATACGATAGGACAAATACATTTTTATAAAATGGGTTTTTATTCTTAACTATAACATAATTAAGGCGATATTTTATAATAAAACTATAAATTTTTAACATTTTATTTATATTGCCCATGTTCAAGCGCCACTGGCGCCTCTATCGGTGGAAATAGGTACTATTTGTAAAAGCTCGCGCTGATCTTTTGTTTGCCTTTCAGTTACCAATGACGTTTGACATTATGAATAGTAGTTGTGTACCAGGGTTATCAATATGCTTGTGGATGGGCGTAAGAGTCGTGGGAGACCCAAAAAAAGATGGATGGATTGTGTAAACGAGGATATGTGTATGAAAGTTGTGAGTGCAGATATCACGGCTGATAGAAGATTGTGGAAGGCAAGAACGTGTTGTGCCGACCCCACTTAGCGTGGGATGAGGGCAGGCAAATGATGAGTTGTGTACCTGTCTCGCTCGTTTTTAGAAGGTAATTGGAGACATAAGATAGAGTAAAGGTTCACGGCTATATGACACGATTTGAAAATGTAATAAGATTAAACTATGTAGTAACTAACTGAATGGTAACAGCGAATTATTTTTACTAAAGAAATTTCCACTATTAAATTTGCTTTTATGAAAATTATAAAAGCCAGACATGAAAAATAGAAACAAGGTTATATTCTTAGAAATAAGTAAAAGCTTATATTTAGTTTTTATTTTTAGAAAAATAACGGTAAATATTCGGATTTTTCTTATTTAATGTAAAGATATTATAGCAATCAATACATTTTGATAAAATTAATTACAAAAGAAATAGTGTCCGTGTATTGAATGGTAGCACAGCGCCATCTCTCTATAAATTATCTGGAAAACCTCAACCTACTTTTATTAAAATTGTTTGTTATTATTACTGGCATGTTCTGTATTTTCATAATGAAGAATCTATAATTATGCACTATATTATGAATTTTTATATACAAACTTTATACCTTTATTTTTACAAATGCATTACATTTCAACATGATAATGACAAACTTTAGTCGTTCAGCGAGATCTATGGGAATTTTCCGGTACTAAACAATATAAAAATCCAAAAGATGGCGCTTTTTTAAATTATTATTAAATAACTGAAAGTTCTCTACTTGCGGTAGTGGGTATTTTTTGTTGTATCTATTTTTTATTTTGATATTGTATTTAATTTTTAAAAAAATGAAAGCTTGCTCGAAGACATCACAATGGAGCTAATACTTACTAAATATGTATTTATATAGGATCTCTCCTATTGCTATATTTCTATCCCTCGCCGGCAGCCAAACTGGGCGGGTTTGGAGTTTGTATTGATAGACAGCGCCTTAGCTAATAGCTATACTCTTAGCAAAGGTCCATGAGCAGCAGTGACACTTACAACCAGGTTAGCTGCTTGTTCGTTTGCCACCAGAAGCAATAAAAAATATAAATTTGATAAAATATGTAACTTAAAAAATAACGAACCAAAAGTTTCTTGCCGGATCTTCTCAGTTAGTGGCCGCTTTCCGATTTGGTGTTAGATTAAATTGAATTTAATTAAAAAAGATGTAAAATTGTTTTTGTTGCTTTTATAATTTTATATAAATAAATTAATGATAAACAGAATCTATACTATTCAAAAGTAATGAATGGATAGCAGTTATACTGCCAACCCTTACTTTGCTCGTGGATATCGTACAAAAACAGCTTAGAGCTTTATATTGAACTGAAACAACTTCACCCGATGCCGTTTGGTCAACAATTACATTCCCAAGGAGGGTTAAATAAATATAATTGATAAATTGAAATATGTTTTGGTAAATTGACACTAAAGTGTCGCAACAGTATGCATGTATGACGTAAATATGGAAGTAGATCATGTTAATTCGTCGTCGTTAAAAATAAAAGTCACAGTTCGAAAAAAATAAAATATATATTATTTCAATAGTTAATCTAAGTGGTTCGCGCATGACATCATTATGTATAATTAAACATATTCACATACATATTTATATTCTTAATTTGTTGTACAATTGATAATTTTTTATATTGAATCGAGTCGTTAATTCCTGCTAAAGAATCAGCAGGAAATTGGGCAGCTGCATTCTTCTACACCGTTGGCGATTGCCAACCCGAATTTAGATTTTTATCTATATTTTATCGCGTATCCTCGCTGTTATTAAATTTAAGTATAAATAGCACAATAGATAAATAAAAATAATAATATGACAAAATATATTTTTTAAATTTAAGTATAAATAGCGTAATAGATAATAAAAAACTAATATGAAAAAAAAACATATCATCTATTATGCATATGCCCCTAAGGGCATTTACATATTGTCAATTTAACATTATTGTTTTTTAAATTAAATTTAATTAACATACCACCGGATCGGAAAGCAGCCTGAGAAGATCCGGCAAGAAACTCAGTGGGCTCGTAATTTTTTTTTTAATTATATATTTTCACGAAAGTGATTGGTTACATGTTTAATTTATGTTAGCTCCAGTGACATGCCCTTCGAGTAAAGATTCATTTTTTTAAATTTTGTATATACTACAAAATTCATCTGAGACTATTTATAAAACAAAAAAGAAACAAAAGTGGCTGGACCAGATCCCACAAGCGGCGCCCTATCACGAGTTAACTATTAGAGCAGCCATCACGCCCCTCAACCACATTGGAGGGAAGGGAGAGACCCGCTTCACGTAGCTACCGCAAGCAGAGACCTTTTCAGTGAGCATGACCCCATAATCTATAAATTTGAAACAGATAGCTTGGATAAATAAATACATAATTCGTTAGGCAAAACACGCTACACTGTACAATTAAGACAATACATATAATACAAGAGTATCAGATGACAGTGAGGATCAGCGTCAGAATACTGTAAGAGATAAATATTAAAACATTAAAAGGGCAATTGCTGAGAGAGGAGCTGCTCATAACCATTCCGTATTATCATTTAGATAATCCGAAATGCTGTAATATCCTTTTCTGCACAGTCTATTTTTGATAGCCTTTTTGAACTTATTCATTGGCACAGGGTCGGCTCTAACACATGTAGCGCCCGGGTGCAATCAATCTCCTGGCGCCCTCTTGTATCAAAATGCGTGAACAAAATGGAATAGGTTGATAGTTACAACACGTTCGAAGCGCCCCTAACACTCGGCGCCCGGGTGCACCGCACCCTCTGCACAATAGTTAAAGCCGGCCCTGCATTGGTATATCTCGGATATCTTTAGGCAGTTTATTGTAAAAGCGTATACATTGCCCCATGAAAGACCTACTAATTTTTTGTAGGCGAGTATGATAGAGATTATCCTTATTCCTAGTGTTTACACGGTGAATGTCACTATATTTATCAAATTTATCAATATTTTTTTTACATCTTTAAATATTATAAAACAAAGTCCCCGGCCGCCTCTGTCTGTCTATCTGAACGCGATGAACACAAAAATTACAGTACAGATTTTTATGTGGTTTTCACCAAATGATGGAGTGGTTCATGGGGAAGGTTTCTATGTATAATACATCAATGTTTTGTGTATATTCGTTGAAATATGACGATAATTGTCGAAGAGGTCGGCAAAAATCAAGCCGCCCGGGAGCTTTTATCGAAAACGCTGTCTGATCCGTTGGAGATATATCAAAACAATGTATGGTGGAATTGTGTATCTTTTATAGGGTTCTATAAAAAAATCCGCAATAGCATATGTCTATCTTTTAAACTCACAGTTGCCCACTGCTATATAAGCAGTGAACTCTCTGCTATGACACACCCAACCAATTAGTGGTTGGGGCGGCTAACTACGTCCCATCAACAATAACCGCGATCTGACGTCCCCGACATGTACTGACCGACTCTGGCGATTAGATAACGATTGCTGAAGAAAGAGCATACACGGCCGCGCGGCCATTAACATAAATATCCGCGCTTCCGCCGCCGCCGGGGACGTAAGACTCGACGCGTAATAGTCAATAACTCAAACATGCGCACGCCCACTTAGCTATCAGCGACGCCCCAAGCCGAGGTTTGTTCCCCACAGGGAGAGCCCACGGGCACTGTCGCATAAAATTTTTACCGGGTTGAGAGCTCTCAGCGCTCACCTATAGTCCAAGTTAAGCTGTGAAAGCTATCTGCGGCTAACAGCTAAACGACAGACAAAAAAAAGCGCGCGTTTAACTCGAGTTGAGAGCCCTCAGCGCTCACCCACAGTCCGGGTAAAGTTGTCATAGCCATTTGAGGCTAACAACTAAGTTACACAAAAAAAAGAGTGTTTACACGGGTGAAGAGCCCTCAGCGCTCACCCACAGTCCGGGTAAAGTTGTCATAGCCATCTGAGGCTAACAACTAAGTAACACAAAAAAAACGCGCGTTTACTCTGCTATGACACACCCCAACTCCTTAGTGGTTGGGGCAGCTAACTACGTCCCATCAAAAATATCCGCAATCCGACGTCCTCGACATCTACTGACCGACGCTGACGATGCTATTACAATCACTCAAGAAAGAGCCTACACGGCCCGCGCGGCCATAACACATAAACATCCGCGCTACCGCCCCGCCGCCGGGGACAAAAGACGCGACGCGTAATAGACAGTCATTTAAACGTGGGCACGCCCGCTTTGGCTATCAGCGACGCCCAGAGCCGAGGTCCATTCTCCACCGGGAGAGCCCTTGGGCGATGTCGCTTAGAAGTTTTACCGGGTTGAGAGCCCTCAGCGCTCACCCATAGAATGGGTTAAGCTGTGATAGCCATCTGCGGCTAACAGCTAAAAGAAAGACAAAAAAAACGCGAGTTTCCTCTGCCATGACACAGCGCAATCCCTTAGTGGTTGGGGTGTCTAACTACGTCCTACCTAAAATATCCGCGATCCGACGTCCTCGACATTTACTGACGGACTACGACGACTCGATTACTATCGCACATAAAAGAGCATACACGGCCGGCGCGGCCATAACACATAAAAAGCCGCGCTTTCGCCCTCGCCGCCGGGGACGAGAGACGCGACGCGTAATAGTCAGTAATTCAAACGTGGACTCGCCCACTTTGCTATCAGCGACGCCCCGAGCCGAGGTCCGTTCTGCACAAGGAGAGCCCTCGGGCGATGTCGCTTAAAATTTCTACCGGGTTGAGAGCCCTCAGCGCTCACCCATAGTCTGGGTTAAGCTGTGACAGCCATCTGCGGCTAACAGCTAAAGAAAGACACAAAAAAAGCGGGCGTTTCCATCGGCTTGAGAGCCCTCAGCGCTCACACACGGCCCAGGTAAAGTTGCCATAGACATCTGAGGCTAACAAGACATACAAAAAAAACGTGCGTTTCCTACCGAGTTGAGAGCCCTCAACGCATATTATATCATCACCCATAGTTCCGGTTAAGCTGTGGCAGCCATCTGCGGCTAACAGCTAAAAGACAGACACAGCGATCCGACGTCCTCGAAATTTACTAACGGACTCCGATAATTCGATTACTATCGCTCAAGAAAGAGCATACACGGCCCGCGCTGCCATAACACATCGCCGCCGGGGACGGAAGACGCGACGCGAAAAAGTCATTAATTCAAACGTGGGCACGCCTACTTTGCTACCAGCGACGCCCCAATCCGAGGTCAATTTTTCGCAGAAAGAGCCCTTGGGCGATGTCACTTAAAGTTCTTACCGGGTTGAGAGCCCTCAGCGCTCACCCTTAGTCCGGGTTAAGCTGTGACAGCCATCTGTGGCTAACAGCTTAAAGACAGACACAAAAAAAACCGCGCGTTTCCCTAAAGGAAACAGATTTTTCAAAGCGATAGGTTGTCTCCGAGTGGCATAGGTATTTCTTTCAATTTAAGTTTGCAATTGCGTTGGTTAAGTTTTGTTTTTCTTTTTTAATTGCTTTCAATAATCATAACACGACGAACATCAAATATAGGACGCAGTACGTCGACTGCCAAAAGACTTCGTTCAAGTCGAAGTAAAGAAAATGGTGAAGAGAGAGAAATTCGTGTATCATAAAACCGTGCACGACATGTTTCCCAACGCGTGACGTCCGCGGAACGCGAAATCCGTTTATCATTGGATCGAGAGCGACACGTTACTCAAAGATCGCAAGAGTCATCTACACAACGTGACGTCCGTTTATCTTTAGACCGTGATAGACATAATGCTCAAAGGGAGAAAGAAACGTCTGAAGATAGATAACTCCGTTTACGTTTAATACGGTCGGTAGACCGTATTCGGCACAGTAATTTAACTAATACCTATTAGTAGAACACAAAATACTAATAGATGGTCTAATAAAGAATATTATGCAATGAATTACGTGTCAACAATTGATTACAGAAGCGATCCAGCGATATCTATAGGCTCCCCTTCTGTTGTTTGTCAATACTGCTCAGCTCTGAGATGAAACGATGAGTCCAAAGGTTTATGTTGTTCTAATGGTAAGATTAAACTAGACGACATAGTTTCACCACCAGATACTTTCAATTCTCTCCTTATCGGAAGTCATCCAAAACATACAGAATTTACACGTAATATTATCAAATACGACTATATGACAAAATAAACATTAGGCATGCATATTCTGCTCCCCGTGCATAATATGTTTTCGAATATGAATTGTGATGCAACGGTTTAGAATGTTTATTTCCCTAAATTTTTCTCTCAGTGAAGCTCTTGGCCCTAGATTATAAATCGCGCGGACAGCCCGTTTTTGAAGAACAAAGATGTTATTCAAATCTGCAGAGCAACCCCAAAGCAGTATGCCATAAGACATAAGACTATGGAAGTAGGCGAAATAAATAATTCTAGCCGTTTCAATATCGGTTAACATTCGATTATTTTTTTACCGCATAAGCCGCTGACCTTAACCTACTTGATAATTTTTCAATCTGAGGACCCCAATGGAGTTTAGTATCAATGGTAATACCCAAAAATACCGTGGACTCCAGAAGCTCTAGGGCCACACCATTCATTTGAACATTGGTTTCCACAAGTCTCACATTAGGTGTGGTAAATTTAATACATTTGGTTTTCTTTTCATTAAGAACCAAGTTGTTTGTACTGAACCAATGAACAACATTTGACAGAGCGTTGTTCACATCGTCATAATTAATCATTTGTCTTTTAATTTTAAACAATAAGGAGGTATCATCTGCGAACAACACTATGTTTTGGTTTTCCCCTACATAATAAGGTAAGTCCTTAATATATACAAGAACAGAAATGGGGGCCATTTATGTTCCTGAATGGATCCTTGTGGAACGCCCATTTTTATAACAGAACCAGATGATCGTACACCATTAACATCGACCCTCTGAACTCTGTTGTACAAATATGATGTTAAAAGTTCGAGAGCCTTATTCTTGATCACATAGTGGTATAATTTCTTGATGAGAATTTCGTGGTGTACACAATCAAACGCCTTGGATAAAATATACCTAAAGCATCATGTGATTTTTTTCAGGCTGTAAAGATATTTTTTAATAATTCTACACCTGCATCAGTAGTAGAGCAATTCTTAGTGAAGCCAAATTGCTGTTTGCGAAATATATCATGTCTCTTAAAATGATTTAACATTTAACTAAGCATAAGTCTTTCAAAAACTTTACTAAGTGTGTATGGAAATTGGTAGAAAATTATTAAGATCAAACATACTACCGGCTTTGAACAAAGGAATCACTCTACTAATTTTCGTGAGATCAGGAAATACGCCTCGAGCAACACAACCATTAATAAACACAGATGCCAGGGTCATAATATCAATTATAGAATTTACTGTCTTTCCAGAAAATCCCCATAAATCAGCTGTCTTCTTAACATTAAGATTTTTAAAAGAGTTTATGATATCATTCCTACTGACATCTGAGAAATCAAAGGATGTGTCGCATTTTACAATACACTGTTTCAAGAGTGATTCGGTTAAAATAGGAGAACACATCAATGATTTAGTTGCCAGTAAAGGAATATTACTGAAATATTTTTCAAATTGGGTTGCCACTTCTTCATAGGCACATATATTTTTATCATCTATTATTAACTTGAAGTCCTCCTTCCGTACAGTATTTCTACCAGTTTCACTATTTATCACGTTTCAAGTCATTTTAATTACATCACTAGATTGATTTATTTCTCAGATAAATTGCTTTAGCAGAGGAACAGGCACGTTTGAATATTTTAGAATATTTTTTTATATATTCTAAGAACACTGGACTATGGTTATAAGACTTTTCGTCATAAAGATCATATAACCTTCGTCTACTCTTGTAGATACCACAAGTTGCCCATTCACTAAAGCCAGCAGGTGCCCCAATTGTTACAGTTTTAGGTTTAAATATTTTACTAAATTCATCATCAATTATGTTAAATAGGGACATATACAATTCATTGGGGTTATCATAAAAAGACAATGGTGGTACTTTCATACTCAAATTGTGTATAAAGTGCTCTAAGCGGCTGACATTAATAGAAACAAAGGCATAGGCAATGCATTCTCGTGGAATCCTATTGGTTCTAGGAAGTACAACAAGTTGTCCGCAGTGATCTGATTCTAATGTGTTTATAATGGATTTACTAATCAGTTTAGCATTTATAAAAATATTATCTATACAAGTTGCACTCCCAGCAGTTATCCTAGTAGGTTCCAGGACTGTTCCCGCGTTCTGCGGGACACGTTTCCCCCCGAATGGCTCCTCAGTCGATGGTAGAGGTGGAGACCTCAATCCCACTCATCACCGACCAAGAAATGGCGACAGCCCTCTCCCGACTCCGCGGGAAACGGAAATCGCCTGGTCCGGACGGCGTCCCGGGAATTGTACTCGGCGTCGCCGCGGAATACCTTAGGGGTGAGCTCCGGGAACTGCTTAATACGTGCCTGAGGTCCGGGCAGTTACCGGAGCAATGGAAATGCGGCAGGTTCTGCTTGCTGCGGAAGGAGGGTCGCCCAGTCGACTCCCCTTCTGCATACAAACCGCTGGTGCTGCTGGACGAGACGGCTAAATTGTTCGAGAAGGTGCTTGCGGACCGTCTCGTCCGGCACCTCGAGGAAGTCGGACCGGGACTGTCAGAGAGTCAATACGGGTTCAGGGGCGGCCGGTCAACTATTGACGCACTGGCCGCCCTGAAGTCCTTGGCCACCGATGCTGTGGCCAGAAAGGAAGTCCTCCTGGCAGTTTCACTGGACATAAAGAACGCCTTCAACAGCCTCCTGCATGAGACGCTAAGGTAGGCACTCCGGTATCATGAAGTGCCTACCTTATCTCTGGAGGCTGTTGGAAGCGTACCTCGAGGGAAGGCACGTACTCTGGGAGTGGGGTGACGGGCGCATTCATCGTCATCGGGTGGAGTGCGGCGTTCCACAGGGATCAGTCCTTGGCCCGATCCTGTGGAACGTCGGATTCGACTGGCTCCTACAGGGTCGGCTTCTCTCCGGGATGGGGATCATCTGCTATGCTGATGATACCCTCGTCACGGTGAGGAGGCCTGACTTCCTGAGGGCTGCTCGATTGGCAGAAGAGGGGGTTGCGTTCGTCGTGGGCCGGATCAGCATGTTGGGCCTGAGTGTCTCGGTGGAGAAAACCGAGGCCCTCCTATTTCATGGTCCGGGCCGAGGTCCCCCACGAAGAGCACACATCAGCGTGTCTGGGGTTGCTGTGCCGGTGCGGGCCCAGATGAAATATCTGGGTATGCACCTTGATTCTAGGTGGAGTTTCGGGCTGCACTTTGCCCAGCTCGTTCCGAGGCTCGTCAAGACAGCCGCGGCGTTAGGTAGGCTTCTGCCAAACACAGGCAGTCCTGGGTCGTCCTGCCGGCGTTTATACGCCGGAGTGGTGCGGTCCATGGCGCTGTATGGTGCCCCTATTTGGGCGGACTCCCTCACCGTCTGCAACAGGGCCCTTCTGCGACGCCCTCAGAGGGTCATGGCGGTGAGGGCTGTCAGGGGCTATCGTACGGTGTCATGGACCGTAGCGACGTTGCTGGCGGGCGACCCACCTTGGCCACTTGTGGCCGAGGCCCTGGCTAAGGTCTACCGGCTCCACGTCGCGGCGCGGGCCGACGACGAGCAAGTCTCCGTAAGGAGACTGGGCAGAGTACTGGAAGTGGCCCGAAGGGGAGTCACTCAGCGGTGGAGAGAAGATCTGGAGTCCCCATAGCAGGGCGGGGGACTGTGGAGGCGGTTGCGCCACATTTCCACCGCTGGATTAATAGAAGGCACGGCAGCCTAAGCTTTAGAATGGTGCAGGTGCTTACCGGGCATGGGGTCTTTGGTAAGTACCTGCACAGAATTGGAAGAGAAGGGGCCCCAGGATGTCACGAGTGTGGTGCGCCAGTAGATAATGCGCGTCACACTCTGGAGGTATGCCCTGCCTGGGGGCCCCAAAGCCGCGTCCTATCGGCGGTCGTTGGGAGAGACCTGTCGTTGTCGACCATCATCTCGAAGATGCTTGACAGCGACAGGTGCTGGTCGTCGATGGCCTCCCTTTGTGAGGCCATCATGAAAAGTAGGAGGCCGCGGAGCGCTTGCGTCAGGTGACTCGCTTCGCCGCCGGCGACCGGGAAGGAGGAGGCGCCGTTATGCGCACCTCCTCCCACCGCCTTGAGGGATGATAGGACGTGGTCAGAAGGCCAAGCGAAGCGTGGGGGGCTGGCCGGTGAGTCCCACACTCCCCCTCGTCTGTCACCAGCGGGGGATAGCGCGCAAATGCGATTCCACAGCGATAAAAAAAATAAAAAAAAAGTAGGTTCCAGGAAAGCATTATATAAGTTATAAGAATTCATAATTTTTTTAAATTTTTGTGTTATATTATTATTGTCTAATAAATTAATGTTAAAATCCCCACAAACAGCAACTGTTTTATACGAGGTTTTGAGTAAGATATCTTCCGCTAATTTCTCAAAATCATCATATGGGAAGCATGGGGGTCTGTATACGCATACAACTAACAATACGAATACTCTGTTGCAAATAGTGCTTAGGTGCTTAGGCTACTGGTCACTATGAAACAATATTACACTATTTTTCTGCGAGTGTTTTTCTAAATACTGACGGATAACTAACACTCAAATTCGTAGCAATTATTAGTGGATTGCACAATGATTGTACTGCGTGGCTATCTCACCTAGAACAATCAGTACGATAGGTCGCTCTTTAACCACTACTCCATCCGTACTATCAATGGCGTAACTATAACATCTGAAGGCGGTGGTAAATTCATTGAATGCAGCCCTCCCAACTAAAATCTTCACTTCGTATTTTTATTTTAACAAATCATTTAACTATATTACTAAGATTGACTGCATTTTATTCAGATAATTAATAAACAATAAGTTTCAATAATAATTTTCAAAAAGCAAGGTATCTATTATATAATTTTAATGAAATAACAAAATATTTTTTAAATATTTTTCAACCATCTTTCTTTCCAGCAAAATTAACATTATCAAAGTTTAAATATTGGGCATGCAATTCTCAATAAATAGAATAGCTCAGTTATACCTATATAGCTTGTCTTGTATAATAGTTTCTTAATCTGCTTTTTTGTATTGGCAATTATCTACTAAGCATCAAGTTACAATTTTCTTCATAATTTATCAATCTCGTTACATCTTTAAGTTTAAAATTATTGTATGTATTATCCAAATTTCAAATCCGGATATCCATGAAAATCATGATAGTGGTAGGGCCACTCCGTTGACAGTTTTCTATCTACAACCGTGGGCCGGTCCTATCCGGGGATACTATACCACTCTCTAGGGTACTCCCTAGAGTGTAGTAACACTGGGCCACCGAAGTCAAAAATCGGGTACCGGTGGCCCGCTCGCACGGCGAAGAGAGACGATTTTACGGTGGGTCTATGGGGTCACGCGCCGCCTTTCCATCACCCCGGACCGATTCGGCGGGGCGAGACGCATCCATAGCCCACCAATAAAAAAAAATAAAAAATAAAAAAAAAAGAGTGTAGCAACACTCTCGCAGAAAATCGACGTCTGAGCAGTAGCAATGTGCTATTGTGCTCCGTTTGGTGAGCGACACTGCCGGAAGCCCAACTTTCGGCGTGGGTTTGGGTAGTTTCACTAATAGGCAGCGACATAACTGGGGTATTGCAAAGTTTGCATCAGAAATACCATCAGGTGTGCTGCTTGCTCGTTTGCCACCACAAACAATAAAAAATATCAATGCTGATTAAGGTCCACTATCAGGAGTTAAAATGGAGAGAATATTTACTGAGACCATGAGTAAGCTTGTAATAATTCCATATACGGGATCAATAAAGATGAATATTTAAATAAAATAACTTATCATATATTTATTTAGTTTATTTTTAAATAAAAATTAGGTACACTATGTTTGGACATCACAATGGAAACTTAGTATTGTTACATAACTTAAAACTACACAAAACACAATACGGTCTTTGTAATCCTGTATAAAATGAATGATAGATTAAAAAAAAAAAACAATAATAAAAATAAACATTACATTAATTTACATGTGAATAAAAACTGAAATATTTATAATTTAAATCAAAACATTTTTAAACGAAAAATTTTATGTCAAAATAAGTTTTTAATTAATTAAACTTAGCAAAGGTAGAATAATTTTTGATTTCATTTATTTCATAGATTTATCTAGGTACGTAATTCAAATCACACCAAGTATTTAAATTTTCAACATGCAAACTTATATATTCATATTCCAAAATTTTAGAGGTTTCATCTGACAATACTTTTGACATATGTCAAATTGAAAGACTAGCAGGAGATGCGATCAATAGCTACTATGAAAATATATATTTTTAATTTCTTTTATCTTAACAAAAAACTCCAAAAAAAAGAATAGGTTCAATTTGAATTTACGTTAAAATGATCATTGTTTATTAAGACGTATTGATATAAACTCGACATAAGCAAAAAAAAAAAACTAAATGTCAAAAAAAAACAAGATGGTTCCACATGCTTGATTCAAGATTAAAATAATACTTGCAATTGTCGCTTTTAAAAATTATTCGACGATAATTAACGAAAAATTTTACAGTAATTAATATTTTATACTAATACAAATGAGTAATACGCATTTAGTAGAATTATATGTAATTTATCAAATAAGTCATAATAAAATAATGATTTTTAACTATCAAATAAATAAAAAATAAAAAAGAAACTGACAACTAAGAAGAATGTTTCCATAACATTTTTTTTTCTTCTTTTTGCTTTATTAAATAGGTACCGGGTTTTTTAAGATTATTTCATCGAAGAAAGAGGATATCTTTATTCTGAAAATTCTATTGACGAGATAAAACATATTTGTATATCTTCTAATTCTGTATATTATTTTTGCTTTTTAAGTACCTACCTAAGAGCCATGCAAAGAAATTCGTTAAGCGTCTTTTATGACATTGGTATTACATTTTATTACGTAATGTACCTATATATTTTTATTAAACAAATCTATTTAATTCACAGAATATTTAAATTACCATATTTCATTGATTTTATTGTTATTTCAAATTTAATCTACACACAGAAATTCACAAAACTACCATTTTGTCAAAGTTTATTTAATAAACATTGATTACGCTTTATAATTTTACGAAAGGCAAGCGTTTGTAAAGACTAACAACAGTTTTTTTCCCTCCCAATGAATTACGTACTACATAACAATTTCACTATATACAAGTTAAAATCTCATTTATATATATCACATTCATTCATCCAAAAATATACCTTAAAAACACTAAATAATGGTCATATTTCGTTTAATTCGCGTCTAATATCTCGGTTATATTAGGTTACCTACAAAGTCTTTTACTAGAAACTACTTTTATTTAAAAAAAATGTTAATGTAGGTATTTATGCGGTCCCTAACATAATATATGTTTTAAACATTCCAGCAAAAATAATTTCAGTTTTTGTATCACACGCAATTCATATGCACAATAAAAGGCACTCTTAGAATGAAAACAAATCAAAATATAAAAAAAAGTAAAAAGTATTTTTTTGGAGAATTGCAACAGAAAGACAATAAATTGCCAATCAAATCCGAAATGGGCTTTTTGTAATTGATTTTTTAAGTTCATTTCGTGAGCATCCGAAATAAATAATATCGTTTTCGTTCTAAAAGTGCACTACAAATTTTTACTCAATGTCATTTTGACAGTAGTTACAATGGGTCGATTTATTACTGCACAGGCATAGACAAAAACGGTCGGAGGTATATCTCTATGCATGGTAACTGTCATTCATAACAATCGGCCATCTTTGTTGCTTACCCATAAAATTCATAATTCTCCTCAAAATAAAAAAAGAACAGCAACAAATATCCTGTCTTTAGTGGTTGTGTTTTTTTTTATGAGATCTGACCACACAATCGCGTATGATGATCGATTAATTTAGTCAAAATGTGCCTCTATAATTAATCGATTGGATAAATCGATCAATCGTTAAGACTAAATTATTTTAGGCCTCTTATTTTATAAAACTACATAATTGCTTTATTGTATTTATATTATCTAAACTACAAACTAGTTTATAATAAACATTTGGTTTTTGAATAGAACTACAAAAATAGTATAAAAATAATAGCTTAGAGCCTAGTGGTAGATCTGTGAAATACCACGCACTTCAGAAGCTTGCGAATTATGGCTAGGTAATCTACTATGACTTCTATGAAACGTCATAAAGAAAATTACAGCACGCAGTAGTTATTTGATAGCGTGAATCTGTTAACCCATATACACTGCTAGCATAACTCTCTCATCGTAGAGCAGAGAAGATTTTAGTGTAAGGGTTTCCAAACAATAAAATAATAGTTAATAATATTCATATTATACAACGGAATTCATTAAAGAAGTTAAATATCTCAGAAAATGATAAGCTTTCAAATGAAAAAAGGGGCAAGATGTATTTTTAAATATGTATGACAAAATTAGACGAGTTATATTTTGAAAATAAATGTTATAAAATCCTAAAATTTCCTAAAAGTAATTGACTTAACGGGTTTTTCGTATAATCTCCATTGAATAGTGAAGACGCAAGTAATAAGGCATTTTTTTATCATAAAAGTTTTAACCGAGATTTATAAAACCTTGTTTTACTAACTGAGTACGTTTCAGAACAAACTCATTAATTTTTTTTACAAACGATTAAAACTTTTAAATTATTTCTAATTAGATCTGAATGAAATCCCTGTCATATTCTATTCAAAACCAATCGTGGAAAAATATCGCATAAGTACAAACAAACAGCGTTATATTATGATATAGTGATATAATAGTATTTACAAAAAAAAAAACATGTAGAAAATCCTAAAACAACAATTACTTAAGTTTGAATATCCGTCAAAACACATGTCAACAAGATTTAAAGATCTGTGCAAACAACTCTTAGAACGCACAGTGACGGTCACGCACGCAACGAATTTACATCTTAATTTTATCACATAAGATTCAAATTTATATGAATCGCCTCTTATTATAGAACAAGCTCATAAATCATATAAATAGAAACATTATATTTCTATTAAAACTAATGTCGAGTGCTTTAATTGATAGATTGTCCAACATTCAGCATTTGAGTTGTTTGTACAGACCTAGAATTACTTAAACTTATCCTAAATTCAGGCTAAAGTCATTTATGAAGCCTCTCATGCCATATTATCAGTTCCAGTTCTTTAAATAAAGGACAAGTAATATGAACTAATGTTAACAAAAAAAATATAAATAATGTTAGGATAAAGAGAGTCAATGCCACAGCAATTTATTAAGATAATTCCATATTAAATTTATTGTCCAATTTAAAATTGATGTCAAAATTTTCAAAATAATTGCATCGATCAATCACATAATATCATATCACAGCTTGACTCTCAAGAGATAATTATTAATAAAATATGTATCTAAAACATTATTTAAAAGATAAATAATTAATACAAATGGAAAAACATCTTTGAAAATTTACAATACTGTCGTCGTAGTAGCACTAAAGAGGTCATCTAAATACATTGGCACATATATTTTGTCATTAAAAATTAAAAAATAAATATTGTTTGAATACTGTATTTGATTTAGATTGAATCTCATTCGTTTATTACTTTCAATAAATGATTAAAAAATTACAATATATTCATCTGAAGCGGATATTGCAAATTAATTTTTAATTGCTAAAACTCAAACAATGATTCCATTAGCTAATGTAATTAAATTATTATGGGTATTTTTACAAGGATTTCTCTTTATTTTCGGCAAAAATGAGACAATATTTGCAGTCCTGATCCTCAAAGGCAACAAAGCTTTCTTGGATCCAAAGACTCTTCAAAAAAATATATTAAAATGCAAAAAGTGACATATATTTTAATTTAATATCACCCAATTTAAAATACTACGTTCATTGGACGTTGCTACCGTACTCCATGTCAAACAATGAAAGTATGACGAAGGCAAGGCCTAGGAAGACTGAGCCGAGCAAATCTCCGAGAGCTGTGAGGTAAGGAATGGCTGCGTTATCCGGGTCCTTCTTTCTCTTCCACATAAAGTGAATGAGGATATACGCTAAGTAGAGTAGTACCATGACCTGAAAGTGAAAGAAAAGCATTGATGTTTTTGATAATTTAATGTATAGATTATGTTTTAGTATCTAACAGTGTGGTAACGTCTACGAATACTACCAACCCTTACTTTGCTCGTGAATGTCGTAAAAGACGACTAAAAGCCTTATAACCTCTTATCTTATCTTAGCCAACTCCATCTAATGCCGTTTGGTCAACAATTACATTCCCAAGGAGGGTTGACGTCAGGCAGGCGGTCGGTCATAAAACTATTGCCTATAACTTTTACAATATGTACTATGAAAGAAGAGTACATATTGTATCGACCCCAAGTCATTGGGATAAGAGTAGGAGAATGATGATGTGTTTTAGGATCTACTAGCTCCTGCCAGTGACTTTGCCTGCGTAAAAAATTACTTTCCTAAAGTTGAACTGATATCTCAAAGGAGGATCAACATTACCGGGATAAAAAGTATCCTATGCTTTAATTTAAGAAACGTATATCAATAAATCTATGTACTAGCTTTTATTTAAATTCTAAGGTCTACACGTGATTGTGTAACAAATGTTCAAACATACATAGATTCAAACATCCATTATTTAGTTCAAACCACCAAATCCTAATTACGCTTAAAGATTTCTAGTAAATAAATACTGAAGCAAAGGTTTCATGATAACATTTCAGAGTGGATCAAAGAAGTCCAAAATGTAACAGATTTCAGTTTTAATTAAGAAAAATATCGTTCCATGGAGATTAATCTATCCCCTTGATGGAACTAGAATCTGTTTGAGGTTAGTAGTCTTGTAACAAATAAAGCTAACGGTTTGGTAGATTTTAATTCGGTTTCGGGATTTTTGGCACAAAATTGTAGCTTCTATTACATATATTTATCTTAACTGTTACTTACTTGCATTAATGCACAGAGTATATAAGTTATTCCGAAAGGTACTTGAATAGTAACCATTCCTTGGTACATGAAGTCAGCTGCTATCATGAAGATAATCTGGCCGAACACTGCCAGCAGCAGTAACAAGCGGGCAACTTTAGCAGCAGCAGCTGGAAAGAAAAACATAAAATAGAATCATGCAAAAATGTTATGGTATACTATCACCGCATCGGAGAGTTGGATAAAACTGAAGAAAGAAAACGGGATTCGTGTAACTGAAGCAGAGATAATGAGGAGAATGTTGCGTGAATAGACATGTTTATGTACGTTTACAATAATTATCCATTATCTGTAATGGGATATTATCGTAATTATTTAGTTAGAGGGCGACGCTCCGGCCGCAGAATTTATCGGAGCGCCGACCCGAGATGGTGCCCAAAATGTTAACAGATCAGGCGAGGCGCATCTACATCACAGCCTCCTGCTAAAAATTAAATATTCTTCGTCGTATAAGTTGTGCAGATCTGATCGCTACATTTTTGTAGAAATATATTAGTCTTCATAATATTAGAATAAAAGTGTACATCTTTTATTTCTCTAGCAAGCCCATCAAAATAAAGAAGACAAAATTTTTGGCATATTAAATTCTAGGTTAATATTATTCTTTTCCCGTGTGGTGACGGAGTAAGAACCACCCCATATCTTACCCGTGGGTGATCGTGCGAGACGACTAAGGGATATAAAACGCATATAACATCTATGCGAGAGAAGGAAAACTCGAAACAAAACCCTATACCAACACGTCTGACCAGCGCGGTATAGTAGGTTAATTTCCCTCCCATTACGGAGGAGGCCCGAGCCCAACAGTGGGATATTTATGGGCTGTGATGATGATGATGATTATTCTTGAATCATCGATGACAAAACCTTAAATAGGACTGTACCTAATAGCCCAAAAACAGTTCGTAGATTTTAATTACCAATCTATAAAACCTGGATCAAGACCGGTCCAAAAAAGAGGCGCAGCAAGCGATGTACTTACAATGCGGTCAGTCCCACCACAACCTATTACTTCTTTAAATCGACTCTTAAATGATAATATAGTTGTTAAATACGAGTTTCAAGTAATATACTCACTTCCAAAGAACAACGTCTTCCATGGCCACTCTAAGAGTCTAGTGTTTTCAGGTAAGACTCCAGGTATAGCGGTCTGATGCAGATGAGTTGCGAGGCGAGATGACTGGACGCAGACCAGGTTACCTCCAATGCCGTTAACAATGGGTTGGAATACTTCATATCCACGGTAGTGATCCACAGCTTGATCAAGCACGATACCTCCAATACTATTGAATAAATTAATATGATGATTAGTTAAGATATATTTAGAAAATATTACTCATAGGAGTCGTAGAGTTTGGGAAAGGGTTTTGCCAGAAGAGTGTGCAGCAACTATCTTCTGTGAAACGTAGAAACTTTACTGGGGTCGTCAATCCGTCTAGTAAGCGAGACAATTATGGCACCATCTCTTCAAAATAGTCACAGTCAGTAAAAGACTACATTGTGATATTCTAATGGAGAGGCCTACATCCAGCAGGAAACGGCATTTTTTAAATACGCTGCACTGCATTTGCAAAAGATTTTCAGATTATTTTTTCAGTCCATATAATTTCCACTGTTGGATTTGGTTGGCTGCCTTTTTGCATGGGCTTCTTCCAGATTATGGAAAATAGCTTGCATCCACCACAATAGTCATAGTTCAAGATTTTCTTTACTTGCAGTGATTTTATTTGTTTAAAGCTTGTAATTGATTTTTACGATACCCACCGGGGTTGTTTGCACCCATTGTATTAGTATTCTCTTACCTAGATATATTTTCATTGGATTCCTTTGCAATATTACACATTAATGTTCTTGAAGATTCAGATTAGTAACCAGTAATAGTAAGTTTGTACTCACCCACTGATGAAGAGCGCAGAGATGACTGGTGTCCAACCATTGGTGAGAACCTTCTTGGTGTACTTGTTACGCCATACGATGAATACCCACAGAGGAAGAAGACTATAGTATACGCACATCAAAGCTATTGGCTGCCATAGCGACGTTTCTAGAATAGAAATATTGTTTTAAAGCAAAAGATCCTTATATCTTAAGATTTTACAACCATATATTGGAATGACATAATAATAATCTACTCTGTGTTGGTGACTATGAATACTATTACTTGTATTAGTCATAACTGTCGTAAAATACGACTAAGAGCTTTATAATAATCTGAGTGAGTACATGTTATGTCGTCTAATCAACAATTATATTTCCAAGGAGAGTTAATATCAGGCAGGCGGCTGGTTATAAAACTATTGTCAAAACTCTTACAATACATCTGATGGAAGAAAAGTACATATTGCGTCGACCACAAGCATGATGAAGGAGCCGAATGATGAAGACATTAGACGGATATAAACAATGTCTAGATTCAGAACAATTATTTTTGAATCACACAATGTATTAGAGCTGGATGGGGCAGAAACTCAGGATAGTCGGCATGGAAAGTTACTACCGCAATCTTTGCAATCAAACTAAAATTTGTGTCGCAACACTTTTTTCCTTTTGGTAAGCTATGGTGTGGACGCACCCCGCATATTAATTTACCTCTTCTAATTAAATAAGTTGCGGGTTCTAAGAATTTGGAAGCATTCCTCTTGAAGATTAAACTTTGGTATCATCTATAGAGACAGACATATAGTATGAATCCTGGTTTATACGACAGTGATAGAAATGCGACGTGGGAATAAGTCCCATTATAAAAATGCAGCCTGCTAAGCGTGGGAATTACCTCATCCGTTCTCCCTTTGCCTATACGGCTATACCCAACAGTGGACCTTATTGATGTCATCAATGGACTAAAAGTTGAATGTGTACTTACTTATTTGTTCAAACATATACTGAGCTGTAACTGCAAGTACAGTGTTGCTGACAATGTCACCGATGGATGCCGCTAGTGGAGTCGCCACGTTGTCCGGATTCACTTTGAACTTGTGGGAGCCATAGATCACCATAACCATCACAAAGTCTGTAATAGATAATTGCAATATAATAAATAAGCCAATCTGGCAATACATACATACCATCACGCCATGTCCCTTGCAGGGTAGGCAGAGAGAACAGAGTGCCAGAGAACTCTATCCTTGCATACTTCACTCGCTTCCTCAACATTCATAATTCTCTTCATACACGCTCGCCGGTTTCGGAGACTCTTGACTCCACCTTTCTTCAGTACATGACCGATCTGGTCTAGGTAGTTTAGTCTCGGTCTCCCCCGGTACCAAATTTTAACTCGCATTATAGTGTTTACGAGAAACGTTTCACAGGCCATCTATCAAAAAAGTTTACACACGCTATGTGCCGCGATTCTAATGTAACCCTTTCGCCTTTTTATTAAAGCACCTACCAGAGCTCATTCATTCCTAATATCGGGACGGAAAGGTGAATTTAGCACATATATTATTCTTCCACTGTTAGTTTTTGGTCGTCATTTCTACCATGATTCATGATCGGGATAGAAAGATTATTGCTTCATTTATTTTGAAAGGTCTACAAGGTGTGGATAATAGCCAAAGAGCGGCACATGTGAAATTCGTTGACGCCATCTAGCCTACTTTTACTAATACAGCGTACACAAACTAAGATTCGATCCTTCTTGGTTTTAGAGGTCAATTTACTACCTAAACTATCTTATTTATGGTAGGACTACACTGTTAACCATTTTCTATTTACAGCCGCGGGTCGGTCCGTCCGGGGTAGGTACCACTCTCTTGCAGAAAATCGACGTCCGAACAATGGCAATATATTGTTGTGTGAGAGAGAGAGAGAGAGAGGGAGAGAGAGAGGGGGGAGAGAGAGAGAGAGGGAGAGAGAGAGGGAGAGAGAGAGGGGGGAGAGAGAGAGGGAGAGAGAGAGAGATTGGTAAACAGCGGCCTAGCTGTACCATTGGTATTGCAAAGGTCCATGGGCGGCAGTGACACTTACCATCAGGTGTGCTGTTTGGTCGTTTACCATCATTAGCAATAAAAAAAAAATATATGTTTTACATACCCAGGACAAAGCAAGTGGTTGTTGCAGTAAAAACCGCGCTGGCGATAAGGAGCAAAACGTAGGACCCGTTCACTGATCGATCGGTGATGGTATTTACCACTATTGCGAATATCGATACCACAGTAGCTGCCACTATTGCTTGCACCTGGAAATAAATTGTAAATAAATAATCAATCTCTCTTAATAGGTTGGCGAGATTTAAATTAATTAATTATTAATTAATTTAAAACAGATAATATACATCCATCCATCCGCCCGTAAACGTCCATTGTTGGACATAGGCCTCCCTACGAGAATGACATTTAAAACGCTCTTGTGCCACCTGCATCCAGCGGTTGCCTGCGACCTTGATGATGTCGTCAGTCCACCTAGTGGTGGGGGGCTACCTACGCTGCGAATAATATTACCCATACTCAGAAGAATTACTTGTGTATCTCAAAACTGTCTTGCGTGAGTATTGAATCTAAGGCATGGTAGGACGATAACTGGACTACTACGCAACCGTACAGTCTATTACATAAAATGACATTAAAATTTTCTTTTATTTCCTTTTCCTCTAAGAAAATAAACCTTGTATTGCGAGGAACTTTATAAGCATATAATAAATGAATACAAGTTACACCCAGACTCAAAACTCTCATAAAGTACTGCGTGGGAATCGAACCCATAACACTTGGTACTAACGGATCAGGATATCTTAACCACTGCGCCATTTGTGCAATCATAACATCTATTAATTATTTAATAAAGTTATTATATTCCAGATTAAATTCCTTTCCGTGTGATGACGGAGTAAGAATACAATTCATCACCCCCTATCTTACCCGTGGGTGATCGTAAGAGACGACTAAGGGATATGAAATGCATTTAACATCTATGCAAGAGAAGGAAAACTTGAAACAAAACCCTATACCAACACGTCTGAACAGCGTGGTACATTACGTCTATTTCCATCCCATTATGGAGTAGGTTCGAACCCAACAATGGGACGTAGTATATGCGCTGAAATGATTCCAGATTAAAATATTAAAATACCGCTTACCTGAACTAATGATATGTTGCCTACGACCATGGATATAACTTCTCGCGTGGACTCCATGTTACCAAGATTCGCTTGAGTTGACAGACGTGACGCTAAACACATGTCCAGGTTACCTGTTGACAAAAATAAAATTATATTATACTCTGTTGAGTGCTAAAAGACGTTGTGCCATACGAAGTCAATAGAAAACTACTTAGTACTCGATTACAACTCCAGCAACTAGTGTTACCTGTGAATCTCGACTCATTCAGGAACTCTTCCCAAATTTAGCATTTGATTCCTCTTATCGTTTAATATAAATCAAGTTGAAAAGTAAAATTATTGAAATGGAATCAATACGTAAACATATTCTAATAGATGGCGTTTAATACGTCCATAAAACGTAAATGCGAGTCACAATTTGGTTATCATATAACCTGACCTAACCTACACTCACTGGCCTAGTTGGTAAGGCGCATAGGCGGTTCGAACGAATTTTGCTCGCAAATAAGTTTTTATATTAAAACTGACCTAAGCGAGAATTTTTAAAACTAATAATACTGGTTTTGACGTCGGATTATTCTTTATTGTTTAAAGTGACCACCATCCCTATGGTTGGTAACTTAATGGCATGAAACAGTGACACTAAAAAAGGACAAACATATACCTATAAAATTTGACAGAATGAGGTAGAATACAAATTATACTTCTTTTTTTTTTGGCAGGCTATGGTCTTGACATACGCCGTCCATTCCTTTCGGTGCGACGGAAGAGGGGCGCGTGGCACCATAACCCACCGTATTCCCTTCCCAATTGCCATAAGGGGCCGGCCACTGGTTCCCGCTACCTTAACATCCGTGGCCAGCCCGGCGGTATATAGGAATCTTGCCATTTCACAATTATGCGAGCTTGTCGCTAACGACAGTCATGCATCGTGAGAAAGTATGTATGGTAAGATGTAAAACTTATGACTGTTGTGAACTTGTGACACATATCTTTAAATCCATTCAATGACGAAAATGCAAAATAAAGCTACTGTTTACTCGTTTCTGCGAAACCGAGAATGATAAAATGATATGATAAAACTTTGCAGTTCGCGTGACCCTAATAATAGCCATATATATCACATAATTGGAAAAGTGGATCCCAAATAGATTCGTAGATTTCGCAAATTATCATATTATTACGACAATTGTTAATATTTCTATTTTTTTTCCATGTGATGGCTGCGTAAGAATTTATGGGCTATAATATAAGCCCTTTCGACTTAGCTAATAAATATTTATTGGCTAAACCCCAGTAGTCACTTTGGTTTAGCCTAGTGTTGCCCAAATTCAGTCTTGGTCTTGCAGTCTTGGTCTTGTTCTTGCGTTTTTGCAAGACCAAGACCAAGAAAAAGACCGCGTATTTTTAGCAAGACCAAGACCAAGACTGACCGTGCAAGACTTGAGCAAGAACAAGACTAAGCCTGCAAGACTCTTGCGTCTTGCAGCTAGGACTTAGCGCTATTTCACGGAGTAGTTAGGTGTAACAGTTCGGTGTATAGGTACGCTTAGGAATTCTATGAGACGCAAAAAACTGTATCAAAGAATATGAAAAACTGGACCTATGCGCATTACGACTAATACCATAAACATACCTACATAGCGAATAAAAAAATATCCATTAAAATCAAACTGAGTGCATGCATAGTTATGTTTTAACCATCGGCACTTTGATAATGCGGCATCAAAGGTTTTGTACTTACTTCTCAAAGAAATTTGCCGCTTTTCGGAAGTACATGGTTATGATACACGCGCCGGCGGCTTCTTTTGAAATCATATACAACAATCGTTGCCGCCGCGCCGAAATCACAACATTTGACACTATTTGATTGCCGCCACAGGGCGTAGGTATACTCATGCAAAATAATTTCGAATTTTAAGAGTACCTACAGGTGTTCCAAAGAATAAATAAGTTTCAGAGTGCTTAGAATGAAAATGAATACATTATACTGATCACGCAAGTAGTATTATGATAGGAAAAAATGTTAAGGATAGGTAGTAGATGTCATAATAATTTATTCTAGTAAGTATATATTATAATATTGATTATATGGCTTTAAACTAATTACTTAGGTACTATTATTGTACATTTAGTCATTATATTTCTTAAGTTTTTACAAGAAAAAATAGCAAAAAAGTGTTCAAATATCACCCGTTTGATAAATATTGTAGCCACTTTTAAATATACTTGAAACGTGTAAAAAAATTCTACAAAACTAATAAAATAATATAAAAAGCGTAGGTACTTACCTACTAATAAAATAAAAAGCCTGCGATAAGAGTTTTGTATTGCTTACCAGCCCGAATATCTCTGAGAGAGATGATGAGAGTAAGTATTTACTAGCAGTGCCCGCGACTTCGTCCACGAGGAATAGTAACTTTGGAGGTATAGTAACGTTCAGGATTTATTTATTTATTTTAAAACTTCTGTCATCAAACATACAAACAAACTTTTCAGCTTTATAATATTAGTATAGATAAGTATAGATGTACGCCAAAACATTCACTTATATGTAAAGAATAGTGATTGGCACTAATTCTATACATATATTTTATTCACGCGTCGCGTCTGTACAAGTAGGTAATAATCTGTGTTTGTACGCCGCACGCGGCATCGTTTGATTTGCGGCGGCATCCTTTTAATAGAGCCGGCACGTGGCGAGGCGGCGCGGTAGAAAGCAAGGAAACGTACTATAAATAAAGGAATTATTTTAATTCCAGTCATTTCCAATTGAGCTGTGCTTCGAGTCTAACTTAATAATTGTTTTTACTAATTCTTGTTGTTTTCTAAAAACGTATCACGTGTACAATTTAATATGAGTGACGAAGATTCAAATTATTCTAGTCCGAGTAACGAGAGTTTGAGTCACAGATCTAAAAGACCCAAAAGCAAATTTGAGGAGTTTTTCGAAATAATTCATGCATCCCAAACTGCCTTGTGTAAATTGTGCCAACATAAAAAGATTGAAATAAAAATGAAAAACAGAAACACTTCAGGCTTAAGGAAACATCTAATATCTTTCCACAAAAAGGAATCACAAATATTTCTTCCTGTTAAACCAAAATTAAGTGGAGATATCACAAGCTTTTTAGTAACCGCTGGAAGAAGTGGACAGGTAAGAATATTTTTTTAACAATGGTCGAAGTTGTCGCTACGGGAATTTTAACTCCGCGTAGCTATTCATGCGATACTTTCAAAAACGCCATTAACTTACGTAAGTATTTTTGAGTTAGTGGTGTTTTCATCTAGGGGTGCGACATATTAAGTATGTAATTATCGTCTTAAATATTTTTTATAAACACCCATATTTTCATTTGTTTTCATAATCGGCCAGTAACAACTAAGTACTTTATTTTGGTAATATAACAAATGTCAATTTAACGATTTTCTGGATTTAACAACAACAAACCTCCTCCTCCTAAACGCTCAAACCTAGTATGTTTTAAATAATAACACAAGATTTATTGTTTTATTTCAGTCGGAAAACAGCAGTGACAACATCACGACAGCTACAGTTGATTGGGTGGTGAAAAAATATCTTCCCTTCTCATTTTTCGATGACGAAGCTACACAAGTATATTTTCGACGTATTTGCCCTAATATGGTGTTTCCTAAAAGGTCTACACTTAGAAGGAAAGTCAAAGAGCGATTTGAAGAGCTCCAATTGAATCTCAAGGAACGACTTCAACAATTATCATCTAAAATGTCGTTTACTATTGATGGGTGGACGTCAATTGCTGGTAGGAGTTACTACGGGGTTACTATGCATTATATAGACAACGAATGGAAGTATCGATCTGTAGTTCTTGATTTTATACCATCACGCGGTCGACATACTGGGGAAGATATTGCAACGATTTTCCATGAATGTTTATTGGAATATGACATAATTGATAAAATACAAGGTATCACGGTCGACAACGCAACTGCAAATACCAAATTTATGTATGAACTGGGCAAACAGCTGCCGCCACACTTTGATTCAGACAATCAACATTTCCGGTGCTTTGCTCACATTTTAAACCTTGGTGTACAAGATTTATTAAAGACCTTAGCATTACACTATGAGTCTGACACTAACGCGCAAGATCAGCAGTATGAAGACTATGCAGACGAAACTGAGGATGAGGAAGATGAAGAATATGCACCAAATATTGCTGACTCGCGTACATCTGTAACAAAGTTACGCAGTATTTCCAGTAAAATAAAAAGAAGTGAGATAGTGAAGAAGAAGTTTCAGTCTGCTTGTGAAGCAGCTGGCGTGCCATCAAATCTAAATGCCATTCTTGACTGTCCAACGAGATGGAATTCCACACATGATATGATTGGATTTGGTTTAAAAGTGAGAGCGGGCATTAACATATTGTGCAGTTCTGTTACCGAATTGAATGATTTTCAAATCACAGCTAGTGAATGGCAGGTACTCGAAAAATTACATAAATTTCTAATAAACTTTAAACTTTTAAGTACAAAACTTGGTGGAGACAAATATGTTACATTACCGCTAGTCATCGTATCATTCAATCTCTTGCTAGATAAAATTGAATCCATGGTAAAACAGTTAGATGAGAAACCTAATCGATCTGAAGTGGATGAAAGGCTCATTCTAGATTTCCAAGCAGCTCGAGACGAAATGCTTAAACATTATAAGAAGAGCAACTGGATTTATTGTACTTCTTTAATTTTAGACCCAAGGCATAAGGCTCAGACTTTTGACCTGACAATGTGGGGGAAGCAACTTAAAACAGAAAGTCTGCGCAAGTTCAATGAACTTTATGAAGAATATAAAAGTCTACACTCACTGAACAAATCTCTGGAATTACCAAAAAAAGAAAATAAAGTATGTGATGAAGATGAAGACGTAATAGACTTTGATAAACTCTATGAATGTCCCTCGACGTCATCTGGATCTTGTCTTCAAGGCTTAGTGATAGACGAGTTGGAGGAGTACCTGAGAAAACCAAGAACTGTCAGCTCGGAAGACATTTTAGATTGGTGGAGGACGCATGAGACAGAGTATCCGACTTTATCGAAGATGGCCCGTGATTTTCTCTCAATACCTGCAACTTCAGTACCTGCTGAGAGATTATTTTCTAAAGCATCATTAGTAATTAGAAAACATAGAAATAGGTCAAGTGATGAGTCAGCCAGATGGTTACTTTGTATTAATTCTTGGTCAAAAGAATTGATATAAAGTAACATAACCTAATGATAAAGCTGTTGTGTACTGTTATGTTTGATTTGTGTTGTATTTTATTTTTTATTGAAATAAATGATAAATCGTAAAACTCTTTTATTAAATTTCATATAAGTTGAGGGTTCAATCTCTTTCTAGACAGATATTGTTCTTTAAAATACAGTCAAGTTATTGTAATTAATTTGTTTTTTACATGTTTTAGCAAATGTAAGCTTATAAATCATAAATGTTTATTAAGAAACGGTTACTTCCATGGAAAACGACATATAGGTCAGTTGATTTTTCGAATTTCTTATCAAATCCTCAGTTATTTATTAATCTGCTTGATCTTTACTATGGCTATGTTAATTCAAGCTCACAATGTTTCAATTCTAATACGTTTTTCTAAGATTTAAAGTAAACTTTAATAAATAGTAATAGACTAATAGGTAATTGCAAGACTTGCAAGACTCTTGCTGCAAGACCAAGACCAAGACTGGGAGCGCAAGACCAAGACCAGGTGTATTGGCGCAAGACCAAGACCAAGACTGGCTAAGTCTCGTCTTGTTCTTGCATTTGGGCAACACTAGTTTAGCCGCGTAGTCACGCGTGGTACAAGCCAATCCCCAATTGTTTTTTAAGGAATGAGCAGGTAGCGTATGATAGGGAGCTCTCTTACTTTATTTTCTTGAAAGTATAATTTATCTACCACTAAAATAATTACATATTATATTTAATACAATGTTAGATTTATTTTAAAAATCAATATTTAGATTACAAATTAAATATTAGAGAAATAAAACTTCTTACTTAAGTGAAAATTACTTCGAAAATTGAGCACTTAAAAACAAATTGTTCCAACCGTAACCGTTTGAATGATGAAAAAAAAATATGAAGACCAATTTTTTTTATACTTAAAATTATGTTTGACTTACTATACAGGATGGATTGATTTTAAGTAACACAATTTGTCGAGCAGAGATGAAGTAAAGAGAAGATTACCGCTCTTTCCTTTCTCTATGACATAATCATCATCATCATCCTTCTATTCTTATCATAATTATTTGAGGGCGAAGCATATGTCTTCATCTTCCATCGTTCATATTGCAAAAGTTTTGGAAATAGTTTTACTGACCGTCTGCCTGACGTCAATCCTCTTTGAAAATGTAACTGTTGACCAGACGGCATTAGACGGACTTGTGTGTGACCCAAGAGAATGTAAAACTCTGAGTCCTAATTTACAATACTGATGGGCAAGATAGAAAGTATTGAATTGTATTCTTGCTCCATCACTATATGGAAACACCAAAAACTACTTCAGTTTCAGAGTAGTATAAAAGGGATGTTCCAGAGATTACCTTGAATATCCCAATTTACATACTTAATTAAACTCATCATCATCATTCTCTTGCTCTTATCCCAACTCTTTTTTCATACAGCCCTATCAGACATCATGTCTGTACTCACTCCCTGTCTATCCATACCATGTTTCACGCAGTCCATCCATCTTTTCTTTAGTCTCCCTTTATCACTCTCACTTACATTCATACTTAAAACCTTTATCGCAACATTACTTTCATCCCGTCTCATCACATGTCCATACCAGGTCCAACGTTCACTCCTTAACTTATCCGTCACTGGCGCTACTTTCAAACATTCTCTTATACGCTCATTCCTTATCTTATCCATTCTCGTTATGTCGTAAATCCATCTCAATATTCGCATCTCCGCTACATGCAATCTTACATAATTAAACTAAAGTTACTTAATTAAACTTAAGTTTGGGTATTTGGAATAAGTTTTCTTATTTTGTTGACCTAAATGTGAGGTCAACATATGTTTTGTGTTTAAATTCAACATAACCAAAAAGTCACTCTGTATATTTGTTTTATCATGACGAAGTAGTTTCTGTGGCAAGACAATGCTGTAATTATTTTAATAATCGTGTGTCAATCTTGGATCACATCCGTTTAAAATAAATGACAGATTTTTATCATTACATTTATTGTGGGAAATGCGGAAATATGCGTGAATACACACACAAAGATGAATTTAGGAAATGTTTAACTTCAACAATTCAGCAGTTCACATTCTTTCCACTATTAAGAACTAGCCTCCACCCTTACAGAAAGGCAATTGACCTACTAAACCACGCTGATCAGATTTAGTATATGGTTATGTATAGAGATTTCAATCTTTCAATGATATTACCTGCATATCATATCCTTTAGAGGTTCTTTATTATACCCAGGATCAAAAACCGGTTAATTATATTCTTACTCCGTCGTCACACCGCAAAAGGAATCAATTTCTTATAAACTTTTATTTAAAAAAAAAGGTTTTAGATAATATAATATTAGCCATAATCTCTTCTTCCAGTTCTCAAAAGGGTCTTATAGAAAACGTAGCATGTAAGTAATTGAATAAGAATACAATATATGATTTATATGATTCCAGAGAAGTCATAATTATGTTGAGACTTAGCTCCGTCAAATTATAAAGGCAAATCATCACTCATCATTCTCCTGCTCCTATCCCAATTACTTGGGGTCGATACAAAATGTACTCTTCTTTCATAGTACATATTGTAAAAGTTATTGGCAATAGTTTTATAACCGGCCGCCTGCCAGACGTTAACCCTCCTTGGGAATGTAATTGTTGACCAAACGGCATCAGATGTAGTTGGCCTAGGTTGTTATAAGGCTCTTAGTCGTCTTTTACGACATCTACAAGCAAAGTAAGGGTTGGTAGTATTCGTAGCCCTTACCACACAGCTATTCTAAAGGCTAAAGAATTGAAAAGGCAAATGTAAATCCATTATTTCCTTAGGCAGACGGACAATGTCATTATTCTGAAAAGGATTCAAAACATACGACAAAAACTTAATTAATCGTGATAATAATTAATAAAAAGTTTTAATAATGACGAATTTAAAAAAGTCAATGTATTTATACCATGAAGATAAAAACTTGATTACCATAAATTAACTACAAAAATAAAATCATTAAAAGTAATGATTAAAAATGAAAAAAAAAGGAAATAATTATAAACATTAAAGAACGTTAAACTTTATAGACTAAAATATATTCCAGTAGCATTTAGTGGCCAGCAAAGTGGCGAAAATTCTGTCCAGATTATGACATTGGGTATCCAAACGGATTCTTTGAAAAAAATGTACTCTAACATTTTAGTAATAAACAAACTTTGTAAAACTCGCATGAATAATTAAGTTCGGTTGACATGGTATGGACATGTGATGAGGCGGGATGAAAGTAATGTTGCGAGGAAAGTTTTAAGTATGAATGTTGAAGGCTTTAGAGATAAAGGAAGACTGAAGAAAAGAGGGATGGACTGCGTGAGGCATGACATGGATAGACAGGGAGTGACTACAGAGATAACTTCTGATAGGACTGTATGGAAGAAGATGACATATTGTGTAACTCCCAAGTAATTGGGATAAGAGCAAGATGATGATGAAAGTGTTAGGTACT
Source organism: Lymantria monacha (assembly GCA_905163515.2). Lineage (NCBI taxonomy): Eukaryota > Metazoa > Arthropoda > Insecta > Lepidoptera > Erebidae > Lymantria > Lymantria monacha. The sequence continues at coordinate 7,306,822 of LR991107.1, read as the reverse complement.
TGAGCAGTTTAATGACCCATCATCTCAGCTCAAATACGTTTCACTGCTGTGCTCGGATCTCCTACACAATAGGAGGGAAATTGCCCTATTATACCACGCTGGTCAAGCGGGTTGGTTATGGGGTTTTATTTAGCGATTTTCGTATCTTGCAAAAATATTCGTCGTCTATAGCGATATAGGGGGTGATGAATTGTTTTCGATAATGACACAATGGATACTTATATTTTTTTTTTTAATTTAAGGTAGTATTATTCACTGCATTAGTAACATAATATTCGTATATAAAATGTGTTTGACACGTTTCTACCGGATTTTGAATAAAAAGGCGGGGGCTTAAAGATTTATTATTTTTATGACACCGCGCGTAGCGAAATGACGCACATTATGCTTGAGACGACAGCTGTTTGACGCTCCACGGCTCCACTGTAGCATGTAAAACGTGAGCGGCTGTCAATATTAAACTTAACTCACGTTTGAAACCATAAAAATTAATCGCTTGTATTAAATTTTTGAGGGTGTGTTGCCTACTGCCTTCAAACGAGAGGCAGAATCATGACAAAGTGAGCGAAACACAGAAATAAACCATTCAAATTTTATTTTCGAAGCTTTGTAGTATAAAAGATCCACTGGTTTTTGTTTTGGCATTCTACAGTTTAAACTTTACCCCACCTTTTTTTCTTTTACGGTGGACTAAGGATGCGTCTCGCCCCGCCAATTCGGTCCGGGGTGACGGAAGAGGCGGCGCGTGACCCCATAGACCCACCGTGCAACTCCTCTCTTCGCCGTGCGAGCGGGCCACCGGTACACGATCTTAGTCTTCGGTGGCCAAACTTTACTCTACCTTGCAATTCCGGCCGCCTCTTACGCTATGTATCAATAGATGGCGCTGTTCAGTTGCATTGATTTGCTATATCGTTTCGTTATATAAACAATACCGCCTCATAATTTTTTACAAATTACATGCGGCCGGCACTATATCTTCTATAAACGGGTAATATAAAAACTAAATATCACAAATAATGTTAAGAGTTGGAAGGCTTCGCTACTATGGTGTAAATAGGTTGTTTAAAAAAATTATCCATTCTTTAGCTAGACGGTAACTGCTCTTGGATCTAGGTTTCTCCACGGAAATTCAGTGGGGAATCGTCACACAATGCACTGTCGATTACGTAGTCAAGAATCTTTTATTCAACAAAGTCTGACGGTTAATCAAGCTATGCCTGGCTATGGACCCTTTCAATATACTACACCTTCCTGCTATGTCATTTAGAACCATTCTTCTATGGATCTGTCTACTTGGAATATTATTTACTAGAAAAATTCCAAGTATAAGTCCTCTTTACAGCATAACGCTGTGGGACTTTGAGCTTCTTTTGAGTTCAACACTTAAGGACAACGTTTTCATACTAAAAGTCATTTATGATAGCACCCACTGGTCATAGACCTTTGTTAATCAACATCATCATCATCATCATCACAGCCCATATATGTCCCACTGCTGGGCTCGGGCCTCCTCCGTAATGGAAGGGAAATTAACCTACTATACCGCGCTGGTCAGACGTGTTGGTATAGGACAGGGTCCGGCCACCCTTTGAGTCGGAAGAGCCAAAAATTAGAATTTATAAAACTTTAAAGTTTTTAAAGAGCCACAATTTTTTTTTGGCAACTATAAATTGTGCCCAATGCTCGTTATTCAATTCAGAACCATTTTTAAATGTTTTCTTTTTCAAAATATTTTTTTTTGCGTATAGAACTAAAGAGCCGCAACTTCACATCCAAAGATGCGCATGTGGCTCGCGAACCGCAGGTTGCCGACCCCTGGTATAGGGTTTTGTTTTGTTTCGAGTTCTCCTTCTCTCGCATAGATGTTATATGCATTTTATATCCCTTAGTTGTCTCTTATGATCACCCACGGGTAAGATAGGGGTGGTGAATTGTATTCTTACACCGTCACCGCACGGATAGTCTATTTTATGATTTCTAGTATAATGGTCTTTAAAAGAGATAAAACCAGAACAGATGTAAGAGTAACAATAGGTAATGATGTACTAGAGCAAGTGGATGAATTTGTATATCTTGGATGTGGATTTAGCCGAGATGGAAGGTACACCACTGATATAGAGCGAAGAGTGAATGCGGGAAATAGAGTGAACGGAGCGTTGGGGCAACTTTTCGGCAGCCACCACCTCAGCCAGAAGGCACGTGTAGCAATACATAACGCAGTGCTTGTCCCAACATTACTGTATGGAAGCGAGAGTTGGGTATGCAGAAAAGAGTATGATAGTAAAATTAATGCGGTCGAAATGCGATCTCTGCGGAAAATCTGTGGAGTTAGGCTGACCGACCGCATTCGTAACGACGACGTAAGAGAGCGAGTAGGTATGAAAGAGAGTATTGGTGTAAAGATGCGAAAGGGAATGCTCCGATGGTTCGGACATGTGGAAAGAATGCCGAACGAACGCCTGGTTAAGAAGATATACAATGCGAAAGTGGAAGGATGTAGGTACCGAGGGAGACCGAGACTAACCTACCTAGACCAGATCGGTCATGTACTGAAGGAAGGTGGAGTCAAGAGTCTCCGAAACCGGCGAGCGTGTATGAAGAGAATTATGAATGTTGAGGAAGCGAGTGAAGTATGCAGAGATAGAGTTCTCTGGCACTCTGTTCTCTCTGCCTACCCTGCAAGGGATATGGCGTGATGATATGTATGTATGTATGTATGTGTAGTATAATGTAATATAAATAAATTATTCATATCAATGACAGACAATCTAATCAATTTCGTGGATTTTCCGAGTCATTCAATATATATTTGTTGATAGATGATTTGAAATCAAAATCATATGTACTTTAATAGATGTGTGATAGCGGCTAAGATTACTACCAACCCTTACTTTGCTCGTGGATATCGTAAAAGACGACTTATAAGGCTATAACGACCTTGGCCAACTCCATCTCATGCCATTTGGTCAATAATTATATTCCCAAGGAGGGTTGATGTCTGGCAGGCGGCCGGTCATAAAACTGTTGCCAATAACTTTACCAATATGTTCTATGAAAGAAGAGTACATATTGTGTCGACCCCAAGTAATTGAGATAAGAGTAGGAGAATGATGATGACTTTAATACTTGTTTTAAAGTTTAAACATATATTATAAGTAGACCGGCATTACTTGACTTAATCTATCCTCTAAGAAATATCTTATTTCCAGTTTCAGTGAAATGTAACATATTGCGATCGCCAACTTCCCTCAAAGGGGAGCGATTATGGTGATATTTCCGCCTATAGACAAACAGCGGACGAAAATGGACTTGATATATAGATCAATAAAAGGAAGCAGTGACAGTCTAAATATTCAAGAAAACGAAAGTAATTCTTGTTAGCTATTACATACATACATATCATCACGCCGTATCCCTCGCAGGGTAGGCAGAGAGAACAGAGTGCCAGAGAACGCTATCCTTGCATACTTCACTCGCTTCCTCAACATTCATAATTCTCTTCATACACGCTCTCGCCGGTTTCGGAGACTCTTGACTCCACCTTCCTTCAGTACGTGACCAATCTGGCCTAGGTAGGTTAGTCTCGGTCACCTCCGTTACCTGCACTCCTTCCACTTTCGCATTGTATATCTTCTTAACCAGACATTCGTTCGGCATTCTTTCCACATGTCCGAACCATCGGAGCATTCCTTTTCGCATCTTTACACCAATACTCTCTAGCTATTACAAACATTTTTTTACATTATTATGGTTGACATTGTAAACTTGGCGTCCTGGCTCCTGAGATACAGGTACTAAGGGGACGTCCATTAATCACGTGATCGTTTTTTTTAGCATTTTTTTACACCTACCTTGGTGATATGTAGTGAGGTTTAAGACTATGAAGGTTTAGAACTTCGTTATTTTTGTCAAATCCCTCCCCCCTTTTCAAACCTCACGTGATTAATGGACGGCCCCTAACCTAATTCAGGAACTACTGTATACATCATTGTGTATAATAGCTATTATTAATCAAATAAACGATTGATTGATTGATTAATGAAGTTTAAAAAAAAAACAGTTTATTCGTATAAAATCGATAAGAGGTGATTCATGTTAATAAAAACATATAATCATTACGTCATGACGTCTCGTCGTATCAGTGAATACCACAGACTCGTGAAAAAAGTCGCACTACACAAAGTACACAAGTATTTTATTTCCCTGCTCTATGATCTATAGGTACAATCTGTATATTATTTTCAATTAATAGTTATTATACGGTAGTAAACTTTTTGCGATGTCATATTCTTATCAATTTGGATTGCGAAAGTGACGATAAAACGTTATTTATACATAGGTACCTACTACAAAATTCAACGTCTCCCTATCTGTTAGTCTGCCTAGTCATTGTGCATAAACTAATTATTTGATGTAGGTGTTTTTTTGTTTTTAAATTTTAATATACAGGGTGGAAGTGGACCGCTCACGAAAACAAAGACAGGTGACCCTACTAGTCCTACTTGTAATGATAGGCTAGTAAAAAAATCGATCAGGATATTTTTTTTTCACATATATTTTTAAGTTTTTTCCACATTCCATCGTACTAGAACAGTGCCATGTAACGATAATTCCATAAAAAATACGTAACTTTACTCAGATGAGAAAAGACGCAATCTATTCAAAACTTACGATCATATGTTCAAGAGTAGGTACAACGTCCTCGCCTGGTGAAAAAAATTTTTTTTTTCATCCGAATCGATTTTTTTTCTAGCCTATTATTACAAGTAGGACTAGTAGGGTTACCTGTCTTTGTTTTCGGGAGCGGTCCCCTTCCACCCTGTATATAAGAGATTTCCACCAATGTATTGACTCATCACGATATCTCTGGAACTATAAGCTCTAGTCTTTAAATTTAGTAGGAATATTCCTTTCGCCGATTAGAGGTCAGCTAAGAACGGATTTTACAAAATTCATCCGCAAGGGGGGTTTTGTTGGGGTGGCAAAAATCACATTTTTTTAAATATAGCTCCTACAGACTTGAAATTTGGTATGAACATTATTTCTGTCCTGTAGAGGTCAGGTTATTACAGATTTTACAAAATTCACATACACATGCACAAATAAACTGACATAACCGAAGCGAAGCGAGGGCGGGTCGCTAGTACTTAGTCATATATAATAATTGCGAATTATCACAATTTTAAGATTTACTTACAATTTGGTCATAATTTAAATATATTTTAACTAGTTATGAGTGAATGAACAAACGAAATTTAGTTATAAATGAACTGAATGACTAAAAAAAATCGAATGGTAATAATTATATATTTTTCTCCAAATATTTTAAAATCGAAAAATCTAAATATTCATTTGCAATATTTTTTTTTCTCTCAATCCAGAACTTTACCTATGAGCTCACAATTACAGTATGTAGGTACTATTGTGAGGTAAGGTAATAAGGCAAAGGGCTAACGAGTCCAATAATATTGAACACAATCTTAATTATAAGCATTTTAATTAAAATATTTACCTTTGAGACCGGAGAGTGAAGGGACTAGTACAAAGATTGCAGATATAGTCTGGAACACCTCCCAATCCTGAAACAAACAATGCCTCATTTAATTTTTTTTTTTATTCATCATCATCATCACAGCCCATAAATGTCCCACTGTTGGGCTTGGGCCTCCTTCACAGTGGGAAGGCAATTAACCTACTATACCGCGCTGGTCAGACGTATTGATGGGGTTTTGTTTCGAGTTTTCCTTCTCTCGCAAAGATATTAATGCGTTTTATGTTTTATATCCTATAGTCGTCTCGTACGATCAGCCACGTGTAAGAAATAGGGTGGTGTATTCTTACTCCGTCACCACACGGAAAATTTAAAACGGATTTTTTTTTATTACTACAGATGTAATTTAGAATTTTTTAATGCTCTGGTGCATATCCTATATCGTTTATTTTTTATCTATGGTCTGGTCATCAACTTGTCATACATTGATCTCTCCGTGTGGTGGTAAGAATACACTTCAACACCCACTCTCACCATAGATAGTCACCATAACTATAGTTCATCTAATCTAAGAAGTGCATTTTGACGTTTTGCATTTTTTAATACACAATAACCTCGGTCAAACGTATACACATGATTGTAAACACTAAATCTGAAATTTTAAACAACTATTAAGTTATTTACATAATTAACATTGCGGGTGACTTTCTTGTGCAATAATCTAATGTTGAAACTCGTAAAACTAATTTAACATTAAAATAACATGGTAAATAGTAATTGTTATTGACGATCTAACAATGTCACGTCATCACGTTCTATACAGTAGTGCTTGACAACTTTCAATTCACGAATATCCAAATAATCGGTAAAAATATTAGAATAATACAATTAATCGAATAGAGATTTTAACAGAGATGTACATTTCGACACTTTGATTGATGAGGAAATAATATAATGTTCGCGACGCTGATAATTCAAGTAATAGTAGTAATTCTTAATAAATAGCTATTTTTAAATCCAGTTTTTGTTTGTAATTAACCTAATCCTACTAAATATGATGAATAGATTCTATGCTGAAATAATTAAATTTGTTTAGTACTAATTTAGCACTTAATTTATTCATCACCTTTTTGAAAAATAAAAAATAAACCGATTATTAATTATAAAGAATCAATATCGATTTCTCAGTAAAATCGGATATTTTCGATAGCGATTATTTGGTTCACATGCCTAGACAACTTACTCCGACAGCTGTCAAAGTGCACTTCTTAGATTAGATAGACTATAGTCCCCAAAATAAAAAGATGTGATGACAGATGGCGTAGTAATTAAGATACCAATTTAACGGGCCAAATGCCGCAGTTTCAATTCCTATGCAGAACTTTATGCGAACCATAAATTGTTATTTCGAGTCTGGATGTAATTTGCGTTAGTTATAATATGCTTATTAAGTCCCTCACAATACAAGGAAAGTTTAAAAAAAAAAGGTTTATTACTCCTAAGAGAATGAAGGAATGGTGGCAAATTGTATAACCCATCACCACACTAGCATTACCTTCACACTTAAGGTCATTTATTAGGCAATAAAATTGACTAAACCAAATCATTTTGACGTACACTGTTCAAATGATATGACCTTACAAAAACATCGCAATAGTTTCAAAAGCGTGAAACGACCCTGAATGTACAACCAAAAACGGAAACTATTGTAATCATAGTGAAAAAAAAATACTGTTTACAAAAACGTTAATTCACGTTTCGTATTAACTTTCTTTGTGATAACGTTGTCTTTGATACTTCGACTCTTCCTTAATCTTACACTTTACTTTGGCGGTAAGAGTTTTATAAACTTACTAGCTTCTGCTCGCGTCTTCGCCCGCGTAAAAGGGTACTTTCCTAAAGTTTTTCATCTCCTAGTTTTATTTTACCCCTTAAGGGTAAATCTTTACAAAATTTTAATGTCATATTTATGTATATCTAATAAATAGCCTAAAAATAAGTTTCAAGCTTCTGGCTTTAAAAATGACGATATGTACTTTACTTCCTTACAACTTTTCACCCCCATTTACAACTCTTTTTTGTATTAAAAAGTAGCCTATGTCCTTTGTCAGGCTTTAGACCATCTGTGTACCAAATTTCATTTAGATCGGTTCAGTAGTTTTGGCGTGAAAGAGCGACAAACAGACAAGAGTTACTTTCGCATTTATAATATTAGTAAGGATTAAAAGTGACTCGTAAGATATGTAGCGTTTACCAAGCTTTAAATAACTAGTGAGTATCGTAAAAGCCGACCAAGAGTCTTATAACAACTAACTAACTACATATGATGCTATATCCAAGGAGAATCGACGTCAGTCAGGTGGCCGGTCATAAAACTATTGCCAAAACTTTTTGAAAGAAGTGTACATATGGAACGCTCAATTAATTGCGATAAGAGTTGGATGATGATGATAACTCATACCTAATGTTGCCCAAATGCAAGACTCTTGCGAGTCTCACAAGTCTTGCAACTCGCGCTGTTGGAATAACACAGAGTCATTTGTTTTGTTAGAAATGAAATATCCAACTAAATTAATGAAATACAACTATCATTATTTTTTTTTGTGTGTGTTTTAGCTGTTAGCCTCAGATGGCTATGACAACTTTACCCGGACTGTGGGTGAGCGCTGAGGGCTCTCAACCCGTGCAACCATCATTAATTAATTACATCCCATTTAACGGAAGTGGTGCTATAATCACACCTATCTATCATGAGACTGTTTAAAATAACATCAAATTATTTCCCCGTGTACTGGTATTGAGAATACAAAATATTGACAATCCTTTCTTTGCCAAAGGTATCGTAATGCTCTCTAAGGGAGCATTACAAGACTCTTGCAGCGAGTCTTGGTCTTGTATTTGGGCAACACTACTTATACTAATCGCTGTGATTGCTAAATTGGCTACAGAAGCGATTACTGCATTATGTCATCAACGGGGAAGGTTATGCCCAATAGATCCAATAGATGTCGTTGATAGGCTGATGTTTGGATGGAATAAATGTTAATTAACAAGCTGTATTGGCACGTGGACCCCCAAATATCTTTATAACAGTGACAGCAGGTTCTTCTCTTCCTCTATCTGATCATCTAATATCAATTTTAGATAAGGGGATCGTATCCATTTTTTGTGACCCATTTCTTTTTTATATTTTTTTAAGTTAAATCATCATCATTCGCCTACTCTTATCCCAATTACTTGGATCGATACAATATGTAATCTTCTTTCATAGTACATATTGTAGAAGTTATTGGCAATAGTTTTATGACTGGCCGTCTGCCAGACGTCAACCCTCCTTGGGAATGCAATTGTTGACCGAATGGCATCAGATTAAGTTGGCCCAGGTCGCTATAAGGCTATTACGACATCCACGAGCAAAGTAAGGTTGGTAGTATTCGTAGCCGCTACCACACAGCTAATATTTTTTTTAAGTTACAATAAACTAGAAAATAGAATGTTTTAACTCACCCTCACGGTACCCAAAACGAGACCAGCACCAATAGTACCACAACCAGCAATAAAGAACGGGACCGCCACTTGCATCATGGTGCTCCATAATTTTTCTTCCTTCTTCTGTAACGAGAGAAATAAAAATTTAGACACGTGAGTTTCTTTCAACCTAATATGAAAAAAAAAAGTATAAACTTGACTGCACATATGACGTAATGGTTAAGATACTGACCCGCAATAATGGTGAAGATACTAATCTAACGTGTCACGGGTTCGATTTCCATGCAGGATAATACTTTATGAGATCCACAAATAGTTGTTATGAGTCTGGGTGTAATTTGTATACGTGAATTATAGATTTGGAAAGGTCCCCCTTTTTTTTGTGTGTGTGTCTTAGTTGTTAGCCTCAGATGGCTATGACAACTTTACCCGGACTGTGGGTGAGCGCTGAGGGCTCTCAACCCATAGAAAGGCCCCCGCAATATAGGGAATATTTATTTAGACTTGGGTGTTGTCAGTAGAATGCTGTCTAAGGGAGCATTGCGAGACTCTTGCAGCGAGTCTTGGTCTTGTATTTGGACAACTACTTTAATAGTGTGACCGTGTTACTGTCAAAGGCGATGATTTGACTTACTTACGAGTTTAATGACTTTAAATAAAATTAATTTATAAACAAAATGTGGCTTAAAGGTCTTAGTAACCAAGCCATATCCGTGTGGTGACGGAGTAAGAATACAATTCACCATCCCCTATCTTACCCGTGGGTGATCGTACGAGACGACTAAGGGATATAAAACGCATATAACATCTATGCAAGAGAGGGAAAACTCGTAACAAAACCCTATACCAAAACTCAAAAAAAAAATTTAATCATGAATAAATTTATCATCATCATCATAGCTACAGAACCCATAATATTTTTTACAGTATAAATATTTTATTCGAGATAAGATAAAACGTATTTAATTTATTTATAATATATACCTAATTCTTCTATAAAAAGCTTAACTTGATTGTTACGTTCTTTTCTTCGTAATAATGAGGTAATATTTTCTTTTTTTACAATTTATGATCCGATTACACCCGGTCAGAACTTCTAGGGCGGTGGAAAGGACGGCCACCGAAGTTAAAACCGAGTACCGGTGGTCCGTTCGCACGGCGAAGAGAGAAGGTTTTACGGTGGGTCTATGGGGTCACGCGCCGCCTTTCCGTCACCCCGGACCGATTCGGCGGGGCGAGACGCATCCATGGCCCACCAATAAAAAAAAAAAAAAAAAAAAAAGGGCGGTGGAAAGGATGACGTGCAACCTCATAATCTTCCGTACACAACCTCTCTATTTTAACCTCCCCATTAGAGCTGACTGCTGGTACTTGGTCCTTGTATTCAGTGGACGCCTGATAGGTAACCCTTTCGTGTACCATCTTATGCCAACAATATTGTTAGCTGCCGGAGCGACCCTCTCGCAGGTCTAGGAAATGTCATCTAAATGTTTCCTAGTTATATTTATAAACTTATAAATAATTTTGCATATATTTTTTTTTGGATATTAAATAGTAACGGATATCCGTGCTCATATGTTCAGCCATATGTGGCGAACTTACTTACCGTAAAGTAAGTTTACGCGCCATGTATTTCAAGATATTTAAATCTATGGCAAAACTCATGAAGCATCACATTTACTTTTAAAGATTATCGAGTTAAGTTTTTTTATTGCTTATGGTGGCAAACGAGCTAGCAGCACACCCGATGGTAAGAGTTACTGCTACCTATGGACCTTTACAATACCAGGTATAGCTAGTCCACTGCCTACCAATAGAAAACACAAACCCACCAGTTGGGCTTCCGGCTCTCTCGCTCAACGAACGAAGCGCAATAGCACATTTTGCCATAACTCAGACGTCGATATTCTGCGAGAGTGTCGTACAGGACGTGGTTCTACCACAAAATATTTATGCCGATAAGTTCAATGATGTTTGCATATTATGATGTATCGATGATTTTGTTATGACACGTTAGTTTTGAAACTGAACTACTAAACGGCTGCACCTATTTTGATAAATTCATCATATCAGCATATATACATCCCACTACTAGACTTGAGCCTCTTCCAAAATAGAATGCAAGTTGAGCTTCAATACTGTGCTGGTCGGACGGGTTGGTATAGGGTTTTATTTCGAGTTTGCTCTCTTTTAAATTATTTGTATGTTTATTTGAAAGATTTTTTTTTAGATTTGTACAGAAGAGCATCTGTTGACTATGTAGTTACACTATATATTTTAAAGTTTGAATAATGGTACCGTTATGATAATAAATCTGATAATGAATAACCACAGAGCATCAGGTATAAAGTATCTTCAGCATAAACATGAGGGGCGTGATTAAAGTTCGCGAAATCTCGAATATAGTTGGTATAATATATGTAAACAAAATTTTCCTACCAATTTGAGCTTTCCCAAGTCTATTGAGGAGATTTTCCAGGCATATTTGGTATGTCATCCAGGCATACTACCCTGAACATTATAGAAAAAACAGTAGTGAGAATGTTTTGATGAATTACACAAAAACAAAAAAATATTTTATCATAGAAGAATCCGAATTTATTGCATTTCAGATTACAAATCTGAAATGCAATGAATTCGGTTTTTTTTCTTATGGATTTCTTATGGATGCCATTGTCAGAATTGGACCAAATTGATAGGAATTAATTAGAGTGGGACCAAACCGGAAGCATTAGCTTTCATATAAAAATGAATCATCAAAATTGGTTCACCCAGTCGAAAGTTCTGAAGTAACAAACATAAAAAAAAAATACAGAATTGAGAATTTCAGAACTATTTAATCTAAAATAATTAAAAACAAATTTTTACGATTTTATCTTTACCAGTTAAAACTACCCAGTCGTTATTGTTTGCACTGATTTTTCTCATAAAAAACAAAATTATCTCTCTAACCTTTACACCATTACTTGCATTGCGTAGGACGACATTATCACTATCTTCTGTTACTATATTACGACGTGACGGCATCAAATTAGCGTCTTCATTATTTGAAACAATATCACCGGAATATTGAACTTCACTATCCACTCGTGGTGTCACAACACTTTCTAAATTTGCAATCCAAATTGCATCTGGTACTGTAGTTTCATCTAACACATTCACCGATTTAATTCGACCACTATTACAACCCATTGTAACTTAAAAATATCACAATATAACTCCTAAATCTATTTTCGAAAGAAAATATCACATGTACAGCCCAACCCGTAAGAGCTGTGAAAGTCTAGCTTATAACTTAACGATCATCGTTTACGTACGTACTAATTTAATGTTATAAGTATAAATGATTCGCGGATATGGCCTAATGATATCAGTTGTGTTTTAATATCTTATCGTCAGCTATTCGTAATATTAGTCAAATATTCTCAATACGTCATTTCAACTACTTATTGCTCATAAATACTTACGAGTAAATCCTTTAGATTTAATACGAAATTATGCATTTCTTGAAAGTGTTTCTTAACGTAAACGTGACTGAGGAACAGCTAATACAGGCGTGACAAAATGTAGCTTACATGTTAGTCGAAGATTATAAATTAGGTTTCTAATTTTTGCAATTTTAAGTACAGTATTTTCATGGATATCTAAATTGATCATCACCATTCTCCTACTCTTAACCCAATTACTTGGGTCAATACAATATCTACTCTTCTTTCATAGTACATATTGTAAAAGTTATTGGCAATAGTTTTATAACCGGCCGCCTGCCAGACGTCAACTCTCCTTGAGAATGTAATTGTTGACCAAACGGCATCAGATGTAGTTGGACCAGGTCTCTTAGACGTCTTTTACGACATCCACGAGCAAAGTAAGGGTTGGTAGTTTTCGTAACGGCTACCACACAGCTTTGCCTATGCCATGCCTCTTAATAATTAACAAGCATGAAAATGAGTGCTAAAATGAATGGATACATTACATATTATATTTAAAATCATAGTATATATATCTTAAAAATATAACTAATAAAAACTGCAAATACTTTGATAAAATTTAATATCAATCTAAGTATTAATAATGTCACATTTTGATATATCGTTAGTTTACAAGTTATTGAGGTCAAAGATAACCAAACAAGTGATAGTATTGTAAACAGATTGAAATCTAAGTAGGCATTTTTAAAAATACAATTGATTCATCATTCTCCTATTCTTATCCCAATTACTTGGGGTCGATACAATATGTACTCTTTTTTCATAAAGTTATTGGTAATAGTTTTATGACCGGCCTCCTGCCAGACGTCAACCCTCCTTGGGAATGTAATTGTTGACCAAACGGCATCAGATGGAGTTGGCCCAGGTCATTATAACTTATAAGGCTCTTAGTCGTCTTTTGGGATATCCACGAGCAGAATAAGGATTGGTAGTACAGGACGCTACGGACGAACAGCGTTGTGGTTTCTCATATGAGCTACCACAACATTATGCTGAGTAGCGATCCTTTTCACTTGCTCGCGGTTGGGACATTAGTTCTTATGTGTTTGTGTTTTTACATATCTCTCGTGTTATTTTTTCTATTACCTAATACTATGTTATATACTTATGTGTCCCTCTGCGAGGGAGAAATAAATCATTTTTCTTTCTTTCTAGTATTCGTAGCCGCTACTATACAGCTATTGATTATAATATTAATATTATTCATAATTCGCTTTATATTTTAGATACTTTCATCATCATCATTTCAGCTTCATCATCATCACTTCAACTCCTATACATCCTACTGCTAGGTCGGCCACTCCTCCAAATTGAACAAAATTATTTGCAATATGTACAATGGAAACAGAGTCCTTAATGGACTCTGCATCGATTACAAGTAATTGGGATAATAATGATGCGTCTGGATATAAATAAAAGAGTAATAACACTGGTCACGTCTTGAAGGAAGGTGGAGTCAAGAGAATTATGAATGTTGAGGAAGCGAGTGAAGTATGCAAGGATAGAGTTCTCTGGCACTTTGTTCTCTCTGCCTACCCTGCAAGGGATATGGCATGATGATATGTATGTATGTAAGGAAAATGGGTTATTACCAATCTGCCTCGACTATAGTTATAGAGTAAATTTTTGTTATTAATAATTACATTACAGAAGCCTTATGGCACTTCTGGTAAGGTTTGAAACTGAGACTTTAATCGAATCTAGTAATCTTTTGCTAACTGAGCAGTGAAGTAATTTATGAAGCATTAAAAACCTATTAATCTAGTTCCAATTCAAATGTTCAAAATTATCGCTCACGAACTATAAATGCCACCTTTGTAATCGCGTTAATTAAGACAATTAACACGTTATTTAGTTCACAATAAAATAGAACTACAAAGTAACGATATTATAATAATAGTTGCCAAAGTGAGTAGCAACATTAGCATTAGAAATCATTAAAGTGTTATTACTACATAATAACACTTTAATGATTTCTAATGTTTATACATTTGAAATAAAACTATTTTCACGCGTTTCTATCGCGTTTGTATTTGATTTTTAATTTCCCGACGTTTCGAACACTTTACCCGAGTTCATGGTCACGGGAGGACTAAGATATCTCAAGTCAAACAAGTTATCGTTATTATAACAGTTTGGCTGTTGTGTAGCGTGTTACAGCAATCAATATTTGTAATATTTTTTAATAAAATATTTGTAGGTGCAGCAGATCAATTAGGTAGATCAATTGAGATCAGTATTTCTACCTGCTTGCACTCATTAAGCTTAGATCAACAAAAAATAGAATACTATGGTTTTATTCAATACATTCCCTACTATTCCCTGAACCTTTTGAATGTACCACGTCGTTGACAGTTCTCTGTCTACAGCCGCGGGCCGGTCCGTCCGGGGTAATACCATACTCTCGCCGAAGATCGACGTCTGAGCAGTGGCAATATGCTGCTGTGCTTCGTTCGGTGAGCGAGAGCCTGAGTGTTGGTCTGGGGTATGTATTGGTAGGCAGCGACCTAGCTATACCCTTGGTATTGTAATTTGGTATTGTTTGTAAGGTCCATGGGCGGCAGTAACACTTAGCGTTTGCGACCATTTTTTTTTCTTTTTTTTTTTAAGCAACAAAAAAATACCTAATAGTTCGGTATTATTCAAAGCCATGATTCGAACCCAAGGCTTTAACCATTCGCAATCACGCGCCTATGTCATCGAACCAACAATCTTGATTGTGAATTAAACGCAGTTTTTAAAACGCGTGAATAAATTCAATGAACGAGCCTACTATTTTAGAGTTCTATTCTTTTCCATCTAACATTATATAATACAAAGTCAACAATAGAAACAAATAATGATACATACATACATATCATCACGCCATATCCCTTGCAGGGTAGGCAGAGAGAACAGAGTGCCAAAGAACTCTATATTTGCATACTGCACTCGCTTCCTCAACGTTCATAATTCTCTTCATACACACTCGCCGGTTTCGGAGACTCTTGACTCCACCTGCCTTCAGTGCGTGACCAATCTGGTCTAGGTAGGTGAGTCTCAGTTGCCCCCGGTACCTACATCCTTCCACTTTCGCATTGTATATCTTCTTAACCAGGCGTTCGTTAAATAACAAATAATGATGACCGTAATTAAACTTTAAAAAAAAATGTAAACCGACTTCAAAATAAGATCAGCCAAAAACCATACTTATTTAAAACACTAAAAACCTAAAAATAAGATGAACTATTTAATTCTTGTCTAATTCTAATTATGTATTAATTTTTATGAAATATAATTACAATGTATGCTAGAAATCCACCAACACGATTTGAAGTCGGTGCCAAGCTTAAATTAACAAAAAAAAACAATAAGCTTAATACACACAGGGTGAAAAATTAATAAAATCAAATTATTAAAGGAAATAAGAATTAAAAGATGTATTCAGAACACTATAACGCCACAAATTTAATACCATTTGACACAACCGTAAACGACGTCTTAGGTACTTTACAACTTACGGTACTTTACAAAGCGTTAAACAAAGCTGTCATTGATTTAGGCAAAAATAAATTGCCAATGATCAGTTTTATATTGCACTGAGTTGTGTAAAGACTCTAGAGGGACAATTTTTTGCGACTTAGGGTCTAATAAACTACTCAATTCAAAAGACTATACCAGGAGAAAGCGTAAGCCAAAGAATAAGACGGTTCTAAATAGGTATGTATTTAAATTAGAAAATTTTGATACAATTATCCAATACGGCTGGACAGCGTTTAGGAAACTTAAGAGGATCATCGCACCTAATATATCTCTGTATCTGAAGGCACAAATCTATGAACAGTGATGATTTATGACAAGAAAATGTGGTCCCTAAATGTGGGTCTCGTAACAAATCTCAAAGCCACTCAGCGTACTATGGAACGGGGTATGCTCGCTCGTTTCTGTGCGAGATAGGATTCGAAATACGCTAATCCATAGAATAACTGATGTAGTCGACATATCACGAAGAATTACCACACTAAGAGGCAATGGGCAGGCCACATCGCTCAACGAACTGATAATTGCTGGAGAATAAAAGTTTGGCAATTTGTGGTGCAATATGAGAGAAGCTCAAGTCCAGATGATGATACATATTTACAGCAGTTCGACTTTGAGAAAGGTGAATTGAAAAAGGTCCATCCTTCCAGCTTGGTATGTTATTTTCTACCTACGTAATAAAGATCATATATCGGCAACATAAAGAATTACCTAACTCCTAATCGTTATAGAGTAGTACCTTACATTATCAGCTTACGTGATTAAATTGAAAGAATACAGTTAAAGGTGCGTGCGTATGATATTGAAAGAATTAAATAATTATCCTCTAACTCCTAACCGTTCAGGAGATCTACCTTCCATCACCAGTTCAACTAAATTAAATGATCACTGCCAGATGCAAACATTTGAATAGCTTTGAAAAATACATGAGACACGTAATATGTACCTATAAAATTTAAGGGTTGCCCTCGATTTCCAAGAATTTCCATCATCAGATCATGATTTGGTGACAATGGGACCACTTTGGGAGTTAACTTGAAAGAATACAGCTAAAGGTCTATGCGTGCGTATGATATTGAGAGAATTATCCTCCAACTCCTAACCGTTCAGGAGATCTACCTTCCATCACCAGTTTACCTAAATGAAATGATCACTGCCAGATGCAAATATTTGAAGAGCTTTTGAAAATATATGAGACACGTAATATGTGCCTATAAAATTTGAGGGTTGCCCTCGATTTCCATGACTTCCCATCATTAGATCATCACTTGGTGACAATAGGACCACGTTTGGAGTATACCCTTTAGAAAAAAAAAAGAATTTTGAAAATCGGCCCACAACTGACAAAAATATCGCTGAACATACATAAAAAAAAAAAAAATACATACAATGAAACATAGAACCTCCTCCTTTTTGAAGTCGGTTAAAAATATACCTATGTATATTATTACTTCGCGTGTTTTTGACATTTAAATATATGTTTTTGACATTTAAATATATGCAAATAATAATTTTTCGTTGTGAAATAATATGTAATTATGCCGCAAATAAATTCTAAACAGAATAATAATAACTCTTTGAAATATTAGGTATAATAATATATTATAATTTTACGCTGCCGTAAGTTGTAGTCACGTGTTCGGGTTGACCACGGATGTCAAGAATTCTGTACTAGTGATCGGCCTAATGGCGATGTAGAGGGAACACGGTGGGTTACCCGACCATAAGCCAACTCTTTCGTCAACTCGGACGGGACGAACGTGCGTCCAGATCATAGCCTGCTAAAAAAGTTGTAGCCCCATCTAAGAGAACCGGGGACAGTTTTGAGACCTATAATTAAGCCTATTACGTGGTACAGAACGCACCGGGACCTCGCTTAGCGGTATACTTATATAAAGTAAACCGCCTCCTGGCCGTTAAATATTTTGGGAATCGATATCTCTCACGAGAAAATAAGGGATGTAAATCACAAGGGAACCATATTTCTCATCTCAACTCATATGAGTCCCACCGCTCCTCTGCAGTAGCCTATTCTGCAATGGGCAGTAAATTGACCTACTAAACCATGTTGGTAAAACGGTTTGGTATAGGGTTTCATTTCGAATTTTCCTTCTCTTGCTATCTTAGACGATTTTTACGATCACACACAGGAAAGAAAGACCGTAATGAATTGTATACAAACCCCTACTCACTTTGACAACTATTATTATAATATCGTTACTTTGTAGTTCTATTTTATTGTGAACTAAATAACGTGTTAATTGTCTTAATTAACGCGATTACAAAGGTGGCATTTGTAGTTCGTGAGCGATAATTTTGAACGTTTGAATTGGAACTAGATTAATAGGTTTTAATGCTTCATAAATTAACTTCACTGCTCGGTTAGCAAAAGATTACTAGAATCGATTAAAGTCTCAGTTTCAAACCTTACCAGAAGTGCCATAAGGATTCTGTAATGTAATTATTAATAACAAGAATTTACTCTATAACTATAGTCGAGGCAGATTGGTAATAACCCTCCCATCCTTACTTACATACATACATATCATCAGGCCATATCCCTTGCAGGGTAGGCAGAGCGAACAGAGTGCCAGAGAACTATATCCTTGCATACTTTTCCTTACTTTCTTTCTTAAAAGTCTGTGTATACGTCTTACAGTTAAAGTAAAAGGAAAATATCCTAGTTTACGGATTCTGTCGCGTTTGTATTTAATTTTTAATTTCCCGACGTTTCGAACATTTTACAGTGTTCATGGTCACGGGAGGACTAGGGTGTCTCACGTCCAATATGTCATCGTCATTACAGAGATTTATATCTACCCGCTACAGTTACAGTTATTAAATTTTGACCCACATTTTAATACGAATTATGTGTGTTATCACGCTTCCACCAAATATTTCATAGATAAATTCGTAAAACTATAAAAAAACAAATAGGTAGATATGTATACTTATTTATTATAAATATAACATATACTTTTTATTTTTTGTTCTATTTTTTTTGCGCAATTATTTAATTCACATTTTTATAATTATGTTTACGCGAATATTACCACAAATGAAATAAAACCTATTTTTTTCGATTTTATCGCGTTTGTAAATGATTTTTAATTTCCCAACGTTCACGGAAGGAATGAGGTGTTTCATGTTCAAATCATTGATTCTCAATTACATAGGGTTCTTATAAAACCATGATTCACATGTGAACATTAATGTTGAACAGTGTACGAAATGTATTCGTTTTCTGTGTGGTGACGGAGTAACAATACTATACACCACCCCCTATCTTACCCGTGAGTGATCGTAAAAGAACACTAAGGTATATAAAACGTATATAACATATATGCAAGAGAAGGAAAACTCGAAACAAAACCCTATATCAACACGTCTGACCAGCGTGGTCAGCGTAGGTCAATTTCCCCTCCATTATGGAGGAAGTTAGAGACCAACAGTGGGACATATATGAGCTGAGATGATGATGATGAGTGTTCGAAAAGTTATAATAGTTTCATATTTTATTAGATATAGGTACATATATACAACACACGCAACAACAACGCACAAATATATAACACTCTTCCAAAAGAAATCAGAGAGGCTAATTCGCTGAGTTTATTTAAAAAAACACTTTCCGTATATATTTGTAATAATTTCTAAAAAAAAAAAAAAAACTTTTAACTTGGACCACCAGTTAAAATACCAATACAGCGAACTCGTCTTTGTTATTATTAATAAACTACCCACATCGAGCTATTGTTATTATATTAGTGTTAATATTCTCGTGTAAGTGACAATGTCTTAATGAGAATAAAGATCTTTAAACCGATATACATACAGAATATTTGAACATTTAATTTAAAAGAGTATTCAAAAATCTTAAATATGTATTTTTTTACCTATTTAATATTATAATATACTAGCATAAATATTTATAATTGCTAAATTTATAATATTTTGAAATATATGTAACTTATTTTATGGTGAAATTATTTATAATCACTTGTTAAATATGTATTTAAAAAAAAATAAAACAGTGCGTAGAATTAACGCGATTTATGTTAATTTAACAAATTCATTCATAAATTAATACTTTTTTTCATAGCTTAAAAACCTCACATGATTAATGGACGGCCCGTTATCTGAATATCGTATGCCTTAGTCGTCTTTTACGATACCTCACACAATTCACCATCCCCTATCTTGCCCGTGGGTATTGTAAAATACGATTTATTATTCTCCTGCTCTTATCCCAATTACTTGGAAACAACGCAATGTGTATTGGTAGGTACATATTGCAAAAGTTATTGACAATAGTTTTATGACCAGTCCTCTGCCTGACGTCAACCCCTTCCTGGGAATATCATTATTGATCAAACGGCATCAGGTGGAGTTTGACTCTAGGTTGATAATATGTTAATTAAGACGTTAAAGCGATCATCATCATTCTCCTACTCTTATCCCAATTACTTGGGGTCGATACAACATGTACTCTTCTTTCATAGTACATATTGTAAAAGTTATTGGCAATAGTTTTATGACCGGCCGCCTGCCAGACGTCAACCCTCCTTGAGAATGTAATTGTTGACCAAATGACATCAGATGGAGTTGGCTCAGGTCGTTATAAAACTCTTGGTCGTCTTTTACGACATCGACGAGCATAGTAAGGGTTGGTAGTATTCGTAGCCGCTACCACACAGCTACTACAACTACGTTTGAGCGATATATTATACATATAACATATATTATTATATGCAAGAGATTGAAAAATAAAACTCTTCTGATCAGCCTTATGTACCTATAGTTGTTGGCCAATTTCTTTCCTCTTTTGGTGGAGGCTCGAGCTCAGCATTGGGATATATATGTGCTAGGATGATGATAAGGAGAGCCGCTATCTATTCTTCTAGTAATCATATGATGGTTATTATAACAAGCAAGTGTAAATAAGGGTTGGTGTCGCATTGCATTCTTAGCCGGTCACACAAAGCATGCATATCCATGCATATGAATCATTGCTTTAATCATAAAAAGGAAATGACTAACTTAATAATGTTTATTTAATTAACGTACATTCAATTTTCTATATCAAATAATATTATCTTTATAAAAATTGTAACATTCCAATATCTTTACAGTTCATCATTCTCCTTATCTTATCCCAATTACTTGGGGTCGATACAATATGTACTCTTCTTTCATAGTACATATTGTAGAAGTTATTGACAATAGTTTTATAACCGGCCGCCTGCCAGACGTCAACCCTCCTTGGGCATGTAATTGTTGACCAAACAGCATCAGATGGAGATGGCCCAGGTCAATTTTAGGCTCTTAGTTGTGTTTTATTATATTATGGGGGGCATAGTCCGGAGCGTGCTCGTTCGCGTCCCCTGCCAGACTAATTAGACTGCTAATCCGGCTCGATATGCGTACCGCAATGCGGGTTTGGCCGTCCCCCGGAGGCGACGCGTACCGACCCGCCCCCGTCGGTACGAACATCGGCAGTTGCGGCGATGGGGGCCGCCACCCATCACGCCTTGCCCAGTTAGGCGAGTCGAGGAGAGCAGAGTGCCGGGTGGGCACGTGGAATGTAAGAGGTTGTGTGGAAGGTAAGTTGCACGAGCTGATATCCGTCATGGCGGACAAACAGCTAGACGTGCTCTGTGTAACAGGGACCAAGCGAAGGGGCAGCGACGCCTGCGATCTTCCTGGTGGCGGGATGGCTCTGTGGTCTGGTGTACCACAGAGCGATCGAGCCAGCATGGGGGTAAGAGTGCTGTTGTCCTCTCGCTTGGCCTCAGGTGTGAAGGATTACGGAATGTATGATCCCAGACTTCTCTGGGTCCGTATAAAACTAGGTGTCACCAAGGTATTCATGGTTGTAGCATATGCTCCCGTAGGATCCTCGGTGGCATCAGACCTAGAGAAGTTTTGGGACAATGTTAGGGAAGTTCTGGATATGGCAGAAACCAGTGAACGCGTGATTGTATGCGGAGATTTGAACGGATGGGTGGGGACCAAGCGTCCCGACTATGAGGACGTACTTGGTCCATTTGGTGATAAGAGAGTGAACGACGCAGGTAGGCTCATAGCGGATGTATGCATGGAGAGAAACCTTATTGTGTCAAACACATTTTTCCAACATAAGGACATCCATATGTATACATGGAGAAGGAAGGAACAGAAAAGCATAATAGATTTAATTTTGGTAGACAGTCGCCTCCGAAGCAAAATATTGGACGCAAGAGCCTACAGGGGCCCCACAGTCGATACGGACCACTATCTCGTTATTGCGAAATTTAGTGGTCTGTTCAGAAAGTGGAGGCACTGGCGAGAGCGTGTCCACTTCGGAGGGCTTGAAAGAATAAAGGTTGAAAGGTTGCAAGAAGAGTGTGTAAGAGAAAAGTATGCAGAGGGTGTCCGAGAACGGCTGACGATGGCAAGCCAGCCGCAATCGGACATTGAAGAATGCTGGAGAGTATTGAAAGAGAGTATGGTAGATACAGCGAAAGAAGTATGTGGAAGTTCAAAGAAGCATAGAAAAACAAATGGTAATGCATGGTGGGATGCGGAAGTGGCAGCTTCCGTAGAGCAAAAGAAGAAAGCGTGGCTGGACTATGTCTTTTCTTTGAATCTGAATGACAGTATGACTGAACAGAAGAAAGAAATATATCGGCAATGTAAGAATGACACCAAGGCCTTAGTGAAACAGAAACGTGATAGAGCAAGTATGAGTGCAGAAGATAGGCTGACTAAAAACTTCGAGGGTAACACCAAACTCTTTTAGAGGGAGGTGAAGAAGTCTCGGGGTGGTTGGTCAGCCTTCAGAATGAATAAAATAAGGTCTAAAGGTGGAGACATTCTTACACAAACACAAGACGTGTTAAGCCGATGGAGTGAATATTTTGGCGATATGTATGCGGATGCTACGGTTGGCGCCGGTGTTGGATGTGGTTTAGAAGATCAACATTCGACAACGGCGTCCTCCGATGGCATCAGTATGGATGAAGTTGAATGGGCGATAAGAAGTTTCAAAAATGGTAAGGCAGCGGGCATTGATATGGTGTCTGCCGAGATGATCAAGCTTGGTGGCTCCTGTGTCTGGGAGGCGTTCCTGTTGCTCCTCAATTTATGTTGGAGCTCGAGAATGGTTCCCAGGGACTGGAATAGCGCAGTCATCGTGCCTTTGTTTAAAAACAAGAGTTCACGTTATGACTGCGCAAATTACAGAGCCATAAGCTTGACCAGTTTGGCAGCAAAAGTGTATGGTAAAATTATTGAAAGGAGAATGAGGATGGTGTCCGATGGTTTACTGTGTGAGACACAAGGAGGTTTCAGGAGTGGAAGGGGATGCATGGATCAAGTGTTCTCTCTGCGCAACATTGTGGAGAAGCATCTGGCTCTAGGTCAGAGGGTTTTCTGCAGTTTTGTGGATCTAGAGAGAGCATTTGACACGGTTGTACGAAAGGAACTTTGGGACATTTTACCGGAGTATGGTATTAGCGGTAAACTGCTACAGGCTGTGCAGTCCAGTTACATGGGCTGTAGAGCCTGTGTGCGGCTGGATGATGGAATGTCGCCTTGGTTTGACGTCAATAACGGCGTTAAGCAGGGGTGCGTTCTGTCAGCCAGGCTGTTTATCATATATCTGGATAAATGTCTCCAAAGGTTGAACGATATGAATGTGGGAGTCCAGATGGGCGACTCAGTGGTCACTGCTCTGCTTTATGCAGATAATGCAGTCCTGCTGGTATAGTCAGCGACTGACCTGCAGACCCTTGTCGACACAATGACAGAAGATTGTAAGAAAAGGGGTCTACGCGTGAATGTGAGCAAAACCAAAGTAATGGTCTTTGAAAGAGATAAAACCAGAACAGATGTAAGAGTAACAACAGGTAATGATGTACTAGAGCAAGTGAATGAATTTGTATATCTTGGATGTGGATTTAGCCGAGATGGAAGGTACACCACTGATATAGAGCGAAGAGTGAATGCGGGAAATAGAGTGAACGGAGCGTTGGGGAAACTTCTCGGCAGCCACCACCTCAGCCAGAAGGCACGTGTAGCAATACATAACGCAGTGCTTGTCCCAACATTACTGTATGGAAACGAGAGTTGGGTATGCAGAAAAGAGTATGATAGTAAAATTAATGCGGTCGAAATGTGATCTCTGCGGAAAATATGTGGAGTTAGACTGACCGACCGCATTCGTAACGACGACGTAAGAGAGCGAGTAGGTATGAAAGAGAGTATTAGTGTAAAGATGCGAAAGGGAATGCTGCGATGGTTCGGACATGTGGAAAGAATGCCGAACGAACGCCTGGTTAAGAAGATATACAATGCGAAAGTGGAAGGATGTAGGTACCGAGGGAGACCGAGACTAACCTACCTAGACCAGATCGGTCATGTACTGAAGGAAGGTGGAGTCAAGAGTCTCCGAAACCGGCGAGCGTGTATGAAGAGAATTATGAATGTTGAGGAAGCGAGTGAAGTATGCAGAGATAGAGTTCTCTGGCACTCTGTTCTCTCTGCCTACCCTGCAAGGGATATGGCGTGATGATATGTATGTATGTATGTAGTTGTGTTTTACGACACCCACGAGCAAAGTAAAGATTGGTAGTATTCGAAGCCGCTACCACACAGCTATTCCAATATCTTTACAGTTATCGAGGAAAAACTTATAATATGAGAATTGTGAGGATATTTATTAGAACAATAAATATTTTTTTACGGATTATATCGCGTTTGTATTCGATTTTTAATTGTCAGACGTTACGAATGCTTTACAGCTTTTATGGTCACGGGAAGAAGCTGTCTCACATCCAACAAGACATTATCTCTGAAATATAAACGCGACAGAATCCATAAAAATAGTTTTATATCAATTGTGTAACACTCGCTTAAACATCAGAAATCATTAGAGCAACATAAGTCAATATTTTTTAGAATTTTTGTTTGTTATAATTCTACAAGCACAAAGCAAAAAGTTACTGCATGAATTACAATGCAGTTTTCGTAGATGTATTTCTAGAATTCTATCGTATAACATGATATCATCTAGAATAAAAAATAATGAAGAATTTCTTAAAAATCTCTAAGTAATTAACATAAACAAAGTTATAGGTAAAATTTTAGCGATAGTTTTAAAGTCTTTGTCCTTGATTTTAATTGAGCGCTGGATACCTAATTAAAGTTACTCTTGGAATTTTATGAAACATGAACAATTGCACGTAAAGACATGTTACACCATATGCATTATACTTTAGCACTTTGCCTGCTTTGCATTATGTAAAATATTAATAAAATTAATATCATTGGTTTGCGTATAAAAATACTTAATATCTAATATTTATTTATCTTTATATAGGCACAAGAACTTACCCCAGAAAGTGGTTGTTTTTCAGCGTCTGCTTCCGCTAGCTTTTTATCCGGGGGCTCCCCCGGACTTTTGTCATTGGAATTTATCGACGCCATGTTGTAATTGTTGTCGTTTGCACCAATTTCATCTGTAAAAATACAATATTTTTACATTAGAACGAGCTCATTGTGGTTATCGCGTGGTAATGGAAAAAGAATCAAATATACCTATTTGTCATGTGGTATATTTGACTCACATTTGAGACTATTGCCCTTTCTCTTTGAAGCTGTATGGCGCTTCGAAAAAGCGGCAGCGAACCGTCTACGCATATTGAGAGAGTCTCCAGAACAAATTTCATAATTTCTTAGTAAGACTCACGTCCTGGTAAGACTGTTATACGCCCAATAAATGACATGTTTATTTTGCAATTTGATAGAAATATATTATATTATGATAATATGTAAATTCAATTGAGGTCAATGTTTGCCAATTAGCCAAATTTTATTCGGCATATTTGCCTATCTATGTTTTAACCTTGTTGCGTTTCTATAATATGATAATTACTTATATTTATTCAACATAAAGCAAATATACAATTTATGTAAAGAGCCGAGCAAAGAACTCTGAATGATAATCTCGCTCTATCTTGATCAAGGCTCAGACTAAGAACAATTTATTTAGGTACGATACGAAGCGATTTAAACCTGAGCTAATTCCACCTGATGCCATTTAATCAACAATTACATTCCCAAGAAGGGTTGACGTTAGACAAGAGTCCGGTCGTAAAACTATTGCCAATAACTTATGTAATACATTTTGCGGCGACCTTAAGTACTTGGGATAAGAGCAAGAGAATGATGATGATGAATAGCCAGCGACTATGTGAACTATGTCCCTAGTATTGTTGTAGTCCATGAGCGGCTGTACCCACTTACTATTAGATGGGTTGCTTGCTCGTCTGCTATGAATAGAAGATAAGAAAAATATTTATCTTACAAAGTATCGTCCGCGTGATCCAACTCCACGACAATCGGCCCGATTGCTTAGTACTTGACTAATGTATATAAGTGTAATATGATTGTAATATTTATATTATATACTTATCAATATCTAACTTAATTATTTTTATCATCACAATGGCAGCGAGCACGTGATAAGATTAAGTTTTTAAAAAAAAACATAAAATAACTAGCAGTATTTGCGGTTTCACTTATCATTAATATCTTAGCTCGAAAGGGTCAGTGATTATTATAATTTTACTTCGTTACCACACGATCATTTACAATCAACAAATTGCTAAGGTGTTTCGGTCGTGTAAGCAATGAACTTCAAAATAAACTGTCAATCTACCCATGAAATTTAATTAAATCAGTTAAATTATATGTAAAAAAAAATATAAAATTACATTATAATCTTATATTATACTAGCTTCTGCACGCGGCTTCGCCCGCGTAAAAGGTTACTTTCCTAAATTTTTTCATCCCCTATTTTTATTTTACCCCTTAAGGGTAAATTTTTACAACATGTTAATGTCATATTTATTTATATCTAATCAATAGCCTAAAAATAAGTTTCAAGCTTCTGGCTTTAAAAATGACGATACTTCCTTACAACTTCTCATCCCCCTTTAAAACCCTTTTTTTGCATTAAAAAGTAGCCATGTCCTTTATCAGGCGCTATACTATCTGTGTACCAAATTTCATTTAGATCGGTTCAGTAGTTTTGGCGTGAAAGAGCGACAGACAGACAGAGTTACTTTCGCATTTATAATATTAGTAAGGATTTTATAGTTTTCATGAAAAATATTTTATAATTTTAATCATCATCATCATCTCAGCTCATCACTGTTGGGCTCGAGTTTCCCCCATAATGAGAGGGAAATTGACCTATTATACCATTGGTATAGGGTTTTGTTTCGAGTTTCCTTCTCTCGCATAGACGTTATATGCCTTAATCGTCTTTTACGATCACCCACGGGTAAGATAGGGGGTGGTGAAATGCATTCTTACTCCGTCCATACGGATCATTTTAATTAATTATAACCATTCCCATATTTTTCACGCCGGTAACTCTGCCGGAGATATATTCAGAGACATTAATTGTATTTGAAAAAAATATGATTCTCATTCGTTAAGCAGATAAAAAGTTCAATCATCTGGCATCTGGCTATACCCTAATATTATAAATGCATACAAGAATATTCTCAAGTTCAATAGCATGTAACCTAGACGCGTGAAATTAAATTTCACGGTTGCGTTGTTATTCAAAAGCGGAAGACAAAATGACAAAGATGGTGTGTCGCGAAGAATCAATTCATTCTAATATTACATGCTAGTTATTTTATAAATACAGAAGATAAAAATTCAAGGTGAGAATACCGGCATATATTTACGACAATTCTACTATTTAAAGTAATATTTACATTGTTTTTTTTTTAAATCGCCCCACTACAAGGGGGGCAAACTACTTATTTATATTGTTTTGTGGTAGGATCACACTCTTTCTTCTGTCTACAGCTGCAGCCCGAACCGTCCGGAGTAGTACTAAACTCAGAAAATCGACTTCCGAACAATGGCAATGTAATTCGTTCGGTGAGCGATAAAGCCAACAGCCCAACCTTCTGGATGGGTTTTGGTCGGTTTTTTATTGGTAGGTAGCGCCTAACTGTACCAATGGTATTGCAAAGGTCCATGGGCGGCAGTGACACTTACCATCAGGTGTACTGCTTGCTCGTTTGCCACAATCAGCAATAAAAAAAAACACATCCTTGTTTATTAATACATATTACAATTTTAATTGAAACAATTCATGCATTCCTTGTGAAGCTAGAGTAAGAATACAATTAACCGCCCCCCTTTCTTGTCCGTGGCTGTCGTAAAATGAAACAAAAGGATATGCATATTCAGATACCATAGTTTAACATAAACCCTATGACTGCCCGTCTTACCACCATGATTAACTAGATCAATTTCCTTTCTATTGTGAAGAAGGTCCGAGCCCAGCAGTGGGATATAGGCTGAGAAGGAGAAATGATGCAAGTAGACACCAGTTTCTCTTTAGTAAGAGATTGGTCGTTAATAGGTCTACGAACAACGAAGAACGTACACGCCAAGAATAAGGTACTATTTTCCAAACACAATTACGCAAATGACTTTCAAAAAAAAAAAAACTACGTTTAAAAAAACCGACTTCAATACTGAAAAGTACAAAATAACTTAAAATACTATCATTTGTATGTGCTATCTATTGATAGGTTTGAAATCGGTGCCAAGCCCTAAACAAAATTATAAACAGCTTAGGTACTTACTGTAATGAAATTCCTACACTAAAGATACCGATACCGGCACCGACTTCAAACCTATCAATAGATAGCACATACAAATGATAGTATTTTAAGTTATTTTGTACTTTTCAGTTTTGAAGCCGGTTTTTTTAAATGTAGTTTTTATTTTTTTATTTTTTACTTTTTAGTGTTACAGGCACACATATGTTGTTCTATTAGTAGCGGGGCTTGAGCTACTCGTTCATTTTTCGTACTCATACTTAATGCTAATTTTAGACTTATATGGTTTTCTCATAGATGCCATTGTCAGAACTGAACCAAATTGAAATGGGACGAAACGGATAGCACCAGCTTTGAAATAAAAAAGATTCATTAAAATCGCTTTGCCCAGTCGAAAGTTATGAGGTAACAAAGACAAAAAAAAATACAGACGAATTGCTCCTCCTTTTTTGAAGTCGGTTAAAAAGAGGTATAAAGTAAATGAAGTAGAAACATCTAGAAATAAACTATATAACCAAACATTACGCGCATTTCGTTTCTGTAATTTGCATTTATTATTACATGCCGTCGCGTTCGTGAAAGCCGAACCTTGAAGGTCAAAACCCGAATTCACATCGTATGGTTCCGCGGATAAATCTCGTTTGTACTTAAAGCCTCAGTGAATTATTTTGTTTATTAAATATCTCATCATTCTCCTACTCTTATCCCAATTACTTGTGGTCGATATAATATGTACCTTTCTTTCATAGTACATATTGTAAAAGTTATTGGCAATAGTTTTATGACAGGCCACTTGCCAGACGTCAACCCTCTTTTTTTTGTTGACCAAACGGCATCAGATGGAGTTGGCCCAGGTCGTTACAAGACTCTTAGTCATCTTTTACGACATCCACGAACAAAGAGTTGGTAGTATTCGTAGCCGCTACCACACAGCTATCAGTTACAGATATGTTTATCTATTTATCAATTGTAAGAATATAATGTGTTACCACTACTTTATATATTCCTAAGGGAATCCTAACACCCCCGGAGAGGTCACCAGGAGTTTTTGATTTGTCAGCAATTATTATGACTGGACGGTTTTCCTTGACAATATATAACAGCGGCAATCTCCCACACTGAGAAGCGTAAATATTAGATTGATGGTGTTGGTTTCGTGGAATGACTAATATCAATCGATATCAGTGAACGAAAATACACGAAGAAGAATAGACAGCGCATTAAGAACTAAATACTTCTGACTTTGCAAATGTATAAGTGTAAAACGGCCTGTACGGGAAACGAACTTAAGATACTTATATATGCTAATTAAACCTATATGTATTTGTATATATTTCTATGTAGTCATCATCCGTGCAGTTCAATTAAATTCTATTTATTAATAAATCCGTCATTATCTATCAACTATACATATAGATAACTTTTATCAAATGATTGAAACAATGGCCAATTATCATAAGTATAGATAAAAATCTGTTTATTCCTATATTACTATTGAATAACGAAGCATTTTTTTTTTGTTTGAACTTGCTATTTTTTTTATTTGCTGGCTATCTGTGGACTAAACACATTCGGTCATCTGTTTGGAATGACAACAGAACAGCGTAGAGATCCATAGTCAGTAGCAGCGTTAGACTAGGACGCGGTTGGGCAACTGTCCAGAGCGCCAGATGCGAAATGCACTTGCAGCGGGTATCACTTCTGATTAAGGTTATTTAATCATATCCCTTGCTTTGTTTTCATATAGGTTTGAACTTCAATTAGGACGCATAAATCTCGGCTAGGACGCTGGTATTGTTAAAACTGCTATTGCCCTTAACCCATCTGTCGAACTTTTAAGCAAACCGTTAACACTGGCTATATTAAAAAAGACGCTAATGTCAAAAATCGCACGGATGACCTAGGTCTAATTTTACTGATCTCCCCGAGTGCGATAAGTTGGATTCGCAGGGGAATTCTTTATGATGTACGCATTATTGTTCTGTGTTTGAGTGTAATTTATATATAGTGACCGTAGTCATAGCGACTGCGGAGATAACAAAAAAATAGATAGATGTATAATGGATATTATTGATGTTGATATAATTACTATTGCCACTGGATGATGTGTAAGGTGAGTGTTCAAAAAGAAATCATCATCAACTCAGCTTATTATATGCTGGCGTCGAGCCACCGCCATAATAGGAGAGAAATTAACTAACAATACCAAGCTGGTCGGAGAGGTTAGTATAGGGTCTTATTTCGAGTTTCCCTTCACTTGCCTCTTGCATAGACAGATAGTATTAAATATCTATAAGTAATATATGCAATCAGACTTGTTTTAATTATAACCCATCTAAATACAGAAAACGTCATATACAGGACCTTATTATACCTTAAATATTCAATATAAGGTTGCCGATTGGATAAAAAATAAATAGAAAACAGAAACATTCATTTAAATTAGGACATTGTCATGAACATTCTGAGCGCCAAGTTATGACGCAGACGTAATTCACTTAATATTTCTCGTGTAAAACACTTTTCGAGTAATTCTTCTTATGCCATTATTGAAGCGAAAATTTCTTTAGGCGAATTAAATCGTTTTTGCATGGGAAATTGTAAATGTCTACTATAATATGAAAAAAAAACCATTTTTACGGCTTTTATCGCATTTGAATTTGATTTTTACTTTAAATACGTTTCGAAGATTTCACGAAACGCGACAAAATCCGTAAAAATAGTTTTATTTCATGGTATAATACTCGAGTAAATATCAGAGATCGTTGTTTCTATTAACATATTTCGCTGTGATGAACATAATATAGCAAACGTAATCTTAAATGATGATTATGATAAGCATATACCATCAGCGCAAGAAAAGGAAATTCCTAAATAAAACCGTATACCAACCCTCTAGATCAGCGTGATATAATGTGATTAGGAAGTCAATTGCCCCTGCCGTAAAGACTCATTTCCAGCACAGTATGAAAAGAAGATGAAAAAGAAAATGTTAATATTGAATTAGGCCTGCGCAGGCCATCAAACGTTTTGATAAAATCTATATTAATCGCTGCGAGGATTTGCCTTCAGTGGTCACCTGGGGAACTAGAATATCTAGTAATTACACCAAGGACAATCCATCTCCCTGTGCTCCTTTTCAGCCATTCACGACTTATTTATACTTTAACTTATACTTTAATTTTGATGTACAAAGGCCATCAACAATAGCTTGCCTTTAAAAATAAAAACTAAATTGAATATTTTCACTCGCTCAATTTCGTACCTTGACATAATTTTCTAATCTAAGTTAGCATCAATTTCTGTCAAAGTTAGAGAGAGAACAAATAAAATAGCCAAAATTAACGTATTCCTTAACTGCTTATTTTAATTATAATATATTTAAAACTTATTATCCTTTTATAAATTATTACTTACTTTCTTTGCATCAGTTGTGTGATAGTGACTACGAATACTAACAACCCTTGCTTTGCTCGTGGATGTCGTAATAGACGATTAAGAGCCTTATAACGAGCTGGGCCAACTCCATCTGATGCCCTTTGGTCAACAATTATATACCCAAGGAGGGTAGACGTCTGGCAGGCGGTCGGTCATAAAACTATTGCCAATAACGTTTACAATATGTACTATGAAATAAGAGTACATATTGTATCAACCTAAGTAATTGGGATAAGAATAGGTGATGATTTTTTTGCTTTGCTTCTAAATTATTTTCTTTATTTAAATTACTTAAGGACGGCAGAAAAGTAATAAGTATTTAGAGCCTATACTTTGATTATGGGGACCAGCTTTGACGGATAGAATATGCTATCAGATTACTTTTTAACTTATCACAAATGCGTACGAGCAAAAGGACAAAAAGTCAGTTTATTTTTTTAATTATACTTTTTATTTTTTAAACCAAGCAGTGAGCGAAATTCATGTGCAATTTTACCTTCTAATATGATACCTAATCTTATGATAAGATGGAAGAAGAACGAATACAGCTTGCATTGAATATGGCACAAACTTTTACGATCGACCGCTTGCCTAACGTTAAATTAAATATTGGAAATAATTGTGGAATTCCAAACCAATAAAAAATCAATTGGAAGGACTATACAACACCCATGGCTTTAGTTTCAGTAGACTAATATGTGTAATGACTTTCATTGGATTACCAGTACGGTTGCCTACCCGCTGTGCGATGTCCCCACGTATTCTGACTTTGTCAAGTATATTTACTTAAGTGGCATGAGTTGAACACTTATCTTAAGATGCCCCGCGTGTCACAAAGTTGCACATATCTAATGAGTACTGATAACGTAATCAATGATAGATTATAGCGTATTTACCCAAGACTATATGATAGTGCGAATAGAATCACTGTTATGGAATTCATGACTTGTTTTTAAATAAAAATATCTAACTATATAATATTTCAGTACCAAATATCGCGCGGCATAAGAATGATTGGTGTGAACGACGCAGAAAATATCACAATAAGAACAAAAAATCTCATAATCAATAACGCAAAAAGAGAGAGAAATCTAGAAATAACGTCATAAGAGAAAGAAATCTCGAAACAACGCGATAAGAGAAAGAAATATTGAAACAAATAACGCAATAAGGAGAAGAAATTTCGAAACAAATAACGCAAAAAGAGCAATAGATCACGAAATAACGCGATAAGAGAAAGAAATCTCGAAATAACGCAATAAGAGAGAAAAAAACTCGTAACAAATAACGCAATAAGAGAAGGAAATCTCAAAACAACACGATTAGAGAAAGAAATCTCAAAACAAATAAAGCAATAAGAGAAAGAATTCTCGAAATAACGCAATGAGAGAGAAATCTCGAAACAAAATTCGAAAGTTGTGTGACTATGGTGAGTGGGACTATAACACTACTGGGATCGAGCCTCCTCCACAATAGTAGGGAAATTGACCTACTATATACCACACTTGTCAGACCGTTCGAAATAGTGTTCTATTTCCAGTTATCCTTCTCTTGTATAGATGTCATATGTGTATTATATCCCTTAGTTGTCTTCTTTGACAACCGCGAGCAAGATAGGGGATGGCTAGCTGTATCCCTACTCCGTCACTACGCAGAAAACTCGTGGTGTAAAAGACTAATTTCAAACTCGTTTCCAACAAAGAGAAATGAAATGGACATTTAAATCGTCAGTTTAGATTCTTTTTCCTAAAAAAACACAATAGTTGCCGGAGCCTTTGAGCTTACTACATTTATTGCTATATCGATGATCTACACGAATATAATTAGTGGTTTTAATAGCGATCGCTTATGTAGAGCGTCCCAAGTTCGATTTTCATGCAGTATAGTTCTTTATGTGTCGTTACGGAATAAGAATACTATTCACCACCCCATATCATACCCGTGGGTAATCCTACGAGACGACTGGGGGATATAAAACGCATATAACATCTATGCGAGAAAAGGAAAACTCGAAACAAAAACCTATACCGACACGTCTGACCAGCGCGGTATAGTAGGTTAATTTCCCTCCCATTACGGAGGAGGCCCGAGCCCAACAGTGGGACATTTATGGGCTGTGATAATGATAATTCTTTGTAAACCTCATAAGTGCTAACATATTGTCTATTATACATTTTCTTTGAAATTAATCTAATAATTTACCACTGGATCGGGACGCTGTGAAGATTCGGCTATATGTTTGTAAAATGTAGGCAGCAAGAGCATTTATTCCTTTTGCGTTATTATCTGTTTAATTTAAAAAAAATGGTGGCATAGTTCAAGGTTAGTAAAGTTCGTTAATTGGGGGTTTACTATACCTGCACAAGGCGAGGTACCTCGCTTTTGGATTAGCGGTATTCGTGACCAAACAAATCAATAGCATACAAGTTACGGTAGGCACAATAATTCTATCGTAAGCTATGGTTAAATAAAGAAAAAGTAATTTACTTTAAATCTTATTATATTTAATTAATAACTGATATTATGATGTAAGTCATCATCATCATCATCATCACAGCCCATATATGTCCCACTGTTGGGCTCGGGCCTCCTCCGTAATGGGAGGGCAATTAACCTACTATACTGCGCTGGTCAGACGTGTTGGTCTAGGGCTTTGTTTCGAGTTTTCCTTCGCTCGCATAGATGTTATATGCGTTTTATATCCTTTAGTCGTCTCGTACGATCACCCGAGGGTAAGATATGGGGTCGGGGTGGACGCCGAGGCTGTCCGCATCCGCAGTGCGTTAACGCAGATCTGCGATGCGGCCATGCCCAGAGTGCGGCGGCGTCTACCTCCGAGGCAGGGGGTTTACTGGTGGTCCCCAAGATTGGCGGACCTTCGTGCGGCATGTATCAGAGCCCGAAGGTCCTACACCCGCAGCCGGCGGCGTCACCGCGACGCTGAGCGGGAGGGCCAGCTGTACGAGGCGTACCGCGATGCGCGGACGGCCTTTCGGCTGGCCATCCGAGCCGCCAAGAGTGCGAGTTGGCAGGAGATGCTGGACGGTCTCGACCGTGACCTCTGGGGTCGCCCGTATCGCGCGTCGCTGAACAAGCTTCGCGCGCAGGGCCCCCCCCTCATCGAGACCCTCCAGCCCGACTTCCTCTGTAGGGTGGTCGAGGAGCTGTTTCCACGGCAGTCGGAACACACGCCCCCGGTCATGGCCTCGCCAGAACAAGACCGGGAGGCTGACGACGAGAGTGTTCCGCCCGTGACGGAGACGGAAGTGGGAGCAGCTGTGGCGCGGATTCGCTCCGCGACCACGGCCCCCGGCCCGGACGGAATACCAGTCCGGGTGCTGACATCGCTCCTCGAGCACCTCGAGCCTCGCCTCAGGCAGCTGTACAACGCCTGTTTGGCGTCTGGACGGTTCCCTGAGTGCTGGAAGGAGGGGAGGTTGGTTCTCCTGCCAAAGCCGGGGCGGCCCCCGGATTCGCCGTCGGCCTACAGGCCCATCGTGCTCCTCGACGATGTGGGTAAGCTGCTGGAGCGCATCCTCGCTGCCCGCATCGTCCAGCACCTGGAGGAGGTGGGGCCCGATCTTTCGGACGCTCAATTCGGTTTTAGAAGGGGGCGTTCGACCATCGGGGCCCTGCTACGACTGAGGCAGACGGCCGCGGAGGCTGTCACCGGCGGGGGAGTGCTGTTGGCGGTGTCGCTGGACATCGCCAACGCATTCAATAGTCTGCCATTCAGCTGCATCAGGGAGGCGCTCCGATTTCATGGGGTGCCCTTGTACCTGCGGCGGCTGGTGGCGGACTATTTGGAGGGGCGCAGTGTCCTCTGCGCGAGTCCCGCAGGGGACATTGTGCGGACGTCCATGTCGTGTGGCGTTCCACAGGGGTCGGTTCTGGGGCCGACTCTGTGGGACATCGGGTACGACTGGGCGTTGAGAGGGAGTCTCCCCCCCGGACTGAGCGTGATATGCTACGCTGACGATACGCTCGTCACAGCCCGGGGCAGGACACTCGAAGAGGCGGCGAGCCTGGCCACTCTCGGCACCGAGGAGATGGTCGGGCGAATCGAGGCGCTGGGGCTCAGGGTGGCCCTAAATAAGACGGAGGCCCTATTGTTCCATGGGCCACGCGTAAGGCCGCCAATCGGCGTCTCGCTAGTCGTCAACTCCGTCCACATCAGCATCCAGGCCCATATGAAGTACTTGGGTCTGGTGCTCGACGGGCGATGGTGGTTCCGGGAGCATTTTCGCCGAATTGCTCCCCGGTTGGTCGGCGCGGCGTCCGCCCTTTCGCGACTCATGCCGAACGTGGGCGGACCCAGCTTCGAGGGCCGACGGCTGTATGCGGGGGTGATCCGTTCTATGGCCATGTACGGCGCATCCGTGTGGGCGAGGGCTCTGAACGCCCAGCTCAGGGCTGTTCTGTGGAGACCCCAGAGAGTCATGGCGGTCAGAGCCATTCGCGGGTACCGCACGGTATCGACCGAGGCGGCATGCCTACTGGCCGGGACACCCCCGTGGGACCTAGAGGCGGAGATGCTCTCCGACCTCTACCGGCGGGTGACCTCACTGCGCGACGAAGGTGGCTCCCCATCGCTGAGCGAGATAGTCACCTGGCGCGAGGACGCCCGCCGAGACGTCATCGCCCGTTGGGCTACGCGGCTGGAGAGGCCTAGACACGGTGTCGTCACCGTCGAGGCTCTCCGGCCCGTATTGATGGAGTGGATGGAGCGGCGGCACGGAGTCCTCTCCTTTCGACTGGTGCAGGTGTTGTCGGGGCACGGATGCTTCGGCTTTTACCTGCACACGGTCGCATGTAGGGAGTGGACTTCGTTCTGCCACCATTGCAGCAGTGACGAGGACAGGGCGCAACACACGCTGGAGGCGTGTCCGGGCTTTGACCGGCAGCGCCGTGACCTCGTCGCTGTTATCGGTGCCGACCTGACGCTGCCGGCTGTCGCGAGAGCGATGGTCGACAGCGTCAGGAACTGGGACGCGGTCGCCGCCTTCTGCGAGGATGTCATCTCGCAGAAGGAGGCGGCGGAACGAGTCCGGGAGGAATCCCGCGACCCGGGCCGCCGTCAGCGGCCGGGGCGGCGCAGGCGCGAATACCTGCGCCTGATGCCGCCCTAACCGAGGCCTCGGGTGATCGGACCGGGGAATTGTCCGGTCACCCGACGTGAGGCCACCGCGTGAGGGCGACGCCCCGACGGCGCAATCTGTCGGGGCGTCGACGAGAGGAACCCGCGAGGGTAAACCGCCGGGCGGGCCACCGAAGTTAAAATCGAGTACCGGTGGTCCGCTCGCACGGCGAAGAGAGAAGGTTTTACGGTGGGTCTATGGAGTCACGCGCTGCCTTTTCCGTCACCCCGGACCGATTCGGCGGGGCGAGACGCACCCATAGCCCACCAATAAAAAATAAAAAAAAAAGGGTAAGATATGGGGTGGTGAATAGTATTCTTACTCCGTCATCACACGGAAAGTAAGTATGATGTGAGTAAATAAGCGTTACCTACGTATATAATATATATTTAGTAACAAAGGACTTACCTATGACTCTGTAACCATCCTTTTTTCTCATTAGTTTATTTATAGCCAACTCGATACGAGCACCCATACTTATCAACGACATTTTACTGATATTAAAGACTTTTACTTTAAATTTAATTGTATTTTATTAAAGTGCTACATGTAACACTTCGGTTGCCAGTACTTTTGAGACTAATTTACTTTAAATTACTATTGAATAGCGGAACAAACGTTTTCCTTGTCTAAAAAAACCATTTGTAATGAATTTACTAAAAAAAAATGTACCTCTGTAATACACTGTTTACTCAACTATCACGAAAGATTATGTGCCTCTGATAAATTTCACATCACTCGGTATTATACGCATTAGTTGTAATTAAAAAAAACACAGATAATTAAAAATGTATATAAGGCCACTAAATTATACAGTTACATTGTTAAACACTGCACACTATTCAAACATTAAAAAAAAAATTAAAAAAAATATATACAAAATTAAAACGAGGACATTTTAACAAATATAGCGTAATCGAAATTTAAAAATTATATTCCATTTTCAAATGTTATTATTATTTCACAGTAAGTACGATAAAATTCCATATTCGGATCACAAAAAAAAAATACGGCTTATACAGATCACATTTTCGTTGCAACTGAGAGTTGAATGGTGACGCCATTCATCATGATTGATATTGCTGTTTATATGTTGAATAATGAGGGTAAAGTATGACCGTTCTATTTATTACTAATGATAATGCACTGTTTACGGGTTCACTATATTTTTTTTAATAATTTGCACCACTGAAGCGCAACGTTTTAACATAAACACTGACCACAGATGATATTATGTGGCATTAAAAATGGAATTATAAATTTTATGTTGTAAGGTCGTTAGAACGTTGCGATTACGTTTGCGAAAGACAGTTATACATTAGCGCGGTGTTATTATTGCTAAAATATTGAAATTTAATCTTATACGTTGTTTGTTCTGCTTATTATTCAATCACATTGAGATGTATGTAGTTATTTAATGTCGTATTAAAATAGTCACAGTTTGTGTGATAAGTACATAAATTTGCATAAATTTTCGCTGCTTAACACAACAAATATATGCTTTAGCGAATTATAAAGAACGTATGGGAAAAATTTTAAAGTAAATAATTTATTAATAACTTTATAAAAACATCAAAAACCCGCAGTACCTACCCATTTGTTTACACCATAAAAACTTGAAGGAAAAAACCAAATTCTATATTTATATTATTCGTTATTGTATAACAGAATATTCCAATCTTTAAATTTCTTCAAAAAAAAAAAATACAGAAATAAAAAAGTATGTAAAAATTGTAATAAAAATATTTAAATTAAGAACTTCCGTTTGCTATCGTTTTTTTTTTAACAAATAAATAAAGGATTATTTAAATTAGCTATGCAGTGACAGTACAAAAATACAGTTAATAAAAAAAGAAACAATGTTAATGTTGTTTTTAAAAAAAACACAAAATACAAAGTGTGTCAAGGCGGTGTAAAGTATGCAATGTCACTGCAAAAGAAAGGGACATTAATACCAAAGGCATTGCGATGCTAAGCTATGCCATAGAAGAAAACCTCATTCAACTCACTAGGATGAGTTGGTCATCATATCAGCTAGTATAATATACGAGTATGTATATATATTTTTTATTCCTCATGGTGGCAATCGAGCAAGCAGCACACCTAATGGTAAGTGTCACTGCCGCTCATGGACCTTTGCTATAACCAAGACAATAGCTAGGCCGCTACCTATCATTACAAACCCCAAACCCACCCCAGTTGGGCTTCCGGCTCTCTCGCTCACCGAACGAAGCGCAATAGCACATTGCCATTACTCAGACGTCGATCTTCTGCGAGAGTGTGGTACTACCCCGGACGGAATGGCCCACGGCTGTAGACAGAGAACTGTCCACAGCGTGGTCCTACCACTAACAGCTATATATCCAGCTACTGGGCTTGAGCTATCTTCATGGTTGGAGGGAATTGGACTTATTATACCACACGGGTTCTGACCCGTGTCCAATTCCCAATAAAATTTGTTGCAGACCACTTGATATAGAGTATTATTTCAAATTTTCTCACTTTAATAGGGATGTTATCTTCTCTATTATGTAACCATTGCATTCTTCAATCGCCACATGAACGGATAATGTACATCACAATTACGTAATTAGAACTTTGGTATCGATGACCGCCCTAAAGGGCCATACGGGAATATATATATTTTTTTTTTTTTAATAAGGACACCACCCTGCACTAAGGAAATAAACCTTGTATTGCGGGGGACTTTACAAACATGCAATTAACGCAGACAAATTACACCCAGACTCAGAACAACACTTTGTGGATCGCACAAAGTAATGTACTGCGTGGGAATCGAACCCACGGCACTGGCACGGAAGGTCGGTATCTTAACCACTACGCCATCTATGCAGTCAGTATTAAAAATAAATTAAAAATTGTTTTTTAATATCTATAACTTTCCATTGAAGAACTATATGGTGATTATTATTATTATATAAATTGTACATAATTACGTTAATTATTACCTACACGTTTCAACAATGGTGGGAAATGTATAGTTGGCGTCAAAGACCAAATGACTAAATGGAATTAAATCATCCGTGTGGTGACAGAGTAAGAATACAATTCACCAAAACCTTTCTTGTCGGTGGATGTCGTAAAAGATGATTAAGGAACATGATACGCAGATAACATCTATGCAAGAGAAGGAAATCTTGAAATAAAATCCTATACCAACACGTCTGACCAGACATAGAAGCTCTATTTCCCTCCTATTATGAAGGAGGCTGTAGCCCTGTACGTATGTAAACAAAGATGATGATTATATGGGTTTGAAGCCTGTCCACAATTTATTCTTTTCAGCGTAGTTGTATACGTTATATCCGATTCTATGTTCCTATGGCCTTTTTCAAGAATATTTATATTTTTAATGCGTTATTTTTTAATTAAAAAAAAATGTAGCATGAATTTGACTGCGCACATTTTGTAGTGCTCCATTCCAACACCTATTCCGAGTATCGTGAGTTTATTCCCCACGCACTTGGTGATATTTACAAGTAATTCCGAATCTCGATATTATTTGTGCTCCTTGGTAATATATATCTTCAAAATATACAGCGGACCATAATTGAGTGTTTGATATGAAGTGTTGTTTTAAATAAAATAGATCTTCTAATGGCCACTTTTATTTTTTTATTACGAATATCATCATTATAATTTATAATGAATATTCATTAGGTATATACTGGCTGTGTGGTAGCGGCTACGAATACTACCAACTCTTACATTGCTCATGGATGTCGTAAAAGACGACTAAGAGCCTTATAATGACCTAGGCCAACTCCATCTCATGCCGTTTGGTCAACAATTACATTCCCAAGGAGGGTTGACGTCTGGCAGGCGGCCGGTTATAAAACTATTGCCAATAACTTTTTCAATATATACTATGAAAGAAGAGTACATTTTGTATCGACCCCAAGTAATTGGGATTAGAGTAGGAGAATGATGATTCATTAGGTATATACCTACTCCTTTTTCTACAATGTGAAATACTTCGTCAGCGTCATCGCTTACTATTACGTGGAACCATATTTCACCGTTACCTATGAAACGAAAGTGTACTCTAAGCTTAAAACAATATAAATCACCGAAGTATACTTTCACTTTTTAGTAACCTCGCTCTTAACGTATTTAAGCTTTTAATCTCAATACGACCAGACAACAATGCCGTAACACAATCCAAATTTAAAAAAATAGAACACACGTAATATGTATAATAGACAATACCTACGTGTAATTTTTATTGTAACCACAAACAAAATTTTAATGTTTTTATATGTATAGTGCGTAACTTTTAGTTTGATTTTAACTGATTCATTGATTGGAGTAAGTACTGTAGATTGATTGTTTAGTAGATTAGACATTTAATATAGTAAAATAATTCTCTGAATATTTTTAAAATGTCTTAATTTTA
The DNA here is from genome assembly GCA_905163515.2 of Lymantria monacha. NCBI lineage: Eukaryota > Metazoa > Arthropoda > Insecta > Lepidoptera > Erebidae > Lymantria > Lymantria monacha. The sequence continues at coordinate 7,265,201 of LR991107.1, read as the reverse complement.
TAATGGCGTGATGAATATTTAAATTCGTCTGGCCATTAGTCAGCACTTACTCCTCAAATATAAGTTTAGTGCATAGATATCGAAACACCATAAAACCTATTCTAGGTATAACTTCTCTCGAAAAGCTGTTTTTATAAATTTCTTGACTATACAAGAATCTACTGCCCATATTTGGCGATGTCCTTACCGTAATCGTTTAAACACCAACACAAATATTTAAAACAGCGCCATCTTTTATTTATCTCTCGAACTAACATAAATTACCAAATACTTTTATAAACCAGAAATAAAGTAGCATGCAATCAAGATAAAACGTAATTTAAATTGATAAAAGACAAAACTGGTATAAGACATTTTTAAAATAATATCATTGCATTGTAAAATATTCTTTTGAGGATATGTGTACGAATCATTACCGATAAACAATGTTATTGATCTATGAATAAAGTCATGACAAGGTCTACAGCGAAGAGTAGAGAGAAGGTCCATAGTTCGGCCATTGACAGAAGTCCTCTATATGAAATAAATGATAACATTTAAAATGAAAACATTCATTTATATACCAGTCCTACCCGTGGCACCGCTTGCATTATTGTCAATATTTTTTCTATTCCTTGAGAGATGTACTTTTTCTAGATAATAGAATATACCTTACCTATCCTATAACCTTCTCTGAACCCACAATAATTATATGCGAAATTTCAATACACTTGAATATTTAAGCCGCGAAACACGGTCTAACAAAAAAAAATTTTGTAGCATTTGTAAAAATAATTATAATGTAGAGAATATCAATTCTAATTAATTTATTATGTACATAACCGCGCGAGATGTTGTCAATGTTAACCTTTTAACTACCAACGTCTCGAAAGGAGACAGCCACTGCGAAGATCCGGCTAGAACCTCTACGAGTTTGTTATTTGATTTTTAATGACATCTTTTATATAAAAATGTCATGCTTTTCGGACCATAACATAATGTATTGTTTTAAACATAATGTAAAAGATTACGGAGAGAAGTAATGCTCTAAACAAACCCCAGTATCAACACGTCTGACCAGTGCGGTATAGTGGGTTAATTTCCCTCTCATTACGGAGGAGGTCCGAGCCCAACAGTGGGACATTTATGGGCTGTGATGCTGATGATGATGAAAAGATTACAATTGAGCCAGATCCCAAGCCCAAGCGGCGCTGGATCCAGACTTACTTAAGTAAAACTCGATTTAAAGCTCTATCACAATTAGTATGCCCAAATACCTGCTATTATGAAGGACGCTTAAACCCAAAAATCAAATAATATATAAAAAAATATTCAAAATGATAAAAACTAGGTATATTTTCATATATATTTTAAAATATGTTCAAACAAAGTTGCTCTGTATGCAATTAGTAATGTAATTTTTCCAATATCAGTTAATTTTTTTTATAAGACAAAGGTTATCTTACAGGGGGCGAGTCAGGATAGAATTGATAAATTTCTTAATTAATGATCAATATAATTTTATCCATAAATTACATTGTATTAAAGTTACTTTGTATTTATATATGTATGACGCTGCGGCGACTGACAAGTATCGCCACCTGGAGCCTTACGATCGCCAACCCGCTTACTAAGCGTGACGATTACGGCAATATTCCCACATCTGTGGGTCAACAGTGAACAGCGAAAAACCGAACGATGATACATGGTAAGATAAATGTTAAGACCAGCCCAAACAGAAGAACGGTCAAAAGCACTCTCTTAGGAAATCTATAATATCAACTGGAATCGCCAAACAGATATAATCACAATATTCACCATATAAAAGACTAATGATGGACATTAAAAGGTTAAAGGATGGATGGCTAAATAATCTATAGTTGCTTCAGTGGGTTGAAATTTGATTAAAGATAATAGATTTTGATACGCATCAATGGGTGGACTAACGACATTTAAAAAGATTTCAGATAATTAATATAACGTTAGCTAAACCAAGTTCACAATACCTATCGATAGATGGCGCTGTGATAAATAAATTAACGTCATTATTTATTTGGCTTGATAGGTATGAAAGTTATGTAAGCTGATAATTAAAACGAGAAAAATAAAAATCAAAACAATTTTCTATGGCCACATCAACATCATCATCATCATCGCAGCTCATATATGTCCCACTGCTGGCTCAAGCTTCCTCCACTCTAGGAGGGTAATGGACTTACTACACGACACTGGTCAGACATATCGGTATAGGGTTTTATTTCGAATTTTCCTTCTCTTGCATAGATGTTATACGCGTATTTTATCCCTTAGTCGTCTTTTACCATCACCCACGGGTAAGGGGATGGTGAATTGTATTCTTACTCCGTCACCACACGGAAAAACTTATGCCGATACGTCTGCTAAAAGTTCATTGGCCCTTTTCACATATTGATAATGGAGCTTATAATACCACGAACGTATACTGCCTAGGAAAATAAAAATTAAAAATCCTCAGTACCTATTTTTTTTTCTTCTCAATATGGATACGATACATATATACGATACATTTAGCTAATAACAAGTAAATGTTTTTCACAAAGTTGTTTTCGTGAAATCGGACGACAAATGGCTGCAAATTTATTGTATGTCTGTCAAGCTGTCATACTTAAGCGGAACGAAAATAGTATTATTTGTCATTGGAAATTTTGTAAAACACGAAAAATCTTTATTGTTTTACGTATTTCAAATTAATTTTATTACTATAATGGTAATATTAGAGGAAATAAATCCAGCCAACTACCTATTACGTTCATTGTTGTTTTACAGAATCTCCCACGAGAGGGGGCATAATATTATATTCGCCACGCTTAGTAAGTAGGTTGACGATCGCACTTGATATTATTATTTTCCCAGGCGAGTGCTAACTATTCTCCTCAAGATTCCTCAGCTGGTTTTTATAAATGAGCGGGAAGGTAAGATAGTACTTTAACAAAATTTTGATAACTATGTTACAAATGTATGATAGAAAATCAGATCTTTTTCAAATAAAGCGAGGTAGCACAAGCTGATCTAATAGTCTTCTTCGACTCACATTAAACTTAGATTAATTTATATCGATTATTATTTTATTTTTAACTATCATCATCATTTTGCTCTCATCCCAATTACATGCCGTCGACAAAATATGTCCTCTTCTTCATACATACATACATATCATCACGCCATATACCTTGCAGGGTAGGCAGAGAGAACAGAGTGCTAGAGAACTCTATCCTTGCATACTTCACTCGCTTCCTCAACATTCATAATTCTCTTCATACACGCTCGCCGGTTTCGGAGACTCTTGACTCCACCTTCCTTCAGTACGTGACCAATCTGGTCTAGGTAGTTCAGTCTCGGTCTCCCCCGATACCCACATCCTTCCACTTTCGCATTATATATCTTCTTAACCAGACGTTCGTTCGGCATTCTTTCTACATGTCCGAACCATCAGAGCATTCCCTTTCGCATCTTTCCTCTTCTTCCATACAATTTTATCAAACATCATCTCTGTAGTCACTATCTGACTATCCACGTCATGCCTGACGCTGTCCATCCATCTTTTCTTTGATCTTCCTTTCTTTACCTAAAGCTTGCAAAATTCATATTTAAAACTTTCCCCACAACATTACTTTCATGTCGCCCTATCACATGTCCATATTTTATTTTTAACTATGTGTTTATAATTACCTTTTATTATACCTTTTGACTACAAATTACAGGACGCTACGGAAGAACAGCGTTAATAATAATAATTACATATAAATTGAATATAGTAAGCACAACGACACAGCAGTGAAGGATAGCTGACTGTGTCTTTCTCGCACGGATACACTCGGCGTTCCCGAGTTCACCCGATCAAGCCTTTCACCTCAGAGCGTGACGGATCAGCCTCACTTATAGTATAGGCTACGAAAAAAAATCCATGTGCGGGTGCACCAACAGAAGTTTTCATTTCAAAAATGTGTTCTTACCTCTTTTAATAATATAAATTTATAGATTAATTACCGAAATATACACATTCACACGGTTTAAATTGCTTTAATAGCGTGATATGTTGATATGTTAGTAGCCACCGACTTAGTCTAGCTATGTGTTCATTAATTAAAAGTTTAAAACCAAACACCTCATAAGTCATTCATGGGAGGTTCATTAGTGTAAAACGTCAAGTGTGGGTCGACTTAAGCGGAAGCAGTGTGAACTGGCACACCGTCCTAGTTTCATTGACCCTTGTGAATACACACGCTCGACTTAACCACGGTAAAACCATATGTTATAAGTATGTTTATTATTTACCAAACACATACTTTATGTTGTACGTGTTGATTTTGTTGCCTTTGATAGCAGATAGACGTAAATACCGCGAACACTTGACTTTAGAATTACTAAGGGCATAATTAAGTCGTTACCTTTACTAAAATGAAGGAGTCCATAGCGGTGGTCAGTCCTATTGGCGATGGGGAGTTAATACAGTAAGTTTTGGGGCCGGGCGCCACCTGTCTTTCGCTCCGGACGAATGATCGTAAATGAAAAAAATTGGCACTACTGTTTCCATATAATATGCCAAAGTGATTTAATCTTAGTACATTAAGAATAGAAAACTAGTGATCAGCTCTTCGCTCCAAGTTAGTGATATTATATTTTTTTGTCTGTCTTTTAGCTGTTAGCTGAAGATGGCTGTCACAGCTTAACCCGGACTATGGGTGAGCGCAGAGAGCTGTCAACCCGGAACAATTTACCGCTAGATTCAGTTCATAAGAATATAAGATGCATTTAGATCACCTACACTTTTGAAAATATATTTTTATTACAGAAAAAGAAAACTTGCTGACAGAGAAAGCTGTATGGTAGCGGCTACGAATACTATCAACCCTTACTTTGCTCGTGGATGTCGTAAAACACGACTAAGAGCTTTATAATGCCAACAATTACATTCCCAAGGAGGGTTGGCATCTGGCAGTGAGGCGGTCATAAAACTATTGCCAATAACTTTTACAATATGTGCTATAAAAGAATAGTACATATTGTATCGACCCCAACTAATTGGGATAAGAGTAGGAGAATGATGAAAAAGAAAACATCTGGTTTTGTTGTTCCATATAAGACCAGACCAGATAAAGTAACCAAATTACTATTATTTTGCTATGTACTGATTTTCTTTCACCTATACGAATAGAAATAATATCCAATGATAAAGTTTTCTTATTTTTAGAATATCAAACGCTAGGAATATATGTTAAAAAAAAAACTACATAAAACATCAATAGGCTGATGAAGAGAATGAGTTTTTGATATGAAAATTTTAGTAGTAGTAGGACCACGCTGTTAACTATTTTCCGTCTACTGGCGCGGGTAAGTCTGCTGGGAATAGGACCACACTCTCGCAAAAAAACCGGACGTCTGACCAGTGGCAATATGGTGTTATACTTCGTTCGGTGAGCGAGAGAGCCGGAAGCCCAAATATCTGAGTAGTTTCTGTTGATAAGTAGCGGCGTAGCTATGCCCCTGGCATTGCATAGATCTATGACCGGCAGTAACATATACCATCAGGTGTGCTACTAGCTCGATTCCCGCCATAAACAATAATAAAAAAAAAGTGTGTGTGTCAGCTCCGACGCACGACTGGAGTTTACTCCTTAAGTACGATTATCAAAACACGCGCAAAAAAAGCTCAATTGACTAAAAATAATATATATATATATATATTTTTATTTACATACATATCATCACGCCATATCCCTTGCAGGGTAGGCAGAGAGAACAGAGTGCCAGAGAACTCTATCTTTGCATACTTCACTCGCTTCCTCAACATTCATAATTCTCTTCATACACGCTCGCCGGTTTCGGAGACTCTTGACTCCACCTTCCTTCGATACATGGCCGATCTGGTCTAGGTAGGTTAGTCTCGGTCTCCCACGGTACCTACATCCTCCCACTTTCGCATTGTATATCTTCTTAACCAGACGTTTGTTCGGCATTTTTATTTTTATTTACATTTATTAAAACTGTTCAGTGAAGTATTATCTCACGTCAGAAAGTGAAAGGTGCGCAGAATAGGTTGCGCACCAAAAACGTAACGAGGTCATTCGATCACTAGATTTTACTCCTCAAATTTTTCTCATACCGGGCGCCTTATATGAAAATCGATTCTTAAGGAGTAAATTCCAAAAAATATTAATTACTAAGTTAACTTTACTTGAATTGAAAAATAAATCTAGTTCTTACTACAGTCGTAAAAGCATATAGATATATAATTCACCACTATTAAAAGCCACGGGAAAAAGCGTTATTACAAAGATTAACAATTTCCGGTAATACATATAATTTATTTATACATTTCTATTCATTTGAACAGTTAGTTTACAGTTAGTTTCAAACCACATATAGTTATAACCTTCGTTATGTCTATATCATTTGTATAATTTATTAAATTAACGTATTTGCATAGTTAATAAAATCATATAATTTGCATATTATTTTATTGCATACGGTCCAGTACGATCGATTCACCTGACTTTTTTTTTTTTTTTTTACGTTATTCGTTTACAAAATTAGTCACCACTTGAATGTTTGTGTGGTTACGAATACTACCAACCCTTACACTACTCGTGGGTGTTTTAAAAATGAACTAAAAGCTTCATCGATTTAAGCCAACTGCACCTGATGTTCTCTGATCAATAATTATAACTCTAAGATTGTTTACGTCAGGCAGGCGGCTGAATGCTGCCGGCTGTCGTGAAAGCGATGGTCGACAGACATCATGAACTTCGGTAATGTGAAGTATTCGAAACGTCGTGAAACTAAAAATCAAATAGAAATGCAATAAAATCCATAACAAAATAGTCTTATTTCAAATGTACAATACTTGCGTAAACATCAAAAAATCTCCCTACCTTTTGAGCCGATCACTTCTACATAGAAATTTTGTCTTTAGTGATCCAAACCAACGAGTTATACTTTTGGCTACATACCTTTCTACGCGATGTTTCGGTTCACTCCAGATGCTAGGTATTTCTGACTACGGATGGAGCACTATCGTAAGTCAATAACTGTTCTTTTGTCTCGTAAACTGAACTTGCCTCTATACGCTCTCATTGGAGTCTAAAGCGCGAACTGCGATTATTTTTTGTCAGAGCCACTATTTATTTAACATTGGGACTTCCCCTGAACTTTGTGGGTTATTGCTTTAACACCATAACATTTTTAATACTAGAGAAGGTCGTATTACTATTTATTATCGTAACATATATTGAAACAATTGTCCTTTTTATCTTAATATATAGTCTTCCGTTTTGAATAGCGTAACCGAGACAATTTGGTATAATGATATGTAATTGTTGATACAAGTGTTTTTCTAGATCTTTCCACGTAAATATTACCGCCTGTATATGCAAAAAATATTTTTAACACGACTTATTAATCATAATATGAGTCATCATAAACATCTTAGCTCATCGTTTATGAGACCGTTCCACTGCTGGGCTAGAAGCTATTCCACAATAGGAAGGATATTGCTCTACTATACTACACCGAGCAGACGAAGTGGCGCAGGGTTTTATTTCGAATGTTCTTCTCTTACAAATATTATATGCCTTAGTCCTCTTTAACGACCTCTAGGGGTAAGATAGGAGGAGATGAAATATACTCTTACAAATTTGGCCTTACCATGTGCATGAAATAATTACATCTTAGTTTTAAATTACACAAAAACAATTTGATTACATATGCCGGGCTTTTATTAGCATCGATTTTAAATCGAATTATGGAAGGAAGGTTCTCGAATAGTGATCTAGTACGACCATCCACTAGGTGGACGGACGATATCTCAAAAGTCGCAGGGATTCAATAGATGCAGGTGGCATTAGAAACGTTCTGAATGGCAGATGGATGCAATTGATATGATTATGTGTATGAGTGAGTATAAACTATGCGAAAGACACATAAAGATTCTACTACCAACAAAAAATTCAAAAACCTATAAAACAATAGGTTATTGATTTCATTGTTTATTAAAAACCAAAAGTCAGTTAGATCCTAGGAGATCCTAAAATCACGAATGACTAATGTAAATTAAATTAGGCAAATTATACTCGGACTTATCCGTATGGTGACACGGAGTAAGAATACAAATCACCCCCTATCTTACCTGGGGGTTATCGTAAGAGACGACTAAGGGATTCAAAAGGCATATAACATCTATGCAAGAGACGTAAAACTCGAAACAACACCCTAAACCAACATGTTTGACCAGAGTGGTATAGTACGTCAATCAGTCCCTTCCATTACGGAGGAGGCTCGAGCCCAACTTATGAGCTGAAATGATGATGATACTCGGACTTAAGTATATGTGATTACGTTGTACCAATGCTTAAATGTAACTTTATTTTGTATTTTTTTTTTGTTGTGCAATAAAGAGTTCTTGTATTGTTTCCGAACACTCCGCTCTCAAATGTTCATAATTATCATTATTATCATTTGAGCATTTGTACGTCTCACTGTTGGACGCGAGCCTACTCTATAATTGTAGGGAAATTGACCAATACAAGGGTATACCGCCGGGCGGGCCACCGAAGACAAAGATCGGGTACCGGTGGCCCGCTCATACGGCGAAGAGAGGTGCTTGCAGGGTGGGTCCATGGGGTTGCGCGCCGCCTCTTTTGTCGCCCAGGATCGATTTGTCGGGGCGCGATCACATCCATGGTCCACCCCGCAAAGGAAAAAAAAAAAAAAAAAAGTGGAAATTGACCAAATCAAATCATTTATTATGCATAAGCCCCCATAAGGCAACTTACATAATATCAATTTTACACCTTTTTTTTAAACCAAGTTAAATTAATCTACCACCGGATCGGAAAGCAGCCACAAGCTGAGAAGATCCAGCAAGAAACTTAGCAGGCTCGTAATTTTTTAAATTACATATTTTAATCAAAATATTTTTTTTTATTGCTTTTGGTGGCAAACGAGCAAGCAGCAGACCTGATGGTAAATGGTACTGCCGCCTATGGACCTTCGCTATACCAGAAGTATAGCTAGGCCGCTGCCTACCAATATAAACCCCAAACCCACCCAGTTGGGCTTCCGGCTCTCTCGTTCACCGAACGAAGCGCAATAGCACATTGCCAATGCTCAGACGTCGGATCTTCTGTGAGAGTGCGGTGCAATTTCCAAAACCACGCAAGTGAGACGTGTTCTCGTGTTGTATGTGTGTTAGATTTGCTTCTAATATCTCTCCGTGAAATATTGCTTGACTTGAAATTTTAATCATTTACTCTACTTGTATAAACAAAATGTGTATCACATATTAAAATACAATAAGGAAATACTGATTAGTTTAAAAAACATCGCCTCTCCATATCTAATTAGGTAATCGGATATAATTATGTTCTTATCATTACTTTTAAATAGCTACCTAAATAGACAAAAAAATAACACATAACTAGAACGTACGCATATCTTAAATCGTAATTTTTTTTTTTATAATTATAGTTCGTTCCAATTTGATAAGTCATAATTATTGCCTACAAACGGACTTCAGCGAAAGTGATTAGTATTGACTCGACATCAACTAATCCGAGAAAAGAACCTTTTATTTGTAAATTGAATCATCATCATCATCTCAGCTCATATATGTCCCACTGTTTGGCTCGAGCCTCCTCCATAATGAGAGGGTAATTGACCTACTATACCACGCTGGTCAGACGTGTTAGTATAGGGTTTTATTTCGAGTATTCCTTCTCTCACACATATATTAATGCGTTTTATATCCCTTAGTCGTCTCGTACGATTACCCACGGGTAAGATGAATGAACGGTGGTGAATTGTATTCTTACTCCGTCACTACATGGAAAAATTGAAAATTATATATTGAAACATATCAAAGCCAAATTCACCACTTAATTTATACCTTAAGAAAATAATATATTGCCACTGGGGTTAACCCCCAGATTCGTTACCAGTGCCCAGTCTAATGTCGATGGGGGCATCGTCCTTTCGTCGCAACGGAACGGGCGGGGAATGCCCAGACTAAAGTTTACCACAAAAAAGTAAGAATATATTCTCTAAAGAGTTGATTTTCAGAATATTCCTTCTTTATAAGTCTATATCGCAAAGTAAAACACCGTTTAAAACTTTTTTGTTAATTTTAATTAAATAAGACGCGAAAGAAATATATTACCAGAAAATGTGAACAAAATATGACAAATATTGAAACATGTGTTAATTTATTTTTACTGAAGAGTACTGTTTAATTTAAAGACAATACATGACGGTTTTTTTTTTCCACCCATACATATACTTTACCGTTGCGTTTCACCCCTTTTAGTGTTCAATTTTGTAAAATAATTTCTTAGTAGTCGCAATGTCAGAATGAAAACTATTGTTAAAATTACATATTTCAATAGTTTTGGCTCGATCTTAATAAGACAATTGCAGCAACTATTTAGTGGTAAGACTACACTATTGACAATTCTCTGTGTACAGCCGCGGGCCGGTCCCTCCGGGGTAGTACCACACTCTCGCAGAAGATCGACGTTTGAGTAATGGCAATATGCTATTGCGGTTCATTCGGTGAGCGAGAGAACCGGCAGTCCAACTGGGTGAGTTTGGTGTTTGTATTGGTAGGCAACGGCCCTAAAGGTCCATGGGTGGGAGTAACACTTACCACCAGGTGCACTGCTTGCTCGTTTGCCACCAATATTAATAAAAAAATGGTTTATATAGATAAATAATCCATCAGCTGACCGAAAACTGTAATTAGATTATAGGCTGTATCGTAAGAAAGCGTTTGTGACATTTTCACTGTCGTCAAGCTTAGCTGATGATTTTTAACAGGACAGTTACTGTTAAATTTTCCCAGTAGCGTACTGCCGTCCAGTTTCCTGTTTATCTTTGGCTGACTTTTACAACTCCCACAGGAAATTGAGGTTGTGTTGAGACATTAAATAAATCTTCGTTATATAAATAATCCGTGTGGTGACAGAGTAAAAATACAATTCACCACCCACTATCTTACCAGTGAGTGATCGTAAGAGACGACTAAGGGATATAAAACGCATTTAATATCTGTGCAAGAGAAGGAAAACTCGAAGCAAAATCCTGTACCAACACGTCTGACCAGCGCGGTATAATAGGTTAATTGCCCTCCCATTACAGAGGAGGTCCGAGCCCAACAGTGGGACATATAAGGGCTGTGATGATGATGATGATATGGATTATACATACATACATATCATCACGCCATATCCCTTGCAGGGTAGGCAGAGAGAACAGAGTGCCAGAGAACTCTATCCTTGCATACTTCACTCGCTTCCTCAACATTCATAATTCATATGAATTATACAAACGTAGTATAGTAATCATAATATTCACCGTTAGTCAATGGTAGCGACTTTATACGGACGAGCGTTTCATTGCCAAACGTGACGCTCCGTCTCATTCAATATCCACAGAATAAATATTAGTGGAGACCTATCATTAGCTATATAATGTATATTATGTGTTTTAATATTGTAATTATGCTTCCAAATAAAAATAAATAAAAAATAAAATAAATAAAGTGTACAAGTGTGACCAAAGAAGTTTTCTCTTCAAGAAATCATAGAAAACAATAATTTGCAAGTGAATATGCCTGCACGTGTCGTTTTAGTCACTAAAGCCATCATTATCGTCGTAACGTACAATTTGAATGGGCGATGAGACATGTTTTCAAATAATTGTTTCAACTTACTGTCCAAATTATCTTAGCTCAATTATTTAATCGGTTAAAGATATTGAGGTTAAACAACTTTAGTTAATCATTTCGAAGCAAGCGTATCTATTAAAGAAACTATTGAAATTTTAAAGACGGTAGCAATATATATTTTTATAAAGACACCAACCCTTTTTTTATTTTTATTTTTTCGTAGTGGACTATGGATGCGTCTCGCCCCGCCAAATCGGTCCGGGGCGACGAAAGAGGCGGCGCGCAACCCCATTTAAAAGACACCACCCTGCACTAAGGAAATAAATCCTTGTATTGCGGGGAATTTTACAAACATGCAATTAACACAGACAAATTGCGGGTAATCTGCTTGAAAACCCTCATCGCTCATCCGTAGTCCGCGTAAAGCTGTCAAAGCCATCTGCGGCTAACAGCTAATCACACAAAAAAAAACAGACAAATTACACCCAGACTCAGGACAACTTGAGTGCGTTTTGGTTGGTAGGCAGCAGCTTTGATATACACCTGGTATTGCAAAGGATCATGGTCAGCATTAATACTTACCATCCAAACCATAAAAACAGCGATTACCTTGAACGAGCATCGTAATAAGATATTTTAATATACATACATACATATCACGCCATATCCCTTGCAGGGTAGGCAGAGAGAACAGAGTTCTAGAGAACTCTATCCTTGCATACTTCACTCGCTTCCTACTCTACTACTACTACTACCTCACCCGCGCCTATTGGGAGTCCGGCCCAATCGTGCTGCGCGCGGAGCGCGGGTTCGAATCACCCTTGTGACATCATTTTTCGCTTCGTAATCGGGTTTTTATAAATAATTAAGCATATTAAATGCTAAATTTCAGTAATTTGAATAACAAGGTTGTGACATCGTTTAATACAATTCTAACTGCAAAGTTTGAAGTATTAAGCCTACAATGTGTAAACATTGTCGGGTAGATGGCATACGTCACCTTAAAGACGTAAATATGATACGAAGCGAGATTTGAATGTCCTACAATAGTTCACGGTGGTGTAAGTAGCAGCACGATTGGGCCGGACTCCCAATAGGCGCGGGTTCGAATCCCGCTTGTGACGTCATTTTTCGCTTCGTAATCGGGTTTTTATAAATACATTCAATTATATATAATATAAAAACATCTTCAACTTATGAAACATCAACATTTTATCGAATGAAACCTGTATTAATAAAAGATTTCAATAATCATCATTCGCGTTTATCCCAATAACTTGGGGTGGACGCAACATGTACTCCTCTTCCATTGTACATATTGTAAGTTATTAGCAATAGTTTTATGACTGACCGCCTGCCTGACATCAACACTCCTTGGGAATGTAATTGTTGACCAAATGGCCGAAGTCAGCCGAAATTAGCCGAAGTCGATATAAAGTCGTCTTTTACGACATCCATTAGCAATGTAAGGGTTGATAGTATTCGTAGCCGCTGCCACACAACAACAAAAAATACGTATTTTAGTATTTTAAAGTAATTCAAGTTTTCCATATACATGGCTACATTTCAAGTTATCAATTTGTCATATAAACAAAAGAAAATAAAATTTATCATAGTACCTTGAATAAAACAAATTTAAATTAAATAATATAAAAATGTATGTGTATATAAAAAAAAAATAGAAAATATATTAATTATTATGTATCAGACGATGTACCTTGGATGCGTCTAAAAATACTTTTACCTTTCGTTTTAAAACTGGAATATATTTAACAAAGTCGTGTTATTCGTCAATTTATCACTCCTTGGCTGACGTTTTAAGAATATAATACGTCACCGCCATTTATTTGCCCTTGGGAACCTTAAAAATTGTCTGAGAGCTCACAGAAGAACGGGCAGCCGTCTCTTGGTAAACTTATAACAAAAAATTGGACCGCCAATCCTCCTGCCACGCGTGGCGATTATGGAATTTGTTGTTCTCAGTCTATTTATAATTTGGCGTCTGTTAATTGTTAGGTGATGGAGTAAAACTACTTTTACGGATTCTATCGCGTTTGTATTTGATTTTTAATTTCCCGACGTTTCAAACACTTTACAGTGATCACGGTCACGGGAGGACTAAGGTGTTTTACGTCCAATATGTTATTGTTATTACAGAAATTTATTTATATCTATCCTATAAGATATTAAATTTTGACCCACATTTTTATACAAAATTAATACAAATTCATAGTCAGTACAAAAAGAGAATGATTCTATATAATATAATTTTTTTATGTTGTTTATGATTAAAGTATTTAATTTATGATAATTATTATTGTGGCAATTTTACAATTTTACAAAACTATTTAGCTACCACCGGATCGGAACGCGGCCACACTGAGAAAGATCCGGCGAGAAAACTCAGGAGGCATGATACTAATTTAATTATTGAATTTTTCAAAAATTCATAAATATCAATTAAAAAATTAGTATCATGCCATCATGAGTTTTCTCGCCGGATCTTTCTCAGTGTGGCCGCGTTCCGATCCGGTGGTAGCTGAATAGTTTTGATAGTTTTGTAAAATTGTAAAATTGCCACAATAATAATTATCATGAATTAAATACTTTAATCATAAATAACATAAAAAAATTATATTATATAGAATCATTCTCTTTTTGTACTGGCAATGAATTTGTATTAATTTTGTATAAAAATGTGGGTCAAAATTTAATATCTTATAGGGTAGATATAAAAAAAAAATCTGTAATAACAATAACATATTGGACGTAAAACACCTTAGTCCTCCCGTGACCATGATCACTGTGAAGTGTTCGAAACGTCGGGAAATTAAAAATCAAATACAAACGCGATAGAATCCGTAAAAGTAGTTTTATTTCAAATGTGTAATACTCGCGTAAACATTAGAAGTCATTAGGTGATGGAGTGATAATAGAATTCCCCACCGTCCATCTTGTACTTGAATATTGCAAAAGACGACTACGGTATATAATATGCATATAAGATCTATTTAAGAGAAGTTATATGCATTAATATTTAAGAAGCACATTGAAGTGGCAACGGGCAGGCCACATCGCTAGTCGACAACCGTTGTGGAAGTAACGTTCTCGAGTGGCGACCACGAATCGGACGGCGTAGCGTAGGACGACCCCCCACTCGGTGGACTGATGACATTATCAAGGTCGCAGGAAACCGTTGGATGCACAGGACTGTTGCAGATGGCATTCTCGTGGGGACGCCTATGTCCAACAGTGGACGTTTACGGGCTGATGGATGGATGGATGATCTCTATAAGAGAAGGGAAACTTGAAATAAACCCTATAGCGATTTAATTGCGTGCCTAGTGTTATTGGAGACTATAATAGGCAACTGCCTTAAAAATTTGAGTAGGTAACTACTTACTTAAATTATTTGTTATATTACTTATGATGGCAAACAAGCAAGCAGCACACTTGAGGGTAAGTATTTTGGGGACAAGCTATTCGATCTTTACAATAATAGAGGTACAGCTAGGCCGTTGAATACCCACCGAAATCAAAAATCGGGTACCGGTGGTCCGCTCGCACGGCGAAGAGAGACGAGTTTTACGGTGGGTCTATGTGATCACGCGCCGCCTTTCCGTCACCCCGGACCGATTTGGTGGGGCGAGACGCATCCCCAACCAAAACGTACTTAGAAAATTGAGCTATCAACTCGTTTGCTCACCAAACAAAAGCATAACAATAAATTGCCACTACTCAGACGTGGATTTCCTGCGAGAATGTGGTACCTACTATCGCAGACTGCGATAAATTAGGCGATATACTACAGGCAATATAAAAAATAGCAATAAATATATAAATTTTATGATATTATCGTGAATGGTACATCATGTTGCCACAATATATTATTAACGATACATTACACATTTCGAGTAGTCATGTAATAATGGTTACGATGTACATAATTTTATTAATTACTATGTATATACAACCTGGTTTTGAATGAACAATCAAATAATGTATGTACCATAAGGAAGCTCTATTACTCGACGTGCTATAGAGAGGAATACGATTGAGATTTTTTTACGAGATTCAATCCGAAATACATGAATACATATAATTAAAATAGGTATTACAATGGAAACTCGATTAACCGGACTAATTATTGTCGTTAGGCATTCGGATTTCCGGTGGCCCGCTCGCTCGACGTAGAGAGGTACATGTAGGGCGGGTCTATAGGTCTCTACAGGTCTCTACATTATGCAGTAGTTAACAACAATGAATCGCGTGAAGCATAAGGATCACGTGAAGAGCAACACCACCTGATGCCGTTTGGTAAACCATTACATTCCCAAGAATGGTTGACGTCAGGCAGGCGGCCGGTCATAAAACTATTGTCAATAATTTTTGCAATATATAGAAACAGGAGTACATATTGCGTCGACCCCAAGTGTTTGGGATAAGAGCATGAGAAGGCTATAAACGCCACGAATAAAAGGCAGAATGATGATTACAGCTGGTGTAATAAACTTCTAAAAAAAAAAACTACCTGCCTATTCTTCTTAATGATTCATCAGCCGATTTTTAAGTATCTTAAACCAGGCAACTGATAACATATGACAATAAAAAATATATATTACGCAAAGCGAATAATGGCTAAGACTGCACACGCTGAGCAGTCATAAAAGCGAAATATCATAAAAAACTAACTGAAGTAAAAGATAATTATAATGATTAGCGCGTTCAAACAGATTCCTTGGTTTTATGATAGTAATATAGATAAATGTCATTCAAACATATAAAGTCTTAGCAAATATTTTAAAGTCAATATTTAATACAATCAAACGCTCCAAAGAAGGAAGTCGCGAGTTAAAACTCCATGCAAATTCGTTTAATCGGCGTATTATGCAAATTCTCATACATCTTTTTTTCTATTGCTTATGGTGGCAAACGAGCAGACAGCACATCTGATGGTAAGTGTCACACTCGCCCAGGGACCTTTGCAATACCAAGGAAAATCCCCAAACCGGGATTGGTTGGGGAAGTTGGGCTTCCGGCTCTCTCGCTCACCGAACGAAGCGCAATAGCACATTGCCATTACTCAGACGTCGATCTTCTGTGAGAGTGTGGTACTACCCCGGACGGACCGGCGCGCGGCTGTGGACAGAGAATTGTCGACAGCGTGGTCCTACCACTATTATACATCTACGACGAAGTTTCGTGCCTTAGCTTGTGTACAGGCTGAAAGGCATTCAATATACTTTATCACAGAAAGGATAGACAGCGGTATATATAGACAAGTTCTATATTTTTAATCATTTAACACAATTTTATTCATAAGTTTCGTTTATGTCAGCTATTTATTTCTTGGAAAAATATCAAGCGTTTTTTTTATAAAGATTTCTGATGTTTAAGCGAGTATTACACATTTGAAATAAAACTATTTTTACGGATTCTATCGCATTTGTATTTGATTTTTAATTGCTCGACGTTTCAAACACTTCAACAGCGTTCATGATTACGGGAGGACTGTCCTCTTTCTAAAGTGTTTTTAAGTAAAACTTTATGTGGGATGACTTTGAAAATCTGATCCGTAATCGTGTAACAGAGTCAGCGAGAAAAAGAGCGTAAGTGACTTCTATAATTAAAATATTTCTGTATTATACAAAATATCAATTCCTATCGTATCTCTTTATGTCTTTTTCTTTGCTGTGTGGTAGCGGCTACGAATAATACCAACCCTTACTTTACTCGTGGATATCGTAAGAGACGACTAAGAGCCTTATAACGACCTGGGCCAAATCCAGCTGATGATCACGGGTTGAGAGCCCTCAGCGCTCACCCACAGTCCGGATAAAGTTGTCATAGCCATCTGAGGCTAACAACTAAGACACACGAAACAAAAAAAAAATGCAGCTGATGCCATTTGGTCAACGTTTACATTCCCAAGGAGGGTTCACATTTGGCAGGCGGCAGGTCATAAAACTATTGCCAATAACTTTTACAATATGTATTGGGATAAGAGTAGGAGAATGATTATGATGTCTTTACTGTTACATATATTTTTTTTAATTCCATTAATAGTTGTTCCCATTTCATATGAAAGTCCCTATTACTAAACGCTAAATAATAATGATGGATGTCTATATAAATTGCGACACCAAGTCTAGACAGTTCGTTAGTAATAAATGTCAGTATAGTTTTTAGTCAAGGGATTAAACATCATGATGATAATTAAATAAAAATTTTATTTGCCCGCGAACTGTTGTTATCTTTATTATTATAATTATACTTTTAAACATCACACACACACACACACAGTAATTACATCTTATTTATAATAACGCTAAAACTTTTTATTATTTTAATTATAAAGTATATATGTTTGTTATTTATATAAAGTATATTGTTTGTTTGCCGAACGAACGTCTGGTTAAGAAGATATATAATGCGAAAGCGGAAGGATGTAGGCACCGGGGGAGACCGAGACTAACCTACCTAGATTAGATTGGTCACGTACTGAAGGAAGGTGGAGTCAAGAGTCTTCGAAACCGGCGAGCATGTACGAAGAGAATTATGAATGTTGAGGAAGCGAGTGAAGTATGCAATGATAAGAGTTCTCTGGCTCTCTGTTCTCTCTGCCTACCCTGCAAGGGATACGGCGTGATGATATTTATGTATGTATGTATGTATGTTTGTTAGGAAATATTTAGTTTTCATGAAGAAGGCATTACGTATTAATTGCTATTGGTTATTTCCTGTTAAACTGAAATTACAGATATGATAGATTATTGATCATCATCATAATCATTCTCCTACTCTTATCCCAATTACTTGGGGTGGATGTGTACACCTCTTTCGACACATTACATCAGTTATTGGCAATAGTTTCATGACCGGCGCCTGCCTAATGTCAACCCTCCTTGGGAATGTAATTGTTGACCAAACGGCATCAGGTGGTGTTGGGCCAGGTCGATATAAAGCTCTTAGTCGTATTTTACGACATTCACGAGTAATATAAGGTTTGGTAGTATTAGTAGCTACCACACAGCGAAGGATAGATTATTAAAACAGCTTTAAATATGCTTCAATCCTTCACAGTACGTCTGAGCAGTGGCAATGTGCTGTTGTACTTCGTTCGGTGAGCGAGAGCCGAAACCACATTTTTTGGAAGCGTTTTGGGTTGGTAGGCAGCGGCCTAGCTATATCTCTGATATTGCAAAAGTCCATGAGCGGCAGCAACACTTACCATCAGGTGTGCTGCTTGTTCGTTTGCACACCACAAGGGGCCGTCCATAAATCACGTAAGGTTTGAAATTGAGATGTATTTTTTTTTTTTTTTTTTTTGGGGGGGTGGGCTACGGTCGGCGCACTCCTCGCACCACTCCGTCCGGGGTGACAGAGGGGCGTAAGCGCGCACACCCGTAACCCACCCGTGACGTCGCCTTCGTCGTTGGGCCGACCACCGGAGCAGAGTGACTTGACGTCAGTGGTCGGCCCGACGGAATACCCCTGAGGAGTACCCTCTCCTCGACCGACATCCCCCCCTCGGGTAGGATGTCGGTCTTTCCTCACGCGGTCGGCCTCTCGGCGGGTGACGGACTATTTCCCCGATCCAGTCACCCGCGGCCTTGGCTAGGGCGGCATCAGGCGCAGGTAATCGCGCCTGCGCCGCCCCAGTCGCCGGCGGCGGCTCGCGCCGTCGAGGAGACGCTCCTCGCGCACGCGCTCCGCCGCCTCCTTCCGCGAGACTACTGCCTCGCAGAAGGTTGCGACCGCGTCCCAGTTCCTGACGCTGTCGAGCATCGCCCTGGCGATGGTCGGCAGCGTCAGGTCGGCACCGATGATTGCGACGAGTTCACGACGCTGCTCTGCCCAAGCGGCACAAACCTCGAGCGTATGCTGCGCCGTGTCTTCGTCGCAATCGCAGTGGTGGCAGGACGGTGTACTCTCCCTCCTGACGACCTTGTGCAGGTATTTGGCGAAGCATCCATGCCCCGTCAAAACCTGCACCAGTCGGAAGGAGAGCACCCCGTGCCGCCGTTCCAACCACTGCATCAGCACCGGCCGGAAGGCCTCTACGGTCCGCACACCGAACCGAGGCCTCTCCAGCCGGACTGCCCAACGGGCAATGACATCTAGGCGGGCGTCAACGCGCCAGGCGGTGAGTTCCCTCAAAGAGGCCACACCGCCCTCCGCGCGCACCCCCGACACCCGCCGATACAAATCGGCGAGCATTTCCGCCTCCAGGTCCCACGGGGGACTCCCGGCCAACAGGCACGCTGCCTCCGTCGCCACCGTGCGGTACCCGCGTACAGCCCTGACCGCCATGGCCCTCTGTGGTCGCCACAGAAGAGCCCTGAGTCGGACGGTCAGGGACCCCGCCCACACCGGTGCGCCGTACAGAGCCATCGACCGGACGACCCCCGTGTACAGCTGTCGGCACGTAGCGCTCGGTCCGCCCACATTCGGCATTAGCCATGAAAAATTGAGATGTATAACAAAAATCACAAAATATCATAAAGTTGTAGTAAAATATCACATGTATATTTTTTCGTCAAACGTTGAGATTTCTAAACTGAAAAGCGGCGTGTATATTAACTTGCCGTTGTCAGGCAACGAACGAAGGCGTTTAAAGTAGGCGATCTGTATAAAGAACTTTTTGCGAAGTATAAGAAAGCAAAAAACCGGGAATATAATGAGCTTTGGGCTACATCTTTGTAGGTACTAAAAATTCACGTGATGTTGGTGGGGGAGGGGAGTTACAGTCTAAACCTCACCACGTATCACCAAAGGGGAAGGACGGGTTAAAAATGCTAAAAAAAGATCACGTGATTAATGGACGTCTCCTAAGCAATAAAAAAATACAATAATGTACTAATTAATTTGTGTTATGTAAAAATACTGAACCAATAAAATTATAATAATTTATAAAATAGTTCCTCTTTTCTACTCTTGTTTCTATTACGGCATGGTAAGGGCTTGCTTTCTCTTAAGTTGAATTATGGAGTAAATAAAATTGAGACAAAAACTTCCTTCAGCATGTTATTTTCAGTCCTACGTACAATACGAGTTTTTACTATTATTAACTGGGCATGGTTATAACAAATAGCTATTCAAAATTGTCTGAGAAAATCTTTCAAGACCAAAGTTTGTAGAAAATACCAACAACTCTTTGTGTTAGACATAAATCGACTCTAAAGACCTAATAATCAACAGTCGATTAGTTATGCTTTTGAACCAATGATGCAGTTACATTCAATTTATATTAATTACAACAAATAATAAATCTGAATAGTTTATACGATTATTTGAACTCGCTAATCACAAAAAAAATATAATTTGGATTTGAAAAAAAAACCTGTTAGATAGCTTGTTTACCAATAAAGACATTAATAAACTGGAAAAATACTGTGATGAGGCGGTTAATTCGTTGCAACTATTGACATAACAAACTACCGGTATAACAAATTCGTATTAATTTGTCTTCAAATCAATAAAGTTACTGTAATATCCGTATATTACTTTAAAACTGTTTTTTTTTTTGTAATAACCCTTTATCCATGGTGGATATCTTGCAGACCAATCATTATCCATCAAATATATATCAATTCTTTAGTCCATATATGTTAAAGAAGTTCAGTTATAAATAAATAATTATAGTATAAGATTACTTGCTGTGGGGGCTACGAATACTACAATACCTTACATTACTCGTGAATGTCAAAAAAGAAAACTAACACTGTCTACAGCCGCGGAGCCGTTCCGTCCGGAGTAGTAACCTCACTCTCGTAAAAGCAAAAAATAAAGATATCTGAGCAGTAGCAATGTGAAGCGCTTCATTCGGTGAGTGAGAGAGCTGGTAGCAGAACTTTCTGGGTGGTTTTGGTCGATAGGCAGCAGCCTAGCCGTACCCCTAGTATCGCTAAGGTCCACGAGCGATAGTAACACTCACCATTAGTTATGCAGCTTGCTTGTTTGCCATCGTAATCAATAAAAAAACGTGTAGGTCTCGGTACGCCCGACAGAAGTGATAACTTAAATTAATCTAAGTTGAATTATTTAATATTGATATTGTTTAACTTGAGAAAAACTTAGGTTATTACTTTATGCATATGTCAAGAAAAATGTCAAGAAAGATTACTTATTAATAAAATCTTTTCATCATCATCATCTCAGCTCATAATATGTCCCACTGTTGGTCTCGAGCCTCCTCCATAATGGTAGGGAAATTGACCAATATACCACGCTGGTCAGACGTGTTGGTATAGGGTTTTGTTTCGAGTTTCCCTTCTCTTAATTCTCTTAAAATCTTTTATTGATTATAAAATATATTTTATTCTTAGTTACAATTCTTGAATATGTACATTAGAATTTTGTGTATGTATATTATTAGTATCATTATTTAATCCTATAAAGCGTCCAGACAGACTGGCGCCGTGACGCGTTACGTAACGAAGCGTTTTACCCTCCCATAAGAAGATATCACTTCAAAAATAAGCAATTTTCATTAGCTAAGTTACGGGGCATAGCTAGTACTTAATATACTATCGTAGAATGAAAAAAAAAAGTTAAGAAATATCAAGTTGGCAAGTACGTTTAGTTTGATTGATCACGAAATATTAAGCAACGCTTTATTAAATAACTCATTTTCTAAGACATTACGAAATCGTTGAACCAATATTTTCTTAGTACAAAACATTTGGTACCGCGCCATTATTGCCTTGAACCACTCAAAGTTATTTCGCACGAATTGATCATATGACTGGACAAGTGGCATAGTGGTTAAAACACCGATCTACCGCTACATTTATGTCGTGAGTTTAATTCCCACGCAGTACAATACTCTGTGCGATTCACAACTTGTCGTACTAAGTCTACGCGTAATTGCATCTTTGTAAAATACCCTACAATACAAAGGATTATTTCCTTAGTGCATGGTATTAAAAAAAAAAAATGATAAAAATGAAACGTTATTTTCTAAATCATCATATCAGCCTATTGCCGTCCACTGTTGGACGTAGCTATGGCTCTCTCATGTTACGCCACAGAGTGCGGTCCTGTGCCGCTTGCATCCAACGACGTCCAGCAATCTTCACCAGTTCGTCTATACACCTAGTGGGAGGGCGTCTTATACTATCGTCCGGTACGCGGTCGCCACTCTAGAACCTTTTTTATTAATCATTTTCTAAATATTGAATACCAATGCGAGTTTGGTTATTTTTGTTACGCTTTCAAGACCAAACCGCTAAACCGATTTTAAAAATTATTTCACCAATTGAAAGTTAAATTATCAGCGAATATATAGGCTATATTTTGTCCCCGTATACCCGAATTTGATAGAATTAATTAAAATCACAATATATTTTTTTTAAATCAAATTACTTTTAATCCTTACTAATATTGTAAATGCGAAAGTAACTCTGTCTGTCGCTCTTTCACGCCAAAACTACTGAATCGATCTAAATGAAATTTGGTACACAGATAGTCTAGAGCCTGATAAAGGACATAGGCTACTTTTTAATGCAAAAAAGGGTTGTAAAGGGGGATGAAAAGTTGTCAGGCATTATCGTTATTTTTAAAGCCAGACGCTTGAAACTTATTTTTAGGCTATTGATTAAATATAAATAAATAGGATATTAAAACTTCGTACAAAAAATTACCCTTAAGGGGTAAAATAAAAATAGGGGATGAAAAACTTTAGGAAAACATAATGATTTCTGATGTTTACGCGAGTGTTACACATTTGAAATAAAACTACTTTTACGGATTCTATCGCGTTTGTATTTGATTTAAAATTTCCCGACGTTTCGAACACTTTACAGTGATCATGGTCACGGTAGAAGTCTTGCCGTAGTAGAGTAAAAGTAGTTTTATTTCAACTTTAGGAAAATAACCTTTTACGTGGGCGAAGCCGTGGGCAGAAGCTAGTATATTATATAAAAGAGAACATTCATATATATTATTATTCCACGGTCCTCATAACACTTAAACATTTAATGACGTCACAAAAACATTGACGCACGGTATATTATACGTTTCAGCTGATTATTGTAATACAGCAACTTTGCTGCAATACACTATTCCATTAATAAACATTAATACAGCTGATATATTACACATTTTCCATGTGGTGCAAAATACAATTGGGAGTAGATTATAATACAATTCAACCACCCCCTATCTTGCCGATCATCTCACCTCGTATATGAGCCACTGTTAGGATCGAGCCTTCTCGATAATGGTTTTTTTTTTTTTTTTTTTGTGTGTTTAGTTGTTAGCCTCAGATGGCTATGACAACTTTACCCGGACTGTGGGTGAGCGCTGAGGGCTCTCAACTCGATAATGGTAGGGAAATCGACCTAATATACCACGCTGGTTTTATGTGTTTGTATATGATTACCATATCTTGCATAGATGTTATATGCATTTTATATCCCTTAGTCGTCTCTTACGATCATCCACGAGTAAGATGACGGGTGGTGAATTATATTCTTACTCGTCACAACACGGAAAAGATCTTGGTGTTTTTTTTTAGTACAGCAGGTACATGGCATGTGTTCATGGAAGCAGGAATGAAAAATTATATTTTTTTTTATATAAACTTACCGCTGATAGTATAAACTGGATTGCCGTTATTGTATGGCAATTGATCGTCGACCTTTTCTGATGGTTTGACAGTGTCCGGTGCTCCGACCATGCCTGTTGACAAACAAATTTTTTTTTGTTATTTTTTAAGATAAAAATTCTTTAGGTATCGCCGTTGCCACTTATGATAAGGGCGGGGTACCGATGGCCCTGGTTATCATAGGGGTGTGACCGTACCATACCTCATGATATCAAAAATGCACTTTATTTTGTTGATATTGTATGCGATTCAGCCGTTTGGCTATGTAACGCTTGTTCGAGTAAAATCGGCACTAGTCGACTAAGGGTGTACTTTTAGAGTACGATACAAATAAAATTCGGTTAAAGCAATAATTTAGCACAGTAATTTATACATTCCTATAATTAAATCATCATTGTCCTACTCTTATCCCAATTACTTGGGGTCGATACAATACGTACTCTTCTTTAACAGTACAATATGTACCTACTGTTAAAAGTTATTGGCAATAGTTTTATGACCGGCCGCCTGCCAGACATCAAATCTCCTTGGAAATTTAATTGTTGACCAAACGTAATCAGATAGAGTTGGCCCAGGTCGTTATAAGGCTTTTAGTCGTCTTTTACGATATCCACGAGCAAAGTAAGGGTTGATAGTATTCGTAGCCGCTACCAATGCTACCACACAACAATTTTTTTTTTTTTTTTTTTTTACACACTACCCTGCACTAAGGAAATAAACCTTGTATTGCGGGGGACTTTACAAACATGCAATTAACGCAGACACAAATTACACCCAGACTCAGAACAACACTTTGTGGATCACACAAAGTAATGTCCTGCGTGGGAATCGAACCCACGGCACTGGCACGGAAGGTCGGTATCTTAACCACTACGCCATCTGTGCAGTCGATTGACCTATTATACCACGCTGGTCAAGCAGGTTGGTATAGGGTTTTATTTAAAGTTATCCTTCTCTTGCAGTGATGTTATGTGATCAGGACAGGTTAGGTCTGAAATCATATCCCGAGACTGCCTGAGCTTCAAACCTCGTGTCATTTATGGAGACCACTGTGGATTCTGGCTCACAGGAGTCACAATGATGTGTAGTGAGATTAGTACCGTTAAAAAAAATGTGTTCGGGTTCTTTAGTCGTCTTTGAAAATCAACAGAATATTTAATTCATCATCATCATCATCATCACGGCCCATAAATGTCCCATTGTTGGGCTCGGGCCTCCTCCGTAATGGAAGGGAAATTAACCTACTATACCGCGCTGGTCAGACGTTTTGGTATAGGGTTTTGTTTCGAGTTTTTCTTCTCTCGCATAGATGTTATATGCATTTTATATCCCTTAGTCGTCTCGTACGATCACCCACGGGTTAGATATGGGGTGGTGAATAGTATTCTTACTCCGTCACCACACGGATAATATACGAATATTTAATTATTCACGAATAATAATGTACCGTGTTTAGACTTATTTAGCCACGTTTTCCTCTAATGAGAAGCCTATGAAATGAAACAAAACAATGCATTATAATTCCACTTCTGACCTAAATACAGTTCATTAGGGTAATTTCCATACTTTCTCATATATTCATCGTTGATGTTTGTAATAACAAGTATAATTTTAATTATTTTTCAATCCATCCAGCGGCCTATCAACGTCCACTGTTGGACATACAGTTATTCAAGAGGAAATACTACCATAACCTGCAGTCACCGGAGCAATCGCCAGGGCAAACGGTGACAATACTCTCCTCGATTATTAAAATATCATATAATTTAGATATCGGACAATTAAATCAGACAAACTTGTACCTACTGAATAGTATAAAATCAATTTTGAAAAAGATCACAGATAAAGCCTGTGGGGTGGTGGCATATAAATACAATTGTTATCGTCGCTATCATTTCTTATGGATATCGAAAAATATACAGGGTAGAAGGGAGGGAAAATAATCATCATTAACCTACTCTTATTATTACTTGGGGTCGATACAATATGTAGTCCTCTTTCATAGTACATATTGTAAAAGTTACTGGCAATAGTTTTGCGACCGGCCGCCTGTTAAACGTCACCCCTCCTTGGGAATGTAATTGTTGACCAAACGGCATCAGATGGAGTTGGCACAGGTCATTATAAGGCTCGACATCCACGAGCAAAGTAAGGGTTGGTAGTATTCGTAACCGCTACCACATAGCTATGAATTGTAAATTAATATATATGAAAAATAATATATCTGCTTAAAATTGATTATTAAATTATCATAATACGACGCAAGAAATCACTACATTTGTCACATTCCGAGCACCTAGTTTGCATAAATAAAAGATTTATCAAATATGTTTTTTAGTCCCCAACCTACACTAAGGAAATAATCCTTATATTGCGTAAGACTTTACAAACATGCATTTAAACGCAGACAAATTACACCCAGACTCAGAACAACAATTTATGGATCAATTATTGTTCTGCGTGTGAATCGAACCCACGACACTGGCATGGAAGATCGGAATCATAACCACTACGCCATCTGTACAGTCCATGTTATAATGTTGGCAATGTTTACTATTTGCAATATGAAATTGTCCGATCATCTCAAGTACCTCGTAAGTGTGTCACGAAGAAACGTGAAGCATTTTTAAGATATGTAGACAATGCAATTTGAGAACAACACTGTGTTGGAGATAAAAAAATATAAGTATTCGATCGAAATCAGATTGGCCACTTATATTTGTTATGAAATTGCGAGATATGATCGCACTTGCGTAATTGATATACAGTTTTGATACACAAGTTCAGAAGTCAATTGAGTTAGACAAGCCGGTTTTAGGTTGGATCAAAACTTGATAACGGTAACGAAATTGAAAATGTAATGGTGAAAATTTTGTAATGACGAAGAAAATTGGACCATCTCAGTTCGTATAATTTCCACTAACGAGCGTGAGTTTCAACTACAATGGAATAATATTAACCTACTATACCACGATAGTCAGATGCATTCATTATCATCATCATTATCTCAGCCTACATATGTCCCACTGTTGAGCTTGAGCCTCCTCCATAATGGGAGGGAAATTGACCTACTATACCACGCTGGTCAGACGTGTTTGTTTGGTTTTATTTCGAGTTGTGCTTCTCTTGCATAGATGCCATATGCATATTATATCCCTTAATCGTCTTTTACGATTTCCGCGGGTAAGATAGGGGGTGGTGAATTGTATTCTTACTTCGTAACCACAAGGAAAATCAAATCACCAGACGCATTGGTATAGTTTTATATTCAATTTTGCCTTCTCTTGCATAGATATTATCGGCATATCATATCATAATCTTCTTTTTATTAAAAAGAGTTGGTGAATTATTTTCTTAGTGATTTCTGATGTGTACACGAGTATTACACGTTTGAAATAAAACTATTTTATGAATTCTATCGCGTTTGTATTTGATTTTGAATTTTCTAACGTTTCGGATACTTTACAACGTCCATGGTCACGGGAGGACTGTCCAACTAAGATCAAATACAAACAAACGCAATAGAATCTATAAAAACAATTTTATTTCAAATTGTATTCTTACTGACTGGTTTATTGTAACTGCACCCAAGGAAGAATATAACAAATGAAAATACTCGAATACGATATTGTTAAAAATACGGAAAAAAAAGTGCTACTTAATTCGGAAGTTATAAAACGGAAGTTATAAAAACGGTGTATTCAGTTGGATGAATTTTGTTGAAAAACAAAAAAAGCTATAGAATTATTGCCATAAACAATTATTCTAGTATGTTCAACGTTCCGAACAACTAAGAGGTTTCAACGTAGAATGGTGACACTTTATATCAGATTTTTTTTTTGCATTTAAGAATGTGTTCTGACAACACATTATAGACATATTATAACGATATAATGATGACGAATGTCTTACGGTTAATAAAGGTGGTCACTAAATAACCGATAAAGTTTGACATGTTTTTGCGGGAATTTGAAAACGTCATGTGGTGCTCTTGTGTTATATTCGATGTCTTAGTGTTTTAACGTGTTATATTAGATAATTTTGATGACATTTTATGTAATGTGATGCGGCGGAACTACTGGGATGTAGTGAATATCATATAAAAGTGCTTTACAACGTTTTCGTTTCTCATCAAAATTCTCACAAGATACTATTAACAGTGTGGCCATTGCACTGTTGATGGCGACAATTTGACTTAGACAATGACTAACCTGAAAGACTAGAAACGTGAAGATATTTATAACTCAACACTGGCACCAAATGCTCGTATAAGTAGCTGATTGCCAATATATAAGAAGAAGAAGAAAAAGGTTTGACATATCATATGACATAACCCCTTTAAAAATGTAGAATAAAAAACAAATACTACTTCTTTGAATAAGCAATCAGGCTGTTTCATTAATAGGTAAAGGTATTTATTTTGACTATGGATAAGGCGTGCTAAAACTAGTCTATGGATATTTTTGGCGGGAACGTCATGTGGTGAGATCGTATTTTATTCAATATCTTTGTATTTTAACATATTATATTAAATATTTTTGATGATATATTATGTAATGTGACGCAGAAGTGCTGGCATATAATAGTGCTATACATATGTTTTCGTTTTTTACCAAAATTCCTAGAAGATACCATTAACAGTGTAACCATGACATTATTGAAAGCGACTTGATTTACTAACGGACAATAACTTTAAGCGAAACTATGAATAGACGGCAAATATCAAAAAAATAATAAATAATTTGTTATTAAAATATAATTGTATGAGACCTGGTTGTATGGATATTGTTTCCTTTGCCTGTCCAAGGCGCCGAATAGAACAAGAAAAAGATCTATATTATTTTGTGACTTACTCTTCAATCCGTTGTTGATGGTAATAAAAATGAAAGACTTCTAACAGTAAATCCAACATACAATTATATGTATTTACCCCTACCATAAACAAATTATTACATACCTACCTACATAATAACTACGTGTCAATAACTCTGTACATTTTTATTATAATAGCTTTCACAAAATTATCATCCATTGTTCGTAACTTTGTCATCGTAACAATGAAAATTGTAGTCACCTATTTGACATGTTGCAGTAATAAAATCAAGTTATAATAGTTAAGTTAACAATAAGTTATATTAGAAACGTATGTCGTTACGTTATCTAAGCTATTTAAAGTCATAATTTAATTGCGTTTGTATTATCTTTGTGAAGTTAAAGACGCTTTTTATTATAATTAGCTAGTACATACATACATACATGCATATCATCACGGCATATCCCTTGCAGGGTATGCAGAGAGAACAGAGTGCCAGAGAACTCTATCCTTACATACTTCACTCGCTTCCTCAACATTCATAATTCTCGGTCTCCCCCGGTACCTACATCCTTCCACTTTCGCATTGTATATCTTCTTAACCAGACGTTCAAATCAAATCAAATCAAATCAAATCATTTATTTTGCGAAATATGGGTATAAAATATTAGTTATTACAGGTATTCAATGTATCACCATATTTGACCGTCAAGCGGCATGCAAAAGAGCTAATGCCCTCAGAACAAATACAATATGTTTAGTCAATTGAAATAAATCACTTAATTATATAGTGTCAACAATAATAATAATAATAATGTCAACAACAACAATAATAATAATGTCAACAACAATAATAATGTCAATAATAATAATATTAATAATATCAGATAATTAAATAATATAAAACAAAAACATTACAACAATAAAGCAGTAATTACATATCAGTCAATTCAATTTATCATTTAAATAATCATTAATTGAGTAATAAGCTTTCTCTAGAAGTACCTTTTTTATTTTATTTTTAAATATATTAATATTAGTAATTTCCAGAACAGATTTAGGCAAATGGTTATATAGACGCGGGGCCATGCAAAATATACTTTTATTTAACATTGCCGTCTTATTTCCTGGTGTACAAATTTCAAGGCAACGTCTTCTACTATTTAAATTCCTAAATAAATCCATATTTTTACGGATAAATACTACCACTTCCAGAATATATATGCAAGGCAGCGTTAACAGTTTTAAGTTTTTAAATATAGGTCTGCAGCTGTCTGTTTGTTTCACATGACAAAGCGCTCTTACACATCTCTTTTGGGCAAAGAATGCACTGTCCCTATCAGTAGAATTGCCCCAGAACATAACACCATATCTTAAAAGAGGGGAAACATAACCATGATAAGCTGTTACTACAGTAGGCATGCTCACACTTTTTCTGAGCATATACAGTGCATACGAATATGTATTCACTCTAGAGCAAATTGATTCAATATGTTGCTTCCAGTTTAATTGATTATCTATAATAAGACCAAGGAACTTTGCCGCTTCCGTTTCATTAATTTTTTGATTATTTAGATTAATATTCATATCATTTAATTTACTTATTCTATTTCTAAATGTCATAAAGTTAGTTTTACTAATATTAATAAGTAAATTATTTAATGTCAGCCAATTATTGATATTTTCTAATGTTGTGTTTATATCTAATTCTATTAATGATTTGTCTATACCGGTGAATATAAATGTGCTATCATCGGCGAATAATATAGTTTTATTAGTGGTTATTATTGGGAGATCATTAATATATATAATAAAGAGCAGCGGTCCGAGCACACTACCCTGTGGTACTCCAAAAGTCACCTTTCTACTTGCCGATGAATAGTCTAGTACTCTTTTTTTGTCTAAAGATAATCTAGAGATTTGTGCTACTTGTGTTCGGTTAGTAAGGTAAGATTCAACTAAGTCATATACATTGCCTCTGACTCCATAAGCATATAATTTATTTTTCAATATTTTATGATCAACATAATCGAATGCTTTAGTTAAGTCCATTAAAAGTGCACAAGCTTGTTTGCCCTTATCAATGTCACTTAAAATAGTAAACAAAAATTTGTATATTGCCATATTGATAGACTTCTTCTTTCTAAAACCGATTTGCTCGTCACTAAAAAGATGATTAATTTCAAAGTAATTATATATACAGTCATGAATAACTTTTTCAAATATTTTCGAAATAACAGGTACAAGAGCTATAGGGCGGTAGCAGGACATGTCACTTTTATCTCCCTTTTTAAAAAGTGGTTTAATAATAGTGAGTTTTAACCTGTCAGGAAATACACCATTTGAAATACATATATTAATTATATAACTTAATATGTAGGACAATTTGTGTGAAATCATTTTTATAACATTTGTAGATACACCATCGTAACCGGTACTGTTTGTACTTTTTAAATTAAGTATAACTTTTTGGATATCTTTTGGGACTGTAGGACGCATAAATATTGACTTTAGTTCGTATGAAATATTTATTTTCTTTTTATATGATACCGGATTTATCTGATCCACAAAAAAGTTATTGAAGTGATTAGCTATCTGTTTTGGATCAATAATTGTATTACCATCAACGCGGATACTATCTATTTGGTCTTTTGGTATATTCGAGTTCTTATGATTAATTATTCTCCAAGTAGCTTGAGATTTATTTACAGCATTATTTATATAATTATTGTTTTGACAAGTCTGTGTTAATTTGATGATACGACTCAATCGCGACGATAGCCCTAAGAATTGGTTTTTATTATCTTCTGTGCGATTTTTTCTGTACTTCCACAATAGTTGTCGCTTACGTTTGCAACACAGTCTTAGACCTTTAGTAATCCATTTAGGTCTATTTTTGAAGGATCTTTTTATTAAAAAAAGATCCTTCAAAAATAGACCTAATGGACCTCGTTCGTTCGGCATTCTTTCATTAGCTAGTCATTTACTCATTTCGTTTCTTCTTTTTCAGCTTATACTTACGGGTGATCCACCTGTAAGTATGAGCTCCTACGGATGTCAAGGAAGCGGTATCAGTGGCTGGCCCAATGGCGATGGGGAGGAAGTACGGTTGATTACGCGCCGCCCTTCCGTTCCGAAAAAAAGGGATGGATCTTGTCAAAATAGGCTTACTATCCCCCACTTTTCCAACTCTATTATTTAATCGACTTAGATCGCTTGGTCGTTCCTTTCGAGTCATCTTCTCCTACTCTTATCCCAATTACTTGGGGTCGATACGGGAATGTAATTGTTGACCAAACGGCACCAGATGGAACTCCATCTGGGCCAACTGGCCCAGGTCGTTATAAGGCTCTTAGTCGTCTTTTACGACATCCACGATCAAAGTAAGGGTTGGTAGTATTTGTAGCCACTAACCACACATCGTTTTATTTTATTGCCTTATAATGATTATTAATTTACCGACATTTCGAATACTTTTAAAGTGTCAAAAATAAAATCCTTAAAAATAGTTTTACTTCAAATGTATTATTTGCGTAAATATCGGATATAATTAAAGGTAGTTTAATAAAAAAAAATGTTATTATAATAATTACATTCATTGTTTTAAATTTCTTTTTACTCGTTGCATCCGTCATATGTTTTTTTTTACTTATAATTACACTGTGTAATTAAATCATTTCTCATGTAAGTGAATTGTATTCTTCTGAGAAAAAAAGATTACTATTATGTCTGCAGCCTGCGGCAACGAATAATACCAACACTAATAATACTAATAGTGAGCACTAATAATACTAATAGTATTTTATTCTTTAACCGCACCCACACAGAGAAAGAATATTCTACGAAACTTCAATTTTACAACAAATTCTATCCGTTATCTGTGAATATTTTTTTTATATATATTTAATTATTTTCGCATTCGTAACGACGACGTAAGAGAGCGAGTAGGTATGAAAGAGAGTATTGGTGTGAAGATGCGAAAGGGAATGCTCCGATGGTTCGGACATGTGGAAAGAATGCCGAACGAACGTCTGGTTAAGAAGATATACAATGCGAAAGTG
Source organism: Lymantria monacha (assembly GCA_905163515.2). Taxonomy (NCBI): domain Eukaryota; kingdom Metazoa; phylum Arthropoda; class Insecta; order Lepidoptera; family Erebidae; genus Lymantria; species Lymantria monacha. Next base: position 7,232,040 of record LR991107.1, on the reverse strand, counting down.
GAAGGATGTAGGTACCGAGGTAGACCGAGACTAACCTACCTAGACCAGATCGGTCATGTACTGAAGGAAGGTGGAGTCAAGAGTCTCCGAAACCGGCGAGCGTGTATGAAGAGAATTATGAATGTTGAGGAAGCGAGTGAAGTATGCAGAGATAGAGTTCTCTGGCACTCTGTTCTCTCTGCCTACCCTGCAAGGGATATGGCGTGATGATATGTATGTATGTATCTGTAAATACATCAATCTATAGACAACGACAAATTTAGGTCGATCTATTTTTAGTAAATGATATGATAGCTGTGTTTTTTTTAGTTAAATCGTCATAGTGTCTTATGAATGTTGAGGAAGCCTATGCAAGGATAGAGTTCTCTGGCACTCTGTTCTCTCTGCCTACCCTGCAAGGGATATGACGTGATGATATGTATGTATGTCTGTATGTAGTGTCACACAGTGGACGTATGCAACATCTATTTTTTTAAATTCTAATGAATAAATTTGATGACATTTTATCTAATGCCGAGTAAGTGCTAAAGTGCTTAATATATGAATATAGATAAAGCAATTTTCTTTTAATTTTAAAACCATCTGTACAATACCTTTAGCTTCATATGGAAGGCGAAAAGAATACAATGATCTACTTTCCTTACCCAACCCTTTAACTACCTAAGCTAGTTATCTAAAATTAGCTAAGGGATTTAAGCATACATAATATGCAAGAGAAGGATAACTGGAAATGCAACCCTATACCAACCCGTCTGCCAAGAATGGTTTCACCATCTCAGGTCATATATGTCCTACTGTTGGTCTCGAGCCTCCTCCATAATGAAAGGGTAATTAACCTACTATACCACGTTGGTCAGACATGTTGGTATAGGATTTTGTTTCGAGGTTTCCTTCTCTTGCATAGATGTTATATGCGTTTTACATCTCTTAGTCGTCTCATACGATCACCCACAGGTAAGATTGGGGGTGGTGAATTGTATTCTTACTCCATCACCACACGGAAATGGTTTATAAGGCTAATTTCTTTTATTTAAAGAAAGCCTGTGGAATACGAAATTATTATCTCGATCAGCTGAACCAGATCGGGCTAACCACAAGTATCGATTCCTTTTCGGGTACCATAACTGTCTACAGAAATAGTCCCTAACAAAAGTGTCTAAGCTGAGTCTGGGTGTTATTTGAGTACGTTTATTATATGCCCCATGCCACAAGGACCTAGTATCTTTAAAAATAAGTCCATATTTTTTTTTTAAAGAAAATGATGTACAGTAATTGTAATAACCTTGTTAGCATAAAGTATTTATTTTATCAAGCTATTTACAATCCAATTGGCATTGTTCTTTGTACAATATATAACGTGTGACATGCAATTATTCAAGTCTCGTTTCATTTTATCATAAAATCGAATCAATTGTTGGAGTGCCTTTATCTGTCACGGTACGGATTGTTATCGTCACAGTTTCATTATTAGTTCAGCTTATATTCTTCCCATTGTCGGGCTCGAGCCTCCTCCACAATATGAGGAAAATTGACCTATAATATCATACTGATTAGACGTGTTGGTATAGGGTTTTGTTTCGAGTTTTCTTGCATAGATGTTATATGCGTTTTATATCCCTTAGTCGTCTCTTACGATCACCCACGGGTAAGATAGGAGGTGGTGAATTGTATTCTTACTCCGTCATCACACGACCATAATAAATAGACATCATCATTCTCTTACTCTTATCCCAATTACTTGGGGTCGCCGCAATATGTATTCCTCTTCGTACATATTGCAAAAGTTATTGGCAATAGTTTTATGACCGGCCGACTGCCAGACGTCAACTCTTCTTGGGAATATAATTGTTGAACAAACGACCTCAGATGGAGTTGGGCCAGGTCGTTATAAAGCTCTTAGTCGTTTCTTACGACACTCACGAGCAAAGTAAGGGTTGACAGTATTCGTAGCCGCTATCACACGGCATTATAAATAGACGTAAATACTAAATGTGTTATCAGATCTTTAGTACATTACAATCTATATCAATATAATAACAGCCGATATAGAATATTATATTTATATACTTAATTACAATGCACTTAACCTCATACAAGACCACAAACGTAATAATATACATTGCAAAATTACAAATGGCTTGACTTTAACCGCGAAGTATAGAATAGGATTGTTGCCCACGTGCCGAGCGCATTTTACTAAATAAAATATAAAATGAGCCAACCGTTGACATGATATCCAACAGCGACGACGTAAGCAGAGGCTTGTTCCCCACAGACGAAGCTCTTCGGTGATGTCGCTTAAAGCTATTTCCAGGTTAAGAACCCGATCTGTGAAAGTCATCTGCGACTAACAGCTAAAATACACGATAAAAAAACGTGCATCTCGAGACGCCCGACAGAAGTCATAACTTAAACTAATATAAGTTGAACTATTTAATACTGAAATTGTGCTTAATATTGAAAAGGTGCTGTGTGGTAGCGGCTACGAATATTACCAACCCTTACTATGCTCGTGGATGTCGTAAAAGACGACTAAGAGCCTTATAATGAACTGGGCTAACTCCATCTGATGTCGTTTGGTCAACAATTACATTCCCAAGGAGGGTTAGCGTCTGGCAGGCGGCCGGTCATAAAACTATTGCCAATAACTTTTACAATATGTACTATGAAATAAGAGTACATATTGTATCGATCCCAAGTAATTAGGATAAGAGTAGGAGAATGATGATGAATGATATTTAATATTGAAATTGTTTAACCTGAAGAAAGCTTAGATTATTACTCAAATTTTATGTACATATATTAATACGATAATGTAAGGAAAGGTTATTTATTAATAAAATCTTTTAACATCACATCTTAATACGGCTAGCTCTGTGGGTTAGAGTGAAAGAGGAGGAGCCTGCCTACCGCTGCCATATGCGTGAGAGAAAGGGAAGCCAGACACCGTTACGCGTAACGTAACGAAGCGGTTTACCCGCCCATAAGAAATTATCACCTCAAAAAATTCATTGATTAAAGCAAATATACACAGCAACACAGATATAATAATGCTATTAAAAACATTAAAGTATTATAAGGATATAAAATAAACAATGATACCAATAATTATTTATCACTAATCTGAACAAATTATTGATAAATAAAATTCACAATATCTTATCGTATTTTATTAAATTATAATTGCGTATATAACCCGTACTTGGCATAAGTCCATTATTGTCATGAATTAGAGGTTAGGAAAACATAACGAAGGTTTTCCTCGAGTGCCATCTTTCTAAATGTCCGTGTATCAATGTCATATTGTGGCTATTTAAACAAAACCATTAAAGAGAGGAAGTACATTGAAGATATTTCTGTATAGTATGGCGGGTTTTAGTTTACTAGGTGGTAGCTCCGACTGCTACCAACCCTTACATTATTTGTGGATGTCGTAAGATGACTAAGAGTTTTTACATAGGACTGGGCTAACTCTGTCTGAAGGTCAATAATTACATTTCCAGGGAAGGTTGACGTTGTGTAGGCGATCATAAAACTATTGATTTTTTAACTCTACACATTGCTCCTGCCCGCGTTAAAAGTGAATTTTATGATATAAAAATTTATTAAAAAATTATCGCAAAGAAACACATTATCGACATAAAAATGTAAGGTGTTAGGCAATGGTCTATCTGTATCCTAATTTTTATCCAAAACTGTTTAAAGTTTTACGCGTGATTAAGCAAGAAAGATCCAAACATCTTATATTAGCAAGATTAAAATTGTTTAAACCACCAAATCCTAATTAATTTTAAAGGCTTCTAGTAAATAAATACAGTAGCAAGCCAAATCAATACATTCAAAAATCTTAATAACTTTCACTCTTTCAATGTCAGTAGAAAGATATTTCTCCCAACACCCCTAGTTTTCAGACGAATGCTTTTAGACCTACATGTGTTTTAACAACATCATACGAAACGACCTTTAAACTCAATTGTGAGCGTTAAGAATGTAAGCCGATACTTGAACAATGTTTAACGGATGGAAGTCAGACCAGGGTTTGTTGCTGTGTCACACCTCTTCCCACATCAGCTGATTTAGATAATCAAGACGATATTTATACCTATATATACCTTCCGTGTGGTGACGCAGTAAGAATACAATTCATCACCCCCTATCTTACCTGTGGGTGATCGTACGAGACGACTAAAACGCATATAACATCTATGCGAGAGAAGGAAAACTCGAAACAAAACCCTATACCAACAAGTCTGACCAGCGTGGTATAGTAGGTTAATTTCCCTCCCATTACGGAGGAGGCCCGAGCCCAACAGTGGGACATTATGGACTGTGATGATGATGATGATATGTGACTTCTTATACTCCTAAACGCCTGCATCAATTTTGATAACATTTTTATATGTGCGTTCAGGTGGATTAAATTGTTTGTATCCAATAGATGGCGCTGATTCTATTTTTTTAAATCAATGATGGTTGTCGGAACGTCGCGGTCGGCCTCTCTGCGATTAATTTACCCCTTAAAACTTATTACAAATTGAACGAGTTTTCTATGTTAATGAAACGAGAGAAGCGCGTCAAAGTTTAGTACCTTTTTTTTTATTAATGACGGAGAATTTAACGAGCTGTTTGTTAAGCAGTGACCTTCATATAAAAATTGAACGATGCTCGTCTTTCATCCAGTCTTTATAATTAATATTGGTGGTTGATAAAGTTTTACGTTTTTAATACACGAAAATCCCCTACATATGTAGACTTGTGTCAAGGTTTTGTTGAAATCTATTATAATCCATTAATGATTTTCAGATTGTATAATTCGCACTGTTAATAAAGGATTTATTACGTATTGAAACTCAGCAATTAAATGTTTTGACAATTTGTTGACTTAACGTTATATTTCTGATGTTTTAGAGATATATTATTTGAGTTAAAATGTTTTCTTCTAGTTTTCCTTCTATAGCATAGATGTTATATGCGTTTTATATACTTTAGTCGTCTCTTATGATCACCCACGGGTAAGATAGGGGGTGGTGAATTATATTCTTACTCTGTCACCACACGGAATGTGATTTTATATTCTAAGACATTAACCCAGCGTCATGGGGTTTGGGTCTGTGAGACCCATCACATTTTATTTCGCTTCTAGTTCGGTTACTAAGTGTGCAAATTTGTCGTTCTTCTCAATAGCTGGAGCTGTTCTATGTTTCGCAAATAACAGTTGGTGTCACAATTTCGCGCCATTATGTATAAATATTATTTTAATTATTATCCGTGAATTTATGTTTTTTGTATTTGTATTTTGTTGTTATTTACAATTAAAGTTGTTGATATATAGTTCAATGTATTTTATTTACGTTTTTTTTATAAGTACTTAGTAAAAATGGATCGAGAAGAAGTAGAACGACAGCTTATTCTTTCGATTTTACGAGTCTGATTTCGATTTTCACGTTTGATTTCGGAAAACCTAGTAATAAACAAAATTAATAATAGTTTTTCAAAAATAAAATGAATGCGATTTATAAAAATCCTATCCCTCGGTCTTGTCATGGAACACCTAAATTCGCCATAATGTATCAGAGTTTCTACGTGTTGTAAAAAAAGAAGAATAGTTTGTTAATCTTCAAGGGAACCTCAGACAGTAAAGGCTAATGTTTGCAAAACGTATCACGAGTGTCCAGCCAAGAAAGACCGTAAACAAACTACATCTACGAGAGTTGCAACAAATATATTTGTTTAGAACATATAGTACCTTTCTGTACTGACTGCCAAAGATACTGATTCGCAGTAATCAATTATTATTTTTTTCTAAAGATAATTTAGTTTCCTAGAAAAAAGTGGCATTAAAACATTAAAAATGATTGTTAATTAATAATAGAATTATATTTAAGGAGAAGAGAAAAAGTTTGATGATATTTGTCGTGAAAAAGTTGAAAGCTCTAATAAATATGATTAAAACATAATATAATACGATATTTGTGTTTTTTTTTATTTACGTAAATACCTAGAAAACTTAACATGAATAAAAATTATATTAAATTTATTAGATATTAGAATAATTTTGATATGCAATGAACGGGTCTGTGAGACCCACCCCAACATCCGTGTAATACTTTTAGACCCCCATGACCGCGGGTTAAACACAGAGGTAGCTAATTAAGCAATCTCTGTGATATTTTTGTACAATTATCAATAAAACATATTCTATTTATGATATCGTACACCAATTATCTATTCGTGTCAATTTATCTGTCATTTATATAAACATTCATCGTTATCATTTCAGCATTAGCAGATAATGAGGTATTGGTCATATTTTAATAGGTAGGTTCTTTTACTAATCTTTATAATATCCAATACTTTAAAATCAAGACTTGTTGAAAAAAAAAACATACCTACATATCATCACGCCCTATCCCTTGCAGGGTAGGCAGAGAGAACAGAAACAGAAAAAAAAACAGTCCAATAAAATATCATCATCATGTATAGACTCGTATACGTCCCACTGGTAGTTTCCAGCTTCCTCCACAATAGGAATTTGACCTAATATACCACGCTGGTCAGACTGGTTGATATAGAATTTCAAGTTTTCCTTCTCTTAGGGGACGTCCATTAATCACGTGATCTTTATTTTAGCATTTTAACCAGCATTGGTGATACGTGGTGAGGTTTAAGACTATGAAGGTTTAGGTCTTCGTAATTTTTGTCAAACAACTCCCCCCACCCTTTTCAAACCTCACATGATTAATGGACGGCCTCTTACCTCGAAATATTGATTTTCTAAAAGACACCATCCTTTTTTTTTTTTTTTTTTTATTGGTGGGCTATGGATGCGTCTCGCCCCGCCAAATCGGTCCGGGGTGACGGAAAAGGCGGCGCGTGAGCCCATAGACCCACCGTAAAACCTTCTCTCTTCGCCGTGCGAGCGGACCACCAGTACTCGATTTTAACTTCGGTGGCCCGCCCGGCGGTTTACCCTCGCGGGTTCCTCTCGTCGACGCCCCGACAGATTTCGCCGTCGGGGCGTCGCCCTCACGCGGTGGCCTCACGTCGGGTGACCGGACAATTCCCCGGTCCGATCACCCGAGGCCTCGGTTAGGGCGGCATCAGGCGCAGGTATTCGCGCCTGCGCCACCCCGGCCGCTGACGGCGGCCCGGGTCGCGGGAATCCTCCCGGACTCGTTCCGCCGCCTCCTTCTGCGAGATGACAGCCTCGCAGAAGGCGGCGACCGCGTCCCAGTTCCTGACGCTGTCGACCATCGCCCTCGCGACAGCCGGCAGCGTCAGGTCGGCACCGATAACAGCGACGAGGTCACGGCGATGCCGGTCAAAGCCCGGACACACCTCCAGCGTGTGTTGCGCCGTGTCCTCGTCACTGCTGCAATGGTGGCAGAACGAAGTCCACTCCCTATACGCGACCGTGTGCAGGTACAAGCCGAAGCATCCGTGCCCCGACAACACCTGCACCAGTCGAAAGGAGAGGACTCCGTGCCGCCGCTCCATCCACTCCATCAGTACGGGCCGGAGAGCCTCGACGGTGACGACACCGTGTCTAGGCCTCTCCAGCCGCGTAGCCCAACGGGCGATGACGTCTCGGCGGGCGTCCTCGCGCCAGGTGGCTATCTCGCTCAGCGATGGGGGTGATGGTGTCTTTTCTGCGCGACGAAGGTCGACACCACCCTGCGCTAAGGAACTAATCCTTGTATCGCGGGGGAATTTTACAAACATATGATTAACGCAGACAAATTACACCCAGATTCAAAACAACAGATCGTGAGGAAGTGTCAGAACATCTCTCCATTGTGGGATTAGCGTGATATAGAAGACAAATTTTCCTTCTATTAGTGAATGGGGCTCTAACGCAGCAATGGAATGGATATTAGATGAGAAAGAATTCATTTTTTAATGTTAAAAACCTACTTCAGGCACCAGTCTCTCACAAAGGTTGATTTATTTTGAAAAAAGTTTTTGTATAAATTATTTTTTTTTTTATCGCTGTGGAAACGCATTTACGCGCTTGTATAAATTAAACCTAAGGTAACCTTGTAAAGAGAAATTAAATTATATTATTATTATCATCTTTACTAAAACTTACAACTATTTAATATATTTCTAAATATAATATAAAGAATAATATATTTAAAAATATAAAAAGCATATTGATCCACCGGCAGCGGATGCAGGGACCAAGCTGCCGGTGGTTACGGCTCTAAAGAGAGGAATGTATATTATTATTTTTAATCCAGCAAAAAAACTCAGCAGGCTCGTAATTTTTTTAAATTACATATATTATTTATTTAATTAGTTTGGCACAAAGGTGACATTTATTAATTTCTTAGTTACAATTCAAACAAATTTGTGGTTAGTCTTTGTAAGAGAACTGATATCTCTACTAGAATAATAAAATCAGATTTATAATTCCACATAAAGTATAAAAATACAATTACCTGAAAAAAATACAATAAAATAATAAAAAATATTACTAACGGCAACCGTAATGATAGCCCTAAGCAAATTACATAATTGTATCAAATCAACTTTCGTATTTAGAGATTGTGTACTTATTATATACTTAAGTAGCCCTTATATCAAAGTTTAATATATTTTATTGTGAAAGTAACTAACGCAATGAACAACGGAGCGTTCGATTGCAACACGATTGCAAATAGATTTAAAGTTATTTTCCATAGATATAATCGTGATCTATTGATAAATAAATACAGTAATATAATATTAATTTTACATACACATTACTTTTTCATATGGTGACGGAGTAAGAATACTATTTACCACCCCCATATCTTACCCGTGGGTGATCGTACAAGACGACTAAGAGATATAAAACACATATAACATCTATGCGAGAGAAACCCTATACCAACACGTCTGGTATAGTAGGTTAATTTCCTTCCCGTTACGGAGGAGGCCCGAGCCCAATAGTAGTATTAAATGTAATACTTTTATGGGCTGTGATGATGATGATGATGATTATTATTATTTACTTTCCAGTACAGTGCGTAGTGGTTAATATAATATATATATGTAAATTCCAGTCATAGAACTCTGCAATACCAGCGATATAAGGACATTGCCTATCCTAATTGGTTACAGTTTCATTAAACTTGTATTTTCTACAAGAGATTAGGTAGTACTTCGTACGAGCCTATTCATTACTGCAGGCTAAAACTATCAACAGTAACCCTACCAATAAAAACTTGATACATACATACATATCATCACGCCATATCACTTGCAGGGTACGCAGAGAGAACAAAGTGCCAGAGAACTCTATCCTTGCATACTTCACTCGCTTCCTCAATATTCATAATTCTCTTCATACACGCTCGCTGTTATCGGAGACTCTTGACTCCACCTTCCTTCAGTACGTGAAAATATAATTAAAATACTTGATGTAGGTACATATTTGGAAATAAAAGAAAATAGTCGGAAGTTTTACGTTTTTTTTTTTGTGTCTTGGTTGTTAGCCTCAGATGGCTATGACAACTTTACCCGGACTGTGAGTGAGCGCTGAGGACTCTCAACCCGTAAAGGAACTTTTACGATGACCGAATAAGCTTTTATAGTACCGGTTACTTCCGTTCATTGACCGGTTGTGTCTATACCGAATGTTTAAAATTACACTATTAATAATAACATATACAATTTTAATATTCTATGAGCGTAAACATTGAGAGGCTTTGAGGATGTTCCGTCTATGCTTAAGGTCACATTAGATTTCTATAAAGATGATTTCAATTTAATAATATAAGAATTGTCTGATGGTGACGATGTAAGAATACAATTAACTACCCTCATTTCTTAACCGACGAAAAAAAAACCGATAAAAAGATGACTATTTTTTTTTTTTTTACACACCACCCTGCATTAAGGAAATAAACCTTGTATTGCAGAGGACTTTACAAACATGCAATTAACGCAGACAAATTACACCCAGACTCAGAACAACACTTTGTGGATCACACAAAGTAATGTCCTGCGTGGGAATCGAACCCACGGCACTGGCATGGAAGGTCGGTATCTTAACCACTACGCCATCTGTGCAGTCAAACTATGGGACTATAAAGTGCAATTTCAGAAAAAAAGTTCTATATAAACCCGTCTGTGTAAGAAGATATCATCATCCCAGCTTATAATATATGTCCTACTGTTGAGCACGAACCTTCTTCGCAATGGCAGGGAAATTGATCTACTGTACCACGCTGGTCGGAGTTGTTAGTATAGGGTTTTGTTTCGTGTTTTCCTTCTCTTGCATAGATGTTATGTATATACCTACGTTTTTTTGTTCGTCTCGTACGATCATGCAAAGGATAAGATAGGGCATAGTGAATTGTATTCTTACTCCGTCATCACACGGATAAGGGAGGGAAGTATAGTAGGTCAGTTTTCCCTCCTATTTTGTAGGAGGCTCGAGCCCAGCAGTGGTATGTATGTAAACTATAATGATAATGAACATTATACAGAAACTGAGATAGATTTCGGTTGGTAGCAGTATTGTTACTTTGGTAGTAAATTGACATGTCTTTTCAGCCAGATATTTTTTTTTTAATACGCCAATCCTGCAATAAGGAAATAATCCTTATACTGCGAGATACTTTATAAACATATAATTAACGCTGACCAATTACACCCAAACTTAGAACATCACTGTGGATTGCACAAAATGTTGTCCTGCGTAGAAATTGAACCCGCGGCACTGGCACGGAAGGTTGGTATCTTAACCACTATGCCATCTGTGCAGTCACCATGAGAAACCTCTACCTCCCTCACGTAATAAAAATAATTTACTTTTAATTTTCTATGATTGATGTAATGGCAATGGGCTGGTCACATCGCTCGAAGAACCGACAACCGCTGGGGAAAAAAGGTTCTAGAGTGGCGACCACGTACCGGACGACGCAGTGTTGGACGCCCCCCCACTAGGTGGACAGACGATCTAGTGCAAATTGCTGGGCGTCGATGGATGCAGACGGCACAGGACCGCACTCTGTGGCGTATACATGAGGGAGACCTACGTCCAGCAGTGGACGGCGATGGGCTGAAATGATGATGATGATGTATATGGATTTATGAGTTTGCTTTTCTTCTGATGTCATATGGCAAGTCAAAAAAGAATTATAACATGAGGTATATTATATTAAAACTTATTAATTAATATTCATCATTATCTTTATCATCATCATCTCAACTTATATACGTCCCAAGCTCCGCCTGCTCTCAAACCTCCTCCACAATAGAAGAGAAACTTAACCTACAAGTACTAAGCTAGTAAGTCGTGTTGGCAGAGGTTTTTATTTCCAGTTTAACTTCTCTTGCACAGATGTTATATTATGTATATTACATCCCTCAACGCCTTTTACGACATACATAATAAAGTGGCAATGGACGAGAGAATATTAATAAATATTATTTTAATTAAAATTAGCACTACTTCTTAAGAGCAAACTAGAAAAATATATTCCCCGCATTTATTTACATCTCCCATTATTTTAAATGTGAAAATTATGTTTCAATTAAATTCATATGAGCTTAATAATATTGCAGGCGAAACTTGAGTATTAAAAACGCAATCGCGGTACACAGGGCTCGATGAACTGGGGTCGTGTACCTAAGCCACCTCTAACAAGCAGGTGGTCTCCGAGAATAACCTTGAATCTAAAAATAAAAAAGCTAGATCCTGTTTCATAAATTAGTTAATTGTTTTTCGCATGTAACCGCATATATAAACGTAGTTACGTGGTCCATAACTCAGACGGAAAATGACATTAGTGGCAACAAAAAATTCGTCATATTTAGTTTCACTTATTTTTTTTTAAAGATTAAACACTGCACTACGGTATTGCGAGCCTCCTTCACAACGGAAGGGCAATTGACCTACTATACCACTCTGTTCAGACGTGTTGGTATAGGGTTTAGTTTCGATTTTTTCGTCTCTTAAATAGATGTTAGGAACGTCCATTAATCACGTGATCTTTTTTTTTTAGCATTTTTTAACCCCCTCTCCCCCTTGGTGATACGTGGTGAGGTTTAAGACTATGAAGGTTTAGGACTTCGTGATTTTTGTCAAACAACTAACCCAACTTACAACCCTCACGTGATTAATGGACATCCCCTTATATACGTTTTATATCTTACGATCACCCACGGGTAAGATAGGGGGTGGTGAATTGTATTCTTACTCCGTCACCACACTGATAACCGATACCATAGTATAGTAGATTAAATATCATCGGCCGACTACGGCACGCTATTTTAATCAAACAGTATTAAAATAAAAATAGAAACGAAACGTGATTAATGTTTATTAAATAAAGAAAATTATACCTACAACTTATTTCGTGTAAATATAACGATAGATTATCATAAATTATCTACCTAATTAGACAAAATAACAAATTAATGCTTATTAGATTTATTAAATCGATAAAATATTTATTAATTATTAATTTACATATGGAGGATGACATCATTGAGAAAAAATTTTTAAACGGAAATTTCTGCGTTCATATTATATAATTCGGTTTTATTTTTATTTATCTTTTTTACGAAGCTTACATTAAAGAATAACTAAGTCATGTTTTTCGTATGATGACGGAACTAGGAATGCGGGTTATAATCTTCTTTGCCCGTGTCGTATAAAAAAAATCAAAAGGCACAAAAGAAGTTACTCTCTTTTAGATTTAGATAAACACAACACGCTTTTTTTTTGGCAGACTATGTTCTGGACACACGCCGTCCGTTTCAACCACCGTACTCCCTCCCCATCGCCGTTGCGCCGACCACTGGTACCATCTTGACATCCGTGGCCAAAACTCATCACGCTAAGGTATAAATGCTTCGCGGCGAGTTCATAAACTTAATGGACACAATTTTTTCTGCATGGGTATGGAACTTATTACATTTGTATAAGAGGTCGGTATTTGACCACTCTGCCATCATTACAAGAGAAAAAAACACAAAATAAACGCTTATGCCATCCCATCTGCAGCGTGGTAAATTAAACAAATTTCCCTCCCATTGTGGATGAGGAACTTGCCTAGAAAGAGAGAGAGAGAATATACGTCATGTTTACCGAAAAATAATCCTTTTGTTGCCAGAACATTAATTATTAATTAATATACAATTATTATCAAGTTTGCTGTGTGGTAGCGGCTACAAATACTATCAACCCTTACTTTGTTCGTGGATATCGTAAAAGACGACTAAGAAGAGTCTTATAACGACCTGGGCCAACTCCATTTGATGCCGTTTGGTCAACAATTACATTCCCAAGAGGGGTTGACGTCTGGCAGGCTGGTCGGTCATAAAACCATTGCCGATAACTTTTACAATATGTACTATGAACGAAGAGTACATATTGTACCGACCCCAAGTAGTAGGAGAATGATGAATGATACAATTATTATCTAGCCCACATTGTTAATCATATTTCCTTAATCAAGAATCTTATAAAAATCTTTCAAAAATAATAATTTGTGTAATTCATTAACGAACAAAATTGATTTAGAAGCAATAAAGAGCGTATTTTAATGAAACTTGAGCAAAAAAAAAATGGCATCTTCATAACTACTAATTAATAACTCAAAAATATATTTAAAAAATTGAATTCAAGAGGCACTTCTAGGCGGTCAATTCGTGTAACCGTTTCATTTGAAGGCGATGAATTAGAATTTGAGTAAAACCTATGTTACCGTCCTATCCTTTTGCAAAAGATTAATCCTATATGATAGTGTTAAAATATAATGTATTACCAGCCTTTAACTTCCTGTAGGCGTCGTAAAAATCAACTAAAGGATCAGCAGGAGATTAAGTAGCAACACTACTGGAAACCTTGTAACACTAATAGCCATTTTCACCAACAATTCTTAAACTTTAGGTATCACATAAAGCAATAAATGGCACATAACTTATATTATTATTCAGTCGTCTTACTCGTCATGACATATATTTTAGTTAAAATCCGGATTTGTTTTTGTTTTTGGCGCGATAAATAACTTTTCTGACGCGTACAGCCAAAATGTATATTTATCCACTTTTATTTTACCTTCTGAATGTAACGGAACGATTACACAAAAACAACGTTCTGTCGTACGGCAATAAAATTAAAAAAGAATAACTTTAATTATGTAAATTACAAAAGCCAAGGTTGTCCAATAACGTTAAAAATAATATCGATACCTATTATTTTTACTCTAGTTACATTTAGAACTGTGAAATAATTAGTCACGTACTAATGAGTATTTTAATCGTAATTTTTTATCGGATGAATAAATAAATCATTGTAAATATGGGACCATTTATTTTCTTAATTACTTATTACAAAGAAGAGGTTTTATTTTTTGTAGTACAATAATCTCAGCAACTTTGTAAGTAGTATTAACATACTACTTACAATTTTTTTGTATTTTGTTATTTTCTGCTCACTTTAGTAACGAATGCACAGTGTATGAAAATATACATCCTCATAGAAATTGCTTACGCAAAAAAACGTATTTTATCTATTATAATTGTCTTAACATTAGTTTATTATATAAGACAAACCAACACTAATGTTTTTCATAAATTCTCGAAAAATAACGTGCTGCGCAGATTTTACACCAGAAATAACAATAGGTACGAATTTCGTCGCAAAGACTAAATTATTATGACGATTTATTCGCCTCAAGTTGTCTACGTCTCGTTAGCAGATATATATTATATTATTCACTGTAAACAAGTCTGGATACCAAATACAGTCCTATTATTGATTTTTACCATAAGAAATGTTTCTCGAACTATCTTTCATCAAATACTGAATGCATACTGTTAAGCATAATATCAAATCTAATAAACAATTGCCGTGTGGTTACGGAATGAGTATACAATTCACCACCCCCTTATCCATGTGTGTTCGTAAAGACTAAAAAATATAATATGTACTATATGTACATGCAAGAGAACGAAACTTTAAAATTATACTCATCTGACTTGAGTGGAATAATCAATTTCTCTAATGTTATGGAAGAGCCTCCAGCCCAGCATTGGGACATATATTAGCTGCAATGGTGAACAAACATCGCGGACTTGGTTATGTACAAAATATTTATGCTTCCAATATCAAGTTATTCGATCGACGTTCAATAGTCACTTATAGATAATGCATATATCCAACTATCAAGTGTCATGATAATAATGAAATTACCTATTATTGATTATTGACATTTAAATGATAATTGTGTTTATATAACGATAATTTCTAATTTAATTAATTTTATACCTTTATATAGTTTATATTGTTAATTTAAATAAAATTACATTTCTGTGTAGTGTCTCACAGAAGAATATGATTTATCACACTCGTCCTTATCCATGGTTGACGTAAAAGTTTACTCAAGAATATAATACGTAGATAAAGTATATGCGAAAGATGGAAAACTCAAAATAAAATACTGTACCAACCCGTACGATCAGCGTGACATAGTAGGTACGTCAATTTCTCTCCTAGTGTGAAAGAGGCTGGACCTCAGTAATATAATGTATATAAGCTAAGATGATGATGAAATAGATCACAGGCATTCTTTATTACAAAAGATTTAAAATATTACTGCGACAAAGTGTAATCTCCTCAAAAGTAAAACATTATAAAAATTAAAAAAAAAATAGAAGTTGCTAAAAATGCATATTAGACTATTGATTCATCTGCCATATATTAAATAGATAATAAAAAAAAATATAAATCGAGTTACAACGGCCAATGAACTATGACGTTGACGTAATCGTTATTCGGAAGAAAACTATTACGCAAAACGAAGCACTCAAATAGTGACAGAACACGGAAATGCGTACGTGACCTTACATTTCTTTTTCGAATTATATTACAATTTATTTCTTCACTCTTATACCTATCTACGATAGTGATGTGCAATCGATTGCACGAATCGAATAGTATTTTAAATAGTCGTGACTCAATAAGCGTTTATTACATATTTATAGGGGGTTTTAGCGGGAACGTGAGTGTCATGTGGCGGTCTTATACAAGTATTATAAGTCAATATGTTAGTGTCAATTAATATATTAAATAATTTTAATAACTTTTAGGTAATGTAAGAAAAAGTGTTAAAGTATAAACTATATTACATAACCGTGCTTTATATATATATTTTCGTTTTCCATCAAAATTCTCAGCAGATTCCCATCAACAGTGTGGTACTGTAGAAGGCGGCTATTTAATTTACCGTCGGATAATTACTTTAACTGATGTGCTAATTTATAATTAAAGGCTTGGTATAAAGGTCGGTGTAACCATGCCATAAAATTCTTTTAAAAAACATATCCACAGAGATGTAGGCAGTGCCGGATTAGCCACGTAGCAAGAGTAGCAAATGCTACGGGCCCCGCGAATTAGGGAGCCCCGCACTCCAACCGCGGCTGTGTAACCGTAAAAAAATAAAAAAATAATAGTGTAAAAATATTTTTCATCTCACTTTGATGAATATAGAGCGTGATTTGCTTAAAAAAGTCAATATTGAAAGCTCTAAATTTGCTCATATTAAATTTAGAAAAGTTCATTTGTAACAGTTTGTTTTATTTAGGTATTAACCTTTAATTACCTTACCTAAAGCAAGTCAAGGGCCCCTTGAGAAAATTTGCTACAGGCCCCGCGCTGGGTTAATTCGGCACTGGATGTAGGTAGGTTATATAAATATCTATCTCTTAAATACTCATATAAATATCTCATAAATACATAATGACTGATACATATTTTTAAGATATTCAATAATAAGGAATAAATTCTTGTGTTATGAGAGACTTCACAAACATTCAATTAACGGATACAAATAACATTCATACTTAGAACAATCCAATGTACGCACAAAGAATCACGCACTGTCCTGCGTGGACATTGAATCCAAAGAGCAGTACAAAATAAAAGGTCGCACGAAAGTGGATACTATCTACATACATGCCAGACACAAAATATTACGTACTAGGACTGATCATGTTTTTACCCCCGATTTAATATGGCTCTACCGGCTAATGACTCTAATCAGGTACCAAAATAATTCCAGACGAAACTAAACATGATCATGGTAGTATATTTGTTGTTTAAAACCCTTTTCATTTATGGGCCTATACGTGACGGTAGCATTACATCATGGCCCTTTCGAACACCTTGTGGTTCGATAGCACTTTAGATGACTACGACCGAATTAATAATAGTTAAGACGTGAAATGTGAGCAAACGATAGTGTGAAACAAAATATATTAAGAACACCTTGTTTAGTAACAACTTAAAACTCATTGTATTCGTTGGACCATTCCATCCAATTTATTTGGCAAAAATTTAAATAAACCAAGGTCGATAATTATAGGTACAACACTAATTAATGCGTATACAGATACATTGACAGGACTTTTGGCGGGAATGTGTAAACGTCTTGTGATGGTCTTGTATTATATTTAATATCGTGTTTTAACGTGTTATATTAGATATTTGCAATGGCATTTTATGTAATGGTAAATCCAGTAGTCTAATACAGACAACCCGGGATAGATCCTTGATTAACCCTTTTTTATTCTTTTTTAATTATTGCCATTATTTTATTAATTATTTTTTAAATATACTTTACGGAAAACACAATTTTAATAAAAATAAAATACCCAGCTCAGATTAGTCATCCCCATACTATCATTTTCACACCCTAATTACAATAAAAATTAAACATTTATATCTTTATAATATATTCAATTGAGACATTAGATATATTCTTTTTTATTATATTATTTTTAATTTCAAAAGAAACAAAAGGGCTCTAAGATTGCAAAAATAATTAAGCGCTATCTATACAATAATCCCTTATTATAAATAAAGTCAAATATAAATGATTGCACGAATGTACATACGAGTATATTCGCCCGCTATACATATTTTACGAGACAGTAAAAATTTTGGCCATAACTTTGAGTGACAATAAAACTGTTCCTGTCTGTAAAATTAAAAATCGTATTAGTAGCGGCCATTCATAAAGTATGTAAGACGTTTATGCTTGACTGAATATTATAACTTCTTACTATATTGGCGGTAGTGAACCTGACATTACGTAAGATATTAAATTAATTTGAAAATTACTAACTTTAGTCAATACTGTGATAGATTAATAAGATTAATGTTATTGCAGTGAGTTGATGATACTTGTAAGTTGTAGTAAGAAGACTGTAATAAAAGATATTTTCAGAATAAAATATTTGATCAATAGGGCTTTTCGTTACAAAAATTCTTATTAACGGGCAGGGGGGATTAGTTGCAATCTTATGATGTCTTACGGTAAAGGGAGAGAGGGCCAAATCATTCTTCAAAATCCCTTGCGTAATTTATGAACGGCCTCTTAGCTACATACTTATATTTGAAACTTAAATGTTTAAATAAGGCTTTAATCCGAACAAAAAGTCAATTAAAAAGTCGTTATCACAACACATGCTTAACTAAACCAGTTATTTTAAATTATTTATTGCTAATTTGTATATTATTAGGTACAAGATAAAATATCTTGTGCCTGGCACGAAACGAATTTTTATTATAGTTTTTTTTTTTTTTAATCAGTGTAAGAGTATATATTTAGTTATACGATCGTGAACTAATGGGCTCTTGAAACCGAAAACAAAACTCGAATGTAATTTCTGGAACTGATTTGCGTATAAATTATTATAATTTTACGTTAAGCTTAAGCGTTCGTAGAAATATTTGGTGGGAACTTGGAAACTGCCATGATTTAATTTTAAAAGAGTTTATTTTAATGGCATACAAACAATTTTCTGTGTGGTGACGGAGTAAGAATACTATTCACCACCCCATATCTTACCCGTGGGTGATCGTACGAGACGACTAAGGGATATAGAACGCATATAACATCTATGCGAGAGAAGGAACACTTGAAACAAAACCCTATACCAACACATCTGACCAGCGCGGTATAAATAGGTTAATTTCCCTCCCATTACGGAGGAGGCCCAGATCTAACAGTGGGACATTTATGGACTGTAGTGATGTGATGAAACAATTTTCATTTCGTCTAATATATCAAACCTTCGAAGGGCCTTTAGTATAAGAGATATTATAACATACATTTTACTATAAATTTTATAATCTCTTGTAATATTATCACATTATCCTGTTTGATAATTATATTAATTGTGAAAAAACTAAAGGTTTAATTGTGCGATCCACAAAGCGTTGTTCTGAGTGTAAATTATACGTTTTTAAGATCCCCCGCAATATAAGAATTATATCCAGCAGAGTGATTGTCTCCTTTTTTGTTTTGGCCACCGAAGACAAAGATCGTGTACCGCTGGTCCGCTTGCACGGCGAAGAGAGGCGTTTTGCAGGGTGGGTCTATGGGGTTGCGCGCCGCCTCTTCCTTAACCCCGGACCGATTTGGCGGGACGTGACCATTCCATGGCGCACCCCAAAAAAAAAAAATAAAGAAAGAAAATAGATTATTAAGATAATATATTATTATATTTACTGTGTGGTGACGGAGTAAGAATACAATTCACCACCTCCTATCTTACCCGTGGGTGATCGTACGAGACGACTAAGGGATATAAAACGCATATAACATCTATGCAGAAAAGAAAAACTCGAAACAAAACCCTATACCAACACGTCTGACCAGCGTGGTATAGTAGATCAATTAGCCTCCCATTATGGAGGAGGCTCGAGCCCAACAGTGGGACATACATATATGAGCTGAGATGATGATGATAATAATATATTTTGACTGGACAGATGACATTAGTAATTACCGAATTTTGGAAATTTTTCAGCATTCATGTTCGCAGATGGTCTCGTTCCCATAAACAATATACATATTACCCTTAAGTAGGTATATCAGTATGTTACGCTAATGCGAAACTTTGCTTTGTAAACATCGATTGTAAACGGTCATGCAACAACCGTGCGACGGTTCAGATAAACTTTTCCGATCACGTTTTTAATCGTGACATTTCGTTTTCTAAATTTTATAAACTTGTATTTTCATAATAATAAATTGCTGTGTGGTAGTGGCTACGGATACCACCAACCCTTACTTTGCTCGTGGATGTCGTAAAAGACAACTAAGAGCCTTATAACGACCTGGGCCAACTTTATCTGATTTCCAAGGAGGGTTGACGTCTGGCAGGCGGCCGGTCGTAAAACTATTGCCAATAACTTTTACAATATGTAGGTACTATGAAAGAAGAGTACATATTGTATCGACCCCAAGTAATTGGGATAAGAGTAGGAGAATGATGAATGATGATGTATTTTTGTAATAATAATAATAGGCTGGTATGCTGAATACATCATTTCAACTCATATATGTCCCACTGTTGGGTTCGAGCCTCCTCCATAATGGTAGAGAAATTGACCTACTATACCACGCTTGTCAGTTGGTATAGGATTTAGTATCGAATTTTCCTTCCCTTGTATAGATGTTATATGCGGTTCGTATCCCTTAGTCGTATCTTAAGATCACCCACGGGTACGATAGGAAGTGGTGAATTGTATTCTTACTCCGTCACCACACGAATAAAACCCTCGATTATATTACTGTCTAATCGGCCTCTGTTTTTCTTTTGTGTGTCTTAGTTGTTAGCCTCAGATAGCAATGACAACTTTACCTGGACTGTAGGTGAGCGCTGAGGGCTCTCAACCCGTGTCGGCTTCTGATTAACTGTTAGAGAAGCTTAGATTAACGTAAATCTGCATGATTATAAGATGGATAATTTTCTCTTTAAAATAATCAATTAACTTATTTTATCAAAGGGAATAAATATTGGGATATCAATATTTATTCAATAAAACAGACTAAAAGTTATATCGATTTGTGAAAACAATACTGTTTACATTTCGTTATAAGTATTAGTTATAAGTATTTAAATTTTATGAATTAGACAGAGAGAGCAATACAAACATTGTGACGTCAACATCGTTTTCTATAATTACAACATTCTCTATACTTATTAGCGTCTACCATAAACAAACCTCGTCATGGAAAAATAAATAGAGCATACCTTTCCTAAAACTTAAAGACTTGTATCTTCACTTTCAATCTAACAATCGAAATGCCTTTCATGTGGCACATTTAGGTTTTCTTCTTTTCAGTTAAGTAATCACCAACCTATCATATACTAAAACCTTCTCCGAAACACGCTGCGTCTTATGGTATACATAAATATTATTCCGATCGGTTCAGTAGTTTTAGCAGTATAACCAAACAAAACAGGTTGTTTGTCCCCCATTATTAGTAAGTATAGATTATAAATAATCTAGCTGTTATTATGTAACTTTTAAAGCTAAATAGTATTATGTTTTAGAAGCTCAATTTCACGTTGTATCTGTCTTTCATATTATGAATGTAAGAACTTAATACGTTTAAAATACTTTATAATACGAGTTCATAACTTAGCAGTTATGAAATCGTATTATAAAGTATTTATCACATGGTAGCCCATGTGTTGATCGATTCTGCCTTAAAAAAAGGTTTCGTCGCAGCCACTCGAAAATCGGTTAAGCGCGAGTCGGCATAAGAATTTGTATAATCACGCACGTTTCATTGTTTTTCTTTTATTTTATTAAGGCATTGGTAATAATATTATCTGCCTATAGATAGCAATAGATCGTGAAAGTCATCATTCTCCTACTCTTATCCCAATTGCCTGGGTTCGATACAATATGTACTCATCTTTTATAGTACATATTGTGAATCGTGATCGGAATAGACCGTGAAAATATGACGTCATAAGTTTGTTAGGATTTTAGGCATATCCAATGTGGCAACAATGGTAGATCCACGCTTGACTCCTACAAATATTAAGGTCCATTAATGTTAATATTTTAAAATCACTCCAAATGACTCTGGCAGAAATGTGGCTCGATTTATATTTTTCTGTTTAATTGTTGATATCTGACTAATTGATTATGTGTTAATTATATTATTCATTATATATGATAATTATGATAATATGATATATTATCATAATTATCATATAGGATTACAGTTTATTTTTGACGTCATATCGATATAATCCGGAATAGATCAGTAACAGTTCATCAGCAGTACAGATTACAATCGTTTCGTGCAAAAATAAAATAATAGCCCGTTGAAATTTCTTAGATCAATAAAATCCTTATTGGATTCATTAGAAATAATAAAGTAGAGAGGATGATGAGTTAATTTTACATATTATCATCATCAGTCAGCATTTTATTGTCCTCTGTTAGACATAGGCCTAAATAAGGGGATAGTATCGTTATCAGATGTAATAAGGTGTTACATGTCTAGAAAAAACTGCTGCCTACTCTTCTAGCGAAACTCTTAACGATTTTTACGACACCCACAGGCAAATACGGGGTTGCGACAATTGTATTCTTATCCCATCGCCACAAAGGTGTATACTTATACTTACGATTTCGTAATTAGTCAATCAGTAAGTGAAATCGTCGCCTTCAACAGTACCATGGCCACACTGTTAAAGGTATCTTTTTGAAATTTTGGTGGAAAACGAAAACGTATGTTAAGCACTGTTATATCATATTCACTACACCTCAGTACTTCCTATGCATCAAATCATCAAACTACATAAAATACCATTTAAATTATTGTTTGATATAACACGTTAAAACACCAAGATATTGAATATAATACAAGAGCATCACACGACACTTTTCCTTTCCCGCTAAAAAACCCATGTGAATATATTTAAAAAAAAAAATGTAGATAATAAAACTTTAAAATATTAAATGTCACTATGCAATGATGACGTAAAGCAACAGCCCGTCTCAGTAATTATTATTTAATGTGCAAGACAAAACCAACATAACACGTATTAATTCCTTTGAATGTAAAAATGTATGGTAAATTATATTCTATTTTATTATTCATTCTAAACTAGTTAGTTATTATTTTACTGTATTTTTGAAGTGATAACTTCTTATGGGATGGTAAACCGCTTCGTTACGTAACGCGTAACGGCGCCAGTCTGTCTGGACACTTTATAGGATTACACAAAATTCTAATGTAAATATTCAAGAACTAAGATTTCTTTAGTGGTAGGATCACGCTGTTGACAGATTTCTGTCTACAGCTGCGGGACGGTCCGTCCAGGGTAGTACCACACTCTCGCAGAAGATCGTCGTCTGAGTAATGGCAATGCGCTATTGCGCTTCGTTCCGAGAGCGAGAGAGCCGAAAGCCCAACTGGGTGGGTTTGGGGATTTTATTGGTAGGCGTTGGCCTAAGTATTGAAAAGTTCCATGGGCGGCAGTGACACTAACCATCATCAGGTGTGCTGCTTGCTCGTTTGCCACCATAAACAATAAAAAAAAAACTTAGAATAAAGTATATTTTATAATCAATAACCATTTCTTATATTATCATATTACCTAATATACATAAAATTTAAGTAATAACCTAATCTTTTCTAAAGTTAAACAATATAAATATTAAATAGTTCAACTTAGATTAGATTAAGTTATCACTTCCGTCAGGCGTCCCGAGACGCACACGTTGTAATTTTTTTTAAATATATTTTTTTAAAGAATTCAAAACTTAAGCATGCAGTTTTTTATATTCAAAATTTTCGTCCATTTGAAATATCTTTAGTACACTTAAATGGAGACTCAAGAGGTACTCAAAATCTAGAGTGTAAAATTACATTTACCACAGATAATCAAACAAATATCTTGACTAATATTATAAATGTGAAAGTAAGTTTGGTTGTTATTTTGTGGGTTGGTTTGTGTTTTGGCTTTTACGCCTAAACCACTAAACCGAGTTTATAAATTCTTTAACCAATGGAAAGCTACATTATCAACGAGTAATATATACTATATTTTATCTCCGTCTTCCCAGAGGAACGGGCACTACATAGAAAGACAGCGGGAATTTGCTAGTAAATAATAAAAAAAATTACTAACTGGTTTATGATCAGGCAGACACCCGGTCCCGGTGTATATGCAGTACAGAGAGCGTTGTGCCCCGATTACCCATGACAAGTACCGTTGGCTCGATTCCCACACAGATATATTATACTTTTAAGATCCACGATATTTGTTTGTTTTAGTACCTATGGGAAGTAATTTATACTCGTTAAACATATTTGTAAAATCCTCTGCAATATAAGGATTATGTCTTAATGGGGAGTCGCCTTTAAAAGAAACTTTATAAGTTCTGTTCTTAGAAATAGGTAGTTTTTGGAGATCGAAGACTTGCTGCGACTCATGGTACATGGTTCGCCATACAGTAAAAGTTACAAACCGCAATACATTAAAAAAAAGGAATAATTATAGAGTTCATCATCATCACAGCCCATGCATCTCCCACTGTTGGGCTCGGGCCTCATCCATAATGGGAGGGAAGTTAACCTACTATACCGAGCTGGTCAGACGTGTTGGTATAGGGTTTGGTGCGAGTTTCCCTTCTCTATAGAGTTACCTTAAAATAAATTTAAAAGGTAAAAGGTAATAAAACCTTATTTGAATCATACAGTATGACAATTTCAATACCATTACGCCAATACCTAATAGATAACGTCATTTGGGAAATACGTGATCATTAAAATGTGGTATATTCACTCAAAAATTTATTACTGGAACGTTAGTAATATTATACACTAGATGATCAATCAAGATGACTGCACAGATGACGCAGTGATTAATTTATACTGACTTAAACTAGCAGTGTTATGAGTTCAAATCTAATGCAGAACAAAACTTTGCGTGAGCCACAAAATGTTTTACTCTGAGTCAGTTCGTCCGGGGTAGTTAGCACACTCTCGCAAAAAATAGACATCTAAACAGTGGCAATGTTGCGCTTCATTCGGTGAAACGAGAGAGCCAGAAGTTCAATGTTCTGGGTGAGTTTTGGTTGCTAGGCCACTGCCTAGCTATACCCCATGTACAAACATTCATAAGTAGCATAGCACTTCGCATTAGATGTGCTGCTTGCTCGTTTGCCACCATAAGCAATAAAAAATCTTATATAGGTATATAATTTCTAAAAGGTGCCTTTTTGATTATATTTTTTTTTTTTTTAAACCTGATCACGAAATGAAAAATGATGTCACAAGCGGGATTCGAACCCGCGCCTATTGGGATTTCGGACCAATCGTGCTTTTGGGCCGGAATCCCAATAGGCGCGGGTTCGAATCCCGCTTGTTACATCATTTTTCATTTCGTAATCAGGTTTTATAAATAATTAAGCATGTTAAATGCTAAGTTTCAGTAATTTATATAATATTTCTCCCATCATTCTCATCATCATTCTCCAACTATTATATCCCAATTACTTGGGGTCGATATAATAGTCGATATAATATGTACTCTTATTTCATAGTAGATACATATTGTAAAAGTTATTGGCAATAGTTTTATGACCTGCCAGACGTCAACTCTCCTTGGGAATGTAATTGTTGACCAAACGGTATCAGATGGAGTTGATCCAGTCTTTTACAACACCCACGAGCAAAGTAAGGGTTGGTAGTATTCGTAGCCGCTACCACATGGCATTCTTCTACCATCAACATTAATATACATCATTTTGAAAATTATATTCCTTCTCTAATGACGGAAGACAACTATATATATCTCAAAATGAATGTTTTCATTAAAAAAAAATACAGTAGAAAACTTACATTTGAACCCGTCATATGCTGATCATTATCACCATCATCTCAGCTCCTTATATGGCCCACTGCTGGGCTCAAGCCTCCTCCACAATAGGAGGGAAATTGACCCACCACACCTCGCTAGTCAGACATGTTGGTATAGGGTTAATTTCGAATTTCCTTGCTCTTGCATTGAGCATACTTTATCCCTTAATCGAATTTTACGGTCACTCACTGGTAAGTTAAGGGGTGGTGAATTGTATACTTGTCTCCGTCAACACACGGATAATATTAAAAAAAAAAACCTTTCTGTTCTGAGCGTAGATACAGAGTGTATCTATCGAAAACTAATTGGAGATGGTCTTGCTGGACGTCGTGTTATGAGTTTTTTTTTATAAACGGTCCCATAATTATGTTTATGACATTGACATCGTTTGAATCATGTAATATTACAAGTCCAATATAATTTTTCCAATATAATAAATAACATCACAGGCAAAGTAAAACGTGAGTATTAAAAGCGTAATAGTCAATAAAAAAAAATTATTGCTATATTAGTAATCTATTGTACCTATATATTCTTTAAAAGGTGCTTTCTCGTTTTTATAATATTGCTTTTATAACACTGCATCAATATTAATTCTGGATACACTATTTTCAAAATTATTTTCTTCTCTATTGACGAAAGATAACTATGTAATTATATAAGTATATGAATATATAATAAAAAGATTCACGTTTTTTATTAAAAAAAGAAAGTATAAAATTTACATCTAAACCTATCAAAAATAAACAATAACTATTATCGGTAATATTAAGTGAAAAATATTATTCAGAAAATTAATACCGCCATCTATTGGCATATCCTAATAAACGTTATGATTTTTGAAAAGTATTCAAATAAATACAAAGAAAAAAATATTATGGTGGTGCGAAGAACTCGCAAAACTTATCGCACTGTCTTCATATCAGCTCATATATTTTCCAATGTTGGATTAGGGCCCAACCTAGTTTCCAGTTTCCTCCACAACAGGAGAGAAATTAACTTACTATACGACGATGGTCAGACGAGTTGGTTTAGGGTTCTATTTCGCATTTTCCTTCACTTGCAAAGATGTAATATGCATATTATATCCCTTGGTTGTTTTTCACGCCACCCACGGACAGAACAGGAGGTGGTGATTTGTATTCTTACATCGTCACCACACGGCAAAACTCATCTAGTAACATACATATGTTTATAATTTCGTTCTTTCCTAGAAGTAAATGCTAATTTTAGCATATCCATTCTAAGAAATAAGTTTCATTATTTAAATGAGTTTTTTTAGATATATCGATCTATGTTTTGGTGGACAATAGAAACACCGGCGTTAAGTCAATGGTTGGTCATGGCAATAAAATATGAAAAGAATATGTTACGTCCGCCTTGTAATAATATATCATCATCATCACAGCCCATACATGTCCCACTGTTGGGCTAGGGCCTCCTCCATTCATTCACACGGATAATAATATATGCCCGTAAGGAATTATAATTATTTATTTTAATATATTATAACTAATTATAAAAATTCATATTGTTACTTATAATAACGCATTAGATTATTTCCTGTAAAAAATATTATAATTGCTTCTAAAGAAATCAATAAAAATGTTTACTAAATTTTGTGAAATTCTCAAACGTACGGAAAAAAATCTTTAAAACCTGTATTTTTAGCGTTGGTATCATGCCTAGATTACATAACAGTTACTAAGTAACTTGCATATGAGTTTAGAAAATTGTTATCGATGGAACAAATCTGTATAAGGTTGAGACAGCGTAGTTTCAGATTATATATTACTTTATATAATAATTTTAGCCGTTTACGAGAATTTATGATAAATATAAAATCAAACCTTGGCCCGTCTACTGTATATTTAAAGTATCCAAAACATCCGGATGTGAAGAAACAAATTTCAAATGCTGCAAAATTTAAAATGGTTTACTTCATAATTATGATCCATTTTTTTTATTTGTAATATATTTTTTTATTGCTCACGGTGGCAAAGGAATCGTAAAATGTTGTCTAAGGGAGCACTGCAGAGACTCTTGCAACAAGTATTGGTCTTGCATTTGAGCAACACTACACTTAATACAAACAAACCTTTAGTGGCAGTCGAGTCTACTAACTTATGATATTAACTTTCGCTCTTAGACCTCAGCTATTACTGAGGTCAAGGACAAAGGGCACAGATTAATCACCTATCTACCATAAAGCACGGTTTCATATTCAAACTATTATTGATTAATCAAATACATTTTATAAATTACTTTCATTTTTACGATGGATTTTATCATGATAACATATCCAATATAATATAGTAATCTCGTTAAGTCTAACGGTGCTGACGTATTTGTCTATATCATTTTTAATTAACCAATCTGTGCCTTTTTTTTTGCGGTGGACTATGGACGTGATCTCGCCCCGCCAAATCGGTCCGGGGTGACGGAAAATGCGGCGCGTGACCCCATAGATCCACAATGCATAACTCTTCTCTTCGCCGTGCGAGTGGCCCACCGGTACCCGATCTTTGCCTTCGGTGGCAACCAATCTATGCCTAACTTAAGCTAATTATATAAGGTATTGTTACCGTACCGAAGCGATTTTGTTTACAATATTTACACAAAACAAATTAGTAACAGCTTAGCAACAAATTCAGGCGTAAAATTGCTTTGATTGCTTAAAACCGTTCGTGTCTACGCAATTATTTATAGTTGACATAATGCTAATTGTCTATGATATATGTTTTTTTTTAAATAAAGATAACACCCCGCACTAAGGAATTAACTCTATTTTTACTAGCAAATTTCTATGTCCGTGATAGCACATGGATAAAATATAACCTGCGTTACACGCTGATCATGTAGCTTTCGATTGTTGAAAGAATTTCAAAAGTTGATTTTAGTACCTTTGGCGTAAAAGTATAACAAACAAACATAAGCGTAAAAGCATAACAAACAAACTAAAATCCACATTTATAATATTAGTTAATTGTTTATTGTTTCGCGTGGGATATTAAAACTTCTTTTTTGTTATACTTTTTTTTTTTATAAATTACTAGCTATGGAACGCGTATGAAACAACTTTTTTGAATATTTGATTTTTAAAATGTTATTATTCTCATACTTGTATTTGCCGACGACATCTAAATTTCAGGTATCAACTAAGACAATTTATGACTTATCCAAAGATTGACATATCAATCAATCCTTAAAATGGATATTTTTGTTTTAGGTGTTACCTAAAATTTAAGATCAGATGTTAAGCACCAGGGTATTGTGTTAGTAGGACATTAGTAGAACCTGTTTATCCTTTTATATGTATTTTAATAAGTTCCAATCGATCGAAAGCTACTTCCAAACATTTCGATTTTAACAGTTATTATAAACAGTTAAATGTTTTTTTTTTTATTTACGTTAGGGTTATTAAATAATAATTAAATTTAATATATATAAAATTAACCTACTTTAAATCTATTATGAATATCAATCGATTTCTTTAAAATTCTAAATGTATTTATTTAAATTTTAAACTCAACTTATCCTCGATGTAAGATTTGATACAAAGTATTTCGAGTCTCCAGATTCCTACTTAAGCTGCTATTAGCGTAGCATAATTTGTTGCAGGACTCAGGATCCTTTCCTATTTGATCGTCTATAGACTAATAAATTGCTGATTCAACATTCTCTTGCTCTTATCCCAATTACTTGGGGTCGATACAATATGTAATCTTCTTTCATAGTACATATTGTAAACGTTATTGACAATAGTTTCATGACCGGCCACCTGCCTGATATCAACCCTCCTTGGGAATAATAAATGGCTGATATTGTAATATCTGATCAAATTAGTTTTATTTGAAGTATTTACAATTGATTGAATCAAAAAGGTCCCTAATATTTCTATTAGAGTAAGTCTGAAAGTGACAACAGCGATAGAAAAGATTTGTAGCGCGAGATTGTCTTGGTACGGATATATGATGAGGAGGAATGAAAGCCATATGGCAAGAAAGATTACCAATATGAATGTAAATTGACGTAAGAAAAGCTTGTCCAAAGAGAATTTGATAGCAGATGGATAATTGTAAAGCGTAATCAATATCCTTACAATATTTACGGTCACATACTTTTGGATATTAATTTTTAATTTCTAAATGATAAGTATGTACATACATTATAGTATGTATGGATTTGACGGATAATATATATATGGAATATTTACAAAAGAGCATATAAAAAAATCATAAAACTTTGTGTTGACACTGCACCCAAACATGAGGAATAACCAAACGTAATGTGTTAACTACGTTTTTGTATTGCAATTACCTATTTAAAAAATTTAAAAACTATTACAGAATTAGTGTTAAAGGTAGACTTGTGTTTTCTTTCGGTTATGTATATAATTTATATTAAAATTTTACAAATTAATAACATTTGTAATATCGCTATCGTTTTATTAAATTTATACATTAGTCTCAACATTAATTTGAATTACGCGCTAAATGCATTTTGGAGGCATTCGAATAACGTTACAATAGACAGTTATTGTAAAAAAAAAACAATAATATACAAACATAAAAAAAATATATAATCATGCATACATATACATATATATATATACATAGGCAACAAAGAATTAAAAACATTTACTTACTTGCAGCTGTGCCCGTACTCGAATCCTTTATACTAATATCACAGGATTTTACGATATAAAAATATTACAAATATTTTATAAAATACACCACACTTAAACACTTAGATAAAACAAAGAATATTTACATTTATATTTACACACAATAGTGTTGAATTTAATTTTGATTAAATTACATTTGCGAATTTCGTTTTTTTTTAAAATAGTTACATTTTTTTTCTTTTTGATGCGATGTCGTATTACGAATGCGACCGACAGGTGCGTTCGGAAGCGCGTTCGCGGGCAAACTGTTCATTTAGGTAACATACCTTTGCCTTTAATATCAAGTGAACAACTCAATCAGTGATAATGATAACAATACGAGTAGATTCGTCAGCATCAGACGGGGGCTGTATTGCTGGCAGTGAACCGGTTCTACACGGTCAACGTTCTGTACAATGAATGTGTAATTTTTTTTAGGGCGAGAATTCAAGCGCATATATTTTTTTTTAATGTTTTGAGAATTTAGTCTGTGGATGCGCGCGTACGAGCTTATGCGAAACCGGTTAGAATCAGATTTACAAATATTCCGTTTGAGGAAAAGAAATACACCAAACATTTTCGAAGGATTTTAAAACCGTTCTATTTTAGTGTTTTGATTATAAAAACGAAAGTTTGTTATAAATAAATATGTAGGTGACGATAATTAATACTGAGTATTTTTTTGTGAACAAAATAACGAGTTCATTGAGTACACGAAGGCCTTTTTTATTAAGAGAGTGGTCCACAGGAAGTATCTAATATCTTTGCATCTTTAGACTTTATAAACACACTATTAATAAACATAATTTACAACCATACTTTTTGCATCACACGAAGAATTGTCGTGTGTGGAAATTGCACCGATACACTTGATGTAGAAAGTTAATGCTTACACCATTACACTATTTATATAGTTAATCTAAAGCTGGAAGATTACTGTAGAAAATAAAGCCAGAGTAAACTAAGAGATAATTCAAATCCAAAGAAAGAGAAGTAGAAACCATTAAAATCATTTCTAAGCTATGGTTTTGAAACGCTATGTTTTAAATAACCTTTGCTAATTCTGTTTTACCGTTCGGTGATAAATTAAGAATAATGACGATGAGTTTTATTACTAGCTCTCTTTTCTTAGAAAGATCTCATCATCATCTCAGCTCATATATGTCTCACTGTTGGACTCGAGCCTCCTCTGTAATGGGAGGGAAATTGACCTACTATATCACTCTGGTTAAGCGTGTGGGTCTGGGGGGGCACAGTTAAAACATTACTTATTTTTACTGATCGTCACGCCGCCTACTGATTGTTTGTACAAACCTAGCTGCCATTTTGTCCTAATTGTCAAAAGTTTGACAACTGAGAGTTGTTATTTTTTATTCCTTGCGTATGTTACTTATTGTCAATAATCTATTTTCGGTTATTAATGTTCTTTCTGGAAATTATCTCAATTTTCATTGTTAAGTTTATACTATTGCCGTTTCGTTAACGGCTGATATGTTTTTTTTTAATATTTCAGGGTAGGTCTCATAGTAAAAAAAATCCTATATAATTACATACACACATGTAGATACGTAGGTATATATGTATATTACTTCAACTTTAGTTCACCGCCTAAGATTTAGGTAGCAGCACTTTCCATACATGCATATTTTACCATCGAGTTGCCACTCTTTTTCAGTTAATATAATTTTACTCTTTGGTGTGGGTATAGGGCATGGAGACTAGAGTAAGGAGTACCATCTCAGTGTATTAAGAAGTGTCCAATGAACGGGAGCAAATTAAGGTGTCGCTATAGTAGCAAGTGGAAGCATTTTAACTGTTTACAAGTGGACACTTTTTTGACTAATCCCCCATACAAGATGGTACTCCTTACTCTAGTCTCCATGGTATAGGGTTTAGTTTATTTATTAAGTAATCTGTGGTTTAGTTTATTAAGTAATCTGTGGTTTAGTTCCGAATTTTCCTTTTTTGCATAGGTGTTATATGCGTTTTATATCCCGTAGTCGTCTCTTACGATCATCCACGGGGAAGATGAATTGTATTGTAAGGGAGTGGTGAATTGTATTAATACTCCTTCAACACACGGATTAAATCTTAGAGGCATAGTAACTCCTTATAGTTCATTTTCGTCTTTTACGATATCCACGGGTAAGCTTTCCCAAAACTCCAGAAGCGTCAAGCCTATTAAACTAATTTTGAAATATTATTTGACTTATTCAATAAATTCTGGGAAAAAAAAAGCCGGGTGCCCAATTGGGAGGATTTAGGGTTTGTATTGGCAGGCAGCGACGTAGCTATACCCTTGGTATTGCAAAGGTCCATGGGCAGCAGTAAAACTTACCATCAGGTTGCTCGTTTGCCAACATAAGCAATCAAAACAAAATTCTAGTGTTCATTATAATGACGTCCAATATTGGGCTTATAACTCTAGAGGAGCCCATGAGCTATAGGCCTCTACCTTTTTTTTGGCAGGTTATGGTCTGGACACACGTCGTCCATTCCATCCGAGAGAATGGAAGGGCGGTACGTGGCCCCATAACCCACCGTATTCCCTCCCCATCACCATTAGGCCGGCAACTAATACCGCTTCCTTGACATCCGTGGCCAGCCCGGGATAGGCCTCCTACCCAAGTTATACATTTGCCAGGAGTATGTTGCAGCCCTGATTTACGCGGTATTTAAGATTCCCACAAGTAAGTAAGAATAATGAAATATTGTATTCTTATTCAGTAGACACGGGCAATAAATAAATATTAATTAAAATTAGATTTAAATTAGCCGCTTTTACCTTATATGTC
The DNA here is from genome assembly GCA_905163515.2 of Lymantria monacha. Taxonomy (NCBI): domain Eukaryota; kingdom Metazoa; phylum Arthropoda; class Insecta; order Lepidoptera; family Erebidae; genus Lymantria; species Lymantria monacha. The sequence goes on along the minus strand of LR991107.1, from coordinate 7,198,896 downwards.
AATAGATGGCTCTGTGCATACTTCTGAATCGCAAGAATAATCATATAATTTTTTGTAGACTTAATCTTTTTAAAATATTCACTAATATCCTAAGTTTTGCTTAAGTTGCAATTTTTTAACGATATCTCAAGGATGTCAGGGACTTCTTCTGGTTCATGTACTGGACTACTGGGGCTGTTTCACTATATTTTAAAAAGTAAGTGAAGGTATCTTAAGGGAAATAATTTTATAATTCCAGCTCTCAGAAACCGACAAATATAATTTTCTTTGCATGCATGTATATAAGTCATGCATGGAATGAAATGAGCATGCATGTAGGAAGCATATCCTACATATTTTTTTAAAACAAGAACCACTGAATGTATGATATAAAAGTAATGAGAATACAATAGTCACTGTACCGTCCTTTTTCCTAGCTATCGAAAAAAATTATGAAGAAATATGACCAGCTAGAAAATTTTCTATGACTGCCAATACGAGTGCAATTGTAGTAGGCCAAGTTCGCTCATTTAGAAGAGGGCCGTTCCCAACAATGGTACGAATATAGGATAAAACAAAAGGGCAAAATCCACGATGGATTTTAATTAAATAACTATTGTAGAAATGATGCATGAATTGCAATTATAATTTAAAAATTAATCAATTAGGTTGTAAAATTGGATCAATATATATTGATTCCATATAAATTGTTACTTAATCGTGAGTATTATTTTATTTAGATATCTTTTATCTTAATAGACGTTGATAACAAATAAAGATTACAAATCTCTTCGATAGATGGCGCTGTACAGTGTTATAAATATTTTGAACAACTATATTTATATCAAATGAGTAGGTAATATTGTGGGACTATTTAGGATGCAGAATAAAAATACTTTTTTTTACGGCCGACGCTCAGATATTCTGTTTTGGGGGGACGTCGGTCGAGGAGAGGGTACTCCGTCGGGCCGACCACTGACGTCAAGTTACTCTGCTCCGGTGGTCGGCCCAACGACGAAGGCGACGTCACGGTTGGGTTATGGGTGTGCGTGCTTACGCCCCTCTGTCACCCCGGATGGAGTGGTGCGAGGAGTGCGCCCACCGGAGCCCACCCCAAAAAAAAAAAGATAATATTATGTTTGAAATTATTTTTATACTTCTTCTGTGCGTTTATATGTGAATGAACGCCTCCTAAACGACCGCTCGGGTTGAGAGCCCTCATCGCTCACCTACAAGTCCGGGTTAAGTTGTAACAGCCATCTACGGCTAACAACTGAGTCATACAAAAATACCTAAACGGCCGCATTAATTTAAAGATATTTTTGGGCATTTAGGTGAATTCAAAAACAGCTTGGTTTAACCGTTAGATCTGATAGGTGGCGCTGCAATCGATGTCAAGAAACTCAATTTTTATTTTTTTATGGATTTGTATAGAACAACAGCTTCTGTTCGATCAGCTGGTATCATCATCATTATCCTGCTCCTATCCCAATTACTTGGAGTCGGTATAATATGTACACTCCTTCCAATTGAAAATCTTTTATGATTGGACTACCTGACGTCAACCCTCCGTCGCCTCGGACGAAACAGGCGGCGCGTGTCCGGACCACAATCTATCCAAAAAAAAACTATACAGTGTCAGACAAATTGAAGGATTTTAAGAGTATGTCAAGTTTCCCTTCTCTTGTATTATCTGCAGACTTTTGACGGGAATTTGAAAATGTCATGTGGTGCTCTTGTATTATATTCGATATCTTAGTGTTTTAACGTGTTATATTAGATAATGTTGATGGCATTTTATGTAATGTATGAAGCGGCGGAACTACTGGGATGAAGTGAATATCATATAAAAGTGCTTTACAACGTTTTCGTTTTCCATCAAAATTCCCACAAGATACCATTAACAATGTGGCCATTGCACTGTTAATGGCGACAATTTGACTTAGACAATGACTAACTTGAAAGATTAAAAACGTGAAAATATTAACATCAATTGAAATTAAATTAAATTACCTGCTCTTATCCTAATTATTTGGGATTAAAGCAATATGTACTCTTGTATTGTACATATTGCAAAAGTTATTGGCAATAGTTTTATGACCGGCCGTCTACCTAACATGAACCTTCCTTTTTTTTTGCGGTGGGCTATGGACGTCGCACCCCGCCAAATCGGTCCGAGGTGACGGAAGAGGCGGCGCGCAACCCCATTAACACACCCTGCAAGCATCTCTTCTTCGCCGTGCTAGCGGACCACCGGTACCCGATCTTTGTCTTCGGTGGTCCGCCCGGCGGTATGCCCTCTCGGGTTCCTCTCTCGTCGACGCCCCGACAGCTTTCGCCGTCGAGGCGTCGCCCTCACAACATGAACCTTCCTTGGGAATGTAATTGTTGATCAGACGCTATAAGCATATAACATACAACGTACTACGATACGGCAATTATTATTAATTACAATTAATACACAAGAATATAATTTCAAATTTTACCTGTTGACATCCGCCCATACGGCACTGCATCTCGAAATCCAAAAACTGAATATATTCTTGAAAACATATTATTTATAATTAAAATATTTAAATAACAAATTCAGATATCACAGAGGAAATAAATGCTATGTAAAACCATGCTTCTGGGTGTACAAACTGACATAATATGACGTGAAACCATAATGTATAATCCATACCTAGAGATAAAGTTGAACAATTATTTGAGTTGTTTTTCCTTACTCTGAAGTATAATCGTTTTTAATGATGTTGTAGTAATTATATCGGAATACCGCTTGTGAGATCTGGTACAGCCATATTTTAGTTTGTATTAATATTTAGAAAAAAAAGAAAAGTAATATATCCGACTTCAAAGGAAATTGGAGCTAATATTTATAAATGAATTTATTTAACAGAAGTAATTTAAAAAAATATACGTGTGGTGACGAAGTAAGAATACAATTCACCACCCACTGTCTTACCCGTGGGTGCTCGTATGAGACGACTAAGGGATATAAAACGCATATAACATCTATGCAAAAGAAGGAAAACTCAAAACAAAACCCTCTACCAACACATCTGACCAGCGTGGTTTGGTAGGTTAATTTCCCTCCCATTACGGAAGAGACCCGAGCCCAACAGTGGGACGTATATAGGCTGTGAGGATGATGATGATGAATTTAAAAAATGAGCCCGCCGAATAAATTTCTTTTTATTACTATATATATTTCTTTTTATAGTGGTAAGCGAGTAAACAGCACACATGATTCTAAGTGTTACTGCCACGCATCACTTTTGCAATACGAGGGGGTACAGCTAAGCCGTTGCCTACTAACCAAAACCCACCTAAGTTGGGCTGCCAGCTATATTGCTCACCGAACAACACGCAAAAGTACATTGGCACTGCTGAGACGTCGATTTTCTACGAGGGTCTATCTACTATCACAGACGAACAAACACGCGGCTGTAGGCAGAAAACTGTCAATAGTGTGGGCCTACCACTACTAAATTTAACTGCTGAGCTCGAGTCTCCTCCATAACAGGATAGAAATTAACCTACTATACCACGCTGGTCAGACGTGTTGATATAGAGTTTTGTTTCTAGTTTTTCTTCACTTGTATGGATGTTATATGCATTTTATGTCCTTTAGTCGTTTTTTACTATCACCCACGGGTAATTAATTAAGATAGAGGGCGGTGAATTGTTTTCTTACTCCGTGACCACACGGAATTTCAGTACCAATACACATCATCATCATTCTACTCTTATCCCAATTACTTGGGGTCGATACAATATGTACTCTTATTTCATAGTACATATTGTAAAAGTTATTAGCAATAGTTTTATGACCGGCCGCCTGCCAGACGTTAACCCTCCTTGGGTATGTAATTCTTGACCAAACGGCATCAGATGGAGTTGGCCCAGGTCGTTACAAGTCTCTTAGTCGTATTTTACGACATCTACGAGCAAAGTAAGGTTTGGTAGTATTCTTAGCCGCTACCACACAGCATAACAATATGCACAATAAAAGATTTTAATTTACTCTATACTTGAAACTATTTTAAGTGTAAAACAAAGATAAAATTATATTAATAATACATATTATAATGTTTATGTGACATTAATAATTATGTACTATTATTAATTATATATATTTTATCAATTAGTTGGGTATTTGAAATAAAACTATTATTACGGATTCTAACACGTTGATATTTGATTTTTAATTTCCCGACGTTTCGAACATTTTACAGCGTTCATGGTCACGGGAGGACTAATTTAAATATAGAATAATTTTCTTTTTTTTGTACTGGCAATGAATTCGTATTGAAAATGTGGATCAAAATTTAATAACTGATACTGTAGCGGGCGGATAGAGATAGCTGTGTGGTAACGGCTATGAATACTACTATACTATCAACCCTTACTTAGCTCGTAGATGTCGTAAAAAACGGCTAACAGCCTTATAACGACCTTGGCCAGCTCCATCTGTTGCTATTTGGTCAACAATTACATTACCAAGGAGGGTTGACGTCTGGCAGGCGGCCGGTCATAAAACTACTGCCAATAACTTTTACAATAATTACTATGAAAGAAGAGTACATATTGTATCGACCCCAAGTAATTGGGATAAGAGTAGGAGAATGATGATGAATGATGACTGTAGCGGGCAGATATAAATCTCTGTAATAACGATGACTTCTTGAATGAGTCCTCCCGTAACCACGAACGCTGTAAAGTGTTCAAAACGTCGGGAAATTAAAAATCATATACAAACGCGATAGAATCCGTAAAAATAGTTTTATTTCAAATGTGTAATATTCGCGTAAACATCAGAAATCATTAGTTAAGTATTTATAGTTAGTATGGTATATATATGGTATATATAAGGATGTAGGTACCGAGGGAGACCGAGACTAACCTACCTAGACCAGATCGGTCATGTACTGAAGGAAGGTGGAGTCAAGAGTCTCCGAAACCGGCGAGCGTGTATGAAGAGAATTATGAATGTTGAGGAAGCGAGTGAAGTATGCAAGGATAGAGTTCTCTGGCACTCTGTTCTCTCTGCCTACCCTGCAAGGGATGGTGTGATGATATGTATGTATATATGTATGTATGGTATATATACTTTCCGTGAGGTGACGGAGTAAGAATACATTTCACCACCCCTTATCTTTCCCGTAGGTGATCGTAAGAGACGACTAAGGGATATAAAATACATATAACATGTATGCAAGAGAGGGTAAAGTCGAAACTAAACCCTATACTAATACGTCTGACCAGCGTGGTATATTAGTTCAATTTCCCTCTCACAGTGGATGAGGCTCGACCCCAACAGTGGGACATATATGAGTGTGATTGTTGTCTTTTTAAAGAAAAAAAATCATACAGTGTCGACCTCATATAAATTAGGGAAAAGTCTTCGACATTTCTTGTTTCAATTGTACTCCGTTTTCTTTAATAAAAGCTATAATTTTCCTATATAAAGAATTTACGATCTATAAAGATATATTTGAACAAGGTAGGTAAATTACTTCATATAAAATGTAATATGTTCATACAATAAAACTGATTAACTGTTTCAAGATATGAATGTCATAAAGATAGTTTAAACGACTGTATAGACATAGTAGTTTGTTTTTACACAACTACTGAGAAAGATTATGTGTTTTCTCTTTTTTGATAGCTATATAGATAATTAGTGATAACTTCTTATGGGAGGGTAAACCGCTTCGTTACGTAACTCGTAACGGCGCCGGTCTGTCTAGCTTCCCTTTCTCTCACGCATATAGCAGCGGTAGGCAGGTTCCTCCTCCGTATTAGAATGTGATGTTATAAGATTTTAATAATAAATAACCTTTCATTACATTATCATTTTAATATACATAAAATTTAAGTAATATTTCAATATTACATATACATAGTTCAACTTAGATTAGTTTAAGTGATCACTTCTGTCGAGCGTCCCGAGACGCACACGTTTTTTTTTTTTTGTATTGGCAATCAGCTACTTATACGAGCTATTGTTGCCAGTGTAGAGTTAGTAGTAGTAGAGAATAGTACTTTAGCCAGACTGTTAAATGATATCTTCTGAATATCTTGGTGGAAAACGAAAATGTTCTAAAGCACTTTTGCATCATATTTACTACATCCCAGCAGTTCTTTCGCATCACATTACATAAAATGCATCACATTACATACAATAAAATTTAATATAACAAACACGTTGAAAACACATATTGAATATAATACAAGACCATCATGAGGCTCTCATACTGCCAAAAGTCGATTATGTGTTTTAGACACCGATTTTTTTTATGGCAGGCTATGGTTTGGACGCATCGCGCCCAATTTAGCTGGGATGACGGCATTTGTGGCGTGTGATCCCATAAATTACAGTATACTATACCCTGAAAGAGAGTGTTCCCTGTTGAGAGAGCCGGAAGCCCAATTGGGTGGGTTTGGGGTTTATATTCGTAGGCAGCGGCCTCCACTGACGTCAAGTCACTCTGCTCCGGTGGTCGGCCCAACGACGAAGGCGACGTCACGGGTGGGTTACGATTGTGCGTGCTTACGCCCCTCTGTCGCCCCGGACGGAGTGGTGCGAGGAGAGCGCCGACCGTAACCCACCCCAAAAAAAAAAAAACGGCAGCGGCCTAGTTATACCCTTGGTATTGCAAAGTTCCATGGGCGGCAGTGACACTTATCATCAGGTGTGCTGATTGCTCGTTTGCCACCAAAAGCAATAATAAAAAAAAAGAAAAAAAAACCCTTAACCTTTGCCTTAGTCGCGCGGAAGAAAAGCCAGATTGAATACGATCAAACCGTAGATGTATAAAAAGAAAATAAATCATGTGTCAGAAGCAGCCAAAATCTTGCCATGTAAAGTTTTTTTTTATCGATATCAATAATACCATTATCGTTATTAAATTAGGTACTGAATTTAGATATAATCGAATAACGAGATGTTATCTAAACAGTAATACGTCATATAACGACAAAATCGTTTGATTGCGTTGTATTTAACGACATTATATCTAGATAATTTATTATATCTAAATAATCGGACTTGTACTTTAAAACCTACGTACTATAAATATCTTTATATATATATATATATATATATATATATATATACGACGGATTTTGTTGAAATTTTTTGTGTGTTCGAGGGGATTCGAGAATGGTTTAGATTCGCAATTGGACCCGGTAGGTGGCGCTGTTGTGGGTATATTAAACGGCTGGACCGATTAAGATGAAATTTTCTAAGTATATTCCAATGGGTTCCTGGATGATTTCAAAACACAATTGGACCCGGTAGGTGGCGCTGCGATCGAGTTGTGGTATTTTTACTTTTCGTACATTGACTGCTAGGCTATAGGTATATATGTGGTGATAATTTAAAATTAAAATTTGACTGGACGGATGGTGAAGTGGTTAAGGTACCCTGCATCCATAGGAGACGTAAACGCCGACCAAGGGAACAAGCAAATGGGCAATAATATTTTCCCTTTGAATGTGTAGATGGCATAGTGATTAAGACACCGAATTAACGTGCCACATGTAGCGTATTCTGAACATAGTCATACATCTAAAGTGTAGACCACTTTAGATGTATGACTAAAAAAAAAACTTCTTATCATCAGTATAGATCGTAAAGATTGTTTGTGAAGATAAATCTAGTGCTGTTGAATTATTATTGATAAAGGCAATCGTTCAATGGCAGGAAATGAACAATGAAACTATTTAATTGAGATTAGATTATCTTATGATCACATATAATATACTTACGTATTAGATTTAGAATATGCTGTTACGATTAAAATATTTTAGAGTCAAGGGTAGCTCCTATTCACGCCCCGACAGCTGTCAGGGCGTCGATGAGAGGAACCCGCGAGGGTAAATCCCCGGGCGAGCCACCGAAGACAAAGATCGGGTACCGGTGGCCCATTCGCACGGCGATGAGAGGAGAGTTGCATGGTGGGGCTATGGGGTCACGCGCCGCCTCTTCCGTCACCCCGGACCGCCTTGGCGGGGCGAGATCACGTCCATAGTCCACTTCAACAGAAAAAAAAAGGGTGGCTCCTATTCTGATTGTCTTACGGATGTAAAACAAGAAATGCGCATAGCGAGAACTCATCATCATCATCACAGCCCATATATATATAGGGTTTTGTTTCGAGTTTTCCTTCTCTTGCACAGATGTTATATGCATTTTATATCCCTTAGTCGTCTCTTATCACCCACGGGTAAGATAGGGGGTGGTGAATTGTATTCTTACTCCGTCACCACACGTATAGTGAGAATTAGTGTTGCCCAAATGTAAAATTCTTGCGAGTCTCGCAACTCTCGTTGTTACGATAACACAGGATCACTTGTTCTGATGGAAAAGAAAAATCCACATAGAAATGAAAAATTCCAACTAAATTAATGAAATTATATTCATCTAGTGGCACTAACTGTTACATTCGTTAGTTCTAGTGGCATTAACTCTTATCCCAATTACTTGGAGTCGACGCAATATGTCATCTTCCTCCATACATTCCTATCAGACGTCATCTCTGTAGTCACTCCCTGTCTATCCATGTCACGTCTCACGCAGTCCATCCATCTTTTCTTTGGTCTTTCTTTAACCCTAAAGCCATGGCCGGGCCTTATAAAAATGTTGTATATTTTTCCCTTTAATTTAAATTACTTTTAATTATTCTGCAGTCGCATGCAAAATCATACAGATTTTGATTTAACGCGAGTTCAATTCTGGCATGCGGTGATCATTTTTGAGCATAAATAGCCAATAATTAATCAATAATTCAATTCAAATACTTAATTTTTTCGATCCCCTAAATATATAAAAATATCCGAGGATATATCCTAAAGACAATTTCGGACGTATGAAGCAGCGGTCACAAGTACGAGTAGTAATGTATATATAAGGCGGGCCCATACTAGTGATATTAATTACTGACCGACTCTGACGATTCAATTACAATCACTCAAGAAAGAGCCTACACGGCCCGCGCGGCCACAACACATAAATATCCGCGCTTCCGCCCCCGCCACCGGTGACGAAAGATACGACGCGAAAAAGTCATAAATTCACTTTGTTATCAGCGACGCCCCGAGCCGAGGTCCGTTCACCACAGGGTGAGCCCTCGGGCGTTGTCGCTTAAAATTTTTATCGGGTTGAGAGCCCTCAGCGCTCACCCATAGTCCGGGTTAAGCTGTGACAGCCATCTGATGCTAAGAGCTAAAAAACAGACACATAAAAAAAGAAAAAAAAAATAGTGATATTAACTTTTTTTGCGGCGGGCTATGGTCTGGTCCCACCCCGCTAAATCCGTCCGGGGCGACAGGGCAGACCTAGGGCAGCATCAGGCGCAGGTACTAGCGCCTGCGCCGCCCAAGTCTCAGAGGAGGATGTCCTCCCGGACTCGTTGCGCCGTCTCATTCTGCGAGATAACTGCCTTGCAGAAGGCGGCGACCGCGTCCCAGTTCCTGACGCTATCAACCATCAGCAGTGTCAGGTCGCCACCGATGGCAACGACGAGGCCACGGTACTGCTGAGCCCAGGTCATACAAAACTCGAACGTATGCTGCGCCGTGTCCTTGTCACTGCGCAGCATACGTTCCACTCCTTGCGACCGTATAGAGGTACTTGCCGAAGCAACTATGCCCCGACAAGACCTGCACCAGCCGTAAAGAGAAGACCCCATAATGCCGCTCCATCCACTCTATCAGTACGGGCTGGAGGGCCTCAACGGTAGGAACACCGAACCAAGGCCTCTCCAGCCGCGTAACCGCCAGGCGGCCAGCTCGCTGTGCGATACAACACCGCGAATTGCAGAGGTTCACCGGTAGAGATCGGAGAGCATCTCAGCCTCCAAGTCCCACGGGGGGGTTCCGACCAATGTACACGCCGCCTCGGTCGTCACCGTGCGGTAACCGCAGATGGTTCTAACCGCCGTAACTCTCTGTGGACGCCACAGAAGAGCCCTGAACCGGACGGTCAGAGATCTCGCTTACACGGGTGCGCCGTACAGCGTCATTGAACGGAACACCCCGCGTACAGCCGTCTACCGCATAAGCTGTGAGAGGGCGGAGCCGGGGAGCAAGTCTGCGGAAATGCTCCCGGATAGTGATATTAACCTTAGAATATACAGTATACGGTCGATTGCGGTTCGTTCATGCATTTATTTTGATATTTATAACTTATTTACAAAACATTCACGGGCCGCAAAGAAGACGTTCCGCGTCGGGCCGCGTGTTGCCGACCGCTGCTGTAAAGTGTTCGAAACGTCGGAAAATTAAAAATCAAATACAAACGCAAATAATTAAATGATAAAGGCTAACTAATACATATGTACCAATATAGCAATAATGTATTAATTAATCATATAAATATTCATAAACATATTAATATTTAATTTTATATAACAATACAATTTATCTATAATCATTCATCAAATATTATAATTAATGTTTTATCTGGTTTTCCATCTATATATATATGTAGATTTTATCTGTATTTAACGAAAAAGAAATCGATAAATTAAGCAATAATCATTGCGCAGAGATTTTCAATGATTCATGATTTTAAAACTTAGGTATTATTTACTGAAAATACATATTATACATACACACTGCAACATATAATTTAGACAAAAAAAAAACGTATTTTTTAGATTCAAAGTAAAGGACTAAAATTCGAAAATTATATAAAAATAATACTATTAAGTCTACGCACACAATAAAACGACCCAAACAAGATTAAGAATAAAAAACCAAACTAAAGACAAACTATAAACACAGAAAAAGTTCACTTTGGCTTAACAATTTGGCTGAAAATTATTTAATTTGGCTAGTATTTACCAGCTGTGTGGTAGCGGCTTCGAATACTACCAACCCTTACTTTGCTCGTGGATGTCGTAAAAGACGACTAAGAGCCTTATAACGACCTAGGCCTACTCCATCTGATACCGCTTAGTCAACAATTATATTCCCAAGGAGGGTTGATATCATCACGCTCGCACGGCGAAGAGAGGCGCTTTGCAGAATGGGTCTATGGGGTCGCGCGCCGCCTCTTCCTGGTCACGCCCCGGACCGATTTGGCGGGGCGTGACCAACTCCATAGTCCAACGCAAAAAAAAGGTGGCCGGTCATAAAACTATTGCCAATAATTTTCACAATATGTACTATGAAAGAAGAGTACATATTGTATCGACCCCAAGTACTTGGGATAAGAGTAAGAGAATGATGATGGCTAGTATTTACTAGCATTAAGTTTAGTTACAAGCAGTATTTAATTAATTTTCTTTCGGTCTATAATTTGCAGTTAAGTGTCGCCTATCTAAGGGCACTTGGATTTTTAAAGCGAACATAACGATACCTTAAATGTCAAACCTCCAGCTGATTGGATGATATAAGGTAATAAATAAATATACATAGAAACTAATATTAAAAATACGTGCCAAACCCCATACGTAAAAATAAAATGGTATTAGGGTCAATTTGTGGACGGAATGCGCCATTTTTTTTTTGATAACGCAGTGGTCCGAAAATGCATTTACGCACCACCCCCCGGAATGGGGAGTGTGGGACTCGTTAGCCTCGGGGCTAGAATACCCACTAAAACATACACTGCGATCGCTGTTAGCCGAGAGGACTTTGACAGCTTAACCGGACTATGGGTGAGCGCAGAGGGCTCTCAACCCGGTATGAGTTTTAAGCGACAACGCCCGAGGGCTCTCCCTGCGGAGAACGGACCTCGGCTCGGGGCGTCGCTGGTAGCAAAGTGGGCGTGCCCACGTTTGAGATATTGACTGTTACGCGTCGCTTCTACCTTCCCCAGCGGCGGAGGCGGAAGCGCGAATATTTATATATTATGGCCGGGCGGGCCGTGTAGGCTCTTCCTTGAGCGATTGTAATAGCATCGTCAGCGTCGGTCAGTACATGTCGAGGACGTCGGTTCGCGGATATTCTTGATGGGGTGTAGTTAGCCGCCCCAATCACTAATTGGTTGGGGTGTGTCATGGCAGAGTCAATGAACCTCTGGTAGCACCGCTTCATGTATTGCCTGATGGTCGGCAATTCGAGGTCGATGTGAAGATCGACGTTTCGAATGAACCACGGTGCCCCCGTGGCTCGTAGCATGAACCGGTTTTGTAATGTTTGTAATCTGCGGATCCTTGGTGGATTAACGTGTGCGAACACTACGCTGGCATAGGTCATGATAGGCCGTATGCAGGCAGTGTATAATCGGACCTTGTTCTTCAAGGATAGTTTTGATTTGGCGTTTAATAAACAATGAAGGCGGCCCATCACAAAGGCAGCGCGCGCACGAACCTGGCTTATGTGTGGTACGAAGGTAAGTCGACTGTCAAGGGTCACTCCTAGATATTTGGCTTGCCTGCACTAAGTGACAGGCTTATTGAATAAAATAAGGGGAGGGATTTCATCCGGGGAGCAGATGCGGGCAGTTCGCTTAGTAAACATTACCGCCTGACTCTTCTCGGCATTTATTTCTATTCTCCATTTCCTATACCAATTGGCAAGGGCGGTAACCGCTTTCTGGAGTGTCTTAGATACGGTTGTCGGGGAATAACCAATAGAGTGCGGTATCATCGGCATAGAGTGCCGTATGTACGCGAGTGAATTTGGGTAAATCGCTAGTATATAGCGTGAAGAGAAACGGAGAGAGGACCGATCCCTGAGGGACACCGGCCTTGATAGGTTGGGCAGTCGACAACGTCCCGTCCACCCTGTAGCAAAAGCTGCGATGACTCAGATAGTCATGTATAATTAAAATTAAATATTCTAGGTCTTTAAAACTATATAATTTATGAATTAGTCCCTCATGTCATACTTTATCGAACGCCTTCGCTACGTTTAGGACTAGTACGCCAGCGTACTTGCTACTAACGAACTGATGGTGTACTCGACTAATCTATATAGTTGTTGGACACAGCTGTGCTGTGGACGAAAGCCAAACGGCGCGTCGGGTATTAAGGCGTTAGCCTCAGCGAATGTACGTAGCCTACTGAGTACTATCCGTTCGTATAATTTACCTAAGCTACTCAGTAGGCTGATAGGGCGATAACTATTAGGTTCGGTACGTTTTTGCCGGGTTTGTGGGTTCCGATTACCATGGCCTCTTTCCACTGTGAAGGAAAGATGTTATAAGTGAAGGCTGCGTTAAAAATACTACACAGTATTAATATTAGGTGGGCGGGGAATAATTTAATGATTTTATTAGTTGTTCCGTCCGAACCTGGGGCTTTCCAGGCTACTAGACCCTTGACCAGCGACCCGACCTCGTCGGTGGCCACTGCTGGGATACGCTGATCGTGGTTGTCGTTTGTTTGCGATCGCGATAAATTGATACGACGAACCATTACGGTGTTGATGTGGTGATAATAATGTTATTTTAGATAGTTATAGCGCCACCTGGTAATAAGTATAACACGCATGGAGCGAGTGAACGCAATTAGTTAAAACACAGTCATATATAATGGAATGATTATAGAATTTGTTGATGATAATATTAATGATATATTGCTTATATTTTGATGATATGTTTATACGCTTATTTGTATACGATGATTAATTATATCACCATTGATTACGTGCACATTATTGTAATTATCTTATCTAATTATAATATGCAAGTAACATTATCTTTTAAGCTAATTTATATGTCATAATACATTTTTGTATAATGACGTCACTAAATTTATTTAATCTTTTTTGGGAAATCCAAAAAGTGCAAGCGTCGTGCACGTGTATTTTTTTTTCATTACCTTCTCAACGAACTCCTAATTGTGAATACCTACTGTAAGCGTAGAATAGATATACTTACTAGCACACCAGGCCACGCGTTGCTGTGGCTAAGGTAGCCTCAGTAATACGTGGTGGATTTGCTAATAAATTGTAGCTTATATGAAACGTTTGTACGTTTAATATAGCGCCATCTATTAAATACTTACTCAATCCAGTCAACAGATACCGCCATTTGTTAGAATCGTTTGGAGATGACAGATAATTATGATTGTCAAATAATAGACAAATAATTTAAAATAAAATAATATTGCGACTATAAATTGAGATGGAAGCTATCCTATCTTTTAAGTTGGATCAAACTACACATGCTGTGCAAATCTGATTAAAAATCAGTTAAGTACTTTAGGAATCCATCGCGGACAAACAACGTGACGCGTAATTTATATATATTAAGATTTTATTGTGAGTGTCGGAAGGAGAGATGAAGAGATCTCGACAATGAATTCAGTGGAAATAAAATCCTTTTTTTTTTAAATCAATCACTCAGCACCAAATAAATAATCAAACCAAATAATCCTTGTATTGAAGGCGACTTTACAAACACACAATTAACGCAGACAAATTACACCTAGACTCAAAACAACACTTTGTAGATCGCACAAAGGGATAACAATATCATGAGTAGGCATCGAACCCACGGCACTGGCATGGAAGGTCGATATCTTAACTACTACGCCATCTGTGCAGTCAAATGTTTTTATTGCCTATGGTGGCAAACGAGCAAGCAGCGCATCTGATCATAAGTGACAATGTTGCACATGGACCTAGCAATACCAGGGGCACAAATATAATTCGCACTTGTATGAAACTAAAACACGTGTTGTGAATGTAGAAACTGGAAAGAGGTTTTATTTCTATCTTGTTGGTAACTTTTTTCGAGACTTTATTAGCGGTTTTGCGGTCAACTTCAACCTGTTTTACTTTTTTGTTAGTGATGCGCGCGCATCTTAAAATTTCATTCTCATCATTTTTTTATAACGCGCCTAAAGAAGTAAAATTTCAAAAAATCGGCCAAGTGCGAGTTGTACTCGAGCACGAAGGGTTCCGTAAAACTAAAAAAATATGTGATATAACTAAAAATTTAAGGTTTTCGAAATGTTTCCTTTATATGTGCTATAAAACATTGCTTCATGCCAAAATTCAAGATACTAGGTCCACTGGAAGTACCCTTTAGGTTTTGATTCCTTTGCAAGTAGTTGCGAGTTTAAATTTATGCGGCTTAAATTGCTGTTTCTTTTGATTGCGTTGACATAGAAGTTAGTGATTTTATTACAACTTAAAGGTATTATAGACCTGAGTATTTGTTATGAATTTTAATTTAATACCTCTACACGTTCAGGAGGAAAAGGCTAGTGAGTTTAAAATTATTAAAAATATTGTTTACATATGCTGTAATTAAAAATTTACGGTTTCCACAAATTTTCCTTTATCTGTACTATAAGACGTTGCTTTGTACCAAATTTCAAGATTCTGAGTTTACGGGGAAGTACCCTGTAGGTTTTCATTCCTTTACGAGTGTCGAAAATTTGCAGAAATTTGCGACATAAACAGCTGTATCTTTTGATTGCGTTAGCTTAGAACTTTCATTTTTTCACAGCTTTAAGAAACAGTAGACCTGAGTATTTGATCTAAATTTCAGCTTGATACCTCCACGCGTTCCTGAGAAAAAGGGTCTTAACAGACAGACGGACAGACAGACGGACGGACAACAAAGTAATCCTATAAGGGTTCCGCTTTTTCCCTTTCGTGGTACGGAACCCTAAAAAGATTATTTTATAAGCAAAATTTTCGTACAAGTAATACTAAAATTTTATGAAATTTAAAAAATAGAAACTTTTTGTATCGGCAAATGTTAGCGTAGCAGCATTTCAAGAATGGAGCACAATCAAACGTTTCGCGCTGTAAAGTATGCAACATAGATCCATTCACATCCCATCTAATACAATTGCCATAGTGTCACAATTTTCATAATGTCACAATTTTTATAGTGGTAATGCCAAACTGTTAATAGTATTCTGTCTACAGGCGTGGGCTGGTCCGTCCGAGGTAGTACCACACTCTCGTGGAAAATCGACGTCTGAGCAGTGGCAATATGCTATTGTGCTTTGTTCGGTGAGCGAGAGAGCCGGAAGTTGAACTTTCTTTGGGATTGCCATTGGTAGGTTAGCTATACCCCTGGTATTGCAAAGGTTTTAGGGCGGCAGTAACACTAACCATAAGGTGTGCTGCTTGCTTGTTTGCCATCAAAAGCAATATAAAAAAAGCTTTGTGTAATCAATAAATAATTTTCAAACTGGATAAGTGATTACTATTGAAATAATATTAAACAGTATACTTACATAATGAAATAGATTTTTAAGGTTATTAGAGAGCATATTTTCTCCTTTATTTTGCAGATCGTAGACAGAGAATAGCAATTTATAATATAATAGAGATTGTATGTCGTTATTTTTGAGTATAGCTACCTGTGCTATATCTAATTATTAAATGGAAATACTTTTCTAACTAATCTACATCTACAAAAGAGAATGTTTGTATATATGACATCGCTTAACTCATAAACTATTTGACTAATCATTATGATAATTGCTACGTATATGTATTTTTCCACGGAGAAGGTTTATATGCTATCCCCATTGATGTAACTTGCCACCAGGCGGCGCTGCGATATAACGGCTTCTACAAACAAACCAACAAACTGGATTTGCTAGTACAATATACATACATACATACATATCATCACGCCATATCCCTTGCAGGGTAGGCAGAGAGAACAGAGTGCCAGAGAACTCTATCCTTGCATACTTCACTCGCTTCCTCAACATTCATAATTCACTTCATACACGCTCGCCCGTTTCGGCGACTCTTGACTCCACCTTCCTTCAGTACGTGACCAACAGAGATGTGATTTATTTGAAATACTTCTATTTAAAATGCAAATACAAAATGCAAAATACCTATTTTGTATTTTGCATCTAAATGCCTTTTAGTAAAAAACATTTTGTATTTTATTTGAAATACCTTTCGAGATGTATTTTGCATTTTTAATATTCATTTCAAAATGCAAAATACTTTGTGATTAAGTTTAGCCAACATTACTAGTCAAACAAAATGAAATGAACGAATGACGCTTGTATTGCCGAATTTGACCGATAGAGGCGCCGGCTAGCCATGCGCGCCCTTATTTTGATTTGATTTGATGACCTACTTTTATGATATTGAAGTGTTGTTGTTATCCCTACAATCCTGGAACGGCTATATAGCCATTACAGGATTGTAGGGACTGTACTATAACAAGATAAGAGAAAAGAAAAGTGTAATAATAATAAAATAAGAACTATCCTTACTAATATTATAAATGCGAAAGTAACTCTGTCTCTCTGTCTGTCTGTTGCTCTTTCACGCCAAAACTACTAAACCGATCTAAATGAAATTTGGTACACAGATAGTCTAGAGCCTGATAAAGGACATAGGCTAATCTTTAATGCAAAAAAGGGTTGTAAAGGGGGATGAAAAGTTGTAAGGAAGTATTGTCATTTTTAAAGCCAGAAGCTTGAAATTTGTTTTTAGACTATTGATTAGATATAAATAAATATGAAATTAATATTTTGTAAACAATTTACCCTTAAGGGGTAAAATAAAAATAGGCAATGAAAAACTTTAGAAAAGTAACCTTTTACGCGGGCGAGGCCGCGGGCAGAAGCTAGTTTAAAATAAAACTACTCTTACGGATTCTATCGCATTTGTATTTGATTTTTAATTGCCCGACGTTTCGAACACTTTATTGCGTTCAAGATCACGGGAGGACTAAGGTGTCACACGTCCAATAAGTTATCAGTTATTAAAGTACAAATTCATTGCCAGCACAAAAAGAACGTGATTCTATATATAAAATTTTATAATGCTTATGATCAGTTATTATTGAACATCTAATTTATGATAATTATTATATTGTGGTAATTTACTTGTAGTCTATAAAATATAGCTTGATCTCTGTGACAGTTCTCACTAGTGCGGCACGCTTACGATGCAGTCCGTAATTTTGTCGATATAATTCTTTATTTTTCAAAGTGATTTGCTACTGCAATTGAAAAACAATATATGAAAATCTTATTGAATTTCAATCAAATGGAGGGGTGAATTGATTATAAATTTAAAATAATCTATGAAAATCTTATTAAATTTAAATTAATGGATATTATTTAATTTAAGCTAAAGCTGTTAATTCATTATTTTTATTATTCGAAAGGAATGCATCCAAGTTCATCGTCACTATTATAATCATCGCTGGAGCATTCCTGTAGGTTGATGATGAGTTCTTGGTCACAGATTATTTCATGAATAATCATGTTTATTTTATAAAAGAAAATGTCTTTTTAATATAAAAGAAATGGTCTTATTAATGTTATAACTGATGTCTGAATATTAAATTAACGCAATTTACTTATTTTACATGCCCGTGTGGCGACGGGAATAGAATACAAAGGTCGTCACCCCTTGTTTGCCCGTGGGAGTCGTAAAAATCGGCTAAGGGTCTCACCGGGAGATTGGGCAGCGGCTATCTCCCGGGAAACTTAATAACATCTACCGCGATCGCCAATCCGCTCGCCAAGCGTGGCGATTATGGCATTATTACCCCCCCAAAATAAATATGGATGTAGAAAAAGTCACGGCCCCCAGTCACGGCAGTTCCGCTGTTCCATGGGCTCATTTTGGTAGCGGGCCTGTTGGTGGCGGGGCAGGGGGTGCTAGGAATCTGCGGCCGCGATCCAGCTACCAAAAAAATCGACCCTTGGCCCTGGTAACACACAACGTTCAGACGCTTAGGACCGACGAGAGGGTCATCGAACTGGAAGAGGAATTGAGCAAAATCCGATGGGACATTGTAGAATTATCAGAAGTGCGAAGAGAGGGGGAGGGCACGATAATCCTCCGGTCTGGAAATTTGCACTTCTACCGGGAGGGAGATCACCCATCCCAAGGCGGTGTAGGGTTTATCGTTCGTAAGTCTCTCGTAGAGAACGTGGAGAGGATCGAAAGTGTGTCAACAAGGGTAGCGTACCTTATACTCAGAATTACCAAACGGTATTCGTCGAAGGTCATACAGGTTTACGCACCGACTTCGACATACTCCGACGACGTAGTGGAGGCCTTATACGAGGATATCTCGAAAGCCATCCACACGTCCAAAACCCACTTCACGGTAGTTATGGGAGACTTCAACGCAAAACTAGGCAAAAGGACAGACGATGAGTTGAGAGTGGGGCAATATGGATTTGGACAGAGAAACCAAAGGGGTCAAAAACTGGCTGACTTTTTGGAGAAGGAAGGCCTCTTCATAATGAATTCCTTCTTCAAGAAACGGCCACAAAGGAAGTGGACCTGGATTAGCCCTGATGGATCCACTAAAAGTGAGATAGACTTCATCTTGACGGACAAACGACAAATATTCAATGATGTCTCTGTGATCAGCAGGATTAAAACTGGGAGTGATCACCGGATAGTTCGAGGCACATTGAATCTCCGTACGAAAGTCGAGCGGTCCCGCTTGATGAAGTCTACACTCCGACCTACACCTGTCCAATACCAGAACCCCGATAGCTTTCAACTCGAATTACATAATCGCTTCCAATGCCTGGAAGAGTGCGAATCTTCGAACGATATGAACAACAGGTTCGTGGAAACTGTCCACGCGGTCGGGTCAAAATTCTTTAAGGCCCGTCGCGCTACTAGAACAAAAAAGCTTTCTGACCAGACTCTTCAACTCATGGAGAGGAGAAAGGAAATGACGGTACAGTCTTCAGCCGATTGGTCCGAACTCAGGTAGCTTAATAGACAAATCTCTAAATCTATGCGACGCGATATTCGCCGATTCAATACACTGCGTATTGAAGAGGCGATAGAGCGAAATCGAGGCTCCAAAGTGTTCGCACGAGATTTGTCTATTGGGTAGAGCCAAATGACTAAGCTGAAGACCGATAACGGTACTGTCATTTCATCCCAGAGTGAGATCTTGGGAGAGGTCGAAAGGTTCTATAGGCAGTTGTACAAATCATCCCTGAATCCTGTTGTCGGCTTGGTCCAAGACCCCAGATCCAAGCTAACTCGGCACTATACCGAAGAAATCCCGGACGTCAGCTTGTACGAGATCAGAATGGCTCTAAAACAATTAAAGAACGGAAAGGCACCGGGAGATGACGGAATTACCACAGAGCTCCTGAGGGCAGGCGGCAAGCCAGTTTTAAAAGCCCTACAGAAGTTGTTTAATTCTGTCATTCTCGGGGGCGACGTTCCAGAGTCGTGGACCAGGAGTGTGGTGGTGCTGTATTTCAAGAAGGGCGATAAAACGCTCTTAAAGAATTACAGACCCATCTCACTCCTGATCCACGTGTACAAATTGTTTTCAAGAGTCATTACGAACCGACTCGCGCGCAAGCTAGACGACTTCCAGCCGCCCGAACTAGCCGGTTTCCGAAAAGGTTATAGTACCATTGACCACATCCACACGCTACGCCAGATTATACAGAAGACCGAGGAGTATAATCGGCCTCTGTGTCTAGCGTTTGTGGACTATGAGAAAGCCTTTGATTCTGTCGAAACTTGGGCAGTGCTGCAGTCCCTTCAGAGGTGCCAAATTGACTATCGATATATCGAAGTGCTGAAGTGTTTGTATAAAGACGCTACTATGTCAGTCCGCATCCAGGATAAGAGTACGAAACCGATCCAGCTGCAGAAAGGCGTGAGACAGGGAGACGTTATCTCTCCGAAACTGTTCACCACTGCGCTGGAAGATGTCTTCAAGCTCTTAGACTGCACCGGACTCGGCATCAACATCAATGGCGAATACATCACTCACCTTCGATTCGCAGATAATATCGTAGTCATGGCAGAATCCCTGGAGGACCTTGGCACCATGCTCAATAACCTCAGCAAGGTCTCCCAACTAGTAGGGCTGCAAATGAATATGGACAAGACGAAAATCATGTCTAATGCCCATGTCATTTCTATACCGGTCCTGGTTGGGAATGCGATTCTCGAAGTTGTCGATCACTATGTTCACCTAGGACAAGCAGTCCAATTAGGTAGATCCAATTTCGTGAAAGAGGTCAGCCGACGAATCCAACTCGGCTGGGCAGCGTTCGGGAAACTTAGGAGGATCTTCTCGTCTAATATTCCGCAGTGTCTAAAAACAAAGGTTTATAACCAGTGTGTGTGTTACCAGCGATGACTTATGGCACTGAAACGTGGTCTCTAAATGTCGGCCTCATAAAAAGGCTCAAAGTCGCTCAGCGTGCTATGGAGAGGGCTATGTTCGGTATTTCTCTACATGATAAAAGCCGAAATACGGCAATCCGTAGAAAAACGGGTGTAACCGACATAGCCCGAAGAATTAGCACGTTGAACTGGCAATGGGCAGGCCACATCGCTCGACGAACCGACAACCATTGGGGAAAAAAGGTTTTCTAGTGGCGACCACGAATCGGACGACGCAGCTTAGGACGAACCCCCACTCGGTGGACTGATGACCTCATCAAGTTCGCAGGAAGCAGTTGGATGCAGGTGGCACACTGCTTCACTTCTCGTGGGGAGGCCTATGTCCAACAGTGGACGTTTACGGGCTGATGGATGGATGGACTTATTTTACAGAGTAACCATGTGGTTTATATAGGTAAATTATTGGTTTTACTTGTTTTATAAATAATTAATAAGAATGTTATCGATTTACGTTTATCGATTGCCATATCTCTATCTTATTCTCTGTCCAATATGACTTTGTACTTGCGTAAGCATCATATTTTTATAAAATGCTTACTAAGTATTTTAAAACATATGAGGTTCAAATTTTGTTGTAAATATTTATATTTTTATATTCATAATTCAGTTGAGATATAAGTGGCATGTAAAGAATGAAAATATAGGCGATACAAAATAAAATTGTAAACATGACGCGTATTCAAAATTACTTCATTGGTTTTGTAGCTAACTGTCATAGAGATCAAGCTATATTTTAAGGACTATAGATGCACAATCAACCGAAATAAATGGCCACACAATTCACAAAATGGAGCCAAGGCTCTCTTTTCGTTAGTCTAGTTTTTGCATTATTTTAAGTGAGTATTATTATTATTAATAACATAACATAATTTATTGATACGCGTACTGATAAATATAACCAAAATATCATGCATAAGGTGCCATGTTATTGGACGTTTTTGTTTGGCTCGGCATTGTGTCTCTATTTCTAATGATAAATACCTAAAATAAATATAAAAATCTGAGATTTGGTCAAAAGGTATTTTTTTTTTGAAAAATTATTTTGAAAATACTTATTTTGCATTTAGCATTTGAAATACAAAACGCAAAACTATTTGGTATTTTGCATTTGAAATAGTAAATCTGAAAAGTATTTTGCATTTTATATTTAAATGCTTTTTTAAAACCATTTTGTACATCTCTGGTGACCAATCTAGTCTAGGTAGGTGTCTGGTCTGGGTAGTACAATATAAAAATGAATTATTATATTATTTATTCAATTCAATATTATTTGACTGCATAGATAGCGTAGTGGTTAAGATACCGTCCTTCAGTACCAGTGCCGTGGGTTCAATTCCCACAATGTACAATATTTTGTGCGAATGACAAATTATGATTCTGTACTGTATAGACTTTTGTTTCGAGTTTTCGTTCTCAACAAAAATATTATTAAAAATTAATTAATCTATTCCTTATTTGTTAAACTAACCGCTATTCATTTCTTGGCTTGTCTATAAGAAAAAATATATCCGTAAGGTAAAATCCCTATTTACATTATGACGCTTGATTTCACATCACGGTTTTCCTTAACGAAGCATGAGTCGAATAACAATACAACATCAAATAGCAGTTAAGATAATAAATAAACTATTTGTGGTTTGAACAGTCACTGATGATATTAATAATTATATACATACATACATATCATCACGCCATATCCCTTGCAGGGTAGGCAGAGAGAACAGAGTGCCAGAGAACTCTATCCTTGCATACTTCACCCGCTTCTTCAACATTCATAATTCTCTTCATACACGCTCGCCGGTTTCGGAGACTCTTGACTCCACCTTCTTTCAGCACGTGACCAATCTGGTCTAGGTAGGTGAGTCTCGGTCTCCCCCGGTACCTACATCCTTCCACTTTCGCATTGTATATCTTCTTAACCAGACGTTCGTGCGGCATTCTTTCCAATGTCCGAACCATCGGAGCATTCCCTTTCGCATCTTTACACCAATACTCTCTTTCATACCTACTCGCTCTTTACGTCGTCGTTGCGAATGCGGTCGGTCAGCCTAACTCCACAGATTTTCCGTAGAGATCGCATTTCGACCGCATTAATTTTGCTTTCATGCTCTTTTCTGCATACCCAACTCTCGCTTCCATATAGTAATGTTGGGACAAGCACAGCGTATTAATTATATATAAACTTATATATAACTCTAAGTGACATTTCGCTGAGGCAAGTTAAGATATCACTTAAGTCAAAAAACCAATACTGCTGCACAGATGGCGTAACGGTTAAGATAGCGACCTTCCGCTCCAGTGCTATGGGTTCGATTCCTACGCAGGACAACACTTTGTGCGATC
This sequence comes from Lymantria monacha, assembly GCA_905163515.2. Taxonomy (NCBI): domain Eukaryota; kingdom Metazoa; phylum Arthropoda; class Insecta; order Lepidoptera; family Erebidae; genus Lymantria; species Lymantria monacha. Next base: position 7,175,478 of record LR991107.1, on the reverse strand, counting down.
CGCAAAACGTTGTTCTGAGTCTGGGTGTAATTTGTCTGCCTTTATTGCATGTTTGTAATCATCATTTCATCATCATCATTTCAGCCCACCGCCGTCCACTGCTGGACGTAGGCCTCCCTAATGGTACGCCACAGAGTGCGGTCCTGTGCCGTCTGCATCCATCGATGCCCAGCAACTTTCACCAGGTCGTCTGTCCACCTAGTGGGGGGGCGTCCTACACTGCGTCGTCCGGTACGTGGTCATCACTCTAGAACCTTTTTTACCCAGCGGTTGTCGGTTCTTCGAGCGATGTGGCCTGCCCATTGCCACTTCAGCGTGCTAATTCTTCGTGCTATGTCAGTTACACCCGTTCATGTTTGTAAAGTCCCTCGTAATACAAGGATTATCTACTTAATGCGGGGTGACAAAAGAAAATGGTTTAACCGGTGGTGAGGGGTTAATTATGAAGTCACACGCCCTTCCATTGCCTCTAAATTAATTGCAACTTTTAATTCGAATCCGAGACAATAAAACCAATACCAACGTGAGTCTCCGTATGTTGCATGTGGTGTTAACCCATAATTAATTATTATACTTGTGTTTTTTGAAGTGATAACTTCTTATGGGAGGGTAATACTATACTATCTTACTCTTTTCTGCATACCCAACTCTCGCTTCCGTACAGTAATGTTGGGACAAGCACTGCGTTATGTATTGCTACACGTGCCTTCTGGCTGAGGTGGTGGCTACCGAGAAGTCGTCCCAACGCTCCGTTCACTCTATTTCCCGCATTCATTCTTCGCTCTATATCAGTGGTGTACCTTCCATCTCGGCTAAAACAACATCCAAGATATACAAATTCATCCACTTCTAGTACATCATTACCAATTTTTACTATTACATCTATTCTGGCTTCATCTCTTTCAAAGACCATTATTTTCGTTATGCTCACATTCACGCGTAGACCCCTTTTCTTACAATCTTCTGTCATTGTGTCGACTAGGGTCTGCAGGTCAGTCGCTGACTGTGCCAGCAGGACTGCATCATCTGCATAAAGCAGAGCAGTGACCACTGAGTCGCCCATCTGGACTCCCACATTCATATCGTTCAACCTTTGGAGACATTTATCCAGATATATGATAAACAGCCTGGCTGACAGAACGCACCCCTGCTTAACGCCGATATTGACGTCAAACCAAGGCGACATTCCATCATCCAGCCGCACACAGGCTCTACAGCCCATGTAACTGGACTGCACAGCCTGTAGCAGTTTACCGTTAATACCATACTCCGGTAAAATGTCCCAAAGTTCCTTTCGTACAACCGTGTCAAATGCTCTCTCCAGATCCACAAAACTGCAGAAAACCCTCTGACCTAGAGCCAGATGCTTCTCCACAATGTTGCGCAGAGAGAACACTTGAACCATGCATCCCCTTCCACTCCTGAAACCTCCTTGTGTCTCACACAGTAAACCATCGGACACCATCCTCATTCTCCTTTCAATAATTTTACCATACACTTTTGCTGCCAAACTGGTCAAGCTTATGGCTCTGTAATTTGCGCAGTCATAACGTGAACCCTTGTTTTTAAACAAAGGCACGATGACTGCGCTATTCCAGTCCCTGGGAACCATTCCCGACCTCCAACAAAAATTGAGGAGCAACAGGAACGCCTCCCAGACACAGGAGCCACCAAGCTTGATCATCTCGGCAGACACCATATCAGTGCCCGCTGCCATACCATTTTTCAAACTGCTTATCGTCCATTCAACTTCATCCATACTCATGCCATCTGAGGACGCCGGTGCTGAATGTTGATCTACTAAACCACATGCGACACCGGCGCCAACTCGAGTATCCACATACATATCGCCAAAATATTCACTCCATCGGCTTAACACGTCTTGTGTTTGTGTAAGAACACCTTTAGACCTTATTTTATTCATTCTGTAGGCTGACCAACCACTCCGAGACTTCTTCACCTCCCTCCAAAAGAGTTTGGTGTTACCCTCGAAGTTTTTAGTCAGCCTATCTTCTGCACTCATATTTGCTCTATCATGTTTCTCTTTTACTAAGGCCTTGGTGTCATTCTTACATTGCCGATATATTTCTTTCTTCTGTTCAGTCATACTGTCATTCAGATTCAAAGAAGAGACATAGCCCAGCCACGCTTTCTTCTTTTGCTCTACGGAAGCTGCCTCTTCCGCATCCCACCATGCATCACCATTTGTTTTTCTATGCTTCTTTGAACTTCCACATACTTCTTTCGCTGTATCTACCATACTCTCTTTCAATATTCGCCAGCATTCTTCAATGTCCGATTGCGGCTGGCTTGCCATCGTTAGCCGTTCTCGGACACCCTCTGCATACTTTTCTCTTATACACTCTTCTTGCAACCTTTCAACCTTTATTCTTTCAAGCCCTCCGAAGTGGACACGTTCTCGCCAGTGCCGCCACTTTCTGAACAGACCACTAAATCTCGCAATATTGAGATAGTAGTCCGTATCGTGGGGCCCCTGTAGGCTCTTGCGTCCAATATTTTGCTTCGGAGGCGACTGTCTACTAAAATTAAATCTATTATACTTTTCTGTTCATTCCTTCTCCATGTATACATATGGATGTCCTTATGTTGGAAAAATGTTTTTGACGCAATAAGGTTTCTCTCCATGCATACATCCGCTATGAGCCTACCTGCGTCGTTCACTCTCTTATCACCAAATGGACCAAGTACGTCCTCATAGTCGGGACGTTTGGTCCCCACCCATCCGTTCAAATCTCCGCATACAATCACGCGTTCACTGGTTTCTGCCATATCCAGAACTTCCCTAACATTATCCCAAAACTTCTCTAGGTCTGATGCCACCGAGGATCCTACGGGAGTATATGATACTACCATGAATACCTTGGTGACACCTAGTTTTATGCGGATCCAAAGAAGTCTGGGATCATACATTCCGTAATCCTTCACACCTGAGGCTAAGCGAGAGGACAATAGCACTCCTACCCCCATGCTGGCTCGATCGCTCTGCGGTACACCAGACCACAGAGCCATCCCGCCACCAGGAAGATCGCAGGCGTCGCTGCCCCTTCGCTTGGTCTCTGTTACACAGAGCACGTCTAGCTGTTTGTCTAACTAGACTGGCAGGGGACGCGATGAGCACGCTCCGGACTATGCCCTCCAAATTATAAAAAGAAATATTCATAAAACTAGCAGTTAATTTTTTTTAAGCTTATAAAATCTACAAAGTAAATTAAAATACATATCATCATCATCAACTTGCTCTTATCCCAATTTATTTGGGGTCGACGCAATATGTCTTCCTTCCATACAACTCTATCAGACGTCATCTCTGTGGTCACTCCTTGTCTATCCATGTCATGTTTCACTCAGTCCATCCATCATTTCTTCGGTCTTCCCTTACCCCTTAAGCCTTCAACATTCATACTTAAAACTTTCCTTACAACATTACTTTCATCCCGTCTCATCACATGTCCATACCATGTCAATCTTTCACTCCTTAACTTCTAAATCGACCTAGGTCAACTCCATCTGGTGCCGTCTGGTCAGCGATTGCATTCCCAAGGAGGGTTGATGTCAGGCAGGCGGCCGGTCATGAAACTATAGCCAAAACAAATTGCAATATGTCTGGGAATTAAAATACAACTATTTGCTACAAATATAATTCGCGTAGTGACGGAGTAAGAATATATTATAATTTACCACCCTCCTATCTTACCCGTGGGTGATCGTAAGAGACGACTAAGGGATATAAAACGCATATAACATCTATGCCAAAAGGAGAAAAACTCGAAATAAAACCCTATACCAACACGTCTGACCAGTGACCACGTTGTGTCAGTTGTTTTAGCCACGTTGTGTCAGTTGTTTTAGTCAGTTGTTTTAGCCTAGTTGTCTTTTAAGATCACCTACAGGAGAAAGTGGTCACACATTCTTACTTCCTTATCACATGGAAAATTATTAGCAAAAACATACCATATATTAAGCCGAATTTACATTACGAAATTAGTGGCATGCATGATAAAATTACTTTCATGAAACTGGTTGCAGTACTCGTGAAACTTGTTTCGTTAAAGTATTAATGTCGTGAAATGAACAGTATTGCTGTTATCATGGCTCCGTCGCCATCGAAGCTTTGTTTAGCAGTGCAAAGCGTTGTCGTACAGATGATAATATATAAAATTAAAAAAAGATTGGCTATATTCGATCACCCACGGGTAAAATAGGGGGTGGTGAATTGTATTCTTACCTCATCGTAAAGATGATGATTATGTTTTGCACAATAGCAGTTTTATTTATATTTTCATTGTCGTCCGTTTTTTTGTAGAACATATGTATAAATTATTTAATTTGTAGAATAAACTCTTTCAAAAAATGTGTCACATAGTATGAGTACGTTCTCTTAGCGCCGGGTGACTTACTTCTAAGCGCAGTGTTCTATTATGAGAAAAAAATACAAGAATAAGAGGTCAGATTTTTTTTAATTTTTATTGCTGGTGGTGACAAACATTTACCTATAGTATAAATATCTCGATTTAAACTAATATATTTATAGTAAAAGATTTACTATTTATATTTTTTTTCTACTATACACAGTTAATTAACTGCTCGTGGATGTTGTAAAAACTATTGGCAATAACTTTAGCAATATTTACGATGAAAGAGAAGTATATATTGTGTCAAGGTCAAGTAATTAGGATAAGAGCAGGTGAATGATGATAACACAATTAACTCAAACGAATAGAAAGACCAAATACTATTTAGTTGAAAGTAATATAACCAGTTTGAATTAATATATTCATCATCTTCATCTCAGCGCATATATGTCCCACTATTGGGCTCGAGCCTCCTCCATAATGGGAGGGAAATTGACCTACCACGCTGGTCAGACGTGCCGGTACAGGGTTTTGTTTCGAGTTTTCCGTCTCTTGCATAGATGTTACATGTGTTTTTATATCCCTTAGTCGTCTCTTACGACTTACTCTTCACCCACGGGTGAGACGGTTGGTGAATTTTATACTTACTCCGTCACCACACGGATTAATCAATATATTAAGTCAGTATAATACATTTTTCAATAGGACGTAACTTTGTCTTAAATAAAAAACACGTTATCTGGACTTCCCTACAGGCTTGTCAAATGAAATCATCGAGCCTTCACTAAGAAAATCCCCTTGCCATTAAAGTTCCATGTATTGAATATTAATATGAAGTACATTTACGAATATTGTAATTGAAATGAGTACCTAATCTTACTCAACAGGAAAATCGTAAGTGAGGCAAGATGAATATCTTTTAGGCTTATCATTCAATAATTTAAAATTGTTAATACTTAAATATAATGCAATCATTAGGTATACATATTAGTCAATAGATTTAAAGATAAAAAATATAAGACTTACATGTTTTGTAAGATGAAATCTTATGATTTAAAAATACTGATAGCGTTGATATAAAATTAAAGGCACACGATCAAACCGGATGCCGTTATCTACTATTGAAAAAAACAACGTCATCTCAGCTCATATTAGTCCCACTGCTGGGCTCGAGCCTCGTTCACAATAGGAAGAAAATTGACTTACAACCCTACGCTGATCAGACTTGTTGGTATAGTTTTATTTAGTCCCTTCTAGCCCAATCGAATTAGACGGAAAACGGACCAAACCCAGGAAAAATTATAAGTAGAATATTTCCTTCGGAATTCGTTAGGGGGGGTCACTGGGAGTCTACATTTCGGTTTTCGAATTCCCAGTGGTCTTGCATTTGCCGCCATCTTGATTTTAAGGGTGGTTTTTTGGTTTTTTAAATAACTCGTTTATTTTCAATTTTACACGAAAAATGGTTATTACCAAAGTTGTTCAGAATTAAATTTCCTACAATTTTTGTTCTCATAATTTTTTCCGTAGGATCGATATTTTTCGATTCACACCCGAAAATAAAGGGTGATTTTTTGTTTATTGAATAACTCTTTTTTATTAAATTTTACACGAAAAGTGGTCATCACCAAAGTTGTTCGAAAGTAAATTTCCAACAATTTTTGTTCTTATCAATTTTTCAGTAGAATCTATATTTTTCGGTATACGCCAGAGAAGAGGTGGGGGTGAAATTTTATTATTGCATTATCACGTTTTTTTTGCAATTTCACGCGAAAAATGGTTATTAACAAAGTTGTTTGAAATTGAATTTCCTACAATTTCTGTCCTTATCAATTTTTTCGTAGAAATTTTTCGATTAACATCCGAAAGGAAGTGGAATTTTTGGTTGTCGAATAACTCGTTTATTATTAATTTTACACGGAAAGTTGTCACTACCAAAGTTGTTTGCAATTAAATTTTCTATAATTTTGTCTTTGTTAATTTTTTCGTAGGATCGATATTTTTTCATTTAACACCCGGAAAAGGGGTGAGGCATGCAATATTTTACTATTAAGTTTATTATTTATGTTTTCGTATAAATGGTAATAATCAAACTGGTTGAAGATTGAGTTGGCTACAGATATTTTTTAAGATTAATATTTTTTGAACCATGCTTACGGTAATGGGAATGAGGGTGCAAATAAACCATTTCTCGAACTGTAGAACTTTTACATTGAAAGAAATTAATATTTATTTTTGTTCAGTACATTTTTGGAAATCCTTCGAAATTTCATTCATGCCTGCCTCGAACGTTTAGCCGATGGTTCGGCCAAGTTTTGGTCGTCTGATTCTTCTTCACCACTGTTGATGACTTCGTCCATAAGCTCAGGAGAATCGACGATGACTCGTTCTGACGGTAGACTTTCCCCATTATCGACGTCGTCTTCATCCAGCAGCTCTCGAATTGCGACCACGTTCTCGCACGTTTCTCCGGCGCAGTTGTGGCATAACACAGAACATTTAAGTCCTGCTTTGCGGCAACCACACATTTTCCCGCACCTTCCTTTGCATTTGCAAGATATCATTTTCAACAACGATTCCGGTGCTGAAAACCCCTTCTTTTCGGATGTTATTCGAAAAATATCGATCCTACGAAAAAATTGATAAGGGCAAAAATTGTAGGATATTTAATTTCAAACAACTTTGGTAATTACCACTTTTCGTGTAAAATTGAAAAAAAAAAGAGTTATTCAATAAACAAAAATCACCCTTTCTTTTCGGGTGTGAATTGAAAAATATCGATCCTATGGAAAAAATTATGAGAACAAAAATTGTAAGAAATTTAATTCTAAACAACTTTGGTAATAACCATTTTTCGTGTAAAATTGAAAATAAACGAGTTATTTAAAAAACAAAAAACCACCCTTCAAATCAAGATGGCGGAAAATGCAAGACCACTGGGAATTGGAAAACCGAAATGTAGACTCCTAGTGACCCTCCCTAACGAATTCCGAAGGAAAGATGCTACTTATAATTTTTCCTGGGTCAATCAACAATTCGATTGGACTATTCATCGTCTTTCATGACACCCATAGGCAAGATAGGGGTTGATGTATTGTATTCTTACTCTTGCTTTACAGGGCAATTGAAACAAAAAACTAAATAAAAAGCTTTTAAAAAGAAGTTTTTATGCAAAACTAGACGACTCCAATAGACGCTGTCTGAACAACTCAAAACAAAAAGGATTCTTTGAAATCGATCGCAGTACCACCTATCGGCTCCAATTGGTTATAAGACCCTGCACTAAGAAAATAATCATTATGTTGACTTTACTTATTAGTCCATTGAAATCTTATTTTTTTTTTGGCTTTTTTAGCGTGCGTTTGTCAGAATATGCAATTTTATTTTTTAGATATGAAGGTGGGTTAATGTAAAGTTAAATCCAAGTTTTTGGGTTTGCAACCCTTGTCTTACGGCCGCCATCTTGGAAAAAGAGGTTGAAATGGTTTTAACGGCTTATCTGCCAAACTATAGGTCTCACATTCAAAATTAACCACATTTTTTGCTGCAAATAAAATTATCTACAACTTTTGTTCAGTAGCTTTTAGTAGTAAAACCATAAATAAAATAGTTATAAATGAAATTCTATAAAAATTTGAGAATAGAAATATATTTGACGATATAGCTTTTTTTCTAATCATTTTACAAAAAAAAATAATAACAGACCATTTTTATAGATGGTGTTTCAAGGAACAATTTTCATTATAAACATTTTTTTTTATTTGTTAAGGTTTAACAGCGCTGTGAAACGAATGCTAGTCTTCACTATACTAAAATATTAATGATATACCTACATACATACATACATATCATCACGCCATATCCCTTGCAGGGCAGGCAGAGAGAACAGAGTGCCAGAGAACTCTATCTCTGCATACTTCACTCGCTTCCTCAACATTCATAATTCTCTTCATACACGCTCGCCGGTTTCGGAGACTCTTGACTCCACCTTCCCTCAGTACCTGACCGATCTGGTCTAGGCAGGTTAGTCTCGGTCTCCCTCGGTACCTACATCCTTCCACTTTCGCATTGTATATCTTCTTAACCAGACGTTCGTTCGGCATTCTTTCCAAATGTCCGAACCATCGGAGTATTCCCTTTCGCATCTTTACACCAATACTCTCTTTCATACCTACTCGCTCTCTTACGTCGTCGTTACGAATGCCGTCGGTCAGCCTAACTCCACAGATTTGCCGAAGAGATCGCATTTCGACCGCATTAATTTTACTTCCATACTCTTTTCTGCATACCCAACTCTCGCTTCCATACAGTAATGTTGGGACAAGCACTGCGTTATGTATTGCTACACGTGCCTTCTGGCTGAGGTGGTGGCTGCCGAGAAGTTGCCCCAACGCTCCGTTCACTCTATTTCCCGCATTCACTCTTCGCTCTATATCAGTGGTGTACCGTCCATCTCGGCTAAATCCACATCCAAGATATACAAATTCATCCACTTGCTCTAGCTATCTCACTATGATATACCTAAATATGAATAATAATGATTTGCTATAATTTTTAATCATCTTGTTCTTTTTTTATGCTAATCTGTTTAATTATTGATAATGCAATATTGTTAGTAATTAATTATTGATTTGACATCCATCACAAAACTTTGGAATTATTGATTTTTAAAATAATTTCAAATCAGAGGGTCATTATCGAAAATAATGCGCAGGTACAAAATACCCAAGTGACTCTGGCAGGCGACCGGTCATAAAACTATTGCCAATAACTTCTATAAGTATTACTATTTATAATATGTACTGTGAAAGAAGAGTAAATATTGTATCGACCCCAAGTAATTGGGATAAGAGTAGAAGAATGATGAAAAATGATTTTAATTTTTTTATCTCTTTATATGATGGTAATAAAGATGATAATTCTCTTGACAGCCTAAAATATAAACAATTCGACTAGTCAGTGACAAAGAGTACGTGTAATTTATCTCCACTTCCTCCAACATAAGATACAGCTAGCTTGCACAGCTTCCGAGTCTACCATCAGATCCAGTCATGGCTTGGTAATTATAACGATCCTGAAGACTGGGACTGGAAAAGCTGTGGGAAAATATTGATGCCAGTGGATAGATCTAAACCTCCAGCTTCTAAAATTAATTTGCTGCAGATGCAGAGGAAACTGTGGAGTCATGTGTGGATGTCAAAAAACAGGACTCAAATGCTCTGCAGTGTGCTTCCATTGTTATAGGGAAACTTGCAGCAACATAATTAATTGAAGAAAATGATTTTGAAGATAAACCGCCGACATTGACGCCACTTCCTTCTCCTGCTCTCCCTCAAACATTTAATATAGAAATCCAACCATGACCAGACGCTGAGCCGCAGCCTGGTCCATTAAAAAGATCGAGGAATGAGTAGTTGGGATTTAAAAAATCACCGTAGATTATGCCTACTGGGGATACTACGTAAAAAAAACGCGCGCTATTCTACCTCGTAGGTGGTGGAGAAAAGAGTCAATATGGATTTTCGCTTATAACTTTTTATTTATGGTTCTATGACTAAAAATGGCTGAACAAAAGATGTAGCTCAGTTCATATACGTCCCACTCCTAGGTTCTTCCATCATTGGAGGAAAATTAACCTACTATACCACGCTGATTAGATGGTTAAGATTTCATTTTGAGTTTCCTTCTTTTGCATCGTTGTTTTATGAATGTACTTTCAGCCTATATGATGCATACTGTGGTGGTGAATTGTATTCTTATTCCATCGTAAATAATGTTTAAGTAATCATTATCATCTAAGCTCTTATATGTCTCTATCCTTGGCTCGAGCTTCCTCTTCAATAGGAGGGAAATTGATCCACTCCACCAGGCTGGTTAGACGTGTTAGGGTTTCATTTCGAGTTATCCTTGTCTTACATAGACGTTATATGCATATTTTATCCCTTGCTTGTCTTTTAACATCACCCACGGGTAAGATAGGGGGTGGTGAGTTATATTCTTACTCCGTCACCACACGGTAAGTATAACCTTCATAATATAAGAATATATAAATATGATGCTATCATTGCAAATAAAAAAATAATATATATTACAAATTATTTGATAATGATAACGGCGATTTTATTTATTTCGCATAAACCAAAGATATAACCAATTAACAGATATTAAATTTGATATTATCATTTATTAATTGCGACTGTACAACAATCAATTATATTTAATATCTTTAGATTTATAAGCAGATATAAGAAATGTATTTCTTGAAACCTGCATTAAATATATTTGTTTATTTTTAAGATACTAAAGAAATGCAAAGAATATCTTTACAGCTTCATAAAGTGAAGTCCGTGTGATGACGGAATAAGAATACAATTCACCACCCCCTGTCTTACCCGTGGCTGATCGTAAAAGGCGACTAAGGGATACAAAAGGCATATAACATCTATGCAAGAGAAGGAGAACTCGAAACAAAACCCTATACCAACATGTCTGACCAGCGTCGTATAGTAAGTCAATTTCCCTCCCATTACGGAGGAGGCTCAAGCCCAACAGTGGGACATATTATAGCTGAGATGATGATGATGATGATAGAAGCTGAAAAAAAAAGTTTATAAAAAAAAATATAATGTAAAATCGTCGTCGTAAATGTTTTGAAAACAATTCCTTTTTACTGCATATGGTGGTAAACGAGCAAGCAACACACCTGATGGTAAGTGTTACTATCGCCCATGGACCTTTGCAATACCAGTACAGCTAGGCCGCTGCCTACCAATGAAAACCCCGAACCCCTCAGAAAGTTGGGCTGCCGGCTCTCTCACTTACCGACCGAAGCGCGATAGCACATTGCCACTGTTTAGACGTCGATTTTCTGTGAGAATGTGGTACTATGCCGGACGGACTGGCCCGCGGCTGCAGACAGAGAACTGCTAACAGTGGCGCTACCACTATTACGGTTATTAATTAATTATTTTTTAATAAAACTCGTTTGGCCTAGTGTTATGTAATTTTGAGTTAGACAACTGTCATATCCAAGAAGTTACGAAGAGGAATTAGGCCGTTAATAGAGACCTGCTTCTTACGCTCTGAAACTGAATACTGACGTTTTCATTCCGTAGAAATAAATAAGAAGAAATCGTCAATCATCAAATCATTTCATTTATAAAAGAGACAATATTCGACGACGTTTAGAGCGAATGATATTTTTTTTACATTACTCCAAAAAGTTTACGGACAACGAATTTCACCCAAACTCAAAAAATAATAATTTGAGAATCTCACAAAATTCGATCCGCACGGGTAGTTCAAAATCCCTGCACTAATCATTATAATTATCATCATACGCTGACGATTCTCCTGGTACTCCTGTCCGAGGTGAGCTTTTTGAGGTGTGTACGTGATCCGGCGGATTTAGACACCAGAGCTTAGGACTTATATAAGAGGGGACTCCTTTATTCTATGAGCCCTGTAGATTCGTATTCAGTTCAACATAAACAGATAGATACAGCTGATATATTCAGTGCAGGCCTGGAAACAATAATTTCCGGTGCAGCTATACGGCTCATTCTGGAATTAGCCCTGTTAAAGCCTTTGATTAATTAAGGCAAAACTTATTTAGGTACGATTGCCTCGCCCAAATATTAGTACACAATCGCAAGGAACCACCACCTACATAAGATTTTTCACATAATTTTGACAGGAAAATAACAATTTGTCTCAAAATTGTCTATTATTCACATTTCAACCCCAAAATATTACTTAAATGTGACTTTTAATCCTGACTTTATTATACGTGTGGTGACGGAGTAAGAATACAACTCACGACCCCCTATCTTACCCGTGGGTGATCGTAAAAGACGACTAAGAGATATAGAAAACATATAACATTATTGTGGTAGGACCACGCTGTGGACAGTTCTCTGTCTACAGCCGCGGGCCGGTTCGTCCGGGGTAGTACCACACTCTCGCAGAAGATCGACGTCTGAGTAATAGCAATGTGCTATTGCGCTTCGTTCGGTGAGCGAGAGAGCCGGAAGCCTAACTGGGGTGGGTTCAGGGTTGTATTGGTAGGCAGCGGCCTAGCTATACCATTGGCAAAGGTCCATGGGCGGCAGTGACACTTACCATCAGGTGTGCTGTCTGCTCGTTTGCCGCCATAAGCAATAAAAAAAAAAAAAAAAAAAAACATCTATGCAAGAGAAGGAAAACTTAAAACCCTATACCAACACGTCTGACCAGCGTGGTATAGTAGGTCAATTTTCCTTCTTTTATGAAGGAGGCTCGAGCCCAACACTGGGACTTATATTAGCTAAGATGATGATTATACTGCCTAATTTTTTTTTTAATTTTTTTTCCTTTGGAACTTCGTAATTAGTGAGTTACCTTAAGCATTATCTCCATCGTACGGGATTGGTGGAAATAAAAGGTGACAGTTAATTTGTGCATTGAATGTATTTATTCCTATGTACATTTTATATATGTCGTGATTGGTTGAAAAGTGACACTATCACGACAGATAATGTAATCTTTTAAATTATTTTTTTTTGATCGAATTACAGCAAAGGTATTTACCGATATCCTGACGTCGATGACGTCAATCTACATATATACTGTAGCTGATGTCCACGACTTCGTCTGCGCAGTTTTCTAGAATTAACCCTATTAGTGACATAAAAGGCGAAGGATGATTTTTAAAATATTAATAACTAGTATAACTTTTTTTATTGATATCAGATTTTAAAGAAACAAGGACTAAATGTTGCTTTGGTCTGAGCTTAATCTATTTGTAAAACTGCGGAACAATCCGTTCTATAATTTTAGAGATTACCGTGTACATACTAGACATGCGCGAAACAGTACTTCGCGAAGTGATGTTATATGGCATTACATTTCGTGCCGAGTAATATTACTTTTTACCATCACTTCAAACATCACACATGACATTTCATTCAATATAACCCTTAATTATCTGAAAATAAATATTTATCGACCGCACGCGCAGCGCAGCCCAGTAGTTCTATCCCTCTCACTCTCCCGAAAGGACACCCGGCGCGTGTGAGAGATAGATGTCCATCACCAAATTACCGAACATTGCAGAAATGCAGAACAGTACACGGGTGTTCGCGTCATGTTTAATGTGATGTGTGATGTGTGATGTTTAATGTGATGTGATGTTTAGTCGCGTAATGTGTAATATGACAGTACGCGGTCGGGTAATATTATGTGTGATGCATCACTCGCATTACTTACACATGTCTAGTACATAGTACATACATACATACAAAATTTCCAAAAAATGATTTTTTGTGTTCTCGTTCGGCCTATTGTTAATGCATATGCTCATGTTTTAAATTTATTAGGGATATATATATATATATATATATATATATATATATATAACCTAAGCTTTTCTCATGTTAAACATACATACAAGACTGACATTGTCAAGGTCGCAGGAAACCGTTGGATACAGGTGGCACGGGACCGTTGCGAATGGCATTCTCGTGGGGAGGCCTATGTCCAACAGTGGACGTTTACGGGCTGATGGATGGATGGATGAAACATACATACATACATACCATCACACCATATCCCTTGCAGGGTAGGCAGAGAGAATAGAGTGCCAGAGAACTCTATCCTTGCATACTTCACTCGCTTCCTCAACGTTCATAATTCTCATCATATACGCTCGCCGGTTACGGAGATCCTTGACTCCACCTTCCTTCAGTACGTGACCAATCTGGTCTAGGTAGGTTAGTCTCGGTCTCCTCCGCTTCAAGTTAAACAATTTCAATATTAAATAGTTCAACTTAGATTAGTTTAAGTTATCACTTCTGCCTGACGTCACGAGATGCACAAGTGTGTTTATCAATTGTAAAGACACAGCGGTCTCTACTCATTTATTGTATGTTTAGATATCCCTACTAATATTTTAAATCATAATCCTCCTGCTCCTATCCAAATTACTTGCGGTCGACGCAATTTATACTTTTCTTCCTACATATTGCAAAAGTTATGGGCAACAGTTCCATGACCGGCCGCCTGCCTGACGTCAACCTTCCTTGGGAATGTAATTGTTGACGAAATGTCATCGTGCACGGTGGACCCAGGTCGATAAAAGCTCTTAGTCGTCTTTTACGACATCCACGAGCAAAGTAAGAGTTGGTAGTATTCGTAGCCGCTACCACACAGCATCCCTACTAATATTATAAATATGAATGTAAATACATTTGTTGCGCTTTCACGCCAAAACTACTTAACCGATTATCATGAAACTTTATACATATAGTCTTCGAGGTATTAGAAAGGGCATAGGATACTTATTATTATTTTTTTTTTATGCAGGGTAAAAAAAATATTTTGGCTGGCATGATAGGCTGGGCCACCGAAAACAAAGATCGGGTACCGGTGGCCCGCTCGCACGGCAAAGACAGGTGTTTGCAGGGTGGGTCTATGGGGTTGCGCACCGCCTCTTCCGTCGCCCCGGACCGATTTCGCGGGGCGCGACCACCTACATAGTCCACGGCAAAAAAAATGCATGATAGGCTGAAGCTATAGTCAATAAGATATTAATTTGACCATCAGTACTCCAGAAGCACTTAGGGTTTGCACGTTATTGGCGTTAAAGTTGCTAGACTTTCAAATTTTTTCACAAACAATTCTATTGGAATGATCTTTGATATTTATTTAAGGGCTTCAACGCGAGCAAAGCCGCAGCTGGTAGATTACAAAGCCAAAGAGTTTGCTAGTTATTTAAACGCATTAATCTCAATTAATACAAGTTGGATTGTAAAAAATCTTATTTTACAAGAAAAACTATTTATAATTCAATGCGAAAGTGGAAGGATGTAGGTACCGGGGCAGACGAGACTAACCCACCTAGACCAGATTGTTCACGTACTGAAGGAAGGTGGAGTCAAGAGTCTCCGAAACCGGCGAGCGTGTATGAAGAGAATTATGAATGTTGAGGAAGCGAGTGAAGTATGCAAGGATAAAGTTCTGTGGCACTCTGTTCTCTCTGCCTACCCTGCAAGGGATATGGCGTGATAGTATGTATGTATGTACGCGGTGGCCACGTCGGGTGACCGGACAATTCCCCGGTCCGATCACCCGAAGCCTCGGTTAGGGCGGCATCAGGCGCAGATTATTTTACGGCACCTGCCGGGCAGAAAGTGAGTGGTGAATTGTATTCTTACCAACATTACACGGAATCGTAAGTATTTCGAACTTAATGGTGAGTATGGTATTTATATGGTTTGTTATCCTACTAATATTAAAAATGTGAAAGTTTGTGAGATGTTTGTTACTCAATCACGCATAAACATATGGCACATAGATCATTTCCTAGATTAACAGATAGGAATTCTTATATCCCAGTAATATGTCACTTAGGATTATAGTTTCATTTTGGGAATGTTACTATTTACGCGTAAAAACAAAATTATTGAAATAGATCTCTGCGCCACCTTCCACGTCCAATTTTTATTCTAATTCATTCTTGAATCCACTTGAACTCACATGAAAAAAATCATAAAAATCGGACCAGCCGTTTAGAAAGACTTCAATGATATATGTACACATTCAAAAGAATGATAAAGAGATTAGATATGTACCTTTATAATTTAATAGGTAAATTTCTTGCAAAGCGTTGCCCACACGCATTATATACGTCATAATTACCAGAATTTACCGGTAATTACCGGATTGATATCATCTTTTTTAAATTGCCTTTTTTTTAAAAGGCAATTCCTTGAACTAAGGAAATCCTTGTATTGCGGGGGACTTTATATATAATCGACGGACACAACTTACATCCACTCGGGTTGAGTGCCCTCAGCGCTCACCCACAGTCCGCGTAAAGTTGGCATAGCCATCTGAAGCTAACAACTAAGACTCACACAAAAAAAACTTACATATAGACTGAGAATCTAAATTTGTGTACACAAATTATTGTTTTACGTGGGCTTCGAATCTGTGACCGTATGCGTGATAGGTAACTTAACCACTACACATCTGTGCCGTTGATGCTCTAGTAGAAGATGAGCAAGCAGCAGATTTGATGGTAAATATCAATACCAAGATTACAACCATATAGCTGCCTGACGTAGAAAATTCACGAGAAAATAAAAAAAGGGGTCTACGCGTGAATGTGAGCAAAACCAAAATAATGGTCTTTGAAAGAGATAAAACCAGAACAGATGTAAGAGTAACAATAGGTAATGATGTACTAGAGCAAGTGGATGAATTTGTATATCTTGGATGTGGATTTAGCCGAGATAGAAGGTACACCACTGATATAGAGCGAAGAGTGAATGCGGGAAATAGAGTGAGCGGAGCGTTGGGGCAACTTCTCGGCAGCCACGACCTCAGTCAGAAGGCACGTGTAGCAATACATAACGCAGTGCTTGTCCCAACATTACTGTATGGAAGCGAGAGTTGGGTATGCAGAAAAGAGTATGATAGTAAAATTAATGCGGTCGAAATGCGATCTCTGCGGAAAATCTGTGGAGTTAGGCTGACCGACCGCATTCGTAACGACGACGTAAGAGAGCGAGCAGGTATGAAAGAGAGTATTGGTGTAAAGATGCGAAAGGGAATGCTCCGATGGTTCGGACATGTGGAAAGAATGCCGAACGAACGCCTGGTTAAGAAGATATACAAAGCGAAAGTGGAAGGATGTAGGTACCGAGGGAGACCGAGACTAACCTACCTAGACCAGATCGGTCATGTACTGAAGGAAGGTGGAGTCGACGACCCCAAAGACCTGCTGGTCCGTCACCTGATGGCTCGGCTAGGGCGGCATCAGGAGGAGGTACTCGCACCGGCGCCAAAACAGGCCGGCGTAGGGTGACATTTCTGTCATTTTAATTGCGTCATATATTGTGGGTGGAATTGGTTTCTATGTGTTATCATTCTAAGAGACACAACATATATTACCTAGTCAAAACGTAAAAAATATCATTACGAAAATATCAGAATATCGATAAAATATACATACATACACATACACATACATATCATCACGCCATATCCCTTGCAGGCAGAGAGAACAGAGTGCCAGAGAACTCTATCTTTGCATACTTCACTCGCTTCCTCAACATTCATAATTCTCTTCATACACGCTCGCCGGTTGCGGAGACTCTTGACTCCACCTTCCTTCAGTACATGACCGATCTGGTCTAGGTAGGTTAGTCTCGGTCTCCCCCGGTACCTACATCTTTCCACTTTCGCATTGTATATCTTCTTAACCAGACGTTCGTCCGGCATTCTTTCCACATGTCCGAACCATCGGAGCATTCCCTTTCGCATCTTTACACCAATACTCTCTTTCATACCTACTCGCTCTCTTACGTCGTCGTTACGAATGCGGTCGGTCAGCCTAACTCCACAGATTTGCCGCAGAGATCGCATTTCGACCGCATTAATTTTACTATCATACTCTTTTCTGCATACCCAACTCTCGCTTCCATACAGTAATGTTGGGACAAGCACTGCGTTATGTATTGCTACACGTGCCTTCTGGCTGAGGTGGTGGCTGCCGAGAAGTTGCCCCAACGCTCCGTTCACTCTATTTCCCGCATTCACTCTTCGCTCTATATCAGTGGTGTACCTTCCATCTCGGCTAAATCTACATCCAAGATATACAAATTCATCCACTTGCTCTAGTATATCATTACCTATTGTTACTCTTACATCTGTTCTGGCTTCGTCTCTTTCAAAGACCATTATTTTGGTTTTGCTCACATTCACGCGTAGACCCCTTTTCTTACAATCTTCTGTCATTGTGTCGACTAGAGTCTGCAGGTCAGTCGCTGACTGTGCCAGCAGGACTGCATCATCTGCATAAAGCAGAGCAGTGACCACTGAGTCGCCCATCTGGACTCCCACATTCATATCGTTCAACCTTTGGAGACATTTATCCAGATATATGATAAACAGCCTGGCTGACAGAACGCAGCCCTGCTTAACGCCGATATTGACGTCAAACCAAGGCGACATTCCATTATCCAGCCGCACACAGGCTCTACAGCCCATGTAACTGGACTGCACAGCCTGTAGCAGTTTACCGTTAATACCATACTCCGGTAAAATGTCCCAAAGTTCCTTTCGTACAACCGTGTCAAATGCTCTCTCCAGATCCACAAAACTGCAGAAAACCCTCTGACCTAGAGCCAGATGCTTCTCCACAATGTTGCGCAGAGGAACACTTGATTCATGCATCCCCTTCCACTTCTGAAACCTCCTTGTGTCTCACACAGTAAACCATCGGACACCATCCTCATTCTCCTTTCAATAAGTTTACCATACACTTTTGCTGCCAAACTGGTCCAGCTTATGACTCTGTAATTTGCGCAGTCATAACGTGAACCCTTGTTTTTAAACAGAGGCACGATGAGTGCGCTATTCCAGTCCCCGGGAACCATTCCCGAGCTCCAACATAAATTGAGGAGCAACAGGAACGCCTCCCAGACACAGGAGCCACCAAGCTTGATCATCTCGGCAGACACCATATCAATACCCGCTGCCTTACCATTTTTCAAACTTCTTATCGCCCATTCAACTTCATCCATACTGATGCCATCAGAGGACGCCGCTGTCGAATGTTGTTCTACTAAACCACATGCGACACCGGCGTCAACCGTAGCATCCGCATACATATCGCCAAAATATTCACTCCATCGGCTTAACACGTCTTGTGTTTGTGTAAGAATGTCTCCACCTTTAGACCTTATTTTATTTATTCTGAAGGCTGACCAACCACCCCGAGACTTCTTCACCTCCCTCCAAAAGAGTTTGGTGTTACTCTCGAAGTTTTTAGTCAGCCTATCTTCTGCACTCATACTTGCTCTATCACGTTTCTCTTTCACTAAGGCCTTGGTGTCATTCTTACATTGCCAATATATTTCTTTCTTCTGTTCAGTCATACTGTCATTCAGATTCAAAGAAGAGATATAGTCCAGCCACGCTTTCTTCTTTTGCTCTACGGAAGCTGCCACTTCCGCATCCCACCATGCATCACCATTTGTTTTTCTATGCTTCTTTGAACTTCCACATACTTCTTTCGCTGTATCTACCATACTCTCCTTCAATACTCTCCAGCATTCTTCAATGTCCGATTGCGGCTGGCTTGCCATCGTCAGCCCTTCTCGGACACCCTCTGCATACTTTTCTCTTACACACTCTTCTTACGACCTTTCAACCTTTATTCTTTCAAGCCCTCCGAAGTGGACACGCTCTCGCCAGTGCCTCCACTTTCTGAACAGACCACTAAATCTCGCAATAACGAAATAGTGGTCCGTATCGACTGTGGGGCCCCTGTAGGCTCTTGCGTCCAATATTTTGCTTCGGAGGCGACTGTCTACCAAAATTAAATCTATTATACTTTTCTGTTCATTCCTTCTCCATGTATACAAGTGGATGTCCTTATGTTGGAAAAATGTGTTTGACACAATAAGGTTCCTCTCCATGCATACATCCGCTATGAGCCTACCTGCGTCGTTCACTCTCTTATCACCAAATGGACCAAGTACGTCCTCATAGTCATACGCTTGGTCCCGCCCCCCCCCCATCCGTTCAAATCTCCGCATACAATCACGCGTTCACTGGTTTCTGCCATATCCAGAACTTCCCTAACATTATCCCAAAACTTCTCTAGGTCTGATGCCACCGAGGATCCTACGGGAGCATATGCTACAACCATGAATACCTTGGTGACACCTAGTTTTATACGGACCCAAAGAAGTCTGGGATCATACATTCCGTAATCCTTCACACCTGAGGCCAAGCGAGAGGACAACAGCACGCCTACCCCCATGATGGCTCGATCGCTCTGTGGTACACCAGACCACAGAGCCATCCCGCCACCAGGAAGATCGCAGGCGTCGCTGCCCCTTCGCTTGGTCTCTGTTACACAGAGCACGTCTAGCTGTTTGTCCGCCATGACGGATATCAGCTCGTGCAACTTACCTTCCACACAACCTCTTACATTCCACGTGCCCACCCGGCACTCTGCTCTCCTCGACTCGCCTGACTGGGCAAGGCGTGATGGGTGACGGCCCCCATCGCCGCAACTGCCTAAGTTCGTACCGACGGGGGCGGGTCGGTACGCGTCGCCTGCGGGAGACGCCCTAACTCGCATTGCGGTACGCATATCGAGCCGGATTAGCAGTCTAATTAGACTGGCAGGGGACGCGAACGAGCACGCTTCGGACTATGCCCCCCAATGGTTGCTAATATACCTAATATATTTTATCATATTATGATATGATAAAATATATTAGGTAGGTATATTAGCAACCATTTAAGTAGTTATTCGTTTTCAATCAAATTGATTTATTTGATGGTTTTAACTTTTAACTAATTATTACCCCTATTATAATATACATAAGTATAATATTAGTAGCAGATAAGGAGGGACAATATTTAGTAAGTCTGATTATACGTTGATAATAATCAGTAATAATGTAATTTTAAGTAAATATATTATTATCTTAATTTAATTCAATCAGTATTAATTTATATCTTAATATATTTCGGTCACGTTTTACTTTATTTTCAATTTATAAAACAAATAATGCATTTAAAATTTTCTTGTATAATGTATGTATCATCATCATATCAGCCTATCGCCATCCACTGCTGGACGTAGGCCTCCCTCATGGTACGCCACAGAGTGCAGTCCTGTGCCGCCTGCATCCATCGACGCTCAGCAACTTTCACCAGGTCGTCTGTCCACCTAGTCCTACACACCGGTACGTGGTCGCCACTCTAGAACCTTTTTTCCCCAGCGGTGGTCGGTTCTTCGAGCGATGTGGCCTGCCCATTGCCACTTCAGCGTGCTAATTCTTCGTGCTATGTCGGTTACACCCTAATGTATGTATACTAGATAATTAAAAAAAAACATATGGTTGTCTGTAAATTCGATTTACGGACTGCAATTTTACGTGATAAAATCATAAAAAAACATTGATGAAAAATTGCATACTTTTATGAATTGAACAAACATAAACAATGGAAACCATATTAATTTTTCACTTCACTTTATAAACAGTTCAAGTCAAATTCTTAAAATACAAGAATGCTTAGGTTGATCGTGGTTTTCTATCGCTTGATGTGCGCTCACGCTTGCACGCTCGTGTGTCAGATGGAATGTGACACTTTTTCGTGTGTGCAGCCGGTGTGTGTTATCACGTTAAAAGATAGGCGATACTTAGAGCACTCAGCTACAAATGACTATTCATTTCTAATGTGTCATTGTGAATGGCCTTGTCCATGAGGTTCAGAAGCCAAGGTTATCTTTTATCAGGTCTTCGTTATACCATCGTAGATTTTACGACAAGAATCATATGACGACGAATAAGATGGAGCTTGCACCATTGAAAAATTAGATTTGCTGTCGAATAAAGCATCCCGACTGTTCAGTTGTCATGTTCTATTATTAAAATATATTTCATTTTCTGCAATAGTATTTATTCAATAATATATTATGGAATTCTAGACCACCGGACATCTAAGTGCTTGTTTTTTTCTTTTCAGTTTTTTTTTATTATGTACGTAGTTTTGGTGACTTTTTACGCAGTCGGGTTTTTGATTTTTTTAATCATTTTTTATATTGAAATCTTTACATAAAACATTTTTCAATAAAAAATATCCACAATTATATCCAAAATTATAATATATTTTATAACATCGTATTAAATATTTGCACGTCTTATTGTGGCAAAATATAGAGATGCCTACTAACCTCATTCTGTAACAAGACTTTGTACTTACCTATATTGCAAATAAAATGATTTGATTTGATTTGAAGCCATAACAAGATCGAAAGTAATGTAGAAAAATAACGTTACAGAAAATAAATTTCCACTCCAATTCTACGCAGATATCATAACGTGGAAGAGTCATGTCTTAGTCTCATATAGTCTGAGTAGTCATATAAAAGATTCTAATTACGCCACTGGAGGTAACACATCCATAATACGTAGTTACATAAGTCATAACATGTTTTAAATTAGAAATACAACTAACGGTTAAAGCGCTCATACAGTTCCATATTGAGTCCACGGCAACGGGCGCGTTTTTTTTTATTGGTGGCAGGCTTCTTTTTTTCTTCTTTTTTTTTTGGCGGCGGGCTATAGAGTGATCACGATTGGTGGCAGACAATGATATAATCACACCACGCCCGATCCGTCCGAGGTGACGGAGGTAAGCGACCCCATAACCTGCACGTACCTCTACGACGGGCAGTCGGTGGCCCGTCCGTCAGGTTACCATTTTGGATATGAATAAAAATGATTACGAAGCTATTTTAAACAATACGGTATTAATTCTTATACACTTAAAAACAAGTTATATTGTGCATTTAATTTAAATTAAAATTGTCATGTACAGCGTATCATTAAAATTAAACTCTCAGAATTTATTAGAGATTTAAAATGCAGGATCAGAGCGACTGGAAGCGAAACGGGAACGGGTCGTTAGTTACATAGTATAAAACAAAGTCCACTCGTCTCTACGCTTAGATTTTTTAAACTATCCAACGCCTATCAAGTCCGTTTTTGTCAATAGACAGAGGAATTTAAAACGAAGGTTTATATGTAATACATGCATATTGTATTAGAGAAAAGAAGATATAATGGACAGGGTCGGATCTACCATATGGCTTTTAAGGCTTCAACCTAGGGCCTCGTGGATTCAAGGGGCCCCCATCTAAGTTATATAATAATAATAAAGCCTTTTATTCGGACAACAGATATACAATTTTTGTTTTTTACATTTTTTCTTATACTACTGCACCGTTATATATAACGGTACGTATATATACCTACGTATTTTACAGAGTTAAAATTATTCGCGTAATTGATGTTTCTTTACCTTCTGTAAGTCCGTTTGCCAGTTGGCAAAGGCCTCCTCCAACCTACTCCATTCCGATCTCTCTTTAGCTACTCTATTCCATGCTATACCTGCAACCTGCCTTATATCATCGTCCCATCTTTTCCGTTGCCTGCCTCTTTTCCTTTTACCTTCCCTTGGGTACCAGTGTGTAATTATTTTACTCCATTTATCATTTCCTCCAGCCATGTGTCCCGACCACTTCCATTTTAGCCTTTTAATTTTTACGAGATACGGCCTAGACCTTGGTCTTTTTCCTAATGTTGATGTTTCTTATTCTATCCCCTCTCTTTACTCCTATCATACTTCTCTCCATTGCTCTTTGACAAGTAGCAATTCTGTTGGTTGTGTTTTTAGTGATGGCCCATGTTTGGCTTCCATACATTAATATTGGTAGAATGCAAACATTGAATAATTTACTCTTTGTTGTTAAATGGAGGTTTTTATCTTTCATTACTTCCCTTAGACTCCAATATCTTCTCCAACTATTTGCTATTCTTCTATCGATTTCTCTGTTTATGTTATCTTTGGGTGATATCAGTTATCCAAGGTATATATATTGTTTATAATAAATAATTTGCGACTCGCCTATAATTATGTTGCTTTTATTTCCGTTGGTCATTACTTTTGTTTTATCAGGATTTAATTTTAATCCTACCTTTTCACTCTCCGATGCTAGTTCATTTAACATTCTATTTAGGTCTCTTGGTGTTTTTGCAAATAAAACAATATCATCGGCAAATCTTAAGTGTGTTAGTGTTCGGCCGTCTATATTTAAGCCCAGATTTTCCCATTCAAAGCTTCTGAAGATCATTTCCAAAACTGCGGAAAAAAGTTTTGGAGAGAGGGGATCTCCTTGTCTTACTTCTTTTTGTATCTTAAATGATTCTCCCTTCCTTTCTAGCTGAACACATGCCGTGCTGTTTTTGTATATATTTCTTATCAATCTTATATATTTTTGTACTATACCTTGTTTCATCAACGCTGCCCAGATAGTTGTATGTATTAAAGAGTCAAATGCCTTGCTGTAGTCGACAAATGCTAAATAGTATACCAGTTGATATTCTGCATATTTTTCGATGATTTGCCTAACAACATGGATATTATCCAGTACTGAGTAGTCTCTTCTAAAGCCTGCTTGTTCTATTGGCTGTTGCTCGTCAAGTTTTCCCTCCATTCGCTTGAGTACGATCTTGGCAAATATTTTGTACAGGTTGGATATCAAACTAATAGACCTGTAGTTTCCGATGTCGTACTGGTCGCCTTTTTTAACCGACTTCAAAAAGGAGGAGGTTCTATGTTTCATTGTATGTATTTTTTTTTATGTATGTTCAGCGATATTTCTGTCAATTGTGGGCCGATTTTCAAAATTCTTTTTTCAATCTAAAGGGTATACTCCCGAGGTGGTCCCATTGTCACCAAGTCATGATCTGATGATGAGAAGTCATGGAAATCTAAGGCAACCCTAAAATTTTATAGGCAAATATTACGTGTCTCATATATTTTCAAAAGCTCTTCAAATATTTGCATCTGACAGTGATAAACTCATTTAGGTGAGCTGATGATGGAAGGTACATCTCCTTAACGGTTAGGAGTTGGAGGATAATTCTTTCAATATCATACGCACGTGTTAGATTAATAATAGAAGAAATGTATAGGTATATAACATTTAAAAAAGGTAATAAGATTCTATTTTACGTAGATTTAAAAAATAATGATGAATTACGATATGATTTGTGTTGTTAGGGTGAAAAGTGGATTAAAATGAAATAATATTAGCTGATTTGATATCAAAGTTGTGGGTTGTCGGTTGTTTGTGCAGTTTGTGGGTATTTAAGGAGCGGTAGCGCGGTGAAACGGTCAGTTGCTGTTGGCTTTCGTACTGTTAACATCTAAGGTTGTATTTTTGTATCATTATGTAGTTGTGCATTTCATGGTAATACTTTTGCTTATTTTCATTGAATAGTATTATGATAAATTGATATGTAAATTAAATGTATTGTAATAAGGTTGTTTGCTTTACTATCTTATTTATCCGATATGATAATAACCTGATACCTATTACAGATAATATTGAGTATTAATAATACATATGTATATCTAAATATAATACCTATATATATATATATATATATATATATATATATATATATATATATATATATATATATATATATATATACAAAAATATAATATATACAGAATTAATTTAACACACGCATAGACCTTTAGCTGTATTCTTTCAAGTTAACTCCCGAGGTGGTCCCATTGTCACCAAATCATGATCTGATAATGGGAATTCTTGGAAATTGAGGACAACCCTTACATTTTATAGGCACACATTACGTGTCTCATGTATTTTTCAAAGCTATTCAATTATTTGCATCTGGCAGTGAACATTTCATTTAGGTGAGCTGGTGATGGAAGGTAGATCTCTTGAACGATTAGGAGTTGGAGGATAATTCTTTTAATATCATACGTACGCATAGACCTTTAGCTGTTCTTTCAAGTTAACTTCCGATGTGGTGCCATTGTCACCAAATCATGATTTGATGATGGGAATTTTTGGAAATCGAGGGCAACCCTTAAATTTTATAGGCACATTACGTGTCTCATGTATTTTTCAAAGCTATTCAAATATTTGCATCTGGCAGTGAACATTTCATTTAGATGAACTGGTGATGGAAGGTACAGCTCCTTAGTGGTTAGGAGTTGGAAGAAAATTCTTTCAATATCATATGCACTCATAGACCTTTAACTATATTATTTCAAGTTAATCACGTAAGCTGACAATGTAAGGTACTACTCCATAACGATTATAAGTTAGGTAATTCTTTATGTTGCCAATATATATAATCATTAAGCTTATTGCTTTTTGTTAATTTAAGCTTGGCACCGACTTCAAATCGTGTTAGTGGATTTCTAGCATACATTGTAATTATATTTTATAAAAATTAATACATATTTAGAATTAGACAAGAATTAAATAGTTCATCTTATTTTTCGGTTTTTAGTGTTTTAAATAAGTATGGTTCTTGGTTGATCTTATTTTGAAGTCGGTTTACATTTTTTTTTAAAGTTTAATTGTATAAAAGGATTACATTGGATTTAGTCCATTGGTGGGGAATCGTTTCTGTGTTGATAATATCATTGAAGATGTCTTTGAGAATAGGTGTTATTGTCTGTTTCGCTTGTTTCAGAATTTCGTTGGTTATTCCGTCGGGTCCTTGAGCTTTATTGTCTCTTTGGGTTTCTATAGCGAATTCGATTTCTTCCTGTATGATGCTGGGTACTGGTGAGATTTCCAATAACTCTATTTCTTCTTCCGCTATGATACTTTCATATAGTTTCTTGTAGTATGATGTAGCAATTCCTAATATACTTTGACTTCGGTTTACCATCTAAGTTAAGTCAATGTCAAAAATAGCCGATAATAATTTAGAGAATTTGGCCAAAGGAAAGTGCAGAAAGGTTGTTTTTTAATAAGTCAACACAGTTTGATACACAGATGCTCTAGAACCTGATAAAGGACATAGGCTACTTTTTAATGGAAAAAAAAGGCTGTAAAGGGGGATGAAAAGTTGTAAGGAAGTACCGTCATTTTTAAAGCTAGAAGCTTGAAACTTATTTTAGGCTATTGATTAGATATAAATAAATATGACATTAACATATTCTAAATATTTACCCTCAAGGGGCAAAATAAAAATAGGGGATGAAAACTTTAGGAAAGTAAACTTTTACGCGGGCGAAGCCGCGGGCAGCAGCTAGTATTATAATATAAATTCAATATTTTATTGTCTTTTTTTCCCCTATACTTTGTGTAATCTCTTCCGTCGCCTCGGACCGATTTGGCGGAGCGTGGCCACTCCATAGCCTACAGCAAAAAAAAAATGATCCCCTAAACTCGCGGTCTCCGGCCCTGATAATAAAGAGCTTGACCTGGAGCAGATCCTCTGCATGCAGTTTGCTCAAGAATTATATTTTTAAAGAGAGTTGAGGTTCGCCGGTCATAAAACTATTTATAAAATTCTTGCAATTGCGAAGTGTATATATTGCATCGACCCCCAAATAATGTGGATAAGAGCAGGATAATGATGTTCCAAAAATCTATTGATTTTCTCGCAAATGTATCATTACTACGTCACAGTTATATACGTAATAAATCCTCTGTTAACGGTGCGAAGTATTCACGCGATTTTCTCTAGTCAAAAATAAAATTAATCCTAATTAATTACGTTATGACTACTTATGACAGAATAAGTCAATTTTATCACAATCGGATTATATATATATTATTATAATTGCAGACAATTATAATTGCAGCAAGACTGTTGTCATAACGTAATACGTATTAAAATTATCAACAGATACCTGCAAGTAAATGGCTTTAAAAGGATAAAAACGCCTCTGTTGTATTTGATAATTCTTGGTTTGTTATCATAATTATTATCATTATTCTGTCCTTTTCTAGAGAAAGCGCAGATAGAAGAGGTTCATGATCGTTCTCCTTCCTTTCTCTTTTTTTGACAGGTTTTAGTCTGGATACACCCCGCCCATTCCGTCCAGACGTTGACGTCCTTGTTTGGCTAAAGCCCACGCAAAAGCTCTTAGACATTCATCCACTCACATACATAAAGTTAAAGAAAGCAGTTATTCTAAATACATGTAAAATCGTTAGGAAGTTTTTATCAATTCATTCACCTAATGCCTTCGTGTTTGGCTAAGGCCCGCGCAAAAGTGTAGAAAATACCTTTTAGAAAAGAGAGAAGCAAAAATGAACAAAATTTTATAATAATAATATTTATATACACAAAAACATTACAAATTATAAACATATCAGATTGATATTTAAATTACTGAAATTTAGCATTTAATATGCTTAATTATTTATAAAATCCGATTACGAAATGAAAAATGATGATAGGCGCGGGTTCGAATCCCGCTTGCGACATCATTTTTCATTTCGTAATCGGATTTTATAAATATCAGATTGACTTGGATAAAAATCAAGTTAGTCAATTACTAATTCGTTAGCATCTGCACTAATGTAGATAGATCACAGGTACTTGATAACAAACGAATTTACAATGAAGTCACACTTTGCTAACCTAATAATTCTGTTTAATTCATTCGACCCTTAATATTTCTAAAAAAATCCCGATTACGAGCGAAAAAATGATTGTCCCAAGTGGGTCAATTATTTTTCGACCGTAATCGGGTTTTTATAAATAATCAAGCATATTAAAATGCTAAATTTCAGTAATTTGAGTAACCTTAATAATTCTGTTTCATTCATTCATTTAACCATTGTCTTTCACTGGTGGACGTAGGTCTCAGCATAGATCACCACACCAAATTGTCACCCCATCTGGTAGCAGCCGTGTTATACTACATCGTCCCATACGTAGCCGCGGAGTCAAATTTGTCGATGTGGCCTACTTATCGCCACTTAAAGTCATTCTGTAGCTGGACTATATATCGAAAAAGTCTCAACGAATCGGAATAGGAGTTTTCTGTGGAGATTATAGACATACGCGGAAACTTCACGGTTTCAATCGAGGTATTATATACGCATTAAGGTAGGTCACAAAAAAGTCGTCCATGTGAATTTGATCCGTCTTTAGCTTTTGCGTTGATGTAGGTACAAGTACATCCTCCGTGCCGGTGCGGGCCCGGATGAAATATCTGGGTCTGCACATAGATCCTAAATGGAATTTCGGGCCACACTTTGACCAGCTCGTTCCGCGGCTCGTGAAGACGGTTGCAGCTCTAGGTAGGCTTCTGCCGAATACTGACGGTCCAGGGTCGTCCTGCCGGCGATTGTACGCCGGATTCGTGCGGTCAATGATGCTGTATGGTGCCCCTATTTGGTCGGAGTCCCTCACTGCCCCCAATAGGGCCCTCTTGCGTCGCTCGCAGAGGGTCATTGCAATGCGGGCTATTAGGGGCTACCGTACGGTATCCTGGACTGCAGCGACATTGCTGGCGGGCGACCCGCCTTGGTCGCTGGTGGGTGAGGCTCTGGCGGAGGCCTATCGGCTGCGCGTTGCGGCGCGAGCCGGCGGCGAGCAAGTCTCCGCGAGGCGCTTGCGCCCGCTGACTTGCTGCGCCGCCGGCGACCGGGAAGGAGGAGGCGCCGTTATGCGCATCTCCTCCCACCGCCTTGAGGACCGACTGGACGTGGCCAGAAGGCCAAGCGTTGGGCGTCGGGGATCGAATGTCATTAGATGATCTCTCCGGCGCCCCGTAACAGCGCGGCAGGGGGCCGCTGTGGTTTTAGTGGGTGTTCCGGACAGCCGACCGGCGAGTCCCACACTCCCTCCCGTCTAGACATCGGCGGGGGAGGTCAGCGCGTAAAAGCGTTTCCACAGACAAATCTGTGTATGAAACTATGCGAAGACATCTGATTAAAGTCATTATGATATCATTTCAGCTCATATAAGTCCCCCTGCGGAATTTAAGCCTCATCGACAATGAGAAGGAAATTGACCTATTCTACCCCGCTAATCAGACAGGTAAGTAATTTGGAGTTTTTATCTTGCAGTGATGTTATTTAATTATGTCCCTAAGTCGCTTTTTCCGATTACCTACGGGAAAGGGGAGTGGTGAATTATATTATTACTATTACTCTTATATGGACATAGCCAGACTGCATTCAGCCACCGAGGTCATGAAACGGTAACAATGGCCCCTCTGTTGCCCTAGACGGATTAAGCGAATTGTCTTCAAACTAATACTTAGTTTGAGCCTGCCAAAAAAGTGCATTCAGTAAAAAAATCTGTTATTTTGACATTAAAATAGACACTTAAATTTTATTTATCTGTTTTGATATAACGACAGAATATTTCAAGGTAATTATGCACATACATAAGTAAGATGGATTACAAGAGCATATATCTAGATTTATTTGGCATTAAGCTTCGGTTTTCTACGTATATCGGTATTGTCCGTGTTATCTTATATAATACCTCGAAATAGAATGCGCTAATCAATACAGGCAGATATATAAAAAAAATCGACTTAGTGCGAGTGAGAATCGCTTACAAAAGGTTCCATACAACCTACTCTATATAAATAACTACTAAATTACTATTTTAATCTTAAATTAAAGCTAAGTTTTAAATTAAAATATTTACAGAAAAATAGAAGAAAATAGAATAAGGAATAAAAAATAAATAAATAAAAGAAGAAACAAAAGGCGCAATCAGGCATCGAAAAATTCCTCCGCATCACTGTCCACTGGTAATGTGCCCAGAAGGCTAGCAGCATTGCCACGTTGAATGGCAATGCTAACCTTTTGTGCAAAATATAGGCCAGCCCTCTGATCACGTGAAGCAGCGATTAATTTTTTTGCGATCTCTTTAAATAAAATGCGCGCATTGGGACCCCAAGGCCCAAGAGTTTCGACCCCAAACGGCTCGAAAATATAATTTCCAATAAGGTTATTATACTTTCGCCGTTTGAGCTTCTCTGCAGATGCGGCAGCAGCGCCAGCACAACCTGACGTGTTTGGAAGATGTGATGGCGCAAGGGTGTCAACGCAGGTCGCGTCCCACACCAAAGGCCTACCCATCCTCCAGGGCAGCAAAGACATGCCGTCCGGTCTCTTACCATCGTCGCGTACCAAGCCGTTGGGTTCTTTAACAGCTGGTATACCGGCGGTGACAAGAGCTAGACGGATAATTTCGTTGATATTGGCATGCCTTGATATTCTACCTGCGCTCCTGCCGCACGATAGGCCGTGGTGTCCGAGACTATCAACTTGCTGTCCACAGTGACATTGATGCGGAGAAAGAACTGGAACACCCAAACGAAGGCAAACTGCAATACGGAAGGTAGTATCATCCAGCATAGTACCTATACTGGGTGACGGTAGTGCCTGTATCCAAATACCAGATTCCCATTCTGACACAGCCAGCAAACGAGCGCACTCTGCAGATCCAACAGATGTATTTAAGAGATTTTCTCTAATTGCTCTGCAAAGCGGCAAGTCCCACTGTCTCTGAGAGAGAGGGTTGGTGGGCAAGTCAGTGTTTGGACAAGCCATTTTCCAAGCATTCAAAGCATCAGTCTTGCATAATACTTCTGAATTAACCAGTGTGCGCATTAAAATTTTCCTGGTTAATTCTTCTGTGCTATGGACCGATGATAGGAACGCCGGTAAGCTCACACTGGAAATTTTGCGTATGCCAAGTCCACCTAAGTGAACCGGAAGTGATGCTTGTAGCCATGCTCGATCATTTAGATTTACATTTAAAATTTTACTCAGAGTGGTTCTAATAATATTATCAATTTTTTCTAAAAGGTTTGAATGTTTAAAAAACTGAGATGATCTTATTGCATACGTAAATTTTGGGACAAAGAGACAATGTCGAATAATGGTAAAAGCAGAATGTATATTGATTTTGAAAAGGCGATCCGAAACTGTATTAAAATTTTGTATCTTCTCTTCTATGAAAGAGTTGTAGGCATCTTCAAAGATAGGAGACCCAAGGAGGCGCAAGGAACTTCTTTCTATTATTTGAATGTTTGGAGCCAAAACGTTAAATTTTTGAAAAACTGATTCTTTGACTGTATTTTTGCTGAAAAATATTTCACATTTTGATGTATTTAAAACTAAACCTATTGATTGAAATTTATTCTGTAAAAAAGCCAAATCTTGAAGAACTGTATCTGCGTTGCCTCCAAGGGTTCCGTCATCTAAATACCAGACGTTCAATTCTGAATTTAGTTGCCGAATAATTGGTTGTATAGCCAAACTAAAAATGACTGGTCCAAGAGGGTCACCCTGTTGACAACCAACCGCCGATTCTAAAAGATTGTCTTTATATAGTAATTTAGAAGGATATCGGTAACATTGCCAAAGAAAGTTAAAAATTTTTGGTGTCTCTAATTTTGCTTGTGACAGCAGGGTGTCCCTATTCACTGAGTTAAAAGCATTTTTTAAGTCAACCTTTAAAATAACCTCACCCTCACCAGAACCAAGATATGTAGCCACGGAGTGTATTGCAGCTTCGCAGCCTCCTCTCGACCCGAAGCCTAGTTGGTGTGGCTGGAATGTAGAGGCGAGCTGAGATTTGTAATATTGGCAACATATTTTAGCTGCCATACGTCGGTATGTACACCCTACGGCAATGGGACGAATGCCACCATCTTTTTTCAGAACAGCACAAAGGTTGGCCCCATATAAAATATCAATGATAGATTCGTTCACATTGCCGGAGAGCATAAGGTTTATTAAATTGGTCAACTCCTTTAGAAGGGCTTCGCCAGCTGCGGCCGCAGTCGGGCATACGAGATCTTTTAAATGTTGTGGTGACAAACCGTCAAGACCGCCAGCAGAGCCCGTACGGAAGGAGTTAATCACCGTAAAAACATCCTTAACAGTAGTGCATAACTGTACGGAAGCAATATCAGGTGGATCTGGAAAGGTGAGATCATCAGAAGGCGTTGGATGCTTGCTCTTCAGACCTTCAAGCGTGTCTGAAGAGCAAGGCGCAACTGTATCACTGCCAAATAAAAGCTTGGACGCTCCCCTTATATCGCCTTGTCTTAATTTAGACTCTACATAATGATATATTGAATTTTTGAAAATTTTGTTATTATTAGAAGTTAAGTCAATAGCCGAAAGATTGCAGTTGTCTTTAATTTGCGCAGTTAAAGTTTTTGATGAATTCTTGTTGCCTGATATATGTAAAATCTTATAAGGGAAAGCGAGTAACTGTTCCCAGGCTGTTTTAGTGTTTTTTTGGACAACATGACGTATATGGTTAACTAGAGCATTTGCTACCGATGGTCTCGCGCCTCGGGGAATTCTTTTCAAAACAGGGACAGACTCTTTCAAATGAGCGAGAGTTTTCCAAAATGGTTTATCATTGTGGTCTAATTGTGGCGCAGTGTTTGTAAATGCAGAGGGGTTCTGAAGTACATTTTGCGATTTATGAACTTTGCCAAAATGTACTTTCAAACCCCGTTTACCTTTAAAGAGACGGACCTGGGAACAGAAAGGACACCGAACTAGATTGGTTTGTGATACAGCAGGTTGACTGGCACTAAATTCCCCATTACAAGCCACGTTTTGGTGTTCACTCATAGGAAAAAAAGGTACTTACAGATTAATAATTAAAATATACACAAAAACATGTAAAATATTTACAATGACACTGTCTATTAGATAAAACTGATTGTAAAGAAGAAATGTCAAGTTTAAAATTGTCTCTGCGCGCGAGAGTGCCACCTCGTATAATGAGACTTCAGTGGTATGCGCAGCCCCTTCTTACTCATGTACACACTATACACAACAAAAATCACTTCACGAAATTGGTATAATAAGGGTAATCTAAAGAAGCGATGTGTTTGAACACAAAAATCAAGTCTATTGTCACCTTTTTATTTTCATATAATAATGTGATGCTGAATACGGCCATATCATCATGGACGTTTGTCATGTCAACAGAACTTCCTTTCATATATGAATGAGTACCTAACTATTGCAAATTATTTTTATGCATATAATATATATGAATATCGGCATTTTCATGTATTTTGTTGTAATTTTATTTAAGTAGCCTTGTAGTTATTAATATAATTATTTAAATTTGAAAAATATTTGCATGACATTGACATGACATTTTTACAATTCATACCCTATTTATACCCTATATTATATTTTAAATACTATCGTAGAAAAATAGAAGCCTGAGATGCTATCAAAGGAATTTAAATTTAAATTTTATTTTAGCTGATGGATGCAGTAAAAACGTTTTCTTTTTGAAGCGAAATCTTCTTTAGCAGCGTTGGGCACTTTCTTGGAATGTGTAAAAAATGTTAAATTCGCGTCAGGACAGGTGACCTGATAGAAAATTCATAAGACGGAGGGAGAGTAGACCGTAGGAGAATATTGTATTTAACAACATACGAGTAAATGATAGTACTTTTACATACATACATACATATCATCACGGCATATCCCTTGCAGGGTAGGCAGAGAGAACAGAGTGCCAGAGAACTCTATCTCTGCATACTTCACTCGCTTCCTCAACATTCATAATTCTCTTCATACACGCTCGCCGGTTTCGAAGACTCTTGACTCCACCTTCCTTCAGTACATGACCGATCTGGTCTAGGTAGGTTAGTCTCGGTCTCCCTCGGTACCTACATCCTTCCACTTTCGCATTGTATATCTTATTAACCAGACGTTCGTTCGGCATTCTTTCCACATGTCCGAACCATCGGAGCATTCCCTTTCGCATCTTTACACCAATACTCTCTTTCATACCTACTCGCTCTCTTACGTCGTCGTTACGAATGCGGTCGGTCAGCCTAACTCCACAGATTTTCCGCAGAGATCGCATTTCGACCGCATTAATTTTACTTTCAAACTCTTTTCTGCATACCCAACTCTCGCTTCCATACAGTAACGTTGGGACAAGCACTGCATTATATATTGCTACACGTGCCTTCTGGCTGAGGTGGTGGCTGCCGAGAAGTTGCCCCAACGCTCCGTTCACTCTATTTCCCGCATTCACTCTTCGCTCTATATCAGTGGTGTACCTTCCATCTCGGCTAAATCCACATCCAAGATATACAAATTCTTCCACTTGCTCTAGTACATCATTACCTATTGTTACTCTTACATCTGTTCTGGCTTCATCTCTTTCAAAGACCATTATTTTGGTTTTGCTCACATTCACGCGTAGACCCCTTTTCTTACAATCTTCTTACTTGGTAGTTTTATACTGATAAATAAAGCAATTCGTGCAAAATTATTCCCTAACCATTCCAAAATATTTGTTTTTTGACGCCTGGCTATGGTATGGTTATACCCGTACATACTCCCACGGGCCACGCTTTTTATTTTTTTGTATTTGTTTTTAGGGTTCCATACCTCAAAAGAAAAAACGGCACTCTTATAGAATCACTTTGTTGTCCGTCAGTCCGTCGTCTGTCCGTCTGTCGGTCTGGCCGTCTGTCTATCTGTCAAGACCCTTTTCCTCGGGAACGCGTGGAGGTATCAAGCTGAAATTTATATCAAACACTCAAATCTACTGTCCCTTAAAGCTGTGAAAAAATTAAACTTCTAAGCCAATGCAATCAAAAGATACAGGCGTTTACGCCGCAAATTGCTGCAAATTTTCGACACTCGCAAGGGAATCAAAACCTACAGGGTACTTCACGTAAACTCAGAATTTTGAAATTTGGTACAAAGCAACGTTTTATAGCACAGATAAAGGAATGCATGAACGCAACGCAACGCATGAAGGTATATAATACGATGTGAAAATTTAATGTCATAGAACAGTTCACGTCGCACGTTGTTGTAAGTGGTAGCACGATTGGAACGGATTTCCAATATGTATGGGTTCGAATCCCATATGTGACAATCATTTTTCGCTCGTAATCAAGTTTTTATATTTTTTTTTCTTTATATTACAAACCACTTTGCATGCTTCA
This sequence comes from Lymantria monacha, assembly GCA_905163515.2. Lineage (NCBI taxonomy): Eukaryota > Metazoa > Arthropoda > Insecta > Lepidoptera > Erebidae > Lymantria > Lymantria monacha. Next base: position 7,139,764 of record LR991107.1, on the reverse strand, counting down.
TGATTTTGGAGGATGGTTATGATTGGATGGTGTTGCATTACCTTTGAACTTCGGAGATATATTAGGAAACATCATCCTACTCTTATCTCAATTACTTAAGGACGACACAGTATGTTCTCTTCTTCTGCACAACTTTACCAGAAATAAGTAGTAGGACCGCGCTCTATTTCGGTTTTATCCCGAATATTCCTTTTCTTTTTCATTTTATATCTATAAAAGAGGATCACCATTCTCGTACGCTTATCCCAATTACTTGGGGTCGATACAATATGTACTCTTCTTTCATAGTACATATTGTAAAAGTTATTGGCAATAGTTTTATGACCGGCCACCTGCCAGACGTCGCCGCCCGTAAAACTATTGCCCATAACTTTTACAGTATGTACTTAATGTACTATGAAAGAAGATTACATATTGTATCGACCCCAAGTAATTGGGATAAGAGTAGGAGAATGATGATCCTTCAATTAATTTGTTAATATACAAGTTCTTATGACGACAATCTTTTCCTTACTTAAGTATTTTTTGTAATTTCCTAACATTTATGATCACTGTTAAATGTTGCAGCGCTGTTTCCCAAACCTCGATGAACAGTCTAGTACAAATCGTTTTTTAATGCGACTTATAAATTCTAAGAATCATCATCATCATCTCAGCGTATATATACGTCCCAATGCTGATCGCAAGCCTCCTTTACAATAGGAGGGAACATTTCTCCATCACCATACGTCAAGAGAATATTTCTGAGAATGACAAACAAACTTTTTATCTTTATTATAGTAATATAGATATTATACAAAGATAATATTTTATATACCTTTTGCCTAAATAGCAATCACGCCATTAAAAATACTAATCTTTTATCATTATTACACATGGAAAATTACAAATTATAGTTATATCATTTAGTATAAGGGAAACTCTATTGACTTTTTTTTTTTTTTTTTTTGGTGGACCATGGATTAGCCTCGCCCCGCCAAATCGGCCCGGGGTGACGGAGAAGGCGGCGCGTGACCCCATAGACCCACCGTAAAACTCCTCTCTCTTCGCCGTGCGAGCGGGTCACCGGGACCCGATTTTTAACTTCGGTGGCCCGCGCGGCGGTTCACCCTCGCGGGTTCCTCTCGTCGACGCCCCGACAGATTTCGCCGTCGGGGCGTCGCCCTCACGCGGTGGCCTCACGTCGGGTGACCGGACAATTCCCCGGTCCGATCACCCGAAGCCTCGGTTAGGGCGGCATCAGGCGCAGGTATTCGCGCCTGCGCCGCCCCGGCCGCTGGCGGCGGCCCGGGGCGCGGGAATCCTCCCTTGCCCGTTCCGCCGCTTCCTTCTGCGAGATGACAGCCTCGCAGAAGGCGGCGACCGCGTCCCAGTTCCTGATGCTGTCGACCATCGCCCTCGCGACGGCCGGCAGCGTCAGGTCGGCACCGATGACAGCGACGAGGTCACGGCGCTGCCGCTCCCATCCCGGACACACCTCCAGCGTGTGTTGCGCCGTGTCCTCGTCACTCCTGCAGTGGTGGCAGGCCGGAGTCCACTCCCTATACACGACCCTGTGCAGGTACAACCCGAAACACCCGTGCCCCGTCAATACCTGCACCAGCCGAAAGGTGAGGACTCCGTGCCGCCGCTCCATCCACTCTATCAATACGGGCCGGAGGGCCTCAACGGTCTCCACACCGTGCCTAGGCCTCTCCAGCCGCGTAGCCCAACGGGCGATGACGTCTCGGCGGGCATCCACGCGCCAGGTGGCTATCTCGCTCAACGATGGGGAGCCACCTTCCTCGCGCGCTGTGATAACCCGCCGGTAGAGGTCGGAGAGCAGGAAACTCTATTGACTACGATTTGTGTTTTTTTTTTGAAGATAAGCTTTGGCCCGATCAGATCCTGCCTAAACCGTTCCAGAGCGGCGTAAGGACCAACTTGCAACTCCATAATCTATCGTAATGTAAATCACTATTCGCTATTTAAACGGAACACCCACGAAGTATAGATACAAAGGAGTCCGAACGTAATGTTGAACGAATTTAGGGGACAGAATTTTTGCCGGTAGAGCGCACCACTTTTTAAGAAGTACTCGTTTAAATCCTTACGCGGGAAGTTTTGTTGCTATTGATAGCTCTGGAATATTTTGTCTCTTTTGACAGCTCTGGAATTTTATATTTAAAATAATTAAAGTCAACATTCGCGAGCATTGGCTCGCGAATGTTGATGTTGATGCGTGTTTATGTCTAATAATAATAATAGCATGGGTACGTCCTAAACTCTAGCGCAGCCAGTGGCAGAAAAGAGAACTAAGATCTGGGTTTATTATTGTGTACATGAATACTATGGAAAAGTCTATACCGTTCGGACTCTTTGTATCTATACTTCATGGGAACACCGATACTCTATTCTTATCTTTTTTTTAAAGACATGCACTTGGGAAACAATTTTGAAACAGATTTTTTTTTGTACTAAGGTATTTATTGCGAAAGACTTTACAAATATACAATTAACGGAGAGAAATTACACCCAGACTCAGAACAACAGCTGGTGGATCGTACAAAGTATTGTCCTGCATGGGAATCGAGTATCTTAACCACTACACCATCTGTGCATTCTTGTTTTACGAGAGACTTTACAAATATATAATTAACGGACACAAATAACACCCAAACCCAGGATAACAATTTGTGGATCACATAAAATATCGCCCCGCCTTGAAATGAAACTCGTAACACTTGGCCTAATAGGTCGATATCTTAACAGCTACGCTATTTGTGCAATCAAGTCTTCGTTATAGTAGGGGGCAACTGAAAGTTAAGTCATAAATGGGTGAACTCGTCCGGGGTAGTACGATATTATTTTAGGTATAATGATTTCTGATGTTCAAATATTACATATTTGAAATAAAACTACTTTTACACATTCTATCGCGTTTTTATTTGATTTTTAGTTTGCCAACGTTTCGAACACTTCACAGTGATCATGGTCACGGGAGGACTAAGGTGTCTTACGTTCAATATGTCATTGTTATTACAGAAATTTTATATCTACATACATAAATACATATCATCATATCCCTTGCAGGGTAGGCAGAGAGAACAGAGTGCCAGAGAACTCAACTCACTCTTAATTTTATATCTAACTCACTCTTAATTTTATATCTACCCTATAAGATATTAAATTTTGACCAACATTTTCAGTAGCTAGAAATTTATACAAATTCATTGCCAGTACAAAAAGAAAGTGATTCTATATATAATATTATATATTGTTTATGATCTGTTATTATTAAAGCATTTAATTTAAAACAATTATTATTGCGGCTATTTACAATTTTATAAAAACTAACAAAAATCACTGTAAAGTGTTTGAAACGTCGGGCAATTAAAAATCAAATATAAACGCGATAGAATCCGTAAAAGTACTTAGTATTATTTCAAATAAATTTAGGTATTTTTTTTTGTTTTATCTAGACATATATCTATTTATAGCTTGTCGAGCCAAGTTCCAGCAAATAAAACTGGCGAATCGCGCAACAAATATATTTCACACGTATCATTTCAATCTAATTTTAACGCTTTCATAACTAAAAAACTATTCAAAGTAAACACACCAAATTTGGAATATATATTAGGACCCACAATCAGCAGAACTAAAACAGAATACATGCTCTGCGATCTCGGTGGTATCTAAAATTTATACCCAAAAAAAAAGATGGATGGACTGCTTGAAGCATGACATGAATAGCAAAGGAGTGGCCACAGAGATGACACCTGATAGGACTGTATGGAAGAAGACATATTGTGTCGACCTCAAACAATTGGGATAAGAGAAAGATGATGATGATAATTAAGACTCAGAATATAAATTTGTATGTCAAATTTTATAAACACTTCTTAAACGGTTAATTAGATATTAACGTTCAAAAATCGTTATTTTTATGACTATCAGTCATACAGATCAATAATTTAACCACTTCCAGGTGCCCTAGAAAGTTCAAATATGATATCCAGCCAGATGATAGAGTGTATACAATATAGGTATAATAGCTAGCTAATAATAGGTATAGTAGATGTAGTAATAAAAGATTGAGATCTAAATGGGTACCAAGTTTTATAGACAATCCTGTAATTTATTTATTAAAAGAACTTATAACATTCTTAAGTAATTTTAAAACATAATTTCTTGTATATTATTCAACTACTTAAATAAATTTTATTTATTATGTTTTTTTTTTTGAATTCTCATAACCCAATTATATATTTACATAAACCTAATAAATTATGATCTCACGAACCTCAACATTTGTCTTGGCAAGTGGGTGTTAGTTTTTACCAGGATATCAAATATTTAGAAAAACCAAAAACGATATTTTGCATAATAACAAAGTAAAAAACAAAATAGTAAATATTGTGGTAAATAGATTGACTTCACTGTACAGATGGCTTAGTGGTTAAAATACCGACCTTCAGTGCCAGGGCCGTGGGTTCGATCCTACGCAGGACTATACTTTGTGCGAGCGACAAATTGTTGTCAGTACAAGTCTGGGTGTAATAATTATGTTTGTAAAGTCCCGCAAATACAAGTATTATTTCCTTAGTGCTGGGGTGATGTCTTTTAAGAAAAATGAAAAAAAAAAAACAATAGATGTATTTGGTATGATAATAGAATAGCTGGATTAATACTTTTTCATTATTTTTGCCGAACGAATATCTGGTTAAGAAGATATACAATGCGAAAGTGGAAGGATGTAGGTATCGGGGGAGACCGAGACTAACCTACCTAGACCAGATTGGTCACGTATTGAAGGAAGGTGGAGTCAAGAGTCGCCGAAACCGGCGAGCGTGTATGAAGAGAATTATGAATGTTGAGGAAGCGAGTGAAGTATGCAAGGATAGAGTTCTCTGGCACTCTGTTCTCTCTGCCTACCAGGCAAGGGTTATGGCGTGATGATATGTATGTATGTATTATTTTTGCATTAATTTAGCGATAAGTTGCGAGTAACAGCTATTAAATAATATAAAAAAATTACCTGGACCATCTATTCCACTTAGCGTATACTACTGATGAACAATGAGAGGTGGGACAAGGTAAAAACTGGGTCACATAATATGGGTATGTTTCCTCATAGATAGGTTAGTGATTATGATAATGACCTACCATGCTAGTGTCGTGGTTCAATTCTTATGCAGGACAAGAAACAAGTCTGTTAATTACATGGTTGTAAAGATTATTTCCTTAATATATATATATATACATGAAGTGTATTAAAACAAAAAAAGAATATAATAAGTTTATATAAAATATATAATTAGCAAATTTTGTTTTGTATATTTTATACTTGTTATGTCATATGTTTACCTCCGAATTCCGAATCTTTCAAAAACGTGATTATTTAGACGTATGTAACTTTTCATTCGTGTGGTGACGGAGTAAGAATACAATTCACCACCCCATATCTCACCCGTGGATGATCGTAGGAGACGACTAAGGGATATAAAACGCATATAACATCTATGCAAGAGAAGGAAAACTCGAAACAAAACCCTATACTAACACATCTGACCAACGTGGCATAGTAGGTTAATTTCCCTCCCATTACGGAGGAGGCCCGAGCCCAAAATTGAGACATATATGGGCTGAGATGATGATGTAACTTTTAAATTAATTTTTAATTTTAGAACTGGATTTTTTGTCCTTTATTTAACATAAATAATAATTATATAGTAGATAAATGAATATTTTATTTAAAATTGAATTGTACCTGTACGTTATCGTAAATCCTTATCAATTTAAATTTAAAACCTATAGACTCTATAGGTAGACGCTTTTGCTCTATAGTATAGAGCAAAAGCCTCTATAAAATATGAACTCTCTCAATGTTGCAATGACTAGGCCAACTAAACAAAATTAATATTTAGTTTATCAAATATAGTGCGTGCATAAACTGTTACGTAAATTCAATTGAATTAACAAGAGGTAGCGTGGCCGAGCGGTCTAAGGCGCTGGTTTAAGGCACCAGTCTCTTCGGAGGCGTGGGTTCGAATCCCACCGCTGCCAAGTTCTTTTTGCTATTTCATATTTTTTTCTGCGTTATATGATAAGATTTAATAAATAAAATTAACAAAAATACATAAATTATTCAAATTATTAAAGTAAAGTTTATCTTTTTTCTGAAATAAAAAAATATGCAAATAGTAGATACTTAAGCAGATAATTCTTTTATTTTAGATATCTACTAAGAATCGAATAAAAACATAAGACTTATATACCTAAAAACATATATACAGCTGCAATATACATACGTTTAATGAAATATTAACAGAGCTACTTCTGAAATACCTAATAGAACGTCATTTATTAATTTTAGTAGGTATCACCTAAATAAATATTAATTTTGACATGGTGACTTTTTGCTATCAATTTTTAGTAGGCACTTCGTTTTGCGTGAACTACATAATGTAAATAAAAGAGGGTTGTCACCCGTACTTTATTTTATTATATGTTATTTCGGGTGCATTCAAAATAAAGTATATTTTAACACTAAAATAAATAATAAAAATTTGATTTGTCCTAGCTACATTTTAAGAATTTCATTATGAATGTCCTTTCACGTTCTATTAATATCTGCATTTTTTTTCTGTGAAGAATATAGCATAGATCGAGACGAAATAAACAAAGTTTTTTGAATAGCATGGACACTTATTTACTTAAATGATACTAAAGCACAAAATCATCATCATCACAGCCCATATAAGTTATGTCCCACTGTGTTGGGCTCGGGCCTCCTCCGTGATGGGAGGGAATTTACCTACTATACCACGCTGGTCAGACGTGTTGGTATAGGGTTTTGTTTCGAGTTTTCCTTCTCTTGCTTAGATGTTATATGCGTTTTATATCCCTTAGTCGTCGCCTACGATCACCCACGGCTAAGACAGGGTGTGGTGAATTGTATTCTTACTCCGTCACCACACGGAAAGCTCAACAACTTACTAAAAATAATAAAAGTAAGTTTTTAAAAGCAATGGAGTGAAACAAGTGGTGTAATTTTATTTTCGACTCTAGATGGTTTTTATTCTATTTTCTTTAACCAATGTAAAATATATTTACACAAAAAATGTGGCAACCATAATTTTGTCTATTTTGCATATAAAAATACCATTGCATATGTTATATAGTTTTAAACCATATGTTCATAAGTGCATATCTGTATATTTTTATAAATACAGAAACGCTTCGTCTCACTTTCGTCGTTTCATTTCAGATTCAGGTGTTCATTGTGAGAACATATTAACATGTCTAAAGTTATAAATACCAATTTCTATTGTTTACGCGAATATTACACGTTTGAAATAAAACTATTTTTACGGATTCAATCGCGTTTGTATTTGATTTTTAACTGCCCGAAGTCTCGAACCTTTGTAGCGTACAGTACAGAACGCTGTAAAGCGTTCAAAATGCGACAAAAGCCGTAAAAACAGTTTTATATCAATACGGGAAGTATTGAAATAAATGATATGATGATTAAACAAATAAATGTATTTTGCCACATTTGTTCCACCTAGTATAATCAAACACTACCTAGTAATACATACATCAAGTATAATCCTACAAAATCTTATGAACATTTTCACCAACGCCGCTAAATTTTTTTTTTTTTTTTCTAATGGCGTTTACAAGATTTCGCCAATAACTAGTAATAAATATCTTCACGTTTTTAGTCTTACAGGTTAGTCATCGTCTAAGTCAAATTGTCGCCATCAACCGTGCTATGACCACACTGTTAATGGTATCTTGTGGGAATTTTGATGGAAAACGAAAACGTTGTAAAGCACTTTTATATGATATTCACCATAACCCAGTACGGGCAGTACATAAAATTCATCACATTACATAAAATGCCATCAAAATTATCTAATATAACACGTTAAAACACTAAGATATCGAATATAATACAAGAGCACCACATTGACGTTTTCAAATTCCCGTCAAATGTCCCGCTAAAATTTTAGGTAAAGCAAATAAACATCAATGTCAAACAATACATTAATCGACAGTTTTTTTTGTCATATAAATTGCTTAAAATTTTACCTAAATTTTGGACACCAATGATGAAAATGAGTTTTAATCTTAATTATAATGACACTATAGTTCATCTAATCTAAGAAGTGCATTTTGACGTTTCGCATTTTTTAATACACAATAACCTTGGTCAAACGTATACACATGATTGCAAACAATAAATCTGAAATTTTAAAGAACTATTAAGTTATTTACATAATTCACTTTCTTGTACAATAATGTGATGTTGAAACTCGTAAAACTAATTTAAAATAAAAATAACATGGTAAATAATAATTAGTATTGACGAACTTACAATGTTACTTCATCACGTTCTATACAGTAGTGCTTGACAACTTCCAATTCACGAATATTCAAATAATCGGTAAAAATATTAGATTAATATATTTAATCGAATAGGGATTTTGATAGAGATGTTAGTTGACGTTTCGACAATTTTATTGATAAGGAAATAATTATTAATATTCGTGACGATGATAATTCAAGTAATAGTAGTGATTCTGAATAAATAGCTATTTTCAAATCCAGTTTTTGGTTTTTTTTAACCTAATCCTAATAATTATGATGAATAGACATTATGATGAAATAATTAAATTTGTTTAGTATTAATTAAGCACTTAATATTTCATCTCCTTTTTGAAAAATAATAAAATAAACCGATCAATAATTACAAAGAATCAATATCGATTTCTCACTGGAATCGGATATTTTCGATAGCGATTATTTAGTTCACATACCTAGACAACTTACTCCGACAGCTGTCAAAGTGCACTTCTTAGATTAGATAGACTATAGTTTTATAATTACTTTGAATTTTCTGTGTGGAGGCTGCGATTATTATCAAGCTTTGCATTTCTCGTGGATGTAAAAGGCTATAAAGAGCTTTATATCGACCTACACCAACTCCATATTTCACAACAACAACAATCAACAACAATAATCACACTCTCAAAGAAGGTTGAGGTCAGACAGGCGGCCAATGATAAAACTGCTAAAAATATATAGAAAAAGAGAATATAATATTGCGTCCTCTGCAAGTAATACAGACAAGCTGAATGATAATAATGAATTTGAAGTGTATAAATTTCATATTTCAAAGTTTTTGACGTGATAACCTGCCATAAGTCGATGAACGGCGGTTGTACCCACGAAAAAGTGTCACTTTCCGCCTGAGCTAAGCGTACAAGCGAGAGCGTGGAACAAGCAATAGAGAGCCACGATAGGTTTAAGCGTTCTTGCGTTTTAAGAATTTGACGTGAACTGTTTGGTCAACTGTTTATAAAGTGAAGTGAAAAGTTAATAAAAGAAAAAAAAATCATAAATAAATAACAAGGTTGTGTCATCGTTTAATACAATTCTATCTGTAATGTTTGAAGTATTAAGCCTATACAATGTGTAAACATTGTCCGGTAGATGGCATACGTCACCTTGAAGACGTAAATATGATACAAAGCGAGATTTGCATGTCCTAAAATAGTTCACGGTGGTGTAGTGGCAGCACGATTGGGCCGGAATCCCAATAGGCGCGGGTTAGAATCCCGCTTGTGACATCATTTTTTGCTTCGTAATCGGGTATTTATCAAATCATAATTAAAGTTAATAATAGTTAATTAAGAAGATATAGAATGCGAAAGTGGAAGGATGTAGGTACCGGGGGAGACCGAGACTCACCTACCTAGACCACTAGTACTGAAGGAAGGTGGAGTCAAGAGTCTCCGAAACCGGCAAGCGTGTATGAAGAGAATTATGAATGTTGAGGTAGCGAGTGAAGTATGCAAGGATAGAGTTCTCTAGCACTCTGTTCTCTCTGCCTACCCTGCAAGGGATATGGCGTGATGATATGTATGTATGAAAAGTTAATATGGTCTCCATTGTTTATGTTCGTTCAATTCATAAAAGTATGCAATTTTTCATCAATGCTTTTTTAAGACGTCTCGTTAAATTATCGTCCACAAACCAACTTTACAGACATTTTTTTATTATTTAATTGTGTTCATTCGGTCAAGCAATCTAACTACTCGTCTTGGTTTTTTATGGGTTAAATAAATTGTATATGAATTTTTATCTGTGATACTAATTATAAATCTACACTTGTGAGAACATTTTTGATATAATAACTACCTAATTAAATAGGTACTTAATACCTAATATTTTACGGAGATAAGCATGCTAAGTAGATAAATTATAATTTAATGCCTTTCATACAACTAACTAGGATTCAATTAAATTTAGTATAATTTTAAATAAATAATTTATTGTTTTGTTTAGGATTGTAAAACACTTATGGTATTATTCTCTTTCAGGATCCATGGTATCTAACGGTGGACGTAGATAAACTGATGAATGCATAGACATGTAAAACACTTATGGTATTATTCCCTTTCAGGATTCATGGTATCTAACGGTGAACGTAGATATACTGATGAATGCATAGAAATGTAACACACTTATCGTATAATCCCTTTCAGGATCCATGGTATCTAACGGTGGACGTATATAGACTGATGAATGCATAGAAATGTTAAACAATTATGGTATTATTCCCTTTCAGGATCCATGGTATCTAACGGTGGACGTAGGTATATAGACTGATGAATGCATAGAAATGTAAAACAATGATGGTATTATTCCCTTTCAGGATCCATGGCATCTAATGGTGGACGTATATAGACTGATGAATGCATAGAATTGTTAATAGAATTGTTAAACAATTACGCTATTATTCCCTTTCAGCATCTATGGTATCTTACGGTGGACGTATATAGAGTGATGAATGTATAGAAATGTTAAACAATTATGGTATTATTCCCTTTCAGGATCCATGGCATCTAAGAGTGGACGTAGATAGACTGATGAATGCATAGAAATGTTAAACAATTATGATATTATTCCCCTTCAGGATCCATGGCATCTAAGAGTGGACGTAGATAGACTGATGAATGTATAGAAATGTTAAACAATTATGGTATTATTCCCTTTCAGGATCCATGGCATCTAAGAATGGACGTAGATAGACTGATGAATGCATAGAAATGTTAAACTATTACGGTATTATTCCCTTTCAGGATCCATGGCATCTAACAGTGGACGTAGATAGACTGATGAATGTATAAAATGTTAAACAATTATGGTATTATTCCCCTTCAGGATCCATGGCATCTAAGAGTGGACGTAGATAGACTGATGAATGCATAGAAATGTTAAACTATTACGGTATTATTCCCTTTCAGGATCCATGGCATCTAACAGTGGACGTAGATAGACTGATGAATGTATAAAATGTTAAACAATTATGGTATTACTCCCTTTCAGGATCCATGGCATCTAAGAGTGAACGTAGATAGACTGATGAATGTATAGAAATGTTAAACAATTATGGTATTATTCCCTTTCAGGATCCATGGCATCGAAGAGTGGACGTAGATAGACTGATGAATGTATAGAAATGTAAAACACTTATGGTTATATTCCCTTTCAGGATCCATGGCATCAAGAGTGGACATAGATAGACTGATGTATGTAAAGAAATGTTAAACAATTATGGTATTACTCCCTTTCAGGATCCATGGCATCTAAGAGTGGACGTAGATAGACTGATGAATGTATAGAAATGTAAAACACTTATGGTATTATTCCCTTTCAGGGTTTATGGTATCTAACGGTGGACGTATATAGACTGATGAATGCATAGAAATGTAAAACACTTATGGTATAATTCCATTTCAGAATCCATGGTATCTAACGGTAGACGTATTTTCGTATTTCCATCCATTCATTAGCCTATAGCTAATGAATGGATGGAAATGTTTTTAATTCCTCGTATGGCGTCGGGATAAATATACAATTGTAGCTACCTTTTATTTGCCCATAGGAGTCGTAACAAACGCCTAAAGATCTCACTGCGCAGTAACTTGCTATTTAATTTTACTCTCAGCCATAACTGGCTATATAAATTCACATTTGCCTATTACTTCTCAGAGTATAATTCTCGAGCCAACTGCTGCCAGCAATGGACCCGATTTGTTACTGCCAGTCCCGCCTAAAGCAAGGACATTAGAGTTATAGTCTGCGGGTCTTTTCTATCCTTCATTGGAGTAGCATTCGCGAGTGCAAGCCTAAGTCGTGACAGTGTGTAGGAACTGTTTAATAATAATAAATTATTTATCTATATATATAAAATAATGGTTTCTGATGTCTACGCTAGCTGTGTGGTAGCGGCTACGAATACTATCAACCCTTACTTTGTTCGTGGATGTCGTAAAAGACGACTAAGAGCCTTATAACGATCTGGGCCAACTACATCTGATGCCGTTTGGTCAACAATTACATTCCCAAGGAGGGTTGACGTCTGGCAGGCGGCCGGTCATAAAACTATTGTCAATAACTTTTACAATATTTACTATGAAAAAAGGATACAACCCCAAATAATTGGGATATATAAGAGTAGGAGAATGATGATGTTTAGGCGGCTATTGCACACACATTTGAAATAAAACATTTTTTTACGGAACTATCGCGTTTGAATTTGATTTTTGATTTCCCCGACGTTCAGTTCTCCCGTGACCATGAACGCTGTAAAGTGTTCCAAACGTCGCGCGTCGTGAAATTAAAAATCAAATACCAACGTGTTAGAATCCGTAAAAATAGTTTCATTTCAAATTTATAAAATATCGTTAGTGCAAGCCCAAAAGCCGTTTTATTATCAGGATAGAGTATAGTATCAAACCGGATCAAAAGTTTATTAGCATATCTAATAATATCTACGTAAGGGAGTATATTTTCTTTCCAAATGGTGAGAGCAAGAATACAATTCACTACCCTCTCTTATGGCCGTGGTTATCGTAAAAGACAATAAAAACTACGTGAAAGATATGATATACAGATATACAATGCAAAAAAACAACAAGACACAAAACCCTGTGCCGATCCGTCTAAATAAATATTAGGCCGTTTTCCCTCCCAATGTGAAGGAATGCCGAACCCAACACACACCACTGTTGAACACTCGTATATAAAGTTAAAAAGAAAATCATCTCAGCTCATATAAGTCCCACTGTTGGGCTCGAGCCTCGTCCATAACGGAGGGAAATTGACCTACTATACCACGCTTTGTTCGAGATTTCCTTCTCTTGCATTGATGTTATATGCGTTTTATATCCCTTAGTCGTCTCTTACGATCACCCACGGGTAAGATAGCGGGTAGTGAATTGTATTCTTACTCTGACACCACATGGAATAAAAAACAAAAGTTACGGTGCAAAATATTCCCACGAATCTTCTAGTAGAATTATAATAATCTTATTCGACTAACGGCAAAACCAGACAAAAATATATTTAGCGATAATAAAAAAAATATTATGTCACTGAATTTCCAGTTCATCATTATATATTCAGTTAGGGTCAAACACCGTAATATTATATCGGCAAATAGATCTAGATGTATTTCATGCAAATTATTGGCACAAAATTGTAATGCATTGAAATTGATAACGTCAAACCAAATTGAGCTATCCACTTAATATAATAAGACACTATTTCATGCAACGCTTTAAACGAGACACCACGTGTCCGGCCAGACGAGTAATATCGATTTTCCTACAATTTTAAATTTATCACACTATTTAATAAAACATTCACTACTAATATTAGGTGAAAAAAAAAAAACACAACATCCACTAACACTTGTTTTCTATAAAAAAAGCTCATTTTTACGCATTCCACTTGAATAAAAAAAACAATACACTACTCTACACTAAGTCACTATTTCGCTCCACCGAATAACGTTCCACTCACCATTACATGGTCGGTGCAAATATCCCTCCACACTCAACAAAATCTGAAGTAAAACTGGCAAAATTTCTCAATTGTACGTCGACGAGAGCCTATTCGATTTTTGAAAACAGCTAGATCCACACTATCTTGATCTTTAAACACAAACAATTTGAAGTACAGCTCAGTTCTCATTACAGTGGCGGTTTCGATGCCAAAGGTCACACTGTCCAAGTAATTGTCTGAGCTAAAACTTGTAGCAACGCTTTTTGCGCATTTACACTGAAACTGGATGTTACACAAGCTTTTTTAACAATAGTAAAATCATTAAATCGACGTCAAATGCAGCAATTTTACAATGTTAATTTTATTATAGAAAATAGTCGCCATTTTGAGTAATCAAACGGCTTACTGCGCATGCGCGGTTTTATAAGGGCAAGGGTATTAATAAGTAGTAGTAGTAGTAGTAGGGTAAGGGTATTAACAAGTATTTAATAAGAAAACCAAGTTATGTAGGTAATTAGGCATTCACAATTTCACATAGGCATCCACAAAATAAACAAATTGAAATATTATATATATACAGCTAATATAGATACGTATTTGAGACATTTCTATTATAAGCTAACAAGGGCGTACCCAGGATTTCAGATAGGAGGGGGCAGCTCATATGATGGTCATGATGGTCGGTCGGGTATATTGAAACAAAAAATCATGAAAATTGACTTATATATATATATATATATATATATATATATATATATATATATATATATATTAATTTAACAGTAATCTTCTCGGATTTGCCGAAAATTTGTCTATAACAGTATTTTGAATAAACTCACTGTTTTCTTTTAAATAATTGCGATGTACGCTCATCAGAATTAAACCTGTAAGCCTTTCTTCACCCATGGTGCTTCTAAGCCACGTTTTAACTCTTCGAAGCGTACTGAAGGACCGTTCTACGGTCGCCGTGGTGCATGGGATAGTGCTTAAAATAATCAACGCCTTTCTGACAGCAGGGTAAAAAATGTTGGCTTCGTTGAACAGATCAACTACTTCTATGTCCCTTATTTGATTATCTGATAATGCATTCTTCACCCATAAATTATGCCAAAGGTTCAGTTCTCCGGTGATATCCAGGTTATAAAATTCTTGGAATGATTCTGTGTTCTTGTGTAAGTCTGTAATGCTGGTTTTGGTCATATACAAAGGATGTAGCTTACTTAAAGCAAACGCCGTAGTATTTTCTTGGGAGAATCGAATATTCAACGATGAAATGAGTGAATCAATGTATGGTATTATCAGGGAACGCCGCCAATATTCGTTATCATTGTCTGATGGCGGGTTACTTCAATGTGTTTGCTTGTGAGCAAGACGTGGAACCGAAATTTCTATGTTCAAATCCATTGCAACAGATCGCCCTTTTTGAAGCATTTCATTACTTATTTTATCAGGAAACTCGCGGTCATTTCTGAGAATGTCCTTGATATTTTTGATGTGTTCCCCCACCGAGATCATATCGATCGATTTAGCTTGCAGTGCGTTAACTACCTGTTCTAAAACTGAATATTTGGCTATTGTTTGTAGAGCAACAATAAACACTGGTTTTGTAACGGCTGAATGCAACTGATATGCAGATTTTCTGGTGGCATAATTTCCCTCTACAGATAACGTTTCTAGAGATTTCACAAGCTCTGGGAAATGTTGAGAAAACTTTCTGATTGATTTATATTTTTCGGATCATCTCGTCTCACACAATCGTGATAGGTTTGGAGCGTAGTTTCGACGAGTAGTCGATTCTCTGAAAAACGTTATAACATCCTTTACAGTGGCGACAGTATTTCTAATTTCTGGCACTGCGTTCGCATCATTCACAACAAGGTTGAGTTTGTGACTTGAGCAATGAAAATATAAAGCACGAGGATATTTTTTTCTCAAAATGGCTTGTACGCCTCCTCTTTCCCTGCCATTGTAGAACAGCCATCGAATACAAACCCTACGCAATCTTCGGTTGGGAGATTAGAACTAATCAAGAAATTGTCAATTGGTTCGGCAATTGCTGAAGCATTTTGTGCTTTTAGTTCAACGAACCCTACAAATTCTTCTCCGATTCTCCTTTTGCTTTCGTCGTAGAACCGCACGCCTATTGATAGCTGTTCTTTCCCAGCTACGTCCTGTTTCATCAACTAAGACTGCGTAAGCCACGGTCTTCTGAACCTCACTTATTATATTCTCCTTAACAACTTCGCCACATAAATTAATCAATTCGTTTTGTATTTTTGGCGATGTGTAAACTGCATTGCGACGGCCCTTTTCCAGGTGACTCTTTAATTTGTCGTCCCCTGAATTGATTCTCAACTTCAACAAATCTAATAAAACACCCTCATCTGCTTGTTTTCCCCTAAGAGGCATACCATGTTCTGTCTGCCAGTATTTTGTGTACCGCAAAATACTATACAAGAAATAATCGATGACAATATTTGTCTGTTTTCATCGATTGCTTTTTGGTGTCCACTTTGCAGTTGAATGTCTACAGGAACATTTTCAAGAAAATTTTTTGCAGCATTTGTCGCTGTTAGGTGAAGGTTAGTCGTTGCATGCTTTCGGCAGTCTTCATGCATATTTTTGAAGTTTATATATGGCCTGACCATAAATGATCCCAAAATTCCTTTCACAGTGCTGATGGGCGGAGTGAACAAAACACAATGCTTACAAAGGGCGCCTTTTAGTCGCTTGGAATATACTAGCCATGGTGCATATTGATCCAGCCAAGCATGATTAAATTTTCTTTTCAAATGGCTTGCATCACTTTCAAAATCATAATTTCTGGTCGGGATCCAAGGATTTTTTAACAACTCCCTCTTCTTTTCCGTCGATAGCTGAGTAGCCAACCCAACATAACGACCCAGATCATTTTCATGATAGCCATCGTCCACTATAATTTCAGGATCGACGTTGAGGCCATAAGTCTGTTGGGATGTCGATGGAGAAGAATAGTCGGCAACAGATATATTTACAGATTCTGCTGGAGAATGTGACGCTTGTCCAATGTTAGCATGCAATGATTTTGGCATTACATGGGTTTTATCACGGTTGTCATTTTCATCACTTCCACTGCTACTTTCCCGACCTTTTTATCTTTTTTCGCGTGTTGTCCCTAAAAAAAGGATACACAAACATAATTACTCTTAGGTACGGTGTTTAGGCATAGAACGAAAAAAAAATAATATACCACGTTTTTAAAACGGACTAAAACGTATAAAATAATATTTTCTAATGCCATATAAATTGACCTAAGCATTTTTAATTTATAACAGTTACAGAAATTCTTGATAAATTTAAAACGAAAAACGTGGGGCGCATGAAATAGATAGATACCTAAATTACAAATTTTATTCTACTGCAAATATATATGCATAAAAAGTAGCAGTCAATGAGAAAGCTCATCTAACATGAGGTTTCTCAACGACTGCTACTTTTTACACTTTTTATCATTACCTATCTTTTTTTTATTTTCTTGCGCCCCACGTTTTTCGTTATACTTTTTAGTCCGTTTTAAAAATATGGTATATTAAAAAAAAAAAAAAAAAATATTTTCTGCTTTTTAGTCATAAAAATGTGTAATGTTTTTTAAACTTTCAAACAAACAAACAAGCAAACAAACGAACAAACATCCACTTCTGACCTACAGTGCTACAGTCAAAATTTCAAGTCTCTAGCTCATCGGGAAGTTAGTTTAAAATCAATTGCAAGATTTGTACGGAACAGACAAACAAACAGACAGACAAGAAAACAATCTAATATTGTATTGTTATCCACTTCTGACCTACAGTCAAAATTTTAAGTCTCTAGCTCATCGGGAGATCGGGAAGTTAGTTTAAAATCAATTGCCAGATTTGTACCGAACAGACAAACAGACAGACAAGAAAGCGCCCTAATAAAAACGTGGTAATAAATAAAGATCAAGATACCTATAAAAACATCACATTCAAATATCATTTACTTCCTATACACATACAAGAGAGCCCCCTTAAACAAATCAAATAATCATATTAGGTACATATGTGTTTTGTTTTGACTCACCTCTTTCAAAGAATTTCCTAATATTGACGGAGTAATATTTCCAGTTGTTGCGCAGTAAACGTAAATCTCGTGTCGCCGCAACTAAACTAAGTATAAGACACTATTATGGCGCATGAAATATTCGCTCGTATTAAACTCCGAACTGAATTGAATTGTATTCGAAATTTCGAACTGAATTGACTTGCTCTGCCTTTTTTTTGTGTGTCTTAGTTGTTAGCCTCAGATGGCTATGACAACTTTACCCGGACTGTGGGTGAGCGCTGAGGGCTCTCAACCCGTACTTGCTCTGCCTCACGATCCCGCTTATATATTCAAATATTCTCGCTCCCGAAATACGTAGAAAATACTAGACTCTGTTTCCATCTTTGTCTCATACTTGCTATCACTGTCTTTCCTTTCCAGAATAGTCCATGCTAGAACGTTCTTCGTGGTATTGCTATTCAATACAAGATGTCGCTATTGACCGTATATTATAAAATAACTTGATGCTATTTCTCTTTACAGGAAAAAGTACTGTCGAGTGTCGTCCGTAACTAGATAGCGCTAGCGCTAGATGTTGTTTTCTCCAAATTATATTCGGCCGGCTCTGATTATCACGTCGCGAGCGGAAACTACGAGATGCGACGGTTTCGCGGGAGATTTAAATTACATTGCGTCACTAACAGTATACTATATCGAATGTTGTAGAATATTTAATTATAGATAAAAAATATTAAATCAAAATATCTGACTGAAAAGATGTTTTGTTTCCAACACTTCATTTTGCGCAGAGTAGGTAACACGTTTTTAATTCCCACTTGCCAGGAAAATTGACGTTTATTTTATCTTCTATGCAGCTGCCCGCCCCTGCCCCTACCTGGGTACGCCCATGTAAGCTAAGACTACTAAGAAAAAAGTAGACCTAAGTAGGTACCTATATCTACTTATAAGCGCTACGACTAGGTATTATGTGATAAGTTTGAGTAGAAAAATATCTGTGAGCTGATATTGTATGATACTCAATTTTCGGCTCGTATTACATTTTTGTCGTTAAAGGAGACGTGTGCCATCTACCCACCAATGTTTACACATTATACAGATTTTAATAGGTACTCTAACTTAGCAGTTAGAATTGTATTAAACGATGATACGACCTTGTTATTCAAATTACTTATAATTATAATGAGTAACGACGACGTAAGAGAGCGAATAAGTATGAAAGAGAGTATTCGTGTAAAGATGCGAAAGGGAATGCTCCGATGGTTCGGACATGTGGAAACAATGCCGAACGAACGTCTGATTAAGAAGATATACAATGCGAAAGTGAAAGAATGTAGGTACCGGGGGAGACCGAGACTAACTTACCTTGACCAGATTGGTCACGTACTTAGGAAGGTGGAGTCAAGAGTGTCCGAAACCGGCGAGCGTGTATGAAGAGAATTATGAATGTTGAGGAAGCGAGTGAAGTATGCAAGGGTAGAGTTCTCTGGCACTCTGTTCTCTCTGCCTACCCTGCTAGGGATATGGCGTGATGATATGTATGTATGTATAATGTGTAATCATTGTCGGGGCACATGTCTCATTTAAAGACGAAAATATAATACGAGCCGCAAATTGAATATCATACGACAGCTCTCACTTGTCTATCTAAGTGGTAGGACGATTGGAACGGATTTCCAATAGCTGTGGGTTCGAATCCCAGGTGTGACATTCGTTTTTCGCTCGTAAGTAACCTAGCATGTATTGCATTAAGTTATATATTATATTAAGTTTTTATATTAATTAAGCATGTTAAATGCTTCAGTAATTTGAATAACAGGGTCGTGTCATTATTTAATCTAATTCTAATCGCCAAGTTAGAGTATTAAATCTGTACAATGCGTAAACAATGTCAGATAGATGGCACACGTCTCATTTAATGAGGAAAATATAATACGAGCCGAAAATTGAATATCATACGACAGCTCACGCTGGTGTAAGTAAGGGTTCGAGTTCCACGTGTGACATTCATTTTTCGCTCTTAATCAAGTTTTTTATAGATAACCTAACATGTTAAATGCTAAATTTTAGTAATTTCAGAAAAAAATCTGTAAGTACAAGAGAAAGAAAACTGAAATAGAAGACCTTCACTAACCTATTTGGATAAAATGGTATTTTTATTAGTGCTCATAGGCTGTCAGTAAAAACCTGAATGGTATACGATAGTAAGCTAATTTTGCTCCCATTATTAATTAAAGTTACATGTGTAAGCTGAGAAAAAACAAAGTATTCCATTACACTTTAAACAGCCATTAAATGTTTTAAAATTTAAATGCAACACAAAGTCTAGACCAACACAGACATTTTCAAGAATTTCACAATAAAACTATAATACCTAGGTAGTTATTTACCTGACCTAGTTACGCGAAGGTCTATCTAAATTTTAATTAAAATCTTGCATTAAGATGAAAATGAAAGGCTGGGAAAAGAAACACGCCAAGGTTTAGGAACCCAACTTTAAAGAACGCCAAACTTTAAAGGTTTATCTTATATATTTTAAGAATAATCAAGTCCCTGTTTACTTCGGTGACCTCACACACACACATATAGAGCCTCACGTTGCCTTTCCTTAGCCCCAAATAACTGGATGCGTTGTAGCTAGACCAGAGTTTCCCATTAGCCGGGTCACGACCCGATACCGGGCCATTAAAATAAAATTCCGGGTCGCAACATTCCCCCCAGGGCTTTCAACACTAGTTTAACTTAAAAATAAATATAGAAACTGATTTGAATTGGAAATAGACCTTAGGATAAAACCTTCGTCATTTTTCGCGAACTTGGATTCTTTAGTAAAAAATAATCAGCAGCTATACCTACGTCGCCACTAAAATTTAGTGACTCAATAGGCTATCTAGAATATGTAGTATTAATAAAAGTCTTATACTATTAATAAATATGTATTATTTTACCTGATAGAACCAGATTGGGTTTAAAAGTTAACTTTTACTCACTTAATAGTGGGTCACGAAGGAGCAGTGTGAAAATTATCGGGCCATGGCAGAATAATGCTTGGGAAACATTCAGTTAGACCATAGCCGACCCAAAAAGTATGTATGTTTTCTCTTGCCTAATAGCAGTGTTGATTCTGCATTTTGGATGTGGCTACGTCTACGATCCAATTAAGGGAACAATACCTATTTTGTTTTCATAAGCCTACATTATTTTTATGTGTATTGTGACAATAAGAAATAGATTTAGATATTTTACTATAATGATTTCTAACGTTTACGCTGAGTAGTACACATTTTAAATAAAACTATTTTTACGGATTCTATCGTGTTTGTATATGATTTTTATATAATTTACCGATGTTTCGAACACTACAGCGTTCATGTACAGTCAGAGGTTGGGTCACAGAACAATATACTCAGAGAGAAGAACGACAACTTCATACTTTAGAATTGCTTACACGGTGCACACTAGCGCTCCAGATTATTGCAACGAAAACATTCGTAGAGCGGGATATTTAAAAATGTAATTATATTTTTAAATATCCCGCACATTTCAAACAATATGCAGCTATCGAATTGCCGATTGCTGTTTTTGAACAATAAAATTGATGTACATACCTGTATTCGGATGTATAAAAATTGTACAAAAACAACAAACAAAAATACTTTGTAAAAGGATTTACAATGGTTAAATAAAACAAGATGTCAGACATTCTCTGTACGATATTTATTTGAAGTCATATCACAATTTTACGCACTTTACAGTTTACTTTCCAGCCTTTGTAGGAAATAACAAAAAGTGTCAGTATCTCACAAATATAATGAGTCTCTATCTCTTAAAACCTTAATAGATAACACAAAAGCGTCAAAATTTCACAATGGAGTTTTTATCTCATAAGTTATTGTAACATACATACATATCATCACGCCATATCCCTTGCAGGGTAGGCAGAGAGAACAGAGTGCCAGAGAACTATATCCTTGATACTTCACTCGCTTCTTCAACATTCATAATTCTCTTCATACACGCTCGCTGGTTTTGGAGACTCTTGACTCCACCTTCTTTCAGCACGTGACCAATCTCGTCTAGGTAGGTGAGTCTCGGTCTCCCCCAATACCTACATCCTTCCAATTTCGCATTGTATATCTTCTTAACCAGACGTTCGTTTGGCATTCTTTCCACATGTCCGAACCATCGGAGCATTCCCTTTCGCATCTTTACACCAATACTCTCTATACCTACTCGCTCTCTTACGTCGTCGTTGCGAATGCGGTCGGTCAGCCTAACTCCACAGATTTTCCGTAGAGATCGCATTTCGACCGCATTAATTTTGCTTTCATGCTCTTTTCTGCATACCCAACTCTCGCTTCCATATAGTAATGTTGGGACAAGCACAGCGTTATGTATTGCTACACGTGCCTTCTGGCTGAGGTGGTGGCTACCGAGAAGTTGTCCCAACGCTCCGTTCACTCTATTTCCCGCATTCACTCTCCGTTCTATATCAGTGGTGTACCTTCCATCTCGGCTAAAACCACATCCAAGATCTACAAATTCTTCCACCAAGTTATTGTAACACAACACTAAAAGCGTCAATTTCGTCACTGACGATTGAAAACACTGTAAAATCACAATTATCTTACGAAGCTAACATTTAAAAACAAGTAATAGATATTAAAATAGAAATAACGCCGAACGCAAATCCAAACAAGTCTTATGAAATACACAGAGTAAAAAATATTGTGGTCAATGGTCAAATCATAGAGTAAAATAATGGATTAAATAGTAAAAAAATTTTTTTAAGATGTCGTCAGTTACGTGATCCTTATGTCTCATTCTTTAATAGATTCACAGACAACATTCGGTAAATCGTTAACCATGATATTAAAGAGGAAGGGGCCAAGATTGCTTCCTTGACTCACACCAGACTTAGTAAAATAAGATTCGGAAAGATATCCGCTATATTCTACGTATTAGCATCTATCCCGTAAGTAGCTTGCAAAAAACGATAGTGTATGTGGAGTGAAGCCTATATTAGCCATCTTCAACAGAAGTGTATCGTTATCTACCATGTCGAAAGCCTTCCTAAAATCAAAATAGGCAACATCCACCTGTGAGCCACCATCCACAGCAGGTACCAAATGTGTCATCAAATCAAGCAAATTACCCGTTGTCCCACACTCAGGACGGAAACCGTGCTGTGAGTCGGACAAATGAGGTTTTACTTGATGATACATACAGTTGTAAATTGTTATTTCAAAAACTTTAGCTGGAGTGCTTAAGATTGCTACAGGTCTGAAATCACTCGGTGTAAAACCTTCGCTATCCTTCGGTACAGGTACAACACGAGTGAGCTTCCAGCGTTCGGGAAATATTGCTGACCGGATACAGATGTTAAATATATGTAGTAATGGCTGTACTAATACTGCGCGACAATCCCTGAAAATAAAAGACGGTATGCCATCTGGGCCGGCAGAATGCTTAGGTGGTAATCGAGTAAGAGCATGTTGAATATCATCAGTATGTAAAAGTGTCAGATGCGCCCATGTGCCTGGTACCGCAGACGCGCTAGCTGTCGCAACATTCAGCTCCGCAGCTTTCGCACTGTAAATAGAATGAAAGAACTTGGCAAACTCGTTCGCATATTCACCGTCAGATAAAGCCCGACCGTCTATTATTAATTGTTTTTTGTTAGAAAATGTTTTCTTAGATTTTATATAATTCCAAAACGCACGTGGATCTGTTGCTAAATGAGTTTGAACTTTCGTCTGATATTGGGCTAGTACTCGAGTAAGACCCGCTTTTACCCTTGCTCTACCTAAATACCAAATAGTCACATGTTAATTTACTTGATTTAATTTTTTTATGTAATATATACTTAAGTTTTATATCATTAATAACTCTAAGTTGAAATTAATAATAATATTCCTAGAATCGCAATATCGAAAAAAAAAAATCTGTGCCCTAGCGTTTAATAACATACATAAGAAGTTTTATACAAGCACCCAATCAGACTTTGAAACAGCAACATAGAAAAGTAATAAATAAATAAATAGTAAAAAAATATTTTAAAAATAAGTACTTATTTAAATATTTACATATTGGTATGGTGAAGGAGTAAGAATACAATTCACCATCCCAAATCTCGCCCATGGGTATTATAAAAGACGTTTAAGGCTAATACATACAACATCCATGCAATAGAAGGTAAACTCAAAATAAAACTTTATACCAATCCGTCTTGGTACTATTTCCATTTCTTTATTTTCTCGATGACAGCTCCTCTGGAAACTTGAACGAGCATCTTTTTTACATTATGTATACATTCTTTAATAAAAATATGACGCTCACGCGCGTGCAAGGTCATAGCAGAGTCGGAGGCACTATCTCTTTTGTACCGATAAATCCAGTGTAGGCATGGTCTGCTTTGAAAGTTGACTCCCTATGGGTTGGGTTCCCAACTTTTTGTACGTGAAATAAAGGTCGAAAAAATAAAATGAACAGTATTTTACAGAAGAAAATAGTATTTTATTTTTTTAACGATTAAAATCATATTTTTTTGAAGCTTCTTGCACAATTTAACAATTTATTATCATTGTTATAATATTCATGAGCCTATCCGCAATTTAAGTTTATGTTGAAATAGGAGCCCATTTTTTATTAAATCAATAGAAGCCATTGATAATTTGAGATATACCTACTAAAAACAATGTATGTAGCCCACATACCTATCTCAACGATAGAGTGTACATTTTGGCAGAAAAAAAACGAATTGTAAAAGAGTGCATTTTTCCTTCGAATAAATTTATTTCTATTCTATTCTATTTCTGTCATCCCACCACGCTACAATAAATCTGGATAGGAATCCATACTAGGGATATTCGATATACATCGATGTTTACAATGCGATACATCGAATCGATCCGATGTTTTGAAAAGCTATCGAAATACTCGATGTATTGATGTTTTTTCATAAAACATCGAATCGATGATAACCAGTTAATGTCACAAAAACTCAAGTTTATGTAATAAATTACAGTTTTATAAGGGATTGGAATAGGTATAAATGCCACAAAAAAGACCTTTTTTTTTAGAAGTCAGTTTTATAAGGGATTGGAATAGTTATAAATGCCACAAAAGAGACTTTTTTTTTTGAAGTATCACTTTTGATATGACTTTAGCTTTGTAATATATTTTAGAAAAAGTACTCGATGTTTACAAAACATCAATATTTTCATACGATACATCAAAATGCGTCGATGTACAGTTTCGATTTATCGAATCGATAAAAACATCGATGTTTTTTCAAAGTGGACACCCCTAATCCATACGTCCTGCGCTGCGCATGCGTAGAACTTAAGTGACATTGACAGTTTCGTTCTGAAATGTAGTTTTGTATACGGACTTTATGTCTGTGATACGGGATTCTATAATTTTTACGATTTTTTGTTTTTTTTTTGGTTTTATTAAAATAAAACCACAACAAACCAAAAATCTTTAAAACGATTTTTGGTTTGTTGTGGTAAATCGTTAAAACGATTTTTGGTTTTTATTTTAACGAATTTTTGGTTTACAAGTTTATTTTTAATTTTGTTTACTTGTTACTTTTATATATATATATATATATATATATATATATATATATATATATATATATATATATATATATATATATATATATATATATATGTATTAGAGATGCGACAAACGGCTCACTGAAAAGAAAAGAGAGATATAGCTCTTTTGATCAAAAGAGCTATATCACTCTTTTAGCTCTTTTAGTTCATTTAGCTCATATATATCCTGAGTTTATTTAGGTCATCAAGAGAGCTAGCTCTCTTATTGAGTTAGCTCATTTCATTTCAACTCGTTCACGGCTCTAACTCTTTTGAATAGTTCTAACTCTGAACTACGCGATCATTAAGCGATAAGCTTGATATGCATGAGCATGTAAATTTTGATTGGTGATCGCAGGATGAAATATAAAATATATTTATTTAAAAAAATAAATAAAATTGAAAGGTCTGATTGTAATTTAAATGGTTAAAAACAGCTTTTCACTAAATGCATATAGGCTGACAGAATCGACTGCGTCCAGTGACGGCTTGCACTGATAACTATTATACTGAATTACTGATATATAATATTATTGAATATTGTTATTCAAAGATGAATATTATTTTTTTAATTATAAGTTTTTATTTTTCAAACTTTTTTTTGTTGAACATATAACTTGTTCGCTTAGTGCTCGCAATAGTCACAATGCATATCGGAACATGCTCAATACTTTTCTGTTCGGCGGTGATCGGCATATATCGGTCACTTTCGGTCGTCGACTGCTCACACGACATGACGACGTGAGTAAAAGAGCCAATTGAGCCGTTGAACTATTAACTGAGCTACTGAGCTAATGTGAGCTAGATTGAAATCAAAGAGCTAGTTCATTTGTATCTCTCATTCAGGAGCTACCCAAGTCTAATATATATATATATATATATATATATATATATATAATATATATATATATATATATTTATATATATATATATATATATATATATATATATATATATATATATATATATATATATATATATATATATATGACGGCACTTGCGTTTATTGCACGTGCTAAAACATGTTACAACGTGTTAACATATTCACTGACCACGCCTCCTAGCGCGTCATGCATTCCCCGCCACGCAAACTTGTTATAATAAGAGGCGAGCGCGCGGTTTAGTCAGTCTAAGCCCGCGCGTGCCACGGTGCACATGTCGTGCGCTAGTCGTGTAATTTATTTGTTTGTTGGTCTGTTTAATCAGTTTAAGATCGAGCGTCTTCCGATACCGTAGCAGGGTTCATCTATTTCGCTTGGAAACGATGCGGTCCACGACTGCACGTTTCCGACGATCATTTCTCCTACGTACGTGCGAGATCTGTAGTGAACTATCTGTTGCCGTATTTCCCAAAGGAAGAACTGCTGCTCATTCTTTTGGTGAACTCCTGGCCAAGGATTCCACATGCAAGTAAAAGAGTAGTGACAATTGTGATCTTGTCCCGTAGTCACACGGGGAAGTATTATCTATCAGTTACTATGTCATCCTTAGTACTACTGAACTGATAGCAGTTTACTGTGTCATCCAGTACCATGTAGTCGTTTGTGCAAAGGCGATTGCCTGGGACTGCTTTGTGTGTTCACTTAGTGTAAATTGTAATTGGTATATAGTTGTGAAAGTAATTGTGATTACTTGCAGTACGAGAATTTACGACTTTGTATCCACATTATTGTTCCTTATGTCTGACATTTTCCCTACATCAGAAGTATGGGATAAAGTATCCAAGCCTACTACCACCTTGCTCAGTTTGGTCATCTACATTTAAAATGTTTCGTTTTCATATAACAAAGAATCTACCCTACAAGATTAATTTTGTGTGCGCGTGAAGTGATACCAATATGCCGACGTCGCATAGATTACGTAGTCGTGTACGTCGAAACCTGAACCGGTATCGTAAGATTTTGTACATCGAGTGATAATTTTGAGCATAGATTTTAAATTTTTGCATGATATATGAATTTGAAGGTAGTCCAATATAAATTTGTAATGATGTATAAAGAAATATGTCTAACGTGATTTCTAAGTGTTGTGAGTTCTAGTTATCTTTACAGTAGCTCTATTGTAGTAGTAGAACTACTAGTTTACGAAATTTTTACGATTTATCAAAAAATGGTTTTGAAAAATGATTTTACAGAGCTGCGCGATGGTGACAGGTACGTGTTGAAGACATTGTACTCCAATGTGACGTCCAAGCAAGTCCATGATCGCTTAAGATTTATGCGTGAGTGCTGTGTTCCTTTGGAATTGAATCCTGGACTAGATCTTTCTTCAGAATTAGTTGAGTCTGGATACACCGTTAACGGCGGTGGTAAGTTAACGGAGGTGGTAAGCATCAAACTATGTGTAATACACATTAGCCTGTGTGACGTTGACTAGCCTGTATGGTATGGACTATACAATGTATAGCCGTCTGCCCTGTGAGGCACGGCACTGACAGATGTGTACGAGACAGTATCTTTAAAATGATGAGTTGTGTTTAAGTTAAGCGAAAGTGGTAATTATTGAGCGTTAGCTCTTTGTATAACCTCTTCAAAGTAGGAAGTGGTTTATTAATTGGTCAGGTTGACCGAGGCGAGCTTAATGGTAATCTGTCTGTTGCCTAAGGATAAGAGCATTGCACACGAGGAAGTGTGAAAATGCAGGACGGCCGTAACGGCATGAATAGAGTTTTTATTAAATAGTCATTTATTTTGTGTTGGTAATTTATATAATCGAGTCAAGCAAATTTAGTACTTCTAGTTTTTGAAAACGGGTAATCTCGAATGGGTTTATAAGTCTCGCGGTTGCAATCGACGAGTAGTCGGTCATTGGTGTTAATCAGTTAGTTGTTGCAGTGAATTGTTGCCACTAGTTAATTGTGGCAGTTGTTGAGTGAGTTGTTGCCACGATACGATCGGACTATGTACGGGTGTAACCCCATTGACTCTTAGTCGTAAAATAAATCTTTGTGATTTATTGTTGATTGGTGTTAACGTGTGAACTGTGCTATTGAAAAACAAAAGAAAATAAAAAAGAAGTAGTAAGAAAAAGGGGCCTACCATCATTGTAGGGCTTGAGCCGGTCCAATGATACGGCTAAAGGGAATGACAATTCCGGTCTAGTTTGCTATAGAGAATTGATCTGGTCTAGCTTGCTATAGAGAATTGATCTGGTCTAGCTTGCTATAGAGAATTGATCTGGTCTAGCTTGCTATAGAGATCAATATCTGGTCTAGTAAAATCTGTAACTGAAGGGTCTGCTGACTGGTCCAGTACGATCTGAAGGGTTAATGTGAACCGGACCAGACATGATAAGATGTTAGTTAATAGAAAATATTGTAATTAAAAAATATTGTTGTAAAAAATTTTGGTAATTGCTATACCTGGAACTTGCCAGGATGTTTGTTTATTTGTTCCCAGATGACTAATGAAGACGCGTACGAGGACGTACGCACGTCAGCATGGCCGTGACGGCACTTGCGTTTATTGCACGTGCTAAAACATGTTACAACGTGTTAACATATTCACTGACCACGCCTCCTAGCGCGTCATGCATTCCCCGCCACGCAAACTTGTTATAATAAGAGGCGAGCGCGCGGTTTAGTCAGTCTAAGCCCGCGCGTGCCACGGTGCACATGTCGTGCGCTAGTCGTGTAATTTATTTGTTTGTTGGTCTGTTTAATCAGTTTAAGATCGAGCGTCTTCCGATACCGTAGCAGGGTTCATCTATTTCGCTTGGAAACGATGCGGTCCACGACTGCACGTTTCCGACGATCATTTCTCCTACGTACGTGCGAGATCTGTAGTGAACTATCTGTTGCCGTATTTCCCAAAGGAAGAACTGCTGCTCATTCTTTTGGTGAACTCCTGGCCAAGGATTCCACATGCAAGTAAAAGAGTAGTGACAATTGTGATCTTGTCCCGTAGTCACACGGGGAAGTATTATCTATCAGTTACTATGTCATCCTTAGTACTACTGAACTGATAGCAGTTTACTGTGTCATCCAGTACCATGTAGTCGTTTGTGCAAAGGCGATTGCCTGGGACTGCTTTGTGTGTTCACTTAGTGTAAATTGTAATTGGTATATAGTTGTGAAAGTAATTGTGATTACTTGCAGTACGAGAATTTACGACTTTGTATCCACATTATTGTTCCTTATGTCTGACATTTTTCCTACATATATATATATATATATCTTTCTGCTCGAATGGCTCAGTGTGTGAAAGAGTATAAATGTGTGAATGCTAGATTAGTATGGACAAGAATGACTTTGACCCACACAACAAGAATGACTTGAACCCACTTTGGGTTTAACCCGTATTTTTGTGGTAGGAGTATATGCTCCAGTGAACACAGGTTTAAATACAAATAAGTATGAAGAGGATGCAAGAGAAAAATTCTGGTAGGAACTGAGAGATGTTTTGAGATTGCGTAAGTGTAATGAAAGATTGATTTTGCTAGGTGATTTTAAGGGATGGGTTGGAGTGAGCCGAAAAGGATTTGGAAAGTTATAGGAAGGTTTGACGATGAAAATGTGAATGAAAATGGACCAAGTTTACTAGAGGTGTGCTTGGAATGGAACTTTTGTATTACAAACACTATGTTTCAACAAAAAGAGAGATCCATATATATACACGAGAAGCAAAAAATGTAAGAAAGAGTATGATTGATTTTGTGATAGTAGATGAAAGGCTCAGTAAGAAAGTTCGAGACACTAGGGTATATCGCGGTATTGGTATTCGTACAGACCTCTTTCTAGTAATGACTAGAATAAGGGGTTTTATGAAAACATGGCGAAACCGGATAGATAACCCGACAAGTGTGTTAGAAAGAATAAAAGTAAAAAATTTGCAAGATGAGGTTGTTATAGAGAAGTATAAAAGTAAACTAACAGAAAAGTTGTATGATTCGGTTGATATTAATGATATGGAAGAATTATGGAAAACTTTTAAAGAAAATGTGGTAAATACTGCTACAAAAATATGTAGCGTGACCAGAAGAAGGAAAGTAAATAAAATGAAGAATGTATGGTGGGATAAAGATGTGCAGAGTGAAGTATGTGAGAAAAAGAAAGCCTGGGTAGCAAAGAGTAAAGTTATTAAATTGAAAAAGAGTGGCAACTCGATGATAAAATATGCATGTATGGAAAGTGCTGCCACCCAGAGTTTCGGCGGTGAACTAAAGTTGAAGTAATATATATACATATCTACATGTGTATGTGTAATTACATAGAATTTTCTTTTACTATGAAAACTACCCTGAAATATAAAAAAAAACATATCAGCTGATAATTAAACAATAATAATATCAGCCTAACATTGAAACTTGAGATAATTTTCAGAAAAATATCAATAACCGAAAATAGATCGATGACAATAAGTACCTACGCTAGGAACAAAAAATAACAATTCTCAGTTGTCAAACGTTTGACAGGCAGGACAAAATGGCAGCAGTTAAGTTTGTACAACCAATCTGTAGGCGGCGCGACGGTCAGTAAAAATAAGTAATGTTTTAAGTGTGCCCCCCCAGCTGGGTAGAATGGCTTGCCGTCAGAGCCAACGAGAGAATGGAGAAAGCAACGAATAATGATGTAGATGTAGCCAAAGAAGAATATAAGAGAAAAAAAAAGAGAAACAGTATGCGAAAGTGTTGATTGAAAGAGTAGTGAAAGTGACCGAAATGAAAATATGGTATGCACAAGTGGGTTTTCGAAAGGGTATGGATTGCACGGATCAAGTCTTCTCTTTACGATGCATGATGCAAAAATTTTTGGCTAAAGGTCAGAAAGTATTTTGCGCGCATTCATTGATTTGGAAAAGGCTTATGACAAAGTGAGGAGGAATGAACTGTGGTCGGTACTATTGATGTATGGGGTAGACGGTCATCTTATTCAGGCGTTCAAATCCATCTATAAGGATTCCAGAGCCTGAGTAAGGATAAACGGGTCCTACACTGAATGGTTTAACATTGATAAAGGTGTTAGACAGGGATGTGTAGCGTCACCGTGGCTATTTAACCTATTCATGGATAGCTGTTTGCAAGAATTGAAAAATAATGAATGTGGTTTAAGAATGAATGAGTTACTCGTCAAATGTCTTCTTTATGCCGATGACCAGGTTTTACTTGCATCGTCGGCTGAAGATTTACAGGCGATGGTAAATACTATGCATGATGCTTTTGAAAGAAAAGGTATGAAAGTTAATGTTAGTAAGACGAAAGTAATGGTCTTTGAAAAGGATAAATGTATGACGGAATGTAATATATTTATACATAGTGAGAGATTAGAACAGGTGAATGAATTTGTATACCTGGGTGTACTGTTTACTAGTGATGGTAAAAATGATGATGATGTAGAAAGACGAGTTAATGCTGGTAACAAAGTGAATGGGGCATTATACGCTTTTATGAAGAGTAGGAATGTGTCTAAAAAGGCACGCCTAGCTGTGCATAAGGGAGTATTAGTGCCAACTCTCATGTATGGTAGTGAAAGTTGGATTTTGCAGTGAAGACATGAAAGTAGAATAAATGCTGTAGAGATGAGAGCTCTTCGCAGTAGATGTGGTGTAAGTCTGAAAGATAGAATTAGGAGTAGTGTTATAAGACAGCGCTGTGGTGTGAATAAAGAGGTAGCGACAAAGATAAAATAGGGAATGCTGAGGTGGTTTGGCCACGTGGAAAGAATGAGTGAAGAAAGGTTGACTAAGCAAGTACCTATACAAAGCGAGTGTGAGTGGGACGATTACAAGGGGAAGACACAGGATCGTGGCTTTTGGCAATCGTAGTCTCTGCCTACCCCACTGGGTAACAGGCGTGAGCCTATGTATGTATGTATATATATATATTATATTTTACTGTGCATAAATTTAATATCTAAGAGTGTATAATCTAGAGGCGGAAATGCTTGCCGGACTGTACCGGCGGGTGTCAGTGACGCGGGCAGGGGCGGCACCATCTCGCTTAGTGAGATGGCCGCCTGGCGGGGCGGCGCCCGCCGTGACGTTATCCGGCTGGAAAGGCCTCGGTTCGGTGTTCGGACCATCCAGGCCTTCCGGCCGGTGCTGATGGAGTGGTTAGGTCGACAGCACGGGGTACTTTCCTTCCGACTGGTGTAGGTCTTGACGTGGCATGGTTGCTTCGGCAAGTACCTGCACACGGTCGTGAGGAGGGAGAAGACACCGTCCTGCCACCACTGCGATTGCGACGAGGACACGGCGCAGCACACGCTCGAGGTCTGTGTGGCCTGGGCAGAGCAGCGCCGTGAACTTGTTGCGATCATCGGTGCCGACCTGGCGCTGCCGACCAGTGCTAAGGCGATGCTCGACAGCGTCAGGAACTGGGACGCGGTCGCGGCCTTCTGCGAGACTGTTGTCTCGCGGAAGGAGGCGGCGGGGCGACTCCGAGAGGAAATCCTCTTCGGTGAGACGCTCCGCTGCCGGCACCTGGGGCGGCGTAGGCGCGAGTATCTGCGCCTAATGCCGCCCTAGCCGAGGCCGCGGGTGACTGGACCGGGGAATAGTCCTTCACCCGCAGAGAGGCTGACCGCGTGAGGGCGACGCAATTGGCCGGGGCATCGAAGGGGGATGGTACCCGAAAGGGTAACCCTGGCTGGCCACGTAAGGCAAGGAAGCGGTACCAGTGGCCGGCCCAATGGCGATGGGGAGGGAATACGGTGGGTTATGGGGCCACACGCTGCCCTTCCGTCGCCCCGAACGGTGTGGGCGACGTGTGACCGGGCCATAGCCTACCAAAAAAAAAAAGAGTGTATAATCTATCTATAATTTTGATTTTCTTTTATTAGCCGCAGATGGCTTTCACAGCTTAACCCGGATTATGGGTGAGTGCTGAGGGCTCTCACAGTCCGGGTTGAGAGCCCGGGCCCGACTATAATTTTGATTTTTTTATACGATTTTGGTCACCCGTTGAGACAACAAAGGACAGCCATTACAGACATGTCTGTACAAATTACTTGACAAGTTATGAGTTTCTACAAACACAGTTTATACATAAATCTTCATTTATAAATCATTACTTCACTTAAAGTTATTGTCCGTTAGCAAATAAAATTGTAGACCCTCAACTGTGCCATGACCACACTAAGAATACTATCTTCTGCGTTAAAAAATCGGATGGTAGATTTATATATGACTCATCACGTCTGTACACATCTATTAATTTCTAAAAGTGTTCTGTAGTGTTATATTGAATATTTTTGTTGGTATGTTATGGAATATGAAACAGTTAAAGTGCTGAAGTGTAGTGAATATGGTACAATAGTGGTTTAAGAGTATTTTTATATTTTGCCAAAATTCCCAAAAGAAACATTGATTTGGTTATTAGCGATTCCGATCCCGATTAATGGTAACGACTTGACTTACTGGCGGACAATGACTATTAAGATTACGCAATATTAAGAAGTATTAAGTAACATATGAAAAAAAATTAAATAAGACTTGGCTGTATGGGCTTTAAACCCTTTGCCTGTCCGAACGGACAAACAAAACAAAAAAAAGTTGGTTATATGTCAAATAGTAACCAACGGCTGAAACGGTTCAAGAATTTTTGACGGGAATTTGAAAACGTCATGTGGTGCTCTTGTATTATATTCGATATCTTAGTGTTTTAACGTGTTATATTAGATAATTTTGATGGCATTTTATGTAATGTGATGTGCGGAAATACTGGGATGTAGTGAATATCATATAAAAGTGCTTTACAACGTTTTCGTTTTCCATCAAAATTCCCACAAGATACCATTAACAGTGTGGCCATTGCACTGTTAATGGTGACAATTTGACTTAGACAACGACTGACTTGAAAGACTAAAAACGTGAAAATATTTATAACTTGACACTGGCACCAATAGCTCGTATATGTAGCTGATTGCCAATACATAAGAATAAGAAGAAGAAGAAGAAACGGTTCAAATTATTTAAATTATTTTATCTTTTATGGATAAACATATAATATAATTTTACAATTCCTGGTTGCTAATATGGACACTAAAACCACACACAACACTCGAAGACAGCGTAAGTAGTGTTGTGATATTTTTTATAGTATTTTCAAACTACAAACATTCCATTAAATATATGTGAACACAAATTTCAGAATACCTTAAATTATCTTTAAAGAAATCTAGATTAAAGGCAGCACAGGAACCTAAGAAACTTAACCGGAGTTCGGATGTTATAATAATTGACGAATCTTTTGATAAATTGAAGTTGGACTTGTCTAGAACTGTAAGTAAATACTTATTATAAATACGTTTTGAAAATATTAGCATAACTCCTGCATCATTACAAGATACATAAATAATTATTCTGTAATTAATTCCCACAACACCCAAGTAATTTCACATTAACCACCAATTAGTTACAGCAAAATTTAAATCTATGGATTACAACTGAAAATGTAAAACCATAAATCAACCACGGGGCAGTGACGAACATAAACAAAAGTTATCATCAGTCCTTAAGCTGCTAAGGACTATTAAACAAAAAATATAAATTTCAGAATTTTACTCATTTTGATTTCAACTCGAGGACTTTGAAAGTAAAGTAAAAAACAAAATCACCAAAATGGTTTTTCTTATATATAAATTCTATTCTATATATAAATTCTATTCCTATTCTGTCACCTGAAGGCGTCTATCCTCTTTTATCTGAAAACTATGGCATACATAGGCATATTGAAGTCTGAACTAAATCACTAATAAACAGAATTGTTATTATAAACAGGATATTATTAATTTTGTATTAAAAAGTATGTTATTGATATGTAATGCGATGACTATTTTAGGTGCAGTCGGGATCTCAGAAAATATATTCTCCTATTGTAATAAATGACTCATGCGAACTGCTTTTCAATGATGAATTGCCAAAAAGTACTTTGGCTGATAAAGAGCCACCAAGTAAGCAAGGAAATGTAAGTATCACTATTTTTTTTTTTTTTTTTTTTTTTTTTTTAAAAGACACCTCCCTGCACTAAGGAAAAAAATCCTTGTATCGCGGGGGACTTTACAAACGTGCAATTAACGCAGACAAATTACACTACTATGTAATATTAATTCTATTTTAGTAACTTATTTTCTAATGTCATATATGTGAAAGTTTGTGTGTTTACATGTTTGTTTGTTATTACTTTAAACTATAATTTTTTTTATAGATTTCATGGCATATATACATTTGATTTTACCTTGCCCGAAGTTATCATAATTTTTCAATGTTTATGATCATGGGAGCTCTAAGGTTCCTCTCCTCAAAAGCAAGTCATCCAATATAGTTTTTTTTATAATTGTTACAATATAAGTTATTGAATTTTGACCTTTATAGAAGCATAATAAATTTGATTGAAATTTGATCTAAAGATAATTTTTTTGTGTAAAACTAATTAATATATGCCTTGTACAAGGAAAGCTAAAGATGTTTAATAATGCATAAACTAATTTCAGGCAAAGTTTGCAAAAGATTTTCACATTAAAACAGAATTTTTTGTTCACTTTAAGTACAAATATTATTATATTTCAGCGCAATATGTTCTATTTCTGTACCCTTATGTGATAAGATATCCGTGTGGTGATGCAGTAAGAATAAAAATCACCACCTCCTATCTTATCCATGGGTGATCGTAAGAGACGACTAAGGGATATAAAACGCATATAACATCTATGCAAGAGAATGAAAACTCGAAACAAAACCCTATACCTATACGTCTGACCAGCGCGGCATAGTAGGTTAATTTCCCTCCCATTACGGAGGAGGCCCGAACCCAATAATGGAACATTTATGGGCTGTGATGATGATGATGATGATGATGTGATAAGATCACTAACTGCATTGTTTTCCAAGAGTAGTGTGTATAGGTATAATATATTTGTTTAATAAAAACAAACATGGAAATCTAGTATTCTAGTAGTATTCCTTTACTCTTAAATTATATGATTAAAAACAATTGTTGTTGTTTAATTTTATAGGTTTCATTCAGCTGCTCAAGTGAACATAATTCACCAATCAAAGACTCAAGACCAAGTTATGGAGGATGGTCACCAGCTCAGAACATTCTTACTGCGACACCGAGACAAGAACCTGCACCTTCCACGCCTACAGGTGTGACTAATGAATCCAGAGAGGAATGTTCTTTGAAGAAAATACAGCAATCACAGAAGAAATTGCTCAATGACTTGTATGGTGAAAAATGGAAATCAATTCCTAAGCTATTCAAAGCAATATCGGCCAAATATGACAGTCTTGATTCTGTTTCAAAAAAACTAAAGTTCGATGAAGTTGGTAGTGACAAGGAAAATATCAGACATGATTTGAAACAAATTAAAATGCTATATTTAACTAACTCTGATATCAAACGCAAAGTTGATATATCATTGACCGATACAGAGAAGAAAAGTAAGAAAAAATTGTATACAGAGAAAGTACCGAGTACTCCAGACGTGCCTAGAAGTAAATTAATCAGACAACTGAATGTTAATAGTACTACAAAGAAAAATAGAGTGAATAAAGCAATGAGCGTTACCGAGATGGTAGCCGTAATGAATAATGATATTGATTTGCTGTCAAAGAAAGTTGAAGATTTTGGTGTTAAACCATTACCTATTTCACCTGCTCCGGTGACTGTTGACACATGTAGGAAGCTGAGTTTTATGGCTTCATTGGCAGGTTAATATTTTTATAAATTAAACCTAAATTAAACATTTTAAAATATTTAACTAACTTTAGTCATTGAATGGCATAATTATCTTCCAAATGGTATATCAAAATTTTAATACTGACATTGTATTTAGGGAGATATTTCATATACACAAAAATAGTCTTTAAGGAATAGTAAATATAGTTTTTCCATGTGGTAGACGTAGTAAAAGGACGATTCACCATCCCTAATCCTGCCTGTGGGTGTTGTAAGAGGCAACTAAGGAATATAATATGCATATAACATCTTTACAAGAGAAGGAAAACTCAAAATAAAATCCTACAGCAACCTAATTGACGGACATAGTATAGTAGGTCAATTTCTCTCCTATTTTGCAGGAGCTTCGAGCCCAGCACAGGGAATGTGGCTATATGAGTTGATAAGAAATATAGTGTCTATTGCTTCTAGTAAATGATTAGAAACTGCGTGTCTGTACATGTGACAAATTTAATAAAAAATGAGTATTGGTAGTAAGAATGTCCCAACAGAATACAAAACCTATTTTTGGATTTTTATGTCTGTATGTATGTACACACTTATCTCTAATATTATTGAACGTATTGTTCCACAGTTTTCTCAAATAGATTAAACTTAGATCAGACCAAACATATAGTCTTTGTTTCATTAAAATCTGATTTAAGTAAAAAAAGTAATGGTCATTTAAATTTTAAAAATTATCGCTCGCCTTTTATGCCACTAGAAGGGTCAATTCTAGAATATTACGCGGACGAAGTCGTGAGCATTATCATCATCATCTCAGCCATATATGTTCCACTGTTGGGCTCGGGATTCCTCCACAACGTAAGGGTAATTGACCTACCTGATACCACGCTGGTCAGACGTGTTGGCATAGGGTTATGTTTCGAGTGTTCCTTCTCTTGCATAGATGTTATATGTGTTTCATATCCCTTAGTCGTCTTGTACGATCACCCACGGGTAATATAGGGGGTGGTGGCATTCTTACTCCATCACCACCCGGAAAAGAGCCATCAGCTCATTAGTAAATATATAGATTCTATGGTCCCCATATTTTTTATTTCTAATTCCGTTTCCAGATAATGTACCATCATGGCGTTGTCATATAGAAGCTACGCAATACATACACAATTACAAAAACCTTCGGGAACAGTTGTCTCGCAAGTTATATGTGGAGTTTAATCAGACAGTGTTTGACAATGCAATGGATGCGGATATGCCTATATTGTGGGATACCAAACTTAGGACTACAGCTGGGTGTGTGCCTTATTTATTTATGATTAAAAAGTCAATTGGTTTCAATAAACCAAGATATTCCCTCCACATCTTGCCTTAGATGGGCCCTGTATCGAAATTTAGGGTTAACCAGGGGATTGGCCACCGAAGACAAAGATCGGGTACCAGTAGCCTGCTCGCACGGCGGAGAGAGGAGCTTTGCATAGTGGGTCTATGGGGTCACGCGCCGCCTCTTCCGTCACCCCAGACCGACTTGGTGGGGCGAGGCCACATCCATAGTCCACCGCTAAAAAAAGGGTTAACCAAGGGATGAGTTTTTATATTGATCTAGTTTCCTTTTTATTGAATTAAGATATTTATATATTGAATCGGTATTAACTGCCTTATATTTGCAAAAATATTTTTTTACTAATAGAGATTTATCCCAAAATGGTTCTCTGTCTACAGCCATGGGCTGGTCCGTCCGGGGTAGTACCACACCCTCCCAGAAAATCGACGTCTGAGTAATGGCAATGTGCTATTGCGCTTCGTTCGGTGAGCAAGAGAGACGGAAGCCCAAATGGGTGGGTTTTGGGTTTGTATTGGTAGTCAGCGGCCTGGCTATACCCTTGGTATTGCAAAGGTCCATGGGCGACAGTAACACTTACAATCAAGTGTGCTGTCAGCTCGTTTGTCACCATAAGCAATAAAAAAAATACGTGTGGCACTCGGGGACTGCCTCGGTAAAGCTATTGCATAGCATTTTTTATCAACTTATGCAATTATATTTTTTTATTTATGCAGTATTTATTTTTTTGATATTAATTCAAGTTTTTTTTTTTGATATAAATTAAATTATTTTCTTTGATTAAATTAATATCTAATCTATTTATTAAAACTACTAATTTATTAAAACATTTAAAGTACACGTTTTTAAACTGTTTTATTTATAATATGTATTATT
This sequence comes from Lymantria monacha, assembly GCA_905163515.2. Taxonomy (NCBI): domain Eukaryota; kingdom Metazoa; phylum Arthropoda; class Insecta; order Lepidoptera; family Erebidae; genus Lymantria; species Lymantria monacha. The sequence continues at coordinate 7,100,422 of LR991107.1, read as the reverse complement.
AAATTATTATAAATAAATTTTGCAAAAAGAGTTTGACGGCGCGGCGGTAAGATTTGAACCCGCGCCTACGGTGCCTAAAACCAGCACCTTCTTCTTCTTTCTTTCTTTCTCAAAGCCCGCGATAAAAGCTATGCAATAGCTTAAAATTACTAATTGTTAGTTAATATTTGTGTGTCATATTAAGAATACATATCACTGCCGCCTTTCTTGCCCCTGGGTTGTCTAAAAGAGTAGCTCGCAGGTGTTGTAAGCGACGATATGTGGTATGATAATATTTCATCACTTTCTTCTTACACTAATGTTACCTGCATGTGTGGTGACGGAGTAAGAATACTATTCATCACCCCCATATCTTACCCGTGGATGATCATACAAGACGACTAAGGGATATAAAACGCATTAACATTATGCGAGAGAATTAAAACTCGTAACAAAACCCTATACCAACACGTCTGACCAGCGCGGTATAGTAGGTTAATTTTAGACATGTGTAAGTAATGCGAGTGATGTATCACACGTAATATTACCCGACCGCGTACTGTCATATGACACATTACCCGAATAAACATCACACATCACATTAAACATGACGCGAACATCCGTGTACTGTTCTGCATTTCTGCAATGTTCAGTAATTTGGTGATGGACATCTATCTCTCAAACGCGCCGTGTGTCCTTTCGGGAGAGTGAGAGGGATAGAACGACTGGACCGCGCTGCGCCTGCGGTCGATAACAAAAGAAAATTCGAAACGTTCGGCTCGGTCTGGCAATTCAATATTTATTTTGAGCTTTATTTTCAGAACATTAAGGCTTATATTGAATGAAGTGTCATGTGTGATGTTTGAAGTGATAGTAAAATGTAATATTACTCGGCACGAAATGTAATGCCATATAACATCACTTCGCGAAGTATTGTTTCGCGCATGTCTAGTTAATTTTCCTCCCATTACAGAGGAGGCCTGAGCCCAACAGTGGGACATTTATGAGCTGTGATGATAATATCATGATGATGATGATGATGTTATCTGCATACCATTTTAGATTTTTACGATACTTTTAGTAAAGAAAGTTAGGGTGATCCACTGTATTCTTATTCCATTACTCCATGGAAAGTGTATTTTTATTTTTACATTATTAGTACAACAACAAATCGTCTGGTAAAGAACTCAAAAGGTGGTCGTATCAGGACCTCAAGCATCAAATTGTCCACTAAAGTGGTGGATGGACCCCAACGACTCCGTGACACCCTCATCCATGAAATGTGTCACGCTGCAACCTGGTTAATAGACTCGGAGCTTAGAGCTGGCCATGGACCCCTGTGGAATAAATGGTGAGTATATGAAATGATTGCACATGACGTAATGGTTACGGTTACTGACCTATCGTGTCAAGTTTCGCACGTTCGATTGCCATGCAGGACCTTCATCATCATTATCATTTCAGCCTATTGCCGTCCACTGCTGAACGTAGGCCTCCCTCACTTTACGCCACAGAGTGCGGTCCTGTGCCACCTGTATCCAACGACACCCAGCAACCTTCACTAGGTCGTCTGTCCACCTAGTGGCGGGGCGTCCCACACTGCGTCGTCCGGTACGTGGTCGCCACTCTAGAACCTTTCTTCCCCAGCAGTTGTCGGTTCTTCGAGCGATGTGGCCTGCCCATTGCCACTTCAGCGTGCTAATTCTTCGTGCTATGTCGGTTACACCCGTTCGTCTGCGGATTTCCGTATTTCGGATTCTATCTCGCAGAGAAATCCCGAGCATAGCCCGCTCCATAGCACGCTGAGCGACTTTGAACCTGGTTATGAGGCCTACATTTAGGGACCACGTTTCTGTGCCATAAGTCATCACTGGTAACACACACTGGTCTTAGACCTGTGTTTTCAAACACTGAGGTATGTTGGACGAGAAGATTCTTTTAAGTTTCCCGAACGCTGCCCAACCGAGTTGGATTCGTCGGCTGACCTCTTTCTCGAAATTGGATCTACCTAACTGGACTGTTTGTCCAAGGTAAACATAATGATCGACAATTTCGAGAATCGCATTGCCAACTAGGACCGGTACAGGAATGACATGGGCATTTGACATGACTTTCGTCTTGTCCATGTTCATTCGTAAACCCACTAGTTGGGATACCCTGCTGAGATCGTTGAGCATGGTGCCCAGGTCCTCCATGGATTCTGCCATGACGACAATATCGTCTGCGAATCGAAGGTGATTGACGTATTCGCCATTGATGTTGATGCCGAGTCCGGTCCAGTCTAAGAGCTTGAAGACATCTTCCAGTGCAGTAGTGATATAACAGTTTCGGAGAGATGACATCTCCCTGTCTCACGCCTTTCTGCAACTGGATCGGTTTCGTACTCTTATCCCGAATACGGACTGACATTGTGGCGTTCCTATACAAACACTTAAGCACTTCGATATAACGATGGTCGATTTGGCACCGCTGAAGGGACTGCAGCACCGACCAAGTTTCGACTGAATCGAAGGCTTTCTCATAGTCCACAAACGCTATACACAGAGGCCGATTGTACTCATCGGTCTTCTGGATAATCTGCCGAAGCGTGAGGATATGGTCTATGGTGCTATAGCCTTTTCGGAAGCCAGCTTGTTCGGGCGGCTGGAAGTCATCAAGCTTGCACGTGAGTCGATTGGTAATGACCCTCGAAAACAACTTGTAGACGTGGCTCAAGAGTGAGATGGGTCTGTAGTTCTTTAGAAGAGCTTTGTCGCCCTTCTTGAACAATAGCACCACCACACTCCTGGTCCACGACTCTGGAACGTCGCCCCCGAGGACAACGGAATTAAATAGCTTCTGAAGGGCTTTTAAGACCGGTTTGCCGCCTGCCTTCAGGAGCTCGGCCGTAATTCCGTCATCTCCCGGTGCCTTACCGTTTCTTAGTTATTCGAAAGCCATTCTGATCTCATACAAGGTAATGTCTGGGATTTCTTCGGTATAGTGCCGAGTTAGCTTGAATCTGGGATCTTGGACCAAGCCGACAACAGGATTTTGAGATGATTTATATAACTGTCCATAGAACCTTTCGACCTCTCCCAAGATCTCACTTTGAGATGAAATGACAGTGCCGTCATTGGTCTTCAGCTTAGTCATTTGGCTTTGCCCAATAGACAGATCTTGTGCGAACACTTTTGAGCCACGATTCCGTTCTATCGCTTCTTTAATACGGAGCGTATTAAATTGGCGAATATCGCGACGCACAGACCTGGAGATCTGCCTATTTAGCTGCCTGTATTCGGACCAATCGGATGATGACTGTACTGTCATTTCTTTTCTCCGCTCCATGAGCTTTGTCGCCCTTCTTGAACAATAGCACCACCACACTCCTGGTCCACGACTCTGGAACGTCGCCCCCGAGGACAACGGAATTAAATAGCTTCTGAAGGGCTTTTAAGACCGGTTTGCCGTCTGCCTTCAGGAGCTCGGCCGTAATTCCGTCATCTCCCGGTGCCTTACCGTTTCTTAGTTATTCGAAAGCCATTCTGATCTCATACAAGGTAATGTCTGGGATTTCTTCGGTATAGTGCCGAGTTAGCTTGAATCTGGGATCTTGGACCAAGCCGACAACAGGATTTTGGGATGATTTATATAACTGTCCATAGAACCTTTCGACCTCTCCCAAGATCTCACTTTGAGATGAAATGACAGTGCCGTCATTGGTCTTCAGCTTAGTCATTTGGCTTTGCCCAATAGACAGATCTTGTGCGAACACTTTTGAGCCACGATTCCGTTCTATCGCTTCTTTAATACGGAGCGTATTAAATTGGCGAATATCGCGACGCACAGACCTGGAGATCTGCCTATTTAGCTGCCTGTATTCGGACCAATCGGATGATGACTGTACTGTCATTTCTTTTCTCCGCTCCATGAGCTTGAGAGTCTGGTCAGAAAGTTTTTTAGGTCTATTGGCGCGGTGAGCCTTGAAAAACTTCGACCCAACCGCGTGGACAGTTTCCACGAACCTGTTGCTCATATCGTTCGGAGATTCGCACTCGTCTAGACATTGGAAGCGCTTGTGTAGTTCGAGTTGAAAGTTTTCGAGTTTCTAGTATTGGACAGGTGTAGGTCGGAGGGTAGACTTCATCAAGCGTGACCGTTCGACTTTTGTGTGGATATTTAAAGTGCCTCGTACTATTCGGTGATCGCTCCCAGTTTTAATCCTGCTGATCACTGAGACATCATTAAATATATTTGTCCGACAAGATGAAGTCTATCTCGTTTTTTGTTGAACCATTGGGGCTAATCCAGGTCCATTTCCTTTGTGGCTGCTTTTTGAAGAAGGAATTCATCATAAAGAGGCTTTCCTTCTCCAGAAATTCAGCCAGTTTCTGGCCACTCTGGTTTCTCTGTCCATATCCATGTTTCCCCACTCTCAACTCATCATCACTCCCTTTGCCTAGTTTCGCGTTAAAGTCTCCCATAACCACCGTGAAGTGGGTTTTGGACGCGTGTATGGCTTTCGAGATATCCTCGTAAAAGACCTCCACCTCGTCGTCGGAGTATGCCGAGGTCGGTGCGTATATCTGTATGACCTTCAACGAATACCGTTTGGTAATTCTGAGTATAAGGTATGCTAACCTTGCCGACACACTCTCGATCCTCTCCACGTTGCCTACGAGAGACCTGCGAGCGATAAACCCTATACCACCTTGGGACGGGTGATCTCCCTCCTGGTAGAAGAGCAAGTTTCCAGAATGTAGGATTATCGTGGCCTCGCCCTCTCTTCGCACTTCTGATAATCCTACAATGTCCCAGCGGATTTTGCTCAATTCCTCTTCCAGCTCGATGACCTTCTCATCGGTCCTGAGTGTCCGAATGTTGTGTGTTACCAGGGCCAAAGGTCGTTTTGATTGGTAGCCGGATCGCTGCCGGAGATTCTTCGCACCCCCTACTCCATCGCTACCAGGCCCGCTACCACAATGAGCCTGTAGGATAGCGGAGCTGCCGTGACTGGGGGCCGTTTTTTTATTTGTATTGCTCATAAGGGGTTAGAGCCGTAATCGCCACGCTTGGCAGGCGGGTTGGCGATCGCAGTGTGGTGTTATACGTTTCCCAGGAGAGAGCTGCTGCCCCCTCTCCTGGTGAACCCTCAGTCGAGTTTTACGACTCCCAAGGGCAAGCAAGGGGTGGCGACACATGTACTCTATCCCGTCGCCACACGGGGAAGCATGCAGGACCTTGCAATCGATAAATTTTTGTTCTGGGATGTAATTTGTGTTGGTAAAATCCCCGACAATGTAAGGATTCCATCCATCAACTCGTAGATTTCGACTGTTGGACATAGGCCTCCCCACGAGAATGCCACTCAAAACGGTCTTGTGCCATCTGCATCCAACTGTTGCCTGCGACCTTCATAATGTCGTCAGTCCACCTAGTGGGGGTAGTTCTACGCTGCGTCGTTCATAAATGTAAGGATTAATGTAGTCTTTAAATACTTCTTATGGAGTTTGATGTATGGACATCAAACTCCTGACGTCTGCTATTGGCCGTAGAGCTCATCAAGTGGGTAAGGCGCGATAGTCGCCACGTTTGGCAGATAAGTTGGCAATCGTAATTATTGTTCTAACTTTTTCAAGGCTGTGCTGCTATCTACGCGTCTAAAGGGGTCTACGCGTGAATGTGAGCAAAACCAAAATAATGGTCTTTGAAAGAGATGAAGCCAGAACAGATGTAAGAGTAAAAATAGGTAATGATGTACTAGAGCAAGTGGATGAATTTGTATATCTTGGATGTGGTTTTAGCCGAAATGGAAGGTAGACCACTGATATAGAGCGAAGAGTGAATGCGGGAAATAGAGTGAACGGAGCGTTGGGACAACTTCTCGGTAGCCACCACCTCAGCCAGAAAGCACGTGTAGCAATACATAACGCAGTGCTTGTCCCAACATTACTATATGGAAGCGAGAGTTGGGTATGCAGAAAAGAGCATGAAAGCAAAATGAATGCGGTCGAAATGCGATCTCAAAATGTGTGGAGTTAGGCTGACCGACCGTATTCGCAACGACGACGTAAGAGAGCGAGTAGGTATGAAAGAGAGTATTGGTGTAAAGATGCGAAAGGGAATGCTCCGATGGTTCGGACATGTGGAAAGAATGCCGAACGAACGTCTGGTTAAGAAAATATATAATGCGAAAGTGGAAGGATGTAGGTACCGGGGGAGACCGAGACTCACCTACCTAGACCTAGACCAGATTGGTCACGTACTGAAAGAAAGTGGAGTCAAGAGTCTCCGAAACCGGCGAGCGTGTATGAAGAGAATTATGAATGTTAAAGAAGCGAGTGAAGTATGCAAGGATAGAGTTCTCTGGCACTCTGTTCTCTCTGCCTACCCTACAAGGGATATGGTGTGATGATATGTATGTATGTATGTATGCTGTTATCTATTGGTGATTACGCAATTAGTTTTTTTTTTGCTAAGAAAGGTAATAACATATAGACACTAGAAAGCATAAACATACAAAACCACAAAATTAAAATTATACACTAGAATAAAAAAGCTTTAATTATTAAAATTAATAATTTATTACTTTCATATTTATGAATCTAGAGGTGTCAGTTTTGGATATTATCCGAAAATGACAACTTTAGATTTACAATTTCTTTTAGTTTTATTTTTCCACATTTTTTTTTACTTTGTGTGTTACTACGTTTATGTTTTCTAACGATGTATTTGTTTATTAATGAAAATGCTGCACAGGTAGAGTAGGTTGTGATACTGGCATATCGTGCCAAGTGTCATGGGTTCAATTACCCACGTTCAACAATTCTTTCGTGCGATCTTCAAAGAGTATTCTTAATCTGGATATAATTTGTGTCCGTTAATTGAATTGTTTGTTGAAGCTCCCTGCAACAAAGATTTAAATCTTTTGCGGGGTTAATGCTGTACATATATTGCCCATTTGGTGACCGAGTAAGAATACAATAACAATTCAACCACCACCTCTCTTACCCGTAGATGTCGTAAAAGACGACTGAGGAATATGCAGATAATATCTATGCAGAAGAAGGAAAACTGTTAATAAAACCCTATAATCAACCCATATTAACTATAGTCTATCTAATCTAAGAAGTGCACTTTGACAGCTGTCAGAGTAAGTTGTCTAGGTATGTGAACCAAATAATCGCTATCGAAAATATCAGATTTTAATGAGAAATCGATGTTAATTCTTTGTAATTAATAATCGGTTTATTTTTTATTTTTCAAAAAGGAGATGAAATATTAGGTGCTAAATTAATTTAATTATTTCATGATAAAATCTATTCATCATATTTAGTAGGATTAGGTTAAGTAAAAACAAAAACTGGATTTGAAAATAGCTATTTATTTAGAATCACTACTATTACTTGAATTATCATCGTCGCAAACATTAATAATTATTTCCTTATCAATAAAATTGTCGAAACGTACATCTTTGTCAAAATCTCTATTCGATTAAATATATTAATCTAATATTTTTACCGATTATTTAGATATTCGTGAATTGGAAGTTGTCAAGCACTACTGTTTAGAACATTATGACGTGATATTGTAAGATCGTCAATAATAATTACTATTTACCATGTTATTTTAATTTTAAATTACTTTTAAGAGTTTTCGCATCACATTATTGTACAAGAAACTCACCCGCAACGTTAATTATGTGAATAACTTAATAGTTCTTTAAAATTTCAGATTTATTGTTTGCAATCATGTGTATACGTCTGATCAAGGTTATTGTGTATTAAAAAATGCGAAACGTCAAAATGCACTTCTTAGATTAGATGAACTATAGTGTTTCATAGTAGGATAAATTTCCCTCAATTTTTGGAGGAAGCTTGAGTCCAGCTGAAACATACGAGCTAAGCTGATGATGATTATGAAGTACAAATGTAGATTTTGTGTTATAGGGCTAAGCGTGCGTTACGGGTGTACCCCGAGCTGGGTGAAATATCTCGCTGTCACGACTTGGACATACACTTTAAGTACTCTTACAAATGCACCAAGTGTGGTTATAGGTAAGTTCATAATTTCATTACAAAATTGTAGATGTAATACCGTAATGGCTGCCCTAGTAGTGGAAATACATGGCTGGAAACCGCTTGTGGAATCTGTTCCCAGAAATATTTTTTATGCTTTATATTTAGCTAAATAAATATGTCCTGCTTGTTGTGTGATAGCGACTACGAATACTACCGACCCTTACTTTGCTCGTGGATGTCGTGAAAGACGCCTAAGAGCTATATATCGAACTGGGCCAACTCCACCTGATACCGTTTGGTAAATAATTATATTCCCAAGGAAGGTTGACGTCAGGCGGGCGACTTTTGCAATGTATACGAAGAGGCGTACATATTGAGTTGACCCTAAATAAATTACACTCAGCGACAGGAGACGAGTCTGTTAATATCAAAATCGGGCGAAATATTATAACAGTAGAAAATCACGCTTCAAGAAGTTAGCGTATTCGCCGTTGTAATGAAAACTGCTGGGATAACAAAAATTGTGATTGATGATTTTTAATATCCATATTATAATTAATGCTGCAAGGCGATGAGCTCCAAATTAGCTTTTGTTTTTAATTTCTAAGACAACACCCAGTACTGAGGCAATTATCCTTGTATTGCGGGGACTTTACAAACACTAACGACGGATAGAAATTACGCTCAGAGTCAGAACAATAATTTCTAGAGAGCACAAAGTGTTGTCCTTGAGTGCAAACAAAAGTAGTATATAATATCCAGCAAGCGAAGCTGCTGGCACAGCTAATTTATTATGTAGAACATGGACTATTCTCAATTCTGGTGAAGGATTCACTTGGTTAACCAAAGTTAGCTTCATATTTAATTAATTTCCCTTTTGCAGTGTCCAACGTCATTCAAAATCCATAGATGTAACGAAAAAATGTTGCGGTTATTGCCGCGGTACATTTGAATTAATTTTAAATAAAAAAACTAAAGAGGGCGTTGTTGTTTCAACACCTGCAAGAAAAGGCACCACAAACAACTTCGCTTTATACGTTAAAGAAAATTACGCTTCAATGAAAGATGGAACAAGAAGTCACGCTGAAATTATGAAGGTTTTAGGAGAACAATTCTCGAAAAATAAAAGTTGACGTTTTTAATTTAGAACTAGATTAATATTTATTATTAAGGAAACCAGATTAATGATACATTTCATTCATTCTCTGTTGGGGTTGAGCCTCCTCCGTAATGGGAGAGAAATTGATCTATTTATACCATGCTGGTTAGACGTGTTGGTATAGAGTTTTGTTTCGAGTTTACCTTCTCTTGCATAGATGTTATATGCCTGTTGTATCTTAGTCGTCTCTTACGAACGCTCACAGGTAAGATAGGGGGTGGTGATTTGTATTATTACTCCGTCATCACACTGATAAATGATTAATTTTTGTTAATTTAGCATTGGATATGTTAGACTCTTAGTAAAAACTCATTGTCGAGTTGAAAATTTATTACTTTATCCGAGATTTGAACCCATGGCTATTGGAAAATATTTTCAAGCATTATACTAATTCAGTAGCGTGTAATAACCATATTATCATGTATATCCTTTTGTACAATTATAGCGGAAGTTCTAGATTATCCAAATTATGTTCAAACATTTTTTACTAGATGGCGTGGTAAAACATTTCCACGAATAGACGAGAATGCGGACGACAATTTGGTTACTAAACGCAACAGCCACTCTAGCGGAATAATAATTAACCGTTAGAAATTAATTTAATTCCTCTAAATATGACTACTTAGAAATATCTAATTCAGATATGGATTTAGACTTACATGCATGATATATTAGACTAATTCATAGGTGAAACTATTTCTCACAATTTATTACACTTGCAGTTGGTGTATGTTTGATTTTGAGTTTTCCTTCGCTTACAGTGGTGTTATCTGCTGAAGTTTCCATGTTTTACAACTACAAAATTATAGCTCTTACATCGGAATACAATATGTCATTACCCATAAATTTTGTACCTTTTCTTTTAGTTATCGTCTGGTGGGATGTGTTCAGACCACAGCCTACTCAAAAAGTCTATTAAATGTAGGCATATAGGGTACATTTTGTATTCCGAGGGTTTAGGTTACATATTGTAATATAATAATATAATGTTCTGAAAACTTAAATGGCCTTAATAAATAATACTAAGCAATCAGGGTAAAAATATTAAAAATAATTACTTTGTTATTTATATATTAATTACTTTAATGGGACTTTGTACTTTAGAATTTGTAAAATTTACATAGGTTTGAATATGTAAGTATTTAATTGTTTAATTAATTTAATTAATTTTATAATGACTGTACTAGTGACAATTAATATTTATTGATTTATTTGATTGTTTTTAATAATATAGATACATTTTTAATTGTTAACTCGTTGAATAGTATCAATATTCGAATCTTTTAATGTTCATGATATCAACTATATATTTTATCTATACATATAACAGGCGGGACGAATGTTTTAATATTTGATTGTATTCATTTATGACAGTTGGTCCCGGATGGATGTCTTTAGTTCTTGTGATTAATTTTGGATAATTATCAATGTTAGTGATAGACGAGACTAATAAAATAATAAATAAAAACACTCATGACCGCCGCGACTAAACATTAATGTCGGATAGTGCCTATTCTTGACGGCTGGGAGTTTTGATTAATATCGAATAAACCGCTGTTACTTGCTGTTGACATAATAAATCCGAAATAAATAAATATTGGTTCATGATGGATGGGACTAATAGTTATGTTCATGACAGCTGGGACTAAAGATTAATGTCGTGTACTTGTATTTTGACAGCTGAGATTAATAGCCAATTATATTCATTTTCAATACATATTCGTGTTTATGATAATGGGGACCAATGATACGAGTTATGTAGGATATAATTGTTGAATATAATTAATTCATAAAATTAAATATATTTTATTATATTTTTGTAAATATGTGTTATTAATATATTTTTAGTTGTTTGTACTTCGTTTGATTTATTGCCTTCGTTAAAATTTAATTTCTCCGATAGTATTTACTCTCTGAGGCACAGAACAAAATTATCTAATTGCATATTTTCCTTATATATGTTCGTTAAATAGTTTTTGTATTAAAAAAAATACCGTCTAACTGGATGAAGGTCTACCAAGTAGTGGTGAGTCGTATTTATCGTCACTGTGAAATATCAATGATAATTTAAAATCACATCTTGTAATAATGACAACCAAACCAGTAGCAGTGACTGTGGTCTGACGATATATCTTATAAACATAACTGTGATACTATGACGCACTTAGCAGCAGTCTCGTAGTTGATAAAACACAGCGACTATGACAAAATATTATGTTTGTCACATTCTCTCCCATTGAACTCATTGTATCAGAGAGAGATAAACCCAATAATTTGCTACGAAAAATTAAGTTTATCTCGTTCTCACTCATATAACTAAATATCGATCGAAAAGGATGTCGCTAGTGCTACGGTGCGAATTACTGGCTCTTACTCATTTTAACGCATGTTATCATATGCGTGAGAAAAAGAAGCAACTAATAAATTACTACGAAATAATAACATTGTCCTACTTTAACTCGTTTATTAAAATGCGTTTGAGTAATGTAGTTATAAGTGAATGACTTATCACATTTTGGTCGAAGAGATTTCTTCTTTTACGCAACATTATTGGGCATAATAAAATTGTAAAGGTTATGCCGAATATCAGAAATTAAATTTATATCATTAAATTTTTGTTTTGTTTTCCTTATAAAAAGAGCGATTCTGATACTGCCACCTTGTAATTTTTTAAACAATTTGCATTATTGCTATTTATTAAGGTTATGCTCCGAAATATAACCTGGGGAGATGGGCCTCGTAAGCATTGCGCTGCAACTCATCTAAGAGAAGGAAAACTCCGAAATGTAACCCCCGATCTAAGGTGTAAACCGACCCGTGCTGAGGGATTCGCGGCCAGAGGGTAAGCTGGTCAAAAACGGAGGGTGCATGTGTTGGTGGTCACAGGGCACAGCGGTGATTCCACCTTGCCTCCACACAAGGGCTCTGTGGGGGTGGATCGTTTAATACCCTACTACTCGTGGGAACGCTATGGATTATATGAAAAGAAATAAAATTCCAAATGACGGCGATGCGGCTCGCAACCCTTCACGTCTCGATCCCAATGAGGGTGAAAAGTGGTCTACGGAGTGCCGCTTTGCCGCGCTAAATGTAGGAGGAGGAATGAAAGATAAATTAAATGAGGTATGTCAAATGATGGATGATAAAAAGATTGACATTCTTTGTGTGAATGAGACAAAGCGAAAGGGATGTGAGGTAACTACTCATGGACCTTACACGGCATACTGGTCTGGAGTATCAATGACTACTAGAACCTGCCAAGGAGTTGGTCTCCTCTATGCTCGAATGGCACAAAACACATTGAGTGTTAAAGAGTATGATTGTGTGAATGCTAGATTAGTATGGTTAAGAATGAAAGTGGGTCTGACCTGTATTTTTGTTGTAGGAGTATATGCTCCAGTAAACACGGGTTTGACTAAAAATAAATCTGAACAGGATGCGAGAGAGAAATTTTGGGAAGAACTAAGAGATGTTTTGAGATTATGTCAGTTGAATGAAAGGTTGATTTTGCTAGGTGATTTTAATGGATGGGTAGGAATAGGTCGAAAAGGATTTGAAAAGGTTTTAGGAAGGTTTGGTGATGAAACTGTGAATGAAAATGGTCAAAGTTTACTAGAGGTGTGCTTGGAATGGAATCTTTGTATTACCAATACTATGTTTGAACACAAAAAGATCCATATATATACACGTGAAGCAAAGAATGTAAGAAAGAGTATGATTGACTTTATAATAGTAGATGAAAGACTTAGAAGCAAAGTTCTAGACACTAGGGTGTATCGCGGTGTTGGTATCCATACAGACCACTTTCTAGTAATGACTAGAATAAGTGGTCTCGTAAAAATGTGGCGAAACCGGATACATAACCCGACAAGTGTACTAGAAAGAATAAAAGTAGAAAATTTGCAAGATGAGATTGTTAGAGAGAAGTACAAAAGTAAACTGACAGAAAAGTTGTATGATTCGGTTAATATTAGTGATATGGAAGAATTATGGAAGACTTTTAAAGAGAATGTGATAAATACTGCTATAGAAATATGTGGCGTGACCAGAAGAAGGAAAGTAAATGAGATGAAGAATGTATGGTGGGATAAAGATGTGCAGAGTGCAGTTTGTGAGAAGAAGAAAGCCTGGATAGATTGGCTTGCTAGCAGAGCCAATGAGAGAATGGAAAAGGCAACGAATGATGATATAGATATAGCTAAAGAAGAGTACAAGAGAAGAAAAAGAGCAGTGAAAGAAATTGTCAGAAGAAAGAAAGAGGATCAAAAAAACGAGTATGATAGAAGATTATCGCAGGATTATCAATCCAACTTAAAGATTTCCTGGAAGTCGATAAGATCAGCTCGAGGTAAAGCTCAAAGTACAGAGCTTGCCTCGATCATGGATAAGTATGGAAGGATAGTGAATAGAGAAGAATGTGTACTAAAGAGATGGAAGGAATACTTTGAAAGCTTATTTGAAAGAGAAGAGTCACAAGATCTGTCATCTGAGAGTGAAAGAGATCTTGAGGATAGAGAAGGTATAACTATGGTGGAAATTATGAACGCACTGAAAGGTATGAAAGTGGGTAAATCTGCAGAATACGATAGGATTACAGTTGAAATGCTGACGGCTGGACAAGATATCATAGCTAACATGCTATACCAGCTCTTCAATCTCTGTTGGACTAATGGCCAAGTACCTGACGACTGGTGTAAGGCAGTTATTGTACCTCTGTACAAAGGGAAAGGTTCCCAGCAAGATTGTGCAAACTACAGGGGCATAAGCCTCCTTAGCATTGTCGGCAAACTGTATGCGAAAGTATTGATTGAAAGAGTAGTGAAAGTAACTGACAAGAAAATATGGGATGCACAAGCGGGTTTTCGAAAAGGTATGGGTTGTACGGATCAAGTCTTCTCCTTAACATGCATGACGCAGAAATTTTTGGCTAAAGGTCAGAAAATCTTGCGCATTTATTGATTTGGAGAAGGCTTATGACAAAGTGAGGAGGAATGAACTGTGGTCGGTACTGTCTATGTATGAGGTGGACAGCCATCTTATTCACGCTCTGAAATCCATTTATAAGGACTCCAGGGCGTGCATAAGAATAAACGGATCCTACACGGAATGGTTTAATATTGATAAAGGTGTTAGACAGGGATGTGTAGCATCACCGTGGTTGTTTAACCTATTCATGGATAGTTGTCTGAAAGATCTGAAAGATAATGATTGTGGTTTAAGAATGAATGAGTTACTTATCAAATGTCTTCTTTATGCCGATGATCAGGTATTACTTGCATCGTCGGCTGAGGATTTACAGGCGATGGTAACTACTATGCATGAAGCTTATGAAAGAAAAGGCATGAAAGTAAATGTACGTAAGACGAAAATAATGGTTTTTGAAAAGGATAAATGTATGACGGAATGTAAAATTAGTATAAATGGTGAGGAATTGGAACAGGTGAAAGAATTTTTGTATTTGGGTGTATTATTTACTCGAGATAGTAAAAATGATAATGATGTTGAAAGAAGAGTAAATGCTGGTAATAGGGTGAATGGGGCACTGTACACCTTTGTGATAAGCAGAAATGTGTCCAAAAAGGCACGTCTAGCAGTGAGTATTAGTACCTACCCTCATGTATGGTAGTGAAAGTTGGATTTGGCAGAGAAGACATGAAAGTAGAATAAATGCTGTAGAGATGAGAGCTCTTCGTAGTATGTGTGATGTGAGCCTGAAAGATAAAATTAGGAATAGTGTTATAAGAGAGCGCTGTGGTGTGAATGAAGTAGTGACAAAGATCAAAAAGAGTATGCTGAGGTGGACACTTAGAAAGAAAGAGTGAAGAGAGGTTGACGAAAAAAATATATAAAGCAAGCGTGAGTGGGACGAATACAAGGGGAAGACCTCGTCATAATTTTCTGGATCAAATTAGCGATGTATTGACGAGAGGTCATATTAAGAGTATGCGTAATCGTAGAGTATGCATGAAAACTGTTATGAGTGTGAATGAAGCGATGGAAGTATGCCAGGATCGTGGTTTGTGGCAATCCGTAGTCTCTGCCTACCCCTCTGGGAAACAGGCGTGAAGCTATGTATGTATGCTCTTCTAGTCATATTATGTAACTTCTAGTCATAATTATTAGTATAAATTGCTAGATGGCGCTATTACAAGAAAACCTCTTAGAATTTTGCAACAATTATAATTGTTGCAAAATTAATAATAATATAATAATTAATCTTTATATATAATTCTTCTGTACGTGTGTTGACAGTGAACTCCATCTTAACAGCTAGACGAATTTTCTTGAAATTTTTTGTGTGTTCGAGGGGATTCGGGGATGGTTTAGATTCGCAATTGGACCCGATAGGTGGCGCTGTTGTCGGTATGTCAAACGGCTGGACCGATTGCAATGAACTTTTCTATGTATATTCCAATGGGTCGTTGGATGATTTCAAAACACAATTAAACCCGATAGGTGGCACTGCTGTCGGCATATCGCTTAAAGCTTTCCAGGGCTGGACGACGTCTGCCGGGACAGCTAGTATCAATATATATTTAATAATTATTAACTATTCAATTTTAATTTCGGTGGTAAAACTACCTGTCTAGTATTTTATCACAGTTAACTGACACTAGTATTTTTAAACCACTGTCGCTGTGATATCTAGTGTCTGATTTTGCCTAGTATAACTCAAATCTACTACCAAGTGTACAATCATCTATTGACAATAATAGCAGACCAACTTAGAAGCAAAAACCTTATCTATATAATAATACTCTAAACCAATTTTAGAGTATTATTTAAATATATAAAATGCCGTAAAATTAAAGGGACATATAATTCTTAATGATAGGTATCATCATCTTCACAGCCAATATATGTCCCACTGTTGCCTTCGAGCCTTCTCCATAATGAGAGGGAAAATGATCTATTATACCACGCTAGTCAGACGTGTTGGTATAGGGTTTTGTTTCGAGTTTTCTATTCTTGCATAGATATTATATGCGTTTTATATCTCTTACTCGTATCTTACGATCACCCACGGATAAGATAGGGGATGGTGAATTGTATTCTTACTCCGTCACCACACGGAATAGATAGGTATATCTCTTTTTTATCAGATCAATAATATTCGTTACTGGTCGCATTACTATTATTTCCATCTTCAAGGATAATATTGTTTAGGCAAATCTAAAATATGTTTATTAAATTAGTCAGTGTATAGCCACATGCATGCATACATGTATGTCTCGAGATTGTTTCCTTTTTTTGGTGGCAGGCAATGTTATGGCCATACCCTTGTACGATCCGTCCGGGTCGAAGGAACCTGCCTTAAATTGTACCTCACAACACCGTGCGAACGGCCCATCGGTACCCGGTTCTTGTTTTCTTTGGCCCCTTCGGCGGGTTACCTTGTGGGTATCCTCTCGAGCCGATATCCCGTTAGCTTTAGCTGTTAAGGAATCGTCCTTATGCGATGAGCGTCACTGACTGGTGGCGAACTAATCCCCGATCCCACTATCCGTGACCTCAGCTAGGGCAGCATCAGGCGCATATACTCGCGCCTGCGGCGAGGCGTGTCGCCGTAGAGGAGATTTTAGACCCGCCCCGTCGCCACCTTCTTGCGAGATGACTACCTCGCAGAAGGCGGCGACCACGTCTCCATTCCTGACGCTGTCGACTATCGCTTTCATGAAGACCGGCCCCGATGGTTGCAACAGGTGTACGACACTAGTCTGCTTAGTCACGCATGCTTACTATGGCATCCGTTTCAATGCACGCGACAATGGAATGGGTGGTGTTTACGCTAAAACCCTAATAAGTACAATTTCATTCAACTGTAGTTTGTATCTTGTGGTTTATAGTTGAACTCTGCGTTAAAGGACTAATTATGTATTGCTACAAAGATTACAATTAACGGTCGCAAATTATATCCAGACTCGAACAATTTGGGGATCACACAAGGTATTATTCTGCGTGAGAATCGAATTTGGGATATTTGGCACTGTAGATCGGTGTCGTAATAGGATATCTTAAACACCACGTTATCAGTGAAGTGATTTTTTTTGGTGAAAAGACAATTTTAACGTCATTTCAGTTACAATATCCCTCTAGAGCTGTATGCTACAATACTTTATGTATGTTGCTATATGAACTGCTACGTATACAGCTTTGGCCATAAGCATCATCATTCTCTTGCTCTTATCCCAACTACTTGGGGTCAACGCAATATGTCCTGTTTTTCCATACAGCCCTAGCAGACGTCATCTCTGTAGTCACTCCCTGTTTA
Organism: Lymantria monacha; assembly: GCA_905163515.2. Classification (NCBI taxonomy): domain Eukaryota; kingdom Metazoa; phylum Arthropoda; class Insecta; order Lepidoptera; family Erebidae; genus Lymantria; species Lymantria monacha. Next base: position 7,083,012 of record LR991107.1, on the reverse strand, counting down.
TACATATCATGCTTCACACAGTCCATCCATCTTTTCTTTGGTCTCCCTTTACCCCTAGAGCCTTCAACATTCATACTCAAAACTTTCCTCGCAACATTACTTTCATCCCGTCTTATCACCTGTATCAACAACATCAACATCTCACACCATACCAGGTCTAACGTTCACTCCTTAACTTATCCATAATGACCAAAGCAGAATATTTTAAAATGCCCGCTGCGCTATGTTTTTGCATAAAACACTTCTTAAAATCTGAATATTGAGAGTTTACCTGCAAAAAATAAATACGAGTTATACTTATTTTTTTATATGTTTTCCAGGCCGTTAACTTACTAGTCGTACGTCATGGACAATATTCTTTCCTATTGTAGTCGGTTTTTCGTGTGATGTTGGAGTAAGAATTCAAATCACGTCTTATTTTGCACGTAGTTTTAATAATCTAGCCGATAACCGATATTGCAAAAGTGGGCAATATCATATTAAAATCATATATCAATATGTCTGAACGACGTGGTATTTTAGGCAAATGATCCTTCTATTGTGAAGGAGTATCTAATTCAGCAGTGGGACCGTATATGAGCCGAGATGATCATGATTATGTAGTCAGTCAGTCAGATCGTCAACAAACCAACATTTCGTCATAGTCCTAGAATAGTTACGGATACTCTATATATTAGTATAGAACATCACTATTCTACGATTATCGCGATTTATCTGTACTCCATCGATCTGGATATCCACCGTTTCATCTTAAGCTTTGTGTCTAACAAGCATAATAATGGTGACACAATATTCTTAGCCATCCTTGTGGTAATAGAGTGAGAATCCGATTCACTATTCCCTATCTTAGCCGTGGGTAATCGTAAGAAGCGACTAAGGGATATAAAACGCATGTAACACCTAGAGAAGGTAAACTCGAAAGAAAACCCTATACTAACTGATCAGCGTGGTGTAGTAAGTGAATTTGTCCTTCCATTACGGAGCGAGCCCAACAGTGGGACATATATTAGCTTCTTTTTTTTTTCGCAAGGTGGGAACATGGATGTGGTCGCGCCCCGGCAAATCGGCCCGGGGCGACGGAAGAGGCGGCGCGCAACCCCATGGACCCACCCTGCAATCACCTCTCTTCGCCGTGCGAGCGGGCCACCGGTACCCGATCTTTGTCTTGGGTGGCCGGACATATATTAGCTGAGATGATGATATTCTTAGTTCAACATAAAATACTAATGCAATATAAAAAAGAAAGGTAATAAGGCTATTCAAATAAAACGACTATTTCAATACCATTTTTCGAATTTATTTTTACATATTAGATGATTAATACGTACAGTCTTGGGAATATAAAAAAAAATTGCTATAATTTACAAAAAAATTGAATGTTAGTCAATCGACATACCATTATGTATATCGATATATGTATATATACAATTAAAATATTAAAAAATAAAAATTAAATTAAATTGGCATAGTATGGTTGCAATTTTTTTCCATACCTACTTAAAAATAATTTTATTTACATAGGAATAGTTATAATGAGCATCCACGCCGCATCATTTATCTCAAAAAAATATTAAATTTGATAAGATGGTAGTTTTTTTATTAATAAATATTTCTTTAGCTATTTTTTTTTTGTCTAATTTATACAATCATTATTTTTATCTATCTATTGTAGTGGCAATATTTATTCATTTGAAATAACCATGTGTTTTTATTCAATCATAAGTCAGTTATGTAAACAAAAATAAATAAAAAATTTAACACAGATAATGTTTGATAATTTTTTTTTTTCATTTATGGCCACTGCCATAATTTAAAAAAAATAAAATCGTAATATATAGTTTACATAACTATCTCATAATTTTAGTATTAATGTAATTTTATATTTTCTTTCGTACAAATTATAATATCTATGTGTGATATTTTTATTTTTGATGATTATGCATTGACACAAAATAGGGTACTATTATTAACGGCTATGCCAAACGTCATCGTAGATAAATTCAGGCAGTATGTTGTGTTGTACCTTTGCAGTATACAATTCGCCTGAAAAATGGCTGACCACTTGACCAGCCAGAATGTGTTTATGCAATTAGTTGTAATATTTCTATATTCTGTTAACGGTGCAACAATTAAGGATATTTAGATTTTTTTTTATAATTTAATCAGGGTACAACATTGGACATAATTATTACTAATAAATAATTTATTTTATAGATATGACAAATGACACATAGAATATTTATTTGAAATATTTATTTGAGAAAATTAACTGACACATTTTTTTATTATTATAATATGTATAAGAATTTAACTGAACTATAAATATGATTTCACTGCGAATTTAAATAATCACTTCGAATATTATTAAAATATTTTAATTTTCATATATTACGAAGTAATTTATTTCAATTTAAAAAAAAAACAATACAAAGTTTACCATCTAACGTTCGGTAGTACGCGTGATACTTAAATATTTATTGATAATACCTTAACTTTAAATATGGACAGATTGTTTCAAATAAAATGTTCATTGATATCACATACATTAAAATCCTCATTAAATACTAAAAACGAAGATATTGTTTAACTATGATATAATAAAATTATTAATATTTAACCGGGCAATATTAAAAAAAAAAAAAACAATATGGCAGACCGTTTTTATAACGCGGCAAAATTAAATACGTTGAAAATAAGGTAAATTATTTCACACAATTCGAAATAAGGCATTACAGAACGAAATCTCATAATATATTTTACATAGAACGTAAATACTAAAATATAATTAAGCTATTTACAAAAGGCCGTTAAGTTTTATAACCTTACGTGGTAATCTAAACATTTACAATTTTACACATTATTTTTTGATTTGACAATGTCAAATAATTCATGGCTGTAAACATGATTTTAAATTTTATACGTATTCTACGTAATTCGAGGCCATTTTTATTTTGTTGAGACTCGTATGAAATGTACAAATTATAATATACTGGCTCTGATGAAATCCATATACATTCGATATCAGCCAGGCTGTAAATAGTATCAAAAACTGAGCTCTGTCGTGTAAGACAGATTTATGGTGAATCAGGTATGCGACGGTTGAGGATTCGGAGATGTGTCCTTCATTGGACGAATCCGTAAAAATCCATCTTGTGCCACCAACATACTATTCCCTTCGGCTTCATTAGATATTTCGTCTTGCGGTTGGGAGTACGACGCCTCGTAACTACAGTTCCTAGGAGCTGGCTGAGGAGTGCCTCCCAAAGCGCAAGGATACCCTCTATCATTAGGATCCTCTGAAAACCCATACAAGTCTGTTGACTTGGGTCTATCAGGAAACGCATTGCCTTTACCACGTTTCTGACTTCCACTGGAATTGACCATAGAAGTCGATGGGGAATTTCTGCGTTGCGAACCTCTAACCTGTTGACATGGGTCATTACTGTAACTTCTGTTGGGATTCAAAGTCTGGATACCAGATGCATGATAAGAAGCATTTTCGGTATTGTAATTGCCATATTCATCAGGTGAATGCGGTTGATGGTAGTGGTGGCCCAGTGACGCATCATAACCCATAGTCATACAGTTTTGGACGTTTTTGTTCTTTGCTCTGTGCTTTTTACGAGGATTGCTGTTAGTTCTAGAAGATACCCTATCATAAGACATGTGTTTGAAGTTATGGGAGCTGCGGTTTGATCCACCATTGTAATTTTGATTCTTTATATCTCTAATGAAATCACTGTTACTGCCGTATTGGATTACGTTGTATTCGTGATCCATAGGATCGTCGCCCTGCAGGGATTGAATAGCTGGATCGCAATTAGAATAATGATCGTCTGACGCGGATTCCATTCCGTTATATCCAACCATATTTGGATGATGTTTAATGAGATGATTCGTTACACCCTGACTGGAAGTCGCATTGCTAGATTCAGTAGAACTACTGTGTCCAGCGTTTGCTATGGAACTGTGACCCGAATAGTTCTCAGTTCCAGAATTATTGTCGCAATTTCCAGTTAGGGTGTTTAACTGAAATCTCTGATGATCCATGGCTGGTGCACAACAGGGATCAGTCATTGGAATATTCGGATGATGTCCAGTGCCATCGTATATCGGTTTCCCAGTTCTCATGGTGTATGTATGAAGGTTGGTGTTCGTGTTACAAATCGCTGGATAATCTGACTCGAATTGTTCATTACTGGAACCAGCACCGCAAGCGAAAAGTCCAAGACCTGATATTTTATGACCGTCAGTTTTCTCATGCTGTAAAGCGATTCCAACTTTCAGACTGATTACCCAAGAGATGAGTGCTACTATACTAACTTCTAGAAGCCTCATAGAGAACTGGTATCCCCATTGTAGCCAATCAAACTTAGTCATATTCACTTGATTTATACCAAATATACCGAAAATCTGAAGAGCTGCCATCAGAATAAAAAGTAATGCCGTTGCTAATTTAATTTGTATGGCATGTTGCAAATTTTGGAACCCATTAATATACGTATGACTCTTCTTCTGGAGAACAGTTTTGAGCATTTTATATACATATAGATAGCACAGTCCCAATGTGAGGCATGTTATTATGAATATTATTTGACAAGTAAGACCTAGTAATCTCCTTTCAACGCCGTGTGTATTTCTACTTATTGTATTACTATTTTCAAAGATATGCAACATTAAACACGACAATAAGTGGAGACTACCTCCTATTATAACGACCCTAGGGCGCAAGAGGAATGAGCAGCAGGTATTCTTAAAGTTAATACTATTCGTGAGTAAGAATAGTATAATACTAGCGAATGCTATCGTAAGGAATATTTCTGGGACATGTAGAAGTATTTCACTGATAAATCTCGGAAGAGAATTATTGATATTGTAAGGATCGTAACACATATAGAAAATTCTTAAAAGACATACGAGAACTAAAATTAAATGTAATATTATAAAATAATATTGGGTAAATAAATGCGTATACTTATTGTAGCAGAAAATCTTGAATATTGAATATACTGCTAGAATTGTGAACATAACGGTCGCTAAATATATGTGGAGGTTCCAAGCGAATGGCCATGCCGCTCCAGGCCTCTGTACAGGTCCATTATTTTTTGGATCCTGTTTTAGAATCTTTTTGTCAGAATTCACATTGGCCAGATTGTGATATCTCTCTGTTGACATTTCAGGATCTTTTAGAACAAACCCTATAGTAGTGGCGGACGCATACTCATCTCTTCTGCTATCATTTCTATCCATTTGTTTATTAGTAGAATATTGTAGATTTCTTCTAGTATTAGTCTCGCCATTTTGATCTACAACTAAAGGTCTATCTAAATTGTTCATTTCAGGGTCCAACACGGCTAATACAGCTCCTTCTGTTGAAGAATCCCTGTTTGAATCACTGAGTGTGACTCCTGCGTCTTTTGTGATATAAATGTCACTCTTAGAGGTCTTTTCTTGATTGTGTTGAGGTTTCGCAGTGACAGTTCGGAGGAGAACGTCTGGAATATCCTCTTTCCTCCCATTGGAGCCAGATAGGATCCTTGATATAGTCGGGATGTTCAGGGAGTTGGGAACGAAATCTGTGAAGTTCGCCTGGTCCGTGCCTGGCTGCTTGACGTCGCTGTCTAGCTCATCAGGCTGAAAAGTAAAAGAGAAATTAGTTAGAAATATTTAAATTCAAAATGCTTGGCTTTTAACCGTCAGTCTAGTAACGAGTAATTATTATTTGATGCAATGACAGGGAAATTTTTGAATAGACAAATTTTTCTTATGAACCAAATATTTTTTTATATCTATATTCCTACATCCCTGGTTGTTCTCTAATGATATGTCGTTGTATGTTAGGATGTTTGATTTAATTTCAGGCTAGTGTTTAGCTTATGCCGTAGGTAGTCCAACCGGGAATTATTCCGCTAAAGACGATCTCGACTGGGGTAATCTGTTTTCAGCAAATCGATTGGCGAGGAACCCAAAAGAGTAAAGCATCATCTATTTATCCATTGGCCTATAAACGTCCATTACTGGACGCAATCCACAAAGGGGACCACCATAACCGTAGCACTTTGTAGTCAGAGTAGCGATCGCTGTGGATGGAGAGTGGTTCATGTGATCCCTTAGGCAGTTTTTATTATTACTCCCACAATAAAGTAAATGGTGGCGATGCATTGCATTTTTATCCTGTCATCATACGGGTATTTCTGTCTGAATACTACTAAGCCTTACGTTGCTCATGGGCATTGTGAAAGATGACTAATAGTTTAGAGACCTGGGCCAACTCTATCTGATACCATCTGGTGAACAATTACATTGCCAAAGAGGATTCACGCCAAGCAGGTGTCCGATTATAAAACTATTGTTTATGTATTTTTGCAGCATGTATGATGATAGAAGAGTACATGTTGAGTCAACCCGAAGTAATTGGGATAAGAGTAGGATGGTGATGATAAAGCTTATATTCTGTTCTTCACCACGGATAAAATACGATAGTCGTAGACTGAGGATATTAGGTCTATTCTTACCTTGTGACTGGGCGTGTTCAGAGCTTTCTTCTTCTGCGGTTCAATGCCCGGTGGTGGCAATGGTGGTGCGGGCGGTGGAGCCGGCACTTGCGGCGAGGATGTCTCCTGGAGAACATAAGATATTGTAATCAGTATTACAGTCGTATGTTGTAGTGTTTTGCAGCTGTGGTGGATCTAACGGAGAGGTGGCAGAGGCGGGCAGTCTCTGTCCTTAGATCTAGGGTGGTCCCAAAATCGCGATATGCATCAATTTTTGCGATGCGATCAATATTGTTGCATGATAAATGATTTTGCTTTTTTACTTTTTAATAAAAAAAAATATATTACATTAAAACCATAAAATTTAAGAGACGTTGGTTAAAAGAAGTTGTCTTTTACAGCTAGGCAAGGTGGCAATACATTTTTTGCTCTTTTACTACAAGAAAATAGAAAGTAATCGGATATACGAAAATATTTTTTTTTATCGGCAAGTAGGATATTTCCATGAATATTTTTTTTTAATTAATATAATTTTACTATTATAGAAATGTTGAGAATACTGATTCGTTAATTGTCATCTTGTACGATTATTATTGCTGCTTTTATATTTAAAGCTAGATAAAATCGAGAAACACAACAGGCAAAGTATACAATTGTGCACATTCGATATTCGAAAGCGTGGCTTGAAGGAATTTTGTGGTACTTCATTCTTGGTATATAGTTTTACTTACATACGAGTATTTATGATATGACATGAAATGAAATTGACATCCACTCGCGCTTTTTGTGTTACGGTAGCCTGACTACTTGTCATTATCTTGCGCGTCATTTCGAATTAGGTGCTTTTAGAGAAATAGATGCCCAATGCTCTGCATTAAGAAAATAATCCTTGTAATATCAGGGATTTTACAGGCATACAATTAATAGACACAAATTATTCCCATACTTAGAATAACAATTTGTTGATCTCACAAAGTATTGTACTGCCTGGGAATCGAACCTGGGCCGCTTGGCACGGTATTTGTGCAACCATATTGTGGTATCTTATACCCAATGTACATAGATTAGTATAAGGTAGATTTATATATCAAATACCTGTCCAGGAGGTCTGATGGGTATCCTGTCGTGTCCCGGCTGGAGAGACGGCGGGGGAATGGGGCGCCGGTTGAGATAATTATTCCCATCTGTATTGGTGCCTGAAATATTTATTTATAGAAACGTTTATTTTTGGAAATATTTTTTGGCCTTTTTATATTTATTTTAATCTATATTGGATAAATTCAACCAATTCTCCAAATGGTGATGGGTAAAAAATACATTACTCCACTCCCTTTCTTACTGGTGGTGATCTTTCTAAGACGACTAAATAACGCAAGCTGATAACATATCAAGAGAAGGAAAACTTGAAATTAAACCATATTTCAACTCGTCTGACCAACGTAGCATATTAGGTGAATTTTCAAATTCTTTTTGAATTCGTATTCAATACTAGCATACACCTGGTTAATTTATAACTTAGTGTTAAATGCGTTTTTTTTAAACTTATAACTTAGGGTCAAATACATGTTTAAACTTATAACGATAAAAGTTTTAACACTAATTAAAACTTTTATCTTAGTGTTAAATGCATGTTAAAACTTATATATTTTGTCAAATGCGTGTTAAAACTTATAACTTAGTATTAAATGCGATTTTTAAAAACTTATAACTTAGGGTCAAATACATGTTAAAATTTATTACGTCGTGTTAAAACTTTTATCTTAATGTTAAATGCATGTTAAAACTTATAACTTAGTGTTAAATGCATGTTAAAACTCATAACTTAGTGTTAAATGCCTGTTAAAATCTATAACTTAGTGTAAACAAAATGCGATCCCGAATTCTCCTGCCTTCCTGGGCGATTATGGTATTGACCATCGATGATATTATCTTTTATTATTCTATATAAGTACTTTGTACGAATCTTGAGTGACTTTGATATACCACTTTATAACTACAATGAGAGTGATCAGTTATTTTTATATTTAGGAATGAAGGGTCAATAAATATTTTACCTCTAAGTGTAGGCTTGTCCGCGAATGGGTTCCTGTACTCAGGCGGCAGTGGAGGTGTGAAGAAAGCTCTTCCAGGGGGTGCGTACGAGGGGACTGCCGCACCTCCCCCCACCCCCGCCAAAAGCGCCGCACCGTGGTGTTGCGGTGGCCTGAAAGAATAAATCATTATTAATAATTATTGAAGACCTTGAATAACTTTTGAATGATTTGGGACTTAACATACTAGGCTTCATAAACGTAAAACTAATTTTACGGATCCGTATCGGGTTTGTATTTGATTTTTAATTTCCCGCCGTTTCGAACACTTCCGTAAAACTAGTTTTATTTCAAATGTGTAATACTCGCGTGAACATTAGAAATTATTATGTATAAAACTCGTAATTACGAGCGAAAAATTATTACCACACGTGGAACTTGACATCTGTATAAAATCAATGATTTGGCTTACTGGCTATGTGGTAGCGGCTAAGAATACTATCAACCCTTACTTTGCTCGTGAATGTCGTAAAAGACGACTAAGAGCCTTATAACGACCTGGGCCAATTGCACCTGATGCCGTTTGGTCAACAATTACATTCCCAAGGAGGGTTGACGTCTGGCAAGCGACCGGTCATAAAACTATTGCCAATAACTTTTATAATATGTACTATGAAAAAAGAGTACCCACATATACCCAAGTAATTGGGATAAGAGTAGGCGAATGATGAATGATGATAATTTGGCTTACTGGACCGTGTCATCTCTTAATACATTTGTAATTGTAAAGGTAGAACATTAAATAGTAACAAAGTTTAAATATTTTCTGATGATGGTTTAATTTGGAAAGGCGATAGCCAATGATAGTTGGAACGTGGATTTCCAATAAACTTTATACAAATCCCACGTTCGGAATAATTATTATCTCAAAAATATGTTTTTTTATAAATTAAATTATACCAATCCATATTCAATAAATTTGAAGTATTAAGCCTATACAATGTGTAAACATTGTCCGGTAGATGGCATACGTCACCTTGAAGACGTAAGATATAATACGAAGCGAAATTTGCATGTCCTAAAATAGTTCACGATGGTGTAAGTGGCAGCACGATTGGGCCGGATTCGCAATAGGTGCGGGTTCGAACCCCGCTTGTGACATCATTTTTCGTTTCGTAATCGGGTATTTATAAATAATTAAGCATATTAAATGCTAAAAATTTCAGTAATTTGTATACCAATCCATCTGACCAGCGAAAATAGTTTTTTACAAATAAAACTTTAGACCAATCCATTTGACCAGCGTGATACGTCTGATTCCCCTTTCATTGTGGCATTGCGTATTTTTTTTGAGAGGCAAACTAATGCCAACTATACCATACCTATCACCTACCATACCAACTCGCCTGACCAGCATGGTATGTCAATCTCCCTCCTCTCTCTCAATAGTAGAAGGAGGCTTGCGCCCAGTAGTGAGGGCGCATATAAGCTGAAATAATGATGACGATGATTCATTAGTATATAGGATATTAAATTTGCAATTTGGAACAGCCCTAACTTGGGTACCAGTAATGATGCAAGAACGATTTAAATGCGTGCTCGATGCCATCGGAATAAAATTTGCGTGATAACGATATAGCAAATTTCTCGGTAATGCACACAATGACATTTTAATTCAATGTCAGTCACTTTACTTGGATGATACAATGGTTTTTATTTTATATGTTATTTATCTTATATTTAAGTGACTAGCTTTTGCTAGCGACTTCGTTTGCATATAAATATATTTCTTTTTATACACCACCCTGCACTAAATAAATAATCTTTGTATTGTGGGGGACTTTACACACATGCAATTAAGGCAGACTTAGACTTAGAACAAGACTTTGTGGATCACAAAAAGTATAGTTCTACGTGGGAATCAAACCCATGGCACTGGTACGGAAGGACGGTATCTTAACCACTACGTCATGTGTGCAGTGAAATGTGGCGTTCCTGTATTTTTTTTTAATTATTTGTGTAGTGTTAAAATACATATCATCACGCCATATCCCTTGCAGGGTAGGCAGAGAGAACAGAGTGCCAGAGAACTCTATCTTTGCATACTTCACTCGCTTCCTCAACATTCATAATTCTCTTCATACACGCTCGCCGGTTTCGGAGACTCTTGACTCCATCTTCCTTCAGTACATGACCGATCTGGTCTATATAGGTAGGTTAGTCTCGGTCTCCCTCGGTACCTACATCCTTCCACTTTCGCATTGTATATCTTCTTAACCAGACGTTCGTTCGGCATTCTTTCCACACGTCCGAACCATCGGAGCATTCCCTTTCGCATCTTTACACCAATACTCTCTTTCATACCTACTCGCTCTCTTACGTCGTCGTTACGAATGCGGTCGGTCAGCCTAACTCCACAGATTTTCCGCAGAGATCGCATTTCGACCGCATTAATTTTACTTACACATACTCTTTTCTGCATACCCAACTCTCGCTTCCATACAGTAATGTTGAGACAAGTACTGCGTTATGTATTGCTACACGTGCCTTCTGGCTGAGGTGGTGGCTGCCGAGAAGTTGCCTCAACGCTCCGTTCACTCTATTGCCCGCATTCACTCTTCGCTCTATATCAGTGTTGTACCATCCATCTCGGCTAAATCCACATCCAAGATATACAAATTCATAGTGTTAAAATCAAAGCAAAACTCACACCCCTTGCGAGAAAATTGACAAATGTTGAAAATAGGCGTTTATTTAATTTTTATTGAAGAGTATTTTTGCTTAATTTATTCATTTATTTGAGCTTTATTTATTTAATTTAATAAAAAGTTTTTTTTTTATAACTCCCTACGTAAGAAATCTAAAGCGCTATCTAGAAATTTGTGCAATTTTTTTATTCATTTTAACACTCTTAAAACATTAAGATTGACAAATGCTGAAACGCATGTTTATTTATTTTTACTGAGTGTTCTGTATTTATGCATAAAGTCGTCACCATTTTACAAGCCTGTGGGAGACGTAAAAATCGTCTCACCAGATGAGTGGGTAGCAACATTCTCCTGGGAAATATATATCTATTACCTTATTGAGATCGCCAAAGCGCCAGCGAAACGTGTTGATTACGGCGCTATCCCTTCAATTGTGGGAGAGATCTAGGTCCAACAGTGGACGGCGAAATGTTAAACGATGACAGATATTCGAGAATCTTATATTCAATAATTTTGGTGATAATGGAAGGTAGAAAAATTGCTACGTCATTTGGGCTCATATACGTCCCATTGTTGGGCACGAGCCTCCTCCACAGTGAGAAGTAAGGTGATATACTCTACCACGCTGGTCAAGCTGGTTGACATACAGGCTTTTATTTGGAGTTTTCCTTCTCTTGTAATATTGTTTATGGTTATATGTTGCTGTGTGGTAGCGGCTACGAATACTACCAACCCTTACTTTGCTCGTGGATGTCGTAAAAGATGACTATAAGCCTTATATCGACCTGGATCAACACTACCTGATGCCATTTGGTCAGCAATTGCATTCCCAGGGTTTGATGTATTGCGTTGATCCCAAGTAATTGGGACAAGAGCACGAGGATGATGATGATGATACCAGACCCCTTAGTGACGACTAGGTGACGTTTCACGACATCCATGGGAAGGAAAAGGAGCAGTGAATTGTATTCTTAATCAGCCACCATACGAAAAATGCTATATATAAAATAATAATGATTTGTTGTGTTCTGCTAAAAACCAAGTATACTTAACAAAAAAGCTTTTAATAGCATAGCCATCACTCTATTAAAGGTGACTGATTGACTTGATTTTTTGATTATCCGTGTGGTGACGGAGTAAGAATACTATTCACCACCCCATATCTTGCCCGTGGGTGATCGTACGAGACGACTAAGGGATAAAAAACGCATATATCATCTATGCGAAAAAAGGAAAACTCGAAATAAAACCTTAAACCAACACGTCTGACCGGCGCGGTATAGTAGGTTAATTGCCCTTCCATTACGGAGGAGGCCCGAGCCCAACAGTGGGACATTTATGGGCTGTGATGATGATAATTGACTTGATACCAATAGCCATACGAATAAAATTAGTTTGATATATACATTTAATCATGAATAGTTAAAAAGCAACGTATGTTCACTTATTTTAATGTGATAATGTCTTATAAATCACGCACGCCCAACTGTCACGTTCCGTCTGAGTCGAGCGTGCAAGTGAGAGCGCGGATCAAGCGATAGACACGATCGAACTAAGCGTTCTTGCATTTTAAGAATTTGACGTTATTAACTGAAGTGAAAAGTTAATGTGGTTTCCATTGACGTTTGTACAATTCATAATAGTATGCAATTTTTATTCAATGTTTTCTTATGGCGTTAACACGTAACATTATTGTCCGCTAACCGATTTTACAGACAAACTATCTTTTTATATTACGACGAGTATCGAATCATAAATATAACCTTTTATTTATTCATAAAAAGCAAAAATATGTATGTATATTTTATAATAGAAATAATTCAAATATATTCTCACTGTCATTGAACCTTTTTTTTTTTTTTTTTTTTTTTTTATTGGTGGGCTATGGGTGCGTCTCGCCCCGCTGAATCGGTCCGGGGTGACGGAAAGGCGGCGCGTGACCCCATAGACCCACCGTAAAACCTTCAATCTTCGCCGTGCGAGCGGACCACCGGTACTCGATTTTAACTTCGGTGGCCCGCCCGGCGGTTTACCCTCGCGGGTTCCTCTCGTCGGCGCCCCGACAGATTTCGCCGTCGGGGCGTCGCCCTCACGCGGTGGCCTCACGTCGGGTGACCGGACAATTCCCCGGTCCGATCACCCGAGGCCTCGGTTAGGGCGGCATCAGGCGCAGGTATTCGCGCCTGCGCCGCCCCGGTTGCTGACGGCGGCCCGGGTCGCGGGATTCCTTCCGGACTCGTTCCGCCGCCTCCTTCTGCGAGATGACAGCCTCGCAGAAGGTGGCGACCGCGTCCCAGTTCCTGACGCTGTCGACCATCGCTCTCGCGACAGCCGGCAGCGTCAGGTCGGCACCGATGACAGCGACGAGGTCACGGCGCTGCCGGTCAAAGCCCGGACACGCCTCCAGCGTGTGTTGCGCCGTGTCCTCGCTACTGCTGCAATGGTGACAGAACGAAGTCCACTCCTTACACGCGACCGTGTGCAGGTAAAGGCCGAAGCATCCGTGCCCCGACAACACCTGCACCAGTCGAAAGGAGAGGACTCCGTGCCGCCGCTCCATCCACTCCATCAATACGGGCCGGAGAGCCTCGACGGTGACGACACCGTGTCTAGGCCTCTCCAGCCGCGTAGCCCAACGGGCGATGACGTCTCGGCGGGCGTCCTCGCGCCAGGTGGCTATCTCGCTCAGCGATGGGGAGCCACCTTCGTCGCGCAGTGAGGTCACCCGCCGGTAGAGGTCGGAGAGCATCTCCGCCTCTAGGTCCCACGGGGGTGTCCCGGCCAGTAGGCATGCCGCCTCGGTCGATACCGTGCGGTACCCGCGAATGGCTCTGACCGCCATGACTCTCTGGGGTCTCCACAGAACAGCCCTGAGCTGGACGTTCAGAGCCCTCGCCCACACGGGTGCGCCGTACATGGCCATAGAACGGATCACCCCCGCATACAGCCGTCGGCCCTCGAAGCTGGGTCCGCCCACGTTCGGCATGAGCCGCGAAAGGGCGGACGCCGCGCCGACCAGCCGGGGAGCAATTCGACGAAAATGCTCCCGGAACCACCATCGCCCGTCGAGCACCAGACCCAAGTACTTCATATGGGCCTGGATGCTGATGTGGACGGAGTTGACGACTAGCGAGACGCCGATTGGCGGCCTTACGCGTGGCCCATGGAACAATAGGGCCTCCGTCTTATTTAGGGCCACCCTGAGCCCCAGCGCCTCGATTCGCCCGACCATCTCCTCGGTGCCGAGAGTGGCCAGGCTCGCCGCCTCTTCGAGTGTCCTGCCCCGGGCTGTGACGAGCGTATCGTCAGCGTAGCATATCACGCTCAGCCCGGGGGGGAGACTCCCTCTCAACGCCCAGTCGTACCCGATGTCCCACAGAGTCGGCCCCAGAACCGACCCCTGTGGAACGCCGCACGACATCGACGTCCGCACAATGTCCCCTGCGGGACTCGCGCAGAGGACACTGCGCCCCTCCAAATAGTCCGCCACCAGCCGCCTCAGGTACAAGGGCACCCCATGAAATCGGAGCGCCTCCCTGATGCAGCTGAATGGCAGACTATTGAATGCGTTGGCGATGTCCAGCGACACCGCCAACAGCACTCCCCCGCCGGTGACAGCCTCCGCGGCCGTCTGCCTCAGTCGTAGCAGGGCCCCGATGGTCGAACGCCCCCTTCTAAAACCGAATTGAGCGTCCGACAGATCGGGTCCCACCTCCTCCAGGTGCTGGACGATGCGGGCAGCGAGGATGCGCTCCAGCAGCTTACCCACATCGTCGAGGAGCACGATGGGCCTGTAGGCCGACGGCGAATCCGGGGGCCGTCCCGGCTTTGGCAGGAGAACCAACCTCCCCTCCTTCCAGCACTCAGGGAACCGTCCAGACGCCAAACAGGCGTTGTACAGCTGCCTGAGGCGAGGCTCGAGGTGCTCGAGGAGCGACGTCAGCACCCGGACTGGTATTCCGTCCGGGCCGGGGGCCGTGGTCGCGGAACGAATCCGCGCCACAGCTGCTCCCACTTCCGTCTCCGTCACGGGCGGAACACTCTCGTCGTCAGCCTCCCGGTCTTGTTCTGGCGAGGCCATGGCCGGGGGCGTGTGTTCCGACTGCCGTGGAAACAGCTCCTCGACCACCCTACAGAGGAAGTCGGGCTGGAGGGTCTCGGTGAGGGGGGGGCCCTGCGCGCGAAGCTTATTCAGCGACGCGCGATACGGGCGACCCCAGAGGTCACGGTCGAGACCGTCCAGCATCTCCTGCCAACTCGCACCCTTGGCGGCTCGGATGGCCAGCCGAAAGGCCGTCCGCGCATCGCGGTACGCCTCGTACAGCTGGCCCTCCCGCTCAGCGTCGCGGTGACGCCGCCGGCTGCGGGTGTAGGACCTTCGGGCTCTGATACATGCCGCACGAAGGTCCGCCAATCTTGGGGACCACCAGTAGACCCCCTGCCTCGGAGGTAGACGCCGCCGCACTCTGGGCATGGCCGCATCGCAGATCTGCGTTAACGCACTGCGGATGCGGACAGCCTCGGCGTCCACCCCGTCCGCTGGGGGCGGTGAGGACAGCCACGTGTGAACGATGGCCGCCTCCGCCAGTAGGTCCCTGTCAAGACGACCCACAGCCCACCGCGGAAACGCGGGAGCTCCGTCCGCCCTGTGACCCCTACCGGGGTCCCGGAGAGGGGAGACCTCCATCCGGATGTACCGGTGGTCCGATAGGGTCTCCGCCTCCTCCAGGACACTCCAGTTCCTCACCCGTGGTGCGATAGCGGGGCTAGCGAACGACAAGTCCACTATCGACCCGCCCTGCTGCCGCACACACGTGTTCACTGAGCCCCTGTTAAGAACACAGAGGCCCAGTGAAGCCGCCCACTCGATGACCGCCCGCCCGCGGTCGTCCGTCATAGGGGACCCCCACGCCGTGGATTTGGCGTTGAAGTCCCCCAGAACCAGGACGAGGCCCGGTGCTAGTCGCCGTATCGAGGCCTCCAGGTTGGTGAGGGAGGCCCCGAAATCGTCCATTCTCCTGTTAGGGGAGAGGTATACGCTGTAGAGCGTGACCCCTCCCCACTCCGCCGCGACAAATTCCTCGCCCCTATCCAAAAGAGACAAGGACGGGAAATGCCGCTGCGTTGAGACGACGATTGCCGCAGTTCCGTTTCGGCTGACCACCCAATTGGGGCGATCAGGCACGCAGTACGGTTCCGCGACTACGGCTGCACCAATCGACCACTCCGCCATGGATTGCAGGAGTAAATCCTGCGCACCGGCGCAGTGGTTGGTGTTGGCTTGCAAGAGGTGGTGCATGGATGGTGTAGCCATTAACGGGCTGTATCCATGACCTCCCCCTCGCCGGCGGGCGATCGGACCGCGCTAGGAGCGGGAGCGGCCGTGGTCGGAGGGCCGCCCCGCCCCTTTGGGGCCGAAGCTGGAGGTTTGCACGCCCCAGAGCCCATGCGGTGCTTGGCGGGCTTATTGCCCGCCGCACACGCGGGGCAGTGGGGCGGGGCGGCGCAAGATGCCGCCACGTGCCCGGTTTGACCGCAGCGGAAACACAGTCCGCCGCAGTCGAAGCAATTAGTGCACGTCGGTCGAGTATGTCCGACCGCCATGCACTTATAGCACCTCGCAGGCCGGCGCTCAAGCTCGGTCACCCGCGCCGAGCTCCAGCCCACGAGGAGCCTGCCTGAGCCGGCCAGTTGCCTGACCGACTCCACCGGGCACTGCGCCCAGGCGGCACCTACGCCGCCCGGACCGGGGCGGATGACACCAACCCGGACGGTGTCTATGGGACACCCGGTTCTCGAGGCAATAGCCTCCCGGATGTCTTCCACCGTCACGGAGTCGTCCAGACCCGCGATGCGCATTTCGGCGCACTTGACGGGCCTGGCGATCCTGATGCCACCCTCCTCGGCAAACAAACCTCGCAGCTTGTCAGCTACGCTGTCGGCCGTCTTGGAGCCCTCGGCCCCGGGGAACTCGAGGATTCGAGCCCCTGTCCGGCCCTTGCGGGTCCTGGCTTCGACGCCTCCAATATCGGAGACGTCTAGCTCCCGCCGGGCCTTCCTCAAGACGGCCTCGTAGCTGAGGCCCTTCTCAGCCGCCTCAGGCAGCACAGTGATCACCACTGCGGCTGTCTTCGGCGACTTGAGCCCCTTGCGCGGCCTCTTCTTCTTACCGGCTCCTGCCTGTGGAGCGGGAGCGGGGACCTCAGCGGCGCGCTTGGCCTCCGCTCTCCTCCTCTGACCGCGACTCTTCCGGTCGCGCTCGGCCACCTGCCAACCCTCGGGCGCAGCAGGCGCGACAGGCGCGGAAGGCGCAGTCGTTGACGCGCTGGTCGTCGCCGGCGGTGTTGTTGCCGACGATGACTGCGGTCCGGCAGGAGCCGGTACCGTCCTCTTCCTTGGCTTTGGCGCGGGCCCCTTGGGCTTGGGCGCCGCCGCGGCCGTGGCGTAGCTGCCCCCCACGCGGCCACCCTGACAAGGCAGCGGGGCGGGGGCTGATGCCACATGCGGCCGCTTGTCCGCGGCGAGAGGCGGCCGGACACGTGGTTCTGGAGGCAACCTTGCCTCCAGAACGGCCATGCGCGCATCGACGAGTTTTCCGACTGCGTCGATGATTTGGCGCAGGGCCTCGTCCGGTAGGCCTCCCACCGCAAGTATCGGGGTCGGCTGGGCCTCTTCGGGGGCCCGTTCCGCAGCGTCTGGCGGCTTTGGCGCCGCAGGGACGCTAGCCGGCGGCATGCGGTCCGCAGCGAGAGGCGTCATCCTCACCACGGGGACCAGTTTCGCCGCGGCGGCTGGGCCAGCGCCAGCCAGCGACGCGCGCTTCGCAGCGGCTGGCGTCTTTCTCGCCATGGGCACGGGTGTTACCGTCACACCAGTGCCCAACGTCGTCGGCACCGCGGCGCGAGGCGGCTTTGGCGCTGCAGCGGCCGCTGAGTGGCCGGCCTTGGCCGGTGGCGCAACTGGCGCAGGCGGCGCGAGCAGCGCCATTTGCGCCTTTAGGTCGGCCACGTCCTTTAATAACTGGCGGTTTGCCCGCCGCATCCCCGCCAGCATATCCCCCAACTGCCGGTTCCGGGTCCGAATGGCGGACATCTCGCCATTAAGGCGGGCATTTTCGGCCCGCAGGTCGGGGGGGTCGCCGTTGGCGCGGGCAGCAACCGCCGCCGCCCTTTCCTCTCCCGAGGCCCCTCGCCCTCTTCGGGAGGCGACCTTAGGTGGCGGCATGTTGGCCACGCTCCCTTCAGAGTCGGCACCCGAGCTGCCACCCTTACTCAGGCGGCGCTTCCTCTGCGAGGGGAGGGCCTTCTCCTTGGTCGTCAGCGTTGTCGCTGTCGGCGCCGGGCTCTTTGCCACAAGACGCGCTGACGACCTGGCAGGGGCTTCAACAGCCGGCCTGCTATCCTTCTTGGACGGCCCTGCGGGAATGTCACCGCCCTCGTCCATTTTGGCGGTAGAACCGCCACCCCCGTCTTCTCCGGACGGCTCTGCGACATCGCTGTCGCCCTCGTCCGTCGACGGCTCCGTTTCGGCTCTACCGCCGTCCTTCCTCGCTTCCGCGGCGGCAGCCTTTCTGCGCGCTCGCCGCTCCTCCAAACGCCGTTTGAAGCTGGAGGTCTTCCCCCGGCTCCTCCTGGGCGACCTCCGCTTCGATGTTATTTGGGCCTCCGTATGTTGTGCCGGACCCTCGGCGGACGCCTCGAGTCCCGAGGACGAGGCGTTGTTTTGGTCAGTTTTGCGTTGGCATGACCGGGCCTTGAGGTGGGAATCACTATGATCCACGTAGCTTTTAAAATTTAAATGAGTATCCATAGTTAAACCCACGAGTATGGGAGATACTATTACGTCGACCCGGGCAGAGATCCCTGTACCCGGGCAAGCCTACATTTACCAACCAGGGGGGCAGCCGGTACCCTGGCTGGAGCGTGCTAAGAACAGAACAACCCATCTGCCATGCATCTTCTCGCCGCACGCCAAAACTTAAGATTGTGGGTGATTTCCGAATTCGAATGTACATTCGAAATTCTTTATAGAGGTTGTCTTCCTCGCGGTCCGGGCGGTTAAGCCAAGACCCTCGTTCCTGAAACTAAGACAAGCAAAGAATCAGGTTTACGATTTGACGACGGTGGCGGTGGAACATGCCTGCCCAGCCCTCAAATGAATGAGTGACTGAGCCCGTCGCGGATTCGCGTCCAGTCACCTTCTACGGATAGAAGGCTAGGAGCGAAGCGCCAGATATTCGCTACGGACGACAGTACAACAGAAGAACTGGGGACCGCCGTCCGCACCCAGGGTACACCGCGTGGAGGTTTCTGACATCGTACCCCACTGTCATTGAACCTGGGAATTGAGTTGTTAACCAGTATATTAAGATCCGTTTCTGGAAATATTTACACGCACCTTTAGGTCACAATTTCGTATTGTAGTCTGGTATGGAGATGTCGTATTGGCAATGTGCCATGGCACCGCCATTCAGTTCGTTTTATTTTGAATACACAAAGCGCATTTTAATGAGTCTAGAAAAGTATTTTTAGTTCAAAATAGATCCTACCTGTTGTTGTGTTTAGCTAGTTCATTTTACTTCAGTGTTTAAAATCCTTTTATCTATACGGAAATCACATCCATTTATTTAACAATATAGACAATGTTTATGTTTTAATTGGCAAAATGCTAATATAAATAAATAAAGTATTTATTAAGATTATGAGAAACCGTACTATATTACAAAATAACACGTACCCTGTATTACAAAAATACACAATGTTCTCATAACTCAATGGTAGATGGCGTTGTAAGCACATTGCAGATTACTATCAGGTATACAAAAGTTATTGTAAACATAAACAATATAATCCTTCTTAGGATTTCTTATTATAGCAATAAAATTAATATATGTTATACATAAATAAAAATTGAGCCATGTAATACTGTATTAAAGTTTATGAATGCCAATGTAAATTATTAGTTTTACTACTCACTACTAGATGGCGACACGTAAGATGCTTTAAGATGCTTTTTGTTTTAAGTTATTGGAAATATATTCTCATCAAGCTTCTACCTGTATCCCAATATGTTTTAAAGATTTGGTGAGAAAGAGAGCGAGTAGGTATGAAAGAGAGTATTGGTGTAAAGATGCGAAAGGGAATGCTCCGATGGTTCGGACATGTGGAAAGAATGCCGAACAAACGTCTGGTTAAGAAGATATACAATGCGAAAGTGGAAGGATGTAGGTACCGAGGGAGACCGAGACTAACCTACCTAGACCAGATCAGTCATGTACTGAAGGAAGGTGGAGTCAAGAGTCTCCGAAACCGGCGAGCGTGTATGAAGAGAATTATGAATGTTGAGGAAGCGAGTGAAGTATGCAAAGATAGAGTTCTCTGGCACTCTGTTCTCTCTGCCTACCCTGCAAGGGATATGGCGTGATGATATGTGTGTATGTGTGTGTGGTGAGAAACTTTTTGGTATGGGCGAAAATAAAGCAGGCATCATTTTAATACATAAATTAGTCTAAATTTTAAGACATGCCGTCTGCCTGACTTCAAATCTTAGAAATACCTCATACAATCTTGTCCTATTTCTAAGTATATCATTCCAAAACTAGCACCTTTTTATTAGAAAATAATTTAATAGTAAATTTAATAATAATATGGATCATTGTGAACGAGTCTCCTTTTCAAAAATGAAAAGGTGGTTATCCACTTTATTCTTTTTGAAAGGGAAGCTTGGAATTGGCGATATTTGCGGACTATGGCCAGACGAGTTAAATTGCTGATATATAAACATTTTCTGTGTAGTAACAGATTAAGAATATATTTCACCACCCTTTTTCTTGCAAGTGGGTGTACAAAAGACGATTAATGAATATAATATGGCAATAACATTTAGGTAAGAGAAGGAAAACCGGAAATTAAAAACCTATTAATATGACCAGCGTGGTATAGTAAGTCAATTTCCCTCCTATTGTGGAGACTCAAGCCCACCAGTGGGACATATAAGCTGATAAAATGATGATATAATATTAAACAGCGTTAAGCATCGACTTCACATATTGTCGATATGTGATTGTGTGTGTGTCCAAGATATTTCTTTGTGTAACAAAGATTGTTAAAAAATTGGGTGTGATTTCTAGCCTTTATTTTGTATGTTTATATAACCATGCAAGTGCGGAGAAAGGAAAGACGTATATAATAATAATAATAATAGCATATGGTAATAACATACAGTACTTTTGTATCCAACCGCGGAGTAAAAAAAAAGTTGATGGTAGATTTATTCCTTATATTAATAAATTTTATTATATTAATATTATTATTATTCCTTATATTAATATTCCTTATAATAAATTTAAAAAAATACATTAATAATAATACATAATGTCAAAAGGATTGAAATAGTATTAAATTAGAACGTTTGTCTAGCCTTTAACAATTTCAACCAGGCTTAGGGTCCGTTAAAACAATCACGTTCAAAATTCATTGAAGGAGCAATTAAAGCCTTGAAATTGGCATTCGAGACGTAAATTTAGATCACAAGTTATAATCAATATAATGAAATAAAAACTACTGCCAATCATAACGAATTGAGTTTGAAAATAGGGTAGATTTTTATTTTTGGCGGCGTTCTACGGTACGTCAAACCCCGCTAATCCGTTCGGGGCGACAGGAAAAGCGGCGCAAGACCCCGTAGACTCGCCCTACAATATACCACTCAACGCCGTGCGGGTGGGTCACTGGTAGGGTAGAATAAGAAGCATTTCGACAATAAATTTTCTACAAGAAACTAACTAGAAACCACGAAAGGTAGGCTGTGTCCGATAGATACATCATAACTTTTTTGTCATCTTTTCAACCTTGGTAACCTGTATTAGAGTAACAAAGTTGGGTTTAGTTTATGTCAGGAGACAACTAAGAAAATCTATGCTCAGTCATGGGGAGTTCATAAACCTCTTTTGGATTCTTTCCTAGCTATGGAAGTGGTTCTTTAAAATTACATATATACACTTCTATGCTGATGAAGGTGGGATATAATATGACAGAATGACACCAAAATGACATTAATTTTACATGGAAATCGTTAAATAACATACATACTGACTCATATTTCGCAATTTATTAATCTTCTTCGTGAGTGGTCACGAAGGGGATTCACGATGGGGAAGACTCGTAGTATAGAAAAAGGTCCCATTTTGTTTAGGCGTATTATTGAAGACCCCGTATCTACCCTGAACGTGATATGGGTAAAATTACTAGGAGAATATACAGTAGCACCTGCAAAACTAAGCAACTGCGATCACAAACTCGCCGGTCGAGCATAACGATTATGACATAATCCCCTGTTTATAGAAGACCTATGTCTAAATGTAGATTTCGATAGGTTAATGGATGGATGGATGGGTAATGAAAGATGTAGCAAAACACCGATTATAATAATAATAAATCCTTGAAGCGTCTACTTAATTTTTATGCCATCCAACAAATCTGTATATTTTACGATTACGCGAAACTTTAATCGCATAACTGATTATAAACACGATTAATCGTGAGTCGTGCCCTTTGTAACTCTTGGCGATTTGCATAATCGCACTAACTCGACTTTGCAAACGACTTATTAGTCTTCATTTGGAGTCACGAAAATTGCGAACGGTGTTACTGAGCGATAAGCGGGATGTCGTTACGTAATAGCTTTATATTGCATGTATTATAATTTTCTATGTCAGGTGCCTTTATCCCCCACCGAAAACAAAGATCGGGTACCGGTGGCCCGCTCGCACGGCGAAGAGAGGTGTTTGCAGGGTGGGTCCATGGGGTTGCGTGCCGCCTCTTCCTTCGCCCCGGGCCGATTTGCCGAAATAAAAAAAAAAGGGTGCCTTTATCTCAAAAGTGTTAAATTAGATGTGAAAACATATTTTAATCTCATTTTTACTACACGAGGTATTTTTTTACTCACTCACTTCAAAATATTTACTTTTGAGTATAAACCATTATTCGAATCCTGTTCCCACGGTCGAATCTCACATACGTTTGCTATAGGACGACGAAGGGCGGATAATACCATAGTAATGCTCGGTGAGCGGGTTGCCCGGTGGTGGGTGCCAGCCAGTTTTCACGACTTTTATTAGGTTGAGACATGTTATATTATTAAAAACGAGGACAGTATTTTGTATTTCTATTTAATATTATCTACCCAAGTTTCTTGGTCATCAAGAAATTGGTGGAAAACATTTTATTCAGCAATACCAATATCATAGTAGGTTGGTTTTCCTTCACCTGAAGTCACACATGCTGGCATAACCTTAGTTATCTTTTACTATGATCCACGATGTATGAAGCGGTAGTGTTCGTTGTATTCATACTAATTAACTAGAGGGAATATTATTTTGCACTCTGTCGCTATTCTTGTGGCCCGCCCATAATTCTTGTGAAAATTTTACTGTCACGTATTTTATTAAAAGTTTGATGTATCTTCACAAAACTCACAAGAATGAGAAATCTTAGAATAATAACAATTAGTAATAATATTTTTACATTAAATTATTAATTAATTTAATTATTTTGGTATAAAATTCGTGTTTTTTTTTAATTTGTTGTTTTACTCGCCTAGTTTTTGTTACAGTAGTTATTCTATTGGTGTATGTAGAAATTTGTTCTAGTCGGTAAAACATGATTTTGTTACGAAGCGACGGCTGCCTTACTTCCAATTGACAGTACAACGTTATTCCAAGATTAAATTATATATTTATTGAAAGTAAGATTTGACAATCATATCTCTTTTATGGCTGTAAACACTAAAAGGCTTAATAACTATGCTTTCCGAGAATATTTCTCTAAAGATTCAGAATACTCTGATTAGTCCAACTTTCTGGGTGACTTTGAGTTTTTTTTGTGTTAGGCAGCGGCCTGCTGTACCACTGGTATTGCAAAGGTCGATGGGCGGCCGTAACGCTTACCATCAGGTGTGCTGCTTACTCGTTTATCACCATCATCATTCTCCTACTCTTATCCCAATTACTTAGAGTCGATACAATCAATATGTATTTTCCTTTCATATTTGTAAAAGTTATTGGCAATAGTTTTATAACCGGCTGCCTGCCAGACGTCAACCCTCCTTGGGAATGTAATTGTTGACCAAACGGCATCAGATGGAGTTGGCCCAGGTCGTTATAAGGCTCTTAGTCGTCTTTTACGACATCCACGAGCAAAGTAAGTGTTGGTAGTATTCGTAGCCTCACACAGATCGTTTGTCACCATCGTCAGTAAAATAAATCTTTTGAAACTGTGGGTCATTTTTTTAATAATAAAGCAATATACGGCGTATGTTATCTTTACATTGGAATATTATCTAACTCGAGAGTTGAGTTTAAGAAAATAAGGCTTAAATAGACTATACATGTATATTATGTAAAGTTTCAACAAAAAAAAAAACTTTGTTTTCATTCAAATGAACTTCGTCTTAATAATGAAGTTGGTGCTTTTAGTATTGACGCAGCGATTCTCAAAGTTTACCCTCCGACCCGACTTGAATTGCCAATATAGAACAATTGGGACTTAAATGAGCCAGACATTAAATCTCCTCTCCCTTTTTCTTTTAAAGATAGGCAGCCTTTTTGTATATCGTATTTCTTTTTTGCATTAGATTATATAATAGATATTTTGAAATTAAATTTTCTGTGTCGATTAATCGACACAGAAAATATATTTAACAGATAAATTTATCTGTTTATAATTTCAATGTACAAGGCATCAACAATTTATTTAAATAGTGATAAAATATACGTAATTAGATAACTAGTACCTATAATTCAGGCAATGAAATAAATGCCAATGTCCCCGTATTGAGTGTATGAATTCGAGTTTCAGTCTATTGTATTTTTAAGATTCACATCCATCTATCCATCAGCCCGAAAACGTGTTGGACATAGGCCCAGTCCTACCCATTCTCAATGTCACCTAAAACGGTCTTGTGCCACCTGCATCCAACGGCTTCCTATAACCTTTATAATGTCGTCATTTCACCTAAATGGGGGTCGTGTCACGTTGCATTGACGGTTTCGCGGTCACCACTGGAGAACCTTTCTTCCCCAACGGTTGTCGGTTTGACGAGCGATGGGGCCTACCCAATGCCACTTCAACGTGCTAATTCTTCGGGCTATGTCGGTTACACCCGTTCTTCTACGGATTTCCGTATTCCAGGTTTTATCGCATAGGGAAATACCGAGCATAGCTCTCTCCATAGCACGCTGACCGACTTTGAGCCTTTTTATGAGGCCGACATTTAGAAATCACGATTCAGTGCCGTAAGTCATCGCTGGTAATACACACTGGTTATAAACCTTTGTTTTCAAACACTACGGAATATTGGACGAAAAGATCCTTCAAAGTTTCGAACGCTGCCCAGCCAAGATTTACAACATTCTCTTATTTGGAATATAAATGAAACGAGAAAGCTATTATCATCACTATCCTCCTTCGTACATTTTGTATCTATCTATCTTCCATCATACATATTGTAAAAGTTAGGCAATAGTTATAAGGGGCCGTCTGGTTTGACGTCAACTCTCCTTTGGGTGTCTATTTTGTTGATCAGACAGCATCAGATACAGTTGGTCTAATTAATTATTATACCATATATATAATTATTATACCATTAAGATCTTAGTTTGCCATTGTAATACTCATCAGCGATGTAAGAATAAATAGCATTCGTAGTTTTTAAAACATAATACCTAATACAGATACAAACAAGCAAACGACGATTATTATTCCAAATCGGTGATACCTGGTTCGTCTGTCAACGAGCTGAGATTTTGTGTTTATTGCCAATGATATTTTGTTTTTTATAGCCAATGCAATAAAAAACTAAATCTCCTAACAAATACGTAACTATAAACTGTAGTTAATAGCTCAACTATTTTAACTATTAAAGCTTGAGAACTAGTTGCATAAGTTAGACGAGTTCTTCATTTAGTTCAATGAATAATCTACGTCGGCGTTGATTGATCGGGCGTGTGGAAGAAAGGAAATTTTAAGAATTAAAAAGAAGGAACAGTTTTCACGCTGTAGCTTGTACGATAATAATAATTAATGCGTAAATTTTTCATTCTAAAAGTACTGTTCTTTCTCTCTGTCCATGGACTTTTGCAATACTAAGGGCCAGGTCGCAGCTTACCAATGAAAAACCTAAATTTATCCAGAAAGTTGGGCTGTTAGCTCTTCCGCTCATCGCAACAGCATATTGCCACTGCTGAGATGTAAATTCTCTGCGAGAGTGTGGTACTACCCCGGACGGGCCGGCCCGCGGCTGTAGACCATAAGCTATCAACAGTGTAGACCTACCACAACATTCCACGTGAAAAATCCTTTCTTAGTTACTCGAACAGATTTAAAATCACTTATAATGAATAACACTCTGTTGAAGCACTCAAAATTTTGCCAGTTCTATATAATCTATATTCTATGTAAAAAAAAACCTATTAATCTAACACCATTTCAGATTTTCGTAAGATACGGGCAACAAACTCAGCGGGTTTGCGTTTTTTTTTAAATTGATTCCCGTTATTCCATTACAAATCTGTGTTTACAATAAGAAATTTCAATATTTCCAGGGTGCTCAGATCCAATCTGTTTTATCATCGAAATAATCTTGTATTTTTATTCTTTTAAACTTATATTATTTGAAAAGTTTAAATTATTCGGTATTGGTACTGAAATAAGAATACTGCTTGTGTAACTACGAATACATCGGGTTAACAGCCCTCAGCGCTCGCCCACAGTCCGGGTAAAGTTGTCATAGCCATCTGAGGCTAAGAACTAAGACACACACAAAAAAATACTACGAATACTACAAACCCGTAAACTGCTAATTAGTGTCGTAAAAAACGACTAAGAGCATCGACTTGAGCTGACTCTATCTGATGCCGTTTGGTCAAAAACTACATTCTCAAAGAGGGTTGACGTCAGACCAGACAGAAAGTCATAAAGCCGTTATCAAAACTTAATGCAGACAAATTACACCCAGACTCGGAGCAACAATTTGTGGATCATACAAAGTGTTGTACTTAGTGGATATCAAATCCACGATACTCCTAATTAGAGTTCGCTATATTGACCATTTGTGCAGTCACATATTGTATTAACTTTACATTTTAAAAAGTTTCAGTTTTTGTCTGGTAACGGAATAAGAATAGAATTTACCACTTCCTACCTTCAAATTACTGAAATTTAGCATTTAATATGCTTAATTATTTATAAAACCCGATTACGAAGCGAAAACATACAAAACAAAACTTCCTACCTTGCCTGTGGGTTATCGTAAAAGACTACTAAGCGATAAATATGTATATAACATCTATGCAAGAGAAGAAAAACTCATAATAAAACCCTATACCAACACGTCTGACCATCGTGGTGTAGTAAGTCAATTTCCTTTCTAACGTGGAGTAGGCTCGAATCCAGCAGTAGGATATATGAGCTGAAACGAAGTCGACAAAAAAGTTCAAGACAGAAACCTTCAGCGGCAAATTAACAAGAACAAGAAAGCTGTCGTCGTGAAAGCACAATTTCAAAGTTTTAGCAATAAAAAGGTATTTTAGTATAGCCGTTATGGGTTCAGTTAAATAATTATATCATTGAAATTGTCCATAAGGAAATTTAGCTTTAGAAGAAAATTGATAATATCGTATTCTGAGTTTTTAACGTTATTTATTTGGTAATAAAATGTCTTAAGTTTAAAGATTGTGAAAGAAATGAAACGATCATTGATTAAATTTCAAAAATAATACGTGAATTAAAAACTAGACAGGGCGTGTCGTGAACATATACGATATTTTTTTTTCATTGCTTATGTTGGCAAACGAGCAAGCAGCACACCCGAGCACAGCCGATGGTAAATGTTACTGCCGCCCATGGACTTTTACAATATCAGGGGCATCCAGAAAGTTGGGTCAGCTCTCTGGCTCACCGAACGAAGCGCAACATCATTGCTAACATGTCGATATCGACATTGTCGATACTCTGCGAGCATGTGGTACTACCCCGGACGGACCTGCCTGGGGATGTAGACAGAAAACTATCAACAGTTTGGTCTTACCAATGTTAATTGTGAAACTTTTGTATGGTTTCTCTCTAAATGAATGTTAGATAGTATAATATGGCGACGGAGGCAGTGTGCCTGTTGGCCGGGACTCCCCCGTGGGGCCTGGAGGCGGAAATGCTCGCCGATTTGTATCGGCGGGTGTCGGGGGTGCGAACGGGGGGCGGTGTGGTCTCACTGAGGGAGCTCACCGCCTGGCGTGTCGACGCCCGCCGAGACGTCATTGCTCGTTGGGCAGTCCGGCTGGAGAGGCCTCGGTTCGGTGTGCGGACTGTGGAGGCCTTCCGGCCGGTGCTGATGCAGTGGTTGGAACGGCGGCACGGGGTGCTCTCCTTCCGACTGGTGCAGGTTTTGACGGGGCATGGATGCTTCGCCAAATACCTGTACACGGTCGTCAGGAGGGAGAGTACACCGTCCTGCCACCACTGCGATTGCGACGAGGATACGGCGCAGCATACGCTCGAGGCGTGTGCCGCTTGGGCAGAGCAGCGCCGTGAACTCGTCGCAATCATCGGTGCCGACCTGACGCTGCCGACCATCGCCAGGGCGATGCTCGACAGCGTCAGGAACTGGGACGCGGTCGCAGCCTTCTGCGAGGCAGTAGTCTCGCGGAAGGAGGCGGCGGAGCGCGTGCGCGAGGAGCGTCTCCTCGACGACGCGAACCGCCGCCGGCGACTGGGGCGGCGTAGGCGCGATTACATGCGCCTGATGCCGCCCTAGCCGAGGCCGCGGGTGACTGGACCGGGGAATTAGTCCGTCACCCGCCGAGAGGCTGACCGCGCGAGGAGGGAACGACGTCCGCCCCGGGGGGGGGGGTCGCTCAAGGGGAGGGTACCTCTCAGGGGGTATTCCGTCGGGCCGGCCACTGACGACAAGTTCACGCTGCTCCAGTGGCCGGTCCAACGACGTAGGCGAGGTTCGTGGGTGGGTTACGGGTATGCGTGCTTACGCCCCTCTGTCGCCCCGGACGGAGTGGTGCGAGAGGAGCGCCGACCATAACCCACCCCAAAAAAAAAAAAAAAAAAAAAAAGATATTATAATATAATAATTTATAAAGACAATGTACGATTAAGTTCATAATAAATGCAATACAAATCTATATTGTTTAAATTTTATGACTGTTTAGAAGTGCGTGACTTATACGTGTACATTAGACGGTAAGAAATTTTTCTCATCGATCGTTGGAAAGAGATAATCGGTTAATTTCGGCTTCGTAGAGCGTTTTCTCTATCGCACTATACCTGTGTGACATTTGTCAGACGTAAAAATGCATAAAGACTTCTCCAACCAAGGGATTTTCGGGGGTGCGCGCGGAGGGCGGTGTGGTCTCTTTGAGGGAACTCACCGCCTGGCGCGTTGACGCCCGCCTAGATGTCATTGCCCGTTGGGCAGTCCGGCTGGAGAGGCCTCGGTTCGGTGTGCGGACCGTAGAGGCCTTCCGGCCGGTGCTGATGCAGTGGTTGGAACGGCGGCACGGGGTGCTCTCCTTCCGACTGGTGCAGGTTTTGACGGGGCATGGATGCTTCGCCAAATACCTGCACAAGGTCGTCAGGAGGGAGAGTACACCGTCCTGCCACCACTGCGATTGCGACGAAGACACGGCGCAGCATACGCTCGAGGTTTGTGCCGCTTGGGCAGAGCAGCGTCGTGAACTCGTCGCAATCATCGGTGCCGACCTGACGCTGCCGACCATCGCCAGGGCGATGCTCGACAGCGTCAGGAACTGGGACGCGGTCGCAACCTTCTGCGAGGCAGTAGTCTCGCGGAAGGAGGCGGCGGAGCGCGTGCGCGAGGAGCGTCTCCTCGACGGCGCGAGCCGCCGCCGGCGACTGGGGCGGCGCAGGCGCGATTACCTGCGCCTGATGCCGCCCTAGCCGAGGCCGCGGGTGACTGGATCGGGGAATTAGTCCGTCACCCGCCGAGAGGCCGACCGCGTGAGGAAAGACCGACATCCTACCCGAGGGGGGGATGTCGGTCGAGGAGAGGGTACTCCTCCGGGGTATTCCGTCGGGCCGACCACTGACGTCAAGTCACTCTGCTCAGGTGGTCGGCCCAACGACGAAGGCGACGTCACGGGTGGGTTACGGGTGTGCGCGCTTACGCCCCTCTGTCACCCCGGATGGAGTGGTGCGAGGAGTGCGCCGACCGTAGCCCACCCCCCAAAAAAAAAAAAAAAAAAAAAAAAAAAAAAAACCAAGGGATTTTCAACTATCCAACAGAACATCGACGTACATCCGTCCATACGTACCATCCATGGCCGTCCACGTATGACATACAGGTGGACATAGGCCTATCTAAGTTGGGATAATACATCTATTTTTTTTTTAAGACACCACCACGCACTATGGAAATAATCCCTATATTGAGGGGAACTTCACAAACAGACAAATTACACACATACTTAGAACAACACTGTGGAAGGCACAAAGTATTTTCCTGCGTAGGTATCGATGCCACAGCACCGGCATGGAAAATCGGTATCGTAAGCAATACGCCATCTGCTTTACATATACCTAGCTACCATTCCTTAGGCGGTTAAGTAATTAAAACACGTAAAAACCATCTGTCGCATTTTAAGATTTTATCTTAATCTATGAATCTCCAATTATCATAGTAAATATCTATAGTACATCGCGATTGTAATAAATAGGAGTGTATTAAACCCATTATGAGATAAAAAAAATACAAAATTTTTAATTAACAATTAATGTTATTTTCGCCACTTATACAGCGATGGAATCCACTAATTAGGTATCAGATACAAAATCTTAACACACCGCTAGGCCTACATAACAGTTTTATAATTATTATCTAATATAATTAAAATAATAACGCAGTTTCTTAATACAGTTTAAAAACCTTGTATCAATATAATGGCGGAAACGATACGCCATACGCGTCTGGTTAGACAAGATAATCAAGTTGGTCTGGACAAGATAATCAATTTTGTTGTAATATTAACATTTTCTTTATATTTTCTCACGTCTTTGTACTCTGTACCCGAAGAGTATGGTTTAAAGCTACCAGTGAGTACATCTTTTTAGTCCCAGGAGTAAAAATCGAGCTTGTGTTTGTTTTAAGTTTTCTTAATGTTAAGTCTGGCAGTGCCTTTGTTTTTATTTTGGCGGTGGGTTAAGGTACGTCAAAGCCTGCTAATCCGTCTGGGGCGACAAGAAAAGCAGCGCAAGACCCCGTAGACCCACCCTACAATATACCTCACGACGCCGCACGGGTGGGTCACTGGGACGCGTTCGTTTCTTCAGTGACCCATCCGGCGGTCTATTCTCGCGGGTATCCTCTCGACAGTCTGGCAGTGCCTGGGACAGGATTTGAATCCTTCGGACTGAATTGAAGCTGGAGATATCTTCTGCTATCGTATATATTGCAAAGTTTTGGCAATTGTTTTATGACCAGTCCATCTGTCTGATGTCATCCTTCCTTGACAATGTAATTGTTGACAAAACGCCATCGGATGGAGTTGGCCCAGGTCGATATAAAGATCTTAGTCGACTTTTAAGACATCCACGAGCAAAGTAAGGGTTCGTG
This sequence comes from Lymantria monacha, assembly GCA_905163515.2. Taxonomy (NCBI): domain Eukaryota; kingdom Metazoa; phylum Arthropoda; class Insecta; order Lepidoptera; family Erebidae; genus Lymantria; species Lymantria monacha. Next base: position 7,051,146 of record LR991107.1, on the reverse strand, counting down.
GTATTCGTAGCCGCTACCACACAGCTTACAAAACACATCTTATGCGAACAAAAGCCGAATATTTTTATTACAATATTAAGATTTTTAACTCCCAACGGCCCTGTATAAAAACTAATCTTTCGTAAAAGACAATAAAAGATATGCCAATTTTACGATTTGGATGCCGTAAACGGCTCGTGAGAAATCTACCTTTTTTTACGCAGCTCGCGTAAAGAATTGACCATTTTACGCGCCCCGTAAAATTGCGATTAGATCTAGCCCATTTTGAGGTTTACGATAATTATTTTTTATTTGTACAAAGCGACCTAATTTTATAATCTGCCGGCTATTTAATTGCGATTGGATATTTTCGAAAACCTCATAAGTACCACTAACTTTGAATTGTAATTTTGTACGTACATTTCTTTCTTTTATTTAATATACGATTATTGATTTTTGATGTACACTCGTATATTATAAGACCAATGAAATATGTACAAAAAACCTACAGGATGATTCATGACCATCAAGCTGAAATTATACGAATTGTCGGGAAATTAAAAATCAAATATACACGCGTTAGAATTGGTAAAATATTTTTATTTTCATGGTTATTTTATTAAATTTCTAGGAAGGATATTGTCAGCTACAGCACGGCGATTTAAACCCACATCTCTCGACCAGAACGTCGTGATTAGTTTACAACGTAATAAAAATAAGGTAAACGTAAAACAAATAATGTTTTAATAATACAATTCATCACCACCTTCCCTTGCTTTGGGTATCGTTAAATACGATTAATGGATATCATCGACGCACGAGAAGGAAAACTTGACATAAAACTCTACACCATCTTATCTCACCAGTGCGGTATAGTAGGTCAATGTCCCTCCTCGTGTGAAAGAGGCCCGCGTCCAACATTGGGAGTTATGTGACGTCTAAGAGATATAAAACGCATATAACATCTATGAAAGAGAAGGAAAACTCGAAAAAAAAGCCCATACCAACATTTGTCTGACCAGCGTGATATAGTAGATCAATTCCCCTCCCATTATGGAGGACGCTCAAGCCCAACAGTGGGATATACAGGTTGCCGATTTAATTAGTAGAATACTTGAAGGGGGTGTATCAGACCATGATACACTAATCAAGATCCAAATCAGTAAAAAGAAATAGTACCTAAGTTTTGATTAAATTGCCATACTGATAAGAGGTCAATACACTTGTACTATAAAAATTCGATGTAGACATATACTCATGCGTGTGACATTGAACTAGTAGGCAAATAGACCCGCTCGCACTGCGCTCACCACCGCACAGCCGGTCGAAATGTACCTACAGGTCAATGTACGCTGACAAACCTACTGTTTTGACAAGAAACAAACCACTTTATCTCGGGATTGGGCAGAGCTAGGAGTCTGCAACTAACTTTAACGTTTTTTATGACGTCATTCTTACACCTAGTTTAAGTTATTCTAGTAATAAATCGACACCCTGTATATAAGCTGAGATGATAAAATAGCTTGTAAAGATACATAGACGCAATGCAATCTAGCGCTTATACCTTCGGGATAAATGAATGACTCTATAAAAAGTTAGGTAAATAAAACTATTTCTCTATGGTTAAACTTACCTTGGCTTATGATACGTCGGATTACTGTTAGTCTTGAGTATGTCAGCGTTGGGGACGGACGTCGGCAACGCGTGCTCCCTCTCCAATTCACTCTCATAGCTCTCTAGCGGCACGTGCTTGCCTGGCAACGGATCAGCTGCAAATAAAAGAGAAACAAAAATTAAAATATATGTATATAAAATAAAATATACCAATATTATAATTCTTATATACGATGAATGAATATACAAATACCCTAATATTTATATTCAGTGAGTTAATTTTGATGGAACAGTTTTATTTATTGCGAAAATGCAATATATCGTAAATTATATTCTAAATTTGGAGAAAAAGATTGTAACATTATTCATCATATTTTTTTCTTTTCTTCTTCTATCGTAAATATCATGAACCCTGCTCTTATCCAAATTACTTGGGATTGACGTAATATGTACTTTTATTCCACAAAATCATATCAGATATCATCTTGGCGTTCACTCCCTTTCCATCCACGACATCTTTTACTCCCAAACCTCTCAGAATTCATGCTTAAAACTTTTCTCAGAATGTTATCTTCGTTTAGTCTGTGTGTCTGCCACGTCAGATATTCACTTTTTAGCTTTTTCCGTCACTGGCGCGAATTTTCATACTTTCTCTTATACGTTCATTGCCATTATTCTTTCCATTGTACATATGGCATATAGATTAGGTATATGACTGGACTATAGTTATATGACTGGTCGGTCGCCTGCTTGATGTCAACAATCCTTGGGAATATAATTGTTGAACAGACGGCATAAGATGAAATTCGCCCAGATTTTTATTAAAATTCGTAGTTGTCTTTAAAGACCTGCAATGGAATGCTTGGGCAATGTAAGGGTTGGTAGTATACGCCACCATTCATCATAATTATTTAATAAAAACTTTAATAAACAATTTTCAATGAGATTATAAATTATAATTTTAATTGTAAACCTAAGTAGGGGGTATCTTTGCCAGGGAAACAAACCGGTGACTACTGAATTTACTGTAATTAACGAAAATAAAATATAATAAGAAATAAAAAAATAATAATATACAGGAAATTCGGCAGATGGAAACAGCTTTCGATTTCCTTAAATCTTTATCTAAAAAGATACTTGTCCAAATTTTCTACGTTATCCCCGAAACGCTGTTTTAAATAAATATTTTCAAAGAAACATCGTCTTCAATTATATCACAGTGGAGGAAAAGGGAGCGCAATAAATTATCATTTATTACATTAATTAATTGAATATAACTTTCCATTAATTGAAACATTATTAATGTAGTCCATTTTAATTTAGATAATGCTTTTCAAAAATGGAATTTAATTTAATGAATAACACAAAACGTAGGTCGTTTTATTTTTAATTTAAACTTGGAACATTTGTAATTACAAGACTTTATTGAAATTAAAACAACGTTCAAATCTTTATCTTAAAGTTTTATCTTAAACCAACCGCCATTGAACATAAAATATATGACTGAATACAACGTATCCTACACGATATATACATACCTATATCCAACATAAATACGTAGAAATGTACTTTGATAACGTCCAAAGACATCATTCAGCGTTATCGTATAACGGTCTTACTTATAAATTTCTCTTTACAATGTTTTCTAACAAAAATGTAAAATGAAAAGGTATTTTATAACTTGTTATAGAATATACAAAGTTTAAGCATAGATATTTTGATGAAAGGTGAAATTTTAACCTTTTCAGTTTAAGAAGACTTGAGAAATTCTATATTTGATTTAAATATCACAGCAGTTTAGTTTAATAAGATTTAACAAATAGGTAGATTTCGTGATTCGGGTCACGGATAGAAGAAATCTCAGAACTGTTTAGTGGTAATTAAAAAATATATTATTATATTTTTAATAACTCACAACTGGTTTTTTTTATATTCTTTTATAATTACTTCAAAAAACAAAGTTCAATCATTTACTCATTGTACTTATATATGGTATATATATATATAGCTTAGCATAGCTTTTATTATGGTAATGGTAGGTACAATAGTGTTTATATGAAATGGATAGACAAGAAGTGACCATGTATGGAAGGAGAAGACATATTGTGTCTACCCCAAATAAATTGGGATAAAAGCAAGTTGATGATGATGATGTACAATAGTGATTACTTGGGGTCGACACAATCTCAGGTTTCCTCTATTTGTAGCGATCCAGCACCAACCTTTAGCTCGGGTTAAGAGCCCTCAGCGCTCACCCACAGTCCGGGTAAAGTTGTCATAGCCATCTGGGGCTAACAACTAAGAAACACAAAAAATTCCACTATATGACCTGTCCATTTCTCTATCTATTAACCTTAGGTTGATCGTCCTCTTTTCTTTTCCCCTGTGAACCACTAAATTATTCACCAAAATAACATCTATAGAAGTGGTTTGCTTTTTGCCAGATTTATAATTGCAATTAATCTATACAAATAAAGATTTCGTCGAACTACTAAGTGCTAATATCTTTCAAATATCACTGGGGAGAATGCATTTTAATTACATTATCACGGCCGACGCCTTCGGGTGTGAGTCAGCCGTCAAAACCGCAACCACAAAATGATTCACCATCAATTATGACTTTTATTCTTTCCTAAATGATTTAGTATCGGTAATTGGTCGACGCGTAGCGCAAATTGCTCATAAATTTACGTTCTTTTAAAGTAGAAAATGAAATAAGAGAAACGTACTCATGATACATAGACCGAGAGTCAAAAATACCATGTTGGTATGAAATTGCTTCCTCGCCGTATACATTTGTGGTCATCGCAGTAGTTAAAATTTGTAAAAAAATCACCTAGCATGGCTTCGATCTCTAAGTCTCATCATAATTATCAGGCCATCTTCGAGTGATAATGGGTACAATACAATAAGTCACGATTCCTTAGTTACCTGTTGTGTAAACCGGCTAATGTTAGAACTAGGATAGCGGGCAGCAACTTTCTCTAAAAAAGCTTTATAACACCAACTTCAATCACCAGCAAACGTAACCATTCTGGGGGGATACCTGGGGACTCTAATGTCCAAGAGTACACGTCTCTAAACTGTTAAATAGTTATGAACTCTAAAGATAGAATGAAGAACCCGATTACGAAGTGAAAAATGATGTCACAAGCGGGATTCGAACCCGCGCCTATTGGGATTCCGTCCCAATCGTGTTGCCACTACACCACCGTGACTTATTGCAGGACATGCAAAAAAATGTAGTGGCAGCACGATTGGGCCGGAATCCCAATAGGTGCGGGTTCGAATCCCGCTTGTGACATCATTTTTCACTTCGTAATCGGGTTTTATAAATAATTAAGCATATTAAATGCTAAATTTCAGTAATTTAAATAGAATGAAGAGTAAAGAGAAATGCTATTAGGAAGGTATAAATCTGATTATATCTGTAGCTTTTTTTTATAAAGTATACCCTGCACTAAGGAAATAAAACTTGTATTGCAGGGGACTTTACAAACATGCAATCAACAGACACAAATTATATCCATACTCAGAACAATAACTTTGGATTGCACATCAAAAGCTATTTTCATATTAGCCAAAAAAGGGTCTAATATCTAAAGGAAAAATAAACTTAAAAGCCACACATTGTGGTATTCCTGTAATTATAATAAAAAGCTTAAAGTTACACTAAAATTTTTATCGAATTAATTCGCAAAAATGTCCAATAAAAGTTGACTCATGTCACAGTAAAAACGTTAAATTACGAGCCTGAAACGTATAAAAACAACTCGTTTTTAAGCGGTTCGTGCTTGCCCGCATTTTTTACTCTATGGTTCACACGTTTCGTTAATAATAGCATCCTACATAATAATAGGCGGTCGTGTATAATATGGCATTGGGTCTATATTTTTTTATCTGTGCAAAAAAAAGCTAAATCGGGTTATTCAGAATTCCTGTTTCCTGCTGCCGTTTATTCATAAAATTGGTACTCTATCCAAAAAAATATATTTTGGGAGTATTTCGAGTAATTTCGAAGGATTGCAAACATCAATGTTCTCATTGATATGTCATACACACAGTTTGCTTTAACCGTTTTAGTGCCATTGATTTTTACTCATATCTACTTAAAAATGCCAAAGAAATCTTTTGTTTTTTATGTCATTTACCCTTGTCTCGAAAAAAAACTGTATCTCTTCCGAAAATTATTCAATTTTAATAATTTTTTCGGTGTTTTATTAATAAAAACTTGTACAAGAATAATAAAATACAAAGAACATTATGGCAATATATATTGTGAACGCGGTGTGAGTGCACCACAATGTCACTCCCACTATCACTTTCTTCACAATTAGAAGAACGATCATTTACATTCGAATTATTTTTGTATTCCGACATTATGGGTTAAAAAAGTATAATAATATTATAATTTGAACTTTATGTAACACGTAGAAAAATAAAAAATTAGCGATGCATGCGAGCTACCTCTCCTACAGCGATCTAAACAGCAACTGCTTTCACGAACGCGTTGGCGCTCGTGGCATTTTTGGATAGAATGCGCACGCGCGCGATGGCGCTCGTCGGCACTCTAACGGTTAAGTGTTCTAAAACTTCGGGGTAGTTGGATAAAAGGGCATAGGAGTTCCAATCCACCAAGGAGATTACCATTTACAGCCGTAGTGTCACGTATCTGAGGAGGGTTGATATAAATGAGGGTCGGCAGGTCATAAAATGCCATCAGTATATTCTGATATTTCACTTTTATTGGGACTAAACTCCATCACACATTCCTACCACTGTAACTCTTATAAGTTAGGATTCACAGTGGTCTCCATAAATGACACCAAGGCGTCTGGAAAAAAGCTATTCAATATCTTGGGACCTGTTTATTTATTAAAGATACATTGTACTAAATAAATAATCCTTGTATTATGTGGGACTTTACGAACAAAATTAACTAACGCAAATTAGATAATGATTCATAACAATAATTATATGGATCATGCAAAGCATTGCCCTTTGTAGTCATTCGTAACAACACGGGTGTAATCAAGTAATAATTCATTAAAAAAAATACTTTACCTCGCCTTTGCCTAAGTGAAAATTAAAAAAAAAACACAATAGCCCTGTTGTAAGACTAACGTTGTTTTTGGACGTAACCTCATTACGCAGACCATAGAGAAAAACGCTAACGACAATTTTTGTTGAATTTTAATAATGGAATGTAACCCCATTAGTTGCGTTTAAAAAAAAACGGAACTGTGCGTTCTCTATTCTATTTACAAAAGTCAAACATTATAAAATATTATAAGTAGGTCGACGAACAACGCGTCGAGTTTGACGGCGTTGAAATATAACTGTGAAATATTTTCTATAGCTGATAACGGCCGGAACAAAATATGTTTCGTTTCAAGTTTTTTTTTTTAATGTCGCATTAGAAACTAAACTTTTTTTTGAAAACTTTGTCAACACAAATAATGAAACAATTTAAATACGAACAACTAACTCGCCTATAATTTATTACATTAAATAATTTTATCTATAATTTGTATATTACTAAGAGACTTCTTTTATTATTATTTTTTCTTTGTTTTTGCTTTCCTTAGGTCGTGTGCTTGCGATAAAACCGCCTAATTGTACCAATGCTTAAATGTTATTTTTTTATTGCCTGTAAATTTAACTAATGTGCAATAAAGAGTCATTGTGTTGTATAAATATTTACCCATCCTCTTCTCCTCTCGTATGAACATAACCCTTCCCGTAATCTACATTTAAAAATATACCAATGTTATATATAGAGTAAGAATTCACCACCCCCTATCTTACCTGTGGTGTCGTAAAAGACGATTAAGCGATAACATTCATATATCATCTATATAAGAGAAAGAAGAAGTTTTACCGTGTGGTGACGGAGTAAGAATACAGTTCACCACCCCCTCTCCTACCCGTGGATATCGTAAAAGACGATTAAGGGATATAATAACATCACAGATGTTATTATAATATGCCTTAATCGTCTTTTGCACAGGCACTTGCACAGGCAAGGGAAGGAAAACTCGATATAAAACCCTATACCAACACGTCTGCGCGGTATAGTAGGTCAATTTCCCTCCCATTACTCCCATTAGGGACACCCGGATGGAACGAAGTTCTATTTTAATTATATAATTTTTTTCTGCCTTAAGCGATTTTTATCGTTATATTTTAGCCAATTTGCATAATATCTTTATAAATTATAGCCTATGTGTTATTCTGATGTGCAAGCTATATTACTATAAATTTCATCAAAATTCATTCAGTAGTTTTTACGTGAAAGAGCAACAAACATGTTCACATCCATACATTATTACAAACTTTCACGTTTATAATATTAATATATACAATTCCACTAGACTACCAAAACTTTTCGGCCCCGAGCTCGAACGCGAGCCGGCCACGCGGCCCGGTCACGGGCGAAAATAATTTCGTTGCGCATTATTTTGATTTTGCTATATCTCTTAAGGTATTGATTTAATTTGCATGGTCTGAAGGAAAAAAAATATCTTCATGAAATGCTCAAGCCAACTAATGTATTTAAAATGATAAGGATTAATACAGTATTTGTGTAAATAGCTTTTCAATTACCGTTTTACGATAGAACATTTTTTAAAGTATTAAAATGGATATAGTATGTTATCCTTAAGAGATAGATATATACCATCGCGGACTTTTTTGTAGGCCTTTTTAAGCTGTATAATACTGTAGTACTTTATTTTGATCTATTTCGTAGGGTTCAGCCAGCGTTTGCAATGTAAGCGCAAAATAATGTGTTTATTTACGACATCACATTAGAAACCTCTAAAATTATCAGTGTTTCTCTAGTACATTATGCATATATTATACATATAAACCTTCCTCTTGAATCACTCTATCTATAAAAAAAATCGTCGCGACACCACACTGTTCAATGCGAAATAGAAATGAAAATATCTGGCTTGCTTTCTATAAGAGAACCGACGAGCGACGCCGCACAGCTTACAATAGCTTACTATAGCAAAAAGTGTCGTGACAACTTTTCGTAAGAATTTTTTCCGTCTAGCCCCCTTCACAACGCGCGATAAGGAACTTCGTTCCAATAAGTTGGTTTTTTATAAAACAAATTTTTTTTTGGAAATACATATACTGTATTAAATTTTCGTCATTAGAGAAGGAAATATTCTTCAAAATGATATATGTATTACAGATTAGTATTGATGGAAAAAAATATTTCAGACGCATGAAATATATTTTGTAACATATGAAAATAATATGAATTGTATTCTTACTCCGTCAACACACATTTCCGTGTGGTGACGGACAACAACAATTCACCACTCGCTATCTTACCCGTGGATGATCGTACGAGACGACTAAGGGATATAAAACGCATATAACATCTATACGAGAGGTGGAAATCTCGAAACAAAACCCTATACAAACATGTCTGACCAGCGTAGTATAGTAGGTCAATTATCCTTCCATTATGGAGGAGGCCCGAGCCCAACAGTGGGATATATATGGGCTGAGATGATGATGAAAATAATACAAGGTGACTGTTTAAACTGTTGTACTATTACTCTAAACAAGATACATTGATATAGTAACCAACTCAGGCATTCGTGTAACTTGAGTCGATGAGTCAGAGTTGTTGAATACTGGTTTATTGGCTTTGTTATTATAATTTGATGTACTAATATTCAATAGACAGACAAATAGGATGACTGTACAAATGGCGAAAGGACTTCCTTTAAGTACAGACTGCCGCATGGCTTCGATCTTGAGGTGGGATATTTTTTTTTGTTCATAAATTATTGATCCTAACCTGGGTGTAATCTATGTCCGTTAATTTTTTTTTTCACAGCAACACCCTGCACTAAGAAACTAAATCCGGAGTTTTGGCGCGAATGTGGACATGTCATGTCACGCTCTTGTATTATATTCATTTCTTTAGTGTTTTGTGGTGTTATATTGAATAATTTTCCTGGTATTTTATGCAATATGGTACAGTTAAAGTGCTGAAGTGTAGTGAATATGGTATAATAGTGGTTTACGTGTATTTTCATATTTGTCCAAAATTCCCAAAGAAAATCATTGATTAGGTTATCAGCGCCTGATTAATGGTAACGACTTGACTTACTGACAGACAATGACTATTAAGGCTACATAATATGAAGAAATGATGAACAAATGTATGAAAAATAATTAAATAAGACTTGGCTGTATGGGCTTTGATGCCTTTGCCTGTCCGAATGGACGAACAGAACCACAAAAAAAAAAAAAGAAACTAAATCCTTGTGTTAAACAATTTATGAATTACAAAAAGTATTATCTTGCATGGGAATCGCATCCACGATACTGGCGCGGTAGGTCGGTATCTTAACCACTACGTCAGTCAACTGTACGTCCTTAGTACCGGGTGTTGTTATTTTACTTAAAAAAAAATCTATAAATTGCTTATAGTTAATTTCTATAATATTATATTGAGTGCGTATTTGAAGAATCAAATTCTTATACGATGTAATCTAACAAATACTCACTCATATTGAGCACTTATAAAACAAACTCTCCTATTAAAAAAGTAGGTTTGTTAGACGTTAAAAATTAACAAAGTGGGCCACGGAACAAAGAGCATATACTTGAAGTGTAAACATCGTTGAGCTGTTGACCTGCCATCGAGAACAATGCCTTTATCTCATTCCACTGAACTTCGAATTCGATAACCTGTGGGAACAACAAATATTTAATTTGATACGTTACACGATACAGGCTGTATATATATTTATACCATTATCTACGGCATCGCGATTAAAAAATAAATTGGCCGTTCGCATTTTAAAAATATTCGTAGAACATAAATATGTTCGAATTTTGAACATTGTAAGCGTGTTCGAAATGCTGGCCACACAAAGACAATTAGTATTTTTTTTTTTCATTACATTCTTACACGTAAAACTTTTTTAATTAAAGGATATTGTCGCCAGTACCACCCGCTGCCTACATCTATTAACATAACCATAAACACGACCCAAACAAAAAAAAAGGTATTACATTAAAAACAAAAACGCACCCTAATACTAATAACGTTTACTTTTTAATTTTATTGCCTAAAATTACGTTTTCCAAACACGTATACATAATTCCCTAAAGCATAATAGCCCAACAGTGGCCCTTCGAAATTAAACTCTAACACGATTACAAATTCGGAATTAATAAATTCAAGTGTATTCTGTTGCCAACTTTGGTTGTTTGTGAACAGTGAGAGAAGCAGCGCGGCCATGAGCTTCGTAAATGTAAGGATAATACCGGCAGTATTCAGAAGATATTGCTAACTTACTTTGCTTAATATAAATGTTTGTATTCAATTGCAAACAGACGATTAATTAAAAACGGAATTTGTTTAGGGAAAACGAGTAATTAATCGCTATAGTAATTTTCTATTTGCATAATATTGCATTAATAATTGACATAGCTGCAATTGTTCTAATCAATTTACAATACCAATGAGCAATAGTTATTTTCAGAACAAATAAGTTTCAATGACTCGATTGAATCCTACTTTGTATTAGGAGAGAAATTTACCTACTATACCGACCGCGCTGGTTAGATAACATGAGATTTAATTACCAGTTTTTCTTGCATTGATGTTATTTGCTTACATTCTTATTCGTTCTTTACGATTCCTATATAAAAAGATATACCGATATGTCTGACCAGCGTGGTATACTAGGCCAATTTCCCTCCCATTGTGGAGAAGGCTCGAGCCCAGCAGTGAGTATATGAGCTGAGATGATAATGATGATGACACAAAAGGCGAGGAATATAATGTGTAGATAACATCTATGCTAGAGTAGGAAAACTTAAAATATAACTCTATTCCAAATCGTGTGACTAACGTGGCATAATTCAATCTCCTCCATTGTGAAATATAGACCGTATATGAGCTCAGATGATGACACTTATTTTACAAAAGATTTTATTTGTTTGAACGCGCTAATCTCATTATCTACTGACTCAAATCGAAAAAGTCTTTCAGAGTTGGATAGTACATTCATTGGAGAAGCCTATAGGCTATATTATATCACACTACGACCAATAGGAGCGGTGCATCAATGAAAAATGTTGCAAAAAAAAAAAATGGACATTTTGTTTTACTTGAGAACTTCCGTAGCGTGCGCAGGCCTGTTATATCTACTACCTCTAACTCGCTATCTCTCTTTCTGTCTTATGCGACACAAAAGAAATTGTGAGAATCAGTTAGTAATAAAATATAACCATTACTTTCGAGTATCCAGTTAAAAATGCGGGTTAAATTACGCTTGAAAGGCGCAATTATTCGGGATACATTTTAAAGATGGCGCTGTACAGCAAAGTCGTATAGACATGGAAGCCCTTTTAAACCTCAACATATTTTACGTAAAATCTAAAATCCTAAATCGTACTTAAACATTAAGGCCCCACCTTTTTAAGAACAATGAAAATTTCAAACAAGAGTTAATATTATCACAAGCACCTATTGTACCTTTTCTTGATGATTTTATTAAACCTTTTGTTCATCCGTTTTAAATGGATTCGTTTTGCACGAGAATTTGACTTGACGTTGTTCAGTTTTAATCAGTTATAAGAGTTTAAACTTCTCTCGTCAATTTTATTATAGATTTTGTTTCTTAGCAAAGTATGCTGACCATATGGCTGGTGAATCCTCATCATTCAGCTATTTGTCGTCCACTGCTGGACGTAAGCGTCTCTTATATTCAATGACTCCCAGCAACTTTTACCAGTTCGTCGGTCCACAGGTCTGTGGTCGCTACTCGAGAAACTCTCTTCCCCAGTGGACATCGGTTCGTCGAGCGATATGGCCCGCACATTGCCATCAGCGTGTAAATCTTCATGCTATGTTGGTTACACATATACTTCTATGAATTGCTGTACTACAAATCCTATCCTGCAGAGAAATTCTGAGCATAGCTCGTTCCATAGCACGCTCAGCGGCTTTGAGCCGTGAACCATCTTAGCTTATTTTAACTATGCCCAAAGAGTAGAAGAAAAGAAAAATCAAGGCAGAAATTTAGTTTGAAGAAAACGGATTCGATTCTTGTATTAGTTATAATTTTCTTCATAACTTATAGAACAATATTAGACTTTTTCATGCTCATTGCTTATTCATAGTTACTATCCGTCGTCAAGTCGTAACCGTTAATTGGGCGCTGACAACCTAGTTACAATTCCTCTGGCAATTTTTGTACAGCATAAAAATACACGTAAACCACAATTATGTCATATTCATTATACTTTAGCACTTTTTCTGTATTATATATTACATAAAAAATCCCGCACAATTCCAATATAGCACTATTAAACGTTAAATTATTGAATAAAATTTAAAAGCCCTAAATGACATTGTCAGATGCCCGCCATATCTACTTTTTGTAATAAAACCATATACCAAACAAAGCTAATTTTTAAATCTCTCAACGTTCGCCTAATAAGAATATTATGTTAGAAGTTTATTTGTTTATCTATGTAATGTGCTTTTAACCCAGCCTTTATTAATTTAACTGGAATGAATGAAACTACGGGTCGTACCACTTAATTAAGATTTGTTGGTGATATTCAAGGGTTCCTGTGTTAGACAATTGTTGTTTATATCAGAATTATTAAGCAAGTTTATATACAATATGCATATTATGGAATGGAAGGATCATTTGAATTTCGTATCAATGACTTCTTTAAAATTTGAATTTCGTATCACTAATTTATTTCAAATTTGAATTTCGTATATAAATTAAATCATAGACAATTTCTATATGAAAACAATTTTGAAACGAAAACTATTAAAAAATGCATATACAGTTACAAGCATGTACAATTACAAAAAAAAAAAAATAAGCGCATAAAAAAAAGAACCGGAACACTTCAATTAATATCGTGGGCTCGTCTCGCAATCGTTGCGTACATTAATCGAAAACAAATGGTTACAATTCAGTGGGTTATAAAACAGATACAAATGGCCCCTATACAAATTAATCATTTTAGGGATGTGAAAGCCGTCCATTGCCAACATAATAGCAATATATACAATCATACATTTGATACAAGCGACATAAATAAATACACTTTCCATGAGACGATTGAGAATTTCTAATGTTTTACGCGAAAATTACGCATTAAAAATTGACATCTATGCAAGATAGTGTTACCCAAATGCAAGAACAAGACTTGCAGTAAGAGTGTCGCAAGTCTTGTAACTCTCACTGATAGAATAACACAGAGAAATTTGTTTTAAGCACATGTCATAGAAATGAAAAACCCAATTAAATTAATGAAATTCCTTTGTCAAAGGAATTATAAAATGCTGTTTAAGGGAGAAATGTGAGACTCTTGCTGTAAGTCTTGGTCTTGTATTTGGGTTACACTAATGCAAGAGAAGGAACACTCTAAATAAAATCTACACCAACTTATCCGACCAGCGTGGTATATCATCCATTGTGGAGGAGATACGGACCCAGCTGTGTGACATATATAAACATACATACATATCATCACGCCATATCCCTTGCAGGGTAGGCAGAGAGAACAGAGTGCCAGAGAACTCTCTCTGCATACTTCACTCGCTTCCTCAACATTCATAATTCTCTTCATACACGCTCGCCGGTTTCGGAGACTCTTGACTCCAACTTCCTTCAGTACGTGACCAATCTGGTCTAGGTAGGTTAGTCTCGGTCTCCCCCGGTACTTACATCCATATATAAACATAATTGTATATAGTCTTTATGACCACATAAAGAAATGCAAAAAAAAACTTCGATGAATATTTTATTTAAAAGCAATATAGAAGTAAAAAAATCTACTTTTCCGATGTGTTATATCTTTTCCTCGCACTGTATATATTTCCTTACATGTCTCGCATACCAACTTCTTCATTCATATAGCATTCAAATTCGCTACGGCGGCGGTGAGTGAAAAAAAAAAGTTTCCACAAATAATTGAACAGCTCTCTTGCAAATGACTTCAGAATATTTGAACAGTTTGACCTTAAGACGGTACCGGTTTCTAGGTCTCTTAGCTGTTTACTTATTTAACGTGTGAGTTATACTCACTATTTCTGGGATCGTTTGAAATAAATGAACCGGAAAGTGGATTTTATTGAGTCTTAATGTTCTATTTAAATATTTGCTTTTACTTTGGAGATTTTTTGTTTCTAGTTGTGTGGTAGTGGCTACGAATAATACCAACCCTTACTTTGCCCGTGGATGTTGTAAAAGACGAGTAAGAGCCTTATAACGACCTGGACAAACACATCTGATGCAGTTTGGTCAACAATTACATTTCCAGAGAGGGTTGGGTGTTGACCGGCCGCAATATTTAGGATGAGTAGTACATATTGCGTCGACCCCATGTTATTGGGATAAGAGTAGGAGAATGTTAGTGACTTTAGACATTTTTCCACTGTTTCGTTCCTAAACATATTTTTAGAAATAACCTACCATGTTAAATGCTAAATTGCCGTAATATGTACAGGATATTTTATTAAAAAAATCTACCATTTCCTTTTTTATTATTTTTTTTTTGTTTTTTCAATGTTCGCTTATTTATATTTCTGAACAGTTGTACTTTTTAATTTTTTTGCGTAGTTTTCTTTAAATGTTCATCTTTTTGCGCCATCATTTTTAATATTTTTGCATAGTTTTTAATATTTTTGCGTAGTTTTAATGTTCGCTTATGTATATTTCTGAACAGTTGTACCTTTTAATTTTCTGCGTAGGTTTTTTTAAATGGTTAATTTTTTCTGCCATCTTTTTTATATATTTGCATAGTTTTTTTTAAATGTTTGCTTACATATATTTCTGAACAGTTGTATTTTTAATTAAGCGGACATCGACTGTTATCGTTTCAAATAATAAAGCTGGCAATTCTAAATTTCACAGTTACAAATTGTTACAATTAAATGACTTACGTAATAGAGGATCGATCGTTTTCCATCAAATTAGTGTAACGCGACACTTAAATGACAGTCGTATTTGATGAATTTGAATCAGAAGTGAGCATTCAATTAATAATTTGCGATTTATTACATAAACGATTGCTGATGCAGGCGGCTGGTCATTAAAACTATTTCCAAAACTTGCAATCACATACTAGTATGTATCACATACTAGTAGTATAATACATATAGTAATATTCCGTGGACTCCCAAGTAATTGGGATAAAAGCGTGATAATAATTATTTGATAAATGATGGTGGCAATTCTTGTGAATTTTAGATTGGGGCAAAATGGCCACTTATGGCTTTTAAATTTTTAAACTAACATTTATTTTTGACAACAGTTTATCATCAATAAATCCAGTCATGTAAATCCATTACTTGAGCTTCGTATCCTCAATAATGAAATTGTGCAATTGCCTTACTATATCAGGTTCATACAGGGTTTTTATTATATAGAAAACTAGGAAACATTTTTTTGAATCTCGGGAACTTCATAAACGCAATGAATGGACACAAATTATGTCCAGACTCAGAACATACTACCTACCCTGCTATCCTACCTTTCTCTTAGGTCACCCACGGGTAGGCAATGGAATGGGAATCCGTCTTCAAATAACGTAGTTATAATTCATTACAATCTTATACAAGAATATTAATTAATTTAGAAAATGATTTTATTACAATTGATAACAATAAAGTTTGAATAGACTAAACAATAATAAGTTTAATTAACTTACAAACTTAATAATAAGTAACCAATCTTATTTACTCAGTTAATACAATTGGCATTTCATTATAATATAAGCGATAACAAACCGTTTACTTTTCCCACCCACATATTTGTAACCGCTACTCGATAAGAGATGGCGCCACACGACACAGCAAATTCTGTATTATCCATCACAACGAATATCTACGGCATTTATAGACAATCAACACGCCATACGGACATTATAACATATCCAATACATAATAGATACTTTAGTCTATTTTCTTATTTATATAAGAATTTATTAATCACTAAACGTATATAAAAGAGGGAAAAATAAATGGTTATATATGAAGGGCTTTTATCAATCAGAAAACAATGTCTACGTTGACGTCGCATTTATATCTTATTCAAGAGTTAATAAAAGTAAGTTCTTTTATATATTTTTACGTGGGTAACATATGCTTGTTTCCTTGGGGAGTTATATATAGGTATACATATTATTTTTAACAATATTAAAAAACAATATACGTTATTGTTTGTCCTTGTTATACGAAATATTATTATGATTACTTTGTTGATTGAAAATATCGAATAATTTGTTCGGGTGATGTAAAATTATGTGTGATGTCGGAGTAAGAATACAATTCACTAACCTCTATCTTACCCGTGGGTGATCGTACGAGACGACTAAGGGATATAAAATGCATATAGCATCTATGCAAGAGAAGGAAAACATGACACGAAACCCTAGACCAGCGTGGTATTATAGTAGGTTTTATTTTTCCCTTCCCGTTACAGAGGGGGTACCCCCAACAGTGGGTCGTGTATGAGCTGAGATGATGACGATGTAATATTGATGATTTTATTTAAGGGTAATAATTCTTTACGAGTTCTTATCAATTATCACTGAGCTCGAGTCTTCTTGATGAGAAGGGTTGGAATAGGGTTTTATTTCGAATTTTTCTTCTCTTGTATAAATGTTTTCTACATATTTAATCCTTTAGTCGTCTTATAAGACATCCACGGCTAGAGCAAGGGGCGGCCATCGAAGACAAAAATCGGGTACCGGTGGCCCGCTCGCACGGCGGAAATCCTTGCAGGGTGCGTCTATGAGGTTCCGCGTTGCCTCTTCCGTGGCCCCGGACCGATTAGGCGGGCCGCGACCACATCCATAGTCAACCGTAAGGGAAAAAAAAGGGCAAGGGGTCGTGAATTATAATCATTGTACCTACTTGAGTTCACAGGTGAGTAACAAAATCATGGTCCCCATCCTTTCTTTTCATTTCATTGGTGGGAAACGAATGAGTGGTGAATTTTATCTTTCATATTGGTTCTTTTTATTAAGATTATAAATATAATTTTATATTTTTATAAAATATCAACGCAAATTGAAATTTTACGTGCCTAATATAAAAATATTATAGAATTCATTTACGTTTCTATAAGTTATTCGTATCAAATTAAACTTGCCGACAAAACTTTAAATTCCAAATGAAAAGCAATCTAAGATGATAAACAAAAACTAATATTAATTATAACTTGATGAGAGATTTATAATATTTTAGAGAGAAAAGTAATAATTTTGATTATTTGTTTCATTATTTTTTTAAATGACCACCCTACGACCACTATTACGGGGGATTTTACAAAAATACAATTAACGGATACAAATTACATCCAGACTCAAGACAAGAGTTTGTGTATCGCATAAAGTCTTATCTCTACGCCATCGGTCTTTAGTCGCAAACAAGTAAGCAGGCCAACCGATAGTAAGTGGTAATTGCAGCTCATGGACTTTAGTAATAGAAAACCAGAGGCAGTCGGACTTAGTCAATGCCTCTCAAAGGAAGCTCAGTAACAAAAGTCCTGTTTCCGATGTCGTTTACTGAATCGGGTACCGATGGCCCGCTCGTACCGCCGCTTTTGGGTCTATGGGGTTGCGCGCCACCTCTTCCGTCATCCCGGACCGATTTGGCGGAGCGTAACAAATCCATGGCCCACAGCAAAAAAAAAAAAAAAAAAAAAAAAAAAAATTACGTCGTTTACTGAAAGAGTTTAATACTATTCTGGACGAGATCTATTTACGGTTCTAAACTCTAGAAAATTTTTATACACTTTGTTCTGATTAACACAACAAAAGCCAAGAGCAACTTGGATATTTAGTGTATAAAAAATTCAAGACACTAAACCTTTGAAGTTAGCGTCGAGTAGTTCATAACATTTTTTCTTATTATTTTACCGCAAGGAGAGTAAGAAATTTATTTAAAATCCATTTTGCTCTTGTTATTTTAACACTGTTGCTGTTTTTAATCCAAAATCAGCCTCGTCGTAAGACTCTTGATGGTTTTGTACAAGATATTAGGTATGAATATAAAGAGATACATAAAACTAAAATAATACATATCAATTATCATTCATCACTCTCCTACTCTTATCCCAATTACTTGGGTTCGATACAATATGCACTCTTCTTTCATAGTATATATTGTAAAAGTTATTGGCAATAGTTTTATGATCGGCCGACTGCCAGACGTCAACCCTCCTTGGGAATGTAATTGTTGACCAAAAGGCATCAAATGGAGTTGGCCCAGGTCGTTGTAAGGCTCTTAGTCGTCTTTTACGACATCCACGTGCAAAGTAACAACACGCTACCACACAGCATACACATATATTAACATAAATTCTTGTGAAGTACAAATGGTAATAGATTGTGAATTAAAAACAAATATGATGCTAGTTTTTTTTAAAGACAATATCTGCTGCTAAGGAACTAATCCTTGTCTTTATAAAATATTTTCATTATCATAGTTCAAAAAATTTCTCATGATGATGAGCTAAGATGTTAGCTCATATACTTCCCACTGCTGAGTTAGAATCTCCTCCATAATAAGAGGGAAAATTACCTACTGTACCACGCTTGGTCAAACGTGTTGGTATTGTGTTTCATTTCGAATTTTCCTTCTCTTGCCAATATCTAACATTGCTTTGCAATTTGCTATGCATTGTCTGTATATTATGTCTTTTAATCATTTTTAACGAGACCCACGAGCTAGAAAGTTGAACTGTATTCCTACTCCGTAATCAAATGAGAGACGGCACGGTAGTCTTGCAAAAAATAATATTCCGAGTAAAAGCAATTTGCTATGGTCAAACCTTACCTTACAGAAGGCAAGAACGCGATTGTGACTGGATATTTCGGAGGTCCAGGAGCGACAATTACTAACAGATAGGCTGCCTGTTCACCAACCAACAAAGGTAATAAAAAAATAAACAAAATGAAGTATATTTTCTAACATACCTTTAAGTTAATCATTTTGTTTACGAAGGGGAAAAACACTCTCAAGTTTCAAACTATTTATAGTATAAGAAGTTGGAATATTAAGGGCGTGTAAGTTTTTTGTAAATAAATTACGTATATTTTCAAGTGGGGCGGTTTTATTTTTTTTTCGAAGTTTTAGTACTACGGTTTCGAATGGTTAAATTTATTTGACAAGGTTCCTTGTCTCATTTGTGTGTTTGATTTATAGCTATGCTTGTGTTTTTAACAATTAAGCCACAATATATTTTAACTTAAGCTAATAGAGTAGGGTATAACTAATATCTTTTCGTGTGGTGACGGAGTAAGAATACAATTCACCACCCCTTATCTTGTCCGCAGGTGAACATGAGAGACGACTAAGGGATATAAAACGCATATAACATATATGCAAGGGATGAAAAAGTCAAAACGCAACCCTACTCCAACACGTCTGACCAGCGTGATATAGTAGGTCAGTTTCCCTCCCATTATGGAGGAGGCTCGAGCCCAGCAGTCGGACATATATGAGCTGAGGAGATTATGATGATGATCTTTAAACGAACAATTGTCTTATATTTATACATGTCTATATTTGCAGAATCTCTGTAACGGCACCAGAGATTTCTGTGAAATTTAGTATGCAGGTTTCGGGGGCGATAATTAAATCTAACTGGAGATTTTATATTTGGAAAATATCATTTTGTCAGTTGAGCCAATTAAAAATATATATAAGTAGAATATGAAAGTACATTTCTCCACTGTCGTTCAATACTTGGTTTTCCCTTTGTTATTATTTTCCTCGTTTTTGATTTTAGGTTTTTTTTTCCATTATCATTTTCTACCATATCGTCTGACTAGCGTAATATACTACTAGTGTAGTACTTTGGAGGAAGGTCGAGCCCAGCAAGGACATGTATAAGAATCGAAATGATGAAGACGAGCGAAAACAGAATATCATTAATATTTTTTTCCCATAGATGTCGTATGATCGTTGCATATGTTATTATTTGTAAACAAGGAATCTCTTTAAGACAAGGCAAGCTTAGAATAAAATACTATAAATCTTCTAGCTAGCGTGGTAAAGTAAACCAATTTTTCGACCACCATGAACAAGGTGGGTGTACAAATGTTAAAGTATCTTTGGAGTGTTTTTTTTTTTAATTTTTTATTGCTTATGGTTGCAAATGAGCTAGCAGTACACCTGATCGTAAGTGTCACTAACGCTCATGGACCTTTACTATAACCAAGGGTATAGCTAGCCCGCTGCCTGCCATAACAATCCCCAAACCCACCCAGTTGGGCTTCCGGCTCTCTCGCTCACCGAACGAAGCGCAATAGCACATTGTCATTACTCAGACGTCGATCTTCTGCGAGAGCGTGGTATTACCCCGGCCGGACCGACCCGCGGCTGTAGACAGAGAACTGTCAACAGCGTTGTCCTACCACACTAAATTTTAACTAAAACTGTATCATCCTAAACTTACGCAAGGGGTAATAGATGCCATAATTGATATGCGTGGTAGACGTTATAAATTCCACCTGAGTCTGATAATCTTTCAGCCGATTCTTACAACCCTTAAAGGAAAGTAATAAGCAATAAATATTTTTTCAAGTATATAAAATAAGCAAAAAATAAAAACCTTTGGTAGTTTGCCATTATTAATAGCATTACCATATTACAAAGTGCAGTTTTAAGAAAAAAAAAACTTTACACATAAAATACGAAACTTTTTTGATCTATGTAAAATAAAAAAGTAATAAAATCGTCCAAGCAAGAATAAAAAAATTCACTATCACGCAATAAAATTCGGTTTTACGATTGCAAAGAATAACTAATAACATTTTTTTTTACTATCCGCTACGAGTTAAACCGATAGTTAATTTTAACCGCCGTCAATATAAATTAGCTTAAAAGTAAAGATTATTATTCATATGAAGATTTTACGATTTTTAAAATAGCTCTTATACAGCGTGTTCATTGAAGAATTCTAACTAATATAATAAATTAAATGCGAAGTGAATTTGTTTGTTTATCTTTCACGCTTTAACTCACCAACCGATCGTTTTGAAATCTGTTTTACACGTTGTCAAGAACGGAGAAATAGTTATAGGGTACCCATACAGAAATACAAAAAATATATCGTACATACATACATATCATCACGCCATATCCTTTGCAGGGTAGGCAGAGAGAACAGAGTGCCAGAGAACTCTATCCTTGCATACTTCACGCTTCCTCAACATTCATAATTCTCTTCATACACGCTCGCCGGTTTCGGAGACTCTTGACTCCACCTTTCTTCAGTACGTGAACAAAAATAATAAAATATATCGTCATTTGAAATAAAACTATTTTTACGGATTCTATCGCGTTTGTATTTGATTTTTAATTTCTCAACGTTTCGAACATTTTACAGCGTTCATGATCACGGGAGCATTAAGGCGTCTCACGTCCAACAAGTCATCGTTATTAGAGAGATTCATATCTAGCTGCTACACTGCACAGATGGCGTAGTGGTTTAGATGCCTACCTTCCGTGCCAGTGCCGTGGGTTCGATTCCCACGCAGGACAATACTTTGTGTGATCCATAAAGTGTTGTTCTGAGTCTGGGTGTAATTTGTCTGCGTTAATTGCATGTTTGTAAAGTCCCCCGCAATACAAGGATTATTTCCTTAGTGCTGGGGGAGGTGTCTTTAAAAAAAAAAAAAAAACACTATCAGTTATTAAAGATAGACCCACATTTTTATGTTGTTGTTGACACTTGATAAAAAAAAAATATTTTTTTAAATTTTTAAATTGCGTTTTATCGCCTCTCAAAATTTGCCGCTCTAAGCCCGGGTCTTGCGGATCTAAGCCTAGATCTGTCACTCAGTTTAGTCTTCCTTTCTATTATGGAAGAAGCTCGAAGTAAATGAACTGCCGCGATATTCACTAATATTTTTATGAAGCTTTCCATTTTGGCGTGTTTACTTCTTGATCTCAAACACAAAACACGTGGATTTGTTTTTGTTACAAAACCGTTTGGTTTATCTATTGTTTACGTACTAGGAACGGTTAGTTGGCGTGTGTTAACATATGGTTTACTTTGTTACGGCACAGTTAACTCTTATAGTTACGGAGAACGTTACTTTTTTGTTGCCTTACTGAGAAATTTTATGAGAAACATTATGTAATAATAATTGTGAACGTGTCCTAGTGGTTTAAAGGAAGCTACGGATATCAAGGATTCGATACCAATGGTCGGCCCTGATGGAGAGAAGGGAATACGGTGGGTTATGGGGTCTCTATTTCGTCACCTCGAGCGTAATGGACGGCGTGTGTCCAGGGTTTGCCAAAAAAAGGCCGTTTAAAAAAAAAAAAAAAAAGTTTAAGGGTGACCTCACCGATTGGAGTATGAGTTTGAAAGAGTTTTTAGTTAAGTAGAAGCGCATCTCTATTTATATAACTTAATGTAAATTGTATTCACATTAGAAACTATTAATTTCAATAATCTCAAGCAGCCTCGTGTAAGAATGTTGATCGTGAGAACTTGAATTTGAATCCCGGATAGGACAAATAAATGTTGAGATTTATATTAGATATAGGCTGCACAGATGGCGTAGTGGTTAAGATACCGACCTTCCGTGCCAGTGCCGTGGGTTCGATTCCCACGCAGTACAATACTTTGTGTGATCCACAAAGTGTTGTTCTGAGTCTGGGTGTAATTTGTCTGCGTTAATTGCATGTTTGTAAAGTCCCCCGCAATACAAGTTTATTTCCTTAGTGCAGGGTGGTGTCTTTTAAAAGAAAAAAAAATATATTCGATTTTTCAGGCTTTTTTTCAACATATCCTCAATAGCAGCTTGACGTTTGTAATTATTACGGGTTAACGGCAAAAGACATTTATTAGGGTGGGTTAAAATTTAATGCCGAAATTTGAGTTCAGTAGTTTCAAAGTTCATCTCGAACAAACAGCGTAACATAGATTTTTCTAGCTTGACGGAGAGCTATGGGTCTTTAATATAAAAGAGGCAGCCATCATCATCATTTCAGCTCATATATGTCCCACTACTGGGCTCGAGTCTCCTCCACACTAGGAGGCAAATTAACCTACTATACCACGCTGGTCAGACCTGTTGGTATAGGGTTTTGTTTCAAGTTTCCCTTTCTTGCATAGATGTTATATGCATATTTCATTCCTTAATCGTCTTTTACAATCACCCACTGGTAAAATAGGGGGTGGTGAATTGTATTCTTACTCCGGCAGCACATAGAAGCGTGTAATAGACAAAGTGCCCATTGTAAAATCTATAGTAAATATCTGAGGATTCATTAAATGATTTTGGAAATCAAAAGGGCGAAGTTTCTAAAGTCTCGGTAATTGATACGTTTTACAATAACTTTTAACAATTCATCAGGGACTAGAATACTCTTTGAAGAAAATTCTAAACGCAGTTTCAGTAAAAATTTAGATTTAGTTTACAAAGTTAATTGGTTTTAGACCGTTGAGACTTAGCCGTGTAATTTAGGATAGTCTAGGTTTCTAGAAATCTAAGAGTGCTATGGCGAGAGTACAAAACGAGGGGCTTAGTAAATTCAGCCATTTTATTAAGCGTATTTGCCATATATATATATATATATATATATATATATATATATATAGACTCCTATCAATTTTGTGTTGTGTAGTATCGGCCTATGAATACTACCTACCCTTAAATTGACCATTTAATTCGACCTGAGCCAACTCTATCTGATACCGTCTGGTCAATACTTACTTTCTGAAAAATTGATGCCAGGAAGGCAGCCGGTCATAAAACTATTGCCAAAAACCTTCTACTCCTCTCTCACTCCTCTTCCATCGTACATATTGCGTCGACCCCAAGTAATTGAGATAAAAGCTAAATGATGATGACAGTTTATTAATTTTGCCTACTAAACGAAATTTTCTTCCCTTCCATCACATAAGAAAGTCCTGAGATGATACACTTTCTATGATATTCTAAAATATCACCTTCACACGAATAGTTTCTAATAAGATTAAGATAAGGCTAACATCTTTAAGTACATAAATATGCGAATCGAATCATTTTCGTTTATAGAGTATAAATATTAGCTTCTTTTTTTTCCACAAAACAAAAGCTCCGGAAAGCATAACTCTATTCTGTTATACTTTTGACGTTACATTGATGTATGGCTCTCGGAAGAAAAATTGTTTTTGCCTATGCATAGAATGATGTATGTTTTTATTCTGTTAACATTGTTTTGTTATATGTAGCTAAAATTATTTATTTATGGCGTGGATTTGTTATTTTATTATCTTTATTAAAACTTACAATTACTTAATACTTTTCTAAATATAATATAAAATATATATTTAAAATATAAAATGATGAAAATATAAAATTATATGAAAATATAAAAATATATATTTAAAAATATAAATCAACGCGAAAGTGAAAGGATGTAGGTACCGGGGGAGACCGAGACTAACCTACCTAGACCAGATCGGTCATGTACTGAAGGAAGGTGGAGTCAAGAGTCTCCGAAACCGGCGAGCGTGTATGAAGAGAATTATGAATGTTGAGGAAGCGAGTGAAGTATGCAAAGATAGAGTTCTCTGGCACTCTGTTCTCTCTGCCTACCCTGCAAGGAACATGGCGTGATGGTATGTATGTATGTAAAAATATAAAAAGCGTATTGACCCACCGACAGCGAATATAGGGACCAAGCCACCGGTGGTTAGGGCTCCAAAGAGAGAAACTTTCGCACTATGCGTGCCGTGTCGAGTAACACCGCCTTCTGCATCAGACCCCCTATCCAACCTAACGCGAGCCTCTTTAGGTGTTGAGCGAGGCTCTTGGCTATTAGACCATTGGTTGAAATTACTATCGGTATAACGATTGCCGTGTCTACATCCCACATGTCGACAATCTCGATCATTATTATTATTATTAAATCGCTATATTACTTTATTATCTAAATATTTCATAAATTATAAAACACGTTTTATTTCTAATAGGAAATACAATAAGCGTTAGAAAAAGAAGGGAATCGCGTATTTTGGATTTGATTCTGGATCATTCATTATCATTTTCTTGTTTCTTATCTTATTTTTATTTAATTTTTAAAAGACACTACGCTGCACTACAATTATACGTGTGGTGACGGAGTAAGAATATAATTCATCACCCCCCCCCCGTGTGTGATCGTAAGAGACGACTAAGGGATAAAGTTTCCATATAACATCTATGCAAGAGAAGGAAAACTCGTAACAAAACTCTATACCAACACGTCTGACCAGCGTAGTATAGTAGGTTAATTTCCCTCCCATTACGAAGGAAGCTCGAGCCCAACAGTGGGACATATTTAGGCTGAGATGATGATGATGAGATGACTCTGCACTAAGGATATAATTAATGTATTGCGGAAGACTTTACAAACGTATAATGAAAGCATAAAAATTAAACCCAGATTCAGGACAAGATTTTTTGAATCGCACAAGGTATTGTCCTGTGTAGGAATCGAACCCACGGCACTGGCACGGAATATGTATCTTAACACTAGAAAGACCAAGACCGTCAATTTGACCGCACGGCGATTTCATTCTTAAATATTTTACAAACTATGTTTT
This sequence comes from Lymantria monacha, assembly GCA_905163515.2. NCBI lineage: Eukaryota > Metazoa > Arthropoda > Insecta > Lepidoptera > Erebidae > Lymantria > Lymantria monacha. The sequence continues at coordinate 7,024,945 of LR991107.1, read as the reverse complement.
TGTTTCTTTCATATTTTATGACTTTTCCTAATTTGCTATTATTAGACTAAATCTAAATAAAAAAACATGAAACTATATGTTGTATATGAGATTCTTTTACAAATACCTACTAAGACCGCACACCGTCAATTTGACGGCATATAAGAATACAACGATTAGTTAGATTAGAAAAGTAAACACCGATTTCTTCAAACTAATGAAGGCACTTTTGTTTTTATTTATGTTAAATTTGGCATAAAGTTTTGGCTGCTTGTGGATGTCAAGAGTAAGTACCTATGTGATGGATTTCCGTATCTAGGAAAAGACGAGAACCGTTCAAACGATATTTCATTACCCGAATATGTGGTTTTGGAACTGGTACAACCCTATTTCAAAAAGGGCCGAAACGTTACCACTGACAACTTTTTCATGTTTCTAAATTTGGATAAAAAATTAATGGTTGGAAAGACTATATTGGAACAATGCGGTGTGCAAGACGAGAAGTACCGCCGATTTGCAGAGGTATTTGTACTACAAGATATAAAACTTTTACTATATAATAAAAACCGAGGCTGATACAACCCTTAATGTCTATCAGAAGGAGGAAAACCAGAAAAAAATGTTATTCTTTTGAGTATTCTGCACCCCAACGTGAGCATAAGTATTGATCAAAAAAGCTGCCTGAGACAATTGAATTCTATAATGAAAGAAAAATTTGGTGTAGACATCATCGATCAAATGGCACGTAAGTACACTGTAAGAGCTGGAAATCGGCGATGGCCTGTTCACGTTTTTTTACGATAAACTTGATTTAGCAGCTATAAACTCGTGGATTCTATACCGAAAAGTCAAAGGAATATTTTTTTTTGCCATGATTTTATCCTTCAACTAGTGAATGATCTACGTGCAAAGTATGTGAAAAAAAAATATTTCCACTGCGACTCAAAGACGAGAAACTAATTTTGAAACAAGTGAACGATGTACTACAAACAATAAGAGGCGGCAATGTCAAGTCAATCCTAATTAGCCTTTAGCTTTACTAAATACAAATTTGTAATAATGCTTAATATATAGTAATAATATAGATAAGAATAAAATATATCGTACTAAAAGTTATCCTATTCGATAACAGATGGCGCTGTGAGTCTACAAAGTGTCGCCCACTGTAGATTATGAATGATGATTTAAATTTCATTCAGTTACCGTTTGTCAAGCGGTGTTTAATTAATTGGTAACAACAAAAATATTTGGTTTTCCAAATTCAAATACTGAGCATCTCTCTTTGAATCAGTTTCTAAGAAAATTTAATTTAATAAAACAAAAGGTTCAACGTAAATTAAGTTGGGTATTTATTTGCATCCGGCATGAGATAGGAATTTTCGTCGTTTTCGATGAAATTCGAGTGGAGAAAAGTGATGTAAAGAGTTTTTTTTTTTAAATAAATTCTATCGATTTTTGTTTTTGGGAAAATTAATTTAGGTTTTAGGGTTTACTATAGATTAGTGTAGTAATTATATTTCTGTGTCTGTACCAAGTTCAGATTAACCGAATGAAATTCTATTCAATTGAATTAGTGATATAAATAATTATGCCTTTTCGATATATGTATTTGGAACGAAACGCAACGTTTCAAACGCTACTGCAGCATTGGTGATGGATGGACTAAGGTATTTAACTTCCAATACGCCATCATTAATATTACCAAAGGTTTATTAACCTAATCATTATAGCATTATTGCTTTTATGTATTTTTTACCCATATTCTGTTATAGTCCATCTCTTAGTCTAAACGAGTCCACCGTTGGACATAACCTTCCCAAGAAAGGCAAATGTGATAATCGTTGCGCTTGTCAGCGGGTCAGCATAGGTAGTTGGTGTTATAAGCGCAAATAACTGTGGCTTACTCTCTTGGTGTTCTTGCAAACGATTATTATAACTCCCACGGGCAAGTAAGGGCGTCCTAACAGTTTGCGTATTGCTAACCCGTTGTCACATAGTTTACAATATTAGTTTAGAAATTTTATTAAATTTTAATAGAGTGTATAAATTAACCTTGTAGAAAATTACATATGCTTTCTGTTTCTCAACAGAGTAACAATTAAATTCACCACCATCCTATTTTACCGGTTGGTGCCGTAAAGTATGGTTAAAGGATATAATATATCTATGCAAGAGAAGGAAATCTCGAAACATAACCTCATACGAAATTGTCTGATCAGAGTGGTTATAATAAGTCATTTACTCTTCCTATTGTGAAGGAGGCTTGGGCTCAGTAGTGGGACTTATGAGTTAAAGACAACATAGCGAATATTTAATAGTTTTAATTTCTTATTACTTATATATTTCATTTAATATTTTACTTATATTTAGTTAATATATAGCGAATATAGTTTAATCAAGAATCTTATATTTACTATAATAAAATCATTAAATTATGCATAATAACTTATGTTATAAAATACGACATGAGCTATTTAAATATAAGATCTACGAGGGGTCAGTATTTATCATTCATTTAATACAAAGGGGCACATTGTCGATAAATGAACATTTGAAATCGTAAAGCGAAACGATAACTGCAAGAAACATGGGCACGTCTCCATAAAACATCGATCTTATATAACTCAGACGGTACAAAATACATTCAGAAATAAAAGGCCTAAAAGGAACTGAACTCGTGCCCGGAGTCACGTCTATTTAATTTAGTTTGCTACGGTTTGTCCGAGTCACTTTGTTCAAAAAAAATAAAAAATATACACAGCTTTAAAACCCTGGATATTTATTGAAAATATTGACGTCTACGTCTTCGGGCGCTTATTCAATTTTAACTTTATTTACTTGAGTAAGTTTCTAGATGATAGAATAAAATTTTTATTACAGTTATAAACGTAATGTTTACCATTGAAAATTAGAAGGATAGATGAGAAAATTAAGGCTCGTAAAGTGAACGGTAGTAAAATTCAGCATTGCGGATAAGATATATTATCAAGGATACTGATTTCTTTCATCATATGGAGAAACATTTCAGAGCGAATAAAAGCAACGAAATCCCGTATTCATATCTATGTCGGTAAAATATATGAGAGATTTCGTCGGTTAAATCTAAAAATCATCTTACACCATATTTATAGAAACACATGACAAGTTTATGAACTTTAATTTACATTATAATAGGATAAAGAATAGCAAAAAATAGTTTAATAATATAGAAACTAGAAAAACAAGTCTTAATTTTTAGCAAAACAGATATTAATTTTGAGTAGTCTACTTCGATCTATATGATAAATGGTTATAAAAACGTTATTAAAATTGTGGAGGCGTGGCTGTATTAACGTGAGCCGCTTCCTTTACCAGAAATCCTAATAGTTTAAAACCAATTTAGGTTTACATTTTATTCATATTGAATAGTAATAGATTAACATTAAATATTAATAAAATATGAAGTTTATTGCAATAAATCTATATGATGATTAAATTTTCTGTAATATTTTATTAAGATTTCGTTTTTATTGAAGCAATATATATTCTACTCCTGATATATTAATTATATTGAACAAGAAATGGCTTGGTCGGATTAGCCCATTAGAACTTCCCTCAGGGTCTGATCGTTAGCTTTTACGTAAATTATATTGGATAGTCCATGTTCATCCATAATTGAACATTGTTAACTTTTTTTTTGTTGTGTTTATTCGATAAAAGTATTTCCTTTGCAAATCTTTAATAATTTAAAAGACATATTAATGCGAAATTTAAACATTTTGCTATTTAATTTTAACGAGATTTTTGTGCAATTATTTTATATATGAAATTAGTTTTAAAAACATTTTCTCTTTAGCACATTTCTACGCTGTATTATATATAGCAAGCATTTTATTTTATTTCTTAGAGATTCATAAGTTACGTTCATTGCTTCCTTGTGTGGTCTTGCTAAAGGATTTAATGAACTATCTACTAATTGACATGGCGGACTAACAACGAACATAACGTCACGTTAACAGAATTTGTAGCCACCGAACAACGATGCATTTTGAAAATTTATAACTATTTAATTTAACCTGACTAGATACATGCGGGTCTGGTGCACCGCTTGCTTTTACTCAATTAAATTTATGGACACCACTTTCCCTACTTATAACATATAATTTATCTCGAGTTTACAGCTCTAATTAATATAATTAATTATTAGAGACGGTATATTAAAATCTCGTAGTGGCAGATGATTTCATATTGGATTGAAGAGAGATTACAGTTGATAATTACCAACGATAATAGCATTCCAGAGGGGTTTTAATGATATCAAGTGAGCCACTACCCGTTAAACTTAATTAAAAATCTTACTCAATTTTTTGCACTTTTCGCTACATAACCTAATATAGTAATCATGAAAAAACGTAATATTTTTAATTAACTAGTTTAGGAACTATATTTCCAAATATCGTGTAAAAATAAATGAAAGACCTGCGGAATATAGGAACATATACATCACCATTATCATCACGGCCCATATATGTGCCATTGTTGGGCTCGGGCCTCCTCCGTAATAGGAGGGAAATTAACCTACTATACCACGCTGGTCAGACGTGTTGGTAGGGTTTAGTTTCCGAGTTTTCCTTCTCTTGCATAGATGTTATATGTGTTTTATATCCCTCAGTCGTCTCTTACAATCACCCACGGGTAAGACAGGTGGTGGTGAATTGTATTCTTACTACGTCACCACACGGAACATAATTATTATTTTTTTGCATATAAGTAAATAATCATAAGTCATTTATATAGCCAATTATCACTGGCTATATATTCTATAGCACTGAACACCATAGAATATTTTAGAAAGAACCAGTTCACTCTAGTCAAAAATACTTTTTTAGTCGGATAGCAATAAACGCTAACAAAATTGTACCTACATCTTAAACATTAAATTCCTAATTCAACCAGACGCAATATTATTACGATAATCAAATTTAATTAATTAAATCCCAATTCATTATATATCTCACCACTGTCATAATTATTCAAAACACAAGTTTATTATAATAGAATTGCCTACGAGTAATATTAATAAATCAAGATAGCATAATTGGAACAATAAACTACTCGCAAGTAACAAGCTAACTGTACTTACCTAAAACTACCAATATGAAACACAAACTAATGTACAAGATCATCAGGAATCTTTGGTAACTAATAAACTAATTATATCACACTTGAGAACGGCAATCATCTACGCGACTGCCGAAATTTTATATCACAGTACACATCACTAACTACACTATTGTATTGGCCACACTGCGATCCCATCAGGCCATCACTTTAGAAGCACACATTTTTTGTACTCAGGACTGCATTCGGCACTACAACTTTTTTCCGTTCTTCCCAACTTAAACTTTCGGTCATCGTACGATATCGATATGCACGTTGTGTTTCACACTTCCCATCACTAATGATGTCTATAATTCTAAATTCGAATCGGTTTTAATACACTTGTGATTTGTTTAAATGTTTATTGTACGATAGTTTAGGCGGCGCGTGCGACAAAGACCCGTCTTCAGTGACGGTCGGAACGCAACTGCGTGAAGTCGCCCCTCATTGGTGAAGAATGCGCCGCGCATAGTTGCCACACCGAGCACGCTTCACTTGAACACCGACCGAAATGGAGAGGCGCACTCGAACACCCAATTTACAATAATCCTGTGTATTTTGAAAACGGTCGTATAATATAACCAGACACAGAATCGTGCATTGTCAGTAGCGTCGGCCCCGATCTTGGGCGCTTGTTGAAGTTTGCCACGGATTCTACATATTACGCTTTTGGAATATATGCTCCATCTCGTTCTAACCAGCTTTCGAATGAAAAACAGGTAAACGCTTGGGGCATACAACGGTGTGCAAGTCGATTACGAAACACCCAATTTTATCGTGGCGTTACAAAATTTAACGGATTTTAATATGCATGTAAATTGAACGACATCTGCCTTTTGGACATTTCGAATTCGAGATATCGATATTAATCGAATGACGATTATCGAATTAGTATCATAATGTCTATTCGATATGAAATTTTGATTGTGAGTTAGTGACTATTTTACTTAATGATTTAAAATTATACCGATACAAGTTGATTCCATGAAATATAAGTTGCATCAATCAGATATTAATTAAAGTGATACCTAACTAACTTATACGTAAAAAGGTCCATGTTACCAAAACTTTCATCGAGAGACCCTACTGATCACTACCTACACCTAGTTCTATGTAAGTATAGGTAATGAGAGTTTCTGGCTCCTAGATTTCGTAACTAGATATAAACTAATAGGTATATTTTCTTCTCTTTGCTGTGTGGTAGCGGCTACGAATACTACTAACCCTTACTTTGCTCGTGGATGTCGTAAAAGACGACTAAGAGCCTGATAACGACCTGGGCCAACTCCATCTGATGCTGTGGGTCAACAATTACATTCCCGAGGAAGGTTGACATCTGGCAGGCGGCCGGTCATAAAACTATTACCAATAACTTTTACAATATGTACTATGAAAGAAGAATATATATTGTATCGACCCCAAGTAATTGGGATAAGATAGGAGAATGATGAGGTATATTTTCTTCTCTCCACAGGACTATCTGAGATTTTTTATATGAGGTTGGCTAGTATCGGACATTATAATTTGTTGTAACACTGATTTTTAGGTTTTAATCTGAACACTGGCTTAATATAATATATAAACGTCATTGATCCAATATTTTACTATAAAAATTAAAAAAAAAAATCACTTGAATTGATCGCACCGCTATCTACTGCCGTCAGATATTATTAATTCCACCATTCTTGAATCCACATGAACATACAAAAACTTCATTAAAATCGATCCATCCGTTTAAGAGGAATTTAATCACATAAAAAGAATATTATATGTATTATAATAGTTCTATATGTATATACATATAATTATTAGCATCGCGTTGTGGAGGAAACTGGCGTCCAACAGTGGGAATGCATCATCATCATTTCGGAGCATATACGTCCCACTCCTGGGCACGAGCCTCCTTCACAATAAGACGGCAATTGACCTACTATACCACGCTGGTCAGACAGAGTGATATAGGATTTTATTTCGAGTTCTCCTTCTATTGCATACATGTATTTTATATTCCTTATTACTATTATATGGTAGTCATGGATAAGAAATTTCTTAGTCCGTCACCGTACGAAAATACGTACACACAGACATACGGAACGAAAAAGATATTAATACAAAGACACAGTATATTAAATAAAATACATACAATGAAACATAGAACCTCCTCCTTTTTGAAGTCGGCTAAAAAAACAGTTATGGCTTCTTTATATTTTTTTTAACTGGAGTTTAAAATAAAATATTAAAATTCTAATTATAATTCTCTTGTAAATGAATACGTATTATAATTTTTTATAATTTTATTTAGTCCTAATTTATGAGGTTGAGATCGTTCTTTGCTGCAATGAGCTGATGTCAGAAGCGGGTATATGGTACATTAAAAGTCCCTGCCATCATTACTTTGATAATAATTTAATATTGACATATAAATTATAATCCATAATAGGATAAAAAAAATACGGACAATTATTTTAACCCCGTCCCACTAAATAAAATTGAACGAGTTTTCGCCTCCCTGAAATTGTATCCCGTGGGAACTTGATCACAAAGGTACGTTCAAACCAAGCTATCCCTGCACGCAATTTCATTAAACAGCGTTACCAGCCTTTAGCATCGTAAAGGAACAAACAGAAAGTATAAACGTAATTATTTTATAAGCCTCATGTTAATTTGATAACTATTTCCTGACCATCCATCAGCCTTTCATTAGCCTGTATACGTCTACTATTTAACGTAGGTTTCCTCACGAGAACACCAGTGGAAATAGTCCTGTTTCATTTAAATCTAGTGGTTCCCTATAATTTTTAATATTATAATATTATACCTCAGTCCATCTAATGGGAACCTTACATTCATAACGTTTTTTGACCGATGTGGCCTGCTCATTACCTGCCTGCCTGCTATTACTGAAATTTAGCATTTAATTAAATGCTAAATTTCAGTAATTTGAACAACAGGGTTGTGTCATCGTTTAATACAATTCTAACTGCAAAGTTTGAAGTATTAAGCTTATACAATGTGTAAACATTGTCGGGTAGATGGCACGCGTCTCCTTAAAGACGAAAATATGATACGATGCGAGTATTGAATGTCCTACAATAGTTCACGGTGGTGTAAGTGGCAGCACGATTGGAACGGATTTTCAATAGGTGTGGGTTCAAACCCCACTTGTGACAATCATTTTTCGCTCGTAATCGGGTTTTTATAAATTATTATCTTGTTCTTACTATCTTAATATTTGGAATGTTTTAACATTGACAATCTTTATGCCCAACAGGTCTCTATTATTATAGAGTCTTCAACTTGCTCTTATCCTAATTACTTTGGGGTCAACGCAATATATACTCTTCTTTCATAGTACATATTGTAAAAGTTATGGACAATAGTTTTATGACCGGCCGCCTGCCAGACGTCAACCCTCCTTGGGAATGTAATTGTTGGCCAAATTGCATCAGATGGAGTTAGCCCAAGTCATTATAAGGCTCTTAGACGTCTTTTACGACATCCACGAGCAAAGTAAGGGTTGATAGTATTCGTAGCCGCTACCACACAGCCTTCTACCCACTACAGTATCAGTTATTAAATGTTGACCCACATTTTCAATACAAATTCATTGTCAATACTATATAAATTCTACCTTGTATTGTAATGCTCCTCATAAGGCAATAACTAGTTTTAGGGCAAGAAACCTGTTAAAATATGTAGATACCGGTATTAAAACTCGTATTTTGATACTTAAACAGAGCTTTGAGATGGCGCGACTTAAAACTTCAAAGTATTAACCCTTCCGAATCTTTTGTATCTAACCCCTTTTTGTTTACTTATTTGGAACCAATGACGGATAATCTTTAATATTTGGGTTCTATTTGCATGGGTTTCTTTTTTTTTTGAGGGAGAGGAATTGGACGACGTTATAAATAGATCTTTTAGTAGTTTAATAGCAATATACTGTTTCAGAGCCCAGAATAGTAGTTCGATTTTCATAGATATATCTATAGACATTTCTTAGTGGTAGGACCACGCTGTTGATAGTTCTCTGTCTACATCCGCGGGCCGGTCCGTCCGGGGTAGTACCACACTCGCAGAAGATCGACGTCTGAGTAATGGCAATGTGCTGTTGCGCTTCGTTCGGTGAGCGAGAGAGCCGGAAGCCCAACTGGGTGGGTTTGTGAACTTTATTGGTAGGCAGCGGCCTAAGCCCTTGGTATTGCAAAGTTCCACGATTTCCCGTGCCAGTGCCATGGGTTCGATTCTTACACAGGACAATAATTTGTGCGATACACAAATTGTTGTCCTGAGTCTGGGTGTAATTTGTCTGCGTTAATTATATGTTTGTAAAGTCCCCTGCAATACAAGGATTATTTCCTTAGTGCAGAGTGGTGTTTAAAAAACATTCTTGCTTTATGGAACTAAAAGTATTAACCATAGAAATACTTGAATCTAATACATTTAAAAAAATACCAGGCAACTCGTATTATCGCTATTACAAGATAAAATCGACATAATTTATATGGGCATAGATAACGAAGGGGCGATAGCCATTTTTTTTTTCTGTCAGCGGGCACTGGTCTCTACAATTCGACGTGCGAACCCTCTCCATCTTATAAAAGAGCCTTCAACACATTACGAGCTGCTGTGTCAATAATTACGAATATTAATTTAAAATCCACTGGGTTTTCGAAGATGAATGATTAAAACATACATTATAATATGGTTCTATGCATACATACATACATATCATCACGCCATATCCCTTGCAGAGTAGGCAGAGAGAACAGAGTGCCAGAGAACTCTATCCTTGCATACTTCACTCGCTTCCTCAACATTCATAATTCTCTTCATACACGCTCGCCCGTTTCGGAGACTTGACTCCACCTTCCTTCAGTACGTGACCAATTTGGTCTATGTAGGTTAGTCTCGGTCTCCCCCCGTACCTACATCCTTCCACTTTCGCATTGTATATCTTCTTAACCAGACGTTCGTTCGACATTCTTTCCACATGTCCGAATCATCGGAGCCTTCCCTTTCGCATCTTTACACCAATACTCTCTTTCATATCTACTCGCTCTCTTACGTCGTTCTATGTACCTCTATTTAAACCTAAATCATAGCCCAAAAAACGTTTAGGCTAGATATGTTATCCGAGCTGGCCACGGACGTCAAGGATTCGGTACCAGTGGCCGGCAAAGACGATGGGGAAGGAATACAGTGCGTTATGAGGCCACGCGCGGCCCTTTCGTCGTCCCGGTCTGAATGGACGGCGTGAGTCCCAAACTATAGCAAAAAAAAAACCTAGATATATTATACTCAAATTTGGACATCTTATTTAGGTAATGACTACTGCATAGTAGCGGTTACGTATACTGCCAACTCTTACATTGACCTGGGTCAACTCCATCTGATGTCGTCTGTTTGATAATTACATTCAGATGGAGGGTAGATATCAGGCAGGTGGTGGTCATATAACTATTGCCAATAATTAATGCAAGATGTATGATGGAAGAATAGTATATATTGTGTTGAACCCAAATAATTGGGATAAGAGGAGGATGATAATGCTGGCGAGCCTACTCGGAGAGCATCCCACATTGAATCTAACCGCGTGAGGCTAAGGTTATCTGGTAGCCCACTTAATAAGAAGAAGAGTCTGGTTATGGTATCCCACAACATTGTCTGTTGGGGTGTAACTACACTATAGCGGGTCCAAAGAAACGAGTCTACTGCTATCCAGTGGTTCAAATTTTAGTCACTACATTAAAAATCTTTGAATCTTTGATTGAAAAGTTTTAGTCTTGAAAGGATGGTCAAGATTGGTTCAGACATTACGCGAGTAAGACAATTCATCATCTCAGTGCATATATGTCACACTATTAGGCTCGAGCCTCCTCTATAGACTATAATGAGAGGGCAAATCACCTACTATACCACGCTGGCCAGACGTGATCGTATAGGGTTTTGTTTCGAGTCTGCCTACTCTTGGATAGATGTTATATGCGTTTTATATCCCTTAGTCGTCTCTTACGATCACCCACGGGTAAGATAGGGGGTGGAGAATTGTATTTTTACTTCGTCACCACACAGAAAGTAATACAATTATTATTTTGAATTATTATTTTCGAATTATTATTTTGTACAACATCAAGTAGTATAGAAAGAGCCACGTAATGAAATCGATGTGACGAATCGCCTATTTGGTGCTAGAAGCCAATAAAAAAATGAACCACAATAGATCAATGAAGCGTCAACTAACAACCTCTCAAGTCGTGAGTTCAAATACCTTGTTGAACTTTTATACACAACGTTTTCGTCAGAATCATATTTAGTTTCATATTATTTGAAACCACAAAAAAAAAACTAATAACAAAAATACATTATTTCAAAAATACCTCTAATGTAACAACAGTTTTTTTTTATTAAACTCATAAAAATAAGAGCGTTTCATGGAGTTTTATTTTATACTACATATAGTCGCAGATTCGTTTGTATCTATTTCATAATTACTGCTATATTTAATACTAGAGCTGTGTGGTAGCGGCTAAGAATACAACCAATCCTTACTTTGCTCGTGGATGTTGTAAAAGACGACTAAGGACCTTATAACGACCTAGGCTAACTCCATCTGATGCCGTTTGGTCAACAACTACATTCCCAAGGAGAGTTGACGTCAGGCAGGCGGTCGGTCATAAAACTATTGCCAATAACTTTTACAATATGTACTATGAAAGAAGAGTACATATTGTATCGACCCTAAGTAATTGAGATAAGAGTAGGAGAATGATGATGCTATATTTAATAATAAACATTATCTTTTTAAGTCATTCGAAGGTAACACCTCAAGCGCAATCTGCGTAGGACATGCGCGTCTAAAGCGCGATGGGAATTTTTTTATGATTTCATTAGATACAAAATATTTTATATATAATGTTCTTTTTTATTTTTTATAAAAGACAAAATCCCTGTTCTCCCTTTTTTTTTTGTTTGCGGTAGGCTTTGAAGTGGCCACGCTCCATCAAATCGGTCCGGGGCGACGGCAGAGGCGGCGCAAGACCCCATAGACCCACCCTGCAAGCATTTCTCTCCGCCCCGCGAGTGGGCTACCAGTACCCGATCTTTGTTTGGTGGCATCCCTGATCCCCCTAAAGAAATAAACCTTGTATTGCTGAGAACTTCAAAAAAATATAAGTTAACGGACAAAAATTACACCCAAACTCAGAACAACCATTTGTGCGTCGGATAAAGTATTGTCTTGCAGAGGAATTGAATCTACGACACTGGCACGCTAGGTTAGTATCGTAACCACTAAGCCATCCGTTTGTCAATGCAATTGTGAAATCAGTAAATACGTAAGAATAAATATTAATAATTACAGATCTAAATTAACTAACCTCTATTATCCGTAGGTATAGTGACAGGTTAAGAAATCCAAAACCCCCCTAATTCCCATGGGAAGTGGTAAAAGCTGGTTAGATGATTACTAGTAGAATAATCAGCAGCATTCTTATGAGAAACTCATAAGACTATCACGGAACACCTTGTCTGCCAAGCGAGGAAATTAATAAATTTTTATCATGTGATAATGTAGATGAAGGAAAGAAGGAGAAAACACAACCCATTGAGCAGTGAAGTAACAAACTGACACACAGATGTACTTGCGAAAAGTTTTCAGTATATGTAGATAAACGCAAAATGCTAAAAAGCATTTTAAAGACCGGCCGTATTAAATTTCACGAGATTGGGATCATTCTCCAAAAGCATTTTAACAAACAAAAGTAATGCTATGTTGAAAATCCCGCAATATTTTAAAGCCGTTTTTACTTGTTCATGTTGTTTTCGTCAAAATACATTTAAGACTTATTTAACAATATCGAGAGGAGCAGAAAGAATCAAGCATCACGAATATACATGCATCTAAGGATCCGCAATGACTTCGTCATTCTTATTGCCATTTATAGACTGGATTTTTCTCCGTGTGGTGCCGGAGTAAGAATATAATTTACGTCTCCCATTCCTCATAAAAGACTAATACGGCATATTATATGTAGATACATTTTACATCGAATTTTTCTTTTGAAAAATGTAAAACCCTATCCCTATTCGGTTAAACTGGCACGGGTTGAGAGCCCTCAGCGCTCACCCACAGTCCGGATAAAGTTGCCATAGCCATCTGAGGCTAACAACTGACACAAAAAGAAAAAAAAAAGTTAAACTGGCGTGTTACAATAGATCAATTTCCTTAAGTGGGACATACATGAGCTAAGATGATGATAATAATTCTTTTAATAGGTGTGAATAAAGAAAACATGCTGAATAGGTTTTTAGACCAAGATTTACGAACGACAAAATCGATATTACAACGTTTGATCATACGCCGTTTAATGGATTTGGTACAGGCTGGTGGAGCTTTTATATCTATTCATGTAGTTATTAATTAATCTATAACCCTTTTTTTTTGCGGTGGATTATGGACATGATGGCGCACCGCCAAATCGGTCCGGGGCGACGGAAGAGGCGGCGCGCAACACCATAGACCCACCTCGCAAACACCTCTCTTAGTCGTGCGAGCGGGCCACCGGTACCTGATCTTTGTCTTCGGTGGCCCGCCCGGCAATTAATCTATCAGCCTGCAGACAACCGCTGTTGAATGAAAGCATCCTTATTTACGGATAATGCTATATATATATATATATATATATATATATAGGCTTAGGTGAATCGGTCATCGGGAAGTTGGTATTGTTTCCTAAGAAGACGCTGCTGCCTACTCTCCTGGTACCCCTTAATCGTGCCAGTTTAGAGTGAAGACACTTTATATTCTTATAATTGGTGTTATACAGTAGAAAATGATCACAGCTCACAAACGTTAGATTGGTGGAGTAGAGCCTCCTCGATAATGGAGCAATTGACTTGTAATACCACGCTGGTCAGACACGGTTAGTAGACGGTTTTAATTCGAGTTTCCTTCTCTTCCAGTGATGTGAACTGGATACTATATCGCTCCCACAAGAGAGAGGGAGGTGATTGGACTCTTATCCTCTCACATATAAAGCGGAAAATTATTACATACATACATATCATCACGCCATATCCCTTGCAGGGTAGGCAGAGAGAACAGAGTGCCAGAGAACTCTATCTCTGCATACTTCACTCGCTTCCTCAACATTCATAATTCTCTTCATACACGCTCGCCGGTTTCGGAGACTGTTGACTCCACCTTCCTTCAGTACATGACCGATTTGGAAAGAAAATTTTGCGGAAAATTATTCAAGTTTTAATTTTAGGACAACAAAATCCGTCATTACGTGTATATGTATATATTCTTCGAAAGTTTCTCAATAATGTACAGCATTACTGGCGGCTTAATAAAACAAAGTTTAAATACAAAACAAACCATGGTGCGGTGATAAAATCAAAATATTTCAAAGCGTACGAATCACCATCGTGACAGTAGCCAAAACTTTGCATTGTCGCTGATATCATTCGAATAATTGTTTTGTACTAAATCACTGTGGAAAGATTAGAGTTAACAACTTCATGGCGCGGAACTTTGTGGCTCGCTTAGGGCTGACGATAGGACGACTGGGTTAATACATTTTTGCTTGAAACTTCTTAGGCTTCTTAAACTTTGAAATTCTGATCCATAATCTTTTTATATGAGCAAAAGTTTGAGAGAAAAAGAGCTTAGGCGACTATTTATATACTTCCGCGTCTTGGTCTCATTTACTTCATTTCAAAGTGTCTTTCCGCGAACTTAAGAAGAGTCAGACATACGCTCTTCTTGCATTGATAATTTTATGCAAATAAATTAATAATAAACATTATATATACTATTTATCATCTCAGCTTTTATATGTCTCACTGTTGGGTTCGAGCCTCCCCCATAATGGGAGGGAAATTAACGTATATACTACCCTGGTCAGACGTGTTGATATTCGGACCACCGAAGACAAAGATCGGGTACCGGTGGTCCGCTCGCACGGCGCAGAGAGAGGAGTTTTACGGTGGGTCTATGGAGTCGCGCACCGCCTTTCCGTCGCCCCGGACCGATTTGGCGGTGCGAGACGCATCCATAGTCCACCAATAAAAAAAAAAAAAAGACCTGTTGATATAAGGTTTTGTTTCGAGCTTTCCTTCTCTTGCATAGATGTTATATGCGTCTTGTATCTCTTAGTTGTCTCTTAAGATCACCCATTCATGAGATGTGTTGAATTGAATTCTTACTCCGTCACCACACGAGTAAACACTATACTATTAAACAATAATAATTAAAATAAAAAGTAATTATCACTGATATTAAAAATTTGTTTCAACTGTTGCACCAACTGCTTACTAAAGATTTAGTGGCCTTTCACAGAAGTATCATAAAATTAATTAAGAGAAAATATATAATTTTATTTTATATAGCTATGCCAATCCTTACTTTGCTCGTGGATGTCGTAAAAGCCGACTAAGAGCCATATAACGACCTGGGTCAACTCCATGTGATGCCATTTGGTCAACAATTACATTCCCAAGGAGGGTTGACGTCTGGCAGGCGGCCGGTCATAAAATTATTGCCAATAACTTTTACAATATGTGCTATGAAAGAAGAGTACATATTGTATCGACCCCAATTAATTGGGATAAGAGTGGGAGAATGATGATGATGATATAATTTTATTTATTGCTCTTAGTGGCAAACGAGCAAACAGCAGAAACACTTGATGGTAAGTGTCACTGCCGCCCATGGACCTTTGCAATACCAAGGGTATAACTAGGCCGCTGCTTACCAATACAAACCTCAAATTAACCCCAGTTAACTCCCAGTTAGGCTGCCGGCTCTCTCGCTCATCGAACGAAGCGCAACAGCACATTGCCATTACTCAGACGTCGATCTTCTGCGAGAGTGTGGTATTGCCCAGGACGTATCTGCCCGCGGCTATAGACAGAAAACTGTAAACAGCGGGGTCCTACCACAAATGATAATATTATACTATATTACGACTACTACCGCCAAACTACGTGACCCATCATAATGACAGCCCATAAATGTCCCACTGTTGGGCTCGGGCCTCCTCCGTAATGGGAGGGAAATTAACCTACTATACCGCGCTGGTCAGACGTGTTAGTATAGGGTTTTGTTTCGAGTTTTCCTTCTCTTGCATAGATGTTATATGCGTTTTATATCCCTTAGTCGTCTCGTACGATCACCCACGGGTAAGATACAGGGTAGTGAATAGTATTCTTACTCCGTCACCACACGGAAGAAGTGACAATTTTTTTTTCAATTTTTCATGATGATGATGTTTTCTAAGTCCATGATACATGAATTAATTCTTTAGTCAAGATGTTTGTTTACATTAATAATAAAAAAAAGTGATATTAATATTTAATATTTATTTCTAGTTTTGCTAGCCCTGACTGTCTGATTGTCGTTTGGACACGAACTATTTACTGGGCTAACTCCTTTGAACAATTCAATTTGACGGCGGCAGAATTTGAAAGTTTTGCATTTTTTGAATTTTCCACGCTTTTACCGTTTATATACGGAAAATCTGTTCTGCAGAGCGTTCAAAAGTGCATTCGCATCATTTTATTTATTAAAATATTTGAATGGATTTTAAACGAGATTAAACTATTATAAATTTCTGATGTTTACGCAAGTATCAAATATAATATGAAATAAACCTATTTTTACCTAACCTATTTTTATTGAATTCGTATTTGATTTTGGCTCTCTCGACGTGTCGAACATATTTTAGCGTTCGTGATCTGTTTTTTTAATTGCTTATGGTATCAAACGAGCAAATAGTACACCTGATGGTAAGTGTCATTGCCGCTCGTGGGCCTTAGCAATTAGAGGTACAATTAGGCGGCTCCCTACCAGCCCAAATCTCGGTTCTCTCGTTCACCGAACGTAGCATATATTGCCATTACTCATATGTTGATTTTCTGCAAGAGTATCGTACTATCCCGACGGACTGGCCCGTGGCTGTAGACAGAAAACTATTAACAGTGTTGCCATACAACAAGTATTGTGACGATTTTATTTCATAGATTAAACTATAATTAGAATCAAATTTATAAAACCCGATTACGAAGCGAAAAATGATACCACAAGCGGGATTCGAACCCGCGCCTATTGGGATATTCTATTATTATATTATTATTATTGGGGAATTCCGGCCCAATCGTGCTGCCACTACACCACCGTGACTTATTGTAGAACGTGCAAATTTCACTTCGTATCATATTTACGTCTTAAGGTGACGGTATGCTATCTACCCGACAATGTTGTTATAGGCTTAATACTTCAAACTTTGCAGTTAGAATTCTATTGAACGATGACACAACCTTGTTATTTAAATTACTGAAATTTAGCATTTAATTTAATATTACGAAGTGGCAGTGGTTCGAATCCCGCTTGTGAGATCATTTTTCGCTTCATAATTGGGTTTTATAAATAATGAAGCACATTAAATGCTAAATTTCAGTAATTTAAATATAATCAAATTTATTATAACGCATTTAATATTCAAGACTAATCTCAGCTCATATATGTCCCACTGTTGGGATCGAGCCTCACCTCCAGGAGGGAAATTGACCAACTAAACTGCGCTGATCAGACGGATTGATATAGGGTTATATTACGAGGTTTTCTTCTCTTTGCATAGATGTTATATGCGTTTTAGATTCCTTAATCGTTTCTTAAGAACCCTCACGGGTAAGACAGATCACTATACGGAGGTCATCATACGGAAAATATTCTCTCATATACAATTTGCAGATAGGAACATATAAATTTTGGGGACTCCTACTTTTTGGCGACTTCTCAGCAATTAATCGGTCTTTTTTCATTGGCTATGCTCTGATGCTTGTATGATATGTGACGATTTTATTTCATAGATTAAACTATAATTAGAATCAAATTTATAAAACCCGATTACGAGGCGAAAAATGATGTCACAAGCGGGATTCGAACACCGTGACTTATTGTAGAACATGCAAATTTCGCTTCGTATCATATTTACGTCTTAAGGTGACGGTATGCTATCTACCCGACAATGTTGTTATAGTCTTAATACTTCAAACTTTGCAGTTAGAATTATATTAAACTATGACACAACCTTGTTATTTAAATTACTGAAATTTAGCATTTAATTTAATATTACGAAGTGGCAGTGGTTCGAATCCCGCTTGTGACATCATTTTTCGCTTCGTAATCGGGTTTTATAAATAATAAAGCATATTAAATGCTAAATTTCAGTAATTAAAATAGAATCAAATTTATTATAACGCATTTAATATTCAAGACTAATCTCAGCTCATATATGTCCCACTGTTGGGATCGAGCCTCCTCACCAACAGGAGGGAAATTGACCAACTAAACTGCGCTGATCAGACGGATTGATATAGGGTTATTACGAGGCTTTCTTCTCTTTGCATAGATGTTATATGCGTTTTAGATTCCTTAATCGTTTCTTAAGAACCCTCACGGGTAAGACAGATCACCATACGGAGGTCACCATACGGAAAATATTCTCCCATATACAATTTGCGGATAGGAACATATAAATTTTGGGGACTCCTACTTTTTGGCGACTTCTCAGCAATTAATCGGTCTTTTTTCATTGGCTATGCTCTGATGCTTGTATGATATAATTCCTGATTAAGAATATAATATTTCATCACCTCTTCTTTAACCGTAGGAGTAAAATCGCCTCGCCTCCCAAGCGTGGCGATTATGCGATTTCCATTGGAGTGTCTAACAGTCCATGTCGATAGGATAAGCCTAGAATAGATGTATATTTAATATCCATTACCTGCTTTGTCCAACATAAGACTCGAACGTGAGAATTGACGATAACATGCCATATCATTGAAGCAACGAGATAAGTATTTAACAAACGAAAAACTCATTCCCAAATTGTAAATACAGATAAAATTACCATTTCTTTTCAACGTAGACAAGTTTTCAAAAACCATTATCTGAACCATCTAAAAACCAACCCCCTGGCGTGAAAAAATGACAGTAATGAACCCAGCGGACCTTCGTTAACCATTATCGTCCCCCACCAATTTTGTTAAACAAAAAACCTTGTATACGCGCAGTCGTTTAGTGACCTTATTTTAAGTGTTACAGAGTCTGCAATTATTAATCGCTTTGGCGAGATGTTATTTTGAATCTAATCGGCAAGTGGTAACTGATAGTTTTGACAAAAATGTCGAAGATAAAGAAAGGCATCGCTATAAATTCTCAGCGAGATCTTGGAATGTTATAAACATAAGTCTGTTTTATAATTAATTATAAAAAATTAAAATGTCTTTTCACATATTTTAACTCGTAACTTTTTATAGTTGGTATTTTGACTACCTTCAGATAATAATTATGCCGCTGTATGCTATATAGAACAATTATGCTTATGGTGGCGGCTTTAACCAACTTTTACATTCCTCATGGGTTTCATTGAAGACGACTAAAGGCTAAAGCCTTTGTAAACATCGACCTGGGCTAACTCCATTTGATGTCGCCTGATCAACAATTACATTGCTAAGGAGAGTTGACCTCAGACTGGCGGCTATTCATAAAACTATTGTCAAAACTTTTGCAATATGCACGATGAAGATAGAGTACATATTCTGTGGACCTTAGTAATTGGGATAAGAGCAGGAGAATGATGATGAGTTTAAATTTAATTTCATATTGAGAAAGTTACGAGAATTGCAATTTTATTAAATAGACAGAGAGGGCAGTACGAACGATATGAAGTTAATGTCGCAATGCCCATACTAATTTACGTCTGCCCTAAACAAACATAATTTTGCGAGAAAGGGATAGATTATATCTCCCCTAATAACTTCAAAAGCCGGTAACTTTGTTAATTGCTTATATTTTTAATTACATATTGTTGTATTTTTTTATAACTCACATGTATTATAAAAAATATTAGTTATACTTTAATATTTTCATAGTCAAATACTCATTTTAAAATGTTTTATTTGCTGGAATGACAGGATGCGAAGTACCAACTAAACGTATCAGTCTAAATACCTTTTGAGTTTTTCATCATCATCATTATCATCGTGGTTTATATATGTCCCACTGTCGGGCTTGAGCCTCCTCCGTAATGGGAGGGAAATTGACCCACCTTACCACGTTGGACAAGCGTGTTGGTAAAGAGATTTGTTTCAAGTTTTCCATCTATTGCATACATGTTATATGCGTTTTATATCCCTTAGTTGTCTCTTACGATCACCTACGGGTAAGATAGGGGGTGGTGAATTGTATTCTTATGCCGTCATCACACAGATAAGAGAGACTTTTTGAGATATCTCACGTTAAATTGACAAACGGTTAATAATGGGTTCACATTTAGAAGTCTAAATCAATCATATTGATTTATAACGCAACTTCAATATGATTACATATGTACAATGTGTAAATAATGTCGGGTAGATGGCACACGTCTCCTTTAAAGACGAAAATATAATACGAGCCGAAAATTGAATGTCATAAGACAGCTCACGCTGGTGTAAGTGGTAGCACGATTGGATCGGATTTCCAATAGGTGTGGGTTCGAATCCCATGTGTGACAATAATTTTTCGCTCGAAATCAAGTTTTTATAAATAATCAAGCATGTTAAATGCTAAATTTCAGAAATTTTAGCAATTTCAATAGTTAGTAAATCAATAAATTAAATAGTGTGAATCCATAATAATGTTTTGATTTTAAATCGCATACGAATCTTTAATCTAAAAATACCTCAAGAAAAGGTAACTTATCAACTTGATGGACACTATCGCGCATGTATCTCCGATGCGCAAAATGGATTCGCAATTGAAATAAATATTCGACGGACATTTTGAATTTGCAAGAGCTGAGATTTAGTACCTTTAGACTTCACGTAAATTTTAAAAGACGCATGTGTGACCTTTATTGATCTTGATCTGAATAACTAATACCACTACTTTTTGTGTCTACGTCTCACGATATTAAGCCCTTGGGCTCAGGACTACAGACCTTTGCCTAAATTGGCAGAATTGTACCAAATATACTTACGTATACATAATAGTTGATTTCATATAATTTTATTTAATAAACTACCGCTTTTATTACCGATTAAGCAAAGGCATAATATAAAATTTTGAAAATCTACACAATATGAACCGAAATTATTATCGTGATTTGGATCCAGTTCCAGATTATATCTATAAAATTTTTCATAGTAGTTGCTGCTGCACGCTGTTGACAGTTTTCTGTTTATAGTCGCGGGCCGGTCCGTCCGGGGTAGGACCACACTCTCGCAGAAGATTGAAGTCTGAGCAATGCTAATGCGCTGATGCGCTTCATTCGGTGAGCGAGAAAGCCGGAAGCCCAACTGGGTGGGTTTGGAGTTTATATTGGTAGGCAACGACCTAACTATACTCCTGTTACAGCAAAGGTCCATGGGCGGCAGTAACATTTACCATCAGGTGTGCTGCTTTCTAGTTTGCCACCAAAAGCAACAAAAAAAAATATATCCATTCATCCTTTAATCTATTGAAGTCTACTTGTTGGACTACGGACCACGATACTGCCAAAACATGGATGCATTATAATATAGTTCTGGTTATTTGCAGGCACTAAGAATAAGGACCAAGTAGCTTCGTGGATACCAGGTTAGACCAATACTAATAAGCAAGTCGGCCAATTTACAAGCATAGTTTTGATAGGATGATGAAGTGGAAGGATGTAGGTACCGGGGGAGACCGAGACTAACCTACCTAGACCAGATCGGTCATGTACTGAAGGAAGGTGGAGTCAACAGTCTCCGAAACTGGCGAGCGTGTATGCAGAGAATTATGAATGTTGAGGAAGCGAGTGAAGTATGCAAAGATAGAGTTCTCTGGCACTCTGTTCTCTCTGTCTACCCTGCAAGGGATATGGCGTGATGATATGTATGTATGAATGTAGTTTTGGTATATTAGAATATAATATTACAGTAATTAGTGCCGTATTACGCTGAAAAAGGTTATACTTACTGGTTCTTTCTTCGGGCAATACATAAGAAAATATTTATATATATTTTAATATTTATCAATTCTAAAGCAAAGTCTGTATTTATGACAAATATTTGCTAATATTGAAATTTAAAGTAATATTTTGAGCCTTCTGAGCGTGAACACTTGATCAAACTTTAAACTTACAATCAAGCAGCTTGCGACCGAGCTTATCATGGACCAAACACACTTCTATTGTCACGAAATATCAACCGCCTACCTCATCAAGAAATTCTTCAAAAAATTTCACGGACGAACTGAGTGGCAACAAAAGCGCCCCGCATTTTTTTCACCAACAAAAACGGATCTTTGGTCGCTTGAAAGGGACAGATGATAAGTTACAAACTGTGCGAAAGAGACGGAATTATAACAATGGCAGGTAAGGAGGGCCATAGACTAATTGAATATTGAGATAGTAATAACATTGGATGCATAAAATCGTGATTTGATGCGGCACAGTATTGCGAACAGATTCAACGATGTTGGATTCAATATTTCTGAGTTACGCTCTGATTTGTCCGAATATAAAAAATAAAATAACAAGGTGCAGGTCGATGTAATGCTCTACATAGTTTTTAAAATTTTAATGTTGTTGATAATTTTGTTCGTGGAAAATTTTTGTAATGTAGTAGTAAACAGCTATCCTAGTAAGAAGGAAGGTACAAGAGTTACCATAAGTTTACTTTTTGGGTAGTGGCCACAATCCGTTTAATAGTCCGAAACAACGGAATGGCGCTATGGAGTTTAATGGCGATGAATGCATCGCATCGACGACGAGGTGTATCCAGCGCATAGTCGGCCCAAAAATTAAAATAAAGGTGCACTGTGGGAAACTATAACCACGTTTCTCTCCTAGGTCTCTTGAGTCTATGGGGTCACTGAACTGGTTTCTTTACTTCAATGGCCAACCCGGCGTGAGGGTAATTTCTTCTTTTTTATTTACCACGGTTAATATTAAAATTCAGGGATATAGGTAGATATTATCATTACGAGAGAAGGAAAAACATGAAACTATGTCTGCACATCGAGCCACCAAAGTGTTTTAATTGGCAATTTCTCTTATTTGGAGGCAGTCCATACTTAAAAGGGGAGAGATATATATAAGCTGAAAAGAAATTAAACGACAGAAATGTAATAAGCAAATATAATTTAATAGTTTCTAGTACAATTGCTGTCCAATATCCCCCCCTGTACGGCTCAGAGTGATTTATTTAATGTTTAACCTAGAGTCACCCATATTGTCTGTGAAAAATATTTCTAAGTCGACAACCCTTATAATCTTGACAAGGTCGCTACACAGAGACGTGAGTTTAAGAAACAAAAGTCATTTCAAAACCGTAGACAAATTCGAGAATACAGTATCCTTTGTCATAGAGAAATCTTCTAAATATATTTTTGAAATAAATCCTTGTTTCTCAGGAGACTCTATACTGAGAATTAACAGACACAAATTAGGGTTATACAATCGTATATGGGTCGCTCGCGCACAACAGTGGGACATATAAATAAGCTGAGATGATGATGACATATTTTTCTATATAATAAAATTTAATATATTTTTTTAAGTGAAAATTCATTTTTTTGTAATAGGCTATGGTCTGGGAGGAGTTTTGGCGCGAATGTGGAAATGTCATGTCACGCTCTTGTATTATTATATTCATTTCTTTAGTTTTTGTGGTGTTATATTGAATAATTTTGCTGGTATTTTATGCAATATGGTACAGTTACAGTGCTGAAGTGTAGTGAATATGGTATAATAGTGGTTTACGTGTATTTTCATATTTGCCCAAAATTCCCAAAGAAAATCATTGATTAGGTTATCAGCGCCCGATTAATGGTGACGACTTAACTTACTGACAGACAATAACTATTAAGGCTACATAATATGAAGAAATGATGAACACTATATGAAAAATAATTAAATAAGACTTGGCTGTATGGGCTTTGAACCCTTTGCCTGTCCGAAAGGACGAACAGAACCAAAAAAAAAAGGCTATGGCATCGTGCCTGTTCCATCCAAGGCGACGAAAGAGCGATGCGCGATCATATAACACAATGTATTACTCTTTATCGCAACTGGACTGGCCACTGGTACCGGTTCCTTGACCTCAGTGGCAAAGACAACCTAACCTGCACTAAGATAATAATCATTCTACTGCGGGGATTTTACTAATATATAATTAACGACACAAAGTATTGTTCTGCGTGGGAATCGAACACATGGCTCAGGCACGGTAGGTTGGTATATTATTCAATACACCATTTAGGCAGTCGAATAATTAAGATAAATATATAAATTAAAAATCTGATTTAATAGTGGTAGGACCACATTGTGGCCAGTTCTCTGTTTACAGCCGCGGGCCGGTCGGTCCGGGGTAGTACCACACTCTCGCAGAAGATCGACGTCTGAGTAATGGCAATGTGATATTGCGCTTCGTTCGGTGAGCGAGAGAGCCGAAACCAACCCAACCCAACTGGGGTGGGTTCGGGGTTTGTATTGGTAGGCAGCGGCCTAGCTATACCATTGGCAAAGGTCCATGGGCGGCAGTGACACTTACCATCAGGTGTGCAGTCTGCTCGTTTGCCACCATAAGCAATTAAAAAAAAATAGATGACAGTAGATTTTTTGACCAACCAAGTTATCTTTTTTTATTTAAGTGTTATACTCATTGAATTATACTTTTTGCAATCTTAATTCAAACGACCCACTTCTTACAAATACATTTTTTGCGCTCGTCGTTTTTTTTCATTAAAATTATATAGATTTGTGAAATGTTCAAAGGCCTTTAAATTTTTTTGTGAGCAATGATTTCTCTTCCATTATCTAACTAGGATGATAATAATGTAGTATTCTCTTTAATAATAAAACAAGGTTATATGGTTATTTATTTATTAACAAGACAAGGTTTTGTGGTTCATCATCATCATCACAGCCCATAAATGTCCAACTACTGGGCCCTCCTCCGTAATGGGAGGGAAATTAACCTCCTATATTGCGCTGGTCAGACGTGTAGGTATAGGGTTTTGTTTCGAGTTTTCCACCTCTCGCATAGATGTTATATGCGTTTTATATCCCTTAGTCGTCTCGTACGATCACCCACGGATAAGATATGGGGTGGTGAAGAGTATTCTTACTCCGTCACCACACGGATAATGTTATATGGTTAATGGCTATAAATACAACCAACAAACTAATGAATCAACTAAAAGTCAACTAAGACATCTACATCAATTTGTGTTAAGTTTTTTTCAAGATAACGCTCTGCCCTTTTTTTTGACGGTGGGCTAGTAAGTGGTCGTACCCCGTTAATTCCGTCCGGGGCGACAGAAAGGTGAGTGCGCGACTCCATTGACTCGCCCTATATGTACCTCTCGCCGCTGTGCGACCTGGCCACCGCAATCCGGTCTTTGTCTTCGGTGGTCCTCCGGCGGTCTACCCTCACAGGTATCCTCTCAGATAACGCCATGTATTAAGGAATAAATTAGAAAACCTCACAAACGTTCTCGACTCTTGGTCTCTTCAAAAGTAGAAGGTACAATGTGTCGAACACATATAAATTAAGACAAGGTTAAGAAGAATGATTTTCCGTGTGGTGATGGAATACGAATACAATTCACCACCCCCTATCTTACCCGTGGGTGATCGTAAAAGAAGACTAAGGAATATAAAACACATATATAACAAGGAAAATCCGGAGGATGATGAGACGATGAGGTTATTTAACTACGTACAATCAAACTAATCCAATATAAGATATTCATATTTTCAAAAGCTTCTTCGCAAAACTATACACAACTCATCTAAGGCTATACAATTTTTAGCCACCGAAGACAAAGATCGGTTACCGGTGGCCCGCTCGCACGGCGAAGAGAGGTGCTTGCAGGGTGCGTCTATGGGGTTGCCCACCGCCTCTTCCATCTCCCCGAACCGATTTGCGAAGACCTCCATAGTCTACCGCAAGAAAAAAAAACGGCCATACAAGTTGTAGTATACCATTTCGTGAGAATATTTTATAATTTCTGATGTTTTACACAAGTATTACACTTTTAATATAAAAGGGCTGGTCCCGTCCGGGTTAGTACCACACCCTCGAAGAAAATCGTCGTATGAGCGAGCAGTGGCAATGTGCTATTGTGCTTTGTCCGGCGAGCTAGCTGGAAAAGCCTTTCTAGGTGTTTTTGGGGTTTTCTTTAGTAGGCAGCGATCTAGCTGTACCCCTGGTATGGCAAAGATAAATAAGCGGCAGTAATATAAAACAATTTTTACAGGATTTATCGCGTGTTAGATTTTTTATTTCTTCATATTTCGAACACTACAACGTACATGGTCACGAGCAAACAAGTTCAATTTTTTTTTTTTTTTTTCATTTTTTTTCACTTTCTTGGGTAAACAAACAATATCACAATGAAGTTTGGTTATAGTGGTTTGAAGTTATACAATATAAAAAAAAAGTGATATCCACACCGTTTACCACCGATTGGACAAATATACACATTCATATAAAAGTAGTACAGGGTGAGAGAAGAATGCCTGCATGTATGATTTTTTTTTTTTTGTATTTTTAGTTATAGTTAAAAATATATACCCATACACACGCACGCACGTACATACATATACACATACACACACATACATATACATACATACATATACACATAGCAGCAAATAATAACGTAGTAAGATATAAAATAGTAGATATGTAAAAATTATCTTATGTATTTACATCCGATGTACAGTATTAAGTCCAGATAATTTTTTATAACCATTCTTTCTATAAACAACAGTGCTGTTCGCATAAATATCGATTTCACTACAATTATAGTTACTATATTATTTAAGATCAAAAAAATATTGCACGCTAAATAAACCAGCGACTGTGCGTTTTGGTAGATGTGTAGATCTGAGTTTTTCAAATTTATGCGAATCCTTTACGCTCAATAAAAATGTAAATCATTCGTCTTCATTTAATAAAATTTTATTATGATTTACGATTTTTGAGATACGTTTACGTAATTTATGTTCATCATTCAATATTTCAGTATTTCTCCATCCACTGATGGACGTAGAATTTTCTCTTAGAACGCCACATAGCGGCAATTGCTCTAATCGCCACGCTTAGCAAGCCGATAGCTTTAATTTTTAATGTTTCCCAAAAGAATGCACCTCATTCTCCAGCTAATGCCTTTTAGTGGTAAGACCACGCTGTTGACAGCCTCTGTCTACAGCCGTGGGCCGGTCCGTCCACACTCTCGCAGAAAATCGACGTCTGAGTAATTATGCTATTGCGCTTCGTTCGGTGAGCGAGAGAGCCGGAAGACCAACTGGGTGGGTTTGAGGTTTGCATTGGTAGGTAGCGGCCTAGCTTATAGCCTTGGTATAGCAAATGTCCATGAGCGGCAGCAACACTTACCAACAGATGTGCTCCAAGCTCGTTTGCCACCATAAGCAATAAAAAAAATGCCCCAGCAGATTTTTACGACTCCCAGGGTACAAGTAAAGGTCATCATCTCAGATCATATATTGCCTACTGTTACACTCGAACCTCCTCCAAAATGGGAGGGAAATTGACCAACTATATCACGCTGATAAGATGTGATGATATTTGAATTTTTAATTCGAGTTTTCCTTCTCTTGCATATATGTTATATGCGTTTTATATCTCTTAGTAGTCTCCTACGATCACCCACGGGTAAGATAGGTGGTGAATTGTATTCTTACTCCGTCGCCACACGGAATTCGTCGTTAATCGGGGATTAATATTGATTGGATGTGATAGTAGAAGTAATCATCAGGCGAGCAACCCCATAACCTGCCATACAAGTAGCTTTCTATTTCGCCATGTGGGCCACCGATACCCACTATAAATGCAACATTGACCTATTTTCTTTTATAATACATATATACACCATGTTAATACTATTTTTTGCGCGTTCGTATACCAGATGGCGGATGACCTAAATTGCAACACCTGTTTTTTCTATATTATTGAAACTGATTACTATGTATTTTATGTCTTACTATCTTATCCCACTATATCTCTACTAATATTATAATCATCTTCATCATCTCAACTCATATATGTACCACTGTCGGGCTTGAACCTCCTCCGTAATGGAAGGGAAATTAACATAGGTACCACGCTGGTCAGACGTGTTGGTATAGGATTTTATTTCGTAATTTCCTTCTCTCGCATAGATGTTATATACGTTTTGGAACGAAGTTCCTTATCACGCGTTGTGAAGGGGGCTAGACGGAAAAAATTCTTACGAAAAGTTGTCACGACACTTTTTGCTATAGTAAGCTATTGTAAGCTGTGCGGCGTCGCTCGTCGGCTCTCTTATAGAAAGCAAGCCAGATATTTTCATTTCTATTTCGCATTGAACAGTGTGGTGTCGCGACGATTTTTTTTATAGATAGAGTGATTCAAGAGGAAGGTTTATATGTATAATATATGCATAATGTACTA
Source organism: Lymantria monacha (assembly GCA_905163515.2). Lineage (NCBI taxonomy): Eukaryota > Metazoa > Arthropoda > Insecta > Lepidoptera > Erebidae > Lymantria > Lymantria monacha. Next base: position 6,996,349 of record LR991107.1, on the reverse strand, counting down.
GAGAAACACTGATAATTTTAGAGGTTTCTAATGTGATGTCGTAAATAAACACATTATTTTGCGCTTACATTGCAAACGCTGGCTGAACCCTACGAAATAGATCAAAATAAAGTACTACAGTATTATACAGCTTAAAAAGGCCTATAAAAAAGTCCGCGATGGTATATATCTATCTCTTAAGGATAACATACTATATCCATTTTAATACTTTAAAAAATGTTCTATTATAAAACGGTAATTGAAAAGCTATTTACACAAATACTGTATTAATCCTTATCATTTTAAATACATTAGTTGGCTTGAGCATTTCATGAAGATATTTTTTTTCCTTCAGACCATGCAAATTAAATCAATACCTTAAGAGATATAGCAAAATCAAAATAATGCGCAACGAAATTATTTTCGCCCGTGACCGGGCCGCGTGGCCGGCTCGCGTTCTAGCTCGGGGCCGAAAAGTTTTGGTAGTCTAGTGGAATTGTATATCCTATTATTAATATTATAAACGTGAAAGTTTGTAATAATGTATGGATGTGAACATGTTTGTTGCTCTTTCACGTAAAAACTACTGAATGGATTTTGATGAAATTTATAGTAATATAGCTTGCACATCAGAATAACACATAGGCTATAATTTATAAAGATATTTTGCAAATTGGCTAAAATATAACGATAAAAATCGCTTAAGGCAGAAAAAAATTATATAATTAAAATAGAACTTCGTTCCATCCGGGTGTCCCTTGACACCTCCGGTTTTATATACCCTTAGTCGTCTTTTACGATGACCCACAAGTAAGATAGGGGGTGGTGAATTGTATTTTTACTCCGTCACCATACGGAAAATGTTATAATATGTGAATGTAAATTTGTTTGTTGCACTTTCACGCCAAAACTACTTAACCTATTATCATGAAACTTTGTACACGTAGTCTTCGAGGTATTACAAAAGACATAGGATACTTATTACAATAAAAAATTAAGGAGGGGTAAAAAGAATATTTTGGCAGTCATGATAGCTGAAGATATAAGTCAATAAGATTTTAATTTGACTGTCGGTAATACAGCAGCATTTAAGGTTTGTACTTTATTGGCGTTGAAATTGTTAGACTCTCAAATTTTTTGACAAAGTATACTATTGGAATGTATGATCTTTGATATTTATTTAAGGGCTTCAACGCGAGCGAAGCAGCTGGTAAAAGCTAGTAATATTATAAATTTGAAAGTTTATGAAGATGTATGGATGATTGTTAATCAATCATGCGTAAACTGTTGAACAGATTTCAATGAAAATTGGCATATAGATAGAACGTTTCCTTGATTAACATATAGGATACCTTTCATCCTGGCAATGCGTTCCCCGCGGGCAGAAACTAGTATTCTTATAATTCTCATTTCCAAAGCTAGACACGAGTATTTTTTACAATGGAAAGGAAATTGGTTTACTAATAGCCAAAGGGACTCTTCCGTCGGGGTACGATGTCAGAAACCTCCACGCGGTGTACCCTGGGTGCGGACGGCGGTCCCCAGTTCTTCTGTTATACTGTCGTCCGTAGCGAATATCTGGCGCTTCGCTCCTAGCCTTCTATCCGTAGAAGGTGACCGGACGCGAATCCGCGACGGGCTCAGTCACTCATTCATTTGAGGGCTGGGCAGGCATGTGCCACCGCCACCGTCGTCAAATCGTAAACCTGATTCTTTGCTTGTCTTAGTTTCAGGAGCGAGGGTCTTGGCTTAACCGCCCGGACCGCGAGGAAGACAACCTCTATAAAGAATTTCGAATGTACATTCGAATTCGGAAATCACCCACAATCTTAAGTTTTGGCGTGCGGCGAGAAGATGCATGGCAGATGGGTTGTTCTGTTCTTAGCACGCTCCAGCCAGGGTACCGGCTGCCCCCCTGGTTGGTAAATGTAGGCTTGCCCGGGTACAGGGATCTCTGCCCGGGTCGACGTCATAGTTTCTCCCACACTCGTGGGTTTTATCATGGAAACTTTTTTAAAAAATAATATTTACGATGGGGATCATGATGATGCCCACCTCAAGGCCCGGTCATGCCAACGCAAAACTGACCAAAACGACGCCTCGTCCTCGGGACTCGAGGCGTCCGCCGAGGGTCCGGCACACCACGCAGAGGCCCAAACAACACCGAAGCGGAGGTCGCCCAGGAGGAGCCGGGGGAAGACCTCCAGCTTCAAACGGCGATTGGAGGAGCGGCGAGCGCGCAGAAAGGCTGCCGCCGCGGAAGCGAGGAAGGACGGCGTAGAGCCGAAACGGAGCCGTCGACGGACGAGGGCGACAGCGATGTCGCAGAGCCGTCCGGGGAAGATGGGGGTGGCGGTTCTACCGCCAAAATGGACGAGGGCGGTGACATTCCCGCAGGGCCGTCCGAGAAGGATAGCAGGCCGGCTGTTGAAGCCCCCACCAGGTCGTCAGCGCGTCTTGTGGCAAAGAGCCCGGCGGCGACAGTGACAACGCTGACGACCAAGGAGAAGGCCCTCCCCTCGCAGGTGAGGAAGCGCCGCCTAAGTAAGGGTGGCAGCTCGGGTGCCGACTCAGAGGGGAGCGTGGCCAGCATGCCCCCACCTAAGGTGCCGGCTTCCCGAAGAGGGCGAGGGGCCTCGGGAGAGGAAAGGGCGGCGGCGGTTGCTGCCCGCGCCAACGGCGACCCCCCCGACCTGCGGGCCGAAAATACCCGCCTTAATGGCGAGATGTCGGCCATTCGGACCCGGAACCGGCAGTTGGGGGACATGCTGGCGGGGATGCGGCGGGCAAACCGCCAGTTATTGAAGGACGTGGCCGACCTAAAGGCGCAAATGGCGCTGCTCGCGCCGCCTGCGCCAGTTGCGCCACCGGCCAAGGCCGGCCACTCAGCGGCCGCTGCAGCGCCAAAGCCGCCTCGCGCTGCGGTGCCGACGACGTTGGGCACTGGCGTGACGGTAACACCCGTCCCCACGGCGAGAAAGACGCCAGCCGCCGCGAAGCGCGCGTCGCTGGCTGGCGCTGGCCCAGCCGCCGCGGCGAAACTGGTCCCAGTGGTGAGGATGACGCCTCTCGCTGCGGACCGCATGCCGCCGGCTGGCGTCCCTGCGGCGCCGAAGCCGCCAGGCGCCGCGGAACGGGCCCCCGAAGACGCCCAGCCGACCCCGATACTTGCGGTGGGAGGCTTACCGGACGAGGCCCTGCGCCAAATCATCGACGCAGTCGGGAAACTCGTCGATGCGCGCGTGGCCGTTCTGGAGGCAAGGTTGCCTCCAGAACCACGTGTTCGGCCGCCTCTCGCCGCGGACAAGCGGTCGCATGTGGCATCAGCCCCCGCCCCGCTGCCTTGTCAGGGTGGCCGCGTGGGTGGCAGCTACGCCGCGGCCGCGGGTGCGCCCAAGCCCAAGGGGCCCGCGCCGAAACCTAGGAAGAGGACGGTACCGGCTCCTGCCGGACCGCAGTCATCGTCGGCAACACACCGCCGGCGACGACTAGCGCGTCAACGACTGCGCCTTCCGCGCCTGTCGCGCCTGCTGCGCCCGAGGGTTGGCAGGTGGCCGAGCGCGACCGGAAGAGTCGCGGTCAGAGAAGGAGAGCGGAGGCCAAGCGCGCCGCTGAGGTCCCCGCTCCCGCTCCACAGGCAGGAGCCGGTAAAAAGAAGAGGCCGCGCAAGGGGCTCAAGTCGCCGAAGACAGCCGCAGTGGTGATCACTGTGCTGCCTGAGGCGGCTGAGAAGGGCCTCAGCTACGAGGCCGTCTTGAGGAAGGCCCGGCGGGAGCTAGACGTCTCCGATATCGGAGGCGTCGAAGCCAGGACCCGCAAGGGCCGGACAGGGGCTCGAATCATCGAGTTCCCCGGGGCCGAGGGCTCCAAGACGGCCGACAGCGTAGCTAACAAGCTTTTTTTTTTTTTATTGGTGGGCTATGGGTGCGTCTCGCCCCGCTGAATCGGTCCGGGGTGACGGAAAGGCGGCGCGTGACCCCATAGACCCACCGTAAAACCTTCTCTCTTCGCCGTGCGAGCGGACCACCGGTACTCGATTTTAACTTCGGTGTGCGTAGCTAACAAGCTGCGAGGTTTGTTTGCCGAGGAGGGTGGCATCAGGATCGCCAGGCCCGTCAAGTGCGCCGAAATGCGCATCGCGGGTCTGGACGACTCCGTGACGGTGGAAGACATCCGGGAGGCTATTGCCTCGAGAACCGGGTGTCCCATAGACACCGTCCGGGTTGGTGTCATCCGCCCCGGTCCGGGCGGCGTAGGTGCCGCCTGGGCGCAGTGCCCGGTGGAGTCGGTCAGGCAGCTGGCCGGCTCAGGCAGGCTCCTCGTGGGCTGGAGCTCGGCGCGGGTGACCGTGCTTGAGCACCGGCCTGCGAGGTGCTATAAGTGCATGGCGGTCGGACATACTCGACCGACGTGCACTAATTGCTTCGACTGCGGCGGACTGTGTTTCCGCTGCGGTCAAACCGGGCACGTGGCGGCATCTTGCGCCGCCCCGCCCCACTGCTCCGCGTGTGCGGCGGGCAATAAGCCCGCCAAGCACCGCATGGGCTCTGGGGCGTGCAAACCTCCAGCTTCGGCCCCAAAGGGGCGGGGCGGCCCTCCGACCACGGCCGCTCCCGCTCCTAGCGCGGTCCGATCGCCCGCCGGCGAGGGGGAGGTCATGGAAACAGCCCGTTAATGGCTACACCATCCATGCACCACCTCTTGCAAGCCAACACCAACCACTCCGCCGGTGCGCAGGATTTACTCCTGCAATCCATGGCGGAGTGGTCGATTGGTGCAGCCGTAGTCGCAGAACCGTACTGCGTGCCTGATCGCCCCAATTGGGTGGTCAGCCGAAACGGAACTGCGGCAATCGTCGTCTCAACGCAGCGGCACTTCCCGTCCTTGTCTCTTTTGGATAGGGGCGAGGAATTTGTCGCGGCGGAGTGGGGAGGGGTCACGCTCTACAGCGTATACCTCTCCCCTACCAGGAGAATGGACGATTTCAGGGCCTCCCTCACCAACCTGGAGGCCTCGATACGGCGACTAGCACCGGGCCTCGTCCTGGTTCTGGGGGACTTCAACGCCAAATCCACGGCGTGGGGGTCCCCTATGACGGACGACCGCGGGCGGGCGGTCATCGAGTGGGCGGCTTCACTGGGCCTCTGTGTTCTTAACAGGGGCTCAGTGAACACGTGTGTGCGGCAGCAGGGCGGGTCGATAGTGGACTTGTCGTTCGCTAGCCCCGCTGTCGCACCACGGGTGAGGAACTGGAGTGTCCTGGAGGAGGCGGAGACCCTATCGGACCACCGGTACATCCGGATGGAGGTCTCCCCTCTCCGGGACCCCGGTAGGGGTCACAGGGCGGACGGAGCTCCCGCGTTTCCGCGGTGGGCTGTGGGTCGTCTTGACAGGGACCTACTGGCGGAGGCGGCCATCGTTCACACGTGGCTGTCCTCACCGCCCCCAGCGGACGGGGTGGACGCCGAGGCTGTCCGCATCCGCAGTGCGTTAACGCAGATCTGCGATGCGGCCATGCCCAGAGTGCGGCGGCGTCTACCTCCGAGGCAGGGGGTCTACTGGTGGTCCCCGAGATTGGCGGACCTTCGTGCGGCATGTATCAGAGCCCGAAGGTCCTACACCCGCAGCCGGCGGCGTCACCGCGACGCTGAGCGGGAGGGCCAGCTGTACGAGGCGTACCGCGATGCGCGGACGGCCTTTCGGCTGGCCATCCGAGCCGCCAAGGGTGCGAGTTGGCAGGAGATGCTGGACGGTCTCGACCGTGACCTCTGGGGTCGCCCGTATCGCGCGTCGCTGAATAAGCTTCGCGCGCAGGGCCCCCCCCTCACCGAGTCCCTCCAGCCCGACTTCCTCTGTAGGGTGGTCGAGGAGCTATTTCCACGGCAGTCGGAACACACGCCCCCGGTCATGGCCTCGCCAGAACAAGACCGGGAGGCTGACGACGAGAGTGTTCCGCCCGTGACGGAGACGGAAGTGGGAGCAGCTGTGGCGCGGATTCGTTCCGCGACCACGGCCCCCGGCCCGGACGGAATACCAATCCGGGTGCTGATGTCGCTCCTCGAGCACCTCGAGCCTCGCCTCAGGCAGCTGTACAACGCCTGTTTGGCGTCTGGACGGTTCCCTGAGTGCTGGAAGGAGGGGAGGTTGGTTCTCCTGCCAAAGCCGGGACGGCCCCCGGATTCGCCGTCGGCCTACAGGCCCATCGTGCTCCTCGACGATGTGGGTAAGCTGCTGGAGCGCATCCTCGCTGCCCGCATCGTCCAGCACCTGGAGGAGGTGGGACCCGATCTGTCGGACGCTCAATTCGGTTTTAGAAGGGGACGTTCGACCATCGGGGCCCTGCTACGACTGAGGCAGACGGCCGCGGAGGCTGTCACCGGCGGGGGAGTGCTGTTGGCGGTGTCGCTGGACATCGCCAACGCATTCAATAGTCTGCCATTCAGCTGCATCAGGGAGGCGCTCCGATTTCATGGGGTGCCCTTGTACCTGAGGCGGCTGGTGGCGGACTATTTGGAGGGGCGCAGTGTCCTCTGCGCGAGTCCCGCAGGGGACATTGTGCGGACGTCCATGTCGTGCGGCGTTCCACAGGGGTCGGTTCTGGGGCCGACTCTGTGGGACATCGGGTACGACTGGGCGTTGAGAGGGAGTCTCCCCCCCGGGCTGAGCGTGATATGCTACGCTGACGATACGCTCGTCACAGCCCGGGGCAGGACACTCGAAGAGGCGGCGAGCCTGGCCACTCTCGGCACCGAGGAGATGGTCGGGCGAATCGAGGCGCTGGGGCTCAGGGTGGCCCTAAATAAGACGGAGGCCCTATTGTTCCATGGGCCACGCGTAAGGCCGCCAATCGGCGTCTCGCTAGTCGTCAACTCCGTCCACATCAGCATCCAGGCCCATATGAAGTACTTGGGTCTGGTGCTCGACGGGCGATGGTGGTTCCGGGAGCATTTTCGCCGAATTGCTCCCCGGTTGGTCGGCGCGGCGTCCGCTCTTTCGCGGCTCATGCCGAACGTGGGCGGACCCAGCTTCGAGGGTCGACGGCTGTATGCGGGTGTGATCCGTTCTATGGCCATGTACGGCGCACCCGTGTGGGCGAGGGCTCTGAACGCCCAGCTCAGGGCTGTTCTGTGGAGACCCCAGAGAGTCATGGCGGTCAGAGCCATTCGCGGGAACCGCACGGTATCGACCGAGGCGGCATGCCTACTGGCCGGGACACCCCCGTGGGACCTAGAGGCGGAGATGCTCTCCGACCTCTACCGGCGGGTGACCTCACTGCGCGACGAAGGTGGCTCCCCATCGCTGAGCGAGATAGCCACCTGGCGCGAGGACGCCCGCCGAGACGTCATCGCCCGTTGGGCTACGCGGCTGGAGAGGCCTAGACACGGTGTCGTCACCGTCGAGGCTCTCCGGCCCGTATTGATGGAGTGGATGGAGCGGCGGCACGGAGTCCTCTCCTTTCGACTGGTGCAGGTGTTGTCGGGGCACGGATGCTTCGGCTTTTACCTGCACACGGTCGCGTGTAGGGAGTGGACTTCGTTCTGCCACCATTGCAGCAGTGACGAGGACACGGCGCAACACACGCTGGAGGCGTGTCCGGGCTTTGACCGGCAGCGCCGTGACCTCGTCGCTGTTATCGGTGCCGACCTGACGCTGCCGGCTGTCGCGAGAGCGATGGTCGACAGCGTCAGGAACTGGGACGCGGTCGCCGCCTTCTGCGAGGCTGTCATCTCGCAGAAGGAGGCGGCGGAACGAGTCCGGGAGGAATCCCGCGACCCGGGCCGCCGTCAGCGGCCGGGGCGGCGCAGGCGCGAATACCTGCACCTGATGCCGCCCTAACCGAGGCCTCGGGTGATCGGACCGGGGAATTGTCCGGTCACCCGACGTGAGGCCACCGCGTGAGGGCGACGCCCCGACGGCGAAATCTGTCGGGGCGTCGACGAGAGGAACCCGCGAGGGTAAACCGCCGGGCGGGCCACCGAAGTTAAAATCGAGTACCGGTGGTCCGCTCGCACGGCGAAGAGAGAAGGTTTTACGGTGGGTCTATGGGGTCACGCGCCGCCTTTCCGTCACCCCGGACCGATTCAGCGGGGCGAGACGCACCCATAGCCCACCAATAAAAAAAAAAAAAAAAAAAAAGGGACTCTTCCGTCTCTTTATCTTAACTAAGACTTTAACAAACTAAAACATATAAGTTCCACTAACCAGATCAAGCCTCCTCCAGAATGAGAGAGGTATCGGTTACCCCGCCATGCTGGTTAGATAAGTTGGTATAGGGCCTGATTTGGAGTTTACCATCTCTAGCGTAGATACTATAAGCATATTTTATCCCTTAATACTTATATACTTAATTCTTTCTTTCTTTTAATATCTACATCGTCAACAATATCGATATAAACAATATCCGTAATATACATCAATCATAGTTTTTGTTATCTGATTAGTTATTATGACAACAGACACTGCGTAGAACGCACAACGAGCAATATTACATATATATATATATATATATATATATATATATATATATATATATATATATATATATATATATATATTCCAGTTACACATCAATCATAATTTTTGTTATCTTATTAGTTATTATGATAACGGACACTGCGCAGAACGCAAAACGAGCAATATTACATATATGTTTTCAATTTGTTAATTCATATTTATAAACAATATTCCATATTTATCATAGCTTATTCAATACTTTCTTGATAAAAAAGCTATGATATTTTTTTTAATCCAATTGATAGTTCCTGCTGATGCGAAACCATTCCGCCATAACTGTTAAAAATAAACGATAACCCTAAAATCGTCATGCAATTTGCGAGCAATATGGCGTGATCGATTATACACGCGGTTAGCACCTGCGCTCGCGCATGGTCTGATTAAAAAAACATAGTTGCGTGGGGTTCGAGCTCGTGATGTCACATAAAAAAGTTTTTGAAACTATGCGGGATATGTCATTTTTCGCTCGTAATCGGGTTTTTATAAATAATCAAGCATTAAATTAAATGCTAAATTTCAGTAATTTGAATAACAGTGTTGCTTCATCGTCTAATATAATTCTAACTGCAAAGTTTGAAGTATTAAGCCTATACAATGTGTAAACATTGTCGGGTAGATGGCGTACGTCTCCTTAAAGACGTAAATATAATACGGTGCGAGAACTGAATGTCCTACAATAGTTCATAGTAGTGTAAGTGGCAGCACGATTGGGACGGATTTCCAATAGGTGTGGGTTCGAACCCCACTTGTGACAATCATTTTTCATCCATAATCGGGTTTTTATGCGGTTATTTTCCGTGTGGTGACGGAGTAAGAATACTATTCACCACCCCATATCTTACCCGTGGGTGATCATACGAGACGACTAAGGGATATAAAACGCATATAATATCTATGCGAGAGATGGAAAACTCGGAACAAAACTCTATACCAATACGTCTGACCAGCGCGGTATAGTAGGTTAATTTCCCCCCCATTACGGAGGAGGCCCGAGCCCAGCAGTGGAACATTTATGGGCTGTGATGATGATGATGATGATGCGGGGACCGTTTCATATGCTTATGCTGACAAATAAACTACTGGTAATATTTGATTATATCGTGTATTACATATTTGAAATAAAACTATTTATACGGATTCTATCGCGTTTGTATTTGATATTTGATTGCCCGACGTTTCGAACACTTTACAACGTTCATGGTCACGTGAGGATTAAGGTGTCTCACGTCCAACAAGTAATCGTTATTACAATTTATATCTACCCGCTATAGTATTAGTTATTAAAAATTTGCCGAACGAACGCCTGGTTAAGAAGATATACAATGCGAAAGTGGAAGGATGTAGGTACCGAGGGAGACCGAGACTAACCTACCTAGACCAGATCGGTCATGTACTGAAGGAAGGTGGAGTCAAGAGTCTCCGAAACCGGCGAGCGTGTATGAAGAGAATTATGAATGTTGAGGAAGCGAGTGAAGTATGCAGAGATAGAGTTCTCTGGCACTCTGTTCTCTCTGCCTACCCTGCAAGGGATATGGCGTGATGATATGTATGTATGTATGTATTAAAAATTTTACTCTCATATTTTGATACAAATTTACTTACAAAAACCAATGATTCTATATAAAGTACTCACAGATAAATTTTAATATATAATTAGTAGGTTACGAATGAATGACCGTTTTTGTAAACTGCACCTAAATAGGTAACACCTTTATATTTCTTTTCAACAGGCTATGGGGTCTTGACACGGAAGGGTGGTGCATGGCTTTTTTTTACGATGGACTAAGGAGGTGGTTACGGCCCGCCAAATCAGTCCGGGGCGACGAAAGAGGCGGCGTGCGACCCCATAGACCCACCCTGCAAAGCGCCTCTCCTCGCCTTGCGAGCGGGCCACCGGTACCCGATCTTTGTCTTCGTTGGGCCAGGATAGAAAAAGCCTACTGATATAAAAAAAAAATATTCAAATATACTGCCAGAGTACTTACATATTGTCAGTTTTAACATTTTAAATTGAGGCTGCTAGAACCAGAGCGGCCTAACTACAAGAATCATGTTTTACAATATGGAGAGCATTAAAATTGAATTCAATTCAATTTAATCGATTTGAAATAAGTCAAAAATTTTACTTGTATTGCCATCTACTGTTGTGCTTGTAAAAAAATTTTAGGCTGCTGTAGTTTTATTAACATTTTTAAATTACGAAATTTTAATTCGGTTAAAAGTTGCAAAAATGCAGTTAGATCACTCTGGTTCTAGGAGCCTCAATTAATTGAATAAAACTACCACCGGATTGAAATGTAATTGCTACTGAGAAGATCCGGCCAGAAACTTAGCGGGTTTTTTTTATTAATACTATTTCTTTTCTGATTTTTTTTTATAACAATATAGTACAACATGATCAGTAACAATTAGCTCCAGTGTGATACCCTTTGACCCACGATATAATGTTAAATTTAAATAAAGGGTCTTTCAAATAGAGCGGGTCGATGTTAATAATTTGTAGCGGCCATTTTATTTTGGCGGCATCTGTCAAATCTGTTGTTTCTTATTCAGTCACTGATGCTAAATCACCATGGCGAGTTACACGGTTGAGCAGTATGTGCAAATGATAAAACTTTATTATCAAAATGAATGTTCGTTAGTGCAAACGTTGCGTGCATTGCGCCCATTTTACGGCAGACTCGGTGGCCCTTCAAAGTCTACTCTGCAACGATTGGTGCCCAAATTTGAGACGACCGGTTCGGTAAACAACTAACCAACACCTTTACGCCAAAGGACCGCCAGATCGCCCGTGAACATCGCCACTGTACGTGAGAGTGTTCAGGAGACTCCGAGGCAGTCGATTTCTCGCCGTGCACAAGAACTCGGCCTTCCGCAGACTTCAACTTGGAGAATTTTGCGTCGGGACTTGGGCCTGCATCCATACAAGATCCGACTGATCCAAGAGCTCTAAGTTAATGACCATAGACACCGCCATATGTACGCTGAATGGGCTTCGGAACGCTTGGTAGAGGACCCCGATTTTGGACGAAATATAATCTTTAGCGAAGAGCCACATTTTTGGATGAATGGTTTTGTTAATAAGCAAAATTGCCGTATATGGGATGACCACGACCCACATGAGGTTCACAAGGTGGCAATGCATCCACAAAAAGTTACTGTTTGGTGCGGATTTTGGTCTGGCGGCGTCATTGGTCCGTACTTCTTCGAAAACAACGACTCTCTGATTCGTGCTACCATACGAAGCCGCGGCGTACATTTGAACGATGTTATATTCCATTCATAACGGCATAAATGGCCCTTTCAAATAAAAAAAAATCGTTAATATCTCACACACATCTTGTTTTATTCAATTTTAACATTGACCCGTCCTTGTTGAAAGACTCTTTACAACGCAAAAGATTATGATTGGACCAGATGATGATTATATACAAAACACTATTAAAATAACGCGAGACGTTTAAATTTAAATATAGTTACTGCAAAAATATGAGCTCACAAATAGTAAATGTTTTTACATAGAATAAAGGATATTAACTGAAGCCTTTTGTTATTTCATAAAAGGGATCTTACTGTAAGATTATATACTGGTACATATAACAAAGACACAATAGCATACACACAGGTCGCGAGTATTAACGCTCTTGGTCCATTCTTTCATCTTGAATGGACACAGTGGGCGTAGAGTTATCAGTTTTTTTTTTAAAGAAAACATTCCGTATAAAAGAAAACATATTTGTGTTGCTGGATATTACAAATATTGAATTTATAGACACTAAAAAAAAATATAAATATGATGTCATGTAAATACAGAGGTATTGCTAGGAGATAAAATCACTCCAAGAGATTGGTACAGAGTAGTCAGTTTTCGACCTTTGTAGCCAGGGTAGAAGAACCACCATAAACATATTTGAATCACTAAAAATAATTAACAATAAATATCATCATTCTCCTACTCTTATTCCAATTACAAGTACTCTTATTTCATAGCACATATTGTAAAATTGATTGGCAATAGCTTTATGACCAGCCACCTGCCAGACATCAACCCTCCTTGGGAATGTAATTCTTGACCAAACGGCATGAGATAGAGTTGGCCCAGGTCGTTATAAGTCTTTTAATCGTCTTTTACGACATCCACGAGTAAAGTAAAGGTTGGTAGTATTCGTAGCCGCTACCACACACATGTATAAACAATAAATATATTTAAAATTAAAATTTTCCTCCCGACATAGAAAAAGTCAAGAACCAGAACTAGTTAAGACAAATCCATTAAGCTTGAATCCAAACTTAAGAGGTATTAATAGCCAATCCAGGATTTCCTTTCCTAGCTTCGAGTTGCTATTGACATCGAAGTAGCTTAGTGGTATCACCATACAATGGTCACAAATAAGTGTAAAAGTATGGTAAATACCGATTATGGGTCTAAGAACTAATTGCTAAAATTAATAATAGGAGCTGATGACCACGAAACGCCTGAGCGTGTATCAACAAATTGTAGTAAATAACTATTTCGATCACATCAGCTTTCAAACAAAGAAAAACCCTATCACTATTGGCTCATTTGTTTAAGAGCTACGACGCTATGTACAGAAACACAGATACCTCAAAGATGCCCCTCTTTTTGCGTCGGGAGTTAAAAACGTACCAAATCTAGTCCGTACAAATTCTTTGTGGAAATGAAACAAGAATACCATTCACCGCTTTTCTCCTTATTTACATCACATCATAAGAGACGAGAAAAAAGAATAAGTATCACATCTATATCTATAAAAGAAGATGTTTGTATATATGACATCGCTAAACTCGGTAACTATTTGACCGATCATTATGAAAATTGGTATGCATATGTAGGTTTTTCACGGAGAAGATTTCTGTCACCATTGATGTAAAACGTCACCAGGTGGCGCTGCGATATTTCGACTTCTATAAACAAACTAACGGCCTTGGTTTGCTCGTTATACATAAATGTCTTTATTATCCCCGAAACGAAAGATGTCACCTTATTCGAACTGAATAACCCCATATAAGTAATCCACTCTTCAAACTATCACAGCTTAAACTCATAGCAAAATCTTATAATTTACACAAAAAAAACTATTTGAATTTAATAAGATTTACAAATCGTTTTAGTTACAGACTTAAAGAATATTAATTTAAAAGAATTTTTCTTCAAACCTGGGGCACTCGTTTCGTTCAACAATTAATCATTACTACAATTCAGAATTTGTAATAGCCTGGATTTCAACGTGCACCTGTTCGAAACGATTTTAACTTAGTGCTAAAATGTAAAACTAGTTTCCATCGAATAATGTATTATTTCTGAAAGCTGTTTTGGTATTTATGAAATTACTTTCATTAAAATTTCATCTAAATTAATATTTGACACACAATTATGAATATTATTGTGCCCTCAAATCAAAATATATAACTAAATTGACTGCAAAAATGACGCATAAGTTAAGATAAAACAAGAAAGAGAAGTCAAAACGGACCTACCTTGCCAAGTGTAGTAGGTTCGATTCTAGCGTTGGACAACATTTTGTGCGATCCAATGCCCTGATTCTGAGTGTAATATGTGTCCGTTGATTGTATACAGGGTGGGCGACCGCTCCCGAAAACAAAGACAGGTAACCCTACTAGTCCTACTTGTAATGATAGGCTAGAAAAAAAATCGATTAGGTTCAAAAAAAGCGCTCACCCACAGTCCGGGTAAAGTTGTCATAGCCATCTGAGGCTAACAACTAAGACACACAAAAAAAAAAAAAAAATCTGAGTAAAGTTACGTATTTTTTAAGGGATTATCGTTACATGGCACTGTCCCAATACGATGGAAAGTGCAAAAAGATTAAAATTCGTTGTGAAAAAAATTTTTTTTTCTTCAGAATCGATTTTTGTTCTAGCCTATCATTACAAGTAGGACTAGTAGAGTCACCTGTCTTTGTTTTCGGGAGCGGTCCACTTCCACCCTGTATATGTAAAGGCCTACTACACCATCTGTGCAGTAAATATTTTAAAAAAGACCAAAAACTTTTTTTTTTTTGTAAGCTATTAAATGCCATAATCATTTGCAAATGATTTAAGTTATCACATTTGCTCAGGCATCCCGATTTACGACTTTGCGACAGAGACACTTTATTATGCGACAAAAAAATTGCTCACTCATCACTAGTCTGACAATATTAGATGAGGTAAGACGTATAACTTTAATGGAAAAGAAATATAGGCAGGTGACAAAATTTTGAAATTGAATTATGAATGTTATTCCTTACAAAATTTTGTGTTCATATTTTATGAATTTTTCGAATTATAGCTATGTATATTTAAAGATACTACTGAAACTAGAAACATGAAATTTCAACATTAATTTCTTATTGTTGTGTATAGACTCAATAAATAAAAACTCATAGTGAAAAAGGATTTTACAAAATTCAACTCCGAAGTGGGTGAAATACAGTGATAAAGTTTGTATGGGAACATCTGCTACTGAGAGAATATATCCTCCCTAAATTTGTAAAATAGGGGGTGGATTTTTCTTTTAAATTTTTCAACTTACAATACAAGCAAAAAAATTGATATTTAATGGCGACGTCACATACGATTTCTACGTGAATACGCGGGCTAAAACTGAAACATATAATAAATATAAGGAAAAATCTAACATAGAAGATAAAAGAAAATAATTTGACATCTCGTTTAACACAGACCAAGATCAAGAGGTGAAAAAAGACTATAATCGCCACGGGTCGCGATCGCAGTGATTTGGTATAAATTTCCCAAAAGAGAAGTATTACCCTGTCTCCTGGTTTTCATCAGGGCTCCTAGCCTTAGTTGATTATTTTTCTAGCTCTAGCTTTAGTGGGGAAACCTTTTCATTTCAACTCATGTACATCTGTTGGGCTTGGGCCTCCTCCTCCTCCATAGGAGGGAAATTGGTGTACTATACGCCGATCAGACAGGTTGGTACAAGGTTTTATATCGTATTTTCCTTCTCTTGCTTGTTATTAGCATATCATGTCCTATAATGTCATGTCCCTCTTTAAACGAGGTTTAAGAAGAGCACTTTCTTCACGGTAGGCAGCCGTCCAACAATGCCCTGGTATTGGAAAAGTCCATGAGCGGCAGTATCACTTATGAGTATGCTCGTTTGCCACCACTGGCGATAAAAAATAAAAACAACAGGCAGTCATGGGCGGACTGCCGATAGAAGTGAAAACTATTAACTTAAGACTAATTGAAATAATCATAATTTTCTAATTTTTATATAAAAATAAAAAATATTATCGAACATCTAGGAATCGGTTTATCACGCTAGTATAAGTAAAGGTTATCAAACCACAATGATACTCATTTCATGACATAAAGGTGAAATATTAAAAATACAATTAAAAATAAATAATGCCATACTTTTAAATGCAAATATTGATATGAATATTGAAAATATTTGAAAATAAATTCTTTATTTTCATTATTCATTTATCTATATAAAAACACTACTCATAGCTATAGAGTATACTATTAGCATTAGCATGTCGGTGACGCGAACCTATAAGTTTTTCCCCTCCAAAAACGCTCAACGCGCCTAAAGAAGTTTTCATATAGCTATAGATATACTATTAGCATTAGCATGTCGGTGACGCGAACCTATAAGTTTTTCCCCTCCAAAAACGCTCAACGCGCCTAAAGAAGTTTTCATATAGCTATAGATATACTATTAGCATTAGCATGTCGGTGACGCGAACCTATAAGTTTTTCCCCTCCAAAAACGCTCTACACGCCTAAAGAAGTTTTCACTTCAAAAAAGAAATTAACTGGTAAATAGTATTCCTTAGTCCATCAGCAAATGAAAAACATAATGGGTTGTTTAATATGGAGTATTATTATTAAAAAGTAATAAATATTCATCATTCTCCTACTCTTATCCGAACTACTTGGGGTCGTTACAATATGTGTTAGTTTTATGACCAGCCGCCAGCCAGACGTCAACCCTCCTTGGGAATGTAATTGTTGACCAAACAGCATCAAATGGAGTTGGCCCAGGTCGTTATAAGTAGTTCTGAGTTGAATGCCGAAAGGCGACCCTCTGACACTCCACAAATAACGGCGAAGTGGAGCTGCTGATGATTTTTAGTGGGTATTCCGGTTGGCTACTAAGCTACCGCCGAGCCCCACATACCCCCCCCCCACACCATCAATGGGGGGCATGCGTAAATGCATTTTACATCAGCGTAAAAAAAAAAAAAGTTCGTTATAAGTAATAAATATTATAAAGAGATAAAATTCGGTTCGAACTATAAAAACTGAAAATTCCTTTAATTAATAGATGTATCGTCGAATTGCTTGTTGATGGGTTAACTATGTATTACAGGCCTAGATATATCGCTACGTTTTATTTTTAGTACATTGCGGCCTAGATTTGGGGTCGCTTGTTGTTTATTTATTCGTTTTTTATATATTTATTTTAGTGAAATACTCTATGCTGGAGTTAATTTATGAAAATATTTTTGTAGTGGTAGGACTATAGTGACTATACTGTCGATAGTTTTCTATCTACAGCCACAGATAGGCGAGTCCGGATTAGTACCACACTCGCAGAAAATCGACGTCTGAGCAGTGGGATTGTGCTGTTGCGCTTCGTTCGATGAGCCCAAATTTCTGTGTGGGTTTTGGTTGGTGAGCAGCGGCCTAGCTGCATCTCTGGTATTACAAAGGTCCATAAGAGGCAGTAACACTTACCATCAGGTGTGCTACTTGCTCGTTTGCCACCAAAAGCAAGTGTACCCATGATTATGAACGTGACTGTGTCATGTATTCAATTCCCACGCAAGACAATACTTTAAGTGTTCCACAAATTGCTTTTCTAAGTCTGGATGTTAACTGTGTCCACTAATTGTATGTCTATAAAGTCCCTCGCAATACAATAATTATTGCCTTAACGCCTGTGCCTTACACCCTACAGGTGTCACCTGTTAAATAAAAAGCTAATTTATAAAGAGTTTTTTTTTTGTTGTTTTTTTTTTATATTAAAGTTTAAAAATAGGAATCCAATCTCCCGTCTCTTTTTACATATAGTATATATTAAAATAAAATTTCACAAAAGACGTAGAAATTTATAAGTAACTTAGAAAATTATATGACATATTACTTTTAAACAAAAGAAAATTGACATTTACATAAATTAAAACACGAAGTTAGTGAGTGATATTATGTGAGCGAGATGGCGCGGGCGTTAGTTTTCATTCGAATACAATATAGTGGACCAACCTTAATATTCGATTAAAAACAAACAATCCTTGAAATTCATTTCATTCATTCCAATCCGATAACGCAGGGCTGTCGCTGAGCTGTTTTTTCTTTTATCATAAGGATGTCATAGAAATAAATGTGAAGTGATAATATTTATAGGCACGCCGTGTACTTTCTTTTGTGGTTTAATTTTAGTATTATTAAGCTCGCCTTGATGAACTTTTCAATTCTGTCATACGGTCTTAAGCTGCTTGCTGTGTGGTAGCGGCTACGAATACTACCAACACTTATTTTGCTCGTGGATATCGTAACAGACGACTAAGAGTCTTATAGCGACCTGGGCTAACTCCATGTGATGCCGTTTGGTCAACAATTAAATGCCCAAGGAGGGTTGACGTTTGGAAGGCGGCCGGTCTTAAAATTTTTGCCAATAACTTATACAATATTTACTATGAAAGAAGAGTGCATTGTATCAACCCCAAGTAGTTGGGATAAGAGTAGGAGAATGATGGTCTTAAGCACACCCAAATATTTACTTTTTTTGTTGCATTTGAGGTTATTGATGATGAACTAGTCAACCAGCCAATAGCAAGTTCTAATTATAGCTCTGTATAATAAAAATAGTTCTATGTCAAATGTATAATATTTGATTAAACATCAAAAATCATTGAGAGAAAAGAATGATTTATTAAAGAATATTTTTTTAAAGTTACGTGGGAATTGTAAAAATAATTAACAAAGATTTCTTAGAAAGGAAACATTTTTTTTGAGCATGTATTTTCCAATTCATCCACCCTACCTATCAACATCTAGTTTTGGATATAGGCCTTCCACTCGCTGGATAATGCCTTATTTATGTTTAGTAAGAGGTTCTTCAGGGGAGTGCTGCTGATCGATCTCCTGGTGATTCCTTAACTGATTTTGAATTGCTCCAGGAAAGAAAGGCTTAGCAACATATTGTTCTTAACATCAAACTAATATTCGGATATTTAAACTTTAAATATATATATAAAATTAAATTCGACAACCCTAAAACCGATACATAGCAACGAATGAACGAAACAAACGAATGACTGCTTTTATATTTATGCCAAGTATTTTTAAATGCCCGCGCATTCTGAAACTTCCAACAATGCAACGATTTCGGACGATCAATTTTACATGATACTGAATAACTATTTGCTTAATAGCGTTATTAAATGAAGCGTTCTTAAATTAAACGTATGAAATAAAACAGATAGAATAACGAAACGTAATTCGCTGTTATGTAATTTTTTATTTTGTATCTTGACATTTGAATAGTTCTTTTTTTAAAGTATATTTATAAAGTTTTTTTTTTATTAATACTGCAAGCTCTGGGCACCGAAATGGGCCAGGTTTTCTGTTAGCTTTTTCTCATTATTTATATTTTATATCATCATTCTCCTACTCTTATCCCAATTACTTAGGGTCGATACAATATGTACTCTTCTTTAATAGTACATATTGTAAAAGTTATTGGCAATAGTTTTATAACCGGCCGCCTGCCAGACGTCAAAAATTAAATTCCTAAGAGGGTCCTTAGGAATGAGTTGGCTCAGGTCAACTGGGCAATAAGGCAAGTCAATAAGGCTCTTCGTCGTCTTTTACGACATCCACGAATCCCACTACTTACGAGGTATATAGAATATATTTTTAGTCTTTCTGGTAAGAATATGCCGAGAAAATCGACGATAGCCTGCACAAATTGCAACAACACTTTTAGTTGTTTAAAGTCCGAACCTAGAATTGTACGATCGGCAATTGAATGTGAAAGCTATTTAACTAACTTCTAGCAAATGAAACTAGTTTTTGACAATCATTTTAATTATAATTATATTTTTACGTCAAATAATATTTACTAATAATAATTTCACGTCTAATAATAAAAATGTTATGTCATTAATTAAAATAATAATTTTACATTAAATTATGTTACTTCAAAATTTCTGCTTCTGCCGTCTATGAACGTCTCAGTGGATTGGTAGCTGGTGAGTACTGGCCTTCTACAAATGAAGGAAATTAGGCAACTGTAATACGCTGCCTAGATGAGTTTACAAAGAGTTTTATTTCGAGATTTCCTTCATTAGTAATGATGTTATCTTACACTTTTTAATATTTAATCTGGCTTTATTTAATTACTAAATACATTCAAAATCACAGCACGGGTAGCCAAATAAGGCCATTGTCTAAACTTGCATTTCAAATATCGGCATATGGGCCAACTGAAAGCCGCAGGGGTCGTACCAGCCCCTAGTTGAGGGTGGAACCATTAATGATTCGCAGTTTTTATTGTTTCCCCAATTATTTCAAGTCATTGTGGTACAATCAATCAAATGTAATGAAAAGCTAGTCTTTATCAGTTCGAGTAATGCAGATATTTTCGAGGGTAGTTTAAAGTACGTATTTATAAATGGAAATGTTTGCCGTGTAACGACTATTTACTTTTATGGGGCAATTATTGCGGTAACTTATTAGTGATGGGACTATAAAGATATTTTATTCGAATTTATTCAGAACTATAAAGTTGAACGCGTAAAATGGATATCGATTTTATTTGCAATGATTTTTGAGCATTATTTTAATGAGCTTTTTAAATATTATAGGTATATGAATTTCTATTGCCAAACCCTGTTTTTTTTTGAGTTAGCTATGATTCAGTCTCATAGTTTGGTCATTTTTGGGACACTCCAGATCCTGCACCGTGTCTAGGCATTGCGGACACTGACTGACCTATCTCATTTAAAATGTATTTGTATTTTTGATCTTATTGAGCAATAACATAGAAACACTTCTTACAGAAGAACATTTTAATTAATCAGCAATGAATTCTGAATAGAATTAGACTATGATTATAATACATTTGTTTACAGAAAATGATAAAAGTTTACGTCTCATTCTTCATCTATATCCCAATTTAAAATGTCTATTTATGAGTATGATAAATATATATAAGTTCGCGATATAAGAGTCGCTTAAGCTCTTTTCCTCGCAACGTTTCCGTCACATAAATAGATTGCGAATCAGAATTTCAAAGCTCTCCCAAAACTACACTTCATAATAAATCGAATTATACTTATGACGTCATTATACACTAAATAAAATTCGAATTCAAACAAAAATCCATCAAAGTTCAAGCACATCACTATTACAGTACTTGACGTATATTGTAGCGTATGATTTTTTAAATTATATTGTCACGCAAACTATACGATTCCCTTAGCAAACCCACAGTCATGATTAGTTGCTGTTTTGTTGCTGACAACGGTATTAATGCATGTGAAGTAGTCTGCTAAATTTGTTCAATTGTATTTCCATCTAAGTACACGTGTCTTCTTCTCCGTGACTTCTTCTCCAGTCCTCGTATGACCTTGAGTGTTCGAAACGTCGGAAAATTTAAAATCAAACACAAACGCAATAAAACCCATAAAAAACGTTATATTTACTACTCTAGCAGATGCCCGTGGTTTCTGCATAGTTGCGGCACCCGTGAAGATACGGGAATGATAAGCCTATGCTACTCGCTGATAATGTAGCTTTCCATTGATGAAATAATTTTTAAATTGGTTTAGTGGTTTAGGCGTGAAAGCGTAACAAACAAACTCAAAATGGATTTTATAATATACTAGCTTTTACCCGCGGCTTCGCTCGCGTTGAGGTCCTTAAATAAATATCAAAGATCGTACATTCCAATAGAATTGTTGGTCCAAAAATTTGAAAATCTAGCAACTTCAACGCTAATAAAGTACAAACCCTTGGTGCTGTATTACTGACGGTCAAATTAATATCTTATTGACTATAGCTTCAACTATCATGCCTACCAAAATATTTTGTTTACCCTCCATAAAAATATTTTTTTTTTACAATAAGTATCCTATATCCTTTCTAATACCTCGAAGACTATATGCAGAAAGTTTCATGATAATCGGTTAAGTAGTTTTGGCGTGAAAGCGTAACAAACAAACTTACATTCTAATTTATATTAGTAGGGAAGAATGTGAAATACTCGTGTAAATACCAAAAATCATTCAGTTTCTAGCTGTCTCGCTCACAGAACGAAGTGCAACAAAATTGCCACTGCTCAGACGTTGGTTTTCTGCAAGACTATCACGGATGGACTGACCCACGACTGTAGACAGAAAACTGTCAATAGTATTGCCCTCCCACTATTAAATGAATGACAAACGCAATCTATGTTATACAAAAACTCAAATAATTATTAGAATGTTTCCATATAATACAAACATTTACTTTCCATAGTATGTCTTTCCGACACACTCTATCTAGTTAATTAAAACTACATCGGGTTAGTAAAGATTGGTAACACATAGTATTATTTATTTGGACCACATAAGTATGTTTACTATGGCAGTTCTTTACTGCAGGCCGGAAAACGACTCGAGAGGAACCCATGAGGATAAACCGCCGGGCGGGCCACCGAAGACAAAGATTAGGTACCGGTGGCCCGCCCGCACGGCGAAGAGAGGAATTCTTGCAGGGTGGGTCTGTGGGGTTGCGCGCCGCCTCTTCCATCGCCCCGGACCGATTTGGTGGGGCGCGACCACATCCATAGTCCATCGCAAAGGGAAAAATAAAGACTGGAAAACGTTGGCCAAGGATATTGGCCCAATAGCGATGAGGAGGGAACACAGGGGTGGCTTATGGACCTGCATAACTACCCTTCCATAGCCCCAGATGGAATAGGTGTCCAGACTATAGCCTGCCATTAAAAAAAAGGCCGCAATAACGTGCATAGAGTTTTATTTCAACCTTTCCTTACATTGCAACGATGATTATCGCTTACGTCCCTTAGTCATTTTACGATACGCATGGGAAATGGAGGGTGGTGATATATTTCATTTCTTTTCCGTCACCATAGGGTTAATACTTACATGTATATTTTATTGAATACGCAAAATAATAGCTTATTATCACGCAGGGCATACATATAATAATATGGTTTTGATGTTTTTTTTATTATTCTTATTTATTATAAGAGGCTCATAGAGCTTGTCAGCCTCATGTTTTTGGTGTTGTGATAGTACATTTTAATTGCTGTTTAATATTTAAAAACGTCTTTTAAAAGTAGGTTTTAAATTTGGATGTACTTATTTTTTAGATATGTTTTTATTTCCATTGTATGACTTGGCGTGAATTGACAACTATGGAAAACGAATGGATGGACGGATGATGGATCAATATTAAAAAAGGGTTAATTAACTAACCCTTTTTTAATATTGATAATTAATTCAAACTTGAGTAGATATGGACAACCCGTAAGAGATTTTTATTTATTTTTGAGCACTTTTTAACAAAAGTAATGTCCCTCCCTCCTAATGTGGAAGCCTTGAGCCCAGCAGCGAGACGTATAGAAGCAGAGATGACGGACGGACGCAACTTAGATATAAACATAACTTAGATTTTGGGAGATAGGCACCGGGCAGGTTAACAAGCTGGATGGACTACTGAAGACAATCACTCAAAGGACCATCATCATCAACCTGCTCTTATCCCAATTTATTTGGGGTCGACGCAATATGTCTTCTCCTTCCATACAACTCTATCAGACGTCATCTCTGTGGTCACTCCTTGTCTATCCATGTCATGTTTCACGCAGTTCATCCATCTTTTCTTCGGTCTTCCCTTACCCCTTAAGCCTTCAACATTCATGCTTAAAGCTTTCCTCACAACATTACTTTCATCCCTTCTCATCACATGTCCATACCATGTCAATCTTTCACTCCTTAATTTTTCCGTCACTGGCGCAACTTTCAAACTTCCTCTCAAAAATCACTCAAAGGACCAGTGGAATCTTTAATAGATTGAGAGTGATTACTGTGGATTAGGGGGCTCTTTACTACCCTGCTGTCATCGAGGTTAGCCGATCAGAATAAAGTAATCGTAGCCCAACAGTAAAAAGTTATTTAAGCTAGATATTTTTTTTTTTTTTTTTTTTTAAAAAGACACCTCCCTGCACTAAGCAAATAATCCTTGTACTGTGGTGGACTTTACAAACATGTAATTAACGCAGACAAATTACACCCAGACTCAGAACAACACTTTGTGGATCGCACAAAGTATTGTCCTGCGTGGGAATCGAACCCACGGCACTGGCATGGAAGGTCGGTATCTTAACCACTACGCCATCTGTGCAGTCTAAATAATTTAATAATGTGAAATTAAACTTCATTTCGCTTAGATGAAGTGATTGGGTGGTGTTTGTGGGATCCAGTCGAACCACATACTTAATACAATGTAAAATTTTATTTCAATTTTACATTATATCAGGGTTCAAAGGGCATCATCATACTGGAGCTAATTATTTATTACTGATCATGTTGTACTATTTTTTTATAAAAGAGCCAGTAAAGAAATAACAATAATATACAAACCCCCTAAGTTTCTTGCCGGATCTTTTCAGTATCGGTTACGTTCCGATCTGGTGATAGCTTATTGGATTAATTTTTTTTTTTAAAACTGATAATATTTAAGAGCCCTTGCAGGTTTATTTGTATTATTGCATAATAAATAAATTTGAATTTAAATTTATTGTAGCGGTTTAAATAAATACTCTATTCAAACCTAAAAAAATATGTCACAGCGGGCGAGAGACATCCTAGTAAGGGAATTAATTAAAAAGTTACCAAACACACCTCGCTAATTAAGCCGATCCTTAAACTTTATAAAATTGTTACATATTAAAGTGTTGTTGTACATACCTTTAGTCCCTTTGGTGGACATCAAAATTGTAATAAAAAATACTATGCTATAACAACCTTACCTCCCTCCCTTCCCTCCTTTCCAGTTAAATAATTACCAACACATCATATATTAAAATCTTCTCCGAAACACGCTACATCTTATGGTATCAGTATTATGCCGATCGGTTTAGTAGTTTTCGGAGTATAACCGAACAAACAAACCGACACTCCATTTAATTTTTGCATTCGAAAACAAAGTACAATTTAATCAATTACCTTTTGCTTTACTTTAAATTTAAATCTAGAACGTGTAGCAATACATAACGCAGTGCTTGTCCCAACATTACTGTATGGAAGCGAGAGTTGGGTATGCAGAAAAGAGTATGAAAGTAAAATTAATGCGGTCGAAATGCGATCTCTTCGGAAAATCTGTGGAGTTAGGCTGACCGAGCGCATTCGTAACGACGACATAAGAGAGCGAGTAGGTATGAAAGAGAGTATTGGTGTAAAGATGCGAAAGGGAATGCTCCGATGGTTCGGACATGTGGAAAGAATGCCGAACGAACGTCTGGTTAAGAAGATATACAATGCGAAAGTGGAAGGATGTAGGTACCGAGGGAGACCAAGACTAACCTACCTAGACTAGATCGGTCAGGTACTGAAGGAAGGTGGAGTCAAGAGCCTCCGAAACCGGCGAGCGTGTATGAAGAGAATTATGAATGTTGAGGAAGCGAGTGAAGTATGCAGAGATAGAGTTCTCTGGCACTCTGTTCTCTCTGCCTACCCTGCAAGGGATATGGCGTGATGATATGTATGTATGTAAATCTAGAATAAGTACTCATTATTTATTAATATAGTTTTTATTATAACAATAATTAATAATTATTAATTATTACTTTTATATAATAAAAAACTAGACAGTGAGTTATAATGATTTACGATAGAAGCAAAATTTTTACAAGAAAACATTTTTATTGTTCATAAATTACCTTTAAATATTATGGTTCATCGTCATCATCTCATGATTTCAGATCATATATATCCCATTGTTGGCCTTGAGCTTTCTCCATAATGGGTGGAAAATTAATATACTATACCACGCTGGTCAGACGTGTTGGCGTAGGGTCTTGTTTCGAGTTTTCATTCTCTTACATAAATGTTATATGCGTTTTATATCTCTTAGTTGTTTCTCTTTCTGGGTGGTCGACTCACAGGTAAGATTGAGGTGGTGAATTGTATTCTTACTCTATCACTACACGGAAAGCCTATTAATATAAATTTCTTCCCAAATTCGCGAAAATTTGTATATCAAATTGTATGACGAACTTATGTAAGTATGGAATGAAGCTGCCGTTCGGACATTTTTTTTCGCCAATTCTTCGTTACTATTTGTGAATCAAGCTTTCAAAGGCGTTTTATGAAATCATTCACATTAAAAATATATAATTTATATCCCCCGAGCAGGCTCGTGGAAGAAGGATAACTCGAAATAAAACATATACCAACACGTTTGCCCAGCATGGTATAGTAGGTCAATTTTCCCTCTCATTATGGAAGAGGCTCGAGCTCAACAGTGGAACATATTTAAACTGAGACGAAGGCTCGTCATGTTCAGTTGCCAAAAACATGACTGACTGACATGACTTAATCATAACCAGTACTATTATAACGAATCTATGTAGGCAAAATTGTAGAAAATCCAAAAAATATTATTATAACTCCAGATTACAAACTGGGGTCTCACGATCGGCAGTCATGGATTTCACTATATGGGCTATGATGTCAATAAAGTATATAATTAATACAATTTTAATCAAACACATTACATTAGAATGCTTCGTTGAAACTAATGCCTGAAGTTTATGCGACTGAGAGATCTTAGTCTCATCATCATCATCAAGATCTTAAACTAATTTAAAAAAAATTTTTCGCAGTGCTATGGTTTGAATACACGCCGTTCGTTCCATCAGGGCGACGGAAGGGCAGTGCGTGGCCCCATAACGCACCGTATACCCTTCCATCACCATTGGGCCAGCCACCGGTACCGATTCCTTGACGTTCGTGGCCAGTCTGGGAGGTTACTCTTTCGGGTACCATCCGCCATCGACGCTCCGGCTAGTTGCCGGGGCGTCGCTCTCATGCGGTAGCACTGCAAATACTAAAGGTACTTTTAAGAAAAGAGAAAGAAAAATTTGCTAACTAATATAGTTAAACTTACGCATAACATTTTATTATGTTTCACACATTTTGCTTCTATAAGAATATTATTATTGTAACGTAACGAACCAACGCAATCGCACCTATTATCGTAACTCCAAGCCTTTGCCCCCCTATATTGGTACGCCTAAAAAAATTTAGCTTCAAAAAGGATTTAATTAAATTTCATATCAAAATAAACACTTTAAAAAGCAAAACACGCAACTTAATTATAAAAGACTTTTGCCCTATATTATATAAATTAAGTGCGCATATTTCTCAGAACATCCGTTTTCGGTGACAAAATGGCTGGTACTTCCCTTAACAATTTTCATCAAAGCCACCCTTCTGAAAAGTCCTTAAGAGGAAATAGCTGGAGATAGTCCTCGGCTATTACCGGCCAAAGTTCAAATTTGCCCCAAACTACCCCCCACCCTCCGCGAACACTTGGTTATTTAACCTGAATGCTTCCTTTACACGTGAAAACGAGCGAGTCGAGTATCAGCTTGACTTATTCACGAATTTAAATTTTATGGAAAAATATAAGCTGTACAATATTGTTTACAAAATTTAATTACTTTATTCCTCAAATATGAAAAATATATCGGAATGTAATATGACGCAAATATATGTACTACACAATATATGACTAGTTTTTGTTTAAAATAATATGGCGGTCGTAAAAGATAACTAAGAGATATAAGCAGATAACATCACTGCAAAGGCAGGAAAAACCTGAAATAAAATTCTGTACTCTCTATATTCATCATTAGAGATAAAATCCTCATAAAAAATAAACTTTAGTTGCAATTCTAACGATTTCAATAAAAAAATATATTCTGTAGATTAAAAATTCATTAGATATTTTTTTATTTAATTGTATTTATGTTTAAATAAGTACATTTAATGCTAAGTTTTAAAATTAAAATAAAATACAGAATAGGGAATAAAAACATAAGCCGCAATCAGTCATCGAAAAGTTCTTCCGCATCACTGAAGTTAGTTTTTTGAAATATCATTACAGTTAAATTTATAATTTATTTTTGGTAAATGCAATCGCTGCGTGGTAGCGGCTACGAATAATTCCAACCCTTACTTTGCTCGTGGATGTCGTAAAAGACGACTAAGAGCTTCATATCGACCTGGGCCAACACCACCTGATGCCGTTTGGTTAACAATTACGTTCCCAGGGAGGTTTGACGTCAGGCGGGCGGCCGGTCATAAAACTATTGCCAATAACTTTTGCAATGTGTAAGAAGAGGAGTACATATAGCGTCGACCCCAAGTAATTGGAATGAGAGGAGGCAAATTATAATTTTGGTAAATGCAAAAAGCATTTTTTTTTTCGTGTGACTTAGTTGTTAGCCTCAGATGGCTATAACAACTTTACGCGGACTGTGGGTGAGCGCTGAGGGCACTCAACCCGAAATATATATATACAAAATTAGTCGCTTTTATTATTTGGTTGTCTCTTGCGACACCCAAGAAAAAGAAATGATAAATTGTACTATTCAATGTCTCCCTGCTGGCTTGAGCCTCACATCCACAAAAGGAAGGAAATTGATCGTGTGGGTCAATTCGTTAGTTAGACTTTTTTTTTTTTTTTTTTTTTGTGTCGCTTAGTTGTTAGCCTCAGATGGCTATGACAACTTTACCCGGACTGTGGGTTGGTATAGGGTTTTATTTCAAGTTTTCCATCTCTTGTACAGATGTTATATGGCATTTTACATCCCTCAGACGTCTTTAACAACAGAACAGTATGATAAATTATATTCTTACTCCATTATCACACGGAAATAATCTCTATTAAGTGAGATGAGAGAAAAAAATCGTTAAGTTATACCTAAATTTCACTCATATAATAATTAATGATATGAGTGAAATTTAGATATGAATCAATCATTTAAGGATGTAGGTACTGGGGGAGACCGAGACTAATCTACCTAGACCAGATTGGTCACGTACTGAACGGAAGGTAGAGTCAAGAGTCTCCGAAACCGGCGAGCATGTATGAAGAGAATTATGAATGTTGAGGAAGCGAGTGAAGCATGCAAGGATAGAGTTCTCTGGCACTCTGTTCTCTCTGCCTACCTGCAAGGGATATGGCGTGATGATATGTATGTATGTACCTATGTAATTAACCATTTTTTCTTGGCGCCGGACTATGGTGTGGTCACACCCCACTAAATTCGTCTAAGGCTACAGAAGACATAGAGCCGTGCTACAAAGTACCTATCTACGCCGTGCGAGGGGTATAACACATCCTTGCCTAACCTTTCCAAGATAAAAGTATTAGACATAGAATAAATCTTTGCCATCATGTTTATGTAATAACACATTATATATCCAAACAACATATAAGTTTAACCTTATTATTGCACATCTAAATGTCTATAGGTCAGTCATGACTGACAGGTCGGCCTTGGATTCTCACCTCTCTGAGAACACAAGTTACCGAGTTAGCTAATTGCAGCTTTTAAATATTGTAACATAACTAGTTGTAATTGTGGTTTCGTAGGCGGTTATAATAGAATATTTTAACAAAAACAATTCAGTATTTATAATATAATACGATGCGAGAATTGAATGTCCTACAATAGTTTACGGTGGTGTAAGTGGCAGCACGATTGGAACGGATTGCCAATAGGCGTGGGTTCGAATCCCACTTTTTATAAATAATCAGGCATATTAAATGCTAAATTTCAGTAATTTGAAAAATAATTCAGTATTTACTAAAATAAAAAATGCACTAAAATTAAAAAAAAAAATCTACATTGACAAATAATAAAAAATGGTAACATCATCAATATATGTTTGTGACATCATTTTTCGTTTTGTAATCGGGTATTTATAAATAATTAAGCATATAAAATGCAAAAAATTTCAGTAATTTGAATAACAAGGTTGTGTCATCGTTTAATACAATTCTAACTGTAAAGTTTGAAGTATTAAGCCTATACAATGCGTAAACATTGTCCGATAGATGGCATACGTCACCTTGAAGACGTAAGATATAATATGAAGCGAAATTTGCACGTCCTAAAATAGTTCACGATGGTGTAAGTGGCAGCACGATTGGGCCGGATTCCCAATAGGTGCGGGTTCGAACCCCGCTTGTGACATCATTTTTCGTTTCGTAATCGGGTATTTATAAATCATCAATATAGTCAATTGTCGGTCAACCAAATACGTATTATTAGAGGATTATCCAAAATTATTGGTCAAATTACAATTAAATTGAAATGAAACCACACGTGAAGCACTAGAAAACCATTGGACCGATCATTATGAAAATTGGTATATATATGTATTTTTTCAGGGAGAAGGTTTATATACTATCCTCATCGATGTAACTCGCCACCCGGCGACCTGAAATCGACTTCTACAAACAAACCAACGGGCTGGTTTTACTAGTTTATTATAAACTTAATCTACTTGTGAAAACTGTACGACAATCCGTTCAGTAACTTTGGAGATAAGCGAATACATACATACAGATATACAGACACACAGGCTGACAGAAAATTCCAAAAAATATTCTTTTGTGTTCTGTTAATATTTTCTTACTGCCTAGATTCAGTTTATCAAATGTACAAACACGGGGTTTCTACTAATCTATATATATATATATATATATATATATATATATATATATATATATATATATATATATATATATATATATATATATATATATATATATATATATAAAATGCTTTGTCCTGAATGATGGAACAACGCACAGCCTAAACCACCGATCGTAGAGACCTGAAACATCGAGGGTGTATTCTTTTTGGGACGTAGGCGTCCGATAAGAAAGGATTTTGTCGAAATTATACCTCTAATGGGGTGAAAAGCAGGGCAAAGTTTCTATGGGACAACGTGATTCCTTGGTCCAATTTATTATATGTAGACTATCTTACTACGTAGATACTTCTACTAGAAATATTTTTTTCTCCTTTCTAGTTTAAGTATGTGCATTCCGATCGTTGACATAATTATAGCTGTTATATTCGCTATCATAACTTTCAGAATTGATTATCTACAACGTTTTTTTGATAAAGATTCTTTAAAATCTTGACTTGAGGAGATAAACGCGTTATGAGCAAACAAACTTTTAAGCTTCATAGTATTTATGTAGATGAAGCAATTATACAAATTTATTGCAGAACAACTGTGTAAACTAATAGATTTTTATCTGTTTTAATATATTAAAAAAAAGAATCTTGGATTGACCGTGTGAGAGCATTTATGTGGGTAAACAAGTTTTTGGACCACCTGATGTTAAATGTCTGTTGCTTATGGTCACTTTCGACATAGAAGAGACTTTATTTTTTTACAATAGCAATATAAAATTAATATTTTACACAGTCTCTGTGCTCTTGAGTGTTGTGTGGTAGCGAGTACTGTAAGCCGGTGTAAAAAGCTCTAATATAAGTCATCTTTTACGATAGCCACAAGATTGTTAGGGTTGGAAGTATGGCCACCGAAGACAAAGATCGGGTACCGGTGGCCCGCTCGCACGGCGAAGAGAGGTGTTTGCAGAGTGGGTCTATGGGGTTGCGCGCCGCCTCTGCCGTCACCCCGGACTGATGTGGCGGGGCGCGACCACGTCCATAGTCCACCGCAAACAAAAAAAAAAAGAGTTGGAAGTATTCGTAGCCCCACACAGCATCTATCTACAATTGGAGGGAAATTGATTTAATATACATCACTAGTAAAGCTCTTTTATTTGATGTATTTCTTGCAGTCATGTCATCTGTTTACATCTCTTAACTGTCTTCTACTTCGTCCACAGGACAGGAATGGATCGTAAATTGTATTATTCTTTTCGTAATTATAAGGAAATATATAATAATTATGCTTTTTCTACACTTACGAGCGAGTGTCGATGGTTTTGATCCAGAACGGTCCCTTGCGCGATTCGCAAATGATTCTTCTAAGTGTTGATATTATTTGTATCTAATATTTTTATTATTTGCCTTAATGCAAGGTGTTGGTTTTATTTTAAAAGTAGCTTTTGTACCACACCTGATGTTGATGCTAATACCTTTCTGTATACTGCTAATACATAAAATATTATAATTAGTAGGTACTGCATACCTAGGATGGTACAAAGTCGCTAGCCTTCGCCTCTCTAAAGAGGTGTGGCATTGTAAGTATGATATATAACTGACCTTTATAATAATTATTTTGTGTTATTATTATTATACTAGACTCATTAAGCCTTTTTTTTTTTCTTCGCAACGTGGGACCATGGATGTGGTCGCGCCTCGGCAAGTCGGCCCGGGGCGACGGAAGAGGCGACACGCAACCCCATGGACCCACCCTGCAAACACCTCTCTTCGCCGTGCGAGCAGGCCACCGGTACCCGATCTTTGTCTTCGGTGGCCGGCCCGGCGGTATACCCTTGCGGGTTCCTGTCTAGACTCATTAAGCCTGCCTGATTGATTTTATGATGTATCATATATGCAGCTGATAGTGAGGCTATGAGTTGAATCCTGGATTGAGTAAAAAAATTGCGATACTTAAATTTCCTGCAGTCCATTCCAAATAGCCAGGCCGGCCACTAATGTCAAACAATTGATCCAGCCAGCATATATAGTAGCAGTGGTAGCCCAGCCCTCTTCAGCGGCTGGTAAGTCTTATACGGAAAGGACACTAGTGATCTTCAATTCACATTCCACCGACTGCTTTGCATATATCATCTTCGCACGCAAGGTAGCGGCGGTATCTCACCCAGTATCACTCCAGACAAAAGGCTGTATTACAACTGAAGGCAGAGGTTCAGCTATTATTATCACCATGATGTAAGGTTGAAAGATTATCCCTATATCCAAACATACAAACTTTACCTCTTTATATTAGTAAAAACTATTTTTTTATTGCTTATGGTGGCAAACAAGCAAATAGCATGCCTTATGGTAAGTGTTACTCCCGCTCATGGACCTTTGTGATACCAAAGATACAGTAAGGCCGCTGCCTACCAAAGAAAATCCACCCAAGCTGGGCATCAGGCTCTCTCGCTCAACGAACGAAGCGCAATAACACACTGCCACTGATTGGTTTTCTGCGAGAGTGTAGTATTACCCTGGACGGACCACCACGGGGCTGTAGATAGAAATAGTCAACAATGTGGACCTACCAGTACAGTATTAGTACCTACTTTCGGGTTCGAACCCCGCTTGTGACATCATTTTTCGTTTCGTAATCAGGGTATTTATAGTACCTACTAGTTAATAGTATTTTTTGTAAGCTGTGGAAAATGAGTTTATGCACTCCCCTGCACGTTATAGCAAGTGGGTATGTAGGACTCGCTGACGCAAGATGCCATCGGAATAACCACTAAAAACCAACAGCGACCCACTACCTCGTCTATTTTGGGGTGCCAAAGGATTAGGGGTGTCCACTTTGAAAAAACATCGATTTTTTTTCGATTCGATAAATCGAAACTGTACGTCGATGTCTTTCGATGTATCGGATGAAAACATCGATGTTTTTAAACATCGAGTACTTTTTCTAAAGTCATATCAAAAGTGTTACTTCTAAAAAAAAAATTATAGCTATTCCAATCCCTTATAAAACTGACTTCTACAAAAAAGGGTCCTCTTTGTGGCATTTATAGTATTCCAGTCCCTTATAAAACAGATTTCTAAAAGGAAAAAAAAAAGGTCTTTTTTGTGGCATTTACTGGTTATCATCGTTTCGATTTTCGATCGTTTATGAAAAAAACATCGATACATCGAGTATTTCGATAGCTCTTCAAAACATCGGATCGATTCGATGTATCGCATTGTAAACATCGATGTTTTCGATGCATCGATGTATATCGAATATCCCTACAAAGGATCGCCTTTTGCGCATGCGACATTGACGTTCCCGACGTACTAGTAAATAATACCTACTAATAAGCCTCCCAAAGGACCGGGCATCTTCCCTATGGAAGATCCCGTGAATTAAAAGGAGGACTTGTATTTTAAATTACATGTTATCTCGTACGATTAGCAAACAAAAACCTTCTAACGATCACTATTATTATTAAAATACATGATTAAGGAGATTACTAGCTACCGATGTATTTAATCGGCTTTACTAAGGTACGTAGGGGAATTATGGAAAGGTTATTTCTATCAATAGTAATGACTGATTACAATTTAATACGTATAGAAATTACCAGTCACTGAACCATAAAGATCTTGTTTGCGTGGACGTTGATGTAAATGTAATCCTACTTACTCCTAATATGAAAAATATAATTTTTCTTAGTCACAATTTTAATCATGTTCTTATCTCTATTACACTTCGTTGACTCGCTTCACCAACGGCGCATGGGGCGTAGGCACGAGTGCCTGCAGCTGATGACGCCCTAGACGAGACCTAGGGTGACTGGACTGGAGAATAGTCCGTCACACGCAAAGAGTCTGACCGCGTGAGAGGAACGGGGCCGGGGCTTAATGGGAGATTGTACTTGAATGGGTAACCCGCCAGGATGGCC
Source organism: Lymantria monacha (assembly GCA_905163515.2). Taxonomy (NCBI): domain Eukaryota; kingdom Metazoa; phylum Arthropoda; class Insecta; order Lepidoptera; family Erebidae; genus Lymantria; species Lymantria monacha. Next base: position 6,962,200 of record LR991107.1, on the reverse strand, counting down.
ACAGACGTTAAGGATTCGTTACCAGGCCAATGGTAATGGGGAAGGCATACGGGTTATGGGACTGCGCGCTTTCGTCTTTTCGTTACCCCGGATGGAACAGATGGCGTGTGTCTAGACCATAGCTTTAAAAAAAAAAGGCAGTGGCTACACCGAACAAATTCCACACAGGATACATGAAACTAACAAAATATATAATTTTATATGTATAAAGGCTTGCGCTTATTTTAATCGGGTTGAGAGCCCACACCGCTCCCCACAGTCCGCGCAAAGCTGTCAAGGCCATCTGCGTCTAACAGCTAATCACACACAAAAAAAAAATGTATGCTTAATGGCAAAATCGCTATAATTTTGAGATAGAATAGAGAGAGAAAGATAGCTCAGTGCAGATACTTAGATCACTTTGCCATCTATGCAATCAAAAGCTTTTATATAAATAAACATCTCGTAACATTCTTCTATTTAACCTCCAAAAAAGATGCACGATGTAAATTTACTAACGTTATTACCACAACAAAGGTGTGCATTGTCTTCGAAGCTGTCAAAAGACAATTAATGTCATCTGTCAACGTGACAGCGTCGAAACACAAAGGCGCGAGGACCGACATTGACCCCATTGTGACATTAATGGCCTTCAAGGTCAAACTTGTACAAAACACTTCGATTATCTTCACAATCACGACTGGAATCCAATTTAAATTAGGTTTTTGTTGGCTAATTTAGGTATTAATCAAGTTAGAATTTTAATATCAATTTTGTATACGTGAAAAAAATGAATAAAGTCATTAAGAGAAAGAAATCTCAAAATAAATGTGTTTTATTAGCGTGGTACAGTAGGTTGATTACCTTCATACTTCTCGGGAAAGGCCTGAACCAGACCATGGGACTTATAGGAGCTGTCATAATAAAGATATAAAGATGCAAATGACAACTATTAAATTTCTAGTTAGATGCTAAAGGCTTTCCCTGTTATCTGCCTTCCATCCTCATTTCTAGGGACAGGCTATGGTATGGTTATACCTCGCCTGTTTTGTCCAGGTATCAACTCGAATCGTCGCATCGTATCGCCTTCACATGGTCAACCTCTACTCAGACTGACTTATCCTCAATCCAGTCACCCGCTGCTTCGACAGAGGCGGCATCAGACGCGGGTAACTTGCTTATATCCTTAAGTCGTTTTTTATGATACGATAAAAAATTCACACTCCGTCGTCACAACACGGCATAAGTTGAGATATATTTGTGACTTATTTATTGAACAAAAGTGCGCTATATTCATATGATTCGAGATTATTATTCTATGAAGCCTAGCTGGAACATTATGTACACATCTAAGTAATCAAGTCTAGATTATATTATAATTCAAGCATGAATAATTTATAGCTAGTTACAGATGGAAATTCGATACAACTTCTCTCTTAGAAACTTGGTGATGTGTGTGATCTAATTTCCTATAAGTTTTGTCTAATATTCAGAGTATTACTTGGAATTAATTAATCAAAGTAATTAAGATATATATCTATATATAAAGGGGCTGGTTCATTAACTCATCACCGCCAAATTGAAATTACTGAAATTAGAAAGATGAAACACTAAATAAAATTTTATGAAATTCAATCCTTAAGCAGGTGAAATCTAAACGTGGACATCACAAATGATTTGTAAGCGGACGAAATCCTATGACTTCGTGTGAAAAGTTAACCACGTTAAAATGTAGTAATCTAAAATAATATTGTTTTTATTCTTAGGTAACAAGATTATCGTTCAAAAATATTTACATACATACATTCCATACATATCATCACGTCATATCCCTTGCAGGATAGACAGAGAGAACAAAGGGCCAGAGAACTCTATCCTTGCATACTTCACTCGCTTCCTCAACATTCATAATTCTCTTCATACACGCTCGCCGGTTTCGGAGACTCTTGACTCCACCTTCCTTGATTACGTGACCAATCTGGTCTAGGTAGGTTAGTCTCGGTCTCCCACGGTACCTACATTCTTCCACTTTCGCATTGTATATCTTCTTAACCAGACATTCATTCTTTCCACATGTCCGAGCCATCGCAGCAAAAATATTAAAATGTATTAAATTAAAAAACTCAAATAATCTGTTGAAGTTTCATGATTTTTCTTGCTAAAATGTTTCTTACTCGTATATAGATAAGAATATAATATTTTTTTAGAGCTAGCTCCGCCACCTCCTTCGAGTTTACCGCGTCACTGAACGTCAACCCACCTCGGAATTGTAATTGTTAATCAGATGGCATCAGATGGCTCAGTTCGATGTAAAGCTCGTAGTTGTCTTTTACGACAACCATGAGCAATATAAGGGTTGGATAGTCACTACCACACAGATTCCATAACGGTGTTTACGTAATTATTAAAGAATACGATATTAACCATTTAGGAATTATTATTTCAGGAACCCGTTCATCAATCCATCTGTCAGCTTTGGGAAGTTTCCGCCGGGCGGGCCACCGAAGACAAAGACCGGGTTCCGATGGCCCGCTCGTACGGCGTGGAGAGGTACATGTAGGGCGGGTCTATGGGGTTGTGCGCCGCTTCTTCTGTCGCTCCGGACGGATTTATCAGGGTGTGACCACCCCATAGTACGCCGCCAAAAAAAAAATTGTTTGAGAAGTTTATTAGAGGACATAGGCGACTTTCAGGTATAGATCTACAAAAGCAGGGCTACAACAATGCTCTAATCGAATTAGGCATTTTAGTATACGCCCAAACCTTTTTATAAAACAAAACGGTGTTAAATATAAAACTGCCATTATTATCACAGTAATTTACGTATATTTACTGTTGATTTATAAAACGCTTAACCGAGGAGTTAAAACAAAATGTGTTATATATTTTTTTTTATATTATTTACTAACATTACATCTCATGATCACAAACATCATAAATAGCACGGCAGCGAAACGTTAGGCCATTAGAAGGCTACGCTCCGTCTTGGGTTCGAAATCACAACAGGATTTTTTTAAGAATTATGCTTATATTGAGGAGTATAATGTGGCGAGCTAATTCCCTTCATCCGGAAGAGACCAATGTCCAACAAAAAAAATAAGTGTGGAAAAGAAGATGTGTATATTATATAGTAAAAACATAAGTATATACCTATATAAAAGTGTATACACCGTGACATTTATATCGTCTTACAAAAGAAGTGCCATAAAAGTATCCGACCAAAGAAACATATTTAACATATTTAATTGGTCAATAGTGGTAGTGATAAAAAATAACAAAATAAAATAAATTAAAGTTAATATTTTGCAACAACCTGGTTAAAATTTTAAACAATAGAAATCATACGGCATTCCGCATGATAACGATTGGCTAACGTAAGTACGTTAGCCAATCACAGCTACGTAGTCCACGTGGACTGCTATTCCAAAAGCGTACCTACGCCTAGATAGTACCTACACAGTACGTAGGTTATGTCGAATAGGTAGCCTAACGCTCGCTACATGCTGTTCTCTTACTATTTTAATTAGTAACTATTTATAATAATTTTAGTAAAAAATATGCCAGTAAATATGTTTTTTAACCTTTTGATTGTACGAATGAATAGTAGATACTGGATACGTTAACTGAACTGCTTTTGTAAGACGACATAAATGTCACCGTGTATATAAAAGTGGAGACAAACAGAAAGAGAGTCAGAGGGAACTTGCACATGCTTTGTGAATTCCTGAAGTCAAGCCGTCGGTCCCGGTTGTCATGAATCACTATGACCGTGGATGTAGAGAATCAGTATATTCCAATACCTTGGTCTCTAAATTAATTGATATTGTTATATTTTTGGGTTGCTGAGGTTAGTAGGCAGTTCGTCCACGGTTTCTCGTAATTGTTTCTAGAAAGGCGATCTCAATATAATTGCTTTAATAAATAATCGGCAGATGACATCGTAATTAATTTCCATATATGTTATGCTTTTATTTGTAGAATTGTATTTGTGCGGCGGCGATGGGGGCCGCAACCCATCACGCCTGCGGCGATGGGGGCCGCCACCCAACACGCCTTGCCCAGTCAGGCGAGTCGAGGAGAACAGAGTGCCGGGTGGGCACGTGGAATGTAAGAGGTTGTGTGGAAGGTAAGTTGCACGAGCTGATATCGGTCATGGCGGACAAACAGCTAGACGTGCTCTGTGTAACAGAGACCAAGCGAAGGGGCAGCGACGCCTGCGATCTTCCTGGTGGCGGGATGGCTCTGTGGTCTGGTGTACCACAGAGCGATCGAGCCAGCATGGGGTAGGAGTGCTGTTGTCCTCTCGCTTGGCCTCAGGTGTGAAGGATTACGGAATGTATGATCCCAGACTTCTCTGGGTCCGTATAAAACTAGGTGTCACCAAGGTATTCATGGTTGTAGCATATGCTCCCGTAGGATCCTCGGTGGCATCAGACTTAGAGAAGTTTTGGGACAATGTTAGGGAAGTTCTGGATATGACAGAAACCAGTGAACGCGTGATTATATGCGGAGATTTGAACGGATGGGTGGGGACCAAGCGTCCCGACTATGAGGACGTGCTTGGTCCATTTGGTGATAAGAGAGTGAACGACGCAGGTAGGCTCATAGCGGATGTATGCATGGAGAGAAACCTTATTGTGTCAAACACATTTTTCCAACATAAGGACATCCATATGTATACATGGAGAAGGAATGAACAGAAAAGCATAATAGATTTAATTTTGGTAGACAGTCGCCTCCGAAGCAAAATATTGGACGCAAGAGCCTACAGGGGCCCCACAGTCGATACGGACCACTATCTCGTTATTGCGAGATTTAGTGGTCTGTTCAGAAAGTGGAGGCACTGGCGAGAGCGTGTCCACTTCGGAGGGCTTGAAAGAATAAAGGTTGAAAGGTTGCAAGAAGAGTGTGTAAGAGAAAAGTATGCAGAGGGTGTCCGAGAACGGCTGACGATGGCAAGCCAGCCGCAATCGGACCTTGAAGAATGCTGGAGAGTATTGAAAGAGAGTATGGTAGATACAGCGAAAGAAGTATGTGGAAGTTCAAAGAAGCATAGAAAAACAAATGGTGATGCATGGTGGGATGCGGAAGTGGCAGTTTCCGTAGAGCAAAAGAAGAAAGGGTGGCTGGACTATGTCTCTTCTTTGAATCTGAATGACAGTATGACTGAACAGAAGAAAGAAATATATCGGCAATGTAAGAATGACACCAAGGCCTTAGTGAAAGAGAAACGTGATAGAGCAAGTATGAGTGCAGAAGATAGGCTGACTAAAAACTTCGAGGGTAACACCAAACTCTTTTGGAGGGAGGTGAAGAAGTCTCAGGGTGGTTGGTCAGCCTTCAGAATGAACAAAATAAGGTCTAAAGGTGGAGACATTTTTACACAAACACAAGACGTGTTAAGCCGATGGAGTGAATATTTTGGCGATATGTATGCGGATGCTACGGTTGGCGCCGGTGTTGGATGTGGTTTAGTAGATCAACATTGGACCACGGCGTCCTCCGAGGGCATCAGTATGGATGAAGTTGAATGGGCGATAAGAAGTTTGAAAAATGGTAAGGCAGCGGGCATTGATATAGTGTCTGCCGAGATGATCAAGCTTGGTGGCTCTTGTGTCTGGGAGGCGTTCCTGTTGCTCCTCAATTTATGTTGGAGCTCGGGAATGGTTCCCGGGGACTGGAATAGCGCAGTCATCGTGCCTTTGTTTAAAAACAAGGGTTCACGTTATGACTGTGCAAATTACAGAGCCATAAGCTTGACCAGTTTGGCAGCAAAAGTGTATGGTAAAATTATTGAAAGGAGAATGAGGATGGTGTCCGATGGTTTACTGTGTGAGACACAAGGAGGTTTCAGGAGTGGAAGGGGATGCATGGATCAAGTGTTCTCTCTGCGCAACATTGTGGAGAAGCATCTGGCTCTAGGTCAGAGGGTTTTCTGCAGTTTTGTGGATCTGGAGAGAGCATTTGATACGGTTGTACGAAAGGAACTTTGGGACATTTTTTCGGAGTATGGTATTAGCGGTAAACTGCTACAGGCTGTGCAGTCCAGTTACATGGGCTGTAGAGCCTGTGTGCGGCTGGATGATGGAATGTCACCTTGGTTTGACGTCAATATCGGCGTTAAGCAGGGGTGCGTTCTGTCAGCCAGGCTGTTTATCATATATCTGGATAAATGTCTCCAAAGGTTGAACGATATGAATGTGGGAGTCCAGATGGGCGACTCAGTGGTCACTGCTCTGCTTTATGCAGATGATGCAGTCCTGCTGGCACAGTCAGCGACTGACCTGCAGACCCTAGTCGACACGATGACAGAAGATTGTAAGAAAAGGGGTCTACCCGTGAATGTGAGCAAAACCAAAATAATGGTCTTTGAAAGAGATAAAACCAGAACAGATGTAAGAGTAACAATAGGTAATGATGTACTAGAGCAAGTGGATGAATTTGTATATCTTGGATGTGGATTTAGCCGAGATGGAAGGTACACCACTGATATAGAGTGAAGAGTGAATGCGGGAAATAGAGTGAACGGAGCGTTGGGGCAACTTCTCGGTAGCCACCACCTCAGCCAGAAGGCACGTGTAGCAATACATAACGCAGTGCTTGTCCCAACATTACTGTATGGAAGCGAGAGTTGGGTATGCAGAAAAGAGTATGATAGTAAAATTAATGCGGTCGAAATGCGATCTCTGCGGAAAATCTGTGGAGTTAGGCTGACCGACCGCATTCGTAACGACGACGTAAGAGAGCGAGTAGGTATGAAAGAGAGTATTGGTGTAAAGATGCGAAAGGGAATGCTCCGATGGTTCGGACATGTGGAAAGAATGCCGAACGAACGCCTGGTTAAGAAGATATACAATGCGAAAGTGGAAGGATGTAGGTACCGAGGGAGACCGAGACTAACCTACCTAGACCAGATCGGTCATGTACTGAAGGAAGGTGGAGTCAAGAGTCTCCGAAACCGGCGAGCGTGTATGAAGAGAACTATGAATGTTGAGGAAGCGAGTGAAGTATGCAGAGATAGATTTCTCTGGCACTCTGTTCTCTCTGCCTACTCTGCAAGGGATATGGCGTGATGATATGTATGTGTATGTATGTATGTATTTGTTGAATTGGTATAATTGAACAATATTTGGATGACCGAGCAAGGGCGTAGCTATTGCCGTATCTGCCGTATCAATTATACGGGGCCCTCGGGCGACAGGGGCTCCCGACGTGATTGTAAAAATTTTGGAAAAAGTGACAGTTAGATAATTATGATGAATAAATATTTCTTTAAATTTTATGCAAACATTTTTTTTCTTTTGTGAGAAAACTTTACACTTCATAAGGGCCCCTAAACAATTTTTTATATGGGGCCCCGCCAAAGCACGCTACGCCACTGTGACCTAGCCTAGCTCAGTATTTCTTTTTGATAAATTGTGTTTATTTTTCTTGGACAATATTTGTGACGGAGTTTCTGAATATGTATTAAATATACTCCGAAACTCCGATAGTAATTACCTATATAAATGTTTTTATATTCCGTCAATATAAGAAGGATTATTTATGGAGATTTCTTATTTTTTTATATTTAATATATAAAAAAAAAACATTAAAAGACTAAAGTTACATAGTTGTGAAAACAACATATCTGTTCATTTCATAATGAAAGACTATATATGATAAAATATTGGATTTTTCTTAAATATTATAATTAATTATAAAATACTTTAAATACATACATACATATCATCACGCCATATCCCTTGCAGGGTAGGCAGAGAGAACAGAGTGCCAGAGAACTCTATCTCTGCATACTTCACTCGCTTCCTCAACATTCATAATTCTCTTCATACAGGCTCGCCGGTTTCGGAGACTCTTGACTCCACCTTCCTTCAGTACATGACCGATCTGGTCTAGGTAGGTTAGTGTCGGTCTCCCTCGGTACCTACATCCTTCCACTTTCGCATTGTATATCTTCTTAACCAGACGTTCGTTCGGCATTCTTTCCACATGTCCGAACCATCGGAGCATTCCCTTTCGCATCTTTACACCAATACTCTCTTTCATACCTACTCGCTCTCTTACGTCGTCGTTGCGAATGCGGTCGGTCAGCCTAACTCCACAGATTTTCCTAAGAGATCGCATTTCGACCGCATTAATTTTACTTTCATACTCTTTTCTACTTATACTTTAAATACTTAATAATTTAATATATATACATATAGTACATACTCAATTATGGAGGATGCTCAGGCATGGAAATGGAGCCTACATAGATTCTAAAAAAAAAACAAACTTACACCTAATATTGCCGCTTATTACCTTTTATTGGAAGTTTAAGTTCTTGACTCCACTCTTTAAAGGACCTTCTTGCTTAATCAACTCGCTCGCAAGCCGTACTAAATGCAGCATAAGGATATAAACTTCAAGATGTCCTCTTCAGTTTGTTCAAATATTTGACTTGAAATGCTTAAAACGGACCACATTGAGCAAAGAATGAGATCCGTCTCGTGCTTATTCAATTTAAATTATATGAACGCGGCAAATTTTCTCTCAAGCCCTTTTACAGTTCAAAATAATTTGAGATTGCCCTTTAATTTATTTGTTATGCAGAATTGTCGAGAATTGTATCTTTTAAATAAAAATTAAAGGACGTTCTCGTACTTAAGTACTCAGTTGTTTTGTTTAAAGTGATAATATGTGGATCACGGAGCTTTCGCTCGGTATTTTATTTTTAGTGTGTTTTGACAGATATATTGAATATTAAAAGAAATTAATAAAATATTGAAAAAAGAAATTAGAAAGGCAAAAAAGAGAAGCTAAGGATCCGAACTCGAGCCGTCTCGATTAGACTGATCGATTTTCAAATTGAGCTATGTCTATTCTTAAAGACAGCGTCAAAATTTATCATCGTATTCTAATAGATTTCAGTCAATGAAAATTTTTATTATTTGTTGCCTAAAAATACTGACAAAAATATTTTGTATAAATGAAACCGATCGATTCGTCGCCTCTGAAATCCCCTACATGCTAAATTTCATGAAAATTGTTGGTGCCTTTTAGAGATTCAGAATATATATATATATATATATATATACATATATATACACAAGAATTGCTTGTTTAAAAATATTAGATAGATAGATTCAAGGAAGAATTTCGACAATTGAATACATCTAAAAGCTGCACGTTGCGACTTGCGAGGTATGCAATGTTTTAGCGCTGTTGCGATTTCAAACTTGATGAAACGTAAAAACGATACTAAAAATAGACGAGTATAGTGATGTATATAAGATTTAATTTGCAATAGAATGCTATAGATTACAAATTAGGTATAACTATATATGCATTAGCCTATCAACTTAATCAGTAATTTTATTATCATCATCATCTCTGGTCGTATACGTTCCCATTGCTAGGCTCGAACTTCCTCCACAGTGGTAGGCATATATATACTCCTAGTATATACCTACTACATAGTATACACGGTCCCTACCTGGTCAGATGGATTGATATATTTTTTTAACTAGATTAGGGTTGTCAATTCATCAGTGTTTAAACTATTTTTTTTTTGTGGTGACGGACTATTCCCCGGTCCAGTCACCCGCAGTGTTTAAACTCTAGAATAGTGTAATTATTTGGACTCCTCAGTCGTCTTTTACGATTACGAAAAGGAAAGAAATAGGTGGTGATATAATATGGTGATCATTGCATTTTTTAAAGACAAAAGACGCTACTCAAATAAATAGACCTTGTATTGCAGGGGACTTTACAAACATATAATATATGCTTGTAAAAAAAAATGTAAATTAGTTTTAGTGTCTATATGGGTCCTATTCTGTTTAAGTTTTTCGCTGGCCGGGGTGAGGACCTGGTGACCTATAATACAGATATATCCCACTTCAAACACCAGCTTCTTATATACAACCAATACATTCATTAGTATAATTTCTTGTTCTATGTATAACCTGATTTTTAAGGAGTAATAAATAAATAAATATATATAATATAACGTACACAAATTACACCCAGACTGAGAATAACTATTCGTGAATCGCATAAAGTATTAGTCTATCCTTTACTTCGTCATTACACATATAAGATCTGTTTTTTTTGAAGTGAAAACTTCTTTAGGCGCGTTGAGCGTTTTTGGAGGGGAAAAACTTATAGGTTCGCGTCACCGACATGCTAATGCTACTAGTATAATCTATAGCTATGAGTAGTGTTTTTATATAGATAAATGAATAATGAAAATAAAGAATTTATATTCAAATATTTTCAATATTCATATCAATATTTGCATTTAAAAGTATGGCATTATTTATTTTTAATTGTATTTTTAATATTTAACCTTTATGTCATGAAATGAGTATCATTGTGGTTTAAAGGTTATCTTACTAGCGTGGTAAAACCGATTCCTAGATGTTCGATAATATTTTTTATTTTTATATAAAAATTAGAAAATTATTAATATTTCAATTAGTCTTAAGTTAATAGTTTTCACTTCTATCGGCAGTCCCCATGACTGCCTCTTGTTTTTTTTTTTTTTTAAATTACACCAACCCTGCACTAACAAAATAATCCTTGTATTGCATTAAAGTCATGTGCATATTAAAGTCCCCCACTTTACAAACATACAAATAACGCAGACAAATTACACCCAGACTCAGAACAACACTTTGTGGTTTGCACAAAGTATTGTGCTGCGTGGGAATCAAACCCACGGCACTGGCACGCCAGGTCGTCATCTTAACCATTACGCCATCTGTGCAGTCGAAATAAATCTGAACCTTCTGTCCTTAATTTCTTTATAATAATCAACATTTTTTATAAATTATATTTGAGCATTATTGAATAGACCGACATATACCAGACGGTTATTATTAAAATACATATTCGTGTCCCATAAAATATTCTTATGATATATAGCAATGAGGCTATAATTATATGCTACTAGTACTTCACAGTTTGCCTGTATTTAAAGTGCTAAAAGGAATTTTATAGCCTTTATTAGGGCTATATGCTAATTGGCTTGGTGTACAGTTATTAAGTATCATTAACCCGATACAGGCTACCAGCTAATCAGCCTGGTTTTGTACGCCCACTAAAGATTAAAAACCACACATATACATAATACATGTTCATCTATTGGTGTCATTAAAGGAAATAATGGTGTCAATAAAGGCAATGCTGAATGATGAACATGTATTTTTTAGTGGTAGGACCACGATGTCGACAGTTTTCTGTCTACAGCCGCGGGCCAGTCCGTCCGGAGTAGTACCACACTCTCGCAGAAGATCGACGTCTAAGTAATGGGAATGTGCTATTGCGCTTCGTTCGGTGAGCGAGAGATCCGGAAGCTTAATTGGGTGGGTTTGGGGTTTGTATTGGTAGGCACCGGCCTAAGGAGAGGAGCCCGAGAGGGCATACCGCCGAGCGGGCCACCGAAGACAAAGATCGGGTACCGGTGGCCCGCTCGCACGGCGAAGAAGAGGTGCTTGCAGGGTGGGTCAATGGGGTTGCGCGCCGCCTCTCCCGTCACCCCGGACCGATTTGGCGGGGTGCGACGTCCATGGCCCATCACAAAAAAAAAAAAAAGGCACCGGCTAGCGATACCCTTGGTATTGCAAAGTTCTATGGGCAGCAGTAACACTCAACATCAAGTGTGCTGCTTGCTCGTTTGCCACCATAAGCAATAAAAAAAATGCAAAAATGTATTATAGAGCATTAGAAAAATGCATAGATGGCATTTGCGATTGATTTCAAGGATAATGATATCTGATGTTTGCGCAAGTATTACACATTGGAAATAAAACTATTTTTATGAATTCTATCGCGTGTGTATTTGATTTTTTTTAATTGCCCGACGTTTCGAACACTTTATAGCGTTCATAGTCACGGGAGGACAGTCCTCCCGTATAATAGAATAGTTCTGTAGAATCCATGAAAATAGTTTAATTTCAAATGATTTTAAGAAATTATAATGTTATTTCTTTCGCACTTTCGCATTGTATATCTTCTTAACCAGACGTTATGCGAAAGTGGAAGGATGTAGGTACCGAGGGAGACCGAGACTAACCTACCTAGACCAGATCGGTCAGGTACTGAAGGAAGGTGGAGTCAAGAGTCTCCGAAACCGGCGAGCGTGTATGAAGAGAATTATGAATGTTGAGGAAGCGAGTGAAGTATGCAGAGATAGAGTTCTCTGGCACTCTGTTCTCTCTGCCTACCCTGCAAGGGATATGGCGTGATGATATGTATGTATGTATAATGTTATTTTTTTATTTAAATTTGTATGAAACAGCGTCTCTTAAGTCTGCTCCTACGAAATATATAAACATTACAAGATCTGTATATAAAATATTTATTAATAATGGCTTTTCAAACATTAAAATCAACGCGTGTATGAACTTATGAAGAGAATTATGAACGATGAGGAAGCGAGTGAGGTATGCAAGGATAGAGTTCTCTGGCTCTCTGTTCTCTCTGCCTACCCTGCAAGGGATATAGCGTGATGATATGTATGTATGTAAAATTAACGCATTTGAAATAGTTGATTATTGACAAAAAAATCTAGATCATCAACCAGATCTTGCCCTAACTATTCGAGCTTGTCGATTCATGTACTCTTATTCCATAGATATTGCAAAAGTTTTGGCAATTGTTTTATGACCGACCGCCTGGCTGATGTCAACGTTCTTAGTGAATTTAACTGTTGAGCTGACGGCATCAGATGGAGTTAGATTAACTCGATATAAAACTCTTATATTTTACGACATCCACGAACAATATTAGTAGGTAGTATTCGTAGCCGCAATTTTCAATTTAGATGACAAAGTGAGATTGCAAAGAGAAAATACAATTAGAAAATTAAATTAACTTATTTGAGACAACGGACAATAACTAGTAATCAAATTAATTGACTGCTAACAACTTAAACTTGAAGTTATTGCATTCGATAGAATTTCATTGTTGTATTTATTGACCAATTTCGATGTTTATACTAAAGTTATTGAACTTAGGTTTCAGTGCAGACTTATCTATACATTGCATAAAACTAAGTTTATATTATCTGTCTTTACGTAGGTACGCTTATATCTACTAAATTACATGACAAATTTTGATGCGATTTTGAATATAATGGGAATACATTCACGTTAGGAAAATATGAAAAATTAAAATCTCATTAAATCAAATAGAAGCGAAGATGGTTGCTAGTTATAGATAGAAGAGACTTACGAAGGGGAGATAATGGTGGGTTGAGAATCATCATCATTCTCCTACTCTTATCCCAATTACTTGGGATCGATACAATATGTACTTTTCTTTCATAGTATATATTGTAAAAGTTATTGGCATTATTTTTATGACGAGCCGCTTGCCAGACGTCAACCATCCTTCGGAATGTAATTGTTGACCAAACGGCACTAGATGGAGTTGTCCCAGGTCGTTATAAAGCTCTTAGTGGTCTTTTACGACATCCACGAGCAAAGTTGGGGTTGGTGGGTTGAGAATCGCAGTTAGTATTACCATTTCTCAAAAGACCACAGCCACTTATTCTCCTGATATTCTCTGAGGCAGTTTTTTCGACTTCCATGGCAAGGTGAGGCATGGTGAACAACTTGTATTCCAATGCTGTCACCAATCCAATAACAATAAAAACACTTTATATGTTTATTTTACGTTTTATTCGCACAAATTTAAGTTTAATTTTATAGGCTTTAAAATTCTCAAAATTTAAAAGTTTACTCACGAATAATGTCACATAAAAAATATGTGATCCTTTTTATAGCGATACACTTATTTAGTTAGATCGCCATTACACAAACTTGACAAGTCTGTTTGGTGGCGGCTACAAATACTACTTTATTTTTGGCGGTTACGATGCCTCTTGTCCTCCTAAACCATGCGGGGCGACAGAGAAGCGGCGCACGACCCCGTAGACCCGCCTTACAATACATGTCTCGACGCCGTGAGGGTGGGTGGGTGTGTAAAATACCTGGACCAACTCCATCTGATCCCATCTGATTAACAACTTTATATATTTAGGAGAGAATTTACACACATATAATCAACTGATACAGATTACAACCAGACTCAAAAATTTATGGATCACACAAAGTAATTGTCCTGCTTGGGAATCGAACCCATGCCAATGGTATAGCAGCTGGATATCTTAACCTCTATGCAATCTGAGTATTCAAGGTCAATAAACGAGTCTGCATATTGTATCCCTTAGACGTCTTTTACGATACCAAGGACAAGATAGGCTGTGAGTCATGTTCTTAATTTCTCAGTTTACGTAGATGGCATGACATAGTACGGCAATTGCCAAGAAAAAAAATGAATATTGTCAAACGGTATCGACTGCACAAATGGCGTAGTGGTTAAGATACATTCCGTAGCAGTACGCCACTGCTGGGTTCGATTTCTACGCAGGAAAATACTTTGTGCGATCAACAAAAAGTTGTTCCGAGTCTGGGTGTAATTTCTCTACGTTAATTTCATGTTTATAAAGTCCCCCGCAATACAAGCATTATTTCCTTAGTGCATAGTGTTTTAAAAAGAATAAAAAAAGTATTATTTAGAAAAAGAAATTAAGTTTATAATCCAAGTACCAATCTCGTACAATAACATGAAAGTTTTAATACAGAGATCATACATAGATCCCAATAGTGACTCAGGGGTCTTCAGAGTCTACATACGACTCGAATCTACTTAATATCCTATGCTAAGCCGATTTCAAATGGTTTTTGTTCCCCTCGTCAGATGTAGAGTCCCTCTTTTTACGTCGTTTAGAAATGGGATTAGAGATTAATGTGTATAGGCGGTATTCAGTGGTAAAAATACATGACTGTCGACTGTTTGATTCCGTGTTCGAATATAAGATTATTCTCAACGGATTTTTTTTTACTTGGCGATGAAATAAAAATACTATGGTGACCACCCATTCCCTTCAGATGGATTTCATAAAAATCGATTAATGGATCTAAGCAGATAACATCACGGCCAGAGAAGGAAAATCAAAAATAAAAACTTTGGTCAACTTTTATAATCATTCATCCCAATTAGTCTCCCTAAATCACTCTTATCCCAATTGCTTGGGGCCGATACAATATGTACTTTTCTTTCATATGACTGCACAGATGGCGTAATGGTTAAGATACCGACCTTCTGTGCCAGTGCCGTGGGTTCGATTCCCACGCAGGACATTACTTTGTGTGATCCACAAAGTGTTGTTCTGAGTCTGGGTGTAATTTGTCTGCGTTAATTGCATGTTTGTAAAGTCCCCCGCAATACAAGGTTCATTTCCTTAGTGCAGGGTGGTGTCTTGTAAAAAAAAAAAAAAAAAAAATAGTACATATTGTAAAAGTTATTGGCAATAGTTTTATGACCGGCCGCCTGCCAGACGTCAACCCTCCTTGGGAATGTATTTGTTGATCAAACGGCATCAGATGGAGTTGGCCCAGGTCGTTATAAAGCTCTTAGTCGTCTTTTACGACATCCACGAGCAAAGTAAGGATTGGTAGTATTCGTAGCCGCATCGCACAGCTCTACCACATATTATGGTATTATAATATAGTAGATTAAATGCTCTCATCTGAAAGTGGCCCGCGTTTAACAGTTCCACGTATATGGGGTGAGTAGAAGAAGACATTTTTCTTCTTAAATATTTAATTTAAAATAAAATAGCAGTGCGCGAGTCATGAACCCACATTTATAACATAGCAGTAACTACTGATATATCGATTAAGTTACATCTGTGTCCACGAATATTAATATTTTTTTTTAATTTCTACGACTGTACAGGTGGCAGATGGATGATAACCATTACGGTTAAGATACCGACCTTCTGTCCCAGTGCCGTGGGTTTATTTCCTACACAGGACAATATTTTATACGATCCACAAAGTGTTGATCTGAGTCTGGGTGTAATTTGTCTGCGTTAATTGCATGTTTGTAAAGTCCCTCGCAATACAAGGATTATATCCTTAATCCTCAACCTGCACGGTTGGTGTGTATGCCACCGAAGACAAAGATCTGGTGGCGGTGGCCCACTCACACGGCGAAGAGAGGCGCATTGCAGGGTGGGTCTATGGGGTCGCGCGCTGTCTCTTTCGTCGCCCACGCCAAATAGCCAAAAGGAAAAAAAGATTGGTGTGTGTAAAAAAAAGTAATTTTTATCGAATCATCCCAATGTTGTCATTCTGTGATTGTGTTCTGCCAGCAATGTGGTGTCTAAGAGTTAGGATTACGTGGTTTAGTGACGTAACAAGGCTATAAATGGCAGACTCGAACGTGTAGACAGCATACGGTTGTGATATCTTGTCTGTGGTAAATGGTATTACGTCATTGGTATACTGCAAGGGTATAAAAAAGTTAAGTTAGTAATCTATATCTATGGAGATTTACGTGTTTTTCATAATCATGTAATAAATAACTTGCTTTCTTGTATGTCTATCCGGATGGAATTTTGTAATCGATTTTAGACTAATTTTCCGATGAAACAGATACTTGAAACTTGGGCTATATCTCAGATATGGATGAAATTGTGAAAAAAAGAATTAAAAAAAATATAATAAGTAAAAAATACAATCATCATTTCAATTCATATATGGACCACTGTTAGGCTCGACCCTCCTTCGTAATAGGAGGGAAATTGACCTACTATACCACGCTGGTCAGGCGTGTTGTGTGACGGGTAAGATGTGAGATGATGTGTGTGTGATGGTGGTGTATTGTATTCTTACTCCATCACCTCACGGATAACGATAAATAAAAAATCAAAATATTTTAAAACCCTTTTCATCTAACTCCAACAAAGTATCAACGAATAAGTTACCAATCAAAATATTTATACAACAATCAGAAGTTAGGTGTCAAATGACAGCATCCTCGTAATACTTTATTATTATGTATACGTGGAATCGAAATCTGACCCATCTTACCTGTAAGACGGCTAATAAACAACAGAGACATTATCTAGAAATTGATTGAAGCGGATTTTTAAGTGGGAACTATGTGGGTGGTACATGAATCGTATTATCTGCAACTCTATATCGATTGCATGGATGGTGTAGTGGTTAAGATACCGAACTACCGTATCATGTTATGGGTTCGCATGCAGGATGATACTTTGTGTTCAATAAATCGTTGTTGAGTCATAAATCATTATTCGCCTGCTTTTATCCCAATTACCTGGCGTCGACAAATATGTACTCCTTTTCCTACATATTGCAAAAGTTATTGTCAATTGTTTTATGAGCGGCCGCTTGTTTGACGTCAACCCTCCTTGGGAATGTAATTGATCAAACGGCATCAGGTGGTGTTGGTCCAGGTCGATATAAGGCCGGGCGCATACATCGCCATCGGGTGGAGTGCGGCGTTCCGCAGGGATCGGTCCTCGGTCCGGTTCTGTGGAACGTCGGATTCGACTGGCTCCTGCGGGGTCGGCTTCTTTCCGGGATGGGGGTCATCTGCTACGCGGATGATACCCTCATCACGGTGAGGAGGCCCGACTTCCTGGGGGCTGCCCGATTGGCACGGGAAGGAGTCGCGCTCGTCGTGGGCCGGATTGGCATGTTGGGCCTGAGGGTCTCAGCGGAGAAAACCGAGGCCCTCCTATTTCATGGTCCAAGTCGAGGTCCCCCTCGAGGAGCACACATCAGTGTGTCTGGGGTTGCCGTGCCAGTGCGGGCCCAGATGAAATATCTGGGTCTGCACCTTGATTCAAAATGGAATTTCGGGCCACACTTTGCCCAGCTCGTCCCGCGGTTTGTCAAATCGGCCGCGGCACTAAGTAGGCTTCTGCCGAACACTGGAGGTCCAGGGTCGTCCTGCCGGCGATTGTACACCGGAGTCATGCGGTCCATGGCGCTGTATGGTGCCCATATTTGGTCGGAGTCCCTCACTGCCCGCAATAGGGCCCTCCTGCGACGTCCGCAGAGGGTCATGGCGGTGAGGGCTATTAGGGGCTACCGTACGGTGTCGTGGACTGCAGCGACATTGCTGGCGGGGGACCCGCCTTGGCCACTTATAGCTAAGGCCTTGGCAGAGGCCTACCGGCTGCGCGTTGTGGCGCGGGCCGGCGGCGAGCAAGTCCGAGTCATCCGGCGGTGGAGAGAGAATCTGGAGTCCCCTGTAGCGGGGCGGGGGACTGTGGAGGCGGTCGCGCCACATCTCCACCGCTGGATCAGAAGAAGGCACGGCAGCCTTTTTTTTTTGTTCACGCTGTGGAAATGCCTTTGCGCACTAGCCCTCGCCGGTGACAGACGAGGGGGTGTGTGGGACTCGCCGGTCAGCTGGTTCGACCGAAATACCCACTAAAACCACAGCGGTCCCTTCCGCGCTTTTACGGGATGCCGGAGAGATCGTCTATTGACATTCTATCCCCGACACCCCAACAAGGCACGGCAGCCTTAGCTTCAGGATGGTGCAGGTGCTTACCGGACACGGGGTCTTCGGTAAGTACCTGCATAAAATTGGGAGAGAAGGGGCCCCTGGATGTCACGAGTGTGGCGCGCCAGTGGATGATGCGCGTCACACTCTGGAGGTTTGCCCCGCCTGGGGGCCCCAACGCCACGTCCTGTCGGCGGTCGTTGGAAGAGACCTGTCGCTGTCGACCATCATCTCCAAGATGCTCGACAGCGATAGGTGCTGGACGTCGATGGCCTCGTATTGCGAGGCCGTCATGGAGAAGAAGGAGGCTGCGGAGCGGGAACGTGAGGCGCATGCGTCCGCTGACTCGCTCCGTCGCCGGCGTCCGGGGAGGAGGAGGTGCCGTTATGCGATCTCCTCCCACCGCCTTGAGGATCGACAGGGCGTGGCCAGAAGGCCAAGCGTTGGGGCGTCGGGGATCGAATGTCAGTAGACGATCTCTCCGGCGCCCCGTAAAAGCGCGGAAGGGGGCCGCTGTGGTTTTAGTGGGTATTCCGGTTGGACTAGCCGGCCGGCGAGTCCCACACTCCCTCCCGTCTTGACATCGGCGGGCAGGGGTTAGCGCGCAAAAGCGTTTCCCAGCGTCAACAAAAAAAAAAAAAAACAAAAAGGTCGATATAAGGCTCTTAGTCGTCTTTTACGTCCACGAGCGTTGGCAATGTGCTGTTGTGCTTCTTTCCGTGAGCGTGAGAGCCGGTAGTCCAACTTTCTGGGTGGGTTTGGGGTTTTTATTAGTAGACAGCGGCCTGATTTTCTCGTTTGCCATCAGAAGCAATAAAAAAATAAAAACTTATACCAGTCCGTCTGACCAGCTTGTTATAGTATGTCAATTTCCATGTTATTGTGGTAGGCTTGAGCTCTGCAGAGACGTGTATGACTTGAGATGATGATCCTTCAGCTAATCTAAACACACCCAAACAAATAATGGGGTGAAAAAAATATTATATTCTTACTTCGTCAACACACGTATTATATAATACATTATTTTTAAATTCTACAAAACGAGGCATTATCCATCGCTTACTTGATCCAGTTCGTATTAGAATAGAAGATTAAAGCTGGGAGAGCACTTACTGTAATTCATTTCTCGTAATTCAAAATGTTATGCTTAAGTAACTACAGAGTCTCGTAAAAAAACAATAACAACGAAAGTAATTTTTTTTTGGTAACATGATGCTTCGACGAAACAATAGAAAAGTGATATTATCTAATTTGTTTTCTCTCCATAAAGGCTTTCTGAAAAAGGATTTCAACCCTTTTAGTTCAATACAGCTTCGTATATATATAAATTACATACGATTATATATGATGACGAAATATCAAAAAGTTCTTTAGGGAAGGGCCAACTCTACGACGAGGGTTCAATGAGGACAATACGTGAGCGACCATGAAAATCGATTACGATGAAATAAGTCCGAAATAGATACTGCCTACTATATGAATAGATTTTTGGAGTTTACTCCTTAAGAATCGATTTTCATATAAGGCGCCTGGTATGAGAGAAATTTAATAAATATATATATATATATATATATATATATATTGTTTTTAGTCAAATGAGCTTTTTTTGCGCCTGTTTTGATAATCGTACTTAAGGAGTAAACTCCAGTCGTGCGTCGGAGCTGACACACACACTTTTTTTTTCTGTGGTGACAGCGTATAAATACAATTTACCACTCCCTATTCTGCCCATGGATGTCTTAAAAGACTATTAAGGCATATAATATGCATATAACAACAGTGCGAGGGAAGGAAAACCGAAAATAAAGTTCTGCAAATTCTTTTGAATAGTGTGGTATAATAGGTCAATTTCCCTCCTAATTGGGCGGCGATTCGAGCCGAGTAATGGGATGTAGATACCTATATGAACTGAAATGATAATTACCAAAAAACATCAATAAACTTGCCATGTTTTTGGAGTTTTAAACATACTAAAATCTCAATTATTATATATAATAACTAAAATTGCATTATTTGTTTTATTTGAGACATTTCTTAGTATATCTTTGAAGTCTAAAATCGGAAAACAATGAGATTAAATTGATACCACACGAAAAAAAAAAACAAATTAATTCAAATTAAGAACCTTCTCGTTTTTGAAGTCAATACAAACCAAATTCTAATTTAATAGGTCACACAGAAGAGGGTCCCAAGTGTTTGTGAGGTCTAATCGGATCTCAAAATTCGTAGAATTTCTAAATTCCACGCGAATTATTCACCCTAGTATGAATGTTTGAATATCAAACATTTTTGGTATCCCTAATAATAATGGATGCCTGCTAATATTGAGAAGAATGGAAATATTATTCAAGTGGGTAGGTATTTAGTTAGGTATATAAATGAAAAACATATATATCGCCTCTTTGCTTCAATAATGTGTTATTTTTTTTTTGCGGAGGACTATGGACTTGTTCTCGCCCCGCCAAATTACTCCTGGGTGACGGAAGAGGCGGCGCGTGACCCCATAGACCCAACATGCAAACTCCTCTCTTCGCCGAGCGAGCGGGCCACTGGTACCCGATCTTTGTCTTCGGAGGCCCGCCCGGCATAATATTAAAAAAAAAATATTTGCGGAGTGTTTTTCAAGTTTCAACAAATAATTGATATATAAATCTATGATTTTAATTTTATTTAATTGTTCTATAATTAAATCATCTATCATTTAAATCAGATTTACGATAAAAAAATTATTCGTTGCCAATCATTTTTTTTTTAAACTTGTCACTCACACAAACAAACACTCAACACTCTCCTCTAAAATTTCATTATTTCAAGATAACACATTATTTAAGCAAAGAGGCGATATAGCCCTATGGAAATTTATACTTAAGAAGGCTAATTATAAATACTGAAACTATTAAAGGGGTTAGAATATTATAGAACCACGTCTTCTTAGAATCTGGTTGTCGTAAGAAATAACCAGAGAAAGTAAAAGTAGATAG
Source organism: Lymantria monacha (assembly GCA_905163515.2). Taxonomy (NCBI): domain Eukaryota; kingdom Metazoa; phylum Arthropoda; class Insecta; order Lepidoptera; family Erebidae; genus Lymantria; species Lymantria monacha. The sequence goes on along the minus strand of LR991107.1, from coordinate 6,940,859 downwards.
TATTATTACACGGTTTTCACTTTCCGTGTGGTGACGGAGTAAGAATACTATTCACTACTCCGTATCTTACCCGTGGGTGATCGTACGAGACGACTAAGGGATATAAAAGGCATATAACATCTATGCGAGAGAAGGAAAACTCGAAACAAAACCCTATACCAACACGTCTGACCAGCGTGGTATAGTAGGTTAATTTCCCTCCCATTACGGAGGAGGCCCGAGCCCAACAGTGGGACATTTATGGGCTGTGATGATGATGATGATGATTATTACACGAAAACAGAACCTGAAGATAAATGTAATATATCTTTTTTTTTTTAAAGACACATCCCTGTGCTAAGGAAGTAATCCTTGTATTGCGGGGGACTTTACAAACATGCAATTAACGCAAAAAAAAATACACCCAGACTCGGAACAACACTTTGTCGATCGCACAAAGTATTGTCCTGCGTGGGAATCGAACCCACGGCACTGGCACGTAAGGTCGGCACTGGCACGTAACCTTAACCACTACGCCATCTGTGCAGTCAAATCTACCTATATTTTGACTAACTGTCCATCCATCACCTTCTGGATACCTATTGAAAATGTTGAAGATTCCAATTGGTGTTTTGAGTTCCTATGACAGAATTACTTCCCCTGATGCATGTTTAGTCGGTTTTTGCGAATACTACGAGAAAGAAACAAATGGGCAACGTAAAACAAAAAAAGGTATCTTGATCTCATCTTTTTGTCTACGAAATTACTGAGTACAAAATTAAAAACAATTTTTTTCTATTTAAATTAAAAGTTTAATTTACAGGCGAATTTAAAAGTATGGTTTTAACATAATGTTGCATATCTTTTAGCATCGGGCATAGAAAAATATCCTTTAAGAAATATTTAAAAGAACATATAAAATATTAAATCTTGTTACGTATTATGGCACGCTTCGTGAGTGAGCCCCACTCGCACTCTTTTTTAAACTGACTTCAAAAAAGAAGGAGGTTCTCAAAATGGGTGAATCGATTTTGATGATTCTTTTTTTATTTGAAGGCTGGTGCTTCTCGTATGGAGGACCATAATTAAAGTAGGATACTTTAATTTAGTATACTGGTTACTTTTTGAAGTCAGTTATTTTTGGTAAAATTCAATTTTTCTTCAAGAAAACCATTCAGTACCCAAATTAGTTTAGTAATTTCTAGACGTGAAACAATTTATAATAAGAATAATTTACTTACAGATTTAACAGCAATGAAATTAATCAACTCACTTAAATTATCTTTCCACCATATATTTATTATACTATTCAAAGTCCCACAAAAGTGGGACATTCAACGTTAATTGAAATTTATACAGCATAGCTAACAAACAATAGCAGACTTTAAGACAATAACAATCAAGAATATTCATGCAAATACATTCTGTTTGATCTATCATTTATACTATTTAATTAAACAACAAATTTATCAGATACAGAATTTACACAAAAGACAATAAACATAATACCCAAGTTGTTTTAACCCATTGATCGCCGCCATTAAACACAGAGGAACCCATCGAGTGCAGCTACCACAAATTACCTGAAACAATAATAAAATATTTAGTTAGTAAATCATTTCATATTTAATGTGCGTTCTCTGCATTTAATGTTATAAGGTCTTTTGGGTTTCAATATTAATTGGAAATTCTAAATTTGTGTTGATTGGATTTCTAATAAACGTTTGATTTTGTTGATGATTCCTTAATTATGTAAGTAATGGATATGAATCAAAGATATCTAAACCAGATAACGGGATAACCAGTCAATTATCGTTATTGGTTTATACATATAATATGCCCAAGGGCGAGACGAATAGGCAAAGGTGTTGCTGTTAGTAATTATTAAAATATATACATTTTATTAGACCCATCCATAGATCATAGATAGAGCTGTGTGGTAGCTACGAATATTACCAACCCTTTATTACAACTTTGCTCGTGGATGTCGTAAAAGGCGACTAAGAACTTTATAACGACCTAGGCAAACTCCATCTGATGCCGTTTGGTCAACAATTACATTCCCAAGGAGGGTTGACGTCTGGTAGGCGGACGGTCATAAAACTATTGCTAATAACTTTTACAATATGTACTATGAAAGAAGAGTACATATTCTATTGTTACATTGCTGTAATAATCATATTCGTGAGTGGGAACTAAACGCAGAGGCTGCGAGAACTTCACGTTGGTTACACCTACCGCGCTGGCCGCTTCGTCGCTTACTTCACACCAACGAACGCTTCAACTATTCGTGCGTCCGTTAACAAACACTTTCAATATTAATCCTTATATAATCTTATTATTCATTATAACGTCAATGATTACTAGATCGTCTCTAGATAATAAGCTTACGATATTTAATTGTGTGTGTGTGAACCCCGTTATAGGGGTTTTAAGATTAGACTCAACAGTCAATCTCCTGAAGCAGACTCGCAGTTGCTCAGCTTCTTCACTACGGATCACTGTGGGAAAGGAGCGTAAGGAGAGTACCTACTGTTTTCTTGTTCATGTCAGTGCAGAGTCTGGAAAATAACTAAAAAGGCCACCGAACCCACTTCCCGTTCTTCTTCTTAATTACCTTATCTTCTTCTCTTAATTATAATTAAATATTTAATTTTATTTGATTTTTTTTTATGTTACTTATACCCAGCGTAACACTATCGACCACAAGTAATTGGGATAAGAGTAGGAGAATGATGAGCCTTCCATAGATCAGTCTATTGATTTTTTTAAAGGTCTGTACAAAGGAAATAGTCCTTGTCTTATGTACTTTACAAATTTATAACTAATTTGGAACAAAATTTAATAAATTAAAAATAAAATCCTTATGTAAAAAGACCCGAATCAAAATTGACTAATAAGACAATTAACAGGAGTATATACTACGAGAAGTACAGCACTATAATACCACGGATAAGACTGAAACTTAAGAGGCCTATATGTGAATCTTAAGATTGATTTCATTAATAGATATAGCAGAAACTGCAGAAAATTTCCCTAAATTTCTTCAACTTGCTAGATGGTTTGAGACGTGACTTACAGACCGTTTGTCATAAGGTCAACCTGACTACGCCAGAGACTGTTATCTATGTGGATAGGCCGACCTGTTTATTCAAAGACGTAGTTATATTAGAAAATTGATAAAAGAGAATATTTGAGAGAGATTGAGAGAGAAATGAAAACTTTAATTCTGAAATTCACATGGCCAGTGAAAAATTGGGTTGCAAATTGGTCAATCTCAAGTTAAAACGAATGAATGAATAAATAAACGGAGATCGATAACTTATCTTTAAGTTATAAATATGCTTCTGTTTTCGGCTTGCAATAGGCATCATAGATTCAGTGGGAAGAAATCTATTAAACGCTCAACCTTCGAAAAACAGTTTCGTTTACTAACTGCGTAGCAAATTCCACAAGCAAATCAGGTGTTGAAGCGTGAGCAAGACAAACAAACTCGATTTCACTCATCGGTGAACGGATGTTGGAATTAAGCAAACTTCGGTGCATTTTGTGTATGAATGAATAAGCGCTAAATTGAACACCTTCGTGCTTCATCCAAATAAAATATATACCTACTTGCAACGACTATAATTTATAAAACCCGATTAAGAAGCGAAAAATGATGTCACAAGCGGGATTCGAACCTGCGCCTATTGGGGTTCCGGCCCGAACGATTATAATATTTAATTTTATTTTAATGTCACCACTTTAATTTTCTTGGACTATGGATGTGGTCGCGCCCCGCAAAATCGGCTTGGGGTGACGGAAGAGGCGGCTCGCAACCCCATAGATCCACTCTGCAAGAACAACTCTCATCGCCGTGCGAGCGGGCCATCGATACCGGATCTTTGTCTTCAGTGTCCTAATGTCACCACCCTGCACTAAGTAAATAAACCTTATATTGCGGGGTACTTTATAAACATGCAATTAACGCAGACAAATTACACCCAGACTCAGAACAACATTTTGTAGTTCGCACAAAGTATTGTGCTGCGTGGCAATCGAACCCACAACACTGACACGGAAGTTTAGTATCTTAACCACTACGCCATTTCTGCAGTCAATAAATTGACAAAACAATCCTTGCGTTACCCAATGGAATAGAAGGTATCGTCTTATCTCATATACGTCCCTCTGCTGAGCTCAAGCCGCCTCCATAATAGGAGGGAAATTAATATATATACCACACTATTCAGGAGGGTTGGTATAAGCTTTTAATTCAAGTTTTCCTTCGCACTAAATTAAAATTAACATACATACATACATATCATCACGCCATATCCCTTGCAGGGTAGACAGAGAGAACAGAGTGCCAGAGAACTCTATCCTTGCATACTTCACTCGCTTCATCAACATTCATAATTCTCTTCATACACGCTCGCCGGTTTCGGAGACTTCTTGACTCCACCTTCCTTCAGTACGTGACCAATCTGGTCTAGGTAGGCTAGTCTTGGTCTCCCCCGGTACCTACATCCTTATTTATATTAATATTAACAATCTTAAAAATAAAATGTAGATACATATTACATTATTATAATAAAAAGGTTTACTTACATTTTTTTTCAATAATATCAATTCTAATGTCCATGTTATATGTCGATAAAGTCAAACTGTCGGGTAATAATTCTATGACTCGTAAATCAAACACGTTTAGGGAGTGAAGTTTACACAGTGGAGGGGGTGTTAAATCTATGTTAATATTGGTCTTGGTACAATATTACCTTGCTGATATTGTACAGTTAATTTTAGCAATTGCCTACTAGAATAGAAAATTTAATCAGAAAATGATTGTAAGATCATTGAGCCTCCTAAAGTAAAATATTTTTGATAACACTTAGAAAAAAAACTAAGCCTCAGTTATGTACAAACAATAAAACATATTTTTTAACTAAACGCTGAAGTCGCAATGGGCAGGCCACATCGCTCGAAGAACCGACAACCGCTGGGGAAAAAAGGTTCTAGAGTGGCGACCACGTACCGGACGACGCAGTGTAGGACGCCCCCACTAGGTGGATAGACGATCTAGTGAAAGTTGCTGGGCGTCCATGGATGCAAACGGCACAGGACCGCACTCTGTGGCGTACTATGAGGGAGGCCTACGTCCAGCAGTGGACGGCGATTGGCTGATATGATGATGGTGATGATGATGAAACGCTTTTTTAAATCACTACCATAATAAATACTTTTATAGCGAAGTGTTTGCAAATATGTAAATAAAGAATAGAGATTACAGTCGGAATAAGAAAGCTATTTGGGTGTCACATAAATAATAATTGTTTAGCATGAAGATTGAACCTATGAGAGTGGCCTAGCAGGTTGGTTTAGAATCCAAATAATAGTTTCTAATATTGCGGCAGCATATTACACCTAGACTCAGAATAAAACTTTGTGGATCGCACAAAGTATTCTCCTGCGTGGGAATCGAACCCACGGCCTTAGCACGGAAGGTCGGTAGGTATCTTAACTAGTACGCCATCTGTATAATCAAATCGATTAGCCAATATTACGAAGTGTAATGCCAAATTTTCCGTGTGGTGACGGAGTAAGAATACAATTCACCACCCCATATCTTACCCGTGGATATCGTAAAAGATGATTAAGGGATATGATATGCATATGGCATCTGTGCAAGAGAAGGAAACCTCGAAATAAAACCCAATACCAACACGTCTGACCAGCGCGGTATAGTAGGTTAATTGCCCTCCCATTATGGAAGAGGCCCGAGCCCAACAGTGGGACATATATGGGCTGTGATGATGATGAATACCAAATAGCTTAAAATCTAAAAAAAAAACGTTCAGCTATTCTAAAAATATCATTTAAATATCAAAATATCCGTGAACGCATCCGTACATAAGCATATTAAAGCTACCGTAGCTTATAGTACCGATAATCTGAGCTCATTCTCTTCAAAGAACCCTTGACAAATCTGATCGTAAAAGCCAAGTGAATTCCAACTCATCGTTATGTCCATTCCTAATTCGTTCTTGACCGTTTTCTTTTCAATGAACATTTATCGGAATATGGTTGAATGATATTTAAATCTATTGTACCCATTATTTAGATATTTTCAGATTATTGTACTATACTAAATAAGCTTACGTCAAGGACCTTTCGCATTTCAGTCATCAATAGTATGAACATTTAATAAAACTGGAGAAATTAATATTATTTTACATTTATATATCGATTCATATTTTTATAACTAAAATTCAAACACACAATCATTTATTTCTAATCGTTTCATAATAATTTATGTATTAAAATACAAACGAAAATAGAATCAATACGATCAATTAATTTTACAAGATTAATTAAGATACCAATTAATAATAATGATACTTCTGCTATAACCTTATGCGATCGTATTACAAGGCTACTAGACATTAGCTGTAAGCATAATCCTCTAATTATAAGCTTCCTTTAAACGTATTTCTAATATACGGTTAAACTAATATTGATTTAAGCTCCCCCAAAATTCTTAAGGTTTCATTCGGATTAACTACCTTTAAGGTTACCCGTCTTAATTATAATAAACCTAAGTGGATTGATATCGTTTGTAGTTAAACTAATTACAGTTAAATTGATACTTCGAAATGATATTGTAGATAAGAAATTTTAGTTCAATTATAATTAATTTATTTACATTGTTATATTGGTATAATTATCATCATTCTGCTTTTATTTCAACTACTTTGGGTCGACTAATTGCCGTGTGGTGCTGGATTAAGAATACAATTCACCACCACCTATCTTACCTGTGGGTGATCGTGAGAGACGACTAAGGGATATAAATCGCATATAAAGAAGGACATCTCGAGAAAAAACCTGGTGGCCTTTTCTACGGTCGCCTATTTGAAGGCGATATAACGACCGCATAAATGGCGTAATAGTCTAAGTAGCGACCACCCATATCTAATGTTGTGGATTCGATCCCACAGCATTCGTCAGCAGAACATTTTAATATGCAATTCACAATTATCCGAGTTCAGGTATTATTTCTGTCCGTCGATTGTAGGTACGTCACGAGGGGACACTATAAAGTCTACTGCGACTTCCAAGTCTTAAATAAAAAAAGGATAATGGATTTTATAGTTTTTATAACTTATCATTCCACTCCTTGAAAATATAACAGATAGATTTCTTTTTTTTTATTGCTAATGGTGGCAAACGAGCAATCAGCACACCTGATGGTAAGCGTCACTGCCACCCATAGACCTTTGCAATACCAAGGGTATAACTAGGCCGCTGCCTACCAATATAAATCCCAAACCCACCCAATTGGGCTTCCGGCTCTCTCGCTCACCGAACGAAGCGCAATAGCACATTGCTATTACTCATACGTCGATCTTCTGCGAGAGTGTGGTACTACTCCGGACGAACCGGCCCGCGGCTGCAGACAGAGAACTGTCAACAGCGTGGTCCTACCACTATTAAATATATAGATAGATAGGCACAAACAGTATGCTGGACGGGCTACCGATGACAAACACCAGGTTCCGATTGCCTACCTGCACGTTGAAGACAAGTACGTGTACGGCAAGTTATGGAGTCGCGCGCCGTCCTTCTTCGCTTCAGACGGATTGGCCGTGGTGTGATTTTCATAGTCTTATGTCATACGGCATATTACTGTGGGGATGCTCCGTGGATCTGAGTAGTATCTTTGTTCTCCAAAAAAGGGCTGTCCGCGCAATTTATAATCTAGGCCCAAGAGTTTCACTTCGAGAGAAATTCAAAGAAGTAAATATTCTGACTGGTGTATCACAATATATATACGAGAATGTATTGTATGTAAAAAGAAATATCAGTAATTTTGAAAGATATTGTGACATTCATTGTGTTAATACTCGGAATAAGGACAAATTAGTTGTACACACTACTCGTCTGGAAAGAATTAATAGGTCATTCATGGGGCAATGTATACGCTTTTATAATAAATTACCAAGAGATATCCGAGACATTCCTGTGAATAAATTTAAAAGGGCAGTCAAAAACAGACTCTGTAAAAGAGGTTATTATAAAATCGAGGATTATCTAAGCGATACTACAGACTGGCTATGAGCAGCTCCTCATTCAGCAATTACTATATATTTGTAAACTGTTCGTTTTTATTTTATAATATTTTTACATACTTGTAAAGCGTAGCGTGTTTTGCCCAACGAATTTTGACTTTGGTTAGCGTTTGTAGCTCATGGTATTGGTCATGCTCACTGAAAGGTCTTCTTGCGGTAGCTGCGTGGGGCGGGTCTCTCCCTTCCCTCCAAGGTGGTTGAGGGGAATGATGGCTGCCCTAGTAGTTAACTCGTGATCGGGTGCCGCCTGTGGGATCTGGTCCAGCCGTGGTTATTTTACATTCTATTTGAACTATTAGGTTCGCAGGGCATCACACTGGAGCTATTTCTTATTACATATGTTGTACCATTTTTTGTATAAAAAAGATTTAAAAGAAAAAACAACAGACTAACCCGCTGAGTTTCTTGCCGGATCTTCTCAGTAGTGGTCTACTTCCGATCCGGTGGTAGTTAATTGAATTAATATAATATGTTAAAACTGACAATATGTAAGTGCCCTCGCAGGGCCTATGCATAATAAATGAATTTGAATTTTGAATTTTTGAATTTTGTGACATAGCTGTTCTCGAAAAAAGGCATAAACGGTATAGACATATATTAGTCAACCTCCACAACAAAATCTCTAAATACTAAAAATTTGTATGCAGTTCAAGTTTGCATACTTTACATATGTTAAACACTTCCAAGTATTTTGTGGTCACTGCGGTCGTCGTACTTTTAAGCTAATATCTTGAATCAGCTGCATTTTGAGTACTTGATGAGCAACTAGCGTCACTTGGGGGAAAACCAGTGGGACAATCGCTTCATCATTGTTCAAATTTCAATGTAGTTTTGAACTATTCTACTTATTTTTAAGTGAAATCTATTTATGCAATATAATGATGAATACTATCGACAATTACATTCCTTTTGGATGTCGTAAAAGACGATTAAAAGCTTTACATCGATCTGGATAACTAAATCTAATGGGGTCTGGTTAATAATTACATTACCAAGGAAGTTTGACGTCAAACAGGCGGTCGGTCAAACCCAAGACACTTGATATGTGAGGTCAATGCAAAGACTTCTCTACCATCTGTGTAGATTGCGCAGTTTTAGCAAATCATCTATTAAAACAAGCCTATTACTGCCAATGTCGAATGAATTAAATTTTTCAAGTTCATTTGGCGTTTAATTTTAAAGTTTTTGACTGTCAGTAAGGGCGTTTTATCTCTACTTATCCTGTCAAAGATGGAAGCGTAAAGCTATAATTAAGAAATATATAATTCACGGTAATTTTTTGACATAGGCGTCATGCAAAAGCATTTTTTATCCCTATTTCTCATCAAGTCTTTGCGCTGTATCATAATCAGGGTCGGGCACGATTTAGGGAAATATAAATCAGCAAAGTGTTACAGAATAAGTGTAATAATAGTAAATATTTTTATTTAGTTAAAATCCTTTAAATATATAAGATCAAAAAACATAAATGTATTTTTAATATTTTTTTTTTAAACAGACCACACCCGCACTAAGGAAATAATCCATGTATTGCGGGAGACTTGGCAAAACATGCAATTAATTGACACAAATTAGGCCTAGATACAATAACAATGCCATCGAAGACAAAGATCGGGTACCGGTGGCCCGCTCGCACGGCGAAGAGAGGGGTTTTGCCGTGTGGGTCTACGGGGTCACGCGCCGCCTCTTCCGTCACCCGGGACCGATTTGGCGGAGCGAGACCACATCCATAGACGGTGATCTAAAAAAATACGATAACAATTTCTGAATAAACTAAAGTATTGTTCTATGTTGAAAACAAATTCACGACAACCAACATAATAAGACGATATCTTAAGCCACTAAGCCCCACAGTATTGTATTGAAACATTATGACCCTATTAACTTAAATATTTTCACCCACATTACGTTTTCATTTCTCAGTAACTCAGGTAATGTGTTAATAACTTTGTGTACACTGATTCATAGTTCCATGAGTAACGAACAATAACCGTGAATGAATCACTGGTAAACGAGGCCGTTTGATAACGTTCACACAGTATTATAATTCTATTTCTTTTTTAGGGTTCCGTACGCGAAAGAAAAAACGGGACGCTATTACTAAGACTCCGCTGTTCATCCCTTTTGTCTGTCACAAGGCTGTATGTGTCACTGCCGCCCATGGACCTTTGCAATACAAAGAGTATAGCTTAGGCCGCTGCCTACCAATAAGATACCCAAATCCATCCACTTGGGCTTCCGGCTTTCTCGCTCATTGAACGAAGCGCTATAGCACATGGCCATTACCCAGACGTCGATTTTCTGCGAGAGTGTGGTACTACCCCGGACGGACCGGCCCGCGGCTGTACAGAGAACAGTCAACAGCGTGGTCCTACCACTATTCTATTAGATATATCTAAGAAGTGCATTTTGACGTTTTGCATTTTTTAATACACAATAACCTCGGTCAAACGTATACACATGATTGTAAACAGTAAATCTGAAATTTTAAACAACTATTAAGTTATTTACATAATTAACATTGCGGGTGACTTTCTTGTACAATAATCTAATCTTGAAACTCGTAAAAATAATTTAAAATAAAAATAACATAGTAAATAGTAATTGTTATTGACGACCTAACAATGTCACGTCATCACATTCTATACAGTAGTGCTTGACAACTTTCAATTCACGGATATCCAAATAATCGGTAAAAATATTAGAATAATACAATTAATCGAATAGAGATTTTGACAGAGATGTACATTTCGACACTTTGTTTGATAAGGAAATAATTATTAATGTTCGCGACGCTGATAATTCAAGCAATAGTAGTAATTCTTAATAAATAGCTATTTTCAAATCCAGTTTTTGTTTTTAATTAACCTAATCCTACTAAATATGATGAATAGATTCTATGCTGAAATAATTAAATTTGTTTAGTACTAATTTAGCACTTAATTTATTCATCACCTTTTTGAAAAATAAAAGATAAACCGATTATTAATTATAAAGAATCAATATCGATTTCTCAGTAAAATCGGATATTTTCGATAACGATTATTTGGTTCCCATACTTAGATAACTTACTCAGACAGCTGTCAAAGTGCACTTCTTAGATTAGATAGACTATAGATGTATTTATTGTTGCCGCTATAACAACATACATACATACATATCATCACGCCATATCCCTTGCAGGGTAGGCAGAGAGAACAGAGTGCCAGAGAACTCTATCTCTGCATACTTCACTCGCTTATAACATATATATATACATATATATAGCCGCTATAACAACAAATATTTAAAAAACAGAATATAATAAATATTTAAGGGGGGCCTCCCCTACAACAAACATGATTATTTTGCTCGCATTTGCTCAATATTGAGAACAGAGTTCAAAAACTTAGCGTTTTTAAAGATAATAGTACGTAACCCTTTGTGCGTGAGTCCAACTCTCACTTGGCCGGTTTTTATTTTTTTTACACATGGAAACCAATGTATACACTGGGCCTAATAATATAATTCACCATACCTTTTCTTACCTATAGGAGTCGTAAAAGACGACTAAGAGATGTGGAGATATAATCTATGCAAAAAAGGGAAAGTTAAAAACCCTATACCAACTTTTCTGACCAGCGTGGAGTACATCAATTTCTCTCAAGTTCTGATAAAGATTCTAGCCAAGCAGTGGGGTGTATATCAGCTGATATGATGATGATCACTCTATACTGTCAAACATATATTTAATGGACACAAATAATATTCAGACTCAAAATGTACATAAATAACTTTCAACATTGCTTATGGTAACAAACGAGCGAGCAACACACCTGATGGTAAGTGTTGCTGCCGCTCATAGACCTTTATAATATCAGTGGTACAGCCAAGCCGCTGTCTACCAACTAAAACCCACTCAAGTTAGGCTCCCGGCTTTCTCGCTCAACAATAGTGATAGGACCACGCTGTTGGCAGTTCTCTGTCCACAGTCGCGGGCCGGTACGTCCGAGGTAGTATCACACTCTCGTAGAAGATCGACGTCTGAGTAATGGCAATGTGCTATTGCGCTTCGTTCAGTGAGTGAGAGAGCCTGAAGCCCAGCTGGGGTTGGTTTGGGGTTTGTATTGGTAAGCAGCGACCTAGCCATAACCTTGGTGATGCAAAAGTGCATGGGCATCAGTAATACTTACCAAATAAAAAAAAACAAACGAAGTGCAAGAGCACATTGCCAATGCTCTGATGTCAATTTATTGCATGATACCCCGACTAGGACGAAACTGTCAACAGCGTGGCCCAACCGCTACCAACGTTACTTACGTTGCGCGTTGGAATCCAACTCGCGACATTCGTCTAGGGAAGTTTTACTTATATTACATAACCATTATGATTTCCAATGTTTATGCGAGTAATACACATTTAAAATAAAAAAAAACAACAGGCAGTCATGGGGACTGCCGATAGAAGTGAAAACTATTAACTTAAGACTAATTGAAATAATAATAATTTTCTAATTTTTATATAAAAATAAAAAATATTATCGAACATCTAGGAATCGGTTTTACCACGCTACTAAGATAAGAAACGAAAAAAAAAAAACAAAAAAAAACGAACCTATAAGTTTTTCCCCTCCAAAAACGCTCCACGCGCCTAAAGAAGTTTTCACATAGCTATAGATATACTATTAGCATTAGCATGTCGGTGACGCGAACCTATAAGTTTTTCCCCTCCAAAAACGCTCAACGCGCCTAAAGAAGTTTTCACTTCAAAACTACTTTTTATAGATTCTATCGCGTTTGTATTTGATTTTATATTTCACGACGTTTCAAACACTTTACAGTGATCATGGTCAGGGGAGGACTATGTATAGAATCATTTTCTTATTGTACTGGCAATGAATTTGTATTAAAATATGGGTTAAACTTTAATATCTGATACTGTAGCGGGTATATATAAATTTCTGTAATAACCATGACTTATTGTACGTGAGACACCTAAGTCCTCCAGTGACCATGACATTGTAAAGCGTTCAAAACGTCGGGCAATTAAAAATCAAATACAAACGCGATAGAATCCATAAAAGTAGTTTCATTACTATATCATGTGAGAAATTTTCGTAATATGTAATGTACATATCGTATTTCGATGTCATTGTTTACAGAAAACTATACGTTATCTATTGTTCTAGAAATGACCGATAATGTTATCAATTGACCGATATTGGTTACGTTATTTATAGATATAAAAAAAATATTGAAGTGTCTTTTAGTGAAGACTCACTTTATATATAGCCAATATATTATTTCGTCTTTGTCCGTGTGGTGACAGAGTAAGAATACACCACCCCCTATCTAAGGGATGTAAAACGCATCAACCATCTATACGAGGAAAAGAAAACTCGAACAAAACTCTATACCGACATGTCTGACTAGCGTGGCATAGTAATTTCCCTACCATTATGGAGGAGGCTCAAGCCCAACCAAGAGATGATGATTATTTCTTCTTAGAGACTTGTGACAGCGTCTAAGAATACTACCAACTTCGACTTCGTTAGTGAGTGTCATAGAATCTGACTAAGAGAAACATTAACCTGTCAACTTCATCCAATGTCATCTGCTCAATTAATATATTCCAAAGAACGGTTAACATCAGGCAGTCGGCTGGTTATAAATAAATATTACCAATAAAATATGTACGATGAAAGAGGAGTACATATTGCGTTGACCCCAAGTAATTGGAACAGAAGTATTACGATGATATTATTTCTTTATTATATGATTCGTCTAGGGTAAACCACCGAGCGGGCCACCGAAGACAAAGACCGGGTTCTGATGGCCCGCTCGCTAGGCGAATAGAGGTACATGTAGGGCGGGCCAATGGGGTTATACGCCGCTTCTTCTATCGCCCCAGACGGATTTAGCGGTGTGTAACCAAACCAAAGCCCGCTGCCAAAAAAAAAATGTATAATTCGTCTATACCTATATAAAATTAAAAAAAAACATTAACTTCTTTCTATTTTAGAAGATATAGAATGAATCATACTTAAATATATTAATTGAAATTACATTTTAATTAGTCACACTGACAGCATACATGGCGATATGGCTGACACAAAACATTTATACGATTTAACAAATAAATAATAATTGAAAAGCATTGGCGTGTCGATTTTATCTAACAAATCCGACAATGATATTAATGTTCACAATATTCTGTCGACCGCTAGTATGCTTACCATGAAAACTATTTATACAGGACAAAATAGCTTAATCTTTTTATGTACAGAGTAGAAGTGGACCGCTCCCGAAAACAAAGACAATTGACCCTGCTAGTCCTACTTGTAATGATAGGCTAGAAAAAATATCGATTCGGATATTTTTTTTTCACAACGAATTTTAGGGTTTTTTTCACATTCCATCGTATTAGGACAGTGTCATGTAACGATAATTCCATAAAAAATACGTAACTTTACTCAGTTGAGAAAAGACGCAATCTATTCAAAACTCACGATCATATGTTCAAGAGTTCAACGACCTCGCGTGGTGAAAAAAAAAAAATTTTTTCATCCGAATCGTTTTTTTTTCTAGCCTATCATTACAAGTAGGACTAGTAGGGTTACCTGTCTTTGTTTTCGGGAGCGGTCGACTTCCATCCTGTATATGAAATATATAATAAAATTTATAATAACTTTCAAATTTATAAAAGAAAGAATAAATATTTAGCGACAGCAACCAGGAGACATATATGGTAGGTACTACGTATATGTATACGGTATTACATATGTGTATATTACTATATATGATGCTATGGTAGGTACCTAACTGAAAATGAAAAAATACAAGAACAGTTTACATTTAAAAAAAAAAGAAAACACTAAACTATAATTTCGTGAAAATACTTTAAAATAATATAAATGTTTATTAGGATTTTCTACCGTATAATGACATTTTCTTATGCTTAAACTTAATTTTTACTTATAATTAAAGATGACAGATAGTTTAGAACATATTAGGTTTAGAACTGTATTTTTTTTTAAGAAAACCATGCGAATCCCTATCTGGCGAGAAGAGCACGATCAGAGAGAAGAGAGCGACAGAAGAAGCGGTGGGCGATCCCACAGACCCGCCCTACATGTACCTCTTTGCGCCAAACGAGCGAGCCACTGGAACCCGGTCTTTGTCTTCGGTGGCCCGCCCGGCGGTTTACCCTCGCGGGTATCCTCTCGAGAATAATCTGGCTAAAATAAGCTTTTCCGTTATTAGAGTAGGCTTAGATGTGCATACAGTGAGAAGTAAGTAACAGTAAACAGACTATAATGTAAAATAAATACAGTCAAATGATTTTAAAAGTGGGTCTGTCCGCCCCATTTCCCAACTTATTGCCACCCTATCACCATGTCCAATCCAATCGCATTACCATGTGCGGCGACCGGATAAAAATACAGATTTATACAGTATATACACAATATATATTACCATTGATATCCTGTATTACCTGATACCGGAGTACATCCACTATTACGGGTAAATAAATACGATTTATGTGTGATTTAAGTAAACACACATTATCATACATACGTAAGTTACAATACACATAGTTTTGTGAAAATGAAATTCCGTGTTTGCCTGGAAACATACATAATCAATGAATATACTAATGGCATAAACATTGTAAGTGGCATGAATAATTGAAATAAATGTTGTTCTTCAAGATAATATAAAGACGATTAAGAGTGCAATCATCATCATCATCACAGCCCATAAATGTTCCACTGTTGGGCTCGGGCCTCCTCCGTAAAGGGAGGGAAATTAACTTACTATACCGCGCTGGTCAGACGTGTTGGTATAGGGTTTCGTTTCGAGTTTTCCTTCTCTCGCATAGATGTTATATGCGTTTTATATCCCTTAGTCGTCTCGTACGATCACCCACGAGTAAGATATGGGGTGGTGAATAGTATTCTTACCTCGTCACCACACGGATAGAGTGCAATAATATGCATATAACATCTATGCAAGAGAAATGGATTTAAAATCCTGTATCAAACCATCTAATCAGCGTGGTATAGTAAGTCAATTTCCTCCCACTGTGGTGGAACCTAGAGTTCAGTAGTGCTACGTAAATATGAGCTGAGATGATGATATTTTGTTTTTCAAGTGCTAATTTCCAATACGAACGAAGACGATTTACGTTTCTCTATTAGCGTTTTGAAAGACATTTAGTAGTAGCAGTAACAGTGAGCAGGATATTTTAGCATTTAACATGCTAGTTTATTTATAAAAACTTGATTACGAGCGAAAAATGAATATCACACATGGCATTTGAACTCACACCTGTTGGAAATCCGTTTCAATCGTCCTACCACTTACACAAGAGTGAGCTGTCGTATGATATTCTATTTGCAGCTATATTATGCTTTCGTCTTTAAAGGAGACGTGTGCCATCTACCCGACAATGTTTGACATTCATTTTTCGCTCGTAATCAAGTTTTAATAAATAATCTAACAATTTAATTATCAAGCAGAAAAACAATTTCCTCAACATCTAATACATTTTTCTTAGCAACTTATTCGTATTTATTCCTCAGACGGGCCGATGCAATACCATTCCGGGTTTCTTACACTGACAGCTCAGTAAACAGACACGGGATGAGCCGGCAATCACTTAATAGTACCAAGAGAGTAGCTTGATACGTAACGCCTTGTTCACAGTAACCACGATGGCAATACGCAAAGTGGTATTTAAAATTTTAACCATGTGGTTTATACATTTTTTTTTTAAATATGAAATTATATACGCGTCCTTTTAGAACGGGCTGAGGAATTTCGAATTATTAGCAGACATATTTTTTTTGGCGTCTAAGTTTTCCTCCCGTAACATTGCAAAGCAAAATATCTACTCGTAATCGTAATAGTCCCTTATTATTTATTAGCGGGCTATGATCTTAATCCCATCATGTCTGCTCTTCTGGAATGATAGCAAGGCGACTAAAGGCTCTACATAAGCTATACGACTTCTGTTCTCTCTTTGATAGGATTTCAAGTTTTATGGATATTTGACTTATGACTCTGACTGTTTGGGATACACTTGATTGCCCCAAATCTTTAGTATTCCCTTTATGAAATTTGGTTTTATGCAAAATTTCTTATTTGAAATAAGTAGACAACAGTATGAAATATTCGTAAAACGAAAATAGACGATGTTCTTGATCTATCGTCCTACAATTCTTATGCTATAAAGAATAGAACAGTAATATAACTAATGACTAAAATGCGGCAATATGTATTGCGGTTGAGGGAAATATATTTTTATAATATTTTTCTCGTAGATAATAACCAAATTGTCTACTTGATTATTAGGAGTTTAGTGAACCTATAAATCAAAGATTCTCAACATGACCGACACGTCCCCTTGTGAGCGTTTGAGACTTATAGGGGGACAGTAAAAATCTAAGAAAATTAGAGGGCCTTCATACTTCGAATCGTTTAACAAATCTTTTTAGAAGGCCTTTAGAAAAACCTTTTATAAGAATATTGGATGATAGGCGAACATTCTTCGTTAAATTGATCTTTAAGAAAAACATATTCTCGAAATAGGCGATGGGCAAATATTCTACATTAAGGGGACTCTAGAATAAAAAACATATTCTCAAAGAGGGCGGTAAGCAAGTTATATTTGAGAATCTGTGCGCTAAAGGAATATAGCATTTATGTGGTCAGATATTGCGTGGGAGTAGCAATTGAGGATGAAACAGAATCTATTTTAGTAAAAATTGTATCATAAACTAATAACGATTTTAATTGAGAGTGACGAAAGAGTGGCGTGAGGTTCTATAACGTGTCATGTTCTACTACTTTGTCTATTAAGTGGGTTATTAGAATTGAAGCTGAGACTTCTATAGCTAACTCGTCGAAACACTTTCGTCCAT
Source organism: Lymantria monacha (assembly GCA_905163515.2). Taxonomy (NCBI): domain Eukaryota; kingdom Metazoa; phylum Arthropoda; class Insecta; order Lepidoptera; family Erebidae; genus Lymantria; species Lymantria monacha. Next base: position 6,922,865 of record LR991107.1, on the reverse strand, counting down.
AACCTCTCGATGTTATGTAGATAAAATATCAACGGAATATATGTGAGTGGTCTGTGCAGTAAGAGTAAGAATACAACTCATCTAGAAGAGGGACTCATCTCAAAGAGAGAAGGCTCTCTTTCCTGCTTTAATAGACTATTAAGAGACACAAGCAGATAACATGACTGTAAGAGATGAGAAACTCGAAATAAAGTTCTACATCAACCAACATGGTGTAGTAGGTTAGTTTCGCTTCCATTGTGTAGGATGCTTGAGCCGAACAGAGGTAGAGGCATGAGCTGTGATAATGATGATAATATATATCAGTAGATACTCAAATTACTGAAATTTAGCATTTAATATGCTTAATTAATTGGGTTTTATAAATATCAGTAGATAATTAAAAAATCTAGCGGAGATGCGAATGTTGAGATGGATACAAGGCATGACGAGAAACCATAAGGTAAGAAATGAGCGCATAAGAGAAAGTTGGAAAGTGGCACCAGTGACGGATAAGTTAAGCAGTGAAGGCTTGACCTGGGATGGAGATGTGATGTAACAGAATAAAACTAATGTTATAAGAAAAGTTTTAAGTATGAATGTTGAAGACCTGAGGGGTAAAGGAAGACCAAAGAAAAGATGGATGTACTGAGTGACGTATGACAGGGATAGATAGAGAATGACTACAGATATGACGTCTGATAGGGCTGTATAGAAGAAGAGGACGTATTGCATCGACCCCAAGTAGTTGGGATAAGTGCAGGATGATGATGAAATGATTAAAAAAGAATCTGAAGGCTCAATCAAAACATCAGTTAGGTTCTCGAGGATCAGTACCTCAAAGACGAGTTAACAATATCTGATCAAGTTCATTCACAAATGGATAGTGAAACCCTCATTTACAACCTTAATTAAACACCTACAACCTATCGATTTCGCACAACCAACGGGGCATATAATCGAAGGAACCAATCTATACAATTGCGATCACCGGGCGTCGCTTGCGGTTTGACTTGGACGTGATCTCTATGGTCTGTAGCTATAATATCTAGTGATGTGACTTAACGATGATAGAATTCCCGGAAATTATGATACTAATTTCTATACAATTTAGAAATCGGGTAATATTTGGTAGTTAGATAATTATTTATTTATAATGGTTTTCTAACAATAGTTTCTTTTATTATCTATGGATTATATAAAAAATCTATGGCTACAGATAAAAAATATTGAAACGGCTATTTCTAATGTCAAAATAATAGTTTTAATACTGATATTAGTATATTTAGTATTTTTTTTTTGTGGGGTGGGCTACGATCGTCGCGCTCCTCGCACCACTCTGTCTGAGGCGACAGAGGAGCGTAAGCACGCTCACCCACAACCCACCCGTGAACCTCGCCTTCGTCGTTGGACCGGCCACCGGAGCAGCGTGAACTTGTCGTCAGTGGCCGGCCCGACGGAATACCTCCCGAGGGGTACCTCTTCTTGAGCGACATCCCCTCCCTCGGGGAGGACGTCGGTCTTTTCCTCGCGGTCAGCCTCTCGGCGGGTGACGGACTAATTCCCCGGTCCAGTCGGCCCGACGGAATACCTCCCGAGGGGTACCTCTTCTTGAGCGACATCCCCTCCCTCGGGGAGGACGTCGGTCTTTTCCTCGCGGTCAGCCTCTCAGCGGGTGACGGACTAATTCCCCGGTCCAGTCACCCGCACAGTATATTTAGTATAACAGTGTATAAGGTACCAATTTTTATTTGTCTGTCTGTCAGTCCGTCAGTCGGTCTGTTTGTCTGCCTATTTGTACAGGGTAATCTTTGAAACAGTTCGACCGAATTTAGCGGTACTTTCAGACGAAGAGAAGACGCTATAAAAGGCTACTTGGCTGCTTTGGCAACTGTTTTTCTTTTTGGCCAAATGGTTAAAAGTCATATAAATATTTTTAAATGAAATACATACTATCCAGAATAAACACATAATTTTTATATCTTTGACAACGATTTTTTTATATTTTGACAAGGCACGAGGTGCACTTCGGTTATTAAAAAAAATTAAAAAAACGGGACGCAAACACATACAACGGAACATAACTGCCCATCAGTCACAGTCAAAATGCTAGTATCAACATATAATCCCATCTAACAAAATCATTATAATCTTCACACCTAATATTGCACGCCTCAATCCCGGTATTATCTCGCGTTTCCCATCACTAGCTGTTACTCGCCACAAATGATCTAACAGCATTCAAGGCATATTGAATGTGGGGTTCGGTTACAGAAGACATGAATATCAATGTATATTAACGATAGAAATTGTTCAATTCAATGCGGTGATGTTTTTATTTGATTCTCTTGAAGAAATAATTTAGATAACTTTTTCGTGTAATGATGGAATATCTTTCGCACTTTCCGTGTGGTGACGGAGTTAGAATACAATTCACCACCCCCTATCTTACCGGTGGGTGATCGTAAGAGACGACTAAGGGATATACATACATACATACATACATAGCTTCACGCCTGTTTCCCAGAGGGGTAGGCAGAGACTACGGATTGCCACAAACCACGATCCTGGCATACTTCCATCGCTTCATTCACACTCATAATAGTCTGTCTTCATGCATACTCTACGATTACGCATACTCTTAATATGACCTCTCGTCATACATACATACATACATAGCCTCACGCCTGTTTCCCAGAAGGGTAGGCAGAGAATACGGATTGCCACAAACCACGATCCTGACATACCTCCATCGCTTCATTCACACTCATCACAGTCTTCATGCATGCTCTACGATTACGCGTACACTTAATCTGACCTAAGGGATATAAAACACATATAATATCTATGCGAGAGAAACAAAACCCTATACCAACACGTCTGACCAGCGTGGTATAGTAGGTTAATTACCCTTCCATTATGGAGGAGGCCTGAGTCCAACAGTGGGACATATATGGGCTGTGATGAGAAGAGATGATGGAATAATAAATTCATCAGTGCTTATAGACATATCCTAGTTGCCATAACATTAATGCAAGAGAAACAAAATTCGAAATAAAAGTCTATAGTAACTAACCTTACTCGTCTTCCACGACATTCATGATCAAGATAGAGGTGAATTATAGTGAATACTATTATTACTCCGCCATCACATGGATAAATTCATGTCTACTATGACTAAAAGTTATCCTTGTGGTGACGGAGTAAGAATACAATTCACCACCCCCTTAATCCCTGGATGATCGTAAGAGACGACTACGTGATATAAAACGCATATAGCATCTATGTGAGAGAAGGAAAATTCGAAACAAAACTCTATACCAACACGTCTGACTAGCGCGGTATAGCAGGTTAATTTCCCTCCCATTACGGAGAAGGCCCGGGCCCAACAGTGGGACATATATGGGCTGTGATAATGATGAAATGATGTTGCCTAAGCATTCATAGATAACGACGAGATACTAAAATTGTTTTAGTAGCTCATTTAGGTCTCCATATTGATTTACCATATAACTGATTGGTATAAGATTTTATTCATTATTCTCCTACTCATATTCCAATTACTTGGGGTCGATACAATATATACTCTTCTTTCATAGTACATATTGTAAAAGTCATCGGCAATAGTTTTATAACCGGCCGCCTGCCAGACGTCAGCCCTCCTTGGGAATGTAATTGTTGACCAAACGGCATCAGATGGAGTTGTCCCAGGCCGTTATAAAGCTCTTAGTCGTCTTTTACGACATCCACGAGCAAAGTAAGGGTTGGTAGTATTCGTAGCCGCTACCACACAGTTGGTATAAGATTTTATTAAGTAAATTAATTTAAATTCCTTAAACATGACTCACCATAATCGTAGAAGGGTCTGGTAAGGTGTTATATCCCTATTCGCTCATCTATGGTGGACGTTTTAATTTTTATATTATCGAACTAATTCTTGTATTGTGAGTGACTTTATCTTATTATACACTAGCAGACCAGGCCACGCGTTGCTGCGGCTTAGGTTAGCTTCAGTAACACTTTTTGTTTATTCTAACAAATTTTAGCTTATATAAAGCGTTTGTACATTTAACATAGCGCCATCTATTAAATACTTACTGAATCCAGTCAACAGATTCCGCCATCATTTAAAATCCTTTTGATATTATAACATATGATTTTGACTGTCAAATATTAGACATATAATTTGCAATAAAATAATATTACTATAAATTGAGATTTAAGCTATCATATCTTTTAAAGTTTTAAGTTGGATTAAACTACACTTGCTGTGCAAATTTGGTTAAAATCGGTTAAGTACTTTATGAGTCCATCGCGGACAAACAACGTGACACGTAATTTATATATATATATATATATATATATATATATATATATATATATATATATATATATATATATATATATATATAGTATTAAGATTAGAATAGAAGCTACGACACTTGGCACGGCAGGTCGCTGTCTTGACTGCTACGCCACCTATGAAGTCTAGGTCAGTTAGGCTGAGTTTTATTTGAATTAATAAAGACATGATAGAATTTAAAAAAAAACGTATTACAGGGAAGCGTTTTTATTATTTATCGATCAATTTTAAATAGCATTTTTGATTTTATTATTCATTCATTATCTTAAAGTGGTAGGACCACGATATGATCACTTCGAGAGAAATTCAAAGAGGTGAATATTCTGACTGTTGTATCACAATATATACACTACCGTCCAAAAGTTTGGAAGCAGCAAGGTAAAATCGAATAAAACCAAACTAAGTCATTTAAATTTAAATGTATTGATAAAAAAATAAAGAACAAACAGAAACTAACTTAAACAAAATAAAAAAATAATATACAATGGTAAATTAGATTAAATTTTAGCTTCATCAAAGTGTCCACCTTTCTCCTTTATAATCTTCTCACATATTCTGGGCATTCTATTAATCAATTTTTTAAAATAATCTTTATCTAATTTGTTCCATTCGTTCTCTAATAGCTGCCACAAATGTTCTGAGCTCGTAGGACAACGACTTTTCACCCTCCTGTCAAGTTCATCCCAAACAAGTTCAATGGGAGAAAGATCAGGGGATTGAGATGGCCATTGCATGATGTTTAAAATGTTTTCAGCTTTTTTCTTGTTTAAAAAGTTCTGGCACAATTTAGACGAATGCTTAGGATCATTATCCTGTTGAAAAATGAATCCAGAACCAATGAGACTTAGTCCACTGGGTATGGCAGAATCTTGGAGAATTTTTAAATAGCCTTCCTTGTTTAATTTTCCGGTTATCCTCACAAGATTGCCGGGTTTACTGTTGCCAAAACACCCCCAAACCATGACATTACCACCACCATGTTTCATGGTAGGCACTGTACATGCCTCTGAAGCCCTCTCTTCTTTTGACCGGCGTACAAAGACACGTCTATTGGATCCGAAAATCTGAAATTTTGATTCGTCACTCCAAAGGACATTTTCCCATTGTTCTATAGTCCAGTTTTTATGCGCTTTTGCCCATTCTAGTCTATTTTTCTTATGTCGATTTGTTAGTTTGGGTTTTTTAGCAGCAACACATCCTCTTAATCCCGCAGACAGTAAGCGTCTTTTAACAGTAGTTGTTGAAATGGGTGTTTCTCGCGTATCATTCAGAGCTGCAGTGATCTGTGGTGCAGTTAAGCGTCGATTCCGTTTAGAAAGAACTCTAATGAAGTTGTCCTCTTGATTTGTTGTGGATTTGGGCCTACCAGATCTCTTTCTATCTTCATTTTTCCCCGTTTCTTGTTTTCTAGCAAGGGTATAGTGGACACCTTTACAAGAAATTCCGAGCCTTTCTGCGATTTGACGTTCACTGTATCCTTCCTCGCGTAGAGTGCAAATAGCGCTTCGCTGTTCAAGCGTGATTTGCTTGCGTTTTGCCATTTTCAGAAGAAAAAATACGGTCAAAGTAGTAGCCGATATCTTTCGAATACAGACAATGTTAATATCACAACTTTCACGTGCCAATGCTCAAGTGCGACTGAATAAGGTCTAAAAAAGTTAAAACCAGCAAACATTATCAATAAAACTACACCATTGCATAGGATAAAGTAGCCGACGGATTAAGTCATAAAACACGTGTTTCGTCAATATTAAGGAATTCCATAAAACTTGATGAATGTAGGATAATAATCCTTTTGTGTTTGTGTAGACAGTCGTAAAAGGTTGTAAAACTTAAGATTATTGCTAATTTTTACCGCTATTAGTCGGCATTTATTTGTTTTGTTTGAAAACAGGTGTGCTGCCAAACTTTTGGACGGTAGTGTATATACGAAAATGTTTTGTATGTAAAAAGAAATTTCAGTAACTTTGAAAGATATTGTGACATTCATTGTGTGAATACTCGGAATAAGGACAAATTAGTTGTACACAGTACGCGTCTTGAAAGAATTAGTAGGTCATTCATGGGGCAATGTATACGCTTCTATAATAAATTACCAAAAGATATCCGAGATATGACTGTGAACAAGTTTAAAAGGGCTGTCAAGAACAGACTCTGTAAAAAAGGTTATTATAAAATCTCGGATTATCTAAGCGATAGTTCAGACTGGCTATGAGCAGCTCCTCTTTCAGCAATTACATTATTTTTTTTAAACTGTTTAGTTACTATTTCTTTTTAATAATTATACATACTTGTAAAGCGTAGCGTGTGTTGCCTGACGAATTTTGACTTTTTTGCATTTATAGTACATGGTATTGGTCATGCTCACTGAAAGGTCCGCTTGCGGTAGCTGCGTGGAGCGGGTCTCTCCCTTCCCTCCAAGGTGGTTGAGGGGAGTGATGGCTGCTTTAGTAGTTAACTCGTGATCGAGTGCCACTTGTGGGATCCGGTCCAGCCATATTATTTTTTTATTGTATTTTAACTATTGCGTTCGAAGGGCATCGCACTGAAGCTAATTAAATAATAAACATGTACCTACTATTTTTTTTTTAATAATGAAAAAAAAAATATAATAACATAGATAAAATATAATTAGACAAACCCGCTGAGTTTCTTGCCGGATCTTCTCAGTAGCGGTCTCATTCCGATCCGGTGGTAGTTTATTAGATTAACTTTAAATGTAAAAAAAATGACAATATGTAAGTGCCCTCGCAGGGTTTATGCATAATAAATGAATTTGAATTTGAATTATGGACAGTTCTCTGTCTACGGCCGCGGGCCGGTCCGTCCGGAGTAGTATCACTCTCGCAGAAGATCGACGTCTGAGTAATGGTAATGTGCTATTGCGCTTCGTTCGTTCGTTCGTTCGGTGAACGAGAGAGTCGGAAGCCCAACTAGGTGGGCTTGGGGTTGGTACTGGTTGGCAACGGTCTAGCTATATTGCAAAATCCATGGGCGGTAGTAACACTTACCATCAGGTGTGCTGCTTGCTCGTTTGCCCACCATTTGCAATAAAAAAAAAACATTTTATTAAAACAAAATAAGTGTAGGGTCAGTTTTTATCTGATATTCGAATGCAAGCGAAACATTGTTCTCATTCTATTCGTCATATTTACATTTATCACTTTTTCTCACATAAAAAAGTTGCAAATCAAAATTTAAAAAAAGAAATCACTGCAGAATATACGCTTTCATTTATAACTATTGCTCATATAACTACAAGTTTGATTTCACGTTTAAGCTGGTACCTGCCAATACATATGAATAGTTTGCACATTTCTCACGATTTACAACTGGCATTCAATTTTGACGTAATATACACCCGTACATAATGTAATATCTCAATATCAAATACGAAATAGAATATCTATATTTGTAATTCCCATCGCAGTGGGGCCGCGAGCCCGGGAATAACGTCGGTAACACGTCGATATTACATCTCTAGGCGGATATAGTGATATTAAAATATGGTTTTTGTACAGCACCCGACCGTCTCCACCTAATAACGCGAAGAAAGTAATTCCTCATTTTTTTAGTTGCCACTTTTTGCATTTGGTTATCTCGATATGACCCTATATCGCGGCAGCTCCTATAAGGTTACAAGTAAGGAAACGTACCCAAACTACCATGCTTGATCACAAAGGTGTGGGCAGAGGTCTTTATCACGTAATCATCATCAAGTTTTTTTAACTTGCTGTTTGCAAAAAAATATTTAAAACTATTTTAATGATATACATACTACGTGAAAACTTGAGAAGGGGAGAAGATCTTGGCGTATATTACAGATGATTTTCAAAGTTTTCATTATTATCGAATTTGCCGTGTGGTGACGGAGTAAGAATACAATTCACCACCCCCTATCTTACCCGTCGGTGATCGTACGAGATGACTAAGGGATATAGAATGCATATAACATCTATGCGAGAGAAGGAAAACTAGAAAAAACATTGCAAGACAGTGCGAGGCTGCATACCCAGGATGCTAGTCCTTGGTTCCGGGAGCATTTCCGACAGATTGCTCCCCGGCTGGTCGGCGCGGCGTCCGCCCTTTCTCGGCTCATGCCGAATGTGGGCGGACCCAGTTTCGAGGGCCGACGGCTGCATGCGGCGGTCATCCGCTCGATGGCCATGTACGGCGCACCCGTGTGGGCGAGGGCTCTGAACGCCCAGCTCAGGGCGGTTCTGTGGAGGCCACAGAGAGCCATGGCGGTCAGAGCCATTCGCGGGTACCGCACGGTGTCGACAGAGGCGGCGTGCCTATTAGCCGGGACACCCCCGTGGGACCTAGAGGCGGAGATGCTCTCCGACCTCTACCGGCGGGTTACCTCAGTGCGCGAGGAGGGTGGCTACCCATCGTTGAGCGAGATAGCCACCTGGCGCGAGGACGCCCGCCGAGACGTCATCGCCCGTTGGGTTACGCGGCTTATTTTTTTTTTTTTTTTTTTTTTGCGGTGGGCCATGGACGTCGCACCCCGCCAAGTCGGTCCGGGGTGACGGAAGAGGCGGCGCGCAACCCCATTGACCCACCCTGCAAGCACCTCTCTTCGCCGTGCGAGCGGGCCACCGGTACCCGATTTTTGTCTTCGGTGGCCCGCTCGGCGGTATGCCCTCTCGGGCTCCTCTCCTGTCGACGCCCCGACAGCTTTCGCCGTCAAGGTGTCGTCCTCACGCGGTGGCCTCACGTCGGGTGACCGGACAATTCCCCGGTCCGATCACCCGAAGCCTCGGTTAGGGCGGCATCAGGCGCAGGTATTCGCGCCTGCGCCGCCCCGGCCGCTGACGGCGGCCCGGGTCACGGGAATCCTCCCGGACTCGTTCCGCCGTCTCCTTCTGCGAGATGACAGCCTCGCAGAAGGCGGCGACCGCGTCCCAGTTCCTGACGCTGTCGACCATCGCCCTCGCGACAGCCGGCAGCGTCAGGTCGGCACCGATAACAGCGACGAGGTCACGGCGCTGCCCGTCCCAACTCGGACACACCTCCAGTGTGTGTCTCGCCGTGTCCTCGTCACTGCTGCAATGGTGGCAGGCCGGAGTCCACTCCCTATACGCGACCGTGTGCAGGTACAAACCGAAACACCCGTGCCCCGACAATACCTGCACCAGCCGAAAGGAGAGGACTCCGTGCCGCCGCTCCATCCATTCCATCAGTACGGGCCGGAGGGCCTCGACGGTAACGACACCGTGTCTTGGACTCTCCAGCCGCGTAACCCAACGGGCGATGACGTCTCGGCGGGCGTCCTCGCGCCAGGTGGCTATCTCGCTCAACGATGGGGAGCCACCTTCGTCGCGCACTGAGGTAACCCGCCGGTAGAGGTCGGAGAGCATCTCCGCCTCTAGGTCCCACGGGGGTGTCCCGGCCAATAGGCACGCCGCCTCTGTCGACACCGTGCGGTACCCGCGAATGGCTCTGACCGCCATGGCTCGCTGTGGCCTCCACAGCACCGCCCTGAGCTGGGCGTTCAGAGCCCTCGCCCACACGGGTGCGCCGTACATGGCCATTGAGCGGATCACCCCCGCATACAGCCGTCGGCCCTCGAAACTGGGTCCGCCCACATTCGGCATGAGCCGAGAAAGGGCGGACGCCGCGCCGACCAGCCGGGGAGCAATTTGGCGAAAATGCTCCCGGAACCACCATCGCCCGTCGAGCACCAGACCCAAGTACCTCATATGGGCCTGGATACTGATGTGGATGGAGTTGACGACTAACGAGGCGCCGATGGGCAGCCTCACACGGGGCCCATGGAATAATAGGGCCTCCGTCTTGTTTAGGGCCACCCTGAGCCCCAGCGCCTCGATTCGCCTGACCATCTCCTCGGTGCCGAGAGTGGCCAGGCTCGCCGCCTCTTCGAATGTCCTGCCCCGGGCTGTGACGAGCGTGTCGTCAGCATAGCAAATAACGCTCAGCCCGGGGGGGAGACTCCCTCTCAACGCCCAGTCGTACGCCCGTTGGGTTACGCGGCTGGAGAGGCCTAGACACGGTATCGTGACCGTCGAAGCCTTCCGGCCCGTATTGATGAAATGGATGGAGCGGCGGCACGGGGTCCTCACCTTCCGACTGGTGCAGGTGTTGACGGGGCACGGGTGCTTCGGGAAATACCTGCACACGGTCGTGTACAGGGAGTGGACTCCGGGCTGCCATCATTGCAGTAGTGACGAGGACACGGCGCAACATACGCTCGAGGAATGCCCGGGCTGGGACGGGCAGCGCCGCGACCTCGTCGCTATTATCGGTGCCGACCTGACGCTGCCGGCTGTCGCGAGGGCGATGGTCGACAGCGTCAGGAATTGGGACGCGATCGCCGCCTTCTGCGAGGCTGTCATCTCGCGGAAGGAGGCGGCGGAACGAGTCAAGAAGGACCCCCGCGACCCGGGCCCCCGCCAGCGGCCGGGGCGGCGCAGGCGCGAATACCTGCGCCTGATGCCGCCCTAACCCAGGCCTCGGGTGATCAGACCGGGGAATTGTCCGGTCACCCGACGCGAGGCCACCGCGTGAGGGCGACGCCCCGACGGCGAAATCTGTCGGGGCGTCGACGAGAGGAACCCGCGAGGGTAAACCGCCGAGCGGACCACCGAAGACAAAGATCGGGTACCGGTGGTCCGCTCGCACGGCGAAGAGAGGATTTTACGGTGGGTCTATGGGGTCACACGCCGCCTTCTCCGTCACCCCGGACCGATTTGGCGGGGCGAGACGCACCCATAGCCCACCAATAAAAAAAAAAAAAAAAAAAAAAGGATGCTAGTCCTTGTCTTATGTGCTATCTACTTTATAAGTTCAATATTCCTAAGTTGTTTACTTATTCGAGGATGAAAACGTGATATAAAATATGAACGCTCAAAATATAATATCATCATCATCATCACGGCCCATATATGTCCCACTGTTGGGCTCGGACCTCCTCCGTATTGGGAGGGAAATTAACCTACTATATCGCGCTGGTCAGAAGTGTTGGTACAAGGTTTTGTTTCGAGATTTCCTTTTCTTGCATAGATGTTATATGCGCTTTATATCCCTTAGTCGTCTCTTACGATCACCCACGGGTAAGATACCCACGGGTGTGGTGAATTGTATTCTTACTCCGTCACCATACGGATTGAAAATTGAATCGAAATATAATATAGCAAATTTAAAAAGATTCAAGTTATTCTAAATTCATTAGAGTTCAGTTCAAAGGCGGTAAGGTTGGCCGCCATAGAGAAATGGGGGGGAAAATACAAAAGGCAATGTAATGCATGTTTCATTATCACTATTGTGTTGCCCACGATGGCGCGCAGACGTCTCGCCGTCATATTGAAATGGCGATTTAAAATGAGAATCTTCAATGAACGTTCGATTGCGAAATTCTGGAACAGCCATTGAATTGAAATAGATGAATAGAATTATCTATTTACATTATAGGGTTTTCCTGAAGTAGAAATTTGCATTTACTTTATTTTGTTATCTTAATATATAAAAATCTAAATAATTATTTTGACAAATCTGAATTGTAATTGGGAGTTTGGTGTAATGAGTCACTCAGGAGAATGTTGATGCCCGTCGCTCAAGTGCTCGCTTGGTCGGTTATTACAACTCCTATGGGAGAGTAAAATAAGTTTATTACGATTGGCATTTCGAAGTGTGTAATTCTACCACACACTCTCTTATTTCTTGGTGTTGTAAAAGACAACTAAGGTATATAATATGCTTATAACGTCAATACAAGAGAAGGAAAACTCGAAATAAAACCTTATGCGGACCCGTCTGACTAGCATGATATAGTAGGTCATTTTTTCTCTTGTTGTGGAGGAGGCTCGACTTCAGCAGTAGGATGTATTTGCTGAGAAGACGATTACTTGAGATTAAAAATTGTCTTAGATTCACTTCTAGTATCGAAGATACGGCATCAGTTTCTAAGAGTCGTTCAATAGATAGGCAGAATTTACCTTGCTTTTAAGTATGAGCAATAAAAATGTTAGCTACAATTAGTCCCATTGTTATTGGCCTTTGGGGGGAGATAAGCAAGCAATCCACCTGAAGGTAACTGCTACTGCTATAGATTTCTGCAATATCAGATGTACAATAAAGTTGCTGCCTACAATAAGGCTGGGTTTGGGATTGCTACTATTAAGACATTGATTTGATGACATACATACATACCATCACGTCATGTCCTTTGCAGGGTAGGCAGAGAGAACAGAGTGCCAGAGAAATCTATCCTTGCATACTTCATTCGCTTCCTCAACATTCATAATTCTCTTCATACACGCTCGCCGGTTTCGGAGACTCTTGACTCCAACTTCCTTCAGTACATGACCGATCTGGTCTAGGTAGGTTAGTCTCGGTCTCCCCCGGTACCTACATCCTTCTACTTTCGCATTGTATATCTTCTTAACCAGACGTTCGTTCGGCATTCTTTCCACATGTCCGAACCATGATTTGATGACGAGAAGTAAAATTTGAAATAAAACCTCTATAACCAACCCGTGTAACCATCGTGGTAGGTAAATTTAATTCCTATTATAGAGTAGATTCGAGCTCAGTAGCGAGACTTTATGAGCCGCGATGATAATGATGATGCAGACATCGATAATATATATTTTCTACAATAGTGTGCACTTCGAACGAGCGAACCATTTTAAAACTGTTAACAGCCCGCCTCTATCACAAATGGAAAAGCCACTATTTAATTCGAAATACAGATTAATTAAACATTCCAAAAGACTTCTAGTATATGTATAAATGAATACTTAATGTATTTAAATTAAATTACATACGTATGTGTAATGTAAACGGCGATTTAAAACAGCTTAGTATTTGAAATACCGACTGTGTATAAGTACCATTTCAGCTTTTTAAATTTTTAATACACTTAGGTACGCTTGGTTCAGCAACTTTTTTAAAGTCTATATTATTTTTATAATTATTATCTGTAGCCTTAAATAGATTAAATAAAGTCTGTATCTTCTTCATCATCATCATCCCGGCTCATATATGTCCCACTACTGAGGTTGAGCGTACTTAAAAACGATAGGGGAAATGATCTCGTATAATACGCTGGTCAGACTGGGTTGGTATAATGTCTGTATATGTAGTGTGAAGACGAAGTATATAATGGTTACCACCGCTTTTTTGGAGTTTACTCCTTAAGAATCGATTTTCATATAAGGTACCCGGTATGAGAAAAATTTGAGGAGTAAAATCTAGTGATCGAATGACCTCGTTACGTTTTTGGTGCGCAACCTATTCTGCGCACCTTTCACTTTCTGACGTGAGATAATACTTCACTGAACAGTTTTAATAAATGTAAATAAAAATATATATTATTTTTAGTTAAATGAGCTTTTTTGCGCCTATTTTGATAATCGTACTTAAGGAGTAAACTCCAGTCGTGCGTCGGAGCTGACACTTTTTTTTCTACAGGCTTACAATATAATAAAAACACTGCATACAAAGGAAAACTCTTAATAGATCAATTTCCCCCCGGCTGTGGAGGGGCTCGAAGGACCAGCAGTGGTACGTTATGAGCTGCGAGAATATGATATTATGTACTCGTATAAATGGATAAATCTTATTTATAGTAGAACATTTCATTTCCATTTATTGATTGAGATGTGGCAAAAATATTGTTATGTTAAGCTTTAACTTTTTTTTTTTCGCACTATCGGTTCCTGGTCGGACAGTTTCATCTCAATCCAGCGTATAATATTAGCCAGGATTGGCTGATAGAGTACGGTAGGACAGTATGACTTTACAAACTGCCGTAACACTTCTCGCCAGCTTTCCTAACATGGCATGTGAATTTTGTCCAAATCTGTGCGATAGATTACAACGCACAATTTACTTTAAAAATATAAACTTATGCTTTGAATAAAAGTGATATGAAGTGATTATGATATACCTAATATTACAACACACTCGTATTTATTATAAATACAACACTTGAAATACATAAGTCTAAAAGTACCGCCGTTTTTTATTTTTCGGCAAATATCCTTTGAACGTAATTTACATTCAACTCGTGCATCAATATTTGATCACATCCGCCGATCAGGAGGCAAAACAAACGTGGCCGATGATATATATAAAATAAATAATAAAATTATACATATTTTATTCATAAAGATTGTCGTTCAAACAATAAATGTTTAAAATTCGTGCTCCGTTTTTATGGTGGACCATTAAAATTTCCTACTTATGCCAAATAAAGCAAAGGGTGGCCTTTAGACAAAGGATCATGGGATCTTGATGGGAATTCTCTAAGGATTTTATTTGAAAGGAAAAAATGTGTTAGATATAATAACTTTTAAGCTTCACCTCCACCAAGGGCGATTACAAAGCCACTAATATTTAAACATCTACTCCATTCGAGTTAAAATATTTCTAAAAAAATTAAATTGAATTCTTAAGTAAAAGTCAAGAAGTAAAATAGAATTTTAAAATAAAGATCTCGTCTAAATTATTAAAAAAATGTAAAAGTTACTCGCAGTACATACTTAAAGTAATTAATTTATTGAAAAGTTACCAACAAAAATAAAAGAGAAATTTTATAAGTACAGAAGTTATTTTTTTAAATTTCACTTTATATTATTTCAATTTTATTTATAACGTTAAAACTATTTTGTATAAAGAGTATTAGTCTTTTAAGCTGACCGAAAATCAGATTTGCATACATTGCGCGGTATTTGCAATTTGCAAATTGCGTGGAAGGGGGGGATATTTTTATGTTAAAAATTACTTTGTATAAAAAATAACTATACTACTACTTTTGTTTATTCATTTACTAATCTATTCGTGTCTATTGTTATATAGGCCTCTCAGATAGGGGATAATCGCACATACACCTTGCCTGGCAGGCGGGTTGGCAATCGCAGTTGGTGTTCTAAGTTTTCCAGGAGAGTGCTGCTGATCAAAGTCCTGCTGATTCAAAGCCGGTTTAAACACTTCTACGGAAAAGTATTGGTGAGGCATTTTATTTTTAAGTCTTTTCACCATAAAGGGCTCTAAGTGGACACAATAATGGAAATAAAAAAAATATGAATGTATGTTGTTTACAAGTGATGGAGTGAGTATACAATTCACCACCTGTTTTAACTATTGGTATTGTAAAAGGCGACTAAGGGATATAATGTAACCTGACGCTGCCGGCTGTTGCGCGAGCGATGGTCGACAGCGTCAGGAATTGGGACGCGGTCGCCGCCTTCTGCGTGGCTGTCATCTCGCAGAAGGAGGCGGCGTCACGTGACCCGGGCCGCCGCCCGCGGCCGGGGCGGCGCAGGCGCGAGTACCTGCGCCTGATGCGGCCCTAACCGAGGCTTCGGGTGATCGGGGCGGGGAATTGTCCGGTCACCCGACGTGAGGCCACCGCGTGAGGACGACGCCTCGACGGCGAAAGCTGTCGGGGCGTCGACAGGAGAGGAGTCCGAGAGGGCATACCGCCGAGCGGGCCACCGAAGACAAAGATCGGGTACCGGTGGCCCGCTCGCACGGCAAAGAAGAGGTGCTTGCAGGGTGGGTCAATGGGGTTGCGCGCCGCCTCTTCCGTCACCCCGGACCGATTTGGCGGGGTGCGACGTCCATAGCCCAAAACAAAAAAAAAGGGATATAATGTATGTATATCCTCTATTCAAAAGAAGAAAAATCGTAATAAAATCCTAAATAAACTCATCTTACCAACATGTTATATTGAGTCAATTTTCTTCTCATTATAGAGTTCGAACCGAACAGTGAGAAATTTCTGAGTTGAACATTATTCACTAAATACGCATAGTAAATTGAAATACCCAAGCTCTTAGTGATTTATATAAATCTGAGCTTATAACTTGGTAATATAGCGATAGTAAGAACATTTGGTAAAACATTATATTATAGCTACGCAGTTGCTATATAGTATAGCTATAACTGGATTAATGGTACATCTAAGATACCCTTTTATTCGTGAAGCCATGGGGAAAGAGTCGTTCTAATGTTTGCCTCATAAAATATGGAAGAATTAATTAATTAATACAACAACGTTGCCGACATTTTGATCCAGATAACATTTCTAGATGTTGTTCTTATAATTTTTCGAGAACTCAACCTATTGTTTAATTTGATATAAAATACCAAGATGGGTCAGATAAAAGGACGATGCATCCGAAACGTTACGTGATATTATGTAATAATAATAAGTTTGTTATGAACTTATTTCATTTTATGCGCCCGTCAGAATGTATTGTATCTACTGCATAATAAGCTGATATGGGCATCATATTTTGACCATACATCTATCAGGCCTGTTGAAATCCACTGTTAGACTTAGGTTTCTGCGCGAGAATGCTTTACAGAAGGGTCCTGTGTCGCTTGCATCCAAGGGCTTCTTGAATTTTGAGATATCATCATTCCACTTAGTGGGAGGTCTATGTGTTATTAGCTGATGTTCATCTTGTTCTCTGTATTCAAATTAATGTGTAAGATTTATAAAATAGAAAAAAAAGCTAAAAAAAAGAGAAATAAAAAAAACAAAAAAAAACACTTTTTTTTTCTGTTTCTGCTGCTGACCGACCGCATTCGTAACGACGACGTAAGAGAGCGAGTAGGTATGAAAGAGAGTATTGGTGTAAAGATGCGAAAGGGAATGCTCCGATGGTTCGGACATGTGGAAAGAATGCCGAACGAACGTCTGGTTAAGAAGATATACAATGCGAAAGTAGAAGGATGTAGGTACCGAGGGAGACCGAGACTAACCTACCTAGACCAGATCGGTCATGTACTGAAGGAAGGTGGAGTCAAGAGTCTCCGAAACCGGCGAGCGTGTATGAAGAGAATTATGAATGTTGAGGAAGCGAGGGAAGTATGCAAGGATAGAGTTCTCTGGCACTCTGTTTTCTCTGCCTACCCTGCAAGGGATATGGCGTAATGATATGTATGTATGTAATGTATTTATTTTTATTATTTCCATGTAGTGACGGAGTAAGTATAGAATTCACCACACCCTATGACGGGTAACCCCGTGGGTGATCGTAAGAGACGGTTAAGGGATATAAAACGCATTTCCCTCTTCTTATAAAGGAGGCTGGATATGGCTCAACAGCAGGACATATATAAGCTGAGATGATGATGATGATAAATTTATTTATATTGTATTTCTTATGATATTATTTTTGTTGCTTGCTCGTGTGGCAAGGAATAAAATTTCAATGTGTCACCAAATCGTCAATTTCCCTTCGAAATTGTAAAAGCCGACTGACAGATTATTGGCAGTATCGATGACAGCATTTATTTGCCTTGAAAACTTGATACACTCACTGCTATCACCAAGTATGGCGATGATGGTATTATTTGCCTCTAGCTGAGATCTACGTATAACCAACAAATGTCGTTGATGAAATAATCATTCTAATTCTCATTTTTTAAGTTCGAAACAACATATTCACTTACCTACCTAGCTTCTATTTTGCGTCGGGTCCCTCTAATACGGGAAGTCAAGGGATGTGAAATCAAAATCCGGGCCGCACATAATTAGGACGGTGACAAGGTTATCGTAAGGGCTCGAATGAATTGTACGACACCAGAGTTAAATGGTATTTAATTTGGTTTGCACAAATGGCGTAGTGGTCGAAGTACCTTACCATGACGATTGTGACAAATGATTGTTCCTAGTTTAGGTATTATAAAAATATATGATTCTTTTATATTATACATAAATTAGTAAACCCCAATCGGCAGACATGACGCTGTTGTGCATAATTTTTAAATATATATATATATATACAGAATTCTTTGACATAGATCGCTGCGCCTCCTATCGGATAAATTTTTAATTTAAACCATTTAAACCATTCTCGAATGTATCTCAACACAGAGAAAATTATTCATACAAATCTGTTATACATTCTTGTGGTAATATCTCTACTATTTGTAGGACTCTCGAGAGAAAGTGAAGACATAATGCCCTATTATGCTCAACTCCACCCGAGGTTTTAAACAGTGGAGCAAATTTAATTTTAAAATTCATACTATTTTTGTTATAAAAGTACCTACCATTCAATAACATATAGAATATACTACCTGAACAAACAGAGGCTGTTTTGTATAAATTAAAAAAGAAATTAGAACTTAAAATCGCAGTGCAACCTACAGGATCCTAATGAATTATTTTAGTAATCGAAAACCGTCTAATCATTATTGCTTTCTTAATAAAAATTTTTTGAGGCACATAGATTAAATAGTTTCAAAGTTTATAAAAAACATAGAAATAATTTTGTGTTTTATATAAGTATATGAAATACAACAATATAGAGCGAGTAGGTATGAAAGAGAGTATTGGTGTAAAGATGCGAAAGGGAATGCTCCGATGGTTCGGACATGTGGAAAGAATGCCGAACGAACGCCTGGTTAAGAAGATATACAATGCGAAAGTGGAAGGATGTAGGTACCGAGGGAGACCGAGACTAACCTACCTAGACCAGATCGGTCATGTACTGAAGGAAGGTGGAGTCAAGAGTCTCCGAAACCTGCGAGCGTGTATGAAGAGAATTATGAATGTTGAGGAAGTGAGTGAAGTATGCAGAGATAGAGTTCTCTGGCACTCTGTTCTCTCTGCCTACCCTGCAAGGGATATGGCGTGATGATATGTATGTGTGTATGTATGTATGTATGTATGTATATGAAATACAACAATATTTAAGGATTCAACCACGTTTGCATTTGATATTAAATTCCCCGACGTTTTGAATACTTTGCAGCGTTTATGGTCACGGGAGGACAGTAATCCCGTGACTATGAACCCGTAAAAATAGTTTTATTTCAAATGTGTAATATTCGTGTAAACATCAGAAGTCATTTTATATAACAAGTTAAAATGTAGCGAATTTAAAAGGCCGACAGCCGCGACAGCGTAACGAAAAGACGCGACAAAAAGTCTGAGCGTGTGAACGTATCCCTCCCTACTCATACCATAGGGAAAGGGAGGGAGGTAATTGGGCACGTACCGAGTCATTTGCGATGACTATAGACCAAATTGACCCTTCGCTCGCGTCTCGGAGTCGCCTTTTAAAAAAAAAATAATACTCCCAATTTAGCTATTATGTTTGTTGTGACATTAATTTGGTTGGATTTCTGTAATAAGTCTCACTTGAAATGATTTCTTTTGTGGATGATTTGAAGGGCTTTTATTGTGTTGTAAGGGTTTGTCATATTGTCATAAAACGACCTGAATATATTCGAGATCGAATGTACTAACGCTAATGTTTTGCGAATATGTAGACTCTTGTGAATAGTTTCTATTAAATAAATTTAATTTAAACATAGACTATTAATTGGTATTATTTAAATATTTTAAAGGAAAAAAATGACTAAGCTTTTTTTTTTTTTTTTTTTTTTTTTTTAATTGGTGGGCTATGGGTGCGTCTCGCCCCGCTGAATCGGTCCGGGGTGACGGAAAGGCGGCGCGTGACCCCATAGACCCACCGTAAAACCTTCTCTCTTCGCCGTGCGAGCGGACCACCGGTACTCGATTTTAACTTCGGTGGCCCGATTGAATTAGCTTCCCTTGGGGAGCGCTATGTCCAACAGTGACGTCCTACGTAAGGCCTATTTCGTAATCGTAAGGCAATTTTTTAGAACTTCTATGGGAAATTCGGGAAGAGAAAGTGATAGTGACTACATTGTATATATGTATGTATATTCTCAATTTTGTCACCAAATTGCCGTTAGTACAATGAATTAATTAATATACAAGTAATGAAAAAAGATAGGTTGGCTAGAAGGATAATTTGTCGTAATATGTACTTCGTTACGCACGCTTAACCAGCGAAATACTAATAAGATATGTAGGTAGTTTAAAACAACTAAAAACACGCTTCTGGAGGTAAGCGAACTAAAAAAGTGCAATGCAGAAAATATGTATAGCGACATCTATCGAATCATGCCAAAATGTACAATTAAAAAATCACCTATCTTGTATAATGGGACACGGGAAAAATTATTGCATTGTCATTGATTCTTGATAAATATGCAAAGTTTCAAATTAATCCTTAGAAGGGGGTGAAAATCACGTTCAAAGACATAGGTATAAACCAAGTTAATATAAGCGTGTAAAAAAATATATCGTTTTTTTTATTTATGACTCTATCTGAATCAGGCGAATTAATCAGTGATTGACATCTCAATGACTCGATTCAGTTACAAACAGAATACACGATGCTCATCACTAGTGCATCCTGCATCCCACCCCCGCAGGGTGTGATTATCCAACCCCACCAAACCTTCCTACAGGGGTGTTATGCTGATTCTGTTACGTGTTTATCAGGTATGTCGTGTTTAGGGTGCTTTTGATTAGATTATAAGTGCGAGGGCTTGAAAATTTCTGATTGGAATGAATTGGCAGACACGAGGGTGATTTTGTGGTGACTTTTTGTTCAATCGACGGAAAAAATACTCACCTGATGTTATATATTTTCAATTTGAGGATTTAGAAATGTTATTTGCTAGCGAGCAATCGGATCGGATCGGCGAGATGGAAATCATTTTAAAAGAATAAATCAAATAACCTGCTAAAGAAACTTGCTGAATATAGAGTTGAAGCCAAATATATTTAGCAATTGTTTCCAAAATTTTTAGTGATAAGACCACACTGTTGACAATTTTCTGTCTAAAACCGCGGGCCGGTCTGTCCGGGGTAGTACCACACTCTCGCAGAAAATCGACGACAATGTGCTTCGTTCAGTGAAGGAAGCCGAAATCCCAACTTGTTGGATGGGTTTGGAGTTTTTATTGGTAGGCAGCGGCCTAGCTGTACCCCTGATATTGCAAAGGTCCGTAGGTGGCAGAAACACTTACCATCAGGTGTGCTGCTTGCTCGATTGCCACCAAGAGCAAAAAAAAAAAAGAACCAATCATTTATGATGCACAAACCCCATAAGGGCACTTTTATTATCAATTATACAATTTATTTGAAATTAATCTACTAATTTACCACCAGATCGGAAGGCGATCAGAAGCTAAGAAGATCTGGCAAGACACTCAGCGGGCTCGTCATGATTTAAGTTACTTCTTTCAAATGAATCTCATCTTACGAATGAGCCCAAGTAATTTGAATAACAGTGCGATGATGACGATGAAAACAAGAGACAGAAGTTATAAAGCTGAAATATATTTGTTTGAATGCTCTAATTACACATTATGTGGAACTTGAAAACAAAACTTCTATTTATTCGATAGCCTTCATCATAGAATGACGGGTTTAGTAATGGCGACACCATTACAACCAATTACTTTAGTCTGTATGATTGAGGGTTTCTCATAAAGTTTCAGCGCGTAAGAAATAGAGAACAGTGACGTCATCTTAGTGGTCAGTTTTTGAAGTACTATATTCTACAAACTGAGAATCTAAAAACTAATATAACATTTAAATTAATTCATAACAAAATTTAAAAAAAGAATGTACAGTCGAGCGCAAAGCAACAATAGTATACTAAGCCTCAATTAATAAGATATAAATTCTTTAGCGACAAGAGCCGCCCTGCAGGGCTTTAACAAACGTATTTGCATACTCACAAAGGACTAAGGAATCACTTATTTTCATCTTTTCCTCAAATCAAAAGGAATATTCAAATAGAGCAATGATAAAATTTAAAATGGACACCTTATGAAGTGCTTAATTACATTTTCTTTATTTATTGTTGGATGCAAAGTCACGACTTCAAAAGGTTTTTTTTACATTGCCTACGGTGGTACATGAGTTAAAGATAGTCATAATGGTTAATGGTAAGGATTAATTTATTGCCTAATATGGGTAATTAACCATTAACACATAAATCATTAAATATCATCATAACAATATAGAGATTAAGATGATTAAAACTATAATTGTCGGGGATTTTTTATAATTTGTATTAATTTATTTAATATGCAAGTCTGCACTGGTACCAGTGCGTACCTGCACACTTTCTTCCTTTCCTCCATTTTAAAATAATAATTTGTATTATTAGTACAATTAAAAAAGTTAAATAAATGATATGTTGATTCGAAAGAAATATTTTTTTTTTAATGTAGATGTACTTGTTACATAAACAATCCGATGTTGTAGATCGAACTATAACAGCTCTGCTAAAATGAATGAATTCAATTCAAGCTTCGAGTCATTTCTAAGTTTGGCTAAATATTTTAAACTAAGAACGTGTAGCTTTTTTGATAGATATATATACACGACAACGTGATAGTGAGCTTTTACGTACTAAAATAATACTACCATAATTATTACTTAAACATTGCTATGCAATAAACTGCATTAAAGTATAAGGAATAGAGTACACTTTACATAAATGTGTCTTTTCATTCATAAATAGTGCCACAAAGTTATTACCAAAACAGTGAGACCGCAGGAACAAAACACTTTTGTTGATAACTATACAAGATATTTTCTTGGAAGGTACATTTGTGAACAAAAAGGCATTCTTTTGTCTAATCATTATTAGCTTTTCAAAAATGTCTCCTATTCTGTTGTCGGCGACAAAGTTATTTAGATTTATTGCCTTATTTTGAAAATCGAACGGCTTTAAGCACTGATTTATAGTTTATTTTTAAAATGTGTTGAACGCAATTTCGATGTTAATGTTTGTCACGCGCTATACTCATTTGTTTTTTTTTCTGTTTGTGATATCCGATGTTATTTTAATTGAAATTAGTGTAATAAATTCGTTTACAATATATTAGAACATAAATATCACTAATAAAAGACCAACATTTCAATAGAAAATTTGAAGTCAGCTCACGTAAAATACCTTAAATATTTTCACGACAAATGTCGTTTAAAGATCTTAAATTTGGCGGCCGAACAAGAAGGAAGCTAAAAAACGTAGAGGTAATATCCGCGATGAAGCATGCGAATATATAGATAAACGTTATAAATGAAGTTGTTATGACATCATTTCACATATTTTAAATAGCAATGCCTGCTTACTAAATAAATAATATGAGGCTGGCTGATGAGAAGTAAAGGATACATTCTGGGAAATGAGGGAACTAGTGTAAAATTGCTGTAGAAATAAAAAGCTGTACTGTTGATAGGTGTAGCAAGGATAGGCAGTTCCAAAGCTATGACAGCAGTGGACAAATAAGTGCTTTACGGATTAGAGATCGCTTTAATAATTTTCATACTTATATGATCGAGTAATTGATAAGAATTTAATTTATTATTTAATAGAAAAGCTAACAATATTTTGTATAGGATTAAAACCTAATCAAGGTCCTATCTAGTGCGAAACGTAGTCACCTTCTTGTAGCACTACTTTATAGAGGTTAATTGCGTAAAAGTTATGTAATGTATCAATAAAACTCAGTAAGTTTGAAATAGAGTAAATTTTAACAAGATCCAAGCAGTAAAATGTTGACTAAAACACCTGAGCCATTAAGTGTAATCCAGTCGTCATAAAAACAAATTCCTCTAAAAGATTCCTCAATTCAATGTTAAAATAAACTTTTTTAATCAATTATACAAACATTTTATGGACGACCCGACGTCAGACGGCATTCTTTATGCCAAACACATTAGCATAATTATTATTGAAGTTTAATCAACATGAATATTAAATTACATTAATTGATTTTAAAAGTTGACAACATAATTATCCCCATAAAATATTTTTTTTATGCAATCCTGAAAACTGTTTTCCTTGCAACAGTATTAGGGCGTTTCTTAGAGCTTAATGAGAAGTGATTAAGTTTTTTTTTAATAAACATTATGTAAATCCTGTCTTTGTTTAAACCTAGGGTTGCCACAGATTAACATTAGTTGTTTTGTATTTTTTTTTATTGCTTGTGGTGGCAAACGAGCAAGCAGCACACCTGATGGTAAGTGTCACTGCTGCCCATGGAGCTTTGCTATACCAAGAGTATAGCTAGGCCGCTGCCTACCATTACAATCCCCAAACCCACCCAGTTAGGCTGCCGGCTCTCTCGCTCCCCGAACGAAGCGCAATAGCACATTGCCATTACTCAGACGTCGATCTTCTGCGAGAGTGTGGTACTACCCTGGACGGACCGCCGCGCGGCTGTAGACAGAGAAATGTCAACAGCGTGGTCCTACCACTATTAGTATTGGTATGGTGACGAAGTATACAATAGTCAACACAGCTTCCTTTTCCGTGGTTATTGTAAATACTGGAATCGATTCCATGAGTTCGAGGATACATCCACCTACATTAATTATTTACAAATTGTGAGTATAAAAAGGATGGAAGGAGGAAAAAATTCAGAGAAAATCAAGGGGCCGACAACAATAATAATGAATGACTTATAGACACTTCTATTAATATTATAGATGTGAAAGTTTGTAAAGATGTATGGATGTTTGTTACTCAATCACGTGTAAACTGTTGAACCGATTTGAATGAAAATTGGCACACAAATAGCCTAGCCACATTACGTGGATACTGGAACCTGGAACATATAGGATACTTTTATCCCTGTAATATGTTCTCTTTGGATAATTTAGTGATAACATTTAGTAATTATTATTATTATTGAGTTTGTAATTTAAATAATTTGTAAGTGAATCTACACCATACACTATCATTACCATCATCTCATTTCATTTACATTGCACTGCTGATCTCAAGCTTTTTCCACAATGGGAGGGATTTTAATCTATTAACACATATATGACTGACTATACCACGGTTGGTATATGATTTTATGGTAAGTTTTCTTTCTCTTACAGTGACGTCATTTGCTTTTTACTTTTAATATTTTTTTATAAAAATTGTTTTTGTATTCCGTCACCATACTAACATACTCACGGGTTTTGTATAATTTCATACATACATACATACATACCATCACGCCATGTCCCTTGCAGGGTGGGCAGATAGAACAGAGTGCCAGAGAACTCTATCCTAGCATACTTCACTCGCTTCCTCAACATTCATAATTCTCTTCATACACGCTCGCCGGTTTCGTAGACTCTTGACTCCACGTTCCTTCAGTACATGACCGATCTGGTCTAGGTAGGTTCAAATCTCGGTCTTGTATAATTTCATTTTTTTTTTAATTCTTTTTCTTAATTTTTATTATTTTCGTAGTGATCTCTGAGTTCGTATTTGATTTTAAATTTCCTGATATTTCAAACACTACATCGTTCACGGTCATAGGAGCACAGTCATCTTTGTGCGACTATTACACATTTGATATATAAATAATTTACTATTTACAGCATTCACGGCTACGCTCTGGACTCTACCTGTGTGAGAAACATGAACAAAAGTTACGTAAAAATAAATAAATTATCTTTTCTTTCTTATATTTTGATTTCTTTCAGTATACATCTTTCTTCCACGTTTAGCAGTTGAAGCAAGAGGATATGCAGGATCGCAATGTTATTTCCATTAATAAACCGAGTCTTAACCAAGATTAAAATTTTAACCTCAAAGACAAGACACAAACATTTAAAAGGGGAGTGATCCCATCGTTGGCGTCTGACTTTGAATAATAAACAGCTTCACCACTACCTTCCATGTTGAATACAAGCAGATTATGTCTATAACGCGCCAACCCCAAAGTTACTTCGTTTTCTTTAAATTATTAAAGATATTCCAAGCATACGAATACTACAAAAAATGCTTAGTTTTCGCTGACGTTTCTAGTTTTTTTTTGTATTATTAGCAAAGATTTGAGAATTATTGTATTACATTTTTCATTCTTACATATTACTAAAAACTTTTAAATTAGGTAGCACTTTTTTTTTGTTTACAATCAGCCTATATAAGGCGACGAATACTATCAAAACTTACTTCACTCGTGGATGTTGTAAAAGACGACTAAGGGCCTTTTACCGACCTTGGCTAATACCACCTGAGGCCGCCAGGTCAACAATTAAATTTTTACATACCCAAGAAAGTTGACGTCAGGCAGGTGGCTGGTCATAAAACTATTGCCAATAACTTTTGCAATGTGTACGATGAAAGCAGAGTACATATTGCGTCGACCCCAAGTAATTGAGATAAGAGCAGGATTATGATGACGATGATGATTCAGCCTATATATATATTAGGATGTATTTGGTCACGGGTCTGTTACAAAAACAGAAGATTTTTTTTAAAAAGGTTTCAGTATACATTTTATTCTATTTATATTCTTTAAGCGATATTGTTACCTATGAGTAAATCAGTAGTGATCTTACTACTTCGTCACTACTCAAAAAAAAAATACCATATACTTTTTAAATTTCATACGTTTGACAGCCCTAGTTCAAGTTATCTTGCATAATACTTGCACCACTTGCATAGTCTTACCCTCACTATCAGACGTTAGCATTTAAAGTTCTAAAATTAAAACTAAGGATATTTCTTTTTTTAAAAGAAACTATTTTTTTTAAACCAGTAATTACATTAGTAGAATGCATTTTCTGAGTGGTAACGGAATAAGAATACAATTCGACACCCTATACCTTACCTGTAGGTATCGTAAAATACGTATAAAGATATATGCATAACACATCTGTGTAAGAGAAGGAAAACTTGAAATAACTACTCGTGACTTCACCATCATGGTTCTATCTGAAAATCAGCGCTGCAGCCGCTGCAAGCTAAGCTGAGATAGGACCTCTTTCGCTTTATCTATGTACTAAGATGTTAGTTAACCTGATGTTTTTTGTTTTGTATTTATGCACACACACACACACACACACACACACACATAGATATCATCACGCCATATCCCTTGCAGGGTAGGCAGAGAGAACAGAGTGCCAGAGAACTCTATCCTTGCATACTTCACTTGCTTCCTCAACATTCATAATTCTCTTCATACACGCTCACCGGTTTCGGAGACTCTTGACTCCAACTTCCTTCAGTACATGACCGATCTGGTCTAGGTAGGTGAGTCTCTAGAAGTCATCGCCCGTTGGGCTACGCGGCTGGAGAGGCCTAGATACGGTGTTATTACCGTTGAGGCCCTCCGGCCCGTACTGATGGAGTGGATGGAGCGGCGGCACGGAGTCCTCTCTTTCCGGTTGGTGCAGGTCTTGTCGGGGCATGGTTGCTTCGGCAAGTACCTGCACACGGTCGTGCGGAGGGAGTGGACTCCGTCCTGCCACCATTGCAGTAGCGACGAGGACACGGCGCAACATACGCTCGAGGTATGTTCGGGCTGGGACGGGCAGCGCCGAGACCTCGTCGCTGTCATCGGTGCCGACCTGACGCTGCCGGCTGTTGCGCGAGCGATGGTCGACAGCGTCAGGAATTGGGAAGCGGTCGCCGCCTTCTGCGAGGCTGTCATCTCGCAGAAGGAGGCGGCGGAACGGGCCCGGGAGGATTCCCGTGACCCGGGCCGCCGCCCGCGGCCGGGGCGGCGCAGGCGCGAGTACCTGCGCCTGATGCCGCCCTAACCGAGGCTTCGGGTGATCGGACCGGGGAATTGTCCGGTTACCCGACGTGAGGCCACCGCGTGAGGACGACGCCTCGACGGCGAAAGCTGTCGGGGCGTCGACAGGAGAGGAGCCCAAGAGGGCATACCGCCGAGCGGGCCACCGAAGACAAAGATCGGGTACCGGTGGCCCGCTCGTACGGCGAAGAAGAGGTGCTTGCAGGGTGGGTCAATGGGGTTGCGCGGCCGCCTCTTCCGTCACCCCGGACCGATTTGGCGGGGTGCGACGTCCATAGCCCACCGCAAAAAAAAAAAAAAAAAAAAAAAGGTAGGTGAGTCTCGGTCTCCCCCGGTACCTACATCCTTGCACTTTCGCATTGTATATCTTCTTAACCAGACGTTCGTTCGGCATTCTTTCCACATGTCCGAACCATCGGAGCATTCCCTTTCGCATCTTTACACCAATGCTCTCTTTCATACCTACTCGCTACTCTTACGTCGTCGTTACGAATGCGGTCGGTCAGCCTAACTCCACAGATTTTTCGTACAGATCGCATTAATTTTACTTTCATACTCTTTTCTGCATAACTAACTCTCGCTTCCATACAGTAATGTTGGGACAAGCACTGCGTTATGTATTGCTACACGTGCCTTCTGGTTGAGGTAGTGGCTACCGAGAAGTTGTCCCAACGCTACGTTCACTCTATTTCCCGCATTCACTCTTCGCTCTATATCAGTGGTGTACCTTCCATCTTGGCTAAATCCACATCCAAGATATACAAATTCATCCACTTGCTCTAGTACATCATTACCTATTGTTATTCTTACATCTGTTCTGGCTACATCTCTTTCAAAGGCCATTATTTTGGTTTTGCTCACATTCACGCGTAGACCCCTTTTCTTACAATCTTCTGTCATTGTGTCGACTAGAGTCTGCAGGTCAGTCGCTGATTATGCCAGCAGGACTGCATCATCTGCATAAAGCAGAGCAGTGACCACTGAGTCGCCCATCTGGACTCCCACATTCATATCGTTCAAAATAAAATAAACTTAATAAAATAAAATAAAAATAAATAATAATTAATAAAATTATATATATAATAGTAAATAAATTTCCCTCTTACTATTTAAGAGTCGAGACTACTAAATAGTAAGAGGGAAATTTAATCGACGACCCAGCAGTGGGACGTATATGTCTATTTATCTATGACTCTCACTTAGACAAGGAGTATTGACTTAACACGACCAAGCATTACACATCCGAGCGTGACGGCTGCTTTAAATTGAATATCTACAAAATAAAATACTAAAGAAGTTGTCGCTTCAAAAATATATACATACATACATATAAAAACACTGAAAAGATTTTAACTATTACAACTTCGCAAATGTCCTTGAACAATACGAGGCACGCTTTAAGCAAATATAATCCCTATTGCTGAGCCCTGACAAAGTGTCACGAGAAATCTCCCACTGTATGCATAAATAATACATTTAGTCCCGGGCCAAAATTTATGGCTGCGACGACAGACTTTTTGTCGTCGAAAAAAAAAAAGATACTTTAGGAACTGGATATGCAATTTTACTGAATCCTGGCATAGGTTTTGGACGTTAAACACATTTTTATCGATAAAATACTATTAAAGAACTATTATAAGAAATCTAAAAACTTGAACTTGACTATTTTAGGACATGCAAATTTCGCTTCATATTATATCTCACGTCTTCAAGGTGACGTATGCCATCTATCGGACAATATTTACACATTGTATAGACTTAATACTTCAAACTTTACAGTTAGAATTGTATTAAACGATGACACAACCTTGTTATTCAAATTACTGAAATTTTTAGCATTCACGTCACTACTGGGTCGAGCCTCCTGCACATATGAGGAGAGTTCATTAGTGGCAGGACCACGCTGTTGACAGTTCTCTGTCTACAGCCACGGGTCGGTCCGTCCAGGTTACTACCACACTCTCGCAGAAGATCGACGTCTGAGTAATGGCAATATGCTATATTGCGCTTCGTTCGGTGAGTGAGAGAGCCGGAAGCTCAACTGGGTGGGTTTGGGGATTGTAATTGTAGGCAGCGGTCTAGCTATACCCTTGGTATTGCAAAGGTCCATGGGCGGCAGTGACACTTACTTAATATTATCGGACGGGTTGGTATAGGGTTTTACTTAAACTTTTCCTTCTCTTCTTATTCTCTGCATTTTATATCCTTTAGCTGTCTTTGACGACACCCATAGGTAAGAAAGGGTAATTAAATAATAGTTTTACTCTGCTACCACTTAGAAATGTTACTCTGTCGATTTTTTCTTTTTTACCCTGCACTAAGGCAATAATCCTTGTATTGCGGGGACTTTACAAACATGCAATTAACGTACACATATTACACCCAGACTTAGAACAACACTTTGTAGGAATCGAACCCACGGAACTGGTACAGCAGGTCGGTGATCTTAACCACTACGCAATCTGTGCAGTCAGATTATTACGAACAAAACTATTAAACCAAATGCATCTCAGTACTACATGTGCTAAAACTTCATAAACAAGGTGTAGAATTCGATGCTCGGCCGAGTTTAAATTAATTAAAGCAAACCGGTGGCTGTCTTTGACCGCAGTAGCGTAATTAACGTGGACAAGGAATACAGACTATGTATTTAGTTATAAGACTGTAGATGGTGTAATATACGCCTTTCGATGTTTAAGAAACGTTTTATTGTAACTTGAAGAGGTTTGTTTGAATGCTTAATTTTAAGAATAAGCAGTTTGATTCTAAAGAAAAAAAAAAGTGTGTATGACAGCTCCGACGCACGACTGGAGTTTACTCCTTAAGTACGATTATCAAAACAGGCACAAAAAATGCTCGTTTGAGTAAAAATAATATATATATTTTTATTTACATTTATAAATACTGAAGTATTATCTCACGTCAGAAAGTGAAAGGTGTGCAGAATAGGTTGCGCACCAAAAACGTAACGAGGTCATTCGATCACTAGATTTTACTCCTCAAATTTTTCTTATACCGGGCGCCTTATGTGAAAATCGGGTCTTAAGGAGTAAACTCCAAAAAAATATTGCGGCTCACCAGATGTACGACCTGCTAGGATCTAGCCTCGTACGTAATATGAAGTAATTTGACTCACCACACTACGCTGGTCACAGTGGTTGGTACAGGGTTTTATCACGAGTATACCTTAGTACCTTTTGTGATACATCATCATTCTCCTACTCTTATCCCAATTACTTGAGGTCGATACAATATGTATATACTCTTCTTTCATAGTACATATTGTAAAAGTTATAGGCAATAGTTTTATGACCGGCCGCCCGCCAGACGTCAACCCTCCTTGGTAATGTAATTGTTGACCAAACGGCATCAGTTGGAGTTGGCCCAGGTCGTTATAAACCTTTTGCGATACATAAAG
Source organism: Lymantria monacha (assembly GCA_905163515.2). NCBI lineage: Eukaryota > Metazoa > Arthropoda > Insecta > Lepidoptera > Erebidae > Lymantria > Lymantria monacha. The sequence continues at coordinate 6,891,732 of LR991107.1, read as the reverse complement.
GTAAAATAAAATGCATTTTCTGACTTCCATCACCACATGGAATAGAGTTAATAACATTTATAATTCAAGAACGTCTGAACTGATTTTTTATGATATTCGATTTGTTGAATTACTTAAAATACATCTTAAAAATTACATGGTTTCCATCGAATCCACGTGAAACGTGTAACAAGTAAGGATCGATCTGTTAGAAGATATTTTATATTGTGCTTGTGTCAGTTCAGGGCAATCCAATTTCGAGGTGAGTGCCATATATAGTCACGACTTTGCTTTTGATCGAAAAATTGTATTATGTACGAAAGTTTTTTAATCATAACGTCTGCTCTAGATGTTAACTCGTGATCGGATGCCGCTTGTGGGATCTGGTTCACTCATTATATAATAAAAAAAAAACTTGCTGAATTTGTGGCAGGCTCTTCACAATGGAAATGACGTTCAGATCCGATGGTAGCTTATTAGATTAATGTAAAATCCGTGCATAAATTCGTCAGACGTCCACTGTTGAAGAATATGCCTCCCTATAAGAATGGCACTCAATAAAGTCCTATAACAATAGCATCCAACGGCTCTGCGATTTTTGAGATGTCGTCAGTCTACCTAGTGTCGTCCTACTTAGAGTCGTCTGACTTGTATCCGCCAACCGTTGTCGAGCGATGTGACCTGCCCATTACCACTTCAACTCACTAATTCTTTAAGCTAATAATGTCATTTAAAATTGATTAAATGTATGAGACCTGGAGTTTATGTTATAATAAATGATTTTGAAAGAATGCCGAACGAACGTCTGGTTAAGAAGATATACAATGCGAAAGTGGAAGGATGTAGGTACCGGGGGAGACTGATACAAACCTACCTAGACCAGATTGGTCACGTACTGAAGGAAGGCGGAGTCAAGAGTCTCCGAAACCGGTGAGCGTGTATGAAGAGATGTATGAATGTTGAGAAAGCGAGTGAAGTATGCAAGGATAGAGTTCTCTGGCACTCTGTTCTTTCTGCCTACCTTGCAAGGGATATGGCGTGATGATATGTATTTATGTAAATGATTTTGAATTTGAAACAATACAAGTCAGTCAAGTTAGGAAATTATCTTTACTGTGAATTGTGATAAAACAAACCATTCAATATATTTCGTTTGAATGTATTCAGCACCCACGTAAACTGAGACCGGTTAACTAATAGGTTATAGGTATACTTTGATATTATTGATGTTTTTTTTTGTAACACGACTCCGCATTGGACCCGATCATGTTGATTTAGGCCACGGGACCGTGAAATGAATAAGTTTTTGTGATGTCTTCTCGGATTAGATACATCCACGGCTGTTTTTTTTTCTGTGGTCGTCACTGTTTTGTATATATATCTCAAGACGTAATAGCTTATAAATATTTTTATTTTTATCGAATAGACTGCCTTTTTAATACGTTATTAGATAATTTACTAATATTACAATTGCGGTAATTTTTAGTGTTTGACAGTCTTTATTATAAAATGGAGGAGAGGAAGGGAGACACACCACTTTCCCATGGTTAATCAATATACCGTACACCTCAAGAAAGGAAGGAAGGAATACGGGATGGGATCAAGGTGGAATAGGATATAAGGAAATCTTACTCCTGTGATGAGCACCGCCTCCAGAACTTCTACTTGCAATTTACCGCAGAACTTCGAATAAAGATTCGACACGTGTTTCGCCTCTAAACGAGGCATCCTCAAGACGGTTCGGCTTCAAATGCCGCATTTGAAAAATTGCAAGTAGAAGTTCTGGAGGCGGTGCTCATTACAGGAGTAAGATTTTCTTATATACTATTCCACCTTGATCCCATCTTCCTCTCCTCCATTTTATAATAATAATGGATTTCCGCCATGTATCGCCTAATTCAATCAATTTTATGTTTGATAGTCTGTTCTAAGAGATGGTAAAATCGAAATAACATCCTATACCAATACGCCTGACCAGTATAGTAGGTTAATTAGTTTCTATTATGGAGTAGACTCGATAGCTGTGTGGTAGCGGCTACGAATACTAACAACCCTTATTTTGCTCGTGGATGTCGTAAAAGACGACTAAGAGCCTTATAACGACCTGGATCAACTCCATCTGATGCCGTTTGGTCAACAATTACATTCCCAAGGAGGGTAGATGTCTGGCAGGTGGCCGGTCTTAAAACTATTGCCAATAACTTTTACAAAATGTACTATGAAAGAAGAGTACATATTGTATCGACCCCAAGTAATTGGGATAAGATGCAATGATTGGGATGAATGCTCTTAACATAATTACTTGAGGTCGACACTATATGTACAAACTGCATAGATGGCGCAGTCGTTATGGTACCGACCGTGCCAATATCGTGAGCTCTTTGTGCGATCCACAATTAGTAGTTCTGTGATTTCGGTTCGTTAAATTATATGTTTGTAAAGTCCGCCGTAATACACGGATTTTCTTAGTGCGAAAAAAATATCTCGCAATAAATTTAATAACTAATACTGTAGCGGGTAGATAAAAAGCCTCTTGACTCTCATGGTTATTCCATGACTTCATCATCATCATCATCATCATCATCACAGCCCATAAATGTCCCACTATTGGGCTCGGGTCTCCCGTAATGGGAGGGAAATTAACCTACTATACCGCACTGGTCACACTTGTTGGTATAGGGTTTTGTTTCGAGTTTTTCTTCTCTCTATGCGAGAGTGAGATGTTATATGCGTTTTATATCCCTTAGTCGTCTCGTACGATCACTCACGGTCTCACGGGTAAGATATGGGGTGGCGAATAGTATCCTTACTCCGTGACCACACGGACAGTTCCTTGACTTGTTGGAGGTGAAACATCTTAATCCTCCCTTAATAAAGAAAGCTGAAAACTCTTCGAAACGTCGGGCAAGTAAATATTAAAGATAAACACAACAAAACCCTTAAAAAACCGTTTTATTTTTCAACTTTTTCAAGGTCGAGATTATTGAACTGTAATTTAAAAAGAAGTGATTGCAATTAGATGTAATGAGCTCATCAAGATGTATGAACACAATTCCCACACAATCGTTGCGTGACGAACTCTTCGTCTGCCTTTATTCCCTCAGCGTAAACAGCTGTACCTAATATAATAAGCTTTCATTTATGCGTATCACCGTACAACATATGTACGTACTTGGTAATCATCCGCTTTGCAAAAAAAAATGTAGTTCTCAACCTGTCAAGCGTGAGTTGCAACTTGCACCTGCCCGTAGGGCTTCGGTGTCGGGTTACAGGATCGAAACACTTGACGGTCTTCGAGGCCGTCTGTGACGACAGAAGGGTTCAGGCGGCCGATTAAAATCATAGATTTACTTTTATAGTTTTTCCGTGTGTTGATGGAGTAGGAATACGTTTCATCAGCTAATTTTATACCCATAGGTGTCGTAAAAGATTACTAAGAATAATATGATGAAATTTTATACCACTGACTGACCAGCGTGGTTATAATAATTAAATTACCTTTCTATTGTCATTAAAAAAATGTAAGATAAATGGATGATGAATGGATATTTTTCTTTGAAACCGGCGAGCGTATGAAGAGAATTATGAATGTTGAGGAAGCGAGTGAAGTATGCAAGGATAAAGTTCTCTGGCACTCTGTTCTCTCTGCCTACCTTGCAAGGGATATGGCATGATGATAGGTATAGATTTTTACATTTCCAAAGTTGGATTTCTGTATAAACTTAATATATAAGTGATTATTTTGATATTCAAAACTTTTGCTCTTTATAACTAATAAATATTGATTACCTACTCGTAGTTCAGCTTCATATCTCTTATGTATTATAGAATTACTTTTCATAAATTGTACTATATCTCATCATCATCATCATCATCATTTCAGCTCATATATGTCCCACTGTTGGGCTTGAGCCGCCTCTATAACGGGAGGGAAACTGACCTACTATATCACGCTGATCAGACGTCTTGGTATAGGGTTAAATTTCGAGTTTTCCTTCCCTTGTATAGATGTTATATGCGTTTTATATCTCTTAGTCGTCTCTTACGATCACCCACGGGTAAGATAGGGGGTAGTGGATTGTATTCTTACTCCGTCACCACACGGAAGTACTATATCTAATATCTTTAAATGAGAAATTTTAATTATAAACAAGCAAGTTTACTGCACAGAAGACGTAGTGATTGAGATATGAATCTTACGTGTCCGTGGCGAAGATTCGATTCCTGCGCAAGGCAGTGGAGGAGATTACAGCATTCATAGTCCACCCGTGACTATGAACGCTATAAAGCGTTCAAAACGTCGGGCAATTAAAAACCAAATACAAATTTGTGGATTGCGCAGTGTTAACATGCGTGGGAATTGAACATGCTATTTGTGTGGGTTCGAATATGTTTCAGCAGTCGTCCCGTGATCATGAGACGTGAAATTAAAAAAAAAAAAAAATATATATTATATCTTGTGCTCGCGTAAATTCAGCTTAATATTACATGTTTACCTAGACCGTCGACATATCTAGGCGACACATCTTCAGCTCCAGTGAACACGTCGTAACAAGTTACAGCGTCCTACATATGCAACAGTGCAAAACCACATACGCCACAACGTATACCTTGCGCACGAGTACAGAACAACACGTGTACACATATTGAGGACATAACTCTTTGATTTAACTATCCATTAAAGACATACGAGTATGTGGTTACGATTTGAAGTCGAACGGGACCCGGAATTAATTAATATCTGTAGTTGTCGTATTTCGTAGAGGATATATTGTTAATTTGGATAATATCTGCTATCAATTTAGAATATCGAGATGATCGGTCTCAGCTCGGTATTATTTATTTTTTTATTTTGGTTGTTTGGAAAATATATTTAGATATTAAAAAATAATTGATGAAATAATGAAAAAGGAAATAAAAACAAAAGTGTGTGTGCACTTATGTACGTACACGCGTTAGTTTTCAAAAATTTTATCTTTCGCCTTATTCTACGTTTGTAGAAAAAACGACACTAATAGAAAAAAAGTTATTTAACACATTGAAAGTTTTATTATAACGCATTATCTACAACATCATTTTTCATTTCGTAATCGGATTTTATAAATAATTAAGCATATTATAATGCTAAATTTCAGTAATTTAAATAACAAGGTTGTGTCATCGTTTAATACAATTCTAACTGTAAAGTTTGAAGTATTAAGCCTATAACAATGTGTAAACATTGTCGGGTAGATAGCATACCGTCACCTTAAGACGTAAATATAATACGAAGTGAAATTTGCATGTCCTACAATTAGTCGCGGTGGTGTAGTGGCAGCACGATTGGGCCGGAATCCCAATAGGCGCGGGTTCGAATCCCGCTTGCGACATCATTTTTCATTTCGTAATCGGATTTTACGCATTATCTAGTTAAAAAACTAAAATGTTGACTATAGCTAACTTCAAGGTGTCGGATTTTCGTTACGGTGTGCGCGCGCATCGTAACAATTTACTCTCATAATTTTTCCCTATTGCGCCAAAAGAAGTATAACTTTAAAAAAGAAAATTAGAACAATCCAACCGGGGCCGTTTTAATTAGACTGTTTGATTTTCCAAGTAAGCTATTTCTAATTTTCTATTCTTAATGGCAACGCCCAAATTTACCTTCATATTCTACAAACATTGATAAAACTATGTTTATAGATGAAACCTAGCTAGGTTTATTCTTTTTATTTTTTTCTTTTAAAAGACACCAGATGATAATGCGAGCGAGAATTGGCTTATCACATGTTACGCTCATGGTCTTTTAATTGGTATTACACGAATTTGTAAAAGTGTGGGTTCACGTACCGATATGTGAAAATCATTCTTTACTTGCAAAACGAGGTTTTATAACTAATACAGAGTCATGAAATAATAGCAGGCTGTACTTAATATTACCGGTGGTCCGCTCGCACGGCGAAGAGAGAGGATTTTACGGTGGGTCTATGGGATCACGCGCCGCCTTCTCCGTCACCCCGGACCGATTTGGCGGGGCGAGACGCACCCATAGCCCACCAATAAAAAAATAAAAAAAAAAAAAAAAAAAAAGGCTGTACTTAATATATATCTAAGCTAATCTTTGGGTGACAGTTCGCATGAAGCCTGCCTTCATTTCATATGCAATAGCTACTAGCGTCAACAACGTAGGTACTAAGTGTTTGTTTTCATTCAATGTTCCATTGTCTGTTGTAAACAGATTTCAGGATAAGCAGTGAATTTGGAATTCATGACTGCCTGCTCTAAATGATGTCTAATATTAGATCAGAGAGAGATCATCGACAGGAAAGAAAGAAATTGTATCCATTTTTAATATTGTAATTGCACTTAATTATGGTTAATTTAACTTAGAATGCAAAGATGGTATAGCTTTATTTCGAATTTTCCTTCTCTTACATATATGGTATGAGCACAGTATAGGGGGTGGTGAATTCTATTCTCAATCTGTCACCATAAGGATACTTTTATTTAGAGTGTATTAAATAGTTTAATAAAAAGAACACCGTAGTACTTTTCATTTATACATTAACATTCATTATTCATCATCTCAACTTATACACGTCCCACTGTTGGGTTCGAGCCTCCTCCACAATGGGAGGGAAATTGACCTACTATACCACGCTGGTCAGACGTGCTGGTATACGTTTTTGTTTCGAGTTTTCCTACTCTTGTATAGATGTTATATGCGTTTTATATCCCTTAGTCGTCTCTTACAATCAACCACGGGTGAGATAGGGGGTGGTGAATTGTATTCTTACACCGTGACCACACGGATTTCATTATTATTTTAATCGATTTCATTATTAGACAGTCATTATTACTTTGATATTATTATTTTGTTACATATTTCAATTTTTTTTATTCTAGATAACACATATTTATAATTAATCTATGTTATAGCAATTCATCGGTAAAAACTAGGGATGTTAAAAAATAATCGATTTTTATTTAAATCGATTATTTTTTTCCAACAATCGACTTTTTATAATCGATTTTTTTTAGTAATATTAATCGATTTTTAATAAATCGATTATATAAATTACGCATTAACATCGATTTTTATAAGAGTGAGATAATATAGTTGTTGATAAAATAAAAATGTCTTCTAATCGTAAAACAGCTAAAAGCAGCTGAATATTTTATAACGAAGAAGGATAATACCACAGTAATATGCATCTACTATCCGAAAGAATTAAAAATTTTTAGTAATACTACAAATTTAAAATAGCACTTAGAACGAAAACATCCCACTGTCTTACAGGTAACATGAATATTGAATACTACTATATTTTATAATGATTATTGTGCTCCTTATGACAGCAAAATTCTGGTCTCTGTAAAATTCGTTCAAAAAACTAAAAACGTCTGTCATGCGAGTCATACGTTTTATAACCTCAACATTTTCAATAAAAAATGTGTTATGGTAAACTCGTTATCAATAAGTTTTTACAAACTAATATTTTATTTTAAGACTAGTCAAATATAAAATCATCATCATCATTTGACTGCACAAGTGGCGTAGTGGTTAAGATACCGACCTTCCGTGTCAGTGCCATGGGTTCGATTCCCACGTAGGACAATACATTGTGCGACCCACAAAGTGTTATTCTGTGTCTGGGTGTAATTTGTCTGCGTTAATTGCATGTTTGTTAAGTCCCCCGATATACAAAAAAATATTATTTCTTTAGTGCTAGACCTTTAAAAAAGAAAATATCAGCCTATTGCCGTCCACAGCTGAACGTAGCGCGTAGGTGTAATTGTAAAATAGTACTTAACATTTATGGCAATTTTCTTTTGTTCTGATATATATTTTAGTTTTTGAGACAATATGGTTATCTTGTTAGAATGCTCATCATTTCAGGATGTTACGAGTGTGGTGCACCAGTAGACGATGCACGTCACACTCTAGAGGTATGCCCCGCCTGGGGACCCCAGCGCCACGTCCTATCGGCGGTCGTTGGGAGAGCCCTGTCGTTGTCGACCATCATCTCGAAAATGCTTGACAGCGACAAGTACTTGTCGTCGATGGCCTCCTTTTGTGTGGCCATCATGAAAAGGAAGGAGGTCGCGGAGCGGGAACGCGAGGCGCTTGCGTCCGCTGACTCACTCCGCCACCAGCGACTGGGGAGGAGGAGGCGCCGTTATGCGCACCTCCTCCCACCGCCTTGAGGGACGATAGGACGTGGTCAGAAAGCCAAGCGTGGGGGTGCCGGAGATCGAATGTCAGTCGAACTCTCTGGCGCCCCATAAAAGTGCGGAAGGGGCCGCTGTAGTTTTAGTGGGTATTCCGGTCGGGCTTCAGTTGGCCGGTGAGTCCCACACGTCCGTCACCCACGGTTTCCACAACCATAACAAAAAAAAAGGATGCTCATCATTTAATTTTTTTTATAATAAAATGGTACTGAAAATTTGTATCAATAATGACATTTGGTTTCCTTATTTCCTTCCTACTTTGAAAATTTAAAGGAACCTTCGGTTTGATTTTTAGTTATGAATTAGTTATTTTTTTATTTATATCGTTTTATTTGATTTTTAATCTGATAAATTGTTAATATGAATCTCTTAGGTTTATTTCTGCAACACAAAAAGCATATAGATTTTTAAATAATAGAAAAAATCGATTTTTCCTCAAAAATCGATTATTAATTTTATTAAAATCGATTTTTGGCAAATCGATTAATATTGAATAAAGAAAAATCGATTTTTATTTAATCGATTCTTTTACATTAACCTCACACCCCTAGTAAAAACCTCATTCAATTGCATTCAATAGTTTATGCGTCATACACGGTTAAACATAAGGACAGAGACAAAATTAAAAAAGAAATGTTGGTTTCTGTTGCTTCAAAAAAAAACCATAAATATTATTTTTTTATTCAATTTGTATAATGTATAGACAGCGGACTGGTACAATTTCATTATATATATACTAACGCAAAATATAATAATACCCACGCAAAGTTTGTCAAAGCTGCGCCAACAGATAGTCTCATTATTCTAGTCCTGGGCAAACAGACAAACAGAGAGAATTGGATTCCAGGTGATCGATCCGGGCGACCTCATTCCGTCCATTGTCAAGCACTATTGACCGATTTTTCTAAAGGAGACACTAACGAGATTAATACAGGCACGACAAGAGGAATCCTCAATGCAATCGATGCTGTTACTAATTCTTTAAACTAAATCGACCAAATATCTTCGGAGTTCTTTATTGGTTTTTTTTAATAAATTTTATGGCATGGTTACAAAGAACTTTATGCCAAACCTATATTTATAAACTATTATTTTATTTAAAGTCGTTTGTCCGTTAGTAAGTCAAATCGTCATCTTCAACAGTGCCAATGACGTATTGTTGATGTTATTCTGGGAATTTTGGTTGAAAATTAAAACATTTATTAAGCATTGTTACATCACATTCACTACATTTTAGCACTTTTATTTGTATTATATAAATGCCATTAAAATTATTAAATTACGCTTTCACTTTTTCATTGCTTATGGTGGCTAACGAGCAAGCAACACATCTGATGGCAAGTGTACCGACCGCACATAGAACTTTACAATACCAGGAGTACAGCTAGGTCGCTGCCTGCCAATGAAAAACCTAAACCCACCCAGAAAGATAGGCTGCCGGCTCTCGCTCACCGAACGAAGCACGAAGCACAATGCCACTACTGGTACGTCGATTTTCTACGATATTCTAATAGTGTGGTACTACCAGTGACGGTCCAGCCCGCAGCTGTAGACAGAAAACTGTCAATAATGTGAGACAGCAATGCCAGCGCCATAAAAAGAAGACATTTGTTCACATTATTATACGCGCACCATAAATAAGATTGTAATAATGTACCCGCCCAACCCCATTGTAATTATAATTCAGTAAACACTTCAACATTCAGTAAATTTTCCGTGTGGTGACGGAGTAAGAATACAATTCACCGCCCCCTATCTCACCCGTGGGTGATCGTAAGAGAGAACTAAGGGATATAAAATGCATATAACATATATGCGAGAAGGAAAACTCGAAACAAAACCCTATACCAACACGTCTGACCAGCGTGGTGTAGTAGGTCGATTTCCCTCCCGTTATGGAGGGAAATTGGAGCCCAACAGTGGGACATATATGAGCTGAGATGATGATGATGCCAACATGTCTTATCAGCGTGGTATAATAGATCAATTCGCCTTGTACTATGGAAGAGACTCGAGCCCAGCAGTGGGACATATATGAGCTGAGATGGTGAAATACTTATTGAAAAATATATTAAATCGAATTTAGGATATCATATTCAAGAGCGTTTATTGAAACCACTGAACTAACGGTATCAACTATGAATAGTATCAAAGCATTTAACTTAATAGGCCACATTTATTGCTTTGTTTTCGCGAAAATCTTGATAACATTCATTTGGTATACACAAAGTTAATTTTTATGCTGATAGAGCAATAAAGAGAAAATAGTTCATCTGGTTATCTTGGCTGACTCATAAAAGTCACGAGGAAAATGAGCTGTTGGCAGGGAACTTGCCAGACTATCAAAGATATTGTAATTTTCAAATGAGAAATCACATAATGGGATGACGTGACATGTAATCAAAAATATTAAATACTAGCTTTCGCCCGCGACTTCGTCCACGCAGAAGTCATCTCTGACAGAGTTAAATAGAAAAAGTAATGCAAGGTTGAACACCTTTCCAAGGTTTGTCGCTAAGACGATGATCAACAGCGTCAAAAACTGCGAGTTAGTTGTCTAAGGGATTTAGGCAAGAGGGTGGGTCCGATAGAAAATACTCTACGTTGACACGCTCTACAGTCGGTGCTTTGGGCGGCGCAAGCGTGTATACCTGTATTGAGATTCACTGCATGAGGGCGTCGACTCGAGGTAATAACCGGTGGCCCGCCCGCATAACGTAGATGAACGTGTACGGCGCGCTATGTGGTCACGCGTCACCTCGGACGGATTGGGCGCGGTGTGTCTATATACCATAGCCCGTCACTAAAGAAAAAGGTTGTTCAAAGTTCTATTCATTCTACAAATTATATTGCCTATAATAAACTATTTACGGTATGACCATGGGATAAAAATATAATTATCGCCACCCTTTATTTGACTGTTTTGTTTCAACAGCAGAGTTGCGACCTCGTTGAGTATGATTTATTATTTGAGTTATAGAGTGAACATTTTTGAAGCTAAACTTAACCTGTATCTTAAACCCTTAGGTACGAACCTATTGCCATCTACTATGTGTATCGTGTGAGCTCTCACGCTGGCACTGGTGCAGAGTTGATGGAGAGGGAGAGAGAAACACGTGTTTATTTATTTATACCGTTTATTTATTTGTACGTAATTTGAAAAGAATCGATAAAGAAATTTTCGCCCCATACACACTTTGCTACTTAGAGGCGGAATTCATAAAATCCTTTCATATTGAATCTCTATGTCATAAAAAGAAACGTGCGTCAAAATTTAATGTTTCTAGTTTTAATAGTTTCGGTTTGGCGGTAATGAGTCGTCCAACCCGCTTCGCAGGCCTAATTTACACCCCCAGAGAGTGAAAATGAAGAAATGCTGAAACACGTGTTTATTTATTTTTACTGAAGATAATTTGTACGTAATTGATGAAGATAATTTGCACGTAAATTGAAAATTCTTTCGCCGAACATTTTTTAAATTGACATAACTTTTTTATTTATAAATCAATTGATATGAAATAAAGCCTAAATATTAAGTGAAGCTTACCAAAATATATTAGCGAAAACCGTGTCTAAATTGGATAAGCCGTTTCTGAGATTAGCGTGCACAAACGCACAGACAAATAGATAAACAGACAAAAATTTTACCAATCATTGTTTTGGGTTCTATTTCTGTTGATAAAGGTCCCAGTAATATTTTTTCTCATATATCTTCCATGTACAGACAGTGATCCGTTACATTTTTATTATATGTATAGAAGATTAGCAAACGTCCCTAGTTCTAACCGCGTGACTTCATTATGATTTCCGATATTTACGCGAGTATAACCACATTTGAAATAAAAATATTTTTACGGATTCTAACGCGTTTGAATTGGATTTTTAGTTTCTCGACGTCTCGATTACTTTACAGCGTACATAACAACAGAAAGAATCTCGTAAACATAAAAAGCAGGATAGGAGGTAGCATTCTAACTTCATCACCGCCCAAAAAATATATATATTTATTTAATTATTAGTAGGTATCATCGGGTGACTTCCTTCACTTCAAGGTAGTTTAAGGCATCACTGCCTTGACTGCACTAGTTAGCTAGTTAGCTTTTTTGATTTGGTCCAGTCATAATCTTGTGAATTATCTTTAAGAATTATATTATATCGTAATTTCAAGTAACTATATAATGCAGTAGGTACTAAGCATGTAGAAAATATTTTTATAAAAAGAAAATATAGACAACTTAGCTGATTTCCTTGCCAAATCTTATCAATGCACGTTCCCAACCGGTGGTAGTATTTTTGGATTAATATAAGGCAAATTGTTAATAATTCATAAAATTAAAAAGTATAATGGACTTATTGGGGAACCCTTCTATTTGAGATCATATTTGATAAAAAATGGAAAAACTTTGTATCATAAGTAAATCTTCAAATAATACAAAGCTTTTAATGCCTCAACATCGGCTACCACTAAATCGTCTACGTTTACTAAAGTAAGCCACAGTATTTAACAAAGCCATGTTAATCACGAAGACGAACGCTCGAATTCCTGCATAGAAGGCAATCGGTCAAGCGTGAACTATTGTAACTTATTGTATGTCAGACATGCAACGATTCTATTATATGTTTGGTCAAGACAGAAATGTTACACGATCATAAATCAAGACAAGTCTTTCAAGTACCAGTCAATCTTACCAGTAATATTTTACGAAGGGGATGGGATAAAGCCTTAATCAGCACACCTAGTTGAGGAGTCCACCAGTTATGTAACGCTGCTCTTCAGGTCTATTACTTGGTTTCAAGGATTCCTATATAACAATGTAGAGTGGCGACACATTCAATTCTTTATCTGCCTGTTACACAGATAATTTAACATCAACTGCTAAATTTTCTGCCAAATCAGATATCTGAATTTTTGTAGGGATTGTCTCCCCATAATCTATACTTAAAGATTTTAATTATGAAGACATAGATTAAGATTGAAATATTCAATGATTATGTTATTGAGATAAATATAGTGGTAGAGTCCCACTGCCACTGAAGAAAAAGACCGCGTTCCAGTGACCCACCCGCACGGCGTCGAGACGTATATTGTAGGATGGGGTCTACGGGGTCGTGCGCCGCTTCTCTACCGCCCCGGATGGATTAGCGGGGCGTGACGTACCGTAGCCCGCCACCAAAAAAAAAAGGTCACACTGTTGATAGTTTTCTGTCTACAGCCGCGGGCCAGTCCGTCAAGGTAGATTTTTTGTTATTATTCAATTAAAATAATAGTCTAGAATATGTGTATTGTAATAAATGCAGAGGGAGTAACAAAAATGACTATAAAGTGACGCCACGTCAAAATTTGATTATTTCTAAACAAACCTTTTAACGTCCAATTTCACTGATGATGTTGGTACAAAAATCTTACCTGCAAAAAAATAAATGATTTTAAATAAACAATTAAAATTTATTTTTGAGTAAATCATCCTCTTCCTCAGCGTCAATAATAATTGTTGCAAGTAGTCATCTTCAAGGCGATATAAGATCATAATTCCTTACCACAAATCTTTGGCAGTGGAGTAGGCGATCCCATTTAGTCATAAAAGATTCATAAGTAAACGTTAACGTCCATCCTCTTCGTAACCTCTCACTCAGTTTTCACGACTCCCGTGGGAAAGCAATGGGGTGGTGACGTATATATTCTGAAATAAACTAAAAATTTTACTAATAATTACTTTGAATAAAGAAATTGCCTCTTACAAATTTTATATCGAAATATCAATAATAGCACCCAGTCAATCCATTCGTCCTTATCATCATCGTCATCGTCATCATCTCAGCGCATATACGACTCACTCCTCCATAATGAAAGGGAAATTGACCTACTACACCACGCTGGTCAGACGTGTTGGTATCCCTATACCAACAGAACCCTTTCTGTTCCTAGTTTTTACTTCTCTTGCGTAGATGTTATATGCGTTTTATATCCTTTAGCCGTCTCTTACGATCACCCACATATAAGATAGGGGGTGGTAAATTGTATTTTTACTCCGTCATCACACAGAAAGCCATCCATTACTGAGTATATTTTTAAAGACCTTAGTCGAATTGTTTGTGAAGTAAACAAAAGCATTACAACACATAGATATTTTGGTTAAACACAAGCATTCTGGAAACTAATCCAAACTAAAGCTCTAGCCGAGTGTTCGGTAGTTAAAGGCAACCATGCGTGATCACTGACTGGTCCGACGTTGCGTGCAAAATTCTATTTCCTAACGCAAGGAGAGGTCAGGCGAGGATTTGTGAAGCCAAATATTCTAGAATTTCTCACGTGTAAGCCCGTATGCGATTTATATATCAGATAAAGTATTTTGATTATTATACATACATGTATAATCTTAGGTCGAGTTTATAACTTGAATACGGCGGATTGCACTGACGGCGGAGTGGATTAAGTGGACGCTATCCAGCCCCTAGATCAAATTATTTTTAACGTTATGTTCAAAATATATGTAACTTATTCAACCAACTCGTATAAAGAGAATACTCGGCATAATATAAAAATATAACGATAAATAAGATTTTTGATTACGTTAGAGGTTTCGTGGTCCAGGTCTAATGAACCTAGATACATACATAAATATCATCACGCCATATCCCTTGCAGGGTAGACAGAGAGAACAGAGTGCCAGAGAACTCTATCTCTGCATATTTCACTCGCTTCCTCAACATTCATAATTCTCTTCATACACGCTCGACGGTTTCGGAGACTCTAGACTCCACTTTCCTTCAGTACATGACCGATCTGGTCTAGGTAGGTTAGTCTCGGTCTCCCTCGGTACCTACATCCTTCCACTTTCGCATTGTATATCTTCTTAACCAGATGTTCGTTCGGCATTCTTTCCACATGTCCGAACCATCGGAGCATTCCCTTTCGCATCTTTACACCAATACTCTCTTTCATACCTACTCGCTCTCTTACGTCGTCGTTACGAATGCGGTCGGTCAGCCTAACTCCACAGATTTACCGCAGAGATCGCATTTCGACCGCATTAATTTTACCTGGACATACAAAAAAATCTATAGTTAAGAAACCATAGAGTAAATAATGTTCACACATGCTTATAGATTGCACAATTCTCTAATCTATGTTTCATATGGTGACAGATTAAAGATAGAGTTCATGACCCCTTTAATTTCCGCGGGAATACCAAAGATAGCTAAGGCAGGTCGAAACAGATAATATTATTTACAGATACAGGAGAAGGAAAATTTAAAATGAATTATCAAAGCGTGATGCAGAAGGTTACTTCCAACATTCTATATCCACACCTAGTTGATAAAAAAATAATCATAATAAATAGACGGGCAACTTAAAAAGCAACTGCCACTAGGGATAGTATCGTGTTTATATTCGAGGATAAATTTTCCCGTGACTATAAAAGCTGAAGAAACGTCAGCAAAGTAAAAAATCGCCATAAGTTCCGTAAAAACAGATTTATTTCACATCTGAAACTCTCTCGTAAAAAAAATTGCTATCAAAAAATATATTTAAAACTAAAAATTCAAGTATATTTGTAACCCAATTCTCATATCGACTAATCATGACAGCTGATGCGTTTAAAATACCCCAGCATCACCATAAAAATGCAATTTACACAATTCTCAAACAAATCTACAGTGCATTTAAAATTTTAATCAATTCCGTATTCCGTTAACAACTACCTGTTTAGGTTATACATTATATCAAATATTATGAGAATTATTCATAAACAAATACTTTATCGCTTGAGACGGCGGCTCAGGGCTGACACGAACCGAAATATAAAAATAATAATCAAAATTTTAACAAAAATAAAACCGACTTCAACTAGTAATCAGTGGACTAAATTGAAATAACACCACACGGGAAACACCAGCTTTTAAATTTTAAAGATTTATCTAAACCGGTTCACCCAGTCGAAAGTTCTGAGGAAACAAACATAGAATTAAGAACCTCCTCTTTTTATGAAGTCGGTTAAAAAACCAATAATACATCTAAACTAATTTATCATATTCTTAATTATAATACGATTCCGTTAATGCTGTTTCTGCTTTTATGTAGGAAAGACAGTTTCATCGATCATCATTACTCTGCCTACGCTAATTTGGATCACTACAACATATTCTTACCTTCCATAGATTCCTGTCAGTCGTCATATCTGCTCTTACTGCTTTCATACGCATATTCTCATTCACACAATTCAATTGCCACCTCACAGGCCTTTTAACTCCTCTTATCGCATATCCATACCACGGCAATTTTCTCTATCGTTATTGCTACATTCAGGTTTCCCATTTGTACATTTTTTTTATCTAACCATGTTATCCCACAACGCCATCTTAACATTCAATGGTTTCGCAAGCATAATATAATACCATTGTCCGTGTGGTGACGGAGTAAGAATACAATTCACCACCCCCTATCTTACCCGTGGGTGATCGTAAGAGACGACTAAGGGATATAAAACGCATATAACATCTCATGCTAGAGAAGGAAAACTCTAAACAAAACCCTATACCAATATGTCTGACCAGTGCGGTATAGTAGGGTAATTTCATTCCCATTACGGACGAGGCTCGAGCCCAACAGTAGGACACATATGAATATATATATATATATATATATATATATATATATATATATATATCTATACATATATATGTATATATATATATATATATACATATATATATATATATATATATATATATATATATATATATATATATATATATATATATATATATATATATATATATATATGTAATTATTACTGGGAAATTGTTATGTCGCTGTTTATGAAGTACTGAATATTCTAACATCTAATACCACAAAGGCTAATATTTCAATAATATTTCTGCGAACTACGAATATAATTTTCCATCTGAATTTCATCTTCGTTATGATGCCTTTAAGAAAATATACCAAATGACATTTTTTTTCTTGTACACCGCCAGTTAACGATTCCATCAAGTAGTAAGCTGCTTATTCAATACTGTCACCTTCCATACTTTATATACTTTGTATGCTTTTATATATTTTTTATGTTTATTAGATTCAAAATATGTAGGTTTTTTTAATTTGATATACTTCTTTACAATGACAAACACCGGGTTCCGGTGATCCACCCGCACAGCGTAGAGAGGTACGTGTATGGCAGCCTATGGGTTCACGCGCCGTCCCTTTCGTCGCTCCGGAGGGATTGGTAGGGGTGTGAGTATACCATAGTCTGTCCGTACTGGCCAGACAGCTTGGCATAGTTTTATAGATTATTGTTTAGATAATATTACGTTAACGTTAATTAGAAAATATGCTGTGTGGTAGCGGCTACGAATACTACCAACCCTTATTTTGCTCCTGGGTGTCGTAAACGACGACTAAGTCTGGGCCAACTCCATCTGATGTCGTTTGGTCAACAATTACATTCCCAAGGAGGGTTGATGTCTAGCAGGCGGCCGGTCATAACTATTGCCATTAACTTTTAGAATATGTACTATGAAAGAAGAGTACATATTGTATCGACCCCAAGTAATTGGTATAAGAGTAGAATAATGATGATGTTAAGTGAAAAATGTTCTATCATCTTGCATCACTTCTACCTCAGAAGTTACCAAAATTCTGACTACATTGATTTTTAACATTTCATAAATTTGAATACATATATGATTGATATTTGACAACCCTACATATATCAGATAGGTTATTTATACTATGAACCCGTAGCGATCAGTAGGGGGCACCCGACCGGCCCACTATCTAACCTATTACCATCCTTTACCATTTTATTACCATTTACCATTTGTCGGGTCACAAAAGTTTGACAATGAATCGTTTCTTTTTTATAATCATGTGTTTGTTTTAAAATACTTTTTCTAACGATATTAGAGAGTTTAGTTTAATAAATATTTTTTTATTTTTTTATATACTAGGGATGTGTTTTCTTGTGGTGTCAGAATAGGAATTCAATTAAATACCCTCTTCTTTTCTGGAACTATGGTAGTGAGAAGGCTCGCGGACTCAGCGCTTGGTATATCGCAAGTTATTACAGAACGTGAAGCATTCTTAGAGAAATAAAAATGAATTGTATAGAAAATAAAATAGTAATATATATATATATATATGATTTAAATGCAGACATTTTTTAGTGAAATTCATAAATGGATATGCTGACTGGTGAGTGTAATTCAGGTACATTAATTAGATTTTTGTAAAGTTCACCAGTGATATAAAGCTTTTCCTAAGTTTTTTTTTTCTTATTTCTTTTGGTGGCAAACGAGCAAGCAGCACACCTGATAGTAAGTGTCACTGCCGCCTATGGACTTTTGCAATATCAAGGGTATAGCTAGGCCGCTGCCTACCAATATAAATCCTAAACCCACCCAGTTGGGCTTCCGGCTCTCTCGCTCACCGAACAAAGCACAACAGCATATTGCCATTGCTCAGACGTCGATCTTCTGCGAGAGTGTGGTACTACCCCGGACGGACCGGCCCGCGGCTGTAGACAGAAAACTGTCAACAGCGTGGTCCTACCACTATTGTGGCTCTTATTATTATGTCATCTTTATGACAGAACTAGCAAACCCAGCCTGTTAGTTTACGTGTAGAATTCGATATATCGCAGCGCCGTTTACTGCCGATCGTAAAGAATACGGTTTGAATTTTGTGTTGTTGAAAACCGATATTAAGTTTCCTCCGATTAGGTAACCATCTCAAAGATTGACACTGTGCTCGGAAGACAGTATTAGACTTTGCTCTAAGAAGTGACAACTAATATTAAGAACTACTACTAAAGGAAGGTGGAGTCAAGAGTCTCCGAAACCGGCGAACGTGTATGAAGAGAATTATGAATGTCGAGGAAGCGAGTGAAGTATGCAAGGATAGAGTGCTCTGGCACTCTGTTCTCTCTGCCTACCCTGCAAGAGATATGGCGTGATATATGTATATATGTATGTAATATTAAGCAAGTAGAAAAATTTAATAAAAATAGAAAAGTTAAATAATTAAAAACATAAAAACGTGTTTATACGTTATAGAAATTTAGCAAATTTTTAGATTGCACAATGACGTAATGCTACTAATATACATACATGAGAAAGTATATGAAGATATTTGGATGTAACAAACATCCTTATTCCACCACGGGTAAACCGTTAAACGGATTTGAAAGAAAATTGGCATACAGATGTTCCCTTGAGATAAGTTAGTGACGATATTTTATATTGTCTCTTTTTAAGCGGGCGAAGCAGCGAGCAGAAGCTAGTATTATAAATGTGATAATTTATGAAGATGTTTTAATATTTGTTACACAATCACTGGTAAACCGTTGAGCGGATTTGGATGAAAATTGATATATAAATAGACTATTTTCTGGATTAACATGTAAGATACTTTTATCCTAGTAATATGTTGTTTTGGAATAGTAGTTCAATTTTAAGCAAGTTCTAGAATATAAGAGAAAATAAAAGCAATTTGAAACAATCTCAAAAGACATTGTCGACGTATCTTTCTAATATATATTTTAAAAGTAAAAACATTTTATCAATTCAAACAAATTCAAAATGTCAACGTTAAAACTTTGGATATTTGAATGTTTATTCATTCGCTAAATTATAGGTGTTTGCTTTTGATCCTTTGCAGCATTAATTTTGTAACTTATAAATGAATATATTTACATTACATTATTTTGATTGTAATAATCGTGAAACTTTAAACAATATTGCCTTTGAGTCCTTCACAATGGCTTTAACGTTTGATAAGAGAGCGATTCTGATAGCAATTTCTGATTCTAATGTTACCAACTAAACTAATTTCAGTATAATTAGCTTGCTTTTCATGGTAAACGAAATTGACATAGAAAACTCACAAAAGATTTAGATCAGAGTTTTAAGCTTCCATGAAGAAATTTTATAAATATTTGTAATTCTACGATAAATATTCTTGCAAGTCACAAAAGCAAGGCAATATTTGAGATTATAGCATTACATGGCACCTTCTACGCTTGAAGTTATAGAAAATGATATAACGGCGTAGACTGCTAATACCCCTAAGATAGAACTGAAAACAAAAACTGAATAAACCCGAGACTAATTATAATATTGCTTAAAAGTCATGTTTTTTTTCTGATTGATGAATAAGCAAAAAGTAATAAGTAACATGTAAAAATAACTTTTACTTAAGATCATTTAATAATTAATCCTATAAAAGAGGCCATAAGAGACTCATATAAACCAAGGCCAACTCCATCTGATGTCGTTTGTTCAACAATTACATTCCCAAGCAGAGTTGACGTCTGGCAGGTGGCTGGTCTTAAAACTATTGTCAATATCTGTTACAATATGTACTATGAAAGAAGAGTACATATTGTATCGACCCCAAGTAATTGGGATAAGAGTAGGAGAATGATAATGATGACTATAGAGAGGATATTTGTGGTGTTGTCGTGTTGTGTATGCTAAACTCAGAAACTATTTAACCGATCATTTAAAAAAATGGTATGTACATATTATTATGTGTATTTTTTCACGGAGAATGTTTATATGCTATCCCCATTGATGTAATTCGCTACCAGGTGGTGCTGCGATATATCGACTTCTACCAACAAGCCAACAGGCTGGGTAATAAATAATTAATAAGTAACACATGTTGTTTTGTTTCAATTTTAATGAAAATTTGTCATTATATTTTTGTAATATTATAAATTAAAAAGATGTTTTAGAAAACTATAAAAATAACCTTAAATGCGATATTATCGTTTCATACTAGCGTTAATAATAAGGAGGATACTCTACTATGCCTAAGGATCATCCAAGCCAACATAGAAGTAAGAGAAAAAAATTAAACCGCTCAATCTATTTATGAAAATTACGAACCATGCTAATGAGAATTTTATTACGCTAATTTTATATGCAACACTTTATAACACTAGCTACAAAAATATATTAATCTTTTTTTAATTTTAAATCTTTGTTTTTATTAACAAAATGTGCAATTTAGATAAATAAGATATATAAAAATTAGGGTTAAAAAATTATTAAAATTTGTTTCTTCGTCGTCTTTATTTGGAGCAACTTTGAGTACTCAAATAAATTAAAAAAATATTTAACGGATTAGAAAGAAATTTTAAAATGAAATTTTTAATATTGAAATAAATAAATAAATTTTTAATGAAAAACTTAACAAGTGACTTCAGTAATATTCATGGCTATAAAACATTGATTAAACCTAAAAAAAAAACATATTTATTTATTTTACGTTGATGATATCAAAAATAAAATTTCAAGGAATTTCATATCAGCTTGATTCAAAACTTTCTTTTCACAGAATGCATTGTATCAGCTTTGCATTGTTCACGAAAGAGGACATGGTCTTTCACATTCGATGTAAAACAATTAGGTACCAAAAGAATTATTTTTGAGGGTTTTCGAGAAATATTGCGCATTTTATGGCGTTTTAATTTCTTTTCTTTCTTTTACTTTTTTTAAAAGACACCATCATGCACTAAAGCAATAATTCTTGTATTGCGGGGGACTTAACAAACATATAATTAACGCAGACAAATTACACCCAGACTCAGAAAATTACTTTGTGGATCACACAGAGTATTGTCCTTCGTAGGAATCGAAATCATAGCATTTGCGCGGAAGGTCGGTATCTTAACCACTACGCCATCTGTGCAGTCGTTTTTTTTTTAGTTTTATTATCCCCACGTATCGTATACTTTTAGCTACCATGTCCCCGGTAAGACTTAAGGTATTTGACGTCCAATAAGTCATTTCTGTCACAGAGGTTTTTTTATATCTCTACTATATTCTTTCCCACTATATTATTCATCATCATCATCAATATCAGCTTGTATCCGTCCCACTGCTGGGCTCAAGTCTCTTCCATCTTTACCTAAGTCTACCTTCTCTTAGAACAACACCTATGTGTTATATGCACATTATATCCCTTATTCGTCTTTTAAGACATTCGGGGGCTAGATAGGAGTTGGTAAATTGTATTCTTACTCCGTCACCACATGGACAATATATTATTTCCATATATTATTTAAGTGTGCTATGTGGTGGCAGCTAAGAACAATAGCAACCCTTACATTGCTCGTGAATGGCATAAAAAAAAAGAAAGTAGGTATATTAGCATAAAAATTTTGCAATATATAAGATGGAAGAAGCATTGAGTCGACCCTGAGTAATTGAGATAAGAATAGGATAATAATGATGACGATATTATTAAAAAAAATACAGTAAAACTCTAACATTATACTTTACTTTATTTACAAACATTATTAAAAACAAAATAGATTAAAAACGAGACGTGAAAATTTCACAAATTGATCAAAGCCGCTCATACGTAAAATGTTCATGATTTTAATTAAGTATAACAAATTTCTTTTTACATATTGTTGAGTGAAACAACAAAACGTTGATTCAGATGAAAGAGAAATATCAAAGCAAACATAGAATTAATTATGAACCACTGATCTAGAAGGTATATTTTTAAATCTCTTTACATGTCGACTTTAAAAAAAAAAGTAGTGAAGACGTTATAAATGGATACTCATGCGCTTTTGTTTTACTTTTTTTTTATGTAGTTAATGCAAGAAGTTAACGGATGGATGAAAGTTAATAACCTATATAACCTTGCTTCACAGCTCGTTGATAGATATTATGCTATCTATATTAATATTTATCTTTAAACGAGAAACACTTGTATATATTTTCAGAATCACAGCTACGGCAGCTGCGCTTGCTATGAAATTTAGTATGCAGGAGGTTTCGATGGTGATAAATCGATTTAGTTAGGTTTCATTTATAGAAAATATCATATGTTTTCAGACAATGAATAAAATATGTTTTTGTTAAATTATTAAAATAAGATGGCAAATTTGGCAGCTGTCATTGAGAATAGAAATAGCTCAGTTGCGTAATCGAGCAGTTTGATCGAGACAGCTCCGGTACGATCCTTCATTTTTCCCTTTTTAATTTTTATAATATTTTCATTATTTTATCAATTATCTAAATACATATATTATATTTATCCAGAAAACATTAAAAAGAAAATACCGAGGTAATTGGTCATCCAGATATTAATATTATAAAGCTGTTTGCTTTTTTTTTTTGGTTGAACGCGCTAATCCTCAAAACTACTTTGAATTGAAAAAATCTTTTAATCTTAGATAGCCCATTTATCGAAAAAGATTCTTAGTCATAATAGAAGCAGGGCATCACTGAAAAATTTAAAAAAAATACATCGATTCCTTTTAAGAGTTTTCGTTGTGTGCGTTGCACATTATAGTCGCCTATGACATTCTCTCTTTATCTTAATTGAAGTAGAAGAAGTTGGGCAGGTCATTTAGTAATATCACAAAGCTGCACAGTTTGTTTGGCTCAACTCGCTAATCTCGAGAACTATTAGATCGAATTAAAAAATTCTTTTAGTATCGGATAGCCCATTCAACGAGAAAAGCTACAGGGTACCATATGAGCGGAGCATTAATGAAAACTATTTCAAAAACAGGAGATTTTTTCCCCTTCTGTGGCATGTCCTGTGTCCTACTCTCTGTCAAATGTGATGAATGTTGCAATTGTTAAAAATATAATAATAATTATTAAAATAGTGTCAAATCTCGTCCCCTTTGGGTTTACAATATAGTCTGTAGTTATTGCCTACTTTCCCACGAGAGACTTAAAAACCGGCCGAGGGATCTGAACGGGCCGCAGTACTCTTCTAAGAGGCACATAACATCATCCACCTTGCTCACCATGCGCGGCGATTATTGAATTATCGTCTTTGTGCCTCAATCATGTCACACAGTGGACGATGATGGGCTGAAATAATGCTACAAAGGCGTGGATAATTACAATATATTTCCAAGTAACATTTTCGAACGTGCCAACCCTAATAACTCGTCATACGATTTCAGGCACGGTGACTTTATCACACTTACGCAGGTAAATTCTAGTCATCATTTTAATTATGGCTTCCGATAACAAAGGGAATTTCAATGTATATACATATATGTATTTTAGTTAGTCAAGATTTTAATAGCATAAAATAACCTACAATCATACGGAGAACTGTTGTTATATGAGGTGACGAAACAGGGTTGTCAATAAATTTGAATAAATAAATTTGAACGTCCCGTAGACCTCATAGGTAACTGGACCGGGGATTAGTCTGGTAGCCCCGAAGCGAGCCTATCGCGTGAGGACGATGCTCCGACGGCGAAAGCTGCCGGGGCGTTGCCTCGAGAGGATACCCGCGAGGGTAAACCGCCGGGCGGGTCACCGAAGACAAAGACCGAGTTCCGGTGGCCCGCTCGCTCGGCGTGGAGAGGTACATGTAGGACGGGTCTATGGAATCGTGCGCCGCTACTTCTGTCGCCCCGGACGGATTAGCGCGGCGTGACCACACTATAGCCAGCCGTAAAAAAAAAAGACCTCATAGGTAGGTCATCATCATTCTCCTACTATTATCCCAATTACTTGGGGTCGATACAATATGTACTTTTCTTTCATAGTATATATTGTAAAAAATATTAGTAATAGTTTTATGGACGGCCGCCTGTTAGACGTTAACCCTCCTTGGGAATGTAATTATTGACCAAACAGCATCAGATGGAGTAGGTCTAGGTCGTGCATAAGGCTCCTAGTCGCCTTTTACGACATCCACGAGCAAAGTAAAGGTTATTAGTATTTGTAGACGCTACCACACAGTATTCTCAAGACCATAATAAATTGCTTAGTCCTTGAATGAATATGATTATGATGAAAGCCATGTAACTCATAATAACTATTTCATGCCAGTTTTGGTTGAGAGTAATTATTTGTAGCGAGGGTTGGATGGTGATGTGAACGACTCGAGATAATAACCGAAAGGATAACCCGCCGGACGTGCCACCGATGACAAGAACCGCGTACCGGTGGCGTTGAGAAGTATGTGTATGGCAGACTATGGAATCGCGCGCTGTCGCCACGGATAGATTGGGCGAGGTTTGACCATACCCGTAGTAGGGAGTAGACCCTATGGAAATATGATAATGGCATAAACGCCACGTTTGGGCCTTGTTATCATTAGTTTCCTATGATAATAATGATAATCATTTCTCTACTGCCCTCTAGACGATTTTATACGAATCCTACGCTAAAGTTAAATTTCTGAATTTATAGTATTTTTTTTGCACGGATTAAATAATTAAAAAAGCGGCTTTTTTATTAAAAGTAACATACATATATGTATATATTTCAATGAATTTAGTAAAAGAATACCACTTTCTTATGGATTTTATTTATATGTATACATAACATTTACCAGAATGGTTTTCGTATTATATACTTCATAATTAAGATTAATCATATAAATGCACATTTGAACTAAAAGACCATTTATATATTCATTTCCCAATTTATTATAAAGTTACTCGAAAACAAGGGAATGAATCCAACGCCGCAGCGTAGGACAACCCCGACATGGTATACTGACGACATTTTAAAATTCTGAGGGAACAGTTGGATGCAAGTGGCACAGAACCTTGCCGAGAGCCATACACATTTATAGGCCTATGTTCAGCAGTAGATGAGGCTGATGAATGGAAAGAAAGATTCGAAGACATGAAATTAAATTTTCCACGATAAATTCTCAGTCCAATTAACTTTTAATTATAATTTTCTTACTTAATTATTTTTAAGAAATCTAGTTTTTAGCAGCTTAGGAAAATTTAAGTCTGACTAGTTCTATATCAAACAAGCCAACTGTGATATTTCAAAATAGCTTCACCTATATATTTTTTTCTAATACAACTATAATAGCCTGTATTGCACCAGAACTGTACCATTCTAAATAAAATACACACGGTGTTAATATGTTTCATGATTATTACCGACATTTGTTGAATTCGTGTAATGACCCAGTTATGACAGCCCTACATTAGGTGAGTTTACCTAACAATTTACAGAAAATCGCTAATTATACGGTACACCTAATTTCAACAAAGGGTGACGACTTATTCTTCAATCGAATACAAATTGTATAAACCTAAATACAACGAGATAAGGCATAAAATCGCCTTAAATACGCTGACGGGTTTATATCGAAAAAAATCAAAACGAATGTGTTTCAAGGGATGTTCAGATGCAACGGATTGCGACATTCTAAACAGAATTAAATACCATTAAGTATTCAAGCAAACACCAACCTAATATTACAACGACAAAGCAGATTTTTGCATGAATACCTTAATGGATTTGAGGAAGATATATGAGCGAATAACTTGCCTTTGGGACACGATTCCCTATTGAGTCCCTGTTTGGTATATCCGCCCTTTTTTCATCGCCAGATGTCTAAATGCACGGTCGGCCATTGTGAGAGGACTCCAATCGCTGCCCAATTATATTGTTAATTTTGAAAATATTACACGGCTTTGAAATATAAAACGGCCGGTACACTTTATAATAAGCTATTATGTGAAATGAAAAGTTTCGCGAGCGTTTCGAGTTTCACCATTAATGTTAGGTGTTAAATTAGCACAAAAGATATTGAATTTTTATGCTTTGTATATTCACAGCAATCACAAAGGGGTAACTACTGGTAATGGCTTGCTAATGAGCAAAGAGTTCACGAAGGGTTTAAATTGACACTTAATGCCTACCGGATTGCATCTAAAACTTTTATTTTATCTAGTATCACAGGTCTGAACGAATAGCAGTTTTCTGCGTAGCGATGGAGTATGAATACGATTCATTCACCCCTTACTTGCCCATTGATATCGTAAACGATGAATAAGGCATGTGAACAGCTAGTACGATTTACTATGGGAGCAAAAAAAAAACTCGAAATAAAAGTCTATGTTAATCATTTTTGATCATTTTTTTTCTAAGCAGTTGTCATGCAACGGCGACTATGCAAAACGCTTAATGCGCGAAGCTATATTGTCATCATATTACCCAATCTGCAAATATTTATAAACACTGTTCCTTTTCTATTTGTTACAACGTTATATTTTATAGCCTAAATAAAACCTTTCTCGATAAATAGGATATAAATGATATAATATACAATAGGTTTTAATAACATTTTTGATTTACTTTTTTTTACAACAACAAATTTTGAACAAAGAGGTATTTGAAATAAAACTACTGTTACGGATTCTATCGCGTTTGTATTTGATTTTTATTTTCCCGACGTTTCGAACAGGTTACCGTGACCATGGTTACGGAAGGACTAAGGTGTCTTACGTCCAATATGTCATTGTTATTACAGAAATTTATATCTACCCTATAAGATATTAAATTTTGACCCACATTTTTAATACAATATTAATACAAATTCATTGTCAGTACAAAAAGAGAATGATTTTATATATAAAATTTTATGTTTATGATTTGTCATTATTAAAGCATTTAATTTATGATAATTACTATTGTGGCAATTTACAATTTTACAAAACTAACAAAACTATTCAGATTCCACCGGATCGGAACGTGGACACACTGAGAAAGATCCGGAAAGAAAACTCAGGAGGCATGATACTAATTTTATTATTGAGTTTTTGAGTTGCCTACTTCAAAAATCAATTACAAACGCGATAGAATCCGTAAAAGTAGTTTTATTTCAAATGTGTAATACTCGCGTAAACATTAAAAGAGGTAGTTCATGTTTATAGCTATGCCGTTTATAGCTATGCCGTTTATGACGACATTGACCATTGGCTGTAGTACATGTTAATAGTTTTTATTTATAATTTTGCATTTAATGGTGATAGGACCCCGCTATTAACAATTTTCTGTCTACAACCGCGGGTTAGTCCGTCCGGGATAGTACTATACTCTTGCAGAAAATCGACGCCTGAGACTGCTCAATGTGCTGTTGCGCTTCGTTCTGTGAGCGAAAGAGCCAACATATCAACTTTCTGGGTTGGTTTGGGGTATTCATTGGTTGGCAGCGACCTAGCTGTATTCCTGGTATTGCAAAAATCTATGGGCGGCAGTAACACTTACCATCAGATGTGCTGCTTGCTCGTTTGCCACCATATGCAATAAAAAAAACAAATAAAAAGTCCTGAAATAGATTTCAATTAGAAATGTTAATACTTGAGATTAGCACGTTTAGACAAACAAACAACATCTTTACCTTTATAATACTTATATAGATGCGTGACGTGCAAATATCAGAAAAAAACAATTGCATTAATTAAAAAAAAAACTTTTACAATTAATTACGCAAAAAAATAATAAATAAACCGAACAAAATATTGTTCTATAACAAATCAAAAACATCGCAGAAATCAATAAAATCAGTTGAGTACAGTTCAGGGGTGTGTAATTCAATATCTTTGAGATTAAAGGCTCTCTGGAGGAGGACTTCTAGCCCTCTTTGCGGTAACTCGGTTTACGTCATCCGATATTCACGTTTTCGGATGGACTCATGACACAATTTGAGATCGCTAAGTAATTGTACGGCTGTATACTTAAATTAAGTTACAAAAATAACTTTTTTATATTTTCACTTCAAACGAAATAGAAGGAAACACTCAATGGGATTCCAACTTTTAAATCGAAAACCTTAATAACATTAAGTTATTTTTAAGAATATTTCTTTTATAATTAGAGTAAATATTACAAAGAATTTTGTTTCATATTAGTGTTCTAGACGTTTCCAACATTATTCATTTAATGTCGGTAATAATCCTTACTAATATTATAAATGCGAAAGTAACTTTGTCTGTCTGTCGCGCTTTCACGCCAAAACTACTGGACCGATTTAGATAAAATTTGGTACACAGATAGCCTAGAGCCTGACGAAGGACATAGGCTACCTTTAATGTGAAAAAAGGGTTGTAAAGGGGATGAAAAGTTGTACGGAAGTCATTTTTAAAGCCAGAAATTTGATACTTATTTTTAGGCTGTTGATTAGATATAAATAAATATGACATTAAAATTTCCTAGATTAACATATAGGATACTTTTATCCCAGTTCCTTGAGCCAATAGTTTAACTTTAGGAAAGTAACTTTTTACGCTGGCGAATTATTATATTATTATATATTATTTAGTTAATTGCATGTTTGTAAAGTCCCCCGCAATACAAGGATTATTCTCATAGTGCGGAGTCGTCTTAAAAAAAAAAACCGTGATACATGTTCATATGTAATTGAAAATTCATTTGAATCGTATTTTATTATAGTCTCAAGCGATGCGTAACCAGAACTATAAAAAAAAAGTAATATTTACATACATACATACATACATATCATCACACCATATCCCTTGCAGGGTAGGCAGAGAGAACATCAGGTGTCCTGTTTGCTCGTTTGCCACCATAAGCAATAAAAAAATAAAAAAAAAGCTAATCCGCCTGAACAGCGTAGTATGGAAGATTAATGGCCTCCTATAGATTCAAGCGCAACAGTGGGACCTTTCAGAATTGAGATGGTAATTCAAATAAAAATTATCTTTTATTCTATTTCGTTATAGCAGAAATCGGAATGTGGACAGACCATAGCACGTAAAAAAAAACATGAAAAAAAAAACAAAGTTAATAATTACTCAGTACTCTTATCTTATTTCCAAAATGGTATAATAAATATCCAAATAAAAGCACCAGAAAGCCATAGCCCATCTTAAAACAGGACGGGCAAAAAAATATTGCCGCTGAAACTGGTGTTCGAAATATTTCATGAGTCATTATATTCACGCCCACGTACTGTGGGTATTGACAGTGAAAAGGGGTAAACGTGGAATGAATTACAGGACTTTCTCTACTAAATAACTTCAGATATATGTGTTATAATAGAAACGATGTTATTCTGAAAGCAAATGGCGATAGAGATAAGTTTATATCATTGTATGAGAAAGGGAAAAGATGCAAAAGGGAATGCTCCGATGGTTCGGACATGTGGAAAGAATGACGAACGAACGTCTGGTTAAGAAGATATACAATGCGAAAGTGGAAGGATGTAGATACCGGGGGAGACCGAGACTAACCTACCTAGACCAGATCGGTCATATACTGAAGGAAGGTGGAGTCAAGAGTCTCCGAAACCGGCGAGCGTGTATGAAGAGAATTATGAATGTTAAGGAAGCGAGTGAAGTATGCAGAGATAGAGTTCTCTGGCACTCTGTTCTCTCTGCCTACCCTGCAAGGGATGTGGCGTGATGATATGTATGTATGTATGATATTATATTGAACTCTAACTACTTCACACAAAATTAGTCACAGCCAAGAAGAGAATTTATCTTACTCTACCTTGTCCGCCAGCGTCATAAAAGACAGCTAAGTGTATCTATATATATATAAGAGATTTCCACCTAAGTATTGACTCATCACGATATCTCTGGAACCATAAGGCCTACAAACCTCAAATTTGGTAGGAATATTTCTTTCGCCGAGTAGAGGTCAGCTAAGAACGGATTTTACGAAATTATATCCCTAAGGGGGTGAAAAAGCAGGGTAAAATTTGTATGGGACAACGTGATTCCTTGGTCCAATCTATTTCAAATTTTGCATAAACATTCTTTAACAGAATTGATGAAAGATGTGATTCATATTTTATTGAGACTTATCTCCTAACTGGGTTAAAAAGGGGTGGAAAGTTATTTTAGGGCTGATTTGCTTTAAAATTGATATCAATACTTCTTAGTGATTTTGATTTAAAAGACATTTTATTTTGACACATGTTTGAAAACTCAATTCGATTATATTCAAAAAACCGGCTAAGAGTGACTCAGAGTCGCGCACGAAGGGTTCCGTACCATTATCTATAAATGACAAAATAATCATGTTTGTTGTATGGGGGCTTAAATTCTCTATTTTTTTTATTTTAATTTAATTATTTATTTCTAAAGGGAATATATTACTAAATATTCTGTGAATATTTCAAACGACTACCTATTTTTGTTACCAATATCGAGCAAAAACCTTACCTTTGTTGTGTGGGAGCCACCTTAAATATTTATTTTATTGTTTTTTAGTATTTGTCATTGTAGCGGCAAAAGAAATTCATCATCTGTGAAAATTCCAACTGTCCAACTATCACGGTTCATGAGCGCAATCTGGTGACAGACAGGCGAAGCAACGGATGGACAGCAGAGTCTTAGTAATAGGGTCCTGTTTTATCTTTTGGGTATGGAACTCTAAAAAGGTTGATGTCACATAAACGTTCTTCTTCTTCTCTTTGTGTATTGGCAATCAGCTACTTATACGAGCTATTGGTGCCAGTGTCAAGTTATAATTATTTTTACGTTTTTAGTCTTGCAGGTTAGTCATTGTCTAAGTCAAAATGTCACCATCAACAGTGCTATGGCTACACTGTTAATGGTATCTTGTGGAAATTTTGATGGAAAACGAAAATGTTGTAAAGCACTTTTATATATATTCACTACATCCCAGTAGTTCCGCCGCATCATCATCACATTATCATCACAGCCCATATATCATCCATGCACTCATAAAGTACTGAACCGATTTTAATCAAATTTGCGTAATATGTATAGTTTGATCTAACTTAAAAGATAGAATAGCTTCCATCTCAATTTATAGTCACAATATTATTTTATTGCAAATTATTTGTCTGTTATTTGACAGTCACAATTATCTGTTATCTCCAAACGATTCGAACGGTTTCATATAAGCTACAATTTATTAGCATAACCACCACGTGTTACTGACTACCTTAGCCACAGCAACGCGTGGTCGAGTCTGCTAGTAATAATATATGCACTTAAAATTTATGGAAGAGAAGAAAAATTCGAAATAAAACCCTATAAGGACCCATCCGACCAGCGCGGCATAGTAGGTCAATTTCTCTCCTACTATCAGCTGTGTGGTAGAGGCTACGAATACTACCAACCCTTACTTTGCTCGTGAATGTCGTAAAACGGCGGCTAAGAGCCGTATAACAACCTGGGCCAACTACATCTGATGCCGTTTGGTCAATAATTACATTCCCAAGGAGGTTTGACGTCTGGCAAGCGGCCGATCATAAAACTATTGCCAATAACTTTTACAATATGTACTGTGATTGAAGAGTGCATATTATATTGACCCCAAGTAATTGAGATAAGAGTAGGAGAATGATGATGATATAGAGAAAGCTTAAACCCAGTAGTGTGATATATAAAAATTGAAATGATTTCATCGTAAGCTTGTTTCTCTATAGTTGAGAAGGTCTTAAAACCGAATTTTATTAAACTTAAGCGCGTTTTGTAGCTTTTCCAAATTGGATTCAATTAATTCGATTTCACCAGCTGCATTCTGGACGAGTTCACCAAACAAAGTTTATATGACAATTTATATTAATGATGACAAAAGTGTATAATGAATTGAACGGTGAAAATGTACTGATTCAACGTGTTAATGCTGAAATATAGCTCACATTTAAATTGAGATTAATTTTGATCACGTTCATAGTCCTTACAAAATCAATTCAAAATATTGACGAATTTCGCTCTCTAACATCTAATTTAACCATTCATCATTATCGGACGACTGGCAAACTTTTATCCAGACTTTAATCTCATGGAAGAGTGAGAGTGTATAACAAATCCTATTCTTAATCCGGCACCGCAGGGTTTAATAGATTCGTATGGACTGACTGGGAATCAGTTCGTCATTCGTATAGGTCGATCACGAAAGAGCGATGTGTCGGCCTTTGTTAACGGGAAGCCAACAGCGTAGGAACTGATAGGAAAAAATTACCGAGCGGGTCAACAAATCCAAAAAATAGGTTTAGTAGCCAGCTCAATTGGCGGTGAGAGATCATACTGCAGGTTTTGGAGTCGCACGTCACGTTCTTAACAGCACAGATGATGTATGCGAATATTGATCATGACCTATCATAAAAAAAGGAAAATTAATAAAATAATTTCATCAAGCATTTTACTTTATTTAACTTCCCCTTTGATTTAATATTAATTATAAAAGTTTCATTATTACGATGGCATTGCAATTGAGGAGTAATTCATACGTTTGAAACGGCAAAAGTCATCTTAAACACCATTCACAG
This sequence comes from Lymantria monacha, assembly GCA_905163515.2. NCBI lineage: Eukaryota > Metazoa > Arthropoda > Insecta > Lepidoptera > Erebidae > Lymantria > Lymantria monacha. The sequence continues at coordinate 6,858,521 of LR991107.1, read as the reverse complement.
AATAAGATTTCCCACAAAGAAGTTATCATATCTGATGATACTGCAGTTCTTAAACTAAAATTACTTTAGTTCTTTTATTTACTACCCTCACATAATTTATAAGCTCCTTTTATTCCGAGAGATAATACCAGCGTCTATTTTTGCTCACACTTTATATAGCAAGCAAAAATATTATAAAGAAATTGTGTCACAAACAATAGGTACGCTTTCTATCGTAGTTATTTGTATTTTATAATCTATATAGCTTTAGATTATACATAGTTTGATATTTAATCGCTTGTTATTTACAAATATACTGTGCTTGGTTTTAAATGTATTTTTGTGTCATTATTATTCTCCTACTCTTATCCCAATTACTTGGGGTCGATACAATATGTTCTCTTCTTTCATAGTACATATTGCAAAAGTTATTGGCGATAGTTTTATGACCGGCCGCATGCCAGACGTCAACTCTCCTTTGGAATGTATTTGTTGACCAAACAGCATCAGTAGGTCCAGGTCGTTGTAAAGCTCTTAGTAGTCTTTTACGACATCCACGAGCAAAGTAAAGGTTGGTAGTATTCGTAACCGCTACCAGACAGCTATTTTTGTGTATAATATAAAAATATAGTATGCTGTGATCACGGGGTGATTACCATATGGTAAATATTTATTATGACCACGCCTTCGGTGGCGTTAACAACATCTTGTCTCTGTTCATATACATCTCATTGTTGACCTCGAGTCACTCACTTGAAGGATATGTTGGTATGTGGTTCCATTAAGTTCCATAAGTTCCATAAGGCCTCCTCGAGATCTTGCATGGATGTTATATGACTATTATATCCCTCAGTCATATTTTATGAGGGCGCGATAAGGGATGGTAAATTGTATTCTCTCCGACACCGCTCGTTAGTGTACATCTTATGAACATTTTTTTTATCCTTAGATAACTATACTTTGCCTAGATTAAAAGTACCTACCTGCTCTTCAGACTAACGAATTTGATAAATTTCGCATAAATGTTTATTTAAGATGAAGTTTTACATATCAGAGAGTATGTAAAATTCAGATGAGTATCTATATTATAAGGCTGTGTGGTTTGGCTTCGAATACTACCAACTCTTGCTTTGCTCGTGGATATCGTAAAAGACGACTAAGAGCATTATAACGATCTGGGCCAACTCCATCTGATGCCATTTAGTTAACAATTACATTCCCAAGGAGGGTTGACGTCTGGCAGGCGGCCGGTCATTAAACTATTGCTAATAACTTCTACAATATGTGCTATGAAAGAAGAGTATATATTGTATCGACCCCAAGTAATTGGGATAAGAGTAGAAGAATGATGATCGGTATCTATATTATAGCTAAAATTTTTAGTTGTGTTATAATGACGGAGTAGGAATACGCTTTATCTTTGTTTTTTTCATTACAGGCTATAGTATACCTAGTCACACCTCAGTCAATCCTTCCGAAGCGACGAAAGGCGATAGGCGAACCCATTAAGTGTCGTACACATACTTCTCAACACCGGGCTGACAACAGGCTGTTGCCTGGCCACCGGATCCTGGTGTTTGTCGTTATTGGATAATGTTGCCTCTTTCTCTTTCTGCTAGCGTGAGTCCTAAGCCACATGACTAAGAGACACAAGCAGACAACATCATTGCAAAAAAATAAGGGAAATTTCTGTCAACCTCTTTGACCACCGTGGTATGTAAAATTAATTCCTCTCCCATTGTGGAATTCATGCCTAGCATTCATGTCTTGTATATGCTAAGAGAGAGATTTAATTTTTGTTTTTTTTTTGGGTAAAAAATTTGGCGGATTAGTATGAGTATTGATCTCACGTACCGAGTGGCGTAGGTTCGAACTCTACGCAAGACAATTCGTTGTCTAATCCACAAAAGATTATTCTATGTATGAGTGTAATCTGTGTTCGTGTCTATGAAGCCTTCGGTGTTATAAGAATATATTCCTTAGCGCAGGTTAGTTTAAAAATAAACATTATTAACAGGCTTATTAGGTCAAGATTTCTTATTCCACCTTTTTTTGTATAATGCTAGTTTTTAGAGTTGCTTTTATGAATACAAAATCATTAAAGAAGTATGGAATATGCTATGGGGAGTATTAAAAATAATTTTGGAAAAATAAATGGGAAATTCGATGAAGTCCACCTTACGGTGCAGGCAGTACAAAAGTGCAAATTACTCGCTTCATTACGCACATTTCGCATCGATTACCGAACGTTGAAACCGCATCAACGCGACGCTAGGGTTGTCAATTATATTTTATAATTAAAAAAAAATATGCTTAATAATAAGAGAAGGAAAACTTTAAACAAAACCCTATAGCAACACGTCTGACCAGCGTGGTATGGTAGGTCTATTTCCCTCCCATTGTGTAGGAAGCTCGAGCCCAGCCGTGGGATATATGTGCCCTGAGTTGATGATGATGCTTAAAAATATATTTTTCTTCTTTTGGGTGTCGTACAAGGTAACTAGGAGGTAACCACATAATCATCAAAAGCCTATCGATCTGTATTGCTGGCCATAGACCATAGGGGATACTTTAAAGCCATGCTTTGCAAGCGGGTTGGTGACTGGAGTATTACGACGGATATTACGGTGAACAAACTATATAGTACACTGCCTTATCAATAATTGTGGAGTAGTTATGATTTTGGGTAGACTGGAATACTCTCCGTGTGGTGACGGAGTAAGGATTCACCACTCTTACACATTTTGCAAGCCCATAGGTGGCGGCAAAAAAAATCTATGCAAGAGATGGAAAATTTGAACAACAATTCGTCTGAGCAGCGTGGTATAGTTGGTCAATTTCATTCCCAACAAGAAGGAGAGGGCTCGAGCCCAACAGTGAGTCAATCAGCTTAGTTGATGGATAAGCAAGAGGTGGTACTGCAATGTTTTAATATTTTTTTTTTAAATTTATGTAGCTCACCAACCCTCGTACATTTGTGTCAAAAACCGCATTGAATGCACAATCGTGACGAATTACTGTCCAATGTGTGGTAACAGCGCGAAGTTTTGCTAAAAGCACGCAATTTAGTCGCTTTATCTCTCGGATACACTTAACCCGAAGCGTTCGTAATATTTACCGGGAAATGCTAAATAAGTTTCCGAAACTGGTTTGCAACAATTTACTTATATTAAACTATCAGCTTCTGCTCCCGGCTTCGCATGCTTAAAGGTTATTTTCTCAAAGATAAACTATTATCCGAAAGGAAACGCATTAGCGGGATATAAAAAAATATCTAACTATTAGCAATTTCGCCGAATCGATAATTGATAAGGAAGAAATGATCTTGAATGGTGATAACGTAGTATAGGACGCTGCCGCACCAGTCGATCTGTTGCTGGAAGCCGTTGGCTGCGAGCGGTACAGGATCGCACTTTGTGCTATAAGTTCAGTTGTGGATGCCAAAAGGCTAAATAGTGATGATGACGATGACTATTCAGAAGTAAATTTTCTGCAAAAATGTGGTACTATTATCATCCCTGATTAGGCGACTAATTTATGTCTATAGACAGAAAATTGTAAGGAGCGTAGCTTTATCGTTAATTTTTCAAGTTACCTTAGTAATTAATTTACTCGTCCGGAGTTACAGGAAGCTGGCAATCTCTCATACAGGTCTTCCTAGTCTATACTAGCATCTATGCTGCTTCCTAGTATAAAAGCTATATTAAAAATGTTATAAAGCTATGATATAGATGCTTCCTAGTAGCTTTTATAAGCTTCCTAGTATAAAAGCTAATAACATAGAATAAATCTATTTGGTTACGAGTTTGGCGTTTATTAGTAAGGGACAAATTATATTATATATGATAGGCTATTAGTACTTTATGGCTATCGTCTCTAGGATGGAGTTGGATATATAGCCCGCACTTCTGCTGATCCGCGAGATAGATTTCTGCAGTATGATGACATGGAATTTATTAAAGCATGTTTGTAAAAACAAGGCACTTGCATTTCAAAAACAACAGTGGTAGGACCACGCTGTAAACTAATTTCTGTCTACAGCCACGGGCCGGTCCGCCCGGGGTAGTACCACACTCTCGCAGAAGATCGACGTCTGAGCAATGGTAATGTGCTATTGCGTTTCGTTCGGTGAGCGAGAGAGCCAGAAGCCCAACTGGGTGGGTTTGGGGATTGTAATGGTAGCGGCTTAGATATACCCTTGGTATAACAAAGGTCCATGGGCAGAAGTGGCATTTACCATCAGGTGTGTTGCTTGCTCGTTTGCCACCATAAGCAATAAAAAAAACAAGGCAGCCTCATCAACATTTTGAATCCATTATTACACTAGATTCGTAAGGCGCTGATGGCACACCATGCATCTTATTTTTATTACGCAATATACTTTTTAATTCTCAGATAATCCAGTAACTTTATGAACAAAGATGTGAGGAGCGAAGCTTATGCTGAAGATCTATCTTGTACTGCTTGCATTGAGTAAAACAAAATTTCTAGAAACTCAGATTAAGAAAACCTAAATATCAATTCGGTAAGATTTGTATACGGATTCGTTTTTTTATCCATTACACTTCAACAATTGGTTGAACGTAATAATAAGGCGAACATACACCTAGTAAGTTACAGTTTATATAATAACTAGCGGACTCTGAAAACTTCGTTCCGTCTAGCATTCCATGTATGAAAAGTAAAAATCCTACAACTCGATCGCAGCGCCACCTACTGGATCCAATTGCAATTCTAAACCATCCTCGAATCCAGTTGAACATACACAATAAATTTCAACAAAATTCGTTCAGCCGTTTAGGAGTTCAGTGACATACACACGTGTTATATAAAAAATTTAATAGCGTGATATGTAAAAAATGTAGCGTGATATGTAAAAATGGAATAGCACCAATTGATAGATCCAGTATTTGAACAGGTAATTAACGATAAGCACTTGGTAAGCCTGTAATCCAACAACCATCCATCCGTCCACTTAAAGAGGTTCATTAACATTGGTCTAAGGAGGATGCAGCCATAATCGCCATTCCAGGAAAAGTTAGCGATCTGTAGTCATTTGATTCAGTTTTCTTGTGGTGATGGAATAAGAATGTAATTAACCACTCCCTGTTTTATCCATGGTTGTCGTAAAAGATGATTAAGGATATAATTAGGCCAATTTCTCTACCACCGTAAAGGTGGCTTGAGCCCAACAGAAGAACGTATGAGCTGATGATGATGAGGCACTGTCAAATATTGTATTTTTTTTTAGGTACCACCACACAGGGAAGTTAAAAGTGTAAAGGCACTCAACGTCAAAATCATATAAAGAAATGGCCTGAATATATATACCTTTGGAAGTAATCCTATCGATTTTCTAACAAGTATTTGTACTATCGAGTTGTCGAACAAAGGGACAAAATCTCATTACAACACAAATAATAGTCAATCTGACACTGAATGCACCAAAATTACAAATTTACTATGAACCCGACTCCAAATCAGATCGGACTCCTGATGATGAAGCCGCCTTTAGTACGCGCCAGCTACTCGAAACAATAACTTAACTATTGTCTAAATGTTGATAATAATTCCACTAAAAGTATTCATAATAAATCCTAATTGCAATGATTTGTATCCTTTCAACACATAAAAGGTTTTATAGTATCTTGAAATTTATACATATCTACATACATTTTCTTATAAATAAAAAGTAACTTTAATGTTTTTCTAAATCATTTCAATTACTTTTTTATCTTTTATTCCAATTACTTGGGGTACTCCTCCTTCTACATGTTGCAAAAGTTATTGCCAATAGTTTTATGACCGGACCTGATGTTAAGCCTCCTTGGGAATGTTATTGTTGACCATTCGGCATCAGGTGGTTGGCCCTGTTCGATATAAAGCTCTTAGTCATCTTTTACGACTGCCACGAGCACAGTAAGGGTTGGTAGTATTCGTAGCCGCTACCACACAGCGCAATGTTTTTCTAAATATTCATTCAAATAAAGCGCTGCCAGTGGGCAACGTGCCCATAATTACGGTGCATTATTCATAGGAAATACATTTATTTTTCTTTTTGTTATATAATTCGTGTGGTAGGATCATGCTGTTAACAGTTCTCTGTCTACAGCCGCAGGCCGGTCCGTCCGGGGTAGTACCAAACTCTCGCAGAAGACCAACGTCTGAGTAATGGTAATGTGCTATTGCGCTTCGTTCGGTCAGTCAGAGAGCCGGCAGCCCAAATGGGTGGGTTTGGGGATTGTAATGGTACGCAGCGGCCTAGCTATACCCTTGGTATAGCAAAGGTCCATGGGCAGCAGTGACACTTACCATCAGGTGTGCTGCTTGCGCCATAAGCAATAAAAAAAAATACGTTTAAAAAACCGACTTCAAAAACTGAAAAGTACAAAATAACTTAAAATACTATCATTTGTATGTGCTACCTATTGATAGGTTTAAAATCGGTGCCAAGCCCTAAACAAAATTATAAACAGCTTAGGTACTTACTGTAATGAAATTCCTACACTAAAGATACCGATACCGGCACCGACTTCAAACCTATCAATAGATAGCACATACAAATGATAGTATTTAAAGTTATTTTGTATTTTTCAGTTTTTGAAGACGGTTTTTTAAACGTAGTTTTTTTTATTTTATTATTTTTTAGTGTTACAGACACACATAGGTTGTTCTATTAGTAGCGGGGCTTGAGTTATTCGTTCATTTGTCGCACTCATACTTAATGCTAATTTTAGACTTATATGATTTTCTCATGGATGCCATTATCAGAACTGGACCAAATTGAATTAAAATCGCTTTGCCCAGTCGAAAGTTATGAGGTAACAAACATAAAAAAAAAATACAGACGAATTGAGAACCTCCTCCTTTTTTGAAGTCGGTTAAAAAAATATATAATTAAGTCAAAACGAAATAATACCATTATTTTGTTTAGAGCTCATTATGAAAAATCAGGTGTTAAACTAGTCCAAAGTAATATGCGACTGGCTGGATTAGAGAATAGTCCATCACGTGGGCAATCTGTTTTAATTATTTGAAATAAAACTACTTTTACGGATTCTATCGCGTTTACATTTGATTTTGAATTGCCCGACGTTTCGAACACTTTACAGAGATCATGGTCACGGGAGGAAGTCCTCCCGTGACCATGGTCACTGTAAAGTATTTGTTTGTGTTGTAAAATGTGCAACATTCGCGTAAACATCAGAAATCATTGTTTTAATCAGTAAAATATATGACATTTCAAAAATTAAAACAGTTTAACAGTCATTGGATAAATCGCCATCACAATTTGCTTTACGTCACGGGAGTAGATCCAGTAGTGGTCTATATCAACTGAAACTATAATGGATGAAAATGGCTTCAAAAACTATCAAGTTTAGAGCAATAAAAATTAATTTCTATATTATACAAATTTTCTTAGCTGTACATTAAATGCTAACAATCTTAAACTCGAGAACTGCTTAATCAAATTTGCTCTATTGTAAGGAATCAATCTATTTAAATTTGTAACTAAAAGCGATGTAGTTCCAAAGTTTCCTTTATTATGTTTTAATGTTTTATCATCATTCCCCTGCTCTTATCCCAATTACCGGTGATCGACGAATTATTTACGCGTACATATTGCAAATGATATTGGCAATAGTTTTATGAACAGCCGTCAACTCTCATTGGTCATGTAATTGTTGACCAAACGGCCGATATAAAGCTCTTAGTCGTCTTTTAAGACACCCACGAGCAATGTAAGGGTTGGTAGTATTTGTACCATTTTTTTTTTTTTTTTTTTTTTTTTTGCCGTGGGCCATGGACGTCGCACCCCGCCAAGTCGGTCCGGGGTGACGGAAGAGGCGGCGCGCAACCCCATTGACCCACCCTGCAAGCACCTCTTCTTCGCCGTGCAAGCGGGTCACCGGTACCCGATTTTTGTCTTCGGTGGCCCGGTAGTATTTGTACCATACGACACTAAAGTCCTAGTGGAATATTAATTTCCTAGTGAAATATTAATGTTATTGAAGATTTAACCCAGATAAAAAGTTTGGTAGTTACAGTAACCTTTAAAATCGTGTACAATGGACATATTGTTACGTTTGCATTGAAATTATAGTGAGATTAATATATACTAGCCGACTCCAAAAAACGCTGTTTGGTGCAAATCCAAATATAAAATAAAAAAAACTTGTCAATCTGCACTATAGATAGCGTAGTGGTGGATACTGACCTTCCGTGCCAGTGTCGTGGGTTCGATTCCTACGCAGGACTACACTTTGTGCGAGCCACAAAGTGTTATTCTGTGTCTGGGTGTAATTTGTTTGCGTTAATTATATGTTTGTAAAGTCCTTTGCAATACAAAGATTATTTCCTTAATGCAGAATGGTGTCTTTAAAAATAAAATCTTAAAAACTAGCAATAAGACTAAACTTAATGCTAAGTAAAACTGATTTAATTGGTAATGGACTACCATATAAAATTGTAAATGGTTCTCTCAACTCCATGGTTAGCGTTTCAACGGTAAGTCTATTTATTTAACACGATACAATCCAATTAGATCGCACACCGAACCGAGTAAACTAAACGAGGCACCATACAGACATCATCACGGCCAGTCATTGGCATCGGAGCCAAAATTGCGCCGCAAGCAAACCGCAGCGGCGACGCAAGCGGCCACGCCGCACTACAAATACAGCGAACATGGCCAGTAATTTGGAGCTGTATCGTCGCTTGTAATTTTACACCTCAATCACTGTATTCAGCGCTCATCAAACCAATTTATATGGTATACTATCACATCAGGATTGAGAAATTAAGCAGATTACATCACACCTGTTAAAGAGAGAGCCTGCCTGAGAGAAAACTTACCCTTAAGATTTTTATTTCAAACCGATTCGTCTAATAATAAACTTGTTTTTTTGCGGTGGACTATGGACGCGTCTCGCCCCGCCAAATCGGTCCGGGGTGACGGAGGAGCGGCGCGCGACCCCATAGACCCACCATGCAAACTCCTCTCTTCGCCGTGCGAGCGGGCCAGCGGCACTCGATCTTTGTCTACGGTGGCCCGCCCTGCGTCTAATAATTGACCTAAAAGATTTTACCCTTTTATTTACTAGTAAAAAAAACTGAGAGGTGCAATCATTTCACTTTTGTTACGAATGGTGATAAAAAAGCCACGTAAGTACTGCTGCTGGTAAGTGATACTGCCGCTCATGGACCTTTGCAATACCAAGAGCTCAGCTAGGCGTGAAGAAAGTGTTCTTCTTAAACCTAGACTAGGTGAACCTCTGCAAGAGCCTAATACAGCATTTAGATCAAGACTTGATTAATCAGACATTACCTCTTCGCTTGTTTATGGCACCAAAACAACTAACTAGTCTATCTTAATATATATAAATTATGCGACACGTTGTTTGTCCGCGATGGACTCCTAAAGTACTTAACCGATTTTAATTAAATTTGCACAGCATGTATAGTTTGATCCAACTTAAAAGATAAGATAGCTTCCATCTCAATTTATATTCGCAATATTATTTAATTGCAAATTATTTATCTATTATTTGACAGTCACAATTATCCGTTATCTCCAAACGATTCAAACAGATGGCGGTATCTGTTGACTGAATTGAGTAAGTATTTAATCGATGGTGCTGTGTTAAACGTACAAACATTTCATATAAGATACAATTTATTGGCATAACCACCACGTGTTACTGAGGCTACCTTAGCCACAGCAACTCGTGGCCGAATCTGCTAGTATTCTATACATCTGTTATACCATAAGACCCACCACTAACGACCTCTATATTCAAATAGCATATATTAATTCTATCATTACACCTCATGGGTGTCGTAATGGTGTTTGCAGCGGGGGCAGTATGCAAATTAGCTACTATGATTACCAATGCACGCATGATTATACCATATTGTGTTGTGACGTCACCCTATAAGTTACGGCTCGATGAAAGAGAGCACCATGGTAACATTTTAATAAACTTTTATGAAGCTAATGATTTCTGTTTACTTGAAAATAACACATTTGAAATAAATCATAAATAATTAACCAAAAATATAAGCGCGATAGAATCCGTAAAAATAGTTTCTATTTATGAAGCTAATTTATAATTTAGGAATACATTGCGAATACAAAGAATTAGTACGTTGAAGTGTCAATTAGCAGGCCACATTGCTCCACGAACCGACAACCATTGGGAGAGAAAAGTATTTGAGTGGCGACCACGAATCGGACGACGAAGCGATAGCGATAAGATGACCCCCTATTAGGTGGACTGACGACATAATGAAGATCGCAGGAAACCGTTGGATGTAGGTGGCAGAAGACCGTTTTGAGTGGCATTATCCTGGGGAGACCTATATCCAACAGTGGACGTTTACGGGCTGATGGATGGACATTGCAAATTACTTGCCTGTATGCTATTGTGAATGAATTATGTGATAAAATAAGTGTTAATATAGAGAGTGAAAAAAATTCTACTCTTCAACTCCGCGTATTAAATTCCACATCTGGGCCGGTATCTTCACAGTGGATGAGGAATTGACTCACAGTATATATATATATATATATATATATATATATATATAGCGTTTTCTTTTAGTGGTAAAACCACGCTGTTGACCTGACCACACAGTTTTCTGTCTACAGCTGCGGGCCGGTCCGTCCGGGGTAGTATCACACTTTCGCAGAAAATCAACGTCTGAGTAATGGCGATTTGCTATTGCGCTTCGTTCGATGAGCGAGAGAGCCGGAAGCTAAACAGGGTGCGTTCGGGGTTATTGGTAGGCAGCGACCTAGGTATACCTTTGATATTGCAGAGGTTCATGGGCGCCAGTAACACTTACCATCAGGTGTGCTGCATGCTCGTATGCCATCATAAGCAATAAAAAAAAAAAAAAAAAAAGCTTCTTTATAACATATCAAGTAAGGCTATATGTTTTAGGGCACTCTTTAAAATGTTCTCTATAAAATCCAATTCAATTTTATATTCAGTCAAATAAAGTGTTTTTTTTAAGTGGATTAATTAAAAAGTCCAATAAATTCGGCGCTACGAGATTTAAGGTCCCAGTTAATTCAGAACTAAGGATGCTGTTCAAACCAGAACGGTTTGAACCAAATTGGTTTACATTTAAGCCGGTTTCGTATTCAGTTAGTCATAAAACATCTGGTTAGGGTTCAAAGACTTGAAGGTTGTTTTATAATTTACATATAATTTATCAATCTAAGCAGATATATTAATTAGAATATGGAGCAGGAATGATTAATCTCATGAGTCCATGACGTGCCTTTAATAAGATTAAAATTAATCGAAAAGTTACGGTCACTAACTCTTCAAAAATATCTCATAAAATGTTTGACAATATGTCTGGCCAGCAAAATCAGGTTATTGTAAGCTGATTTCATTCTTATAATAGAGGAGTATTATGGGGACTCAAAGGAAGAAGTAATGTATTATTTATATGCCACTTAAAAATGAATAAAACGACGCCAATCGCAAGAAAATTAGGTTTCCAAATTTGAAATACTAGGACCATGTCCAATATTTGTTTTTAAGGACATAAACAATACAAGTTCTGTTAGATTTGCAGTTTCATTAGATTTACTAATTTAGAAATTACCTTGACTACAAATTTCTTACTATTGGAAGAAAATAAAATTAATAGTAGTCAATATAAATAAAAATGAATGACCGAATTGTATGTACGCGCATAATTTCCGAAGGACTACACCAAGGTGGAGAATTCTTTTTTTTTGCGTTCGTTACTGTCAGGACAAGGTTGCATAAATGAATATATAATAAATTCTATTTTTTTTTTAAACTCATAATATGTATGAAGTACGAATGAGACAGGAGAGGCTGTGGGAGATCTTCAACATATTTACAAAAACATTGACAGATTTAAGCAAAAAAAAAAAATTAAATAGAGCTAGGAGTTGAAAACTTAAAAAATATTCATAGTATGGTCAAATTGACATTAATTCGATTATGAAATTGACTTGAAAATTTATATTGAAAAAAATCGCAGACGAAATTAATTTAATTATATAATATGACTGATATATTCAACATATTCATATACTCCTATTCGCAACAGGTCCAGTAAACTCATATTTAATTAAAATCCAACAAGACCAATCGTGTATACAGCACAAATATCATAAAATTCCAATTAGTAAATTGGATGCTTCCAAAAAATCGCATCCATTATTCGTTAACATGGTGCAACATATATTTAGATGCAGCCAAATTCTCCCTAAGCGAGGTCAACAAAAGGCCTCCCTTTGGCTCCCTTTCTAATCTTACAGGAGCCATTCAACTATTATACTTGTTTGCTCGGTACCTAAATCAACTAAGGTTCTGTTTATTTTTCATTATGACATGTGGGGTGGTTGCATTAAATTTGTATTGTTGTATTAGAATTTGAAAGATGTGAGCGAGACTCAGATGTGAGCACATTTGCAGTAATAACCCTGACGGCTATTTCTATGAAGGGATATAAGAAAAATAATTCAATTGCATATTTTAAATAATATAACGTACTTATATAAGTAGCCCTATTGTGCAAAATCCTTCTCCTCGGCGGTAAGGCAAATGGCTTGATGAGATGATGGAGGAGATGGTCAGGCGAATCGAGGCGCTGGGGCTCAGAGTGGCCCTAAATAAGACGGAGGCTACTATTCCATAGGCCCCGCGTAAGGCTGCCTATCGGCACCTCGTTAGTTGTCAACTCCATCCACATCAGTATCCAGGCCCATATGAGGTATTTGGGTCTGGTGCTCGACGGGCGTTGGTGGTTACGGGAGCATTTCCGTAGGATTGCTCCCGGCTAGTCGGCGCGGCGTCAACCCTATCGTGGCTCATGCCGAACGTGGGCGGACACAGTCTTGAAGGCCGACGGCTGTATGCGGGGGTGATCCGCCCAATGGCCATATACGGCGCACCCGTGTGGGCGAGGGCTCTGAACGCCCAGCTCAGGGCTGATCTGTGGAGGCCACAGAGAGCCATGGCGGTCAGAGCCATTCGCGGGTACCGCACGGTGTGGACAGAGGCGGCATGCCTATTGGCCGGGACACCCCCCTGGGACTTAGAGGCGGAGATGCTCTCCAACCTCTACCAGCGGGTAACCTCAGTGCACAACGAGGGTGGCTCCCCATCATCAAACGAAATAGCCACCTGGCGCGAGGACGCCCGCCGAGACGTCATCGTCCGTTGGGTTACGTGGCTGGAGCGACCTAGACACGGTGTTGTTACCGTTGAGGCACTCCGGCCCGTACTGATGGAGTGGATGGAACGGCGGCACGGAGTCCTCTCTTTCGGCTGGTGCAGGTATTGTCGGGGCACGGTTGCTTCGGCTTGGACCTGCACACGTTCGCGTATAGGGAGTGGACTCCGTCCTGCCACCATTGCAGTAGTGGCGAGGACACGGCGCAACATACGCTCGAGGTATGTCCGAGCTGGGACGGGCAGCGCCGTGACCTCGTCGCTGTTATCGGTGCCGACCTGACCTGTCAGGAACAGGCACGCGGTCGCCGCCTTCTGCGAGGCTGTCATCTCGCAGAAGGCCGCTGCCTACTAATACAAACTTCAAACCCACCCCAGTTGGGCTTCCGTCTCTCTAGCTCACCAAACGAAGCGCAACAGCACATTGCTGTTACTCAGATATCTCATCAGAGAGATATGAAGTTTTAATTAAATATACTTAAATATATTTATTTAAATACCGGCTTGTTTGTATACATATAATTATAACTTAGCGGCTATGATTTATCGCCATATAAGATATAAGTTTGTACTGCCTTCACGACGGTGGTAAGTAAACATTGCTGTTTTTCCACTCAATTTTAAATTATTTATAATTTCACTGCACATAAATATGTCTAAATAATGACCTAATACGAGTATGATACTCATTTATCCGTGTGGTGACGGAGTAAGAATACAATTTACCACCCCCTCTATCTTAACCGTGGGTGATTGTAAGAGACGACTAAGGGATATAAAACGCATATAACATTTATGCAAGAGAAGGAAAACTCTGAACAAAACCCTATGCTAACACGCCTGACCAGCGTGGTATAGTAGGTTAATTCCTCATCCTACTTCCATTTCATTACGGAGGAGGTCCGAGCCCAACAGTGGGACATATATGGGCTGTGATGATGTGACGACTCATTTATTCCTACAAAGGAATAATAATTCTTTAAATCATTTTTTTCAATACTTTGAATAAACTTTGACCCACAAAGCATTTTAAAAATATTATTACGTTGAAAATTTTACCAGAATATAAAACCAGTCGATACCCTTTTTAACATAGTTTAACAAGTCTCAACGGTTTGTGTTGCTTTTCTTGTAAATGTAAACATTTAACCCATATTACATTTTACATCATATGTAAACATTGTCCAAGTGTCTGCTGACAAGGGCGGACCCAAAATGATATGATTTATTATATTTTAAGGCTTTCAGAGTCCCCCTAGCAAACGAACTTAACCTATAAAACCCTTCATGATTGGCATTTTTGTATGTTGTTCGTGATGTTTACATAGTATATTCATAATTAGAGTTGAATGAAATTACGATTAGAGTATTCTTCCGTGTGGTGACGGAGTAAGAATACAATTCACCACTCCCTATCTTAACCGTGAGTTATCGTAAGAGATGACTAAGGGATATTAAACGCATATAATTTATTAACGACGACGCAAGATAGCGAGTGGGTATGAAAGAGAGTATTTGTGTAAAGATGCGAAAGGGAATGCTCCGATGGTTCGGACATGTGGAAAGAATGCCGAACGAACGTCTGGTTAAAAAGATATACAATGCGAACGTGGAAGGATGTAGGTACCGCGGGAGACCGAGACTAACCTACCTAGACCAGATCGGTCATGTACTGAAGCAAGGTCGAGTCAAGAGTCTCCGAAACCGGCGAGCGTGTATGAAGAGAATTATGAATGTTGAGGAAGCGAGTGAGGTATGCAAGGATAGAGTTCTCTGGCACTCTGTTCTCTCTGCCTACCCAGCAAGGGACATGGCGTGATGTATGTATGTATGTATGTAATTTCTATGCAAAAGAAGGAAAACGCGAATCATAATCCTGTGGAGTGGTCACTCTCCGCTAAATCCATCCGTCAGAAGAAGCAGCGCGCGACCTCATAGGTCCACAATACTGTATGTGGTGAATTGTATTCTTACTTCGTCACCACATGAAAATAATAGTGTTATATTTGTATCTAATTACTAAAATTAAAAAAAAACTATAAACCATCTTCATGTTTCAAAAGGTTCATATCATCTCAGCTCATAAATGTCCCACTGTTGGGCTCAAGTCTCCTCCACAATGGGAGAGAAGTTGACCTATTACACCACGTTGGTCAGACGTGTTGGTATAGGGTTTTGTTTCGAGTTTTCCTTCTCTTGTATAAATGTTATATGCGTTTTTCTATCCCATAGTCGTCTCTTACGATCACCCACGGTTAAGTATTCTTATTCCGTCACCACACGGAACAAAGGCAAAGGCTTATATAATAGTATCAAAATAAAAAAACCGGAGGTGTCAAGGGACACCCGGATGGAACGAAGTTCTATTTTAATTATATAATTTTTTTCTGCCTTAAGCGATTTTTATCGTTATATTTTAATTAGCCAATTTTAGCCAATAAATAGCCAATAAATAGCAAAATAATTAGCCAATTTTAGCCAATTTGCAAAATATCTTTATAAATTATAGCCTATGTGTTATTCTGATGTGCAAGCTATAGCCTATATTACTATAAATTTCATCAAAATCCATTCAGTAGTTTTTACGTGAAAGAGCAACAAACATGTTCACATCCATACATTATTACAAACTTTCACGTTTATAATATTAATAATAGGATATACAATTCCACTAGACTACCAAAACTTTTCGGCCCCGAGCTCGAACGCGAGCCGGCCACGCGGCCCGGTCACGGGCGAAAATAATTTCGTTGCGCATTATTTTGATTTTGCTATATCTCTTAAGGTATTGATTTAATTTGCATGGTCTGAAGGAAAAAAAATATCTTCATGAAATGCTCAAGCTAACTAATGTATTTAAAATGATAAGGATTAATACAGTATTTGTGTAAATAGCTTTTCAATTACCGTTTTATAATAGAACATTTTTTAAAGTATTAAAATGGATATAGTATGTTATCCTTAAGAGATAGATATATACCATCGCGGACTTTTTTGTAGGCCTTTTTAAGCTGTATAATACTGTAGTACTTTATTTTGATCTATTTCGTAGGGTTCAGCCAGCGTTTGCAATGTAAGCGCAAAATAATGTGTTTATTTACGACATCACATTAGAAACCTCTAAAATTATCAGTGTTTCTCTAGTACATTATGCATATATTATACATATAAACCTTCCTCTTGAATCACTCTATCTATAAAAAAAATCGTCGCGACACCACACTGTTCAATGCGAAATAGAAATGAAAATATCTGGCTTGCTTTCTATAAGAGAGAGAGAGACAGACAGAGAAACATGCGACGCCGCACAGCTTACAATAGCTTACTATAGCAAAAAGTGTCGTGACAACTTTTCGTAAGAATTTTTTCCGTCTAGCCCCCTTTCACAACGCGCGATAAGGAACTTCGTTCCAACTAGTGCCTCCATCTATCTGTCGAATCCTATTCAAAGTTGCGGTAACACTTATTACGTTACTATTTTTATTATTTATTGAATCAGTGAATAACCCATGACTACATTCGGCCATTGTGTAATGAAATTTGTCAAAAATGATAACCATTTTGTTAATAAAATATTGAAGAAGGGAAAACAAGGGGTTGCAAAAATAATAAGTGGATTATATTGATGTTGATGTACGTGGGTAAGTGGATATGTATTAGGGTTGCTTTCGATTTAAAATAATGCTACCTCTAAGCTAGGTAAACGGTTAATCGTTAAATCTTTCTTTAAACGATATATTCATACACTTCCCGACTAGAAAAAAAGTATGGTTCAACCAGATCATGTCCGGATCAAGACAGAATGAGGCATGCCAGCAAGCCCTATCAGGACAAGGTCTGGTCCAGATAAGAATAGCCCGATGTGAAATATCATCAAGTATGGTAAGGCATACCGGATCAGGACCAGGTCTAGACCAAATAAGGACAGCCTGATGTAAAATATAATCAAGTATGTTAAGGCATACCAGGATCAGGACCAGGTCTGGACCAAATAAGGACAGCCTTCAAAGGTCCTTCTAAGTTACACGAAAAAATTTCTAGTCGGGTTTTATTACTAGTTACATTCGTGTTAAAGGCTGTCGACGTCTGAAATGTAATTATTTTTTGTTTTATTTTCTCTTATAAATGTAAAAATTATATAATGATATATCACGTACTGTAGCGGCTAAGAATACTAACAAACCTTACTTCGCTCATGGATGTGGTAAAAGACGCCTAAGAGCTTTGTATCGACCTGGGCTAACTCCATCTGATGCCGTTTGGTCAAGAATTACAATCCCAAGGAGAGTTGATATCAGGTAGGCGTTCTGTCATGAAACTATTGCTATTAACTATTTGCAATATCTACGATGAGAGGTGAGTACATATTGCGTCAACCCAAGTGATTGAGACAAGAGCAGAAGAACGATGATGTCTTGAATACAACCAATTTTTTTTTGGGGCGGGCTAGGCCACACCCCGGCATGAGCCTCTCTTCATCGAGCGAGCGAGCCACCGGTACCTGATCTTTGTCTTCGATGGATCGTCCGGCGGTTTACCCTCGCGGATTCCTCCCGAGAAGCTGAGAACCGATTTCAATATTACATACATACATACATATCATCACGCCATATCCCTTGCAGGGTAGGCAGAGAGAACAGAGTGCCAGAGAACTCTATCTCTGCATACTTCACTCGCTTCCTCAACATTCATAATTCTCTTCATACACGCTCGCCGGTTTCGGAGACTCTTGACTCCACCTTCCTTCAGTACCTGACCGATCTAGTCTAGGTAGGTTAGTCTCGGTCTCCCTCGGTACCTACATCCTTCCACTTTCGCATTGTATATCTTCTTAACCAGACGTTCGTTCGGCATTCTTTCCACATGTCGGAACCATCGGAGCATTCCCTTTCGCATCTTTACACTATTAGATATATTATTTTGATATTTTGATTTCAATATTATGTTGTAATTATTATTCGTCACACACAGAAGTATATGGGAAAGTTTAAAAGAACAAGAGGTGCCAGATAAATATATAAATGTGATTAAAAGTATATACAATAACAACAAAGGAAGAATAAAGCTCGAAACCTTAGGCCCCACCTTCCCTATAGAAAGAGGGGTAAGACAAGGGGACCCACTCTCACCGACTATATTCATAGCCATTCTTGAAAGCGTCATGAAGAGGTTGGATTGGACTAAAACAGGACTCTATATAAAAGGCGCCTGCCTAAATCATTTGAGGTTCGCCGATGACCTGATACTTCTGTCAGAGACAGGCAACGAGATGCAATTCATGATAGAATCTCTACAACAAGCAAGTGTGAAAGTTGGCTTAGAAATTAATCTATCGAAGACCAAGGTAATAACTAATACACGAATAAGACCTTTAACTATCAACGGCAACCCCCTAGAATACGTGGAAAGTTATATCTATCTCGGGAAACGTATAAGTTTCGAGAAAAACAGCAACATCTTAGAAATAGAGAGAAGGGTTCAGCAAACCTGGAATAAATATTGGAGCCTAAAAGAGATATTTAAAAGTAACTTACAAATAACTCTCAAATCTAAAGTAATGAACTCATGTCTACTACCAAGCTTAACTTATGGAAGCCAGACTTGGAAATTCTCTAAACAAGTTATGAATAAAATCAATACATGTCAAAGAGGTTTAGAGCGAAGTATGTTAAACATAAAGAAAATGGACAAAATAAGGCACACAAAGATAAGAGACATCACTAAAGTTACAAACGCTTTGACCTTTGCTCAAAAACTTAAATGGCATTGGGCTGGACATGTAGCAAGAATGTCAGACAGAAGGTGGACCACACGTGTCACCCAGTGGAAAGGACCACCAGGCAAGAGGGAGAGGGGCAGACCCTTAGCTCGCTGTGAGGATGACATGGAAAGATCAGTTGGCGTCAACTGACGCTCTATAGCACAAGACAGACAAAAATGGACATCTTTGGAGGAGGCCTTTACCCAAACCGGGGTTCCTGTCAATTTGTAAATATTTAAAACATGTACGTATATTACTAATATAATCTAAGCTAACTTACTAATACAAATCAAATTTATGTTTACTGTAATATAACCACCAACTATTGTAAAACAAGAAATAAAAAGGCTTATTATTATTATTATTGTATCTCCATTTATTCACGGGATCTTCCGTAGGGAAGATACCCGGTCCTTTGGTAGGCTTACATGGGGATATGGATCCAACACGCAGAGGCCTTTAGAGAAATTTAATCTAAATATTGGGATGGGACACCTACCGATGACATTCTACGTCTGCACATAACATACGTGGAATGCCAGCACTAAGTGTAAAACTATTGTGTGATGATGGTATCTAATATATGAATATGGGAGTGGGTGCTTAGTGGACTGGTTCATCTTATATCTATGAAATTATAAATTGTCGTCTGCCTTCAAACCCATGTTAAGAGATGAACGGTGGCAGACGGTGACTCGCCAACTCACTGAATGGGCCCCCTAAATAGTCGCCACAGACACACTAGTCATACGGGCAACAGAGGGCAACATTGGTGTAAGTGGCTAGGGGTGTCGAGCGGTGCGGCGCCGGTTTCACCATTGAGTCTGCGATAAACAGACCCTTGGTTTCCCCGTAATTATGCCCTTGAAAATGACACTTCCACCCCCGAGCATATAGCTCTGGCGACCCCTCTCTGACCAGCTGTTTAAGGCAAGCCAGAGCTGAGAGTCCTTTGGGCACTCTTCGGTTTCCATTCTAGCCAGCCAATGAAGGCCAGCTGGAGACGAGTCCCTGATCGACTCTCTGGAGTATTCAGGACCGCAGTGTCGCCACTCACAATCAGCTCGCCACAAGCTGCCCTGCGGTTTATTGGCTTTCCTGTAAATCTTGTGATACATTTTTTTTTATATCAAAAGAACTTAAGGAGCCATATAATGTTCCTCCGAGTTTTGCGTTAGCCTCATGGTGAGGTAACGACTGGCCCGGAGGATTTTATTATTATTCTTATAATTATTATTCGTATACATTTGTTCACGTTGAGAACAAGTCCCGCCATCTGTCTTTTGTGCGCGCAAGTTTCAATCGTATTTATTTCAAGAATAAATGTGCCTCAGCCGGCACACATTAAGTATTTCTTTATTCTTATGGACAGAATACTCCTCCATAGTGAAAAGGATATTGCTTCGCTTGTTTAATTGCATTGATATACCTATGTTTGAAGTTCTTTACCAACATGCCTCAGTTTTATCCCATGTCCCTCACAAAATCCACGTGAAAAGAAGATAAGCGAAGTTTCCCCTCTTTTTTTTTTTTTTTTTTTTTTTTTTTTCTTGCTCTTATCACCACACAAAAATATTCTAACCTTCTAAACATTTCGCAAATACTAGAAACTAAAACACCTATAAAAGTTCTAACGTAAAATGACGAATGAAAATTATTTTATTTCATATAGCTCTTTGCCGTTCACTGCTATGTGGTCCTTTGCCGTCCATATTCAACGACTCCCAGTAAACTTCACTAAATCATCGGGGCAACTATTTGGTACGTCGTTCGAAACAGGATCGCCACCCAAGAATCTCCCGTCCGTTCGTTGAGTGATGTGGCCTGATCATTACCAGTTCAGCGTGCAAATATTTCATCCTACGTTAGTTACACCCGTACTTCTGCGAATCTCAGTATTTCAGATTCTATCTCACAGAGAAATTCCGAGCATTTCATTCGAGCGTTCCATAGCACGATGAAAACTACTTCTTTCAATTTAACTTGAAACGTAAAATCGTATATAATCACGTATAACAATAAAGATTTAGACATGTTAAAATGTTTCATATGGAAACATGGTGAACGTAACCCAAACGGCTTAGTTATACGATATGTCGTTTTATAAGGCAAAAGTGTTGCAGCAAAAAAAATTGTCGCAGAACTGGAGGCAATAACTGGTCGAACTTCACCCACGTGAACGGATTACTTGGACTAGTTTGAATGTGGATACGAATTTTAGTAACTTGGATATTTTTGATAAAAAAAAATTAAGCACGGATGAAAGTTAAATCTTTCCAATAGAACGAGAAATCAATAAGTAGTTGATTACCTTATATTTTCAAATTAGGTTATAAAATATCAAAGCATGCAAAAATCTAATTAATATAATGTGGTTTATTAATTATTAGATTTTCCAGCAGTGCTGCTTGCATTTTTCATTATTTAATCCTATTATTATGTTCAAAAATCCATGTCAACACATGACATTAGTAAAAATATAAAAATAAATAAACATCGGCCAAAATATAGTTGCGCTTTCATGGCAACTGCTGACATAACAAGTCTTGTGTGTAAGCGTGTGTTATTAATGATTATATTAATATTTATATACTAATAATGGCGCAAGACAACCTGGAAATTTAAATAAATTAATAGTATTGAATGAGTATAATACACAAAAGTGGAACTACTGAAACAGCTTAAGCTGCGATCTTTTTTTATACACAAGAAAAAAATGTTAATCTTTGTATAGAGGACTGTTAAAAATAGAATTTATCGATCACAAATCTATTAGAATAGTCTCGTTCAAAATATCTAATATGTAACTACCGTTCCAGCATTAAACAATCCAAGAGTGAGCGGATCGCGTAAAGTTTTGATAGCAGATGCTCTGACGCCAATATTTGACGATGGCCCCGGCATACTTTTATTTAGTTTTCATTTTCCAAGCGAACGCACATTGTATTGAATAAATAGTTCCTTCAAAAGAGTAGTTTATCATACGACGCGGAGAATAATGAGGGTTGAAATACAATAAAAAAGTAATTTAACTTTAATCGAGCTATTGGCGTGTTCATTCTATAGATATTATGAGGATCCATGGCCATCAATTGATTTATGGGTTAATAGAATATGAACTCTATATGTGGTGATGGAGTAAGAATACTATTATCCATCCCCTATCTTACCCGTGGGTGATCGTAATAAACGACAAAGGTATAAGACGCATATAACATCTACGCAAGAGAATGAAAACTCGAAATAAAACCCTATACCAACTTGTCTGACTAGCGTGCTATAGTAAGTCAATTTCCCCTCCATTATGTTGCAGACTACTGAACCTACTGAACCGATCGGAATAATACTTATAATTTTTGAAGTGAAAACTTCTTTAGGCGCGTTGGGCGTTTTTGGAGGGGAAAAACTTATAGGTTCGCGTCACCGACATGCTATTGCTAATAGTATATCTATAGCTATGTGAAAACTTCTTTAGGCGCATTGAGCGTTTTTGGCGGGGAAAAACTTATAGGTTCGCGTCACCGACATGCTAATGCTAATAGTATATCTATAGCTATATGAAAACATTGTAATCGTTTAATTAAAGGATTAATGTTCAATATAAAAGTGAGTATTGAACATTTTAATGTTTTATATAGATAAATGAATAATGAAAATAAAGAATTTATTTTCAAATATTTTCAATATTCATATCAATATTTGCATTTAAAAGTATGGCACTATTGACTGCCTGTTGTTTGTTTTTTTATACAGCGGGCTATGGAGTGATCACTCCCCGCTAAATACCCCCGACAAAAGAAGAGGCGCGCGACCCCATAGGACCGCCGTACATGTACCTTTCTACGCCGAGCGAGCGGGTCACCGGAACCCGGTCTTTGTCTTCAGTGGCCCGCCCGGCAGTTTAGCCTCACGGGTATCCTCTCAAATACTTATACCATAAGATGCAATATGTTTCTGTGAAGGTTTTAGTATATGATATGTTGGTGATTACTACTTATGCAGAAAGGAGGGAACTAGTTTATAATAGTAGGCCCACACTGTTGATAGATTTTCATTCACAAACGCGAGCCAGTTTATTCGAGGCAATAACACTCTTGCGCAGAAAATCATCGACGGAGCAGTCAAAATGTGCTGTTGCGCTTCGTTAGGTGAGCGAGACCGGCACTCCAACTTTCTGGAAGGGTTTTCGTTGATAGGCAGCCTTATAGCTGTACCTCTAGTATTACAAAGGTCTAAGGGCAGCAGTAACACTTACCATCAGGTGTGCTGCTTGCTCGTTTGTCATTATAAGCAATAAAAAGAACTTATATACTGGAGAACTTTACGAGCACCTGACAGATCCAAATAAAATGGGTGACTGGATCGGGGAATCAGTCCGTCACCCGCCGAGAGGCCGACCGCGTGAGGAAAGACCGACATCCTACCCGAGGGGGGGATGTCGGTCGAGGAGAGGGTACTCCTCAGGGGTATTCCGTCGGGCTGACCACTGACGTCAAGTCACCCTGACAAAAAAAAAAAAAAAAAAGACCAAATAAAATCTAAATTCAAAGCAATTCATGGAGTTCGATTCCATAACACTGAGTACAGTTGGTCGGCACTTCGATCACCCCGTTATACGAGTATATGCAGACATCTATCTATCAGCTCGAGATAAGCTTTAGTATAATATCCCTTATGTATGCTGATAATACAGTTTTCGCGATATAAAATGTTATTTTTATGTCGACATGTTTCACAAATAGGACATTTCGGTAAAGTCTGTCTTTATATCTTGGACCCTGAAAAGCATAAAAGGCGGTGAATAAAGAAACGGCAAGGATTTTTCGCCTAATTGACCTTTTCACGGAAGCGTTGATTTTCCGTCTAAGTGACCAATAAAATGTTATCCAATTTCCTTTTCCAATGTTACTTTTATATATGTTCTTTTGAGATGTATTTTTATATGCCTAATACGGATGATATGTGTATTTCCTTACTGATTCATCGTCATCATCTCAGCTCATATATGTCCCACTGCTGGGCTCGAGCCTCATCTACACCAGAAGGGAAATTGACCTATTACACCATTTTTTTTTTGCGGTGGGCTATGGACGTCACACCCCGCCAAATCGGTCCGGGGTGACGGAAGAGGCTGCGTGCAACCCCATGGACCCACCCTGCAAACACCTCTTTTCGCCGTGCGAGCGGGCCACCGGTACCTCATCTTTGTCTTCGGTTGACCTATTACACCATGCTGATCACACGTGTTGGTATAAGGTTTTATTTCGAGTTTCCCTTCTCTTGCATAGATGTTGTATACATGTTTTATCTTTTAGTCGTCTTTTACGGTCACCCACGAGTAAGATAGGGGGTGGTGAACTGTATTCTTAATCCGTCACCACAAGAATTCTTCTTCTTCTTCTTACTGATTAAGATTGGTATTTTATTGTTTTAATACCTTCTTTGCTCCACTACTAGGAACAGTGCTTCACTATAGAAAGGCAATTCATTGAATGGGTACAAATGCTTCGGCTGTTTACGCGAATGTTACACAAAACTAGTTTTATGGATTTCATCGCGTTTCTATTTGATTTTTAATTGGCTTATGTTTCGAATAATTTAAAGTGTTCATGGTCAGGGGAGGACTAAGGTGTCCCACGTCCAATAAGTCATCGTTATCACAGATTTGTATCTACCCGCAACAGTATTAGTTATTCAATTTTAATATTTTTTACACAAATTGATTACCAGTAAAAATAGAAATTAATTCTATATAAAAATATATTATTTTTATTAAGTTTATGATGGTAATTATTATAAAATAAATAATTTCTTAATTTAAAACTAAACAATCTAATAAGCTAACACCGGGACGGAACGCGACCGTGCAAAGAAAAGTCCGGTAAGAAAACTTAGAGGGCATACTACTTTTTGACTTTTAAGAGGTGGTTTTACCTACTTTTAGTGCAATACGACTGATCGGACAGATTAATTATAGGACAAGATTAAAAATAATTCTAATTTTCCGACAGGCGAGTCATCGAAATAAAACTATCAATATTGTTGGCCATCTTAAACGACGAAGAGAGCACGCACGATGGATTAAGGGGCTATAGGCTGTCGTTATGTGACTATAGACATTTATTTCTTTCTTTTTTTGCCAGTTCAAAAAAAATAAAATGTAAAAGAAATTGTTTGTTTTCGGGACGTTGATGCGATGATACCCGAAAGTGTAACTCGCCTGGTCAGTCACGGAGTCAAAGAATCAGTTACTTACGTGCGGGGCGTGTACAGACCATAGTCTGTCGAAAAAAGTTCTTACTGCTTTAAAAAGTTAAAATAAAAAAAATACTTGCATTCTATTTTCAAAATTCAAATCACACTCATTCAAATTGAGTGATACCATATTCGTAATTTAAAACCTGTATCACTCATACGGTAGTTAAATATAACATGTGTTTAAATTTGACATTATTTGTTAAGGTCAATAACAGCTGCGTCACGGTGGGTGATCCTAATTACAGTTAATGCTAGCTAACGTTAGTTTAAAAAAAAACCCTACAATTTGCGGTTAGAATATTGTTTGAAGGTCGAATGGGACGTTTGAATCAGAAAAAAGGACTCGTTCCATTTTTATATTTCTGTTTTTCGAACGCCATATTTGTTAAGGAAGGCAAGCGTGGGAGCATTACTTTGAATGTGTTTCAATGCATTGCAAGACAGTAAAGATGTTTTTATATGAATTTATTTGAATCAAGTCGTTGAATATAATCAAAGGGGCATGTTTTGATTATATTATGTTGGTAGTAAATATTTGTACTAATTTGGTAGATAGTTATTGTTGATTGAAATATTAACACAGCATAGATGATGCAATGGCTAAAATACCTATCGTACCAGTATCTGTGTTCAAATCCCACGTAGGACAATATTGTTATGACGGCGTCGACCTAAGGGGATACCCGCGAGGGTAGACCGCCGGGTGGGTCACCGGCGATAATGAAGGCATTCGCACGACGTCAAGAGTTACGTTGTTGGGCGGGTCTATAGTGTTGCGCGTCGCTTCTTCCGTTGCTCCGGACGGAAAACAATGTGATAACTATGTACATACATACATACATAGCCTCACGCCTGTTTCCCAGAGGGGTAGGCAGAGACTACGGATTGTCACAAACCACGGTCCTGACATACCTCCATCGCTTCATTCACGCTCATCACAGTCTTCATGCATGCTCTACGATTACGCGTACTCTTAATCTGACCTTTCACTAACACATCTTCAATTTGATCCAGGAAAGTACGACGTGGTCTTCCCCTTGTAGTCGTCCCACTCACACTCGCTTTGTATACTTGTTTAGTCAACCTTCCTTCACCCATTCTTTCCACGTGTCCAAACCACCTCAGCATACCCTTTTTGATCTTTGTCACTACTTCTTCATTCACACCACAGCGCTCTCTTATAACACTATTCCTAATTTTATCTTTCATACTTACACCACACATACTACGTCAGACGTGTTGTATAGGGTTTTGTTTCGAGTTTTCCTTCTCTTGCATAGATGTTGTATGCATGTTTTATCTCTATCCCTTAGTCGTCTCTTACGATCACCCACGAGTAAGATAGGGGGTGGTGAATGGTATTCTTACTCCGTCACCACACGGAAAAAACATATAATTAACGGACACAAATTACACCCCAATTCAAAATAACAATTTGTGGATCGCACAAATTATTGTCCTGCGTGGGAGTCGAATCCACGACACTGGCATGGTAAGTCGGCATTTTAACCACTACGGCATCTGTGCAGTCAAGTTATATATTAACTATTTCTTATTGTTATAACAAAACTAATAAATAATATATGTAGATATATTTTCTTACACACATACATACATATCATCACGCCATATCCCTTGCAGGGTAAGCAGAGAGAACAGAGTGCCAGAGAACTCTATCTCTGCATACTTCACTCGCTTCCTCAACATTCATAATTCTCTTCATACACGCTATATTTTCTTCGCTATATTCTATATTTTCTTAGTACAACAAATTTTACTTAATAAAATTGTATGTATGTAAAAAACAGCGAGTTAGGTCCACAATTGATCCGATCTTTACAAATGGCGGATACCATTTATCCAAATAGATTGAATCCGACTTAGGTCGACGGATCACTCGTATCAAATTTAAAGACATTTGTAACACTCAAGACGGCTTCTTGAGTATATTACAGACGAATAAGAATTATTTCTGACGTTCACGCGAATATTACGCATTTGAAATAAAACTATTTTTACGGATTCTATCGCGATTGTATTTGATTTTTAATTTCCCGAAGCCTAGAACACTTCACTGAGCCTATGGTCACGGGAGGCCCATGAATGCTGTAAAGTTCTTCAAAACGACGGGAACTTAAAAGTCAAATGCAAACGCGATCGAAACCGTAAAAAATAGATTTATTTCAAATGAATAAGAATTATTTAATTTGAAGTGAAGTGTTGTATGGTGACAACTAGGCCACCGAAGACAAAGATCGGGTACCGGTGGCCCGCTCGTACGGCGAAGAAGAGATGCTTGCAGGGTGGGTCAATGGGGTTGCGCGCCGCCTCTTCCGTCACCCCGGACCGATTTGGCGGGGTGCGACGTCCATAGCCCACCGCAAAAAAAAAAAAAAAAAGAAAAATGTTGACAACTACGAATACTACCAACCATTAAAATCATAAAAAACTTGTTTAAAAAAATTATAATCATTGTCCGGTAGATGGCACACATTTCTCATAAAGATGCCAATGTAATACGAGCCACAAATTGATTGTCATACGACAGCTCACACTTGTCTAAGTAGTAGCACGATTGTACGGATACGTAAAACGGATTTCCAATAGGTGTCGTTTCGAGTCCCACGTGTGACAATTATTTTTCATTGGGAAACAACAATTTGAAGTATTAAATTGCTTGAGGATGGATTAAGAACTTCGATCTGAGCCGATTGAACGTGGTCTGATCAACAACTATATTCACAAGAAGAGTTGATGTCGGGTAATATTTTTGCAATTGTGATGGAAGAATAGTACATACATATTATGACGGCCCCAAGTTATTGGAACAAGAACTAGATGATGATAATCGATAAGAATTATTTAAGTAGTTAAATGATTTAACGTGTTTCCATAATTCTCCTATATGTCTTAATTTCTCTATCACATAATTCTTTCCATGAAGTGAAGAAGTAAGAATATAAATACGTTATTTAATTTCCATAAATACATTTTCGCATCTTCGTTAGTTTTGTACTAACAAAGATGCGAAGAGCATCCAACGAGCGTGTAAATAATAAAACTGTGACTACGAAATATCACAGATGCCTTCGTATCTAAATATTAAAACTTCGAGTTATTACCAGTGTACTTCTCTAGCGTAGAATTTTCTTAGAACATAATAAAATTCTTACTACAAACTCATATATAATAACTAAGTTTAACGGCCTAGTGGTGATAGGGTAATAACTGGTAATTTGTAGTTATTTTAAAATCGCATAATAATGTGTGAGACATAATAATAGGACACCTGGAGTCATTCGCACGTTACAGTATAATAATATGCAATGACTAGACGTAAGGCTTGGTCTCACTGCAAGCGTTGGATAAGCGTTAAGATAAAGCGAATTCGGTGACGGAGCAAGAATATATTTGTAACCGACCTTGTCTTGTCGTGAATGATCGTAAAATATGATATAGGGACAAACACAGACAACATTAGTGGAATAGAAGGAAAATCTCAAAATAAAAACCTATGCCAGTCCGTTTAACCAGAATGGTATATTCGGTCATATTTCCCTCTCACTGTGAAGTAGCCTCGAGTTTAGTACTGGGATGTGTATTAGCTGAGATCATGGTTATGAACAAGTTCTTAATTGTGGTAGGACCACGCTGTGGACAGTTCTCTATCTACAGCTGCGGGCCTGTCCATCCGGGCCCGACTAGAAAAAAAGTATGGTTCAACCAGATCATGTATCTGGACCCGATCAGGATAGAATGAGGCATGCCGGATCCGGCAAACCCTATCAGGACCAGGTCTGGTCCTGATCAGGATAGCCTGATTTGAAATAACATCAAGTATACTAAGGCATACCGGATCAGGACCAGATCAGGACCAAATAAGGATAGCCTGGACCCGATAAGGTTTGCCTGATCGGGTCCAGATATATCTTCTGCGTTACATACCTTATCTGGTTCAGATCGGGCATGCCCGGTCCGGTCCTGTTAAGGAAGACGAAAAAATTTCTAGTCGGGGGTTAGTACCACACTCTCGCAGAAGATCAACGTCTGAGTAATGGCAATGTGATATTACGCTTCGTTCGGTGAGTGAGAGAGCCGGAAGCCCAACTGGGTGAGTTTGGGATTTATAATGGTAGGCAGCGGCCTAGCTATACCCTTGATATTGGAAAGGTCCAGTCCAGGTGGCAGTAACACTTAAAAAAAAAAAGATAAGTAGGGGATATATCATGATCATTCTCCTACTCTTATCCCAATTACTTGGGGTCGATACAATATGCACTCTTCTTTCATAGTGCATATTGTAAAAGTTATTGGCAATAGTTTTATGACCGGCCGCCTGCCAGACGTCAACTCTCCTTGGGAATGTTATTGTTGACCAAACGACATCAGTTGGAGTTGGCCTAGGTCGTTATAAGGCTCTTAGTCGTCTTTTACGACATCCACGAGCAAAGTAAGGGTTTGGGTATTGTATTGGTAGGCAGCGGCCTAGCTATACCCTTTGGTATTGCAAAGGTCCATGGGTGGCAGTGACACTTACTATCAGGTGTGCTGTCTGCTCGTTTGACACCATAAGCAGTAAAAAAAGCTCAAGGTGAATCTTCAATCAATTCATGACACGATAACGAGGCATTTAAAATCTAATGTCTTTGACCAAACGGATTTTTTCTATACATCATTAACGCCTATCGATGTCTACTGTTGGATATTATTCTCCACAAGTCGCCACGCTTGACAAAGCGGTTTGGCGATCGCAAAGGTTATTATAATTAATTCTCTTAGGCGATGATTGTTATCCATGTGTTATACCGCAAAAATTTGTGTGCCTGAGAACAAATACATTTTTTTATACAAATAAAGCTGTAAGTTAAATATATTTTACACTATATAAACAATATTACATTTTGAAATCAGTTACGCAGACTATTTTTTTTTTATAATTTATCATTACTAACCACAGATTTGAAGTACCTAATCCATCTATTTATTTTATTATAATATTGTGAAAATCAATAGCACTTGAGTCAATTCGTTGAACATTAATATTGTCGCAGCTGTCCATCATATTATCACTATAGCGATTATGATTGCCGCTCACAATAACACCACAGCTTATAGAAATAACACGGACAGTTGCATGGATTCCCAAACACCACATAATTTACGTATCTAATAATTGCGGCTCACCTAGATAATCCCCAAGGATAATACGTAATAATTTAGAAGTGTATGACAATTTGACTAACCAATTAATATATAGTTTCAACCGTGATCATGTGTCAACGAACTCATATTGAATTCGATGTCCGAAATAGAATGACCTTTCCAGATATCCATTTGTATCTTTCACGAATAATTTTCAAGAATCTGATTATATTATTATTACGCGAAAATCAATTCCTTTGCCCGGGGATCTTATGCATATGTATTGACAGCAATTATAAGCGAAAGTATAGAAGGAAAATACGTAATAAGTAATTTGAATATCTCTCAATAAAACTTATTATTATGATTAAGTTTCTCTTAAGGTATAGATATATTGGCAGACGTCATAAGGATTTAGGTAGTTTCTTCATTGCTTATTGGCGACAAACAAGCAAGCACCACACCCGATGGAAAGTGTTAGTGCTGTCGTTTACTATACTGTTGGTATAGCAAGGCCGTTGCCGAGCAAACAAAATCCATCTACGTTGGCTTTTCCCCTCCCATGCTCACCCCTATCGTGCTCATGGTTATTGCCAAAGATAAGTAGTGGTAGAACCACGTTCAGACAGTTCTCTGTCTACAGCCGCGGGCCGGTCCGTTCGGGTTAGTACCACACTCTCGCAGAAGATCGACGCCTGAGCAATGGCAATGTGTTGTTGTGTTTCGTTCGGTGAGCGAGAGAGCCGGAAGCTCAACTGGGTGGTTTTGGGATTTATAATGGTAGGCAGCGGCCTAGCTGTACTCTTGATATTGCAAAGGTCCAGTCCAGGTGGCAGTAACACTTAAAAAAAAAGAGAAGTAGGGGATATATCATCATCATTCTCCTACTCTTATCCCAATTACTTGTGGTCGATACAATATGCACTCTTCTTTCATAGTGCATATTGTAAAAGTTATTGGCAATAGTTTTATGACCGGCCGCCTGCCAGACGTCAACTCTCCTTGGGAATGTAATTGTTGACCAAACGACATCAGTTGGAGTTGGCCCAGGTCGTTATAAGGCTCTTAGTCGTCTTTTACGACATCCACGAGCAAAGTAAGGGTTGGTAGTATTCGTAGCCTCTACCACAGAGCTCCAGCATTTTTTTAATATACATATATATACCTAAACAATTTTTTCCTATTAAAAATGAATAAATGTAGTAAAAGGCATTAAAATATTCCCTTTTCCATTGATATACCTATGCATTATATCGCATATAGCTTAAAACGACGAAAAGGTATATCGATACAAATGGAATCAACAATATCGCGTATCGATACAAACTATTTCGATAGAGGAAAGGAAGGTAATATGGAATATGCAGTTAATATGGGATACCGAGATTTTATAAAAACTAGTAGTGCCACCTAAGCCGCGATGTTGTGAATTGAAGCGTCAAGTGAACCTATTAATCTGTGCAAGTGACAGTAATCCGCCATATTGTTCTTTTCTTTTTGAGACACGATCAACTAGAAGGCTGTACAACAAACATTTTTTGGTACATTTTAAACCTTTTGTTATCGTAACGTAAAATTACTTTATTTTTTATAACTGGTATTCAAACAATGCTTGGGGTACTAAAGTTTAAGGATGTGTATTGATTTTCATCGTATATTGAAACCCCTAAATCTAAAACATTTTTTTTTGCTTATGCCGCCATGTTGCTAATATGGAATACTGTTAGTGCATATAATATGGTATGGTATAGTATTCCATATTATATGAATTATATGAGCCATGGCATATTATATGAGCCTTGAATTGTCGCAGTTCAAAAAATCTGCAGATTTTAAAAGAAATTTTAAAAGCACAATAGCTATAAGTCAAGTGAAAGGGAAATAAAAAGTGCAGAAACAGAGCAAAGGGAAAGGCAAGGGTAAATCGTCAAAAAAGAGATCAAGGGAAATTTAGTCAGTTAGCGACTCTTCAGATAATAGTCATGTCTTCATGACAAAGATGACAATTACCTCTTCTCATATGACGAGACTATAAGCGAGGTACCGCCTCAAAATTATTCAGAATGCTTTTTTTGCAATAGAAAATATAGCCAAGATGATAAAGGAGAAGAATGGGTTCAGTGCCTTATTTGCCAATTGTAGTTGCATTGTGACTGCGCGGGTTATGAATTTGGTAACTACGTTTGTGATTATTGCAAATAATTTACATTTTTAAATTTTGATCTTTTTTTATATCGTTCGACTAATATGATTTATAATTAGTTTGATTTTTACTTATTCATATAAGTTATGTTGATTTTTGAACATTTTATTAATTCTAAGATTGCCATACAAAATACTGTGATTAATAAAATTACTATTATAAAAAGGATTTTGTTTGAGTTAATAAAACAACTGTTAAAAGTATGTACGATTTTGGTGCAGATAATATGGAATACTATATTCCATATTATCTGCACCTTGGGTCTATTGTCATTTTACAACATTTTTGATTTGTGGTTGTTTTTTGTCAAGAAAATATAGTTATATTATTTTTGTAATGATTATTATTAAAGCTAATTAATGTTCCAACAAATTAGTATGTGTATTTTAATTTTAACTCTGGGGAATATTTTTTTATACTCAAAAAAGAAAATGGTATTCCATATTACCTTCCTTTCCTCTATACATACAGTTGCGATGCAATGTATCGATAAAATACACTATTTTGGGCATCACTACTTCTTCCATCGCTCATATTGCAAAAGCGTTGACAATAGTTTTATGACCAGCCGCCTGCCTGAGGTCATACCTCCTTGAAAATGTAATTGTTGACCAAGGGAATGTCCATCCATCCATCCATCCATCAGCCCATAAACGTCCACTGTTGGACATAGGCCTCCCCACGAGAATCCCATTAGCATTTCCTGTGCCACCGGCATCCAACGGCTGCCTGCGACCTTCACCATATTTTTTTGGAGGGGAATAATGCCATAATCGCCACGCTTGGTAGGCGGATTGGCGATCGCGGTAGATGATATGAAGTTTACCGGGAGATAGCCGCTGCCCACTCTCCCGGTGTGACCCTCAGCCGGTTTTTACGACTCCCACGGGCAAGTAAGGGGTGACGACAATTGTATTCTTTTCCCGTCGCCACACGGGGTCACAAGGGAATGTAATTGTGATATTTTTTTTTCTACTAACATGCTATAAGAACACAAATTACAACCAGACTCAGAACAACACAACAATTTGTGTATCCCAGAAAGAGTTGTCCTGCGTAGGATTCGAGCCCCAACACTTGACACAGAAGGTCGGTACTTTAATCATTACGCCATTTTGGCATTCAAATATGCAATCAAATATCGGTGGTAAAAAAAACAACAAAAAAGCAATAAGTTTTTAAACATTCATTTACTGCCATGAATATTACTATACAATAAGATATTCGTCGGTCCGTTCACACGGCTTCAATAATACATATTGGAGCCGTCAGCTCCGCTCACTAATATGCATAAAACATGAGAGTTTAACTAAATGGATACGCCACAGTTATGTATCGCTAAATGTTTTGCAATTTGCAATTCTTATTGATCGCTTATAAGTCTTCAAGGAAACCGTGAACTATGTGTCTTTACAAATTTTAATTTTCCCTGTGGTGTAAGAATGCACGGAGTAAGAATGCAATTCTCTAATCCTCTTTCTCGTTTGTAGGTGATCCTAAAAAACGACTAAGAGATATAAATATCCATATAATATCTATTGTATGCAAGATAAGGACAAGCCTTTTTTTATTGCTGTTGGTGGCAAGCGAGCAAACAGCACACCCGATCGTAAATGTAATACTGACCTTTGCAATATCAGAGGTATAGCTAGGTTGCTGTCTACCAATGACAATCCCAAACCCACCCAGAAAGTTGGGCTTCCGGCTCTCTCGCTCACCGAAAGAAGCACAGTAGCACATTGCTACTGCTCAGATGTCGAATTTCTGCAAGATTGTGATACTACCCCGGACGGACCGGCCCGCGGCTGTGGATAGAAAACTGTAAAAAAATCAGCCCAGGCGTTTGGTATGTCCGGTCCGGGGAATTGTCCGGTCACCCGACGTGAGGCTACCGCGTGAGGGCGACGCCTCGACGGCGAAAGCTGTCGGGGCGTCGACGAGAGAGGCACCCGAGAGGGTATACCGCCGGGCGGGCCACCGAAGACAATGATCGGGTACCAGTGGCCCGCTCGCACGGCGAAGAAGAGGTGCTTGCAGGGTGGGTTAATAGGGTTGCGCGCCGCTTCTTCCGTCGCCCCGGACCGATTTGGCAAGGTGCGACGTCCATAGCCCACCGCAAAAAAAAAACAGGCGTTTGGTATGTATAGTGCTTCAAAGAAACATACATACATAATTTCACACATTATACACATTACCACTCTTTTGCGTCGCGCAGTCTGGTAAATAGTGAGACTCTACCAATATTGAAAAAAAAATCCTATAACAACCCTTCTGACGAGCGTGGTGACTACATCAGGCCAATTGAACTTCTATTGCGTAGGAGGCTCGAGCCCAGCAGTGGGACAGTGGGCAGTGGTATATAAGCTGAAATGGTGATAATGAATTATGGTGTATACTATTTTATATAAAAGAACTAATTTAAAGATTACGACAAGCTTACTGAGTTTTTAGCCGGATCTTCTCCACGGCCGCGTTCTTAGCCGTTGTATATTGGATTTATTTCAGATAAAAATATTATATGGATTATATGTAAATCTTATTGCATGGTTTTATTCCGTAATAAATGATTTGAATTTGCTATTTTACCCTCATACCTACTATCTCATCCTACTACGCCATAACGGTATGCTTAATGCTAACCAAATAGGTATGTTGCATGCTGTCATTATGTATAAGTGATTCTTGTAATTATTGTCAATGTTTCCTAGGTGTACAGATAAACCTGAACTGGTTTTGGGCTACAGCTTTTAATAGAATTTAAGCACTTGATGTACTACATTCATACCATCACGCCATGTCCTTTGCAGGGTAGGCAGAGAGAACAGAGTGCCAGAGAACTCTATTCTAGCATACTTCATTCGCTTCCTCAACATTCATAATTCTCTTCATACACGCTCGCCGGTTTCGGAGACTCTTGACTCCACCTTTCTTCAGTACATGATCGATCTGGTATAGGTAGGTTAGTCTCGGTCTCCCCCGGTACCTACATAATTCGACTTTCGCATTGTATATCTTCTTAACCAGACGTTCGTTCTTGATGTACTAGTATGAATAAATAAAT
Source organism: Lymantria monacha (assembly GCA_905163515.2). Taxonomy (NCBI): domain Eukaryota; kingdom Metazoa; phylum Arthropoda; class Insecta; order Lepidoptera; family Erebidae; genus Lymantria; species Lymantria monacha. The sequence goes on along the minus strand of LR991107.1, from coordinate 6,822,891 downwards.
AAATAATGTTTTGTTTTACCTATCTTTCGTGAAGAAGCCCGAGCCTAACAGTGAACTTTAATGGTCTAACTGAAATGGATAGATGGAGTATATTTTTATTTTTTTAAATCATCATTATCCCTGCTCTTATCCCTTGACGCAATATGTACTTCAAAATAAGGGTTGGTACTATTCGTAGTGGCTACGACAGGGTATATGTTAATAATTTTTTTTTTTTAAATTGTATTTTCAGATGCTGGGGTCAGACCATTTATGTTATAATCTATTGTATGAAAATTAAAAATACATATCCAACAATAAAAATAAAAATACATATTCAGCAAAAAATTTTTGGCAGAATTAAAAAAAAATAACACACACAGCTACTACAAGTTTTATCGCAGTCACCTATATACATATGTCGACCGCCTCAGTAGCGTACGTTATCATCATATGTGGCAATAAGTCCAAGGGGAAAGACCCCAACATAAGTTGCCAACATTTCCGGCACGATAACATCATGAATTATGGACCTTAAGATGGATATAATCATTTTATAACACGCAATATATTTAAAATAGAAAAAAAAAAACTAAATTAATCAAATAATTAATTAGAAAAAAAAATCGTTGAAATAACCGGTATAGTTCAAATTATGCACACAGTTCTACGGAAACTGTCAAAAACATATCGATAAACCAAAACCGGTACTAATTCTGAGCCCTGTGAAGTTAATTAAAACTTTAATTGCTTTACTTGTCAGCTTCAATGGTGGTGGCATAGGTAAGAAGGCGACTGCCGATCCAAGGGACAAAAAGTCCAAGGACGAGTAAAAGTTTCATCGTATTTACCACTGGAAAATTCTTAATAGCAGTACAATATCTGTTTTTGTGGACAGCAATAAGTTCGCCTTCATATACTGAAGTAACAAGGTGATATATTAGCTTGGGATACTATTAATACTTCTTCGGGAGTAAAAGATAAGCCTATAGAAAACAAAACCCTCTAAACAATTTCTAGCTATCAGCTCGTTATCATCACGTTAGTTAATGTTAAAAGACATGGGCTCTAAATTTTGAAACGGGGTTTCTAAATGTTGACCTCATAAAAAGGCTGAAAGTCTCTTAACATGCTATGGACAGGCTATGCTCGATATTTCTTTATGTGATAAAACCAAGAATACGAAAATCGGTAGAAAAACGTTCACCGATATAGCTCAACAAATTAACACGTTGAAGTGACAATAGGCAGGTCACATCGCTCGTTGAATCGACAACCGTTGGAGAAGAAAGATTCTCAAGGACGACGACCACGTTTATTAGTAGTTAGTCGGATGTCGCAGCGTAGAATTAATGTTGGATGGAAGGGGGGAGGCTTATGTCTAACAGTGGACATTTTACTTGAATATTACTCACATATTTTTTTTTTCACGGTACACGAGAGAAAATTAACTTTCAGAATAGATTAATTAAAACAGTCAAAGAAAAACATAGAGTAGTTATGTAATAACTCTAAGCTTTCTTGTCTTTGCCTGTTTAGTTTATAGAGGAGTTTTCCGAGAGAGTATTCATAGCCGCTACCATACAGTATGTATTATCGTAATATATTTTTTTATTATCCAATCTGCCAATCTTAACTTCGATAGACATGAAACAATTCCATCTGATGCTGTCTGATCAACAATTACATTTCCAAGAAGGATTGACGTCAAGCCTGTTATAAAACTTTTGCAATATGATGTGCGATTGAAGAAGAGTACATTTTGCATTATCCGTGTGGTGACGGTGTAAGAATACAATTCATCCCCCCCATATCTAACCCGTGGGTGATCGTAAAAGACGACTAAGGAATACAAAACGCATATAACATCTATGCAAGAGATGGAAAACTCAGAACAAAACCCTATACCAATACGTCTGACCAGCATCGTATAATAGATTATTTTCCCTCCCATTACGGAGGAGGTCCGAGCCCAACAGTGGATAAGATAGGGGGTGGTGAATTGTATTCTTACTCCGTCACCACACGGAAAAAGGCTGGCTATGGTCAGAAGTAATACAGAACAGGGTACAATAACACAGTGCATCAAATTTCAGACTCTTGAGCGAGCTTTTGGCACTCTGTCAACTTCATTCCCCCATAAATTGCATTTAGAGCGATTGCCAGGCCAATTATGCATTATACTTTTTTTATTTTTTTTATTGTCTTCGGTGGCTGATAATTATCGCTTATAGACCTCGGTAATATTAGAAACAACGATATATCGTGAGAAAAGTAATTTTCTTAAATATCGTTTAAAAATTGCAATGGTTGGTAAACATCGTAACAATGATTTATGTCAGATCCTGCACGTACCTGGTAGAAATGATTGAACACACTCCCATAAAAAGTCACCAGCGTACACAGAGTGACCCTAACTAAATGCTATGAGGCTAGGCGATGACTATATGAGTTATTTAACTCCAGCAGCATTTGCCTGCCCTCATCCCACGCTAAGTTGGGTCGGCACAGAACGTTTTTTCTTGCCCTCCACAAACTTCTATCAGCCGTCATATCTGCACTCACAACTTTCATACATATATCTTCGTTTACACAATCCATCCATCTCTTTTTGGGTCTCCCACGATTCTTATGCCTATCGACAAGCTTATTGATAACCCTCCTTGTTATATGCTTTTCATCCCTCCCCATCATATGTCCATACCAAAACGATCTCGTGCTCCTAATCTACTCTATCACTTGTGCAACTTTAAAAAAAATCATTAATGCCAAGCGATAAAAGACATTATAAAACAAATATTGTTATAATAATTCTAATCGTGTACAAATTCATCTCAACAAATAGGGATCTTGACCTATTTCCCCCCTACCCTTACCTTGCGACTACCCAACAAAATATTTGACAAGTTCATAGATGATTCGTTCTTGGGATCCGCTCGTGCGAGTTATATTGGATTGAACACGAAAAACATGGGCTCCGATGAAGGAAAAAAAAATTAAATTATAAGAGACACTTCTAAATTGTTAGGAATTGACGGAATTTTGTTTCAAGTACCTACTTGGATAATATTCCACTTTTGACGGGTGAGTATTTGAAGATATCTCTGCTTGTACGTCAGCGCTCGCTTATAGAGGCTTTCAATAACTTTTTTATTAATCTTTAATGTTACCTCTTCGATTTCGAGAGGAAAATACCTAATAACAATTGTTACCTAGACAAAAATATATGAAGTAGTGAATATTACTCAATATAAATAAGCCTATGGCTCATCATCATCATCACCTCAGCTTATATATGTCCCAATGTTGGGCTTGAACCTCCTCCATAATGAGAAGGAAATTAATCTACTATACCACGCTGGTCAGACGTATTGGTATAGGATTTTGTTTCGAGTTTTTCTTCTCTTGCTTATAACATCTATATGTTATAAGCATTTTATATCCTTTAGTCGTCTCTTACGATCATCCACGGGTAGGATAGGGAGTGATGAAATGGATTCTTACTCCTTCACCACACCGAAAGGCCTCCGGATACCAATTGCTTTTTCATTTATTGTCTTTTGCTGTATGGTAGCGGCTACGAATACTATCAACCCTTGCACCCCACAGGGGGTGCCCTCGGGATCGGTCGCTTAACTTTAACGGGTTGAGAGCCCTCAGCGCTCACCCACAGTCCGGGTAAAGTTGTCATAGCCATCTGAGGCTAACAACTAAGACACACAAAAAAAAAAAAAAAAAAAAAAAAAACTATCAACCCTTGCATTGCTCATGGATGACGACTAAGAGCCTAATACCGACCTGGGCCAATTCCATCTAATGCCATTTGGTCAATAATTACATTCCCAAGCAGGTTTGATGTGTATTTGATATTTAATTTCTCAACCTTCGCAACGTCGAGAAATTAAATATCAAATACAAACGCAATAGAATCCGTAAAAGTTTTATTTCAAATGTGTAACACTCGTGTAAACATAAAAAATCATTTAAATAATTAGTCAGAAATATAGCTCCGAATCAATAAGCCTTTTTCTATTCATAAAATCAAAATAACACAGAGCCTAATAGATTAACCCGTATTACAGGACACGAAAAATTTTACTGTAAAAATGAATACGTGACACGTCTGCTAAAGTGAAAATGCGAGAATAAAAAAAAATACCTTTAGGTAATATTTAAATAAGCAAGTTTATTTCATCAGTGTTATGTATGAACGTAACGATAAACGGTTTATTTTACTACGCGTACATAAAATTCTATAATACATGCCGTATTAGAGTCATAATCCTAAACAATCAAGAATGACCTATATTCTGACATTGGTGTATACTCACTGACTATACACAAGAGCCATTAGGTCCGTAATTCTACTCGGCGTTTGGCTTTGAGCCTAATACAGCTGCATGCTTATGTTGGCCCGGATAGCATACCTGATATGTATACTTAGCAATCCATCTCGAAGACTAGTATCAAATTATGCACACACATATTAGCTTCAAATTTCCAAGGAATTCATGTCATTCCTTTCAAGTTCTTTGTTTCAAAAAGACTCAAAAGCTTTGAAGAAATTTCGAGGCAAATTCAATGCTGCATAAGTGTATCGTAGTACGACCATGATGTGAATATCATCATTTTGGCTTATATATTATATGTCCTACTAATGGCCTCGGATCTCCTCCGTAGTAGGAGTGAAATTACTATACTATATCTCACTTTTTTCTTTTTATTTTGGTGGCGGGCTACGGTACTTCAAACCCCGCTCATCCGTCCGGGGCAACAGGATAAGCGGCGCAACACCCCGTAGACCCGCCCTACAATTTACCTCTCGACGCTGTGCGGGTGGGTCACTGGTACGCGGCCTTTTTCTTCAGTGACATACTATATCTCACTAGTCCGACGAGTTGGTATAAGTTTTATTCAGAGTTTTCCTTCTTTGTTACAGATATTATCTGTATATTTATATCCCTTATTTGTCTTTTACAACACCCACGGGCAAAAAAGTGGATGGTAAACTATATTCTTACTCCGTCACCACACGACAAGCTAATAGAAATTTATTAACTCATCGTTTGATAAGGGATAGCTGTGTGGTAGCGGCTTCGAATACTACCAACCCTTGCTTTACTCGTGGATGTCGTAAAAGACGACTAAGAGCCTTTTTTTTTGTTCACGCTGTGGAAATGCATTTACGCACTAGCCCTCGCCGGTGACAGACGAGGGGGTGTGTGGAACTCGCCGGTCAGCTGGTTCGACCGAAATACCCACTAAAACCACAGCGGTCCCTTCCGCGCTTTTACGAGATGCCAGAGAGATCGTCTATTGACATTCTATCCCCGACACCCCAAGGCTAGGCCATCTGGCCACGTCCAGTCGACAGTCAAGGCGGCGGGAGAAGATGCGCGTAACGGCATCTCCGCCTTCCTGGCCGCCGCCTACGGAGTGAGTCTGCAGAAGCAAATGCCTCACGTATCCGCTCCGCGGCCTCCTTCGAAGAGATGACCTCCTCACAGAAGGAGACCATCGACGACCAGCACCCGTCGCTGTCAAGCATCTTAGATATGATGGTCAACAACGACAGGTCTATTCCTATCATCGCCGACAGGTCGTGGCGCTGAGGCCCCCAGGCGGGACATACCTCTAGGGTGTGACGCGCATCATCAGTTAGCGCGCCACACTCATGGCATCCAGGGCCTCTTCCCGTCCGATCCTGTGCAGGTACTTACCGAAGACCCCGTGTCCGGTAAGTACCTGCGTCATCCTGAAGGACAAGTTGCCGTGCCTTCTCTTTATCCAGCGGTGGAGGTGGGGCGCAATTGCCTCAACGGGACGACTAAGAGCCTTATAATGACCTGGGCCAACTCCATCTGATGTCGTTTGGTCAACAATTGCATTCCCAAGGAGGGTTGACGTCAGGCAGGCGGCTGGTCATAAAACTATTGCTAATAACTTTTACAATATGTACTATATATGAAAGAAGAGTACATATTGTATCGACCCCAAGTAATTGGGATAAGAGTAGGAGAATGATGATCGTTTGATAATGGATATTTATACAACAATCTCTCTTAAAATTTTGATTTGGCACCTTTAGTGGAGCACATAATAATTATTTTCTGAAGAAATTGTGAAACAGTTGTAATCAATCTTAATATAATTATTTCTAATGTTTAGCCGAGTACTAGACATTAGAAATAAACCTATTTTTACGGGTTCTACCATTCATGGTCACGAGAGGACTGTCCGTATTCTTATGGCTATAGTGCTGCGTTTAAGTTAGCTGAACATCCTTTCTTGGCTAATCAGTCTATTTCATACCTGTCTCGCAAGTGAGTTGTATTTTTTTCAATTCTTCTTACTAAACTTTTGTCATATCACTTGTTTGTATTTCATAATACCCACGGGCAAGATAGGATGAAGGTGGCGTAATATATTCATATTCTGTGAACACACGAATAGTCACTAAGATGTCACTACGTTTACACGTAATAAGTGTTCCGAGGTGAGCGTACTAAGCACCGGAGTTAATAGGTACAGAAGTAGTTGTGTCGACCCACATGTGTCCTGATTGCTCTCGGCACTATACTCCACTGTGCTACGAAGCTACGAATTTCAAAGTATTTTATAGATCGGATCTGGTGCTTTCGTTTTAAAAAAGAAATTATTAACAGTATTGCACTTCACGGTAATCCATGAACTAAATGATATTGAAATAAAACTATTTTTACGGTATCGTTTCGAACATTACAACGTTCATGAGTCACGGGAGGACTAAGTTGTCTTACATCCAATAAATTATAGTTATTACAGAAATTTAAATCTACTCGCTATAGTCATCATCATCATTCTCCTACTCTTATCCCAATTACTTGGGGTCGATACAATATGTACTCTTCTTTCATAGTACATATTGTAAAAGTTATTGGCGATAGTTTTATGACCGGCCGCCTGCCAGACGTCAACCCTCATTGGGAATGTAATCGTTGACCAAACGGCATCAGATGGAGTTGGCCCAGGTCATTATAAAGCTCTGAGTCGTCTTTTACCACATCCACGAGCAAAGTAAGGGTTGGTAGTATTCGTAGCAGCTACCACACAGACTAAATCTAACCGCTATAGTATCAGTTATTAATTAATTAGTGGGTAGATATAAATTTCAGTAATAACGGTGAGTTACTGGACGTAAGACACCTTAGTCCTCCCGTGACCATGATCGCTTTGAAGTGTTCGAAACGTCGGGAAATTTAAAAAACAAATAAAGACGCAATAAAATCCGTAAAAATAGTTTTATTTCAAATGTGTAATACTCGCGTAAACATTAAGAATCATTAAATGGTGTATTGCTTCAAAATTAGGGTCCGTGACCTAATATTAAAACGATCGGTGCTGTGTGGCAGCGACTAAAAATACTACCAGCTCTTAATATGACTAACAGCTTTATAACGGACCTAGGCCAACTTCATTTGATGTCGATAGATCAACAATTACATTCCCAAGTAGGGTTGAGGTCAGTCAGGTGACCAATAATAGATACTATTGCCAATAACTTTTGCAATATCTATAAGTACATATTGCGTCGAGCCCAAGTGATTGGGATAAGACCAGGCGAATAATAATGATTGAGACGATTCAGTCACTATTACTAGAACGATAGTATTTTTTTTTTTTTTTTATATTTTCATGGTGAATAGGTAATGTTGTAATATTCCATCTTGTAGAGTATTGAAGTACTAATACACTAACATCTAATAAAAACAATATAAAATTTCACCTCAAAGTTTTAAGAGACAACATTATAAAAAAAAGAAAAAACTAGTCTGATCCAAATCATTAAACAAACGTTTCAGAAATATATAAATTTATATAATAATTGCTCATCATTCTAAGTCAAATACACTTAAAATACGATTATTCTTCAAGAAAAAGCAATTCTAGACGTTTTAAACATAAATGAATGATAACTATAAACACAGATGGTTGATTTGACTGCACAGACGGCGTAGTGGTTAAGATATCGACTGTGCCATTTCTGTGGGTCCGATTCCTAAGCAGGACAATACCTTGTGCGATCAACAAAGTGTTGTTCTGAGTCTGCGTATAGTTTGTCTGCATTAATTATATATTGTTAAGTCCCCGGCTGTGCAAGGATTATTTCCTTAATGCAGGGGACTTTAAAAAAAACGTTTTAGATTAAGCGAATGAATCCAACTTTGCAACATAATGTATCTGTGAAAACAGACCTCTAAATTTCTTTAAAGGTGCTTTAAGAGTTCAGATTGATGTTCGAACTTGATACTTCAGGGTTAACAATAGCCCTATCGGTGGTAACTATTAGATAAATTACTTTGATGTAATTCACCTCAGATTTGGTATTTAATCCAAATGACGCAAAAACAAAATAAATCTGGGTGCAAAAATAGTTTTTACATTTAGGTAACTAAATACTTCGGTTGGACTTGATATTAACTAAAATTGATTCGATTATAACTATTCATTAAGCTTAACGAATTATCCAACTTTATTCGCAGTGGAAATTATATTATAAATGAAACCTTTTTGGATGCCTCAGCTGTTTCTTTAGCTACGTCCTACATTTATTTATTCGCACTGAGGCCAACAGAATAATACTGATCGTATTCAAATGGCTCATTTTCAATTATCTGCTAGATTGATAATCATTTTAATTTCTGTGGATTTTGATTTTTGTGTTTTATTTTTTAATTCGCAATTTTAATTTCGACATCAACAATTTTACTTCTATTGCATGAAAATATTACATTTTTTTTTGTTGCTTTGGGTGGCAAACGAACAACAGCACACCTGATGGTAAATTTTACTATAGCTAGGCCGCTGCCTACCAATACAAATCCCAAACCCTGGGTGGTTGGACTACTGGCTCTCTCGCTCACCGAACGAAGCGCAATAGCACATAGCCATTACTCAGACGTCGATCTTCTGCGAGAGTGTGGTACTAGTCCGTACGGACCGGCCTGCGGCTGTAAACAAAAAACTGTCAACAACGTGGTCCTACTACTAAAAATTTACATGTAAATACGACAATTTTTATTATGCCAATATATATTATAATTATAAATACCTATATAAAAATGAGGATTGTACCTTAATGGTGGGACCACATTGTTGACAGATTTTTGTCTACAGCAGCGCAGGCATCACACTCTCGCAGAAAATCGGGACCAAGCAGTGGCAATATGCTGCTGTACTTCATACGATGAAGCGAGAGACCCGGCAACCCAACTTTCTGTGGTAGTATTGGAGTTTTCATTGGTAGGCCTAGCTGTATTCCTGATATTACAAAGGTCCATGGGCGGCAATAAAACTTACAATCAGGTGTGCTTTTCCGTTTGCCACAACGAGTAATAAAAAAAACTAATTGTGTATATGTGTGAGAGTGACAGATAGGAATATAAACACACGTACCTGTTCATCATCTCAGCTCATATACGTCCCACTGTTGGGCTCGGGCCTCCTCCATAATGGAAGGGTAATTGACCTACTGTATCACGCTGGTCAGACGTGTTGGTATAGGGTTTTGTTTCGAGTTTTTCTTCTCTCGTAACTGTTCGTCACGAGAATATCACCGACAAACCGTTTGGCAGAAGATATATTCGCAAATAAATATATACGCTGCGAATATAATTAAATAAATAAAATAAAAAGATATAATATATATTAAAACATATATGTTAAGACATTTCTTTCGACTCCTTTGAGATAAAAGTATGGCGTCTATAAATAAAACAAATATTTTTAAATTATTTAACCTTTTCTTTGGAAAGGTGTCGTCTTAAATAAGAAGAACGCTCAATGCTAGTAAATACCATCGCAATAAAAGAGTCAACCGACTCAGCTGTTCAAAACTCAAGTGCTCTGTGGAATCTTTAAATTTATTCCCAACAAAAGGTACTCCGGCCCGCGCCGTGTCCAATCTTTTCATCCATTCGAGGCTGAATTCTTTCCTTTTGGATGTTTGCCCTATTGTGATGGCCGACAGCAAATACTGCCAAGCTCGTGGAATGGAAAAAGTAGTGAGTTCGCAGTTCACGATCGCCTTGAGTGTCGGATTGAAAGCATGTTTGGAGTGGTACCTTTACCTTTATTTATTTAAGCCGTCTGACCTAATAGAGGACTGAGAGTTATTTAATTGCTTACACGGGCTACTGCGCTGGATTGTAACGATTTAAATTTATCCTAAGTCATTTTATACCAAAGACGCCAATAATCTTTTAAAATTTGTCAAAATATTTGAGATTTTTATATGCAAGGGGATTGGTATGTGTGTGTGTGTGTGTGTGTGTGTGTGTTATGTGTTGCTATAGCAACCAACCACAGACCAAAAGAATAACAAACGAACAGTGAATCGTATAATATCCAATTGAAATTAAATAGTAAATAACCAAAGAATTTCATTAGCAGTATTCTAGAACTAAAGATTATAACTTCTAAGCACATGTGATATAAATAAAATTGCACAGTACTGATATTCGAAGTCAAAACTTGGATCTTGCGTAAGACTTTTTTACAAATATTTAAAAAACAGAAGAAGTGTTTGAAATTATTGGGATTATAAAAATGAAGTTAATATGTATATGTTTTATGTCTAGTTTTCGCTGAAAATTGGTGTTCCGTCGGTCCTGGATTAATTTCTTTTAGTTTATACGGTGTCCTCGTATTATGTCAATATATGAATACATATTTAAGTATAATAATGCAAGAGGACTCTCTCAAAATGATTTAATTGACGCTAAACGAGAATAATAAAGTTTTGAAATAATCTAAAAATTAGAGTAGAAGAATGTTTTTTTTTGTTTTTTTTTAGACACCATCCTGCACTAAGGAAATAATCCTTATAATGCGGGGGATTTTACAAACATGCAATTAACGCAGAAAAATTACACCCAAACTCAGAACAACACTTTGTGGATCACACAAAGTATTGTCCTGCGTGGGGATCGAATCCACGCCACTGGCACGGAAGGTCACAATCTTAACCACTATGCCATCTGTGCTGTCCAGAATTTACCATTTTTACAGAATTTCTTAATTCTGTAAAAATGGTAATTACATAGGATCTTAATTCTGACTTCGAATATAGATTCAGAAGCTCAAAATATGTTGGAAAAGAAAACACCCAACTTTTTTTTTGGGGCTGTATTATTTTTTTTTATATCTAAATATATTTTCCAAGAATCACTACAACGTAAATACCAAGTTAAGCTCGGTCATCTCGATATTAAATAACATTTGAAAATTCATAAGATTGTATTTTTGTTGAGAACTTTTTTCTGATAACAGAAATGCTATGTAGATATTATACAACCACCTTACAATGAGATTACAAAAATTGGCTGTTTCGGTGAGGCATCCATCCGATATAATATGATAGCACCAACCAACAACTTTGAATGAATTGAGCATATTTTATGAAATATTCTGAAAATCGTTCACTCACGCACTACACCACGCTGGTCAGGCGTGTTGTTATAGGGCTCTGTTTCGAAATTTTCTTCTGTTGCATAGATGTTTATGCGTTTTGTATCCCTTAGTAGTCTCTTACGAACACCCACGGGTAAGATGTGGTGATTCAGAAATTGGTACAACATATTCCAATTACAAAGAAAATATGAATATTGCAATCGAATTTAGGTCTTATCTGTTAAGCAAAAGAAAAGAAAAAGTAAAATAAATTTATCTCGGTTCTGAATTAGAATACAATTAAATCGATTCGATCTCTGTAAAATTTATTATTCCGAAAGCACGATAAGCTATCATGAACTATTAATCTATGATGATTGCTGAATTCGTGACATTTATCCTTAATTTTCGATCCATGTGAAAATGAACCAGCAGGTAATTTTTGTGTAAACTCCTCTTAAGTATATTATTTATTCATACCTTTCAGACTTACTTTACAATAGATTCAGTTTCCAAAATACGTCCAAGAGGAAATTATTATTACCAAACTAATAATTATCCTGAGAGCTATAATTTGGCCCGTTACAATAGAAAATTATTCAAATCCCTATTATACTCACCACTCGAATGAACTGCTTGAAAGGGCAGCGGTTCCTTCTCAAGAACATGTCTATCTTAATTTCCATAAACGACAATAGCCCAATCTCAACCGAGCCCTTTATTTAAATAATTCGCCAGTTATCTCCCGCAATTGACATCCAATTTATTCCCATCGCCAAATTGACCCTTGCAAATCCCTGCCGTTTATTAAAATACCCGCAAATATTTCGCGATGAACCGTCAAATTACCCCGCGCACTTCATTAAGCTAAAAAATAATGCGATTTATATTGGTATTCGTATAATGAAAAGCAATCAGTTTTGCAGGCACTCCGATAATTAATTTAATTGGGATTTTAATCAGTCTTACAAGACCATGGATTAGAATTTGATATTAATTATGTTCACAGTGTACGGTTACATTCATTATTGTTAAATTAATTACTGAAATAACACTGATATTCTGGTGGTTTGTTATAATATATTCAACCTTGGTAAATAACAATTATACCGTGCCAGAAAATTAGTGATACTTCGGTCATACTTCGCATCGTTAAAAAAAAAAACAATATTTTCTTCATTTACTTGAGTTATATGACATCTTATTATTATTGAAAAAATCATAATTTACAGTGATCATGGTCACGGGAAGTCTAAGGTGTCTTACGTCCAATATATGTTATTACAGAAATTTATATCTACCTTATAAGATATTAAATTTTGATATAATTATAATATAAATTCAATGCTAGTACAAAAAGAAAATTATTCTATATATAGAATTTTATATTGTTTATGATCTGTTATTATTAAAGCATTTAATTTATGATAATTATTATTGTAACAATTTACAATTTTAGAAGAACAAACAAAACTATTCAGCTACTACCGGTTTGAAACGCGGCCACACTGAAATATAAATTAAAAAGAGATTAATTGAGAAAAAAATTAAAAAAATCAAATACAAACGCGATAGAATTCGTAAAAGTAGTTTTATTTCAAATGTGTAACATTCGCGTAAACATCAGAATACTAATAGTACTTAATTATATTGGAGCGCATTGCAGAGAGAAATGAAGAACTTGATTTTTTGCTAAAAAAATAATAAAGATAGTATTTGCTTGGTGCTATTTTGCACTTTTATTAAAATGCGTATTATTTTACCGCTTTTGCTCATTTTAATAAACCACGAGAAAGTAGGGAATATAATGTATCGCGAATAAATTCTATTTTAATTAAACGTATTCTATCGCATATTAATGTCATATAAATACTGAGGAATCAATCTTTAAATCCGATCAATAGATACATAAAAGATATAGAGAGCTCTTCTCATTTTGAAGAATCATTAAATATTAAAACGGCACAAACTAGTTGTATAAGAGTCTTTCAATGTTGACATCTGCTCATAAAGTTTCAGAATGGCTTTTTATTTATACATACATACATACATATCATCACGCCATATCCCTTGCAGGGTAGGCAGAGAGAACAGAGTGCCAGAGAACTCTATCTCTGCATACTTCACTCGCTTCCTCAACATTCATAATTCTCTTCATAGAGACTCTTGACTCCACCTTCCTTTAGTACATGACCGATCTGGTCTAGGTAGGTTAGTCTCGGTCTCCCTCGGTACCTACATCCTTCCACTTTAGCATTGTATATCTTCTTAACCAGACGTTCATCCACTTGCTCTAGTACATCATTATCTATTGTTACTCTTACATCTGTTCTGGCTTCATCTCTTTCAAAGACCATTATTTTGGTTTTGCTCACATTCACGCGTAAAAGTGTTGCTACTAAAATGTAATTATGAAAGTAAAAGTGTTGCTACTAAAATGTTTTAGTGGCAATATCATGATTTCTGATATTTAAGCGAGTTGGATATAAAACTATTTTACAGATTCTATCACGTTTGTATTTGATTTGTAAATGCTCGATGTTACAAACATTTTACAGTATTCATGGTCACGGGAGGACCAAGGTATCTCACGTCCAACAAGACATTGTTTTTATAGAAATGTTTATCTACCCGCTGAAGTAAGTAGTTATTAAATTTTGATCCGCAATTTTGATACAAATTCATTGATAGTATCTAAAAGAAAATTAATCTAATACATTTTTCTTTTTTTAATAATATTTTTTATATAGAATCATTTTCATTCTTTGATTTCAAAGACAATCGCGATAAAATTTGTAAAAATGAATATGAAAATGTAGGTGTTTCTAATTAGAATAATAAAAATGAATAGTTTTATTCATGGTAAATTTTTGGATGATGATCGCCGACTGTCTCTTTCAATTCTATTTAATATTAAACCTAAGTAAGGTATTATTACACAGAAACAAAAACATACATACAGCTGTGATTATAAAGCACTATACATATACTTGATAATACAATTAAAAATTACTTATACTAGCCCTCACGTTGAGTGTTACCAGCTTATAATATATTTAAGGTCTAATTGAATATCTAATTGGCAAACCCGAGCCAATTTCGTAGTGCCGTCAACATTTGCGTCCTAAATAAAGATTTAGTATTTTGTTAGCGTAACAGCACTTAGAGATAATATATTTTTGAAATGAAACTTCTTTATCGGCGTTGGAAAAAAATTTCTTGCCTCTACCACAATCGATTCGAACGAAGAGTACTTTTCCCTGCGGAGTAGGGATAGCATGTCGTTTAAGCGGACTTACTCCTACCACTACTAGAGAAGGGGAGAGAGAGAGAGAGAGGGAGAGAGTGAGAGGGAGAAAGAGAGAAATGGAGAAAGAAAGAGATGGAGAAAGATAGAGATGGAGAGGGGGAGAGGGAGGGAGGGAGAGAGAGAGTGAGAGGGGGGGGGAGTGTGAGATGATGTATGTAAACGAGATTTGAAAAATAATTTGCCAAAGTTTCACTTCTGATATGTGTACTTTGTACGCATGCATATTTTTTTTAGTCCAGCGACTAGCCTGACACAGATGCTTAATTGTTACAATATATATTTCAGCAATAACTTCTGATAGACAGCAGCAGAATGGATATAATCATCATCCAACCTTAACTCTACATGAGTCTGTCTCTCACTGTTGGTTTCGGGCTTCCTCTACAAGGGTAGAGAAATTAAGCTTATCTCCCACGCCGGTCAGACGTTTTACTCCATAACTACATGGAGAATAAATATAATAATTTCATAAATTCTTCCCTTCGTCTTATTCAATAATCTATTTTCGTTTAGTATCAAGCAAAATAATACAATGGTTCTACGCAGTCGACTATGTCATGACAACTGCTGATATATCTAAAATTCGTGATTGATGTATTATGAGCGCAAGCAAATCTAAGTCATTAGTTAAATCTAATTTATGCAGAAAAACTGTATTTTACAGACAAGTCAATGCGATGTAACAAAATTTTCTGTTTTACAGACAAGTTCTTTCAACACCCACCATTGTGAAGAGTGAGGACCGCTTTAGTGCTCGTATTGTGCCTAAGAAGAAAGTATTTTATTCCATAAACACTTATCATTTAAAACTTTTTCATCCCTGTTCACCCTTCTCGGGCCATATATCATGAGGTTGGTATACGATAATCTCTGAAACACATCAATTTCAGCTCAACATTGTATGTTTATGTCTAGCTTGAAAAATTGCATAGTTTTGAATCTGATTAAAGAAAAAAATACAGTTAAAGATACATATATAGATATACCGAACGAACGTCTGGTTAAGAAGACATACAGTGCGAAAGTGGAAGGATGTAGGTACCGAGGGAGACCGATACTCACCTACGTAGACCAGATTGGTCACGTACTGAAGGAAGGTGGAGTCAAGAGTCTCCGAAACCGGCGAGCGTGTATGAAGAGAATTATGAATGTTGAGGAAGCGAGTGAAGTATGCAAGGATAGAGTTCTCTGGCACTCTGTTCACTCTGCCTACCCTGCAAGGGATATGGCGTGATGATATGTATGTATGTATGTTAAAGATAGAGAATATTTTATAGGCGATATATTTAGTATTTGTGATAAAAAATTTGAAATAACTTAATAACAAGTGTCGCCAAGTATTAACCGCCTTGGTACTAGTACAGATTAAAGTTTCGTATTGCTACCTTATTGTGCCTCAACAACTCTAGGCGATTTCTTCATTTCAAGAAAATTGCTGTCGAGAAAATGAAAACAGAAATAGCAATGTGGTACTTATTTAAAGACTTCTGAGATTGCCGCAGATTTATTTCGCTTCAGGTTTATGAATCAAATAAATATGAAAAGGAAAGGAAGGAATTATTTAATATTTATTATAAATAATATTTATGTATTAGAAAATTATTTTAGTAATAAATATATAAGTACGTTCGTTCTCCTACTCTTATCCCAATTACTTGGGGTCGATACAATATGTACTCTTCTTTCATAGTACATATTGTAAAAGTTATTGGCAATAGTTTTATGACCGGCCGCCTGCCAGACGTTAACCCTACTTGAGAATGTAATTGTTGACTAAACGGCGTCAGATGGAGTTGGCCCAGGTCGTTATAAGATTATTAGTCGTCTTTTACGACATCCACGAGCAAGGTAAGGGTTGGTAGTATTCGTAGCCGCTACCACACAGCACATAATAAATATATAGGTACATATTCTGAAATTATGCCTCATAATTAAGCTCAGAATCTGTTAGTTTTATTTATTTCTCTGGGTGATTAAATCAAGAATACTCAAATTTAAGTAAGAATAACTGTAATTAACATTGCTCAAATAATTATCACACTGAAGTGCCAATGGTTAAGTCCGTCATTTGCCTATATGATAATTATTGTAAAAGAAAAGGTCTCGAGAATTATTGAATTATTTTTGAGAAGAATTAGCGACTACATATCCGATGACGCAATGTTGGATAGTTAATTTTTTTTTTGTATTATTTACCTTAATTTGTTTCTTTAGTTCACTGGATACTTCTAAAGCAAAAACGATATATATTTTATATATTTCTAGACTCCCAAGAATCCATAAATTTAGAACAATTATTTGTGGGTTATGTAAATTTTTGGATAGTAGACACTTTACATATGAGTTACTAATTGCGAAAGGTGTTTCTAATTAGAATCTATAATTTGATTGTATTTTATATAAACAGGCTCAACCATCGCATCAAGCACGTTAGAAATTACTTCTTAGAGCCATACTCTCTTATCGCTTTCTTCACAGATTAATGTCAGCCAGATGACAGCTACTCTATCGCTAGCAATAGTATTGCTATATTGTCCGTCCGTCTAAGTCAAAGGTAGTGAAATTATTTATTTATTATGGAGATACGCTACATTCCGCATTCGTAACGACGACGTAAGAGAGCGAGTAGGTATGAAACAGAGTATTGGTGTAAAGATGCGAAAGGGAATGCTCCGATGGTTCGGACATGTGGAAAGAATGCCGAACGAACGTCTGGTTAAGAAGATATACAATGCGAAAGTGGAAGGATGTAGGTACCGAGGGAGACCGAGACTAACCTACCTAGACTAGATCGGCCATGTACTGAAGGAAGGTGGAGTCAAGAGTCTCCGAAACCGGCGAGCGTGTATGAAGAGAATTATGAATGTTGAGGAAGCGAGTGAAGTATGCAGAGATAGAGTTCTCTGGCACTCTGTTCTCTCTGCCTACCCTGCAAGGGATATGGCGTGATGATATGTATGTATGTATGTACGCTACATTAACTATGAAGCCAATGTGATTTAAATATATACTCAGAATTTGTGTATACAATATAAAAGTGCATAATTGCGTGATGGCTACTCTAGTAGTGATCGGGTGCCGCTTGTGGATCTAGTTTTTCTTTTTCGTTTTAATTTTATATTTAACTGTAAAAAAAATAATTCTTACTCGAAAGGTATCTCACTCGATTTAATACAGATCAAACATGGATCGAATAATTTTGATTAAGTATGTATTTAAAAAAAATACGAGCCCGCTGAGTTTCTCCGTTTTTGACCGCTTTCCGATCCGGGGGCAGATTCATTAAAAAAAAATATATTTAAATTTGATAAAATGTAAGTAAGTGTCTTTAGGGATCCTTATGCGTATTAAAAAATATGCATGATAATTCTAGTAGTTTCTCTAGTGATACTGGCAAGTAATAAATGTTTTACATCAAATAAATTTTAAATGTACCGTGAGCCTTGCAGGGATTACCAAAAGCATAAGATTTTAATAAGTACCGAGCCAAAAGGATTCGATTCAGTGTATACTTTGTCTCGGTTTTAAGTGATGGCAATATGCCAAGTGTAATCATTGTAGTACAAATATTTTATTATAAAACAAGATACTTTTAAACGGTTACATTATATGAGTTTTATATGGTATACGAAATCCTACATCTTCAATTCGATTTTCATTAGAAATCTGTGTTGTAAAAAAGGTAAAAAATACATCGATACGATGCTAAAGAAGAACGCAGTAAATGTGCAAAATGACCGGGGTTGGCGCACCTTCAATGCAATTAAGAGTGAATATCAATTGGACACGGTCAGAATACAATTACCTGTATAGCTACACCGTTCAGTCGGCGTGGTAAATCATTGATAACGGCTGTGTTGCAAGTGTTTAAAAGTAAAAGAAAAAACGCCAAGGACTAAGTCGTATCACTTGGCATTTTTTTATGTAAGTTCTCGTGCCTCAGTCAGAAAAATCTTTATTCAAGTATATCTAATATGTTTCAAAGAATCTAAAAACAATATATATTCTGAAAATGATATATATTGAGCTGTTCATGATTATTTTGACGGTAACTGTGTCCAAAATTTCCGGTATTGGAGAGAGAGCTTTTGAGGCTTGTAAGAATTATGGTCAGCAGATGCTCGAATGCCGCAACATATTACATCCGGAATCAAGAATCCGAGTTCCCATAGATCTCTTATTATATCCTCACATGGTGCTTATAGGATTTAAAACTAATGAAACAGCAACACCGTCTTGGAAATGCGGTGGCAGTCTGATTAGCGAGTCATGGGTATTAACTGCTGCGCATTGCACTGAAGACCTGGATAACGGCAAAGCTAGCGTCATGAGAATTGGTTTAGCGACCTTTGAATTTGATGAAGTTGATGAGCTGATTCAAGAAAGATCTATAAAACAAATCGTCCCACATCCCGAATACAAGCCAACTTCTAAGTATCATGACATAGCCTTAATGAAAGCAGCGCCACAATTCACCCTGAGCCGTGATATTAGAATTGGATGCCTGCATTTAGGAAAGGAAATCCACCATTTAAGGATGACCGTAATTGGTTTTGGTAAAACTTCGACAAGTGCATTGTTTGGGAGCCAGACATTAATGAAGGTTAACGTAGATCCTATTGATAGGAAAACTTGTAATCAATCCATGAAATTTCTAATCAAGAGGAAACTTTTAGCTGATGGCATAACGGAGAATCAATTATGCGCTGGTGATTATTTGCATGGTGGAAGAGACAGTTGTCAGGGCGATTCTGGTGGACCGCTGCAAGTGATGGATGAAAGAGTGGATTGTATTCGTACTTTTCCGTTACATACTATTGTGGGTGTGACATCGTTTGGGAGGGATTGCGGTCGAAAAATGGCCCCAGGAGTTTACACCAGGATTTCTAAATATATTGATTGGATTGAAAATGTGGTGTGGCCTAAACATTAATAGAATATGGTATATTGTAAAGACAGAATCGTTTATAAGTAATAACTTTAGTGGATAGTGAGAATATATTATGTGCTTTATTGTGAATATATGAAATCTTAAATACCTTATATTTTAGTTTTGTTCATATCTTTATCTAATTATTAATGCAAATGTAAGAAAATATCAATATTTAGATCCTGGAAACTAACTGAGGCGTGAAGTGTTATTGGGCTTTTCTCCAAGGTATTCTAAAAAAATAATCTCAATATCAAACTTTAGAATTAGTTTTCTAAAATCCTGGTTGATGAATGACAAATCCGTATATTTTATCCGTGTGGTGACGGAGTAAGAATACAATTCACCACCCCCTATCGTGGCCGTGGGTGACCGTAAGAGACGACTAAGGGATATAAAACGCATTTAACACCTATGCAAGAGAAGGAAAACTCGAAACAGAACCCTATACCAACACGTCTGACCAGCGCGGTATAGTAGGTTAATTGCCTTCCCATTACGGAGGAGGCTCGAGCCCAATAGTGCTGTGATGATGATGATGATGAATGACAAAAAGTTCACTTTAAGAGAGTAGATTGGTTAGTTAATGACAAAAAGTTCACTCTAGGAGTAATAAGCGAAATTGAAAGCTTGATAGCTATATAGCTAAATAGAAGAGCTTTACTTTTCCTTACTAATTTAGGAACAGAAAATGATAATAAAAAGGATTTTTTTTATTTCCTTCATTAAAAGACTAGCAGGCGCTCCACCTGATGGTAAATGGTAACTCCCGCTCATGGACCTATGCAACACCAAGAGCACAGTCAGTTTGCTGTTGTTCATAAGATAGGGTTTGGGGCGCCGGCTCTCTCACTCTCGGAATGAAACGCAGTAGCGCATTGTTAAGAATCAGAAGTTGATTGCCTGCGACAGTATGGTTTTACCCCTTTATGGTATTGGCAGGCTATGGTCTGGACGTACGTCGTCCATTCCGCCTGGAGCGACGGAAGAGCCGCGCGTGGCCTAATAACCCCTTGCTTAAACATTCGTGGCCAGCCCGGCGTGGCTTTACCTCGGACTTAAAATGACGAAAAATACTTTATAGAAATTCTATTACTTTATTTTTATTTCATTTATTCATTTTAGCTCATACATGTCCCACCTTTGGGCTCGAGCCTCCTCCATAATGACAAGGTAATCGACCTACTAAACTACGCTGGTCTGTCTGGCTGGCTGGTGGTGTTAAGTAATACAGGGGGTGGTGAATTGTATTCTTACTTTGTCACCACGGGTATGTATTATTAAGTTATACAAAGCCTAAAATACTAATTAAAAGAAATCCAGTTATACATGAAGTTATCATAATAACAGCTGAGCTTGTCAAAATATAGTTCATACCTAAGCATGTGGCTTAAAGGACCATAAAATATGAACAGGAAATTAGGAAACACCATATATTTTAAAAAAAAACGTAAATCCGACAAAACAGTCTGTTTGTGACAGCTTCCTTACCGCTAATATTTTCATAATACGCTGCTGCTTCAAAATAACTCGACTCACCTGAAACAAAAAAACAGTTAAGTTAAAAAAAAATCTATGCGAATGTTTCAGACACATGGAAGATGACGTAGCGTTAACATCGAGAATGGTATACGTCTAAAACAATAACGACGGATAGCTGTTATTTTTTTGGAAAGATGTCTTTGAAGTTTATGTTTTTTTTTTATAAAGACTTTAATCTGTAAAGAAATAATCTTTGTACTACGGGGGACTTTAGAAACATCCAACTAGCAGACAAAAAATTACACCCAGACTCAGAACAACAATGGATTTATGGATCGTACATAGTATTTGTCCCGCTTGAGATTCGAACCCTCGACACTTGGCACGGTAGGTGGGTATCTTAAGTACTAGGCCATCTGTGTATATAATTAGATAAAAAATAAATTCAGAAATAACTACTTTTTCAGATTTTAAAAAGTGAAAAAAGCGATAGGTTTTTTTTTTTCAAAATGACGAAGATTTCTTGTCGGCATCGTACGATAAAATAAAACCTTGTTGTGTTTTGGTAATTTTACTTAAGGAGTAAACTCCAGTCGTGCGTCGGAGCTGACACACAAAGTTTTTTTTTATTATTTACGATGGCAAACGAACAAGAAGTAAGTGTTACTGTCACAGCTAGACTGCTACAATTTAACCAAATCTCACCCTTCTGGTTTTCTCGCTCACCGAACGTATCACAACAGCACATGGCGATTGCCTAGACGTCAATTTTCTGCGAAAATGTGGTACTACCCCGAATAAAACGGCCTGCGGGAGTGGATATAAAACTATCAACAGTGTGATGAATGGCAAAGATCACTACGTATATTTATTCTGCTTCATTAAAGATTAGATATCAATGCAGTAATTCAAAGTAATGATCTTTTTGTAAATTAAAAGAAAGAAAGTTAAAAGTTTGAATGGAATTTCATAGTTGAATTTCAAATAGTTAGAAATATTGTGAAACCCAATCAAGAACAATTTTCATTTTTGATTGTGATTTGTTGGCGGTTTATGACAAAGGTTTTTTATATTCATCACCGCGGACACAGTTATTATCAACTTTTGACTAGTCTTAATAATCATGGGAACAATGTTTTTCTATATACCATCTAACCAATAAAATAACTGTATTTAATTTATGTAGCAGTAAAAAAATAACTACGGGCGGCTGCCAAATTTAATTTCATAGCATTTAATGTTAATTTGTTACGCTATTGTGTGATAGTCGGTTTTTACAAAACACGGTTACGGATGGGTACCGGTGCCGTCATATGCCTGGTGAACCATGCCGCTGTCAATAGATTATTCCCTTAAGGGGAAAACGTTTCGTGGAAAGGTTAATACATATATACTTTTTGTTATTTTTTTTACGTCTTCTATTACGTTTATATTTGTTTGTTACTTGGTCGACATTTCGATAATTTTCTAGCGTTCATGGTTACACGAGGGCCCCGGATACGGTCAGTTTACCCGTGAAAGATATTTCATAGGTAATACTCGCGTAGACATAAGAAGTAGTATTTTTTTTTATTATAACATGACGCGTTTTCCTCAAAAGGCCTATTTTTTTTTGTTTTTGCGGTGGACTATGGATGTGTCTCGCGTCTCGCCCCGCCAAATCAGTCCGGGGTGATGGAAGAGGCGGCGCGTGACCCCATAGATCCACCATGCAACTCTTCTCTTCGCCGTGCGAGCGGGCCACCGGTACCCGATCTTTGTCTTCGGTGGTCTTCCTCAAAAGGCCTACATATTATAAAAATAAAATATAGAACTATGTTTACTGATTCTATGCAATTTGTATTTGATTTTTAATTGTCCGACGTTCCAGATATTTTACAACGTTGAGGTCATGGGGTCATTCTCCCGTGACTATAAATGCTGTAACGTGTTCGAAACTTCGGATCAGTAAAAATAGTTTTATTTTAATTGTATAATACTCGCGTAAGCATCAGAAGTCATTATGATAAAATATACATAGATTTTGGCCCACTCAGAATTTATATACATTAAGAAATTTATTAGATTTCACTGGTAGGCAGCGGCCTAGCTAACGCAAAGGTTCATGAGCGGCAGTAACACTTACCATCTGGTGTGATGCTTGCACATTTGCCACTATAAGTAATAAAAAAACATCGTAAATTGAGTACTTCGCAACTAAAGAAAATTTTGAAATGACCCTAACCTTTGGAATATAGGTACTGTACGAAGTATAACGCACATCAAAACCACCAGCAGTATCTAACTTTTAAAAATAAGCTATTAAAGTTGAGATTAAGTTTAAAAGTCATCCTATTACACAAAAAAAAAACACAATTTACAAGTTATACGAAATGAGTGATATTCATTTAAACTTTTACAGCGAGCCGCTGGGTACACGAGACTTATTTAAGACTGAAAGTCAAAAATGGATATATAATGGTAGGACATTTTACCCTAATACAAGACAAAAATTTGACAGCACAGGTGGCTTAGTGGTTAACGTAACAATCTGATATACTAGTAGTGTTATGGGTTCGATTTCTACGTAGGACAATAATTTGTCAAAATATATGTTTGTAAAAAAGAGAAAAGGCCATGTTGGAGCAGTCTATATATAAAAAGCAGTTTTTTTTACTCTGCTTATAATGCAAGTACATACATCAGAATGATGATGATATTCGGTGGGGGTTTTTTTTTGTCTCTGGGTGTCGTAAAATACGACTAAGAAGAACCTAAGAAGGAAAAATCGAAATAAAACTCTATACCAACCGGTCTGATCAACATGGTACATTACGTCAACTGGCAACGTATATAAGCTGCTATGACGATAAATTCAGACGTGTTGTGGTTTCAAATTCGATCTTAAAAAAATACTTATTTAAAATCGTACATTTATAATAAAAAAATAAAAAAAGTGTGTGTGTCAGCTCCGACGCACGACTGGAGTTTACTCCTTAAGTAAGATTATCAAAACAGGCACAAAAAAAAGCTCATTTGACTAAAAATAATATATATATTTTTATTTACATTTATTAAAACTGTTCAGTGAAGTATTATCTCACGTCAGAAAGTGAAAGGTGCGTAGAATAGGTTGCGCACCAAAAACGTAACGAGGTCATTCGATCACTAGATTTTACTCCTCAAATTTTTCTCATACCGGGCGCCTTATATGAAAATCGATTCTTAAGAAGTAAACTCCAAAAATGGTTACGTAATATCCTACCATTTAATTCATGAGTACGTGTGGTTAAATATTAGTTAGTGGTGAAAAAGCTAAGACGCTTCAGCGCTGATATTTTAATAAAGCTAAAAGTCAGTACGAGATAATAATATTTAATATTAAAGTCTAAACTAATTATGAAATTAACATAAGGATTCATTGGCTTAAGATAACTTATGTATAGAAAGATATTAATAATTTCTGGTATATTAATGATTTTTGATTTTTACGCGAGTATAACACATTTGAAATAAAACTATTTTTACGGATTCTATCGCTTTAATATTTCGTTTTTTTTTTTATTGCTTATGGTGGCAAACGACCAAGCAGCACACCTAATGGTAGGTGTTACTGCCGCCCATGGACCTTTGCAATACCAAGGGTATAGGCTCGGCCGCTGTCTACCAATTCAAACCTCAAACCCACCCAGTTAGAGCTTCCCGCTCTCTCGCTCACCGAACGAAGCGCAATAGCATTTTGCCATTACTCAGACGTCGATCTTCTGCGAGAGTGTGGTACTACCCCGGACTGACCGGCCCGCGGCTGTAGATGATGATATTTAATTTCAACTCACACTTAACAACTTTCATGGTCACGGAATCCCCCAATGTTCAAACAACACAAATGTCGGGAATTTAAAAATCAAATGGAAAGGCTTATAGAATAACAATAGTTTTATTTCAAATAGGAAAATATTTATAATATTACTGAAAAAATAGTTCTACTATTACTTATTAAGTTAAAACAGTCAAATTTTAATTTGTCATTAAAAATAATCAGTACCTACATAAAATTATTAGTCAGGATTTTTTATTCTTTGCAATAACACAGTTTTTTGCATTAATAACTTAAAAATGCTACGTAAAAATATTTCGCCAAAAAAACCGCAAGAATGAGCACGGTATATTAGCTAACGACAGCTAAAAACTTCACAGATATTTCTGAGTGACATTTAATTTATTAAAAAGTCCTAGTTAAATTTAAAGAATTTACTCGCAAATCGAGTTTCCAAAGTATCCGTCACTCTATGCAGTATAACGTTTACCCATCTACGGGATATTGTGAAGTGTCGAATTAAACTTTTTCAATCATCTCGACGAATTGCCCCACCAGACACTTGCCGTACACAGAAATTCATTATTTTATAGACTTCGAATACTTTTACATCGTTTCTTATATATTTACTTACGGGCTAAATAATTTCTTAGATTGTCAAAATATCTTGTCAAACATGTAATTTTTTTGTGGGTATATTATTTTCTTGTAGTAACGAAGTAAGCATATAATTCAGCGTCACTTACTTTCAGAAGAAAATATTTTGGACTGCACAGATGGGCGTAGTGGTTAAGATACTGACCTGCCGTGCCAGTGCCGTGGATTCGATCCCTATGCAGGATAATACTTTGTGCGATTCACAAAATGTTGTTCTGAGTTTGGGTATAATTTGTCTGCTTTCATTATACGTTTGTCAAGGCCTCGCAATACAAGAATCATTTCCTTAACGCAGGGTGGAGTTTAAAGTTTAAAGAGAGTGTGGAGTGGCTTCGGGTGATCGGACCGGGGAATTGTCCGGTCACCCGACGCGAGGCCACCGCGTGAGGACGACGCCTCGACGGCGAAATCTGTCGGGGCGTCGACAGGAGAGGAGCCCGAGAGGGCATACCGCCGAGCGGGCCACCGAAGACAAAGATCCGGTACCGGTGGCCCGCTCGCACGGTGAAGAAGAGGTGCTTGCAGGGTGGGTCAATGGGGTAGCGCACCACCTCTTCCGTCACCCCGGACCGATTTGGCGGGGTGCGACGGCCATGGCCCAAAAAAAAAAAAAAAAAAAAAAAAAGGGTGGAGTTTAAAAAAAACTTTACTGCAATAGAGGTAACTCTGAAATTAAACCCTTTACTAACCCATCTGACCTGCGTACTATATAGTAGATATATTAAATAACGAACTTACCAGTGAGAATACGTGGATGCCTTCTCTACGTCAGCGTGGTATAGAACCTCACCACATAAGTCAAAGAACCGGTATCAGGGTCAGCCCAATGGAAATGGCTATGAGGTCGCACGCCGACCTTCCATCGCCTCGGACGGATTGGATCAGGTGTATCCAAACTCATCATTTTCCTACTCTTATCCCAATTACTTGGAGTCGATACAATATGTACTCTTCTTTCATAGTACATATTGTAAAAGTTATTGGCAATAGACTACCTACTATAAAAAAACATCGTAGAATTAAAGGCGAATTTCCTTTCTGTCATGGTTTGGCCTTATCAACATACTCTTGCGACATAAATGCGTTTTATAAAAGAAATATTGCGACCTTTACAAACAATAGTGTTATTTTTGTTACCATTTTTTTTCCTAACTATTATTTTGAAAACCATTAGATTTGTAGTAAATAAAATAATATATACATACATACATATCATCGCGCCATATCCCTTGCAGGGTAGACAGAAAGATCAGAGTTCCAGAGAACTCTTTCTTTGCATACTTCACTCGCTTCCTCAACATTCATAATTCTCTTTATACACGCTCGCCGGTTTCGGAGACTCTTGACTCCACCTTCCTTCAGTACGTGACCAATCTGGTCTAGGTAGGTTAGTCTCAGTCTCTCCCGGTACCTATATCCTTCCACTTTTGCATTGTATATCTTCTTAACCAGACTAACCAGACGTTCGTTCGGCATTCTTTCCACATGCGCGAACCATCGGAGCATTTCCTTTCGCATCTTTACACCAATAATAAAACAATAAGTATAAAATAATGTGATCATATAAATGTGATTATATATAAATATATGTTTAATTTAAATAAAACATTATAATATACCTAAATATATTGGAGTTTCGTGTTTATAAGTAAATGTTTTAACAATTCTTACTAAGTAAATAATGGAATCTTTTTAGAGACGTTTAGACGATATGTTTTTCTTAAACCATTAACGTTAAGCTTTTTCCGTGTGGTGACGGAGGAAGAATATAAAATTCACCACCGACTCTCTTACCTGTGGATGATCGTAAGAGATGACTAAAGGATATGAAACGCTTATAAAATCTATGCAAGAGAAGAAAAACTCGAAATTAAACTCTTTACGAATACGTCTGACGGGCGTGGTATACTTGGTCAATTTCCCTCCCGTTAAGGAGGAGGTTCTAGCCCAACAGTAAGACCTATATGAGCTGAGATGACGATGAACGTTAACATTATTATCTAATATAAATATTCGAGTTAAATTTTTTAATTGCTTTTGTGCAACTTTTCTGTTTTCAAATTATAGTGCAATGACTTCTTTAGAAACTTAAACTACCATGAACTTAATCATGCTTGTTTAATATGGAAATAATGTAAGGGAAAAAAAATTAAGTTGGCGACTTTCAAAACGATTGTTATACAAATTGAGTACAAGATTTTTAGTCAATCTGATATAAAACATGTGATACAGTCCAAATTCTAGTGCTTTAAGAGAAAACGAAAAAAAATGCAGTTAATTTAAAAAGTCGCTCCATAAATTCCAATGAAAATCGTATTAAACTAATATTGGAAGAATGTGTGTAGAGTCTTAGCAAATTCACGGTATAAAAAAGAAAAACAAAATTGACAAAATAATTTTTGAGCAATATGATAATGACCATAGTTTGATAAATGATATAGTTTTAATTATTGATAGGTACAAACACTTGTTACAAAACTATAAAACAGAAAGTAAAAATTCAACTAAAAATAAACTATTTAAATTTGAGGCACACAGGTCAGCTTTCATGACTTTACAAAAACACAATTAATGTAGGTACTTGTAGATATAGAACTTGTGGATCATAAAATAATTTGTCTTGTATGGAAATCGAGCACATGATACATAATAACCATGCCCGCCATTCGGGTTGGCAATTGTTTGCTTTTTCATTGTTGTAATGGGCATGAAACTTGAACCTTCGATAATTCGAACGGTAGGTTACTATTTTAACCACTGAGCCATCTATGCATTTTTTACTTTACTATCAATGAATATTACTATTTGAATTTTCTTTAAGATCGAAATATTTTTATAGCTTCTTTAAAAGCCAAATGCGTAATTTAGTCATTTAATTAATTATATTGTATAACTAATTTTATGAATTAATTAATTTTAATTAAGATAACTACGAGTCAACGACCTAGTTAGTGCAACTAGTGATTAGGCGAACAGCTTTTCTTGAACATCTTAATGGCACCTATGAGAGATAACAGTTTATAATAAAACATCGACTATAATGATGCAAAAAATATCAATCTAGAAGATTTCTGGAGATAGAAGACTCTCATGTTTCTGCTGTTCTAATAACCATTTTATCATCAACAGCACCTTAGCTCACATATGTTCTAGGGTTCGAGATTCCTACACAGTACGAGAGAAATTTACCTCCAACGCAACGCTGGTAAGTCAGATCGGTATAAGGTTTTATTTGGAGATTTCCTTCTCTTGCATAGTTTTTATTTGTGAATTATATCTCTTAGTCGTCTTTTACGACATCTGTGGACAAGACAGGGTATAGCGTATTGTATTCCTACAACGATAATACATGGAAAATAATAATATAGCTATTTAGATGAATTAAAATATCATCATCATCACTTTTCTCTTATCCCAATTACTTGGGGTCGTCGCTATATACTTCTTCCATACAATGCTATCATCTTTGTAGTGACTCCCTGTCTATCCATATCATGCTTCACTCAGTCCATGGATCTTTTCTTTGGTCTTCCTTTATCCTTAAAGCCTTTAACATTTATACTTAAAACTTGCCTACCAACATTACTTTTATCACGTCCATACCATGTCGTCTAATAAAAATATTTTCATGGAATTTATTACATCATTCTCCTACTCTTATCTCAATTACTTGGGATCGATACAATATGTACTCTTCTTTCATAGTACATATTGTTAAAGTTATTGGCAATAGTTTTATGACCGGCCGCCTGCCTGGCGTCAGCCCGCCATGGGAATGTAATTGTTGACCAAACGGCATCAGATGGAGTTGGCCCAGGCTCTTAGTCGCATTTTACGACATCCACAAGCAAAGTAAGGGGTGATAGTATTCGTAGCCGCTACCACACAGTAAACAGAAACTTTATAGCATCCATATTCAAGGGAGAACTAAGCTATTTGATGTCCAAAATAGCATTATTATAACAAAATTATTTTTAAGAAACCTAAAAAAAAAATATATATATTATGATATTACAATTCTAAAATCTGCCTTAGCGCCACAAACACTCGTTGGATAACGTCAGCTCGTACGTAGTATAAATCATATCACAAATGTAACTGATGGCTCGGTACTTACTGATCGATGTGGATTTACATGCCACGAAAATTTTGTATATGGACGTTTGTTGGGGAAAAAAAAAGTATTTTATACGTGTAATACAGGTGGTTTTTATTAATGTACCGTTCGATGAAAGATTTTGTAAATTTTGTTACAAATTATATCACTAAATATTAGTCTTCCAAGTTGGCGTAGTGGTTGACATACTGCCCTACCGTGCCAGTGGTATTACATTGCTCGATTGTGAATGTGGACGTGAAAGACCACTAAGAACTTTGTATCTACTTAGGCCAAATTCATTTGATGGTGTCTGAACCCGATTACGGGCGGAAAAAGGGTTATATCATCGTTTAATACAATTCTACTTGCAAAGTTTGAGCATTAAGTCTATACAATGTATAAACAAAGTCGGGTAGATGGCACACGTCTCCTTAAAGACGAAAATATAATACGATACAAGAATTAATAGTTCACGGTGGTGTAAATGGCAGCACGACTGGAACGGATTTCCAATAAGTGTGGGTTCGAATCCCACTTGTGACATTGATTTTTCGCTAGTAATTGGGTTTTTATAAATAATCAAGCATATCAAATGCTAAATTTCAGTCATTTGATGGTGTTTGATCAACAATTACAGTTCTAAAGTTTAATATCAGGCAGGTGGCCATTCGTAAAGCTATTATCAAAATTTTTACAGTATGTTCATTGGAAAAAGAATTTGTACATATTGCATCGACCCCCAAGCAATTGGAACAAGAACAGGACGACGACTCTATCACGTAAATTTTAATGAAACTCTTGAAATTATGCTGACGTAATCTGCCTGGTTAAAATAATATAAATTATCATTCTACTTCCCAAACATGAAAAACTATAATGTGTATGTTAATATTTAAAACTTTAAGTTATCTAAATTTAAAAGTACATCATCTAATATAATAATCAAATCAAATAGTTTTTTTATATACATCTAAGCACTTTTAAATTTTATTTGCAATTAATCTAATAATGTACAACCGGATTGGAACGTGGTCACAAGCTGAGAACTTCCTTCAAGAAACTCAGCGAACTATTCGATATAGGTAATATATCCAAATCTGTTTTGTTAATTCTATTCTGATGTACGAGTCTATGTACAATAAACTTATTTCTAAAATTTTAGATGATATACATTAATTATGGTTTCTGAAATTTATTACACATCCTCGAACACGAAGCCACCTAGAATGGTTCACGAAGACATTGAAATTAAGAAACACCAAAATTCAATAGAGAAGATGGCTGGGTACTCAAGATGAAATTCTGTTATTCACCTAATTAAAAATAAAACTAAGAAGACCACTACAAGACTACAAGACACTGTGAGGACTTAGTATACTATAAAAAATTGTATAATATATAGAATCATTTTATTTGTACTGACAGTGAATTTATATTAAAAATGTGGGCCAAAATTTAATAACTGATACTGTAGCGGGCAGATATGTAGTACATATACTCTGTAATAACGGTGACTTGTTGGACGTGGAACACCTTAGTCCTCCTATGACCATGTACACCGTTTCGAAACGTCGACTAATTAAAAAATAAATACAAACGCGATAGAATCCGTAAAAATAGTTTTATTTTAAAACATATATCTACGCTTTCAAATATACATAACTGCAAATATATCTGTTTTATTTTCCACCTGTAAAAATATGATTACCGAGTATTGGATTCCAATACTAATAATATTAAAAAAAATTATTCAGATATCAAAATTGTGCATTTCTATTCCAGAAGCGATCAACGGTATACCGTTCGACACGAGACAAAAATAACACTTAACCCTCGATGTTTTGCTCGATCCTCGCAGATCGTTCAATTTTCGTTGTGATCCACTTTTTAGAGAAAACTAATATGAGGCATTACTTCCCCCCCGAGCGGTAGCAATCCGAGATACGTGCGGATTTTTATTTTTGTAAGCACACTATGCACCGAGATTTAGCTTGTAATATAATCGAAATTGAACAGAATAAACGGATTTTAAACTCGATGGAACGATCGCGCTCACGAAATGGCTGGCTTTGAAATTTTACGGGGATTATAAAATAACTATAATGGCCATTGTCATACTAATATTGTATAGAAAATGGTTATTTCTATGGTATAATTTCAATAAACAATTGCTGTAACTGTCACAATTGAAGACCATCTCTATGTATTGTTTCTCAAAGTCGTCTTTTTGTTATTGAACAATATCTTCCATAATACTGGGTCGATTTAGTTTCATGCGTCATTTAGAAAATTATTTTAGCCTTTATTTTTGAAAAATAAGTAAAAATTAAAAAAAAAAGCGTTTATGTCAGCCCGACGCACGACTGGAATTTACTCATTAAGTACGATTATCAAAACAGGCGCAAAAAAAGCTCATTTGACTAAAAATATATATGTATTTTTATTTACGTTTATTAAAACTGTTCAGTGAAGTATTATCTCACGTCAGAAAGTGAAAGGTGCGCAGAATAGGTTGCGCACCAAAAACGTAACGAGGTCATTCGATCACTAGATTTTACTCCTCAAATTTTTCTCATACCGGGCGCCTTATATGAAAATCGATTCTTAAGGAGTAAACTCCAATAAACCGCAAAAAAATGTTTTCATTAAAAAGAAACGGATAATCGAGTGTATATCCGTCTGGTGACGAAGTAAGAATACATTTCACCACCCCCTATCTTACCCGTGGGTGATTGTAAGAGACGACTAAGGGATATAAAACGTATATAACATCTATGCAAGAGAAAGAAAACTCGAAACAAACCCCTATACCAACACGTCTAGTATCGTATAGTAGGTTAATTTCCCTCCCATTACGGAGAAGGCTCGAGCCCAACAGTAGGACATATATGGGCTGTGATGATGATGAATCGAGTGTATAAACTTTTTAAGGACGTATGTTCATCAAAGTGTAAATATGCCATTACTAGTTTACATTTAAATATGAAATAAATTCTTTACTAAGGGTACAAAATACTGGCAACGATTTTTAAGGGTGTACAGATAAAACATATTTAAAACAATATAAATTTAAATTCTTTCAATCATTTTTCTTTAAACCGAGTATATAATGATGGGTACGAACCCGCTACCATGAGAGCATAATTGTGTAATTACACCATGCTCCTTATACGAATTTCTATAGAGTTTTCTTTATTTCGCAATCAGAATTACTTATAACACTTTTATGAAGTTTTATGATAATAAGCTTATACGTAATACCCTTTTCTACCACAGAGAAAAGAAACTACAAAAAATAGTTCAAATTCACCATAAATAGAAACGGAAAAAAATTGCCACGTCCGCCTCTTGAAATGTTCGTAATCATTAAAGTGGCTTCCCTTGTATTACTAAGATAAATAAATGGACTTAACGGAACGATAATATCGTCTAAGTTAGGTAGGTCTATTTTATAGAGGCGAAAAATAGATACTTTTAGTTTTCTAATCTTTACGAGAGTATTACGCGTATTGTATTTGATTTTTAATTGTCCGACATTTTAAACATTACAGCGTTAATAGTTACGGCAGGAGTAAGATTCACATCCAAAAAGTCATCGTTATTACAGAATTATATCTACCCTTTTTTTTTTCGCAAGGTGGGACCATGGATGTGGTCGCGCCCCGGAAAATCGGCCCGGGGCGACGGAAGAGGCGGCGCGCAACCCCATGGACCCATCCTGCAAACACCTCTCTTCGCCGTGCGAGCGGGCCACCGGTACCTGATCTTTGTCTTCGGTGGTCGAATTATATCTACCTTACAGTATCAATTATTAAATTTTGACTCACATTTTTAATATAAATTCATTGCCAGTACAAAAAGAAAATGATTCTTTTATATAAAACTTTATATTGTTTATGTTCAGTTATTGTTAAACAATTAATTTCATCATCATCATAGCCCATAAATGTCCCACTGTTGGACTCGAGCCTCCTCCACAATGGGAGGCAAATTAACCTACTATACCGCGCTAGTCAGACGTGTTGGTATAGGGTTTTGTTTCGAGTTTTACTTCTCTCGCATAGATATTATATGCGTTTTATATGCTTTAATCGTCTCGTACGATCATCCACGGGTAAGATATGGGGTGGTGAATAGTATTCATACTCCGTCACCACATGGAAATAATTTACATAATATAAACAATTAATTTATTTAAATAAAATCAAATAAAAACGCGATAGAATACGTAAAAATATTTTTTTAATTTTCAAATAGATACTTTTTTTGATAAATTTTTATTTTTTTTTTCACTTCAATCATCATCAACCTGCTGATATCTTAATCTTGGCGTCGACGCAATATGTGCACAGCTTCCACTGTAGATGTTGAAAATGTTTTGGCCAATAGTTTTATGACCGGCCGTTTGTCTGACGTCAACCCTCATTGGTATTATAATTGTTGACCAGAAGGCTTCAGATGTAGTGGGGTCAAGTCTTAATCGTATTTACAATACCCATAAGCAATGAGTTGGTAGTTTTCGTAGCCAACATCACATATTTTAATACAAGGTAAAAAAAACCTACCTACTCTGCAAGGGATATGGTGTGATGATATGTATATTTTTTTTTATCCCATCTAAATCTGTTCAACTGTTATTTTTTTTTTTAAGGCGCCACCCTGGACTAATGAAATAAACCCTGTATTGCGAGAGACTTTACAAACATGCAATTAACGCAGACAAATTACACCCAGACTCGGAACAACACTTTGTGGATCACACAAAGTAATGTCCTGCGTGGGAATCGAACCCACGGCACTGGCACGGCAGTAGGAAGTAGGTAGGAAGTAATATATGTATGTATGTAGGTAAAAAAAAAATATAAAACTATCGTAGTGTGTTTAAAATACAAAGCATATCACATCCTTATTAGTTTCTTGAGGGGAAACTTAAAAAAATATGAATCGAACGGGTGAGTGGACAGTACAACTCTTTTACGAAATTGATTACACCAATGTTGGTTGGCATTACTTCTCTTATGGTGACCTTTATATTTAAAAGTAGACATCGACAGGCTTAGTATATAGTTTAAATGTAGATGAATAGAAAAAAAAAGTGTGTGTGCCAGCTCCGACGCACGACTGGAGTTTACTCCTTAAATACGATTATCAAAACAGACGCAAAAAAAGCTTATTTGACTAAAAATAATATATATATATATATATATTTATTTAAATTTATTAAAACTATGCAGTGAAGTATTATCTCACGTAAGAAAGTGAAAGGTGCGCAGAATAGGTTGCGCACCAAAAACGTAACGAGGTCATTCGATCACTAGATTTTACTCCTCAAATTTTTCTCATACCGGGCGCCTTATATGAAAATCGATTCTTAAGGAGTAAACTCCAATAATAAAAATAAGTTTTTGCTGAATACCTTCGTAAAAAAGTTAGATTTAGGGCGAAAGAAAAAAAAATCGCTCAATCTATTTAAAACTAAGCGCTTACGTTTTGATAAAGAAATATTAATGATCTGTTGAAACAGCAATGAAGATGAACGAGTGTATATCAGATTTAAAGTACTAAAAAGATTATTATAAGGCTCCTAAAGATTATTACAGCTTCAAATCTAAAATAACAAATCTAAAATAACAATATTTTTACAGATTTTTTGGGTTAGTATTTTGCTTGTCAGACGTTTCAAACGCCGCGGGCCGATCCGTCTGGGGTAGTGCCACATTCTCGCAGAAAATCAACGCATGAGAGCACTGGAAATGAGCTGCTGTGCTTCATTTAGTGAGCGAGAGCGCCGGCAGCCCAACTTTCTGGGTATGTTTGGTTTTATTTGGTTTTATTAATAGGCAGCGGCCTAGCTGTACTCCTGGTATTGCAAATGGTATCGAGCGGCAGTAGTACTTACCATCAAATGTGCTCGTTGCTCGTTTGCCACTAAGAGCAATAATAAAAACAAACTTGAGCGTTCATAATCATGAGAGAACACATCACCTTACGAGATCAATCTTCCCGTTTAATTTTATACAGGGTGCCGATTTTATTACTAGAATAACTTAAACTGGGTGTAGGAATGCTATCATAAAAAATATTAAAGTTAGTTGCAGACTCTCTCTGCCCAATCCCGAGATAAAGTGATTTGTTTTTTATCAAAACAGTAGGTTTGTCACCGTACATTATCCTGGTAGGTACATTTCGACCAGCTGTGCGGCGGCGAGCGCAGCGAGAGCGGAACTATTTGCCTACTAGTTCAGTGCCACACGCATGAGTATATAAGCCTACATCGAATTTTTATAGTACAAGTGTACTGACCGCTTATCAGTAGGGCAATTTAATCAAAACTTAGGTAGTATTTTTTTTTACTGTTTTGGATAGTGTATCATGGTCTGATACGGGGTGTATCAAGGATTCTACTAATTAAATCGGCAATCTATATATGTATGTATTGATCACTAAAGCATCAGAAATTAAAATGAACCTCCACGAAAGGATTGGTAGTATTATTACCATATATCAATGCAGCGCTTAAATACCATAAATCTTTGTAAACCGAGTAAATATGTATTGTATCAACAGTTCTTGCTTTTTTTTGCAAATATCGTGTAAAATGAATGAAATATATAAATTTATACACCAAGAAAGTTCTCTGGAGTTTAACTTGTCTGGACAGTATCATACGCTTTAATACGAATAAAATAAACATTGATAGTAAGTAGTAGAGGTTAATACAGTAAATGTTAATGACGGTTACCTATCACGTCAGTATTGTGACTTCGATTCCCAAGCAGAACCATACTTTGTACGATCTACAAATAGTTGTTCAGAGACTGAGTGTAATTTGTATTCGTTTGTAAAATTCAACAATACAACGACCATTTTCAAAGAAAAAAAAAAAACAAGCAATGCAATAACAAGAAATAAATCTTTACAGCCACTGTCAAGTGAAATCCGAGATCATTATAAAACCTGAGGTCAGTTTAAAGCGGAGGTCATTATAAGAGCGCATTGTCCGTCCGTGATTAACCATCTCTGTACATTGGTGATTGGTTTTAAAATGAATTGAAACAACCATTTTTATCGCCAAAGTAATATCGTATAAAAGCACAGTATTAATCCGCTTATTGATTGGAGGATTAAATCAAGCTATTAAACTTTAACGCGACTATGCTTGTAATGTTTGCTTTTAATTAAAATTTAATTTGTTTTGAAATTTTTATTGAGAGCAATATATTTGCCGAATGGTTATGAGTATGCCCTGTGTGGTGATGGAGTAAGAATACAATTCACCACCCCCTATCTTACCCGTGGATGATCGTAAGAAATGATTATGGGATATAAAATGCTTATAACATCTATGCAAGAGAAGAAAAACTCGAAACAAAACCCTATACCAACACGTCTGACCAGCGTGGTATAGTAGGTCAATTTCCTTCCTATTGTGGAGCAGGTTCGAGCTCAACAGTGGTACATACACATATGAGCTCAGATAATGATAATAACGATGAGTAAGAATGTAATGAGAAATCCGAATCTATCCATCAATCCATTCAAGTCTACATTTCGACATAGGGCCTTCCTAATTCTCTTCAAAAGCGGTGCTGCCCGTTTCCCTGGTCCTCTCTTAGTTAGTTTAATAACTCCCGTAGAAAAGTAAGAGTTGGCACTACATAATATTTTTAAATGGTCATCACTTTGGTTCATGACATGTTGCGTCTGGAAACTATCATTAGCAGGACGGTTTGAATAAAAAGCAGAACGGTCTATCTCCGGGCTGGCCACGGACGTCAAGGATTCCGTATCAGTGGCCGGCCTAATGACGATAGAGAGGTAATACGGTGGGTGAGGTTGTCATGTGTCGCCCTTCCGTCGCTCCGAATGGAACGGTCGGCGTGAGTCCAGATATATAGCCTGCCAAAAAAAGAGCTATTGTTACATTTTTTTCTTGGGGTAAAAACTATAGTATACTCATACTCTACCCAATCAATCATGGCCGATAAAAGGGAAGGCGGGCGATCTCATAGCCTGCCCTATATATATATCTCTCTACGCCGTGAGAGTGGGCTACCGGAATAAGGTGTTTGTCGTCGATAGTCCGTATATAGGGCTGTTACTATCCTAGCCATCGCCCCCGCCCTTTCATCGCCCTGGACGGATAGGATGGCGTGTTTACAGATCATAGCTTACCAAAAAACAATTTTATAAAGACATCCAATTCAATATTGAAAAATAAAATATCGTAACGAACAGACACACTGCAAGTAAATTGTTACATAAGATATTTCGAACAAACAGATTAATACTGCAAACCTTTAATTCGATAATTGAATCATTTTGTTAGGTATTAAAACGACAAGAGTATAACATTTTAATGGACGTCCTTTTCAATTTAATGATTTCATCTAATTACTAGCTATGCAGCTCTGTTTGAGGGGATTAGTTACTGAGCGTTATTATTTTTCAAATTACTGAAATTTAGCATTTAATATGCTTAATTATTTATAAAAACCCCGATTACGAAGAGAAAAATGATGTCACAAGCGAGATTCGAACCCGCGCCTATTGGGATTCCAGCCCAATCGTGCTGCCACTACACCATACGTGAACCACCGTGAACTATTGTAGGACATGCAAATCTCGCTTTGTATCATATTTACGTCTTAAGCCATCGGACGTATGCCATCTACCCGACAATGTTTACACATTGTTATAGGCTTAATACTTCAAACTTTACAGTTAGAATTGTATTAAACGATGACACAACCTTGTTATTCAAATTACTGAAATTTAGCATTTAATATGCTTAATTATTTAATAAAAAAAAGTTATTATTTTGCATGAATATCTGTTTGGTTCCACAACCTTAATAATAACGTCAACATTAATAATTTCCATAATAAGTTAATTACAGTTTTTGTTGTCTCAACAGTTGTTGTGACAACGGCAACTGGGCAGACCGTTTGACGGGCATTTTTACTACACCTAATATTATATACTTTTTCGTGTGGTGACGGAGTAAAAATACTATTCACCACCCCATATCTTACCCGTGAGTGATCGTACGGGACGACTAAGGCATATAACACGAATATAATATCTATGCGAAAGAAGGAAAACTCGAATCAAAACCCTGTAGCAACACGTCTGACCAGCGCGGTATATTAGGCTAATTGCCCTCCCACCGTGCAGGAGGCCGGAGCACAACAATGGGACTTTTATGGGCTGTGATGATGATGATGAATATTATATACTTATAGGCGCAGTTCCGATTCTATTGAGTGAGGAATAACTGTAAAATAACTGGAAAATTTCACGCTGTTGACAGTTCTCTGTCTACAGCCGCCGGCCGGTCCGTCTGGGTAGTGCCACACTCTCCCAGGAAATCAACGTCTGAGTAATGGCACTATACTATTGCACTTCGTTCGCTGAGCGAGAGAGCCTGAAGCTGAACTGGGTTGGTTTGTATTGGTTGGCAGAGGCCTAGCTATATACTCTTGGTATTGCAAAGGTCCTTGGGCGGCAGTGACACTTATCATCAGGTATGCTGTATGTATATATACATATGTATATATTAAGCTTCATGAAATAAGTAAAATTAATGCGATCTCTACGGAAAATCTGAGGAGTTAGGCTGACCGATCGCATTCGTAACGACGACGTAAGAGAGCGAGTAGGTATGAAAGAGAGTACCTATTGGTGTAAAGATGCGAAAGGGAATGCTCCAATGGTTTGGACATGTGGAAAGAATGCCGAAGGAACGTCTGGTTAAGAAGATATACAATGCGAAAGTGGAAGGATCTAGGTACTGTGGGGGAGACCGAGACTAACCTACCTAGACCAGATTAGTCACGTACTGAAGGAAGGTGGAGTCAAGAGTCTTCGAAACCGGTGAGCGTGTATAAAAAGAATTATGAATGTTGAGGTAGCGAGTGAAGTATGCAAGGATAGAGTTCTCTGGCACTCTGTTCTCTCTGCCTACACTGCAAGGGATATGGCGTGATGATCTGTGCGAAGGCGGGCGGTTAAAAGGTACAATTAATGAGGGATAGAAAATTTATCAGAACATAAATCGACGCAAACAATGCCACGAGCATAAGCAACACTTAATAAACCACGTTTCAATAAAACGTGATTTTTTACTCATTATAGTAACCTACATTAACCTGGTATCTAAAAAAGTGTCACCAGCGAAGCGTATACAAGAGAAGTGGACGTAATCCAATTATCTTATTTTTCGTGTATACAAATCATCCGGCACGAAATGTATTGATCGGTTTATTATTATGTATCGGTTGCGAAGAAAGAGAGGCCTTCATTGGTACTTGTATTTAATATTAAATAGGCATATTACTATATTCAATGCATTTATAACCCTTTTTTTGGGATACCACTGAACCAGAGATTCATTATCTTCACCATCTCAGCCTGCCTCGACTAGCCTTGAGGTCCTTCGGTCGGGACACGACCACAGCCTGCTTCCCACTCCTCTAAACAAAAAATAAGCCCACCATACCACGCTGGTCAGCGGGTTACTATGTTATTTCGTTGCTATGTATTTTCGTTTTCTCTCATAGACTTTGTATGTACATATATTGTGTTCCTAGTCCAACTAGTCGTCTTTTACAACACTTATTGACAAGAAAGGGAGTGGTGAATAGTATTCTTACTCCATCACCACAAAGACCAAACGTTAATTTTATTGATTTCCATTGAAAGCATAATTTTAAGGGTTTTAATTTTTTTTCTGAAGAAACCTAATTATATTTTGATATAATAGTAACTTAGGCACTACGTACAATATCAGCTATCTATGAGTGAAATATCCAATACTCGCGTTATCGAGATTAACTGGGAAAAAAAAGACAACTATTTCAAATATTCATTTGTAATATAACAAGAAAGAAAAAAGAAAGGAAATCTTATGCTAATATTCAGTAAAAATCATTATTTTGACATTACCAATAGGCATTTAATTTCCATTAACCTACATTTATACAGAGTAATGTAAATGAAATATCATTATAGTCTGTCTAATCTAAGAAGTGCACTTTGACAGCTGTCTGATTAAGTTGTCTAGGTATGTGAACCAAATAATCGCTATCGAAAATATCCGATTTTACTGAGAAATCGATATTGATTCTTTATAAATAATAATCGGTTTATTTTTTATTTTTAAAAAAGGTGATGATTAAATTAAGTACTAAATTAGTACTAAACAAATTTAATTATTTCAGCATAGAATCTATTCATCATATTTAGTAGAATTAGGTTAATTAAAAACAAAAATTGGATTTGAAAATGGCTATTTAATAAGAATTACTACTATTACTTGAATTATCAGCGTCGCGAACATTAATAATTATTTCCTCATCAAACAAAGTGTCGAAATGTACATCTCTGTCAAAATCTCTATTCGATTAATTGTATTATTGTAATATTTTTACCGATTATTTGGATATTCGTGAATTGGAAGTTGTCAAGCTGTACTGTATAGAATGTGATGACGT
Source organism: Lymantria monacha (assembly GCA_905163515.2). NCBI lineage: Eukaryota > Metazoa > Arthropoda > Insecta > Lepidoptera > Erebidae > Lymantria > Lymantria monacha. The sequence continues at coordinate 6,781,713 of LR991107.1, read as the reverse complement.
GACATTGTTAGGTCGTTAATAACAATTACTATTTACCATGTTATTTTTATTTTAAATTATTTTTACGAGTTTCAACATTAGATTATTGTACAAGAAAGTCACCTGCAATGTTAATTATGTAAATAACTTAATAATTGTTTAAAATTTCAGATTTAGTATTTACAATCATGTGTATACGTTTGATCGAGGTTATTGTGTATTAAAAAATGTAAAACGTCAAAATGCATTTCTTAGATTAGATGAACTATAGTCTACATAGATTTGCTACAGAAAATGGGTTTGAAAGTCGATAAAAATAACACTAGTAGTAGCAGTATTTGATATTTCAATGAAGTCTTTAAAATAAATTCGTTGCATATGCATGCGCACGCGACGCTTTCATATAGATTGAACCGATTGTTATCCGAGCGAACGCTTCAGCTGTTATTGGAATCATAAGTAATGATATAGGGCTGTCAGACAACAAGAAAACAGTTTTATTTAGTTATTTCATACATAAGTTTTTTATTTGTAAATGTCGAAATAGTAAGAATATCATTTTATACAATATCCATCACCCCCTTTTTCCTTTTTATAAAAAACAAACGACTAGGCAATAAGGCCAAATAAATTCACCGTTGTGGAAAAGGCTGATGCCCAGTGGTTGAGCGTATATATTCATATATGAAGATATTATTAATTAATTTGAATATTATGACGCATAAGCTTACATTTAGGCAACAAAAATAAAAACTAACTAAATGAAAAAATACTTTTATTTTAAATAAATACATAAAAAAAATTCTCCATTTAGTATGTATTTCTTTTCTAATGATAAAAAAATAATAATTTCATTAGGTCTATAAGTTTATATAATAACTAGCAGGCCCAGCAAACTTCATTCCGCCTAACAGTCAATGTATGCAAAGTAAAAATCCTACAACTCGACAGCACCGGGTCCAATTGTGAATCTAAACCATTCTTGAATCTACTTGAATACCCACAATAAATTTCAACAAAATCCGTCCAGCCGTTTAGGAGTAGTTCAGTGACAGACACTCGTACATAAGAATTACATATTTAAAGAAGATAAACATAAAATAATTCTTTATATATGTAATCATTTCTTCAAAATTTTGTATGTATAATGATTTCTGATGTTTACACGAGTCTCACACATTTGAAATAGAAACGCAGTCCTCGTGTCCTCCCGTGCCCATGAACATTTTAAAGTGTTCGAGGCGTCGGGAAATTAAAAATCAAATAGAAACGCGATAGAATCCATAAAAATAGTTTTATTTCAAACACTTTGTATATATTTATTAGTTTAACAAGAAAATAATATAAAAATATATTGAGCTATAAAAAAACTTTATAACAAATATTTGTCAACCCTATATATTTGCTGAAATGTCATTTAATGTACAGTAGTACTTCACGTTTGATGGACACTGGATATGAATCTATTTATTCAAAAAAATACAGCCATAGCTATGAAAAAATTGCGTTTTAAAAAGTTTTGAAACAAAAAAATATTCAATAAACCGATATTCGAGTCATAGTTCTGGTTGTAAACTATTTCGCCTTAAGAGACAGTTATTGTAAAAGAAGGAAAACTCGAAATAAATTTCTATGCTAACCTTAGTGTAGTTAGCCTTTTTTTGCCGTGGACTCTGGAAGTGGTCACGGCCCCGCGAGATTGGTCCAGAGTGACAGAAGAGACGACAACTCCGACGAAGACTCTTCACCGTGCGAGCGGGCCACCGGTATCCGATCTTTGTCTTCGGTGACTCGCCCGGTGATTTACCCTCGCGGGTTCCTCTTGAGTCGATGCTCCGGCAACTTTCACCATCGGGGTATCGTCCTCACGCGGTGTCCTCACTTCGGGCGACCGGACTAATCACCGGTCCAATCACCCGATACCTCGGCTAGGTAGTGTAATTAGCCTTGGAGTACTTTTCTCTTTTTTGTAACTATATGGGATGAAAAAAAGGAAGATTCATTATATAAGAGAAGAACGCATTATCTTAGCCTTATTCAAATCATAATAACTGCGTCCATAACTTCGTCATCTTTATGCATAAGGCTTGATTTAATAATACTAATATTTACGGTTTCAATTAATTGTTCAGTCAGAATTGAATAATTCACTTATTAAGTTTAACATAATTGTGAGAAATTATGGCCGCTACCAATTCTCCAGTAGGTAACATTATGTTAGTTATATATTATCATAAGCCTCCACAATTCTCTGCCTTATTAGGTTTCAAGCTTGACAAAGACTATATATTACAGATATGGCATTTTTGTTGTACGTAATATATCACAACGTTTTGTAACGCTGTTATGTTTTATCGGCGTGCAAACGGACAAACGAATCTATAACTCGGCATGCCTTTTTTTGTATTGCAGATGTTGTACAAGACTCATTTTAATCGGGAGTCCATTGACAAATTGCATGTGCGCCTCTTTTAAGAAAAAAAAGTGTCGTACAGAAAAACTAGGTTTTTATATTTTTGATTGCACAAGTGCATAGTATGCACTTGTGCAATCAAAATTGGGATTACCTGGAGACCCAGTTCTAATGTAGAACACTTACCAAACTAGTTTCATTACGATTTTATTTTCGCCTGGGCGAAGGCACGTCATCATGTTATCCCTCACCGCCAATTAACCGCCATCGGTATTAATACCTTGATTTTGATGGCGCACTACGTGAGCTACCTACCCCAATCGAAGTCCCATTAACAAAGCGCCGAGATATGCCTTCATGCTTTCTGTGAACTAATTTTCGATCCGACTACCGCCTCGGCTACGGCAGCTTCAGGCATTTTCCAGCTGCACAGTCCCACTCGCCAACAGCATTTATTAGCCCGGCTGTCGGGATACCCCTTCGTACTAATAGCTAGTAGCTAGTATTAACCACTGAGCATCGATTAGTGTCACTAACGCGACAAATCTAATTGCCTGTGCGTTATTAATTTATATTTACTCAAATCAATACAAAGTACATAACTAGAATTATATTTATTGGTTTGATTTGACACTTACTCATTTTAATAGATATATAATCAGTTTATCCGTGTGGTGACGGAGTAAGAATACAATTCACCACCCCCTATCTTACCCGTAGGTGATCGTAAGAGACGACTTAGGGATATAAAACGCATATAACATCTATGCAAGAGAAGGAAAACTCAAAACAAAACCCTATACGAACACGTCTGACCAGCGCGGTATAGTAGGTTTTTTTTCCCCTCTCATCACGGAGGACGCCCGAGCCCAACAGTGGGACATATATGGGCTGTGATGATGATGATGATGAATCAGTTTACCGCGTTCATGGTCACGGAACTCCTCCCGTACGAACGCTCTAAAGTATTCGAAACGTCGAGAAATTAAAAAACCAAATACAAACGCGATAGAATTCCTTAAAAATAGTTTTATTCATACCGTTAATAGAAATAACGATAATGATTTCTACCAACGGAATTATTCTATGAATATCTGATCAGCAACGTTTTAGTATTTAGTTAAATTTGCATATTTCTACATTCGAGAAGACGGTCTGTTGTTTTAGGGTAGTCGACCTCTTGACAGCACATTCACGAGGATGATAAGCGAGTAAAGATTCTGTTTGTTGTTGTTTAGTAAATCTCGTCTTAGCATAAGTGATAAGGTAAGAGCCTCCTAAATGTTTGTTTAAGGGCAACTTGGTAAAGAGGAATCTTAAACATTTAAGGTGAAAATTATTATAGGACTTGTCATAACTTATATTTTTTTTGTATCTGAACATAAAAAAACTCTCCATCCACGTTCAATAAATTAATGCTAAAATTATAAATGCCAATAACCAAGAATAGTCCTTCCAGCAAGACTCGGCGCCGGGTCATAAAGCTCGGTCTACGCAGTCTTGGTTGGAAACGAACGTTTCGAACTTCATCAGAGCTGAAGACTGGCCGTCGTCTAGTCCCGATCTTAATCTGCTGGATTATGATTTATGGTCAGTTTTAGAAAGTACGGCTTGCACTAATAAACGCCATGATAATTTGGAGTCCCTAAAACAATTCATACGATTGGCAGTGAAAAATTTTCCCATGGAAAGAGTGCGTGCTTCTATTGACAACTGGCCTCAACGTTTAAAGGATAGCCAATGGAGACCACTTCGAATAAGATTTTTATATTTTAATTTTTTTTATATTTATGTATTAAAAGAAGATGTCATTCACTTGTTGTCGGAGTGCTCTAGATTTCAGTCTGCTAGAGAAAATTTAATTATGGAACTAAATGTAAATGTGAGTGATATAGGGATGTTTCATCACATATTGTCATCACCTAGTTCTGAAGCAGCCTATAAGTTAATTAAGTTTGCTATGTTACGTTTTAAGTAGTATGTAATTATTGATATACGATAGGACTGGCATGTACATTTGTATACAAGTCCCTAATACTAAATAAAGAGAAAAAAAAAATATTTATGTATTAAACTAACACTCTGTAAAAGTAATAAATGCTTTATGCAATAAAAAAACTTTGTTACAATATTTATGGCAAGACTAGGTATATTTGGCGAGTACTCAATACTGGGTGTCAGTTTTCGAATATCACTGTATTATACAGGCGGCTTTCTAACCACATCCCTTCTACTCATCTGGAGTAATAATGAAGCGGAATAATACATGTCATGCGAATATACCAATTACCAACTACATTTGCATACACCTAAAAGCTAAGTACCCATAAAAGTGTATGTTTAATAATAATTTTCAATTTTTTTTTTCTTCGCAAGGTGGGACCATGGATGTGGTCGCGCCCCGGCAAATCGGCCTGGGGCGACGTAAGAGGCGGCACGCAACCACACGGGCCCACCCTGCAAACACCTCTCTTCGCCGTGCGAGCGGGCCACCGATACCCGATCTTTGTCTTCGGTGGCCATGTTTAAATATAACTACGAGTATGTTTGCAAAGGAGCTAATATTTTTACATACCTACATCATAATCTGCCCATAAGATCGATCCTATAGGTTTATGCCATACACCGCTACGGAACAGTTCATCAATTCAATTATAAGGTTATCACCAAATAAGGGGTAAGGCAAATTTAGGATTATGTTTTTATAATCTGCTTAGAACAAGAAGAGTACATATTGTATCGATCTCAAGTAATTAGGATAAGAGTAGAAGAATGATGAATCTGCTAAGAACAGCTCAACATTACGTGCTAAGTAAATACCCCTGCTCCAAATTGATGGTTAGATAGTAAATTGCTACTGCAACCAAGATATTACTATTCCCTTATGAATTCCTTCCAAAACATTCAATCCTCTTAATAGAAGTACTCCCATCTCGAGAGACAGTTAAGAAACTCGAAATTGCATTGCTCAAAATGCAATTGAACTTATGATGAAATAACTCAAGCAATACATATTTCATCGAGACGCGAGTTCTTAAGACAGATGCAATGAAAGTGGCAATTAAAGCTCGCTAATTACGCAAACATTTTCTGTGTGGATACAATTCACCACGATTTCTTTTTGTTTATAGAAAACACCTCGAGCTTGGAAATTATTTAGTCGCAAGGAACTTTATACTTACCTTACCAACTAGACTTCACAATATAATAAACGGATACATACAAGGTGCCGATTACTAGAATAACTTAAACTAGGTGTAGAAATGACGTCATATAAAACATTAAAGTTAGTTGCAGACACCTAGCTCTGCCCAATCCCGAGATAAAGTGATTTGTTTCTTATCAAAACAGTAGGTTTGTCAGCGTACATTGACCTGTAGATACATTTCGACCAGCTGTGCGGCGGTGAGCGCAGGACTATTTACCTACTACATAGTTCAATGTCACACGCGTGAATATATACCTATATCGAACTTTTATAGTGCAAGTGTAATGACCGCTTATCAGTAGGGCAATTTAATCAAAAGTTAGGTACTATTTTTTTACTGATTTGGGTAGTGTATCATGGTCTGATACACCTCCTTCAAGGATTCTACTAATTAAATTAGCAACCTGTATAACAACAATGCTCGAAAATGAATTTAGGATAAATTACTTTACAGTAAGCCTCTGAACAGATAACTAATAGTTGCGATTTAATATTACGAGAAACGACTATGGGACTTGTTACATATAAGTTAATAACATTGTAAAAGAATAAAATTGAAAATAAATTAGTAGTGGGTAGGGCCACAATGTTAAGTGTTTTCTGTCTACAACTACAGGCCGGTCCGTCCGGGATGGCATCGCACTCTCGCAGAAAATCGACTTCTATACAGTGGCAATGTGCTGTTACGCTTCGTTCGGTGAGCGAGATTGAGAAGCTCGATGTTCTGGGTGGGTTTTGGTTGGTAGACCGCGGCCTATATTAGTATTGCAAAGTTCCAGTGGCAGTAATACTTACCATCAAGTGTGCTGCTTGCTCGTATACCACCACGTTTTCCTTTTTTTTTTGGCGGCGGGCTATGGAGTCATCACTTCACACAATCCGTCCGGGGCGACAGAAGAAGCGGCGCACGACCCCACAGACCCGCCCTACAAGGACCTCTCCACGCTGTGCGAGCGGACCACCGGAACCCGGTCTTTGTCTTCGGCATAAGAAATAAATAAAAAATAATACATATTCTAATCCATTACTAAAGGTTGCTGCTTAGACAAATACGCCACATGTGTATTCAAGTTGATTCTTATAAAATTCCTTATAGAGAAGACGAAATATTTGTCGACCAAAGACTCTTATTTTGTGATTTCAAAACTGAACCAGTTCCTTAATAATACAAATGCTTTAATAAAGAAAATCATAAGTGAGTAGTAACCACGTTACCGTCTGCACACAAAAGATAGAGCCGCGATAAAAATCAACCAAGCCAAAACGGCCAAATTATATTTTGGCAATGGCTTCGAGCCATTTTCGAGTGGAACGCACGGATTTCAATGAGAATTGGCAACCGAGTTACGTCGCGTCGCCTGCACATATTGAGGCCAAGCGTAGGCCAAGAAAATTGTATCTGAATAATCTATTACTTGTCGTGTTTATTGTGAACATTTCAAAACTATTGAATGTATTCGGGAATTTATCAAAAAACTGATGTTTTTAGTTTTATTTTGAGAGACGAATAATGAAATACGGCTGATCTAAGGTAAGTAGCTTCTTGTTCATTAGCAATCCTGTGTTGCTGTGTCCCTTATTTAATGAAATATTGTCGTAATCACTATATTTGGTAAGCAGATTGGCTATCGTAATAAGATGGTATACATTCCCCAGGAGAACGACGCTACCCGCTTCCTTGCTGATACTTTTAGCGTGATTTTATGACTCCCATAGGCAATTAAGGGATAGCGGTAACTGTATTCTATTCCGTACCCACACGAGCAGATTATAAAAATCTTATACCATTAAAATAAAAACTAAATCATTCTCCTATTCTTATCCCAATTACTTGGAGTCGATACAATATGTACTCTTCTTTCATAATACATATTGTAAAAGTTATTGGCAATAGTTCTATGACCGGCCGCCTGCCTGACGTCAACCCTTATTCATACAATCGTTGACCAAACGGCATCAGATGGAGTTGACTCAGGTCGGTGTAAGGCTCTTAGTGGTCACTTACCACATCCACGAGCAAAGTAAGGGTTGGTAGTATTCGTTGCCGTTACCATACAGTACTATAAAAATCTTATATAATTAAAAATAAAAACTAAATATATTCCTAAATTTAACTAATAACTTTTAAGTAACTAGCTATAGCTACATGTACGAACATAAAATTTAAAACAATATATTTGATGCGAACACAATAAAAGTAAGGACACTAAACAAAAACAAATCTATGCCTCCGGGACAAAACCCCGAGTTGTATTGGAAGAAGTGCTAACTCGTAAGAATCGGACAGTCTAGGGATGTCTCAGCAAGGAATTTATTATAGCAATAAACATTTTTATATAGCGAAATATATCTAAACTTTGTTAGACTTCGGCAAATCAATAATGAAAGACTGGACTTTTATGGTACGAATTCTAGATGTTCTTCTAAGTCTGGTGTGTGTTGGAGGCTACGAATACAACTAAAACTTATATTGTGCGTAGGTTTGTAAAAGGCGACTAAGATTTTTACAACTAGCTGAGCCAACTCTATTTGACGTCGTTTGGTCAACAATCATATAAAGTTTGACATCAAGCAAGCGGTCGATCATAAAACGATTGTCAAAATATATGCAATATGTACGATTGAAGAAGAGATACATACTTGGTCGATTTCAAGTCATTATCATCTCAGCTCATACACTTCCCACTGCTGGGCTCGAGCCTCCTCCACACTAGGAGGGAAATTAAACTTGCTACACCACGTTGGTCAGACGTGTTGGTTAGTTTTCCTTCGCGTGCATAGATGTTATATGCATATTTTATCCTTTAGTCGTCTTTTACGATCCCCACGGGTAAGATGGTGAATAGTAATTTTACTCTGCCATCACACGGAAAAACTACCTCAAGAAATTGGGGATACCAGCAGGATAATGATGATTCTAGATAATGTCTCAATCTAGAGACCGTATTTCTAGTGGTAGGACCACGCTACTGATATTTACAGTAGGCAATGAGTGGTCTGTACACCCGGTATACCTACAATTCATGAACAGCTACCAACCACCAAAGGTAACAAAAAATCCATACCAATAGCAAGGAACAAAATCTTCCTAACAAAGAGTGTGCTATAACGCTAAGTTTTAGCCTGTAGTCGGCAATAACAACGCCGGACAATACAGTGAAACAATAGAACAGCCACTGTATGAATATCTTGACCATTTTATTACACCATTGGTATTTTGAATTTAGATGCCGACCCGTAGCTTATCTTTCCAAGTGCGTACCGTCTGAGGGATGATTTTCGCTCCATCAATTCCTGGCTGACTTTTACATAAGTGGTTTATAGCGAAAAGACCATCTGTCTTCCCATTCAGATCGAAACAAATAGAAATATTTATTGATTAAATCTAACTCATTCGGAAATAATTAGTATCAATGAGCATCCAAGATCAAACAGAAGAACCAGATAGTTCTTATGAGATGATTTCGAGATTTCTTTATCTGGTAGTGGGTGTTACATGTTTATTAATCCTAAATACTTCGTACAATTCTAATATAAAAGTGTCGAGTCGAGACTTTCTATTCTTATATACACACTTAAATTAAAAAAAAAGTTTTCTCAATAATTCTTAAGTGACAACCCTGATATTTTAATACGATATAGATGCGAGAAAGCAGCGTCGCCCGCGGCGATTCGCTCTTTTCTCACATAAAAACCTTACAAATGATACTGACGCAATGTGTTTAAAATGTATCCTGTATTCTTTCATAAACAAAATAGAATATATCATCGATTTATTAGCATACGGGACTGTATGCAATTATGCATGGCATCAAGTAAACACTGGCACTGCTCAGTGGATAACCAAGTAAGAGATAGTAGAGGCGTCATCAATTAGGTTCTCAGAAGAACTCTGTTGGCCACTTCTTTCGTATTCCCTTCGCCAACTTTACGACTTACCCGATAGGAAAGGATTGGTAAGGAGGACCATTATATAACTCCTTACCACACGAGGCCTGAACAATGCCCCTTTGGGAATTTAAGGATCTATGAAACTGCAAAGAGTCCAAGTAATTTTAAAATCATCTCAGCTCATATTTATCCCAACGCTGGGCTAAAGCCTCCATCAACAGCAGCGTGATATAGTGGATCATATGATCCACTATATCACGCTGGACAAGCGTGTTGATAATTTTTATTGCTTATGGTGGCAAACGAGCAAGCAGTACACCTGATGGAAAGTGTCACTGCCGCTCATGGATCTTTGCAAAACCACAAGTACAGTTAGGTTAAGATAAATTTCTGGGTGGCTTTCGGAACCAGAAATTTGGGCTTCCTTGGTTCTTCCGCTTGCCTAACGAAATTCAACAGCACGTTGCCATTACTCAGACATCGATCTTCTACGTGAGCGTAGTACTACCGACAGACAGACAGAGATACCGACAGAAAACTTAACAGTGTAGCCAAACAAAAACAGTATAGTGTTCCATTTCGAGCTTTCTTTCTCCTGCATAGATCATCATCATTCTCCTACTCTTATCCCAATTACTTACAATATGTACTCTTCTTTCGTAGTACATATTGTAGAAGTTATTGGCAGTAATTTTATCACCAGCCGCATGCCTGACGTCAACCCTCCTTCGGAATGTAATTGTTGACCAAACGGCATCAGATGGAGTTGGCCCAGGTTATTATAAGGCTCTTAGTCGTCTTTTACGTCAGCCACGAGCAAAGCAAGGGTTGGTTGTATTCGAAGCCGCTACCACACAGCTTTCTTCTCCTGCATACATATTATATCCATATTATATCCCTTAGAAGTATTTTACAAAAAACTCAGGGGGAAGAAAGGTTGACAGCTGTACGCAGGGGTCATCCGGTCGATGGCCCTGTACGGCGCACCGGTGTGGGCGGGATCCCTGAACGTCCGACTCAGGGCTCTTCTGTGGCGAACACAGAGGGCCATGGCGGGTACCGCACGGTGTCGACGGAGGCAGCGTGTCTGTTGACCGGGACCCCTCCATGGGACCTGGAAGCGGAAATGCTCGCCGATTTGTATCGGCGGATGTTGGAGGTGCGAGCGGAGGGCGGTGTGGTCTCGTTGAGAACACTGCCTGGCGCGTCGACGCCCGCCGCGACGTCATTGCCCGTTGGGCAGTCCAGCTGGAGAGGCCTCGGTTCGGTGTGCGGACCGTGGAGGCCTTCCGGCCAGTGCTGATGCAGTGGCTAAAACGGCGGCACGGGGTGCTCTCCTTCCGACTGGTGCAGGTTTTACCGGGGCATGGATGCTTCGCCAAATACCTGCACACGGTCGTAAGGAGGGAGAGTACACCGTCCTGCCACCACTGCGATTGCGACAAGGACACGGCGCAGCATACGCTCGAGGTTTGTGCCGCTTAGGCAGAGCAGCGTCGTGAATTCGTCACAATCATCGGTGCTGACCTGACGCTGCCGACCAGCGCCAGGGCGATGCTCGACAGCGTCAGGAACTGGGACGCGGTCGCATCCTTCTGCGAGGCAGTAGTCTCGCGGAAGGAGCCGGCGGAGCGCGTGCGCGAGGAGCGTCTCCTCGACGACGCGGACCGCCGCCGGCGACTGGGGCGGCGCAGACGCGATTACCTGCGCCTGATGCCGCCCTAGCCGAGGCCGCGGGTGACTGGATCGGGGAATTAGTCCGTCACCCGCCGAGAGGCCGACCGCGTGAGGAAAGACCGACATCCTACCCGAGAGGGGGACGTCGGTCGAGGAGAGGGTACTCCTCAGGGGTATTCCGTTGGGGCAACCACTGACGTCAAGTCACTCTGCTCCGGTGGTTGGCCCAACGACGAAGGCGACGTCACGGGTGGGTTACGGGTGCGCGTGCTTATGCCCCTCTGTCACCCCGGACGGAGTGGTGCGGGGAGTATGCCGACCGTAACCCACACCAAAAAAAAAAAAAAGAAAAAAGGGGGAAGAAAGGTTGATTTGTATTCTTATATCGTCCCTGCACAGAAAGTACTTCTCATCAGTCGTACCAAATAAACAAAAATTTTAAGAATTAAGTACTTTACACGTGTAACGCCCACGAGCCAGTTATGACAATGAAAATATAAATACTTTACGTTATCTATACAATTCAATAATGGGTATCTTTTTTATTTAATTTACATATAATATACATAATTACGTATATTATTCTCCTACTCTTATCCCAATTACTTGGGGTCGATATAATATGTACCCTTTTTTCATAGTGCATATTGTAAAAGCAATAGTTTCATGACCGGCCGCCTGCCAAACGTCAACCCTGAGAGAACCTAGTCTAGGATTGGTATATGGTGTTATATGGAGTTTTCCTTCCCTTATATAAATGTTATACATATATTATATCTTTTAGTGATCTTTTTTTTAATACTGTATAACAAATAAATCGTCAATATCGACATAAACGCGAGTGAAGCGGCGGGTATAGCTAGTAGCATTATATTTGCCCTGTGTTTGTACCTCTTACTGGCCCGTAGGAATCGTAAAAAGAGACTGAGGTATCACTGAGATAATAGTCAGCAACATTCTGCTGGTTAAAATAGAAAAAATATATTTTTGACTAATAAAAAAAGAAAATATTTGTTTTTGGCAAACAAAAATAGAAATTTTTCTGTTTTTTACAAACAAAAATAGAAAAATATTTTTAACAAACAAAAATAGTTTTTTTTTTAATTAACAAAAATATAAAAATATTTTGTTAAAGACTCCTTATTAGTTTTTCCTTAATATATGAATAACGTAAGCATATCAGCCTGTTAGATTTATATGCATAGATTATCTAAGTAATTTACGCAAGAGAAGCTGCGGAAACAGCTAGTCCCTTTATAAATTAACATGTAAATATACACGTCGAAGTTTAAGTACCAGCTAACAAATTGACGCGCCATGGATTAACCAAAATCGAAATTAGGCAAATGGGACTAATACCACAATGATGAATTGGGATACATATCACACCGTACAGTAATTTATACAAATATATATTTTTCTATATATTACTCATAAGAATGACAATAAGCTGTGTGGTAGCGACTAAGAATACTACCAACCCTTACTTTGCTCGTGGATGTCCTAAAAGACGACTAAGAGCCTTATAAACGACCTAGGCTAACTCCATCTGATGCCGTTTTGTCAACAATTCATTCCCAAGGAGCGTTGACGTCTGGCAGGTGGCCGGTCGCAAAACTATTGCCAATAACTTTTATAATATGTACCTACTATGAAATAAGAGTACATACTGTATCGACCCCAAGTAATTGGAATAAGAGTAGGAGAATGATGATGATGATTACTCATAAGAATGAGTACTGTCGATTATAAGGTTCAAGATATTATTAAAATGAAAAACCCTTGTTTATTGGGACGAAATTATTATTAGTAATATATAAGAATTATATATAGAAAGATTTATATAATTAATAATTTTAACAAATATTTAACTATCTTCATTTATTCCTGTATCTATATTTCTCTCTTTTTACTGTTCTTACAAACACAAAAAATATCATGTGTAAAGTTCCTAGTTTGATGGGCATTTTTGTGTTTTAACATCACTCTGTACTAAGGAAATAATCATTGTATTTCGGGGGACTATACAAACGTATAATTAACGCACATAAATTACACCCAGACTTAGAATAACAGTTTGTAAATCGCACAAAGTATTTTTCTGCGTAGGAATCGAACCTACGCAACTAGCAGGGAAGATGGGTATTTTAGCCAATACGCCATCTATGCAGGTATGCCATGTATGACATATTATTATATCTATAAACGATGGATGTGAGCTATCCGTTAATTGTATGTTTGTAAATTTTTGTGCGTCACTAGGATACTTATTTCTTAGCGCGAGACATTATCTTAAACAAACAAACAGACAAATAGCTTCACATCAACCAGTATCTTCAAAACTCCGTCTGATGGCATTTGGTTAATAATTACACTCCCAAGGAGGATTGTTGCCAGACAGGTCATAAAACTATTGGCAATAACTTTGGCAATATGTACGATGCAAGTCTATAAAAGTGGTGCTAAAACCCTGTTTAAAAGTAACGAATATGTGTAAATACAGCGTACTGCTAGTCACTTAAGCTCTTTTTCTAGCAAACTCTCTTCCCAAAAAAGATTGATTGTGAAATCCTTATAAAAAATATACTTCAATAAAACACGAACTTCTCTCGAATAATTTCATAACCCAATTAATTATCGAACATCAAAACACTACGGTGTAAATGGCAGCCTATACACTCGTCAAAACCAGAATTTATTAACTGGATTGCATTTACGAATCAAAACATACATCGTACCGAAATACTGAACGCTAACCTAATTAGTTTGGAATGTAGAGATATTTGTGTTTGTAGATTAACAACGAGATTGATTCGAACGAATTACTTGTTTAAGGACTACCAATTTAAAGATTATAAAACAACCTGTACAGTTTAAATAAATTTATCAAATCTGTATAAGCCAATTGGTTTTATCATCATCATCATCACAGCCCATATATGTCCCACTGTTGGGCTCGGGGCTCCTCCGTAATGGAAGGGGAATTTAACCTACTACACTGCGCTGGTCAGACGTGTTGGTATACGGTTTTGTTTCGAGTTTTCCTTTTCTTGCATAGATGTTATATGCGTTTTTTATCCCTTAGTCATCTCTTACGATCACCCACGGGTAATATAGGGGGTGGTAAATTGTATTCTTACTCCGTCACCACACGCATAATTGTTTGCATGTTTCAATAGGTTTGCATGTTATTAAAGGAGACCTTTTTTTGTCTGGCTACCCTGCCTATTTGGACGGCATGTGGCCTGAGAACCCATCGTATTCCTTTCCCATCGCGATTAGGGCGAGTGCTGATATTGGTTCCTGGACATTCGTGGCCGCCTAGTGGGTTATCCTTTCGGATATCATCTCCTTCGACTTCCCAGCTGTGTAATGTTGCCGGGGAGCCACTCTAACACTCCATCAACCTGCGACCTTAAGGAACGATTGACTTAAAAATAACGAAAAATGTAACTATTGATCCAATCTGTGTCTTTAAAGAATAAAAAATGCTAGCTTAAAACGTAGAAATCTCTGTGATCTAATTTCACGACGTATATCTTATTAAGACGCTGTAGAAAGAGATTACCTCAACTTTTTAATATCAGATTATCTTATTCTACTTAAATCGCCTTAAAACTAAAAATAACCGCGATGAAAAAAGTTATTAATGAAAAATTTTATATAACTAATTATAGTTTATAAAAACCTACTACAACTAAAAAAGGTCTACGTGTGAATGTGAGCAAAACCAAAATAATGGTCTTTGAAAGAGATGAAGCCAGAACAGATGTAAGAGTAATAATAGGTAATGATGTACTAGAGCAAGTGGATGAATTTGTATATCTTGGATGTGGATTTAGCCGAGATGGACGGTACACCACTGATATAGAGCGAAGAGTGAATGCGGGAAATAGAGTGAACGGAGCGTTGGGGCAACTTCTCGGCAGCCACCCCCTCAGCCAGAAGGCACGTGTAGCAATACATAACGCAGTGCTTGTCCCAACATTACTGTATGGAAGCGAGAGGTGGGTATGCAGAAAAGAGTATGAAAGTAAAATTAATGTGGTCGAAATGCGATCTCTTCGGAAAATCTGTGGAATTAGGCTGACCGACCGCATTCGTAACGACGACGTAAGAGAGCGAGTAAGTATGAAAGAGAGTATTGGTGTAAAGATGCGAAAGGGAATGCTCCGATGGTTCGGACATGTGGAAAGAATGCCGAACGAACGTCTGGTTAAGAAGATATACAATGCGAAAGTGGAAGGATGTAGGTACCGAGGGAGACCGAGACTAACCTACCTAGACCAGATCGGTCATGTACTGAAGGAAGGAAGGTGGAGTCAAGAGTCTCCGAAACCGGCGAGCGTGTATGAAGAGAATTATGAATGTTGAGGAAGCGAGTGAAGTATGCAGAGATAGAGTTCTCTGGCACTCTGTTCTCTCTGCCTACCCTGCAAGGGATATGGCGTGATGATATTTGTAAAAACCGATTACGAAGTGAAAAATGATGTCACAAGCCGGATTCGAACCCGCGTCTATTGGGATTCCGGCCCAATCGTGCTGCCACTACACCACCGTGACTAATTGTGGGACATGCAAATTTCACTTGTAGTGCGTGTAGTGGCAGCACGATTGGGCCGGAATCCCAATAGGCGCGGGTTCGAATCCCGCTTGTGACATCATTTTTCACTTCGTAATCGGTTATTATAAATAATTAAGCATATTAAATGCTAAATTTCAGTAATTTAATTATAGTTTTCTTTGTGTTGACGGTTCTATAAGTCCATATAAATTCCACTGATAGATTTGAGTCTCCTCCACAATGGGAAAGGAAATTGACCTACAATACAACACTAGTCAGACTGGTGGCAGAATTTTAAGTCGAGTTTTTCCTTCTCTTGCATAGATGTTATATGCATATTACATCCTTTAGTCGTCTCTTACGATCATTCACGGACAAGAGAGGGGGGTGGTGAAATGTATTCTTACTCCGTCACCAAAAAAGACGATAAAGCGATATGATATGGCTATAATGTCTGTGAAAACTCGAAACAAAAACCTATGCCAACATCTGAACAGCGTGGTATAGTAGGTCAATTTTCCTCCTATAATAAAGAAGATTCGAGCCCAGCAGTGAAACTACAGCAGCATAAGAGCTCAGATTATGATGATGATTCTGATCACTACACGATGCGTTCAAACATTATAGCAAAAAAGTGAAGACTTAAACCTAATTTTTTTTTAGTGGTAGGACCACGCTGTTGACAGTCCTCCGTCTACAGCTGCGGGCCGGTCCAACCGGGGTAATACCGCACTTTCGCAGAAGATCGACGTCTGAGTAATGGCAATGTGCTATTGTGCTTCGTTTGGTGAGCAAGAGAGCCGGCAGCCCAACTGAGTGGGTTTGGGGATTGTAATGGTAGGCAGGGGCCTAGCTATTACCGGTGGCCCGCTCACACGGCGAAGAAGAGGTGCTTGCAGGGTGGGTCAATGGGGTTGCGCGCCGCCACTTCCGTCACCCCGGACCGATTTGGCGGGGTGCGACGTCCGTAGCCCACCGCAAAAAAAAAAAAAAAAAAAAAAAAAAAAAAAAAGGGGCCTAGCTATAGCCTTGGTTATAAGGTCCATGGGCGGCAGTATCACTTACCATCAGGGTGGCTGCTTGCTCGTTTGCCACCATCAGCAATAAAATAAAAAAAAATAAAAAAAATCTCGATCTCGTGTCGGTTGATATAAATTACTCAAAGCAAAGCCCGCACCGTTATCTAATGCCAAAACTTTGGGTTTTTTTATCTTAAATAATTGATCAGAGTTTTTTTTTCTCAGTTTAAAAAGTGTCACTAAAAAGTAGGATCCAGATACTGGCGGGCGAAGATCTTAACGAGGGATAGTAAGCGTTTTTTATTTTTATCCCAAACGTTTCAAGTATCATGTTAATAAAGTTAAGACGTTGAAGTATTTAAAAATATATTGAACGTGCTCTGATCTCTGTAATATTCGAGGAAAGTTTTAAATATGAATGTTGAACGCTTGCGAAAGTGGAAAGATGTAGGTACCAGGGGCGACCAAGACTAGCCTACCTAGACCAGATTGGTCACGTACTGAAAGAAGGTGGAGCCAGGAGTCTCCGAAACCTGCGAGCGTGTATGAAGAGAATTATGAATGTTGAGGAAGCGAGTGAAGCATGTAAGGATAGAGTTCTCTGGCACTCTGTTCTCTCTGCTTAACCTGCAAGGGACATGGCGTGATGATATGTATGTATGTATGTTGAACGCTTTAGGTGTAAGGTAAGACCGAAGAAAAGATGGATGGACTACGTGAAACATGACATGGATAGGAAAGCAGTGACCACAGAGATGACGTCTGATAGGGTTGTATGGAGAGAGAAGACATATTGCGTCGACCCCAAATAAATTGGGATAAGAGCAAGTTGATGATGATTGAATGTGCTCTGATATGACTATTGTTAGACATGAGTTATCCTACGAAGAGAGGACGATCGATATGCTGGAAAGGCGGGTTGGTGAATTGAATAGAATCATATATAAATCCTCGACAGCAGAATCCTAGAAAGCTTTATAGAACGGCCTATCAAGCGACTTGGATAAGAAGTTCCCGGACGCAGTCTTTAATGCTGAAGCGGTGGTGTTATGAATTAACTAGGTAAGTTCTATCCAATCCTCTGGTGGATACATCAGTCGGTTTTTGACGGCTTCCACTGGCAAGTAAAGGGGTGGTGACACAATATATTATAGTGTCATCACATACTATTGATGCTATTATTACTGTCATATAATTATTTTTGCAACTGACAATTAACAGTAGTGGGGATGGATTAAGAATGCAATGCTCATATCTCGTCTTGTAAAGAACAAGACTAACTAACCTTTTTTTGGCAGGCCATGATCTGGACACATACAGCCAATTCCGTCTAGGACAACAAAAGGGCGGCGTGTGGCTCTATACCCCACCGTGCCCTCTCCATCACCTTTGGAGCGATACTGGTACTGCTTCCTTGACATCTGTGGCCGGCTCGGTGGATTATCCTTTCAGGTATCATCTCCAACGTCTCAGCAACAAACAACTATGTTGTGTTGCCGGGGCGTCGCCATCACGCTATCAGCCCATCTGTGAGTGTCGTACTAATCCCCAGTCCATCCACCCGCAACCTCATCCTTCTTCTTTAATGCTCTGGGTGAATATTAAGAAGGACGAAGAATCACGAAGAGTATGTTCAGAACAGCACTCTCTTGGAAAATTTGTAGGACCAATTTCTATCATCAACCTGTTTCATCATTCGCCTATTCTCATTCCAATTGCTTGGGGTCGATACAATATATACTCTTTTTTCATAGTACATATTGTAAAAGTTATTGGCAATAGTTTTATGACCGGCCGCCTGCCAGCTGCTCGTGGGGATGACTATGTTGAATAATTTATTCGTTAGCCGATAGATAGTTGATAATGAAGAAGGCTTCTAGAACTTTCTTAACTTTAGAACATATAAGAATCGAAGGAAGAAACATCTAATTCAAAAATTCGTTAGTTGATAAAACCGTATTTTTTATATTTAAATATAGAACTATCTGATTTCTGATGTTTACGCAAGTATTAAACAATTGAAATGAAACCATCTTTACGGGTACAATCGGGTTGTATTTCATTTTTAATTTCACGACGTTTAGAATATTTTACAGCGTTCATGGACACGAAAGGACTTAGTCCTCCCGTGTCCATGAAAGACTTAAATCCTCTTGTGTCTTCAGTCCAAACGGAATAGAATCCGTAAAAATAGTTTTATTTCAAATATAAATTTGAACATACGATTAAATATGTTCAGAAACTTTCTTAAATTTGGGACGTATAAGGATTAAAGGAAACTTAAGCAACTATATTTAAATTATAAATAAATAACTTTCTTTCGAAATATAACTACACTCATTTGAAATAAAATTTCTCTTATAGATTCTATCGCGTTTGTATTTGATTTTTAATTTTCCGTCGTTTCGAACACTTTACAGTGTCATGGTCACGAGAGGACTGATCTGATGATGATCACTGTAAAGTGTTCTAAACGTCGGTAAATTAAAAAATCAAACGCGATAGAATCCGTAAAAGTAGTTTTATTTCAAATATGTAATACTCGCGTAAACATCAGAAACCATTATGACTACACTCGTTTAGAAACCTACTTAGAAATTCTAAGATGTATTAAGATTGAAGAAAGAAGCATATAATTAAAAAAATCTGATGGTACATAAACCCATATTTATTAAATTTAAAATAATTTTATTGATAAATACACCTGTTCAGAAACTTACAAGTGAGTAAACAGTTGAATTCCGCTGGGATACTTCTTTTCTAGTTTCAGAACGTAGCACTGACAGTTCTATATGAATAATGTCGTGTTTGTCATATAGTATCTTTGCACTTTGTTCGATGTTGCCAGACAAATAGATTCCAAAGTTTTATTTTTTAGTTAGTGAATTGTTATTTTAAAAAATATTACAATCTGCAAATAGATTACACAGATAGTCTAGTCGTCGAACTAACGAGCTTTCGTGTAGAGTGTAGTGGTATTAATCTCCACGCGTGATCTAAAAATAATTGACCTGAGTCTGGATGTAGTTGGCATTTATTAATAGTATAGATTGTCTCCTTAGACAATCTATTTATTAAAAAAATATAATATCAGATATATGTACGTCTACTCCAAAAGGTAACCCGCCAGGCCAACTACGGATGTCAGAGCATAGATTTAAATTGTCAAGCTAATGGCGATGCGGAGAGGGAACACAGTAAGGGGCCGGACGGTGATTTTCCGTCGTCCTGGATGGAACGGGCAGTAAGTGTCGAGATCATAGCCTGCCAAAAAAAAGATATTTACACCTTATTGGATTTGATTGAAAATCTGAATCAAAGCAATGGTTTTTGTTTTGGATTTTATGGCTTAGACCGATGAGCTTTTAAAGGTCGGACGGCCACACTGTTAAAAGTATCTTTTGGGAATTTTAGTGGAAAACGAAAACGTATGTAAGGCACTAATATATCGTATTCACTACAGCTCAGTACTTATTGCGCATAACATTACATAAAATGCCAGAAAAAATATTTAATATAACACGTTAAAACACTAAAATATTGAATATAATACAAGAGCACAACATGACATTTTTCCTTTCCCGCTAAAACTCTCCCAAAACAGTGGTAGTAATTAGTATTGCTACTCTATATAATGTTCTACGCCACTAGTATTCCAAGTGTTGCCACTGTAAGTTGGAAACGCCATAAATTAAAAATATTTTTAAGAAAAAAAAAGAACATCAAAGTATTAAAGCATTTCGCCAAACACATTTTTTATGTTTTCACCGTTCGGAATTCGTTAAGTTTATGTAAAGAATTGTTTTTTTAGAAAATCTGGCAAGTTTAAAGGCTGGTTGTTAAGATGATACTTAGAAAAAAAAATATAAAATACATCTTAACAAAAACACTTCAAATACCCTCAGTAAAGGGCTCTTATTTTTTTAAAACTCCCAAGAAAACCGGGTTAAAGCAATAAAGTCGGAGAGTATTTATTAAGGTGTTGCCAGCGTTCATTGTTTACTGAATTTATCGTAGCTCTTCAACACTTCGACAGACGAGTTTCAAGTGATTTAAGTTATAGTTAAAACTAAAACTTTGAGCCGCAAACATGTACATTACTTAAAATTTATGGGACAGGTGTATAAAATTTACACTTACATAAGAACAAGTACGCAAGAAAGAAAAGCTATATAAAATTCAGGTTAGCATAATGATATCTGATGTTTACACGAATAACATCATCATCATCATCATCTCAGCTCATATATGTCCCACCTGTTGTGTTCGAGACTTCTCCATAACTGAAGGGAAATTGATCTAATATAGCACGCTGATCAGACGTGTTGGTATAGGGTTTTGCTTCGAGTTTAACTTCTCTTGCATAGATGTTACATAAATATATACATATCATCACGCCATATCCCTTGCAGGGTAGGCAGAGAGAACAGAGTGCCAGAGAACTCTATCTCTGCATACTTCACTCGCTTCTTCAACATTCATAATTCTCTTCATACACGCTCGCCGTTTTCGGAGACTCTTGACTCCACCTTCTTTCAGTACGTGACCAATCTGGTCTAGGTAGGTGAGTCTCGGTCTCCCCCGGTACCTACATTCTTCCACTTTCGCGTTGTATATGTTCTTAACCAGACGTTCATTCGACATTCTTTCCACATGTCCGAACCATCGGAGCATTCCATTTCGCATCTTTACACCAATACTCGCTCTCTTACGTCGTCGTTGCGAATGCGGTCGGTCAGCGGTTATTGTATGTTTATAGATGTTCCATGTGTTTTATATCCCTTAATGGTCTCTTATGATCACCCACGGGTAAGATAGGGGATGATGAATTGTATTCTTACTCCGTCACTACACGAGTATCATACATATCATACGGTAAATATATAATATAATATAATTTTAATGGATTCTATCGCGTTTATATTTGATTTTTAATTTCTCGACGTTTGGAACACTTTACAGCGTTAATGGTCACGGAAGGACGTCAGTCCTCGTACAAACGCGGTTGGATACGTAAAAATATATAAAAATATATATTAAAAATATATATAGTTTTATTTCAGATATAGATTAACATGAAACATAGAAAAAAGGTACGAAGCGTGGGTATTATGATAATCATCAAAAATAAGAGGTCGTCTTGTCTGGTATAAGATTTAAGATCTAAATGTGTCCAAGTTCTGTAGATAATTTTGTAATTTATTTTTTATTAATAGAACGTAGAAAATTCCTAAGTAAATTTAAAATAAAAATTGAAATATTTCGATATATTTTTTAATAATAAAATGTTTTAAATTCTTCAGATTTTTTTTTTGTAATAGACAAGGAAATGGGGACTTTACAAACATGCAATTAATAGCAACATATTGCACTGAGACTCAGAACAAAAATTTGCGGATCTCACAAAGTATTATAACGTAGGATTCTAAGTTGACACTTGGCGCGGTAGGTCAATATTATATACCAATAAGCCATCTATGCAGTAAGTACTATTTATACAAACAATAACTTGCATATTACATAAATATGATAAATTAATTAGCTAAATATGACTAGCTTCAAATTAACCCGAGACAATATCCGAAAGGGTAACGAGCCACCGATGACAAACACGAGGTTCCGATGGTCCGTTTGCACAGCGTAGAGAGGTACGTGAATGACAGGTTATAGGATCGCACGAGGTTCATAGCCTGCCCTTAAAAAAAACACAGAGAGAAAAATCAAAGAAAAACTAAACAACTCTGTCCATAGTACATCAGGCGAAATTACATTCGCAAGGGTACCAACTTCTCGTAAAACACGTAACGAACGTACCGAAACTGTTTGAATTCGGAACTGTAAAAAAACCTAGCACTAGAAAGAACCTGTCCGTACTGGCTTTATTGTGTTATCTGTGCCTTCGCTTCTGAAAAAGTACGTGTCAAACTCGGTTTGAATTTCGAATACGTGAAAGGATTCATTTGTCTACAAAGTATAATATGGACGACAGAATTTATAACGTTATAAAAAATCATTACTATAAATGCGAAAGTTTAAATGGATGGATGATTGTTGGTTAATCACGCCAGAACGGTTTGACGGATATGTATGAACATTGACACAGAGATAGATTATAGTTTAGAATAGTACATAAGCATACAAAGCTTATATAACCCAGCACAATTTTTATTGATAAAATCCAGGTTAATGCAAGTGAAAACGTAGATATAGTTAGTTGAATGACGATTGATTTTTAGACCTTAAGGAGTACACAGTTTTTCATTAATAAAATTTTATCATATGTAACACTCATTCTGCGCAATTCCTAGTGTCATCCTTCCTTTATATAAGATAATGGCCGACCAAAGCCTTTACAATCGAAACAGAATGACATGTTTCCATATTAAAAGTCACTCCACGTTAAAAAGATAAAGCCAGAACACTATACAATCCATGCAGTTGAAACCAACTGGCACTATCTAAAACGAAACTTAAATAAATAAATTATTATACAGGGTGGAAGTGGACCGCTCCCGAAAACAAAGACTGGTGACCCTACTAGTCCTACTTGTAATGATAGGCTAGAAAAAAAATCGATCAGGATGAAAAAAATTTTTTTTTCACAAATATTTTTAAAACGAATCGATTCGAATCCCGCTTGTGACATCATTTTTCGCTTCGTAATCGGGTTTTATAAATAATCAAGCATATTAAATGCTAAATTTCAGTAATTTAAATAACAGGGTTGTGTCATCGTTTAATACAGTTCTAACTGAAAAGTTTGAAGTATTAAGCCTATAACAATGTGTAAACATTGTCGGGTAGATGGCATACCGTCACCTTAAGACGTAAATATGATACGAAGCAAAATTTGCATGTCCTACAATAAGTCACGGTGGTGTAGTGGCAGCACGATTGGGCCGGAATCCCAATAGCCGCGGGTTCGCCCCGCTTGTGATATAATTTTTCGCTTCGTAATCGGTTTTTATAAACAATTAAGCATATTAAATGCTAAATTTCAGTAATTTAAATATTTTGAAGTTTTTTTTCACATTCCATCGTATTAGGACAGTGCTATGTGCCGGGCGGGCCACCGAAGACAAAGATCGGGTACCGGTGGTCCGCTCGCACGGCGAAGAGAGGTGTTTGCAGGGTGGGTCCATGGGGTTGCGCGCCGCCTCTTCCGTCGCCCCGGGCCGATTTGCCGGGGCGCGACCACATCCATGGTCCCACCTTGCGAAAAAAGAAAAAAAAAAAAACGGGCAGTGCCATGTAACGATAACTGGATCAAAAATGCGTAACTATACTCAGATGAGAAAAGACGCAAACTATTCAAAACTCACGATCATATGTTCAAGAGTTCAACGACCTCGCGTGGTGAAAAAAAACTTTTTTCATTCGAATCGATTTTTTCTAGCCTATCATTACAAGTAGAACTAGTAGGGTTACCTGTCTTTGTTTTCGGGAGCGGTCCCCTTACATATAATATACGAATTAATTAAGTTTCTAATAATCATCTGACTGTAAAATTTTTAATTAATAAAATGTAAAACAGTAATTATTTCTATAAATAAGCAATATTAGAAATATTTTGTAAATAACTGAGTCATATTAAAAAAGTTCAGTTTAATATCTCTAAAAATAAAATTAACAAATCAATAATTTAATTTGCTCCATAAACACAAACAATAAAAGTAATTAAGTATAGAAGCAAAATATGTTCTTGAGTTTTTAAAATTAGAATAGTTTAATAAAGTAAAAGCACAACTTTTAAAATTGGAATAGTTGTCAATGCATAAGCATTCCAAATTTAAAACTCGACGTTAACATGAGAGATGAAAGGTTAAAAATGACCAGCAACTTATGAACGGCCAGCATATTTTAAAATTCGCCCAGTTTCTGAACAATTTTCCATGAACTAAGCGTTCGAAAATCCTTTGTACCTAAAACTCAACGTGTGGTCGCCTTTAAATGACGGGTTTTCAGTAACATAGGCTTTTTATTCTGGTTAGATTGAAAAGGGAGCACTACGCTTCTTTGTGGTTCAAATATTATTTTGAAGAATTATGCTATTTTTATTGTTGTAAGATGATTTATGATTTTAAATTTCTACCTTTCAACGGTAGATATTATATTTTAATGATACTAAAAGCTTTTCTTAGAGATTTTTATATTTTAGATATATAAATTATGACATCATAATCATAAACTAAATACTACGACTGTCGTAGATTGCTCGTGCGGTCTATCATAAAAGTATTTCTGCGATAGAGAGGGGGACGGGGGAAGGCTGGAGATAGGGAGAAGCGGGTGGAGAGAGACAGAGAGCATAATATACGTAAATAACAGCTAGTCACGGCCAGAGAAGCCTTATATACGAACCTTAACAGGGATCCTAATAGTATAGCAGAACCATTTGAATGCATAGAATTCTTGCTTGCCGCCCATGGACCTTTGCTATAACCAAGGTTATAGCTAGGCTGCTGCCTACCATTACAATCCCCAAACCCACCCAGTTGGTCTTCCGGCACTCTCGCTCACCGAACGAAGCGCAATAGCACATTGCCATTACTCAGACGCCGATCTTCTGCGAGAGTGTGGAGTACCACACTCTCGCAGAAGATCGGGGTAGTAACCCCGGACGGACCGGCCCGCGGCTGTAGACAGAGAACTGTCCGCAATATGGTCCTTTTTTTTTTTTTTTTTTTTTTTTGCGGTGGGCTATGGACGTCGCACACCGCCAAATCGGTCCGGGGCGACGGAAGAGGCGGCGCGCAACCCCATTGACCCACCCTGCAAGTACCTCTTCTTCGCCGTGCGAGCGGGCCACCGGTACCCGATCTTTGTCTTCGGTGGCCCGCTCGGCGGTATGGCCTCTCGGGCTCCTCTCCTGTCGACGCCCCGGCAGCTTTCGCCGTCGAGGCGTCGTCCTCACGCGGTGGCCTCACGTCAGGTGACCGGACAATTCCCCGGTCCAATCACCCGAAGCCTCGGTTAGGGCGGCATCAGGCGCAGGTACTCGCGCCTGCGCCGCCCCGGCCGCGGGCGGCGGCCCGGGTCACGGGAATCCTCCCGGGCCCGTTCCGCCGCCTCCTTCTGCGAGATGACAGCCTCGCAGAAGGCGGCGACCGCGTCCCAATTCCTGACGCTGTCGACCATCGCTCGCGCAACAGCCGGCAGCGTCAGGTCGGCACCGATGACAGCGACGAGGTCACGGCGCTGCCCGTCCCAGCCCGAACATACCTCGAGCGTATGTTGCGCCGTGTCCTCGTCGCTATTGCAATGGTGGCAGGACGGAGTCCACTCCCTCCGCACGACCGTGTGCAGGTACTTGCCGAAGCAACCATGCCCCGACAAGACCTGCACCAACCGGAAAGAGAGAACTCCGTGCCGCCGCTCCATCCACTCCATCAGTACGGGCCGGAGGGCCTCAACGGTAAAAACACCGTGTCTAGGCCTCTCCAGCCGCGTAGCCCAACGGGCGATGACTTCTCGGCGGGCGTCCTCGCGCCAGGTGGCTATCTCGTTGAACGATGGGGAGCCATCCTCTTCGCGCATTGAGGTAACCCGCCCGCAATATGGTCCTACCATTATTAAAATGATTTGCTATAAGTGCTATGTGTTATGTGCTATACACTACTCCAAAATTTTCATGACAAATTATTACGTTCATTGCGAGCAAAAAATTATAACCATACGTATAATATGAACCTGGTGAAAATCATTGAAATGGAAATCCAATAGATATCTATACAACCATCTTATCAATTAGACTAGTGTTGGTAGGCACGTCCAAAAACCGCATTGTGCCTCGCATTATTATCTTTACAATTTACATAACAAAGAACGTGTTTACACATTGTTCCGATTTAATATTTCTAAAATTTCAGTTAGAATCTTATTAAAAGATAACATGCCCTAATAATAAAAATTCAACGCCCAAAAGCATGGTAATAATTTCTTGTATCAATTTTCATCTCAATCATTTAGAAAAGAATCCATTGTCGTTTTAATATATCCACTAGTATATCCATTGTGAAGGTCATATCGTAAATTTTTGGATATGGTGTCCACAGAGAAGCATTTGCGACCAATAAGGGCCCTAACAAAATCGTCCGGAATTCCCTTAAACTATCGTTTACCCATACACATTCATTTAACTTTAGTTCCCTCACTAACACCGATTTCAATTCATGAATAACGTAAAATACGAGCATCCAATACCTTTTTCGTAACAAACGACAGACAACTAAAGCCTGCATAAGCAACAATGTATAATGTACAATAAGAAGATGTCGTTTGAATAGCGCGACTTGAAAGGATTTCGAGATAGGATTGATTCATGATCACAATTACCTTCGAATGTTGTTGCGAATCTAGTTGGTCCAACCCTATTGTCTGCTAATATAAGTTGACCTACGTATTCTTTCAATTTGAAGGTACAATGAGATCAAGTTGGGTCAGACGTTGCATCTAGACATGTGAACGTCAATTTTAACTTGTGCCTGTTGTTAGTACAAATTGTATAGTTTTAAGGGTCAAGTTGCGTTGGTGGTTTAAACTAGACGTGCGTCCAAGATTCACCCAGCTCTGCCGTATTGGGGATTTCTTGGGATCGTTTCTCGTTGCCTCAGTATCAATTGGCCTTTGTTCGAACTATAAATACATCAAGTTTACGTTTTAAGGTTGATGTATTGACGTTGTTTTCTTGGCCGTCAGACGGGATACAAACTGGTATTGTGGGAATACGAATCACGATATTCGCAAATAACGTATAAGTTGGCTTATACAGCCAACTAGTATAGGATTATTTCATGAAGCGGCAGCCCTATCATTAGTCTGTTTAAAATCTTTAGCTGTATTAATTGCGATCTCTGTGCGAAGTTTCAAAGTTTTGGGATATGCGTATGGTCATAGATATGGGGGACAGATAATGGGAGGGGATTTCTGTGTGGTGACGGTTACCCGTAATCTTTTTCTTTACACTAAATTGGTTATTTATACTAAAAAAAAAAAAAAAAAAAAAAAAAAAAATAAAGAACTGGTTTTTTGTTCGGTTATTCTGCAAAAACTACTGAACCGATCGGAATAATACTAATAGCATAAGATGTGGCGTGTTAAGGAGAAGTTTTTAATATATTTTGGTGATTACTTTACCGGAAAGGACAAAAACGTCGGGAGAAAACTGTTTTTTTTTTTATAAATACACTAGTGTTTTATTAATACAAGAAGAAATATAATAAAAACACCTGATGCCATTGTAAGAGAAATATCAGCGTGGTATATTAGATTAGTTTCTCTCACACTGCGAAGGAGGCTCGTATTCAATAGGCATACGGAAGGAAAAGAAAAAGAATATGAAACATCACCGGATAGTGATCATAGAGAATATCCGATAATAGTTTGCCCTAATGATATAAGGCAAGATATATAATACCACACTGCCTTTCCTTTATTGCCCGGATTGCTGAGCCAAATAATGTGAAATTGAACTTACGACAATCAGCGCGGCATATCATTTTAAGAATGCTACAACATATGTGCAATAAATCTCAGAAAATACAAAATACCACATACATATATACAATCAATTTTCAAACAGAATACATGCAGCGTCCAATACAATATGGCAAACTACAAATAAAATACTAGAAGAAGCAGCACCGAGAAAATTAAGTCCTATTGACTGTACAGTGCAAACACAATCAACGAAGGAAGTATGTCTACGTACCAAAAAATATCTTAAGATACGTACGTTTTTGTAAAGCCACAATCCATTGCTGGATATATCGACGATAAAGTTCTACTTATAGCAATGAATACCGCAATGGAGACAAAACATATAGGTTCGGAGTTTAGACGAAGTGTTAAAGAGATTTAATAAGTATAGGTGGGCACAACGTGTGTTTTCAAGTGTGGCTGCAGTGTCGTTTGCAGTTTTAAAACGAACCCCCCCGAGTGGGGTAATACGATAAATTCATCATGATTGGCTTCTTTCAACATTTTTCTTTTTATAACAATACCCCATTCTGGGAAACAAATCCTGGCATCACGGGTGAGTTTAGATATATAAAATTTACTGACACAAATTACATTTAGATTCAAAATCCAAAAGATTTTCCTGCATGGGGTTCGAACTTATGATAATACGACAATATTCAGATCAATTCACCACCGATGCAGTCAATTCAAGTCGCAAATGGTTAACATTTTATTTTATTCTAAAGTATTTTTTAACTAACAATGAGTAGAAGTTTTGTTTCTATGGAGAAAAAGTTCTGTATCTACGTCTGCGATTTCCCAAAAACTATCGAAGCGATTTGAATGGGATTTTCATTATTAAGTGTTTTTTTAATTAAACATAATTCTGGTTCTGTGCCACTTGCAATTGTGGTAGGACCACGCTGAGGACAGTTCTCTGTCTACAGCCGCGGGTCGGTCCGTCCGGGGTAGTACCACACTCTCGCAGAAGATCGACGTCTGAGTAATGGCAATGTGCAATTGCGCTTCGTTCGGTGAGCGAGAGAGCCGGAAGCCCAACTGGGGTGGGTTCGGGGTTTGTATTGGTAGGCAGCGGCCTAGCTATACCATTGGCAAAGGTCCATGGCCAGCAGTGACACTTACCATCAGGTGTGCTGTCTGCTCGTTTGCCACCATAAGCAATAAAAAAAATAAAAAAAAAAAACCTGCATCCAACGGTACTTTACGATTTTTGACATATCAATAATTAACCTGGCATGGCGTTCTCGTCCTCCGGATTCGTGGTCGCCATTCGAGGATATTTTATATTTCTTCCTCAACGGTAGTCTAGGTTTCCCAGGAGAATGCTACTGCCTCTTCTTCTAGTGATTCATCAGTAGGTATTCGACAAATATTACGGCGAAAGTAAGAGCATGGTGACAGATTATATTTCAAACCCATCACATAGGGTACCAAGCATTGTCTCGTCATATAATATCACTGACAATGGCAAATTTAGACAAAAAAAACATATTAGATCACAGAAAATATGATTCTTGTGTAAGTTTCCCATAACTTTCTCTATGGCCGTACAAATAATAGAGTATTTTCATGACATCATATGATAAAATCATCATGTTTATGGAATATTATTGTTCTTATGACGAAACTTGAATACGTAATCTTATTTCTTATGGAGTTTTTATGGGAACGGAATAAACTGCCATTCTCAACCTAAATACATTATGATAAAATGCAAATTTAAATATCTGAAAACTGAATAAATATTAGATTTACTACGTGTTAAAATTATAGGATCATTTAAGGGTAATATAATATGTATTATATGAAAAAACAAAGGCTTATGTTTAACATAATATATGATATTATAACATGATAAACGTCTATTGCACTGATGGCGTAGTGGTTAAGATAAACGACCTACGGTGCCAAGTGTCGCGGATTTGAGTCCCGTGCAGGATAATACTTTATTCAATCAACAAATTGTTTTACTGTGTCTGGGTTGGATTAGTTTATGTCCGTAATTTGTATCCCAATTTGAGAATTTATTAAGAATACAATGTATCATCGTTCTATACTACACATACATACATACATATCATCACGCCATTCCTTGCGAGGTAGGCAGAGAGAACAGAGTGCCAGAGAACTCTATCTCTGCATACTTCACTCGCTTCCTCAACATTCATAATTCTCTTCATACACGCTCGCCGGTTTCGGAGACTCTTGACTCCACCTTCCTTCAGTACATGACCGATCTGGTCTAGGTAGGTTAGTCTCGATCTCCCTCGGTACCTACATCCTTCCACTTTCACATTGTATATCTTCTTAACCAGACGTTCGTTCGGCATTCTTTCCACATGTCTGAACCATCGGAGCATTCCCTTTCGCATCTTTACACCAATACTCTCTTTCATACCTACTCGCTCTCTTACGTCGTCGTTACGAATGCGGTCGGTCAGCCTAACTCCACAGATTTTCCGCAGAGATAAGTTTTATACTATCTCGTGATAATTGTAAAATCGCCCAAAAAAAAACACCAAGACAGGCAGCAATCTATTGAGAAAATCATACTCACTCTAACTACGATCGCCAGTTTGCCTGCCAAACTAGTGTGGTCGATTAACCTTCCAATATGGAGGCGGTTCATGCCAAGCTGTGGGACGTATATGAATTAAGATAATAATAATAAAATTAAAATACTTATCTAAACTAACCTGTGTGTGTAACAAAGTTGTATACCACGCTAGCTAGATCGCTTAATAGTTTCATTTGCAGTTTTTCTTCTTATGGAACATCAATCCGTTACGATACAAATGAATATCAGTATATTCACGTTGACAACACTTACCTGAAAGTAGAAAATATAAATTCAGTTAAAAATGCCATTAATAAATATAAAAGAAAATAACATACTTTAAAAATATATTTTTAGTAAACATCATCATTTTTCATCATTTCAGCCTATTGCCGTCCACTGCTGAACGTAGGCCTCCCTCATTTTACGCCACAGAGTGCGGTCCTGTGCCGCCTGTATCCAACGACGCCCAGCAACCTTCACTAGGTCGTCTGTCCACCTGGGGGGGGGGGCGTCCCACACTGCGTCGTCCGGTACGTGGTCGCCACTCTAGAAACTTTCTTCCCCAGCGGTTGTCGGTTCTTCGAGCGATGTGGCCTGCCCATTGCCACTTCAGCATGCTAATTCTTCGTGCTATGTCGGTTACACCCGTTCGTCTGCGGATTTCCGTATTTCGGATTCTATCTCGCAGAGAAATCCCGAGCATAGCCCGCTCCATAGCACGCTGAGCGACTTTGAGCCTGGTTATGAGGCCTACATTTAGGGACCACGTTTCCGTGCCGTAAGTCATCACTGGTAACACACACTGGTCATAGACCTGTGTTTTCAAACACTGAGGTATGTTGGATGAGAAGATCTTCTTAAGTTTCCCGAACGCTGCCCAACCGAGTTGGATTCGTCGGCTGACCTCTTTCTCGAAATTGGATCTACCTAACTGGACTGTTTGTCCAAGGTAAACATAATGATCGACGATTTCGAGATTCGCATTGCCAACTAGGACCGGTACAGGAATGACATGGGCATTTGACATGACTTTCGTCTTGTCCATGTTCATTCGTAAACCCACTAGTTGGGATACCCTGCTGAGATCGTTGAGCATGGTGCCCAGGTCCTCCATGGATTCTGCCATGACGACAATATCGTCTGCGAATCGAAGGTGAGTGATGTATTCGCCATTGATGTTGATGCCGAGTCCGGTCCAGTCTAAAAGCTTGAAGACATCTTCCAGTGCAGTGGTGAACAGTTTCGGAGAGATGACGTCTCCCTGTCTCACGCCTTTCTGCAACTGGACCGGTTTCGTACTCTTATCCCGAATACGGACTGACATTGTGGCGTTCCTATACAAACACTTCAGCACTTCGATATAACGATGGTCGATTTGGCACCGCTGAAGGGACTGCAGCACCGCCCAAGTTTCGACTGAATCAAAGGCTTTCTCATAGTCCACAAACGCTATACACAGAGGCCGATTGTACTCCTCGGTCTTCTGGATAATCTGCCGAAGCGTGAGGATATGGTCTATGGTGCTTAGTGCCTTTTCGGAAGCCAGCTTGTTCGGGCGGCTGGAAGTCATCAAGCTTGCACGTGAGTCGATTGGTAATGACTCTCGAAAACAACTTGTAGACGTGGCTCAAGAGTGAGATGGGTCTGTAGTTCTTTAGAAGAGCTTTGTCGCCCTTCTTGAAGAACAGCACCACCACACTCCTGGTCCACGACTCTGGAACGTCGCCCCCGAGGATAACGGAATTAAATAGCTTCTGAAGGGCTTTTAAGACCGGCTTGCCGCCTGCCTTCAGGAGCTCTGCCGTAATTCCGTCATCTCCCGGTGCCTTACCGTTTCTTAGTTGTTCGAGAGCCATTCTGATCTCGCACAAGCTAATGTCCGGGATTTCTTCGGTATAGTGCCGAGTTAGCTTGGATCTGGGATCTTGGACCAAGCCGACAACAGGATTTCGGGATGTTTTATATAACTGTCCATAGAACCTTTCGACCTCTCCCAAGATCTCACTTTGGGATGAAATGACAGTGCCGTCATCGGTCTTCAGCTTAGTCATTTGGCTTTGCCCGATAGACAGATCTTGTGCGAACACTTTTGAGCCACGATTCCGCTCTATCGCTTCTTTAATACGGAGCGTATTAAATTGGCGAATATCGCGACGCACAGATCTGGAGATCTGCCTATTTAGCTGCCTGTGTTCGGACCAATCGGCTGAAGACTGTACTGTCATTTCTTTTCTCCGCTCCATGAGCTTGAGAGTCTGGTCAGAAAGTTTTTTAGGTCTATTAGCGCGGTGAGCCTTGAAAAATTTCGACCCAACCGCGTGGACAGTTTCCACGAACCTGTTGTTTATATCGTTCGGAGATTCGCACTCGTCTAGACATTCGAAGCGATTGTGTAGTTCGAGTTGAAAGTTTTCGAGGTTCTGGTATTGGACAGGTGTAGGTCGGAGGGTAGACTTCATCAAGCGTGACCGTTCGACTTTTGTGTGGATATTTAATGTGCCTCGTACTATTCGGTGATCGCTCCCAGTTTTAATCCGGCTGATCACTGAGACATCATTAAATATATGTCGTTTGTCCGACAAGATGAAGTCTATCTCGTTTTTTTGTTTTTTAGTAAACATGCTTTTAGTAAAATGTATAGGGCAGTAGTAGTGGCATACTGTTGACAGATATCTGTCTACAGCCGCGGGCTGGTCCGTCCGGGGTATACCTAATGAGACCAGACGTCCCGTTTTGAACGGGACTGTCCCTTTTTATAATAACGAGCCCCGGTGTCCTCGTAACGAACTCTGGGATTGTCCCGTATTCGGCAACCGCGCAAAGGTTGGATTTGAGTAATTTAAAAACGTGCCAAGAGTTTTATTCTTACTTAAAATCTTCACCAGTTATATTAAAGCAATTTTTTTCCTCTGATAAATATGGTAACTAAACCTTTCACGTATATTTTTTTTAATTCATAACTTTTAAGTTAACTAACTTTTTATGAATACCTTTAAAAAGTGTTTTTTAATTGACCACCCGACTAAAATGTCCCGTTTTGAGTCAAAGAATAAATGGTCACGTTAGGTATACCACACTCTCGCAAATCGACATCTGAACGGTGATGCTGTTGCGCTGTCGTTCGGTTAGCGAGAGAACCGGAAGCCCAAATTTCTAGGTGGGTTTTGGTTGGTAGACAATGACTTAGCTATACCCTTCGTGTTGCAAAGTTCATTAATATAAGCGATAGAGTCACCAATAGCGATAAGTAACCACAACAATAAATTTACATCAATATATATATTATTTTTTTTGGGTTGGCTACGGTCGGCGCACACCTCGCACCATTTCGTCCGGGGCGACAGAGGAGCATAAGCACGCACACCCGTAACCCACCCATGACACCTCGCCTTCATCGTTGGACCGACCACCGGAGCAGCGTGAACTTGACGTCAGTGGCAACGTCAATCCTATCAAAATATTTAAACATAAAACAAAGAAAAAGAAATCATGATATTATAAAGTTCTTAAAAATATTTTATATATATAAAAAAAAAGAATTTTGAGAAAATTCTCGTCAATCTCTCGTACTTTCGGAGCATAGAAAAATTTAAAAAATTCTCTTCGTTTCCCTTTTTATCTTACTTTAAAAGTCAAGATGAAACTTTTATATTCTTGTGCAAATAAAAAAGTTATTCTTTGATATTCCAACGGCAAAAATATCTAGTAGTTGTGAATATATATCTCACTATTTAGAATAAACTCACTACCGGATCTGTTCTTACAGAATAAAATAATCAAGAAACTTCTACCGAAAGTAAAAGTTTTATTTCTGTAGGTATTTGTTGTTTTCTGTTTACACGAGCCCGGATTTCCCGAAATGCTAAAAGTAGGCCTAAAAATAGTGTTTATTACGAAAAATAAGCCAACTTCGAAAGTTGTTCGAAAATATTTACGTATTTACTACTAAATACTGAACGAAGTATTTGGAACTGATCTTCTTTAGAAAGATATAGTGTTTTTAACCGACTTCAAAAAAGGAGGAGGTTCTCAATTCCTCTATATTTTTTGTTTTTATGTTTGTTACCTCATAACTTTCGACTGGGCAAAGCGATTTTAATGATTCTTTTTTTATTTGAAAGCTGGTGCTACCCGTGTGATCCCATTTCGATTTGGTCTAGTTCCGACAATGGCATCCAAGAGAAAACCATATAAGTCTAAAATTAGCATTAAGTATAAGTGCGACAAATGAACGAGTAGCTCAAGCCCCGCTACTAATAGAACAACCTATGTGTCTGTAACACTAAAAAGTAAAAAATAAAAATAAAAACTACGTTTAAAAAAACCGATTTCAAAAACGGAAAGTACAAAATAACTTAAAGTACTATCATTTGTATGTGCTATTTATTGATAGATTTGAAGTCGGTGCCGATATCCGTATCTTTAGTGAAGGAATTTCAATACAGTAAGTATCTAAGCTGTTTTTTATAATTTTACTTAGGGCTTGGCACCGATTTCAAACCTATCAACAGGTGGCACATACAAATGATAGTATTTTAAGTTATTTTGTACTTTGCCGTTTTTGAAGTCGGTTTTTTTAAACGTAGTTTTTATTTTTATATTGGCTGCTTTTCTGTCTGACTACACTTGTATCAGGCGTACGGGGTGATAGAATTACGTAGTCAATGCCTTGATAAAGGACAAGCGAAAAATAAGCTTTTTTTATTGCTTATGGTGGCAAACGAGCAAGCAGCACACCTGATGGTGAGTGTCACTGCCGCCCATAGACCCTTGCAACACTGAGGGTATAGCTTAGGCCGCTGCCCACCAATAAAATCCCCAAACCCACCCAGTTGGGCTTCCAGCTTTCTCGCTCACCGAACGAAGCGCGATAGCACATTGCCATCAAGCGTCGATCTTCTGCGAGAGTGTGGTACTAGCCCGAACGGACCGGCCCGCGGTTGTAGACAGAAAACTGTCAACAGCGTGGTCCTACCACTATTAAAAGCAGAGTAAGAGCAGCAAAATTTTGGAATAAAACCCTATCCCAACCCGTCTGGAACATGTAGGCTGTCACAATAGAAGTAGGATCATTCCTAAATAGGGGACGTATATAGTCTGAGAACAAAATACGTACGTACGATACCACAAAGCAAAATACAATACTAGTACTTTTAAAACAATTTAAGATCATGAGCTTGACCTCAGCATTGGATTTCTCTATTCCCAAGGAACTAAGGGGCCTAGTCTACACTGTAGCTGTTTTCCAATGGAGTTTGAAGTGTATATATCGTAGGTAATGTATTCGAAAACAATACTAGTATTGGATCAATTCGTAATGATTTTACGCATCTATATATATATATATATATATATATATAGAAAGAGAAGCTGTGTGGTAGCGGTAACGAATACTATCAACCCTTACTTTGCTCGTGGATGTCATAAAAGACGACTAAAAGAGCCTTATAACGACCTGGACCAACTCCATCTGATGCCGTTTGGTCAATAATCACATTCCCAAGGAGGGTTGACGTCTGGCAGGCGGCCGGTCATAAAATTATTGCCAATAACTTTTACAATATGTACTATGAAAAAAGAGTACATATTGTATCGACCCCAGGTAATTGGGATAAGAGTAGGAGAATGATAATATCTATAAAAGAGGATGTTTGTATATATGACATCGATAAACTCGGAGA
This sequence comes from Lymantria monacha, assembly GCA_905163515.2. Taxonomy (NCBI): domain Eukaryota; kingdom Metazoa; phylum Arthropoda; class Insecta; order Lepidoptera; family Erebidae; genus Lymantria; species Lymantria monacha. The sequence continues at coordinate 6,745,240 of LR991107.1, read as the reverse complement.
CTATTTGACCGATCATTATGAAAACTGGTATGTATATGTATTATTATTCGTGTGGTGACGGAGTAATACAATTCACCACCCCTATCTTACCCGTGGGTGATAGTAAGAGACAGGCAGGCGGCCAGTTATAAAACTATTCCCAATAACTTATGCAATGTGTGAAAGAGGAGTACATATTACGTAGACGCCTAATAATTGGAATAACAGCAGAATGATGATGATAATTATTAAATATGATCATCACCATATAAGAGATATGTGTTTCTCTATGTTGGTGGCATAAATATAGCCAGAACTCATTGGAAGGTATATTTCAATGATATTAGGGGCCATTCATAAATTATGTAAGGCGTTTGGTTGTTGACTGAATATTATAACTTCTTACTATAGGCAGGGAGGGGGTAGATATATATCTCCCACCGAAGACAAAGATCGGGTACCGGTAGCCCGCTCGCACAGCGAAGAGAGGTGCTTGCAGTGTGGGTCTATGGGGTTGCGATAGATGATAGATTAATAAGTTTAATGTTATTACAATGAGTTAATGATACCTACTTGTAGTGAGAAAATTGTAATAAATGATATTTTCAGAATAAACGGAGTTATATTTAATCAATAGGGCCGTTTCTTACTAAAGGGTAATAATTAAATTCTTATTAAGGGGCAGAGTGTAGTTGCAATCTTATGATGTCTTACGGTAGAGGTAAGGGGGCCAAATCATTCTTCAAAATACATACATATACATACATATCATCACGCCATATCCCTTGAAGGGTAGGCAGAGCGAACAGAGTGCCAGAGAACTCTATCCTTGCATACTTCACTCGCTTCCTCAACATTCATAATTCTCTTCATACACGCTCGCCGGTTTCAGAGACTCTTGACTACACCTTCCTTCAGTACGTGACCAATCTGGTCTAGGTAGGTTAGTCTCGGTCGCCCCCGGTACCTACATTCTTCCAAATTAAATTCTTCAAAATCCCTTACGTAATTTATGAACGGCTCCTTACTCAGAATAAGAAGTGAATTGAATTACAAAAATAAAATATTTGCCTAAAATACGACCAAATTGAGGCAACGAATGCTTGTTAATTAACTATATGCTCACCTTTAAAGGTCATATTAAATATATTTCTACATCACTGGAGTGTGAATTCTGGTGATAATACAAAATGACATGAAAATTATATCTAAAAAAATTACTAGACAGATTTATTTTGGACTGACCACAGTTCTGGCATCGGCACCGCAGCTAAATAGTTCTGGGCGACGAATAGCACAACCCCGAATTATTTTGGTAGACTATCGTGCAGTCAGGCATCGTCCAATCTGTCTGCGGCGACGAAGGGGACGGGTAGTGACAATAAACTGCCGTGTCTGTATCTCCCTAGCATCATATGGGCTAGCCACCCGTACCTGGCACTTCTCATCATTGGCAAAGAGGACAAGCATAACTCTATAACCCAATAATCTGCCAAATACCTACTTCAAATTGAGTGGGCTATTGGAAACGATTCCTTGATCTTGTTGACCGCCCGGCGAGTTACCCTTACGGGTGGCCACCCCAGTCTAACAAAGGCCAGCACGGCGCGCCCTCGAGGTCAACCTCTTTGCGGAAGGCGAACTGATTTTAGGTTCCTAGCGTAATAGCGTAAAATATCTCTTATGCCTATTCAATTGCCAAAGTAGTCCTTTGCAAGATTCCCAAAAGATTGTTTCAAGTTTGGGTGCCATCATCTCATCATCTGAGCTCATATATGTCCCACTGTTGGGCTCGAGCCTCCGCTAAAATGGGAGTGTTTCAAGTTCCCTTATCTTGCATAGATATTATATGCATTTTATATCCCTTAGTCGTCTCTTACGATCCCCACGGGTAGGATAGAGGGTGGTGAATTATATTCTTACCGTCACCATACGGATAGTGTACTTTGGGTGTAATTTCTATTAATTAATTGTATTTATTTCCTTTGCGATGATTGGGTTAAAACATAATGGCATGCCAGGCACTTATTAGCTTGCCACGTATAGCCGTGGGAGTCATGACAACTGGGCAGCACTGGAATGGACGACGCTTATGAGTTTCTCACCAGGGGCCGATAAACTCTAAAAGAAAAAATCAAGTTGGTGATTATGGAATTATACTCGTTCATAGGAAAGCGTGTATCCAAAATTAAGGTCAATATGATGTATGAAGTTTTATATTAGTGAAATGCGTAGGAACGTTCTGAGTGGCATTCTCCTGGGAGACCTAAGTCCAACGGTGGCTGATGAATAGATGGAAGTACGCAAATATCTTATTACTTAGTATAGGAGATTCGACAATACCCTCGTTGTTTCAACATGCGTTCGATTTTTAACGCTCACGGGCACCAAGTCCTATTTTAACTGAATCTTAATAACCAACAATGGATTACACGTAAATTTTTCAACGCAATAAATAACTATGATGTAGTAATATTATCCCACGCAATTCCATCAAATATCAAATCATAGTATTACTCGGGCCACTTCGTCAGACTATTTTACTTGTAAATGACGAACATGGTTCGCTGACTTTAATGAAACTGTCACCGTTGGGACGGGCAAAAAAAATATAAACTCCGATGCCCGAATCAAGTACTTCGTGATTGGTGTTGAAACGAATAGATTAACCAGATTTTGGATAATATTTAACAGGTTACCTTAAAAACATAAGTGCTAAACTCCATGGATGTGAAGTTGCGGCTCTTTAGTTCTATACGCAAAAAAATATTTTATGAAGAAAGCATTTAAAAATGGTTCTGAATTGATTAAAGAGCATTAGGCACAATTTATTGTTGCCAAAAACAATAGTGGCTCTTTAAAAACTTTAAACTTTTATAAATTCTAATTTTTGGCTCTTCCGACTTAAAAGGTTGCCGACCCCTGGTATAGGGTATTATTTTGAGTTTTCTTTCTTTTGCATAGATATTATAGGCGTTTTACATCACTTAATCATCTCTTAAGTTCACTCACGGATAAAATAGAGGGTGGTGAATTGTATTCTTACTCCGTCACCACACGGATAAGAGAAACATTTGCAGATAAATTTAGCAACTCTTTAGACGTTATTGCTGAGAGTTTTCTGCCTGTAGCCATAAACAGACTAACAATTCCAGAGTACTAACATAATCTAGCAGAAGTTGACGTTCTCTTCACATAAATAGAGAAAGACAGAGGCTCAAACCCTCTCCACTCTCTTCTCGGCCTAATTCCATTCTTTCTAATTCTTCACTCCTTTGACCGTGTTTATATCTATGAATAACAATTACTACTTACTATCAGATTGGCTGCTTTCTTGTTTACCATTAAAGGCATTAAATAAATACGATAAATCGAAATCGGCTGAAGTATGTTTGTGTCAATAGCCCAACGAAGCAATCTTTCACAAATTAATAAAAAATACTATACGATTTTGAAACTCACTAGGAGTTAGGTTGGGTTATTAATATCAAATCGATCCTCGCCACATGCGGTCTGCAGTAAAATCTATACTCGTGTACAGACCGACCATGGTTACTATAACATGATAGCCAGCTGACAAAACATGAGTGTAAGACCCCTTGTCATATGTTTACACGTCATTTTATTTTATGTATTATTATTTTATATGGGTAGTCATTAATAATCCCTACTAATATATAAATGTGAATGTAAGTTTGTTTGTTACGCTTTCACGCTAAAACTACTCAACCGATCATCATGAAACATTGTACGCATATTCTTGGAGGTATTAAAAGTAACATAGGATACTTTTTATTAAAAAAAAATAAAAATTTTTATATGAAAAATAAAAAAATTGTTTGTCAAAAAATCTCAAAATCTAGCTTCTTCAAAGCCATCTAGCAGTCCAGTAATGAAGTTCCAACCCTGAGTATTGTAATACCGTTGCACTGTATTACCGACGGTCAAAAATAAAAATAGGGGATCAAAAACTTTAGGAAAGTAACCATTTACGCGGGCGAAGCCGCGGGCAGAAGCTAGTATTACATAAAAAAAATCACGATTGTGTTTTTTTTTCATGTTAATATTTTGAGATATATCAGAGAGTTGGCTTCTTGTGCCTTTTAAATTCATTTTGCGGTTGTACTTTAATGAGTTTCTAGATTTTTTCAGCACTTGCGAGTCTTTCAAAGTATCTCTGTTTAATGTCTAATATAGATATGAAGATTGTGGGTGCTGTTATCGAATCGCTTTGTAGGTTGAGAGCCTGCATCTAAAACCAGGGCGGCCATTTATAATAATTTTAATAAAATTTTAATCTACATATAATTATCCTTGTTATATATTTTACATCAACTTCGGAGGTCGTAAAATTTATTCATAAAGTGTTTATGACAGAAATTACGACCCGATATCTACATACCTAAAAACATTAAAAAATAATATTATATATAGTAATATTCAGGGAATAGCTATGCTCGTATGTCACTTTGTTAGAAGCTTACTTTTATAACAATTTATAATATTAAAATATAATAAAATATTAATAAAGGAAAATTAAATATGAGAATGTCAAGTGTATATATATATATAAAGAAATATTTTTCTGTTTTTATATATGGCAAAATATACGGTAATTATTCAAAAACTGCACATGCACTGCATGGAGCAGTAGATAAGCTACCGACCTATCGTGCCAGCGTTGTGGGTTCGATTCCTACGACTCGACAACACTGTGTGATCCACAAATTGTTTTAATTTTGAGTGTAATTTGTGTCCGTTAAGTTATTGTAAAGTTCCCAGCAATACAAGGAGTCTATTCGGGTTGAGAGCCCTCAGCGCTCACCCATAGTCCGCGTAAAGCTGTCAAAGCCATCTGCGGCTAACAGCTAAAAATACACAAAAAAAAAACAAGGAGTCTATCAATTTATCCGTGTGGTGACGGAGTAAGAATACAATTCCCCACCCCCTATCTTACCTGTGGGTGATCGTAAGAGACGGCTAAGGAATATAAAACGCATATAACATCTATGCAAGAGAAAGAAATCTCGAAGCAAAACCCTATACCAACACGTCTGACCAGCGTGGTATAGTAGGTTAATCTCCCTCCCATCACGGAGCAGGCACGAGCTAAACCGTGAGACTTATATGGGCTGTGATGATGATGATGCGTAAACATCAGAAATCATTACACTAGCTATAAGTTTTTTTTTAAACTAATCCCTGATATTCTGCTATTAAATTAATTATTATAAAAATTTTACCTAAATATTATTACTCTAAGGTTGTATAAATCAAAACGGGCTCCCGTTCAGCTCTATGAGCAGGGATAAATCCATCAACACCCGAAGGCCTACCATCGCGTGCCTTATACAGTGTGATTCATTGCTCGTCCCGGGACGAAGTGCCGACAATAAATACTGCCCACACGCATTCACCAGGTTATTTATTTTCTGGATCAGCCTGTACCTTTAAATAGAATTATATCTTATACGTTCAAAGCTAATCAAGTGTGAATGATTATGGAGAGGACGATCTTCGTATTTATATCTTATTCAATTAAATTGTAGTTTGTGAATATAATGCTACTAATTTTAATTACAAGGTTTTTTTGTCTTTTTTAACATGAAAAAGTGGATAGTTAGGTAGTTTTAACCACAAGAATTTGCGTCTCAATTTGTTTTTTTTTTTGGGTGGTACGTAATAAATAATAAAAATAAAATAAAATAAAAATAAAAAGCCTTTTATTTCTAAGCAAAGTAATGTACAGAGCATTTCTTAATATACGGTTTAAATTATTATTTAGTGAGTTTTGAAGTTTATAATTAGTTGTTAGTGTATATTTTACTTAATCCTAGTTATCTTAAAGAATAAATTTTATTTTATAAAGTTTCGTTTTCTGCTAGAACCCCTCTGCAGGTGAAGGCCTCCTCCAAGGATTGCCAATTTTCTCTAGATTGAGCTACTTGAATCCAATTTTGTCCGGCTATTTTTTTGACTTCAACTTCCCAGCTCGCTACAGGTCTGCCTCTCTTTCTTTTGCCTGGCGGGCCTGCCCATGTGGTCACCCTTTTAGTCCATCTCTGGTCTTGTAGTCGTGCCACATGACCGGCCCATTTCCATTTCAATGACTGGGCGTGTACCAATGCGTCTCTTGCCTTGGTGATCTGTCTTATTTTTGTGTGCCTTATTTTGTGTATTTTTTTAATGTTTGTCATACTGCGTTCTATCCCTCTTTGGCATGAAATTATTTTGTTTTTTATTCTGTTATTAAACTTCCAAGTTTGGGAAGCATATGTTAGGCACGGTATAAGGCATGAATTCAGTACTTTTGTTTTTATTTTGATTGGCATGTTGCTTTTAAATATTTCTTTGAGACCCCAATATTTGTTCCAAGTTAATTGTGTTCTGCGCTCTACTTCGAAATCGTTACTTCTCTGGTCAAAGCTAATTTGTTTGCCTAGATATATGTATTTGTCTGTATACTTGAGACTTTCGCTCCCAACATATATTGTTTTTTGTCTGCTGTTAGTCATCATCACTGTTTTTGAGAGGTTCATTTCCAGGCCTACAAGTTTGCTAGCGTGATTGAGTGTCTCTAGCATGTATTGAATATCTGTTGCTGTTTCTGATAAGAGCACCACATCGTCGGCAAATCTTAGGTGACTCAGGTAAGTTTCTTTGATTTTTATACCCCGATCTTTCCAGTTGAGTTTGCTGATGATTGACTCTAGTGTTGCTATAAACAGCAGAGGCGAGAGAGGGTCGCCCTGTCTGGCTCCTCTTCTGACCGGAAACCAGGGCCCAGCTGTCTCTAGTTTCACTCGACTCTTGCTGTTTTTATAAATGCTCTTTATGATATCTGTGTACTCTTTTTCTACCCCTTGTGTTGTTAGAGTTTCCCATATGCTTTCGTGTGATACGCAGTCGAATGCTTTTTGGTAGTCAATATAAGCAATGTAGAGTGGTCTATTTTTCTCTCGGTATTTTTCAATAAGGAGTTCTATTGTGTGGATGTGATCAATCGTAGAGTACCCTTTTCTAAATCCGGCTTGTTCGATAGGTTGGTGAGTTTCTAGTGTAGAGTTTATTCTTTTGTTTAGTAACGATGAGAAAAGCTTATAGATGGTCGGCAGTAGGCTTATTGGCCTGTAGTTGCCTATATCCATTGGGTCCCCTTTCTTGTATATAAGAATAATATCCGATTCAGACCATTGTGTAGGTGTCTCTCCGCTGTCAATAACTAGATTGAAAAAATCGGTCAAACTGGCGGCAAGAGTTAATGAACCTGTTTTTAGTACTTCATTTGTGATGCCGTCAGAACCTGGGCTTTTTTCGGTTTTAAGAGCTTTAATTGCTCTCGTCACTTCTCTTATTTCAATCTTTGGTACATAAGAGCCGCTGTTGTTGTTGCTCGGATATTGCCCTCTATCACTGGTACTTGTTATGTCTTTAGAGCTGTAGAGTTTCTGGTAGAAGTTTGTTGCCACTGTGATGATGTCAATACGGTTTTTGCATATTTTTTCTCCCTCCTTTAATCCTTCAATCCAAGTTTTATTAGTTCGCAGCTCTTTGAAGGCTTTCCTTGTGCCTCCCGTTTGATTTATATGTTTTTCGATAGTTTGGTGTCTGTGATTTGTGTAATCTTTCTTTATATACTTGCTTATGAGTTTGTAAAGGGCTGAGATCTCGTTTTTCATGGCTCTAGGTTTATTTTTTGTCTTCTGGAGTTCTCTACGTCTGTCCATTAGTCGAAGTGTACGCTCGGACAGAATTTTATGAGGTTTTCCTTTATTATTTTCCTTTTTGATTGCTTGCAGGGCTTTGGTTATGGTTTCAATTATTTGGTCATAAGAGTTTTGGACAGATTTGTTGACAATCAAATTATGCGAATTACTTATGATTTCGTTGAATTTCAGAGTATCCTCTTCGTTGGTAATGATTTTCGTTTGGTGATTACTGTATTTAGTCCGGCTTTTCTTTAATTTTGTGCATGTAACTGTAACTGTTGCTCTGACTGGTCTGTGGTCTGTGGGGTAGTTGATATTTAGAACTTCTATGTTTTGGAATATGTACGGGCAGTTTGATAAAATAAGATCAATTTCGTTTTTGTATTTTTTATCTGGGGATAACCAGGTCCATCTATTTTTAGTATTTTTCTTAAAAAATGTATTTAAAATCGATAACTTGTTTTCAATAGCAAAATCTATCAGTCTCTGTCCCCTATTGTTTCTTTCGCCGTATCCGTTTGTTTTCATGACTAAATATTCTTCTTTTTTTGGGATTCCAATCTTTGCATTCCAGTCTCCCATGACTATATAGTTTTTATAGGATATTTTGATTGCTTTATTAAGTGTACAGTAGAAGCTGTCGATTTCGTCTTGTGTTGATTTTTCTGTGGGGGCGTAGACCTGAATGATTGATAGCCTAGTGTTTTCGAATATCATATTCAGAATGGCGACTCTTTCTGTAAGACCGGTGTAGCTTTCAATGTTATTTTTATGGCATAATTTTATTATAAAGCCTACGCCATACAGACCAGGTGTTTGTCCTGTGTGACACAGTATAAAGTTGTCGTACTGTTCTATTTTGTTTCCCATACGCCTTGTCTCAGCTAGTCCGATAATATCATATTTGATGTCTGATAGAGACTCTTGCAATTCTATTAGGCGTTCGTATGTAGAAAGTGTTTTGACATTGTATGTTAAAATATAGAGCTTGTTTGTTGTAGTTGTGGTAATGGCAGTGCTATTATATGTTGTTGATATTTTTGATATTTCTGTTTGTTTCCTTGGAGGGTATTGGTCGTACTCTTCCTCGGTGACCAACCGGCTTGGAAGATTGATAGTAGGTTTTAATATAGGTTTCTGTATTTTGGCGTTTCGGGTGGTACGTACATAACTGAAATAAAGCTTTCTTGAAATTGCGTTAGATGATGATCTTATCTCATGTCTGAGCCCAAACATGTCCCACTGTTGAGCTCGGGCCTCCTCCATAATAGAAAGGTAATTGACCTACTATACCACGCTGGTCAGACGTGTTGGTATAGGGTTTTGTTTCGAGTTTTCCTTCTCTCACATAGATGTTATATGCGTTTTATATCCCTTAGTCGCCTCATACCCACGGGTAAGATAGGGGGTGGTGAATTGTATTCTTACTCCGTCACCACACGGAAAGTTAGATGATGATTATGTTAAAAATAAATAGTATTATTAATTTTAGAAACCCTGCTCTTATCCTAATTACTTGGTATCGATGTTATATGTCCTCCCTTTCCATACAGTTCTATCAGACGTTATCTCTTTGTGGTCACACCTTTTCTATCCATGTCATGCTTCACTCAATATATCTGTTGGTCTTTCTTTAGCACTAAAGACTTCAACATTCATACTTAAAACTTGCCTCACGACACTTCATCCCGTCTCATCACATGTCCATACCACGACAAGCGTTCACTGCTTAACTTCTCAGTCAATGCCGCAGCTTTTAAACTTAGTCTTATAAGTTTATTCCTTATCTCCTTCATTCTCGTTACTTCGCACATTTATCTCAACATTCGCATCTTTGCTACATGCATGTCTGCGACGTGTGCTTGTATGTTTTAGTGAACAGCACTACCACTGTATAGCTTATCCATCCGAAAATACAGCGCAACCTTTATATAAGCAACTTCAATATAATGAATGCCTCGATTTTACGAATTTTACGAAATAGCCTAGAAATATCTGTAAGATTTAAAGCAAAATATACTTTTAAATTACGAATAATTTTATAAAAAAACCTGAATATTACGAATTTTCAATGTATTTCGTTAGATGTACCTAAAGGAGTCAGCCTCTTGTGACCATGAACGCTGTAAAGCATTCAAAACGTCGGATAATTTAAAAAAAGTGTGTGTGTGTGTCAGCGCCGACGCACGACTGGCGTTTACTCCTTAAGTACGATTATCAAAACAGGCGCAAAAAAAGCTCATTTGACTAAATATTAAAACTGTTCAGTGAAGTTAATTATCTCACGTCAGAAAGTGAAATGTGCGCAGAATAGGTTGCGCACCAAAAACGTAACGAGGTCATTCGATCACTAGATTTTACTCCTCAAATTTTTTTGATACCGGGCGCCTTATATGAAAATCGATTCTTAAGGAATAAACTCCAAAAATCAAATACAAACGCGACGAAATCCGTAAAAATAGTTTTATTTTAAACATGTAATATTCGCGTAAACCTCAGAAACCATTGTGTATCTAAAGAAGTTATATTGAATACTTATCTTTACTATAAATCTTGGTCTAATATCCTACATTCGACTCTTAAGGACAGTCGATAAATCTCTAAAAAATTGCAACAACACACAATCTAACAGTGGATTGTTTACGGGCGGGGCATGGTGTATAAATAAGTCGTTTTGTCGACTCGATCAATTGCGCTCAGTGTTTATGTCGACCATTCGAAATGTGACGGTTCTCGGAACTCGGTTTAGGGACAGTCCATATGTGCGATTAATTTTAAATATTAGATATATTTAAGCACATTTTTCATGTTGTGATGGAGTAAGAATTCAAATCACCATCCCCTTTCTTATCCATGGATGTCGTTAAAGATGACTAAGCGATATGCAACACATATGCTAGAGACTTCCCTGTGGAGACGGAGTAAGAATACAATTCACCACCCCATATCCCGTGGGTGACCGTACGAGACGACTAAGGGATATAAAACGCATATAACATCTATGCGAGAGAAGGAAAACTCGAAAAAAAAACCCTATACCAACACGTCTGACCAGCACGGTATAGTAGGTTAATTTCTCTTCCATTATGGAGGAGGCCCGAGCCCAACAATGGGACATATATGAGCTGAGATGATGAGATGTTGCTAGAGAAGGAAAAATCAAAATAAGACCTTATACCATCCCGTCTGACCAGTGTTATATTAATTACCCTCTAATTGTTGAGAAGACCCGAGCCTTTTTTTTTATTTTTTTTTTTATTTTTATTTGGTGGACTATGGATGCGTCTCGCCCGGCCGAATCGGTCCGGGGTGACGGAAAGGCGGCGCGTGACCCCATAGACCCACCGTAAAACTCCTCTCTCTTCGCCGTGCGAGCGGACCACCGGTACCCGATTTTTTACTTCGGTGGCCCAGAAGACCCGAGCCTAGCAGTGGGATATAAATGAGCCAAGATGATGACTTTCTTTATATCGTTATGATCTCGTCTTCGATGAGTTCAGAAAAAATCATAGTCAATTGAATCGGTTTTGTTGGTTAGTTCATTAAGCGTGGAAATGGCTCATAATATGAGCAGATGGATCGATACATATGAGCAAATGCTCATTATACATAGGTATTTGTATCATATTCATCTGCTTAAATTTTTTTATAAAAAAATAATTATGTAACTGTTTGTTTTTCCGAATAAAATAAATTAAGGATATAAAGCTCGGGTCGACATGAGCGTCAAAAAAAAAGTTAGACACTTATTTTGCAAAGGTTCTGTATCTTTACATTTTTCTTCTTTACAGTTCATATACAGCCCACTATTGGGCAAGAAACTTGCTCTAAATAACAGAAGTATATAATTTTCTGTTCTACAAAGTTTATTAAAGTCTATAAAGCACAGGGATTACAATTTTCAATATACAAATAAATACTCAAAAAAAAATAGTTGCCATTACTCGTACGTCGTCGTAATAATTAATTATGAAGGAAACACGTATACGATTCGAATACTATAGTCATTATCAACCTGTTCTTATCCCAATTAATTGGGGACAATATGTACCTTTCTTCTATCATACATATTGCAAAAGTTTTGGCAATAATTCTACGACCAGCCGCCTGTCTGTCGTCAATCATCCTTGGAAATGCAATTGTTGACCAGGTGCCATCAGATTGGAGTTGGTTCAGGTCTATGTGTAGCTCTTAGCTTCATATTGCTCGTGAGTGTCGTAAAAGACGACTGAGCAATGTTATAAACAGTAGAAAGTGACAAGACGTGTCTAACCGTTAAAATAAAAAGTGACACGAGCACAGCCCGCTTTAGGCGTTTTTGCTAGTTACTCTCCCTTCATCCCGAGTGGCGCAAAGTTTAATTATGTTTTCCCCAATAACATTCGCTATTAAAGACCTACTTTAGTTTAATCACAAAAACAAATGCGGTTGATTTTTTGCGAGCTCTGTGAAGGAGAGAGTCTGAGTTCAAACACCATTAATATAGTATTCCTTTTTTGTGTACAATTTTTGCGTAAAAACGTCCAATTAGCTTATTGATCTCTTGGCTCTTAGATATAAGACTTGTTATGAAAGTATGATAAAACCACAATTGTGTTAGTACCACGCTGTTGACAGTTCTCTGTCTGCAGCCGCGGGCGGGTCTTCGTTCGGTGAACGAGAGAGCCGGAAGCCCTATTGGGTGGATTTGGGGTTTATATTAGTAGGCAGCGGCCTAGTTATACCCTTGGTATTGCAAAGGTCCATGGGCGGCAGTGACACTTACCATAAGGTGTGCTGCTTGCTCGTTTGCCACCACTAGCAATAAAAAAAGAAAAAAAAACCATTGTCACCATACTTGCTAGACAGCTTAGCGTAGTCATATTCTGTACGATTCGTCCGGCGACGACAGAGGCTCGAGGCCGCGAGCGATTCCATAGCTATGAAATACATATAACATTTTTGCACCATGCGGACGGGACTACAGAATGATTGAAAATTCAGTAGTATCTAAGTTATATTATATTTTATGTTGATGATATTCCTATATCAGTGAACAATGGTTAATAATCCAATGCATGATTTAACTTCATCTAATCTTTATTGTGTATTCGAATTACTCCACAGGCAGAGATCATTTTGAAATATTATGTAGATAATTTTAGTTAATATTATAAAAGCTGTTTAAAGTTTTGGTGGATATTAAAATTAAATATACGGACAGTATTTTTTAAATATTAGTTTATTTCTCCCTTATAAGTTATCATCATCACAACCCATAAATGTTCTACTGTTGGGCTCAAGCCTCCTCTGTAATCGGAGTGAAATTGACCTACCACCTATACCACGCTGGTCAGACGTGTTGGTATAGGGTTTTGTTTCGAGTGTTCCTTCTGTTGCATAGATGTTATATGCGTCTTATATCCCCTATCCCCTTTTACGATCACCCACGGGTAAGATAAGGTGTGGTGAAATGTATTCTTACTCCGTCACCACACGGAAAGATAATATAAAATAAATATACCAACAGTATTTCTTAAATATTAGCTTAGTTCTCCCTTCTAAGTAATACAGTCTTATAAAGACCTTCATTTAGGAAAAAAGTACTGTTTATGAGAGAGATAGAAAAATATTAGAATATTGTAAAAAAAATATTATTCTTAGTACATTGTGAACGCGACCTACTCGTGTGAGTAAACTTAATATTTCGCACTACATTCGACCAGTCGCGTTCGTATTAGCATAGTATTGTCTTGTGGTTTTATTTACGAATTCCCCTTTTTATACCCTTATCCGTTTACGTTTTTAACTTGAAACAATTTTTATTATTTTTTCATTCGTAAAAAAAAATTATTTGTTAGTATTTTGTTGCATATAAATACGTTAACAAACAATAAGTTGGCATTATGGCAAATTGATGATAATACATTATTTTATATATTTCATAGATGACCAAACATTTCTTGTTTATTCGCAGCGAAATATACGAATCGATTCCGCTCCAGACTGAAATATGTTTCTTATGTTAAACTGAGCAACTCTTTATCCTGATTAAACTTTTAAATGCAATAAAGTATCTACATAGATTATTCTTATTAATAGCAGTGATACTTTGGATCTTAGAAGAACGAAGATTCTGTAACGCGCGATACCAATAAATTATGGTATGCATTAAAACAATCATTTTGTTAGCCAGACAGATGGAATATTTCAAGGAAGATAATAATAATAAAATATTAATTGACTTTTTCCGTGTGGTGACGGAGTAAGAATACTATTCACCACCCCATATCTTACCCGTGGGTGATCGTACGAGTAAGGGATATAAAACGCATATAACATCTATGCGAAAGAAGAAAAACTAGAAACTAAACCAACACGTCTGACTAGCGCGGTATAGTAGGTTAATTTCCCTCCCATAACGGAGGAGGCATGAGCCCAACAGTGGAACATTTATAGGCTGTAATGATGATAATGAATGAATTGACTTTGGACAACATTAGCGCATAAATATTTATCATGCTGCTTTTTTGTCAAGATTGAATTGACCGTAAATGTACGTCTCACTAATCTGGATGACCAAATAACAAGCAATCAGGCCATATTCTTATATAAATAAAAAAAAGGGTGTGTGTCAGCTCCGCCGCACGACTGGAGTTTACTCAAATTACTGAATTTTTTAGCATTTAATATGCTTAATTATTTATAAATACCTGATTACGAAACGAAAATATAAATATAAATAATTAAGCATATTAAATGCTAAAAATTTCAGCAATTTGAATAACAAGGTTGTGTCATCGTTTAATGCAATTCTAACTGTAAAGTTTGAAGTATTAAGCCTATACAATGTGTAAACATTGTCCGGTAGATGGCATACGTCACCTTGAAGACGTAAGATATAATATGAAGCGAAATTTGCATGTTCTAAAATAGTTCACGATGGTGCAAGTGGCAGCACGTTTGGGCTGGAGTTTACTCCTTTAGTACGATTATTATTTACATTTTTTAAAACTGTTCAGTGAAGTATTATATCACGTCAGAATGTGAAAGGTGCGCAGAATAGGTTGCGCACCAAAAACGTAACGAGGTCATTCGATCACTAGATTTTACTCCTCAAATTTTTCTCGTACCCGGGCGCCTTATATGAAAATCGATTCTTAAGGAGTAAACTCCAAAAAGACGATACAATGTACAAAGTTTTAACAAATGCGTATATTGACCAGAATCACCACAGCAATATCTAACAGTAAAACAATGACAAAGACTATCTTTAGAAACGTAAATTCATCGAAGAACACTTCGAAAACTAGATAACATCAATAACGGACCATAAATAATCGAATAGGGATGATAAATCCCGTAAGAAGTTCTCAAGCAAACGGGCCTTTAAGCCTGATGACCCTAGCGTACCCTATCCCGATATCTTTCTGGTTATTTGAGAATGGACACCATTTAATTTTCCACGGCATTGGTCAAGCTCTCTATATAATATTTGGCGTTATCATATCGAAGGAAAAGTGCTCGAAAAAAAAAATACGAGTATTTTTAGAGATATGACTTGAATTTAAGAGTTTTGGATCGAGATTGCTTGAGTATATTAGCTTTACAGTATCTGATAACCCATACACACAAGTGTGGATAAAATTACAATATCTCACACGACTCTTTACGTTTTCAGAGATTATATAAAAGGCGATTATGGATCTAAGCAGATTTCCGTGTAGTGACGTAGTAAGAATAGAATTCACCACCCCTATCTTACCCGTAGGTGGTCATATGAGACGACTAAGGGATATAAAACGCATATTCTTAGTGGTAGGACCACGTTGTGGACAGTTCTCTGTCTACACACACGTCCGGGGTAGTACCACACTCTCACAGAAGATGGACGTCTGTTTAACAAACACTACAAACTAGCAACTAATTAAATTATAAGCCAAGTAGGACTCTTATAACGTTTACCTAAAGATTTACTGGTGCCTTTCATATCAAGAGCCTCTTGACCCATTCGAGTTTCAAAGACTCAGAGTGTGAAAGTTACAACTAATTAAAAACTTCAAGACCAAAGTGCGGTGTAAATTTTTAACTATATTCCTCACGGACGGTCCCGAACTGAAGGAACAACAAGAAAGTGTTTACTAACGCCAAATAACTAGACGAAAGTTTGGTAAACTCAATCTTGAGGTCCGAGTCGGGAGTCGGAGGACAATAAATGTGGTCAACCGTGTTATAGTTCAGTGGGTGCATTGTCACCACAAAGTTTACTTATATATAGTAATAGCCTCTTTTGTAAATATTTTTTTATGAATATATTTATTTGAAATAAAACTACTTTTACGGATTCTATCGCGTTTGTATATAATTTTTAATTTCCCGACGTTTCGAACATTTTACAGTGATCATGGTCACGGGAGGAGAGTCCAATCCAATCCTCAGTAAAAGTAGTTTAATTTCAAATGTGTAATACTCGCGTAAACATTATAAATCATTATGTATATATTTAGTTCGTAATTTTTATTTACAATTTGTTTTTATTTACAAAATTTTCATTAAATCTTAGCGCTGTATAAGTTTTGATTTTGAGCATTTGAATGTAATATGACCATTTCTTTTATCTTATACTGATTAGAAAGTTAAATTTAAAAATACTCGCCCCGCCTTAAGGACAAATTCTACAAAATAACTCCACGGATTAATTACTCCAAGTCACTAAATTACAGAGTTTTAGGGTAAAAACTAATTAAGATTGTTACAAGGCAAGGAAAACCACGGAAACTCTCGCAAAAAGTTGTGAATTACATTCTGTTTAGCTATTAATCATATTTATTTTATAAAGGAGTTTAGGCTTTATTATAATGCACAGTGGAATATAACGGTTATTGAGAAAGAAGTTGGATCTACGGAGTTGGACTAATCTCAGGTGAAATTTAAAGGAAGGATCCGTATTTGTAATTTAGTTATTATTCACATTACTACTATCATCATCATCATTCATCATCATTTCAGCCCATCGCCGTCCACTGCTGGACGTAGGCCTCCCTTATGTTCCCGTGTGGCGACGGGATAGAATACAAGTATCGCCACCCCTTGCTTGCCCGTGGGAGTCGTAAAAATCGACTAAGGGTTCACCAGGAGAGAGGGCAGCAGCTCTCGCCTGGGATACGTATAACACCACACTGCGTGCGCCAACTCGCCTACCAAGCGTGGCGATTATGGCTCTAAACCCCTTTATGCGAAATACAATTACTACTGCAGTTCAAGTTATTACCGAGCGTGTATAAAGTTTTAAGCATAGAATAAAAAAATGCTAGATATGAGCATGTTAGCGACTTCTAAGTTATTGCTATTTCGGGTTTAACTTAGTCTTAAATTCAAAATGATTGATTCAGGTCGTTAGAAGGCTCTTAGTCGTCTTTTACGACATCCACGAGCAAAGTAAGGGTTGGTAGTATTCGTAGCCGCTACCACACAGCTGTGAATTTACGTGATTATTACATATTTAAAATAAAACTATTTTCATGGATTCTAACTGCGTTTGTGATTGATTTTTAATTTCCCGACGTTTCGAACACTTTACAGCGTTCCTGGTCACGGGAGGCAATTTTTTTATCTGTTTTTAATTAAACTATAGATTGTAGGGGCAAAATGAAGTATTTTGTTTATAATTTAATTTCTGCATTCTGTGGTTTTTAATAAGATTTTAAATATTTAATTTAAGCCTTATCCTACACGTATAAAAGAACATCATTTCTAAAATTAGAAAGATAGGAATTTATAAATAAATTCAAAAAATTGCAGAAACAAGAATTTGTTTAAAAAGATAATTATATTTCTTTGGTGTTCTTCCAAGTAAAATCAGTCAGCCATTAAAATTATAGAAACGACCTAACCGGATACTATTCAGTACTATCCACCTAAATTTATGCTGAAACTCTTGCATAAATTGCAAGTCCCTGTTAAATGTATCCATTACACGTTGACAACGCTTAAGGGTTGGTTTTACTGATGCGTTTATTACATCTGTTCTGTGGGTATTAAAGACTTCGAGATTCTCATAACCTTTCTACGTGATCTACGCATATATTAAATATTTCTCTACATAATATATCTAATAAGTTTGTGTAAAGTATTAACATCAAAAACTGGTATTTTATTGGTAGGGATTTGAAATAGTTAATAACGTCTGGTTAAGAAGATATACAATGCGAAAGTGGAAGGATGTAGGTACCGGGGGAGACCGAGACTAACCTACCTAGACCAGATTGGTCACGTACTGAAGGAAGGTGAAGTCACGAGTCTCCGAAACCGGCGAGCGTGTATGAAGAGAATTATGAATGTTGAGGAAGCGAGTGAAGTATGCAAGGATAGAGTTCTCTGGCACTCTGTTCTATCTGCCTACCCTGCAAGGGATATAGCGTGATGATATGTATGTATGTAATAATGGGAACTGGATTATTAAAATATCTTTAAAAATTTAAATGACGATTAAGTGCTTTACAATCGACATGGGCCAAATCCATCTGAAGCCACCTGGTCAATAAATACGGTCCCCAGTCATAAAATTTGGCAATAAGTTTTTCAATATGTACGATGGAAGAGAAGTGCATATAGCGTCGGTTCTTTGTAATGGGGATAAGAGTAGAATGATGATTGTGACGTCTAGATATTTTGTACGTCTTCACGACAAAACGTATGACTGCTTTAGCGAGACGAAACTTTAAAATCTGAGCACTTCGTGCCCTGGCGACCGTCCAAGCCGCGAGTGGCCACAGATGACGTAGCGTCTCCAACTCGTTATCGCTCAAGTATTTTACAGACAAACGATTATTAATCGATATTTGAATATTAGTAATTCACAATAGTTTGGGTCATATCCAACCCAAACTGGTTTCATTAGAAAGGCAATAATGCGAAGATGGATTTAGATCGCTAAAACAATATATTAAATCTCGGTAGATGACGCTGCGATCGATTTCAGGAACTCTGATTTTTTTAATTTACACAGAACAACACCTTTTGGCATAGCAAGTATTTGATAAATGTTTAAAACATACAGAAATATATACATTTGTAATAAAAAAAATACGGATTCTATTGCGTTTGTATTTGATTTTGAATTTCCCAACGTTACAAACACTTTATAGCGTTTATAGTCACAGAAGGACTAAGAGGTCACACGTCCAAATAGCCATCGTTATATAAAATTTTGAGAAATCTGTACAACCAAGCCTCTAAAATCACACACGTGTTTTTAAATTCATAATATATGGGCCAAGTAAAATAATGTCCGTAGACATTTGACACCATACTTGACAAAAGTAACTTTAAAAACTTCACATGGCTAATAATGTTATTCGAAATGCGAGTCGCGCTCAAGTCGGCATTAAAATCGCCTGTTTATTTCGTCTCGTTCGTCAAGAAAACTTGTAGTGCTAAATTGTATTGATAATTGCCTTGCTTGTGGGCATTGGTTTCTAATATATGATAATTTGAACTTCTGTATCAACAGAGGTAAATCTTTAACAAAGGTTATTGAATTAAGATATAATCCGTGTGGTGACGGAGTAAGAATACTATTCACCATCCCATATCTTACCCGTGGGTGATCGTACGAGACGACTAAGGGATATAAAACGCATATAACATCAATGCGAGAGAAGGAAAACTCGAAACAAAACCCTATACCAACACGTCTGACCAGCGCGGTATAGTAGCTTAATTTCCCTCCCATTACGGAAAGGCCCGAGCCGAACAGTGGAACATTTATGGGCTGTGAAGATGATGATATTTTTCTTGTCTATTGATATCGTAAAAGACCGCTAAGGTATATGATATCCACTTAACATCTTTTCAGAAGAAAAACTCAATATAAAACAGCACACCAATCCATCTAATTAGCGTGGCATAATAGATTAACTTTCTTCTTCTTGCGAAAGTAGTTCGAAGACCAGTAAAAGTATATAAATTAGTAAAGACGAAGATGATATTATATTCTTTGAAGCATTGGTTTAACATAATTAGAATAAATGTTTAAACCGCGACGATAAAAATTATTGGAATTAGCACGTCAGAAGAAAAAACAGTATGGAATTGCCTCATAGTCATCTCAGCTCATATATGGTCCATTGTTGGGCTCGAGCTACCTTTGTAATGGAAGGTAGATTGACCTACTGTACTACACCGATCAGCCATGTTGGTGTAGAGTTTTGTTTCGAGTTAACCTTCTTTCTTTAGTAAGAATTAGCTCCAGTATCCTAATGAAGTATAATATAATGTAAAATACTATGGTTGGACGAAATCTAACAGTGTGATATTTACCCTAGAGGAACTGTTCTATTTATGACTTCAAGCAGAAAAACTGTCAGCATAGTCATCATTCTCCTACTCTTATCCCAATTACTTGGGGTCGATACAATATGTACTCTTCTTTCATACACATTGTAAAAGTTTTATGACCGGCCGCATGCCAGACGTCAACATTCCTTGGGAATGCAATTGTTGACCAAACAGCATTAGATGGAGTTGGTTCAGGTCGTTATAAGGCTCTTAGTCGTCTTTTACGACATTCACAAGCAAAGCAAAGGTTGGTAGTATTGGTAGCCGCTACCACACAGCTAAAACTGTCAGCATAGTATCTCTAGAAAATAAATACTTTACATAATATATGCTTACGTATGCGTTATAATGAACTATTAAGAATCAGCATTTCAATAACAAAACCAGACCAGATCATTTTCTCAACCGACTGGTTATCCGTAATACGGTTGGCGAGCACTCTAAGCTTGTTAACATAACTACCTGAGCCAAACTATATTAATTGCGTTCTATTCATTAGAGACGTAAGACTTCACGCCTTTGTAACTGCGATGGGTCAGACAGAATTGTAATATTTAGCGTGTTTATTATTTGGAAGTAACAAATAATATATAGAATTAAAATAGAGGTCATTTAGTCTTTTATACTGTGTTAATAGGGCCATAATCATGTTAGCTCATATATCCCACTGCTGGGCTCGAGCCTCCTCCAAACTAGGAGGAAAATTAATCTACTGCACATTGTTCAGATTTGTTGTTATAGGGTTTTATTTTGAGTTTTACTTCTCTTGCGTTATATGCATATTTTATCCCTTAGTCGTGAGATAGTGGGTTAGTGAATTGCATTCTTATTCCGTCATTACACGGATAAATAGGGTGGCCTTTCCTTGATCTTTCCTTTAAACAAAAATTACGGGATAATTGTTTGTGGTTTGGGTTTGTAATAGTTTTGAATATCGTATTTGGTTTTAAAAAAAATATGAAATCATTTTCGTGAAATATAAATTTAGATCAGCATGCGGCACGTGTTTTCTTTTTTGTTTGAAACCAAAAAAATAACAGTCATTTGGTATATTAGTAATTAAAATATCAATATCATCTCCCACCCAAATACTTCTCTGTTGGGCTCGAGACCCCTACACAAATAGAGGAAAATTGACCTATTATACCACGTTGCAGACGTGTTGGTATAAGGTTTTATTTCGATGCCTCCTCTTGCATATATATTATATGCACCTATTAGTCGTATTTTACGACACCCAGTAGTAGAGACGGAGTGGTCCATTATATTCTTATTCCGCCATCACACAAGAAAATAATTAAATTATATATTATTAGATAGCCTATTGAGATCCAATGTACTTCTAGATATGAATTCTAGACTTAACAAAAAGTTGTTCTGCTAGTTTTCTAAAGATATGTAAACAAGTAACTCATAATCGTTGTTGAATACTCCAGTTTGCCTGTACAGTCAAACTTTGTGTAGTCACATTCTATTAAACTTGGCAGAGAAAACTTTTAGTAGTATAGCCATCGCTCTATTAATATTCAATGGAGCTAAATTTCTAGTAGATTCAACTTAAAATTCAATAATAGTTTATTTTGTAATACAGAGAAAAATGTAACAAGTATACTTAAACTTTAGCAAACAATAATGCCACACAGATAGCGCAATAGTAGCAAGTAGCGACCTCCTATACCGAGGCAAAGGTTCGATCCCCACGCCGACATGACAGGTCTATGTGGAATCTAGAAATAAGTGTTCTATCTCAGTGTTATTATTTTACGTTCTTTAGCATCAAGGTTTTAATAATTAGAGTGCCGATTCCATTCTTAAAAATCTGTTGATTATCTTTCCGTGTGGTGACAGAGTAAGAATATAAATCACCACCCCTTATTTTATCAATGGGTTAACGAAAGCGAAGACTAAGGGATATAAAACGCATATAACATCTATGCAAAAGAAGGTAAAGTGGCATAGTAGATCAATTTCCCTCCCATTCTGGAGGTAATTCAAGCCCAATAGTGGGACATATATAAGCAGAGATGACGATGAAGTACCTTTGAAAGTTATGTAAAAAATACTATAGATATACTAAGAAATAATCAATCCAACGATAACTATAAGAAAAATATTCAAAGAAATTCTCTCGAACCGATCGTCAAATAAACCAGCGATTTACTCTTCATAAGCAAATACACAACTTCGAAGCTCTTGTCTCTTGTAAAGCGAGAGCGTCAATGGAAGACGGGACGCATGATGAGGTGAAAATGGAAAAACTTTTCCATGACAAAGTTATTTAGTTTGTGTGATCGAGAACAACTGCTGCTGTACTGCCGTTCGAGAATTATTCTATGAAAGTTTCTTTGGTTATTTTGTAATAAAATACTTATTTACTATTAACAACATAAACAGGGAAATACCAACGGTATATATCTACAGTTATAATGTATCGAATTGTTGGTCCTAAGTAAACATAGCAATCGACACCTTCGGGAATCTCATTACCAACTAAGACCGGTACAGAAATTACATTTATTCAGTTTATCATCATCTATGTCCCATTGTTAGGCTCGAACCTTCTCCATAACTGCAGGGAAATTGACTTACTATACCACGCTGGTCAGACGTGTTGGTATAGGGTTTTATTTCGAGTTTTCCTACTCTTGCATAGATGTTATATGCGTTTTTGTATCCCTTAGTCGTCTCTTACGATCATGCACGAGTACGATAGGGGTTGGTGAATTGTATTCTTACTCCGTTACCACACGGATAATTCAATTTAACGCAAAACTAATTTTTAATTTAGGTCCATATTTATTTAAGTATGTCTGCAGTATCAATGCTGATTTTATAGTGAAAGTAAATAAATAAACGGAAGTACTAAACGCGAAACTTAAACATTAAGATCTATTAACACTCAAACGGAGTAATTAAGGCAACCAAAACAAAATTAACTCACGCCATAGAGCATAACTTGCCAGACCCAACAAAAGGGCGGCGCATTTATAAACAACAATACAAAACGTCAGGACTTGAGCAAATAGACCACCAAGTCAAGATACCATCAAGAGACAATAACATCCTTACATAATTTATTATATCGCGAGCAAAAACCGGAGGCTGCGGTTGCAAGTTCCAACTAATACGGTTACACACGGACAAAAAAATAAAGCACCAATGCGGTCAATTTTAGAAATCTATCCATCAACTCCATTGGTCTATTGACGTCCACTGTTAGGCAACCGCTGCTGTCGAATCCCCTGGTAAACGGTGCCCCCCACGAGTATACACACGTAGAATAATTCTGTATTGCCTGTATTCATCAGTTCTTAGCGACTTTCGCTAAGCCGTTCCGGATTAGGCAGTTTAATACTTATGAAAATTATTTCAGAATGAATAAAATAAGGTCTAAAGGTGGAGACATTCTTACACAAACACAAGACGTGTTAAGCCGATGGAGTGAATATTTTGGCGATATGTATGCGGATACTCGAGTAGTCGCCGGTGTCGCATGTGGTTTAGTAGATCAACATTCGGCACCGGCGTCCTCCGATGGCATCAGTATGGATGAAGTTGAATGGCGATAAAAAGTTTGAAAAATGGTAAGGCAGCGGGCATTGATATGGTGTCTGCCGAGATGATCAAGCTTGGTGGCTCCTGTGTCTGGGAGGCGTTCCTGTTGCTCCTCAATTTATGTTGGAGCTCGGGAATGGTTCCCAGGGACTGGAATAGCGCGGTCATCGTGCCTTTGTTTAAAAACAAGGATTCACGTTATGACTGCGCAAATTACAGAGCCATAGGCTTGACCAGTTTGGCAGCAAAAGTGTACGGTAAAATTATTGGAAGGGGAATGAGGATGGTGTCCGATGGTTTACTGTGTGAGACACAAGGAGGTTTCAGGAGTGGAAGGGGATGCATAGATCAAGTGTTCTCTCTGCGCAACAGTGTGGAGAAGCATCTGGCTCTAGGTCAGAGGGTTTTCTGCAGTTTTGTGGATCTGGAGAGAGCATTTGTCACGGTTGTACGAAAGGAACTTTGGGACATTTTACCGCAGTGTGGTATTAACGGTAAACTGCTACGGGCTGTGCAGTACAGTTACATGGGCTGTAGAGCCTGTGTGCGGCTGGATGATGGAATGTCGCCTTGGTTTGACGTCAATAACGGCGTTAAGCAGGGGTGCGTTCTGTCAGCCAGGCTGTTTATCATATATCTGGATAAATGTCTCCAAAGTATGAACGATATGAATATGGGAGTCCAGATGGGCGACTCAGTGGTCACTGCTCTGCTCTATGCAGATAATGCAGTCCTGCTGGCACAGTCAGCGACTGACCTGTAGACCCTAGTCGACACAATGACAGAAGATTATAAGAAAAGGCGTCTACGCGTGAATGTGAGCAAAACCAAAATAATGGTCTTTGAAAGAGATGAAGCCAGAACAGATGTAAGAGTAACAATAGGTAATGATGTACTAGAGCAAGTGGGTGAATTTGTATATCTTGGATGTGGATTTAGTCGAGATGGAAGGTACACCACTGATATAGAGCGAAGAGTGAATGCGGGAAATAGAGTGAACTCAGCGTTGGGGCAACTTCTCGGTAGCCACCACCTCAGCCAGAAGGCACGTGTAACAATACATAACGCAGTGCTTGTCCCAACATTACTGTATGGAAGCGAGAGTTGGGTATGCAGAAAAGAGTATGAAAGTAAAATTAATGCGGTCGAAATGCGATCTCTACGGAAAATCTGTGGAGTTAGGTTGACCAACCACAATCATAACGACGACGTAAGAGAGCGAGTAGGTATGAAAGAGAGTATTGGTGTAAAGATGCGAAAGGGAATGCTGCGATGGTTCGGATACGTGGAAAGAATGCCCAACGAATGTCTGGTTAAGAAGATTTACAATGCGAAGGTGGAAGGATGTAGGTACCGGGGGAGACCGAGACTCACCTACCTAGACTAGATCGGTCATGTACTGAAGGTGGAGTCAAGAGTCTCCGAAACCGGCGAGCGTGTATGAAGAGAATTATGAATGTTGAGGAAGCGAGTGAAGTATGCAAGGATAGAGTTCTCTGGCACTCTGTTCTCTCTGCCTACCCTGCAAGGGATATGGCGTGATGATATGTATGTTTGTAAAATTATTTCAATCACTACTATTAGGTACATGCCACTAAAGAAAAACACTTGATATCCCTCATGAAACAAAACAAATGTTTAAGTTCCATTCAATGCCATTTTAATCGGCATAACTTATTGTCTGTATGTAACGAAACTGAACTAAGTAACTTGGGGCCCCTCGTCACGTGTCAAACGAAAACCGCAACGGGGCCAGGATGTGCCCCAAAAATTGGTTTTCGGCTCGCCAGCACGTAAGATTAATTTACTTATATGAACTAAAACTATGGAGGGGCGGTTGCTCATTGAACTTTGATTTCACTACGAAATGATCGAGTAATTATGTATTTATGGACCTGAATTATCACTGCAAAAATCGTGTGTAAGCGAAATTTGAAAATATTTTTCCGTATAGTGACGGAGTAAGAATACAATTCACCACCTCCTATTTCACCCGTGGGTGATCGTAAGAGAATACTAAGGAATATAAAACGCATATAACATCTATATGTTGCATCTATATAACATCTATTGTATGCAGATGCATATAGATATATGCATAGGCAAGAGAACAAAAATTCGAAGATTTCCAGAGTGGTGCAGTGGGTCGATTTCCCTACCATTATGGAGGAGGCTCGAGACCAACAATGGGAAATATATAAGCTGAGATGATAATATATGAAAATATCTTCGTGTGGTGACATGTTAAAAATATACAAAATCTCAGCACCTCTTAGGGGACGTCCATTAATCACGTGATCTTTTTTTTAGCATTTTATACCCCTCTTCCCCTTTGGTGATACGTGGTGAGGTACTATGAACGTTATCGCTTCATCAATTGTGATCGCGATCACATAGATGGATATTAAAACCAAGTCAGTTTGTATTATTTTTCTAGTCGGGTATGTCACCCGAGTCTGACAGGTAGTCTGTCTAATTCATCAGATACGTTGAAGCGTAAGCAATAATATAATGGTAAAAATGTCCAATATATTTGTCATGTATTAATATTTTAAGTAGAATGTCATTAAAATAAAAACAACGCCATTATATAAATAATTTCGTTCATCGCAATAGAAAGACATATTATATATAAAATAGGTTATACTTTTTCACTTGTTCTGACACGAAAATAATTTCCTTCATTTTCATCCGACAGGTACGAAGGCCACAAGAAAGTAGGTCACGGGAAACCCGAGCCGCACAATTTGTGCCGCCATGACAAAACATCCCTCACTAGACAAAAATTCAACTAAATAAGACAATGCTACCGAAATGTACATCAAATGTACAAATTATACCATTATAACTTACATCGCAGTAAAACAAAAACTAAAACAAAATAATAAAATTTAAAAAAATGTACCTAGCTTTTATAAGGGGCTCATCATTCTCCTACTCTTATCCTAATTACGTGGGGTCGATACAATATGTACTCTTCTTTCATAGTATATACATATGTATTGTTAAAGTTATTGGCAATAGTTTTATGACGGGCCGCCTGTCAGATGTCAATCCGTGGGAATGTAATTGTTGACCAAACGGCATCAGATGGTTCGGATACGTGGAAAGAATGCCCAACGAATGTCTGGTTAAGAAGATTTACAATGCGAAGGTGGAAGGATGTAGGTACCGGGGGAGACCGAGACTAACCTACCTAGACCAGATCGGTCATGAACTGAAGGAAGGTGGAGTCAAGAGTCTCCGAAACCGGTGAGCGTTTATGAAGGGAATTATGAATGTTGAGGAAGCGAGTGAAGTATGCAGAGATAGAGTTCTCTGGCACTCTGTTCTCTCTGCCTACCCTGCAAGGGATATGGCGTGATGATATGTATGTATGTAATATTTAATTTCCTGACGTTTCAAACACTATGTCTCACACCCAACATCGAACAATGTAATGTAATTTAGTTAGAATCCATAAAATTAGTTTTATTTCAAACTAGCTTCTGCCCGCGGCTTCGCCGGCGTAAAAGGTTACTTTCCTAAAGTTTTTGATCCCCTATTTTTATTTTTGACCGTCGGTAATACAGTGCAACGGTATTACAATACTCAGGGTTGGAACTTCATTACTGGATTGCTAGATGACGTTGAAGAAGCTAGATTTTGAGATTTTTTGACAAACAAGTTTTTTTATTTTTCATATAAAAATTTTGATTTTTTTTTAATAAAAAGTATCCTATGTTACTTTTAATACCTCCAAGAATATGTGTACAATGTTTCATGATGATCGGTTGAGTAGTTTTAGCGTGAAAGCGTAACAAACAAACTTACATTCACATTTATATATTAGTAGGGATAGGGATGTATATACACACACACGTAAACGTCAAAATTCATTATAATGATGTTTAATTAAAATAATCACTTTGTTATTTTTATAATAAAAACACCAAACTGTACTAAGAAAATAAACCTTGTATTGCGGGAGACTTTAGAAACATTCAATTAACGCGTACAAATTACACCCAAACTCGGAACAAACAGCTTGTGGATTGCACAAAATATTGTCCTGCTTGGGAATCGAACCCATATAACTGGCACGAAAGTTCACTATCTTAATTACTACACATCTGTACACTCATTTAGTTCTTCTAAGTCTTTTATTCTTTATAATACTCCATTCAAGCTATTTCCTATTTTAAAATCCCCTCCTAAATCAGACAGTATTATCCGGCGCAGTTTGAATGCAACAAATAATATTATAGACTGAAAATGCCGTTATGAACCGATAAAGCATATCACAAACTTGCCACCACTCTATATTGGATTTTAAGACAACTGCAGACGAAAGATGAAAGAATTTCCACATAAAATGTACTAAAAATTACTGGAAATATTTATTTGTTTTCATTCGTAAGTGTAACATGTGGAAATAGATTGATAGAGAATATTACCGGTACAATAGTAGCGATTGTTTTAAAATTTTTGGATGCTGATTTGTCTTTTTCTTTATTTCAGTTTACACATACTTCTGTCTTTTAGTATTCATTATGTCATATACTAGATGGGCTGACGACATTATGAAGGTCGCGAGACCCGTTGAATGTAGGTGGCATAGGAGCGTTTTGTGTGGCATTCTCGTGGGGAGAACTACATCCAACAGTGGACGTCTACAGGCTGATGGCCATCAAATGCTTCATTCACGACATACGTATACTCGACTGCACATATGGCTTAGTGGTTAAAATAACCAACTGCCGTTAACCAATGGTTAAGATACCGTCAAATGCCTTAATGTAATTAATTTTATAGCTATTATGAATTAGTAGAAATTAACATACATACATATATATCATCACGCCATATCCTTTGCAGGGTAGGCAGAGAGAATAGAGTGCCAGAGAACTCTATCCTTGCATACTTCACTCGCTTCCTCAACATTCATAATTTTCTTCATACACGCTCGCCGGTTTCGGAGACTTGATTTCACCTTCCTTTAGTGCGTGACCAATCTGGTCTAGGTACGTTGGTCCCGATCTCCCCCGGTACCTACATCCTTCCTTCCAGTAGAAATTAAAAGATATTTATATTTATTTTTATTTAAAATTATATTCATTTCCCTACTGGATATGAATTACCTTCACAAAACACGGGTAAATCATATTTTTTTTGCAATGGCATATGGTGTGATCACGCTCCGCAAAATCGGCCCGGGGCGACGTAGGAGACGGCACACGACCCCATAGACCCACCCTTTTTTTTTGGTGGACTATGGATGCGTCTCGCCCCGCCAAAGCTGTCCGGGGTGACGGAAGAGGCGGCGCGTAACCCTATAGATCCACCCTGCAATGTGCCTCTCGTCGCCGTGCGAGCGGGCCACCGGAACCCGATCTTTGTCTTCGGTGGCACGGGTAAATTACCCTAATATTTTTTTAGTAACAGTTTGGCCCTGTTAACAGCTTTCTGTCCACAATTGTAGCCTTATTCATCCGGGATAAAACCCAAAATGTGTAAGATTATTCTTTAGTAGCATGTAGCATCATGAAATTCTGTATAACCCATCATTATCCATCTCTTAACCCAATTACTTGGGGTCGATACAATATGTACTCTTTTTTCATAGTACATTATTGTAGAAGTTATTGGCAATAGCTTTATGACCGGCCGCCTGTCAGACGTCAACCCTCCTTGGGAATATAATCGTTGACCATATCATCAGATGGAGTTGACCCAGGTCGTTGTAAGGCTCTTAGTCGTATTTTACGACATCCACGAGCAAAGTAAGAATTGGTAGTATTCGAAGCCGCTACCACACAAACTGAAATTCTGTATGACCCATTGCAGAATTAATACAAGTAAAAAATAAAAAAAAATACGGTAAGATGATAATGCATATATGTATTAGAATAAACCAAGATATCAAATTCTAAAAGAAATTTCCATCACATAAAGTCACAACACCAACTTATACACTGCGTAAATAAACAGATTTTTTTTCTTTCACAAAATCTAGTGCTCAAAGTATCATTTTTCACGGCTTAGTTGTGAAATGATGAATGATATAAACACTACGGGGTAAATGTTTAACACGTCAAAACCTAACCGTTTTCATTGATCAATCACAGTCACAGCGTAAGGCTTTAAAGTACGTGGCTAGTTTAGCAATTCAAGATATTTCGTAAGACTAGATAAAATATATCTTACGAGAATTGTCACCAAGTTAAATCTATAAAAATTCAGGATACGATTTTTATTGCATTTTAAAATATAATATTTGGTGTATTTAATTTAATGATCTCTAATGATCATTAAATTAAATAACGTAACGACGACGTAAGAGAGCGAGTAGGTATGAAAGAGAGTATTGGTGTAAAGATGCGAAAGGGAATGCTCCGATGGTTCGGACATGTGGAAAGAATGCCGAACGAACGCCTGGTTAAGAAGATATACAATGCGAAAGTGGAAGGATGTAGGTACCGAGGGAGACCGAGACTAACCTACCAAGACCAGATCGGTCATGTACTGAAGGAAGGTGGAGTCAAGAGTCTCCGAAACCGGCGAGCGTGTATGAAGAGAATTATGAATGTTGAGGAAGCGAGTGAAGTATGCAGAGACAGAGTTCTCTGGCACTCTGTTCTCTCTGCCTACCCTGCAAGGGATATGGCGTGATGATATGTATGTATGTATGTATCTCTAATAATTATGCGAGTGTTAATCTTCTTCTTCTTTTTATGTATTAGCAATCAGCTACTTATACGAGCCATTGTTGCCAGTGTCGAGTTATAATTATCTTCACGTTCTTAAGGTTAGTCATTGTCTGTCAGTCAGTCGAATTGTCGCCATCAACAGTGCTATGGTGACACTGTTAATGGTATGTTGTAGGAATTTTGATGGAAAACGTAAACGTTGTAAAGCACTTTTATATGATATTCACTACATCCCAGCTGTTCTGTCACATCATATTACATAAGAGCTGTTCTGTCACATCATATTACATAAGATATAAAAATTATCTAATATAACACGTTAAAACACTAAGATATCGAATATAATACAAGAGCACTACATGACGTTTTAGATTCCCGCCAAAAAGTCCGAGTGTTACTCATTTGAAATAAAACTATTTTTAGAGGTGCTATAGAGTTTATATTCGATTTTTAATTGTCCGACGTTTCGAACGTTTTATAGCGTCCATTGCTCACCGGAGGATTAAGGTGTCTCACGTCCAACAAGTCATAATTATTACAGTGATATATATATCTTTTTTTGTTTTTTTTTTTGCAGTGGGCTATGGACGTTGCACCCGCCAAATCGGTCCGGGTTGACGGAAGAGGCGGCGCGCAACCGCATTGACCCACCCTGCAAGCACCTCTTCCTCGCCGTGCGAGCGGGCCACCGGTACCCGATTTTTGTCTTCGGTGACCACCAGTGATATATATCTACCCTTTAAATAGTTATAATCAGTTATTTCAAAATACAATGTGAATCTATATAAAATAGTTTTATTCAATATTAACTATGCCAGTAACTTCGTGTGCATGGATTAAATATATATGCATGTTATTACTTCTTTTGAACATCCACGACGTCCTGTGACTTTAATAATCATATCAACATTAATAATATCCATAATACATCAATTACAATTTTTTTTATCCCAGCAGTTGTGATGACACACAGTGACTGGGCAAACGCTTGATACTCAATTTCTCATTTGTAGTTGACGCACCATATACATACATTACATACGTAGTTGTTACAATCTAATTAGCTTAAGAATACCTAATATATGTAAATACAAATGTATAAATATTACATCGATAGTTCAAATATGGGAGCGTGCGACACTCCACCCCCTCCTGACATAGGTAGATTCATCAATTGTGTTTTTGTGCAATCGAGTCGACGATAAATCTAGTTCTCTTTGGCACCAACACAGTACTATCTAAACGCCATCCGTTGTACAATAACATCTTTTTTTGAAATTTACTCCTTAAGAGTCGATTTGGATATAAGGCGCCCGGTATGAGAAAAATTTGAGACGTAAAATCTAGTGATCGAATGACCTCGTTACGTTTTTGGTGCGCAACCTATTCTGCGCACCTTTCACTTTCTGACGTGAGATAATACTTCACTGAACAGTTTTAATAAATGTAAATATATATATATATATATTATTTTTAGTCAAATGAGCTTTTTTTTTTGCTAATGGTGGCAAACGAGCAAGCAGCCCACGTGATGGTAAGTGTCACTGCCGCCCATGGACCTTTGCAATACCAAGGGTATAACTAGGCCGCTGTCTACCAATGTAAACCCCAAACCCACCCAATTGGGCTTCCGGCTCTCTCGCTCACCGAACGAAACGCAATAGCACATTCCTATTACTCATACGTCGCTCTTCTGCGAGAGTGTGGTACTACCCAGGACGGACCGGCCCGCGGCTGCAAACAGAGAACTGTCAACAACGTGGTCCTAACACTATTAAAAAATCATATTATCGAACATCTATATTATTTATATCATTTCTAACTTAGGCTTCAAAACCTATAAAGATTGAGGAGCTGTCATTTAGAACCAGAGATTTCTCGCTATCTATTAACCCTCACCGAGTTAACGACGTCGTCAAAACATATAAAAAAGTCGAGACTAGTCCTTAAAAATTATAATATTAGGACACCTGAGTTTAACATTGAAATGGTGTTAGAATTTATATAAAAGAAATTACGAAGTCTACTTATAACTTAGTTTCTACAGCGATAGCTCATCAATTTAGGAATATAGGAATATATTTGAAGTTCCTACCCATTAATAATATCACTGGCAACTTTATACATAAATTAATTTTAGACGGTCCTGTTAGGCTGTTCAAAACTTTTGTGAAAATACTATTTCTCTAGAAGAATTATTGAGCAATTATGCCGTATAAAATAAGGCCAATTGGGTTGATAGTATTTTAATATAAAATGGCCAGATTCTCATGTAAGGCATTACTTTATATAAGAACAAAAAAAAAAAGTGTGAGTGTCAGCTCCGACGCACGACTGGTGTTTACTCCTTAAGTACGATTATCAAAGCAGGCGCAAAAAAAGCTCCTTTGACTAAAAATAATATAAATATTTTTATTTACATTTATTAAAACTGTTCAGTGAAATATTATCTCACGTCAGAAAGTGAAAGGTGCGCAGAATAAGTTGCGCACCAAAAACGTACCGAGGCCATTCGATCACTAGATTTTACTCCTTAAATTTTTCTCATACCGGGCGCCTTATATGAAAATCGATTTTTAAGGAGTGAAAAATTATAAGCCTATACGCTAGGAAGCCCAAAATGCCAACCGGTCTCGTATGTTGCTACCGGTGGAGCCGATACGTTATGTTAGAAATCTAGCGTAAGACCTCTACTAAAACTGCGGTTCTTCTATCAACTGTCTATAACTATTAACGAGGAGTCACCCGAAGAAGCCTCCGTCACTGTTGATTCTGTCTAATTTAGAAGCCCTAGTTCAAAGTTTATTAAAATAATCTAGTTTCCAAGGATATGATGGCAAATGTTCGTATCTTTTGATAGTTCTGCACGGATTTAAAGACGGGACGGTTGCATTGGATTATTTTAACAGATGATACTTTGTAGTACCACTGAGACTGAATCTTATCAGTAAAGACCGGACTATATGCATCATGAAAAGCTTGAAATATGCATGCAAATATGCATGAAAAATGCTTAAAATATGCATGATAAGTGTCAAAATATGCAACATTAAATAATAAAAAAATGCCTTTTATTTCAATATCACATACAATTAGAGGTAAATTAACAATTATTTAACATTTTGTGCTCTTGTAGACATTAACAATTAGGTACTGCTCTAAATGTTCGGTACTAAGATTGTGCCTTCTGTCACTCATATTATTTTTATAGGTGGAAAAGGCCCTTTCGACGTCCACTGAGGTAACTAGGTAGTACTTGAATTTGGGTGCTATCTTAGCACTTATTATTTGTAGCAAAAGATCACCCATCCCATTAACAAAACTATCAATTTGATACAAAGGTTCAAAGCCTGGGTTGTTGATCAAAATATTTTCAAACTTTTCTTTAAGTTTACACGGGTACACATCTGGCAATGTGGAATTCATTTGACGGATTTTATTGAGTAACTGAATTGATTAATTTAGCGCCAAGCCTCGAGTTTCAAGCTTTTTAATAGTCGTAGGTGTGTGGGAAAATTATTGCTACATGTTTTTTCATATCAGAATCGTTAAATGCTTCCTTAGACTGACAAACTACCATTGCTTCTGCACTATCGAAGTCATTTATTATACCTTTGATGTCCTCGAAATGTTCATTGTAAAATAATACAGCTTCGATCCACGTATCCCATCGAGTTACCAATGGTTCAGGAGGTAGAGGGACATTTGGCAGTTTTCTTTATAGGCATTAATGCGAGCAGGTGCCTTAAGGAACACTTTCTTTGTTGACGAAATCTGTTTATTTACATTTCCAAACGTGGATCGTACGTCTTCAACGAGTCGATGTACTCAATGAGCAAAGCACGTCACATGTATCAAATTGAGATAAAATACTTGAAGGGCTTTGGCTGCCTTGATCATATAGGGAGCAGCATCTGAGCACCCTACGGCTAATCGGTATGGCCGGCTATAACGTAAGATTTAATTCCTTCATTAACTATCCTACCCAGAAATATTGCAAATGTAAGGAAAATATGCGTCATCACAAGTTTTAAGGTAAAATATGCAATAACCGCTGAAAATAGGCTAAATATGCAAATGCATATGCAAATATGCAATTGCATATAATCCGGTCTTTACTTATCAGCAACAATTTTTGAAATGAAAACTTCTTTGGCGGCACTGTGCACTTTTTTGTGATGGGTAAAAAATGTTTGCGTCAGGCCCTGATCGAAAATTCGTAAGACGGTGGTAGAGTAGACCGTAGGAGAATATTGTATTTACCCATATACATGATAGTACTTAGTTTTATATTAATAATTTTCCATGAGAATTGAAAGATACATACATACATACATACATACATATCATCACGCCATATCCCTTGCAGGGTAGGCAGAGAGAACAGAGTGCCAGAGAACTCTATCTTTGCATACTTCACTCGCTTCCTCAACATTCATAATTCTCTTCATACACGCTCGCCGGTTTCGGAGACTCTTGACTCCACCTTCCTTCAGTACATGACCGATCTGGTCTAGGTAGGTGAGTCTCGGTCTCCCCCGATACCTACATCCTTCCACTTTCGCATTGTATATCTTCTTAACCAGACGTTCGTTCGGCATTCTTTCCACATGTCCGAACCATCGGAGCATTCCCTTTCGCATCTTTACACCAATACTCTCTTTCATACCTACTCGCTCTCTTACGTCGTCATGAGCGTCATGAGCATTCTAAATTGCATATTTGATTTCAATTCACGTGTAACTCATAAAAACGATAGAACTATAGAAATTGTAAGTGTTACAATGGGTAAGTTTTGTTCCTATCCGCCTATTGGCTAAAAGTCAACAAATTCTTATTTTTTTTTATTGCTTATTATGACAAACGAGTTAGCAGCACATCTGACGGTAAGTATTACTTAACGCTTATGGACTTTAACAATACCAGAGGTACAGCTAGTCCGCTGCGTACCAACCAAACCCCATCCATGAAGTTGGACTTCCGGCTCTCTCGCTCACTGAACAAATAGGAACAGCACATTATTCAGACGTTGATTCTCTACGAGAGAGTGTGTTACTAACCCGGACGGGCTGTAGACATAAAACTGCCAACAGTGTAACTCTGCCACTACTAAACCAAGTTTGTGTGAGGTGCTATCGTCATTTTTTGAAGTGAAAACTTCTTTAGGCGCGTTGAGCGTTTTTGGAGGGGAAAAATTTATAGGTTCGCGTCACCGACATGCTAATGCTAATAGTATATCTATAGCTATATGAAGTGGTTTTATAGTTTGGATGTTATTGTAATCGTTTAATTAAAGGATTACTGTTCAATATAAAAGTGAGTATTGAACATTTTAATGTTTTTATATAGATAAATGAATAATGAAAATAAAGAATTTATATTCAAATATTTTCAATATTCATATCAATATTTGCATTTAAAAGTATGGCATTATTTATTTTTAATTGTATTTTTAATATTTAACCTTTATGTCATGAAATGAGTATCATTGTGGTTTAAAGGTTATCTTACTAGCGTGGTAAAACCGATTCCTAGATGTTCGATAATATTTTTTATTTTTATATAAAAATTAGAAAATATTATTATTTTAATTAGTCTTAAGTTAATAGTTTTCACTTCTATCGGCAGTCCCCATGACTGCCTGTTGTTTTTTTTTGTGGGACTTAGTTGTTGCCTCAGATGGCTATGACAACTTTACCCGGACTGTGGGTGAGCGCTGGTATCGTCATTATCTACTAACATATTTTTATTTCTTTCTAATTTTAGAAGTTGTATTAGTGTCTCTGTGTAGTCCAGACAAGGAAATCTTGAAATAAAATATAATGTTTTACTATCGTATTTGACCAACGTAGTATTGTAGGTCTATTTGCCTACAATTCTGGAGGAAGGCTTATTGATTTTTACTATACCGACGTTTCAAACATTTCAGTATTCATAAAAATGGGTATTTAACGCACAACAATGTAGTGAGTATTTAACGCACAACAATTCTTCGTTAACACAAAGGAGTACCATCTACTGGCAGCGGCCTAGCTATACACTTGGTATAGCAAAGGTTCATGGGTGGCAGTAACATTACCATCAGGTGTGCTGCTTGCTCGTTTGCCACCATTAGCAATAAAAAACATACCTATTGCATTATTCCTTATTAATTTTAATCTCTATTTTTTGCCAGGAAACTTTGTTACTTCATACATATTTTCCATCCTTTGTTTCCATCAAAAATAGAAAATACTAACAACGGTTCTTCCATAGATAACGTGATAATTTTAAATTAATTTTAAAAACAGATAATCTTAAATCGCAACTATAAACCACCAGCGTACAATCGCCCTTAATCCTTATATTTAGCTCATCAGCATTGGAGCTCTCGCTTAGCGTTCCGTTATGCGCTTCATTCTTCTGTGATATTTTTAATGAGATATTTTTCTTCTTCAAATTAATAAACGGAAGTAATGGAAAAACTATCAAGTGCTTTGGATACAATTTCAAATTAATGAATCTACAAACGAAACTAAAAAAATGAAGTGAAGTATTTGATAAAACTATAAAAGTTCTTAAGTAAATTTTTCGAGTGGTGTCGGAGTAAGAGTACAATTCAATATCAACACACCTTCCCCCTCCACCTTTCTTGCCTGTGAGTATCGTGAAATTCTACGAGTACTAAGGGATATAAATAGGCAGATTACATCAATAATAGAAAAAGAAAAGTCCTTTTCTAATATGTTAGCTCATATTCGGCCCACTGCTGGCCTAGACCATACAAGGGCGATTGAATCATTATCATCAACGCAGCCCATAAATGTCCCACTGTTAGGCTCGGGCCTCCTCCGTAATGGGAGGGAAATTAACCTACTATACCACGCTGGTCAGACGTGTTGGTATAGGGTTTTGTTTTGAGTTTTCCTTCTCTCGCAAAGTTGTTATATGTATTTTATATCCCTTGGTCGTCTCGTACGATCACCCACGGGTAAGATATGGGGTGGTGAATAGTATTCTTAATCCGTCACTACACGGAAAACGCTAATGCTTAATCAAATAAAACTTCAGTTTAATAGCAAAATAAAGGGCGCAGAGAAATTTCTTTACGGCTCATGCATGTTTCACTGAGAGAAGAGCCTCCAGCATTATCTATCAATTCATGCATCAGTTTATCAATATAATTTGATGGAAATTGTCCTTAGCGCAGTGAAATAAAACCATAATCGTCGTCAAGGAAAGTGCTGTAGCTCATTCTTCTGGTGATTCTTTAACTTACTTTTACAGATTCGAAAAGTAAAGGGAGGAGGATGGATTCCTTACCCGTTACCATGTAGTAATGGAAATAACAAAAAAACATTCAATATTTCTTTGAGCTACCCACAATAGTAGTTTATCAGTAAATTGAAAATAAATTGGTAATAACATTTCGATGTATCCTTACTAATATTATAAATGCGAAAGTAACTCTGTCTGTCTGTCTGTCGCTCTTTTACGCCAAAACTACTGAACCGATCTAAATGAAATTTGGTACACGGGTAGTCTAGAACCTGACAAAGGACATAGACTACTTTTAAATGCAAAAAAGGTTTGTAAAGGGGAAGGGAGTGTCGCGAGCGAAGCCGCGGGCAGAAGCTAGTTTTCTATATTTCTATTGTATTACTAATCCTTTCTCTTGCTGTGGGTGTTGTAAAAGACCAGATACCATCAGACAGAGTTGGTCCAAGTCAATGCTCTTAGTAGTCGATATCCACGAGCAATATAAAGGTTGGTATTCGCAGCCGCTAGCACTCAGACCGTTTAATAATGTGACAATATAAAAATAGCTTTTATTAGGTTTTTGCTTACAAAAAACAACTCATTGCTATATTTAAACAAGTAAGACAATTTAATAAAAATGCTATATATATATTTGCCGGGTCGAATGCGAGGCCATAAGCAATTTTAATTCAATGTTGATTAATTTTTCAGGAGCGTCTGTCTGCCGTACCAAATGGTCAACCAAAACAATTTTCCAAATACATATATCCATTTTAAGTAAATTAGCTGTGTAGTAGCGGTTACGAATAATACCAACCCTTACTTTGCTCGTGGATATCGTAAAAGACGACTAAGAGCCTTATAACGAGCTGGGCCAACTCCATCTGATGCCATTTAGTCAACAATTACATTCCCAAGGAGGGTTGACGTCAGGCAGGCGACCGGTCATAAAACTATTGCCAATAACTGATACAATATGTACTATGAAGGAAGAGTACATATTGTATCGACCCCAAGTAATTGAGATAAGAGTAGGACAATGATGATCAATTTTAAGTAAATAACGATTAACTCACTAATATTGCATAGTTAGGCACGCCATGAGCGAGAGATAATTTAATTTTAGAGATGTATGCGATAGTTTTATTGAAGTAAAACTATGTCGGAGTTTTGTAATGTTTGCGCGAGTATTACACATTTGAAATAAAACTACTTTTACGGATACTATCGCGTTTGTATTTGATTTTTAGTTTCCCGAAGTTTCGAAGACTTTACAGTGATCACGGTCACGGGAGGACTGCGTCTAGTTTTCCCGTGACCATGATCACTGTATAGAATCTGTAAAAGTAGTTCTATTTCAAATCTATGTCGATGGTTTGTAAAATTCTGAGCCGCAAGTTTTGTGTATGATAAAAAAGGTCGGGAGAAAAAGATCTCGTACTTATGCGTATTCGTCGACAACATTCAAAGAGTTATACAGTTTTAATATCTCGCTTACCTTCAAGGTTGGAAGAAAAGTGAGATATTCACTATTCTACCATCGGGTGTGCTGCTTGCTCGTTTGCCACCATAAACAGTAAAAAACAAAAACAAAAGCGCCCAAGTCTTAAGATAAATATCTGTGGATTGCAAAGAGAATCCTCCTGAATGGTATTCGAACTAGAGATATTCGATAAACATCGATGTTTACAATGCGATACATCGAATCGATCCGATGTTTTGAAAAGCTATCGATGTTTTTTCAAAGTGGACACCCCTAATTCGAACCCATGATAGGTGGCATATGAAGACGATCATAAGATCGTAACTTCATCTATACAGTAAAATTAAAATAAAAACACGCCAAACACATTCATAGAAAATCATACAAAATTATAACACCTATATTCACCTACATAATAACACAACGAATGTCTGGTTAAGAAGATATACAATGCGAAAGTGGAATGATGTAGGTACCGGGGGAGACCGAGACTCGCCTACCTAGACCAAATTGGTCACGTACTGAAGGTAGGTGGAGTCAAGAGTCTCCGAAACCGGCGAGCGTGTATGAAGAGAATTATGAATGTTGAGGAAGCGAGTGAAGTATGCAAGGATAGAGTTCTCTGGCACTCTGTTCTCTCTACCTACCCTGCAAGGGATATGGCCTGATGATATGTATGTGTATGTATGTATGTGTATGTATGTATGTATAATAACACAATAACTACACACATTTTATATACACATAAAATTGCTCGTATCTTCTGTACGTGTGTAGTAATTATGATATTTTTCCTCCATTACAACCATATTTATAACTAAAAAGTGTCCATGGTATGGAGAAAGGTATTTCTCTTGCGTTCACGCATTCCTTTCGCTTAGTTATTTATTCATTTAATCTGTTGTACTCGCTTAGAATATATGGGGAACATAATTAGAGGTGTTTATCTCGTCTTATGAGACCCCAAGTTATGTGGAAGAGAAGTTATTTATATACTCAACTAACAAGTTCTTACTATAGAAAAACTGGAAGAAATAGTTTACGTATTTATGAATATTTATTAAAAAAATTAAATGCACGTATGATTTAGTAGTCCAAAAGCCATAAATAAGTATTCTGTGTAAGGATTTGTTTTGTGTTGTTTGGTTTCATTGCGTTGATTCAACGATCTATCGATTAGCTAATCGATATTTAAGCATATATTATTTAAGCAACCTGTTTACCGACAAATCAATGTATCTCTTACTTTCCCGTAGAAGTTTTATAGGTAAAAAACGACTAAGAGATATAATATGCATACAATATCTATATAAGAGATGCATAAATCAAAATAAAACCCTATACTAATACGTCTTTTGCCAGCATAATATATTAGGTCAATTTTCCTCCCATTGTAAAGAAGTTTCGATAAGCATGAATGTTGAAGGCTTAAGGGGTAAGGGAAGACCGAAGAAAAGATGGATGAACTGCGTGAAACATGACATGGATAGACAAGGAGTGACCACAGAGATGACGTCTGATAGAGTTGTATGGAAGGAGAAGACATATTGCGTCGACCCCAAATAAATTGGGATAAGAGCAGGTTGATGATGATGTAAAGAAGTTTCGATCTATAGGCCCTACATGAATTGAGATGACCATAATAATGGTTCTATAGAGTCCTATAGTATATTCTAATTTTTGTATTAACAGTAAAATTATTAGAAAATACACTTGTATCACAAAGGATTTTTAAAACATATAATTACCGAACATAAATTATTATCAGCATGGATATCGAACCTATGACGCTCATCATGGCAGATTATTACATAGACTAATACTGTGCAGATTTAAATTTGTACTTAAGAAATAATAAGTACATTATAAATAAAAAAAAAAAGTTAATAGGTGAACCACAATGTATCTACTTCAAATTCACATCTCTCGTAATTTCCACTTAAGTCGAAGTATTTACAGGAAACACCTGTAACCTTTAGTTGTATCAAAGGGCTCCCGAAATCTTAATTTACCCTCACACTTTAAGGGACCCTTCTAAGGTTACTAAAGGTGTTACGCAAGAGGCTCCCCCGACACAAACCTATATAGTTTTACGTACTGTAAACCGTACAAGGTTTAATTAAATTTCGTTGGTAGTGTAATTATTTACAACGGCACCAAATTGTCTAATCATTTTGAGTTTTTGACATTGTTCTAGTCGTCATGAGGGTTGGATAGGGGAAAAATATTGCTTCCATATTTTAGGGTTGAATGTTTAGTTGTTATTATTCCGAGTTTTAATGTCGTGCATAATTTTACTCTACTAATAGCAAGTTAAATTTAAGTAGCCTTTTTTACTAGCGACATAAATTTTTAATACATAGCATCGAAGAATAAAATTGATGTTATATGTCATTTAAAATATAATATTGATGTTTAAATTGCCTTAGGTGTTTCCTCAAATGTAGATAGTTATTGTTAGTGAAAACGGTCATGAGTCTTCTAATACTATGAAGTAATATACGGATGACTGTTCTTAGTTCGGTAGAGTTACAGAGTTTCAAAGAATATTTATGAACTGTTTATTTAAATTTAAAAAATATTAAAAACAATTGACGACATAAAGAAAAATAAAAAAGACAAAAAAAAAGGAATGCCGAAAGACCGAACTAGGGCTGTCTAGATTAAGTGACTGCTTGATTTCCTAACTGAGTTATTTCTATTCTTGATGGCAGTGGCTAAATTAATCTTCATACACTAATTATTCTACTAATTATATATTTTCATTGCCTGAAAACCCTGAAAAAGGAAGTTTCCTATAAATATTACCTAGGTAGCTGAATTTTTACTAAAATCTCGTGCATATTAAGGTTTATGAAAATCGCTCTGTCCGTCTCTGAGATTCTGAATAAATACGAAATATACAAGAATTACTCGTATTAGGAAAAGTAAAAGTAGTAAAAGTAAAAGTATAGTATTAGTAAAAGTATATATTGTATTAGTAAAAGTAGTAAAAGTAAAAGTATTAGATATAGTAGAGATGACTGCACAGATGGCGTAGTGGTTAAGATACCGACCTTCGGTACCAATGTCGTGGGTTCGATTCCTACGCAAGACAATACTTTATGCGATCCAAAAATTATTGTTCTAAGTTTGGGTGTAATTTGTCTGCGTTAATTATATTCCTTAGTGCAGGGTGATGTCTTTATGCCCACCGTAAGCCCACCGTATGCCACCGCAGACAAAAATCGGGTACCGGTGGCCCGCTCGCACGGCGAAGAGAGGTGTTTGCAGGGTGGGACCATGGGGTTGCACGTCTTCTGTTGCCCCGGGCCGATTTGCCGGGGCGCGACCACATCCATGATCCACTTTGCGAAAAAAAAAAATTGTGGTGTCTTTATAAAAAAAAAAACTAAGTGTGGAGCGACATAACTGGTGTCTCCGTGTGGTGACATGCATGCAATTTGTCGTTAACTGTCTTATTTTTTATGTTAGTTAACATAAGAAGTCATACATCCTGACCTGAGCCAGAGAAACAAGATAGTTGACATGAGAAGCCATACCGTCGTGTATTTCGACCTGATAAAGAAATACTAGAATATCATTATTCGTTTCTAATAAATAATAAACACAGGTCACAGTCATTTAATGCAACATAATTTACACCGAAATATAGGTTGATTATTATTAAACCGACCCCCATTTCAATGGGGAACTGTTAATAATCATCTAAATCCAAGCTCTGATATTAATGAAAGTGGCGGTAATTTGATAATACGGACTCCTTTCATTTCTACCTTTGAAATATA
Source organism: Lymantria monacha (assembly GCA_905163515.2). NCBI lineage: Eukaryota > Metazoa > Arthropoda > Insecta > Lepidoptera > Erebidae > Lymantria > Lymantria monacha. The sequence continues at coordinate 6,702,480 of LR991107.1, read as the reverse complement.
AATATTTCGACATCTTCAAAGTAGGAATGGAAGCTTCGGATAAAGGTGGCCAAAATCGTTCTAAGTTGGAATTATTGTGGAAATGTCTAGCTTTAAAATACGTCGATGTCACTATTGGATATTAATAATAATTAACATCTATTTATACATATAAATAAAATTGAAATGTTTGTTTGTAATTCCAAATTAACAGCATTTTACTAAATACATACGAAAGTATACACATATATATATATATATATATATATATATATATATATATATATATATATATATATATATATATATATATATATATATATATATATATACGATATATACGATACATACGATATATACGATATATATACGATATTACATAAAGAAGCTATTTTAAAAAAAAATCTGTCTGTTTGTTTGTGCCGGCTAATCTTTGAAATGACTGGACCGATTTTAACAGGACTTTTAGTAGTAAATAGCTGATGTTATAAAAAGTAACTAGGCTAGTTAACTTAAGGGAGAAACTTTTATTTTAGAAAATATAGAGTTTTGCAAAAAAAAACTAAAACCATTGAGAGACGCCGAGTGCACGACTGTAGACCGGGGAAGAACATAGGCTACTTTTTATCAACATACCGACGACCGACCAACATAAAGACGAGGGCGCTAGTAATCATCATCTTGCTCTTATCACAATTACTTGGGGTCGACGAAATATGTCATCTAATCCATATGATCCTATCAGACGTCATCTCCGCAGTCACTCCCAGACTATCCATGTCATGCCTCACGCAGTCCATCCATCTTTTCTTTGGTCTTTCTTTAACCTTTAAAGTCTTCAACATTCATACCAAAAACTTTTCTCACAAAATTACTTTCATCCCGTCTCATCACATGTCCATTCCATGTCAGCCGTTCACTCCTTAACTTTTCCGTCACTGGCTCAACTTTCAAACTTCCTCTAATATGTGGTGTGGGCGCAAGCTAGTATAAACTAAAATAAAACATAGACAGACCCAAACCAACTTACTAATTAATTAAAACAAAAAACCTATGCGTGTTAACAAAATATCTATTTTGGGTATGCCAACAAAAATTTACATGTGTTAGGCAAATTAAAAACATTTTTTTATGTATAAACGTAATAAAAGAGATTAAGGTTATTTTTGAATGTTTATTATTAATGATGGTGGGTTGTATTTCCTGAATTGGACATCATTATTTTGGCTCGCACGGTCTTATACGACACCTGATGCTAAATGATTCGGCCGCTCATGGCCCTTAGCAATACCAGAGTTATAGCCAGGCCACTGTCTACTGTAAAGAAAGTTATCTTCTTAAACCTCATTAAAGAAGGACCCCTATATATATATATATATATATATATATATATATATATATATATATATATATACATATAATATTCCACAGTCTCTGAAAACGAAGGTTTATAAACCAGTGTGTGTTACCAGCGATGACTTACGGCACTGAAACGTGGTGTCTAAATGTCGGCCTCATAAAAAGGCTCAAAGTCGCTCAGCGTGCTATTAGAGGGCTATGCTCTATAATTTTCTACGTAATAAAATCCGGAACAGGGAAATCCGTAGAAGAACGGGTGTAACCGACATAGCCCGAAGAATTAGCACGTAGAAGTGGCAATGGGCTAGCTACTTTGCTCGACGAACCGACAACCGTTAGGGAAGAAAGGTTCTCGAGTGGCGACCATGAATCAGACGATGCAGTGTAGGATGAATAGGTGGACTGCTGACATTATGAAGGTCGCAGGAGACCGTTAGATGTAAGTGGCACAGAATCGTTTCGAATGGCATTTTCGTAAGGAGGCCTATGTCCAACACCTATGGACTATGGACGTTTACGGGCTGATGGATGGAATATCAATTCAATTATTTTACATTCATCATCCTCATCCTGCTATTATCCCATTTACTTGGGGTAGATGCAATACGCTCGTACATACTGTAAAAGTTTAGGCAATAGTTTTATTGACCAAACGGCATCAGATACAGTTATAAGGTTCCTAGTCGTCTTATACGACATTCACGAGCAAAGTAAGGGCTGGTAATATTCATAGCCGCTACCACATAGCGATTTAAACTGAAAATATTATGACTAACAATTATTCAAAAATATATATCGTACGGGAGTCAAGAGTCTCCGAAACCGGCGAGCGTGTATGAAGAGAATTATGAATGTTGAGGAAGCGAGTGAAGTATGCAGAGATAGAGTTCTCTGGCACTCTGTTCTCTCTGCCTACCCTGCAAGGGATATGGCGTGATGATATGTATGTATGTATATCGTATGCCTTTAATAATAAAGTTGCAAAATTACACAGTTTAAAGGCATTTTTCGGGCACACCTGCGAGCAAAAACGTCATATATTAAAGGACGCTTGTGGTCAGAACCCACTTACTTGACCTTCTCCCCGGGTCTTCCAGCCGTTTTAAAAAACTTGCTTTGACATATCGTTTTTTTTCGCACATTTTTGTGGTTAAAATACCTAACCACATTCCTGTATAAGCCTTGACTGTGATTTGAATTTGTTACTCATCATACTCTTCGATCAATTGTATGGTAACTCAATTAAACATCGCGGTATATATGAAAGTATTTTATTTATAGAATTATTACTAATTTTAAAGTTATTCTACGATTTTACTAAAACAATAACTTGTCATCTTCAGCTCATTCACGAGAGAACTAAGGCATTTCATATCCAACAAGTCCTCCTTATTAAAGCAATCCTTATTACAGAGGTATTTATATACCTGCTACTAGTATTAGTATTAGGTACTACTGCCATATTTCGTCCACAATGCTTTGATAAACAATAATTGCTAAACAAGATTTATATTAAAAACTATATGTTATTTGGTCTCTTATTTTTCTTACCTAAACCCTAGTGATACCTCAGTAATTACGACTCCTAAAAGTAAGGGGTGGTGACATATTATAGAATATAATATGTCACCACTCATCACACACAGAAAGCTATACACTACCTTTTTTTTTTTGGTGGACTATGGATGCGTCTCGCCCCGTCAAATCGGTCCGGGGTGACGGAAAGGCGGCGCGTGACCCCATAGACCCACCGTAAAACTCCTCCCTTTTCGCCGTGCGAGCGGACCACCGGTACCCGATTTTTGTCTTCGGTGGGAGCTATACACTAATGTACCCTGTAATTACTTTTAAACGTATTAAAATTTCGGCTAATATTTTTGCATAAATTATACATAAATAGTTCAGGATATTTCTTGTAACGCCGACACCTGCATACACAAAACGTCTCGAGGTTCGTACTCCAATATAAGTACAACGGGCTCCGAGTTCGCGCTCGTGTAATTGGATACGTGTATAAAATGAGCGAACTGGGCCGCAATGTGATTGTTCTGGGCTTTTTTTTTAATAACAGCCGCTCGTATTATTTCAGATCTAGATTTAATAGAAGTGTCATGATGTTTAGAGCGTACTTATTCACTCTTTGCGTGTGTGGTGACAGAGTAAGAATATAATTTACCACTTCTATCTTACTCGTGGGTGATCATAAGAGACGAATAAGGGATATCGTTGTAATTTGTATTAATAAATGTATACTCTTGAATTATATTCTTGATATATTCAAGAGCGCCATCTGTGTGGCTTATTGAAATACATATCGGCTCAATTGATTTTATAATCTATCCTTCTGTCATCGTTTTTTTTCGTGTGCACTGCGTTTCAAATGTAAAAATATGTATTTTAAGTTTATTTGCAATAAAATAAAGTTTATATATACAAAAACGATTATTAATGAAGTATCCACCATTCCAACAGATATAAAACGCATATAACATCTATGCAACTGAAGATAAACTTGAAACAAAACCCTATACCAACACGTCTGTTCAGCGTGGGATAGTAGGTCAATTTACCTTCCATTATGAAGGAGGCTTGAGCACAGTAATGAGGCATATATGAGCTGAGATGATGAATGTTCATGTACTACGTCAAAAATGATTAATAATAATATTGAATTACAACGACTATTATAAAATATCTAAAACTTTGTGATTTGTAACTTACGCATTAACTTCTTAGATTTTAACAAAACTTTAAAATAATTACTTTAAACATTCGTAACGACGACGTAAGAGAGCGAGTAGGTATGAAAGAGAGTATTGGTGTAAAGATGCGAAAGGGAATGCTCCGATGGTTCGGACATGTGGAAAGAATGCCGAACGAACGCCTGGTTAAGAAGATATACAATGCGAAAGTGGAAGGATGTAGGTACCGAGGGAGACCGAGACTAACCTACCTAGACCAGATCGGTCATGTACTGAAGGAAGGTGGAGTCAAGAGTCTCCGAAACCGGCGAGCGTGTATGAAGAGAATTATGAATGTTGAGGAAGCGACTGAAGTATGCAGAGATAGAGTTCTCTGGCACTCTGTTCTCTCTGCCTACCCTGCAAGGGATATGGCGTGATGATATGTATGTATGTATGTTTAAAATAATTGCCGTAACTTTGTGAAGATGCATGGATATTTATTAACAATATTTTGAATACTATATATTTGTATGACTTTTTTTGGGAGGCTATGGTTTAGCAACATCTCGTCCATTACGTCCGGGGCAGACGGAACAGACAGAAAGAGGCAGGAGTCAAGGAATCGGTACCAGTGCACCAATTCTTTGACATCTGTGGCCAACCCGTTTTTTTTTATTTATTTTTTTATTGTATATCCACAGACTTCTGTCCGTGCCTTTTTTATGTTTATCTATTAATTGTTATGTTGAACTTTATTCTTAAAGTGGCGTTATTACATAAAGATGAAAAGGTTAAAAATTGAAAAGTTCCGCTTCGATGTTTTTGTCTCCCTGTCTCTTCTTCTCTACATTATTCTTCATGACCCAGCATATGTTATATGCATATTGCCTTAGTCACCTTATACGACTGCCAAAGGCAAGAGGTAAGGAAGGCGAATTGAATTCTTACTACGTGATCACAATAATAATACAGTAGGTTAATTTTTTTCAAAGAAGAGTAAAGAAATAAATAACTATACTCGGATCACATCTATATATTCTTTATATCTTTGTCGTAAGTATGCGGGCCCATCCGTAGACGTTTATTGGCGCGGAGCTCCGCCCATGATAGTCCAACTGCGCCTTTCTTGTTCGCACTTCTGTTATTATATTTTAGTTTGGACCACGCTTATGTTTTCATTCCCTTTATTGTCTGACACAACGCTGTTATTTTTCTTTGGATATAATGCAGTGGGCATTTTTGTTCGGCGCGAGAGATAATGGTTGGGTTTATTAATAGCTTCATCCAGTTACGGTTTCCAGGGTATTAAATTCAGATACGAAGTTATAAGAAACTGTTATTATAATGCTATCTTCAATTATATTCATCATTAATTAAGTTTGAGAGTACTGCCATATAGTGATGGACTAAAGAGTAACAATACCTGTTCACCACCTATATATAGATACCTCTACCTGGGGTATTGTAATATATGACTCAGAGTTAAGTAGATATTATAATTACAAAAGAAGTAAATCTCGTTATGAAGAGCGTGATATTAGTCAATATACGTCATGTCATCTATAATGGAACACACACGCGCTCATGTTCATGGACTCTCACACTCTTTTACTCTCTCACTCTCAAAAACATACATGCATTGTAGAGTACAATACACACATACAACACCGTATGCACACACTCGCATACATACTCACGCACGCATGAAATTAAGCCCACACACACACGTGCACACACCACGCATACGCACACCGAAATACGCATACGCAAACTACACAGATGGCGTAGTGGTTAAGATGCCTCGAGCCTCAGTGCCAGTGCCGTGGGTTCGATTCCCACGCGGGACAATACTTTGTGCGATCCACAGTGTTGTTCTGAATCTGGATGTAATTTGTTTGCGTTAAATTACATGTTTGTTAAGTCCCCCGCAATAAAAGGATTATTTCATTAGTGCAGAGTTGGTGTCTTTTAAAAAGAAAAAAAAATCACAATTTCACGCTTTTGTGCTTGTAGAATAATGCTGTAAAAGTCACTATTTGTAATTAAATATTACACTATATTTTTTTTGGTTTCCTATTTTATTTGTTAATTAGATTAGTACCTAAAAGGTCCCACGCTTTAAGATAAAAAAAAACTACTTCACTGGCTGGCGTGAAGACCAAGTGTTCAGTATTACATGTCAATCCTCAGGTCCTTGCATACTATAGCCTTATACATACATACGTATCATGCCATATCCCTTGCAGGGTAGGTCGAGAGAACAGAGTGCCACTGAACTCTATCCTTGCATAATATAACCTTATATTTTAGTATAAGTTCTGAACTAAATGTGTAAGGAAAAATAAATAAAATTCTTATATGAGTAAATGTTATAAATATTTTCACAAAAAAAATGCGAAATAAAATTGAATAAATAGTCTATAATTTTATAACCCCACAAATTATTCTCAGCTGTCTTCGAATTATATTATTCTTTCTATTTCATACAAAATTTCTCACGATTATTTACTATAACGAAAAGCAAAAGAATATTATTCGTAACGAGCGGCGAATTCTTAACGATAAATTTCTAGTATTATAGTAATTATTTATAATCAATATAATTGGCATCGGTACTAATGAGATATTGCAATGCCTGTAGCATTTGTAAGACCTAATTACTAACTATCATTTCGTCTATTACAGCAAATTTAGATTAGATTTTCATGGTAGAAGGCAGCGTAATGCTCATAAAGTCCCTCCAGATCTTTGTGCGGACAACTGGCATCTTCTATGTATTCTATGGCTCACTCATACGCCGGGCGGTAACCCTCAGCAGCAGACTGCAACAAAGAATGAAGAGGCTTACCTCTTCTTACGGCACGATATCTTTAAATTCTAAAAACTGGCTTTAAGCAATTCTCACCAACAAAACTTTTGGTATTTCATCATCTCAGCTCATATATGTCCCACTGTTGGGCTCGAGCCTCCTCGATAATGGGAGGGAAATTGACCTATTACACCCCGCTAGTCAGACGTGTATAGGGTTTTATTTCGAGTTTTCGTTCTCTTGCATAGATGTTATATGCGTTTTATATCCTTTAGTCGTCTCGTACGTTCACCCACGGGCAAGATATAGGGTGGTGAATTGTATTCTTACTCCGTCACCACACGGAAAATTTGATATTTAGTTATTAAATATTTTTGTTTACTAGATCTAGAAAGGTCATAATTAAAAACTAAATGAATAAACGTCATATAACAAATAGCCATATCTTGCAAAGTTGGCAAATTCGTTGCCAAGATATAAAGCTGCAATTAAGCCAGTGGACAATAAACAGGAAACCATAAAGAATAACATTAGCGTGAGATATAACAAATATAACAGTATTGTTATGTTGAGATAACATTGCAATACCAACCTTCCATTCCTTAACATTCTGTTATATACAGGCTGTGACCGTTTGCCTCTTAGTTATCTTAAATTATTTTTAAATAGGACTAATCAATTAAGATTAGTCACTCTTATTATTATAACTACTATAAGCCATATCTACAATGCTTTCTATAGATGGCACTAAGTTTAACTGACAGTTAATCTCTAGAAAAGTCTTCTAATTGTCTTGGGATCGTAAAATAATACTGAGATGAAAAGGGAGTGTGTTATGAAGTAAAGTGAGAGAGATCTAAGTCGAGCAAAGGATTGCAATAGGGTGATCGATTGTTTGAGATTTGCAGCCTCTGCTATGAAAAATATTGCTGCAGGATACTATAAATAGCCTGGCTTTGTGCCCTACAGATAATAAGCCGACACTATTCTTAGCCCATATAAGTATTACAGTTAGAGATCAATGTCTTTCGCTATAGAACAGCAATTGGCATACTATACTATTTTGGCAGGATAGACTGGTATAAGGTTTTCGCCTCTTATTAACTTTTTATGACATTTGCAGCAAATAAAGTGTAGGAAATATTACATTTTACTCTGTCATCAGAAAAAAGTGTCTGAATATGAAATTAAAATAACTGAACTATTTAACTTTTCCAACTACAATTAGCTGAACATCACTGCGTAAATAAATATAATTAAACAATTAAGAAATCCCCCTTAAGGTTATTATAGCTTCACATCAAATGTATATTACACTTTAATTGCGGCACAAAGTTTCTCTAGATGCAAAACTTATAAATCTAGGCCATAACTTCTAAACTCGTAAAATTAATTCTAAGTACCTACAAATTTGGAAACCACAAAGACTTCAGCCTGTATGTAGGTATATAGTCCTTGAGCATGTTCGCTTACATTAGAGGGACATTAAGAGCGTCTTTCCCGGCATTCAGGTAATATCTTTCACGAGAACCAGTGACCAACTTACATCGACCTCTGGAATGAAGACACTAAGTACGAAATGAAAGTGAAAGAGTGATGTGAGAGGTCTAGGTTTGTCGGGTAACTAGATAGATATGAGTTTGATGAAAACATACGGCAAATCATTTTGGTTTTAACCGACAAAGTGTATGTGAAATTCATTAAGCGTTTTCGATACGTTAATACGATTACGTGAATAGGATGAATTCGAGTGGTAATGGAGCACGAACACAATGGTCACCACCTATTCCTTTCACGTGGATATCACAAAAAATCTATTAGGTGGTACATACATACATACATATCATCACGCCATATACCTTGCAGGGTAGGCAGAGAGAACAGAGTACCAGAGAACTCTATCCTTGTATACTTCACTCGCTTCCTCAACATTCATAATTCTCTTAATACACGCTCGCCGGTTTCGGTGGCTCTTGACTCCACCTTCCTTCAGTACGTGACCAATCTGGTCTAGGTAGGTTAATCTCGGTCTCCCCCGGTACCTACATACTTCTTATTAGGTGGTGCAAGCAGATAAATATTACTGCAAAAGATGGAAATCTCGAAATAAAACCCATATGATAACCCGTCTGGACAGTGTGGTGAAGTAAGCCAATTTTCCTTATCCGTATGAGGGAAGGATGAAATAAAAGTTATTTCGCCTAAGAATAAGATATGTTAATGACAGTAAATCTTAAAAATTAAATAAAAAGACACCTGGATAGAAAATTATTGATATTTTATACATGTACTAAAACATATTTCGGATCTTCCTTTTGGCTTTCAAGTTCCAAAATATTTATTAGAATTTCTTTCTTTATTTTTTGTATTGTAAAGTAATTGGAACAAAAGAAAAAGAAGAAAAAGAATTATAAGAGTCCAACAGTATAAATTTGTTTTGACCTTTTGAAAATATACTGTAAGCTCTTCCGATTGAAAAGTATCTTTTTATCGGGTAGCAACTTTACTTTTTTTTTATTTTGCAGCTTCACCTATGATTCTTTAATAGTTTGATTTAATATAGAATATAAGAAAATTAAATACAAATTAAGAAAATTAAATCTAATTTCATCATCATTCTCCTGCTTTTATCGCAATTACTTGGGATCGTCGCAATATGTACTCTCCTCTTGCAAATGTTATTGGCAATAGTTTTATGATTAGCCGCCTGCCTTACGGCAACCCTCTTTGCAAATTTGACTATTGACCAAACGGCATCAGGTAGTGCTGGACCAGATTAATATAAAGCTCTTAGTTGTCTTCTACGACATCCACGAGCAAAGTGAGGGTTGGTAGTATACGTAGCCGCTACCACACAGCGAATTAAATCTAGTTTAATATATCTATAATAATTAAAACGCGGCCGGACCGTTCCATTTAAAAATTCGCTGTATATTTCTATTATCACCTCATTTTCTAACCTGTCCATTCAATTTAGACACGAATAAGTTCTAATATATCTTTAATAAAGGCAAAATTAAATTTCTTTAGCACAATTAGAAATTAAAAACAAAAATTAAATCCAACCTAAGCCAAATATAACTACCGCCATTTACTATTTATATTTGAAACGGTACATTAGGACACATAAAGACATTTTAGAGAAAATGTAAGTTCAGAAGACTTAAAAAAATATCGTATACTAACATATTCTGGTAATCTAGTATGTATAATACTAAAATACCTTGAAGATAATAGGCAACATACACTTCTTAAGATCAAGTTGACACATATTATGGGCCCTCAAATATGAGGCTGCTAGAACCAGAGTGGCCTAACTGCATTTTTGCAACTTTTAACCTAATTGCAATTTTGTAATCTAAGAATGTTAATCTACAAAACCACAGAGGCCTAAAATTGTTTGCAAGCTCTTAATAATAGATGGCAGTACAATTAAATTTTCAGCTTATGTTCAAATCGATTAAATTGAATTTAATTTAATTTTAATTCCCTCCGTATCGTAAAACATGGTTCTTGTAGTTAGGCCACTCTGGTTTTAGCAGCCTCATATATAAGAGATTGCCAACGACGGTTACTCTGACTGTTACGCGAACAGCGTTTAAAACTAAACCTAGGTGCTGGCTCACTCAAAATGCCTTTTATACGGTTGACAAATTAATGGAAAAGTCAATTATCAATAGAGAATGACTTATTTATTTTTTTGCTTTTATAAAATGCTAAATTATTGTAATGACATTAAGTTATATCTAAATGACAATTATGTAATCAAAACAGTTTTGACTTGTAATCTTATATCATCATCATCATCTCAACTCATATAGGTATATCCCACTGCTGAGCTCGAGTCTCCTCCATACTAGGAGGTAAATGACCTACTACTTGTCAGACGTGTTGGTATAGGGTTTTGTTTTGAGTTTTCCTTGTCTTGCATTGATGTTATATGCATATTTTATCACTTAGTCGTCTTTTACGATCACCCACAGGTAAGACAGGAGGTGGTGAATTGTATTCTTTCTCCGTCACCACACGGAAAATCTTATATATTACCAATAAAAATGTTTATCCTGTTTATCAAGTTATGACCACCAATCATCATCATCATCACAGCCCAAAAGTGGGAGGGAAATTAACCTACTATATTGCACTGGTCAGACATGTTGGTATAGGATTTTGTTTCGAGTTTTCCTTTTCTCGCATAGATATTATATGCGTTTTATATCCCTTAGTCGTCTTGTACGATCACCCACGGGTAAGATCGTCGAAAAATTAAAAATCAAATACACACGCGATAGAATACGTAAAAGTAGTATTATTTGAAATATTATTTTTTGTGAAATTTTCCCATTCCTGTAATCACAGTTGTAAATACATAGTACAAAGTTCAGATCCTGAAGGAGCTTAAAAATAACTAAACTATTGCACTCAATAGTTTAGTTAATCAAAATCAACTCAATAGTGGATCATAGCTGGCTCTAATAAAGTTTGCAGAAATTGAAATTCACACTCACCACATAGAAGGCTAGTTGCGTTCCTGCTTGCAATGACATTATCCAAATCCAAAGAAAATCCGGTTGAAGGATTACAAGAACAATGGGCCGCTGTACTCTCCCTAGAAACTTATTACTTCAGCTGCTAACATGGCTTTTGTAACATCCTCCTTTGGGGAGGTTTATTACCAACAGTAGGCATTAACAGTCATATAAATAGATGGATAAAAAAGGTCATAAAAAGGGTAAAAGGCTTTAAAACGTCACATATTTCACACATGACATGTTACAATTCTGAATACTTTCAAGACCGAAAACTCGTCATCGCCCGAGGGTATCTTCAGGCCCCATTTCCACATGATTTACCAGCGTTTAGCGCAGTCATTCCTTAATGGACATCTGAGCGGATTGATGCAAAAGGACTTTAAGGAAAAGTGCCAAATCAGTTCAATGTTTTTCTTACGAAACTGGGACACATTTTTGAAGGACTGATTTAATGATTTGATATATCAACATAACTTTAACTTATCTACATTAAGGACTAATAGAAAATATAATCTTATTAGATTTTGATCTACAGGCAATGGGGTGATATTATTTTTAAAATCACTTAGGCATCTAGGCGTTCATTTCATATTTGAATTTCTAATTTCTTAGTAAAATGTTAATCTATTATTTTTATATCATCATCATTCTCCTGCTTTTATCCCAATTACTTGGGGTCGACACAATATTTACTCTGCTTCCATTATACATATAGCAAAGTTATTGGGCAATAGTTTTGTGACCGGTCGCCTGCTTGACGACGTCTTTGGGAATATAATTATTGACCTAATGACAGCAGGTGGAGTTAGCCTAGATCGATATAGAGCTCATAGTCGTCTTTTACGACATCTACGAGCAAAGTAAGAGTTGGTTCTTAGCCGCTACCACACAGCAAATTATTTTCATATCCTTTACAGCAAAAAATATTTTCCTTAACTTTCCATAAAAATCTGTCAAAAGTTTGAAGCATTATCAATTTATTTACGGAATGTATGGCCCTGTATATAAAATTAGGGTAATAATTTTGGCATATAAAAAAAAAAAATTTAGGTAACTATATAAAATTTAGATAAGTATTTATAAAAATCCGATTACGATTTAGATAAATATACCTTTTATTAAAAACTAAAGAGATAATTCTTGTATTGTAGAGGAATTTACAAGCTTACAATTAAAAGACAAAATTACACCCAGACACAACAACAATAAATGTATCGCACAAAGTATAGTCTTATGTGGGAATCGAACCCGAGATACTTGAGATGATAGGTATTTTATAAATAATAATAATAATGATTTATTTCGGACCATATATCCATAGCAATTAATAATAATAATACAATAACCAAAAACAAGACAATAACAAAGCAATATTCACAAAAATAATAATAATAATGTCATCAATTAAAATCATATCTTACTCTTACTACATAGTAAGCGATAACGATTTTAATGATCTCAACATGTGTGCAGTCATGAATGCTAAATTCTGAATACGTACTACATAAAGTTACCTCATTCCATATAATCTAAACCTGATTCCTAACATAAGTCCGTTTACAACAAAGTAGGAATTAGCTGCCAACTTTTTACAAACTTAGCGAACAAACCCTTTCACCAAGCCTTCACGTAATTACAAAAGGTGTTGTTACTCGTGAAAAATATACCAAGATACATTTTGTACCTTCCGGTTATTTATTAACTGGGTAAAGTTTGGCGTTAATCAGAAAGCGTAGAGATTTATAGCGGCCATAGACCCTGGTTGACCAACATATTATTTAGAAGATACAATTCTCATGTAGTTATCTTCGAAGGGGTAAATGGCTGGGTAACCACATCCACATTTGTACCACAAATCAAATCATCTTTACTAATATTATAAATGCGAAAGTAACTCTGTCTGTCTGTCGCTCTTTCACGCCAAAACTACTGAACCGATCTAAATGAAATTTGATACACAGATGGTCTAGACTCTAGAGCCTGACAAAGGACATAGGCTACTTTTTAATGCAAAAAAAAAGGGTTGTAAAGGGGGATGAAAAGTTGTAAGAAAGTATTTTAATTTTTAAAGCCAGAAGCTTTAAACTTATTTTTAGGCTATTGAGTAGATATAAATAAATATGTCATTAAAATTGTGTAAAAAATTACCCTTAAGGGGTAAAATAAAAATGAAAAACTTTAGGAAAGTAACCTTTTACGCGGGCGAAGCCGCGGACAGAAGCTAGTTTATTATATATAAGCCCCCCTTTGTTTTCCGTCCGGGGCGACAAAAATAACGGCGTGCGACCCAATAGACCCGCTCTTCAATGTACCTCTCGGCGCTGTGCGAGTGGACCACCGGCACTTGGTCTTTGTCTTCGGTGAAGACATATAAGGAACTTTTATATTGACAATTTTATATTATTGTTTTTTGTTTGAATTTATTCTATGAATCTACAACCGGATCGGATGCCGCAAGCTGATTAAATCCGTATATCCGAAATAGTATTTTTTAAGCTATAAACATTAAATAAAAACATAATTATACCATGTTTAGCAAATATGCATAGTGGAGCCACTGTGATGGCCATAAAATAGAAAAAAAAAAGAATAGTTATTGCAGGCCTACAAGCGATACTCGATCAGAGAGTTATCAGATACGCAGTCTTAGTTCCAACGTAAACGTTTCCAACGTACGTACGAACAAGCCTGCATAGTTCCCTTCGAGGTTGCTACCTGCTAAACCTTAAGGAGATCTGGAGCAAATTCTAACATTACTTTGCTGGTTAAATGGAGATTCGAATCAGGAGTTTTTTTTTTGTTGTACCGTCTATGGCTTAGCAATATTTAATTTAATCTTTTAGCTCTATAGAAAGGTGCCGTGTATTACTTAACAGGGCACTCGAACCGATTCCTAGCATCGATGCCTCACATGGAAATAGCTTATTAATCTTATCCCATTGACATCACGGCTACGAAGTGCAGCGAGTTCACTATCACGCCTTTAGCCTTTGGTGACGGATTTATACTAACTAAATCCAGATCAATTAATTATAGAAGTCAACTGCTCAGCAGTTTGCTATTAATCATGGGCGTTCAATGACTCCTCATAATCTCACCTTATATTCGTCCCAAAGCTGAACACGAGCCTCCTTCTTAATAGGAGCAAATTTGACCTACAATTCGGATTTTCTTCCTTCCTTCTCTTGCATAGATGTTATATGTATAGTTACATCCCTTAGTCGTATATTACGATACCTACGGGCAAGAGAGAGGATTGCTATCTTGTGTTCTTACTCCTTCACCATACAGAAAATCAAGAACAAGTAAGTAGTATGTAAATTATACTACTACCACTCTGTATTTACTAAATGAGTATATAGTGCCACTATCTTTTTATTTAGAGTTTTTCTCTTCTTGCTGTGATATGGTGATATGCAGGCATACTCGTACGTCCTTTGTTTAACTCAACACCCAGAGGGAATGACATGGTATTTCTATTCCATCATTGTACAATATCTATATATAAAATTGAAACCAGAAAGGGGAACGTAAAACGGGAAACCAATAAAAATATCACAAAACCGGTATACATAATGAATGCAAAGGTGAATCAGGTTCAAATGTATTCTTTTGATATTGAAATGATCGCCTAATCAAATGAGCCCGAGGGATTCGACGAGAAAATCTATCCACCCGCAATTGCGAAGCCGATTGTAAATGTTCTATTCATAGGAATTTTTATTGTGAAATAATAGTTTTTAGCGATAATTCTTGTGTGAAATTCAAGCATTTTGATGCATAAATTTATTTAATTGCATCGATTGGAATTAAAAAATCTTAGTTTGTATATTAAGAAAGTATATTACATAGTGAATAGCGCAGGTTGGAACCCTAGATCTTTTGAAAGTCTCGGGCCTTCCTTTTAACTCTCATTCACACAAATATCCGCAAATTGTTAGTAGTATTCATTGATTATTATAATTTCAGGCTCTTTAAAATAATAATTGAATAGATTGCATACTAAATAGCGACCTATCATATGGGGTATCGTGGGTTTGATTCCAACGCAAGACAATCCTTTATGTGATTCACAAATGATTGCTCTGATTCATGGTTGTTATTTGTGTCTGTTAATAGTATATTTCACAAAGATTAATTAATTTGTGCGCTTTATTGTCTTTTATACAAAAAAAAAGGTGGAGTCAAGAGTCTCTGAAACCGGCGAGCGTGTATGAAGAGAGAATTATGAATATTGAGGAAGCGAGTGAAGTATGCAAGGATAGAGTTCTCTGGCACCCTGTTCTCTCTGCCTACCCTGCAAGGGATATGTATGTATGTATGTATACAAAAAATAAACCTAAACGAAATGAAAGCCGTTATAATTATAATTTAATCTTACTTATATACATTTTTTACGGAATTTATCCCATTTTTATTCCCTCGACAATTTTATTACTTCAAACAACGATGTGATAAAATACTAAAAAATAATTTATATCATAAGTGCAATATTCACAGAATAACAGAAATAAAAAAAACCTTTTTATTATACATCGATATCATCATCATATATATAATATCATATATATCGATTCTATCGACAGATATAATCGATATTTTTTTTATATGACGACGAAGTAAAAATAAAATTCACCCTCTATTCGCACGTATGTCCTAAATAATGACTAAGGAGTGTAATAAGCAGATAACTGCATATAACAATGATACAAGAGAAGGAAAACTCGATATAAAACCCTGCGTTAACATATTTCAGCAGCTTGATATAGTAGATCAATTTATTTCCCACAGTAGAGTAGGACCAAGCTCAGTAGCGGGACGCATATAGGCTGTGATGTTGATATTATGATTTTGATTAACTACATAAAGACCGTTGGCTCTGCCTCCCACAAAAATAGACTTTTATTTATTTATCGGGAGACCAACAGCTTAAAATAATACAATTTTTGTTACAATATTTATGATACATAAAGCCAATAACAGGTCTTCACTATTAAGCTTCATAATCCTTATTAATATTATAAATGCGAAAGTAACTGTCTGTCTCTCTGTCGCTCTTTCACACCAAAACTACTGAACTGATCTAAATGAAATTTGGTACACAGATAGTCTAGAGCCTGATAACGGACACAGGCTACTTTTTAATGCAAAAAAAGGGTTGTAAAGGGGGATGAAAAGTTGTAAGGAAGTATCGTCATTTTTAAAGCCAGAAGCTTGTAACTTATTTTTAGGCTATTGATTAGATATAAATAAATATGACATTAACATGTTGTTGTAAAAATTTACCCTTAAGGGGTAAAATAAAAATAGAGGATGAAAAACTTTAGGAAAGTAACCTTTTACGCGGGCGAAGCAGCGGGCAGAAGCTAGTTAGCAATAAAAAGAACAATACATTAGTGTTACATTATTAATTTTTGGTAAATTTATCCCAAACAAATTCACCTATTGATATCATACACTCTGAAAAAATCAAGACTGAGTGTCAGTTTTATCGCATTTAACTTAGAGTTAAAAATATCAAGTTTGTGCTTTTTATATTTATTATTAAGTGTAATGCTCGATCGCCAAATGCATTCTGACGGTAATTAGTTGAAACTAATGGGAAATGACAGGGAAACAGGGCATGTGATTTCTTGTAGCTCTAACTGGTATATTAAAACCTATTTTTGATAAAAGTGTTTTATGAGATATGTATTCAATTATTACCTCAAACGTATATTACATTTCGTTTAATAAATGATTATGTAATAAAATATGCTCAAATTATTCACAAATTGAAAAATTACGTCGCTCGTGTAGGCATACATAATAACATTAAATTATATAGAAAATTATATTACATGATAAAGAAAATTACTTAATAACGATCTCTGCTATATCTATATATTTATATATGTTATAAAGAAACTCTAACCAAAATACATCTGTCTATAAATTTATTAATTTAAAAAAATTCGTGACTTATTTCAATTAAATCATCATTCTCCTACTCTTATCCCAATTACTTGGGGTCGATACAATATGTACTATTCTTTCATAGTATATATTGTAAAAGTTATTGGAAATAGTTTTATGACCGGCCGCCTGTCAGACCTCAACCCCCCTTAGGAATGTAATTGTTGACCAAACGACATCAGATGGAGTTGGCCCAGGTTGTTATAAGGCTCTTAGTCGTCTATTACGACATCCACGTGCAAAGTAAGGATACCACACAGCATTCAATTAAATATAAACCCAAAAATTGTTTCTATCTATATCGGTTAATAAGACTTTGAGATGATCTAATCGATGTGCCCCACATAGATTTCTATATTCTGGCAATTTTGATAGTACACAAAAATATATCTAAAGCACTGTTATAACATATATATTAAACTTTAGCATTTTCTTTGCATTACATTACATGAAATGCCATCTTAATAATTTAATATCACACGTGTAAACCAGATATTTTGAAATCAATATAAAACAGCCATATGACACTGTCACGTACCCGCTAAAACTCATATCAATACTTACTAAGCTGTGAGAGAACAAAATGTAATAATCTTTAAATACAGATATATAAAACCTTTCAGGATTTTAATATTTACAGACAACTCAATACAAGAGTTTTTTACTTGAAATATTATTTATATTAAACTGTTTGAGTACTATTGACTTCAGAACGAAAGTCACTTTCTTAGAGGACGAAGTAAATAACATATGTAATATATTCTGAGATTGGTGTATAGCGAAATCGAATATTAAAAAAATATTCAAGAGCGAAAGCGAAAGAAGAGATATATTGAATCTAGGAATACTAGTACGAAGGTGAGACTTTTGTTTGTTGGAATGCTATTTCAATCATATCAAGATACGAATTCATAATAAAAAAAAAATATAACATAATTCATGGCCGATTTTAAAACGACGGTCATACGGGTTATAATAAAAAAAGCTTACATTTTACATGAATGTATAGTCCTGATTAAAATTCACGGCAAAAGAAACCATAGTGATTCCTTTTTCCATGAATTTTCAAATCAAAGTTCAGTTTACTTACATATAAAAAAAAATCGTTAAAAAATATTTCTATATTTTTTTAATTTACTTTCTATATTTGTGTGATAATACCTATGTTTGTGAGATCTCAAGCAAATTCTTCGCCTTCACCCTTAAAGGAACAAGCAGAGGACATAATCACATTTTATCAAGAAATTTTCAGCTCCACGTACCATCGTACTATCGGGTGATAGACCGATGGTGGAAAATCTCATAAGAATTCACAACACCATATTGGAAATTATTATCCCATAGTCAATATATACTTATTTAGAGCACTTGGAAATGAGACACGTTATGATGAAAAATAATTATATTTATTCTATATAAAAGAAATCATTTCAGAGCTCTACCAGACATATAGACTAGACATAGATGGCGTAGTGGTTAAATTACTGACCTTTCATACCAAATATCATGGTTTCGATTCCCATGGAGGACAAATTCTTGTAGAATATAATTTGTACTCGTTAATTATATGTTTTCCCCTGTAATATAAGGTTTTGATTTCTTTAAACAAATATACACGTAACGCATTATGTCATATATTACTAAAGAAATATCAAAATTATAGTCTACTAGCTTCTGTCCGCGACTTCGCCCACGCAAAAGGTTACTTTCCTAAAGGTTTTCAGCCACTATTTTTATTTTACCCCTTAAGGTCAA
Source organism: Lymantria monacha (assembly GCA_905163515.2). Taxonomy (NCBI): domain Eukaryota; kingdom Metazoa; phylum Arthropoda; class Insecta; order Lepidoptera; family Erebidae; genus Lymantria; species Lymantria monacha. The sequence goes on along the minus strand of LR991107.1, from coordinate 6,683,407 downwards.
TATTTTTACAAAATTTCAATTTCATATTTATTTATATCTAATAAATAGCCTAAAAATAAGTTTCAGGCTTCTGGCTTTAAAAATGGCAATACTTCTTTACAACTTTTCACCCCCCTTTACAACCCTATTTTTGCATTAAAAAGTAGGCTATGTCCTTTGTCAGGCTCTAGACCATCTGTGTACCAAATTTCATTTAGATCGATTCAGTAGGTTTGGCGTGAAAGAGCGACATACAGACAGACAAACAGAGTTACTTTCGCATTTATGATATTAGTAAGGATATTAAAACTAAAAATATTGTTATAGTTACTAATAACAGCAGCTTATCGCCAATTTATTGTTACCTGAAACAAAAATAAAGAAATATCAAATAAATAAAACAAAAATGTGATGATAGATTTATAATATATCGCTAAACAAACGTGTCACCTCTCTCTTCCCCATAGAAGTGGCGTTTAATGATATAATGCCTCGTAAATGCATTCGAATTATTACGCGATTGTAGTGATCTTGGATTCTAATGCTGGGTTAGCCCAGAAAGCACAAAAAGTACGATTGAATTTTTGCAAGCAGAAGTTTTTAAAAGTAGTTACTTTTAAAAACTTCTGCTGCTGCAAGACATCAAACTGTACAGGAATAGTTTTATTTCCAATTACCTGATATTGGAAATTTGGATGACAATGTTACACTTTTAAATTATATGGTTTCGCCACTTAAGTTCGGTAATACGCAGTAATAGCAGCTCCACTTAAGTATTATCTGGAAGTGTAATATTGACCACGACCTTGTATTGGACAGATTGCTTGAGACTTCGGCCTGTACACCAAACAGACCTTGCACTTGACCTTGAAAGGTTGCAACTAAAAAAAAAAGCATTTTTGCCATACTTGCTATTGCAATCGATATTAAGGCATAAATATAGGCCCCGTTAGATTCTATTGAACACATGCCGCTGTGTTTCTCCGTTTATCAGTTGTTCAACCTTTTATTAATTGTCCAACTAATCAAATTTTGAGAATTTTTTGAGTTTAGTTCAAAATCTTTCCATACATACTTACATACATATCATCACGCCATATCCCTTGCAGGGTAGGCAGAGAGAACAGAGTGCCAGAGAACTCTATCTCTGCATACTTCACTCGCTTCCTCAACATTCATATTTCTCTTCATACACGCTCGCCGGTTTCGGAGACTCTTGACTCCACCTTCCTTCAGTACATGACCGATCTGGTCTAGGTAGGTTAGTCTCGGTCTCCCTAGGTACCTACATCCTTCCACTTTCGCATTGTATATCTTCTTAACCAGGCGTTCGTTCGGCATTCTTTCCACATGTCCGAACCATCGGAGCATTCCCTTTCGCATCTTTACACCAATACTCTCTTTCATACCTACTCGCTCTCTTACGTCGTCGTTACGAATGCGGTCGGTCAGCCTAACTCCACAGATTTTCCGCAGAGATCGCATTTCGACCGCATTAATTTTACTATCATACTCTTTTCTGCATACCCAACTCTCGCTTCCATACAGTAATGTTGGGACAAGCACATTCTGGCTGAGGTGGTGGCTGCCGAGAAGTTGCCCCAACGCTCCGTTCACTCTATTTCCCGCATTCACTCTTCGTTCTATATCAGTGGTGTACCTTCCATCTCGGCTAAATCCACATCCAAGATATACAAATTCATCCACTTGCTCTAGTACATCATTACCTATTGTTACTCTTACATCTGTTCTGGTTTTATCTCTTTCAAAGACCATTATTTTGGTTTTGCTCACATTCACGCGTAGACCCCTTTCTTTCCAAATCTTTCCAAATCCATCATTTTCTCTTTTCTAATTGAATTTGTTACTTGTCCCAAGATAATTAAAAGTATTAAAGAGCACCAATCCTCGCTATCATAAATATATAATGGAATTATAACAGTGGTCAATTTATATAAATTAGGGCCTTGTAAAAATCTTCCCAATAAAAATAGTACTAATTTCATAATAACAGTATGAATCTCACTATAAATCTTTTTGACGCAACGAAAAACTGAATACACATACTAAAAGTGTTTTGGTTTAAGTGAAAATTTATGAAAAAATATGTAACCAGGATACATGGGCGTTCGCGTTGTATGCAAATACATATTCAATATTATGCGGTGTTAACTTGCCTCACAGTACCTCGTAACAGACTTTTTTGTCCTATTACGTGAGAAAAAATGATATAGAAAATTGAATGAATGCACAGATAGCTTAGCGATTTAGGTACCGTAACACCGTGCTAGAATCTGTGGTTTTGTTCCCACGTAAGACAATACTTTATCCAAAAATTATTGTTCTAGATCTGGGTGTAATTAGTGTCCGATATTTTATAATAATAATAATAATAAATCGGTCAGATGTCCCATACCAATATTTAGATTAAATTTCTCCAAAGGCCTCTGCGTGTTGGATCCATATACCCATGTAAGCCTCCCAAAAGATTGGGTATCTTCCCTACGGAAGATCCCGTGAATAAAAAGGAGATACAAATAATAATAATTCCATTTATTTCAGACATAGTATTATGTCCATTTAAATACTTAATTTAACTATTACAGGTTTCTTTGTTGTTTCTACTTACTTATTAGGTTCATTAATAAAACAGATTGATACATGTCAATTACAAATATTAGTAAGATTAGATTATTAGAGGTATAAAAAAATGTCAAAGTATAAATAAAAGGAATAAAATTTATACGTTTGTAAAGCCCAAATACAAGGATTAGTTCTTAGAAGAACTCTGCAATGACATTAATTGGAATACAATCCATTTCTGATCTAATGACACACAGTAAAAGGCAGTAAGGACGTTGCATATTTTCGGCTTATGATAACATTTTAAAATATTGAAATTTAATTAATTTAGAGTAATACTCATTACAGAAAAATATACTGTTACTTTGCTCGTGGATGTCGTAAAAGACGACTAAGAGCCTTATAACGACCTGGGTCAACTCCATCTGATGCCGTTTGGTCAACAATTACATTACCAAGGAGGGTTGACGTCTGGCAGGCGGCCGGTCATATAACTATTACCAATAACTTTTACAATATGTACTATGAAAGAAGAATATATATTGTATCGACCCCAAGTAATTGGGATAAGAGTAGGAGAATGATGATGATGACTCATTACAGAGAAAATATTATATAAATACAGAAACCTGAAAAGACTCATTTCAGCGGACTCATACGAAAAAAAAAAATCAAGTCATGTGCCTTTGTAGAAAAGAGATACGAATAAGCATTTTGTATAACGCCGTCCCTATTATGCCACGATTATGTTTCAATTTCTTAGGCAAAGTCTCAGGTGTCAGAGCCGTCCGCCGAATGGTCATTACCGTCATAGTGTTCAAAGCAATCATCATTATGATAACGCAGGCTTGTTATCACTAAGTGTATGTTGCATATTTATATAAACTACTTGATGAAGATACAACGTATTCACAGAACTGCATAGATGATGTACTGGTCTATATTGTACTAATATATCGGGCTATTGTTCCAAGTACCATTATCATTTTCCTGCTCTTATCCCAATTACTTAAGGTCGACGCAATATTCACTCTTTCATCATGACTGCACAGATGACGTAGTGGTTAAGATACCTTCCGTGCCAGTGCCGTGGGTTCGATTGCCACGCAGGACAATATTTTATCATCACAAAGTGTTGTTCCGAGACTGGGTGTAATTTGTCTGTGTTAAATTGCATGTTTGTAAAGTCCACCGCGATACAAGGATCCATAGTGCAGGGTAATGTTTTTTTTTAATAAAATAATAATATAAGATCATATATATTGGAAAAGTTATTAATAATAGTTATATAATCGGCCGCCTAACTGACATCATCGCTCCTTGGGAATGTAATTGTAGACGAAACGGCAACACGTGAAGTTGGCCAGGTCGATATAAACCGTTCCAAGTATCGCGGATTCAATTCAAGAAAACAAAATATTTGAGGGTTTCCAAAATAGTTTTTCTGAGTCATCATTATCCTGCTTTTATTCCAATTGCTTAAAGTCTTACTATTATATAGAATACGTACTTTTCTTTCATAGGACACATTACAAAACTTTTGTTAATAGTTTTATGACCAGCGAAGTATCTGATGGTGTTGGCTCTGGTCGATGTAAAGCTTTTAGTCATCTTTTATAATGCACATGAGTAACGTAACGGTTAACAGTATTCGTGGCCGCTACTACACAACATTATAGTTCTGAAATTGTTGTTTTAAATCTGATGACTGTATTTAATTTTTGACAGTTTCATCATCATCATTACAGCCCATATATGATCCACCGTTGGGCTCGAGCCTCCTCCGTAATGGGAGGGAAATTAACCTACTACACCACGCTGGTCAGACGTGTTGGTATAGGGTTTTGTTTCGAGTTTTCCTGCTCTTGCATAGATGTTATATGCGTTTCATATCTCTTAGTCGTCTTTCATGATCACCCCCGGGTAAGGTAGGGGTAGTGAATTGTATTCTTACTCCGTTACCACACGGATATGAGAGTTTATAATATGACTTTTAAGATATGAATAATAGAGATCGTAAGTACGGGAGGTCATCTTCAAAACAAAAAATTAGAAAAAAGAACATATGTAGGTCTCATAATTGATGACGAGCCTCATCCATCCACTGGATTACAATTAGACTAATATATCAAACGTACCAAAAAAATTGGTATAAGGATTTATTTCGAGTCGTGCAGTGATTTTATCAACTAATATAACTTAAAACACTCGTGAAAACGGTAGTGGAAATAACATATTATAACTCTTAGTCCATCACTACAGGGCATTCTAAACAAAATGAAAACCCAAAAATGTAACATTTAATTACTTGGCGAACTTATTAACTACTAGTCCCTTCTCTCTCGAACCTGACCGAAGGTTTCAATTAACTAGTAAGTTAGTTTTGTAGAAATTTCCTGTGCTCTTCATATTTGATAAGGGTAGTTTTCAGTTAGGGTTGAGCCCTATCCAACTGATTCAATGCATTTAATAACTAAATTGATATAATGAGACTGATAAAAGTATGTAGACGTGATATTGCGAGTCCCATAAAACTTTATTTCTTTCCTCTTTTAATCTACATACGTCCCACTGTTGGGCATAGATTTCCTCTAGATGAGGAAGATAAGAATAATACGCTACGCTGGTTATACAGTTTGGTATAGAGTTTCATTTTAAGTGTTTCTTCTCTTTTATAGATTGAGCTACACGCCGCCCTTTCATCGCCCCAGACGGTTCAAGCGAACCACAGTGTCTGGACCACAGAAAAAAAGTTTCAAATATACACAATACAGGTTGTTAAAAGATCTCTCTCAACGAACTAGACTTCAGTATTCAATTCAGAGTTTTATAGTTCATAATATTTCTAAAGATTTTTGGATGAAATTAATTTTGTGAGACAGCCCTATTCATAGTTAATTTGAAATCCTCGCAGGGATAACCTTGACCCGCCCTAGAGAATGGCCGTTGATTAAACGGAAAAATAAATTAACAATAGCCTCACGTGGATATTAATGAACTCAGCTTATCCCAATCGGATATAAAGCGTTGATTTGTATTCATTCAAAGGAATAACAAACATCAGGGCATTTTAGTTACTATTCCAGCTCTTGGGATTCAATAGAGAAATAAAAAAAAAATAGATTGCTTTTTCAGAGGCGTATTATTGCTTTATTTAGTAAGTTAGTATCAATATATTCTTTGTCTTTTTTTTGGGAGGTAGGACGAAAATAATGTTATTTTTTATTGATTTTGGTGGCAAACGAGCAAGCAGCACACCTGGTGGTAAATGTTACTACCGCCCATGGACCTTGGGCCGCTGCCTACCAATACAAACCCCAAACCCACCCAGTTAGGCTTCCGGCTGTCTCGCTCACCAAACGAAGCGCAATAGCACATTGCCATTACTTAGTCGTCGATCTTCTGCGGGAGTGTGGTACTACCCCGGACGGACCGGCCCGCGGCTGTAGACAGAGAACTGTCAACAGTATGGTGCTACAACTATTTCATGTTGAGGTTATACCAGCTAGACTCCTAACCATCAGTTGAACAAGGAAGAAACACCAACACGACCCCTTCCACATTTGGCCTCCCAGCGGGTGATAAACTCTAGTCCGACAATCCGAAACCTCAAGTAGAGGCATATCTGACCTAGATGTACAAAATCAGGTGTGATATTAATATAATAACACGTTCCTATGTACACAAAACCTTTAGAGGCCCAACAGGCTCCTTATTATACGTCACTTTGAAATATTATCTACATTAAGGTCTGTTATGTATTATATCCATTATAGCTTCTAACGTCCGACGCAACCAAAACCATTTGTTATAACTCGAGTTATAAATGTAGGTACGTTATATAGTAAAATTATAATCCATATTAAAGTGATAATGAACTCCATTTTGGTGACGAATTGTGTCTTAGCAACACATCCTTGCCCTGCGAGTGTCGTATGAGAAGACTAAGAGACGTAAGAGACGCCTAGCGTGGTATAAGTAATGAGACGGAATGAAATTATTATTGTAAAACCTTTCAGATTTAAACGTGGATTTTAAAGATTTTGAACGTATAAGAAGATCAAGGAAAAGATGGATGGACTACTTTAAGACAGAGAGTGAATTGAACATGCAGATGATATCTGATAGAGTTTGTGTTGAAAAAGAGGATATATTGTATCAAGCTTAAGTAATTAGGATCTGATGCTGATGAAACGTAAGAAGATAATATCGTGATACTCGAATCGGTCGAAATAAAAACTAATCAGTAAAATCAGCGTGATATAACGGATTCATATTTCTTTCTGTTGGCGAAGAATTTTGCCCAACGCTGACACAAATCGACAGCAAAAAGAATAGAAGTGTATTGAAATATCTTCATGTTCAGAATACCAATGTGTAATCTTTTTTGTGTCTTTAGAGATTTTAGAAGTGCCAAAATCATAAACGCGTCTCTTTTAATCTTCAAACCAAACGGTTTCATTCATCAAGAAAAATTAAAACTACAAACGTAGTTTTAATTTTTCTTGATGAATGAAATAAATAAAAATTCAATTGGATTACATTAGAGTAATAAGTCGCATAAGATAAGTATTTTAATGAAAAAGAAAACGATTATGGGAACTATCTGAAGCATCGATGTCATAATAAAGGCAATGCTGACAGGTTTCTGTTGTCAACTGGCTGTTATACCAAGCTATCCAAACTTCAGATTATATACTGATAGTCTCCATCTGTACTCTGATTTTAAAGCTATGTAATAGAGAAATATACCTTCTTGCTAAAGATAAAGTGATAATTTATTCCTGAGCTTCGAGCGTGATGCATTTTCTAGGTGTTGGCACTACTGGATAACTATAATCCACAAAGCACGATAGCGAAAACTATCGCCTTCTTTCAGAATAATACATAAACATGCTTTGTTATCTTTCAGCAAATCGTAAACAATTGTTGTTTGCTCTTGTGAGAACAAAAGTCGAATTTATTTACCGTAAAGTTAAATCAATTTATAGCAGGTTCTTTGTGCATGTTCTTTAAGCTTGTGTGATTCTTATCTTAAACAACGCATATGCAGAGATTCATCAAGTTTCTGTCACATTCATAATAATTTTCCTACTCTTATCCCAATTACTTGGGGTCGATACAATATGTACTCTTTTTTCATAGTACATATTGTAAAAGTTATTGGCAATAGTTTTATGACCGACCGCCTGCCAGACGTAAATCCTCCTTGGGAATGTAACCACCAAAATGACGAGATGGAATGTAAACCAAACGGCATCAGTTGGAGTTGGTCCAGGTCGTTATAAGGCTCTTAGTCGTCTTTTACGACATCCACGAGCATAGTAAGGGTTGGTAGTATTCGAAGCCGCTACCACACAGCTTCGTTTCTGTCACATTAACTCCTAAAAATAAAGATGAAAACGATTGAAAGAGTCTAAAGTATCTTATATAGGAACCTATTTCAAATATATTTTCAATATTTATACCAATACGCTATCATGCCTAACTTATGAGGTTCTTTTCTGGTAAATTAAGCAGTAATATTAAATTCTTTCTTTCTTTCAGTAATATTAAATTCCACAGTTATCATTTAACAATTATGAGTATGAGCAAAAATCATACAATATATGCTAAAGCTGTCCAGTTAACTTTTAGAGTCATCACAAAAATTCCAGTTGTAAGCTCCAGCAAAAGTCTTAGAACTTTGCTTGTGCAACTTATCAACAGAGTTAACTTGAGAGCAAAACTTGCTAGACAATTCATGTGTTATGCCCATTGCATATAAATTGGCATAACGGCTGAAGTATTAGGTCTTCCATTTCTATAACATACTTGGGAAGAAGAGTAAAACATAAGACTTTGGTTAAATTTTACGAACAGCCACTTGCCTGACGCTCTATAATTCGTGGTAGGGCAATAAAATAATTTAATAAGAATTTAAAAATATTGAGGCAAGAAATAAAAACATTAAAATAGCTAAATAAACATAAAAGCAACTATATAAAATGTTAGCAATATGGACCATTTAAACTAAAGCTATCCTGAGAACGGGATTCCAAGATCACTGACTCTCACCTGATCCCCTCTCCGTTAAGAAAATGAAAACAACTATAATTATAAATAGTGAAAATGATTCCGATCGTATTCGTAACGATACGTAAGAAAGCTAATAGGTATGAAAGAGAGTATTGGTGTAAAGATGCGAAAGGGAATACTCCGATGGTTCTGACATGTGGAAAGAATGCCGAACGAACGTCTGGTTAAGAAAATATACAATACGAAAGTGGAAGGATGTAGGTACCGGGGGAGACCAAGACTAACCAACCTAGACCAGATTGGTCACGTACTGAAGGAAGGTGGAGTCAAGAGTCTCCGAAACTGGCGAGCGTGTATGAAGAGAATTATGAATGTTGAGGAAGCGAGTGAAGTATGCAAGGATAGAGTTCTCTGGCACTCTGTTCTCTCTGCCTATCCTGCAAGGGATATGGCGTGATGATATGTATGTATGTATGAAAATGATTCATAAAATTAGAATGATTCACATGACGAGCGTATTGGACCATATCAGTATACAGATTTTAGTCGTCTCCTACGACATAGAAGAATATTGTGATGAATGTTAGTATTTTTGATTGTTCTCATACGCTTGTCCTGCTTGTCTCAATTGGTTTGGTCGACGCAATATGTAGCACATATTGCAAATGTTATTGTCAATAGTTTTATGACGTACCGCCTGCCTGACGTCAGCTCTCTTTAGGAAACGTAATTGTTGACCACACGGCAACAAGTAGAGTTGGCCCAGGTCCGATATAAAGCTCTTAGTCCTCCTTCACGACATCCACGATCAAACTGAACGTTGGTATTTTAACCGCTACCACACGGCAAGTAATACAACTTTTATAATTAATTATTTATATCAAAACGTCTAAACTAATAATACAAAGACAATTTAATAATTATAAAATTTTACTCAGACTAAGCAAAATGATCAATTCGTCTTTGTTAGTACAACGAAACGTTATACAATACTACAGCGCCTCGGGGCGAGAGTAAACGTTTCGCATTTGTTAAACGTAATAAGAGCTCAGAGATAATAGATTACAGATTACTTCAAATTAATAATTGCCTTGCCTCAAGGTTCTTGGATTTTTATTTATTATACGCTCACGCTTTGATCTCCGTAAATGTTAAAATGAGGTATAAACATTTTCTGTACACTATCTTCAGTACCTCTAGGTTAGCTTATTACCGCCTACGAGCAATTGTCAAAAATCGAGGACACTTAGAAAAAACCCAAGCATCTCTAATTTTTGTCATAACTTTTATTTGAAATAACAATAAAAAGGTCCTTAGATTTAAATGTGGTATTCAAAATGCTTCAATAGTGAATACGACATGGATTATCTTCAAAATCAGACGGGTAACCAACCTACCTGACAGCGGCAGACTTATGGATTTGGTTTAATTAATAATTTAGAATGTTTTTTTGGTTGTTTTTCAATAACTCATGAACTATATTAATACTAGAACCGATGGGAATAATACTTATACCCTTATGGCATGGTATGCAGTGTGTTTAGAAAAAGCTTTTAGTATATGATATGTTGGTGTTTACTTATCCAGAAGCTATATTTTTTTTTTACTTAAAAAATATGAATTTTATTGTAACTTTTATTATATTCGATTATTTGTTTAAAATAGATATTTGAATTGATTGTATAAATGGCGTAGTGGTTAAGATACCAATTTTGCGTGTCAGTGCTCTGGGTTTGATTCCCACACAGGATAATAGTTTGTGCGATCCACAAAATATTGTTGCGAAACTGGATGTAATTTGTTTGAGTTAATTGCTGTAAATAATATAACTAAATACATTTCTGTAAATTCCCACGCAATACAAGGAGTATTCCCTTCTTGCAGGGTGGCTTTTATTGTCGACGAGAGGAACCCGCGAGGGTAAACCGCCGGGCGGGCCACTGAAGACAAAGATCGGGTACCGGTGGCTCGCTCGCACGGCGAAGAGAGGAGAGTTGCATGGTGGGTCTATGGGGTCACGCGCCGCCTCTTCCGTCACCCCGGATCGATTTCACCAGGTCCATAGTCTACCGCAACAAAAAAGAAAAAAAAAGAGTGGCCTTTATTAAAAAAAAACATTCTATTGGTTTATTATATAATATACCACGCAAAACGGGCAAAGACGGCTTGCACTCCCTAGAATTGAATCTTATCATGTAATTTAATTAAACGAAAAATTCTTATTTTCCAATGACATAGGTGTGACATCGTCTTAGCGAGGTCATCATCTCATTTATTTATACCTGCGTTACAACGTAAACAGTTTTTTTGATTAAAATGATTAAAGTCGATTTTATATTTTACTCACATCTTGGTATATTAAAATGATAAAGAAAATGAACTTATTTTCTAGATATTATAATGTCAACAACTGCTTGAATAAATTCGCACATTCGTTTAATGAATCTTTGGTATAATATCTTAGATGTTCTGCGGTGTAGGGCAATAAAGGGCATTTATTCCCGAACGTAATATTCGGGTATAGTTACCTCTTATATTACAAAAGCTAGATTAATTCTAATATGTATGTCAAAAAATTTTAACAATTTTTAATGATTTCTAATGTTTACGCGAGTATTACACATTTGAATTTATCCGTGTGGTAACGGAGTAAGAGTACTATTCACCACCCCATATCTGACCCATGGGTGATCGTACGAGACGACTAAGGGATATAAAACGCATATAACATCTATGCGAGAGAAGGAAAACTCGGAACAAAACCCTATACCAACACGTCTGACCAGCGTGGTATGGTACGTTAATTTCCCTCCCATTACGAAGGGGGCCCGAGCCCAACAGTGGGACATTTATGGGTTGTGATGATGATGACGATGACACATTTGAAAATGATTCTATATACACTCATTTGCAAAAAAAACGGGCGGTTTTGATTTTCATTCATATTTAAAAAGATACAATACCAAAAAGGTTTCAATCGTTTGTACACGTTACTGGCCGGTTTTAAAAATGCTGTGGTATTTAAAAAAGTACGTTCTAAATTCAATTTTTCATTTGATGTTCATTTTTACAGAAAACCCCTTTTTATCCTACATTTTTGGCGCGAAGTTCCAGAAGTTAACATCGACTTTCATAACTTTTATTCAATTTTTATCGATTAATTTCATATCCTTGACTGTCAAAGCTTTATTTAATGCTGTTTGGCTGTATCAAAAATGGTAGATAAAGTGGTAAAAGCTACCAAAATTATCGCGCTGCTTGAAGAGGGTTGCAGCCAATGTTTCGTGGCTAGGAGGCTAAATGTTAGTCGCTCGACAGTCCAAAGGACCTGGCAGCGATATCAGGAGACTGGTTCCGTCGAGAGAAGGCCTGGTTCTGGAAGAAAACCATGTACCCAACCACGGGATGATCGTTTTCTTGTGAGTCGCGCATTGAGAAATCGCAAATCTTCGTATGTGGATCTTAAGAACAACCTCCAAGAAGTAAGAAATGTGCATATTAGTCTATGGACGGTCAGGAGGAGGCTTCTCGCTGCCAATATACGCAGTCACCGCCCGGCCCGCGGCCCCAAATTACTCCGTGAGCACAGAGTTCACAGGCTTAGGTTCGCTAGAAATTGTGAATCATGGACTCAAGACGATTGGAATAGGGTTTTGTTCTCTGATGAAGCCAGGATATCTCTGTTCGGTGAAGATCGACGTCGGCGAGTGCTAAGAAGACAAGGAGAACGCTTTGCAGAGGCATGTTTCGAAGAAATCACACCTTATGGTGGGGGCTCTGTTATGTTTTGGGCAGGAATAAATTCAATGGATCGTACAGAGTTAGTCTTCATTGAAAACGGCTCACTGACTGGGCATCGATACATAACGGAAGTTCTGATTTCTCATGCACAACCCGCATTGGCCGCTCTAGGTGAAGACTCGATTTTTATGGACGACAATGCTCGCGCCCACCGATCCCGCGATGTTAATGCTTATGTGCAAGAGGTCGGCATTCGTCGTTTGGATTGGCCAGCTCGAAGTCCCGACCTCAATCCCATAGAGCATGTCTGGGACGTTCTGAAACAGCGTGTGAGATCAGTACACCCGGCTCCGCAGACCATCAGAGAGCTGAAGAATGTGATTACTGCGGAGTGGGAACGTATTCCGCAAGCAAGTATCCGGGATATACTCGCTAGCATGCCCAGACGAATTCAAGCTGTGATTTTAGCTAGAGGGGGTCACACTCGATACTAAACATTTATCTGCTTTTACTTTATTAAAGAAAAACAAACAAAAAAACTTTTTTATTTTTACTTCATGAGCATATGCACTACTAGCGAATATACACTACTAGCGAGGTTTAGCATTATTTCCCATAAATTGTATCTAAATTTTATGAAATACTGATGAAAACGATTATTTTCTTATTAATTTACCAAATTGTGTGGATAAAACTACCTATAATTATCAAACAAAGAAATATTAACATTTGAAATGGTTCATTGCTTAGGTGCCCGTTTTTTTTGCAAATGAGTGTATATACATATATTATTCTTTTTATACTGTCAATGAATTTGTATTTAAAATGTGGGTCAAAATTTAATATCTTATAGGGGTAGATTTTCTGTAATAACAATGACAAATTGGACGTAAGACACCTTAGTCCTCCCGTGACCGATGATCACTGTAAAGTGTTCGAAACGTCGGGAAATTAAAAATCAAATGCAAACGCAATAGAATCCGTAAAAGTAGTTTCATTTAAATTTTTACACGCTTTTTATTAGCTTGACCTGTATGTTTGTAACCGACTCCTTTGGACTTGATTTTGACCCACTTCGAACGGTCAGATTTCATTTAAATTTGGTAGACTTATCGAGGACCGATGACAATGCAATAATTTAATAAGATTACACTATTATCCTAATCAGTTATTGGGATAGTCAGAATTAAATTGTTGAATTTAAGTTTCCAATTTCGAATTACGCGCCTAGAGGGCGCTACCGTAAAACAATGTCTATTTCGTGACATCAAGGTCATCAGTCAAGCGACTGTGTATGTTTTTCTTGTTAGTTTCATATTAAATAGTTAATAAAACTCGAGCTACGTCGTTCAATTCATCAGGTTAAGGGCCCAGAAAAGCTCAGAAATAAAGACGAGTGTAATATCTAATGGTAAAATTAGTGATCAAAGACATTGAAGTGAACATTAAAAACAAAACGTAATTCGTGTAAAAGTTTTCTTGTTAGGTCTTTGCGAAGCATTTAAGTATTTGAATTGAGACATCTATTTGAAAATGGCATTAAATAATACTCACACACGGCAATAAACATAATCACCCTTTTTTCTATTGCTTATGTGGTGGCAAACGAGCAAGCAACATCATAAGTGTTACGCCCATGGACAGTTGCAATACCAAGGGTATAGTTAGGCCGCAGCCTACCAATACAAACCCCAAACCCACCCAGTTGGACTTCGGCTCTCTCTCTTTTTAACTATGTATAAATAAACTTTACAGGCAAATGGTATTTACCTGTATAAAATTTATAGAATTAAAACTAGCTACAAACACTTAGATATGTCTATCTTTAATCATTTTAAATATTAATAGAGATATTGAATATGGCTTTAATACAGTCTAGATACAGATATCCATGTGGCGACGGAGTAAGAATACAATTCACCACCCCCTATCTTACTCGTGGGTGACGTGGAGACAACTAAGGGATATAAGACGCATATAACATCTATGCAAGAAAATGAAACTCGAAAAAAACCCTATACCAACACTTCTGACCAGTAAGATATAGTAGGTCAATTTCCCTCCCATTATCGAAGCTCGAGCCCAATAGTGGGACGTATATGAGCTGAGATGATGATGGTGACAGCATCATATATCCCTTAGTCGTCTCGTACGATCACCCGCAGGTAAGATAGGGGGTGGTGAATTGTATTCTTACTCCGCCACTACACGGAAAATAATGATAGTCTAAATACCTGATACAGATTAATGACACTTTCTGCTATATATTAAAGTCACAGTCGCCACGCTTAGCAAACAAGTTAGTATTATAAGAGTCCTAGGAGAGCACCGCTATCCACTCCCTAACAACCATCTTATTAATATGATACGGACATAAAAATAACAAAAAGAAAACATCAGCTAAGCTCCCACCAAATCAGTGTGTATGTAAATCACGTTAAACCTTGGTTTTTACGACCCCACGTGTCAATATCACATAAGATATTCCACATTCGCAATATTAGACAAAATAAATCTTGGTTAGTCTTCGACTTATTAAATGCGAGGGTTGGGTTATGAGTAGTAATACTAAATATACAGAATTCGTGGGACTTTCCGATTTTGGATTAATTTTTATTTTAAAGATTCATTATATAGTTGAAGTAGTAGTTTCAAATCACTTTATACTCGGGAGTGTTGGCTCTCAATTAATACTATATTTTCAAGTATTCGTTTTCGTGAATTTTCGTGAGTTTATACATAAAATGAGGATTATAATACTCCTTATACTCGTATTTTAATAGCATTGAATAGACAGATATATACATATTTTATGATTTATCTGATTTCTACTCGAGTATTATATAGAAATATACTATTTATTGTTGCACTTTGATTTCTAATATCTAATAAATTCGAGAAATTTCTTCAATATATGTAGGTATTATTTTTTTAAATACCACCTTGCATTACCAATACGCCATCTATGCAGCCAAATAATATAAAACCGGTGCAGTTATGTCGCATTTTAAAAATAAAGATACTGCTATTATTCTACACCTACAAGAATACTATGTATGAAGTATTGTAATTTTAATCCATTCAAATGTATGACGCGAAAAATACTACCGAAGACAAATAGGTATTGTGTATTTCCATCCATCCATCCATCCATCAGCTCATAAACGTCCACTGCTGGACATAGGCCTCCCCACAAGAATGCCATTCGCAACGGTCCTGTGTCACCTGCATCCCACGGTTTCCTGCGACCTTGACAATGTCATCAGTCCACCGAGTGGGGGGTCGTCCTACGCTGCGTCGTCCGATTCGTGGTCGCCACTCGAGAACCTTTCTTCCCCAACGGTTGTCGGTTCGTCGAGCGATGTGGCCTGCCCATTACCACTTCAACGTGCTAATTCTTCGGGCTATGTCGGTTACACCCGTTCTTCTACGGATTTCCGTATTCCGGATTTTATCACGAAGAGAAATACCGAGCATAGCCCTCTGCATAGCACGCTGAGCGACTTTGAGCCTTTTTATGAGGCCGACATTTAGAAACCACGTTTCAGTGCCGTTAGTCATCGCTGGTAACACACATTGTGTATTTAATGCCTAGTAATGCATATCTCTTCTCTCAAGTAAATACGACATTTATTTTAAATACCCAATTAATTATTTAATTAAAAAAATATTATTATATTACGGGGAACTTTAAAAACATGCAACTAACGGACACAAATTACATCCCGATTCAGAAAAAAAACTGTTTTGCAAAAAGTATTGTTTACTTGGTAATCGACCCCACAACACTTGGCGCGGTAGGTCGGTATACTAACCACTAGCTACATCTATGCTGTCAATATATTGACATGTAATAATATTACTTCATCATCATCATCATCACAGCCCATAAATGTCTCACTGTTGGGCTCGGGCTTCCTCCATAATGGGAGGGAAATTAACCTACTATACCACGCTGGTCAGACGTGTTGATATAGGGTTTTGTTTCGAGTTTTCCTTCTCTCGCATAGATGTTATATGCGTTTTATATCCCTTAGTCGTCTCGTACGATCACCCACGGGTAAGATATGGGGTGGTGAATAGTATTCTTACTCCGTCACCACACGGATAATAATATTACTTGCACTAAGTCAAATTGTCATTTATAAATCAAATCCTATAATGAACTCCAAAGCCTTGTCACCATAGTTATGAGGTTATTTTTTTGAAGGGAGGCGGAGACCATTTGCTTGGGGAATGTGTATTTAACATCTTATTTCCATAGCGATGCCATTTGATATGACATTTTAAATAATCAGTTATTGATATGATTTATTTCTGTCAAATCGCACCAGGCCGGTGTGGTTAATTAAAACCAGTCATGAGATGTACGAATATAATCATTACCAAAAGACAAGTGAAGCAGAATTATATAGAGTGTTCTTTATATGTAACAGCCGTAAGTCCTCGGACCGGCCTAGGCCATAAGACCTTTTTTCTTTGCAGTGGGCTATGGATGCGTCTCGCCCCGCCAAATCGGTCCGGGGTGGTGGTAGAGGCGGCGCGTAACCCATAGACCCACTGTGCAAATCTTCTCTTTGCTGTGCGAGCGAGCCACCGGTACCCGATCTTTCTCATGGATTTCCGTGGCCCGCCTGAGGCCGTAAGACCTAGATTTGTTTTTGGAACAATTCCTAGCAAAATCAAATCTAGGTCAGATTTGTTTGTGCCAGGAATTGTTCCAATTTTTATTTTCAGATTTCTTCAGTAACCGTGATTACTGGAAATTATTCGAAACGTTGAGATAATAAAAAATAAAAAACGATTAGGGATACGGTCCCTAATCGTTTTTTACCTTAATACCGTCATTCTCCTACTCTTATCCCAATTACTTGAGGTCGCTACAATATGTACTCTTCTTTCATAGTACATATTGTAAAAGTTATTGGCAATAGTTTTATGACCGGCCACCTGCCAGACGTCAACCCTTTTTGGGAATGTAATTGTTGAC
Source organism: Lymantria monacha (assembly GCA_905163515.2). Classification (NCBI taxonomy): domain Eukaryota; kingdom Metazoa; phylum Arthropoda; class Insecta; order Lepidoptera; family Erebidae; genus Lymantria; species Lymantria monacha. The sequence goes on along the minus strand of LR991107.1, from coordinate 6,666,096 downwards.
CAAACGGCATCAGATGGAGTTGGATAAGGCGCTTAGTCATCTTTTAGGACATCCACGAGCAAAGTTAGGGTTGGTAGTATTTGTAGCTGCTACCACACAGCTAACCGTACTCCATAATATGTGATCCATTATTATCAATTTTTAAGGGTCTCCCCTACCAAGTGTAACTGTAGTTGACTGCATAGATGGCGTAGTGGTTAAGATACGGACCTTCCGTACCAGTGCCGTGAGTTCGATTCCCACGCAGGACAATACTTTGTGCGATCCACAATGTATTGTTCTGAGTTTGGTTGTAATTTGTGTGCGCTAATTGCATGTTTGTAAAATACCCCGCAATACAAGGATTGTTTCCTTAGTGCACTATGAGTAGTCTTTAAAAAAAAATGTATAGGTACAGCAATTACACATGTAGTATAAAGCTAAGATTCAATTTTGTTCCAGCGTGGTATTATTGAAGAAATTCAGCAAAGGATTGGTGCGCTGATTTGATACCAAAGAATCGTTTTTAAATACCATGACCGTGCCCCAAATACTGCCATTGTAAAAATATATTTATCTGGAATCACTTTATGAGAGATAAGTTGCGGTAAAACAGTTTATACTATTAGTAAGGGTCCCCCTAAATGTCCTCAAAATTACACTCCCAACTCTATAACATGTGTCAAGGCTCATTTACTTTTCCTTCAGAGCAAATCCTCAAACTTTTCTGACTATCTGTAACACGTTTAACTAACTCGTCGGAAGTTATAATACTTATCCAACTGGCGTGACGTCACTGACCACAATGAGATGTGACATGGTCTACGAGATCAGATTATATTAGTTAGAATGTCGTTTGGAGTAATAGTTTCCAGCTTTCAATGGGAGCTTTGGATAGTTTTCATTCCTACGTTGCGTATCATTTCTAATAATTATTTTTTTTTATAAAAACCCGATTACGTGCGAAAAATGATTGTCACATGTGGGATTCGAAACCTATTGGAAATCCGTTCGAATCATGCTACCACTTCTATGGATCGGATTTCCAATAGGTGTGGATTCGAATCCCACTTGTGACAATCATTTTTCGCTCGTAATCGGGTTTTTATAAATAATCAAGCATATTAAATGGTAAATTTCAGTTATTTGATTTTTTTTTTATAGACACCACACTACAGTAAGTAAAAACAAAATAGATCTGGGCGAACTCCACCGGATGCCGTTTGGTCAACCATTATATTCGCAAGGAGGGTTGATATAGGCAGGCGCCCGGTCATAAAACTAATGCCTAATATGTACTCGTGCATATTGCCTCGACTCCAAGTAAAAGGAAAAGAACAGGAGAATGATGACCAACCTATCTAACCAGTTTGGTACAGCCACGCTAAAAGGGTTGGTAAAGTTTTATTTCGAATTTTCGATTGATATATCCTCTACAATAGGAGTGAAATTGATCTAGTACAACACGCTGATTAGATAGGTTGGCATTAGTGTTGCCCAAATGCGAGACTCTTATAAGTCTCGCAGATCTTGCAACTCTCGCTGTTAGAATAACACCGAGTCACTTGTTTTGATAGAAATGATAAATCTAACTAAATTAATGAAATTCAATTCATCTAGTGGCACTTACTGTACAACTATCAATAATTAAATACACACCACTTAACGGGAGTAGGGCTATAATCAGACCTATCTATCATGAGACTGTTTAAAATAACATCAAGTTATTTCCCCGTGTACTGGGTATTAACAATACAAAATGTTGGCAATCCTTTCTTTGCCAAAGGTTGCTTGCATTTGAGTAGCACTAATGGCATATGGTTTTATATCGAGTTTTCCTTGTCTTGTATATATGTTATAAGGTTATATTATATACTATCGTCATCTTTACGACATCCATAGGCAAGAAGACAAGGTTGGTGAAATGTATTCTTACCCCATCACTAAACAGCATACTTCATATAAATACTAACTTTGAATTTAAATTATTAGTATATAAAAGCGACTATATTGTATTATATTCATGAAATCTAAAATCCATACCATAAACGTCAAAAACATTTCCAAACCACGACGTTCTTGCCATTATATTATTACCAAGTATTCCCCGAGCCAACGCTAATGAGATTAGAGATCGTTTTGAGTATCTCCATAGTCAAGTTAGCCCCTGATACCAGAATATATCAACTAATAATGAATATGAAATTATAAAGTGCTTCGTGGAAGGTTTCACCGTGAAAATGAATGAAAATTAAATAACCCCCCGTCAGTTTCAAGCCAGTCTAGAAAACGATAGATTAAATTCTATAGCGGTTTGTGTCGGTTTTTGCATCTAAGTTATTTTCAAAATATTATACGGTCCTCATTCAAACAATAGTTTATTTTAGCTTATTATAATCGCGATAAAATAATTTTGAAACGTTTTTCTTAATCTATTTCATAATAGTACACTAGAATTAATGTCTTATAAAGCATTTTAAAGATTATTTCCCTCTCTAATGAGAAAAAATATCTGAATACATATATCCAAATGAGATTTTTCATTAAAAAATATCATTTAAAAATAAAATTCCATAATTTGTACTTTTTAACTCTTATCATTAATACTATGTAAAACTAATATTTAGCAAAAACAAGTACCGCCATTTGTTGGACAATCCTAATAAACATTATGATCATCACAAAAACTTAAATCGTATTGGTAAACTAAGCAAATAGCTAAAAGCAAAAATAAAAATGTATAACGATCCGAATTATTCGCACGGTTTTTAATTATATTAGTATATAGAGGACATCTCATTAATTATGTGACATATTCTCATAAATCTATATTCTCTCAAATTTCTCGATTTATAGAATAACTTCTTCTCAATCCATTTAAGTCATACTACCAATCATGAACCTTAATACCACGCCTGTATTAGCCTACAATACCACGCTGGCCGGACGAATTAGGGCAGTTTTATTTCGAGTTTTCCTCCTCTTGTAATGAAATTATCTGATTACATACCTTAACGACTTTTTATGGTACCCACAGGGAAAGGAAGCGGTGGTGAATATTATATTCTTATATCATTACTACACGGAAAAGCAAGTATATATATATTTCTTTAGTAAGTAAAGTAAGTATATATATATATATATATATATTACATTTTTTTATATATAGCTTCTGTCCGCGGTTTCGCCAGCGTAAAAGGTTACTTTCTTAAAGTTTTTCATCCCCTATTTTTATTTTACCCCTTAAGGGTAAATTATTACAACATGTTAATGTCATATTTATTTATATCTAATCAATAGCCAAATATATGTTTCAAGCTTCTGGATTTAAAAATGACGATAATCCCTTACAACTTTTCATCCCCCTTTACAACCTTTTTTTTGCATAAAAAAAGAAAGTAGCCTATGTCCTTTATCAGGCTTTAGATTATCTGTGTACCAAATTTCATTTAGATCGGTTTAATAGTTTTGGCGTGAAAGAGCGGCAGACAGACAGACAGAGTTACTTTCGCATTTATAATATTAGTAAGGAAGTAAGGATAACAGTTATGGGGTCCTTAGCATTAATGCAAGCGTAAATTAGGAACTTATTATTGCAGTAGAATTAACATCAGAAAGATTAATAAAAATTAAAGTGTCTAATTGCTAAATTACCAGACAATAAAAATAAACCATTAAAAAAATTTTGATCCTATTTTTTTAAAGCATTATTTTAGACAAAAACTTGACGATATTTACAAACGTTTTTTACAAAGAAAGCAACTGTTACCCATTCATCTGAAGCCGATTTTCACAGCTCCCACGGCCACACAGGGATACATATACGATATCATATAACAAAAAAGATTTATATTATATAGCAACAAAGACCCAATTTACATTAAAAAAAAAAGCCCGCATTAAAATATACCAAATGCAGAAACACTGTTACATCTCGAAACGTAAAGTTAAAACATTCGTAGAAAGATATCCGCAAGGATTTGCATGTACTTACGTACATTGTATCGGATACGCGGATAAATAGTATCCAGAGCTGAACTGTAGAAATACAATGAAATAGAGCTGAACTTTCTACAATACAATGAAATAAAATAGTTTTAGTCTTTACATTATAGTGCCTTTCTTCATCATCATTATCTCAGCTCAAATATGTCCCTCAATTGGGCTTGAGCCCCCTACATAGTGGGAGGGCATTAATCTACTATACCACGCTGGGCAGACGTGTTGGTATAGATGCCTTCCTTAATTTCTCAATCAAAAATATTTTTTTTATTGCTTATGGTGGCAAAAGAGCAAGCAGCGCACCTGATGGTAAGTGTCACTGCTGTCCATGGACCTTTGCTATACCAAAAGTATAGCTAGGCCGCTGCCTACCATTACAATCCGCAAACCCACCCAGTTGGGCTGCCGGCTCTCTCGCTCACCAAACGAAGCGCAATAGCACATTGCAATTACTCAGACGTCGATCTTTTGCGAGAGTGTGACACTACCCCGGACGGACCGGCCCGCGGCTGTAGACAGAGAACTGTCAACAGCGTGGTCCTACCACTATTAATATTTTTTTTTAAAAATAATTTGTATAGTTTTGAAAATTAAATTGTAGAAAGAAATTATAAACGCAAATATGGATTCGATTGGTTAGAAAAAGCCCAACTATTACGGAGGTGACTTGTGCCCAATAATGGAGTTTACATGAGCTGAGATGATAAGAAAATATAATATATTAATTCAAATGTAACAAGTAACTACATCCAAAATTCTCCAATTAATATCCAATAACGTCTTCACACTAGGGACGGTTCGCATTAAGTCCTAATTTGTAACTTAATCACGGTAGTAGACGGGCATGCGGGACCACATGTTAACTAGCACGACGTGTCTACAACTTGGTAGGTTTAATTTATTTATTTCAGTGGTGTACATAGAAGGAAAGATATAAGGTAATAAGACTAAATTTAGTAGGTAATTAAAGACAATCTGTATACATATATATTTGAAACGTGATTTTTTTCTACATATGTCCGTTATATGCTTTGAAATCATCCAATTGATGTGCCTCAAAGAGATCAGGCTCATTAGAAAGGCAATAATGCGAAGATATTTTTAGATCACAAAAACAATGCATCAGGATGCAATGATGGCGCTATGATCAATTTTAATTAGTTCTATTTTTATTTTACTTTTTTACAAAATTTGATAAGTCTAAAAAAGGTAAAATTTATTTATACCTTACACGTTTTCTTTATCAAGGTTCCTTTCTTCCAGTCTGTATTCTAAGAGATAGAAAGATGAGTACTAGGCGAGCTGTTGTCACAGTAACTCGCTTTGTGATATATGTAAAACTAGCGACCCGCCCTCGCTTCTCTTCTCTTTCGGTCGCTCTGACCCCATATTTTAGATTACTGGTAACTTCTCAGACATTTATTTTAATGATATGTTTGTCCTTATGGTTCCAGAAATATCGTGATGAATCAATACATAGGTGGAAATCTCTTATATATATATATATATAAATTACGCGTCACGTTGTTTGTCTGCAATGGACTCCGAAAGTAATTAACAGATTTTAATCAAATTTGCCCATAATGTGTAGTTTGATCCAACTTAAAAGATAGGATAGCTTCCATCTTAATTTATAGTCGCAATACTATTTTTTTTTTTTTTTTTTTTTTTTGTGTGTCTTAGTTGTTAGCCTCAGATGGCTATGACAACTTTACGCGGACTGTGGGTGAGCGCTGAGGGCTCTCAACCCGTAAAAGTTAAGCGACCGTTCCCGAGGGCACCCCCTGTGGGGTACGGACCTCGGCTCGGGGGGGTCGCTGGCAAAGTGGTACGAGGAAGGTTCGGTACGCTTTTTGCCGGGTTTGTGCATACCAATTACCACGGCTTGTTTCCATTGAGATGGAAAGATACGGTTAGTTAATGCGGCGTTAAATATAGCTGTTAATATAACGAGTAATGAGAGGGGGAAGAGTTTAATTACTCTGTTTGTAATGCCATCCGAACCTGGGGATTTCCTAGGGAGGAGGGCCTTGACAATCGTTCCCACCTCGTCAGTTGTTACTGGCGGAGGGGGGTCGTCGGGTGTGTCGGTAATGGTGGGTGTACGCGACGTACAACGCTCCACCTCGCTATTTACTAGTTCGGTGTGTCGCGCGTCTATGTTTTGAGTGCTCGACGTACATTGCTGCTCAAGGCTAGCTGCCAAGCATTCGGACTTTTCTTCGTCCTCGAACGCTGGCAGTTGATTAGGGCGGGTGAGTGGAGGCATAGTGGACACTGTGTCCTTTTTGAGTGAACGGGCTAGTTGCCAGTAGGCGAGGTGAGACGGCTCAAGCTCGCTTAGCGTGGCATCCCATCTGTTTTGCCGAACTTCTTGGACGGCCTGTTTGACCGCCCTCTGCAGTGACCGCATTCGAAGGCGGTTGTCTTCACAGGGGAAGCGGTCATAGGCTCGAATAGCTGCGTTCTTTTGCCTTAACAGATCACGTACGTCAGCGGGTAGGCGCCATAAACGATCGCTCGTGTCTGGTACCGTCCGTGAACAATCACTAACTAGTGATTGTACGTGATTTGTTAGGGAATCGATCGCGGACGTGACGTCCTCTTGGGAGTTTATATTGGTGGGGATTTGATCTAGGTGTACTGACGAGGAGGACTGAAGTTTGTCCTTCAGTTGATTCCAGTCCGTACACACTTTTGTGGTGGGAGGGTTTGGGCCTGAGGGGCCATAGCGCGGGGAGAGTTCTACTATCACCGGACGGTGATCCGAGTTAAGCTCGTGAAGTACTTCTATCGAACTTAAACGTAGGTTTATGTTCTTAAGAAGGGCTATGTCTAACACGTCGGGCCTGTGCTCGACGTTGTAGGGGTAATGCGTTGGTTCAATAGGCGCTATGATATCGAAACCAAGCCGGGTGGCGTAAGTCTCCAGGGCCCTGCCTCTGGCGTTGTTGGTGTGGCTATTCCACGACTTACTCTTGGCGTTTAGATCGCCTGCTATGAGCACGGCGTCGCCGAGGTTTAGTAGCGCTTGTAAATCGCTTTCTAGTAGAGGGTTGCTCCCGTTGTCGCGCGATGGAGCGAGATAGACTGATGCTACAATCAGTGGCTGGTGGCCCGTGAGGGCCAGCCGACAGACCGAGGCTTCAATGTACGTCATGGGTGGGGTGGGGATTGGCGTGCAGTGCAGCGACCTTTTATAATAAATGAGAGTCCCGCCTAGGGGGGAGTGTACCCGATCGTCGCGCACTATATTATAGTTTGCGATTTTCGGGTCTTTGTGATAGGGCTTCAAGAAGGTCTCCTGGACCAGAAGAAGGTCGAGCTGCTGGTCTTGTAGCAATGTACCTACTTCGTCTCTCTGTCGGGAGAGACCGTCCGCGTTAAAAATCCCTAACTTGAGGTGTCGTGTTTTAACTCTGCCTGGTGTGTGCCTATCCATTTCTAAGCCGTAAATTTGTTAAGATTCTCGAGGACGGACGAGAACTTAATAGCGGTGTTTAATAACGCGAGGCTGTTGCCTTGATTTTGACGCAGTTCGGCTGCGATTTCGCGTATTTGATCTACGTTTAATATTGCCGCGAAGCTTTTCACTATGGCGAGATCCGTATCAAAGCCCGTAGTGAATACCGCTTGTGTGGTAGGCGCTTTATTGCCCTGATGGGGCTTAGGAAGGCCCACGGTGGGCGGTTGATTATGCCTTGCGGGTGGCGGTTTATAAATATTATTATTAGTAGACGGCGGTGTCGCGATCGCGGGTGCCGGCTCTATTCGTTTGGTTGGCAGTGGTGGGAACTCCACACTGCTCGATGTTTTTACCCACGGGTTCTTTGGTGGGGTGTAGGGTTTAGGGGGGGGTTGCGGTACCGAGGGGTACCTTGGGGGGGGTGGTTTCCTGACCACCGGCCGTGGTGCGCGTGGGCAGCCACGGTAGTTGGCAGGGTGACCCACCTGACCGCAAAGAACGCACGACGCTGGGGTCGCGCTCTTATTTGGGTCGTTAGTTTTCGGTCTGGCACAGTCCACCGTCGCGTGGTCCTCTAGGCACTTGACGCACCTGGGCCTCGCGTGGCAGTTGCGCGAAGAATGACCGTACAGTTGACACCGGTGGCATTGCGAGAGCATGCCTTTACGGTGAGGGGGTTCGACATGAATGCCGGAGAGTCCGCAGATGGTAGTGATGCGGTATATGTCCTTACCCGACTTGGTAAGGTCGAGTACGGCCATTACCATTTCAAAAGGGGCGCGGTTGTAACCCCGGACCATGCGGTGAACCTCGATCACCGGTAGGCCCTGGTCTAGGAGAGACTCCTTAATGGAGTCACTCGACAGCTCTACAGGCACGCCGCGTATGACGACGCGCAATTTACGTTCCTCTGGTAGAGTGAACGTGTGGTAGGGAATTTTTTCCCGGAGGAGCATCACGGTGAGTTTGCGATGGTCGTCGGAAGTGGCTAAGTTGACGCGGATGCCCTCGGAGGTCGAGCGGGCAGAACGGTATGCGACGCGGTTAGTGTTGCACCACGTTGATACAGGGAGCCACTTGTCCTTGTTGCGGATGACAAGGGGTGGCGGGGTGGGGGGCTTATAAGCCTGAGGTGCGGGTTGCGGGGCGGGCTGCGGTAGCAGGGGCGCGCGCGGGGGTTGGGGGCCTTTCGGCCTAGGTGAGGCCGGGCGAGAGGAGGAGGCGGACACGCTCTCCTTGTCGACCCGGGGGGCCTTGTTTGGCGCGTCGTTCGCGTCGATGCGAGCCCTTTTACGTGGGCCAACGATGGTGTACTCGGAGTCCGCCGAGGTAGACTCGGACTCCGAGGTGGACGGATCCGCAGAGGTTGCGGTCTCATCGTCCGATTCGAGCTCCTCCATCTCCGCGTCGCTTGCCGGTTGAGAGTCCGGGGCGGGGGAGGAGGGGGATGACGTGTCGCCCGGCTGGGAGGGCGAGGGGGAGCCGGCCTCAGCGGAGGCGGCGGTTATCGGTGTCGCGTTGTACGCGGAAGGCGACATGTCGTCGTTCGCGGCGGTGTTGGGGCGCGTGGGAATGAGATTGCCAAACTTCCTTCGAAGAATGGCATAGATCTCGTCATCGGCGAGTAAGAGGTCCCAGTTGGGTACCGAAGAGCCTTCCATGGTGGTTGGCTTGGCTTAGGGACGAAAAAACGTTGAAAAACGGCTGAACACAAAAGTCCACCTCGTATGAAAAAACACGACACGAAAGTCCACCCTAGTGGCGGCTCGGCCGCTATTGGTCCGATCTTAAAAATTCCAACTACCACCCCGAGGGGATACTCGGGGGTGTGTTTTGTGATCCCTCCCGACCGGGTTAGGCCAGGAGGATGTGCTTAAAAACTAGGTGAGCCCTAAGCTGTGCGCTCCCTTCGCCGATCTCAATGTGCGATAGGGTTCCTAGCTGCTTAAGTACCGAGAGGGTATTGGCCCGGGAGGGCCGCACCCCTAAACAAGTACCTAAGAATAGGAAATAGGGATTAGGAGGGTTGGGAAGGAGATAACCGAGCTAGACTAGGGGCCACCCCCAAGGCCTAGTGATTCGGTCCCGTCCGATATTGCCTTTCTCTGAAGGAGATCGGCGGCGAATCGGGGCTTCGCCCACCCGGCTTCGTTGACACCGTAAGGTTTCAACCGGGGACCAAAAGTTTGGTTTTACCTTGAAGAGGTCTTATTGACGAACGACTTTTATCTACTAATAGAAAAGAATACAGTAATTTGCTGTCGCGGTTCTCCGCAACAACAACTTACTGCACTCGTGAGGTTGTTAAAACTCTGCGCGCCTCGAAAAAGGCGGTTTAACAACCCACTGACGTCAGCCGTAGTAATATGTTTCACGCGAAAACAATTACGTGCGTATGACAAAGATCGACAGAGCGTGCAAGTGGCGGCAAGCGCGCACCGAGACGTCTGCGGGCGGAATGTGACTACTATTTTATTGCAAATTATTTGTCTATTATTTGACAGTCACAATTATCTGTTATCTCCAAACGATACGAACAGATGGTGGTATCTGTTGACTGGATTGTGTAAGTATTTAATAAACGACGCTATGTTAACCGTACAAACATTTCATATAAGCTACAATTTATTAGCATAACCACCACGTGTTACTGAGGCTACCTTAGCCACAGCAACGCGTGGTCAGGTCTGCTAATATATATATATAGATTAACAATCACAGTAGTTGCGAAATCGTCTGCAACTCAGCAACCGCACACATCCTGATAATGACATACGCGGTTAACTATGGACAATGCCACTGTCTAGTGATCTGATCCAAATTCGGTTAGCACAATTAATATAATAGTAACAGAATGCATAATGTACACGTGCTTCGAATAGACACATAAATAAATGTTATGTGTATATCTCATATGAGACTGATGAGATGGGCAGGCCACATCGCTCGACGAACTGACAACCGTTGGGGAAGAAAGGTTCTCGAGTGGCGACCACGAATCGGACGGCGCAGCGTAAGACGACCTCTCACTAGGTGGACTGACGACATTATCAAGGTCGCAGAAAATCGTTGGATGCAGGTGGCGCGGGACCGTGTTGAATGGCTTTCTAGTGGGGAGGCCTACGTCCAACAGTAGACGTTTACGGGCTGACAGATAGATAGATAGATATGAGACTAGAAAACCCAGTCCGTTACTTTATTTGTAGAAGTCGATATATCGCAGCGCCGCCTGGTGGCGAGTTACATCAATGGGGATAGTATATAAACCTTTCCCGTGAAAAAAAAAAAATACATATAAAATTTTCATAATATAGAAAATAATTATATTTAGAACATATGATGATATGGTGGAGTCAAGAGTCTCCGAAACCGGCGAGCGTGTATAACGGAGGAAGTGAGTGAAGTATGCAAGGATAGAGTTCTCTGGCACTCTGTTCTCTCTGCCTACCCTGCAAGGGATATGGCGTGATGATATGTATGTATGTAGAACATATGATAAAAGTGTTTACTTAATTTGGTGTCATTCTAATCCAAGATAGTGGCATATCTAAGCTCAATTCGGCAAGTTACAAGGAACAAGACATATTGATGTCCTATCTCGTATAATCCCATTGATTAACTGACTCAGTGGCCAGTGAGATCTCGAAAACTATATATAATATAGATAATATGGTTAACTTACATAATCATTTTTGAATATAGATTCCAGATCCAAAACCAAACTGCTTTTCAGATTTTTTTTAAATTGCTCCATAAAACTTTTTAAAAAAATATTAACCGTGCACATAGTGTCAATATTACTATTTTAACTGTTATCATATCAACAGCTTTCACCGAAAATCTCAACATCCCTATTTCATTTATTAGAAAAACTAGAATTTTATTAATATTTTATATTACACGTAGATCATTTTACAAGAATAACAATTTGGCAAGACCATTGGCATTGTAGCTAAGCATCTTAAATACTCCGCCATCTGCGTAATCAATTTTGTATTCTTATTCCGTCACCATACAGATGAAACTAATTCAATTCATATGAACATCAATCCTATCACTACGCGCAAAATTATTATCAAAACCATAACAGTCTGTTATGAGTACATAATCGTTCAAATGGAAATCAAAACCTTACGCACATTTACTTGATTCCACACATGATACGTCAGATATCCTGTTATATGTAGCGTAATAACGCATAGTATAAAGGTATACAAAGCAGGTAATGTCAAAATACACCCCCATTGTTTTGCGGAAGCAACTCTTACAGTTGCGGACATAAAAATATGCACCCATTTTGTAAACATATCTCATTTTATTTTGATATAGCTAGATGGATTCAGTACAGAAAAGAAAACTCATGGAATATATGGTATAAATTTTAATAATATTATGTAAAAGTATAGTTCTAACCAAGGTTGAGCTGAAACTACAGTATTTAGTAACATTCGAATGGCATCGTATTTTTTTATATATTTTAGTTACAAGTCAAGCAAATTTGATGGATAATTTGATTAATTCCTAATTTCATAAAGACGTAGTGGTTAAGATATACCTAGGTTTGGTTCCTATTCAGCACAATACTTTGTCCGATCCACAAAGTGTTTTTCTGAGTCTGAATGTAATTTATCTGTGTTAATTATATGTTTGTAATACAAGAATTATCTCCTAAGGACAGGGTGGTGTGTCTTTAACTATAAAATTCCTAATCTAATAATACATTAAGATTCTATAACAAGTCTTACTTATTACTGAATCAATTTTTTTCTTGTTTATGGGTCTTACCTTCAAAATTGCCAACCTATCTTCAAAATTGTAAGCAGAGATGTAAAGACACTCAATTTCTCACGCTATACTTTATTCAACCGCATCAATTGCCACTAACCAGACGGAGTAAAAACGCCGAACTTGTTATTGAGAGGTTTCTCGGGAAACCTTCAAAGATCTATAGGAACTATACAAAAAAATCCCTTAATTTGCTCGATCTGAGATTTTAACATTTATTTATTTTCTTTTGCTCGATCTAGGAACACAAAACCTGACGATCACAATAGCATACTCATGCTGCCAGATTAATGAATTAGCTACAATGTTTAATGACTTCAAATACACCGAATGAATCTAAATCACAAGAGAACAATACTAGATATATCGAACATTCGAAGAGTGTATACTGTATCATCTTATTTTACCCCAAATCTACTCTAGACCCTTCTCATCGCCATTGGACTGACAACTGCACCGATTCCTTAACCTTTGTGATCTTAACTGCGTATTTGTACATATAAGATTTCAAAGAGATTTCTTTGGTAAATAATAAGGTCTTAGTAATTATATTCCCGGCCATATTTGTTTAAATGTATTTTTTGAATAAATGTAATAGTGTAAATATATTGGCTCTTGTAGAAAACCAACCAAAATTTGTAAGGGTAATGTTACCTATTTTTTAATATTTATTATAAAAATTAAAAAACGGGGCCAACTTCTTCTGATACCGTCTGGTTAACAATTATATTCTTGAGGAGGGTTGATGTCAGACAGGTAGCCGGTCATAAAGTTATTGCCAAAAGTTTAACTATATATAGGATCAAAAAATAGCACAGATTGCGTCGACCCCAAGTAATTGGGATAAAAATAAAAAGTAAAACTTGAAAATATATATTTACGTCAAGTCCAATTTAAAAAAAAGTCTGTTCATAAACGTAGGCACATTCTCTGAATCAATATTATTAAATACATATTTCAACAGCGTGCCCAAATAAACAACACTTGAGACCCTCAAATCATAACCCCCCACCCATATTACATCGCCAAATCAAAAAGCAATAACTCAAGCTGTGCCACTTAACACGGCCACAAGTGTACGTACACAGCTGTACCAAAATTTACAATCACAGATATCGTTGTGGGGTTTTATTTGAATAATTTAAAGCAACGTCTCGGCCTGATCTTATCTTTAAATTGCACACACACACCCCCCTTAAGGGTAAGTGTGGGAATGAGATGTGATAATTGTGGATGCGGTATATTTCGTAATTGTTAAGTTCCTTCGAGAATATTTAGGCAATTCAAAAAGGCCATTTTAATACTACAATTTTTCAATTGGTAAATATGATTTCTTTAACACTTAAATATGACGGAACGGCAAAAGTTATAATATTGTATATAGGCAAATTATGTTATTACAAAATAAATTATAATTGAGTTATATTTTATTTTGTAATAACATAATTTGCCTAAAAAAAATGTATTTTGTTTGTCAACCTGTTTACCCAGTATAGTATTGTAGGATATTGCCGCACCATTATTGAGAAAGTTCATGCACAAAAGTGAAATAACCTTTTTGAAATAATAGTTTCAATTTTCAAATAAATATGTACCCAAGCGGAGTTAATGTTACATATAATCATTACACTTGACAAAAGATGGGTTAGCAATCACAGAATATTAAGTTACCCAGAAAAACTTTGTGAGCCAATTTTCTAAAAACACATTACATTAGACACATTCTTTTCCTTTCACCACACGGGTATAATGTTAGTATAAATTTTGAATTAATATTTTCAAAAGCAAGATGCCACATCCATAATTTCTTACATCAAAGATAAAATGTTCCCAATAAAAATTCGCGCGAAGGTGTTGAAGCAAATGACAGTGCTTAACACGAGATCGCGGGCGGCGCTGCAGGGCGGGGTATGTATGTAGATCTTAGATACCGCAAGCGGTTTACGTTGAATATTCCTATGTGAATCTCCATATTAATTAAAGAAAAAAGAAAACTTTCATTTGTAATATAAACCAGGTTATAATATATATTTTCCGTGTGGTGACGGAGTAAGAATACTATTCACCACCCCATATCTTACCGGTGGGTGATCGTACGACTTACTTCACAATGAAACAATAAGAAGGTATTCGACTTACTATAAAATGGTAGTTAGATCGGTTACTACAGGACTATTCCTTTTGTTATCTTCTATGATTTTTAGTGGACACAGAACAATATTAACTTATAATTTTTACTTTTAAATTAAAATTAAGTTAAATAATTCCAAACATAAAACTCCCAGATTAATAAACGTTATAGGTACCTCGCACTTCTTCTACAGATTATTGCAGATAGAACGCTCTAAGGACACAGTTGTCGCTTATTTTTATTGTCTTGTAATCCGATTGTATATTTAAATATCAATGTGTAGTAAATATAGTCTTACTAGCTTCCGCCCGCGGCTTCACCCGCGTAAAAGGTTACTTTCCTGAAGTTTTTCATCCCCTATTTTTATTTTACCCCTAAAGGATATTTTTTTTACAAAATTTTAATATTATATTTATTTACTAATCAATCAATAGCCTAAAAGTAAGTTTCAAGCGTCCGGCTTTAAAAATGACGATACTTCCTTACAACTTTTCAACCCCCTTTACAACAATTTTTCTTGCATTAAAAAGTGGCCTATGTCCTTTGTCAGGTTTCAGACTATCTGTGTACCAAATTTCATTTAGATCGGTTAAGTAATTTTGGCGTGAAAGAGCGACAGACAGACAGACAGAGTTACTTTCGCATTTATAATATTAGTAAGGATTGTATATGTATTCTCCGTGTGACGGCAGGATAAGAAGACAATAGTCGCCACCGCTTACTTGCACGTGGGAGTCGTATCAATTGGTTAAGGGTCTCATTAGAAGAGTGGGCAGCAGCTCTTGCTCTGGAAAACGTATAACACCTCACTGCGATCGCCACCTCGGATGCCAAGCGATTACAAAATCACCTCATTCATTTATGAGCAAATTCTACGTCCAGCAACGAACGGCGAAATGATTACTGATATATGACGAAGTAATGTTATCGGTATATAAAAAAAAAACCCTACAACGCAATCTTATACATTATTGATTATATTATATATATTTAGATTAACGGATATATTTTAACGGTATTTTATCACGCAGTACCTTGTAGTTTATATACGTCCGTATTATTCTTAAAGATTTTTTGGCATTATGAGATATCATAATGCTCCGATGGTTCGGACATGTGGAAAGAATGTCAAACGAACGTCTGGTTAAGAAGATATACAATGCGAAAGTGGAAGGATGTAGGTACCGGGGGAGACCTAGACTCACCTACCTAGACCAGATTGATCACGTACTGAAGGAAGGTGGAGTCAAGAGTCTCCGAAACCGGCGAGCGTGTATGAAGAGAATTATGAATGTTGAGAAAGCGAGTGAAATATGCAAGGATAGAGTTCTCTGGCACTCTGTTCTCTCTGCCTACCCTGCAAGGGGTATGGCGTGATGATATGTATGTATGAGATATCTGTAATAATACTGCTTCAATATTATTTTTCTTACACCATTTTCTTGAGTACTCTTCTCTCTCATTATAATTATCTTACTCTTATCCCAATTATTTAGGGTCGACGCAATATGTACTCCGCTTCCATTGTACATATTAAAAAATATATTGGCAATAATTTACGACTGGCCCCCTTCCTAACGTCAACACTGCTTTGAACTATTATTGTTGACCGAACGACATCAGGTAGAGTAGGCGCAGATCGATATTTTTAGACTACTTTTCACTTTAATGACGAAAAATAAGTAAATACAGGGTGGAAGGGGACCGCTCCCGAAAATAAAGACAGGTAACCCTACTAGTCATGATAGGATAGGAGGATAGGAAAAAAATTTTTTATTTCATTCGAATCGAGTTTTTTTCTAGCCTATCGTTACAAGTAGGACGTCACCTGTCTTTGTTTTCGGGAGCGGTTCACTTCACCCCTGTATATGAAAATTAATATTTTAATAAAAATCTTTTAATTTTACCTCGCCATCGATAATAAAGCTCGCGATAATAAATTACGTTTACCTACGTATTAAAACTTTAAGAACATATATGTTTATCAAAGTATACACAGATTTTAAAAGATTTTTTTTTTCATGTTCAATGACAAGTACCTACGCTAAGAAAATAATCCCTGTATTTCGAGGGACTTTTAATTTTAACTCGCCATCTGATGATAATAAATTCCGTTTACGTATTAAAACTTTAAGAACATATATATGTTTATCAAAGTATACACAAAATTTAAAAGGTTTTTTTTTTTCATTTTCAATGACGAGTACACTAAGAAAATAATCCCTGTATTTCGAGGGACTTTACAAACATATAATTAACGCAGCCAAATTACACCCAGACTTAGAACAACAGTTTGTGGATCACACAAAGTATTATCCTGCATGAGAATCGAAACACATGACACTGGAACGGAAGGTCGGTATCTTAGCCACTACGCCATCTATGCAGTCAAATTAAATATCGCAAAGTTAATATTTTGATTAATTAATTTTAAGACATACATTTAAAATGTCTAATAGTAATTTTTTCTCTCGCGTGTTCCAACATTTAAGAATGTACGTTTATCAAAATATAAACACAACGTTGATAGGTTACAGTTAAATACGTAATAAATCTATTAAATTGTGCGAAGTATATGCAAGGTATTGCTTTTTTTTTTTTTTTTTTTTTGGTAGGCTATGGCCCGTATGCGTTTTATAACCCTTAGTCGTCTCTTACGATCATCCACGGCTAAGATAGGGGGTAGTGAATTGTATTCTTACTCCATCACCACAAGAAATAAATTGCATTACACTCAATTGGTTATTACTGTATATCAGCGATATGCTACGAAAATGGGTGATGAAAGGAAGCTTCTTATGCGTATGTTGTTCTAGAATACTCTCCATAATACGGCGCTGCGTCAGTGATTTTATTTTGTGGCACTATTTAATCTTAAAATACATTGCTATTTGCCTACACTTGTCAACAAGATTAAAAAAATATATTACACTCATAAATTCATAACACACTATCACATAAATCTATTTCATAAAATCTGTAGGATAGATCTATCCAAAAAAAAAAAAATCTCCTAATATCCTTAAAAAAGTTAATTTTTCACGTTCATCCTCCGACCCGGGCGGAATTAGTTACCGTCACGAACGCTTAGCGCGATGAATTAACATCGTTATATTCTATTAGGGCGTTTTAAAATAAGTGGAGGGTTCCTTATATCCGTGTAATAACTGGCAATCTATCATAAGGCATCCTATTTTTTTTCTAAAGCTATGGGATCCCGGTTGAGATCACATGGGCTAATAGTGTTCTATTCTCCTGTTTCACTGAGGGATAGAATTATCAGAAATACTTATGTGAGTGATAAGTTATCAAAGACCACATACATATTACACACACTTATTGATTTTCAAAAATGGCTTCTGATTCAACTTCATTTTTCACTTACTGTATCAAAATTATCATGCGTCAAGAATTCCATGTCATTCCATTTTTATGGAATACCAAAAGTACTACTACTTTTACGGATTCTATGGCGTTTGTATTTTATTTATAATTTCCCGACGTTTCGAACACTTTACTTTTTGTGATCATAGTCACGGAAGGACTGTGTTTATAGGTCACGAAAACCGACGAAACGCGACACCGACCAATGATTAGATTCCATATAATTTGAAATAATAGCAAGAACATAATAATTAATATTTTTCTGAGCAAAACCATTTAATAACCACCATGAGCCATTTCATTAATTATCAAATACACAAATATTCATTGGTTTATGAGGTCGGCATATATTGGCCCACTTAAAATGTTTATTGCATATAATAAATTCGTATTGCACTAATAAAACTATAAAGTCTCTATGGCGTACACATTTCATTGTTCAGTTACTTCAATTTAGGAATGTTTAAATTTTGATGTCCGCTGAGCCACGTGTATATAAAACGTAGAAAATATCCAATTTTATTCTGAAAATGAAATCGTATTTTTTTATAGTTTCTTCTTTCTTTTCTACTCATATACGTTTAATTATACACTCTTTAGATGAGGCAAATTTCCATCATAAAATATTAGCCAAAATTATCTTAATATTTAGTTGTCATGGGGTTCTACTTTGAGAATTTCTTAATCGATTTTTCCAAACTCAGAATGAAATAAATGGCTGGTAATCATTATTTCTTTAGTGTCATCATTAAATACATTAGTGAATATACATTATTTGTTTTTCAATATATGATATGAATATTTGAATAAATATATGTATATTGTTTGAAAATTTATTTAATTTTCTTTAGTCGTTTAGTTAGTAATAACCTAGAGGAACATGCCACACGGAAGGATTACGATTCGAAACTCAAGGCCACTGCACTGACTATTCAAAGCTATAGGAAATCATAATTTTTCGTTATCACTTATTTTAATTTCACTCTGCTCCGGTGGTTGGCCCAACGACGAAGGCGACGTCACGGGTGGGTTACGGGTGCGCGTGCTTACGCCCCTCTGTCACCCCGGACGGAGTGGTGCGAGGAGTGTGCCGACCGTAACCCACCCACAAAAAAAAAAAAAAAAAAAAAAATCACTTATTTTAATATTGAAGAAAAACATCGTTAAGAAATCCGCAAGACCGTTTCTCTACCACATTAAGATGTGTGGGTTTCTGGACTAATGAAGAAAATTGGTTCAAATGGTCGTCTTATTCTTCGATTTTATTGCTAGTGTAAAAAAAAAAAAACATAAATCAGAAGTTCGTCTCACGACTATTTTATACAATAACAATAAAATTATCGTTAAATAATATATTGAATAATAATGTAAGAAGAAAATTAATTTTTATTCTTAGTTATACTAAGAACAAATATTTATATCAAACAAAAAATATATATCCTTTATAAACGAACCTCTAAGTAATTGCTGCAAAACCTCTCGAGAAATCAGTCGTCTCTAGTTTTCTGGCGACCCTTGGGCTCCTATTATAAGTAGGCACAAACATAAATCATTTTATATATGAGTAAGACCATTTAATGCACCCCCAATTAGGGAAGGTACTTAAGCAGCATATTGAAAGCTTAGTATCTAACGATGGCCTTAGTGTGACAAGGACAAAACACATCTACGAAATTTGCATTAAAACAGGTGTGAGAAGGACGGAAAATGTGCTAGTGAAACCATGGTAGTTAGTAAAGGTTGTCTTGAGGATACGTATCTTTGGTAGGGTTCGTTTTTGGTTATGGGATGGCGACACCTGGTTGTAATAACTTCACCTGTCAAAAGGGTGGTTTCCCTATAATTTGGATGTGTTTTATGGTCCGTAAGGTGTCACATTGCGTG
This sequence comes from Lymantria monacha, assembly GCA_905163515.2. Lineage (NCBI taxonomy): Eukaryota > Metazoa > Arthropoda > Insecta > Lepidoptera > Erebidae > Lymantria > Lymantria monacha. The sequence goes on along the minus strand of LR991107.1, from coordinate 6,646,465 downwards.
TAGCTTGAGATTTTAAAAGCTTTGTTATGATAAATATAGGTTAAAGATTGCTGGTTGACTTAAAGAGAGTTATAAATTGTACGGTTAAACTACGAATGTAAATTCTAAGACTTGCCGAGGATGTTGTAAATACCAACTAAGAGCCCCACACTAATCAATGCCAGTTCCACCTAGAGTTTCGTGGTTAACGATTACTTCATTTAGTGCAAGTGCTGGTTCATGAATAATCAAAAATATAAATTTCGGAGGTGAGATTGACTTCACGTAGTGAAAACTCAAGAACAGGTGGCCCGGTCGTGACCGAGAATTAATGGACGTACTACGGGTTGTGAGACCCCATGCCACCTCTCCGTTGTCTTGGATAGCTGAACGGAGTAAGATCAGACTAAGGTCTGGTCCCAAAAAAGATTTTAAATTTGGCTTTGTTATTCATTTTCTAGCCGCCTTGATCTTTTTTTCTTTCATTTCCTTGCACAAGTCTTAAGACTGAACATATATACCTTTTTTTTTTTGCGGTGGGCTATGGACGTCGCACCCCGCCAAATCGGTCCGGGGTGACGGAAGAGGCGGCGCGCAACCCCATTGACCCCCCCTGCAAGCACCTCTTCTTCGCCGTGCGAGCGGGCCACCGGTACCCGATCTTTGTCTTCGGTGGCCCGCTTGGCGGTATGCCCCCTCGGGCTCCTCTCCTGTCGACGCCCCGACAGCTTTCGCCGTCGAGGCGTCGTCCTCACGCGGTGGCCTCACATACATATATACCTAGTATGAACTTAATCAATTTTCTATTTCTGATATATAAGCAGACAATTTTGCAATTATTCTTCATATATTGTTTTCAGAACTGAATAAGAATTAGTTTTTTATTATTTCTTAGTTATTATAGAGAATAGTTTCTAATTCAGCTTTCCGCGCATTTTTTTTTTTTTGGCGGCTGGCTATGGATTGGTCATGTCCCGCTCACGCCGAGCGAGCGGGCCACCGGAACCCAGTCTTTGTCTCCGGTGGCCCGCCTGGCGGTTTACCCTTGCGGAGCTTTCCAGGCTTAACCTAAACTAAATAACCAATAAACAAGTCAAGTTAAATGGAAACTTATAAAAAGGAAATGACTATTATCCAACTCTACTCATTGCCCCGGATCTGAACAAGATACGTAATATCTGTAACCCCTTGACCGCCTATAAGGTTTTTATGTCCGTATTGCCAATTTATAGCCGAGTAACGGAGACTATAAAAGATTCATGGCAGGTCTACAATTAATCCCTTTTCTCTACAAATTTTACTACTTACGAGCAAATAAGTAAAGTAAGAGATAATTTATTCGGTGAATTTTAATTTTTTTTTTCAAAACCACGCTAAGACTTATGCATTATCCGCATATTGAAGTGCATTTTACAAATATGTGTATAAATTATAGACATAATTTACTACTAAAATTATAATCCGTGTGGTGACGGAGTAAGAATACAATTCACCACCCCCTATCTTACCCGTGGGTGATCGTAAGAATATAAAACGCATATAACATCTATGCAAGAGAAGGAAATCTCGAAAAAAAAACCCTATACCAACACGTCTGACCAGCGCGGTATAGTAGGTTAATTTCCTTCCCATTACGGAAGAGGCCCGAGCCCAACGGTGGGACATATATGGGCTGTGATGATGATGATGATGATGAAAATTATAATCAACCATTTTTGGCTGAAATAAAGAACTATCCTGCGTAGATATTAATGTTACAACTCTATCTATTTATTCATGTAGTGGACGGAGAAAGAATCTTATTCACCAACCACAATCTTATCCGTGGATGTTGTAAAAGATGACCAATAGGTATAATATGCATATAACATCTGTGAAAGAGCAGGTAAACTCGAAATAAAACTCTATATCAACCTGTCTGATTAGCGTGGTATAAATAGGTCAATTCATTTTGATCATGGAGGGGCTTGGATCTAGCAGTGGGACATAAAGATAAGATGAACTCTACCCACGTATAACACCATTAGGTACATAAATGAAAAAAAAAATATGAGTCAGCTTTAATGAGACTTTTAAACTTGACATAAAACATAGGTATGATTCTAAATATATAATAATAATCCTTTCCGTGTGGTGACTGAGTAAGAATACAATTCACCATCCCCTATCTTACCTGTGGGCGATCGTAAGAGACGACTAAGGGATATAAAACGCATATAACAACTATGCAAGAGAAGGTAAACTCGAAAAAAAAAACCTATACCAACACGTCTGACCAGCGTGGTATAGTAGGTCAATTTCTCTCCCATTATGAAAGAGGCTCTAGCCCAACAGTGGGACATATATGAGCTGAAATAATGATGATCCTAAAGAAGTTAGGCAAATGCTATAATCGCCACGCTATGCAGATCATAGTTGCTAATATGAGATGGGGATTGAACACACAATATTTATTATGAAAGCCTACCTTATAAGCCAATACGTATACCATATAGTACTCTACGTTATTATTATACTTTTAGTATAATATTAAATACGGATATTATATTCTAATGAAGTAAATAATAATTAAAAATGAAACAGATACGCAAAATACTAACAATGACGATATATAATACAGCGCACACCAGCTGAAATGCCACAATCTAAACGTACGTGCAAAAAAATAATCTGGGAAATACCATTAAAAGGAAAATAAGGATTCCATTCTTTCTCTAGTACCTACTTCGGATCCATTAATTGAAGAATATCGTCGGACATCCACTAAACTGTGTTGGAGTCGTAAATTGAAAAGAAAAACGTTAGAGAGCATTAACGAGGATCGTAACAGTTGATCTATGTCTGGTACCTTTATGTGTTTGAGGCTACAAGATGTATGAGAGGGCACTATTCTATATTTATCGTTATTTATACAACTGTGATATGATGAATTTTACTAACGATAATTAATTACGTTTATTAAGTACTAGCTTCTGCCCGCGGCTTCGCCCGTGTAAAAGGTTATTTTCCTAAAGTTTTTTACCCCCTCTTTAAAAAAAAAATCATATTTATTGATATCTAATCAATAGCCTAAAAATAAAATTCAAGCTTCTGGTTTTAAAAATGGCGATAATTCTTTACAATTTTTCATACCCCTTTACAACCCTTTTTTGCATTAAAAAGTAGCCTATGTCCTTTATCAGGCTCTAAACTATCTGTGTACCAAATTTCATTTAGATCGGTTCAGTAGTTTTGGCGTGAGAGAGCGACAGACAGACAAACAAGTTATTTTCGCATTTATAACATTAGTAAGCATTTTATTGCTCTTGCTGACAAACAAGCAAACAGCAAACCTGATGTTAAGTGTAACTGTCACCCATGGACCTCTGCAATACCAAATAAGTTGCCAAATCCACCCAGAAAGTGTGGTACTACCACATGAGTAAATAAACGTACAGAGACAAACGTTCAAATAACCGCGCCACGGTAGGTACATCACTACAAGTATGATGCGCGTGTGTGCGTGAGCACTGGCGGCTCATCACGTACGGAACGAAACCTGTTTAGGCTGGTTCGGCCAGTGCTCAAACAAAGGGCTCACTCACCGCTCGCAGTGCATCGCGTCGTAGGTGTCTGTTTAAATTTGAAATTTGAATTAATTAGAAAGAGTATAAATATGGTTTATTGTACTGTGTGCATGAACAACAATCGAAAAAATAAAAACATATCTTTTTTTAATTACCCCAAAGACCCAAACGTTTTGTGTATATATTTTCATCCTCATGTGCCAACCCTATCAGAATAGGTAACAATTTTGCTCGCTCCTTAGAAGCTTGGTCTCTATACGTTTATTTACTCATGTGGTACCTCGAACGGACCGGCAGCTATAGACAGAAAACTGTGAACAGTGTGGTCCCTACCATTATAATACTCTATCGTCAGCCTCAATATGACTTGAAAATATCAGTGACTAATTAAGTTTTCATTTAAAATAAAGTTCACCATTTCAACTTAAGCATAATAGCGTTGAAAGCGTTATAAATAATAAATACGGCGTAATAATATCATAAACGTAATACCGAGCTAAATTATTCAAACTTATTTAGCTTTCTACAAAAGGCATCACAATCAAATGGATTACAAGGTAAATTATCTGAAAACCTTTGATGTTGGAAATTAGCACGGCTAAACCAAGTAATAGCCAACTTCTCTGTAGATTTTTTTATATTTCTTTTTTTTTGTGGTGTAAATTATGTTTGAATAGTTAAGTCTGCTTTTTGGGCAGCTAACTCATTGTTAGGTAGGGCGTTCCTTATGTCTTCTCTAGACTTACGAAGATGTAAAATTAGAATGGATGTGGTAAAAAAGAATTCCCACCATTAAAGTGATTGTTATAATCACATTTAAAATTATAGTCGATTTATTTAAATAAATTAAATAACTTATCATTTTTGAATTTTAATATTTGACTAGACTAGGTTTTACCACGAAACTACATAAATGTTGCCAATCTTACATTTTTTTTTCTGGGGCTCAAAACTATAAAAATATGAATGTAAAATTGGGACACTGTTATTGAGAATAGACAGCACAGTTGGAAATCAACCCGTTAGATTACTAAACAATTCCGGTTCGATCCTTGGTTTTTTATTTTCATTATTTTTTCAATTATTTTAAGATCTAAATATATTTTCTAAACAACACTAAAAAGAAAATACCGAGCACAGCTTAATAATCCACATGTTAATAAATTAAAATGCCACATCCGTTTTGTCAAACGTTTAGCACTCGCCAACATTAACACCCTTTTTAATATCCACCGAAATACAGGGGAGGATAAGGTGCCCTATTAGGGGTCGAGTCGTCGAGGCATTTCGACGAGGTCCGTATTTGACATACCGCTATGTTTCACAATATACTCGTATATATAGCATACTAGCTTTTGTGTGAGCACTTGTCTACGGAAATGGACAGATCTACGGAATACTAGGGGCTTATTTGAGACTAACATTTTTAGGGTTCCATAACTAAAGGGGTGCCAAAGGATCATTGTTTTAAAGCCTCTGTGTCCGTCTCTCCTTTCGTCTACGAGCGGACTGTATTTTATGAATCGTAATATTTATTTTATGTGCTGTTTAGTAACTTTACACATACGCTGTTACTAATAATCTTTTACAAACGACGTATACTGGGGTTATAACAACAACGTTACCAATAAACGCTATTTGACAGTTCGTCTGTATACGTCTGTTATAAGGATTGTGTAAATTCTTTTGAATTTTATACAACTGTTATTCATCCTACGACCCTTGTTTAACTAACGGATAACCTCGAATTTCTGGACTATATACTGCGTTTTAAAAATTTATATCTACAGATAATGGATTGTTTACAATATTTCGACATGTTTGATGAATTAGACACTGCAGAACCACAAAGAAAAAAAATCCTACAGAAATCGTTATGATCCTTTTACATTAGAGTAAAAGGAATTTCGAGCGAAATATAGATTTAGCAAAATATACACAAGAAATATTGTAGAATTAGTTAGATGCGACATTGAAAAAGAAAATCGTGGGGGTGGATTATCTGCACAAATTTAACTGCACTCAGAACGTGGGCTCGATAAGAAGTACAAGACGATGCATCAGACAGAAGAATAACGAATATTCAAATAACCTTATTACCTGTTGTCATTTGCGTTCGAAACCTTCCGTTCGTAAACGCGAAATATGCTAAATGTAAAGCAAGATTTATTAATAATAGGGATAATAATAGCCTTCATTTAGTAGAAAACAATAATTTACGTGTAATTTTTATTTTTCAGTATTAAATAATTAAATTTAAGAGAATTTTCACAAATTATTAAATTGAACAGTATTGAGAAATTATAGTTTTCGAACGTTAGTAGTGAATGTTGCCAGTAAACGTTGATTAGCAAATGTTTAAGTATCCTAAGCTTACACACTGATTATTAGTAAGAGGGGTGTGTAACGCTTATTCAAAGCTTATTCATTGATTAAGAACACAGCTGTTAAACACTTGTTTTAAACATTTTTATTAGTAAAGCAGTTAGTGTGTATTTTTATTGCCGTTCTTATAATCAGCTTATTGCCATTCACATGAACCTCTCTTGGTCCTCCGTTTTGCGTGGATATCATATTAAGTGCACTATTCTGAGTTGGAAAAGAATATCATCTATTTGAATAAAGAGGCAGATGGAAAAACTATGATAAGTAGCACAGTTTATATGTATAGCTCTGTTTTTCTTTCATTTCCAAATTGCCCTCAGTCACCACGAAACGCATTATCTATAGCTCAGGAAAAAATCTGTACAGTACTTTTTAGATCTCGATAATCTTTACCATCAGCATTCATATATTTATATCCCTTCACTAATAAGGGATTATAATTTATCAGATAATAATAATCGCCGCAAGGGTTGCCAATCGTACTTTATTATAAAATATTGAAATATTAATTTTTGGGTGATTATAATCTACAGTTTTGTGATTTAGCAAAAATACTTTATTACAGATGAGTTCATTTTTTAATCATATTAAATAAAACGCGACCACGAATCGGACGACGCAGCGTAGGACGACCCCCCACTCGGTGGACTGATGACCTCACCAAGGTCGCAGGAAACCGCTGGATGCAGGTGGCACAGGACCGTTATAGATGGCATTCTTGTGGGGAGGCCTATGTCCAACAGTGGACGTTTACAGGCTGATGGATGGATGGATGGATTAAATAAAAACGGGCATAAAAATTACAGCATAGAGTGACAGAGTTACTATGGTTAATAACATATCAACTGTTCCCGTTTAGGTTCGATAATTAATGGGCAGGCAAATGTTAGTACAAAGCATCTCTGAGTTGGACAAAAATTTACTGCTTACTTATTTTAAGTAAGCAATATATTGCACCATCTTTAAAGTGTATATTTATATATTCTAAAAATGGTGGACGGCTTTTAAGCTGTGACATTTATTAGTTAAAATTTACAAAAAAAAAATTAAAAGTATGTTTTAATCAAAATAACAAATACCGCACAAGCGGTATAGTGGTTCAAGTGTCTCTTTTGTCGAATGTCTTGGAATTGATCCATATGCAGGACAGTTCCTTGGCCTACCAGCTGCTGCCACCAACCCAAGCCCATCTAGAAAGTTGGCTGCCATCTGTCTCACTTAACGAATGAAAAGCAAAAATACATTTCCAGTGCTCAGACGTCAATTTTCTGTGAGAGTGTGCCAATACCGAGTGTGTTAGTTTTGCGACTGTAGGCAGAACACTCTCACAGAAGACAAAAATCGGGTACCGGTGGTCCGCTCGCACGGTGAAGAGAGAGGAGTTTTACGGTGGGTCTATGGGATCACGCGCCGCCTTTCCGTCACCCCGGACTGATTTGGCGGGGCGAGACGCATCCATAGTCCACCAAAAAAAAAAAAAATGCAGAACACTCTCAACACTGTGGCTCTCAATAGTTCTTCCAAAAAAACTTCACAACCTTAATTGACGCAAACATATAAAGCCGGCGCCAACCTTCGCTGGCTATGAATACAAAATTCCATATATAGCATCCTACATTCCAATAAATAATTAAACGAATGTAACGAATACCGAGGTATGTTAAGATAACTTATCTATCATTATTTAAGAAACGCTAATTAGTTTAGCGTTACACAGATCGATAGATAATCTAAAACCATTCAATTAAGAGATATCATCTCAGATAATAATCAATATTTATCTAAAATATCAATAGAACGGGGATTGTACTGCTGATAAGATGGTATTAAATTTAATCTTAAGATATAATATTAATTTCCTTCATTATTATGAATTTACAAAAGGTTTATTAATTAACGGAAATTACATACAATTAAATTACAGAACATAAAATAATTCACCTGTTTAAATGTACTCGTGTTCTTTGATCTTTTATTTTGAGCCTAGTATTTATTCATCCTTGTGGTGACGGAGTCAGAATACGATTTAACACCACCTTTCTTTCCAATGGTTGATATTAAAAAAACGATTAAAGGACACAAGCAGATACCACTGAAAAAGAAGGGTAACTCCAAAAAAAATCTTATACCCTCTGTGCAGGCTCAAACCTAATCTGAAATGATGGTGAAGATATCGAAATTTGTATCGAAATTTCTTTCCTTAAAAAAAGATCCTTAAAGCCAACACGAAGTGGGGGATTAAGCCGTAATTGCTCTTGCTTAGCATATAGTAATAGTTACTGCCCATTCCTTTAGGCTTTCTTTAACTGGTTTTCAAGACTGACACTGGAACGTAAGTACTGAGATATCTTACTCTTAAAACCATCTGACCATCATAGTATAATCGTTCAATTCCCCTTCAATTGTGGGTAACCATTATACCCAAATAAATAGAAGATATATCGCTTGAAGAAATAGAAAACCATTAATTAAAATTAAAGATTTCAAGTAAAATCTCGCATCAATAAATAGAACACGGAATGATCAAATTTTCTATCCTTTGCCGATTATAAAGTCATTGAATCGTGAACGAATCAAAGGAAAGTGGAACGGATCATCTTAAAACTGGTACATTCACGTAAATTAATTCATATTTGACCTGTCTTATTGAAAACAGTGGTTACTAGTTGGTTTAATCATCGTTATGAATACATTAAAGGGTTGAATTGGTTATATTAGTCATAATTTCTAATACTGTAAGGCTGTGTGGTAGCGGTTACGAATACTACCAACCCTTACTTTGCTCGTGGATATCGTAAAAAACGACTAAGAGCCCTATAACGACCTGGGCCAACTCCATCTGATGCCATTTGGTCAACAATTGCGTTCCCGAGGTAGGTTGACGTCTGGCAGGCGGCCGGTTATAAAACTATTGTCAATAACTTTTACAAATATGTACTATGAAAGAAGAGTACATATTGTATCGACCCCAAGTAATTGGGATAAGAGTAGGAGAATGATGATGGTACTGGACGTCAATGGCCTCCTTTTGCGAGGAAGTCATCTCTGCAAAGGAGGCCGCGGAGCGGGAACGCGAAGTACTCGCGTCTGCGAACTCGCTCCGCCGGCGGCGACCAGGGAGAGAGAGGCGCCGCTACGCGCACCTCCTCCCACCGCCTTGACGGCTGACTTGTCGTGGCCAGATGGCTAAATGTAGGGGTGTCGGGGATAGAATGTCAATAGACGATCTCTCCGGCATCCCGTAAAAGCGCGGAAGGGACCGCTGTTAGGTTTTAGTAGGTATTCCGCCCGTCAATCTCATGGCCGGCTAGTCTCACACACCCCCCCGTCTGTCACGGGCGGGGGGGGATGTGGGCAAAAGCATTTCGTCAGCGATAACAAAAAAAAAAATATTAGTATACATATATAAATATATATAAATAAATATAAATTATTAGCATATAAAGTATTGTTTTGCATGGGGATGGAACTCGAGACACTCGGCATAGAAAGTCGCTACCCAGACCACTATATAACCTTTGCCTTCATTAATGAGGCACAAGGTAAGAATAAAAAAAATATATCTCTTTTCCATAAGATTTACTTCCCCGTTAAATATAAACTAGAATAGATTTGGAGTTTTTAGAGTCAGTTGTTTCCAAGGCAGTCAGTTAAAGCCAAGTCGGTCTTAGTTGGCCATCATTGAGAAATATCTGTCTTATAGTCTGACTATTATAGTCAGAAACTACCAGACTCAAGCTGTGTCCAGATTATTGAGAAACTCTATGCAATTTTGCAACAGAACCGATACTTCAAATTGCCTGAGCAGAAACTCGAAATATTATGACGACGGCTTGTTCTATCCATCCTTCCAAACACCTGTCGACCTCAACTGTTGGCTGCAGGTCTCCGTAAAATACAATAATCGACACAATTAGCAGGCAAGGCAGCGATCGCATTAGGTGTAATGGATTTCCCACGAGAAAATTGCTGTTCTTTCTCCTTTTGATCCACAAATAACGACACATTGCATTCTTAGCACGTTCATGCACGAGGAGACAAAAATAACTTATAGTAAATTTATTCTAGTACTATACTAGCCAATACTAAAATTATTAAAAAATATACAGGGTGGAAGTGGAGCGCTCCCGAAAACAATGACAGGTGACCCTACTGGTCCCACTTGTAATGATAGGCTAGAAAAAATATTGATTCGGAAGAAAAAAATTTTTTTTCACAACGAATTTTAAGTTTTTTTCATATTCCATCGTATTAGGACAGTACCATGTAACGATAATTCCATAAAAAATACGTAACTTTACTCAGATAAGAAAAGACGCAATCCATTCAAAACTCACGATCATATGTTTAAGAGTTCAACGACCTCACGTGGTAAAAAAAAATTTTTTTTCATCCGAATCGAATTGTTTTCTAGTCTATCATTACAAGTAGGACTAGTATGGTTACCTGTTTTTGTTTTCGGTAGCGGTCCCCTTCCACCCTGTATATTATACTAAATTTCCAATCACCAACCAGCGATCTAAGCTAGTTTACTATTCAGGTCTAAAATAGAAGCACCAATTTTTCCTGACACTTTGTATTCCTAACAATCATCTTGAAACCATGGCGCATTATTTGTATGGAGAATTTTAGCGATAAAAAAAACATGATCAAGCGAGAAAATCCATCGATGACATAACTTCTAAAGTTCGTACGCATCGTACATAAGTCGGAGGCTCCCATAACGGAGATCAGAAGTTTGTTTTGATGCGCCAAACTCCGGACACGGCGAATCTTTATCGTTTCTTTTTTTTTTTTCGTCTTTTTTCCGTCATCGCCTCTTGAGCCTTAATGAATTATTCAGTGCGTGATTCGACGATTTTCGGTGGGAGCTACAACTTGTACGATGGGCTGGTGTGTTTGTTAGTTTGTTTTGTTATGAGTATCATTCTTAATATATATATATATATATATATAGTTGTTATTGTTAAAAATATTTATCTAAGTTATGCACTTATTTTTTTTAAAAAGACGAACGTTTACATCCCTTTTAATATTATACGTATGGTGACGGAGTAAGAATACAATTCACCACCCCCTGTCCTACCCGTGGCTGATTGTAAGAGACGACTATAGGATATAAAACGCATGTAACATCTATGCAAGAGAAGGAAAACTAGAAAGAAAACCCTATGTCAACACGTCTGACCAGCGTGGTATAGTAGGTTAACATCCCTCCCATTGAGGAAGAGGCTCATGCCCAACAGTGGGACATATATGAACTGAGATGATGATGATGATGAAAATGATAAATACTATAAATGTGAATGTAAATTTGTTTGTTACACCTTCACGCCAAAACTACAAAACCAATTATCATGAAACTTTCTACACTTAGTCTTCAATGTATTAAAAAGACACTTATGATTTTTTTTTTTTACGGAATGTAAAAAGAAATATTAGAATTAAAGAAGATATTATTGTTGCCGAACGAACGTCTGGTGAAGAAGATATACAATGCGAAGGTGGAAGGAAAGGGAGAAGGAACAGGCGAGCGTGTATGAAGAGATTATGAATGTTGAGGAAGCGAGTGAAGTATGCAAGGATAGAGTTCTCTGGCATTCTGTTCTTTCTGCCTACCCTGCAAGGGATATGGCGTGATGATATGTATGTACGTGTGTATATTATTTTTGACCATCAGTAATACAGAAGCACTTAGGGTTTGCACTTTATTGGCGCTGAAGTTGCTAGATAATCAAAATTTTTGACAAACAATTCTATTGGAATGTATGATCCTTGATATCTATTTAAGGGCTTCAATGCGAGCAAAGCCGCGAGTAAACGCTAGTATAATATAAATTAAACTGTATATGTATTATATTTTCTCGCCTCGATTCGCCTGACCATCTCCTCGGTGCCGAGAGTGGCCAGGCTCGCCGCCTCTACGAGTGTCCTCCCGGGCTGTGACGACACTGCACTAAGGAAATAATCCTTGTATTGCCGGGGACTTTACAAACACACAATTAACACAAACAAATTACACCCAAGACTCCGAACAACACTTCGTGGATCGCACAATGTATTGTCCTGAGTAGGAATCGAACCCACGACACGACCCCCTCTGTGCAGTCAAAAAAATAAAACCAAACTATTATATCAAAATAACATTCATTCCGTTTGATTTCCATTAAGTTATTTTCTAAAGATAAAACAATAAATAAAACTTGAAAAACATATCTATCATTCTTAGTTTCATTTTAGTTACAATAAAAATAAAACTACGTGCAAACCATTCGCATCCAACATGATAAATACGACAGGGCGATAATCTGTAAATAATTATAATTAATTGTTCCGTTTCTTTGTTCATAAAATCTCTGTAATTGGGGAAAAAAAAAAAAGATTCATTACGTTATTATCATTTAAGTATATCCCATTAATTTCAGATTACACAACTTTAAACGAACGAACGTCTAGTTAAGTAGATATACAATGCGAAAGTGCAAGGATGTAGGTACCGGGGGAGACCGAGACTAACCTACCTAGACCAGATTGGTCACGTACTGAAGGAAGGTGGAGTCAAGAGTCTCCGAAACCGGCAAGCGTGTATGAAGAGAATTTTGAATGTTGAGGAAGCGAGTGAAGTATGCAAGGATAGAGTTCCCTGGCACTCTGTTCTCTCTGCCTACCCTGCAAGGGATATGGCGTGATGATGTGTATGTACATTTTTAAAGTTAATTTTTATGTATTTTGATCGTTTCCATGTGGTGACGGAGTAAGAATACCATTCACGACCCCCCCTTATGCCCGTGAGTATCGTAAAAGACGACTAAGGAACATAATATGCATATAACAAGCTAGATATTCTGTATGGTGACGGAATAAGAATACAATTCACCACTCCATATCTTACTCGTGGTTGATCGTATGAGACGACTAAGGGATATAAAACGCATATAACATCTATGCGAGAGAAGGCAATCTCGAAACAAAACCCTATACCAACACATCTGACTAGCGTGGTATAGTAGGTTAATTTCCCTTCCATTACGGAGGAGGCCCGAACCCAACAGTGGGACATATATGGGCTGTGATAATGATGATGATGATGAACATGATAGCATGAAAAGGAAAACTCGAAATTAAACTCTATTCAAACAAGTCTAAACCAGTGCAGATACATGACGTAGTTCAATTTCCCTTTTGTTCTGGACGAGGCTCGAACCTAGCACTGGGACGTATATAAGCACAGATAATAATTCATATCGTTTACAAAGATCTGCATTTTATATTTTGTTTGTTTTTTTTTTAAAGACTACTCGACTAGACATAATCCTTGTATTGGTGAGGACTTTAAAGACATATAATTAACGAACACAAATTATGTCCAGACTCGAAGCAACAATTTGTGTATCGCATAAAGTCTATTGCCTGCGAGGGAATCGAAGCCAACACTTGGCGGTAGGTCGGCATCATAACCGCTACGCCATCTGTGCAGTGTGTCTCTTTCGTATAGTAATGGACTATGTCAAATGAAAAGTATCAAAACCCTTTCCTTTTACCCTGGTTGTAATTAGAATCGATTAGGTAGTAAGTAGATAGCATCACTGGCAGTAAAGCATTTCTTGAAATATAACTGATGACTGATTCATTTTATCTGGATAAGCCTCGTCCAAATATAATCCAACATTTAAATTTTAATTTTAACTGTGTGTAGCGGCTTCGAATACTATCAACCCTTACTTTGCTCGTGGATGTCGTAAAAGAGCCTTATAACGAATTAAGTCAACTCCATCTGATGCCGTTTTATCAACAATTACATTCCCAAGAAGGTTTGACGTCTGACAGGCGACCGGTCATAAAACTATTAATAATAACTTCTACAATATGTACTATGAAAGAAGAATACATATTGTATCGATCCAAATTAATTGGGATAACAGTCGGATAATGATGATTTACTTTTTAATTTATTAGTTCTATATCATTCAAAAACCTATCGGTGACTGGAAATATAGGTATAATACAGCTGATTAAAAATAGCCTGAGAATTTTTATCAACGCCATGACGCTATCAAGCAGAACATCTTTCAATGTATATAAAGACATAACCATGAAACTTTACCACCAAAGAAGCGGCATATTATTAAAATTGCAAATCCGCCATGACCGTTCACGAACCCATAAAAATCTATTAACACGACTTGCATTTTAAGAGCCTCGCAGAAACGAGCGCCGACTGGGAAATTACCGTCCCGTCTCACTGGAAACACTGAAATTTTGATACGGCACTTGTTCCGACAAGGTTGTTCTGGCATAGACTGAAACTGCTTAAAGCGAGTTTATATTATATGGATGCAGTAAACTCGACAAGTTACTGCTGCCTCCTGATTACTACAAAGGAAATGAATTTAATATAAAGAGTAAAAGTTTGTTCCATATTAGAATCGGATACCTCAAGGGTAATTGAATACCGAGAGCGAGGCATGTACTAATTGCTTAATTAAAAAAAAAAACATACACAGATCAGTTTTGTAGATTGGGTTAACTACTTATTCTAATAGTACTTTAATTATTTGCAATTACAATTGAAAGCCCAAGGAGGGTTGACGGCTCGGGTGATTGGACCGGAGAATAGTCCGGTCACCCGACGCGGCGACGTGAGGCCACCGCGTGACGACACGAGAGGAACCTGCGAGGGTAAACCGCCGGGCGGGCCACCGAAGACGAAGATCGGGTACCGGTGGCCCGCTCGCATGGCGAAGAGAGGTGTTTGCAGGGTGGGCTTATGGGGATGCGCGCCGCCTCTTTCGTCGCCCCGGACCGATTTGGCGGGGCGCGACCACATACATAGTCTACCGCAAAAAAAATAATAAAAGGAGTTTTGACGGCGGGCAGGCGGCCGGTCATAAAACTATTGCCAATAACTTTTACAATATGTACTATGAAAGAAGAGTACATATTGTATCGACCCCAAGTAATTGGGATACGAGTAGGAGGATGATGATATTCGCAATATTACTTTAATTACACATAAATAAAAAAAAAATACGTGCTCATACGGAGTCTCAAATGATATCAGACAAAAATATAAGGATTATTTTGATGATAT
The DNA here is from genome assembly GCA_905163515.2 of Lymantria monacha. NCBI lineage: Eukaryota > Metazoa > Arthropoda > Insecta > Lepidoptera > Erebidae > Lymantria > Lymantria monacha. The sequence goes on along the minus strand of LR991107.1, from coordinate 6,631,444 downwards.
ATTAGATATAAAATAATCAAAATTTTAAATAATATTGATTTTAATTGATTTATTAAATACTTTCTTCACAAAAATTAAAAATTGCACTCCGAGAGTGCCGGCAGAAGTGAAAACTTGAACATTAACGTTGAGCATTTTTAAATATTTTGGAATGATTAGTGAATAATTACGCAGGAATTGCTTCATTTATCAGTATAAAATTACTATCATTTATTTATTTAACATACAATATTCATTTATTGCGCTGTCGTACATAAACATGACAATTAATATCACATAAAAAGTTTATGAACTATTACAATTATTTTACATTAAAAAAGTTTATTTCTCAGAAAAATCAACTTTCATCCATAATTTCAACGACTCTTTCACTATCATCATTACCAGCATCATCATCGCCAATCTCAAAAACTGATACAATAGGTTTATGGTAGCTGAAGTAAGAAACGAACAATTTTGTTTCGAATCTATTTAAATGTCTAATAATGACCGCATCAATAGTAGTTTTGTATTTTTTTCTGCTAAGATTGCGATCATTTGACATCGTTAAACTAAGTTCATTATTTAAAAATTCTTACGAATCATCAAAGTCAAAATCGTCTTATGAATTTTCGATCAGGTCACGTGTACTATCATAAAGCTCTTAGTCGTCTTTTACGACATCCACGAGCAAAGTAAGGGTTGGTAGTATTCGTAGCCGCTACCACACAGCTAGGGGTACCCTACCATCTAGATAAAAATAATATCCACAAGGAATAGAAAAATACTTTCAGTTGACGTAAGAATGAAATGGAAATAGGAACAGTAATAATACTAGCACGATTGTATAGTAGTCAAATTTGACTGCTCAGGTAGCACAGTAGTCAAGCTGATCTTCTATGCTGAGCGAGAGGATTCAATCCTCAGGTACTAAAACTAAAACTCTTTGTAGAAACCACAAAGGATTGCACTCAATTCGAGTACTAGATGTATGGCTGTAAAATAACTAGTGCTACAAAGATTTAGTAACCCCTTAGTATTCCTTTGCTTTTATAGTATAAAAAGAAACAGAAAAGATAGCATAACTCAGTAAAGCGTAAGACAATTTACTAAAACGTTATATACCGCATTCATTTTTATATAAATTACCAACAGAGCATTTCTATTTTTACTATACACTCCTTGAAGTAAAGTCTTGAACGTTGTGTCTTGTCATTTGTATTCGCGACTTGAATTTTTATGCATTATATGATACTGTACGTATATAAGTATCTACGTGGTTTTCGCTAAGATTTTTTTTTTATTGGTATACATAAAAAGAATATTTTTATCATCTTCAAACGTATTCCTGTTTAACTATGCAGATCGAGTATGACTTTTGAAACAAAATAAATTGAACCTGCGCTCCTGTAAAGCTTTGCTTGTTTTTGTTTATGTTTGAAATATAAAAAACAAAACATACCTAATAATTTTTAATATACCTGGTTGAATATGTAATACACTTTTTTTTTAAGACAAACTCTACAATAATTGTGTCGTGGAGGATTTTATTTTATTGTTTAAGGGTAGCAAGTGTTTTATTGAAGTTTACTCCTTAAGAATCGATTTTCATATAAGGCGCCCGGTATGAGAAAAATTTGAGGAGTAAAATCTAGTGATTGAATGACCTCGTTACGTTTTTGGTGCGCAACCTATTCTGCGCACCTTTCACTTTCTGACCGAAGACTAGGTCATTTCCTACCAGCCCAAACCCATCCAGAAAGTTAGGCTTCCGGCTCTCTTGCTCACCGAACGAAGCAGCACAGCATATTGCCACCGCGCAGACGTCGTTTTCCTGCGAAAGCGTGGTACTATCCCGGACGGATCGGCCTGTCTTTTGGCTTAGCCTTAACCAACTATCACACTACCATAAGACTTAAATTACTCAATTTGAAGATACACTTTTTGGTAACTCACCTACTTTCTAAATCTGCCAAATACTGTGACTAATTATAGGAAGTTAGAGGATATATCTTTGGTTACTTAATTCTTCCAAAATATTAATAACAGCAGGAAAAAAAAACAGCTTTTTCGTTTCATTAAGTTTGCGAAGTTGATATTTTTATTTATCTCGTAAATACAAAAATATACTAAAAATAACATAAAACTAATTCATAAATTTCAATATTAATAAAAAAAAACTTAATTACGTAATACCCTTCGTATTTTCGTGAAAGAAATTCTAAATAACCTCAAATTTTATGTCCTTTTTGTCCTTAACTTTTTTGGTGAAAAAAAAAGAGCCAAAATCATTACTTGACAAATTAATTTCCTGTCCGTGAATGTCAAAATCGGTATTGCCATTTCGAAGAGAAGCTGGCACAAACAGACTGACATAAAAAAAACATATTTCATTTTAGATACTATAACTTTCAATATTTTAAACAAATATTTGTATAGATAATTAAGAGTTGAAATTAAAAACGATTTTAGCTATCTACTTTCACGGCACATTAAGTGAACATTTTTTGTGCCACGTCTTAATCCCACCAAAGCCGGTGAGCATAACGAACGAGTGTGCAGCAAATTGCAATAACGTAGTGAAGCTAACGCTGTGGAATGACCGACCCGGGAACACTAACGGCAGGTAAATAACGATGAATATATGCTATCTGGCGTATCAACCTACGTGAATTGCTACGAGTGTATACGAGTAAGACAAGAGTTGCTCAAAAAATGCATCACGCGCAATTGGTAATTTTCTGAAGTGAAACTTCTCATGGAGGGAATTTGAAATTGTATTCTACAACATTTTAACTTACTACGAAAAGGAAGAGTTGTGATTATATGTGTATATATTTATCTCTTATCTCATAATTTCTAAACAATTAATCATAATTTTTAAATCATATTTTTTTTCTTTCCGTGTGGTGACGGAGTATGAATACTATTCACCACCCCATATCTTACTCGTGGGTGATCGTACTAGACGACTAAGGGATATAAAACGCATACAACATCTATGCGAGAGATGGAAAACTCGAAACAAAACCCTATACCAGCATGTCTGACCAGCGCGGTATAGTAGATTAATTTCCCTCCAATTACGGAGAAGGCCCGAGCCAAAGAGTGGTGACATTTATAGGCTGTGATGATTTTTTTTTTTTTTTTAATGATGATGATGAATCATAATTTGACAAATGAAACATCGTTTGAATTTTAATTGTCCGCTGATTATGGTTGTATGACGTCAAATCCAAAATAGCATGTGTCAAATAACAAAATGTTGTTCAGAACATTTTTCTTCTTCTAAATACATCGATATCAATATAACATGCCTGTATATACTAAAAATACCTACAAAATTATAAGGGCATGCGACCACGGCTTTTTGGATCGGCGACTTTGAATATTTTTGTACCTTGGTTTTGATTTCTATCTAAAATATTTTAAATTTTCGCACTTTTTAAATCACTAATTTTAGTAAAGAAAAGACAAGAAGTTTTGATTTCTATCTAAAATATTCATTTATGTACTTTTTGAATCACTAATTTTAGTAAAGAAACGACAAGAAACAGAGACCAGAAACAAAGATACTTACATGTATTCTTTACACAATTTTCACTTTAAAGTGTATATAGGTAGGCATACGAATACTTGGTTAAAGATCCTTCGACAACAATATGACGAAGTGATATTACAGGTAACGTCATTTAACATTATCATCATAATTACTATAATAAATAACCATGCATCAGGCGTGACAACATAATTTCGAGTACAAAACGATGCATTATAAGTTCATGGCATACTGGCACGAGTGAACTCGTCCGACTGTGCACTAAGTCTACTAATATATGTGTGCACAGTAATAGATGAGGATTGTTTTGGCGCTAAATAGCTGTGTAAATCGACGATTTGTCCAGCAGAATAAGCTCGTGTTGGATTCGTAAATGTTTGGTGTTAGCTTTGAATGGCTTTGTGGACTTTAGATATCGTTTATAAAAGTGAATAATAGAATTCAAATTCATTTATTATGTATAAAACCTGCGAAGGCACTTATATAGTATCAGTTTTAATATTTTAAATTAATCCAATAAAATACTTACCACTAGATCCGGAAAGCAGCCGCTACTGAAAAGATCCGGCAAGAAACTCAGCGAGTTTGTCTATTATTACTTTATTGACTTTTTTATAAAAAAAAAAAAAAACAGTACAACATGTTGAATAAGAATTAGCTCCAGTGTCCCCTTCAAACCAGGATATTATGCAAAATTTAAATACAATTCAAAAGAAAAAAAGCTTTTAGCTGTATAGCCATGAGGGTGGACCAACTCCCACACCCAAATGTATTAATTGTATGTCTAACCATCACTATTTCAATAATACTGAGTCATCATCATCACAGCCCATAAATGTCCCACTGTTGGGCTTGGGCCTCCTACGTAATGGGAAAGAAATTAACCTACTATACCGCGCTGGTCAGACGTGTTGGTATAGGATTTTTTTTCGAGTTTTCCTTCTCTCGCATAGATGTTATATGCGTTTTATATCCCATAGTCGTCTCGTACGATCACCCACGGGTAAGATATGAGGTAGTGAATAGTATTCTTACTCCATCACCACACGAAAATAATACTTAGTAAATAAACTTAAAAGGTTATACAATTATGCGATCCTTTAATTTCCCGTTGGAGTCGCAGAAACTGAAGAAAAATCACTAGGATATTGGGCGGTTGGCGCTTTCCTAAGCAATTTATATGATCACCAATCCAAGCTTGTCCAAATGACCAAGTGTCGTGAATATAGAAAGAAAGAAAGAAAGAAAGAAAGAAAGAAAGAAAGAAAGAAAGAAAGAAAGAAAATTTTATTGATACATTCATTTAACTAAGTACAAAATTATACAAATATAACAATAGAATATGTGTATTTGAAATGTATCAACCAGGATTCCATTTCAGTATGTGCCAGGTTACAAAGCCCTGGCGCTGATTTTCAAATGGAACCTCTATGGAACATGGCTTTGGAGTCCGTATACCACAGTATCGACAAGCTGTGAAATGGTATTATATACTATAATGTAACCCTTCAAGCCCTAATTACTCCTAATCATCATAGTTTTGCTAGTATTAGTAAACTGGTTACAGTTTCAGCAAAATATCATTTTATCCCCGACCGATCTTCACATCACCTTCACAATCCAAAAGTATAATGATATTAAAGAACGGGCCAACATAATCCTAAAATATAATTCAATTAGCGTTAAAATTAATACTTCATCATTAATTTAAACAATGAATAAAATTTCACATTAACATAATATTGAATTTAACCACCTTTTGTATTTTCATGAAATTTCAAGTAAACACAAAATTTAACATTGCTTCCATTATAATTACATTGTTTCAATTATAATAATCTTTTATTTGTTTTAGTGAAAACCTTTACCAAATTTAACTAAAATGGTGTAGAATTTTAACAGGTGTTTTAATCACTTCAAAGTTTTTGAAGTGAAACTTCTGATGCGACTTCCAACAAGGTTGCGTTAAACGTTTAACGCAATGACACTCGAACGCACGCATGTTACAAGCCAGCGCGAGCGTTAGCAACGAGTAGCGTCCAATATTCCAACGCAAGAGGGAGATAGAAAGAAAGATACACAAAGGTAGAAAGTAGGAGAGAGAAAGAGAGTGAGTCGGTAGATCCCAAGCACATGCGCGTGGTATTCTTGCTATGCAGCGAATTAATCAGTGTGAGCGTCGTGAAATTAACTGAAATACGTACTTGTTGTTCTTTTATATTTTAATTTATATATATATATTAATATTCATTATTTTCATAGGTTTAAGTTTTCATTTCAGTCGGCAGTCCTCATGACTGCTTTTTTTATTTATTTTTGCAGGCGTCTTTAGATCAAGCGCTGTATTTACAGTTCCATCTATTTATAAGTCTTCCCTACCTTATTAAGACTCAGACGGTATAATACCGACTTGAAGTATATTGAAAATGACAGTTTAATTTTTATAAAGTCACGAGAGAATTAAAGAGATGCCAAGAGATAAAAGGCCTTGACCCTTGTAAAAATACTCTTATTTCTGAATTTAGAGAGGTATTTATAAATAAAACGAGAAGTTCACATAAGTGGGACCGCGAACAATACGTGTTATTTTCTTATTCGTCTAAACTTTTATATTTTATTATTGCTATTTGCTGTTTATATTCTTATATAAATAGGCTAGAGATTCATAAGTAAACTACTGATTGCTATATCTAATATCTTTCTTGTGTAATTCTATATTTTTAGAATCTCGGCAACGGTCCCACCGATTTTCATAAAATTTAAGATGCAGGGCAGTTTTGACGGCGATACATACATACTGGGTTTTATCTATTTCATTTCTTTTATCAGTGTTTTCAGCCTATGAAAAAATTATACTTAGAATATAAAGGAAATTTGGTCACTGTCAACAAGAATAGAAATAGGTTAGTAGGGAAATCGAGCAATCTATTCCAGACTATAAATTGATCCTTGGCTTCCCTTTTTGATTTTTATATATTTTCTTTTTCATTATTGTATCAATTATTTATTAATATCTAAACATATTTGCCAAAAAAAACCGATCCAGATATTATATTCTTAACCAATTTGAGGTAAACCATAAATAAGCAAAGCCAATCCTTTTGTTTTTTGCCTATATTGTTTCGAACATTTTGACATATAAAACTTCAGATAAATTATTATGACCGGTTTATAAGCCTATAATCGCTCGAGAACCCATTAATTAGTAACCTAAAATAATAAATTATATAATGCATACGTAAGTTTTAAATTAAAATATCTGCCAACAGCTGATACATGGAGCCAATAAACCAAATCAAAACAAAGCATTCAGATGTATTCCAAAGAGATCAATTTACCTCATGGCGCAGATAACTATCATAATTATTGTTACATTGTCTCAGTTATGTTGCGATGTGGTCTGCGGTTCGATTCACTAAGGCATACTTTAATAGCGGTGTATAATTTGACGCCGCGGTATACATATAATCATCGCATTATGAGTCTACGTAACATGCTATTTAGATATCACAGATTTTGTATATTTAAGGAAATTGCGGTTGCTATTGTGGTGTTAATAATATGTATATTAAGTGATGTGGTTATAGTTTAAATCCTTTGTTATTTCTTTGAGGCGTTACTTAATACAAGCACTTGTTTCCTTGTGGGATTTAGTATAGTCGTATCATCTCATCTCATCATCTCAGCTCATAATAGGTCCCACTGTTGACTTGAGCCTTCTCCGTAATGGGAGAGAAAATTGACCTACTATTCCAAGTTTTTTTTTTTTATTTAAAACACCACCCTGCACTAAGGAAATAAACCTTGTATTGCGGGGGACTTTACAAACATGCAATTAACGCAGACAAATTACACCCAGACTCAGAACAAATTTTGTGGATCACACAAAGTAATGTCCTGCGTGGGAATCGAACCCACTCTTTGACTGTAGCATGCTGGTCAAACGTATCGGTATAGGGTTTTGTATCGAGTTTTCCATCTTTTGCATAGATGTTATATGCCTATCCCTTTGTCAGCCATAACCTTTTGGTATAGCCATAATTTTGTATAGGTTTTTATCTTTCGGTTCATAATTGCAAATTAGATATAAAAAAATTAGGGCATTACACTGGTTAGTAGTTATTTAGTACTTAGTACTTACTAAATATGACGTATACATTTTTTTAAAAACAAGTTCGTAATATAAATTCATATTTTTTTTTATTGCTTATGGTGGCAAACGAGCAAACAGCACATCTGATGGTAAGTGTCACTGCTGCCTATGGACCCCTGCTATACCAAGGGCATAGTTGGTCCGCTGCCTACCAATATAAACCCCAAACCCACCCAGTTGGGCTGCCGGCTCTCTCGCTCACCGAACGAAGCGCAATAGCACATGGCCATTACTCAGACGTCGATATTCTGCGAGAGTGTGGTACTACCCCGGACGGACCGACCCACGGCTGTAGACAGAAAGCTGTCAACGTCCGTCCGGGGTAGTAACACACTCTCATAAAAATCATCGCCTGAGCAGTTGCAAATGAGCTGCTGAGCTTCGTTCGTTGAGCGAGAAAGCCGAAAGCCCATATTTCTGGGTGGGTTTGGGATTTTTGGTAGGCAATGGCCTAACAGTACCAATGGTATTGCAAAGGCTCATGTGCGGCAGTAACACTTTCGTTTGCCACCAAGAGCCATAAAAAAAACAGTTTTTGTACGTGCCTAACAATTCATCATAACATAACGTCAATTCAAAAAAAATATCAGTATTTATAAATACCCGATTACGAAACGAAAAATGATGTCACAAGCGGGGTTCGAACCCGCACCTATTGAGAATCCGACCCAATCGTGCTGCCACTTACACTATCGTGAACTATTTTAGGACATGCAAATTTCGCTTCATATTATATCTTACGTCTTTAAGGTGACATATGCCATCTATCGGACAATGTTTACACATTGTATAGGCTTAATACTTCAAACTTTACAGTTAGAATTGTATTAAACGATGACACAACCTTGTTATTCAAATTACTGAAATTTTTAGCATTTAATATGCTTAATTATTTATAAATACCGTATATTATTTCGTAATCGGGTATTTATAAATAATTAAGCATATTAAAAGCTTAAAATTTCAGTAATTTGAGTTGTTATATTATTATTTTTTACTAAGTAAATTTAATTAAGTTTTAGCTTACATACAAATGTCTGGTATGTATTAGTTTCAACTATTAAATAGTAGCTGCCATAATTTAAATTTAACAAGCGAACGTTAATTAAAATTATGTGCCTTAAAGTGCCGACGAAATGCACCGTTGAAGTTAAATTATCGCACACAATGCCGAATGAGGCGAGAAATTATACTTAAATTTGAGTAATTGTGAAGTATAAATGTTAATAGCATTTTGCTAAATATGGATTAAACAAAGCTTAAAAATTTAAGGAAAATTAAAAATAAACAATATGAAATTGAACTATGTTTAAAATAATTCACTCGACTGCACAGATGGCGTAGTGGTTAAGATACTGACCTTCCGTGCCAATGCCGTGAGTTTGATTGCCACGCAGGGTAATACTTTGTGCGATCCACAAGGTGTTGATCTGAGTGTGGGTGTAAATTATCAATACATAAATTACTTCGTATATATATTATTATTATATATTATATTATATTATTATTATATTATATATATATATATATACTATTTCGAGAGAGTATTGGTGCAAAGATGCGAAAGGGAATGCTCCGATGGTTCGGACATGTGGAAAGAATGCCGAACGAACGTCTGGTTAAGAAGATATACAATGCGAAAGTGGAAGGATGTAGGTACCGAGGGAGACCGAGACTAACCTACCTAGACCAGATCGGTCATGTACTGTAGGAAGGTGGAGTCAAGAGTCTACGAAACCGGCGAGCGTGTATGAAGAGAATTATGAATGTTGAGGAAGCGAGTGAAGTATGCAGAGATAGAGTTCTCTGGCACTCTGTTCTCTCTGCCTACCCTGCAAGGGATATGGCGTGATGATATGTATGTATGTAAATTACTTCCTCAGTGCAGGGTGTATTTAAAAAAATCACCGACCTATCCCTATCGTATTTATTATTGAATATAGGCATTACCATGAAGGCGGTTTATATAATTGCCACGCAGGAGTAGCGTGGGTCTCTCCGTTTCCTCTAACGTAGTTGAGGGGAGTGATTGCTTGAGTAGTTAACTCGTGATCGCGTGCCGCTTGTGGGAACAGGTCCAGTAATAATTTATTGCACTATATTTGAAAATTATATAGTCCGAAAGGCTGAAGTTGCTAAGTATACTATACTTAGTACCTACTAGACATCTAGTATACAATTTAATATAAAGAAATTAAAAACAATAGCTAAACCCGCTGAATTTATAGCGTTGAACCTTCTCAGTGTTGATAACGTTCCGATTCGGTGGTAATTTACTAGATTGATTCAAGTTGAAATGCTAAATTTGACATGTAAAGTGATCACGCGCGATTTATTAATGACAGAGTATTTTAAATTAAATTTGCTTGGCAGGTGGACTAGCAATTGCAGACGTTGTATGATTATATTGCACGCCTCATAAGCGAAGCGTTGAGGTGATGCTTTACTCTCGATATATGAAAATCAAAGACTTTTCAAAACTAAAAATGACTGTATTTTTCTCACAGTGCACTTATAGGCTAATATTATCATACTAGTATGAAAAAATAAACATTCGTTTAAACGTATTTAATATTTTTTAAAAGCAATTATTTTGTTTAAAGTAAGAAAAATTTAAAAATTAAAAAATTATATATAATATAATTGATTAAAAAATATTCAATATAATTGATTAACAAATATTCAAGGACGTCCGTATGTTTTTGTAAGGATCTGGCACTCTCACGACCGTCAAAATTAATGTATCAAAGTTTTTCTTTTATTAAAAGCTTAATAATCTCAACGCGCTGTTTCATTTCGAAAATGACTTGGTAATTCTTTGTCGTTTAATTGCAATGAATAAAAAACTAAATTGCTCAGTCTTTAGTGTATACCTTATGAAAATTGGGTTAGATTACATTTTTTTGTTCGTCCATTCGGACAGGCAAAGGAAACAAATCCCATACAGCATATACAGCTATGTTAGCACTACGTCGAGATTGGCACGAAATTTCTAAAGTATTTTTTTAGTAAATGATGAATAATATAAAAATTATGTGGCACTTTTGGATTTTCCAAATTTATTTATTAACTATCACCGTAAAGAAAATATGTGTTTCGACTTGAATGTTTGAAATATTTTAAAATATATATCATATTTTTAGTCATCAAGCAAGGAGTTATGTGTACATTAAAAAAAAATCTTAGATATATAATAATTAAAATTGGCACATCTTATTTCTCAACTGGATACGAACTATTTCATAATACATAGAAAATATCGATTATACCGTATATTGCAATGTGCATTTTTGAATGAAATCCCTTGAAAACCGCCTTTAACACCAAGTAAATAGAGAAGCTGCACAAACTACAATATTAATGTCCCACATAGATTGTCCGTGTTAGACAAATGGACCTTATTTATCTTATTCCAACCATTAAGGCGTCTGAGACATAAGATTACAAAGTATTTCCAACATTAACAAACTTTCGAGTCGCAGTATTTTGATTGAAGTAATATATCAAAACAAGTAAAAGTTTTTAGGTTATGGTGCATCATCTGCGCTGAGATGTTATCAGTCAAATGTCATTATAATTTCACAATACTATATTAAATACGACACTATACAATTTAAAAGAAAAATTACAAAGAGTTTTCTATTATTTTTGTATGTAAATAACTCACATTATGAATGAATCACATTTTTTATTTAAACGGAAGTTTCATGACGGAAACGGTAGCGGAAGCGGAAGTATCAATACAATGAAAAGCGTTAAGTTTTTTTTCAAATTAAATTTTGAATTTAATTCATTACAGCTCAGCTCATATACGTCCCACTGTAGGGCTCGTGCTTCCTCCACAATAGGAGGAAAAAATTACCTACTATACCACGCTGGTAAGACGTGCTGGTATAGGGTTTTGTTTCGAGTTGTCCTCTGCTATATGCGTTTTGTATCTCTAAGTCGTCTCTTACGATCACCCACGGATAAGATAGTTGGTGAATTGTATTCTTACTCCGTCACCACACGGATAAATTTGTTATCCATCCATCGATCCATCAGTCTGTAAACGTCCACTGTTGGACCTATGTCCAACCGGAGGCCTATGCCTCCCCACGAGAATGCCACTCGAAACGGTTCTGTGTCACCTGCGTCCAATTGTTTCCTGCGACTTTCGTAATGTCATAAGTCCTAGACCTAATGGGGGGTCGTCCTACATCACGTCGTGCGCTACGTAGTTGCCACTCGACAACCTTTTTCCCTAACGGTTGTCGGTTCGTCGAGCGATGTGGCCTGCCCATTGCCACTTCAACGTGCTAATTCTTTGGGCTATGTCCGTTAAATCTGATATATCTCATAAAAATTAGCTTGGCCACATTTATCCTTACTAATATTATAAATGCGAAAGTAACGCTGTCTGTCTGTGTGTCTGTCGCTCTTTCACGCCAAAACTACTGAACCGATCTAACTTTTGTACACAGATAGTCTAGAGCCTGATAAAGGACATAGGCTACTTTTAATGCAAAAGAAGGGTTGTAAAGGGGGAGGAAAAGTTGTAAGGAAGTATCGTCATTTTTAAAGCCAGACGCTTAAAACTTATTTTTAGGCTATTGATTAGATATAAATAAATATGGCATTACCATGTTGTAAAAATTTACCCTTAAGGTGTAAAATAAAAATAAGGTGTGAAAAACGTAACCTTTTACGCAAGCGAAGCCGCGGGCAGAAGCTAGTTACTTATAAATGACACACACGCGGGGAAAGCTAGTATTAAATAAATTCTATCAAATGTCCCTGTATTTATCATTTGATACATAAAACATTTCAACATATAAACAGTAGTTGGTTTGTTTCCAAATTTTCTATACAATTTATTGGGGGTTGATTTGAAAGTAAAAGTATGTACGGAAGTATTCTGTTCCCGATTGCTGACAAAAGTGTTCTTTCTTCAAGTTTGTAAACTCGTAACAATCGGTTTGAATTTGTTTGTTTGAAATTTATACATAGTTTCAAGATTTATAGGACTATTTAATATGTTATATGTTTGTAAAGTAAATATTTTTGTACATATTTTATGCTCATCCTCGGCAAATGTTATTATCGAATTTATTTCATTTGTCAGGGATTTTTTGCGTCGTACGTGATTATGATTTGAAATTATGATTGAAATTATTTTTAATAAAAAACATCATCTCAGCTTATATATGTCCCACTATTGGGCTCGAGCCTCCTCCGTAATGGGAGGGAAATTGACCTGCTATACTACACTGGTCAGACGTGTTGGTATAGAGTTTTATTTCAAATTTTCCTTCTGATAATAAACATCATCTCAACTCAAATATGTCAGTCCCACTATTGGGCTCGAGCTCTATAATAGGAGGGAAATTGACCTACTATACCACACTAGTAAGACGTGTTGGTATAGGTTGGGTTTTGTTTAGAGTTTTCCATCGTAGCATAGATGTTATATGCGTTTTATATCGCTTGGTCGTCTCTTACGATCACCCACGCGTAAGATAGGGGGTGGTGAATTGTATTCTCACTCCGTCACCACATAGAAAGATAATAAACAACATTAAAACAAAAATATAAACAAATACGATAGAGTTATGAGTGTGGTGAATTGTATTCTTACTCTGAAAACACGAAAAACAAATATAACATATTTTTTTTTAGAAGATTATAATATCCTTCATACTTTTAATCTATCTATTTCTACTACTGGGTATTGACCACTTCCAGATGAGGGAATTAGTCCACTATACCACGCTGACCAAATTGACTGACACAGTTTTAGATTTGACTTCATTTGCTGTGATGTTACGTTCTCGATACACAAATTTTTGTGTTGAGTCTGGATGCAATATGTCCTCGTTTAAATGTATATTTGTAAAGAAGTTGTAAGCTGCTCCGGTGGTCGGTCCAACGACGAAGGCGAGGTGTCACGGATGGATTACGGGTGTGCGTGCTTACGCCCCTCCTCTCTAGTTTTCACGTAGCTAGTTATTTATATGGTTTTAAATTTTTAGGGAGGTGGAAGTTAAAAAAACAGCTTAAGATTGATGAATGAATTAGCTCGACTATTTGACGAAAGCGTTAACCTCTGTCCAGCTACTGTGAATAAGTTTTGTATTTTTAAAACAATCTCGTACCTTCATTGAACAGGTCACAAGGATGGGATATCTTCCCTAAGAATTTTAGATTGCAGAAAAAAGTTGCACCTAAAAATATATTAGCACTTATAAAAAAAAAATGTAATAAGCACTTATACAATAATTAAACTTTTTATAAAAAAAATGTAAACCGACTTCAAAATAGGATCAGCCAAAAACCATACTTATTTAAAACACTAAAAACCGAAAAATAAGATGAACTATTTAATTCTTGTCTAATTCTAATTATGTATTAATTTTTATAAAATATAATTACAATGTATACATCCCGTGTGGCGACGGGATAGAATACATGTGTCGCCACCCCTTGCTTGCCCGTGGGAGTCGTAAAAATCGACTAAGGGTTCACCAGGAGAGTGGGCAGCAGCTCTCTCCTGGGAAACGTATTACACCACACTGCGATCGCCAACCCGCCTGCCAAGCGTGGCGATTACGGCTTTAACCCCTTATGAGCAACACAAATAGAGAAACGGCCCCCAGTCACGGCAGCTCCGCTATCCTACAGGCTCATCGTGGTAGCGGGCCTGGTAGCGATGGAGTAGGGGGTGCGAAGAATCTCCGGCAGCGATCCGGCTACCAATCAAAACGACCTTTGGCCCTGGTAACACACAACATTCGGACACTCAGGACCGATGAGAAGGTCATCGAGCTGGAAGAGGAATTGAGCAAAATCCGCTGGGACATTGTAGGATTATCAGAAGTGCGAAGAGAGGGCGAGGGCACGATAATCCTACGTTCTGGAAACTTGCTCTTCTACCGGGAGGGAGATCACCCGTCCCAAGGCGGTATAGGGTTTATCGTTCGGAGGTCTCTCGTAGGCAACGTGGAGAGGATCGAGAGTGTGTCGGCAAGGGTAGCATACCTTATACTCAGAATTACCAAACGGTATTCGTTGAAGGTCATACAGGTATACGCACCGACCTCGGCATACTCCGACGACGAGGTGGAGGTCTTTTACGAGGATATCTCGAAAGCCATACACGCGTCCAAAACCCACTTCACGGTGGTTATGGGAGACTTTAACGCGAAGCTAGGCAAAGGGAGTGATGATGAGCTGAGAGTGGGGAAACATGGATATGGACAGAGAAACCAGAGGGGCCAGAAACTGGCTGAATTTCTGGAGAAGGAAAGCCTCTTTATGATGAATTCCTTCTTCAGAAAGCAGCCACAAAGGAAATGGACCTGGATTAGCCCCGATGGTTCAACAAAAAACGAGATAGACTTCATCTTGTCGGACAAACGACATATATTTAATGATGTCTCAGTGATCAGCCGGATTAAAACTGGGAGCGATCACCGAATAGTACGAGGCACATTAAATATCCACACAAAAGTCGAACGGTCACGCTTGATGAAGTCTACCCTCCGACCTACACCTGTCCAATACCAGAACCTCGAAAACTTTCAACTCGAACTACACAATCGCTTCGAATGTCTAGACGAGTGCGAATCTCCGAACGATATAAACAACAGGTTCGTGGAAACTGTCCACGCGGTTGGGTCGAAATTTTTCAAGGCTCACCGCGCTAATAGACCTAAAAAACTTTCTGACCAGACTCTCAAGCTCATGGAGCGGAGAAAAGAAATGACAGTACAGTCTTCAGCCGATTGGTCCGAACACAGGCAGCTAAATAGGCAGATCTCCAGGTCTGTGCGTCGCGATATTCGCCAATTTAATACGCTCCGTATTAAAGAAGCGATAGAGCGGAATCGTGGCTCAAAAGTGTTCGCACAAGATCTGTCTATCGGGCAAAGCCAAATGACTAAGCTGAAGACCGATGACGGCACTGTCATTTCATCCCAAAGTGAGATCTTGGGAGAGGTCGAAAGGTTCTATGGACAGTTATATAAAACATCCCGAAATCCTGTTGTCGGCTTGGTCCAAGATCCCAGATCCAAGCTAACTCGGCACTATACCGAAGAAATCCCGGACATTAGCTTGTGCGAGATCAGAATGGCTCTCGAACAACTAAGAAACGGTAAGGCACCGGGAGATGACGGAATTACGGCAGAGCTCCTGAAGGCAGGCGGCAAGCCGGTCTTAAAAGCCCTTCAGAAGCTATTTAATTCCGTTATCCTCGGGGGCGACGTTCCAGAGTCGTGGACCAGGAGTGTGGTGGTGCTGTTCTTCAAGAAGGGCGACAAAGCTCTTCTAAAGAACTACAGACCCATCTCACTCTTGAGCCACGTCTACAAGTTGTTTTCGAGAGTCATTACCAATCGACTCACGTGCAAGCTTGATGACTTCCAGCCGCCCGAACAAGCTGGCTTCCGAAAAGGCTATAGCACCATAGACCATATCCTCACGCTTCGGCAGATTATCCAGAAGACCGAGGAGTACAATCGGCCTCTGTGTATAGCGTTTGTGGACTATGAGAAAGCCTTTGATTCAGTCGAAACTTGGGCGGTGCTGCGGTCCCTTCAGCGGTGCCAAATCGACCATCGTTATATCGAAGTGCTGAAGTGTTTGTATAGGAACGCCACAATGTCAGTCCGTATTCGGGATAAGAGTACGAAACCGATCCAGTTGCAGAAAGGCGTGAGACAGGGAGACGTCATCTCTCCGAAACTGTTCACCACTGCACTGAAAGATGTCTTCAAGCTTTTAGACTGGACCGGACTCGGCATCAACATCAATGGCGAATACATCACTCACCTTCGATTCGCAGACGATATTGTCGTCATGGCAGAATCCATGGAGGACCTGGGCACCATGCTCAACGATCTCAGCAGGGTATCCCAACTAGTGGGTTTACGAATGAACATGGACAAGACGAAAGTCATGTCAAATGCCCATGTCATTCCTGTACCGGTCCTAGTTGACAATGCGATTCTCGAAACCGTCGATCATTATGTTTACCTTGGACAAACAGTCCAGTTAGGTAGATCCAATTTCGAGAAAGAGGTCAGCCGACGAATCCAACTCGGTTGGGCAGCGTTCGGGAAACTTAAGAAGATCTTCTCATCCAACATACCTCAGTGTTTGAAAACACAGGTCTATAACCAGTGTGTGTTACCAGTGATGACTTACGGCACGGAAACGTGGTCCCTAAATGTAGGCCTCATAACCAGGCTCAAAGTCGCTCAGCGTGCTATGGAGCGGGCTATGCTCGGGATTTCTCTGCGAGATAGAATCCGAAATACGGAAATCCGCAGACGAACGGGTGTAACCGACATAGCACGAAGAATTAGCATGCTGAAGTGGCAATGGGCAGGCCACATCGCTCGAAGAACCGACAACCGCTGGGGAAGAAAGGTTCTAGAGTGGCGACCACGTACCGGACGACGCAGTGTGGGACGCCCCCCCACTAGGTGGACAGACGACCTAGTGAAGGTTGCTGGGCGTCGTTGGATACAGGCGGCACAGGACCGCACTCTGTGGCGTAAAATGAGGGAGGCCTACGTTCAGCAGTGGACGGCAATAGGCTGAAATGATGATGAATTACAATGTATGCTAGAAACCCACTAACACGATTTGAAGTCGGTGCCAAGGTTAAAATAACAAAAAACAATAAGCTTAATCATATACACACAGGGTGAAAAATTAACAAAAATAAAATTATTAAGGGAAATAAGAATT
This sequence comes from Lymantria monacha, assembly GCA_905163515.2. NCBI lineage: Eukaryota > Metazoa > Arthropoda > Insecta > Lepidoptera > Erebidae > Lymantria > Lymantria monacha. The sequence continues at coordinate 6,614,018 of LR991107.1, read as the reverse complement.
AAAAGATGTATTCAGAACACTATAACGCCACAAATTTAATAACATTTGATACAACCATCAACGACGTCTGCGTAAGCTAAAGAATAAGACGGTTCTAAATAGGTACGATACAATTATCCAATACGGCTGGATAGCGTTTAGAAAACTTAAGAGGATCATCTCACCTAATATATCTCAGTGTCTGAAGGCTCAAGTCCATGAACAGTGATGATTTATGACATGAAAATGTGGTCCCTAAATGTGGGTCTCGTAACAAAGATCATATATCGGCAACATAAATAATTACCTAACTCGTAATCGTTATGGAGTAGTACCTTACATTATCAGCTTACGTGATTAACTTGAAAGAATACAGTTAAAGGTCTATGCGTGCATATGATATTGAAAGAATTGTCCTCCAACTCCTAACCGCTAAGGAGATGTACCTTCCATCACCAGCTCATCTAAATGAGATTATCACTGCCAGATGCAAATATTTGAATAGCTTTGGAAAATATATGAGAGACGTAATATGTGCCTATATAATTTGAAGGTTGCCCTCGATTTCCATGACTTTCCATCATCAGATCATGGCTTGGTGACAATGGGACCACCTCTGGAGTATACCCTTTAGAAAGAAAAAAGAATTTTGAAAATCGACCCACAATTGACAAAAATATCGCTGAACATACATAAAAAAAAAATACATACAATGAAACATAGAACCTCCTCCTTTTTGAAGTCAGTTAAAAATAATGCTTAAGAATTTTTTACACAGCAAACTACTACTATTTAAGCTACAGCAAACAATTTTATAACCCAGTTACAGACAGACTTGAAAGAACACAAATCATTCAAAAGATTATTTTTAAAAAGCAGTCATCTCTAAAACTGCGAAGCGTGAAGATAAATCCTATGAAAAAGTACGACGTCCGACAAGCCCGCAGAATTGTGTAAAATTCTGGATTTGTAGTCATATTCTTCGGAAGTTTTTGGCCGGATGCCAACACGGCAAGACTTGGTGCAGGCTGGACAAGCACTTAAGCTCTAAGTATAATGCTTTCGATACATATACATAACGATCGCTTAAAACGACGTACAATAAATGAGATTTTAAGATTTTTTTTGAAGATTCGGAACAGAATAAAAAGAAAATTGTTTTTGCTTTCTCAAATATAATGATTGGTAGGTAACTAATGAAAATAATTTCCCCGTTTTTGAATTTTTGCTTTTTAAATTGAAATTCTTACTTCGATTCTTTTTGTAATTTGAATTAATGATTTGTTATTTATTTATATTATTTTGTTTTTATTTCTTAATGTTATTTTATTTTCGTAATGTGAAGATATGGAATTTCCGTGTGGAGATGCAGTACTACTACTCTACGCTACGCATGAATGTGAGCAAAACCAAAATAATGGTCTTTGAAAGAGATGAAGCCAGAACAGACGTAAGAGTAACAATAGGTAATGATGTACTAGAGCAAGTGGATGAATTTGTATATCTTGGATGTGGATTTAGCCGAGATAGAAGGTACACCACTGATATAGAGCAAAGAGTGAATGCGGGAAATAGAGTGAACGGAGCGTTGGGGCAAATTCTTGGTAGCCACCAACTCAGCCAGAAGGCACGTGTAGCAATACATAACGTAGTGCTTGTCCCAACATTACTGTATGGAAGCGAGAGTTGGGTATCCAGAAAAGAATATGAAAGTAAAATTAACGCGGTCGAAATGCGATCTCTGCGGAAAATCTGTGGAGTTAGGCTGACCGACCGCATTCGCAACGACGACGTAAGAGAGCGAGTAGGTATGAAAGAGAGTATTGGTGTAAAGATGCGAAAGGGAATGCTCCGATGGTTCGGACATGTGGAAAGAATGCCGAACGAACGTTTGGTTTAGAAGATATACAATGCGAAAGTGGAAAGATGTAGGTACCGGGGGAGACCGAGACTAACCTACCTAGACCAGATCGGTCATGTACTGAAAGAAGGTGAAGTCAAGAGTCTCCGAAACCGGCGAGCGTGTATGAAGAGAATTATGAATGTTGAGGAAGCGAGTGAAGTATGCAAATATAGAGTTCTCTGGCACTCTGTTCTCTCTGCCTACCCTGCAAGGGATATGGCGTGATGATATGTATGTATATGTGTAGATGCAGTATATAATTTCCATCCATTTTTAAGTCTTCATGGTGACTGTAAGATTAAAATCTTTTGGCTGTGTGGTAGCGGCTACGAATACTACGAACCATTTCAGTGAGTTAAAAAAATTAATTCAATCTAATTTAGATTCAATGAATATTTATATATCGCCTCGTATGACGACAAGATAAGAATACGATTCTCTCCAAATATTACTTTCTCCTGTGCATCGGATGATAAATCGGTTAAGGCTCCCACCAGAATAGTAAGAGTGTTGCTTACTATTCTGGTGGGTGCTTTCCTGGGAAACGTATAACATTTCAATACTAACACCGCAATTTTGACACTGTCTCTTCATTCGTGCTGTAGGTTTACAACCAAAATGATGACGATGATGAATATCTATAGAAGTATGAAAAAATTAATTTATTAAAAATAAAATGTAATTTAACTGACAACCCTGTCCTGTTATAAATTTATGTACCATCACCAACAAAGTTTTAACAAAAAACTAACACAATAAGTTATCCGGGGAGTGTACGATAGTGTCATATGTACAGTTGAGCACAGTCGTGAAATAGGCCGCCCAGCTAACTGGGTTACGAGCTTTAAGTCACTGTCCCATTGATAGCGGGTCAATTGCATACATATGTAGTGTAATACGTATGTATACATGTCAGCGAGTGGCGACAAAATAATGCAATATGTGGTCACCCCTTATTTTCACTAGAGAGTCGTAAGAAAAGTCATTTGAAGGAACCATCAGGAATGTAGGTAGCAGAGCTTTCCTAAATAACTCATACGATTACAACCCCCTTATCAAACGTGGCAATTATGGTAGTATCACCGTTTTTTTCTTCTGCTCTGCAAAATAATTGTAAACCAATAAAAAACTCTGATAAATAATACCAATAAAAAAACTCTAAAATATCATACAAAAATATAGTTTTGAATATAAAATAGAAGCAATAAACTAAGATAAATTCTTATTACAAATATAAATCTTGAATAGATTTATCGTACTATGCGAGACCAGTAATTGATATATCTGTTTGTCTGGATTTATAACGCCTAAAACAAAAACAAGCGATTAAGCTTTAGGCGTTCTACGATAGAACCGCAACCTTACGTACCTGTACGCGATGCTTCATATCACTTTGTAGAGTTGTACGAATAATATGGAGCTTTTTTTTTAACGAAATGAACTCACAGTGTTTATTTATATTAAACATTTTTTATAAAAAGTATGAAGTAGTTTGATGTAATTTTCTCTCCATAATTTAAGTTAATTTTATTATAGAAACCTGGCAATGCCTGTATAAAGATTTATGGGAAAGGGATAAATAGTAAAAAAACCGGAGGTGTCAAGGGACACCCGGATGGAACGAAGTTCTATTTTAATTATATAATTTTTTTCTGCCTTAAGCGATTTTTATCGTTATATTTTAGCCAATTTGCAAAATATCTTTATAAATTATAGCCTATGTGTTATTCTGATGTGCAAGCTATATTACTATAAATTTCATCAAAATCCATTCAGTAGTTTTTACGTGAAAGAGCAACAAACATGTTCACATCCATACATTATTACAAACTTTCACGTTTATAATATTAATAATAGGATATACAATTCCACTAGACTACCAAAACTTTTCGGCCCCGAGCTCGAACGCGAGCCGGCCACGCGGCCCGGTCACGGGCGAAAATAATTTCGTTGCGCATTATTTTGATTTTGCTATATCTCTTAAGGTATTGATTTGATTTGCATGGTCTGAAGGAAAAAAAATATCTTCATGAAATGCTCAAGCCAACTAATGTATTTAAAATGATAAGGATTAATACAGTATTTGTGTAAATAGCTTTTCAATTACCGTTTTATAATAGAACATTTTTTAAAGTATTAAAATGGATATAGTATGTTATCCTTAAGAGATAGATATATACCATCGCGGACTTTTTTGTAGGCCTTTTTAAGCTGTATAATACTGTAGTACTTTACTTTGATCTATTTCGTAGGGTTCAGCAGCGTTTGCAATGTAAGCGCAAAATAATGTGTTTATTTACGACATCACATTAGAAACCTCTAAAATTATCAGTGTTTCTCTAGTACATTATGCATATATTATACATATAAACCTTCCTCTTGAATCACTCTATCTATAAAAAAAATCGTCGCGACACCACACTGTTCAATGCGAAATAGAAATGAAAATATCTGGCTTGCTTTCTATAAGAGAACCGACGAGCGACGCCGCACAGCTTACAATAGCTTACTATAGCAAAAAGTGTCGTGACAACTTTTCGTAAGAATTTTTTCCGTCTAGCCCCCTTTCACAACGCGCGATAAGGAACTTCGTTCCAATATATTATCGAATGGATCAACCATAGTTAGTGAATAAAAGTTGTCCAGAAGAGTAATGCTGGCCATTTTTATGCTGATTATTTAGCCAGTTATCATTTCACCTGCTTTTTCACAATTACTTGGAGTAGACACAATATGTATACCTCTTCCATCGTACATATTGCAAAAGATATTGGCAATAGTTTTATGACCGGTCGCCTGCCTGACGTCAACCCTCTTTGGGAATGTAATTGTTGACCAAATAGCATCAAGGAAAGTTGGTAGGTCGATATAATTCCCTTAGTCGTCTAAGTACAAAAAAAAAAAGAAAATTGACCAGTGGTATTCCTAAAGAAAATCTGATATCCAGGAAAAAAGGGAAACTAGTTTTCTATCTAGTTTTAATCATATATCAACAAGGTGTTCGGAATGAATTCATAGCATTTATATCCTATAAAAGATTGTACACTGCAGGATATCGCCCTATTTCCTTGGAAGCCTTTTGTAAAACATCAATAGCCTTCATCGCGAAGGCAACACGCCCAATTTGCCGCCAATTTGACGTATTATTATGACTTATTGACATATCAGACGAGTGGTAAAGAGCTTTGACGTTTGTTGTCAGAAATTCATAAACCGATATATTATATCTACAAATATTCCAAATGTTAACTTTAATGCGTAACTGTATTATTTTATTAATATTTACATAGTTTGGAATTTCCAAATAGCTGCTTCAATTTAGAGAAAAATTTAAATTTGCTTTCGCGAGGATATCAATTTTAGAAACGATGTGCGAGACCAAAATTTTGAAATGAATTTGCCCAATTATTCAAACATATAATTAATTTTCTCTTATACTTAACTTGAAAACGGTTTGGAGTGTAATAATAATAATAGTTTGATGTATATCGTAGGCTAACTTTGATAACTTTGACAATCACTTCTGCCTGCAGTTGCCTTTAGATTATGGCATTACGTGTAATTAAGGATTTCATCCAAATTGATGCCTCTAAGACCATCTACTACACAACTCCTACATGGACTATGCCAAAGTGTGCATTTTATCCTTGAAATTCAATGCTCAATGGTCTTAGTAGTAGGTACAGATATAACAGTTAAAGCTAGAAAATCACCCTGTCTATGATATTACCTTTAGAAATGAGAACCTTAACTCTCATATTGCCAAGAACTAAGTTAAGAAAGATACTTTAAGATACTTCTTAAAGTAGGTACTTTAAGATGCTTCTTTTTTTGGTAATGGCAACCAGCTACTAATGCAACCCTATTGCTGCCAAAGTCGTGTCTTTATACAAACAACGGCGTGGTAGTGTCCATTAACGTTAGCAAATCGGGGCAATTTGAAAAAAAAAATATACTTCAATCGTTCTTCATAGTCATCATTGTATGACAATTGCTGAAGGAACAAAAATGTGATGCATTAATTTTGAATGTTATTAATGTGACATAAGACGACTACTCGATAATATGGAGGCTAAAGCAAAATAAAAACACAAAGCAGTCATGAGGACTGCCGACAGAAGTGAAAACTTAAACCTATCAAAAAATAATACCTTGTTTCTAAATAGATGTCGCTGTTAGAAATTTTGAATCACGGTATGGTTTCGATGCAGTAAATGACATAAGCTACTCGTTGCTAACACTCGCACTGGCCGACGGGTTGAGAGCCCTCAGCGCTCACCCACAGTCCGGGTAAAGTTGTCATAGCCATCTGAGGCTAACAACTAAGACACACAAAAAAAAAAAAAAAAAAAACTCGCACTGGCCTGTAACAGTTATACTGCGCGCATGCGTTGGAGTGCCATTGCGTTAAACGTTTAACGCAACCTTGTTGGAAGTCGTATTAGAAGTTTCACTTTAATAACATTAAATAACTATATATTTAATCCACGCAATCGATCAGAAAACGACTATCATTGATAGTTAAAGATACATTTTATTCACTACGCGTCCACCCACACAAAAAAACGTACTGGTCCCTCGTTAATTAAGTAATTAAGAGTAAGTATTACATCGCCATCTGAACTCATATACGAGTACGTTCTACTACTAAATTCGAGCCTCTTCCACAGTGGGAACGAAATTGAGTTAACATATCACGCTGTTCAGACGTATCAGAAGATTTTATTATAAAGATATCTGATGTTCACACGAGTATTACACAATTGAAATAAAACAATTTTTAACGAATTTTATCGCGTTTATGTTTGATTTTTAATTCATCATCATCATTTCAGCCCATATACGTCACACTGTTGGGCTCGAGCTTCCTCCATAATAGAAGGGTAATTGACCTACTATAACCACGCTGGTCAGACGTGTTGATATAGGGTTTTGTTTCGAGTTTTTCTTCTCTCGCATAGATGTCATATGCGTTCTATATCCCTTAGTCATCTCGTACGATCACCCACGGGTAAGATAGGAGGTGGTGAATTGTATTCTTACTCCGTCACCACACGGAAAGTTTTAATTCACCGAGCGACGTTTCAAAAAAATTTAAAATGCTCCTGGTCATGAAAGAGCTGACTAGGAATGTTGCAAAGTGTATTATTGAAATGTAGAAAATGTGTAATTGGTGTATGTGTATTTTATTTCGTAATTTTTCATCTCTTGCATAGATATAAACATATTAAAGCTGTCATTTATAAAACCCACGGTAAAGATACTGTATGCTGAATTGTATTATAACTCCGTCATAATATAGAATATGCATACATACATACATACCATCACGCTATGTCCCTTGCAGGGTAGGCAGAGAGAACAGAGTGCCAGAGAACTCTATCCTTGCATACTTCACTCGCTTCCTCAACATTCATAATTCTCTTCATACACGCTCGCCGGTTTCGGAGACTTTTGACTCCACCTTCCTTCTGTACGTGACCAATCTGGTCTAGGTAGGTTAGTCATCGGCTTAATGGAAATGCAAATGGATGGCTCAATGGCCGTCGATATAAAAGCTTTTAGTCATCTTTTACGACATCTAAAAGCAAAATAAGAGTTGGTAGTATTCGTAGCCGCTACCATACACACAAAATAAGTATAATGTTTGTATAAACATAGATTTATACTAAGTACAGACAACGAGACTGTGATATGTACATCAAAGTTAATTAGAGGGCTGTGATGCGCAAAATTCGCCAAAGGAAAAGGTTTAACAGCTAACACATGTGTATATTATTGTACACGGAGTACACATATGTATTTGTTGACTGGCATTGTTATGTACATACGAACCGTGACCCACTTGATTACGAAGTTAATTAGTATACTTAAGTAAGGTTTAAGTTACAATGATTAAGTTGTAAATCTTTAATGTGATTTAAACATAAATTATCATCGTTCTTTATGACTGCGCATATGGCGTGGTAGATAATCTACCATACTAATTGCGCGGGTTCGATTCATGTGCAGTCCAATTCTTTGGACTATTTTAATATGTGTCCGTTAATTACATATTTGTTAAGTACCCCGCAATACAATTATTACCTTAGTGCCGGGTATCGACTTCAAAAAAATAAAAAAATAATATTAAAAAATAATGTCTCTGGTTACAGATAAAGAACACTATGTGTGCTATAGAAGTAAATGAACCGATCCCGATGGTCAGCCCAGATTCAGCAGTAATATGACTGCCCTTATGTCAACTCGGACGTTCAAGACAGGGTGAAAATATACGTATTCTCTTGGAATAGACTCGAAGACCTCTATTCCAGGACACTAACATTGCAGCAGCATTGGTCTGGGAAATCTATGATAATAACTTGTTATCAAACAGTCTGCCATGCGAAACGATTCATCCATCAGCCCGTAGACGTCCACTATTGGACATAGGCCTTCCCACGAGGGGGGCAATAATGTCATAATCGCTGCGTTTGGCGGGCAGATTGGCGATCGTAGTAAATGCTACTAAGTTTCCTGGGTAATAGCCGCTGCCCACTCTCCCGGTGAGCCACTTTTTATGACTCCCACGAGCAAACCAGGGGTGACAACAATAACATTCTTTTCCCGTCAACGCACGGAAAATTCGTCCATCACACCGTTATTGACAAATGGAGTATCGTTGATGAGACATGGTACATTTCTTTAAAACTATACCTTGCACTAAGGAAATGATTATGGGGGACTTCATAAATATGTAATTAATGGACTAAATTCCATCTTGATTAAGAACAGCTTTTTGTAGATGTTACAAAGTTTTATCATGTGTACACATGTTACTTCGTCTTATTTGCTCATATCTTAACCACTATGCCATCCGTATAATCATGACGGTCTTGGGGGAATGAAATAGCCCCACATCATCATTCGTCATTCTCCCACTCTTATCCTAATTACTTGGAGTCGATACAATATGTACTCTTCTTTCATAGTACATATTGTAAAAGTGATTGGCAATAGTTATAACCGGCCGCCTGCCAGACGTTAACCCTTCTTGGGAATGTAATTGTTGACCAAACAGCATCAGGTGGCGTTGGCCCAGGTCGCGTTATAAGGCTCTTAGTCGTCTTTTACGACATCCACGAGCAAAGTAAGGGTTGGTAGTATTCGTAGCCACTACCACACAGCTATGGATGAGATACATATGTACGCAAAACTCTTAATCAGATTACATGATAATCATAAACCATATTTGGTTTTCGTGACCAAAAACCTAGTATCAGATATTATTTGCGAAGTTAGATTGGCACGGGATAAAAAGAGCGATTTCCCCCGGGAGCACACCTATCTTGTATTGGAGCCAATACAAATGAATTTCGTCGTTCGTGCCTTCCTTTTTTATTTAGAAAATCTATCGGCAGGTGGGTTTGGACTCTTCCTAGTAATTGGTTAGGAGAACTAGCTACATCTATAAAAAAAATGTTTATATATATGATATCGCTTAACTCAGAAACTATTTGACCGATCATTATGAAAATTGGTATGTATATGTATTTTTTCACGGAGAAGGTTTTCTCGCCACCAGGTGGCACTGCGATATATCAACTTTTTCAAACAAACTATCGGGCTGAGTTTGCTAGTATACTATTAAAATTCATTCAGTAATTTGTTTTACAATATTTCGAGTTTCTAATTATTATCACCATCATCCTGCTCTTATCCCAATTACTTGGGGTTGATGTAATATGTACTCTTCTTTCATCCTACATTTTGTAAAAGTTTTGCCTGTAGCTTTAAGGCTAGCCGTTTGTCTGAGGCCCTTGGGAATGTAACTCTTGACCAAACGACAACAGATGGAAGCTTATATAACAGAAGATAGAAGTAGAAAACTCTTATTCGTCTAGATTATGTTTCGACAGAAGACGCATATGCTGTTCTGAGAGTGAATTTAATATATATATTTTTTTTTATTGCTGATGGTGGTGGCAAACGAGCAATCAGGATACGTGATGGTAACTGTTATTGGCGCTTATGGAGCTTTGATATAACTAGGCTTGTGCCTATCATCCAAAAACCCACTTAGAATATTGGATCTCCTGCTCTCTCGTTCACTGAACAAAGCGCAACAGGACATTGCCATTGCTCAGACGTCGACGGATGCTCCGGACGGTCCACATCGCGGCTGGAGACAGAAAACAGTGTCGCCCAACCACTTGTAATATTAACAGCACAAATGGCATAATAGTTAAAATAAATACCGTACTAGGTTCGTGGGTTCAATTGCCACATAAGGCAATACTTTGTGCAGTGCAGCAGCACTGAGCAGTTTAGTAGTGGTAGTATTGCGCTTCGTTCGGTGAACGAGAGAGCCGGAAGCCCAACTGGGTGGGTTTGAGATTTATATTGGTAGGCAGAGGCCTAGCTATACCCTTGGTATTGTAAAGGTCCATGAGCGGCAGTGACACTTACCATCAGGTGTGCTGCTTGCTCGTTTGCCACCAAAAGCAGTAAAAAAAAGTCTACAAATGTTAATTCAAGGTTTGAGTATAATTTGTATCAGTTAATTATATATTCGTAAACTTACTCGCAATACGAAATTTATTTATATATATACATGTAAAGAAAAATATGATTTTCTTTAATTTAAACTTGCCCGCGCATCAAACGTCATTGAACGCACAGTGAAGCGACAAGTGACGTTTGTGTTTTTGGGAGCTATGAAAATAATAACCTATAAGCATCTCGTGATTGTTAAGAGAAAACAATAGTTTATAATATTATTAAAGTATTCTAAGTAATTGTGATTAGGAACAGACATTGTTAATAATAACATTAAATGTCGTTCAATGACGTTTGATGCGCGGGCAAGTTTAAATTAAAGAAAATTATATTTTTTCTTTACATACATACTGTCAACTAAAAAAAAACATAAATCTTACTATATAAGCATATATATATATATATATACTATATTAGCACGGCCATTAAGTTGATAAAAAGAAATATATAAAAATAACCAAATACATATTAGAAACAGCATATTGATTTCTAAGACTACAAAAGCGAGTTGTTTACAACGGTAGACCAAATCTTTCAATAGAGTAAACATAATAAAGATACAAGGTTATTCAACAAATAACAATTCTAGAACCCAATATCCTTTCGTACAAATGCTTTTGTCAATTTATTCTTGCTTTAATACTACTCAAATAAAATATATGGAGATATATTGTAAGACTCCTCGTAACTAATGTATATCCGAAAACGTAACCGAATCCAATACAAGTTTCAAATAATTACGGATAGGGTCGTTGTCTGTATGCGATACGTTACGACAGGTTTTCAATCAAGCAGCTGCTTGTTCAGCTGAACCGAGAGCCTAAACGTAAGCTTCTTCAAAGACGAATAACACGATAATCACATCATTATGACACGCAGCATTTCCTTTTTAAACACATACAGATACAATAATACATACATATCATCACGCCATATCCCTTGCAGGGTAGGCAGAGAGAACAGAATGCCAGAGAACTCTATCCTTGCATACTTCACCCGCTTCCTTAACATTCATAATTCTCTTCATACACGCTCGCCGGTTCTGGAGACTCTTGACACCACCTTCCTTCAGTACGCGACCAATCTGGTCTAGGTAGGTGAATCTCGGTCTCCCCCGGTACCGGTACATCGTTCCACTTTCGCGTTGTATATCTTCTTAACCAGACCAAACCTTTTCAAAATTTATCATAAAATCAAATATCTGCAACAGAAACCATACGATACTGTCGGATAATCCGAAATAATTTCATATACGTCATCATATCCAAAACGGATATAATCCATCCATTCATCAGCTCATAGACGTCCACTGTTGGAATAGGCATTACTGTAAGAATGCCACTCAAAATAGTCCTATGCCACCTGCATCCAAAGGACGTTCGTTATGTCGTCAGTCCACCTAGTGGGGAAATGGAAAGTCGGCCTGACTTACCTTACTGACCTAATGTGGGTATCGGTATAATATTATTCTAATATCCAGATCCGAAACTTTGTATCCAAAATATTCCCATTGAGGTTAATATAACTAAGTTAAAAAAAAAAGAGGCGCTCGGATAACTCTCAACAGTGGGGGCTTCCACTATAAACGTGGCAGTTGAAGAAGTAGGGTTTTTATTATTATTTTTATAAACATATCAATCAATGAATTTTGAACAAACTTTATAGTAAACATCATCTCAGCTCGTATACGTCCCACATTTGGGCTCGAGCCTCCTACAAAATAAGAGGGGAATTAACTTAATATAATACGCTAGTTAGATAGATTGCTAAAGGGTTTTATTTTAGGGTTTACTTTCTTTTGGGGTACGACGCCAGAAACCTCCGCGTGGTGTACCCTGGGTGCGGGCGACAGTCCCCCAGATCCCTCTGTTGAATTGTCGCCCGTAGCGAATCTCTGGCGCGAGGGGGGGTTCCCCAGCGATGGGTTGAGCCCCAATTCGCTCCTGACCCTCTATTTGTAGAGGATACAGGAGGCGAAATTTCGGACGGGCCCGGTCACTCATTAATTTGAGAGCTGGGCAGGCTTATGCCACCGCCGACATATCGTAAACCTGATATCTTGCTTCAAGACAAGTTGTCGTGAGGCGTAGTATCAGGAACGAGGGTCTTGGCTTAACCGCCCGGACCGCGAGGAAGACAACCTCTATAAAGAATTCGACCTTCGAATTCGGAAATTACCCAGAATCCTAAGTTCTGGCGTGCGGCGAGAGGATGCATGGCAGATGGGCTGTTCTGTTCCTAGCACGCTCCAGCCAGGGTACCGGCTGACCCCCTGGTTGGTAAATGTAGGCTTGCCCGGGTACAGGGATCTCTGCCCGGGTCGACGGTTTTTCTCCCATACTCGTGGGAATCAACATGGATTTTCTTATACCTACACCTACACCAACACAAGACGGGAATCCAGAGGATTCCCACATCACGGCCTTGTCAAGCCAACGTAAAACTGACAACGACGCCTCGTCCTCAGGACTTGAGGCGTCCGCCGAGGGCCCGGCACAGGCGAAAGAGGCCCAAAAAAAGAAGACGAAGAAGCGGCGGAAGGCCCATAACTGGTCAGGCAAGGGTTCCTCACGGGACCGGCAGCGTTTGGCGGAGCGGAAGGCGAAGGAGGAGGCCGCTGCCGCCAAACAGGAGGAAGACGGCGGCAGATCCACTGCAGAGCCGTCAATGGACGAGGGCGACAGTAGTGTCGCAGAGCCGTCCAGAGACGAGGGCAATGGATCTGCCGATATAATGGACGAGGGCGGTAGTTCCGCAGAGCCGTCCAAGGAGGCTAGCGGGTCGGCGGAGAAAACCGCTGCCGCCAGGTCGTCGCCGCGTCTTGCGGCTGCGGCCCCGACAACAAGGGAGGAGGCCCTCCCCTCGGAGGTGCGGAAGCGCCCCCTGAACAGGGATGGCAGCTCGGGCGCTGACTCCGAGGGGAGTGCTAACATCATGCCTCCTCCCAAAGTTCCGGCCTCTCGCAGAGGGCGAGGGGCCGCGGCGTCAGGTCGGACGACCCACTCCCCAGCCGGCGGAGTACGCAGAGGGGCGGAGGCTCGCAAGCGGACCGACGACGAGGCGGCCGCCGCGAGGGTGCTGGAGGTGTTGTCCGGCATCCCTCCCACCGAAGTGGCGGCCGCTGGTGCCCGCGCGAGCGGTAGCGCCCCGGACGCGAAGGCCCTGCAGGCCGAAAACGCCCGCCTTGGCGGCGAGGTGTCAGGCCTGCGGGCCCAGAACCGCCGCCTAGAGTCGGAGCTAGCCGAGGTGAGGAGGGAAAACCGCCTCCTCACTAAGGACGTGGCCGAGTTAAAGGCGCAGATGGCGCGACTTATGCCGACTGCGCCACTCGCGTCTTCGGCCAGCGCTGGCCGCCGAGGAGCTAGCCGCCCAACAGTTGCCGCTGCGCCGAAGACGGCTCCGACTGCGGAGCGCGCGCCGCCGACAGTCGCCGGCCCACCAAACGTCGTGGAGCAGGCCCCGATAGCGGCCCAGCCGTTAACACCGACCCCGCTGCCCGCGGTGGGAGGCGTGCCGGACGAGGCCTTGCGCGCCATCATCGACTCAGTGGTCAAACTGGTCGATGCGCGCTTGGCCGTTCTGGAGGCAAGGCTGCCTCCGGAACCACGTGTCCGGCCGCCTCTGGCCGCGGACAAACGGCCATATGCGGCACCAGCCCCCGCCCCGCTGCCTTGTCAGGGTGGCCGCGTGGGGGCTAGCTACGCCGCGGCCGCGGCTGGGCCCAAGTCCAAGGGGCCCGCTCCCGCGACGAAGAAGAAGAAGGTGGCACCGGCTCCTGCCGGACTGCAGTCGTCGCCAGCATCAACACCGCTAGCGACGACCAGCGCGCCCGCGACTGCGCCTTCCGCGCCTGGCACGCCCGCTGCGCCCGAACAGGGTTGGCAGGTGGCTGAGCGCGGCAGGAAAAGTCGCGGTCAGAGGAGGAGAGCGGCGACCAAGCGCGCCGCTGAGGTTGCCGCTCCCCAGGCAGGAGCCGGAGGTGGCAGCAGCTCGAAGAGGAAGAGGCCGCGCAAGGGGCTCCGGCCGCCGAAGACAGCCGCAGTGGTGATCACTGTGCTGCCTGAGGCGGCAGAAAGGGGCCTCAGCTATGAGGCCGTTCTGAGGAAAGCCCGGCAGGAGCTCGACGTCTCCGACATAGGAGGCGTCGAAGCCCGGACCCGCAAGGCCCGGACAGGGGCTCGGATTTTGGAGTTCCCTGGGGCCGAGGGCACCAGAACGGCCGATAGCGTGGCGTCGAAGCTGCGAGGTCTATTCGCCGAGGAGGGTGGCGTCAAAATCGCCAGACCCGTAAAGTGCGCCGAAATGCGCATCGCGGGTCTGGACGACTCCGTGACGGTGGAAGACATCCGGGAGGCCATTGCCTCGAAAACCGGGTGTCCCATGGACACCGTCCGGGTTGGCGCCATTCGCCCCGGTCCGGGCGGCGTAGGTGCCGCCTGGATGCAATGCCCAGTGGAGTCGGTCAGGCAACTGGCTGGCTCAGGCAGGCTCCTCGTGGGCTGGAGCTCAGCGCGAGTCACCGTGCTGGAGCACCGGCCTGCGAGGTGTTTCAAGTGCATGGCAGTCGGGCATACCCGGCCAACATGCACTAATTGCTTTGACTGCGGCGGACTCTGTTTCCGCTGCGGTCAGACTGGGCACATGGCGGCATCTTGCGCCGCCCCGCCCCACTGCCCCGCGTGTGCGGCGGGCAATAAGCCTGCCAAGCACCGCATGGGCTCGGGGGCGTGCAGACCTCCGGCTTCGGCTCCAAAGGGGCGGAGCGGCCCTTCGACTCCGGCCGCTTCAGCTCCTAGCGCGGCCCGATCGCCCGCCGCAAGCCAGGAGGTGATAATGGACACGGCCCATTAATGGCTGCCCAGTCCACTCACCTCCTGCAGGCCAACACCAACCACTCCGCCGGTGCGCAGGATCTCCTCCTGCAATCCATGGCGGAGTGGTCGATCGGTGCAGCCGTAGTCGCGGAACCGTACGTCGTGCCTGATCGCCCCAATTGGGTGGTTAGCCGGAACGGAACCGCGGCAATCGTCACCTCCACGCAGCGGCACTTCCCGTCCTTATCCCTCTTGGATAGGGGCGAGGAATTTGTCGCAGCGGATTGGGGAGGGGTCACACTGTACAGCGTTTACCTCTCCCCTAACAGGAGAATGGACGATTTCGGGGCCTCCCTCACCACCTTGGAGGCTTCGATACGGCGACTGGCACCGGGCCTCGTCCTGGTCCTGGGGGACTTCAACGCCAAATCCACGGCGTGGGGGTCCCCGATGACGGACGATCGCGGGCGGGCGATCGTGGAGTGGGCGGCGTCACTGGGCCTCTGTGTCCTAAACAGAGGCTCAGTGAACACGTGTGTGCGACAGCAGGGTGGGTCGATAGTGGACTTGTCGTTCGCTAGCCCCGCTGTCGCACCACGAGTGAGGAACTGGCGTGTCCTGGAGGAGGCGGAGACCCTTTCGGATCACCGTTACATCCGGATGGAGGTCTCCCCTCTCCGGGACCCCAGCAGGGGTCACAGGGCGGACCGAGCTCCCGCATTTCCGCGGTGGGCTGTGGGGCGGCTGGATAGGGACCTACTGGCGGAGGCGGCCATCGTTCACACGTGGCTGTCCTCACCACCCCCAGCGGACGGAGTGGACGTTGAGGCTGTCCGCATCCGCAGTGCGTTAACGCAGGTCTGCGATGCGGCCATGCCCAGGGTGCGGCGTCTACCTCCGAGGCAGGGGGTCTACTGGTGGTCCCCAAGACTGGCGGACCTTCGTGCGGCGTGCATTAGTGCCCGAAGGTCCTACACCCGCAGTCGGCGGCGTCGCCGCGATGTTGAGCGGGAGGGCCAGCTGTACGAGGCGTACCGCAGTGCGCGTACCGCCTTTCGGCTGGCCATCCGGTCCGCCAAGGACGCGAGTTGGCAGGAGATGCTGGACGGTCTCGACCGTGACCCCTGGGGTCGCCCGTATCGCGCGTCACTGAATAAGCTTCGTGCGCAGGGCCCCCCCCTCACCGAGACCCTCCAGCCCGACCTCCTTCGTAGAGTGGTCGCGGAGCTGTTCCCGCGGCAGTCGGAGCACACGCCCCCGGTCATGGCTTCGCCAGATCACGACCGGGAGGCCATCGAGAGTGTTCCGCCCGTGACGGAGTCGGAAGTGGGGGCAGCCGTGGCGAAGATTCGTTCCGCCACCACGGCCCCCGGCCCGGACGGAGTCCCAGTCCGGGTGTTGACGTTGCTCCTCGAGCATCTCGAACCTCGCCTCAGGCGACTGTTCAACGCCTGTCTGACGTCTGGACGGTTCCCTGAGTGCTGGAAGGAAGGGAGGTTGGTTCTCCTGCCAAAGCCGGGACGGCCCCCGGATTCGCCGTCGGCCTACAGGCCCATTGTGCTTCTGGACGATGTGGGTAAGCTGCTGGAGCGTGTCCTCGCTGCCCGCATCGTCCAGCACCTGGAGGAGGTGGGGCCCGATCTGTCGGACGCTCAGTTTGGGTTTCGGAGGGGGCGTTCGACCATCGGGGCCCTGCTACGCCTGAGGCAGACGGCCGCGGAGGCTGTCGCCGGCAAAGGAGTGCTGTTGGCGGTGTCGTTGGACATCGCCAACGCCTTCAATAGTCTGCCATTCAGCTGCATCAGGGAGGCACTCCGGTTCCATGGAGTGCCCCTGTACCTCAGGCGGCTGGTGGCAGACTATTTGGAGGGGCGCAGTGTCCTCTACGCGAGCCCCGCAGGGGACATTGTGCGGACGCCCATGTCGTGCGGTGTTCCGCAGGGGTCAGTTCTGGGGCCGACTCTGTGGGACATCGGTTACGACTGGGCGTTAAGAGGGAGTCTCCCCCCCGGGCTGAGCGTTATTTGCTATGCTGACGACACGCTCGTCACAGCCCGGGGCAGGACACTCGAAGAGGCGGCGAGCCTGGCCACTCTCGGCACCGAGGAGATGGTCAGGCGAATTGAGGCGCTGGGGCTCAGGGTGGCCCTAAACAAGACGGAGGCCCTACTATTCCATGGGCCCCGTGTGAGGCTGCCCATCGGCGCCTCGTTAGTCGTCAACTCCATCCACATCAGTATCCAGGCCCATATGAGGTACTTGGGCCTGGTGCTCGACGGGCGATGGTGGTTCCGGGAGCATTTCCGTCAAATTGCTCCCCGGCTGGTCGGCGCGGCGTCCGCCCTTTCTCGGCTCATGCCGAACGTGGGCGGACCCAGTTTCGAGGGCCGACGGCTGTATGCGGGGGTGATCCGCTCAATGGCCATGTACGGCGCACCCGTGTGGGCGGGGGCTCTGAACGCCCAGCTCAGGGCGGTGCTGTGGAGGCCACAGCGAGCCATGGCGGTCAGAGCCATTCGCGGGTACCGCACGGTGTCTACCGAGGCGGCATGCCTATTGGCCGGGACACCCCCGTGGGACCTAGAGGCGGAGATGCTCTCCGACCTCTACCGGCGGGTTACCTCAATGCGCGAAGAGGGTGGCTCCCCATCGTTCAACGAGATAGCCACCTGGCGCGAGGACGCCCGCCGAGAAGTCATCGCCCGTTGGGCTACGCGGCTGGAGAGGCCTAGACACGGTGTTTTTACCGTTGAGGCCCTCCGGCCCGTACTGATGGAGTGGATGGAGCGGCGGCACGGAGTCCTCTCTTTCCGGTTGGTGCAGGTCTTGTCGGGGCATGGTTGCTTCGGCAAGTACCTGCACACGGTCGTGCGGAGGGAGTGGACTCCGTCCTGCCACCATTGCAGTAGCGACGAGGACACGGCGCAACATACGCTCGAGGTATGTTCGGGCTGGGACGGGCAGCGCCGTGACCTCGTCGCTGTCATCGGTGCCGACCTGACGCTGCCAACTGTTGCGCGAGCGATGGTCGACAGCGTCAGGAATTGGGACGCGGTCGCCGCCTTCTGCGAGGCTGTCATCTCGCAGAAGGAGGCGGCGGAACGGGCCCGGGAGGATGCCCGTGACCCGGGCCGCCGCCCGCGACCGGGGCGGCGCAGGCGCGAGTACCTGCGCCTGATGCCGCCCTAACCGAGGCTTCGGGTGATCGGACCGGGGAATTGTCCGGTCACCCGACGTGAGGCCGCCGCGTGAGGACGACGCCTCGACAGCGAAAGCTGTCGGGGCGTCGACAAGAGAGGAGCCCGAGAGGGCATACCGCCGAGCGGGCCACCGAAGACAAAGATCGGGTACCGGTGGCCCGCTCGCATGGCGAAGAAGAGGTGCTTGCAGGGTGGGTCAATGGGGTTGTGCGCCGCCTCTTCCGTCACCCCGGACCGATTTGGCGGGGTGCGACGTCCATAACCCACCGCAAAAAAAAAAAAAAAAAAAAAAAAAAGGGTTTACTTTCTTTTGCATATATCTAAACTGAATATATCCTTTATGAATTCACAAATGGCGTAGTGGTTAAGATAACAACCTTCTGTGCTAGTGCCGTGGCTTCAATTTCTACGCAGAACAATACTTTGTATGATTTACAAAGTGTTGTTTTGAGTCTGGGTGTAATTTGTCTGCGTTCATTATATGTTTGTAAAGTCCCCCGCAATACAAGGATTATTTCCTTGGTGCAATGTGGAGCTTAAAAAAATAGTTTTTTACGATAGCCAAAGGTGGTGAATTGTGTTTTTATTCCGTCACTACACGGCAAAACTTTATAGTAATATAGCTTAAATAACTTCGCCAGTACTTCCTTCACGTAGGAATTGTAAAGGCCGGCAGAGGGCTATCCCTCAGCCAGCCAGGTAAATGGGGTTCAATTCAGTTAACAGTTCTCTCCTGGGTAATTTTATAACATAAACTGGGATAGGTAAGATCACTATACAAGATAACAATATCCCCTTGGGAAACAAACTTGCCATGTTCCACAATGGAAAAAGGTGGATTGATTCATCGATTACTACTTTCATATTGAAGTTACTCAATCAATCACCCTTAGAATAATAACACATAGAAACCTTTTCCACGCACGAAATGTGTGCCACTAAGTTGGTGACGAAAATGTCACCCTACACCAGCCCGTGTTCTCCGTGTGGTGACGGAGTAGAATACTATTTACGACCACATATCTTACCCGTGGGTGATCGTACGAGACGACTAAGGGATATAAAACGCATATAACATCTATGCGAGACAAGGAAAACTCGAAACAAAACCTTATACCAACACGTCTGACCAGCGCGGTATAGTAGGTTAATTTCCCTCCCACTGCGGAGGTGGCCCGAGCCCAACAGTGGGACATTTATGGGCTGTGATGATGATGATTATGATGACACCAGCCCGTTCCATAGTGTGCAAGATCATTACGTTCTATTTTATAGTAGTGTGCGTGTATGCTCGTGTAATCGCTTGCACACTAACCGAATTTCTGGCTTCACTTTTTTAAGCACTTAGAGCGGTTCCGCCGACATCCGATCCGAATCCGCGAAAATATGGTCCGTCGTAGCCGTAGAACAATTTCTATGGTAATTTACGCACTACATCCGATCCCGGTCATCCGATTTCTTTCCGTCATTCTAGAATCTAATCTCTATGCCGGAGAAGATTTTTGACGAACCGATGTGGGCATAGAATTATTTGTATGAACGTACGTCTACGTTCTTCGTACGTACAATAGTATTGCCAGAAGTTGACGTCGATTTAAAGGACTCATGATCAACGACGTGAACACACTGCTGTGGCGTAAAATCACGTAATTCGGTCCGAGTTTTCTAGCCCACACTTTCACGGGTTCGGATCGGATTCGGATCGGACGTAGTGCGTAACCGCTCTTAAAGTACCGAACTATCACTCTATGTGTTTTTATTCTAAGCAATCACCATAAGATCTAATATATATTATTAGAGGTACATTCGGCCAAGTGCGAGTCGGACTCACGCACGAAGAGTTCTGACTACTAATAAATAAATTTCATAATTATCTACAAAACTTAATTCATCATCATCATCACAGCCCATATATGTCCCGCTGTTGGGCTCCGGCCTCCTCCATAATGTGAGGGTAATTAACCTACTATACCACGCTGGTCAGACGTGTTGGCATAGGGTTTTTTTTCGAGTTTTCCTTCTCTTGAATAGATGTTATATGCGTTTTATATCCCTTAGTCGTCTCGTACGATAACCCACGCATAGAATAGGGGGTGGTGAATTGTATTCTTACACTTACTAAAATTACACAATTACATTGTGTAGTCTTAGTTATGATGAAATAATTTCTCTGAGTGTAATAAGTATCCGGCAATTATAGAGTCCGCCGTGACACAAGTATGTTTACTGCTGAGAATTGTCATTAAAAAGAAATTTAAATCGAATGTCAATTCGACCGTAAAACCTATTAAGATTGCATAAGATTTTCGAGAAGTTCCAAGCAACTGTCGTAATTACAAGTCTGGTTTTGAAAGTGACACCCGCTTCAAATAGTGCCATCGTTAATTCAAATTAATTTTAATTTCAAAACTCTACAACAACTCAATCTTTATGACAATCTTTAATAGGTCAAATTCATCTCCATTTATATCTTACTACTGAGCTCGAGTCTTTTCAACAACAGGAGGGAAATTGACTCAACATATCACGCAGGTCAGGCGGATCAGTACACTATACTTCGCAGGTTCATTCTCTTGCAGTAATTTTTATCTGTTCGCATACCTTAATCGTCTTTTACAATCACCGGTGAAAAAGGCAGCAATGGTGATACATTGTATTCTTAATTTGAGTTATTATTTTCATGATCTTTTGAAATAGGAGAAAAAGGGACTTAAAACGGAACGATCATGACTATAATCACAGCCTATATATGTCCCACTGTTGGGCTCAGGCCTCCTCCGTAATGAGAGGGAAATTAACCTACTATACCACGCTGGTCAGACGTGTTGGTATAGGGCAGGGGAGAGCAACCTGCGGCTCGCGAGCTAAATCTGTAATTGGAAATCCGATTGAAATCGCCTTAACAATTAGACCAATGTAGGCGGGTACGTATGATAAACAAAGTTTGACTACCATTATCATCCTTTCGGGAAATGTTTCACATGCCATCTATCAGAAAATGTTAATTTGTTTCTATTCAATAATATAACATTTCAGTTAGAATTATATTAAAATATGACACGACCGAATAATCTAAGGTAACAATGCCAATCCAAATTCGAACATTCCTTAGGGAGATTCACCTCAGTTTATTTCCGGAAAAGATCATTACCACTTTCCAGGATCAAAGGCAGCATCAAACTGGAACAGAACACTAAAATTCTCAGGTTTCAAACGGATTCAAAGGAAAAGAAAGAGAAAATATTCTTTAAATGTCGGTCTAGTATTCTTGTTGTTGGTATTAGGTTTATTCAACGTCAGGATTTATTCAACGTCGGATTAGGTGTTGTAGAATTTCAAAATTATTAGAATTTATTCAACTTGGATTAAATATTTCAAAGTTGATTGAAGTTTTGTAAAAGCGGTTATAAATAATGATATATTGAAACATTTTTTTTTTGTTCGTATCATATTATAGTTAAGTAAATGTTTGTATATCGTTAAACATCTGGATGACCGAGCTTAGCCTGCTTCTTTTTTTTTGAAAATATGTTTTTTGGAAAACGTGCTGTGGCTACGAATACTAGCAACTCTTACCTGTAGATATCGTAAAAGACGAGTAAGAGAGACCGACCGACGATATCGACCTGGGCCAACTCCATCCAATGCCGTTTCGTCAACAATTCTTTTCTCAAGAAGGGTTAATCTTAGACAGGCGCCCGGTTATAAAAATATTGCCAATAGTTGGAAGAGAGGTACATATTGCGTCAACCCCAAGCAGTTGGGATAAGAGCAGGAGATAGATGATTTTTTGGCAAATATACTTAAGATATTAAAAAAAATATGATGAAATAATTTAAAAAAACTATAAAAAATAAAAAAGGAAATAATAAAAAAGAGAAAACCAAAAATCGAACCGGTGCTGTCCGGATTAGACTGCTAGATTTCCCAGAGCACCACACTCATAGATAAAAAGGGAGTGCTGAATTGTATTCTCACTCTATTACTATAAAGAGGACAGCTCATATCACTGTCGCCAAACGGAATAGCTTAAGATTTTATTTACGATCTTCCTTCATTTGCTGTGATGTTATTCGTTAACTTAATCGATTTTCAAGCTACCAGAAAAGTGTAAAGTTATTAAATTATAATCCCACTATGTCTTTTATCTCATTTCAGCCCACGCAAGTCCCACTGTTGGACACGAGCTTCTTCTGTAATGGGAGAGAAATTGACCTACTATACCACACATGGTCAAACGTGTTGGTCTAGGGTTTTGTTTCGAGTTTTCCTTCTCTTGCATAGATGTTATATGCGTTTTATATCCCTTAGTCTTTTACAATTACCTATGGATGAGATAGGGGGTGGTGTATTGTATTCTTACTCCGTCACCACACGGAATATTTCTTTACACTGATAATATATAGAACTTAATAATGTTTAATATAACTACATACACACTAAATCACGGCACAAAATACAGGTACAAAGGAACGCAATCGAACTTAAGATCTTAAAGATATCTCAATTGGGAATTGGCGAGAATTTATTGGCGTGTTGTAAATTCTGCACTAGTACAGGATAGTTCAGGTACATATATATCTAGATATATATAATTATCAGCTATCATTGCAACTAACACTTTAGTTTTCGATGGCAGTAGTAAAAAGCCGATAAGGATTTTTTTTTAACAACAATGTCTTACACAACATCGTTATCATCATCAACTTGCTGTTATCCCAATTTATTTGGGGTCGACGCAATATGTCTTCTCCTTCCATAAAACTCTATTAGACGTCATCTCTGTGGTCACTCCGCAGTTCCATCCATATTTTCTTCGGTATTCCCTAACCCCTTACGCCTTCGATATTCATATTTAAAACTTTTCTCACAACAATACTTTCATCCCGTCTCATCACATGTCCATACCATGTCAATCTTTCACACCGTAACTTTTCCGCCACTGGCGCAACTTTCAAACTTCCTCTTATATGTTCATTTCTTATTTTATCATTATCCTGCACAACAAATAGAAATAATTCTTGTATTGCGGAGGATTTTACAAACATATAATTAACGAACACAAATGACTCTCAGATTCACAACAATTGACTGCACAGATGGCGTAGTGGTTAAAATAACGTCCTTCCATGCCAGTGCCGTGAGTTCGATTCCTGCGCAGGACAATACTTTGTGCGATCCACAAATTGTTGTTCTAAGTGTAGGTGTAACTTGTCTGCATTAATTTCATATTTTTAAAGTCCCCCGCAATACAAGGATTATATCCTTAGTGCAAGGTATGTTTTAAAAAATAAAATTTGGTTCTCACAAAGTATTATACTGGGCGGAAATCAAATCCGTGACATTTGGTATGATCTATTGGTATTTTAACCACTAAACTATCTGTGCAATCGACACATATATCTTCACATATGTTAAATAAAATTAACCGTAAAATCTTTTAACGATCCCTTAATTAATTCAAAAGCGCTTCAAGTGAAATACTGATATCATTATACCTCTCACTGCAACGAATCCTTTCATAAAAAAGGCAAAAAAAAAAAATATTATTTCAACGTTCGACTAAGCACAGTTCATTAACATTTTTGCAGCAAAAGATTCTTTTAAAAAAAAATCTTTTTTCGAAACACAACAGTCCACAGGAACGTATCCATTTTCGTATTGCGTCGAACTTTACATATGCAATTAAAATTCAGGATAAAATCGTTTTAAGTGAAAATCGAATCTACCACACTCGGTACCAAGTTTAGAACTTAGACTGGCACTAATGTGCACTAAAAAAAATATTATTTTCGCATTTTCTAATAGCAATTTTTTTTTTCTCATTTTCTAGTAGGTATGAAAGAGAGTATTGGTGTAAAGATGCGAAAGGGAATGCTCCGATGGTTCGGACATGTGGAAAGAATGCCGAATGAACGTCTGGTTAAGAAGATATACAATGCGAAAGTGGAAGGATGTAGGTACCGGGGGAGACCGAGACTAACCTACCTAGACCAGATCGGTCATAGGAAGGTGGAGTCAAGAGTCTCCGAAACCGGTGAGCGTGTATGAAGTGAATTATGAATGTTGAGGAAGCGAGTGAAGTATGCAAAGATCGAGTTCTCTGGCACTCTGTTCTCTCTGCCTACCCTGCAAGGGATATGGCATGATGGTATGTATGTATGTACCATTTTCTATCTATCTATGTAATCTATCTATCTATTTATCTATCTAATATCTTTAAACGAGCAATTCTAATAATTTAACTATTAAGCGGATTGCATATGGACCAGACGAATTAGCATAACGTTTTCACTAATTTCGAGTCATTTTTATGTCAAAACTTATGATGACTTACATCTAAAAATTAAATCACGAATATATGTTACGTCATGTAATTTTATTTTTTATTTATCGAAAATAAGGTATCTTTTTTACATAAGATATATAGAGAGAAATGCTTGTAAAACAAATCAATAGACTGAAGATATCTGTTGGTAGAAAAACAAAGTTTTTTTTTCTTCTTTGTCGTGGACACTTCTATCCTATTCTTTGTGTTCGCAGACATTCACACCGCATACCGAATGCTGAAAAATATACTGACATTTACTTACCAAGACTAAAATATTTTTACTTACGTAAAAATATTTATGTCTAAAGAACCGCTTTTTGAAGTGAAACTTCTAATGTGACTTCAAACAAGGTTGCGTTAAACGTTTAACGCAATGGCACTCGAACGTATGCGCGTAGTATACCTGTTACAGGCCAGCGCGAGCGTTAGCAACGAGTAGAGTGTTGGTTAAAGGCTATTCAGGTTTATAATAACCTACTGCAATCGCCAACGTACCTGTTAAGCTGCTCCATCACGATTTGATCCATAAAAATACGTTCTCCCAGAGGAAGACCCAAAGCCAATAGTGGATATCCATGAAATTAAGGGTGGCTAGGTGGATTAAAATGAAAGTTCGCATTTCCAACTATACGAAGAACAAAGTTACATATGATTATGATACCAGATCGTTTTTATTGTAGTTATAAAATTAAACTGATCTATATATAAGAGGAACAAATATTAAGAAATGAATCAATCATACACAAAACATTTAAGAAAAGTGATATTACTGATTTTGTGTTTGACGAATTTTGAATGACTCTTCTCTAAAGTAATGATTATGCAGATGTAACATTATTCTACGGATATGTCGATTTATTGCATAACTGGTGAAGATAAGTAGATCTTGGCTGTTTTAAATAACCATGAATCCATGCTGATCCTGCATCTATATCCGATCTCCGACTTCTCCGAGTCTCTCACTCACCGAACGAAGCACAGTAGAAACGAACTAATAGTAATTCTACTATATTACTTAGATTTTCTGCAAAAGTATGTGTGTGTGAATACTACCTCGAACGAGCTGGACTATTTATTATTGCAGACAAAAAAAACTAAGAGATTTTGTTCATTGGTTCTTGCAGGCCTATTACTAAAACACAGCCAGAACTTATTTTACAAAGTAACAATACCGTACAACATTAAATAATTTGGTACGGGTTTTCGGTGTAATGTAGGGTCGTTCCCCTTACCCTATTTTCCTTGAAATAAACAGTTCAGTGAAAACTCTTATCACTGTCTCTGATAATATCTGCCTGAGACAGTGACGTTATAGAAAAAGGTCTGTATTTTTGTCGAAATAATAATTTTATTGGATAACATAAGAAGTGTGTAACACATTTGTTCTGAGTAGTTCTTAGAGAACAAAGTTATTCTGTTATATTTTAAAACAAATCCATAGACCTATCAGCCTATACCTATATGTTTTTGAATATAAGCCTATCCAAATGTGAATCATGTCATAATCACTACGCGTGGCGGATAAGTTGGTGATCAAAAGAAAGTAAGAAAATATTTTATTTAGCCCTTCAGTAGCTTCTCGAAACACACATGATAGGTTATAGAATCTCATATTTAAAAAAATAAAATAAAAGAACAGATGCGACCAGAAAAGAAAGTAAACAAAAGAATAAAACTACTTTTACGGATTCTATCGCGTTTATATTTGATTTTTAATTTCCCGACGTTTCGAACACTTTTCAGTGATCGTGGTCACGGAAGGACTCCCGTGTCCTCCCGTGGTCCTCCCGTGACTATGATCACTGAAGTGTTCGAAACGTCGGAAAATTAAAAATCAAATATAAACGCGATAGAATCCGTAAAAGTAGTTTTATTTCAAAAAAGAATAAAAATAAATAAAAGAAATTATACCAATCAATTTATGTTAAGTTTAAATTTAATTAATGAAAACATATATGGTGTTAAATTAAATTAAACCACTTCATGATAATTTGGGTGGTTATCCCGAAGTAATGGTTGGTTCATTAAAACGTCACCAGACGAGAAATAACTATCCAATATCCAAAAGTATTCCATATATTAATTTAGTATATATCTAGAGCTTATAATTACACGAAGAAGTAACAAATAAATGTAATTTATTTCTAGCAATACGGCCATATTGCTGACAGTTTTCTGTTTAAAAGAATAAACGGACCAGGTCATCCAAGATATCATAACTCTTGAAAAAAGTCCTCGCCCGAGCAGTAGCAACTTGCTACTTCATTTAATTCGGCAAGTGAAACAGTCGTACACCTGAACTCCAAATTAGATAGGTAACAATCAGATTTGGCCCCTGGTATTCAAAACAAAAAGAAATAAAGTGAATGGGGCATTGTACGCTTTTATGAAGAGTAGGAATGTGTCTAAAAAGGCACGCCTAGCTGTACATAAGGGAGTATTAGTGCCCACTCTCATGTATGGCAGTGAAAGTTGGATTTGGCAGGGAAGACATGAAAGTAGAATAAATGCTGTAGAGATGAGAGCTCTTCGTAGTATGTGTGGTGTAAGTTTGAAAGATAGAATTAGGAATAGTGTTATAAGACAGCGCTGTGGTGTGAATGAAGTAGCGGCAAAGATAAAAAAGGGAATGCTGAGGTGGTTTGGCCACGTGGAAAGAATGAGTGAAGAAAGGTTGACTAAACAAGTATACAAAGCGAGTGTGAGTGGGACGATTACAAGGGGAAGACCACGTCGTACCTTTCTGGATCAAATTGAAGATGTATTATCGAAAGGTCAGGTTAAGAGTACGCGTAACCGTAGAGCATGCATGAAGACTGTGATGAGTGTGAATGAAGCGATGGAGGCATTTCAGGATCGTGGTTTGTGGCAATCCGTAGTCTCTGCCTATCCATCTGGGAAACAGGCGTGAGGTTATGTATGTATGTATTCAAAACATGAATGCCAGTTATCATTGGTCTCTTTGCTTATTTACAATTTCCACATGAGAGATCATCACCATCTCAGCTCATATATGTATGTCCCACTGTTGGGCTCGAGCCTCCTCCGTAATAGTAGGGAAATTGACTTACTATACCACGCTGGTCAGACGGAGGTATAGACGGGGGGATAGGGTTTTGTTTCGAGTTTTCCTTCTCTCGCATAGATGTTATATGCGTTTTATATCTCTTTAGTCGTCTCGTACGATCACCCACGGGTAAGATAGGGGGTGGTGAGTATTCTTACTGCGTCACCACACGTGAAATGAGAGATATTAGGGTCATAAGTCTTCGACGTCCTGTGCTTATAAAGTTCACGTTAACAACCAGTAACATATATAATCCTTACTAATATTATAAATGCGAAAGTAACTCTGTCTGTCTGTTTGTCGCTCTTTCACGCCAAAACTACTGAACCTATCTAAATGAAATTTGGTACAAAGACAGTCTAGAACCTGACAAAGGACATAGGCTACTTTTTAATGCAAAAAAGGGTTGTAAAGGGGGATGAAAAGTTGTAAGGAATTATCGTCATTTTTAAAGGCCAGAAGCTTGAAACTTATTTTTAGGTCATTGGTTAGATATAAATAAATATGACATTAATTATCCTTAAGGGGTAAAATAAAAATAGGGGATGAAAATCTTTAGGAAACTAACCTTTTACGCGGGTGAAGCCGCGGGCAGAAGCTAGTTATAAATAAACTATCATTATACGATCTATCTATATCGATCACAATATATTCAAGCGGCTACCATTAATAATTTGCGAAATAAAATTACGATCGACACGACAGCCTATATAATATTGGTCCTGTTGACATGACTATGCAGACCTGACCGGCTATTGAACAGGGGCCTTTTAATTAAAACGTAAGCTTGCGATCAGTAAACAACAAATATGACCTGGTATGATATTTTTATTTTTTACAATATACATACATACATATCATCACGCCATATCCCTTGCAGGGTAGGGAGAGAGAACAGAGTGCTAGAGAACTCTATCCTTGCATACTTTACTCGCTTCCTCAACATTCATAATTCTCTTCATACACGCTCGCCGGTTTCGGAGAGTCATGACTCCACCTTCCTTCAGTACGTGACCAATCGGGTCTAGGTAGGTTAGTCTCGGTATTTTTAAATTATGTTATTTATATTTATCATGTCAGCTCATAAATGTCCCACTGCTGGGAAATAGTCTTCTCTAGAGTGAGTGGAGAACTGATTTAATTCTATCACGCGATATAAAATTTTATTTTGAATTTACATTTTTTAGCAATGTTTTTATCTGCTTGCGTCCCTAGTCATCTTTTACGATTCTCTGTCGTGAATTATGTTATTAATCCGTCACGTATACCTCTCGTAGTAGTCCTCTCGTGACAATGAACGCTGTAATATGTTCGATACTTTGAGAAATTAAAAAATCAGATACAAGCGCAATAATATTGCTAAAAACAGTTTTAATTCAAGAATTTATTGTTCGCGTAGACATCTGAAATTATATCTTTCTTTCGAATTGAATAGTTTGAATGATCTATAATTATCATACAAAGGTCTCAAGAACCGATCAAAATCTTAAAATCTAATATCTTCATTATAGAGATTTCATAAAAAAAATATTTTACATATTCCATTGCGTTTGTATTTGATTTTTAATTTCACGACGTTTCAAACACTTTATAGCGTTCACGGTCACGGGAGGACTGTTCGAAACGTCGGAAAATAAAAAAAAAAATAAACAAATACAAAGAAAAAAAAAAAAAAGAAATACAAATGCGATAAAATCCGTAAAAATAGTTTTATTTCAAATGACTCGCGTAAACATCAGAAATCATTATCGAACATTTCATTAAATTTTTCTATAATGTGTAAAATTTTCTTCAAAAATATAGTTTTAGAGATTAAATAAAATTAATCATTAATATTAGTATACATAAAATATTATAATTAAAAATATACACAATATACTAAAATCAGGAACTGTAGAATTAGTTCTGAGTATACAAAAGGATATTTATCTATTTCAATAATCGTCAGAAACGCCCTAAGAGTATAACCCAAATCTCACTAACTAGGATAATCCAAAAGAAATACACAAAAGAAATACAAAAGAAATACAAATGCGATAAAATCCGTAAAAATAGTTTTATTTCAAATGACTCGCGTAAACATCAGATATCATTATCGAACATTTCATTAAATTTTTCTATAATGTGTAAAATTTTCTTCAAAAATATAGTTTTAGAGATTAAATAAAATTAATCATTAATATTAGTATACATAAAATATTATAATTAAAAATATACACAATATACTAAAATCAGGAACTGTAGAATTAGTTCTGAGTATACAAAAGGATATTTATCTATTTCAATAATCGTCAGAAACGCCCTAAGAGTATAACCCAAATCTCACTAACTTGGATAATCCAAAACATTCAGATATGACCAACAATACCTTTAATTAACCCTTAAGCGACTGAACCGAAACGTTTGAAGGTACTTAAGACCCCTAGATATCATTCGAAGGGTTTTATTAAGACATCAAAACCAGACGTTATTGTCAAAGGAAACTTGTACCTGACATCACCAGAAAATCAAAATTACACGTTCACGTTAATAATTTAATTATTTTTATAATGAACCTTATTGAATTGTTTTAAGATAGTAGTTGTATATTTCAAGCGAAAAAATATGTTTGTAGATATAACAAAATAGGTTACTGATTTTATCAGATAATATTTAATTAGAGATGTAGATTGCCGACTGTTAGATGCGTAGGACAGAGCGATTGTCAGGGTTTTGATTGAACGTGCTAAAATAATAATTATGCTGATTCCCGAAATAACTTTTTGATAATTTATAGAAATGAATAGGAAATTTGAACCAATCAACTAGTTCATTTTTTTTTTAATGCAGTACTCCGACA
This sequence comes from Lymantria monacha, assembly GCA_905163515.2. Taxonomy (NCBI): domain Eukaryota; kingdom Metazoa; phylum Arthropoda; class Insecta; order Lepidoptera; family Erebidae; genus Lymantria; species Lymantria monacha. Next base: position 6,583,347 of record LR991107.1, on the reverse strand, counting down.
TAACTCAATCAAAGTAAATTCTGAGTGACAGTAAATTCAGGACATCTATTTAAAACCAAAGTGAACTGTCCCTGTGTGGCGACAAGGCAGGAATATAATTATCCATCCGCCTTTACTTGATCCTTTTTACGGTGGACTATGGATGCGCCTCGCCCGGCCAAATCATAAACCAGACCAGATAAAACCAAATCGTGAACTCGAAACAAAACCTAAACCAACATTTTTGACCAGCGTGGTATAGGAGGTCAATTTCCCTGCCATTATGGAGTAGGCTTAAGCCCAACAGTGGGACACATGGGCTGAGATGAATGAATATGAGAGGGATTGCATCTGTTAAAATATTAAAAACGAACTTGAATTTGTTGCCCCTTGGTGATCATAGAGTAGTTTAATAAATACTTAATTTTCCAATCATATTTTAGAATATATGATTGTAATATGTATAATAATATATGATTGGAAAATTAACAGCTGTGTGGTAGCGGCTTCGAATATTACCAACCCTTGCTTTGGTCGTGGATGTCGTAAAAGACGACTAAGAGCCTTATAACGACCTAGGCCAACTCCATCTGATGCCGTTTGGTCGACAATTGCATTCCCAAGGAGGTTTGACGTCTGGCAGGCGACCGGTCATAAACCTATTGCTAATAACTTTACACAATATTTACTATGAAAGAAGAGTACATATTGTATCGACCCCAAGTAATTGAGATAAAAGTAGGAGAATGATGATGATATTAGAAATAATATAGAGAATGATTACTTACGACATAACAATACCGGTAAAAAAAAATTAATTACCTGTAACAAACAATAAAACATTTTATAAATAACTTAAGAACCATGTGAACAAACATTAAGAACCATGTCAACAGATCGAAGTGTGCTTGAGACAAAATCATTCTGATTTTTTATTTTTGAAGGTTGTTTATAAGTCTGATTACACTTCGTCTGAGCATCAAGAATGACATTGGGGCAGCAAGAGCCCATAATCCACTGCCCGTTCACCGTATTTGTGCTTTTTAGCTGAATTAATTATTAGCACATTTGAAGGATTAACCTTTCGGATACTTTGCCCAAGTCACGTCCCAGTGTAAGTTTGGGTGAGAACCAACTATTATAACGTAATAATACTAAGAGGTATTATTATTTATAAAAATCATAACCTATGAAATAATTAAATACAATCTTTTAAATAGTTATTACATACTAAGTATATATTTCTTCTGTACTTGTGTTTGATGACTGAGCTCCTTCGGAACAGCTGGAAAGAATTTAATTTTTTTTTTTGTGTACATTTGAGTATTGACCACGAGGTGACGGATTATAAGAGACGAGTAGGGGATATAAGATGCATATAACATCCATGTAAGAGAAGGAAAACTTGAAAGAAAATTCTATACCAATACGTCTCCCGCTCGCTTGGCGAAGAGAGGTACGTGTAGGGCGGGTCTATGGAGTCGCACGCCGCTTCTTCTGTCGCCCCGTACGGATTAGCGAGGCGTGACAACTCTCATAACGCGCCGCAAAAAAAAAATACCAATACGTCTGACCAGCGTGGTATAGTAGGTCAACTTCCCCCCCATTATGGAGGAAACTCGAGCCCAACGGGGGACATATACGATGCCGATGTGATGGTGATATTTGAGTAAGGTTTTGCGTGGTTTAGATTCATAATTTAATTCGATAAATGCCGTTGTTATAAAGAAGTTCCGATTTTATTTCTTCTTTAATTGAAGTACAGAACGTTTTCTATTGGGTCCTCTATTTTTTTTTCTACCTACATGACAAATTCGTCTACACGCTAATTGGATTAGTAAAATTTTATTTCAAGTTTTCCTTCTTATAAAGCGATGAGTTGTGATTTACACGCATTAATCGGTAACTCATAGCATCGAAAATCTTTTATACTCATATATCATGAGATATGAATAATTCTCATAGTTGCGCATAAAAAAAAATATAATAAAAGCATAAAATTCAATCACTAAATATAAAAAAAAAACAAGCAAAATAACCAAGTCATCGGAACCTCTCTTCATTGAGTCAATTTTTACCCCTAAAAAGTAAGGTGGTAATGATAAATAGGTTTAAAGGAGAGGGGTGTCTCATAAAATATTTTTTTCTTTTCGTATCAAAGAGTGGGTTCAAGTCGGTTTCAACGGATTTCCGCGTTCTCTTCTGAAAGAAAGTACGGTCAGAAAATTAATAAATGTTAAATTAAATAAAATATTTAGAATTCCTTTTTCATTTTTATTTATAGACATCGTTAATCAGCCCATAAATGTTGCTAAATATAGGCCTCCCTAAAAAGGCATAACGCAACAATTGGTTATTAGAATAGGTGTTATAAGTTCTAAAAGGACTGCTGCTGAGCTTTCACAGTGTCGAGCATGGGTACAATCGTACATTCTATCTCCAGGCAAAACAATTTAAAATTAATATAATCCAGAAATTATTGATCTGAGTTTGGGTATTTGCGTAAAGACTCCTGTGATAAAACATTTTTTCATTATTGTGGAGTGCTGTTTTAGAAAAATATATACCTACATCTACTCGTCACGAATAGTCATTTTATTTTATTAATAGCCTTATAAAAACACATGGAATAAGGGAAGGCGTGGTAATAAAATATCAATCATTAATAATTTGACTGTAGAGATGGTCTAGTGGTTATTATACCGACCTACAGTGCCAGTGTCATAGGTTCAATTCCCAGGCAGGATAATACTTTGCGCGCTCCATACATTGTTGTTCTGAGTCTACCGTAATTTGAGCCCAATTATATGGTGCAAATCCCTCGCAATATGAGAATTATTGCCTTCGAGCCGAGATTTGTAGTTTAAAAAAATACAAAAATACCAATCGAATTGAGAACCTCTTCCTTTTTGAAGTCAGTTAAAAATTAAAGTAGTCACTTCACCATCACCTTAAAATGGTAGACAATGCAAATGGAAGTTCTATATTTCGGAGTTTTTATCCTTTTATTTTTATTTTGTACTACGAGGACTTTATAAACTTACAAATAATGCAGACAAATTACAGCCAGACTCAGAATCTTTCTCAGAATAGTTTATGGAAACAAATCGTATTGTCCTGCGCGGAAATCGAACTCACGACACTGGCATTATAGGTCAGTTGCATTCCCAAGTAGGACAAATCTTAGAGCGATCCATAAATGTCCAAATCTAGATGCATAGACCATTTAGACTTGGTACAGATGTAAGTAAAAAGTATGGTAAGTAATTTCAGTTTTAATGGTCGATATTTGTGAGATGATCGTCGAGTGCAAGTGAAAATCCTGTACTCATCTGCGCCGCCCCAGGTGCCGGCGGCGGAGCGTATCACCGAAGAGGATTTCCTCTCGGAGCCGCCCCGCCGCCTCTTTCCGCAAGACGACTGTCTCGCAGAAGGCGGCGACTGCGTCCCAGTTCCTAACACTGTCGAGCATCGCTTTAGCAATGGTCGGCACCGATGACTGCGACGAGTTCACGGCGCTGCTCTGCCCAGGCCACAGACCTCGAGCGTGTACTGCGTCGTATCCTTTCCCTCCTCACGACCGTGTGCAGGTACTTGCCGAAGCAACCATGCCCCGTCAAGACCTGCACCAGTCGGACAGAAAGAACCCCGTGCCGCTGACTCAACCACTCCATCAGCACCGGCCGAAAGACCTCGACGGTCCTAACACTGAACCGAGGCCTCTCCAGCCGGAATGCCCAACGGGCAATGACGTCACGGCGGGCGTCGCCCATCTCGCTGGGCGAGACGGTGCCGCCCCCCGCCCGCGTCGCCAACACCCGCCGGTACAGTTCAGCGAGCATCTCCGCCTCCAAATCCCACGGTGGAGTTCCAGCTAATAGGCACGCTGCCTTCGTCGCCATCATGCGGTAATATACTCCACCCTGAACTAAGGAAATAATCCCTGTATTGCGGAGGACATTACAAATATGCAATGTCACGCAGATAAATTACACCCAGAACAACACTTTGTAGATCGCACAAAGTATTGTCCTGCGTGGGAATCGAACCCAAGGCACTGGCACGGTAGGTCGGTATATTAAGCACTACGCTACCTGTGCAGTCAAAATTGATCTTTATAAATATTTTATTTAATAATTATTATTTTGCTATCGGTACCCCTCTTACCTAGCCGCGGTAAGCCGCACCTCACTCATTCATCTTCCATAAATTCCATAATCATTTGTTATGAGATAACGCCGCCACAGACGTACACATTCACTGATTTGCACAGTTCATATAACCTACTTCATATTTATGTAGACTTTGACTGAAAACGGAAACAATCTTAAGTGCTTCTTATCAACAACCAAATTTTCGGTAGCTTTTATCATTACGCTTATGGAATAAAGAATTTAATTCTAAAGCAACACGTATCTGTATATAAAAAAAAAAAATTCCAGGTCTTAAGAAAGGACTTGGAGACCTGTTAATATTAATTCAAGAGAAATTATTTACATTTGATATAAAACTGCTTTGATTGATATTATAAATTGATTGATATTATGAACGGATTTTAATTTGATAATATGAATGTTGAGGATGCGAGTGATGTATGCAAGGATAAAGTTTTCTGGCACTCTGTTCTCTCTGCCTACCCTGCAAGGGATATGGTGTGATGAGATGTAGGTATGTATAAAACTATTACTGTCTAGTACTGACGCGTGTGATTTTTAATTGCCCGATGTTTCGTACACTACAGCGTCCATGTTCAAGAGAGAACTGGCTTCCCAAACAAACGCGATAGAATCCGTAAAAATAATTTTATTTCCAATGTGTAAAATTCGCGTAAACATCAGAAATAGTGTTCCCCGAATGCAAGACCAAGACTAGAGTCTCGCAGTATTCCTTAGACATCATTTTACGAAACTTTTGGTAAAAAGATTTTGTATTCTCAATACCAGTACACGGGAAAATAATTTGATGTTATTTAAAACGGTCTCATGATAGATAGGTGTGATTATAGCCCCACTCACGTTAAGTAGTATGTACCTAACTATTGATAGTTATACAGTTAGTGCCACTAAATGAATGAATGAGTTAGATTTCTCATTTCTATGCGGATTTTTCGTTTCTATCAAAGCAAGTGACTCTGTGTGATTCTCACAGCAAGAGTTGCAAGAGTCTTGCATTTGGGCAACACTAATCAGAAATCATTAAATTATTTACACGTGACTGTAGCAATAATATACAGCCGAAAGTAAATCTATATTAGTTATCTAGAATTACTAACATCTTAGAGCTATATCTAATGTATCCATGCAATACCAGTAACACACGTCAAGACGGAGGAATTATTGTGGTTGCCATAGCAACAGAGGCTTTATGCCGACGTGATAATCAGTCATAATACTGTTGAACAATTAATGCGTAGTCCAATAGTAGGCAAGTAAGGACAAATACCTCTCTAATTGATTATACATGCGAAATGGACTGTACATCCACTTGTGAAGATAATATTGTGGTCATTGAAGCCGTAATGTTTATTAATATTGGCTACGTGAAGAGGTTAGCTTCCTCCCTCAAAGGTGATTGAGGGGAGTGATGAGTAGTTCACTTGTGATCGAATGCTGCTTATGGGTTTTTTTTTTCAGACATAATCTTTTACATTATATTCGAGAATTATATTATACATTTGGTGACGGAGTAAGAATACAATTCATCACCTCCTATCTTAGCCGTAGGTGATCGTAAGAAACGACTAAGGGATATAAAACGCATATTACATCTATGTAAGACAAGGAAAACTCGAACAAAACCCTATACCAACTTGTCTGACTAGCGTGCTATAGTAAGTCAATTTCACTCCCATTATGAGGGGGCTCGAGCCCAACAGTGGGATATAACAGTAATTATGTTCATTTTTTGTTAAAATTCAAAAAGGAACCGTAACTTGGTTATCAGCGCCCAATCAATATTAACGACTTGACTTATTAACGGACAATGATTATGAAAAAGTTAATTAATATAAAGAAGTGAAATATTATGGTACAATTTATGAGGACAATTGTACAAGACTTCATTATATTCAGAGAGTTAATATAACAATGTATTTGACTGAAGGGCTTTGTATCCATGGATATGAATAAATATTAATAAAAAAAAAAGTGTGTGTGTCAGCTTCGACGCACGACTGGAGTTTACTCCTTAAGTACGATTATCAAAACAGGCGCAAAAAAAGCTCATTTGACTAAAAATAATATATATATATTTTTATTTACATTTATTAAAACTGTTCAGTGAAGTATTATCGCATGTCAGAAAGTGAAAGGTGCGCAGAATAGGTTGCGCACCAAAAACGTAACGAGGTCATTCGATCACTAGATTTTACTCCTCAAATTTTTCTCATACCGGGCGCCTTATATGAAAATCGATTCTTAAGGAGTAAACTCCAAAAACAAAATAATGCTTGACCCCATTAAGAATAGTTGGAATAAAGTAAATTAAGTTAACAAAATAAAAATCTGTTAAATAAAGATCTATTCACTGTGTGGTAGCGGCTACGAACACCACTTTTTTTATCCAAAAAAAAAAAGAAAATAATCTTCGTCGCCGCTACCACACTGCGAATTGATTTTTATTTTGTCAATTTTATTTACTTTATTCGTGGATGTCGTAAAAGACGACTAAGAGCTTTATATCGAGATAGGCTTTTTTTTTTCTTTTTTTTTTGTGTGACTTAGTTGTTAGCCTCAGATGGCTATGACAACTTTACCCGGACTGTGGGTGAGCGCTGAGGCGCTCTCAACCCGTAATCGAGATGGGCGTTGGCCCAGGTCGATATAAAGCTGCGGTGGTATTGACAACCTGACGCCATTTGGTCAACAATTACATTCCCAAGGAAGGTTGACGTCCGGTAAGTGGTTAGTCGTGACACTTTTTCAATATGTAGGAACAGGAGTGCATATTGCGTGCGTATAAGAGCTGGAGAATGATGAACATGATAAAAATCTATAAAATTATTGGAGTTTACTCCTTAAGAATCGATTTTCATATAAGGCGCCCGGTATGAGAAAGATTTGAGGAGTAAATACTAGTGATCGAATGACCTCGTTACGTTTTTGGTGCACAACCTATTCTGCGCACCTTTCACTTTCTGACGTGAGATAATACTTCACTGAACAGTTTTAATAAATGTAAATAAATATATATATATATATATATATATATATATATATATATATATATATATATATATATATATATATATATATATATTGTTTTTAATCAAATGAGCTTTTTTTGCGCCTGTTTTGATAATCGTACTTAAGGAGTAAACTCCAGTCGTGCGTCGGAGCTGACACACACACTTTTTATACTTCGTTTCGAAGTACATCTTCCTACCATACTAACAAATTCACAAACACTTTTAATATCTTGTTAGCTTCTCGAGTACCTACACTTAAAATGACATTTTCACTAAAATAAGCAAATATTTGCAATATTTGCATTATATTTCTTGAAATAACTCTATCTCATCAATTGAAGCGTGACGAAATAACGAGACGATCGACTGCCATCAATTATTAGATGCCGAGAAATGTAAACGTAAGATGCAACCTTAGAAATTTTATTCTCCATACAACTTACGGGCACAACGTCTCGTAAAGTTATATTGTTAGTAATTTTAAAGTTAAAAACTCAGTGAAATATCAGCTGCATTTACTAAAAGTTTGTGTAGGTACATATGAAAGTAACCCTGTATAGAGACGAATTAATAATAAAATATTTCACTATACTATATTATTTACCTTTCGTTGACAGTTTTAAAAACTCACTAATAGATCACCAGTAGAATAAGTGGTAGCATTATCATAGGCAATTTATAACAGCAACTAAAATCGCCAATTCATTTCTCAGGCGTATTAATTAGCCCGTGAAGGTAAACCGCCGGGCGGACCACCGAAGATAAAGACCGGATTCCGGTGGCCCGCTCGCTCGGCATAGAGAGGTACATGTAGGGCAGGTCTATGGGGTCGCGCAACGCTTCTTCTGTCGCCCCGGACGGATTTAGCGACGTGTGACCACTCCATAGTCCGCCGGCAAAAAAAAAGACGTTTTAATTATGACATTATTCCTATTGATTATGACCGCAAAGATGGAATAGTGGTTAACGACCTAATGTGTCGTGGGTTCATTTCACTCGTAATACAATAATTTGTGCCATTCACAAATTGTTTTTTTTTTAGTCTGGGTGTAATTTGTGTTTGATATTTGTTTTTTTTTTGTTTTCCGTATGGTGACGGAGTAAGAATACAATTCACCACCCCCTATCTTATCCGTGGGTGATCGTACGAGACGACTAAGGGATATAAAATGCATATAACATTTGTGTGAGAGAGGGAAATCTCGAAACAAAACCCTATACCAACACGTCTGACCAGCGTGGTATAGTAGGTCAGTTACCCTTCTATTGTGGAGGAGGCCCGAGCCCAGTAGTGGGACATATATGGACTGAGATGATGAATTGTGTTTGTAAAGTCACCCCGCATTGCAAGGATTTTTCCTAAGAGCAAGGTGTTGTCTTTTGTTATGGAGTTGCGTGCCATGCCTTCCGTCGCCCCGGTCAGTTCAGGTAGGTAGTCGCCATACCTTAGCCCGATGCCAAATGAAAAAAATCATGTTGTCTATAAAAAAACTATTTTATGGCTTATGTAAATACTATGCAATATAACAGACCAGATGTATGGATAAAAATATTAATCTAACTGCAATTTCATCATAAAAATATACACATAATTTTAAATAGCTGTGTGGTGGCGGCTACGAATACTATCAACCCTTACTTTGCTCGTGGATATCGTAAAAGACGACTAAGAATCTTATATCGATCTAGGTCAACTCCATCTGATGCCGTTTGATCGGAGGGTTGACGTCTGGCAGGCGGCCGGTAAAAAAACTATTGTCAATAACTTTTACAATATGTACTATGAAAGAAGAGTATATATTATATCGACCCCAAGCAATTTGGATAAGAGTAGGAGAATGATGATGATTAAGTTAAATAATTTTATTGTAGGTTAAGAATAAATATATCACCACCTCTTACTATTTCGTGGGAGTCGTAAAAACCAGCTGAGGCAGCATCAGTAGTAGATTCGGTGACAAAGGTTCCTCATTGCTGTGATAGCCAAGCCAGCCGAACGCCGAGATTATATGTATCATTATCTCTCTTCTTTGTTCATAACTGGACGCCTGATAGTTTGATGATAATGATAACGACGAGGTAAATGGTTAATATGTTAAAATATTTTTTTGTACTACTACTAACGTTTACGCAAGTATTACACATACCCGATTACGAAACGAAAAATGATATAACAAGCGGGATCATTCAAGTCATTCATCAAATATCATTTTTCGTTTCGTAATCGGGTATTTATAAATAATTAAGCATATTAAATGCTAAAAATTTCAGTAATTTGAAGTATTACACATTTGAAATAAAACTATTATTACGGATTCTATGGCGTTTGTATTTGATTTTTAATTTCACGACGTTTCGAACATTTTACAACGTTCATTGTTACGCGCTAACAATAGTGTAAAGTGTACAAATGCGATAAAATATAATTGGGATTAAATCCGAAAAAAAAACATAGTTTTATATAAAATATAAATATATATATATGTAGGTACCGGGGCAGACCGAGACTAACCTACCTAGACCAAATTGGTCACGTACTGAAGGAAGGTGGAGTCAAGAGCCTCCGAAACCGGCGAGCGTGTATGTAAAGAATTATGAATGTTGAGGAAGCGAGTGAAGTATGCAGGGATAGAGTTCTCTGGCACTGTGTTCTCTCTGCCTACCCTGCAAGGGATATGGCGTGATGATATGTAAAATATTATTGTATAGTAAATTATAGTAGTATGATTTTAAAGTGGATTAGTTAATAGATTTATTGGTTAATAATGAAGCGAGCAAGCGTGTGAAATGATATTACAGGTATATATAACATGTATCTGAAATTTAATATTCAATAATTTATCCCATGGTGAACGAATTAAAATATAATTCACCACTAATTTATCATCCCGTGCGTATTGTAAAAAACGACTTTTCCTTCTTTTGCCTGATATTATCTACATATAAGAGATATATGTATATGTAGATAAAATTAGGCAAAAAATTTATTTGAGATGTTGGACTTGAACTTCCCCTGTAATGGGTGGGAAATTGACCTACTATACCACGCTGGTCAATCGTGTTGATACATGGTTTCACTTCGGTTTTCTTTCTCTTGCGTAGACGCTATATGCATTTTTGTTCATTGTACCCTCTAGTTGTCACCTACGATCACCCCCAGGTAATATAGATGGTGAATTATATTCTTACTCCGTCACCACAAGGATAATATAGTACATGATTCATCATTCTCCTACTTTTATCCCAATTATTTGGGGTCGATAACTGTATTAAAATGAATGAAATAAGAGTACATACTGATATACTTTTATTTCATAGTACATATTGTAAAAGTTATGGGCAATAGTATTATGACCGGCCGCCTGCCAGACGTCAATCCTCCTTTTTTTTTTTTTTTTTTTTTTTTTTGCGGTGGGCCATGGATGTCGCACCCCGCCAAGTCGGTCCGGGGTGACGGAAGAGGCGGCGCGCAACCCCATTGACCCACCCTGCAAGCACCTCTTCTTCGCCGTGCGAGCGGGCCACCCGATTTTTGTCTTCGGTGAGACGTCAATCCTCCTTGGGAATGTATTTGTTGATCAAACATCAGATGGAGTTGGCCTAGGCCGTTATGAGGCTCTCAGTTGTCTTTTAAGATATCCACGAACAAAGTAAGGGTTGGTAGTATTCTTAGCCGCTACCGCACAGCTTTATATAGTACATGTTTATTAAAACAAATTTATAACAAAGACATTCAGGTCATACACTAAACATAATCTTCAGCAATATCAGAGATTTGATATCTGATAGCAAATGTCGGCCCCGAGAGGTCTGATTGAGACGTCAGCTTGTCAACTATCATCTATACTGCCTTCAAACAATTAAGAAATGTTGAAAGTTAATCAGAGCTTAAAAACAAGGCTCAATATAACCTTAGTTTTATTACGACCTAAGTAGACGTTCCTCATGGGGTACTATCCCAGAAACCTCCACGCGGTGTACCCTGGGTGTGGGCGGCGGTCCCCAGTTCTTCTGTTGTACTGTCGTCCGTAGCGAATATCTGCGCGATTTCGCTCCTTACTCTACTACAGTCGTAGTAGAGGGTATAGGACGCGAAATATTGGGACGGGCTCAGTCACTCATTCATTTGAGGGCTGGGCAGGCACATGCCACCGCCCACACATCGTAAACCTGGTATCTTGCTTCAAGACACGTTGTCTTGAGGCGTAGTATCAGGAGCGAGGGTCTTGGCTTAACCGCCCGGACCGCGAGGAAGACAACCTCTATAAAGAGTTCGAAGTAACATTCGAACTCGGAAATCACCCAGAATCTTAAGTTCTGGCGTGCGGCGAGAAGATGCATGGCAGATGGGTTGTTCTGTCGTTAGCACGCTCCAGCCAGGGTACCGGCTGACCCCCTGGTTGGTAAATGTAGGCTTGCCCGGGTAAAGGGATCTCTGCCCGGGTCGACGTTGTGTATCTCCCCTACTCGTGGGAATCTCATGGATACCAATTTAAAAATACCTTTTAACACCGACGGGAATCTGTGCGATTCTCACACCACGGCCTTGTCAAGCCAAAGAAAAACTGACAACGACGCCTCGTCCTCAGGACTTGAGGCGTCCGCCGAGGGCCCGGCACAAATCGTGGAGGCCCAGAAGAAGAAGAGGAGGTCGCCTCGAAAGTCTCGGGGCAACGGCCTGAGCCACAAAAGGCGGCTGGAGGAGCGGCGAGCGCGCAGGGAGGCTGCCGCCGCTGAAGAGAAGAAGGACGGTAGACTCGCAGCAGAGCCGTCGACGGACGAGGGCGACAGCGATGTCGCAGAGCCGTCCGAAGACGAGGGCGGCGGGTCTACCGTCAGAATGGACGAGGGCGGTGATATTCCCGCAGGGCCGTCCAAAAACGACAGCGGGTCGGCTGGTGAAGGCCCCACTAGGTCGTCGGCGCGTCTAGCAGCAAAGACGCCGCCGGCGACCGCGACTAAGAAGGAGGAGGCCCTCCCCTCGCAGGTGCGAAAGCGCCCCCTGAGTAAGGGAGGCAGCTCGAGCGCCGAAACCGAGGGGAGCGTGGCCAACATGCCTCCACCCAAGATCCAGGCCTCCCGAAGAGGGCGAGGGACCTCGGCCATGGAAAGGGCGGCGGCGGTCGCTGTCCGCGCCGGCGAGGCCACGGATCTGCAGGCCGAAAATGTCCGCCTTAGAGGCGAGATGTCAGGCCTGCGGACCCGAAATCGGAACCTGGGCGACATGCTGGCGGAAATGCGTCGGGCAAACCGCCAGCTGTTGATAGACGTGGCCGACCTCAAGGCGCAGGTGGCGCTGTTCGTGTCACCCGCGACAGCCGCGCCATCGGCCAGGGCCGGCTACTCGGCGGCCGCTGCGGCGCCAAAGCCGCCTCGCGCTGCGGCGCCGACGACGTTGGGTGATGGCGTCTCCGTCACACCCGTCCCCGCGGCGAGGAAGACGCCTGCCGCCGTAAAGCGCGCGTCGCCGGCTGACGCTGGCGCGGTCGCCGCGGCGAAACTCCCTGTCCCGGTGGCGAGGTTGACGCCTCTCCCCGCGGACCGCTTGCCGCCAGCTAGCGCCCCTGCGGCGCCAAAGCCGCCAGGCGCCGCGGAGCGGGCCCCTGGAGAGGCTCAGCCGACCCCGACGCTGGAGGTGGGAGGCTTGTCGGACGAGGCCCTCGCCAAAATCATCAACGCAGTTGGCAAACTCGTTGATGCGCGTGTGGCCGTTCTGGAGGCAAGACTGCCTCCAGAACCACGTGTCCGGCCGCCTCTAGCCGCGGATAAGCGGCCGCATGTGGCACCAGCCCCCGCCCCGCTGCCTTGTCAGGGTGGCCGCGTGGGGAGTTACGCCGCGGCCGCGGCCGGGCCTAAGCCCAAAGGCCCCGGCCCAGCTCCGAAGGGACCCGCCCTGAGGAGGAAGACGGCTCCGGCTCCTGCCGGACCGCTGAAGTCGCCCGCAACAACACCGCCGGCGACGACCAGCGAGGCTGCGACGAGGCCTTCCGCGTCTGGCACGACTGCCGTACCCGAACAGGGTTGGCAGGTAGCCGAACGCGACAGAAGGAGTCGCGGCCAAAGGAGGAGAGCGGAGGCCAAGCGCGCCGCTGAGGTCCCCGCTCCACAGGCAGGAGCCGGACAGAAGAAGAGACCGCGCAAGGGGCTCAAGTCGCCGAAGACGGCCGCAGTGGTGATCACTGTGCTGCCCGAGGCGGCCGAGAAGGGCCTCAGCTACGAGGCCGTCTTGAGGAAGGCCCGGCGGGAGCTAGACGTCTCCGATATTGGAGGCGTCGAAGCCAGGACCCGCAAGGCCCGGACGGGGGCTCGAATTCTCGAGTTCCCAGGGGCCGAGGGCGCCAAGACGGCCGACAGCGTGGCCGAGAAGCTGAGAGGTTTGTTCGCCGAGGAGGGTGGCATCAAGATCGCCAGGCCCGTCAAGTGCGCCGAAATGCGCATTTCGGGTTTGGACGATTCGGTGACGGTGGAAGACATCCGGGAGGCTATTGCCTCGAAAACCGGGTGTCCCATAGACTCCGTCCGGGTCGGTGCCATTCGTCCCGGTCCGGGTGGCGTAGGTGCTGCCTGGGCGCAGTGCCCGGTGGAGTCGGTCAGGCAACTGGCCGGCTCAGGCAGGCTCCTCGTGGGCTGGAGCTCGGCGCGGGTAACCGTGCTTGAGCACCGGCCTGCGAGGTGCTACAAGTGCATGGCGGTCGGACACACTCGACCGACGTGCACTAATTGCTTCGACTGCGGCGGATTGTGTTTCCGCTGCGGTCAGACCGGGCACGTGGCGGCATCTTGCGCCGCCCCGCCCCACTGCCCCGCGTGTGCGGCGGGCAATAAGCCCGCCAAGCACCGCATGGGCTCTGGGGCGTGCAAACCTCCAGCTTCGGCCCCAAAGGCGCGGGGCGGCCCTACGACCACGGCCGCTCCCGCTCCTAGCGCGGTCCGATCGCCCGCTGGCGAGGAGGTCATGGATACAACCCGATAATGGGTACACCATCCATGCACCTCCTCCTGCAGGCCAACACCAACCACTCCGCCGGAGCGCAGGATCTCCTCCTGCAATCCATGGCGGAGTGGTCGATTGGTGCAGCCGTAGTCGCGGAACCGTACGCCGTGCCTGATCGCCCCAATTGGGTGGTCAGTCGAAACGGTACTGCGGCAATCGTCGTCTCAACGCAGCGGCACTTCCCGTCCTTGTCCCTTTTGGATAGGGGCGAGGAATTTGTCGCGGCGGAGTGGGGAGGGGTCACGCTCTACAGCGTATACCTCTCCCCCACTAGGAGGATGGACGATTTCGGGGCCTCACTCACCACCTTGGAGGCCTCGATACGGCGACTGGCACCGGGCCTCGTCCTGGTTCTGGGGGACTTTAACGCCAAATCCACGGCGTGGGGGTCTCCTGCGACGGACGACCGCGGGCGGGCGGTCAACGAGTGGGCGGCTTCACTGGGCCTCTGTGTTCTGAACAGAGGCTCGGTGAACACGTGTGTGCGGCGGCAGGGCGGGTCGATAGTGGACTTGTCGTTCGCTAGCCCCGCTGTCGCGCCACGGGTGAGGAACTGGAGTGTCCTGGAGGAGGCGGAGACCCTGTCAGACCACCGGTACATCCGGATGGAGGTCTCCCCCCGGGAATCCGGTAGGGGTCACAGGGCGGACGGAGCTCCCGCGTTTCCGCGGTGGGCTGTGGGTCGTCTTGACAGGGATCTACTGGCGGAGGCGGCCATTGTCAGCACGTGGCTGTCCTCACCACCCCCAGCGGACGGAGTGGACGCTGAGGCTGTCCGCATTCGCAGTGCGTTAACGCAGATCTGCGATGCGGCCATGCCCAGAGTGCGGCGGCGTCCGCCTCCGAGGCAGGGGGTCTACTGGTGGTCCCCAAGACTGGCGGACCTTCGTGCGGCGTGTATCAGTGCCCGAAGGTCCTACACCCGCAGCCGGCGGCGTCACCGCGACGTCGAGCGGGAGGGCCAGCTGTACGAGGCGTACCGCAGTGCGCGGACTGCCTTTCGGCTGGCCATCCGTGCCGCCAAGGGCGCGAGTTGGCAGGAGATGCTGGACGGTCTCGACCGTGACCCCTGGGGTCGCCCATATCGCGCGGCGCTGAACAAGCTTCGCGCGCGGGCCCCCCCCCTCACCGAGACCCTCCAGCCCGACTTCCTTCGTAGGGTGGTCGAGGAGCTGTTTCCACGGCAGTCGGAACACACGCCCCCGGTCATGGCTCCGCCAGATCAGGACCGGGAGGCCGACGACGACGAGAGTGTTCCGCCCGTGACGGAGTCGGAAGTGGGGGCGGCCGTGGCGAAGATTCGTTCCGCCACCACGGCCCCCGGCCCGGACGGAATTCCAGTCCGGGTGCTGACGTCGCTCCTCGAGCACTTCGAGCCTCGCCTCAGGCAGCTGTTCAACGCCTGTCTGACGTCTGGACGGTTCCCTGAGTGCTGGAAGGAAGGGAGGTTGGTTCTCCTGCCAAAGCCGGGACGGTCCCCGGATTTGCCGTCGGCCTACAGGCCCATCGTGCTCCTCGACGATGTGGGTAAGCTGCTGGAGCGTGTGCTCGCTGCCCGCATCGTCCGACACCTGGAGGAGGTGGGGCCCGATCTGTCGGACGCTCAGTATGGGTTTCGGAGGGGGCGTTCGACCATCGGGGCCCTATTACGCCTGAGGCAGGCGGCCGCGGAGGCCGTCGCCGGGAAGGGAGTGCTGTTGGCGGTGTCGTTGGACATCGCCAACGCATTCAATAGTCTGCCATTCGGCTGCATCAGGGAGGCGCTCCGGTTCCATGGAGTGCCCCTGTACCTCAGGCGGCTGGTGGCAGACTATTTGGAGGGCCGCAGTATCCTCTGCGCGGGTCCCGCAGGGGACATTGTGCGGACGCCCATGTCGTGCGGCGTTCCACAGGGGTCGGTTCTGGGGCCGACTCTGTGGGACATCGGGTACGACTGGGCGTTGAGAGGGAGTCTCCCCCCCGGGCTGAGCTTGGTGTGCTACGCTGACGACACGCTCGTCACAGCCCGGGGCAGGACACTCGAAGAGGCGGCGAGCCTGGCCACTCTCGGCACCGAGGAGATGGTCAGGCGGATCGAGGCGCTGGGGCTCAGGGTGGCCCTAAACAAGACGGAGGCCCTACTTTTCCATGGGCCCCGTGTGAGGCTGCCCATCGGCGCCTCGATAGTGGTAAACTCCATCCACATCAGCATCCAGGCCCATATGAGGTACTTGGGTCTGGTGCTCGACGGGCGATGGTGGTTCCGGGAGCATTTCCGACAGATTACTCCCCGGCTTGTCGGCGCGGCGTCCGCCCTTTCTCGTCTCATGCCGAATGTGGGCGGACCCAGTTTTGAGGCCCGACGGCTGTATGCGGGGGTCATCCGCTCGATGGCCATGTACGGCGCACCCGTGTGGGCGAGGGCTCTGAACGCCCAGCTCAGGGCGGTTCTGTGGAGGCCACAGAGAGCCATGGCGGTCAGAGCCATTCGCGGGTACCGCACGGTGTCGACAGAGGCGGCGTGCCTGTTGGCCGGGACACCCCCGTGGGACCTAGAGGCGGAGATGCTCTCCGACCTCTACCGGCGGGTTATCACAGCGCGCGAGGAAGGTGGCTCCCCATCGTTGAGCGAGATAGCCACCTGGCGCGTGGATGCCCGCCGAGACGTCATCGCCCGTTGGGCTACGCGGCTGGAGAGGCCTAGGCACGGTGTGGAGACCGTTGAGGCCCTCCGGCCCGTACTGATAGAGTGGATGGAGCGGCGGCACGGAGTCCTCACCTTTCGGCTGGTGCAGGTATTGACGGGGCACGGGTGTTTCGGGTTGTACCTGCACCGGGTCGTGTATCGGTCGGGAGTGGACTCCGGCCTGCCACCACTGCAGGAGTGACGAGGACACGGCGCAACACACGCTGGAGGTGTGTCCGGGATGGGAGCGGCAGCGCCGTGACCTCGTCGCTGTCATCGGTGCCGACCTGACGCTGCCGGCCGTCGCGAGAGCGATGGTCGACAGCATCAGGAACTGGGACGCGGTCGCCGCCTTCTGCGAGGCTGTCATCTCGCAGAAGGAAGCGGCGGAACGGGCAAGGGAGGATTCCCGCGCCCCGGGCCGCCGCCAGCGGCCGGGGCGGCGCAGGCGCGAATACCTGCGCCTGATGCCGCCCTAACCGAGGCTTCGGGTGATCGGACCGGGGAATTGTCCGGTCACCCGACGTGAGGCCACCGCGTGAGGGCGACGCCCCGACGGCGAAATCTGTCGGGGCGTCGACGAGAGGAACCCGCGAGGGTGAACCGCCGGGCGGGCCACCGAAGTTAAAAATCGGGTCCCGGTGACCCGCTCGCACGGCGAAGAGAGAGGAGTTTTTACGGTGGGTCTATGGGGTCACGCGCCGCCTTTTCCGTCACCCCGGACCGATTTGGCGGGGCGAGACTAATCCATAGTCCACCAAAAAAAAAAAAAAAAAAAAGACGTTCCTCATAATTGGTAAAAATAAGAACAACATTTATAATAAACTAGCAGACCCAGCCACGCGTTGCTGTGGCTGAGGTACCTTCAGTAACACGTGGTGGTTATGCTAATAGATTGTAGGTTCTATGAAACGTTTGTACATTTAACATAGCGCCATCTATTAAATACTTACTCAATCTAGTCAACAGATACCGCCATCTGTTAGAATCGTTTGGAGATAACAGATAATTGTGACTGTCAAATAATAGACAAATAATTTGCAATAAAGTAATATTACTATAAATTGAGATAGAAGCTATCCTATCTTTTAAGTTGGATGAAACTACACATGCTGTGCACATTTGATTAAAATCGGTTGAGTACTTTAGGAGTCCATCGCGGACAAACAACGTGACACGTAATTTATATATATTAAGATAATAACATGTACATGTCTCCGAAACGACTACACCAATTTTGATGAATTTTGCGTGTGTTCGGGTGAATTGATATATAATATGGTTTAGATAAACAATTAGACACTAGATAGCGCCGTTGATCAGTTTTAAGAAAAGCTGTTTTTAGATTTGTATAGAACAGCATCAGCAAGTATTAATATATCTATTTTTATAATATTTAAAGAAAGACCCCATCTTTTTTACTTTAAAGAAGACACCACCTTTTTTTTTTTTTATTTTGGTATGGATGCGTCTCGCCCCGCCGAATCGGCCCGGGGTGACGGAAAGGCGGCGCGTGACCCCATAGACCCAGCGTAAAACTCCTCTCTCTTCGCCGTGCGAGCGGACCACCAGTACCCGATTTTTGACTTCGGTGGGAAACAAGACACCACCCTGCACTAAGGAAATAATCCTTGTATTGCGAGGGACTGTACAAATATGTAATTAACGCCAACAAATCACACCCAGACTCAGAACAACACTTTGTGGATCGCACACAGTATTGTCCTGCGTGGGAATCGAACTCACAGAACTTGTACGAAAGGTGGGTATCTTAACCGCTACACTATATATGCAATCACTGTGCAGGTGAACTACTAAGCTTAATTCATCATCATCGTCTCATCATTTCAGCACATATATATCCCACTGTTGGGCTCGGGCCTCCTTCATAATGAAAGGGTAATTGACCTACTATACCACGCTGATCAGACGTGTTGCTATAGTGTTTTGTTTCGAGTTTTCCTTATCTCGCATAGATGTTATATGCCCTTTATATCCCTTAGTCGTCTCATACGATCACCCACGGGTAAGATCGGGGGTGGTGAATTGTATTCTTACTCCGTCACCACACGAAAATAATCACTTAGTTTTGATAAGTTTAATTGCACTTTTACAATTAAGCTATAAGATAAGACAATGACACTTTGTATTTATATTGGTCAATAAATACCGAACAAATAAATATGATAGCTGTTATAACAGAACAAGCTAAATCTCATAATTCGGTATCCCGGACGATCGGTTTGACAGGAGGCGTATCGCCATTACTCAGGACTGCCCGCCCCTGGACATGTGTTCGCGTTATATTGTTACAAGCTATAAATAAAGATATATTTTATTTTATACGTGATTAAATATTTATCGTATAGTGAGGGAGTAAGAATCATCACCTCCTATCTTATTTAGTTCATGTATTCATTCCTAATGGTGACAGAATAAGTTTACAATTAATCACCACCCATTTTCTACAGGTTCGTTGAGCGAGAAAACCGGTGGACGGAAATCCACCTTACATTAGCACCTGGTTGTACCTCTGATATTACAGATGACCCTCAGCGGCAATAACCATGTCGATTGCTTGTTCATCTGCCACAAAGTATAATAAAAGAAAAGATTTTATTAACCTTGAAGAATTTCAAAAAGAAAATTCTATAATATTAAACCATTCATTTCTTCATACTAAACCGTTTGCGTTCACTGTACCAAGCGATAAAACGGTAAAAGCGGAAACAAAAAATGCTCTGCTCCTCCCTTCCTTTTTGTTATTTTCTTCATAAATATCGGTCGAGAAGGGGATTTTAAAATTATAACACTGAAGTATTGGGAGCGAGTGTTGCAGAGAGATTGCACTGTGACGTCAAAAGGTTGTATTATAGTCGTAGTTGTGGCATTATTTTGTGAGGCGATTTAGTTGAGAACATTTCTATAGTATTTTAAAAGAATATGTTGGGATATTTTTCAAGAAATTTTTCCTATCCTCTTAGATATTCTTCTCCTTTCGTTTTCATTGACATATTAGAAAAATTGTTCACATATCACACATCCTTGCTTTCAGTATAAATATTTTTCATTTTAATTTCTTCTACTCTTATTCCAATTACTTGAGGTCGATACAATATGTACTCTTCTTTTATAGTACATATTGTAAAAATTATTGGCAAAAATTGATCGGCGGTCTGCCGGACATCAAACCACCTTGGGAATGTAAATATTGACCAAACGCCATCAGATGGAGTTGGCCCAGGCGGTTATAAGGCTTTTAGTCGTCTTTTACGACATCCACGAGCAAAGTAAGTGTTGGTAGTATTCGTAGCCGCTACCACACAGCTATTGTTTATAATCATTTATTTTTGATAAATAAATTTTAATCATGTAACCTGTAAAAACGGCTGAGGTACTGAGGGCTGAGGGAGAATAAGCAGAAACATCGTCAAACGAAACCTATAAAATTAACAGTGATAGTCAGCTCGCAAACGTGATGATTATGGCAGTATCCTCTATAGTAGGCAAGCCTATATCGAGAAATTAACATCGAAAGGCTCAAGGCAGAAATAAGTAAAGGGCTTAGCGCATTTGTAACGTAAGTTCGTATATGTTTAAACATATGATAATTCAAGGTTAGGTAGATAGTGATTTTTAAACAAAACGACATCGCAATATCATAAAAATATTATGGTAGAGAAAGATCCAATAATATTTATGTAGACTAGAAGACAATAATCACACAAAAATGTAATCAAACTCAATTTTCGCTTAATATTTTAGGATACTTGGTTACTTGACAATGAGACGCAGCAGATATTGTTCGGTAGTAAATTAAATTAGAATTCTTTAAAATCATACACGCAACGCCTAACAATTCATTATTCATTGTTTTAGTGGTTTAAACCATCTTTGAATTAATTAGTTTCTAATGAAACCACTTCGAAGCGGTTAGATATAAATCTCTGTAATAACGATGATTTGTTGAACGTGAGACAACTTATACCTTCCGTGACCATTCATGCTGTTAAGTGTTCAAAAGGTCGGGAAATTAAAAATCCAATACAAACACATTAGAATCCGTAAAAATAGATTTATTTCATTTTTTTTGTTTATATTTCAATTGTTTATTATTAGAACACCATAAAAAATCCCAATGTATGTTTACATCCTTAGATTTATTACTTTTAATATAAAAGAAATTGTACTCTCATCATGGCAGACGATTGCTCTCTCCATTATACCCCCGCCTCATTACTTACTTTGCAAAACTTTGTAATAAAGCTTTGAATGAAACAATAAAAAAATCGACCTCTTAAACAAAGCCGGTTTAAAAAAATACTTTGAATAAAAAAAAATCACACAATCCACAATTCGCCCTTCCCCGGGGCTTTGATAAACTAAATGAAAGCTTACTCCATTGTTCATTAAAAATATATCTTAATTGAATCTATTGCTTCTGTTTGTAGATAAGAAATAAAAAACGGCCAAGCTTGACTGCCTTCGAATTAAAGGATTCCCGTTTTGAACAAACAATTAAAAAACGATGCATTTGTGATCTATACTAATTTTATAAAGTTGTAATGTTTATTTGGTTGTACGCGCTAATCTCAGGAACTACTGGTTCGGATGTAAAAATTCTTTTAGTATTAAATAACCCAATTATCGAAAAAAGATATAGGATATATAACCACATGCTACGAATAATAAGAGGTGAACAATAATGAATATTTAGCAAAAAAAGGTTTCCCTGTACTAACATATTTCACCAGCGGGTATTAATAGATGAATTGTCTTCCCATAACTGAGGATGCATAGAAGAAACCCGATACGTACGTACATAGTAGAACTAAAGAAGACCGAGTATTTAGAGAAAAAATCAGATAGTCTAATCCAGATTGTCGACTAACTAAAATCTTAAAAGCTGTAAGTCCGTAATTTCAATTAAGTCAACAACAGAAAGACACATAGAGGTATCAAAATAAGAAAAAGAATAAGCTGAAATTCAGTGAGCACAGAAATTAAACCAACTCACGGACGAATATAATATCTCGGTAGGTACGGTATTATAAAGCATCTCAAGATTGAGTTATGAATAAATCCATGGATGACAAAATGAAATTTCTAGAAAGTGGAGCATCTTCGGCTAGAGCGCCGCATTAAGGCGAGGTAAACAAACGGACACAAACTTGGGTGCTCAGAGCATTTTAAGGGTATAATATATAACAGAAGCGAAGCGGGCAGCGGTTAAATACGATCTTTTTAGGATTTCGTACCCAAAGGTTAAAAACGGGACCCTATTACTGAGACTTCGCTGTCCGTCCGTCTTTCCGTCCATCTGTCACCAGGCTGTATCTCAAGAACGGCGATAGCTAGACAGTTGAAATTTTCACAGATGATGTATTTCTGTTGCTGCTATAACAACAAATACTCAAAATAAAATAAAATAAATATTTAAGGGGGCTCCCATACAACAAACTTGATTTCTTTTAGTTTTCCGGAACCCTTCGTGCGCGAGTACAACTCGAACTTGTTTTATTTATTTTTTGTCAATGGACTCATATGCAACGCTGTGTGGTAGCGGCTACGAATACTACCAATCCTTACTTTGCTCGTGGATGTCGTCGATCGGTCTTTAAAGTATTAATCAACAAAATCAGAGTAACTCATCATCATCATCATCATAATCCAACCCTTATCCCAATTATTTGGTGTCGACGCAACTTTGGGAGTATAATTGTTGTGGAGTGTATTGTCCTTAAAATGAGCTGGATGATCTACGAACATTGATATAATTCTCTTAGTCGCCTTTTAGGACACTGAAACAAGAAAATTGAAGTAACTATAGACATAAATTCTAAGACACGACATGTGGATTGTCAGTTCGTGTGTCTGCAAGTGACTATTCATTACTCACTCATGTGGACAAATATTTAATTAGTATGGAAATTAGAATATAGAATAGATAGATAGCGAGATAGAATGCGAAGTACGGAAATCCACAAAAGAACAGGTGTAACCGATATAGCACGAAGAATTAGCATGCTTAAGTGGCAATGGGCAGGCCACATCGCTCGAAGAACCGACAACCGCTGTGGAAGAAAGGTTCTAGAGTGGCGACCACGTACCGGACGACGCAGTGTGGGACGAACTAAGTGGACAGACGACCTGGTGAAGGTAGCTGGACGTCGTTGGATACAGGCGGCACAGGACCGCACGCTGTGGTGTAACAAGATGGAGGCCTACATCGAGCAGTGGACGGAAATAGGCTGAAATGATGATGATGCTGATGGAAATTTAATCTATAAAGATTAGGGTGCTTTACATTAGCAATAGGATTATAATCATATCCCTAATACTTTTCTTATTAAAAACATGTGATTTTACAAAGAAATTTTTACTCAACACAGCATTGATGAAATCGCATTTATATATTTTTTATACATTGATAGATATATTTTCTCTACCGTTATATAAAATTATCGCTCCGCTCATAACAATGCGAGCACATCACAGCAACCATTGTAAGGCACGTAGGTAAATCGTGATTTCTTTACGTTAAGTCGCTGTTGCACTCTGCGCTACAGCTCTACGTCCAGGTATTTAACCATAAAATCGAAAAGTTAAGCTTGAAATATAAATTCTTTTAATATATCTATCTCTTCATCATCATCATATCTTGTGGGATCTGGTCCAGCCATTGGCTATTTTACATTGTATTTAAACTATTAGGTCCGAAGGGCATCACACTGGAGCTATTTCTTTCATGTACCATTCTTTTTATATATATAAAAAAAATGAAAAGAAATAATAATAGACAAACCCGCTGAGTTTCTTGCCGGATCTTCTCAGTAGAGGTCTAGTTCCGATCCGGTGGTAGTTTATTAGATTAAAATTAAAATGTTAATACTGACAATATGTAAGTGCCCTCACAGGGTTTATACATAATAAATGAATTTGAATTAATTATATATACGTTCCACTGCTGGGCGCGAGTCTCTTTCATACTAAGAAGGAAATTAACCACGCTGATCAGATGGGTTTTCCTCTTCTATTAACTGTTGGTATCGTAAAAGACGATTAAGGAATATAATATGCACATAGAATATGTGTAAGTGAAGGAAAACTTGAAATGAAACCCTATACCGACACGTCTGACCAGTACGGTATAGTAGGTCAATTTCGCTTGCATTAGGGAGAAGCCCCGAGGCCAAAAGTTGGACATATATGGGTTGAGATAATGATGATGATCAGATGGGTTGATATAATCTCTTTTTTTCAAATTTTCCTTCTCTTAATTTAAATTCTTTAATAAAGCTGATTTCTGCTATTAACAAGACTATTTCACATAAAACTATGCTAATTTAATATTTGACGTTTCTAACACTTTTCAGCGTTCATATTCGCGGAAGGCATTCTTGGATCAATTTAATCTAGAATCTTAAGATTTTACATACATACATACATATCATCACGCCATATCCCTTGCAGGGTAGGCAGTGAGAACAGAATGCCAGAGAACTCTATCCTTGCAAACTTCACTCGTTTCCTCAACATTCATAATTTTCTTCATACACGCTCGCCGGTTTCGGAGACTCTTGGCTCCACCTTCCTTCAGTACGTGACAATCTGGCCTAGTTAGTTTAGTCTCGGTCTCCCCCGGTACCTACATCCTTCCACTTTCGCACTTACTTAAGATTTTAGTATGTCTATTATTACAGTTATTTTACTTAAGGGGTGTACCCTTAGTCTTCTACTGCGAATGACAATTATTAACACATTTATTCCTAGTATTGTCCAATTGTTTGATTCTTATGGGGTAAGAACCCATAAAAATCAAACAATTGAATTATGAGTAGATATATAAAATGGTGCAATGGTTAAAATTCCGAATTTTTACCGTGTAAATAAGTAGTGTTTAAAGTAAATGTTTACAAATTATTTTCCCAAGTTTAAATGTTTTTGTAATATTTGAAAAATTCACCAAAAATATTAAAAAAAGAATTACATGTGAAAATAAATTCTATTCTATTCGTGCACTACAGTTATATTCGTGCACTCGCCTATAATGCACTAAAACCGAACACAATAACTTTAAAATTTTACCTTATTGTTTCAATTTCCGCAGTAATTCGTATTACAATAGTTGAAATAGATCAGCGATGGTATTTGTAATCAAAGTTACCGTTACTCGCTACTTGAAACTTACATTCACGATACGGCTTGAACTTCATTGATCTTATCTGTTATTGTTTAGGCTATAAGCACAATGAGAAATAAATAAAATTACAGAGAATGCACTGCGTATTAAAATAAATAATCTTGTTTAAAAAAAATCCCGATTGTTGTTCAAAAACCATATGGAGTGTATACATATAAATACCTTTCAAAGTCCTTTATGACTCTCGAGGGTTTTGAAGAAATATTTAATATTAATTATATAATTTGCTGCACTCATTTCTTAAGAATTGTACTCGTATGTATTTGTGACATTAGTACCTATCTTTTAGATGTATTTAATAAAGGATTAAAAAAAAATATGTTTAAATTAAATTAATGAATATTTAAAAAAGTGCGGTTCCTTATACTATACTATAAGTTAGAAACTATAAGTCCGCAACTGTATGTTCGAAATGTAGTTATATGAAAAAAGGCAGATCAGACATCTCTAATAATGAACACAAAATAATGCTTTCATTAAACCAAAAAAATAAAAAAAAAACTTACATCAACACACTATCTGATGATAATTTTGTCATTTAAACGGTTTTTAGTAATATTAGGTAAAATATTTAACATACAGAACCATAATAACTGGCCATCTGTTGGCAGATCCTAATAAACTTTGCGACATTCACAAAAACTTACATATCACTTGTAGAATAAACTAATAGCTGAAGTAAAATTTTAAAAAATATGCTAACTGTTTGAAATATTCGCACGGGACTCACTAAGCTCGTTTCGTATATTACACATACATACATATCATCACGCCATATCCCTTGCAGGGTAGGCAGAGAGAACAGAGTGCCAGAGAACTCTATCTCTGCATACTTCACTCGCTTCCTTAACATTCATAATTCTCTTCATACACGCTCGCCGGTTTCGGAGACTCTTGACTCCACCTTCCTTCAGTACATGACCGATCTGGTCTAGGTAGGTTAGTCTCGGTCTCCCTCGGTACCTACATCCTTCCACTTTCGCATTGTATATCTTCTTAACCAGAGTTCGTTCGGCATTCTTTCCACATGTCCGAACCATCGGAGCATTCCCTTTCGCATCTTTACACCAATACTCTCTTTCATACCTTCTATTCTTCTTTAAAAAAATTGCATCTTTGAAAATCTGGAGTAGGTTCCTTTACAAGATTAATCCGAGACGAAAGTCTATATAGGAATAATCCTACAAAGATACAATCTATATATCATTATTTCATAGGACGGCACCAATGCAGCGGCGTCAGTATAGAACAACTGACTTGTGGCCTGGAGGCTAACCGAGTTGATTGGAGGTCGATAACGGACGTCCAATTCATGCAACAATATTGAATCTGCACTTGAATTTACCGCAAGTAATGCCTTACATTGAGTTCAACAGCTAATGGTCATATAGTATTGATTTAAATATGAAATCAACTTATTTTTTTATGCAATTTCTGAATTATTTTCCATGTACTGAAGAAGAAGAAGTGGAAAAAAACTAATTCAAAAGTATTTTACCCTGAGTATTTTCTACAGATGATGCAAAAGACCCAGGTGAGGATATAAGCCGATAATATCACTGTAATTGAAGAAAATCTCGAATTAAAAAGCTTCGCCATCTGACTACGTTCACCGGAGAAAAAAAAATGGCTTTTCGCTATCGACAGTTGTATAGCGAACGCACCTCAGTTCGAAGTACAGTTAGAAGCACAATACCTGTTTATAGTTATGATTGAAAATAACATGGCGGTAATGAAGCGGAGCCGTGACCACTGCGCGTGACTGTACTATGTTGTGACCATGATTTTCGAGTCTCAGTCTTTAACTCGAGATTTTTTTCATGTGTATAGAGTAAGAATAATTCATTCACTAATTTTTATGTGGGTGTTATATGCAAGAGAATGAAATAAAGCCCTATAACAAACTATTCCACCAGAGTGATAATAGCACAATTTCCCACTTTAGTTATGTAGGAGGCCTGCACTCAGTAATGGAACACATACCCCGTAGCTAAGAAAGAAAAGAAAAGTTCTTTTATTAGAGTTTAGAGTAGTACATTTTATATCAAGTTTTAAAGCGTTCATGTCATAGAGGTGAAAAATACAAATAGGGTTCATGTCACTGGGGAGAAAATTACCACATGGTGACTCCTTGAACCTTATATACGTTCACTAGAAAAGTATTACAACAGCCTCAATGAATTTTTCGTTTCCCATTTTTATTATTTACCTCTCTTTTAATTTTACATAATTTTTTTCATTACTCCATAAAATATTTTCTTTATAGGTAATTTAAATATATTATGTCGATAGAATATAAAAGTATTCATATTTTATCAGTATATAATTTATTTCTGTATATATAACGAAAGTTCATAAAAAGACTAATCTAAATATATAATTCTTTAGGATACACAAAGTTTATATTAATTGTAAAGCCCTTAAATTTTCCTTAATTCAAACATAATATAAACAATAGTATTTCAAAATCAGAACATTTAGTACTCAATTTCGCCACAAGTGCAGCGTAAGAATAATCTCGCAATTCCATCAATGTACAAACGCATGGTGACTACATATACAATTGGTCGGTCCAATCTCAAAACCGACCCAATACGGTACACCGACAACATAACGACACGAAATATAATAGACTAGTCTATTATATATTGTGATGAACTGGAGAAATTGTTTGCTAATAAAATATAGAATTGTGCTTAGACTACGGCGCCATAATGGAGTTGCGTTATTCCATTTATTTTTATTTTTTTAAAGAAAACATCTTTTTTTGGATAATATATGGTCTGGATAAACTCCGCCCATTTCATCAGGGTTGAAGGAAGAGTATCGTGTAGCCTCATAACCCATCTTGTTACTGCCCTAATGCTAGCGGCCCTCGGTAACGATTCCTTGACATTTGTGGCTGGCCCGGCGGGTATCACCTTCGCGGCCCCGGCAACAAACAATATTATTGCCGGGCTCTACCTCTTTAAGTCGGTATCTTAACCACTATGCCATCTATGCAATCATATTAAAATGCCTTTGGGAAACTTATTAACTGCGACAGCCCTGCTTGCCAAAAGTACCGATTTTGATTATTAAATTATCCCTTACTTCGGGAGGCATACTTCTAAGAGAATACCTACCTCAAGGAATTGATAGATAAATTTATGGAATAGCAAGTTCAAAAAGTCCTTCGCACGCAAGGATTCCTTACATCTGTAATAATTTTAATACTGTCCGTGAATTTCGCAAAATACAACTAAGGGATATAATCTGCATGTAACAAGAGAAGGAAAACTCGAGATAAAACCCTATACTAACCCTTTTATCCGTAGTATAGTAATCAATATTCATCCTAGTGTGGAAGATCTTCGAGCACAGTAGCGGAACATATATGAGCTGAGATTTTAATAATTCGTCTTAAAACAGGAAAACATAACGAAGCCGTAACTTATTTAAAACCAATGATCCATTTAACTACTGCACCACCGTTGCATATAAACAAAGAACCAATTCATACTACTATTATACATTGTATACAAGTAATTATAATGTAGTATAACGTTATAAGTAATTATAATGTAGTATAAAGTTATTATTGTAGTTATGCGCGCTGGCGTTGGATTGTATCGAATCTTATCACGATCATCAGCCAATGGAGCTTAAGAACATCAAAAGGTGCACCTTAATGGCTATCGACACGGAATTATGTTCGCATGTTGAATGGATGCGGTAATTATAAAATATAATTAAAGTCTTTTTGGTGAACGTAGGATTGGCAATACTAAAATTCTTGCCTTTGAATATTTTTTTTTAATTTTTGCCTTTGAATTCTCGGTTCGGACCAAGTCCGACAGAGAATAAAATAAAAAACGGAAGGGATATTAACATACCACGCTGCTGGTCAGGCATGTTGGTATAGGGTTCTGTTTTCAGTTTTTCTTCTCTTGTTTAGATGTTATATGCATTTTATATCCCTTAGTCGTCTCTTACGATCATCCACGGGTAAGAAAAGAGGTGGAGAATTGTATTCTTACTCCGTCACCGAACAAGTGTCAAAATTACGATAATTTCAACACCAAAATTATTGAGGTGTTTACATAGCATACGATACTAAAATACAGCAATAGTACGTATACGAGTTGAAAAGAAGAAAAATATTCAATATTTGAGTTAATTGGCAGACGTATTTTTTTGCAGATCCATCTGTCTGCTCTTACAGGACTAACAGTATAACTGCCTCGTCCGCGGCGATCGGTCAGTAAGTTACTCTTTCAAGCATCTGCCCTGGTCAAAATCACGGCAATAAAGTGCTGGAATATCTCTCAGCGATCAAATTTGTTGTCATGAGTCGTCCAGGATAGCGTCCATGCTACTGGTATTCTCTAAGCTGATTTTTACGACTCCTCTAACAGAGTAAGGAGCGATGGCATATTGTAACTAAGACCTTCACCACACGAAGTAGAATTATATTAAGACAAAAATAAATTATATTGTTCATATCATGACATTTCCATTCAGTTCTGCATCCATGTCTAAAAGTGCCAATTCGATGCGGTCACTAATGGATGTGTTGCAATAGCAAGATATGTTCATTGTACTTAACTTATTAGATCTTAGAAGATAATAGCGAACACCTGCTAAATTGAATAAAGTAATAGAATTATTACTTTCAATTAATATCTTTATACAGTTGTGCGGTGACAGCTATGAATACTACCAATACCAACTTTTACTTCTCGTGTATGTCGTAAAAGACGATCAAAAGTTTTACATCGACCTGTACCAACTCCACCTGATGCTTTTGGTCAATAATTACATTTCCAAAGAGTGTTGACGTCAGGCAGATGACTGGTGCCAGCGAAGACAAAGATCGTTTACCGGTGGCCCGCTCGCACGGCGAAGAGAGGAGTTTGCATGGTGGGTTTATGAAGTCACACGCCGCCTCTTCCGTCACCCCGGACCGATTTGGCGGGGCGAGACGCATACATAGTACACCGCAAAAAAAAACCGGCAGGTGACTGGTCATAAAATTATTGTAAAGAACTTTTGTAATATGCACGACTACATATTCCGTTGCCCCCAAGTAATTGGGATAAGAGAAGGATGATGATGATGATAATACAATATCGTTGGCTAAGTGGATTAAAATCCGAAATGATTGTTTTGGTCAGCAACAAAAAAGGATTTTGGAGTTTTCTGCTGATTTCTTACTGGTGAGTGCTGATTTCCGCACTATACACTTTAATATAAATATCTAGTAAGGTCTTAGCAAAATTTCTTTCATTCTGTAACCTCTCAACTTTTCCATTACTAGCGCAATTGGCAGTACAGTGTAAGGTTGATTTAGAAATATGGTAAAGTTATTTTATTAATTAGTCCATATACTTGCGTAGTAGAACGTACATAGACCACACTGTGAGAATGCCACTCAGAATCGTCCTGCACCATCTGCATCAAATGGTTCCCAGTGATTTTAAAGACGTCGTCAGTTCAGCTGATTTCGTTCTACCCTGTGTTATCCGATTCGTTGCTGCCACTCAAAATGTGTCCCTCCTCAATGGTTTCAACGAACGATGTGGTTTACCCGTTAACACTATAGGATGCAATTTTTTATATCGGTTACATATGTCCGTGTACCGACTTCAATATTCCGAATTTTATCACGTAGAGAAATCTCAAGCAAAGCTTTCCTCATAGCATGCTAAGCATACTTAAAGCTTTGTTATGAGACAGGTATTAAGAAACCACGGTATGGAGCTATAAGTCAATGTAGTCGTATTATAGAAGATGTGTATTATAATTTCAAATTGTACGATTTTCCTATTTATTGATCGTAAAATCTAATAATTCTTATTCCATCCATCCATCAGTCCGTAGACGCCTACTGTTGGACGTTGGGCTCCCCACAAGAATGCCACTCAAAAGGGTCCTGTGCCACCTGCATCTAACAGTTTCCTGCGACCTTTATAATATCGTCAGTGGGTCAACTAGTGGGAGGTCCGTCCTATGCTGCTTCGTCCAATTCGTGGTCGCCTCTCGAGAACCTTTTTTCCTCAACGGTTGTCGAATCGATGAGTGATTGCCACTGCTAGTTCTTAAGGGCTATGTCGGTAACGTCCGTTCTTCTACGGATTTCTGTATTCTGGATTTTATCACGCAAAGAAATACCGAGCATAGCCCACTGCATAGCTGCACGCTGATCGATTTTGAGCCTTTTTATGAGGTCGACATTTAGAGACCACGTTTCAGTGCCGCAATAATTCATATTATTACTTGTATACCACTAAAAAGAAGCACTCTATATGGTTGAAAGTAACACTTGATTTTCCCTCATCATAGATAAGATCTAGAATAAGTAGAGTAGCTACGCAATAAATTTCACACTCAGTATACTTGAATTGTTACTATTCATATTTCGTCAGATTCGCTGACGCAGTTAAGCGTGAACATCGACTGATCTCAACTTGGCACCGGTCCCCAGTATTTTTCAATTTCCCATTGTCAGACATCTTATTGAATGGAAAACTTTGTTTCATTCAAGATTATTTTATTTAACTGAAATTGGAGAGACTTTCTTTTCTTTTAACAATTTTCGTCGTCAATTTATTTCTAGAGAATATATTATTTTGTAATTTTTTTTTTTCATTTAAATATAAAAATCCATCCATTATATTCATAAACATATATTCTACGAGAAAATCAACAGCTTTTTTTGTGTAAAAGCGTTAATTTTAAAATATTTGATTATTTTTTATCATTAGACAGAAAATTAATCTTCAAAGTGGCATAACAAACATTAAAATTGATGCAGTATTACGAAAGTATTTGACTGCACAGATAGCGTAGTGGATAAAGTGCTGGTGCCAGTGGCGTGGGTTCTATTCCCACACGGGACAATACTTTGTGCCATCCAGAAATGTTGTTCTGAATCTGGGTATAATGTGTGTCCGTTGAATTATATGTTTGTAAAGTCCGTTTGGTGACAGAGTAAGAATACAATTCACCACCCCCTATCTTACCCGTGGGTGATCGTAAGAGACGACTAAGGGATATAACACGCATATAACATCTATCTATCTGTAGGTTAATTACCCTCCCGTTACGGAGGAAGCCCGAGCCCGAGAGTGGGACATATATGGGCTGTGATGATAATAAATTACACTACGAAACATATGTAAAACTAAGTTATAGAGAACAAGCTATTACCATTTTTTATTTTGCTATATAAGTAATACGTTAAGTACTAGACACAACAATCAGTGTAGTTTATGCAGTCCAAATTATAAATACTTTACATAGAATTATACTATAGCACGAGCGTGTCTAAAATTTGTACGCCCAGAGCTGTAATAATGTCAGAGAACCAGACAGTAATTTATTCTCTGTCCCAGGACTGTTTATTCGTTCGTTGGATCCTCTTAGTCCATATAAAACAACATACACGCATGAATGATCTATTTATAATTTCAACACCAACAATTATTATTAAGATATTTCAATTCATTTCTACGAGTAACCCACACAGGCTCAGCAAATCTTTTGAATTAATTTAGTTAGATCTTGTATTATTATAATAAAGCTTGGATTCTATATATTGATTTATATTCTTTAATTGTCCGTGTGGTGACGGAGTAAGAATACTATTCACCACCCCATATCCGTGGGTAATCGTACGAGACGACTAAGGGATATAAAACGGATATAGCATCTATGTGAGAGAAGGAAAACTCGAAACAAACTCTATACCAACACGTCTGACCAGCGCGGTATAGTAGGTTAATTTCCCTCCCACTGCGGAGGAGGCCCGAGCCCAACAGTGGGACATTTATGAGCTGTGATGATGATGATGATTTATATTCTTTAATAGTGGTAGGATCACTTTGTTAATAGTTTTCTATCTACAGCTGCGGGCCGGTCCGTTTGGGATAGTACCACACGAGAAAATAGATGTCTGAGCATTTCCAGCTTTCTAGGTGGATTTTGTGTTTTCATTGTTAGGCAGTGGCCTAGCTATACCCTTGGTTTTGCAAAGGTCTACTCGGATAGTAACACTTACTATAAGGTGTAATCTTTACCACCATAGGCGATATAAAAAAACTCTTAATATATAATATGGTCTGCTTATAAAAAAACAGGCTATAAATACGTAACACTGTGACAAAATCTGGTATATAGATGGCTCACCATTAAACGTTCTACCAAATCGCCAATATCATGACAACTGCTGAGATAACAAATGACTGATGTATTGTGAAAGTTTTTTTGGAGTTTACTCCTTATCGATCTTCATATAAGGCGACCGGTATGAGAAAAATTTGAGGAGTAAAATCTAGTGATCGATTGGCCTCGTTACGTTTTTGGTGCGCAACCTATTCTGCGCACCTTTCACTTTCTGACGTGAGATAATACTTCACTGAACAGTTTTAATAAATGTAAATAAAAATATATATATTATTTTTAGTCAAATGAGCTTTTTTGCGCCTGTTTTGATAATCGTACTTAAGGAGTAAACTCCAGTCGTGCGTCGGAGCTGACACACACACTTTTTTTTTGTCATGGAACGACTTGCAAGCAGTTAAACTAAATAATTAATATTTAATAAGTAGATAATCCCAGCGGTGTGGTTATAACAGCTGTGTGGTAGCGGCCACGAATACTACCAACCCTTACTTTGCTTGTGGATGTCGTAAAAGACGACTAAGAGCCTTATAACGACCTGGGCCAAGGCCACCTGATGCCGTTTGTTCAACAATTACATTCCTAAGAAGGGTTAACGTCTGGCAGGCGGCCGATCATAAAACTATTGCCATTAACTTTTACAATATGTACTATGAAAGAAGAGTACATATTGTATCGAGCCCAAGTAATTGGGATAAGAGTAGAAGAATGATGAATAAGTAAATAATCCACTCAAGTAAATCTGCTGGCACGGCTATCATGTGATATCCATATCTAATAGAAACATATATGAATTGCGAGTCAACACTGTTGGACGCTAGAAATTCATAGCATCTTTTCCAATTTAAATATTCGTGGTTCTACTAGCACCAACTACTAGTACACGTCTATTACAAAGATTGTGTTGAAGAAAATGGAAGTGGCTTCCTATATTATTTGACATACCTATTAAAAATAATGAAACTGTCCACGTAAAACTTAAATAACGAAATAAGAATCTATATACACACACACAGAGCCATACTACGCTCATGTATTCACGCACGCATATACACATTCACATATCAATATGTTTGTAGATGGACAGAAGAATCGAGGCAGACCCAAAAAGAGATGGATGAATTGTGTGAAAGAGGATATGTGTATGAAAGGTGTAAGTGCAGATATGACGGCTGATAGAAGCGTATGGTAGGCTAGAACGTGTTGTGCCGACCCCACTTAGCGTGGGAAGAGGGCAGGCAAATGATGATATACACATTCACGCATACAGTCCACTGTTCTAACTACTGTGTAATATTAATATAAAATAATAGTAGATACATTACAGTAGCGGCCAGCAAAAGAGGCGATATATATTGATAGACGAACGTGTAAATGTGGGCCGAGGCGTAGCCGAGGCAGCCCATCAATTCCTAGTTGTGGCCAAGGCTTGTATAGTGCTTTTCTCAAATAATGCGCGGAAATTAAAACAAAGTAGTACTAAGTAAAACTGTATACATGACGAACAACGAACAACATTTTTCACGTGCTAAAGGGTTCATTTTTTTTTTCATTACCAAACAGGTTTCTTTTTCAAGCCAGTTCGAAATTTAAATAAAACTCTGATAAGTTGTCTATTTAGTTACCATATTTTGAAGTAACAAATCGTTCCATTTTTAAAATACACGATAGATATGAATATACATATATATTTATTTGGCCGCTAAAACACGACAGATATGGATTTTCATACATTTTTTGTCGGCCGCTGCTCGCGTGTATTTGGTCAGTACAGCAATTTCGATTTAACTCGAAAAGGTTGTCAAAATAATGCTCAAATTTTCAAGCATGTTTGAGAAAAATATATATACATAGCCCGCGCGGGCCTTGCAAGTAAATATCCACGATTCCGCCACCGCCACCGAGAACGGAAATCGTGTCGCGTTAAAATCATAAACGAGTGAGAACCCACTTTGCCAGCATCCCCCGAGCCGAGGTCCGTATTCCACAGGGGGTGCCCTCGGAAACGATCGCTTAACTTTATCGGGTTGAGAGCCCTCAGCGCTCCCCACAATCCGGGTAAAGTTGTCATAGCCATCTGAGGCTAGCAACTAAATCACACAAAAAAAAAGAATTAGACGTATTGCGAGTTTTTTTTTTTCATCCACAATCAATGCTGGTGGTTGGACCGGGGAGTAGTCCGTCACCCGTATAGAGGCTGACCGCGTGAAGGAGACACTCTGGCAGTAGGCCAGGGCGTCAACGGGGATGATACGCCAGACTGGCCACGGATGTCAAGGAAGCGGTACCAATGGCGATAGGGTAGGTACGGTGGGTTATGGGGCCACGCGCCACCGTTACGTCTTTCCGGTCGGAACGGACTGCGTGTGTCCAGAACATAGCCTTTTTCCTTTTTTCTTTTGCGCTAAGCTACGGCGTGGTCACGCCCCGCCAAATTGGTTCGGGTTCGATTGAAGAGACGCCACGCGACCCCATAGACCCTACCCTGCAATGCGCTTCGCTTCGTCGTACGAGCGGGCCACCGGAAACTAATCTTTGTCTTCGGTGGACGTCCAGAACACATCCTGCCTTAAAGAAAAGAAAACAAAATCCACAAACAATAAAAAATAATCGCCCTTTTTGCAGGCTATGGTTTAGATCGACGCCTCGTCCCTAGGACTCGAGGCGTCCGCCGAGGGCCCGGCACCTATCATAGAGGCCCCAATAAAAAAGAAGAAGCGCAGGAAGGTGATCACCCTAGCCGGCGAGCGCGTTAAACGGCGCGCCAACCGACTTAAGAAGGAAAGGGAGGCGCTGAAGGTCGCGGCACGCCGCGAGACCAGCGTTCCCAGCGACGAGGGCGGCACAGATGCCGCAGAGCCGTCGCAATCGGATGGTGGTAGCGCCGCAGGCAGGTGTGTGTCCCAGGACGAGGGCGACGATGTCGCAGAGCCGTCCAAGGAGGGGACGAGGAGTGGCAGCTCATCGGAGCTGTCGAGCGACGAGGGCGGATCCACCGCAGAGCCGTCGCAGAGGGAGGGCGGCAGTAAAGCCGCAGGGCCGTCGTTGGAGAGCCGCAGAAGCTCCGATGCCGATATGGCCCTGGAGAAGCTGTCGGACGAGGGCGGGCAAGCCGCAGAGCCGTCCGACGAGGAGGTTGACCGAAGCCGGGACGAGGGCGGCAATGCCACAGAGCCGTCCAGTATGGAGGAGGGCAGCTCGGCTGCCGAGGCCGCCGAGGAGTCTGAGCCGCACCCTGCGGCGAAGGCTCTGACGGTGGCCCTGAATGTCAGGGAGAGGGAGGAGACCCTTCCCCCGAGTGCCCGGAAGCGCCCCCTGTACAAGGGCGGCAGCTCCGACTCGGAGGGGAGTGTCGTCATGCCTCCTCCCAAGGTCCCGACCGCGCGCCGTGGGCGCAGGGGTCGTGGGTCAGCGGTGGCGGCGAGATCGGTCCCGGGTCCGGGCGATCAAGGCGGTGAGGTGGCGGCCCTGCAGGCCGCAAACGCCCGCCTCAGTAGGGAGGTCTCCGGCCTGCGAGAGCGAAACCGGCGACTCGAGTCGGAGCTGTCGGCGGTGCGGAAGGAGAACCGCGGGTTGGCCAAGGACGTGGCCGACCTGCGGTCTCAATTCGCACTTTTAGTGCCAGCCATGCCGCCGACACTGGCCTCGCCGCAAAAGCGGGCTGCGCTGGAGAGGGCGGGCCCGTCCTCTGCGCCCGTGGCGCCGCCTGCGCCTGTGACGCCGCCTGCGCCCGTGGTGCCTGCTGCGCCGCTTGTGCCCGCGGCGCTGGCCGTGAGCACCGTCAGGAAGCGTGGCAGGCCCAAGAAAGGGGAGGAGCCGCTCCCTGCGGTGCACGGTGTGCCGGAGGAGGCGATGCGCGTCATCTTCGCCAGGCTGGAGTTGATGATGGATGCGCGCATCCAGGCCGTGGCGGATCGTCTTCCACCCGAGCCACCCCTCCGGCTGCCGCCCGCCACAGACAGGACGAAGCGGCCGCAAGCGTCAGCGCCCACCCAGCTGCCCTGTCAGGGTGGCCGCGTGGTGAGCTATGCTGCGGCCGTAGGTGGGCCTAAGGGGGCCAAGAAGAAGGCCGGCACGGTGCCGGCTCCCGCCAAGGCCGGGCAGCGGCGGGCGCCAGCGGCTGCACCGCAGGCTCCGGCCAGCGCACCCGCGACTGCGCCTGCTGTGCCCAGCGCTGCTGCCAGGCTCGAACAGGGCTGGCAGGTGGCTGGGCGGAGCAGGAAGGAACGCGGTCAGAAACGGAGAGCGGCAGCCAAGAGTGCCGCTGTGGCTGCTGCTCCACAGGCGGGAGCCGACAAAGGGGGAAAGAGGTCGCGCAGGGGCCTCAAGTCGCCGAAGACAGCTGCGGTCATTATCACCGTGCTGCCTGAGGCGGCCGAGAGGGGCCTCAACTATGAGGCTGTCCTAAGACGCGCCCGGCGGGAGCTGGACGTCTCCGACATCGGGGGCGTCGAGGCGAGGACCCGCAAGGCCCGGACAGGGGCTCGAATTCTCGAGTTCCCTGGGGCCGAGGGCGCCAAGGCGGCTGATAGTGTGGCCTCGAAGCTGAGGGGGCTGTTCGGGCCAGAGGATGGAGTCCGAATCGCCAGGCCCGTCAAGTGCGCAGAGATGCGCCTCACGGGTCTGGACGATTCCGTGACGGTGGAGGACGTCCGGGAGGCCATTATGGTGCGTACCGGATGTGCCTCGGACACCGTCCGGATTGGCACCATCCGTCCTGGTCCGGGCGGCGTCGGTGCTGTCTGGGTGCAGTGCCCGGTGGAGTCGGTCAAGAAATTGGCCGACTCAGGCAGGCTCCTCGTGGGCTGGAGTTCGGCGCGGGTAACTGTGCTGGAGCCCCGGCCCGCGAGGTGTTACAAATGCATGGCGGTCGGGCATACCCGACCGACGTGTTGCAACTGCTTTGACTGCAGCGGGCTATGCTTCCGCTGCGGTCAGGCTGGGCACCAGGCAGCATCGTGCTCTGCGGTGCCCCACTGCCCCGCGTGTGCGGCGGGCAATAGGCCTGCCAAGCACCGCATGGGCTCTGGGGACTGCAGACCCCCGGCATCGGCCCCAAAGGGGCGGGGCGGCTCATCGACCGGGCCCGCTCCCGCTCCGATCGCGACCCGATCGCCCGTTAGCGCGGAGGAGGAGACGATGGATACGGCCCGTTAATGGACCACGAAGCCATCCGTCTCCTCCAAGCCAATCTCAACCACTCCGCCGGTGCGCAGGACGTTTTCCTGCAAGCCATGGCGGAGTGGTTGATAGCAGTAGCCGTAGCCGCAGAGCCGTACGTGGTGCCCGACCGACCTAACTGGCTGGGTAGCACCGACGGCACTGTGGCAATCGTCGCCTCCACGTCGTGGCCTTCGTCGTCCCTGACCCTTAGGGATAGGGGCGTCGGATACGTCGCGGCGGACTGGGGAGAGATTACGCTTTTCGGAGTCTATCTCTCCCCTAACAGGAGCGTGACTGATTTTGGGGTCTCCCTCACCATCTTAGGGGCCTCGTTACGGCGACTGGCACCGCGCCAAGTCTTCGTTCTGGGGGACTTCAACGCCAAGTCCATGGCGTGGGGGTCCCCCAGGACGGACGACCGAGGACGGGCGGTCGAGGAGTGGGCGGCGGCACTGGGCCTCTGTTTGTTGAACAGGGGCTCGGTGCATACGTGCGTGCGGCAGCGGGGCGGGTCGATAGTGGACTTGTCGTTCGCTAGCCCCATTGTCGCCGCACGCGTGAGGAGCTGGTGCGTCGCGGAGGAGGTTGAGACCCTATCGGACCACCGGTATATCCGGATGGAGGTCTCCCGGACCCTCCCGACGCCCGGCAGGGGTCATCAGGCGGACGGACGTCCCGCGTTCCCGCGATGGGCTGTGGGTCGTTTGGACCGGGACCTGCTGGCGGAGGCAGCCATCGTCCACTCATGGCTGTCCTCTGCCCACCAGTTGGACGGGGTGGACGCCGAGGCCGGCCGCATCCGCAATGCGTTGACGCAGATCTGCGATGCGGCCATGCCCCGTGTACGGTGTCTGCCTCCGAAAAGGGCTGTCCACTGGTGGTCCCGGGAGCTGGCGGATCTTCGGGCCGCATGTATATGCGCCCGGAGGGCTTACACCCGCAGCCGGCGGCACCATCGTGATGAGGAGCGGGAGGGCCGGCTTTATGAGGGCTACCGCAATGCGCGGTCGACCTTCAGGCTGGCCGTCCGTACCGCCAAGGACGTCAGTCGGCAGGAGATGCTGGACGGTCTCGATCGAGACTCCTGGGGTCGCCCCTATCGCGCGGCGCTGAGTAAGCTCCGCGCGCGGGGCCCCCCCCTCACCGAGACCCTCCAGCCCGGCCTCCTCACCAGGGTCGTCGAGGACCTGTTCCCGCGACGGGCGGAGCACACGCCCCCGGTCATGGCTTCGCCAGACACTGACCGGGAGGCCGAAGATGACAGTGTTCCGCCCATCACGGCAACCGAGATGGGGGTGGCGGTGGCGCGCATGCGCGGCAAATCCACTGCCCCCGGGCCCGACGGTGTTCCCAACCGCGTGCTGGCCCTGGTCCTCGACCACCTGTGTCCCCGCCTCAGGGGGCTGTTCGACGCGTGTTTAGCGTCCGGGCGGTTCCCTGGGTGCTGGAAGGAGGGGAGGCTGGTGCTCCTGCCGAAGCCGGGACGGTCTCCAGAGTTGGCCTCGGCCTACAGGCCTATCGTGCTGCTCGACGATGCGGGCAAGCTATTGGAGAGGGTGCTGGCTGCCCGCATCGAGCGGCACCTCGTTGGCACGGGGCCCGATCTGTCGGACGCCCAGTTTGGGTTCAGGAGGGGTCGTTCGACGATCGCGGCTCTGCTGCGCCTGAGGGCCGTGGCGACTGAGGCCGTCGCCGGCGGAGGAGTGCTGTTGGTGGTGTCCCTGGACATCGCCAACGCATTCAATAGTCTGCCATTTAGCTGCATCAGG
Source organism: Lymantria monacha (assembly GCA_905163515.2). Classification (NCBI taxonomy): domain Eukaryota; kingdom Metazoa; phylum Arthropoda; class Insecta; order Lepidoptera; family Erebidae; genus Lymantria; species Lymantria monacha. Next base: position 6,543,225 of record LR991107.1, on the reverse strand, counting down.
GAGGCGCTCCGATACCACGGAGTGCCAGTTTACCTGAGGCGGCTAGTGGCAGACTATTTGGAGGGGCGCAGCGTCCTCTACACCAACCGAGTAGGGGACGTTGTGCGAACGCCCATGACGTGCGGTGTCCCACAGGGGTCGGTCCTTGGACCCACCCTGTGGAACATCGGCTACGACTGGGCGTTGAGAGGGAGCCTCCTACCCGGGCTGGGCGTGATCTGTTACGCCGACGACACGCTCGTCACAGCCCGCGGTAGGACGCTGGAGGAGGCGGCAGGCCTGGCGACCCTCGGCACCGAAGAGATCGTCAGGCGGATCGAGGCGCTGGGGTTGAGGGTGGCCCTGGACAAGACGGAGGCCCTCTTGTTCCATGGGCCCCGCATGGGCCCTCCCATCGGCGTTTCGATCACCGTCAATTCGGTTGACATCAGCATCCGGGCCCATATGAGGTATTTGGGCCTGGTGCTCGACGGGCATTGGTGGTTTCGGGAGCATTTCCGCAGGCTCGCTCCGCGGCTCGTCGGCGCGGCGTCCGCCCTTTCATGGCTAATGCCGAATGTGGGCGGACCGAGCGCTACGTGCCGACAGCTGTACACGGGGGTCGTCCGGTCGATGGCCCTGTACGGCGCACCGGTGTGGGCGGGGTCCCTGACCGTCCGACTCAGGGCTCTTCTGTGGCGACCACAGAGGGCCATGGCGGTCAGGGCTGTACGCGGGTACCGCACGGTGGCGACGGAGGCAGCGTGCCTGTTGGCCGGGAGTCCCCCGTGGGACCTGGAGGCGGAAATGCTCGCCGATTTGTATCGGCGGGTGTCGGGGGTGCGCGCGGAGGGCGGTGTGGCCTCTTTGAGGGAACTCACCGCCTGGCGCATTGACGCCCGCCTAGATGTCATTGCCCGTTGGGCAGTCCGGCTGGAGAGGCCTCGGTTCGGTGTGCGGACCGTAGAGGCCTTCCGGCCGGTGCTGATGCAGTGGTTGGAACGGCGGCACGGGGTGCTCTCCTTCCGACTGGTGCAGGTTTTGACGGGGCATGGATGCTTCGCCAAATACCTGCACAAGGTCGTCAGGAGGGTGAGTACACCGTCCTGCCACCACTGCGATTGCGACGAAGACACGGCGCAGCATACGCTCGAGGTTTGTGCCGCTTGGGCAGAGCAGCGTCGTGAACTCGTCGCAATCATCGGTGCCGACCTGACGCTGCCGACCATCGCCAGGGCGATGCTCGACAGCGTCAGGAACTGGGACGCGGTCGCAACCTTCTGCGAGGCAGTAGTCTCGCGGAAGGAGGCGGCGGAGCGCGTGCGCGAGGAGCGTCTCCTCGACGGCGCGAGCCGCCGCCGGCGACTGGGGCGGCGCAGGCGCGATTACCTGCGCCTGATGCCGCCCTAGCCAAGGCCGCGGGTGACTGGATCGGGGAATTAGTCCGTCACCCGCCGAGAGGCCGACCGCGTGAGGAAAGACCGACATCCTACCCGAGGGGGGGATGTCGGTCGAGGAGAGGGTACTCCTCAGGGGTATTCCGTCGGGCCGACCACTGACGTCAAGTCACTCTGCTCCGGTGGTCGGCCCAACGACGAAGGCGACGTCACGGGTGGGTTACGGGTGTGCGCGCTTACGCCCCTCTGTCACCCCGGACGGAGTGGTGCGAGGAGTGCGCCGACCGTAGCCCACCCCCCAAAAAAAAAAAAAAAAAAAAAAAAAAGGCTATGGTTTAGATACACCGCGTCTAAGTGTGACGGGCTAGTAAACTATAAATAACACGCTAATAAACTATAAACAAAGTAAACTCCTATACTATTATCATCTCATCATCTTAGCTCATATACGTCCCACTACCGGTCCCGAGCATCCTCCACACTAGGAGGGAAATTTACCTACTACACCACGCTCGTCAGACGTGTTGGTATATTGTAATTTCGAGTTTTCTCTTGCAAAGATGTAAATATGCATATTTTATCCCATAATCGTCTTTTACGATCACCCACGGGTAAGATAGGGTAAGTATAGGTGGTGAATTGTATTCTTACTCCGTCAACACACGGAAAACTCCTATACTATAACTAAGAATATATTATGAGATACTATACTATGAAACTGCATTGTCAGATTAGGGAACGATGAGGCTTACATGATCTATGAGCCAAAAGCCTCCATAAAAAATAACAATAAAAACTGCATTATGTGCTAAAAGCATAAGTTAAATATCCGCATTAAGTTTACTTGCAAGCGGAAACCGTTACCCTTTCTGTTTATAATTCGCAATTGAACCATGGCAGTCGGGTAAGTTTTACTGTATTTTAAAATGCACAAACATTCTAGGTCATAATGTATCCGCTTGACATTTTAAATCTAAAGTATTCATACACCCAACTCGGTAAATGTTCACAAATGCAGAGATATTTTTCACAAACGCTCTACCTACGTATTCAGCGCCTTGCATTGTGACGTGAGGTACATGTATTAAATTAAGCATTAGATTTGATAATTGCAACTCAAGTTGCAGAGCCGCGTAAGTATTTAAAACTGTAGCGAAGATATATTTACTCATCAGTTGAGACAGCAGATTTGTAGTTTAACTGCTATATTCTCTGACAACAATATATAAATCCTTACCAATGTTATAAATGTGAAAGTAACTCTGTCTGTCGCTCTTTCACGCCAAAATTACTGAACCAATCTAAATGAAATTTGGTACACAGACAGTCTAGAGCCTGATAAAGGGCATAGGCGACTTTTTAATTCAAAAAAGGGTTGTAAAGGGGGATGGAAGGTTGTAAGGATGCATCGGCATTTTTAAAGCCAGAAGCTTGAATCTAAAATAAACTAAATATAAAACTAAATATATGAAATTAAAATTTTGTAAAAGAAGGAAGAAAGAAGGGGTAAAAAAATAGGAGATGACAAACTTTAGGAAAGTAAACTTTTACGCGGACGAAGCCGCGGGCAGAAGCTAGTAAGAAATACTTAGATTATCATACATATATTAAGATAATCATCATTCTCCTACTTTTATCCCAATTACTTGGGATCGATACAATATGTACTCATCTTTCATAGTACATATTGAAAAAGTTATTGGCAATAGTTTTATGACCAGCCGCCTGCCAGAAGTCAACCTTCATTGGGAATGTAATTGTTGAACAAACGGCCTCAGATGGAGTTGGCCCAGGTCGTTATAAGGCTTTTAGTCGTCTTTTACGACATCCACGAGCAAAGTAAGGGTTGGTAGTATTCGTAGCCGCTCTCAAGCGGCAGTTATCCGGCGGTGGAGGGAGAAATTAGAGTCCCCTGTAGCAGGGCGGGGGACCGTTGAGGCAATTGCGCCCCACCTCCACCGCTGGATGAAGAGAAGGCACGGCAACTTGTCCTTCAGGATGCCGCAGGTACTTAACGGACACGGGGTCTTCGGTAAGTACCTGCACAGGATCGGACGGGACTCTTCCCCTGGATGCCATGAGTGTGGCGCGCTAACTGATGATGCGCGTCACACCCTAGAGGTATGTCCCGCCTGGGGCCCTCAGCGCCACGACCTGTCGGCGGTGATAGGAACAGACCTGTCGTTGTTGACCATCATATCTAAGATGCTTGACAGCGACAGGTGCTGGTCGTCGATGGCCTCCTTCTGTGAGGAGGTCATCTCTTCGAAGGAGGCCGCGGAGCGGATACGTGAGGCATTTGCTTCTGCAGACTCGCTCCGTAGGCGGCGGCCAGGAAGGCGGAGGCGCCGTTACGCACATCTCCTCCCGCCGCCTTGACTGTCGACTAGACGTGGCCAGATAGCCTAGCGTTGGGGTGTCGGGGATAGAATGTCAATAGACGATCTCTCAGGCATCCCGTAAAAGCGCGGAAGGGACCGCTGTGGTTTTAGTGGGTATTTCGGTCGAACCAGCTGACCGGCGAGTCCCACACACCCCTTCGTCTGCATAAATCGTAATAAATCGTAAATGCATTTCCACAGCGTGAACAAAAAAAATAAAAAAATAAAAAAGTATTCGTAGCCGCTACCACACAGCTACATATATTAAGATAATAGAAACAAGAAATTACTTAGATTATCATACATATATCTACATATATTAAGAGCTTGTTTTTTTATTGCTTATGGTGGCAAACAAGCAAGCAGCACACCTGATGGTAAGTGTCACTGCCGCACATCGACCTTTGCAATACCAAGGGCATAGCTTAAGCCGCTGCCTACCAATTATATCCCCAAACCCACCCAGTTGGGCTTCCGGCTCTCTAGCTCACCGAACGAAGTGCAATAGCATATTACCATAACTGAGACGTCGATATTTTGCGAGAGTGTGGTTATTACCCCGAAAAGACCGGCCCGCGGCTGTAGACAGAAAACTGTCAACAGCGTGGTCCTACTACTATGTAATTTCTACTTTCCTACTACTCATGAGAGCTTTCATTATCTATCTCCGAATATACCATCTTAATACATATCATCGGAACTAGCACGTTACAAAAAAAAAAACAACAGGCAGTCATGGGGACTGCCTATAGAAGTGAAAGCTATTAACTTAAGACTAATTGAAATAATAATAATTTTCTAATTTTAAGATAAAAATAAAAACCTATAAGTTTTTCCCCTCCAAAAACGCTCAACGCGCCTAAAGAAGTTTTCACTTCAAAAAATCTAAATCGTTTAATCATTAATACTGTTTATATTAATGACTTTATATATCAACTATGGAAGGAAAATTGATTTAGTTGTATGCTTACCCGAACGACATAGGGTGAAACCCTGTTCTATTTTTTCATCTTCAGTGATATTACCTATTTTATCCTTTTACTCCATTTACGAAACTCACTTAATAGAGTGTGTGAGAGTGGTGATGGAATACTACTTTCATTGCCAGTACACGAAAAAATATGTAGATAAGTATTATGTGAAAATTGGAACTGAAATAATATTTTAACCTTACAAATTATTCTATTGTATATATTCTAATAAAAATAACTAATAATCATAATATTAAATAATTAATAGGAACCGAAATAAACAAAGTGTCATTTTTAATTCTCTAGTAGTGCTCAAATCGCCACTTCAACTGTAATCCGATCTTTCAAGCAGACACTGATCCTTGCAGGTTTCAGTGGCCGAAGGAAAATACCGCCGAGAAATCCTTTCTGTCTTTTTAAGTTCAATTAGGATTACCCTCAATGATCACCCTTAAGTTCGACAGAAAATATATTTTATATTTAACTTAATCCATTTATTTCCGTATGATGAGTAGTATACAATTCACCTAGCCTTCCTTCATGGGTGTCGTAAAAGACGACTAAGGTATACAATATGCAAATAAAATCTATGCAAGAGAAGGAAAACTCGAAATAAAATCCTATAACAAAAATAAACACCGTGGTATAATAGTTAAATTTCCGTCCTATTGTGAAAGAGCCACGTGTGACATATATAAGTTGAGATGGTAATGATAATTCCATTTATGGAGTCGAATATAAGCATGGTGGTGGTATAGGCTCCGTGTGATGATGATAAGTATATAATTAACCACAATTTATCACCATCATGGTAACTGGCAGCTAAAAATCACTATATGAAAAAAAAATACAACAAAAAAATTAAATAATAACTAATTTCAATTAAAATATTTGATAACAAAACAATAAACTACCAAATTCTTTTTTTAATTAATTTCCTTTCAAATATATAAAATATTTTCCAAGACATTATATACATTTAAAATTTACATTATAAAAGTAATAAATATGAACAATAAAATACGCAGAAATTGTATCAAATTCTCAAAACTCTCATACGTATCCTACGTATATACGTACTTACTTAGTACTGCTTTAATTACTTTGCCATCACGTAACAACCAAAAACCACAACGAAAGCATTAAGTACTACTACAAACAGTCGTAACAAATATCGTCTCGTTTTGTACCATCGTTAAGCAATATACAACTAGTGGTGGGAGAAACTATCATCGCAGTCGAAAATGGGTCTTGAACCAATTTTGTACTAATTAAATTGGAGCATTCTTATTTCCTATCCAGTGTTAATTTTTAAGTAAGCCATTTTATAGTTAGCAGATTTTTTGAAAATGTTTATGCACATCTTCTCAATTTCAAAAACAGACTTAAGATCAGTTTTTTTATGAAAGAAGTCTTAAAAGTTTTCAGTTAATAAAACCCATATCAATCAAAATCTAATTACTTGAAATGATATTTCAGTTGTAAGTATTTACACTAACAAAGTCAATATCTACTTTAGCAATTTGAATCACTATAAAGATTCCATATATAGACCCAGCATCTTAACATCTAAAGTACGAGAAGTAATTAATTGGGAATGAAGAATTTGCGTTACAATTTATGATAAATACGAACATAATTTCGATTCTCAAGTGAGCACAGATTTGAAATCATAGATAGACTTGGATGAGAAACTTTAATTAAAACGGATAAGAAACCTTTACCAACGTCAGAAGTAGGGAAACAATTATTTCTTTTCATAAGTCGTCAAAAAAATATAGTATGAGTAGTATAAATGTATTTTAAACTATAATAGATTCAAATGGAATTTATATATTATATTGATTGTATAAAAGTTTTTTGAATAAAGAGAAAAAAAAACATGGAGCAGGATCGACAGCTGTTGGTTTTATCACTAGAATATAACTTTCTTAAACATTATTATTAACATAGTTTATCCTTTACTTATTCCTCACACGATAGAGTTCGAGCGCTCTCTATATGGAAGAAAAATTGAGCTAACATTTCTACTCTAGTCATTGATATACTTAGCACTACAACAAGTCGAAAGTACAAAGAAAAATTGCAACAAAAAGACCCAATAAACCACATGTCCCATCACTATTGCCACAGTTTCGCGTGCTGATACGGCGAACATTATTCACACGTTTAAAATAAATAAAAATATCGTACAACCAGTACGTATCGGGTACCCTCGTAAATAAAGAAACGGCAACTACTTGTTATTGTGCTTTTAACTTATAGGGGCACATTTGTTTCGTATAAACTTGTATTGTTCGCGGTGTGAAAATACATAAATATCTAGATAAACGGGACAAGTATTACGATTTATATTGAACTAACTGAACGAAAGTATAAAATCAAATTATTTATAAGAGCCCGATAATGAAGCGAAAAATGATGTCACAAGCGGGGTTCGAACCCGCACCTATTGGGAGTCCGGCCCGTGCTGCCACTTACACCACCGTGAACTATTGTAGGACATGCAAATTTCGCTTCGTATCATATTTACGTCTTTAAGGTGACGTGCGCCATCTACCCGACAATGTTTACACATTGCAGGCTTAATACTTTAAACTTTGCAGTTAGAATTGTATTAAACAATGACATAACCTTGTTATTCAAATTACTGAAATTTAGCATTTAATATGCTTATTTATTTATAAAAACCCGATTTTTTTTTTATAAATAATTAATCATATTAAATGCTAAATTTCAGTAATTTGAAAATCAAATTAATTACTGTAGATTTTAGTTCACATTCACATCACTAAAACAATATATTATGAAAAGATATAGGGTTGAGAATTCTAAGAATTTACCAAGAGACACCCAAAAATAAGGAAACCGTTAAAATACACTACCGGCGAAAAGTTTCCGGACAAAAATCCGAAATACTTCCGTGACGGTTTTCCGTGCCATTCCGCCAGTAGTTGGGCTAGCCCAATTTAACCAACGCCGTTTTGAAGGGAAGGGTTTCACCTTCAATTTGGTTTTTCAAAAATATTTCTCTTATTTTTTTCTCAGTCAGCACTGAGTTTTGAAAACAACCATTTTTTGTCGTTTTTTTTAACTGTTTTAAGTGGACCCCGTTTGTAGTAAAAATGTTATTTATGCATTTCTTCGGGAGTAATCATAAAGGGCAAAGCCCAAGCTTCAATTTCATTTTTGAAAAATTTTCCTACGATTTTTTTTTCCAAAGATTTTTCGTTTTTCCCGAAAAAATTGATAATTCGAAAATTGCTCCGAAGTACGAAAACTATGAGTTTTACATTGAAACCTCAAGAGGGTGAAAAGTTGTATTAGGTTCTGCTTAATTGACCAGAATTTTTTCAGATTTTTTTTCCGAATTTTTTTTCCACTCATTTTCGGTCGCAGCTTAATTAGTCTAAACACCAGGAAAATAATGGAATTAAGATAGAATATATAGATAGAAAGATAGAATAGATAGAAGATAGAATATATAAAATAGAATTATTTAATTCAATCAATTATAAAATTATGAATGTTGAGGAAGCGAGTGAAGTATGCAAGTATAGAGTTCTCTGGCACGCTGTTCTCTCTGCCTACCCTGCAAGGGATATGGCGTGATGATATGTATGTATGTATGTATTACTATAGTTAGATGGATAGATACTACGCTGGTTAAACGGGTTGATATGGGTATTTTATTTCGAATTTCTCTTCTCTTGCACAGATTTCATTATCACAATAAATCCCTTAGTTATCTTTTACACCCTCACAGACAGGATAAGAAATGGTGAATTGTATTCTTACTCCGTCACCATACGAAAAATTGTATACTGTTACTGCGGTGGTATTATTTAAGACCTGCTAACGTTGAGCTGATAGGTACTACTGCATCAAATAGTCTCTGAGACGCTAAATTTCTTAGAAACTTACAGCAGATATCAATTAAACTTATTTTATTGGTTTACCAACACTAAAACAGAGACTCTTACATTTACGAATGACGGCAAAAGCCATTGCCATATATATATAAAACTGTACTACGTAACTGATTGTGTGTGGTTTGAGGAGACAACGGCGATTGATGTGCATCGAGTTCAAAGTTTACATATTAACGAAAAGCAGTTAAATGGATAGTCTGTGTATAGAAGTTATAATAAGGTTTATGCATATGGAGATTTCAGAAAAAATCTGATAGCAATATATCGTTCTTTTCCTATTTATTTTTTATAGCTAAAAATAATTTGACAGCACAGATAGCGCAGTGGTTAAAATACCAACCTACCGTACCAACTTGTCAAGATTTCGATCCCATATGTCAACGTATGAATTTTAAACAGAACTACGTATCATCATTATTCTGCTCTTATCCCACTTACTTAAGGTCGACGCAATATGTCATCTTCTTCCATACAGTCCTGTCAGACGTGTGTGTGTGTGTGACTCTGTGGTCACGCCCGCTCTATCCATGGCATGCCTCACGCAGTCCATCCATCTTTTCTTTAGGGGTAAAAGAAGTTACCCCTAAAGCCGTCAACATTCATACTTAAAACATAGAACTTCTACTTTATATACTTTATATAGAACTTCATCTTTATATATACATACTAGCTTCTGCCCGCGGCTTCGCCCGCGTAAAAGGTTACATTCCTAAAGTTTTTCATCCCCTATTTTTATTTTTCCCCTTAAGGGTAAATTTTTACATGTTAATGTCATATTTATTTATATCTAATCAATAGCATAAAAATAAGTTTCAAGCTTCTGGCTTTAAAAATGACGATAATTCCTTACAACTTTTCATGCCCATTTACAACCCTTTTTTGTATTAAAAAGTAGCCTATGTCCTTTATCAGACTCTAGACTATCTGTGTACCACATTTCATTTAGATCGGTTCAGTAGTTTTGGCGTGAAAGAGCGACAGACAGAGTTACTTTCGCATTTATAACATTAGTAAGGATTAGGTAATATTTAATTATTTAATGTCTCATTTATGTTAGACAGCTACCCCTGTCATACTCCCGTATACACAAATGAATAGAGAAGAGCGGCGTAGTATCACATCATGACCATATTTGCCTTAGTACCTACCCAATCTATCATTTCCAGTAGTCGACAAAAATTTTACTGCCAAGGCGCGCAAAAAGATGTTTCATATCACAAACTTTCAATACCTATCTATTATATACAGGTATAGTATGTTATTTACAAATCGATAGTGCTTTCAAAAATACAACAATCATCAACGATGACTGCTCTCACGTCTTTACTTGTGTTCGGGTCGCACAATCGGCGATCTTCTTTCTTGCCATATTTCTGTAGTGCGCCCGGTTGGTGCCTGACCACAGCACTGCGCACTCTTATTGTCCTAACTTTTGAAATACTGTACCAAACGACACACGGTAAAAGGAAAACAATATGTACTTTAAATATCAAAAGTAATAAAAGCATTTGTTTGCATAAGAATCAATTCGTTACTATAAAATGTGCATCGGCAATAAATACCAAATTATTTTGAATTTTTAATTTACTATTTTAACGATAAATGCTTACATATTAAAAATAGATATATGATGTCGCGGACTTTTTTAGAACTATTTAAGAGGTACATTTCCACAGTACATAACATTAGTCTGAGTTTCAAGATTTTTGCAGCGTATGCAAAAATAGCTCGCAGATGGGCGCTTTTTTTTGACTTAACCAATTTTTAACGTTATATTTTAGCCTATTTACAAAATATCTCTATAAATTATAGCCTATGTGTTATTCTGACGTGTAAGCTATATTAATATAAAGTTTCATCAAAATCCATTCGCTAGTTTTTGCGTGAAAGAGCAACAAAGATGTTCACATCCATACATTATTACAAACTTTCACGTTTATAATATTAGTAGGAAGTAGGATAGTAGGAAGTAGGATAGTAGGAAGTAGGATATTTCTCTGTACGTTTATACACCGTGGAATCTAATTGGCTGTTTTCCTAAAACGTATGTACTCAGTTAATCATTCTTAATATCCCCACATAACTAAAAACATAATACATTGAAAAAAAAAGTCTGATAAATAGACGGTCTTAAGTTTGTCTGATATGCAACGGTATTGTTCCCAACATGCCTACGACATAGCATTCGAATTAAATCGCAATAATAGGTAAAAAAATATTTAGGCATTGTAGCTCGTAGCCCGCCCGCGTCCCGCACGCACCCCTTGCTTTTGATGCGCCCGAGCCGCGCGACCTTGGTCTATGTTTTAATAGGTCAGTTGCAATTTTTTGCCAAACGGCTTAGACGTATATCATATGTTTATAACAAATCCCGAACGCGAGTGCTAGTAAGTGCGAAAAAATGACGAGTCATTACCAGTATTCTGACGTAGAGTGGTTAGACATGGTTCGTTTTTATGCAATTGCTGGAGACAACTTGGCGAAGGCTAGATGCCTGTACGCTCAGCCAGAACACCTGGATTCGTTACGCAGATGTGGCATTATAAATCCGCCTATGCCTTTTTTTTTTTTTTTTTTTTTTTTATTGGTGGGCTATGGGTGCGTCTCGCCCCGCCAAATCGGTCCGGGGTGACGGAGAAGGCGGCGCGTGATCCCATAGACCCACCGTAAAATCCTCTCTCTTCGCCGTGCGAGCGGACCACCGGTACCCGATCTTTGTCTTCGGTGGTCCGCTCGGCGGTTTACCCTCGCGGGTTCCTCTCGTCGACGCCCCGACAGATTTCGTCGTCGGGGCGTCGCCCTCACGCGGTGGCCTCGCGTCGGGTGACCGGACAATTCCCCGGTCCGATCACCCGAGGCCTGGGTTAGGGCGGCATCAGGCGCAGGTATTCGCACCTGCGCCGCCCCGGCCGCTGGCGGCGGCCCGGGTCGCGGGAGTCCTCCCTGACTCGTTCCGCCGCCTCCTTCCGCGAGATGACAGCCTCGCAGAAGGCGGCGACCGCGTCCCAATTCCTGACGCTGTCGACCATCGCCCTCGCGACAGCCGGCAGCGCCAGGTCGGCACCGATAATAGCGACGAGGTCGCGGCGCTGCCCGTCCCAGCCCGAGCATTCCTCGAGCGTATGTTGCGCCGTGTCCTCGTCACTACTGCAATGATGGCAGCCCGGAGTCCACTCCCTGTACACGACCGTGTGCAGGTATTTCCCGAAGCACCCGTGCCCCGTCAACACCTGCACCAGTCGGAAGGTGAGGACCCCGTGCCGCCGCTCCATCCATTTCATCAATACGGGCCGGAAGGCTTCGACAGTCACGATACCGTGTCTAGGCCTCTCCAGCCGCGTAACCCAACGGGCGATGACGTCTCGGCGGGCGTCCTCGCGCCAGGTGGCTATCTCGCTCAACGATGGGGAGCCACCCTCCTCGCGCACTGAGGTAACCCGCCGGTAGAGGTCGGAGAGCATCTCCGCCTCTAGGTCCCACGGGGGTGTCCCGGCCAATAGGCACGCCGCCTCTGTCGACACCGTGCGGTACCCGCGAATGGCTCTGACCGCCATGGCTCGCTGTGGCCTCCACAGAACCGCCCTGAGCTGGGCGTTCAGAGCCCTCGCCCACACGGGTGCGCCGTACATGGCCATCGAGCGGATGACCCCCGCATACAGCCGTCGGCCCTCGAAACTGGGTCCGCCCACATTCGGCATGAGCCGAGAAAGGGCGGACGACGCGCCGACCAGCCGGGGAGCAATCTGTCGGAAATGCTCCCGGAACCACCATCGCCCGTCGAGCACCAGACCCAAGTACTTCATATGGGCCTGGATGTTGATCTGGATGGAGTTGACGACTAACGAGGCGCCGGTTGGCAGCCTTACGCGTGGCCCATGGAATAATAGGGCCTCCGTCTTATTTAAGGCCACCCTGAGCCCCAGCGCCTCGATTCGCCTGACCATCTCCTCGGTGCCGAGAGTGGCCAGGCTCGCCGCCTCTTCGAGTGTCCTGCCCCGGGCTGTGACGAGCGTGTCGTCAGCATAAATCCGCCTATGCCTACAACAGCGATAATTTTATCAGCCACATAACGCCTACTAACCCACAGGCAGTTTTGAGTGCTTACACGTGCTCAGGCTAGAGGTAGGTGTCGTCGACATTCTGCTCGATTAGAAGAAGAAATTCTTGAGAAAATGGAGGCATGGTTTTAAAGTAATTAAAGAAAGTAGGTAACCAAGGTAAGAGCATTGACCGTAGGTTGATAGCTACGGTCGATGCTCTCAAACGACCGTAGGTATAATAAAATTATTAGACAAAACATGTTACAGTTATGCAAAAATGATATTTTAAGGAAACGTCCGGGATTGCAAATGACTAGAATTTATGTTTTTATTTTATTGAATAAATGCTATATTATGGTTCTATATCATTAACTGAGTATATACGTTTCGGGAAACAGCCAATTAGATTCCACGGTGTATATAACTCTCTGTATGTGACTGAACTCTTAACAAATGGCTGGACCGATTTTGATTTTCTGTGTGTGTTCAAGTGGATTCAAGAATAATTTAGATAAAACTAATGTTGCCCAAATGCAAGATCAAGACTCGCTGCAAGAGTCTCGCAGCTTCCTTAGACAGCATTTTACGATTCCTATGGCAAAGAAAGGATTGTCAACATTTTGTATCTTAATACCTGTAGACGGGGAAATAATTGGATGTTATTTTAAACAGTCTCATGATAGTTAAGTGTGTTAGCCCCACTCTGGTTAAGTGGTATGTACCTAATTATTGATAGTTATACAGTAATTATTGATAGTAGTGCCACTAGACGAATGGCATTTCATTAATTTATTGGACTTTTTATTTCTATGTGGATTTTTCATTTCTATCACAAATGACTCTGTGTTATTCCAACAGCGAGAATTGCAAGACTTACGAGACTCGCAAGAGTCTTGCTTTTGGGAAACACCAGATAGAACCAGACCAGATGGCGTCGCGATCGATTTGAAGGAAAGCTATATTTTTTTTAAGTTTTGTATAGAAACAAAGTCTATTGAATCAGCCAGTATTAATTATAAGAATTACCACAGATTGCTCAACTGACGCTTAAGGTCAGATAAATATAAATTGTCTAGTCACGCTTCAATTACTCTTTTATCTAAACAGTATTTAAGTTAGAATGGAAATCGACCTCGACACGTTTGGGAGGATCACTGCGGTCATTGATAGTCCAATTATAGTTGTAAAAAATATCTCGTTGGTCTAGTGTTATAAGTTTACAAGCTTGCATTCAATGTCATGGGTTCGATTGCCACGTAGTTTTTGATGCTATGCACAAATGGTTGCTCTGAGTGCAGTATTTGTTTCTATACGCTTTCAGCGTGGTGATAATAAACACACAATTGGCCATCTTCCATCTTAGCACTGCTTGTCGTAAAACTGCCTAAATAGAAATGGTAATGATTTTTAATGTTAGTATTTCGGGGAGACCGAGACTAACCTACCTAGACCAGATCGGTCATGTACTGAAGGAAGGTGGAGTCAAGAGTCTCCGAAACCGTCGAGCGTGTATGAAGAGAATTATGAATGTTGAAGAAGCGAGTGAAGTATGCAAAGATAGAGTTGTCTGGCACTCTGTTCTCTCTGCCTACCCTGCAAGGGATATGGCGTGATGATATGTATGTATGTATGTATTTATACAGTTTTTTTAATTGCTTCATAAGGTGGCAAACGAGCAAGCAGCACACCTGATGGTAAGTGTCACTGTCACCCATGGACCTTTGCTATACCAAGGGCTTATAGCTTATATATTACATTAATTATTATGCTTATAATTATTATTATATATACTTATAATTATTATATATATACAAGATTATAGCTTATATAATAGCTTAGGCCGCTGCCTACCAATAAAAATCCGGCTCTCTCGCTCACCGAACGAAGCGCAATAACACATTGCCATTACTAAGACGTCGATCTTCTGCGAAAATGTGGTACTACCTCGGACGGACCAGTCCGCGACTCTAGACAGAAAACTGTCAACAGCGTGGTCCTATCACTATTTGAAATAACACAAATACACATTTGAAATAAAACTATTTTCATGATCACATTTATATTTGATTTTTCGTTCCGACGTTTCGTACAATTTACAGGACCTTTCGTGACCATGGACGCTGTAAAGTGTTTGATGTCCCTGAGTAACACCGGGAAATTAAAAATTAAATACAGATGCAATAGAATCCTTAAAAAAAGTTTTATTTTAAAGTAGGGCAACAGATCTACACCAAGCTGGTCTGGTCAACGAAGACAATGAACGTGTTCTGGTGACTCGCTCGCACGGAGTTGAGAGGTACATTGTAGGGCGGGTCTATGGGGTTGCCCCGGACAGATTTAACTGAGCGTGACCGCAACATAGTCCGCCGCCAAAAATACCATGCTGGTCAGAAGGTTTGGTATAAGGTTAGGTGTGTATATATATATATATATATATATATATATATATATATATATATATATATATATATATATATATAGGTTAGGTATATTAAGGTTTGGTATATTGGTTGGCTTTAATAGTGGTAGGACCACGCTGTGGACAGTTCTCTGTCTACAGCCGCGGGCCGGTCCGTTAAGGGCAGTACCACACTCTCGCAGAAGATCGACGTCTGAGTAATGGCAATGTGCTATTGCGCTTCGTTCGGTGAGCGAGAGAGCCGGAAGCCCAACTGGGTGGGTTTGGAGTTTGTATTGGTAGGCAGCGGCCTAGTTATACCCTTGGTATTGAAAAGAGACATGGGTGACAGTAACACTTACCATCAGGTGTGCTACATGCTCGTTTGCCACCATACACAATAAAAAAAGGGTTTTACTTCGAGTTTAAATTCTCTTGCATAATATTATATGCGTATCATAAACCTTAGTCGCCTTTCACGACACCCACGCGTAAGATAGTTGATAAATTGTATTCTTACACAATCACCACACTGCAAAGTTCAATATTATCAAATTAAAAATATTAAATTTAAAAAAAGTGGTTTATCGTTAAAGAAAATTCTAGAATAACGCTAATAGCAATTTGTAAAATTTAACACGAACAAAACATATTCATTCAATGCTCTTATCATAATAAAATGTATCGAACAAACAAAAAAAAACATTTGAAAAGCAATAAATAAAACAAGGGTTTGTATAAATAATAAACGACATGGCGACTGTACGACTGCGATTTATTGTCGCAAATGTCGCGGTCGCAACACGTCAACCGCCTATTTTAGGCCTATACGTTCTGTGTTGTCCTACAGAGTAATATTAGATACAGAGTAATCAACACAAATGATAGATAATGAATCTTCGGACATTTAACTACAGATACGATAGTCTACTACAATAGATTGCACAGATAGTGTACGATTAAAGTGCCGATTTACCGTGCTAAGAGTAATGGGTGCTATTTCTATCCATAATAAAATATTTGCGATCTAGAAATTGTTTTTCTGACTCTGATTGTAATTTGTGTCCGTTAATTATATATTTGTAAAATCCACCGCGATGCAAAGATTATTTTCGTATTACAGGATGTAATTAAAAAAAAAGAAACACGATGTTTATTGCAATTTTAATGGTTTTCTTACTACTTTGAAGATTACTCTACGATATACTCTTTGGTGATGATAAATAAGACAATACAAATTACTGAAATTTTTAGCATTTAATATGCTTAATTATTTATAAATACCCGATACGAAACGAAAAATTATAAATAATTAAGCATATTAAATGCTAAAAATTTCAGTAAATTGAATAACAAGGTTGTGTCATCATTTAATACAATTCTAACTGTAAAGTTTGAAGTATTAAGTCTATACAATGTGTAAACATTGTCCGATAGATGGCATACGTCACCTTGAAGACGTAAGATATAATATGAATCGAAATTTGCATGTCCTAAAATAGTTCACGATGGTGTAAGTGGCAGCACGGTTGGGCCGTATTCCCAATAGGTGCGGGTTCGAACCCCGCTTGTGACATCATTTTTCGTTTCGTATCGGGTATTTATAAATAATTAAGCATATTAAATGCTAAAAATTTTAGTAATTTGAATAACAAGGTTGTGTCATCGTTTAATACAATTCTAACTGTAAAGTTTGAAGTATTAAGTCTATACAATATGTAAACACTGTCCGATAGATGGCATACGTCACCTTGAGGACGTAAGATATAATATGAATCGAAATTTGCATGTCCTAAAATAGTTCACGATGGTGTAAGTGGCAGCACGGTTGGGCCGGATTCCCAATAGGTGCGGGTTCGAACCCCGCTTGTGACATCATTTTTCGTTTCGTATCGGGTATTTATAAATAAGACAATATTTTAAAATTTTATTTTTTTAATTGTTTTAGATCATTAGCTGTTTTCCTTATGTATTAATTTTCTGCATTCACCTCGAAAGTTAATAAAAACTAGATGACTAGTCTCCTAACTATTTCAAATAAAAAAGAACAAGTATTTATCTTTTACTTTTAAGTATCACAAAAACTGTGAAATAACACAATTGTAGTATATACGTCCATTCATCCATCAGCCGGTAGAAGTCCGCTGTTCGACATAGATCTCGCCTACGAGAATGCCACTGAGAATGGTCCCGTACTATCAACATCCCTCGACTTCCTGCGATGTTCGAGATGTCGTCAGTCCATCTTTTAGAGTGTGAGGGTACTGTAATTCAAGGCTTTAGATAAAATATCCAGAATATTATAAACAGCCTGTCAAAAAAAGAATATCACAAAAATATTTTAATAAAACAGACAAAATATAACTATTCATAAAAAAAACATAAATTACAATTTATTCCATCTTCTACGTAAATCGATAAAGTGCGAAATGAGTAATATTAAAAACGCACAATCTAACATTTTCATCTAATCTGTGGTGTAAAGTACCGTGCACATTAAATTGATGGCTATATTGCGTGCTTGCTCTTATTGGTCAAGTGTGAATTCTCATTTTGTGATCGAACTATGAGTCTTCACGACTTGCCATACGATTGAGTAACGAGAAATTATTAGTTGCGCCCACGGTGCCAATCACTTACAGTAGAAATGTAATTCAAATATTTTAGAAATAGCACTGCGAAAGCGACCCTTACTTCTGACTTAGCTGATAACTTATTATCGCAACATAGTACACTAATACCGCGTTATGGTTTCTTATTGTTGATATAATTTAAAAAAGATATATATTTAATATTCGTGAAGATATAAACAGTAGATTCGTGGTTGGCAGTACGACGAACTGTCATTGCCAGTTGTCTTCAAAGCGATTCGCGGTAGCATCAAAAACTGGAACGCGATTGCTGTCTTCTGCGAAACCATTTGATTCCTCAGTCTTTTTATAGTACTCCCACGGGTAAAAAGTGGCGACAAATATCTTATAACGTTCCAAGAGTCGTCTAATTCACATAGATGAATATCTATAATAAGTATTATTTTTTAGACTATTAAAATAATGCCACAATGGCCACGCTTGGCAATTGAGTCAGCAATCGTAGATGGTGTTGTTATATTTTATGTTAAAGAACATTACTGCTCGTTCTATCAAGAGTTGAATATATATAACCACCATCCCATCAAGAGAACCATCATCCATCAAGAGTTGAGCATATATAATATACAAAAAGTGTTTCTATATCAGTTATAAACTTTAAAAACATCAAACTGAAGTACTCCGAACCCGCAATAAATTAGGAACTAGTGCCATCAATTTCAAAGCATTCTTTCTTTATATATTCACTTTTTTTTTTATAATTTATACATATATATATTCACTTCTTTTTTTTTGCGATCTCTGCGGAAAATCTGTGGAGTAAGGCTGACCGACCGCATTCGTAACGACGACGTAAGAGAGCGAGTAGGTATGAAAAAGAGTATTGGTGTAAAGATGCGAAAGGGAATGCTCCGATGGTTCGGACATGTGGCAAGAATGCCTAACGAACGTCTGGTTAAGATATACAATGCGAAAATGGAAGGATGTAGGTACCAGGGGAGACCGAGACTAATCTACCTAGACCAGATCGGTCATGTACTGAAGGAAGGTGGAGTCAAGAGTCTCCGAAACCGGCGAGCGTGTATGAAGAGAATTATGAATGTTGAGGAAGCGAGTGAAATATGCAAGGATAGAGTTCTCTGGCATTCTGTTCTCTCTCCCTACCCTGCAAGGGACATGACGTGATGGTATGTATGTATGTACTTTTTATTTTCAATTTATACATATATATATATATATTCACTTTTTTTTTTCAATTTATACATATCTATATATATTCACGTTTTTTTTTTCAAATTATACATGTACCATATATATTCACGTTTTTTTTTTCAATTTATACATATATATATTCACTTTTTTTTTTCAATTTATACATATATATATTCACGTTTTTTTTCAATGTATACACAATAGTGGGTCACACTGTTGACATTCAGTTTTGTCTACAGCAGCGGGTCGGTCCGTCCGGGATGGTACCACACTCTCGCAGAAGAACGACGTCTGAGTAATGGCAATGTGCTATTACGCTTCGTTCGGTAAGCGAGCGACAGAGTCGGCAAGCAAACTTTCTGGTTGGGTTTGGGATTTTCAATAGTAGGCAGTGGCCTAGCTGTACTCCTAGTATTACAAAAGGCGGCAGTAACAAAAAGCATCTGTAGGGTCTATTGGCAATATATTTTTTTTATTGCTTATAGTGGCAAACGGGCAAGCAGCAGGCATGATGGTAAGTGTTACTGCCGCCCATGGACCTTAGCAATACCAAGAGTATAGCTAGACCGCTGCCTACCAATACAAACCCCAAACCCACTCCGTTGGGCTTCCGGCTCGCTCACCGAACAAAGCGCAACAGCACATTGCCATTACTCAGACGTCGATCTTCTGCGAGAGTGTGGTACTACCCCGGACGTACCGGCCCGCGGCTGTAGACAGAAACCCGTTAACAGCGTAGTCCTACCACTACTCATGCTATAAATTAAATTATTCATTTACGTATATTTTGTATTCTTATTTAAGACTAGCTCCTGCCCGCGGCTTCGCCCGTGTAAAAGGTTACTTTCCCAAAGTTTCATCCCCTATTTTTATTTTACCCCTTAAGGGTAATTTTTTTACAAAATTTTAATGTCATATTTATTCATATCTAATCAATAGCCTTTGAAGGTTCTGGCTTTAAAAATGACAATACTTCCTTACAACTTTTCATCCCCATTTACAACCCTTTTTTGCATTAAAAAGTAGCCTATGTCCTTTGTCAGGTTCTAGACCATCTGTGTACCAAATTTAATTTAGAACAGTTCAGTAGTTTTGGCGTGAAAGAGCGACAAACAGACAGACAGACAGAGTTACTTTCGCATTTATAATATTAGTAAGGATTGTATGCTGATTAATTCAATATACGGCTTCGTCACTGAATTTCTAACGATCGTTAGTATGGGCGGTGTTTGTCGCTGATTTATATTGTGCTAATAGATGTTTTCTTATTTGATGGTAGCCTTTAGATAGTGACAAATATATTAACGTTTGATTGTTCTTATTTTATGTGCATTGTCTAACATTAAAGGATACAGTGATGTTCCTTTGATGTAGATTCACAATAAAATCGTGCAATGAAAGGCGTAGTATAGTGATTTAAACAAAGATATGGATGGAATTTTAAATTAGATAAATAACTACTTTCACTTTTTAGTGCACATCAAATTTGGACTTCATGGGTGTACCTAATACTTCATCGACTATTGTTATCAAAAGAAGTACTTATGTGAATATTTTTCTAAATTATAAGATAATCTTGATGCGTCAAGTTTGCCACAAACTGTTACAATTTGAACTGAAAATTACCGTCTTTTCAGTCTATATTGGAACAGTTTTTGTGAAACTAAGTTCACGATAATGTAGCATAGAAAATTAGTGATATATTCGTGATTGCATCAGAATTAAGTCACTCGTTAAAACGTGAGAGTGTAACTCTAAAATAAATTACGTGCAATGTACACAGATGTCCAATAAACTTAAAAGTTTTATTTATAGAGTAAGATATTTTGGCTGTGCAGGTACCGTAATGATAAATATACCAACCTACTGTGGTAAATGTTATGGGTTTGATTGCCAGGCAGAATAATATTTATTGCTATCTACAAATTTTGTTCTGGGTCAGGGTGTAAATTGTGTCCATAAACAGCTTAGTCCCTCGAAGTAAAAGATAACTTTTCCAATACATTCAAGAAAAAATATTTTCCAATTAGTAACCAAATTTATCGAATCAAGTACTACTGGAAATAATCCTCTACATTCAAACATATAAAAAATTAAAATTTATGTATTTTATAAAATTAGTTATTAAATTTTGACACATTTTGATATAACTTCATTGCCAGTACAAAAACAGAATTACTCTATATATTGTCTATGACCAGTTATTAATAAATATTTAATTTATCATAATTACTGTATTGTAAAGTGGCAATGGGCAGGCCACATCGCTCGAAGAACCGACAACCGCTGGGGAAGAAAGGTTCTAGAGTGGCGACCACGTACCGGACGACGCAGTGTGGGACGCCCCCCACTAGGTGGACAGACGACCTAGTGAAGCTTGCTGGGCGTCGTTGGATGCAGGCGGCACAGGACCGCACTCTGTGGCGTAAAATGAGGGAGGCCTACGTTCAGCAGTGGACGGCAATAGGCTGAAATGATGATGATGATGATGACTGTATTGTGGCAATTTACTAGTTTAAAAACTAACAAAGCTACCACCGGAACGCGGCCACATTGAGAAATATCCGGCCAGAAAACTCAGAGGCCATAAATATCTAGGTATTAGGTTACTATAGTGGCAGGACCACGCTGTTGACAGTTCTCTGTCTACAACCGTGGGTTGATCCGCCCGGGGCACACTCTCGCAGAAGATCGACGTCTGAGTAGTGGCAATGTGCTATGGCGCTTCGTTCAGTAAACAAGAGAACCGGAAGCCCAACTGGGTGGGTTTGGGGATTTTATTGGTAGGCAGCGGCCCAAGCTATATCCTTGGTATTGCAAAGGTCCATGGGCGGTAGTGACACTTACCATCAGGTGTGCTGCTTGCTCGTTTGCTACCATAAGCAATAATAATATAAATCTCTGTAATAACAATGACTTGATAGACGTGAAACACCTTAATCCTGCCGTGGACATGAACGCTGTCAAATGTACGAAACGTCGGAAAATAAAAATCAAACACAAAATTAAAAATAGTTTCATTTCAAATATATTATACTCGCGTAAACATCAAAAATCGTCAAAAATCATCTACTTACATTCCAAAACATTTTTTACTCCCAAACTTTCAAAACATATGTACGCATCAACCCCTCCTTATACGCCCTCATTCAAAAGTACTCATTACTGACACTCGAGTAGTTACATGTGTTTCATTTGACACAATGTACCTGCTCCTCAGACAAGCTGAGGGCACTCAACGTTCAGACTCGATCATGACTAGTGATGTACCAAGTTTAATATCAGGACTACGGAAAGAATTCGATTCGGTGTTTTTTTTTGTATTTTTATTCCTTGTGGTGGTAAATGAGCAAGCAGCACACCTGATGGTAAGTGTTACTGCCGCCCATGGACCTTTGGAATACCAAGGATATAGCTCGGCCGTTGCCTACCAATACAAATCCCAAACCCACCCAGTTGGGCTGACGGCTCTCTCGCTCACCGAACGAAGCGCAATAGCACATTGCCATTACTCAGACGTCGATCTTATGCGAGAGTGTGGTACTACCCCGGACGGATCGGCCCGCGGCTGTAGACAGAAAACTGTGAACAGCGTGGTCCTACCACTATTAAAGTATCTATCACTATTGTCTACTTCAATCTTCTATATATATAAGAGATTTCCACCTATGTATTGACTCATCACAATATCTCTGGAACCATAAAGCCTACAAGACTTTAAATTTGGTAGGCATATTCTTTTCACCGAGTAGAGGTCAGCTAAGAACGGGTTTTCCAAAATTCTACCCATGGAAGGGGTTGCTGGGGTGTAAAAATCACATTTTTAAATATAGCTTGAAATTTGGTATGCATATTTTTTTTACCCTGTAAAGGTCAGGTGAAGTAGGACTTTAAGAAATTCCTTCTCCGAAAGGAATCATATGTCGCGAAAGTAAACTACACAACTGAATTGACGTAACCGAAGCGAAGCGAGGGCGGGTCGCTAGTTATTTTATAAAAGGGTAATACACTCTACGTTATGGAGCCATATTATCAAAATAATAAATAAAGTTATTTGCTAGGAACATTATAGTTTCTTAACATAGTACACCACTAGCTTAAGAGTCGGCATCTATTCGTGCGTAAGGGCCATGTACAGGTTCCGAGGTCTGATTCGAAAGGCTTTGACAAGCCTTTGTTTACGCCCCACGTCTTGTATTTGGAGGTAATTTGATAGATACTTATGTATCTACAATGTATAACGAATTTGATTTAATAAGGGTATAATGAGATTACAATACTCTTTTCTAGTCTTATTTAATACTCTATAATTACTTCCCCGTTTGCATTCCCAAGGAGAGTTGGCATCTGACTGACGGCTGGTCATAATACTATTTCCAATAAGTATTGCAATATCTACGATGAAAGAGGAGTACATTTTGCGTCCATTCCAAGTAATTGGTGTAAGAGTAGGATAATGATGAATTACTTCCCCGTGTGATGACCGGTTTTACAATACAATTCACCACCCCTTCTTTTACTACTACCACTAGAAGTATTTTACATTGTGCGTGTCATATATTATAGGCGTTATCTAAAATTAAGGCAACTCTGATGGAAACGGATATTAGAAACATGACAGATAATAGCAAGAGAAAGAATATTAAAAAAAACTCGCAATAAAATTTTATTCGTACCTACCTGTGGTAATATAGGCCAACATACTTTTCATTATTAAATTAATATAACTTTTAAAAAATAAATTACCTTCTGTATATTTCACTGCACGTTCATTGTATATTATTTTAATGTAGATATAATATTCGAGACTTACCTGAAACAAAATAATATAAATCATAATTAACATATACTAAAAACTCCATCACCAAATAATTATTGTTCTTGTTTTTATTTATGTGCTCATTTTACTATGAATTACTATGTACATTTTTGTAAAAATCATAATGTTTATTTGGATTTATCAACAGATGGCAGGGTTTTATTGTTCTGATTTTTTCCTTTAAGTTATTTATAAGAACTTAAAGAGAACAAATTACTACAAGCGTATAATTAAAAATGGTTTTAAACAGTAATTTTATCAAAAGTATATGAATGAGTAAATATATCAAACTGAACAGTTTGATATATTTATTTAGTATTCATAATTAAAGGGGAAAGTAACATAGGACAAAGGGCAGTACAAACTACAATAGTATCAAATATGCCGGTCAAACCTTACCATGAATGCAATATTGTAGGTGAAATTTCAGAAACATAAGAAGCTTTTAAAAAATAATATACATAGATACTAGTAGACCCGGCCACGCGTTGCTGTGGCTAAGGTAGCCTCAGTAACATGTGGTGGTTATGCGAATAACTTGTAGCTTATATGAAACGTTTGTATGTTTAACATAGCGCCATTCATTAAATACTTATTCAATTCAGTCAACAGATACCGCCATTTGTTAGAATCGTTTGGAGATAACAGATAATTGTGACTGTCAAATAATAGACAAATAATTTGTAATAAAATAATATTGCGATTATAAATTGAGATGGAAGCTATCCTATCTTTTAAATTGGATCAAACTACACATGCTGTGCAAATTAGATTAAAATCGGTTCAGTACTTTATGAGTCCATCGCGGACAAACAACGTGACACGTAATTTATATATATTAAGATGTATTTTACAGTAATCTGTGGTATCATCATTCACAACACCCAATAGATTGGGGTTGACCCAATATGTAACCATAGATATTGCAAGAGTCGAAATGTTGAAAAGAGACTCAGTATCAAGTATTTTATAATATACTCCCACATTATCCTCATTTCGACTGATATGCATACCATTACTGGGGTCAAGCCTCCTCCACAATAGGAAGGAAATTGATTTACTACCTAATGTTGATTAGACGGGTTGATATAAGATTTTATTTCGAGATTTTTTTTCTTGCAGACCTTATATGCATATTGAATCCTTTTTTTTGCGGTGGACTATGGATGTGGTCTCGCCCCGCCAAATTGGCCCGGGGTGACGGAAGAGGCGGCGCGCGCATAGACCCACCATGCAAAGCCTGTCTGTTCGCCGTGCGAGCGGGCCACCCGATCTTTGTCTTCGGTGGCTTGCATATTTAATTCCTTAGCCTTATTTTACAATACCCACAATTAGGAAAAGGGGTGATGAATTATATTCTTACTATCATCCTAAAGTAAACATATAATACCACAATTAAATTGAAAAGCCTTAAATTAAACAAGAGAACTAATTTAATATATAAGGCAAGAATCGCAACAATCGCGGTGGCAACTAGTTTAGCATTAACATACTTTACTACTGTCGTTTGAGAAAATGTCCCTAACCCGCCAATATCAATCGAAACGCACAAACGGAACACGATAATGGTTTTCGTACCGTAATTTAGGGTTAGCGAACATTGATAGAATTGCAAACCTCAATCTTGAACGCCCGCTTCGGGAATTCGGCTGGGGACACAAAAGGAGCGATGCAATTTACATTTTATATATGTTTGTGGGGGGTGTATTGAATTGATATTGTATATTAGTATAAAAAAAAAAACGTAAATACTGAAAGTTATAAAGCGTAGGGTTTGAATTGCTTGGGGAAGGCAGTACGCGGTATCATATGATAAAAATAAATATTTGGTACATATTTTTTTGGATGGAGAGGCTTCAAAGTAGCTCTTGTAATAAAAAATACGAGAGGCAATCGCATTGCGTGGTATGTAATACGACATGATAAAATGTGTGTGGCTAAATGAAGGGGGAAGTTTGAATATAGATGAATATTAGTAAAGAAAGTTCAACGGAAAGTTAATGAATTATGAAAAAATATATTTATAACAATAAAGTGAACACGCAAACATTTAAAAAAGAAAGAATATACTGTTTGTATATAATGAGAAAATAATAACGATAATTTGTTGCATAATATTAATCATTATAAAGTTAGCTTCTCTGAAGAAGTTAATTCCATGTTATTGTATACCTTCTTTTGTTTTAAGATCTCGTCTTAATTGTCTTAAGATTCATAAGTTGTTCTATCAATCAATGTTTATTATTATTAACATTCTAAAACTATGTCCAATAGATAATTTGCCATCTTTATACCCGTTAATTTGCCACCTATTCACACAGTTTGAGTATAATCTTAGTGGCTATTCCAATAACATTATACCCAAACTGTGTATACAATATACACATATTCTCTCTAACTGTAACTTTTTAATATTATCACCCCCTTGTTTATATCGCAACTCGCAAAAGTATTCATATTATCGCTAAAAAAAGCAAACGATAATATGACAACTTCATAATGTAAATAAAAATATTTTTCGTTTGTTTATCATCATCATAATCATCTTGCTCTTATCCCAATTACTTGAGTGCGAAGCAATAAGTCATCTTCTTTCATACAGTCCTATTAGATAGCATCTCTGTAGTCACTGCCTGACTATCCATGTCATGCCTCACGCAATCCATCGATCTTTTCTTTGGTCTTCCTTTACACCTATAGCCTTTAACATTCATATTTAAAACGTTCTTCACACAATATTTTCATCCCGTCAGCCGTTCATACCTTAACTTTGCCACTATTGGCGCATCTTTCTAACTTTTCCTAATATATTTTGCCTTTGTATATAAGAAGAAAAATGTAAAATTATATAAATCTACATATAACAAAATATGCACATATAATTGAATATAATCAACAAGCACTTAGTGTACCACTTACTTATTGATCAATTAACACTCCGACTACCATTTGGAAGCCATACCAACTAGTTTTTATATCACCTGATCGTTAAATTAACACGCTGTTTTTGGGTTTTAGTACATAAATTACAATTAGGTTAGATGGAGTTAAATATTACGAGCGATATTATCGAGCGAAGGGATATTAAATATTTGGAATATAAATGTATTGGAAATATATACCGTTATGTATTAATGCTTTATACAAGTTATGAAAATTTTTTTTTTTACTACACAGATGGCGTAGTGGTTAAGATACCGACCTTCCGTGCCAGTGGCACGGGTTCGATTCCCAAGCAGTACAATACTTTGTGCGATCCACAAAGTGTTGTTCTGAGTCTGGGTGTAATTTATCTACGTTAATTGCATGTTGTATTGTTTTAGGCGCTAAACATTAGAACTATTAAGGAGGAAATAAAAATAACAGGCACTAACTACAGAATACGACTGGGAAAACACCCAAATGACCTGCCAACTCCCTTAATAAACACCAGCTACCCTAAACGACTGAAACGCCATGACATCCAAGGGCTTGGTGACAGATGGTGAAGAATGAGTTGCCTCCAGTTGAAGAGCATCTTATACATGACACAAATTGCATACAGCTAATCTGCTTATAATCAGTGACTAATTGTAGATATGCCAAAAACAAAAAAAAAAAACAAAAAATTGCATGTTTGTAAAGTCCCCCGCAAAACAAGGATTATTTCGTTAGTGCAGGGTGGAGTATAAAAAAAAAAGATTGTGGTAAAAAGAATATTTGTAGGTTTCGAGATGACGACATGATTGATTTTTTTTCAAAGACGCCATCCTGCATAATCCTTGTATTGCGGGAAACTTCACAAATATATAATTAACGTATACAAAATACACCCAGACTTAGAACAACACTTTGTGAATCCCACGAAATATTGTTCTGCGTGGAAATCGAAACCACGGCGCTGGCATGGAAGGTTGTTATCTTAACCACTACGCCTTGTGTGCAGTCAAAATTAGTTTTAACTCCTTATCTTCTAGTGATTTTGTAATAAAAAGCCAAGAAACGAGAGCAGATAATAGCGTAATAAGCAATTGAAAACTTATAAAGATATTTGTTCAATTGTCAATTTTTTACAAAACTAACAAAAAACTATTCAAAAAAATTCGTTTCCAAAAACTATTCAAATTGTAAAATTGCCACAAAAATAATTATCATAAATTAAATACCTTAATAATAACAAATCATAAACAACATAAATTTTATATATAGAATCATTCTCTTGGTGGAGTCAAGAGTCTCCGAAACCGGCGAGCGTGTATGAAGAGAATTATG
Organism: Lymantria monacha; assembly: GCA_905163515.2. Lineage (NCBI taxonomy): Eukaryota > Metazoa > Arthropoda > Insecta > Lepidoptera > Erebidae > Lymantria > Lymantria monacha. Next base: position 6,515,254 of record LR991107.1, on the reverse strand, counting down.
AATGTTGAGGAAGCGAGTGAAGTATGCAAGGATAGAGTTCTCTGGCACTCTGTTCTCTCTGCCTACCCTGCAAGGGATATTGCGTGATGATATGTATGTATGTATGTATCATTCTCTTTTTGTACTGGCAATGAATTGTATTAATTTTGTATAGAAAGGTGGGTCAAAATTTAATATCTTATAGGGTAGATATAAATAAATTTCTGTAATAACAATGACATATTGGACGTAAGACACCTCAGTCCTCCCGTGACCATGATCACTGTAAAGTGTTCGAAACGTCGGGAAATTATAAATCAAATACAAACGCGATAGAATCCGTAAAAGTAGTTTTATTTCAAATGTGTAATACCGTAAACATTAGAAGTCATTATAAAGATATTATACTGAATCGTTTTATCACCGTAGTAGGTCATGAATCTACACGCCCATTCAAAATTAGTTAAAAATAACTAATTTTGAATGGGCGTGTAGATTCATGACCGACAATGAGTAGAGTTGTGAAAAAAAGCAATCATCATCATCATCACAGCCCATAATTGTCCCACTGTTGGGCTCGGGCCTCCTCCGTAATGGGAGGGAAATTAACCTACTATACCGCACTGGTCAGACATGTTGGTATAGGGTTTTGTTTCGAGTTTTCCTTCTCTCGTATAGATATTATATGCGTTTTATATTCCCTTAGTCGTCTCGTACGATCACCCACGGGTAAGATATGGGTTGGTGAATAGTATTCTTACTCCGTCACCACACGGAAAAAAAGCAATAGTAATCACAAATGAAGAAGTTTCTAGATATTTCGCTAAAGAGCACTAACAATGTTCTACCTATTAGTGTATCAGGTGCTTAATAAAGCGCCACGAAAAAATATCGTATCTTGGGCATGTATCATTCATTTATCTCAAGAAGTTTATTTATTTTGAAGCAAACAAGAAGTAAAGTAGTGGAAGGCATCAATCGTATAAATTGCTACGCATACTATCAACACTTACTTTGCTCGTGGATGATAGCGTTACCACCTGATAACGTTTCGTTAAAATAACATTCTCAAGATGGGTTGACGTCAGGCAGGCGACCGTTCATGCCTATTGGCCGGGACACCCCCGTGGGACCTAGAGGCGGAGATGCTCTCCGACCTCTACCGGCGGGTTATCTCAATGCGCGAAGAGGGTGGCTCCCCATCGTTCAACGAGATAGCCACCTGGCGCGAGGACGCCCGCCGAAAAGTCATCGCCCGTTGGGCTACGCGGCTGGAGAGGCCTTTTTTTTTTTTTGTTGTGGGCCATGGACGTCGCACCCCGCCAAGTCGGTCCGGGGTGACGGAAGAGGCGGCGCGCAACCCCATTGACCCACCCTGCAAGCACCTCTTCTTCGCCGTGCAAGCGGGCCACCGGTACCCGATTTTTGTCTTCGGTGGCCCGCTCGGCGGTATGCCCTCTCGGGCTCCTCTCCTGTCGACGCCCCGACAGCTTTCGCCGTCGAGGCGTCGTCCTCACGCGGTGGCCTCACGTCGGGTGACCGGACAATTCCCCGGTCCGATCACCCGAAGCCTCGGTTAGGGCGGCATCAGGCGCAGGTATTCGCGCCTGCGCCGCCCCGGCCGCTGACGGCGGCCCGGGTCACGGGAATCCTCCCGGACTCGTTCCGCCGTCTCCTTCTGCGAGATAACAGCCTCGCAGAAGGCGGCGACCGCGTCCCAGTTCCTGACGCTGTCGACCATCGCCCTCGCGACAGCCGGCAGCGTCAGGTCGGCACCGATTACAGCGACGAGGTCACGGCGCTGCCCGTCCCAACTCGGACACACCTCCAGTGTGTGTCTCGCCGTGTCCTCGTCACTGCTGCAATGGTGGCAGGCCGGAGTCCACTCCCTATACGCGACCGTGTGCAGGTACAGACCGAAACACCCGTGCCCTGACAATACCTGCACCAGCCGAAAGGAGAGGACTCCGTGCCGCCGCTCCATCCAATCCATCAGTACGGGCCGGAGGGCCTCGACGGTAACGACACCGTGTCTTGGCCTCTCCAGCCGCGTAACCCAACGGGCGATGACGTCTCGGCGGGCGTCCTCGCGCCAGGTGGCTATCTCGCTCAACGATGGGGAGCCACCTTCGTCGCGCACTGAGGTAACCCGCCGGTAGAGGTCGGAGAGCATCTCCGCCTCTAGGTCCCACGGGGGTGTCCCGGCCAATAGGCACGCCGCCTCTGTCGACACCGTGCGGTACCCGCGAATGGCTCTGACCGCCATGGCTCGCTGTGGCCTCCACAGCACCGCCCTGAGCTGGGCGTTCAGAGCCCTCGTCCACACGGGTGCGCCGTACATGGCCATTGAGCGGATCACCCCCGCATACAGCCGTCGGCCCTCGAAACTGGGTCCGCCCACATTCGGCATGAGTCGAGAAAGGGCGGACGCCGCGCCGACCAGCCGGGGAGCAATTTGGCGAAAATGCTCCCGGAACCACCATCGCCCGTCGAGCACCAGACCCAAGTACCTCATATGGGCCTGGATACTGATGTGGATGGAGTTGACGACTAACGAGGCGCCGATGGGCAGCCTCACACGGGGCCCATGGAATAGTAAGGCCTCCGTCTTTTTTAGGGCCACCCTGAGCCCCAGCGCCTCGATTCGCCTGACCATCTCCTCGGTGCCGAGAGTGGCCAGGCTCGCCGCCTCTTCGAATGTCCTGCCCCGGGCTGTGACGAGCGTGTCGTCAGCATAGCAAATAACGCTCAGCCCGGGGGGGAGACTCCCTCTCAACGCCCAGTCGTACCCGATGTCCCACAGAGTCGGCCCCAGAACCGACCCCTGCGGAACACCGCACGACATGGGCGTCCGCACAATGTCCCCTGCGGGGCTCGCGTAGAGAACACTGCGCCCCTCCAAATAGTCTGCCACCAGCCGCCTAAGGTACAGGGGCACTCCATGGAACCGGAGTGCCTCCCTGATGCAGCTGAATGGCAGACTATTGAAGGCGTTGGCGATGTCCAACGACACCGCCAACAACACTCCTTTGCCGGCGACAGCCTCCGCGGCCGTCTGCCTCAGGCGTAGCAGGGCCCCGATGGTCGAACGCCCCCTCCGAAACCCAAATTGAGCGTCCGACAGATCGGGCCCCACCTCCTCCAGGTGCTGGACGATGCGGGCAGCGAGGACACGCTCCAGCAGCTTACCCACATCGTCCAGAAGCACAATGGGCCTGTAGGCCGACGGCGAATCCGGGGGCCGTCCCGGCTTTGGCAGGAGAACCAACCTCCCTTCCTTCCAGCACTCAGGAAACTGTCCAGACGTCAGACAGGCGTTGAACAGTCGCCTGAGGCGAGGTTCGAGATGCTCGAGGAGCAACGTTAACACCCGGACTGGAATTCCGTCCGGACCGGGGGCCGTGGTGGCGGAACGAATCTTCGCCACGGCTGCCCCCACTTCCGACTCCGTCACGGGCGGAACACTCTCGACGGCCTCCCGGTCGTGATCTGGCGAAGCCATGACCGGGGGCGTGTGCTCCGGCTGCCGCGGGAACAGCTCCTCGACCACTCTACGAAGGAGGTCGGGCTGGAGGGTCTCGGTGAGGGGGGGGGGCTGCGCGCGAAGCTTATTCAGCGACGCGCGATACGGGCGACCCCAGGGGTCACGGTCGAGACCGTCCAGCATCTCCTGCCAACTTGCGTCCTTGGCGGACCGGATGGCCAGCCGAAAGGCAGTACGCGCACTGCGGTACGCCTCGTACAGCTGGCCCTCCCGCTCAACATCGCGGCGACGCCGCCGACTGCGGGTGTAGGACCTTCGGGCACTAATGCACGCCGCACGAAGGTCCGCCAGTCTTGGGGGGCTGGAGAGGCCTAGACACGGTGTTATTACCGTTGAGGCCCTCCGGCCCGTACTGATGGAGTGGATGGAGCGGCGGCACGGAGTCCTCTCTTTCCGGTTGGTGCAGGTCTTGTCGGGGCATGGTTGCTTCGGCAAGTACCCGCACACGGTCGTGCGGAGGGAGTGGACTCCGTCCTGCCACCATTGCAGTAGCGACGAGGACACGGCGCAACATACGCTCGAGGTATATTTGGGCTGGGGCGGGCAGCGCCGTGACCTCGTCGCTGTCATCGGTGCCGACCTGACGCTGCCGGCTGTTGCGCGAGCGATGGTCGACAGCGTCAGGAATTGGGACGCGGTCGCCGCCTTCTGCGAGGCTGTCATCTCGCAGAAGGAGGCGGCGGAACGGGCCCGGGAGGATTCCCGTGACCCGGGCCGCCGCCCGCGGCCGGGGCGGCGCAGGCGCGAGTACCTGCGCCTGATGCCGCCCTAACCGAGGCTTCGGGTGATCGGACCGGGGAATTGTCCGGTCACCCGACGTGAGGCCATCGCGTGAGGACGACGCCTCGACGGCGAAAGCAGTCGGGGCGTCGACAGGAGAGGAGCCCGAGAGGGCATACCGCCGAGCGGGCCACCGAAGACAAAGATCAGGTACCGGTGGCCCGCTCGCACGGCGAAGAAGAGGTGCTTGCAGGGTGGGTCAATGGGGTTGCGCACCGCCTCTTCCGTCACCCCGGACCGATTTGGCGGGGTGCGACGTCCATAGCCCACCGCAAAAAAAAAAAAAAAGGCAGGCGACCGTTCGTAATGATGAGTTTTTACAACAACCACATATAAGTAAGGAGTAATGACTATTCGTATGTTGACGGAATAAGAATACAATTCACCACCCCCTATCTTGCCTGTGGGTGATTGTAAGAGACGACTAAAGGATATAAAACGCATATAACATCTTTGCTAAAGAAGGCAAACTCTATACCAACTCTTTTCACTAGCGCGGTATAGTAGGTAAATTTCCTTCTCATTACGGAGGTGGCTGGAGTCCAACAGTGGAACGCATATGAGTTGAGATGATGGTAATAATGAATAACAAATTGGATTCTTAACCCGGCACGTACTTATTAACTCTTTTTAAATAAAAATTACTGAAATTTTAGCATATTAAATGCTTGATTATTTATAAAAACCATAATCTCATTTATCAGCGAAAAATGATTGTCACAAGCGGGGACAAGGGGATCCCACTTGTGACAATCTTTTTAAATAATAAAAAAAAATGGGACATAAGTATAAATAGATAGACTAATTTAATTCATTTGAAAATAATTCACAGTGGTCTCGCGTCCGAAATCATTTAGATAACTCAATGACTTATCAGCAGCTGTCTTGTGCATGTAACTTATAAATCCTCTTAATTCACTCCAGCTGCCTGTCCGATAAGGTGTTCCAGGAATTCGATACTTTATCGTTAATTTTTAATTGAACTCATGAGTATCAACTTTTTTTTTATAACTGGCATGCTTAAATAACATATAATTAAATACAGATACAAAGTCATTGAGCATAATGAGTCTCATAACTCTATTTGCTGCTCTCATTAATAAATAATAAATCTAATGATCTTTAATATTACAATCTAAGTTAGCTAAAAGATGGCTGTATGGTAGCGGCTAAGAATACTACCAACCTTTACTTTGCTAGTGGATGTCGTAAAAGGCGTCTAAGAACTTTATTTGATGCCATTTGGTCAAATATTACATTCCCAAGGAAGGATTAATGTCAGGCAGGCGGCTGGTCATAAAACTATTGTCAATAACTTTCTGCAATATGTACAATGCAAGTAGAGTACACATTGTGTCAATCCCAAGTAAATTGGGATTCTTGATGATGAAGTTAGTTAAAAGATTATATTAATAATAATTTATTTTCTATCCGATAAATATGCTGAACGAACGTCTGGTTAAGAAGATATACAATGCGAAATTGTAATGATATAGGTACCGGGGGAGACCAAGACTCACCTACCTAGACCAGATTGGTCACGCACTGAAGGAAGGTGTAGTCAAGAGTCTCCGAAACCGGCGAGCGTGTATGAACAGAATTATGAATGTTGAGGAAGCGAGTGAAGTATGCAAGGATAGAGTTCTCTGGCACTCTCTTCTCTCTGCCTACCCTGCATGGGATATGGCGTGATGATATGTATGTATGTGTATTTACTATCACAAAAGTAATACAGACTAAACTGAATTGTATTAGTAAGGTCAAATTGTTAACAGTTTTCTGTCTACAGCCGCTAGCCAGTCCATCCGAACGAGGAAGCCGCCCATCTCATGGAAAATGGCAACAGGCGTTTATAGAATTTTGAAATACCAAGAGTACGGCCAGATCGTTGCTATGGAGCCATGGATGTTGGCGGACCAATGGACAATGCTGGCCATATACTGGACGCATGTCTCGTTCCAGCGCCACGTCCTATCGGTGGATATTGGAACAGAACTGTCGTTGCCGACTATCATTGACAAGATGCTCGGAAGAGATGGGTGCTGTTCATTTTGTGAGGACCTGAATGGGAACAAGACTTAGCCAGGCCGCCAAGCGTTGAGTGTAGGAGACTGAATGTCATCAGATGATCTCTTCAGACCCCCGTAAAGTGTGAAAGGGTTCGCTGTAATTTTAGGAGGATTGTCCGGTCGCGCGGTGGCTAGTGAATCTTTCATACCCGGCCTATCACTGACAGGGAATAGTGCGTGCACTCTGTTACCGAACAAAGCTTCTACTCAGAAGTCGATTTTAAGCAAGAATGTGATAATATCTGGAGGAGCAGATTCATTTATCACAGCAGATAGTAAACTGAGCAACATGACACTACCAACTTTTAATATCATAGTCATTTTTATTATATTTAATGTTATAACTTTTCTACAACGCTCATTCTGAGCATAATTTCCTTTCCTAGTTCAAAGAAAATATTACAAAGCCCAAAGAACAAACAAGCTAGCTACTAGCTACACAATATATTACATTCTACAACCCATTTAAGAGTTATAAAGCTTCAAAGGAAACATTTAAAACAAACACCAAAATATATACTGATACAAGTTTTACTACGAGTAGTTATTACTAATTTGAGATTTTTTATAAGACATCATTCTCCATGTGACGACGGGATAAGAATACTGTTAACCTTACTTACACGTGAGAGTCGTTAAAATTGGCTAAGAATCTCACTAGGTAAGTGGATAACAGCTCTCTCCTGGAAAACTGCACAGATGGCGCAACGGTTAAGATACCGACCTTCCGTGCCAGTGCCGTGGGTTCGATTCCCACGTGGGACAATACTTTGTGCGCTCCACAAAGTATTGTTCTGAGTCTGGGTGTGATTTGTCTGCGTTAATTGCATGTTTGTAAAGTCCCCCGCGATACAAGGATTATTTCCTTAGTGCAGGGTGGTTTTAAAAAAAAAAAAAAAAAAAAAAATATATATATAAAACCTCACTGCGATTGCCAACTCTTCTGCCAAGCATGACTATTACGGCACTCATCGCATACGGCATCATTCTCCTACCCTTATCTCAATTACTTGGCGTCGATACAATATGTACTCTTCTTTCATAGTACATAATGTATAAGTGGCATAATGTAAAAGTAGTTTTATGACCGGCCGCCTGCCAGATGTCAACCCTCCTTGGCAATGTAATAGTCGATCAAACGGCATCAGATGGAGTTGGCCCAGATCGTTATAATGCTCTTAGTCGTCTTTTACGACATCCACGAGCAAAGTAAGGGTTGGTAGTATTCGTAGCCGCTACCACATAGCTACGTGACTATTACGGCACTATCCCTTCATTAACGATCAGTTCTACTTTCAGAAATGGACGGTGATAACTAATGAATATTATTCTTCAATATTTGTTTAACTATAGCGAAAGTAGGAAGAGGAGGAGACAAATTTGGGAACCGCCATTCCCACTTACCTCTATCAGGAAATTAAAGACAAGTTTCATGAAAATGTAATGTATTATAAAATGGTGACTGCACAGATGGCGCCATGGTTAAGACACCCACTTTCAATACCAGTGCCGTGGGTTCGATTGTTACGTAGGACAATACTTTGTGTAACCCGCAAACTGTTTTTCTGAATTTAGGTGTATTAAAAAATACTGTCCGTTAAATTAATAGTTTATAAATCCCCCACAAAACAAGGAGTATTTAAAAAAAAAACAAAAAAGCAGTGACCATATATGTAATTAAGGTTACTCAGAAATACTTGTACTATAATATCTAATAGGAAATTTAATGTGTGAAGATTAATATTATATCAAAATAAGCCTACCATCAAATAGAACGGAATACTCAAATCTAAGGACAACAAAAACTACACCAGCCTTGGTGGTAACGTATCTCGTGAGACATAATGAACCCTCCAAATAAACTAAAACCCTCACAAAACAGTGTTCACAATTAATTACACGTTATTTATATACAAAAGATAGAGAGAACATCATTAATCTTTCCTCTCTTTTCTCCATTAGAAGTTTTACGCTACTTGGTGATTTATTTGCAGAGTATTTTTTAGCCAAGTTTTTATGTTGGTTGTCTAGGTATGTCTTTTTCTTTTTTTTTTTTTTCCTTGCGGTGGACTATGAAGGTGATCGAGCGCTGCAAAATCGGTCCGGGCGACAGATGAGGCGGCGCACAACCTTATAGTCCCACCCTGCAAGCACCTCTCTTCGCCGTGCTAGCGGGACACCGGTACCCGATCTTTGTCGTCGGTGGCCCGCCCGGCGGTTTACCTTCACGGGTTCCTCTCGAGTCGATGCCCCGACAGTTTTCGCAGGGTTTTTATTGGTAGGTAGCGGCCAAGCTCTACCCTTCGTATTGCAAAGATCTATCAGCGGCAGTAACACTTAAGATCAGACGTGCTGCTTACTTGTTTACCACCAAGTGCAATAAAAAAAAATCTCATTCATATGGAAGCTGTCATATATAACAGTAATAATAATAAAACATTACATATGTCTGCCGTGCAGTCAACAGTGATAGTTGCCATGATACTTGAGGATCACTTGATTAAACTGTAAAGGAAACATCATAGGGAATCTGTACGCCTCAGAGATTTTCTTAGAAGGCGGTATGTGAAGTCAACCAAATCATATTTGGCCAGCTTACTCGAGTATATGTTAGATATTCTATATTAATAAATAAAGAAATTAATGTTTGTATGAACCTACTTTTATTCGAGCTACAGACTTTTTTGTAAAAAAAATATGTCACATAATCCTTACTAATATTATAAATGCGAAAGTAACTCTGTCTGTCTGTCTGTCACTCTTTCACGCCAAAACTACTGAAACTATCTAAATGAAATTTGGTACACAGATAGTCTAGGGCCTGATAAAGAACATAGGCTACTTTTTAATGCAAAAAAGGACTGTAAAGGGGGATGAAAAGATGTAAGGAAGTATCGTTATTTTTAAAGCCAGAAGCTTGAAACTTATTTTTAGGCTATTCATTAGATGTAAATAAATACGATATTAAAATTTTGTAAAAAAAAATACCCTTAAGGGGTAAAATAAAAATAGGGGATGAAAAACTTTAGAAAAGTAACCTTTAACGCGGGTGAAGCCGCGGGCAGAAGCTAGTGGTTAATATTTTTGAACAAGCAATTTTCGTATATAGTTTCAGAGTCTCGGCAAAATACCAATATGTACATAAAAACCTGCACATGGTATTCTATATTATATTATATACGGAAGGCGTACGACCGAGTTCCCCGAGAATGTCTGTGGTGGGCTTTAAAAGAACTTTTAATTACTGTTTAGAGATTTAGTTCATTAATTCTCCAGACCTTATCGCAATTACTTGGGGACGGCGCAATATGTACTCTTCTTCCTACATATTTCAAAAGTTATTGGCAATAGTTTTATGACCGGCCGCCTGCCAGACGTTAACCCTCCTTGACAACGTAATTGTTGATCAAACGGCATCCGGTGGTGTTGGCCTAGGTTACGATATCCATGAGCAAAGTAAGGGTTGGTAGTATTCGTAGCCGCTTCCACACAGCATAGAGAGATGTTGAGAGATTTAGTATGGATATGAATTACCTCGTGGTGGCGAAGAGTACAATACATCCCTTACTTTCTTGTGGAAATCATAAAAAATCTGTAAAGGGAGCAGTAAGAAAGCAGGTAGCAACACCCTCCGACGAAATTTACAACTCTAAGTTCGACCTGAGACTGCCAAACTGCCCGCTAAGTATGACAAATATGGTATTATAAAAAATATATATATATTCAAATTAATAATGATATGATTTTGGAGCTGACTGATTACTGACTGATCTCTTGACCTCAGTGGATCATGGTCAACCTATCAATTGGAACTACTCTGTTCTGTATTTTTGAAGCTTTAAAAATTATCGTGAACACTTATCCTTATCGTTATATGAACTATAGCGCCACCACTATAACTTCTGTGAGGCAGGATCCACAATGGTCACCGTATAAGATACGAGGTTCCTTCCTCCCTACCACGGGAAGCCCCGGGAAACGCTTTTAATTGTCTTGGAGCCGCAACAAATTTAATTATAAAAGAAAAACAGAAGGAGTTGGAACAATTCCACTTCCCTCCTATGCAAAGCGGGAAAATATAAAATATGTGTAAAGTTTTTAAAGAGCCCTCCATTGGTTCAAGTTCTTGTTATGAAGGATGAAAGTATGTAAAGAACCGATTAATCCTTTATCCCGTTCGAAGGGCTTATAAAAAAAGGTTGACGATATTCCGAAAATCAAGATTACAAACACTTAAAAGGGATATAAGAATAATATACTTTGGATTTCATCGTAAATCATATTTTACAATAGGCAATACTGTAAATTTATTTATATTAATACTTTTAATGACATATCTAATGGATCGACATCGTTTACTTTTATCTAGTAGTGGTAGGACTACTTTGTTGACAGTTTTCTGTCTACAGCCGCGGGCCGCAGAAAATCAACGTCTGAGCAGTGCCAATATGCACTTCGTTTGGTGAGTGATAGAGCCGGCACACCAACTTTATAGGTAGATTTGAGGTTTCCATTGGTAGGCAACGGCCTTGCTGTAACCCAGGTACTGCAAAGGTTTATGAACGGCATTAAGACTTACTATCAGATGTGATGCTTGCTCGTTACCCGCCAAAAACGATTATGAAAATCTAATGTAATTTGAACCTTTTTTTTTTTTTTTTGCGGTGGGCTATGGACGTCGCACCCCGCCAAATCGGTCCAGGGCGACGGAAGAGGCGGCGCGCAACCCCATTGACCCACCCTGCAAGCACCTCTTCTTCGCCGTGCGAGCGGGCCACCGGTACCCGATCTTTGTCTTCGGTGGACCGCTCGGCGATATGCCCTGTCCTGTCCTGTGTGTCCTGTCGACGCCCCGGCAGCTTTCGCCGTCGAGGCGTCGTCCTCACGCGGTGGCCTCACGTCGGGTGACCGGACAATTCCCCGGTCCAATCACCCGAAGCCTCGGTTAGGGCGGCATCAGGCGCAGGTAATGTAATTTGAACCTAACGAAAGATAATTTGAATTCTATAATAATTGATTAATTATCTGTGGCGGGGTATAACATAATTCACCACTTCCAGTGGGTAACAGAAGCCGACTAAGTATTGCGAACAGATAGCATCATTGCAAGAGAACAAAAGTTTGAAATAAAATCTTATACCAATTTGTATAACCGCAGTGCTATAGTAGATCAATTTCTCGTACACTATGAAGAGGACTAAAGCCCAGAGGAATGTTTCTGAGCTGAGATGATGATAGCGAAGATATAATAACTAAGAAATATCCTCAAATAAAACCATATACCAAATTCATGCAGCATGGCGTAATAAGCCATATACAGGAAACTTTTTGGCCTACATTACAGCTTATAAAGTCTGAATAGTTAAATAAATACTAAAAAAAAAACTGCCAACACTATAATAAACTCACATATGGCATTCTAACGCAACAATAACTGAAATAAATTAACCCAGTATTCTCATTCATTAAAAATAAAACATTCAGTATTAAAACTTAACGTCGTCTAATAAAAACATTTTTACTGTACGGATAAAACATGCTTTAATAAACTTCACTTGAATTACCACGAATGTGGTAAAAGACGGGTTTTTTATATTTCAAATACCATATGAACATTTTTTTATTTATATAGTAGAAAATAAAATTATACGAATAGAGTTCTATAAAAAAAAAAATTAAAAAATATAGAACAAGTTCTGCAATGACTACATTTATAACAGCGAATACGTCTTAAAATATATTAATTTGCAGGCATATTCTTGGTAAACATTGTTTATACAATTATGTTTGAAAGTATTTTATTTCTTTATATTTCAGTGTGGTGACGGAGTAAGAAAACAATTCACCATCCCCTATCTTACCCGTGAGTGATCGTAAGAGACGACTAAGGGATATAAAACGCATATAACATCTATGCAAGAGAAGGAAAACTCGAAACAAAGCCCTGTACTTGTTTGATTTGTTTGACTACCTTGGTATAGTAGGTCAATTTCCCTCCCATTATGGAGGAGGCCCGAGCCCAACAGTGGGACATATATGGGCTGTGGTGATGGTAGTGTGATATTTTGTAGAGTATTATACTGTATTGTGGAAGGCTACGAAAACTATCAACTACAAAGTAGGCTCACCGCGTGAGAGCGGTGGTCTGACGGTGAAAACTGCAGGAGCGTCGACTAGAGATGATACCCGAAAGGATAATCCGCCGGACGGGCCACGGATGATAATATCAAGTACTGGTAGCACGTCCACATGGCGCTAGAGACGTGTTCGGTAACTTAACGAGGTCCCGCGCCGTTCTTTGTCAGACCTGACGGATGGAGCAGGATGTCCCTGCACTATATCCTACCACCAAACAAAAGTAGAGAGAGGTCTTAAACCAATCAAAGACTTGAAAGTAAAATAACTAATTTAAATTTTAGACATAAATACAAGTAGATATCAAAGAAAAAAATTGTACAAAAAAAATACTACATGTATTTTTCTTAAATCTTCAAAAAAAAATTACAAGCACATTTATGTCACAAAAAAAAAAATAACCCACAAAATGCTTAGGAAAACCGCTACAAAACGCAAATGGGGTAACTTTGGCCACGTCATTCCAACCAGACACAATATTAGCACAAATTAAACTGAAGCTTTTTCAGAACCAAGACTGTCGCAGACATTGTTAAATTACCCGGGTATTACGCTATTCGGCTTTTACCGTTAGATCATCAGTACCCTGGTTTGAATGATAACGGGTTAATTATATCTGTAAATTGTATTTTCTATGAAAAAAAATATATTTACTATTTTATGCCTGATCGGATAGAAATTTCAACATAGTTGAAAAATGATCGATGGTTCGAACCCCGCTTGTGACATCATTTTTCGTTTTGTAATCGGGTTTTTATAAGTAATTAAGCATATTAAATGCTAAATTTCAGTAAATTGAATAACAAGGTTGTGTCATCGTTTAATACAATTCTAACTGTTAAGTTTGAAGTATTAAGCCTACAATGTGTAAACATTGTCCGGTAGATGGCACACGTCACCTTTTTTTTTTTGCAAGATGGACGATTGATCTGATCGCGCCCCGACAAATCGGTCCGGGGCAACAAGAATAGGCGGCGCGCAACCCCATGGACCCACCCTGCAAGCACCTCTTTTCGCCGTGCGAGCGGGCCACCGGTACCCGATCTTTGTCTTCAACATAAATATGATACGAAGCGAGATTTGAATGTCCTACAATAGTTTACGGTGGTATAAGTGGCAGCACGATTGGGCTGGACTCCCAATAGGTACGCGTTCGAAACTCGCGTGTGACATCATTTTTCGTTTCGTAATCAGGTTTTTATAAATAATTAAGCATATTAAATGCTAAATTTCAATAATTTGAATAACAAGGTTGTGTCATCGTTTAATACAATTCTAACTGTAAAGTTTGAAGTATATAGTTGAAAAAATGGTTTGAGTGCAGAATTGATTCTTGATTAACATTCAAGAGGCCGTTTTTTATGTGTGGTAGTGGCAACGAGTACTACCAACTCCTACATTGCTTGTGGGTATCATAAATTACGACTAAGAGTTCCACATAGACTTGGGCCAACCCATCTGATGCCGTATGGGCAACAATTTCATTCTCAAGATTGATGCTTGATGTCAAGCAAGTGACCCCATTGTTATAACATTTGCATGCGATGGAAGCAGAGTACATATTGCATCGACCTCAAGTAATTAGGATTATTTAGTAATCTGTGATTAGGATAAGAACAGAGTAATGATGATTTATTTGACTATTTTTACGCAAAGAAGTGGCAAACATTCAAATACAAATATAATAGATATAAATTATACTCAAACTCAAGTTGATTCTTTGTAGACAAAACAAAAAAAATATTTATCATAAGAATCGAACTCCTCACAGTATTCGGCATAAGAATCGAACTCCTCCAGTTCACCTGTGTATTTTTATGAATTGCGTTCAATGAACGCTTAGCACGATTTTATTTCTTTTCAAGTTTCACATCTTTAACGCCTAGAGACCTCCTGCGGACCTTTTAGATATGGTTTGCCTAATCCACGACATAATAACAAAAAATACTCTTAAATTTCGTATGGTATTTTAAAATTTGCCATAGCTAAATATTTTTTTTCATTATAGACCTTAAAAATCACCTGCTAATATTATGTTTAAACGTTTTTCTTTAGTATTATATATGCTTTAGTATTATTATCCGTGTGGTGACGGAGTAGAATACTATTCACCACCCCATATCTTACCCGTGGGTGATCGTACGAGACGACTAAGGGATATAAAACGCATATAACATCTATGCTAGAGAAGGAAAACTCGAAACAAAACCCTATACCAGTACGTCTGAGTCCACTGTTGGGCGCGAGCCTCCTCCTTAACAGGAGGGAAATTGACCTACTATACCACGCTGGTCAGACGTGGTGGTATAGGGTTTTGTTTCGAGTTTTCCTTCTCTCGCATAGATGTTATATGCGTTTTATATCCCTTAGTCGTCTCGTAGGATCACCCACGGGTAAGATAGGGGGTGGTGAATTGTATTCTTACTCCGTCACCACACGGAAATATACTATTAGTTACTGTTCGCCATTAGAGGAGAACATATCTATAAATGTTTTAAACATAAATATTAATACATACATTACAAGAGGAAGTTCATAAATACAAAAAAATCTTACAGAAATAATATGCATAAACCTTTAAAAAACTTCTATGGTCAGTAGAGTTGCCAGTCATGAAATGGAGTCTAATCTTAATTTTGAATTTGGCCAACACTAATTTCCAACTATTCATCTATATCGTACTTAGGGAACTATCACACTTACACTATGGGAACTAATCCCTCAGGCAAATGTTTCACCAAAAAACATCAGCAGTCACGTTGCCGCTGCGCATTCATTCATTATTTATCATTATTATTAATTTAATACATAAAATTATATATACTATAAGACCCCGATTAACGCTGTTTCGTTTAGCGCTGTTTCGGTTTAGCGCTCTTTTATTTCAACCCAGGGATTCGCCGAAATTATGCCCAGCGCTGGGTTTCCAAATATGTACATAACAAGTGTAGTTGTGTTTCTTGTTTGGTGCGGTGCTGTACGGACGCATTTTTATTAATTGAAACATTTCTTGGCATTATTGTACATAAGTATAAATTTATACAACAAACAACATAGATGCTTTCTTGACAATAAGGCAGTAAATTTAAAATACAAACTGAATGATCTGTCCTGACTTAGAAGTTTATTTGTATTTATAAGTATATTCGTTTTTATTGTTTTTATTTTGTAAGAAATAAATATTTGGTTTTATTTTTATAAAAAAAAAAACATAATTATTAAATTTAATACCTAACCAATTTTCTATCCATATTCCCCTAAACCCATTATTTACATGTTAAGATAGCTTCGTTTAACGCTGTTTCACATTACGCTCTAATTTGATGGAACATATCCTACGCGTTAAGCGGGGTCTTACTGTATTAGTAATCTTTCCTGTCCCGTAGGTTCTCCTTTGAATATGAGGCCTCGCAAGAAACAGATTAATGCCAGAATCTCTACGCTAGGCAAGCTATTTTTAGAAACCGCTGTTACCCACAACTCACAAGATGAAAGCGAACAATTAGGTACAATGAATATTGATAGCGTTTTATCTGATTAACATTAACAAAAGTGTTATTTCAATACTTTGCCTTCATACCAAATCTAGATACATGTATTCGCACCATACAATTACAGAGGCTGTTACGAGCGCTCACCTGGAAACGTGTTGCGAAATAAACGCTCCGTTATCTAAATAGGCCGTAACGTGGCGCTGCCCTAATATACCGGGTATATAAGGAGATGTCTGATAGCGATACGGCACACGTGTGAAAGAGATAGCTTAAAATGTTATATACGAACATACGATTAATCGGTAATTGTGATTAGATACGTAGGACCTTTTTTAAAGTTACGTCAAAATTGAGGCCGTTGTTAAGAGGACAAGGATTCTTGTTTCCACGTGTCCAGGTCAATGGACATGAACACAATTTGTGAAATTATTTTAAGATATAATGTATTATCAATTAAACAATTTCCAAAGCATAAACATAATATATTTGCCAAAATTTTTGATTCCTATGAGAATTCAATTAGAGAAGGAAAACTCGAAATAAAACCCCTATATCAATCTATCCGTCCAGCGTGGGTTAGTAGACCAATTTCTCTCCTATCGTGAAGAACACTTTGCCCAATATGTATATAAGCTGAAACGACGATGAAAATTTTCTTAAAAACAATATTATGAGTTCCGATCTTTACACGTGTCATATATAAGCGAAAAATACTATTTTTGCGAATTTAAGATCATTTAGAGCTGTGGGATGGTGGTTACGAATTCTATCAACCCTTACTTTGCTTGTGGCTATCGTAAAAGACGATTAAGTGTCGTAGCTCACTTAGACAACACCGCTCCCAACCGGCACAATGCTCGCTCTGTGCTCGCAGCTAAATTGTGTGATGTAATGTGTCATTGGACACTTAAAAGTTCACATTTCAATAAAGAGTATTTTGCCGGATGGGAGCAGTGTTGTATAAGTGAGCTACGATCCTAAGAGCTTCAAGTCGGATCACAGGAAACAATCAAGTTATTCGCCCACAATAACTAAGTTCTTTAATTAATTAATTCAATAGGCAAATACTTTATGGAGCTAAGTATAAATCGATAACTTGAAAAGACTAAAAAAATGTGGAGTCAAGAGTCTCCGAAACCGGCGAGCGTGTATGAAGAGAATTATGAATGTTGAGGAAGCGAGTGAAGTATGCAGAGATAGAGTTCTCTGGCACTCTGTTCTCTCTGCCTACCCTGCAAGGGATATGGCGTGATGATATGTATGTATGTACTAAAAAAATATTCCCTTCAATATAAACTTCACAAATGCTGAAATCCAATTTTGATGTTGTTTTAATTCATAAGATAGAGGAATAAAAATTACCGATTCTACAAAGGTACTGATAAAAAAATTAAAACCTCATCGAAGATTATTTTAAAAAGATTTTTTTTTATATAAATGAAATTAACGACCATCAAATCCATTCGTTACTTCATTTACTCGCTTAATCTATTATTATATAATTACTCTGTGTAAAGAATGAACAGCGAATGATTTGCATGTTTCGTACATTTCTTTTTTTTTTTGGTCTTTTCATAAAATATAATTCTAACGTAATGAAGATTTATATTTCTGTGAATCATTTATAATAAATTAATCATAGACCTTTTTTTTGTCTGTTAAAAGTTAAGACATTAATTTAAACCTGATTAAGATAATACGGCAAGTTTTCGTAAACAATAGAATAAAATTCAAAGCTTACTAATGAACTTGTTCTATAATAACTTCTGCCCACGACTTCCTTTGAGCTGTTTTGTAACATATTTAATTATGGCCACAGTTCTACATTATTAACTGAGAATATTCATTTGTAGAGTAAATTTTACGTCTTCTTCTCTTCTTCTTAGTTTCGTTCCAACTTTGAACTCTTTTCCATGATAGCACTATACTACGCTTTTATTGGGCAGGCTAGTATATTCAAATCCCACACAATTCATCCGGAGCAACAGAATGAACGGCGCGATCCTATAACCTGCCGCATGCAGCACCTCTCTACGACATATGGGCGAGCCACCGATCACGGTCTTTTTCATCAGTGACGGACTATATGGGTTATAGAGGCTGGCAAAGTTATATGTCAAGTTTTTCTTATCTGGTATCAATGTTATTTGCATATCCATATCCTTTTGTCGTCTTTTATGTCAGCCACAGCCAAGAAAAGCAGTGGAGAATTGTATATTTACTGTCACACTGATACAAGTATACAGACCAGAGAGCCTCATACTTCTTATAGATCTCTACTGAGTAAAGAAGACTAGCAAAACGGAAACGC
Organism: Lymantria monacha; assembly: GCA_905163515.2. Taxonomy (NCBI): domain Eukaryota; kingdom Metazoa; phylum Arthropoda; class Insecta; order Lepidoptera; family Erebidae; genus Lymantria; species Lymantria monacha. Next base: position 6,496,942 of record LR991107.1, on the reverse strand, counting down.
AAATAAAAGGATAATATAGAAATGAATTACATACATACATACATATCATCACGCCACATCCTATGCAGGGTAGGCAGAGAGAACAGAGTGCCAGAGAACTCTATCCTTGCATACTTCATTCGCTTTCTCAACATTCACAATTCTCTTCATACACACTCGCCGGTTTCGGAGACTCTTAACTCCACCTTCCTTCAGTACGTGACCAATCTGGTCTAGGTAGGTTAGTCTCGGTCTCCCCCGGTACCTACATCCTTCTACTTTCGCATTGTATATCTTGCTTGAAATGATAAATAAATCTTTATTTTATTTTATTTCTGCGTTTTATTGTGTTTATTTTATTTCTGTCAGTTGAAATTTTCTTTTGGTGAAAGAGTAAGACCATAACTCAGCTTTTTATTATATCCTGTGGATTTAGTAAAAGTCGTCTATGTCAAATAAGGGGTGACACATTACATTCTTATTACGTCATTACACGGGGTTATTATTTATAATTACTTAAATCACTCCCGTCTCGTGGTTTGGATATGTAGAAAGAATGAGTGACAAAAGATTGACTAAGCAAAAATATAAAGGAAGCGTGAATGGGACGACTACAACTTCGGGTTGAGAGCCCTCAGCGCTCATCCACAGTCCGGGTAAAGTTGTCATAGCCATAAAAAAAAAAGTACGACTACAAGGGTCATACTTTTCTGGACCAAATTGGAGATGTGTTGAGGAGTATCATATTAAGTGTATGCGCAATCGTAAAGTATGCATGAATGCCGTGATGAATGAGAATGAAGCGGTAGAGGTATATTAGGATTGTGGCTTGTGGCAATCCGTAGTCTTTGCCTACCAAGAGAAACAGGCGTGAGCTTATGTATGTATGTACGTCATCATTCTCCAAGTTTTATCCCAATTACTTGGTGTCGATACATTATGTACTCTTCTTTCAGAGTACATATTGTAGAAGTTATTGGCAATAGTTTTATGACCGGCCACCTGCTAGACGCCAACCTTCCTTGGGAATGTAATTGTTTACCAAACAGCATCAGTTGGAGTTGACCCAGGTCGTTATAAGGCTTTGCGGTACATGTGAAAACGGTACCATGACTTCGCCATAACCGTGAGGAAGGCATAGTGTGTGGTTTTTAGCAGGTAGTGGCGCTGACAGCGCCGAGCCCGGCATACCCCATCCCTCTCCTGAGAGGTGGGCATGAGTAAAGGCATTTTCCCACGCAAAAAAAAACAAAAATAAAAAAAGGTCGTTACTTATAACGACCTTTTTTTTATTTTTGTTTTTGTCTAAGACGACTAAGAGCCTTAGCTCTTAGTCGTCTTTTACGACATCCACGAGCAAAATAAGGGTTGGTAGTATTCGTAGCCGCTACCATACAGCAGTATACCTTTTCCTACAACGTAAGGTTTCATTTAAAACAAAAGGCGGTTTTATTATCGTTTCCTACATATTAGTGGATTAGTCTCAAATCCTATAAAGATTTCTTGAGAAACTCGGTTCAGAACGCTTTGTTTAGTGTGGCATAAGTCATAAGATTTACCATGAGCGCACAATAATATTATATTTTTTTAGTATTGTGACCTGAAAAATATATGGTGTCAGCACACGCCCGAATCGTTCGGGGCGAAGAAGGGCGGTGTCCGACCTCATAACACACATAATTAAAATGTAGGAAATTAATGTATGAAAATTATTCATACTACATCATTAATTACTGTTTTTTATAACTATTAAAGAAAATATTATGAGGCAATTTTCATGTTAACATATTTTTATGTAACAAATTTTTATGTAACAATTCATAATGTAAAAAATAATATGTATAAAAAATAACATACATAAATGTTTTTAAAAATATATGAATACTCTCGCAAATCAAGTTAAATTGTCGGTGCCAGGTCCTAAATATTTATAAGAAACAATATAATGTGAACTATCATTAAATATTCTGGTATCATAATCGAACCTAGAATGTAGTTATCCCTTTAGTTTATAGAGATTAGAAGGTATTTCGAAAGGACTAGTTCATCTGGCCAACTTAAACTCAACAAACAAACGTGGTATGAAAATGTGTTGGCGTCCCATCACAAAATGAGTGGATAAAAGTAGTGTTGTGAGGACAAAATTAAGTATGAATCTTGAAGGCTTTAGGGGTAAAGGAAGACCGAAGAAAAGATGAATGGACTGCGTGAAGCACGATATGGAATGGAAACAAGGAATGATCAGAGAGATGACGTCGACCACATATAATTGGTATAAGAGCAGGATCATGATGATGAACTACACCATTATGACGCCCCTTTCTTAAAAGCCTAAACAGACCACTATAGTTTTTACAGCGAAAATAAAAAACTACGTTTAAAAAAACCGACTTCAAAAACTGAAAAGTACAAAATAACTTGAAAATACTATCATTTGTATGTGTTTTATACTTTTCAGTTATTTTTTACTTTTTAGTGTTACAGGCACACATAGGTTGTTCTATTAGTAACGGGGCTTGAGTTACTCGTTCATTAGTCGCACACATACTTAATCCTAATTTTAGACTTATATGGTTTTCTCACGGGTGCCATTGTCAGAACTGGACCAAATTAAAATGGGACCATACAGGAAGCACCAGCTTTCAAATAAAAAAAAATCATTAAAATCGCTTCGCCCAGTCGAAAGTTATGAGGTAACAAACATAAAAAAAAAGAAATACAGATAAAATGAGAACCTCCTCGTTTTTTGAAGTCGGTTAAAAAATGCGAGAAGTCAGTTGTTACATGAAAAAATAATATTCTGTTGAAAGATAGTCTTGAAAGTCAACATAAATACAATTGGGAATAATAAACCCTAGAAGGATGATATGTATTTCAGATTCAATTATCTTTACATTTTATCACAAGAAATCTAAACATTACACGACTTATGTTAACCCCACAATATATTCACGTTCATAAATTGTGGCACTGGGAGGCGACATTGTACATTTAGTAGACAATAATCCAATTTATCCGTCAACTTCAAACACTCGTAAATTCCTTTCAGAAGTTTGTTACAAGAAACTCTTACACGCCCCCCCACCCTACACACAACTTGTCTGACCTCGTTATGAAAGATAACCGTACAATGTGGTATCGCCTATACGAAATAAAAACGCTTTTCCGTTTTTATGTAAGACTACCAAAACTAAACTGTGCATGATTTATATGTCATCGGATGATCGGAGGAACATATTTAATAATGTTCTTCCACTCATAGGTCAAGTAAAAAATTATATGAATCGAGATGCTGTCCGAGCCTTCGCGTACAAAGCTTCTTTCACAATATAAAATGTTGTCAATAAATTAGGCTGACCGTTCGTAACGACGACGTAAGAGAGCGAGTAGGTATGAAAGAGAGTATTGGTGTAAAAATGCGAAAGGGAATGCTCCGATGGTTCGGACATGTGGAAAGAATACCGAACGAACGTTTGGTTATGAAGATATACAATGCGAAAGTGGAAACCTAGGTACCGGGGGAGACCGAGACTAACCTACCTGGACCAGATTAGTCACGTGCTGAAAGAAGGTGGAGTCAAGAGTCTCCGAAATCGGCGAGCGTGTATGAAGAGAATTATGAATGTTGAGGAAGCGAGTGAAGTATGCAAGGATAGAGTTCTCTGGCAGTCTGTCCTCTCTGCCTACCCTGCAAGGGATATGGCGTGATGATATGTATGTACTATGTATCAATAAATTATTTCACGAAAACACATTAGTAGGATAGGACCTATCTGTTAATGCAGAAAATAATCTGTATGTGTGCTAATTTTTATCCAAATCTATTCAATGGCTTATCCGTGATGGAGTAACAAACATCCAAACAATGAAACATTCAATTATCTTCACAAACTTATATAGTATGACTATTATAATATGACTATTATAATATGAGTGGAAAGTAGTAACAATTATTTCTGATGTTTACGAGATTATTCCCCATTACATACAAAGTAAAGCTATTTTTACAAGATTTTGTCTTGTTTGTATTTAATTTTCACCTTCCCAAGGACTATGTCCTTTCCTCACTATGAAAACTGAAGTATACGAAACATCGGACGAGTAAAGATCAAATACAAAAGCGATAAAATCCCCAAAAAATAGTATAATTGCAGAAAATTTTCTCTAAAAAAACATTTTTATTTATTGCTTATGGTAGCCAACGAGCAAACAGCACACCTGATGGTAAATGTCACTGCCGCCTACGGATCTTTGCAATACGAAATGTGCAGCTAGGCCGCTGCTTACCAGTACAAACCCTAAATCCACCCCAGTTGGGCTGCTGGTTCTCTCGCTCACTGGATGAAGCGCAATAGCACATTGCCATTACTCTCGACGTCGCCGTCGATCTTCTGCGAGAGTGTGGTACTACCCCGGAAGGACCGGCTCGCGGCTGTAGACAGAGAACTGTCAACAGCGTGGTCCTATCACAACTAAGCACGTAAGCACATCGCCGCTTATAGCATCGTATAGCTAAACTATCCAAGGACCAAAGAATATAACTCGTGTTTGGCAGCCAATAGTCAAAGCGCCCACTTTTATCAACTGTTTGGGGCAACAGCATATTGGCATAGATCCTCATAGCCTGCGTTGCTGCTTCATATCGTATTTTAAGCAGAATCGATTCTTTGACTTCATTAGTGTGTTATCCTTTTCCTCTTTACCATTCAGACTTTAGAACATCTCTCAACGTTATAGATTCCCACGCCTTTTTTTTTGCAGTGGACTATAGATGAGGTCGCGCCCCGCCAAATCGGTCCGGGGCGACGGAAGAGGCGGCGCGCAACCCCATAGACCCACCCTACAAACACCTCTCTTCGCCGTGCGAGCGGGCCACCGGTACCCGATCTTTGTCTTCGGTGGCCTAGATTCACACGCCTGAGACTTACAAAAATATGTTTCACCTATCATCTCCTTTATATAGTTTTTTGAAGTTATACGTCTTTTGGCGCGTTAAGAAAAAATGATGAGAGTAAATTTTTACGATGCGCGCGCACACCGTCACAAAAAACCGACACCCTGAAGTTAGCTATAGTCAACATTTTAGTTTTTTTGTGATATTTAAATAAACTTTATTTAACTAGATAACGCGTTATAATAAAACTTTCAATGTATTAAATACCTTTTTTCTATTGTTAGTGTCGTTTTCCTACAAACGTAGAATAAGGCGAAAGATAAAATTTTTAGTAAAAGATTTTTATCTTGTTACGCTCAAGAAATATAACTTCTAACGTGTGTACATAAGTACACACACACTTTTTTTTTCAATATGTAGCAATATCATCTGCTGAGGGAAGATACCCATAGTTCGTGATCCATTTTTTACCCGACTGCGCAACGCAAAGGAGTGGTATTGTGTTTAACAGTCTATGTATGTATGTTTATATGTTCCTTTGAAGCACTATATAGACCAAACGCCTGGGCCGATTTTTATGATTCACACGTCAATCGATTCCTCTTAGTCCGGCGAGTGTCACTAAAGATATGACGCTAGTGAAAATTCAATATGGCGACTACTGGACGCCATATTGAGAAAATGAAAAAAAAAGGCAACAAACTATATCAAGTGGCCAAGTGGGGTATCGTTGAATAGGTATTTAAAAATCATTGTTAGTTTTTCCTCAACATTTTTCGATTCGACTGACTGTTTAGGATCAATATCGATTTAAAGTTTCGTAACAACCTTTTTCACATATAGGTTTTTAGACAGTAGAAATTTACGATGAAAAGACGAAAAAATCGTATGACTGTGCGTGTGAATGTGGATGGACATTTACTAAAATATTTCGTAGGTATATTGGACTACCTAAAGTATCTAATGTCTGACGCGGTCGTCTATCTGCTACTTCTAACGATTTTGTACTCAACTTCAGTCGAAAAACTATATATAGTTAGGTTAGGTACCTACTTATTAATAAATAAAATAACTATAGCCACCTAGGTATTCATAACTAAAAAGTATAAAAAATAAAAAAAATAATTAAAAAAATCAAAAAACCCGACTGTGTAAAAAATGAACCATTGAAAAATTAGATTTGCTGTCGAATTATGGATCCCGACTGTTCAGTTGTTGTGGTCCATTATTAAAAATTATTTTATTTTCTGCAATAGTATTCATTCAATAATATAGAATTCTAGACCACCGGACATCTAAGTTCTTGTTTTTTTCTTTTCAGTTTTTTTATTGTTTACGTAATTTGGTTCATTTTTTACACAGTCGGGTTTTTTGATTTTTTTAATTATTTTTGAAGTGAAAACTTCTTTAGGCGCGTTGAGCGTTTTTGGAGGGGAAAAACTTATAGGTTCGCGTCACCGACATGCTAATGCTAATAGTATATCTATCTAGCGTGGTGAAACTGATTCCTAGATGTTCGATAATATTTTTTATTTTTATATAAAAAATAGAAAATTAATAAAATTAAATCTATAAATAAATCTATAAATTTATATCATTTATTTGTTTAGATAATTGATCCCACGGGAAATGAATAATGAAAATAAAGAATTTATTTTTAAATATTTTCAATATTCATATCAATATTTGCATTTAAAAATATGGCATTATTTATTTTTAATTGTATTTTTAATATTTAACCTTTATGTCATGAAATGAATATCATTGTGGTTTAAAGGTTATCTTACTAGCGTGGTAAAACCGATTCCTAGATGTTCGATAATATTTTTTATTTTTATATAAAAATTAGAAAATTATTATTATTTCAATTAGTCTTAAGTTAATAGTTTTATCTATTCTATCGGCAGTCCCCATGACTGCCTGTTGTTTTTTTTTATTATAATTTTGTATCTCAAGGGGCCCTTCCTTTTTATGGTAACCATAATTTAAGGCAAAGAACTAATTTTCACTAAGCGTGGTATTTTTGAAGAATATAGTCTAGTAGTATCGGTACGGCCCTTTACCTGGATTAAACTATTCTTACATCACCGGTGTGGAAGGAAATGGTGGTGAAGCTTTGTATTTTGGCCACCACACTAAAAATGTAGGCTATGAAAAGCTAACAGAAAGTTCTCAACCCATTTATTTGAGATTTTAATCACATAACATAGTTTTAACTGTGAAATAATCGTATCTGACAAGTCGCGATAGCGCAAACTTAGTTAAGTTATTACTTGAAAGTACTTACTAAGTTTAAGTTAATAACTAAGCGTTTAAAACGCCCCTTCTAAAGACGTTGACACTTTAAGATGAGGAGCCAAGTTTAACTTAAGTATTCTAAGTGAAAGATAAATAGTTAGGGTATAAAAAAATATTCAATGGGAAGATAAAACCTTTGTTCTTGCCATTATCATTTATATGCCTTAATCTTTGCGTTTCGTATTTTTCTTTTTTATTACGTTTTATAATAATAAAAATATTTCATAATCACGGCTTGTAAAACTTGAGACGGAGCACGCCGTTGTATTACCCGGTTTCTTAGCCGGATTTAGAGCACCAGAGGATTGAGCAGCAGCGCTGTCTTGGGAAGCTTATAACAACAAACCGGAGTCGCTTGCAAAGTAGGAATTATAAAAGTCTAGGACGATGAATTGATATTTAATGGCATATATAACCACAAATATTTTCTGATGATTACCCTGTGATATGCTTCTTTTGATGTATTTAAAAAAATATTTAATTTAAAAAAAAATATTTTAAAAAAAACTTCACCCTGCACTAAGAAAATAATCATTGTAGAACTTTACAAACATGCAATTAACGCAAACAAATTACACTCAGACTCAGAACAACTCTTTATGGATCGCACACTTATGTCCTACGTGGGTGTCGAACCCACGGTACTGGCGCGGCAGATTTGTATATTAACCACTACGCCATCTGTGCAGTCAAAAACGTTTTAAAGTTTAAATTTAAGAGTAGCGATATATTTTTATATCGTAAGTCTATATTTCGTCATTATCCGGCAAATAAGCTTTGAAGCGATGGATAAGCTTTAAAATGAGAGATAAGCTTTAAAATGAGAGATAAACCATGTAATTTGATAAAAGAATAAGGAGTAAATCTCATAAGTAATATCTCGTAGAACGACGAAAAAAGCCAGGTTAGAAAAATAATATATAAGATACCAAATAATAGTACTTCATACAGTCTAAATCTTTTGGAGATAAAAACAACAAAGTCATGGCCTGTCAATTCCGCAACAGTTAATATATGTCAATAAATAATCTTCGTCGTCAAATAATTGACAATGTCAGAACAATGACTCGATCGGATTATAAGTGTTAAATACTAGAGTGATAACATTCGTGACGAATTGTCAATCATTGTTTGGTAATATATATTTTTACACGCGTACCGGCTGCGTACATAAAAAAAATAGCTAAGGTGACAATTATGTCGATATACGGGGTTGGCTCAGTGGTAATGGTAAGGCATTTTACAACATGAAAGTACGGTATGATGATGGAAATGAATACACTCCACCAACTCCCTTTCTTGCCTGTGACTATCGAAAAGATAGATTAATATAATATACAGATAAAATTTACGAAAAGGATGGAGAACTTGAAATAAAACCCTAACCATATACCAACACGTCTAACCAGTCTGTTACATATAGTAAGTCAATTGCCATCTTATTTTGGAAGAAGCTCAAAATTAGTAAAGGATTTATAAGAGCTGAGACGATGATAATGAATTATATAATTTAAAACATCTGTTTACATCTTCATTAAGACAAAACGCATAGATTAATTGCAATCTAAATAATTTATTTGAAATACTTATGTTATGATAGCTGTCGTTATGACAATAGATCAAATAATATATTAACGTCCATAGTATTTAAACCGACTTACACTAAAGTTATTCTCATCGTTATCATCGGATATATCATTCCCCGAAGCCAATAAAGGGGTGGTTACTTAGCCATTTTTCGACTCCCACTGGCAGAATATTTTTCCAGTAGAAGGTGACAATAATTGTCAACAAAATAACAATAATTCTTAGAATAACAATCAACAACATCAAACTCTAAAAATAACAATAATTCTTATTTTGTCCCGTCGTCACGCGGGGAGAGAGATATTTTATATAACACAATATTTTTCTGAATATGATATCACTGGAAATTTCCAACATCAAAGCGAATTCATAATAGTTACTCTGTTATGAATAACTGTCATATATACGAAATCATTATAACATCATAAATTTATATGTCTATTATAATATTAAATAACAAAAGTAGACTATATTTAAAAACGGTTTATTAATATAAGATGAATAGATAATGACAAAGCGGCATACTAAATCATAAGCTTCTTTTTCCTGTTGTGTCATTTTGAATGCAAATTCATTTTCACTATTATTCACTAAAAATATAAGATATTTTTAAAAAAATATTAAGTAATATTTTCTTATTGTTGATCCTCAAGTAATATTCACTCATCATTCTCCTGCTCTTATCCCAATTACTTGGGTTCTAATATGTACTCTTGTTTCATAGCACATATTGTAAAAGTTATTGGCAATAGTTGTAAAACCGGCCGCCTACCAGAAGTCGACTCTCCTTGGGAATGTAATTGTGGACCAAACGGCATCAGATAGAATTGACCCAGGTCGTTATAAGGCTCTTAGTTGTCTTTTACGACATCCACGAGCAAGGTAAGGGTTGGTAGTATTCGTAGCCGCTACCACACAGCTTCCTCAAGTAATAGACACTATATACATATATTTCTTTTGCTATTACCGTATCTTAATTTAAAACTAATTGATGATACAAATAATTACATAAAAGAAAAACAAAAATATATGGATATTTATTACTTATACATAAATAATATTGCACAGATTTTAATAAAACTATATAATAATATAGTTTATACCAGAATACAATACATCACAATACAATACATCCTCTTTTATAGATGTAGAATGTATTATACATTCTACATCTATAAAAGAGGATGTTTGTATATATGACATCGCTAAAATCAGAAACTATTTGACCGATCATTATGAAGACTGGTATGTATATGTATATTTTCACGGAGAATGTTTATATGCTGTCCCCATTGATGTAACTTGCCACCAGGCGGCGCTGCCATATATCGAATTCTACAAACAAACCAACGGGCTGGGTTTGCTAGTACAATACAAATCTTTTATTGTACACCATTTATAAGTACAAGAATAAAGCAAAAATATTTGACGTTGATACGATTAGGCGTTCTTATTGCATGATGCAAATTCTTTCAAACAACCATAATAATGGGAACTTTATACGTTAAAAGTATAACACATAAGGTGTAAAATACAATAAATATATTGCAAAAAAATGCTACCTGAAAAGTATTCTGGTATTCCTGCATAAACCCTTACGAGTTACATAATAATTAACATGCGGTGGGTTTGTTTCTTCTAATCGCGATCATCATTATCATCATCTCTGCTCATATAGATGCCGCTACTGGGCTAGATTCTCCTCCAATAATAAGAGCTATATGAAGAAACCAGTAAAGTTACAAGATTTGAATCAAGTCAAACACATAACTTGAAGTGGTAGGGTCACACTGTTGTCGATTTTTTATTTGCAGTGCCCCGGGCCGGTCCGTCCGGGGTAATATCACACTCTTGCAGAAAATTAACGCCTGAGAAGTGGTGATATTGGATGTTGCGCTTCGTTCGCTAAGCGAGAGCCGGAAGCCTGACTTGGGTGGGTTTCGGTTGGTAGGCAGCGGCCTAGCTATATCCCTGGTATTGCAAAGGTCTATGGGCGGCAGTAACACTTACCATCAGGAATGCTGCATACTCCTTTGCCACGATAAGCAATAAAAAAAGTACATAAAAATAATTTTAAAAGTTATAAAACCGTTCCAAAATCAAATAAGAGTCGATCAAATATGGGACGTTCGGAAATCATAACGTTCCTATCGATTCAAATCAATCGGCTATAAAAACGTCGTCCACTTAGGAACGTGCTCTAAGTGACAATTGTCGACCCACGACGTAGAATGCGTCTTGTGTCAATTGGTTCTCTGACGTCAGCGTATGTCAAACTTTTAAATAAGGACTAGAAGACCCGTATGAATACCTAGCATCAGAGAATTTAACACATGATGCGTATAATTATACTATATCAATGGCATCTTTATACACTTGTTCTCATAAATTGGTAAACGCGAGAGAAATAACTTATTTATTAAGAAATCATTAAAGAAATTACATGTCTTTTATCATTAAAGGGAAAAATAATCATCAGATATAGGATTTTTTATTATTGAGGAATGAAAATATTATTACGCCGAGTATTTACATAATTAGATTAAATGGGCGTAAGAATCGTGGGAGACCCAAAAAGAGATGGACGGATTGTGTAAACGAGGATATGTGTATGAAAGTTGTGAGTGCAGATATGACGGCTGATAGAAGATTGTGGAAGGCAAGAACATGTGCCGACCCCACTTAGCATGGGATGAGGGCAGGCAAATGATGATTTACGTAATTAGATTAATTAAATCTATATGTTTAGACATTTAAGTAAAACCTAAATACAAATAAGCAAACAAGTAAGCAGAAAAGTAAAGATCACAGAATAAGTAAGCTTAAAAGTATATTAGTAAACTGTTGTTTCAAGATTTTTTTTTTTTTTTTTTTTTTTTTTTATCACTGCATGGTAATTATACTGATTGACTAAGAGCCAAAAGTAATACTGGCTTTTACGATCCATACAGCAGCATTCACAGTCCTTCCATCTACCCGTTGATGAAGCCGTGGATGTCTATTGCTGGACTACATTCCTTGACAAGACAATACTATATTGAACGGTATCCCCTATACCGTACTCTTGTAAACAGTGGTGGGCTTTATACAAGGTGGGTATGGGATAAAGTCCATATGATAAAGAACTAAGAATACAATAGACCATACTAATTTTAATCTTTCGTCTATTGTAAGGGTTGATTAACAGTTATGACTATATGACTATGACATAAGCAGATAACATCATTGTAAGAAAGAGAAACACGACATAAATTTGCCCATAACTTATGTGTGCGAGATATAATAGGTTGATAGATTACTCACTTGCGAAACGGGTTTATGAACAATTAAAACCATATAGTTCTATTAAATGAAAAATGAAATAGTAAGGAATAATAATAAAAGTTTGAACACCATAGATCTATGGGCCCAAACGGCCTGTAAGCGCCGTGATTGGTTAAAATTGACATCGTGTCTCGCCTCGTCACAACTAATCGACCAGTTCGTCAGCCTTTTGTAAGTCTATTGATAAAAGCGACTAGCCACTTGCGTTATATCACAATACACCGATTTTATTGAAACACATTAAAATGAAATAAAATTATATTATAAATAAACCCTCACAAGCAGGTAAGATCCATCCAAAATTATATTACTCTTGAGAAAATAGGATTTGAAATTTAGTACTGAATATAAAAGAAACAGGCAGAAGAATACAAAAATCGAAAATGAATATGCCTAGTAGTTACATACTAAATTATAATTATTTTACATGTATTTATGTTTGTATTGTATTATTATGTATATATTTGTATATATTTTAAATGTGTTGGTACATACTTTTTTTTTTATAAAGACAACAACACCCCGCACTAAGGAAATAATCCTTGTTTTGCGGAGTACTTTCCAAACATATAAGTAACATACAAAACTACACCAAGACTCACCCCACCCATGACGTACATTGAAGCCTCGGTCTGTCGGCTGGCCCTCACGGGCCACCAGCCACTGATTGTAGCATCAGTCTATCTCGCTCCATCGCGCGACAACGGGAGCAACCCTCTACTAGAAAGCGATTTACAAGCGCTACTAAACCTCGGCGACGCCGTGCTCATAGCAGGCGATCTAAACGCCAAGAGTAAGTCGTGGAATAGCCACACCAACAACGCCAGAGGCAGGGCCCTGGAGACTTACGCCACCCGGCTTGGTTTCGATATCATAGCGCCTATTGAACCAACGCATTACCCCTACAACGTCGAGCACAGGCCCGACGTGTTAGACATAGCCCTTCTTAAGAACATAAACCTACGTTTAAGTTCGATAGAAGTACTTCACGAGCTTAACTCGGATCACCGTCCGGTGATAGTAGAACTCTCCCCGCGCTATGGCCCCTCAGGCCCACACCCTCCCACCACAAAAGTGTGTACGGACTGGAATCAACTGAAGGACAAACTTCAGTCCTCCTCGTCAGTACACCTAGATCAAATCCCCACCAATATAAACTCCCAAGAGGACGTCACGTCCGCGATCGATTCCCTAACAAATCACGTACAATCACTAGTTAGTGATTGTTCACGGACGGTACCAGACACGAGCGATCGTTTATGGCGCCTACCCGCTGACGTACGTGATCTGTTAAGGCAAAAGAACGCAGCTATTCGAGCCTATGACCGCTTCCCCTGTGAAGACAACCGCCTTCGAATGCGGTCACTGCAGAGGGCGGTCAAACAGGCCGTCCAAGAAGTTCGGCAAAACAGATGGGATGCCACGCTAAGCGAGCTTGAGCCGTCTCACCTCGCCTACTGGCAACTAGCCCGTTCATTCAAAAAGGACACAGTGTCCACTATGCCTCCACTCACCCGCCCTAACCAACTGCCAGCGTTCGAGGACGAAGAAAAGTCTGAATGCTTGGCAGCTAGCCTTGAGCAGCAATGTACGTCGAACACTCAAAACATAGACGCGCGACACACCGAACTAGTTAATAGCGAGGTGGAGCGTTGTACATCGCGTACACCCACCAATACCGACACACCCGACGACCCCCCCCCGCCAGTAACAACTGACGAGGTGGGAACGATTGTCAAGGCCCTCCTCCCTAGGAAATCCCCAGGTTCGGATGGCATTACAAACAGAGTAATTAAACTCTTCCCCCTCTCATTACTCGTTATATTAACAACTATAATTAACGCCGCATTAGCTAACCGTATCTTTCCATCTCAATGGAAACAAGCCGTGGTAATTGGTATACACAAACCCGGCAAGAAGCGTACCGAACCTTCCTCGTACCGCCCTATTAGTTTACTTAATAGTTTCGCTAAAATATATGAACGCGTAATTCTTAGCCGCCTAAGAACATACGCAGAGGCTAACGCCCTTATCCCGCCGATTCAATTCGGCTTTCGCACGCAACACTCTTGCGTACAGCAAGTACATCGAATAGTTGAGTATGCCAGTGTTAAGCTACAACATAGCTATTTCACTGGTATGCTGCTATTCGATGTAGAAAAAGCGTTTGATAAAGTCTGGCATAATGGCCTTATTTTCAAGTTATTAAAGTTAGGTATCCCCCGTTATTTAGTTATAATAGTTAGGGACTTTCTAACCGACCGTAGCTTCCGCTACAGGGTAGAAGGTACCCTCTCCGCACCGCATTCATTAAAAGCCGGCGTCCCCCAGGGATCGGTGCTCTCACCAATTTTGTTCACGCTGTTCACCAGCGATATCCCTCAGCTTAAGAATGTGCAAACTGCACTATTCGCCGACGACACTGCTATCTTCTATGCAGGTCGTTCTATAGAGACAGTGATCAGTAATCTCCAACGAGCGGCTACCGCCCTAGATAAATGGTCTAGGAAGTGGAGAATTACTATCAACCCCATAAAAAGCCAAGCGATCATGTTCCACCGGTGGACGGATCGCCTACACCCAATGGCTTCCTTCCCTCCAATAACAATGTCCGACCAGTCCATCCCATGGACGAAACAGGTCAAATACCTCGGCGTCACCCTTGACAATCGTCTGTCCTTCGGTCCTCACATAAAGCGAGTTCGCGCGCGCGCAGCTTTAGTGCTAGGACGCCTTCACAGCTTGCTGCATGCCAAAGCCAAGCTATCACTTAGTAGTAAAGTTAGATTATACACCGCTTGCGTACGTCCCATCATGACGTACGCTAGTGTTGTGTTTACACAAGCGAAACCCTTCCGGTTACACCGTTTGCAAACATTACAGAATAGGTTCATGCGCCGTGCGACGGGAGCACCGTGGTATATGCGCAATGTGGATCTTCACATAGATCTCGGCCTGCCGACCATCCGGCAGTACATGAAGCAGTGCTCTCGCCGCTACTTCGACTCTGCCGCCACTCACCCTAATCCCATAGTGGTTAGGGCGTCTAGTTATACCCCTTCAAAAATTTCCGCGATCCGCCAACCGCGATTAATACTCGACGAACCCGACGACATAATCACGCTCGCCCAAACGGAGGCATACACAGCCCGCGCGGCCCTGACAAATAATTATCCACGATTCCGTCCTCGCCGTCGAGGTCGGAAGTCGTGTCGCGTTCAAATCATAAACGTGGGAGAACCCACTTTGCCAGCGACCCCCCGAGCCGAGGTCCGTACCCCACAGGGGGTGCCCTCGGGAACGGTCGCTTAACTTTTACGGGTTGAGAGCCCTCAGCGCTCACCCACAGTCCGCGTAAAGTTGTCATAGCCATCTGAGGCTAACAACTAAGACAAAAAAAAAAAAAAAAAAAAAAAAAAATACACCAAGACTCAGGATAACGATTTGTGTTTCGAACAAAGTATTGTTCTGCATGGGAATCAAACCCACATCACTGGCACGATAGGATACTCGTGGAAGATGGACACTTAATTCAATAAGTCATTCTCATAGAACAATATTATACAAGAATATATTATTTATTCTATATATGTAACGCCTACGTTTAAGATTTATTTTATTTTAAAGGTTACTAATACGATATGCTGTTGTTATGGAGATTGACTAAATAACTAAAGATTTTTTTTGTAAATCATGTAAAGTCTAATATATAAGAAAATTTGTATGTCCGTTTGTATTTATTACGTCTTATTATTCTTATATCAGCGCTATTTTATAAAATAAAATAGCCAAAGCTGAGCCAATAGCCGTTTTTGTTTCTCGTTAATGTCATTTTATACCAGAAGTGGTTTTCTTTAGTTCTGTTTATTTTCATTAGTTTTTAACGAGAACAAAATAAATGATTTTCTTTCTTTCTTTCTTTGTGTTGCAAATGTGTGAATGAATTTCTTAAGTGATAACGCTTTTATTTTAAATCAGACACACCCGCCGTAAAGAAGAGACAGTATTGCTAAAGATATGCAAATGAACTTTCCTGCTTCAGATACGAGTGTCATCTCTACGCATATAGGTCCAACCACTAAGCTCGAATCTCCATCGCAAAAGGTGGGAAATTGACCACGCTGACCTACTATAACCACAATTGTCAGACGTTTTGGGGTAGATTTTTATTTCGAGTTTCCCTTCTCTTGTATAAAAGTTATATACATATTGTATCCCTTAGTTATCTTTTACGTTACTCATGAGCAAGATAACTGGTGGAGAATTATATTCTTACTTCACCAGTACACGGAAAATCAAACTCGGAATCAGACAAGAATCACTAATTAGACTGCTATGCTATCTTCATCTATCCATCCAGATATTGACTTCCAGTATTGGCCATAGCCCACGATAAAGGCATCATGCTGATTGAATATGGTTCTTAATATTATAAGTTTACCAGGAAAGTGATGCTGACCAATCCCCTAGTTATCCCTCTGTCGTAACGATAATATGAAAGAAAAGAGTGATGAAATACCCTGGGCTAATACATTACCCATTTTTTATGTCTGACTGCACAGATGGCGTAGTGGTTAAGATACCGACCTTCCGTGTCTGTGCGACGGACGAACGGCGGCGAAAGCTGTCGGGGCGTCGACAGGAGAGGAGCCCGAGAGGGCATACCGCCGTGCGGGCCACCGAAGACAAAGATCGGGTACCGGCGGCCCGCTCGCACGGCGAAGAAGAGGTGCTTGCAGGGTGGGTCAATGGGGTTGCACGCCGCCTCTTCCGTCACCCCGGACCGATTTGGCGGGGTGCGACGTCCAAAGCCCACCGCAAAAAAAAAAAATAAGGGTAAGTTTCCTTTATAAAAAAAAAATGTCAGCAAAATTCATGATATCTTGGGATAAAATAAATATATGCAAGAGTATGCAGCATAATTCGAGCAAGAAGACGCTAAAATAACAAAGGATATCCCAAATCACTCGGCAAATCGTGAACCAATGGAGAAGATAGGTTCTCGACTGGCAATAACCATTCTGATGACTTAATTACAACGTTGAATAGTCTTTGAATGCAGGCGTCACGTTAGTTCGGGCATGCCTACATTTAGGCAATAATAGACTGATAGGTAGATACTATACGACCTAAATTGTATATATAACTAGTTATTTTATTTATATACCAAATTACTATTTGAATAACATATTATGCCGCAAGCTATCTTCAGTATTAAAAGTAAATTATTGATAATAGGTTTCTAAAACAGGTTACGATCCTGATTCTTATTATAACATATTCTGATAATAATTGCTTTGAATTACGTACGAGTAGAGTTTACGTAGACTAAAAAGAGGAACATTACTGTTTCCAGTATGAAAAAACCTCGCGCATCTGTTAATTTTCAAGCTAATATACACAATTTCATTTACAATCCAGCTATCCACGAGCTTATTGAATTTTATCATCATCGTAAACTTAGCTCATATACTTACCATTGTAAGGCTTGACCTATCTCCATAATGGGAGGGTAATTGATCTACTTATTAGGTATGTATAGATATAGCATGATTTACATGTGGAAAGAATGCCGAACGAACATCTGGTTAAGAAGATATACAATGCGAAAGTGGAAGGATGTAGGTACCGGGGGAGACTGAGACCTACCTAGACCAGATCGGTCATGTACTGAAGGAAGGTGGAGTCAAGAGTCTCCGAAACCGGCGAGCGTGTATGAAGAGAATTATGAATAATTACTGAAATTTTTAGCATTTAATATGCTTAATTATTTATAAATACCCGATACGAAACGAAAAAATGATGTCACAAACGGGGTTCGAACCCGCACCTATTGGGAATCCGGCCCAACCGTGCTGCCACTTACACCATTGTGAACTATTTTAGGACATGCAAATTTTCGAATCATATTATATCTTACGTCTTCAAGGTGACGTATGCCATCTATCGGACAATGTTTACACATTGTATAGACTTAATACTTCAAACTTTACAGTTAGAATTGTATTAAACGATGACACAACCTTGTTATTCAAATTACTGAAATTTTTAGCATTTAATATGCTTAATTATTTATAAATACCCGATACGAAACGAAAAAATGATGTCACAAACGGGGTTCGAACCCGCACCTATTGGGAATCCGGCCCAACCGTGCTGCCACTTACACCATTGTGAACTATTTTAGGACATGCAAATTTTCGAATCATATTATATCTTACGTCTTCAAGGTGACGTATGCCATCTACCGGACAATGTTTACACATTGTATAGACTTAATACTTCAAACTTTACAGTTAGAATTGTATTAAACGATGACACAACCTTGTTATTCAAATTACTGAAATTTTTAGCATTTAATATGCTTAATTATTTATAAATACCCGATACGAAACGAAAAAATGATGTCACAAACGGGGTTCGAACCCGCACCTATTGGGAATCCGGCCCAACCGTGCTGCCACTTACACCATTGTGAACTATTTTAGGACATGCAAATTTTCGAATCATATTATATCTTACGTCTTCAAGGTGACGTATGCCATCTATCGGACAATGTTTACACATTGTATAGACTTAATACTTCAAACTTTACAGTTAGAATTGTATTAAACGATGACACAACCTTGTTATTCAAATTACTGAAATTTTTAGCATTTAATATGCTTAATTATTTATAAATACCCGATACGAAACGAAAAAAAAGTGGGAGGACGGTTGGGCCGGATTCCCAATAGGTGCGGGTTCGAACCCCGTTTGTGACATCATTTTTTCGTTTCGTATCGGGTATTTATAAAGAATTATGAATGTTGAGGAAGCGAGTGAAGTATGCAAAGATAGAGTTCTCTGGCACTCTGTTCTCTCTGCCTACCCTGCAAGGGATATGGCGTGATGATATGTATGTATGTATGTATAGATATAGCACACTGATTAGAGGTTAATAAAGAAGTGTATTTCCAGTGCTCGTTCTCTAGCATAGCTGTTATCTGTATATCATTATCATCATCACAGCTCATATGTGTCCCACTGTTGGACTCGGCCCTCCTTCGTAATGGGAGGGAAGTTAACCTACTATACCGCGCTGATCAGACGTGTTGGTATAGGGTTTTGTTTCGAGTTTTCCTTCTCTTGCATAGATGTTATATGCGTTTTATATCCCTTAGTCGTATCTTACGATCACCCACGGGTAAGATAGGGGGTGGTGAATTTTATTCTCACTCCGTCACCACACGGATATGTCTGTATATTATATCTCTTAATCATCTTTTACGACATCTACAGGCACGTTTCGAGTAGGGCGCAGTGTCCTCTGCGCGGGTGCCGCAGGGGACATTGTGCGGACGCCCATGTCGCGCGGCGTTCCACAGGGGTCGGTTCTGGGGCCGATTCTGTGGGACATCGGGTACGACTGAGCGTTGCGAGGGAGTCTCAAGGGCTGAGCTTGATATGCTATGCTGACGATACGCTCGTCATAGCCCGGGGCAGGACACTCGAAGAGGCGGCGAGCCTGGCCACTCTCGGCACCGAGGAGATGGTCAGGCGAATCGAGGCGCTGGGGCTCAGGGTGGCCCATAATAAGACGGAGGCCCTATTATTCCATGGGCCACGCGTAAGGCTGCCAATCGGCGCCTCGTTAGTCGTCAACTCCATCCAGATCAGTATCCAGGCCCATATGAAGTACTTGGGTTTGGTACTCGACGGGCGATGGTGGTTCCGGAAGCATTTTCACCGAATTGCTCCCCGGCTGGTCGGCGCGGCGTCCGCCCTTTCGCGGCTCATGTCGAACGTGGGCGGACCCAGCTTCGAGGGCCGACGGCTGTATGCGGGGGTGATCCGTTCTATGGCCATGTACGGCGCACCCGTGTGGGCGAGGGCTCTGAACGCCCAGCTGAGGGCTGTTCTGTGGAGACCACAGAGAGCCATGGCGGTCAGAGCCATTCGCGGGTACCGCACGGTATCGACCGAGGCGGCATGCCTACTGGCCGGGACACCCCCGTGGGACCTAGAGGCGGAGATGCTCTCCGACCTCTATCGGCGGGTTACCTCAATGCGCGACGAAGGTGACTCCCCATCGTTGAGCGAGATAGCCACCTAGCGCGAGGACGCCCGCCGAGACGTCATCGCCCGTTGGGCTACGCGGCTGGAGAGGCCTAGACACGGTGTCGTTACCGTTGAGGCCCTCCGGCCCGTACTGATGGAGTGGATGGGGCGGCGGCACGGAGTCCTCTCCTTTCGACTGGTGCAGGTGTTGTCGGGGCACGGATGCTTCGGCTTGTACCTGCACACAGTCACGTATAGTGAGTGGACTCCGGCCTGCCACCATTGCAGCAGTGACGAGGACACGGCGCAACATACGCTCGAGGAATGGCAGCGCCGTGACCTCGTCGCTGTTATCGGTGCCGACCTGACGCTGCCGGCTGTCGCGAGGGCGATGGTCGACAGCGTCAGGAACTGGGACGCGGTCGTCGCCTTCTGCGAGGCTGTCATCTCGCGGAAGGAGGCGGCGGACCGAATCCGGGAGGATTCCCGCGACCCGGGCCGCCGTCAGCGGCCGGGGTGGCGCAGGCACGAACATCTGCGCCTGATGCCGCCCTAACCGAGGCCTCAGGTGATCGGATCGGGGAATTGTCCGGTCACCCGACGTGAGGCCACCGCGTGAGGGCGACGCCCCGACAATCTTCGGGGCGTCGACGAGAGGAACCCGCGAGGGTAAACCGCCGGGCGGGCCACCGAAGTCAAAGATCGGGTACCAGTGGCTCGCTCGCACGGCGAAGAGAGGAGTTTTACGGTGGGTCTATGGGGTCACGCGCCGCCTTTCCGTCACCCCGGACCGATTTAGCGGGGCGAGACGCATCCATAGCACACCAAAAAAAAAAGGCACGTATCGAGTAGCGAATTGCATTCTTACTCTGTGACCACACGTAAATTATCAACTTTACAAACTTAAAATAACGACTACATAAATGGCGTAGCGGTTAAGATACCGACTTAACGTGCCAGTATCTCGGGTTCAATTCCCAAGCAGGTCAATAATTTTTATGCCTGTTAATTATATGTTGGTAAAGTCCAAATATTATTTCCTTAAAGCAGGGTCGTATAAAAACAGCCATAAATTAGTTCAGAAATACCACAAATAAGAACAGACAAAAAACTAATATTCACGCATAACATCAATACTTGTTCTCCAGCGAAAGATGGACATGTGAAGTCTTTACTACGCCATCCAGTGAATATTTTCGAAGTTTAGATTGGTTCGTATTCATGAGCCCTATAGCACAGCATGATTAAATTTACGTGAGTACAATGACACCGACGCATAGGTAAGTATAATGCTCTTGGAATTTCTGCATACGTAATTTAACTCCATCATCAACCATATCAAATTTAAGATCAGATAAGATAGCATTTAAACATAAAAGTAACATGATCCATGGCACTAATGAATCCGCTATCTATTTTCCATATCACAACATTTTTATCCATAACTACACACAAGTCATAAATAAAAACCCAAAGTACAGCAAATCAATTTTTATTGTTTGGCCCTAATCACACGTCATTAATACGAAGCACTGTAATTAATATTCGAGGTATAGTTTATGGGATATTAAAAGCTCCGGAATAAGCTTTCTGTTGCGTGGGTGGGGTCGTTGAACCATTATTGTTTTCATATTAATGATTTCTACGAGTTTAAGTGATTTTTGTTTGAGTGCTTTTGGTAAAAGTTTTTCTTTAATCCCGTTGAGGGAAGTCGAAATTTTTTTTTTTTATAATAAGAGATCGTTAATTACTTAGTTTGTGTTTATTTACTATTGTTGAGCCTCTCTAGGACTAAAAACGGTAGTAATAACTTGGTTTCATCATAATGTCAGCTCAAATATGGTACGTCACATTGTAGAGCTCGAATCTGCTCCACAATGGAAACGAAATTAACTTACTCTAATTCATCATTCTCCTACTCTTCTCCCAATTATTTGGGGTCGATACAATATGCACTCTTCTTTCATAGTACATATTGTAGAAGTTATTGGCAATAGTTTTATAACCGGCCGACTGCCAGACTTCAACCCTTGGAATATAATTGTTGACCAAACGGTATCAGATGGAGTCGGCCCAGGTCGTTATATGGCTCTTAGACGTCTTTTATGACATCCACGAGCAAAGTAAAGATTGGTAGTATTCGTAGCCGCTACCACACAGCAAACTTGTAAATATATAATAAATATAAATATATCTTAAAGATAATTCCAAAATCAAAAGATAAAATAGTTTTATCTCGATGAATAAAGGAATTAAAGCGTAAATATCATCATATCTTGGCGTTGCAGAATTTTAATATACCATAACTTAACAGAACAACGACCAATCTGGTTCTTAGACCTTCATTTAATGTATTTTTTATTATAAAGCGAAGAAAATAATAACAGGTTTGTGTCATCCTTTAATACAATTCTAATTGCATAGTTTGAAGTATTAAGCTTATACAATGTGTAAACACGGGTAGATGGCACACGTTTCCTTAAAGACGTAAATATAATACGATGCGAGAATTGAATGTCCTACAATAGTTCACAGTGGTGTAAGTGGCAGCACGATTGGGACGGATTTCGGATTTCGTGTGGGTTGGAATCCCATTTGTGACAATCATTTTTCGCTCGTAATTGGGTTTTTATAAATTTTCATATAGATCAGTCAAATAGTTTTTGAGCTTAACTATATCATATACAGGGTGGAAGTGAACCGCTCCCGAAAACAAAGACAGATGACCCTACTAGCCCTACTTGTAATAATAGGCTAGAAAAAAAATCGATCAGGATGAAAAAAAAATTTTTTCCTCAAATATTTTTAAGTTTTTTTCACATTCCATCGTATTAGGACAGTGCCATATAACGATAATTCGATAAAAAATACGTAACTATACTCAAATGAGAAAAGACGCAATCTATTCAAAACTCACGATCATATGTTCAAGAGTTCAACAAACTCGCGTGGTGAAAAAAAAATTTTTTTTTACAACAACATCAACAAAACGTTAATTGATCGAAATCACTATAAAGGAATATAGAAAAAAATATTTTTTATTGTTTTAAATTTTATTTTAAAAAAGATATATGGGACTACGACAGCAATGTAAATAAAGCAATCAATTATGTCCCTCAAAATGTCACAATCTAAAAACCATATATTTAAAACAATAATTTTATTATTAGATACAATAAAAAAAGCTACAATGAATTATGAGATTTCGTTTGTCGGTTATTTTTTGTTGAGTTGTACGTTACAATTGTCGATTAAAATGATTATTTAAAATAGTGCGGGTATTTTCACAAGTTATCGATAATAGAGATGATGACATAAGTCAATTCGGATCTTGAAGTAATATATCATAATTAATAATAAGGTTTTCGTTATTTATTAATGGATCAAAAAAATATTCTACATTTTATCTGACTTTTTAGTACCTATGAAAAATCTTTTAAGATTAAGTTAAAAAGCTTTGTTTTAGTGTTATTTGCCGTGGAGTAAAATGAGTATTTATTCTGAGATCAGAAACGAAAGTGAACATTATTGAAACAAATATTTGTCGGCTACCTTTCAAAAACTTACATTTTCATCATTTAATTTTTTTTTATTGTAAAAATGCTTTCGGATACATAGTTCAACATACGAATAGACGCAAGTACGCAACAGTCTAACGTGTCCAATCGTAAACCTTGGTATCGATTTTCGAATAGGAAAAATTTTGGTCAAAAGTTTCGTCTTCGTTAGAAATTCTTTAAAAACTCCGACTTCATTAGAATTTCATATAGAACTTGTGCACTCTTGATTCAATACCAACGAAGATACGACGCCAGTAACGAGTGACGTACTAACATATTCTTGACTCTTTAAAACGAAATCAGTCAAGATGTTATCATTATTACATATTGACACGAAGCAGAGAGTTACAGCGTGTTATTTTCAACGTAGATTTTGTATATTAACTTTGAAAGTCTTTACTTAGTCATAGCGAGTACTATTCTTATTAAAAATAAAAATATCCTTAAAAAAATATTGGTGATTATTTTTTAATCAAAAAACTGCGAAACCCGTTTAACCACTCGTCTCAAATTAAACATTCCTGGATATGTTACTTATCGTGTGGATAAGCATTTCAGTGGTACTGGACAGGGTGTAGCAATTTTAATAAGAGTTGATCTCATTCACTCTCCTATACCTACTCCTGCGACGATTAATATCGAGGCAGTTGGCGTATCTTTGAAAACACCTGGTAGTGGTCAAATTATTCTGATATCTGCATATCAGTCTCCAAATAAGCCACTTCTTAATAGTGATCTTAATTCCCTTATGAACACAGGAAAACAAGTCATAATCATGGGGGATTTTAATGCCAAACATCTCTATTGGTCCCCTGGCCCTCTAAATACACGCGGTAAAGTGTTATACAACTATACATTAGCAAACGATTTGGTAGTCCATGGGCCGATGGACTCGACTCTTGTTCATTACCGTCTTGACTTAACTCCGTGTATTCCTGACTTACTTCTCACCAAGAATTTTAATTTCGTTGATCATATAGCCACCATACCTGCATTGTCGTCGAACCATTTCCCAGTTTTTGCTAACTTAACCGCGAACATTCAACGAAAGGTTATAAACAAATTTAACTTTAGCAGGGCTGACTGGATAAAGTATCGCCAGTTACTAAACAATACCATCAATTTAACATCTCGTAGCTATCATAACATTAATGAAATTGAATCCACGATCGTTCAACTACAAAAATCTATCATTGAGGCTAGGAATGAGAGTGTCCCATTCTCTAAATTGGAACCATGGCGGTCTTCTGCGGTGCCGCGACGTATACAGCGACTTATTCAACAAAAAAACCGCCTCCGTAGATACGCTGCTGCTGAAACGGTAACATTAATTCGTAAACGATTGAACGCCATGATACGCAAACTGCAAATTGACATTAACATGGGCTTAAAATCTTATCACGACAGAATTTGGGACAAAAAGTTAAAGAGAATTGATAATCCTAATGCTGATTTGTGGCGTATTGTGAAAGGTTTACGATCCAATACAAATCCTATTATTCCTGCTCTTAAAATTAATTGTAGTATAGAAGGCAATGCGACGCGAATCACAATTCATCAACAAGAACAATGTGACATCTTAGCTGACTCCTTCCAGGGTAATATGTTGCTGACCCATAATTGGTACAGTAGCGAACAAGCGACAATTGACTGCTCACTAAAAGCGTTAAACAATAATCCATCTGACAATTCTACTCAGTTTATTGTGCGACCTCATGAAGTTAGGGAACTTGTTTCGAAATTAAAAACTCGCAAAGCATCTGGTTCAGATGAAATCTCAAATCTACTGTTAAAGAACATACCCAACAAGGCTATAGTATTAATTACCAAGATTTTTAACGCCTGTTTTTTATTAAATTATTTTCCTAAAATCTGGAAAACCGCCAAAGTTATTGCGATACATAAACCTGGTAAAGATGCCTCCGAATCTACTTCCTATCGCCCAATTAGTTTACTCCCTTGCCTTGGTAAGTTATTCGAAAAAGTAATATATGTTAGATTATCCCATGCTACTACAAATATGCTACCGAATGAGCAGTTTGGTTTCCGTAAAGGTCATTCAACTGTTCAACAGCTGGCCAGAGTTACTGAGGCCGTGTCCAATAACTGAACCTTAAAAATTCAACAGGTATGTTCTTATTGGACATTGAAAAGGCATTTGACACTGTCTGGCATGATGCTTTAGTATATAAGTTAATCAGATTTAATATACCTAAGGCATTAGTTAATATTATAAGATCTTACTTAACTGAGCGATCATTTAAAGTTCATATCGGTGATTACTCATCCCTTTCTAAACCAATACTAGCGGGGGTGCCCCAGGGCTCAGTACTTGGCCCATACTTGTTTTTGTTGTATCTACATGACATCCCTATTCAAACTCGAACAAGTTTGGCTTGTTTTGCCGACGACACAGCCTCTTATACCTCTGCGAATGACATCGATTTAGTAGTAAGCCGGCTTCAACTATCTGCTGATAAACTGTACTCATATTTTAGTAAATGGAAGCTTAAAATAAATGCATCTAAGACGCAAGCTATTCTATTTACTAGGCAACGTACACTACCTGCACGTAAGATCCTAATCGATGGTTGCAATATATCTTGGAATAAATCTATTAAATATTTGGGCGTTGTACTGGATAACAAGCTTAACTGGACAGACAATACAAAAAGCTTGTGTCTGAAAGGTATTAAAGCCATAAATAGTCTTAGTCCAGTACTAAGCAGACGATCTTGCCTGAGTAGCTTTACCAAATTGAATATCTATCGTGCTCTAGTCCGTCCTTGTATTACCTATGCATGTCCCGTATGGAGTAACACGTGTGCTAATAACTTTACTAAATTACAAATAATTCAAAATAAAGCAATTAAAATCTCATTTAATACTCCTCCATACACTAACCTTAAAAATCTTCATCAAAAAATTGGCTTACCTAATTTATATACATATATCTACAAATTATCAAAAACTTTTTATATATTCAGGAATCCCAAAAGTAAAAATAAATTAATAAATAATTTATGTAAAACTCGTATATGCAATATAAAATACATCGATACTTATAATCGTTACAAACTTCCACATCACTTATTCCTTGAAGCTGAATAGGTACAGAAGCCCGCGCCTGGACGCGCCACCGCTGGCAGTTGTCGTGCGCGCCATATACGCCTCTATTATCAAGTGATATGAGGAGCGGTGTGGCGCGCATTGCACCAGCTTGTGAAGGTGCGCACTTGCGTGCGGCGTTGTTCATGATGCACAGACTTGTAGGTAGTTAAATATCTTTAGTTGTTGCTGCTTGTTGCGAGACCAATAGATACTACCCACTACGGTGGTTAATTAGTGTACTTTTTCCATAATTAGTTTTCTTGTTATTTGTGATGCTGTAATACTAAAGCTAACAATAAGTTTTTACCCATTAAGTATATTCTTCCATAATATTAAAATGAACTTTGTGACATTTTGTTTTAGTGCATTCAGCAGTGAAAATGTTTTTGTGTTTAACAATATTGTTAGAGAAAAACAGTAAGTTTACATATGATTTTGTTTTTCTAGGATGTATAATGTACACTATAAAACCAAATGTTATATTTATGACTAATAAAGATATTTTGAAATTGAATTGAAAATCAAAAAACTTAATACATATTTCACGTAAATGTACTTAATTCGAAGCGAGAAGACTTAGATCTTTAATCTAATCAATAGAACCGCGGCCACTGAGGTTGAACGCCTACGGTATGTACGCATACGTCAAAAGACTGATAGCCAGTGTACGATGAGATTTGTTTCGAGACCTAATACCTCGTCACGATGGTAATTAAACCCAATGAAAAGAAACACTTGTAACTGTATAAAAAATATAAATGTCATCATCATCATACTTCTACTCTTATCCCAATTATTTGAGGTCGATTCTTTCATAGTACATAGCGTAAAAGTTATTGGCAATAGTTTTATGACCGGCCGCCTGTCAGACGTCAACCTTCCTTGGGAATGTAATTGTTGACCAAACGGCATCAGATGGAGTTGGCCCAGGTCGTTATAAAGCTCTTAGTCGTCTTTTACGACATCCACGAGCAAAGTAAAGGTTGGTAGTATTCGTAGCCGCTACCACACAGCTATAATTATAAAAAAGTATAAATGTATCTTAAAAAAAAATCCAAATCAAAAGATAGAATAGTTTTATTTCGATAAATAAAGAGATAAAACCGTAAAGTCATAAAATCGTTATCCATTTTTTTATTCTTAGAGACCGGGTAATTATGAGCTGTGTAGCTGGTAAACATTCCTATCGACATACGAGACATTCATTCCAAACAGCACTTTGAATTAACTCTATGAACTACATCCTCAAAAGGTGTAAAGTTTCTCAGAGCCAAAGTTTAGGTCTTTAGGTCGTCAAATGAATACCCAAGAACCGTTCTCAAAGTTTCCTCAGAGTTTGTGAATTCAAGACGGCCATTCAACACCAGAAATTCTGGATATAATATTATTATTACATTTAAATCCTTCTTAAATAGCTGTTACTGGAGTATGAATCGAATTCAGCTATTTACTGAAAGGATTTCAATTAGCTAATGCATCCTACTGCTCTAATGCCCTCTTTCAATATCCAACACAGATGGAAGAATATTGAGCATATGGTTGAGGTTAAGAATAACCTCTTGGCTGATGTTTAACCTCCTTGAAAACGTAGTCGATAACCGCACAGCAGTTGATTAAATTGGTATAAACCGATGCAGAGCTCTTATTAGGTTTTTATAGCGTCAACAAATTAAAACTGATTAATTCTTCAAGTTGGTCACATCAGGTGTGCTGCTTATTCTTTTGCTTTCATAAGCAATAAAAATATATACATATACAGTAGGTTATTTTCCTCCCAACTGTGGAGAAGGACTGAAAATGACGTACATCGGCCGAGAAGAATAAATTCACATTTGGCATTGGGAGAATGTCACACCATAATTTACTACGCCTGATTAGTGTAGATTGAGAATCTTCACACTGACAATCAGTTGAAAAATCCTGCCGACATTCAAGTTCCTTCAAGATTTTTATCATTATTTACGTTTCAGCTCGACAAAATTACGTACTTTGATTCATATACAGCACTATGCTATGCTTAGTTGAGGCTTGAACTCGCAACTATCAATAATTTAAGCAATAAAACCACTTGCTTTACTAATATTGTGTACAGACTTATGTGCTTTAAGTCTTACGAGTAAAAAGATAATTAAATATCTTTAAATTAACCACGGCACGAGAAAATTGAAGGAAATAAATAAAACAGCCTAAATCCACATCGAAAATGCTTCGAGACCGTTTTTAATTAACTTTATTCAATAAAAAAGAAAAAGCATAAACAAAAACGCGAAAACATGTAATTAGGGACCAGCATACTTAATTCAATTAAAACGGCAAAGGTTTCGTGCATGCGGAACAAAAAAAAATAAACAGTTTTTGGGGACGCGTTACGCATATCAAAAATATGCAAAAATTTTCGTGCGGTTTCAAAATTATACGAAAATTTGACATTCAAATTTCAAGTGGGTTATCAACACGCAATATATACCGAATGTTAATAAATTATTCGCCTATTCAAAAATTACATTATTCTGTACGAGATGGGCGGTCTTGTTTTTCTTTTTTTTCCCCAAAATCTTGGTCCATTTAAACTTAAAAGGGAATAATAAATAGGTTTTGCGATATTCTTTTGAGTAGTTTATATTCTTTTCAAGTAATAACGTTAAAATAGGAGATGAATTGCTGAATATTTTATCATAAATAGTTGCGAAGAATTTCACGTCTTGTAGAAAATTCTGGAAGATATTTGGCATAGGGTATAACTGCGTTAGATTCTGCTGTATTTATTGTAGGTACACATTCTTTTTATCAACCAATTTTGTTTCTTGTCTTCTATTTTATATACGACAGTGGGTAAGTACATTAGGTATGTGGAATATTTCATATCATCATCATCATCATCATCTCAGCTTATATACTTTCTGCTGTTGGGCTCGAGCTTCATTCATAATGAAAGTGATAATAACTCACTATTATACCACGCTGGTCAGGGTTGATATTGGTTGTCGTTTTGAGTTTTACTTCTCTTGAATATATGTTATTATGTGCGTTTTATATCCTTTAGTCGTCTCTTACGATCACTCGTGAGTAAGCTAGGGGGTAGTGATTTATATTTTTACTTAGTCACCACACGGAAAATATTTCAATCACTTCTGTTAAACTTTTCACAGCATATCTATTATGTGACGCAAGAAAATTAAAAGCACTTCCCGAGGCTCCCTCGTGATACCGATCCTCAACATCATCTACGGAAGCGATTTGGAATGCTGTTATATAAAACTTATAAGGGCTGAGATCAGTTTGAATTAAAATAATATATAATTATGGCGTCTGCAAATATTATAAACCTTATATATTTACTAACTATCCTCCGCTCGTTCTCTCCCTTCCGGATAAGTAATCACCAACATATCATATACTAAATAATATCTTTTCCGAAACATACTGCATCTTATGAATAATATTCAGGTTGGTTCAGTAGTTTCCGCAGTATAACTGAACAAAAAAAAACCCAGTCAACATTTATTAATATAGATTTCTTTTTATTGCATATGGTTGCAAACGAGCAAGTAGTACACCTGTTGGTAAGTGTCACTGAAGCCCATGAACCTTTGCAATATCAAGGGTATAGCTTAGGCCGCTGCCTACAAATAAAATCCCCAAACACACCCAGTTGGTTTGCCAGCTCTCTCGCTCACCGAACAAAGCGCAATAGCACATTGCCACTATAATACTCAGACGTCGATCTTCTGCGAGAGTGTGGTACTACCCTGGACGGACCGGCCCGTGGCTGTAGACAGAAAACTGTCAACAGCGTGGTCCTACCACTATTAAATTTACGATTTACAATTATATTTAAATAAATTTCAGTTACAATTATGTAGTGCTACTAAATCAATGCTATCACAAATATGCACTCTAATTACATCTTATTACAAATTGAGTGAGTAATATAAACCGGAATAATCAATTTGAATATTTGATTAGTAAATTGTTATGTAATACCTACTTGATTATTAATCATCCGTTTGAATAATGATACACTCTGTATATCAAATGTTCAGTACACAAGTACATCAAGTGATTCACACGTTCATCTCAACTTCTATTACTATATACAGGATGTTTGAAACTAAATGACAAACATTGGTGAGGTCACGTGTCCTGACGCGAGTTTAACATTTTTTACCCATCCCATAAAGTGCACAACGCCGCTAAAGAAGTTTTCATTTCAAAAATACTAGAAATAAAGAGTTTTTACAGCAATACATATGAGTAAAGAATATTTAAAAGACCACCAAATGTTTAATATGTCTATTAGTATTCTAGCATCAAGCAAAATATTCAATCTAATCCCAACCAATTGATGACTCCAAAAGATAAAAATTATCACTACAACAGAAATTATACTTGGAATAAAACTCAATGTCAGCCCGTATGGTCAGCGCGGTCCTCCAAGTCAAGATTCCTCTATGGTCGACAATGTTCGTACCAGAAGTATAAATTGAAAAGAGAAATAATACAATTAAAGTTTCTACTCTAAATAGATACCAAGAATACACAGGATATGTTTGCATCAAAGATTAGAAATAGATTCTAATTAAATACATTCAAACGCTTAATCATAAAATGTATCCAGAAAAGCTGATAACGGCGAGTTGTATTACTAATTTATCGATATTCTATCGGCAAAGTAGATAAGCGCACAACACTACCGACCGCTGTACTCGCTAGTCAGCTATGCTAATAAGGCCGAGTATTGATTTGCATAAAACAAATCCCCTGTCAACCAATTATTGTTATAGTCGATTAATTAAAATTAATCACTACGCGTGAGGTCTTCCTACCTTTAAAGAGAAAAAAAAACTCATTTTAGAACGAAACACTTTTTTATTATACTATACTATATATTATACAATTATACGATATTCTTTTTTATAATTAAGTATGACACATCGTGTTCAACTGTTCCTAAATAAATCTGATAGATAACAGAATAAAACGTCTCTTCTAAAGACCAAAGACTCTTCGTCTTCTTTCTTCGTCTAAAGACGACGATTTGGCCGTTACACGCAAATGAATATGCTAGTTCAATTAGTGCAGTACAACATTTATGCAAAATGCCTGGGTTCAAGTTTCGCTAAGGGCAATCATTATGGCTCAAAAATAAAGGCAGCATCTGCAATAAGGAAATAATCTTTATATTGCGAGGGACTTTAAACACATGCAATTAACGCAGACAAATTACATCCTAATGAAAGCGACTTGGGATACATCGGTTGGATGGTTTCAAAGTTTGTAACAAACATTCTCCCACTCTTATCCCAATTACTTGGGTGACCCCAATACAATATGTACTCTTCTTTCATAGTACATATTGTAAAAGTTATTGGAAATAGTTTTATGACCGGCCGCCTGTCAGACGTCAACCCTCCTTGGGAATGTAATTGTTGACTAAACGGCATCAGTTGAAGTTGGCCCAGGTCGTTATAGGGCTTTTAGTCATCTTTTACGATATCCACGAGCAAAGCAAGGGTTGGTAGTATTCGTAGCCGCTACCACACAGCTAGTTCAGCTTCAAAGTCTATAACCATAAAGATATATTTTTGTATTTTAAATATATCTTAATATTAAAACCGACTTGTATTTAATCTCAAAAAAAATACAGAGAATATATTCTTTTAAGATACGGACAATGAATTGAGATAAGATTAACATGAAATAAGGATAAGTTGACTATCTTTATCCAGAACAAGATTTTAGCATTAACGAATGAAAGTTGTTATTCGTATTTGCTTTATGCTTTAGTTATATATATTTTATTACAAACTAGTTTTTATCTGTCTACAATAGATTTTCCAATGATAAAACACAGCCTACAGCAATTATAGAGCCTGTAGCCTCCTATTAGTGAAAGATTTTAAGCTATTGCATAGCTTTTATCGCGGGCTTTGAGCGCGGCCACCGAATCAAGAAATTCCGTAACGAAAATAAAAGCTAAGATTGTATGGTTGAAAAGCAGTAGTTAATTTTGCACTGACTATACGCAGGTAGCGTGACCGAGTGGTCTAAGACACTAGTTATGGACACCGTAGGCGTGGGTTCGAAGCTCACCGCCATCAAACTCTTTTTGCAATTTTTCAAAAATCTTTTTGATTTTGCAAAATTAATTTATAATAATTTAATAATATTATAAATAAAACAGTTTAAAAACGTGTACTTTAAATGTTTTAAAAAATCAAGGAAAAAAAATGATTTATATAAAAAAAATACTGCATAAATAATAAATAAATAAATAATTATAATTGCATAAGTTGATAAAAAATGCTATGCAATAGCTTTATCGCGGCAGTCCCGGAGTACCTTTTTTTTTAAATCATATCCGTGGTTCTATAACTTACCGCCTACATTCAAACATACAAACTTGCATCTTTATACTATTAGTATAGATATGTATTTCCCGTGTTAATTTTAAATTTATTGTATTATAAATCTCATCGATTGTACATAATACTTCAATGACAATAACATACGAATTTATTACCACCGCAGTTGCCATTACAAGAAGGGTTAGTTAGGATACTGTATTAGCAATTATTCATCATTAACAGAAATTCGTCGACTTATGTCACATTAGTGGTAATTATGGCCAATTTACAAAATACTAATTTACAAAGGTAAAGTTTGTCAACTTTACCTCACATATTAATCTTATTTTTTTCTTTTTTTTTTAAATCGACAACAGCCTGTACCTAAGGAAATAATCTTTGTATTGCAGGGGACTTTATAAACATACAATTAAACGGACATAAATTACACTTAGACTCAGAACAACAATTTATGAATCGCACAAAGTATTATCCCGCGTGTGAATCGAACTCACGGCAGAGGAACGGTAGATCGGTACCTTAACCACTACGCCATCTGTTCAATTAAGTGCTGTGTGCATTTTGATGTGTAACCTACAAACAGATTTAGATGATATTCATCATCATCATCATCACAGCCCCATTGTTGGGCTCGGGCTTCCTCCATAATGGGAGGGAAGTTAACCCACTATACCGCGCTGGTTAGACGTGTTGGTATGGGTTTTTGTTTCGAGTTTTCCTTCTCTTGCATAGATGTTATATGCGTTGTATATCTCTTAATCGTCCCTTACGATCACCCACAGGTAAGATAGGGGGTGATGAATTGAGTTCTTACTCCGTCACCACATGGATAATAGATGATATTATAGATGATATATATATATATATATATATATATATATATATATATATATATATATATATATATATATATATATATATATATATATATACGTACATACTTACATATCATCACGCCATATCCCTTGCAGGGTAGGCAGAGAGAACAGAGTGCCAGAGAACTCTATCTTTGCATACTTCACTCGCTTCCTCAACATTCATAATTCTCTTCATACACGCTCGCCGGTTTCGGAGACTCTTGACTCCACCTTCCTTCAGTACATGACTGATCTGGTCTAGGTAGGTTAGTCTCGGTCTCCCACGGTACCTACATCCTTCCACTTTCGTATTGTATATCTTCTTAACCAGACGTACGTTCGGCATTCTTTCCACATGTCCGAACCAAAATAAATAAATATACTTTTATAAGTTTTACTATTTCACTCGGACCTTGCACGTCATGCGTACTGTCTACTGCTGAATACGGGACTCCTCTATAAGGACAGCGAAGCTAGCTCGTTATATTATGCTGATCGAACAGGTTCACGTAGAGCCTTGTTTAGAAGTGTATCTCTTTTGAAATTATCTGCTTGCATACTTTAGTCATCACAAAACAACATCATTAAAATATAAAAAAAATCTTTATAGAAATTTTAACCACGTTAAATTAATCAATCAACTTACATACATACATATCATCACCCAATATCCCTTGCAGGATAGGCAGAGAGAACAGAGTGCCAGAGAACTCTATTCTTGCATACTTCACTCGCTTCCTCAACATTCATAATTCTCTTCATACACGCTCGCCGGTTTCGGAGACTCTTAACTCCACCTTCCTTCAGTACGTGACCAATCTTATCACGTACTGCAGGAATAATAATATAACATAATTCCATCAATTAACTTGATGAGAATTTTTTTAATGTCTAACGACAATACTACATGAAAACGCTCATTCTATAAAATTTAAATGATTATAAAAAAATAAATATACACATAAATAATCATAATTAATCATCATCATCCTGCATAATTAATCATCATCATCATTCTGCTTTCATTCCAATTACTTAGTATCCGATGTAATATCTTCTTCCATCGTACATATTGCAAAAGTTATTGGCAATAGTTTTATGACCACCCGTCTGCCTTTTTTTTGCGGTGGACTATGGAGGTGGTCGCGCCGCACCAAATCGATCCGGGGCGACGGAAGAGGCGGCGCGCAACTCCATAGACCCACCATGCAAACACCTCCCTTCGCCGTGCGAACGGGCCACCGGTACCCGATCTTTGTCTTCGGTGGCCCAACCTATACCAACCCGCCTGATCAGCGTGTTGCGTCTAGATCAATTTCCCTCCCGCCTGCCTAACATCAAATCTCCTTAGGAATGTAATTGTTGACCAGACTGCACGAGTGTAGTTGGCCCATATCGACGTCTGTATTTTACTACACCTACGAGCAATATAAAGGTAGTATTAGTAGCCGCCAAGAGACGGCAGATTAATAACATTCATTCTTCAACTCTTATCCCAATTACTTGGGGTCGATACAATACGTACTCTTCTTTCATAGTACATATTGTAAAAGTTATTGGCAATAGTTTTATGACCGGCCGCCTGCCAGACGTCAACCCTCCTTGGAAATGTAATTGTTGACCAAACGGCATCAGATGGAGTTGACCCTTGTTCGTTATAAGGCTCTTAGTCGTCTTTTACGACATCCACGAGCAAAGTAAGGGTTAGTAGTATTCGTAGCCGCTACCACACAGCTTTTTTATTTATTCTTATAATAATACAACAGATTAATAACAATAATAAATAAATAACAATGATAAAAATAAATTATATTTTTAATCAAAAAAAGTAAATTGAAATATTTTAAATTAAACTATTTACGTTTGAATAATATTAAATAAATAATAAAAGTACTTGGCGTATTCAATGTACTTTATTTATAAGTAAACAAGGTCGTTAATTTCTATTTCGGAGGGACCTTATATAGTATTATTCTTTAATTTGAGAGGACGCAATAAACAAATTTTTATTCACGCCATTACTTCCGAGGACAGCATTTATTCTTTTGAAGTTGAATTCTTCTTTGACAAAACGTTGTGATATGAAACTCCTCGAAACGAGCAACCGTCACTAAAAAGAGACAGATATATCTATCACTAACATATCCTAAACATTTTAAATACCAACTCAAAAAAATGTATGTAAGTAATAAATAAGAATAATAGGTAATATTGATACATATAAATTGTAATAACAACGACGCACCGCAACCCAGATAAACCCTTCGTGGTTTACGTGGTACGGTTTATTATATTGATGATTTAATTTTTAAGAATATTGGAAATAAAATAAATAATAATAAAATAAAATAAACATTTAGCTTGAGAAAGAATGAGACTAACACGCTTCAGTTATCAAACCGAGCCAGAGCTAGTCAATTGTTGAAATTTAAAACATTAATCCTAACTAATATTATAAAGTATGAAAGATAAAATTAGGAATAGTGTGTGTATAAGTATGAATAGTGTGTATATATAAGTATGAAAGATAAAATTAGGAATAGTGTTATAAGAGAGCGCTGTGGTGTAAATGAAGAAGTAGTGACAAAGATAAAAAAGGGTATGCTGAGGTGGTTTGGACACGTGGAAAGAATGAGTGAAGAAAGGTTGACTAAACAAGTATACAAAGCGAGTGTGAGTGGGACGACTACAAGGGGAAGACCACGTCGTACTTTCCTGGATCAAATTGAAGATGTGTTAGTGAAAGGTCAGATTAAGAGTACGCGTAATCGTAGAGCATGCATGAAGACTATGATGAGCGTGAATGAAGCGATGGAGGTATGTCAGGATCGTGGTTTGTGGCAATCCGTAGTCTCTGCCTACCCCTCTGGGAAACAGGCGTGAGACTATGTATGTATGTATGTAATATTATAAACGCAAATGTGAGAATCTTTGTTTGTTGGTTACACATTCACACCTAAAACACTAAACTGATGATATCGACCTAAACCAATTACATCTGATGGTGTTTAGTTATCAAAGTAATTGAAATAAGAGCAGAATAATGATAATGATTGATAATAGACTTAACAACAGATTAGCTGTTGAGGCTGTACTACCAAATTCGGAGGGCATCATCAATCTGTTTACTATATAATCTTTGCAAAAGACATACATTTTATTAAGATTGTTTTATTTTTATTTTATACTATTGAAAAATTATACGACGACGTAAGAGAGCGAGTAGGTATGAAAGAGAGTTTTGGTGTAAAGATGCGAAAGGAAATGCTCCGATGGTTCGGACATGTGGAAAGAATGCCGAACGAACGTCTGGTTAAGAAGATATACAATGCGAAATTGGAAGGATGTAGGTACCGAGGGAGACCGAGACTAACCTACCTAGACTCGATCGGTCATGTACTGAAGGAAGGTGAACGTGTATGAAGAGAATTATGAATGTTGAGGAAGCGAGTGAAATATGCAGAGATAGAGTTCTCTGGCACTCTGTTCTCTCTGCCTACCCTGCATGGGATATGGCGTGATGATATGTATGTATGTATGAAAAATTATAACTGGCCTAGAGATCGAGCCCACCCAACAAGTCCCTTGAAATAGTATAAATCATACAATTAATTATTATTGGCTTACAACTGTATGTGCGTTTGTGAGGAAAAGATAGATTTAAGAAAGTTATAGTTATGCCCATATCTAAATTATATTTATGCATATGAATGATTTCTTTGAGCGCACAAATATAGAAATTCCAAACTGATTTTAAAAACGTTCTATTGATTTATTTTAGCACTGAATACGTGCTTGGTTTAGTGCTTTCTGTGGAAATGATATTTTTGCCTAATATTCGTCAATATATCCAGTCATCAGCCTATCAAACTGACTATTGGACGAAGGCATGCTTGACAGATGCGCAATCTATCTTATAAAAAAAATTTTATATTGTCAGGATAAATAAAAGCTTTTGAGCTATTGAAATCACTGATCTATTTTTGCGTCAAATTTCACCCAATTTTAGTCAATCTAACTCGATTGAGTAACAAAAATTTATTCATTCAAACTTTCGCATATATAAACGAAGCCAAAGGAACGAATAAGATTTGCTCGCCGCTTTCAGTAGAGATTCAATATATGTATAATACAAAAAAAAAAAACATTTATATGACCGTTATAGACTAACCGATCGTTTTTAAGTGAAAAAAGCCAATAATGTACAGATGGGTTTTAGGTCAATAAAATAATGAATTAGCCTGACAGACATCGAATGCAAAGAATAGTTTATTTTAATATCACAAAATAACTTCTAATGTGTAAGCTACTATAAAATAAATATAACTAAAAGATCAAGTCTAGATATTCCTAATTCTACATCTCGAAGAGTTATTACAAACTAAATAGCTATATGAATATGCAACCGACTGTACCAAGTCTAATTGTACATTAATATTTACAATCGTACGTGGGTAGCTTCAGGTATTAAATTTGACTGACAAATGTTTGCAGAGTAAGTGGAATTATGTGGATATAAATGGCCACAAATTTAATATTGTTATTTTCCTTTTAATTCACGGGATCTTCCATAGGGAAGATGCCCGGTCCTTTGGGAGGCTTACATGGGGATATGGATCCAACACGCAGAGGCCTTTGGAGAAATTTAATCTAAATATTGGGATGGGACACCTACCGATGACATTCCACGTCTGCACTTAACATACGTGGAATGCCAGCAGTAAGTGTAAAACTATTGTATGATGATGGTATCTAATATATGAAAAGTGGGTGTTTAGTGGACTGGTTCATCTTAAATCTATGAATTTATAACTGTCGTCTGCCTTCAAACCCATGTTAAGAGCTGAACGGTGGCAGACGGTGACTCGCCAACTCACTGAATGGGCCCCCTAAATAGTCGCCACAAACACACAAGTCATACGGGCAACAGAGGGCAACATTGATGTAAGTGGCTAGGGGTGTCGAGCGGTGCGGCGCCGGTTTCACCATTGAGTCTGCGATAAACAAACTCATGGTTTCCCCGTAATTATGGCCTTGAAAATGACACTTCCACCCCCGAGCATATAGCTCTGGCGACCCCTGTCTGATCAGCTGTTTAAAGGTAAGCCAGAGCTAAGAATCCTTCGGGCACTCTTGGGTTTCCACTCTAGCCAGCCAATGAAGGCCAGCTGGAGACGAGTCCCTGATCGACTCTCTGGAGTATTCAGGACCGCAGTGTCACCACTCAAATTCAGCTCGCCACAAGCTGCCCTGCGGTTTATTGGCTTTCCTGTAAATCTTGTGATACATTTTTTTTTTATATCAAAAGAACTTAGGGAGCCAAATAATGTTCCTCCGAGTTTTGCGTTAGCATCATGGTGAAGTAACGACTGGCCCGGAGGTATTTATTTATTTTCCTTATTATTAACACCTTTATGAGCATCGATAACCGAATAAGGGGTTAATAGACTGCCAAATATATGCCACAGGTTCCATCTTCATGTCACACCACCTAAGACTTTTGAAAGTTATGTGCGAATTAAATCATAATTGGGTTATTATTACTATTAATGCCGAAGAAAGATTGGTGAATCTTTCTTGCTTAGGTTATTTTTTTTGTTTGTGATTTGGATCTCACAAATTAAAAAAAAATGTCTAAAGCTGCCAGCGCCATTTGTATTAAATATCTATAACAACAGTATTCTAGCTGAAACTAATAGAAATAGTGTTCAGATTTTCTGGTATGTATTACTCTTTACTCTTTTCTTTTTTTTTCTTTCTGGTATTACTCGGAACTATTTAATGTGGAGAATTTTGCCGAGAAATTCTCAACTCAGCCTTGTAATTTGGTACTGTGTATGGTTACCGACAATAAGCCCGGTTCTAATCACAAAGAACTAAAGGTTTTGTGGCTAAATATGGACATATTACTCCTGCTTAGCGCTCTAGATAAGGATAAAGATGTAAGAGAATGAGAAAAACCTAAAAAAGAAAATCTTAAATCTACGATGAACAAATTTTAAAATTTCTCATGATCAATCTAGAGATGGCGACAATTGAGTTCCTACGACATCGTCGCATGGGGAACGATACAAATATACATATCATCATCATTCTCCTACTCTTATCCCAATTACTTGGGGTCGATACAATATGTACTCTTCTTTCATAGTACATATTGTAAAAGTTATTAGCAATAGTTTTATGATCGGACGCCTGGCAGACGTCAACCCTGCCACAAATATACATATATTAGTTCCAAAATACTTTAATAAACTATATAAGAACGAT
Source organism: Lymantria monacha (assembly GCA_905163515.2). Taxonomy (NCBI): domain Eukaryota; kingdom Metazoa; phylum Arthropoda; class Insecta; order Lepidoptera; family Erebidae; genus Lymantria; species Lymantria monacha. Next base: position 6,456,654 of record LR991107.1, on the reverse strand, counting down.
TCAACAATAGATTTCAGCTGTATCACATAATACAAAGCATCGGATATATATCGTAATATATTCTACGAATTTAATTAAAGTTAAATGAATAAAATGAAATCACAAATTACGAGTATGTCTCATTCGCGTACAAAACTTGTTGAAAAACCATTTAAAAACTAAATTAAACGATCCGTCCGCATTCCGACAGCGGACTGTACGAAACATTCTCTTGTTGACATCTCACTTTAAAAGACATCATGGCAATTTCATTAACTTCGCAAATTGAATTACTTGTCGGCGAACAAAAATACAGCCTTATCAAAAGCGTTAAAATGTGATGAGACAGCATATAATTGTGTAATCAACAAATTAAATTGGTGAATAAGTAATTATAACTCCCTCGTGAGGTCAACGGTGTACGATTGCTTCAACACGACTTTGACAGGATTTGATTTAAAATATAAAAAAAAAATGATTAATAATCTGTATGGATGAACCGACATCCGAATATTGAACCTTTGCATACTCGTATCTTTGCATTATATCACCAGTAAGCATCTGTATATCTTATTTTGGGACCAATCTCACCATCCATGCCGAACGAACGTCTGGTTAAGAAGATATACAATGCGAAAGTGCAAGGATATAGGTACCGAGGGAGACCGAGACTAACCTACCTAGACCAGATCGGTCATGTACTGAAGGAAGTTGGAGTCAAGTGTCTCCGAAACCGGCGAGCGTGTATGAAGAGAATTATGAATGTTGATGAAGCGAGTGAAGTATGCAGAGATAGAGTTCTCTGGCACTCTGTTCTCTCTGCCTACCCTGCAAGGGATATGGCGTGATGATATGTATGTATGTATGTATCTCACCATTGTAACTCCTGTAAGCCAGGATCCACAATGGTCTCCATAAGTGACACTGAGGTTTGACTATCAGGCAGTCCCGGGAGATGTTTTTAATTGTCTTAGGATCTGCAATAAATTTCATTAAAAAGGGAGGAGTTGGAAATAATGATTAGACTTCCGTCCTAAGCAATGCGGGGGGAAATAAAATTGACTAATCCAGTAATAAGTAAAGGGTGTACAGCTAGGATAAGCACAGCAATACGGTATATACGGATATGGATTACAAACAGATACAAAAGAATTTAATGAAACCTATCTGTGAGCCTTAAGATTGCTACAGTATGTATGGCAGAAATATAAATCTGTATATTTTTATATTAATTTGTATATTTTTCAAAATCTTTTTATTTTGAATTACAAATCTTTTTTCGGAGGTTATGGTCTAGACATAGCCATTGGAATACATATGGCTAGTGGTGGCTTAGCTGGGCAGGTACCTTTCGAGTATCATTTCTGTCGACAGCTCGGCAAAAATCAACAGTATAGCAGCGGTCCACCGACACTATAAAACTAACATTTAGGCAACCGAGCAAGCAGCTCGCCTGTTGAGAAGTGTTACTGCCGCCCATGAAACCTTTGCAATATCAGGGATACAGCTAGACCGCGCAATAAAAATAAGTCAAAAAGTCTCCAACTTCATAATATACACCATCGACTGCTCATACAAAGTATTATATCTATACATGATATTTCTACATATTATTCTTGTAAGAAAATAACTTTTGTACATAAACATTATCAAAATGACATCCAATTGGCCGAATAAGCGAAACTGTATCTACAAATCTATAGGAGGTCGGGCCAAAATGGAACACTTGATATATATAACAACCTTAGTAACAATATTGAGTTACGAATGTGCTCTTTTCTTTTGATATTATAAGGAAAGTTCACAATGGAGCTAAATTTCATCACCTTCATTCAAAGAATACACACATATAGATGCTATTACTTAAAATAGCTAACCAATTTCGTTGGTTGAAAAAGCTTGGTACATTCTATCTTGTCGATTTGTCAATCTGTTTATATATTACTATATGTTCTGTACAAAATTGGCAATCTTTTGATACGGGTATAAGTTATATGGTAAATTTTGTATCTCATACAAAATATGATATATATATAGAAAATAAGAATAATAAGATGCATTGCTTTCTTATTTTTATGGAATGTTTTTATGTTTTTGAAATAAGTTTAGAAAAAATATCATTGAATAATAATAGTTTCTAATGTTTACGCGAGTATTACACATTGAAATAAAACTACTTCCACGGATTCTATCGCGTTTGTATTGGCTTTTTAATTGCCCGACGTTTCGAACACTTTACAGTGATCATGTTCACGGGAGGATCATGATAACAGTAAAGTTCCAAATCCGCGGTGCACGTAAGTGACCGCGGTCTTGTAGGTATATAATGGGTCATGGTCGTTGTACTATGAAACATGTGTTTTTGAGTTTTGAATACATTGCGTTTTTTCTCATCTGATTAAACTTACGTATTTTTTATGAAATTATTGTTACACGGCACTGTCCTAATATAATGGAGTGTAGAAAAACTAAAAAATAGTTGTGATTTTTTTTATCGAATCAATTTTTTTCTAGCCTATATTGCAAGTAGGACTAGTAGGGTCACTTTTGTTTTCGGGAGCGGTCCACTTCCACTCTGTATATATATTCGCCCAAAAATAAAGGTAAAATAAAGGTCATCACTATTATGTACCAGTGTTTTAATCTTAAATAATATTGCCGACTACTTGTGATAGTTTCCGCTGCCTTTGCTACCACTAACTAATCTAACGTAAAAACAAACCAACCAACATTTTTATTTCGACACCAGATATCAAACTTCTACATCTTAGTCTAGCAGTCACATGCTGATACCACAAGGCCAACCCAGTAAATAACCATGCTAAATCGTTTACAATCGGCTACTAATAAGGCCCAATAACTTCCCGCATGAAATAAGCATTACTCGCCTTTGACAGATGAATCGCCCAACTTTTCGAGACCTCCTCGCCAGGAACTAGTACCTGAAATATTTCCTAGGATGCTTAGAAAGGACAGATCAGAGTAAAATGGTCGTTTTTAGACACAATACGAACGCCCTATGATATACGGCAGAGAATTTTATTTAATATTACGTTATTGATTTATTACTTTAGTCGAGAGAGCGTAGTAGGGTCTTATATTGGCCCAGTTTCCCCTAAATTGTGTTTACTGACGTGTGTTGCTATGAATGTTGCCATTTTTCATTTTTGCTTATTGTTGTTTTATAATATGTAATTGTATATACATATTATTCGACTCCGGATTTGAAAAAAAAAAACTGCGCGAATTTATGCATTCGATAGTTGAATAAATAATATAAAACTTTAGTAATATATTTCTTATGTAAGATAATAATTAAAATTATTTATTATGCAAAGGAAATAATTCCAATAGTGTTCAAATATTTTTAACGTATTTTTATATGTATCGTATGGCGGCGGAGTAAGTATACAATTCTCCAACCCCTTTCTTGCCTCCTGGGTCTAGAAAATACGAGCTTTAGGTGTTACTTAAATTTCTGATTTAGGTGAAAACTGAAATAAGACTCCTGTCCAACAGTAGGGAGTAAATGTGTAGTAGGGAGTAAACGTAGAGCATCCCTATTCTAATTTCATAAAATACCTGAGATGTGAAAATATTAGTATAATGATATAGGCAGCATGATTTTAATAAGCAAAAATGAAAATATGCGCTAATAAGATTTATTAAGCAGATATCAATATATAAAATAGAAACGGAAAAAATACTTAGCTTTGTAATGACAACCATACTTTTAGCATTGTAAGTACTTGAATGTAGAATAATTTACCTGAAACAGAAAAAGAAAAATAATAACTTCTAATGTTTACGCGAGTATTACACATCCCTACTAATATATAAATGTGAATGTAAGTTGGTTTGTTACGCTTTCACGCTAAAACTACTCAACCGATCATCATGAAACATTGTACACATATTCTTGGAGGTATTAAAAGTAACATAGGATACTTTTTATTAAAAAAAAAATCAAAATTTTTATATGAAAAATAAAAAAAATTGTTTGTCAAAAAATCTCAAAATCTAGCTTCTTCAACGCCATCTAGCAGTCCAGTAATGAAGTTCCAACCCCTCAGGATTAATACTCATATTGTAATACCGTTGCACTGTATTACCGACGGTCAAAAATAAAAATAGGCGATCGAAAACTTTAGGAAAGTAACCTTTAACGCGGGCGAAGCTGCGGGCAGAAGCTAGTTTGAAATAAAACTACGAGTACTTTTACGGATTCTATTGCGTTTGAATTTGATTTTTAATTTCCCGACGTTTCGAACACTTTACAGTGATCATGGTCACGGGAGGACTAAGGTGTCTTACGTCCAATATGTCATTGTTATTACAGAAATTTATATCTACCCTATAAGATATTAAATTTTGACCCACATTTTTAATACAAAATTAATACAAATTCATTGTCAGTACAAAAAGAGAATGATTCTATATATAAAATTTATGTTGTTTATGATTTGTTATTACATATTAAAGTATTTTTAAATTTATGTAATGTAAATTATTCAATTTATGATAATTATTATTGCGGCAATTTATAATTTCACAAAACTAACAAGGCTATTCACTGTAAAGTGTTCGAAACGTCGGGAAATTAAAAATCAAATACAAATGCGATAGAATCCGCAAAAAGTAGTTTTATTTGAAAAGAAAATATTTATTGAAAATTTATTTAAAAACATACGATTAAGATACAAAGATTCGTTGTGTGGTAGCGACGACGAATACTACCAACCCTTACATTCCCAAGGAGGGTTGACGTCAGACTGCCGGTCATAAAACTATTGCCAATAACTTTTGCAATATGTACGATGGAAGCAGAGTGCATATTGTATCGACCCCAAGTAATTAGGATAAGAGTAGGAGAATGAAGATACGATTCATCATCATGAATAACGAGGCAGATACAATAATCTGCTTCGTTATTCTAATGCTTTGCAAGAAACGTTCGGGCATAAAGTATTATTGCGTCATTGATGCGGACCCAAAAATTGTCTATAAGACGATAACAAAATCTTTTCCTCATGATGCTAGATTAAAATAAGAGTACGATGTAAATGTCACTAATATCGATAGCCAATCCACCTGTCAAGAGAAAGTCTTTATCTAAAAGGGCTGGACTTCAATAGTTGATGGATGGACGGTAGGGTGGCTGAAATATGGATGCTATACATCTGTATACCCTTTCAATTCCATAGAAAAACTATTTGTTCTGAAAAGGCTAATTAAGTTTAGAGTATTAGGACTTCCCTCAAAAGATTAAGCAAATGCAAGGCGGGATATAACCCTATTAGATGCACGCTTGCCTGGTATGATCGGTCGCAGTAGAATAATCCAAACAAAAAAAGGATCATCTAGTACTCCGTTTAATACATCTCCATGTAGGAACTCGATGATCTTCCCTATTCAAGCAATTTGTACTAATTGAAATATAAGTTTTCTCTTTCAATAGATCATTCAGTAAGATATCTAAAGACAAAGATCGGGTACCGGTGGCCCGCTCGTACGGCGAAGAAGAGGTGCTTGCAGGGTGGGTCAATGGGGTTACTCACTCTGTCGACACCGTGCGGTACCCGCGAATGGCTCTGACCGCCATGGCTCGCTGTGGCCTCCACAGCACCGCCCTGAGCTGGGCGTTCAGATCCCTCGCCCACACGGGTGCGCCGTACATGGCCATTGCTGCGTTGTATCATCCTAGCATTTATATTTGATGAGTAAGATTTTTGACCAATACTACAAGTTTGGTATAAATGCTATGTGACAGCGGCTAGGAATACTACCAACCCTTACTTTGCTCGTGGATGTCGTAAAAGACGACTAAGAGCCTTATAACGAACAAGGGTCAACCCCATCTGATGCCGTTTGGTCAACAATTACATTTTCAAGGAGGGTTGACGTCTGGCAGGCGGCCAGTCATAAAACTATTGCCAATATCTTTTACAATATGTACGAGTTCATATTGCATCGACTCCAAGTAATTGGGATAGCAGTAGGCGCTGACACCTTAACTTTTTTTGAAAGGTGTCGTTAGAAAAGAATTTGACAGGATATGGTCTAGACACACCACGCCCGGGCCGTGCGGGATGATGGAAGGGCGGCGTACGACCCTTAATCGGTCGTATTATCCTCCAGTAACAATTAGCCTGAGTAAATAAATTCTTTGAATTTGATGGACCGCACAGAATTTAAAAAAAAAGACTCAAGCAAAAAGTATTACTGTAAGAAGAGAAAATCAAGCTGTTCAGCCTTTTTTTTATTGCTCAGGATCCTTGTAATTGCCCTTCACTGCAAAAAAGAAAGACATGCGTCTAATTATTTTTAATGCTTATTAATTATTTATAATATAGAAGTTAGGACAGAGATTATGCAAATTGTGATTTATTGAATTAGATCATCAATTTGTACATGAGTGTATCTTATCTGTAGGTACTTATAAAAAAAGTAGGTTGAAATTATGGCGTCAAGACTAGAGGTTGAAATTAGGGCATAGAGATGCCCAAAGCAGTGATCAGTGTTTAGCATGACCAGATTTTGCTCTGTTTATTACATATAACTCTCGAGAATGGTGTCATTTTATTAAAGACATTTCGAACTTGACGTTGAATATTTTAAGAAAACTGAAAGAAAATAATTTATGGTAGGACCACGCTGTTGACAGTTCTCTGTCTACAGCTACGGGCCGGTCCGTCCGGGGTAGTAACACACGCTCGCAGAAGATCGACGTCTGAGTAATGGCAATGTGCTATTACGCTTGGTTCGGTGAGCGAGGGAGCCGGAAGCCCAAGTACCGACTTAGCACTTGGCTGGTGCAGGGCTTGAGGTTTGTAACCGTAGGCAGTTATCTAGCTATACTCTTGGAAAAGCAAAGGTCTATGGGCGACAGTGACTACCTGCATTGACTGTGCTGCATGCTCGTTTGCCACCATAAGCAATATAAAAAAAAAACACTTTGACTGGTCGACGATTCAAACCTGATGGTCAGCTATTACATGGTTATAGAAATGGACCAATGACAAAAATAAAGAAAAATACACTTATAATCCTTAAAGTGAAAAGCGATTACCATGGATGTAAAGTCAAAAGCTGTGTATTCAGTGACTGTTCAGCAAACAATTTTGCAGCACGAGAAAGTGAGCAACCAACAAATTGCCCGCGGCACAAGGGCTAAACTGTGGATTTGAAATATCCAAAACATGACGACTACTATTTTGATGTTTCCCTGTCGTAATTTTATTCCTTAGGCACTTTCTATGTGTGTAAATACGAATTTTATAAATGTAAAAGTAGTTTCAATTCATACTTTAATAGATTTGATTGAAAAGAGGGCGTAGTGATTAATATAGCGACCTTTTGTGCCAGGGCTGTGGGTTCGATTTCTACGCATGACAATACTTTGTGCGATCCACAAAGTATTCTTCTAACAAAGTATTGTTCTGTGCCTGAGTGTGATTTGACTGCGTTAATTGTATTTGTAAAGTCCCTCGCAATATGAGAATTATTTCCCTAGTGCAGGGTACGACCTTAAAAAAAAAATTAAAATATCAGGCTTGTTTATAAATACCCGATTACGAAACGAAAAATGATGTCACATATCCGGATATATTGGGAATCCGGCCCAATCGTGCTGCCACTTACACCATCGTGAACTACTTTAGAACATGCAAATTTCGCTTCATATTATATCTTACGTCTTCAAGGTGACGTATGCCATCTACCGGACAATGTTTACACATTGTATAGGCTTAAACTTCAAACTTTACAGTTAGAATTGTATTAAACGATGACACAACCTTGTTATTTAAATTACTGAAATTTAGCATTTAATATGCTTAGTTATTTATAAATACCCGATTACGAAACGATCATTTTTCGTTTCGTAATCGGGTATTTATAAATAATTAAGTATATTAAATACTAAAAATTTCAGTAATTTGAATATCAGGCTTGGTCAATTCTGGCTCAGTTTGTCGCTATATATTCGTGCTATATTCAAATAGTCACCATATTTACAGCGTCAGCGCTTTCCTCACTGACATATGGCAACACTTACGTACATACATATATCGGGGAGTCAGCTGATTTAATTGTAATTATATGTAGGTATGTACGCACTTTTAGCGTCACACGAAAAACATCAAATTAAAAAAGACAAATGTAAATGATATTTTTAACTTTCTGTAGGCAGAAACCACATTGCTACGTGAAAATTAGAGAAGAAGAGGAACTGCTGTATACTAAAGGTGGTCATCGATGAGGAAAGTGGATTTAAAATTGTATATATCGGGTAACGTAGTGTGGAATATTCCCTAAATCTGCTCACTTTTTGTACTACACATGAATGTCGAATGGTTTCGGGATTAAATAAAAAAAAAATCGATAATCACAGCATTATTATCATAATATTGAACTTGACCCTCTTTTTCACATTTATGTTTTTTTCTGTCTTTAATATTTATATAATAAACGTTATAGTGACGTTGGCTACCGAAGACAAAGACCGGATTCCGGTGGCCCACTCGCACGGCGTCGATAGGTACGTTGTTGGGCGGGTCTACGGGGTTTCGCGCCGCTTCTTCTGTCGCCCCGGACGGATTAGCGGGATGTAACCACAACGTAGATTGCCGCCAAAAAAAAAGTGACGCTATTCTTACATATTCAAACACTAAAATATAATTTACATTGCACACTACGTCTATGACGTAATCGTCATATTACCATTATAAAAAAAACAATATTGAATCTAAAACCTGACAGATCTTCAATAACTTACAGATATATCTGTAGTGTATGTATAATTAATATAATTTCGAATGTGGGTAGATCGAATAATATGTGGGTATAAAAGCTTGATAGAGACTTGTCGCGAGGCATTTGTGCGTTGCGGGTCGTGGTGAACGGTCGTGTAAGACTTGTGGAAGTTGAACGTGTAATTATAATATTATGCTGTGCGTATACACTACAAATGGCGACGAGGATAAACGTGAGTACACGCTAAAAATATTAAAATTAAGGAAGGAATAGGTAATTATTGCCTGTGGATGGTTTACGTATAGCCACGTTTCTAATAGCGTATTAGAAATTGAAGTATTATAATAAAATATAACATTTGATTTAAAGTTGATGGATACTCATTATACAATGAGTTATAAGTAACTTATGACCCGAAATGATACGTAAACAATTGTTCCTGACAAGCAAATTCTTACTTCTATCCTTTCTTATTAAGGGCCATGCGCTGTATCAAAAAAAAAGGCCACGTAAAACTATGGTTGGTATAACCCACAAGAAATTAAAAGTTTAACCAACGTAATATGTTATCTATAGTTTACATTTGGAGTACCTACATTTTAAGTTTCATTTTAATGTCATCTTTATTATTCTATTACGCGTCTTTAGATAATGATGGTTTAAATAATAATTTAATTTTGTCTGGACGTGAATACAATTCTATTCACATGTTAGCTTAATTTAAGAGAATCAAATCAGCTTCATTTAAAAGCCATCCAATGAGTAAAAAATAAATAAAAATAAAGGACACGCAGATCAATCAATAATTTTAAGGGACTGCTTAAATAATAAAAAACAAAAATAAAATTTAAGTCCACGCAATGTTTACTATTATAAAAAATATATAAAAGGGGTGAATTTCAATAAGTCACGCAGATCAATTAAGTGACTATTTTAAGAACTGTATATGTAAACATGTATGTAAATAGCATAATCACAAAATTAAGATCAGGTCCACGGCTTGAGTACTTATAAAAAAGACTATTATTGGGTTACAACAAAAGGCCACGCAAAAATAATAGTCGATGTATTTAACTCGTGCAGTACAAAAATGTAATGTGGCTATACAGTTATAAAACTATAATTGATTTTCAGAAAAAAACTATGCAAATTTACAAAAATATTAATAGCGATATGTTGTTATACCGTTACTTATTCAGTAATAGCCACGCGAAAATAATAATCAATATATTTGGTTCTAGTATCATTCATATTTGCTTACTATTAAGTTCAACAAGCTTGAAATCAGGTCTTAGGCTAATACGCTACTTGTCTCATTGCTACGCGATTAGCAATAAGAAAATTGATTGAATAAATGAATAAATAAATAAATACTTACGATTTGAATATAAATGTATTCAAAATAAAAAAAGGTGACATAGTTTAAACAGCGTAAAAATATTAAACCTCTATTATTTTGGCAACCATTGAGGAATTGCTGCATGGGCATTGCTGAAAATTATAGCCAGTTTTGGCTCACCAAATATTACCTGAATGACCTTTTATAACAATATTAAAATTAAAACCATGACAAAAAGGTAGCCCGGTAATAATCAGGACCGTACATATGAAAATAGGTAGTTCTATAAAAAACTAGAACGGTATCTACAAAACAAACATATTATCTGTTTATGGATAGTTACCAACATCAATTTATTTAAACTGTAAGGGTTGAGCTAAAGAGTGGAAATAAAAAAAAATAAGAAAGATAAGGAGATAGGTAGCTTACAATTTTCTTTCTAAACAACTATGAACCATTAAAATAATTGTAAAGGAATAAGTTATTCAAGGCAATAAGAGTAAATATTTCTAAGAAAATAGAAATGCAAGCAGTGAAATGTGACGTAATTTATAAATAGTATCTACAGCTATCTACCATCTTTATGGGTGAGTGATAGCTTTGAATATAACCTATGGTAATGGATAAGGGGATAGTACATTTTGTGTTCAAAGCTACCACTTAGATTATTATGAAATGCACTTGGATTAGGAGTTTGAAATTAAGTTCTATGTCAAGGATAACCTGGACACAACTAGTAAAACTGATTTATAGTACATACATTATAGATGGTACTTATATTCATAGAATCAAACTTATTTTGAGCAGTACAATGCTAATAATGCAGAAAATGGAATTTACGTCTATAATATTTTAATAAGGACCTAAACTAGTATTTTATGTTATTATTAAAAAAAAAAAAAAAAAAAAAAACAATAGGTACGTCTACTGATTGGATGGCAAATGTATCAGTATTGTTAATTTATACATCCAATTGCAGTGATATTATACTCTTAAAATTACCTATCTGTTGTATTTAACTTCAGATTTCCAAGTGTGTTTTATGAAGTCAACATAGTCATTTGTAATATAAGGATAATTCTTATGGTAATATGAATACTTATAATATTTGACTATAAATTTACAAGTACGTAGAAATGTGTAATGAATAACTTAAATATGATAAAAAATCCATCTCCATTTAGTTAGAAATGGTAGACGTCCATTAAATTGGAGGTGAGAGCCGTCCATTAAATTGGAGGTGAGAGCCGTCCATTAAATTGGAGGTGAGAGCCGTCCATTAAATTAGAGGTGAGAGCCGTCCATTAAATTGGAGGTGAGAGTCGTCCATTAAATTGGAGATGAGAGCCGTCCATTCAATTGGAGGTGAAAGACATCCATTCAATTGGAGGTGAAAGACATCCATTCAATTGGAGGTGAAAGACATCCATTCAATTGGAGGTGAAAGACATCCATTCAATTGGAGGTGAAAGACATCCATTCAATTGGAGGTGAAAGACATCCATTCAATTGGAGGTGAAAGACATCCATTCAATTGGAGGTGATAGACATCCATTCAATTGGAGGTGATAGACATCCATTCAATTGGAGGTGATAGACATCCATTCAATTAGAGGTGAAAGACATCCATTCAATTGGAGGTGAAAGACATCCATTCGATTGGAAGTAATAGGTTAAGGATCTTATATTATCTATCAGCCGATCCGGCAAGCTTCGTTCCGCCTAGCAGTTTGTGAATGAACGGATTTAGATGGATTCGGGATTGTAAGGGTGGTTCTTATGATAATAAATATAAAACATATAGAAATTTGGAAAAACAAAGTGGTAGTGACGTGCTAACGAGACGAAGAGGCGTCTTGATATATGCTCATTTTTCCTTTTGTTAACAGACGCAGAAACGTTCTTCTTGCACGTCGGAAATTATCTAGTTCTTTATCTGTAGGATCTGCTTGACGATCTCGTATTATTACCCTAGCCATTTCAGGGGCAGCCTCATTTTACTTTTGGATTCGGAGGCGCAGACTCGCGATTTACTGGCGCGACGCTCTTCCCATGCGGTGTCTCCGTCTTCTTCTTCTATGTTTTCATTCGCGATGTTTCGAGTCTTAATTGCGTTGCGGCTTTGTCGGGAAGGAGTGGATCTTCTTGGTCAGGGCTTTGTTGATAATGGTTTCCACGCAGTAAGATTCGTTGTAATGACGCTCATAGGAACTGGTGGCGCTTGGAGTTCGCATTCGAAAAAACATCGATGGGTCGAATTTGGTTTCAAAGTTATATGGTATTTTCGGAACAAAATAAAAAGGACATCATTGCGCAGGCTGTTGGTTGCGTTTTGTTGTACTATGAGGAAGACAATGTTGGACTGACTGATGTTTTAATTGATGATTTTCTCTGACCTTGATGAGAAATTTTGTGTTTTTTCTTATCATATTTTAACATAATATGTTGTCCTGTTCCCGACGAGGGCAAGACCGGGAATGGAGATATTCTGGGGTTGGTTATGGGTGGTGAGACTAGAGCGACTTTGTTTTATATATATATAGATTTTGTGCATCTAATTATGGGACTGAGACATATTTCACGGCGCTGGAGTACAGTCTGGTGTCCTGGATTCAGTTCCTACGAGTGATGGTCCATTGTGTGGTCCGGAGAGAATGTGGTATGTATAACAGATGTGGTACGTATCTCTCACACAGACTTCTAATTGTAAACTAATAAGGAAAAGGACACTTAGTAAAATGGAGGATAGCGGACCAAGCCAGGCGTCATACGTCTTTACATTACGTGCAACGTGGTAATTCTAAAGATCCATTTCCTACTGATACTATTATCAACCAATCTATTAACCATAGTAAAGACATGTGCCATCAGAGACAACAACCATCGCAACTACCGTTTCAACCATCGGAGAAGATTAATCAGTTTCTTTCGCAGCAAATAAAATTTTAATGGCATATCGATTTCAATTTAAAGTTTGAAAGTAAAGTTAGATTCTAAGTAACAAAAGTAACGTGTTTAAACAGTATGTCTACTTGTTCGTTAATTAAGAATTTGAAAAAAAAAAAAAATAACAACAAGGGGGAGATGTAGTGTATGTATAATTAATATAATTTCGAATGTGGGTAGATCGAATAATATGTGGGTATAAAAGCTTGATAGAGACTTGTCGCGAGGCATTTGTGCGTTGCGGGTCGTGGTGAACGGTCGTGTAAGACTTGTGGAAGTTGAACGTGTAATTATAATATTATGCTGTGCGTATACACTACAATATCGATATTGAAGTTGTCATAAGTCCTTTATGAATAAAAATTTATGGAAATACAACCTTATCAGTCAATAAATACAATTTATAATACAATGACAAATAGTAAGGTCAAAGAAATCGAAATTTAAGGGTGGTTCGTATTAAATGAAAATATAAAATATTACTATTACAGTTGTTATGCTACAACTATTATTACGTATTACGTTATCCGTTTGGTAACGGAGTAAGAATACAATTCACCACCCCCTTACTTCTTATCTTACCCGTGAATGATCGTAAGAGATGACTAAGGGATACAAAATGCATATAACATCTATGCAAGAGATGGAAAACTCAAAACAAAACCCTATACCAACACGTCTGACCAACGCGGTATAGTAGGTTAATTTCGCTCCCATTACGTAGGAGGCCCGAGCCCAACAGTGGGACATATATGGGTTGTGATGATGATGATAATAATAAATTCTTAACTTCATTGATCTTGTACATTTTGAGTTCATATATTCATAATAGCGGAGATTTATAACTTATGCTTAATTCATTTTATTGCAAATAAATTATATTATTGCAAAATTCATTGGCAATGATTTTATCACCGGTCGTCTACCTGACATCAACGCTCCTTGGGAACGTAATTGTTGAGCAGACGGCATCAGATAGAGTTGGCTCAAGTAATATAAAACTTTTAGTCGCTTTTTACAACACCCACGAGTATTGTAAGGGATGATAATATTTGTGTAGCCACACAGCACTGCCAACAAACTGTAATATAGTTTGGCAGAAGTGACTAATTGTAAAAGTGTGCATTTTTCCTTGAATAAATTTATTTCCTTATAGATATGTACATATATATATATATATATATATACTAGCAGACTCGGCAACGCGTTGCTGTGGCTAAGTTGGCCTCAGTAACACGTAGTGGTTATGCTAATAAAATCTAGCTTATATGAAACGTTTGTACGTTTAACATAGCGCCATCTATTAAATACTCAATCCAGTCAACAGATACCGCCATCTGTTAGAATCGTATGGAGATAACCTATAATTGTGACTGTCAAATAATAGACAAATAATTTGCAATAAAATAATATTTCTATAAATTGAGATGGAAGCTATCCTATCTTTTAAGTTGGGTGAAACTGCAGATGCTGTGCAAATTTGATTAAAATCAGTTAAGTACTTTAGGAGTCCATCGCGGACAAACGTGTGACGCGTAATTTATATATATTAAGATATAGATATATATATATATATATATATATATATATATATATATATATATATATATCAGCTATGTGGTTGCGGCTAAGAATAGTACCAACCCTTAATTTGCTCGTGGATGTCGTAAAAGACGACTAAGAGCCTTATAACGACCTGGACCAACTACTCCTGATGCTGTTTGGTCAATAATTACATTCTCTAGGAGGGTCCGGCAGGCGGCCCGGTCATTAAACTATTGCCAATAACTTTTACAATATGTACTATGAAAGAAGAGTACCTACATATTGTATCGACCCGATAATAAAAGTAATTGGGATAAGAGTAGGTGAATGACGAATGATGATGTATATATATTCTATATTCTATTATTAAAACCTCATTATATTAAACAAGCAAAACGTACAAAATAATATCATTATCTTCGAATAGCGACTATAATCTGAATATCACGGTTCAATTCAAGATTCATCCAAAACAACGTTGATCTCAATGTTATAACGTAAACAGTACGGAAAAAAATTCAAATCTTGTCAATCACGCGAACCAATAACTCTGTGGTATATGAAACAATACAATATTCGAACAACAACCTCAACCCCCACCCACCGTACAGTTATTCCCTACGGCGCCCTTCAGGAAAAACCGACGATTCCGTTGGCATACGAATTCCCGTTACTTTTCTGACAACTGTTTTTTTTTCCTATATTTGATTTCTGCGTTATGTAGTTACGAATATTTTATTAGGTCACGCGGGAAGATTACTTGACTTAACTTAAGTAACTTTATTTAGTGTTTCGCTGTTATGAGAAATGATATTTACACATATACAACGATATTAACTAAAATAAATAAACCTAATATATTTTTCTAACGTTTTTTTTATTGCTTATGGTGGCAAACGGAGCAAGCAGCACACCTGATGGTAAGTGTCACTGCCGCCAATGGACCTTTGCAATACCAAGGATATAGCTTAGGCCGCTGGCTACCAATAAAATCCTCAAACCCACCCAGTGGGCTTCCGGCTCTCTCGCTTACCGAATGAAGCGCAATACGACATTGCCATTACTCAGACGTCAATTTTCTAGGAGAGTGTGGTATTACCCCGCGACGGACCAGCGTGGTCCTGCCACTGTAGGGTCACGATAAAGTTAACAATGGTCACTATGCTTTCTTTTTCGAGTATGATCAAATCAATCAATCAAAAAAAAAATGTAAACTAAAAGATGCAAATAAACACGAGAAACATATAAGAAAAGTAAATTGCGAAATAAAACCCTTTGCCAACTATCCATCCATCTTAATAACAGGTAAATTTTTGTCCCACTTGCACTAAACGCCATGATAATTTGGAGTCTCTAAAACAATCCATACGATTGGCAGTGAAGATTTTTTCCATGGAAAGAGTGCGTGCTTCTATTGAGAACTGGCCTCAACGTTTAAAGGACTGTATAGTAGCCAATATAGACCACTTTGAATAAGCTTTTCATAATTTAAATTGTTTTATATTTATGTATTAAACTAACACACTGTAAAAGTAATAAATGTTATTTGTAATAGAAAAAAAAATGTTACAGTATTTATGGCAAGACTAGGTATATAAGATGAGATAAAAATGATGATGCTCTGGCTTGGGAGCCCTCATCCATAGTCCGGACTAAGCTGCCAAAGCCATCTGCCGCTAACGGTTAAACACACATCAAAAAAAGAAGATGATTGAGGTAGAAGGAAAACTAGGCATCAAACCAACCAATATTTTTACATTAATACTAAACTACTCTGTAAACTTAATCTCAACCTGGAAAGCAACGACACATTAAGAATTATACTTTGTTATTCAGTCAATTTTACTGCAATTGAAATTTGATGACACATCCACAGCAAAGCCACTTAATGGATGTAATTGTGTTTTCAAACCATCCAGGAACCCATTGACCTAGCCGTTTAGCAGAAGTTAGGTGATAAATACAGGTGAAAGAAATATATATTAAAGATGTACCGATCAACTCTATACTATCTACTTGGGGCCCATTTGAAACAAGTAAACACAGGGTTACTGCCAGAGGCATCGAGTGTATACTCGTGGCTTTTAACGTATTTGTTCAACTACTAACAAACATACGCCTAGTGTATCTCTTTGATAACTTAACGTTTCAGTAGATTGAAAATTCTGGTTCTATTTATTTGACTAAACACTTTTTCAGTTTCGTGAATCTCGAAGAACGCCAATATGACGTTTATTATTAGACATAAACCTCCCCAATGAGGAATAATGCGACTGCACAGACAGCAACAGTTAACACAGTCTTCATAGTCACGGAAGGATCCGGGGTCCTCCTTTCGAACACTTTACAGCATGCATTACTGTAGTGTTCGAAACGTCGAGAAATTAAAATTTAAATACAAATGCGATAAAAATCCGTAAAAATAGTTTTATTTCAAATGCGTAATACTCGAGTAAATATCAACATTCATTGGGTTAAATTATTTATTTGTCTTATGAATATACACTGGCAGCAAATATAATCTTTGAATTCAACTTCCTAACACAATATCCAAGATAACACAACCATACAAAATCATAACCGCAAACTAACAAACAAATCAAATAAAAACTAAATTGATCAGTTAGATAGCTGGATCAACATCACTTGGGTTAGCAAATTACAACACAAATATGAACTGAATAGTTAGAGGGCGAAACTAGTTTGGTATATCATC
The DNA here is from genome assembly GCA_905163515.2 of Lymantria monacha. Classification (NCBI taxonomy): domain Eukaryota; kingdom Metazoa; phylum Arthropoda; class Insecta; order Lepidoptera; family Erebidae; genus Lymantria; species Lymantria monacha. The sequence goes on along the minus strand of LR991107.1, from coordinate 6,439,375 downwards.
AGGGATCGTCGTTAGAAATTCGGAAGAACATTTGTTTGAATTTAGTTATAATATTTGCTTTAGTTAGTGAATAAATCTAATTTTCTGCATGCAAGCAACTTTTGCTCATAACTTAATTTCTATATTTCTTTTTTTTTTTTTTTTGATGATGGAGTAGGAATACAGTTTATCACTCCTTTTCTTGTCCGTGGGTGTCATAAAACCAAGTGAAACCTAATTAACCACCGTAGTGGGTAATATCTATTGGTCTCGCAACAAGCAGCAACAACTAAAGATATGTAACTACCTACAAGTCTGTGCATCATGAACAACGCCGCACGCAAGTGCGCACCTCCACAAGCCGGTGCAATGCGCGCCACACCGCTCCTCATATCACTTGATAATAGAGGCGTATATGGCGCGCACGACAACCGCCAGCGTTGGCGCGTCCACGCGCGGACTTCTGTACGTATTCAGCGTCAAGAAATAAGTGATGTGGAAGTTTGTAACGATTATAATTATCGATGTAATTTATATTGCATATACGAGTTTTACATATATTATTTATTAATTTATTTTTACTTTTGGGATTCCTGAATATATAAAAAGTTTTTGATAATTTGTAGATATAGGTATATAAATTAGGTAAGCCAATTTTTTGATGAAGATTTTTAAGGTTAGTGTATGGAGGAGTAGAGTAGAGGTTAGTGTATGGAGGAGTAGAGTAGAGAGTTAAATGTGATTTTAATTTCTTTATTTTGAATTATTTGTAAGGGTTTGGTTTCAAGTGACTAAGGGTTTATGACATGCGAATAAAATCTATGCGAAAGACAATTTTGAAATAAAAACCTTTACCAACACATTTGACCAGCGTGGTATATTAGGTCAATTTCCCTTTGATTGAGGAGGAGACTCGAAGCCAGCAATTGGACATATATGAGCTGAAATGATGATGAGGATGAACGATGATATTATTTTCCAGAGTTATTTCTTTTCTGTCTTTAGGAAATTAATTAAATTAATACAGAGAGTATTAATTTTAATGTTTGATACCTTTTTATGAATCTTCGTAACTAACCCCGCTAATGACGAAATAACTACGTAGGTATAAGAAAAATAATTTAAATAAATGTTATCATGAAAAAGTCAACGTTATCAAAGTTTAAGAACGTATGCCATCTCAGCTCATATATGTCCCACTGTTGGGCTCGAGTCTCCTCCATAATGAGGAGAGAAATGGACCTAATATACCACGATGATCAGACGTGTTGGTATAGGGGTTTGTTTCGAGTTTTCTTTCTCTCACATAAATGTTATTATATGCGTTTTATAACCCTTAGTCGTCTCTTACGATCACCCACGGGTAGAATACTATTCTTACTCCGTCACCACACGTAAGAGAGAAAGAAGAACGTATTTACATTAGTCTAAATTTAAATAACCTTTCCGTGTGGTGACGGAGTAAGAATACTATTCACCACCCCATATCTTACCCGTGGGTGATCGTACGAGACGACTAAGGGTTATAAAACGCATATAACATCTATGCGAGAGAAGGAAAACTCGAAACAAAACCCTATACCAACACGTCTGACCAGCGCGGTATAGTAGGTTAATTTCCCTCCCATTATGGAGGAGGCCCGAGCCCAACAGTGGGACATTTATGGGCTGTGATGATGATGATGATGAAATTTAAATACCACTATTAAGTTATAGTTATATATGTAATAAATTCTCAACTAATGTTGCGAAGAATTCACACGGAGCTTTGTCTTTAATTTATTTCAACAAGGTTCAAATTATTTTGGTAAATATTATATAGTACCTGAGCTATCCTAAAACGCCTTCAATAACGAAAAAAAAATATAAATCTCTAATATTGAAACATTGATATAATCATTAAACCACTTTTCAAGACCTGAGATATTGGCGATATAACGTTCTTATTAATACCAATTTATGACCCCAAAAGTCCTATTCAAATATCATTCGTATAACTAAAACAATAAAGTTCATTTTACCTAGATTGCAGTAAAGTCGTTGAATACGAAATTTACAACTACCGTCATAAGTAAAACGTCTTAAGGAATGAGATATGAGTTCTATCTTTATTCACACCGACATACCGCATCGGATCGCCGGTAATATTTGTCAAAATGTATTTTATAGACCCTCTGGTTTGAAATTTTATTCAGTGTTGTACGAAAATTTCATTAGATTACACATACATACATATCATCACGCCATATCTCTTGCAGGGCAGGAAGAGAGAACAGAGTGCCAGAGAACTCTATCCTTGCATACTTCACTCGCTTCCTCAACATTCATAATTCTCTTCATACACGCTCGACAGTTTCGGAGACTCTTGACTCCACCTTCCTTCAGTACATGACCGATCTGGTCTAGGTAGGTTAGTCTCGGTCTCCCCCGGTACCTACATACTTCGTTTTCTTTAGATTTGTTCTCCATATTTATTTTAGCATAGATCTGTATAATTAAAGACATGCTTCGTGTTAACTAGTTGAAATAAATTCTATGTTATTTAATAGGGCTTTTATCACCTGGTAACTTCTAAATTCTATATTACTTCATACCATTCAAGATCATGGTATTATCAACGTGAATAGTCTTCGCAAAACAATATGGCTGATGTATAAAAAAATAAAAGTACATACATACATACCATCACGCCTTGTTCCTTGCAGGGTAGGCATAGAGAACAGTGCCAGAGAACTCTATCCTTGCATACTTCACTCGCTTCCTCCACTTTCATAATTCTCTTCATACACAAAAAAGTAAATATTCGCAATTGCAAACAATACATAATAGAGAAACAATATTTTCGCTAACATTATAGATAATAACTTTAAAACGACAATATGTTTTTATTGTTTAGATTTAGAATTGTTTAGTCTAAAAAAAGTTTCAAGTAAAAAAAAACATCAGGCAGTCATGGGGACTGCCGATAGAAGTGAAAACTATTAACTTAAGACTAATTGAAATAATAATAATTTTCTAATTTTTATATAAAAATAAAAAATATTATCGAACATCTAGGAATCGGTTTTACCACGCTAGTAAGATGACCTTTAAACCACAATGATACTCATTTCATGACAAAAGTTAAATATTAAAAATACAATTAAAAATAAATAATGCCATAACTATTAGCATTAGCATGTCGGTGACGCGAACCTATAAGTTTTTCCCCTCCAAAAACGCTCAACGCGCCTAAAGAAGTTTTCACTTCAATATTAGCATTAGCATGTCGGTGACGTGAACCTATAAGTTTTTCCCCTCCAAAAACGCTCAACGCGCCTGAAGAAGTTTTCACTTCAAAAAAACGAGTAAGACACCATAAGTAAAAACAACAATAATTATTGATCAGAGGAGGGTTGAATCACCCTCGACAACTAATTGCAGCTACCGACAATGGAGTGAAGCAAATGACTCGAAAAATTACACACTATTGTCACTGGACTGCCATTGTCAAAGGCGTGACTTTCTTGGGACGTTGAACAGTGTTCGATTTATTATATTGTCTAATGCTCATATCATATTTTAGTATACAAGGTGGAGATGTCAATACGACAATAAATGAAAACACTGGTAATACTATTGTATATGAGTATTTTGAAATGCATGCTTTAGGTATTTTTAATTGTCTTATCTAAGTCTGATGACGCAGTTTATATATATCTTATGGGTCAGGCATAAGATATAATATGCATTAATTTGTATTGCGTTTGGCGAAAACTAAGTGTTAAACTGGAGATATGTAAGTACCTACCTTCATATTTGTTTATACCGATGCGGCGCGTGAGGTCTTTGATCTCTTAGTGATAGCCTAATAATTTTAATTTTTAATACAGAGTGTAGAAAATGTTAATAATACAAAGTAATGTGCAGTGGCTAAACTATACCACATATTGTATTCAAAGTTTGTATACAGGCTGGGCAAGTCATCAGATACACTAAATTAGAATTATTGTCGTATGGTTGTCTCCACTCTGTATATTATATGAAGTCTAAGATACTAATAAAAAGAACAATAATAAAAATAAAATAAAAAGCCTTTTATTTCATTGCAGATTTCATTACAGATTATTTAGCCGAGATGGAAGGTACACCACTGATATAGCGCAAAGAGTGAATGCGGGAAATAGAGTGAATGGAGCGTTGGGGCAACTTCTCGGTAGCCACCAACTCAGCCAGAAGGCAGGTGCAGCAATACACTTTGGCGGGGTGCGACGTCCATAGCCCACCGCAAAAAAAAAAAAAAAAAAAAAAAAAAAAAAAAAAAAAAAAAAAAGTGTGTGTCCCAACATTACTGTATGGAAGCGAGAGTTGGGTATGCAGAAAAGAGTATGAAAGTAAAATTAATGCGGTCGAAATGCGATCTCTACGGAAAATCTGTGGAGTTGAGTGGAGGCTGACCGACCGCATTCGTAACAACGACGTAAGAAAGCGAGTAGGTATGAAAGAGAGTATCGGTGTAAAGATGCGAAAGGGAATGCTCCGATGGTTCGGACATGTGGAAAGAATGCCGAACGAACGTCTACTTAAGAAGATATACAATGCGAAAGTGGAAGGATGTAGGTTACCGGGGGAGACCGAGACTAACCTTCCTAGACCAGATCAGTCATGTACTGAAAGAAGGTGGAGTCAAGAGTCTCCGAAACCGGCGAGCGTGTATGAAGAGAATTATGAATGTTGAGGAAGCGAGTGAATTATGCAGAGATAGAATTCTCTGGCACTATGTTCTCTCTGCCTACCCTGCAAGGGATATGGCGTGATGATATGTATGTATGCAGATTACAGAAAGTACAAAAGTAAATTTGGCATATATATACACACACACATATGCATATTTATACAATTATACATACATACATACACATATACATATATATACATACACACACACACACATTTTTTAATTAATCTTTTGCAAGAACCCCTCTACAGGTAAAGGCCTCCTCCAAAGATAACCAATCCTCTTTAGATTGGGCTACCTGAATCCATTCGGAACAGACTATTTGTTTTAGCTCATCTCCCCATCTAACTACAGGTCTAACTCTCCGTCTTTTACCTTGTGGACCTGTCCATGTGGTTATCCTTTTGGTCCATCTCTGGTCTCGTAGGCGCGCCACATGTCCAGCCCACTTCCATTTTATTGCTTGCGCATATACCAGTTCATCCTTTGCCTTGGTGATGTGTCTTATTTTGGTATGTCTTATTTTTTGTATTTTTTTAATATTCATCATACTTCGCTCTATTCCTCGTTGGCACGAAATTATTTTATTCTTTGTTTTATTGTTGAACGTCCATGTTTGACAGGCATATGTTAAGCACGGTATTAAGCACGAGTTTAGTACTTTAGTTTTAATCTTTGTTGGCATGCTACTTTTAAATATGTCCTTCATTGCCCAGTATTTGTTCCACGTTAACTGTGTCCTGCGCTCCACTTCTTGATAATGACCAAGATCAGAAAAGTAATGACTTTTCTGATCAAAGCTAATTTGTTTTCCCAGGTATATGTAGTTGTCTGTGTACTTGAGAGGCTCGCCACCAACACTTAATATATTTTTTGTACTGTTAGTCATTAACATTGTTTTCGCTAGATTCATTTCTAAGCCTAATAGTTTACTTGCGTTATCGAGTGACTCTAACATATATTGAATTTCTGATACTGTTTCTGAAAAGATCACTAAGTCGTCAGCAAATCTTAGGTGGCTCAAGTAGGTTTCTTGAATCTTAATACCCCGACCTTTCTAATCGAGTTGGCTGATAATTAATTCCAGTGTTGCTATAAACAGCAGAGGAGAGGGGGTCGCCTTGTTTTACTCCTCTTTTGACCGAAAACCAAGGTCCAGACCAATAAAAAGAACAACGATTGAATAATGTTGGACCTTTTCAGATATTTTTGTGTAGAAACTATAGAATATATAGTTATGTCAGATTGTGGTTTATGGTCCAGTCGTAATCTTTTTTCTTTATATTTGATAATTATAATATAATACGAAGGGCATCTCACGAGAGCTAATACTTACTAAACTATGGTATACAATTTCATAGAAAAGTCAGTGGAAAAGTAAATAAAAATGATAGATAAGCCCTAATATTTCTTCCTAGAGCTTCTCAGTAGCAGTCGCTTTCCGGTACTGTTGTAGTTTTTTAGATTAATTTTAGGTAAATAGTTAAAATTGGCAATATATCAGTGCTCCCATGGGGTTCAGAGATAAATAATATAATAATAATCGTAGTGGTAGGACCATGGTGTTGACAGTTCTCTGTGTCCAGCCGCTGGCCGGTCCGTCCGGGGTAGTACCATAATCTCGCAGAAGATCGACGTCTAAGCAATGGCAATGTGCTATTGCACTTCGTTCGGTGACCGAGAGAGCCGGAAGCCCAACTTGGTGGGTTTGCTATTAGTAGGCAGCGGCCTAGCTATACTCTTAACACTTACCATCAGGTGTGCTACTTGATCGTTTGCCACCAAAAGCAATAAATAAAAAACAAAAGAAAAATATTGAAATTACTGAAATTTAGCATTTAAAATGCTTAATTATTTATATTATATATATATATATATATATATATATATATATATAGAGCAGAGCGATGTCATTAAAAAAAAAATCAAAATGGTTTTTAAAAAAAATATATTTTGAATTTAATTATATTTGAAACAGTTGCTAATGACAAACCGTTTTTGGTGTGGGCCTAGTAGCTGAATGTATGACTTGTTCATTTGCCACCACAGGCTAAAAGAAATAAACACCTGGTGGAAAATGAAAATTTAGTGGTAACTATCGCTCATAGATTTTTGTCAGACACAGCGGAAGGGCTCACTGCTTACTTTGAAATGGATTTTAGATCTCCATTTCTTGCATATCTTATAGGAGATGTAACCATCTTCAGAAATGAAAAATCTGCAGCACTCGAATAATTATTGATAAGAATTAAAGTAACTACTGGTTCTACGTCAGTTGTTATTGAAATCAATTCTGTAATAATTTCTCTTTTACTGTGAAAGAGACACATACCAAACAGTAAGGGCTGTAGCTCACTTATACAATACAGCTAACATCCGGTAGAATACTGTTCATTGAAATGTGAACTTCTGAGCGTCCCGTATAAATACACTTTACATTAACAACGCAAATTAGCATCGAGCTGTAAACGAGCGGTCTGCTTCAAAGTTCATATTTCAATTAACAGTATTTTGACGGGTGGTAGCGGTATTGTATAAGTGAGCTACGACCCTAACACGCCTATAAACTGAAGAAGAATTAATAAAATTTAATACTTTATTCATATACCTGTGGTAGACTCGCTCTTTCCAACTCCTCCTCTTTAACCTTTTCTAATTATGTTGCGGGCTCCTAAGACAATTAAAATAATATCCCGAAACTGCCCGAGGCTCAAACCTCGGTATCATTTGTGGAGGCCAATGTGGATCCTGGCTCACAGGAGTTACAAAGGTGGGACTATGTTTTTATTTTTTTTTATTGCTAGTGGTGGCAAACGAGCAAGCAGCACACCTGATGGTAAGTGTAACTCCCGCCCATGGACCTTTGCAATAACTAGGCCGCTGCCAACCAATATAAACCCCAAACCCACCCAATTGGGCTTCCGGCTCTCTCGCTCACCGAACGAAGCGCAATAGCACAGTGCCATTACTCATATGTCGATCTTCTGCGAGAGTGTGGTACTACCCCGGATGGACCGGCCCGCGGCTGCAGACAGAGAACTGGTAACAGCGTGGTCCTACCACTATTAATAAAACTACCCCAGTGTGGGGGGATTAATCCCATAAAATACCTATGGATAATAAATAAGGAGAGGTTCTTTCATATATATCTATACATATATATTTACTTATGTATATATATATATATTTACTTATGTATATATATATATATATTTACTTATGTATATATACATATATACCGATGGTTCGGACGTGTGAAAAGAATGCCGAACGAACGTCTGGTTAAGAAGATATACAATGCGAAAGTGGAAGGATGTAGGTACCGAGGGAGACCGAGACTAACCTACCTAGACCTAGACCAGATCGGTCAGGTACTGAAGGAAGGTGGAGTCAGCAGTCTCCGAAACTGGCGAGCGTGTATGCAGAGAATTATGAATGTTGAGGAAGCGAGTGAATTATGCAAGGATAGAGTTCTCTGGCACTGTGTTCTCTCTGCCTACCCTGCAAGGCATATGGCGTGATGATATGTATGTATGTATGTATATTTACTTAAAACAAATGACATGTAAAGGTACCTACATATTAAATTTTCATACATTTTGTCAATTATCAGAATAAGCCTCCTGACTTAACGTTGTTAATTGCGTTACACAGATGTGACCAAGATCCATCAATGAGAACACCAGCATCACATTGAAATATAAACTCTACTAGTACAAAAATAACGTTCAATTTTTATCGTATACTTACAATTAATACAAAGTACTTGATAGATAAAATATCAAAATTCAAGTGTTTATGGAAGCTTCGAAAATTAACGACAAGTCAAAGGATCACTGATGAAAATTATAGTATTTCATATTAAGTGTGAAACAACAAAAAATAATAAATAAATAGAAAATAAAATGAAAATTTATTTTCTAAGTACATACATACATATATATTTTTTATATAGTCATGTACAGCATGCTCATCATTTTCTTGTCATGCAAAGCTTTGAAATCGGCAGTCGCATACTTTTATGTTTTGGTGGCGGGCTAAGTACGTACTACCGGTACTCCGCTTGATCTATCCGGGACGACGGAAAGAACGGCACGCGACCCAACCCGCCCAACGTCTCAACACCATGCTAGCGAGCCCCGGGCTGGCCACGGATGGCAAGAAAGCGGTACCTGTAGCCGTCCGAATGGCGATGAGGAGGGAATACGGTGGGTTATGGGGCTACGTGCTGCCCTTCCATCACCCCGGACGGAAAGGGTGGCGTGCATAGCCTACCCAAAATAAAAAACGAGCAGATCACCTGTACCCAGTTCTTATTTTCGGTGGCCCACCCGGTCACCCTCTCGAGACGATTCTGCGGCAACTTTCGCCGTAGGGTCGTCGTCAAAACACAGTGAGCCTCACAAACCAAAATCAACGAGATATTCAATATTTGTAATAAACAAATAAATAATCAAATATACATAAGATATAATCAAAAACATTAAAACATATCTCAAGTAAAATCATTTCTCAATACCACTACTTACAAACGCTATTACATACAAATAACTGCAGACATACAAATCAATAGTGAACATTATATAAGTGCAGTGAAAGGCCCCGGGTCGGGACTCGACCCCGCGACCTCGCATTCGACATAACTACTCAACACGCTATTCAATAACTAGTACTTACATACATATATTACTAACGAATAGCTTTGTCAGCAGTTTCGCTTAAAAGTCGACTGATACTATTGTATTGTAAACGATATTTCGTTTCAATAACTAACGCTTTTCGTGCGATGATGGAATATGAATATAATTCATCACCTGCTATACTCCCGTGGGTGTTATTCAAACATATCATCACGCCATATCCCTCGCAGGATAGGCAGAGAAAACAGAGTGCCAGAGAACTCTATCCTTGCATACTTCACTCGCTTCCTCAACATTCATTATTCTTTTCATACACGCTCGCCGGTTTCGGAGACTCTTGACTCCACCTTCCTTCAGTACATGACCAATCTGGTCTAGGTAAGTTAGTCTCGATCTCCCCGGTACCTACATCCTTCCACTTTCGCATTGTATATCTCCTTAACCAGACGTTCGTTCGGCATTCTTTGCACATGTCCTAACCGTCGGAGCATTCCCTTTCGTGGGTGTTATAAAAGACTATTAAAGGGTATAAATATGCATATAACATCTATATAAGAGAAAGAAATCTCGAAATAAAATCTTATACCAACCAATGTGTTTTTTTTTTAATAATCACTTAGGAAATAATCCTTTTTTATTGCTTATGGCGGCAAACGAGCATGCAGGACACCTGATGGCAAGTGTCACTGCCGCCCATGGACCTTTGCAATACTAAGGTTACAGCTAGGCGCTGCCTACCATTACAAATCCCAAACCTACCCAGTTGGACTGTCGGCTCTCTCGCTCACCGAACGAAGCAAATAGCACATTGCCATCACTCAGACATCGATCTTCTGCGAGAGTGTGGTACTACCCCGGACTGGCGGGCCCGCGGCTGAAGACAGCGAGCTGTCAACAGCGTGGTCCTACCACTCATTATCCTTGTATTGCGACTATAAAGAGCTGTGTGGTAGCTAGGCTATGAATACTAACAACCCTTACTTTGCTCGTAGATGTCGTTAAAGACGACTAAGAGCCTTATAACGACCTGGGCCAACTTCATCTGATGGAAGGAGGGTTGACGTCTGGACTATTGCCAAGAACTTTTACAATACGTACTATGAAAGAAGAGTACATATTGTATCGACCCTAAGTAATTAGGATAAGAGTAGGAGAATGATAATGAATGATTATTGCGAGGGATTTTACAAATATTGAATATAACGGATACCAGAACAACATTTTGTGGATATCACAAAGTATTGTCCTACGTAGGAATCGAACAAAGTCAGTACATTAACAACTAAGCTGTAGGACAAAATAACAGATATTTTAAATAATGATATATTTGACGAGAAAAATACAATATTATATTACAAGCTAGTCTCGCTCATAAAATTGTATATATATATATATATATATATATATATATATATATATATATATATATATATATATATATATATATATATATATATATATATATATACACACATACATACACACATATATATGTATATATATAAACCTGTCCAATACGCTTGTCAAAATTATACTATACAAGTACATTAAGAGAACAATCACTATAATTAAGGTCTAATAACACGACAGCATCATTCACGCTTGTCCGATTACATACGATTATTGATTTCACGAATGTTTTGCCTCTTATATACTTTTTTTGTATTTTATTATTTGCGCATTATTAGAAATTTTTATTAAGATTTTGATATTTTTTATTTTTTTTTTTATTTTGAAAATGACACCACCCTGCACTAAGGAAATAAACCTTGTATTGTGGGGGACTTTACAAATATGCAATTAACGCATACAAATTACATCCAGACTCAGAACAACACTTTGTGGATCGCACAAAGTAATGTACTGCGTGGGAATCGAAACCATGACACTGGAACGAAAAGTCGGTATCTTAACCACTACGCCATCTGTGCAGTCAGTTAGATTGGTTGGATTTTTTTTTATCTTGATTCAATTTGGTCCATTGTTTTTATCGTGCGATAAGTGAAGTTATAAGTATAAAGTTTAAATAAAATATTAAGCATTGAAATCTTGCGATTGAAATGACATCTTTTGTGAGCTGACAATGCCGTCCATCGCTAAGATCATGTTTGATAGCATCAAGAATATTGATCCAGTCTCCACGTTCAGCGACTCATTTATTTTAGTTAAGGCTGCGAGTGGCTGGACCAGTGATTAGTCCGTAATCCGTAAAAGAGGCGACGAGGAATGATACCCAAAAAGATAACCCGTTACGGCAACGAAGACAATTACTCTGTACCGATATTCAGCCTAAATCGCGATAGGGAGGTGCAATATAGCAAGCTATATAACTATATAACTGCACTTTTCTTTCCCAGCCTCGAACGGTTTGGTTGTGACTGGACCACAGCCCTTCGAAACGAAACCACCAGAAAAAGGGTTAATAAAATTATTGTCTATGTGATGATGGCGGTACGAATACAATTCACGAGCTCTTGTCTTAATCGTGTAGTATGCCCTAAAAGACGACTAAGGAAGATATTATGAATATAACAGCTATGCAATAGAAGAAATACTCGATACAAAATCTTATACCAACACGACCAGCGTGGCATTATCGTCAACTTCTCTCCTATTGTGAATGAAATTATTTTATTCAAAGAACTATATTTTTTGCATCGTTACACAATACTTCCATAGTCCTCACACTCTTACAAGAAAAAATATATTACACATGCCCAAATCCGATCAGTCTATAAGGAACAAGGTCGAAATCCACCGCGTAATCCAACTATGACACGAACATGACACGTATTTCTAACACTTATGTACCGAAGACACTGTAATACTCCTGGCCAGTCATGATTCTCACGAGATATTACGACACAAATACGTACAGTTCACGGGTCAATCTTGCAACAGATACGAAGCTTAGCGATTTGTATCTGTTGCGGTTTAAGCTTACGAACTGGTGTTATGTCAAATGACTATAAATCACCATAAGGTAATCCGTAAGCAAAATTAATGTAAATTTTTTTTAACTCATATGCTCGAGCAAATCCAAGGAATTCAATAGAAATCTAATCTCTATTGTTAATTATGATTTGGGATATTATCAGTAAAATTCGTTCGAAGATGAATGCGTTCTTAATGGCAGTGCCACACTGTTGACCGCCTTCTGTCTACGACCGCAGGCCAGTCCGACTGGAATAGTAGCACATCCTCGCACAAAATCGATTCCTGACATACACACATACATATCATCACGCCATATCCCTTGCAGGGTAGGCAGAGAGAACAGAGTGCCAGAGAACTCTATCTCTGCATACTTCACTCGCTTCCTCAACATTCATAATTCTCTTCATACACGCTCGCCGGTTTCGGAGACTCTTGACTCCACCTTCCTTCAGTACATGACCGATCTGGTCTAGATAGGTTAGTCTCGGTCTCCCTCGGTACCTACATCCTTCCACTTTCGCATTGTATATCTTCTTAACCAGGCGTTCGTTCGGCATTCTTTCCACATGTCCGAACCATCGGAGCATTCCCTTTCGATCGATTTCTTCACAGTGGAAATGTGCTGTTGCGCTTCGTTCGGTGAGCGAGAGAGCAGGAAGTCCAACTGGGTAGGTTTTGGTCCGTAGACTACGGCCTAGCTGTACTACTATTATAGGAAAGGTCTATGAGCGACGGTAACACTTGCCATCATAAGCAATAAAAAAGGGTCTATATTTTTAAGGGACTATATATTCACTCCGTGAAAATTGTATACATTGCTTGCTTTTAACAGTAAAAGTATGGTAAGAGTAGCTGAAGCAGACATCTTGTTTATTGAAACTCTCTAAAGGAAAATAAAATGTGGCTTGTAATACATTGAATGGTGTAATACATTGCTGGAAGAGTTTTTTTTTCTCCTGCATGCGCATTGTATTCAGTTTATCCCATTACCGTTTCTAATGGTTGACTTCAGACAAACAACCGGTCATAAAATTATTGGCAATGTCTTTTGCGATATGTACAATGAAGGTACATATTGCGTCGACGTCTTAATTGCAATAAAAGCAGAATAATAACAATGATGATGATGATGATGATGAATGGATAGTAATACTCTTCTAGAAGACTTAAAATACCAACTACGCTAAATTATAAAATTTCTCCACTTAACTTGAGAGTTCTAGGACCAATAGTGACAGTTAAAAGGCTGATGATGCTGAATTGAAACATATTTATATAGCCATTAATAAATAAGTCGAAATATTTTTTATGTCAACAACATAAGCAATACGCAATCAAATGCAATGGTTCTTTAGATATTATACGAATGAATTCATTTCTAGTATATTAAGAGGCATTAAGAAAAGGTTATCTCAATCTATTAAACGATTTGTTTATTGTCATACACAAAAGCTTTTTTGATAATTCATTAATGCTGCCCGATTTTATCTTTGTTCATCTAATATGACCTTCGATATCGATATGTTGAATAATTTGTATCGCCTTTTACTGTATTCACTTTTTAATACTTTTATAGCTTATTTTTTTCTTTTAAAAAGGAGAATAATGCTATGCCCCGATGGCGAGAGAATATCGGTGAGGCTACACCGCCGGTTGGGTCACCAAACCAACGACAGGATTGCAGTGGCCCACACGCACGGCGATAGAGAGGTACACGTAGGGCGGGTCTATGGGGTCGCGCGCCGATTCTTTTGTCGTCGCCCCGGACGGATTTAGCGGGATGTGAACATTGTATATGTATAAATAATCCTTGTATTGCCATAGACTTTACAAATATACAATTACACCCCGTCAAGGTGCCCAAGGGGTACCGGTTACCCCGAGCATATGGATGGTACCTACTCGTATATAACTAGGTAATAGCAGACCAAATTAAAAAAAAAAATAGTAGAATTTTTGGTTACGCCTGTATAAATTGGACCTGACGACATTCATATTCGTATGGAACCGTTGGACATAACTTACACATTTCATATAACTTTAATATATTATAGGAAAGTCGAAATCCATACGCTTATAGCTAAATAGTTTAAAAATGTTTATTACAACGAAGAATGATGATGTATTGAACGACGATGATTTGATTAATTCGAGACTGCACTTCTTTTTATTTTCGTAATTTTTTATTCTCTTGCTATGCAATATTTACAATAATACTAATCAAGCAAAAAAAAAACAATAGGCAGTCATGGGGACTGCCGATAGAAGAGAAAACTATTAACTTAAGACTAATTGAAATATTAATAATTTTCTAATTTTTATATAAAAATAAAAAATATTATCGAACATCTAGGAATCGGGTTTACCACGCTAGTAAGATAACATTTAAACCACAATGATACTATAGATATACTATTAGCATTAGCATGTCGGTGACGCGAACCTATAAGTTTTTCCCCTCCAAAAACGCTCAACGCGCCTGAAGAAGTTTTCACTTCAAAAATTATATTTTAATATAAAAAAAGAACAACCATTTAAATCGCTGCAAGTTCATTTTGAAGAAAAATAAATAATATGCGCCTGCGCAGAGATTTCCAGTTTCTAGCAACATGTTTACAATAGAACGGAATACTTTAATACTTTCCTCGCTAAATATAGCCGGGGCAGTGAGAACTTGATTAGTAAAACGTTAACTAGTTTCACATATATGTTAAAAAGAAGAGCTCAGAAATAAGCCGATTGTGTTAAATGAGACTTTCAATCTATAGAAAACGTTGGCTAACCGTAAATAGAATATATACTCTATTACATATAATTATAGCGATTATATTTGGATATGTTTTGGATTTAAGATCTGTATTGATGATTATCCCGACTAGAAATTTTTTCGTCTTCCTTAGCAGGACTGGACCGGGCATGCCCGATCTGGACCAGATAAGGTATGTAACGCAGAAGATATATCTGGACCCGATCAGGAAAACCTTATCGGGTCCAGATCAGGAAAACCTGATCGGGTCCAGATCAGGCGTTCCTGATCGGGTCCGGATGAAATTTTACTGATCGGAACCAAATCAATCATCTCCGTTATATATCTTGCCTGATCCAAAACGAGTATGCCCAGTCCGGTCCTTATAAAAAACAGGAATATCTTAAAGAACATGTTTAATAGATAAAAATATAAAGTAATATATGACGTAGGCAGCGAATGCAGTGCTATATTCTTATCATAGAGAGTCCCAGTGAGACGTTCGGATTATGGCGCAACCACCAGATGCTAACACTGCAACTGTCGCCTGAATTTCTCATTCATGACCTGATCGATCTGTTTTAATCTGATTCGATAACAACTAATTTAATATTAGGCCATGTCATTACGCTTCGGAGAATCTTAACACCGCGATTCAAATAATGACGTCATTTTACTAACGCCATCTATTTATTATGACCCAAAACATTAAATGTTAGAGTGGTTGTTACAATATAATATTTCTATCTATCTATGTTTTCAAATGTTAGGTACATTTATATACATATATATATATATATATTTTTTGTTTTTTACTTTAAATATAAATTATTTTTATATTATTAATTAAACATTATTATTATTATTAAATACATATGATTAATTAAAGATTTCAGATTAATCTCCTCTGATGCAAATACAATTTCGCCGAATTTTGATTGATATTTTTTTTGTGTTTCGAAAACTGTTTCTGGTTCTGATATACTACAAGTCTTACTATATACTTGATGATATTTCACATCAGGCTATCCTTATTTGGTCCTGATCTGGTCCTGATCCGGTATGCCTTACCATTCTTGATGTTATTTCACATCAGGCTATCCTGATCAGGACCAGACCTGGTCCTGATAGGGTTTGCCGGATCCGGCATGCCTCATTCTGTCCTGATCGGGTCCTGATCCGGTATGCCTTACCATACTTGATGATATTACACATCAGGCTATCCTTATTTGGTCCTGACCTGGTCCTGATCCGGTATGCCTTACCATACTTGATGATATTACACATCAGGCTATCCTTATTTCGTCCTGACCTGGTCCTGATCCGGTATGCCTTACCATACTTGATGATATTTCACATCAGGCTATCCTTATTTGGTCCTGACCTGGTCCTGATCCGGTATGCCTTACTATACTTAATGATATTTCACATCAGGCTATCCTTATTTGGTCCTGATCGGGTCCTGATCCGGTATGCCTTACCATACTTAATGATATTTCACATCAGGCTATCCTTATTTGGTCCTGATCTGGTCCTGATCCGGTATGCCTTACCATACTTAAGGATATTTCATATCAGGCTATCCTGATCAGGACCAGACCTGGTCCTGATCGGGTTTGCCGGATCCGGCATGCCTCATTCTATCCTGATCGGGTCCAGATACATGATCTGGTTGAACCATACTTTTTTCTAGTCGGGATGATAACGTGATCATCTCAGCTCATATATGTCGCACTGTTGGGCTCAAGCCTCCTCCACAATGGGAGGGCAATTGACCTACTATGCCACGCTGGTCAGACGTGTTGGTATAGGGTTTTGTTTCGAATTTGCCTTCACTTGCCTATGCAAGTGAAGGCAAATTCGAAACAAAACATCTATATGTTATTTGCGTTTTATATACCTGAGGCGTCTCGTACGATCACCCAGGGGTAAGATAGGGTGGTGAATTGTATTCTTACTCCGTCACCACACGGAATGATGACGTAAGAACGGATAAACTATTGGGAAATTGTAGCAATTCTGTTATCCATCCCCACGTCATATAAATATAATAATTATCCTGCTCTTATTTCAGGCAAT
This sequence comes from Lymantria monacha, assembly GCA_905163515.2. NCBI lineage: Eukaryota > Metazoa > Arthropoda > Insecta > Lepidoptera > Erebidae > Lymantria > Lymantria monacha. Next base: position 6,422,277 of record LR991107.1, on the reverse strand, counting down.
TGGGCTTGATAATATATACTTTTGTAATACAGTGCAAAAATTTTAACAATAGTTTTCTATTATTAAGAGAGCGAGTATGTGGTATGAAAGAAAGTATTGGTATAAAGATGCGAAAGGGAATGCTCCGATGGTTCGGGCATGTGGAAAGAATGCCGAACGAACGTCTGGTTAAAAAGATATACAATGCGAAAGTGGAAGGATGTAGGTACCGGGGGAGACCGAGACTAACCTACCTAGACCAGATCGGTCATGTACTGAAGGAAGGTGGAGTCAAGAGTCTCCGAAACCGGCGAGCGTGTATGAAGAGAATTATGAATGTTGAGAAAGCGAGTGAAGTATGCAAGGATAGAGTTCTCTGGCACTGTGTTCTCTCTGCCTACTCTGCAAGGGACATGGCGTGATGGTATGTTAGTATGTATGTAGATTTCCATTTAAAATGAAACTGGTTTTACGGATTCTATCGCGTTTGTATCTGATTTTTAATTGCCCGACGTAACACTTTACAATGATTATGGTCATGGGAGAACTAAGTTATCGTCCAATAAGTCGTTATTACAGAATTTCATATCTACCCGCTATAATATTTAGTTATTAAAGTGTGACCCACATTTTTAATGCAATTTTTTTCCCAATACAAAAAGAAAACGATTCTATACACCGGTGGGTGTTAGGTGGTTTCCTAAGTAAAGTTTCTATGTAATTTCTTATTTAAATTATTTCTATGGTCTTTCAACATCCATTATAGGATAGCAGCCTTCCCACGAAGAAGGTTTAATGACTTAATTATCACCTTTAGTATTTCGTTTAGTGCTCGCAAATGATGTTATAAGTTTCATAGGAACACCGAAAATACGAGTAGTTCGATTACTATCCAGATTAATACTTTGTATGATCCACAAATTGTTCTTTTGAGTCGGTGGCCGTTAAATTATAAGTCGCCCGCAATACAAGGACTATTGCCTTAGCGCCGGGTGTGCTTTTGTTTAAAAAAAAAATTAACCCGCCCAGCAGATGTCTAAAAAAATTTAAAAGAAATGCAAATAGTTTATTTTTACAGCAATTAGAGTTCCAAACATAGGACCGAAATATGAATCTAAAACATTTTAGAATCCACCTCCACCTGAATATACCCCAAGAATTAACCAAAATTGGTTCAGCGGTTTTGGAGGATTATATATGGCCTATTATGTTTACAAAGATGGTGTACCGTTATGAAGGTAAGAAATTTAATATCCACGTCAGCATGACAAAGCAGTAGTGATGACCGATGAATGCAGCGTTACTACCCAACGAATTGAGAAAGACGAATATATGGACACGTCAAATTTCTATATTAACAAAATAGTCTCATTAAAGACCAAAAATTCAAATAAGTTTATTATGTATAAACCTTGCGAGGGCACTTACATACATACCTACATACATATCATCACACCATATCCCTTGCAGGGTAGGCAGAGAGAACAGAGTGCCAGAGAACTCTATCCTTGCATACTTCACTCGCTTTCTCAACATTCATAATTCTCTTCATACACGCTCGCCGGTTTCGGAGATTCTTGACTCCACCTTCCTTCAGTACGTGACCAATCTGGTCTAGGTAGGTTAGTGTCGGTCTCCCCCGGCACCTACATCCTTCCACTTTCGCATTGTATATCTTCTTAACTAGACGTTCGTTCGGCATTCTTTCCACATGTCCGAACCATCGGAGCATTCCCTTTCGCATCTTTACACCAATACTCCCTTTCATGCCTACTCGCTCTCTTACGTCGTCGCTACATGCATTGATGAATTTTAACACAAAATATGGATTATTTTAAACTACCATCGGATCGAAACTTAACCACTACTGAGAAGATACGGCAAGAAACTCAGCGGGTTTGTCTATTATTATTATTTCTTTAATGTTTTTTTTATAAAAAAATAGTACAACATGTTTAGTAAGAATTAATTTACCTATGAAGTATTTCGCTTCTACTTTCTTGGCGATAACGAAGTAAAAATATATCTTACGTTATCACTGGTTCCTTTCCCATAGTTGATTATAAAAAAGCGCTGCTACGGGACCAAATACACTCGAAATAAAACTATAATAATAACACGTCTGACCGGTCTGATATAGTAGGTCAATTTATCATGCCCAGGAGTGGGATATATATGCGCTAAAATGATGATGACTTCTTAATTATAGAATTTATTATGATAAAAATAAACATTGTTACTATACAGAGTAATCATTACAATAAAATGTCTATACCAATGAGCTTTACACGTATTGGTAGCTTGGTGATTGGATTCACAGACTTTGAAAGCAAGAAGCAGATTGGATGTTACTACTAAGCTCGATTGAAATATACGCGTTTTGTCAGCTTTCAGCTTAGCGCAGTAATAATGGCTAGCTCAATACTAATAACAAGAGTAACAGCATAGAGTTAGCGTTAAAATTAGTTACATTTGAACTATTTTTGTTTGTTACAAATCTGATATGAAAAAAGAGACAGTTATATAAAATTAGATGCTCTTTTATAACGTTTTACAATTTTTTTAATTGATATATCTATTAAGTATATATAATACTAGCTTCTGCCCGCGGCTTCCCACGCATAAAAGGTTACTTTCCTCAAGTTTTCCATCCCCTATTTTTATTTTATTTTTAAGAGTACATTTTTTACAACATGTTAATTTCATATTTATTTATATCTAATCAAAGCCTAAAAATAAGTTTAAAGCTTCTTCTGGCTGTAAAAATGACGATACTTCCTTACAACTTTTCATCTTCCTTTATAACCCTTTTTTGCATTCAAAAGTAGCCTATGTCCTTTATCAGGCTCTAGACTTTCTGTGTACCAAATGATAGATAAGAGTTACTTTCACATTTATAATATTAGTAAGGATATTTTGCCAAACACACCAAGTCTAATATATTCTATAAACAGACAGAATTACTTTTGCATTTATAATATTAGTAAGGAAGTAAGGATAATGATTTCTGATATTTATACGAGTATTATACATTTGAAATGAAAATATTTTTACGGATTTGTTATTTTATACTATTTCTACGGATTTTACGTTCATCATGGTTACGGGAAGCTTGACAGCCACTAGCTAGGCATGAACACTGTAAAGTGTTCGAAAGGTCGCAAATAAAACGCGGCAAATTAAAGTCAAATTAAAATCTATATTTTTTCATTGCTTATAATAGTAAACGAGTGCCGACCGAACGCTGCCAGCCGTCGTAAAAGCGATGGTCGAAAGCGTCTGGAACTGGGATGCGGTCGCCGCCTTCTAGAAGCAGCGGGGCGTGCCCGTGAGGAACTCCTCTACGGCGACACGCACTGCCGCCAGCGCCTTGGGCGGCGCAGGCGCGAGTACCTGCGCCTGATGCTGCCCTAGCCGAGGCAGCGGGTGACCGGACCGAGGATTAGTCTGGTCGCCCCGAAGCGAGGCCACCGCGTGAGGACGACGGATATCCGCGAGGGTATACCGCCGAGCTGGCCACCGAAGACAAAGACCGGATTCCGGTGACCCGCTCGCATTGTATTATTGACAGTACTCTGTCTACAGCTGCAGGCCGGTCTGTGCGGGGTAGTATCACACTCTCGCAGAAGATTGACGTCTGAGTAATGGCAATGTGCTATTACGCTTCGTTCGGTGAGCGAGAGAGCCGGAAGCCCAACTGGGTGGGTTTGAGTATTGTAATGGTAGGCAGCGACCTAGCTATAGCCTTGGTTATAGCAAAGGTCCAGCGGCGACAGTGACACTTACAATCAAGTGTACTGCTTGCTCGTTTACCAACATAAGCAATAAAAAAAATCGAGCAAGCAGACCACTTTATGGTAAATAAGTGGCTTAAAGACCTCTTCAATCTTATCGAAATAGCCAATTTGCCTACCATCATGTGGGCTTTCACTAACCGAACAAAAAGCAATAGCAAATAACTAGACTAAACTTGATGTTTTGCAAAAGTTTAGCCAAAAAGGAACCAACCATTCATGACAGCAGGCAGAAAATTGTCACACTAAAGAAATTAAAGAATTTATAATAAAACCTTTTAAATCCCCCGTTTAACCGATAAGTATAAAAAGAAACAAGATAAAACAATATCCTTAATACCGGCACGTAATCCGGATTTTCGCAGCGGTAACGATATTTCGTATAAATTAGACACATTTGATATATAGGCCATTGTTTTGGGGTATCAGACTCTCTCGTTGTGGGAGATTACCGAATAGCAACCACGACTTCTGATTGTCATTATAACATTTCTGTATTATTTCTTATTTAGTAGCAAAGTAAGAAATTGCAAATATTCAGACGTTGATATTTTTTGCGAAAGTGTGATTCCTAAGACGAGACGATCAATTATTTTATTGCTTACTGTGGCAAACGAGCAAGCAGCACACCTGATGCTAAAGGTCACTGCCACCTATGAACATTTGCGATACCAAGTGTATATATAGCTGGGCCAGCAGCCTATCAATACAAACCCCAAACCCAGGCTTCCGGGTCTCTTGCGAACGAACGAAGCGCAATAGCACATTATCGTTACTCAGACGTGGATCTCCAGCGAGAGTGTGGTACTATCCCGGACGGACCATTCCGCGGCTGTAGACAGAGAAGTGTTTACAGCGTGGTCCTACCACTATTAAATTTTCTATTGCCTATGTTGGAAAACAAGCATAACAGCACAGCTAATGGTAAGTAATACTGCTACACATTGATCTTAGCAACGACAGGGGCACAGCCAGGCAGTTGCCTACCTTGAAGAAAGTGCTCTTCTTAAACCTCGTTTAAAGAACCTCGTTTAAGGAAACAGCAGCAGATAATTCATTCCAAATCTTGCACGGCAGAAGGTTATAGCTCTAGAACGTCATGGAAACTATACCAAAAAAATTATTCAAGTAAACGCCTTATCTATTTTTTATAGATTCATAACCGATCGCAGTATATTGTGAGTGTTCAGCCGTCGGATTAATCTCGTGGCTATCCTGTATGCCCACCATAATTAAATTCATGTTCGACATATCATATCGCGTATTATATTAATCCGGGATTACATAATGCCCTTGTGTCGTTACCCGGATTTATATTTTCTACTTACTTTTCCGACTGAACGTCAATGGCGAATAATCAAATATTCTATTATATATGTCTGTCTATTGTTGGACGTAGTCCTTCTACATAAATGAGGAGGATAGTGACGTTATCACTACGCTTAGCAGGCGGGTTGGGGATCGCGATGAGGTATTATACGTTTCCGGATATAGAGTGGATACTTACTTTTCTAGTGACACCTCTTACCCGATTTTTACAGGTAAGTGATGGAGAAAATTGCATTGTTATTTCGTCTATTCATACTTTGGAAATTTACCAATAAATATGTTAAGAAATATATATAATATATGAACTTCCGATATTTTTTTCTGATTTCTTTCATTTGAATTAGAACTATTTTTAGGGTTTCTAACGCGATTGTATTTGATTTTAAATTTGCTGACGTTTTGAACACTTTTCAGCGTTCATGAACTCACCTTTTTTTTTTTTTTTTTTTTTTCCCAAGGTGGGACCATGGATGTGGTCGCGCCCCGGCAAATCGGCCCGGGGCGACGGAAGAGGCGGCGCGCAACCCCATGGACCCACCCTGCAAACACCTCTCATCGCCGTGCGAGCGGACCACCGGTACCCGATCTTTGTCTTCGGTGGCCTTCATGAACCTCACCTGACCAAGAACGTTGTAAAGTATTCGAAACCTACTTAAAAACAGTTTCATTTCAAATATAAATACTGGCGTAAATATCAGAAATAACTTTTAATTCATTATGACAACCTTCACGTTCTAAGAGCTTAAGAATATGATGACTTCCGTTTTCTCGTCATAGTTTCATGCAGATATAGAGCGTAGGGAAAATATTTATACAGGAAGAAAACTCAGTGAAAATACATATGACAACCCATCTACCACCAAAGTCAAAAACTCAAGACTTCAAAAAACTCGTAACTCCTAGTGCTGTAGTCTAGTAGGCTAATTTCCCTCTTACTGCAGAGTCTTGCATAAAAGTGGAATTTTTATAGATTATATACAGATAAGATATTAAAAAAAAAACGCTTCTTGGTATATAATAATAATTCTTTATTGCACAACTAAAATCATTTATAATAAATTTACAATAAAATTCTGGTTACAAATGAGACAGCATATATTGAAAATTTTCCGTGTGGTGACGGAGTAAGAATACAATTCACCACACGCCTATTTTACCTGTGGGTGATCGTAAGAGACGATTAAGGGATATAAAATGTATATAACATCTATACGAGAGAAGAAAACTTGATAGAAAATCCTCGATATAAATACCAACACTTCTGACATGCGTGGTATAGTAGGTCAATTTCCCACCCATTATGTAGGAGCCTCGAGCCCAATAGTGGGACATATATGTCATTTGAGATGATGACGATATAATGAAAAATGATCCCTGAATCCTAAACTAGGTCTAAGTCTTCTATTTAAGGAATCATTATTAAAGCTTCTTGGAGTATATTAGTACTATTTGTTGTGTGGAATCCCTTATTAAATCTAAGTAAGAAAGTTACAACGAACAGACAACATAAACAATTAAACACAAGTCCTAAAGCAGTATTCCACATCCTTATGAATATTTATTAGCATAACATACAAAGGAAGGAGGCTATTGAAAGTTAACTGGTTACGTAAGAAGTTACGTTAGTCAATAAGGTCGCCTCGTATGGGCGGTGTAACCTTGTAATTTCACTTGTACTATTACACACAATCAATCTACCATTGTTTTGAGCTTCAAAATATTACCACATTATTTGTATGGTTAAACTATGGAGATTGGATAATTTTTAACACCCTATACTAAGGAATACATCGTAGTTTTGGCGGGCACATGAAAGCGTTATGATTTTAACATTTACACATACATACATATCATCACGCCATATCCCTTGCAGGGTAGGCAGAGAGAACAGAGTGCCAGAGAACTCTATCTCTGCATACTTAACCCGCTTCCTCAACATTCATAATTCTCTTCACACACGCTCGCCGGTTATTAAATTAACATTTAATATCTATTATATTAAATGTTAATTTAATATAATAATATTAAATAATTTTCATGGCATTTTAATAAATGTGATGCAGAGGAAGTTCTAAATAGTAGTGAATATGATATAACAGTGCTAAACATATGTTAGTCGTTTCGCGTCAAAATTTTCAGAAATATTTCTATTAACAGTATGGCAATGGTAACTATTTTAGGCGACGATTGACTGACGGATTGTGACTTTAAATAAAGTGATATATTTATAAATAAATACTTGGCATAAAAGTCTTTGTAGCTATGCCATAAAATTCCTTACAAAAAGTATACATATATCCTCAATTTTTTTTAAATATAAAGTTCACGTACTATGTGAGTTCCGGGTTCCAATAATAGCCAGATTCAGATTAATTACTAGCATACAAAGGAAAGTATTTATTATGTATAAGAATCCTAACAAATCACATGGACACAAAAATCACAGTTCCATCTATTCAATTAAATTTCAGATATATTGCTATTCTTGAGTTTTACCTGCTATTTTTCTTGTCAAAATTATAATTCACATCTTCAGAAGTCTCTATTTTCAGAAGATATGTTATCTTCTGACCGCCACTATGTATGCTAATTAGCAAGCATCGCTCACGCAAACTTAGTAATGACAGTTCAAATAATTTACCAACTAGATATTCAACCCAAACGCTTTAGTTTGCCACTATCATCATCATCAGTACCGGGTTCGAGCCTCCTCCACAATTGGAGAGAAATGGACCAACTATAGTGCTCTGGATTAGTATAGCATTTTATTTCGAGTTTTCATTTATTTTAATAAATGTTATATGCATATTATGATAGCGCAGTTGACGTAGTGGTTAAGATGTCAGTGCCGTGGGTTTGATTCCCATGCAGGATAATACTTTCTGCGATCCACAAAGTGTTGTTCTAAATCTGGGTGTAATTTTTCTTCTTTAAATGCATGATTATAAAATCACCTGCAATACAAGGATTTCCTCAGTGTAGGATTAATGTTACTTAAAAAAAATATTTATTCCTTAATCATCTTTTACGACATATATATAAGAAATGGGGTGCCACTATCCTCTGAGTGTAATTTGTCTTCGTTAAATGTATGTTTGTAAAGTCACCCGCAATACAAGGACTTTCTTAGCGCAGGGTTAGTGTTCCTTTGACTCGAGAGGAACCCGCGAGGGCAAACCGCCGGGCGGGCCATCGAAGATAAAGATCGGGTACCGGTGGCCCGCTCTCACGGCGAAGAGAGGAGTCCTTGCATGGTGGGTCTGTGGGGTTGCGTACCGTCTCTTCCGTCGCCCTGGACCAATTTGGTGGAGCGCGAAAACATCCATAGCGGTGGGCTAGGTGGGCAAGACAAAAAAAAAAGTGTTATCCTTTTTAGAAAAGAATATACACATATAACAAAGGGGGTGCCAGTTTCGCTTTTACAATAAACTGCCTAAAGATATCCGAGATATGCCAATGAATAAGTTCAAAAAGGCTATCAAAAACAGACTGTGCAGAAAAGGATATTACAGCATTTCGGATTATCTAAATGATAATACGGAATGGCTATGAGCAGCTCCTCTCTCAGCAATTGCCCTTTTAATGTTTATCTCTTACTCTTACTCTTGTATTATTTGTATTGTCTTAATTGTACAGTGTAGCGTGTTTTGCCTAACGAGTTATGTATTTATTTATCCAAGCTATCTGTTTCAAATTTATAGATTATGGTGTAGTCATGCTCACTGAAAAGGTCTCTGCTTGCGGTAGCTACGTGGAGCGGGTCTCTCCCTTCCCTCCAATGTGGTTGAGGGGCGTGATGGCTGCTCTAATAGTTAACTCGTGATCGGGTGCCGCTTGTGGGATCTGGTCCAGCTATTTTTCTTTCTTTTTTGTTTATAAATATTCTTAGTTTAATTTTGTATTATATACAAAATTTAAAAAAATGAATCTTTACTCGAAGGGCATATCACTGGAGCTATCATAAATTAACCATGTAACCAAACTCTTTTGTGAAAAATATAATAAAAAAAAAATGACGAGCCCACTGAGTTTCTTGCCGGATCTTCTCAGTATGTGCCTGCTTTCCGATCCGGTGGTAGATTAATTAAATTTAATTTAAAACACAATGTAAAATTGACAATGTGTAAGTGCCCCTATGGGGCTTATGCAAAATAAATGATTTGATTTGATTTGAGTGTCAAAAATAGTAAAATAAGCATAAAATAAAATAAATTATTCAATATTGCCCAAGTCCACAATAAAATAGTTGCAATTCGTTAATGCATCTGACCTTTTAATAACGAAACACGGCTGGTACATTCTTTGAGTGGTTGATAATATCGCTAAGACAATGCGTGTCGTTGATGTTCTCGTTGATGTGGGAAATTGAATATTAAGCATATAATATAGAAACTTGACTGACCACTCGGTAACAGGTATGTCATAGCTAATACTTTTTTTTTAATTTACAAAAATGCTGAAGTCCCTTTTCTATTGCCACGGGCTATACTCTTCTTCCATCGTACATATTGCAAAAGTAATTAGCAATAGTTTTATGACCGGTCGTCTACCTGACTGCAATCAGGAGGAATGTAATTATTGACCAGATGGTATCAGATGGAGGTGGCTCAGGTCGATATAATACTCTTAGTCATTTTTCACGATTTGCTAAATTCGTAAATTTCAATGCATATAAAATTCAACGAACATGACTAATATATTGTTTCAATCAAACGCTGAATAGAATCCTGTCAGAACGCTGATACACGATTATTATTCCGTGCGGATAACGCTCCACAAAGATACGAAAACCAGTGCTAGATTTCAACGGGCCGCAATGCAAGCGGCGCATACAAAGAGATTATTTCGTGGAATTTTGACACGTAGACACATTTAGGATGTTATAACGACCCACATAGCTTATCAGTTGACGATTATACGGATGTACTACATACATACAAAATAAAAAAAATGTCACAAAAACAAAACTAGAATACGAATTAATTGCGCTATAAAAACAATGAAACAAGAAAATTATTCAACATAGTGATAATTATTTTACAAGTTTACGCGAGTTATTTTAGTGGTAGGGCAAACACTGCTGACAATTTTTAGTCTATAGCCGCGGGCTGATGGTATGATAAATATATGAAAACCGACATATTTTTGTTAAAGAAAATACCAGTGAATTAAAAAAAATCACAATCGCATATACACTCAGATTTACAGTTCCCGCTCAATTGAACAAACCAATAAATCATTGCAGAAAAAGGAACTCCAGTGCGAAATTTAAATTTTGAAAATGGAACGAATGTGACGCCTTCTCAGTAGGGTTGTATTATCGTAATGCACTTAATTCTCAATTCAAATTTTATATTTTTTTGTTTTATTTTTACCCAAGTAAATTGTGGCAACGGAAGCTTATCATTAAGTCTACGCTGTCAGTCCGTCCATTTGTCAGCGAACAATGTCTCATGAACCGTAGACGGCAGCGAAAGTTTTCACCAAATAGGAATTTCTGTTACATTTATAAAAATAATAGAAAGTTAAAGATTAGAATACCTTGTACAAGAAACGTGTAGGTATATTTTATTTGTTTTAAAAAATATTTAAATATTATATAATAACAATAAAAAAATTATACATATATATTTATATAAAAAATTATATAAAATTATATAAATACCCAATCGTACCTAAAAGCGAGCTATTATATCCACTAATAATAAGAGACTACATGAAAAGATATGCGTAAGATGAAGATGATGAAGTTGTGAGAGATTCGAATAGTGTCCTTCTGTGGTTCGATTCGCACAAAGGACAATTCTTTGAAAGTTCATACTCATACAAAATAAATATTATTCATTTTCTTTAAAATAACAAATACAGTATTTATTATTTTTAAATTATTTTATATTATTTTTTTACCAGGTTCGTCACGTGCTGAAGGAAAGTGGAGTCAAGAGTCTCCGAAACCGGCGAGCGTGTATGAAGACAATTATGAATGTCGAGGAAGCGAGTGAAGTATGCAAGGATAGAGTTCTCTGGCACTCTGTTCTCTCTGCCTACCCTGCAAGGGATATGGCGTGATGATATGTATGTATGTATGTATATATTTTTTTACTGTTTAGCATTTAACAGGTTAGCCTTTTTATTAAACGTATTTGTAACAAAGAGAATTAAGCACGGACAAGAATTGAATTCACATCTGGAAACTGTGATGTTTTACAATTTAAACTTTTTTTTTTTTTATTGGTGGGCTATGGGTGCGTCTCGCCCCATCAAATCGATCCGGGGTGACGGAGAAGGCGGCGCGTGACCCCATAGACCCACCGTAAAATCCTCTCTCTTCGCCGTGCGAGCGGACGACCGGTACCCGATCTTTGTCTTCGGTGGTCCGCACGGCGGTTTACCCTCGCGGATTCCTCTCGTCGACGCCCCGACAGATTTCGCCGTCGGGGCGTCGCCCTTACGCGGTGGCCTCGCGTCGGGTGACCGGACAATTCCCCGGTCCGATCACCCGAGGCCTGGGTTAGGGCGGCATCAGGCAGGTATTCGCGCCTGCGCCGCCCCGGCCGCTGGCGGCGGCCCGGGTCGTGGGAGTCCTCCCTGACTCGTTCCGCTACCTCCTTCCGCGAGATGACAGCCTCGCAGAAGGCGGCGACCGCGTCCCAATTCCTGACGCTGTCGACCATCGCCCTCGCGACAGCCGGCAGCGCCAGGTCGGCACCGATAATAGCGACGAGGTCGCGGCGCTGGCCGTCCCAGCCCGAGCATTCCTCGAGCGTATGTTGCGCCGTGTCCTCGTCACTACTGCAATGATGGCAGCCCGGAGTCCACTCCCTGTACACGACCGTGTGCAGGTATTTCCCGAAGCACCCGTACCCCGTCAACACCTGCACCAGTCGGAAGGTGAGCACCCCGTGCCGCCGCTCCATCCATTTCATCAATACGGGCCGGAAGGCCTCGACGGTCACGATACCGTGTCTAGGCCTCTCCAGCCGCGTAACCCAACGGGCGATGACGTCTCGGCGGGCGTTCTCGCGCCAGGTGGCTATCTCGCTCAACGATGGGGAGCCACCTTCCTCGCGCACTGAGGTAACCCGCCGGTAGAGGTCGGAGAGCATCTCCGCCTCTAGGTCCCACGGGGGTGTCCCGGCCAATAGGCACGCCGCCTCTGTCGACACCGTGCGGTACCCGCGAATGGCTCTGACCGCCATGGCTCTCTGTGGCCTCCACAGAACCGCCCTGAGCTGGGCGTTCAGAGCCCTCGCCCACACGGGTGCGCCGTACATGGCCATCGAGCGGATGACCCCCGCATACAGCCGTCGGCCCTCGAAACTGGGTCCGCCCACATTCAGCATGAGCCGAGAAAGGGCGGACGCCGCGCCGACCAGCCGGGGAGCAATCTGTCGGAAATCGTCGAGTCGAGGCGCCGGTTGGCAGCCTTACGCGTGGCCCATGGAATAATAGGGCCTCCGTCTTATACAATTTAAACTACTGTGATATTTACATGTCATAAGAATTTCACGATAGTTTTTTTTTCATTAAGTGAGAAATTTTAGCTACGCCATCTATCGGAAATGAAAATTTTCCAATTTAGCACTCTTAAATTTTCAAATGAAATTTTACTAAACTATGAAGGAACTCTAAATTCATTTTGTGACTTTAGCATTTAACATGTTATACATTCTACAAAACTTATTTGTGAACGAAAAAATAGAGTCCAACACAAGAATAAAAAACATATAAAATTATACAATAAATACCTAAACCTTCCTTTAAAAATATATATAAATACCTTCACATTGGCTTTAGCTTTTTTTTTAACTGGCCATGTATAAATCTGGACATTCCAAATCACATCATCTGTCAACCCTAGCGGACGACCAGCTTGCTCCGATTCGTGACGAGACGTGTTCCGAATACGAGTGCGTTCGTAATAAAAATCTGGCCAAAGCGACGCGCCTTCGTGCCGGTTCGCGCGACGTTTCCAATTTTATGGTTCCTGATTTGAAAAATCATGAAAGTGACTGGATACTGTTCGTTTTTTTTTTCATTCAAACCTAGCTATTTATCTTTTTAGCATATCATTAGATGTTTAGAAAAAAAAATGGATATACAAAATAATGAGTATATTTAAACTTCATTCGTCCAAGGAAATAAATATGATACTAGCTTGTGAGGTTCTAAGAATGGAATCGCGCATTTGCCAAAGACTTAAACCTAGTTATTTTGGCAAATATATTAAATTACCACTGTAGTTTGGAACTGTGCACGGTTAGTGAAAACGACTAAGAGCTCTAGATCGAACTGGACCGACTCCATCTGATGCCGTATGATAAAAATTACATTTCCAAGGAAACTTGACATTAGGCAGACGGCCAGTCATAAAACTATAGCCAAAACTGTAAAAATGAAGAAAAGTATATATTTTGTCGATCTCAGTAAATAAAATAAGAGCAGGGTAATGATGATGCAGATACAATTTTAGGCATTAGACTACTGGTAGTACAAATAATGATTAATAAAATTATTATCATAATCGCGTGTGTAACATTGCCATATTATTAAAAGCATATCCGAAATTATAATATTCAAATCCAATGACAAAATTTGATAGGCAATTTTGAATATTGAGGTTGAAACAATATGTTTCTGTTAATTACGAATGCATGAATAATCCTACTAATATTACAAATGTGAAAGTTTGTGAAGATGTTCAGAGCTATTACTTATTATTGTCAGGCTAATATTTGGATTGTCCAGACCACATATGTCCCATTGCTGCACTCGGGCCTCCTTCATAATAGAAGAGAAATTGACCTACCGTACCTCGCCGGTCTGACGTGTTGGTATTATTGTTTTATTTCGAGTTTTCCTTCTCTTGCACAGATGCCACATGCATATTATATCCCTTAATCATCTGTTAGGATAGCCACGAGTAAAAGAGGGGTTGGTAAATTGTAATCTTACTCCGTCATCACACGGAAAGGCGAAAGTTGTCCAGACCATTGTCAGCCAAAAAAGAATTCTAGTGTTTGGATGTTTGTTACTCAATCACGCGTAAAACCCGTTAAACAGATTTGTATGAAAATTGGCACATATATAAAACATTTTCAGGATTATTCCTGTGGGATAACAATTCAACTTTATATATAGAATCATTTTCTTTTTGTACTGGTAATGAATTTGTATTAATTTGTAATAAAAATGTGTGTCAAAATTTATAGGGTATAAGGACAAAAATCTTATAGGGTAGATATAAATTTCTGTAATAACAATGACATATTGGACGTAAGACACCTTGGTCCTCCCGTGACCATGATCACTGTAAAGTGTTCGAAACGTTGAGTAATTAAAAATCAAATACAAACGCAATAGAATCCGTAAAAGTAGTTTTATTTCAAATAATTCAACTTTTAGGAAGTTACTTTTACGCAGACGTAGCCGCGAATAGAAGCTAGTTAAATATACTAAAATCGATTTACACGATATCAATGTTAATGAAAGTTTGTATATTCTTGGGATCAACAGGAGAGTAAAAAAAAAAACAGCACTGCTGCTTGGGTTATTGCCGGGCAATTTATAATAGGGATAATGCGGATATGAAGTTTCTGATCTGAATACGGATATAAGATTATCATTATACGATTTACGAATAAGAAATTATTTCCTCCCGTGATCATGAACGCTGTAACAATATGTTTGAAACTTCGGTCGGACAATTAAAAATTAAAGTATAAATATTATAAAATCCGTAAAAACAGTTTTATTTCAAATATGTATTACTATATATATACTCGCGTAAACATCAGAAATCATTATCATTATTTTGCTTATAAAACAATTACTTGAGGTCTACAGGATTTCTATTTTTCTTCCATAGTACATATTGCAAAAGTTTTGGCAATAGTTTTATGAACTTTTATTATGTTCATCATCTTCATCATAGCCCATATATGTCCCACTGTTGGGCTCGGGCCTCCTCAGTAATGGGAGGTCAATTAACCTACTATACCATGCTGGTCAGACGTGTTGGTATAGGGTTTTGTTTCGAGTATTCCTTCTCTAGCATAGATGTTATATGCGTTTCATACCCCTTAGTCGTCTTGTCGAAAATAGGGGGTGGTGAATTGTATTCTTACTCCATCACCACACGGATAATTATTATGTAAGTTTTATGAATACTTTTTGTAACACATTACACACAGCGTTGATTAAAAGATAAAAAATCAAATCCAAGCGCGATAGAGTCCGTAAAAATAGTTTTATTTCAAATATGTAATACTCGCGGAAATAACAGAAATCATTTCTTGGGAACGTAAATGTTGACCAGACGATATCAAAAGTGCTGGCACAGGTCGATGTAAAGCTCTTAGCAGTCTTTTACGAAACCCATGAGCAATGTAATGATTATTAGTATTTCTAACCACATATTAAATCTATTTATTAACTAAATGCCAGCAAAATAACTTTTTCAATAATTTGAAAGTTTTTATACAGATTTATTTATGAAGAATATTCCTATCGCAGTGATATATCATCGTCGTGTCAATACTTAGACAACTTTCTACCGATGTAAGTTCGTCAAATTTAGTATTCGAGATTGACAGGAACGAATAACCTTGAAATTGAAACCTATCAACTTTCCTAAACATCCATTAAATTCTTACTTTTTTCTTCTCAGCATGTCTACGTTTTATTTCAAATATGTAATACCCCGCGTAAACATCAGAAATCATTAAACTAAGCTTAGTTTAATGATTTCTGATGTTTACGCGGGTATTACATATTTGAAATAAAACTGTTTTTACGGATTCTATCGCGTTTGTGTTCGATTTTTAATTTCCCGATGTATCGAAAACTTTATAGCGTTCCAAGGTCACGGTAAGACAATTCTTTTTTTAAACTTGGTTTGAATGTAAAGGAATCTTTGAATGTAATTTTCACCTTCTTGGAAACGTCGGATTAGTTTAAAACTTTGCATACTTATCAAGGACCGATGAGAACGTAATAATTTAAATAGTTTGTTCCATAATTCGTACAGTATTAGTGATTACTATAATCGTAGATGAGATTTTGGCGTAATTCGATAGATGTCGCTATATATATTTTCTGCATCGCACTTTTTAGTTCAGTTATCTACAAAAGCATCTTTTTTAATTATTTCATATTATCTTTTTTATCTATGCACTAACTTTTACCAGAAAACATTTTTTAATAGAAGCAAACAGAGAAAGCTCAAGGCGAGCCGTTCAAATACCTATATTGATTTTATAAACTATATCTATTAATATTTTATTTCTATTATATACAGAGTGGAAGGGGACCGCTCCCGAAAACAAAGACAGGTAACCCTAGTAGTCCTACTTGTAATGATAGGCTAGAAAAAAAATCGGTGATAAAAATTTTTTTTTCACCACGCGAGGTCGTTGAACTCTTGAACATTTGATCGTAAGTTTTGAATAGATTGTGTCTTTTCTCATCTGAGTACAGTTACGTATTTTTTATGGAATTATCGTTACATGGCACTGTCCTAATACGATGGAATGTAAAAAAAAAACAACAGGCAGTCATGGGGACTGCCTATAGAAATGAAAACTATTAACTTAAGACTAATTGAAATAATAATAATTTTCTAATTTTTATATAAAAATAAAAACCTATAAGTTTTTCCCCTCCAAAAACGCTCAACGCGCCTAAAGAAGTTTTCATATTGCTATAGATATACTATTAGCATTAGCATGTCGGTGACGCGAACCTATAAGTTTTTCCCCTCCAAAAACGCTCAACGCGCCTAAAGAAGTTTCCACATAGCTATAGATATACTATTAGCATTAGCATGTCAGTGACGCGAACCTATAAGTTTTTCCCCTCCAAAAACGCTCAACGCGCCTAAAGAAGTTTTCACTTCAAAAATAAAATTCGTTGTGCAAAAAAAAAATTTCGGCCGAATAGATTTTTTTTCTAGCCTATCATTACAAGTAGGACTGGTAGGGTCACCTGTCTTTGTTTCCGGGAGCGGTCCACTTTCACCCTTTATAGAGGTTTATTATATTTACATTTATGTCTAGATTTATTTATTATTTTTTTTTTTTAATAAGAAGTAAAAATATCACTGGAAAATTTAATCCCCTATTCTACACACTTCGAACATCAAAATTGATAATAGCTAAAACCCGTTATTTTTTACTAAAGAGTTATCATTATCGTTATCATTTTCCTGCTATTATGCAAATTACTTGTGGGCGACGCAATACGTAGTTCTCTATCATCGTACATACTGAAAAAGTTATTGGCAATAGTTTTGTGATCGGTCGCATGCCTGACATCATCCCTCCTTGGGAACGTAACTGTTGACTAGTCATCAAGTGAAGTTAGCTAAGGTAGATATTGTCTTTTACAACATCCGCAAAGAAAGGGTTGACAGCATTCGTAGCCAATACCACACGGCATTTTTACTGTAGCTTCATTTTTTTTTTATTATTGCTTATGGTGGCAAACGAGCAGACAGCACACCTGATGGTAAGTGTCACTGCCGCCCACGGAACTTTGCAATACCGAGGGTATAGCTAGGCTGCTGCCTACCAATACAAACCCCAAACCCACCCCAGTTGGGCTTCCGGCTCTCTCGCTCACCGAACGAAGCGCAATAGCACATTGCCATTACTCAGACGTCGATCTTCTGCGAGAGTGTGGTACTACCCCGGACGGACCGGCCCGCGGCTGTAAACAGAGAACTGTCAACAGCGTGGTTCTACCTTTATTAATTCATTTGAAGGCATTGTACATATTTTCTTTTTACCCAAATAAAATTCGACTTGAATATCGTAAAATCATTCCCTAATGAATTTCTAAGTTACAAAGCATGACGAAGGAAACTAATTGTGCATTTCCGACCGCAAGAATATTTAATGCAAAATTCATTCGCATTATATTTTTTATTGAATAAAAAGGTACAACAGAGGCAAATTGTGACAATGGCGGGCCCACCCATAAATAATGACATTAGCAGTGAAACTTCATTTCGGCGCCAACATAGTACAATCATGCACAAATTACACACTATAATAAAACCCATAAATTATTTCGCCGTGTACAATCGACAACAGCGCTCATAAAGTATTTACTTGCTAATTATATTTTAACAAAATATCACAACAGAATTATTATATAAAATACCCCTACCTGCACTTACTCGTATGCTATCATCATCTCAGCTTATATATGTCCCGTTGCTGGGGTCGAGCCTCCTCCATAATTGGAGGGAAATTGACCTAGTATACCATGCTGGTCAGACGTGTTGGTATAGGCTGTTGTTTCGAGTTTCCCTTCTCTTGCATAAATGTTATATGCGTTTTATATCCCTTAGTCGTCTCGTACGATCACCCACGGCTAAGATATGGGGTGGTGAATCGTATTCTTACTCCGTCACCACACGGAAAATTACTTATGCTATACCCTGCACTTACGCTGTATGGTAGCGGCTACGAATACTATTCCGCCGTGGATGCCGTAATAGATGACTAAGAGTTTTATAACGATCTAGGCAACTTCACCTAATGCCGTTTGGTCAACAATTAAATTCCTAAGGAGGGTTGACGTTAGACAGGCAACAGGTCATAAAACTATTGCCAATAACTTTTGCAAATATGTACGCAGTAGGAGAATGGTGCTGATGATAAATTTCCGTACTTATCCACTCATTGATTCACCAGCGACCTGCAACTATTGGTTAATGAATATAGGCGTCTCCTGGAAGGGAAATAACTGCATGACCCTTACGCGTCTCATGCAGTCATTAATTTTGAGATGCTCATGGCGTACCTACACAGCATAGAAACCATACGCTGATGTATAAGTAAATGATTATGTTGTATTACACGATAGTAAGGCTAATCTTTGGATGGATTACTGTTTAATTCTTGAAGTTAGCACACTCCGTCTTCAGAGAAAACTTAGAATCAGATCAAATTATTTTTGTAAGTCTCATCACGCATATCCTTTGATTTTTAGCAATTTATAGTAGACTAGCTTCTGCCCACGGCTGCGCCCGCGTAAAAGGTTACTTTCCTAAAGTTTTTCATCCCCTATTTTTATTTTACCCCTTAAAGTTAAATTTTTTAGTAAAACATTTTAATGCCTAATTTATTTATATCTAATCAATTGTCTAAAAATAAGTTTCAAGCTTTAAAAATGACGATACTTCCTTACAACTTTTCATCCCCCATTATAACCCCTTTTTGTATTAAAGAGTAGCCTATGTCCTTTATCAGGCTCAAGTAGTTTTGGCGTGAAAGAGCGACAGACAGAGTTACTTTCATATTTATATTTTTTTTTTATATTAGTAAGAAAGTATGGATATTCTGCCCAACACACCAAGTCTAATATATTCTATAAAAAGCAGAAGTTTATTTCTAGATTTATACAGTGAACTAGACATTTTAGTTCGCGGTCATCTGTTCAGTTGAGATAAACACTAAATTTAACATGTGACATATTAATGGCCACTTATCATTTGTGTTAGCGGAGGTACGTATATAAATGTATTAAATGGGGGTAGTGCACATGAATTGTATCTCTATTTTCAGTAAGAGTAAATTGTATAACGCTGTCAGCAGTTAGAACTGTTTTAGTTTAAGATATATATATATATTTATTTGTGTGTCTAGTCTCCACCATAAAGTGATATTGCACTTTGGTCTGACATTCGGAGTAGATATTTCTGTATACCACTCTATATCCCGACCGTAGTGGTGGGATATTTAATTAAATGACATAGTGACTATGCAGCCTGATGTTCGTCTGGTTTCTCCGTCTGCGAGTCTTATATTCCATTATAAATGCAGCCTTTTATAATATTTAGCAATTTCTCCACAAATTAAATGTCCTTGATTTATATTTCATAGCTTGCTAGGTCATTATTGTATTATCTTTACCTTACAGGCTTAGGTAGACTTGATTCAGATATTTTTCCTTTAAGACTTTCAAGAGCAGTATGTGTGTTGATATTACTAATGACCTCATCATCCTCATTAATACTCCATATACTGGTGAGCCGAGCTCACCAGTCCTCCATATAAGGAGCAAAATTGATCTGCTATGTCACATTGATCAAACAAATTGGTATAGGGTTTTATTTTCAGTTTTCCTTCTCTTGCATAGATGTTTATATGCACATTACATACCTTAGTCGTCTTTTACGTCGCCCATGGGCAAGAAAGCAAGTCAACCGTATTCTTACTCCATCACCACACGGTAAATTTTTAGATTTCTTAAAATCTTGTATCTTCTTCATCAACTTTTGCTCTTATCCCAATCGCTTGGAGTCGACGCTGTATATCCTCTTCTTCCATACAGTCTTATCCAACGTCATCTCTGTAGTCACGCCCTGTCTATCCACGTCATACTTCACGCATTCCATCCATCTCTTCTTTGTTCTTCCCGTACCCCTAAAGCCTTCAAACATTCATACTTAAAACTTTCCTTACAACATTACTTTCATCCCGTATCATTTACATAACCATACGTGTCAACCATTCCCTCCTTAACTTTTCGATCACTGTCGCAATTGTTAAAAAATACATATCAAAATAGATAAATTTAGGTAATCTATTTTTATGAACTGGTTTAGAGTAAATAATTCTGTTGTATCTCTGGCCTAACGAGCTGTCAACGTTTAAATGTGAGATGCAATGATTTATTCATAGTTCACGTTATTATAGCACTAAATTTAGTTATCTGATACAACGTTGAATTTATAATACACCACAAAATTCAACCAAACGAAAAATATACACGAAATATTTTTAAGCCAAAGTGCATTTTTAAATATAACGTCCAGACTAGCGAAGTATTTGTTAATGAAATGAATATCCATTTGTATTTAAGAAATTCGTGTGTTTGGCAAGTTAATGGATTGAAATAGATATTTGCTGATATTTTATAACTTTAGTTTTACGCTCTTTGTAATAGAAATTGAAATTCACATTCAATATTTAGTAATTCCATTCAAAGTTGATGTTGTGATGAAAAAAATACTAATTATCAATATTGCACAACGCCATTTTTGTAACTCAAATTACTGAAATTTAGCATTTAAAATGCTTGATTATTTATAAAAATATGATTACGAGCGAAATCATTTTTCAATAATTTTTCATCACAATCTTTTTTTGCTCGTAATTGGGTTTAAATTTCAGTAATGTGAATAAAAGAGTTGTGTCATCGTTTAATATAATCCTGACTGCAAAGTTTGAAGTAAGAAGTAAGCCTGTACAATGTGTAAATATTGTCGGGTAGATGGCACACGTTTCCTTAAAGACGAAAATATAATACGATGCGGGAATTGAATGTCCTACAATAGTTCACGGTGGTGTAAGTGGCAGCACAATTGGAACGAATTTTCAATAGGTGTGGGTTCGAATCCCACTTGTGACAATCATTTTTCGCTCGTAATCGGGCCATTTGTGTAGTTTTTATGCGCTATTGATAGCGGCAGCCTCCTTGGAATCTTATAACACGAAAAGCGCTCGTGATAAAAAAACAAAAAATATATCACGAAAAATAGCGATAAATTTTAAAGCTTTAAATTCTTTTGACAATTGATGTTACTGGTCATTTTAATAAACAAGTTACATTCAAACTAAATGATAAAACTTGTGGGTAAAATAAATATTTGTTATGTACCAAATATTACCCAATCGATATGTGTAACTTTGGATAGTCACTAACAATCTAAAGACAATCCATGGCTGTAAAGTTAAATTGATCATTACCGACAGAAACAATTCGATTTGGCACCGCGGCTCACCTGCGCCTGATGACGTCGTCGACGTATCGCTTGTACCGACAAAGTTCGGCGAACTATCGCAGGTGAACACAAGAGGAGCTTACACGCGCGCTGACAATCTGACAAATATTCCCCAGTGGATAGTCTAGGAGCTAAGCTGTACATTACCTACATAATAATAATATTTTATATAGTGTATTTAAAAAGACAAGTCACTATACTTATTTAAGACTTTATCTTATTATTAAAGTAATTAAAAAAACAATGACTTCTTGTCATCCTACTATGTTTTATGGAATCCTAAATGAACCTAAAAAAAATATCTACGTCATGTTAATAGTATTATAAACTGCTGTCTTAATCGAACCGGTCACGGTTTATTTAAAATTAAATTAAAAAGTCCGGCTTCGCAATTATCGTCATCACTGCTGCTTATACATATCTCACCACTGAACGCTATCTTTCTCCACAAAAAGAAATTGTGAACTTATTAATATCACACTGGTTAAATAGATTAGTATAAGGCATTCTTTTTAACTTCATTACTTTTGCAGTGATGTCATTATATGGTTTGCACAGAAGGGGAAAAAATTAAACAGCCGATATGAACTTGAAACTTGTTTATTGGACTGAACATATTCTTACAAGCAGCTTCTAGTCTACAATTCTCAGAATTAAAAGTTGCTATTAAATTCAACAATTACAAATCTCTATTCTGTAGATGTCTCCTACGAAATAAATAGAGATGATAGCTTGTGTATTTACTTCATTTTCATGTTGATCACATAATGATCATACTGTCTCTTGGACTACAGACTGCAGCAAACACGTCCCGTCGGAGTTGCGATCGTGTCTCGCAAACTACCAAAACGTGTTTATGAAGAAACAAAATTTAGTTTTGTACTTTTGAAAATGCAATAACGTTTTTAAACTAACACCTTATACTATACATTTCAAAACATAACGCAAAGTTTGAATACAGATGGCGTAAAAATATGCTTTGATACAATTTAGTTTAGGAATAAAACTCGTATCAACACAACTGATAGATGAGTGTGAATGAAGCGATGGAGGTATGTCAGGATCGTGGTTTGTGGCAATCCGTAGTCTCTGCCTACCCCTCTGGGAAACAGGCGTGAGGCTATGTATGTATGATATGAAACAGTTTGGTTCTCTGGTGATAATTAATGTTAAAAAGTATTTGAAAGGTAAATTGAAATAAATAATCACGATAAAGTCAGTAATATATTTTTATTTTATGATTAAAAAAATATTTGAATTTAAAGAATATTTAATATTGAACAATTCAAAACTATAACAGAACTCATGAGTTTATCTCCTAATGGATATACCCATAGTTTATACCCTTGGTATTGCAAAGTTCCATGGGCGGCAGTGACACTTACCATCAGGTGTGCTGCTTACTCGTTTGGCATCATTAGAATTAAAAAAAAAAAAAAAAAAATTAAGTTTGGTTGAAGTTTGCAAAGCAAAATCTTAAAATCACTTTTTGTATTCAAACCAAGATCCCCACAATCGATAGACAGATATTTCAATAAAATAATTTTGCTGTAACATAGAATCCCCAAATAGCCTCACTAAATAACGTAAACCTTACCTCATAAAACCTATGAATATCATATCAATAAAAACGCTATAACAATATATTTCTATGAATACGGTATCAATTTTTATTGCTGTAACCACCAATAGTGTATAACACATCCCCGCACTAAAGATAAGGCACGGTCTACACTCGAACTTTAATTAATTGGGGCCCATATACTCTGTTATGCAAGGGAAAAAACGGTCTGTACGTGACCTAAGAGCCGATCGGTGTGTACCCCGGGATTTATAGCTATTTGTTGATGTTGTGTGCATAGCCCAAATACCCTTTCGAAGTGATATTCCGAAGTGGATGTATCCTATACTTAAATTGCTGGACATTGATGATTTTATAGCGTTTTCTATGAAAAGTTTCATGTACCGTGGTCCTTTCTGTGGCTCATGTCATCAAAATTTCAAGCATTATTATGAACTAGTTGTGTCAGGAGCGTAGAATATTTATTTAATGCTATTATGTTTTTTGAACATCTATATCGTTTCATAATATTAATAATAATATTAAAATTAATAATCATGATCATCATTACAGCCCATAAATGTCCCACTGCTGGGCTCGGGCCTCCTCCGTAATGGGAGGGAAATTAACCTACTATACCGCGCTGGTCAGACGTGTTGGTATAGGGTTTTGTTTCGAGTTTGCCTTCTCTCGCTTAGATGTTATATGCGTTTTATATCCCTTAGTCATCTCATACGATCAGCCACGGGTAAGATATGGGGTGGTGAATAGTATTCTTAATCCGTCACCACACGGAATATACAATACTATACAAATAATAAGATAATTATAAATAATTTAGCTTGCGAAAACACTGTGGACTATGTTAAAAATAGACGAATCCAAAGTGAAAAATAACGACAAAAATAAAAACAAATTACACTTTATAAATAACTCTTAATTTTGTCTTGTTCTTAGACATTACCATAAAAAGTACATCAATTACATTGAAAACAAGCAATTTCTTCACAGAATATAACTTAAAGATAAACGCTTCAAAAGAGTCACAGAAAAATACAAATGTAAGGTTGAATTCGAATGAGTAATGACCAGCTAGGTCCCTTGGTGAGCGTACAGATAGAGCCGGGGGACAGCCAACATGTCTGATTAACGACCAAATGTTACCAAGTCCGGTACGCACAGATGGACAGATAAGCTGACGCAGCAGGTTACGAAAAGTCTTTGCTGTCAAAGTGACATTTCCAAATGTCAGTTTGGAGATGTGTCACAAGTCACAATGGAGTGTCGTGACTGAGTAACGTAAAGAGATTTATTTTCTGTTTATTTATTTTGAAAATTACTCTGTACCTTATTGTTTCTATATATTTTTATTTTATTTTAAATGCAACTGACACAAATTATAAACTTCACAAATCTTATGCAATAAATTTGTTCATTAATTTCACTGTCCGTCTGCAAATTAAGTCGTTGCCGTAACTTAGGCGTTGATAACCAAAATTCCTCTGGCAATTCTGGCAGATCATGGAAATACACCTAAACCCACTGTTGTATCATGTTTACTAAACTAGTATTTTCCCTCTTTCATCATTCTCCTACTCTAATCCTAACCATTTGGGGTCGATACAATATGTACTCTTCTTTCATAGTATATATTATAGAAGTTATTGGCAATAGTTTTATGACCGGCCGCCTGCCAGACGTCAACCCTCCTTGGAAATGTAATTGTTGACCAAACGGCATCAGATGGAGTTGGCACAGGTCATTATAAGGCTCTTAGTCGTTTTTTACGACACCCACAAGGAAAGTAAGGGTTGGTAGTTTCGTAGCCGCTACCACACAGCTTAAATAGTAGAAAATACTAAACTAGTATTTTCCCTATATATATATATATATATATATATATATATATACGAGATTTCCCAAAACCTGCCCAACGAAGGTGCGTAGACTGAGAAATATATTTTGGTTACATTAAACTATTTTAGAGCTCCCGAAGGAAGTAAGACTTAACTAACAAACTATACTTGAAATGAGCTCGAATATTTATTTCTAATTGTTTCTAATTAGGGACCCTTTGTCTTTATACACCTCTCTTATCTAGGGTTACTCAACTACCTGGCAATAGGATTTAAAAGTCTATAGGTATAAACATAAATATACTGCGATGTCGTAACTATACCATATGCTTTTGCAACATAACAAACGAAATATTAAAAGAGAAGTATTAAATCGTGGATAAAAATGTTGTGGCATTGTTTAAGTAACAAGATAATCGCATTAGGTGAGGTGCACGGAGTGAGAGGCTGAGCTGTCCATTAATCAACATCTACGCACCGGACGGGCTTTGTGGTACAAGTCATAAGCGCATATTTAAAAGTTTGCGCAAAAGCAAACAAATTTGCTAATATATTCTATAGATGTCGTGACAAAAACTGCAACTTTCAAATAATAAATAAAATAGAATTTTATTAATATCAGTAACCCGTCAATGTCAATCCTCCTTGGGAATGTAATTGTTGACTGAATGGCAAACGCTAGAATTGGCGCACATCTATGTAAAACTCTCGGTTGTCTTTACGATAAGGATTGGCAGATTCGTGGCCACCACAATACATATAAGTAAGAAATTAGCTAAATGTAAGTAAAGAGGTTGGCTTTTACCAGATGGTTCACAATACGGTTTCTTCAGGTTTACCTTCTTTTATAATTTCTATTGACTAAACGGTCTTTAGATAATTTTATAGCTTAATTGTAGGTCGTAACGACCATGAATTGGACTAGAGTAACAAACACAAATTCGATGGCATCATTAGAATGATACCAAGTGGACTGACGACGTCTTAAAAGTCACAAGATGCAGGTGGCACAAGATCGTTTTGAATGTCATTCTCGTGGAGAAGCCTCTGTTCAGTGGACGTCCAGTTGGTAGAAGGACTGATTTTATTAACAATAATATTTTCCAATTTTTAGATTACAATAGGTAATAAATCTCAAAAGTAAAATTTTATTAATTTGATTTATCGAAAAAGTATGTTATTAATTGTATTTGTTGATTTAAATCTCACCTATAATACACTTAAAATAAGCTTATAATTTATTTTAACTCGATAAAATTTGGAAAAGGGACATTTGTATTTTTAATTTGTGTTAGCCCAACGGGTTGATATAATATTTCATATAGGGTACCTACATTTTATAACGCGTTTTTTTGTTGATCAAATTAGTAATTTGTGAATATATGTTTATTTCATATATCCTCGAAAGAGTTTTAAAGATTTGGTCTAAATTCAGTATTTAGGTAAAACTTTTTTAAAATCTATGTATCTTTTCCAAAAATTGATATTACAAAAGAGTTTTTCATAATGCTAAGTCAATTGTACTTTAATTACCCGCCTATAAAAAAGAACATTTAAAACAAAAAAATATAGAGCGATATTCAGTAAACTTGGTACATACAGCTACTGGTATAAGATTAATAACCATTCGAAAATTATTTTTAATATAAGTTGTAAAACTATAGGTATTAATAATTTTATTAATCGCTATGCTGTCATCACTTGTATCATATAACTAGAAATTTCGTATCCCAGGACAAATGATGACAAGCAATATGGCACAAACGAGGTCAAGCCTCGCCTTTAAAATACAAGATTATAACACCAGCTCTAGGATTGGATATGATTCACATTTAATATTCTGTTTGCGAGTTTTGATATATATGTGCTTTAAATCTACAATAAAGTTTTAAAAATGTATTATCCGTGAGTTGCCAGAGTAGGAATACGTCTAACTAACCCTCCATTTCAGTGTGGTGACGAAGTAAGAACCACCATCACCACCATTCACCATCCCCTATCTAATCCATGAGTGGTTGTAAGTGACGACTTAGGGATATAAAACTCATATAACATTTATGCAATAGAAGGAAAACTGGCAAAGAACCCTATATCAATAGGCCTGATCAGCGTGATATAATAACTTAACCGTGGTACATATATGAGCTGAGATGATGATGATGAACACTCCCTTATTTGCAAATGTTATGTGTGATAAAAGAAAACAATACACAAATAGCATCATTGCTAAAGAAGGAAGAGTTGAAATAACACCACATGTTCTGTCTCACCAACGTTAGCATAATCTATCCACCTCATACTGCATTTCCACTTTCTATCACGGCCTTTACTAGGCCAGCGTCGGCGGTATCTACGACACAGGGCCACAGATTCCCAAAGTGACATAAAAAAATACCAAATTATCAAAATTTCATAACTGCGACTAAGTTTTTAGTCGTGCATGGGTATTAGGAATAGAATTATATGTTTCTATTCCTAACTACAACGCATGTACCTATTACTCAACTTTAGAAGTTTCAAGATAATCATTCTTCGAATTAATTTATATAAAGGACAAAAAGCTAGAAATTATTGTAATTAGTGTAAATTTGGTTGATTTAATAAAATATATTCTCTCTATTTTATTAAAAATTTTGTATAACTTAAAATATTAAGTTCTTTATAGATTAAAACAAAAAGTTTATGAATGATAGATTTATTTTTATAAACATACATACATACATACCATCACGCCATGTCCCTTGCAGGGTAGGCAGAGAGGACAGAGTGCCGTAGAACTCTATCCTTGCATACTTCACTCGCTTCCTTAACATTCATAATTCTCTTCAAACACGCTCGCCGGTTTCGAAGACTCTTGACTCCACCTTCCTTCAGTACATGACCGATCTGGTCTAGTTAGGTTAGTCTCGGTCTCCCCCGGTACCTACATCCTTTCACTTTCGCATTGTATATCTTCTTAACCAGACGTTCGTTCGGCATTCTTTCCACATGTCCGAACCATCGGAGCATTCCCCTTCGCATCTTTACACCAATACTCTCTTTCATACCTACTCGTTCTCTTACGTCGTCGTTACGAATGCGATCGATCGATCATATTTTTATAAACTATACATTTTATCGTTACAGGCGAATAAGACTAGTTACTTAAGGACAGGGTTATAGAAACTCGTGCCGGTCGCACAAATGTTTGATTATGGCAATGTTTACAATAGCATGCATATAAAATAATACTCATTATCATCTCAACTCAGCCCTCCTATGTCCCACATTGAGAGGGAAATTGACCTACTATACCACGCTGGTCAGATGTGTTGGTATAGGGTTTTATTTCGGCCACTAACAAGTTCACGCTGCTCCGGTGGCCGGTCCAACGCCGAAGGCGAGGTTCACGGGTGGGTTACGGGTGTGCGTGCTTACGCCCCTCTGTCGCTCCGGACAGAGTAGTGCGAGGAGTGCGCCGACCGTAGCCCAACCCCAAAAAAAAAAAATAGGGTTTTATTTCGAGTTTTCCTTCTATTGCACAGATGCCATGTGCATATTATATCCCTTAATCGTCTTATACGATACCCACGGGTAAGATAAGGGGTGGAGAGATGTATTCTTACTCCGTCAGCACGCGGAAATAATACAATTTTTTTGCAAATTTCATCGCGTTTGCATTTGATTTATTATTTAACTTGTATAATCACCCACTCCTCATAAACATCCAATCGTAAGAATAATTATATTTCAAATATATAATATCAAAAATCATAACGCATATATTCAAAATTACTTTATAAGAAAAAAATACGGATGAAAATTAATAGCTACACCCGCAAGCTAATCAGTAACATAAAATGAAAGGCCATATAATATTTTTTTTTTTTATGAAGACAGTGATATTATGCTTTGAACTCAACTATTGATGTCTCATACCGACTCAATAATGATCAGTAATTTATATTGATGACGACGGAATTCCTCAAAATCATTCCACTCGTTCATTCATAGGCTCTTTGATTACAAAAACAGTGAAGTCATCGCTTAAGAGATTATTTAACTACTTACTGATTTAAGTGATTTCTTTTTACTTTTTTTTTTGTAAAAGGAAACGTACCTGCAACAAGAAAATAGAAAATTATATTTTTTTAAATATACAATGCACAAAGTGCGTAATGGTTTAGATACCGTCCTTCCGCACTAGTTCTGAGTATTCGATTCCCAAGTTCTGAGTCTGGGTGTAAATTGCATGTTTGTAAAGTCCCCCGCAACACAAAAACTATTTCCTTAGAGCAGGGTGATGTCTTTATAAAAAAAAAAAAATATGTCATACTTTTCACACCTTTTGGGTACAGGTTATCGTGTGATCACATTACGTTCAGACTATCCACTGCGGCAAGACGGCGTACAACCTCATGAACCTAGGTACATAAACTCTCTATCACCATTCAAGCGGGCCACCCCTATTGGGAAATATTTTGGAACGTCTCCCATAAAGATGGAATATATTTTCATCTTTATCGGAGCGAAAATTTGCTTATCATGCGTAACACCCACGCTCGTCTAATTGATAAGACGATTGGAATAAACTGCCACTAGTTATGCGTTCAAATCTCAAGTATGGCAATCATATTTTACTAACAAAACGTGTAACTTTTTATCTTCAAAGTGGTTAAAAGATTTGACAATGATTTTTATAATATGCTTATTATTACGTAATACGGTGAAATACATATATGATGTAAATGCTTTTTTTTTTGGTGGACTATGGACGCGTCTCGCCCCGCCGATTCGGTCCGGGGTGACGGAAAGGCGGCGCGTGACCCCATAGACCCACCGTAAAACTCCTCTCTCTTCGTCGTGCGAGCAGACCACCGGTACCTGATTTTTGACTTCGGTGGCTCATGATATAAATGCCTACCAGTCATAGTTTAAATAGAGATTTCAAAAAGGATAAAGTCCTTGCTATTGAAACTTTTTAGAAAACATCAAAACACTTTTTACTGATCCGAAAAGAAAACATTATGCTGCAAAAATCCATTCGTCTGGTAATTGAGTAAGAATTACCACTCCTTTCGTACCCATGAGCGTTCGTGAAAGACCAAAGGACGCAAGCAGGTAACATCACAAGAAGAGAAGAAAAATCGAAATAACTCCCGAAAAGATAATTCGAAATAAGCCCGTTTGACCAGCGTGGTACAGTAGGTCAATTCTGCTCCCACCGTAAATAATGTTCAAGCTCAGCAGTAATATATAAGCTGATGATGATATAAAGATCACCAGCGACAAGTAATGAATGGTCCAATCTCGGTTTAGATTTTGATCTTATTACCAACAGACCTTCTTCTTTTATTTTGCGGTGGACTATGGACGCGGTCTCGCCCCGCCAAATCGGTCCAGGGTGACGGAAGAGGCGGCGCGTGACCCCATAGACCCACCATGCAAAACTTCTCTCTTCGCCGTGCGAGCGGGTAACCGGTACCCGATCTTTGTATTCGGCGGCACCAACATAAACCTCGCTATAGAAAGTGCTACTGATCAATTTGCTAGTATTGTCCCGCGTAGGAATATTTTAACTAATACGCTATTTGTATAGTCACAAATATTCAACTAAAAGTCACGATAAACATAAAAATAATACATAATCCCGCGCAAAGAAAACGCTCTAACCCAAAAAACCAATAATCCGTTTCTCCGAAACGGTCGGTCAATTTTTAATCCCATGGATATATTTAGCCACAGAATAAATAACGTTTTATTACTGGTACAATTCGTACTCGCGTATCGACGGTACCTCGTTGACATCGCATCGATACCAGCAGATAATGTACGTATATCTTTTGTGATACTTTTATAGGTCATATTGAAATGAATAGGGGCCATGTTAGTTGGGCTTTGGTACTGAAATTGTAAGGGAAAACTAATATTTCGCCTTTATTGGTACATCATAGATTAATGTGCTTTCTTAATTTTGATCATTAATCAAACGCCAAAAGGTCTAACTCGAAATTTGTTAAAAGCAATAGAAAATAGTTTGCTTGATTCAAAATGTGTATATAATTTTGTGGTCAATTTCTTTGTAATAAATATAGAAAATATAGTTTTTACTCGTAATTTGAGCATATCATGAAGCAATACCTATAAGCTGTTGGATGCAAGTGTTATCTATGACGCTCTAGTTCTCTAAATAAGATCTACTTGCAGCAGTATATGACGAAGGTTTGGTACAATAAATTAAAAAACCATTGTAAATATTTCCTATAAGATTTTCGTTATTATAAAAAATAAGAAATTGTAAGGAAAGTATAAAACATAAGATTTAGGCTTTTTTTTCTGGCGGCGTGCTACGGAGTGGACACGACCCATTAATCCATCCGGGGCGATGGGAGAAGCGGCGCACGACCTAGTAGACCCGGCCTACAACGTACCTATCGTGCGGATGGGTCACCGGAACGGAAGGTCCTCTACTTGGGTGGCCCACCCGGCTGTCTACGCGAGTGTCCTCTCGAATCGAACGTACACTGCGTTGTGTCCTCGTCGCTGCCGAATATTACCAAGCCTCAATTCTTTTGAATCCTATATATGATTTCATAATAATTAAAATTTAAAGTGATTCATAATCAGAATAAATAACTGTAGTTTGCGATACAATATATTTTAAATAACATATTCAAAGCCGTATTCCATTCAACTGTTTAGTTACTTAGCATCCATTGAGATAGTTATTAGACTACCAAATACAAGACCATATTTCTGTTGTAATAATTTAATGACGGGTAATAAAAAATGAATAGGATAACATCAAAATTCATTACAATCCGAACATAATTCCTTTCAATGTCGTATTTATAGGATTATACTAAATCCTGTCGCAAGGTCATCCTTTGATAGTCTCTATTAAAAAAAAATATCAATGAAGTCAGCCAGCGCACAAAACAGATGGCCGTTTTATTATAGCCATTCGAACTAAATTATTTTACAGTCAAACGTAAAACCTCGTTAAGAATAAATAGTTACGAAGCGTAAATGTTTTTTAAAAGCAAGTCAACCGGCGTAATAAACCTAATTATAAAAATATAAAAGTTGAATTGCTGCAATAGTGGTTAAACGGGCGCCTGTTACACCGAAACGTAACAAGATATATTAAAAATTTGAATATTTTTGTTCAAAAGAAAAAAAAATATAATTATTCATTAAAGATGTTTGTAAAAGCTCTTAGGTTACTTTCAGTAGCTGAGTAAGCGTCGTGCGCAATACGGTCCTGACGCTGACGACCGTTGCTAAGACGATGCTCGATCACGTCAGAAACTGGGACGCGGTCGCCGTCTTCTGTGAGGTAGTAGTCTCGCAGGAAGATGGCGGAGCGTATCGAAGAGGAGATTGGCCACGCTGCCTGGGAGCGAGTACCTGTGCCTGTTGCCGCCCTAGCTGCGGTCACGGATGATCGGACTGGAGAATAGTCTGCCACCAGCAGCGAGACAGACCGCGCGAGGGCGACGTCCTAGCAACACTATTGAGTGTTGCCAGTTCGTTGCTGGAGATGAATCCGCTAGGCCGGCCCCGGATGTAAAGGAATTGGTACCAGTGGTGGGTCAAATGGCGATAGGGAGGAAATACGGTGGGTTATGGGGCCATCTGCCTGCCTTCCAACGCTCGGATGGAATGGACGGAGGGTATCCATACCACAGCACACCAAAATTACATATAGTCATCAATCTTGATATATAAGTTGAAAACTATAGCAGTGCC
Source organism: Lymantria monacha (assembly GCA_905163515.2). Classification (NCBI taxonomy): domain Eukaryota; kingdom Metazoa; phylum Arthropoda; class Insecta; order Lepidoptera; family Erebidae; genus Lymantria; species Lymantria monacha. The sequence continues at coordinate 6,389,232 of LR991107.1, read as the reverse complement.
CCTATATTATGTCCAAGATCCTGGGCATGTACTTCCTACACTATAGCATTTATTTGTCTACTAACACTAGTCTTTTTTTTGGTGGCTGACTATGGTATGGTCACATCAGGCCTAATATATCCTGGGCCACGGAGGGGGCGGTGAGCGATTCCATAACATGCCCTGCAACGTACCTCTCTACGCGGTGCGGGCGGGCCACTGGAAACAGGTATTTATCATCAGTGACTCATCCGGCGGGTTACCCTTTCAGGTATCGTCTCGAGTTGATGACTAGCGACTAGCCCTAAGCTGAAGTAGTATTTTATTTGGGATATTTTTTTTCTCGATAATATCAATTAGAAAATTTAATCTCTTGGTCTCTAACTTTATCCCTTATTATCTAATGATACTTTTAACAATAAAATTGTATTAACACATTGAATTCTTGTTCTATTACAAAAATAAAACGCATACTAAATTACATATTCCAAATAAACTCTCTAGTAAATGCAAAATAATTTATTTTATTTTCATATCACATGTGCCTTAAACAAACTACAAATTCCAATATGCTCTTTGAAAACAGATAACTACAAGTTTGTATAAGTACATAGAAAAGCCACCGGAATCCCACCATTAACGTAGCTACGTTGATTAAGCGTACACAAGTCCAGCATGACATTTCGTCTGACATGCCCTCAAACATGCGATAACACGCAAGTATTCAGTGTCAGCACATACTATCTGAAATATCATGTTACAATTGTGACAATAGTAATTTGTATGTTGTAAAATTGTCACGGAATCAGAGTAGATTATTATTTAAAGTGCTTGTGGCCGTCCATAAATCACGTGAGGTTTGGAGGGGGAGTAGTGTTTTTAACAAAAATCATGAAATATCACAAGGGAGAGGGGAGAAGTGTAGTAAGATATCACGTGTATTTATTTTCTCGTCAAACGCTGCAATTGTGACTTTAATATAATTCTAAAAAAAAATATCACGTGATTAATGGACGTCCCTCTACTAAGTCAAAGTAGGTAAATATTCGAAGTTTTTTGATGGTGGTGAATAGCATATTACAAACAAAATCTATCCATAATTAATTACTATAGCTACAATTTTTATACGAGTATTTATACTGGTGGTAATTTATCGTAGAAAATTGACATCATTAACATCTAACACGAATTCATGGGTACTTAGTAAAGACACCCTTGATTTATTCGTTGTAAAATGGAGTAATCGATTAGTACTCTACTAATTAATGTATGTCATTAGATACTGAGTCAGACAAAAGCCTCTTTAATTACATATGTCTCCTTTGTTTGTGTAACTTAAGCCTGATGCCATACCAGATGATAAGGAATATACAGAAAACATAATTGCCAATAATAAAAAAAAAAAGCTTATGATAACCTATCTGGACAACTTGATATTGTAAATAAATTTTCCTCTCAATATGAAAGATACTCGTGAACATGACATGGTATGGACATGTGATGAGACGGGATGAAAGTAACGTTGTGAGGAAAGTTTTAAGTATGAATGTTGAAGCCTTTAGAGGTAAGGGAAGACCGAAGAAAAGATGGATGGACCGCGTGAAACATGACATGGATAGACAAGGAGTGACCACAGAGATGAAGTATATATATATATATATATATATATATATATATATATATATATATATATATATATATATATATATATATATATATATATATATATATATATATACAGGGTGTCCCAAAATTCAACGATAAGCCGGCACCAGCAGGTGGACCTACATATGACTACTCGAGAACAAAAAAGAAAAAAATTCTACCTTGATTTTTTTTTTCATTACGACAAAAAAACCGATTTCTTTAAAAATCGACATCTTTTATTATATTATTAAGTGCCATTGCTACAATTTTACAAGTAATTCTGTGTTTTTTTTTGTATTGGTAAGGTAAGTAGCACTACTATCGATCACAACCATTAAAAATTCCAGAATATCTATAGTTTTTACACAAAAATCAACCAAAACTATGTTTTTTTCATAAATTATGTAAGATTTTGACTTTCAGCTCACTTTCACTCATCACAGTGAAAAAAAAAAGTATGGACACTACTGTGGCAAATAGTATTAAAAATTGGCGCAACTAACTACAATTCTAAAATGGTATAACATTCTAGGCAAACTAGCCACAAAAATATACTTAGGTGTACTATTTCAAAATAACAACCATACTTCGAAAATTGTTAGTGTTGATAGTAATCACTTTTACTATGTAGCCCAAATGTTTTTGTTGCAAGTTCTCAGAATTTGAATGAGACATGTGCGTAGTCCATAAGATAACATAAGTTAGACAGAGATAGAGAGATTATACGTTAGAGGGAGATAGATAGATGCTAATTGTTTAGTAACATTAATGCAGGTAGAGAAGTAATTAATGTCCTCAGCAGCACAGCAAGTCAGTACGCTCTACTTCTTTGTTTACTGCACACCGTTCTGTTTTAATTAAAGTGGCTCTGATACTAACGACTTTGGATTGAATTAAGTGACCTGGAAATTGACCTGACTTGGCATTATTTTAGACTGTGGTTTTGTGTTTTTTTAAAGAAGTTTTGCCTTATTTTCAAGTGTTTAGCATTCATTATGCCGCTACCATATACAGCGTTAGAATACGCTAATATGCACCTAATTTATGGAGAATGCCGATGCAATGCCAACGCTGCTAGCAGATTATATCGAGCAAGGTACCCTACTCTTCAAAGGTATCCGGATTATCGCGTATTTATTAACGTGCATCAAGCATTTTCGGAGGGTCGTATACCATCTGACAGGAGAAACGCTGGAAGACCTAGATCGGAACACGATGAAGAAGTTCTCAAAGAAATAGAAAGCGATACAACTACCTCTGTACGTGGCATACAAGTAGCAACGGGAATTCCAAAAAGTACTGCACATAGAATTTTAAAACGTCACCAGTTTCATCCATATCATTACAGGCGCGTGCAGGCGTTATTACCGCGGGACTATCCACTGCGGGTCGCATTTTGCCGTGTAATGCTGCAAAAACACAGGGAAGATCCCCAATTCTTAGACAAAGTCTTATGGTCGGATGAAACAACCTGCAAGAAAGATGGCTATTTAAATCTTCACAATCTTCATAGCTGGAACAATGAAAATCCGCACCTGGTGAGAGAAGACAAATCCCAATATCAATTTAAGGTTAACCTATGGACGGGCATAATAAATGGAAAAGTGATAGGGCCCTTTGAGTTACAAGGAAACATAGATGGCAATAGCTATTTGAACTTCTTACAAAATGAGTTACCAGGATTATTAGAAGACGTGCCCTTAAGTGATTTGCAAAACATGTGGTTTCAAAACGATGGTTGCCCAGCTCACTATGCCCGCCCTGTGCGAGAGTACTTAGACCAAGAGTACCCAGGGCGTTGGATCGGGCGACTTGGTCCTATCTTATGGCCACCCCGTTCACCCGATCTAAATCCCCTGGATTTTTTCTATTGGGGTTGTCTAAAGGACAGAGTCTACTCAAAACCCATTGCAACCTTGGACGAGCTTCGCCAAAAAATAATTCAGGCTGTGGATCACATGAACAGAATCAGATATGCAAGAAAAATAAAACGTTCATTTTTAAGGCGATGTCGTGCCTGCATTACTGCCAATGGCAAACAATTCGAACATTTATTGTAATTTTAATAATATAGTAAATTCTAATCTCTCTATATCTATCTCTTTCTAACTTATGTTATCTTATGGACTACGCACATGTCTCATTCAAATTCTGAGAACTTGCAACAAAAACATTTTGGCTACATAGTAGAAGTGATTACTATCAACACTAACAATTTTCGAAGTATGGTTGTTATTTTGAAATAGTACACCTAAGTATATTTTTGTGGCTAGTTTGCCTAGAATGTTATACCATTTTAGAATTGTAGTTAGTTGCGCCAATTTTTAATACTATTTGCCACAGTAGTGTCCATACTTTTTTTTTTCACTGTGATGAGTGAAAGTGAGCTGAAAGTCAAAATCTTACATAATTTATGAAAAAAACATAGTTTTGGTTGATTTTTGTGTAAAAACTATAGATATTCTGGAATTTTTAATGGTTGTGATCGATAGTAGTACTACTTACCTTGCCAATACAAAAAAAATCACAGAATTACTTGTAAAATTGTAGCAATGGCACTTAATAATATAATAAAAGATGACGATTTTTAAAGAAATCGGTTTTTTTGTCGTAATGAAAAAAAAAATCAAGGTAGAATTTTTTTCTTTTTTGTTCTCGAGTAGTCATATGTAGGTCCATCTGCTGGTGCCGGCTTATCGTTGAATTTTGGGACACCCTGTATATATAGGATTGTATGGAAGGAGAAGACATATTGCGTCGACGCCAAATAAATTGGGACAAGAGCAAGTTAATGGATGGATGATGAAGGGGACTCGTGCTCAATATATGGATGTATCAAAGATGAAAGAGTTATTCTTTCTTTCATCTTTGCAGCTTCTATAGATGTAAAAAGAACAAAATAAATTCTTCGGTCTTACTTTCCAGAGGCGGATCGTAAGAGATAACGATAAAGGAATGTGAGCTGTGTTTGATGTGTGATAGCGGCTACGAATACTATCAATCCTTATTTTGCTCGTTAATGTTGTAAAAGACGACTAAGAGGTTTATATCAACCTGGGCCAACACCACCTGATGACATCTTGTCAATAATGACATTCCCAAGGAAGACTGACGTCAGGCAGGCGGCCGGTGATAAAACTACTGCAAACAACTTTTGCAATATGTACATACTATGGAATAAGAGTATATATTGCTTCAACACTAGGAAATTGGGATAGGGAATGTGTGCCAATAACACCACTACAAGAACAGTCAAATTCCAAATTATGAGAACCAAATTACTGTTTGCCAAATTTTCTTCTATTTTAGAGCAAATTAGCACCCGATGGTTGCATATAGAACTAAAAAGAAGAGGATCCAAGAAACAAAATAATAATAATTATTCAGTACGGTGTAAATATAATGTGGAAATTATGGAAAGGAACCGCATTTTACGATCGGGGTCTGTATAGACCGCACCCGTAAAGTACATTTGGCATAAACAAGTATTCACTTACACACATATTTTTTTAACTGTTAATACCATATTTTATACGTGTATAAATTTCCGTGTATTCGTATATAATTTCGCTGGTCCTTTTAAAATTGTAGACATACATAAAGAACTTTTGGTGATCTAACAAGTAAGACGGATGGTAAAATATACTTATATTTTATTACACATTCATTTATATAATATAATTATCCGTGTGGTGATGGAGTAAGAATACAATTCACCACCTCATCTTACCCGTGGGTGATCGTAAAAGACGACTAAGGTATATAAAACGCATATAACATCTATGCGAGAGAAACAAAACTCGAAACAAAACCCTATACCAACACGTCTGACCAGTGTTTATACAGGACTAGATAGTAGGTCAATTTCCCTCCCATTACGGAGGAGGTTCGAGCCCAACAGTGGGACATATATAATCTGTGACGATGACGATATATAATATATTTTAGTTTTAGGGCCACACTGATGTTTTCTGTCACACAGTTTTCATCGTTTATAACGATGGCCGGTTCCTCGGGGTAGTACCGCATTCTCGCAGAAAATCAATTTCTGGTCAGTGACAATATTGCGCTTCGGTCGGTGAACGATAGAGCTGGAAGCCCAAATTTCTGGTTGGGTTTTAGTTGGAAGGCAGCGGCCAAATTGCAACCCTGGTCTTGAAGGGATCTATGACCGACAGTTTTTTTTTCTTTTTAAAAATCATTAACAAACAGGTGCGCTGTCAATTCATTTATTATCAATAAAAAAATATATCTACCCATATAGAGACAATTTATTTATTTATTTCGGCACCTGCCCGTGAGAGTAGCAAAAATCAGCAAAGGTATACTAAGATAGGGGTTTCCTGCAATTGAGAACACGGCTCCCAAGCCTAGCGATTACAGAGACCTTCGCGTGGAGATCTACAACCAACAACATAAGATCAATAGCCCGTGGGATGAGTTTTAAGCTAATTTGTTAATGTGAATGAATATGATTCGTTATAATAACATAATTTATTTTAATACCATTATGGCCGCCATCATTGTGTTAGACTATCTTAAGAATTAAAAAAAAAATCTTGCAACATCATCATCATAATCACGGCCCATATATGTCACACTGTTGGGTAACCTACTATACCACACTAGTCAGACGTGTTGGTATAGGGTTTTGTTTCGAGTTTTCCTTCTCTTGCATAGATGTTATATGCGTTTTATATCCCTTAGTCGTCTCTTACGATCACCCACGGGTAAGGTTAGTGAATTGTATTCTTACTCCGTCACCACACGAAAATCTTACAACGTTTTCATACAAAGCTTTCTAACTTTTGAAATAAAACTATTTTTACGGATTCGGGAGGACAGTCCTTCCGTGTCCATGAACACTGTAATCTTCGAAACGTCGGGAAATTAAAAATCAAATACAAACGTGATAGAATCCATAATAATAGTTTTATTTCATATGTGTAATTATTGTGTGAACATCAGAAATTATTAAGGTTTCTAACTGATAAAACAACAGACTCATAAGAGATGTGATTGTGGTTCTTTTTCAATTCACTAACAAGTCTTACAGCAAAAGCAAAGTAAATTATATATGTGTACCAAAATTTCAATCTAATTAGACGCTGTTAAGTTCCCCAAATTAGGCTTGTAAGATTTGTATTTGACATACTTAAAATACAAACAAACATTACAAATTAATTAAAAGCTTATAAAAAGCATTTTATTCCCTACTTTGTCAATTAATTGTGTTAGTTGATTGCGAATTACCGCCTACTTGTTTACTAAACATTATAATTTGAAATATTTGCCAAAATAAAGCTAGTCTTATAATTCCAAGATTTTTAGCTGTCATCCTCAACATTAGGCGTATGGGTTGCGCCAAGGTAGCCACTGTAACCGCTGCACTAAATAATAATAGGCCTTTAAATTCGGAGCTGTTTTTCTGTAATATAGATTATTTTTAAATAAAATGTAAATACTTAGAAAGATTTTTTACGTGCTTTTGTAAATCTTGAAATTTAATTCATCTATAGTCCGACTCAGAATTCACTATTATTTAGGTAACGCAAAGTAAATGTTAGGGGATGCGTAAGAAAGGCATACCTCCGAGGGTACTTCACGATGTTGGTGATAAACATCGTATGACTTATAACTTAATATCACCCATATTCCATATTTTTAAACATATAACTAAGATTTAATATAAGGTAGTCAGTATTTTTATACATGTGACTATGGCTTAATATGGGTAGTCGGTATATTTAAACATCATAATATCTATCATTTTATAAGTAGATAAAATTGTTATAAAAAAAAATTGCGAAACAAAATCATCAGTCTTACTATTATGGTAATAAAATATGTCAATTTTCTTATCACTGTGAAAGAAGTTAAAAACGAATCACCGGTTGAAAACACAACGTCTAAATTGAGAAGATGGTAATGTTAGCAATAATAAAAACCTCTTTTATTGTACGGGAGCCCCTTAATAATTTTTTTTTTTTTTAGTATTTGTTATAGAAATACATCATCTGGGAAAATTTCAATTGTATTTGATAGCTAGTATCACCGTTCTCGAGATACAGCTTGGTGACAGACGGACGGACAGACAGCGAAGTCTCAGTAATAGGGTTCCGTTTTTACACTTTGGATATGGAACCCTAAAAAAATACGATTACATAATCATATTTATGGCAAATTTAACTACCGTAATACAATATGAAATACTAGTTTAAAGAGAAATGAATGAGAATAGTAACTTAATAGAAATAAATTTTTCATAATCTATCACTGTAAATTAAACAAAAATCGCAACAACGAACGATCATACTTTTCTAAAAGTATTTTAAATACACGTTCATTATATCCGACTGAATATAAAGAAAAAATGAAATCAGAGTTCCACTTGAATTCACATAACTTTAATTTTTGAAGCTGCAACTATATTTAGCTTTCATATATACCGAACTGCAATCAATAAATATATTAAATACGCTGCAATACAATCGAGCAATTTATATGAAAGCTGCAAAATGCGCGGTCAATAATTATTATTTAAAATTAATCAACTGCTAAATAATTATTCAGTCCAATTTCAGATTAATTAATTGATGACATTCTAAAATTCATGAAACGCTAGGTCTATTATAAAGGCAATAGCGTATATAAAGATATAAAATATTTAAGCGAGCTATATAAAGATTGAATTGACGCGACATTATTAAATATTTATTTGTACAGATCCTTTGTGATCGAAAATATATTTTTGTTGAATATTTTACGAGCGCTTAGTCTGATATTATTTTTATGGCTTTAGATTAACGAGTTTGCTAACTTTTGCAGTGCATTGTGTATTTTCGCATTCGTCCGTTTGAAATAATTAAATTTTAGTGTTTTCGAACTGCTTCACATTATTCATTACTTATTTGAGGTAGGATCACATTATTAACCGATTTCTGTCTAGGGCTGCGGGCCGGTCCGTCCGGGGTAGTACCACACTCTCGCAGAAGATCGACGTCTGAGTAAAGGCAAAATGCTGTTGTGCTTCGTTCGGTGAGCGAGAGAGCCGGCAGCCCAAATTTCTGGGTGGGGTTGGGGTTTTTGTTGGTGGCAGCGGCCTAACTGTACCATTGGTATTACAAAGGTCCATGGGCGGCAGAAACACTTACCTATAGGTGTGCTGCTTGCTCGTTTGCCAACATCAGCAATAAAAACAATCATCCTAAATGTTTAGAGAAATTTTATATGTCTGTCTGGATGGATGAGCAAAGAGAATAAATTACTTTGTTCATCCGAACATACGTCTCTATTGTATCACTGCGCTGCTATCAAGACACCATAAAATAATAAACTAAAGCCAATTAAGGACACTGGAACCGATTCCTTGACCTTTTTGACTTTGAGTTCTCTATCTTTTCAAGGAACAAAGGCTTGAACGTCTCCATCTCAAGATCAACCTTTCGGCCGTTGACAACACCCTAGAGCGCTTATGCTCTTACATGATTGTTATTAAACATTTATGGATCTTATATGTAATATCATAATTTCAGCGTAAATGATTGCGTAATAACAATTTGGGCTAAATATAATAAATAAAATAAATTAAGTACCTTTGATATCCTTTTTATTGTCATCGATGAGATCTTTAATATGACGTTAATGCAGAAATGGGGCTGCCGTCGATTCTATAACCACGAGCACCAATTACAGAATGCTATCAAATAAACTCGTCTATCCGTGTGGTGATGGAGAAAGAATACAATTCACCAACCCCTATCTTACCCGTGGGTGATCGTACGAGACGACTAAGGAATATAAAATGCATATAACATCTATGCAAGAGAAGGAAAACACGAAACAAAACCCTATACCAACACGTCTGACCAGCGCGGTATAGTAGGTTAATTTCCCTCCAATTACGGAGGAGGCCCAACAGTGGGACATATATGGTCTGTGATGATGATGATGATGAAACTCATGTATACGCCAAAGCCTATCTATGAATTTTATGACTTATTTCTTATTAAAACTATAGTCTCGAAAAATCGCCTGCACTGGACATCAATCCTGTATCATCTCGATGTTCAACAGAGTAATTAAATTCTCTGGGTTTATTATAATTATATGATGGTATCAATATCTTTAACTGGCTTGACTGTCTCGTTAGTCCAACGGCATCATAACAGCTCATAACTCGTGATATAAAAAAAAATTTAAAAGTATGTTTGCTTAAGATGACAAAATAATTCCATAGAAAGTAACATTATTTAAATCCATATTTTTTATGTCATATTTGCTTGCAGGAGAAATGAAAATTGCAATAGATATTCTCCAGGTACTTGCTGCTCACTTATCTGGCGAGACGCTCAGCTGATTTTAAAACTCTCATGGGTAAGAAACGGATGACGAGAATTTCTTTTTAATTGCTTATGGTGGCAAACGAGGAAATAACACAGCTGATGTACAGCGAGGCCGCTGCCTACCAACCAAAACCCTTCTAGAAAGTTGGGCTGCCAGTTCTTTCGCTCACCAAACAAAACGCCACTGCTTATTGCTACAGCTCAGAGGTCGATTTTCTGCGAGAGTGTGGTACTACCCCGGACTAACCGGCACGCGGCTGTAGACAGAAAATTGTCACCCTACCACTATAATTGTATTCTTGTACCATTGCAAAATGGGGAACCACATTCCTTGTCAAAAAAAATTAAAATCGAGTTTCCGTTTTCTTGCTCAAGTTACATATATATATAAATATTATTACGCCATATCCCTTGCTAAGTAGGCAGAGAGAACAGAGTGCCAGAGAACTCTATCCTTGCATACTTCACTCGCTTCCTCAACATTCATAATTCTCTTCATACACGCTCGCCGGTTTCGGAGACGCCACTTGTTGACTCCACCTTCCTTCAGTACGTGACCAATCTGGTCTAGGTAGGTTAGTCTCGGTCTCCTCCGGTACCTACATCCTTCCACTTTCGCATTGTATATCTTCTTGCTCAAGTTAACTATTAATATTTCTTATTCATCTATTCCGACAACAGAAACGAAAGAGTCAATACTTAAATTTTTAATCAGTCATAATGTAGAGAACTTCTAACTCATAATATCTAAGTATATTCAAATACATTAAATAAATGTAACATTTCATATATAAAATATGTCACACTCCCAAATTGTACATAAGTGTTTCTTAACACCATATTCGAGCAAACATATTACACATAATAAATTTATCAGGACATTTGTAAGTGTCATTTGCAATATTTTTTATATATAATGCGTGTTTAAAACCATAGAGTAAGGGAATCGTGGGTTCAAAATGAGCAATGGAAGCAAGTGAAGCATAGGACTTCGTAACATTCCCTCACGCGATCGTATTACGTGCAAACGCGTGTAAAATTGAAGAGAGATTGCTTCGAACGACTGATATGTGTGTGTATCGCGGTTTGAGAAAGGCAGTATGTTACACAGAATTGTAACTATGAAAATATAATACCTCATATACGTCCCCACTACCGGCCATAGCCTTCCATAGTAATAGGGAAGTACTACTTTAAAGATTTCATTATGCAAATATACTTTTATACATTTCTGGTGGTAGCATTGCTGTGTGGTAACGACTACCAATATCTATCAACCTTTACATTGCTCGTGGATGTCGTTAAAGACGACTAAGAATTTTAAATCGAACTGATCCAACTCCACCTGATCAGATGGCATCTAGTCAACAATTACATTCCCAAGGAGGGTTGACATCAGCCACCGAAGACAATGATCGGGTACTCAGACAAGCGGCAATAACTTTTACAATGTGTATATTTACATATTACGTCGACCTCTAATAATTGGTATAAGAGCAGGAGAATGATAACTATCAAACAGGTTTGGTATTTATATTATCATACAGTTAATAAAGTACCAGGTAATAAAGATAAAACGACAGTCTCATTACTAATAGAACAAAGAAACAAGAAATAAGATACTTGCTGAGTGAGAAAAAAAAAGGTTAATCTCCTCAAATCTAATAACTGTGTTGCATATTAAAAAACAGTCACTAAAACAAAATCAACAATAGAAAATAGAAGAAAATAGAACTAATGGAATTTATTCATCCATTCACAATCCGTTATATAGGACTCCCTACAAAGGAAGTATGATTCCATAATCGCGACGCTTGAAAGGCGGGTTCGCTATCGTAGTTGATGTAATGGGTTCCCCAGAAGAGCACTGCTGCCCACTGCTTGTGTATTAGAAATATTTACATCCAGAGTTTAATAGCTGCAAATAATAAAGATCTTCCGTGTGGTGACGGAGTAAGAATACTATTCACCACCCCAGATCTTACCCGTGGGTGATCGTACGAGACGACTAAGGGATATAAGACGAATGTAACATCTATGCGAGATAAGGAAAACTCGAAACAAAACGCTACACCAAGTCTGACCAGCGCGGTATAGTAGGTTAATTTCCCTCCCATTACGGAGGAGGCCCGAGCCCAACAGTGGGACATTTATGGGCTGTGATGATGATGATGATGAAATAATAAAGATATATGTATATAATAAATTAATTCTCTATCTAAACTCTCTTTAACATTAACTTTTCACTTCATCAAAATAGAAAAGAGGTATTTTTAATTATAAGTATTTTACACTTTATTTCAAGACGGTAATGAGGAATCAACTAATAGAAAGTGAACAAAGCTTGTACCACAATTTTCTTTTTTTAATTAGCATTATATCGCAATTTTGTCATATAAATTTAGTCCAATTGATATACAATAATTTAACGATCAATTCTCCGTGTGGTGACGGAGTAAGAATACAATTCACCACTCCCTATCTTACCCGTGAGTGATTGTAAGAGACGCCTAAGGGATATAAAACGCATATAACATCTATGGAAGAGAAGGGCAACTCGAAACTAAACTCTATATCAATACGTCTGACCAGCAGGTCAATTTCTCTCCCACTATGGCGGAGGCTCGAGTCCAATAATGGAGCTGAAATGATTATGATGATGATGATGATGATACGATTAATACGATATACATATATGTTGGAGAATTACCTTACGATTATAGATAACAGCAATTTTGCACTCTCCAATCAGAGATTCAAATATGAATTCACAATAACCTGCTTATTATGCTACTAGAACTCAACAAACCAGCCGTATTAATAATAACCATAATACAATAAATTCGTTGCTCCTGAATAATGTTCATTAGATGAATCATATATTGAAAGTTCAGAAAGCGGATATAATAAATGACTTCGAGGGTGGTTATTGTGGCTACGAAACGAAATGACAAATATAGCGTGTAAAAACACAAAGAAATTGCAATGTTTATATGTAAGAAAATTAAAATATTTCGTTTGTTACATTAAAGTAGTTGAAGTAATTAAATATTTATATTACTGAGAAATAAAATAAACAAACTTGCTGTGTGGTAGTTGCTAAGAATACTACCAACCCTTACTTTGGTCGTGGATGTCGTAAAAGACGACTAAGAGCCTTACATCGACCTTTTTTTTTTTTTTTTTTTTATTGGTGGGCTATGGGTGCGTCTCGCCCCGCCAAATCGGTCCGGGGTGACGGAGAAGGCGGCGCGTGATCCCATAGACCCACCGTAAAATCCTCTCTCTTCGCCGTGCGAGCGGACCACCGGTACCCGATCTTTGTCTTCGGTGGTCCGCTCGGCGGTTTACCCTCGCGGGTTCCTCTCGTCGACGCCCCGACAGATTTCGCCGTCGGGGCGTCGCCCTCACGCGGTGGCCTCGCGTCGGGTGACCGGACAATTCCCCGGTCCGATCACCCGAGGCCTGGGTTAGGGCGGCATCAGGCGCAGGTATTCGCGCCTGCGCCGCCCCGGCCGCTGGCGGCGGCCCGGGTCGCGGGAGTCCTCCCTGACTCGTTCCGCCGCCTCCTTCCGCGAGATGACAGCCTCGCAGAAGGCGGCGACCGCGTCCCAATTCCTGACGCTGTCGACCATCGCCCTCGCGACAGCCGGCAGCGCCAGGTCAGCACCGATAATAGCGACGAGGTCGCGGCGCTGCCCGTCCCAGCCCGAGCATTCCTCGAGCGTATGTTGCGCCGTGTCCTCGTCACTACTGCAATGATGGCAGCCCGGAGTCCACTCCCTGTACACGACCGTGTGCAGGTATTTCCCGAAGCACCCGTGCCCCGTCAACACCTGCACCAGTCGGAAGGTGAGGACCCCGTGCCGCCGCTCCATCCATTTCATCAATACGGGCCGGAAGGCTTCGACGGTCACGATACCGTGTCTAGGCCTCTCCAGCCGCGTAACCCAACGGGCGATGACGTCTCGGCGGGCGTCCTCGCGCCAGGTGGCTATCTCGCTCAACGATGGGGAGCCACCCTCCTCGCGCACTGAGGTAACCCGCCGGTAGAGGTCGGAGAGCATCTCCGCCTCTAGGTCCCACGGGGGTGTCCCGGCCAATAGGCACGCCGCCTCTGTCGACACCGTGCGGTACCCGCGAATGGCTCTGACCGCCATGGCTCGCTGTGGCCTCCACAGAACCGCCCTGAGCTGGGCGTTCAGAGCCCTCGCCCACACGGGTGCGCCGTACATGGCCATCGAGCGGATGACCCCCGCATACAGCCGTCGGCCCTCGAAACTGGGTCCGCCCACATTCGGCATGAGCCGAGAAAGGGCGGACGCCGCGCCGACCAGCCGGGGAGCAATCTGTCGGAAATGCTCCCGGAACCACCATCGCCCGTCGAGCACCAGACCCAAGTACTTCATATGGGCCTGGATGTTGATCTGGATGGAGTTGACGACTAACGAGGCGCCGGTTGGCAGCCTTACGCGTGGCCCATGGAATAATAGGGCCTCCGTCTTATTTAAGGCCACCCTGAGCCCCAGCGCCTCGATTCGCCTGACCATCTCCTCGGTGCCGAGAGTGGCCAGGCTCGCCGCCTCTTCGAGTGTCCTGCCCCGGGCTGTGACGAGCGTGTCGTCAGCATAGCACACCAAGCTCAGCCCGGGGGGGAGACTCCCTCTCAACGCCCAGTCGTACCCGATGTCCCACAGAGTCGGCCCCAGAACCGACCCCTGTGGAACACCGCACGACATGACCTTACATCGACCTGGGCCAACTCAATCTGATGCCGTTTGGTTAACAATTACATCCTTAAGGAGGGTTGATGTCTGACAGGCGGCCGGTCATAAAACTATTGCCAATAACTTTTACAATATGTACTATGAAAGAAGAGTAAGCACATATTGTATCGACCCCAAGTAATTGTGATAAGAGTAGCAGAATGATGATGATGTTGAGTATTAGATCACCAACAGTTGGTGTTCATTCTCATTCATACAGAATGATAATGAAATAGAAATAAAATTCCTTGCAACCGATTGCAGCTTTACCTATCAGATTCAGCATCAAATGTTAAAAATCAAATGCAAACGCGATAGAATCCGTAAAAATAGTTTTATTTCAAATGTGTAATAATCGCGTAAACATTAGAAATTAGCAGGTACAGCATAGTTTTATTTATCCGAATGCGGGCGCTTTCTTAGACAAGGACTAAGAAATGAGACTCCAAAATACTCAAGTATTTGTATTGATTTATTTTTAGTTTTGCAATCGATTTATTAATTATAATGATAACAAGTCGGTAACATAATGGTTTCAGATGTTTACGCGAGTATTAAGGAGGACTGTCCTCCCGTGACCATGATCACTATAAAGTTTTCGAAACGTCGGGAAATTGAAAATCAAATACAAAAGCGATAAAATCCGTGAAAGTAGTTTTATTTCAAACAAGTGGATAGATTTTTTAAGTTCGTTAAGCACTGATTTTTTGAGTATAGAGAAGATGATTTTAATAATACAATTTCACACGCACGCAGATAACACATTGCTTGATTTATTTGAGTAGGTGCTGATCCTAAACATTGTCTAAAATTATGTTCTAATTATTGACTTTGTAATGCAACCGGTTCGACGCACGTTTGTTGGATGGTTTTAAAATTTTCAAGTTTATGAAGGACTTAGAAACAAATTTTGTGTAACAAATTAAGTCTTTTCTTCAGTTCCGAAATACTTGTGTTGCATTGATATAAAAGTCGGAAATTACATCATATCTCAAATTCCAAATTTTAATCATTATATCAATAAAAACTTGTTTATGAGCGAAAAATTTATGTCACGCGTAGGATACTAAACTACACCTAACTATTGGGAATCCGTTCCAATCGTCCTACCACTTAGATAAGTGCTCTGTTGTTTGACATTCAATTGGCGGCTCGTATTATTTTGTCTTATATTACCTATATTACTACTTATTGTCTCGTATTACCCGTCGATGATTACACATTATGCAGATTTTAATACAGTTAGAATTGTATTAAACGAAGACGCGAGCTTCTTATCCAAATGACTGAAATTTAGCATTTAATTTGCCAGATTACATTAGAAAAAATCTTATTTACGAGCGAAAAATGTCATCACATCTATTGGAAATCTTACATCAAATTATTATAGAAAAATGGAAGAAGCCACAGCTGTATAGCAAATACTTTGATAGCAAAACAAAATAATATTATTAGAACAGGTACGGTGTAACACGTTGCCAAAGTTAATGCGTTTTATTATGTGTGAACGAAAATTTGATACTAGTCGCGTGTTACGTTACTCTAAGCGTATAAACGAGATGGGTTCCGAAACCTGTGATTTACGAAGCAACCCTAATAGGCAATTGTGGCGCCAATTGCATTACTACGCAATCCGAGAGACGCTTGTACGTTTTGCAAGGGTAATTTTTTATTAATGGAAAATTGAAAAATTTTCGCAGTCAAAAACTGCTTTGATGTATAGCGGGCAAAAATAACACATCATTTTATAAATTAATTTAGTTTTTTTTATTAGATATTTTTTTGATATTGTGTTTATTATCAATTATTTTCCTTAGCCATATTTAGTTATGCCACTTTAGTTTAACCATCTTTAGTTATCTTTAGCCATCTTTAGTTATGTCACTTTAGTTCAGCCATCTTTTATTATCTTTAGCCGTCTTTACTTCAGCCATCTTTAGTTATATTTAGCCATCTTGAGTTATGCCACTTTAGTTCAGCCATCTTTAGTTATCTTTAGTCATCTTTAGTTATGCCACTTTAGTTCAGCCATCTTTAGTTATCTTTAATCATCTTTAGTTATGCCACTTTAGTTCAGCCATCTTTAGTTATCTTTAGGCATCTTTAGTTATGCCACTTTAGTTTAGTCATCTTTAGTTATCTTTTGCCATCTTTAGTTATGCCACCGACGACAAAGAAAAAGTTCCGGTGGCCCACTCGCACGGCGTGGAGAGGAACATTGCGGAGCGGGTCTATGATGTCGCGCGCTGCTCCATCAGTCACCCCGGACGGATTTAATGGGTTGTGACCGGACCATAGCCCGCAGCAAAAAAACCATCTTTAGTTATGGGTCAAGACAAGATTCTGCCACGGCGAGCTTCACTGAGGGTGGAGGACTGACCTTCGTAACGACCACTTACTGTCTCGGCTAGAGTTGTATCAGGCGCAAAACGGTAAAACCAAGTATCGAACCAGAGCTGTCTGGGTTATACTAGTAAATTTCCAAACTAAGCTATGCCCATTCTCATAATAGGGCGTTAACATTTTTCGATCACTTTCATAAAAATAAGTCATTGCCAAGTAAATGGATTTAACATCATCCTGAAAGAAAGATTGCACAGATGGCACAGTTATTACGCTGCTGAGCTACAGTGCTAAATGTCGCAGGTGGGATTCCAACGCCAGATAAGGTATCGTGCGATCCCCACCACAAATATTTTTTCTGAGTCTAAATGAAATTTGTGTCCATTAATTGGATGTATATAAATTGGGGGACTTTTGCAAATCGTGAATTAGTTAAGTTAAGGGATTTTTTTTTTCTTTTTAAATCCTGTGTTATAAACAAAGTGGTAATGAACCCGACACTTGTGTTTTTTTTTTATTTTATACTTTTTTTTTTCAAAGAGAATTTTTTTTTAATATTCCCCATATTACAAACATATATTTAACGAACGCAAATTACACCCAGACAAGGAACAACAATTTGTAGATCGCACAAAGTATTGTCTTACATGGGAATCGAACCCACGACATTGGTACAATAAGGTATTAACCATAACACCATCTGTGCAGTCCTTAAATCGCTATTTTACATCTGAATGCGTGAAGTCCTTACGATACGAGGGTTTCCTTAGAGCAACCAAATGTCTTTTCAAAAAAAAAAAATAAAAGAATATATGTAATAGTGCACGTCTATAGACTGATGAATGGACAGATACCCTCTTTAGTTATAACATATAACAATAAAAAAAAATTGAAAAAGCAGAAACAGGTAGAAATAAAATATGCCAATTTTTCACTCGACAAAGGGTATTCGTATATGAAAAGGCAATTGGAAAAGGGTTCGCCCGAAATATTTCCATACATCACAAATTGACTATAGTCAGCCGAAATGTGAATTGAGTGGGCCTACTAAAGCATCGATGATGGCCAAACGATAGTATCGTTTCAAAAGTCGTAAAAATATACATATTTATTGTAAACGATGTAAACTCAAGACTTGATCTATACAATATAAAATATACGATTTCTAACTCAATAATAATTTCTCATCTCCTATACGTAGGCACCGGGAGAGACCGAGACTAACCTACTTAGACCAGATTGGTCATGTACGGAAGGAAGGTGGAGTCAAGAGTCTCCGAAACCGGCGAGCGTGTATGAAGAGAATTATGAATGTTGAGGAAGCGAGTGAAGTATGCAAGTATAGAGTTCTCTGGCAATCTGCCCTCTCTGCCTACCCTGCAAGGGATATGGCGTGATGATATGTATGTATCTCCTATACGTGCCACTACTGGGTTCGAGTCTCCCCCATAATGAGACGCAAATTGATCTATTATACCACGCACTGATCAGAAGGGTATACATATATAGGATTTTATTCCGAGTTTTCCTTCTTTAGCACGGAAATATCTGTACATTATATTGCTCAGACGTTGTTTAGAACATCTACGGTCAAGAAAGTGGATAATGAATAGTAGAAGGGATAGTATTACTTTTACATACATACATACATATCATCACGCCATATCCCTTGCAGGGTAGGCAGAGAGAACAGAGTGCCAGAGAACTCTATCTCTGCATACTTCACTCGCTTCCTCAACATTCATAATTCTCTTCATACACGCTCGCCGGTTTCGGAGACTCTTGACTCCACCTTCCTTCAGTACATGACCGATCTGGTCTAGTTAGGTTAGTCTCGGTCTCCCTCGGTACCTACATCCTTTCACTTTCGCATTGTATATCTTCTTAACCAGACATTCGTTCGGCATTCTTTCCACATGTCCGAACCATCGGAGCATTCCCGTATTACTTTTAATATACTTATAATGTAACTATTTGCTTATCCACGTTTTTTTATTGCTAATTGTGGCAAACGAGCAAACATCACACCTGATGGTAAGTATCACTGCCGCCCATGAACCTTTCCAATACCAATACACAAAACTCAAACTCACCTAGTTGGACTTCCGCGTCTGTCGTTCACCGAACGAAGCGCAATAGCTCATTGCCATTACCCTGACGTCGATCTTCTGCAAGAGTGTGGTACTACCCGGATGGACCGGCCCGCAACTGTAGCCAGAACACTATCAACAGCATAGTCCTATCACTAAGAGTCTACTGCATGAGATAGACTTCCACACGAGACAATACTATAATCGCTACAATTGGCAGGCGGTTTGACGAGGGTATAAAGTGTTATATTATATACTAGCAGACCCGGCCACGCGTTGCTGTGGCCTCAGTAACACGTGGTAGCTATGCTAAAAACTTGTAGCTTATATGAAACGTTTGTACGTTTAACATAGCGCCATCTATTAAATACTCAATCCAGTCAACAGATACCGCCATCTATTAGAATCGTTTGGAGATAACAGATAATTGTGACTGTAAAATAATAGACAAATAATTTGTAATAAAATAATATTGCGACTATAAATTGGGATGGAAGCTATCCTATCTTTTAAATTGGATCAAACTACACATGCTGTGCAAATTTGATTAAAATCGGTTAAGTACTTTAGGCATCGCGGACAAACAACGTGACGCATAATTTATATATATTAAGATATTCCAAGAGTGATTGCTGCCTTAATCGAAATCTTCCGATAAGTCAGAGATGATATATTGTATTTTTAATCACCAAACAGCAAGGAAAAAGGATGGAGAAATGTATTTATGTAACATAATTATAATACATATATGCAATTAGCTTACACATCTAAGATCGTTCGTTACAATCAATACCTTCGGCCCATTAAACTAACGACACATTGTTTTATGTTTAATGCTCTTGAAAAAAAGGCAATAATTATTTTCTAATAATAGGGTACATGTATATTTTGACATGTATTAGACTTTTATGATCGCTTTTAATAACATATATGAGATCACAATCGCTCGTAAAAATACTAATTTGTAATACTGTTTCACGGGGATATTTACCGGCTCTGTACTAACGAGGACTTGTTTAACATGAAACACATTGGTCCTTCTGTGACGATGAATGCTGTGAAGTGTTTGAAACATTGGGAAAGTAAAAATGATAATAATAAACACAACAAAAAATTGTAAGAATAGTTTCAATTCATGTGTCATAATCGCGTAAACATAAGAAATTATTTTACTGTTTTCATAGCTTGAATTCCACAGATAATCATCACCATCTCAGTTCGTATACTTACCACCGTTGGGCTCGAGCCTCCTCCATAATAGGAGGGAAATTGACCTAGTAATACACGCTGCTATGACGGGTTGGTATAGGGCAGGGGTCAGCCACCCTTTGAGTCGGAAAAGCCAAAAATTAGAATTTATAAAAGATTAAAGTTTTTAAAGAGCCACATTTCTTTTTTTGGCAAAAATAAATTGTGCCCAATGCTCGTTAATCAATTCAGAACCATTTTTAAATGTTTTCTTTATAAAATATTTTTTTGCGTATAGAACTAAAGAGGCGCAACTTCACATTTAAAGAGCCGCATGTGGCTCGCGAGCCGCAGGTTGCCGACCCCTGGTATAGGGGTACAGGTTCACAGGTAGTAGCTATTTCTATTATATACATATCATCACGCCATATCCCTTGCAGGGTAGGCAGAGAGAACAGAGTGCCAGAGAACTCTATCATTGCATACTTCACTCGCTTCCTCAACATTCATAATTCTCTTCATACACGCTCGCCGGTTTCGGAGACTCTCGACTCCAACTTCCTTCAGTACGTGACCAATTTGGTCTAGGTAGATTAGTATCGGTCTCCCCCGGTACATACATCCTTCCATTTTCGCATTGTATATCTTCATAACCAGACGTTCGTTCGGCATTCTTTCTACATGTCCGAAGCATCGGAGCATTCCATTTCGCATCTTTACACCAATACGCTATTTCTATTACTTATTAATAATTTCATAATTTGGTCTACTTATCCATCGTTGAATAAGGATTTATTAATTGATTTATAGTTTAATTACTTCCCCCGTGTAACAACACAATAAGATGATACAATACAGATCTAGACTTCTTATGTGACAGTGGAACTCGTAAAAATCGGCTGATTGATCACTAAATATTAAAAAAACATTAATAACAAAAACTTATATATCTATTACTGTTCGCTGAAACGACGAATAGATTTAATTGAAAACGATTGAAAACTGATAATAAATAACTGGAAAACCATTTAGGACCGATTACGTGGAACCGAATTTCAAATGTAGGCATCAGATTCGAGCACATCAATATATTGATTATAACTAACAGTTTTTTGTGTTTATGAAATTTCTTCTATAATACTGCACCAATTTTTATGTTTAATACAAAGTTTTAAAGATTATTTATTACTGATAGTGTAGTGGTTATGATACAGACCTTCCGTACCACTGTCGTGAGTTCGATTCCAACGCAGGAGAATACTTTGTATGATCTACATAGTGTCGTCCTGAGTGCGCCGGTATAATTTGTCTACATTAATTATATGTTTACAAATTCTCCCGCAATAGAAAGATTATTTCCTTAGTGTAGGTTGGTGTCTATAAGACTAGTCCGGTCACCCGAAGTGAGGCCACCGCGTGAGGATGATGCCCCGAAGGCGAAAGCTGATGGGTGATCGACTCGAGAGGAACCCGTGAGGGTAAAATACCGCCGGGCGGGCCACCGAAGCCAAAGATCGGGTACCGGTGGCCCGCTCGCACGGCGATGAGAGGCGCTTTGCAGAGTGGGTCTATGGGGTCACGCGCCGCCTCTTCCGTCGCCCCGGACCGATTTGGCGGAGCGAGACGCATCCATAGTCCACCGCAAAAAAAAAGAAGGGTTGTGTCTATAAAAATATATCCCAAAAATATTATTTTGAAATAAAAACAACAGGCAGTCATGGGGACTGCCTATAGAAGTGCAATCTATTAACTTAAGACTAATTGAAATAATAATAATTTTCTAATTTTTATATAAAAATAAAAAATATGATCGAACATCTAGGAATCGGTTTATCACGCTAGTAAGATTATCATTGTGGTTTAAAGGTTCTCATTTCATGACATAAAGGTTAAATATTAAAAATACAATTAATAATAAATAATGCCATACTTTTAAATGCAAATATCGCAAATGCAAATATTTCGCCTAAAGAAGTTTTCACATAGCTATAGATATACTATTAGCATTAGCATTTCGGTGACGCGAACCTATAAGTTTTTCTCCTCCAAAAACGCTCAACGCGCCTAAAGAAGTTCACATAGCTATAGATATACTATTAGCATTAGCATGTCGGTGACGCGAACCTATAAGTTTTTCTCCTCCAAAAACGCTCAACGCGCCTAAAGAAGTTCACATAGCTATAGATATACTATTAGCATTAGCATGTCGGTGACGCGAACCTATAAGTTTTTCCCCTCCAAAAACGCTCAACGCGCCTAAAGAAGTTTTCACTTCAAAAATATAGTTTAAAACTTACAATAAACGTACCGTTAGCTTGATTATATTATAGTTACATAGATAATCCTTTAACGACGGTGTGAAATATCCGCACAGATCTCATAGATATATTTTATTTTTATTTAAAATCCTCTTCAATATAGCAGACACCCTTGAATCATGTACGCAAGCTGCGATGCGTGACGGCGAGGCGCGGTCACAAATCATTCTATGTGCAACCACCCGATAAATTAGATTGCATATAAGTACTGAAAACGCTGACTCCACTAAACAGCGGTCATGTAATACAAGTCAATTCGGTGCTGATTCATTTAGATTTGTTTCTTAATCGACTCTAAAAATGTATGTAGTTAAATTTTTGAAGTTTACTCCTTAAGAATCGATTTTCATATAAGGCGCCCGGTATGAGAAAAATTTGAGGAGTAAAATCTAGTGATCGAATGACCTCGTTACGTTTTTGGTGTGCAACCTATTTTGCGCACCTTTCACTTTCTGACGTGAGATAATACTTAACTAAACAGTTTTAATAAATGTAAATAAATATATATATATTATTTTTAGTCAAATGAGCTTTTTTTGCGCCTGTTTTGATAATCGTACTTAAGGAGTAAACTCCAGTCGTGCGTCGGAGCTGACACACACACTTTTTTTTATGTATGTATATTATTGCTGATTTCGTGTGGTGACGGAGTAAGAATACAATTCACCACCCTCTATGTTACCCATGGGTGATCGTAAGAGACGACTAAGGGATATAAAACGCATATAACATCTATGCAAGTAAAGGAAAACTCAAAACAAATCCCTATACCAACACGTCTGACCAGGGCGGTATAGTAGGTTAATTTCCCTCCTATTACGGAGGAGGCCCGAGTCCAACAGTGGGACATATATGGGCTGTGATGATGATAATGATGATGTATATACCGACTTTAATATATATTGAGAAACATACACCTAAATAATACTATGTTAATTTCATAAAAAATTTAATAGATTCAAGATTTTTTATTTGTTAAAAATGATTTTTAAATCCAGATCTTGAATGCAACCAGTTTTTAATTAAGTCTATACTATATCGCCCTAGGGCGATATATTCTATATCGCTTTATGGCGATATAAATAAATTGTATTCTTACGCCGTCAATTTCGATTTAAGCAATCAAAATAACGAATTTCGTAGAAGTGGTACTATTGATCTGTATCCACAGTTTTTAGGTCTTCTACGAAATTCGTTTCTGGTACAAAATCTACTTAGATTGAAGTAATGTATTTGACATTCGATTGGAGCTAGGGGCTTGGCAAAGGTCCTAATTGGACTTCTTCGTGGTATAAACGACGAAACAGTATATATTCGCATCTCATCGATATGAATTGACTGATATTTCTAGCTACGAACTTAAAAGAAGCTTCCCTTTCCTACTCTAAAGACTGCTAAAGCGGCCTCAGAATCAGCCTAATTACTGTACATACACAAAATAAGTTAACAAAAAATAAAAAGCATTGCCTATATCCAAAAGCAAGTCAAGCGAACAAAAAAAAAAATTTGGTAAATTAAACGGAGACTTTTTGGAATGGGACCGTCTTTATCCAAAACAACTCTGAACATTCCATTTTCGAGACTAATCACAAATTATATCTGAATTTAAATTTAGGAAAAATTCATTAATACGCTGCACACTAAGAAAGAAATACTGTTGTTGCAGAAGACTGTACAAATAAACAATTAAATACACAAACTTTTGTTTAAAGTATTTTCATGTGTGACAATCAGGAAAACTCGAAACAAAACCCTATACCAACACGACTGACCAGCGTGGTATAGTAGGTCTTTATTTCCCTCCCCCTGTGGAGGAGGCTCGAGCCCAACGGTGGGACATATATGAGCTGAGATGGGATGACAATCAGAGCCATGATGTACGGCATTGGGGTTCGATAAATACACTAATATGCCATTTGTTCACTTTGAAGCACTTTGTTTGTCATTTTGAAGCACTAAATATGTAAGTAAATTTACTAGGGCGTAAATAGAAGCTGATTTATAATAAAATGTAATTTTCCACCTTCATTGTTAAGAGATTCCCTATTGGACGCTCTAATAGAATTTATAAATGGAACTCATTGTTATCAGCCTAGTGTTCTTGAATGAATAATAAAAAATATAAAATTCTTAATGGCATAGTATCTAATAGTTTTAAATAAGGTTTTTTTAAAAGATATTTGTTTACCTGACTATATATTATTATATTCTAAAAAAATTTATAACGACTTAGGCCAACTCCATCTGATGCCGTTTGTTCAACAATTACATTCCCAAGGAGGGTTGACGTCTGGCAGGCGGCCGGTGATAAAAATATCGCCAATAACTTTAACAATATGTACTATGAAAGAAGTACATACTGTATCGACCCCAAGTAATTGGGATAAGAACAGGAGAATGATTGACAGACGTCAACCCTCCTTGGGAATGTAGTGTTGACCAAACGGCATCAGATGGAGTTGGCCCAGGTCATCATTAGGCTCTTTATCGTCTTTTACGACATCCACGGGCAAAGTAGTTGGTAGTATTCGTAGCCGCTACCACACAGCTAGAGCACATATTGTATCGATCCCAAGTAATTGGGATAAGAGTAGGAGGAAAAAATGTTATCTTCTTCACATTAACCAACACATCCTATAATAATGAAAGGGCCACCTTCAGCTTATTTATATACATCATTATAATTCTGGTCTTATTTTCATTACTTCAAATCGATGCAATACATACATATTGCAACAGTTTTGTCTATAGTTTTATGACCGGTCGACTTCCTGACGTCTACCCTCCCTGTCTTGACTAGACAGCATGGCACTACTAGTGCCTAATATAGATTAAATAGTTATAGTTTCACTTGATGTAAGCATTTTCATTTATCGTTTATCCGTGTGTTAATGGAATAAGAATACAATTAACCCCTTTTTTTTTTTCGCTGAGGAAACGCATTTACGCGCTATCCCCCGCCGGTGATAGACGAGAGGGAGTGTGGGACTCGCCGGCCATAGATGTTGGCGGCCGGAATACCCACTAAAACCATAGCGGCCCCTTCCGTGCTTTTACGGGGAGCCGGAGAGATCGTCTACTGACATTCGATCCCCGGCACCCCCACGCTTGGCTTTCTGGTCACGTCCTATCGTCCCTCAAGGCGGTGGGAGGAGGTGCGCATAACGGCGCCTCCTCCTCCCCGTTCGCCGGCGGCGAAGCGAGTCAGATGACGCAAGCGCCTCACGTTCTCGCTCCGCGGCCTCCTTCCTTTTTATGATGACCTCGCAAAAGGAGGCCATCGACGACCAGCACCTGTCGCTGTCAAGCATCTTCGAGATGATGGTCGACAACGACAGGTCTCTCCCAACGACCGCCGATAGGACGTGGCGCTGGGGCCCCCAGGCAGGGCATACCTCCAGAGTGTGACGCGCATTATCTACTGGCGCACCACACTCGTGACATCCTGGGGCCCCTTCTCTTCCAATTCTGTGCAGGTACTTACCAAAGACCCCATGCCCGGTAAGCACCTGCACCATCCTAAAGCTTAGGCTGCCGTGCCTTCTACTAATCCAGCGGTGGAGATGTGGCGCAATCGCCTCTACAGTCCCCCGCCCTGCTACGGGGGACTCCAGATCTTCTCTCCACCGCTGAGTGACTCCCCTTCGGGCCACTTCCAGTACTCTGCCCAGTCTCCTTACGGAGACCTGCTCGTCGTCGGCCCGCGCCGCGACGCGGAGCCGGTAGGCCTCAGCCAGGGCCTCGGCCACAAGTGGCCAAGGTGGGTCACCCGCCAGCAACGTCGCTGCGGTCCATGACATCGTACGATAGCCCCTGAGAGCCCTCACCGCCATGGCCCTCTGAGGGCGTCGCAGAAGTGCCCTGTTGCGGACGGTGAGGGATTCCGCCCAAATAGGGGCACCATACAGCGCCATGGACCGCACCACTTCGGCGAATAAACGCCGACAGGACGACCCAGGACTGCCTGTGTTGGGCAGAAGCCTACCTAACGCCGCGGCTGTCTTGATGAGTCTCGAAACGAGCTGGGCAAAGTGCGGTCCGAAACTCCACCTAGAATCAAGGTGCAGACCCAGATATTTCATCTGGGCCCGCACCGGCACAGCAACCCCAGACACGCTGATGTGTGCTCCTCGGGGAGGTTTTCTCCACCGCGACCCTCAGGCCCAACATGCTGATCCGGCCCACGACGAGCGCAACCCCCTCCCTCTTCTGCCAATCGAGCAGTCTCCAGGAAGTCAGGCCTCCTCACCGTGATGAGGGTATCATCAGCATAGCAGATGACCCCCATCCCGGAAAGAAGCCGACCCCGTAGGAGCCAGTCGAATCCGACGTTCCACAGGATCGGGCCAAGGACCGATCCCTGTGGAACGCCGCACTCCACCCGATGACGATGAATGCGCCCGTCGCCCCCCTCCCAGAGCACGTGCCTTCCCTCGAGGTACGCTTCCAACAGCCTCCAGAGGTAAGGAGGCACTTCATGATACTGGAGTGCCTCCTTTAGCGTCTCATGCGGGAGGCTGTTGAAGGCGTTCTTTATGTCCAGCGAAACTGCCAGGAGATACAATTAACCCCTATCTTATCCGTAGGTGATCGTAGGAGACGACTAAGGGATACAAAACGCATATAACATTTATGCAAGAGAAGGAAAACTCGAAACAAAAACCTATATCAACACGTCTGACCAGCGTGGTATAGTAAATCAATTTCCTTCCCATTACGGAGGATGCTCGAGCCCAACATTACAACATGTATGAGCTGAAATGATGAGACAATTTTATTAAATTCGTATAAAATATCATAAGAAATGTTACACATGCTATTTTAATTACGAACATTAGAAGCGAGAAATCCAGCCAGATATATGAAAAGGAATGCATGCTTCCGACCAATGAATGAATGCAATGAATTTTAACTTCAACTGAATTTCACAACCACTGAAATAGCAATGCTAACATGCTATGCAGAGTTCATTATTATTGTTAGTTTTCGTTTGAATGTAGAAAATTATTACCACTGTAAAATGACCTTTTTTTTTTTTTTTTTATTGGTGGGCTATGGGTGCGTCTCGCCCCGCTGAATCGGTCCGGGGTGACGGAAAGGCGGCGCGTGACCCCATAGACCCACCGTAAAACCTTCTCTCTTCGCCGTGCGAGCGGACCACCGGTACTCGATTTTAACTTCGGTGGCCCGCCCGGCGGTTTACCCTCGCGGGTTCCTCTCGTCGACGCCCCGACAGATTTCGCCGTCGGGGCGTCGCCCTCACGCGGTGGCCTCACGTCGGGTGACCGGACAATTCCCCGGTCCGATCACCCGAGGCCTCGGTTAGGGCGGCATCAGGCGCAGGTATTCGCGCCTGCGCCGCCCCGGCCGCTGACGGCGGCCCGGGTCGCGGGATTCCTTCCGGACTCGTTCCGCCGCCTCCTTCTGCGAGATGACAGCCTCGCAGAAGGCGGCGACCGCGTCCCAGTTCCTGACGCTGTCGACCATCGCTCTCGCGACAGCCGGCAGCGTCAGGTCGGCACCGATAACAGCGACGAGGTCACGGCGCTGCCGGTCAAAGCCCGGACACGCCTCCAGCGTGTGTTGCGCCGTGTCCTCGTCACTGCTGCAATGGTGGCAGAACGAAGTCCACTCCTTACACGCGACCGTGTGCAGGTAAAAGCCGAAGCATCCGTGCCCCGACAACACCTGCACCAGTCGAAAGGAGAGGACTCCGTGCCGCCGCTCCATCCACTCCATCAATACGGGCCGGAGAGCCTCGACGGTGACGACACCGTGTCTAGGCCTCTCCAGCCGCGTAGCCCAACGGGCGATGACGTCTCGGCGGGCGTCCTCGCGCCAGGTGGCTATCTCGCTCAGCGATGGGGAGCCACCTTCGTCGCGCAGTGAGGTCACCCGCCGGTAGAGGTCGGAGAGCATCTCCGCCTCTAGGTCCCACGGGGGTGTCCCGGCCAGTAGGCATGCCGCCTCGGTCGCTACCGTGCGGTACCCGCGAATGGCTCTGACCGCCATGACTCTCTGGGGTCTCCACAGAACAGCCCTGAGCTGGACGTTCAGAGCCCTCGCCCACACGGGTGCGCCGTACATGGCCATAGAACGGATCACCCCCGCATACAGCCGTCGGCCCTCGAAGCTGGGTCCGCCCACGTTCGGCATGAGCCGCGAAAGGGCGGACGCCGCGCCGACCAGCCGGGGAGCAATTCGGCGAAAATGCTCCCGGAACCACCATCGCCCGTCGAGCACCAGACCCAAGTACTTCATATGGGCCTGTATGCTGATGTGGTCACTGTAAAATGACCTAACAAAAACAGACCTAAAAAGAAAAATAAGGTATTTCGCTTATCTCTATTTCGATATCCCCTTTTTATAAAGAGGTTATCCAGCACTAAGGAAATAATCCTTGTATTGCAGGGGACTTTAAAAACATATAATTGAGGGAGAAAAATTACATCAAAAGTAGTAGGACCACGCTGTTGACAGTTCTCGTTCGGTGAGCGAGAGAGCCGGAAGCCCAACTGGGTGGGTTTGCGGTTTGTATTGGTAGGCAGCGGCTTAGCTATACTAACATTTACTACACTAACATTTACCATCAGGTGTGCTGCTTGCTCGTTTGCCACCATAAGCACTAAAAAAAATCCAGAATCAGAACAGGAGTTTGCGGATCGCATTAAGTATTGTCCCATGTAGGAATCAAACCCACGGCAGACACGAAACGTCAGCATCTTAACCACTACGCCATCTGTGCAGAGTCCAGATGTGGCACTAGAATTTATCTAGTGCCACATCTGGACTTAAACCTCTTCCACAATAGAAAATTAACCTGTTATACCATGCTGGTCAGAAGGGTTGGTATAGGATTTCATTTAGAATTTTCTCTTGCATGTTACGCATATCATATTCCTTAGCCATCTTTTATGATACCCACGGGTATGATTTCACATCATAGTTGAATTGTATTCTTACTCCATCACCTTTTTTTTTGCGGCGGGCTATGGCGTGGTTACTCCTCACTAAATTCGTCCGAGGCGACAGAAGAAGCGGCGCGCGACCCCATAGACCCGCCCTACATGTACCTCTCTACGCCGAGCGAGCGGGCCACCGGAACCCGATCTTTGTCTTCGGTGGCACTCCATCACCATACGAAAACAACGAAAATTTTTAATTATCCCCAACAAAATTCTTGATTTACAGGTTATTCAAGATCAAATTGAAGATAGGTAGATAATAATAATAGATAAAAAATAATAGCCTTGAACGCTGTCATTTATCATCCTATATCGAATAAATGTATTGTCTTATCATATTAAGCACTTATAAGGCTTCCAGATTCACGATATTAGAGAAAGGGTCTAATTGAGATCGAAGTAACTCGATACCCCTCAGGAGGGGTGACCAAATAAATAGGAAAACGAAGGGGGAGATATATATGAGATTAGGTACAGATTAATATAAATTGAATAAAAGAAAATGCTGTATGGTGATGGGGTAAGAATATATTGTTGTTCTTCTTCTTTGAATTGTCAATCAGCTATTAATATGAAGCTATTATTACCAGTGTCAAGTTACAAGTTCCCGGAAGCCCAATTTGGTGGGTTGGGGGTTTATATTGGTAGGCAGCGGCCTAGTTATACCCTTGGTATTGCAAAGGTCCATAGGCGGCAGTGATACTTACCATCAGGTGTGCTGATTGCTCGTTTGCCACCACTAGCAATAAAAAAAAATGAAAAATAAACAAGTTTCTTTATAAATTTTTTTTAACCTTTAATTTTAAAAAAAAAACAACAACCGCTTTACAAGTTTTTTTTAACCTTTAATTTTTAAAAAAAAACAACAACCGCTCTGCTCTAAGAAAATAATCGTTGTATTGCTAGAGACTTTAGAAACATACAATTAACGCAGACAAATTACACTCAGGCTCAGAACAATAGCTTTTGGATCGCACAAAGTATTCTCCTGCGTGGGAATCGATCCTACGATACTGGCATGCAAAGTCGGTATTTTAACTATTACGCCATCTTTGCAATAGTATGTAAAGGGTAAAAATAATACAATATTAAGTATGAGGCTCATATTTAAAGCCATCTATTTAGTTGCATGTGCAGTTGTGCAGTGCATATCAGATACTTCAAATTACTGAAATTTAGCATTTAATATGCCTAATTATTTATAAAAATCCGATTACGAAGCGAAAAATGATGTCACAAGCGGGATTCGAACCCGCACCTATTGGGAGTCCGGCCCAATCGCGCTGCCACTTACCAGATACTTCACATCTTTAGTTTCTGCAAATTACTCCATTGTCTGACTGTAAATCAAATCGTTGCCTTCAATATGCTACACTGTTATCTTATGCATTTTTTTGTGAAATACGAAAACATTTGTAAAGCATTTCACAACATATTCACTACACCCCAGCAGTTTCTCCGCAGCACATCACGTTATATAAAATGTCATCAAAATTGTTTAATCATCATCATCATTATCACAGCCCATAAATGTCCCACTGTTGGGCTCGGGCCTCCTCCGTGATGGGAGGGCAATTAACCCACTATACCGCGCTGGTCAGACGTGTTGGTATGGGGTTTTGTTTCGAGTTTTCCTTCTCTCTCATAGATGTTATATGCGTTTTATATCCCTTAGTCGTCCCGTACGATCACCCACGGGTAAGACATGGGGTGGTGAATTGTATTCTTACTCCGTCACCACACGGGAAATTACTCCATTATCTAACTGTAAATCAAATCGTCGCCTTCAATATGCCACACTGTTATCAATGGATTTTTTTTTTAAATATAAACATCTGTAAAGCATTTTTATATTATAATCACTAAACCCCAGCAGTTCCTCTGCAGCACATCACATTATATAAAATGTCATCAAAATTGATTAATATAATACATTAAAACAGTTAAGATATTGAATATAATACAAGACCATATGACCACAAACTCGTCTAAGCTCTAATTCATTGGTTACATTTCGTGGGTGACGGAGTAAGAATACTATTATACACTCCCCCACCCCATATCTTGCCCGTGGGTGATCGTACAAAACGACTAAGGGATAAACTTATATAACATCTATGCGAGAGAAGGAAACCTCGAAACAAAACCCTATGAGGAGGCTCGAGCCCAACAGTGGTACTTTAATGAGCTGAGATGACGTGAACAGGCACAAAAACATTCAGGCTCAATACCATTCCTTGTATAACCGCATAGATTGAACCCACACACTGCCTTATGTGCAATATTAAATTTATTATATTTTGATGAAAGTTCTTTAATATAATATAACCCCATACATTCACATATATCATAATAATGTAAACAAAAAGGCCTAAATGCCCAAATAAAATTATGCCCGCTCCGTATAACCCCAAACATAGAATCAATTAAAACTCCCTGATATTGGAAATGTGCCAACCCTATCTTTTGCACTCCGAGTCAAGAGAATGCATATTGATTTTTATTTTATATACAATAAAGTTCATAATCCAATTGATTAACTGTTAGATATTAAAATATTTGCTGACTATACATTGTCTCGCTAATAACTAATGGATTTTAGTTGTTTATTTTTTTTTCTAAATCAAGAATACGCCATGTCGGTTAAAATGAAAAGTAGCTCGCTAAATTGAAAGCATTTTATATATAAAACTAGTTATGCCCATAAATTTGCTTGCTCTATAGGTATATGGATATCTGGTTGACCAAGCCGTTTTTGTACATATAAAACCTAGCTAGAACGATTAAATTTCTAAATTGCCTGGAAATGGCTGGTGCCTTGACTGACCATTTGAAAACATAGAAATATTAAATAATTGCTTGTTAAAAGATATTCAATACCTATATAATATGTGATAACATATAAGATTTTCGTGCGATGACGGAGTAAGAATATATCACATCACTTACTCGAAGGTGTCGTAAAGGTATATAATATGTATAAAATATACATATGCCAGAGAAAGTAGACTCGTAATAAAACTGACCAGAGTAACATAGTAGGTCAAATTCCCTTCTATTGTGGAGGAGACTCTAGTACAGAGATGGGACGCATATGTGCTGATATGATGTATAAAACTCATACGTATATAAAAAAAAAACCATCAAAATACTCTCTCTCGACACTAAATTTCTATAAATCCATTCACAAATATAAGGATAGTTACAAACGAGAAACGGATGCCATTATGACTACCGCGACGACTCACAATTTAAAATTTATAACATCGCAGACGAAATAATTGTGCGACTGCCCTTATTTTATATAAGCTCAATATAACTGCACGGTTGACCTATTAGTGCCAGTATTAGTAGGTTCGATTATAATACAAGAAAAATTCTTTCCTTCCTTCATGCATGTAAGTCTAGTAAGCTAGTACGATTAGAAGATTTCATAAGGCTCCACAGTGAGAGGAAACGCGCGGGGTTTTACAACTCTAACGGCAAATATATGGTGTAAATGATAATTCTTTAACTTTCACCGCATTACCTATTAATTTATGTAATCAACGATGATTTATGGTACCAAACCGTACCAAACCGTGGGGGGCATAGTCCGGAGCGTGCTCGTTCGCGTCCCCTGCCAGTCTAATTAGACTGCTAATCCGGCTCGAAATGCGTACCGCAATGCGGGTTAGGGCGTCCCCCGGAGGCGACGCGTACCGACCCGCCCCCGTCGGTACGAACATCGGCAGTTGCGGCGATGGGGGCCGCCACCCATCACGCCTTGCCCAGTTAGGCGAGTCGAGGAGAACGGAGTGCCGGGTGGGCACGTGGAATGTAAGAGGTTGTGTGGAAGGTAAGTTGCACGAGCTGATATCCGTCATGGCGGACAAACAGCTAGACGTGCTCTGTGTAACAGAGACTAAGCGAAGGGGCAGCGACGCCTGCGATCTTCCTGGTGGCGGGATGGCTCTGTGGTCTGGTGTACCACAGAGCGATCGAGCCAGCATGGGGGTAGGACTGCTGTTGTCCTCTCGCTTGGCCTCAGGTGTGAAGGATTACGGAATGTATGATCCCAGACTTCTCTGGGTCCGTATAAAACTAGGTGTCACCAAGGTATTCATGGTTGTAGCATATACTCCCGTAGGATCCTCGGTGGCATCAGACCTAGAGAAGTTTTGGGACAATGTTAGGGAAGTTCTGGATATGGCAGAAACCAGTGAACGCGTGATTGTATGCGGAGATTTGAACGGATGGGTGGGGACCAAGCGTCCCGACTATGAGGACGTACTTGGTCCATTTGGTGATAAGAGAGTGAACGACGCAGGTAGGCTCATAGCGGATGTATGCATGGAAAGAAACCTTATTGTGTCAAACACATTTTTCCAACATAAGGACATCCATATGTATACATGGAGAAGGAATGAACAGAAAAGCATAATAGATTTAATTTTGGTAGACAGTCGCCTCCGAAGCAAAATATTGGACGCAAGAGCCTACAGGGGCCCCACAGTCGACACGGACCACTATCTCGTTATTGCGAGATTTAGTGGTCTGTTCAGAAAGTGGAGGCACTGGCGAGAGCGTGTCCACTTCGGAGGGCTTGAAAGAATAAAGGTTGAAAGGTTGCAAGAAGAGTGTGTAAGAGAAAAGTATGCAGAGAGTGTCCGAGAACGGCTGACGATGGCAAGCCAGCCGCAATCGGACATTGAAGAATGCTGGAGAGTATTGAAAGAGAGTATGGTAGATACAGCGAAAGAAGTATGTGGAAGTTCAAAGAAGCATAGAAAAACAAATGGTGATGCATGGTGGGATGCGGAAGTGGCAGCTTCCGTAGAGCAAAAGAAGAAAGCGTGGCTGGACTATGTCTCTTCTTTGAATCTGAATGACAGTATGACTGAACAGAAGAAAGAAATATATCGGCAATGTAAGAATGACACCAAGGCCTTAGTGAAAGAGAAACGTGATAGAGCAAGTATGAGTGCAGAAGATAGGCTGACTAAAAACTTCGAGGGTAACACCAAACTCTTTTGGAGGGAGGTGAAGAAGTCTCGGGGTGGTTGGTCAGCCTTCAGAATGAATAAAATAAGGTCTAAAGGTGGAGACATTCTTACACAAACACAAGACGTGTTAAGCCGATAGAGTGAATATTTTGGCGATATGTATGCGGATGCTACGGTTGGCGCCGGTGTTGGATGTGGTTTAGTAGATCAACATTCGACAACGGCGTCCTCCGATGGCATCAGTATGGATGAAGTTGAATGGGCGATAAGAAGTTTGAAAAATGGTAAGGCAGCGGGCATTGATATGGTGTCTGCCGAGATGATCAAGCTTGGTGGCTCTTGTGTCTGGGAGGCGTTCCTGTTGCTCCTCAATTTATGTTGGAGCTCGGGAATGGTTCCCAGGGACTGGAATAGCGCAGTCATCGTGCCTTTGTTTAAAAACAAGGGTTCACGTTATGACTGCGCAAATTACAGAGCCATAAGCTTGACCAGTTTGGCAGCAAAAGTGTATGGAAAAATTATTGAAAGGAGAATGAGGATGGTGTCCGATGGTTTACTGTGTGAGACACAAGGAGGTTTCAGGAGTGGAAGGGGATGCATGGATCAAGTGTTCTCTCTGCGCAACATTGTGGAGAAGCATCTGGCTCTAGGTCAGAGGGTTTTCTGCAGTTTTGTGGATCTGGAGAGGGCATTTGACACGGTTGTACGAAAGGAACTTTGGGACATTTTACCGGAGTATGGTATTAACGGTAAACTGCTACAGGCTGTGCAGTCCAGTTACATGGGCTGTAGAGCCTGTGTGCGGCTGGATGATGGAATGTCGCCTTGGTTTGACGTCAATATCGGCGTTAAGCAGGGGTGCATTCTGTCAGCCAGGCTGTTTATCATATATCTGGATAAATGTCTCCAAAGGTTGAACGATATGAATGTGGGAGTCCAGATGGGCGACTCAGTGGTCACTGCTCTGCTTTATGCAGATGATGCAGTCCTGCTGGCACAGTCAGCGATTGACCTGCAGACCCTAGTCGACACAATGATAGAAGATTGTAAGAAAAGGGGTCTACGCGTGAATGTGAGCAAAACCAAAATAATGGTCTTTGAAAGAGATAAAACCAGAACAGATGTAAGAGTAACAATAGGTAATGATGTACTAGAGCAAGTGGATGAATTTGTATATCTTGGATGTGGATTTAGCCGAGATGGAAGGTACACCACTGATATAGAGCGAAGAGTGAATGCGGGAAATAGAGTGAACGGAGCGTTGGGGCAACTTCTCGGCAGCCACCACCTCAGCCAGAAGGCACGTGTAGCAATACATAACGCAGTGCTTGTCCCAACATTACTGTATGGAAGCGAGAGTTGGGTATGCAGAAAAGAGTATGATAGTAAAATTAATGCGGTCGAAATGCGATCTCTGCGGAAAATCTGTGGAGTTAGGCTGACCGACCGCATTCGTAACGACGACGTAAGAGAGCGAGTAGGTATGAAAGAGAGTATTGGTGTAAAGATGCGAAAGGGAATGCTCCGATGGTTCGGACATGTGGAAAGAATGCCGAACGAACGCCTGGTTAAGAAGATATACAATGCGAAAGTGGAAGGATGTAGGTACCGAGGGAGACCGAGACTAACCTACCTAGACCAGATCGGTCATGTACTGAAGGAAGGTGGAGTCAAGAGTCTCCGAAACCGGCGAGCGTGTATGAAGAGAATTATGAATGTTGAGGAAGCGAGTGAAGTATGCAGAGATAGAGTTCTCTGGCACTCTGTTCTCTCTGCCTACCCTACAAGGGATATGGCGTGATGATATGTATGTATGTATCTATGTAACCGTAGGCTGCTGGAAGCCCAAATTGGGTGGATTTGGGGTACCTATTGGTAGGCAGCGGCCTAGCCTTCGTATTGCAAAGGGCTTTGCGCGGCAGTAACACTTACCATCAGGTGTACTGTTTGCTCGATTGCCACCAAAAGTAATATAAAAAAGACTACTTTTTATACGCTAAATGTCGGCCTTATAACAAACCTCAAAGTCGCTCCAAATGCTATGGAGATTCAGAACAAGGAAATCCATATAAGAACGGGTGTGAACGATAGAGCAATAAGAATTAGCACGTTGAAGTGTCATCATTGGCAAATGGCAATCTGAAATCCGTGGTCCTGTACTGCTACGCTTCTTGTACGATTGCATTTTCACACTTTTTGGGCTATTAACCAAATGCTCTTGATGTTTACAGCTTTATACAAAAGAGGACAGTGGAATCTTTCCAACTCCTCCTGTTTAAATTTTCTAATTAATTTTATATCAGAGTCCAAAGCAAATTCAAGCGCTTCCAGGAACATTCTAAGTGGCAAGCCTAGATGTCAATTATGGAAACTATTATGGACTCTGGCTTACAGACCTTTCAGTGGCAGGAACGAGTGATGGGATTAGTCCCAATTGAATAAAATAAATAAATCTTAAAGTAACCAACTCCATAGTGATAAAGAGCCCGTCACAGAATCCGTATCAAGTTTACTACTTAGGGTCTGGCGTCAATCTATTCATAATGAAGCCGGCGTGTCTGTCTGCACTTCACAATAGGCTCTTCACGGAGGGTCGGAGTCACTTCCAGGTGGAAAGATGGCTGAATACTTAAACGACCCTCGTGTTCAGTTGTATGGCGCAAGTTGTAAGAGAGGGCGCTAAGAAAAGTTTTGTAAACTATCATTTTTTGGGGTCTTACCATATAGAACATGAGAGCAAGTAATAGTTTTTGAAGAACTTCATAAATGTAAAAGTATATTCATAAATGTCAGTCAGTCTCTCTCTCCTGGGCATTTGATACCGTCTGTAATTCCCAACACCCTGATCAGTGTGGCAATTAAGCCAATGGCTCATTGAGTAGCCAATATCTAATAGTGGATGGCGGTAGACTATGATGAATTAATAATAATAATAATTAAAATTAATATCATTCATAAAACTTGAGCTTTTGCTACTAAATTGGGTTTAAAGATTTTTCTAAGAACAAAAATTGCAAGTAGATACGAGTATTATTTTTTTTAAAGACAACAATCTAAGGAAATAGTCATTATATTACGGAGGACGTTACAAATACATATTTCACAGACAGCCTTTACAAATATACATTTTATATCCAGACTTCTAATGTTATTTGTGTACCGATAAAGAAATACTAAAGCCCTACCTAGAAATTGAATTCGCTTAATATAAGTATATACTTTATATATTAACTTGCCCGATAAATGGGCTATCTATAAAATTTTATTGTGTAACACACAAAGATTTTTAAGAAAACTCATCAAATTAGTTATAAAAACTTGATTACAAGCGAACAATAATTGTCACACATGTTCAAATCCGTTCCAATCGTGCTACTACTTACACCAGCGTGACCTGTAACTATGACATTTAATTTTCGCTTCGTATTATATTTTCGTCTTTAAAGAAGACGTGTGCAATCTACACGACATAAAATTTCCTTAATAAAATAATCCTGGCCAACAGCTAGGTAGGTACATGGTAAATAAACTCTTAACTTGGACCAAACACCAAAAAACCTCAGTACTGTACACGTGAGGGGAGAAAAGGAGTCGTCGACGGTGACTGAAAGATTAATCTTACATGAAAATTGTTTTCTATATTTATTTTTTTATCAACATTTATATATTGTAAGTGACACGTGACGCATGCAGAAGAGCTTACATACAATGTTTAATACTTTCACCTGCTCTTAACAGCTTTTCTTGATATTAATATATAAATAAAAATTTAGGCAACACTGAGACATTTTGTTGATTTTTTTTTTATTACGTCATAATGTCAGCGGGATTTTTTTTAAAAGCAATAAAGAACTGAAGATTTAATTTCTACAAAAATACAATTAACGGTATCCTTAATTACATTGCAGACTGAGAATTGTAATTTCGTGATTGTATAAAGTATTTGCTCTATGTAAGAATCAAATCTACAACACATTTTTTTTTTGCGCTGGACTATGGATGCGTCTCACCCCGCCAAATCGGTCCGGGGTGACAGAAGAGGTGACGCGTGACCCCATAGACCTACCATGCAAACTACTCTCTTCGTCGGACGAGCGAGCCACCGGTACCCGATCTTTGTCTTCGGTAAACCTACAACACATTGGCACGGTAATTCAAAATTTTAATCAGTACACCATCAGTCAGTTACTTTCAAATAAATACAATACTAAAACTAGTTCAAATTTAAAATACTCTATGAAATCTAAGCTACTATAACGACACTTCTATATTAAAATAATGACCTCCAATGCCTAGTGTCGTGAATACAATACAAGCAAGGTAAGACAGTTCTATGTTATTTGTAAACCTTAATTATATATAAAAACTTGATTTCAGTAATTTGAACCTTCATTATATGTTTATAAAATGCCCGGAAATACGAGAATTTATTTCTTAATAGAATTTTACATACATAAATACATATCATCACGCCATATCCCTTGCAGGGTAGGCAGAGAGAACAGAGTGCCAGAGAACTCTATCTCTGCATACTTCACTCGCTTCCTCAACATTCATAATTCTCTTCATACACGCTCGCCGGTTTCGGAGACTCTTGACTCCACCTTCCTTCAGTACATGACCGATCTGGTCTAGGTAGGTTAGTCTCGGTCTCCCTCGGTACCTACATCCTTCCACTTTCGCATGTGGAAAGAATGCCGAACGAACGTCTGGTTAAGAAGATATACAATGCGAAAGTGGAAGGATGTAGAATTTTACATCAATAAAAAAAACTTAAACTCGAAATAGAATCATAATATCGAATTTAATAGTGGTAGAGCCACACCGTTAATAGTTTTCTGTCTACAGTCGCGGGCCGGTCCCTCCGGGGTAGTACCACACTCTTACAGAAAATGTTCGTCTGAGCAGTGGCGATGTACTGCTGTGTTTCGTTCGGTGAGCGAGAGAACCGGAAGTCCAACCTTCCGGGTGGGTCTAGGATTCTATTGGTAGGCCTAGCTAATACTCCTGGTATTGCAAAAGTCCATGGTTGGCAGTAACACTTACCATCATGGGCTGCTTGCTCGTTTACAGCTAAGAGCAATAATAAAAATCGGCCAAGTGCGAATTGTACTCCCGCACGAAGGGTTCCGTAAAACTAAAAAAAATCAAATTTGTTGTATGGGAGCCCCCCTTAAATATTTATTTTATCTTTAATATTTGTTGTTATAGCGGCAATAGAAATACATCATCTGTGAAAATTTCAACTGTCTAGCTATCACCGTTCTTGAGATACAGCCTGGTAACAGACGGACGGAAGGACAGTTAAGTGTCAGTAATAGGGTCCCATTTTTACCCTTTGAGTACGGAATCTTAAAAACGAAAAAAAAAAATAGTCTGATATCACATATCTACCGTGTTTATTTATCCTATCTCACTTTCAAACCCATATTCATTCAAATAATTTCGTAACGAACCCCGATATCCTGTTCTTTAGATAGCACGTTTAGTCATTATTTGCATTACAAAATTGTTTCTGAGAAACGTGTGGGCCGATGATAGACAGGCAAACACATACATAATATCATTGTATAAATATTTGATAGAGGCCATAGAGTTGTTATCATTAATGTCGTTAGATTTATCAGTTCTTGTTACAATCTTTATATTCCTAAAGGAATTTTACAAGTTAATTTGTATGTTTCGAGGAAATTCACGTTGGTAACCAATTACTTAGAATACTTGAAGTCATGCAAATGCTTTGGATACACGTGGCATTGATATTTGACAATTATAAATTTGAACGTGATTTCTGATTATTTTAAAATGGAGGAACGAAAGGAAGAACCACTTTTTCATAGTTATTTAATACACCACTTTAAGTAAGGAAGGAATTCTGGATAGGATCAAGGTCGAATAAGATATAAGGAAATCTGACTCCTATAATAAACAGCCTCCAGAACTTTAACTTTCAATATTCCGCAAAATTTGAGAAAAATCACTTATTTTTTTATGTTTACGCGAATATTTGAAATGAAAATATTTTCCCAGACTTTGTATTTGTATCAAATATCTTTAAATGAGCTATTCTTATATATTTTTATACTTATTAATTTGATATTTCTGTATTTTCAGAATCTACGCAACGACAACGGTACCAGTGATTTCCATGAAATTCAATATTCAGGTGATTAATCAATATAAAACTACGTTTCATTTATTGATAATATTGGACATTACAAATATATTAATCATCATCATCATCTTGCTCTTATCTTAACACTTAGGGACTCGCGCCTTAATTTGTAACACCCATACTCGCTACTGGGTGCGCTGGACCCAGTATAATATTATGTTTTTTTTTTAAATATACTTAATAAAAGTGAAAATTACTTTATTTAAAGGTTAATATGATAATAAACAAAAACAATAGTGCATCAAATACTTATATTTATTGTACTTTCGTAAACGACCAGTTATTTCAAAAATTTAAGATTTTTTGTCATTATTTTATGACAAGATTAAGGTTCATAGTGAAAACTTCTTTATATAATTATTTTAAACAATACTTTTATATTTTTCTTAAACTGCTATAATGTACCTACTTATACTAATTAACAATTGAAAATTAAAAAAAATAGAACGTACAAAAATCAACTTTGAAAATCAATAAAATTAAATATCTTTCTTTGGGATAAAATAATACTTCAACATTACTTAGTTATTTTCTATGTCCGATTTAGTTATAACAATTTGAACAAACTTGTTTCGTGTGTTCTCCACAAATAGCTATATTGCATTTAACACAAAAGTTTTGGTTTTTCGATCCTTTTTCCAGTTACAAAGACCGCAACGCACTTTTCGTCCACCCATTGGCGGGAGTGGATTGGATGCCGTAGTAGGTTCGTTTTCAGGAATCATGTTTCTGATACGGTTTTTGATATGCTGTGGAATGTTCGTGATAGAAATTCTATCATGTGGTGGGGTTCAATCAGAGAAATAACCAACGTTTTGATAAAATCTCTTCGCGTGAAGTTATCAGAAGGTAAATTAGCCTACTGAATAATGTAAGCGTTTAGTCCGCCAATTCACCCATTTCGTAAAATTGACAATGGAACACAATCTAAATCCTTACGACGTAGATCAGGTGCTGGTCGACAGATGACTTGGCTTGGCTGTGAGGTTATTTCAAGTTGCGATTGTATATTTACCTCGTCATCGTCGCCTTCTTGTTCAGAATCCAATTTATGTGCATCTATTTCTAAGTAGTCTTCAGTCTCAGAACAGTCTTCGTTCTCTATTTCTTCATTAATATATTCTTCTATTTCCTCAAGTCTCAAAAGCCTATTGGTAGCCATTTTCTATGCAATAAACAAAAAACAGGTTAATAAATAGTAAAAACATGATAAAAAAACGACTAAAGTATTTAGTCGCTACCGGGTCCAGCGGACCCATACGCACCTTTTACGTCCGTAGCAGTCACACGCAGCGCAATAACTAACAAATACGACTGACATTCGCAGTATTACACTGTCCTTGAAAGGTACTAAGAGTAGCAACGTCGCAAACTTTAAAACTTAAAAGTTATTACTCATGCATTGAAGGACTGGGTCCGTAGGACCCATTAGCGAGTCCTTAAGTGTTAATTACTTGGGGTCGACGCAATATGTCATCTTCATCCATACAGTCCTATCAGACGTCATCTCTTCAGTCACTCCCTGTCTATCCATGTCATGGCTCACGCAGTCCATCCGTCTTTTCTTTGGTCTTCCTTTACCCCTAAAGCCTTCAACATTCATATTTAAAACTTTCCTAGCAATATTACTTTCACCCCGTCTCATCACTTGTCCATACCATGTCAACCTTTCACTCCTTAACTTTTCCGTCATTGGCGCAACTTTAAACTTCCTCTTATGTAATAACAAGCATATAG
The DNA here is from genome assembly GCA_905163515.2 of Lymantria monacha. Taxonomy (NCBI): domain Eukaryota; kingdom Metazoa; phylum Arthropoda; class Insecta; order Lepidoptera; family Erebidae; genus Lymantria; species Lymantria monacha. The sequence continues at coordinate 6,346,694 of LR991107.1, read as the reverse complement.
TTAATGGACACAAATTACACCCAGACTTAGAACAGTATCGCACAAAATATAGTCCTACGTAGGAATCAAACTGGTACGATAAATCAATATCTTAACTAGTGTGCCATATGTGCATTCTACTGGTATGAAAAAACAATAATTTATGGATAGCGTAAAGAATTCTTTTGAATGGAAATCATACTTAACATTTGGTACGAAAAATCACTGCTTAGACTGATAAACCATAGATTCAGCCATATTTTCAATGGTAAAAGTGCGACTGATTCTAAGATAAATAGATATAAAATATCTTATATTTATTATTACCTACTTGTCAAAGGATGCCTCAAAACTCTTACAGGCATACAAAGTACCTTCCGCTCTACCTATAGGCAGTTCCCCTCATGTCTGTTACAGACACTTCGACTGAACTTCAACAATAGTTCGAGTGGTAAAGGGTTGAGTGGCGCGTAGGGTTGCCTCGTAAATGCTATCATCATAACTTCAAATTAGGTTAGCCAATTTTATTTATAAAATACTACACACCACACTGAGAAGTCATTCCATTCATACGTCGGGATTATAAGTACACAATTAACCGAAACCAATCACAATCAGATTTGAAATATTTGTTTACACTTTTTTGTCGTTGTAAAGTAAGACCTGTATTATTTTCTCTCCTTGTTAATAAAAAAAAAATAACAAAAATCGATATAACTCTTGATAAAAACTAACACTATTCACACTATTTTTCGTCCTGGTAAATGATTTTGAGCCATCTTAGCGACTTTTATCAATTTATGTTAAAACAAGCTTACAGAAAGATACTAGTGAAAAAACCCGCATGGGGGAAAAGGAACTCGTGACAAAGACAAGAATGATCGTCATCATTATCCTCCTCTTATTCCAATTACATAGTGTAGACGGTATATGTACTCCTTTTCCATCGTGGCATGGCAAAAAGTTATTGGCAATAGTGTTACGATCGGCCGCCTGCTTAATATTCAAATGATAAATCGATATTTCGATTCTCCGTGTGGTGACGGAGTAAGAATACAATTCACCACCCCCTATCTTACCCGTGTGTGATCGTACGAGACGACTAATGGATATAAAACGCATATAACATCTATGCGAGCGAAGGAAACCTTGAAACAAAACCACGACCTACTAAACCACGTCTGACCAGCGTGGTATAGTAGGTCAATTACCCTCCCATTATGGTGGAGGCTCGAGCCCAACAGTGAGACATATATGAGCTGACTCCTATCTTTCTTATTGCCTGACGTCAATAAGAAAGATAGGAATAATAACAAAATTTATTCGTAATCCGTCCCCATACGAATATAGATGTATTCTTATAATTGTTATTAAAAACTTAATAACATCAAAACATGAATATATACAAAAGAACATATTAAAAGTCAAACCCTTTTTTTTAAATTAAAATGCAAACCCTAGGCCATATTAATTGGAGTCCGCCCCATCTCTTCGTATTCACCGAGATGCGTCGTAGGATGTCTGAGAAAATATTCGTCTGGTAAACAAAACCATCAGCTTGATGAAGATGTGGGAAAGGAAATAATTCTCATCAAAATATACCTTTTTTATAAGAAAAATAAATACTGGAAGAAAAATAGCGATGTCTTAAATTTTTACATTATGATATTTTTCTTGAAGCACAATAATTTAGAAGGAATTACGTTGAATATTAATAAAGAAAATTAACAAAGAGTAGGTGAATTCTTGTCTTTCATATGGTAACATCCCCATGGTGTGTTCTCTTGGTAATAGGATAATAATTCAATAGTAGTAGGACCATGCTGTTGACAGTTTTCTGTCTATAGCCGCGGGCCGGTCCAACCGGGGTAGTACCACACTCTCGCAGAAGATCGACGTCTGAGTAATGGCAATGTGCTATTGCGCTTAGTTCGGTGAACGAGAGAGCCGGCAGCCCAACTGTGTGGGTTTGGGGATTTTATTGGTAGGCAGCGGCCTAAGCTATACCCTTGGTATTGCAAAGGTCCATGGGCGGCAGTGACACTTACCATCAGGTGTGCCGCTTGCTCGTTTGCCACCATAAGCAATAAAAAAAAGAAGTTACTTTTTACGGCAAGAAGCTAGTGAATAATGAATCGATCCACAATTGACAAATATACAATGAATATAGAAAATTACATCATCATTTTCCTGCTCTTATCCCATTTACTTGGGGTCGACGCAATATGTACTCCTCTTCTATCGTACATATTAAAAAAGTTATTGGCAATAGTTTTATGATTGGCCGCCTGCCTGACGTCAATCCTCCTTGAGAATATAATTCTTGACCAGACGGCATCAGATATATAGATAATAACACATGAACTAAGTTTGAAATAAGTCATTGAAATAAGTTAAAATCTACTTTGTATAAATTTGCGACTACCAATGTAAGCACTTATCTTCAGACTTATTTAAAAAAATAAAAATAATATTACGCAGTACAGAAGTTACACGCACGTAAATCACGCTATTATTCTAAGTAAAGACCGCAATTTTCTCTTTTTATAAGCATACATCTTGCTTCTAGCTATACAACCGCTACATAGCTACGAGTATGTATTGTCATTACGAAAATCTAGTCACCATCTGTCAAATAAAAAATAAATTTAATACAATTTTTTTATTTAATACTCGTAGTATAACAGCTAATATATAAATACCTATAGCTTTCATTTTGATATCGTGTGGTTAGAGAGGTTTGAATAAAAACCATTCGTGTGAAGTCACAACAAATAAAAGCCAGCAAAAATGGGACGGTTTCGTGGTTTTTAGGAGCCCATATGTATAAGGTCCCATTTGAAATTTCAAAATTAAATATATTTATTTTTGTGTTTGAAGTAACACCGTTTATTTATTATATAACAAGGAAGTGTTAGCATTTGGGTAATCCATCGGGATCGGGAGTACAGTGTAGAAATACGTGGAGCATAAATAAATATCATTTTAAACTCCGATGCAGAAAGTGGAGTGTTAGAAATATGACGTATCTGAATGTTTGTCTGTGGCATTGTAGTTCCTATACGTATGGACCGGATTATTTGGATGTGATCGAGACGGTTTCAGCTACAATTTATAAATATGAGTTCAGGCATTACAATAGTCTGCTGTGTGATAACGGCTACGAATACTACCAACCCTTAGTTTGTTCGTGGATGTCATAAAAGATCTTTATATCGACCTGGGCCAACTATATCTGATGCCAGACTGGTCAACAATTACATTCCTAAGGTTTGACGTAAATCAGGCGGATGGTTATAAAACTATTAACAATAACTTTTACAGTATGTACAAGTACATATTGCAAAAGTTGACCTCAAATAATTAGGAAAAGAGCTGGAAAATGATGAAGTGTCATCAGATCATTTTGTTTGCTGCCGTAGAGGTCTAAGACGCTTAATAGTTTTTTTTTTACTTTCAAAAATATATGTGATTTAATATTTAAAACACCAATGTATCATGGTATAAGACGTAGATTTTCTGTGAGAATGGGGTACTACCCCGGACGGAAGGTACGGCCCGCGGCTGTAAACAGAAAACTGTCAACAGCGTGGCCCTACATATATTTTTCTATACTTTACAATACAAAGTAAAGGGAAAAACCACATATTTTATGAACTACAGCAACAAAAAAAAAACAAAATATACGGAACCAAAAATCTAGCAACTCTCACACGCAGTAGATTTTTTTTATTCGTACAGTACTTTTGCAATCAACTGTCGCCTATGTTTACTCTGCAGAAATAACTAACTGTCGTTTTACCGTATTTGTTTGCAGTAAGGGTTTGTGTTATTGCGATACATGCCTCCTCTAAAACCTGTGGCAGTAGGATATATTTTTTAAGTTTTACAAACACACCTTCCTTTTAAAACGGTTCGATAAAGGTATAAAAACGGGTAGATAACTACTGTCCGTGTGGTGACGGAGTAAGAATACAATTTACCACCCCCTATCTTGCCTGTGTGGGTGATCATACAAGACGACTAAGGGATATAAAACGCATATAAAATCAATGCAAGAGAAGGAAAACTCGAAACTAAACCCGTACACGTATAACCAGCGTAGTATAGTAATAGGTCAATTTACCTTCCATTACGGAGGAGGCTCGAGTACAACAGTGGGTCATATATGATCTGAGAAGACGATGATGATGAAATGCTGCGAGGTAGCGGCTAAGAATACTACCAGCTCTTACTTTGCTCATGGATGTCGTGAATGACGATTAAAAGCTTTATATCGACCTGGACCAACTCCATCTGATGCCGTTTGATCAACAATTACATTCCCAAGGAGGGTTGACGTCTGGCAGGCGTCCAGTCATAAAACTATTGCCAATAACTTTTGCAATATGCACGATGTAAAAGATGGAAGATATATTGCGACGACCCCAAGTAATTGGGAGCAGGAGAATGATGGGTAGATAAAGGTATGAAACACAGCCAAACTTCGCTATGTAACTTTCAAGTTTCACGTAATAAGAAGGGAGTATACTATCGCCTTTTTTATTGCTTATCGTGACAAATGAGCAAACAGCACACTTGATGGCAAGTGTGCCCATTGACCTTTGCAATACCAGGGATATAGCTAGGCCGCTGCCTACCAATCAAAACCCTCCCAAGTTGGACTTCCAGCTCTCCCGCTCACCGAACGAATCACAACAGCACATTGCTACTGCTCAGATGAGTCAGACATCGGTCTTCTGCGAGCGTATGGTACTACACCGGATGGGCCGGCCCGCGGCTCTATACTGAAAACTGTCAATATTTTGACCCTAACACCTGTTCTTCATTAGTTTTACATTAACCAAAGGAAATTAAGTGGTTTTGATCGAATATGCTCTGAGCCTGTCTCCACACGCATACTAAGACTCAGGATATCAAAGGCAATACCTAATAACCCTTCCGCTGAATCAGGAATCTAATATCAGAATCGATCGTACTCTTATACGTCTACATCCACAAGGCAGATTATAAATAATGCATTTTAATGGACTTTATTTAAACGTTGGTGATAAAAATATACTTTACTTAATTTGATGACGTTTGAAATGGCGACCATTTTATGTTTAGTGCTTCTCAGTTCAGCGATGTCCTGAACACCTGTTACGGTTTATAACTGAATTGCCATCAAGAAATTTACTGACTCTAATGGACTCTATAATTTTAGCTATAAATCCATCCATCAGTCTATCGAACGCCCAGATTCAGGCATCTTGTACGAAAGAGAGCAAAGTCATAACCGAAGTCAAGTAATCAGTTCCGATGGCTCCTTCAATAAGTAGAGACAGAAAACATGACATAATAAGACCTGGCACTGTTCTTCGCATATAGTTGGAGCAGATGTGGTCAATAATCCACAGTCGCCATGCTCAGCAGGCGGAATGGCGATTGCAGTTATTGTACTGTGTATCCGAGGAGATCATCGCAAAGCACAGCCTCTCTCTATAAGTGCCGTCGCATACGTAGTCTCAAGCCGTCCCGGCTATTTAGTAGCAAGTACCTACTGATTTAATTTCTCGCAGTATATACTTTAAGTTTTCTCTTAAATTATAAAATGCTATAAGAATCATAAACCAAAAATGACGACTTAAACGGAATTGGGACGCGTTCAGTAGATGTAAATAGTACCAAAACTTTGTCACCAAAAAATTTCTGACCGGATCACTGAAAAAGGTGATATAACGGATTGTTTTTGTACGTAAAATGCTGGGCAAGCGAATACAGAGATGTCTGGAAGAGAATTAGGAGACATCGTGGAGGTTTTCAATAATAATAACATTAAGATATTTACACTGGAAATGTTTAGCTGTCTTCATCCACTTATAATGTATAGTTTAAGTATTCAACTTTTTATAAAGTCACCTCAGTTATGGTCGGATATGCGTGAAGTTATTTTCACTTCACTATCAACTATGACTGTTCAGATTGAATTGGCCCAGGTATATATAAAGCTCCTAATCATTTTTTACGACACTCACAAGCAGTGTAAGAGTTGATAGTATTCGTAGCCGCTACATATCAGCTCTTTCTAGTATGGTACAGTACGTCAATTATATTCTCATAATCCATCCATCCATCAGCCCGTAAACGTCCACTGTTGGACATAGGCCTCCCCACGAGAATGCCATCTATAACGGTCCTGTGCCACCTGCATCCAATGGTTTCCTGCGACCTTGATGAGGTCATCAGTCCACCGAGGGGGGGTCGTCCTACGCTGCGTCGTCCGATTTCTGGTCGCCACTCGAGAACCTTTTTTCCCCAACGGTTGTCGGTTCGTCGAGCGATGTGGCCTGCCCATTGCCACTTCAACGTGCTAATTCTTCGGGCTATGTCGGTTACACCCGTTCTTCTACGGATTTCCGTATTTCGGATTTTATCACGTAGAGAAATACCGAGCATAGCCCTCTCCATAGCACGCTGAGCGACTTTGAGCCTTTTTATGAGGCCGACATTTAGAAAACGTGGTCTGAAACGTGGTCTCTAAATGTCGGCCTATTCTCATAATACCTGTACTTAAATCTGGAAACACATATAAATCAAATCAAATTTAATACCTAAATAAATAACAGTTAAGAAAGTTACAATTTCAAACTATTTCCATCACAATTTTGCAATGTCAATCCTTCCTTACGCAAAATAAACTTCAACATAATTCACCCACGAACGCCGTTTTTATCGAAAGTTTGGCATCCATTTCCTTGGAGGGGAAATATCAACCCCCGAATTCCTTTCACCCCGTTGACAGCCTTAATTGAACCCGATACGTTATCGACTCCCAGTCGACTTCGAGAATTCCCTGCTTTTAAACTTGATATTCATTTTAAATAGTAAGTATAAATATATATTTCTTATATAACTGCTGGATATCTATTCAGTGAGGAAAGAAATTGCTACATATTTTATTACAATTTCGATCTTAAAAGGTGTGATCTATATAAAAGGTTTCATAAGGAAGTATGTTGAATCATAAATTCAACATACGTCTTGGTATCTGAACGAAAATAGCTTTGATAAAAAGAAAACCTTTAGGTTTATATACACTTTTACTTATGTGATTGCCCATCTTTGATGTTATTCAAATAAGACCAAGGTAGCTTTCTATATTGAGAATTGTCTAATCGTTGAAATTTCTAAGAACCTTTTTCGCAAACTCACTAAACTGTGCTCTGTAGATTATTATGCTCATCATTCTCCTACTCTTATCCCAATTGCTTGGGGTCGATACAATTTGTACTCTTCTTTCATAGTACATATTGTAAAAGTTATTGGCAATAGTTTTATGACCGGCCGCCTGCTAGACGTCAACACTCCTTGGGAATATAATTGTTGACCAAACGGCATCAGATGAAGTTGACCCAGGTCGTTATAAGGCTCTTAGTCGTCTTTTACGACATCCACGAGCAAAGTAAGGGTTGGTAGTATTCGTACACACACATCAGCATTATTATGCTCTATGTACATAAATAAATAATTACCTTCTATTCTAAAAACATTTAGCTATTTGGTTTAATTATTATAGAATTAAATATTAAATTAAATCATAACTAACATTGAATATCATCATCTTAGCTCACATATATCCCACTGTTAGGCTTAAGCCTCCTCCACAACGGGAGAGAAATTGACCTACTATATACCACGCTGGTCAGACGTGTTGGTATAGGGTTTAGTTTCGAGTTTTCCTACTCTGGCATAGATGTAATATGCATTTTATATCCCTTAGTCGTCTCTTACGATCACCCAATGGTAAGGTAAAGGTGGTGAAATGTATTGTTACTCCGTCACCATACGGTAATTTATATAGAAAAATATTGAATTTATATAGTACGAAAAATATTTCTATCCCGCTACAGAGTTTAAAATCATTCAATCGATGGGCCTCAAGCCGGTTTCATTATAAAGGCAATAATGGGAAGACAGTTTTATTTTAATAAAACAATGCGTTAGGATCCGGTAGGTGACGTTGCGATCGATTTCTTGGAATTTTAATTTAATTTTTTATTATAATTTCTGATGTTTGCGCGAGTATTGCTCATTAGAAATGAATATACTTTTATGAGTGTCAGGATCATGGGAGGTACTCCCGTTACCTTGTCTGTTGAGAAATTCGAAATGTCGGGAAATTAAATATGAAATACAAAATGATTTCTTGTATTTACGCGAGCATTTCATTTTAAATAAAACTATTTTTATGGATTTTATCGCGTGTGTATTTGATTTTTTATTTCCCGACGTTTTGAACATTTATGGTCACGGGAAGACTAAGATGTCTCACGTCCAATAAGTCATCATTCTCACAGAAATTTATATCTACCCGCTACAGTATTAGTTATTAAAATTAGATCCACATTTAAGAACAAATTCATTGCTAGTTCAAAAAGAAAATTATTCTATATATAAAATTATATATTGTTTATGGTCAGTTGTTATTAAACATTAAATTATATTGTGGCAATTTATAACAATAGTTTTATTTCAAATAAAATAGAAAGTCAATAAAATCCATATTTCTTTTTACGAAATGTACAAAACGCAGAGCGTCTGTTGGGTCAGCTAGTGTTGGATAAAGTCAGAATTCAAAATTTCTTTTCTTTATTCTAAACCGATTTCCAAAAAGGAAGACGATACAAATCGGTCTCTTATTTTTCTTTTTTATTTGAAAGTTTTTTTTTAATGTGCCATTTCAATCGGATGAAGTTGGTTTGTTTTTCTTTAATAAATCTTTTTATTTTATATTCTTTATTAGCAAATGTCCGAAGTTTCACCCGAGTAGCGCCCGTTTCTAATAGAATATGGGGATAAAATGAAGCCTATGCTAGTTACCGATAATGTAGCTTTCCATTGGTGAAATAATTTAAGAAACCGGTTTAGTAGTTTAGCCGTGAAAGAGTATCTAACAATCAAACATACATTCGCATTTCTAATATTGTATGCCGCTATTAGTAGTGCTTTTTTTCATCCATCCATTAACTTCATAAAAGCCACTGTAAGACGTAGGCCTACTTAAGGCGGAATAATGCCACAATCACCACGTTGGAAGGCGGATGGACAATAGCAGTTCGGGCTATGAATTTGCCAGAAAATTATTGCCTTTTTTTTTGTTGATCTCTCAAACGGGCTTTTATGATTCTCGCAGGATATTAATAAGTATTGCTACATTGTATTTCTAACCTGTCACCAAACGACAAAAGTGTGTTAGAAGAATTTTATTTCAACATTTTCATCTCATTACATGTTGTCATTTCTTTCCATTCGGGAGTAGTTTTCTACGATATCCAAGTCAAGTGTACCACATTGTATTTTTAATCTATCTTTTCTCTGACAAGTCATCATCATCAACCTGCTCTTATCCCAATCTATTTGGGGTCGACGCAATATGTCTTCTCCTTCCATACAACTCTATCAGACGTCATCTCTGTGGTCTATCCATGTCATATTTCACGCAGTCCATCCATCTTTTCTTCGCTCTTCCCTTACCCCTTAAGCCTTCCAAATTCATACTTAAAACTTTCCTCACAACATTACTTTCATCCCGTCTCATCACATGTCCATACCATGTCAATCTTTCACTCCTTAACTTTTCCGTCACTGGCGTATCTTTTCTCTGATAAGTATTTACCATATATTACAAAATAACATATTTTAACCGCATAACAAGTTAATAATAATATTCCGTGTGTTGATGTAATCAGAGTATCTACATAGCCATTTTGCATCGGTATCGTAAAATACCAAAAAAGGAAATATGAAGGTAACACCAGTTAGTGTTGTCCAAATGCAAGACTCTTGCGAGTCTCTCAAGTCTTGCGACTCTCGCTGTTAGAATAACACAGAGTCACTTGTTTTGAGAAATGAAAAATCTAACTAAATGATTGAAATTCCATTGATCTAGTGGCACTAACTGTACAACTATCAATAATTAGGTACATACCACTTAACGGGAGTGGGGCTACAATCACACCTATCTATTATGAGACTGTTTAAAATAACATCAAATTATTTCCCCGTGTACTGGTATTAAGAATACAAAATGTTGACAATCCTTTCTTTGCCAAAGGAATCGTAAAATGCAGTCTAAGAGAGGACTTCGAGACTCTTGCAGCGAGCCTTGGTCTTGCATTTGGGCAACACTAACATCAATGTCGGAGAAGTAAAACTCAAAATAAAACCCCAAAACACCAACCCGCTTGAATAACAAAGTAGATGCCAAATAGTAGGACTTATTTGAGTTCAAAATAATAGACATCCCAACTATTATATATACACTAATATACACTACAGCTGAAACCCAAGCATCTCACTTCAAAATTCTCAAGTAAATGCATTAAAAGTTTCACACCGTTACTGCAACAATTCCTAGTCACTAAACTTTACAAAATAATCTCAATTATTTCCCTCATCAAAATTTCACGAACAACGTAGCTAAATTGATCACGTGAACGATTTTTGAGCATAAACCCTGAAATAGTTAATAGAGGTAACTGAATTCCTATATAAAACATCTTGTACTTCTCTATCGCCTAGTTTCCTTAGTACATCGTGTCAGAAAACGATCAATATGCATATACAGATAAGGTAAAGTGCACATTATATTATCTTTATTTTCATCAATCTATTGACATTTTTCTTTTTCTTTTCTAAAGCTTCGATATATGGTAGTCGACTTTAGAATTCTGTGCTCTACGATTTTTTGTATAATATAAGCTCGGCGCTAAGTAATAATGGATTAAACTAAACGCGATATTATATTTATATATATATATATATATTGTAGTTTTACCTATTGATAAATAATGTTGTCATTTTTATTTATAATTACACGCCTTTATAACTAAAGCGGTAAACAGAGATGTACATTTAAACTAAATTTCCTTAAACAATCCTTAGTTCTACGTAATATGGAGGCAATCTGTTACTGCTATTCGGGACACGGCTCCAAATTTCGGGCTACCAGCTGAAAATTGGACGAAAATCTTCTCGAAAATCAAAATAATCTGAAGGAAACAGTAACGTTCTATTATTGCTCTACCTAGAATACAAACTCAGCACGTTACTATGAAAGCAGGATTCTTATAGCACAGAATCACCAAGGTAGGGGTTTTTAGTATTGAAAATATGAAGTAATTTTTGAAGTGAAAACTTCTTTAGGCGCGTTGAGCGTTTTTGGAGGGGAAAAACTTATAGGTTCGCGTAACCGACATGCTAATGCTAATAGTATATCTATAGCTATGAGTAGTCAGACTGGCGCACGCGCAGTGGCCTGTGTACACGTATACACTAATACGTTAAATATCTCTGACTGTATCATATGCGCGTTGGACGTTTGGATGGGTATAATTTCATGAGTTCACGTCACCAACATGCTATAATAGTAGTACATTTATATTCGTAAGCGGACCGTGTTGTACAAGTAAGGTTAAATTGGCAACGTGGAAAGTTCAGCGTTTTTATTTAAGTGGTTTTATAGTTTGGATGTTATTGTAATCGTTTAATTAAAGGATTATTGTTCAATATAAAAGTGAATATTGAACATTTTAATGTTTTTATATAGATAAATGAATAATGAAAATAAAGAATTTATTTTCAAATATTTTCAATATTCATATAAATATTTGCATTTAAAAGTATGGCATTATTTATTTTTAATTGTTTTTTAATATTTAACCTTTCTAAGTATTGTCGAAATTAATGATGAAAATGATAAAAATAATGTTAAAATTTAAGTTCATTGAAATTAGTAATACCACGTATAATTAAGATAATTGTATATTAATTATTATTTCAAACAATTTGTATTTATATTTTGTTCTGGGATTGGTCAACAAATAATATGTTTTGATAAATAAATAAAACAAAAAATTGCATATAATTTTTGCATATAATTTCAATTAGTCTTAAGTTAATAGTTTTCACTTCTATCGGCAGTCCCTACGACTGCCTGTTTTTTTCTTAAAGACACCACCGTATACTAAGGAAATAATCCTTGTATTGCGGGGGACTTTCAAAACATATAATTAACGCAGACAAATTACAGCCAGACTCAGGATAACAGTTTGTGGATCATACAAATTATAATCCTGTGTAGGAGTCGAACTTACGGCACTTGCACGGAAGGTCGATATCTTAACCACTACGCCATCTGTGTAGTCGAATTTTTTATACTATTTTAATGGCGTTGCAATGATGTTCTTGCGTTTTCTCTGGATGGATTTCAAAAGTAGCGCGACAAATCGCAAGTGTTCGCTATACCTTAGCCCTTCATTAGCGAGCAGGTGTACTACAATTGTTTGAATTCACTTCTCACCTCCCTTTGAACACTTACATGCTCTACGATTTTTTATTCTCTTTGACATACCTTTTGATGACGTTGTTGGTATTTTTATGTGAAAATTAAATTTTATGGTACCTCGTTAACAGGCCGAATAAATATTTATAGAAATAAAAACTTTAAAAAGTAGATTACGAGTGAAAAATAAATATTGTCGGGTAGATAGCAAACGTCTCCTTAAAAGGCGAAAACATAATACAAGCCGAAAATTGAATGTCATACGACAGTTCACGCTGGTGTAAATGGTAGCACGATTGGAACGGATTTCCAATAGGTGTGAGTTCGCATCTCATGTGTGACAATCATTTTTCGCTCGTAGTCAAGTTTTAATATATAATATTAATTTTATGTATAAAAATTTATATATGGAATCATTTTTTTGTACTGGCAATGAATTTATATTAAAAAATATGGGTCAAAATTTAATAACTGATACTGTATCGGGTATATATAAATCTCTGTACTAAGGGTGACTTGTAGACGTGAAACACCTCAGTTCTCTCGTGACCATAAATGCTGTAAAGTGTTCGAAGCGTCGGGCAATTAAAAATCAAATACAAACGCGATAGAATCCGTAAAAGTAGTTTTATTTCAAATGCGAAATACTCGCGTAAACATTAGAAATCATTAGATATTATATGCATATTTTACTAGTTTTTATCTTTTAGTCGTTACTTATGACATCCGCAGGCAAGACAGAAGGATGATGAATTGTATACTCACTCCATTACCACACGGATAAAAATAATAACAACCCATGTATTTCACAAACCTAACAAAATAAATGCCGTAATATTCCATAGCATATCATTACGTATTACATAAAAAAAAATAAGTTATAATATTACACGATTTTCTAAGGATCTCTTTGAATGTACGCCTGATTACTGCTATATTTGCTCCTTCCGTTACTTTTCTTGGTCATGTTATAGATAAGGAAGATGGTTGAATAAAATACATACTTACCCTCTTGTCAAGATTATGTAGGGTAGAATACATAGATGTGTTATATATTTTTTCTTCTTACCTGTAACAAAAAAAAAATAATTAAGCATGAAAATAAAAACATTGAATTGAAAGGTCAAATCAAATAAGCTTTATCTCCTTGCTATTTTTTACTAAACGATTTTTTTAGCTTCCCCTATTTGTTAGTGGTTTGTATTAAACTTATTACATAATTGAAAATTTACCCCCTCCCTGTTGATAGATTGCTTTGATATTTGGTATACACTTTTAGTTTTACACACTGCACGGATGGTGTAGTGGTTAAGATACCTATCGTGGCAGTATTGTGGGTTCGATTCCCACGCAGGAAAATACATATGCAATTAACGCAGAAAAATTACACCCATACTCATAACAACACTTTGTGGATCGCACAAAGTATTGTCCTGCTTGGGACTCGAATCCACGCCCCTAGAACGGAAGGTCGGTATATTAACCAATACGCCATTCGTGCATATCTGGTTACATATATGGTTAAGCTGATCTTTAAATCTGGATTATCTACTAAATATACATACGCAAAACAATCGGTATCCAACTTCGAATTAAAAAAAAAACCATTCAAGACTCACTTTATTTGGTTCGTTAAAATGAAACAAAACAAAGAGTCTTTATTTACAATGGTTTTATTGTTATAAGCTTAAACGGGAGGTAACAATAACGTGTTCACCAATTTCTTTACACGAAAATCGTTAAAGGCCTGCCCCCATAACGAGAATGTTATTTATACCGCGCAATGTGATTTTCTTTAAATGATTTTAAAACAATATTCCTTAAAGTATTTATACACGAGTCGTTTGGTACTTTGCAAATATAATTTCTGAACATAAATTAAAATCAGACGAAGAATAATTATTTGATACGCTATCCGCTTTTTACATACATACCTACATACATATCATCACGCCATATCCCTTGCAGGGTACCAGGGTAGGCAGAGAGAACAGAGTGCCAGAGAACTCTATCCTTGCATACTTCACTCGCTTCCTCAACATTCATAATTCTCTTCATACACGCTCGCCGGTTTCGGAGACTCTTGACTCCACCTTCCTTCAGTACGTGACCAATCTGCTCTAGGTAGGTGAGTCTCGGTCTCCCCCGGTACCTACATCCTTCCACTTTCCTACATCTTTCCACTGCTATCCGCTTTTTCTTACTTAATAATGCTATTGGAGACACCACAGTACGTCTGAGTATATAAAGTATAAAATGGCATAAAATTTACGTAACGTTAAGTGAACTGTGAGCTTTAAGTCAATAATTTGAATACCAATTGCCACAAAGAAAGAGTACATAATAATGGAGTCTTTCTTTTATTGCTCATGGTGGCAGACGAGCAAGCAGTAGATCTGATGGCGAGTGTTACTGCCGCCCATGGATCTTTGCAATACCAAGGGTATAGCTAGGTCGCTGCCTATCATTACAATCCCAAACCCATCCAGTTGGGCTTCCGGCTCCCTCGCTCACCGAACGAAGCGCAATAGCACATTGCCATTACTCAGACGTTGATCTTCTGCGAGAGTGCGGTACTACCCTGGACGGACCGGCTCGCGGCTGTAGACAGAGAACTGTCAACAGCGGGGTCCTACCATATACGGCCATCTCAGCTCATGTACGGCCCACTGCTGGCCTCGAGCCTCCTTCGAAACAGAAGAGAAATTGACCTACTAGACCATATTGGTCAGATCGATTGTTCTAGGTTTATATTTAGAGCTTTTCTTCTTCTCTTGCCTGTGCAAGAAAAGAACAAACATCTATATGTTATAGGCATACGTTATCCCTTAGACGTCTTTTTTGACCGCCACGGTTAAGAACATTGACTACACAGATGGCGTAATAGCTAAGATACCTACCTTCCGTGCCAGTGCCCTGGGTTCGATTCCCACCCAGGACAATACTTTGTGTGATCGACAAAGTATTGTTCTGAGTCTGGGTGTAATTTGTCTACGTTAATTGCGTGTTTGTAAAGTCCCCCGCAATACAAGAATTATTTTCCTTAGTGTTGGGTGGTGTCTTTTTAATAAAAAGAAGGAGCGGTGAATTCTATTTTTATTCCGTCACTACACGGCAAAGTGCATTTATGGTTAATCGTAACAGGCTATCCTTTAATTATGTAGGACTAAAAATATTATAAGCCAAGATAGATTTATTACTCGTATTTTTTTTTCGCGGCCGGTCATAAATCTATTGCCAATAGCTTTTGCAATATGTATAATGGAAGAGGAGAACATATTACTTCCGAACCTAAGAACTAGAAAAAGAAAATATATTTTTATTTACAAGAAAATAAAACAGCACACGAACACGAAGTTTTCTATTCACAACATATTTCTGTAAACCTAACATTAATTAAATTACATACATACATATCATCACGCCATATCCCTTGCAGTGTAGGCAGAGAGAACAGAGTGCCAGAGAACTCTATCTCTGCACACTTCACTCGCTTCCTCAACATTCATAATTCTCTTCATACACGCTCGCCGTTTTCCGAGACTCTTGACTCCACCTTCCTTCAGTACATGACCGATCTGGTCTAGGTAGGTCAGTCTCGGTCTCCCTCGGTACCTACATCCTTCCACATTCGCATTATATATCTTCTTAACCAGACGAATAAATGAAAGAAAATATGTTGGCTTTCTAGAATGTTCATCTATCTGCATTCTTTCCACATGTCCGAACCATCGGAGCATTCCCTTTCGCATCTTTACACCAATACTCTCTTTCATACCTACTCGCTCTCTTACATCGTCGTTACGAATGCGGTCGGTCAGCCTAACTCCACAAATTTGCCGCAGAGATCGCATTTCGACCGCATTAATTTTACTTTCATACTCTTTTCTGCATACCCAACTCTCGCTTCCATACAGTAATGTTGGGACACACACTGCGTTATGTATTGCCACACCTGCCTTCTGGCTGAGGTGGTGGCTGCCGAGAAGTTGCCCCAACGCTCCGTTCACTCTATTTCCCGCATTCACTCTTCGCTCCATATCAGTGGTGTACCTTCCATCTCGGCTAAATCCACATCCAAGATATACAAATTCATCCACTTGCTCTAGTACATCATTACCTATTGTTACTCTTACATCTGTTCTGGCTTCATCTCTTTCAAAGACCATTATTTTGGTTTTGCTCACATTCACGCGTAGACCCCTTTTCTTACAATCTTCTGTCATTGTGTCGACTAGGAACTGCAGGTCAGTCGCTGACTGTGCCAGCAGGACTGCATCATCTGCATAGAGCAGAGCAGTGACCACTGAGTCGCCTATCTGGACTCCCACATTCATATCGTTCAACCTTTGGAGACATTTATCCAGATATATGATAAACAGCCTGGCTGACAGAATGCACCCCTGCTTAACGCCGATATTGACGTCAAACCAAGGCGACATTCCATCATCCAGCCGCACACAGGCTCTACAGCCCATGTAACTGGACTGCACAACCTGTAGCAGTTTACCGTTAATACCATACTCCGGTAAAATGTCCCAAAGTTCCTTTCGTACAACCGTGTCAAATGCTCTCTCCAGATCCACAAAACTGCAGAAAACCTCGCTTGGCCTCAGGTGTGAAGGATTACGGAATGTATGATCCCAGACTTCTTTGGGTCCGTATAAAACCTGGTGTCACCAAGGTATTCATGGTTGTAGCATATGCTCCCGTAGGATCCTCGGTGGCATCAGACCTAGAGAAGTTTTGGGATAATGTTAGGGAAGATCTGGATATATAATCTATATGATATGATTAATTAAATTGAAAGCTCTAAATATAAATTAGGTATTAACAAAAGCTTTTTACTGGTACCCAAAACAACACAACCTGCCTTCTGGCTGAGGTGGTGGCTGCCGAGAAGTTGCCCCAACGCTCCGTTCACTCTATTTCCCGCATTCACTCTTCGCTCCATATCAGTGGTGTACCTTCCATCTCGGCTAAATCCACATCCAAGATATACAAATTCATCCACTTGCTCTAGTACATCATTACCTATTGTTACTCTTACATCTGTTCTGGCTTCATCTCTTTCAAAGACCATTATTTTGGTTTTGCTCACATTCACGCGTAGACCCCTTTTCTTACAATCTTCTGTCATTGTGTCGACTAGGAACTGCAGGTCAGTCGCTGACTGTGCCAGCAGGACTGCATCATCTGCATAGAGCAGAGCAGTGACCACTGAGTCGCCTATCTGGACTCCCACATTCATATCGTTCAACCTTTGGAGACATTTATCCAGATATATGATAAACAGCCTGGCTGACAGAATGCACCCCTGCTTAACGCCGATATTGACGTCAAACCAAGGCGACATTCCATCATCCAGCCGCACACAGGCTCTACAGCCCATGTAACTGGACTGCACAACCTGTAGCAGTTTACCGTTAATACCATACTCCGGTAAAATGTCCCAAAGTTCCTTTCGTACATCCGTGTCAAATGCTCTCTCCAGATCCACAAAACTGCAGAAAACCTCGCTTGGCCTCAGGTGTGAAGGATTACGGAATGTATGATCCCAGACTTCTTTGGGTCCGTATAAAACTTGGTGTCACCAAGGTATTCATGGTTGTAGCATATGCTCCCGTAGGATCCTCGGTGGCATCAGACCTAGAGAAGTTTTGGGATAATGTTAGGGAAGATCTGGATATATAATCTATATGATATGATTAATTAAATTGAAAGCTCTAAATATAAATTAGGTATTAACAAAAGCTTTTTACTGGTACCCAAAACAACACAAGTACTTCTATACTGAAACTCATACAAAATTCAACAAAATTAATTAACATCACTTGTCGAATATAGACCTTAATTATAAAGACAATAAGCGGACCCAGTATACACTATTTATGTATGAATAGGCGTATATAGAATTAAATGCCTTTAAAATAGGAAAGGGTACGATCTAATTTTACAAAAAAAGGGATATCTTAAACCCTTTCTGTGACACATCGTTGAAATGGATCGCGCAAAATGTTGCGAGTTTGTTGTCCATTTTCTGTAAGAACTTGACATTTTGTAGTTACCCCTTACTGATGTTTTGTATGGCCAGTATGTTTCCAAACTGACCTTTTTCTTTTTTTTTAATACAACACCCGCCACTGAGGATATAATCCTTGGTGTGCGTCCACACTGCATGCGCAATGTACGAGACCTGAGGCGAGCGCGATGAGCGGTAGCGACAGTGACAGTCCAACACTTGTAGGTGTTTGAGATATATCAGTTGTTGCAAACTATATACGGAATTTGATATTTTTACTACACAGTCCGATCCTGAGATGGGAAATGTTTTTAGCATTAGAGACGGTGTGCATGAAATAAATGTAAACAGAGAAATAATTGGTAATTCTTTGAGTACACTCAAATATCTGTGTCAACATTTGAAAGTTAGTAAACTAAGTAAAATATCACTTAAAACTTTTTTTGCGTACCGCGAGCGTCAAGACCGAACTGGTTTGTTATTCCCGCCACCAGCGTATTAGGTCGCTTGCTGACTAGGCCCGTAGGCAAGACCAAAAAGCGCGAAGAGGAACGTTTGAAAACTACGTGCTCTCAGTCCCGTCGTGCTATGCCTTAAATCATTACATTATGGACTCAAAGACGCGTTTCATTTGTTCGATAATTCGCACCCGTTGTGGAATCCGTGCTCGCAGTGTGGATTCACACTTACTCGTATATTAACCAATTAATGGACGTAAATTACCTACAGACTCAGAACTACAATTTTTGCGTTGGAATCGAACTATCGATATTTGGAAGAGTAAGCACCGTACCTGCTATTCCATCTCGTCATCACACAGTCGTCTTACGCATGTAAATTCACTACGTAAGCCATAAAATACTTATTCTCATAGCACACAATAGAAGTATTGATCTCAAGGGCAGAAACTGATGACTTTTTCCAGCCCATTTCCAGTCAAAAAAGTTACATCATATAAAAATATACATAGTAGTTGTTCAACAAAGAGTATCTTTCCTTGAATATTTGTTTGAGACAGTTTTTCAGAAAAACCACTTGGCTATAATTCCCTTCGTCCTTCCTGTCATTCAATGCGAGAAAATTCCTAAAATTTTTGTCTAGCCCTTTGTATCCGCAAGAGCATGAAAGAAGCTAAGTGCTCGGAATTTTGTCTTGCTATATAAAGTAAGAATATTATATATGCCGCTATCTTCACAGAAATAGGGTTTGGTTAGTATTCATTTACTTGGTTATTTCAGTAAGAATAAAACATTAAAATATTATTGACAGTTTTTCAAGGACAACAGCCTGCACTAAGATAATAAGCATTTCAAAGCAGGGCTCTTTAAAAAAATACAATTAACAAACGCAAAATACGCCCAGACTCAGAATAATAATTTGTAGGCCCTACATACGGAGATAGGACAATATGTCCAGTGTGGACTTCGAATCCATGACACTGGAACGATTAGATCAGTATCTTAATTGCTACGCCATCTATACGTATACATATATAAAAAAACTGTGGTGACGAGTTGGTGAATTCTCTGAGACACCACCCTCTAATTCACTGAGTTTTAAAAATCGGGTCAAAGATTACCAGGAGTACTATATTCCTTTATACATATATTCGGCTGCGTTGAAGCTAAAGCATAGATAGAGCATAAATATACCAAAAAATCTTCCATACATAAATTGACTGCGTTAAATATGCTTATCTTCATTACACTTACCAATCAGTGAATAGCATAACCATTGAGAAGGTAAACATATCTTGATTTATTCGCAAAATAAAAACGTCTAGATATTATGTTGTAGATTTATGGAGCGTAAAAATTGGCCAGTGATTCTATTATACGGCTAGACGTAACATGAAAAGAGTTAATAAATTACGTATGTTAAACAAGAGCCGTAACTTGTAAATAAAGTTATTGAGGAAAATATATAGAGGACAAATCTTTATAACGATATATTATTTTCTTTTCAAGTAATTCATGCTTACATTTATATTATGTTTTACATAGAATAAATAAATCAGAATAAATCTTTGTTTTTCTAATATTTAAGCGAATATTACATATTTAAATTAAAATTATTTTTACGGATTCTATCTTATTTGTATGTGATTTTTAATTTCTTGACGTTCCGAACACACACGACGTCTTTACCACAACCTATATTATTGTAGATAGATAATAGATTTCAATCATCATCATCATTCTCCTACTCTTATCCCAATTACTTGGGGTCGATACAATATGTACTCTTCTTTCATAGTACATATTGTAAAAGTTATTAGCAATAGTTTTATGACCGAGAGTTGGCCCAAGTCGTTATAAGGCTCTTAGTCGTCTTTTACGACATCCACGAGCATAGTCAGGGTTGGTAGTATTTGTAGCCGCTACCACACAGCTTAGATAATGGATTCCAATAATATAATATTTATATACTCGTATTATATGCCGTAGATGAAGCTAAAAATAATATCAACACATTTTATATATGTAATAAAAGCTACCTATCCACTAATTTTATTACAAAATATGTCTCCACAGATGGAGTAATAGTACAATTAACTATCTCTTGTGCCATGTAACATGGATTCGATTTCTATGTAGGTCAAATCTTCTTCACCTACAATATAGATGGATGGCCCACCCGCACAGCGTAGAGGTAGGTGCAGGGCAAGTTATGGGGTCGCTCGCCGTCTCCTCCGTCGTTGCGGACGGATTAGGTGGGATGTGAGTATACCATAGCCTGCTCACCAAGAAAAGGGCAAATCTTCTTGCTATTTACAATAAATCGATATGAATTTGAATGTATTTTGCGTAAGTTAACGTACGTGCGTAAGTTAAGAAGGAAAACTCGAAACAGGGTTTGTTTCGAGTTTTCCTTCTCTCTTCTTCTAAAGGGCATATTGCCAAACTCCAAGTAACTGGGATAAGAGCAAGATGATGATGATGATACGGCCCACTGCCAGGCTCGATCCCCCTCCTCTTCCTGTAAAGCGACCAGCATTACATACATATGCATACTAACCGCGCTGGCCCGGTGTGTTGGTATAGGGTGATTTCGAGGTTTCCTTCTCTTGCAATGATGTTATCTACTTATGTTTCTATGTCGTCTCTTTTTACGATCACTCATGGGATAGAAGTTATTACTGAATTCTACTTTTAACTCATCACAGCACATTAATATAAAAAAGAAAATAAATATAAATATTTATACCATTCAAAGCAAAAAGGAAAACTAGTCATTGATATATTTTCCCAACATTTTCTTAATCATAATCCGATTTCTTCGCTCACCTTCCTTTGACTTAGAGCAAAATAATACGCAAGTATATTCTGTCAACAGGGCCCTATATATCAAATTGTAACACGAGCTTCATATTTCATCCGCAGTCGGAATTATCTACGTAATAATTTACTACCTTATGAAATATTATTAACTGACGCTGTATTATTATTTGTTATATTTTGAAACATGTTTAGGTTTGTATTTAATTATACGCGGCGTTTGTTTCGCTAATTGTTAATAATATTACGACATAATCAGATTTTAGAATATCAATTTCATATACCATAAATTTATATCAAATTCATCATGTTTATGTATTAACATGGATATTATTATCGCGTTTACTACGAACAGTTCAAATTCATACAAGACATGATAATAATATATACAATATAGACATGATATAATATGTGTATAACAAAATTTAATAAGGAAATTGAATTTATTGTCCAAATGTTTATATTCAGGTACGGTGCAATAGATATTATCATACGAAGTTAGAAGTAATGTACTAAGAACTACTTTTTTTTAGACTACTCATTATTATCTAGGTAAACCCAACTCAATTATGAAAATAAATTTTGTACACACATATTACATCTGTACTGTGTATCGGCTACGAATACTACAAATCTTTACTATGCTCGTGGATGTCGTAAAAGACGACTAATAGCCTTAAACGACCTGGGCAAACTTCACCTGATGCCGTTTGGTCAACAATTACATTCCCAGGGAGAGTGGGATGGGATGACTTGCTGGAGGTGAGACACCTCATCTAATCCTTACATCATCATCATCATCAACTTGCTCATATCCCAATTTATTTGGAGTCGACGCAATATGCCTTTCATTCCATAGATCTCTATCAAACGTCATCTCTGTGGTCACTCCTTGTCTATCCATGTCATGTTTCACGCAGTCCATCCATCTTTTCTTCGGTCTTCCCTTACTCTTTAAGCCTTCAACATTCATATTAAAACTTTCCTCACAACATTACTTTCATTCCGTTTCATCACATGTCCATACCGTGTCAATCTTTCACTCCTTAACTTTTCCGTTACTGGCGCAACTTTCAAACTTCCTCTTATATACCTCATCTAATCCTTGCGTGACTATGAAACACTGTATAGTGTTCGAAACGTCAATAAATAAAAAATCGAACACAAACGCAATAGAATCCATAAAACAAGTTTTATTTCAAACGGCAACATCAAAAATTATTACTTCATTTCTTATTGAAATAAATTTAAAAAAAAATCATTTCTTATTGAAATAAAAATATATGTGGCAAGACAGCGCTACAATTACGACAGGCTAGTAATATACAAAAAATAATATTCTAAACATCTGCTTTTTAGAGGTATACCAGGTATATATGACCTAAAAGTTTAAAATATGACATGAATTTTTCTTTAATAATTTTTTACATTGCGACACTAATAATGAAAATCACGTTTAATATTGTTACTATGCATGGCATATACGCAAACGAAGTCGCGTGCAAAGCTAGTATGTATATTAAGAAATACATGATTATCTACTTATTATTTGTATATCTTGGATGTGGATTTAGCCGAGATGGACGGTACACCACTGATATAGAGCGAAGAGTGAATGCGGGAAATAGAGTGAACGGAGCGTTGGGGCAACTTCTCGGCAGCCACCACCTCAGCCAGAAGGCACGTGTAGCAATACATAACGCAGTGCTTGTCCCAACATTACTGTATGGAAGCGAGAGTTGGGTATGCAGAAAAGAGTATGAAAGTAAAATGAATGCGGTCGAAATGCGATCTCTTCGGAAAATCTGTGGAGTTAGGCTGACCGACCGCATTCGTAACGACGACGTAAGAGAGCGAGTAGGTATGAAAGAGAGTATTGGTGTAAAGATGCGAAAGGGAATGCTCCGATGGTTCGGACATGTGGAAAGAATGCCGAATGAACGTCTGGTTAAGAAGATATACAATGCGAAAGTGGAAGGACGTAGGTACCGAGGGAGACCGAGACTAACCTACCTAGACCAGATCGGTCATGTACTGAAGGAAGGTGGAGTCAAGAGTCTCCGAAACCGGCGAGCGTGTATGAAGAGAATTATGAATGTTGAGGAAGCGAGTGAAGTATGCAGAGATAGAGTTCTCTGGCACTCTGTTCTCTCTGCCTACCCTGCAAGGGATATGGCGTGATTATATATATATATATATCTACTTAGAAAAATCTTTAGAACGAAAATACAGAGCATATAAAAAGATATTTGTAGTAACATATAAATAACTTTATTAAAAAAAAAAGGTTCACAAATGCTTACCGTGCCATTGACTAAGTATAGTTCACAAAGGCATATAAATTACCTCTACGTTCATAGGACGACTGCGAGCCTGTCACCGCGTGAATTGTGACTAGTATTACTTGCTAAACAGTTCTGAATGTATTTTCTCTTATTGAAATAGCTCGTGCATTAATGAGCGGGTACGCAACTAGATTTTATGCAACACTAGTTTCATTCGCAGTTTGGTTTGTATGAATATTATATTCTTTTTTTTTTTTTGCATCAGTTATAGATGTTGACTGTGGTCAATATATTTGGCTAAGAGAGCAAAAGGAGAGTGGGCTTTAGCGCTCTCTTGGGAAATCCATAACACTAACTGTCAACGCATTTTTATTCTCAAATTTTCTTGCTCCTGCAATTACCAAAGGAGCCCAATTGATAGTGACTAGTAACTGCCACTCATAACCCTCTGCAGTACTAGGACATAGCCAGTTCTCTGCTTACAATAATGGTGGAGTTTGGACCTCCAAATCCCTCGCTTAGCGAACAGTAACAAAAACACTCTCACAGAATATTGAGGTCTTTGTAGTAGACAGACCTTTTTTTTTGTGGTGGGCCATGGAGTGGTCACGCCCCGCGAAATCGGTCTGGGGCGACGGAAGAGGCAGCGCGCAACCCTATAGACTCACCCTGCAAAGCGCCTCTATTCGCCGTGTGAGCGGGCCACCGGAACCCCATCTTTATCTTCGGTGGCCTAGTAGACACAGACCTCGATATTCTATGAGACTGTAATACTAGCCGGACGAGGTAACCTATTCACGACAGCAGGAAGAAAATTGTCACACTCAAGAAAGTAAAGAATTTATAATAAAACCTTTTAAATCCTCCGTTTAACCGATAAGTATAAAAAGAAACAACATAAAACAATATCCTTAATACCGGCACGTAATCCGGATTTTCGCAGCGGTAACGGTATTTCGTATAAATTAGACACATTTGATATATAGGCCATTGTTTTGGGGTATCAGACTGTCTCGTTGTGGGAGATTACCGAATAGCAACCACGACTTCTAATTGTCATTATAACATTTCCTCCTTAGTATTATTTTTCTGGAATCGCTTTATTGATTAATCAAGATGGAATGCATGAGAAATATATATAAGCTTATTTTTATGTTTTTAAAAGACCTATTTTGTAATTAATATTACAAATATTAATTCTAAAATAGGTCTTTATTGAAAATATAAATAAATAAACGGACATAATTTATATACAAACTAAGAATAATAGTTTGTGAATAGCACAAAAACTGTCTCTTTATTTAAACAATCATGTTTATTATCATCACGCCATATGCCTTGCAGGGTAGGCAAAGAAACCAGAGTGCCAGAGAACTCTATCCTTGCATACTTCACTCGCTTCCTCAACATTCATAATTCTCTTCATACACGCTCGCCGGTTTCGGAGACTCTTGACTCCACCTTCCTTCAGTACGTGACCAATCTGGTCTAGGTAGGCGAGTCTCGGTCTCCCCCGGTACCTACATCCTTCCACTTCTTATTTTTTTTTAATTATTTTCTTTGACTGCATCGTTCTAAGGTGAAACTCGTGTCGTAGTTTTAGGCTGCACATCACATAAGATTAGTAAGCAGTTAGCTTATATTCCACTTTAATCTTATCCTTATTTTTATCCTATTTCTGGTGTTTAGCATATAGATTAACCATGGGATGTGTGAGTCTTCTTATCTTCCTATTTTGGGAGTTTTAGACAATAATGGGTTGCCGCCATTATTAAATTAGCTTTTTTATATTGGATTTTTTTTTGTTTCCATCCATAAATTTAATTATACCGAGTCCAAAATTATTATGAAATAAAATCGTTAACTTTCATTTATACATAACTTTCTCATTACCAACATCATTTATATGTCATTAAAAATCCTATTAATACTGATATGCGTACATGCTCAACTTCAACCTATAAATCCTTCGTCCTTGAATCTTTAATATCGTCGAATCAAGTCTACCCAAGTTTCAGCAAGTGAACACTTTTTCGGGGCCCAAGTTTCACGAGTTCCAAACACATCTGTTCGGAACTGTCTTGGAATTGAAACTGTTGTGGAACATGTCGCCAAACTTACGGGCTATTGGCTATCCCGTTACAAGAGATACAAGTTTCTAAGAAGCTGGCAACATTTTTGCTACAGTTGGAAGTTTGATGTGCAATATGGCACGTGATATCGCTTGGGTCTGAAGGGAATTATTTCCTCGTTCGCGCAAAGCACTTTAGATTTAGTTTCTAAGTGATTCCATATCAAGATTTTCATTTTAAATCATTTCACATTACTGGAATGCAATAAATTTGATGATGTATGAAAATTGCTGGAATATAAGTACATATTACAGACAGCGAATTTTTATCCGACAACGACGAAGCCAAAATAGGGTTAGGTATTTAAACATTATGAATGAAGTATGTTCATCTATTCCCAAGTAACTTCTCAAATGCTTATCAAAATTTGCCAATGAGAGCCGATTAAAACGTCACGATCATACTCTGGTTGTTAGCCCAATCGAATTAGACGAAAAACGGACCAAACCCAGGAAAAATTATAAGTAGAATTTTTCCTTTGGAATTCGTTAGGGGGGTCAATGGGAGTCTACATTTCGGTTTTCGAATTCCCAGTGGTCTTGGATTTTCCGCCATCTTGATTTTAAGGGTAGTTTTTTGATTTTTAAATAATTCGTTTATTTTCAATTTTACACGAAAAATGGTTATTACCAAAGTTGTTCAGAATTAAATTGCCTACCATTTTTATTCTCATCATGTTTTCCGTAGAATCGATATTTTTCAATTCACACCCGAAAAGAAAGGGTAATTTTTTGTCTATTAAATAACTCTTTTTTTTCAATTTTACACGAAAAGTGGTCATCACCAAAGTTATTTGAAAGTAAATTTCCAACAATTTTTGTTCTTATCAATTTTTCTGTAGAATCGATATTTTTCGATATACGCCAGAGAAGAGGTGAATGACAACTTTTCGTGTAAAATTAATAATAAACGAGTTATTCGACAAACAAAAATTCCACCCCCTCCTTTCGGATGTTAATCGAAAAATATCGATCCTACGAAAAAATTGATAAGGACAGAAACTATAGGAAATTCAATTTCAAACCACTTTGGTAATAACCATTTTTCGCGTGAAATTGCAAAAAAAAACGTGATAATGCAATAATAAAATTTCACCCCCACCTCTTCTCTGGCGTATATCGAAAAATATCGATTCTACAGAAAAATTGATAAAAACAAAAATTGTTGAAAATTTACTTTCGAACAACTTTGGTGATGACCACCAATAAATTTTCGTGTAAAATTGAAAAAAAAAAGAGTTGTTCAATAAACAAAAAATCACCCTTTCTTTTTGGGTGTGAATCGAAAAATATCGATCTTACGGAAAAAATTATGAGAACAAAAATTGTAGGAAATTTAATTCTGAACAACTTTGGTAATAACCATTTTTCGTGTAAAATTGAAAATAAACGAGTTGTTTAAAAAACAAAAAACCACCCTTAAAATCAAGATGGTGGAAAATCCAAGACCACTGGGCATTCGAAAACTGAAATGTAGACTCCCAGTTAGGGTGGCCTAACGAATTCCGAAGGAAAAATTCTACTTATAATTTTTCTTGGGTCCAATCAACAATTCGATTGGACTATGTAGGCTATATCACGTTGTACTAAGTTTAATATTGCGGCCTGTCGACGACTTAAAGCCCTGAATAAAAAAAAACTGTTTATTCTGTGGTATGTTGGGTATCAAACAAAATCGCTTAATTAATCATTTAAATATTTCTAAATAATGCTAACGCAACTAGATATTGCTACTTATTTTAGTAGTATTTAAATGTGAGCGAAACATTTCGCTATTATATATTTATTGACAATTTAATAATTAACATTGTATTATTTCGTATAAATCCTTTAAAAAGACAATAAAATAATAAGATAAACAACAAAGAGATGTTTAGATTATAAGTATTCTGTTTTAGGTAGAATTGTTTGGCCACCGAAGACAAAGATCGGGTACCGGTGGGCCGCTCGCACGGCGAAGAGAAGAGTTTTGCATGGTGGGTCTATGGGGTCACGCGCCGCCTCTTCCGTCACCCCGGACCGATTTGGCGGGGCGAGACATCCATAGTCCATCGCAAAAAGAAAAAGGTAGACTTGGTTATTCAACAATACAGTTTACAGTACAGTATATAAAAAAAATGTCTTGGTGTCTTACAATAATATAGACACCTTTAGCGTATAAATTAAAAACCGTTATTTAATTAATTATAATATTAATTTAAAATAAATTATACTACATATTATATATATAAAATAGTCTAATGGGCGATTTTCTTTTATATCGTTTATTCGAACCAAGATACATGGAAGGCATATCTATTAATATGTATCTTATAGATGAATGTTTACCCAAAATCTTTTGGATTTAGGAGCTCCGTACCTCCTTTCTAATCAGAAATGCCGGAAAACATTACATGACATTACATTACGAACAGATACGAGCGTTACAAAATATAGATCATTATTGATAACAGCTCAGCTTGTTAAGAAATATTATGAAAAGAGAAAATATAATTTCAATTCATTTCGAAGGTGTATTTATAATAATTTTCCTTGTGGTAACGGAGTAACAATACAACTTATCTTGCACCCTTCGATTCCCGCTTGGATAATAACTACTCAAGGATGTATTTAAGTACATATAACTATAAAATAAGAAGAATCTTATATACTCTCATCCAGCAAATGTGATAAAATAAAACATTGCCACTTGATGATAAATGTTTGAATCAATGAAACTATAGGGGTAAGGCAACTTTTTAACAGCTTTCTGTTTACAGCCGCGGGCGAGTCCGTCCGAGGAAGTACCACACTTACCACACAAGAACATTTATCAATTCGTCAAATGAAATTTGAAACATATTTGAAAGTAAAAAAATAAAATTATCATTTACTAATTTTATTCAAACCAGAATTTGTTTAATACACTTATAGAATAGACCAGTTTTCTTGAAAATTAAACGATTAATTTAGATAGATATAATAGTATAATTTAATTACACAAAATTAAGCGGCAAAAGTTATAATAATTGGTTTGTTTATATATATATTTTAGAACAATTAAACAATTTCGTTGATTTAATCTTGGACCAAACAGATTATGGTACAACAGAAAGGAAATAAAAAGACCAATATTTAATATTATATACACCGGCTGATCGATCGCATTCGTAACGACGACGTCAGAGAGCGAGTAGGTATGAAAGAGATTATTGGTGTAAAGATGCGAAAGGGAATGCTCCGATGGTTCGGACATGTGGAAAGAATGCCGAACGAACGTCTGGTTAAGCGAAAGTGGAAGGATGTAGGTACCGGGGGAGACCGAGACTCACCTACCTAGACCAGATCGGTCATGTACTGAAGGAAGGTGGAGTCAAGAGTCTCCGAAACCGGCGAGCGTGTATGAAGAGAATTATGAATGTTGAAGAAGCGAGTGAAGTATGCAAGGATAGAGTTCTCTGGCACTCTGTTCTCTCTGCCTACCCTGCAAGGGACATGGAGTGATGGTATGTATGTATGTATATACACCATGACATTTATATCGTCTTACAAAAGAAGTGCCATAAAAAATCCGACAAAAGAAACATATCTAACATATTTAATTGTTCAATAGTTGTAGTGATAAAAAAATAACAAAATAAAATAAATTAAAGTTAATATTTTGTAACAACCTGGTTATAATGTTTACATTTTAAACAAAAGCAATACGACATTCCGCATGATAATGAATGGCTAACGTAATTACGTTAGCCAATCACAGCTACGAAGTCTACGTGGACTGCTATTCCAAAGTGTACCTACGCTTAGGTTAGTACGTAGGTTATGTCGAGTAGGTAGCCTATCGCTCGCTACATGCTGTCCTCTTACAATTTTATTAAGTACCTAATTATTTATAATAATTTTTAGTAAAAAATATTCCAGTAAATATTTTTTTTAACCTTTTAATTGTACGAATGAATGGTAGATACTGGATACGTTAACTGAACTGATTTTGTAAGACGACTTAAATGTCACCGTATATATAACCATGGCTCTAGCCTTAATCTATACTTAATACCATCCATCTTTATCCTGATCTTATTCAAAGTACTTGTTTGAAATAAAACTATTTTTACAGATTCCATAACGTTTGTATTTATTTATTTTTATTTATTTTATTTTTATTATTGTTTTTTATTTCACTAACGTTTCGAACACTTTACAGCGTTCTCAGTCACGAAAGGAATGTCTCACTCCCAACAAGTCATCGTCATTACATATTATATATATATATATATATATATATATATATATATATATATATATATATATATATATATATATAGTAGATATATATATATATATATATATATATATATATATATATATATCTACCCACTACAGTATGAGTTCTTAACTTTTTGTCAAATGTGTGTCAGTTATAAAAAATGCTTAACTTATACTGTAGCGGGTTGATAAATCTCTGTAATAAAGATGACTTGTTGAACGGGAATTACCTTAGTCATGCCGTGACCATCAACCCTGTAGTGTTAAAAACGTACGATACTGTAGTGGATAGATATAAATATCTGTAATAACGATGACTTATTGGACGTGAAACACCTTAGTCCTCCCGTAACCATGAACACTGTAAAGTGTTCGAAACGTCGGGAAATCAAAAATCAAATACAAACGCAATAGAATGCGTAAAAATTGTTTCATTTCAAATGTGTAATACTCGCGTAAACATCAGAAACCAATTACGCGTGATCGCCACAATATGTACTCTTTCATCGCAGATATTGCAAAGGTTATTTGGCAATAGTTTTATGACCGGCCGCCGCACAGTGGGCTGAAAATCGCGTTTCATACACATAGAAACTTAAGTTATTACATATGATTTTTTTGTGTGGAAATGGGTTCTCCTGATCATTACTACATTATAAAATATCATATGAGATAATTTGGTCAACAATTGAACGAGTTATGATTTTTTTTAGAAACAAATGTATGGAGCGAACATGAAAAATGAGGATATCTCTGAAATCGCAAGGTTGGCCGTTATATCCTCGCAGTCGTATATAGTAATAATTATTTATGATTTTTTAACGTACTTCGTATTACGGCATCGCTTGCGATATTTTTTTTAAAAATCGTCAAAGTTTAAAATTTTTATTTTCGTTGAAAACTACTTTTACTTGCACATTTATTTAATAATAACGTTCATTGTGATTGTGAATAATGGAAAGTGTAATTACAAACTTGGACTTGTTTGTTATTTTGAGTAGTCAGGATACTATTTCGTTTGATCACGAAGTATTATTGAATTCACTAGTAGTTCTATTGGGTTCTAGCCTTTCTGATGAAGACAGTGTTACATTCAAGGAATTTTGCCGAAGATTTACACGAGCTGTTCAAAAGAGGTGGTTGAGATCCAAACGTAATTCTGAGAAATTTAGACGTGACTACTCTAATTGGCTTCAGACAAATATTGACTGGCCTAGTTGCGTGCAATCTGATTTACTCATTCAACATCCGTTCAAAGAAAATTTGAGTGACGAACCTTTACCATCAACGTCAACCATGATATCGAGTTCAACAATGACAAAAAGATCTCGGAAGCCTTTTGAAGATCTAGGCAATAAGCAGAAGAAGAGAAGGTCTAACGAACATAACGGCGAAAAACCTTTTGAGTTAGCATATTCAGCTGCAGCACTCTTGAAAGAAGATGGTCGTGAAGATATTGCATCCGTTATTGAGTATATGCTCAAGAACCCACAAGCAGCAGCAAAATTCAAGGAAATAATGAGGAAACCAGCTTCTTTATCATTATTTTCGCCAGAAAAAGCACTCGAATTGCTACTTTCATTAAAACTCTCAAAATGGCAATATATCACTTTGAGGGAAACTACAATTCGAGAAGGTTCTAAAGATGTATATCCATCTTATTATAAAGTACAAAAAGCTAAGCTGCAGTGTTACCCTCCAAAAAACATCGTAACTGTAACGGAATCTTCAGCTAAAATTGCACTTCAAGCATTACTGGATTTAACAGTAAACAGGATTCTAGAAAATCTTCCTGGTGCTATTAGGATACAAGACCAGAAATTTAATTTTATATTAAAGTGGGGATTTGACGGTGCATCTAACCAAAGCCGATATAAACAGAAAATGGACAGTGAGCAAGATGATTCGAGCATATTCATGACCTCTTTGGTTCCACTAAAATTGACAGCTGGAGATGAAACAAATATGGACGAATCCAAAACCCTCCTCATCTACATATTGTCGTCCAGTGCAGTTTACTTTCATAAAGGAGAGTAAAGACGTTGTCATGAATGAAAAAACTAGGATGGATAACGAAATCGAAGCACTGCTCCCCACAAAATACAAAGCAAATGAGGTCAGTCACCAATTATTGATGACAATGATAGACGGTAAAATTTGTACATATTTATCTGATGCCAAATCAAGTGCTGCTTGCTACCTGTGTTTAGCTAAACCTACAGAAATGAATAATCTAAATAGCGTTACGTCAAAGACAGTGTCTTCTGGTGTATATGAATTTGGATTATCATCCTTACATACCCGCATTAATGTGATGGAATGTCTTCTACAGATAGCCTATCGTCTCGATTTTAAAAAGTGGTCTGTGAGAGAAGAATTTCACAAACAGATGTTAAAGTAAAAAAAAAAACTTATCCAAGATAAATTTAACAATGAACTAAATCTTTTAGTCGACATCGTTAAGCAAGGATCTGGCACAGTTGTGCTTGATCCTTGCTTAACGATGTGACGGTAATACCGCGAGAAGGTTTTTTGAGTTTCCTGACAAAACTGCTGCGATCACTGGACTAAACGAAAACCTAATTCGCAGGTTTGCTGTGATTCTGCAGGCAATCACTTCTGGTGAGATTATAGATGTACCGAAATTTAAAGAATATGCCAAAATAACAGCTGAGAAATATATAGAACTATATAATTGGTATTACATGTTGTCGACAGTCCACAAGTTGTTAATCCATGGAGGTGACATAATCGCAGAAAATGCTATTGTACCAATAGGTAGTCTTTCAGAAGAAGCTTCAGAGGCATGCAACAAAGACTTCAGAAGGTTTAGAGAACACCATTCTAGGAAAACAAGTAGGCAAACCTCTAATGAGGATATTCTCTATATGCTTATCCTCTCATCTGATCCCAATATTACAACAATAAGACCAAAGCTTGACGCTTATAAGAAAAAGCATATTTTAGTGAAACATTAGACCTGATTAAACTCCAGGAACCTTCGATAGAGTTTTTGGGTGTAATGGAAAACATAGAGTTCGATTCTGAAGTGGATTCGGATGGTGATGAAGAATATTAGATTTTTTTTATTTAGTTAACTTAATTATTGCAGATTATTTTCGTTACTATAGGTTAAGATTTATTTATATCTAAATATCATGTTAATTTAAATAAATATAATATATTAGATATCGTATACTTACTCTATGTAACATTTATTTGTGTCTAGTGATCTGAGGCATTTTTTTATTTATAAAATGTATATTTTCTTATCTTTTTATTAAGTTTTTGGTAATGTAGTTTTAGTTTCTTTAATTAAATAAAAATAGATACTATACTATTTAAAACTATTTTTATGAAAACATTATAATTTATATTTTTAGCCCTTTTTTAATAAAATGCGTAATATTATAACTGTTTTATCATACAATCCAACTAATTACAACAATAGACGCTTTTATGTTTTACTAAGCAATGCCGTAAGTATAATGAAGGTTCTTAATGATATTTGAAATGATTAGCTACTGCGAAGTCATTAAGTAATAGTATAGTAGGTACCTAAGAATTAGAGATTACTAACTTACGTTCAAAGGACATAAACGATAAATAAAACAACGGACTAACGTGATTTCTTACACTTCTTTGTTTGTAAGCTAGATACATGGGTATTTGAAAAATTTAAACATCATTTCAGCCTATTGCCGTCCACTGCTGAACGTAGGCCTCCCTCATTTTACGCCACAGAGTGCGGTCCTGTGCCGCCTGTATCCAACGACGCCCAGCAACCTTCACTAGGTCGTCTGTCCACCTGGTGGGGGGGCGTCCCACACTGCGTCGTCCGGTACGTGGTCGCCACTCTAGAACCTTTCTTCCCCAGCGGTTGTCGGTTCTTCGAGCGATGTGGCCTGCCCATTGCCACTTCAGCATGCTAATTCTTCGTGCTATGTCGGTTACACCCGTTCGTCTGCGGATTTCCGTATTTCGGATTCTATCTCGCAGAGAAATCCCGAGCATAGCCCGCTCCATAGCACGCTGAGCGACTTTGAGCCTGGTTATGAGGCCTACATTTAGGGACCACGTTTCCGTGCCGTAAGTCATCACTGGTAACACACACTGGTTATAGACCTGTGTTTTCAAACACTGAGGTATGTTGGATGAGAAGATCTTCTTAAGTTTCCCGAACGCTGCCCAACCGAGTTGGATTCGTCGGCTGACCTCTTTCTCGAAATTGGATCTACCTAACTGGACTGTTTGTCCAAGGTAAACATAATGATCGACGATTTCGAGAATCGCATTGCCAACTAGGACCGGTACAGGAATGACATGGGCATTTGACATGACTTTCGTCTTGTCCATGTTCATTCGTAAACCCACTAGTTGGGATACCCTGCTCAGATCGTTGAGCATGGTGCCCAGGTCCTCCATGGATTCTGCCATGACGACAATATCCTCCTCCAATAGACTCCCGGTGCCTTACCGTTTCTTAGTTGTTCGAGAGCCATTCTGATCTCGCACAAGCTAATGTCCGGGATTTCTTCGGTATAGTGCCGAGTTAGCTTGGATCTGGGATCTTGGACCAAGCCGACAACAGGATTTCGGGATGTTTTATATAACTGTCCATAGAACCTTTCGACCTCTCCCAAGATCTCACTTTGGGATGAAATGACAGTGCCGTCATCGGTCTTCAGCTTAGTCATTTGGCTTTGCCCGATAGACAGATCTTGTGCGAACACTTTTGAGCCACGATTCCGCTCTATCGCTTCTTTAATACGGAGCGTATTAAATTGGCGAATATCGCGACGCACAGACCTGGAGATCTGCCTATTTAGCTGCCTGTGTTCGGACCAATCGGCTGAGGACTGTACTGTCATTTCTTTTCTCCGCTCCATGAGCTTGAGAGTCTGGTCAGAAAGTTTTTTAGGTCTATTAGCGCGGTGAGCCTTGAAAAATTTCGACCCAACCGCGTGGACAGTTTCCACGAATCTGTTGTTTATATCGTTCGGAGATTCGCACTCGTCTAGACATTCGAAGCGATTGTGTAGTTCGAGTTGAAAGTTTTCGAGGTTCTGGTATTGGACAGGTGTAGGTCGGAGGGTAGACTTCATCAAGCGTGACCGTTCGACTTTTGTGTGGATATTTTATGTGCCTCGTACTATTCGGTGATCGCTCCCAGTTTTAATCCGGCTGATCACTGAGACATCATTAAATATATGTTGTTTGTCCGACAAGATGAAGTCTATCTCGTTTTTTGTTGAACCATCGGGGCTAATCCAGGTCCATTTCCTTTGTGGCTGCTTTCTGAAGAAGGAATTCATCATAAAGAGGCTTTCCTTCTCCAGAAATTCAGCCAGTTTCTGGCCCCTCTGGTTTCTCTGTCCATATCCATGTTTCCCCACTCTCAGCTCATCATCACTCCCTTTGCCTAGTTTCGCGTTAAAGTCTCCCATAACCACCGTGAAGTGGGTTTTGGACGCGTGTATGGCTTTCGAGATATCCTCGTAAAAGACCTCCACCTCGTCGTCGGAGTATGCCGAGGTCGGTGCGTATACCTGTATGACCTTCAACGAATACCGTTTGGTAATTCTGAGTATAAGGTATGCTACCCTTGCCGACACACTCTCGATCCTCTCCACGTTGCCTACGAGAGACCTTCGAACGATAAACCCTATACCGCCTTGGGACGGGTGATCTCCCTCCCGGTAGAAGAGCAAGTTTCCAGAACGTAGGATTATCGTGCCCTCGCCCTCTCTTCGCACTTCTGATAATCCTACAATGTCCCAGCGGATTTTGCTCAATTCCTCTTCCAGCTCGATGACCTTCTCATCGGTCCTGAGTGTCCGAATGTTGTGTGTTACCAGGGCCAAAGGTCGTTTTGATTGGTAGCCGGATCGCTGCCGGAGATTCTTCGCACCCCCTACTCCATCGCTACCAGGCCCGCTACCACGATGAGCCTGTAGGATAGCGGAGCTGCCGTGACTGGGGGCCGTTTCTCTATTTGTGTTGCTCATAAGGGGTTAAAGCCGTAATCGCCACGCTTGGCAGGCGGGTTGGCGATCGCAGTGTGGTGTAATACGTTTCCCAGGAGAGAGCTGCTGCCCACTCTCCTGGTGAACCCTTAGTCGATTTTTACGACTCCCACGGGCAAGCAAGGGGTGGCGACACATGTATTCTATCCCGTCGCCACACGGGATGTGAAAAATTTAAACGTTATTATTAAATAAATGTGCAAGTAAAAGTAGTTATCAACGAAAATAAAATTTTAAACTTTGACGATTTTAAAAAAAAATATCGCAAGCGATGCCGTAATACGAAGTACGTTAAAAAATCATAAATAATTATTACTATATACGACTCCGAGGATATAACGGCCAACCTTGCGATTTCAGAGATATCCTCATTTTTCAGGTTCGCTCCATACATTTTTTTCTAAAAAAAATCATAACTGGTTCAATTGTTGACCAAATTATCTCATATGATATTTTATAATGTAGTATTAGTATGATATTTTATAGTGGAAATAAGAGAACCCATTTCCACACAAAAAATCATATGTATTAACTTAAGTTTCTATGTCTATGAAACGCGATTTTCAGCCCACTGTGCGCCGGCCTGACGTCAACTCTCCTTGGAAATATAAGCCTATATCAATCCACACATCAAATTATGGAAATTTCCAGAAATTTAAACATCTTACAATTTTAAAGACTATAGTTTTCCATTAAATTCTGTTCAATAAACATCAAAAGACGATATAATAATCGCGAAAGCGAACAAATCGCTTATTTCCATTAAATTGAACTGTGTACAGTTCGTTAAAGATTTTAAACTGCTAACTTTTAATTGGATGATTAATTAATACAGAATTCTTAAGGGTTAAGACATCGTTTAAGCGATTCTACTGAGAATACTGTAATTATTTTGTATAAAGCTTACTTATTCTCACATTGACACGACAACAAGATTGAAACAGTTGTATTGACATACCAAAATTTCTAAATTCTTATTCAAAAAGTATATTAAACGCGCAATTACCCGCTCATTTTACAGGCATAATTGTAGATTTAGGAGACATATGAGGTTTAATCTTTGATTTGGAGGGTAGTTATGAGATTGCAAACCTTTTTCCACTTTTGATTTCGGTCATTCCTCGGCGTATTAGGTGACATAGCGACGGCGTGACGGTAATTGCGCGATCTCCGCTTACTTTTCTATTTGTTATTTTTTATAAAGAATACTCTGTGTTCCGTAGTGCATTGTATTGTGGGGAGTTTTATGAGCATAAAGTTAACGGACAAAAATTACACCTAGACTCAAAATAATATCCTCCATAAGAATCGAAACCGTAACATTACCACACTAGATCGAAATCTAAGCCAAGAATCTTGTAAATTATTATGTCTATTGACACTTAATAACAATAAAGTTTAAAAAAAATGTCAGTATCAGCCTTTATTACAAAAAAATACACGTAGCATTTGATAAAAAAAAAACATTAAAAACCACGTATATGTTATACGTTTCTTATGACAATGTGTCACGTAAAACTTCATAACTAAGTTTCCGACTTCGGACCCCCGGACACAATGTTGACAGAACTCCGTTTAAGTTGCAGACTCAGATTAGATTTGCACAGTTCAAGAGGATAACATTTCGATAATACCAACCAATTACGCGTCAAATATCGGTTATGGTGTTAAACTGAAAATATAAATTGTATCAAGAGGTAAATGATTTAGAAATATATACTTTTAAACATAATTTGCCTTAATTCTTTTTTTTTTATTGTAGTGGCAGAGCAACGTCTTTTAGGAAGGTGCGTGTACAGCAGGTTACAGGATCGCACTAGTCGACGAGACATGACTGTACTATGGTACAGTCTTGGCTTGTCATGGCGCATCTGATGAAGCATTCCATGGTGTTTCATCCCAAGTAAATACATATGATTCTATTTGGTTTAGTAGTCTATCCATTACCCATTCGACTAAAATTGACCTGTTTCTTCTTCGAGTTCTGCTTTTACTTTTTCTATTTATACATAGGACTGAGATGTGTTTAGGTTACCATCTCTTATTCTTCTAGAACTTGTTTAAATCATCTGCTTTATTTCCTTCATATTTCTTAAATTAATATTTCTTCTTATTTTTTAATCTAGAAGAAATTTATTTTACTATCCTTAAGTAAAGAAAGTGTATCAGAAATTCTAGTTAATATAGGGCAGGTACCCAAAAGGTTATCCTTTTGGGTAACCAACCAAGCGGGCTACCGAAGTTAAAGTATTAATACCGCTGGTCTGCTCAATTTACGGACAGAGACAATATGCAGTTTATGGTGCTACGGTCCTATTCTACGTCCTAGACGATTTAAACTAGGTGTGATCACATCATAGCTTGCCCAAAAAGACATTCGAGATTTAAAATAAATTCTGATTAAATTCTAACACAATACTATATCTCAGCTTTCTTACATCTGTCTTCAACGTGACGTAATTACACACTAAGTCAACACGAAGTTCTGTTTCAAAGTTTCGAATAAGTTTTTCTAACGTCGACACAATCCGAGGATTGTTCGAAGTGTTTGCAAATATGACTTAGACTCTACTAAAACTTTGCGAGTATCAATGTTTCATTGGTTTTCTTGTGAATCATTTTTGACATGTATTACCAAAAAAATAAATGCAAGTAAACTGCCTGAAAGGAAAGAAAGCTCAAATGTTGCCAATTTTGTGTTCCATATGAAATTCCATTTATTTTTTATATGTTGAAAGGTCAAAACTATTTTGCATAAAATACTAATGTCAACCACCCGTAAAATATTCGAAAAGGTCATTTGTTCAGAAATCGACAGCAAATTTCATAAGCACCGTTTCTTAAGTGAGAGTAAGCGGAAAATTCCTTTGGTATTGGTGCGTAAAATCGAGCACTAGACATGCGGAATTGAAAAAGCTTTAAGGACCAATGCACAGGAGAATTTCGGATACAAATCACTTGAAGAGTCGTGACTTGACGTCTAATAGTTGAATGCTTTTGATCACTAACTTATTGATTGATAGTTTGATTGTGTGCTGATAATAATTGAGATTAGGCTGCCTTTTTTGTAGCGAACGTGGTTGTCTGCTCAGCTGTACATTTGAGATTAAATATTTTTTGTATGTATTAATTATTTCTTTTTTAATACAGCTTTTGTACGGACGTTTTTTTACATATTTGTGATCGAGGAATAAATCGTACAGTTAGTCGTATAATTTGTGATCCTGTAAATATTCGGCACGTTAACTTAATGTTTATTTGGGATGATGCGCAAACCATGTATATGTAGTGAAAGCCACGCTGCTGATAGTTTCGTTATAAAGCCGTAAATGAATCGGTTTGACTGATGTGCTACTACTATACTTATACAGAAAATCGACGATTGCATAAAAATAGCAATTTTCCACCGCACTTTATTCAGTAAATGAAATAGTCAGAGGCCCAAACCATTTCTACATTGGATTCTCTTCTATCTCCCCTATTCAATCTTTCAAATACAATAGACATTGGCTTGGGTATATCCCTGGTATTGCTGAGGATCATGAGCGGCATACAGCACATAACATCAGGTGGACTACTGACTCATCCGTCACTAAAGACAGCATAAATATAGGGTAGGTATAATATATACAAGTTAAATAACTACTCAAATCAAGAATTTCAAACTAATATAGGTGCAATTCTTTTAAAAATAATCAAGCAAAGCAATTAATAAAGATTATTATGGCAACTATTAAACCACTATTAGTTACATGGCATTACATTCCCGCGCTTTTATAATGGCGCCCATGCGTTTCGCGCGCATTTCTTCCAACATTTTATTGGTCCTGCGAGGCGGATTTATGGTCGCGCGATAATTGTACAGCAATAAACACTTGCAATAAGACTTAAATTACATTTTAGAGGTTCGTTTTACAGTTTAAAATGTTTCTTTTTAAATGCACGAAAATCATAAAGCTATTTTTGCAGAATTAATTCCGGAGTAAGTGCTCAAAAACGTAATTATATTTTAAGACAACAAGGTGTTTGTTTAGTAAAGCTACTAGACCTATTAATAAATATTCATCTTCTAGTTAAATTCTTATTGATAGTCTCCAACTATCTTCACAATAAAACAATTTGGCATAGATTTTATTTACTTACCAGGTCAAGCTGATTACATTTTCAGTTCATATTTATCCCACTATTGGACTGCACAAATACCGGAGTAGTCTAATACAATGTTTTGTACGAACCACAATTGACTTTTATTAAAAGTAACTACAGATCTTCTGCAGATACCCTCAAGTGACGAAAACACAATAAACTAGTTGAGAATTGTTTGGAAACGCTTGGGTCGTGAGGTCCGAACGCATAGTCTTTACAAAGACATAGAGATGAGACTAATTGATCCTTCGCGTGATTAGAAGGCTAGCCTATATTCGCACAAGATCAGTATTGCTATTCAACCCAGTAATGCTGCCAGCGTTCTAGACACATTAGCGGTGGCCAGTGACACGGAAGTATGTTTTGATAGATATCCCTTTTCTTACGTTTTTTTTTTTAAATCTTTAACTTTATGTTCTTTCTGTTTCTTCCAAATTTAAACAAAGTGTTTGCATCTGAAATTAATAATTACAATAGAATATTTAAATAATCATGATATGTTTTATTTAAATATCACACGGTGATAATACTGATTGCTGTGTGATAGTGGCTACGAATACTACTAACCCGGTCTGGTTAACAATTTCATTTGCAAGGAGTGTTGACGACAGACAGACGATTATAAAACTATTACCAAAACCTTTGCAATATGCTACTATTGCAGAAGTGTACAAATTGCATCAACACCAAGTAATTGTAATAAGAGCAGGATGATGATATGATGCATATATTGATAATATATTATTGCATGACATAAAGTATAATCAAAATTTTATCATCATCATCTCAGCTCATATATGCCCTACTGTTGGGCTCAAGCCCCCTTCATAATTGGAGGGAAATACTACTATACCACGCTGGTCAGACGTGTTGGTGTAGAGTTTTGTTTCGAGTTTTCCTTCTCTTGCATAGATGTTTTATGCATTTTATATCCCTTAGTCGTCTCTTACGATCACCCACGAGCAATATAGGGGGTGGTGAATTGTATTCTTACTCTCTCACCACATTGAGAATAATTATAATTAAAATTTACTACCAATTAATTAATAGTATTAACTTATAATAAAATGCTCATACCACAATAATAAACACGATACAATTGAACCAATTTTACAATAGAAATGTATGCAAGTACAAAATTATTAACACAGGCTGTTTAAGATTCAAAGGAAACTAATTGTCATAGTGGATTGTAAATTATAATTTGCAATCCACTGAGGCAATTAGTTTCCTTTGAATCTTAAACAGAGTCTTGTGTCTAACAGGAAATATTCAATTGAGGGTAGCTTCAATTTCAATGAATATCGTTTTAGTACAATATAATCTTGGTAACAAAGTTAGTTTAGAAATTGATATAGCAAGAAATTCATCTAGATTGCTATTATAAAGTTGAACGGATTGTTTCTTTGGACGCGGTTATCTGCGAAACAAATTGCCTTAAAATTTTATTATATTAGATACTATATTAAGTGAGATGACTTATCTATTAAGTAATTCTTACTAATATTATAAATGCGAAAGTAACTCTGTCTGCCTGTCGCTCTTTCACGCCAAAACTACTGAACCGATCTAAATGAAATTTGGTACAAAGATAGTCTAGAGCCTGATAAAGGACATAGACTATTTTTTAATGCAAAAAAGTGGTTGTAAAGGGGGATAAAAAGATGTAAGGAAGTATCGTCATTTTTAAAGCCAGAAGCTTGAAACTTATTTTAGACTATTGATTACATATAAGTATGACATTAAAACTTTGTAAAAATTTACCCTTAAGGGGTAAAATAAAAATAGGGGATGAAAAACTTTAGAAAAGTAACCTTTTAGGCGGGCGAAGCCGCGGGCAGAAGCTAGTAGTACATAAATTAAAAACAAATAGGACCGAAGCAGTGACTATAATATTGAAAAATCGAAAAAAATTAACATCAACGGCACTACATGGGTTATATATTATATTTATATCCTCGAGGTGGTGATTTTTTCATGGAAGATCTAAAAAGCATCAGTAGCATTCTTTTAGGCTAATTATAACGGCTATATGCAATCGCTAATACCCTTGACAAGCGTAGTGATTATGGCATTACTTTTCCCGGGAGAGGCCTATACCCATGAGGATGAATGAAACCTATGAAGATGAATGTACATTAGAAAGACACAACATATTTTTGTGTCAGTCTCGAATAAAAATATGTCAATTTATAATGACTTAAGAGCCCACTCCAGAAAATAGCTAGATTTTTTTATCATGTCACGTATGACATACATGTTTTTTTTTTAAT
Organism: Lymantria monacha; assembly: GCA_905163515.2. Classification (NCBI taxonomy): domain Eukaryota; kingdom Metazoa; phylum Arthropoda; class Insecta; order Lepidoptera; family Erebidae; genus Lymantria; species Lymantria monacha. Next base: position 6,303,984 of record LR991107.1, on the reverse strand, counting down.
CGTTGATTATACATATATAACTTTCATTTGTTTTCTCGTAGTTTCGTAATTTTGTACTATAAAAAGAATAAAGATGCCGATAATTTCTAGGCAGTAATTTGAGTCAAGGAAGCGGTACCAGTGGCCGGCCCTATGGCGATGGGGAGGGAATACGGTGGGTTATGGAACCACGCGCTGCCCTTCCGTCACCCCGGACGGTACGGGGGATGTGTGACCGGGCCATAGCCTACCAAAAAAAAAAAACTTCAAGAAAAATATAAAAAGATATTCATATTTAGATGTGGCTCGAATAGTACTTAAAAATTTAAAAAAAAATCTTGATTAATCCATAAATATTTAATCATCGACTTTCTAGCATTTTCTACATTTTTATAACAAAAAAATGTGAAATAAGGAGAAAATAAAAAAGAATCAATAGAAAAATTGAGATGCTCTATGGAGGCGGCAATTAAAACATAACAGACTAAACTATTTACATATGAGTCTCGCAAAATTAATCGTTTTGTTTTGTGTCACCATTAGGGTGACACAAAAAAACCCTTCGGTTTTTTGGCCCAGTAGATGTTTTTCTATTCAAATGTATAGAAAAAAAATATAAGAATTAGAATTCCTTAAATAGATCGCATCCACCTATCGGATCCAACCGTTAATCTAAACCATTCTTGAATACACCTGAACACATAAAAAATTGCACTGAAATTTTTAATGTTAATGTTTGATTATGTTTAAGCAGAGTTCAACACATACCCACATACAGCTGAATACTTATCTTCGTTAAATGTTTTTAAAATCCTGGCAACCAATCATAGTTTGAAGTGGGCTTCAAAAAAAGAAAACTAATAGACATATCTTACAGAAAACATGACTTAGAAAATTTCTATTACGCTATTAATATAAGTAGAAGTAATCAGGTGCACGTCGTACTTAAGGTGGAGGGTTGGATTAATCGCGACCATGCTCCTAAGTCACGTAAGAGGCCAAACGCTATAGGATTCTAATACGTATGAAGCGTACATTTATTGGATATTCTACTGTGAGTTTTAAAATCTATATAAACTAATACAATTTAAATTTCTATTTATAAGTGGAAATTACATTTCTTTTTGTTTGTTAAACGCATATGAAAGTATAACGAAAAAAATTCGTTTTTAATTTTTTTCTACCTGACTGTTGTCCTGCTAATTTCCAAATTGGCTGAACTTAATTTTATGTAATTTTCCCTTGAAGATAGCTGATGTTACAAGGAATAACATTTATTAAAATAAAATGTAAATGCCGCAAAAAAGAAATAAGAATTCATATTATTTTGTCTTAAGGCAAGACAAAAGGCTTACGACGGCTGTAGGCAAAAGGCTGTCAACACCATTACCGAAACGGCTAAGATTCCTCAAACAGTAATGCTTTGTGTCTAAATCACTTGTTCCTTTAATGTCTCTACCAAAAAAGAAAGAAGTTGGCAATTTTCTTTTAGTTTCTTTTCTTTTAAGACCACTTCTTACACTAAAAACCAAATCCTTTATCGTCTTATATTTCACAAATATTTAATTAACGGCCACAAATTATACCCACTGTCGGAACAATCAAATATTGATCGCAAAAAATTGTGGAACAAATAAGCCTTGAATAGAAAGAAATAGCAAGAGCCTCTTAACATGTGAAAAATGATTTTTTTCTATAACTCACTAGTATTTATCTTCAAAATAAAATGTACACTTTTATAAGTTATACTTTGCTTATGCAAAGTAATTTTTAATCTCATTTAATATAAGGTGTGGCCTATTTTCGTCTAGATAATTTGACAGACGTCCTGCCAGTTACTGATACGTGCTAACTTAGCCAATGTCACTGTTCGAAGACCACAATATCCTGTAAAGATTTTTGTATAAATTTTTTTCAATAATTAACTCAGATGATTTTACATTTTGATATAAAGTAACTCGTTCTGTAAGCAAAAATCATCATCATAAAAGTAAATTTATTTGTTCTTAACTTAGGCTAAGTTTAGATGACCGCGCGGCGACGCGCGTTGCCGCGCGATTTAGCTGTTCAGATGGTGGCGCCTTGCACGCGGCAATCTAGCGTGAACATTCAGCGATAATGGACGTGGAGGAGGCTATTTAGTTGTGGGTTTTATACCGCAAATTGCGACGTCGTGGTGGAAAGCAATAATAATACTGGGTGTACCCTATTTTCAGTCAAAGACTTTCTTTAAGTCTTTTTGTGACTTTATATACCACAGAGACTACACGAAGATCGATTTTTCAACTACTTTAGGATGACGATTGATTCCTTTGAGTTTTTGTATGATTACGTTGAAAAGGATATGCAACCTGCAGATGGTGCTGTAAGATATTGCATATCACCAAAAGAAAATCGTCCTCCATTTTCGTGGCTCCATGTGTCCGTCCCCCTAAAACCGCGCGGGTCAACTGAACAGGTCCATACAGGATTGTAGATCTCAAACCGCGCGTCGCCGCGCGGTGACGCGTGGTTCAAGATCTTGCGCGCGGTGCATGGCGGTGCGCGCGGTCACGCGCGGTGACGCGCGGTCATGTACACAACAACATTGATTTCCTATAATCTAAAACCGCGCGCCGAGCCAACCGCGCGTCGCCGCGCGTTCATCTGAACTTGGCCTTAATCACATAAGAACGGCTTCAAGTATTTGAATAATAAAAATTAGCACAGACCTTTAGTTTCATCTTCAGCATTCTCCTACTCTTATCCCAATTACTTGGGGTCGATACAATATATATTCTTCTTTCATAGTACATATTGTAGGTAATAGTTTTATGAGCGGCCGCCTGGCAAACGTCAACTAACGGCATCAGATGGATTTGGCCCAGGTCGTTATAAGGCTCTTAGTCGTCTTTTACGACATCCATGAGCAAAGTAAAAGTTGGTAATATTCGTAGCCGCTACCACACAGCAATTTATATTAATAAAAACTATTGATTTTAATTATTAATATGAATTAATTAAACAATTAATTTATATTAAAAAAACTACTACTAAACTATTGATTTTATTTATTAATATAAATTAATACAATAATAATAATAATAAATTTATTTATTACCATATGAACATTACAAAAATATATGGGAATCTAATACAATAATTAATTTATATTAATAAAAAATATTAATTTTAATTAATAATATAAATTAATTAAATAATTAATTTATATTAATAAAAACTATTGGTATTTAATATAATTTTCAATGTTCCACAGTATATTGCCACACTATTCAACGTTAAAAGTAAAACGGGCCAAAAACCTACTTAGAATTCAAGGCCATTACCGATAACAATACGTAATAAGCCCCCGAAAACATCTATTGTATCGAAGTGAAAAGAAATGTTAGGGTACCTCTCATATATCGACAATTGGTCTCCCGGTGAGGATTTACGGTCAAACACTTTATTCAACTTGTTGTGCCTCTATACCCGGCCATTTTGTATGTGGCGAGATGTATTGGGTACCTAATTGCTGTGAATGATCGTCGTGGAGGGGTAATAGATTTAAGGTTCTAGTAATACTTTGAAGAACTAAAAACTAGTAACTCCATATTGACTTGACTTGACTGCACAGATGGCCTAGTGGTTTAGATACCGACCTGCCGTGCCAGTGCCGTGGGTTCATTTCCCACGCAGGACAATACTACTGGAGTTTACTCCTTAAGTAAGATTATCAAAACAGTCGCAAAAAAAGCTCATTTGACTAAAAATAATAAATATATTATTATTTACATTTATTAAAACTGTTCAGTGAAGTATTATCTCACGTCAGAAAGTTAAAGGTGCGCAGAATAGGTTGCGCACCAAAAACGTAACGATGTCATTCGATCACTAGATTTTACTCCTCAAATTTTTTTCATACCGGACACCTTATATGAAAATCGATTCTTAAGGAGTAAAAACCAAAAAAAGAAATGGTTATTACATTTCCCGTGAGTAATCGTGAAAGGTCTTAAGCAGGTAACATCACAGTAAGAGAAAGAAAACTCAAAATGGAACTCTATACCAACCTACCTACCTATGTAGCCAATTTAGTAGGTGTATAGTAGATCAATGATTAAATAAAGAAAGCTCCAGCTCAGCAGTGGAGCGTATGAGCTAAAATAATAATGATAAACACCGTTTATTTTTCACGAATATCGCAAGTAGGAAATGTTTCTTAAAAAAAACAAACCTTTTCATCACTTTTTTCATCTCTAATTTTGTGCAGAAACAAAAAAAAAATGCCCTAGCAAAAGGTTAACTGAAACAATTTTTCAACCATATCAAACTCAAATCTGAAGTTCTGAAAAATGTTTGAGGAGTGAGATGTACCGACGCATTAGGTGTCGCAAACCCGTATTTAAATGAGACAAATGACGTCGCTCAACTTTGTCAGGGAGCAAGCACGTTGGTGAGATGTGCGTGTTTAAAAAAAATACCAAAATATCTGTAAAGATTCTCTAAAGATTCTGGTTGACTGACTTGTAAACTTCAAGCCAAAGTTAAAGCCAAAATTAGTAACATGACTTTGCCAAGTCTTTGTAATGTGGGGATTCAAATTGATGTATTGAAAGCCATAAACATTTTTTTTTATTGCTACATACATACATACCATAACGCCATGTCCCTTGCAGGATAGGCAGAGAGAACAGAGTACCAGAGAACTCTATCCTTGCATTCTTCACTCGCTTCCTCAACATTCATAATTCTCTTCATACACGCTCGCCGGTTTCGGAGACTCTTGACTCTACCTTCCTTCAGTACATGACCGATCGGGTCTAGGTAGGTTAGTATCGGTCTCCCCCAGTACCTACATCCTTTCACTTTCGCATTGTATATCTTCTTAACCAGACGTTCGTGACTCGTTTCGTTTTTTATTGATGATGATGGCAAATGAGGAACAGCACACCTGATGCTAAATGTTACTGCCGTCTATGGACCTTTGTAATACCAATGGCACAGCTAGGCCGCTGCTTACCAATGAAAACACCACATCCACCCAGAAAATTGAGCTGCCGGCTTTCTCGCTCACCGAACGAAGCACAGCAGCACATTGCCATTGTTCGGCGGTCGATTTTCTGCGAGAGTGGCACTTTAATGCTATAGCATGAAAGTGAGCGTACAGAAAGCATTACAATTTCCATGTATACGGTTTCATTGTATACGGGTAAATAAAACTCCCATATGTGACTAAAATAGACGTATTCACAGTAACATTTAATTTAGGATTCAAACCCGGGTTGATCAATAGCGTCTTGCTTATTATCTTTGTAATCGCCACCAGTCATTTAAAAATAACGCCAGAGATTTACAAATGTTATACATTTAAGACACAATTTCAACACAGATTGAAAATAATTATAATACTTTCAACTTTAACTATTTTCTTTCCCAATATATAAATGATAATTTACATTGATGAGATGTAAAGACGAAGAGTTAATATTTTATCTTTCCCTTTTTATTATTTCATTCTCCCCGCTACACGCTCCGCTTCACGCTTTGCTTCCAACAATACTTGTGAACACAGTCATAAAGACTAGGAGCTCAGCTTTGAAAACTTGTTTGTTTCCACTTCAGGAGACCGTTTGTATTTTTGGAGCGAGCCAAGTGACAAAACAATGTTTTCGCAAAAGGGGAATGCCCATTTTCGGTATCGCTTGATGCATCTAATTTTAAACTGTGACACGAGTTCATGACATGGAAAATCTTAGTTAATTATTAAAATAATTTTATCACGTATTGTGGAGTCTCACATTTGCCGGGTTTATGCACGTGTAATACATAATAGTCTTTTTTTGTATCGTAGTTTTCCGTTGAATAGATTTTTGTTGTAGCAACATTATTACACAGATAATTATGATTAATCGATCAATCGATGTTCTACTGATCTAATAAAGTATCGATTAAACATAATTATTTGTGATTATTAACAGTTCATAACAATAATATTTTTATACAACGAAAAAAATGTATTTATTACAATATAATTTATTTTATCGACTGTACGAAACTAAACACAGCTTTTTGTTAGCCAATGTAACAAAATGTTAGCTTTGAAACATTAAAAACTAGGTGAAATATGAGATCGTATTTATCATAAACAGAAAAACTTACAAAAATATTTCGCCTTCTGTCTTATTGTGAGTGAATACTCGTGTTTGTATATCAGTATGAAAAATCGAAGTAATAAACGTTATCGATTTTTGATGTAAATCTTTTTATTTTAGTAACACTGTAACCGTACTTGTCAATCTTATTATGTTTGTTGTTCGCGGCTAAACAGATTGGATTGTTCAGTTTGTTTTTTTGTTACTGTTGATTTGTGTATTGTTACATTAACTGCACGTATTTTGAGAAAAGACTCTTTAAATATATACTTTTTTACTAATTGTGAGATAGAGACTCTTTGTAAAAAGTGATTGTGAGTGTGTAGTGTACAACATCACCGCTATGGCAAGCTCCGTTCGTCGGTGTATTAACTGTTTCCTTCGACTGCAGCATGGAAGTTGGCAGTCGTTGAGAGAAGTGAACGATGATATCTACACTATTCTATCAGCTTGGATTTCACCCAGTTTGGTAAGTAATTTTTACGACTGCGCCATTTGTATACAACATAATGCTGGTTTTGTTGGGTACGAAGGCTAATGTATATTGTTTTTTCAGATTTCACGTGATGGCATCATTTGTAATGAATGCTTTGCTGCTCTCCAAGCCGCACTTTCATCTGGCTCAGGCCAAACTCCTGTGTTGGGCCATCGAAGCGTATGTTTTGTATGTGGAACATCAATACTTCGTGTGAAATCAATTAGAGTATCTGCCAATAGTGAAGAAAGGAATATCATTCTTAATCGGATATCTCCACATCTGGTATGTAAACAAATCAAATGATTAAGTATTTATATGTATATGCCAGCTTTGTTTATCAATTATCCCTTTGCTTTAAACATCCTCTCCTAATTAGATATCATTTGAAATGATATATAGTACAGTTTCAATACTTTTGTGATTAATAATCAGTAATCTAGTTTAAAGGTTTATTTGATAATGTTATTAGTTTTTAAATAAATTAAACACCTATTCTCCTAAATAATATTGTATATACAAGACAATACATTTATTTACAAAATCTTGCATAACTGTAGTGTTGACAAGTAATTGCTGTCAATAGGCAAGTGTCTATATTATATTTGTATATACAGGGTGTCCCAAAATTCAACGATAAGCTGGCACCAGCAGGTGGACCTACATATGACTACTCGAGAACAGAAAAGAAAAAAATTCTACCTTGATTTTTTTTTTCATTACGACAAAAAAACCAAAATCTTTAAAAATGGACATCCTTTATTATATTATTAAGTGCTATTGCTACAGTTTTACAAGTATTTCTGTGATTTTTTTTGTATTGGCAAGGTAAGTAGCACTACTATCGATCACAACCATTAAAAATTCCAGAATATCTATAGTTTTTACACAAAAATCAATCAAAACTATGTTTTTTTCATAAATTATGTAAGATTTTGACTTTCAGCTCACTTTCACTCATCATAGTGAAAAAAAAAAGTATGGACGCTACTGTGGCAAATAGTATTAAAAATTGGCGCATCTAACTACAATTCTAAAATGGTATAACATTCTAGACAAACTAGCCACAAAAATATACTTAGGTGTACTATTTCAAAATAACAACCATATTTCGAAAATTGTTAGTGTTGATAGTAATCACTTTTACTATGTAGCCAAAATGTTTTTGTAGCAAGTTCTCAGAATTTTAATGAGACATGTGCGTAGTCCATAAGTCCATAAAATAAGTTAGACAGAGATAGAGAGATTATACGTTAGAGGGAGATAGATAGATGCTAATTGTTTAGTAACATTAATGCAGGTGGAGAAGTTATTAATGTCCTCAGCAGCACAGCAAGTCAGTATGCTCTACTTCTTTGTTTACTGCACACCGTTCTGTTTTAATTAAAGTGGCTCTGGTACTGACGACTTTTGGATTGAATTAAGTGACCTGGAAATTGACCTGACTTGGCATTATTTTAGACTGTGATTTTGTGTTTTTTTTAAAGAAGTTTTGCCTTATTTTCAAGTGTTTAGCATTCATCATGCCGCTACCATACACAGCGTTAGAATACGCTAATATGCACCTAATTTATGGAGAATGCCGATGCAATGCCAACGCTGCTAGCAGATTATATCGAGCAAGGTACCCTAATCTTCAAAGGTATCCGGATTATCGCGTATTTATTAACGTGTATCAAGCTTTTTCGGAGGGTCGTATACCATCTGACAGGCGAAACGCTGGAAAACCTAGATCGGAACACGATGAAGAAGTTCTCAATGAAATAGAAAACGATTCAACTACCTCTGTACGTGCTGTACAAGCAGCAACGGGAATCCCAAAAAGTACTGCACATAGAATTTTAAAACGTCACGTCGTCGTGATGAAACAACCTGCAAGAAAGATGGATATTTAAATCTTCACAATCTTCATAGCTGGAACAATGAAAATCTGCACCTGGTGAGAGAAGACAATCCCAATACCAATTTAAGGTTAACCTATGGACTGGCATAATAAATGGCAAAGTGATAGGGCCCTTTGAGTTACAAGGAAACATAGATGGCAATAGTTATTTAAACTTCTTACAAAATGAGTTGCCAGGATTATTAGAAGATGTGCCCTTAAGTGATTTGCAAACCATGTGGTTTCAAAACGATGGTTGCCCAGCTCACTATGCCCGTCCTGTGCGAGAGTACTTAGACCAAGAGTACCCAGGGCGTTGGATCGGGCGACTTGGTCCTATCTTGTGGCCACCCCGTTCACCCGATTTTAGATCGGGTCCCCTGGACTTTTTCTATTGGGGTTGTCTAAAGGACAGAGTCTGCACAAAACCGATTGCAACCTTGGACGAGCTTCGCCATAAAATAATTCAGACTGTGGATCTACGGACTACGCACATGTCTCATTCAAATTCTGGGAACTTGCTACAAAAACATTTTGGCTACTTAGTAAAAGTGATTACTATCAACACTAACAATTTTCGAAATATGGTTGTTATTTTGAAATAGTACACCTAAGTATATTTTTGTGGCTAGTTTGCCTTGAATGTTATACCATTTTAGAATTATAGTTAGTTGCGCCAATTTTTAATACTATTTGCCACAGTAGTGTCCATACTTTTTTTTTCACTATGATGAGTGAAAGTGAGCTGAAAGTCAAAATCTTACATAATTTATGAAAAAAACATAGTTTTGATTGATTTTTGTGTAAAAACTATAGATATTCTGGAATTTTTAATGGTTGTGATCGATAGTAGTGCTACTTACCTTGCCAATACAAAAAAAATCACAGAATTACTTGTAAAACTGTAGCAATAGCACTTAATAATATAATAAAGGATGTCCATTTTTAAAGATTTTGGTTTTTTTGTCGTAATGAAAAAAAAAATCAAGGTAGAATTTTTTTCTTTTCTGTTCTCGAGTAGTCATATGTAGGTCCACCTGCTGGTGCCAGCTTATCGTTGAATTTTGGGACACCCTGTATATATATATATATATATATATATATAAGTTACATATTAATCCTTACTGTTAACCAATCCTAACTTTCAATTTTTCTTGTTCAGATACATCATTTGGATAGAGTATGCCGAGCATGTTGGATGGCAGCTAAGAGGACCATACAACGGCATTTGCAATATGATGCTCATCATATGAATCAGCCTGATGATGAACCTGTACCCAATATTGAAGTTCCTGCACCAAATGCTGATGAACCTGTACCTATTGTGGAAGTTGCTGCACCGGATGTAGCAGTACCTGTAGAAAATATTGATCCACCCGTATATGGTGACGAAAACATTGCTGTACATATTCCTGACCCACCAGCATTACCACAGCACAACCTATACCAGCCCCAAAGAAGGCAACAACTGCCAAAAATAACATCACAGACATATAAACGTGCAGCTGCATCAACTAGACATTGTGTTTTTACTAACTGTGGAAATACTGAAAGGCTATTAATACCTAGAGCATTGAAAGAAGAAGTTTTGAGCCGCTATCGAATTTATGTACCCCAAAGTGCTCGGATCTGTAACTTTCATTTGCATAATGACTGCTGGAATGAGTTACAAGTCAATTATTCTGACTTCACTGGTCCTCAAATGGATAACCTACTACTTATGTTGGAAAGACTGTCAACAAAGCAGATTAATTTTAGTAATGTCCACATGATCCAACCTAACTTATGTCATTACTGGTTAGGTCTAAATGCTGTACAGTTTTATGAACTAATGATCAATATTCCACAATTACACAATGAAGTGCCAGATGCTAGTGTAGCACTGTGTATTTATTTAACTAAACTAAGAAGTGGAGACAGTAATGAGAGGTTGTGTGGCCTATTTAATATGCCGAGAAGTACACTCGAGCGGTACATGAATAAAGTGCGAGATGTTATGACATTGCATTTAGTACCTCATTATTTGGGTCTCAGTCATATGACTGTTCAAGAAGTGGCAGCAATCAATACACTTATACCTGAGGGGTTCTATGGAAACCTAGCGATGCCTGCAGAGACCAGACCAGCCATTACTATATGTGATGCTACATATATCTATGTCCAAAGTAGTAGCAACTATTTGTTCCAGAAACAGACATACAGTTTGCATAAATATACCAACCTAGTGAAACCATTCATGATTGTATGCTGTAACGGTCACATATTAGATTGTTTGGGACCATATAAAGCAACAACCAATGATGCTACAATTATGAGAACAGAATTTAGCAGGTCCGATGGACCTATGCGTCAATATTTTAGAGAAGGAGATATTTTTATCCTTGACAGAGGCTTTAGAGATGTAGTGACACACCTACAGGAATATGGATATCAAACACATCTACCTGAATCCTTATTGGAGGGCCACCACCAACTCACCACAGAGCAAGCCAACAAATCACGTTGTGTCACAATGTGTAGATGGGTTGTTGAGATTGTTAATGGCAGATTGAAACAAGATTTTAAATTGTTCAGACAGGAGTATTTCAATACAGCTATAAAACATCTCATGGAGGATTTCAGGATTGGTTGTGCTATTGTTAACAAGTTTCGCCCTGTCCTTGAAGACAAACCTGTACACAGGGAATATTTAGAAATAGCCCGGCAGAGATTAAATGTTCCTAATCATCTAGCTGATGTAGTTGAAGCAGAACATTTGAACAGGAGACGCATAGGATTTATTAATATAGATGAGAACCATCCTCACTTGAATGATTTTCCAAGGCTAACAATAAATGACTTGAAAAAATTAGCTCTTGGCACATACCAGCTCAAGCAGGCAAGATCATACTACGGAGAACACGTACGACAAAATGGCATATACACTGTGCAAATAAATAATGTCATAGAAGACGACATACCGCTTGTTCTGGGTGTGAACAATTATATAATTCGTGGGAGAATCAAATCCAGACACGTAAGCAGCCGTTCATACTACACATATCTGTTAATAAATAGAAATGAAGACACAGTTAATACACTGAGAGCCATCTCTGGCTACTATTGTAGCTGTTTGGTGGGCAGGCGTACAGTTGGCTGCTGTGCGCATGTGATGACCATTGCCTGGTATTTGAGCTGGGGACGGCATAATGATATCACTGCACCAGCGCCATTTTTAGATGACATTTTTGAAGAATACACCTACGAAAATATAGAATAAACCATGTTGTTTTAATAAAGCTTTATTTTGATTAAAATGAGTATTTATTTGATTGTGACTAATTATACCTACACAACCGTAATGTATAGGCTATTTTTCGACAGTTCTTTTAGCAAAATATAGGTAGGTACTTAGTTTCCTCCTACTGGAATACTTGTTACTATAAGTAACTTTGTAGCGTGTAACGCACACACCTACACTATGCTGACATTAGCATTTTAGTATGTACTAGTTAATAAGTAAGAACGCTAACGAAATGAAATCAGTCAGTCGGACAGTCGGCCTTGTGACTCATTAGAATAAAGAGTGCTTTGAGAACTCGTCGTCGTTGGTATTTCCTGACGTTCACCCCTAAAAATATAGGCTTAGAACCCCATATCCTCTAAAACTTCTTAAAATATGTAGTAATAATACATTTCATGCATATCTATTTATATTTTATAAGTAATAGCATAGATGCTAATCTTCATATTATTTAAAAGATAAGTAATAAGTTTTTAACTACAAAGTTCACCCCTCGATTTCTCAGAAACCCGGCAAATTACCCATATGATGTTTATTTTTATTTAAACTACATACTAATACGAATCTTAGACAGTGGTTTTCATCTTGTCACTGTAATATTTATACCGATACTATTTTCCTTAGTCACTTGGGCATTCCCCTTTTCAGCACCAAGTCGAGGGAAATGTATGGATGTATGAGTTTCAAGGGTTAATTTTATGATCATTTCCATTTTCCCTTATTTATGTTTTGGAACAATAAGTTAGTGGGTGTTCTGGCGTCATCAAAAGGGTAATTAAGTCGCCTGCTGTGAAGTTATTATTATGCAAAATAATGGTCGACAAAACTTTATTATGCTGCAGACCTTCACATTATAATATTATTCGCAACGAACTAGACTTCAATCTACTGGATTGATAATAATTTATATTTATGTAGAAGATGGCTTTTTGTATATAATAACAATTATTATTTTTTATTAATAACTATTAATAAGACTACGTAATTTACACAATTATAAATTTTATATACAGTTGATAGTTTTCAATTCACAGTTTAACTTTAAAGAAGTTTGAAAAAAAAAACTATTTATGGATAATATATAAATTATTAAAACGTGAGGCTCTCCAAAGGGGAATAATACGATAATCATCACACTTAGCATTTCCCTTTCACAATTCCCTAGAAATTCAATATCCGTAACCGAAACTATCCGAAACTTTCGGATAATCCGAAATAACTTTTTATTTGTAAACTATCTGAAACCGGTATAATGATATTCAAAATTAATTATCCAAAACTCCATATCTATTACATTCCTAGTATACAAACGGGTTTACATAGAGTTTCATTTCGAATTTTCATTCTCCCGTTTATATATTTACAACTAGCTTCTGCCCGCGGCTTCGCCCGCGTAAAAGGTTACTTTCATTGAAGTTTTTCATCCCCTATTTTTAATTTACCCCTTAAGGGTACATTTTTTTACGAAATTTTAATGTCATATTTTATATCTAATCAATAGCTTAAATATAAGTTTCAAGTTTCTGGCTTTGAAAATGATGATAATTCCTTACAACTTTTCATCCCACATTTTCAACTCTTTTTTTGCATTAAAATGTAGCCTATGTCCTTTATCAGGCTCTAGACTAGCTGTGTACCAAATTTCATTTAGATCGGTTCAGTAGTTTTGGCGTGAAAAAGCGACAGACAGACAGAGTTACTTTTGCATTTATAATATTAGTAAGGATTTTACATATTAGTTTCTGTATATATTTTATATAATTTTGGTCGAGTTACACTAATTATTTATTTATGAAATAGAATTCACAGCAAAACATAAAATACAATTAATATGACTTTAATTACAGAGTGACAGAGATATTTTAATTATAAAGTAATATTATATTTAATATTTTATGTACGTAATCTAGTTATAAATTAAAACCAAATGAATTACATTTTCATTTATAATTTAACTAGATTTAATAATTATTTTTTGTTTTAAATACTACAATGAAAACATTTTTTTTATACATATTGCTATTGGACCAGATGTCGGAGTGGTCGAATTACCTTCAGTAACCTATCGTGCGTCGAGTGTCGTGAGTTCGATACTCACGGAGGTCAATTATTTGTATTTATAGCTCTAGCTAGTGCCGTAATCGCCGCACTGGGCTAATGGGTTTGCGGTGTTATACTTTTCAGAGGTGTTATTCGTTTCAGGACAGAGCTATTGCCCGCTCTACTAATGAACCCTTAGCGATTTTTTACGACACCCAAAAGCAAGTAAGGATTGGCAACAATTGACTTCTCATTTGGGGGTCAATTATATGTGTAAGCTACAAATTATTGTGTAGAGTCTGCATGGAATTTAATTCCTCTACTTTGTATGTTTGTGAAGTCTACCAAAATACTAGGTTTTATTCTATATAGCGTGTTGTGTTCTTAAAAATAGTTATATAATTATTTGAATCTATTCATCTAATTTGAATCTAATTATTTGAACTTAAATGGAATTCCGAATGGGCCGAACGAACGTCTGGTTAAGAAGATATACAATGCGAAAGTGGAAGGATGTAGGTACCGGGGGAGATCGAGACTAACCTATCTAGACCAGATCGGTCATGTACTGAAGGAAGGTGGAGTCAAGAGTCTCCGAAACCGGCGAGCGTGTATGAAGAGAATTATGAATGTTGAGGAAGCGAGTGAAGTATGCAAGGATAGAGTTCTCTGGCACTCTGTATTCTTTGCCTACCCTGCAAGGGATATGGCGTGATGATATGTATGTATGTATGTAAATGGAATTATTTGAAATTTTAATATGCCCTACAACTACAAATATCGACAAACATTCAGCACCCGAATTAAATTCATATTCAGATCTAAAATCCCATTACCATTAAAATCCTTAGACTCTAGCTAATTAACTTTTTCGAGCGTTCGAAATATATCTAAAATAAATTTATTTGTGGTAGGACCGCGCTGTTGACAGTTCTCTGTCTACAGCCGCGGGCCGGTCCGTCCGGTGTAGTACCACACTCTCGCAGAAGATCGACGTCTGAGTAATGGCAATGTTCTGTTGTGCTTCGTTCGGTGAGCGATAGAACCGCCAGCACAACTTTATGGATGGGTTTGTGGTTTTCACTGGTAGGCAGCGGTCTAGCTGTACCATTGGTATTGCAAAGGTCCATAGGCAGCAGTAACACTTACCATCGGGTGTGCTGCTTGGTCATTTGCCAACATAAGCAATAAAAAAAAAATATGATTACCAAAAGTTCTGTGTATTTAAAAACTAAAAACACACACAATTGTATTTATTAGAATCGTTTAACGTTCAATGAAACGTGTCTTCACCTATATTGCGCAAGCGGAGTTTATTGATAGAACAAAACTGGGGCGCGCGGATATTCGTCGTGATATACACACCAACAAATGAGCTATTTTATCGTGTCGACATAAGATTTAAATACATGTATTTATTTTAATCTTTATTTTGTCCTCCTATCTCTTTTTATACCCCCAAAATGTTTAAATATTATAAAAAATATTTATTGTCTGCAATGGCCAACCAGTCAGGATGAAACATATTATTTAAATATAAAGTATTCTGTTAAATTCCATGTGGTGACGGAATAAGAATACAATTTACCATCCCCTATCTTACCCGTGGGTGATTGTTAGAAACGACTAAGGGATATAAATCGGATATAACATATTATATCAAAGAGAAAGAAAACTCGAAACCAAACCCTATACTAACACGTTTGACCAGCGTGGTATAGTACGAGTAGGTCAATATTCCTCCCATTATGGAGGAGGCCCGAGCCGAATTATGGGATATATATGAGCTGAAATGATTCTGTTAAAGGCGGCTGTTAAAGGTTCAGGAAAGATAAGGCCGTAATCGCCACGCCTAAGACGCCAATTTGTGATCGAATTTGCCCAAGATAGAATTGCTGCCTAGTGGAGAATGTTCCACGTTACCTGACCAGTTCTTATGGCTCCTTCTAAAAAATAGAAGACAGATTAGATTCACAAACCTTTACCTAACAAAGATGACGAGTACATACAGATGTATACAAATTTCAGAATACAAATTTCCTAAACACACTTCCTTCACAACGCAACATCTTAGTTAAATCTTGTAAGAAAATAAACAAACCAAAAATCTCTATTTAAGGCGCACTTGAATACTTGAAAGATGAACGTCAGACCGCCGCGTACTGATTACGTCCTTACAGCACTGTTTATTATCTCTTGCCTGCTCATAAGTTGCATAAATATTTACTTTATACTTTAGGGAACTTAAGGATTAAAATGAGTCAAGGTTTGACTCAATGGGGACCGCAGTTAGGGTTGTTCGTCAAACGTTATCTATCTAATATTTTTATACAACCAATTCTTCTACATTTCTATATATTTAGAATCTCGAAAACGGCTCTAATAAATTCCATGAAATTTAATATGCTAGTTTCGGGGATGACAAATCGAATCAAATATTTTCAACCAATGAAAAAATATAACTCATCATCTCAGCTCACACACATCCCACTATGTGGCTCGAGCCTCCTCTATAATTGGAGAGAAATTGACCTACTATACCACGCTGGTCAAACGTGTTGGTATAGGGTTTTGTTTCGAGTTTTCCTTCTCTCGCATAGATGCTATTTGCATTTTATATCCCTTAGTCGTCTCGTACGATTACCCAAGTTTAAGGTCATCTTCATCATTTTTATGCAGAGCCTAAACGATAAGTCTAGTCTTTTAGACATATCTAAAGTCTTTTATTCTTGGAAAAGAAATCTAGATTGTACTAATTTTTGAAGCAACAACTAAATTTTTATTTTATAACATTTAATATTATCTAATATTTTTAATGTTTAATATAATCAATTTTTTTCTATGTGATTACGGAGTAAGAGTACAATTCACCACCCCCTATCTTATCCATGGGTGATCGTAAGAGAAGACTAAGGGATATAAAACGCACATAACATCTATGTAAGAGAAGGCAAACTCGAAATAAAACCCTATATCAACACGTCTGATCAGTAGACATGGTATAGTAGGTCAATTTCCCTCCTATTGTAGAGGAGGTACGAACCCAACAGTGGGACGTATATGAGCTGTGATGATGATGATATATCCATATTAAGTTGATCAAAGGGCCATAGGGTTTTGTGTCGGTTTCCTTCTCTTGCATCGGTGTTATCTGCATATCATATATCACTCAATACGCCCTTTACGACACACATGGGCAATAAATAGGGTGATGATTTGTATTTATTTCATCACCAAACGAAAAAATATTGCCAGCTTAAAAAGGTAGACAACCCTAGCTATTGTGGTTTATATCAATCAATTTATTTACAAATTAAACTTTCACGGCTGGTTCATTGACTGAAAGGTGTAACACAGACAAACAGTACTTGGCCCACAGTAAGTTTGTTTCAGCGAATAAGTTTTAAATTAATACTAGCTTCTCTCTACGGTTTCGTTCGCGTAATATAAAGTAAGAATAATTTCAGCTTCCCATATTATTACTCTCTTAAAAAAAGGTATGCTATTACCATCGCCATAGTCACTTTTAGCGTTATACCAAAAGTCATAAATATCATTCAAGTTTAGGAGTGAAAACATAGCAAATAAACATACCTTCGCATTTTTAATATTAATAAGAATTTATATATCAAAATATTTTTTTTGGATTTTATTTCGTGTCTGTTTTTAATTGTTGGCCGCAGGTGGCTTTCACAGCTTAATCCGGACCATGGGTAAGCGCCGAGGGCTCTCAACCCGGTGAGAATAAGAATTATTATTGAATTTATATATTTATCAAAATAAAAATGTCTTGTATCACTCAGGGATACCTTTCTTTTATGATGTCTATTATCATGAACTAGACCTAAATTTTAGGTTACTCATAAATCACTTTAAACACATCAGTGTTAATAGATACTAATAGATACTGATACAGAACTTCAGGTATATTTAGTAAATACGGCCATTAATTAAATGTCGGCCCACACTATCTAGATCCGCTAGCCGCCTAGAACTCTCCATCGGCCAACGTGCCGGTGCAGATGTGTACAAGAGATTATGGGGTTGCCCTTTCACCGGTCTCGGCCAGTTAGGGTGGAGTGTGATCAGCCGTGTATGACGGAAAAAGAATACAATTCACCACCCACTAAAGATAGTGGGTGGTGTTAGCATATTAAATGCTAAATTTCAGTAATTTTAATAATAAGGTTATGTCATCGTTTAATACAATTCTAACTGTAAAGTTTGAAGTATTAAGCCTATAACAATGTGTAAACATTGTCGGGTAGATTGCATACCGTCACCTTAAGACGTAAATATAATACGAAGTGAAATTTGCATGTCCTACAATTAGTCACGGTGGTGTAGTGGCAGCACGATTGGGCCGGAATCCCAATAGGCACGGGTTCGAATCCCGCTTGTGACATCATTTTTCACTTCGTAATCGGTTTTATAAATAATTAAGCATATTAAATGCTAAATTTCAGTAATTTTAAAGATTTGTTGTTTTAAAATACTATGAAATAAAAGCACAAGTGGTTATCAGGATTCTACTCAATGTTATTGAAGTGAAATAGCCTATAGAATATTCTTTTTTTTTTACATTGGCGGAATTTGGTCTAACTGCACACTGTGTCAATAAGACTTATCGTGCTATCATACTCCAAGTTCTAATCAGGAGAATAGAACAGCATTAATTCAACTTAACTTCATTAGCTCCTATTCAGGAATTCACACTTTTGAACCCCTGCCCCGGATCCGGCATAAAAGAGCTGCACCTACACCGTAAAAAATCTAGACAATTTGCGGATGGCACACAGTATCTACACGTTATTCTAAGGCACCAGTTCAAGGGCATGTACACAGAAGATCATTAGATTGCACTCCGTGATTTATTTTTCTATGACCTAAGAGACACCAAACAAGTGTTAATAAAATAAATATGAAGTTTTCTTGCAAATTTTACATATTTAATATTGGTAAATTTTGAATTTTTAATTTCGCAACGACGACGTAAAAGAGCGAGTAGGAATGAAAGAGAGTATTGGTGTAAAGATGCGAAAGGGAATGCTCCGATGGTTCGGACATGTGGAAAGAATGCCGAACGAACGTCTGGTTAAGAAGATATACAATGCGAAAGTGGAAGGATGTAGGTAACAGGGGAGACCGAGACTCACCTACCTAGACCAGATTGGTCACGTACTGAAGAAGGAAGGTGGAGTCAAGAGTCTCCGAAACCGACGAGCGTGTATGAAGAGAATTATGAATGTTGAGGAAGCGAGTGAAGTATGCAAGGATAGAGTTCTCTGGCACTCTGTTCTCTCTGCCTACCCTGCAAGGGATATGCCGTGATGATATGTATGTTAAAGATTATTAAGAACTATATGCTGATTTTATTTTAAAATTATGATAAATGATACCGTTAAAATATTTTAAAATAATGCCTTGCTTAATTTCTAACGTCAGTAAAACTAGTCTATAATTAGGGCAAACTAATATTTACTAATAATATGAGCATGACTAATCGTAAAACAACAGCGATCATAACGGATCTGAAACCTACGACCGTGACGGACGGCGACCATCAATGTTTTTATTTCATCAACCCATTTCTCACGAACAATTTTTATGTACAAATACTTGTTTAATTACATTATAATAACAAAGTTTTATAAAATGCTTCATATTCGTGGTTTTTGCTTTCCTGTTAGTGTAACATATTTTTATCAAACATGATTGGAAATTTGAGCATTATATTGACAACCTTCTTCGAGATAAATCGAAATTGCTGTACTGACCAAATACATGCGAGCAACGTGCAGCGGCCGGCAAAAAATGTATGAAAATCCATATCTCTCGTGTTTTAGCGGCCAAATAAATATATATGTAAATTCATATCTATCGTGTATTTTTAAAATGAAGCGATTTGTTACTTCAAAATATGGTCACTAAATAGGCAACTTATCAGACTTTTATTTAAATTTCGAATTGGCTTGAAAAGGAAACCTGTTTGATTTGAATGGAAAATGAAACAAATGAAACCTCTAGCACGTGAAAACTGTTGTTCGTTGTTCGTCATGTATACAGTTCTACTTAGTACTGCTTAGTTTTAATTTCCGCGCATTATTTGACAAAAGCACTATACAAGCCTTGGCCACAACTAGGAATTCTTGGACTTACGTATGTGTGCCTCGGCTACGCCTCGACCTACATTTACACGTTCGTCCATCAATGCCTCGCTGGCCGCTACAGTAATGTACTATTCTCGAGACAAAAGCAGCCTATAGAAATTAAAATGAATCAATTTCACAATATTGTAAATTCACAGTAAAATTTAAGATGTATGAAAATGACTGAAGTTTAGCATTTAATATGCTTGATTATTTTTAAAAACTCGATAACGAGCGAATTATGATTGTCACAAGTGGGAGACAAAAATCATTTTTCGCTCGTAATCGCGTTTTTTTAAATTAATTTTTCGCTCGTAATCGGATTTTGATAAATAATCAAGCATATTAAATGCTAAATTTCAGTATTTTGAATAACAGGTTTGTGTAATCATTTAGTACAATTCTAACTGCAAAGTTTGAAGTATTAAGCCACACGTCACCTCAACCACGCTCAAGGCACGTCTCCTCAAAGACGAAAATATAGTACAAAGCGAGATTTGAATGTCTTACAATAGTTCACGATGATGTAAGTGGCAGCACGATTGGAACGGATTTCCAATAGGTATGGGTTCGAATCCCACATGTGACAATCATTTTTCGCTCGTAATCGGGTTTTATAAATTAAGATGTATGATTCCTGAGTCCTATATAAACTGTCATATGTCTAAAAGATGTAGTGTGGTAGCAGCTTCGAACACTACCAACCTTTCCTTTGATCGTGGATGTCGTAAAAGTGGACTAAGAGCCTTGTAGCGACCTGGGTCAACTATCTAATGCAGTTTGGTCAACAATTACATTCCCAAGTAGGATTGACGTCTGGCAGGCGGCCGGTCATGAAACTATTGCCCAATTACATTCACAATGTGTACTATCAAAGAAAAGTACAAATTCTATCGAGCCCAAGTAATTGGGATAAAAATAAGACAATGATGATGATGTCTAAGAGGCAGCTTAGATTCAACAATTGGCAATGAAGAATTCTAATGCTTTTTTTTTTTTTTTTTTTTTTTGGGGGGTGGGTTACGGTCGGCACACTCCTCGCACCACTCCGTCCGGGGTGACAGAGGGGCGTAAGCGCGCACACCCGTAACCCACCCGTGACGTCGCCTTCGTCGTTGGGCCAACCACCGGAGCAGAGTGACTTGACGTCAGTGGTTGGCCCGACGGAATACCCCTGAGGAGTACCCTCTCCTCGACCGACGTCCCCCCCTCGGGTAGGATGTCGGTCTTTCCTCACGCGGTCGGCCTCTCGGCGGGTGACGGACTAAATCCCCGATCCAGTCACCCGCGGCCTCGGCTAGGGCGGCATCAGGCGCAAGTAATCGCGCCTGCGCCGCCCCAGTCGCCGGCGGCGGCTCGCGTCGCCGAGGAGACGCTCCTCGCGCACGCGCTCCGCCACCTCCTTCCGCGAGACTACTGCCTCGGAGAAGGATGCGACCGCGTCCCAGTTCCTGACGCTGTCGAGCATCGCCCTGGCGATGGTCGGCAGCGTCAGGTCAGCACCGATGATTGCGACGAGTTCACGACGCTGCTCTGCCCAAGCGGCACAAACCTCGAGCGTATGCTGCGCCGTGTCCTCGTCGCAATCGCAGTGGTGGCAGGACGGTGTACTCTCCCTCCTTACGACCGTGTGCAGGTATTTGGCGAAGCATCCATGCCCCGTCAAAACCTGCACCAGTCGGAAGGAGAGCACCCCGTGCCACCATTTTAGCCACTGCATCAGCACCGGCCGGAAGGCCTCCACGGTCCGCACACCGAACCGAGGCCTCTCCAGCCGGACTGCCCAACGGGCAATGACGTCGCGGCGGGCGTCGACGCGCCAGGTGGTGTGCTCCCTCAACGAGACCACACCGCCCTCCGCTCGCACCCCCAACATCCGCCGATACAAACCGGCGAGCATTTCCGCTTCCAGGTCCCATGGAGGGGTCCCGGCCAACAGACACGCTGCTTCCGTCGACACCGTGCGGTACCCGCGTATGGCGGTCAGGGATCCCGCCCACACCGGTGCGCCGTACAGGGCCATCGACCGGATGACCCCTGCGTACAGCTGTCGGCAGGTAGCGCTCGGTCCGCCCACATTCGGCATAAGCCATGATAGGGCGGACGCCGCGCCGACGAGCCGTGGAGCGAGTCTGCGGAAATGCTCCCGAAACCACCATCGCCCGTCGAGCACCAGGCCCAAATACCTCATATGGGCCCGGATGCTGATATCAACCGAATTGACGGTGATCGAGACGCCGATGGGAGGGCCCATGCGGGGCCCATGGAACAAGAGGGCCTCCGTCTTGTCCAGGGCCACCCTCAACCCCAGCGCCTCGATCCGCCTGACGATCTCCTCGGTGCCGAGAGTCGCCAGGCTTGCCGCCTCCTCCAGCGTCCCACCACGGGCTGTGACGAGCGTGTCGTCGGCGTAACATATCACGCCCAGCCCGGGCGGGAGGCTCCCCCTCAACGCCCAGTCGTAGCCGATGTTCCACAGGGTGGGTCCGAGGACCGACCCCTGCGGAACACCGCACGTCATGGGCGTTCGCACAACGTCCCCTACTCGGTTGGTGTAGAGAACGCTGCGCCCTTCCAAATAGTCTGCCACTAGCCGCCTCAGGTAAACTGGCACTCCGTGATATCGGAGCGCCTCCCTGACGCAGCTAAATGGCAGACTATTGAATGCGTTGGCGATGTCCAGGGACACCACCAACAGCACTCCCCCGCCGGTGACGGCCTCAGTCGCCACGGCCCTCAGGCGCAACAGAGCCGCGATCGTCGAACGACCCCTCCTAAACCCAAACTGGGCATCCGACAGATCGGGCCCCGTGCCGACGAGGTGCCGCTCGATGCGGGCAGCCAGCACCCTCTCCAATAGCTTGCCCGCATCGTCGAGCAGCACGATGGGCCTGTAGGCCGAGGCCGACTCTGGAGACCGTCCCGGCTTCGGCAGGAGCACCAGCCTCCCCTCCTTCCAACACCCAGGGAACCGCCCGGACGCTAAACACGCGTCGAACAGCCCCCTGAGGCGGAGACCCAGGTGGTCGAGGACCAGGGCCAGCACGCGGTTGGGAACACCGTCGGGCCCGGGGGCGGTGGATTTCCCGCGCATGCGCGCCACCGCCGCTCCCATCTCGGGTTCCGTGATGGGCGGAACACTGTTATCGTCGGCCTCCCGGTCGGTGTCTGGCGGAGCCATGACCGGGGGCGTGTGTTCCGCCCGTCGCGGGAACAGATCCTCGACGACCCTGGTGAGGAGGCCGGGCTGGAGAGTCTCGGTGAGGGGAGGGCCCCGCGCGCGGAGCTTACTCAGCGCTGCGCGATAGGGGCGACCCCAGGGGTCACGATTGAGACCATCCAACATCTCCTGCCGACTGACGTCCTTGGCGGTACGGACGGCCAGCCTGAAGGCCGACCGCGCATTGCGGTAGCCCTCGTAAAGCCGGCTCTCCCGCTCCTCGTCGCGATGGTGCCGCCGGCTGCGGGTGTAGGCCCTTCGGGCGCGTATACACGCGACCCGAAGATCCGCCAGCTCCCGGGACCACCAGTGGACAGCCCTTTTCGGGGGCAGACACCGCACACGGGGCATGGCCGCATCGCAAATCTGCGTCAAGGCATTGCGGATGCGGCCAGCCTCGGCGTCCACCCCGTCCAACTGGTGGCCAGAGGACAGCCACGAGTGAACGATGGCTGCCTCCGCCAGCAGGTCCCGGTCCAAACGACCCACAGCCCATCGCGGGAACGCGGAACGTCCGTCCGCCCCGTGACCCCTGCTGGGCGTCGGGAGGGTCTGGGAGACCTCAATCCGGATATATCGGTGGTCCGATAGGGTCTCAACCTCCTCAGCGACGCGCCAGCTCCTCACGCGTGCGGCGACAATGGGGCTAGCGAACGACAAGTCCACTATCGACCCGCCCCGCTGACGCACGCACGTTTGCACCGAGCCCCTGTTCAACAAAGAGAGGCCCAGTGCCGCCGCCCACAATTCGACCGCCCGTCCTCGGTCGTCCGTCGCGGGGGACCCCCACGCCATGGACTTGGCGTTGAAGTCCCCCAGAACGAAGACTTGGCGCGGTGCCAGTCGCCGTAACGAGACCTCCAAGATGGTGAGGGAGGCCCCGAAATCAGTCACGCTCCTGTTAGGGGAGAGATAGACTCCGAAAAGCGTAATCTCTCCCCATTCCGCCGCGACGTATCCGACGCCCCTGTCCCTAAGGGTCAGAGACGGCGAAGGCCACAACGTGGAGGCGACGATTGCCACAGTGCCGTCGGTGCTACCCAGCCAGTTAGGTCGGTCGGGCACCACGTACGGCTCCGCGGCTACGGCTACTCCTATCAACCACTCCGCCATGGCTTGCAAGAAAACATCCTGCGCACCGGCGCAGTGGTTGAGATTGGCTTGGAGGAGACGGATGGATTCGTGGTCCATTAACAGACCGTATCCATCGTCTCCTCCTCCGTGCTAACGGGCGATCGGGTCGCGCTCGGAGCGGGCGCAGGCCCGGTCGATGGGCCGCCCCGCCCCTTTGGGGCCGATGCCGGGGGTCTGCAGTCCCCAGAGCCCATGCGGTGCTTGGCAGGCCTATTGCCTGCTGCACACGCGGGGCAGTGGGGCACCGCAGAGCACGATGCCGCCTGGTGTCCAGCCTGACCGCAGCGGAAGCATAACCCGCTGCAGTCGAAGCAGTTGCGACACGTAGTTCGGGTATGCCCGACCGCCATGCACTTATAACACCTCGCGGGCCGGGTTTCCAGCACGGTTACCCGCGCCGAACTCCAGCCCACGAGGAGCCTGCCTGAGTCGGCCAATTTCTTCACCGACTCCACCGGACATTGCACCCAGACAGCACCGACACCGCCCGGACCAGGGCGGATGGTGCCAATCCGGACAGTGTCCGAGGCACATCCAGTACACGCCACAATGGCCTCCTGAACGTCCTCCACCGTCACGGAATAGTCCAAACCCGTGAGGCGCATCTCTGCGCACTTGACGGGCCTGGCGATTCGGACTCCATCCTCCGGCCCGAACAGCCCCCTCAGCTTCAAGGCCATACTATCGGCCACCTTGACGCCCTCGGCCCCAGGGAACTCGAGAATACGAGCCCCTGTCCGAGCCTTACGGGTCCTCGCCTCAACGCCTCCGATGTCGGAGACGTCCAGCTCCCGCCGGGCGCGTCTTAGGACGGCCTCATAGTTGAGGCCCCTCTCAGCCGCCTCAGGCAACACGGTAATAATGACCGCAGCTGTCTTCGGCGACTTGAGGCCCCTGCGCGACCTTTTTCCCCCTTTGCCGCCTCCCGCCTAGGGAGCGGCGGCCACAGCGGCACTCTTGGCCGCCGCTCTCCGCTTCTGGCCGCGTGCCTTCCTGCTGCGTTCAACCACCTGCCAGCCCAGTTCGAGCCTGGCAGCAGCGCTGGGCGCAGCAGGCATAGTCGCGGGTGCGCTAGCCGGAGCCTGCAGTGTAGCCGCTGGCGCCGGCCACCGCCCGGCCTTGGCGGGAGCCGGCACCGTGCCGGCCTTCCTCTTAACCCCCTTGGGCCCGCCTACGGCCGCGGCGTAGGTCACCACGCGGCCACCCTGACATGGCAGCGAGGCGGGAGCTGGCGCTTGCGGCCGCTTCGCCTTGTCGGCGGCGAGCGGTGGTCGGAGGGGTGCCTCGGGCGGAAGGCGATCCGCCACGGCCTGGATGCGCGCGTCCATCATCAACTCCATTTTGGCGAAGA
This sequence comes from Lymantria monacha, assembly GCA_905163515.2. Taxonomy (NCBI): domain Eukaryota; kingdom Metazoa; phylum Arthropoda; class Insecta; order Lepidoptera; family Erebidae; genus Lymantria; species Lymantria monacha. The sequence continues at coordinate 6,278,337 of LR991107.1, read as the reverse complement.
TGACGCGCATCGCCTCCTCCGGCACACCATGCACCGCAGGCAGCGGCTCCTCCCCCTTCTTGGGCCTTCCGCACTTCTTGGCGGCGCTCACGGCTGACGCCGCGGGCGCAACCGGCGAAGCAGGCACCGCGGGCGCAGGCGGCGCCACGGACTTAGGTGGCACGACGAGCGCAGAGGACGGGCCCACCCTCCCCGGCGCAACCCGTTTCGGCGGCGAAACCGGTGTCGGCGGCGCGGCTGGCACTAAAAGTGCGAATTGAGACCGCAGGTCAGCCATGTCCTTGGCCAACCCGCGGTTCTCCTTCCGCACCGCCGACAGCTCCGACTCAAGTTTCCGGTTGCGCTCCCGCAGGCCGGAGTCCTCCCTACTGAGGCGGGCGTTCGCGGCCTGCAGGGCCGCCACCTCACCTCCTTGATCGGCTTGACCCGGAACCGGCCTCGCCGCCACCGCCGACCCACGACCTCTACGCCCACGACGCGCGGTGGGGACCTTGGGAGGAGGCATGACGACACTCCCCTCCGAGTCGGAGCTGCCGCCCTTGTGCAGGGGGCGCTTCCGGACACTCGGGGGGAGGGCCTCTTCCCTCTCCCTGACATTTATGGCCGCCGTCAGAGCCTTGGCCGCAGGGTGCAGCTCAGATTCCTCGGCGGCCTCGGCAGCCGAGCTGCCCTCCTCCATGCTGAACGGCCCTGCGGCATTGCCGCCCTCGACCCGGCTTCGGCCGACCTCCTCGTCGGACGGCTCTGCGGCCTTCCCGCCCTCGTCCGAAGACTTTTCCAAGGCCGTGTCGGTGTCGGAGCTTCTGGCGCTCTCCGACGACGGCCCTGCGGCTTTACTGCCACCCTCACTCCGCGACGTCTCTGCGGTAGATCCGCCCTCGTCACTCGACAGCTCCGTTGAGCTGCCACTCCTCGTCCCCTCCTTGGACGGCTCTGTGACATCGTCGCCCTCATCCCGGGACACACACCTGCCGCCGCTCTCCCTCCGCGGCAGTCCTGCGGCGCTACCACCATCCGTATGCGACGGCTCTGCGGCAATTGTGCCGCCCTCGTCGCTGGGAACGCTGGTTTCACGGCGTGCCGCGGCCTCCAGCGCCTCCCTCTCCTTCTTAAGGCGGTTGGCGCGCCGTTTAACGCGCTCGCCAAGCGGAGTTAGCATCCGCCTACTCTTCTTCCTCCTCTTTGGGGCCTCTTTTGCTGGTGCCGGGCCCTCGGCGGACGCCTCAAGTCGCGAGGACGAGGCGTCGTTTGTGTCAGTTTTGCTTTGGCTTGACAAGGCCTTGAGGTGAGATTCATTATGATCCCCGTCGTTTAATTTTAAATGTGCAGTATCCATAATGAATCCCACGAGTATGGGAGATACATTCCGTCGACCCGGGCAGAGATCCCTGTACCCGGGCAAGCCTACATTTACCAACCAGGGGGGCAGCCGGTACCCTGGCTGGAGCGTGCTAAGAACAGAATACCCCATCTGCCATGCATCTTCTCGCCGCACGCCAGAACTTAAGATTCTGGGTAATTCTTTATAGAGGTTGTCTTCCTCGCGGTCCGGGCGGTTAAGCCAAGACCCTCGCTCCTGAAACTAAGACAAGCAAAGAATCAGGTTTACGATATGTGGGCGGTGGCATATGCCTGCCCAGCCCTCAAATGAATGAGTGACTGAGCCCGTCCCAGTATTTCACGTCCTATAACCTCTACTACTATTGTAGTAGAGTAAGGAGCGAAATCGCGCAGATATTCGCTACGGGCGACAGTTCGACGCCCGCACCCAGGGTACACCGCGTGGAGGTTTCTGGGATCGTACCCCAATTCTAATGCTTACAAGAATTTTAAACATATGAAATAACGCTATTTTAAGCGTTTGTGTTGATTTTTACTTGCCTAATATTTTGGAATATTTTTCAACGATTATGATTGCGGGAATGACTGAACTGGATATAGACAGGAGTTCTCCTATGATCATAGATAAATAGGAGTTGCAGTTTTCTTCAGGACGTTCTGATTCATGTTTGAAACAAGAGATAAGTGAGACACAATAGTGGTAGGATCACGCTGTTGCCAGTTTTCTGCCTACAGCCGCGGGCCGGTCCGATCGGGGTAGTACTCGTACCACATTCTCACAGAAGATCGACGTCTGAGCAAATGGCAATGTGCTATTGCGCTTCGTTCGGTGAGCGAGAGAGCCGGATGCCCAACTGGGTGGGTTTAGGGATTTAATTGGTAGGCAGCGGCCTAAGCTATACTCTTGGTATTGCAAATGTCCATGGGCGGCAGTGACACTTACTATCAGGTGTGCTGCTTGCTCGTTTGCCACCATTTTTTTTTCCGCAGGGTGGATCATGGATGTGGTCGCGCCTCGACAAATCGATCCGGGGCGACAAAAAGAGGTGGCGCGCAACCCCATGGACCCACCCTGCAAACACCTCTCTTCGCCGTGCGAGCGGGCCACCGGTACCCGATCTTTGTCTTCGGTGGCTCGCCCGGCGGTTTACCCTTACGGGTTCCTCTCGTGTCGTCGCCCTCACGCGGTGGCCTCACGTCGGGTGACCGGACAATTCCCCGCATCCGATCACCCGAAGCCTCGGTTAGAGCGGCATCAGGCGCAGATATTAGCGCCTGCGCCGCCCCGGCCGCTGACGGTGGCCCGGGTCACGGGAATTTTCCCGGACTCGTTCCGCCGCCTCCTTCTACAAGATGACAGCCTCGCTGAAGGCGGCGACCGCGTCCCAGTTCCTGACGCTGTCGACTATCGCTTTCGCGACAGCCGGCAGCGTCAGGTCGGCACCGATAACAGCGACGAGGTCACGACGCTGCCTGTCCCAGCTCGGACATACCTCGAGCGTATGTTGCGCCGTGTCCTCGTCACTACTGCAATGGTGGCAGGCCTAGCTATTGCAAAGGTCTATAGGTGGCAGTGAGACTCACCATCAGGTGTGCTGCTTGCTCGTTTGCCACCATAAGCATTAAAAAAAACATACAGAGTGACCTCTCGTGAGAAGTTATTATAGTTCGCCAGTTAATTTATTGAAATTCACAAAATTTATCCATCCCTATCCACGTCCATTGTTGAACATACACCTCTCCACGAAAAGCAGCAATGCACTTCAGCGATACTAGGATTATAGCCAATTTGTTGTGTACCGCACATGCAAGATTGTGAAAAACGGAATGAAGACAGGAAAGAAAATGCTTTTTGAGCTTCTGGCTCTCTCTCATCGAACGAAATAAAGCAGCAAATTCCTGTTACTTAAACGTCCATATTCAGTCTGTGGTACTAGCGTGAATAAGCTGGTACATTTATGATTCGACTGCACAGATGGCGTAGTGGTTAAAATACCGACCTTTCGTGTCAGTGCCGCTGGTTCGATTCCCACGCAGGACAATAATTTGTGCGATCGATGATGATTTGTGTGTAATTTATCTGCGTTAATTGCATGTTTGTAAAGTCCCCCGCAACACAATCACTGCCTTAGGGCAGGGAGAGGTCTTCAAAAAAAATATGATAGGTAGACCACACTTGAATCGCCCTGAGCGGCGAACAGGACGATATACAATACATAACTTACCGTACACAAATTCTATAGCAATTTGGGCGGGCCATTGGTACAGAGTTCTTCTCTTTGGTAGTCAGCAGCGTAGCCCTTTTTTTTTGCGGTGGGCTATGGACGTGGTTGCGCCCCACCTAGACCACACATAGACCCACCCTGGAAACACCTCTCTTCGCCGTGCGAGCGGACCACCGGTACCCAATATTTGTCTTCGGTGGCAGCGTAGCCCTACAGTTATATTGGATTGCATAATTCTATATCCATTGCAGCGTAAGCAGAGAGAACAGGGATATGGCGTGATGATATATACATATGTGATGATATATATATATATACATATGTATGTATAATTCCAACAACGCCTCACATCACTTAGTTTGTTAGACTATCAGAGATTCAGGTAGCATACGTTATGTAATCTAAATGGATATGTAAATTGAATGTAATGAATTATTGTATCATTAAACTGTTACAACATATACATACATACATGGCTGTTACAGTAGCTTGTTAGTTGATATATGACTCATAAATTAACGTTACCCTGTAATCTGGGATGCTCTAATTCATCACAATTAGTTCGCCTTGTATCTAGATGATAAATTAATATGCATTATTGTCCCACTGCTGGACTCGAGTTTCCACAAAAGCAGGAAAATTAACCTATTAAACCAAGCTGGTTAGACTATAGCAATTATACTTTCACGCAGGCTCAAAGTTAATTTTCGCCATATTTTATTTCGGATTTCAAATCCTAAAGGCACATAAGGGGTGGAGACATATTCAATTCTTAATCTATCACCAGAAAGAAAAATAAGTTATACACTTAGTCAAAAACAGTAAAGGGTTAATAATTAATAATGTATTTAGAGTAAATATTATAAAAATCAAAACATTAAAATATACTAAATCGCTTGTTTCTTATACATTTGCAACATTTCTTAATTCAATATTATAATCAAATACATCCAAACAAAACTCAGCGAAAATGATCTGGTCCCCGCCTCAATTTCCATGGACTAATTAGGGTACGTGTCAGAGGCGACTTTGGAAGTCGCGTGAATGCCTTTTTATCAGAACAGACTGATTGCTGCGTATTACTCAGCGAATTTTTCCCCCTCTCTGTCCCAAAGATTTAGTATACTGCATTACGCTTAATGTTCTAGATAAAAGGGCAATTGATGGCCCTTTTTAAGTTTTGAAGACTTGGGCAGTTAAAGTTATGGAGGAAGATGATATTTTAAATGTAACTTATGGACATTATGTTGTAACAAATTACTCAAGGACTTCATTCATTAGACAGATTCTCATACTTCAAAAAAAATAGGTAAACATGAAATTTCCAAGTCATTATATAAGTTTTTAAGGGATAATATAAGGTAATGCTCCGATGGTTCGGACATGTGGAAAGAATGCCGAACGTCAGAAAGTGAAAGGTGCGCAGAATAGGTTGCGCACCAAAAACGTAACGAGGTCATTCGATCACGATTTTACTCCTCAAATTTTTCTCATACCGGGCGCCTTATATAAAAATCGATTCTTAAGGAGTAAACTCCAAAAACTGTTTATTTTCATCTAAATATCAACTCTTTTTACAAAAGATCTAGTAATAATTGGATATTGGACGATCAAAACTTCTAAATATTTTCGAAGACTGCAAAAGAACACCTGAAAACTAATTTCTAGAACTCGTTAATTAATAAGAGTCTTCAAACTTTAAAATTTGAAAGGGCTGTCTTATTCAGGCGGATGTCTGAACAATTCCGTGATTATAATTAGATTTCGGTAAAGGCGATCCTATGAGAGATGACGTGATTTTGATAAAACAATATAAAAGCTAAATTTGATGTAAAATCAGTTGAAAAGGATTTCCAAAATGTAGCAAATAGATTCAAGAGATGACGATCTCGTTTACGAAACATAAATTGATTTAAAAAAAAGGTTCTTTTAAGTATTCAAAAATTTTTTCTAGCTATTTTTCACAATATTAATAACTGTTAAAAATTTTTCTATAAAAGAAATAACCTGTTTTTATTTTTTGCTCTTAGTGGTAAACGAACAAGTACCTGTTGGTGGTATTACTGCCGCCCACGGACCTTTGCAATACCAGAGGTACTTCTAAGCCGTTGCCTACTAATGACCAATGAAAATCCCAAATCCAGTTAGAAAATTAGACTTCCGGCTCTCTCACTCACCGAACGAAGCACAGAACCACATTGCCATTGCTCAGACGTCGATTTTCTGCGAGACTGTGGTACTACCGCGGACGGACCGGCCAGCGGCCGTAGATAGACAGAGAACTATCAACAGTGAAGCCTACCACTATAGATTTCTTTTTTAATTTACCAAAAGTTAAGTATGTCACAGACTTACCTTATAAATATACATTGGTGCCATAAAAGATGTGTCTTTTCAAAGCAAACATTAAATAAAAAAAGGTTATTATTTTATTTGCCGCATTCTCGCATATATGATAAGAGCTGTCTACAAAAAGGGGAATAAAACGTTTCGTTATTCCAAATGGAAAACTCACTCTTACAAATAGAATATAATATGAAAGAGAGTATTGGTGTAAAAATGCGAAAAGGAATGCTCCGATGGTTCGGACATGTGGAAAGAATGCCGAACGAACGTCTGGTTAAGAAGATATACAATGCGAAAGTGGAAGGATGTAGGTACTGGGGGAGACCGAGACTAACCTACCTAGACCAGATTGGTCACGTGCTGAAGGAAGGTGGAGTCAAGAGTCTCCGAAACCGGTGAGCGTGTATGAAGAAAATTATGAATGTTGAAGAAGCCAGTGAAGTATGCAAGGATAGAGTTCTCTGGCATTCTGTTCTCTCTGCCTACCCTGCAAGGGATATGGCGTGATGATATGTATGTATGTATGTATGTATGTACAAATAGAAAATAATGGTTCGCTCGTATTGCTTGAGCAACCCAATAAATTGCAACCATCTTAAGGGTAAGCATTAATTCAGTTTCGCAGTTTACGAGAAATTCCCAAACTCTTTGTAATGACAAAAGTCACACAAAGTTTTTGAGTTGAGTAATTATACGCGAGCCCTTTCGACAGTTTCAAAATTGAATGGAATTGGGTCGACACTTTTGAGTAAACGTTGTAATACTACGTTGATTTAGTTGAAAAGTAGGTCACATAAACTAACCCATATTATATTGATAGTACTTACTATTAGCGTTTTTAGTACGATCCGTATCTATCGGTTTAAGAATATTAATTATTTTGAAAATGTACACCGAACTATGATTGTTACAGTAAAGCAAAAATTATAAATACATACATATCATCACGCCATATCCCTTGCAGGTTAGGCAGAGAGAACAAGTGCCAGAGAACTCTATCCTTGCATACTTCACTCGCTTCCTCAACATTCATAATTCTCTTCGTACACGCTCGCCGGTTTCGGAGACTCTTGACTCCACCTTCCTTCAGTACATGACCGATCTGGTCTAGGTAGGTTAGTCTCAGTCTCCCCATGTACCTACATCCTTCCACTTTCGCATTGTATATCTTCTTAATCAGACGTTCGTTCGGCATTCTTTCCACATGTCCGAACCATCGGAGCATTCCCTTTCGCATCTTTACACCGATACTCTCTTTCATACCTACTCGCTCTCTTACGTCGTCGTTACGAATGCGATCGATCTGCCTAACTCCACAGATTTTCCGTGGAGATCGCATTTCGACCGCATTAATTTTACTTTCATACTCTTTTCTGCATACCCAACTCTCGCTTCCATACAGTAATGTTGGGACAAGCACTGCGTTATGTATTGCTACACGTGCCTTCTGGCTGAGGTGGTGGATACCGAGAAGTTGCCCCAACGCTCCATTCACTCTATTTCCCGCATTCACTCTTCGCTCTATATCAGTGGTGTACCTTCCATCTCGGCTAAATCCACATCCAAGATATACAAATTAATCCACTTGCTCTAGTACATCATTACCTATTGTTACTCTTACATCTGTTATGGCTTCATGTCTTTCAGAGACCATTATTTTAGTTTTGCTCACATTCACGCGTAGACCCCTTTTTTTAAATAGAAAAAAAACATACAATAACTTCATGTACCAACATTTTTCTTAATTTTAAAATAAATATAAACCCAAGAGTCTTACCTCCATCCTCGGGAATATTCAAAAGTTTCTTCGCACCAGGACTGGGTCCTCGTACTGCTGATAACGCCCTTTGCAATGTATCACTTATGGGTTTCCCACCAGACACTTGTCCGCACACAATCACTAATAATAAACACCTCACTACACTAACACTAGATGGACGCACTCTTCGCCAGCTCGAATCCTGTTTCCCCATCTCACTGATACGTATCAACCCCATTTGAACCCAAATTGTACAGAAACTTCTGCTACATTCTTTGATACATCTGAAACAATAAATAAACATTAGTTAGAGAAATATACTTAAACCATCATCTGCTTCTATCTATACTAAAAATGGAGAGTCGGTTTTTTTGTTCGGTTATACTGTAAAAACTACTGAACCGATGGGAATAATACTTATACCATAAAATGCAGGGTGTTTCGGAGAAGGTTTTAGTATATATGTTGGTGAAGCTGTGTGGTAGCGGCTACGAATACTACCAACCCTTACTTTGCTCGTGGATGTCGTAAAAGACGACTAAGAGCCTTATAACGCCCAATTTTTGTACATAGTTTCTTCCCATATCTTTATTTTCCCCTCTTAAAGTTACAATTTTTACAATGTTTAAATACAAATAATCTAAAAAAATAAGTTTCAAGCTTCTTGCGTTAAAAATGAAGATCGTGCCATACAACCTTTCATCGCCCCTTTCAACCCTTATAACCCTTTTTTCGCATTCAAAAGTAGTCTATGTCCTTTCTCAGGTTCTAGACTATCTGTGTACCAAATATCATTTAAATTGGTTCAGTAGTTTCGGAGTGAAAGCGCGACAGACAGACAGAGTTACTTTCGCATTTATAATATTAGTAAGGATATTGTATCGACCCCAAGTAATTGGGACAAGAGTAGGAGAATGAATGATGATGTTGGTGGATACTTATTCGGTGAGGAAGGCAACGGGCGGCAATTGTATAAAACATGTTTAAAAAGTATTAACTCCAGTGCGATGCCCTTCGAATATCAATATAATATAAATCTCGAATATATTATTGCTGGCATACGATTACGAGTTAACTACTAGAGCAGCCATCTACTAACAAACTCGTTGTGGTCTGAAATAACTATATTATTTATAAGCTCTCTCTCAATAATGAAAATATTTTTCTTCATTTATTTTATCTTTGAATATTATAAAAAAGAACAATACATAAATTAGCAATACACTTTTAAAATCATTTCATAAATACCATATGAATCTTAGACAATTTCGTGTAAGCACAAACTTGAAAATTTTCTAAGAAAAATATTACTATATTTTTTTTTGTAATCCCACAGGTGACATTAATTTATAAAAGAAAACAGGTACACTAACGTTGATTATTTATAACATAGAAATATATTTATAAAGTGCTACTTCGTTATTTAGACTCCCTCAATTAATAAGAAAATGGTGCGTTTAGCTGAGCAAACCTTTGGGCGCCAGAATCTAACTGATGTCACACCTTATTTGTTTAATTTACATTGAGGATTTATTCATTTATATTCCTCTTAATTCCAGCATCACGATGTTGAATTAACTTAATAAATTATAAGAATCCCCTAATGATTAATCTATTAATTTATCTAACTGGCAATTATTTACTTTTAAATATACACATATTGGTGATTGATACTCGCATGAATTTGATAAAAATATAGATAAATAAAAATTCTAATAAATACGCGACGGTTCTGATCATTCGCTCGGTAAACTTAAGTTTTTGGGTTCTTTATATTCCCCGGTAGATCTACTGAGATGAAGATATTGTGATATGATAGAACTGATAGTGGTAGGACCTTCTCAACTTCGTTATTATCCCTGACGTCTTTAAAATAAAATTGGAAAAAGAATTGTGGTCACTAGACCACCTATTCAACTTAACCTCTGTGATACAAATCCTATTCATCAAGAGGCATATGTTCTAATAATGTACGTTGATAGGTTAATGGGTAACATTATGAAAAATAAATTTCGCTTCAACTAATAGTGGTAGGACCACGCTGTTGACAGTTCTCTCTATAGCCGTGGGCCGGTCCGTCCGGGGTAGTACCACACTCTCGTAGAAGATCGACGTCTTAGCAATGGCAATATGCTGTTGTGCTTCTTTCGGTGAGCGAAAGAACCGGAAGCCCAACTGGATGAGTTTTGGCATGTATTATAGTATACCAATTAAACCCAGCCCATTTGTTTGTTTGTAGAAATCGATATATCTGTCTGGCGGTCATTTATATCAACAGGGATAGCATATAAACCTTTTCCGTGGAAAAATACATACGCATACTAATTTTCATTATGATCGGTCCATTACTTGGGATCGATACTATATCTACTCTTCTTTCATAGTAATTAATGCTCCGATGGTTCGGACATGTGGAAAGAATGCCGAACGAATGTCTGGTTAAGAAGATATACAATGCTAAAGTGAAAGGATGTAGGTACCGGGGGAGACCGAGACTAACCTCCCTAGACCAGATCGGTCATGTACTGAAGGAAGGTGAAGTCAAGAGACTCCGAAACCGGCGAGCGTGTATGAAGAGAATTATGAATGTTGAGGAAGCGAGTAAAGTATGCAAGGATAGAGTTCTCTGGCACTCTGTTCTCTCTGCCTACCCTGCAAGGGACATGGCGTGATGGTATGTATGTATCGGTCAAATAATTTTTAAATTTAGCAATGCCATATAAACAAACATCCTCTTTTATAGATATAGATTCATGATGACAAAAGTCTATAGACTCGAAAATATTAGTTTTATATTTGAATACAATTCAAAGCATTTATGTCTAAACGCAATGTCAAGCCACTTACTTAAATAAAATATTTTAACATTTGTAAATTCGATAAGAAAAGCGAACGTTTGTTGGTTTCCCGTGGGAATTGTTTGTTAAGGAACAGGATAAGTGATCTCGAGAGTATAAAAAACTAATTTTATAACTTAGTTGAAATATAACATCATTATTTTAGATTTTTTTTCTATTCCTTATGGTGGCAAACGAGCAAGCAGTACACTAGATGGTAAGTGTCACTACCGCCCATGGACCTTTGCAATCAAGGGTATAGCTTAGGCCGCTGCCTACCAATAAAATCCCCAAACCCACCCAGTTGGGCTTTCGGCTCTCTCGCTCACCAAACGAAGCGCAATAGCACATTGTCATTACTCAGACGTCGATCTTCTGCGAGAGTGTGGTACTACCCCGGACGGACCGGCCCGCGGCTGTAGACAGAAAACTGTCAACAGCTTGGTCCTACCACTATTAGTTGAAGCGAAATTTATTTTTCATAATGTTACCCATTAACCTATCAACGTACATTGTTAGAACATATGCCTCTTGATGAATAGGATTTGTATCACAGAGGTTAAGTTGAATAGGTGGTCTAGTGACCACAATTCTTTTTCCAATTTTATTTTAAAGACGTCAGGGATAATAACGAAGTTGAGAAGGTAGCCTGGCCGTTGTCGTTTCGTTTGTAAACACATGTGATTTTCAAGCAAGTATCTGGTAAGTAGCTTTTTTTGGATAGATTTTAAAGCATCTTCTCAAAGCCATCCAGCATTCACAATCTACACCACTTGGAATAATCTTCTTTTTTTTAAAAAAAAACTAACCAGCGCTAAGGAAATAGTCCTTGTATTGCGAGGGACTTCACAAACATATAATTAACGCAAAAAAATTACACCCAGACGAAGAATAACAGTTTGTAAATCGCACAAAGTATTATCGTGTGTGGGAATCGAACCCAGAACATTGGCACTGAAGGTCGGTATCATAACTACTATAGCATTTGTGCAGCCAAATACACTACAGGGAGAGATTTCCTAATCTCTAATATTCAAGAATATAACAAGCTGCCGACTTCACTAACCTTGTAACACTTCCTAGCTCTCCATTAAAACTGAAACAACGTACGGCTGAACAGAACTTTGTAGTTTCAAACTCAAAGTTACCAACACGCCTTGGTTTTCTTTGTCGTTATTTTTGTTTATATTTTTCTTAACTAAAGCTATCTTTTTAAGTTGTAAAATACGAGTTTCTAGACAGACTAGTTTTTAGATTGTTCTACGACTATATCAGTATACTCTTTAGCTATTCTAAAAGTACTGTTATTCAACAGTATATAAGCTAGCTGAACTAAACTACGCTGTTCTCTACAAAAAAAAATGGTGCGTGTACTTATGTATATACGCGCGTGAGAAGTTGCTTCTTTGGCGTCATTAAAAAAAATAATTGTATGCAAATAATTGATTACAATAAAATAATAAAAGTACTGGAAAAGGATATTTTATTCACTAATAGGATATTTTTGATAATCATAGGATATTTTTTTCACTAATATTAACGAATATTAAATAATATTAATCAAAATATTCAATTTAAATCACAACTGAATATAATTTATTAGCACATATATAATTTTCACTTGTATGAAACTAAAACACGTGTTGTGAATGTAGAAACTAGAAAGAGGTTTTATTTCTATTTTGTTGGTACATTCACGTTATGACTGCGCAAATTACAGAGCCATAAGCTTGACCAGTTTGGCAGCAAAAGTGTATGGTAAAATTATTGAAAGGAGAATGAGGATGGTATCCGATGGTTTACTGTGTGAGACACAAGGAGGTTTCAGGAGTGGAAGGGGATGCATGGATCAAGTGTTCTCTCTGCGCAACATTGTGGAGAAGCATCTGGCTCTAGGTCAGAGGGTTTTCTGCAGTTTTGTGGATCTGGAGAGAGCATTTGACACGGTTGTACGAAAGGAACTTTGGGACATTTTACTGGAGTATGGTATTAACGGTAAACTGCTACAGGCAGTGCAATCCAGTTACATGGGCTGTAGAGCCTGTGTGCGGCTGGATGATGGATTGTCGCCTTAGTTTGACGTCAATATCGGCGTTAAGCAGGGGTGCATTCTGTCGGCCAGGCTGTTTATCATATATCTGGATAAATGTTTCCAAAGGTTGAACGATATGAATGTGGGAGTCCAGATGGGCGACTCAGTGGTCACTGCTCTGCTTTATGCAGATGATGCAGTCCTGCTGGCACAGTCAGCGACTGACCTGCAGACCGACACAATGACAGAAGATTGTAAGAAAAGGGGTCTACGCGTGAATCTGAGCAAAACCAAAATAATGGTCTTTGAAAGAGATGAAGCCAGAACAGATGTAAGAGTAACAATAGGTAATGATGCACTAGAGCAAGTGGATGAATTTGTATATCTTGGATGTGGATTTAGCCGAGATGGAAGGTACACCACTGATATAGAGCGAAGAGTGAATGCGGGAAATAGAGTGAACGGAGCGTTGGGGCAACTTCTCGGCAGTCACCATCTCAGCCAGAAGGCACGTGTAGCAATACATAACGCAGTGCTTGTCCCAACATTACTGTATGGAAGCGAGAGTTGGGTATGCAGAAAAGAGTATGAAAGTAAAATTAATGCGGTCGAAATGCGATTTCTGCGAAAATCTGAGGCTGACCGACCGCATTCGTAACGACGACGTAAGAGAGCGAGTAGGTATGAAAGAGAGTATTGGTGTAAAGATGCGAAAGGGAATGCTCCGATGGTTCGGCCATGTGGAAAGAATGCCGAATGAACACCTGGTTAAGAAAATATACAATGCAAAAGTGGAAGGATGTAGGTACCGAGGGAGACCGAGACTAACCTACCTAGACCAGATCGGTCATGTACTGAAGGAAGGTGGAGTCAAGAGTCTCCGAAACCGGCGAGCGTGTATGAAGAGAATTATGAATGTTGAGGAAGCGAGTGAAGTATGCAGAGATAGAGTTCTCTGGCACTCTGTTCTCTCTGCCTACCCTGCAAGGGATATGGCGTGATGATATGTATGTATGTTTATGTATGTATGTGTTGTTCGTACCTTTTTTCGAGACTTAATGAGTAGTTTTGCGGCCAACTTCAAACTGTTTTACTTTTGTGTTACAATAATGCACACGCATCTTAAAATTTTACTCTCATATTTTTTTCATAACGCACCTAAAGAAGTGTAACTAGGTTGTAATTGTTAATGCGAATGATTGAATCTTTCTGAACACACATAAAAATTCATCAAAATCGGTCAAACCGTTTTGCTATTATAGAGGAGGTCTGAGTCCAGCAGTAAGATATGTGAGCAGAGATTGTGAAATGTATCACCGCTTACATATACAACTAATTAACCGTAACAGAACTTGGTTATGTGAAGAAACCCACCTTATCAATGTCAGTTGCCATGCCTCCGTGTCATTTTTCCAAGTTCGCTGCGTATCATTTATCAAAATAATCCCTTCAAACACAAATTGTAAGTTATGAGTTTTATTTATTTACTTTTTGCAAAACGATTTCTGATGTTTACGCGAGTATTAAACATATGAAAAAAAAATTCAATATTTTCGATTGTTATTTATTGCAAACAAATTTTATGATTTATCAATTTTGATGTAACATTTTATTCTTTATTCAATGTTTCATCTCAGCTGATCATATATATCCTACTGCTGCATAGGAGGGAAATTGACTACTACACCACGCTGGTCAGACGTGTTGGTCCTATACCAATAATTTTCTTTCGAGTTTTCCATCTCTTGCTAGATGTTATAAGGGCTTTATATTCCTTGGTCTCTAACGATCACCCACGGGTAAGATAGGCGGTGATGAATTGTATTCTTACTCTGTTACCACACGGTATAATAGTCACCATAACAAGTCACCATCACAAGGAATATTCTAGGTTTGTGTTATCAAAAACAAAAAATACGCTTGATATCAAATGTAAGCTGAAATGCCTATACTAACTCCATAAACCTTATTCATTCATGCTAAGTAGGAATCCTTCTTGGGAACCCTGTTGATTGTATAACGCTAGGTGGGTCTAAATTAATCATCATATCAGCTCATATACGAGTATGTCCTACTATTGGGCTCAAGCCACCTCCAAAATGGAAGGGAAATTGACTACTATACCACGCTGGTCAAACATGTTGGTTTTTCTTCTCTTGCTAGATGTTATATGCGCTCTATATCCCTTGGTCGTCTCTTACGATCACCAATGGATAAGACAGGGGGTGGTAAATTGTATTCTTATTTTGTCACTACGCGGAATAAATGTTATTAAAAAAGTGAATTATGCTTGATGCTAGTCATGGAGCTTATGCAGCATATACATACACAAATATACTCCTGCTTACGAGCCTAAAACCACCCAGAAAGTTGGGTTCGCTCAACAAACGAAGCGCAACAGCAAATTACAATTACTCAGACGTCGATTTTCTGCGAAAATGTAGTGCAGCGTAGAAAATGGACGGATCCCGTACGAACTGTCGACAGAGAACTGTGTGGCCCTACTATTAAGGTATAATTTGTTTGCGTGTATTATATACCTGTAATGTCCCCCGCGCCTAAAGGGTATATTCTTTACAGTGTATGTGTTATTTAAAAAAAAAAAACAACAGGCAGTCATGGGGACTGCCGATAGAAGTGAAAACTATTAACTTAAGACTAATTGAAATAATAATAATTTTCTAATTTTTATATAAAAATAAAAAATATTATCGAACATCTAGGAATCGGTTTTACCACGCTAGTAAGATAACCTTTAAACCACAACGATACTCATTTCATGACATAAAGGTTAAATATTAAAAATAGACGCGAACCTATAAGTTTTCCCCTCCAAAAACGCTCAACGCGCCTAAAGAAGTTTTTACATAGCTATAGATATACTATTAGCATTAGCATGTCGGTGACGCGAACCTATAAGTTTTTCCCCTCCAAAAACGCTCAACGCGCCTAAAGAAGTTTTCACATAGCTATAGATATACTATTAGCATTAGCATGTCGGTGACGCGAACCTATAAGTTTTTCCCCTCCAAAAACGCTCAACGCGCCTAAAGAAGTTTTCACATAGCTATAGATATACTATTAGCATTAGCATGTCGGTGACGCGAACCTATAAGTTTTTCCCCTCCAAAAACGCTCAACGCGCCTAAAGAAGTTTTCACATAGCTATAGATATACTATTAGCATTAGCATGTCGGTGACGCGAACCTATAAGTTTTTCCCCTCCAAAAACGCTCAACGCGCCTAAAGAAGTTTTCACATAGCTATAGATATACTATTAGCATTAGCATGTCGGTGACGCGAACCTATAAGTTTTTCCCCTCCAAAAACGCTCAACGCGCCTAAAGAAGTTTTCACATAGCTATAGATATACTATTAGCATTAGCATGTCGGTGACGCGAACCTATAAGTTTTCCCCTCCAAAAACGCTCAACGCGCCTAAAGAAGTTTTCACTTCAAAAAACGGTTGGCGTTTTTACTATTCACCACTACCAAATAAGACAATGTTTTAATAACAGACAACAAAATATAAAATTGCAATCCTTGCATATAGCTGTGACTCATCTTAAGTTTGCAGATATATTTCCAAGTAGTATTTAACCATAAATGCAGTTTTAAATGTAAATTATATTGACTCATCCAAGTTCATCAGGTGTTAAAAATTTAACCCTCTCTTCTTTCCCGTGGGTGATCGTAAAAAATACTACATAGGAACCCGATTACGAGCGAAAAATAATAGTCACAAGTGGAATTCGATCCCACACCAATTGGAAATCCGTTCTAATCGTGCTACTACTTACACTACCGTAAACTATTGTAGGACATTCAATTCTCGCATCGTATTATATTTTCGTCTTTAAGGAGACGAGTGCCATCTATCTGGCAATGTTTACACATTGTACAGGCTTACTACTTCAAACTTTGCAGTTCAATTTGTATTAAACGATGACACAACCCTGTTATTCAAATTACTGAAATTTTGCATTTAATATGATGCTTGATTATTTATAAAAACCCGATTACCAGCGAAAAATTATTGTCACAAGTGGGATTCGAACCCATACCCATTGGAAATCCGTTCCAATCGTGCTTTGAGCACGCATTTTGCACGGTTTTTATAAATAATCAAGTATATTAAATGCTAAATTTCAGTAATTTGAATACTTTATAGGGGCAAGCAGGAGTAAAACCCATATGGGCAGTGTGGTACAGTAATTTAATTTCTCTTCAGTAGTAAAGGAGCCTCAAGCCCAACAGTGGGACATATATGAGCTGATATGCTGATATCAACTAATTTAATCTTGCTGCTTACAAATACGAAAATATTGGTGGTTGGATGTTTGTAACTCATTCAATCAAATCAATTAACCGAGACCAGCTGGAAGGATCTGGATGAAATTTGGCTCAGAGATAGATTATAATGTCTACATGGTAGCATGAGACAGATGCTGTGTGGTAGCGGCTACGAATACTACTAACTCTTACTTTGCTCGTGGATGTCTT
The DNA here is from genome assembly GCA_905163515.2 of Lymantria monacha. Lineage (NCBI taxonomy): Eukaryota > Metazoa > Arthropoda > Insecta > Lepidoptera > Erebidae > Lymantria > Lymantria monacha. The sequence continues at coordinate 6,261,294 of LR991107.1, read as the reverse complement.
AAAAGACAACTAAGAGCTTTACATCGATATGGGCCAACTTCACCTGATGCCGTTTAATCAACAACATTTCCAAGGTGATTTGAATGCAGGCAGAAGAGTGACTATTTCTTAAAATGCATAAATACATTGAATAGAATCACTAAAACACTAATTCATCTTAAATCGATTAGTAAATCATATGGTTTGACGAATTCATTATAGCGAAAATATATATCATCAGGAGAATTCCTACACTTAGCCCAATTGCTTGGGCGCGATACAATATGTACTCTTCTTTCATAGTACACATTGGCAATAGTTTTATGACCGGCCGCCTGCCAGACGTCAACCCTCTTTGGGAATGTAATTGTTGACCAAACGGCATCAGATGGGGTTGGCCCAGGTCGTTATAAGGCTCTTTGTCGTCTTTTACGACATCCACGAGCAAAGTAAGGGTTGGTAGTATTCGTAGCCGCTACCACATAGCTAGCGAAAATATATCTGATAGATAAATATCATTATCATCATAACAACTCATATAGACTCCAATGTAAAGCGCATCCCTCCACAAGATAAGAAAAATGGACGTACTAGGTATAAACTCTGCTGATCAGGCGTATAGGCCATAAAGGTATTAAATCAAATTATTCTTCGCTTGAATCGATGTTATTTGCATATCATATTCCCTTAATCATCTTTATATCTACGGGCAAGGTGGTGAATTGAATTCTTACTCCATCACCAATCTGATCTCTCCATACATGCATCAAGTCCATTAAAATCTTCTTTTAGACATAACAGATCACGGGAATACCATATATGTAGTGGTTATAAACCAAATATCACTTGTATTTGATAGCTCTCTATAACTTTAATTATGTTGTCCTACCAACCAGTTGGAAGGGTACGAGACCTCTTATTCTTCAATCATGCATAAATTATACTTTGAATGAACATGAATATAGACATACTCTAAAAGAATTTATCTAATATAACATCATACCTTAACACGTGAACAAAACAAAACACAGAAGGCAATCCAAACGAAAAACAAAACACAGAAAAACAATATTAAACACAGATACAACAAAAAAAAGCAACACTTATTAGACACTTTACATATAAAAAAATAGATTGAATACTATTAATTAAACAAATATATAAACTAAAAATACTATTATACACATCGCGTCGACGCGAAACGAAACTAAACTAACCTAAAAACTCACGGATCGAACAGTCGCTTCATAAAATTTGACCGCCAATAAACGATTTCAAAGGAAACTCGGACTTCGGTGCAATTATACAAAAGTACCACTATCACAACAAATATCATAGTAAAATAAACCTTATTGTCGTTAATAATAAATATTGAAATGAAATGTAAGGAATTGAAAGTTTGTTTGTGAAGAAGGCACGGCGAGCTTACTTTTATATTCATTTTGTACCTGGGAACGACCCTTTTTTTGTTGGACATATGTGGGTAAATGATCGCTGCATTCGTAAATGGACTCTATATATAAATGTATAAAGTTTAAAATTGAAACGTAATATATTTCTATGCATTTTATAGTAATTGCAAAGATTCAAGAATGTATGCAGTTCTTTAGGTATCATTCAATAAATGCGTGAGTGGTGTTATAAATAGGAAGTTTGCGTTGTTTAGCAACAGTCATAAAAGAAAACGGCAAAGAAGGCAGCGATGTGTAAGACGTATGCTGTTAATAATTTACCTTAGGGGATATTATTAAACCCTCTGTAATCTCAGTGCTTTCAATACAATTTATTTCTCTACTAGCTTCTACCCGCGGCTTCGCCCGCGTGAAAGGTTACTTTCCTAAAGTTTTTCATTCCCTATTTTTATTTTACCTCTTAAGGCTAATTTTTTACAACATGTTAGTGTCATATTTATTTATATCTAATCAATAGCCTAAAAATAAGATTCAAGCTTCTGGCTTTAAAAATGACGATACTTCCTTACAACTTTACATCCCCCTTTACAACCCTTTTTTTGCATTAAAAAGTAGCTTATGTCCTTTGTCCGGCTCTAGACTATCTGTGTACCAAATTTCATTTAGATCGGTTCATTAGTTTTGGCGTGAAAGAGCGACAGCCAGACAGACAGACTGAGATACTTTCGCATTTATAATATTAGTAAGAATCGAATAGAGGTAATATCTAAAATAGATACAATATGTGTAAATGGATATTATATTCAATGTATTAATAGTTACATAAGCTATACAAATATAATTGAAAAACAAATTACGAAACTTATGATTGGTTTCAATTTTATATAATTAACGTAGTATTTAACTGACAATAATAAAAATTTGTCATTATTTCTGAGAAAAATAAAATTATATTTTCGTATTTTATTAAATCTATATCTATAAAAGAGGATGTTTGTATATATGACATCGCTAAACTCAGTAACTATTTGACCAATCTTTATGAAATTTTTTATGTACATATATGTATTTTCTCAAGGTATATATGCTATCCCCATTGATGTAACTCGCCATCAGGTGGCGCTGCGATATATCAACTTCTACAAACAAACCAACGCACTGAATTTGCTAGTACATACATACATACATATATATCATCACGCCATATCCCTTGCAGGGTAGGCAGAGAGAACAGAGTGCCAGAGAACTCTATCTCTGCATACTTCACTCGCTAGTATACTGTATATTTCATAATTAGCTGCTTCATTGGTATAGTAGTACCGTAGTAGTAGTAGTAGTAGTAGTAGTAGTAGTAGGTATAATACTACGGCCGTCCGTCCGGGGTAGCACTACACTCTCGTGGAAGGTCGACGTCTGAGTAATGGCAATGTGCTATTGCACTTCGTTCGGTGAGCGAGAGAGCCGGCAGCCCAACTGGGGTGGGTTTAGGGTTTGTATTGGTAGGCAGCGGCCTAGCTATACCCTTGGTATTGCAAAGGTCCATGGGCGACAGTGACACTTACCATCAGGTGTGCTGTCTGCTCGTTTGCCACCATAAGCAATAAAAAAAAAACAACAGGCAGTCATGGGGACTGCCGATAGAAGTGAAAACTATTAACTTAAGACTAATTGAAATAATAATAATTTTCTAATTTTTATATAAAATAAAAAATATTATCGAACATCTAGGAATCGGTTTTACCACGTTAGTAAGATAACCTTTAAACCACAATGATACTCATCATGTCGGTGACGCGAACCTATAAGTTTTTCCCCTCCAAAAACGCTCAACGCGCCTAAAGAAGTTTTCATATAGCTATAGATATACTATTAGCATTAGCATGTCGGTGACGCGAACCTATAAGTTTTTCCCCTCCAAAAACGCTCAACGCGCCTAAATAAGTTTTCACATAGCTATTGATATACTATTAGCATTAGCATGTCGGTGACGCGAACCTATAAGTTTTTCTCCTCCAAAAACGCTCAACGCGCCTAAAGAAGTTTTCACTTCAAAAAGATTAATGACATACAAGTCGCAAAATACGAATGTATTTGCACCTCTGCTTAACTCTTTAGAGATAAAAGCGTAAAACATTGTAAATTCAATAAGTAAAGTTGAAACTTTTTTGCTGAATAGCATTTCAATATTTCATTTACGTAACTTTTAAATCTCATATAAAAGCCATTCGAAGTTTATAAAACATTATGTACACATTACACAGATTACTGCTACCTAAGTTTTCTTGATGAATATCACTTGGAAGCCCCGATACACGAATCCATCATTCCTACTCTTATCCCAATTACTTGGGATCGATACAATATGTACTCTTCTTTCATAGTACATATTGTAAAAGTTGTTGTCGTTGAACTCCCAGCAATTTTTATGAATTCGTTTCTTATAATATATTTATAATGCTTTTGAATTTGAGAGAATATACGTAATAAGTTAAGCATTGCTGATGTTTAGGAGAGGTTATTATACATTTGAAATAAAACTATTTCTACGGATTCCATCACGTTGGCATTTGATTTTTAATTGCCCGATGTTTCAAACACTTTACAGCATTCATGGTCACGGAAGAACAATAAATAATTAAAAAATATACACAATTAATAAAGTTACAAACTTGAAACGTTATTACGGCGGTATAGTCTATGCCTATCTCGTATAACGATGTTTGTTTAGGGCAGATGCCGATGCCACCGAAGACAAAAATCGAGTACCGGTGGTCCGCTCGCACGGCGAAGAGTTTTACGGTGGGTCTATGGGGTCACGCGCCACCTTTCCTTGGCGGGGCGAGACGCATCCATAGTCAACCAAAAAAAAAAAAAAAATTAATATGGAGATAGCGACTTCACATAATTTGTATTGCTCTCTCTATACTATAAAAAAAATTACGTACAAAGTACACATATCAGAAGTGAAACTTTGGGAAAATATTTTTTAAATCTATTTTACATAGATCAACCAATAGCGTGTACCCTCTCTCTCTCTATTTCTCTAGTGGGGAGTCAGATAGTGAGTATGCTACAAAGAGTCGCACAAAGAGGAGATCGAGAACGTCTAATGTGTTATCATTCTTCATTCAAAATGAGATATCATTCTCTCGCCGGCTGAATCCTATACATTTATGTGTGTGTTTGTGTCTCTATGGACTAATTTTTTCGTTTCATCGAGTTTGAAATCACAACGATTCTAAAGATGTTTCACTTCAAAAATTAAATGCTTGTAACTTGTCCCCATATGAATATAATGAAATATTTCTTTATAGTAGTGGCTACGGATACTGCCAACATAACTGTATATTTAACTGAGATATAATATACATTTTTTTTCCGTGTGGTGACGGAGTAAGAATACTATTCACCACCCCATATCTTAACCGTGGGTGATCGTAAGAGACGACTAAGGGATATAAAACGCATATAACATCTATGCGAGAGAAAGAAAACTCGAAACACAACCCTATACCAACACGTCTGACCGTCGCGGTATAGTAGGTCAATTACCCTCCCATTACAGAGGAGGCCCGAGCCCAACAGTGGGACATTTATTTTATGGTCTGTGATGATGATGATGATAATAATATACATATAACATCTATACAAGAGAAGGATAACTCTAAATAAAACCCATCTGACCAGCACGGTGGTTTTCCTCCAATTGTGGCAAAGGCTCCAATGGTGGGACTAGTAAATGATGATAAATAGATTAGATGGATATATTAGATTAACATATAACATTAATGCTGTATGGTAGTGGCTACGAATACTACCAATCCTTACTTTGCTCGTGGATGTCGTAAAAGACGACTAAGAGCCTTATAGCGACCTGGGTCAACTCCATCTGATGCCGTTTGGTCAACAATTACATTCCCAAGGAAGGTTGACGTCTGGCAGGCAGCCGGTCATAAAACTATTGCCAATAACTTTTACAATATGTACTATGAAAGAAGAGTACATATTGTATTGACCCCAAGTAATTGGGATCAGAGTAGGGAGAATGATGATGAGGATGATGGATATATTAAATTAACAATAATCAAATTATTTTATGTACACGAGCGTTATTATATATTTATATAGATAATACCGACAAAGGCTCACAGGAATTAAGGAGTATGTCAGAGGATAAACCCATTTCAACTGTACGAAGATAGATATCTATTTTGACTGTGATATACTAGACACTTTATGTCTTACAGGCTTCAAACGGAATATTATAATTACTAGCTTTAGTTCTAAGAGGTATTAAATGTTATTAGAGATAATTGATTATCTGCTTATTTTTATATGCGACAAAATATTGAAACAATGACTCTGTGGTAACTGATTAGAAATAAAAATTTACCATCCCGTCACAAAAGTTGGTTGAGGGATGTAAGCTAATAAAATAACATGAGAAGGAACTCTAGAAATAAATACCTATACCAACCCATCTGATCAGTGTTATAGTCGGTAAATTTCTCTGCCATTGTGGAGGAGGCTCGAGCCCAACAATATCCTTATCATAATCTCAGCTTCTCTTCTATCTTTCCGTGTGGTGACGGAGTAAGAATACAATTCACCACCTCCTATCTTACCCGTGGGTGATCGTACGAGACGACTAAGGGATACAAAACGCATAAATATCTGTGTGAGAGAAGGAAAACTCGAAACAATACCCCATACCCACACGTCTGACCAGCGTCGTGTAGTAGATTAATTACCCTCCCATTATGGAAGAGGCTCAACAGTGGGGCATATAGAGAGCTGAGATGATAAGATGAGATGAATGAGGATGATGTTTTTCATAGCTGTAAGAGAGCGTCTTGTAAATGAGGAAAACCTACTATACCACGCTGTCCAGGCTGATTGATTAGCATAATCTTTTGTTTTGAGTTGTGTTTTTCTTGCAGTGGATGACATGTTGGTTAAGGAGTGGTGATCATTATACTTTTACTCCATCATAACACGAAAACGTAAAGAATAATTGACTAATCTAAAACGTCACGTGGTGTTCTTGTATTGTATTCGATATTTTAGTGTTTTGTCCGTGTGGTGACGGAGTAAGAATATAATTCACCACCCCCTATCTTACCCGTGGGTGATAATAAGATACGCCTTAGGGAAATAAAACGCATATAGCATCTATGCAAGAGAGGGAAAACTCGAAACAAAACCCTATACTAACACGTCTGACCAGCGTGGTATAGTAGGTTAATTTCCCTCCCATTACGGAGAAGGCCCGAGCCCAACAGTGGGACATATGTATATGAGCTGTGATGATCTTAGTGTTTTAAATATTAGATGATTTTGATGGCATTTTATGTAATGTAATGCGACAGAAGTGCTGGTAAATAGTGAATATAATATAAAAGTGCTTTACAAGGTTTTCGTTTTCCATCAAAATTCCTACAAGATATCATTAACAGTGTGGTCCTAGCACTGTTGATGGCGACAATTTGACTTACTGACGGACAATGACTAATCTAAAGACACTAAAAACTTGAAGATAATCATAACTCGACACTGGCAACGATGGCTCGTATAAGTAGCTGATTACCAATACACAAAAAAGAAGGAGAAGAAGACTAATACACATAGATTTTTTTAATAATCGAATTGATCGACAAATACACCATCTATTAACCACTCAATTACAGAATTGAAAGCGATTGGTTAGTGGATAATGTAGGAGTAAATAAACAAATTTGTTTGTTTGAAACTATCGCAATCCCTGGTTGCAAAAACGTTGGGTAACTTGTTTAACAATATAACAACAATGTAGTCCCGAAACTAACAGGGTTGCCACTTGCGGCAAATAAAAATTCTGATTAAAATCGGCAAATAAAAATTAAAAATTCTATTGTTGAGTATTCTAAGATAAGATATATACATACATACATATCATCACGCCATATCCCTTGTAGGGTAGGCAGAGAGAACAGAGTGTCAGAGAACTCTATCCTTGCATACTTCACTCGCTTCCTCAACATTCATAATTCTCTTCATACACGCTCGGCGGTTTCGGAGACTCTTGACTCCACCTTCTTTCCCACGGTTAATCAATATACCGTACACCTTAGGAAAGAAAGGAATACGGGATGGGATCATGATGGAATAGGATATAAGGAAATCTTACTCCTGTGATGAGCACCTACAGAACTTCAACTTGCAATTTTTCGCAGAACTTGAATAAAGATTCGACACATGTTTCGCCTTTAAACGAGGCATCCTCAGAACGGTTCGGCTTCAAACCTCCATTTTATAATAATAATGGATTTCCGCCATGTATCGCCTAATTCAATCAATTATACCAATTGAATATTTAAGTACGTTATAAAAATTGTGTGAAGATCATAAGTTGTACGTACATAAAGTTATTAATAAAATACCTTTTGACAAAAAAAACATTTCTCCTATAATCCATTAATCTAACGTGAACAAAGAAACCGACGAGAAAGACGTCTTGAGAAATTCTACAAAGCACGGAAAGCGCACGAAAATTTACAAATAAGAACATAATTATTTTTGCGAAAGTAATACGTGTCGTGGAAATTACTTTATATACCTAAGAGTGGGGTATTTTTAGTGCTGTGCGGTAGTGGCTACGTATACTACCCACTATTAAATTGCTCGCGAATGTCGTAAAATAATTTTAACTTTGATATGTATGTATATCGAACTGGACTAAGTCCACTTGATGCAGTTTGGTTAACAATTATATACCCAAGGAGAGTTAAAATCAGGTAAGCGACCGGTCATAAAACTATTGTCTCTATGAGTTCTCCTTATGATGACAGCTTCAATATGTCCCCACCTTCACCTTTCCCATGGAAATCGTAAATCTCGTTGCGATCGAACACCCGTATATTGAGATAATGGCCTCATCCGCCATTAGCAAGACCAGTGTCTAGTAGAGGAGGTCGATTAGCTGATGTCTGGATGGATGGATGAGTAAGTTGAAAGCATAACAACATTCACATATATAATATTGTAGGAATAATATAATAATATGCTTACGTACAGCCCTATTAGTCCATCGGAGCGGGTCACGGGGCAAACTTTAATAGACTACAGCTAATCCCTGTTCGACTAACTGCATGAAATGATATTGCAATAATGTACGTGTTGCAAATTTCATTAGCGATTAAACTTGTCCTATTATTATTGCCCTATCTGTTATTATTCTTAAGAAATATTATCTACAATAAACTATACGGATATAAAATTAAAAATAAATAATACATTACTGTAGCTGCCAGCAAAAGAGGCATTGATGGACGAACGTGTAAATGTGGGCCGAGGCACACATACGTAAGTCGATCAATTCCTAGTTGTGGCCAAGGCTTGTATAGTACTTTTCCCAAATAATGCGCGGAAATTAAAACTAAGTAGTACTAAGTAGAATTGTATACATGACGAACAACAAACAATATTTTTCACGTGCTAAAAGTTGTCAAATAATGTTCAAATTTACAAGCATGTTTGAGAAAAAGCATTTATTTTATTACTTGAGATCGACGTAGTCTTCCTACCTAACGCAAAAATTATTGAAATTAAAAGGCAATGGTTGTATGACTGGACGTCTGCTTCACATTAACCCTCTTTGGGCATGTAACTGTTGATCAGATTTATTAACCAGGTGGAGTTGGCCCAGGTCGATATAAAGCTGCATCGTCTTTTACGACAGCCACGTCCAAAGTAAGGATTGGTAGTATTCGTAGCTAGCGGCTACAACAGCTATTTAAATTAAACTTACTTAAAAATAACTAAAAGATTAGAAAAATCTATTACATTAAAGTATATAAAATTTAACAGCAGATATTCTCACGTTCCTTTTGCATTACCATCGTGACGTTTGGAAGCGTTTTCAATGTGACGTCACTAACTTTATCGTTTTTTATTGCTGAAGTCCATCGATATATATTATCCCAGGATAGAGTTCTCTGGCAAGCTGTTCTCTCTGCCTACCCTGCAAGGGATATGGCGTGATGATATGTATGTATGTACGTATATATGTATGTATGTAAGTCCATCGTTTGATGCCCATAATATGAGGGTTGAGGAGAAAAACATAATCTGCCATCTTAGAACGGCGGCCATATTAAAATTAATATGATATTGAGTAAAGCATATTACATTAATACCCAATCCGCCCCGTAGCGACTGAAGGGCGCCTCTAACCTATTGTATTAACCCTCACCGTCAACCATCCAGTTCAACGGGAGCTATTGCTTGAATTCGGCAATTTTGCAATCGGCATGGATTTCTCCATATTGTCCACTTAAATAATTTCTAACATATAAAATGCTTAGAAACTTTTCTTTTTTCATACATGTATACATACATACATATCATCACGCCATATCCCTTGCAGGGTAGGCAGAGAGAACAGAGTGTCAGAGAACTCTATGCTTGCATACTTCACTCGCTTCCTCAACATTCATAATTCTCTTCATACACGCTTGCTGGTTTCGGAGACTCTTGACTCCACCTTCCTTCAGTCCCTGACCAATCTGGTCTAGGTAGGTTAGTCTCAGTCTCTCTCGGTACCTACATCCTTCCACTTTCGCATTGTATATCTTCTTAACCAGACGTTCGTTCGGCATTCTTTCCACATGTCCGAACCATCGGAGCATTCCCTTTCGCATCTTTACACATATGTATTTTTATCTTTACACTATCATACATAAAGAGTCAAAAATAAAAAATATTTTTTAATAAATCACCAAAACTGTACAGTGACTCTTCTAGATATTTTTTATTTTATATCTGTAGCTTGAATGGTGTGGTTAGAAGTTGGCAAAGTCTGGCTACAAAACCGGAGCACTTGAAACTAACCCTTGTTTCCCAAGACGCTGCACTTATGCAGTGAGTAGCTAAATTAACTTCTTTACAGTAAATAAGATAGAACAACGGTAGAACTTTGTTTGAGAAGTTGGAAAGGGTTCGAATAGAGATATTTTTGTCAAGTTAATGGTTAATATTTATTTATATTAAAAGTAAAACAAAATATTTATAAAAACTTGATTACGAGCGAAGAATGGATGTCACACATGGTATCTCATGTCACCATTTTTCGCTCGTAATCGAGTCTTTATAAATAATCAAGCATATTAAATGCTAAATTTCAGTAATTTAAAACGAAATATTTTTTAATTTAAACACGAACACACGAAAATTTTACATACATACATATCATCACGCCATAACCCTTGTAAGGTGGACAGAGAAAAAAAAATTGGGTAAAAAATGGGTATAAAATTTGGTAAAAAATTTGGCACGAAAATTTTGGTTTTGTAAAGTAGTTTTCCATCCATCCATTGGCCGGTACACATCCACTGTTGGACATAGCCAAGCAATGCCAATCAGAACGTTCTTGTCCCACCTGAATTAGTTTTACATTCTTTTTCCGAAGACACAAGATAGCAGCTATAAGATAACAAGAAAACGATGGAGTTTCTAAAAAGAAAAATCCGTCTAGGGGAAGAACAAGGGGAAAAAAGGCTTTTGTTATATAGAACAGTATACCTTATAAGCTACATACTTTTTGCCCAAATAAAAAACAACCTTATTTTTCTTCTCTTAGAGTGACACCACCCTTTTTTTTTTTTTTGGTGGACTATGGATGCGTCTCGCCCCGCCGAATCGGTCCGGGGTGACGGAAAGGCGGCGCGGGACCCCATAGACCCACCGTAAAACTCCTCTCTCTTCGCCGTGCGAGCGAACCACCGGTACCCGATTTTTGACTTCGGTGGCCCGCTCGGCGGTATGCCCTCTCGGGCTCCTCTCCTGTTGACGCCCCGACAGATTTCGTCGTCGAGGCGTCGTCCTCACGCGGTGGCCTCGCGTCGGGTGACCGGACAATTCCCCGGTCCGATCACCCGAAGCCTCGGTTAGGGCGGCATCAGGCGCAGGTATTCGCGCCTGCGCCGCCCCGGCCGCGGGCGGCGGCCCGGGTCACGGGAATCCTCCCGGGCCCGTTCCGCCGCCTCCTTCTGCGAGATGACAGCCTCGCAGAAGGCGGCGACCGCGTCCCAATTCCTGACGCTGTCGACTATCGCCTTCGCGACAGCCGGCAGCGCCAGGTCGGCACCGATAATAGCGACGAGGTCGCGGCGCTGCCCGTCCCAGCCCGAGCATTCCTCGAGCGTATGTTGCGCCGTGTCCTCGTCACTACTGCAATGATGGCAGCCCGGAGTCCATTCCCTGTGCACGACCGTGTGCAGGTATTTCCCGAAACACCCGTGCCCCGTTAACACCTGCACCAGTCGGAAGGTGAGGACCCCGTGCCGCCGCTCCATCCATTCCATCAGTACGGGCCGGAGGGGCTCAACGGTAATGACACCGTGTCTAGGCCTCTCCAGCCGCGTAGCCCAACGGGCGATGACTTCTCGGCGGGCGTCCTCGCGCCAGGTGGCTATCTCGTTAAACGATGGGGAGCCACCCTCTTCGCGCATTGAGGTAACCCGCCGGTAGAGGTCGGAGAGCATCTCCGCCTCTAGGTCCCACGGGGGTGTCCCGGCCAATAGGCACGTCGCCTCTGTCGACACCGTGCGGTACCCGCGAATGGCTCTGACCGCCATGGCTCACTGTGGCCTCCACAGCACCGCCCTGAGCTGGACGTTCAGAGCCCTCGCCCACACGGTTGCGCCGTACATGGCCATTGAGCGGATCACCCCCGCATACAGCCGTCGGCCTTCGAAACTGGGTCCGCCCACATTCGGCATGAGCCGAGAAAGGGCGGACGCCGCGCCGACCAGCCGGGGAGCAATTTGGCGAAAATGCTCCCGGAACCACCATCGCCCGTCGAGCACCAGACCCAAGTACCTCATATGGGCCTGGACACTGATGTGGATGGAGTTGACGACTAACGAGGCGCCGATGGGCAGCCTCACACGGGGCCCATGGAATAGTAGGGCCTCCGTCTTGTTTAGGGCCACCCTGAGCCCCAGCGCCTCGATTCGCCTGACCATCTCCTCGGTGCCGAGAGTGGCCAGGCTCGCCGCCTCTTCGAGTGTCCTGCCTCGGGCTGTGACGAGCGTGTCGTCAGCATAGCAAATAACGCTCAGCCCGGGGGGGAGACTCCCTCTCAACGCCCAGTCGTACCCGATGTCCCACAGAGTCGGCCCCAGAACCGACCCCTGCGGAACACCGCACGACATGGGCGTCCGCACAATGTCCCCTGCGGGGCTCGCGTAGAGAACACTGCGCCCCTCCAGATAGTCTGCCACCAGCCGCCTGAGGTACAGGGGCACTCCATGGAACCGGAGCGCCTCCCTGATGCAGCTGAATGGCAGACTATTGAAGGCGTTGGCGATGTCCAACGACACCGCCAACAACACTCCTTGGCCGGCGACTTCTGCCTCAGGCGTAGCAGGGCCCCGATGGTCGAACGCCCCTTCCGAAACCCAAATTGAGCCTCCGACAGATCGGGCCCACCCCCTCCAGGTGCTGGACGATGCGGGCAGCGAGGACACGCTCCAGCAGCTTACCCACATCGTCCAGAAGCACAATGGGCCTGTAGGCCGACGGCGAATCCGGGGGCCGTCCCGGCTTTGGCAGGAGAACCAACCTCCCTTCCTTCCAGCACTCAGGGAGAGCACACAGAGTGACACCACCCTGCACTAAGGAAATAATCCTTATATTGCGGGCAACTTTACAAACACAATTAACGCAAACAAATTACACCCAGACTCAGAACAATATTTTGTGGATAGTACAAAATATTGTCTTGAGTAGGAATCGAACTCCGCCATTGGCACGGAAGGTCGGTGTCTTAACCATTACGCCATTTGTGCATATATATCATAGGTTCGATTCCCGCGCAATAAAACATTTTGTGCCATCCACAAAGAATTGTTCTGGGTGTTATTTGTATGCGTTCATTATATGTTTGTAAAGTGCCCCCGCAAGACAAGGATTACTTCCTTAGTGGTAATCACTTTTTATAAAAAATAAAAATATAGAAAAAAAAAAGAATAGTATTTGCTATAACAAATATATCGCTATGACGCTATGTAACTAACGTGTTATATTCGATGGCATGGCGTATGGTTGCCCAAAGCCCCTGTTGAATGAGTATAATTAGTCGATATCAAATGCATAGATAGTCTGTGTTATGAATTTATGATGGTGACATTATCTTATATTCTCTAAGTCTGTATACTTGTACTTTTTTCTATGCATGCAACACTTGTAACTTGTAATCGAACTATGAAGCAATATATGAATACATACGTTTAACAAAATTAAGTCGTTTCCTTGCAAATAAACAAAACCAGCAGAACATACACAACAGCCCCTATATTGATTTCCTCTAAAACAGTTATCCATAAAATGTGTATTATTCGTAATATAACGTAATACATTTTTGAAGCAACTTTCACAACATTTGTTCGTGATAAGATAGGATTAACCATCCGATTACAATATAAGCGTCTCTTAAGCTAGTTTGAAAAGGTTTCTTATTGAGTATATTATAAGCATCATAACTTTTTTTTTCTGATGGTCTGGACACACGTCGTTCATTCCCTCCGGGGCGACAGAAGGGTAGCGCGTGGCCCCATAACCCACTGTATTCCCTCTCCATCGCCATTAAGTCGGCCACTAGTACCGCTTCCTTGACCTCCATGGCCAGCCCGACAAGCATCATAAACTAAGATAACATCATAGGAAAGACCGTAAAACAACATTACCTGCATTGGTGAAGATTTAACAATATAATGTCATCGCCTCTTAGTCACACATAGAAGTGGTATAAACCGGTTAAAGCTTTACCAGACAACAGCACTCTATTGGGTTTATAAAACCAACCTAAAAGTATTCCTCTTTAAAGAGGCCTACTGCTCACCCTTTTTTTTTTTCTTGCGATGGACTATGGAGGTGGTCGCGCCCCGCCAAATCGGTCCGAGGCGACGGAAGAGGCGGCGCGCAACCCCATAGACCCCACCCTGCAAGCACCTCTCTTCACCGTGCGAGCGGGCCACTGGCACCCGATCTTTGAGTTCGGTGGCCCCCCCGGCGGTTTACTCTCACGGATTCCTCTCGAGTCGATGGCCTCACGCGGTGGCCTCACATGACCGGTCTAGTACCTGGTCTGATCACCCGATGCCTCAGCTAGGACGGCATCAGGTGCAGATAGTCGCGCCTGCGCCACCCGGTGCGTATATAAGTAAAGCATATTACATTAATACCCTATCCGCCCTGTAGCGACTGTACTATGTAAGAAAACTTACATAGTACATATTGTAAAAGTTATTGGCAATAAGTTTTATGACCGGCCGCCTGCCAGACGTCAACCCTCCTTGGGAATGCAATTGTTGACCAAACGGCATCAGATGGAGTTGGCCCAGGTCGTTATAAGTCTCTTAGTCGTCTTTTACGACATCCACAAGCGAAGTAAGGGTTGGTAGCATTCGTAGCCGCTACCACACAGCAACATGTATCATAGATATAAGGGACAAAAATATATATTTTTTTTTTAATAAATGACCAATAGTGTACAGTGACTCTTCTAGGTATCTTTTATTTTATATCTGTAACTTGAATGGTGTGGTTAGAAGTTGGCAAAGTCTGGCTACAAAACCGGAGCACTTGAAACTAACCCTTGTTTCCCAAGACGCTGCACTTTTGCACTGACTAGCTAAATTAACTTCTTTACAGTAAATAAAGATAGAACAATGGTAGAACTTTGGTTGAGAAGTTCGATAGGGTGTGAATAGAGATATTTTTTTTCAAGTTAATCGTTAATATTTATTTATATTAAAAGTAAAACAAAATATTTATAAAAAAGTGATCCTCCACTATCAATTACTTTGAGTTCAAGGGGATTTAAAAGAAACACATCAATAATACCCATATTCAAGCCTTTACACTATCGAAAATTCAGTTAATACCATTTGATATAAATACATAATAGAGCGGTCACAAAATCAAAATTTGGGTCCGGCCCGATACAGGCTGTGTCTTCTGAATATTTATCAGGGTATCGGCCGTCAGCTGTGACAATTGAAATTGTGACGGATCCTCTGTTTTGATACATCCTGGCTTTTGAGCCTACGAAATATTCTTAGGTACATAAATACGTAGCGATTTAAACAATATAAATAGGACTGGCATTCAGTACCAAAGACTTAAAAGTATTTTCTTCTAATTCGCTAGGATAAATACCAAGAAAATATAATCATGTATTTGCTTTAATGTAGATTTTCTAATCAAATCTATTCTATTGAATTTAATAATTTAATTGTATATTCATCTGGATTCCAGAGTAGATAATAGTTTTGAAATATATATGAAATATGTCGACTATATTTTCATTATGAAAAATAAATAAACATCTAGAAAACCCTTTTTAGAAATAATATATAAAAATATATAGAATAATTATGTATAGTGATAGAGTAAATATATAATTCACCACCTCTCGCTCGTGGGTGCCATAAAAGGTAACTAAGAGGTACTGCATTCACATAAAAACTAGGCAAGAGAAGCAAAATTCGTAACAAAACTCTACACCAACACGTCTGACCAGCGTAGTGCAGTAGACCAATTACCTTCATATTGTGAAGGAGGCTCCAGCCAAGCAATAGAAAGGTATATGAGCTAAGATGATGGTAGAGATATTAATAGGATAATATAATATCATAACGCATCTAGTTAATATTTTTGCATTAATGTTCAATACAAAACATCCCACATACAAGGCTATAAGGACCGGACAAATTCGTTATTCAGTTAAGCGGCTGCAGTTTCATTAGTGTCGAACGACAGGTTCTTTGAACAGAGATAATATAATAATGGAAGTGATAAATAAAAACACTTTATAATCATGGGCTGAGAATACAATGTGTTAACATCAACGTTCTTTCCCGTTTTGTTTAGTAAAAATCAATAGACAAAATGGGCAAAAGTACTCTCCTTTTTTTTTTTTTTTTTGGGTTGGGTTATGGTCGGCGCTCTTCTCGCACCACTCTGTCCGGGGCGACAGAGGGGCGTAAGCACGCATACCCATAACCCACCCACGAACCTCGCCTACGTCGTTGGACCGGCCACTGGAGCAGCGTGAACTTATCGTCAGTGGCCGGCCCGATGGAATACCCCCTGAGAGGTACCCTCCCCTTGAGGCACGTTCCAGGGGGCGGACGTCGTTCCCTCCTCGCGCGGTCAGTCAGCCTCTCGGCGGGTGACGGACTAATTCCCCGGTCCAGTCACCCGCGGCCTCGGCTAGGGCGGCATCAGGCGCAGGTAATCGCGCCTACGCCGCCCCAGTCGCCGGCGGCGGTTCGCGTCGTCGAGGAGACGCTCCTCGCGCACGCGCTCCGCCGCCTAAAAGTACTCTCCTGAGACACTATCGTCAGCTGCAATCGCTAAACCGCCGGTAGAATGTGGCAATTATGGCATTATCTTCTTCTAGGGAAGACTATGTTCGCCAGTGGTCACCAATGGGCTGTTCGATAAATGATTGGATATGAAGAAAACATGCTACCAACGCTGAGACTTTTATGGTTTTTAAAATAACAAGAAAAGAAGAGCAGAAAACACTTATTGTATCTTAAGTCTATCACTACAAAGAAAGAATTACCACGGTAGTATAGATTTACCTCATCTCAGCTCTTATATGTCTCATTGTTGGACTCGAGGCTCCTCTACAATAGGAGGGAAATTGACCTACTATTACCACGCTGGTCATACGTTATGGAATAGGGTTTCGTTTCAAGTTTTCCATCTCTTGCATAGATGTTATATACATTTTATATCCCTTAGTCGTCTCTTAACGATCACCCACTAGTAAGAAGGGGGTGGTGAATTGTATTCTTCCTCCGTCAACACACGGATAAGAGGTTTACCTAATTAAGAATAACGTCTGATTCATTATAATACACAATGATTTCTGTCTCCAGTATCCCTACTAATATATAAATGTGAATGTAAGTTTGTTTGTTACGCTTTTACGCTAAAACTACTCAACCGATCATCATGAAACATTATACACATATTCTTGGAGGTATTAAAAGTAACATAGGATACTTTTTATTAAAAAAAATCAAAATTTTTATATGAAAAATAAAAAAATTGTTTGTCAAAAAATCTCAAAATCTAGTGTCTTCAACGTCATCTAGCAGTCCAGTAATGAAGTTCCAACCCTGAGTATTCTAATACTGTTGCACTGTATTACCGACGGTCAAAAATAAAAATAGGGGATCAAAAACTTTAGGAAAGTAACCTTTTACGCGGGCGAAGCCGCGGGCAGAAGCTAGTATATTATATTTACACCCAATGATTGCTGATGTTCCCTCGAATATTGTACTTTGAAACAAATCTTTTTCTATGAACTTCATAGCGTTTATATTTATTTCATACTGTTGAGCGTTCATGGTCAGGGGTGGACTCAGTTCTCGTAATCGCGCGAAGTCTTTGAAGCGTTGGGCGATTAAATATCAAATACAAATGCGAAAATAATTTTAAATCAAATATGTACATCCAAAGGAAAATGAAGATATAGAGTGAGTAGTCAGGTAAGAAAAGGCGTTGCAACATCCAACTACATTCATTTGTCCTTAAGCTTCTATTAGGGTATATTTACCAATGAGTAGACACAGACACTTCCAGTTAAGTTTGTACTTAGTCTAGCGTTGTCTAATTTGTCTACCTAGGTGGAGTTTACGGGACAAGTTAAGCTTATGCTTTGCAGCTTTGTATACTAATCTATACTGGAAAATTAGTGGTTTCCTGCTCGTCTAGACAATTAACTAGATATAGTTTTCCCTACTATTAAAAAATATAATGTTTTAAATGAAAATTGTAGTAGGTATTATCCCCGTGACTGATTATAAACACAATTCACTACCTACTCTCTTGATCGTGAATGTTAAAAGACGAAGACGAAGGAGGGATATACTATGTAGATAAAATCAAGGCAAGGTAATTCTAATGCAGATAACACGAGTGAAAACCTATGCCAATCCGTCTGATCTGTGCTATATAATAGGTCAATATTCGTCGCATTGCAAAGGAGGCTGAGGCCTAACAGTGACTTATATGGGCAAAGAGTGTGGTGAAGGGTTAAGAACAAAATATGTCAAACACATAACACTTAAGATATACAATGCGAAAATGGAAGGATGTAGGTACCGGGGATGAACGAGACTAACCTACCTAGACAAGATTGATCACGTACTGAAGAAAGGTGGAGTCAAGAGTCTCCGAAACCGGCGAGCGTGTATGAAGAGAATTATGAATGTTGAGGCAGCGAGTGAAGTATGCAAGGATAGAGTTCTCTGGCACTCTATTCTCTCTGCCTACCCGGCAAGGGATATGGCGTGATGATATGTATGCATGTATATACTTACCACTTATTGTCCTGTGAGAACCGCAAAATCATATAAGAACTCTCGTCACAACTGAAAGACCACGACTTGCTATAAGAGTTTTGATGAAGGTTATTTCTTACTTTAAACCAAAGATCGTTGGCAGATGTTCTCCTTACTAGTAGTACCACTAAGCCTTCTTTCCTCTTTATATTTCAATTATATGATGCCTTAAAAATTCAAATGAAGGCAACGATAGAATTAATAAAATACAATAAAACCTACAACGAAACGAGTTCTCCTTGAAAAGGTGCGCCACAATATCCGGTCCACGAGCTTTCTCATCCAACTACCCTTTTAAAACGTTCAAAAGGTTTCAATATATTACGCAAATTCCTAGTAATATATACCTTGTAAACGTCACTTTACCGGTAAATGTAGGTACGCCATTTCATGGGCCGCATTTACACCGCTGCGTAAAAGTAACGCTAACGAATACTGTAATTTTACTCATTAATATCGTATGTAAGCAAGTGGAATAAATGGTTGTTTATTTTTAAGATAATTAAAAACACTAAAGTTGCAAATAAGCTGAAATTACAGATAGCTCAATGACTATATTGTATAATTATAAAAACCATAAGTTATGTCTTCGTTCAACGTTATTACGTTATGTTAATTGGGGCCCCTAACAAGCGGTAACAAGTGAAAAAATATAACCCCAAATCGACTTAGAAAATACACAAACTTTTGTAAAATCACTCGTGCAAAATTTATCATGTACTCATATTACTAAACTAACGCCATTAGTCATTATTTATTCATATTAAACTAATTAATAGGTATATTGTAAAATATTACACAAAAAAAAGTTTGTGTGTCAGCTCCGACGCACGACTGGAGTTTACTCCTTAAGTACGATTATCAAAACAGGCGCAAAAAAGCTCATTTGACTAAAAATAATATATATTATTTACATTTTTATTTACATTTATTAAAACTGTTTCCTGAAGTATTATCTCACGTCAGAAAGTGAAAGGTGCGCAGAATAAGTTGCGCACCAAAAACGTAACGAGGTCTTTCGATCACTAGATTTTACTCCTCAAATCTTTCTTATACCGGGCGCCTTATATGAAAATCGATTCTTAAGGTATAAACTCCAAAAAGAAAAAGAGAATAATTTAAAGAAAACAATTTGGCTAACGAAGAGTACTCCTAGAACCTAGGTAAGTATACTTCAATGATATTCTTCATTGGTGTCGACCACCATGACTAATTGCCGTACATGGCTATACGTTATTAGGTAGGGTTTAATTAGGTCAAGCGTTTACAAATTACAGGTAACGGGTTTAACTGTATTAGGCTATTTGATGTTATCATGATTATCAGCATTTGTTATGATACGAGTTTGTTACGAGTCAAATTCAAATTCAGGTATATATAAACCCTGCAAGGGCATTTACATTTTGTAAATTTTTACCTTTTTAATTAATCCATTTAATAAACCGCTACCGCTACTGAGAAGATCAGGCAAGTTTCTCAGCGAGTTTGTCTAATATTATTAATTATTTACTGACTTCTTTATAAAAAAAATGTACAATATGTTTAGGAAAAATTAGCTCCAGTGTCATTCATGCCATTCGAACTATGATATAATGTCAAATTCAAATATAAAAGACCATGGCTGGACCAGATCCCACATGCAGCACCTCTTCAGTTTAACTCCTAAAGAAGCCATCATCGCAGTGATTCGTTCCAATACAATTTTAATATTACCATGTGCCGAAGATATTCACTACATTCCACCATAGTATTTATAGGAAACTACACTTTAAACTAATGAGAAAAAAAATAGTAGTATTATTTAATTCTTAAGTTAATATCTTATCAGTGATTATGATAATATTATTTTTCAACCTACATATATATTATGACTAGATAAGAGCTTCCTTCACAATTGGAGAGAAAAGGGCCACTATCCAACGGACTGACAATAATAACTTCTTTGTAAATAAATTCTTTGTTCTCAACAAAGAATAAACATTAATTATGAGTGAAACCCAAACTGCCTATTAAAAAAGTCAGTAAGATAAAGTCTAACAAATTTCAAATATATTCATTCATATTTCTAATAATAAAGTTTATAAAAAGGGTAGTAAAATATAATATAATTCATAGGCATTTAAGAATTTATAAGTTTTTTAGTTACACGTTGGTGTAATACGTATCCATGTTTACCGTACCTAGCGGGGATTAAGAAGTTGCTTTTTCGAGTACCTTGCAAACAGCGCCGTACCCGAATGCAAATCTACTGGCTCGGTCGTGGATTTGACAGTCAAATGACGGCGAAGTGCCTTCTATAATGGAAATGGACTGTATTTACTTATCATAAGTGCTTGATTAGATTTTGGTAACTTAGTTGATGGGGGGAACGGTCGAATAGATATTCCCTGTTTGGAATTGTTACGTAAATAATATTAAATTATATTACTATATATTATACAATTTTAGTATTTTAAAATGATTTAGCTTAGGAATACCGATGATTCGTCGACGGCTGATTGCAAACTTACGAATAGAATGATTACGTTAGGTTAGTGCAGCACTCTATTATTTTACTTGTGCTTAGAGAAAAAAGTCATTGCACCTACATCTTGTACCAAAGTGAGCAAGAGAAAGTATAAAAGATTTTTATGTAACTGTTCTATTTAGTTACACATCGGTGTGAAGATAAATTAAAAACCATTGTGTCTGGCCAGTATGAAGTAGTATATTACAATTGGTCAAATTCAGAACTAGAGATTTTAGTAATTATTTCGTCCTATCAATAAGCTGGTATCAAGATCTTGTATTATATTCCTTGGAAGCAATGATGTAGTACCTTTTTTTTAAAAAAAACACATAATAGTTAAATCTATATCCCCATATAGTCCCTTTAGGTCCACAGTTGGACCTATATCCAGTGAGTTTAACGAGTATTCCTGAAATATGATACTCAAATTTTTGGTAATTCCTCAGCCCGATTTTACGATTCACACCAAAAAATACGAATTGGTGACACATTGTATTCCCATACCATCAGAATATAGATAGAAGAATTCAAATAATGCTAAAACTGAAGGTCCATGACCTTCAGTTAAGGATAATGGAATAAATTATTTAAATTATTGGATTTTCCTATATAAATGCGCTAACATTCATATTAATCCAACTTTTAGGAGAGATAAAATCAGGTTCAAAGATTTCGTTACATACAAACATACATAGATATCAAGCTAATAAAAGTATTTTAAAAAGTTAATTAATTTATACTTATTATGCCTTTTATATTTTGTTACAAGAAAATAAATGTAATATGTGGATAAACCCTTAGATAGGATAATACTGATTACACATATTTTACTGAACAGGATTTCGTTAACTATTATCTTATTAATTAATTAAAAAACTCTATTTCATAATCAATAGAGTATAGATTCTTTTGACTTAATCAAGAAGATAGCTTATTGATTCTCATACACTCTTAACGTGTTTAAAATAAAGTTCTAATTTGCGTAATTAATATTTGTAGATTTCTTTTTTTATATGATGCGCCATACGGCGAAGTCAAAAGCGGTGATCCATCAACGTCTCGCGGGTTCGGTTCTCCGTTCGATCAAAATGTACGTTGGTAAAGATTAATATTTTATTTATTTTTGTATGCCTTTTATATAGTTGTCAGTTTGATTGTTTGTTATTGTGAATCATTGCTAATTTATGAGATTTTAGAACATTAATTTAGATACAGATTGTATGTATTGTATATTTTGTATATAAAGATGGCGCAATAGTCTTCTTAAGTAAAATATCTTTTCTAGTATTTTTAAGTACTCAAAATAATACTTTTGGAGTTTACTCCTTAAGAATCGATTTTCATATAAGGCGCCCGGTATGAGAAAAGTTTGAGGAGTAAAATCTAGTGACCGAATGACCTCGTTACGTTTTTGGTGCGCAACCTATTCTGCGCTCCATTCACTTTCTGACGTGAGATAATACTTCACTGAACAGTTTTAATAAATGTAAATAAAAAAATATTATTTTTAGTCAAATGAGCTTTTTTTGCGCCTATTTTGATAATCGTACTTAAGGAGTAAACTCCAGTCGTGCGTCGGAGCTGACACACACACTTTTTTTTTAACCACTTGTAGATCACAATTGATTATTTTGGCTCTTATTTACGAAAGGGCGGCGTGTGGCCTTATAACCCACCATATTCCTTCCTCATCGCCACTGTACGGCCACTGGTACCGAATCCTTGACGTCCATGGCAAATGATTATTTTGGCTTGGAGTATAATCTTTAAAAGTGCTTTATAGTAATACAAGGATTTTTTCTAACTGTAGATTATAGTCGTTTATATTTTTAAATATATAAAGAAGTGTAAACTGAGATACATAATTTCGGATTGCAAAAAATCATCATCATCACCGCAGCCCATATATGTCCCACTGTTGGGCTCGGGCCTCCTCCGTAATAGGAGGGAAATTAACCTACTATACCGCACTGGTCAGACGTGATGGTACAGGGTTTTGCTCCGAGTTTTCTTTGTCTTGCATAGATGTTGTATGCGTTTTATATCCCTTAGTCGTCTCTTACGATCACCCATGGGTAAGATTGGGGGTGGTGAATTGTATTCTTACTCCGTCACCACACGGATAATAAATTTAAATAATAAATTTTATGCTTTCACTTAATTCATCCATCATCTATCCATAAACCCTTAGAGGTCCATTGTTAGGCACGGGCTTCCCTACGAGAATGCCACTGAGAACGATCCTGTGTCACTTGCACAGCAGGTTATCCTGTCCAGTGCCTTCTTCATTGAACGTCCCTGCAAAAAACAGTGCTGCATTTTTGTCTATATCCAACAATAAACGTCTACGAACTGATGGATGAATGGATGGATAAATTACAACTAGCATGTGAATATCTGCAAATGAATATAAAACTATATGTATACTATTTCTTGTCTTTAGAAAGAAAAAAAACTGTGCATTTAGTACTAGTCTTTTTATATACGAATTATCTCTTTAACCTACCGTAAATTGAAAAACATTTTCCGTGTGGTGACGGAGTAAGAATACTATTCACCACCCCATATCTTACCCGTGGGTGATCGTACGAGACGACTAAGGGATATAAAACGCATATAATATCTATGCGAAAGAAGGAAAACTCGAAATAAAACCATATACCAAACACGTCTGACCAGTGCGGTATAGTAGATTAATTTCCCTCCCGTTACGGAGGTGGCCCGAGCCCAACAGTGGGAAATTTATGGGCTGTGATGATGATGAAATTAAGAAACAATGATTGTATTAAATTGTAGGTACAATTAATTAAATTTAAAAACGTGCTTCATATACTCTTAAAATTATAATGAAAGAGTTTTATAAGTATACCAAAAATTTTATTTTCTAGTTGCCAATATTGTTACTTGTGACACTGTTGAAAGCGCCATAATCACTAAGTAACAATTCTAAGCGTTCTTTATAAGAATTGAAGGGCTTAAAATAGTTGTGAAATAGGAAATAATGAAAGAATATACATACATACAAATCATCACGCCTTATCCCTTGCAGGGTAGGCAGATAGAACAGAGTGCCAGAGAACTCTACCCTTGCATACTTCACTCGCTTCTTCAACATTCATAATTCTCTTCATACACGCTCGCCGGTTTCGGAGACTCTTGACTCCACCTTCCTTCAGTACATGACCGATCTGGTCTAGGTAGGTTAGTCTCGGTCTCCCTCGGTACCTACATCCTTCCACTTTCGCATTGTATATCTTCTTAACCAGACGTTCGTTCGGCATTCTTTCCACATGTCCGAACCATCGGAGCATGCCCTTTCGCATCTTTACACCAATACTCTCTTTCATACCTACTCGCTCTCTTACGTCGTCGTTACGAATGCGGTCGGTCAGCCTAACTCCACAGATTTTCCGCAGAGATCGCATTTCGACCGCATTAATTTTACTTTCGTACTCTTTTCTGCATACCCAACTCTCGGTTCCATACAGTAATGTTGGGACAAGCACTGCGTTATGTATTGCTACACGTGCCTTCTGGCTGAGGTGGTGGCTGCCGAGAAGTTGCCCCAACGCTCCGTTCACTCTATTTCCCGCATTCACTCTTCGCTCTATATCAGTGGTGTACCTTCCATCTCGGCTAAATCCACATCCAAGATATACAAATTCATCCACTTGCTCTAGTACATCATTATGATGAATGAAAGAATATCATAAAATATTTTATCGTATTTATAATTTGAAAATAAAAATACATAAAACTAACATACGAACAAAGAAACCATTTATCGCGAAACAAAATCGAAAGCAGCAATAAGTTTGAAAAGCTAAAAAGCCGCATTACGGCCGCAAATTTTTAATTTCTCAGTTATTAGGTTTGTCCGGTTAAGCTTTCGTTCCAGTTGGCACTTTTCCAAATACATTTGGCGAGGGTTCGGTATCCAAATTACTGTTTGCATTAACTGTGTGTATGTATATTCGATATTCGGATGGTGATCAATTTTTAAAGGCTGTTTCAGGGTCAATCATCACCCGTCCTCCCGTATTTCGAAAGTAACTGCTTTTTGGTAAAAATATGTTAGCAAATGACTATCAATTGTGACGGTCTCGAATGCAATTCCGTCTACTAAAGAGTTAAAATTAAAAACAAAAGATAAACAAATAAAAATAAAGATTAAAAAAGTTAAAATTAAAAATAAAAGAAAACAGGATTCTCTAAAAAAAGTCTACATAATAAGCACTAGGTTTCAGCAATTAGTTTCAAAGTATTCTTTATTGAATTTAAATGGTCATGATTTTCTTTAGATTGTTTTAGACCTAAAGTTATTTTGACAATTTATTATGCATTTAACTTAATTTTGTTTAACTAATTTATTTATTTATATAAGGCTAATCTACGACATAAATACTAACATATGCTAAAATCATTCCAGTGCCTTAAAACTAGTGTTTATATCAATTACAGATGTTATTAAATTTTATGCTTTCACCTAATTCATCCATCATCTTGCCATTAACCCTTAGAAAAAAAAACAAATATAAAACTTAAAATTAACATAACCATTACTAGAGTTAGTACATGAATAGTATAAAAATTAAATGTATAATTAAGTAAACGGTTTAAATGCCAAGAAGAACGCCTGCCAAGATGCCGGATTGGATTGGCCATTTTACTTTATTTAAGGATATGGCGGATAATTAAGATTATATGATATCTAGCTTTCGCCCACGACTTCGCCTGTGTGGTGATAAATAGCCTTCCCTAGGCTTCAGTGGCGCACGCGGTGTCACTCACCATCTCTCAATGATTTTAATTTTGTTTATGCGTAACCCTATTTTTATTTTTTTAAAGTAGCCTAAGTTACTCCTTATCATTTTATTACTCTTAGTGGCAAACGAGCAAGCAGCACACCTGATGGTAAGTGTTACTGCTGCCCATGGGCCTTTCCAATACCAGGGGTACAGCTAGGTCGCTGCCTACCAATAATCCAAACCCACCCAGAAAGATGGGCTTCCGGCTCTCTCGCTCACCGAACGACGTAGAGGAGCATATTGCTACTGCTCAAACGTCGATTTTCTGCGAGAGTGTGGAACTACCCCGGACGGACCGGCCCACGGCTGTAGACAGAGACCTGTCAACAGTGTAATCCTACCACTATAATAGATATATATAACAACAGCTACATGCTATTAAAAGTTCTGTTAAAATCGGTTCAGCCATTTCAGAGATAAGCCGGAATAAACACAGAGACAGACATAGAACATTTAAAAAAAATTAAAAGATTTTTTCTTATGTAAGTGTAGTATATACTTTCATATGCATTTAGTGAAAAGCTGTTAATTGGAAATTACAATTTTATTTATATGTAAGTATAGATTATTATTAAGAGGAAACTGTAAAATTAATTCTTAGATTATATTCCATAAACAAAACAAGAGATTCAAATTAATACAAAAGTAGAAGCATCGTAATAAAAACGGAAACGCACATGTTACGTAATATATTCTATACACGATGCCAAAATGGTGGTTGGTTCCTGTCGCTTCGAGCAAAAGTACACATATTTATAAGTCAAACGAAATGCATCGATCGTGATTACTAACATGCCAGCCAGCGAACGACCTATTTAATATTCCAATTAAGTTTTAGTGGGAATAAATTAGAGCTTATTCGAGACAATATACGAAAGTGTACATCTATCTACGGAAAATCTATGGAGTTAGGCTGACCGATCGCATTCGTAACGACGACGTAAGACAGCGAGTAGGTATGAAAGAAGTATTGGTGTAAAGATGCGAAAGGGAATGCTCCGATGGTTCGGACATGTGGAAAGAATGCCGAATGAACGTCTGGTTAAGATGATATACAATGAGAAAGTGGAAGGATGTAGGAGACCGAGACTAACCTACCTAGACCAGATTAGTCAAGTACTGAAGGAAGGTGGAGTCAAGAGTCTCCGAAACCGGCGAGCGTGTATGAAAATAATTATGAATGTTGAGGAAGCGAGTGAAGTATGCAAGGATACAGTTCTCTGGCACTCTGTTCTCTCTGTCTAACCTTGCAAGAGATATGGCGTGATAATATGTATGTATATACATCTATCTATCTTAACTAATATTATAAATATTTAATATGGTTAAAACTTTATTTAGATCTCATTAAATGAAACAAATCATTCCCTTCTACTAGTCAGTCTGCATAGATAAGCATAAATCAAGATTAGGTTTTGGTAGTGATTGAAGAAGTGCAGCTAACTGAGCTTCAAAAGAACCAGCTTGTTTAACCAGGTTTTTCATGTGCTTCTCAATTTTTAAAATATCTTGGTTGATGGACATCATATTCTCTAACATACAAACATATAAATGTTTGATATTTTTCTCATTGTAACGTACGAAAGCACTGACAATGGACGCTGTGTCTGATTGAGCGATCGATGTCATAATTTTAATTATAACTAAAATAAAATTGAATTATTTATTTTTTGATATACCAATAAAATTATTGTACCTAACTAATAGAACATTTATTTAGAGATAATTAAAAAATAAAAAAAACGTAGATATTATATAAATATTCTTTTCTACATCTCATCATATCAGCTCATATATTTGCCACTGTTAATTCTCCTCCATAATGAGAGGGAAATTGATCTACTACACTGGTGAGACGTGTTGATTTAGAGTTATATTTTGAGATTTCCTTCTCTCGCATAGGTGTTATATGCGTTTTATATCCCTTAGTCGAATCTTACGATCACCTACGGGTAAGATAGAGGTGGGTAAATTGTATTCTTTTCCGTCACCAAACGAAAAAAATATATCACAATAATATTCTATATATACCCGCTCTATTATGATTTAAAATTGAAACATCATCGTCATAGAACACCATATTCTTCACAGGCCTCCTAAAACACTAGAAAACACGATCCGAAGTGGCTCAAATACAACAATTCCTTGCAGTTTTTACGAAATAATCAGTCCATCAACTGGAAAGCTACACTTCGTCATCTGATATGAACGAACTAACTACCACTACAATAAAAAATCACACAAAATTTTATTAAAATTAAACTTGTCTGATTACGATATTATTTTCAATTACACTGAGATATTTTAAGTGTACCTACCTTTTAAATTTGAAAAACATTTTTAATTCAAGATCAAAAATAAATAATAGAATACCAGCCATAACAATGAAGCTGATATTCTTATTTTTCAATTAAAGTTAATCATATTATCAGCTAGCTAATTTTCAATATGAAAAAGATGTTATTAAAATTATATTCATAATATAAGGTCTAGAGGTTAATTCCTTTCGACCTTGTAATAACAATAGCACAAATTTTAAAATAATTCGCAGCAGATTTTAATCAATTCATTGTTTTTTTCATGTCCGTGTGGTGATGGAGTAAAAATACTATTCACCACCCCATATCTTACCCGTGAGTGATCGTACGAGACGACTAAGGGATATAAAACGCATATAACATCTATGCGAAAGTAGGAAAACTCGAAATAAAACCCTATACCAACACGTCTGACCAGCGCGGTATAGTAGGTTAATTGCCATCCCATTATGGAAGGGGCCCGAGCCCAACAGTGGGACATTTATGGGCTGTGATGATGATGATGATTGTTTTTTTAATTAACCAATGGCCACAATCAAATTTCAGGACATTTTCTACCAATATTATTATCATTTCTGCTCTTATACGTCCCAGTGCTGGGCTCAAGCCCTTCCTGTTCTGAATGAGGAGAGAACTTGATTATTGATGATTTTAATATACCACGTATTTTTTTCCTTTTTACACGCTGTGGAAACGCATTTACGCGCTATTCTCCGCCGGTGACAGACAAGGGGGAGTGTGAGACTCGCCGGCCAGCTTGATCGGAATACCCACTAAAACCACAGCGGCCCCCTCCGCGCTTTTACGGGGTGCCAGAGAGATCGTCTACTGACATTTGATCCCCGACATCTAAATACCACGCTGGTCAGACGGATTGATATTAATGATTTGTTTTAAATTTTCTTCTCCTGCACGGATATTGTATCCTTAGTCACCTTTTACGATACCCACAAATAACATAAGGTAGGATAGGTTATAATGCCACCGAAGACAAAGATCGGGTACCGGTGGCCCGCTCGTACGGCGAAGAAGAGGTGCTTGCAGGGTGGGTCAATGGGGTTGCGCGCCGCCTCTTCCGTCACCCCGGACCGATTTGGCGGGGTGCGACGTCCATAGCCCACCGCAAAAAAAAAAAAAAAAAAAAAAAAAAAAAGGATAGGTTATAATATGTATTCTTACCCGTCACTACATGGAAATATTTTGGATATGTTTTTATAAATACGATCGTGAACCCGCTTGCTAATCATGAATGTTTCAAGCAGTAGATTTTAATTGTCTTATGGATAGATGGAAGCATGTTTAATATGCTTGATTTAAATTAATTGACTTAGATTTTCATTAAAGTGGAACTAACGAGAACTTTATTTCAAATGTGTATGTAATATTCGCGTAAAAATCATTTTATCGAGATTTTTTTTATAATATGATATATAAAGCATTAAATATTATAACGCTCTGTCGTCCTCATAAAACACACAGACAGCGCGTGGAAGGCAACCACCGAAGACAAGGCTAGTTCTAGTTTGCACTATGTTCGATTTCGTGACAGTAGCTTATCATCAAAACGATGAATCATAGCCCGAACTTCAGAATATCACATTCCTTTTGGTTGTGTTGATCATAAAACATATATTCCGACAAAGCTCATTCATCAAGCAGCCGGCTCCCACACAATTAGAATTAATAAAGGCATAAATAATGAGACGTGTCTACGTAACTGTATTATAATTATAATATTAATAAGGCATCAGCTATACATATCAAAAGAGTATAGAGATGAATAAACTACCTCATCATAAGTGTGCCACCATACCTTACCGCTTGTGAGATTTGGTCCAGACTTTTTCTTGTATAATAATATATTCTGGTTCGAAGAGCATTACACTGAAATTAATATATACATACATACATATCATCACGCCATATCCCTTACAGGGTAGGCAGAGAGAACAGAGTGCCAGAGAACTCTATCCTTGCATACTTCACTCGCTTCCTCAACATTCATAATTCTCTTCATACACGCTCGCCGGTTTCGGAGACTCTTGACTCCACCTTCCTTCAGTACATGACCAATCTGGTCTCGGTAGGTTAGTCTCAGTCTCCCCCGGTATCTAAGCCCTTCCACTTTCGCATTGTATATCTTCTTAACCAGACGTTCGTTCGGCATTCTTTTTACATGTCCGAACCATCGGAGCATTCCCTATTTTACCACATACCTATTATACTACCTATTCCCTATTATTCCCTACTTTATCACGCTGAAATTAATGCTTATTAAATATGTGTAATGTGGTTGTGAGCTAGCAGATACGAATATTACCAATCCTTATATTGTTCGTAAGCATCGTAAAAGCTAAATGAGGCTTTTCCATGGACCAGGGTAAACCTTTTTTTAATTGTTAATGATGGCAAACGAGCTGGCAGTAAACAGATAATACGTGTTACTGCTACTCATGGGGCTTTGTAATATCGAAAGTACAGTTTGGCCATTGCCTACAACCCAAACTCATCCAGATAGTTGGGCTTACGCCTAAGGAGGCGTGAAGCGGTGAGCGAAGTCGCTCACCAAGCAAAGCGCAACGGCACATTGCTACTGCTCAGACGTCATTTTTTTGCGGGAGAATGACACTACCCCGAACGGAGAGGCCCGCGGTTGTAGAGAGAAAACTCCCAACAGCATGGCCGTACCACTACAACTCCATCTGATGCCATTTGGTTGATACCCGGTCACAATACTTTTACAATAAGTACGATGGAATATAGAATACACATTGCGTCGACCCCAAATAATTGGGATAATAGTAAAATAACAATAATGATACAATTTTATTTAAAAGATGAATTTATAATTTAACGATTCGGCTAAGTTTCTTTCCGGATCTTTTCAGCCTACGAGTGAGTTTCGAACCGATGTTAGATTTTAGATTAATTTCGAACAAAATGTAAAATTGACAATATGCAAATGCCCTTATAGGGCTTTTACATAACAAATGATGGGATTTGAATTATTTTGCTGTGAGAGTTGTAAAAATCCACTGAGGGGCCGTAAAAATCACCAATAGAATAAGAAGCAAAACTCTCTTGGGCAACTTATAATATTAGTTGCAATCACCTGCTTGCCGATTGTGGCAATTATAATCGTTTTTTTCTCTTGTGGAGACAAATGTCCAACAGTTGACGTCAATATTCTAATGCATAGAGGGAAAATATTTTGTGTTGTGTGGTAGCGGCTACGAATACTGCCACTCCTTAGTTTGCTCGTGGATGTCGTAAAAGACGACCTGGGCCAACACCACCTGATGCCCTTTGGTCAACAATTACATTCCCAAGGAGGGTTGACGTCAGGCAGGCGGCCGGTAATAAAATTATTGCCAATAACTCTTGCATTGCGTCGACCCCAAGTAATTGCGATAAGAACAAGAGAATGATAATGATGATGAGATGGAAACTATTTTAAGTCCCGTTAGTATAACGAGCTTAACTTAATTATTTCTAAATTTCAAACATTAAAGGAAATAATGTACCTACATTAAAAGTCTCCATTTAAAGGTCTTGCAGTTTCAATACTCCAGTAAATAGTTGATAAACCTAACCGAGTCTTAAAAGATAACATCTTAATGGGTTCCCTGAGGAGTCTGTCACCGGCTGGACTGAAGCCAAAACTGTGCAGATCATTGTAAGGCATTATACACACTATGTACAAAACCGATCAAAATCCTAATATTTTAATTAATAATTTATTTCACTTGATTTTTTTGCCCAGTAATAGCACGAGTGGTACTTTTCAGTGTAAGATTATAGAAATCAAGAGATTGATTTCAAGAGACTATATATACCCTATGTCCCAATTGGCTGTCGCAATACGACACAACTTTTGTTGTCCAACCGACCAACAAACGCGACAAAATTTAAACACATCCTTTTGAATGGAGCTGTCCCAACTGACAACCTTTTTTTTTATTTTTTGTGTGTCTTAGTTGTTAGCCTCAGACGGCTATGACAACTTTACCCGGACTGTGGGTGAGCGCTGAGGGCTCGCAACCCGTGACTGACAACCCACACGGATGTTCAACATATCGCATTGGTCGGTCGGCGAGTTTGAATTTCAAACTGGTTCTATTTTGTCGTGTCGGTCGTTCAGGGCACACGTGTTTTTCGTTTACAAAATGGGACAAAAACTACAAATTATCGTGTTTTGGTTGATAAAAAATGGTTAACAAACATTAAAAAAAAGACTAAGTACCTGTTTTATTGTTTATTATTTTTACCGTTATGGTCATATTGCGTAGATATGCCGTTTTATTAGTTTTTTACAAAACTAAAGTGTTTGGAAGATCAATAAATTAGTACTTCTTCTATAGTAATGGTTTCAAGAATATAATTAAATGTATCTGTCTTAATTCTAGTGTACTGTTAATTAATTGTTGTTTCATCATAGCAGACAGTACAGGTGGTGAAATTCGACAAATCTTATTTTGCTTTGCCACTCTTGGAGTTGATGATTTCTGTTTCAGTGACTTAGTCGTGTTTATTATTTATTTATTTATTGTTTTTACTTTTATTTTTTATACCCATATTATTATAATTTTGTGTTCTTATTCTGTCAAATTCCCAAGGAGGGTTGACGTCAGGCAGGCGGCCGGCCATAAAACTATTGCCAATAACTTTTACAATATGCACTATGAAAAAATAGTACATATTGTATCGACCCCAAGTAATTGGGATAAGAGTAGAAGAATGATGTTCTTATTCTGTCACTAAACGGCTACATTCAAACGACAAATACCACTTGATTAATTTAACAATTAGTATAAAGTTTCAGGTATTTTTTATTACATAAGTTTATAAATTGTAAAAAAAAGGAAAATATTTTTTTATATTACTGATGTTGATAATCGAGCAAACAGCGCTGATTGTAAGTGTTACTGCCGCCCATGGACCCTTTTCAATACCAGGGGTATGATTAGGCCACTGTTTACCAGTGAAAACCCTTAACCCACCCAGAAAGTTGGAATGCCGGCCATATTTTATTAGGTTTTAATTCAAATCAAATCATTTATTAGGCATAAGCCCTATAAGGGCACTTACATATTGTCAATTTTACATATTTTTTTTAAATTAATCTACCATCGGATCGGAAAGCCGCCACAAACTGAGAAAATCCGGCAAGAAAGTCAGCGGGCTCGTAGTATTTTTATAAATTACGTTTACTTAAATATTATTGGGTATATGTTTAGTCCATATTAGCTCCAGTGAGAAAAATCTTAATTGTCCATAAGTAAAACAAAAAAAAAAGCATTTCAATATGAATGAATATTTCAATATGAAAAATACTAGGTAGTGCAAAGATTCCTTTATGCGAATACTAGCTTCTGTCTACTAGCTTTTCGTGAAATGTAATTTTCCCAAACTTGAATTATCATCTTAAGCCTTAAGGGAACATATTACTGGGATAAAAAATCCTATGTGTCAATCCAGGAAATGGTCTATCTATGTACTAATTTTCATCTTAATATGTACATCGGTTTACGTGTGATTGAGTAACAAACATCAGAACATCTTCATAAATTTACACATTTATAATATCAGTAAGATTATGTTCAATGCGGTATTTATCCATATTATTTATGCAGTGTGGTTAATTTGCATTTTAACTTCATGCCGCCATTTGATTGTGATCACCAGTCAACAAAGTACGACTATATATAAAGTCATATAAAATATGCAATCGACTTAGAGCAATCATTTAATAGCATACGTCATAATATACGAAATGATGACCTTGCTAGATCATATACATATTATTCCTGGGTTCGATCCAAAACATCATCATTTGCCTGCCCTCATGCCACGCTAAGTGGGTCGGTACAACATGTTTTTGCCTTCCACAATCTTCTAACAGTCGTCATATCTGCACTCACAACTTTCATACAGATATCCTCGTTTACACAAACCATCTATCTCTTCTTGGGTCTCCCACGATTCTTACGCCCATCCACAAGCATATTGATAACCCTTCTTGTCACGTGTCTTTCATCCCTCCTCATCACACGTCCATACCAAGATAATCTCGCGCTCCTAAACTTCTCTATTACTGGTGCTACTTTCAAACTTCCCCTAATATACTCATTTCGTATCTTATCTAATCTTGTCACTCCACACATCCATCTTAACATACGCATCTCAGTAGCATGCAATCGTCTCTCATCCGTTTTTTTCAATGCCCAACATTCAGATCTATACATGGGTTCGATCCAAAACATGCTGCACAAATTAATGTTCCGAGTCTGGGTGTTAATTATGTCCAACAAATTATTCCCTAAGACGCATTGTCTTTTAAAAAAATAGCAACTAGTATATATCAACGTCTCCAAGGATTTCGTATTCCCTTTCCAAATTGATTTCAGTACAAATGAGAAACCTGATTAGAATTATTGCTAGTCCTTTTCTAGATACAAGATTAATAAACATTCTAAGTAAGTACTCAATATTTCACAGTAATAAAATACTATGAAACATAAATATCTCCAAAATATTTCTCCTACACGTAATCACATCAAAATCCCATAGAGACGACATTAGTGCTAGATTTCCTTGTATTGTAACATTAGGGCTAACATTTGGCGGTTGGCCAGACATCGGCCAGTCGATCCTCGTCCCGTACGATAAGGGTGAACATATTTTACATAAATATCCGGATAAAAAATATTTAAATATAAGAAGAACAAAACAAATTGTTATCACGCAGACTTCTACTTGTTCTTTAAAGTTGTTTCATTAATCACTAGTCAACCAGCTCGTTTTCACGTAATCTTGAGGTATTAACAACCATTAATAGGCATGAATGACTTTTAAGCTAATATTCCCAGGGGACCCGTTAGGGTAGACCGCCGGGTGGACCACTGAAGAAAAAGACCCCGTACCAGTGACCCACACACACGGCGTCGAGACGTATATTGTAGGGCGGGTCTGTGGGGTCGTGCGCCGCTTTTCCTGTCGCCCCGGACGGATTAGCGGGGTGGGACGTACCGTGGTCCGCCGCCTAAAAAAAATCTTTTCTCAACCCACATAATTGTTGAACATGGGTCTCCTCCTCATAATGCAGCCTCATTGAGAAAATAAACTTACTACAACCATGCTGGCCGGACAAATTGGCATGGGGTTTTATTTTAACTGCTCATATACCCCAATCGATTTTACTGATATCTACGAGAAAGGAAGAGTTGGGACCATTGAATTCTAGCGCCGCTATCACGCGGATAACGCGAATTCATCCTATTCCATGTAAAGGCTTAACTATTTTGATGCTCATAAACCATAGATAAACCATTTTCTGTGTGGTGACGGATTAATAAATCTTACCCGTGGGTGATAAGAAACGACTAAGGGATATGAAATGCAAATAACATCTATATTATATCTAAGAGAAGGAAAGCTCGAAACAAAACCCTTTGCTAACTAGGGTGGTATAGTAACTTAATTACGTCTAAATGACTGCACAGATGGTGTAATGGTTAATATACCTACCGTGCCAGTGCCGTGGATTTGATTACCACGCAGGATAATACTTTGTGCGAACCAAAAAATGTTGTTCTGAGCCTGGGTGTAATATGTCTGCTTTATTACATGTTTGTAAAGTCCCTCGCAATACAAGGATTATTTCCTTTTAAAAAAGAATCATTTCTCTCCCATTATGGAGGAGGCTCGAGCCCAACAGTATGACAAATATGAGCTGAGGTGTAAATATAGATAAAAGAAAAACAAGCGCCATCTTAACAACTTCATTTACACCGTCAAAATTGCTGTCAATGAATTCCAATTTCAAAACGGGAAATGTACCGGAAAGTAAAACAAAGATGGCCACACGACCCCGACCTATTTAGATTTTATCAACACGAGCATGGAATTAAAAGCGCTCAGGTTTAAAATGGATGTTATCATATAATGTTAATGTACTTACAATCTATTTTGAAGCTTTTTAGAATAAAGGGCGGTGAAATATGAAAATTGTTTTTTGAAGATAAGGGAAAATGTATTACGGAATTTTCTTTGTAAATTAATGAAATTATATTATGTTCTTTATAAATAAGCTTCTATTTACACTTGTCTCTTTACATTTATTATGTCAGTGGGCTTTTAAATCAGAGTATGTTATTATATTTTGACAATATCTTATATCATTGTAATTTTTTTAGATAATCAACATAATATCCGTGTATTCTATGTAGTAGTCCATCACTACTGTATGGAAGCGAGAGATGGGTATGCAGAAAAGAGTATGAAAGTAAAATGAATGCGGTCGAAATGCGATCTCTACGGAAAATCTGTGGAGTTAGGCTGATCGATCGCATTTGTAACGACGACGTAAGAGAGCGAGTAGGTATGAAAGAGAGTATTGCTGTAAAGATGCGAAAGGGAATGCTCCGATGGTTCGGACATGTGGAAAGAATGCCAAAGGAACGTCTGGTTAAGAAGATATACAATGCGAAAGTGGAAGGATGTAGGTACCGAGGGAGACCGAGACTAACCTACCTAGACCAGATCGGTCATGTACTGAAGGAAGGTGGTGTCAAGAGTCTCCGAAACCGGCGAAGCGTGTATGAAGAGAATTATGAATGTTGAGGAAGCGAGTGAAGTATGCAAGGATAGAGTTCTCTGGCACTCTTTTCTCTCTGCCTACCCTGCAAAGGACATGGCGTGATGGTATGTATCTATGTTCTATGTAGTAACTGATTGACAATAACTACTTTGAAATAAAACTACTTTTGCTAGTGATCATGGTCACGGGAGGGCTGTCCTCCCGTGACCACGATCACTTTAAAGTATTCAACATTTCGGGAAATTAAAAATCACATACAAACGCGATAGAATCCGTAAAAGTAGTTTTATTTCAAATGTTTATACTCGCGTAAACATTAGAAATTATTATGACAATTACTAATCAAAATCCGAACCTTCGTCAAACAATCCTTTACCACGGAGTTACATGCCGGTGAAACCAGAAAGTTTCTATAGTAGTAGTTCCGCGCTGTGGACAGTTCTCTGTGTATAGCCGCGAGCCGATTCGTTCGGGGTAGTACCACACTCTCCCAGAAGATCGACGTCTGAGTAATGGCAATGTGCTATTGCGCTTCGTTTGGTGAGCAAGAAAGCCGGAAGCCCAACTGGGGTAGGTTTGGGATTTGTATTGGTAGGCAGCGGCCTAGCCATACCCTTGGTATATCAAAGGTAGTGACACCATCAAGTGTGCTGTCCGCTCGTTTGACACCATAAGCAATAAAAAAAAAAGCCTGCAAGAGACAAAAGCTCGAAATCTAGTTCAAACCAAGCGAACTAGTGAGCAGCACCGTGTGTTACACGAACAATTTCAATCGCTTGGACCCTATTATAACTTAAAAATATTTGAGATAAATACTCTAAATTAATTAAATATAAGACGAATAGTATTTTATACACAGTTATATAGTTTATACATCATCATCGCAGCTCATATATGTCCCACTGTTGGGCTCGAGCCTCCTCCGTAATGGGAGGGAAATTGACCTACCATACCACGCTGGTCAGACGTGTTGGTATGGGTTCCCATTTCGAGTTTTCCTTCTCTTGCATAGATATGCGTTTATATCCCTTAGTCGTCTCTTGCGATCACCCACGGGTAAGATAGGGGGTGGTGAATTGTATTCTTACTCCGTCATCACACGGATAACTACTGATTAATCTACTGATTAATTATGAAATATTAATCAACATCTATATAATTATCAAACAGAATAAAAGGAAAAAAAAACAACATAATTTCTGCCGACCATGTACAACTCAAGATTATTACGATATTAATTACGTGTATGTACCAAAACAATTGTAGATATTAATTAAAATGTTTTATTAATTGGCACCTGTGATTTTGGTCTTAGAGTTAGTTGTCTTGAGGAGGCATAAAATTATATACTGCCTAGACTTTTTCTTTTTTTTTGGGTAGACTATGGCCCGGACACACGTTGCCCATTCCGTCCGGGGCGACGGAAGGGCAACGCGTGGCCCTATAACCCACCGTATACTGCCTAGACTTGCGCAACATAAAACTCGAGTAAGATCTTAGATTTTTCCAGTATGTTAGTTTTGTAATCTTATAATTATACTGGTAATTTATATAATGTAATAGAAAAAAGTATTAAATTATAAAATATACGCAATAACAATGTTTTACTCGTATTTTTATGTTCTGCCAACGTTTTCAGAGAGATTACTCATTTGATTGCTAGCGCCCAACTAATGATAACGACTTGACTTGTTGAAGAACAAGAACAATAAAAGTGAAATACTAACTACAAGTTATGAAGAAAATTATACAAGATTTAAATTTATCAGATTTATATTCAATTAATCAAATTGATTAACAAGCTGTGTGTGAATACTGCCAACCCTTACTTTGCTCGTGGATGTTGTAAAAGGCAACTAAGAGCCTTATGATGACCTGGGCAAACTCCATCTGATGCCGTTCGGTCAACAATTACATTCCCAAGGAAGGTTGACGTCTGGCGAGCGGCCGGTCATAAAACTATTGCCAATAACTTCTACAACATGTACTATGAAACAAGAGTAGATATTGTATCGACCCCAAGTAATTGGGATAGAAGTAGGAGAAAGATGAATCAATTTGATTAGCAATTAAATTACGTATACGACTGGTGACCTTTGTAATCATGGTCTTGAAGAAATCTTATTAAAATTAACTATCACTCACCGATAATTACCTAGTACACGAATTATTATTTTTTTCAATCACATTTACAAATCGGCCTTTCTGTTAAATCAGTATCGCGGTTGCCATTTATATTAAAAAAAAACATAGATAAACGTTTATGAATGATTAAACTATCAAGATGATTCAATCAAAAATAAATTAAGCAATTCAAACCACAAATCAAGTTGGTTTAAAACACGTGTTATAATAAGAAAATTTGTTTAAACAAATACAACTGACATATTATTATAATTGTTCATTAACAACACGGCATGGATACCATGTCAAGAATTTTAATTTACGATACATCTGCCTCGTTTTGTTTTTAATAATTTTTAAAACTGGTAACCAGTTTTGGCCTTATAGATTTTATTAATACATAAGTCTTAATATATACATTTATTGCCTCTGTTTAGCGATAGTAAGAATATAATCATCATTTCATCATCAATTTAGCCTATTGCCTTCCACTGCTGGACGTAGACATCCCTCAGGTCGCTACATAGTGCGGTCCTGTGCCGCTTGCTTCCAACGACGCCCAGCAACCTTCATCAGGTTGTCTGTCCAAGAATATAATGTAATTTTAATTGCACTCTTCTTAATTACACTCCTAATCGTGGGTATCATAAAGATATCATCATCATCATCATCTGAACTGAAATATATGTACGTCCCATTGTTGCGCTCAAGCCTCCTTCATAATGCGAGGGTTATTGACATACTATACCACGCTGATCAGTATAGGGTTTTGTTTCGAGTTTCAAATTAATTTATTTCATCATCAGCCAATCGAGCCCTTTTTAGTGGGTATTATGTAATAATCAAAATAATTGATTCGAATTTCCAGTTGTTATTAAAACACTGCTGCCCACTTTATGCTTCTTTGTTTTTTGCGTCTTCCATGGGAAAGTTCCTTATTTTTTTTCATGTCTTCCAATACCAAAGTAAATGGTAGCGCCTCATTGTATTACTAATCTGTTACCACGCCAGCGAATACCTTCTATACATGAGGGAACTTACCCATAGTATGTGACGTGTTCATGGAGGCGTACCTAGTCTTCAAAAATACTAAGAACTGCTTGGACATTTTCTTTATTACGAGTGGTCGTGCACGGCTGTTAAAAATTGCAAAGAAACGGGTTACTAGTTATACGTCCCCTAAGTTAAAATAGAAGACAAAAAAGAACCCAAATGGATTTTGGCGAGATTCCATGTGGCCGCCAGAGTTCTGATTATGATCTACGATCAATTGACTACACATTAAAGCTAGCTTTTTTTATAATGTAACCATCATTTAGGGTTCTGTTTCTTCAATATTGCAAATTGATAACGTCCATCACTTTCAAATACATCACACCAGATGGCATTTATTATTTTGCTCAATATTGTATGTGGTCAGTTACATATGTATTGTAGCTAATTGACTCTCTAATAAGAGAAACTGAACGCTATATAGAAACATGCGGGCAGTTATGGCTCAATTGACCTCTTCGGAGATAAAAAGACACGCGATTAAAAATAAAATAAATGAAAAATAAAACCAAAAGATTTTTTTTTTTGGTGGAACTAATCCCATCACATTCTTATTGCTGTTTTTTTTATTACTGTAACTCCTGTAAACTAGTACCCACATCTGTCTTCATAAATGGCGCCGAGGTTATACCTTCAGAGACTCCCGTGAAACACTTTTAATTGTCTTGAGGGCTGAATAAAATTTAAATAGAAAAGAAAAACAGGAGTTCAGAGAAAATTCTACTTGTAAAATGGGAAACATTAAACAAAATTGACTAAATAGATCATAATAAGCTGGTGTACAGTTAGGAGAATCGCAGATATTATAGAGCTTAAAGAAACCGTAAGATTTATTACTACAGTAGGTATGGCAGAAACGCCTGAACAAACGTAAATTTTCTACTCTATACGTGACTTACAGACTATCTATATAAGGTCGCGCTTGTTAGACCAGAGATTGCACGTCCAGGGGATGTGGTGAAGTACCTATCTAACAATTTCTTTCTAATCATCGTGAGTATTGATTTAATCAAAATAAAACCCTATACCAAACTATTAAGCTTGCGTAATATACTAATTTCGATCTAATGATTAGATGGACGAGGCATGGAAATAATTAATGATATTAAAAACTAAAAATTCTTACATACATACATATATATATCATCAGAAAGAACAGAGTGCCAGATAACTCTATCTTTTCATACTTCACTCGCTTCCTCAACATTCATAATTCTCTTCATAGGTACACGCTCTCCGGTGTCGGAGACTCTTGACTCCACCTTCCTTCAGTACATGACCGATCTGGTCTAGGTAGGTTAGTCTCGGTCTCTCCCGGTACCTACATCCTTCCATTATCGCATTGAATATCTTCTTAACCAGACGTTCGTTCGGCATTATTTCCACATGTCCGAACCATCGGAGCATTCCCTTTCGCATCTTTACACCAATACTCTTAATTTCTCAAAAATTCTTAATTTTCTAAATATTTTAAATACAAGTTCTACATACACACCTTCAATTTAAACGTTTTCAAAAGAAAAAATACATAATTACCGGTTCAAATATTGAGTTGCAATGCACTTAAAAAATATTAACCATAAATTAATCATTCAAAGTTTTGGCAACCCTAACGGCATGTCAACGACTTGTCCGAACCACAAGACATCAGGCGAGCTTGTCAATTAAAGTGACGTCTGACTTATTATTTCACTGCGCGCCCGGATTCAATGCACGGCCAAGGTAATATGTAAATGAAGTTTTTAATTGCAGTATTGAAATTGTTTTTACTGTGCCCTCGTATGGGATACTCTTTACACACCATTTTAAAAATTGTCCGGTGGATGTAATTTGGAATGATAATGAACGAAAATTTTGAGAATACAAATGCATTTAGCAAGCTTACATATTTAGATAAGAATTAAATATGAACTAGAACTATTTTTACGGATTTTACTCTATTTATATTTAATTTCTAGTTCCCATACGTAAAGAACACTTTTCAGGGTTCATAAGCAAAAATAAACAATAGTCATGTTTTGATGCTGATGGTAGATGATTCTATAAGGACATCGTGCAATTGGATCTGTAAAGTCATTTATTTAGTAGGTCAATAAAGCAATAGTTATACACACATATTTATTTAATTAATAGTACTACTTCACAGCTACAAACGCTAGCCACGTTAGCGTTTGTAGACTATGATAAAGTCTTTGATTCCGTTGAAATTTGGACAATACTACAGCCCCAAGTGCAGTCCCGATTTCGACTATCGATACATCGAAGTGCTAAAGTACATATAAAGAAAAGTTATCAGGGACCGTATTACAGTACGACCGTACCGTACCGTACCCATCCAGTTGTAGAAAGGGGTGAGACAGGGGGGATGTTATCGCTCCCAAACAGTTTAGCACTACGCTGAAAAATGTTTTCAACTCTTAGACTAGTTTCGACTCGGTATTAAAATCAACAGTGGATAAATCACTCACCTTGGCTTTGTGGATGATATCGTAATCATAGCAGAATCTCTGAAGGACATGGGCACCTTGCTCAACGACCTCAAAATGGTTTCTTAACTAGTGAGTCTACAATACGATGAACATGGACAAGAGGAACCTCATGTCTAATTCCAATTTCATTTCTGTAGCGGTTCTAGTTGGGAATACGTTTCTAAGGCAACCAGTCCAGTTTCACGAAATTACGGTCAGTAACTTAAGAGGATTTTCTCTATTAATATGCAACAGTGTGTAAAAAAGGAAGGTTTGGAACGAGTGTGTGTTACCAGCGATGACTTATGAAACAGAAACGTGATCACTAAATATCGGTCTCATAAAAACTTTCAAAGGCACTCAGCACTCTATGGAGAGGGGATTATGCTCGGTATTTCTCTACGTGATAATATCTGGAATA
Source organism: Lymantria monacha (assembly GCA_905163515.2). Lineage (NCBI taxonomy): Eukaryota > Metazoa > Arthropoda > Insecta > Lepidoptera > Erebidae > Lymantria > Lymantria monacha. Next base: position 6,218,201 of record LR991107.1, on the reverse strand, counting down.
CGACAATTCGTAAAAAACGAGTGTGAATGATATGACCAAAAGAATTAGCGCATTGAAGTGACAATGGGCGGGCCACTTTGCTCGTCGAATCAACAACCGTTGGGGATGAAATTTGCAATACGACAATTCGTAAAAAACGAGTGTGAACGATATAACCAAAAGAATAAGCGCATTGAAGTGACAATGGGCGGGCCACATTGCTCGTCGAATCAACAGCTGTTGGGGAAAAAAGTTTCTCGAGTGGCGACTACAAAGCGAAGTAATTTAAAAAAATAAGACCCTCAGTTTCTTGTCGGATCTTCTCATTCTAATATAATGTAAAATTGATAATATGTGAGTGTCCTCACAAAGTTTCTACATATTAAAGAATTTCAATTGGAATTTCAAAAGTAGAGTCTAATAATATAGGTTCGTATCGTGATGTGAATTCTACATACATACATATCATCACGCCATATCCCTTGCAGGGTAGGCAGAGAGAACAGAGTGCCAGAGAACTCTATCTCTGCATACTTCACTCGCTTCCTCAACATTCATAATTCTCTTCATACACGCTCGCCGGTTTCGGAGACTCTTGACTCCACCTTCCTTCAGTACATGACCGATCTGGTCTAGGTAGGTTAGTCTCGGTCTCCCTCGGTACCTACATCCTTCCACTTTCGCATTGTATATCTTCTTAACCAGGCGTTCGTTCGGCATTCTTTCCACATGTCCGAACCATCGGAGCATTCCCTTTCGCATCTTTACACCAATACTCTCTTTCATACCTACTCGCTCTCTTACGTCGTCGTTACGAATGCGGTCGGTCAGCCTAACTCCACAGATTTTCCGCAGAGATCGCATTTCGACCGCATTAATTTTACTATCATACTCTTTTCTACATACCCAACTCTCGCTTCCATACAGTAATGTTGGGACAAGCACTGCGTTATGTATTGCTACACGTGCCTTCTGGCTGAGGTGGTGGCTGCCGAAAAGTTGCCCCAACGCTCCGTTCACTCTATTTCCCGCATTCACTCTTCGCTCTATATCAGTGGTGTACCTTCCATCTCGGCTAAATCCACATCCAAGATATACAAATTCATCCACTTGCTCTAGTACATCATTACCTATTGTTACTCTTACATCTGTTCTGGTTTTATCTCTTTTATGTGAATTCTAATTGCAATATTAGAGTTATATATAAATATATATGTTGTGGAAACACGTGTGGTAGATCTCATGATAGTGGAATTGAATTTAATTAACACAGATAGAGAAATGGTAATTCAAAGGTTAGAATCCTTAGAATGGTTTCCTGATCCCTTATTATCTTTTAATTAAACTGAAATATAAACTTTCAATTCGAATGTACCTACTATTTTATCCGATGTTATTTTAATTAAAAAGGGCTCCCCAACCCTATACAATGAAAAGTAAAATAATACAAAGGGATCGAAGGAAATCGAGATGGCAACTTAACAACGTAGAATTTGCGCTCTCAACAAATTAACGATGACAAAAAACATCAGGTGCCACCAGAAAAATAAACACGAGCTAACGTAAACTCTAAACAATACAAAATAAAGTATAAAATGCATTGTTGATGGTAATGGCATAATATATATTGAACACGGTCATGCAAAACTTGAAAGTCAGCTGTTTTTTTAAGGATGTCACTTTAATTAGCCTTTTTTTATGCTAATAGTTCCTTTATGGTAGAGGAGGTGGCCTTTTGTGGCGTCTACGCCAGGTTACTACGACTAAATCATAGAATATTAACTCTCCAAGCATTATATGCAATAAATTTTCAGTCTACTTATAGATAGACTGAAAATTTACAAGTTATGCAAAGGATGCCAAAAGGCCCAGCGCATCCATACAAGTTTTGTAACAAATAAAAGGTTTAGAACGAACCTTTACTCAATCATCATCATTATCTTCATCACAGCCCATATAGTATATCCTACTGTTAGGCTTGAGCCTCCTCCATAATGGGAGGGAAATTAACCTACTATACCGCGTTGGTCAGACGTATTGGTATAGGGTTTTGTTTCGAGTTTTCGTTCTCTCGCATAGATGTTATATGCGTTTTGTATCCTTTTGTATCCCTCTTATGATCACCCACAGGTAAGATATAGTGGTGAATTACACTACTGGAAAAATTTAAGGGATCAAAAAAAAGATCCTTATTTTTGGGCAATTTTTAACAGGCCATAACTTCGAGAGAAATGGTCGTACAGGAAATAAAAAAAAAGGAAATTGTAGCTCCAACTCTCTAGTTTTTTGATTGGAAGTTTAAAATTTTGTAACCTCCGCGGTTTTTGGGTAATCGTAGAAAAACCAGCAACAAAAAAACTGAAATTTTTTTTTTCGGTCTACGGGCGTAGAAAAATTTTTTCCAACTTAACTATTATATCTATCAGATAACTTGTTTATTCAGCTTGAATTTGCTTTCTCAAAAAGTTCGATATGATCATTTCTCGCTGAGATATCGAACTTTGAATGGAAAAGGATCGTATTGTCTTTAACCATCAAATATCTCAGCAACCAATGATCGCACAGAAAGTTAAAGGTGGGTTTGAAGAACTTGAATGAATTCTCCTTAACGACTAGCCATTGCTTTTCCGAAAAAAAAGTTTTGAGCAAAAATGTGGAAAAATCTCGGAAAAACAATTATTTTCTCATTTTTAAAAATTATAAGCTTCTCAGAGCAAAAAACGTGATCCTTTAATTTTTTAAAAATTTCGACCGTTTGAAACAAAAAACCGGCTGGCTGGATTAATTTGGTTTTTTGTAGGGTTTTTGTGGACATATTGAACTGTAAAAGGTACACTTAACATTAGTGGTTTCCTCAATATTTTCGATCTAGCGCTTGATTTGCCAAAAAACCACCAAAAGCCCTTTTTTGTTGCATTTTCAAATTAATGTGACAAAAAGAAAAATTTTTTTTTCGGACATGCAACGGCTAGTCGTTAAGGAGAATTCATTCAAGTTCTTGAAACCCACCTTTAACTTTCTATGCGATCATTGCTTGCTGAGATATTGATGGTTAAAGACAATTAGATCTTTTTCCATTCAAAGTTTGATATCTCAGCGAGAAATGATCGTATCGAACTTTTTAAAAAGCAAATTCAAGCTGAATAAACAAGTTATCTGATAGATATAGTAGTTAAGTGGAAAATTTTTTTTCTACGCCCGTAGACTGAAAAAAAAAATCAAAAAAAATTTTTTCTACGATTTCTCAAAAACCGCAGAGGTTACAAAATTTTAAACTTCCAATCCAAAAACTAGACACTTGGAGCTACAATTTCCTTTTTTTTTATTTCCTGTACAACCATTTCTCTCGAAGTTACTGCTTGTTGAAAATTGCCCAAAAAATTTGGATTTTTTTTTTTGATCCCTTAATTTTTCCAGTAGTTTATATTCTTACTCCGACACCACACGGATAATAATATATTAGTATAATAACTTAGTCAATAGTTTACAATTAAAGTATTAGGCGTCTCGCAATCATCAAAGGAAGGTCAAGATGCTAATAACAATTAAGCAAACCACCAGGTTTAAGTGCTTAAATATTTTCTATAGTCAAACTTTTATTACAACAGATCTAATCAAGGTTTGAAAACAACCACATTTATGAAAGTCGTTTTAGTCCCACGTAATGTAGAATTAACTAAGAAAATCTTCAAAAATCGAGATAATACCGCACAGAACCTTCATAATAACTTTTTGGCAATCAGCAGTTATATGTTTATATCACTGAACTAAGAGGCAGGATTATAATTTGATAGGACATTCCCATAACATATTATACATACTTTTTGTTATCTAAGCATTCATTATGACAACGACCACTACGTAGAACTGAACGGCTAGTGTTTTTATATTTGTCTGCATAGATGGCGTAGTGGCTCAGATACCAACCTTCCGTGCCAATACCGTGGGTTCGATTACCTAAGCAGAACAATACTTTCAGTGACTCGTAAATTGTAGTTCTCTGTCTAGTCAAAAATTACAATTTGTGTCTATCAAATTATATGTCTGTAAAGATAATAAAGAATTGTTTTGTAATACCCAACGTAGTCTCTTTATTTATTTTTTTCTTTAAATGCCCCAACCACCCTACACTAAACTAAAACTTATAATTAACGTAGAAAAATTACACCCAGACCTCGAAGAATACTTTGTGAATTGCACAAAATATTGTCCTGAGCAAGAGTCGAATGGAACTGAAACGAAAGGGCAATATTTGAAGCTCTACGCTATTTGTGCGATGATTGATCGAGTTTCTAACATTTATAGATACTGGTCCTCCCCTATTCATGCCTTTATATATTTACGTATAACCATTGTTGATACATACATACATATCATCACGCCATATCCCTTGCAGGGTAGGCAGAGAGAACAGAGTGCCAGAGAACTCTATCTCTGCATACTTCACTCGCTTCCTCAACATTCATAATTCTCTTCATACACGCTCACCGGTTTCGGACACTCTTGACTCCACCTTCCTTCAGTACCTGACCGATCTGGTCTAGGTAGGTTAGTCTCGGTCTCCCTCGGTACCTACATCCTTCCACTTTCGCATTGTATATCTGCTTAACCAGACGTTCGTTAGGCATTCTTTCCACATGTCCGAACCATCGGAGCATTCCCTTTCGCATCTTTACACCAATACTCTCTTTCATACCTATTCGCTCTCTTACGTCGTCATTACGAATGCGGTCGGTCAGCCTAACTCCACAGATTTTCCGAAGAGATCGCATTTCGACCGCATTAATTTTACTTTCATACTCTTTTCTGCATACCCAACTCTCGCTTCCATACAGTAATGTTGGGACAAGCACTGCGTTATGTATTGCTACAAGTGCCTTCTGGCTGAGGTGGGGCTGCCGAGAAGTTGCCCCAACGCTCCGTTCACTCTATTTCCCGCATTCACTCTTCGTTCTATATCGTGGTGTACCTTCCATCTCGGCTAAATCCACATCCAAGATATACAAATTCATCCACTTGCTTTAGTACTTCATTACCTATTTTTACTCTTACATCTGTTCTGGCTTCATCTTTTTCAAAGACCATTATTTTGGTTTTGCTCACATTCACGCGTAGACCCCTTTTCTTACAATCTTCTGTCATTGTGTCGACTAGGGTCTGCAGGTCAGTCGCTGACTGTGCCAGCAGGACTGCATCATCTGCATAACGCAGAGCAGAGACCACTGAGTCACCCATCTGGACTCCCACATTCATATCGTTCAACCTTTGGAGACATTTATCCAGATATATGATAAACAGCCTGTCTGACAGAACGCACCCCTGCTTAACGCCGATATTGACGTCAAACCAAGGCGACATTCCATCATCCAGCCGCACACAAGCTCTACAGCTCATGTAACTGGACTGCACAGCCTGCAGCAGTTTACCGTTAATACCATACTCCTGTAAAATGTCGCAAAGTTCCTTTCGTACAACCGTGTCAAATGCTCTCTCCAGATCCACAAAACTGCAGAAAACCCTCTGACCTAGAGCCAGATGCTTCTCCACAATGCTGCGCAGAGAGAACTCTTGATCCATGCATCCCCTTCCACTCCTGAAACCTCCTTGTGTCTCACACAGTAAACCATCGGACACTATCTTCATTCTCCTTTCAATAATTTTACCATACACTTTTGCTGCCAAACTGGTCAAGCTTATGGCTCTGTAATTTGCGCAGTCATAACGTGAACCCTTGTTTTTAAACAAAGGCACGTTGACTGCGCTATTTCAGTCCCCGGGAACCATTCCCGAGCTCCAACATAAATTGAGGAGCAACAGGAACGCCTCCCGGACACAGGAGCCACCAAGCTTGATCATTTCGGCAGACACCATATCAATTCCCGCTGCCTTACCATTTTTCAAAGTTCTTATCGCCCATTCAACTTCATCTATACTGATGCCATCGGAGGACGCCGTTGTCGAATGTTGATCTACTAGACCACATGCGACACCGGCGCCAACCGTAGCATCCGCATACATATCGCCAAAATATTCACTCCATCGGCTTAACACGTCTTGTGTTTGTGTAAGAATGTCTCCACCTTTAGACCTTATTTTATTCATTCTGAAGGCTGACCAACCACCCCGAGACTTCTTCACCTTCCTCCAAAAGAGTTTGGTGTTACCCTCGAAGTTTTTAGTCAGCCTATCTTCTGCACTCATACTTGCTCTATCACGTTTCTCTTTCACTAAGGCCTTGGTGTCATTCTTACATTGCCGATATATTTCTTTCTTCTGTTCAGTCATACAGTCATTCAGATTCCAAGAAGAGACATAGTCCAGCCACGCTTTCTTCTTTTGCTCTACGGAAGCTGCCACTTCCGCATCCCACCATGCATCACCATTTGTTTTTCTATGCTTCTTTGAACTTCCACATACTTTTTTCGCTGTATCTACCATACTCTCTTTCAATACTCTCCAGCATTCTTCAATGTCCGATTGCCCTGTGGTACACCAGACCACAGAGCCATCCCGCCACCAGGAAGATCGCAGGCATCGCTGCCCCTTCGCTTGGTCTCTGTTAGACAGAGCACGTCTAGCTGTTTGTCCGCCATGACGTAATTTTAATTGTGGTAGGACCACGCTGTGGACAGTTCTCTGTCTACAGCCACGGGCCGGTCCGTCCGGGGTAGTACCACACTCTCGCAGAAGATCGACGTCTGAGTAATAGCAATGTGCTATTGCGCTTCGTTCGGTGAGCGAGAGAGCCGGAAGCCTAACTGGGGTGGGTTCAGGGTTGCATTGGTAGGCAGCGGCGTAGCTATACCATTGGCTAAGGTCCATGGGCGGCAGTGACACTTACCATCAGGTGTGCTGTCTGCTCGTTTGCCGCCATAAGCAATAAAAAAAAAAAAAAAAAAAAAAAAAAATGACGGATATCAGCTCGTGCAACTTCCCTTCCACACAACCTCTTACATTCCACGTGCCCACCCGGCACTCTGCTCTCCTCAACTCGCCTGACTGGGCAAGGCGTGATGGGTGGCGGCCCCCATCGCCGCAACTGCCGAAGTTCGTACCGACGGGGTCGGGTCGGTACGCGTCGCCTCCGGGGGACGCCCTAACCCGCATTGTCGTACGCATATCGAGCCGGATTAGCAGTCTAGTTAGACTGGCAGGGGACGCGAACGAGTACGCTCCGGACTATGCCCCCCATTGTTGATAAACCTGTTATACGATAAAATAAGATTTCTAGGTATCGACTTACAGTGCTTGAGATTAGTTTAAACAAAAAAAAAAATAATCAAGCACACAAACAAACAAACTTTATAATAATAAACATATTTTACGGCTTTATGAAAAAAAATACTCTCCGACTTCGTCTAAGAATTAAAAGTTTATTATGGAAACGAACAAGTAAGTGTGGGCGGCAGATCTAATAACCTTGCTTGATCGCTTACAGACCTCTCAAGTTTGTCATATTAAAAATGTTTATCCAATTAAAAGTCATAATTATTTGCGGAAATTCGCTTAACTTTTCAAAGCGAAATTACCTCTTGATGGTACACGCTAATGTAGACTTTATGTCGTCTGCAAATCGGCGCTTTCATATTGAATCTAAGGTAAGATCGTAAGATATTACTTACACATATTCTTATTTATTCTTGAAAATCATTTCTCCATGTCACGACGGGATTAGAATACAATTATCGTCACCACTTACTTACTCGTGGGAGAACGGACGGCATCAGAGCAGCACTCAAACCCAGAAGTGGTATTGCGTATCCAATATTTTTTTGTTTTGAATAGACAACATTCTACTATGAAGAAGTAATCTCTGTATTATGGGGAACTTTACAAACCTATAGTTAACTGACACAAATTACGCTTAGACTCAGAACAATAAATTTGTGAAATCCAGAAAGTATTGTTCTTATTAAATCCAACCCATGGCACTTAGCAGTATAGGTCCGAATCTTTATTAAGCTATTTATATAATACATTACCTAATTTACTAGATCACAAACAACCTATCGATACCTAATTACCAAAGTAATACAAGTGGAGCCTCTGACGTCACCAGTATCATAGCCAATAATGCCGAACAAACAGATCGTAACCCAGAACGTATACAGGCCTGTTATTTTTTATACCCTTGTCGATTTGGACAGAATATTGAATGTGCGCACTTCGTGTTTTTACGTCGACGCTGAAGGGTTATGCTTGGAAGATAAACTGTCTTTGTAGCAGTGCAAATGTCAAGCCGGTCGACTTCAGGATTTATGTATGTGTAATCTGTAGTCCCTTTTGAAATAAAAATGAGTAAAATATTATTTGAAAGCATTTTTTCGTATAGTGACGAAGTATGAAAACAATTTATAGAAACAACCTTAATATATTTACAATGTATTCTTTTTCTTTTGAATACTAACAAAGTGGTCTAAAATTACTGAGGATATGATATGCAGATAGGATCGATGCAAGAGAAGAAAATCTCATGAAACCCTATGCCAACCCGTCCAATGACCAGGGTGGGATATTAGTTCTATTTTCTTCTTATTGTGGAGGAGGCGCGAGCCCAAAAATCGTTTGTATACGGGTGTAGAGAGAAGAAGTTCGCGAAAGATGTATGAAGTATAACACCCGTCAAGTCTGTGTTTATTATTTTAACGATTTTCTTTTTAATTATTGAAAATACGACAAATACATAACGCAATCATATAGTGGTAGGACCACGCTGTGGACAGTTCTCTGTGTACAGCCGCGGGCCGGTTTGTTCGGGGTAGTACCACACTCTCGCAGAAGATCGACGTCTGAGTAATGGCAATGTGCTATTGCGTTTCGTTCGGTGAGCGAGAGAGCCGGAAGCCCAACTGGGATGGGTTAGGGGTTTGTATTGGTAGGCAGCGGTCTAGTTATACCCTTAGTATTGCAAAGGTCCATGGGCGACAGTGACACTTACCATCAGGCTCGTCTGTCACCATCAACAAAAAAAAAATGAAATATAATAAAACATGATTCTATTCATAGGCTGTAAGGTGTTAATTCTTTACTAAATATATTGGGTGAGTAAATAAATAAACTAAAGGCAAATATAGACGAATTTAAAAGAACTATACAAAACATTCTGTGTCAAAAATAGTAACACGAGATGTTAAAATTACTTTTGCGATTATTTTCTTTTTTTTCAACCTTTACTCCAATTTAGATTTTTTTAAATAAAATTCGTGTGATGATTAATCCTTGATATGATGTCCCTACATCATATGATCCGAATAAAAGAGGAAACACACGTATATTTGATTGATAACTCTCCATTATCGTGACAGAAGAAATTGTTAAATGATTAAACTGAGAATATTATAGGTACATACTTTTGGCGGTTTAACAGTCAGGTTTTCTTTTTTAAATTGTTCACTTTTTAATATTTCTAACAAAATTATAAATACAATTATATTATGGATTAGAATAGAAATACGCAATGTATTTTCACGACTAATTAATATGTTCGATGACAATCTTTAAAAAGCGACATGTTTCAAAGGGCCTTTTCTGTTTATTGCCATCATCCCTTTTCTGTACAGTTTTCAGGCGACCATATCGCAAAAGCAAACCCTTCGGATGATTACTACAATGGGCACCTGGCCTGCCTAAGTACAGGAACCTATCGAGATTTTAGCATAAAACCAGATTTTTAAAAACGTAATAAGTTTAGGCATTAATATTTGTTATTATTTTTTTAAAAATAAGCAAAATATAATATATTCGCAACATATATCTTTAAAAAAGAATTGTTAACAATAATTCTTGTGATGGTATTTATTCAAATGAAACAAATTCGTTTATTATTATCGAAGGCTTTAATAAACAAACTGGTGAGATATATAAACAACAAAATCATTGTTTATTTTTCTTACATTATAGCCCGCATAGGAAAATTACAATAAGTAACTCCTTCATTGTATTTCATTAAAAACCTAATAATAATCGCAAGACATTAAAAAATAACTTGAACAGAAAAATTATATTAAGTATCCCTAACCCCCACTAGGTGGACTGATCACATTACGAAGGTAGCAGAAAACTATTGAATGTGAGTGGCACAGAACCGTTTCGAGTGGCAGAATGTCATGCGTGATCTACGTCCAACAGTAAACGTTTACGGTCTGCTTACGTAAAATATAAAAATCACTAGTAGACATGCGAATAGTCACCGAAGATAAGAACTCGGTGATCAACAGGAATGTTATATCTTCTTCTAATACAGATAGAAAAAAAAAATATGGTATAGAATTTAGTCGTAAGTATCTATCCTTCTCAGAAAAGGATTCATTAAACAGCTAGCCGCTAGATAGATTGGTATACCGGGTTGAGAGCCCTCAGCGCTCACCCATAGTCCGATTAAGCTGTCAAAGCCCTCTCGGCTAACAGCGATCGCAGTGGATACGTTTTAGTGGGTATTCTAGCCCCGAGGCTAGCGAGTCCCACACTCCCCGTTCCGGGGTGTGGTGCGTAAATGCATTTCGGACCACTGTGTTACCAAAAAAAAAAGTGATTGGTAATGTTATATCTTAGTTAGCGTTGATGATGATTACAGTCAATGCTATACTACAGGTAGCAGTAATTATATTCGTTAACACGCGATATGAAACGCAATACAGTTGTATTATCTCATCTCAGCTCATAGAAGTCCCACCGTTGGGATCGAGGCTCCTCCATAATGGGAGGGAAATTGACCTACTACACCACACTGGTCAAACGTGTTGGTATAAGGTTTAATTTCAGTTTTCCTTCTATTGCATAGATGTTATTTGCGTTTTATATCCCTTAGTTGTCTCTTACGAACACCCACGGGCAAGATAGGTGGTGGTGAATTGTAGTCTTACTCCGTCACTACACGGAAAGTATAGTATACATTTGTATACCTACATGTATTGAAAAATATTACAAAATTTGGGATGAAACAACCCAAGATTAAATTTCATTGAGACTAAGAATACAGATGAGTAAATTATTGTAGTAAAACTACAACTGAGAAACAGAAGCGAGTACACAACAAAGGAAAACTCAAAGTAAAAGCTTATTGACAATGCGCGTGACCAATAAAATAAAAAAAAATGATCTAATACACCAAGCTGGTGTACTAGGTTATTTTTCTTCTCCTTGAGGGGCAAGGTGGGACATATATGAACTGACAAGAATAATATTAGCTTATAAATGTTACTGCATATTTTTGATTTTATGAGACAAAGATTTAATATAATTTAAGTATGATATAAAAACAAGCAAATAAAATATGCCTTTTGACATAATGTTTTACGAGAGAGTGAAGTCGTAAATATTTTGATTTCATTTTCGGTCATAAATAATTCAGAATCATATAAACTAAGCGATTTAGTATATTATTCTCCTAAGAAAAAAAAATATTGATCATGAAATAAATATACATTATCATCATCATCTCAGCTCATATATGTCCCACTATTGGGCTCGAGCCTCCTCCACACTAGGAGGGAAATTGACCTACTATAACACGCTGGTCAGACGTGTTGGTATAGGGTTCTGTTTCGAGTTTTCCTTCTCTTGCATAGATGTTATATATGTTTTATATCCCTTAGTCGTCTCTTACGATCACCCACGGGTAAGATAGGGGATGGTGAATTGCATTCTTACTCCGTCACCACACGGAAAAATACATAAGAAAAATATTTTTCGTCGGATAACAGAGTAAAAACAATTCACGATACCCTTTGTTATCATAGGCATCGTAAAAGACCATATTATGCGGTCGTACGCCGTCCCTTCTGCCGCTCCGGACGGACTGGGCCGAGTGCGACTCTACCATAGCGTAACCCCTCATCATTCTCATTTTTTTTTTTTTTTTTTTGCGGTGGGCTATAGACGTCGCACCCCGCCAAATCGGTCCGGGGTGACGGAAGAGGCGGCGCGCAACCCCATTGACCCACCCTGCAAGCACCTCTTCTTCGCCATGCGAGCGGGCGACCGGTACCCGATCTTTGTCTTCGGTGGCATGCTCGGCGGTATGCCCTCTCGGGCTCCTCTCCTGTCGACGCCCCGACAGCTTTCGCCGTCGAGGCGTCGTCCTCACGCGGTGGCCTCACGTCGGGTGACCGGACAATTCCCCGGTCCGATCACCCGAAGACTCGGTTAGGGCGGCATCAGGCGCAGGTCCTCATCATTCTCCTACACTTATCCCAATAAGTAATTGTGACGATACAATATGTACTCTTCTTCCATAGTACATATTGTAAAAGTTATTGGCAATAGTTTTATGATCGGCCGCCTGCCTGACGTCAACTCTCCTTGGGAATGTAATTGTTGACCAAACGGCATCAGATGGAGTTGGTCCAGGTCGTTATAAGGCTCTTAGTCGTCTTTTACGACATCCACGAGCAAAGTAAGTGTTGGTAGTATTCGTAGCCGCTACCACACAGCTTTAAAATCCTACTAATAGATATGATATGCAAATATGCAATCGTAAACTGGAAATAAAACTAAGGTCTGATCAGCGTGATATATCAGGTCAATTCCCTTCCATTGTAGAGGCTTTTGAATCCAGCAGTGAAACGCAAATTAACTGAAATTATGATGATACGAAGATTGTATTTTAATCGAGAGATTTAAGTAGAAAATCAATAGCAATAATTAAATGGCAACAGCAACTATATAATTATGCAAGTAGCAGGCCGCCCGTGACCATGATTACCGTAAAGTGTTCGAAACGTCGGGCAAATAAAAATCAAATACAAACGCGATAGAATCCGTAAAAGTAGGATATATCCTACATTCCTTTTACTTTTCTATTCTAGTTTTATTTCAAATGTGTAATACTCGCGTAAACATTAGAAACCATTATGCAAGTAATAGTCGTATTTGCTTTTTTATTTTTTAACCCGGCACTAAACAAGCCACTCTCATATTGCAGACTTTAGAAACATAATTTAACACATAAATTCCATAAATACTCAGTAGAATAATTTATGAAATGCACAAAGTATTGTCCTGTGTGGAAATCGAACTAGGCACAGTAGCTTTATCTTAATCACCAATTGGAGTAGTGAAATAATTTTTACACAATACATACATACATATGATCACGCCATATCCCTTGCAGGGTAGGCAGAGACAACAGAGTGCTAGAGAACTCTATCTTTGCATACTTCACTCGCTTCCTCAACATTCATAATTCTCTTCATACACGCTCGCCAGTTTCGGAGACTCTTGACTCCACCTTCCTTCAGTACATGACCGATCTGGTCTAGGTAGGTAAGTCTCAGTCTCCCCCGGTACCTACATCCTTCCACTTTCGCATTGTTTATCTTCTTAACCAGACGTTCGTTCGGCATATGTTTTTAAAACTACTTTTACAGATTCTATGGCGTTTGTATTTGATTTTTAATTTCCCGACGTTTCGAACACTTCGCAATATAAAATTTTTATATATAATCATTTTCTTTTTGTACTGGCAATGAATTTGTATTAATTTGTATTAAAAATGTGGGTCAAAAATTAAAAAAATAATATCTTATATGGTATATATAAATTTCTGTAATAACAATGACATATTGGACGTAAGACACCTTAGTCCTCCCGTGACCATGATCACTGTGAAGTGTTCGAAACGTCGGGTAAATAAAAATCAAATACAAACGCGATAGAATCCGTAAAAGTAGTTTTATTTCAAATGTGTAACACTCTTCTAAACATCAGAAATCATTAACACTATGTTATTAAAAAATAGTAGTATGCTCAATCAAACAGTATTTGAAAAGGAGAATTTGCTTTAGACATCGAACCTTGACGGCGTAGTTACCGATGGTATGCTAATACCACTAAACAAAAAAAAAGTGTGTGTGTCAGCTCCGACGCACGACTGGAGTTTACTCCTTAAGTACGATTATCAAAACAGGCGCAAAAAAAACTAATTTGACTAAAAATAATATATATATATTTTTATTTACATTTATTAAAACTGTTCAGTAAAGTATTATCTCACGTCAGAAAGTGAAAGGTGCGCAGAATAGGTTGCGCACCAAAAACGTAACGAGGTCATTCGATCACTAGATTTTACTCCTCAATTTTTTCTCATACCGAACGCCTTATATGAAAATCGATTCTTAAGGAGTATGGAGGATAACGTAATTAAACAATTAAAGCATAAAAAATCGATCACGTGTAAACATAAAGGGGTCGCCGACATCGAATCATAAACCGTCCGTTAAGGGTAGACCACACGCACGCGACCGCAACAACGACGGAGCTTCAGCGACTTTACGATTAAAATTACCGTTCACATCCGTCCGTTTGTGGATATTCGATATTTAGGGATCTCCATCTAACTAATATCGTGTTAATGAAATGTTATACGCGTTTTTAGTTACGGTTTATCAGTTTAGTATTGTTGATCCAGCGGTATAATCGTGCAACCACTAATTATAAGGCTATGTGTTTGAACTAAAGTAGAGCAAAAAAAAGTATAAAAAAAAAACTTGATTACGAGCGAAAAATTATTGTCATAAGTGGGATTCGAACCCACACCTATTGAAAATCCGTTCCAATCATGCTGCCACTTATTTCACCGTGAACTATTATAGGACATTCAATTCTCGCATCATATTATATTTTCGTCTTTTAAGGAGACGTGTGCCATCTACCCGACATTGTTTATACATCGAGAATTTTAGTAAAATTTCAGTAATTTGAGAAAAAGTATTATTAGGCTTTTCTATATTCTCAATGGCCAGTCTAATGACTACAGAAGGAATACAAATATGGCTATAGGTTCGCGCGACATCCTTTCGCCCTGGACTGATTGGGTGACGTGCGCACAGACCATAGCCTACCATAAAAAAGACTGTTTAATTTTCAAGAATTTTCAAATTCACTTACTTATGAGAAAATTTTATTTAATCTATCAACTTATGAGATGATTAATATTTAATAGCTTATGCATACATATATCTATGAACGATGCTGTATGGTCGCGGCTACGAATACTACTAACCCTTAAAATGCTCGTGGGTATCGTAAAAGACGAGCTAAGTTCTACAATGACCTGGTCCAACTTCATCTGCTACCGTCTAAGCAACAAATTACATTCTAAAGGAAGGTGGTCGTCAAACAGGTGTCCGGTCATGAAACTAGCAAAGGGACAAGAATACATTTGTCGCCACCCATTAGTTACCCATGTGAGTCGTACAAATTAAGCGAGGAATGACTAGATAAATGGACACCAGTATTCTTCTAAGAAATTTATAAAAACTTACTTTGATCACCAACCAATTTGCCAAAGGTAGTCATTATGGCAATAGACCCACTAAAGAATAACAATGAAACAATTAAATTAGTCTGTGAGGAGACTATTTTTTTTTATTTATATTGCTTGTGGTGGCAAACGACCAAGCAGCATACCTGATGGTAAGTATCACTGCCACCCATGGACCTTTGCAATACCAAGGGTATTCATCAGGCCGCTGCCTACCAGTAAAATCCCCAAACCTACCCAGTTGGGCTTGCGGCTCTCTCGCTTACCGAACGAAGCGCAATAGCACATTGCCATTACTCAGACGTCGATCTTCTGCGCGAGTGTGATACTACCCTGGGCGGACCCGCCCGCGGCTGTAGACAGAAAACTGTCAACAGCGTGGTCCGACCACTATTAGACTTACGTCCAAAAGTAGACAGAGAAACTTTGAATCGAAATACCGTTGATACAGATTTGATATGGTTTATTTTTGGCAGGATGTGGCCTGGACATATGCCGTCCGTTCCGTCCGGGGCGAAAGAAAGGGCGGCGCGTGTCTCCATAACCCACCGTATTCATACCCATCGCCATTGGGACGGCTAATGGTACCCAATCCTTGATGTCCGTTGCCAGCTCGGCAAGTTACCCTTTCGGATACCGTCTCCCATCGACGCCCCGGCTTTGATACGGTACCATAATATTTGCATATTTTCTACAGCATAAAGATTGGTGTCACCTACTTCTCATCAAGTGATTATTAAAAAATAAACTATAGGATAAATCCATTTGAAATTCTTTCAAATACTTAGCTGATATTCTGTAGTCACTGTTTTCCCTATTAGGTTGGTAGCATTCGAAACAATTACTACACTATAATAATATTTGATATCAGCATTTATTTCAATAAAACACTTAGAGAAAAAGATCATAAAAAAAAGTCCTATTAAAAATAAAAACTTTCAACTGGCCTCTTAAACCAACATTAGTAAGCATATCGCATAAAAATATATTTATGGTAACTACTACGTATAAAATTATAACTCGTACAGAACCCCACACAAATGAAAACACGACATTCCTGTCATATTTACATTACATATATTATGAAAAGCAATAAAAATGTTTTAGTTATTTATTCAATATCGCTTATATTAACCTCCTAAAAACCGGCCATAAGTTTAAAAATAAATTAACATTAACGAACTTTTAACGGTCAATTTTGTAATGAAATAAAATTTAAAACGTTCCGGTCACTTATTTGAGACAAAAACAGATTTGTTTAAGTAAAAATTATGTGACGATAAAGTAAAAAAAAAATATTAACAGATTATTAATGTATAACTATTAGTGAAAGCACTTTGAAGTCTCCAACGTTAATTTACTTATAAATGAGTTTAAGATTAATAAAAAATAAACATTGAAAAAATCAACATACACTAATGTTTGAATATTAAATAAATTAAATACTATTTGTATTATGACAAATTTAATCCTATGGGTTTTTATAATCCGTTAAATTTATCATAAAAATAACAAAATCGGTTAACTAAAGAGAAATTTTAATTGGAATGCTAAACAGATGAGGGAATATTATTGAATACAGTTTACTTTTATTGAAATTAATATACTCGTATATGCACATTTTCAAATTATATATTCAAGATCATTCTAATAAGTTGTCTGACTTACTATTTATCTGACTGTAAATTTTGAATATATACGACAAAATTCCTAGACTATTCTACTAACATAATAAATGTGAAAGTTTGATAACATGTTCGGATGTTTGTCACTCAATCGTGGGTAAAGCATTGAATAGATTTAGCTGAAAAGCTCTTGCATAGATGTTATTTTATCATCATCTCAGCTCATATATATCCCACTATTGGGCTTGATTCTACTCCGTAATGGAAGGGGAATTAACCTAATATACCACGCTGATCAGACGTGTTAATATAGAGTATTTTTTCGAATTTTCCTTCTCTTGCATAGATGGTGTTTGTTTTACGTGTGATAACGAAGTAAGAATACAATTCAGCACCCCCTATCTTGCCCGTGGGTGATCGTAAGCGACGATTAAGAGATAAAAAACGCATATAATATGTTATCTAGATATATATTAATTCCTTAATCGTCCTTTACGATACCAACAGGTAAGAAAAAAAACGGTGAAAAGTATTCTTAACTTCATCACCATACGGAATGGAAACACCAATAAGCCTTATTTTTTTTTATAACTCTTATACTATGATGATATACTGCAGCTGAATCATATAATTTATTAATAAGCAAACATAACGTAATGTAGTTTTATAATTAAATAAAACATCTGAAAGTAATAAAAAAAATATATATGTACTTCACCAGTACTTAAACACTTTTAAAGTACTCTTGATATTTTTGAAGACTGCATTTTAAATATAGTATGTAAAATGCATTTTAGTTTATAATTGACACGCTAAAATAACCCTTTTAACTGTATTACTCGCACGTCGTTATTTGAAAGAAAATAAGTCTTCTATTACCATAAATCTGTCATCGTGCTTAATAAGGCGCCGCGAGGTGGATGCGTATTAACTAAATACGTTTAAGAACGACGTAGACGGCCACAGGTAGGCCCGACAATATACGCCACAGACTTTAAAATTTAAATTAAAACCTGTTCGCGATTAAAAGGTAACTAAATGCTTTATGACGGCAACGCATTATGTCGGATATGAAATTTAGTAAAAAAAACAATTAGCAGTCAAGTGGATACTGTTAGGAGTCACTCGTGGTAATGTATAAAAACATGTTTCGTTTTATCACTTTGTTGCAACAATGTTGTTTGTTGCCGAGGCGTCGATGGAAATGATACCTGAAAGGGTAACGCCATGCTGGCCACGGAAGTCAAAGAATCTATAGCTTTGGTCGCCCCAATGACGATGTGGAGGGAATTAGTTGGGTTGTGCATTATTCATAATGAACTAATAACTTTTAGTTCTCGGATAAAGTGGCGAAGGTCTTCGAAAGAAATTGACATGACAAAATCAGATGCGAGAAATTAATACTGGTAACGTACATATTTCCAAATCTATCTATTAATCTGGTCACTAACTAACTAATCACTATCTATCTATTAATCTGGTATGTGTTAGGTTAAGAAATCAGGCCGTCGATGATGGATGTCGGATGAAAACAAAAACTCAACATATAAACATTAATTTTATTCATATTAAAAATAATTGTAATTTCGAAATATCCATTTTGAAATTGTAAACATATTTAAACATGAGAATACAGTGTAATTGCAAAACATAAATTGATGATGCGTTTATAAAAGTATTTTAATTGTGTTTACGTTGTATTATGTTTCATTCGGTGTATCGGATTATGAACAAATAAAGATATTTATAAGAATTTGCGTGTAATTGATTTGAGTATCAATTTTTGTAATCAACCTTCCTATTTTTTTATGAAAGTAAGTTGTTTTAAGAAATAGACAACTAATGTATATAATAAGTGAGCGATTGAGTCGGTTTTAGTAAATATATTTAGACATAAAAGGCATACTTAGATACTAATTTCATACGCCTCTATACTAAACTAGGAAACTCGGCCCGTGGGTTTGTTTGTAGAAGCCGATATATCACAGCGCCGCCTGGTGGCGAGTTAAATCAGTGGAAATAGTAAATAAACCTACTCCGTTAAAAAATACATATACATACCTATTTTCATAATGATCGGGTAAATAATTTCTGAGTTTAGCGATGTTATATATATACAAACATACTCTTTTATAGATACAGAAAATTTCATAGAAATCATTAGAGCTATTCCCATGATTTAGAATATATAGATATAAAAAAATTATATTATTCATGAAAATAGTGATATTTAAATTACTAATTTTAAAATATTTTTTTTTTCAATCTATAGCTAATCGTATTTAGTAAATACGCGTCCACTATGACATATTGCTTCCCTACTAGATGTCAACGCTAACACGCTCAGTTAACAACACTCGGACCAATAAACTGTGTAATAATGATATATTACACACCACATATATACAGGGTGTCCCAAAATTCAACGATAAGCTGGCACCAGCAGGTGGACCTACATATGACTACTCGAGAACAGAAAAGAAAAAAATTCTACCTTGATTTTTCTTTTCATTACGACAAAAAAACCAAAATCTTTAAAAATGGACATCCTTTATTATATCATTAAGTGCTATTGCTACAGTTTTACAAGTAATTCTGTGATTTTTTTGTATTGGCAAGGTAAGTAGCACTACTATCGATCACAACCATTAAAAATTCCAGAATATCTATAGTTTTTACACAAAAATCAATCAAAACTATGTTTTTTTCATAAATTATGTAAGATTTTGACTTTCAGCTCACTTTCACTCATCATAGTGAAAAAAAAAAGTATGGACACTACTGTGGCAAATAGTATTAAAAATTGGCGCATCTAACTACAATTCTAAAATGGTATAACATTCTAGACAAACTAGCCACAAAAATATACTTAGGTGTACTATTTCAAAGTAACAACCATATTTCGAAAATTGTTAGTGTTGATAGTAATCACTTTTACTATGTAGCCAAAATGTTTTTGTAGCAAGTTCTCAGAATTTTAATGAGACATGTGCGTAGTCCATAAGATAAAATAAGTTAGACAGAGACAGAGAGATTATACGTTAGAGGGAGATAGATAGATGCCAATTGTTTAGTAACATTAATGCAGGTGGAGAAGTAATTAATGTCCTCAGCAGCACAGCAAGTCAGTATGCTCTACTTCTTCGTTTACTGCACACCGTTCTGTTTTAATTAAAGTGGCTCTGGTACTGACGACTTTTGGATTGAATTAAGTGACCTGGAAATTGACCTGACTTGGCATTATTTTAGACTGTGATTTTGTGTTTTTTTTTAAAGAAGTTTTGCCTTATTTTCAAGTGTTTAGCATTCATCATGCCGCTACCATACACAGCGTTAGAATACGCTAATATGCACCTAATTTAAGGAGAATGCCGATGCAATGCCAACGCTGCTAGCAGATTATATCGAGCAAGGTACCCTAATCTTCAAAGGTATCCGGATTATCGCGTATTTATTAACGTGTATCAAGCTTTTTCGGAGGATCGTATACCATCTGACAGGCGAAACGCTGGAAAACCTAGATCGGAACACGATGAAGAAGTTCTCACTGAAATAGAAAACGATTCAACTACCTCTGTACGTGCTGTACAAGCAGCAACGGGAATCCCAAAAAGTACTGCACATAGAATTTTAAAACGTCACGTCGTCGTGATGAAACAACCTGCAAGAAAGATGGATATTTAAATCTTCACAATCTTCATAGCTGGAACAATGAAAATCTGCACCTGGTGAGAGAAGACAATCCCAATACCAATTTAAGGTTAACCTATGGACTGGCATAATAAATGGCAAAGTGATAGGGCCCTTTGAGTTACAAGGAAACATAGATGGCAATAGTTATTTAAACTTCTTACAAAATGAGTTGCCAGGATTATTAGAAGATGTGCCCTTAAGTGATTTGCAAACCATGTGGTTTCAAAACGATGGTTGCCCAGCTCACTATGCCCGTCCTGTGCGAGAGTACTTAGACCAAGAGTACCCAGGGCGTTGGATCGGTCGACTTGGTTCTATCTTGTGGCCACCCCGTTCACCCGATCTAAATCCCCTGGACTTTTTCTATTGGGGTTGTCTAAAGGACAGAGTCTACACAAAACCGATTGCAAACTTGGACGAGCTTCGCCATAAAATAATTCAGACTGTGGATCTACGGACTACGCACATGTCTCATTCAAATTCTGGGAACTTACTACAAAAACATTTTGGCTACTTACTAAAAGTGATTACTATCAACACTAACAATTTTCGAAATATGGTTGTTATTTTGAAATAGTACACCTAAGTATATTTTTGTAGCTAGTTTGCCTTGAATGTTATACCATTTTAGAATTGTAGTTAGTTGCGCCAATTTTTAATACTATTTGCCACAGTAGTGTCCATACTTTTTTTTTTCACTATGATGAGTGAAAGTGAGCTGAAAGTCAAAATCTTACATAATTTATGAAAAAAACATAGTTTTGATTGATTTTTGTGTAAAAACTATAGATATTCTGGAATTTTTAATGGCTGTGATCGATAGTAGTGCTACTTACCTTGCCAATACAAAAAAAATCACAGAATTACTTGTAAAACTGTAGCAATAGCACTTAATAATATAATAAAAGATGTCCATTTTTAAAGATTTTGGTTTTTTTGTCGTAATGAAAAAAAAAATCAAGGTAGAATTTTTTTCTTTTCTGTTCTCGAGTAGTCATATGTAGGTCCACCTGCTGGTGCCAGCTTATCGTTGAATTTTGGGACACCCTGTATATATATAACTTCAAGTATATAAATATTTACCGACAGCTGTTCAAGTATCTTATTTAAAGACACTTCTTGGAAATGTTCTAGGAGCATAAAAATTAACATGATTATCTTCTTCTTATCCCAATTACTTTGGGTCGACACACTATGTCCTCTTCTTTAATACATTTCTATCACATTACATCTCTGTGGTCACTTCTTGTCTATCCATATCATGCTTCACGTAATCTATCCATGCTTTCTTTCGTCTACCTCTTAAGCCTTTTTTTTATTGCTTATTTATGCAAACGAGCTAATAGCACACCTGGTGATAAGTGTCATTGCAGCCCATAACACAATGCTATTACTCAAACGTCGATATTCTGCGAGAATGTGGTACTACCCCGGACGCACCGGCCCGCTGCTGTAGACAGAGAATTGTCCACAGCGTAGTCCTACCACTAGCCTTCAATATTCATACTTAAAACTATCCTCACAACATTACTTTCATCCTGATTCATCACATGTTCATACCATGTTAACTGTTCGCTCTTTAGCTTTCCGCCACTGGCGCAACTTTCAAAATGCCTCTAATATGTTCATTCCTTACTTTATCCATTCTTGTCACACCACCCATTCATGTCAAAATTCATAAAATTTTCTTTATAATACCTCAGATATTATGCGCCTACTCTTTCTAGAAGCATAATATCTGAGTTTTATCTAAGAAGAAAATTTCACAGAATTATTTCTATATGGTTGAATCTGTCTTTCCAACCTTTTCCTAATTAAATTTATTACGAGTCCTAAGATAAATAAAAGCATTCCCTCGACCTGCCTGAATGTCAAACCCGGATGTCCTTTATGGGGATCATTATGGATCCTGGCATACAGGAGTTACCATGGTGAAAATCTATAGTGGAATTAGCCCAAAAATATTTGTTATAGGGTTTTGTTTCGAGTTTTCCTTCTCTTGCTTAGGATGTCATATGCTTTTTATATCCCTTAGTCGTCGCTTACGATCACCCACGTGTAAGATAGGGGGGTGGTGAATTGTATTCTTACTCCATCACCACACGGAAAAAAATTCAGGGTATTTACCGTTTGTAAATATATTCGGATATCAGCAAATGATATATCAAACAAAGCTCTCCACAGTTAAACACCCTCAATTTAGTTCAATCAACCCCTCAAAACCAATAGCGTAATGACAGCATTTGTTATGAACACAGTATTATAGATCGTCGATTAGCCTAAATTTCTTTGAACAAATAATTTTGCATGTGATTGCCGCGTATAAAAATATCGATGAACATGATTACTAAAGCATTATTAAAGCATTTTACTTTATTAACAGTTAAGACCTCCATTGACAAGTTTTATTGTTTTTTTTTTTTTTTTTTTTATTTACCAGGACATAACTGTGTGGTAGCGGTTACGAATACTACAACCCTTACTTTGCTCGTGGATGTCGTAAAAGACGACTAAGAGCCAAATAACGACCTAGGCCAAGAGTCGGCAACCTTTGAGTCGGAAGAGCCAAAAATTTCAATTTACAAAAGTTTAAAGTTTTTAAAGAGCCCTTTTTTTTCAATAATAAATTGTGCCTGATCCTCATTAATTAATTCAGAACTATTTTTAAATGTTTTCTTTATATATATATATATATATATATATATATATATATATATATTTGCGTATAGAACTAAAGAGCTGCAACTTCACATCCAAAGAGCTGCAAGTAGCTCGCGAGCCGCAGGTTGCCGACCCCTGACCTAGGCCAACACCATCTGATGCCGTTTGGTCAACAATTACATTCCCAAGGAGGGTTGACATCCGGCAGACGGCCGGTCATAAAATTATTGCCAATAACTTTTACATACATACATAAATAGCTTCACGCCTGTTTCCCAGAGGGGTAGGCAGAGACTACGGATTGCCACAAACCACGATCCTGGCATACTTCCATCGCTTCATTCACACTCATAACAGTCTTCATGCATACTCTACGATTACGCATACTCTTAATATGACCTCTCGTCAATACATCGCTAATTTGATCTTTACAATATGTACTATGAAAAAAGAGTACATATTGTATCTAACCCAAATAATTGGGATAAGAGTAGGAGAATGATGATGATAATGATGATTTAGCAGAACATAGTGTGGTCATTGACTATCGGGATGTCGCCAGCGGGACTGACACTGACTGGGTCTAAGAACGCGCAGTGTTATCTCTGCCTTTTCTTCAGCTTTCCCTCTGCACAATAATATTAACAGATTCTGTAACTCAATCATATATTACGAACCCCATGAGAAAAGAAATGGGTTATTTTTTCTTAACAATCTCAAAGCTTTCGTGACTACATAATTAGGAACGTTATATTGTAAAATTGATACATGAGAAATAATGATAGCATAGATATAATTTAGTGGTTAAGATACCGAACTACTGTGCCGGTATCGCCAATTCTTTTACGACCTAGGACAATATAACTCCCTCTCTTCTGATCTCTCTGTGAATCTGACTCTTTCCACCGAATAATAAATACGAGTATATACGGTGGAAAGAGAGCAAAAGTTTTGGCAATAGTTTTATGATTGCCCGTCTGACTGATGTCTACTCTATTTGGCAATATATTTATTGACCAGTTTGAATTAGATGGAGTCAGCCCAGGTTTATTTTAAGATTTCAGTAATTATGTCACATAGCGCGGCTGACAGACAATAGATGGACGCACAGACTAACATTTTGGTGCGGTCCAACAGGCTCTAGAATTAGGGGCAGGCCAGCTGCCCGGTGGACAGATGACATTAAACGAGTGGCTGGCGATCAATGGATGATTACAGCAACCAATAGAGACGCATGGAAATCTCTAGAGGAGGCCTTTACTCTCAATTAAAACGAGAGGTTCTTGCTATCTAGTTAGTACCAAACATAATTTAATTTAGTTAGTAGCAAACTTAATTTAACATTATATTTTTAAAACTTTTTTTGTAATTTTTAGTAAGAAATATAAGGCTTTTTTATTTTTATTTATTATTTATTTTATTAATTATGTACGACACTTACCTACGAGCAAATTTAAGGGGTGATAGTATTCGCAGCTATAACCAAATAGCACTATCACAGTTATCATCATCATCTCAGCATTCTCAGTTCATATATATCCCACTGTTGGGCTCGAGCCTCCTCCATAATAGGAGGGAAATTGATCTACTACACCACGCTGGTCAGACGTGTTGGTATAGGGTTTTGTTTCGAGTTTTTCTTCTCTTGCATAGATGTTATATGCGTTTTATATCCCTTAGTCGTCTCGTACGATCACCCACTGATAAAATATGGAGTGGTGAATTGTATTATTACTCCGTCACTACACGGAAAACTATCACAATATGATAACCGAATGATTTTAAGTGAAATTGTAATTTCAAATCAATCTAATTCTTAGTATAATATGTACATACCGCTACATTAAAAGATATTACCTCTTGGATAGAGCAATTGATTTATTAATGGCTGCACGCTAGCTACTAATTATTGCAGTTAATACGGGTATAGTGGCGTCGACGCGTTAGTGCTGTGCCACATCGTGATATCAATCGATTCGATAAATATAGAGCTCATTACTACGATTAATCACACAACTTTCATAAAATAATACGTATAACATAATGATTTCTGATTGTCCGTGTGGTGACGGAGTAAGAATACAATTCAACACCCCCTATCTTACCCGTGGGTGATCGTAAGAGACGACTAAGGGATATGAAAGACATATAACATCTACGCGAGAGAAGGAACACTCGAAACAAAACCCTATACCAACATGTCTGATCAGCGTGGTATAGTAGGTGTCGCGTATAGGGAGTGGACTCCGGCCTGCCACCATTGCAGCAGTGACGAGGACACGGCGAGACACACACTGGAGGTGTGTCCGAGTTGGGACGGGCAGCGCCGTGACCTCGTCGCTGTTATCGGTGCCGACCTGACGCTGCCGGCTGTCACAAGGGCGATGGTCGACAGCGTCAGGAACTGGGACGCGGTCGCCGCCTTCTGCGAGGCTGTCATCTCGCAGAAGGAAACGGCAAAACGAGTCCGGGAGGATTCCCGTGACCCGGGCCGCCGTCAGCGGCCGGAGCGGCGCAGGCGCGAATACCTGCGCCTGATGCCGCCCTAACCGAGGCTTCGGGTGATCGGACCGGGGAATTGTCCGGTCACCCGACGTGAGGCCACCGCGTGAGGACGACGCCTTGACGGCGAAAGCTGTCGGGGCGTCGACAGGAGAGGAGCCCGAGAGGGCATACCGCCGAGCGGGCCACCAAAGACAAAAAATCGGGTACCGGTGGCCCGCTCGCACGGTGAAGGAGAGGTGCTTGCAGGGTGGGTCAATGGGGTTGCGCGCCGCCTCTTCCGTCACCCCGGACCGACTTGCCGGGGTGCGACGTCCATGGCCCACCGCAAAAAAAAAAAAAAAAGCCTAGGTCAATTTCCCTCCCATTACGGAGGAGGCCCGAGCCCAACAGTGGGACATATATGGGCTGTGATGATGATGATGATGATACATGAGTCGTCTTCTATAGCCACGATAAGATAGTGATGAATTATATATTTTTAACACAACAGCACACGGGCAATTATCAAATGTTAATTAGTACTAAGTCACCAAAAATAATAACATTTATATATTAATGTAAAGCTGAGCAGTTTGTTTATTTCAACTCCCTAATCTTTGGGTATTAGAACATGAATTCTATTTATATTTATCATATATTACCTAAATAAATTAAATATTATTCAATGTAATGTTTAATAATAATCGTTTAGCTGTGTGGTAGCAGCTACGAATACTACCAATCCTTACTTTGCTCGTGGATGTCGTATAAGACGACTAAGAGCCTTATAACGACCTGGGCCAACGCCATCCGATGCCGTTTGGTCAACAATTACATTGCCAAGGAGGGTTGACGTCTGACAGGCGGCCGGTCATAAAACTATTGTCGATAACTTTTACAATAAGTACTATGAAAGAAGAGTACATATTGTATCGACCCCAAATAATTGGGATAAGAGTAGGAGAATGATAATGTTTAATAATCGAGAAAATTAAAAAATCGTTAAAATTACTAATAATATACGATGTTAGTTAGTGTATAAGAATAAAATATTTTGTAGAGCGGATAATACTCGAAGCCGCAGGATGTACTTGCACAAGGTATATTGACAATAGGTAAGTCGAACACAGAGATATTTTATCTGTTCTGCACGCGAAGGGACTAATTAGTGAACTAAAACAATAAGATGCAACGCTAGTAGTGTCGCGAACGAGCGGGTATTAGTGATGTGCCTATGTATATGGAATATCGATAAAATATTTTTATTAATATTTTTATTTATATATACCATAATTTATAATTTTCGTGGTAGGACCACGCTGCTGACAGTACTCTGTCTACAGCTGAGAGCCGGTCCGTCCGGGGTCGTACTACACTCTCGCAGAAGATCAACGTCTGAGTAATGGCAATGTGCGCTTCGTTCGGTGAGCGAGAGAACCGGCAGCCTGAGTTGGTTTGGGGATTGTAACGGTAGGCAGCCGCCTAGCTATACCCTTGGTATAGTAAAGGTCCATGAGCAGCAGTGACACTAACCATCAGGTGTGCTGCTTGCTCGTTTGCCACCATAAGCAATAAAAAAACTATAATATATTATCAAAATATTGTACTGAAACTTTCTCGATCCGATTTTTTACTAAAGAAGCTAATTACTAGTGATGCAATAGATTTATGGTACTGCTTCCGCAACTGTTCGGCAATCCGTTTCTATTTCTATTTGCGCAACTTATATAAATGAAAATTGAATAAAGATTAAGAACCTTTTAAGGTAAAGTCCAAACTGGGTATATGATGATAACCCAGTATGGGTGATGATAATCCAAACCGGGTGTGATACGGTTTTAGATATTTAATTTCTAAAAGAATAACATTTCACTTATACTGAGAACTATTTGGTAGGTACAGCTTATATGAAACGAAGACAACAGAACAGCTCGTTAAATAATTATAAAAGTGTTAAATTCATTATTATAAATCTTGGAATCCAGCATATAAATATAGCCAAACTTCTATATAACTTATCAGTACTTAAATTTTAAATAGTTATTTCATTAAAGATTATATTAAAAATGTTTTTTTCATCATTATATTGACTCTGCATATTATGTTTCCAGTACAATTTACATTATACTTCTATTGCCATTCCTGTTATCACTGTAACAGTTCTATTGCATCATTACTAATTACTAAAGGTATATTCATTCTAGTGAAAGTACATATTTCATGTTATAGTTAGTGTCAGAAATTATTTTTTTAAATATAAAAGAAACGGTAAACGTTTCTATCTATCTTCCATTATTAGCTTTCAATTTGTAAAAGGACAGGATTGGCCCAGAGATTTAATATCAGCGATCTTAGTAACAAAATTTTAATTACGGATTAATACTTACCATAAAATTAAATGAACCCTTACCGAGTATTGTTTGATTATTTCAAAACAAACTTTTTATAGAATCTACTTAAAATTTCTCAACAATTTCATTATAAATCCGTTCCATTTAAAAACAATATTATGCTATCGTAGGTTATGAAAGTATTTATAATAACTAAGACTAAAAGAGATAATTCATAAGAAGAACAACAAAAAAGTTATTACTCGTCTATTAATATAACACCGACAAAGCTAAAATTAGTACTCAGCTATATCGATACAAAAGTCAATATTATAAAATCAGCAGCGTCGTGAACACGCTCGGTCGTCTCATTTTATAGTGACGTGAATTTAAATTATCGATTATATGACATGTAGACAAAGCGAGCAGTCTGTAAAGAATCTTGAACGATATCCTCGTGTCATGCACACCGCACACTATTAGATATATTTTTAGAGATGTAATATTTTTATAACTATATCGATAAAAATAAAGGTAGTGTATCGTATCTGTATTCTGCTAAAACGTCTTTTCCTAGAAGGCGTTCGTTGGGATATTTAGAGATAGTTAATTTTTAATATGCTAATGTGTCTAATTCATTAGTACACCCATGAATATGAGACAAATTAAGAGACATTACAACTTTACAACACAACATTAAATATGTCATCGTTATTATGAGATTTGACAGCATCGCTGACAAATATAAAAATATATTATCTTTTCAATCCATATTTTGAGAGTGTATTAACCATAACAAAACAAGATACTTGAATTTAATAGTAAGAATACTAAACAATATAAAAAAAACATATATTTGATATTTAATCATTATTTAGAGTTTATGCAATAACCCAATTGTATCTTATTAGTCAGTAATGGCATATATTTCGCAAATAAATTGGAGTGTTTTAAAATTATCCAGTATGTTTTATTCGTTTGGTGACTGAGTAAGATTACAATTCATCACCTTTCTTATCCGTGAATGATCGTACGAGACTACTGAGGGACACAAGCGGATATCATCACTGCAAGACAACAATCAACGTATATCAACCCGTGGTTTTCCACAATTCCCCTTATACAGTAGAGGAGGCTCGAATCCAATGCAGCAGTGGAATGTATATGAATTGAAATGATATTTTAAAATCGCTCATCATTTAAATCGATATTGGCGTTATTTTACAAGCATTATTAATATATTTATTGCATCAAAGAAACATTAGTATATATAAAATTAAATAAACATTTTTTACATGACGTATTCGGTGATTATTTATATAGAATATCGATATAATTAGTCCCACCCTAACTCCAGCGTACAACTAAAATAAGAGTATTACGCGGCAACAGGCGGTCAGGACTTTTTGCTTCATTCGTTCGTTTTCCAGCCGCGGTCGGGTTAAGCACGATCTTGAAGGCTTAGATAATGTGTACTCTGATGGTTTTTAGCCGAGCTTTGTTAGTTCTAAAATAAACTTGCGGGCTATTTTGATAGTTGAATAAAAGCGTGGGGTGATCGTTGCTCTCATTTTAGTTTAAGCAATGACTGCTTACTGTTTTTCTATTGATATTTAAAAGATACTTTAAACAATCACTAGACTTTAATTATTGTGATATTGAACATTATTTTAAAGTTTTATAACTTCAGATCACAATAACTGCAATAATCTCAATTATTCATAAATCTCTCTTATTATATATTTAATACGAGGAAAGCAAAATAATGTATTTTCAAACACAAATACTATCGAATAGTGAGGAGAAGATTTGAGTTATGCATTAGTCCGAGGGAGACCGAGACTAACCGACCTAGACCAGATCGGTCATGTACTGAAGGAAGGTGGAGTCAAGAGTCTCCGAAACCGGCGAGCGTGTATGAAGAGAATTATGAATGTTGAGGAAGCGAGTGAAGTATGCAGAGATAGAGTTCTCTGGCACTCTGTTCTCTCTGCCTACCCTGCAAGGGATATGGCGTGATGATATGTATGTATGTATTAGTTATATAATTATTGTTGTGTAGTATTCAAGTTCAGGAATAATAAAAAAAATTATGATAAAAAATTATATGATCTACAATGAAAAAAAAAACAAGGGGTTTTCTATTACCTAGAATTATAAGGTTATAAAGATATGACTTTTTATTGACTTTAGGTATTTCTTACCTTTATTTCATACAGTATTCGATATGATTGAATGTGAAAGTGAAAATGTACCTGAAAACGGACAAAAAATATAAGTATATAAATTTCTTCAATTGTAATTATTCTTGCAACAAATATTATTGATCAATTTTAAAACTACGTCTCTTATCTTATTCTTACATTACAATTAGAGTTTAAATTGCAATTATTAAATTGAATATTTAATAATTTTAATTTAAAATTTAATTGTAATGTAATTTAAAATTATAATGTAATTATATTCCATAAATTTAATTAAAATATTTTGTGATTCTTTTTACAAATAAATTAATTTTCTTTCGTATTTGTGAATGAAGGCTTGTCACTTTTGGATATTATCCAAAAATATTGACAAATTTAAATTCACAATATTTTTTTTAAATTATTTTTTCACATATTTTATTATGTAGATTACTACGTTTATGCTTTCTAGCGTTCGGCCTGGCTGGCCACGAATGTCGAGGAAGTGGTCCCAGTGGCTGCCGTAATGGCGATGAGGACGGAACATGGGGGGTTATGGGGCCACACGTCGCCCTTCCGTCGCTCCGGATGGAACGGACATCGTGTGTCCTGACCATAGCCTACCAAAAAAAAGTGTTTTCTAGCGTCGATATATATATAACATACACATTGATTTATATGTATTTAAAATTACCCTATGGACGATCATCATCATCATCACAGCCCATACAAGTCCCACTGTTGGGCTCGGGCCTCCTCCGCAATGGAAGGGAAATTATAACCTACTTACTATAACGGGCTGGCCAGACATGTTGATATAGGGTTTTGTTTCGAGTTTTCCTTGTCTAGCATAGATGTTATATGCGTTTTATATCTGTTACGATCACCCACGGGTAAGATAGGGATAGTGGTGAATTGTATTCTTACTCCGTCACCACAAGGATATTGATGATTGTAATACTTAATTCACACCCACAAAATATATTCCACATATTTCGCACGCACAATATAATTGAACTTTACACTAAAACACGTAACATTAATTGAATTACATCACATGTTTAATTGTCCATACAGTTGCATACAGCTCGTTTCAAATTAATATTCAAAGCGACGAGAATATCTATTTATAAATACGCAGTACGTGTGAAGTCTTTAAAATTGCTTTGAAAAATGTGTTTGTGAATCCGAAATGGAGATTTCTATAGTAAGAATATATATGTAGGCAAATATAATTTATTTAGTGGCAAGACCACACGGTTGGCAATATTCTGAGGTACGGTCCGTCAGGTGTAGTACCCGCACTTTCATAGTAAATCGACTTCTGATCAGTAGCAATATGGGAACTGATGCGTTTTGTTCGGTAAGCGAGAAAGCCGACAGTAAAATTTTCTGAGTGGGTTTGTGGGTTTTCATTGGTAAGGCAGCGCCCTAGTACTACCACTGGGTCCAGTTGTATTCCAAAAATCCATGGGCGGCAGTAAAAATTACTATCAGGTATGCTGCTTGATCGTTTGCCACCATTTTTTTTTTTATTTTTATTGGTGGGCTATGGGTGCGTCTCGCCCCGCCAAATCGGTCCGGGGTGACGGAGAAGGCGGCGCGTGATCCCATAGACCCACCGTAAAATCCTCTCTCTTCGCCGTGCGAGCGGACCACCGGTACCCGATCTTTGTCTTCGGTGATCGTTTGCCACCATAAGCAATAAAAAAAAAATAAAAAAAGAATTGAACAAAAAGCTATTATTTACATCTATCCTTCGGAATGGTTGCATTATTTTATTAAGCACAGTTGGCAGATGTATCCAGACTTATCACCTTTAGTGCCGGGTGGTATAGATTTAATATTTGTATAATCAGATGTGTAATGTGATGTATAATCGCTGTGTGGTAGCGGCTACGAATACTACCAATCCTTACTTTGCTCGTGGATGTCGTAAAATACGACTAAGAGCCTTATAACGACCTGGGCCAACTCCATCTGATGCCGTTTGGTCAACAATTACATTCCCAAGGAGGGTTGACGTCTGACAGGCGTCCGGTCATAAAACTATAGCCAATAACTTTTACAATATGTACTATGAAAGAAGAGTGCATATTGTATCGACCCCAAATGGTTGGGATAAGAGTAAGAGAATGATGATTTGTATAATCAGATAATTATGTTTTTAGATAATCTACAAACGAGTGGTTGTAATTCATGTTTGTTAATTTTGTTTGCAAAGTTTTAGCGCGTTTTCTTTAGTGTGTTGAGTTGTCTTAAAAAAAGAAAATATTAAAAAAAAATGTATATATTATTCAACAATATCTGTGTCAACGTCCAGGCACACCATGGACAGCATTATCACTTATTATTAACTAGTTGACTCGAACAAATACCTCTGCATCACATAAAAGAGACAAAAGGAGGGGATAATAGGCAGCTGTGTATAACGAGTTGCACATACAAGGAAAACTCTTGAAAGAAATAAATTTTCCTCATTATTGTAACATTTATCATTGATACTTATTAGTCAAAACGTGATGTTATGTGGGCTATACTCGTATACAAAATCATTAAAGTAGTACCTAACCTAGCTTTGAAAGTTTTTATAATCGCTTGTTTCGTAAATAAACATTTCAAACTTTATGTAGATTATTTTGTATTATTGTAATATGATTTAGATAAATACCGCGATGCGAGTAAGTGAAGTGCTGTTCTGCATTTGATGCATGAGAGTGACACTTTAAAATGAATGTATTCACACCGAAACAAATACATCACGATGGAAAATAAATAAAAGGCTGTGTTATTACTTCAAAAGAATATGGACGGGAAAAATTAGAGAGGAATCTCTCTTCGCAGACATAATGCATAAAATGGCGCAGGCTTTTTTGTACAAGCATTTGATGGTACTCCATTCGAAATCATGCCTGCACAAATCAGAAATAGATCACCATCAAACAAGGCCTACCGCACGGTGCGATTCTCAGAATTAACTTAGGGCGTCACCTAAGACATAGTATTCGTAAAGCGATAGATCTATACTGCTTTCGTTGCCATCCTGAATAACTGAGCGAGTTTTAGATAATAGATCGATAATAAAAGAATGATGTCACATCAGTTTATATGCTATTTTTGGCGTTACTCCTTGCTTACGAGAGATACGAGTAAAACCCAACGGCTGTCAATGCCAAACGTTATTCAAATCCCAAACTTCACGAAATATCGTTGAGCGACGAGTCGACAAGCATTACAATTTCTACAACTGTTAATAATTGTTAATACTAATATATAATAAATGCTTATAACCATGATTTTATTGGGTAGCGATGTAATATTGCTCAACGAACACAGTTAGTCAAACGAACGATTTATTTCTAAGACTTTGAAATACGTTACGGTGTAATAGTATCCACAATAACGTTTCAATTTAATATTCATGTATGAAGTTTATACCCGCAAACGGAACACGCTGCACATGAAGCTGGCTTGCAGATGACTGTCGTGTGCATCTAACAATAAATATTTAATGGATTTTAATGGTTGAGTTTATTAAGGTAATTTCTTGTGAAAACAGTTTAAGAATTCGCGTTGAAAGCCCACTCGTTGAGAGCTATAACTTACAGTTCAAGTTGTCATAAGCCATCTGTTATTAACTACATATCTTCATCATCGTCATTCCCTTATCCCAATTACTTAGGATTGAGTATATATTGGGTTCACCGCATATGTACTCCTCTTTAATTGTACATGTTGCAAAAGTATTGCCAATAGTTTTACCTGCCTGCAGTCAATCCTCCTTGAGAATGTATTTGTTGACTAAACGGTATCAGGTGGAGTTGGCTCGACATAAAGCTATAAGTCGTTTTTTACAACATCTACAAATAAGGTTTGTTAGTATTCGTAGAATGTTGTGGAGAGGACCAGTAATAACCTAATAACGAAACATCATCATCATTCTCCTACTCTTATCCCAATTACTTGGGGTCGATACAATATGTACTCTTCTTCCATAGTACATATTGTAAAAGTTATTGGCAATAGTTTTATGACCGGCCGCCTGCCAGACGTCAACCCTCATTGGGAATATAATTGTTGACCAAACGGCATCAGATGGAATTGGCCTAGGTCGTTATAACGCTCTTAGTCGTCTTTTACGACATCCACGAACAAAGTAAGGGTTCGTAGTATTCGTAGCCGCTACCAGACAGCAAACCTAATAACGAAACATATACAAGTTAAAATAAAATTAAATGATTTTCACCTATCTATCTATTCTCTTAAACTCAATAAAATAGTTATAAAGCTGCCTACGTAATCAGTTCAACAGTCGTTTTAAAAGCTCATAGTGAGTCACTTGTCAAGTGGACTTTTCATTGGCGTTGACATACAAAATGACGAATGCATCGTGAGTCATAAACATTGAAAACATATGAGAGCCGATGTTTAAATATTTGAGTTATTAGTATATGTAAGATTGCTTTTGAATGATCCGTGAACAAATAAATAACTTGGAAATAACTTGACGGTTTAAAGTTTTTCTGTTTATCTTTAATTCATCATCGAAAAAATATATACGGTTTTACAATGTGATGATTCATTTATACCAATGTAATATATTTCCGGAATATTTTAATTCTTGCCGTTTTGGAGTTTACTCCTTAAGAATCGATTTTCATATAAGGCGCCCGGTATGAGAAAAATTTGAGGAGTAAAATCTAGTGATCGAATCGAAAATCGAGACCTCGTTACGTTTTTGGTGCGCAACCTATTCTGCGCACCTTTCACTTTCTGACGTGAGATAATACTTCACTGAACAGTTTTAATAAATGTAAATAAATATATTACGAGAGACTAACCTACCTAGACCAGATCGGTCATGTACTGAAGGAAGGTGGAGTCAAGAGTCTCCGAAACCGGCGAGCGTGTATGAAGAGAACTATGAATGTTGAGGAAGCGAGTGAAGTTTTGCGCCTGTTTTGATAATCGTACTTAAGGAGTAAACTCCAGTCGTGCGTCGGAGCTGACACACACACTTTTATTTTCTAACAAATAAAAGTCAGAAGATATTTTATCTAAGTGGACTATTGTGCGAATCGATAATTATTTTTCATCTACATTAAAAACTTCTACATATCTAAACTGAAGATTGAAGATATTTATCTTATCTCCGATAAAATCATCGAACATTCAAATCAAACGAGAACGGCTATTCTACTCTTATACACTGTATCAAATTTCTTCATTAGATTCACTCATTTTAACATTTTTTTTCGGTTTTGTTCGTCCGTTCGGACAGGCAAAAGGACCAAAGCCCATTCAGCCAAGTCTTATTTAATTTACTATTTCATATACCTTTTACTTAAAATTTCTTCATATTGTATAGTATTAATAGTCATTGTCCTTCGGTAAGTCAAGTCGTTACCATCAATTGGTCGCTAATAACCAA
Source organism: Lymantria monacha (assembly GCA_905163515.2). NCBI lineage: Eukaryota > Metazoa > Arthropoda > Insecta > Lepidoptera > Erebidae > Lymantria > Lymantria monacha. The sequence continues at coordinate 6,182,553 of LR991107.1, read as the reverse complement.
ATCACTGGCTTTTTTTTGGGAATTTTGACAAAACATACACACGTAAACCACTATTATACCATATTCACTACACTTCAGCACTTTAACTATACTATATTCCATAAAATACCAGCAAAATTATTCAATATAACACTACAAAACACTAAAAATTAATATAATACAAGAGCGTGACATAACATTTCCATATTCGCGCCAAAACCGCGGGAAACAACATTTTACTAAGTTGTTTCTTTTTTTGAAATGTAACCTTTTTCACGGTATGAAAACCAGCCAGATACAACTAGTACATATTACTAACGATTAACTAGTACAGAGATTTTATTAAAAGTTTATACAGACTAGGTATATACGAAGTCTTTTTCTCCGACCTATTATAATCTAAACAATAACAAGTAATACTTACTTAACTTATATTAGTTAAATCACTCATCGTAATTAATATCTGTATTACCACGTCACTTACAAGCGTCTAAAATATTCATCATCATTCGGGTTTTGTTTCGAGTTTTCCTTCTCTTGCATTGGTGTTACATGACTTTTACATCCCTTAGTCGTCTTTTACGATCACCCACAGGCAAGATAAAGGGTGGTGAATTGTATTCTTACTCTGTCTCCACTCTGAAAATATTACTGTAAACTTAAAAAAAAAAATATATATTTATTAGTTAAACATACAAGAAAAAACAATAAAAATATAATATAATAATAGACATTAATATAATCAAAAACCCGAATAAAGATGGGTTCCATAAAATGTTTGAACCGTTCTTCAAAATAAATATACTCGTGAATGAGAGCGATATGCGATAAAAGCTCACTTTTACGGGTTCATTCGTGTCCGGCGCAAACTGTCCGCAACAAAACGACAACTCAACATTTTAATTGGCACATCCTGGCTCGTGTTGCGATTACGGTTTTCCAGCTACGTTGAAACCAACACTGTGTCGTATTCAGTGTCTTGTAAAATATGTCCGAATAGATTATTTACGATGATGGATTATGTCGGTGCTAGCGGTTCAGTTAGCGTGTTAAATGCAATGTGCATTTGCTATGTTATTTTGGATTGGTGAAATTAATATGTTAATAGAATTCTAAGTGATGACAGGCAAATAGCGCATTTGGATGATGTCCAGACAATTTATGTTCTAAAATTGCAATCCAACTAGCGTGCAAGATATATTTTGACTGATTCAGATACTTAATATTCTATATCATCATATTTTTTATAGTTTGAGGAGAACAGAATTTTAGATAGAAAAAGAACTGACGAAATATTTTATTAATAATTAATTACCCTGATTTAAATTACTAGTCTAGTCTAGTGTCTATTTAGGGGTTCAAATATCATCATCGCAATTTCGTGTGTGGTACGGTGTAAGAATACAATTCACCAACCCCTATCTTACCCATGGGTGATCGAAAGAGACGACTAAGGCATATAAAACGCATATAACATCTATGTAAGGGAAGAAAACTTGAAAAAATCTCTATACCAACACGTCTGACTAGTGTGGTATAGTAGGTCAATTTCCCTCCCATTATGGGGGAGGCTAGAGCCAAACAGTGGGACGTGTATGAGCTAAGATGATGATGATGATAAGTATGATTAATGTAATATCAATATAATTATAAACTTATAATAAGAAGATACTATACTACATACACGATATAGAAACTAAAAAAAGAGGACCCCGTGCCGCCGGCGAGAGAAGGAAAACTCGAAACAAAACCCTATATAAACACGTCTGACCAGCGTGGTATATTGGGTCAATTGCCCTTCCATTATGGAGGAGACTCGAGCTCAACAGTGGGACGTGTCTGAGCTGAGATGATGATGATGACGAGTATGATTAATGTAATATCAATATAATTATAAACTTACAATAAAAAGTATTGAAAATACATACACGATATAGAAGCAAAAACGATGTAGGTATATCTTTTAAAAGTCCCATTATTCAGTTTGGACATACAAGTTTAAAATGTTACCCATTGTCTCTGGAGGAGAGTCCACAGTTATTTACACAAGTTTGCCAGCTTACGTCCACAGTTATTTACACAAGTTTGCCAGCTTACATGAATATGCAATAGGATTTCCTAATTGGAACTGATTTGCCTTTGCGAATGCAAATATAGAAATTTAAATACTTAATTTGATTTATTGTTGCATTGATTTACATATTATTAAAATGTAAACAATGTTTTATGTGTTATTTGAGTGTATCGAGTATGATAATCTTCGTAAACTGCTTAACCAATATTAATGAAATTTTGTACTTTGTATAACTTGGTTGGACCATGTACTCAAAAGATTTAGTCGTTTTTATTTCTATAAGAGATACTTACATCTTTGTGTATAAAATATAGGCATAAAAACGTTATACATCTTTAAAATATTTAGCGATCCAGCATAATCGAGCCGGGCAACTAGTAAATGTATTAAAGTTATAATGCTTAGAAGTGCATTTGTCACTTAACACTTTATTTTCTTTTTATTGCCATTATATTGAATTCATCATCATCATCATCATTATCACAGCCCATCAATGTCCCACTGTTGGGCTCGGGCCTCCTCCGTAATGGGAGGGAAATTAACCTACTATACCGCGCTGGCCAGACGTGTTGGTATAGGATTTTGTTTAGAGTTTTCCTTCTATCGCATAGATGTTATATGCATTTTATATTCCTTAGTCATCTCGTATGATCATCCACGGGTAAGATTTAGGGTGGTGAATTGTATTCTTACTCCGTCACCACATGTAAAATATATTGAATTGGCTGACGCAAATTATTCATTCTTAAAAATAGTAGCTTGTAAATCTATTTGGGAGTTAAGGATATGACACTAAACTCAGATGTTAGTAAAAATATTAGGTAGGTACGTATAATCTCACTCGTTCTAAGTCTATCTCGTTTTCTTTCTTTTGCAGATTTATTACCTTGTATAGAACATCTCATCATCTAGCATAGATTATTTTCTATTGTATAGAGTTATCATTCTCTTGCATAAATATCATCTGCATCTTACTATAGGTAGATGCAGGGAGTGGTGATAAATATTCTTACTCTGTTTTCCATAGGGATAACTTTTATGGACGTATATAGATAACATACCTTCAAAGGAGGGAATTGTAAAAACAAAATTCGTCATTTCGTCTCTTATATCATGAAGAAGGTACGTATTTTATTCATTAGACGCTAAATTGAATAAAATTACATATAAATAATTCTGTTAACTGTTTCATAGTGCCATATTATGTACGTATATAGAATGATTAATAAAAATAAAAACAATATTCACTACAAAAGCTAATGAACACAATGCCATGGCATCAAGCCCTTCGACATCTGCATTGAAATCATTTCACAAAAACCAAAACTAATAAAGGGCATATACTCCCAAAAAATAAGCTTTTAAACAAATAAACTATTACATCACTCAATATACATATTAAAGTACGTTATTTAAATGGCATAGAGTTGAAGTTTCTATAATTAGTCAGTAAAATTAACTTTGTAATCGTCCCCTAAGCCAAACCATGATTAATCAGTGGGCATCATAAAAATATGATATTCTATTGAATTCGGGGTAAAACTTGAGTATATAAAACCATTGTATTGCGCCGTTTAGTAGATCAAGGGTTTGTAAATACATCCGAAATCTAACGGGGTTGGATTTCAAACGATTATTACAAAAGTTTGTATTATAGGCTAGTAATATAATACGTTATATAGAGTAAAATACAATTCATCACACCCTCTCTTGCCTGAGGAAGTCGTTTTTTTTATTGCTTATGGTGACAAACGAGCCTGATGGTAAGTGTCACTGCGGCCCATGGACCTTTGCCAATGGTATAGCTAGGCCGCTGCCTAAAAATACAAACCCCGAACCCACCTCAGTTGGGCTTCCGGCTCTCTCGTTCATCGAACGAAGCGCAATAGCACATTGCCATTACTCAGACGTCGATCTTCTGCGAGAGTGTGGTACTACCCCGGACGGACCGGCTGTAGATACAGAACTGTCCACAGAGTGGTCCTACCACAATTAAAATTAAAAGATGGTTAAGGATTACAATATGAATACAATAATTACGCAAAAAAAGGACAGCTCGAATCGAAACCCTATATCAACGCGTCTGACCAGCGTCAGTATAGCTCCATTTCCCTCTTACTATGGAAGAGGTCCGAGTCTAGCAGTGGTAGGTATGTGAGCTGAATATAATTATGAATATAATACGATTCAAGATAAATTATTATTGGTAAAGTGATTTGGTACCTACAGTTCGCCAGGCGGTAGTACCTACGTATCATTTCGAAAAAGTGTGTAGCAGCTAAGTAACAATACTATCAACCCTCATTTTGCTCGTGGAGGCCGTAAAAGACAATTAAAAGCTTTATATCGACCTGGGCCAATTCCACCTGATGTCATCTGATCAACAATTGAATTGCCAAGGAGGGTTGACGTTAAGCAGGCGGCTAGCATAAAAGATGTATGTCCCACTGCTGGGCGCGAGCCTCCTCCATAATGGCAGCGAAATTCACCTACTTTACCACGCTGGTCAGACCTGTTCTTATCACCTCACCTCAGTTTATATACGTCCCAATGTAGGGCTCAAGCCTCTTCCATTATGGGAGGGAAATTGACCTACTATACCACGCTGGTCAGACGTGTATAGGCTTTTATTGCGAGTTTTCATTCTCTTGCATACATGTTACATGACTCTTATACCCCTTAGTCATCTTTTACAATCACTAACGGATCGGGGATGATAAATTGTATTCTTACTGCGTCACAACATGGAAGAATATAAGTTATAATTTTGAATAAACTTACTACGACAGTAACTTTACGATTTCGATCTGGCCACATTGCAAGCAACAAATTTTTATATTTGATTAAGAAAACCCAATCACCTAATTGTATAGATTGTAATGTTGTCGATGATCTTTACCATGTTCTAATGGAATGCGTTCGGAATGAGGAAACCAGAAATAAGATTTTTGGGTCAAAAAAAAAGTATGACATAGGCTACTGTAATTCCATTCTCGCGTTGCCACTATCAAGTAAGGCTTTAGAATTATACAAACTAGCTATAAGATAGTATATACTTATAATGTAATTAGATATAAATTAAATATGTGTATGTGGCGATATAGTCGCTAAGCGACAAATCCCTTTTCTTTATCAATAAATAAAAAAATAAAAAAAAAAGGAAACAATATTGTATATAATCTAATCGCATAATAAACAGCTACAGACATTTAACTCCATAAAAGCACACAATATCTATAAAAATACAAAACAAAACGGATAGATCAGAGAACCAACATAATTCCTCTAACTTTATAAACGCGTGACATAAGAAACAAAACAAAGATACGTGTTACAGCACACGTGTATCTCAATATATTGGTAGCATCAACATAAGAACTTTCCGAACAACTGTGAACAAAGTACTACGATCACACAATACGCCAATACGAATGGTCCCCTTTAGGATTTAGTTGCAGTGGTAGCGGAAGCGATTAATAACGCATCGCTAAGTTTATATCGAATACATTCATAATTGAAGAGATTTACTTAACTTATATTTATTCCGTGTGGTGATGGACTAAGAATACAATTCACCATCCCTTATATTACCCGTGGGTGATCGTAAGAGACGACTAAGTGATATAAAACGCATATAACATCTATGCAAGAGAAGGAAAACTCGAAATGAAACCCTGTACCAACACGTCTGACCAGCGCGGTATAGTAAGTTAATTTCCCTCCCATTACGGAGGTGGCCCGAGCCCAACAGTGGGACATATATGGGCTGTGATGATGATGACGATGACTTAACTTATATTAAATGCATAATATATTATATAAGTAAATTACAAACATCAAATAGTAAGTTATCAACCCAATACCTATTTTCCATTTAACTGAAGATATCAATGACCAAACACAGTGTGATTCTTGTTGTTTATTCAAAAAATAATAATTAATGTGACATCCTCAGAAAAGGTAAAAATGTTACTGAAACTGTGAAAACTTTTAAATTAAATAATTTAAAATATAGGTTCAAAATCTGAATTAAATAAATAAATGAGGGCAAGAAAAAAATAATTGCAAGAATTTTTCTTGCCCTTATTTCATTTTTCAATTGAGCTTGTTAGTAAAAAAATGAGTTAAACTAATTTTCAACATATACTTTAACTAAACTATACATCCGTCATTTTAATTACGTAACATATCATCATTCTTCTACTTTTATCCCAATTACTTGGGGTCGATACAATATGTACTCTTTTTAATAGTACACATTGTAAAAGTTATTGGCAATAGTTTTATGACTGGCCACCTGTCAAACGTCAACCCTCCTTGGGAATATAATTGTTGACCAAAGGGCATCAGATGGAGGTGACTCAGGTCATTATAAGGCTCTTAGTCGTCTTTTACGACATCCACGAGCAAAGTGAGGGTTGGTAGTATTCGTAGCCACTACCACACAGTCATATATAATATTTTAATTTCTTTTGCCTGCTTCTATTATATTTAATCTATCCATGTCTAGCATTTGTTTTTTAATTTTTACATACATATCATCACGCCATATCCCTTGCAGGGTAGGCAGAGAGAACAGAGTGCCAGAGAACTCTATCTTTGCATACTTCACTCGCTTCCTCAACATTCATAATTCTCTTCATACACGCTTGCCGGTTTCGGAGACTCTTGACTCCACCTTCCTTCAGTACATGACCGATCTGGTCTAGGTAGGTTAGTCTCGGTCTCCCACGGTTTTTTTTGGTTTTTTTTTTAAATTTTTTATACTAAATAAAGACAGATCACAATATTTATCTGTGTTTAAAACGCTAACTACGTTTATATTAACTATTTTCCTTACCGACAGTCAAAGGTAGCAGACAGTGATAGCAGAGATCACATCTGATGGCGTTGTATGGAAATAGAGAACATATTGCAGCAATACCAAGTAATTGGGATAATAGCAGGATAATGATGATGATGATGGTGAATCGAGAATAGGGACGTAAAGGCTAAGGTAAACAGCTTAATATCTAATACATATATTTTTAGATTGATGTATATCGCGCTCGCTATTCGCTTGTGCAACGACCAATGCCTTAAAAATTCATTGTTGAGAAACATGAGGAAAGCAAACGCAATATGGTTGAAATTCGGGAGTCGGTGGAGCACGTTGCGACACGTGTAATCATCATTGCGATACGCATCTTATCTAAATTGTGCAAGTAAAATTGGTGGCAACCGCAAAAGGCGAATACATTTTACTTCCATCTTCCCCTTACTGTGTACATATATATATCTTAATTAAACGAGTGTTTTGCCCTATTTTATGTATAATAGGATTGCTTTACAAGATGACTCCTCGAATTACACAACAAAACCTTATGTTGAAGGATCCTTTATGAAAATAACCACACAAGAAGAAAAATGTCTTTGACTTGGCAAATTTAACAAGGAATTGATCAGCATAATACATAAAAAATAACCATAAACTGACCGTTAAATATATAAAAAGGAAAATGATAAAATTTATATCAAACGTGAATGTATACATAATTCAGGTTTCAGATGCTCAAAGAGTATTAGAATAGGGTAAAGCTGCTATCCAAGACCTGTGAAACGATGACATACGTTCAATGCGTGAAGTAAATTCGCTAGTTATAAGACAGAGGCTATAGAGCACCATATATTGGTATGCTACACGCTTTGGACAAAAGCGGGCAATGTGAGATACAGGGAGAGGACAGAGAGTGTACACGAGCCCTAGTTTTGACATTTTGTATAAAAATATTATATTTCCTCACGACCGTTTATCTTGAACCAAAAACCCGAGCCTTTTTTTTTAAGAAAACAATAACTGGGGTAAATATTTGCTTTCATTATATGGTAGAATTCAGCATTTTAAAAAATACATACATACAAACATAACCTCACGCCTGTTTCCCAGATGGGTAGGCAGAGACTATGGATTGCCAGAAACCACGATCCTGACATACCTCCATTGCTTCATTCACACTCATCACAGTCTTCATGCATACTTTACGGTTCGGTGTTCTCTTAATCTGACCTTTCGCCATTTAAAAAAAATAGTTTCATCTATATAGTATAATGACCTACTTAATTAATCAAACTACCTAATCTTCTAGCGTTTTAGTACTAAATTTCAAATGTATAAATCGCTACCGCTTATCACTATGCCCAAAGGCTGGAATGTTGCGCATTAAGAAGCGGGGCACGCGTCTTGCTAAGCGAGAACCTTATTACTCCACACGCGATTTGCAAGTGAGGTTTGTGACAACCCTAACAGTATTACCCACTGAGAATGTCTCCCACTTATTTGTGCGAAGTTCTAAATTATTCTCAAAGCAGCCTCTTATACATCGTGTTTTATCTACATAAATATGTTTGATACGTGATATTTATTTTTAGTTTTGGCAATCTATTTTCCCTTGTGCCCTATAATCAATTCTCACATAGCTTGTTCTGAATATAATGTAAGAAATATCGAATGAAACTGTTCTGTAAATAAAAATTATGTTTTCTGATTCATAAGGCTTCTAGAATGAATAAACGTGATATTTCGATAAAAACCCCAACTACAACATTAATACAACCGTGTATCTGTTTTCCTTTTATTTATAGTTAAAAACTTTAATACCCGAAGAGATAAGTAGAGGTTGAAACACATTCACATTTCACCACATAAGCATTTAGTCGCATGTAATAAGGAACTTGGCTATTATTGCTAACTAGCTACAGTTACAATCTCGTACTAGATTTTGCGAATTATCTAAAAAATCACAATATATCAATGATATTTGCAGAAAAATCGAAAATAGTATATTTGCATGAAGATTGGTTTCAAACTATTCCCTGTGCGGTGAAAGATTAAGATGTGTCTCTAAACCTTAGTTTCCAGAGGAAATTCTAAAAACCGCTGAGATATCACAAATCTGGTAGTCAACTTATAATACTAAAAGCGATCGATAACCCACCTGGTACGCATGCCAGTTAAAGAATTATAGTCTACATATTTTTATTATATCCGTGTGGTGACGAAGTAAAAATACAATTCACCATCCCCCTATCTTACCCGTGGGTGATCGTACGAGACGACTAAGGATATAAAACGCATATAACATTTATGCGAGAAAAGGAAAACTCGAAACAAAACCCTATACCAACACGTCTGACCAGCGTGATAGAGTAGTTCAATTGCCCTCCCTCTATAATAGAGGAGGCTCGAGCCCAACAGTGGGACGTGTATGAGCTGATATGATGATATTTTTATAAATGAACGCCTTGCTCTAAGACAATAATCACTGTATTGCGGAGGAGTTTACAACTTTATAATTAATGTAGTTATTTTACACACAGATTCAGTACAACGATTTATACGTGGTAATTGAAGTCTTGACACTTAGCACAGTAGGTGTCTTACACCAGCATTTTGAGAAGATCGTCTCTAATAGCAGACATCGATAAAGTAATGAATGATTCCACATCCATGAGCCCAGTAGCATACCTATACCACTCAACAATAGAGTCAATGAATAAAATTATATCTATACATATAAAAAACTGTGTGGTAGCGGCTACGAATAATACCAACTCTTACTTTGCTCGTGGATGTCGTAAAAGACGACTAAGAGTCTTATAACCACCTAGGTCAACTCCACCTAATTCCGTTTGGTCAACAATTACATTCCCAAGGACGGTTGACATCTGGCAGGCGGCCGGTCATAAAACTATTGCCAATATCTTTTACAATATGTACTATGAAAGAAGAGTAAATATTGTATCGACCCCAAGTAATTGGAATAAGAGTAGAAGAATGATAACTTAACAAAAACAATTAAAGTGTATGTTTGTAATTCCAAATTAACAGCTCTTCACTAAATATATATGAAAGTATATATAGGACTGAGATAAATACTTTATTTTTTCAAATTTCCGTGTCTCTCTGTTTGTTAACGACTGGACCCATTTTAACAGGACTTTCACTGGCAGGTAGCTGATGTTATAGGAAGTAGACTAGTGGACTAGTTTAATTTTAGAAAGATAAAAAATAGAATTCCCAGAAACAAAATTAAAACCATTGAGAGACGCCGAATGAGACTAAGCGGGCGACTGGAGCCTGGGGAAGAACATAAGCTAACTTTATATCAACAAATCACTGCGAAAGCTGTGAGTAGGTGTATAAAATTGTATAAGTAACTCAATTTCTGTATTTCAGTAAAAATAAAGCATCCGCCGTGTACGATGGATTCGAACAGAAGTTAACTATCAATAAGGGTATCTTAGTTAATATTCAGACAGCGTATATCTCAATACAGCCCAATCATTAGTAAGGGTCACAAATGAGCAAGCATTGCCCAACACTGATCAGTTATTTAGATATAATGTGTATATGTGTTTTTGTGTACTCGTATGTGCATGTGTGTGTATATGTACAGAAATTGCTGAAGAGCTGCTACATTTTTTTCAAGAAGACTTTCCGTCACGTTCGTTATAATACATTACTGCAACGGCCAGCAAAAGAGGAATTAATGGACGAACGTGTAAATGTGGGGCAGGCGAAGCCGGGGCACACATACGTAAGTCCATCACTACCTAGTTGTGGCCAAGGCTTGTATAGTACTTTTCTCAAATAATGCGCGGAAATTAAAACTAAGTAGTAATAAATAGAACTGTAAAAATGACGAACAACGAACAACATTTTGCAAAGAGTTCATTTGGCTTTTTTATTTAGTATCAAAGAGGTTTCTTTTTCCAGCCAGTTCGAAATTTAAATAAAACTCTGATAAGTCGTCTCCTCGGTGGCCATTTTTTGAAATAACAAATCGTTCCATTTTTAAAATACACGATAGATATGAATTTACATATAATATTAATTTGGCCGCTAAAACATGACAGATATGGATTTTCATACATATTTGCCGGCCGCTGCTCGCATGGATTTGGTCAGTAGGTACAGCAATTTCGATTTATCTCGAAGAAGGTTGTCAAAATAATGCTCAAATTTCCAAGCATGTTTGAAAAAAATATATTTCAATATTTAATTCAAATATACCAGCGGTCTGCTCAAAGGGAAGAAAGCGATATCTCGTGAGACTCCATGACTCACTCCTTCCTACCCGCTGTGATGTTCAGACCGTCGTCATGAAAGTCACTTAAAATAAAACACCTAAATTGTATTACAAATGACTGAAAAGATGGCGTAGTGCTTAAGCTACCGACCTTCAGCGACAGTTCTATGGGGTCAATTCCTACGCAGGACAATACTTTGTGCAATCCATAAAGAGTTGTTCTTGGTTTGGCTGTAATTTGTTTACGTTAATTAAAGTTTGTAAAGTCTACAGCAATACATGAATCATTTCTTTAGCGCAGCGTGGTGTTTTTAAAAAAAGCGCATAGAATTCTTTTCGGATATGGAATTTCTTAAATTTCTACTTCATCCAACCTTTACAGGGCAGAAAGAAAGCCCACCAAATTCCAAGTCTCTAGGGACAGTATTGGAAAATATGGATTTTTGAGTTAACACCTACGTAAACCCCTTTAGGGGTGAAATTTTTAAAAAAGCCGTTCTTTCTTTACCTCTGTATCGTAACACAAATATGTCTACCGAAATTCAAGCCTGTAGGAGCTATATTTAAAAACTGTGATTTATACACCCCAGCAATCCCCCTTGCGTGTGGAATTTCATAAAATACGTTACTTAGCTGACCTTTACTCGACGAAATGAATATTCCTACCAAATTTAAAGTCTGTAGGCCTTATGGTTCCAGAGATATCGTGATGAGTCAATGCATAGATGGAAATCTCTTATATATTATACACATATATATATATACATATCTACATCTGGTACACTATTGGACTCAGGATTTTTTTTTTTTATTGCTTATGGCGGCAAACGAGCAGGCAGCACACCTGATGGTAAGTGTCACTGCCGCCCATGGACCTTTGCCAATGGTATAGCTAGGCCGCTGCCTACCAATACAACCCTGAACCCACCCCAGTTAGGCTTCCGGCTCTCTCGCTCACCGAACGAATCGCAATATCACATTGCTATTACTCAGACGTCGATCTTCTGCGAGAGTGTGGTACTACCCCGGACGGACCGGCCCGCGGCTGTAGACAGAGAACTGTCCACAGCGTGGTCCTACCACAATAAAATCCCTTCACAATAAGAGAAAAATAGACCTATATGGTATATCATACTGATGTATTATGTATATAAGGTTTTATGTCGTTTTTTTTCTTGCATAGATATCTGGTTATCATATTCCTTGGTCGTCTTTTACGACAACCAGAAACGTAGTGGTGAATTGTATTCTTACTCCGTCACCACATGGAAACCAAAATACTATTAAATATACTTATATTCTATTGTTTCTCATATTTACACATATACTATTTTAAATGAATTATCAGGGAAAGCCAATTTGTTTATAAAATAGGAAAATAAAAAATAAATAAGGATCGTATAGCAAATGACTGTAATTTACTAAAAACCTATTTACTGATCACTTGAGTATTCGCATTATGATAGAAATGGCGCGTAGGAGGTAAATGATTCCTTCTACTCTTTTAACTCTTTATAAAAATCACTAGTTATGGCTGCATCTTCGGTAGGGTAGATTATTTATTTTATTTCGACCGAAGACAAAGACCGGGTTTTGGTGGCCCGCTCGTACGGTGAAGAGAGGTACATGTAGGGTGGGTCTACGAGGTTGTGCGCCGTTTTTTCGTCGTCCCGGATGGAATTAGCGGGGCGTAATTCGGGCGGCGGACCACACCATAGCCCGCCGCCGAACAAGGAGTAGATTACTTCATCTCAGCTCATATTATTATGATCCCACTGTTAGGCTCGAGCCTCCTCCATAATGAGAGGGAAATTGACCTAATATACCACGCTGGACAGACGTGTTGGTATAGGGTTTAGTTTTGAGTTTTCCTTCAAATATAATCTGTAAATTAAAATCTTACTGATTCACTCCAACTCTATATCAAACGAGTATATTTTCTTTTTTTTAAATATGCTTTATCAGACAAATCCTTAAAAAAACAGCATAAATTGTAGGAAATAGATTCGTATGTAGTTTATGAGCCAGTCCAGACGCATAATTCGATAGAAAATAAAGATGACAGTACATATTATCCATTGAAACAATGTAGATACATTTATGTATTTGGAAGTAACAATTTGTTTTCTCCCTTTCACCTTTGGTTGCATTTGCATTCTAGCAAACAATATACGTGATGGTAAGTCGTAAGTATTAGGGATGCAACCAGTTCATTATCCACTATAAATTTCCTCCGATTCTTTCGGTCACCGAACGAAGCGCACTAGGAAATAATTTCAACTCAGATGATGTTTTTCTGCAAGACTACTATAGTATAATAACTTTCAGTATATTATTACACAAAAGAAACATTTGAAAGCCAAAGAATCTATTGTTAATTAGCTAAGTAGTATAAATAAGCAAATACTGCATAGTAATCTCAATATAATATATAATCCGTGTGGTGACAGAGTAAGAATACAATTCACCACCCCCTATCTTACCCGTGGGTGATCGTAAGAGACGACTAAGGGACATAAAACGCATATAACATCTATGCAAGAGAAGGAAAAATCGAAATAAAACCTATACCAACACGTCTGACCAGCGCGGTATAGTAGGTTAATTTTCCTCCCATTACGGAGGAGGCCCAAGCCCAACAGTGGGGAATATATGGGCTGTGATGATGATGATGCATAGTAATCTGTATATCATTTTCATGATAATACTTCCATAGAATAAAGTTCATTCATTCATTCACATCATCACGCCATATCCCTTGCGGGGTAGGCAGAGAGAACAGAGCGTCAACGGATTCTTTGCACTGAATAAAGTATGACTTAAAATATTTAATCGTGGTATATAACAGAAAAGATAGTGCTGTGTAGTAGCGGCTACGAATACTACAAACAATCTGTTCGTGAGTGTTGTAAAAGACGGCTAAAAGCTTTACTTTGACCTGAGCCAACTCCATCTGATGCCGTCAGTCCATCTGAGGGTTAATATCAGGCAGGCGGCATGTCATAAAACTAAAGCAATATGTATGATGAAAGTGAAGTACTTATTGCGTCCACCCCATGTAGTAGAGAAAAGAATAAAGCGATAATGATAGAAGAGAAAAAAATAATTAGACTTGTAAACATAGAATTAACTATAAACTTTACTGATTTTTATTTCGATATAATATAAAGTTGCTTAATAAATTTAATTTCAAGAGAAAGAAATTTAAAAAAAGAAAATAAAATGAAAGCAATACAATATATTTTCTTGTTGTCTGTATAAGTACAAAACAAAAAGAAAATTAATTAAACTCAATAAAAATAAGTAACAAAAGTACAATCGCGCACAAGGTGTTTAAGCTTTAATTATTTTTTTTTATTTTATTTTATTATTCCGAAGGCACCTAAGCGTTCGGTGTAAAGTTACACGGCGATAAATAATGAGAAGAATTTAAGGGCGATCGTTAACCCTAATAATTTATTGAACGCATTGAGTGCGTTTTTCTCGTGATTATCATTAAATACAAAGAGAGTTACTAATTGACAATTTTATGTGGTTTGTTCAAGTAGTTTTTGGCATTTATACTCTTATAATTATAAATTAACTTACGTTTTAAAAAGAATTTTCAAATATATTCTATGGAAATAATAAGTTTCAATTTTTTTGTTTTTTTTTTAATTTTTTCCCACTTATAATAGCAACATAGGTGTTGTAATAACTATATATATATAACAACTACCTAATTAAACTAATAACTATATAATATAAATAATAACTATTACGCTATTAGCTTCTACACGCAGCTTGATCTATGGTGGAAATAAGAATTTGTTATTACTATCTGGGACCTCGAACTTAGTATCTCAATAGAGGCCGTTCATAAATTACGTAAGGGATTTTGAAGAATAATTTAGCTCCCTCGACCGTAAGACATCATAAGATCGCAACTACTCCTCCCTACCCCTTAATAAGATTTTTTATAAGAAAAGGCCCTATTGATCAAATATAACTCCGTTTATTCTGAAAATGTCTTTTATTACAATCTTCTTACTACAAGTAGGTATCATTAACTCACTGCAATAACAGTAGTGTTATTAATTTATCGCAGTTTTGACCAAAATTAGTAATTTTCAATTTAATATCTTACGTAACGGTCATGTACTGAAGGAAGGTGGAGTCAAGAGTCTACGAAACCGGCGAGCGTGTATGAAGGGAATTATGAATGTTGAGGAAGCGAGTGAAGTATGCAAGGATAGAGTTCTCTGGCACTCTGTTCTCTCTGTCTACCCTGCAAGGGATATGGCGTGATGATATGTATGTATGTATGTCAGGTTCACTACTCCCTTCCTTGCCTATAGTAAGAAGTTATAATATTCAGTCAACAAAACGCCTTACATAATTTACGAATACGGCATAGAATAGTTAGCCACGCCCATGTCGTGCGGCGTTCCACAGGGGTCGGTTCTGGGGCCGACCCTGTGGGACATCGGGTACGACTGGGCGTTGAGAGGGAGTCTCCCCCCCGGGCTGAGCTTGGTGTGCTACGCTGACGACACGCTCGTCACAGCCCGGGGCAGGACACTCGAAGAGGCGGCAAGCCTGGCCACTCTCGGCACAGAGGAGATGGTCAGGCGGATCGAGGCGCTGGGGCTCAGGGTGGCCCTAAACAAGACGGAGGCCCTACTTTTCCATGGGCCCCGTGTGAGGCTACCCATCGGCGCCTCGATAGTGGTAAACTCCATCCACATCAGCATCCAGGCCCATATGAGGTACTTGGGTCTGGTGCTTGACGGGCGATGGTGGTTCCGGGAGCATTTCCGACAGATTGCTCCCCGGCTTGTCGGCGCGACGTCCGCCCTTTCTCGACTCATGCCGAACGTGGGCGGACCCAGTTTCGAGGGCCGACGGCTGTATGCGGGGGTCATCCGCTCGATGGTCATGTACGGCGCACCCGTGTGGGCGAGGGCTCTGAACGCCCAGCTCAGGGCGGTTCTGTGGAGACCACAGAGAGCCATGGCGGTCAGAGCCATTCGCGGGTACCGCACGGTGTCGACAGAGGCGGCGTGCCTGTTGGCCGGGACACCCCCGTGGGACCTAGAGGCGGAGATGCTCTCCGACCTCTACCGGCGGGTTATCACAGCGCGCGAGGAAGGTGGCTCCCCATCGTTGAGCGAGATAGCCACCTGGCGCGTGGATGCCCGCCGAGACGTCATCGCCCGTTGGGCTACGCGGCTGGAGAGGCCTAGGCACGGTGTGGAGACCGTTGAGGCTCTCCGGCCCGTATTGATAGAGTGGATGGAGCGGCGGCACGGAGTCCTCACCCTTCGGCTGGTGCAGGTATTGACAGGGCACGGGTGTTTCGGGTTGTACCTGCACAGGGTCGTGTATAGGGAGTGGACTCCGGCCTGCCACCACTGCAGGAGTGACGAGGACACGGCGCAACACACGCTGGAGGTGTGTCCGGGATGGGAGCGGCAGCGCCGTGACCTCGTCGCTGTCATCGGTGCCGACCTGACGCTGCCAGCCGTCGCGAGGGCGATGGTCGACAGCATCAGGAACTGGGACGCGGTCGCCGCCTTCTGCGAGGCTGTCATCTCGCAGAAGGAAGCGGCGGAACGGGCAAGGGAGGATTCCCGCGCCCCGGGCCGCCGCCAGCGGCCGGGGCGGCGCAGGCGCGAATACCTGCGCCTGATGCCGCCCTAACCGAGGCTTCGGGTGATCGGACCGGGGAATTGTCCGGTCACCCGACGTGAGGCCACCGCGTGAGGGCGACGCCCCGACGGCGAAATCTGTTGGGGCGTCGACGAGAGGAACCCGCGAGGGTGAACCGCCGGGCGGGTCACCGAAGTTAAAAATCGGGTCCCGGTGACCCGCTCGCACGGCGAAGAGAGAGGAGTTTTTACGGTGGGTCTATGGGGTCACGCGCCGCCTTCTCCGTCACCCCGGACCGATCTGGCGGGGCGAGACTAATCCATAGTCCACCAAAAAAAAAAAAATATATATATTATATAAGAAAATATATAGAATAGTTAGCCTTTTTTCTTGCAGTAATGTTATAACGCCTGTGTACATTAGTCCCTTGCAACTTGCTCAGGAAGTACAGCATGGTGAAATAGTCAATATACACATATGACTATTATTATATCATTTAACTCGTACACACTAAACTTATCCCATAGGATCATCGTAAATGTTCTCCATAAAATATTTTAGTTGTCATAAATCACGGGAAATTCCTTGTTATCGTGTTAACATGCGACCAAGTGTACACTAATTGGAACTCAACTAGTTTATTTCAGTAATTAATTTTAATGATTATTGAAGTGATATCGTTAAGTGACTTAGACCGCAAACATATTTTACATACATACATACATACATATCATCACGCCATATCCCTTGCAGGGTAGGCAGAGAGAACAGAGTGCCAGAGAACTCTATCTCTGCATACTTCACTCGCTTCCTCAACATTCATAATTCTCTTCATACACGCTCGCCGGTTTCGGAGACTCTTGACACCACCTTTCTTCAGTACATGACCGATCTGGTCTAGGTACGTTAGTCTCGGTCTCCCTCGGTACCTACATCCTTCCACTTTCGCATTGTATATCTTCTTAACCAGACGTTCGTTCGGCATTCTTTCCACATGTCCGAACCATCGGAGCATTCCCTTTCGCATCTTTACACCAATACTCTCTTTCATACCTACTCGCTCTCTTACGTCGTCGTTACGAATGCGGTCGGTCAGCCTAACTCCACAGATTTGCCGCAGAGATATTTTATTTATAATAAAACTACTTTTACAGATTCTATCGCGTTTATATTTGATTTTTAATTTCCCGATGTTTCGAACACTTGTCAGTGATCATGGTCACGGTCAGTCCTCCCGCGACCATGATTACTGAAAAGTGTTCTAAACGTCGAGAAATTAAAAATCATATACAAAAACGATAGAATCTGTAAAAGTAGTTTTATTTCAAATATGTAATACTCACGTAAACATTAGAAGTCGTTATGTTTTATTAATATAGGAGTATTGATAATTAGGTATTTAAATGTGTATTAATATTAATGATTGTTGCTTCCCTTTCCGTGTGGTGACGGAGTAAGAATACACTTCACCACCCCCTATCTTACCCGTGGGTGATCGTGAGAGACGACTACAGGATATAAAACGCATGTAACATTCTATCCCAGTTCCTGACGCCGTCGACCGCGTCCCAGTTCCTGACGCCATCGACAATCGCTTTCACGACAACCGGCAGCGTCAGGTCGGCACCGATGACAGCGACGAGGTCACGCAGAGGCAGGACGGAGTCAACTCCCTCCTTGCGACCGTGCAATAACAAGCCCTAAGGTCTCTCAACCCAATCAAATTATTTATAAGACATAATATCATATTATATTATTCATAGAACAAAACTATTGTATAATTCAGCGATGTTGTAACACGCCCTTTTAATGATTAATATGACTCTCTTTTCTCATATACAGTTAATACAAATATCTTACCTGCACGTGCCACAAAATGCCAGGAAATAAAAGATTTAAGTTCATCACCATCACCATTCTCCAACTCATATCCCAATTACTTGTATCGATACAATATGTACTCTTCTTTTATAGTACATATTGTAAGAAGTTATTGGCCAATAACTTGTTTGTTTTGTTGTTTTGTTTGTTTTATGACTGGCCACCTGCCAGACGTCAACCCTCCTTGGGAATGTAATTGTTGACCAAACGGCATCAGATGGAGTTGGCATAGGTCGTTATAAGGTTCTTAGTCGTCTTTTACGACATCCACGAGCAAAGTAAAGGTTGCTAGTATTCGAAGCCGCTACCACACAGCGATAAAACACTGAAATTAAATGACATTAAAGCAAAATTCGAAATAGAAATCCTATATTTTTTATCTTCTTAAAATCTTATAACAAGTATATTGCCTCAAATTACTGATATTTAGCATTTAATATGCTTGATTATTTATAAAAATCCGATTACGAAGCGAAAATATATATTGCCTTCTATTTATAGCGGCGCTCGAGTCCAAATTTGGGAGTAAATATAACACTTAAATATTCTAAGCAAAAAAAAAATGCATAACGATGAAATTCAATATACAAACATAAACAGTTTTATTTAATAGTATAGAGTACATATAAGCTAATTCAATAACGGTAAATTTTCCTTCAAACAAAACAAATCATAAATAACTATAGCTTATTCAATCAAAACCGTACACATATATCTTTCTAGAACGCCAAACGAGGAGAAAACGAGATAGATATATATATAATATTTAAGGCCATTTTTCCTTATTCTGCGTACATAATCCATACTTGTTATCTAATACAATACATTGGCTTTACACAATAAGTAAAAGGAAGCTGATCACAAACAATATTCCGGTAAAAATATCAAATTTCACCAAAGCTCGGGCAAGAAACTATTAGATTACAAGGATATTACCAATGAACTATTTATCCTTTCTAAGTGTGAATCGAGTGAGTTAGCGTTATGACTTTTAATAACGAGCATTCTTTAGAACAAATTATGTCACTTTTAGCGTTCTAGCTTTCTTTCGTTTGTTTCTATTTATTATTATATTTCGTTAATATTTTAAAAATTCTCAGATAAATTTCAAAGTTTTTTTTGTGGCAGACACACAAACAATATAACCAAATTACTGAAATTTAGCATTTAATATGCTTAATTATTTATAAAAACCCGATTACGAAGCATAAAAATGTGAATGTCCTACAATAGTTCACGGTGGTGTAAGTGGCAGCACGATTGGGCCGGACTCCCAATAGGTGCGGGTTCGAAGCCCGCTTTGTGACATCATTTTTCGCTTCGTAATCGGGTTTTTATAATAAAACCAATTTAGTAAATATTAAATAACAAAAACAATCAAAAATGTACCATATATTTGTTATTGCTGATGGTAGACTAGGGTGCTGCCTACCAATATAAATCCCAAATCTACCCAGAAATTTGGGCTTCCGGCTCTCACCGAACGAAGCGCAACAGCACATTGACACTGTTTAGACGTCGTCATTTAATTTGCCTTTACCATGGTAATGAACTAAGAATACAATGTCACCGCTACTTTCTCTATAGTGATTATCCCATTAGGCCATTAGAATACGTGAGCTATACCAACCCGTGTGGCGAAATGTTCTATGCATATGTGAAAGTCTTTCCCATGTGCAATATACTCAATGAAATATACAAAAAATACAAAAATGAGACATCGAGAACTATAAAGAAAATGCTTTTAGACGAGATGGGGCACAATTAATATTTAGGATATATATCACAATGTATCGCATTACTTTAAAAAAAAGTAATAGTTACTATTACTGTTTTAGTGAAATTAGACAATTGTTGTTTCTTTTAGTCAGTCAATCTTAATAAACAACAAATACATGTAATATACAATATAATAAATACAATATAATAAACTATTTAAAACTAATTCTAAACAATATAGGATATATATTAGACATATGCATTGTTTTGTATATTTGTCACTCCACAACGCTAAAAACGAAATTATTAAATTATTTCATTAGGTATAGGTACTTTTACACACTTGTACACACAGGTAATTTACAACCGTTTTTTTTTGTGGAGAAGCCTTTTTTTTGCGGTGGACTATGGACGTGGTCGCGTCTCGCCAAATCGGTCCGGGGCGACGGAAGAGGCGGCGCGCAACCCCATATACCCACCCTGTAAGCACCTCTCCTCGCCGTGCGAACGGTCCACCGGTACCCGATCTTTGTCATCGGTGGCCCGCCCGGCTTTGTGGACAGGCTATGGTATATTCACACCCTGCCCATTTCATCCATCTCCATGAAGGGATAGCGTGCGACCCCATAACCTATCATAATCGTACCTCTCAATGCCGTGAGAGCGGGCCACCGGAACCGATGTTTGGCATCGATGGGCAGAAAATTTATAACCAAGGATAATGCGACATACGACATTTTAATTTCTGTAAATGATAACTTAAAGATTATTATCAATTAATGTTAATCTATATATTAAAATAGTGCCTTTCTACAGGAATAAAATATGTTTTTAGGGTTCCGTACCCAGAAGGTATAAACGGGACCCTGTTACTGAGACTTCGCTGTCCGTCCGTCCGTCTGTCTGTCATCAGGCTGTATCTCAAGAACGGTGATAGCTATACAGTTGAAATTTTCCCAGATGATGTATTTCTATTACCGCTATAACAACATATATACATACATACATATCATCACGCCATATCCCTTGCAGGGTAGGCAGAGAGAACAGAGTGCCAGAGAACTCTATCTCTGCATACTTCACTCGCTTCCTCAACATTCATAATTCTCTTCATACACGCTCGCCGGTTTCGGAGATTCTTGACTCCACCTTCCTTCAGTACATGACCGATCTGGTCTAGGTAGGTTAGTCTCGGTCTCCCTCGGTACCTACATCCTTTCACTTTCGCATTGTATATCTTCTTAACCAGGCGTTCGTTCGGCATTCTTTCCACATGTCCGAACCATCGGAGCATTCCCTTTCGCATCTTACCACCAATACTCTCTTTCATACCTACTCGCTCTCTTACGTCGTCGTTACGAATGCGGTCGGTCAGCCTAACTCCACAGATTTTCCGCAGAGATCGCATTTCGACCGCATTAATTTTACTATCATGCTCTTTTCTGCATACCCAACTCTCGCTTCCATACAGTAATGTTGGGACAAGCACTGCGTTATGTATTGCTACACGTGCCTTCTGGCTGAGGTGGTGGCTGCCGTGAAGTTGACCCAACGCTCC
Organism: Lymantria monacha; assembly: GCA_905163515.2. NCBI lineage: Eukaryota > Metazoa > Arthropoda > Insecta > Lepidoptera > Erebidae > Lymantria > Lymantria monacha. The sequence continues at coordinate 6,160,643 of LR991107.1, read as the reverse complement.
GTTCACTCTATTTCCCGCATTCACTCTTCGCTCTATATCAGTGGTGTACCTTCCATCTCGGCTAAATCCACATCCAAGATATACAAATTCATCCACTTGCTCTAGTACATCATTACCTATTGTTACTCTTACATCTGTTCTGGTTTTATCTCTTTCAAAGACCATCATATACCATTACCGCTATAACAACAAATACTAAGAATAAAATAAAATAAATATTTAAGGGGGCATACAACAAACTTCATTTTTTTTTAGTTTTACGGAATCCTTCGTGCGCGAGTACAACTCGCACTTAGCCGATTTTCTAAAAACATTTCAACGAAATCACATTTCTGCATTATGATTAATTTCTCGATCGTAACTCGCACAAAACAAAAAAGGTTAGTTCGAATATTAATAACATGAGATAGAAATCGTAGTATTATAGATATGTTCGCATAATGTAAGCCCCACAATATCCCGTATATAGTATTGTCAAGTTATGACCGATTGAATCCGACAGGATTATCGTTCCTTCGAGTATTTTTTTTTTTCGCTCGGACAGATGGTAATCACGGTTTTAGGTTCAAATCTTGTTTACCATATTGACATTTATATTATGCGGTACTGTAATGTCATTCTTATGCCGTCTTAAATGAGATTCATACCTATTTTTGACGCTTACTTGTTCATCGTATTTTACCTATAGAGTTCATTTACACTTCGCCGCGGTTGTAGTATTTCTACAGTTTAGTTTTCAATATGCCTCAATCATTGTCATTCTCCTACTCTTATCCAATTACTTGGGGTCGATACAATATGTACTTTTCTTTCAAAGTACATATTGTAAAAGTTATTGGCAATAGTTTTATGACCGGCCGCCTGCCAGAAGTCAGCTCTCCTTGGGAATGTAATTGTTGACCAAAAGATATGAGATGGTGTTGGCCCAGGTCTCTTAGTCGTCTTTTACGACATCCACGAGCAAAGCAAGGGTTGGTAGTATTTGTAGCAGCTACCACACAGCCACTTAATATGACCAATTATAAGTATATAATTTGTATAAATTATTATTTATAGTATACTTTTTTGTGTTATTACGGAGTAAAAATACAATTCACCACCATGGAGGTGGTCTAACGCAAGTCCTGAATGAAGACGGAGGGGCATATGGATATAATATCTATGTAAGAGAAGGAAAACTTAAAGTAAAACCCTATACTAATTTGTCTGTCCATCGTGGTTTAGTGGGTCAATTTCCTTCCAATTATAAATTTGCTTCGTAGTGTGGCGGCAGCTTGAGCCCAGCAGTGGAACGATCTGTTAGCAATAACGTTTAATTGATAAAGCAGTAACGGTAGTAAGTGTAACGGATTCGGAGTTATGGTTTCAATTCTTGGGCATTATATTTTTTTTTTTGAGCGTATAGAAATAAAGCATTATAAGTTGAATCACTATGAAAGTTATAAACAATAATAAAATCATTTATATCATCATCATCTTGATAGACTGCACAGATGGCGTAGTGGTTAACATACCGACCTTCCATGCCAGTGCCGTGGGTTCGATTCCCACACAGTACAACACTTTGTACGATTCACAAAATGTTACTCTGAGTCTGGAGTGTAATTTGTCTGCATTAATTGTTTGTACAGTCCCCCGTAATACAAGGATAATTTCCTTAGTGCAGGGAGAAATGTCTTTAAAAACAAATCTTACTCTTATCCCAATTACTTGGTCTCGATGCAATATGGAATCCTCTTCCATTGTACATATGTATTGCAAAAAATATTGGCAATAGTTTAACTAGCAGTCGCCTGCTTGAAGTCAGCCTCTCCTTGGAAATGATATTGGTGACCAAGCGGCATCACTCTACCTAGAGTCGCTTCAGTTTGATATAAAGCTTTTAGTCGTCTTTTACGACATCCACGAGCTAAGTAAGGGTTTGTAGTATTTGTAGGCTATCACACAGCAAAAATATTTTTTATATTCATAATAGTTAAATATGTCTTCTTTTTCTAAGAACGTAAATATACTATTGGACTTGGGCCTCCTTCACTCATCATTTTCGTCATTACCCTGCTCTTATCTCAATTACTTGGGGTCGACGCAATATGTTCTTTGCTTCCACACAATCATATTCGATGTCATATCTGCGGTCACGCCCTTCCTATCCATATCATGCTTCACGCAATCCATCCACCTTTTCTTCGGTCTTCCCTTACCCAACACCTTCAACATTCATACTTAAAACTTTTCTCACAACATTACTTTTGTCCCGTCTCATCACATGTCCATACTAACTCAGGCGTTCACTTTTTCAACTTTGCCGTCACTGGCGCTAATTTCAAACTTTCTTTTATACATTTCCTTCACTATAGGCGAAAAATTGACAGATCACATCACGCTGGTCAAGTGATGTCACTTCATGTCAAGTTTTTCTTCTCTTGCATCGTTGTTATCTGGATGTATAGGGACGTCCATTAATCACGTGATATTTTTTTTAGAATTTTCACCCCCCTCTTTAATGATACATGGTGAGATTCAAGACGCTGACACCTCTCACCCACGAACATCACGTGAATTTTTAGTACCTACAAAGAAGTAGCCCACAGCTCATTAAATTCTCGTTTTTTTTTTATACTTGCAAAAAGGTCTTTATACAGATCACCTATGGCAACGGCAAGTCAAAGTCGCACTACACGCCACTTTTCAGTTTAGAAATCGCAGCATTTGACGAAAAAATTAATACACGTGATATCTTACTACAACTACACCAAACAAGGGGAGGGGCCCTTGTGATATTTCGTGATTTTTGTCAACCCCTCCCCTTTAAAACCTCACGTGATTAATGGACGGCCCCTACCTATTAGTCATATTTTTCGAAATCTACGGGCAAGAAAGTAGTCGGTGAATTGTATTCTTATTTCCTCACTACAAGTAATGCATGACTTAATCCTCGTAATTTGAAACAGTGTATATCATTATATATTCCGTTTACATGTTGATATTACAACATAAGCTAAGCTAATATAACCTTTAATAACCGTACCAACGCCCGAAGCCAGCTCATGATCCCGAGATAAGCCGCTCTCGTATTCCGGCTCCACTGGACGGTATTTTTCTCCGAGTCGCCGGAATAAACTTGATCTTTTGAGGTTTTTTTTACATTTAAAGGGACATAAAAGTGATAGATAAATATACTTATCAGGTAAACGTCAAATATTCGTATGTGGAAATAATGTCTTTTTTCTTCTTTATGACATTTAAGATAACTAAACAATTTACTGAAAACTTCCGTAAATTTAGAGAAATAAACTTTTGTATAGAAACTACTTTCTATTAAAAAAATATAATTTTCATCAACATCATCATTTGCCTGCCCTCATCCCACGCTAAGTGGGGTCGACACCCATCCACAAAAAGGTGAAAACGGGCACTAGAGTAATAAAAGTTTAATACATTTTTTATTTTGTATTTTATAAGACACCACTAAGGAAATGATCCTTGAATTGCGGGGGATTTTACAAACATATAATTAACGCAGACAAATTACAATCAGACTCAGAACAATAGTCTGTGGATCGCACAAAGTTTTGCCCTGCATGGGAATCGAACCCACGGCTTTCGCATGGCAGGTCTTAACCACTACGCCATCTGTGCAGTCAAATATAGAGAATCATCAAATAAGAGATACAATCGACAAAAGTATGAAAATTAAAAATATAACTATCCGCGCATCTACAATTTTCCATCTGAACTAACGAGTAATAAGTTTGACTAAATTTATGCTTAACGCCAAACAGTATCCCAGTGTGTTTACAAACTGAAACTTTCTTTCTGCATAATTATTTACTTGCAAAATACTAAGATTTAATAAATTATTAATATTCTATCATAAGTATTGTAAACATACAGAAAAAGAATTGGAAAGGCAGCGCTAGGAAAATAAAATGTTAAAAACTAAAAAAAGAAAGTTCTGCACGATTAGAGTTTATGCAATGTGGAGAACACATAGGAGGGCGGATACAATGTGGACCTACATTTCAGTGGGAGTGTTACATCCGGCTGATCGGGATCTCCAGAAGCATGGGTTGGATTCTTCTGAGAAACTTTTAAAACCTACTACGGTCATTCACCCGCCTGTCAAGCATGGTGGTATTTTAACATTATTCTCACACCATTTTGATGATGGATAGGAGGAAATACGACTCTCTCATTGTTCTAGTAACATAGTACAATTAGCGAGGATATCCTCTGGTTAAAATCATGAGTTGGGTAAAGAAAGTGTTATTGGAGTTACAGATTTATTCAATTTTCGAATAAGTTTTTTCTCATAAAATTCTACCGAAGAATCTCAAAAATTGGATTTTTCAAGATTAACAACGATATCCCTACTCCTTATTAAGTTGGGTTAAAAATTATGGAAGGAAAGACTATTTTATCTTTTAAATAGCCAGCAGCCCGGTAAAAAATAAAATATCACGGATGACTTACAAAAATTACGTATTTAAAAAAAAATCTTTTTTAAGTAGTGAATTCACGTGCTGAATGTTGCACGTGAATTCACTACTTAGACTATTAAAATATCTATGTACTTGTTTAGGAATTACTAATAAACATAAGCGTTCTTTAAAATAGGAGAGTTTTTCATCCTGGCCACTGAAGACAAAAATCGAGTACCAGTGACAGCGGGTCACTGCGGCGCATGGCAAAAGAGGCGCTTTGCAGGTTGGGTCTATAGAGTCGCGCGCCGTCTCTTACATCACCCCGGGTCGATTTGGCGAGGCGTGCCCACCTCCATAGTCCAACGCAAGAAAAAGGACTTTAAATCATTTACAACAGTTCGAGTTTTTTCCTCACCATCATTATCTTAGCCCATATGTGTAACTTTTGGCTAAAATGTCCTCCAAAATAGGAAGGAAACCTGATTTACCACGATGATCAGATAGGTTGGTATAGAATTTTATTTCTAGTTTTTATTCCTATGCATGGATTTTGTCGTTTATCAAGGAGAAAGATAGGGTGTGATGAATTGTATTCTTGCTCTATCATCGCAAAAATTCGTTCTCTTATAGTGTTGATAGCTGCAAATATTCGTCCGTATATTTTCAATATAAAGCGGTCAAACAAAGTTCCACAGTATGCCGCAAGTAGCGTTTCCTTTACTTTTCACAACTATTTTGCTTTTGAAGGCATTGCTTTTACTAACCATGATGGTAAATTATAATTAAACACATTTCATCTTTGCTTATTTTGGCTTAATATTTTGACTGTTAGATTATTTTTTTCACGCTGACAGTTTCACCACCCCTTATCCTACCCGTGGGTGTTCGTAAGAGACGACTAAGGGGCATAAAACGCATCTAACATCTATGCAAGAGAAGTAAAACTCGAAACAAAACCCTATACCACCACGTCTGATCAGCGTGGTATAGTAGGCCAATTTCCCTCCCATTAGGTACGCAGGAGGCTCGAGCCCAACAGTCGGACATATATGAGCTGAGATGATGATGATGATGATGACAGACAGGCTCAGAACATGTTGACGTTATTCTAATGGCCCACTTAGACGGTTTTTACGACTCCAATAGGAAAGTGAAATCGATAACATTTTGTGTCAATAACAAGGAGATTTGGCTGCATAAATGGCGAAGTAGTTGAGATACCGATATACCGTATTAAGCATAGTAGGTTCGATTTCCACCAAGGCAATACTTTGTGCGATCTACTTTGTCTTGGTTTCAGTCTGGGTGTAATTTGTCCCCGTTACAGGCAAATCCCCCCGCAATACAAGAACTATTTCCCCAGTAAAGAATGTGGCCAGTTTAAAATAAAATCTTACATACATTAATCCCTCGTCCTCAATCCAATTAGTAAATAAATACAACAATGCACTAATTTTGTGCTGGTTGCAAGTTCAAAAAGAACGTATTGAACATTCCTTTTGATAACTTCGGATAAGTTTAAAACTTAATTCATTCTCAAATAACGCAAGTGAAAACTAAAACCGATAATTACAAGTTTGAACCCATGACCGATACAAAGAGAGTACGTAGCAAAGGGTTGAACTGTAGATTAAGTTGCATTTGATTAGTTTACTATTACTTATAAAGTTTTGTTTACAACTATAGCCCTTTTTGTATATACCTATAGCTTTAACTTTAATACTGAAGAAAAGGACTTAAAGAGAAGAAGAGGTACTTGTACGGCTGTTTATAGAGTTATATGCCATCCCGAGCGGTTTGGTCGGGCTGTGACTGAGCCTATCCCAAAAACAACTAGTCCAGGTATACCCTTGACCATGCCCATATCGACAACTAGGGTACGCAAGCAGATAACATCATTGCAAGGAACCCACCTGTCTTTCCGTATTATGACGAAGTACTAATACATTCCACCAACCCATCTCTTTTTTCCTTTCTCGCTTGTGTGTATCGTAGGGATATAATATGAGTATAATATCTATATAAGAGAAGGAAAACTTGAAAAAACACTATATAAACCCGTCTCTGACCAGCGTGGTATAGTAGATCACCAACATTTATATTGTTTCGGCAGCTCGTGCTTAGCTTTGGGACGTATATGAGCTGAGATTATGATGATCAATCCATTTGACCAGCCGAGTATATGCATAGTAGGTAAATTTCACTCCCATTGTTGAGGAGACTCGAATTTGGCAGTTCGATGTAAATGAGCAGAGACGATGTTAAAGAAATCCTTGATCAAAAACTTTATCCGTAAAATATTGCTTGGAAATAACAACAATGCTTCAAATTATCTAAATACATACATACATATCATCACGCTATATCCCTTGCAGGGTAGGCAGAGAGAACAGAGTGCCAGAGAACTCTATCTTTGCATACTTCGCTCGCTTCCTCAACATTCATAATTCTCTTCATACACGCTCGCCGGTTTCGGTGACTCTTGACTCCACCTTCCTTCAGTACGTGACCAATCTGGTCTAGGTAGGTTAGTCTCGGTCTCCGAATCCGAATGCGAAAGTGGAAGAATGTAGGTCAGTACCTACTTTCGCATTGTATATCTTCTTAACCAGACGTTCGTTCGGCATTCTTTCCACATGTCCGAACCATCGGAGCATTCACTTTCGCATCTTTACACCAATACTCTCTTTCATACCTACTCGCTATCTTACGTATTATTATTAAATTAGTATTATTTTATTATCTAAATCATCAAGTAATATTATTATCATCATCGTCATCGTCGACCTATCGATGTCCACTATTGGACATGAAGCGGTTAATATTTTGTATTCTCAACACGTTAGTTCACAGATAATATATAAGATAAATTCATGTACAGTGAATCATGAACAAGCTCTCAATTTTACATTATTACCTCGACAATATCTTCATATACTCACCAAAAGGCCATCATGTGGGCCTACCCAGCAATTATTATATACATCGATATATATTTATCGAGATATGCTAACAAGTTCGCGAAATATATCGAACGAAACTCTCATCGGTAACATACATCTTGTAATAAAAATTCGTTGATCGTGATTAAAGCAAGATGAAGATTGATGTACTTTCAATGCTTGAGGCAGCATTATCATGATCATCCTGCTCTTATCCTAATTAAGAGAGGAACTAGCAGTAGTAGGACAACGCTGTTGAGAGTTTCTGTCTACAGCCGCGTCCAGGGTAGTACCACACTCACGCAGAAGGTTGACGTCTGAGCAATAGCAATGTACTGTTCGTTCGGTGAGCGAGAGCCGGAAGTACAAGTGGGTGGGTTTGGGGTTTATATTAGTAGGCAGCGGCCTAACTATACCCTTAGTATTGAAAAGGTCCATGGGCGGTAGTAACACTTACCATTAGGTGTGCTGCTTGTTCGTTTACCACCATAAGCAATAAAAAAGGCAACTCAATGTGTATTCTTCTTCCATTATATATCTTTCAAAAGTTTTGACAATAGTTTTATGGACAGCCGCCTTCTAGACGTCAATCCTTCTTGGGATTATAACTGTTGACCAAACGACATCAGATAGAGATCGCGCAGGCCGTCTTTAACGACACCCACGAGTAATATAAGGTTTTGCAGTATTCATAGACGGCAGCACAATTGCTGCCTGTTGTAACTGATGGTAACAAATACATAATTAATAAAAGAATAAAAGATTTTTACGAATACAGTTTATATGATGGACTGAGAATACTATCGTATATTTCTTTGGTCAGGTGAATGACTGAAAACAAGAAAAATGTCAATAGTGTGTACCCACCTACCACCAAAGAAATTTATATTTCTAAATTAAAATAATCCTTTTTTTTGGGGCCAAGCTATGGAGTAGGCTAAATCCGTCAGGGGCAACAGGAGAAGCGGCGCCCGATCCCATAGAACCGCCCTACATGTACCTCTCTACGCCGAGCGAGCGGTCCACCGGAACCCGTTCTTTGTCTTCGGTGGCCCGCCCGGTAGTTTACCCTCGCAGATATCCGCTCGAGTCGATGCCCCAGCAGTTTTCGTTGTCGAGGCATCTTACTCATGCAGTGACATCACTTGAAATAATTCTTGTATTAAGGGGTATTTTACAAGCATATAGTTAACTGCCACAAATTACCCCTAAACTCAAAACAACAATTTTAGGATCGCAAACGCTTTGTCCTACATGGGAATTGCACCCATTAAATTTGGCTCGGTAAATAAATATTTTAACCGCTACGCAATATATGCAGTCAAAATTTTACACGGACGAATACAAAAATGTTGTAAATATATTCGGTTCGATATAAGAAAACATCCCAAATTCGCAACTGAACACTAATATTATTCAATCTCGATTCAACCATCGCATCGAGAATCGATTAACTTACAGAATTCGCATCAATTCTTTCAAATTATGTACGATCTTTTAATAAAATTACGATGCAAAATTGATTGCATCATCAAAATTAACCGATATAACCCGAATGTTCGTTATAATTATACGGTACTTTGATGGTTTCGAATGATCTACGTGATTGATTTCATTGCGCTACAATTGTGGCAAGTTACATAGATATTAATCTGACGAACGGTTAATTAAATTAATTTAATATTGTAGTGGGCAGTATACAGTTAACGAATGCGCGTTGAACTCGTTTACTACTGATCTTATAATGTGCTTTAATAATCTTTTTTACTTTTTTTTTAGTGATAAAAAACCATCCTGGAAGCGATCACTAAGGAAATAATCCTTGTATTGCGGGAGACCTTACCAAACATGGAATTAAAAGACACAATTTAGGACCACGCTGTTGACAGTTTTCTGTCTATAGCTGCGGGTCGGTCCGTCCGGGGTAGTATTACAGTCTAGCAGAAGATGGCAATTTTTTACGCTTCGTTTGGTGAGCGAGAGTGCCGGTAGCCCAACTTTCTAAGGTTTGGGGTTTTCTATGGTAGGCAGCAGCCTAGTTATACCCTGGTATTACAACGGTCCGTGGGTGGCAGTAACATTTACCAGTATGTGTAGTGCTTACTCGTTTGCCACCATACACAATAAAAATAAAAAAAAAACACTAATTACTAAATTACTCGCAGACTCAAAACAACAGTTTGTAGATCACACAAACTATTGTTCTGCGTAGAAATTGAACCCGCATTCTCGGTACGGCAGATCGATATTTTAACCATAACACCATGTACGCAGTCAATTGATTATTTTCAATAATTGATATCTAATTTTGAACTTAAGTATAAGATAATTTATAAACTTATTAATCTGTCATCCCTTTTTAACCGACTTCAAAAAGGAGGAGGTTCTATGTTTTTCTATTTGCCTATTACTAATCCCCACGGAGAAATAATGGTTCGGCAAGTGAGTTATCGGTTGCAGTCTCTAGTATTGTGCATCGGATCAAGTGCCGTAGAATGACTTACCTATAACCATCCGCCTACGTGACGTCAACTCTCCTTGGGATTGTAATTGTTGACCAAACGGCATTAGATGGATTTGGCTCAGGTCAATGATAAACTCTTGTTTATGACACCCACGATTAATCTAAAGCTTTGTAGTATTCGTAATGGCCACCACACAGTGAATCTATATTAACAAAGACTAATATTTTCATTTTTATTCTAGACATATATTTCTATTCTGCATTTATTAATGCAATTTATAATCTTGTGAATACAGACAGACTCCCACAGGGCGCCATATAACTTTATGGAGTTAGGTCCTTAAATTAATAAACATAATGCACGACCGTGTATAGTTATCTCATTTAAGTAATAATAAATGCAATTTACGGCATTATTCAGTGCATAATTCAATTTGTATGCAAATACCAAACAAAATTATTGCCATACATAAACAAACTAGCTTTTGCCCGCGGCTTCGACCGCGTAAAAGGTTACTTTCCTAAAGTTTTTCATTCCCTATTTTTATTTTACTCCTTAAGGGTTTCTTTTTTACAAAATTTTAATGTCACATTTATTTATATCTAATCAATAGCCTAAAAATAAGTTTCAAGCTTCTGGCTTTAAAAATGACGATACTTCCTTACAACTTTTCATCTCATTTTACAACCCTTTTTTGCATTAAAAAGTAGCATATGTCATATCAGGCTCTAGACTATATGTGTACTAAATTTCATTTAGATCGGTGCAGAAGTTTAGGCGTGAAAGAGCGACAGGCAGACAGGGTTACTTTCGCATTTATAATATGTAGTAATAAGGATAAAAAAACTCATTCAATAAACGCCACATAAAAATACAATAATGTATTGTATTTAAACGCAGCCGGGTTTCGAATCGGCGACATTAATCGTGTCAATTGTCCCTTTTGTTTTGTCTTAACTTTATTTATATAGGTGGATTGGGTCCGATTGTGGATCTTAAGTATTTAGCAGGGAAGTATTTGATATATTAATGTTGGATCTTTTTGGTGGTAAAGTTTGTTTAAACCTATGGAAGATGTATATATATATATATATATATATACTACCCTGTTTTAATGGAGTAAAAATACAGTTCACCACCCCAGGGATATAATATGCATATGGTTATGGTCCAGTAGTAGTAAGACCACGCTGTGTTGTGTTGACAGTTTTCTGTCTACAGCCGCGGGCCGGTCCGTTGGGGGGTAGTACCACACTCTCGCAGTAGATCGACGTCTAAGTATTGGCAATGTGCTGTTGTACTTCGTTCGGTGAGCGAGAGAGCTCAACTGGGCGGGTTTGGGGTTTATATTTTCATAGGCAGCGGCCTAGCTATACTCTTGGGATTGCAAAGGTTCTTACTATCAGGTGTGCTGGTTGCTAGTTTGCCACCAAAAGCAATAAAAAAATATGGCATCTATGCAAGAGACGGCAAACTCGAAAGAAAACCCTATACCAACACGTCTGACCAGCGTGGTATAATAGATCAGTTTCCCTCCCTTAATAGAGAAGGCCCGAGCCGGACATTGGGACATATGTGGGCTGAGATGAATGATGAATTAAGATATAATGTCTTACCAGATTATAACGTTATACAAAACACTTATTTTACAATTTCAGATCTTTAGTATTTTGAAAAAATCTTCTATCTAGCTTTATTATTATATCTATGGCTAGAATATGCAACAGAAATAGTTAATTCTTAAATTTGACAGTAACTTATAATGAAGCAATAATGGCGTAGCCCTTAAATTACCAACGTGTAGTGATCAAGTGGATTCGATTGCCACACAAGAAAATACTCCGTGATCCACAGATTGTTGGTCATTTGTTATAAGTGAAATTTGAATCCGTGAAATGTATAAAAATAAGTCCCCTGCAATACAATGGTTATTTACTTAGTGCAGTATTTTTTATATATTCAAGTAAAAATTAGCTATTGTTCGTAATAATTTAAGACTGCACACATGGCGTAGTGGTTAAGATGCCAGTGCTGTGGGTTACATTCCTACGCAGGACAATACTTTCTGTGATCCACGTAGTAATGTTATTCTGAGTCTGGGTGTAATTTGTCTGCGTTAATTATTTGCTTGTAAAGTCCCCCGCAATGCAAGGATTATTTCCTTAGTACAGGATGGTGTCTTGGTGCAGTTCTTGTCGGGGCATGGTTGCTTCGGCAAGTACCTGCACACGGTCGTGCGGAGGGAGTGGACTCCGTCCTGCCACCACTGCAGTAGCGACGAGGACACGGCGCAACATACGCTCGAGGTATGTTCGGGCTGGGACGGGCAGCGCCGTGACCTCGTTGCTGTCATCGGTGCCGACCTGACGCTGCCGGCTGTTGCGCGAGCGATGGTCGACAGTGTCAGGAATTGGGACGCGGTCGCCGCCTTCTGCGAGGCTGTCATCTCGCAGAAGGAGGCGGCGGAACGGGCCCGGGAGGATTCCCGTGACCCGGGCCGCCGCCCGCGGCCGGGGCGGCGCAGGCGCGAGTACCTGCGCCTGATGCCGCCCTAGCCGAGGCTTCGGGTGATCGGACCGGGGAATTGTCCGGTCACCCGACGTGAGGCCACCGCGTGAGGACGACGCCTCTACGGCGTAGCTGTCGGGGCGTCGACAGGAGAGGAGCTCGAGAGTGCATACCGCCGAGCGGGCCACCGAAGACAAAGATCGGGTACCGGTGGCTCGCTCGCACGGCGAAGAAGAGGTGCTTGCAGGGTGGGTCAATGGGGTTGCGCGCCGCCTCTTCCGTCACCCCGGACCGATTTGGCGGGGTGCGACGTCCATAGCCCACCGCAAAAAAAAAGAAAAAATAAAGATCCTATTTAAAACATGATGTATATAAACTTTCAAACGATTGTGTTCGCGCGAATTTTTCAAACATTTTCACGTACTTCAAAAATACATGACATGATGTTGTAAACAGCCTGATGCAGTAATTTTACGACGCTCGTAAAACTCAGCTGAACGAAGATAAAAGCTACTTGTTTATCGTTTAAGTATCAAGATTATATTTTATAACGCAAAAAAAAGGTATATTTTTTCATGTAACTTTCCTTGTCGATATGATCATAAAAATATCAAAACGTACATAAGATGATACCTTGTGTTATTAGGATAAATAAGTATCTATATTTCTTGTTATTTTTATAAACTTTTAATAAGTAACATGGCAGTAAACTTAAATGATTTTGACAACATTCTGCACTAAGTAAATATTCCTTCTTTATATATATATATAACGCATATAACATCTATGCGAGAGAAGGAAACCTCGAAACAAAACCCTATACCAACACGTCTGACCAGCGCGGTATAGTAGGTTAAATTCCCTCCTATTACGGAGGAGGCCCGAGCCCAACAGTGGGATTTTATGGGCTGTGATGATGATGATGAAATAATCCTTGTAATCTGGGGAATACAATTAACAGAGACAAATTACACCTAAACTCATAATAACAATTTATGATATACTCAATATATAATATAAAAAATTATCATCCTGTGTGGGAATCAAACCCATGACACTTGGGCACGGTAGTTCAATAGCTTAACCAAAATAATATATAAATAAGCATTTGAGTCAGTGCTATTTAAAATTTAGTGTACAAATCTAACATATAAATAATTTTGATGATAGCTGAAAATAAATATATCCTTTGACAATTTATAAAACAAGTATTTTGGGTTAATTATAATCTTAAAATATCATTATATCTTTTATTTGCAAATCTCACAAGCAATCGCATGATGGAAAAATGGATCCTTCTTCTTCTTCTTGAAAATTGTTTCCCAATACTTATAAAAGTGGTAAGTTTTTTTTAACAGGCAATAGTCTGGTAACATTCTGCTCAAACTCTCCAAAACGACCGAAGGGACGAGGTGTATACTGTATACCCAAAATCTGCCTATTGCATTTTTGTAACTATTTGGACTAACCACCGGTATCAAGTTCTTGTCTTGGCTGGCCAGAATGACTGGAAAGTTAAACGCCAATTGAAAAAAAAAATACAATGTTGCCATATCTTTCATCAACAAATTCTTAAATTCAAATCCCTTTTGTTTTATTACTGATATATGTTTGCTATAAAAGTACTTAACATTCATAATACTGGCAACATTTATTGCTTAAACGTGATAAGTGGCACCATATGCTGTTGAATATATTATACATTGAAATGATTTATTTAAAAAGCAAAATTATATAATAGTAAAAAAAAATACTGTCACGTTTTATAACAATATATTATGATTTAAATAGTTTACGAGTTTGAGGTATCGACGCTGAGAACTTGACCTTGAGGCTAGAGAAACCAATAAATTCACATTTAGAATAATTTTGAAAACGTTCTAGAAGTTTCAGTCATGAAGTTAATACAGAAAGTTTGAGAAATAAAAACAATGGGAAAATGTAGGAAGTATAAAGGTCGAATTAAAAAAAAAATCTATTTAAATTGGCGTGTGCTTGAAACCACACGACAGAAGTGAAAACTTCACAAAGCAAGACATTTTTAAGAATTTTAAGTAATGTTCAAAATGACTTTACTGTTAGTTAAAATCTATTATAACCGTATATAAAAAAATAAAATACATGCAATAAATTATCCGTGTGGTGACGGAGTAAGAATACTATTCACCACCCCATATCTTACCCGTGGGTGATCGTACGAGACGACTAAGGGATATAAAACACATATAATATCTATGCAAGAGAAGGAAAGCTCGAAACAAAACCCTATACGAACACGTCTGACCAGCGCGGTATAGTAGGTTAATTTCCCTCCCATTATGGAGGAAGCCCGAGCCCAACAGTGGGACTTTTATGGACTGTGATGATGATGATGAAATAAAAGCCATTTAAAAAAATATTTCAAGGGAAACATACCAAAAATAGAACAAAATGCGGAGTAAACATGTGTTATTGTAGTGACGATGACGGAATAAGGATACAATTCACCACACTTTACTTTACCTAGGGCACCCTTAAAAGACTGCAAAAGATGTAATATATATATAATATTATTATATACAAAATATTATTCGACAGCCAATCTAATTTTTCAATGGATCCCGACTGTTTAATTGTTGTTTCATTATAAGAATATATTTTATTTTCTGCAATAGTATTCATTCAATAATATATTATAGAATTCTAGACCACCGAACATCTAAGTGCTTGTTTTTTTCTTTTAATTTTTTTTATTATGCACGTAGTTTGGTTCACTTTTTACGCAGTTGGGTTTTTGATTTTTAAATTATTTTTTATTTTATACTTTTTAGTTATGACTACCTATTTAGCTATCGCTATTTTACTTATTAATAAGTAGGCACCTACCTATATAAGTTTTTAACTGAGGTTAAATACTAAATCGTTTGAAGCTGGAGATGGGCGACCGTTGTCAGACATTAGATAATTTAGGTAGTCCAATATACCTACTAGATACTTTAGTATATGTTCATCCACATTCACACTCACAGTCATCACACGCGGCTTTCGTCTTTTCATCGTTTTCTACTGTCTAAAAACCTACATGTAAGAATGGTTGTTTTAACTCGATGCAACTTCAAATCGATATAGATACTAAACGACCAGTCGAATCGAACTAATGTTGAGAGAAAACTAAAAAAGATTTTTAAATACCTATTCAATGATACCCCACATGGCATAGTTTGTTTACTTTATTTTTTTTTCATTTTCACAATATAGCGTCCAGTAGTCGCCATATTAAATTTTCACTAACGTCATGTCTTTAGTGACACTCGCCGGACTAAGAGGAATCGATTGACGTGTGAATCATAAAAATCGGCCCAGGCGTTTGGTCGGTATAGTGCTTCAAAGGAACATACATACTTTACACAACATATAAACTTTTAAACACAATACCTACCACTCCTTTGCGTCGTGCAGTCGGGTAAAAAGGATAACTATACTAAATTGATTGCTAGAATAGATATGAATTCACCTATAGATAAGAGAATCAATAATCAGACCATCTACACTTAAAAATACACAAAGTTAATATTAATTTTAAATAAATTCAATTCATATTAAATTCGTTTTACGCAGACAATGTTCGCTTTAATAAAACACAACATTTTAGAGACCTGGTTACCCAGTTCGTCTCTGCGCATAATATAAAATATATTAAATAAACTTTGTGTGTTGTTTATGCGTTATTGTGGTGAATGCGGTGAGAATTTTATGACATTTGATTTAAAATATTAAACAGTGAATACTGAATAATACTTCTTCTTGGTCTATGAAATAATAGCTTTGTAAAATTCTAGCGTAGATTACCTACATTTAGCATTTTTAATCTTCAATTATATTTCAATTTAAAATAATAACTATATATGATACGCTACACACGTACAGGTGTGTGGTAGCGGCTACGAATACTACCAACCCTCACTTTGCTCGTGGATGTCATTAAAGACGATTAAGAGCCTTATAACGACCTGGGCCATCTCCGTCTGATGCTGTTTGGTCAACAATTACATTTAGGAGGGTTGACGTCTGGCAGGCGGCCGGTCATAAAACTATTGTCAATAACTTTTACAATATGTACTATGAAAGAAGAGTACATATTGTATCGACCCCAAGTAATAGGGATACGAGTAGGAAAATGATGAATGATGATGACATGATACGCCAATAACAATTTTTATTTTAATGACCTAACTTAACCTAACGAAGTAATCCTTGTAAAAAACATATAATTGACGGACACAAATTACACTCGGACTCGGAACAACATTTTTTGTATGGCACAAAATATTATGCTGTGCGCAAATCAACCTATCTATGTTTTTATGTTTATGTTGTCTGTATGAGACAAGACTTTTTAAACAATACGTCAGTTTTGTAAAAAAGCATATGTCATGTGTAAAACATCTACTAAAATTCATAAAAATTGGTTCAATATTTTAGGCATGATAACCGACTCACTACTACTACTATAAGTTACTTTTATATTTAGCAGGTATGTTCATTAATATTTTATTTAAAACAACTTGAAAGAAGAGAAGTAAATATCTTCAAAACAAAGATAGTTCTTACGTAAGATTCAGGCAATCCCATTAAGTATCCTTCACGCTGTGTGGGGGAGATCATAATTATTTCACTACACCCCTACCATTGTTTAAAACAAATTCACGACAAAAAAATAATAGTGAGTTTATATTCTTCTGTATATTTTGAAAGTGTAATATTCATTTACTTAAAGTTATTAGGTTAAAGTTTATAATAGGAATAACTCATAAATGTCCTTAAAATATCGCACCATGATTTAGATTAAACCTCAAAGTAATTTAAATCGTAATTACTTGTGGTAAGGGACAAAGAACATAATTCATAAAGATTTCCTTGCCGTAGATCTCGTAAAAGACGATTAAAGGATATAAGTAGATAAGAAACAATATAAGAGAATGTAGAGTCAAAATAATAAAAAAAAATATGCCAATCCTTCCGACCAACCTGAAATTGTATGTCCATTTCTCAACCAACGTGAAGGACTACGCACCTTTTTCTATTTGACAGGCTATGGTCTGGAATCATCCCAACCGAACAGCCCGGAACTATGGCGACGAGCGGGCACCGATAACAAGGCGGTGAATATAGCGCCGAAGCGTCGCACTGAAGTGATTAGTCCCTTTCCGGGTGACCGTCCAATCCATGGACCATCTATCCGCGACTAAAATACAGGCATCGTTTATGAAACCCACAAAACTAAGATCTTAAGGGTACCGTTCTAAATAGAATGTGACAATTTTATAATACTGTGAATTCTATGTAATAATTTACAAATTGTATTGTTAACGAGATCTTTGAATGATTATTTCTTACAGACATCAAGCGGTTCCCTTCGTTACGTGTATGTGATAAAAAACATTAAGAATAATTACAACAACTGAAATTCAAATTACTGTTATTGCACATGAAATCAAATATACAAATATAAAAAAAATCCGTCTTCACAAATAGAAAGCTATTCATATAACCTTTCATTTCATTCGCTATGGAAAAAGGAGCTGTGTGTTATCTGGTATCGCAATAAAAAAATTAAAGGAAACAGAATGTATTCTGTTTCATCATCATCATCATCATCTTGCTCTTATCCCGATTACTTGGGATCGACGCAATATGTCATCTTCTTCTATACGTTCTATCAGATCCATCATCATCTCTGCAGTCACTTCCAGACTATCCATGTCATGCCTCACGTAGTCCATCCATCTTTTCTTTGGTCTTCCTTTACCCCCTTCAATATTCATACAATATTCATACCTAAAACTTTTCTCACAACATTACTTTCATCCCGCCTCATCCCATTTCCATGTCAGCTGTTAATTTCTGTTTAAAAGCAGATAATATCACTGCAAAATAAGAAAAATAACTATACTAACTAACTTACCGCGGCGATCAATATGTTTTCGATTTTACGAAATATTCACAATAAACTCGAACGTATTACAAATAGTAGTGGTGAATTCATCACTTAGTCACTTTGTAGATACATAATACTACTTAATTCTCTCAAGTTTTAGTTAGTATACTTTGTGGGTGTTATTATTACGATATTTTGTTAGTGTTATCAATATTTAAATATATAAAGGGTTGCAAATAAAACTATTTTTATGGAATCTATCACGTTAGTATTTTATTTTTAATGGCCCAACTTTTCGAACAATTTACACCGTTATGGTCACGGGATAACTAATGTGTTCCACGTCCAGCAAATCAAACGCTATAAAATCCGTTAAAATAGTATTATTTTAAATCCCTTATATATTTATAAATAATATTCAAGTGTGTAATACTCGCGAAAACATCAGAAATCATTGAATAAGGAATGTCTGCGTATGATTCTGGATTCTGATCACACACATAAGCTAGACAAACTCGTTTTGAAATTTCGTTACGCAGAGATATACAAAATACAAGACAGACAGAACTACACATTGCGTCGATACCAAGTAATTGGGATAAGAGCAAGAGAAAGAAATGTAGAAAAGGTTATACAAAAAAAAACATTGATTTTTTGCAGAAAATAATTCTGAATCCGAGAAACAGAATAATTAATCCACTAAATTATATCAAGTAAAAGCGGTTGTCTTGCAACTACACAGAACTTTTGATACGCGATATCCTATTGTTGAGACATGTTATCCAATTTGCTAACAATTCTAAATATTACTTAGCTTCTATTTAATATATATAATCCATAATTAATTCTTCCGGTGGTGACGGGGTAAGAATACTATTCACCAGCCCATATCTTACCCGTGGGTGATCGTACGAGACGACTAAGGGATATAAGACACATTTAACATCTATGCGAGAGAAGGCAAACTCGAAACAAAACCCTACTCCAACACGTCTGACCAGCGCGGTTTAGTAAGTAAATTTCCCTACCATTACGGAGTAGGCCCGAGCTCAACAGTGGGATATTTATGGGCTGTGATGATGATGATGATGAAATCTGTGGAGTTAGGCTGACCGACCGCATTCGTAACGACGACGTAAGAGAGCGAGTAGGTATGAAAGACAGTATTGGTGTAAAGATGTGAAAGGGAATGCTCCGATGGTTCGGACATGTGGAAAAAATGCCGAACGAACGTCTGGTTAAAAAGATATACAATGCGAAAGTGGAAGGATGTAGGTATCGGGGGAGACCGAGACTGACCTACCTAGACCAGATCGGTCATGTACTGAAGGAAGGTGGTGTCAAGAGTCTCCGAAACCGGCGAGCGTGTATGAAGAGAATTATGAATGTTGAGGAAGCGAGTGAAGTATGCAAAGATAGAGTTCTCTGGCACTCTGTTCTCTCTGCCTACCCTGCAAGGGATATGGCGTGATGATATGTATGTATGTATGTATAAAATTGTATAGAATTTAACTTGTATGCATTATACGAGTTCTAGCAAATAAAAAAACTCAAGAAAATTGCAAATCCCCGCAGTTTCACCCGTGTAGTACTCGTTACCGTGTGAATATGGGGATATTATGTAGCCCACACGTTGATAATATAATAGTTTACTACTGGTGTTTTTTTTTAAATTGGTTTAATCGTTTACGCGTGAAACCGCAACAAACATAAGCTGTTGCAGTCGCCTTTATGAAATTCATCATCATCACATTATCACAGCCCATACATGTCCCACTTTTGGGCTTGAGCCTCCTCCATAACGGGAGGAAAATTAACTACTAGGTATACCGCGCTGGTCAAACGTGTTGGTATAGAGTTTTGTTTCGAGTTTTCCTTCTCTTGCATAGATGTTATATGCATTTTATATCCCTTAGTCGCCTCGTACGCTCACCCATGGGTAAGATAGGGGGCGGTGAATTGTATTCTTACTCCGTCACCACACGGATATATGAAATTAGAATACGTCTAAACTGTATATTTTCCTTTCAGTATGTACCTATAACTTAAGCATCAGATACCTAAATGTACAGCTTTCAAAGAATATTAAAACTTGTTCCAACATGTACGTATATTAACTGTTAACATAAAGCCCCATGTATACTTGTAGCTATTCTGATATTAAGTTTTTTTTTTTTTTAAAAGACACCACCCTGCACTAAGAAAATAAACCTTGTATTACGGGGGACTTTACAAACATGCAATTAACGCAGACAAATTACATCGAGACACAGAACAACACTTAGTGGATCGCACAAAGTAATGTCCTGCGTGGGAATCGTACCCACGGCAGTAGCACGGAAGGTCGGTATCTTAACCACTACACCATCTATGCAGTCCTTTAGAAACGTTGTCGTGTTGTGTTGTTGTTGTTGTGTGTGAAATAGTATAAGTTTTTACATACCTACCTGTAAATAGGTAGGTATACTATAATTTCGTAAATTGTTCTGTTATTCTTTTGAGATTAAACTAATTAAAAGAATTATTTTCTACTTTTTAGTGTAAGTTTATTGTATATCGTTTATCGTAGGTATAGTTTTGAAGTCGGTTTTTGTTTTTTTTTTTAATATTTTTTATTTGCCGGTTTTTAGTGGAAAATAAGTGAATTCAGATTTTTTTAATATGTAGACCACTAGGTCACTAGGTAAACGAGCTGCTCAAATGAGACAGAGCCGTTTGGAAGATACGAGTGACAAGAGAGAGACACTCGTTTAAAGAAAAATGGGATTAGGAAATGGGATAAATATTACAAATGAGAGTGACGAGCAACGGGTCAATAGGCTATCTCAGATGAGGGCATAAATAATAATGAAACGCCAGAAAGTCATTCTCAGCGACTCAGTTTAATTCGCGAACGTTATCAAACCAAGTCGAGAAGCAACGATCTCAACGTATTGGCTTAATACACGAAAGTTTATCAAAATTGAAAAAAAATATATAATATATGAAAAAATTATTTAAAAAAATATTTTAATTTTTTCACTTGTTTTTATACTAATGATACTACCTATTTTATACTAATGATACTATCCCTTAGTAATGAAATTTTGAATAAACGCTAACACACATATTCTTTTATTTCTAAAAAGATGCAGGTGTGCGAAATTTCGTACTTCTAACTTTGAAAATGATAAACTTCCATATAAATGTTCATCCCGTGACCCTTATTTTACCCCTTAGTAACATTGTTGTTTTACCATCAGCTAAAGCTCATAAAGATAATCTCCATACACAAATAATCAAACTATAATAAATTATGTATAGAGGCGTCAGAAACAGCATTTTTGCCCTACATTTTAAGGAATTACTCTCGATTTTCCCAGGATCCCAGCATCAGATCCTGATACCCTGCATATGGGACCACCCTTAGAGTATCCTCTTTCTAACAAAGAAAGAATTATAAAAATCCATCCATAATTGGCGTTGCTATCGCGTAACACACATACAAAAAAAAACAAAAAAAAAAATAGCGTTCGAATTGAGAACCTCCTCCTTTTTGGAAGTCGGTTAAAAATTATATACCAACTCTTTAGACCAGGCAATTATAGTGCCAATTTTGTTCCAATTACAAGAAGGTACGTGCTGAGTACGGTCACTCCGAAATAAAATATGCTTGGAAATCTATATTTCAATGTTCAGAGGATTATCAGTTATAAAGTTTTAATTAAATAAAACCATCCAACTGAATAAGTTCAAAATGTTTTGATAATATTAACCTCAAATTACTGAAACTTAGCATTTAACATGCTAAGTTATTTATAAAAACTTCATTACGAGCGAAAAATGAATGTCACACGTGGGACACGAACCCACACCTATTATTAGAAATCTGTTCCAATCGTCCTACCATTTAGACAAGTGTGAGCTGTCGAATGATAATTTTAGCGGCTCGTATTATATTTACGTCTTTAAAGAAGATGTGCGCCATCTACCCGACAACATTTATCGGAAGTGTGCAAAATGAATGCCATTTATTTTTCGCTCGTAATCAAGTTTTTAAAAATATTTTCCTAGGTTATACATAATTATAGCTTTATGTTGTTTATGCTAAGTAGTCTCTTAAATAAACAGAACTTAATAAGAAAGCTTTCGTTTTGAAGTCAATTCCTCAGTGTGTGCACAGCTTTAAAATGAAACCGTTCTAACAATATTATTACTGCCAATCTCGCAGCATATTCAAAAGCTCAAAGCTTTATGAGTATATGCACTTGTAAAAACATGTTAGAGGTGGGCTTAATATTTAATAATGTACAAGTATTTTAAATGAATACCTAAGAGTCGCCTAGACAACATTGTATCAGGCTTGTTAGACAACACGTCATTGCGACGTCATTTTAAAACAACTATGGGGATAAAGAAAACGTCAAGTTAAATGAAAAATGGACTCATCATCAGCTTGCACCCATCCCAACTTACTTTGAATCAACGCAATATGTCTTCTCCGTCCATACGACCTTATCCGACGTCATCTCTGTGGTCACTCCTTGTCTATCCATGTCATGTTTCACGCAGTCCATCAGTTAAAAATCATGACTTATTTTAACGGCCATCTCAAAAATGAAAATTTTATTTTTTTATTTTAAATTGAGGTTTATATAGAAGAACATATAAAAAACAGTAATTTTTCTATGCCATTGATGTCAGATAAAAATTGTGGCTTCCATCGTGTTCACCAACTGCTTAGTCGGACCTATGATGTGTATCAGCTGATATCTCCGTTACTTTTTAAATTATATTTTTGTAACATATGAAAAAAAAACCAATCAATATATGTATAAAATAGTTACAGTTAAAATAGTTTTAAAAAAATAATTTTCATTTTTGTACCTTATTTTATTTATGAAAATCAGCATAAAAACGTCCTTCTACACGTATTTCTCCCCTTAACGTAGACAAATTACACCCATACTCAGAATAACACTGTGGATCGCACAAAGTATTGCCCTGCGTGGGAATAGAACTCACGTCACTGGCACGATGATGATGAAATTAAATGAAATTTTTAATCTTTCCCACTGGCATAAATGGATTAAAGATACTTTTGACTACGAGGTTCATTATTCAATATTTTTCGAAAGTTTTCTTTAATTTAGACTCCATATTAAGTAGTCCGACCAGTGTGGTACTTATATTAAATCAATTCACCAACCCAAAATTTGTGGAAAAGGCTGACGCTTAATATTGATATAATTTAGTTTGAAACTTACCAAAAAACGAATTTCTTATTCAAATATTTGATTAATTAAATTTATTTTCATAACTTTTAAAATTGCAGTTTAATAAATGATGTTAAAATAAATGTAAATTTCAAATTCCAAATCAGATAAGTTGCTCAAAATTAAATATGCAATAAGCATTAGGGTTGGCAATAACTCTCAGAACGACTTCTAATAAAAATAAAAACAATAGAATTATTCCAAAATCTTGATATTGGTATCCGTAAAACGTTTATCTACATCGTGTGGTAATGAGACATGAAAGCAATGTGGCCGGATTTCTTTCTTTCACATGGAAGTCGTAAAAATCATTGAGACATCACCAAGAGTAGTATGAGTAGAAGTTAACCGTGATGATGGTTGGATTTAAAATTTATATTTAAATAAATATGAAGGATGTGTTTACTGTATGGAACTGTATTAATTTAGCGATAAGGAGAATTTCACAACGTTTTTTTTTTTATTAGATATTATTATATACTCGGCTGATAAGCATGCCATTACTGGGCTCGAGCTACGTCTACAATGTGGGGAAGTGACCTTTTTTTTTTGCGGTGGACTATGGAAGTGGTCGCGCCCGGCCAAATCGGTCCGGGGCAACGGAAGAGGCGGCGCGCAACCCCATAGATCCACCCTGGAAACATCTCTCTTCGCCGTGCGAGCGGGCCACCGGTACCCGATCTTTGTTTTTGGTGGATAATGTGGGGCTGTGACCTACTATATCACCTTGGTAAGACGTGTTGTTAGGGTTTACTTTGAGTTTTCACTCGGTTAGGTTTTTATATGCATATTACATTCCTAAGTAGTCTTTCACAACACCAACGAGCAAGATAGGTGGTAGTGAATTGTATTCTTACTTCGTCACCACACGGAAAACCATGTACGGATAATCATAATGATTATAAAATCCTTATCATAGACAGCCCTATTTAGTACGTTACTTATAATAGACAGCCCTATTAGCGTGTTAGTGGCATGTAAAATCTAGGTAAAGAAGCTCAGGTTTTGACATGTGTCTAAATCTAAGATTGCTTGCTAAAGAGAATCTGTGAAGGTTCATACGAATTAACTCAAGATTAAAGTTTTAGTATTAAATTCGGTCGTAATAAAGGTCTATGGACTAAGAATAAAATGTGTAGTCACTCCATGGTTGGCGTAAAAAGCGCCTGAGAAAACTCCAGAAAAGTAACTCATAAGTCCAGCTGTGATTGCCAATGCGTCTGTCAAGCGTGATGATTGTTGCATTAGTCTCCCTAGTACTATTACTAGGGAGACTAATGCACTACTAGTAGCCTCACAGTCATGTAAGTCATAATGCCAAACACTGAATGTAGATAGACTCAGATGACTGGATATTCTTATATATATATGTATATACAATTCTTCTGTACGTGTGGTATGTGACTATACTTCTCATTAAGAGTGGAAATTTAACCGATTTTGATGTATTTTTTCTGAGTTCAGGTGGATCTAAAATTTTGGTGTAAATTAACTATCGGCCCTAGTAGGTGGCGCTACGATCGGTTTAAATGAGTTTTATTTTTATATTGGTATAGAATAGCCTTTGTTCGGTCCACTAGTTACTACATAAAATATCATTTTTTAAAAATAATGATCATTTTGCCAATAGAAATGATGAAAAATTTGCGAATTTTGTCATTTCATGCTATGCTTTTTTTTTTGCGGTGGACTGTAGATGTGGTCTCGCCCCGCCAAATCAGTCCAGACTGACGGAACAGGCGGCGCGTGACCCCATAGACCCACCATGCAAAACTCCTCTCTTTGCCGTGCGAGCGGGCCACCGGTACCCATTTCATGCTATGCGGGCGTGATAAACTGAATACTAGACATTTAAAATAATGAATCCTAGATATCTTGTTACTTTATTTATATTTTATTATTTTAAAATGAATGTTATATTTTAAATCGAGATGCAAAAGAATATATAATTATTTGCAATAAAGTGGTGCAGTATCTTGCCTGTGACTGTCATAAAAGATGACGAAGAAATTTAAAATGAATATAACATCAATGAACAAGAAAATAAAAACTCTAAATAAAACCCTACACCAACTTGTATGACCAGCGTGGTATGATAGGTTAATTTCCCACCTATTGTGGAAGAACCAGCATATGAGATACGATCATCATCATTCGCCTACTCTTATCTCAATTACTTGGGGTCGATATAATATGTACTCTTTTATATTCTATACTAGCTTCTGCCCGCGGCTTCGCCCGCGTAAAAGGTTACTTTCCTAAAGTTTTTGATCCCCTATTTTTATTTTTGACCGTCGGTAATACAGTGCAACGGTATTACAATACTCAGGGTTGGAACTTCATTACTGGACTGCTAGATGGCGTTGAAGAAGCTAGATTTTGAGATTTTTTGACAAACATTTTTTTTATTTTTCATATAAAAATTTAGATTTTTTTTAATAAAAAAGTATCCTATGTTACTTTTAATACCTCCAATAATATGTGTACAATGTTTCATGATGATCGGTTGAGTAGTTTTAGCGTGAAAGCGTAACAAACAAACTTACATTCACATTTATATATTAGTAGGGATTGTAAAAGTTATTAGCAATAGTTTTATAACCGGCCGCCTGCCAGACGTCAACCCCCCTTGGGAATGTAATTGTTGACCAAAGGGCACCCAGATGGAGTTGGCCTAGGTCATTATAAGGCTCTTAGTCATCTTTTACGAACATCCACGAGTTAAGTAAGGGTTGGTAGTATTCGTAGCCGCTACCACACAGCATATTAGAAACGATAATGATGATTATAATAGTGATAAATGTATTGGTGAATGAAATGTAAATAATAAATAGTCACGCAAATTGAATGAAATATTCATTTTGTCAACAACAAAATTTTCTTTCTACGTATTGAATAAGCAAAACCTTACAAAAATCAACTGAGTACGTGAAAAATAAATTTATAAGTATATACATATATATTTTCTGAAGCCAATTCAGACGAGTGGCCCCTACCCTTGTAAATGTCATTCAACCTGTCGATAGCTAATTTACGTTTAACAAAATATCTGTGTGCTCACAAATTCGTTCAATATACCTTACTTGTGAAAAATGTTAAGCATCTTGTAAAACATATTCCGGTTTTAACCGGATTGATTTATCGTTTTTTTTTTTATTTTTTTTTTATTTTTCATCATCACATGTCATCTTAGCCTACATACGTCGAGCTATTGAGCTCGGGCGTGCTCCACTTTAGAGAGGATTTGAAGTACCCTGGTCAGATATGTCGAAGATATAGCTATATGTGGAATTTGTCTTCTCTTGCTACGATGTTATTTTCATACCCTTAGTCATATTTTACCACGGGTAAGAAATTTTGGGAGTTGAATTTAATTCTTACTCCGTCACCACACGAAAAAAAAGAAATTTGTTACATTATTATTATTATTTCACTAGTGTTACGAGTATTAAAGTATGTGGTTGCGACTACGAATACTACCAACCCTTACTTTGCTCGTGGATGTCGTAAAAGACGACTAAGAATCTTATAACGACCTGGATCAACTGATGACGTTTGCTCAACAATTATATTCCTAAGGACGGTTGACGTCCGGCAGGCGGCCGGTCATAAAACTATTGCCAATAACTTTTACTATATGTACTCTGAAAGAGCAGTACATATTGTATCGACCCCAAGTAATTGGGATAAGAGTAGGAGAATGATGATAGTGTTACGAGTATTAATATATTTTGTGGTGAGGTAGCGGCTACGAATACTACCAACCCATAGTTTGCTCGTGGATGTCGTAAAAGAGTTTTATGTCGACTTGGATCGACTCCACCTGATGATGTTTGGTCCACAATTATAAATCCAAGGAGCCTTAGGCAGGTGGCCAGTTATAAAACTATTGCCAATAACTTTTGTATTATGTATGAGTAAGTATTACTCTAAGTAATTGGGATAACAGCAGGAGAATGGTGACGTTATGTATTAATGATAGTGATCAGATCATAGTCTATACTGTTCGTACTTGCACATTATTTGAAGACAATGGATAAAGATTTTTTCTCTCCATAAAACTTTGGCACTATAAATTCACCCCCTTTGAAATTGATTTTTTTATAAACTTTAAGTAAAGTTAAGTAATCTTCCTCAGAAAACAACTATCAAAAATTTTATATTTCTAATTTCAGTAGTTTCAGCTCGTGGGTTTAAGAGTCAGTCCATCAGATCCTTTGTATATATTTCATCATCATCATCTCAGCTCATATATGTCCCATTGTTGGGCTCGATCCTCCTCCATAATGGGTGGGTAATTCACCTACTACACCACGCTGGTCAGACGTGTTGGTATAGGGTTATGTTTCGAGTTTTTCTTCTCTCACATAGATATGAATGCGTTTTATATCCCTTGGTCGTCTCGTACGATCACCCACGTCTAAGATAGGGGGTGGTGAATTGTATTCTTACTTCATCACCACACGGAATATATAATTATATGTATTTAATTTGCCAGAAATTTTGTACAATCTTCAACATTAATCGATAGGCTGATAATTAGTTGCTGATCACCAAAAAAAAATTAAAAAATTAAATTTTGTTTTCCTATAAAAATAACATGACAAAATATAATCCAAAGCGTATCATCCAAAGGCAAAGAATTAAATATTACAATTTTATTAAGAATATCTTTGCAATTATTCTGCATGAAAAGTTCTTTTGAGTCAAAATCAATTGGGCCTTGTCGACGGCACCGGGCCTGAACAATGCAATCAATGTATTTGTTTGTCAACGGATACGACTAATCAAAAAGTCCAATGCGAAACACTAACGAAATTTTGTTGCTTCGAGAGGTTATTTTGATACGGTTATGATGTGATTGTTAAAATTTTAGCGACGACTATAAGACATATTCGTTCTCTTTTCTTAAAAAGTTTCACGCTTATCTATTCTTAATTAAGTGCCACTTGGTGAAGGAGTAAGGATAAAACAAAGCCTTATTTTCTCGTTGGTGTCATAAAATATGGCTAAGGGATATACGCGGATAACATCACTGTAAGAAGAGGAAATTTCCAAAGAAACTCAACACTTGTCAAATCAAAAATCAGAAATTATTCGAATCAATCGAATAATTTCTGATTTTTACGCGAGTAATACACATTTGAAATAAAACTATTTTTACGGGATTATATCGCGTTTGCATTTGATTTTTAATTTCCCGACATTTCGAACACTTTACAGTGATTATAGTCACGGGAGGACTCTCGAAGCGACAAGCGCGATAGAATCCGTAAAAGTAGTTTTATTTCAAATTATCTGATCAGTTTAAATATTATGTATAAAATACAGGGTGGAAGTGGACCGCTCCCGAAACAAATACAGGTGACTCTACTGGTCCTACTTGTAATGATAGGCTAGAAAAAAAATCGATGCCAAAGAAAAAAAAAATTTTTTTTCGCAACAAATTTTAAGTTTTTTTCACTTTCCATCGTATTAGGACAGTGCCATATAACGATAATAACATAAAAAATACGTAACTTTACTCAGATGAGAAAAGACGCAATCTATTCAAAAGTCACGATCGTATGTTCAAGAGTTGAACTCTCGTAGTGAAAAAAAAAATATTTTTTCATCCGAATCGATTTTTTTTTCTAACCTATCATTACAAGTATGACTAGTAGGGTTACCGGTCTTTGTTTTCGGGAGCGGTCCCCTTCCACCCTGTATAGTAGGACATATTCCCTCACATTGTGAAAGGGGTTCGAATCCACCAGTAGTATGTGCTCAGGAAGAAGAATAACCGTAATTAACATTTAGAGCCTGATTTTGAAAATAGCTGTTTCTTATAAATTGGACCATAACAGGCGTATCTTAACATTGTTTTCGGACACCCTGCTCGATTAATTTCACAACAGCCATCTCCATTAGCACGGGGCCTTCCGGACCTTTATAATTACGAAGTGGCTACAAAGCATCATGCTAAATAATAAAGTTTTGGACACAAATTTTAAGTAACTTCAGCTCTACAAGCGTAATTTATATGGGTGATGGTTGAGCAGCATATCTTTGGAATGATTTCGAATCCTAGTTCAGACAAAACATGGTTTAGGGTGGGACTAATTCTCCCGATGATCTCTAAGCCAGTAGTTAATAACTATCATCCCAAATACTTAAATTTCATCTGTTATCACACACTAAGAAGAAGAAATAATTCGCCGAAACTGGTTGAGGCCAGCTCGGAGACTATCCGATAAGGGACGATGGCTATGGTTAAGCATGAAATTGGTTTTCGTTAGTGTTAATCACTTTTACAATGCCCGCGTGAAAAGTAAAAAGGTATTCTTATTTTTTTTATTGCTAATGGTGGTAAACGAGCAAGCAGCTCACCTGATGGTAAGTGTCACTCCCGCCCATGGGATCTTTGCAATACCAATGGTACAGTTAGCCAAAGGTATAGCCCGTCGCCAAAAAAAGAACAAAAAAAAAGTCATTGTTTTATTACCTACTCAATTTATTTATAAATAAAAATGGAAAAGAAACATTTTTGTTGTCTTTATTTAAATATTTAAAAAAATATTATATGTGGAGACTCATAAGCGGCTTTATGTTGCCATTTAAGTTATCATTGTAATTCTTTTAGCTGCCAGTTTCCTTTAAAATAAATAAAATAATTATTACTACATTATTGTCTCGTCCCAACTTCACAGGTGCCCATTACCCGTAATCGGGACGATGTCCTTTCTCTCGCATAAACTTAAGCCAGAATTATAGGACGCCTGATGTCATCCGTATAACAAATCCTCGGGATGAAGTGGCAGTAAAAAGGGAAACAAGAAATAATTAAACAACACAGGCAAGTCTAATGAGTCAACAATTAGCGTTTTCATATTGTACGACACGGTAACGACTTTTGTGGACTTAATATTAAAAATAAAAATTCAAAAAGACGATTTTAATAAGTAAATGATTGAATATCACTTGCTTTAATGAAAAGAAATCTTTACGAAAAAGCCTGCACGCCTACAGATTTTTGAAGACTAGTAGTCTTTGACATTAGGGCAGCATTATTAATAATTACCTATTAAATACGACGAATGACGTTAATAAAAAGAAAAATTTTTGAACTTCTTTTTATTAGAAAAAGAAACAAGTTTCACCTTAACTCTTCATAAATACGATTCTTTTTTTTTATTCCTTATGATGGCAAACAAGCAAGCAGCACACCTCATGGTTACTGTCTTTCTCTCGCTTACTCGTTTATTATCGCTCATGGACCTTTGCAATACCAAAGGTATATCAAAGCCACTGCCTACCAATCCAAACCCACCCAGAAAGTTGTTGGGCTTCCGGCATTCTTGCTCACCGAACGAAGTGCACACTACAGCACATTGACACTGCTTCGAAGTCGATTTCCTGGGAGAGTGTGGTTACTACCTTAGACTTACCGATCTGTAGTTGTAGACAGAAAACTGTCAACAGTGTGGCTTTACTATCACTAGTTATTAATGTTTTTTTTTGAGAACCTGTTGGGGTCATTCTACGTTTCAGTTGGTTTCCAATTAAAATTCTCTCGCGTAACGAGTGAGATCTACGTAACGAGTGGGATCTACGTAATGAGCGAATTCCATCTCCATAATTGTGTATAGCGGTAGGGCCACGCTGCGGACAGTTCTCTGTCTACATCCGCGGGCCGTACCACACTCCGGGGTAGTACCACACTCTCGCAGAAGATCGACGTCTAAGTAATGGCAATGCGCTTCGTTCGGTGAGCGAGAGAGCCGGAAGCCCACCTTTTTTTTTTCATCGGGTTTTGGGGTTTTGGCAAGCAACCGCCTAGCTGTACCTTTGGTATTGCAAAGGTACATGGTCGGCAGTGACACCTATCATCAGGGTTGCTGTTTGCTCGTTTGCCACCATAAGCAATAAAAAAAATATTATTACGACATTTATATAAAATTGTAAGATGAAATAAACATGGTTAAACACAACTTGGATACTATATTAATAAATAATAATGACATATTTAGGTATAAAGATGAATTACTTAATATAGAAAATCAAATACAAACGCGATAGAATCTGTAAAAGTAGTTTTATTTCAAATGTGTAATACTTGCGTAAACATTAGAAGTCATTAGTTAATATAAAATGGAGGCATTTATAGTAAATCTTGTCAGAGACAATCCTGTAGGATGTAATTCACTACGTAATTAAAAAAAAATACTGTACTGAAGAATGCAATTGCATAATTATAACAAATCGTCTCGTAGTCGTATCGTTCTATATAAAAACACGTATCACGTCGAAATTTTAATTAGCATTTTTAATGAATCGGTGAATCGTTTGTGAAGTAGAATTTTTAATAATAAAATACCCAGTTATGAAATACTTAAGGCTGATATTAAATTTTTGGCAAAGTTAGGAATAAAAATACAGAATTTATGAAGGTTTATTACATTGAATGGAAAATATCGCCGTAATGAAAATTGTAGTATCATTACTCAAGAGCAGAGATGACAATCACGACCATCTATGTGGTTCCACGCCGGCCTATCGTTGTCCCGGACCGCTTCTCAAGGTCTGTTCAGACCAAAACTGATCCCAGAATTTTAAAACAAAATGAAGATTAAATATTAAGTAAGTAAAACCACTTATTAAAGTTTTCCATGTGGTGACGGAGTATGAATACAATTCACGACCCCATAGCCTGCCTATCGGCATAAGACGAGTAACTGCTATTACGGTTCATATCTAATATCTGTGCAAGAGAAGAAAATCTCGAAATGAAACTATACTAACCCGTTTGACGAGCACGGCATAATAAGTTAATTTCCTTCCTATTGTGAAAGAGACTTAAACCCAGCAATGGCACGTGATGATGATTTCTTACAATCATTTAATTCATCATAAAACATAATCAAAGTGTGTTTGATTTGGGACTCAAAGTACTAACAAAAACATTTTTGTGGCAGACCATGGTTTGGATACACCCGTTTCTTTCGCTGCGACGGCAGGGCAGCGGGTGACCCCATAACCCCACTGTGTTTCCTTTGATGAACGGATCATCGAGGAGTCCATTGTAGTCAGAGATTTATTCAAAAGTAGTACGACTACGCACACAGAACTTATTATGCCATACTGTCTTGCTATGGGTTGGTAGCATTCGTAGCCGCTACCACACAGCAAGATACCTGATAATACTGTATTGTTATACATTAAAACAAACAGTTTTACTTTTTCATCAAAACTCTTTTATGTGCAATCAAAAATAATGTTTAAAATACTGAAAATACTATTCAAGTATCAGTTCTCTTAAATAAAGTGTACATTACTGATTCCCTTGCATAATATTTGGTACGAACAAAACGATCTGATGTGGCCTAAGTAAATAGATGAAGCGGTCGGATATTTTTTCAACACAGGATATATCAATTTTATTAAAATAAAGTTTGAACTGTTTGAGTTTTTAAATAATACTTTAAAACATCATTGATGTCACATACAGTTTTACTTTCAGATTCAAAAGAGACACGCTGCTGTTGATTAATTATCTATATTACTTACTATCATTACGTTGAAGGATGCCTTTATTTTGAAAACGCTAATCTTAATATGGTTTCTAAAGAGAAGAACAAGTATATAGAAGAAGGATACCTTTTTTTATCTTGGATTATATAAATTGTTAATAAAAATGGCTACGTGCTATGAAACATTAAGCGTTAACTTTAGAAGTGAATTAAAGACCACAAATGCCAAAAAATTGGTAAATGTTATGATTAACTACGGAATAGAAACATAGTCTGTGGTATATAAATAATGCCGTATGGGACCATGAGAATATTTAAAACTATGTAAGCTAAAAAGGTTGTTAGTTATTAAAATGTTTTAAATTCTAAAATGCGGTGGATATTTCACAAGAAAAATATAAACTTTTTAAATTATTTTAGCAGTTGCATTCTTTCAAAATATACCATATTCTAAATACTCAGTATAAATAAATTAATAGCAAGCTGTCTTTTTTTTTGAAGTGGAATGGTAAAACAAAATTAGTCATAGACTCCTAAAAACTAGCAAATGTGTGGTTAAATAATGTCAGTTGGTAATATATAACGGCTGATAAGGGATGAGAAGAGAGGGAAAACTTAAAAAAAGCTCTATACCAATTCATATATATACCGAACGTAGGTCAATTTTCCTTCCATCATGGTAGACGCTCGTAATAAATAGTGAGGTCAAAGGAAAAGAAGAATAAGTAAGAAATAGAAAAACTCCACTCAAATTATATTATTTAGACAGACTATGATTTTACTAAGTCGCTTCATCGTGTCATCGACACCATACATTTGAAACTTGAGTAAAGCAGCTTAGTCAAATGACCGGTGCAGTAGATCCTGTATTTCCAGCTACAGACGTTTTCTCGCAAAATGCTCTATAAAACTATTCAGATTTTATGTTCTATGCATTTTCGTTTCAGACACTAGAACACTGTTTATGTTTAATGGTTCGTGGAGAATAGATCCCATTATAATTTTACAAAAGGTGATGATATTGTTTTATACACAAAAATTATCACAATTTGAGTTCGCACACGGGCTTGGATCTCCTCTGCTCTGTATGGGAGAATTAGTTAATTCCCCTATACAACGTTAATCAGAGTTGTTGGTATAGAAAGAAAGAAAGAAAGAAAATCATTTATTTCGGCTTCCAAAATAATACAAATTGATAATTACAAATTCAAATAGGTACATAGGATACCGAATATATATACAGAGTGGAGACGTCAATACGACAATAAATGAAAACACCGTCAATACTAGTGTATAGGAGTATTTTGAAACTATTAAAAAAGTGCTCACATGGAAATTTAAAAAACATTTTTTTCAAACAAACTTTTTATCATAAATATTGAAACAAAATAGAACACGTTTGTAAATATTAGTTCACTAACCTGTAGACAACGTGCAAGCGGCGAGCGACGTCGTGTCATATTTTACGACTTCGGAACGTAGTTAAATAAAATACCTACACCTAAGGTTTTGGGCGGTATTTATTCTCACTTGATTATTTTATTAAATTTATAATCACGATAACTTTAATAATTCACTTGGTCCTTAAACTTTTAAATTTTCGATATGTGCGCCATGGACCCGATCGCACAAATTATATCGTCTTAAAATATTATTCCGAACTCTTGTTAACAGGTCGCCATTGACGGCGATGTATTTTAACTTGTCGAAAGATCGTTCAATTCTATTTTTTAAGTCCTCCACATTATCAACGTCTGTTAAATAAACATCATCTTTCACATAACCCCACAAGAAAAAGTCCAATGGTGTGAGATCTGGTGACCGCGCTGGCCACCGTGTTGGCCCATACCGACCAGTCCACTGATGTCCGAAAATTCCAGACAAACACTCTCTGGCAGCAACCACGGAATGTGCAGGCGCACCGTCTAGTTGGTACCACATCTGTCTACGCACGTCTAGAAAAAGGTCGTCCATATACTCAGTAACAGGCCCGTTAATTAATTCTAGAAACTTTGCCGCATTTAAATTTCCATCAATAAAAATTGGTCCAATTATAGTATCCCTGTGTATACCAGCCCACACATTGACGGCAAACCTGTATTGGTGCGAACTCTCTCGTGTTAGATGTGGATTTTGGTGACTCCAGTACCGGAGATTTTGGCGGTTCCATAATCCGTTCCTTGTAAATGTACTTTCATCACTCCACATTACATTGTATAAGAAATCGGGGTTTTCGAAATTTTTTCGTAACATCCAATGGCAGAAGGCTTCTCTGGCCGGCATGTCTCTTGGTAACAACGCCTGTACTTTCTTGTATTTAAAAGGCCTCTGTTTATCGCGTTTTAAAACTTTGTAAATAGTTTTATGGTTTACACGAAAATGACGAGCCGCTCTACGCAGACTAGATGTTGGGTGGCGAGCAAAATAATTCAAAATTTGTTCATCTAGGGTGGCTCTTACACGCGAAGGAGCACTATCCATATGAGTGAGTAAGGATTGATTATCCCGTAACCTCTGGACAGCTTGTACAATAGTCCGGCCATTGGTAGGACAAACACGTGTGTTTCCATACCTCTCTCGGTACGTACGTATGGTTAAAGCTGCATTTCCGTGACATTCTCCATAAATTAAAATCATATCTGTATACTCCGAAGCTGTGTAATTATAACGAGGCATTGTAAATGAGAAAAATTACTATTCTAACACAAAGTAAGCGTCTAATTTAGCACAATTCACTTAAAAAATTACAGTTACCTGCTCAGATAGTACATGTTCACTAGAAAAAAAACTTCCTATGTCGCACAACACACTTTTAAACGTCATAAACAAAAGTAGTTGACTGTAGCCACAGAACAATATACTCAAGATAGGCAGCAGTCACAATTTGCAAATCATCAATACCGCATGCGACGCGACGTTCACGTCACAGGATCACGATGCCACACTGACCTACAGACCTATTAGGTATAATACTTTTGAACAATAAAGCGAAACAAAAAAAAATTGTCCCTTTCGCACATTTAGTTGACCTTGATGAAACCGGGATCTTCTTTCATTATGCCGCATTAGTTAGTTTCAAATTTCTTATTTAAGTCTGATGACACGGTTTATATGGATCTTGAGACTCAGGAATAAGGTATAATATGCATTGATTTGTATTGCGTTTGGCGAAGACTTGAAGTGGTAACATGGCGATATGTAGGTACTACCTTCATATTAATTGATACCAATGCAGCCCGGGAGGTCATTGATCTCGTAGTGATAGGCATATAATTTTAATTTTTTATACAGAGTGGGGTAAATGTTAATAATACAAAGTAATGTGCTGTAGCTAAACTATACGACATATTGTATTCAAAGTTTGTATACAGGCTGGGCAAGTCATCAGATACACTAGATTAAAATTATTGTCGTATGGTCGTCTCCACCTTGTATATAATAATTTATAATTAATAATAATATAAATACATATATTTATATATATATATATATATATATATATATATATATATATATATATATATATATATATATATAAATATAAAAAAAAAACTATTTCATTTAATTTCCATAAAAAAAAATATTATAGTTTAAAAATTTATTTTAAGATTTATTTTACATATAAATTTTAATGTTAATTTAAAATTATTTTAAAAATATTTTTTTTAATACGTAGTAATTAATATTAAATATTTAAGAAATTAAGATTAAGTAATATTTAAATTAATAACAAATGTTGTGGCAGCAGTTGTGGTTAAACAAAAGTTAAATTAAATTTTATTAGTTTATAATTAATGAATTTATTTTTAAAATAATTTTAAATGTTAAATTTTTAAGTGAAATTTTAATTTAATTGAATGTTATTTTTTGTTCATGATTTAATAAATTTAATTTAAATCTAGGATTAGATACCCTATTATAAAAAAATAAATTATTAAGACTAAAGTAGTAAGTAGATAGCAGCATTGGAAAGAGAATAAAAAATTAATACATTTTGGTAACCTGCCTAACAAATAATAATGTTGAAGGCGACATATCAACAATATTAAGTAACAATACGATAATTACATAAATACAAATACTATTACAGATATTTTAAAATAATACATATATAATATTTATGACGCAGTGCTTGTCCCAACATTACTGTATGGAAGCGAGAGTTGGTTATGCAGAAAAGAGTATGAAAGTGAAATTAATGCGGTCGAAATGCGATCTCTTCGGCAAATCTGTGGAGTTAGGCTGACCGACCGCATTCGTAACGACGACGTAAGAGAGCGAGTAGGTATGAAAGAGAGTATTGGTGTAAAGATGCGAAAGGGAATGCTCCGATGGTTCGGACATGTGGAAAGAATGCCGAACGAACGTCTGGTTAAGAAGATATACAATGCGAAAGTGGAAGGATGTAGGTACCGAGGGAGACCGAGACTAACCTACCTAGACCAGATCGGTCAGGTACTGAAGGAAGGTGGAGTCAAGAGTCTCCGAAACCGGCGAGCGTGTATGAAGAGAATTATGAATGTTGAGGAAGCGAGTGAAGTATGCAGAGATAGAGTTCTCTGGCACTCTGTTCTCTCTGCCTACCCTGCAAGGGATATGGCGTGATGATATGTATGTATGTATGTATGTAATATTTATTAAGGATTTACAAATATATAACATAAATAGTAAATAATAGATCCAGTGTATAGGTGATTACAAGTAAGATTCTTTTTCTCTTCACTTATAAGCAACATCCGACTGGTATAGGGTTTTATTTCTAGTTTTCCTTCACTTGCACATGTACTATATGTATATGACATACATGGTTAGTCTTTTATGACACCTACAGACATGATAGGGGGTAGCCACCAAAGACAAAAATCGGGTTCGGATGGCCTGCTCGCACGGCGAAGAGAGGCGCATTGCAAGGTAGGTTTATGTTGTTCTCTTCCGTCGCGGTCGCCCCGAACCGATTTGGCGGGGCGTGACCACACCATGGCGCACCGCAAAAAAAAAGGGTAGAGGGTGGTGAATTGTTTTCTTACTCTGTAACCTGGTAATAAATATACGAAATTTATATCAGCTTTTGACGTCTACTGCTGGACGCAGGCCTCCAATTAGGACGCCACAGGTTGCAATCCTATGTTGTCGACAATCAACGGCTCACAGCGACTTTTCTCAATTCGTGGGTTAATTTCGTGGCATACTGCGTCATTTGATACGTATACGATATAGCCTCTCGAAAATCTTTATTCCTCAGCGGTTATCGGTTCAGCGAGATGCCCTACCCATTGTCACTTCAGCGTGCCAATTCTTCATACTAAGTCGGTTATATTGATTCTTCTACAGACTTCGATATATCATATGTTATGTCATAGAGAAATCCTAAACGTAACTCGCTATACGGTTGCCGATTTAATTAGTAGAATCCTTGAAGGGGGTGTATCAGACCATGATACACTATCCAAATCAGTAAAAAAAATAGTACCTAATTTTTGATTAAATTGCCATAATGATAAGCGGTCAATACACTTTGTAATATAGAAGTTCGATGTAGGCATATACTCATGCGTGTGACATTGAACTAGTAGGCAAAGAGTCCCGCTCGCGCTACGCTTACCGCCGCGCAGCTGGATCGAAATGTACCTACAGGTCAATGTACGCTGGCAAACCTATTGTTTTGATAAGAAACAAATCACTTTATCTCGGGATTGGGCAGAGCTAGGAGTCTGCAACTAACTTTATTGTTTTTTATGACGTCATTCCTACACCCAGTTTAAGTTATTCTAGTAATAAAATCGGCACTCTGTATAGCACGGTGGTCAACTTTTTAATTTTGAGGGCGAAATTTAGTATCTACGTTTCTGTGCCATAGGACATCACTGGTAATACATTCCAATTTTAATTAAATAAATATTTTTATTTTACGAAAATACCCCGTTACTAACGAATGAACCTTTTTATCACAAATCTTGTAGGAATATATAAAGACCGGATGCAAATAATTTTTAAACTTCTGACTTTACTTTTCAGAAACCTCACTCCTAACTCTCTTCACTTATGGATTGCACAAAAAAATGTACTGAGTGGAGATCGAGCCCTTTACATTCGGCACGAGAAGTCGGTTCTAACATCTGATATTTTGATATCTGTGCAATTTAAATGCAACGAAAAAAAGCTAATAGTTCAATGAGTAGAGTAATTAATTAATTCAATGTCTGGATAAAATAAAAAATAAACTACAAATCCAATTAGACTTGTAGCTTATTTTGCTATTCATAAATAAAATAATATAGAAGAAAATTCTTTAGACTGTGCTAAAAACAGAAATATAAAATGAAGAATTCCAACAATAGTTAGATAATTTTCATTTATAAAAAAAATGAAGAATACTAAAATTAAAAAAAAAAACTGCAATCAAATTGAAATAAAATCAATTCAAAAGTAATTGATTCTGTCTGTAGGAAGGGACCGACAAAAGGGGACTCGTGAACTACCCTCATTAAGACAAGTATTTTCAGTATTGTACTACGAAATGAATTTCTCTTTCCAGTGTAAACGCTTTTCAGCTTTCATTGTCTTTAGCTTAGAGTATTAATATTTAGGAATGGAAATCTTAAATGTTTATTTATGTTTTCTAATTATTTATTTAATTTCTAGGGTATGTAAATGATAAATTATCGTCGATAATTACCAATATATGATATGGTTCCAATTTGAATAAATGTTTAAGGTAAGCTGGCACTGCCGGGTGGGCCACTGAAGAAAAAGATCGCGTACCAGTGACCCACCCGCACGGTGCCGAGAGGTATATTGTAGGGCGGGTCTACGGGCTCTTGCGCCGCTATTACTGTCGCCCCGGACGGATTAACGGGGTATGACGTACCGTAGCCAGCCGCCAAAAAAAAAAGGTAAGTTGACACTAAGGCATTGTAATAATATGCATTTTTTACATTGAAACGGCGAATGAAAACATCGTGAGGTTTGTGAAGAAATTTTCTAAACGTTTAATGTCATTATTAAAACTTACCACTTACTACTACTCCTTTATCCTCTCAGCTTATTTACGCTCCACCTTATAATCACAAACATAAAAGAAGTATAATAGGCAATTTAATTTACTATCACACAATAGATATACAAGGTAGCAAAGGTTACATTTTAACTTTTCCTTCTTTTACCAGTAACTATATTACTAATTATAATTATATTATCATAGTAAAAATTTATTAAATTCATTCGTACATTTGTCTATCGATGTCGGATGTATATAGTTTTTTCCACACCATATTTATATATAATCGCTTCGCCCACGTTACCAATGCTGCTCATTCGGCCGAGGTTCTATTAGCTTGTTTTTATGACTGCCATGGGAAACTAAGGGGTGGTAAATGTAAATCATGATATTCCTAATACTTACCACAAAGTGACCATATAATAATTACTTAATTTATACCATTATAGATATTAATTTATTCCATCCAATCCAATTCTAAAAATCCGTGATATCTAATAACTATAGCTACTTTATTATTTCAGCGCGCTGTTTGCATAAGTTTTATGAAAGCGGGAGCAATAAGAGAGCTATGCAGACTCGTCATTGGACCATTTCTTTAATATAAGACACTTTGAAATTTAAATCTCGCCAGTCCTCAAAATATTCGTCAAAATATAAGTTTTGTGAATTGCACGTTAATTTTGCAACGAAACGAGGAAAGTGCAATCAAATTAAGGACAACGCTATTTCTTTCGCTGAAATTAGTTTGGCGAGATTAGAAAAGTTTTGTTATTATAGCTCTCGCCAAATGATCTAGTATATACTTGTTTTTACATTGTAAGTTGATGTCTTGTTAAAAGTATTTTTATTCTCTTTATAGCTAATTGTATATATTGTGTTGTTTCGCATTTTATATAATAATATTTTATTTTTTCATTGCTTACGGTGGCAAATGTGCAAGCAGCACAAGAGATGGTAAGTATTACTACTGCCCATACCTGTTATATTATACCAGGGGTGTAGGTAGGTCACTGCCTACCAACCAAAACTTATTTTAGTTGGCCTTTCAGGTCATTCGCTCACCAAACGCGGCGCAACATTACATTGCCGTTGGCTCAGGTGTGACCGGGGTAGTCCCCCGGTCGGAAAGGCCCCTGTCTTTAAACAAAAGACGTACTTGTGTGGATCTACCACTATAAAATCATTAGATAATCTATACAAACGTTAAAATCAGTATATTTTCTAAATTATTATATTTTCCTTTATTAGTTTGTAAACACTTCACATACTAGGATTTCTATCAAACAAATCTGAGAAAGGAAAAAAAGGGAATCTGTCGATTGAAATAAAATTTAAAACCTTTTGAAAAGCCATTCCAATAGATTAAACTAGAATAATCAAATTACTGAAATTTAGCATTTAACATGCTTGATTATTTATTTATAAAAAGTTGATTACGCACGAAAAATGGTCTGAGTCAAAAACAAGGTCGTGTCATCGTTTAATACAATTCTAACTGCAAAGTTAAAATATTGAAAACTGTATAAAGTGTAAACATTGTCGGGTAGATGGCACACGTTTCCTTTACCGGAGAAAATATAAAACGAGCCGAGAATTGAATGTCATACGACAGCTCAAGCTGGATGTAAATGGTAATACGATTGAAACGGATTTCCATTAGGTATGAGTTCGAGTCCCTTGTGTGACATTCATTTTTCTCTCGTAATCAAGTTTTTATAGAATTATCAAACATAGTAATAAATTTTTCATATATCTACTAATAGAACGACGAGTTATAGGCATATGAAACAATGGTAATCATTTTTAATGACGTAATATTACTTAAACCAAGTACTCGTAACAATCAAAAGCTTATTCAACTTAAATGTATTTGTTGATAAATAAAGATACGTTATCCCACTTGTATTTTAAACATATAATTAGAACATTACCATTTCAGTAAAGCATTAAACTAAATATAGAGACGCAATGTTTCACAGTTACGGCTGTTGACAGAATTACATTCGTTTTTATATGACACTGGCGTCATATACCGCACACGATGTGAAATACATTGACACTGCGCCTCCATATAACGTTGCTTTATATCACTATATAAATAAACGATTTTATTGTGACTTTGTATCGTAAAAACATGGTATATAGTGTTAGCGAATGATGTAGTGTTTGTTGAAATGAAACATTTATATGTATTTCGAAAATTCTGCTCTGCAAACTTTCATTCATCATCATTTCAGCTCATATATGTCCCACTGTTGGGCTCGAGCTTCCTCCATAATGGGAGGGAAATGACCTACTATACCACGCTGGTCAAGCGTATTGGTATAGGATTTTGTTTCGAGTTTTCCATCTCTCGCATAGATATTATATACGGTTTATATCCCTTAATCGTCTCTTACGATCACCCACGGGTAAGAAAGGGGTGGTGAATTGTATTCTTACTCCGTCACCACACGGAAAACAATTCTGCAACCTTTATCTGTGACAAAAATTTGATCTGGTTATAATTTCTGTCTGTCAGTCATATGATTGTTAAATTCTTCGCGACTTCAAGTTTATTTCTTACTACAACTTGTTGTTTTACAATAAATAAAAAAAAATTGATAAAAAACGGTACCTAATTCCTATGATTGCCCAAAATTGCCTTGGTGAAAAATTATAGAAGTAGGACGACATTGTAGACAGTTTATTGTCTGCCAGCCGCGGACCGGTCCGTCCGGTGTAGTACCACACTCTCGCAGAAAATCGGCGCCTGAGCAGTCGCAATGAGCGATGAGAGAGCAAGAGAGCCGGTAGCCCAACTTTCTTAGTGACTTTAGAGTTTTCACTGGTAGACAACGGCCTAACTGTATCCCTGGTATAGCTAAGGTCCATGGGCGGCAGTAACACTTGTCATCAGATGTGCTGTTTGCTCGTTTGCCACCATAATCAATAAAAAAAAGATAAAATAAGATAGTAAAATAAGTGTTGCTATCATCATAAATAAATAATTATTTACATTCTCCGACACGAAATAGATATAGAATAAAACCCTTTCATTTCGAGTTATCTAAAAACCCTTACTTAATACTAGACCCATTGGAACGCGTTCGATGTTCTTGTAAGCGACCCTTAACTTTCGATGAGTTTGCATACGCTTGCTAGAATTTTTTCTATTCATGTGCGCAGAGTAGGCTTTTTATGTATCTAAAACAGAATGTAAGCATATAAGCACAGATGGCGTAGCAGTTAAGATACAGACCTATTGTGCCAAGTGTCATGTTCAGATCCTACGCCAAACAATACTTTAGACATTGTTGTTCTGAGCCTGGGTATTAATTATTGATCCACAATACAAGGATTATTTTCTTAGTATAGACTTTTGCCGTGTGGTGACGGAGTAAGAATATAATTTACCACCCTCCTATCTTATCCGTGGGTGATCGTAACAGATGACTAAGGGACATAAAACGCATTTAACATTTGTACGAGCCAAAATTGCTCACACAGCGATTTGCGTGCTATAAGTGCTGCGACCTAGTTAGCATGAGGCAGTCGTATACAATCCTCCGTAGTGCACAAACGTGTGTAGTATTAACGTTACGAGAGGTGCGACTCAGATACACCGGGGTTACCGTAAGCTACGGAAAATCCCAACCATCTTTTGGTCCTTCGAGAATCTGTGGAGTGCTTGGTGTGGAAATTCCCAGTTACGTTAGCAAATCGGTGCTTTTGGCTTCCCAGAAGAGGGTCTCACCAAGAGCATTGAGAAGGTGCACATAACGTAAAGGAGGGAGTGCTACGCTAAGTACCAGCAATTAACGAACCAGCGGGGATAACGTCTACTGCTGCAACAACTAAACTAACTATCTAATAACAATGTCAAAAGAAGTTGAATTTGTAGAGCTCATAAATAAACAGCAAAACAGCTACGAGAAAATCAAAGCTCTGCAAAGCAATTACAAAAAGGATTCTGTAAGTAGAAAATCTATAGATTACCTTAACAAGCGCATCGAAACGCTACAATCTCTCTGGGATGAATTCTTATCAAACCATGAGATCTTGATAAAATATGAGTCGGTCAAGAGAGACCATGACTATTTTAAGGAGAACATTTTTAACATAACGAGAAGCATGTTTAACGAAACAAAAAAGTCTATGACTGAACTGCGAATCGAGGTTTTAACAGAGTCTGGATTTACGAGCATTTCAGCACCAAACAATCCTGGAACTAGTGGAACACCACAATCAGATGCATCGATAGGGCAACGGCTACCAGCAGATGAGACAAAAAAGCTTTTACGTCAGCAGATGTGTAACTTTAACGCCTTGGACCGAGCAGTGACCAAAATTAATCTTAATGAAATGGAAGAAAAATGGCAATTTCAAGATCAACTAAACATCCTACAATCCAAGTGGGAAAACATCGACAAAATTCATTGGGAACTAAGCTACTTACTACAAGGAGACGACAAGGATTATGAGGCGAGATTCTACCATTGGGAAGAAGTCTATGACAACCTGAAGGCAGAGCTAAATAGAAAAATCTTTGAATCATCTCATTACGAAAAATTGACACCACGCATTGAATTGCCGGAGTTCAACGGAGTTTATAGTAACTGGGTTTCTTTTAGAGATTTATTCATCGAGATGATCCATAACAATCCAACACTAAACAAAACGCAAAAAATGAAGTTCCTAAAATCTAAATTGAGAGGAGAAGCTGAGAAACTGATAAAACATCTTTCTGTAAGTGCTGAGAATTATGACTCATGCCTAGATATAATCCAACATCGCTACGA
Source organism: Lymantria monacha (assembly GCA_905163515.2). Lineage (NCBI taxonomy): Eukaryota > Metazoa > Arthropoda > Insecta > Lepidoptera > Erebidae > Lymantria > Lymantria monacha. Next base: position 6,115,842 of record LR991107.1, on the reverse strand, counting down.
CAACAAGCGATTACTTTTCACATCATATATAGACACGCTTCTAAATCAACCATCTATCGATAAAGCGAACTCAGTTAACATAAAGAAGCTGCACGACACAACAAAAGAGTGTTTAAATGCACTGGAAAATATCAAAATAAATATTCCAGTATGGGGCCCACTCATTGTCCATTTGCTGTCGTCGAAACTGGATGACGAAACTTACGGTGACTACATACAGAGTATGAAACAATCAAGAGAGCTACCTGACTTAAATGAGTTTATGGAGTTCCTGGAATTAAGGTTCATGTCATTGGAAACAAATCGAACAAAAAAAGGGATACAGAAACAAAATTCAACGAATATACAACAAAAAAATTACAGCAATTACAAGTCAACGAACTTTAATAACTCGGACAAGTACACAAAAAGCTACCATGCTACATTGCGAAAATGCCCTCTTTGCATAAACGATCACGTGTTATGGCAGTGTCCTACATTTCTAGACTTGGATGTCGCAACGCGTAATCAAACAATACAAAAAATTAACGTGTGCAAAAATTGTTTATTTCATCACGGCAAATATAAATGCAATTCAACAAAACGATGTCGCACGTGTAATTTGAAACATCATACCCTACTTCATGATGATAATTTCAGAGGGCAACAATCGAGATCATCCACCTTAACAACAGCTGAGCGAACCTCGAACCACATCAGCGGGGAACAAGAGATACTCTTAACAACCCTTCAACTTCAAGTCAAGAACAAAGAAGGAGATTACGTCATCCTTCGGGCGTTACTGGATCAAGGATCTCAAGTAACATTGATCACAGAAAATGCCGCTCAACGCTTGAACTTACCACGTAGCAAAATGAACGCCGCCATCACGGGCGTTGGCTCTATAATGGGCACGAGTAAGGGGATGATTAAACTAGAATGTAAATCAATTCATTCTGAATATGCATTCCAAACTGAAGCACTAGTAATGAGAAAACTTATCAACAACCTGCCCAGCTCAACAATCAACGCGGAGAACTGGTCACACCTCGATAACATCAAGTTGGCTGATCCGGCATTCAACATCTCTGGGCCCATCGATGTATTGTTGGGAGCAGAAATTTACTCCGAAGTTATCCTAGAAGGAATGATTAAACGTGACACTAACTCGCCAGTAGCTCAGCAGACTAAATTAGGCTGGATACTGTGTGGTGCAACAAAGCAATTCAACTGTCTAGTTACCCTAACAGAGTTAGAAGATTTTTCCAAATTCTGGGAGACTGAAGAAATCCCTTCAGCACTCGAGACTACATCGAAGGACGAATACTGCGAAAAATATTACACAGAAACCACAGAACGATCAAAGAACGGACGATATGTGGTAAAAATGCCAATGAAAGCTAACTTTGAACAAAACCTTGGCAACTCTAAGTCTCAAGCCATCGCGCAATTTCTTCAGTTAGAAAAGAAAATGGCGAGACAAGAACACTTTGCAAAGCTATACAAGCAATTTATAAATGACTATATCGATTTAGGTCATATGAAGAAAATAATTGAAAGCACAAGTAAAGTACAAGCTTACTTACCACACCACGGAGTGTTAAAGGATAGCTCAACAACTACAAAACTACGAGCTGTTTTTAATGCTTCCATGAAAACAGACTCGGGCTATAGCCTTAATGACTTGATGGAAAAAGGGCCAAACTTACAAAAGGACATTTTATCCCTGATCATTAAATGGCGGAGCTATAAATATGTTCTGACGGCGGATATCGAAAAAATGTACCGTCAAATCCTTATTCATCAAGATCAACAATGTCTACAAAAAATATTTTGGAGAGAATCAGTAAATGAACCGCTAAGAGAGATGCAGCTGTGTACCCTAACTTATGGGACCAAAGTCGCGCCATTCATCGCGATGCGCACTCTCCAGCAATTAACTAAGGATGAAGGCAGCGCTTTCCCTTTAGCCCAGAAAGCTTTACAAAACGAGGCATATATGGATGACGTCACCACAGGTCACCATAACATTGAAACAACGAAATTACTACAAAAGGAGCTCTACGAGTTACTTAGGAAAGGTGGTTTCACCTTACGAAAATGGGCAACTAATGAACCATCTATTCTCAAAGAATTACAAAATTACGAAAAGAGTCATTCTAAAGACTTTAACTTTAAACAACACGAGTTCAGTAAAATACTTGGACTCGCATGGGATTGCGCAAGCGACACATTCCATTTTATTAGCGAAGAATTTAACAAGAATATAAATTCGCCATACACGAAACGCAGGCTATTGTCAGAGATAAGCAAGATCTACGATCCACTCGGTTGGTTAGCTCCAATGACTATCCAAGCGAAATTAATCTTCCAAAAGCTATGGAGTGAAAACTACCAAAATATCGGTTGGGATGAAAATGTACCTGAAAACATAACAAACGAATGGATAAAAATTAAATCTGAACTACCAAACATAAACAACATAACTCTACCAAGATGGATCAGAAACGAAAACAATAAACCCATCGAATTGCATGCCTTCTGTGACGCAAGCGAGCAAGCTTACGCATGCGTTATATACGGCCGAACTACGTCACGGAGCGGAGCGTTCGAAACTACTCTACTTGCAGCGAAAACGAAGGTGGCACCTCTAAAAAACAAAAGTACGATACCGAGGCTGGAACTAAGCGCCGCTGTTTTGCTAGCGACTCTCCTAGAAAGGGTAATCAAGGTTCTAGCAGACTATGAGCTAAGGATATCCTGTTGGACCGACTCTAAAGTCGTCTTAGCATGGCTTCAGGGCAATCAAACAAAATATGCAAAATATATAACAAACAGAACTACACATATAATAAATATCGTACCTGCAATAAACTGGGGTTACGTAAAAAGTAACGAAAACCCCGCCGACTGTGCAACAAGAGGACTTTCGCCGTCGAAATTAGTTAATTTCTCGCTATGGTGGGAAGGACCTCAATGGCTCAAAAAACAAGAAAAACGAACTCGTCTATCAACTGAAACTTATACTACGGACGAGGGCTTTCTAACAAACTGTTACACAACAAACCCTACGGAACCCGTGGCAAATAAAAATGAATTAATTAATTCATTACTCGAACGATACAGCAACATTGATCGTATTACAAGAATACTCGCCTGGGTAATACGTTTTGCTGATGCATTACAAAACAAACAGAGGACAAAGGAGTGCAATGAACTGAACATGAAAGAAATAAACAATGCATTATGTTTAATTATCAAATCAATACAAGGACATTATTTTGAAAATGAAATAAAATTCCTCGGCGAAAACGGCAAACTGCCTAAAAGATGCACCATATTGAAACTCAACCCATTTTTAGACTCAAAAGGAGTACTACGCGTCGGAGGACGTCTAAAACACTCATACTTACCTGAAGAAACAAAGTACCCTACTCTCATCCCAGGAAAGGGGAGATTCACCCAACAAATAATAAGAACAGCGCAACAAATAAAACGCCAACAAGAACTCTAAATAGAACAGAAAACATAGAACTAGAGGAGATCGCTACCTACGCTGAAATAGGACAGGGGCAGTCGAAGAAGAATCCTCAGCTGACTTCAGAAGCTGGAGCAAGATTCAACCTATGATATTAATCAAATATTTAAGAATGTAAACTTTATATTTTGCTTATTTTGTATTTTGCTTTGATATTTTTATAACATATTTTTATATATACTTACCTACTTGTAACGCTTGATTAGGAATCTGAGTACGTATATCTTTCCCTCGGGAGCATGTACGAGCCAAAATTGCTCACACAGCGATTTGCGTGCTATAAGTGCTGCGACCTAGTTAGCATGAGGCAGTCGTATACAATCCTCCGTAGTGCACAAACGTGTGTAGTATTAACGTTACGAGAGGTGCGACTCAGATACACCGGGGTTACCGTAAGCTACGGAAAATCCCAAACAACATTTATGCAAGAGAAGGAAACGAAATAAAATCCTGTACCAACACGTCTGACCAGCGTATAATAGTAGGTCAATTTCCCTCCCATTGTGGAGGAGGCTCGAGCCCAACAGTGGGACATATATGAGCTAAGATGGTCAGATAATTTCGTTTACGGTAAAACTCTCAAATTATTATAATTTAGAAATATATCCACCAGTGAACATGGATGGGATGCATGGATGGAAGTCATACAAAATTTCACTCTGAAGGAGAACTGTGTGACGATTCAACCAATCATACTATTCTAATGTGGACTAGTAGATTTGAAACATAAACCATTTAACTCTTTAAGCATTTGACGTCCACTGTTGCTTATTTGTCTATATGAATGCACAAACTTCTAAATGAAATTTTGCATAATACAGAATACGTATCTAAATATCAACAATCTTATCACCGCACAGCATCATTGTGCGTTCTTGAAACAGGTGGATTAAGATTTAACACGCCCGAGACGTGAAAGTTTCGTTTCGCGAAATAACATTATTTATGTATGAAAAATGAAATGAAAGAAATAATTTTCAGAGCCTCACCTCTCCGGAGACGTGTGAAAGATCGCTTGTATTCCGAGAACCGGGAAACTCGCAAGATATAAAAATGTTACATTAATATTATTATTTTAAATAAATACCACCACAAATTTGAAAGAAAAATAAGCTAATATTTTTGATGTAGCTTAATATTGAGTTCGAGCTAGGGCAGGCCTTGGAACTACAATAAAAACAGGGCACCGGTAGCCTACTCACATGGCGTAGAGGTACGTACATATGGCAGGTTATGTGGTCGCGCCCCGTTCTTTCTTCCGCTCCAGACGGATCGAGCGGGATATGACTGTACCATAAGCGGCCACTCAAAAAAAATACTTGCCACGTACTTTTTTCTTATATATACACAATGATAGAAAAAACTGAGATGGCTGGACCAAGGATAAGTTAGCCACCCATATAGGCTGACTACGTGAGAGTGTCGACCAGGTAATAAGTAATTTTAACGGTAGATGAGCCCGAAAGGATTACCCGCCAAACAGGCCACTGTAGAAAATGACGTCCCGTTGGTCAGCCCAATACGGCAGATTATGAACGCTGTTCCACGGTTAATCAATATATCGCACACTTCAAGAAAGGAAGATATACATATATATATATACAATACGCGAAAGGATCAAAATAGAATAAGACACAAGCAAAACTTACTCCTATGACGAGCACCTCCAGAATTTCAACATGCAATTTGCCACAGAAATGCGAATAACGATTCGACACGTGTTTCTCCTCTGAACGAGGCATCCTCAGGACGGTTCAGCTTCAAGTGCGCATTTCTCATCACAAGGATAAGTTTTGCTTGAGTCCTATTCAACATTGATCCTGTTCCGTATTCCTTCCTTTTTTGAAGTGTGCGGTATATTGATTAACCGTGGGAAAGTGGTGGGTATTCCTTCCTTTCCTCCATTTTAAAATAATAATGGATTGTTGCCATGTGCCGCCTGATTAAATAAATTAAACGAAAAAGATGTTTTAAACCAAAGCAGAATAACAAATTGAGCGTAAAATGCATTAAAATTTCAAAATTCCACTGCAAAATGGAGTGTAGACATTTCGCTGTAACACGACCATAAATAGCGCGGTCGACGCTCCAAGTCAGAGATCACCGTCACTGACAGTAATCCAGTATCGGTTACTCCGGCCAGCTAATACTGATCGATGATACCGCTGGAAAGTGTAGTATGATAGAACACGAAGTTTAGAGAACTGGACACAGTATGGAATTTTCATAAGGACTACGGTTCGTATGAAATTTCGTATTATATGAAATTAGATGAAAGCATACGTATTCTATGACAGTATCCAGTGTTACGTAATAATGATTAATTGACTCTATTAGAGTAAAAGAGTCTAAGAGCGAGTAAATGAGAAAACTTTCTGTATGTTGACGGAGAATGCATCGGCTAGGACTGGGCTTTGAGAGGTAGGACCGGAGAACAGTTCGGCACTCGCAGCGAGGCTGACCGGCGACCACGGCGGCTAGCCGGGGTATCGACCGAGACTGGAACCCGAAAGGGTAACAAGCCGGGCTGGCCACGGATGTAAAGAAAGCGGTAGCAGTGGCCGATCCAATGGAGATAGCGAGGGAATACGGTAGGTTATGGGGCCACACGCAGTCCTTCCGTCGACCCGGACGGAACGGACGATGTGTGTCCAAACCATAACCAACCAAAACAAAAATGTTGACAAAGAAGGAATACGATTCACCAGCCCATATCTTGCATGTGCGTAAAAATCGACTAAGAGATATACATAGCTGCAAAAGAGGAAAAACTGGAAATAAAACTCTATAATAACCCATCTGATCAGCTTCATATAAGTAGCAGATTAATTTCTCTCCTCTATTGGAGCCAAACAGTGGGACGTATATGAGCTGAGATGATGATGATGATGAGTAGTTGTATTCTTACTCCGTCCCCATATAAATAATAATATATGTATTAATAATTAAAATTCGATATTTTTCTGTGCCCAGAAATACAGCCTTTGAAAATCAGGTTTGGTAATTGTTAAGTATGAAAGCACAGACAACCTTGGAACTAACAAAAGGATGTTAACAATTTCAACGTTAATATACGTAAGGAAATTTGTATATTTACTTGCTATAGTTCCGAAACAATGCTGTTTTTCCTGGAATGTCGAAACAAATAGTAGAAGAGAAAAGACTTCAGTATAATATAAAGGTAAATGAAACCCGTATAATCTATAGATTTTGTGTAAATTATTTAATGTGTTGCTGTGTGGTAGGGGCAATATATACTATGGCCACCGAAGAAAAAGATCGCGTACCGGTGGCCCGCTCGCACAGCGAAGAGAGGAGCTTTGCATGGTGGGTCTATGGGTCGCGTGCCGCCCCTTCCGTCCCCCCGGAGCGATTTGGCGGTGCGGGACCAGAGTAGAGAACATTATCATTCGAGGGGAGTGTCGGGTGGGCACGTGAATGTATAAGACCACATCCATAGTCCACCGCAAATAAAAAAATGATTAAAAAAATCAAAAAACCCGACTGCATAAAAATCGTCTCAAACTCGTCACCAAAACTACGTATATAGTAAAAAAACTGAAAAGAAAAAAACAAGCACTTAGATGTCCGGTGGTCTAGAATTCCGTAATATATTATTGAACAAATACTATTGCAGAAAATGAAATATATTTTAATAATAGAACATGACAACTGAACAGTCGGGATCCATTGAAAAATTAGATTTGCTGTCGAATAAAGGATCCCGACTGTTCAGTTGTCATGTTCTATTATTAAAATATATTTCATTTTCTGCAATAGTATTTATTCAATAATATATTATGGAATTCTAGACCACCAGACATCTAAGTGCTTGTTTATTTCTTTTCAGTTCTTTTACTATGTACGTAGTTTTGGTGACGAGTTTGAGACGATTTTTATGCAGTCGGGTTTTTTTATTTTTTTAATCATTTTTTTTATTTTATATTTTTTAGTTATAAATACCTAGGTAGCTATAGTTATCTTATTTATTAATAAGTAGATAAGTACCTAACTATATATAGTTCTTCGATTGAAGTTGAGTACTAAATCGTTATAAATTGGAGATGGGCGACCGCGTCAGACATTAGATACTTTAGGTAAGACTAACTATGGTAGATTGGACAATATACCTACTAGATACTTCAGTATATGTCCATCCACATCCAGTTATATGAATTTTCCGTCTTTTCATCGTAAATTTCTACTGTCTAAAAAACCTATATGTGAGAAAGGTTGTTACGAAACTTTAAATTGATATAGATCCTAAACGGCCAGTCAAATCGAAAAATGTTGAGAGAAAACTAAATGATTTTTAAATACCTATTTAACGATATCCCACTCGATATAGTTTGTTGACTTTATTTTTTTTTAATTTTCACAATATGGCGTCCAGTACTCGCCATATTGAATTTTCAATAACGTCATATCTTTAGTGACACTCGCCGTATTAAGAGGAATCGATTGACGTGCGAATCATAAAAATCGGCCCAGGCGTTTGGTATATATAGTGCTTCAAAGGAACATACAAACATACATACATACATAGACTGTTAAACACAATACTCCTTTGCAGTCGGGTAAAAAAGGGGCTATATACTACCGACCCCTACTTTACTCATCGATGTCTTAAATATGACTAAGAGCTTTGTATCGATCTTGACCAATTCCATCTTTTTCGTCAACAATTACAAGGAGGCTTGACGTCAGGCAGCAGGCCGGTTATAAAGCTATTGCCAATAACTTTTGCAATATGTGTAAATTGTGTTACCTAAAATTTAAGATTCGTTGGTGAAAATACATATCAGTGTTTTTAATGAGCTCAATGCCATCTTAACATCTGGTATGGTCATAAAATTTATGGTGTATGTTTATTGCTGTCGTCTTGTTCACTCGACATTAAAATGCAGCAGAACAATCTTTAATTACAGCTTTATTTTATAGCTTAATTATTTTTACCTTTGTGCAAGGATAGAGTTCTCTGGCACTCTGTTCTCTCTGCCTACCCTGCAAGGGATATGGCGTGATGATATGTATGTATGTTTGTTTACTTTTACGATATTATGTTAAAATAACCGTATATAAGATTATATGTGCTGTGTGGTAGCGGCTACGAATACTACCAACTCTTACTTTGCTCGTGGATGTCGTAAAAGACGACTACGAGCTTTATAATGACCTGGGCCAACTCCATCTGATGCCGTTTGGTCAACAATTACATTCTCAAGGAGGGTCTGGCAGGCGGACGGTCATAAAACTATTGCCAATAACTTTTACAATATGTACTATGAAATAAAAGTACATACTGTATCGACACCAAGCAATTGGGATGAGAGTAGGAGAATGATGAGTAGGTCCTTCAATCGAAAGAGAGTATTGGTGTAAAGATGCGAAAGGGAATGCTCCGATGGTTCGGACATGTGGCAAGAATACCGAACGAACGTCTGGTTAAGAAGATATACAATGCGAAAGTGGAAACGTAGGTACCGGGGGAGACCGAGACTAACCTACCTAGACCAGATCGGTCATGTACTGAAGGAAGGTGGAGTCAAGTGTCTCCGAAACCGGCGAGCGTGTATGAAGAGAATTATGAATGTTGAGGAAGCGAGTGAAGTATGCAAAGATAGAGTTCTCTGGTCTGATGATGATCTCTCACTCTGTTCTCTCTGCCTACCCTGCAAGGAATATGGCGTGATGATATGTATGTATGTATATATAAATATATATATATAAATTTTCTAGTTCGGCTACCTAACTTTAATCACAAGATAATATAGGAGGCTCACAATATTATCACCAACACCATAGAAAATAATAACATGGAATGCAGTGAGGTTAGTTGTGGCACGATACAACCGATCGCTACTAACGCTCACAGATTACTGATATGAAGGCATGTCTCACTTCAAAAGTAAACTATCTAACGGTTGTTTATTTTTTAACTACCTTCTATCGTATTTAATCGTGTCACAACACACTCAAGCAATGAACAAAATTAATAAAGTAAAGGATAACTAAAATAATGAAACCGATTGCTTGACATTCCATTAATATCGTCCTTTAAATATCACGCTCTCCGACATATATATATATATATATATATATATATATATATATATATATATATATCTTAGCATATTTTTATCAAAGTATTCGTTTCCTTTTGATGCTTTTGTAAGATATAAAATATTTCGTTCTTTAATATATTTTATATTAAATATATGAGTTGCAAAATACTAAACCGTGTGAGATTTGAAGAACTTAAAAGAGATAAATAGATTTCATAATATAAAAGAGAAATTTCTTTGAAGTTTGTTACCAGTCGTCTACGGCTTACTATAAGCCTTGATACTAACATACGAGTATATATTGGAACTTGTCGCTATTTTAGTTTTCTTTGAATTTATCTAAACATCAGTCTATCGAGATCTAGTATTGGATATAGGCCTGCCCACGAGACGGTAGGATAATGTCACAATCGCTATATTCGACAACTTACGTGTTTTAGTGGTAGGACCACGCTGTTGACAGTTTTCTGTCCATAGCTGCTGGCCGGTCCGTCCGGGGTAGTACCACACTCTCGCAGAAGATCGACGCCTGAGTAATGGCCATGTGCTATTGCGTTTCATTCGGTGAGTGAGAGAGCTGGAAATCCAACTGGGTGGGTTTGGGTTTGTATTGGTATGCCCTTGGTATAACAAAAGTCTATGGGCGGCAAGTAACACTTACCCTCAGGTGAGCTACTTGCTCGTTAGGCCACCATAAGCAATACAAAAAAAGGTTATGACGCCGTTGGTATTAAGAGGTACCCAGTGAAATAGTGATGGCGACATCGTTGATGCTAGATGATGACGCATGATTTTTTTACGACAATATAATAGAATATCTCCTTATTGCATGGAATTTATAAGAATAGGAATAAAAGAAAAAATTACGTTGGTACAATTAGGCGATCTTATTACTACGATTTATGTCAGACATATTTTAATTTATCCTAAATTAAATGTGACGAAAAATTAAATGAAGACAAAAAAATAGAAGAAATAATATATACCTCATACATATATAATTATTATAATATATTACGATTATCGAAGAGTAAAAGGCTCGCAACGTATCTTTTAATTAACTATAGTGACAAATGGGCGAGCAGCTCAACTGATGACCAATTGATAACTCACACTCATAGAGCTTTTTAAATATTTTAGTCAACAAAATATGAATTTTGGAATTCTACATTAATGCCCGGAACAAGAATGCTGTTAATTCTCTTGTTCCATTAGTTTATTTTTAAAACTTCCACTTGTAATTAAAGTGACGCACTTTGTAACCTAGAAAACGAGCAAGCAGCCCAACTTGTGAGAAAATAATAACTCGCACTCACGGATTTTTTTTAAATATTTTGTTAGCCATTATTACTTTTTGGATGCCAACAGTATAAGTCCAGAAAAGCAATCCTGTCAATTTTCTTGTTCCATTAGTTCATTTTTAAAATTTCCACAGGTAATTAAAGGAATTGTAGCCCTTACCCAACAGCAAATAATAAATCACGGATTTTTTTTTAAATTGATTGTTAGCCATTATTACTTTTTAGATGGCGACATTATAGTCTGGCAAAGCAATGCTGTCCATTATCTTGTTTCATATGTCTATTTTTAAAACTTCCAGAGTTAATTAAAGAATTGTAGCACTTTGAAGCCTTTATTCAACAGCTTCGCTTGAATATAACCCAACTGCAGTTCCATTATAACCAATATAAACACAAACCCTTACAAGTTAACAATTAATAATTAACTATCTAATTATAAATTCGCTTAACTGTTACATTCAAGAGACTGCATTATGCGCAGTATTCTCCCTCGGGTAGACGTTATAGGTGTATTGTGCATTATGTGAGCGACGGTACTAATGCTAATGGATGAGTTACAAACGGAGTGAACTATGCGCGTGACTTATGACGTTTGAGATGTGACTGACGCTTGCTGCATTGTATTATCCTAGCATTTATATTTGATGAGTAAGATTTTTGACCAATACTACAAGTTTGGTATAAATGCTATGTGGCAGCGGCTACGAATACTACCAACACTTACTTTGCTCGTGGATGTCGTAAAAGACAACTAAGAGCCTTATAACGACCTGGGCCAACTCCATCTGATGCCGTTTGGTCAACAATTACATTTCCAAGGAGGGCTGACGTTTGGCAGGCGGCCGGTCATAAAACTATTGCCAATAACTTTTACAATATGTACTATGAAATAAGAGTACATACTGTATCGACCCCAAGTAATTGGGATAAGAGTAGGAGAATGACGACTACAAGTTTGGTATAAGATACATACCTTACTAGAACATGTATTTCTTACAAGCAACATTTTCTTTTTTTAAAGACATCAACCAGCACTAAGGAAACAATCTCTGTAGTGCGAAAGACATTACAAACGTGTAATTAACGCAGACAAATTACACCCAGACTCAGAACAAAACTTTGTGGATCGCACATAGTATTGTCCTGCGTGGGAACGTGTCGAACCTATGGCACTGGCACGGAAGGTCAGTTCGCCATTAGCCACTACGCCTTGTGTGCAGTCAATTTGAATTAGACAATCATTGACTAGTGTGCCAATTGGCAACCCGCCAACCAAGTGTGGTGATTCTTGCATTATTAATCCTTGAGGAGGCAATTTTCTAATAGAACAGATCGATAGGCTGGCTGGTTAAGGACAGATAGATGATGGACGTGGTATGGGCGTGTGATGAGACGTGGTGAAAATAATATTGTGAGAAAATTTTTAAGTATGAATAGCGATCGGCTTTAGAAATCATCATCATTCTCCTACTCTTATCCCAATTACTTGGGGTCGATACAAGATGTACTCTTCTCTTATAGTACATATTGTAAAAGTTATTGGCAATAGTATTATGACTGGCCGCTTACCAGACGTCAACCCTTCTTGGGAATGTAATTGTTGACCAAACGGCATCAGATGGAGTTGGCCCAGGTCGTTATAAAGCTCTTAGTCGTCTTTTACGACATTCACGAGCACAGTAAGGGTTGGTAGTATTCGTAACCGCTACCACACTGCTTGCTTTAGAAATATGGAAATTTACTATAAGCGTGGAGACCTATTATTGGCTTTAAATATCTAATTATTTCACTTATATTGTTCCTATTAGCTGTTGGTCTTCTAAATAAAATAAAATAAATAAAATTAAAAATGAGTAAACCCAAACCGTCTACTTGGGGTTGGCGCTTATGGTCACAAGCGCACGATGATGATGATGAATTTGAATGCATCTTACCTGTAACAAAAAAAGAAAGATTATTTTAAATTATTATTTTAAGAAACTTTTTAAGAAATTATTTTATTAACAAGTTTTTTTACGAGCATTATTTTTAAAATTCTCTTCTATTGTTAGGCTCGATCCCAGCTGTGGGAAGTATATGAACTGAGATGATCTCCAACAGACCAGCGACGCCCCAAGCCGAGGTCCGTTCCCCACGGTTCCGGGAGCATTTTCGCCGAATTGTTCCCCGGCTGGTCGGCGCGGCGTCCGCCCTATCACGGCTCATGCCGAACGTGGGCGGACCCAGCTTAGAGGGCCGACGGCTGTATGCGGGGGTGATCCGTTCGATAGCCATGTACGGCGCACCCGTGTGGGCGAGGACTCTGAATGCCCAGCTCAGGGCTGTTCTGTGGAGACCACAGAGAGCCATAGCGATGAGAGACATTCGCGGGTACCGCACGGTATCGACCGAGGCGGCATGCCTACTGGCCGGGACACCCCCGTTGGACCTAGAGGCGGAGATACTCTCCAACCTCTACCGGCGGGTTACCAGTGGACGCTGAAAAGTGGTTTGGCCATTGGATCTTATTATAATTAACTTGAAATTAACCCAACACTCTTTAAAGTTTGTATTTTAAGCTTTAAGTTATTAATAAGGTCAGTATATACACTTATATAACGTAATTAACTGTGAGCCATAGTGTCAATCTGCAAGTGACGGTGAATTTATATAAAATTTATGTTCTAGTTACTATTTGTAATTATTATTTTAGTTAATTTAATTTGTAATTATTACAGTTGTTATTTAGGCAACATAAATTAACTAACTTCCATAGTTTTATTTCGTCCTTGCTCATTTATATCTCGACAAATAGGCCCATGTAAGGTATTTGTTAATTACATTTATATTTTATTTTAACGAATCTTATTAATTTAATTGTGTTATTGCATTGTATTTATTAATTATTCAACGTAGATAAACTTAATATTTAATTAATTTAATTGTAATAGTTTCCATTTCGATTCCAACACACATTAGGTACCTGACGATTATTATATTATTATTATTATTCAATTGCTCCTGTATATAATTCCAGGATTTAGCAGTTGTCTCCCATAATGTCAACAAAAGCTGAATTTGCAATGGAAGTGCTCAAGGAAATTACCGATCTCACTAAAAAACGCAGTAGCTTCAAAGGTCGTATTACAATATTTAGTAGTTATTTAAATTCATTAAATCTTTCGTCTTTAACGACTAAGGATATAAGCGAGTTACAGTTACGTATAAGGAAGCTTGAATCATTGTATGCTCAATTTGACGAACTACAAACTCGTCTGGAATGTTTATCAGATAATCTCGAGGCTCAAATGGCTCATAGGGGGGATTTTGAGTCCAAATACTATAAAGTTCTCTGTCAGGCACAGGAGTTAGTGGATAGTCACTAACAACCTCTTAATGCAGCACCCAGCGAGTGTGGTTCTCGTAGTGGTAATAAACCCGTCAAGTTACCTACCATACAGCTCCCTAAGTTTAGTGGATCTTATTCTAATTAGCTAGAATTTCGCGACACCTTTGATAGCCTAATTCACTCTAATGAGGATATAGATGTAATAAATAAGTATCACTACTTACGTGCCTCATTGGAGGGCTCAGCTGCTGTGGTAATTCAATCCATTCAGTTCTCTGCGGCTAATTACAACATAGCTTGGGCATTATTGTGCGATCGGTTTGATAATAAACGATTATTAATTCAAAATCACGTCACAGAATTATTTAACATTGAACCGATCGCCCGAGAATCTTCTATTAATTTAAAACGTCTATTGGACCAATTTAATAAAAATATTCGTGCACTGGAATCCTTAGGCGAACCTACTCATCACTGGGATACACTTCTAATTCATATCCTTACATATAAGCTGGACAACAAAACGTTCCGTGAGTGGGAAGAGTTTAAAGGTCGTTTAAACAAGCAAGAGTCCATTATTATTAAACACTTTATTGAGTTCATAAAGGTTCGCACTGACTTATTGGAAACTATTGAATTATCACGTTATACACAGCACAATAACATTACGTCAAATAGTAAACCGACAAAACATAAGACGATGGTTTCGTTGGACAATAATAACGCTTCTTTCAGTTCGAGTTCGACTAGTTCATGTCCTAAGTGTAATGGCGATCACAAACTTAACCATTGTCCTCAATTTCTTGATTTAAGTAATGAAGCACGACTTCAAATATTACCTAGTTTTAAGATTTGTTTTAATTGCTTTCGCAGTGGTCACTACGCGAATAAATGTAGGAAGTCTGGATGTAAATTATGTAAACGGCGTCATAATACTTTAATACATGTTGCAAATAATAAACAAACATCAGTAGTGCATAGCGGGCGAGCTGATAGCAGCGCGCTCCCCGCCACCATCGATACGAATCATTCTTTATCTCTGTCGGCGAGCGTCGCGGCCTCAGGTAACCCGGGACACGCTCATCGTGTAGACGTCCTGCTATCGACAGTATTAATTAAGTTATACGATTCTCATAATCGCGAGCATATAGCGCGCGCCCTTCTCGATAGTGGTAGCACATCTTGTATTATGACAGAAGATTTGTTCTGTCGTTTAGATTTGCCATGTATTCGTATAGATAAATCTATACTAGGCATCAATAATGTCATGTCACACATAAGTAAAATGTGTCATGTGCCTATGAAGTCATTAGACGAAACATTCACAACTAATTTGCGTTGTTTTGTTTTGCCGTCGATTGCAGGCGACTTACCGAGCAGTTCAGTTGATTTGTTGAACCTTAACATACCTAGTTATGTATGCTTGGCCGATCCCAACTTTCATACGCCCGCGTCAGTAGACATGATAATAGGCGCTGATATCTTTTGGGATATATTGGGATCGCAAAGGATTATATTAGGCACAAGTAAACCAATTTTACATGAAACTAGGTTAGGTTGGATAGTTTCTGGCCCTATATATAGTAATACTGCGCATTCTGTTAAATGTAATTATGTACATGTCGATTCATCGACTGATAACTTTAATGAGCAGATTCAGCAACAACTCTCACGGGTTTGGAGCTTAGAACAGGTGAATGTTTGTTCTACTTATTCACCAGAACATAAATTATGTGAAAAACATTTTATAAATAATACTGAGCGTTTAGGTGATGGTCGTTTCTGTGTGAGGATTCCATTAAAAAATTCTCCTAGCGTATTAGGTGAATCTTTACATCGCGCTAAACAATGTTTTCTTTCTTTGGAACGTAGACTGATGGGTCAGCCACGTCTTCGCCAGTTGTATCGTGAATTCATGTGTGAATACAAGGCGTTATGTCACATGTCAGACTGTGAGCTTAGTTCCAAGAATAATGCTAATTTTATTCCTCATCATGGTGTTCTACGTGAAAGCAGTACCACTACAAAATTAAGAGCAGTATTTAATGCGAGCAGCCCTACTACTACCGGTGTCACTTTGAATAATATTCAAATGGTAGGTCCCGTTGTACAGGATGATCTGTTATCAAAGAAAATATATAGGCAGATCCTCGTTCATCCTGATGATAGATATTTACAACGAATAATATGGCGCGATGATCCAAAGATATCAATAAGAGCATTTCAATTAAATACTGTTACTTATGGGACAGTTAGTGCCCCGTTGTTAGCCACTAGATGCCTTAAGCAATTAAGTCTTGAGTGTAAGGATAAAAAGGTTGCCGAAATCATTCTGCATGATTATTACGTTGTTGATTCAGCGAGTGGAGGGGATGATTTTTCTGAAGTAAAAGTCTTAGGTAATAAGCTTACTTCAATTCTTGCTTCGGCTTGCTTGCACTCAGAAAATGGAAGTCAAACGATCTTCGGCTCGTCTCAAACTCATATCAATATCCTTTCGTTTCAAATATAAGTAGCGATGAGCATATTAAATCTTTAGGCTTAGGATGGCAGACCGTATCTGACAAGTGGTATTTTCCAATTAATACACATAGTGATACCACATGTATTTCTAGCACAAAACGTTATTATTTTAAACGTCGTTATTAGTTATTAAGCTTTCAACAGTATGTTAAGTATTTCATCTCCTAGCTCTTGCTTCTCCTGTAGTCATTAATATAAAAGTATTATTGCAAAAAATATGGCTACACAAGTTATTTTGGGATGATTCGTTAACACCAGACATTGAATTGTTTGGGTATAATTCGTATAATAATTTACATTAATTCATTAAATATTATTATTAAAATATCTCAATTCGAATCATTTATGTAATATAATTTATTAATTAAAGGACAAAACTTACCAAGTAGATGTCCGTTGTTTAAATTTAATGTATTTTTAGATAATAAAAATATAATGTGGATAGGTGGTCGTCGTGAGAATTCCGCCTTTGCTTATGACAAAAAGCATACTATTATAATACAGTCCACACATCGATTTACTAAGTTGCTTTTTGAGTATGAGCATGCGAGACTCATGCACGCTGGGCCACAATTGTTGTTAGCTTCAATTAGAGAAGTGTACTGGCCAATAGGAGGCCGTAATTTAGCGAAAGTTCGTTACCGTCACTGCATTAAATGTTTGCGGATAAAGGGAAAGGTTGTGACACCTTTGATGGGTAATTTACCACAGCAGCGGCTTAAGCCAGGTGGATTTTCCCTTTGAGACCGTGGGTGTAGACTACGCGGGACCTATATCTTCTGTTAGTCGTCAAGGGCGTAGTCGTATTGTTAAGGTGCATACCGCATTATTTATTTGGTTCACTACCAAAGCGATATGCCTGGAGTTATTAGGTGATTTGACGAGCAATAGTTTTATATTAGCCTTAAGCAGGTTTAAGGCTCGTCGCGGTAAACCCACTGATATTTATTCCGATAACGGTACGACGTCTGTCGGGGCATACAATGATCTTGCTAGGTTCTTAAAAAATAATTGTGACTCAATCTCTAGCGACCTTTCAAGTGATGGTATTAGATTCCATTTTATACCAGCATACTCTCCACACTTTGGTGGCATATGGGAGGCGGGTGTGAAATCCGTAAAATATCATTTGCAAAGAGTGTTGGGACATTGTCATTTGAGTTATGAAGAACTCAATTCCACCCTAGTACAGATTGAAGCCATTTTAAATTCCCGGCCACTTACACCACTGTCATCGCAGCCTGAAGATATAACACCGTTGACACCTGGTCATTTTTTAATTGGTCGTCATTTAAATTCATTGCCAACAAAGGACCTCCGGGACTACGACACTTCGCACATAGGCCGATTTCATAAAATCGAACTACTTCGATAATATTTCTGGACAAGGTGTATCTCCAGGTGGATCTCCAGCAAAGAAGTAAATGGTGAACCTCCAATGAGTCATTGAAGCTTGACACTCTTGTCCTGGTGAAGGAAGACTCCTTGCCACCTCTTAAGTGGGAGCTTGGTCGTGTCGCAATTTATCCTGGGCTAGATCAAATCGCTCGTGTTGCGGATGTCAAGACTACGACTGGAGTCGTTCGACGGTCCTTCAATAAACTGTGTCTACTGCCTATTATTGAAGATTAATATACCTATATCTGGTTTGTTGAAAGGCAAGCATTCAACGCCCGGGGGCATGTTCAAGCGCCTTCTTGAATATCACCCGCAACAATACGCAGTTAAAACTTCGGGTATTATAAATACTCAAGCGCATAATTATTTTCACTTACTGACTCTCATTGTCGGTAATGTGCTGTACAGTCGCAATATACGCAAATCAATTTACAAAGCTTTTTATTTAATTATACAAACTTAAAGACCCCACCACAATGACATATTGGAAGTAAGACACCTTAGTACTCCCGTGACCATGATCACTGTTAAGTGTTCGAAACGTCGGAAAATTCAAAATCAAATACAAACGCGATGGAATCCGTAAAAGTAGTTTTATTTCAAATGTGTAACAATCGCGTAAACAGTCAGTAATCCGACCGGAAGGCGCGATATCTTAACCACTATGCCACCTGAGAAGTCAAACAATATTACTATAATATTTAGTACTTTATAAATTTCAAATCATTTTATTTGAACTATTGTCACAAAATATTAATGTTTATACAACTTGGTATCAACATACTCACGAAATCCCTCCGTACGATAATACGATCCCCAGAGGATTACGTTCATTTCTGATGTTTTGCACCTGATTTTGCGAGGTGAATCCATAATGTATTTTAATATATAGGTACTGTTAAAATGTTCACAATGCATACATGTGTTTACTGACTATTAATTGGATAATCGGATCAAATCAACGATTTCATATATTTTATTTTTGTTATGCAAATTATTTACTTATAATATATAGTTTCTATATGTTATATAGTTTTTATATGTTATATTCACGTTTAAACAGTATGTCAACCTCATACGGGATACGATCAATGTGAAATAGGATAAAAGAAAATTGTTGCTGTTGTTATGTGTGTGCCTCCAAGACTTTATGTTGCAATTAGTAGAAAAAGAGAAATCTTTAAATATTCATTCGACACGTGTTTCGCCTCTGAAGGAGGCATCTTAGGATGGTTTGCCTTGCCGAGCGGGCAACCGAAGACAAAGATCGGGTACCGGTGGCCCGCTCGCACGGCGAAGAAGAGGTGCTTGCAGGGTGGGTCAATAGGGTTGCGCGCCGCCTCTTCCGTCACCCCGGACCGATTTGGCGGGGTGCGACGTCCATAGCCCACGGCAAAAAAAAAAAAAACAAAAAAAAAGTATGGTTTGCCTTCATATACGTTGAAGGTGGAAAGTCCTGGCGGCTGCTGGCGTAAGAATTTTTCTTATATCCTGTCCCGTACTCATTTCCCTTTTGAGTTATATCATTTTATCATCACCATCATCACAGCCCATATATGTACCACTGTTGGGCTCGGGCCTCCTCAGTAATGGGAGGGAAATTAAACTACTATACCGCGCCGGTCAGACGTATTGGTACAGGGTTTTGTTTCGAGGTTTCCTTCTCTTGCGTTGTTATATATGCGTTTTATATCCCTTAATCGTCTCGTACGATTACCATTCTTGGAAAATTATAAATGTTAGCCGCCCCCTCCTTCCTTCAATTTCAATATAATAAGCTAGAATTATACAAAGAAATATATGAGAATAAAGTATATTTTGTAATTGTTAGTCACGCCCAAAGTCTGAGTAAGTTTTTTTGTGTCGTTAATTGTTTCCTGTTCGTGACTGTCAGATGTTAATAAATGATTCATATTTGCGCAATGGGGTATAATCTTAACAATAGCTGCTTAACGTAAGTGGTATGTTACTAGGTAAACGATAAGATATTAGCACGCAACTTGATTTTACACGCATTAAGAATTGCCTTGACCACGAATCGGACAAAGCCATGTAAGACGATTTCCCACTAGGGGGTCTGACTCAACCGGGTTCCGGTGGCTCACTCGCTTGGCGTAAAGAGGTACATGTAGGGCGAGTCTATGGGATCACGCGTCGCATCTTCGGTCGCCCCGGACGGATTAGGCGGGGTGTGACCACTTAATAGCCTACCGCAATAAAAAAAAAATTGGGGACTGACTCGCAGGACCATCATGACTGATATTTGCGTGGGGAAAGTTCAGCTATGGACGTCTAAGGACTGGTAGATGGGTGGATGATGGGTTAGGAATACAATATATCGTCACCCCCTATTTTCTTACTGGAGTCATAAAAGCTGACTGAGGTATCATATAAAGAGTTCGCAGCAGCTGCAATGGCCAACCCGCTAAGCAAATGTGGCGATTATTGCATTATGACGTACTTAGAAGAAGAATGTCCAACAGTGGTTTTGAATATATCTTATATAGAATGTATAAATAATTATTAAAACAGTAATTAATTTAACGTCATTGGCACCAAATTTATTGCCTCTTCAGGACACAGGAAACATTGAGCGTTAAAAATTTCACGTTGATTTTATTGTGTTAGGACCACGCTGTTGACAGTTCTCTGTCTACAGCCGCGGGCCAGTCCATCCGGGGTAGTACCATACTCTCGCAGAAGATCGACGTCTGCGTAATGGCAATGTGCTATTTGCGCTTCGTTCGGAGAGCGAGAGAGCCGGAAGCCCAACTGGGGTGGGTTTATATTGGTAGGCAGCGGCCCTAAAGGTCCATGGGCGGCAGTAACACTTACCATCAGGCGTACTGCTTGCTCGTTTGCCATCAAAAGCAATAAAAAAAAATCACAATTT
This sequence comes from Lymantria monacha, assembly GCA_905163515.2. Taxonomy (NCBI): domain Eukaryota; kingdom Metazoa; phylum Arthropoda; class Insecta; order Lepidoptera; family Erebidae; genus Lymantria; species Lymantria monacha. Next base: position 6,094,817 of record LR991107.1, on the reverse strand, counting down.
GATTGATTTTTTTTTTGATTACAAAAATACCAGCTAAAAAAACGAAAAAAGAAGACTAGTGACTAAAGTGGTATTACTTTCTTAATACATTAATTACAGCAATGACAAATTTTAGAGAAATCATTATAACATTTAGAATATAAAAGAAATTTAATAAGTAAGTATTAAACACCTGTATTTAGTTCAATCTATACTACACTTCATCGAATTCGTTTAAGCTACACAAGAGCGTGCAATCTAAATTGAATTGCATCCAGTGAATGTATCATTAACGAGGTACCGGGGTTCTATCCCTGGGGATGGTATTAACACACGGCTGCCCTATCTCAAGTGTGCAGTTACCAGGGATATGTTTAAAATTGTTGTGACATAATGTAGCTACTGAGAAGGGTATGTATTTTCTGCTTGCTGTCATAGCATAATTAATGTGTTTAAAGATTTCGTTTCCAATACGAATAAATTATTTTTACATATATATACATAGTATCATCACGCCATGTCCCTTGCAGGGTAGGCAGAGAGAACAGAGTGCTAGAGAACTCTATCCTTGCATACTTCACTCGCTTTCTCAACATTCATAATTCTCTTCATACTTGCTCGCCGGTTTCGGAGACTCTTGACTCCACCTTCCCTTAGTACGTGACCAATCTGGTCTAGGTAGGTTAGTCTCGGTCTCCCACGGTACCTACATCCTTCTTCCACTTTCGTATTTATTATTAATTATGTAAATATTTTGAAATGATTATTTTCAAGGAACGTCTTTGTAATTATGATTCGAACCATATTGTGTGAAGTCTCCGCCGTGGCCAAGTAGATGTCCCAACAGCAGGTTAAGTCAAAAAAATTTTTCCACGTCCGTAGATTAAAAAAAAAACCAAAAAAAAAATCGATTTTTTTTTTCGGTGGTTTTCTTAAGATTACTCGAAAACAATTTTCAAAAAAAAAATTTCAAGCTCAGATCCAAAAACTAGACACTTAGAACTACTAGCTTTTTTTTTAGCTGTACGACCATTTTTGTATAAGTTACAGCCTGTTGAAAATCCCCCAAACATTTGGATTTTTTTCTTGCTCCCTTATTTTTTGTGGTATGTATATGTATAAGTGTATGAGTATGTAATGTATGGCGTTCTTATGTAAGGCTTTACGAAGCACGTGTGAAATTTCATAATATATAATCATAATCTATAACCTATAGGTTAGGTTAGGTGTAAATTTTGCTATACCAAAATTTACATAATTATATGAACGCACACGTGACAAGTGAACAGACCCCCATTAAGTCATAACTTATAACTTAATTAACAGTTGACACGCCACCCACGAATATCTCTAAGGAGATTACTCAATAGTATGAGGTTAGTGAATTGAGACAAATTACAGTTTCCCTACAACAGAAATAGTTGACAGATCATCAGCAACGTATTCCGTGATGTATTACATGGTACATTGAAGATTGTGGCGTATGAACAACTTAATTGCTGAATTGATTTGATTTTATAGAAAAATACAGGATATAGAATCATATCGACATACCATTAATATTATCTAAACAAATCAGATATATATTTTTTAAAGACTGCCCCAGCACTAAAGAAATAAGCCTTGAATTGTAAGGGACTTTACAAACATTCAATTTACAAATTACACTCAGACTTTGAGCAACAATTTGTAGGTGGCACAAAGTAGTGTGCTACGTAAGAATCGAATCCACAACACTTTAGGTCGTTATAATAACTAATATGACATTTGTGCAGTAAAATATATACCAACGTCTAGCACGTAAATGTGCCGAAAACAGTGACTAACTGAAGACAATTTTGTGTTTAAATAATCACTGTTTGTGAAATAAGAATATATATTATGACACATTCTCTTGCATTTCCCGAAGAGAGGTAGTATGAAATGTTTAAGGGACAGCTGTGGATAACTTTCCTGTCGGTGTGGTGATAGAATACAATTCACAACTTCTTTACCTGCCCGTGGGTCTCGTAAAGGTTGATGAAATGATATAATATGCAAATAGCATCTATCAACAGTCGTGGGGAGAGGCCTATGTCCAACAGTGGACGTTTATGGGCTGATGGATGGATGGATGGATCTATCAACAGAAGGTCAAACTCAAAATAAAATCTCTATATCAGCCCGTCTGACCAGCGTAGGACAATTTCTCCTCTTAATTTGGAGGAAGCTGGAGCTCAACAGTACGACGCGACGTATATAAACTGAGATTAATGAAATTATATGGATAAAACTACAGATGTAGAAAATGAACTTGAAGTTAATAAAGCCAAGCTAAACGGCCAATCTGGCGATTAAGCCAATCCAACCACCTTTTTCATTTTAAAGAGTGAGAAATATATAGACAGAAAAAAATAAAAAATATGCGAATAAAATTAATGACATGTCCATATTATTAGTAACTCTATGTACCTTCATACCAACGCACAGAACATGACTTATTTCAGTCAAATGATTGAAAGGGGAAAAGTTAATTATGAAATGGGGGATTCCAATTAAATTAAGATGTTTTGTGACAACGGGTCAATAGGAGAATTAAGGGAAGTTTCATCCCCAATGGGAACGTTTGTAACTTCGTGTAGGGAATAATCTATTGCTCTTTTCATAGGGTTATGTGAAATTTAATGCAAAAAGACAGAAGCATGTTGGGGATTTGTCTATGTTGGTAGTTAAATTTCTCACGTCTATATCCTCAAACGTGAATTTACACACAGAGACCAACAGAAGTCTAACAAACACCAGGTAATTATGTAAGTTCCACGCTATAAAAATCAAGTGTCTAGTAAATAATTATATATAGATGGCGCCTCTGGACCGAAACGATAATTGTCGTCGCAGAAAACCAATAAGACCTACCCAAAAAATTGAATTTTAAAACCTCATGATCAACAATTTTAAGTTCTGAAACTGGATTGATTTTTTTTGTTAGTTTTTTAACTAGCTATTACCCGAATATGTTCGCAACATCTTCAATCACTTAATTTTTTTTTAACATATCTACTACAAATTCTTTAGCGTATTCTTAAATATAGGTTACGAAAACTTATTAGGTATTATGTGGAAACAATTTACAGCGAGATTTAGAACAATCAATTGTTAAAGTTATATACTCGATTGCAATCGAAGCTACATTACTGATCATGGGAAGAGGAGGATACTACATCATAATCATCATCATCACCTGCTGTGTGGTAGCGGCTAAGAATACTACCAACCCTTACTTTGCTCGCGGATGTCGTAAAAGACGTCTAAGAGCCTTATAACGACCTGGGCCAATTCCATCTAATGCCGTTTGGTCAACAATTACATTCCCAAGAAGGGTTGACGCCTGGCAGGCGGCCGGTCATAAAACTATTACCAATAACTTTTACAATATGTACTATGAAATAAGAGTACATACTGTATAGATCCCAAATGATTGGGATAACAGTAGGAGAATGATGAATCATGATCATCACCATCATTTTCGCCTTGCTTTTATCCCAATCACTTCGGATCGACGCAATATCTATGCGTCCATATTGCATAAGTTATAGGCAATAGATTTATGACCGGTCGACTACCTGACGTGAACTCTCCTTAGAAAAGTAATTATTGATCAAAGGGCGTCATGTGGACTTGTTTGTCCCAGGTCGGTATAAAGCTCTTAGTCGTCTTTTACGACATCCACGAGCAAAGTAAGAGTTGGTAGTATTCGTAGCCACTACCATACAGCTCTATTAGCATATATATATAATTATCAGGGGGGCGGCGAGCGTGTATGAAGAGAATTATGAATGTTGAGAAAGCGAGTGAAGTATGCAAAGATAGAGTTCTCTGGCACTCTGTTCTCTCTGCCTACCCTGCAAGGGATATGGCGTGATGATATGTATGCATGTATGTATGTATAAGGGGGAAAATACTTTTAGTGTATAGCCAAACAATTTGAAGAAGTATATTATTAAGATTTTCGTTTTACACCACCCTGCACTATGGAAGTAATCCTTGTATTGTGAGGGACTTCACAAACATGCAATTAACGCATACAAATTACACCCAGACTCAGAACAACACTTTGTGGATGAGGATAATTATATGTGACTAGCTGACTCGGCAGACTTCGTACTGCTTCCCTTTTTTTTTACGATCGTCGTCTTTTTGACAGGTAAGATTTTGTTTTTTAAATTGTCGTTTTCATTATTTTTCTCGGAAATTTTCCATATTTTCTCACCCTAAAAACCTTCCCTGGACTTCCACAAATATTTTAAGACCAAAATTAGCCAAATCGGTCCAACCGTTCTCGAGTTTTAGCGAGACTAACGAACAGTAATCAATTTTTACATATATAGAGAACAGATGTTGGACCTTTTTAGTGAAAATTTCTTGCTTTACCGTACTAGTTACTGAATTACCGTTCTATAGCAACTTTATTCTTATATCAATGATGGCTGTTAAGAAATGTTTATCTTCCCAGCTTTAAAGCACCACAATTACTATGCGATTTACATTCCTGTATACAAACAACCAAGTTCTGGACGCTCACAAAGAGTTGCCCGCCTTTGTGCGCGCGATTAAAATATGCGAAACAAGTTTTTTACCTTGTTACCATATTTCCTTTAAAGTATATACTACAGTTTAAGACTCTTCTGCTTTGTGGTTTGCGTTATAATATCTGGTTAGAGTAAAAGTATTTTCTTTTTACGAGTGTAATAGTTTCTGATGTTTACGCGAGTTTTACACATTTGAAATAAAACTACTTTTACTGATTCTATCGCGTTTGTATTTGAATTTTAATTTTCCATTTGAATTTTAAATCCCGCGGGTTACCTTTCGGGTACCAATCCCTGTCGAAGTCCCGAAAAAAAAATGGTTCACACAAAGAATTGTCCCGCATGGGAATTGAATTCACTGCATTACGCATGATATCTTAAGCGCTACGTCAATTATGCGTTAAACATACGAGACTATACATTAAAAAAGCTAATTGCACGAATGGGGTAGTGATTAATATAGAGCTGCCGTGTCAAGTATTGTGAGTTCTATTTCCACGTAGTACAATACTTTATTCGATCCATAAATTGTTGTTCTAAATCTGAGTGTAATTTCTATCCGTTAATTAAATGTTCGTAAACTCACGCAATGCAAGCATTGTGCAAATATTATCATCAAAGAAATAGGAAATAAAAATATACGCCACCTTTTTTTAATGGCTGAGGATTCCAGCTAATATTCTTAAGATACTTTACCAACACATCATTGAAATATTATCGAACAACAAAATTTTTAGTGGTAGGAACAAGCTGTTAACAGTTTTCTGTCTACAGCCGCGGGTCGGCCCGTCCGGGGTAGTACGACACTCTTGCAGAAGATCGACGTCTGTGTAATGGCAATTTGCTGTTGAGCGAGAGAGCCGCATGCCAAACAGGGTGGGCTTGGGACTTGTAGTTGTAGGCAGCGAATCAGCTATATCTCTGGTATTGCAAAGGTCCATTGGCAGCAGTAACACTTACCACCAGGTGTGCTGCTTACTCGTTTGCCACCATAAACAATAAAAAAAATCATAACTTGACAGCTTCTTTTCTTGTAACCAAATTGAAATAGAGTTATACTATGAATAAAAACTCGTTACCTCGCAACATAACAGTCACTATTGTCAAAACTCATCACGACAATAATTAAATCCACCGTCGACAGTGGCCGCCACACCTACGTGATGGGGACCCAACAATCGCCGATTAACATAACTCATTATACACAAATTATTAAGTAACCGGTTAGTTAAAAGTGCTTTTGAGTTCACGTTTGATGGCTGTAATATTATAAATAAATTACCGATGCTTCACTACTGTATAGCTTACATGTCATTAATTCTAGCACCCACATCTTTATTAATGTCGAACGAACGTCTGGTTAAGAAGATATACAATGCGAAAGTGGAAGGATGTAGGTACCGGGGGAGACCGAGACTAACCTACCTAGACCAGATCGGTCATGTACTGAAGGAAGGTGGAGTCAAGAGTCTCCGAAACCGGCGAGCGTGTATGAAGAGAATTATGAATGTTGAGGAAGCGAGTGAAGTATGCAAAGATAGAGTTCTCTGGCACTCTGTTCTCTCTGCCTACCCTGCAAGGGATATGGCGTGATGATATGTATGTATGTACATCTTTATTACAAATCCTTCTGTCATATTTTTATATAATGAGTAGCAGACCCGGCCACGCGTTGCTGTGGCTAAGGTAGCTTCAGTAAACACGTGGTGGTTATGCTAATAAATTGTAGTTTATATGAAGCGTTTGTACGTTAAACATAGTGCCATCTATTAAATATGGTACTTACTCAATCCAGTCAACAGATACCACCATCTGTTAGAATCGTTTGGAGATAACAGATAATTGTGACTGTCAAATAATACACAAATAATGTGCAATAAAATAATATTGCAACTATAAATTGAGATGGAAGCTATCCTATCTTTAAAGTTGGATTAAACTACACATGCTATGCAAATTTGATTAAAATCGGTTAAGTAATTTAGGAGTCCATCGCGGATAAACAACGTTACGCGTAATTTATATACATATATTAAGATAAGATAAGATATATGATGTTTACGCGAGTATTACACATTTGACATAAAACTATTTTTACGGATTCTATCGGGTTTGTTAATTTCGTTTCGAACACTTTACAGCGTTCGCAGTCACAGGGAACTGTCCTCCCGTGACTATGAACGTTGAAAAGTATTCGAAACGTCGAGAAATTAAAAATCAAATACAAACGCGATAGAATCCGTAAAAATAGTTTTATTTTAAATGTTTTTATATATTATCTGTTTATTAAATCTATATCCTATAATTTTATGATCATCAAATAACTCTTATCCCAATTACTTGGGGTCGACGCAATATATGCTATTTTTCCATAAAGTCCTATCAGACGTCACCTCTGTAGTCACTTCCTGACTGTCCATGTCAGTCCATCCATCTTTTCTTAGGTCCTCGTTTATCCCTTAAGTCTTCAACATTCACATTTAAAACTATCATCACAACATTACTTTTATCCTGTCTCATCACGTGTTTTCTATATCATCAATGACAATTTAATACAATTTTGTTATTACAACAGTTTTTGTGAAATTCAAAGTTTTTTTAAGGATTTTATCGTGTTTGTATTTGATTTTTAGACGTTTCGAACATTTTATAGTATCCATGGTAACGGAAACACGTCGTTCATGGTCACGAGAGACCATTTTAAAAAAATAAAAAGAAAGTCGAGAATGTCTTCAACAATATAAATAAGTAATGAAATAAGCCTCAACTAAATTATTCGTATTCCTATATTGTATTTGTTACAACCTTGAGACGAAGTCAGCACTTAAAACGTTCCACTTACCACAAACCCAAGTGTCAAATACTACCTCTCTTGTAGATATAAAAAATAAACTGAATTTATTATGTCCAAAATAATTGCTTTGGGTCGTGAAATATTGTTAGAGAACTAAATAATAAGAGAAATACTTACAGATCTTATTTATAAAAGTCTAAGTAATGGAATGACAATGAGCAATGTAAATAATATATTTCGAGTAATTTTTTTATAGACAGAAGAATCAACATTGACATTGTAAAGTATTGCTGCCTTAAACATTTGGACGAACAGAAGATTATTATTTAATTTCTAGTCTATATTAATTAATTTACGACTTTTGTCATCGAAAAAAATATATATAATATACAGTGTGCCGATTTTATTTACTAGAATAACTTAAACTAGGTGTAGGAATGACATCATAAAAAACATTAAAGTTAGTTGCAGACTCCTCCTCTCGAGCTCTGTCCAATCCCGAGATAAAGTGTTTTGTTTCTTATCAAAACAGTAGATTTGTCAGCGTACATTGACCTATAGGTACATTTCGACCAGCTGTGCGGCGGTGAGCGAAGTGAGAGCGGGACTATTTGCCTACTAGTTCAGTGTCACACGCATGAGTATATGCCTACATCGACTTTTTATAGTACAAGTGTATTGACCGCTTATCAGTATGGCAATTTAATCAAAACTTAGGTACTATTTTTTTACTGATTTGGATAGTTTATCATGGTCTGATACACCCCCTTCAAGGATTCTTCTAATTAAATCGGCAACCTGTATATATGCTATTAATATAAAGCTGAAGAGTATATTTATTTGCACATTTGCTCAGACTAATCTCATGAACCAGAAGTTACATTTGAAAAGCTTTTTTATTTATTAGCTTGTTTATAGAGAAGGTTTATAGGCGATAAAACATGACCCTGCAACATACAGAAGCCAAACTGTTATAATAAATTTAAGCTAACATTGTTGTCACAACAACCATCGTAATAACAGTAAAAAAAAAAAAATAATATTAAGGATGGATATAACTTTGAAATATTGTTAGTCAATGAAATATTTGAATTCCTAGTCGAAGAAATCATCATTCTCCTACTCTTATCCCAATTACTTGGGGTCGACACAATATGTACTCTTCTTTCATAGTACATATTGTATAAGTTATTGGTAATAGTTTTATAACCGGCCACCTGCCAGACGTCAACCCTCCTTGGGAATGTAATTGTTGACCAAACGGCATCAGATGGAGTTGGCCCAGATCGTTATAAGGCTCATAGTCGGCTTTTACGACATCCACGAGCAAATTAAGGGTTGGTAGTATTCGTAGCTGCCACTTTTGCTGCGGGTATTGTGAAAGATAGCTCAGGAACATAAGGCCAACCCAAGGGACAAGCAGGTAGATACAAAAGAAGAAAATATACCAGTCTGAGAAAGGTGACTTAACAGATAAATTAGCTTTTTAATGTGATGGGGGGGGGGGGGCGAAGTTGCCGCCTTGGAGGTATACGAGGTTTATAAAGAGGAAGACAATAAGAAAAAAGTCTCATTGTTGAGTGTCAATTAATTTCAATAGATGTTCAATGTCGAACAGAAAGAAGGGAAAAGAAATAGGGAGAACCCTATAACAATATCTAATTGTGCTTCATATAAATCTCTACCAACGTGGGAACATCTAATTTCTTCTAACGACACCTAGAACAGAAGCTCGTGTAAGTGTCAGGGATTATGTGGATATCCACATAATCCCTGACCCTTAAGTCGAGAATCCTGAATGAACAGATCTGCACTCGACATTGATCTATGTAGGGATGTAACAGACATCTAGAAATGTTATCCACAATTCTATCGGTCTAATTTCATGCTCAAAAACTGGTACAAAAGTCTTGAATCAAAATCATTCTCAAAGGTTTTAACTAAATATAACTCACTTCATGAATTACTATGAATAGGCGACCGTTGTATCTGACCGAGCTTGGTGTAGAATGGCTCCATGTGGCACCGTATTAAGAATACATTGTCTATATACTATACCTTCCTATACGAATCATAAAAACTGGTTAAACAAGAAGAATAAGTACTAGCACTCAATTATAAGCTTATTTTGGTTCCGTGATAGCATCAAACCGCCTGCCAAGCATGGTGATTATAACATTGACTGCACAGATGGCGTAGTGGTTAAGACTGACATTCCATGTCAGTGCCGTGGGTTGGATTCCCACGCAGGACAATACTTTGTGCGATCCATAAAGTTTTGTTCCGAGTCTGGGTGTAATTTGCCTGTGTTATTTGCATATTTGTAAAGTCCCCCGCATCATAATGATTATTTCCTTTGTGCAGGTGGTATTTTAAAAAAAAAAAAAAAACATTTACCTCCCCATTTATTGAAGAGAGGAGGAGGAGAGCCGTTTGATAGGATGTTGTTGTAGATGTAGAGTATCTAAACCGCTATTACGTTACGTAGGATTGGTATTATTCGTAGTCACCAACCACAGAGTATTAGATACGTACATAAATGAAAACATTTCTCTTAGGCTATAAAATTTTAGATTGGAAATCAACCAAGATGACTATGTAATGTTATGTAAAATGAAAATTACATCTATAGTGAATTACATTCAAGTTCATATGTTGCGGTTTAGTGAACAATCAGTTTTATTATAAATCATAGCACACAATAACTGAGCACTTGAACCGGTCTGAACAAACTAGTTTCGAGACGTCTGCTAGCGTTTTTGTTGTGATTACATTAACTAAAATATAGCGATTTAAATATATTACTTAAAATTATTTTAATAAAAGAATGAAATAATCCTTACTAATATTAAAAATGCGAAAGTGAGTTACTTTCGCATTTTTAATATTAGTAAGGATTATTTCATTCTTTGTCTGTCTGTCTGTCATCATTTGTCTGTCTGTCTGTCACTCTTTCCCGTCCAAACTACTGAACCGATCCAAATGAAATTTGGTACACAGATAGTCTAGAGTCTGATAAAGGACATAGGTTACTTTTTAATGCAAAAATGGGTTGTAAAGGGGATGAAAAGTTGTAAGGAAGTCATTTTTAAAGCCAAAAACTTATTTTTAGGCCATTGATTAGATATAAATATGACATTACAAGCGGGCATTGATATGGTGTCTGCCGAGATGATCAAGCTCGGTGGCTCTTGTGTCTGGGAGGCGTTCCTGTTGCTCCTCAATTTATGTTGGAGCTCGGGAATGGTTCCCAGGGACTGGAATAGCGCAGTCATCGTGCCTTTGTTTAAAAACAAGGGTTCACGTTATGACTGCGCAAATTACAGAGCCGTAAGCTTGACCAGTTTGGCAGCAAAAGTGTATGGAAAAATTATTGAAAGGAGAATGAGGATGGTGTCCGATGGTTTACTGTGTGAGACACAAGGAGGTTTCAGGAGTGGAAGGGGATGCATGGATCAAGTGTTCTCTCTGCGCAACATTGTGGAGAAGCATCTGGCTCTAGGTCAGAGGGTTTTCTGCAGTTTTGTGGATCTGGAGAGAGCATTTGACACGGTTGTACGAAAGGAACTTTGGGACATTTTACCGGAGTATGGTATTAACGGTGGTATGGTATGGTATGGTATGGTATGGTATGGTATTATAAATTATTAAAATTTTGTAAAAAAAATACCCTTACATACATACATATCATCACGCCATATCCTTTGCAGGGTAGGCAGAGAGAACAGAGTGCCAGAGAACTCTATCTCTGCATACTTCACTCGCTTCCTCAACATTCATAATTCTCTTCATACACGCTCGCCGGTTTCGGAGACTCTTGACTCCACCTTCCTTCAGTACCTGACCGATCTGGTCTAGGTAGGTTAGTCTCGGTCTCCCTCGGTACCTACATCCTTCCACTTTCGCAATGTATATCTTCTTAACCAGACGTTCGTTCGGCATTCTTGCCACATGTCCGAACCATCGGAGCATTCCCTTTCGCATCTTTACACCAATACTCTCTTTCATACCTACTCGCTCTCTTACGTCGTCGTTACGAATGCGGTCAGTCAGCCTAACTCCACAGATTTGCCGCAGAGATCGCATTTCGACCGCATTAATTTTACTTTCATACTCTTTTCTGCATACCCAACTCTCGCTTCCATACAGTAATGTTGGGACAAGCATTGCGTTGTGTATTGCTACACGTGCCTTCTGGCTGAGGTGGTGGCTGCCGAGAAGTTGCCCCAACGCTCCGTTCACTCTATTTCCTGCATTCACTCTTCGCTCTATATCAGTGGTGTACCGTCCATCTCGGCTAAATGCACATCCAAGATATACAAATTCATCCACTTGCTCTAGTACATCATTACCTATTGTTACTCTTACATCTGTTCTGGCTTCATCTCTTTCAAAGACCATTATTTTGGTTTTGCTCACATTCACGCGTAGACCCCTTTTCTTACAATCTTCTGTCATTGTGTCGACTAGGGTCTGCAGGTCAGTCGCTGACTGTGCCAGCAGGACTGCATCATCTGCATAAAGCAGAGCAGAGACCACTGAGTCACCCATCTGGACTCCCACATTCATATCGTTCAACCTTTGGAGACATTTATCCAGATATATGATAAACAGCCTGGCTGATAGAACGCAGCCCTGCTTAACGCCGATATTGACGTCAAACCAAGGCGACATTCCATCATCCAGCCGCACACAGGCTCTACAGCCCATGTAACTGGATTGCACAGCCTGCAGCAGTTTACCGTTAATACCATACTCCGGTAAAATCTCCCAAAGTTCCTTTCGTACAACCGTGTCAAATGCTCTCTCCAGATCCACAAAACTGCAGAAAACCCTCTGACCTAGGGCCGGATGCTTCTCCACAATGTTGCGCAGAGAGAACACTTGATCCATGCATCCCCTTCCACTCCTGAAACCTCCTTGGGTCTCACACAGTAAACCATCGGACACCATCCTCATTCTCCTTTCAATAATTTTACCATACACTTTTGCTGCCAAACTGGTCAAGCTTATGGCTCTGTAATTTGCGCAGTCATAACGTGAACCCTTGTTTTTAAACAAAGGCACGATGACTGCGCTATTCCAGTCCCCGGGAACCATTCCCGAGCTCCAACATAAATTGAGGAGCAACAGGAACGCCTCCCGGACACAGGAGCCACCAAGCTTGATCATCTCGGCAGACACCATATCAATGCCCGCTGCCTTACCATTTCTCAAACTTCTTATCGCCCATTCAACTTCATCCATACTGATGCCATCGGAGGACGCCGTCGCCGAATGCTGATCTACTAGACCACATGCGACACCGGCGCCAACCGTAGCATCCGCATACATATCGCCAAAATATTCACTCCATCGGCTTAACACGTCTTGTGTTTGTGTAAGAATGTCTCCACCTTTAGACCTTATTTTATTCATTCTGAAGGCTGACCAACCACCCCGAGACTTCTTCACCTCCCTCCAAAAGAGTTTGGTGTTACCCTCGAAGTTTTTAGTCAGCCTATCTTCTGCACTCATACTATATACTCATATATAGAGAAACGTGATAGAGCACTATCACGTTTCTCTTTCACTAAGGCAAGGCACACACAAGGTGTCATTCTTACATTGCCGATATATTTCTTTCTTCTGTTCAGTCATACTGTCATTCAGATTAAAAGAAGAGACATAGTCCAGCCACGCTTTCTTCTTTTGCTCTACGGAAGCTGCCACTTCCGCATCCCACCATGCATCACCATTTGTGTTTCTATGCTTCTTTGAACTTCCACATACTTCTTTCGCTGTGTCTACCATACTCTCTTTCAATACTCTCCAGCATTCTTCAATGTCCGATTGCGGCTGGCTTGCCATCGTCAGCCGTTCTCGGACACCCTCTGCATACTTTTCTCTTACACACTCTTCTTGCAACCTTTCAACCTTTATTCTTTATTAAAATACTATATTAAAATACCCTTAAGGGGTAAAATTAAAATTAGGGGATGAAAAACTTTAGCAAAGTAACCTTTTACGCGGGCGAAGCCGCGGGCAGAAGCTAGTTAGTATATATATAATAATAAATATTTGTATTTCTTATGTTCACGCAAATATTGTATTTGTATGAAATATAACTATTTTTAAGAATTTTATCGTTCTTGTATTTAATTTTTTCTTTCAAATACAAATCTCAATATACGATAAAATGCGTAAAAACAGTTTTACTTCATATAGATTTTAATTAATGATTAAATTTTGGTTTCAATTAATGATGATGATGACGACTCGCCCCGTATCTAGTACTCTAGCCATACTCGTATTTCCCGCCTTTTGAGCGAATCTTATATTTAGACCATAGAAACTTTCACTCCAGAATGTTTTGGTATAAATATTATATGGGCTTATTGCTCGTATGATTAAGTAATTAATAATATGTCAAAACCGTTTCTGTTTAATTCGTAAGAACCGACTATGTAAACAGTAAGAAAATGAACAGTAATGTTCTCTTGGGAATCTCATAATATAAACTGCAATCGTCAAACCGAATTCTTGGTATACTACGATGCGCTTGATTGGCAAATTTAATAGATATGCTCATTATCAATATTAAAATGGTTGATGTTTTACGTTTGTAAGATTTCATTCCCTAATGCTTCAATCAAATATTAAAGACGATGGTTTGTGATGTTGACTCCTTACTAATATAAGAAAATATTGCTAACAAGTATGGATGAATCTAAATTTTCTTTATCTTTTTAAAACACACACACTATGAAACTAATCCTTGTATTGCGGGGGACTTTATAATCATACAATTAACGCTGACAAATTACACCCATACTCCGAACAACACTTTGTGGATCGCACAAAGTATTGTCCTGCGCGGGAATCGAATTACACTACGCCATCTATACAGTCTAAATTAAATGGATTATTAATATTTAGTATTATAACTAGACAATATTTGTAGTATTAAGATTGTCGCAATGTCAGATATATCCATGGTTGCAGAAAACGCAGATGTGTGACTACCGCAGAAAAATATAACATCATTGCGATAGTGACATAAAATATAAAAGGAGGTTAACGAAATTATATATATTTAAAGTATTCAATAACAACGCGTCATTTAGATATTATATACTAGCTGTACCATCCGTGTGGTGACGGAGTAAGAATACAATTCACCACTCCCTATCTTATCCGTAGGTGATCGTAAGAGACGACTAAGGAATATAAAACGCATATAACATCTATGCAAAAGAAGGACAACTCGAAACAAAACCCTACCCTTGGGCATACGACATTGACGTCTCGAAGTTCGGCGTAATGGTCACGTCCCAGAATATAAATCTAATAATTTCAATTGTAAATAAAATAAAAGGTGACTATAGATGTTAATCTTTGAGAAAGATCGGTAAATTACGCATCAAATACAAATAAATGCCATATGATCCATAATCTCAATCTTTCCGTGAGGTGACGGAGTAAGAATACAATTCACCACTCTTTATCTTACCCGTGGGTGATCGTAAAAGACTACTAAGGGATAAAAAATGCATATAATAGCTATACAAGAGAAGGACAACTCGAAACAAAACCTTATACCAACACGTCTGACCAGCGTGGTATAGTAAGTTAATTTCCCTCCCATTACGGAGGAGGCCCGAACCCAACAGTGGGACATAATTATTTGGGGTGTGATGATGATGATGATACTAGTTGTACCGGCATCTTTCGCGTGGCACATAGTATAATATTATGTTGTACGAGAAAAGCTTCAATTGATCTGATCGCTAACAAACTTCACAAAATTACTCTCCAGATTAATCTCAAGATTTCTCAAAATTTGTCTAGCTATTTTAGGGTAGATAGAGAACACACATCATCATTCTCCTACTCTTATCCCAATTGCTTTGGGTCGATACAATATGTACTCTTCTTTCATAGTACATATTGTAAAAGTTATTGGCAATTGTTTTATGACCGGCCGCCTGCCTGACGTCAACCCTCCTTGGGAATGTAATTGTTGACCAAACTGTATCAGATGGAGTTATGGTCCAGGTCGTTATAAGGCTCTTAGTCGTTTTTTACGATATCCACGAACAAAATAAGGGTTGGTAGTATTCGTAGCTGCTACCACACAGCTTAGCTAGAGAATACACATTGACTTTTATATATGTAAATATCCGCTACATCGATCGCTGTTGCTTATGAATGTGTTCACTGTCAAACAATGTCGGTGTCAGTGACACGAGCGCCCGCGCAGCCTTCGTTCTTTAGATAAACCTCCACTAGTACACGAACTCTTCAACTTTCAATATTTTTATTTGTATGTTTTATAAAGAAGCTTTAAAATAACGTTGCATCACATTATTTATTAGTAAAAACTTAAAAAAAAAATGTTATTTTGCTATTTTTTATATCGTGAGATAACTTAGATAAAACTATTTTATGGATCATATATCATTTGTATTTGTAATTTGCCAATCTTTCTAACAGTTTAATATTTATGATCACATTTTATTTTTAATATATAATACTCGCGTAATTATCAGAAAGCATTAAGTCACCAGTATTTAATACAGAATATTATACCAAAATATAAATATATTTATTTACGTTAGCTTTTACTTATAAAAGATTAATAATGTAATTTATAAATGTGGGTAGATCGAATAATATGTAGGTATAAGAGCTCTGTAGAGACTTGTCGCGAGACATCGGAATGAGAGCCCTCAGCGCTCACCCATTGTCCGCCTAAAGTTGTTAAAGCCATCTTAGGCTAACAGCTAAACATACACAAAAAAAAAATATAAATATAAAAAAAAAAAAAAAAAAAAAATGTCGCGAGACCATTTTTCGTTATCTGTCGGAGTGAACAGCCGTGTAACAATTCTAGAAGATGAGTATAATTATAATATTGTAAACATACATTACATCTAACTTTACCATCAGTATCATAATATAATTAATCCAATATAATTATTAAAACTATGACGATGTATTCCTGTGGCTTACATTTATAATTGACATTATTAGATTTATTTATATTCTGGGATGTGGCCGCGGCGCTGAACTTTGGTACGTCAAAGTCGTATGCCCAAAAGGTGACCCTTCGGAATCCCACAATAGACGAGGTAGTGGGGCGCTGTTGCTTTTAGAATGTATTCGGACGCCATCCATTTTTTTTTTGCTGTGGGCTGTAGATATGGTCTCTCCCCGCCAAATCGGTCCGCGGCGATGGATGAAGTGGCGCGCGACCCCATAGACCCACCATGCAAAGCTCCTCTCTTCAACATGCGAGCGGGCCACCGGTACCCGAGATTTGTCTTCGGTGGCCAATTCGGACGCCATCACGCATAGGCGAGTCCTACACACCCCCTTCCTATAAGGTGCAGGGGGAATGCATACATGCATTTTCCACAGCGTAAAACATATAAGATTTATATTATTATAATAATGAGTGAAGTAATTAGAATTCTACCTATCAGAACATTTATGTATATGTATGTAATATGTCTTCTTTAAATGTATTTTCAAGGAAACTACAAACCTTATCTCTGAAACAGACAGGATATGCAGTTCATTGTATTATTCACGTCCAGTTCTTGTGCTCCGCTAGCCAAGATAATCATGGTTCTCAGTGCCGCGAGGTGCAACGGAACTAAACGTGAACACTCGCTTCGTAACATCTTCGGGGTTCATATTTGTAACGCCGATATAAGGATTAAAGATTTGTTATAAAAATAGACACTTATCGATTAGTAAATTCACAGTTCATGAAAGTTTTATGTAACTTAACTTAAATTACTGAAAATTTAGCATTTAATGTGCTTAATTATTTATAAAATCCGATTACGAAATGAACGATTGGGCCGGAATCCCAATAGGCGCGGGTTCGAATCCCGCTTGCGACATCATTTTTCATTTCGTAACTTAACTTACTTTTATTAATAACTAGCGACCCGCCCTCGCTTCGGTTACGTCAGTTCAGTTGTGTAGTTTACTTTCGCTACATAGAATTCCTTTCGGAGAAGGAATTTCTGAAATGCTACTTCATCTCACCTTTACAGGGCAGAAAGAAAGTTCACACTAAACTCCAAGCATGTAGGGGTAGTATTGGAAAATGTGGATTTTTTGGGTTAGGGGGCGTTCAAGTATTACGTAACGCAATTTGGGGGAAGGTCTTGTAAAATGTTACAATGCGTTACATAGCCGGGAGGGGGGGTTCAAACAACGCGTTATGTAACATTGTTAGTTTATTAAATAAAAAACTAAGTAATTAAAATTTCCCAAATTGCCAAGCAAATTTAAATAATATGCACATGTATTGCGAGTTTGGAAGCTGTTATTTTTATTTATTATTGCCGCAAATACGTTTAAAAACGGTCACTTGGGTGTTACGTAACGTTCAGGGAAGGGGAAGGGGAGTACAGAGAAACGTTACGGCGCGTTACATGGAGGGGGGGGGAGTATCAAAAATCTTCAAAATTTGTGTTACGTAATACTTGAACGCCCCCTTAACGCCTCCGCAATCCCCTTTAGCGGTGGAATTTTTAAAAAGCCGTTCTTAGTATACCTCTGTATCGTAACACAATTATGCCTACCGAAATTCAACTCTGTAGGAGCTATATTTAAAAAAAAATGATTTTCACACCCCAGCAACCCTAGGTGGGTTGCTGGGATGTGAAGGTGGAATTTCGTAAAATCCGTTCTTAGCTGACCTCTACTCGGCGAAAGGAATATACCTACCAATCTACAACAGATATACAGATTGGCTTATTAGTCAATTTTGGTTTTTACTCTATTTGCTGCGTGGTAGTGTATATAGTAGATTATTGAGAAACTAGTGTTACAATTTTACAAGTCGATTATTAGCGCCATCTGATTTTTACTATTTAACTCATATGTGTCACCAGAATATGGCTCACCATATGAGAACGATCATATGATAGTTTCTAAGCCCGTCTGAATACTAAACCCATCATTACACTGAGAAATTCAGCGTAGCAATAAGGCAATTAAAGCTCTACATAGCGATCAAAGTAAATATTTGTTAGCACAAAGGTTGCAGAACCCCCCAAACATATGTGGTAGACATATGTTAATAACAATGATTAATGAATTTACTTCGTCAGCAAGAATTATTAACGGCTTCACTTAAACCTTTACGCTTTATAACCTTGTGGTTTTAACAATCGCTACAGGTAACTTATAATATACGCTTGTTTTAATGGATTTCATAGATGATCTAGTAGTTAAGATACATATCGTGAACATACCGTGTGTAATGTAACGGGTTCAATTCCTACAATATCATCATCATCTCAGCCCATATATGTCCCACGGTTGGGCTCGGGCCTCCTCCGTAATGGGAGGGAAATTAACCTACCATACTGCGCTGGTCAGACGTGTTGGTATAGGGTTTTGTTTCCTTCTCTCGCATAGATGTTATATGCGTTTTTTTATCCCTTAGTCGTCTCGTACGATCACCCACGGGTAAGATATGGGATGGTGAATAGTATTCTTACTCCGTCACCACATGGAAATATCGTCCTACGACATATTTTGTGCAATTCACAAACTGTTGTTCTTAGTTTGATTGTAATTTGTGCGATGGCCGTTAATTGTATAATTGTAAAGTTTTTTTTAATGCAGGATGATGTTAAAAAAAACCGTACCAAGAGTCGTAGGTTGGAATTCCATGCGGGACAATACAAATTGCTGTTCTATTTCTGTAAGTAATTTTTTTTCGTAACTGCATGGATGTAAAGTTCTCCATAATACACGGATTATTAACTAAGTATAAGGTCATTAAAAAGACTTGGTTCTAAGGCTAGCAGTAATTTGAGTCTGTAAAATGTATAATTGTAAACCAGATTTCTTTATTTCAAAGATAATTTAACTATTAGACCTTCAACAAAATAAACCTTACAATTAAATAACAAAGATAGTAAGACAAAGAAGAACAAAGACAAACCGTTTGGGGTATACCACACTCTCGCAAAAAATCGACGTCTGAGCAGTAGCAATGTGTTGCTGCGCTTCGATCGGTGAGTAACAGAGTCGGCAGCCCAACTTTCTGGGTGGGTTTAGGGTTTTAATTGGTGGGCAGCGGCCTAGCTTATACCCTTAATTCAAATTCAAATTCATTTATTATGTATAAACCCTGCGAGGGCACTTACGTATTGTCAGTATTAACATTTTAATCTAATAAACTACCACCGGATCGGAACTAGACCACTACTGAGAAGATCCGGCAAGAAACTCAGCGGGTTTGTCTATTATTATTTCTTTTCATTTTTTTATATATATAAAAAGAATGGTACATAAAAGAAATAGCTCCAGTGTGATGCCCTTCGAACCTAATAGTTTCAATGCAATGTAAAATAGCTAATGGCTGGACCAGATCCCACAAGCGGCATCCGATCACGAGTTAACTACTAGCTAACTAGAGAGGGGAGGAACTCACTCCCCTCATACACCTTGGAGGGAAAGGAGAGACCCGCTCCACGCAGCTACCGCAAGTAGACCTTTCAGTGAGCATGACCAATACCATGTACTACTAAAGCTAACCAAAGTCAAAATTCGTTAGGCAAAACACGCTACGCTTCACAGGTATTTAAAATCATTAGTAGTATACTTAGTATTTGCTCGTTTAGCACCGCAGTAATAAAACAATACCCAATCTCAATACTCCGCACTCAGTCTCATATTTATTTCAGCCATTCTATACAACAGTTTGACTATGTAAGACCTGTCTTATTATCTCTTGAGATATGACTGGACACTATTACAGTTTTCAAACATTCCTAATGTTTACACCTATATTTACAATTTCAATTCCATACACAACTACAATTTCAATTACAAATCCTCGTTCCCTATACACTCCCCCACAATATGTATACTAGTTGTGAATCTATGTAGTATTAGTTTTTTAATTTACTATTAATTCAAAAACACATTAATTATATCGCTATTTTTTTCTTTTTTGTGACTTATTTGCTAGCCGCAGATGGCTATGACAACTTTACCCGGACTGTGGGTGAGCGTCGAGAACTCTCAACCCAAACCTAATTATATCGTAGCCACATATTCTTAGTCTTCATAACCGATAGGTATATCTTTAAATGACCCATATGGGTTGCCAAATGAAAATCTGTGTTTGATGACGTGTCATCTAGCTTATGCTTAGCTGACTACCTTTTCTGGCAAGACATATGTTTTATTATTAAAAATATGATCATGATTGATTTTTTGTTTTTTTTAAGTTCTTTATTTTACTGTGTCTTTTCCATCATCATCATCATCTCAGCTCATATATACACTATTGGGCTCGATCCTCCTCCACACTAGGAGAGTCCGCACTCCAGAACAACTCCTTAAGTACGATTATCAAAACAAGCGCCAAAAAAGCTCATTTGACTAAAAATAATATATATATTTTTATTTACATTTATTAAAACTGTTCAGTGAAGTATTATCTCACGTCAGAAAGTGAAAGGTGCGCAGAATAGGTTGCGCACCAAAAACGTAACAAGGTCATTCGTACACTAGATTTGAATCCTCAAATTTTTCTCATACCAGGCGCCTTATATGAAAATCGATTCTTAAGGAGTAAACTCCAAAAAGATATTCAAGCCCCTTACTTATAATCCGTACATAACATCGAAATATTATAAGGTTCGAAATCCGTGCGCATCGTACCGCATTCCCAATGCCGCAGTAGATTATATCTGATCGTACTACAGATATCTTATAACGGTAAAAATAAATTGTATTGTGGACGATAAAACCTTGTTTATTACAAGCAGTACTTACATACTTACATAACTATAATACATACCACCTATATAAAAGGTTTTTGAAGTAACGATATGAATTTATTACTAAACAGCAAATGTTTGGTGGCAGCTACAAATAAAAATCTTTACATTGCATGTGGGTGTCTTAAGTCCAACTAAGAGCTCCGAACTAAGAACTCTACGTAGACTTGGGCGAACTCCATCTGATGTCGTCTGGTGGCAAATTTTTTTTTTTCTAAACACTTGTATGTTTGGGCTACTATCTCCCCTGACATGATCAGGGACCTTGTTTAGAGTGTTATATTCGATTTAAAACAAAAAAAGAACAGAAAGTACAAACACTAAAGTACATACAGAACATAAATATTAGATTAAGGTTAAGTAGAATACAGGAAATTAAAACTAGATAATGACGGAGTAATATTAACTATTATTATTTATATATATATATTTCTTGTTTTTTTTTTTATTATATATATATATTTTTTTTTTATTGTTTTTTTTTTTTTTTTTTAAATAATAATATATGAAGAATTTATAAATAGTGTTATTTAAAGTAATAAATTCTGGTGGCAAATTACAATTCACAAGGAGTGTTCACGTCAGGCAGGCAGCCAGTCATATAATCATTGTCAATAATAATTGCAATATTTATGATGAAAATGAGTATGTAGATATTGCGTCGACCGCGATTAATTGAGATAATATTAGAATGATTATGACTAACTTTTGTCTGCGACTTCGTCCACGTACAACTGAAACGTGTGTAGCGGGAACTTAGATTAACTGAGCACAGTATCCACGTAAAATAGTTCACTCTCTCCCGCCAAAGTAACTAAACAAAACACTACAATAATAGCAGCACTGTTATACAAGCGACGCTATTACGCTACACCACAGACAAGCACGCCGATCATAGACATAGTGGTATAATTTATTTAATTCCAACAAGAAAAATTATGACAATTATGACATTCTGTTCAAATGTGATATTCATTATTTTTTTAAAAACACCAACCACCGCGCTCCAAGGAAATATTTCTTGTATTGCAGAGGACTTTACAAAACATACAATTAACGCTGACAAACTACACCCAGACTCAGAACAACACTTTGTGAATCACACAAAGTGTTGTCCTGCTAGGGAATCGAAACCACGACACTGACCCAAAAGGTCGGTATCTTAACCACTACACCATCTGTGCAATCAAAACATTTACTACCTATGTTATAAGGTGAAAAATATTAAAGCAACATTCCAACTCTATTTGACATACTCTGAGGATATGATTTTCAGAATGTAGTTTATTTTCGTTTTTTAAGTTTCAATATACCCAGTCCGTGTGGTGACGGAGTAAGAATACAATTCACCACCCCATATCTTATCCATGTGTGAACGTATGACACGACTAAAGGATATAAAATGCACATAACATCAATGCAAAAAAAGCAAATTCGAAACAAAACCCTATACCAACACGTCTGACCAGCGTGGTGTAGTAGGTTAATTTCCCTCCCATTATGGAGGAGGCTCGCCCAACAGTGGGACATATGTGAGATGATGATGATGATGATAATGATATACCGCACACTCTTTCTTCCTTTTAGAAATCGAAGAAGACGACCAAGGGATATAATATGCAGATAAGATATATACAAGAAGAAGGGAAGCTCGAAGTAAAGCCATGACTTGACCATAAGGTAGCTATAAGATATGATGATGATGAATTATAAATCTATTATATTTTACTGTTATTGTTGTGTGGTAGCGGCCACGAATACTATCAACCCTTATTTCGCTCGTGGATGTCGTAAAAGACGAATAAAAACTTCATGGACCTGGGCCAACTCCACCTGATGCCGTCAGGTAAACAATTACATTCCCAAGGAGGGTTGACATATTGTATCGACCCCAGTAATTGGGATAAGAGCAGGAGAATGGTTTTACTGTTATTATACATACCATTTGCATTTCGTAATTAGGTATATTTATAGAAAAATATTACAAGCATTGCTTTGTTTACTTCCTTTCATTAGTATTTTTATTGCTTATGGCGGCAAACGAGCAAGCAACACACCTGATGGTAAGTGTTACTGCCGCTCATGGATCTTTGCAATACCAAGGGTATAGCTAGGCCACTGCCTACCAATACAAACCCCAAACCCACCCAGTTGGTCTTCCGGCTCTCTCGCTCACCGAACGAAGCGCAATAGCACATTGCCATTACTCAGACGTCGATCTTCTACAAGAGTGTGTTACTATCCCGGACAGACCGGCCCGCGGCTGTAGGCAGAGAAATGTGAACAGCGCGGTCTTACCACTACTAAACTAGTGTGCAGATAAGATTATAATTACCGTTGCAAGAGAAGGGAAACTTAAAATAAGATCCTATGCCAGCCCGTCTGACCAGCGCAGTATAGTAAGTTAATTACTCTCTCGTTGTAGAAGAGGCTCGAACATAGCAGTGGCATGTATATAAGCTGCGAGAAAGATTTTAGTCACTCACTTTCATTGAAAAGCTTCAATATAACATAGGCAAAATCTAAGAATAAAAAGGTTAATTAACTCACTCACTTCCTTTGAAAAGTTTTAATATAACGTAGGCAGATATAAAAAAAAAAGCCTCATCAAAATTCGTTATCTTTTAGTAGTGTGCACCACTGGCAAAATATCTACCTAGACCGAGTGGATAAATGATAAGTGATTTAGGCTGCAAGCAAATAACTATGAGTACCGTGGCCATACCACTAGAAAAGATTGTATAGAATTTCAGTTAAATAGCTAGAGACATTAACTTACCTAGACCAGATTGGTCACGTACTAAAGGAAGGTGGAGTCAAGAGTCTCCGAAACCGGCGAGCGTGTATGAAGAGAATTATGAATATTGAGGAAACGAGTGAAGTATGCAAGGATAGAGTTCTCTGGCACTCTGTTCTCTCTGCCTACCCCGCAAGGGATATGGCGTGATGATATGTATGTATGTAGCTGGAGACATTTGATTTTTGTTTTCCATTCTCCTCGTCATCGCTCTACCAATTTTTACTTCTAACAGGTAAGTAAGGGATACTAACATGAGTATTCCTAACCAATCACAACACGAGTAGTTACAAATAAAATTGTATTAAACATACACCATCTAAAAGGTCTGTCGATTCAAAAGTTTTAAAACAAAAACTACATATAAAACATTAATGTACTTGTGAGTTATCAAACGATTGCATTTACTACAAACGCCCACATCAGTTAATACGACTTTAACGGCCCCCACAAGGATGCTACGCCGTTTCAAATTCAAATAAGCTAGCCGAGCCAGATCAATGTACCATAGATTATGCGACTATGGTAGAGGGGATACCATTGAATTCGTTACACAGACTTTCACAATGACTAATATTTTTATAATCAAAATGCTTTGATAAAAATATCATCATTTAACCTTTAACGAGTACCTACCACCGTTGAACTAAAGCATAGAAACATGTGGTGTATCTATGTTTTGGTTCAACGGTGGTGGTGGTGATACGGTTATTCATTGGAGGAACAATTGTTACAAAAGCCACTTTTGGCAATTGGGTTTGCGATCGCTGTAAGAACCGTTGCGTCTACTATACTATTGATACTTCAGTCGATGGCGACACCCATAGGTAAGTAAAGTATAGCGATAATTGAATTCCTCCCCTTGTTATGGAGATCATTAAAATTTATGTCATGAATGTTATTATTATTATTATTAAATCCGCCTGCCAAGCGTGTCCATAATGACAATATCCCTATTTAGGCAGACATATATCTTTTTTTTTTTGCGTTGGGCTACGGTCGGCGCACTCCTCGCACCACTCCATCCGGGGTGACAGAGGGGCGTTAGCACGCACACCCGTATCCCACCCATGACGTCGCCATTGTCGTTGGGCCGACCACCGGAGCAGAGTGACTTGACGTCAGTGGTCGGCCCGACGGAATACCCCTCAGGAGTACCCTCTCCTCGACCGATGTCCCTCCCTCGGGTAGGATGTCGGTCTTTCCTCAAGTCGATAGGTTGATAAATAGAAGTAATGGCAAAATTAGCGCATTATCTAAATTACGTTAAAACACAATACATGTAAGTATCCGATGTCCTTAAATAAAATGAGCGTCATATTTCAGCTACGCATATTAAAAAAACAAAATAATAAATATGCTAATAAAATGAAAAACTGAAACAAAATAACAGAAATTTTTATAATTAGTCATTAAAGCTCTTCAATCAATCTAAATCAACATCCATATAATTTCATATAATTAGGCAGAAACTGTCAACTAATCTTTATCTTAAAAAGCTTATCTATGACAATTTCTTAGAAGGCAAGCCTCCTCATCGGATGTCAATGTTAATAGGAATTATGTGGTGTTCGTATCAGTTACCTCGTGCGTTCGCTTTCGGCATTAACAAGTAGGATTTACATATGCATGCCGATGCACAGATGCAATTAGATATGATTATATATGTAACTTATGTGGTTGACTAGAATAATAAATTCTATGTTTAGTTATAATTCTGATGTCATATATTTTCTGATGTTGCTACTATAAAGATTAAGAGTTTGTTTAAGGCACTAATCCTTAAAAAATACCAATTGGATCCCAAAAAAATAATAATGCATTCAATAGCTTATAAATTGAGAGTACTTATACATTCCGCTGTGATAAATAAGAGTAAAGTAGTGTCTTTAAATTTTAGCAAATCTGATTCTGAGTTTAGTTAGTGGTAGGATCACGCGGTACACAATTCTCTGTCTACAACCGCGGGCCGGTCCGTCCGGGGTAGTACCACACTCTCGCAAAATATCGATGTCTGAGTAATGGCAATGTGATATTGCGTTTCGTACGGTGAGCGAGAGAGCAGGAAACTCAACTGGGTGGTTTGGAGTTTGTATTGGTAGGCAGCGGCCTAGCTATACCCTTGGTATTGCAAAGGTCCATGGGAGGCAGTGACACTAAACATACAACACAACAAGGTGTGCTGCTTGCTAGTTTGCCACCAAAAGCAAAAAAAAAAATGTTTTACTAAAATAGCTGATCTAAGAGACACTGTTCTATAATAAAATAAGAACAAAATAGTTTTCCTTGAAATAGATCGCAATACCACCTACTAGGTCCGATTGTTAACCCAAATCGCTCCTGAACAATTTGAACGCAGACATGAAAAAATTTACAAATTCGTTTTGGACCGAATAGTTAGAGTGAATAGTTGGCTATTGAGGAGTTCACACGTTACCTAGTTAACTATATAATCAGTATTTATTATCACAGCTTCTCTGTTTATGTAAAACCCACTGTTGGGCAACAGCAATCTGTGGTGGGAGAGAAATTGATAGGATTGCATTTAGAGTTTTCCGTCTTTTGCAGTTATATTATCTTGCATACCTTAGCTGTCTTTCTTAATGATCCACTCGAAAGGAAGAGACAGTGCATTAGTAGCTAATTATCAAATATAAATCTAACAACATAGATAGCGTAGTGATTAAGTTACTGGACAGTGCCTAATATCGTGTGTACGATTCCCGCGCAAGATAATATTTCGTGTGAGCTATTAATTATTGTTCTGAATTTGGTTGTAATTTGTGTCCGTCAAAATATATGTGTGTAAAGTCCCTCGGCGTTGTCATCCGAGTGGTGACGGAGTAAAAATACAATTCACCGCCCCGTGGCTGTTGAAAAATATGACTAAGGCGTATAATATGTATATAGCATCTATGCAATCTCAATCTCTATTAAATAAATAATCAATAATATCTAAGTCAATCTCTATTTTCCGTGTGGTGACTGAGTAAGAATACTGTTCACCACCCAATGTATTGCTCGTGGGTGATCGTACGAGACGACTAAGGGATATGGAACGTATATAACATCTATGCGAGAGAAGGAAAACTCGAAACAAAACCCTATACCAACACGTCTGACCAGTGCGGTATAGTAGGTTAATTTCCCTCCCATTAAGGAGGCCCGAGGCCAACAGTGGGACATTTACGGGCTGAGATGATGATGATGATGATCTATGCAAGAGAAAGAAAACTCGAATATAACCCTATAACAATCCGTCCGACCAGCATCGTATAGTATGATCAATTTGCCTCCTATTATGGAGAAGGCTCGAACCCGACAATGGGACATATATGACCTAAGATGATGATGACCGGAAAATGTTAAAAAAAAGTGTGTGTGTCAGCTCTGACGCACGACTGGAGTTTACTCCTTAAGTACGATTATCAAAACCGGCGCAAAAAAATCTCATTTGACTAAAAATAATATATATATTATTATTTACATTTATTAAAACTGTTCAGTGAAGTATTATCTCACGTCAGAAAGTGAAAGATGCGCAGAAGAGGTTGCGCACCAAAAACGTAACGAGGTCATTCGATCACTAATTTTACTCCTCAAATTTTTCTCATACCGGGCGCCTTATATGAAAATCGATTCTTAAGGAGTAAACTCCAAAAAAAATCATAAAATCCTTTACAACATACATACATACATATCATCACGCCATATCCCTTGCAGGGTAGGCAGAGAGAACAGAGTGCCAGAGAACTCTATCTCTGCATACTTCACTCGCTTCCTCAACATTCATAATTCTCTTCATACACGCTCGCCGGTTTCGGAGACTCTTGACTCCACCTTCCTTCAGTACCTGACCGATCTGGTCTAGGTAGGTTAGTCTCGGTCTCCCTCGGTACCTACATCTTTCCACTTTCGCATTGTATATCTTCTTAACCAGACGTTCGTTCGGCATTCTTTCCACATGTCCGAACCATCGGAGCATTCCCTTTCGCATCTTTACACCAATACTCTCTTTCATACCTACTCGCTCTCTTACGTCGTCGTTACGAATGCGGTCGGTCAGCCTAACTCCACAGATTTTCCGAAGAGATCGCATTTCGAACGCATTAATTTTACTTTCATACTTTTTTCTGCATACCCAACTCTCGCTTCCATACAGTAATGTTGGGACAAGCACTGCGTTATGGGTGTGGTGGCTGCCGAGAAGTTGCCCCAACGCTCCGTTCACTCTATTTCCCGCATTCACTCTTCGCTCTACATCAGTGGTGTACCGTCCATCTCGGCTAAATCCACATCCAAGATATACAAATTCATCCACTTGCTCTAGTACATCATTACCTATTGTTACTCTTACATCTGTTCTGGCTTCATCTCTTTCAAAGACCATTATTTTGGTTTTGCTCACATTCACGCGTAGACCCCTTTTCTTACAATCTTCTGTCATTGTGTCGACTAGGGTCTGCAGGTCAGTCGCTGACTGTGCCAGCAGGACTGCATCATCTGCATAAAGCAGAGCAGAGACCACTGAGTCACCCATCTGGATTCCCACATTCATATCGATCAACCTTTGGAGACACTTATCCAGATATATGATAAACAGCCTGGCTGATAGAACGCAGCCCTGCTTAACGCCGATATTGACGTCAAACCAGGGCAACATTCCATCATCCAGCCGCACCCAGGCTCTACAGCCCATGTAACTGGATTGCACAGCCTGCAGCAGTTTACCGTTAATACCATACTCCGGTAAAATCTCCCAAAGTTCCTTTCGTACAACCGTGTCAAATGCTCTCTCCAGATCCACAAAACTGCAGAAAACCCTCTGACCTAGGGCCAGATGCTTCTCCACAATGTTGCGCAGAGAGAACACTTGATCCATGCATCCCCTTCCACTCCTGAAACCTCCTTGTGTCTCACACAGTAAACCATCGGACACCATCCTCATTCTCCTTTCAATAATTTTACCATACACTTTGGCTGCCAAACTGGTCAAGCTTATGGCTCTGTAATTTGCGCAGTCATAACGTGAACCCATGTTTTTAAACAACGGCACGATGACTGCGTTATTCCAGTCCCCGGGAACTATTCCCGAGCTCCAACATAAATTGAGGAGCAACAGGAACGCCTCCCGGACACAGGAGCCACCAAGCTTGATCATCTCGGCAGACACCATATCAATGCCCGCTGCCTTACCATTTCTCAAACTTCTTATCGCCCATTCAACTTCATCCATACTGATACCATCGGAGGACGCCGTCGCCAAATGTTGATCTACTAGACCACATGCGACACCGGCGCCAACCGTAGCATCCGCATACATACTGCCAAAATATTCACTCCATCGGCTTAACACGTCTTGTGTTTGTGTAAGAATGTCTCCACCATTAGACCTTATTTTATTCATTCTGAAGGCTGACCAACCACCCCGAGACTTCTTCACCTCCCTCCAAAAGAGTTTGGTGTTACCCTCGAAGTTTTTAGTCAGCCTATCTTCTGCACTCATACTTGCTCTATCACGTTTCTCTTTCACTAAGGCCTTGGTGTCATTCTTACATTGCCGATATATTTCTTTCTTCTGTTCAGTCATACTGTCATTTAGATTCAAAGAAGAGACATAGTCCAGCCACGCTTTCTTCTTTTGCTCTACGGAAGCTGCCACTTCCTCATCCCACCATGCATCACCATTTGTGTTTCTATGCTTCTTTGAACTTCCACATACTTCTTTCGCTGTGTCTACCATACTCTCTTTCAATACTCTCCAGCATTCTTCAATGTCCGATTGCGGCTGGCTTGCCATCGTCAGCCGTTCTCGGACACCCTCTGCATACTTTTCTTTTACACACTCTTCTTGCAACCTTTCAACCTTTATTCTTTCAAGCCCTCCCAAGTGGACACGCTCTCGCCAGTGCCTCCACTTTCTGAACAGACCACTAAATCTCGCAATAACGAGATAGTGGTCCGTATCGACTGTGGGGCCCCTGTAGGCTCTTGCGTCCAATATTTTGCTTCGGAGGCGACTGTCTACCAAAATTAAATCTATTATACTTTTCTGTTCATTCCTTCTCCATGTATACATATGGATGTCCTTATGTTGGAAAAATGTGTTTGACACAATAAGGTTTCTCTCCATACATACATCCGCTATGAGCCTACCTACGTCGTTCACTCTCTTATCACCAAATGGACCAAGTACGTCCTCATAGTCAGGACGCTTGGTCCCCACCCATCCGTTCAAATCTCCGCATACAATCACGCGTTCACTGGTTTCTGCCATATCCAGAACTTCCCTAACATTATCCCAAAACTTCTCTAGGTCTGATGCCACCGAGGATCCTACGGGAGCATATGCTACAACCATGAATACCTTGGTGACACCAAGTTTTATACGGACCCAAAGAAGTCTGGGATCATACATTCCGTAATCCTTCACACCTGAGGCCAAGCGAGAGGACAGCAGTACTCCTAACCCCATGCTGGCTCGATCGCTCTGTGGTACACCGGACCACAGAGCCATCCCGCCACCAGGAAGATCGCAGGCGTCGCTGCCCCTTCGCTTGGTCTCTGTTACACAGAGCACGTCTAGCTGTTTGTCCGCCATGACGGATATCAGCTCGTGCAACTTACCTTCCACACAACCTCTTCCATTCCACGTGCCCAACCGGCACTTCCTCGACTCGCCTGATTGGGCAAGGCGTGATGGGTGGCGGCCCCCATCGCCGCAACTGCCGAAGTTCGTACCGACGGGGGCGAGTCGGTACGCGTCGCCTCCGGGGGACGCCCTAACCCGCATTGCGGTACGCATTTACAATATCTTGAAAAACGACATTGTTTTATATGCATACTCGTATGATTAATTTCAAGAAAAAAATATAATAACATACATACATACACATACATACATACATACATACATACATACATATCATCACGCCATATCCCTTGCAGGGTAGGCAGAGAGAACAGAGTGCCAGAGAACTCTATCTCTGCATACTTCACTCGCTTCCTCAACATTCATAATTCTCTTCATACACGCTCGCCGGTTTCGGAGACTCTTGACTCCACCTTCCTTCAGTACATGACCGATCTGGTCTAGGTAGGTTAGTCTCGGTCTCCCTCGGTACCTACATCCTTCCACTTTCGCATTGTATATCTTCTTAACCAGGCGTTCGTTTGGCATTCTTTCCACATGTCCGAACCATCGGAGCATTCCCTTTCGCATCTTTACACCAATACTCTCTTTCATACCTACTCGCTCTCTTACGTCGTCGTTACGAATGCGGTCGGTCAGCCTAACTCCACAGATTTTCCGCAGAGATCGCATTTCGACCGCATTAATTTTACTATCATACTCTTTTCTGCATACCCAACTCTCGCTTCCATACAGTAATGTTGGGACAAGCACTGCGTTATGTATTGCTACACGTGCCTTCTGGCTGAGGTGGTGGCTGCCGAAAAGTTGCCCCAACGCTCCGTTCACTCTATTTCCCGCATTCACTCTTCGCTCTATATCAGTGGTGTACCTTCCATCTCGGCTAAATCCACATCCAAGATATACAAATTCATCCACTTGCTCTAGTACATCATTACCTATTGTTACTCTTACATCTGTTCTGGTTATATCTCTTTCAAAGACCATTATTTTGGTTTTGCTCACATTCACGCGTAGACCCCTTTTCTTACAATCTTCTGTCATTGTGTCGACTAGGGTCTGCAGGTCAGTCGCTGACTGTGCCAGCAGGACTGCATCATCTGCATAAAGCAGAGCAGTGACCACTGAGTCGCCCATCTGGACTCCCACATTCATATCGTTCAACCTTTGGAGACATTTATCCAGATATATGATAAACAGCCTGGCTGACAGAACGCACCCCTGCTTAACGCCGATATTGACGTCAAACCAAGGCGACATTCCATCATCCAGCCGCACACAGGCTCTACAGCCCATGTAACTGGACTGCACAGCCTGTAGCAGTTTACCGTTAATACCATACTCCGGTAAAATGTCCCAAAGTTCCTTTCGTACAACCGTGTCAAATGCTCTCTCCAGATCCACAAAACTGCAGAAAACCCTCTGACCTAGAGCCAGATGCTTCTCCACAATGTTGCGCAGAGAGAACACTTGATCCATGCATCCCCTTCCACTCCTGAAACCTCCTTGTGTCTCACACAGTAAACCATCGGACACCATCCTCATTCTCCTTTCAATAACTTTTCCATACACTTTTGCTGCCAAACTGGTCAAGCTTATGGCTCTGTAATTTGCGCAGTCATAACGTGAACCCTTGTTTTTAAACAAAGGCACGATGACTGCGCTATTCCAGTCCCTGGGAACCATTCCCGAGCTCCAACATAAATTGAGGAGCAACAGGAACGCCTCCCAGACACAAGAGCCACCGAGCTTGATCATCTCGGCAGACACCATATCAATGCCCGCTGTAATAAGATAATGTTATAAGATGTAATAAGATATATATATTCATGGAATTTCACACATTTAAGTATATGTCAGTTATAAATAAATGGAACGTTATTCTCCACGAGATCAGGTCATACGTCGTGCACCATATTAAGGTAACAGCTTCTAGAGTTCGTATAAATTATCGTACATGTACTATGGACGTGGGTAATGGGTGCGCAGCGGCATTATTTATCGACGAGGCGTGGGGTTCAGCAAATTTAAACTGTGTGATAAGCGGCAGCGGATCTCACATTACGCATATAAAAACTGAATAGAGAATTTGTTGCGGGTACCAAAACAATTAAAATCATTTCCCGGGACTGCCTGAGGGTCAAACCTCGGTGTCATTTATAGTGACCATTGTGGATCCTGGCTTACAGGAGTTACAATGGTGGGAATGTGTGGTGGGACCAGTCCCAAAAAAATATACAGGTTGCCGATTTAATTAGTAGAATCCTTGAAGGAGGTGTATCAGACCATGATACACTATCCAAATCAGTAAAAAAAATACCTAGAACCTAATTTTTGATTAAATTACCCTAATGATAAGCGGTCAATACACTTTGTCCTATAAAAGTTCGATGTAGGCATATATATACTCATGCGTGTGACATTGAACTAGTAGGCAAATAGTCCCGCTCTCGCTACGCTTACCGTCGCGCAGCTGGGTCGAAATGTACCTACAGGTCAATGTACGCTGGCAAACCTATTGTTTTGATAAGAAACAAACCACTTTATCTCGGGATTGGGCAGAGCTAGGCGTCTGCAACTAACTTTATTATTTTTTATGACGTCATTCCTATACCCAGTTTAAGTTATTCTAGTAATAAAATCGGCACCCTGTATATAAAACTGATTTTTATAAAAAGTAGCTTTTATGACCTGGGCCAACTCTATCTGATGCTGTTTGATCAACAATTACATTCCCAAGGAGGGTTGACGTCAGGCAGGCGGCCGGTAATGAAACTATTGCCAATAACTTTTGCAATATGTACGAGTACATATTGTGTCGTCCTGAAGTAATTGGGATAAGAGCAGGAGAATGATGATAAGAAAACGCATCCATATACGATTTTTTAATACCTCTATAATGTGGATAAGTGAACCTCTATCATGTTTTTGGGTAGCAAACTTGCTTTGTTTCTTCTAAACATTTTCTTAGGTATGTCACTTGGGTAATGGAGCAAAAGCCGCCGGAACATTTATAATTATGTCTTCATAAGATTCTCATACAATTAATTCTACGTGTAATGCTGTTTGAATATAAAAATACAGGTACCTAGAAACATCCTTGTGTACCTTGAAACGCCTAATAAATGGTTTTGGACTGTTTTAGTTCGCCATAGTTTTTATGTTATCACTGGTAAGCATAATATAATCCTTACTAATGTTATAAATGCGAAAGTATCTCTGTCTGTCTGTCACTCTTTCACGCCAAAATTACCGAACCGATCTAAATGAAATTTGGACACAGATAGTCTAGAGCCTAATAAAGGACTACTTTTTAATACAAAAGGGTTGTAAAGGGGGATAGAAATGAAAAGTTGTGAGGATGTATCGCCAATTTTAAAGCCAGAAATTTGAAACTTATTTTTAGGCTATAGAGTAGATATAAATAAATATGACATTAAATATTTGTAAAAAATTCACCCTTAGGGGTAAAATATAAATAGGGGATGAAAAAAGTTTAGAAAAGTAACCTATTACGCGGGCGAAGCCGCGGGCAGAAGCTAGTTATATTATAAATCGACAACCGTTCAGCACGTAAAGTTCGCGAGTGTCGATCACAATTCCGGTGACGCAGCGTAAAAAGGTCCCTACACTAGGTGAACTTTGACATCATAGTCGCAGAGATCCATTACAGTTCAGTGAGTGAGCAGGCCCTTGTATAATAGTGGACTTCTATAGCTTGATAAATGTCTAAATGGAAGCATTAAAGGATAAAGGCATTAACAGCCAATTAACATATAACCAGAAAGAAAAATAAACAAATGATTAAGAAAAATAAAATCGCAGTTACATCGCTCGCTTATCCATTAAGTTATCATTCTTAAGCGCTGTGTTAGCTGAAGACTTTATCTAATGGCTATATTGATATACTTAAGGTAATTATGTATCAAAACTATGCACTCAGTGTGAAATGCAATATCCCAATTAAGGTAACACGTGCAGTAAGTTTTGGTAGTAATATCTAAACTTTAATCGGAATTAACATTTAATCTGCCTATTAACATATGTGTTAACGATTAGGCATGTTATGCATTTGAAAATAAGAAAATCTGAAATTATTAATTGTGCGAACCAGAAATTGTTGTTCTGAGTCTGTATGTTATTTGTGTCTGTTAATTATATGTTTGTAAAGTTCCTCGCAACATAAAAGATTGTTTGGTTAGTGCAAGGTGTTGTTTTAGGGGTAGATGAAAAATATAGGCTTAAAATAGATTTTAGTGTAATAAACTCTGAGGTGTTCGTTCCCCAAAGAATAATCATAAATGAAACCCCCTCAAGAATGGCTCTATGTAATAGAGGATAAGTTCATTGCCGTCTAACCGCCACAATTCAAAACAAGACGCTTACCACTAGTAATTAAAAACTTCGGATTGATATACAAATACTTAAGTTACTAAAAATTAAGCGATGTAACTAAAAGTTACTTTTGGACGATTTAGAATTTCAAATTGAAATGAAGCTGAGAACTCCAACATCATTTTGACTTCAGTTGTTGTTGTTGTCGAAAAACAGCAACTAACTGTTTTTATTCAAATATTAGTGATAGGACCACACATGTTGACAGTTCTTTGTCTACAGCCGCTCCGTCCGTGGTAGTAGTACCACATTCTCGCAGAAAATCAACGCTTGAGCAGTGGTAATGTGCTGCTGTGTTTCGTTCGGTGAGCGAGAGATCCGGAAGCCCATCTTTCTGTGTGAGTTTGGGGTATTCACCGCCAGCAACCTAGCTCTACTTCTGGTATAGCAAAGGTCTAGGAGCGGCAGTAACACTTACCACCAGGTGTGCTGCTTAATGGTTTGCCACCAAGAGCAAAAAAAAAAGTGTCGAAATTTTGTAAGCATAAATCTATCAACAGAATGGCTTACCACTACAAACAGGGCGAATGTGAGTCTATTATTTCTCTTACATCTTTAAATATACATACGTTAGCTTCTGTCGAGTAAAAAATAATAAACTTATATTTATATTTATATATTTTTAATACCTCAAACAAATTTTATCGGAAATTTTGTAAGCATAAATCTATCAACAGAATGGCTTACCACTACAAACAGGGGGAATGTGAGTGTATTATTTCTCTTACATCTTTAAATATACATACGTTAGCTTCTGTCGAGTAAAAAATAATAAACTTATATTTATATATTTTTAATACCTCAAACAAATTTTATCGCAAATCCTTTAAGTATATTCCTGGACAAACGCGAAGTGTTAACCACAAGTCAAAATCCGTTAAACAAGTTAACGTAAGATCGCACTGTTGAATGAACCAAAACAGAGGAAGTGGAATTTTAATTATATTTCTGATAATCCGATCTTTTTTTTCTGATAATTCGCTGTGTGGTAGCATCTACGAATACTACTAACCCTTATTTTGGACGTGGATGTCGTAAAAGACGACTAAGAGCCTTATATCGATCTGTGCCAATACCACCTGATGGCGTATGGTCAACAATTACATTCAGTCAGGCGACCGCTCATACTACAACTATTGCTAATAACTTTTGCATGTAGGAAGAGGGGTACATATTGCGTCGACTCGAGTATTGAAACAAGAGCAGGAAAATGATGATGATAATCCGGATCTTTCTGGCAGAATCATTGCGCTCACAGAGGCAGAGATAGCACACAACTTAGGGTGGGTGGGATCTTCTAGCTGTCTTGCTCACCGAACGAAGCGTAGTAGCAAATTATCACTAATCGAAAGTCGAGTTTTGGGAGACTGTAAATTATTGTCTCAAAGAGCGGGTTTTCATGAAGACAACTGTCATCAGCGTAGATATATTCTCAAAGTTAAAGCAAATCTAAAACCATGGCTACTATAATATGAACTTAAAAAAATAGAATAGATTCTAATATCATCATTATACTGCTTTTATCCTAATTACTTGGGGTCAACGTAAAATGTACTTAAACATATTGCAAAAGCTAATGACAATAGTTTTATGACCAACCGCCTGTCTGACGTCAACCTTCTTGGAAATGTAATTGTTGACCAAACGGCATCAAGTGGTGTTGGCCCAGGTTAGTTAAAGCCTTTAATCGTCTTTTACAATATTTAAAGTAAAGGTTGGTAGTTTTCGTAGCAGCTGCCAGACAACACAGAACAGACTCTAATAATAGCTTAGATATATCTATCAAATAAAACATTAATTCATACCCTACATGCGTCATAAGGGTAGTGTATGTTGTTAAATAGTATATATTCTTATGGCTTTCTAGTATGAATATCGCCATACATAATAGTTCCTATTTAACATACAATAATATATTATATTCATAGTCCCAATTGTATAGGTGTTGACTTCTTAATTAAAACAGTATTGATAGAACGTCATATTACCAAGCGACAGCCTTCTCACGTGCACTAACTAATAGGGTGGAATTTGAAATCGTCATGTGGTGCTCTTGTATTATATTTAATATCTTAGTGTTTTAATGTATTATCCCTACTTAATATATAAATGTGAATGTAAGTTTGTTTGTTACGCTTTCACGCTAAAACTACTCAACCGATCATCATGAAACATTGTACACATATTCTTGGAGGTATTAAAAGTAACATAGGATACTTTTTATTAAAAAAAAATCAAAATTTTTATATGAAAAATAAAAAAATTGTTTGTCAAAAAATCTCAAAATCTAGCTTCTTCAACGCCATCTAGCAGTCCAGTAATGAAGTTTCAACCCTGAGTATTGTAATACCGTTGCACTGTATTACCGACGGTCAAAAATAAAAATAGGGATCAAAAACTTTAGGAAAGTAACCTTTTACGCGGGAGAAGCCGCGGGCAGAAGCTAGTATTAGATAATTTTGATGGCATTTTATGTAATGTGATGCGGCGGAACTACTGGGATGTAGTGAATATCATATATCGCGGTATCTTAGCGGTATCGAAATCATTGTAATTCGTTACTGAAAACTCTTAAGCGTAGATATGAAAGGGATGAGATCTTTAAAGCAAAAAACAATACCAAAGCGACTTGGGAGGTGATTAGAAAGTTGTCTGACTTACAAACTTGTTCTTCTCCTTCTAATACTTTATTACAATTAACTGATAACATAAAAACTTCATTAAATCAAGTAAATAGATTTTTTGTTAATGTTGGCCCTAATTTGTGCTCTAAAATTAGAGTGCCTTCAACTTCATCCGACTTTATTACTGTCTCGAATACACCCATTTCGCTAAATGTTAACTCAATGGCTCTTATTGAAGTAACTGAAAATGACGTGGAAGCCGTTATATTGAGTCTTAGATCTAATTCCGCAACTGGTGTGGACTGCTTACCATCTAAAATAATTAAGGCCTCTAGTTTTGTATTGGTACCCATTATTACTCATGTCTGTAATTTATCAATAACCACAGGTGTCTTTCCGAAGGTTTTTAAGAAAGCATTAGTTATTCCTATACATAAGTCTGGACCCAAGGATGATGAAAATAACTATCGCCCTATGTCAATTTTAACCTCGATGTCCAAGATTTTGGAACGTATTTTAAATAAAAGCCTTATCGGTTTTCTTGAAGCCAAATCCATCCTGGCTAAAAACCAATACGGCTT
This sequence comes from Lymantria monacha, assembly GCA_905163515.2. Classification (NCBI taxonomy): domain Eukaryota; kingdom Metazoa; phylum Arthropoda; class Insecta; order Lepidoptera; family Erebidae; genus Lymantria; species Lymantria monacha. Next base: position 6,056,622 of record LR991107.1, on the reverse strand, counting down.
CAGAAGGGGACTATGTGCTGAAGATGCAGTTCTAGCTCTGTCCACCCGGGTTGCGAAAACGCTTGATACCAAGCGAAAATGTTTGGGCATTTTCCTCGATATTACGAAAGCCTTTGACTCCATTTCAATCTCAAAGTTGATTACAAAAATGGAGGCTATTGGAATCCGTGGTCTGCCGTTGAAAATCTTTACTGACTACCTAACTGATCGTACTCAAATCGTAAAAATTGGTCAGCATGAAAGCGATGAACTACCAGTAGTACACGGCATACCGCAGGGAAGTATCCTTGGACCCACTCTGTTTCTTATATACGTAAACGAACTCTGCAAGCTACCCCTGAACAATTGTGAGATCTTTACATACGCCGATGACACCGCCCTTATTATTGATGGCCCGGACTGGACTCAAACTTTTAAGAAAGCCGAGATGTTAATGTCACATGTGATGCATTGGCTAGCAGATAACTCGTTGACGATAAATCTTAAAAAGACAGTGTTCATTCCATTTGCCATTCGCTCAAACTTTCTTCCATCGAATAATCTTATCCTCAGAGCGCACAATTGTGACTTTAATGCGACATGTAATTGTGTATCGCTTACAAAATCTCGCTTTGTTAAATATCTTGGAATTCATATTGATCAACATCTTAATTGGCACCAACATATAGAATTGGTTACAGCACGAATTCGTAAACTTATCTACGTTTTTAGGAGACTGAGAAAATCTTTAGATTGCGTTACGCTAAAACTAGTCTACTCTGCCCTATGTCAATCTGTGCTGACTTATTGCTTGCCAGTATGGGGTGGCGCCACTCAAAATGTGTTTATTCATCTCGAAAGAGCTCAAAGAGCTGTTCTCAAAATCATAAACTTTCTACCGCGAAGATATTCCACGCTTCAACTATACGCTGAATTGAACGTACTTACGGTAAGGCAATTATACGTGCTTCTGTCTATACTGCGAAAACATTCTTTACGCCCTCCTAATCTTCCTAATAGTAGACTTAAGTATCGGGTGTTTGCTATAGAACGGCATAGGACTACATTTGCCCAGCGACAATATTACATTACTAGTGCAAAAATATATAATGCTCTAAATAAAAAATTAAATTTATATAATAAACTAAAATTATTATGTAAAAAAACTGTTACAGACTATCTGAAAACATTGGGGTATAGCGAAACTGAGGATCTTGTAACAAATTCTCATTAATTATTTCAATTAGTTTTGATTCTCAATTCGTAAGTACTGCATCCACTCACACATAACTTCATACACATTCAACACCATTTTCATACAATACATGTACACACCTTCCACTTTATATCACTCACGCTATGTTCCTATTTTTTTTTTTTTTTCTCTTTTATTCAATTGTTTTATTTTTGTATTCCTTTTGCCATAATATTATAAATAACAACACAATCGAAACAAAGGTATTTTCATGTTTTTGTTACAGCAGAATACTGATTCCTAAAACACAGGGATTAAACCTAGTTTAGGATTCAGGGATCATATTTCATTATTTACTAAACCTCATTTGTAACTAGAATCTTATTATAACTGTATTACGAATTGTTGTTGGTTGTGCAATAAAGAATTATTATTATTATTATTATTATTATATAAAAGTGCTTTACAACGTTTTCGTTTCCATCAAAATTCTCACAAGATACCATTAACAATGTGGCCATAGCACTGTTGATGGTGACAGTTTGACTTAGACAATGACTAACCTGGAAGACTAAAAGCGTGAAGATATTCATAACTCGACACTGGCACCAATAGCTCGTATAAGTAGCTGATTGCCAATATATAAGAAGAAGAACTAATATGGTAACGATATGTCACAAATAGAAACGTATACTTATAATATACCGCGTATAACTGTAGAAGTATTAAACGCGATTATAAATATTTAACTAGTTAGTGAAATTGGACAAATATATTTAGGTACAAAAATAAACAAGGCAGTAAATAATATCTACTTCCATTTATTTGCATAAATAGCGATTATTTCACCGAATGTAATCAACATAAAATCTTGGAATAGTATTACAATTACGACAGTTTTACGGGCTATATATCGATGTGAAGGAATTGAATTTTTATACACGACAGGATCTTAGTGGTTGTATTAAAAACTGGTCAAGTGCGTCGAACTGGCTTACAAAGGGTTCCGTATCATCATAAAAGATTTTACACTCTGTGTTTTTTAAATATTACGTAATCAACTTTCATACATACCAAATTTTATTTTGTTATATACTTAGTGGTTATTGTTATAACGGTAATAGATTTTTCTTTCCTTAATTATCATGTTTGGTATACAAGGCATTAATGGCCTACATATTTTGAAATTAATTATGAATACCAGAACAAAGGTCGCATGTGAAAGTCGTAGATAATTGGTTAGAGACACAAGACCTTTTACATGGCATTTTGTGGAAAAGCCTACATCTAAAACTGAACGGTGATTAGCTGATGGATAGTGAAATGGATAAGTATCTAAAGCAACATAATCAGAGTTATGAAATCTTTGCACAAATTTTAAAACCTTTCAAGTTTTAAGGCTGTCGAGGCATCGACTCGAGAGGAATCCGTGAGGATAAACCGCCGGGCGGGCCACCGAAGACAAAGATCGGGTACCGGTGGCCCATTCGCACGGCGAGGAGATGTGCTTGCAGGGTGGATCTATGGGGTTGCGAGTCGCCTCATCCGTCGCCGGTCCGCGCGATCACCTCCATCGTCCACCGCAAGGAAAAAAAAGGCTTGAACAATTACCACAAATAATATAATCACGGTTAGAATATTGCCTCTCAGAATTAAAAATATTTGAAAAATTCTTACATCTTGTATGGGAGAGCCTTAGTCAATCTTGATACAACAAAGCTATTAATGCGGATTAATTTTTCATTTAATTAATAAGTTTTTGTAATAACTACATTCAAGTTCAACAGAAATTCAAGTTAAGTAGATTAAATTATAATGCTAATATTTATATTAATAATGATATATATATCAAACAATTAATATAAAAAACGCGTCACGCTGACAAGCTAGCTGTAGTCAAAAGTAAGACAACTTTAATGAGTAAAAGTATATTCTGTGTAGCCATTAGTATTTATAATAAAATTCCAAAACAAATTAGAGAAATTGAAAACATCAACCGCTTCAAAAAGTGCGTTCAGGAAATATTATGTTTAAAATGTTATTATTCTTTAAATGATTTTTTAAATGATCCTTTATTGTAATTTAGAATAATGTTATTGATAATTATAAATCCATTTGACAATATCTTCAAAATAATTTAATTATTGACGTAATGAATTCCTAATTTCACTGACATTTATATATTTAATCAATAGAAATTAATGATCACTTCATTAAATTTAATTCACAATATTTTGACATGTCTAATGGACTATTTAATTTGCACACCGAAGACGGTTAAATATGGCATTGAACTTATTGTATTATTGACTTATTATCTTTATTGTTAACCCATATTCTGCAAATAAATTATCAAAAATAACATGAATAAAAATAACATAAAAAAAAAATATAAAAAAAATATTATTATAAAATTATATATTAATATAAAAAAAATATAAAAATTAACTATAAATCTTTCATACCGGCTTTCAGTACCACTTTTTTCAGAACTTGTTAAGGGTATTGGTCAACTACTGAAATCGTCGAGAATATAAAAGTACATATGTACAGTATTGCTATAATCAAAGTTCGGTGGCTAAAATAGAAGAGTAAGGTTGATAGTAAATTATAAACAAACCCAAACGTGGGTGCAAATATAATTTTTTTAATTTTTTTTTTATTTATTACACAATGGTTTCTTATTTACTAGTGCATAATTATTCTCGCCAAACGTAATTCTTTAACGGCGACAATTACGGTTTGATATACAATTACTTTTTTCTCTCGACACTGAAACAGAGTACGCAAACGCATTTTTATTTTGCTGTATCTACTATTGCAATCAGTCTTGTGTCTGCCTACACATATAGCCCGCGTTAAGTTATCCCGTATCTGTGGTACTGTACTGCTGCGCTTATCGTAGCTGTACACTGATTTACTTATTGACTGACTAGTCAATATTGCTTCCTATTTCCCGCATTACCTAGGAGGGAAGTTGAATCACACTTTTCCAACTCCTCCTCTTTAACATTTCTAATTAAAATTATTGCGGGTACCAAGACAATTAAAATCATCTCTCGGGACTGCCTGAGGTTCAAACCTCAGTGTCATTTATGGAGACCATTGTGGATCCTGGCTTACAGTAGTTACAATGGTGGGAATGTGTGGTGGGATTAGTCTCAAAATACGCTTAATTTGTTTAATTACAGTTACAATATATGTTACTAAACTAGATACTAAACAACCAAAAGAGCTATACGCAAGGTATATAAAATAATTTGAATCCCATACTAGAGAGAGCTTGATAAAAATAATATTTTTTTGAAAACCAACTGGTAGTTACTGAAATTAGAACTTTCACACATATAAGCAAACAAATTCTTTATCTTTATAAAAGTAATATGGACTATTTACATACATACATACATACATATCATCACGCCATATCCCTTGCAGGGTAGGCAGAGAGAACAGAGTGCCAGAGAACTCTATCTCTGCATACTTCACTCGCTTCCTCAACATTCATAGTTCTCTTCATACACGCTCGCCGGTTTCGGAGACTCTTGACTCCACCTTCCTTCAGTACATGACCGATCTGGTCTAGGTAGGATAGTCTCGGTCTCCCTCGGTACCTACATCCTTCCACTTTCGCATTGTATATCTTCTTAACCAGGCGTTCGTTCGGCATTCTTTCCACATGTCCGAACCATCGGAGCATTCCCTTTCGGATCTTTACACCAATACTCTCTTTCATACCTACTCGCTCTCTTACGTCGTCGTTACGAATGCGGTCGGTGGATGATGGACTATTTACATTCTTTAATTCATTCCTATGATACTCAAGGGAAGGGAAGGAGTGATAGCATTGTATTATTTCTGATAAACACTAAGGTCCCAAAACATTTGAACTCTATACCGGAGACGTGTTACGTATAAAATGAAATGTGTTTATATGAACCCAAAAGTATGATGCTTGTATTGTTAAATGTACCGGGGTCGCACATTAACATCATCATACACTCCCTCCCCGAGGTGGCTAGTGGGTAATACTGGCTAATTCTGGATAATTACGAAGCGCGCAAAAAGTGCAATTAAAATGGTCCCTCGTTGGGCGCCGCTAGCGTACCAACATAATAATGCAATTGTGGCACAATATAATTTCTGTTTTGTGAATAAGTTACGCTAATTCAGCTGTTTGAAGATAAGCGTTAGGTTTATTTACATGTTCTGTAAACAAAAAAGATTTCAGTAATTAATTCTGAAGTTTAAGCGAGTATTAAACATTTGTACTACTATTTAAAGATAAAAAATCACAGCAATTAGGATTAGGATTCTAAAAACATTATTGTGTAAGACAGCCTATCGAGGTAAATTATAGAAAAGGTGCTGCGGAAAATAGAAGCGAAGCAGAATCTATAAATGTACAATGACCATCATACGTTCCACGCAATCACCGTTGTCATGACACCTGCTGGAATAACAAAATTGATGATTTCATAATAACATCTTTTGTCTTCAATCTGGTGATTATTGAAATTAGTGATTTAAAACAAACAAACTCTTCAGCTTTATAAAGGTAGTATAAATTTTCATTCTTTGGCAGTGTTAGCTACATACCATCACTTATTTCCTTCCTATAATACTCAATGGAAGGAAAGGGGCAGTATCATAGAAGAGAATAAGATCAGATTGGATTATGGCATTATATTATTTTTGGGAAATAATAAATCAAAAAACTGTGTTTGGTAAACGCGTATAGTCTCACTTTCAATATATAATAATGTCACATTGCGAATTGTAGAAGTACTTACACAATAACTTTTTAAGTAGCATCGTCGTATTACTATTCTCATGATATATTTGACATAGGTATCAAGCGCTAACGTAAGTAACGTAAGATAGAAATAACGTAACGATAGAAATTTTATTTCGGTTTGACAAAGTGATTTTAAATTCATCATCTTTATAAAAACGTTTTAGCTGAACAAAATGTTCAACACTGTAAATGCTAAGCGGTCGATACAGTTCAGCGGTGACAGCGCAATTTTTACAGGATTCATCTTTTAAAACTGATAAACCCATAATATAAATTGAAAGCGCGCGGGGCATATTCTGCATGCAGCTAATGTGTGGCAAAAATGCTGCTTTTTAACTGGCCCGAAATGGAGGTTGTTAACATGAGTTCTTTTTTATTAACGTTATGTCGGTTTTCTTGCCGGATCTTTCTCAGTGTAGCCGCGTTCCGCTCCGGTGGTAGCTGAATAGTTTTGTTAGTTTTCTAAAATTGTAAATTGCCACAATAATAATTATCATAAATTAAATGCTTTAATACTAACAAACCACAAACAGCATACATTTTATATATAGAATCATTTTCTTTTTGTACTGGCAATGAATTTGTATTAATTTTGTATTAAAAATGTGAGTCAAAATTTAATATCTTATAGGGTAGAAATAAATTTCTGTAATAACAATGACATACCTTACGTCCAAGACACCTTAGTCCTTACGTCCAAAACACCTTAGTCCTCCCGTGACCATGATCACTGTAAAGTGTTCGAAACGTCGGGAAATTAAAAATCAAATACAAACGCGATAGAACCCGTAAAAGTAGTTTTATTTCAAATGTGTAATACTCGCGTAAACATTAGAAGTTATTATTAATGTTTGCTAATATTATAGTTATTTTTAAAAACCTGCAAAAATGATTGCCATACGTTCCCATATTGCAATTCTGTTTCAAACGTCTTACCAACTAGACGAGCATGGTCCCACTTACTCGTATAATAGCCAAATTTTTCGCTCCTGTCATCGTCTTTCTGGAGACATTCCACACGCCATCTGCCGGAGAAACTTTTGGGACCTAGATATGACTACCAATATCAGAATAACATTATACCGATTTCAGATAGGACTACTGATAATCAAATTACTTTACTACTATCCGATAGTACTAATTATCCGATAGTTTTAGTTGTGGATGTATTTTTTAGAGAATTTTAAAATGAAAAAGAAAATAACTGATTTTTTTTTTTAATTTATTACCATAATGTACACATTTTCTATATTATATACATCCTCTGCCAAATTGGAATACAGTTGGTCGGCAGTACACTCGTTGGCTTTTCAAGCGAATACATGTTGGTACATCATACACACATATACACATTTACAATATGCACATATACAATTATGTATTGCTAATATTGATTACGATTATTCATTTTATCTACGGACACATACTTAAGTAGTGTTTCCACAATAGGTTTTTAAGTGTGTTTTTTTCTAATACCATCAGTACATAAGTGGTCAGGCAGCTCATTTAGTAAAGACGGAGTAAGCCATTGCCGCATATTTAGTATTTAATATGCTTAATTATTTATAAAAAACCGATAACGAAGCGAAAAATGATGTCACAAGCGGGATTCGAAACCGCACCTATTGGGAGTCCGGCCCAATCGTGCTGCCACATACACCACCGTGAACTATTGTAGGACATTCAAATCTATCTAGTTATTGGTTTTTTATGAAAAAGAAAATACAACAATTTGAGTTTATGTCTAAATTAACATTTAGCTAGCTGTGTGGTAGCGGCTTCGAATACTTACTTTGCTCGTGGATGTAGTAGAAAACGACTAAGAGCCTTACAACGACCTGGGCCAATACTATCTGATGCCGTTTAGTCAATTATTACATTCCCAAGGAGGGTTGACGTCTGGCAGGCAGCTGGTCATAAAACTATTGCCAATAACTTCTACAATATGTACTATGAAAGAAGAGTACATATTGTATCGACCCCAAGTAATTGGGATAAGAATAAGAGAATGATGATGATGATGTCTAAATTAACATTTGGTCGATACTACATCATAACAAGTTTCAATCAGACTCCAATATTATTTGAAACTTTTACATCGAATCCTACGGCTACGGTATCGGATTTATTTTCATTACAGAGATCTGATAATTTCGGTTATGCTTAAGGAACTCCATATCATCCCTGATAATTTGATATCACATTCCAAACATTTTAAGAAAAAAAGTCGTTTATATCTCCTTGGCCTAGAAGCCGATTTAATATAGACAAATAATGCGAGATAACGGATATTTTAGGGTTGAAAAAAATATCAATTTTCCATCGAAGTAAGAAACCCTTACCTAATGTAAATATAAGATGTAAGCATAAGAATTTCTATAATGGTTGGTAAAAAAAAAGCATCAACTTTGAATTGAGTTACTTAGATTTTTAAATTTTCCTTATTTTTATAAAATGTGACAACCCTAGAGATAGTTATACCGACTAAAGGTTATTATGAGCGTGGTATAGCAAGCCTCTATGCAGATATTCGGATAGATAGGCCACTTAGCGAGATATTGCCGACGAATTTGGTTAATGCACTCCCTCTATCGTCGTTCTCTTGTAATATTTTGAGTGTTGTTTCGGTACAAAAGTATAAAATGCTTTTGGGGCATAATGTAGCGTCGCTTTATATGGTTGTATTTAAATGTTTATAGAAAATAATTTTATTATCTTAAAAAAAAATAATAGTAAGTAATAAATAGAACGTTTTAGAACAATCTGTTGCTTGCAAAACAATTAAAAAAATTGACACGTTTAAAAATAACTCTTCAGCTTTATAATAGAAATAATATATAGAATACATATAGATTAAAATATTTTCCCAACGTTAACTACCAATTCTTTTATACATTTCATCGTTATAATAAATTAAACCAAACATCAACCGCATGTTTTAATCAATCAACTGCATTCGACACGTTTTAAAATATATCATCGCGCTTTCAACCGGCAGTCGAGGGTTAATTATGTGAAAATCGCGGTAGCATCTGACCAGTGACCGCTGTTGTATGATAAATTAAAATTTCAGTGTTTGATATATTAATTATCATTATTATTATTGTATTACTATGACCCTAACGATAGTTAAAAGATTTATTGAGCGAAACGTAATACAGATAAATTGTTTTGTTCCTCTTTATATATTTATATCTCTTTATATATTCTACTGTACGTGTGTCTGTCACTGAACTTTTCCTAAACGGCTTATTTTATTGGGTAGGCCATAGCCCAGTCACACGTCACTCGTTCCGTCCGGTGCGACGAAAGGGCAGCGTGTGGCCCCATAACCTACCGTATTCCTCCCCATCGCCATTGGGCCGACCACTGGTACTGCGTCCTTGCTATACATGGCCAGCCCGGCGGGTTACCCTTTCGGGTACCATCCCCCGTCGACGCCCCAGCTAACTGCCGGACGTCGTCCTCACGCAGTCATACTCTCTGCGGGTGACGGACTATTCCCCAGTCCAGGCTAGGGCGCGGCGATCGCGTCCCAGTTCCTGATGCTGTCGAAAATGTCAGGTCAGCACCGATGATTCCGACGAATTTACGGCGCTGCTCTGCCCAGGCCACACAGACCTCGAGCGTGTGCCGCGCCGAGTCCTCGTCGCAATCGCAGTGGTGGCAGGACGGTGTCCTCTCCCTCCTCCTCACGACTGTGTGTAGGTACTTGCCGAAGTAACCATGCCCCGTCAAGACCTGCACTAGTCGGAAGGAAAGGAGCCCGTGCTGCCGACCAAACCACTCTATTAGCACCGGCCAAATGAAGGTAAAGGGTCATTTTTCCGTGTGGTGATGGAGTAAAAATATAAATTCATCACCCATCATCACACCATCTTGCCCGCTGGTAACGTAGAAGATGACTAAATGATAAAAAAAAATCTACGCAAAACCCTTCACCAGTACAACAGATCAGCAGCGTTAGCTTATAGTAGGTCAACTTCCCTTTTACCGTGAAAAAGGCTCAAGCCCAACAGTGGGACTTAGATAAGATGATAACGATGAAAGTAAAAAACAACTATTTTTGAAGTACAAATATTTTAGAGCCCATAAAAGCGAGAACTTGCCCAATAAATGTCCTATAAACATATTATAACATTTATAATTTAATTGCACAGATGGCGTAATAGTTAAGAAACCGTCTACTGTACCAGGTGTCACAGGTTCGATTCCCACGCAGAACGATATTTTGAGCATCATCTTGGAGTCGGTACAATACCGTATGTACTCTTCTTTCATAATACATATTTTAAAAGTTATTAGCAATCGTTTTATGACCGACTGCTTGCCAAACGTCAACCCTCCTAGAGAATGTAATTGTTGACCAAACGGCATCAGAAGGAGTTGGCCCAGGTCGTTATAATGCTCTTAGTCGTCTTTTACGACATCCACGAGCAAAGTAAGGGTTGGTTGTATTCTTAGCCGCTACCACACAGCTATAAATACTTTGAGTAGTACACAAATTATTATTATGAGTCTGGGTATAATTTGTATTCTTTAAATATATGTTTATAGAGTGCCCCACAAAACGAACCAGTTGATACAACCATGCAAAAAAAAACCGAAAATAAATCTCCATCAAAACAGAGTCTCTTATTTCTTATTTAAACATAAATTATCTGTGTTGATAAAATAATAAACATGTACAATAAATCGTATATAAAATGACTAAAGACGAGAGAGTCCTTTGCAATTATACTTTAAACATACATACTACATAGAAGTAAGCGTCAGTATTACTGCAATTATTACTTACGACAGTACTACGACAACTCGCAGGTGTACACGAACATGGTTTAATACATAAGAACCAGCGAGTTTTTAAATTTTAACGTTTGCATAATAGAGATATACAATACGAAAGTGGAAGGATGTAGGTACCGAGGGATACCGAGACTAACCTACCTAGACCAGATCGGTCATGTACTGAAGGAAGGTGGAGTCAAGAGTCTCCGAAACCGGCGAGCGTGTAGAAGAGAATTATGAATGTTGAGGAAGCGAGTGAAGTATGCAGAGATAGAGTTCTCTGGCACTCTGTTCTCTCTGCCTACCCTGCAAGGGATATGGCGTGATGATATGTATGTATGTATGTATAATAGAGATGGAATTGTCAAAACTGAACGATTTTATTCCTGCAATACTTTTCTGATTATCGGCGTTATAAAAAATCAACAGCAAAATAGGCAATAGATGGCCCCAAATTGATGATACTGTAGGCTTGTAAGATAGCGCGCCGTCTCACATATTTTTTTTATTGCTCTTGGTGGCAAACGAGCTAGCAGCACACCTGATAGTAAGTGTCACTGCCGCTTATGGACCTTTGCAATACCAAGGGTATAGCTAGGCCGCTGCCTATCAATATAAACCCCAAACCCACCCAGTTGAACTACCGGCTCTCTCGCTCACCGAACGAAGCACAACGGCGCATTGCCATTGCTCAGACGTCGATCTTCTGCGAGAGTGTGGTACTATCCCGGACGGACCAGCCCGCGGCTGTAGACAGAAAGCTGTGAATAGCGTGGTGCTACCGCTACTAGATACTACATGTTACTCCGGATGGATCGGGCAGAATGTGAACGTGCCGTAGCCCGCTCCAAAAGAAAAACATTTATATGAGTAGTTGAAGGGCAACCACTGATCGGACGATTCAGTGTAATAGGACTTCTCAACACGTGGATAGATTGATTAGTCAAAGACGCAAGGACTTGTTGAAGTGGCATAAAACTTAGTTACGATATTAAGAGGAGGTCTGCATACAAAAGTGGATGATACATTAAGAAGACAAAGATTGATAGAATATTGTAATGTGTTAAGTACCAAGTGTGTCAGAACTTCTTACTATCTTGCAAGCATCATAATAACTGTCTACGGGGTTACCAGGAAAACGCACAACAGAACTATCTCACAGTATATAACAGCTACGATTGCTAATTTGCCTATCAAGCGTAGATTTTATTGAATAATCCATTTTGTGGGAGAGCTTATATTCAACAATGTACGTCTTTTTTATGGCTATGACTGGTCACACGCCACTAAATCCGTCGGGACGGGACGATAGAAGTGCAGTCCGCGCGACCCCATTGACTCGCCCCATAATGTACCTCTCCACGCCGTGTGTGCACCCGGCAACAATGTACGTCTAAAGATTGAGCAATATAAGTTAGCTAGATTAAAAATTAGTAATAATTAATAAACCAGGAATGGTTTATTAATATTTATGAAAATTTTTAATCTATGAGTTAACTAGACTATAAATTATCTGTATGCCATTTTTTATTAAAATCGTCAGCTTTATTATATAGGGTTAAACCCTAGAACAAAATTTATTCGAAAGCTGTCGTTAAGCGGACTGTGATCGTTTTAAGCGGTGTTCAAGGTAAGCCCTTTCAGTAACACTTAGAGTGGCCACATTAAGTGGCGCTTCCAGTGATCCCAGTCATATTCGTAACACCATAAACAATGTTTTAAAACCTCTGAGAAATAGTTAACTGTGAACAAAATTTCTTTGATTCTCAATTTGAAAATCAATTATTCAAATGCATCTCCTGCGGTGAATGTAGCGTATTCTATTCCTATGTATCTAGTACAAAACTTAGTATGATACACAGACGATTAATCTGAGTACAATTATTGTATAGTAAATATATTGTTGTGCTTTATGGCGATGGAGTAAGAAACTCGATTCAACATTGATTATGGACCTTTAACAGTGTTATAAAAGACTATAAGACATAAACACATAATTTTACTGTAAAAGAAAGAAAATTGAAAACATGACTACATTAATTACTTTGGCGCGAAATAGTAAACTACTGTCCCTGTGATTGATAGAAGCGCATATCCAAATGGGAATTTATTCGTTGATATAGAGGATTATCCTAAAAAAACCCCTCTCAATTAATTAAAATCGTAGTTTCAGTTTAATCAACGATACAAAATCAGTATAAAAGAACTTATTTATATTAACCTAAAATACGTCCGACGGTAGTTCAAATTTATGTGTTTAATTTTATATATTTTTTTTAATATAGATTGTTCTTTAATTATTATTTTTTTCTATAAAATATACAAAGATTTTCACTACTATCTTATTGCGTAGGGTTATTAGCAAAAGGTAACTTAATTGTCTAAATAAATAAAGTTTTAGTTCTACAGTGCTTGTCGCTTGTGCCACACGTTTTTAACAAGCTCGCAACATTCAAATTATACTAATTAGAAGCATTTGTGTGAAGAAAAGACAACGACAAACATCAGCGTCATTTATTCACGATGAAAAGCGAGTGTACGTGTAATAACAGTGTTGCTTGGCTCCAATAACGTTTTTTTTTTTTTTTGAGACAAGTAAAGTAAAACAAAGAATAACGTTGTTCTAGTTAGAATTGAATAAACGTATTCAAATTTTAATATAATATAATAAATAAAATATAATATATTTATCCATGTGGTCACGGAGTAAAAATACAATTCACCACCCCCTATCTTACCCGTGGGTGCTCGTAAGAGACGACTAAGAGATATAAAACGCATATAACATCTATGCAAGAGAAGGAAAACTCGAAACAAAACCTTATACCTAAACATCTGACCAGCGTGGTATAGCAGGTTAATTTCCCTCCCGTTACGGAGGAGGCTCGAGCCCAACAGTGGGACATATGTGGTGATGATCACTGTGATGATGATGATGAATTTTAATATATTCTCCGGATTTATATAAATCACTCTGCTGCGTTCGAGCTCTCTTCACAGTGGGAGATGGCTTGCGTCTCATAGGCTAGTCGTAAGCTATATACTGGAAATTAAGGTATGAAACATTGCATTCTCCTGCCAACGCACAAGAAAAATGTGAGTTTTCAAATGATAGTTACATTATTCAGTTTGATGACAGGCATATTATTTCTTACGAGTATCAAAATAAAAAAATCTGAATATAATGCCCTTGCCTTATCCTAACAGTTTTCGTTGTAATTAAATATTATATTATAAAAAAAAAACAGTATTTACAATAAAATAATACCAAAAGTATTACAAAATAATACAAAAAAAAAGTTTTCCGTGTGGTGACAGTCAGAATACAATTCACCACTCCCTATCTTAGCCATTTTTTTTTTTTGATGGATGCGTCTCGCCCCGCCAAATCGGTCCGGGGTGACGGAAAAGGCAGCGCGTGACCCCATAGACCCACCGTAAAACCTTCTCTCTTCGCCGTGCGCGCGGGCCACCGGTACCCGATTTTTGACTTCGGTGGCCCTCCCTATCTTAGCCATCGGTGGTCGTAAAAAAAAAAAAAAAAAAAAAAAAAAAAAAAAAAAAAATGCAAGAGAAAGAACACTCGAATTAAAACCTTATACGAACACGTCTGACCAGCGTGGTGTAGTAAGTCAGTTACCCTCCTAGTGTGGAGAAGACTCGAGCCCAGTAGTGGGACATATATGAACTGAGATGAATATTAAAAGTAAGGTATTCAGATATTACAAGATAAACAAAGCACGCCGCTTTAGTTCAACGAAAATCACATTACAATCATATATAAAATCGCATATCATCAATAACCAAGTACGTTAATTCCAAATTATGATTAAATTATTGACTAGGAAACATTATCTACTAATAAACAATAAATTGTTCAACATACACAACATCAAACATCACGAATAATTTGGAAATTATTAACAGAATTCACTTGTTAACAATTTTCAGTATTTGATTATAGTACTTAGAATTCGATTTGTTTTATACAAATTTCGACATATTTTAGGAGAATACTTGTTATACCAGTAGCTTCATTACCATTGATGACTTACATTATTTAATGCTTTGATTTTAAATTCCGAATATGCCCGTCATCCCCTTTTCGAAGGTCATGGGAGCCTCTTGCTCTCGCGAGATGGCCCTCATGTCCGACCCGAGTCCCTGAGTTTGAATTCAAGCCCGGGATCTGCGAAGGTAGATCCCCACCCAAAAAAAATAAAAAAGTGTGTATGTACTTATGTACACGCGTTAGAAATTATACTTCTTCGGCGTAACAAGATAAAAATCTCTTCAAAAATTTTATCTTTCGCCTTATTCTACGTTTGTAGAAAAAAACAACACTAACAATAGAAAAAAAGTATTATATATATTGAAAGTTTTATTATAATGCATTATTTAGTTAAATAAAGTTTATTTAAATATCACAAAAAAGAACTAAAGTGTTTACTATAGCTAAGTTCAGGGTGTCGGTTTTTCGTGATGGTGTGCGCGCACATCATAAAAATTTACTCTCATCATTTTTCCCTAACGCGCCAAAAGAAGTATAACTTAAAAAAAAATATTCTTTCTTAATCTTTAAATAATTACTAACGTATTCTTAAGTACTGTGAACTTATAATTTATATTTCAATAGGCATGCTTCAAGCACGTTGATAGCATAGATCAATCTAACACGCATCAAGGCGTATTCCAACAACGTTTTTAATTTAATTATCACATAGATTTATGTACGGATAAAATTGAAGATGTTTAACTTTGAAAATCGATCACTGTGTTAACATCATTTCCAGAATGTTATAATTAAAATACAACAGCAGGGATACATTCTGTTCAAATATCTTTGCCGAGGTAGTAAAAGAAATGGAGGGTTCCGTACCCAAAGGTTAAAAGGTAACCTATTATTAAGACTTTGCTGTCCGTCCCTTTGTCTGTCACCAGGCTTGTATCTCATGAATCGTGATACTTGAAATTTTCACAGATGATGTATTTCTGTTGCCGTTATAACAACAAATATTAAAAAACAGAATAAAATAAATATTTAAGGAGCAGCACAGACATGATTTTTTTTGCCGTTTTTATAGATTATGGACGGTTATATACGGATTATATACGGGACTCTTAGCTGTGTGGTAGCGGCTACAAATACTACCAAACCTTACTTTGCTCGTGGATGTCGTAAAAGACGACTAAGAGCTTTATAATGACCAGGGTCAACTCTATCTGATGCCCTTTGGTCAACAATTACATTCCCAAGGAGGGTTGACATCTGGCAGGCGGCCGGTCATAGAACTATTGCCAATAACTTCTACAATATGTACCTACTATCAAAGAAAAGTACATATTTTATCGACCCCAAGCAATTGGGATAAGAGTAGGAGAAAACCCTTCGAGCGCGAGTACGACTCTAACTTGGCCGGTTTATACACATTTAGACTTTATGATAACGAAAAACTAGATTTAAAGAAGTTGAATAAATTAAGTCAATAAGTGTATGTAGTAGATTACGAATACTACCAACGTTTATGTTAACTATGTCGTAAAAGCCGACTAGGAGCTGTACACTGACCTAGATCAATTACAGCTGATACTGTATGACCCAATATTAAATTCACGAAAAAAATCAGCAGACTTCCACTATTTAGATATAACCTTTCCGAAGGGGGTTAATATCATAATATCTTGCTCAAAAGACGGGTTGGCGAACGCAGTTGGTTATAATAATTTTTCAGTAGAATACGTTTTTTTCCACGATTTTTTTGTGTGGTGCCGGAGTAAGAATACCATTCACCACTCCGTATCTTACCCGTGGGTGATCGTAAGAGACGACTAAGAAATATAAAATGCATATAACATCTATGGAAGAGAAGGAAAACTCGAAACAAAACCCTATACCATCACGTCTAACCAGCGTGGTATAGGTCAATTGCCCCTCCCATTATGGAGGAGGCTGAAGCCCAACAGTGGGACGTGTATGAGCTAAGATGAAGATGATGATAGAGAATACGTTTGTCCATTCTCTTGATTTTAACAAAAAATCACAAGGTTTGATGCCTTTACCATCATCATTTCTCTTCTTTTATGAAGGAGATACGGTCTAGTAGGACGTATATGAATTTAAAAGATATCTTTCAGATTAAAATAAATTTCCCAATAGAATAAATCGATCCTTAAACACATTAAGTACATGTAAACTCGCTAAGGATCAATTTACATCGTATCAATAACAAGACCGCAGCGATATTAATTAGGTTTAGTTGTACAAGCTACGATAATTACTTACTACACATGTGTGTATATGTTATAATTAATATAAGGTGCTTGTTTTTGATTGGTTATTATGTTGCACGCCTGGTGTTTATATTTTACTTTTTGGAGTTTACACCTTAAGAATCGATTTTCATATAAGGCGCCCGGTATGAGAAAAATTTGAGGAGTAAAATCTAGTGATCGAATGACCTCGTTACGTTTTTGGTGCGCAACCTATTCTACGCACCTTTCTCTTTCTGACGTGAGATAATACTTCACTGAACAGTTTTAATAAATGTAAATAAATATATATATATTATTTTTAGTCAAATGAGCTTTTATACGCCTGTTTTGATAATCGTACTTAAGGAGTAAACTCCAGTCGTGCGTCGGAGCTGACACACACACTTTTTTTTTAATATGTTAGAAATTATTTCTTTTAGAAAAACCTTAAGATTAAGACATGATGTGAGAAGGGAATACTCGTAATAAGAGTCTATATTAAAATAGCTGACTAATTTCGTCTGCTAAAGTATCAGAAGAAGGAAAGTAGGTGCGCTTATTACTTTTTAATGGTCACGAATGTCTGTCCGTGTACTCTACAAATACTCATAATAAAAACATTTTTTAAAACTTTTTCCTGTCTGTTTGTACCGGATTTTCTATGAAATGGCTGGAACTATTTTGAGAGGAAATTCATTGCAAGATGACTGATATTTTTTATTTTAAGCTGTTCCACATACTTTTTGTCCGTGTTCTTTTTATGTTTAATTTAATTGTTATGGTGGTTTGTTTACAAAATTAATTTTCTTGGCTTGGCTTTATTACAGTTGGTTAAAGCCTTAAGGCGCTCTTAGCTTTAGTTCATGTGTCATAGATGATAGGTGACAACATGTCTTTTTGGGGTTTCTTATTAGCACTGGTGGTATTGATATTAGTGAAACCCTTCTACTTGTAGATATTGTTGTCCTCTATGATGTAGTTATAATAATAATGGTGTGATTAGTTTCTTGTGTTGTCTTCTCCTGCTTTCTCTGAGTTTGTGGTGTTATATACTGTGATGGGTTTAATTTGAATGTCTATTAGGTTGGTGGTGATTAACACCATGCTTGTGTTGATGATAACTGATATTACAAGAAGTAACTTGGGCTATTTTTTTTTTTTTTTTTTTTTTTATTTGAAAAGAATTAGAATTCTCTCAAAAAATTAATACCAATGAAATTGTAAAAATGGCTATCTAAACGGGAAAACAATACCAATTCGTATTTGATGAAAATCTATAAACTAGTCCTTAGTATTGCAAAATATTTATATACATACATGTACATTTAAACAAATACACATCATCATTATCTCAGTACATCAATACCATATAATATAATTCATCAATACCAATTCGTATTTGATGAAAATCTATAAACTAGTCCTTAGTATTGCAAAATATTTATATACATACATGTACATTTAAACAAATACACATCATCATTATCTCAGTACGTCAATACCATATAATATAATACATCAATACATCAATACCAATTCGTATTTGATGAAAATCTATAAACTAGTCCTTAGTATTGCAAAATATTTATATACATACATATACATTTAAACATATACACATCATCATTATTTTAGCTCGTATACGTCCCACTGCTGGGCTCAAGCCTCCTCCGAAACAGGAGGGAAATCGACCAACTACACCGGTCAAACGGATTGGTATAAGGTTTTATTTCGAGTTTCCCTTCTCTGTCATAGATGTTTTATGCATATTTTACCACTTGGTCATCTTTTACGATCACTCACGGGTAAGATGGGGACGGTAAATTGTATACTTACTCCGGTCGCTACACGGAAATAATACAATGACAGATAATTAAATTATGACATGAATGTAGCCGCGAATAGTAAAGTAACTTTTCGACATATGTAAATAAAGTAAGATAATTGTATGATAACTTGACCATACTAAAAATAAAACAAAACCTGTAAAGTATTTTAGAAGTTGGGGTCATGGGTTCATATATATTTGGTTTCCGTCTTTAATGTGCTAATTGTTTTAGTAGCTATTGGGCGACCGCTTCGTTGAGAAATGTGTTTCTATTGAGCAATAAAGATTATTAAGGAAATGTTATGTTACTAACATTTCACGCAAAGTGTTCTGAAGTTAACTTCGTATCTTTTATTAGAATTTTATAGAATCAAAACATTGGGTATATTGGATATGTTTGATATATAAATACATCAACATCATCATCATCACATCCCATAAATGTCCCACTGTTGGGCTCGGGCCTCCTAGGTAATAGGTGGGAAATTAACCTACTATACCATGCTGGTCAGACGTGTTGGTATAGGGTTTTGTTTCGAGTTTTCCTTCTCTCGATATAAAACGCATATAACATCTATATGTTATATGCGTTTTATATCCCTTAGTCGTTTCGTACGATCACCCACAGGTAAGATATGGGGTGGTGAATAGTCGTGTAGTGAAAATTCTTACACCGTCACCACACGGAAAATACAATTGTTGAAAAACAATACTTCTTTTCATATTTCTTTAGCTTTCTTGTGTGCATGTTTAATTTTCTTAATTCATTACACGATGAAATATAAACTTCCCGTGTGGTGACGGAGTAAGAATACAATTCACCACCCCATATCTTACCCGTGGGTGATCGTAAGAGACGATTAAGGCATATAACATCTATGCGAGAGAAGGAAAACTCGAAACAGAACCCTATACCAACACGTCTGACCAGCGTGGTATAGTAGGTAAATTTCCCTCCCATTATGGAGGAGGCTCGAGCCCAACAGTGAGACATAAATGAGCTGAGATGATGATGATGAAATATAAATGGAATTATTTAGAAAACTTTCTATTCAAATTTTCATTGTCTACCTTTAATGCTCTTAGAAAACTTTAAAATTATATATTATTTTTAAATACGCTAAATTTAGAACATTTATTAAAAAAAAACTAGAAGGATCACCCAGAATGATTTAAATACATACGGAGGTATTTAAATATACTGGATTTTGGTAAATATGTGCCTTGTGTAGTGAGAGAGGACACTGGCTCCTGTAACACAGTTTTGTAACTAGCGTCCTACGGTAGTTTCCCATATATTAATGTATTGTTCATATGGTAATAAAATAAATTACTATTATTATTATTTTCTTCTAGTTTCCTCAGAATCAGTTATTACATAAACAAAACGAGGCAGGTGTACAAATATTCAGCATTTTTTCCAAGCAATAACAACATTGTAAATAAATATTAAAAAAAAAATATTGCACATTAAAAATACAAGTCAAAAGTTAAAGCCCTCGAAATTAAAATTGTTGTCAACTTTACGAGAGGGGGTGGGGGTGATTAAAAAGTTGTTAGCTACAACCCTAAACATCTAAAACTCATAAAAAAGTGTCCTTCGTAAAATAAAAATAAATTTACGACCATAAATTTGGAATATTATTGATAATCAAATGTAAACGTTTTATAAAGTTGTCATAAGCAGACATAATTAAGTTATAAAAAAAAGTTGTAC
The DNA here is from genome assembly GCA_905163515.2 of Lymantria monacha. Lineage (NCBI taxonomy): Eukaryota > Metazoa > Arthropoda > Insecta > Lepidoptera > Erebidae > Lymantria > Lymantria monacha. The sequence continues at coordinate 6,036,065 of LR991107.1, read as the reverse complement.
TTAATTTATTAAAGGGAGTTTTCAAAACTTGTTAAGGCATTTACGTCATGAAAATTGCTATATCCAGTTGTGAGTGAAGATTTTTTTTAAATTTACATTTTTTTATACATCGTTCGGAGTAAGAATATAATTTCCCTATTTTATCCGTGGGTAGAGACGACTAAGGGATATAAAATGCATATAAAGTCTGTACAAGACAAGGAAAAGTGATTGTAAGAGACGACTAAGGGATATAAAATGCATATAACATCTATATAAGACAAGGAAAAGTGATCGCAAGAGACGCTACTAAGGGATATAAAATGCATATAACATCTATATAAGACAAGGAAAAGTGATCGTAAGAGATGACTAAGGGATATAAAATGCATATAACATCTATATAAGACAAGGAAAAGTGATCGTAAGATACGACTAAGGGATATACAATGCATATAACATCTATATAAGACAAGGAAAAGTGATCGTAAGAGACGACTAAGGGATATAAAATGCATATAACATCTATATAAGACAAGGAAAAGTGATCGTAAGAGACGACTAAGGGATATAAAATGCATATAACATCTATACAAGACAAGGAAAAGTGATCGTAAGAGACGACTAAGGGATATAAAATGCATATAACATCTATACAAGACAAGGAAAAATGATCGTAAGAGACGACTAAGGGATATAAAATGCATATAACATCTATAAAAGACAAGGAAAAGTGATCGTAAGAGACGACTAAGGGATATAAAATGCATATAACATCTATACAAGACAAGGAAAAGTGATCGTAAGAGACGACTAAGGGATATAAAATGCATATAACATCTATACAAGACAAGGAAAAGTGATCGTAAGAGACGACTAAGGGATATAAAATGCATATAACATCTATACAAGACAAGGAAAAGTGATCGTAAGAGACGACTAAGGGATATAAAATGCATATAACATCTATAGAAGACAAGGAAAAGTGATCGTAAGAGACGACTAAGGGATATAAAATGCATATAACATCTATACAAGACAAGGAAAAGTGATCGTAAGAGACGACTAAGGGATATAAAATGCATATAACATCTATACAAGACAAGGAAAAGTGATCGTAAGAGACGACTAAGGGATATAAAATGCATATAACATCTATACAAGACAAGGAAAAGTGATCGTAAGAGACGACTAAGGGATATAAAATGCATATAACATCTATATAAGACAAGGAAAAGTGATCGTAAGAGACGACTAAGGGATATAAAATGCATATAACATCTATACAAGACAAGGAAAAGTGATCGTAAGAGACGACTAAGGGATATAAAATGCATATAACATCTATATAAGACAAGGAAAAGTGATCGTAAGAGACGACTAAGGGATATAAAATGCATATAACATCTATACAAGACAAGGAAAAGTGATCGTAAGAGACGACTAAGGGATATAAAATGCATATAACATCTATATAAGACAAGGAAAAGTGATCGTAAGAGACGACTAAGGGATATAAAATGCATATAACATCTATACAAGACAAGGAAAAGTGATCGTAAGAGACGACTAAGGGATATAAAATGCATATAACATCTATATAAGACAAGGAAAAGTGATCGTAAGAGACGACTAAGGGATATAAAATGCATATAACATCTATACAAGACAAGGAAAAGTGATCGTAAGAGACGACTAAGGGATATAAAATGCATATAACATCTATATAAGACAAGGAAAAGTGATCGTAAGAGACGACTAAGGGATATAAAATGCATATAACATCTATACAAGACAAGGAAAAGTGATCGTAAGAGACGACTAAGGGATATAAAATGCATATAACATCTATATAAGACAAGGAAAAGTGATCGTAAGAGACGACTAAGGGATATAAAATGCATATAACATCTATACAAGACAAGGAAAAGTGATCGTAAGAGACGACTAAGGGATATAAAATGCATATAACATCTATATAAGACAAGGAAAAGTGATCGTAAGAGACGACTAAGGGATATAAAATGCATATAACATCTATATAAGACAAGGAAAAGTGATCGTAAGAGACGACTAAGGGATATAAAATGCATGGGGTACGACGCCAGAAACCTCCGCGTGGTGTACCCTGGGTGCGGGCGACAGTCCCCCAGATCCCTCTGTCGAATTGTCGCCCGTAGCGAATTTCTGGCGCGAGGGGGGGTTCCCCAGCGATGGGTTGAGCCCCAATTCGCTCCTGACCCTCTATTTGTAGAGGATACAGGAGGCGAAATTTTGGACGGGCCCGGTCACTCATTCATTTGAGGGCTGGGCAGGCTTATGCCACCGCCGACATATCGTAAACCTGATATCTTGCTTCAAGACAAGTTGTCGTGAGGCGTAGTATCAGGAACGAGGGTCTTGGCTTAACCGCCCGGACCGCGAGGAAGACAACCTCTATAAAGAGTTCGAATTAACATTTGAATTCGGAAATTACCCAGAATCCTAAGTTCTGGCGTGCGGCGAGAGGATGCATGGCAGATGGGCTGTTCTGTTCCTAGCACGCTCCAGCCAGGGTACCAGCCGACCCCCTGGTTGGTAAATGTAGGCTTGCCCGGGTACAGGGATCTCTGCCCGGGTCGACCGTTTATTTCTCCCATAATCGTGGGAACAAAATGGAATTGCCTACAAAAAATAATAAAGACGGGGAAGCTTCGGATTCCCAACCTACGGCCTTGCCAAGGCAAAATAAAACTGGCACAAACAACGCCTCGTCCTCGGGACTTGAGGCGTCTGCCGAGGGCCCGGCACCGACCAAGGAGGCCCCCCCCCTCTTGAAGACGAAGAAGCGTCGACAGGCACGCTTCACATGGGGGAAAGCTGCGAAAGCGAACGCTCGCGAGAAGAAGCGGAATGCCGAAATCCGCGAGCGTTACGCGCGTGAGCTTGACAAGGACGGCGGCAGATCCACTGCAGAGCCGTCAACGGACGAGGGCGACAATTCTGTCGCAGAGCCGTCCAAAGACGAGGGCAGTGGATCTGCCGATGTGATGGACGAGGGCGGTAGTTCCGCAGAGCCGTCCAAGGAGGTAAGCGGGTCGGCTGAGGAAGACGCCGCCGCCAGGTCGTCGCCGCGCCCTGCGGTGGCGGCCCTGACCGCGGCCCTGACGGTAAGGGAGGAGGCCCTCCCCTCGAAGGTGCGGAAGCGCCCCCTAAATAGGGAGGGCAGCTCAGGCGCCGATTCCGAGGGGAGTGTGGTCATCATGCCTCCTCCTAAAGTGCCGGCCTCTCGCAGAGGGCGAGGGGCCACGGCGTCGGGAAGGGCGACCCACTCCCCGGCCGGCGGAGTGCGCGGAGGCGCGGAAACTGGCAGGCAGGCCGACAACGAGGCGGCCGCCGCGAGGGTGCTGGGGGTGTTGTCCAGCATCCCTCCCACCGAAGTGGCGGCCGTTGGTGCCCGCGCGAGCGCCCCAGCCGCAAATATGGAGGCCCTGCAGGCCGAAAACGCCCGCCTTGGTGGCGAGGTGTCAGGCCTGCGGGCCCAGAACCGCCGGCTGGAGTCGGAGCTGGCCGCGGTGCGGAGGGCCAACCGCGTCCTCGCCAAGGACGTGACTGAGCTGAGGGCCCAAATGGCGCGGCTCGTACCGCCTGCGCCAACTGCGCCGCCGGCTAGTGCTAGCCGCCGAGGAGCTGTCGCCGTCGTCACCGCTCCGAAGCCGCCCCGAGGCGACGGCCGTCCAGCGGTTGCCGCCGCGCCGAAGACGCCTCTGACCGCGAAGCGTGCGCCGCCGACCAACGCCAGCACGCCAAATGTCGCCGTCGTGGAGCAGGCCCCGGCAGAGGTCCAGCCGGTAACACCGATCCCACTGCCTGCGGTGGGGGGCGTGTCGGACGAGGCCTTGCGCGCCATTATAGACGCCATAGGGAATATGGTCAATGCGCGCTTGGCCGTTCTGGAGGCAAGGCTGCCTCCGGAACCACGAGTTCGGCCGCCTCTCGCCGCGGACAAGCGGCCGTATGTGGCACCAACTCCCGCCCCGCTACCCTGTCAGAGTGGCCGCGTGGGGGGGAGTTACGCCGCAGCCGCGGCTGGACCCAAGCCGAAGAGGCCCGCTCCAAAAAGGAAGACGGCACCGGCTCCTGCCGGAACGCAGTCGTCGCCCGCACCAACACCGCCGGCGACGACTAGAGCGGCCGCGACTACGCCCTCAGCGCCCGGCACGCCCGCTACGCCCGAACAGGGTTGGCAGGTGGCCGAGCGCGGCAGAAAGAGTCGCGGCCAGAGGAGGAGAGCGGCGGCCAAACGCGCCGCTGAGGTCGTCGCCCCCCAGGCAGGAGCCGGAGGAGGTGGCACGAAGAAGAAGAGGCCGCGCAAGAGGCTCCGGCCGCCGAAGACAGCCGCAGTGGTGATCACTGTGCTGCCTGAGGCGGCAGAAAGGGGCCTCAGCTATGAGGCCGTTCTGAGGAAAGCCCGGCGGGAGCTCGACGTCTCCGACATAGGAGGCGTCGAAGCCAGGACCCGCAAGGCCCGGACAGGGGCTCGGATCTTAGAGTTCCCTGGGGCCGAGGGCACCAGGACGGCCGATAGCGTGGCGTCGAAGCTGCGAGGTCTGTTCGCCGAGGAGGGTAGCGTCAAAATCGCCAGACCCGTAAAGTGCGCCGAAATGCGCATCGCGGGTTTGGACGACTCCGTGACGGTGGAAGACATCCGGGAGGCCATTGCCTCGAAAACCGGGTGTCCCATGGACACCGTCCAGGTTGGCGCCATCCGGCCCGGTCCGGGCGGCGTAGGTGCTGCCTGGGTGCAGTGCCCAGTGGAGTCGGTCAGGCAACTGGCTGACTCAGGCAGGCTCCTCGTGGGCTGGAGCTCAGCGCGAGTCACCGTGCTGGAGCACCGGCCTGCGAGGTGTTTCAAGTGCATGGCGGTCGGGCACACCCGGCCAACATGCACTAATTGCTTTGACTGCGGCGGACTCTGTTGCCGCTGCGGTCAGACTGGGCATATGGCGGCATCTTGCGCCGCCCCGCCCCACTGCCCCGCGTGTGCGGCGGGCAATAAGCCCGCCAAGCACCGCATGGGCTCTGGGGCGTGCAGACCTCCGGCTTCGGCTCCAAAGGGGCGGAGCGGCCCTTCGACTCCGGCTGCTCCCGCTCCTAGCGCGGCCCGATCGCCCGCCGCAAGCCAGGAGGTGATGATGGACACGGCCCATTAATGGCTGCCCAGTCCACTCACCTCCTGCAGGCCAACACCAACCACTCCGCCGATGCGCAGGATCTCCTCCTGCAATCCATGGCGGAGTGGTCGATCGGTGCAGCCGTAGTCGCGGAACCGTACGTCGTGCCTGATCGCCCCAATTGGGTGGTCAGCCGGAACGGAACCGCGGCAATCGTCACCTCCACGCAGCGGCACTTCCCGTCCTTATCCCTCTTGGATAGGGGCGAGGAATTTGTCGCGGCGGATTGGGGAGGGGTCACGCTTTACAGTGTATACCTCTCCCCTAATAGGAGGATGGACGATTTCGGGGCCTCCCTCACCACCTTGGAGGCTTCGATACGGCGACTGGCACCGGGCCTCGTCCTGGTCCTGGGGGACTTCAACGCCAAATCCACGGCGTGGGGGTCCCCGATGACGGACGATCGCGGGCGGGCGATCGTGGAGTGGGCGGCGTCACTGGGCCTCTGTGTCCTAAACAGAGGCTCAGTGAACACGTGTGTGCGACAGCAGGGTGGGTCGATAGTGGACTTGTCGTTCGCTAGCCCCGCTGTCGCACCACGAGTGAGGAACTGGCGTGTCCTGGAGGAGGCGGAGACCCTGTCGGATCACCGATACATCCGAATGGAGGTCTCCCCTCTCCGGGACCTCAGCAGGGGTCACAGGGCGGACCGGGCTCCCGCATTTCCACGGTGGGCTGTGGGGCGTCTAGATAGGGACCTACTGGCGGAGGCGGCCATCGTGAACACGTGGCTGTCCTCACCACCCCCAGCGGTCGGAGTGGACGCTGAGGCTGTCCGCATCCGCAGTGCGTTAACGCAGGTCTGCGATGCGGCCATGCCCAGGGTGCGGCGTCTACCTCCGAGGCAGGGGGTCTACTGGTGGTCCCCAAGACTGGCGGACCTTCGTGCGGCGTGCATTAGTGCCCGAAGGTCCTACACCCGCAGTCGGCGGCGTCGCCGCGATGTTGAGCGGGCGGGCCAGCTGTACGAGGCGTACCGCAGTGCGCGTACTGCCTTTCGGCTGGCCATCCGGTCCGCCAAGGACGCAAGTTGGCAGGAGATGCTGGACGGTCTCGACCGTGACCCCTGGGGTCGCCCGTATCGCGCGTCGCTGAATAAGCTTCGCGCGCAGGGCCCCCCCCTCACCGAGACCCTCCAGCCCGACCTCCTTCGTAGAGTGGTCGAGGAGTTGTTCCCGCGGCAGCCGGAGCACACGCCCCCGGTCATGGCTTCGCCAGATCACGACCGGGTGGCCGTCGAGAGTGTTCCGCCCGTGACGGAGTCGGAAGTGGGGGCAGCCGTGGCGAAGATTCGTTCCGCCACCACGGCCCCCGGCCCGGACGGAATCCCAGTCCGGGTGTTGACGTTGCTCCTCGAGCATCTCGAACCTCGCCTCAGGCGACTGTTCAACGCCTGTCTGACGTCTGGACAGTTTCCTGAGTGCTGGAAGGAAGGGAGGTTGGTTCTCCTGCCAAAGCCGGGACGGCCCCCGGATTCGCCGTCGGCCTACAGGCCCATTGTGCTTCTGGACGATGTGGGTAAGCTGCTGGAGCGTGTCCTCGCTGCCCGCATCGTCCAGCACCTGGAGGAGGTGGGGCCCGATCTGTCGGACGCTCAATTTGGGTTTCGGAGGGGGCGTTCGACCATCGGGGCCCTGCTACGCCTGAGGCAGACGGCCGCGGAGGCTGTCGCCGGCAAAGGAGTGTTGTTGGCGGTGTCGTTGGACATCGCCAACGCCTTCAATAGTCTGCCATTCAGCTGCATCAGGGAGGCGCTCCGGTTCCATGGAGTGCCCCTGTACCTCAGGCGGCTGGTGGCAGACTATTTGGAGGGGCGCAGTGTTCTCTACGCGAGCCCCGCAGGGGACATTGTGCGGACGCCCATGTCGTGCGGTGTTCCGCAGGGGTCGGTTCTGGGGCCGACTCTGTGGGACATCGGGTACGACTGGGCGTTGAGAGGGAGTCTCCCCCCCGGGCTGAGCGTTATTTGCTATGCTGACGACACGCTCGTCACAGCCCGGGGCAGGACATTCGAAGAGGCGGCGAGCCTGGCCACTCTCGGCACCGAGGAGATGGTCAGGCGAATCGAGGCGCTGGGGCTCAGGGTGGCCCTAAATAAGACGGAGGCCCTACTATTCCATGGGCCCCGTGTGAGGCTGCCCATCGGCGCCTCGTTAGTCGTCAACTCCATCCACATCAGTATCCAGGCCCATATGAGGTACTTGGGTCTGGTGCTCGACGGGCGATGGTGGTTCCGGGAGCATTTTCGCCAAATTGCTCCCCGGCTGGTCGGCGCGGCGTCCGCCCTTTCTCGACTCATGCCGAATGTGGGCGGACCCAGTTTCGAGGGCCGACGGCTGTATGCGGGGGTGATCCGCTCAATGGCCATGTACGGCGCACCCGTGTGGGCGAGGGCTCTGAACGCCCAGCTCAGGGCGGTGCTGTGGAGGCCACAGCGAGCCATGGCGGTCAGAGCCATTCGCGGGTACCGCACGGTGTCGACAGAGGCGGCGTGCCTATTGGCCGGGACACCCCCGTGGGACCTAGAGGCGGAGATGCTCTCCGACCTCTACCGGCGGGTTACCTCAGTGCGCGACGAAGGTGGCTCCCCATCGTTGAGCGAGATAGCCACCTGGCGCGAGGACGCCCGCCGAGACGTCATCGCCCGTTGGGTTACGCGGCTGGAGAGGCCAAGACACGGTGTCGTTACCGTCGAGGCCCTCCGGCCCGTACTGATGGAATGGATGGAGCGGCGGCACGGAGTCCTCTCCTTTCGGCTGGTGCAGGTATTGTCAGGGCACGGGTGTTTCGGTCTGTACCTGCACACGGTCGCGTATAGGGAGTGGACTCCGGCCTGCCACCATTGCAGCAGTGACGAGGACACGGCGAGACACACACTGGAGGTGTGTCCGAGTTGGGACGGGCAGCGCCGTGACCTCGTCGCTGTAATCGGTGCCGACCTGACGCTGCCGGCTGTCGCGAGGGCGATGGTCGACAGCGTCAGGAACTGGGACGCGGTCGCCGCCTTCTGCGAGGCTGTTATCTCGCAGAAGGAGACGGCGGAACGAGTCCGGGAGGATTCCCGTGACCCGGGCCGCCGTCAGCGGCCGGGGCGGCGCAGGCGCGAATACCTGCGCCTGATGCCGCCCTAACCGAGGCTTCGGGTGATCGGACCGGGGAATTGTCCGGTCACCCGACGTGAGGCCACCGCGTGAGGACGACGCCTCGACGGCGAAAGCTGTCGGGGCGTCGACAGGAGAGGAGCCCGAGAGGGCATACCGCCGAGCGGGCCACCGAAGACAAAAATCGGGTACCGGTGGCCCGCTCGCACGGCGAAGAAGAGGTGCTTGCAGGGTGGGTCAATGGGGTTGCGCGCCGCCTCTTCCGTCACCCCGGACCGACTTGGCGGGGTGCGACGTCCATGGCCCACGGCAAAAAAAAAAAAAAAAAAAAAAAAAAAAAAAAAAAAAAAAGGGATATAAAATGCATATAACATCTATACAAGACAAGGAAAAGTGATCGTAAGAGACGACTAAGGGATATAAAATGCATATAACATCTATACAAGACAAGGAAAAATCGTAACAAAGCCCTATGCCAACACGTCTGACCAGCGTAGTGTAGTAGGTCAATTTCCCTTTCACTATGGAGGAGGGTCGAGCCCAACATTGGGACATATATGAGCTGAAATCATGATGATGATAATGATATTTTTAATTGCTTATGGTGGCAAACAAGTAAGTAACACAGGTCCATGAGCGGTAGTAACATTTACCATCAGGTGATGGTAAGTGTTACTACCCCGGACGGAATACCAGTCCGGGTGCTGACGTCGCTCCTCGAGCACCTCGAGCCTCGCCTCAGGCAGCTGTACAACGCCTGTTTGGCGTCTGGGCGGTTCCCTGATTGCTGGAAGGAGGGGAGGTTGGTTCTCCTGCCAAAGCCGGGACGGCCCCCGGATTCGCCGTCGGCCTACAGGCCCATCGTGCTCCTCGACGATGTGGGTAAGCTGCTGGAGCGCATCCTCGCTGCCCGCATCGTCCAACACCTGGAGGAGGTGGGGCCCGATCTGTCGGACGCTCAATTCGGTTTTAGAAGGGGGCGTTCGACCATCGGGGCCCTGCTACGACTGAGGCAGACGGCCGCGGAGGCTGTCACCGGCGGGGGAGTGCTGTTGGCGGTGTCACTGGACATCGCCAACGCATTCAATAGTCTGCCATTCAGCTGCATCAGGGAGGCGCTCCGATTTCATGGGGTGCCCTTGTACCTGAGGCGGCTGGTGGCGGACTATTTGGAGGGGCGCTGTGTCCTCTGCGCGAGTCCCGCAGGGGACATTGTGCGGACGTCCATGTCGTGCGGCGTTCCACAGGGGTCGGTTCTGGGGCCGACTCTGTGGGATATCAGGTACGACTGGGCGTTGAGAGGGAGTCTCCCCCCCGGGCTGAGCGTGATATGCTACGCTGACGGTACGCTAGTCACAGCCCGGGGCAGGACGCTCGAAGAGGCGGCGAGCCTGGCCACTCTCGGCACCGAGGAGATGGTCGGGCGAATCGAGGCGCTGGGGCTCAGGGTGGCCCTAAATAAGACGGAGGCCCTATTGTTCCATGGGCCACGCGTAAGGCCGCCAATCGGCGTCTCGCTAGTCGTCAACTCCGTCCACATCAGCATCCAGGCCCATATGAAGTACTTGGGTCTGGTGCTCGACGGGCGATGGTGGTTCCGGGAGCATTTTCGCCGAATTTCTCCCCGGCTGGTCGGCGCGGCGTCCGCCCTTTCGCGGCTCATGCCGAACGTGGGCGGACCCAGCTTCGAGGGCCGACGGCTGTATGCGGGGGTGATCCGTTCTATGGCCATGTACGGCGCACCCGTGTGGGCGAGGGCTCTGAACGCCCAGCTCAGGGCTGTTCTGTGGAGACCCCAGAGAGTCATGGCGGTCAGAGCCATTCGCGGGTACCGCACGGTATCGACCGAGGCGGCATGCCTACTGGCCGGGACACCCCCGTGGGACCTAGAGGCGGAGATGCTCTCCGACCTCTACCGGCGGGTGACCTCACTGCGCGACGAAGGTGGCTCCCTATCGCTGAGCGAGATAGCCACCTGGCGCGAGGACGCCCGCCGAGACGTCATCGCCCGTTGGGCTACGCGGCTGGAGAGGCCTAGACACGGTGTCGTCACCGTCGAGGCTCTCCGGCCCGTATTGATGGAGTGGATGGAGCGGCGGCACGGAGTCCTCTCCTTTCGACTGGTGCAGGTGTTGTCGGGGCACGGATGCTTCGGCTTTTACCTGCACACGGTCGCGCAAAGGGAGTGGACTTCGTTCTGCCACCATTGCAGCAGTGACGAGGACACGGCGCAACACACGCTGGAGGCGTGTCCGGGCTTTGACCGGCAGCGCCATGACCTCGTCGCTGTTATCGGTGCCGACCTGACGCTGCCGGCTGTCGCGAGAGCGATGGTCGACTGCGTCAGGAACTGGGACGCGGTCGCCGCCTTCTGCGAGGCTGTCATCTCGCAGAAGGAGGCGGCGGAACGAGTCCGGGAGGAGTCCCGCGACCCGGGCCGCCGTCAGCGGCCGGGGCGGCGCAGGCGCGAATACCTGCGCCTGATGCCGCCCTAACCGAGGCCTCGGGTGATCGGACCGGGGAATTGTCCGGTCACCCGACGTGAGGCCACCGCGTGAGGGCGACGCCCCGACGGCGAAATCTGTCGGGGCGTCGACGAGAGGAACCCGCGAGGGTAAACCGCCGGGCGGGCCACCGAAGTTAAAATCGAGTACCGGTGGTCCGCTCGCACGGCGAAGAGAGAAGGTTTTACGGTGGGTCTATGGGGTCACGCGCCGCCTTTCCGTCACCCCGGACCGATTCAGCGGGGCGAGACGCACCCATAGCCCACCAATAAAAAAAAAAAAAAAAATGGTAAGTGTTACTACCGCTCATGGACCTTTGCAATACCAGGGTCACACCTAGGACACTTTCTACTTATGCAAACTTCTCGCTCACCTAACGAAGCGCAATAGCACATTGCCATTACTCAGACGTCGATCTTCTGCGAGAGTGTGGTACTACCCCGGACGGACCGGCCCGCGGCTGTTAACAGAAAACTGTCAACAGTGTGATTCTAACATTACTAAACATATATATGTACCGTGCGGTATTAAATCACAAACCGGAATGTTTTCTTCTAAAACGATTACAATTAAAATCAGTGGACCACAGACTACTTTAAATTGGTTCCCGAAATTTACTCGTCTAGACAACTCGTTAAAAGTAAGTCATAAAATATCAGAGACCAAGCGTAGATTTTTTAAATGTATGTAAAATACCTTTTACCATTGAGTTGAGGGTTGAAAAATCTCATTACAATTTAATGTTAAAAGTTTTTAGAGTCTATCTGTCTACAAAACTTTCTGATAGTATGCTGCTCTAAGACTAAGACTAATATTATCGACGATTTTGTTACAATAAACGTATTATATACTTAACTAGCGACCCGCTCTCGCTTCGCTTCGGTTACGTCAGTTCAGTTTTGTAGTATACTTTTGCTATATAGAATTCCTTTCGGAGAAGGAATTTCTTAAAATTCTATTTCAACTAACCTTTACAGGGCAGAAAGAAAGTCCAAACCAAATTCCAAGTCTGTGAGGGCAGTATTTGGTAAATATGGATTTTTAAAATTTAAATCTGTTGTACCTTTATTAAAAAAATGAGGATTTGTTTAGGTTAACACCTCCGCATTTTCCTTTGGGAACGGAATTTTGTAAAATCTGTAATCATCTGACCTCTACAGGAGAGAAAAAGTGTTCATATCAAATTTCTAGTCTGTAGGAGCTATATTTTAAAAATGTGATTTTTACGCCCAGCAACCCCCCCTTGCGGATGGAATTTCGTAATTGTACACGGTCGCAAGGAGGTAGATAACTCCGTCCTGCCAACAGTGTGGTTGCAGCGAGGACACGGCACGAGCAGCATCGTGATCACGTTGCAACCATCGGTGCCGACCTGACGCTGCCGGCCGTCTTCAAATCGATGGTCGACAGCGTCAAGAACTGGGACGCCGTCGAATTGTGCTAAATAGTCTTCTCGCAGAAGGAAGCGTCGGGGTGGGTTCATAAAGAATTTCTTTACGACACGCTCTGCCGACGGCGCATCGGGCGGCGTAGATGCGAGTACCTGCTCCTGACGACGCCCTAATAGGGGTAGCGGGTGACCGAACCGAGGATTAGTCTGGTCGCCTGGGGAGAGTCTATCGAAATAAGAATATATTAAGTGGTTCCCCATTACTTTCCTATGGAATTCACAAGGTGTATATTTACCGCGGTATATAAACGTGCTGGAGGTAGAAATGCTCGCCGAGCTCAACTGAGGGCTATCGACAACACGAGCAGAGCGTGTCTTTCGTCTCTATACTCATTGAAACTATCGGTGCCAAACGGTCAGAAACTGGAATCGCCAACTTCTACCAGGCTGCTTTCGCAGGAGTAACTCCACTACAATGATACGTTGTACCACCGGCGCGTCAGGATTCACATACACACGCAAAAAGTATTAAGATTAAATACAGATAATGTTATAAAATCGCAGCCGATATATTTATTTATTCCTTAATACATACATACATATCATCACGCCATTTCCCTTGCAGGGTAGGCAGAGAGAACAGAGTGCCAGAGAACTCTATGTTTGCATACTTCACTCGCTTCCTCAACATTCATAATTCTCTTCATACACGTTCGCCGGTTTCGGAGACTCTTGACTCCACACCTTCCTTCAGTACATGACCGATCTGGTTAATGTAATTTTTATTCCTTAATATTGGGGCTATTGTATTTTATAAATAAGAAATCATATTACAAATAATTGAAACATAACTATCTTAATTCCATCATAAATTTAATTATCACCTTTTTGTTTTGTATCGTATCGGCAATCGGAAGTGTTTCATTAGCGCTATAAGTTATTTGACAATTTAGGGGAGAGAGAGTGGCCATTCCCATTAAGTATCGAGGGTGAAAATGGCCACCCTAAGTAACCACTTCGTTTTCTTACATTTATAAATAAGGCGGCGCTCACGGAATGTGCATTTTGGTAACAGGAAAAGTGGTTTTTGTTATCTGTATTGTTTTTGTTGTAAGTACAGATAATGTGCTTGTTTAATATATTAATTTTAAATATCTCTAAAGGTTTCATTGTGTAGGTTGAGTTGGATATTGAATTCGAATTTTGACACGAGCAAACAAAGAGTTATTGGAAAGTTTACTGCCGACTACCTAGATATTCGATTCTTAAATTTTCGATCAATATGTATATCCGGGAATTCTCCGCAGCACGCTTGAAGTTTGGAACCCGGTTAGCATCATAGTTTTGCTTCTAATTGCGCGAGTACCTTTGTTTTACCCTTAGGTTTCTAAGGCGTGTGAGACTATTCAAAATGTAAGAAATATATAAATCCTACTACCCTATTTCCTACTTACATTATAAATGTGAAAGTTATCCTACTACCCTACTAATATTATAAATGTGAAAGTTTATGAAGATATTTGGATATTTGTTACCCAATCACACGTAAAACGTTAAACAGATTTGGATGAAAATTGGCACATAGCTAGACTGTTATTTGGATTAACACATAGTATACTTATTCCATCAGCGTTGAAACATCGACAATCCATTTTTACTAAGATATACATGTAAAACTTTTGATAGAAATCTAAACATATTTCGCGCAAAAACTCGCCGGCAAATATATTTTTCTTTCGTCATATCTTTAAATTTAAGTTTCACACTAGAGAATAAGTCTGTCGCAAAATATTTCACATGCATATTTTATCCACAGACAGACAGAGAAAATCATATTTGAGATATTGATTCGAGATTGGTGGCCCGTCGCAAATAATAAATAGCATTCTATCATGAATATTTAGAGTAGCTTTATTTAAAGCACTTTTTTGCAGACTGTGATCTGATCGTACCATTAAAACCGAATATAAAATCTTAAGGTTTCATAACCCGTCACATAACCTCTTTCCGCTTTTTGAACGCACCCTCGTCCTGTTCCCAGTATTGAATACATCATATTTTCCACAACCCTTGTAGAAGCAAGCCCTACATAGCGCCAGTATTTCGTTAGTGCCAATGTGTAAAAGAATTTTCATTATCATCATCATCGTCTCAGCTCATATATGTTCCTCTGTTGGGCTCGAGTCTCCTCCACAATGGAAGATAAAAAGAAGTCTACAAAATCCAAATCAACTGTTATGATATTGAATACTTCTAGAGGCATAACAATGCATATGATAATCCTCGCTTTGTCAGTATATATAGACGAAAGAACCACCGGTTGTTTTAGCCTTAGGTGGTACTTAGAAGTCAATTGTAACTTCTTCACACGCTCGAAGGAGAAGTATCCATAATAAATAGATTGCCACGCATAGGAAATAATAGCGGCATATGACGTAATAAATAATAACTTTCTACACAAACAAACAAATACGCCAAATAGAATATTAGCTACGATTATTTATTCGTAGAAACTTTAAGACGGCGCCACCGTTATTTACATACCCTCCTACAGAAAAAAAATATAAATTACGAGGAAAAGGGCGACCCAACTTTTGGGAGTTATAATCGTTAATTAAAATCCCCCGGAATCCCTAGTGAATTATTACTTGTAAATCCTCCCTTGACATTAAAATTATGTGCGTTGCATTCAAATGTGTTGCAGTTGGTTGTAGTACACAATGTTTTAGTGCAAGAGAGAAAAATTTGAAGAAATAATTTAGCTCAGACCATAAATTAATTTTAAAATAATATGAATTATAATCAATTCTATATATTTAAATTACTGAAATTTAGCATTTAATATGCTTAATTATTTATAAAATCCGATTACGAAATGAAAAATGATGTCGCAAGCGGGATTCGAACCCGCGCCTATTGGGATTCCGGCCCAATCGTGCTGCCACTACACCACCGCGATATAAAGCTGAAGAATTTGTTTATGAATATTTGGCTTATTCAAATTACTGAAATTTAGCATTTAACATGCTTGATTATTTATAAAAACTTGATTACGAACGAAAAATTATTGTCACACATGGGATTCGAACCGACGCGACCGTCGTGTCATCGTTTAATACAATTATAACTGCAAATTTAGAGTATTAAATCTGTACAATGTGTAAACAATGTCGGGTAGATGGCACAAGTCTCCTTTAAAGACGAAAATATAATAGGAAGCGAAAATTGAATGTCATACAACAGTTCACGCTGGTATAACTAGTAGCACGATTTGAGCGGATTTCCAATAGGTCTGGGTTCGAATCACATGTGTGACAATTATTTTTCGCTCGTAATCAGGTTTTTATTTGGCTTATTTTGTTTACATTTACGAATTTGGAAAACCAAGGTTTGTATGGAATATTACTCTGTAGAGATGCATAATAATTCCCCTTAACTTAGTTGGTTTTATCCCAATGTTCCCTCCATTTACAGAAACCTAAAAACTTCCGATGTATTTTTATTAGAAATTTTAATCATTTACCGCCATTTTACTTTTTGTTTCGAGGTTAATATTAAACCACAATAATGCAATAGTAAACAAAATGAAAAACATTTTTTTTTTCATTTTGTGTCTGTCTTTTAGCTGTTAGCCGCAGGTGGCTGTCACAGCTTAACCCGGACTATGGGTAAGCGCTGAGGGCTTTCAACCCGTAGAAAAAGGCTTTAAACGAATTCGCCCAAGGGCTCTTCCTGCAAAGAACGGACCTTGGCTTGGGGCATCGTTGATAACAAAGTGTGCGTGCCCACGTTTGAATTACTGACTTTTATGCGTCGCGTCTTCCTTCCCCGGCGGCGGAAGCGGAATATTATGTGTTATGGCCGCGCGGGCCGTGTATGCTCTTTCTTGAGCTATCGTTATTGAATCGTCAGAGTCGGTCAGTACATGTCGAGGACGTCAGATCACGGATAAAATGATAAACGCCTTTGTGTAATAGTTTACACACATCAATAAGAGCATGTGTTGTGTACACGATATATTCATTGTTATGTTACTATTACCGAGAACATTGCATGCGAGAGTCACGGAAATTGAATGTAAACAGTCTAACTATACATTATCCTTGAGAGATCAATATAGATGATACAGACTGCTCGCTTATTGTTTTGATATAACGAAACGTTATTTCAATATTAATTAGTTTATAATAATGGTCGGCCGCGGGCCGGTCTGTCGGGGTAGTACCACACTCTCGCAGAAGATCGACGTTTGAGTAATGGCAATGTGCTATTGCGCTTCGTTCGGTGAGC
Organism: Lymantria monacha; assembly: GCA_905163515.2. Taxonomy (NCBI): domain Eukaryota; kingdom Metazoa; phylum Arthropoda; class Insecta; order Lepidoptera; family Erebidae; genus Lymantria; species Lymantria monacha. The sequence continues at coordinate 6,019,588 of LR991107.1, read as the reverse complement.
GAGAGAGCCGAAGGCCCACTGGCTGAGTTTGGGGTTTGTTTTACTAGGCAGCGGCCGCTATACCTTTGTTATTGCAAAGGTCCATGGACGGCATTAACACTTACCATCAGGTGCTTCTTTGCTCGTTTGCCACCATAAACAATAAAAAAATAAAAATGGAAAATCCTTATATTGTCTAACTTTGAAATACATATTATATTCCTTAGTCGTCTCTTACGGTATCCACAGGCAAAATAGAGTGTCTTGAACTATATTTTTACTCTACAATCTCTCATCTACAGTTACTATAGTATCTACTAGTTTCTCAAAATATAATAATACTTATTTAAATGAAAATAACATATTATTATGCATTACTTCTTATTACCATAATTTTCTATTAAAGAAGTACGATAAAATATATAATTTTTCGACAACCCTAAATTAAGACAAGGGCCAGAGGATATAAAATAACAAGTTGTCCTACAAAAATGACACAACCCAAAATCACTTCCAACAAAATTATACACCCAAAAAGAACACTTTAAAAACACTTCACAAAACTTGGACCGAAGTTAATAAGAAAATTTTCTTTCGTACCCGATCTTGAACACTCGAATGTCTCATTAAAGTTGCTCGGGAAATGAACCTGTAGGCCCTAATCCTGGGTACCTCATTAAAAACTCCGTCTGACCTTGTTAGATTTTCTACGGGAACTCAATTTACCTGTGAAGAGCGAAAATTGTAATTAATATGATTGCTATCTATAAGTATAGATGAAATGAATTTTGTATTTGCTAAGTAAAGTAGACGTTTTGATATTTTTAAAAAATATAAAGACTTTGCTAAGCGCAAAGGTAAGTTATACAGTTGTCGCTACGTTATTTGATTGACTGAAATATTGCACAAATGGCGTAGTGGTCAATATCCTGCCGTGTTAGCAGCATAGTTTCGATTTCAGCACAGGCAACAATTTGTGTTCAAAAAATCTTTGGTCTACTTTGTGTTTAAAACAAAATTAAACAATTTCGGTCTATAAAAATATAGCTGTGGCAAGATCTATACGGTTGAATTGCAGTATTTTCCTGCAAAAAAAACATGACTGCTTACTTTGTTCGCCCTAGTCACAAACGTGGCATTATGTCCCTATATGGAATGACTGCGCAATGTGGCATTCTATGAGAGCTACGTCAAACTATGGAATGCAAAGAATTATTTAAAATCCCGTATCATTATGTAAATCCAAAACCATTTAGATAATCCAGACGTATAAGAAACTTTCAAGTGGACTATCGGTATAGCCTGCAACCGAAGCCAAGGCTATTTCTTACTTCTTCTTCATCCTTATTGGTCCACACTATTGGTCATATATACCCTTCACAATATGTGGAAAAATGGTCTATCATCAAATTCTTGTCATACGTTTGAACTTGCCTTTATTGACCGCCTATAATCTAGCGACAACCAATTTGAAGCGATAATAGACGGCGTGGACGCCATAACCTGTCATATCCGCCTTTCCGGCTATTGAGACACGGGAACAAATGCTTTGATGCCTGTGGCCCATTATTTTCTTTAAATCTACGATCTCTTGCAGTAATATTATAAGCCACACATAAGTAATAGAATTTTACAAAAGCGAATATTATTCCTACTTTTTAGTGCATATACAGGATGGAGACGACCATACGACAATAATTTTAATTTAGTGTATCTGATGACTTGCCCAGCCTGTACACAAACTTTGAATATAATATGTAGTAAAGTTTAGCCACAGCACATTACTTTGTATTATTATTTTTTTTTCACTCTGTATTAAAAATTAAAATTATTAGGCTATCACTAAGAGATCAAAGACCTCCCGCGCCGCATCAGTATAAACTAATATGAAGGTCTTCGCCAAACGCAATACAAATTAATTCATATTATACCTTATACCTGACCAATAAGATCCATATAAACTGTGTCATCAGACTTAGATAAGAAAATAAAAAATACCTAATGCATGCGGTATAATGAAAGGATCTACTCGGTCGGATTACAGGTCAGTGAACTAATATTTACAAACGTTCTATTTTGTTTCAATATTTATGATAAAAAGTTTGTTTGAAAATATTTTTTTTTAAATTTGCATGTGAGGACTTTTCAGATAGTTTCAAAACACACTAGTATTGCCGGTGATTTCATTTATTGTCGCATTGACATCTCCACCTTGTTTAAGATACAAGTATCTGAAATACAAATAATGTTATTAAACTTCCAGTTATAATGACCTATATTGCGACTAACATTTTACCTTTCCTTAAAAGTTTCCTTAAAAGCTTTAATTCCCTTATCTTACCCGTAGGTGATTGAAAAAGATGACTCAGGTATATAAAACGCATATAACATCATGCAAGAGAAAGAAAACCTATACCAACACTACTGACCAGCGTGGTATAGTAGGTCAATTTCGCTACCATTACGGAGAAGGCTCGAGCCCGACAGTGGGACATATAAGAGCTAAGATGATGATTTATTAGTTTATTTACATCAACTCAGGGTACACAAATTCCGCGAGGGTAAACCGCCGGGCGGGCCACCAAAGACAAAGATCGGGTACCGGTGGCCCGCTCGCACGGCGAAGAGAGGAGTTTTTGCATGGTGGGTCTATGGGGTCACGCGCCGCCTCTTCCGTCACCCCGGACCGACTTGGCGGGGCGAGACCACATCCTCTTTTACGGTAACCACAGGATAGGAAGGTGTAGTGTCTATAGTATTCTTAGCTCGTCAATACAAATATTAATTATACAAAATAAGTGAACTTTATAATACTTTATTTAATATTCGGTAGAAAATAAAGTCGCGACCAAATAGCGAAAATTCTCAAGGTCACAAGGTCGGCCGACTCAATTTTCTGTAAGAAATATTAATAAGCCTATTATGCTCATCACGACCTTGAAACACGGAACCTTGAGTCGTTATTGTATCCGGCACTCCCATGAGAAGAGGGATCTCATCCTGCTTGTTATTTATCGCCATAATATACGATGTCTTATCTGTACTAAATTAAATCTATATAAAATTACATTTTTTGCTTAAATTTTTGGTTGTGCAATACTTAAATAGACGTTTATTGTATCATACAATTGATATTAGGTTTTTACCATAAAAATATGGCAATTATAATAGATAGAATGGGAAAGACTAGCACATATTTCTTAAGGACAGAATAGAGTATTCTTTTTCTTAGCCCATATAGGACCCACTCATGGTTTCAAGCTTCTTCGGTGATATGAGAGAAATTGATCTACTATACCGCTCTGCACATAGAAGGATTAGAGTAGGGTTTCATTTCCAATTCTTCTCTGCCATTGGGGTATGAAAATTAGGCAATATAGGTGACTTTCCCTTGCGTTGTTTAGGAAACCCGAAGTTAACAATAGGACGTCTAGAAGCTGAGAAAAAAAAGAACGAGAAGAATGCTATTAAAATTTATATAATCGTGATTAAATTATAATAGGTAAATAATTAGAATGAAGTACTATACGAAGTAGTAAGAAGCGAGAGAACAAGTATTAAATTAAAAAAAAAAAAATGCTATTAAAGTTCCTAAAGTTTTCCGTGTGGTGAAGGAGTAGGAATACAATTCACGATCGTCTTTCTCGCCTATTGGTATCGTAAAAGACAACTAAGTAATACAATATTATTATAATATATATGCAAGAGATGGGAAACTCAAAAAAAAACCCTATACTAACTTGTCTGGCCAGCATCATTCTCCTACTCTTGTCCCAATTACTTGGGGTCGATACAATATGAACTCTCCTTTCATAATACATATTGTGAAAGTTATTGGCAATAGTTTTATGACCGATCTGACGTTAACCCCTCTTGGGAATGTAATTGTTGATCAAACGGCATCAGGTACAGTTGGCCCAGGTCGATATAAAGCTTTTGGTCATCTTTTACGACATCCACGATCAAAGTAATGGTTGGTAGTATTCGTAGCCGCTACCACACAGCTAACTCGTCTGGCCAGCGTGGTATAGTAAGTCATTTTCCTAATCTACACACTGATACACGCCCGCTTACATGCACATACGCTTACATATCACACATATACCCACTGTATATATAATATGTATACATCCAATGATTATGAACACCGTCATCCTTGATCTGGTAGAACGGTAACTGTATGAATAATAATTATGTTTCATAAGGCTAAGTGCTCATTAGTTTTAACGTCTTGCCTCACTCTGAATATCAAAGTTTGACCTATATATGTGATATAGTACGAAATAATTTTGATATAAATAGTTTCTGTTATGTAGGTTAATTCGTTTATTTAAGGAATGATAATTAATATTTAGTGTATTACCACTTTTAGTTTTACAATGCGGCCGTAGAGACTCATTGTAAACTAAACATACATACACACATATCATCACGCCATATCCCTTGCAGGGAAGGCAGAGAGAACAGAGTGCCAGAGAACTCTATCTTTGCATACTTCACTCGCTTCCTCAACATTCATAATTCTCTTCATACACGCTCGCCGGTTTCGGAGACTCTTGACTCCACCTTCCTTCAGTACATGACCGATCTGGTCTAGGTAGGTTAGTCTCGGTCTCCCTCGGTACCTACATCCTTCCACTTTCGCATTGTATATCTTCTTAGCCAGACGTTCGTTCGGCATTCTTTCCACATGTCCGAACCATTGGAGCATTCCCTTTCGCATCTTTACACCAATACTCTCTTTCATACCTACTCGCTCTCTTACGTCGTCGCTACGAAATAAACAAAAACTCGTAAACTAAACAATATTTTTTGTTAGGTTACTTGCGTAATCCCTTATTGGCGTGTTATTTTTTTATTGCTTTGGTTGTCAAACCAGTAAGTTGCATACTAGATGATAAGTTTTACTCCCGCCCATGGAACTTTGCAATACCAGAGTTACAACTAGCCTGCTACCTACCAATGAAAATCCCAAATTCACCAAGAAAGTGGGGCTGCCGGCTCCTTCGCTCACCGAACAAAGCACAGCAGAACATTGATTGATTTTCTGCGAGAGTGTGGTACTAGACAGACAACTGTCAACAGTAAGGTTCTATCGCTATTAAAATGTAAACTAAAAACAATTTTGCTTTGTTTTACAATGGTCTTCCAAACATGATCATTATGACAATTCTATTATAATTATTCACTATTTTGCCCTTTGGTATCGTAACAGACGACTCCTTTGGTATCGTAAAAGACGACGAAGGGATATATTATGTAGATATCATTGCGATAATTGACTAACCATCATGACTGACAGATGAGATAGTGGTGCTCTCTCTAGCCAGTTTCTTCACCTTTCATTAGAATTAAAGACTGGTAACAATTGTATTGCATTTTGGACAGCTAATACAAAAATCTATATTACATTTTCCAACGCGACTCATCTATAAACGTTAATACTCCATAATACCAAAGCTTTTTCACGAAAATATTTAGTAAAAAAAATCACGAAAGTGTTGTTTAATGAGTCAAATGACTTCCTTGTCACTTCAGTTCAAGTTATCAGAAGGGCTATTATAAAAGTTGAACAACAAACGTTAAATTTAATATCTGTGAAACGGGGAAAAAAGATTGGGTTAACAGCGCAAGTTGACGAGGCCACTAAGGCTCTAGTAGCCCAGCCAAGTTTATATTACCAATGTTTTTGACTTTTTTTGTTACACGGAAAAAAGGACGAAAAATAAATTAAAAAAATAAAACTGACAGTACAGTCATCAAGAGAAAAGGCCTCGTTATAGTATTTACTTTTGTGAGTTTTAATATTTTAAGCGAAATTCATTTTATGAAGATTAAACAGAAAATCCGTCTTTTTTCTTTCCTTTGTTTGAACACGTTAATATCAGAATATACCCATTGGATTTCAAGAAATCTTTTTGCGATAGACAAAATTCTCTTTAAGAAAGCTTTAAATATAACGCTGCGATCTTATGCGTAGAGCAGTTAACATGAATGTCAATAAAGCCGTTGATTTGGCGAAAAGCAACAAGATGGGAAAACTTATGGAGTCTTCTATTTTTTCACTACCCATATAAGTACTATCATTGTCATAGCCATCTTCTATATGAGAAATATTAGTCTGTCACGCCCAGATGGATTGAAATAAAAAATAAATTCTACATTTCTTTTCTGCATTTAACGTAACTTGTGCCGTATGGTAACAGTATAAAAATACAATTCCCCAACCCCTATTTTGCCCGCGGTTGTCGTAGATGACGTTACAGTATGCATATAAAATCTATATAAGTGAAGGAAAATTGGAAATAGAATCCTATGCCAACCTATGAAACCAACGTAGTTTAGTAAACCAATTTTCCTCCTATTTTGGAAGACATTGGAGCCCAGTAGTGGGACGTACATGAGCTGTGATAATGATGATGATAAGACATCTGCTTATATAGGCAGAAATGATGATTATTGTATTCTTACAAGTGGAGACTCATGGGATGGCTTGTGGTGTATAACCACAGACGCAGCTGGTAATAGCATAAATCAATCAAATATTGTGTTCAATTAAAATACAATTTTCATTACCACTACATAACACAAATCTAAAATGAGGCCCGTTAAAAGATATTCTTCTAATCGTCTATAAATATAAGCATTTTAATTTAATTAACTCATTCCTGAGCCAAGATTTATAGCGTCACTTCGCCGCCATACATCATTCGGCACGCCAATGTTCGTAAAAGCCCGTTGATCACGCAAGATGGCGCTGTAGTCAAAACAAACAAATCACACTCAGTCAGACCCCGACCTCTGACGTGAACGCACGTTATTTATGTAACACTGTTAAATGACGTTTGACACGCTAGTTTACGGTAACATATATTTTTAAATGAAAAATCGTCTAAACTTAAAAGTAGATTCTAAAGAAGCAAACACGTTCTTTTTAGTACAACACCCTGAACTAAAGAAATAATCCTTGTAATGCAGGAACTTTACAAACATATAAATAACGAAAAGAAATTACACCAGACACAGAAAAAAAATGTGAATAGCACAAAGTATTGATTTGCATGGTAATCGAATCTACGACACTGGCACGGTGGATATCTTAACCACAACGTATTCTGTGCAGTCATTTTAGCATAGTTTTATACATTTATATAGGTACTAGCTACCTTCATAGCTTTGCTTGCGTAGATTTTTGTCAATTAGTCGTTTTCCATCCTCAGTATCATACTATTTCCCTTAATGGAAGATACCCATATCCTTTTCTGTATGCCTGACGTGTATGCGAAATTTTGAGACTATTAATTGAATAATTAAAGCGTAATAAATGGATCCGTGTGGTGACGGAGTACGACGATAGGCGGTGATGAATTGTATTCATCACCGCCTATCTTACCCGTGGGTGATCGTAAAAGACGGTTAAAGGATATAAAACGTATATGACATCTATGCAAGAGTAGGAAAACTCGAAACAAAACCCTATATCAACACGTCTGACCAGCGTAGTATAGTAGGTTAATTTCCTTCTCATTTGGAGTAGGCTCGAGCCCAACAGTGGGACGTATATGAGCTGTGATGAATAAATGGATGGTGTAGTGGTTAAAATACTGAGCTAGCGTGGCAAAAGTCGCGGGTGCTTTTCCCACGTAGGACATACTTTATACGCTCCACAACTTATTATCCTGAATCTAGGTGTAATTTGTCTCGATTAAGTATGTATGGAATGTGGTATTTTTCATTTCTTATGAAGAGAATTATGAATGTTGAGGAAGCGAGTGAAGTATACAAGGATAGAGTTCTCTGGCACTCTGTTCTCTCTGCCTACCCTGCAAGGGATATGGCGTAATGATATATACATATGTATGTATGTAAGTATGTTTGAAATGTTGCCTGCAATACAATAGTCTAAGGGAACTTTAATATAAAAATCTCGCATTTTGATACACAACCTATAATCATTTTAAATCATCATAATCTATGACATCATATAGAGGAAATCAGTATCTCAAATATCCCGACAGCTGTTTAAAATATTTTTTTTTATTGCTTATGATGGCAAACTAGCAAGCAACACACCTGATGGTAAGTGTCACAGCCGTCCATGGACCTTTGCTATTACCAAGGCTATAGGTAGGCCGCTGCCTATCATTACAATCCCCAAACCCACCCAGTTGGGCTTCTGGCTCTCTCGCTCACCGAACGAAACGCAATAGCACATTGCCATTACTCAGATGTCGATCTTCTGCGAGAGTATGGTACTACCCTGGACCGACCGGCCCGCGGCTATAGACAGAAAACTGTTAACAGCGTGGTCCTACCACTATTGTAATTATAAATAAATAAATTATAATAACTCTTTGTATGGCAATCAATGACAGTCGCTCTATTGAAATAAAAGAAAAAGAAAAACAATACGCTGCCAAAATTGATTACGCTAGAACACCTACTTCAATAAATAATAAATGTTCAAAGAAATTCTGGACAGTCGTTCATCACGACTTCATTACTAACTTAATTTACTGTGTATAAGTTCTTACATAACTCAACTGTAAGGTCAATGAATGCTCAGCGATGAGATTGCGTAACATTAATAAATTCGACGCGTTCGTTTTGATACCCTACACAGTGACACGCTGAGAATGTTAATAACATCCATATAATAACATTCTCCGGTTCTTCTTCAGCTCATATATGTACCAATATTGAGTTTTATAACCTTTTTTTAAAGATAATACGCTAAGAGGATTATCCTTCCTTTACGAGAGACATTGCAAACATACAAGTCATCATTCTCCTACTGTTATCCCAATTACTTGGGCGTCGATACAATATGTCTCTTTCATAGTACATATTGTACAAGTTATTGGTAATAGTTTCATAACCGGCTGCCTCCCACGATTGTAACCCGAAGGGGACAGTGCCGGAGAGGTGAGACACGCATTGCTTTTTCGACTATTACATAACTCTACAAAGCGGATCAGCTTAGGGATTTGCCTCATACGCCTGCTCCACAACCTCTTCTTTCACTTGTTACATCGACATAAGTACACCAGCACCTGTCGCTAACCAGCATTAAAAACAGCTGGCAACATGTTATATAGTATATCTATTTTAAGAGGTTATTAAAAATTATTTACGATCACTAATTATATGTAAGCATCTGACATGCATTAAAAAAATGTATTTATTATCTAAATTATAATAAAACTTTCATAACTTAACTACGGGTTAACATTTAAAAAAAACATTATACATTGAAGGCTAACCGTTCACTTGTGATTGACACTTGATTAGACTAACCAGATTGCTGTTGAAAATCAACGATGTTGATGAAATTATTTATACTATATAAAGGCACAATATTGAGTGAGCTCCCGTGGAGTTTAAGCTAACGAACTGTTGAGCTAATAACTTTTCAATAATGAAATCACGACTTCAAATTAGATATTATCATCAGCAGCAGATACAGATGTTTTTTTTTAATATATGGTTATAATTTAATAAGAATATTTTTTTGAGAATATAAAATTCTATTATGTGATCATTCATTAGTCTATCGATGCCCCATATTAGACAAAAGTCTGTTCAAGGGGTGGATAAGGCCATTGCATTTAGTATCACAAAATACCCATATCTTCTGGTGCTGCCTAATCTGCCAGTGATTGATCAGCCGATTTTTACGATTCCCAAGGAAAACAAAGGTTTGATGACACATTTTATTTTTAATCTATTACCACTTGGGGATATCGTGATATAGAAAGGTATATAATATATATATTTTGCTGCTTAAAACAATATAGTAATACCCTAAATAGATGCATCTATGGTTCTAAAAAAGAAAACAAAAAAGAACGAAAAGAAAAATATTATTTTTGCATGGACCCCCTATGGGTAAATGCCTCCTCCAATGAACGCCACCTGTCTCTATCATTTGTAGTGTTTAGCCAGGTCTCGTTCTGCCTTATTTATTATATTGTCAGCCCATCTAACATGCAGTCGGCCTCTCGCCCTTTTCCCTTGCGGTCCAGTCCACGCCACTGATCTTTTAGTTCATCTATCGTCAATGTATCTGGCTATATGGCTTGTCCACTTCCAGTATCAACTACTCATCTTATCTTTGATCTTTATACCTAGACTGTTTTTGCAATAGCTATTATTATTTCACAAATTCCTAATTAGATCAAATTGAATTAAAACCTTCAAAATATGATTAATTTTTTGGCAGGCTATGGTCTGTACACATGCCGTCAATTCCGTCCGGGGCGGACGATAGAGCGGCGCGTGGTCCCATAACCCACCGTATTCCTTCATCGCCATTGGGCCTGCCACTGGTACCGAATCTTTGAAGTCAGCGACCAGCCCGGAGCCAAATTATGACCTTAACGAATACCAAGTTAGTAGATAGATAAAATATAATAAATACATACATACATATCATCACGCCATATCCCTTGCAGGGTAGGCAGAGAGAACAGAGTGCCAGAGAACTCTATCTCTGCATACTTCACTCGCTTCCTCAACATTCATAATTCTCTTCATACACGCTCGCCGGTTTCGGAGACTCTTGACTCCACCTTCCTTCAGTACATGACCGATCTGGTCTAGGTAGGTTAGTCTCGGTCTTCCTCGGTACCTACATCCTTCCACTTTCGCATTGTATATCTTCTTAACCAGGCGTTCCTTCGGCATTCTTTCCACATGTCCGAACCATCGGAGCATTCCCTTTCGCATCGTTACACCAATACTCTCTTTCATACTACTATATATACTCGCTCTCTTACGTCGTCGTTACGAATACGGTCGGTCAGCCTAACTCCACAGATTTGCCGCAGAGATCGCATTTCGACCGCATTAATTTTACTATCATACTCTTTTCTGCATACCCAACTCTCGCTTCCATACAGTAATGTTGGGACAAGCACTGCGTTATGTATTGCTACACGTGCCTTCTGGCTGAGGTGATGGCTGCCGAGAAGTTGCCCCAACGCTCCGTTCACTCTATTTCCCGCATTCACTCTTCGCTCTATATCAGTGGTGTACCTTCCATCTCGGCTAAATCCACATCCAAGATATACAAATTCATCCACTTGCTCTAGTACATCATTACCTATTGTTACTCTTACATCTGTTCTGGTTTTATCTCTTTCAAAGATCATTATTTTGGTTTTGCTCACATTCACGCGTAGACCCCTTTTCTTACAATATTATAATAAATAACTAAAGATATAAACTCCGAAACCGGCGAGCGTGTATGAAGAGAATTATGAATATTGAGGAAGCAAGTGAGGTATACAAGGATAGAGTTCTCTGGCACTCTGTTCTCTCTGCCTACCCTGCAAGGGATATGGTGTGATGATTTGTATGTATGTACTAAAGATATATACTGTTATAATGAATCACAACTCAATATAATTTTCATATTACCGAAAACCATCAACATAATAAAAGAGGCCACAAATCATTGACTTTTTTAATATTTTTTTTTTTATGAATTGAGAAATTCTTTAGTATTTTTATGTTCAGTAAAAAGATAATGTGCTTGAAACGCCTATCCAGATCGGTGAAACTTTTAAGTACAATATAAAAGTAGGATAAGTGGGACAAATTCTTAGCAATTCGTTATCTTAGGGCGAACTTGGCCTATAAACGGCGCCGGCGAGTCATTACATTATGTTTTAGGTGAGGGCCGTTAAAACAGAGATTTAGGTTGTATTTGTATCTAATAAAATAATCACTCGCACTTACTTGTTACGGTACGGGTCATTTATGCGCGCTCTAAGCTCAACGTCAAATCAACAGAAACCGATTTCTTTGCATGTCCACTGAACGAATTCACTCAAACTGCTGTTTTAATTTTAAGTACACAGTAATTGCCGTGTGGTGATGGAGCAAGAATACTATTCACCAACGCCTATCTTACCCATGGGTGATCGTACAAGACGACTAAGGGATATAAAACACATATAACATCTATGTGAGAGAAGGAAAACTCGAAACAAAACCCTATACCAACACGTCTGACCAGCGCGGTATAGTAGGTTAATTTCCCTCGCATTACGGAGGAGGCCCGAGCCCAACAGTGGAACATATATGAGCTGAGATGATGATGACATAGTAATAAGAAATTCGTTATTATCGGAATATGTACAAGAATGTCTTAATCTATCGAATTGGGTTGTAATCAAGTGCAATAATAGATGTGTATTGATATATAAATAAAAAAATAATAAATAAAATATTTTATAATCATTAGCTTATCAGACATTCAAAGTTGGTCATATACTTCCTCACGAAGATGTTTAAGTGCATGATCGGTTGGCAGACGAGTACACGACCACAGTTGTTGTCATGTTTCCTAGAACAGCATTGCTGCCTTTTTTACGCACCATAGTGCGAACTTAAATCCGTGTGATGACGGAGTAAGAATACAATTCACCACCCTCTATCTTACCCGTGGGTGATCGTAAGAGACGACTAAGGGATATAAAACGCAAATAACATCTATGCGAGAGAAGTAAAACTCGAAACAAAACCCTATACCAAGACGTCTGACCGGCGTGTTATAGTAGGTCAATTTCCCTCCCATTATGGAGGAGGCTTGAGCCCAAGTGGGACATATATGAGCTGTGATGAGTGCGAATTTAGCCGATTTTTATGACTTTCACGGGAGAGTAAGGGTTGATGACAATATGTAGTTTTCACCATTACTAAACTACAAGACAGGTATTTATTTTTATCATATTTGATATTTATTTAGGCTTCATTACTATAAAATTAATTACTAATGGTTTTTAAACGGATTTAGGGATATTACTTTTTTTTTTTTTAATTTTTATTTGTATTGGAGGGTAAGTATACAATTCACCATTTCTTTTCTTACTAGGGGTTGTCGTACAAGACGACACGAATACGCGAGATTTAAAATAGAAAAAGGAAATACTGAACCAGTGCATTAGAAAAACATACCAACTAGCTAAATCAGCTTTACATTAGAGACATTAAATAAATAAATAATTAAATTATCATTTGTTTAAAATTCTCTTATTCAATGGCCCCACAATTAGATCGCGCCTAGCTTCGACGCCTCGCTTTCGGCTCTTTTATGACAAATGTATTTCGTCTCAAAATCTCGTATAAACTTATTTCTCAAGTTTTAACTATGAGTTATTAGCTAAAGACGGCTTTATCATTATTATTACACTAATAGATTATGTTTAATAAAACGTTTATATTGAATGGAAATTATTAATTGGATTTGGAAACTTTAAAACTAGGTCATCTATATATAACTAGCAATTCGCGTGATAAAGTAATAATACAATGGACAACAACACTTACTTGTGAGTGGGTATTTTGAATATCGATTACGATGTAGGAGTTGTATCTTCACTGAAGACAAGGACTGGATAGTAGAAAGCTAGGTACAATACTATTATTGTTCGCCTACAGCAGTACCACTAAGAATCCCTGCTAAAGCACTGATATAGATATATAACCATGCCTACATTGGTAAAAAGATCCTACAGATAACTTACACTGCTTAATAAGTGTCGTACAATGATATGTAAAAAAAAATAATGTTATTATATTATATAATGAAATGGCGATATAAAACTTTATATCAAAGTAACCAACGTAGTGACATTAGGCTAATTTTCCACATCAGAAATAAGGACTACTTCCAACATTGGAACAAATATGGAATGAGAAGAAGTGATGGCATTAAATAAAGATAATGGACAGCGAATGCGCCCCGAGTGCGACAAACGACGATGCTTCATAACCAGATTCATGTGGTTTAAACGTGCGGATTTTCTCTGCGAGACAGGATCCAAAATACAGAAATTCTTAGAATAGGTGTAACCACATCACATCTTTCTAGAAATCGAAAAAAGGTTGTGAGTGGCGACCACGTATAACAGAGTGGTACGAAGTAAGTGGACTGAATGCTTGGTGAAAACGCCGGAAATCGTCGGATGCGGGTAGGAAAATCGCTCTATGAGGTAGGGAGGTATAAAACTCTAAATTAACCCGTCTGGTTATAATGCGACAATTTCCTTTTTATTGTGAAGGGCTCTCGAGTAGCTGTGTGGTAGCGACGAGGAATATAAGTAAAAGGTTGGGACCTTTATGCAATTACATGCCCAAGCAAGGTTGACGTCAGGTAGGCGCCCGGTCATAAAACTATTGCCAATAACTTTTTAAATATGTACGATGAAAGGGGAGTACATATTGTGTCGACCCCAAATAATGGTGATAAGGGCAGGAGAATAATGATGTGAAGGAGCTCGAGCCAAGCAGTGAGACATATATGTGCTGAGATGACAATAAATAATTTTATTAAGGCATTACTTTAAATAAGTTATTTTCCGTGTGGTGACGGAGTAAGAATACAATTCACTTACCCCTATCTTACCCGTGGATGATCGTAAAAGACGGTGACTAAGGGATATAAAATGCAATATAACATCTATGCAAGAGAAGGAAAACTCGAAACAAAATCCTATACCAACACATCTGACCCTCTCTTTTCCTCCCCTTATCAAAGAGGCTTAAGCCCAACAGTGGTATATGATGACTTTAAATAATAACTCATAACTTTAAACACGTACACTAAAAATAATCATCTTAAAAATACTATTTGACAGACACAAACTTAACTTTAATTTTCAGTATTCTATTTTATTATTTTAAAAGAAGCAAGTGTTACAATGTCATAATTTACAAAAATGAAATTACAGTAGTATTTAATTCAATTTAAAAACTCTAGCAACGAAATTTAAAATTTCTATAATAATGCAAATTTTATTTTGACATCAAAGCACCTAATGAACTGTGTAACACGAAGAAAATTAAAATACAATGACAAGACAAGACAGGATTAACATAAAAAAAAATAATAAAAAAAACAGTAATAAAAAAAAAGTTTCGATGGAGAAATAACAAGTAATGTTTTGTGGCGTACGAAAGCCTCGGCGTGGCAGTAGCCCCCATTTTAATGTAGTCTTTACAACATTAAACATCGAAAATGAAGCTGCGGTTATACTATTAGCGTTTAGCGAGATAACAGCTACTTGTATATCTATATCCTGGGATACAGTAAGAATATTTATTTATGTAATGCTCATCAACAACATAAATACAAAAATCGTCATTCTCCTACTCTTATCCCAATTACTTGGGGTCGATACAAAATGTACTCTTCTTTCATAGTACATATTGTAAAAATTATTGGCAATAGTTTTATGACCGGCCGCCTGCCAGATGTCAACGCTCCTTGGGAATGTAATTGTTGATCAAACGACTTCAGATAGAGTTGACCCGGGTTATAAGGCTTTTAGTCTTCTTTTAAGACATCCACGAGCAAAGTAAAAGGTTGGTAGTATTCATAGCCGCTACCACACAGCTAAACATAAATACAAACATATGCTGATAATATTTCAGTGGCTTAAGACTAGTTTTTACATCACTTACAGATATGCACAACATTAAGGGATATTATATTACTATACATTAATTAATGTTAGAAATAAATAATATGTAAAATTAAAATATAAAATTGTAATATTTACATATTACAATTTTATATTTTAATTAACTACTAGAATTAGTAAATACTAGAATTAGTAGAAAATTAAATTAACTACTAGAATTAGTAGAAATACGCATAAAATTATAAAAATAAAATAAAACATTTTAAGAATATAATGTATATAAAATATGTAATCACTTCCTTATTTTTGTTGAAGGCGATTACGGCGGATTTTGATATAAATCTGTCGTAGTTATTTCAGCTACTATACATTCCACTGCTGTGCTCTAATCTATTACACAATAGGAAAGAAATTAATCTACATTGGTCAAACGGATTCGTATCTGATTTCATTTCGAGTTTTCCTACTCTTGCATAGATAACATTTGCATATTATAATCCCTTTAGTTGTCTTTTACAACGCCCACGGGTAGGAAAGGGTGTGGTGAATTGTATTTTTATTTCATCACTATTCGAAAAGGTATGCGTGTTAAAACAAATCATAAAAAATGTTGGTTTGATTAGAGCACCGATAAACTAATCAATATGATTTGGTGAAATTGCATAATTAATAATTTACAGATTTCTGTAATAAGTCAGTGAGTGTGGCGACGGGATAAATATAGTTTATATCCACATCCACATGTCACCACTAATCGGTTGAAAGATTACTTGGAGAATGGGCAAGAGCGCTCTCATTGGAAATATATAATCAACTTACTGCGATCGCCAACAAGTTCGTAAAGGGCGGAGATTATTTCAATAACCCTATCAAAAAATGACCGGGTCATGTGATTTCTATGGAAGAAATTAGTGGTCGGCAGAGATTTGAATGATGATGGAGAGAAAAAAAAAACATGTATTTTGTTAAGATAATTTATATGCTGGCCAAAATGTAATTTGAATTACATTTTGACTAGCAGTTTTACAATAGTAAATTGTTTTTATGATATCAATTCGTATAGGTTTATATTATCTACAGTTTTCAAAAAAAATATATGACTTTTCACAATTATTATTCTTGCTGTATGTGGCGGCTAGGAATAGTACTAATCCTTATTTTGTTCCTGGGTCACAACTTCCGTGAGCTTAATGCTGCCATGACTAAGAGGCAAATATCATCTGAGTCAGTTTCATCTAATGCCATCCGGGCAACAATAACTTTTGAAGGTGGATTTGAAGCTGGTGACCAGTCTTAAAACTATTGCAAAATTTTCGCAATATGTACATTGCTAAAAGAGTACCTATTGAATCGACCCAATTAATTGAAATAAGGCTAGGATGATGATGGTTATTTTTATCAGTTATGATTTTATTTCGTTAATGGAATCATATTTTTAACAGTTATTGACTATATTTCGTCCAATGGAATCAAACATTTTAGGCTTTTATCTTATGAGACAAATACTAATAAGTAAAACGTAAATAAACTGTGAGAAAAATATTCTCAAAGGGAAAAATGTGGTTATAACTATTATTTACTTAAAATCGGTGCGAAATCAAATCATACAGCTAATATATATGAAATTAAAACTATTATAAAGCCGAAAGTTTCAACGGGCCAATTTCAGAAAATAAAATATGGCATTTCAAAAAAAAAAGATTATATAAGATAGCTTGTCTATCGAGAAAGATTTAGCAACATTAGATGGATATCATAATTGCGAAACTTGCTATAAAATATTTTGACAATATGTAAATGATAGCTGAAATAAAATATATTTAATGAACGGTTCAATAAAATCACCGTGTTCCGGTAGCAGGTCACAGAAATTCAGAAATACTAATAGGATACGCTCTGTTTCTTACGTTTAGTAGCTCTTATCCAAATTTTAAGAAAACACATTTAATGTCCACAGTGACTTGAGTATAATACGGCTTGTTTTCGTGTCAAAAGGCGGATGTTATGATAGTTCCACTGTATTCTTTGATGCAGGTGTCATGTTTTCAACAATGTCAGTCGTATTTAAGCAGCATTTCCGTTTCTATGTTGATCGAGTGTCATAATAAATTAGACTCAAATAGTCAGAAGTATGAGTAGCTAGTTTGTTTCAAGAATTTTACTATGCAGATGGATAAATACCCCTAATTTCTAGTTTACTAGTCCATAAGCGGCCCATAAAGGTAATTTTATTATCACCATTATCAAGACTTTCACTAGATACTGCAGGACTTAGGTCTTCACCATAGAATGCCACATAGCGCCGTTCTATACCATATGCATTCATCAGCTCCTGGCGGCTTTGACCAGCTGGTTTTTGATGAGACGGACAATGTTCTACAGCTCCTTAGTGTAATCCATGTTATTTTAAGAAATAAAGCTTTTTTCATAAATCTTTTTTTTTATTGCTTATGGTAGCACTGCTGCCCATGGACCTTTGCAATACCAAAGGTATTGCTTAGGCCGTTGCCTACCAATAAAAGCCCCAAACCCACCCAGTTAGGCTTCCGGCTCTCTCGCTCACCGAACGAAGCGCAATAGCACATTGCCATTACTCAGATGTTGATCTTCTGCGAGAGTATGGTACTACGCCGAACGGACCGGGCCCGCGGCTGTAGACAGATAACTGTCAACAGCGTGTTACCACAAAAATCTGAAAAGATATGTTAAAATTTAGTTTATATTAAGATTGAATAGTACCAATTTAGGAGCGCGATATTGCGAGCGGGTTACTATTATATGGAGGAGTTAGTGACGAGTGCCTCTGCTCATTATTCTTGTTTGTTATGCCAATAAGATAAGTTAGTCTAGATACGAGCCATTAAACAAACAGTACGCTGTTATAATATTATTCTACATTCGTGTTCTCTACCAAGTTCATACGTAACGTGCCTATTTGTAAATAACCTAATAGAATTTTGGTTAGTTTCTTGGTATCGCCAACTTGTGAACACATCATTCTAGACTATTGCCACACTTGCAAAGACTGCAATTTTTTCATTGAATATAGTTCTAATTAATTTGTCATACGTACGTATGAGACGACTAAGTGATATAAAACGCATATAACATCTATGCAAGAGAAAGAAAACTCGAAACAAAACACTATACCAACATGTCTGACCAGCGTGGTGTAGTAGGTTAATTTCCCTTCGACTGGACGTGGCCAGATGGCCTAGCGTTGGGGTGTCGGGGATAGAATGTCAACAGCGTGAACAAAAAAAAGGTTAATTTCCCTCCCATTATGGAGAAGGCTCGAGCCCAACAGTGGGACATATATGAGCTGAGATGAGGATAATGATAGTTCTAATAATTAATGCTATATGAATCAATACCATATACACGAAGCTGTCATTAAAAACGCTCGTCGCTTACAATATGACCTCATGATACAAGTTATTATAAAACAATGCCCACCCCGGTTGCTCATTAATGAAAATACCCTTGTAGAAACGTAATATTTTATTTGGCATAAATTTTAAGTTACCAACGAATTCAATGATCCATAAACTTTTATGTTGGTATATATTTTGGCGAAAAAAAATGTATTCCCGAGGTTTTATCTGTTGTTGTTTTTTAAAGTAATTGGAGAATGACCATTGGATTCTTCTAGTCGAGAAGAGGTTTTGTTACCTTTTTTTTTAAACATATATAGGTAAGTGTGAACACAGATTTGTCTCCAGATGAGAAAATACAAGTTACAAGACAGTGGCCAGACAGGCAAAGGTTTTCATTACGATTGTTTAGCTGTAATCAGCTTACATCCCTTAATTGACTTTTACGATTTAGCCTCGGTAATGGTTAAAACAAAGGTTTGGTAACCAATGCGTTCTTACTCTGACACTATAAAGGTATCCTTAGTCCATCCCGGTAGTTGTATAACTTGTTATAGTCATTCATTAATTATATCAATACATTAAACGTTTGATGAACCATATTAAAGATTATTATTATGTTGTACATTGGCGTTATTATCATTATCCATATGGTGAAGGAGTAAGAGTACAATTCGCCACCCCCTATCTTGCCCATGGGTGATCGTAAGAGACCAATAAGGGATATAAAATGCACATAACATCTATGCAAGAAAAGAAATCTCGAAACAAAACTCTATACCAACACGTCTGAGCAGCGTGGTGTTGTAGATCAATTTCCCTCCCATTACGGAGGAGGCTCGAGCCCATCAGTGGGACATATATGAGCTGAGATGATGATGATGATATGCATAGGCAGCTAATAATAATACCAACACTTATAGTGATCGTGGGTGTTGTAAAAGACGAATGAGAGTTTTACATGGATCTGGGCTAAGCGGCCGTCCATTAATCACGTGAGGTTTGAAAGGGGAGGGAGGGGTTTCACAAAAATCACGAAGTCCTAAACCTTCATAGTCTTAAACCTCACCACGTATCACCAAGGCGGAGGGGGGGTTAAAAATGGTATGAAGCATCACGTGATTAATGGACGTCCCCTAACTTCATCTGATGTCTTCCTAAGGAGGGTTGACGTCAAGCAGACGGCCAGTCATAAAACTATTGCAATATGTACTGTACATATTAACTCAACCTCAAGTATTTGGGATAGATTTAAGATACGGAGGAGCACGATAGTGACGATGATGAAACCATTTTAAAGATTATTTTGCCCGCTGTAATAATAAAAAATAAGTAAATATATCAAAATGTACACTTTCATTAAAAATATAGTTTTAAATTTACATATAAATATGTCAACTAGTGATAATTTGGGCACATTAAGTAACATTGAGTCACAAATTCGCCATCGTTGTCATCGTAGCGCATAAACGTCCTATTCTTGTGCTTGAGCCTCGACTGCATTGATAGGGGATTTGACTATACCACACTGGTCAAGGGGTTTTATATCAAGTTTTCATTCTCTTGCAGTGATGTTATTTTATGGCGTACCTTAGTCCTCTATTACGATCATTCAGGGATACAAAAGGGATCACGATCACAATACGGGAAAAAATAAATATCGCCATCTATTGGCATATCCTAATAAACGTTACCATATTCACAAAAAACTTACATATGTAGTAATTATAATCTGAGCAAACACATTTTATAACGATGCGACTTACTACCGACCTACGCACGAGTATTCTAGTCTCATTTAATAACATAGTTTATTTTAATTAGGCTCTCACATTTGCAAAAACAGAAATAGTAGAAATAAATTTAACATTTCATGAATTTGTAAAATTAATTTAAGGTCCCTCAAATATATATATTTTACACGAAATATTAATATTCAAATACAATATTTAGATACTGCGGTATTAATCTTAATTATACGGTTGATGGGTTTGCTCCCGATAACTTAGAAGATGCCTGAGTAACCAAGTTGTGGATAAGATTGTTGATGAAATATAATTATGATTTGGCATTTAAATGGAGGCTAAGCGACAATCGTGTACGTAATGATACTTTGGTAAAGGCTTTTTATTTTATTGATTCTCATCATAGAGCTGATCCTAATCATTGTTTAGAATTTCACTGTCAACTGTTGAACGTACGCCTCCTCCATAGAACGCAAGCAAATTATTTGATAGTATAATTCCGTAATCACCACGCTTGGCATTCGGGTCTACAATCGCAATGAGATGTTATCTTTCCTAGCAGAAAGTTGTTACTCAATCTTCTGGTATACTCTTAGCTAATTTTTACGTATAAAACCCGATTACGAAGTGAAAAATGATGTCACAAGCGGGATTCGAACCCGCGCCTATTGGGATTCCGGCCCAATCGTGCTGCCACTACGCCACCGTGACTAATTGTAGGACATGCAAATTTCACTTTCGTATTATATTTACATCTTAAGGTGACGGTATGCTATCTACCCGACAATGTTTACACATTGTTATAGGCTTAATACTTAAAACTTTACAGTTAGAATTGTGTTAAACGATGACACAACCTTGTTATTTAAATTACTGAAATTTAGCATTTAATATGCTTAATTATTTATAAAACCCGATTACGAAGTGAAAAATCACTTTCACTTCGTAATCGGGTTTTATAAATAATTAAGCATATTAAATGCTAAATTTCAGTAATTTAAATAATTTTTACGTGTTCAAGAGTTGGTAACAATTATATTCTCATCCCATCGTTGTATTAGGATTGGTATGACAAATGTTGTGAATAAAACGATAAGAGAGCAGGCCTTACCGCGTATAAGGCCCTCGCCCAAACATGTGCTCCGTACAGAGCCATAGACCGAAAGCAAAGAAGACACTAAATATTATTATGCTATCTGGTTACTTAAACTGTAATTAAGATCTATTTCTTAATACAGCTAATATTATCATCATCATTCTCCTACTCTTATCCCAATTACTTGGGTTCGATACAATATGTACTCTTGTTTCATAGTACATATTTTAAATTTATTGGCAATAGTTTTATGACCGGCCGCCTGCCAGACGTCAACCCTCCTTGGGTATTTAATTGTTGACCAAACGCCATTAGGTGGATTTGGCCCATGTCATCATAAGGCTCTTAGTGTCTCATCCACGAGCAAAGTAAGGATTGGGTAGTATTCGTAGCCGCTACCACACAGCTATTTTAATACAGCTGGCTAAAATATTAATACAGCTAATAATATTCAATGAAATTGTAAAATCAATTCAATTTGATTTCAACAATTTGCTAATTTCTCTCTTTTTTTTTAAATATTATGTGAAAAAGTCGGCTGAGTCTGTGTGTATACTCAGCCCATTGTTGTCCCATGGCAGAAAATTTCTTATTATCATGCGATGATCTGATAAGGACTTAAGAATATAGGTAATGTTCATTAACTAACCTACCTTCCAACCTTAACCTTCTAACCTCTTATTTTGAGGGTTGTAGGAAAATCGCCTGAGGATCGGCGGCAATGAGGGAAAAATAAATGTTTGTTTCTGTACATCCACATTTGACTTTCCTTTAAACATTTACAAAAACTAACCTATTTCCATGATATCAGGACAATACGAATCACTGGAGCGTAGTTGACCATTAAAAATGAAGACATAAATCGGGGGCCTTAACGACCATTGTGTAATGGTGCGTCTGTAGGCGGGGGGTTGAGTATTAAGTAATATTAGTTAAAAGCATTAATTCCTAATGGACTTGTTTGAAGGCAATTGTTAATAAAGTATTTGAAATTCAAAGTTTTAATCAAATTTTAGTCGTTGCAGAATATTAGTTTTGATTAGTTTTAATGAAAGACAATTTAGTTGAGTTATTATCATTATGGTATTATATAATTATATAAACAGCTGTTTATTTTTGATTTAACTCTTTCTCAATCCGGTCTTAGTATTACTTTAGGTAGGTCCGCCTCTTCCGTCACCCTGGACCGATTTGGCGGGGTGCGACGTCCATAGCCCACCCCAAAAAAAAAAAAAAAAAAAAAGGTACATTGTAAAAGCCGACTAAGCGACTAAGAGATAAAATATGCATATAAAATCTATACAAGAGAAGGAAAACTCGAAATAAAACCCTATACTAACACGTCTGACCAGCGTGATGTAGTAGGTCAATTTCCTTTCTAGTGTGGAAGAGACTCGAGCCCAGCAGTGGACCATATATAAGATGAGATGAAAAGTAAATATTAGCTTCAGTGCGATACCTTTCGAACCAGAATATATATATTTTTGGTCTCAAAGTATAAAGCAAAAATATTATGGCTGGACAAGATCCGATAAACTATACTCGATTACGGGTTAACAATTGTAGCAGGCAGTACCCAATCCCCATATCCTATGTACATACATATACCTCTAAACCATAATGGACGAAAGAGAAAATACCAGTTCACCTTATCATCATTTCAACTCACATCCGTCCCACAGCTAGGTTTGAGTTTCCTCCATAGTACAATATTATTCAGGTAAGACAATGTTTGATAGGGTTTTATTTCGAGCTTTTCTTCTCTTGCATAGATGTTATCTACACATTATATCCCATAGTTATCTTTTACAACACCGCGGACTGGACAGTGTGGTGAATTGTTACAACGCCACCAAACGGCAGAATCGCTCCACATAGCTACTATGGATAAGCGGGTAAACTCTCAAACAAAACACTCAAACAATAATTACCACAATAGAAACAAAATTTCATAACAATATAAACTTCATAAGTCAATATATAACGGCAATAAAATCACAAAAGCATACACTTTGGGCAATTTAAAACAACATTGGTCGTAATTGTCACGCTCGGTTATTTCAACCCGTTTAACCGCTTGAGGGTAGATTAAACCGTTTGGCACGGTTAACGGAGGACGTTTATGCTTTAATATTACATGATTATTGATATTGCTAAGAAGAATAATGTTTAAATACACTCAATTACATGATTTTTTAGAAACCCTTATTCAAATACATACATATACATACATACATATCATCACGCCATATCCCTTGCAGGATAGGCAAAAGAGAACAGAGTGCCAGAGAACTCTATCCTTGCACTTCACTCGCTTCCTCAACATTCATAATTCTCTTCATACACGCTCGCCGGTTTCGGAGACTCTTGACTCCAACTTCCTTCAGTACTTGACCAATCTGGTCTAGGTAGGTGAGTCTCGGTCTCCCCCGGTACATACATCCTTCCACTTTCGCATTGTATATCGTCTTAACTAGACGTTCGTTCGGCATTATTTCCACATGTCCGAACCATCGGAGCATTCCCTTTCGCATCTTTACACCAATACTTTCTTTCATACCTACTTTCCTTATTCAAATATGTGATGGATTTTGAATTACTTATTGTGACTGCATAATTGGCGTAGTGGTAAAGGTTTCCGATTCCTAAGCAGGACAACACTGTGTGCGATCCATGGTACTGGGTAGTGTAGGGTACATCCACTAACATGGTATAGTAGGTCAATATCCCTCTAATTATGGAGGAGGCTCGAGCCCAACAGTGGGACATATATGACCTGAGGTAATACATTGAGAAGGTGCATCAGCCAAGTTTGTTAGATTTCCAGCATTTGATTTGACTATATAAACCTTTATACACTCATTTGCAAAAAAAACGGGCACCTAAGCAATGAACCATTTCAAATGTTAATATTTCTTTGTTTGATAATTATAGGTAGTTTTATCCACACAATTTGGTAAATTAATAAGAAAATAATCGTTTTCATCAGTATTTCATAAAATTTAGATACAATTTATGGGAAATAATGCTAAACCTCGCTAGTAGTGTATATTCGCTAGTAGTGCATATGCTCATGAAGTAAAAATAAAAAAGTTTTTTTGTTTGTTTTTCTTTAATAAAGTAAAAGCAGATAAATGTTTAGTATCGAGTGTGACCCCCTCTAGCTAAAATCACAGCTTGAATTCGTCTGGGCATGCTAGCGAGTATATCCCGGATACTTGCTTGCGGAATACGTTCCCACTCCGCAGTAATCACATTCTTCAGCTCTCTGATGGTCTGCGGAGCCGGGTGTACTGATCTCACACGCCGTTTCAGAACGTCCCAGACATGCTCTATGGGATTGAGGTCGGGACTTCGAGCTGGCCAATCCAAACGACGAATGCCGACCTCTTGCACATACGCATTAACATCGCGGGATCGGTGGGCGCGAGCATTGTCGTCCATAAAAATCGAGTCTTCACCTAGAGCGGCCAATGCGGGTTGTGCATGAGAAATTAGAACTTCCGTTATGTATCGATGCCCAGTCAGTGAGCCGTTTTCAATGAAGACTAACTCTGTACGATCCATTGAATTTATTCCTGCCCAAAACATAACAGAGCCCCCACCATAAGGTGTGATTTCTTCGAAACATGCCTCTGCAAAGCGTTCTCCTTGTCTTCTTAGCACTCGCCGACGTCGATCTTCACCGAACAGAGATATCCTGGCTTCATCAGAGAACAAAACCCTATTCCAATCGTCTTGAGTCCATGATTCACAATTTCTAGCGAACCTAAGCCTGTGAACTCTGTGCTCACGGAGTAATTTGGGGCCGCGGGCCGGGCGGTGACTGCGTATATTGGCAGCGAGAAGCCTCCTCCTGACCGTCCATAGACTAATATGCACATTTCTTACTTCTTGGAGGTTGTTCTTAAGATCCACATACGAAGATTTGCGATTTCTCAATGCGCGACTCACAAGAAAACGATCATCCCGTGGTTGGGTACATGGTTTTCTTCCAGAACCAGGCCTTCTCTCGACGGAACCAGTCTCCTGATATCGCTGCCAGGTCCTTTGGACTGTCGAGCGACTAACATTTAGCCTCCTAGCCACGAAACATTGGCTGCAACCCTCTTCAAGCAGCGCGATAATTTTGGTAGCTTTTACCACTTTATCTACCATTTTTGATACAGCCAAACAGCATTAAATAAAGCTTTGACAGTCAAGGATATGAAATTAATCGATAAAAATTGAATAAAAGTTATGAAAGTCGATGTTAACTTCTGGAACTTCGCGCCAAAAATGTAGGATAAAAAGGGGTTTTCTGTAAAAATGAACATCAAATGAAAAATTGAATTTAGAACGTACTTTTTTAAATACCACAGCATTTTTAAAACCGGCCAGTAACGTGTACAAACGATTGAAACCTTTTTGGTATTGTATCTTTTTAAATATGAATGAAAATCAAAATATATCATAATATACATCATAATATACAATGCGAAAGTGGAAGGATGTAGGTACCGAGGGAGACCGAGACTAACCTACCTAGACCAGATCGGTCATGTACTGAAGGAAGGTGGAGTCAAGAGTCTCCGAAACCGGCGAGCGTGTATGAAGAGAATTATGAATGTTGAGGAAGCGAGTGAAGTATGCAGAGATAGAGTTCTCTGGCACTCTGTTCTCTCTGCCTACCCTGCAAGGGATATGGCGTGATGATATGTATGTATGTAAAATCAAAACCGCCCGTTTTTTTTGCAAATGAGTGTATTACATAATAGTTTAACTGGTTTAAATCAAGTTAGTCAAAATTAACTGCCTAAACTTCAAATAGATCGTAATGGAGGACTAGAGAACAAATATAATACTGTTTTAATAGTTTGTGACTTGACTTATTGAGGCGAAATTATCGTCCCATAAACTAAGACCCATAATAATTTAGATAGAAAACATCGAAGTTTGAACCTCAGGAATTCCTGGGCAATCGTATAATTTATTTTGAAACCTTGTCCTTATTTACTACGAGTAAATAATACTACGAATAAATTTAGCTTATAAAGAATATATATTTAACCAGGTATTGACAAGTATCAACAAAACGATTAACCTGAGTACCTGTACTTGTTAGAATTCCGTACCCAAAGGGTAAAAACGGGACCCTATTACTGAGACTTCGCTGTCGTCCGTCTGTCACCAGGCTGTATCTAAAGAACGGTGACAGCTAGTTTTTTTTGCAGCGGTCTATGGTCTGGTCACATCCCGCTAAATCCGTTCGGGGCGCCGATCTCTCTTCGCCGATCGAGCGCGTCACCGGAACTCAGTCTTTGTCTTCGGTGGCACATATTCTTTGATCTGAGACCATGGCTGGCTAAATTAAATTATATGGACAATTCTTTTTTCGCAAACAAGACACAAATAATAGAAAGACTGAATGCAGTCTGCATTTTAAAAAAAAACAAAAAAAAAATTTAAGGCCATAAAACATTAACAAAAAGTCGAATTGTAATAGACGACCGAATATGGAATTTACGTTGAAACTTAACGAATGTCTAACAGTCATCATCATCAATTATATCATCATCATCATTCATTTTGTTCTCTCTGTACTCTCTGCCTACCCTGCAAGGGATATGGCGTGATGATATGTATATATGTATTTATATCATTTTCAATTTATAGATGTTTTAATTTAAAACGGATGAAAGAAAAATTACGAGTGAACGTAGTACATATCCATTTTTTTATTGCTTATGGTGGCAAACGAGCAAGCAGCACACCTGATGGTAAGTGTCACTGCTACCTACGGACCTTTGCAATACCCAGGGTATATATAGTAAGGCCGCTGCCTACCAATACAAACCCCAAGCCCACCCAGTTGGGTTGAATACCTATATTTAAAATGAATACGGCAATTTCATCATCTCAGCTTATATATGCTCGTGCCCACTGCTGGGCTCGAGCATCCTCCATAATGGGAGGGAAAATTGACCTACTATATCACGCTGGTCGGACGTGTTGCTATAGGGTTTTGTTTTGAGTTTTCCTTCTCTTGCATAGATGTTATATGCGTTTTATATCCCTTAGTCGTCTCTTACGATCACCCACGGGTAAGATAAGGGGTGGCGAATTGTATTCTTACTCCGTCACCACACGGATATATGACAATTTATATACAGGCTAAAATCATAATCTCAACTATAATTTTGTAAACATTAATTCATATAAAAAGTAAAATAATTACGACAATTGTAATAAACAAAATTATATAATTAATATAATATTATTTTCTAATGCATTCCAATGATTGAAAAATAGAATTAAGTCTTAGTCCATATATAATAGAAACATATTAGAAACTTGCATAGAACAAGTTAGCTTCATACCGCATTAACGTACAGTAAAATGTTAGAAGTTAATAGTTATCGTGCTTTGTTAAATATTCCAGGAAGCTGGGATATGCCAAAGTTTCTCACTGGCCTGCTGAGTTGCAGACAGTTTAAAATAATGGCTATCTAAGTTATATAACTGCCCTGGTCCTAATGGTTGGAATACGCAACTGTGAGTAGTGAGGATATTGATATTTTTTTTTTTGAAGGCTATGGTCCGGACATTCGCCGCCCGTTCCGTCCGGGGCGACGGAAGGCCAGCGCGTGGCCCCATAACCTACTATATTCCCTCCCCATCAACATTGGGCTAGCCACTGGTACCGCTTCCTTGCCATTTGGATATTGATACATGAGAAATTCTGGTGTAAAATTTAATACATAAACCCTAAGCTTACACTCGAGGACCAATTAAGAGTTCATATATGTTCTTATTATTGGATATGAGAAAATATTGCCAATATCTCACGTCGACCAACGAGAATTGTTCTAAGTTTTATTTTTTTTCTTTAGCAGTCGTGTTATTTTTATTTACGATTCTTATATTTGTTTCCATGTACATACTTTTTGCATTTTCAATTTTAACATTTTTTGGCTATTACTTTTATGCGTGTATGAAGCAAATTTTTAAATAATCTATCGAGTTTGAAATAGAATTACTTTTACGGATTCTATCGCGTTTGTATTTGGTTTTTAATTTCCCGACGTTTCGAACACTTTTTAGTGATCACGGGAGGACTAAGGTGTCTTAGGTCGAATAAGACATCGTTATTACAGAAATTTAAATCTACCCACTACAGTATCAGTTATTAAATTATGACCCACGTTTTCAATACAAATTCATTGCCAGTACAAAAAAAAAAACAAAATGTTATATATAATAAAATTATATATACATATATAATTTGATATTGTTATATATAAAATTTTATATTGTTTATGATACTGTTATTATTAAAACATTTAATTTATGATAATTATTATATTATGGTAATTTACAAATTTAAAAAAATCTAACAAAATCTGAGGACAGCAATTATATTCTTACCCCATTACTACAGAAAATATTCATACAACATCTCAAAAATCTCGATTACAATATCTCAAGAATTATTATCGTAAGAAATCGACGTTGTCGTGTAAAATGGTCGTTGATATCGAGTATTTATGATTCCTTACTCGTAAACATCGACATTTACAATTTAGTTTACACTGTTTTATGGGACATCAGTACTGTGGATTTAAGGTCTTGATTGGTCGAATATAAACATGTACAATGTAGTTTTAGATACCTTATCTTTTACGATATCATCATTTGTACATTACATTTCATTGTGGGTTTTGGTGCTAGTTTAGAAATTTAATGGCAATGTGAAAATGTTAAGTGACAATCTAATATTCTACCTAATATTTTAATGACTGAAGATGTTAAATTATTTTTATCTTATTGTCATGTCATAGTCATTACGTAAAGCACATACAGTAGTAAATTGCATTGTATATGAAATAACAGTGCTTTAAATGTGTTTTGCATTGTCTACGGATAAACCAAAAAAAAAACTAGTAGAAAAAGGGCGTTCTTTTACTTGAATAGTAAATAAAATAACGTTTAATAACTGATACTGTAACGGGTAGATATAAATGTCTGTAATAACGATGACTTTTGGACGAAGACATCTTAGTCCTCCCGTGACCATGATCACTGTAAAGTGTTCGAAACGTCGGGAAATTAAAAATCAAATATAAACGCGATAGAATCCGTATAAGTAGTTTTATTTCAAATGTGTAATACTCGCGTAAACATTAGAAATCATTCAGTAAATAGAAGTCGAAGTTATTTAAGACATACTTATAATTCGAAATAACATGAATGCACAAATAGCGCAGTGATCTAAGTACCAAACTCAAGTGGTAAGAGATTGACAATTCGATTCCAATTTGAAATTATTTCGGCACATTCACAAAAAAGAGTATTAATACCAAATCGATACAAGAATAATATTCAGATCGGGTTGGTTTCTTAAAATATATATGTTTAAGGAATTTTGTAAACGTGGTTAGGTCACTTTTAAACCTTGTCTTCATTTGTCATTTATATTGATAAATGAATTAACTGTAATAGAATAAAAATTATCCGTCAGTAACTCAAAATTGTCGCTTTATTGATAGTGAGTTTTGAGTGATGGCAATGTGCCATTGCGCTTCGTTCGGTGAGCGATAGAGCCGAAAGCCCAATTGGGTGGGTTGGGGTTTATATTGGTAGGCAGCGGCCTAGTAATACCCTTGGTATTGCAAAGCTCCATAGGCGGCAGTGACACTTACCATCAGGTGTGTTGCTTGCTCGTTTGCCACCACTAGCAATAAAAAAAGTGAAATGGCAAAATATTAATAATACTTTTGGAAATTTTGGTTCAAAAAGAAAACATATTACGTATGCATATTACACTGTTATATAATATTCACAATATTTCAGGAATTTCTCTAACTAGAATGTCATCAGAAATATTAAAATATAACACTCGATAGCATGAAAAGATTGAATATAAGATTGATATGGCATTCTCACACATCCAAAGCCAAAAAAAACTCTTTAAATATATACAAAATTTAACCCCATATAATAACCAGTGTGAGGATGCAGTAACAATATAATTGACCACCACCACCACCTATCTTACCCGTGGATGATCGTAAGAGACGACTGAGGGATATGAACTGCATATAACATCTATGCAAGAGAAGGAAAACTCGCTCGAGCCCAACAGTGGGACGTATATGAGCTGGGATGATGATAATGATGAACCCTAGATAATAATATACACTATATATAAAAACCCGAGTACGAAGCGAAAAATGATGTCACAAGCGGGATTCGAACCCGCACCTATTGGGAGTCCGGCCCAATCGTCTGCCACTTACACCACCGTGAACTATTATAGGACATTCAAATCTCGCTTCGTATCATATTTACGTCTTTAAGGTGACGTGTGCCATCTACCCGACAATATTTAAACATTGTATAGGTAGGCTTAATACTTCAAACTTTGCAGTGAGAATTGTGTTAAACGATGACACAACCTTGTTATTCAAGTTACTGAAATTTAGCATTTAATATGCTTAATTATTTATAAAAACCCGATTACGAAGCGAAAAATGATATCACAAGCGGGATTCGAACCCGCACCTATTGGGAGTCCGGCCCAATCGTGCTGCCACTTACACCACCGTGAACTATTTTTTATTATATTATTATTATTTATTGTAGGACATTCAAATCTCGCTTCGTATCATATTCACGTCTTTAAGGAGAATTTACGTCTTTCAGAAGAGATTAAAGTTTTAAATATATATATCCTGAACATAGATAAGATAGTATATAGTTACATTATTACGAATGGTGCCACTTTAACGCGTACATATATCATATTATCGACATCGATTACACGGGCTCACGTCATCGGAACGACTTATCAGTACGTTTTGCCGCAGGTCGTAAACTTTGATACACTTGCGGCCTTAATATTGAACAAAATTAAACACGAGGTACACGCAACCATCAAATTACTTCTATTCAACTTACAGAATTTAATTTATCTGATATTGTTAAACGAGTAATTCTTGTGTATTTCTACATTTTCATAATCTAGGCACCAGCAATTTCTATGAAATTTAGTATGTACGAGGTTTCACAGGCGTTATATGGATTTAATTAGATTTCACCTATAGAAAATAACGTTTTGTCAGTTTTTAGGTAATAAAAAAATTTAAATAGAATATGAAGGTAAACTTAACCCTTCGTAAAAAGAATAGAAATATTTAGCCCAGCTGAGCCCTGGTTCAATCCTTGGCTTCCCCTCGTTCATTCTTTTCCTTTTTGAATTCTCATATATCTTTTTTCATTATTTTATCAATTGTTTTTAAAATCTAAACATCGTTTCCAAACACACACTAAAAAGAAAATACCGAGTTAAGCTCAGGCATCGAAGTATTATGTATTATTAATGATATTACCACCCGCCAAGCTTCGCAATATAGTTATTACAGCTAATTACATATTAATTGCTTTGCTCACAAGATATTCAGCATATGAACCGATTGTTTCTCTTCAATTTACTTGACCATTCTTTTTTCAGCTTACACTAGTGATTTATTACAGTGCCTCTCTTATATGTAAACTTTCCATGAAATGATGGAGTAAAGGTGTAATTCACCATCGGTATCGTATTTAGAGGATATAATATGGAAATAACATATATGCAAGAGGGCTAAATCTCGAAATAAAACCCTATATGACCAGCGTGGTATAGTAGGTAATTTCTCTTCTATAGTGGAGGAGGCTTAGGCTCTCAGTTCACGGCAGTGGGCCGTATATAAGCTGAAATCAGAGATGGGATCTTAAATATTATTAATAGATTTTGGATAACTCAGCGATTCCACCATTTATCATCGGCAGACGTGTGACCAATAGTGGATTTGGATAAATAAGTTTGAATACCTACCTATATATTTATAGAAAAAAAATAAACTAAAATAATACTCAATATTTTTGTCCTCAAGTGTATATACTGAGTTATAAAATATTCAGTGCTGCGATACTGACATACGTTTTCACGTAGCAATTGAGTCTTTAACTCTTTATGCCCCGGCTTCGAAGCTAGTACGACTATTTAACGGGCTTTCGTTGCCAAGCGCCACACTTAAATATGACGACCTGGTTTATTAGATTCTTGGAATTACTGTGTTTTAAGACATAGGATAGGTACATATTATGTTGTAGTTTTTATTGGCTTTACTGACGAATAGATCGTTCAATCCAGATGAGCTAACCTATTTATGGCTGCAAACAGTGAACTGTCAATATCGTGGCCCTTCTTTCTTTTTTTTTTGTTCGCAGGCTATGGTCCGGATACACGCCGTCCATTCCGTTCGGGGCGACGGAAGACAACAGACGGAAAGGACATTACCCACCGTATTCCCTCTCCATCGTCACTGGTGCCGCAACCTTGACATCCGTAGCCAGCCCGGCGGGTTACCCTTACAGGTAACATCGCCCGTCGACGCCCGCGGTCGTGGTCCTACCACTAGAAATTATGTCTCAAAGATCGGTAGATATTAATAGTTACAGTTTTTATTAAAGTAATTCTGTGATTAATTTAGATCATTGTATGAAGTTTGATCTATAGAATCCTTACACTCCATGTTTTACCCTATTCAGTGACGGATAAAAAAATACAATACTTTACTTTTTAATAGGAGTAGCAAAAATCGTTTAAGGGATTACTAGAAGAATGATCTGTAACATTCCTTTTAAAAAAGACCCTCAATTACGATCTCGAAGGGTAGCTCTCGAAGCAAGCGTGGCGATTATGCCATTATACCCCATAAGTGTGAAAGACTATATTCATTATTGGATGTTGATAGAGAGAACGATGATAATGATAATTTCAGAAACGCAACAAATAGTCGCGAATTATGCTCACACCGAAAACAAATATTTGTATATAGATAGCACAAATATAGTATTTGATTTGAGTATTTGATTTCCTTGTAAAATATGGCACCCACAATATTCAAACAACCATGGAGCTAGTTGTATGCCTGGCTTCACTGCCCCTTGAAAGCCATTATCGAAGCGTCTTGCACCGTAAGAACACTGCTACTAATAATAAGTAGGATGCTTACCAAAGTCAAATATACACTTTAAGGCGATTCATACACTGCTCCGCGCTCCGTCGCCTGCCGCGGAGTGGCAGATTTTAATATTGTATGCAAGTACATCGATTAGTATAGAAAACACGCCAGGTCCAACACACCGAAAACGCGCCACGGCGCGGGAGCACGAAGCAGTGTGTGAATCGTCTTATAAACACTGAGGTCGAATACAATATGTGTATCCATTATGCTAAGTCGATTGAGTAGGTATAGTGCAGTAAGATTAGAACCCGCTGACAAATAATAAAGATTAAATTCATTGGAAAAATGTTTAGAATAAGATTATATTATTTTAAAAATAAATTAAAATGATAATAAACAAATACATAAAATACTAAATACGAGAGAATCTATAAGCCTCAAAGCTTCCAAAAAGTCTGTCGCAGACGAAATAGTCGTGCTAGTCGACCATACTACGCCTTTTGTGTCCAACGTTAGAAAATGAATAATAATATCAAAGGGGAGGAAGGACTCCATAATTATACCACTCTCATAACACACACGGTTGACCAAAACTACGAACTTTGGATTTTATTTTGTTTACATTATGGAAGAAAAATAGAATCATCTCATCTCAGCTTATATATGTCCCACTGTTGGGCTCGAGCCTCCTCCATAATGGGAGGGAAATTTACCTTACGTCGGCAGCGCCAGGTCGGCACCGATGATTGCGACGAGTTCACGGCGCTGCTCTGCGCAGGCCGTACAAACCTCGAGCGTATGCTGCGCCGTGTCCTCGTCGTAATTGAGATTTATTTTAGGAGTAAAGCTTGATAATCATGAATATTAATTATGCTGAACTCAGAGTGCCGTAACAATATAGTGAATTCAAATGCCTTAAAAAGGACTTCTTATATCGGGTGTATTTCAATTCATAGACGCCCGGCCGCCGAAGACAAAGACCGGGTGCCCGTGGCCCACTCGCATGACGTGGAGAAATACATTGCTGGGCGGATCTATAGAGTCGCGCGCCGCTTCAACTGTCACCCCGGACGGACCTAGTGGAGTGTGACCAGACCATAGCCCGCCGCGAGAAAAAAAAAAGAAGGGAATAGCAAACGCATACAAATAGCGAACAAATAAAAAGACTTATCGCATATTCTCTGATCGGC
This sequence comes from Lymantria monacha, assembly GCA_905163515.2. Classification (NCBI taxonomy): domain Eukaryota; kingdom Metazoa; phylum Arthropoda; class Insecta; order Lepidoptera; family Erebidae; genus Lymantria; species Lymantria monacha. The sequence goes on along the minus strand of LR991107.1, from coordinate 5,984,780 downwards.
GATAAGTCACCATTTATAATTAGCTTTCTAAATAAAATGTCTGTGTGTATAAGTAGCGACGTTACGAACACAAAGTGCGCAACTGAATTATTTATTAAAAGCGATCAAAATAGCTTTTATCTGTGCTAACCGGTAAATTGTACCCTTGCTGCTTCTAAATTACAGTTTTAGACTGTATATCTCTTTAGAACAATGATATAATAAGATTTAGAAGACTTTTTGATCTATGAAATAGTATTTTTCTACAGACAGGTTTATCTTCTTTCATATATATACTCGTCCTAATATTGATCATGTGGGTCTTCCATGATGAGGTGGAATTTATAATACTATACCAAACATGCTGGATGGATTGGCAAAATGGAATTTTATTTTCTTTCGTAGTAATATTATGTGCTTACGTATTTTAGTGGTTTCGAATACTTGTAGCGTAAAAAAGGATAGTGTTTCATTTTATTCTTCGTAGATATTCCTAACGCTTATACGAATATGAGCGTTATTGGTTTGGCCGTCCGTAAAAATATATATAACCATTTACTATTGGGACAAGTAAATAACAATATATGTTAATACAAAAATTATTGTTCTGAATCTGGGTATAATTTGTTTACGGTAAATATATGTTTGGTATACTTAACGTATCCCACAATATAAGGATTATTTCGTTAAAACGCTAAGCGGAATGTTGTCTTAGAATAAAAAATATGTTTCTAATATATGGGGGCATACAAATGTTTATTTATTTATTAAATTTCATTTGGCAAAACATAAACAATAGCGGACTGCCAAAGACTGTCTACCAGTCGATCATGGATAAAATAGACATATAGGTACGATATGAACATACGAGTAAATATACGAAATTATATTTGATATATTTCAATTTTAATGGAATTAAAAGAAAATAGTATATGATATGATTGATATATATTAAAAATATAAATTAAAGAAAATACACATACATAAATATTATATAAATATTAATTTAAATTACGACGAGATAACATACCGTCGGCCGTCCATTAAACACATGTTTTCTTTTATCATTTTTAAACCGCGTGGCAGCGATGGCGTAGTGATTAATTTACTGACCTTCTGTGCCACTGACATAGATTCGATTCCTACGCAAGACAATACTTTGAGTGATCGAAAAAGTTTTGTTCTGAGTTTGGGTGTAATTTGTCAGCATTAATTATATGTTTGTAAAATACCCCAAGGATCATTTTCTTAATACGGGGTAGTCTTTATAAAAAAAAACTAATTCATTAAATTAAAAAGTCACTAACCTGTTTTTTTTTGATAAAGTCAAATTCTTATAGACTTACAAAAATCCATGGTAAAAGTAAAAACAATTACCTATTGTGTTGCAAAGACTTTGAATTGAAATTTTTCATCTACGAATTGAAATACTTATACAGTCCAGTATTCCCTGATTATGATGTGCCTACAATAACCAAGTATACGGTTCAAGTAACATTACCACTTGAAACAACGTACACATAATTACGTCATTAAAATTTTAAATAAACATCACTCAAGTCGTTCACATAAATATTTACCATGCACTTACCAAGCTGATCGACAGGAAACGTAACCCATTCACGCAAACACTCCTCTACAATCTCCCTACACTTTACAGGAACTTCCGCGAGACTGAAAAAAAAACAACTCTCAAAGTCTTCCGTTGTGAACAGTGAGACAACTATTCCTTTTAAAACGTCGGCAACATCAAAAATAAATTTCAACCAATCAGAAAACAGTTAGCCACATAATGATCACACTCGTATTATTGAAAGCGCATTCACACCTACGTTAATTTGATTGAACCATTTAATACGTAGGCGTTAATTAATGTAATAAGTTTAAATTAATTTATTTCTACCGATTTGTAGTGGGTGGGGCGTAGCTTTTACATTTAATTGGATAAATACGAATGACAAATGAATTCAATAAAAAATTGGTCGTATACAATTTAAAAATGGAAAGTTAGGTGATATATTAATATAATTGTGTAATCTGTCGTTTTGATCGTGTAAGATCATTAATCAAATGGGCCCATTATATTTATTGGATTATATATAATAACTGAGAAGCAAATTGGTTACAAATTATTTTTGAAAAGAAAAGGAACATCTATTTTACGCTTATGATAAGAAAAGAACAAAATATCACTATATCTTTACCGCAAACATAGTAAAAATTAGTACTGAGTAGTGAGTAAAATAAAATCATCATTCTCCTGCTCTTATCCTCATTACTTGGGGTCGACGCAATGTGTACTCTTGTTCCCTCGCACATACTATTACCCTAGTATGAACACCAGCTTTTCACAAAGGCTTCAAATATTGTGTGCACACACACACACCTATACACATATAATCAATGTAGGTTACCTATATTTTAATTATGGCCTATAGCGACTATGTGAAGAGAAAAAAATGGTTATAATTATTGGTAAAAGTTTTATGACCAGGCGTTTGGCTGATATTAACTCTCCTCGGAAATGTAATTGTTGACCAGACGACATCGGATGGAGTTGATCCAGGTTGATATACATATAGTTCTTAGTCATCAATAACACATCCACGAGCAAAGTAAGGGCTAGTAAAAGGGGTATTATTAAAAGTAGTATTAGTAGCCGCTACCGCACGGTCAAGTGAGTTAAATAAAATTAACATCAGTGTACTTACACTTTCATGTGATAATAGAATAAGACTACAACGCATTACCACCCTTTCCTTTTCCATTGCTGATCTTAAAAGATGACTAAGGAACGCATCTGCAAGAATAACACTGCAAGAGAAGGAAGTCTAAACAATGACCAACTTGTCTCACCAGTGTATTTGTGTAGTAGGTTAATTCCTTTTCGAATTTGAAGGAGGCTCAAGACCAAGAGTGAGATAGGAGCTCAGATGATAATGATAATATTTGTGCATTGGCAGTTAAGTGTCATATAAAATTAGCATTACATACATACATACATATCATCACGCCATATCCCTTGCAGGGTAGGCAGAGAGAACAGAGTGCCAGAGAACTCTTTCTTTGCATACTTCACTCGCTTCCTCAACATTCATAATTCTCTTCATACACGCTCGCCGGTTTCGGAGACTCTTCCTTCCTTCGGTACATGACCGATCTGGTCTAGGTAGGTTAGTCTCAGTCTCCCCCGGTACCTACATCCTTCCACTTTCGCATTGTATATCTTCTTAACCAGACGTTCGTTTGGCATTCTTTCTACATGTCCGAACCATCGGAGCATTCCCTTTCGCATCTTTACACCAATACTCTCTTTCATACCTACTCGCTACATGAGTAGATATAGCTACATAGCTACACCACACATTGCCTTAGAAAAAGTAGATAATGCATATAGAGATATTTTTTTCAACTAATTATGCCATCGACACCTATCAAATATGATTACGATTCCCCAGGATTTCGTTTTCAAAATGAGACATCCCAGAAATTTGTTCCATTAATTATACCTATAATATATCATTAATACTATATAAAAACACTCTTTCAACAAGTACATATTTACTTTCGTCTCAGAACATTAAAAAATAATGGCATCAAGTTATCCAATACTATAATAATACGCCAAATGAAGTCCAATTTTATTGCCTCAATTATTTTAGGGAAACTTAAAAGCAAAGCAAATAAATCTTGTCCCACAATATCATGTATAATAAAACAATCAATGAATCGATAACGTTACTGACAACCGTTGCTAATAAAACAAACTGTCAATCGCCCGTCCGCGTCTTATCGCAAGATCACACAATAAAAAAATACCTCAATTTCACAAAGGAGCGAATGTGATCGCAGTAACGAGATAAGATATAAAAGAGGGGTAAAATGAACAAGGGAAATAAGTCATTAATAGAAATAACACGATATCAGTTTGTGGGGATCAGAAACAAGATGACGTTGTGGGTAGGGCAGCGAAATAGCGTAACAACCCCTCTTATAGTAAGTAAAATTTTCATCCCTTGTAGCGAAATTAATAATTATTGTTATGTTTAGTAAATTAAAATAAAACAATTTAATACTTGATAAAAACTTCGCATAAGGGTGGCTTACTAATATATCTTTTTAACTGTAACAATATATAAAAATTCAAACATGCGTACTCCAATTTTCAACCCGATTATTGATACTTTAAGCCGTACTAGGCAATGCGTCTCTATCTCTATCATTTTATTCAATTTGTTCAAAATATTACACGCGGAATTCTGATATTAGATATATCAGAATTCCGCGTGTATAACACACATTATACAAGTTCACAATTTTCTTTTAACTACATAAATAAATATAATCTTAAATTCAAATTCACGTTTTACATACATAGTAAAATAGCAAAACAATTTATAAAATTGATTTATTCCCATTTTGTTATTTTAAAAAAAATGTAAGGAATTTTTCCGTGTGGTGACGGTGTAAAAATACAATTCACCACTTGCTCGAAGGTGATTGTAAAAGACGAAAATTCTATGTGAAAGAAGTAAAACTTGAAATATAATCCTATACCGACACGTCTGACCAGCGTGGTAGGTCAACTTTCTTCCAAGTGTGACGGAGGCTCAAACCTCGAAGTGGGACACATGTGCGCCTGAGATGAAGCATAAATTATTAATGACACATCCTTTTTTTTTAAATTCATCTCAACCTACATATGTCCCACTATTGGGTTCGGGCCTCCTCCATAATGTGAGGGAAATTAGCCTACTATACCGCGCTAGTCAGACGTGTTGGTATAGGGTTTAATTTCGGTTTTCCTTCTCTTGCACATCACATCTTGTATGCATATTATATCCCTTAATAAACTTTTACGATAACCACGGGCAAGAGAGGGGATGGTGAATTGTATTCTTACTCCGTCACCACACGGAAAAATGACATATTCTATAATAGTAAATTTAAATTTAAATTACAATTAAAACATGATAATTGTGGATATTTAGATACGATATAAGCTTTCACTAATAAGACGTTGTATAAATGATTGGACAATAATTCCCCTAACCTAATAATACTTTTAATTATATTAATATCTATTAAAATAGATACAGATCTACAATTAGATCAGCGCCTTACTTAATTAAAAACTCTGTTGTGTCACTCTGGTGCGATGTTATCTTTTAATATTCTCGAGGGTACTTTCCACCCCAGGTGGTAGGGTTGCCAATCGTATCTTCTAATAAAATACCTCATTTTATATATAAAATATCATATTCCTCTTCTCATAAGCTTTACTATTTGGGACATAAGCCTTATCCTAATAAGACGGATAATGGACTTACTATATTATTGGTAAGACAGATAGATATAGTGACTTATTTCTATTATTCCTTCTCTTCATCTTGATCATCTCAGCTCATATATGTCCCACTGGGGCTCGAGCCTTCTCCATAACGGGAGGGAAATTGACCCATTATACCACGCTGGTCAGACGCGTTGGTATAGGGTTCCGCTTCTAGTTTTCCTTCACTTGCATAGATATTATATGCGTTTTATATTCCTAAGTCGTCTATTACGATCACTCACAGGTAAGATAGGGGGTGGTGAATTGTATTCTTACTCCGTCACAACACAGATAATTTCTTCTTTTGCAATGATATTATCTATTCGCATTATTTACTTTTACTGCACCTGCGGGATAAGAGGTAATGTAGATTATATTCTTACTCTGTAATGACAAGAAAAGCAAGTTAAACAATATAGTAATCCATTAAATAAGTCTGTTCAGAAAGTGGAGGCACTGGAGAGAGCGTGTCCACTTCGGAGGGCTAGAAAGAATAAAGGTTGAAAGGTTGCAAGAAGAGTGTGTAAGAAAAAAGTATGCAGAGGGTGTCCGAGAACGGCTGACAATGGCAAGCCAGCCGCAATCGGACATTGAAGAATGCTGGAGAGTATTGAAAGAGAGTATGGTAGATACAGCGAAAGAAGTATGTGGAAGTTCAAAGAAGCATAGAAAAACAAATGGTGATGCATGGTGGGATGCGGAAATGGCAGCTCCCGTAGAGCAAAAGAAGAAAGCGTGGCTGGACTATATCTCTTCTTTGAATCTGAATGACAGTATGACTGAACAGAAGAAAGAAATATATCGGCAATGTAAGAATGACACCAAGGCCTTAGTGAAAGAGAAACGTGATAGAGCAAATATGAGTGCAAAAGATAGGCTGACTAAAAACTTCGAGGGTAACACCAAACTCTTTTGGAGGGAGGTGAAGAAATCTCGGTGTGGTTGGTCAGCCTTCAGAATGAATAAAATAAGGTCTAAAGGTGGAGACATTCTTACACAAACACAAGATGTGTTAAGCTAATGGAGTGATTATTTTGGCGATATGTATGCGGATGCTCGAGTTGGCGCTGGTGTCGCATGTGGTTTGGTAGATCAACATTCGGCACCGGCGTCCTCCAATGGCATCAGTATGGATGAAGTTGAATGGGCGATAAGAAGTTTGAAAAATGGTAAGGCAGCGGGCATTGACATGGTATCTGCCGAGATGATCAAGCTTGGTGGATCCTGTGTTTGGGAAGCGTTCCTGTTGCTCCACAATTTATGTTGGAGCTCAGCAATGGTTCCCAGGGACTGGAATAGCACAGTCATCGAGCCTTTGTTAAGAATAAGGGAGCACGTTATGACTGAGCAAATTACAGAGCCATAAGCTTGACCAGTTTGGCAGCAAAAGTGTACGGTAAAATTATTGAAAGGAGAATGAGGATGGTGTCCGATGGTTTACTGTGTGAGACACAAGGAGGTTTCAGGAGTGGAAGGGGATGCATGGATCAAGTGTTCTCTCTGCGCAACATTGTGGAGAAGCATCTGGCCCTAGGTCAGAGGGTTTTCTGCAGTTTTGTGGATCTGGAGAGAGCATTTGACACGGATGTACGAAAGGAACTTTGGGACATTTTACCGAAGTATGGTATTAACGGTAAACTGCTACAGGCTGTGCAGTCCAGTTACATGGGCTGTAGAGCCTGTGTGCGGCTGGATGATGGAATGTCGCCTTGGTTTGAAGTCAATATCGGCGTTAAGCAGGGGTGCGTTCTGTCAGCCAGGCTGTTTATCATATATGTGGATAAATATCTCCAAACGTTGAACGATATAAATGTGGGAGTCCAAATGGGCGACTCAGTGATCCCTGCTCTGCTTTATGCAGATGATGCAGTCCTGCTGGCACAGTCAGCGACTGACCAGAGTCAGACCCTAGTCGACACAATGACAGAAGATTGTAAGAAAAGGGGTCTACGCGTGAATGTGAGCAAAACCAAAATAATGGTCTTTGAAAGAGATGAAGCCAGAACAGATGTAAGAGTAAAAATAGTTAATGATGTAATAGAGCAAGTGGAACTCATCCACATCCACTTGCATATCTTGGATGTGGATTTAGCCGAGATGGAAGGTACACCACTGATATAGAGCGAAGAGTGAATGTGGGGAATAGAGTGAACGGAGCATTGGGACAACTTCTCGGTAGCCACCACCTCAGTCAGAAGGCACATGTAGCAATACATAACGCTGTGCTTGTCCCAACATTACTATATGGAAGCGAGAGTTGGGTATGCAGAAAAGAGCATGAAAGAAAAATTAATGCGGTCGAAATGCGATCTCTACGGAAAATCTGTGGAGTTAGGCTGACCGACCGCATTCGCAACGACGACGTAAGAGAGCGAGTAGGTATGAACGAGAGTATTGGTGTAAAGATGCGAAAGGCAATGCTCCGATGGTTCGGTCATGTAGAAAGAATGCCGAACGAACGTCTGGTTAAGAAGATATACAATGCGAAAGTGGAAGGATGTAGGTACAGATTGGTCACGTGTTGAAAGGTGGAGTCAAGAGTCTCCAAAACCCAGGAGCGTGTATGAAGAGAATTATGAATGTTGAAGAAGCGAGTGAAATATGCAAGGATAGAGTTCTCTGGCACTCTGTTCTCTCTGCCTACCCTGCAAGGGATATGGCGTGATGATACGTATGTATGTTAAATAAGCAAAAATATTACCATCATCTCATTTCATAAATGTTCCACTGTGATCGAGCCCCCTCTAAAATAGGAGACAAACTGAACTGATCACGCTGGTCTGAAAGATTACTATAGGTTCTCATATTCAGTTTTTCTTCTCTTACATAGATATATACGTATTACATCCCTTAGAAGGGTTTAACATGCATTACAAGCAAGATAGGGTGTTCTAAATTCTAATCTTACCCCGTTACAGTAAGGAATATATATATATATATATATATATATATATATATATATATGCATTTATGCTAAAGAAATGACATCAAGCTGGCGGCTGACCGTAAAACTTTGACAAAACCTTGGCGTATGACATACTTTATCTTAGCCTAAACTTTTAGCTTCGGCATAAAGATATTTTAATATATATAATTTTAAAAAGATTTTCTCAGAAACATTTTATTCCTTGTTTTTTTATTTTATAAAATGCTGACAACCTTAACCAGGTGGTGAATTATGCTACGATTCTCAGAGAATAATCCTTGTATTAATAATAAGACTAGTGTTGTTCTGAAATGTTTTATCTCGTAATATCAGGGATTACAATTGTGGCGTGTTCTATTTTTTATCCTCTTTATAGTGGTGATATTGTGATAATTAAAACCATTTAGTTAATACTGAAGGAAGATGGAGTCAAGAGTCTCCGAAACCGGCGAGCGTGTATGAAGAGAATTATGAATGTTGAGGAAGCGAGTGAAGTATCCAAGGATAGAGTTCTCTGGCACTCTGTTCTCTCTGCCTAACCTGCAAGGGATATGGCGTGATGATATGTATGTATTTAGTTGATATACGGAATTTGAAAGTGACTCGTTGAACTCAAAGAAATTGTATTCTTATTCCGTCACCACACGAAGAGTGCAATTATATTCATATATATAATTTACCACCACCTTTCTTGCCCGTGTGTATCGCAAAAGCCGACTAAAGGATAAAATATGAAGAAAACACAAGAAAAAGCAAAGACTAACGTTGAAAAAGATACTACCCTATATACTAACCCACCTGATCATCGTGACATAGTAGATCAATTACACATCCATTACTGAGAAGGCTCGAGACCAGCAGTGGGATTGTATAGAAGGTAAAAGGATGATGATCAAATATAATTCATAGGATTTATATAAATTCAATAACTGAATTAAACAATGATTATTATTATGAACTTGAATTAAAACATGAAGGAAGGAAGGCACTGAAGGAAGGTGGAGTCAAGAGTCTCCGAAGCCGGCGAGCGTGTATGAAGAGAATTATGAATGGTATGTATGTATGTATGAATTAAAACAACTAAAGACCTTATTAGTTTGACAGAGGGATATGACATCCGAATAAATCATTTGCCCTTCATATTAGTAAGGAGGGAGCAGCTAATATTGTTGCTACCATCTATCCCTCCTTGCCGTATAAATAATCACCAACTATTAAAATCTCCGAAACACACTGTATCTCATGGTATAAGCATTATTCCGATCGGCTCAGTAGTTTGCGCAGTAAAACCGAACAAAAAACCGGGCTCTGTATTTATTAGTGTACGGTATGCACAGCCTGCAGTGGACTGTATGAACTAAGTTTACTGAACTAGGTGAGGAACTGATATTATCCTATCCCTGCAAGCCGCGAAGAAGTAATTAAAAAATACTCCACCAACCTTTCATCCACTTTCGCCGAGGGCAGTAGTGTCGTCGCAGTAGGCTCGCCAAACCGCGCGGTCAGCTTCACTATATTCTATACAACTATGCAGTTCACAGCACCACAAAACACTATTATGGTGGTTCCAACAGTTCCGTTAAACAATGTCCTACCAAGGATTAAGCAGGTGCGGCAATTACGAATACACCGAGTGGCACAACCGCCTGGCGGACCGAGTTGTGTCGAATCTTCTACTCAACTGTCATAACGACGGTTGCAGAATCGAAGTTGTGAAGTTTCTCCAAATACCCTCCACATAACTTGCAAGGACCGAACATACCCCTCACCGAATTCAACATGATGAATTCCCCATTCTAAATTAAAGAGCAAGTAAGGGATATACAATCCACTAACCTATGTAAACAAAACACATAGAATAAATAAACCTTTAGTGAGGTATATTTTTGAAAAAAAAGAATAATAATAATTAATTAATCTAGATAAACAATAAAATTTAACCTAAGAAAAAAATAAAATGTAATTAATTTGCATACGGTAATGGACAAATTTTATTCACCGGTCTCTTAATTAGACCATTTTTAGTTCTCAAAGTAACTACACGAATAATGCCATCAACGCCCTCGTGTGTTGTTTCAATTCTACCAAGAGGCCACTGCAATGGGCGCGTCAAATTTGATTTCAGTAAAACTAAATCACCAATCTTTACGTTAGGAGGTGAGGCAAACCACTTCTCTCTTTGTTGCAGAGTATGAAGATAGTCATTTGACCAGCGCTTCCAAAATAACTGTGATATTTTTTGAATTGACTGCCAACGAGATAATCTATGTTGAGGAACGTCCTCATAATTATATTCAGGCACAGCCACTAAGCTTTGTCCTATCAGGAAATGACCAGCAGTTAATACATCGAACTCGTTTGGGTTTTCAGATAGTGTACATAAAGGGCGTGAGTTTAATACAGCCTCTATTCTGCAGAACACAGTTAACAACTCTTCCAGAGTGAGACTTCTATCACCTACAATACGTTGTAAAATGTGTTTCGTACTTTTTATCCCGGCTTCCCAAAGTCCACCCATGGAAGCTGCGTTAGGAGGATTTGTCCTCCACTCTACTTGCCGCGCGGTTAATCCTACGAGTACCTCGTCATGAATCTTATTACCATTTAAAAATCTAAGTACCTCCTTGAGATGCTTGGCTGCCGATACATAATTCGTCCCGCAATCGGAATATAAACAAGTACTTAATCCGCGACGGGCCACGAAACGGTCATATGCAGCTAGAAAACATTCAGCTGATAAATCAGTTAACACCTCGCAGTGTACTGCTTTTGTTGAAAAACATACAAATAGGCATAGATAAGCCTTGTATATTTTTGCGTTACGACGTGTACTTTCTTTTACAAGGAATGGACCACCTATATCTGTACCTACATGGCTGAATACCTTATCAACCTTAAGTCGGGACATGGGCAACGTACCCATTTGAGGTTGTAATGCAGTAGGTCGGCATTTAAAACACACCTTACACTTTGTCAGTACCGATCGAGTGATGCTACGAGCACCAACGAGCCAATAGTTTTGACACATTAGACCTTGTAATGTACGAGGCCCTACGTGTAGGTATTTTACGTGCAAATATTCGATTAATAATTTACTTGTATGGCATTTTGGTAGCAAAACCCGGTGCTTCGTATTGTACGGAAGGTCAGATTGTGAGATACGACCCCCCACCCTGAGGACTTTATTTTCAACGAAGGGTGATAGTTTACGTAAAGAGGCTACAAACTTACCCTTTTCTAACGCTACTATTTCAGATTCAAAGTGATTTTGTTGAATAATTCTAATAATTGAATCATGACCTTTGCGCAACTCAAAGGTCGTTAGAGGGCCTAAAGACCGATTTGAAATTTTACACTGAAGATTTATAATAAATCTATGACACCATGAAATAATACGCTGTAATTTATTAAAAGAAGAACACTTATTAAATATTTCTTCAAGGTCATTTTTAATTTCAACTTTTAGAGAAGAATTAAAACTAAATGTTGCACTATTTGATTTAAGTTCGGGAATCTTGAAGTTATGATTTAATAAATATGGTTTTATAGGCCACTTTTGTTGGTTATCATATAGCCAATCGGGGCCGTGAATCCACTCTGTAGCTCTTTCCACGAAGTGAGCAGGCAACGTTCCACGTGAACATATGTCTGCAGCGTTATTTTCGCCCTTCACGTGATACCAACAACTAGGTGGTACTGCGGCAATAATGCGACTAACACGGTTAGCCACAAAAGTTTTTAACGTGTATGGTTGTGTATGTATCCAAGCCAAAACATTTTTCGAATCGCTGAGCGCAAATATAGAAACAGATAAATTATTATATCGCTTAAGTTTTGTACGACAAAACTTACAACCTTCGATAGCAGCACGGCTGCTTCGAGTTCGAGTCTAGGTATAGACAAGAGTGGGTTTAACGGCGCAACCTTTGACTTACTAGTCAGCAGTCGAACCTTCACTTCACCTATATTGTTTATACTACGTATATATAAGCACGTTGCGTATCCACGGGATGACGCATCGCAAAATGCTATTAATTGTATTTCACTAAAATTAGGTATTAAGATGTGACGCTCAAAACGCAATTCAGTCAAAAGTGGTAGATCGGAGATGAATCGATTCCACTGTGAGCACGGCTCAGGTGGTAGTTGCTCATCCCATGCGACTCCAATCTTCCAGAGATCTTGCATGATACACTTTGCGACAAACGTACATGGTGAAATAATACCTACAGGATCGAATATGCTCGCCAGTAGTTTTAAAACTGATCGTTTGGTCTGTTTATTATCAGTCATGTTATAGGAAAACGCAAAACTGTCACAGGCAGGTAACCATGTCAACCCTAACACCTTAAGGGAGGATGATAACGTATCATCTTGAAAATCGATGGTTACAACTTGATTTGACTGCATATGAGTAAGTAACTCGGGACAGTTGCTAGCCCATTTTCTTAAATCAAAGCCACCACTTTTAAGAAGTGTCAGCAAATCATCCTGCAACGTGCAGGCCTGTTCTAATGATGGGCAGGACCATAATACGTCATCAACGTAGAAGCCTTGTTTGAGCACCTTTGCAGCCTCTGTACGCGGACGTTCAGCATGAGTGAGCTCATCCTCAGCTAGCTGATGCAGCGTGCGCACAGCTATGTAAGGTGCACTACGGAGACCGTAGGTATTCGTTCGAATTTCGAAGACGCGAACTGGCTCCGTTGGAGATTCTCGCCAAAGAATGTGCTGGTACTTCCTATCAGCAGGATCAATCAGAACAGCCCGATACATCTTTGACACATCAGCAGTGAAACAAACTTTATATAACCGAAAGCGAATTATAATCTTTAGTAAGTCTGGATGTAGTTTTCTGCCTGTCAAGAGTGCATCGTTAATTGAAATACCATTCTTAGGTTGTGCTGAACCGTCGTAAACAACGCGCAGAGGTGTACTTACGGACGATGGACGCAGAACACAATGGTGCGGTATATAATATCCTGACTGCTCAGGACCTTGATATAACTCCATGTGTCCAAGAGATTCATACTCTCGCATGAAGTCAACATAAGACTTATGAAGGTCTGGCGATCGCGCCAGGCGGCGCTCGACCTGTTTAAGCCTTGTTATAGCCACATCATAAGAATCACCAATAGGTGCATGGTGTGGGTTTAATAAAATGGGAGAAACATAACGACCATTTTCATCACGACAGTGTTTTTCTGTGTACATTTTTTCGGCTAACTCCTCCATAGGATCCGTTGGAACTTCACACGGTAAAGATTCCAACTCCCAAAACCGTTTAAGTGTATCATTTAAATAATTATTTTCAATTGTGTACGACACAAATGACGTTGCACACGGTACAACATCGAGACTGTTAGAGCAATTTTTTAACCCTAGTCTCCCAGTTATGACGTAACCAAATATGCTCCCCAATGCCACTGGTACATCTTTATTTATTATAAATTTTGTCCCGTCATAAATATAGGGAAACACTTCACCCGATAAAATAATGTCAATCGGGGACGTTGTATAAAAATACGGATCAGCTAATTGTAAATCTTTATACTTAGTAATCAACTTATCGAGAATAAGTACGTTTGGCAAATCGGATGTAATTTTAGGTAAAATTACAGCATCAATGTTAAACACCGGCGTGTTATTGTAGCGCGGCTGAATAACACACGAAGCCATTCCATAATTTTTTACATATTCGCCACCTAGTCCGAAGATATTATATGGACATTTATTAGCTGATAATCCTAACCGTTGAAAACAATCTAACGTAATAAAATTACTTTGCGCCCCAGAGTCAATTAATACGCGCACGGGCTGATAATTATTAAACGCGTTCAAAACATTCACAACAGCTGTTCCCAAGATAACTGTACAGTTAGAAGTATGCGTAGACGTCAGATGACACACCGTACTGATAATTGATTGTTCGTCTCCCTTGCACGGCGCAAGAGCGGTCTCAGTCGAAATCAGCTGATTCGAACACGGTTTGTTATTATCTATCGCGCTAACTTCACGATGTAACAGAACATGATGCGGTAAATTACAGATTAAACATTTAAAATTACTTTTACACGCCTTAACGGTATGATTTGATTTTAAACAATTATGACATAATTTTAATTCATTCGCACGGCGAATACGTTGCTCATTAGACAATTTACGAAATTGTTCACAACGGAAAATCATATGATTACTATCACAATGTACACATAAACCCTTTAACCCAGAGCGTGTAGAAGATAGCGAATGCTTTTTTGTATCCTTTTGTCGCGAATCATTTTGTTGATATTTATTAGAATACACATTAGAATATGACGCAGAATGATCTAGAACTTTTATTTGATTATGTATAAATAATGCTAATTCATCGAAGGTAGGAATGGAATTTTGATCTAATTTTTGTTCAAAATATTTTCGAGTTTGTGGATCTAATGCCCTTAACGCAATATGACACATTCGATAACTGCTTAAATCTTTAATATTAAGTGCCTGTATTGCCTTATACGAATGTTCGAAGTTCTCAATAAACATGTTCAAATCAGCAGACGATTCCTTGCGTAACGGTGAAAAGTTTAACATTTTATCTAGGTACCTACCACCAATGTGCGGCTGATCATGTACTAACGAGCAAAATGTTTCATAAAATGTATTAAAATTCTCAATATCCGAATTAAATGTAAATAATTCAAGTTTAGGCAGGCGAGGGCGGGACTCCATGGTAACCAAGCGATTCTCACCGTTATTGCCGATGCGTGCCGAGCTATATTTCGAAGCACATAATTTCACTCGAAAATATAGTTCATCAAAACTTTGTAACTCTTGACTTCTAAGTATTGACTCAGAATCAACTAAAAGTTCTTGTTCGAATATATCGAATATTATTTTTTTCGAATGAACTACGTAGGTCACTAATTTCAGAGACGTGCAATAAAAACAATTCTTTCGTATCAGAATTCGATAAATCGTGGGACATATCATATACCTTTTGCATTTGTGAAAACAAGAGTTGTTTTCGTTGAATTAACACGGTTAATTCTTTGGGTAATGGATTTTTCTTATCACTAGAAGTTTTTGCTTTAGGTGCCGCCATCTTGTGAAACAACACACGTAGCCCAATGAAATTATAAAATTAATATTATATTACTTTCACTAATACTTGTTACCTATACAATTTAATTATATAACACTTAGCTGAATAATTGTACGACAAAAAATAATTTATGTGTTTTGTTTATATTGTATACTTCGTATAGTGGAGAAAAGTAAAGTACATAAGATATGTATAGAACGTCTACACAATGAAATTATAATTTCATTAAATAATGGGGAATAAGAAGTAATTGGCACGGCCAATATAAATAAATTATATGCTAAGAACGTCTTAACATATATGATATTTATTGGGAGGTATTCTAACACGGTTAGAAATAACGGTACAGAACGTCTGAACTGTCTAAATACCTGGGAATTACGAATTCCTAGGTGAGGTATGAGACCTTAGGAGCGGTATCCTGGGTCGAAGTGACCAAAAAAAAGACTGTACGGTATGCACAGCCTGCAGTGGACTGTATGAACTAAGTTTACTGAACTAGGTGAGGAACTGATATTATCCTATCCCTGCAAGCCGCGAAGAAGTAATTAAAAAATACTCCACCAACCTTTCATCCACTTTCGCCGAGGGCAGTAGTGTCGTCGCAGTAGGCTCGCCAAACCGCGCGGTCAGCTTCACTATATTCTATACAACTATGCAGTTCACAGCACCACAAAACACTATTATGGTGGTTCCAACAGTTCCGTTAAACAATGTCCTACCAAGGATTAAGCAGGTGCGGCAATTACGAATACACCGAGTGGCACAACCGCCTGGCGGACCGAGTTGTGTCAAATCTTCTACTCAACTGTCATAACGACGGTTGCAGAATCGAAGTTGTGAAGTTTCTCCAAATACCCTCCACATAACTTGCAAGGACCGAACAATTAGTATAATAACCGAATTAAACTATTATTATTAATAACTTGAATTAAAACAACTAAAGACCTTATTAGTTTCACAAAAGGGATATGAAACGAGAATAATCATTTGCCCTTTATTATTCTACTTCATGTAACCTATTATAATAAAAACAAATTATATAAAACACATTTAAAATTTTGTATTCAAATTGTTTCTATAGCGCTTAGTAAATTAAGGGTACCTTTGGCGAATGTTAAACCAATTATATAATTATAATTTAAGCTCAACATAATAACTGTGTTACAATAATTGTAAGAATTTGTAATGTAATTACAAGTGTTAGTGAAATTTTTCATACAAGCATAGGTATACAATATACATATAATTTTACACATACATATCATCACGCCATATCCCTTGCAGGGTAGGCAGAGAGAACAGAGTGCCAGAGAACTCTATCTCTGCATACTTCACTCGCTTTCTCAACATTCATAATTCTCTTCATACACGCTCGCCGGTTTCGGAGACTCTTGACTCCACCTTCCTTCTTATAATTTTATATGCCGTATATATATATAATTTTATTATTAAAAGTTCTAACGACTTGAACCTGGGGTATTTTTAATGTAATTTTATTTCGCACTAATGAGTTCTATAAAGATGTTTTAAAACTATGTTATTTAATATCAATGTATCAGTACCTAGATGTGTGGTAGCGGCTACGAATACTACCAACCCTTACTCTGCTCGTGGATGTCGTAAAAGACGACTAAGAGCATTCTCTCGACCTGGGTCAACATCATCTGTTGCCGTTCGGTCAACAATTACATTCCCAAGGAAGGTTAACGTCAGGCAGGTGGCTGGTCATAAAACTATTGCCAATAACTTTTGCAATATGTACTATGAAAGAAGAGTACATATTGTATCGACCTCAAGTAATTGAGATAAGAGTAGGAGAATGATGATGATGATCAACAGGTCTGATCAGCTTGAGTACCTATTCGGGAAATTAATCTTAAACCCAATAACAACACGTCTGACCAGCGTGGTACTAGTTCAATAAGACTCCCATTATGGAGGAGGCTCGAGCCCAACAGTGGGACATGTATGAGCTGAGATTAGATGAGTTGTTAGAAGTCTCTTAGTAGTCTTTTACGACATCCACGAGCAAAGTAAGGATTGCTAGTATTCGTAGCCACTACCACACAGCTTCACGATCAGACCTGTTGTTATAAGACTTTATTTTGAATTTTCCTTAAGTATATCCCACTATGGCTACATGCTGGCATCACTTAATCGCCTTTTACGATCACCCACGGTTAAGATATGTAGTGGCGAATTGTATATACCATACGGAAAGTGAAAATCTTAATCAAAATATAAATAAACGAACTCGTATAAAGTTACGATCAAAGCCGTAGTTTCAAATATTCAATCCATACCATGTGACACGTCACAATTTGCGACAAATTACCTTCACTTCAAATATTAATCACAGCTATTAAATTTGCCATTATAAGTTGACATCCACATTTGAATTGAGCTGATGTATTATAAACAGTTGGGAGTCTCTAATTATATTGGTGATATAAATCAATCGATCACACTGTCGATTGCTTCGGGTTTAATTGGCCCAAAGAGAACTGAATTTGATTTAGAATGGATTCCTTCATCAATTACACGTTGTTAATATTAAGAAACCAACTCCATACAAAAGGTTCACGAACTCTATTATAATTTGATGATCATAACAACATTTGGATCATGGAGCTACTCGTAGTTACTCGTATATTCATTTCATATCAACTCATATGACTATCGAGTCTCTTCCATAATGGCAGGGATATTGACTTCGGGGAATTGTCCGGTCAACCGACGCGAGGCCACCGCGTGAGGACGACGCCTCGACGGCGAAATCTGTCGGGGCGTCAACAGGAGAGGAGCCCGAGAGGGCACACCGCCGAGCGGGCCACCGAAGACAAAGATCGGGTACCGGTGGCCCGCTCGCATGGCGAAGAAGAGGTGCTTGCAGGGTGGGTCAATGGGGTTGCGCGCCGCCTCTTCCGTCACCCCGGACCGATTTGGCGGGGTGCGACGTCCATGGCCCACCACAAAAAAAAAAAAAAAAGGGGATATTGACTTATTTATCCAAATGAAAATAAAATTGAAAATTTACATTTCAAAACTATTCATCATATCATCTCGGCTCATATATGTCACCCTGATGAGCTCAAGCCTCCTCCTCCGTAAGGGGAGTGAAATTGACCTACTACACCACATGCTCAGACATGTTGGTATAGAGCTTTGTTTCGAGTTTTACCTATCTTGCATATATTTTATATGCGTTTTATAATCCATAAGTCGTCACTTACGATCATCCACGGGTAAGATAGGGGCCGTGAATTATATTCTTACTCTATCACAAGGAAAGATAATATGTCACTTTATCATCCCCCAAACCTCCTA
Organism: Lymantria monacha; assembly: GCA_905163515.2. Classification (NCBI taxonomy): domain Eukaryota; kingdom Metazoa; phylum Arthropoda; class Insecta; order Lepidoptera; family Erebidae; genus Lymantria; species Lymantria monacha. Next base: position 5,966,120 of record LR991107.1, on the reverse strand, counting down.
CATACTAAATCTCATGGAAATCGTTGGGAGTCCTTTCCGAAGTTCTAAATATTTAGACATATACAAGAACTGCTCAATTAAAGGTATTAGTCAGATACTCAGATAGGTAATCCATATCGGTTATATAAAAATCAGTGCAATAACGTATGCATATAGTATTAGCGCGCGAGTACAAAATAGTTTTTGAAAAGTGGCTTCGGTAAAATAAAAATAAATCCTGATAACGTGTTATCAACTGAAGTATCACCAGTGAAACACATTTTTTTTTTTGAAGTGAAAAAAAGTGTTCTTTAGGCGCGTTGAGCGTTTTTGGAGGGGAAAAACTTATAGGTTCGCGTCACCGACATGCTAATGCTAATAGTATATCTATAGCTATGTGAAAACTTCTTTAGGCGCGTTGAGCGTTTTTGGAGGGGAAAAACTTATAGGTTCGCGTCACCGACATGCTAATGCTAATAGTATATCTATAGCTATGTGAAAACTTCTTTAGGCGCGTTGAGCGTTTTTGGAGGGGAAAAACTTATAGGTTCGCGTCACCGACATGCTAATGTTAATAGTATATCGGCAGTCCCCATGACTGCCTGTTGTTTTTTTTGGTTGACAATGGATGCGTCTCGCCCCGCCAAATCGTTCCGGGGTGACGGAAAGGCGCCGCGTGACCCCATAGACCCACCGTAAAACTCCCCTCTTAGCCGTGCGAGCGGGCCACCGGTACCCGATCTTTGACTTCGGCGGCCACCAGTGGAAACCCTAGGACATTTAAAACACCAATCGGGGCCGCCAATCTTCATAACAAGCGTGGCGATTATCAAATTTCCCCTTCTTAAGGCAATCAGAACAACAAAGAACCTCGATGCGCTGAAGAAAACGATAATGAGATGACAAAATAGCATAAAAGTAAATTTATTTTATTTCAAGTAATTTTATTTGAAACGTATAAAGATACACATACATAAATACATATCATCACGCCATATCCCTTGCAGGTGTAGGCAGAGAGAACAGAGTGCCAGAGAACTATATCCTTGCATACTTCACTCGCTTCCTCAACATTCATAATTCTCTTCATACACGCTCGCCGGTTTCGGAGACTCTTGACTCCACCTTCCTTCAGTACATGACCGATCTGGTCTAGGTAGGTTAGTCTCGGTCTCCCCCGGTAACTAGATCCTTCCACTTTCGCATTGTATATCTTCTTAACCAGACGTTCGTTCGGCATTCTTTCCACATGTCCGAACCAATGTAAAAAAATGATAACTCTTAAGGTATAATTACTGTTGTATGAGACATAGAGACCCCTTCATAGGTAGCTAACTTCAAAATAGAAGTATTGTATGACATTCAATTTCCCATCTCGTATTATATTTTTATCTTTAAAGGAGACGTGTGCCATCTACCCGACATTGTTTAGACATTGTACAGATTTAATACTCTAACTTTGCAATTAGAATTGTATTAAACGATGACACAACCCTGTCATTCAAATTATAATACTAAAATTTAGCATTTAACATGCTTGATTATTTATAAAAAGTTGATTACGAGCGAAAAATTATCCCATATGTGACAATCATCAATCAAATTTTAGTAATTCTAAAAAGAAGTTCTGCCTTACGGCACAAGTTCTTTTTAAATAATAAATATCACCATATCATTTTATCTTCATCATCATCCTACTCTTATCAGAATCACTTGAGGTCGACACATTATATACTTCCTTTTTCATCGCACATATTGCAAAGTTATTGCCAAAAGTAGTAATAGCCAGCACCACACAGCGCCATTAAAAATATTATAGTTCGGAATAGAAAGTAATACCAAACTATGATAATTTTATTTTGTTTAAAAGTAACTATTCTATCCATCGATTAATCTGCAGTCCGCTGTTGTGACGATTCCTGTAGCTCTATATATTCCTGTAACTCCTATGCGGGACATATTGTATTCTTCCCTAGTCCCTATAAAAAGAATAACTAGTCCATTGTAATATTTCCATATGAGCAATTTAAGTACTACTTTATTTACATTTATATATTAACTTTTTACCAATGACACTTAAGTTTTATGTGTATCACACAAATCAATAGTGGTAGGACCACGCTGTTGGCAGTTCACAGCCACAGGACATCTGTCTACAGCCACGGGCCGGTCCGACCGGGGTACTACCACACTCTCGCAGAAGATCGATGTCTGAGTAATGGCAATGTGCTATTGCTCTTCGTTCGGGGAGCGAGAGAGCCGGAAGCCCAACTGGGTGAGTTTGGGGATTTTATTATAAGGCAGCAGTCTGAGCTATACCCTTGGTATTGCAAAAGTCCATGGGCGGCAGTGATACTTACCGTCAGGTGTGCTGTTTGCTCGTTTGCCGCCATAAGCAATAAAGAAAAGTGTGTGATCACCATCTCCTCAAATTTGGGTATCGTTAGTAAAAACGAGTATTAAGTACATAAAAGAAAAAAAAACTGATATTACTTGTACAAAGACATAAGTATATAAACAACAAAAAACCTAATATTACTTACTTGATATTTTTTTTTGATCCCATTGCCGTATTTTAAAAACGAATTACAGTTGGGTAGCCCCTAATTTCGTATGCATCACGACGTCAGACATTCAGGATCCGCAGAAAAAAATTGGGGTTCCACAAGACAATGGAACCGAGTGACCTATAAAACGTTAGGATATAATATTTTAAATACTAAATATAAGTTTTTAAAATATATGATCTATCGTAGATAGTTTATTTCTCGATACAAGCAATAAGAAAATAAAAATTAATGAACACAGCTTATTCTTAAAATAGTCATAGGTTATGTATTCCTGTGAACATATTGTGATGCGTCAACAAAATTAATCTTAATATTTATAAATTACGCGTCACATTGTTTGTCCGCGATGGACTCCTAAAGTACTTAACCGATTTTAATCAAATTTGCACAGCATGTGTAGTTTGATCCAACTTAAAAGATAGGATAGCTTACATCTCAATTTATAGTCACAATATCATTTTATTGCAAATTATTTATCTATTATTTGACAGTCACAATTATCTGTTATCTATTGACTGGATTGAGTAAGTATTTAATATATTGCGCTATGTTAAACGTAAATACGTTTCATATAAGCTACAATTTATTAGCATAACCACCACGTGTTACTGAGGTTACCTTAGCCACAGCAACGCGTGGCCGGGTCTGCTAGTGTATATCTATAAAAGAGGATGTTTGTATACATGGCATTGCTAAATTCAGAAACTATTTGAACGATCATTATGAAAATTGATATGTAATTGTAAATGTATTCTTTCATGGAGGTTTATATGCTCATAGATGTCAGTCGCCACCAGGTGGCGTTGCGATATATCGACTTCTACAAACAAACCAACGGGTTGGGTATGCTAGTTAATCTATACGTGTAAAGCATAAACAATTGAGATACAAACCTTTCCGTTATGACGACTATGAGATGATGATGACTATAGATGAGACCATTCAACCAATGCGCCTCAAACAGGTTTCATTAGAAATACAATAATGCGAAAATAGTTTTAGACCATTGAAACTGCATTGAAATCCGGTTAATGGTACTTCAATATATTTCAAGGCAATCTAAGTTAAAATTTATTTTTAAATTCGTATAGAACAGGGTCTGTTAGGCTAGTTTCTTTTAAATAATTCATCATAAGTTCCACAGACGCACTACAAAATATAATGAAGCTTGAGAGATTTAATCAATGATATATTAAGTCGACGAACATTAAGTTATCCTAGTTGTCTAAGCATAAACGCTTCTCAAGAGTAAAAGGTAAACGGTTTAGTACAGCTCAATATTCAATTGTCTTCATACCAAATGTGACGTGTAATTACACATTATGCGTGTACAATTAAAACTATTTTAACATATTTTATGGAGTTTTTCACTCTGTTCCAAAGAGTAAAGTTATTGAACTGAAAAAGAGTGGCAACTCCATGATAAAATATGCATGTATGGAAGGTGCTGCTACCCAGAGTTTACGCGGTGAACTAAAGTTGAAGTGATATATATATATACATATCTACATGTGTATGTGTAATTATATAGAATTTTCTTTTACTATGAAAGCTACCCTGAAATATAAAAAAAACATATCAGCTGATAACGAAGCAATAATAATATCAGCTTAACAATGAAAATTGAGATAATTTTCAGAAAGTACATCAATAACCGTAAATAGATTGATGACAATAAGTACCTACGCTAGGAACAAAAAATAATAATTCTCAGTTGTCAAACGTTTGACATACAGGACAAAATGGCAGCCGTTAAGTTTGTACAAACAATCTGTAGGCGGCGCGACGGTCAGTAAAAATAAGTAATGTTTTAAGTGTGCCCCCCCAGCTCTGTTCTCTCTGCCTACCCTACAGGGGATATGGCGTGATGATATGTATGTATGTATGTTAATATGATTTTTACTATCCCCCCGATTCGTATATTTTTGAAGATCCACGATCACGTAATTTCCCTCAAGTGAAAAATACTTAATTTTATATACATTTAGGAAAAAGCAGTTTTTTTTTTCGTTAATATAAAACTGGAGACAATAGTCTAATTAATAATTACATTGAATGTACGAACAAATATCAAAATTAAGAATAAAAATACGGAACCAAAAAACACTGCCACGGTTGATTTTTTCGTCACAAGTCGAAGTGAACCCTCCACGGCACCTACTAGGGTGACAACTTTAATTTAAACTTCCCGGGTCGAATAGGCCCGCGGTCGAGTTCGAACGATTATAACTTTCAAGTGTTATTTTTAATGAGTTTTTGTGGATTTTCATATTATTAATGCATTGGATTTCAAAGTGCTAAGTTATATAATCCAGTAGCTTAATGCCTTCAGTAAACAAAAGCAATTTTCGTGGTTAAGTAGTCACCTGGGAATTGTATCAGACAGCAGACAAACTTCATAAGAATAATAAAATAAGACACAGACTGAATATTTCACTGTGAACGATTGTCGAGATGAAAATATAGAATAATATGAATAAAAATTTCACATTTCATATGCTTTGAATATCAATGGCAGACCATTGCGGTAATAATAATAATAATAAGCCCCCTAAAACCTTACCTTACGTCCGAGTCGAACACCTGACACGCGTACAAAAGTAACTTACGCGGCTAACAAGGCAAAAGTAACCCTTATATGGAGATGAACAAGAAAGTATATAATTTACGATCGCTGCCCGGGGGTCACCGGGGCACATCTGGAGCCGATGCTGGATGTCACAGCATGAGAACCATCGGCAATGAGGAGTTGAGCAGACGGGCTCCCATCGATAAGAATACTACAGCCGGTCGCCACGAGTTGAACAGGCGGACTCATGACGCAGAAACTACAGCCGATTCTCTGAGCGACGACACTTATTCACTGTTTTCATCAATCCCTTCGACACCTGCATCTCACGCAATAAGTAATTCAACTGATTTGACTACTAGTTTACCTGATAGTGATGTGCAAGATGCCAATTTTGACAATGAACTTGCACCCACTTTAGGCACCAAACGCAGACGCTGGACACTTAACATGAATGAGTTCATATTGCGCACCTATCTTTTACTCACGTCAGTTGACACAGACACGAGAAATTATCTAGAACCATTGCACTTAAAATTTATAGAAAAATACCCAAATGAACGTTAGCCGTCAAAGATTAGGAGACCAACGTAGAGCAATAATGCGTAATAAACTACTGCCACAAACAACAATAGATAGGATATATTACGAAGTTAGACAAGAACTCTCGCTTCCATACAGTAATGTTGGGACAAGCACTGCGTTATGTATTGCTACACGTGCCTTCTGGCTGAGGTGGTAGCTGCCGAGAAGTTGCCCCAACGCTCCGTTCACTCTATTTCCCGCATTCACTCTTCGCTCTATATCAGTGGTGTACCTTCCATCTCGGCTAAATCCACATCCAAGATATACAAATTCATCCACTTGCTCTAGTACATCATTACCTATTGTTACTCTTACATCTGTTCTGGCTTCATCTCTTTCAGGGTAGGCAGAGAGAACAGAGTGCCAGAGAACTCTATCTCTGCATACTTCACTCGCTTCCTCAACATTCATAATTCTCTTCATACACGCTCGCCGGTTTCGAAGACTCTTGACTCCACCTTCCTTCAGTACCTGACTAATCTGGTCTAGGTAGGTTAGTCTCGGTCTTCCCCGGTACCTACATCCTTCCACTTTCGCATTGTATATCTTCTTAACCAGACGTGCGTTCGGCATTCTTTCCACATGTCCGAACCATCGGAGCATTCCCTTTCGTCTTAATAATAATTTTTACACCAATACTCTCTTTCATACCTACTCGCTCTCTTACGTCGTCGTTACGAATGCAATCGGTCAGCCTAACTCCACAGATTTTCCATTGAGATCGTATAGATACGGTGTAAGAATAGTCACACCACCTCTTATCTTGGTCGTGATTCTCTTAAAATACTACTAAGGGATATAATATGCAAATAATTTCTATGCAAGACAAGGAAAACTTGGACAAGTTTCTTATACACACACGGCTGACCACCGCGGTATGGTAGATAAATTTCACTCCTGTTGTCAGAGGCATGAACCCAATAGTAGGAAGTAGGTATATAAAAAAGGGTAACAGTAACGTATATACCAAACAGCAAAAAGGGGTTAATAATTTAATACAATGCAAATAAATCCTTTCACGGTTATTTGGACTAATGCGCATTTTATTTTAACAGATGGACTATCGTTAGAGCATCTGTTGCTTTTAATATAAAAATAGAGATGACACTTCAAACAAACGAAAAACAGTTAATTAATTTTTAGTAAAATATTTATTTTTACTGTTAATTTTTCTTCTAATTATAATTTCTTTTAATTATATTAATGTTTTATGAATGACAATAAAGAATCTTATAAATATAGAAAAAAAATAACATATACGATTTTTTTATACTACAAATATTAAGTCTAATAAATTTTTATTAATTCAAGAAAATATAAATAATTTTTTATCGAATTTTGTCTCTTTTTATATTTGTATAATAAAATAATACAAAGTAACCGGTAAAAAAAATGATTAAATCAAAATAAATTTGACTCGAACAGGTGGTGTGATCTAAATACCAATGTCCAGTGTCGAATATCGTAGGTTCAGTTCTCAAGCAGGGTAATTCTTTATGCTATGCATGAATAAAAGTCAAATACATATTATTGATATTTATTGATTGAATGTTTATAAAAACCTCAATACATAAATATTTGTTCTTTGAGGTGAGATGTAAACAAATATAATACTGCAACTGCGCAGATGGCGTAATGGTTAAGATATACAAAGTACCCATATATCAGAAGTGAAAATTTGGCAAGCTAATTTTTAAATCTCGTTTACATCTCTTTCTCTCTCTCTCTCTCGTTTCACGTTTCTCGTGTCATGTTTCATCTGTAAAAAATTTACCCTCATGCGCGCAAAGAAGTTCCACTTCAAAATAAATATGGCGCGTAACGGGAAAATGTGACTTAGAAATAAAGATGGCGCGTAACAGAAAAACCTTTCAATTTTCTTTTCTCCCATACGTCGATAAAGAAGTTTCACTTAAAAAATATATAAGAAGAGCAAGTTTTGCCCAGTACACAGCAGCCTGGCTGTGTGATATTGTTACGGTCCATAAGCGGTACCACTAGGCATACTACTTGCTCGTTTATCATCATAGGAAATAAATAAAAAAACATCGCTACTGAAACTTATTCTTACAAAGTTTTTTTTTTTATAGCTTTTGGTGGCAAACGAGCAAGTAGCACACCTGATGGTAAGTGTTACTACCGCCCATGGACCTTTGCTATACCAGGAGTATAGCTAGGCTGTTGCCTACCAATATAATCCCCAAACCCACCCAGTTCGGCTTCCGGCTCTCTCACTCACCGAACGAAGCGCAATAGCATATTGCCATTGCTCAGACGTCGATCTTCTGCGAGAGTGTGGTGGACCCCAGGCGGACCGGCCCGCGGCTGTAGACAGAGAACTGTCAACAGCGTGGTCCTACCACTATTATACAGAACCGCTATTTTCAATTCAATCTAATAATATATTCAATACTGTAGTAGAATTTAACTATTATCGAGACCGTTAGCAATAAATTTTTAGTATCAAATTAAATTATGACTTTCGAGGTGGAAGATAAACGATATACAGATGATAATCCTAACTAATATTATAAATGTGAACGTGGTAAGTTTGTGTAGGACGCGTCTGAGCGGTGGCAGTATGCTGTTGCACTTCGTTCGATGAGCTATAGAGCCGGAAGCCCAACACTCTGTGCGAATTATGGTTGGTAGGGAGCGGCTCTTTCTTTTTGTACGGCGGACTATGGATGCGTCTCACCCCGCCAAATCGGTCCGGGGTGACGGAAGAGGCGGCGCGTGATCCCATAGACCCACCGTGCAACACCTCTCTTCGCCGTGCGAGCGGGCCACCGGTACCCGATCTTTGTCTTCGGTGGCCGGGTAGGGCCTAGCTGTATTTTTGGTATTGCAAAGATCCATGAGCGGCAGTAAAACATACCATCAGATGTGTTCCTTTCTAGTTTGCCACCATAAGCCTTAAAAACTGCTGTGTCTAAATCATTAACGATGGGCTGTCCTCAAGGATCTGTGTTAAGCCCATATCTGTGGAATTTAGGGTTCGATGACTTTCTTGAGCTCCCTCTACCTCAAAATTGCTCATTGATCGGCTACGCTGACGACGGTCTTCTACTCATACAATCGAACACTAGAGACGGACTTGAGAAATTGGCGGATACATGTCTTAATTTAATAGTTCAATGGGGCGTACGAAATCGGCTAAATTTCGCTCCTCATAAAACTTATCATCTTTTATTAAAGGGTAACTTGCAGTCAACGCCACGCATAAGATTTAATAATGCGACAGTTAAAAGGAAAGAGTCAGTTTATTATCTTGGCCTAGTCTTAGAAAAAAGCTTCTCATTCATTGAACATATTAAAACTGTGGGTGAAAAGGCAAAACGATTTTTTATGCTCTTACTAGAATTTCAACGTCTACCTGGGGCATCTGTTTTAATACACTTCAAATCATATATACAGCCACATATCTGGGGTGTACATGTTACGGAGCCCCAGCCTGGGCTGACTGAACTTTTTTTTTTTTTTTTTTTTTTTTTTTTTTTTATTGGTGGGCTATGGGTGCGTCTCGCCCCGCTGAATCGGTCCGGGGTGACGGAAAGGCGGCGCGTGACCCCATAGACCCACCGTAAAACCTTCTCTCTTCGCCGTGCGAGCGGACCACCGGTACTCGATTTTAACTTCGGTGGCCCGCCCGGCGGTTTACCCTCGCGGGTTCCTCTCGTCGACGCCCCGACAGATTTCGCCGTCGGGGCGTCGCCCTCACGCGGTGGCCTCACGTCGGGTGACCGGACAATTCCCCGGTCCGATCACCCGAGGCCTCGGTTAGGGCGGCATCAGGCGCAGGTATTCGCGCCTGCGCCGCCCCAGCCGCTGACGGCGGCCCGGGTCGCGGGATTCCTCCCGGACTCGTTCCGCCGCCTCCTTCTGCGAGATGACAGCCTCGCAGAAGGCGGCGACCGCGTCCCAGTTCCTGAAGCTGTCGACCATCGCTCTCGCGACAGCCGGCAGCGTCAGGTCGGCACCGATAACAGCGACGAGGTCACGGCGCTGCCGGTCAAAGCCCGGACACGCCTCCAGCGTGTGTTGCGCCGTGTCCTCGTCACTGCTGCAATGGTGGCAGAACGAAGTCCACTCCCTACACGCGACCGTGTGCAGGTACAAGCCGAAGCATCCGTGCCCCGACAACACCTGCACCAGTCGAAAAGAGAGGACTCCGTGCCGCCGCTCCATCCACTCCATCAATACGGGCCGGAGAGCCTCGACGGTGACGACACCGTGTCTAGGCCTCTCCAGCCGCGTAGCCCAACGGGCGATGACGTCTCGGCGGGCGTCCTCGCGCCAGGTGGCTATCTCGCTCAGCGATGGGGAGCCACCTTCGTCGCGCAGTGAGGTCACCCGCCGGTAGAGGTCGGAGAGCATCTCCGCCTCTAGGTCCCACGGGGGTGTCCCGGCCAGTAGGCATGCCGCCTCGGTCGATACCGTGCGGTACCCGCGAATGGCTCTGACCGCCATGACTCTCTGGGGTCTCCACAGAACAGCCCTGAGCTGGGCGTTCAGAGCCCTCACCCACACGGGTGCGCCGTACATGGCCATAGAACGGATCACCCCCGCATACAGCCGTCGGCCCTCGAAGCTGGGTCCGCCCACGTTCGGCATGAGCCGCGAAAGGGCGGACGCCGCGCCGACCAACCGGGGAGCAATTCGGCGAAAATGCTCCCGGAACCACCATCGCCCGTCGAGCACCAGACCCAAGTACTTCATATGGGCCTGGATGCTGATGTGGACGGAGTTGACGACTAGCGAGACGCCGATTGGCGGCCTTACGCGTGGCCCATGGAACAATAGGGCCTCCGTCTTATTTAGGGCCACCCTGAGCCCCAGCGCCTCGATTCGCCCGACCATCTCCTCGGTGCCGAGAGTGGCCAGGCTCGCCGCCTCTTCGAGTGTCCTGCCCCAGGCTGTGACGAGCGTATCGTCAGCGTAGCATATCACGCTCAGCCCGGGGGGTAGACTCCCTCTCAACGCCCAGTCGTACCCGATGTCCCACAGAGTCGGCCCCAGAACCGACCCCTGTGGAACGCCGCACGACATGGACGTCCGCACAATGTCCCCTGCGGGACTCGCGCAGAGGACACTGCGCCCCTCCAAATAGTCCGCCACCAGCCGCCTCAGGTACAAGGGCACCCCATGAAATCGGAGCGCCTCCCTGATGCAGCTGAATGGCAGACTATTGAATGCGTTGGCGATGTCCAGCGACACCGCCAACAGCACTCCCCCGCCGGTGACAGCCTCCGCGGCCGTCTGCCTCAGTCGTAGCAGGGCCCCGATGGTCGAACGCCCCCTTCTAAAACCGAATTGAGCGTCCGACAGATCGGGTCCCACCTCCTCCAGGTGCTGGACGATGCGGGCAGCGAGGATGCGCTCCAGCAGCTTACCCACATCGTCGAGGAGCACGATGGGCCTGTAGGCCGACGGCGAATCCGGGGGCCGTCCCGGCTTTGGCAGGAGAACCAACCTCCCCTCCTTCCAGCACTCAGGGAACCGTCCAGACGCCAAACAGGCGTTGTACAGCTGCCTGAGGCGAGGCTCGAGGTGCTCGAGGAGCGACGTCAGCACCCGGACTGGTATTCCGTCCGGGCCGGGGGCCGTGGTCGCGGAACGAATCCGCGCCACAGCTGCTCCCACTTCCGTCTCCGTCACGGGCGGAACACTCTCGTCGTCAGCCTCCCGGTCTTGTTCTGGCGAGGTCATGACCGGGGGCGTGTGTTCCGACTGCCGTGGAAATAGCTCCTCGACCACCCTACAGAGGAAGTCGGGCTGGAGGGTCTCGGTGAGGGGGGGGCCCTGCGCGCGAAGCTTATTCAGCGACGCGCGATACGGGCGACCCCAGAGGTCACGGTCGAGACCGTCCAGCATCTCCTGCCAACTCGCACCCTTGGCGGCTCGGATGGCCAGCCGAAAGGCCGTCCGCGCATCGCGGTACGCCTCGTACAGCTGGCCCTCCCGCTCAGCGTCGCGGTGACGCCGCCGACTGCGGGTGTAGGACCTTCGGGCTCTGATACATGCCGCACGAAGGTCCGCCAATCTTGGGGACCACCAGTAGACCCCCTGCCTCGGAGGTAGACGCCGCCGCACTCTGGGCATGGCCGCATCGCAGATCTGCGTTAACGCACTGCGGATGCGAACAGCCTCGGCGTCCACCCCGTCCGCTGGGGGCGGTGAGGACAGCCACGTGTGAACGATGGCCGCCTCCGCCAGTAGGTCCCTGTCAAGACGACCCACAGCCCACCGCGGAAACGCGGGAGCTCCGTCCGCCCTGTGACCCCTACCGGGGTCCCGGAGAGGGGAGACCTCCATCCGGATGTACCGGTGGTCCGATAGGGTCTCCGCCTCCTCCAGGACACTCCAGTTCCTCACCCGTGGTGCGACAGCGGGGCTAGCGAACGACCAGTCCACTATCGACCCGCCCTGCTGCCGCACACACGTGTTCACTGAGCCCCTGTTAAGAACACAGAGGCCCAGTGAAGCCGCCCACTCGATGACCGCCCGCCCGCGGTCGTCCGTCATAGGGGACCCCCACGCCGTGGATTTGGCGTTGAAGTCCCCCAGAACCAGGACGAGGCCCGGTGCTAGTCGCCGTATCGAGGCCTCCAGGTTGGTGAGGGAGGCCCTGAAATCGTCCATTCTCCTGGTAGGGGAGAGGTATACGCTGTAGAGCGTGACCCCTCCCCACTCCGCCGCGACAAATTCCTCGCCCCTATCCAAAAGAGACAAGGACGGGAAGTGCCGCTGCGTTGAGACGACGATTGCCGCAGTTCCGTTTCGGCTGACCACCCAATTGGGGCGATCAGGCACGCAGTACGGTTCTGCGACTACGGCTGCACCAATCGACCACTCCGCCATGGATTGCAGGAGTAAATCCTGCGCACCGGCGGAGTGGTTGGTGTTGGCTTGCATGAGGTGGTGCATGGATGGTGTAGCCATTAACGGGCTGTATCCATGACCTCCCCCTCGCCGGCGGGCGATCGGACCGCGCTAGGAGCGGGAGCGGCCGTGGTCGGAGGGCCGCCCCGCCCCTTTGGGGCCGAAGCTGGAGGTTTGCACGCCCCAGAGCCCATGCGGTGCTTGGCGGGCTTATTGCCCGCCGCACACGCGGGGCAGTGGGGCGGGGCGGCGCAAGATGCCGCCACGTGCCCGGTTTGACCGCAGCGGAAACACAGTCCGCCGCAGTCGAAGCAATTAGTGCACGTCGATCGAGTATGTCCGACCGCCATGCACTTATAGCACCTCGCAGGCCGGTGCTCAAGCACGGTCACCCGCGCCGAGCTCCAGCCCACGAGGAGCCTGCCTGAGCCGGCCAGTTGCCTGACCGACTCCACCGGGCACTGCGCCCAGGCGGCACCTACGCCGCCCGGACCGGGGCGGATGACACCAACCCGGACGGTGTCTATGGGACACCCGGTTCTCGAGGCAATAGCCTCCCGGATGTCTTCCACCGTCACGGAGTCGTCCAGACCCGCGATGCGCATTTCGGCGCACTTGACGGGCCTGGCGATCCTGATGCCACCCTCCTCGGCAAACAAACCTCGCAGCTTGTCAGCTACGCTGTCGGCCGTCTTGGAGCCCTCGGCCCCGGGGAACTCGAGGATTCGAGCCCCTGTCCGGCCCTTGCGGGTCCTGGCTTCGACGCCTCCGATATCGGAGACGTCTAGCTCCCGCCGGGCCTTCCTCAAGACGGCCTCGTAGCTGAGGCCCTTCTCAGCCGCCTCAGGCAGCACAGTGATCACCACTGCGGCTGTCTTCGGCGACTTGAGCCCCTTGCGCGGCCTCTTCTTTTTACCGGCTCCTGCCTGTGGAGCGGGAGCGGGGACCTCAGCGGCGCGCTTGGCCTCCGCTCTCCTTCTCTGACCGCGACTCTTCCGGTCGCGCTCTGCCACCTGCCAACCCTCGGGCGCAGCAGGCGCGACAGGCGCGGAAGGCGCAGTCGTTGACGCGCTAGTCGTCGCCGGCGGTGTTGTTGCCGACGATGACTGCGGTCCGGCAGGAGCCGGTACCGTCCTCTTCCTAGGTTTCGGCGCGGGCCCCTTGGGCTTGGGCGCACCCGCGGCCGCGGCGTAGCTGCCACCCACGCGGCCACCCTGACAAGGCAGCGGGGCGGGGGCTGATGCCACATGCGACCGCTTGTCCGCGGCGAGAGGCGGCCGAACACGTGGTTCTGGAGGCAACCTTGCCTCCAGAACGGCCACGCGCGCATCGACGAGTTTCCCGACTGCGTCGATGATTTGGCGCAGGGCCTCGTCCGGTAAGCCTCCCACCGCAAGTATCGGGGTCGGCTGGGCGTCTTCGGGGGCCCGTTCCGCGGCGCCTGGCGGCTTTGGCGCCGCAGGGACGCCAGCCGGCGGCATGCGGTCCGCAGCGAGAGGCGTCATCCTCACCACTGGGACCAGTTTCGCCGCGGCGGCTGGGCCAGCGCCAGCCAGCGACGCGCGCTTCGCGGCGGCTGGCGTCTTTCTCGCCGTGGGGACGGGTGTTACCGTCACGCCAGTGCCCAACGTCGTCGGCACCGCAGCGCGAGGCGGCTTTGGCGCTGCAGCGGGCGCTGAGTGGCCGGCCTTGGCCAGTGGCGCAACTGGCGCAGGCGGCGCGAGCAGCGCCATTTGCGCCTTTAGGTCGGCCACGTCCTTCAATAACTGGCGGTTTGCCCGCCGCATCCCCGCCAGCATGTCCCCCAACTGCCGGTTCCGGGTCCGAATGGCCGACATCTCGCCATTAAGGCGGGCATTTTCGGCCCGCAGGTCGGGGGGGTCGCCGTTGGCGCGGGCAGCAACCGCCGCCGCCCTTTCCTCTCCCGAGGCCCCTCGCCCTCTTCGGGAAGCCGGCACCTTAGGTGGGGGCATGCTGGCCACGCTCCCCTCTGAGTCGGCACCCGAGCTGCCACCCTTACTTAGGCGGCGCTTCCTCACCTGCGAGGGGAGGGCCTTCTCCTTGGTCGTCAGCGTTGTCACTGTCGCCGCCGGGCTCTTTGCCACAAGACGCGCTGACGACCTGGCGGGGGCTTCAACAGCCGGCCCGCTATCCTTCTCGGACGGCCCTGCGGGAATGTCACCGCCCTCGTCCATTTTGGCGGTAGAACCGCCACCCCCATCTTCCCCGGACGGCTCTGCGACATCGCTGTCGCCCTCGTCCGTCGACGGCTCCGTTTCGGCTCTACCGCCGTCCTTCCTCGCTTCCGCGGCGGCAGCCTTTCTGCGCGCTCGCCGCTCCTCCAATCGCCGTTTGAAGCTGGAGGTCTTCCCCCGGCTCCTCCTGGGCGACCTCCGCTTCGGTGTTGTTTGGGCCTCCATGTGCTGTGCCGGACCCTCGGCGGACGCCTCGAGTCCCGAGGACGAGGCGTCGTTTTGGTCAGTTTTGCGTTGGCATGACCGGGCCTTGAGGTGGGAATCATCATGATCCCCATCGTAAATATTATTTTTTAAAAAAGTTTCCATGATAAAACCCACGAGTGTGGGAGAAACTATGACGTCGACCCGGGCAGAGATCCCTGTACCCGGGCAAGCCTACATTTACCAACCAGGGGGGCAGCCGGTACCCTGGCTGGAGCGTGCTAAGAACAGAACAACCCATCTGCCATGCATCTTCTCGCCGCACGCCAAAACTTAAGATTGTGGGTGATTTCCGAATTCGAATGTACATTCGAAATTCTTTATAGAGGTTGTCTTCCTCGCGGTCCGGGCGGTTAAGCCAAGACCCTCGCTCCTGAAACTAAGACAAGCAAAGAATCAGGTTTACGATTTGACGACGGTGGCGGTGGCACATGCCTGCCCAGCCCTCAAATGAATGAGTGACTGAGCCCGTCGCGGATTCGCGTCCGGTCACCTTCTACGGATAGAAGGCTAGGAGCGAAGCGCCAGATATTCGCTACGGACGACAGTACAACAGAAGAACTGGGGACCGCCGTCCGCACCCAGGGTACACCGCGTGGAGGTTTCTGACATCGTACCCCGGGCTGACTGAACTACGATAGGCGCGGCACGGCGTAAATTACTCCAAAGTCAACGATTAGCATTAATATTCCTATGTAAAGCATATAGAACAGTTAGTACCGAAGCCTTACCAGTACTTGCAGGTGTACTTCCGGTCGACTTGGAGATACAAAGGCGCGCATCATTGTATTATTCCACCAGGGAAAATATGAACACCAATTTTCTTTTACCGCGCGATCGCATAAAAATTACCAGATTTTTTGCGCTGCAATCCGTCGTGTACGAGGAGCTCCTGACCGAATGGCAGAAAAGGTGGGACTCATCAACGAAGGGCCGTCATCTATATCTATTCTTTCCATCTATTCGAGAGCGTTTAGAGAAGGTTTGGCTAGAAATTGACCACTATGTAGCACAATTCCTCACAGGCCATGGTAATTTTAGAAGTAAATTATTCTATTTTAAACTAGTAGATTCACCATTTTGTCGATGTTCTACACCAAACTGCGATTTTGAACAAACAGCCCATCACATCCTCTGGCAGTGCAGTCTCTGGCAAAACGAGCGCGATCTTATGTTAGACAGTCTGCAAGTCGTGTCGGGGGTTATATATTATACGGACCTTGTAGCAACTGGAGAAAATTTCAGTGCGTTCAGGCGCTTCTGCCATACCTACTATTGTAATCAAACTTAAGGCTCACATATAGGCCCCTTAAGCTCTGTCATATCCGTGGTGCAGTACTGATACGCTTGACGTGTCAGTACATCCTTCTATATATTGGCCTATTAGCCAATTTTGCTTCATGTCTCCCGCTTTACATAGGAGGGAAGTGGAAATTCTTCAACTCCTCCTGTTTTTGTTTTCTAATTAAATTTGTTGCGGGTCCCAAGACAATTAAAAGCGTTTCCCGGGACTTCCTGAGGGTCAAACGTCAGTGTCTTTTATGGAGACCATTGTGGATCCTGGCTTACAGGAGTTACAGTGGTGGGAATGTGTGGTGGGATTAGTCCCAACAAAAAAAAAGCCTTAAAAACAAAAATATATCTACTTACTGTCATTGGCATCGGCAAAATCATACAAAAATTCCCATTATATATACAAATCATCATCTTCCTACTCTTATCCTAATTACTTGGGGTCGACGCAATATGTACTCGTACATATTTCAAAGGCAATAGTTTTATGACCGGCCGTCTGCCAGACGTCATCCCTTCTTTAGAATGTAATTGTTGACCAAACGACATCAGATGAAATAGGCCCAGATCGTTATAAGGCTCTTAGTCGTCTTTTACGACATCCACGAGCAAAGTAAAATTTCTATACAACAAATATTAAGCCTAATAAAGAAGGTTTTAATAATGCAAGAAAAAAAATAACAAAATTCTATAGAATTCTGTGTGTATTTATATTTGTAGAATATAATAAAAATACAAAGCAGCCGGTAAAAAAATATGGATAAATCAAAATAATAAGTTAATAATTTATTGGCAATAGTTTTATCACCGGCCGCCTTACGTCAAATCTCAATAGTTATTTAATTGTTGACCAAACGGCATCAGGTGAAGTTGGCCCAAGTCGATATAAACGTCTTAGTCGTCTATTACGACATCCACGAGCAAAGTAAGGGTTGATAGTATTCGTAGCTGCTCACACCCTGGAGGTATGTCCCGCCTGGGGGCCTCAGCGCCGCGACCTGTCGGCGGTCATTGGAGCGGACCTATCGTTGTCAACCGTCATCAACAAGATGCTTGACAGCGACAGGCACTGGACGTTGATGGCCTCCTTTTACGAGGAAGTCATCTCTGCAAAGGAGGCCGCGGAGTGGGAACGCGAAGCACTCGCGTCTGCGAACTCGCTCCGCCGGCGGCGACCAGGGAGAGGGAGGCGCCGCTACGCGCACCTCATCCCACCGCCTTGACGGCTGACTGGTCGTGGCCAGATGGCCAAGCGTAGGGGTGTCGGGGATAGAATGTCATTAGACGATCTCTCCGGCATCCCGTAAAAGCGCGGAAGGGACCGCTGCTGGTTTTAGTGAGTATTCCGGCCGCCAACATCTATGGCCGGCGAGTCCCACACACCCCTCCGTCTGTCACTGGCGGGGGATAGTGCGTAAAAGCATTTCCACAGCGTAAACAAAAAAAAAAAAGTATTCGTAGCTGCTACCACACAGCATCTCATTATATACAAATCTCAGGTGAAAATTTCGATATATTCTGTTGAAAGTTCAAGTGAAGTTTTATCTGCATACGGTAAGTTAAGACGATAGTTGCAAACACTTGTACTTGTTGAGAGTTCAGTTTAGTGTTTCACTTCAACCATGAACGTGGAAGCGTTGAAGTTTTAAGTGACTACTCGATATAGTAAAATTAGGTGTCGAGTAAAATTTATGGTAAAATAACAAATATTGTTGCACAAATCATGCTTGAAGTAAAACTCTATATGGATTCTGTAGCGTTTGTATTTGATTTTTAATCGCCTGAAGTTTTGAACATTTTACAGCGTACATGGTTATATTTATCATTATTACAGAGATGTCTTGTTCGCTGTACGTGTGGTAGCGGCTACGAATACTACCAACCCTTACTTTGCTCGTGGATGTCGTAAAAGACGACTAATAGACTTATAACGACCTGGGCCAACTCCATCTGATGCCGATTGGTCAACAATTACATTCTCAAGAAGGGTTGACGTCAGGCAGGCGGCCGGTCATAAAACTATTGTCAATAACTTTTACAATATATTTAGATTATACTATGAAAGAATAGTACATATTGTATCGACCCCAAGTAATTGGGATAAGTGTTGGAGAATGAATGATGACAGAGATGGCTTGTTCGACGTGAGACATCTTAGTACCCACTCCCGTGACCATGAACGTTGTAAAGTATTCAAAAGGTCATTAAAAACAAATACAAATGCGATAGAATCTGTAAAAATAGTTTTATATCAAATATGTTATACTCACGTAAACATCAAAAAATTTTTTTACCGATTACCTGCGCCTGATGCCGCCCTAGCCGAGGCCGCGGGTGACTGGATCGGGGAATTAGTCCGTCACCCGCCGAGAGGCCGACCGCGTGAGGAAAGACCGACATCCTACCCGAGGGGGGGATGTCGATCGAGGAGAGGGTACTCCTCAGAGGTATTCCGTCGGGCCGACCACTGACGTCAAGTCACTCTGCTCCGGTGGTCGGCCCAATGATGAAGGCGACGTCACGGATGGGTTACGGGTGTGCGCGCTTACGCCCCTCTGTCACACCGGATGGAGTGGTGCGAGGAGTGCGCCGACGGTAGCCCACCCCGCCAAAAAAAAAAAAAACATCAAAAATAACATCATGTTTTTTTACACGCTTCGTATTAATTGCTCTTGTACAACAAAGTAATAAAACCTGACAAGCCAATTATAGCCCACTTCTAATCATCATCATCATCATCATATCAGCTCATATACACCTCACTGCTGGGCTCGAGCCTATTCCGCAATAGGAGGTAAATCTACATACATATACTACGCTAGTCAGCCGGGTTAGTATAGGATATTATTTCGAGTTTTCCTTCTGTTACATAAATGTTATATGTCTATTATATCCCTTAGGAGTCTTTTACGACATCCACGAACAGGGACAAAAAAAGCTGCCCATTTCTGTAAAACGTAGGTACATATTCTGAAAAATAATTATAGTAGGGAGAAATTAAGTCTCTATTCTAAGAGTGAAACGTGCTTAATTTAAAAATAAAAATAAATAATTATCCTCCTCCTTCCTCCATCCTTCCTTTTATCTCCCTTAAGACCTTTTGCTTATTAGTAAAGTTAGCAAGTAGTTATTATGCGTGATAAGCTCGAGTAAATAATAAATCTTGGTAGCACGTAAAGTGCAAGTGGCTATCAATTTTAAACTAGTCCTGTGTTTGCCATTATTTAGTAGCGTGAATTTAATATTCACCCGCGTATGTGAACTAAAAAGCCAAAGGCGACATAAAGATTAAGCTACCTCATGTAAATGACGTATGTCACTTCCAGCCTAAGCTATCCGCCGCGGTGGAAAGGTTGGCGTGCAACCCTTTTTTTTTTTTTTTTTTTTTTTTTTTATTTTTTTTTATTGGTGGGCTATGGGTGCGTCTCGCCCCGCTGAATCGGTCCGGGGTGACGGAAAGGCGACGCGTGCCCCATAGACCCACCGTAAAACCTTCTCTCTTCGCCGTGCGAGCGGACCACCGGTACTCGATTTTAACTTCGGTGGCCCGCCCGGCGGTTTACCCTCGCGGGTTCCTCTCGTCGACGCCCCGACAGATTTCGCCGTCGGGGCGTCGCCCTCACGCGGTGGCCTCACGTCGGGTGACCGGACAATTCCCCGGTCCGATCACCCGAGGCCTCGGTTAGGGCGGCATCAGGCGCAGGTATTCGCGCCTGCGCCGCCCCGGCCGCTGACGGCGGCCCGGGTCGCGGGATTCCTCCCGGACTCGTTCCGCCGCCTCCTTCTGCGAAATGACAGCCTCGCAGAAGGCGGCGACCGCTTCCCAGTTCCAGACGCTGTCGACCATCGCTCTCGCGACAGCCGGCAGCGTCAGGTCGGCACCGATAACAGCGACGAGGTCACGGCGCTGCCGGTCAAAGCCCGGACACGCCTCCAGCGTGTGTTGCGCCGTGTCCTCGTCACTGCTGCAATGGTGGCAGAACGAAGTCCACTCCCTACACGCGACCGTGTGCAGGTAAAAGCCGAAGCATCCGTGCCCCGACAACACCTGCACCAGTCGAAAGGAGAGGACTCCGTGCCGCCGCTCCATCCACTCCATCAATACGGGCCGGAGAGCCTCGACGGTGACGACACCGTGTCTAGGCCTCTCCAGCCGCGTAGCCCAACGGGCGATGACGTCTCGGCGGGCGTCCTCGCGCCAGGTGGCTATCTCGCTCAGCGATGGGGAGCCACCTTCGTCGCGCAGTGAGGTCACCCGCCGGTAGAGGTCGGAGAGCATCTCCGCCTCTAGGTCCCACGGGGGTGTCCCGGCCAGTAGGCATGCCGCCTCGGTCGATACCGTGCGGTACCCGCGAATGGCTCGGACCGCCATGACTCTCTGGGGTCTCCACAGAACAGCCCTGAGCTGGACGTTCAGAGCCCTCGCCCACACGGGTGCGCCGTACATGGCCATAGAACGGATCACCCCCGCATACAGCCGTCGGCCCTCGAAGCTGGGTCCGCCCACGTTCGGCATGAGCCGCGAAAGGGCGGACGCCGCGCCGACCAGCCGGGGAGCAATTCGGCGAAAATGCTCCCGGAACCACCATCGCCCGTCGAGCACCAGACCCAAGTACTTCATATGGGCCTGGATGCTGATGTGGACGGAGTTGACGACTAGCGAGACGCCGATTGGCGGCCTTACGCGTGGCCCATGGAACAATAGGGCCTCCGTCTTATTTGGCGTGCAACCCTGCCGTACACGAACCCCTTTATCGCCGTGTAGATGGGACATCCATACCCCAACCTCGACATCGGTAGCCTTCCCGTGGGTTATCCTCTCAGCTACCATCACAGGTCAACGGATTTATTCATCTGCCAACAAACTGTAATACAGTTTGGCAGAAAAAACTAATTGTAAAAGTGTGCATTTTTCCTTTGAATAAATTTATTTCTATTCTATTCTATTTCTATTGCCCCGGCAACAAACGTGTACTCGTCAGATCCTCAAGTTTCTATAATGCCAAAATTACTAGCTTTATAGGATTGCAGTTGTAGTTATGAATTGGCAAACAGAATATAGCTGGCCAATAATATTTGATGATCATTTAGCGAATATCATGTGACATTAAAAGACATAAGACATTTTATATTTATCCCTGACCACTTAACAGAGTATTTTCATTAAACAATCACAAAAACGACATAAAAAAAACTACAAAATTCTAACAAATTTATTCCGTGAGAGAATACCGAGTGGACCAACAAAGGTGGCCCCTAGAAAGCGCTTTAGTAAATTGGTTTTGTCTATAATGCCAAATTAATGTATCGATCCGAGGATCCTACTGGTTGAAGATAACTACATACATATATAAAATATAAACGTACCAAAATCAATCAACGTAACATAGTGAAAAATCTACCAACGGACCAAATGAGATAAAAATGTGGTCAAATGACTGTTTGATAATACCGTACGGAACTTAGGATGACACTTTGATTGAATTAGAAGAAAATTCCCGGGATATCGATATAACGGTCGCCTCAGAAAAACTAGGACGAAACAGTAGTTAGAGGAAAGTTTTATATTTGTTGTAACATGATGATTTCTATAGAAAAATCTTTATATTTTATTTTATAGGCTCAAAAGATCGATGGTTTCCGTTAATAAATAACTTGACTAAATTTATCTTTATTTCTGTTAGAAATGCTCCCTACATTCTATCATATTATCATTATTTCACCTATAAACGCGTATGTCCCACAGCTGGGCTTAAGTCTCTACTACAATTAGATGTATATTGTTTTACTATGGGTTTTAGTCTGAATTTTTCTTCTCTTTTCTAGATGTTAATTGCATATTATATTTCTTATTTGTCCCTAACTGTCGTAAAGGCTAGAAAGGGGGTGTTGAAATGTATTAATGCACTGTCACCACACAAAGGTTGCAATTTAATTAAAAATAAATTTATTATCCGTACATTAATGATAATTGAATAATAATAATTTGGTCACCACAACTGCCTTTCCTGTGGGTAATCAAAAAGGTGACTAAGAGACGCAGACAGATAACATCACTCTAAGAGAAGGAAAACTCAAAACAAAATCTAAACTTTTTTTTTGCGGTGGACTATGGATGCGTCTCGCCCCGCCAAATCGGTCCGGGATGACGGAAGAGGCGGCGCGTGACCCCATAGGTCCACCATGCAAACTCCTCTCTTCGCCGTGCGAGCGGGCCACCGGTACCCGATCGTTGTCTTCGTTGAAACAAAATCATACCTAATAGTCTGATAAACATGGAACAATATGTCAGTTTCCCTTCCACTGTGAAGGAGGTTCGAGCCCAGTAGTGGAATAAATTAATGATTTAATATTATTTGCACCGGCTTTTGGGAAGGTCTAGATCTTCCCAAAAGTGAACAACCAAGAGTTGCCATCAAAAGATAGGATGAGTATCAGTTTAACAGACAATTCAATATTTATAAAGTCAATTATTTGTCATATTCTTGTTATTACACACATAATGTATAAATAAAAACAATGTATGTATATTTTACTTTACATACATACATATCATCACGCCATATCCCTTGCAGGATAGGCAGAGAGAACAGAGTGCCAGAGAACTCTATCTCTGCATACTTCACTCGCTTCCTCAACATTCATAATTCTCTTCATACACGCTCGCCGGTTTCGGAGACTCTTGACTCCACCTTCCTTCAGTACATGACCGATCTGGTCTAGGTAGGTTAGTCTCGGTCTCCCTCGGTACCTACATCCTTCCACTTTCGCATTGTATATCTTCTTAACCAGACGTTCGTTCGGCATTCTTTCCACATGTCCGAACCATCGGAGCATTCCCTTTCGCATCTTTACACCAATACTCTCTTTCATACCTACTCGCTCTCTTACGTCGTCGTTACGAATGCGGTCGGTCAGCCTAACTCCACAGATTTTCCGCAGAGATCTCATTTCGACCGCATTAATTTTACTTTCATACTCATATTTTACTTTACTCTTGAAAATATCCCGTTCAGTCAGTGGTCGCGAAGTTCTGTATTCGAATAGCGAGTCGTGCAGTAGGTATAGAGTCGTCATAGGGGTATATATCTAGTAGATTAGTCCAATTATTGAGGGTATTCTCGGGTTTTACTAGCATAACCATTGGTTACTCGTATTACAAAAAAAAAATATTAAAATTTTCATTTACCATTTTCAACACGTTTACTTATAAGTATTTCTTGACTGAAAATTAAATAACAACTGACTCGAACTCGAATCTAATTACTTTTACGGACAGCAGACACATGCTTTAAAAACCGACAATTCACTTCACCTTTATCTAAAGCAGCACCTAATCAAAACTATAGTTAACAAAAGTTTCTCCCTCACCAAAACAAGTACGTTCATAGATTTACCTATTCATTTTTCACTTCACTGTAATGGCAAAACAGTTAGGCCTTCACCGTGCTAACTTGTCGGCGACTTTGTAACATGTATCTGAATCGAATTATACGCTCGCCCGACTTTACCTCCGGACCGGGTACCTAACGGCTCAAGAGGTAAGCAAATTGCGAATGGTTAGTTTTAATTGAAATTTGATTTAATAAAGCTGTGTTGTTGCGGTACAGTGAATAATCCTATATCATATTTGTATATATCAAGCTGTGTATATCTAACTATGCCAGGGGATTCTCTAAATTTAATAGTGGTAGGGCCATGCTGACGACAGTTCTCTGTCTACAGCTGGGGGTGGGTCCGTCCGGGGTAGTACCACACTCTCGCAGAAGATCGACGTGTGAGTAATGGCAATGTGCTATTGCGCTTCGTTCGGTGAGCGAGAGAGCTGGAAGCCCAAACTTGGTGGGCCTAGGGTTTGTATTGGTAGGCAGCGGCCTAGTTAAACCCTTGGTATTGCAAAGGTCCATGGGCGGCAGTGACACTTACCATCAAGTGTGCTGCTTGCTCGTTTGCCACCACTATCAATAAAAAAAAATTTACCTGAAAGACATATAATATATCTATTTTTATTATTATAATATTAGACTCACTTTGTCGAAATTTACGTGATATTGCTTATTAAAGAGTATACTATATGATTTTAACGACAATTTCATGTAAGGTTATCATATCATTACAGTGGTTGTTATGACAACTGCAGTAGCTAGGAATAACCTGATGTGCGATGTCACGCGATTTTAAGTTAAATAACTTATTGATCCCATGGCTTGAATAATAAAAATATTTCAGTATATCAGGGAAAATCTAAGCTAGATCTACAACATTGACAATGTGTATACGAAATTTCAAGACGATCGATTTAATAGTTAAAGGCGTGAATGCGTAACAAAGAAACAAACAAACTTACTATAATATTTACAATATTAGTTGCGATGTATTCACATTGTATTGTCAGTTAAAAATCAATTTCTCGAGCGACCTAATTGTCGTAACGAGTTCGTTGCCATCTAACACATTTATGGTATGACAGTTACTTTGTCTTAGATTCAATCAAGAAGGCGATCAGAGGCCACTAAGTACACAAAATAGAGCATCATTCTAGTAGCTTTTTTTATATTCATCGTATTGAGATCAGCTTTGTAGTTTCTTGGAAGATTATTCACGGAGTGACTGACAATTGTGTGAATTGCAAAGACAATGATACACTAACATTAGACCAGACAGTTTCATATCGATTATCAGCCAGAACTAAAGCCGTTACCTGCAATCTGATACACGAGAAAGGTTAGAAACACACGTGCACACACAAAGGCACGCGCGCGAACACACACGCCTGCATGCATTTTCATGTTATTCTTCTTCTCAATATTACTATATTGGCAATATGGGTGTTCCATGTGAAGGTTGGTATCAATTCTCTTGTTCATCCCACAACCGGCTTTTAGTAGATATTCCTTTATTATTCCCTTGGACCACATCTTTTTAATGTTTACAACACTTTCAAAGCTATGTAAGTGGTAATTTTCTATTTGTTTGCCGTATTAAAATATACAGAGGGTTGAATTTAACTAATTTTAATTAACCTTAGCCCATGGTACATAAATGCAGACATTTTCCACTGTTATGTTGTATAAAGGGAATACGGAATATAATGGTAATTACGGTGCGAGAATGACTGTATATTTATTATGTGGATAATTTCTGTGCATCGTGTTATTAGTATGACACTCTTGCACTTTTTCAATTCATCTGTTTGTGTTCCAAATAAATCTTTACTAATATTATAAATGCGAAAGTAACTCTGTCTGTCTGTTGCTCTTGCACGCCAAAACTACTGAACCGATCTAAATGAAATTTGGTACGCAGATAGTCTAGAGCCTGAGAAAGGACATTGGCTACTTTTTAATGCAAAGAAAAGGGTTGTAAAGGGGGATAAAAAGTTGTAAGAAAAAGATATCGTCATTTTTAAAGCCAAAATCTTGAAACTTATTTTTAGTCTATTGATTAGATATAAATAAATATGACATTAACATTTTGTAAAAAAATTACCCTTAAGGGGTAAAATAAAAATAGGGGATGAAAAACTTTAGGAAAGTAACCTATTACGCGGACGAAGCCGCGGGCAGAAGCTAGTATCTATATAATAAAAAATCAATATTTAGATTGCGTAATGGCCTTTAATACTAAGCGTTCGATTGAGAACAGTTTCGCAAGCATTGACTTTTAGGGTAAGAAATATCTTTTTATAAAATAATAATAATAATTAATAATAATAATAATTATTGTTTATTCGACGTAAAATTTTTACACAAAATATTTCGAGTTCCCTGGTTCCTACGCTAGTTGCAAACTGTGTTGCAGGAACCAGTGTCAAAAAGAAAAACATGCATGTAAAAGAGACACATATGTCGTATTAAAATTTAACCAAATACGTTTTAACATATCGCGAGATCTCGACTTGAGAGCAATGCTAAAATGGGCCATATCTAAGATCACCTGGTCTTGACGCTCTCGGAATTAGAATTAGACGGCTTGAAAAAATTATCTCTCAAATTGTGGTAAAGATGGTGTAAGAAACCTCACATTGAGGCTGTTATTTTTGTAAGGAAAATATTCAAATAAAATTTGCATTTGTCAAAAAAAACTAAAAGAATTAATGCGAAGCATAGAAAACAATACTTCTCATTATTTCTTTTAGTTTTTTATGTACGTTCTGGTGCGTTCGTGTGCTAGTGGTTGACGGTTTTAGAGTAAAAAGAATTTTAGTTTCCCTTGCAAGCCGTAAAAATTACTTGAAGGAATACCAAGAAAATAGGCAGCAGCACTTTTTTAGGAAAATTTTAACAAAAACTACGATTGCTAATCCATACACAAAACTAGGATCCTTGGCATCCGTAGCCAGGCCGGACACGGATGTCGAGGAATTGGTAACAGTGGTTAGCTCAATGGTAAAGGAAACCACTACAATGGCACATTGTTTACGAGCTCATGAATAGCATATAAATGGGTTGAGAAAAAGATTCAATTTAAAAAAAGAAAGTACTGGAAATAAATATGTAAATAATAAGTACATACCGACGTCGTAACATTTTCAGAGTACGCATCCTCATTAGTTGTTGTTGAGATAAGATTGATTTCCTTGCCAAAAGCGAAGCAATAAATAAATCAACGTATTCTCAAAGCAAATCACGTTTATGTGCGCTGCGAAGGTCTTACATCTAACTGTGTTTAGAGACATGAATGTGCAATTGAGATCCTCAATGCCTGGCTTATTTACAGTCCGGATGGCCGTTGTTCAGGCGCCGGTTTTTCCTCTATAAACACTGACCGGTACTATATTCTGTATGGGTGCAATTTACAGGCGATAGATTTTTTTCTATATGATTTTCTATTCATAGGCCTATCGATGTCCAATATGGGATATAGACGTTCCCAACGGCAGCTAAAAAGCGGGTTCGCGATCATAGCTTATGTTGAGTTTTAAAAGATTGCTACTGCCCACTTCTCTATTGCCCCTTCAGCCAATTTTAATTATTTCCATGGCAAAGTAAAGCGTTAGATTGCCTTCATAATAGACGATGCATATATTTTACGTATAAAATCTCTCTTCTGCAATGAGAGAGAAGTTGGCGACGTCTCACGTCGCTGATGAGAAGAAATGTTAGTAGTGATTTTCTTCCTTTACAGGCATTATACATTAGTCGTTTTCTACAACAGAGAATGAAAGTCGATAGTAACAAGTACCTACAACTAGTATCCATTCATCCATTCATTGATTTCAATTACTGAACATAGAACTTTTAAAGAACCCTATACGTATTATAGCAGTACACTGCTATAATCGCCCCATTTGAACAAACGAACTGGTCACATTTAAAAGTATTATGAGTTTCCCAAGATAACGCTGCTGCCTACTTTCCTGGTATACTACCCTTTTTTTGGGGACACATCCGGTCCCTGGTCCAGTCACACCTAACCAAAACCATCACAGGACGGCAGCGCAAGGTGCATCCTCCTAATCTATCATACACCTACCCCTCTAACGCATTTTAGTATACTACCAAATCCAGTTTTCACAATTGTCAAGGATAAGTAATAGATGGCGCTAAACTACATTTTTAACTTGATCAAAATTGTCATAAGAAATAATAAAATGTAATTACATTCACAGAATATCCTGCACCGCTCAATCCTACAACTTGAATACATATCGTATTAGAAGAAAGAGGGGTTGGTGGAATGTAAAAAAAAACAAACGCATACCCCCAGCGTTCAGGGGAATACAAATCGAAGTATCAGATTCCGTTATTTTTTACCATAAAATCCTTAGTAAGGTGAAACTATATTGAATAAAGGAAATCATTTATTTTTATGTTATTTTTACGGGACGCTCCCGTATAACACTGTTTTGCCGCTATACTATGTTGTGTGACTCTCTGGGTGGCTCTTCATTTTTATGTGATTATGTCATACGATGTCACACTGTTCTATTAAATAACAAACATGAACAAATTTGTATTATTTAGAATAATTTTAAAGATTCAAACGCTGCTGTTTAAATCTTGTTTGCATATTGTATAAAATGATCTATATAAATAATTATTGATCTATACAAATAATATCAGGTGATTCAACATCACCACAGCCCATAAATGTCCCACTGTTGGGCTCGGGCCTCCTCCGTAATGGGAGGAAGATTATCCTACTATATCGCGCTGGTCAGACGTGTTGGCATAGAGTTTTGTTTCGAGTTTTCTTTCTCTCGCATATATGTTATATGCGTTTTATATCTCTTAGTCGTCTCTTACGATCACCCACGGGTAAGTAAGGGGTGGTGAATAGTATTCTTACTCTGTCACCAAACGGAAATCAGGTGATTAGTATAATTATTCCGTGTGGGGTGCTGACGGAGCAAAAATGCAATTCACAATCCCCTGCTTTACCCGTGACGAACGTAAAATACGACTAAGGGATACCTAAGAGTCTATACCAACACATCTGACGAGCGTGGTATAGTAGGTTAATTTTGTAGTGTGAAGGAGCTCAAGATCAGCATAGGGGTGGGAGGAGAGATGATGATGATCATGATACATTTAATAAATTGCTGCTGTGATATATTATCAGTGTGGTGACGGAGTAAGAATACAATTCACCACCCCCCTATCTTACTCGTGGGTGATTGTAAGAGACGGCTAAGGGATACAAAACGCATATAACATCTATGCAAGAGAAGGGAAACTCGAAACGAAAACCTATACCAACACGTCTGACCAGCGTAGTATATTAGGTTAATTTCTCTCCCATTACGGACGAGGCCCGAGCCCAACAGTAGGACGTATATATATGGTCTGTGATGATGATGATGATGTGATATATATATATATATATATATATATATATATATATATATATATATACACATCCATCAAACTATTGTTGAATACGGACTTACGTATGGGTGATAATATTATAATAGCTATTTCTGATATGGCGGTGGTAATTGGTATTATGAATTTCCCAGGAAAGAATTACTATCAGGTCCTATTGACCTTGTTTTTACATCTCCCATGTGCAAGAGGATGACAATACATTATATTCTTAACTCCTTACCTCAAGGGGATAAAAGATGACATAAGATTAATTTACATAATCTTTCTATTGTGAAATAAATTATATTATTTAAACAACAAAAAGCTTTGTTCAACTTACATCTATCACTTTCAAGCCTATATTTCAGATACACGATCCAAAAGTTTACGAACTTAGTCGAACACGCACGATCTTAATACGAATGCGCTGTCTCATCGGTAGAACTCGCTGTCTGTTTATTTACAAGACACAGAAAGCAAAATGGATTTAGTATTGTAACCGTTGCTTGCAGGTTTGTTCCTTTTGAAACCTGCACTTCTAGTAAATATATAATAAATTATTAAACTTTATATTCCTTATAATGGTATAGATTTCATCCTAGGCCTGGGATAGTTCAGTTATAATACTTAATATATAGCAGATGGGTAAAATATAGATATAATATAGGACAATCACATTGCCTAGATCTCATTATGGGTCATAGATGATTTAAACAATTAAAAAGAGTTTTAATATACCTACAAATACCAATATGTAAAGATGAACGCAATTCAAATGAAATGCAAATTTTGAAAAACGTTTCATAACGAATGCCCTAAATAGTAAAGCTGTTTGAGGAATTATAATGATATTTTTTAAATAAAAAGTACAAAATATTTATTAATTAATGTTTGATAATGGGATAGTGGATTCCTTTTTCCATGGATTTAGTAAGAACCAAAAAATGCGATCTCTACGGAAAATCTGTGGAGTTAGGCTGACCGACCGCATTCGTAACGACGGCATAAGAGAGCGAGTAAGTATGAAAGAGAGTATTGGTGTAAAGGTGCGAAAGGGAATGCTCTGATGGTTCGGACATGTGGAAAGAATACCGAACGAACGTCTGGTTAAGAAGATATACAATGCAAAAGTGGAAGGATGTAGGTACCGGGGGAGACCGAGACTCATCTACCTAGACCAGATCGGTCATGTACTGAAGGAAGGTGGAGTCAAGAGTGTCCGAAACCGCCGAGCGTGTATGAAGAGAATTATGAATGTTGAGGAAGCGAGTGAAGTATGCAAGGATAGAGTTCTCTGGCACTCTGTTCTCTCTGCCTACCCTGCAAAGGATATGGCGTGATGATGTGTATGTATGTAGTAAGAACCGATTTAGGGATACAAATAGACAACATCACTTAAGAAAAGGAAAACTTGGAATTGGTCAACAATGCTAAACCATCTGGCCAGCTGGAACATTAGGTGTATTTTATAAATCAATCTATTCTTAATAGCTGGTCGCATATTCGAAGCAAAAGTCGATATTATGCTTTTTTAAATAATAAATGAATATTGTAAGCGCAAAACGGAACATATCTAAAAGCTTGTGCAACACCCGCGTTCTCAATGACACGATTGTTTTGCTCTCAGCTCTGAAACGTTATTTACGTGAACATACGTAAAATTCTCAACTTCGTGAAACGTTTACGTCACGATTTTGTACTCGGAATATCTTGACAATAGTTTCAGACAGATTTACGTAAACTTCTCCTAGTGAAAGTCTTGACACCAAACAAAAAAGTTACGTTTTAAAATACATACGTATAACCTACCTTCTCGTGACTCAACTTCTAAGTCAAGATATTTAACTTCGTGCTGTATAATTAGTATAGAGTTTCCCGAAACGGTAGACCGGTTTTCTCTTAAATACTAAACTGTGACGTAGAAGAGGCATTCGAGGCGAAACATTTATATACAGGTATTATAATAGCCCTGAACCACTATCTATCCGGAAATATTGATACGATCAACGTGGGAGCATTTTTACCGGGAAGATATATATTACGTCACGATTTGGGGAACCTGTATTACATAAGAGCAACGTTGACATACTTGCATATAACTACAGTCGTAGATGTTCAAGGGTGAAAACCAACAGAAGCACTTACACAAACAGCGTTAATAGCTTCAGACCTTGTATAACGGATGTTGCTAAGACTATTTACTAGATACTAGTGTATGGTCAGCAATCTCTGCAGATCTCCGGAAACTTAGTGTGTTGCTAATGCATAAATCAAGTAAATAATATCCGTATCATTTTCGTGAATTCCGAATTTACTGTTCTCTCAAGAGAATCTCTTTGTCTTAATTTTTACCATCAACATAATTGGAGTAAATATAATATATTCTATAATTAGGCGTTTATTTTCGCCAATACTGCGTCTAAGAGATGATCTAATATGCTGATTATAATGAATTTGATTCTAATATATTACTTTGTGCGATCTACAAAGATATCGGTTTGTTCCCCGTTTGGGTGTTATTTGCGTCCAGACTATCATCACACTAGCTCTATTAAAGGTTGAATTTCCAATAGATGTAGTTTTTTAGCTGGACGGGCTACCGATGATAAATACCAGATGCCAGTCGCCAGCCTACACAGCATAGAAAGATACATATTAACAAATCGAGCGGGGTGTGGCCGTAATCATAGACTATCCCCAACAAAAATATGTCAAACATTAGTATTACATTATCAAAATAACAAATCAGTAATTTACAGTGTAATTAGCATGTTGAGGTGTAGGAGTGATGGACTGACGTCATAATGAAGATCGCAGCAAACCGTTGGATGCAGGTGGCACAGGAACTTTTTGGCAGTCTCGTGGGGTGGCCTATGTCCAACAGTGGACGTTTACGAGCAGATGGATGAATGAATTTAAAGGGTACAGTACTCATTAATAAAAATATTTTTCCGGTCAATGATTTGAAACAACGTGTAGTTTATGTTGAGTTGTTTAATAATGATTTCTAATGTTTACGCGAGTATTACACATTAAAATAAAACTACTTTTACAGATTCGGATTACTGTAAAGTGTTCGAAACGTCGGGAAATTAAAAATCAAATACAAACGCGATAGAATCCGTAAAAGTAGTTTTATTTCAATGAGTTGTTTAATGTTTTATTAATGTTATAATAAGCTCTTATTATCATCGGATAAGCGTTACGATAACTCGTTATTTAAAAAACAAACAAAAAAGACGCATACAACTCTGCGTTAGTGGAGTTAATAAAGTGATAAAATTCGTGAATCACTTTGAACTTATTCAGGGTTAAAGTTGTGCTAAAAACTTTGAATTTAATTATTCACCAATAAAAAATACAAATAGATTGAATGCCCCCAAAGTCGACAAATTCAATTTCGCCGAGTAAAACCTAATAATGCCAAAGTTCGATTTTATTCATGACAAACTTTTGCAACACTAAAATTTAATTTCGTTTAATAGAAATTGTGCATGAAATTACTAAACTGAATTCTATTCAATTTTAAATATGTTGGCCTTACAAAAGAGATAATTAGATCCAATCTTGAGGGATAGCTCAGCTGGCTAACTCAATTGGGAAGAGTTTTAGACGACTTAGCAGAAGAATGTTTTTATCCTCAATGTTCTTCATAGTTCTATAACCAGTGATAACTTATACAGAAACGTGGGCTCTAACGGTTGGTCTCACAATTAAATTTAAAATCTTGCAGTGTGCTATAGGTATGATCAATAATTCTCTACAAAATAAAATTCTAACGAAATATAATTAACAATTAAATTGACATATTACCATGCCATTTTCGGACGGGTTTTATAATGTTTAGTTTTCATAAAGATTAAATGCTTATATTCCTTATCTATACTCAAGAGAAGGGAAGTGGGTCGTATCATTTTATATTCTTAATCCATCACCACATTTTTTTTGCGGTGGACTATGGTAGCGTCTCGCCCCGCCAAATTGGCCCGGGGTGACGGAAGAGGCAGCGTGTGACCCCATAGACCCACAGTGCAAACTCCTCTCTTCGCCGTGCAAGCGGGCCACCGGTACTCGACGGTTTACCCTCGCGGTTTCCTCTCGAAACGCCCCGACAGCCTTCGCCGTCGGGGCGTCGTCCTCACGCGACTCCATCACCACATGGAGATTTTATTATTCTAAGGTAAATCACTTTTATTTACAATAAATGACTTTTAGATTCAAATATCAAGAACTTTCAAATGGACCTTTTTAAATTCCCTATCGAAAATATATTCAACGGATGTTCACTTATTATTCGGATCACAATAGGTACTGGATTTTATTGCTAAAAGTAAAATAAAAATATTGAAGCTAAATATTTGTATTTGCCTGATGTTATCGATTAAATATAAGGTCAAAGAGATACTATAGGCTGACCGACCGCATTCGTAACGACGACGTAAGAGAGCGAGTAGGTATGAAAAAGAGTATTGGTGTAAAGATGCGAAAGGGAATGTTCCGATAGTTCGGACATGTGGAAAGAATGCCGAACGAACGTCTGGTTAAGAAGATATACAATGCGAAAGTGGAAGGATGTAGGTACCGAGGGAGACCTACCTACCTAGACCAGATCGGTCATGTACTGAAGGAAGGTGGAGTCATGAGTCTCCGAAACCGGCGAGCGTGTATGAAGAGAATTATGAATGTTGAGGAAGCGAGTGAAGTATGCAAAGATAGAGTTCTCTGGCACTCTGTTCTCTCTGCCTACCCTGCAAGGGATATGGAGTGATGATATGTATGTATGTATGTATGTAGATACTATAGGTAAGATTTAGTGTGAGATGGAAGTTTTTAAAGCATTTACCGATGTAATTATGGTGGTTTCCGTAATTCTACTAAAGATAGGGTGTTCAGCTACCTTTCTGAGTATTAAAGTTAGACAGTCATCACTTAACATGAGGTGAGCTATTAACTCCTCTGCAGCCATCATCAATAATAAACAAAACTTCGTATTCTAAAAGGTATGACACAAGAATTATTCTTAATAGAGATATTCAGGGCATAGCCTTGATCGTAATTTAATTTTAACCTACGGGTAAGAAATAAGTATGATACGAACTTCCTTAAAGTTGAAGAATTTTTCTTCTCTCATATTTTTTTTAACTCTGATTTATAATAGAAGGGCAATTGGTTTCATCATCAAATGAGAAAAAACTGACATACCACGCTGACCAGACGTCTTGTTGTAGTATTTTATTTCAAGGTTTTGTTGTCAATCCCAAATCGATTCTTTACAATAACTACAGAAAAGAAAATGGTACAACTACTTCTTTTTTTTACACAGCATTGTATTCTGAGGGTAGAGAATTTAACCACCGTAACTTCACCATACATTTCAGTACACCATTGAAGTAAGGTTTTTAATAAATCATAATACTCGTTAAGTACCACTACTCAACAGGTTTAGGCGATAAGATAAATCCCGTTACTACGATTTGTTAGGATTTGTCCTTTAACCTACAAACCAATAAAATGACCCGTTTGACCACAACCACGCCTACGCTATTGAGGAAAGGGTGTTATGGTAGTGCAAATGATAGGCTGCAGCGGATAATTATTCCTAATCTATATTGAGATATACAATGTTAAGGTGAAATTCGGATTAATGTTTGTTAGTCAAATATGCCAGAACGGCTTAATGGATCTGGATGAAACGTGACACAGAGAAAGATTATATTCTGGAATATAAGATAAACTTCTTAAAAGCTTCTAAATAAATGGTTCTCGTCAAATAAGTTTATTTGACAAAGATTAAATTAATGCGAACGAAGCCGCGGTTTAGTATTTATAATACTATTTAAAATTCAGTTCGGTTGGATGCCAGAACTATTAAAGAGATCTGGGTGAATTTTTCGGCTTTTTATTATCCTAGCAAAAGGGACTATTTCTGGATTGATTTAAAGAACAAAATCAACATTAATGCAGATTACCTATCTATTAAAATATATGCGAAATGCTATGTACTAAAATACTAATTATGATAAATCCATGTGTCACGACCCTTTTCATTTCTGCGGTTGTCGAAACAGACAACCAATAGACGTGACGTCACTGAATGAGAAAGAAGAACCAAAATAAAAGCACCTACACTGATCTGTAGCAAAGCATCCATCAGCCCATTGTTGGACATAGACCTCACCACTAGGTGATTATATATAATATATATATATATCCCCATTATGTAATTTTCAATACACAGCAAATTGTTGTGTATATATGACAGTTTAAAATGATATATTAAGAAAATGGATAACTGGAACTCATGACACATACTAACTGACGGGTTACCGTACCGGGTTACGGTACCGTAGCAAACATATAGTGACTGCACTATATAACCTACTGAGATTATATACATAGTTTTTACGGTTGTAAACATGCTGCTACTAACCGAATTAGTAACCGCCTCTGATATAGCATTACCAGAGACTAGATTAAATATTAAAAAAAAACAAATAATTATTTAACAGTCGCACAAAGGACTGCAATGCGAGGGGATTACACTCATCAACCCTCAGCATGAGATATCGCTACGTAGATCACTATGGCATCTGTGCATTAACTATGTTCGCTAGTAACTTACCCCACATCGATGTACGCCAAACTTTTTTCATAATACGCTGAACATTCCAAAGCAATCAAATGTGTGGTCCAAAAGGATTTGTCGTATAACCCTTATTAACTTTATGTCTCCCTTTAGTACTCATATCCTTGGTCTTAAAATATATATGTTCGAAAAAGGTTACTGTTATAGTAGTACTTTTGTAAGTGTAAAACTCCACAGAGAGTAAGATTGTGATATCTGCTGAATTGGCAAGCTCTTGCGGTAGACGTACCTGAAAATAAAACATAAAAGATTATTTTATTGATTACGTAATTTGTTACAAATGGAATTAGGCGTTTTGTGTAATCATATTTTCGGGATAAAGTGAATCTTTAAGCAAAATGCATGATCGAATCTCCAGAAGGGAAAGTACAAACCGGATGATTAATGTTTTATTGCAAAGATATTCCAAAAACTTTCAAAAACTAGTTAAAGTAACAATAAGTTTTATAATATAGAAGTTAAAATATTTTAATATTTCGTGAACTTCTCTGTTTCAGTTCAGCACTTGTTCTTACCCTTCTATCCCATCCCTTTTACATCAAAAATATTATTTTGTAATATATCAAAAACTTATAATTATAAATTTTACGGGATGACAATGAAATTGGCAGCATAAAATTGCATTCGTTAAACGAAAAAAGAAATTTGAAAACAAAAACATGATTTAAAGAAACTAATTTGTTGAAATCTAATCAAAAACGACATTAAGGCACGCCCATAACGGCATAGGATGAACACCGCCTACGATGCATAATTCATAAGAAATAGCGATTAGGGAAAAATATCCATTAGTACGCCCTTTTTCACGTGGTAGAAGTGAGACTGATTCTATTGTAATAAAGCCATACTCTAATTTGTCTAGAGATCATCTTATATTAATTGCTCAGTTATTGTTTCTCAGGTTTTCCTCTTTAAAGAGCATTGCTCTTCTCATTAGAGCATAAAATGTTATTGTACAATTTTATTGCTATTATTCTTAGTGACGGAATACAGTACAATATAACAAGCTTATTTAGCTTGTTATATTGTATTGTATTACGTCACTAAGTTTTATAAGGTAAAATGAAAAAAAAAAATTAGTAATTTTCTACAAAGGTAGAGAAGAGAGAAGTAAAAGAGAAGTAAAAAACTATTTCAGCATAGATCATATAATACCACGTTGGCTTAGTATAGAAACTATTCGCTCTAGGTATATATTTTCTTTTTTTATTGCTTATGGTGGCAAACGTGCAAGCAGCACATCTGATGATAAATATCACTGCCGCCCATGAACCTTTTCTATAATCAAGGCTATAGCTAGGCCGCTGCCTACCATTACAATCCCCAAATTGGCCAATCCACCCAGTTGGTCTTTTGGCTCTCTCGCACACCGAACGAAGCGCAGTAGCATATTGCCTTTACTCAGACGTTGATCTTCTGCGAGTGTGGTACTATCTCGGACGGACCGGCCTGCGGCTATAGACAGAGAACTGTCCACAACGAGGTCCTACCACTATGGTATAGTATATTATGTACACTATTTCTTTGTTTTTTCTTGATGTAGTACCTATTTGTTTGCGTAACTTAATTGTCTCTTGCGTTACTCATGTGAAAGGATGCTGCATCATGCATAATGTTTCACTATATTACAATCCTGAAATAACGATACAATTCAATATAGATAAACTGTGAATCAAACCTAAAATTGGTGTTCGAACAGAAAGTATTAACCAGCTATAAAAAGCAAATTTCAATGCACGATGCATATATATATATAATAAATAATATCATCATCGCAAAATGGATAACGATTAATATAGATTAAATATAACCTATAAACTTTATAATATAAGCGAAAGCATAAATTTAACAGCTGTTAACTTGCACCACACAAAATTTACTGTACCATAAAAATATGAACGAAAAACTCAACCGTAGCAATTACAAGCAAGATATGTGAACTCATTATATATAGATTATGCCACCCGTTGCTTATTAAAAAGATTATTTCGTTAGATAAAACGTCCGCAGACTGATAGCGAAGAAAATATGAGTTTGAGTTAGTACTTTATTAGGGTGTGTAATCAAATCGCGTATGGAAACACCCATTTAATAAGTACAAGAGATCTAAAATTAAGATGTCTGCGGTGTCTAGATAAAATTACAAATCACAGTTTATGTTTTAAATACTATCTATTATTTATTCTGATAAATATCACATATTCTATAATTTTTTTTTTTTCTTTTGGTGGCAAACGAGCCAGCAACATACCTGATGGTAAGTGTCACTGCCGCTCATGGAGCTTTAGAACCGCTGCCTACCAATACAAACTCCAAATCCACCCAGTTGGGCTGCCGACTCTCTTGCTCACCGAACGAAGCGCAATAGCACATTGCCATTACTCAGACGTCGATCTTCTGCGAGAGTGTGGTACTACCCCGGACGGACCGGCCCGCGGCTATAGACAGAAAACTGTTCACAGTGTGGTCCTACCACTATTGATTTATATATTATGGCTGATTTCTTTTATTTTTAAAATGTCAATAAGTGTTTTTAAAATTACGTTTTTTTATGCCAGTTGTTGATCGAATGCAATAGGCTTTGGAGTGGCCACGCTCTGCCAAATCAGTCCGGGGCGACGGAAGAGGCGGCGTGCGACTCCATAGACCCACCCTGCAAGCACCGCTATTCGCCGCGCGAGCGGAGCACCGGTCTTTGTCTTGGGTGGCCCGCCCGGCAGTTCACCTTCAGGGGTTCCTCCTCGAGTTTCTTCCTTCTTTCCTCGAGTCGAGATCATCCTCATACGGTGGCCTCACTTCGGGTGACCGGACTAGCCCCTGTCCGATCACCCGATGCCTCAGCTAGGGCGGCATCAGGCGCAGACATTCGCGCCTGCGCCGCACGAGGCGCCGGAGGCGGCCCGAGTCCGCATGGAGAGAATCCTCCCAGAATCGTTCCACCGTCACTTACTAGATCGAACAAGCAACCTAGTAAGTGTTAACTGCCGCCCATGGACCTTAAAGGTATCAGAGGTATATTATGTTTCTTTTATTCATTAATAAGCTGTGTTAAATTTAATAGGAAGTGGAAAAATAGAGGTTGATTGTATCATCATCCATTATTTTTAGCAACAAAACTACGGTCAAACTACATATAAAAAAACAAACAAAATTCACACTAACTCATCATTCTCCTACTCTTATCCCAATTAATTGGAGATTTAAATTCAGACTAACTGATCTAATATAAGTCAAGGCTTGCTAAATATAGTACACAACATCATCATCATCTTCAAAAATTGCGTTACGTAATACTTGAACGCCCCCCCTATGGTCAATTTCCCTCCGGCCACCGAAGTCAAAGATCGGGTACCGGTGGCCCGCTCGCACGGCGAAGAGAGAGGAGTTTTACGGTGGGTCTATGGGATCACGCGTCGCCTTGCCGTCACCCCGGACCGATTTGGCGGGGCGAGACGCGTCAATAGTCCACCAAAAAAAAAAAGGTCAATTTCCCTCTTACTGTGGAGGGGGCTCGAGCCCAGTAGTAGGATGTATATAAACTGTGATGATGATAAAATTTAAAAGTCTTAATCAATATCTTACGTTCTAAATTTTTAATAAAACTAAATTTATTATTAGTATGAATTAAAAAAAAAACAACACAAAACAGTAACAGGCAAATTCTCCACTGACATATTCAAACGACTATAGTATAACATCATTACGAGTTAATAAACACATAATTACATTTTTTATCACAGAACCGTATCCAATATATTCGTTTAGAATACCTAGGACAAGAAAAACTTAATCGAATATATATTTTTTATATGAATCATATATACAAAATTAAATAATAATAAAAAACATATAAGATTACTTCCGGTACAGAATGTTTGAATAAACAAAAACTTCATTTAAAACCTGCTGGCTCCCAAACTAATGGCATCATCAGCCATTGAATTAGTCTCGGCGCTCTGTACCGAGTTATTAGCCTCATACTTGCCAGACTCGAATACATTATGAATGGATGGTAAATAATATATAGAACCAAGAAGATTTTATAATAATGTAATATTAAATGTTTTAAGGGCAATTAAAAAAAAAGAAATGGTTGCGTGTACTTATGTTCTCGCGTGAGAAGATATACTTCTTTGGCATCATTCAAAAATAGTTTTGAATTGCATGCTAATAATTAATTACATTAAAATAATATAAGGACTGGAATAGGATAGGATATTTTTATTCAATTTAAATCACTACTGAATATAATTTATTAGCACATATATAATTCGCACTTGTATGAAACTAAAACACGTGTTGTGAATGTAGAAACTAGAAAGAGGTTCTATTTCTATTTTGTTGGTAGCTTTTTTACCCGACTGCAAAGGAATGGTATTGTGTTTAACAGTCTATGTATGTATGTATGTTTGTATGTTCCTTTGAAGCACTATATATACCAACCGCCCGTGCCGATTTTTATGATTCGCACGTCAATCGATTCCTCTTAATCTGGCGAGTGTCACTAAAGATATGACGTTATTGAAAATTCAATATGGCGACTACTGGAGGCCATATTGTGAAAATAAAAAGAAATAAAGTCAACAAACTATATCGAGTGGGGTATCGTTAAATAGGTATTTAAAAATCATTATTAGTTTTATTTCAACATTTTTCGATTTGACTGACCGTTTAGGATCTATATCGATTTAAAGTTTCGTAACAATCTTTCTCACATATAGGTTTTTTAGACAGTAGAAATTTACGATGAAAAGACGAAAAATTCATATAACTGGATGTGGATGGACATATATTGAAGTATCTAGTAGGTATATTGTCCAATATACCATAGGTAGTCCTACCTGAAGTATCTAATGTCTGACGCGGTCGCCCATCTCCAATTTCTAACGATATTGTACTTTACTTCAGTCGAAAAACTATATATAGTTAGGTACTTACCTACTTATTAATAAATAAGATAACTATAGCTACCTAGGTATTTATAACTAAAAAGTATAAAATAAAAAAATGATTAAAAAAATCAAAAAACCCGACTGCGTAAAAAGTCACCAAAACTACGTACATAATAAAAAAAAATGAAAATAAAAAAACAAGCACTTAGATGTCCGGTGGTCTAGAATTCCATAATACATTATTGAATAAATACTATTGCAGAAAATGAAATATATTTTAATAATAGAACATGACAACTGAACAGTCGGCAAATAATATAAGGACTGGAATAGGATAGGATATTTTTATTCAATTTAAATCACTACTGAATATAATTTATTAGCACATATATAATTCGCACTTGTATGAAACTAAAACACGTGTTGTGAATGTAGAAACTAGAAAGAGGTTCTATTTCTATTTTGTTGGTAGCTTTTTTACCCGACTGCAAAGGAATGGTATTGTGTTTAACAGTCTATGTATGTATGTATGTTTGTATGTTCCTTTGAAGCACTATATATACCAACCGCCCGTGCCGATTTTTATGATTCGCACGTCAATCGATTCCTCTTAATCTGGCGAGTGTCACTAAAGATATGACGTTATTGAAAATTCAATATGGCGACTACTGGAGGCCATATTGTGAAAATAAAAAGAAATAAAGTCAACAAACTATATCGAGTGGGGTATCGTTAAATAGGTATTTAAAAATCATTATTAGTTTTATTTCAACATTTTTCGATTTGACTGACCGTTTAGGATCTATATCGATTTAAAGTTTCGTAACAATCTTTCTCACATATAGGTTTTTTAGACAGTAGAAATTTACGATGAAAAGACGAAAAATTCATATAACTGGATGTGGATGGACATATATTGAAGTATCTAGTAGGTATATTGTCCAATATACCATAGGTAGTCCTACCTGAAGTATCTAATGTCTGACGCGGTCGCCCATCTCCAATTTCTAACGATATTGTACTTTACTTCAGTCGAAAAACTATATATAGTTAGGTACTTACCTACTT
The DNA here is from genome assembly GCA_905163515.2 of Lymantria monacha. Lineage (NCBI taxonomy): Eukaryota > Metazoa > Arthropoda > Insecta > Lepidoptera > Erebidae > Lymantria > Lymantria monacha. The sequence continues at coordinate 5,924,368 of LR991107.1, read as the reverse complement.
ATTAATAAATAAGATAACTATAGCTACCTAGGTATTTATAACTAAAAAGTATAAAATAAAAAAATGATTAAAAAAATCAAAAAACCCGACTGCGTAAAAAGTCACCAAAACTACGTACATAATAAAAAAAAATGAAAATAAAAAAACAAGCACTTAGATGTCCGGTGGTCTAGAATTCCATAATACATTATTGAATAAATACTATTGCAGAAAATGAAATATATTTTAATAATAGAACATGACAACTGAACAGTCGGGATCCATTAAAAAATTAGATTTGCTGTCGAATAAAGGATGCCGACTGTTCAGTTGTCATGTTCTATTATTAAAATATATTTCATTTTCTGCAATAGTATTTATTCAATAATGTATTATGGAATTCTAGACCACCGGACATCTAAGTGCTTGTTTTTTTCTTTTCATTTTTTTTTATTATGTACGTAGTTTTGGTGACTTTTTACGCAGTCGGGTTTTTTGATTTTTTTAATCATTTTTTTTATTTCGAGACTTAATGAGCGGTTTCGAAGCCAACTCCAACCTGATACTTTTGTGTTACAGTGATGCGCTAGCATCTCTGTAACACAAAAGTAACAGCTGATAAAAATTACTGCCTTTAACGGTTAGCTTTATCTTAATCCTGAAATATTTTTCTTTTATTCCGAACTGTATTGAAATATTAGCTTATTATCTTGGCCATAATTGGACCATATTCATGATTTGGAATACATAGTAATGTTAACTATTATTTGTAATCAGTGTTGATATTACAGATTAAAGTTATAATATGTTTAACCTATTTTTTTTTAGTTTTATATATTTCTAATAATAATGTGTTCAGTTATCTAGATTAATTAGTATCTAGATTAACATAAATTACCAAAATTTAGGTTCATGTCATTTCGAAACTGAGAGCTGTATTTGTTAGACAACTTATTGTGTTCACTATTTTTTTTTAATATGGATATACATATGGAATCCATTACATCCAAGATACTAAAAAGAAGGTTGTTTTGTTTAATATCTTACTGTTCAGCAAAGATTGCCTCTAGGAATCAATGAAACTATGTAAGGTCCAATAAAAAAAAAAATAGATTTAAAATATCTCCAAAAACGTTAATATGGAATATTCAAAATGTTTACCAAATCCTCAACTAGCCATAATTTATATTATTATTATAAAGTTGGAAGAATTTATTTATTTATATAAACTTAGGGATTATCAGTTAAATATCTTAATATATATAAATTACGTGTCACGTTGTTTGTCCGCGATGGACTCATAAAGTACTTAACCGATTTTAACCAAATTTGCACAGCAAGTGTAGTTTGATCCAACTTAAAAGATAGGATAGCTTAAATCTCAATTTATAGTAATATTATTTTATTGCAAATTATATGTCTAATATTTGACAGTCAAAATCATATGTTATATCAAAAGGGTTTTAAAATATGGCGGAATCTGTTGACTGGATTCAGTAAGTATTTAATAGATGGCGCTATGTTAAATGTACAAACGCTGCATATAAGCTAAAATTTGTTAGAATAAACAAAAAGTGTTACTGAGGCTAACCTAAGCCACAGCAACGCGTGGCCCGGTCTGCTAGTTATAATATAAAATTCACTTGACGTCATACTAAGTATATATACTTAAATTCAATAAGACTTTTTTTGGTTTTGCAATTTATACTTCACATTGAAAGTTAAATTACAAAAGTAAAAAAAAATCTCATCGAAATTAAGTAGCCTTATTTAATTCAGAGGTCCATCAATCCAATCCACATCGATATAGGCCTCCCTAAAGGAGGATTACGCCACGACATCGCCACGTTACCAGCCGGTATGCAATGATGTTACCAGGTCATGTTATAAATCTCACAGGAGAGTGCTGTCTATTCTCCTGGTGACCTTGCACCTTGTGTTTACCCTCCCACGGGGCAGTAAAGATTTATGATTCATTATATTCTTAGCTAACTACACAGATATTTTCAACATTAAAAAATATAGAATGTTAATGAGGATATTTATCTCACGTTTTTCATGCAAATACATTGCTCATTATGTATATTGCGGTCCAAAACATAGTTATGCATTTTTCACGGTAACCGTCACGAGGTATGAGTAATTTGTACACAAACTAGTTATTATTCGGACACCTTGCTGTGTTTTTTTCCCACAATTTGCCCCTTATTTACAACACATAATAGATGTAAAAAATCCACCTACTTTTTATATAACCTACAAATTTTGTGTGAAGGGTATAAGGATTTATTTTAGTATACTTCTTATAGCAAGTGGCACAGACAATGGTTTTATTTGAATGACATTGATGGATACTGCTAATACTAAGCTGAAAGTTAAAGTTATTAAAGTAGAACTTCAATCTTAACGAATCATAACCGATCAGTCTAGCCGAACCAGTCTAGTCGCAATCATGCGAAACAAAAAGTATTTTTATTGTTTTCCTCTCACATTTTTCTACCTATATAGGTATTTGAAAAATATTTAAGATCTTTAAGTATATTTATTTGTTATTCAAATAATAAACTCTTAATTAATAAGTATGCCACATTTTTTAGCATTACATGCATTCGACAAATATTTATGATCTTAATTATATTTGTTATTCTATTCAAAGAATAAACTATATTATACTATTGATAAGTATTTTAGACGATGTAAGTAGTGGCATCGAGAGAGTTAAATTTGCTTAGCAAAAGTTCTATACGCAATACGTATTGACAATTAGTATTAAGTTTCCATGTGATTATGGAATAAGAATACAATTCAACGACGATTCTCGAAAAGGTCGTAAAACGGATGTAGGATATGCCTCTTGCAGTTATGTTATATAACATTACTGCAAGAGCAGAACAACTCACAAAACCCTACACCAACTCTTCTCAATAACGTCGGCTCGTAGGTTAATTTCTATCCTATATGTTCCTTCAGGGCCTCCGCCTGTGACCAATGTTAGGACGAATTCTATATTCATTCAAGTGTTTTTGAAAATTTAGTATTTGGAATATGAGTCTCATTCATATCACTTGCACAATCGTAGTATTTTATTTTGATCTATATACATCACTTTTTCTGTGGCAGAATATAGTTTGGACAATCCGTCCGGGACGACGGAGGAGTGGCGTCTATAATTTAGTTTATTACCTGTCACTTATTAGGCTGACAATCGGTCAGATTCCATGATCTCGGTAGCTGTTAACATCTCTTAGTCTTCAACTACATCCATAGCAAAGTAAGTCAAGGTAAATTGTATTCTTACTCCATCACCATACGGATATTACTACTATCAAAATTCAATCTTATTAGTAAAATCCTTACCGCCTTATTAACTCATATGATTCTATTGCTCTTATCCCAATTACTTGAGGTCGACGCAATATGTACTCCTTATGGTGGCCATACACGCTAGGTTTTGCATGATGGTTTTAACTGTGCATGCATAACCGACAGGCGTAACCGAGTTTCATATTACACATACACGTTAGGGTTTTGCATGCACAGTTTTGCCATTAAATCTCAGTTGAGCTACGTAACGGTAGGTGTAGGATGCCTACTTCACAGTTGAATTACGTAGTACGACAATTAAAAACAGAGAACAGTGTCAGGCAAGCTCGCCGGACCGCCACACACGCTCGGTTATGCTCGTGCGCAAACATAACCGAGCGGCAAAAATATCAATTTTGATATTTACTCGGTTGCATGTACATGCAAAGATAACTGTACAGTTTTATCACACATACGCTAGGGCTTGCTTGTCGTGAGGGCGACGCCCCGACGGAGAAATCTGTCGGGGCGCCGACGAGAGGAACCCGCGAGGGTAAACCGCCGAGCGGACCACCGAAGACAAAGATCGGGTACCGGTGGTCCGCTCGCACGGCGAAGAGAGAGGATTTTACGGTGGGTCTATGGGGTCACGCGCCGCCTTCTCCGTCACCCCGGACCGATTCGGCGGGGCGAGAAGCACCCATAGCCTACCAATAAAAAAAAAAAAAAAAAAATAAAAAATAAAGGGCTTGCCTGTCGGTTATGCATGCACAGTTAAAACCATCATGCATAACCTAGCGTGTATGGCCTCCATTACATATTGCAAACGTTATTGGCAATAGTTTTATGACCGGCCGCCTGCCTGACGTCAACCTCCTTAAGAACTTCTTAAGATATACATATATTTCAGTCATTTGAATCACATTTACAATTACCTAATAAAATTTATTATCGACAGTTATTTATCACGTAAATTCTACAAGCTGGAAACCTTTTTAATATATTTCTTTATAACTTCAAACGCCCACAGGAAGTTAAGGGGGCGGCTTCTATAACAAAGATCAGAAAAAACATATGAACATTTTATTACTGCCCACAAATAATTAAACTTTTGTACCACATACATATGTTTCGTAATTATTATTTATACGGCGGCCATTAATCAAAATTTACATATATAAAAATTCTTATATATATTTGATCAAGTTTTTATATGATGACTAACGGAATACTAATGGGAGTATTAGTGTATAATATATTAAGTCTGGAGTGGTTTTTATAAATATTTTAATTGATATTAATGAGAGATGCAATTAAGTTTTTGTTTTTAAACAAGTTATTGTATAGCTTTGTTAATTGATTTGTATGATTTCCATATCCTGCTTTTGCCTTTGCTCCTTATGAGTTAAGCATAATATAGTATTAGGTATACCTACATAGAAATATTTATATGACATTCATATTCATTAATTAACAATTTATATGAACGCTGTGTTTGAAACGTCGGACAATTAAAAATCAAATATCATCAGCGATCGTGTCTCTATCGCTTGTTTCGCGCTCTCGTTTGCACGCTCGGCTCACGCGGAACGTGACACTTTATTCGTGCGTGCAGCCGACGATCATCGATTTATAAGACGATATCTCGTCAAAAAAACATAATGAAGGTTATGCCCTTCCAATAATGTTAGAGGTAAAGACTCGGGCACCGAAGACAAAGATCGGATACCGGTGGCCCGCTCGCACGGCGAAGAGAGGCGCTTTGCATGGTGGGTCTATGGAGTCGCACGCCGACTCTTCCGTCGCTCCGGACCGATTTGGTGGGGCGTGACCACCTCCATAGTCCACCGCAAAAAAAGTGGTAAAGACCCCATTTAAAATTGAAATAATAGATATTGAATATAATCTTACTAAAATATCAAAAGACGCTTTCATACGTTGAAATTATTTGCGTTCTCTATAATTTTACGATTCCTCGCACAGTTCGGAACGTTCCATAGTTTTGTAGATAACACGGTTTTTATTACTTTTGCACATATGGTAATGCTTTCTCAAAGTTTTATCGTCTCCGTTTTACGACAGGGTCATACAAATACTCTTTTATAAGTTATTTTTGAGATGACTGCACTTGTGATTTTTACGATATAACTAAGGAAATTCATACATCCATCCGTTGGTGTGGAAGAATGGGCGCAGCCGTGCATATTTTCATTCACATTTTAATTTTTAGCATGCCTCTATTCTCGCAAATGTTAAAAATGCTCACAAGATTTTTTGTAATACATATTTAGTATTATTACATTCAAGTTAAGAGTCGAGACTGCTAATACTGATTTAATGAGTTCAAAATTAAGTCTAAAATCAAATCGGATCTAAAAAACGCTACAATTCTAAAATATAAAATATGCTATTTAGGTTTAGATAAACAAATCTATATAACAGACAACTTATATTTGTCGAGATAAAAGCTAGCTTATATTATGTGCCAGGTTATAATTAATCTCCCAGGCAAAAGCGATCCAAATTAATTAAGTCGAGATCAATAACTTACTGTACTTAGCTAGTCAGACGGGTTACAAGTTAAGGGTGATAATGTTGAGAGTTTTATCCACTGCAGCGATGTTTGATGATGGTGACATTTTTCAGTCGTTCTTTATAATATCCGCAGACTAGGAATGTTTGGTGAATATTATTCTTCAAGGAGACACAATTAATAGTGGTAAGGCCACAATGTTGACTGTTTTCTGTCTATAGCCGCGGGCTGGTCCGCCCGGGGTATTACCATTACCCCACTCTCGCAATGTCAACGTCTGCGCAGTGCCAATATGCTGCTGTGCTTTAATCGTTGAGCGAGAGAGCCGGCTACATCTGAATGGATTTTGGGGACATTGGTATGTAGCGATCTAACTATTATTGCAAAGGTCCATGGGTGGCAGTAATTAGTTTGACCATCTACTCCACTACTTGCTCATTTGCAACCAAGAGCAATGAAAACACACAAAAAATATCTACCATCACTACGACTGACAGACATGTTGACTAATTGCAGGTAGTGTTATAATTTCCCCTGCGGCTTTTCTTTTGGTAATTCTTCAGCAGGTTTTTATAATTATCACGGGATAATAAAGAAACCTACTCATTGTATTTTTAATATGTTACCGAATAAAAAACAGGAGACCACAAGCGACCAACAAAAGCAAAATATCCTTATAAAAATAGCAACTTGAATGCGTAGTATTTTTCTGTTAAACATAATAAAATAATAGCTCCATCTGGCATATGTGGCTTACTCCACTTTCGGCGTGACATTTACGCGAGCTACATTACAGCCCCAGAGCGACCATAAACACTGTATTGTTTCAAAATGTGGGCGATGTAAAGAAACATAAAATAAGCCACAACAAAATTCGAATTTCTCTCTCAGGTTTTTATAACATAAATTGTTACTTTTAAAATATTGGGTGACAGTATTTCTGCTGTGTGGTAGCGGCTACGAATACTACCAACCCTTACTTTGCTCGTGGATGTCGTAAAAAACGACTAAGAGCTTTATAATGACCTAGGTTAACTCCATCTGATGCCGTTTGGTCAACAATTGCATTTTCCAAGGAGGGTTGTCATCTGGCAGGCGGCCGGTCATAAAACTATTGCCAGTAACTTTTACATTATGTACTATGAAAGAAGAGTACATATTGTATCAACCCCAAGTAATTGGGATAAGAGTAGAAGAATGATGATGGTGACAGTATTTCTGATAGCTATCATACAAATCAAGTAGTACAGACAAGATGACATTATCTGTTCATAAAGATGGCAGATGAGTCAGCAGCCCACTAAATGATAAATGGTAGAGGAAAGGAAGGTAATATGGAATATGCAGTTATTATGGGATACTGAGATTTTATAAAAACTAGTAGTGCCATCTATGCCGCGATGTTGTGAATTGAAGCGTCAAATGAACCTATTAATCTGTGCAAGTGACAGTAATCCGCCATATTGTTCTTTTCTTTTTGAGACACGATCAACTAGAAGGCCGTACGACAAAATTTTTTTGTTACGTTTTAAATTTATTGTTATCATAACGTATAATTACTTTATTTTTTATAACTAGTATTCAAACAATGCTTAGGGTACTAAAGTTTAAGGATGTGTATTGATTTTCATCGTATATTGAAACCCCTAAATCTAAAATTTATTTTTTGCGTATGCTGCCTTGTTGCTAATATGGAATACTGTTAGTGCATATAATATGGTATAGTACTCCATATTATATGAATTATATGAGCCATGACATATAAGGCCCATATAAGCCTTGAATTGTCGCAGTTCAAAAATCTGCAGTTTTTTAAAGAGATTTAAAAAGCACAATAGCTATAAGTCAAGTGAAAGAGAAAGAAAAAGTGCAGAAACAGAGCAAAAGCAAGGGTAAATCGTCAAAAAAGAGATCAAAGGAAATTTACTCAGTTAGCGACTCTTCAGATAATAGTTTAAATGAAAATTTTAATATTCATGACGAAGATGACGATGACCTCTTCTCATATGACGAGAATATAAGCGAGGTACCGCCTCAAAATGGTTCAGAATGCTTTTTTTGCAATAGAAAGTATAGCCAAGATGATAAAGGAGAAGAATAGGTTCAGTGCCTTATTTGCTAATTGTGGGTGCATTGTGATTGCACGGGCTATGAATTTGGTAACTACGTTTGTGATTATTGCAAATAATTTACATTTTTAAATTCTGATCTTTTTTTTATATCGTTCGACTAATATGATTTTTAATTAGTTTGATTTTTACTTATTCATATAAGTTATGTTGATTTTTGAATATTTTATTAATTCTAATATTGCCATACAAAATACTGTGACTAATAAAATTACTATTATAAAAAGGATTTTGTTTGAGTTAATAAAATAACTGTTAAAAGTGTGTACGATTTTGGTGCAGATAATATAGAATAACATATCCCATATTATCTGCACCTTGGGTCGGTTGTCATTTTACACCATTTTTGATTTATGGTTGTTTTTTGTCAAGAAAATATAGTTATATTATTTTTGTAATGATTATTATTAAAGCTAATTAATGTTCCAACAAATTAGTGTGTGTATTTCAATTTTAACTCTGAGGAATATTTTTTTATACTCAAAAAAGAAAATGGTATTCCATATTACCTTCCTTTCCTCTACCTATCATACTCTGTGTTAAAAATACAATGCGACACAATCTTACTTTCCTGTAGAAGTCGCAAAAACCGGCAGAGGCATTACCGGGCGAAAATGAAGCAGTATTCTCTCTGGTAAATTCATAATACACCCTTGTCAAGAAAGGCGAAAGGTTACTTGCTTCATGTTTAATGTATGTCTCCTATACCGAATATTGAAAGTCGGTAATAGCAAGTAAACTCAGCATCAAGAAGCGTCTATGTTCTATAACACAAGCTCACACATTGTCTTTTTCCCGATATGTTTCCAGACATGATAGCTAGTCCGAGGGAGATAGAACGCCACGTTGTCCAATGGAGGGTGGAAGGCACTAAGCCGCGTGGGAGGTCATGCATGCAATGAACTGATCAGGTCTGCTGTGAATGGTCTTAACAATTATAGTAAAGCCGGGTATCGACTTCGCTCTCCTGGCGCGCGTGCCATGAATGACCGCGCCAAGAGTGCGTTCCACGGTACGCGTTCCAAATATATGAACTATACCAACTAAGCGGGCCTGGCGCGCGAGGCAAATATGTAATATTGCTTACCTAAGCATTTACATATTACCACGATGCTTTATTTACACTTCGCACACGCCGTACAGAAAGGAACCTGTTAAAATTATTGATACAATTCCGGTTCACCTTACAGCCAACTGGGCAGCACATTTTGCTGTCTTTTTTATGTAGGACATTTTGTACTATATTTAACGTTTAAAATATGCTCTGCTGTTCACAATGAACGCATTTTTTTGATATTAGACCCACATTAAGCCAGCAGAGTTGTAACTGACAACCACGGATACATCTGAACACATTAACTCTTGACTCTTGACTCTCTTCTAGTCCGGTCAAGCCGATTAGTCACACTGTGTGTAACTGATCGGTGTGCAGGGGTCGCCAACTTTTTGAGTCGGAAGAGCCAAAAAATAGAATTTATGCAGGTTTAAAATTTTTAAAGAACCACAATTTCTTTTTTGTCAACTATAATTTGGGCCTAATGCTCATTAATCAATTCAGAACCTTTTTAAATGTTTTCTTTATAATTTTTTTTTGCGTATAGAACTAAAGAGCCGCAACTTTACATTCAAAGAGCCGCATGTGGTTCGCGAGCCGCAGGTTGCCGAGCCCTTTCTTTTTCTTTTTTTTTGCCATGGACGTCCCACCCCGCCAAATCGGTCAAAGGTGACGGAAGAGGCGTCGCACAACCACATTGACCCATCCTGCAAGCACCTCTTCTTCGCCGTGCGAGCGGGACACCGGTACCCGATCTCTGTCTTCGGCGGCCCGCTTGGCGGTATGCCCTCTCACGCTCCTCTCCTGTCGACGCCCCGACAGCTTTCGCCGTCGAGGCGTCGTCCTTACGCGGTGGCCTCACGTCGGGTGACCGGACAATTCCCCGGTCCGATCACCCGAAGCCTCGGTTAGGGCGGCATCAGGCGCAGGTACTCGCGCCTGCGCCGCCCCGGCCGCAGGCGGCGGCCTGGGTCACGGGAGTCCTTTCGGGCCCGTTCCGTCGCCTCCTTCTGCGAGATGACAGCCTCGCAGAAGGCGGCGACCGCGTCCCAATTCCTGACGCTGTCAACCATCACTCGCGCAACAGCCGGCAGCGTCAGGTCGGCACCGATGATAGCGACGAGGTCACGGCGCTGCCCGTCCCAGCTCGGACACACCTCGAGCGTTTGTTGCGCCGTGTCCTCGTCACTACTGCAATGGTGGCAGGACGGAGTCCACTCCCTCCACACGACCGTGTGCAGGTACTTGCCGAAGCAACCATGCCCCGACAAGACCTGCACCAACCGGAAAGAGAGGACTCCGTACCGCCGCTGCATCCACTCCATCAGTACGGGCCGGAGGGCCTAAACGGTAACAACACCGTGTCTAGGCCTCTCCAGTCGCGTAGCCCAACGGGCGATGACTTCTCGGCGGGCGTCCTCGCGCCAGGTGGCTATCTCGTTGGGTTGCCGACCCCTGGGCTAATGGATAAACAAATGTGCTCACACAGATGAACAGGCAAAGCTAAGGAAATAAGTACAGGGCGATATGGGTATATTAGATTCAGACTGATAATCACTAGAAATCTCCATAGATATTGCAACAATTTAAACTACCTTATATCATCATCATTCCACTACTCTTATCCCAATTACATACTTGGGATCGATACAATATGTACTCTTCTTTCATAGTACATATTATAAAAGTTTTATGACCGGCAATAGTTTTATGACCGGCTGCCCGCCAGACGTCAACCCTCCTTTGGAGTGTAATTGTTGACCAAACGGCATCAGATAGAGTAGACCCAGGTCGTTACAAGGCTCTTAGTCGTCCTTTTTAAACTACCTTATATGTAAATCTAGTATTAACCAACATTGTAAAACTTAATAAAACATAAATATTCAACAAATGTATATTCATAATTGATTGAATTAGGCGATACATGGCGGACATCCATTATTATTATAAAATGGAGGAGAGGAAGGAAAACCCAAATGCGCCAAATTTGAAGCCGAACCGTCCTGAGGATGCCTCGTTTAGAGGCGAAACACGTGTCGAATCTTTATTCGAAGTTCTGCGGAAAATTGCAAGTAAAAGTTCTGGAGGCGGTGCTCATCACAGGAGTAAGATTTCCTTATAACCTATTCCACCTTGATCCCATCCCGTATTCCTTCCTTTTTTGAGGTGTACGGTATATTGATTAACCGTGGGAAAGTGGTGGGTTTTCCTTCCTCTCCTCCATTTTATAATAAATGTATATTCTTAAGTTGCCGCTGCCCTCGAATTTAACTGCGTGAAATTCAGTTTTATATCGTTTTATAGATTTCTGTTCAATAATTAATTTAAATGATTTCTTCATTGACATCAGACTTCAATGTAACAGAGTCTAAATATGCCAAGCTGAGCTCAATCTCTTTTGTAAAAACCACTTAAAATACGTTTAGAATTTTGGGTGATTAACGTGTAAATAGATGAATCAAATAATAAAAATCTTTATATATTCTGTCTTTTCTTATCTATAATAATTTGATGTAACATACACCTACCACATAATCTTAATTGCTATTGATTAGAATCTTCACTATCATGATCATTATTCAGACCCTCGTTATCTACTATTTATCGTAGACCTCATACTTCTCTAAAAATTGCGGTCCTGTGCTACTCTCATCCAACGACCCCTAGTAGCCTCCAACAAGTCTTTAATATACACATAACTTAATATATTTCTAAGGGAAACGTTATCCGTGTGGTGACTGAGTAAGAATACAATTCACCACCTCCTTTTCTTCATCTTACCCGTGGGTGAACGTAAAAGATGAAAATAAAAACTTGGTACCGGTGGTCCACCCAAATGTCAGTAGAGAGGTCGTGTACGGCAGATATAGATGCACGCCGTACTTTCCACCACGCAGTGGGGTTTGGACTGTGTCTGACTGAACCAAAAAAATAAACACCAATATATATGGAATTAAATCGATGAAAATGTTGAGATCAAGAGGTATACGTTATAGTATACTAATATTCTGTTTTCAACAAATTTAAATTATACATAATGTTGGGAATATTTCGTAATCCATCCACTTCCTATGTATAATCCCTTTGTCTGACCGCTACAAGATGAAATGGGTACAGGGATGATTGCATCTCGTATCCGGTCACACAAACCGCAGGGTCAACCCTTACGAACCTGCATACATTTTGCAAATTGGTATATATATCCCAGTGGCTTTAACCCGCTACTATGTCATGGTGTCAGAGATGGTATACGATACTAAAGGTTACAGTTGGATTTTCGAACTCTGTCCATTTTTGTTCAGGATAAAATAACTAAAACAAAAATCACGGTACGGAGAACAACTTCCAGCTGTACATCATTCTTCTACTCTTATCCCAATTACTTGGGGTCGATACATATGTACTCTTATTTTATAGTACATATTGTAAAAGTTATTTGCAATAGTTTTATGACCGGTCACCTGCCAGACCTCAACCCTCCTTGGGAATGTAATTGTCGACCAAACGCATCAGATGGAGTTGGACCAGGCCGTTATAAGGCTCTTAGTCGTCTTTTACGACATCCACGAGCAAAGTAAGGGTTGGTAGTATTCGTAGCCGCTACTACACAGCTTTTTCTGTACATACTCCTATATTGCTTCTTTAAGCGTTTAAATTACCAAAATCACTTCTTTGCAAATAATTTAAATTTATAATTGAATTGAAAAATAGAAATAGTTTTGCTTTAAAATGTTCATATAAAATCTATGTCGCCTGACGCTTTCATTATTTGACTCATTTTCGATTTACGACACGATGACTGCATATCACTTCCAGCAGACCTACAATCAATTGAAATGTACATCTTAATATATATAAATTACGTGTCACGTTGTTTGTCCGCGATGGACTCATAAAGTACTTAAACGATTTTAACCAAATTTGCACAGCATGTGTAGTTTGATCCAACTTAAAAGATAGGATAGCTTAACTCTCAATTTATAGTAATATTATTTTATTGCAAATTATTTGTCTAATATTTGACAGTCAAAATCATATGTTATATCAAAAGGATTTTAAAATATGGCGGAATCTGTTGACTGGATTCAGTAAGTATTTAATAGATGGCGCTATGTTAAATGTACAAACGCTTCATATAAGCTAAAATTTGTTAGAATAAACAAAAAGTGTTACTGAGGCTAACCTAAGCTACAGCAACGCGTGGCCCAGTCTGCTAGTTTTATTACATTTTATACAGACTAATTGAGCTCAACGTTAGTGCGTTTAAAATATAAACTGTTAGGAAATTTGATTGAAGTTTAAACCACTCCCGGTGGATCCACCGAAACCTAAAGAGCCGGAACTACTTCTACGTATATTTAAACAATTATCAGTTGATCTTCTGTATTATTCAAGCCGATCGGCCACAGTGAGTGGACAAGGAAATGCGCGCTCATAATAAGAATTTATGCAAGAGAAGGTAAACAATAAATAAACCCTATATGAACCCATCTGACTAGCGTGATATGGTAGATCAATTTCTGGAGAAGGCTCGAGTGGTGAGACGTAAGTATATGAGCTATATGATAATGAACAAACGGACATAAATTACATCAGGTTCATAAGAATCTTTGTATATCCTGCAAAGAATTATCTTGCATAGAAATAAAACTCAAACACTGGACACACTTGCTTAGGAAGCAATTTAAAGAATTACACCATCCGCGTAGTCGATCAATTAAATGGGAGAAAATTTATGGTTAGTTTTTTTTTAATACTCATTTAGCAAACTAGCTTAATAGACAAAATCTTATCAAAATACTATCAAGACAACATCACTAAACAACTAGTAAAAATCAAACGAAATTTTACCTAAAATACTTTAAGAATAAACGTCACGATTTTTTTACGAGTGCCTACGAACACGTGGCCGTGGAGTTAAGCGACACCCTGCACAGAGCTTTTTAAGGTATAGAACACTTACCTTGAGTATCTACATCCCTAATGGGAAAGATTCTACTCGGTCCAAATTGACACTAAAGTTGCCACGTCGGTTTATTGATTATGGTAAGAAAGGAGAGAATGTTTTTGATTACGTATATATTTACCCAAACTTTCATTCGCTGCTTGTGATAATATATTCCACTCTGGGCACCTAAAATTTAGGTAACATCCAATGGCTTTCTATAAAACTTACAACATCAATAATAATGTTATATGTCATTCTTTGCCCGTATGGCAAAGGTATAAGAATACAATTGCTGCTAGCTTCAACAAGCCCTTGGGAGTCAAAAAAATATTCTGTGAAACAAATCACGCCTCACTACAATCTCCAACCCTTCTACATAGCGTGGCTATTTTAGCACTATTCCTTCTCTTATTGAGAATTCCTGTTATGAACGGCGAAAGGCTTAATGATGACGTGTCATTAAACATGTAACCTTGTATAAATTGCCTTTATTTTTTTTTTATTGGTGGTCTATGGGTGCGTCTCGCCCCGCCAAATCGGTCCGGGGTGACGGAGAAGGCGGCGCGTGACCCCATAGACCCATCGTAAAATCCTCTCTCTTCGCCGTGCGAGCGGACCACCGGTACCCGATCTTTGTCTTCGGTGGTCCGCTCGGCTGTATAAATTGCCTTGGATGATACTTAAAATTTAAGTGTCGTCCGTGATTATGAGAATCTAATATATTATTAAAGGGGTAGAGAAAGAAGAGGAAAGAGAATATTGGTGTATAGATGCGAAAGGGAATGCTCCGATGGTTCGGACATGTAAAAAGAATGCCGAACGAACGTTTGGTTAAGAAGATATACAATCCGAAATTGGAAGGATGTAGGTACCGGAGGAGACCGAGACTAACCTACCTAGACCAGATTGTTCAAGTACTGAAGGAAGGTGGACTCAAGAGTTTCCGAAACAGGCGAGCGTGTATTAAGAGAATTATGAATGGTAAGGAAGCGAGTGAAGTATGCAAGGATAGAGTTCTCTGGCACTCTGCTCTCTCTGCCTACCCTACAAGGGATATGGCGTGATGATATATATGTATGTATGATATATGATGATATGTAATAAGAATTTATTGCTTAATACAAAGTGTTATCTCTAAAAATATATTTCATATCTCACTGGGACTAATAATATAAAAATATTTATCATTTTTCATTAAGACCTTAATCTATACTATATACTAACTGCACACATAGCGGACTAGTCCAAGTACCGACCTCTTATGATGAGTGTCATGTCATGGTTTCGATCACACGTAGGATCACTCTTAGTGCAATCCATAAATTATTGTACTGAATTTGAGAGTAATTATGTCAATCATCTAATTGTAACTACAGAAATATTTATTCCTTCATCATTTAGCCTTTGTTGTACAGTGCTGGACGTAATCCTCCCAAAATTGAACGACCCAAGCACGGTCCTCTGCCACCCTTATTCAACGATCCTCAGGGACCATCACCAGATCGTCTGCAACGTGATCGCCACTAGAGAAACTTTATTCCCCAGTGATGATCCGATCGTCGAGCGATGTAGTCTACTCATTGCAGAGTTATTGTTACACTTGATTGTTTTTAATAGTGGTAGGACCACGCTGTTGACAGTTTTCTGTCGACAGCCGCGGGCCGGTTCGTCCGGGGTGGTACCACACTCTCGCAGAAGATCGACGTCTGAGCAATGGCAATGTGCTGTGCTTCGTTCGGTGATCGAGAGAGCCGGAAGCCCAACTGGGTGTGTTTGGGATTTATATAGGTAGGCAGCGGCCTAGCTATACCTTTGGTATTGCAAAGGTCCATGGGCGGCAGTGACACTTACCATCTTATTATACACACACTGCGGATTTCGCAACGAATTCTCTTTCTCTGTCTTTTCTCACTCCATAACACGTTGACCGACTCTGCACTCCATTATGAGGTCAACCACATTTCCTGCAATTTATTCCACAGTGTCTAAAAGAAAAAGAATTTCAATATCCGCTTCC
Organism: Lymantria monacha; assembly: GCA_905163515.2. Taxonomy (NCBI): domain Eukaryota; kingdom Metazoa; phylum Arthropoda; class Insecta; order Lepidoptera; family Erebidae; genus Lymantria; species Lymantria monacha. Next base: position 5,908,405 of record LR991107.1, on the reverse strand, counting down.
AAGTGGCGAAACATTTTTATCCAATAAAAATTATCTATCGAGACTGACAAAAAGATCATTCAGGTGTATTTTGTGAAATCTGCATTGGTCTGGCATACACTTGAGTGCCTAAAAGCTTTACCTGAATACATTACCACGGGACACCCTTTCAGATGCTAGATTCTATTTACAACATTACGTAAGTCTCCAACTACACGTTCGATATTATCATCTAAATGTATTAGATAATTTTAGTCTTAGAATATACAAGACTTCATGCTTATATATAGAGAATAATAAAAAGTTTTATGAATTCAATCTATTAAAATGGTAGCTATTTTTTGTATTAATTTTCTCGATATATTTGTCGATATTAAATCTACATCATTTTTCCCTGCCTCGCTTTTGTATGTTCCACTTAGAATATCTTCGTGTAATTCGTTATTAGTATGTTTATAGTCCTCCGTGACATAAATATTTGTTGATTCATTTGTGGGGTTTTTAAGAAAAATACCAAATACAAACCTAAAATTTAGGTATTGATGTTTCTGATATTTACGTGATTATTATATATGTATATGAAATAAAACATGGAAACAATACTTATTCGGATTTTTATTGTTTGCAATTGAGTATTAATCTGTTGTCGTTTCAAACACTTTTAGCGTTCATGGTCACGGAAGGTGGGAGGACAGCTCCCTCGACAATGAACACTAGTTCTATAAATCTAAACAGTGAAAACACTGTCTCTTCAGATCAGATCAGATCGTGGACTTAAGAGCCTTATAACGACCTGGGCCAACTCCATCTGATGCCGTTTGTTCAACAATAACATTCCCAAGGAGAGTTGACGTCGGTCATAAAACTATTGCCAATAACTTCTACAATATGTACTATGAAAGAAAAGTACATATTGTATCGACCCCAATACAGTAATTCGGATAAGAGTAGGAGAATGATGATATCTAGTCAGTTAATTCATCCCTAGTTGATATACGATGAAAATATTTATAATATTTTCATCGTATATCAACTAATACTGTTGTTATAATAGTGAAGGTAGTCCGGAGAAGCCAGGCGATTATGGAGCTATGCTCCTTCGCGGCGAGACTTATCAGTCAGTCCATCAGTCGACATCTTATAGGCTGTTGACAATGGATATAATACTGAGTGTTTTAAAGTTTAATAAGACTTGAGCCTTTAAATATGTTTTTGTACTAACCACTTACTTTGCCTGTGGATGTCGTAAAAGACGACTAAGATCCTTATAACGACCTGGGCAAACTCCATCTGATCTGATGCGTTTGGTCAACAATTACATTCCCATGAAGGGTTGACGTCTTGCAGGCGGCCGGTCATAAAACTATTGCCAATAACTTTTACAGTATGTACTATGAAAGAAGATTACACATTGCATCGACCCCAAGTAATTGGGTTAAGAATGATGACTAACCCACTTACTATTAAATCAAAAATAGAATTAATAGAAGAAATGTAATTTACTAGATAGAAGTTTTAGAGATGTGAGCATATTTTCACCTTTATTATGCTACTTAAGATAGGCAAAATGGCTCCTAGAGAAAAGGGCCGTGAGGTACTAGAGGGTTAACACAATAGATAATTTCGTATAATATGCTTATGTGCGTAATTTAAAGCGAGAAAGGGCTCTAAATTTAGTTATCTAAATTGGATATTTCGTCCCCAAAATGGATGTTCTAGAAATAAACCTTAACAGAATTAATATTAGAGGTCGTTTCTCGAGTGATTACTTGTTAAAAACGTTTTTCTAATTGGAAATAAATATTATTTCAACATATTAAATTGAATACGTATAATTTATATTGTCCGTGTTGTGATAGTTTAAAAACAATGAGCCACGATACTCCGAGTATGTCGTTTGAAACAATCAAAGAAAGTAAACATCAAATTGAAACTTTATTGGTATAACATAAAACAACCCGTCGTTCTAGTTATAGTGGACCAAATTAGCTCTCTCATTGTTATTATTATCTCTCTCATTATATAATTAATACCCAGCTGTAAGATGTAACTCGATTGAAAAGAAAGTAATATATTTTTATAATAGGTATCATAAATATATTTACACTAATTTTATAAATACATACATACATTTTTTACAACTAAGTGCGACAACTCTTCAAGTTATTTTGATGATTTAAAACGTCGAGTTAATTGTAAATACATATACTTCATCACGCCATATCCCTTGCAGGGTAGGCAGAGAGAACAGAGTGCCAGAGAACTCTATCCTTGCATACTTCACTCGCTACCTCAACATTCATAATTGTCTTCATACACGCTCGCCAGTTTCGGAGACTCTTGACTCCACCTTGCTTCAGTACGTGACCAATCTGGTCTAAGTAGATGAATCTCGGTCTCCCCCGGCACCTACATCCTTCCACTTTCAAGTTAATTGTCAAGTTTAAAATAAACAGAATTGTTAACAAAACGAAATTATTAAATGAAGTTACATAGATTTTTATATTTTAATGAGTGTATTACACATTTGAGATTAAATTATTCTTACGCGCGACTCGGGAGATCCCTTCGTGACCATGACCGTTGTAGTATTCCAAATTTGAGCCTCCAGAATAGGAGGGATTGATAAAGACCGGGTTCCGGTGGTGCACTCGTACTGCGTGGAGAGGTACATTACGGGGCGGAATTATGGGGCGCGCTTCATCTGTCTCCTCGGAAGGATTTAGCGGATTGTAACCAAACCATAGCCCGTCGCAAAAAAAAAGAACAGGAAAGAAATTGACGTGGGTACTATATCACGCTTGACGGCCGAGGTTAGTAGAGAAAATTATTTTGGATTTTCCTTCTCTTGCATATACATATATATCCCTTACTCGTCTTTTATGACATCTACTGGTAAGAAAGAGCAATAAATAACATTCTTGCTCCGTTACGAGAAATAAAACATATTTTCTTCAATATTCATAACAAATGTAGATTTTTAATCTTAAACACTATCACAAGATCCCTGAATCTGTTCAAAAGATATAAACTCACAACAATAGCTAAAGGAAATTACATAATTATAATGCCTATCTTGAGGCATGCATCTGAACGCTTTGTTCGAGGCATCCGAGCGTATACTATCGTTAGTGGATTATACAAAGAATGTAACTATCATGCTAATTTAAAACAACTTCTTTTCTTCGTTAGAAGACATATACCCTTTTAGTTAACACGTATCTACTATATACGAAAAGATTTTTTTGACTGCACAGATGGCGCAGTGGTTAAGATAACGACCTGTCGTACCAGTGCCATGGATTCGATTCCCACGTAGTATAATACTTTGTACGATCCACAAAGCGTTGTTCTGAGTTTGTCTCCGTTAATTGCATGTTTGTAAAGTCCGCAATACAAGGATTATTTTCTTAGTGTAGGGTGGTGTCTTTAAAAACAAAGAGATTCTCCGCGTGGTGACGGAGTAAAAACACGATTCAAGAAATCCCTATCTTGCACATATATGACTTAAAAGACTGGGAATATAATATGCATATGATCTTTATGCAATAAAATTCAAAACAGAATTCTAAAACGAACCTCAACAGCGTGGTTTAGTAAGTTGAAAGTCATTTTTCGTTTCGTGTATCGGGTATTTATAAATAATTAAGCATATTAAATGCTAAAAATTTCAGTAATTTGAATAAAAGAGATTTTTTTTTGTTATTGCTAATGGTGGCAAACGAGCAAGCAGCACACCTGATGGTAAGCGTTACTGTCGCCCATGGACCTCTGCAATACCAAGGGTATAACTAGGCCGCTGCCTACCAATATAAACCCCAAACCCACCCAATTGGGCTTCCGGCTCTCTCGCTCACCGAACGAAGTGCAGACGGCTGCAGATAGAGAACTGTCAACAGCGTGGTCCTACCACTATTCGATTGTGTTATTATAAGTCGGGAGGCCTATGTTCAGTATAGTGAGACTGTTTTTCGATATGTTTCGTTATGTATCGAAATGTTGCGGGTGACCGGACCGGAGATTAGTCTGGTCGCCCCGAAGTGAGGCCACCGCGTGAGGACGACGCCCTGACATCGATACTTATTGGTCGAGACGACGGGGCGTTGACTCGAGATGATACTCGTGAAAGAAAACCGCTGGGCGGGCCACCGAAGATAAAGACCGGGTTCCGGTGGTCCGCTCGCTCGGCGTAGAGAGGTATATGTAGAGCGGGTCTATGGGGTCGCGCACCGCTTCTTCTGTCGTCCGAACGGATTAGCGGAGCACGACCACTCCATAGCCCGCCGCAAAAGAAAAGTATCAAAATGTTATAATATTTGAATATAATATTAGCTATATTTTATTATACTAGTCAACAAAATTAACAAATATGAGCGATTTTGTACTAATATTAAAAAAAAATGCTTGAAATTGATCACAGCACTACATACTGGGTCTAAATGTTAATTTAAACCATTCCTGAATCAACACACACAAAAAAATTCATCAAAATCGACCTAGCTGTTTAGGAGTTAAGTCACATATACGCGTACACAAGAATTATATGTATAAAGATGTGTCCATAAGAAAGTAACATTTATTAGTTGAGAACTAGTCTTAATTGCAGTGTAGGATCTAATTGGGGCTGAAATAATAATTGTCTTACAGCTGCGTTAATTATTGTGTCACTTAGACAATGAGGAATAGCTTGTATTAGAAATGTAGCAATTAAAATGAAACCATGTCTTATATAGCTTTATAATATCGTACTGAGAATGTAAAGCCATCATCATCATGCTCTCATCCCAATTACTTGAAATCGACGCAATATGTATTCTACTTTCATAATATATATATATGTATATATATATCGCAGATTGCACATATGGCGTAAAGGTTTATGATAGCGGCCTATCCAAAACACGGCCAAGAGTGATAGGTTAGAATTCTAACACTTTGTGCAATCCGCAAACTGTTGTTCTGAGTCTGGGTGTAATTTGTGTCCGTTAATTGAATGTTTGTAAAGTTCCTCGCAATACAATAATTAAATTCTCAGTGCATAGAATTGTCTTTAAACAAAAAGAAAAAACAAGTTATCAACTTTAGTTTTATGACCAGCCAGCCGTATGCCTGACGTCAACTCTCCTTGTGAATGTATTTGTTGACCAAACGGCATCAGATAGAGTTGACCTAGGTCGATATAAAGCTATTGGTCGTCTTTTAGGACATCCACGTTAAAAATTCGAAGCCACTACACAGACTTACTGAAAATATAGAGTAGGCATTATCACAATTTTCTTCCTGTAAGTGCCGTTCGTCGTGTTGCAGATAGCGTTACTGAAAAAGCATTTTTTTTGGGGGTGGGCTACGTTCGGCGCACTTCTCTCACCTCTCCGTCCGGGGCGACAGAGGGGCGTAAGCACGCACACCCATGACCCACCCGTGTACCTCGCCTTCGTCGTTGGACCGGCCACCGGAGATACTGCGATACACGCGATAATAGCCATCGTCGCTCAGCAGAAGCGATGCCTTCCATAATAATAGAAGACCTCACTATGAGTGTAGGAAACTTTACTGGATTGGATTAAATACTACCTTTTAGTAGAGGGGGCGTCGTAAGTTTCATCTCACCTTAGCTTTTACAGGTCCCACTGTCATATTCGTGCCTCTTTCACAATAGAAATGAAATTGACCTACTTTACCATGCTGGTAAGACAGATTGGTCGACAGAGTTTTATTTCTGGTTATCCGTCTCTTGCATAGATGTTATACGCATATTACCCATGAGTCGTGGGTTACAACACCCACAGGCAAGATAGGTGTTAGTGAGTTGTATTCTTATTCCGTCACCACATGGAATGGGTCGTAAATATATAAAGCTGAAAAAATAAATGAAACTCTAAATACACTACAGCGAACTATATTCATTATCCTTATATCTTGCAGATTTATTACAATTTTATGATATGAAATATGCCAAAATTAATCCGAAACGCAGTTTATGAAATATTAAGTTTGTATCTAATTAAGTTTAAGATACAATGGCTGCTAGTACACAGATAGATTACTAATTACCAACTTAAGCTCCTATTACTAATTTCGAGAGTGCTTTTTTCATCGTGAAACAAAATACTCATTCGTTACAGTATAATTATCTTAACTTCAACGTTACCCCCCAAACATACATAATTAAAAAAACAAAGACATTTACATCAAAGCTGACAACACATTTAAATGCAATTGCCCTAAAGCACACAATGTTAAGTGTACTTAGGGTTGCCAATCACAAAATTTAAATTAAAAGCTAAAGGTTACTAAAAAATTAAACATTCATTCATGAAATTATAACAGAGTGACATACAAATACCACTTAATACTGCTACAGTTGACAAATGAGTTTTTATACTGCTTGATGTTCTTCTTCTCAGCTTTATTAGCTATAGTAAAAACGACGTCTATTATTTAGGAAGAGAGAAATTGGTAAAGTATGCCAGCGACGACAAACGATTTTATAATAGAGTATTGCACTTTGAGTTTTCTCCTTTGACAGTCATTACGTTATTTACGCCTCCCAAGACAGTTAATGTGGTGGTGCCTGCGATGCTCAGGCAGCTGTAAGGATAAAACCCTGAATTGGTGCACTAATTACGAAAATATGAGACTAGAGATCATAAGCCCAAAGAAAATGGCGCAGTAATAGAAAATATCCACGCGATAATAGAGTAAACAATGTATCATCCCCTATCTTGTCCTTGGATCTCGTAAAAAAGGACGACTAAAGGATATAATATGTACGTAACATTTATGCAAGAGAAGGAAAACTTGAAATATAAGTCTGTATACTATGTGTAATAAAATTCAGCGTGGTATAGTAGGTCAATTTCTCTTTTTGCCGAACGAACGTCTGGTTAAGAAGATATACAATGCGAAAGTGGAAGGATGTAGGTACCGAGGGAGACCGAGACTAACCTACCTAGACCAGATCGGTCATGTACTGAAGGAAGGTGGAGTCAAGAGTATCCGAAACCGGCGAGCGTGTATGAAGAGAATTATGAATGTTGAGGAAGCGAGTGAAGTATGCAAAGATAGAGTTCTCTGGCACTCTGTTCTCTCTGCCTACCCTGCAAGGGACATGGCGTGATGATATGTATGTATGTAATTTCTCTCTTAGCATGGCGGAGGCTTGGGTTTAGGACATATATGAGTTGAAATCACGATAAATAGAAACTGACACCGGAAGCATTAAAAGCTAGTCTGGCAAGAAACGGAGATAGTATAGCTATTTTACTCTCAATTTCACACGGCATATTTAATGACTCTGATTTAAATAAATAAAATCTACGAGTTATATTATCCCTGATAAATGGTGACCCTAAGCATAGGCATGAATGAGTATGTGCACGCAATCGATCGTGACGACTGTTGGTTCAAGTCAACACGCCATCCCCGACATAGCCCTCAAGATTTGTTATAGTGGACAAACGATACACGGATTTGATAATTACGAAGTTTTTTTATTAACATTTTAATGACGCCTTTAGTGTTATAAGTGTGATTAAGACTCACACGCAATTTTAAATACAACTTGTATGGAGAGCTTTACATATTTTCTTTGCTTTTTATCATCTATAGAGCATACACAAATTTACAATCTACACTTAAAATAAGATTTAAAAGGCGAAAGTGGAAGGATGTAGGTACCGGAGGAGACCGAGACTAACTTACCTAGACCAGATTGGTCACGTACTGAAGGAAGGTGGAGTCAAGAGTCTCCGAAACCGGCGAGCGTGTATGAAGAGCATTATGAATGTTGAGGAAGCGAGTGAAGTATGGAAGGAGTTCTCTGGCACTCTGTTCTCTCTGCCTACCCTGCAAGATATGGCGTAATGATATGTGTGTATGTATGTACTTAAAACAAAACAGGCAAAATTTAAACAGGGAGATTTGCAAGATATTTGAGAAAAACTATGAAGATAAATTCGTAATGCTATGGCCGCGCAGGCCGTGTACGCTCTTTCATGAGCGATCGTAATGAAATCGTCAATCTCGATCAGTAAATGTCGAGGATATTTTTGAGGGCACGTAGTTAGCTGGCTCCTACTACTAAGGGGTTGGGGTGTGATAAAACATTATATTCTTACTCCGTCACCACATAGAAAGAAATTCTATATGAATTATACTAAAGAATTATATAAAAGTGTATCTAAGTTATTAAATATTAACAGACATGATAGAGGGCCATTAACCTATTTATTATATGTATGTCACATTAACCTCACGCATTAAGAAGATCAAAGATATAATATAAGCTCCTTAAATAATATAAAATAATGTTCTGTCTAGACTTATACAATTTGATAGACATGCCTCTTAATTTAATAGGTACTTTATTTATTTACTGCTGGCTGATGTAAGCACCAATATTTTTTTCCATCCCAGTAATCAACTACTAATGCGGGAGAGGCATTGTTGGAAGTATTAGACTGCTTTTTTTTTCAAATTAATTCTGTAGATCTATCGCTAGAAAAATCGTGATGTCTTTCAGTGCTCAGAGATCCTCGTCGTCTAGATATAGTCCTCTGAGTGACCTTCTTTTAATCTTTTTTTTAAATATGATAATCTATTTCCAACCCGCTTGTTAGTTGAGGCGATTATAGTGTTATATGTTATATTTATGTGTTAGCATATACAATTGCCAATCGGAGATACTGTGAATAAAATAGCCACACTGCTTGATAAGGACATTTTACTTTAGTGCTGGTAACACAAAGATTTCTTTATTGAGCATAAATAAGATAGGCTTAAAGGACTTGTATCCATAGCCGTTAATAAATTAAAAAAAAAAAAAATATTGAGCAAGGCACACGACAATGCCATTCTATAGTCGGCTACAGACGAGCAAAGTGGTCTCGAGTCTCAAACTCGAAAGTCTTGTATAACGTAGAAATATATCCGTTATAGGCGTATTAGAGTGTTTGATTCTTTCATGTCAGAAGCAAGGAATAATGTATCTACGTGCCTGATGCTGTGGTTTCCTGAACCAAGGAGTCTACAAGGTCAGATTTAAATATACTTACTGCCTGTTTTCTTTTGTGAATATTTCAGGAACTAATATTGTTATAAACAGTGATTTATGGAGATTAAATTTAGTGATCAAATAGTGATAAAATAGTGTTATGAACGATCTTTATAGTGCGGTAGTAGTGATCTTCGTACTGTAATTATATTATTAAGCAAAAACAATTTGTTAAATAAATTTGTTTATATAAATATTTACAAATACCTACATTTGAATTTTTACATAGTAGCGATCGTTATTCGAATTGTATAAGCTAATAATGAACTATAATTAACGTGTACTTTGTACAATACTATTGCAAATTAGATTTTTTTTTTTTTGGTACTAATCCCACCACACATTCCCACCATTGTAACTCCTGTAAGCCAGGATCCACAATGGTCACTATAAATGACACCGAGGTTTGACCCTCAGGCAGTTCCGGGAAATGATTTTAATTGTCTTGGAACCCGCAACAAATTTAATTAGAAAAGTTAAAGAGGAGGAGTTGGAAAAGAGTGATTCCACTTCCCTACCAGGCAAAGCGGGAGACAGAAAGCAATATTGACTAGTCAGACAATAAGTAAAGGGTTGTACAGCTACGATAAGCGCAGCAGTACGGCACCACGGATACGGGATAACTTAACGGGGCCTATATGTGAGCCTTAAGATTGGTTGCAGTAGTAGGTATGGCAGAAACGCCTGCAAATTAGATAACGAATAGAGAGAAATCTTTGTGTTACCAGCACTAAAGTAAAATGTCCTTTTTTTTTTTTTTTTGGTTCTGTTCGTCCATTCGGATAGGCAAAGGGATCGAAGCCCATACAGCCAACTCTTATTTAATTATTTTTCATATATTGTTCATCATTTCTTCATATTGTGTAGCCTTAATAGTCATTGTCTGTCAGTAAGTCAAGTCGTTACCATTAATCGGGCGCTGATAACCTAATCAATGATTTTCTTTGGGAATTTTGGGCAAATATGAAAATACACGTAAACCACTATTATACCAATTCACTACACTTCAGCACTTTAACTGTACTATATTGCATAAAATACCAGCAAAATTATTCAATATAACACCACAAAACACTAAAGAAATGAATATAATACAAGAGCGTGACATGACATTTCCACATTCGCGCCAAAACTCGTAAAATGTCCTTATCAAGCAGTGTGGCTATTTTATTCACAGTATCTTCGATTGGTAATTGTACCTATATGCTAACATATGGAAGGACCACACTGTTGACAGTCTCTGTCTACAGCCGCGGGCCAGTCCGTCCGGGGTAGTAACATACTCTCGCAGAAGATCGACGTCTAAGTAATGGCAATGTGCTATTGTGCTTCGTTCGGTGAGCGAGAGAGCCGGATGCCCAACTGGGTGGGTTTGGGTTTATATTGGTGAGCAGCGGCCTAGCTATACCATTGGTATTGCAAAGGTCCATGGGCGGCAGTGACACTTAACATCGAGTGTGCTGCTTGCTCGTTTGCCACCAGCAATAAAAAAAAAATAGCCTGATGGATGAATGGTAATCAAACCAATTTTACTATTTATACTTGTTTTTTACTATTTAGACCACTCAGATATTTTTGAGCATTAGTGATCATGTGAGGACTATGCAATTATATTACCATACTTCCAACTGCTACCAACTCCCCCAACTCCCTGCTTTAAGGAAATAATAATTGTATTGCGGGAGACTTTACAAACATATAAGTAACGAATAAAAACTTTTTTACTATTTCGACTTCTCAGATAATTTTGAGAAATCGTCGTCTTGTGATCACGGGAGGACTGTTATTTTGATACCATACTTCCAGTTTTTTTTCGTTAACACTCTGCATTAACGAAATAATCCTTGTACTTGTCTAAATAATCCTTGTCTCTGTCTACAGCCGCGGGTCGGTCCGTCCAGGGTAGTACCACACTCTCGCAGAAGATCGACGTCTGAGTAATGGCTATATGCTATTGCGCTTCGTTCGGTGAGCGAGAGAGCCGGGTGTTCAACTGGGTGGTTTGGGTTTGTATTGGTAGGCAGCGGCCTAGCTATAACCTTGGTAAGATCTTGCAAAGGTCCATGGGCGGCAGTAACACTTACCATCAGGTGAGCTCATTTGTCACCGTAAACAATAAAAAAGAAAAAAGTATTGTGGGGGACTTTATGAACATATAATTAACCACCAAAAATTGAATCTTGACTGCAAACAACAATAGATAGATTACAAGAATTATTTATTGTCCTGCATGGGAATTTGGGTAGGTCGATGTATTAACCGTTACGCCATCTGTGCATTGTGCAATCAATTCATTGTATCGCTACTACATTACTGTTTTGTGAAAGTTGTAAAAGCGGGCTAGTGGATGGATGAACCCGTCTGACCAGCGTATCATAGGCAGTAACTGATATAAGACTCTAGTTTTAGTTTTCCATTTCTAGTATAGATGTTATGCATATTATATCCCTTAGTCGTCATATTTTATGACATCTACGGACAAGATAGAGGATGGTGAATTGTATTCTTACTCCGTCACCACACAGAAAATCACATTATTTGTATCAATTTTTTTCATCAACGTAATTTGAATACAGCTAGAAATATTCGTGTAAATTTCACATATTTTATATATAGAGCGAAGAGTGAATGCGGGAAATAGAGTGAAAGGAGCGTTGGGGCAACTTTTCGGTAGCCATCACCTCAGCCAGAAGGCACGTGTAGCAATACATAACGCAGTGCTTGTCCCAACATTACTGTATGTAAGCGAGAGTTGGGTATGCAGAAAAGAGTATGAAAGTAAAATTAATGCGGTCGAAATGCGATCTCTACGGAAAATCTGTGGAGTTAGGCTGATCGATCGCATTCGTAACGACGACGTAAGAGAGCGAATAGGTATGAAAGAGAGTATTGGTGTAAAGATGCGAAAGGGAATGCTCCGATGGTTCGGACATGTGGAAAGAATGCCGAACGAACGTCTGGTTAAGAAGATATACAATGCGAAAGTGAAAGGATGTGGGTACCGGGGGAGGCCGAGACTAACCTACCTAGACCAGATCAGTCATGTACTGAAGGAAGGTGGAGTCAAGAGTCTCCGTAACCGGCGAGCGTGTATGAAGAGAATTATGAATGTTGAAGAAGCGAGTGAAGTATGCAAGGATAGAGTTCTCTGGCACTCTGTTCTCTCTGCCTGCCCTGCAAAGGACATGACGTGATGGTATGTATGTATGTTTCACATATTTTCATTTTCAACTAGTGAACGTGTTTCCTGTAACAGGTAGCCGCCTCATCTAATTACACAATTCACTCGCCGATGTGAATTAATTTTCACAATTTCAACATTCATATCACGATTCATTTTAAGTGCGTGCATACGTTAAGTTCCTACATGTTTATTTTGTACTATAATATTATTCAGTTGGCAATACAAAATATTATTATATTTATTTAATCATAACGTTTATTCATCATCATCATCACAGCTCATATATGTTGTGTTGGACTCGAGCCTTCTCCATAACGGGAGGACAATTGGCCTACTATACCATGCTGGTCAGAAGTTTAGTTTCGAGTGTTTGCTTCTCTTGCATAGATGTTATATGCGCTTCATATCCCTTAGTCGTCTCTTACGATCACCCACCAAATTGTATTCTTACTCCGTCACCACAGGGAAAACGTTTATTATTATGAATTGATTTGAACAATGTTTTATTAAGCATTCTAGGAATTAAATATTTTGAATTTATCACTATTTGTTTAATTTATCATTACATGGTATAAAACAAAATTGCGGCCGCCATTTGTACGTTAAGATCTTTTAAACTATGCAACAGATTTATATTTATATAATACATGCATGTTATGTTAGTAAAAAAATGGCACTTTTAAAGAAAACATAAATAAACCCCATATTAATAAAGCTTTTTGGTTTATATCTTTTTTTTTATAAAAGACACTTCCCTGCACTAAGGAAATAATCCTTGTATTGCGGGGAACTTTACAAACATGCAATTAACGCAGACAAATTACACCCAAACTCATAACAACACTTTGTGGATCGCAGAAGGTATTGTCCTGCGTGGGAATCGAACCTACGGAACTGGCACGGAAGGTAGGAAAGGAAGGAAGTCCAGTCAGTTTACGTGAGTATTACACTTTTGAAATAAAACTATTAAAAAAAACATATTTCAATCTATATATTCCCTACATTTCGAACACCATAAAGTTAAATCATATACAAACGCGATAGAATCAGTAAAATGAATTTTATTTCAAACCTATATCAATTAAAAGAAATATAAGACTCTTGCCTACCACCTCTCTTTTCTGTTAGTTCCATCCCGAGGTTGCCTGGAAGAGATCGCTTAAACTGATAAGGCCGCCCTTAGTACATTTTGTTGTAAACTAGCTCTTAAGAAAAAAATTCCTTGTAACTGGTGTACAAATAAAGAATTTTCTATCTATCTATTGCATTAAAAAGTGAAAAAATAAAAATATAATTATATTTCAATTCAATATCAAAACATGAGATTATAATTTTGACTATAAACAGGTACAAATTCTCACGCCATCTTGACCTCAAACCCGTCTCAAATAGCTCCCGAGGCTAACTAAATCATACGTGCGATGTCCCGGTAAGCCCTCCACAATGTGGACATGACTAGTTCACATAATTGGAGTACCACGGAGTCACTTATGCCGTGACAAGTTGACAGTACGTGCCGGCTAGCTACTGCAATTTACTTAGTTTGCTTAAGGAATATTGTGAGGGTTTACTTGTGTCTCTAGAAAATATTTACTTAAAAGGTCTTACTTATTGTCACAACCTAATACTATAACTCAAGATACTGCACAGATAGCTTAGTGATTAAAATACCAACTTATCATACGAAGATTACTATTGAATGATGAAGAACTACTTTTAATAAGTTCATAATTCTCCTGCTCTTATCCCAATTACTTAGGGTCGATACAATATGTACTCTTCTTTCATAGTATATATTGTAAAAGTTATTGGCAATAGTTTTATGACCTGCCGCCTGCCAGACGTCAACCCTCCTTGGGAATGTAATTGTCGACCAAACGGCATCAGATGGAGTTGGCCCAGGTCGTTATAAGGCTCTTAGTCGTCTTTTACGACATCCACGAGCATAGTAAGGGCTGGTAGTATTCGTAGCCGCTACCACACAGCAAAGAAGAACTACTTTTAATATTGTGAAGTAATAGGTTTAATAGTGGTAGGACCACAGTGTCGACAGTTCTTTGTGTACAGCCGCGGGCCGGTCTGTCCGGGGTAGTACCACACTCCCGCATAAAATCGACGCCTGAGCAGTGGCAACATGCTGCTGTGCTTCATTCGGTGAGCGAGAGAGCCGGAAGCCCAAATTTCTGGGTGGGTTTGGGATTTTATTAATACTGGTAGAACCACGCTGTAAACAGTTCTCTCTTTACAGCCGCGGGCTAGTCCGTCCAGGGTAGTACCACACTCTCGCGAAAGATCGACGTCTGAGTAATGGCAATGTGCTATTGCGCTTCGTTCGGTGAGTGAGAGAGCCGGAAGCCGAAATTTCTGGGTGGGTTTGGGATTTTATTTGGTAGGCAGCAGCCTAGCTATACCTTGGTATGGCAAAGGTCCATGGGCGGCAGTAACATTTACCATCAGGTGTGCTGCATGCTCGTTTTACACCACGAGCAATAAAAAAAAAGGTAAATAGTTATTACGTATAAGCTTTTTAAATAGAAACTATTCTTTACGATATGTAGTTTGCTATAGAATTTTAATAGGCGTTTCAATTAATCTAATTAATATTATAATTAATATCGTTTTAACATTTATTCTTTTATTTGCTTCCTCGTTCGGTAACTGCTGTAGTATGTAGCCTGAGCCCAAGCTATAGGTAATCTGACTGAGAATAGTCCGCTGACCACAATGAATCTGATAGTATGAATACGATGTAAATTTCGTTTATAAGAGCGGGTACTCAAAATGATAAGTCGTTGTCCACCGAAGTCTAATAAACAGTGTCCATCATCCATCCAAAAATCAGCACCAATAGTAAGTACGAACAACGGATGACCCAAGGTCGTAATGCCTTCGCCCACAAGGCGATAATGTTGTATACCTAATGTGACCAGATATCCCGTTTTGAACGGGACTGTCCCTTTTTATAACGAGTCCCGGTGGCCCCGTAACGAACTCTGGGATTGTACCGTTTTCGGCAACCGCGCAAAGGTTGGATTTGAGTAATTTAAAAACGTTCCAAAAGTTTTATTCTTACTTAAAATCTTCACTAGTTATATTAAAGCAAATTTTTTTTGAGATAAATATAGTAAATAAACATTTCGCGTATATTTTTTAAGTCGTAACTTAACTTTTTCTGAATACCTTTAAAAAGTGTTTTTTAATTGACTACCCGACTAAAATGTCCCATTTTGAGTCAAAGAATAAATGGTCACGTTATGTATACCGGATAATAGGCAAACATATTTCAAAGAAGTAGACCACTGGTATCATAATTTAAGATAAGTGGCCAGCTCACTTAGCTTTCCTATAACAATTAGAAATGTCCCATCGCATTTTGAGATATCTCCCTTATCTGATATGTTTTATTATTACCATTTAACTGTTAAATCTATTTTCAACGTCCGGATCATAGTGTTTTCATCACTACGAAGAGCCACAGCCAGTTATTAATTACAAATGCATATGTACCTGTTTAAGCGATTACAGTGCGTGCCCAATGAAAATGTAATACAAACAACTAGTACAAATGTTTATTTATGAAACGTGTTTCGGCGATCATTAATGCGTTTAAAATCCACTATGAGTTACAAGCTGTGGCGTAAACAAAAGAGACATAGACAACATACACTTGTGGTAAGTGCTGGTAGCGATCCAGTATTAAAAAAATAACATTCGTTTCTTTGTCCTCTGTGAAGGTATACGTATTTATGTATGTACGGAATACGAATATGAGTTACCATCCAGTGGATATCGTAAAAGACGATTAAGGTGACCAAACGGCATCGGGTGAATTCGGCCTAGGTCAATATAAAGCTCTTAGTCATCTTTTCGACATTCACGAGAAAAATAAGGGTTGGTAGTATTCGTAGCCGCTACCACACGTCACTAAGTATTAATATGAAATTTTATTAAAAATGTGTAGTCACTAGTTTTCTATGTCAAAAAAATTGAACGTATTTCGATGATACTTGGAAATAGCACTGCGTGGAATTGGCATATATTTGGTACACACAGAGTAACTTTGATATTTCGGAGAACAAGCTTGATTTCCACTTCAGAAATCAGGATCTTCAATATCGTAATAGTATCACATGCAATATTGAAAAAAAAAATTCATTCGTGCCATCTGCATTATAGTTTTCACTTTTTATCATTTACATAGTTATTTAAATTATAAAAACGAAAACTGTGTAGTGTAGACGTTGGTCTACACTAGTAATTTATACTTTGGGCGTATTTCCAACTTGCTTCTGCCCGCGTAAAAAGTAACTTGCCCAAAGTTGAACTATTATCAAAACTATTAATACATTACCGAGATAAAAAGGATTCTATATGATAATCCAGAAAATGCTATATAAGCCAATTTTCATCTAAAAAAGTTTTAGGCGTAATTGAGCATTCAAACCTCTTCAAAAACTTTCACATTTCCAATATTAGTAGGATTATATGATAAACCAGACTCCCGTGTTTTTCAATATACAAGGAATATTTTTGTCAGCGTTTTTGAAGCAACTGTTAAGTCTAATAAGTCACATTATGATTATATTTTCCGAAAAGTTGTCTCGTAGGGCTTTCAAGGTAAGGCAACAGTAGTCAAGGCTTGTTCAATTGGCTCCACGGCGTCTTTTGGTCATTCCGGACTATTGTGCGGAGTGACGCAGGACAAAAGCCGGTCCAAAGAGGAACATAAATAGAGTATAGAGAATATAAATAGAGATTCGTAAAAGAAATGATTAAACAGACATTAAAAAGTTTTTTAAGCTTAAACTATCTTCTAATGTAATTCAGAAAACATTCAAAATAAATATTATGACGTACGTCTCATCAAGTGTGAGAGAGATCTTCATAGAACTAAGCGGCTCTTTTATAGGGCGGCAGCCGCTGTCTGGATTATTTCCGGCAACCGAACTTATGATCCGCAGACAAATGACTACCCTTTCTAGCGAGGGTTCTTTACTTATACAAAGGAAGCCCTTGTGTAAACGTAGGAAACAATTGTGATGGAATTGTTTTCTCCTTCTAGTTTTTCCACTGAGATATAAAGTTGAGTTTCATTAAGATCGAACAGATGCCACAGTAATGTAAGAAACGTACATGTAGAACTCAAATTTTACCACAAAAAAGCATAATTAACTACTTTATTCAATTTAAAACAAGCCAGTACTTCACTAGATACTATGAAGTCTAACGAAAGCGCATTCGTTATGTTAAAACACTTTAATTTTTTCTTCTCTATTTATTATTTTTCTATCTCTATTTATTATTTTTATTTATTATTCTATCTCTATTTGGCCTCAAATCTAAACGGTAACGATATTTTATAATTAAACAAGTTGTAAGGTATTTCAACTACAAATGATCTTCTCGTATTAAATAAACTTATGTTAGAAGTTCATGAGAGGCGAGACCGACGCTCTTATGAGCTGGAATGATTACAGAGGTCGACAAATTATTTCGACTCCGTACTTATTATGAAGGACGCCGCGAAATATTTCTATCCATCAATTGGTAGACGTCCACTGTATTGGACACAAGTCCCCCGACGCGAAAGCCACTCAGAACGATTCTGTGCTACTTGCATTAAACGGTTGCCAAGATTCCACCACTTGTTTGTTAGGCTAATGTTTATTCAGGTACAGAATAGGAATACATATCGACGTCCACAGCTGCACACAGAACTCTTTGAAGAGGGATAATGTCATAATACCCTCGCTTCACAGGCGGCTTGGCAGCAGTTGCCGTTATAAGTTATCCATGAAACTATTGCCGTCTATTGCCCTATTAGATTTATCATCTCTCAGTTCATATATAATATTTTTTACAACACCTACGGGCAGGAAAAGGGGGCAGTGAATTGTATTCTTACTCCGTCACCATGCAAAATATCAATAAAACGTACATACAATAAACTTCAAAGTTATTCATAGCAAAATCTACATACATATATGAAAACAAAACGACATGCAAAACCTTTTGAAATCCACTTTCATCTAAAATTTCTATGTAACATCTATACGACGAAGCATATTTTGTGATTATGCAAAACAGTTTTAATTGCATCAAGAGACACTACGCGACCATTAACCGTTCAAAGTGTGTTTTAACGTTGCAATTAAATTATTTTATTGAGCTACAATTCAATTACTTTATGATTCACGATACGTTCTTCGGTTACGTTCAAAACTCATATGATATAAATATGTCTTGAAAATTTATTATTAACTACATTTCTTAGGAATATTGTCTTTAATAAAACAGTGAATTTTAGAGCTCATGTTTACATGAAGACTCATATTGTGGATAATTTATTTAGGCCTCCTTCTAGTTCTGTTTTTTACCTTTAAGGAGTCGTAAAAACGGGTTAAAGGATCATCTAGACCAGGGTTCGGCAACCGTTTGAGTTGAAAGAGCCAAATATTAGAATTAATAAAAGTTTTTAAAGAGCAACAATTTTATTTTTGGCCAACAATAATTTGTGCCTAATCCTCATTAATCATTTCAGAACAATTTTTAAATGTTTTCTATATAAAATATTTTTTGCGTATAGAACTAAAGAGCCGCAACTTCACATCCAAAGAGCCGCATGCAGCTTGCGAGCCGCAGTTTGCCGAATCCTGAACTAGGCGAATAGGCAACAGCGCTCTAGTGGAAAATTGATAAACTAATTACCATATACCAACATGTCTCCCGCTTGGGAGATGCTTATTATGGTATTATCTCTATAATATAGAGACCTAAACGCAAATGTTTTAATCTTAAGAATTATTTTTAATTTAGTATTACTACTTAAAATATTTATTAAAAAATTGTTTCTAAAATATACAGATTTATTTAAAAAAATACTATATTCTTTTTTATTTATTTATCATATTATTTACAGTAAATCCTTATATGTCGTGATGCTATATTATATTATGTGAGAAAATATAGTCCGATATCAAGTTTGACGTCACTTTACTTTCATATTCTTTTTCATTTCATATTTTCATGTGATTAATAACACTGCACATATGTAGTAAGGTATCTTAATAGCGACCTACTATGTTGAGCGTTATGGGTTCGATCCCATAGGACCGGGACCCTAGGTTCCTTGTACATTCCATAAATAATTATTCTGCATGTTAATTGGGTCCGTTAATGGTATGTTTGTAAAGACCCTCGCGACTAAAGGATTAATATTACGTTAACTTCTCTTTGAAAAAAAAAACATGTTGAAGGATGTAGGTACCGGGGCAGACCGAGACTAACCTACCTAGACCAGATTGGTCACGTATTGACGGAAGGTGGAGTCAAGAGTCTCCGAAACCGGCGAGCGTGTATGAAGAGAATTATGAATGTTGAGGAAGCGAGTGACTTCACTTGCTTCTTCAACATTCATAATTCTAAAGCATACTATAATGCAAGGATATTGTTCTCTGGCACTCTGTTCTCTCTGCCTACCCTGCAAGGGATATGGCGTGATGATATGTATTATGTATGTATGTAAAAAAACATAAAAAATAAAAAAGTTAGTAAATGTGTAATATATTATATCTTTTTTTATACCTCTCGATGATAGACAAAAAATATTATACATATATGGTTAGATAGTTATCATCATCATCATCATCATCTCGGCCCATATATGTATGTCCCACTGCTGGGATCGGGCCTCCTCCATAATGGAGGGTAATTGACCTACTATCAGACGCTGGCCACAATGGTCAGACGTGTTGGTATAGGGTTTTGTTTCGAGTTTTCCATCTCTCGCATAGATGTCATATACGTTTTATATCCCTTAATCGTCTCCTACGATTACCCACGGGAAAGATAGGGGGTGGTGAATTGTATTCATCCCCCGTCAGCGCACGGAGAAGATAGTTAATCTTAAATTTAATAAGAAATCAACCTATTTTTCGTATTGTTCTCAGAAATACCTAGTGAATCAAATGTCATTTAGAATATCTAATATCAGTTATAACAATTTCATTTAGCTACTATATTTACAATAACGTCATCGAATGCACTCGAGACCTCTGTCAAGCAGTCTATTTGTCTGCCTACTTAGTTCTTACTACGTCAATTTTAATAACTTTTAAATGTTCTTGTTATAGTCTATCTAATCTAAGAAGTGCACTTTGACAACTGTCGGAGTAAGTTGTCTAGGTACGTGAACCAATTAATCGATATCGAAAATATCCGATTTTAATGAGAAATCGATATGGATTTTTTTTAATTAATAATCGGTTTATTTTTCATTTTTCAAAAAGGAGATGAATAAATTAAGCGCTAAATTAATACTAAATAAATTTAACTATTTCAGCATAAAATTTATTTATCATATTTAGTAAGATTAGGTTAAGTAAAAACAAAAACTGGATTTGAAAATAGCTATTTATTCAGAATTAGTACTATTACTTGAATTATCATCGTCGCGAACATTAATAATTATTTCCTTATCAATAAAATTGCCGATATGTATGCCTCTTTCAAAATCTCTATTCGATTAATTATATTATTCTAATATTTTTACCGATTATTTGGATATTCGTGAATTGGAAGTTGTCAAGCACTACTGTATAGAACGTGATGACGTGACATTGATAGATCGTCAATAACAATTACTATTTACCGTGTTATTTCTATTTTAAATTAGTTTTACGAGTTTCAACATTAGATTATTGTACAAGAAAGTCACCCGCAATGTTAATTATGTAAATAACTTAATAGTTCTATAAAATTTCAGATTTAGTGTTTGCAATCATGTGTATACGTATGACCAAGGTTATTGTGTATTAAAAAATGCAAAACGTCAAAATGCACTTCTTAGATTAGATGAACTATAATTACAATGTCCGAATAATAGGAATGATCAAAGAATTTTACTTCTATTACTAGAAGTTTTATTTCTAAAATCTTATAGAATTCATGCAATAAAAGTGATCTAAATCCTAAATGAAAATAACGTACACTAATCAATAAAAAAAAGAAACTGTTTGAACATACGAAGTACAAACATTAAACAGCGTTTGTTATTAACATCTCCTTTATGTAAAAATAAATGTGCAAAACATATTATCATCTTTGTCTCATATGAGCCGTTTATCTATAACAACGAATAACAGATTGAATAATAAATTGGAATACGTCACATTTTGAAAGCTAGGCGTCAATACTTCATAT
This sequence comes from Lymantria monacha, assembly GCA_905163515.2. Taxonomy (NCBI): domain Eukaryota; kingdom Metazoa; phylum Arthropoda; class Insecta; order Lepidoptera; family Erebidae; genus Lymantria; species Lymantria monacha. The sequence goes on along the minus strand of LR991107.1, from coordinate 5,886,986 downwards.
TTTTTTGTGTGTAAAAAGATTGACAAGGTGATAAATTTTCCGTTTGGTTACATTAAAGAATATCGCGAGAAATTACTTTTTGAAATACAAAACGACATGTTATTCTAAATAATATTGAATGAGAGAAAAAGTAAAGTATTTCATATACAAATGAAGATATTAATATTAAAGCATCAAAGGGGTTTTCAGCCTCACTTTTGGTCAATTTTATGTAAATTCAAATACGACCCGTATTCTTTGCAAATTCAAAAACTAAAACTATATAGTTTGTGTAGCTACATGGCTCAAGGGACATTAAAGCTGGAGTGGTTTTCAAACGTTATATAGGCCAACAGATTACCATAATATCTTCGAAAAAGTAGGTTGAGCATAATCATATTTGCCTGATGTTAGCTGGAATATAACTTTTATCGAGTATGCGCTTATATTATAAGTGCTGAATATAGATTATTAACTAAGTTATTTTATTATAATAATTTCAAAGTGGTTTAAAGCGTTCCCTATGCTTTAAACCACATAATAAATTCGTATGATCGACTAACGTTTTAGATAGAAAATAATCGAGCCAAAGATTTTAAAAACGCTGTTTGATTTTTATTGTATATGCAAGTATTACACATTAGAAATAAAACACTTTTCAGCGTTCCTAGTAATAGGTCAATACTTCCACGACTATGAACACTTTTTGGCGGTAGGCTGTTGTGGCCAACCCCGTTAATTGCGTCCGAGGCGTATATAGCTCTACAAGTAGCTATTTTCGTCGTACCAGCAGGCCACCAAAACCCAGTCTTTGTCTTCGGTGGCCCGTCGGGCGGTTTACCCTCACGGGTATCCTCTATAGTCGGCACTTTAGCAGTTCAAAGTTTCGACGTTGAGACATCGTCCTCAGGTGGTGGCTCCTTTTAGAGCAATGGACTATGAAAACTGAAAGTTCTAAACGTCAGAAAATTGAAAATAGAAATCAAATTCAAACATGATTTAATCCGTATGAATAGTTTTACTGTTATTTGTTGGTAAAAAGATAATAGGGGTCTTTTTAATACTTGTGAAAATATAGGATTACGTTTATAATATTTAATATTTTTGCTAACGTTCAATTTTGTTTTTAAGATTACGTAACCAAATATTGCCAGCGAATCTCTTTCACCCGGCTGTTTGTCCGTCCATCAGTCTGTCAACGAGCTGTATCTTTTGCAACGAACAGGCAGACAATTAAAACTTTCAGCAAATATATATAAATAACCAACAAATAATTATATATAAACAACAAATAAAAAAATAGTAATTAGAGGGGTCCTCCATTGAAGTGTGTTTGGCGATTTTCATTTTATTAAAGAAGGTATTGAATAAGTACACTGTTAAATCCTCTACGTTAGGAATTATTTGTACCCGAGTTCGTCTCACATTTGTCTATTTATAATAGCCATATATTTTCCACTTTTTGCAGTATATGGATACTGCGTAACATTGAAGAGTGAAGTAATAAACTTCTTACTCCGTCGCTACACGGAAGGTGGTGAGTAAGAATAAAATTCATATGGCATCTGTGCAAGGAAATAAAACCCTATGCCAACACGTTTGACCAGCGCGATATAGTAGGTCAGTTTCTCTCCCGTTGTGGAGGAGTCCCGACCCCAACAGTGGAATGTATATGGGCTTAAATGATGAAGATGAAGTGATTTTAAAATCGAAAATATAATAATCCTGCTAATATTATAAATGTGAAAGTATGTGAAGATGTTTGTTGGTCAATCACGCGTAAATCAATGAACAGCTTTGGCACATAAATAAACCATATTCTGATTAACACACTTTTTATCCCTTGAGATAGTATTCCAACTTTGGAAGTTACTTTTTACGCGGACGAAGCTGCGGGCAGTAAATAATAAATGGTAATGGTAATGGTAATAATAAATGGTAAATAATAAATGGTAATGGTAATAAATGGGCAGTAAATATATAAATGGTAAAAAAGCATAATAGTTTTATCAAAAACGGTCACTTGAAAAACTTATAAAATATATAGCTTAAAATAATATAACTCAATATGCAATACTGACGGTATTAATTGAAGTATCGATCGTGGAACTTAAGTAATGTTATGACAAACATCACACATTTCCATATCATCCAAAGAGCGTCTAAAATCTACAGTCCCGGTCGACAGAGGCCAATTGATAATCATTTGTCAATCAATTGATAAGTAATCAAAATCTAAATTGACCGTTATAACGGTCGCGGTCAATGATATGTATTAAAATCTTTTTCCCAAACACGCTTGGGAATTTGAGCATTATTTTGACAACCTTCTTCGAGATAAATAGATATTGCTGTACTGACCAAATAAATAAAGCAGCGGCCGGCAAAAAATGTATGAAAATCCATATCTGTCGTGTTTTAGCGGCCAAATAAATATATATATGTAAATTTATATCTATCGTGTATTTTAAAAATGGAACGATTTGTCACTTCAAATTCTAGTAACCATATAGGCAACTTATCAGAGTTTTATTTAAATTTCGAACTGACTTGAAAAAGAAAGCTGTTTGATAATGAAAAAAAAAAACAAATGAACCCTTTAGCACGTGAAAAATGTTGTTCGTTGTTCGTCATGTATACAGTTCTACTTAGTACTACATAGTTTTAATTTCCGCGCATTATTTGAGAAAAGCAATATTTCTCAAACATGCTTGGAAATTTGAGCATTATTTTGACAACCTTCTTCGAGATAAATTCAAAATTGCTGTACTGACCAAATACATGCGAGCAGCGGCCGGCAAAAATGTATGAAAATCCATATCTGTCGTGTTTTAGCGGCCAAATAAATATATATGTAAATTCATATCTATCGTGTATTTTAAAAATGGAACGATTTATTTCAAAAAATAGCCACCGAGTAGACATATCAGAGTTTTATTTAAATTTCGAACTGGCTTGAAAAAGAAAGCTATTTAATAATGAAAAAAAAAACAAATAAACCCTTTAGCACGTGATAAATTTTGTTCGTTGTTCGTCATGTATACAATTCTACTTAGTACTACATAGTTTTAATTTCCACGCATTATTTGAGAAAACCACTGTACAAGTCTTGGCCACAACTAGGAATTGATGGACTTACGTATGTGTGCCTCGGCTACGCCTCGGCCCACATTTACACGTTCATCCATCAATACCTCTTTTTCTGGCCGCTACAGTAATGTACTATATTTAACAATAAATGGATACTCGTAATTTGATTTCATAGATTCCATATTGCTTACTTTCTAAAGAAATCTTGCTTTAAAAGGAATCATAATATTAATAAAGTCCAAAATAACGTAGATCATAGATGAAATCTTCTTAACAGAGAATACATATTTAATATCGAAGACAAAAAGTAAATTTTCAGAATCTAGTTACTTCTCAATACTCCCCGAGGAATCACCGCTGAAGAGGCAAGGTTTTTTTATAAATTAGAACACAAAAACACTTTATAAGAAGTGGATACTTGTTCATTGGAAATCTTTTCATTTTTTTTTTATTAAAACATCTTTGAAGTATCATCATAAATGATAACCGTTACTTTCGTACCGCCAAGTCAGCTGTGAATGTCGATGTTGCGAGTATTCGGTGGGTGGAAACTCTTTAAAGCACTCATTTTTTTATTTATTAAGCCATTGTGAAAATCTAACGGTTGGAAACAAAAGAAAATTCGAGTTATTAACGCGAAGTATTTCAAGGGCAACGTAACCTTTGAAGTTATTTAAGAATGTTTCTTTATTGCAAAGAATTATGTACTTAACAGAGTCTCAATAGTTCAGAATCGTATGCATGATAATTATGAGGATATAGGAGACCTGAATTCGAGCTGTATAGCAGCGGCTACAAAAATACTACCAACCCTTATTTCGCTCATGGATATCGTAAAAGACGACTAAGAGTCTTATATCGACCTGGATCAACACCACATGATGCCGTTTGGTCATCAATTATATTCCCAAGGAGGGTTGACGTCGTGCAGGCGGCCAGTCATAACACTATTGCCAATAACTTTTGCAATATGTAGGAAGAGGAGTACATATTACGTCCACCCCAAGTAGGTAATTGGGATAAAAGCAAGAGAATTATGATGATACGAATCCTGGCTTCGAATATTAAGCAATTCTTAAAATAACAGCATGGAATATTATTCAGAGAATAGTGTATTTTCCTCTCCTGACACTTAATACCTGATCCACGCTTCACAGGCGGAACACGACCATGTGGTGATAGAATAAGAATACAATTCACCACCACTATCTTGCCCGAGGGAGTCATTACAAACAACTAATAGATTTGATTAGCTTATAAAATATGTAAGAGAAGACAAACTTGCAACAAAACCTTATATCAACAGCGTGGTATAGTAGGTTAATTTTCCTCTCAAGATGGAAGAGGCTCAGCAGTGAAACATATATGAGCTGAGATGATGGTGAAGATGGTGACCAGCATTGATTGGCGATCGCACTGGTTGTTATAAGTTTCTTAAGAGAATACTATGACCCATTCTACTTACCAATAGAATGGGTTACAGTATTGCCTTATATTTTAAACCCATCATCATATTTATAAATACCCGATTACGAAACGAAAAATGATGTCACAAGCGGGGTTCGAACCCGCACCTATTGGAAATCCGGCCCAATCGTGCTGCCACTTTCACCATCGTGAACTATTTTAGGACATGCAAATTTCGCTTCATATTATATCTTACGTCTTCAAGGTGACGTATGCCATCTACCAGACAAATTTATAAATAATTAAGCATATTAAATGCTAAAAATTCCATCATCATATTGTTCAGCAAGACAAAATTAAATAAGCAAACTTTTTAGTTAAATATTATTTAAATTACTGAAATTTAGCATTTAATATGCTTAATTATTTATAAAACTCGACTACGAAGTGAAAAATGATGTCACAAGCGGGATTCGAACCCGCGCCTATTCCGGCCCAATCATGCTGCCACTACACCACCGTGACTAATTGTAGGACATGCAAATTTCACTTCGTATCATATTTACGTCTTAAGGTGACGGTATGCTATCTACCCGACAATGTTTACACATTGTTATATTATTATTAACTCACAATTCTAAATACTATAAAATCGTTAACTAAACGCATCAACCAAACCAACATGGTGGTCCAAGGAAAAAAAAATAAAAAACTTAAAGCAGTTTTTTTTTATTATTTTGTATCAGCCAGTTTAAAACGCTCAGTCAAGGAAGTGGTTACTTTTTTTATTGAGCTGTAAAACTAACTATATGTCTATAAAACTTCGTTACTTTGTAGTTTGAATCCAGTTAATGTATTGTCAATTGATCTACTTTGGTAAAAGATTGAAATAGATCTAGTGACACCATTTCTATTTTATCTTTACGACTGTAAATTAGGATTATACATACAATAAAGTGGTATGAAACATTTATATTCTGAGATACATAATGCCATAAACTGTAATATTAATTTTAAAATGCTCACATCAAAAAGTCATTAATAGCCTGCTCTTATCCCACACAAAGTTTGGTCGGCAAATGTTCTTACCTTTCATAAACGTCAACCGTCAAAGTCGCCAATTAATCACGAGAGGTTTGAAGGGGGTGAATGTTAGTTGTTTGACAAAAATCACGAAGTCCTAAATGTTCATAGTCTTAAACCTCACCACGTATCACCAAGGGGGTGGGAGGGTTAAAAATGCTAAAAAAAAGATCACGTAATTAATGGACGTTCCCATATCTGCACTTACTGTTTTCAAACCCATATCCTCATTCACAGAATCTATCTATCCTTTTTCGGATTTTTTTTATTGCTCTTGGTGGCAAACGAGCAAGCAGCACACCTGTTGGTAAATGTTACTGCCGCCCATGGACCTTTGCAATACCAGGGTATAGCTAGGCCGCTGCCTATCAAATAAAACTCCAAACCTACCCAGAAAATGTGCACCGACAACCGCACAATGTAATTACCGTTTAGTACTTACGCGTGGGAAACGTAAAAACCGGCTGAGGGATCACTAAACGAATGGACAGCAGGACACTGCTGGGAAACATACAACAAAAACTGCGTTGTAAGTGTGGCGATTATGGTATTACTACCCCCCCTTGGGAAGGTCTATGTGTCACAGTGCACTTCGATTAGGTGCTATTGGAACGCGACTGCAAGCCGAGAAAATCAGACAAGAAACGATGTTTCTATATAAAATCATCATCATCATCATTTCAGCCCATATATGTCCCACTGTTGGGCTGGGGCCTCTTCCATAATGGCAGGATAAATGACCTACTATATCACGCTGGTCAGACGTGATGGTATAGGGTTTTGTTTCGAGTTTTTTTATTTCGCATAGATGTTATATGCGTTTTATATCCCTTAATCGTCTTGTACAATCACCCATGGGTAAGATAGGGGTAATGAATTGTATTCTTACTCCGTCACCACACAAAAGGAAATACTAAATATAAAATATGTATATATATGAAATACTAAGTATTCTATATGAAAAACTAAGTATAAAATATGTATCGTAAGTACTAGCTTCTGCCCGCGGAAACAGCAGCTTTCACGATATATATTTGATTCACTAAATTATCCAAAAAGACCATATTACCGGAATAAAAGTACCTACTCAAGGTGTTCCATCCAGGTAATGGTCTATCCGTATGCCAATTTTCATCTAAGTCTGGTCAACTGTTACTCAATCACGCGGTTTACGCTTATAAAACACCCAAACATCTTCACAAACTTTCACAATTATAATCTTAGTAGGATTAGCTCCAGTTTGGTAAGGGTACCAAACTGGAAAGTGAAGCAAGAAAAAAGAAATATTTTTTCTTCTCAAAATACTTGAATCGGACAAGCGGCACCATATGAATGAAAATAAATTGTAAAGACTGAATAAGTGAGCATTAAAAGAGTTGGCAGCAGCACTTCCTTGAAAAAGTTATAACATCATCACGAACTGCAATCGCTAATCCGCTTACTAAACTTGAAGATAGTAAATTGAATATCCATAGGCAGATAGATCGAAATATGGATTTTGTATTATCCCTATATTATTCAACAAGATACATAACACTGTCTATTTCTCTCAAGAATGTGCGATTTTATGTGACACTATCCGATTTTGTTTAGCCATTGTATTAATAAAGTAAGGTTACTTTAGTGATTGCATGGTACTAAATAAAATTGTAAGCATATAAGACTGTTATTATAAAATGGTAAGTAAACTCTGCTATTTATAAATACCCGATTACGAAACGAAAAATGATGTCACAAGCGGGGTTCGAACCCGCACCTATTGGGAATCCGGCCCAACCGTGCTGCCACTTACACCATCGTGAACTATTTTAGGACATGCAAATTTCGATTCATATTATATTTTACGTCTTCAAGGTGACGTATGCCATCTATCGGATAATGTTTACACATTGTATAGACTTAATACTTCAAACTTTACAGTTAGAATTGTATTAAACGATGACACAACCTTGTTATTCAAATTACTGAATTTTTTTAGTATTTAATATGCTTAATTATTTATAAATACCCGATTACGAAACGAAAAATGATGTCACAAGCGGGGTTCGAACCCGCACCCACGATGGTGTAAGTGGCAGCACGGTTGGGCCGGATTCCCAATAGGTGTGGGTTCGAACCCCGCTTGTGACATCATTTTTCATTTCGTAATCGGGTATTTATAAATAATTAAGCATATTAAATGCTAAAAAATTTCAGTAATTTTAAACTCTGCTATTCTTTCAATACCTCCTCATACAAGTACATAGGGTGTAACACACGATGTATTTACCTTTAAAGATAGAAGAATGATGATTAAAAGAATATTTTACAGACTTCAATCTTTAAATTATAATAAACATAAATACAACTTTAATAAAAAAAATAGAGTAAGCGATTAAAGTTGTTCCTTAAGAAGAATTCTTTATTTTGTTAATAAAAAATCTTACACTAAAACTGTTCGCTAACAATTCGTTTTATAAAAAAAACTTTCTTTATTGGCATTTAAAAGTTTACATTTCTATCATACCTTTGTCGACAATACTAAGGCAAGTTTTACTTATAAAAATTTAGAAAAGTGGCAACAAAACGTTTTCATTACGTAGTTACAATAGCATGCGAGGTGTTTGAACTTCAAAAAAAAATATTATTTCGCTCTGTTTAACCTCAAAACCTGTCTAATGATAAGTCTGAAGATAAAAGCGTAAGTCGTCAGCGCATTTCTTACGATACGGTCAGAAGTCATAACTGTATTTTTAATGTTACGTGCTTTTGTTGCGATGTATTCTTTTTATTGTGATGTGGGGGGACGATAAATAGTTAGATATGAATCTGGTATTTTTTTTTTGTTTCTCTAACTAAATGATATAACTATGAAGGTATGTCATTTTCTCATGTCGCAATATAATGGATAGTTTGTTTGTGTTATATTTCACATTGAAAAATGTAGTGTGTGTGTGTATCCTATTATTCACTTAATTAAAAATAAAACTAAGAAGACCACCACAAGACTGCAAGAAACTAAGAAGACCACCACAAGACACTTTGAGCACTGATTGTATAGATTTGACCCACAATAATAGCTAAATATGAATTTATAAATTTCAGTAATATAAAGTAAGCTGCCTCTAAAAATAATAATTATCATAAATTAAATGTTTAACATAGTCATAAACAATTTAAAAAAAAATACATATTGAATCATTTTCTTTTTGAACTGGCAATGAATTTGTATTAATATATGGGTCAAACTTTTACTAACTGATACTGTAGCGGGTAGATATAAATTTCTATAATAACGATGACTTTTGGACGTAAGGCACCTTAGTCCTCCCGTGACCACGATCACTGTAAAGTGTTCGAAATGACGAGGAATTAATAATCAATTACAAACCTAATGGTATTACCAAACAATTCTTCCTATACGCCTTGAGAAAGAAACACACATTTCTCGAATAGAGATAGATACACTTCAATTCCCGGTACATTATTGTGTTTGGCAATAGGCCTAGCACTAAGTAGTCCTTTTGTCGTGGTGGACTTAAGAAGGATATAATTATTGAACACAAATTATACTCAAGCAACAATCATTTGTAATTCGCACAAAATATTACCCTGTGAGGGCCTCAAACTCATGATACTCGTCAAACGAGATCGGTCCTTGGGGCACTCCAGCATATGCGCGCTCGATGTGCAATTTATTGATATTTTTCATATAACTATAATATGTAGATTAGAACTAGATCATGTTATAAAAGTCAAATACTAGAATGGCCTCAGTATATAAACAGAAATAAAATTCTAAAATAACAATATTGCGCTTACACAATAAGCAGCTATGATAAAAAAGCGGGCTCAAAAAAAGCAGGTTATAAACTAATATCTGGACTTTCTAAATACAAATGTATGAAAAAGATAACATTCTAAATGCAAATAAAAGAATTTGCGTTATTTTTACGGTAAGAATCCAAGAACAACAACAACAACAAAATTTCTTTAAGATTCTTTAGAATTATACTAAATATTTTATCTCAGATGTTTTCTGCCAGTAGAATTTCGAGACCCTTTTTAAGATAATACGCAAAGGCATTATAGCTACGTATATAGACGTGCAAAGGTAAAAGTATTGTCAGTGCATTGAATGTAACTTGTAGCTATCTGGGGATTGTTATGGAGAGAAGCAGTGATAGATAAAATAAATATTAATAAACACATATGCGACGGAAGGGGATTCTTAATCAGGGTTTATTTTATTGCTGCAAGAGTCGGTATTCGAGATCCATGAACTTATTTGTTCCGGTTTTAGAAATTATCAGTTGTTAAGGGTGTCGATAAAGCAGTTTTTTTATTAATAACTGATATTGACTCCCTTTATTTAAAAACTTCTTTTCACGACTTGAGTCATCATTAATTTCACAATTTATTTCACGGACAAGTATTTTTGGGTGGATTAGATCATACTTCGCCAATAACAAAAATGAGAGCTTCGCTAGAATTTTTACTATTATCTGTGATTAAGATTTTCTAATCTTCATCCATCAAGCTAACGAGGCTAGTATTGAACATCATCTTATCTCATCTCATATATGTTCCACTGTTGGGCTCAAGCCTCCTCCATAATGGGAGGGAAATTGACCTAACATACCACGCTGGTCAAATGTGTTGGTATAGGGTTTGTTTCGAGATTTTCTTCTCTTCCTTTGCTTGTTAAATGCGTTTTATATCCCTTAGTCGTCTCTTACGATCACCCACGGGAATGATAGGGGGTGTTCACCACCCCTAACATTACTCCCATTTATATTTTTACTCCGACATCACACGGAAAACATTGAGCATATGTAGATCATCAAAGGAAGACAATGCCCTAAATCAGGACATTTGCAGGACACTGCAGAATAACAGCGTTGTGGTATCACTTTTGTAGTAGATACCACAACATTATGCTGAGCAGTGTCCTTTTCCTCATTTGTGGAGGGGACGCCACTGTATTTATTTTATTTTATTTTTATATTTTTAAGTAGTTTAAGCTTGTAATATGTCCTTTCCATGAGTGGAGAAATAAATACTTTTTCTTTCTTTCTTAAATCACTGCACTTGGAAGGCAAAAGACGGTTGGGGATCACAGGTTCATCTTTTATGATCACTCAGCCGATTTAGCTCTAACTACCAAGGGAAAGTACGGGTTGTATTCATATCTGTCATCAAACGGCCTAATTTCCAACCTCAGTAATAGTTAAAGAAACGGTAAATATAGTTAGCATACAGTACAATACCAATTTATATTACACCGAGTGTAATTCACGAGACTGTTCTCATTTCGTGGTCTAATAAGCAAAAAAATAAACACACAACTTTTTCTTGACGTTCCAGAAATAAATTACAATGTCAACGTTTTTTTTTTTCATTCCACAAACACAGTATCGCGTGATAGACTCCGGCAAATACTTTTATGGACTTATGGCCCTTTAGTACAGGGCAGATTTTTTTGTTTCAATCTACTCAATGGTTTTTACACGTTCTAGGTATGTCTGAGAGATTAAATATTTTCTAAATGCTATATCGTAACTATACAATTAGTGACTGTGCTGCTTTGAGGGACTAAAAATACAATCTTTGCTTTTGCTCTATTATCCAGACAGAATATTTTAATGTCTATCTAAGCTCGTACTCCAATATTTTTCTTTTTTAATTTGAAATTCCACCTAATCTTGAAGTTTAACAAAAGGTAAAAATTTTTAAATTATATTGGAATGTTGCAGATAAGAAGTTTCAAAACTAGATACTAATACAGACATCAGGATAACAATATTGCGGTTTCAATACCACTACGGAAGTGATATTATTTCGTATTATCCGACAGCTCCAGATAGTATCATTTAAAGATATTTTTTTTTTAAGGAATTCTATAATGAAAGTGCTAAGCGTGGTGATTATCGTATTACAGCCATTTAAAGCTCTCCACCTTTAGGTTGTCAGTTTGACCAGTTGAAAGAAAACCTGTCGTTACATATCTTAACAAATCACTACTCTATCCAAATTTGTTTGAATGTTACAGGTTACGGTTTTAGATATATTTTCATTTCAGATATACGATAATTTCGGTTATATTTACGGAGCTCCATAATACCATACCATTGAAGATATTTGAACAGATTTTAACCTATTTTATGGATTTCTTTTGCAGGGTGCTAATTATTTTATGAAATAAAAGCAGCTTAAGTTACTTCTAATAACATCACCTTTTCTCTTTCTTATTATTCTCTTTGACAATGCTGCTACTTAGCTATAAAACCATAGATTTTTTAGCTATTTTTACAACTGCCACAGTAAAATATGAGCTTATGACACAACGCGCTGATTCTTTACCGCCATCCTAGAGTTAACCACGGTGAATGGTTCCTTGAATATCTATTTTAAACCAGTACATTTCGGTCCATTTTTTTTAATTTCTTCTCCTAAGTATGGAGATCTTTTTTATCAGTGAAATCGTATTTCGTCTTGTTATATTACAAAGAACCAGGCCCACTTCAGAGTTATAGTTAAATAAATAAATGATATTTCAGCAACGAGTTAACAGAGAAAACCAAAATCATATATTCATAGCAAACATACTGCCACATATATTCTGCACAATGTCAACGTAGTCCTTTTAAGTGAATATTACACTTCAATGATTGTGAATACTAATGACTTGGGAATGTCAAACACGCGTGTAACTATTGACCTAGTTTGATATAATTATACTATCATGTCATGTAAATTATCAATTTTCTGAATTGATAATTTACAACAAAAGCAAACGAAACATGATAATTGTGATTATAGTTCTAATAGCAGTATGTGATACTAATAAGTGTTATTAGAGCATATAACTTCAATGTATAAAATGCACAATTTTTTTCAAATATAGGCAATATCGTATGTAGTTTATTTAAAATACATGATCGACGACAAAGAGACAATTGATAAAAAATGCTTAAATTGCTTGATCTATTTGCATAAATATACGATTGCTAATCATAAAGGTATTAAGCTCTGATCCACGGGTTATCAAAAAGAGTATTTTTGGGTGTCTAAAGGTAATCTGGAAACTCGATTTTGTTTATCTTTTTGTAAAACACCAATAAAAATAAAGTAAAACACCAATTGAAAAGTGCAAGGATAGAGTTCTCTGGCACTCGGTTCTCTCTGCCTACCCTGCAAGGGATATGGCGTGATGATATGTATGTTTGTAAAACACCACCCTGCTCTAAGGAAGTATTTTTTGTATTGTGGACGACTTTATAAACATATAATTAACGCAGACGAATTACACTCAGACTTAAAACAACACTGTGGATCGCACAAAGTATTGAGATAATAGTACCCAATCCCATGTTAGTGTGGTTCTTCGGAAATAGAAAGAGAGACTAAAAAATCAGATAATTGTACCCACAGCCACGTGGTTTAATCAACGATCTACTACAAATTGACATCCAACATATAAATTTCCTATTAAATATGTTTGAAATAATTAAATACAATGTTATAAGAAAGAATACAACTAATCTAAGAAAGAATACAACTCTCACTCTCTATCTTACCCGTGCATGTAGTAAAAGATGGGTAAGGGATATGTATATCATGTAATGTCTATACAAGAGAGGGAGAACTCAAAATAAAATTCAATGATCAGTATTGAAATTAATTTTGCGTTTTCTCCCCTTTGAGTCTGACCAGCATGATTTTGTAGATGAATTTCTCTCCTATTCTGGAGGAGAATTTAACCTAGATTAGTGGGACGTATATGAGTAGATATGATGATGATCAAATGCTTGTTCTTAGTTTGGACGTAATTTTTTATCTTATATACCTATCCCTATCTTAATTGTATATGTTTTTAAACACCACCCTACACAAAAGAAATAATCATTGTATTGCGGGGGACTTTACAAACATATAATTAACATAGACAAATTAACCCCACACCTGATGGTAAGTGTCACTGCCGCTCATGGACCTTTACAATACCAAAGGTATAACTAGGCCGCTGCCTACCAATATAAACCCCAAACCTACCCAATTGGGCTTCCGGCTCTCACGCTCACCGAACGAAGCGCAATAGCACATTGCTATTACTCATACGTCGATCTTCTGCGAGAGTGTGGTACTACTCCGGACGGACCGGCCCGCGGCTGCAGACAGAGAACTGTCAACAGCGTGGTCCTACCACTATTTTACATCTGTACAGTCTTTGTATGCTTCTAAAGTTTGTCATTTGCATATAATTCAATACAGAAGGGTGGCCAAACGAATTTCCATAGTGTTTTTCCTCGATTTTTCTTGCTATTGCATTGATGTTATCATACTACGTTACTTAGTCACCCCTTAAGATAACCGCTGACATTGTAGGGGTGCAGAAATGTATGTCTAGTTCACCATCATACAGACTTCTCTATTTATTAAGTTTATATATAATTTTAATTAAAATGAAAGAGAGTATTGGTGTAAAGATGCGAAAGGGAATGCTCCGATGGTTCGGACATGTGAAAAGAATGCCGAACGAACGTCTGGTTAAGAAGATATACAATGCGAAAGTGGAAGGATGTAGGTACCGGGGGAGACCGAGACTAACCTACCGAGACCATTTTGGTCACGTACTGAAGGAAGGTGGAGTCAAGAGTCTCCGAAACTGGCGAGAGTGTATGAAGAGAATTATGAATGTTGAGGAAGCGAGTGAAGTATGCAAGGATAGAGTTCTCTGGCACTCTGTTCTCTCTGCCTACCCTGCAAGGGATATGGCGTGATGATATGTAGGTATGTATGTTTATTAAAAAAATATATTAATCAGAAAATATCACATAGTTAAAACTACCCCATAATATAATCAACCAAAGTAACATAAGCAAAAATATTCATATCGCACCGGCTTTGACATGCAAATTTGTTCAAACATTAAAAACACATCATATTATGTGCGTTTATTCCCCCAAAGAGTTGTTTTCTATGAGAAAATACATGTGTTGGAAAATCCGTTGCTCTGTTTACATTTTTAATGAGTAATGAATAAGTTATTGGGTAATTATTGAGGGGTTTTAGCAGTAACCTCTCGCTTTAAATAACAGAGAGTTTAGTGTCTTTCGAGCATTGCATTTTAATAGAGAATAGGCCGTATTATATTAACAACATTTCGCTTCGGTTCCGTTCGTTCAGTTATGTAGTTTACTTTTGCTACATAGAATTCCTTTCTGAGAAAGAACTTCTTATAACCCTACTTCATCTGAACTTTACAGGGCAGAAAGAAAGCCCACACCAAATTTTTACACTCCAGCAAATTTCCAGGTGGAATTTCGTAAAATCCGTTTTTAGCTGACGTTTACTCGGCGAAAGGCATATTCATACCAAATTTAAACTCTGTAGGCCCTATGGTTCCAGAGATATCGTGATGAGTCAATACATAGGTGAAAATCTCTTATATATGATAGTATATTTAGTACAGTGTAAAGAAGGTTACGAATACTACCAAGTCTTGCATTACTCGTATGTGTCGTAAAAGGAGTCTAAGAGATTTACATCGAGATCTGTGCAAACATCATCACTTGCATTCCTAAGAAGGGTAATCTTGATAGGTCGCTGGTCATAAAACTATTATCAAAACACACTGACAACACAGATGGCGAAGTAGTTAAAAACCGACCTACCGTGCCTTAGGTTCAATCCACGAATTGTTATTCTGAGACTGGGTACAATTTGTGTCCGTTAATCATAATTTTAAAGTCGGAGGACTTGTAACCTTGACTTGGAAACCTTGTATTACGGAGTGTAATACAAGGTTTATTTCTATAGTGCAAGGTGTGTTGCATATAAAAGAAAGCTGTATATAAAAAAGAAAAGACTATATGTACCGTCGACTCCAAGTAATTTGGATAAAAACAGAGAATCTATCTAGAATAATAGTTCATCTTCATCATCATCATAGCCCATAAACGTCCCACTATTGGGCTCAGGTCTCCTTAATGGGAGGGAAATTAACCTACTAGAGCGCGCGCAGACGTGTTGGTATAGGTTTTGTTTCGTGTTTTCCTCCTCTCGCATAGATGTCATATGCGTTTTATATCCCTTAGTCGTCTCGTACGATCACCCATGGGTAAGATATGGGGTGTTGAATAGTATTCTTACTCCGTCACTACACGGAAAACTAATAATAGACATCAGACTAAGGCAAAAGTTCTTGTGTCGCATAGGCGTGATGCGTAATAAATATACCAAGATTGAAATCTATAAAATGTAGATCACAAAATAAATTATTGTACGTACACGAACTGGGAATCGAATACAGGACACTTGACAGGTAGCTACATTAATCATTAGCCATAACGTCATTAGTATAGTACACGTGACACAAGTTTTTTTTTGCGTCGGGCTATGGTCTCGTTACACCCAGCTAAATCCGTCCAGGGCTCTTTTTGCCGTGCGAGCGGGCTATTGGAATCCAGTCTCTGTCTTTTGTGGCCCACCCGGCGGTTGCCCTCGCGCTAGTCTGAATATATTGCATCAAGTTTGGGTATCAACTTAATAATTATTTAGTTAGCGAACTACGATGTGACTAATAACTTTTACCGTGTGGTTAACGTATCCCAACGACACGTATCTAATAATACGATTCACACCGCCTCTATCTTACCGAGAGTGTCGTAATATACGACTAAAGGATATAATAGCAACTGCACAGATGGCGTAGTGGTTAAGATACCGACCTTCCGTGCCAGTGCCGTGGGTTCGATTCCCACGCAGGACAATACTTTGTGCGATCCACAAAGTGTTGTTCTGAGTCTGGGTGTAATTTGTCTGCGTTAGTTTCATGTTTGTAAAGTCCCCCGCAATACAAGGATTATTTCCTTAGTGCAAAAACACCTCGTTTAAAAAAAAAAAATATGCATATAACATCTATGTAAGAGAAGGGCAACTCGAAATAAAAAAAAAATAGCAGCTCTTCTCAGCATGTTATAGTGGATTAACTTAACAGCAACTCGTCTAACCTGCATAGTATAGTTCGTCAATTTTCCTTCTATTGTGGAGGAGGTTCGAGCTCAGCGGTATACGTACATGAGCTAAGATAATGATGATGATAAATTTGAACAGTTAATAGGTTTGAGATTTAGTGTTTAAAAAGGAAAAAATAAATAGATGCGCAGAGTGAACCATACTTAATAGTTTCAAATAATTTTAAACCTTATCAACTCTGTCCTTATCCCAATTACTTGGAGCGATGCAAATACTCTACATCCATCGTACATATTGCAAATAGTTATTAACTAGTTTTATGGTCATCCGTCTGTCTGACGTCAACCCTACTTGAGAATGTAATTGTTGATCAGATGTAGCTGGTCCAGGTCTCCAGCTTTATACACGCCGCGGGCGCGGCCACATCCATAGTCCACCCGAAGAAGAAAAAATATAAAATGGTCTCCAGCTTTAAGCCGTCTTTTACGACATACAACAATGTGCGGGCTGTTAGTATTTGCAGTCACCTCCACTACTATCAATATTAGCGTTATTTTTGGCATTGCTAAATCTGATAAAAATTCAACAAAGATTTGAAAGCAAGAATATTTTAATTACTACAAAGACCTATACTACATTCTATACTTTTTATAGATTTGAAGTAAAAATATCCAACCTGCTTATATTAATTTTTTTTTATAACTTTAGTAAAATAAAAAAAAGGTCCTCAAATCCATCTGTGAATAAGATCGATAACCGACATCTGATATAAAAAGCCGCTTTTTTACCTGTCGAATGGCCTCACCTTACCCCACTTCTATATTATAAGGAAACATGTGTTCTTCTTTGTAATTTTCTGCCCGATACTCTTCATTATTCGGTTCATTTTACGCCCTTCTACACGGCGTATTGATTCCGTATAGTGAGAATTCCAACGTTCCTCCAAAACTTTTTTATTACTTGTATCTACGTCGTTGACTTTTTTAATTTTTTTATACGCGAGTTTGTTGCAAGATATATTAAGTGTCGGATATATTTCTTTAGATTATATATTTATAAGCGTACTAGAGCACCCAGCAAACGTATAACTATATAAAAAGGAAAATTATTAAAAAAAAAATACATACATACATACATATCATCACGCCATATCCTTTGCAGAGTAGGCAGAGAGAACAGAGTGCCAGAGAACTCTATCCTTGCATACTTCACTCGCTTCCTCAACATTCATAATTCTCTTCATACACGCTCGCCGGTTTCGGAGACTCTTGAACCTTCCTTCTTGTACATGACCGATCTGTTCTAGGAAGGTTAGTCTCGATCTCCCCGGTACCTACATCCTTCCACTTTCGCATTGTATATCTTCTTAACCAGACGTTCGTTCGGCATTCTTTCCACATGTCCGAACCATCGGAGCATTCTCTTTCGCATCTTTACACCGATACTCTCTTTCATACCTACTCGTTCTCTTACGTCGTCGTTACGAATGCGGTCAGTCAGCCTAACTCCACAGATTTTCCGTAGAGATCGCATTTCGACCGTATTAATTTTACTTTCATACTCTTTTCTGCATACCCAACTCTCGCTTCCATACAGTAATGTTGGGACAAGCACTGCGTTATGTATTGCTACACGTGCCTTCTGGCTGAGGTGGCGGCTACCGAGAAGTTGCCCCAACGCTCCATTCACTCTATTTCCCGCATT
Organism: Lymantria monacha; assembly: GCA_905163515.2. Taxonomy (NCBI): domain Eukaryota; kingdom Metazoa; phylum Arthropoda; class Insecta; order Lepidoptera; family Erebidae; genus Lymantria; species Lymantria monacha. The sequence goes on along the minus strand of LR991107.1, from coordinate 5,868,764 downwards.
CACTCTTCGCGCTATTTCAGTGGTGTACCTTCCGTCTCGGCTAAATCCACATCCAAGATATACAAATTCATCCACTTGCTCCAGTACATCATTACCTATTGTTACTCTTACATCTGTTCTGGCTTCATCTCTTTCAAAGTCCATTATTTTGGTTTTGCTCACATTCACGCGTAGACCCCTTTTCTTACAATCTTCTGTCATTGTGTCGACTAGGGTCTGCAGGTCAGTCGCTGACTGTGCCAGCAGGACTGCATCATCTGCATAGAGCAAAGCAGTGACCACTGAGTCGCCCATCTGGACTCCCACATTCATATCGTTCAACCTTTGGAGACATTAATCCAGATATATGATAAACAGTCTGGCTGACAGAACGCACCCCTGCTTAACGCCGATATTGACGTCAAACCAAGGCGACATTCCATCATCCAGCCGCACACAGGCTCTACAGCCCATGTAACTGGGCTGCACAGCCTGCAGCAGTTTACCGTTAATACCATATTCCGGTAAAATGTCCCAAAGTTCCTTTCGTACAACCGTGTCAAATGCTCTCTCCAGATCCACAAAACTGCAGAGAACCCTCTGACCTAGAGCCAGATGCTTCTCCACAATGTTGCGCAGAGAGAACACTTGATCCATGCATCCCCTTCCACTCCTGAAACCTCCTTGTGCCTCACACAGTAAACCATCGAAAAAAAATATTTTCAATAAAATCGTTTTTAATAAAAACGTGATCATCTATTAGGTTCAATTGTATTTATGTACAAGGCGTCTACGAACCCGTTTAATTATATACACGAAACTTTATCCAAATCGGTCCAGCCGTTTAGGAGGATGATACCTAAGTATTGACGAGTTCGGTACCCGTACGTCATCGTATATATATATATATATATATATATATATATATATATATATATATATATATATATATATATATATATATATATATAATCTAGATATATTATTCTATATATCATTCGTATTGACGTCAGAAATTTTAGACTTATAATGCTTGGGTATTTAATGGTAAATAAACCAATATATAAATATTTTAAAGACAGAGACTTCTACGCTCACCACCATAACACATCAGTCTCCTACTTTTGTGACAATTACTCGGGGTTGACGCAATTTGTAGTAGTATATATGTATTGCAAAAGTTATTGCCAATAGCTTTATGACCGACCGCCCACCTGACGTCATCCCTTCTTAGGAATATAATTTTTGAACAAACGGCTTCAGGTAGAGTTGACCAAGGTCGATATAAAGCTTACCACGAGAACATAAAAGATATAATTATCTGAGACTAATTAATATCTATATTTCAGAATAATAATTGAAATATAATATGAGGCATTCCTGGATACGGCAAGAATATATTGTGACCATAACCCTTACTTTCCTGCGTCTGTTACAAGACACCTAAGGGACTTAAATACATAGCAATATAAAAAAGAAATCAAAACCAACAAGTTTGACAACTAAGCCTTTTTTTTTTGGTAGACTATGGCCCGGTCACACGTCGCCCGCCCCGTCCGGGGCGACGGAAGGGCAGCGTGTGGCCCCATAACCCACCGTATTCCCTCCCAATCGCCATTGGGCTAAGGCTAACTAAGCCTAATATGAAAACAGATAAGCAAGAGCATACTTCTTTCTAAAAAGAATTTCTCCTTCATACATTTCGAATAAACAATTATGTTTTGCTAGTAACTAACTTAACGAAAAAAAATGATTTAATGAATAAAAAAAGGATGATAAACCAGCCTAATGATTTTCTACAGACATAGCTGTGTGATAGCGGCTATGAATACTATCAACCCTTACTTTGCTCGTGGATGTCGTAAAAGGCGACTAAGAGCCTTATAACGACCTGGGCCATCTCCATCTAATGCCGTTTGGTCAACAATTACATTTCTAAGGAGGGTTGACGTCTAGCAGGCGACCGGTCATAATACAATCGCCAATAACTTTTATAATATGTAGGTACTATGAAGGAAGAATACATATATATATCATATATCGACCTCAAGTAATTGGGATAAGAGTAGGAGAATGAATGGTGATGAGTCCGCTTGCTCAGCTGCTATTCTGACAAATAAAAAGTCAACATTAACTACTTATAAACACAACAGGAAAGCATTGGCAAATTGTTTACAGAGATGATCGATATCATTACACCGTATAACCTGTATGGAGAGCTCTTAACTCCACGGGGAGTCCACTATGTCATCAACATTGATTGTTATATCGAAAATTGGCATCGACTGAATCGTATCTTGGCTTCTAAAATAGGTAGTAAGTTATATCTCAAACCAAGAAATATCATTATATTCGTGACTAAAATAAAATACAATTCAAGTAGAAGATGATTTTATATATTAATTCCATTTATTTCAGACTTACAAAATTATGTCCTAATAAAAACTGCAGGTACAAGTTAAAAAAATAAATTGAAAATGTTAAACTTTTTTTTGTTCATCAATAAAGTAGATTGTTACATGTCAATTACAAATATTAATAAGATTATAATAAAATGTCAGTGTAAAAGGAATAAAAATTAAAAAAAAAACGTACCAAAATCAAATTGCGGAGAAGCCGCGAAATGAATTGGCGAACTGATACGTGGTTTGTTTTGCATTTTATAACTTCCTCTTATATATTTTATATTATCTTTTTTATTCTATATCTTTTTTATTGCTTACGATAGCAAACAAGCACGCAGCACAGCTTTTTTTTTGCGGAGGGCTATATATAGTCTGGTCACACGCCGCTAAATCTGTCCGGGGCGACAGAAGAAGCGGCGCGCGTCTCCATAGACCCGCCCAGCAATGTACCTCACTTTGTCGTGCAAGCGGGCCACTGGAACCCGGGCTTTGTCTTCGGTAGCCCGCCCGGATGCAGCACACCTGATTATAAGTGTTGCTGCCGTTAATAGATCTTTACAATAATAGTGGTACAGTTAAGCCGCTACCTACCAACGAAATTCCATCCAGAAAGTTATGATTCTGATCTCTCTCGCTCGCCACACGAAGCGCACATTGCCACTACTCAAACGTCGATTTTCTGCGAGAGTGTGGTACTAGCCCGGACGGATCGGCCTGCGATTGTAGACGAAAAAATTCTCAACATTATGGCCCTATCATTATCACATTTTCATCCTACATACATTAAAGGATATAAAATATATAACTACCCTACACATTCTCGATTTTTTTTATGGCTTATGGTAACAAACGAATAAGCGGCGCACTTGATAGAAGTGTTGCCGCCCATGAATATTTGCCATACCAAGACTACAGTTGAGCCGTTGCCTACCAATGAAAACAAGAAACCCACCTAGAAAGTTGCCGGTTCAATCACCGAACGAAGCGCAACAACACAATACCAATACTCAGTCTCAGAGATATAGTCTTAGTCTACACATGATTAATTTAGCTAAAAATTAATGTTCACTCATGAATATCAATTAATTTCAACCTAAAATTAATTAAATTTGTTGTAAAAGCTTTCAATATTGGATGTTCTATAGGAGTATGATCTTTTAGTAAATAAATAAGTGAATGTAATATGGAATATGGCCGAGGCAATTCGGTATGTAGCGGTTGCAAGCGAGGTTCACTGTTCGTACTTGCTTTGTAAATAACGGCTAGAATATTAGTCTTTTGTGGTCATAGCTTTAATGCAGAAATGTAAGTTATGAATAGAGATATTCAGTTTGAGTCTGTATGCTTATTTATGAAATTCTAATAATATTTCATATATCCTATACAGTAAGCTTGTGTGGTTACAGTTAAAACCACAATATTTTGCCAGCCAAAGGATTGTTTTTAACGACTGGATTATTAGATAAATTCTATAGATATCTTTCCGGTTGGTGACGGAGAAGGAATACAATTCATCACCCCCTTTTCTTGCCATATACATGAGGTGAGGTGGAGAAAACAAAAGTATACAACTTTTACTTTCTTCAGCACTCAGTACTTTTATGTTAAGAATGGATTAGGATTACCAACTCTTTTATGCCTTTATTCATCAGCCTATAAGTTCTCAGGGACCACTGTGCCCACACCCTTGGAGCTCAGTTAGCAGTTCTTAAGAATCCCAGAAAAGTAAGGTATCGCGTGACACTTTATCTTTAACCCTATCGGCCTCTGATGACCCACAAGGGGCAAGCTAAGCACCTAAAAAGTCATGCGACAGTATAATACGAGATATATAGGATTTTATTTTAAAGGATTAATAAAATCCATAAAAATAGCTATTTCTTCTAAAGGATCTTGTCATTATACTAAAACAACCCATACCTTAAGCTTGCATTTATAAAGTTACAAATATAAGTTACGTATAGGTTCAAAGTTATGGGACTTTTAAACTTTCAAATAGTGGAGACAAAAGTCAAAGGCAAGATAAGCGAAGCCATTAAAAGCACAAGTCTAGTATGAAAAACAAATATTTATAGAGGGACCCCGAATGGATCGAAGCTTATCGACAGCTGTCAAACATGTTTACTGACATACGTATAAATATAATAGATGTGCCAACAGCTACGTTTAGATAGATTATTAATATAATTTATGCTATTGTTTTATTTTTGCTGTATGGTAGAGGCTAAGAATCCTACCAACCCTTACATTGCTGGTGGGTCCTGTAAAAAAAAATGCGTGCGCACAAAGTACATCTATCAGAAGTGAAAATTGGCAAACTAATTTTTAAATCTCGTTTACATACATCACCCAAAGCGTGTATTCTCTCTCTCTCTCGCCCTCTCTCTCTCCCTCTCTTGTACCGCGTGTCTCGAGTCGCGTTTCATCTGTAAAAATGTTACCCTCATGCGCGCAAATAAGTTTCACTTGAAAATAAATATGTCGCGTAACTGAAAAATGTTAATTAAAAATAAATATGGCGCGTAACAGAAAAACGTTACAATTACAATAAAATTTCTCCCATACGTCGATAAAGGAGTTTCACTTCAAAAATGACTAAAAGCTTTACATAGAACTGGGGTAACTTTATTTGTTGCCATATAAACAATCTGATATCATATTCGAGATCCTAGTCATCTTTCACTAGACCTATATTCGAGCGTAGAATTATTTCATATCTGTAGCTGAGCAATTTGAGGTAGCACTCACCATTGGCAGAAGTATATCCGAACACAGTTAATCCGAACAGTTACTCCGTTACGTGAACTATAATTGTTAAAAATGTGTTACGTAATATAAGTACGTTCCTTAATTGCCTATTGATAGATAAATTATTGATTTTATTATCAACTAGCTTCTGCCCGCGGCTTCGCCCGCGTAAAAGGTTACTTTCCTAAAGTTTTTGATCCCCTATTTTTATTTTTGACCGTCGGTAATACAGTGCAACGGTATTACAATACTCAGGGTTGGAACTTCATTACTGGACTGCTAGATGGCGTTGAAGAAGCTAGATTTTGAGATTTTTTGACAAACAATTTTTTTATTTTTCATATAAAAATTTTAATTTTTTTTAATAAAAAGTATCCCATGTTACTTTTAATACCTCCAAGAATATGTGTACAATGTTTCATGATAATCGGTTGAGTAGTTTTAGCGTGAAAGCGTAACAAACAAACTTACATTCACATGTATATATTAAGTAGGGATATTCATAATATTGACAATATATCAATCACGCTTATATCAGCTAATCAGAATCAAAATTGACAGCCATTATTATATATTTACCCTATTTGCTAATATAATACCATAGCTGGGCATTAACTCGTTAATCCGTTAATCGTTAATTAACGAAGTTAACATTTTGATTAACGGATTAACTTTCAAGTTAACTTTTAAAAATGTTAACGGACACGTTAACTTCCGTTAATATGCAAGAAGTCCGTGAATCGTTAATCCAATGCTTAATAGTTACCGCACGGCACTGACAAGTGCCGGGTGGCGCGTGGCAGCGAGTGAAACAAAAACAAAACTAGATATATTTTGCCGGCGCGTGCGAGTGAGAAAGAAAACTGCGAAAAGATTTGTTTCGTTTGATCATTTCTTTACTTCAAAATGTTAATGTTCATGAAGGGAAATATGAACCTACCCGACGATTAAATTACACATTTGAATTATACAAGTATTTTGTTTTGTTCCTAACCTGTTAACTTCCAGAACCTAAACCACAGGTTTTATAAGTTCACTTACGCAACGATATAAAGATGAAATTTTACACATGTTAACGGATTAACGATTAACGTTAACTTGCGTTAATTCTTCCGAAATGTAACGCTTTAACGTTTAACGAAGCTAACTTTTTTTGTAACGGTTTAACGATTAACGAAGTTAACTATTTGATTAACGGTGCCCAGCTATGTATAATACTGCTCCGTTCTTAATTGTCACAGCGTTATGTATAACCTAACTTCTATAACCTTTCTCAATAAACAGGTTATCTGAGGTAATAATGTTTTTAGAATTAAAAAATTGTTGTATGTGAATTCAGCGCGTTGAATTAACAAACAATAAAGCTAATAAAGCTAAAAAATTAAAATCCTAATAAAGCTTTATAATATTAAAAAGCTACTTAGCTAACTTTCCCAACTGAGCTAAGTCTATTCACTATGATAGCAACCAAATTTGTTTTTGTATTATAATAGTTTTCAGACAATAATAAATTTTCTTTTTTTAGTTGAAAACATGACAGAACGATATTTTGTATAAATGAGATTTATTTATTGTCCTCGAAACTTCATACATACTAAATTTCATAGAAATCGCTCTAGCCGTTGCTAAGATTCTGAAGATAATTATATACAATATACATATATAAATATAGAATGCAGAACGAACGTCTGTTTAAGAAGATATACAAGGCGAATGTGGAAGGATGTAGGTACCGGGGAGACCGAGACTAATCCACCTAGACCAGATTGGTCACATACTGAAAGAAGGTGGAGTCAAGAGTCACCGAAACCGGCGAGCGTGTATGAAGAGAATTATGAATGTTGAGGAAGCGAGTGAAGTATGCAAGGATAGAGTTCTCTGGCACCTGCCTAAGGGATATGGCGTGATGATATGTATGTATGTATGTGTGTAAATATAGATATATACAATAATTGCTCGTTTAAGGAGAGATAGATATATACTTTATATAGTGACCAACACTAAGGAATGAATTCTTAAATTTCATAGGTATTAATAGTGGTAGGACCACGCTGTTGACAGTTCTCCGTCTACAGCCGCGGGCCGGCCCGTCCGGGGTAGTACCACACTCTCGCAGAAGATCGACGTCTGAGTAATGGCCATGTGCTATTGCGCTTCGTTCGGAGCGAGAGAGCCGAAAGCCAAACTGGGTGGGTTTGTATTGGCAGGCAGCGGCCCTAAAGGTCCATGGGCGGCAGTAACACTTACCAACAGTTGTGCTGCTTGCTCGTTTGCCACAAAAGCAATAAAAAAAAATCATTCACTAATAACTTTAATTCTACAATTTCTTCATTCGAAACTTCACAAACACGAAATTAACGACACAAATCACAACCAGACTCAAAATAATCATTTGTGAAACGCTTATACATGGGAATCGAATCTACTACACTCGGTACGAGAGGTCGATACTTAGACCTCTTCACCATCTATGGAATCAATTACTAAAACTTTGTCTACGAAAATATATTTCTCGAAACATCTAACCTTGTCAGTTAACTAGAATTTCTTCCCGCTATTAATTGAGTAAGTCATCGAAACGAAAATATCTTCGTACGATTCAATTGTTAGCTTCAGGGACATGTTTCGCTACAAACATGATAATATAGAAAGCTTTCAAACTAATACTATGTAGACATCGATATATTTTTTTTAACAACACTGCACTAAAGAAATAATCCTTAAATTGCGGGGGACATTACAAACATATAATTAATGGACACAAATTACACCTTTTTTTATTCTTGCGGTAGACTATGGACGTGGTCGCGCTCCGCCAAATCGGTCCGGGACGACGGAAGAGGCGGCGCGCAACCCCATAGACCCTGCAAGAACTCCTCTATCTGTAGTATATATATATATATATATATATATGACAGTGTTAATATTATTTCTTCTTATCTAAGCTGTGTGGTAGCGGCTACGAATACTACCACCCCTTACTTAGCTCGTGGATGTTGTAAAAGACGACTAAGAACCTTATAACGACCTGGGCCAACTCCAACTGATGTCGTTTAGTCAACAATTACATTCCCAAGGAGGATTGACGTCTGGCAGGCGGCCAGTCATAAAACTATTGACAATAACTTTTACAATATGTGCTATGAAAGAAGAGTAGATATTATATCGACCCAAAGTAATTGGGATAAGAGTAGGAGAATGATGATCTATAAAGAAGATGTTCGTATATATGATATCGCTAAACTCAGAAACTATTTGACCGATCATCATGAATATTGGTATGTGTACTTACCTATGTATTTATTCACTGCGAAGATTTTTTATATCTATATCCATTGATGTAACTCGCCATCAGGTGGCGCTGCGATATATAGACTTTCACAAACAAACCAACGGGCCGGGTTTGTTAGTAGCATTATATATAAGCTAAAATAATTTTGCTCTAAAGAACATCATTCTCCTTCTCTTATCCCAATTACATGGGGTGACGCAATATGTACTCCCCTTCCTACATATTGCAAAAGTTAGAAGTTAGAAAGAAGAAAGAAAGAAAGTATTTATTTAGTGCCACATAGGAGAGACGTTAGGAACACAGATAAAACAACAATAAACCTTACAATTAATGAAAACACATAAAATCTATAAACTAAATAAGGAGAACATAATAATAATTACATCGAGTGAACGTCTCGGCTGCGGCAGAAAAAAGGATAATTGCTCAGCATTTGTTGTGATGTCAATGTAACACCACAACGCTGATTTTCAGCAATGTTTTTTTTTTTTTTTTTTTTTTTTTATTGGCAATAGTTTTATGACCGGCCGCCCGCGTGACGTCAACCCTCCTTGGAAATGTAGGTAATTGTTGAACAAAAGGCATCAGGTGGTCTTGGCCTAGGTATAAAGATCGATATAAAGCTCTTAGTCGTCTTTTACGACATCCACGAGCAAAGTAAAGGTTGGTAGTATTCGTAGCCGCTACCACATAGCGATTTTATTTTACCAATTTTGCTATAAAGCAACATTAGAAAATAAAATATCACCATACCACCAAGCGAAGACTATACTATAAAACTATTAATTAAGCCATAGTTCACCTTCTCGTAGTTCCATTCTATTTGAGCTAGATTATTATCTCATCTACCTCAGGGGCTTCAGGTATTAATATTTCGCCAGCTAAAACTTTAATAACCGAAGTAAACACATTACACGGCACTTTATAAACGATATTAAGCATAACTTAAACGCCAGATTAATTTAATATTATACTAAATAAAACACTATTATATCAAATTTATCTGTTTAAAAGGTTAAGAAATACTAAGTATTAGGTCCTATTTTTACGGATGCTATCGCGTTTGTATTTAATTTTTAATTTCCCGACGTTTCGAACACTTTATAGTGATCATAGTCACGGATGCCAATCAGTCCCCTCGTGACTACCTATATATTGTATATAAACGACAATATATATATAAATATATTCCGTGTGGTGACGGAGTAAGAATACAATTCACCACTCCATATCTTACCCGTGGGTGATCGTACGAGACGACTAAGGGATATAAAACGCATATAACATAGAGAGAAGGAAAACTCGAAACAAAACCCTATAACAACACGTCTGACCAGCGCCGTATAGTAGGTTAATTTACCTGCCATTACGGAGGAGGCCCGAGACCAGCAGTGGGACATTTATGGGCTGATGATGATGATATATATATATATATATATACAGGGTGTCCCAAAATTCAACGATAAGCCGGCACCAGCAGATGGACCTACATATGACTACTCGAGAACAAAAAAGAAAAAAATTCTACCTTGATTTTTTTTTTCATTACGACAAAAAAACCGATTTCTTTAAAAATCGTCATCTTTTATTATATTATTAAGTGCCATTGCTACAATTTTACAAGTAATTCTGTGATTTTTCTTGTATTGGCAAGGTAAGTAGTACTACTATCGATCACAACCATTAAAAATTCCAGAATATCTATAGTTTTTACACAAAAATCAACCAAAACTATGTTTTTTTCATAAATTATGTAAGATTTTGACTTTCAGCTCACTTTCACTCATCACAGTGAAAAAAAAAAGTATGGACACTACTGTGGCAAATAGTATTAAAAATTGGCGCAACTAACTACAATTCTAAAATGGTATAACATTCTAGGCAAACTAGCCACAAAAATATACTTAGGTGTACTATTTCAAAATAACAACCATACTTCGAAAATTGTTAGTGTTGATAGTAATCACTTCTACTATGTAGCCAAAATGTTTTTGTTGCAAGTTCTCAGAATTTGAATGAGACATGTGCGTAGTCCATAAGATAACATAAGTTAGACAGAGATAGATATAGAGAGATTAGAATTTACTATATTATTAAAATTACAATAAATGTTCGAATTGTTTGCCATTGGCAGTAATGCAGGCACGACATCGCCTTAAAAATGAACGTTTTATTTTTCTGGCATATCTGATTCTGTTCATGTGATCCACAGCCTGAATTATTTTTTGGCGAAGCTCGTCCAAGGTTGCAATGGGTTTTGAGTAGACTCTGTCCTTTAGACAACCCCAATAGAAAAAATCCAGGGGATTTAGATCGGGTGAACGGGGTGGCCATAAGATAGGACCAAGTCGCCCGATCCAACGCCCTGGGTACTCTTGGTCTAAGTACTCTCGCACAGGGCGGGCATAGTGAGCTGGGCAACCATCGTTTTGAAACCACATGTTTTGCAAATCACTTAAGGGCACGTCTTCTAATAATCCTGGTAACTCATTTTGTAAGAAGTTCAAATAGCTATTGCCATCTATGTTTCCTTGTAACTCAAAGGGCCCTATCACTTTTCCATTTATTATGCCCGTCCATAGGTTAACCTTAAATTGATATTGGGATTTGTCTTCTCTCACCAGGTGCGGATTTTCATTGTTCCAGCTATGAAGATTGTGAAGATTTAAATAGCCATCTTTCTTGCAGGTTGTTTCATCCGACCATAAAACTTTGTCTAAGAATTGGGGATCTTCCCTGTGTTTTTGCAGCATTACACGGCAAAATGCGACCCGCAGTGGATAGTCCCGCGGTAATAACGCCTGCACGCGCCTGTAATGATATGGATGAAACTGGTGACGTTTTAAAATTCTATGTGCAGTACTTTTTGGAATTCCCGTTGCTACTTGTATGCCACGTACAGAGGTAGTTGTATCGCTTTCTATTTCATTGAGAACTTCTTCATCGTGTTCCGATCTAGGTCTTCCAGCGTTTCTCCTGTCAGATGGTATACGACCCTCCGAAAATGCTTGATGCACGTTAATAAATACGCGATAATCCGGATACCTTTGAAGAGTAGGGTACCTTGCTCGATATAATCTGCTAGCAGCGTTGGCATTGCATCGGCATTCTCCATAAATTAGGTGCATATTAGCGTATTCTAACGCTGTATATGGTAGCGGCATAATGAATGCTAAACACTTGAAAATAAGGCAAAACTTCTTTAAAAAAACACAAAATCACAGTCTAAAATAATGCCAAGTCAGGTCAATTTCCAGGTCACTTAATTCAATCCAAAGTCGTTAGTATCAGAGCCACTTTAATTAAAACAGAACGGTGTGCAGTAAACAAAGAAGTAGAGCGTACTGACTTGCTGTGCTGCTGAGGACATTAATTACTTCTCTACCTGCATTAATGTTACTAAACAATTAGCATCTATCTATCTCCCTCTAACGTATAATCTCTCTATCTCTGTCTAACTTATGTTATCTTATGGACTACGCACATGTCTCATTCAAATTCTGAGAACTTGCAACAAAAACATTTGGGCTACATAGTAAAAGTGATTACTATCAACACTAACAATTTTCGAAATATGGTTGTTATTTTGCAATAGTACACCTAAGTATATTTTTGTGGCTAGTTTGCCTAGAATGTTATACCATTTTAGAATTGTAGTTAGTTGCGCCAATTTTTAATACTATTTGCCACAGTAGTGTCCATACTTTTTTTTTTCACTGTGATGAGTGAAAGTGAGCTGAAAGTCAAAATCTTACATAATTTATGAAAAAAACATAGTTTTGGTTGATTTTTGTGTAAAAACTATAGATATTCTGGAATTTTTAATAGTTGTGATCGATAGTAGTGCTACTTACCTTACCAATACAAAAAAAATCACAGAATTACTTGTAAAATTGTAGCAATGGCACTTAATAATATAATAAAAGATGTCGATTTTTAAAGAAATCGGTTTTTTTGTCGTAATGAAAAAAAAAATCAAGGTAGAATTTTTTTCTTTTTTGTTCTCGAGTAGTCATATGTAGGTCCACCTGCTGGTGCCGGCTTATCGTTGAATTTTGGGACACCCTGTATATATACCGTTAAAATCTTCAAGCGTAATAACATGCTAAGGGCTGATTACAGCTGGACCGTGGATTAGACCACCATCCGAGGAGGGGCCAACCACGTGAGGGTGATGCCTATATAGCGACAGCCGCCGAGGCGTCAACTTGAGACGATATCGAAACGGTAACCCACTGATCCGGACTGATCGCCTATACTATAGCTTGCCACCAATAAAAAGATCTAATAACAAGCCAAGCGAGATCCTAGGCAACTGCCATCATCAATCCCCTTTTAAAGCTTATGACACCCCTCTATGAAGGCGTATATTTACCAGTCTACGTCAATAGGCTTATGGATGGATGATTTAATATATTTTTAATTTTAAATTTTTATTATAGTGACTGGCAAGTAAGAGTAATTAATTTCATAACAAAATTATATGAATTCATTTTGAACTTCAAAGAATACTCAGTCTAGCCGTTTAAGAATAGTACCTAAAAACTCAATTAATATATTTCTGCGACTTCAGTAAAATATTGTAGCCATATTAAAGCTGATATATATGTTCAACAATATCTTAAATTACTAATAAAGTTTTGATAACTATTCTCCGAATACGAGATTATATTTCTTACAGAATATTTATTATCTTTATATACAGTATAATTCTAGTGTACATGTGTATGTAACTGAACTCCTCCTAAACAGCTGGACGGATTTTCTTGATTTTTTTTTATGTGTGTTCGAGAGTATTCGAGAATGGTTTAGATTCGCAATTGGACCCGGTAAGTGGCGCTGCTATCGAGTTGTTGGGTTTTTACCTTTCGTACATTGGCTGGTGGCGGAACAAAGTTTGCCGGGTCCGCTAGTACTTAAATAAAATATTGAGGCTGTAATATCAAGTAATTAATTTATTCACATTAAAAACCTACGTGATAATTTTGCTAATCTATTTCTAATAATATTTAAATTTATTTTATTAATATTTCTAATAATATAACAAAAAAAGGTTAGACGTAAGTGTAATACTGAATACGTGGACTCTATTTCTATATTGAGATGTTTTAAATACAGTAAAAGCTCCTTATTCGCGCTTCCTTCATTCGCGTTTTCACTATTCGCGGATTAAAATAATGCGACTCAATTCCTATATTCGCGGCTAAAAATTTCTTTATTCGCGGATCTAATAAGTACATACATAAAAATAAAAGGATACTAATAGGTATCCAACCCAATATCCTTTGTAAATGGCATCAAATGGACTAATAAAAAAGTAAAATAGATCTTATTATAATTTTGCCTACGAAGTCTTATTTTTAATAGGCAAATTGCTAATGCGACTGCTGCGTATCAGTCTGAATTGAAGGAGCTTTTAAAAACTCAAGCAAGAAAAATTCCAAAATTCTTCAAACCATTTAGGCAATGGTTTTTAAACATTTTTATTAATTATTAATATTATATATTTAATTAATGCTTAGGAAGCCTTAAGATAATTATAATCGAAATTTAAAAACTTCATTTAAATTGATTTTTCATATATTTTTGTTTTTTATTTTGTCACCTAGGAACGTATCCCCTATAATCCCATATAAATTACCGTTCCATATTCACGGTTTCTGTATTCGCGGCATATTTATGGAACACATTCCCCGCGAATAAAGAGCTTTTACTGTACAACACCATGTATAATTGGACAGTTTCTATTTTTTTTATTTATTTGGTAAACAGTTGTTTAGTAAATTATCTGTGCTAATAACAGTGCTATGGATAAATAAAAAAATATAACCAACAACGTTTTCACATCTTTAAATAAATTATTTAATATAAATATTAAATAAATCATCCGTGTGGTGGCGGAGTAAGAATACAATTCATCACTCCCTATCTTACCCGTGGGTGATCGTAAGAGACGTCTAAAGGCTGATGGCGAAACGCATGTAACATCTATGCAAGAAAACTCGAAACAAAGCCCTACACCAATACGTCTGCGACGACTACTCGATACGACGCTACCAGCGTGGTATAGTAGCTCAATTTCCCTCCCATTATGAAGGAAGCTCGAGCCCAATAGCGTGACATATATGAGCTGATATGATGATTAAATAAATATTAAATATAGTTTGGTGTATCGATAACGGTAGGAAGAATAGTTTTTCAATATAAACAAGTGTATATTGAAAACTTTTATAATTTCTCTTTTGAATGAATATAAATTTAGATTACAAATATCAATATTAGAAAAGAGATTGTTAAATAATGTAAGAATATTAAATGCTAAAATAAAATCAAGCGTATTAAATGTTAAATTTCAGTAATTTGAATAACAAGGTCGTGTCATCGTTTAATACAATTCTAACTGCAAAGTTAGAGTATTAAGTCTGTACAATGTGTAAACAATGTCTAGTAGATGGCACACGTCTTCTTAAAAAAGACGAAAATATAATAAGATGCGAAAATTGAATGTCATACAACAGTTCACGTTGGTGTAAGTGGTAGCACGATTGGAATGGATTTCCAATTGGTGTTGGTTCGAATCCCATGTGTGACACATCATTTTTCGCTCGTACTAAAGTTTTTGTAAATAATCAAGCATATTAAATGCTTAATTTCAGTCATTTTAATGTAAGAATTCTGGAGAGAGGCGCACTTTCACCAGATATTAGTTTGACATATATTAATTGCAAACAGTTAGTTATTTTATATTACAATGGTGCAATAACAACTTATATTGACTCGAACCTCATAGCTCACAGTCAACAATCGCATACATACATACATATCATCACGTCATATCCCTTGCAGAGTAGGCAGAGAGAACAGAGTGCCAGAGAACTCTATCTTTGCATACTTCACTCGCTTCCTCAACATTCATAATTCTCTTCATACACGCTCGCCGGTTTCGGAGACTCTTGACTCCACCTTCCTTCAGTACATAACCGATCTGGTCTAGGTAGGTTAGTCTCGGTCTCCCTCGGTACCTACATCCTTCCACTTTCGCATTGTATATCTTCTTAACCAGACGTTCGTTCGGCATTCTTTCCACATGTCCGAACCATCGGAGCATTCCCTTTCGCATCTTTACACCAATACTCTCTTTCATACCTACTCGCTCTTTTACGTCGTCGTTACGAATGCGGTCGGTCAGCCTAACTCCACAGATTTTCCGCAAAGATCGCATTTCGACCGCATTAATTTTACTTTCATACTCTTTTCTGCATACCCAACTCTCGCTTCCATACAGTAATGTTGGAACAAGCACTGCGTTATGTATTGCTACACGTGCCTTCTGGCTGAGGTGGTGGCTGCCGAGAAGTTGCCCCAACGCTCCGTTCACTCTATTTCCCGCATTCACTCTTCGCTCTATATCAGTGGTGTACCTTCCATCTCGGCTAAATCCACATTCAAGATATACAAATTCATCCACTTGCTCTAGTATATCATTACCTATTGTTACTCTTACATCTGTTCTGGCTTCGTCTCTTTCAAAGACCATTATTTTGGTTTTGCTCGCATCCACGCGTAGACCACTGTTCTTACAATCTTCTGTCATTGTGTCGACTAGGGTCTGCAGGTCAGTCGCTGACTGTGCCAGCAGGACTGCATCATCTGCATATAGCAGAGCAGTGACCGCTGAGTCGCCCATCTGGACTCCCACATTCATATCGTTCAACCTTTGGAGACATTTATCCAGATATATGATAAACAGCCTGGCTGACAGAACGCACCCCTGCTTAACGCCGATATTGACGTCAAACCAAGGCGACATTCCATCATCCAGCCGCACACAGGCTCTACAGCCCATGTAACTGGACTGCACAGCCTGTAGCAGTTTACCGTTAATACCATACTCCGGTAAAATGTTCCAAAGTTCCTTTCGTAATCGCATACATCTGTCAATATATTAGGGCGACAATGCCTAACCAAATTATTAATGATTAAAATACATACATACATAAGTATTATCACGCCATATCCCCTGTAGGGTAGGCAGAGAGAACAGAGTGCCAGAGAACTCTATCCTTGCATACTTCACTCGCTTCCTCAACATTCATAATTCTTTTCATACACGCTCGCCGGTTTCGGAGACTCTTGACTCCACCTTCCTTCAGTACGTAACCAATCTGGTCTAGGTAGGTGAGGTCTCTTGATTAAAATATTTTTTTTTTTTTTTTTTTTTTTTTTTTTTTTTTTATTGCTTATGGCGGCAAACGAGCAGACAGCACACCTGATGGTAAGTGTCACTGCCGCCCATGGACCTTTGCCAATGGTATAGCTAGGCCGCTGCCTACCAATACAACCCTGAACCCACCCCAGTTAGGCTTCCGGCTCTCTCGCTCACCGAACGAAGCGCAATAGCACATTGCTATTACTCAGACGTCGATCTTCTGCGAGAGTGTGGTACTACCCCGGACGGACTACTATATAGTCACTTATAAATTCTTTAAGATTAATTTTAGCGCTGAAAGGTTTATATGTAGGTATGTCTTACCTGAAACGTAGTCTCTAAATGGCAGTCTCATAAAAAGGCTCAAAGTCGCACAACGTGCTATGGAGAGAGCTATGCTCGATATTTCTCTACGTGACAAAAACCGGAATACGGAAATCCGTAGAAGAACGGGTGTAACCGACATAGTCCGAAGAATTAGCACGTTGAAGTGGCAGTGGGCAGGTCAAATCGCTCGATTCGACCTTTCTTTTGACAACCGTTTGGGAAGAAAGGTTCTCAAGTGGCCACCACGCTTCGGACGACGCAGCGTTGGACGATCCCCTCTAGGTAGACTGACGACATCATGAAGGTCGCAGGAAACCGTTGGATGCTGGTGGCACAGGATCGTTATGAATGACATTCTTGTGGGAAGGCCTATGTCCAAAAGTGGACCTTTACGGGCTGATGGATGTCTTCCCTTGTCTTGATATCGAAAAAAACAAGTAAATAAATTTCAAAATACAAAAAACATAAACTTATTACAAGAGTTTATTACTCATCTCAAGTCAAACACGTAAAATCCCTAATCATACCGCTTTACAAGAAAAAAAAAATATCATTCCCCAACAAAAAAAAAAATCCCACAAATAAACATTTAGCTGTCAAGAGACACGGTTACTTTATATTTAGAAGCTTTAGGGGCGTCCAAAGTAGATATTTTAATGGACCAGAGCCATTATTCAACGATGCAAGACGGATGTGTCAAATGGTAAGCTTAAAAAACCAAAAACATACTTGTATCAGTAAGATTAACTCCTCGTCTAACCTAACCAAATGAAAATCGACTTAATGGTTCATATAACGAACTGTATTACACAGCTACGTACTTTCATATGTATTGTACTATTAGTTGAGTTTCGGAATTAATTAATATTGAATGAATAGTTTTGTAGCGACTACAAAAACTGCCAATCCTTCAAATTATTGAAATTTAGCATTTTTCATTCATGCTGGGTAATTTATAAAAACTTGGTTACGACCAAAACATGATTGTCATACCCATGTGTGACAATGTTGACACTCTGTTCTCTCTGCCTACCCTGCAAGGGATATGGCGTGATGATATGTATGTATGTGTGACAATCATTTTTCGCTCGTTATCAAGTTTTTATAAACCCTTACTTTGCTTGTGGATGTCGTAAAAGTCGATTAAGAGCTTTATATCAACCTGGTCCAACATCACCTGATGCCGTTTGGTAAACAATTACATTCTCAAGGAGGGTTGACGCCAGACAGACCGGTCATACAAAGTATTGGCAATAACTTTTGCAAAATGTGCAATGGAAGAGGAGTAGGTACATATTGCGTCGATCCCAAGTAAATGGGATAAGAGTGAGATGATGAAGATGATGATGATATGAATATACGAAACATAAATTTTACACGTAAGTAGTTCTTAGTGTGCGCATTTTTCTATAACATCACCTCGCACTTAGTAACGTTATGAGTTTTACTATTATAGAATAAACATTTGTCCTAAGTGTCGATCGAACTCACGACACAGCGGAACTGGTACTTCATTTATGAATTGTGAATTAAAACATTTTATCTATTTTTAATTTGTTTTTTTTTTTTTTATACACTATTTCCCCTTCCTTTAATCCCAGACGCTACGTAAAGAGGCTTCTCATGCATATATATAAAATATTAAAATTTTTCAGGTTATATACCTAATTCCCTCTGTAGTTCACATATTTCATCCATATTGGGCGGTAAATTGGGTTAGTCTACTATCCAGACGGGTTGACAAAGGATTTCATTTCTATTTTAAGATTCTCGTGCAACTATTGTCTGGTATGTCCGTTAAACATCTCTAAAGACACTCACAGGTAAAATATATTCCAATACGCCATCGCCTTAATCGCAATAGCATCAAGTCACTCACACAAACATACATATAGAATCCAATTTTATTATTATTTATCCAATATTAGGTATATAGTCCCGTCAAGATAGGCCCAAAAACACCTTCGTGCTTGCAAAAGGTCGTGTAGTCACGAATTTTTGATATGTTGTTAGGACCCAAATTAACATAAAAATACACAATTTGCAACTTCCAAAGTGCTGTGCTAACGGTAGGGTGGCCATAAAACCATAAATTTTTTGGTCATTTTTCAGATTTTGTTGAATATCTTAGTGGAGGAAGGGTCTGACATGTTTAGTTGTTATAAAACATTAAAAGTACACTAAATAAGCTATAATTTGAGACTAAAACCAGCTCTATAACGTTATTAGTTCCTGAAATACAGTTCTTCAAATATAGCCAATTTTTTTAAAAAAGTGGTTATTTTTCAAAGTAGTGACCTATTTTGTATAATATCTTCTATAAAATGCATTTCACACCAAAACTTACTATAACAAAATTGTAGTACATTCAATCAGCTTTCATTTAAGATCAAATTGGTACTTGTCGAACCAACAGATCCCTCCAAAACGCAGATAACGAGGCAATGCAAAAAACTGTTTTCACGTCTTTTTAAAGATGATGATGATTTTCCGTGTGGTGACGGAGTAAGAATACTATTCACCACCCCATATCTTACCCGTGGGTGATCGTACGAGACGACTAAGGGATATAAAATGCATATAACATCTATGCGAGAGAAGGAAAACTTGAAACAAAACCCTACACCAACACGTCTAACCAGCGCGGTATAGTAGGTTAATTGCCCTCCCATTACGGAGGAGGTGCGAGCCCAACAGTGGGGCGTTTATGGGCTGTGATGATGATGATGATGATTTGACAAATAACATACAAATCGCAGTAACGCAGGGGAGCAGCCACCAAACGAGTGAATTGTATTGTAAAAGTGTTTATCTAGAGCAGATTAAGAAATTTGCAGCGTGATGTCTATCGTGTGTTTCGTGTGTCGCGAGAACCTCGACACAGGTCCTGTCGTAATTTTGCACTTTGGGAAGCACGTCTCTATCGTTTTTGACGGCTACCCTGAAGACGCCGCAAAAAAGAATACGAAAACAGCGGAACGACTCCGGCGCTACGCAGCAAATTCAAGCTACGAAATAACGTTCGATGAATCCACAATGATTCAGATTGCTCAAGAGCACGTATTGGGCAATGAGAACAACAAGAAGAGCTATTAAGCGTCCTTAATAGCTCTTCTTTGTGACGCCTTTCGGACGGAGGGAGTAGAAGTGGCTGTGGCCGAAGAAGATGCGGATCGTGAGATCGTCATGACTGCGCTTTTAAAAAGAGCAGTAGCTAATCGCGTAGTCATTATTGGAGAAGATGTCGACTTACTCGTTATTCTTAACGGTTTATGCATCGAAGAGACAAACGTCTACCTTCAAAAGAGCACAAAGGGCAAAGCTGGTTGCTGTCACTACTCCTCAAAGTCCTACAACATCCAACAAGACCTCCAGTCATCACCAGGAACGGTACTATTCGCCCACGCTTTTACCGGGTGCGACACTACTTCAGCACCGTTTGGCCAAAGAAAGACTAAAATCACCTCACTCCTCAGCAAGAGTAAACCAGTTGCTGAGCAAGTGAAGGTCTTTCTTTGTCCAGACTCCACCCTAGAAGCCGTGAAAGAAGCAGGTATCAAGTGCTTTGTTGCTCTGTATGGCGGTGACATCGCGAGGGATAGTTTAGACTTCCTGCGATATAAGACGTTTGTTACGTCAAAAACCTTAAACCTCGCCCGTTTGCCGCCCACGGAAGATGCTGCAGGCCATCATGCAGAAAGGTGCTACCCCCAAGTGCAGAAATGGCGGGGAATTAAGTTGAATCCAACTGGTTGGGGTTGGAAGCTATCTCCTCAGGGATCGCTCCTATTCCCACCACTATGGATCCTGCACCACCTGCCCTTCTGCGAGAAATTACTTGCAAATGCAAGAAAGGGTGCTCTGGGAGCTGTTCGTGCAGAAAGGCGGGACTCTGCTGCTCAGATATTTGCCAGTCATGCGGTGGCAAATTTGTACTAACGTCCCAGATGTGGAGCTAAAATGCTCTGGCGATGAAGATGACCCGATAACAGACTGGGCGCCTGTCTCAGCATCCATCGTATTATTTGGGATACCATCATCACCGTCTGAGCTAAAGCCCGGGCCATCTAAAAGAAAAGCTTAGTAGACACTCACGAAAGGAGCTTACGATATTCTTATATCTTTAAACGAGCAATTCTTGTATATATATATATTTTCTGAATCTCGGAAACGGCATCAACAATTTTCTTGCAATTTAGCATGTAGGGGGTTTCGGTGACGACTAATCGATCTAGTTAAGTTTCATTTGTAGAAAATATTGTTTTGTCAATAGTTTCAGGCAATGAAAAAATATAATTTTGCGTTGGCTGACAACTATTAAAATATGAAGGCAAATTTTGATGCTGTCATTAAGACACTTCAATTGAATAATCGAGCAGTCTTATCGAGGCCGGTTTAGATCCTGTTTCTCTTTTTTATTACTTTTTAATTTTTATTATTATTTAATTAATTATTTTTATTATATTTAAATATATCTTCAAAATACACTAAAAAGAAAATACCGAGCGAAAGCTCGGTCATCCAGATATTATTAACTATAACGCAACAATGTGGGTTTTATTTTTTATTTAATTATTACCATCACCAACATCGTCATCTTTAAAACACAGGTAGAATCGATAAACTCCTCTTTTGGTTTTTTGAAGTCGGTTAGACAGACGTGAAAGCAGTTTATTTGTATTACCCCTCAAAACCCACTTATTGGTTATTTGCCCTGGTTTTGGTTATCTGACGTTTTTGAGGGAACTCCTGGTCCTACAGGTACCAATTTGATCTCAAATAAAAGCTATTTAAATGTTCTTCAATTTCGTAATACTAAGTTTTGGTGTAAAATGCGTATTATAGAAGATATTACACAAAATAGGTGACTATTTTGAAAAATATCCACTTTTTTGAAAAAGTTGGCTATGTTTGAAGGACTGTATCGCAAGAACCAATAGCAGTATAGAAGTGGTTTTAGTCTCAAATTGTAGCTTATTTAGTGTACTTTAAATGTTTTATAGCAACCAAATATGTCAGACCCTTTCTCCACTAAGATATTTAACAAAATCTGAAAAATGTCCAAAAAAATTATGGTTTTATGGTCACCCTACCGTTAGCACAGCACTTTGGAAGTTGCAAATTGTGTATTTTTATGTTCATTTGGGTCCTAATAAAATATCAAAAATTCGCGACTACACGACCTTTTGCAAGCACAAAAACGTATCTTGACGGGACTAATATTACAATGAATAAAGAAAAATTATTTATCTTTAAAAATTAATTCATATTTTTGTTTGATGTTATACGAAAAAAAAACATAAGAAATAAAGCGGAGAAGAAGCTAATTGTTCGGAGGAACGGATGTGACAGCCGGAAAAACGTAAGGAAATACCCGACATTATGCCGGAAGCACCAGTAATGCTTTTACGAGTGTTGGTTTAAAAAAAATGTATATTATTAGGGTGAAATTTAAGTGGGACAAAAAATTATTACATTTTGTGGAACTATGTGCATTAAAAACAGATGCTTTAAAATACTCTTGCAGTTGTTATTTTCTTAACTCTCATAAGTCTTTTTGTAAAGCATTAGCACCTCGATGATCATTAATACGACGCTGGTCAGATAGCTTTTTTTTTAAAGACACCACCCTGCGCCAAGGAAATAATCCTTGTATTGCGGCACTGGCACGGAAAGTCTGTAGCTTAACCACTACGCCATCTGAGCAGTATTTTGAGATTTCCTTCACGTCTTCGTATTCCTTAGAGAATCTATACAACATCCATGAAATTACAAAGGTTGATTATTAATATACTAACCATGCAATTTACATATGCTGTTATTAACAATTTTCAAAGTAATATTTTAAGACTAAAGAAAATCCACTTCACTTGATATTCAGTTCAAGAACTCGTGCTTTAGAGACAAACTCGAGCAATTGAGTTAACTAGGTCACGATTTACTTATCTCTTGGGCATTTCCTAGCTCTTGTCTTAATATGCATTGCTACATTTAGTTAACATCCAAAATGATTGCGGCGAAATGCCGCAGCTGCAGTATTACAAAGCAATCATTAAAAAAAATACTTGATAACATTGTGTGTCTGTCTGTATTCAAAACATCATATGAGTCGAAGCAATCTGAAAGCGAGGGGTTGAAATCATCAATCACATTCGGAAATAGGTCGAACTGACATAGAGAGTTATTTAAAAAGTACTACTCAACGAAACGTTGTTCGTTATAAACACGAATGTCGGTTACCGTTATTGGAAAATTAACCTTAGTTTTATATATGTACGTGCCACTGTCGACGAAAGCTTTCAACGTTCGACTTACGGTATCTATTGGCCTATGACCCGAGATAGCTGCCGTACAGATTAGGTAAGTACTCGGAACGGCACTTAGTACATCCGATGGCTTAGATAAAGGATCCCGTGTCCTAATAACTTTATGGATAACATCAATATTTTAGTTTGAATTGTTGCTAGAAACTTCTCTCTAGTATCTAGACAACAAACATTGTTTGATAAAAGCTAGCTACAAGTTTACGAATCAAATATATAACCGTCATAATTTTAATCTACAAAGGCTTTTTTTTATTGCTTACGGTGGCAGACGAGCAAGTAGCACACCTGATGGTAAGTGTCATTGCTGCCATGAACCTTTGCCATACCAAGTGTACAGCTTGGCCGCTGCCTACCATTACAATCCCCAAACCCACCCAGTTGGACTGCCAGCTCTCTCGCTTACCGAACGAAGCGCAATACCACATTGCCATTACTCAGACGTCGATCTTCTGCGAGAGTGTGGTACTACCCCGGACGGACCGGCCCGCGGCTGTAGACAGACAGAGATCTGTCAACAGCGTGGTCCTACCACTAATTATAGACATATTATTAATATTCTAGTGTTGACATATTTTTTTACAATTCAACGCATAAAAAGCAATTTATCGTCAAATCCAAACCTAAATAGATAATTTACGACCTCAACGACAAAAGGGTTCCTTATAGTCTTTTAACAAAGAGCTTTTTACCCTCATGAATGAAGACTTGAAAATAGTTTCTCTAACAACAAAAACAAAGTTGCAAATTGCATTTTTCATTTGATACGTGTTCATTTCACGCGTGTAAAATGTAATAAGCAGCATAAATGTGATACGACGAAGTTTAAGAAAATGTGAATAGGAATAGCTTCCCAAAGCGTAGAGCAATAAAGTTTGCTTTAGTGCGAATGATCTGTATAGAATTTCTGGCAATATTATGAATAGAAACGACCCCTGCACAGAAGCAGGGGATTGCGAGTTAGCAAATAACATGTTGGAGCCCCATTGCATACAATATTTATTGCACACTTACACAAGAACACTGGGGGTTAAGAGATTATGAAAATTTTAGATATATGGATACAAAATTCGTAGCTATAAATTATTTAATATTTACAAGCCTGACTTTGTAGGTTTTAATATATTCCCTCGAGTAGGCATAAGTAATTAAGTAAACTTAGTGAAAACATCATGAATAATGCTTAATTAAAACTTGGCTATGCTTGTTCAGTTAATGAAGCACAAGATAAAGTTTGTGCGTAGATAAGATTCTCGTTCAAACAGGCAAAATAACTGCCAAAAAAATTATACTTTAATTTCATACCACTGTAAACATTAAAATCCCACTGTGTTTAAGATATAAATAGGTGATAAGAACAGCTATGCTACCCTTCAATTAAACTACATTGTTGCTACACGGTTGAATTACGCGATACAAGATAGTCGTGCCAAAGCGCCTGGTACAGTATTTAAACAGTTACAGTATAATGACTTCTAATGTTTACGCGAGTATTACACATTTGAAATAAAACTACTTTTACGGATTCTATCGCGTTTGTATTTGATTTATAATTTCCCGACGTTTCGAACACTTTACAGTTATCATGGTCACGGGAGGACTGAGGTGTCTTACGTCCAATATGTCATTGTTATTACAGAAATTTATTTATATCTACCCTATAAGATATTAAATTTTGACCCACATTTTTATACAAAATTAATACAATTCATTGCCAGTACAAAAAGAGAATGATTCTATATATATATAAAATTTATGTTGTTTATGATTTGTTATTATTAAGGTATTTAATTTATGATAATTATTATTGTGGCAATTTTACAATTTTTACAAAACTATTCAGCTACTACCGGATCGGAACGCGGCCACTCTGAGAAAGATCCGGCGAGAAAACTCAGGAGGCATGATACTAATTTTATTATTGAATTTTTTGAGTGGCGGCCTACTTTATCTTACTAAAATTAATTAAATTAAAATTTAACTATTATTGTGGGTCAAATCTATACAATAAGTGCTCACAGTGTCTTGCAGTCTTGTGGTGGTTTTCTTAGTTTTATTTTTAATTAAGTTAATGACAGGATCCCAGCTTGATGATAATACCCAGCCATCCTCCCTATTGAAATTTTTATGTTTTTTGATTTCAATAGCCTCGCGAACCATTCTAGGAAGGTATCGGTGTTCTTTTGCGAGGATTTGTGGTTTATCAAACCTGATATAATGGCGGGCGCGGTCCTGGCTATGCTCACAGACTGCAGACTTAGTGTGACGGCGGTGTTTCACATCAGTTACAGTATATTATGTCTTAATCTATAAAAATCTTTAAGTTAACTATTTCGCTAAAATGGGTATAAAGTTTGTCTTCTATATGATAGCGGCTACAAATACTACTAACCCTTATTTTGGTCGTGGATGTCGTAAAAGACGACTAAGAGTCTTAAATCTATCTGGGCCAACTCCATCTGATGCCAGCTTGTCAAGAATCATATTCCTAAGGAGGATTGACGTCAGACAGGTGGCCTGTTATAAATAACTTTTGCAATATGTATGATGGAAGTGACCACTTTGGGATTAAAGCAGAATAACGACGATGGGTATAAAGTGACTGGACCGGGGAATTAGTGCGTCACCCGACCAGAGGATGACCGCCTGAGGAAGGACCGACGTCCTCTGCGGGGTTTGGGAGGCACGTCGCTCAAGGAGAGGGTACCTCTCAGGGGGTATTCCGTCGGGCCAGCCACTGACGAAAAGTTCACGCTGCTCCGGTGGCCGTTCCAACGACGAAGGCGAGGTTCACGGGTGGGTTGCGGATGTGCGTGTTTACGCCCCTCTGTCGCCCCGGACGGAGTGGTGCGAAGAGTGCGCCGACCGTAGCCAACCCCACAAAAAAAAAAGTCATCCATATATTAATAAAGACAATAAGAAAAAGAAATCCGTGTGGTGACGGAGTAAGAATACAATTCACCACCCTCTATCTTACATACATACATACATATCATCACGCCATATCCCTAGCAGGGTAGGCAGAGAGAACAGAGTGCCAGAGAACTCTACTCCTTGCATACTTCACTCGCTTCTTCAACATTCTTCAATCTTAAGAGACGACTAAGGGCCATAAAACGCATATAACATCTAGAGAAGGAAAACTCGAAACGAAACCCTATAATACCAACACGTCTGACCAGCGTGGTATAGTAGGTTCATTTCCCTCCCATTACGGAGGAGGCCCGAGTCCAACAGTGGGACGTATATGGACTGTGATGATGATGATTCCAAAAAAATATTCAATATTTTCCGTGTGGTGATTAATACAATCAGCCCAAGCCTCGTCAAATCGGTCCGGGGTGACGGAAGAGGCGGCGCGTGACCTCATAGGCCCACCATGCAAACTCCTCTCTTCGCCGTGCGAGCGGGCCACCGGTACCCGATCTTTGTCTTCGGTGGCCAATCAGCCCAAACCCAAGATATTTCAAGCGGGATGCAAGTAGATAATAGTACAGCGAGAGAGTAAGTTCTAAATAAAACTGTATGCCGTCTGATCAGTATAATATAATGAGTCAGTTTTTTTCATTTTGTGTAGGAAGCTCGAGTCCAGCAGAGATAGGTATGCTGAACGAAGATGACACTGATTCCCATAAGGCCTAGATATAAAATAAAATATGTAGGTAAAACTCCAATAAAATCAAATTCTCCAAAGAAATTCTATAAGTTGCTTATATATATAGATTTATTACTCTATATCTGTGTTAAAAAATAGAATGTTAGGTTTTTATTTTAAATGACACAAATACAAATAAAAAAAAGTTTTAGAATACCTATATTACTTACAAACACATAATTTTATTTTCAAAATATTTTATATGTATACAAACCCGAATGCTACAAAAAGCGATTTCTTTTATATTTCCCGCAAAATAGCTCACTTAATTTCTTGCTCATCAATTTTTCTTGGTCACATCGTCATTTGGGGCAAAGCTCCAAGGCGTCGGAAGAATAACTTTCAGTTATACAGCGCGATTACACTGTCCGGTCACGATCCGCCACTGTATTGGATTTTTCATGATGTGTCTGCGTTCAGACAGACATTAGGTTAGTCGTTCGCCTTTTTATTTCAGATTGTTTGTGTATTTTTTGGAATATTCTATCCATAAAAAAGATTGAAATAATTAATCACGCTTGATTATGGCAATCATCACACAGAGAATACGTAGACTACATCCGAGTTATATTTATGTTCTAAGGATCATAAGGAGTTTTAGTTGGTTTAAAGACAATTCAATAAACTGCGCCAGTGGTAAATAAGGGATAAGGGAGGGAGTTAATTGTGAGATTAAAACAATTTCAGAACCAGAAAATTTTGTTGATTAAGGATATTATCTGCCATTAAGATGATGGTACGTTACTAATTTAGGAAGATTATAATCAGAAATTAATATAATAATAATAATTAAAGATGCTATCCGATTGACAAAAAAATTACTAGCACATTCGTGAGATCCTGGATTCGATCTTGGATGCAAAAAAAATATTGTAGCATTTTTCTGGAAACTTTTCTGGATTTTCTCTATACTTATCGGCAAAATCCAGAAAAATCTCTAGCATATCCAATTAGCTCGTAATTTGGAACTGCCCAATTGAAAGCAACAGGCTCGCATCCATTACATGGGACTAGAGGTTGTATAGCCAAATGTGTGTATGTTTTTATAACTCTAGTGGCCCCTTCGGTGATATTAACAAATATTTTTATCTTTTGTGTGAAAAGATACGCTCATTGCTATTTTACATACGTACAACCATATCACCATTCTCACCCATCCTACAATTGTCGGTACAGAGGACAAAGATATTTTTAAAAAAGAATAATAACCATACATCAATCAGTACGCTACCGGTCAGTATGTATCTGTAGATTGATTTCTCTACTGTAGACGAAACCTTTGCTCTGAAAACGTTAAGATAACCAGATGACCGTGTAAACAATGATAGTCAGTAATCAGTCGTAAACTTATTTAAGTACGGCTCTCAGCTACAATATAAAGTCGTTACAGTGAAAGACCCAACAGACAATAAAACATTTGTTTCTTTGCTACAATTACAATATCATTTGCTTTGACAATCTCACCGATTACGACCGTCATCAATGCTCACATTTCTTGATAGTACTTGATAGCTATATAATGTAGTACAAAATGATGTTTATTTAACGAATACTTAAGTGACTTCCTTTTCATAATAGCTAATCTTCTCTATTATATAATAACTATATTCTTTTGTAAAGGCTTAAATAAATAGCAATAAAAGGCTAGTGAAAAATAAACGTAACAGAATCGTTGTTTTTGGAGTTTATCGCTTGGTTACTAAGAACATTTAAACAAAATCTTGCTTTATAAATCAACTTCATTTACCCGACTAAAAAAAAAGTATGGTATGGGTATGGTAGTATATATATATTCAACCAGATCATGTATCTGGACCCGATCAGGACGTTTTATATATCCCTTAGTCGTCTCTTACGTCGTCGTCTCCCACAATGAAGATAGGGGGTGGTGAGTTGTACAAGTTGAGTTCTACAATCCACAAATTCTTGTTCTAAGTCTAGGTGTAATTTGTGTACCGCCGGGTGGGTCACCGAAGACAAAGATCGGGTACCGGTGGCCCGTTTGCACGGTGAAGAGAGGAGTTCTTGCAGGGTGGGTCTATGGGGTTGCGCGCCGCCTCTTCCATCCTTGGCGGGTTGCGACCACAACCATAGCCCACCGCAAGAAAAAACAAGGTATAATTTGTGTCCATTAATTATATGTTTGTAATGTCCCCTACAATTTAAGGATTATTTCTTTAGTGAAGGGTTGTTAAAAAAAAATATTATTAACATCTTGTAGGCACCCGACTAGAAAAAGAGTATGGTTCAACCAGATCACGTATCTGGACCGGATCAGGACAGAATGAGGCATGGCGGATCCGGCAAACCCTATCAGGAACAGGTCTGGTCCAGATCAGGATAGCCTGATGTGAAATAACATCAAGTATGGTAAGGCATACCGGATCAGGACCAGGTCAGGACCAAATAAGGATAGCCTGATGTGAAATATCATCAAGTATTGTAAGGCATACCGGATCAGGACCAGGTCAGGACCAAATAAGGATAGCCTGATGTGAAATATCATCAAGTATGGTAAGGCATACCGGATCAGGACCAGATCAGGACCAAATAAGGATAGTCTGATGTGAAACATCATCAAGTATGGTAAGGCATACCGGATCAGGACCAGGTCAGGACCAAATAGGGATAGCCTGATGTGAAATATCATCAAGTATGGTAAGGCATACCGGATCAGGACCAGATAAGGACCAAATAAGGATAGCCTGATGAGAAATATCATCAAGTATGATAAGGCATACCGGATCAGGACCAGGTCTGGACCAAATAAGGACAACCTGATGTAAAATATAATCAAGTATATGGTAAGGCATGTAGTATATCAGGACCAGAAACAGTTTTCGTAACACAAAAAAAATATCAATCAAAATTCAAAAAAGTATCATATCATGATTGTCATATTTGTGCCACGGTGTAAATTGTATTTGCATCAGAGGAGATTAATCTGAAATCTTTAATCTAAATATATATAACTCAAAGGTGACTGACTGACATAGTGATCTATCAACGCACAGACCAAACCACTGGACGGATCAAGCTGAAATTTGGCATGCAGGTAGATGATATGACGTAGGCATCCGCTAAGAAAAGATTTTGATTAATTCTATCCCCAAGGAGATAAAATAGGGGATGAAAGTTTGTATGAAACTTTGTCAATTTTAAACCGATCGGGCTGAGACTTTGCATGTATAAAGCTACTATGACGTAGACATCCTCTAAAAAAGGATTTTGAGATGCAGGCTATATAAGATTAGTAACTTTTCAGTTTAAAATATACAAATTTCTGTATGCTAACGCCATCTACATAGAGTTATTTTGGAGAGAACTTTGAATTAACCATTGTTGTGCATAGTACATAGAGAATATATCTAGCGGATTTTTATTGACGACTAGCTTTTGCCCGCGGCTTCGCTCGCGTTAAGGAGTATTATTATTAATTAGGTATAGTTTTTGCGGCTTTACTTTTGTTTAGCGTGTGTAAAAAATAAGGATTATTTTTTTTATTTTTGGGCTGTGCGTTGATAGATCGCTATGTCACTTATGTCAGTCATACTGTCATATGTCAGATAAGTTTTCGTTTGGTTTAAGTATAGGTTTTGTCGGTTAGACTTTTTTAAAATGGCTAAAGACAATCTGAACGTTAATGGAGAAGTTAAAGAATGTACTGTCGTCCCTATTGTTGGTGACGGTGCATGTTTGTTTCGTGCTCTCTCTTATTTAATGTACGGGAAAAAATATACTAAACTTTAGGAAAGTAACTCTTTACGCGGGCGAAGCCGCGGGCAAAAGCTAGTTAATCATATATAATTAATAATATAAAAATAATTTACACACACACACACATATCATCACGCCATATCCCTTGCAGGGTAGGCAGAGAGAACAGAGTGCCAGAGAACTCGTATCTCTGCATACTTCACTCGCTTCCTCAACATTCATAATTCTCTTCATACACGCTCGCCGGTTTCGGAGACTCTTGACTCCACCTTCCTTCAGTACATGACCGATCTGGTCTAGGTAGGTTAGTCTCGGTCTCCCTCGGTACCTACATCCTTCCACTTTCGCATTGAATATCTTCTTAACCAGGCGTTCGTTCGGCATTCTTTCCACATGTCCGAACCATCGGAGCATTCCCTTTCGCATCTTTACACCAATACTCTCTTTCATACCTACTCGCTCTCTTACGTCGTCGTTACGAATGCGGTCGGTCAGCCTAACTCCACAGATTTTCCGCAGAGATCGCATTTCGACCGTATTAATTTTACTGTCATACTCTTTTCTGCATACCCAACTAGTACATCATTACCTATTGTTACTCTACCATCTGTTCTGGCTTCATCTCTTTCAAAGTCCATTATTTTGGTTTTGCTCACATTCACGCGTAGACCCCTTTTCTTACAATCTTCTGTCATTGTGTCGACTAGGGTCTGCAGGTCAGTCGCTGACTGTGCCAGCAGGACTGCATCATCGGCATAAAGCAGAGCAGTGACCACTGAGTCTCCCATCTGGACTCCCACATTCATATCGTTCAACCTTTGGAGACATTTATCCAGATATATGATAAACAGCCTGGCTGACAGAACGCACCCCTGCTTAACGCCGATATTGACGTCAAACCAAGGCGACATTCCATCATCCAGCCGCACACAGGCTCTACAGCCCATGTAACTGGACTGCACAGCATGTAGCAGTTTACCGCTAATACCATACTCCGGTAAAATGTCCCAAAGTTCCTTTCGTACAACCGTGTCAAATGCTCTCTCCAGATCCACAAAACTGCAGAAAACCCTCTGACCTAGAGCCAGATGCTTCTCCACAATGTTGCGCATAGAGAACACTTGATCCATGCATCCCCTTCCACTCCTGAAACCTCCTTGTGTCTCACACAGTAAACCATCGGACACCATCCTCATTCTCCTTTCAATAATTTTACCATACACTTTTGCTGCCAAACTGGTCAAGCTTATGGCTCTGTAATTTGCGCAGTCATAACGTGAACCCTTGTTTTTAAACAAAAATAATTTATATTTAAAGTAAAAACAAAAATAAATAATAGGTACATTTGAAAACATAGATAGAAATAAATATAATAATATTGTAACAACCATTCTAACATTTAATGTTTTGGGTCATAATAAATTGATGGCGTTAGTAAAATGACGTTATTATCTGAATCGCGGTGTTAAGATTCGCCGAAGCGTAATGACATCGCCTAATATTAAATTAGTTGTTATCGGACAGCCTCAGTCCTACTGTGTACATTACGTTTGTTCGTTGTTCGCAGTCTCCGCTCGGACCCGCCTGGCCCGCGAACGTTCACCGCGCCTGTGTATTCGCTGACGTCTTGGCGTCAGTGTTTGCATCGGGGTGGCCGGCGCTCTGCGGCCCGCATCCGCACCGCTCTGCTCTGCTTCGGGTCGTGGTCACCGACTGACCTCAACTGCTTCAGCCTTCGCATCGCCTTACCATGGGCGGTAAAGGCAAAGGAAGACGTGGCCCTCGGCGACGCCGATCGCCTCCAGGACGCCCGTCGCCCTACTCAGAGCTCTCGCCGCTACTGGACACCGAGTCGACTTTCGACCCACGGGTTTTCATCCCGCAGCCATCATTGTCGCATCAGCAGCCATTCACCGAAATCGAGCGCGAACTCGCCGCGCTGAGCCCCGCCGAACGTGCGGCGCTGGCGCCACGCCCGGCGAGCGTCGCAGCGAGCGTCGCGACGCTCGCATCGCCTCAACCGCATGCAGCTCCTCCCACGCAGGGCGTGGGAGGTCACTATCGCACGGCCGAGTGGGCGCGGGAACAATCCCAGCGCTCCCGGCAAACAGCCGTCTACCGCCGTAGCCGGGAAAACCTTTCCCAGGTTTCCTGGGACGCCGCCTCTGTGGCCTCTGCCCCGCTGTCGCTCACGTGCAGCCTACACCCACGCCGCCGACGCAGCCGCCGCCTGAAGCCGAGCCCGAGCCTGGGGTCAGGCGACGCCGCAGCCCGGGAGACGACACAGATGACGCAAAGCGCGTCTGTGCCGAGGACGAATCCGACACCGATGTGGCATCCATACGCTCGTTCGCGAGCGTCGCCGCCGGGCCCACCACGCCCCGCTCGTTCGCGAGCGCCGCAGCGACGCCCGCCACACCGCAGTCCGCCACAACCAGCGACCAACAGCAGAAATCGAAGGTACGCTACCCTCCCTTGGTGGTCGAGAGCCTCCCTAATTGGCCTCACCACCTTAGGGAGCTAAAAAAGCTGCTTGGCCGAACAGCGAATGCTCGCCCATTCGGGAAGGGCATTCGCTTCTCTCCAGCCGACGAGGAGGAATACCGCGTCCTGCAGCGCTATTTCGTCGACCTCGAGAGCCGCGAAAGCATCTCGTGGTACAGCTACGCGCCGCCTGCCACACTTAGCTACAAGGTCGCTATTCGCGGCCTCCCCTTCGACACCCCCATACAGGAGCTTGAGGAGGACTTCGCCTCACTCGGGTTCCAACCCGAGTTCCTGATGAGAATTTGCGCCTGTGGCGATCGTCCCGGGTGCATCATCTTCGGGATGTTCGCACCCCAACCGAACATAGCCACCATCCATGCTGTGTCGGAGCTGCTTGGCGTGCCCGGCGTCATTATTGAGGCCTGGCGCGGCAAGCGGAGGCCCGCTCAGTGCCACCGCTGCCAGAAGTTCCGGCACAGCAGTCACCACTGCCACCGCCCACTCGCCTGCATAAGGTGCGGCAACGCCCACGCAGCTCATGACTGTCCCCGCCCCCGCGAGTCGCCCGCCACGTGCGTCAACTGCGGCGGGCCGCACCCGGCAAATTATTCCGGGTGCCCCTCGCTGCGTCGTGAGACCCGAAGCAGAAGGGCCGGCACCGTGGCCTCCGCCCGGAACGCCACGGGAGGCCCCCCTGCTCCCAGCAGACCTCTCCAGGAAGTCCCTGGTGACCCCCAAGCCGCCTCCCTGATGGCGGCGGCTAACCCCGCCACCCAGCGCGGCCAACCGCCGCCTCAAACAAGGAAGAAGCGGAAGAAGAAATCTGCAAAGACGCCTACGCTGCACGCGGCATCAGCCGCCCCCGCCACCTCCGCGGTAATCGCCGCTCCTGCCACCTCTGCGGCTTCCGTCGCTCGCCCCGCCTCAGCGGCCACTGCTGCCCACTCCGCCACCGCGGCCGCACCCGCTGCCGCCCACGCCGCCCCCGCAGCCCTTAAAACCCCCGTGCAAACGAGGGGACGACGAAGCTTCGCCTCCGCAGTGAAGTCATCCGCAACTGCGGTCGCCCCCGTCGGGGCCACTACACTGCTCACCACCTGCGTCCGCCTTATGGAGGAAGTTCTCCTAGCGTTGTCCGCCGGTACTTCGCGCGACAACATCGCCAGGATCGTCACTGAGGGCGTGGCTGAACTACTTATGTTCGCCGCGCCCTAATTCCACAACCGGCCGTCACGGCGCCACCGTCGCCGTTCGCCGGTCCACATGACACCTCGGGACGACAAATCGTACCGATCGACACCACGGTACGACTACAATCGTACTGGCAAGACACCTCGGGGCGACCAACCGTATCGCCTCGCACCAAGCACCCCCACCCCGCCCCGCGACCGCTGTGCCCGATGCATTTGTGTGCACTACCCGTAGTGCGCATACTATGTCCGGGCTGCACCGGTCGAGACGCGTGGGAGGATTAAGAAAATACACCCTGGATACCACGGATATAACGCCCCCGCCGCCAACGCCACCCGCGAGTCGTCTGTAGCTGGACCTCCCCCGGGGCTACCGGGGGTCTCATCCGGCTAAGGCAGACCGCCTCCGGGTGTGAAGAGCGGAGGGGGGGCGTTACTCTACTAAACAAAGGCGATCACAGATCGCCGACATATACTAACGAGTATACTCACCCCAAGGACGCGATGCTTTTTAGTATTGGAGTATGAAGCTGCGGTCAGAGGGCTCACGCCCTGAAACCGCTTCTCCCACCCTATGCAGGGTGGAGAGCACATAAGTAGTTGTTATCGAATCAGATCAAAACAGATCGATCAGGTCATGAATGAGAAATTCAGGCGACAGTAGAAGTCGTTAGCATCTGGTGGTTGCGCCCTAATTAGAACAGCTCACTGGGACTCTCTATGTTAAGAATATAGCACTGCATTCGCTGCCTACGTCATATATTAATTTATATTTTTATTTATTAAACATGTTTTGTAAGATATTCATGTTTTTTAAAAGGACCGGACTGGGCATACTCGTTTTGGATCAGGCAAGATATATAACGCAGATGATTGATTTGGATCCGATCAGTAAAATTTCATCCGGACCCGATCAGGAATGCCTAATCTGGACCCGATCAGGATTGCCTGATCTGGACCCGATCATGAATGCCTGATCTGGACCCGATAAGGTTTTCCTGAACGGGACCAGATATATCTTCTGCGTTACATACCTTACCTGGTCCAGATCGGGACCGGTCCGGTCCTGCTAAGGAAGATGAAAAAATTTCTAGTCGGAATGAACGTAGTGTTCGAAACCTTGGGAAATTAAAAAGCAAATACAAACGTGATAGAATCCGTAAAAATAGTTTTATTTCAAATGCGTAATACTCAAGTAAACAGCAGAAATCATTAAGACTAATAATAATAATAATTAACCGCAGGGCAGTTTGTGGCGAGCTGAATGTGAGTGGCGACACTGCGGTTCTGAATACTCCAGAGAGTCGATCAGGGACTCGTCTCCAGCTGGCCTTCATTGGTTGGCTAGAGTGGAAACCGAAGAGTGCCCGAAGGACCCTCAGCTCTGGCTTGCCTTAAACAGCTGATCAGAGAGGGATCGCCAGAGCTATATGCTCGGGGGTGGAAGTGTCATTTTCAAGGGCATAATTACGGGGAAACCATGAGTTTGTTTATCGCAGACTCAATGGTGAAACCGGCGCCGCACCGCTCGACACCCCTAGCCACTTACATCAATGTTGCCCTCTGTTGCCCGTATAACTTGTGTGTCTGTGGCGACTATTTAGGAGGCCCATTCAGTGAGTTGGCGAGTCACCGTCTGCCACCATTCAGCTCTTAACATGGGTTTGAAGGCAGACGACAGTTATAAATTCATAGATTTAAGATGAACCAGTCCACTAAACACCCGCTCCCATATTTCATATATTAGATACCATCATCATACAATAGTTTTACACTTACTGCTGGCATTCTACGTATGTTAAGCAGACGTGGAATGTCATCCGTAGGTGTACCATCCCAATATTTAGATTAAATTTCTCCAAAGGCCTCTGCGTGTTGGATCCATATCCCCATGTAAGCCTCCCAAAGGACCGGGCATCTTCCCTATGGAAGATCCCGTGAATTAAAAGGAGATACAATAATAATAGATTAAATTTCTCCAAAGGCCTCTGCGTGTTGGATCCATATCCCCATGTAAGCCTCCCAAAGGACCGGGCATCTTCCCTATGGAAGATCCCGTGAATTAAAAGGAGATACAATAATAACAAGAGAAATGAATTAAAGTAGCAAATTGATCGCTACAAAATTTGTTCTACACTACACAATGGCTCTTTATACGAAGTAAACGGAGAACTTAGTTTACCAAATCAAAGTTCAAATAAGCATTCAAACACAAAGACATAAAGGGTGTTACTAACGACATTGTCAGTATAAACAGTACTAAATGACCGAGACGCAAATATTGACATGGGGGATAAACACGGCCTGAATGCAACACTGAATGTTTTCACACGTCTGCGTTCTAACTAGGTTGCTAGTTGAATTTACTTTGTTAAAATATCAGTTTAATAGACTACTTGTCTTATGCCACCTCTATTTTCTAAACTACAAGGACTTTTCAAAAAATATTTTAACTAATCCATCTTGTGCTTTTCAAAAAATATTTAAACTAATCCTTTTCCGTGTGGTGACGGAGTAAGTACGTATACTAATCCTACTTTTCAAAAAATATTTAAACTTAACTTAAGGGCTTTTCAAAAAATATTTAAACTAAACATTAGTTTCCGTGAGGTGACGGAGTAAGAATACTATTCATCACCCCATATCTTACTCGTGGGTGATCGTACGAGACGACTAAGGGATATAAAACGCATATAACATCTATGCAAGAGAAAGAAAACTCGAAACTAAACCCTATACCAACACGTCTGATAAGCGCGGTATAGTAGGTTAATTGCCCTCACATTATGGAGGAGGCCCGAGGCCAACAATGGGACATTTATGGGCTGTGATGATGGATCCTACTTGAAAATCAAAAAGTGATATGTTAATATTCGATATACAGACCACAAATTGATCAAATCGCAGTGTGGCAGCGGCTACGATTACTGCCAACCAATACATTGCCCGTGGATGTCGCAAAAGACAACTGGGAGTCCATTAACATCGACCTGGGCGAACATCACCTGATGCCGCTTGGTCAACAACTACATTCTCAAGGAGGGTTGACGTGAGGCAGGCGGTCGATCATAAAACTATTGCCAATAACTTTTGCAATATGTACAATGTACATATTGCGTCGATCCCAAGTAATTGAGATAAGACCAGGAGAATGATGATGAAGAGACTATAAATTGACTGTTATTATTTTTCATACAATTTCACCAAAGACTTCTTCTAGCTAACCACAAGATATACCCACTTTCTCCATTCAGTTTCTTTTCTAAAACTAGTAATGATTGTTTCTATATTTTGTTAATTGCATGTGGTGGTAAACGATCAAGCAGCACACCTAATGCTAAGTGTAACTCGCCCATGGACCTTTGCAATACCAAGGGTATAACTAGGCCGCTGCCTACCAATACAAACCCCAAACGCACCCAGTTGGGCTTCCGGCTCTCTCGCTTACCGTACGAAACGCAATAGCACATTGCCATTACTCAGAGGTCGATCGTCTGCGAGAGTGTGGTACTACCCCGAACGGACTGGCCCGCGGCTGAAGACAGAAAACTGTCAAGAGCGTGGTCCTACCACTGCGATATGTTTTTATTAAACCATTTTTTTTTAAGCTATTGTATATGATAATTATGATATCTATTACAAACTAGAGTGTGATATCGTATAATGTTAATTCATGTTATTTATTAATCTAATGTTATTTTTTTACTTTTTTTTTCGTATATATTTGTTGTTGCTTGAAATCCGCAACTTAATTGTGTGGGCTCGTCAGATAATCAACGGTGTAATAACGTATCTATTGTATCCCTGAGCTGAGACGCAACATATTTTGGCCTTGCGCTTATTCGACTCATGTGTTTCGTTGATCTCTATATTTATCTCATCTTCATCATCTCAGTCCATATATGTCCCACTGTTGGGCTCGGGCCTCCTCCATAATGGAAGGGTAATTGACCTACTATACCACGCTGGTCAGACGTGTTGGTATAAGGTTTTGTTTCGAGATTTCCTTCTCTCGCATAGATGTTATATGCGTTTTATATCCCTCAGTCGTCTCGCACGATCACCCACGGGTAAGATAGGGGGTGGTGAATTGTATTCTTACTCCGTCACCACACGGAAAGAAGTTCACGGAAAGAACATCTCTATATTAATGTATTAGATTTAGAAAATAAAAATTGTTTCTTTCTTTGTTTTAATTTCATAGATGTCGTAAAAGGTGCATAGAGATATCAATAGACCAATTCAAGATAAGGAAATCTGGAAATGCATATACCAAATGCTATAGCAATTTCACTGTATTTTTTTTATACTTTTACTACATATATCCTAGTTTGGTGATGGGTTAAGGATATAATGTCACTTCCACTTGATCACTTCAGGGAATCGGATTACTAAGAGAATGGACAGCAGCACTTTTTTGGGCTATAAAAGCTACTTGGATTGTCCACACATATATGTCAGCCTTCTTGGGGCAGCCTAAATTCAAAGTGGTTAATGAATGGACGAACATAGTTATGTGACATGCCGAGTATTATGGGTAGGAGTCACACGCAGAACAACTTTGTGCGATCGGTGGCGGTTAGGTTCCCCAAAATACATACATATATTTCTAACTATAAAGTTATTGCCTTAAAAAAGAAATTTAATTATTAATAAACGAAGTAACTTAATTGAGAAACCAATAAAGTGCCATGCTGGTTTAATAATAGAATACCGTTATTATATTGGATTGCTATAATTACTTAGAAGTAAATTGATATTTCACCAAATTTGATTAAGACTGGAAAATTGATCTATATGGGAAATACTTAAACATTAAGAAACATGTATAACATATCATTATTTGTTTCCATTAACACGTGAGGAAGCTCGAGCCTAATAATGGGACATATATGAGCTGAGATGATGATAAAATATTAGATAACCCGGCAAAAATTGGTAACAATGGGACATCTTGCTCCAAGACTTAAGCACAATCGCCGTGGGCATAGCAACTGCTGAGATAACCAAAATGTTATGTATGCTTTGCTGTTCCAACAAAATAATAACATTAAATAGGTATGAAATTCATGCAAATGAAGTTAGAACTTTCAGTATGTATATAAAGCCTATAAGGCTATTTACTTTTATGTACGTACATAGGTACATCAGATAATTGGTAGCGGTATTGCTCGAATATATATAAATCAAACCAATAAGGTATATTTATTCGATTACATTTGCCCTTTATTTGGCAACTGAAACATTATCATTCCGATCATATTCCAATATCTTCAGATAACATAAAATTAGTTTTCGAAGCCAACTGATGCCAACCTTTCGAATGATCTAAGAGCGAAACTGTACCGTTTTCGGTATAAAAATAGAATAAGATTCTTTCTTTTATTATATTTATAAACGAACACTTTGATATTCTTATACTAAATTATTAAATAACAAACAATTATTATTAGATCTGACACGAAAACGCAAATTAGAATCATTGGTCTAGGAGTTAATTTGTTTTTTTGTTTTCTTTTTATTGCACATGGTGGCAAACGAGCAAGCAGCACACCTGATGGTAAGTGTTACTGCCGCCCATGGACCTTTGCTATACCAACGATATAACTAGACCGCTGCCTAACAATAGAAATTCTAAACCCACCCAGTTGGGCTTCCGGCTCTCTCGCTCACCGAACGAAGCACATTAGCATATTGTCATTACTCAGACGTCGATCTTCTGCGAGAGTATGGTACTAGCTCGGGCGAACCGGCCCGCAGCTTTATAGACAGAAAACTGTCAACAGCGTAGTCTTACCTTTTTTTTCTTGAGGTGTACTATGGATGTGGTTGCGCCCCGCCAAATCGGTCTGGGACGACGGAAGTGGCGTCGCACAACCCCATAGACCCACCCTGCAAGAACTCCTCTCTTCACCTTGCGAGAGGGCCACCGGTGCCCGATCTTTGTCTTCGGTGAGCGTAGTCCTACCTCGTAAACCTTTATTACCGAATTGTATCATCAGGAAAATGTGCAGCTGCACGTCCCAGCATTATAAAATCAAAAATGCGAACGCCAATCCGCCCACCAAGCATGGTGATTATGGCTTTATCTCATCTTATGTAAAAAGCTTTTCAAATAACTAACGGTGTAAAATCTCCCCTTCTTGCCCGTGGATGTTGTAAAAGAGGACTAAGGGAACATGCAAATAATATTCAAGCTGACCGACCGCATTCGTAACGACGACGTAAGAGAGCGAGTAGGTATGAAAGTGAGTATTGGTGTAAAAATGGGAAAGGGAATGCTCCGATGGTTCGGACATGTGGAAAGAATGCCGAACGAACGCCTGGTTAAGAAGATATACAATGCGAAAGTGGAAGGATGTAGGTACCGAGGGAGACCGAGACTAACCTACCTAGACCAGATCGGTCATGTACTGAAGGAAGGTGGAGTCAAGAGTCTCCGAAACCGGCGAGCGTGTATGAAGAGAACTATGAATGTTGAGGAAGCGAGTGAAGTATGCAGAGATAGAGTTCTCTGGCACTCTGTTCTCTCTGCCTACCCTGCAAGGGATATGGCGTGATGTATGTATGTAATATTCAAGCCAACAGAAGGCAAACTCGAAGTGAAACTCTACACTAACTCGTTTGACCAGCGCGTGATACATTAAGTCAATTTCCTAAACTGGTATATATATATACATACGGTATATATATACATACGGTTTTACTTCGAGGTTCTATTGAAATGTGTTGTCTTACTTACATATCATAAAAACCCCTGAAAATAGAAAACACAGGGAATATTTAAGTTAAGAGTATATTACCGACCATATATAGAGTGTTGAACATACTTAAATGAACATAAACATACAGGAAACTTTTCGTTTGGTTGAAGACCCATCATCAATCATTTACCGAACAGTCTATTAGATACTCTTAAATATATTTTATGAAGTAAATCTATGTATTGATGATACTGATCCTGTCTCTGATTTTGTAACAAAATGGACTCAATAGAAGAATTCTAATTAAAAATATATAAAAACGCCTAGAACTCGATTATAGTGTCATCAATTGCAGTTATGTACTTAGACTATACAAATGAACTCACCGTAGTTGGATGCCCACCTTTTGTCGGAGACAGGCTATCATATAGTCTCACCTTGCCCAATCCATTCGAGACGACGACACAACCTGTCATATACGTACATTTCTACGTCATGCAGGTGGGCGACCAGAATGTCCACAATTATAAAGTACATTCACCAAAACATATACATAACAAAAACGCCTTAGCCAAACCAAAAAGCAATGGATTTCATTGCCGATTTATGATAAACATTCTAAACGTATTCAAATACCACTCAAGTGGGATAAACATAACAAAAATAAATATGCGAATAAAAATCAGACGTGCGTATCATTGAACAATCAAAGAAGGAAAACGACGTTGAAAACACATTTTAATATTTCGCTAATAAGTGACTGTATATTTTATTTTATGTGCGAAATGTCGCAAAATAAAAGCGCAATCAAATGGGGCAATAAAACCATGAACGAGAGGAATAAATGTTTCTGTTCATCATGATTGCCGTGTTATACAATATAAAAGGTGTCCAACTTTTTATACTGAATATATGACAGCAGTCCCATTTAAAATAATTCTTCCTTAAATAGTGAATGAATCCTTGCCCGAAGGGCATTTTACTGAAGCTAATGCTTATTAAACATGTATCCAAACATTTTGATTTATTAATCATTCTCCTACTCTTATCCCAATTACTTGGGGTCGATACAATATGTGCTCTTCTTTCATAGTATATATTGTGAAAGTTATTGGCAAATAGTTTTATGAACGGCCGCCTGCTCGACGTCAACCCTCTTTGGCAATGTAATTGTTGACCAAACGGCATCAGATGGAGTTGGCCCAGGTCCGTTATAAGGCTCTTAGACGTCTTTTACGACTTCCACGAGCAAAGTATGGGTTGGTAGTATTCGTAGCCACTACCACACAGCCTATCCAATCATTTTGATTAAAATACGTAATTTAAAAAAATACAAGCCCGCTGATTTTCTTGCCGGATCTTCTGT
The DNA here is from genome assembly GCA_905163515.2 of Lymantria monacha. Taxonomy (NCBI): domain Eukaryota; kingdom Metazoa; phylum Arthropoda; class Insecta; order Lepidoptera; family Erebidae; genus Lymantria; species Lymantria monacha. Next base: position 5,826,362 of record LR991107.1, on the reverse strand, counting down.
TTGTGGCCGCTTTCCAATCCGGTGATAGATTAATTTAAAACAATTTAAAATAAAATAATGTAAAATTGACAATATCTAAGTGCCCTTATGGGGCGAATGCGTACTAAATGATTTGATTTGTTTTCTTGATTAGGATTTTGTTTTCGTGATTATGGAGTACATATCTCCATGAGCGCTGGCTTAAAAATGATGGCCTAGAACATTCTATCGTCTTAACAAAATAGGCTCAAGGCGAAAGTGCGGACGTGTCAATGCAGACCACTCAGACCTTGAGCGTATGCTGAACTGCTTCGCCATAGATTCATAGTACCACGCAATGGGCTGGCCGAACTGAAGACTAATCCACAAAAAGCAGAGAAGGCGTTCATGTGAAGATTAAATTCTGGTGCTTTGTTGGTGGGACGTTGACGAAGGAATGTATCTGAAACCACGCTGGTTAACTGGGTTGATTCATTAGCTTTTGTTTCGAGTTTTTCTTCGCTTAGACAGATGTTATAGGCATATCATATCCGTTAGTCACGGCCAAGATACGGAGTGATGAATTGTATTCTTAGTCAATCACCACACGCACAATATACTATGTACAAACAGAGAAAAAAAAAACAGATTTATCTGCTTTAATTACATGGCTGTAAAGTCCCCCACAATACAAGTATTACTTCCTTAGCGTTTGAAAAAATCGTATAATTTTCACGCAAATTTAATCACATAAAGAAGAAATAGAATTTCATAGGCCTTCCATGAGAAGTTTCAATTCAAAACCACAAACTACTACGCATAAGAACAAGCGTCATTTAAGCGGCTTAAGACTCGTTCATTAAATCTAAGTAATTGCTTAATTGGCGCCTAATCACGATTAGTAATGCGAGCCGTGATAGTTTTGTTCACGAAAAAAAAACGGGACCAAAAGCGTGAAGGGACAAGCTACGAATCATCGCGGGCAAGTCTTTGGTTTGGTAAATAAATATTTAGTTATTGGCACCTGATTTAACGTAGCATTTGATTAATGATAAGTTATAACTCTAAAATCATCTTATAAAATAATGTACCTAGTAATAAATAAGTGTTTTCCGTGTAGTGATGGAGTAAGAATACAATTCACCACCCCCTGTCTTACCCGTGGGTGATCGAACGAGTGTTATTTTATCTTTAATTACTAATGTCTATTTTTTTCTCTCTGCCTACCCTGCAAAGGACATGGCGTGATGGTATGTATGTATGTACTATTTTTATGGAACAAAGACAAATTATCATGACTCAGTTTCGCATAAAAATTAATCAATCAATGAATACATGCATGCATACACATTGAATTATTATGATATGCTCTGAAAATATTGATGGAAAGGCCAACTATCTAGCATGAATTAACATTTTGATTACGTTTCATTCAGAGCGTATAAAAAAATATAATTTAAACATAAAATGCGTTGTTTATATTATAGAGGAATATCTTCTATTGAGAAATAGAGGAATATCATTATATATTATCCGTGTGGTGACGGAGTAAGAATACAATTCACCACCCCTTATCTTACCCGTGGGTGATCGTAAAAGACGACAAAGGGATATAAAACGCATATAACATCGATGCAAGAGAAGGAAATCTCGAAACAAAACTCTATACCAACACGTTTGACCAGCGTGGTATATATAGTAAGTAAATTTCCCTCCTAGTGTATTGGACGCTTATTGATGAAATATCATCTCAAATGCTGTAATAAAATTATAAGCAACAAATTATAATACAAAGAAAGAAGTCCAACATTATATAATCTAAAATTATAAACTGGAACAGCTAAAACATAATTCACGTACGATCTAACGCGTAAAAACGTTACGACACTTTAGAATGCACATTTAAAACAGTTTAAAATATGATATTTTAGCATGAGCGCTGAGAACAATAGTGGATAATATAAAAAAGGCACACACGCGCAAACAAAGCATATACAAAATATGTTAATGTATAAAAATAGTATTTCGGTTACACAGCTATGGCTGTTTCAATGACATTCTGTGTAGGAATCTTATATATAATATACTAGCTTCTGCCCGCGGCTTCACCCGCGTAAAAGGCTACCTTCCCAAAGTTTTTGATCCCTTATTTTTATTTTAGCCCTTAAGTGTAATTTTTTTACGAAATTTTAATGTCGTAAGTACTTATTTATATCTTATCAATAGCCTAAAAATAAATTTTAAGCTTCTGGACTTAAAAATGACGATAATTCCTTACAACGTTTCATCCCCCTTTACAACCCTTTTTTGCATTAAAAAGTAGCCTATGTCCCACAGAAATATTAATACCTAGGTAATTAATATTTCTGTGCTATGTCCTTTATCAGGCTCTAGACTATCTGTGTACCAAATTTCATTTAGATCGGTTCTGTAATTTTAGCGTGAAAGAGCGACAGACAGACTGAGTTACTTTTGCATATTTTGTTTGTATGATATGTACCTATCTCGTTGCTCAAAACCAACAGTACGAATATTTTTCTTACTAATTGATAAAATATTTAAAATCGTTCGTATTCGTTAAAAATATTTTGTCAATGGCCGTGTTCTTTGAAATCTGTTAATCTATCAGAATGGTATTTGCGCTGCAAAATTAGTGATTTAAATGCACGACTTCTAACATTAGCTCGTAGTAGTGACCTGTGTAGAATGTCGTAGGTTCGTTTTCTATATAAAACAATAATTATTTTCTCTGCTTTACAAATAAGTTTAAAAGGAAGTCTCGTATAGCTATTGACACGCAATGACCGTCACTGCGTGTCAAAAAGTCAGTAATAATACAATTGAACACCTCCTTGCTAGGCCGCGAATTTCGAAAAAAAAATACTAAAATGTGTAAGTAGATAACACTGAAAGACAAGAAAAGACTTCAATAAAATCCTGTACCTACTTATACAATCAATGGTATAGCAGTCCATTTTCCCTTCTACTATGGACGAGACCAGATACAGAAACGGACGAACAGAAATCGAAGGGACTTACGAGCCCGTTGACACTCTTTCCTGTGTTGAGTAACCGGCTATGATTAACAGTAATATTTATTCTATTAAATTACTAATCTGTTAAAAAAATATATTTTCAGTTATTACTCAAGAATTCCTGTTAGGAATCCTAATAATACTTTATACGATGCGTTAATCAAAGCCGAGACCTCAACATTAGCGATCACTTGTCTATAATAATGACTAGTTAGGTGTAAATTCTTAGACAGTAGAAGGAATTTACAATTCTACCGCAAACTTATACGATATAGGTAAGTCGTCATGCTCATTTGGAAGTCACTTTGATGCAATCGGACCGCCTGCAGCGATTGGAATCACAGCATAGTTGTCGCAATTATGCTCCCACGAATGCTCGCGTTGCTGTAATTAAATTCTTATTGAATTGAAAACTTATTTAATAGACTAAGCCGTAACGCTCATTCCAGTTAAGTCCGCTTTTGTCGACTAAAGGCTCATTTCCGTGCATCGCGTCTAAATGCGACCGCGCGCGTTTAAATGCTTACGACTGTCGTGCGACAATAACCAATATATAAAAATGTATGGCGCGGCTTACGTACCGGGTTTTTTTTTTTTTTTTTTTTTTTTTTTTTTTTGCGGTGGGCTATGGACGTCGCACCCCGCCAAATCGGTCCGGGGTGACGGAAGAGGCGGCGCGCAACCCCATTGACCCACCCTGCAAGCACCGAGGCTAGCGAGTCCCACACCCCGTTCCGGGGGGTGGTGCGTAAATGCATTCGGACCACTGCGTTACCAAAAAAAGAAAAGAAAAAGCGGCTAACGTCATTCGTCCCTTACGACTGTCGCGGTCCTCGGAAACAGCGCCTGCTGAAAATAACGATTCCAAATGTACGAACGCCTGCATAATATCCTTAAGAATGACGACGAAGAGTTGACAGGGAGAACTTATAATATTAACCTCTCACCATCACCAAAAATTGAAATATAATGAAAAGTGTTTTTATTTTGCGTTGAATCCTATTGTAAAAAAAAAATATTCACATAATATTGTATTTCATAAAATATAATTTTGATCCGACAAGCGGAAGGGCGAAGATGTTGATCTTCCTTCGGGTCTTAGACCAAAATATTCGTCATTAGGTAACCTACTTCGGCCGCCTAGAAATATAATAGAAAAATACTTTTCAACAGCGGTATAGTTGATCTTTATCGGTCGACCTCCCTTTCAAAGGAAAGGTCACACTGCTTTTGTTATTTATCAAAAGGGAAATAGTATTGATAAATATTTTACATATTAGCTATTCCCCCAGCTTCGGTAGTGTACTTACACTATAATATAATTTTCTTTAATATTTTGGGGCACTCTTTATCTTATGCCTGTAGTTGACCTATGCTATAAATTTATATAGATTTCGTGATACTTTTTTTCCTGTATGATAGGTACTATAATAGTACTATAATACACATTTTCCTTATGGCTAAAAATGTTTTAAAAGCGAAAATTCAAGACAATCGGCTCAGCAGTTAAGCCGTAAAAGCATAACAAACAAAGAAATAATATTACCTAGTTACAATTAATTTGTCTCTTATTATAAGATCATGATACCTCATTAAAAATTTAAAACAAATTTGTTACTAATGTGTCGATTATCTAGTAACGCATTAAAAATATCTTCTTGTTATTATCTAATAATTGCCCGAATCGAAAACATTTAATGCCACTGCTCGGCTTTTATTTTTTGCAGTATTATATTCCAGTCTAAGACATTTTTTTTATAAACACACTATACCTACGCCACAACAAGATTCTGGAATAACGCTATAAGCCTATCTAAAGATTTTATCGATTTTTTTTTTATTTTTAATTTAATTACATTTCAAACAATTTTCAGTGTTACAATAACAAACTCTATAAAATCCGTAAAAATAAATTATATTTCAAATGCATAATACTCGCGTAAACATCAGAAATTATTATAATAAGGTTTCATTTCAATCCGAGTGAAAATTCCTAAGATTAACGCATTCAAACTAACTAATCTTCAGCTTTATAATAGTAAATTAGATTTTATCCACATCAAAGCAGTGACTTAGAAATAAACTGTAGATTTCCCTCATTATATAAGCACGATAGAAAAGGGCGACCATTAGTTAAATTGTTGAAAGCCGGTTACAGTCCTGGTCGCACGCTACGAGGTCAATTTCCATTGTAATACGACCACAGAGCTACCAAGGACTGACTTTAAGGCCACTGTTTAAGAGATAACACAATTAGCAACAGCTATTGCGGTTCTCTTCATAGGTTACAGTTAAATTTGCTATATATAGTATTATTTTCCGTGTGGTGACAGAGTAAGAATACAATTCACCACGCCCTATCTTACCCGTGGGTGATCGTAAGAGACCACTAATGGATATAAAACGCATATAACAGCTATGCAAGAGAAGGAAAACTCGAAACAAAACTCTATACCAACACGTTTGACCAGCGTGGTATAGTAGGTTAATTTCCCTCCAAATACGGAGGAGGCCCGAGCCCAACAATGAGATATATATGGGCTGTGATGATGATGATGATACATAGTATGTGTATCGGTCTGTAGATAATAAGACGTTATTTATATGTATTAAGAATAACCTTTCTGTTTGTTGGGTTTTAATTTGTGGCAGACAAGCAAGCAGTCAGCAAATTAGAGTTTCATTCATCCATCCATTAGCATGTAGACGTTAACTGTTAGACGATGACCTCCCCATGAGAATACCACTCAGAACGGTCTTCTGCTACTTGTATCCAAACGCGCTAAAGCTTTTGAGATGTCGTCAGTCCTAGGAGGGATCCTCCGACGCTGCATCGTCCAATTCGCGTACGTCAGTCGAGAACTTTTCTTCAATGCTTGTCAGTTCAATTCTTAGAGCTAAGTCGGTTACATCTGTTCTTCTAGGGATTACCGTATTCCAGATTTTATAACGTAGAAAAATACCGTGCATAGCCATCTCTGTAGTACACCAAGTTTGAACCTTTCTATGACATTAAAAGTGGTCTTTTAATGTCGTTTCAAGAAAAAGTACGTTATCTAATACAGAAATGAATGTTTAAATGAAATATGTATATAATTATTGTATAACTCCTGAAATTAAAGTATTCAGTAATCAAATAAAAATATATATTATTAGGACATTGCAGAAAAAGAGATCTCTAGAAAATATTCACTTCAGCTCATATACGTCCCACTGTGGGCCTTGCACCTCCTCCGTAATGGAAGGGAAATTGATCTACTATACCACGCTGGTCAGAAGTGTTGATATAAGGATTTCTTTCGAGTTATCCTTCTCTTGCTATGTGCATTTTATACAAACATACATACATATCACCACGCCATATCCCTTGCAGGGTAGGCAGAGAGAACAGAGTGCCAGAGAACTCTACCTCTGCATACTTCACTCGCTTCCTCAACATTCATAATTCTCTTCATACACGCTCGCCGGTTTCGGAGACTCTTGACTCCACCTTCCTTCAGTACATGACCGATCTGGTCTAGGTAGCTTAGTCTCGGTCTCCCTCGGTACCTACATCCTTCCACTTTCGCATTGTATATCTTCTTAACCAGACGTTCGTTCGGCATTCTTTCCACATGTCCGAACCATCGGAGCATGCCCTTTCGCATCTTTACACCAATACTCTCTTTCATACCTACTCGCTCTCTTACGTCGTCGTTACGAATGCGGTCGGTCAGCCTAACTCCACAGATTTTCCGCAGAGATCGCATTTCGACCGCATTAATTTTTTTTTTTTTTGCAGTTTATCCCTCTTCTTTTTACGATCAACCATAGGTATAATAGAGAGTGGTGAATTGTATTTTTAGTCCGTCATCACACGGATAGAAAATATTACAAAAATTAATTAATATCACTATTATATATATAAAATCTTGAATAACAATAAAATTGATTTTTTTTGTTTGTGAAATTTCATACATTTTATGTTCATATATTTAAACTCAAACTTTCGTTTAAATTCTTGCAAAAATATGATCGTTTATATGTAAATTTTTAAACGCAATTTTAAAATAAAATTTTCATTCATTCTGCCTCTACACACACATACATTAGACAGCAATTGAAACCAGTACATGAAACTATAATTGATTTTAAGGACTTTTATTTTTATTTTATTTTTAGACTCATGTAAAACAACGTCTATGGGGTCAGCTAATTATCGTCATCATCATCATCACAGCCCATATATGTCCCACTGTTGGGCTCGGGCCTCCTCCGTAATGGGAGGGAAATTAACCTACTATACCACGCTGGTCAGACGTGTTGGTATAGGGTTTTGTTTCGAGATTTCCTTCTCTTGCATAGATATTATATGCATTTCAGCTAATTATATTTAAAATTATATGCCAACAAACTATTCAGAAATTTGTATGAACACCTATCAATTAGCCTTAATTATATCATACGATACTCACAAGGAAAGTATATTTTTTACATCATATATTTAATCCGTCACCAGATTGGACAGATTATGTGATAATAAATTTCCTAATAGCCATATTACACGCGAATAAATACTAGTAGCGTAACACAAGATGACAAAACCACACAAGATTAATGTTTTAATAACAATACTAATGATTCTTGTTAACTGCTAAATATATTAAAACTTTAATAACTACGTCGACCGTACAGAGAGAGCTAACGTGTCACATAATTAAGTACAAACGTAATTTAATTTTTCATATTATTATAACAGTTAACTAATACAATATTTTATAATTAAAATTAATTAATTTACGCAAGTTTTCGTTCTTTTTTTTTATTAAAGGCTTTGTCGCTTAGCGACCATGTTATAATACATTTACATTTCTCTTACTAATCTAATACTAATGGAATAATAATATTAATGAAATACTAATCTAATATTACTGAGTTTAATAGTGGTAGGACCACGCTGTTGACAGTTCTCTGTCTGCAGCCGCGGGCCGGTCCGTTCGGGGTAGTACCACACTCTCGCAGAAGATCGACGTCTGAGTAATGGCACATTGCTATTGCGCGTCGTTCGGTGAGCGAGAGAGCCGGAAGCCCAACTGGGTGGGTTTGGGTTTTGTTTTGGTAGGCAGCGGCCTAGTTATACCCTTGATATCGCTAAGGTCCATGGGCGGCAGTGACACTTTCCATCAGATGTGCTGCTTGCTCGTTTGCCACCATAAGCAATAAAAAAAAATACTGTTATTACTTACTAATACTAATCTAAAACTAATTTAGATAACCTATAAAACAAATTAGCATGTTCAGCGGTAGGATATGCTAAAATGGAGTTACAGAACCCAATGTCAAATAAATAATACGCAAGTTTTAAAGATGTTAGTGAATCGCCAAATTAATATAGGTACTACATAATCATAGGATTTTTTATTGCGTTTACCGGCATGCGAGTAAGCTATCCACCTGATAGAAGCGGTTATTACCACTTCATGTGTCACTGAAATATTAGGACACAGTTTCAGTTTGGAATATCATAAGGTTTGAGTCTCCGATCATATCCCTTATCAAAGGAAGTGCTGCAACTACTTGCTACTACTCAGACTTCGATATTACTGCTTTGAACGAAATGATCTACTAATGGCTAGAGACAGAAATCTGTCAACAGCGTGTCTCTACGGGGCCTAGTGTGATGTTTACAAGTTTTGTTGGGAAATACATTTACGTTAGCCGAGGGCATGGATAGATGGTCCAGAGAAATTTCAATCGGTTAAAGCCTTTCTCAAAGGGAGAATTACCAAAGGAATTCCACATTTATTCGTGTGGTAACGGAGTAAGAATACCATTCACCACCCCCTATCTCAACCGTGGGTGATCGTAGGAGACGACTTAGGGATATAAGGCGAATATAGCAGCGATGCAAGAGAAGTAAAATTCGGAACAAAACCCTATACCAACGTCGAGAAGTATGTTGTAGGGTGGGTCTACGGGGTCGTGCGCCACTTCTCCGTCGCCCCGGACGGATTACCGTATCCCGCCGCCAAAAAAAAAGCATTCTCAAGTATGAGCCAAGATGATGATAATGATAAACGTGAATTCAGTAATCAATATAAATGCTTATTTAATACAAATGATTTTAAAATTATTTAAACATTGAACAAACACGTTTGTTTTAAATGACGGTGTTGTAGACATTGCCAAATTAACCGTAACTTTTGTGTATCATGCTTTAATTGGCAACATTTTAATTATTGATTCAACCTGAATTTTGGCGGGTATGTGAAAATGTCATGTTGAGCTCTCAAATTATAATATATTCGATATTTTAGTATTTTATACAGTTATATTGAATTATTTTGCGACTTTTTTATGTAATATAATACAGGGAAAGTGCTGAACTGTAGTGAATATGATAATATAGTAGTTTACGTGTATTTTCACGTGATGATAAAATTTCCAGAGGAATCGTTCATCAACGACATGACTTATTGACGAAATATTAATATGAATAAACTTCAGACAAAGAAATGGAATATAATACTATAAGTTATGAAGAAAATTAAACAAAACCTCATTATATTCAGTTGGTTACACTAACAATGTATTCGACTAAAGGACTTTGTATCCATGATCATGAATAAATATTAATAAAATAATAATAATTCAACGTCTTTATTACACTTGATTTTATCATTTGTAGTTTTTTTTTAAATAATGTATTCAACTTCTAAATAAACAAAACCTCATTATATTCAGTGAAGAAAATTAAACAAAACCTCATTATATTCAGTTGGTTACACTAACAATGTATTCGACTAAAGGACTTTGTATCCATGATCATGAATAAATATTAATAAAATAATAATAATTCAACGTCTTTATTACACTTGATTTTATCATTTGTAGTTTTTTTTTAAATAATGTATTCAACTTCTAAATAATAGCACTAGGAATTTTTAAATAATTTTACGTCATGGTGCCTCATTATCATTATTCAGCTTTCAGTCATCCTCTGGTAAACGTAGGCCTTTTCCAATGCCACATGCTGGGGTCATTCTTTGCCGAGGTTATTATCCATAATCGCCACAATTAAAAAGGGGGTTCGCGATCACTGTAAAGTGATATACGTTTGTCAAAAGGTATCCACGTAGGTAGGTGGTAGCTAGGTAGGTAGGTAGGTGGTAGAAAACAAGTGATCGCGCAGCCGTTTTTACAATGCCCACAGACAAGTGAGTCCATTTTATATAGGTATATTTCAAGTTTTGATTATATTATGTGAACTGATTATTTCTACGCCTATATTCTTACCACCTTCTAAATTTCTCTGCGTCTTGATATCATCTGAATATTCCATAGAACTCCGAAAAACGAGAATGGTTTCAAGTTATTTTAATGGAATGTTTCTGGTGGATAAATGGTGGTAGTGATTACTGCTGATAGACAATAGTTTTAATTAAGCAATAATAGTAAATATTGATCGAAAAACATTAAGCCATTGGTGATTTAGAGACATGTCGCTTTTAGTTTGCATATTGTGTACCTATCAGAGAGATTTAACAAGATATTATTTACGATACATATATACTAAAAAATCAACTAACTGATGTACAAATAAAACTAGAAATGATATGTTATCGCTCTATTTTAAATGAATAATTTGTCAGAGCCGGAAGCCCAATTGGGTGGGTTTGGTGTTTATATTGGTAGGCAGCGGCCTATTTATACCCTTGGTATTGCAAAGGTCCATGGGCGGTAGTGACACTTGCCATCAGGTGTGCTGCTTGCTCGTTTGCCACCATTAGCAATAAAATAATAATAATAATACACGTTTAATTTTTCATGTCCAATGTTTTCTATGCGTACCTATATCAAAGAGTAAGAAATGAATTCAAAGCTAATTCTATTCCCGTCGATGTAAAAGTAAGGGGATGGTGATATAATGGATTCTTAAATTAACGTTAAGAAAGGATATGTAAAACCAAAGAAAGCCGGAGATATCTGTAATTAGATAATTTGATCCATCCATCGGGTATGGTGACTTAGTAGATTCTTAACATTGAGAAAGGATAAGTAAAACATAAGTGAGCCGGTGTATATCTGTAAGTAGACAGTTTAATCCATCCTCCATCAGCTTAATGACGTCCACAGCTGGATATAGCTCTTCCCAAGGGATAAAACCATAATCACCATATTTAGCAGAGTGGTTTACGTTCGTAGTGGATGTTTTAAGTTTATCATGAGAATATTGCTGGGTGTTCTCCTAGTAATTCTCTTAGCCTAGTTTTACGACTCTGACGGGAAGGTTAGGGGTGATGATATGGATAATGATAGTTTGGTAGTGACAAAAAAGTAAAGCTCGAAAAGCTTATATCAACATTTTTGACAAGTTTGATACAATACGCCAGTTTTCCCCTTCAATTTGGAAGATTCTAGTTCTCAACAGATTTCGAAATCGAAAATTGAGGTAACAATTGCCAGAGAAAAAAACAAAATATGACTCCTAGCAATATCTCAATATGCTTCTATAAAAGTTTTAAACCAATTAGGTACATCCCGCGGAGGCTTTATAGAGCCGGCACCACGAGCCTCAGTTCAATGACCAGACAAAAAATCTTAAGTTATGTATTGTATGAAGGCTATCTAGGAAGTAGGCAAACAATCTTATTGGACAATCTACTACTAAATGTTACAAATGATATAATCATTTGTAATATTAAAGAATTATACAATAATTAATTGAGATTCACTAATAATTAATTCATACGACTTTGGAATAAAATAAATTGATTAAATGATAACATACGCCTTTAAATCCTTAAAACTATTAGAAAAGTAGTGGAAATAGTTTTAAAATGCATTAGATAAAAAAGTTTTGTCATCGAAATGCAATAAACACTATTCGAAAGAAACTTTATCAGGAACGGAACATGCGCGGTAGCGCTTTCCGATGTAAACAAACTAAACTTTCTAAAAGTTTTTCAAAGTATACAAAACCTACCTTATAGGATAAATGCAGTCATACCATATCCAAAACCTTATGTTAACGACACAATCCACTTAGAATCATAACATTCTTTCAAAACACAGAATCAAAACTAGTTGCTTCACTAACACTTCTGTTGCCGCACTTTTTAACTGAGATTTATTTTTAAACACTCTAATAATAGGTCATATAACACTTAGTAGTATAACAAGTATTTTTTTCATTTATTCTATTATTAGTCATAGGTATTTGTAACGTAATAACTTAAAAAACCGCTGTAAACACTCAGAGCAACACTCGGCACGCGACGGCCATCTTCCGCCAACGCGCGGATTAAGATTATATTCACTAGAGGACGCTACAGTATCGAATTTATAATTCATCTCACTCGTAATCCGTTGTACGATGTTTTGTAATGGCATTTGGTTTAAATTTTGTAATGAATATATTTAGTTATTTGTTCTTTATTTATCTATTTATATGATTTGCTTTTTTTTCTAAATTATTCAATGAATGGTGCAACATATGGGTTATATAGCTAGCAACATTTATATCAAACTTGCCAGGATCAAGGCTCATTTGGTAGAACATTAATGCAATTAAAAACTAAGATAATTACTGTATTTAAAAACAATTATTTAGTCTACTAGTATTGGTTGTAATATAATGTTTTCATTAGTAAATCGATTATGATTATTATTAACAAATATTTTTTTAAAACTTATTTATAACAATACAACAACAACAGTTAAAGCAATTTCATTGGGTTACTCAATTGTTATAACCGTTCCCATCCATCCATCAGCCCTTAAAGATCCACTGTTGAACATAGGCCTCCTCACGAGAATGCCATTTGCAACGGTCCTGTGCTGCTCCTGAAATAAATCATTCCAAACGGCATAACCGTTTGGTATGATTTATTTATAACTTAGAATGATTTAGAATATTTATACAATTTCTTTTTGTACACAAATACACTTTTTTAGTAAAAAATAGGGGACATGTTCTAAAATTATTATATTTTAATATCCAATCTATCAAAGTCTGGATTCAAAAATACATATTTGTGGTGCGCTAGATTTTCTTGGACGATGCGAGGCATTTACAAATTTCTTTGCTCCTTTAGGCCAAATCGTAATCTCACAGAAGGCAGAACCCAGTTCTAATTTCTGATTCTGACAATCACAACTTAGACCCTTTTTTTTGCTGTGGTCTATGAGTGGTCACGCCCCACCAAATCGGTCCCGGGCGACGGAAGAGGCGACGCACAATTCTATAGACCCACACTGCAAAGTGCCTCTCATCGCCGTGCGAGCGGGCCACCGGTAACCGATCTTTGTTACCGAAGGTAGCCTGCCTGGCGGTTTACCCTTACGGGTTCCTCTCGAGTCGACGCCTCGACAGCTTTCGCCGTCGGGCGGTCTTCCTCACGCGGTGGCCTCACTTCGGGTGACCGGACTAGTCCTCGGTCCGATCACCCGATGCCTCAGCTAGGGATCACAACTCAGACCCACATCAGTGACAAATCGGTCCAGTAATTGCATCGTATTCACTCTTGATCACATGCTTATAGTTGATTTATGCTAAATTGGCTCGGCGCGCACCTCAGTCTTTAAATTTTAAAGTGTCAACAAGGCGCCAACTCAAACAACAACTCCAACATTAAAAGTCTTTTGCACTGGAACACTGTCATGTAGTCTAGGTAGCCAAATAAAATATGTACCTACTTCTTCAATATTTCCGGACTATAACAAATATGTCATTGGGGAAAGAAATGATGAAATTATAACATAAAACTCTAAATTAAAATCCATAGGCTTAAACATTATTTTACTGTGATACCACTTAGAGATTCTCAATTTTTGGAGAAGCCTAGAACTATATTTAAGGACGGATCATGAATTCGTAGAGCCCTAAGCTTATTTCACACTGAGGTCTACTAATTAGTCAACTAACTGTCACTCTGTCAAGAAAGTCTTTTCCCACAATGAACATGATGAAACTATTAGAAAAATGAGACAGTAGAATTTTTTATTATTTTATTTTATTCCTTTACTTAAAAATGTTTTGCAATAAAAAGTTTATTGTATAGTAATTAGTTTTTAGTATAATGCAGTGTACAAACAGTACTGTGTACTGTAATCGTTCTTAATTATGTTTACACTTAAATTAAAGCAGACATTCTGTATTTTAATGCTGTAAATTATTTTATGTGAATGAAGAAGAATAATTGTCGTGTATGAAGAGAATTATGAATGTTGAGGAAGCGAGTGAAGTATGCAGAGATAGAGTTCTCTGGCACTCTGTTCTCTCTGCCTACCCTGCAAGGGATATGGCGTGATGATATGTATGTATGTATGTAAATTATTTTATTTCCTCTTTATAATGTTAAATCACAATTCATGGAAACAATTATAAATGATTTAGTCGATAGTTTAACATTGTTGTTCTATATTCGTTTCCTATTATACGATTCATGAGAAAGATCGAAAACAAGTGACAAATAATTCCCCGTTTCATTCGATACACGTGTTTATCGATTTACCTAACGATTACCAATCGTATATATTTTTTTATTATTTTATATAACTTACTTTTTAATACAGCGTATCATTTATTAATGGGGACTGAGGCATCCTTGTGTCCACAGGGTCCTGAGCTGCAGCCCAAAAATACCCAAGTAAATCTGCCCCTGACTATATCAACTAGTAGAAAATATACTCGTTCACAAATTACTGAGACTAAAAAATACTTGTTGATAGGCTGATCAGTTTTATCCCTACGGCAATTTTAAAATATCAGCAAATATTTAGACAGAATTGCTTTCTTTTATTCGACCGAACAATATTGACTTCTTATTCTTTTGCAGCACCTGAACTAAAGTTGTCTTTTCTTAGTAGAATTTTTATATCTCGTTTGTTAGCATTGGTTACTGTCAGTTAATTTTGACAATACCTACTTTTGACAGCCTTAAGATAAAACTGTAATGTAAACAATTGGACTTAGACAATGAACCGACATGACTGACGACTAAAATATAAATCTATTATAATTTTTTAAACTTATTTTACTTGACATTGGCGAAGTTGTGGTTAATCACTCACAGAGGCCATTCACTAAGAAGAAGAAGAAGAAGAACAATTGTGTGGGACGTGACTGATGACTAAAAATATAAATCTATTATAATTTTTAAACTTATTTTACTTGACATTGGCGAAGTTATGGTTAATCACTCACAGAAGCCATTCACTAAGAAGAAGAACAATTGTGTGATGTAAATAATATTTTAATCATTCAGTTAATAATGACAATAGTTTTAAATTATTAACCAAATAGAAGAAAAATTGAAAAGATAACCTTAAAATTAATTTTTGTTTTGTTGAGTTTAGGTTCCTTGTTCTTTCAATCGTTAATCTAAATTAAATTGAGCTATTGCGAAATCGTGTGACCGCTACTATATATAGGAAAAAAAAAACAAAATGTTATTATATTGCCTTTTGATAACCAGCTTACCATTATTTTTCAGTTAGAGTTTAATAAGGAAAAGGATGTAGGTACCGGGGGTGACCGAGACTAACCTACCTAGACCAGATTGATTACGTACTGAAGGAAGGTGGACTCAACAAAACCGGCGAGCGTGTATGAAGAGAATTATGAATGTTGAGGAAGCGAGTGAAGTATGCAAGAATAGAGTTCTCTGGCACTCTGTTCTCTTTGCCTACCCTGCAAAGGATATGGCGTGATGATATGTATGTATGTATGTAGAGTTCAACAATGGTAATTTTTTAATGAGGCAAGTGATGAGTAATATAACTTAATAAATATGCAGAATAAGTGCAAAAAACGTTAAATGAATTGCATGTGAGATGTGTATGAAATTAAAAGGCTACTTAAGAACTACACGAAAGTATGTATATGCCGTCTATGTAGCCCTGTTGCTCTGTTGAGAATGATTATTTTGTTAGCTTAGATTGATTCCTTTGTTGAACACTCGGTGGGTGGAGTATAGATAGTTTAAATCTGCATAACTTGTGTAGTTTTATTTGAAAATGTTGTATTTATATAACAAATGACAATTCTAGAAATGTCAGTAGGTGAAACCTAATTTAAAACTCTTCAAATATAACCTGCCACTCTTTTATTACATATACCAATCAAAATCTAATATACTGCTCTAAGCATGTCTATGATGTAATCATATGCTTTAGTGAGTTTTCAGGACTGTATGAAGTATGACATTGATAAATGAGGAGTGTACACATACCTAACATCCAAGAAAAAAAAACAAGACATTGCATCAACTCTTATTAATTTAAACAAATTCATTTATTATGCATAAGCCTCCAAAGGGCACTTACATATTGTTCATATTAAATGTTTTTTCTAAAATAAATTCAAATGAATCTATCAACGGATTGGAGAGCGGCCACAAACTGAAAACTGGCAGGAGACTTAACAGGCCTGTTACTTTTTAAATTACACATACACATACATATCATCACGCCATATCCCTTGCAGGGTAGGCAGAGAGGACAGAGTGCCAGAGAACTCTATCTTTGCATACTTCACTCGCTTGCTCAACATTCATAATTCTCTTCATACACGCTCGCCGATTTCGGAGACTCTTGACTCCACCTTCCTTCAGTGCATGACCGATCTGGTCTAGGTAGGTTAGTCTCGCTCTGCCCCGGTACCTACATCCTTCCACTTTCGCATTGTATATCTTCTTAACCAGATGTTCGTTCGGCATTCTTTCCACATGTCCGAACCGTCGGAGCATCTTTACACCAATACTATCTTTCATACCTACTCGCTTTCTTACGTCGTCGTTACGAATGCGTTTGGTCAGCCTTACTCCACAGATTTTCCGCAGAGATCGCATTTCGACCACATTAATTTTACTTTCATACCCTTTTCTGCATACCCAACTCTCGCTTCCATACAGTAATGTTGGGACAAGCACTGCGTTATGTATTGCTACACGTGCCTTCTGGCTGAGGTGGTGGCTGCCGAGAAGTTGCCCCAACGCTCCGTTCACTCTATTTCCTGCATTCAATCTTCGCTCTATATCAGTGGTGTACCTTCCATCTCTGCTAAATCCACATCCAAGATATACAAATCCATCCACTTGCTCTAGTACATCATCGTTCTGGCTTCATCTCTTTCAAAGACCATTATTTTGGTTTTGCTCACATTCACGCGTAGACCGTAGTTTTTAAATTACATATTTAGAAAAAATTATTGGATACATGTTTAAAGAATCAATTCCAGTGAGATGCCCTTCGAGCAAGGAATTATTTTTAAAGGTGAAATACAAAATTAAAATATCTAATAAGACTAGGTTAAAGATTATGATATTCTCAAACTATTGAATGTTTATGGCTTAGTTGACAGTCCAATAATGTCATGAGTTCATATATGCTAATATGTACACCTTATTTGTATGGTGGCTATAATATATAATAATAATATAGTAATAATAAGAATACAATGCCACAGAAAAAGAAAGGGTGACCACCCCTTCCGTTACCTTGTAGTTGAATGTAAAACGACTCAAGGAATACAAGAAGATACACTGCAAGAGATACAAAATTAAATCCTTTACGATCTTAACTCACTATTATGATATAGTAGTTTATTTTCCTCTCATAGCTGTTTGGCAGCGGCTATGAATACTACCAACCCTTACTTTGCTTGTGGATGTCGTAAAAGACGACTAAGAGCCTTATAACGACCTGGGCCAACTCCATCTGATGCCGATTGATCAACAATTACATTCCCAAAGAGGGTTGACGTCTGGCAGGCGGCCGGTAGTAAAGCTATTGCCAGTAACTTTTACAATATGTACTATTATAGAAGAGTACATATTGCTAAGAGTTTATACTACTCTTATCGGAATTACTTGGGGTCAATAACCCGCTAACCCCATAACAAGTAGTTTTTAGTTGCTTGAGATATAGTTAATCAAATCTGCTGCTATGCTTTGCTTCTTGAACGTATATATTTGTCTAGTATTTCTTTAAAAATATTTTTATTTTCTAAGACTACAAATCTAAGGTAAGTAATGCAGGTTAAAATAAAAACTTTTTAAAAATTAACTTCAGCGCCATCTCGTGATACTTTTAAGTACTTTTAGTGTTGCTAATGTTGCTATTGAATTTTAGAATACTGGTACTTATATAAAATAAGATACGAGATGGCGTTAGCATTTTGATGCTCAGTTTAAATTTTTATCTTCGAATACAATATTACAATAATGTAACGCTGTAATTGCGAAAGAGCTGGAATTTCAAGTTTCTGGGTGGGTTTTGCTTAATAGGCGGCCTAGCTGTATTACAAATATTCACGAGCGGCAGTGACACTTTCCATCAGGTGTGTTGTTTGCTGATAAGAATGCTTTTCTAAAGTAATAGTTTTTATTTCGCCATCTATAGTTTATATATAAGGTTTGAGCTTAAAACTAGACAAATTATATTATTTTTTAATTTTTAGTCTTCAGATTTTATTATTAGTGATGATTTAATTTTGAATGAGTTTTTTTTATTGTTCATGGTGGTAAACGAGTAAGTAGCACATCTGGTGGTAAGTGTTACTGCCGCCCATGGACCTTTGCAAGACCAGGGGTGCCTAATAATAAAAACCTCGACGAATTGCTCAACAAACGAAGCACAACACCACATCGCCATTGCTCAGAAGTCAATTTCCTGTGCGATTGTGGTACAATCGAAAGAAAGACAAAACAAAGACTGCACAGATGGCATAGTGGTTAAGATACCGACCTTCCGTGCCAGTGCCATGAGTTCGATTCCAACGCAGTACTGCATCTGGGTGACTGAGTCTGGGTGTAATTTGACTGCGTTAATTGCATGTTTATAAATACCCCCGCAATACAAGGATTGTTTCCTTAGTGCAGAATGGTGCTTTTTTTTCCAAGACCGCGTTCCGTGTGCTGAGTGTGAGTTTTGTCGTTAACATTACGCGCTCTACGACGTGCGCGTAAGCATGCTATTTGTATGAAGAAATATACAGCGCCACTAGTGGCGCGTTTTTGAAACTACATTTCTTCATACAAATCGCATGCTTACGCGCACGCTGTCGAGCGCGTATTGTTAACGACAAAACTCACACTCAGCACACCGGTGACCTACCCGTACGGCGCGCGGCGTCGAAAGGTACATTGTTGAGCGGGTCTGCGGGACCTTGCGTCGTTCCCCTGTCGCCCCGGACGGATTAGCTGGGACAGAAGTACCGTAGCCCGTCGCCAAAAAAAGGGTGGTGTCTTAAAAAAAATTCCGGACGGAATGACCCGCGGCTGTAGACGGAATATTAACTGTGACCCTGCTCCTATTAATATTGATATGAGTTCTGTGTTATCTACATAAAAACGAAGGTAAAATCTTTTCTTGCTCACATTTAACTGTCGGATAGAATATAGTCGCTTAATTTTACATGACCAGTCGTTGTCAGAGCATAGGTTGGTAGCTAATGCCTACCTACTACCTACGCTAATCAAAAAAGTCAAAGCACAAAACACAATAGGTACCTACTTACTTAATATTCATATTGCCTTTTTCAATTAATAAAATCAGACTACAATTAGGTGGCCTATAAATTTGTATTTATGAGCTGATGCTGAGTTAATTAAATAATACAGAATACTAATATAATGTACATAAAAATCATCATCCTCATCAAAGTCCATGTATATCCCACTGTTGGGCTCGCGCCTCCTCTGTATTGGGAGAGAAATTAACCTACTATACCACACTGGTCAGACGTGTTGGTATAGACTTTTGTTTCGAGTTTTCCTTCTCTCGCATTGATGTTGATCGATGTGATCACCCACGGGTAAGATAGGGTGTGGTGAATTGTATTCTTACTCCGTCACCACATGGATAGATAAAAATACATACATAAAAATACATGTAGATAAATGTTTTTATTTTCTATGACAATTTACACACAAGAAGATATACAATGTGAAAGTGGAAGGATGTAGGTACCGGGGGAGACTGAGACTAATTTAGCTAGACCAGATTGGTCACGTACTGAAGGAAGGTGGAGTCAAGAGTCTCCGAAACCGGCGAGCGTGTATGAAGAGAATTATGAATGTTGAGGAAGCGAGTGAAGTATGCAAGGATAGAGTTCTCTGGCACTCTGTTCTCTCTGCCTACCTTGCAAGGGATATGGCGGGATGATATGTATGTATGTACAATTTACATCCTTCATATACACATTATAACCATGATTTATTCTAATTACCAATGATTGACATAATATGTTCTATTTTTAGTAGGGGCAGGACCACGCTGTTGACATTTGTCTGTCTACAGTCGCGGGCCTGTCCATCCGGGGTAGTACCACACTCTGACAGAAGATCGACATCTGAGTAATTGCAATAGGCTATTGCGATTCGTTCTTTGAGCGAGAGAGCCAGAAGCCCAACTGGGTGGGTTTGAGTTCTGTATTGGTAGGCCACTGCCTAGCTATACTCTTGGTATTGCAAAGGACCATGGGCGGCAGTAACACTTACCACCAGGTGTGCTGTTTGCTCGTTTGCCACCATAAAACTGCTGCAATGATAGATATCGCAAACGTCTTGGCAATAGATTTATGACCGGCCGATTGCTTGATATTGATTGAGAGAGTGTAATTGTTGACCAGACGATGCCAACTGGAGTTTGACCAGGAAGATGTAAACCTCTTAGTTGGCTTTTACGACATCCACGAGTAATGTATGTGTTTGTAGTATTCGTAGCTGTTTTCTTAATGACAACCAAAATTCTAAAGACTATTCCCTTAACTTAAAATATTTTAGTAATACGAAAAACTATTGAAAAGCAATATCTGAAGTTATGTCTTACTAGAAATTGCAATTGGAAAATAGTATTAAAACTGTAATGGACTTTGAAACCAGTTGCGAAGTGTAACCCCCGAGGGATTTCAATATTATTGGGAATGCTTACTGAAATTTAGTTGGCGTTTTGCAACGATTTGGTGTAACTACAATTGATGACTAACGGATGTAAGGAGGCAAATCTGAAGGAAAGAAAGAAAGAAATAAACGTGTTTATTACCGAACGTGGTATAATTTGAACTCGTGGGAATACTAATAGGGTAATTAATAGAACCACAATTGTGTTCTGATTTTCTGTTAATCTTAGTATAAAAGTTCCGATAAGGTCGTTGACTTCTCGTTAACGAAACTATAGTGCGGTCTAATTTGATCACACTGCCATCTATCGAGTATGAGATAAAACAATTATTTAAAACAATTACACACTATGCACATGAATGAACAAAAGGACTTTATTTCAGAAAAAGACAATAAAATAATGAACTTAAAAGAACAAAAATAAATCATGATCATATTATAAATAATAAAAGATGTATATTACCGGAAAAGGTAGTCAGTTCAGCATGAGTTAGATGACAAGTTATCCAACGCTGATTTTCATTTACCAACCCATATGAGTCATTTAAAAATATATAGATATATATATGTATGATAAAATATGGGACTACGGTAAAATCCAGGTTTAGTTGAATTAACGAGTTAAAGTAGAAAAATAACCCTACATAGATTTGTAATTAATTAAGGTTCTGTAACCAAAGGGTAAAAGGGGACTCTGTTACTAAGACACCACATTCCGTCCGTTTGTTTATCACCAAGTTATTTATATCTTACTAGCGGCCCGACCCGGCTTCGCACGGGTGAACATTTATTTATTAAGCATTTTGGCATAAACGTACAGTAAATGTAGGACATACCTAAATAATAATGTATTTAGCAATAGTGTATCGCTGGCTTCCCTTGGTTTGATGGTTGAAAACAAAATGAGTAAACAGAATAAATGACATCAACTGGTAATTTTTAAAAACATTTCACCGAGGTTTAGAGTATAGGTATACTAATAATAATTAGATACATTATATATTTACCTACTATTACTGTATAAGTACTGATTATCACATATTTCATAGAATAAAAAATATAGCACCCCGACTTATGTGCTAAGTTTTTTTTACATTTATTTTTCCTTTTTGATTTATATTTTTTATTTATTTTAATGTAGTTTTTTTTATTTGTGTATCATTTCTTTATTCAAGTACTTTTTTTTTAGTTTTAGTATTTTATTTTAAAGACTTTTAAATTTTATTAGATTTTTATTTTAATTTGCCATTTTTACCTTAATGCTTCACTATACACTATGTTAGCAGTGGTATTTGTAGATGGCAATAAAACATATTGATTTTCAGGAGACCCTACTCGAGAAAGTGCAACATATAGTTGGCCATAAGAAAAGCACTCTTTTCTTAGATTGATGCCAACCATAGAAAAAGTTTGTCCCTGGGATTTATTTATTCTAAGAGCAAACAATATCTTTACAGGAAACTGTAATCTTTTAAAAGAAATAGGACAATCCGTCGGTATCATCGGGATCCGCGGAAAGTGAGCAAGCTGTCCGGCCGCGAGGCCGGTGATGATAATAGCTACAATCACATTGTCTCGCAATTCCATAACCAAAAGTCTTGTTCCATTACACATATTGGGAGGGTTTAAATTTCTCAGAGCGAGCCGCGCGGCTACCTATTTCATAGATGTGCCCCTCTCCTGCACTCCGCCCCCGCCGCACCGGCGCGTCACGGCGGCAAATTAATTTTATTTCAATTTTATTAAACTCGTAATATCTTTCGAATGGAGTGTCCGATATTAATAAAATAAAAAGTTATTTACAGGTATTTAAACAGCCTTGCTTGAGAAATCATTTATTTAGGTAAGGATTAAGGCAAAGGTATAAATAACTTGGTCTGATTATGGTCGACATTTCTATTAAATTTTAAAATATTAAAAAGTAGTTAGTGACATGACTACAATAGTAAGACACATGCTATCGCGACATTTTTTGTGGATATTGATATGTTCTTTAATATTGTGGAACATTTTTGGTTCTATTATCAATAGTTTTCGCAGCACATGCGATGAAAGATATTTTATGGGCGTTTTTTTACACCTTGGGTAACATTATTGTATTTTTAGTAGGGATCCTTATATTTTTCTTACAATTAAAATAGCCTATAATAATCAGTGATAATGTTGCATTCAAATGGTAAAAAAAATATTTAAATCGGTCCAGTACTTTTTGAGCCAATTCATTACAAACATACATACAAACCTTTCCTCTTTATAATATTAGTATAGATAAACTGTCATAGTTAGACAGTTGAAATTTTCACAGATGATGTATTTCTGTTGCCGTTATAACAATAAATAGTAAAAAACAGAATAAATGAATATTTAAGGGGGTTCCCATACAACAAACGTGATTTTTTTTCTCAATGTTGATAACGGATACAGGTACACGCCTAAGATATTCAAAGAATATTTAGTTATATATTCACTTTAAAAATAAATAATTAAATTAAAATAAAATAAATATTTAAGTGGGGCTCTCGTACAACAGATATGTTTTTTGTATTTTACAGATTATGGTACGGGACCCTCCGTGCGCGAGTCCGACTCGCACTTGTCTGGTTTCTTTCTAAATACTCATTATCTGATATATAATAATAATATAGCTAATATTAAAATAAATAATATTTAATTAATAAAATTTAATACAAAATAAAATCATAGTTTCATTTTATTTTATTATTATTAAATAATAGGTAAGATTTTAGTTTAATTTTGATAATATTATTTTAAAATGAATCATTGATATATGAAATAATATCTCTAAGGAATACATAATATTCACTACTTTAAACGTTTGAAGGTCTTTAATTGAAAAATTACTTATATGATGACGAGTTTGAAATACAGTCTCCCACAAATTTATCCATGGGAAACCCAAAAATCTGTTGAAGGATCAGGGACAGCGACGCTACTGGACAACTCATAACAGCAATTGCGATCGCCAATCAACTGGCCGAGTGTGGATATTATGGCATAATTCGCACTCGAGGCCTATCTAAATCTAAAGAAGGTGTATGGAAAGCAAGGATACATTATTAAAACCGATTTTGACTGTACAGCCTCTGCACAGCACTGGATAACGATATAATAACGATTGTAATAAAATGTGTCGTAATTTTAACTCAGTAATATTTGTTTAATTGTAATGACCTCTTTTTTTTTCTTTTTTTTTCTTCTTTTTTTTTCCCGCAGGGTGGACCATGGATGTGGTCGCGCCCCGACAAATCCATCCGTGGCAACAAAAGAGGCGGCGCGCAACCCCATGGACTCACCCTGCAAACAACTCTTTTCGCCGTGCGAGCGGGCCACCGGTACCCGATGTTTGTCTTCGGTGGCCCGCCCGGCGGTTTACCCTTACGGGTTCCTCTCGTGTCGACGCCCCGACAGCTTTCGCCGTCGGGGCGTCGCCCTCACGCGGTGGCCTCACGTCGGGTGACCGGACCATTCCCCGGTCCGATCACCCGAAGCCTCGGTTAGGGTGGCATCAGGCGCTGATATTCGCGCCTGCGCCGCCCCGGCCGCTGACGGCGGACCGGGTCACGGGAATTTTCCCAGACTCGTTCCGCCGCCTCCTTCTGCGAGATAACAGCCTCGCAGAATGCGATGACCGCGTCCCAATTCCTGACGCTGTCGACCATCGCTTTCGCGACAGCCGGAAGCGTCAGGTCGGCACCGATAACAGCGACGAGGTCACGGCGCTGCCCGTCCCAGCTCGAACATACCTCGAGCGTATGTTGCGCCGGGTCCTCGTCACTACTGCAATTGTGGCAGGACGGAGTCCACTCCCTACACTTTGAGGTTACCCGCCAGTAGAGGTCGGAGAGCATCTCCGCCTCTAGGTCCCACGGCAGTGTCCCGGCCAATAGGCATGCCGCCTCGGTAGACACCGTTTTTTCTTTTTTTTCCCCGCAGGGTGGACCATGGATGTGTCGCACCGACACACGGTACCCGCGAATGGCTCTGACCGCCACGGCTCGCTGTGGCCTCCACAGTACAGCCCTGAGCTGGGCGTTCAGAGCCCTCGCCCACACGGGTGCGCCGTACATGGCCATTGAGCGGATCACCCCCGCATACAGCCGTCGGCCCTCGAAACTGGGTCCGCCCACGTTTGGCATGAGGCGCGATAGGGCGGACGCCGCGCCGACCAGCCGGGGAGCAATCCTGCGGAAATGCTCCTGGAACCACCAACGCCCGTCGAGCACCAGACCCAAATACTTCATATGGGTCTGGATACTGATATGGATGGAGTTGACGACTAACGAGGCGCCGATAGGCAACCTTACACGGGGCCCATGAAAAAGAAGGGCCTCCGTCTTGTTTAGGGCCACCCTGAGCCCCAGCGCCTCGATTCGCCTGACCATTTCCTCGGTGCCGAGAGTGGCCAGGCTCGCCGCCTCTTCGAGTGTCCTGCCCCGGGCTGTGACGAGCGTGTCGTCAGCATAGCATATCACGCTCAGCCCTTTGGGTCACTCCCTCTCAATGCCCAGTCGTAACCGATGTCCCACAGAGTCGGCCCCAATACCGACCCCTGCGGAACACCGCACGATATGGGCGTCCGCACAATGTCCCCTGCGGGACTCGCGCAGAGCACACTGCGCCCCTGCAAATAGTCTGCCACCAGCCGCCTCAGGTACAAAGGCACTCATGGAATTGAGCGTCCGAAAGATCGGGCTCCACCTCTTCCAGGTGTCCGGGGCCGTCCCGGCTTTGGCAGGAGAACCAACCTCCCCTCTTTCCAGCACTCAGGGAACTGTCCAGACATCAAACAGGCGTTGTACAGTTGCCTGAGGCGAGGTTCCAGGTGCTCGAGGAGCAACGTCAACATCCGGACTGGAATTCCGTCCAGGCCGGGGGCCGTGGCGGCGGAACGAATCTTCGCTACAGCCGCCCCACTTCTGACTCCGTCACGGGCGGACTCGTCGGCCTCCCGGTCGTGATCTGGCGGAGCCATGACCGGGGGTGTGTGCTTCGACAGCCGCGGGAACAGCTCCTCGACCACCCTACAGAGGAAGTCGGGCTGGAGGATCTCGATGAGGGGGAGGGGACCTGCGCGCGAAGCTTATATAATTGTAATGACCTTTAAATTATTATATGACTACACAGATGTCGAAGTGCCAAGTGTCATGGAAATGATGCACTATCCATGTGGTGATGGAGCAAGAATACAGTTCACCACTCTCTATCTTAACCGTGGGTGATCGTAAGAGACGACTAAGGGATGTAAAAAGCATGAAGCTTCTTCAAGAAGGAAAACTCGAAAGCAAACCCTATACCAACACGTCTGAACAGCGTGGATAGTAGGTCAATATCCCTCCTATTATGGAGGAGGCTCGAACACAACAGTAGGACATACATGAGCTGAGATAATGATGATGATGATGAATGTGCACTAAGTCAGGGAGTAATTTGGGTTCTTTATTTAAATAATTACAAATTCCCTCACAACACAATATTTTCTTAATACAGGCCGTTCTTACTAAAAAGAATCCCTTTTTGTACCTTTTTTCCGTGTGGTGATGGAGTACAATTCATAATCCATCTCTTATCTGTGGGTGTCGTAAAAGAAGACTAGAGGATATAATATTCATATAACATCAAACTTGAAATAAAAGCCTATATCTTTTGATCGACCCGTCTGACCAGCGCAAAATCCCTTCTATTTTGGATGAAATTAGAGCCATTATGTTATAGCTGTATGGTAGCGGCGACGAATACTACCAACCCTTGCTTTTCTCGTGGATGTCGTAAAAGATGACTAGGAGCCTTATAACGACCTGGGCCAACTTCATCTGATGCCGTTTGGTCAACAATTGCATTCCCAAGGAGGGTTGACGTCTGGCAGGAGGCTGGTCCTAGAACTGTTGCCAATAACTTTTGCAATATGTACTATGAAAGAAGAGTACATATTGTATCGACCCTGTATAATAATTAATAGTCGTTAACACAAAACCTATGAGCAGAAGACAGTTACTTTATCGTTCAAAGTAGGTATAAACAGCTGAAATGAAACATGTTATTATATATAATATTGGTTATAGCGAGAATATATTTGAAAAATATGTAGAATTTTTAATTATTATTTCTATAGTAGGAAATTACTGGTACAATCCGGCTCGAAGGACCAGAAAGTGATGATGTGGCGAAGTGGACTGTAGGGGGTTTATGCCCGAGAAGTCATCGCCCGTTGGGCTACGCGGCTGGAGAGGCCTAGACACGGTGTCATTACCGTTGAGGCCCTCCAGCCCGTACTGATGGAATGGATGGAGCGGCAGCACGGGGTCCTCACCTTCCGACTGGTGCAGGTGTTAACGGGGCACGGGTGTTTCGGGAAATACCTGCACACGGTCGTGCACAGGGAATGGATTCCGGGCTGCCATCATTGCAGTAGTGACGGCGCAACATACGCTCGAGGAATGCTCGGGCTGGGACGAGCAGCGCCGCGACCTCGTCGCTATTATCGGTGCCGACCTGACGCTGCCGGCTGTCGCGAGGGCGATGGTCGACAGCGTCAGGAATTGGGACGCGGTCGCCGCCTTCTGCGAGGCTGTCATCTCGCAGAAGGAGGCGGCGGAACGGGCCCAGGAGGATTCCCGTGACCCGGGCCGCCGCCCGCGGCCGGGGCGGCGCAGGCGCGAATACCTGCGCCTGATGCCGCCCTAACCGAGGCTTCGGGTGATCGGACCGGGGAATTGTCCGGTCACCGGACGCGAGGCCACCGCGTGAGGACGACGCTTCGACGGCGAAATCTGTCGGGGCGTCGACAGGAGAGGAGCCCCGAGAGGGCATACCGCCGAGCGGGCCACCGAAGACAAAGATCGGGTACCGGTGGCCCTCTCGCACGGCGAAGAAGAGGTGCTTGCACGGTGGGTCAATGGGGTTGCACGCCGCCTCTTCCGTCACCCCGGACCGATTTGGCGGGGTGCGACGTCCATGGCCCACCACAAAAAAAAAAAAAAAAGAAAAAAAAAAGGGGGTTTATGCCAACATCACATCGACGTGGGTATCCTCGAAGGACCAGCGGGAAGCGAATCCCACAAGTGGGACCGATTCCCACAAATGAGGGTAAGGTAGGCAAGCTAAAGGGAAGTAGTTGGAGAACTTACCTCGCTTCTCTTGCGCTTACGGAGCTGATTGTCTGCTGGGCTGAAGGATTTTCCTGTTGGGATGTGCTGAAGATGTAACGGTGAACGCCAACGGTGCTTAAGCGTAGGTTTTTTTATGATTTGTGCGTCCAAGGGTACGTAGCGAAAACGTATAATATATGCGCGCGCGCCGAGTTACGTAACGAGACTGTACATATGACAAACTGTGATTAAGCGGAGTTTTCGTTGATGCGTGCGGCGCGAGGTACTTAACAAGACTAAGCGGAGTCGCACACGAACTTAGGCGGAATCCCACGATCTTCAAACGACCCCAAGTAATTGGGATAAGAGTAGGAGAATGATGAATGATGATAGAGCCATTATATGAGCTGGTACGATGATAATTATATATTTCCTAATTCAATATGCAAAATGTGCAAAATAAATGTATAAATATGAAAATGAACATTTACGCGTAATTTATAAGTCAGATCATTATCAAAGTTATATTATTATACGTGAATATATGTGCGAAAGTTTTAACAAGGCCATAGTTGCTGGAGTACACAATGTCATATTCAATCATAATAGGTTTCACAAACGGCTTACTTTTAACATTTTCATTGATATTCTTTACGTATTCATAATAATTATTTATTACGTCGGGCTTGTTCTAATTTTTCGCTTGGCATGTTAAAATGATGGATTTTTCGGAAGGGTCGGTGGATAAAACAAGAGATTACTTTCACTGCGGCCATTAGGTGACTCGACAACATTTTTTAATCATTTACTAGAGAGTAATGTGTTACATTAACAAAATTTTGCTTTAAAATTAATTTTGTAAAGATTATTTATGGATTTAACCGTAGATATAGTGAGGTTTTAAAAATACAATTCACTGTCCTTTCTTATGAAATGAAAACATTGCTGCGAACACTGGAAAGTATTCGAAACATCGTGCAATACAAGTATACATACATACATACGATATATAATCACGCCATATCCCTTGCAGGGTAGGCAGAGAGAACAGGGTGCCAGAGAACTTTATCCTTGCATACTTCACTTCGCCGGACGACGCAGTGTAGGATGTCCCGCCACTAGGTGGACAGACGACCTGGTGAAGGTTGCTGGTCGTTGGATGCAAGCGGCACAGGACTGCACTCTGTGGCGTAACATGAGGGAAACCTACGTCCAGCAGTGGACGGCAATAAGCTGAAATGAATGAATTAATTCTTCTGACACTGGTAGATATTTATATTTCATTGTAGTGTAACATTTTGTCTCTGTGATGGCATTAGAGCCATTATTTTGTGTTAAATGTATTACATATCTTATGATGCACATAAATATCATTCACTTTTTCTAACTTTCAGTCACTTTGTGAACCAAATATTTCGTTTTTGACTTTGAACTTATGGCAACTGACGTCACAAAATTAACGCGCCAAAATGGCCGTGTTTAAATATAATGATTTTAATAATTATGTTATAGCTTAATTGTTTACATTTTGAATATGTTATATTTATTATTGGTAATGTAATATTTAGTACCTAAAAATATTTAAAAAATCTTAATTCTACATTCATATTCCTTGTCTTAAGTTCTGCAACCAATTTAATTAATATGTTAAACATCAGGATTAAGAAAGGAATGAATCCACTTCCCTTCTAGGCAATCCGGGAGACAGAAAGCAAAATTAACGACTTTGTATAAAATAAATAGTGTATTTAATAATAATAATATAATAATGGTAGGACCACACATGTTGACAGTTTTCTGTCTACAGCCGCGGGCCGGTCCATCCGGGGTAGCACACTGTCGCAGAAAATCGACGCCTGAGCAGTGGCAGTATGCTGCTGTGCTTCGTTCGGTGAGCGAGAGAGCCGGCAGTCCAAGTTTCTGGGTGGGTTTGGGATTATTGATAGGCAGCGACCTAGCTATACCTCTGGTATTGTAAAGGTCCATGAGCGGCAGTAAACACTTACCATCAGGTGTACTGCATGCTCGTCTGCCACAAAGAGCAATAAAAAGAAACGAATGGTATAAATAAATGCTGTTTAATATAATTTAGTAACTACAAATTAGTCTAAAGTGTGCAATTTAAATAGAACCGTAACGTATTTAGCAAAGCGCTGAACTTTTTAATAGGACTAATTGAAATACGTCAGGCGGTCTACCATTCTGAATTTTTTAGAAGTTCCCCGATTCATACAGAGCATTTTGAATATATTTTCTGGCTAAATTTCAGACATGTCAGAGTTTACGTATTTCGAACAATATTCGGCTTTAATTTCATCTATTATTTCAAAGCTTGTTGACAATACAACGGTCTGACTTGTTGGTCTGATTGTTGAGCAGAAAATGTTTTCGAGTAGTAATCAATAATCTCATCTTGAATGGTATTCTTACTCCGTTACCACACGGAAAGTTTCTATATAATATACCATTTTTTGCTTTAGGTGTTATTCAAAGTTCAGAAGTAAAAAATGGGAAAAAAAACCGTGTAGTGATAGAGTAAGAATACAATTCACCACACACCATCTTGCCCGTAGGTGATCGTAAGAGATGACTAAAGGATAAACGCATATAAAATCTATGCAAGAGAAGAAGGAAAGCTCGAAACAAAACCCTATACCAACACGTCTGACCGGCGTGGCATTGTTAGTCAATATCCCTCCCATTGTGTAGGAGGCTCGAGCACAACAGTGAGACATATATGAGCTGACATGATGATAAAAATTGGCACTAGATTTTCGACACATAAATCACTTCACAATATTAGCAGCCGTATTGAACGCTTACGATAAATATCACAGTAACAGATTCGGCTGTGTCAACTTTCAACGGTCATGATGATACGAAATTCGCATTGTTCTCGATATGGAAGGGTCATAACATTATAAATAGGTTCTATTCATAATCAGCCCATTATCGTATCACCCTTGATCACAAGCATGACTTGTGGTATGCGTTAGTATGTTAAAACTCAAAAATATATTTGCATTTGTCACGTAAGAACTTATCGCTCCAAATGTTCTTCAATATCTTTCATAAAAATTCGTAATTCATAGATGCTTGCTTTTTGCTCCAGTGAGAGAATTATGCTTAATTGATTGATCCCGTTGTAACATATCCTATTTTACGAATAAGTTAATATCATCATCATCGTCGGTGGTTCGGACATGTGGAAAGAATGCCGAACGAACGCCTGGTTAAGAAGATATACAATGCGAAAGTGGAAGGATGTAGGTACCGAGGGAGACCGAGACTAACCTACCTAGACCAGATCGGTCATGTACTGAAGGAAGGTGGAGTCAAGAGTCTCCGAAA
Organism: Lymantria monacha; assembly: GCA_905163515.2. Lineage (NCBI taxonomy): Eukaryota > Metazoa > Arthropoda > Insecta > Lepidoptera > Erebidae > Lymantria > Lymantria monacha. The sequence goes on along the minus strand of LR991107.1, from coordinate 5,795,027 downwards.
CCGGCGAGCGTGTATGAAGAGAATTATGAATGTTGAGGAAGCGAGTGAAGTATGCAAAGATAGAGTTCTCTGGCACTCTGTTCTCTCTGCCTACCCTGCAAGGGATATGGCGTGATGATATGTATGTTTGTATGTATCATCATCGTCTTCTTTTGGGCTCGAGCCTCTATAATGAGAGAGAAATTGACTTATTATACCACGCTGGTGAGACGTGTTGGTATTGGGTTTTCTTTCGAGTTCTTGCATAGAAGTTGAAGTGCGTATTATATCCCTTAATCGTCTCTTACGATCACCCACGGGAAAGATGAGGGTGGTCAATTGTATTCTTCCTCCGTCACAATACGTAAAATGAGTTTATATAACCACAAGCATATTAAAAATGCTTCAAATATATTTAACAAAATCTTTTAGACATTTTGAAAACAGTAGTTTATTTTACTTGAATAAAAATGCCAAAATTCATCAAAACGAAATAATGGATCCAGAAACAACTTAATAGTCTAAATAAAATATGACGTAAATATTTCTTTTATTATCTATAGGTACATATAATAAATGAGTAGAAAACCCGTGTCTGTACATTTGATAAATTTATTAAAAAATGAATCTAGGCAATAAGAAAACACTAACAGAAACCAAAAATCTTTTTTTGGAATTTTTTGTCTGTCTGTATGTCTGTAATCGCTAATCTCCGAAGTTACTGAATGGATTGTTTCGCAGTTTTGATAAGAAGATTAAGCCCAATTCAGAGCAACATTTAGTCTTTGTTTCATTGAAATCTGATGTCTGTAAAAAAAGTTATGGTCATTTAAGTTTTTAAAATCACCGCTCGCCTTTTACGTCACTAGAAGGTTCAATTCAAAATAATTATTTAATGTATCTATAACGTAAGGAAAATATTTGTATTACTTAATATGTAGTAGTTTCATGAATTCAGCTCATATACATCCCACTGCTGGGCTCAAACCTCCTGCAGTGTTGAACGGAAGTTGACATACTATATAACGTTGGTCAAGTAGTCAAAATAAATATTAAAACTATTTGTGATGAAAAATAATGTTTTAATTAGTTAATAGTATATAATTTAGCTATAAATTAATAAAATGCATGATTTATTTAGTTAATTAAATGAATAATAGATGGCGCTGAAAATTAAGTTTAAATCTTTCGTTATATTTTCAAAAGTTACTACATCATAGAGCGTACAAAACGTACATTCGTAGTTAAGATGCTACTTTGGGGCGAGTATGCAAAGTGCACCCTTTTTGTTATTGTTTGGCCATTCCTTCCGGGGCAACAGAAGGGCGTGGTGTGGCTCCATAACTGATCGCGTTCTCTCCCCATCGCCATCAAGCTGGCCTCTGGTACCGTTTACTTGACATCCGTGGCTGGTCCAGGGTTTACCCTTTCAGGTATCACCGCCGTCGACTCCCCAGCAAACAACAGCGTTGTATCGCTCTCACGTCGTCAGTGTCTTTGCGAGTGGTAGATTAATTCTCATGGTCCATATACCCGCGACCTCAGTTAGGATAGCAACAGGTGCAGGTACTCGCGCCTATAACGTCCGATGCGCCGAGTAAAGTGTGTCAGCATGGAGAGTATCCTCTGTGACACGCCCCGCTGTTTCTTCTGTGGGATGACTGTCGGCGGCAACCGAGTACCAGTTCCTGACGCTATCGAACGTCGTCTTAGCGATGGTCGACAGTGCCAGTTTGGCATCGATGATTGCGATGAGTTCAAGGCGCTAATCTGCCCAGGCCACACAAACTTTGAGCATATGCAGCGCCGTGTCCACCTCTCAATCGCAGTAGTGGTTGGATGGTATGCTCTCCCTCCTTGCGACCTTTAGCAGATACATGCCGAAGCAACCATGACCCATCACTACACCAGTCGCCTTAGCAATAGTGAATACTATTACTGCCGCCTCATCATTCTCCTACACTTATGCGAATTACTTGGGGTAGATACAATATGTACTCTTCTTTCATAGTACATATTGTAAAATTTATTGGCAATAGTTTTATGACCGGCTGCCTGCCAGATGTCAACCATGCTCGGGAATGTAATAGTTGACCAATCGGCATCAGATGTACTTGGCCCAGGTCGTTATAAGGCTCTAAGTCGTCTTTTACGACATCCACGAGCAAAGTAAGGGTTGGAGGTTTGGTAGTATTCGTAGCCGCTACCACACAACGCGCCTGTTGCTGCATATTGAGCCTCGCACAACGAGGGCCTACTTTTTTAGATTTTTATAAACTGTTGGTAGCATAGAGTACGTTTCAAGCAGCTTGCAGAGCAGTTGACCTTCAACTGATCAGTGCTGAGATGACACAACTGATCAGTGCTGAGATGACACCCTTGAGGAGGCCTGTAACAGCCTTACCCCCATTCGTTTGAGTCTTTTGCTATTAATGATGTTATTGTTTTATAGTCTTTCAAATCCTTTGACATTATAATAAAAATATCCATTTGAAGATATCCTACGCTACTAAAGCGCGACATGGACCAAGAAATTCATTTTTATTAATTCTTTCGTAATGAAAGCAATTTATTATATATTTATCCGTGCGGTTACGCAGTTAGAATATATTTCACCACCCCCTTTCTTACCCGTGGGTCGATCACCCACAAGACGACTAAGGGATCTAAATATATATTACACATATGGAAGAAAAGGCAAAATTGAAACCAAACCCTATACCAACACATTTGACCAGCGTGGTATATTAGGTCACTTTCGCTCCCATTACGGACGAGGCTTGAGCCTAATAGTGAGACATATATAAGCTTAGATGATAGATGATAGAAAGCCATTTTTCCTAGATACCCCAGGTATAAAATGAGACAGCGTAAAATAACTTTGGCAGTGGCTATGTCAGAAACTGCAGCTACATTACTTCTTGGTGATAAAACAGCTCACACATTGTTAAAAAACCCGATAGATTTATAGAGCAATATCAATAACACGCGACACATTTAAAGTGTTTTTTGTTTTATTGTGTATGGTGGTAAACGAGCAAACTGCACCCACTTCTTTTATAACTATATTTTTTGTAATGTTATCTACTTAGATCTAAGTAAAAATATGGGCGATAATCGTTCATCTGTCATCAATCAGTTTTACCAAAAATAATGTTCATGTGTTCTGTGTGTGTGTCAGCAAAATATGATTCTATATCGAGATATCTGCAAATATTTTACGAACTGTATGTTCTTTTACTCGCATGACTTCAATTTCATTTCTATTTTTAATAAATGCTACTTTGGTTTCTCCTAGGAATGTGAAATTTTAGGAAAAGGCTATTTCGTATCTAATTGCACTTTTTTCTGCTTTAGATCCTTCTTCTTACATTATCTTTTCTATCAGTCATTCTGACAAGATTCTATGTTAAGAAAGTAATGCGAATGATTTTATAAAATCTAATGCAAATTAGTTGTTTTTTTTTGTTCTGCTAATGGGGTTGGCAACTGTCAAAGTGGCGCTAGCATAGCTTTACCCAAAACTATTCATTTTCGTAGGGGATATTTCAAATAAAATCTTTTATATTAAATACTGACATGCCAAAAAGTGTGAAGTCGCATTTTGTTATGAACATGGTACACATCGATTCCCTAAGGCCAAATACGTGATGAAAAAGTGGCTAAAACCTATAAGGAGACCCAACTTTAAATCAGAAAGAAATTCTAAACTATGACATAGTTTCATTTCCTCGATTCAGATTATCAAAAAATGAGTTTTCATACAGGTAGTTAGTTAGCTTATTTAACCAATAAAATATTCTGCAGTACTACGAATAAATGTCATCACATATTTTTCGTATTTCAGGATTGGAACACCAGCATCGATATTTAAAATAAAATGCAGTTTTCTACCAATGGCAAATAGTTTGAAGTATAGCTGGTCATATCATAGGTCTGTCTGCAGAGTAACAATACTGTATTTTATTAAATTAATATGCAATAAACCAGATTTTGAAATTACTATAATGTTTAAATTACTAATCGTTTAGTTAGTTGATAGCAACTTGCTAGTCAAAGAGTACATATAGAACGACTCATTGGATAAAAAAAACATACAAAATACTTCAAACACTCTTAATTTCATATTGTTCCCTTAGCTTTACAAATATTTTACATATGTATTAAGTTATATAACTTTAGGGAAGGCAATGTGAATAAAAATAAGTGTCTGGTGTAATTTATAAGGTTGGGAAAAAACAAATTGTGCATTAAAAACCAAGATTTTTTTCAAGAAGTTTATTTACATTACATTTAATTACAATATATATATATATATATGTGCCAACATTTCATCATCATCATCATCTTAGCCTATATATGTCCCACTGTTGGGCTCAGGTCTCCTCTTCTAAACGCTTTAAAGCATTAACACCTCCCAGCCAAACTCTCTTAATTGTTGCTGAGTGACTAAAGATTGTGTGGTCTAGCATTATCGTGATGAAATATTACACCCTTTTTGTTGATTAATTCCAGCTGCTTTCACTCATCTTCATCTTGGCTCATAAACGTCCCACTACTGGGCTCCCGAAATTAAAATTAAGATCGTATAATTCCAATCTGTAAACAAAATAAGAAAAGTCTTTAATGTTAAATATTGTTATGATCTTCGTGTGCAGCGCTGTTTTAAATAAAATTCTGTAAATATTCTTATAGTATTGGGTTAAAATCTCTTTGGTACCTTTTTACTATAATAAAATGCGTGGGTGATCTTTTTAGTACGTGAAAGTAAAATCACTTACAGGAGTAATAAAATGAAGTAATTAAAAATAGTAATGAATTTAAACAGAAAACTTAAACAAAAGATTGTGATAATGATAAAAACTGTGGTAGTCTGAAGCATATACTTTATATTCCTTTTTAAGAAAATTGATGATCGCCTAGTGATCTAAATTGGATCTTAATTTATTTTATGAAGAATAGAATTTTTTTTTGTGACAGATACAATGTCCTTGTAACCTGTAATTTATTGTTTTCTGTAGTCTCCGTTATACATGTGCTAACGAGTATGTACGAACAACATTTTTTTATATATATTATTTTTGTTCTTTTTTTATATGGGCGCACTCTATTTGCTCTTGGGTTTGCTGACAACCGCCACATTCTACAGGACGCTACGGAAGAACAGCGTTGTGGTTTCTTATGTGAGTTACCACAATATTATGCTGAGTAGTGGGCCTTTTTACTTGCTCGCGGGTGGGATTCCAGCTCTTATATGTTATGTTTTACATATCTCTCTTCTGATCTGTTATAAATCTTAATTATATTGTATGTGTGTCCCACTGCGAGGGAGAAATAAATTATTTTTCTTTCTTTCTTTCTTATATTTATTTATTATTAATTTAAGTTAAATTTTAAGTTAATACAATAGTATTAACTATAACAGCACGTAATAACATGCTGTTATAGATATGTTCTGCACCCTTTGTCGCACACTATACTCTCTTTATTGCACACTCAGCATATGTCCATCATTAGCGAATCACTCCGCCCCTTTCACACATCAGTGTCATCCTGACATCCAAGCTAGATGACTGCCTTAATCAAAAGATTTTACTTTTTAAAAACCCAATCTGCCTGAGGCTCATAACAGTGCGTCCTTTAGCTTCTGAACCAACCATGGCCAATGAGGAACTGTAATTTCGAATATTTTCAAAATCTTTTTTCACTTCTTTTTTATTGAAGGTTCGTTTGAAAGAAGTCCATCATGTAATGACTTAAATATTCATGTGACTTAAGTTCGTTATCTTAATGACAACATGAAATGAATGCAGTCTTGCTATCTAAACTAACTTCAGTTAATTTTTTTTTGGCACTGCAAACTCTGTATCATCAATCATAACTATGTAAAAATTTTGGGATGGCCTATTTCAATGTACCTCCCAAAATTATTTTATTTAGTTCTTTGCCGGTATTTGGAAATATGTATACTCCTTTTGTCTTTTTCATTCTGACCTGTCGAAGTTCTATGTCAAGGCATAAAAAAACTTTCATTAAATTACTGAAACTGAGATTGACAAGGTTTTAGTTTAAGAATTGTGTATTTAAGATTTATGTATTTCGAGAAGGAACTGTCTCTTGAAACACAGGCATTACCTAATTCAAGAGGCAGAGTTATCCGTGTAAAACTGTCATATTTATTTAGTCTTCAATAAAGATTATTATTTAGTTTAATGAATAAAATGAATTTTAATTCTTTGAGCTTGTGTATCAAGCTATATATGTACTCTTAGTTCATAGTACATATTGCAGAAGTTATTGGCCTGCCCGCCTGCCAGACGCCAACCCTCCTTGGGAATGTAATTGTTGAACAAACGGCATCAGAAAGAGCTGACCCAGGTCGTTATAAGGCTCTTAGTCGTCTTTTACGACATCCACGAGCAAAGCAAGAGTTGGTAGTATTCAAAGACGCTACCACACAGCTTCCAGTAAGAATAAAAGTAAACGCAGTAATGAAACACATTTCACAAAATACGTTGAAGAAATCACTAACAGTAAAGAGTAACTCAACTATTTAACGCTAATACGATAATGTATATAGATTATAGGTGATATTTTTTTTGAAACTCGTATTTTTTTGTGAAATATTAATAATTTAACCTTAAAGTTACTTTTCAAATATAATTTAATAGTCAACCCAGCCCGTTCGTTTGTTTGTAGAAGTCGATATATCGCAGCGCCGCCTGATTGCCAGTTACATCACATATCCCCATCGGAGATAGCATTTTATATGCTGCGTGAAAAAATACATATACATACCAATTTTCATAGTGATCGGTCAAATAGTTTCTGAGTTTAGCGATGTCATATGTAGAAACATTCTTCTTTATAGATATAGATATATTAAGTATAAAATTGTAATCTATACTCTAAACATTTTTTCTTTGTCTTTCTCATTTCTCAATAAATTATTTTTCATCATCATCATCACATCCCATAAATGTCCCACTGTTGGGCTTGGGCCTCCTCCGTAATGGTAGGGAAATTAACCTACTATACCGCGCTGGTCAGACGTGTTGGTCCCTAAGCGAGAGAAGGTAAACTCCCCATCTATGCGAGAGAAGGTAAACTCCCCATATATGCGAGAGAATCTATTTATTTATTATTCATCTCATTCTCTCATTCTATTATCTCTCATAGATGTTATATGTGTTTTTTATCCCTTAGTCGTTTCGTACGATCACCCACGGGTAAGATATTTGGTGAATTGTATTCTTACCCCGTCACCACACGGAAGTTAATTTTATAATCTTTACGGCAATTTTACGGAATTATTTTTATAATCTTTTATATTCAAGTACACAACTGTATTTATTTTACTTATTTTATTTGTACTTTTAATAATACAGTCGAACGGAAGTTTTATGCCTTACGGCATCGGCCCTCCAATAAGCTTGGATATGTTTTGCATAAACTAAAGTTGATACGTAAATGTTATTAATTAAAGTAACTCAAAAAATTATATGGGTTGAATCTATTTTGCATAACTACGTTCATTTGTGAAATTTATGCTTCAGACGCACGATAATTTATCACTCAAGGCTATCAGAAGGATCTATGACGTTGTTATATATATAGTAATTAATGCTATAAAAACTACTTAACATGAGAAATACTATCATAAAACAGCATCCTTCTTTAAATTAATTAATTAATGAGCTGGTTGAACATACGCTATGAATTATCAAGCTATTTACTATAGAAGACCACTATAAATGTATTAAGGTTATGTTATTAGACAAAAGTCACAGAATAATTTAATATAATCATCATTCATCAACATTGCCCTACTCTTTTCCTAATTACTTGGGGTCGTCGCAATATGTACTTTTCTTCCACACAATCCTATCCGATGCCATCTCTGCGTTCCCTATCTTTCTATCCATATCATGTTTTACGCCATCCATCCATCTTTTCCTCGGGTTTCCCTTACCGCTAAAGTCTTCAACATTCATACTTAAAAGTTTTCGCACAACATTACATTATACAACATTCCTTTCTTTTCTAGACTTTTTTTGGCTTTAAAAATTCTGCATGAGAATCGTGCAAGATATATATATATATATATATATATATATATATATATATATATATATATATATATATATATATATATATATATATATACACACATACATACATACATATCATCACGCCATATCCCTTGCAGGGTAGGCAGAGAGAACAGAGTGCCAGAGAACTCTATCTCTGCATACTTCACTTGCTTCCTCAACATTCATAATTCTCTTCATACACGCTCGCCGGTTTCGGAGACTCTTGACTCCACCTTCCTTCAGTACATGACCGATCTGGTCTAGGTAGGTTAGTCTCGGTCTCCCTCGGTACCTACATCCTTCTACTTTAGCATTGTATACCTTCTTAACCAGACGTTCGTTCGGCATTCTTTCTACATGTCCGTACCATCTGAGCATTCCCTTTTGCATCTTTACACCAATACTCTCTTTCATACCTACTCGCTCTCTTACGTCGTCGTTACGAATGCGGTCGGTCAGCCTAACTCCACAGATTTTCCGCAGAGATCGCATTTCGACCGCATTAATTTTACTTTCATACTCTTTTCTGCATACCCAACTCTCGCTTCCATACAGTTGTGTTGGGACAAGCACTGCGTTATGTATTGCTATATATATATATATATATACATATATCATTTTTGCATGTAAATAATTATTTAACTCATAATATTTTTAAAAATATGAAGCACGATGATGGAAGCTATAAAATGTTTAGCTTGCTTAAAAATTTAATGGACAAGTTGCGCAGTTTTCTTGTTTGTAATTTATAGACCTGAATAGAAATACGAACTGTTTAAACACAAATGACATCGATGAGATTTAGCTAAGCACTGACTATGTTTGTGATGTCTAATATTGCAAGAGCGTTAAATGTTTTTATAATTATTAATTTGAAAGCGATGGATGAGTTTCTTTTTATACAAATTTTGCCACCACATTTCACTTGAGTCTCTACATTACATAGAGATACTACTGTCAAAATTTCATGTTTTGATAGTTTTAGTAGTTTCGGCTCGACATTGATGAGTCACTCGAGTTGGTCTATTTTATAGTAAACAGAATTATTTAAAGAATTATTATCTCAAGTTGTTAATACAGTGCTTATTTCTTTATGGTAAGTGGCAATATTGACTTTACTACTTAAGAAGCTTTAGGTTGCCTAAAAGATGTTGGTCATAACATTGGCGTTATTAATATTTAACAATTCTTCAATTTCTGGGATATTGCCTTTTATATGCATAATAGCAGGCATAGTACCTATTACGATATTAGTGATCATGTTACAACTTACTTATTTGACGTCATCCTATATACCCTCTACATCAAGTTTTTATAAAATTATATTCAAGTGATTAACATAGATTCTTCTTGTCACGCTCAATAGTTACAAATCTTGTTTTATTTACCCCATTCCTTTTACAAACTATTGATTTATTTAAGTCGACGACAATTTTACCGACTCTAGTAAAGGATTTGATAAAATAATAGTTTATTTAATAAGTCGTTTACAATGGTTATTTTCAGATAATTTGCATTCTTAAAATTTACGTATTAAAACCTTTAAGTAAAACTAAGTTGCGATTATCAAACTAGGGTGTATCTTGAGAATCAGAGTTACGTTTCATTTTTGACATAATAATGAACATACAGAAAATTGGCTTATCTGAAATTGGTGTAAGTTATCTGCTTACGAGACATACGTACGTCCCCGACGGAGGACTAAAAAAAAACCAAAATTATTTAAACTTATTTATTAAAATAAGGAATTACAATAAGTAGTTAAATATAAAATTATGATGCTAACTACTACTAAGTCTTATCTAAACTGATGCTAGATGTAGAATGATTATTCGATAATTATGATTAATAATGAAACCTTGGTTACTCGTCATCGAGGCTTGAAGTGGCGGGCGTGCTAGCTGACGTCGGCAGTTTCGTCTTCACGTGTGTCCATAGTCCATTTATTGTAACTAGGTTATTGCTAACTTGCAATATTGCGACACAATGTAACATGCGATCGAATACTTGCATTATTGTGAAATAGTTTAGTAAGCACATATTTCCACTATCGCATCATTGTATAACACCTGTACCCTCAGCAATTATTTTTGAGGTCTTGGCGAATAAAATATTGCTGAAGGTGATCTCAATGGGTGATTAGTCACAAGCTCCAAGGGTTGTTCAAGTATCTTCTCCATATTTTCGGGATTAGAAGATTTTCGTTGACTAATCTTATGATTTTTCAGTACTCGGCGAACACAAAGTCCGAGTAAACTGCAGATTATCATGTAAAGGGGCATCGTTGTGTAGTACAGATAAGCTGATGGTACTGGTTGTAACTGCAGCGATGGTTGTGATATTATCTGATACTGTGCCTCGTGCAATCTTGAGAGATCGATGGATTTCAGATAAATTTTAGATGTTTCCGGTTGCGTTTCCATGTTATCCTGCAGCTTCATTATTTTTATTGGTTATCCCTTCACGTAGTCATTAAGGTTGGTGATAGTAAATTCGGGAGTGTACAAGTAGCAGTTGACAGGAATCGCGGCTAGATAGCTTCCATTTAGTAAGTTATATTCTTCACGTCCACATGAGGTATGAATTCTTGTTTGATTTGGGAACGAGATAATGTAGTGTTTTTCATCCAGTTCCTCTATAGATATTCTTGACAAGGATATAGTAGTGATCGGGCAGCTTCTGTCTATGGATTGATTCAAAATAAGGTTTTGTATGCAGTCTGGTTCCTGACGCAATTGATGGTCCATCTTGTCATCGCAGAGATACCAGTACTGCATGGGAATCGAACCCACGGCACTGGTACGGAAAGTGGGATCGATATTAACCACTACGTCATCCGTGCAGTCAATATTAAATGTCCTCAACCTTGAAACTTATTAGATGAAGATCCAACGCCCGTGATAAAGTGGAAAATGTTTTTTTCGGTGATACTACGGGTTGAGAGCCCTCAGCGCTCACCCACAGTCCGGGTAAAGTTGTCATAGCCATCTGAGGCTAACAACTAAGACACACAAAAAAAAAAAAAAAAAAAATTCGGTGATACTTCAATTACAGCTTAATAATAATGCTGACTTTATATTATTGTGATTGAGAAAGAATACAACGTATCACCCCCTCTCTCGCCTATGGGTATTGTAAAAGTCAATTATGAGATATGACATGCAGATAACATCTATGAAAGAGAAGGAAAGCTCGAAATAAAATCAATCCAACTGACCAGAATGATATATTTTACTCCTATTAAGAAGCAAGCTCAAGCGCAGATGTGAGAGCTAAAAATGATGAATATCTTGTAATATTTCTAATGTTGATTAACAGTCTTACCTGAAATCTGTCCCGCAGAAGGTGCATTGCGAGAGGTAGAACATTAATCTATCTCCAACCTTCATGATCTCATGTAGCGAAGGGATAAGAATACAATTGTTGCCACCCCTTACTTACCCGTGGGAGTCGTAGGCCAAGGGGTCTTACTAGGAAAGCTGTAATTGCAAACCACACTAGCAATTATGATATTATTCCCTCATATTTCCCTTCAAATTTCGATACTCTTAAAAAATATATATTTTATTAAATATTGCCAATTTTATTCATATTATATATACACTACCGTCCAAAAGTTTGGAAGCACACCTGTTTTCAAACAAAACAAATAAATGCCGACTAATAGCGGTAAAAATTAGCAATAATCTTAAGTTTAAAAAAAAAGAAAAGAAAAAAAAGATTATAAAGGAGAAAGGTGGACACTTTGATGAAGCTAAAATTTAATCTAATTTACCATTGTATATTATTTTTTTATTTTGTTTAAGTTAGTTTCTGTTTGTTCTTTATTTTTTTATCAATACATTTAAATTTAAATGACTTAGTTTGGTTTTATTCGATTTTACCTTGCTGCTTCCAAACTTTTGGACGGTAGTGTATATATGCAATGTTGTTATACTTATGTTAAAATTATTTATACATCGTTACACACATACACACACACACACACACTCTGACACTTTTATACTAGTCATGTTTTTAATAATTTCTTTAAAATGTACTAGGTGCTGGCAGAATATCAGCGCTATTTTATAAAATAAAATAGCCAAAGCTGAGCCAATAGCCTTTTTTGTTTCTCGTTAATGTCATTTTATACCAGAAGTTATTTTCTTTAGTTATGTTTATTTTCATTAGTTTTTAACGAGAACAAAATAAATGTTTTTCTTTCTTTCATATGAGTAACAAATACCGCAATTTGTAGCGAAACATAAGAGAAGCTTTCATCCAGCAATGGACGGCAAAAGGTTGAATCATATAACCTTTGTGAAAATTGATCCGATGCTGATGGATGAACGGGTTCTAGCATAGTTTGAAGGAAACGAGACGAATCGCCTAACCTCTAAACTGATGGTAATACTATCTATTTTAAAAGTAATTTTTTTATAATCTAGTAATATAGAGAAAATCTTGTAAAATAGAACTATTTTACGGCTTTTATCGTGTTTAGTTTGATTTTCCTTGTTTTTTTGTTTCTTGTGTGTAATTTGATTTTCCCTGTTTTTTTTTTATGATTTTTTACAGCATATGGTCAAGAGAGGTCTAAGGTATTTGACGTCCAACTTTTTCTTAATTTCTTTTAAAACTATTTACTCTCACAAACTATTACTCTAATGCTCTAACACTTATTTTAAAAAAAATATTATGTTAAACTTTTTTTTATTCTATACTTATTACGGTCTATGCCAACCGCTCCTTATTAATATTGTACAATGTTTGTGTATCAAAAATGTGACAAGTATATAAAAATTATGAAATCTTACACTCGATTATACCGACGATGCGTCTGTCACCGTGTATTTTGCAATGTTTAGGATATCTATCAGGACTTAGACAAATATCAGGCGTACCGGTGTCATTAGTGGATTCGAAAATTCACCACTTAAATTATAATCATCATTACTCTGCTCTTATCCCAATTACTTGAGGTCGACACAATACGTCTTTTTCTTCCACACAATCTTATCAGATGTAATCTCTGCGTTCAATTCTTTCATATCATGCTTCACTATTATATATGTATATATATTTATTATAGTGGTAGGACCAAGATGTGGATAGTTCTCTGCTGGGGTAGTACCACACTCTTGCAGAAGATCGACGTCTGAGTGATGGCAATGTGTTATTGCGCTTCGTTCGGTGAGCGAGAGAGCCGGAAGCCCAACTGTGTGGGTTTGGGGATTGTAATGGTAGGCAGCGGCTTAGCTATACCCCTGGTATAGCAAAGGCCCATGGGCAGCAGTGACACTTACCATCAAGTGTGCTACTTGCTCGTTTGCCACCATAAGCAATAAAAAATAAAAACTCAATCTATGCATATCTTCTTTGGCTTTCCCTAATCCTTAAAGGCTTCAACATTCATAGTTTCCTACCTTTCCATTACTGGCGCAACTTTCAAATTACCTCTAATATATTCATTAATTATTTTATCCATTTTCGTCATAACACATATCTATCTTAATATTCGGATCTTCGCTACATGAAATCGTCTCTCATCCGTCGCTTTTGTCGCCCAACATGCAGTGTTCAAGCTTCGTAACATTGTATTTATTATTTTATTTATGTGAGCTCCTTAACAATATTACTAAACTTAATATGTATTGCTTTAACATTTATGTCAGGCGTTTATAATTATATAGGGTCTTTAACCGCTATATTTTTGAATGTCTCTCACTCTCTTATTCTACCTCGCTCAATAAAGTTGTGAAAAATTGAGCTGTGCAATCTTTTCTTTCACCACGACCTAATCGGGCCCCATCGTTAACATGCAGATCCATACAGCACAGCAGGCCTTACTAAGGTTTTATAAATGTTTCTCTTAAATTTTAGGGGTTCCTGAGAGTCATATATTATACCCGTGATCTGCCGTCATTTCATACATCCCGCATTATTTTGTACTTCAGCGCTTAAACTATAATATGATACAATATTTATAAATAGTTGAGCAAAACAACAGTTTCTAATTTTTATTTAATTACTTTATATTTTTTAAACTTAATCGTGATTCTTCTATCTATTATCATTATAACTAAGTGTTTTTATCATCGTTATAATCCATCACCTCATCATTATAGATCTATATTATAACCAATCACTCTTGTAATCAGTCACCTAAGTAACCAATTAACTTTGTAATGAATTATCAATATAACCAATCACCCTCTAACTTACCTTATAATAATAATAACCAATCACTTTTATAACCTTAATCATTTTATAAATAATTTATAAATAATAGAACAAGTTATTATATTTACTCCTTCATAATATAACCAATTATCAGATTAATAACAATCATCTCTCTATCTAGTTTGTTGTAACCAAAACCTAGACATTTAAATCTGTTAAGTAATCCATTTCCCTATCATGTATTTACTTGTATTTATTTGATAAATATGTTACTCCTTTAACCTTTCTAGTACATAAGCTGAAGTAACAAAATTTAAAGTAGGTAACCTATTCAACATCTATCAATAGTTTACGGTCATTGAGCTGATCAGACAACCAAACCTATTTTAAATGAAATTATATAAACTATCTAATTTATCTCCTTCAAAATTAGCAATGTTATTTCAATTTTTTAAAAAGTCAACTAGATTACTGAAATTTAGCATTTAATATGCTTAATTATTTATGAAAACCGATTACGAAGTGAAAAATGATGTCACAAGCGGGATTCGAACCCGCGCCTATTGGGATTCCGGCCCAATCGTGCTGCCACTACACTACCGTGACTAATTGTAGGACATGCAAATTTCACTTTGTATCATATTTACGTCTTAAGGTGACGGTATGCTATCTAACCGTCAATGTTTACACATTGTTATAGGCTTAATACTTCAAACTTTACAGTTAGAATTGTATTAAACGATGACACAACCTTGTTATTTAAATTACTGAAATTTAGCATTTAATATGCTTAATTATTTATGAAAACCCATTACGAAGTGAAAAATGATGTCACAAGCGGGATTCGAACCCGCGCCTATTGGGATTCCGGCCCAATCGTGCTGCCACTACACTACCGTGACTAATTGTAGGACATGCAAATTTCACTTTGTGTCATATTTACGTCTTAAGGTGACGGTATGCTATCTACCCGACAATGTTTACACATCTTGTGTTGTTACTCCCGCTTGTGACATCATTTTTCACTTCGTAATCGGTTTTCATAAGTCAACTAGATTCACGGCTACATTTTATTTGCAGTCATGATCGCCTTTTCCTGTTACTTATGTACAAATACTATGATTTTACTATCATGTACATTTACCTGTTATTTCAAGAATTGAAAAGATAATTTCTTATTTATATATATTTGAGCATATGTAAGTGCGTCTTATCTTATAAGACAAGATATACAGAGGATACATCCTAGATATTGTTGATTAATGTCATTTTTGTAATCCTAACCAAATCTCAGTTAATTTATACAAAGTATTTATTTAGATATTGTCTATCAATATATATTTACTTGCATATTTCTTTTTTTTTGTGTGTGTTGTTGAGCTGTTAGCCGCAGATGGCTTTGATAGTTATACGCGGACTAATCCTATATATTCCATATCCTTGATTATTTCATTGTTGCTGTCGTCAATCCTGACCAGATCTCAGTTAATTTGTACAAAATATATATTTCATCATCTCATTTAGCATACATCATTGGGAATTACCTCGTAAGTCCCAATGATGTATACTAAATTTGATATCCTAGTCTCATACATTGGCACTTTGATTTTATGCTGCTAAAGATTTAAGCGTAATCCTATTATAAAGCTCAAGTTTGGAAACAAAATTGAATATGCGATAGATCGGAGGTTACCTCGCTTAGCGTATACAGTTTTGGTTCTCTTATTATTATTCACCTGAAGTAATCTTTTTTACTATACAATAACAAATAGTACAATTAATTAACTCAGGTCCTACATGAAAGCATTTTCTATGGTGATAATACCACACACTTCAAATAATTCAATATTTTCCCATCCCGAATGAGTGTTTCTAAAATAATAATAAATATTTTGGAAACTATATTTATACTAATTATTCATACTATTTTCTAGTACATTCGCATCGCTATCGTTTTTAATTACAATTTATATTTAAGTGAATATTTTCATCACCTTTTTTTGCATTGCGTTTGAACTCGTTTTCAATTTCTTGTAAGGATCTATCTTTAGTCTCCGGAACAACAAAGTATAATCCGATTAAACAAAATATTACGCAAAATCCGTATATAGCGTATACGCCTTCAACTCCAGTACGATCGAGTAACATAGGTGTAAGCTTTAACATAAATGCATATAAAATAGTGAATACAACACCTGTGGTAGCAGAACCACAACCCTTATGTTCTAATGGAAAAACTTCTCCAATTAGAGTATAACATACTGGTATAATACCAACATTTACCAGAAAACATAAAAGAAGAATCAAAGCAGGTGTCAGCCATGTTACACTAGATAGCTTAAAAACTATAACTAAACTAATCAGAAACATTAATGCTACTGCAGAGACTCCAAACCACAACAGCAATGAGCGTCTCTTGAAAAGACATATAACATAACATGATATAATTAACGCAGCAATTATTAATATATCTGCACCTACAGAGCAATAAGTAGCTATCGACTTGTCACCAATTAATTCTATCATTATCTGTATGACAAATACAACAAAATAATATTTGCCGCACAAATCTAAAAGTAAAGTTAGTAGTGATACTATAATAAAGGGCTTTACAAAATCACTTCTAAATAAGAATTTGTACCATTTCTCCTTAGATGGATTCTGAAGTTTTTGTGTTTGTGATGAGATCAAGGCATCCAGTTCTTTCATATTTGAGCCGCCATATAACCAAACATAAGATTTCTCACAATCCTTAACGCGACCTTTCATTGCCAAATAAGAAGGACTTTCCGGCCAAAGTAATGTCAATACCATAGCAATTATAGAAGTCACAATCCCAAATAAGGCGATTTGTCGCCAGCTCCAAAATAAAGAAAAAACGTGACACAATAATGTTCCGAAAGATAAAAATATATTCTTTATAGTTGTGAAATATCCTCTTCTTTCAGGAGTAGTGTATTCGCTGATAATCATACTGTTGATATAGATACCACCCATAGTACAACCATGAATAATTCTTGCGGCGAAAAGCGCTGCTGTATTTTGGGCAAGCGGAAATATGATCCAGCCAATGCAAAGAAATAAATTGGCTACGATATGAGCTGCTTTTCTGCCAGATATTTGTAGAACCGGTGATAAAATGAAGAACCCGAATGCGCCAGCGAATCCATTACTTGTAACTGTAAAAAGAAGATTTGCAGCGATTAATAAATATTTTAGGTTTTAATGCTGGATGATTGGTCCTTTCTTTCTTATTTAGGCAACTGGTTTCACTAAACCAGTTGCCTAAATAAGAAAGAAGATATTGCACTCAATACCTAGTCAGATGAATTGGTTAGGGCTTTATCTATTGTTCTTCTAAGGAAATTTTAAAGCTACCTAAACGCCCCATGTGCTGAGCTTTTAAGAATAAGGTAGCATAACTGCTTTCTTTCTCGCGGGCATTGAAAAATAGGCTAGACCGGGGAAGAGGACAAGAACACTATTCTGGAGAAATATAGGACTAAATGAGGGCACTAACGCCCGCCAAGCGTGATCATTACATTATTATTAAGCCCTCGTGAGAAGGTGGATATCCAACAATAGACGTCGGTAGACTACCATTAGTCGAAAATGATAATTTAATATATAATATGGTGGTTGGACATTTTATAAACCTTGTGATAGCGACGATCTGTTTAGACGTTATACTTTTGACATCCTCGTGATCATGAAATATTATGCATCAAATAAAATCTTTTCGAAGTTGGTCTTTGAATTGATTTTAAATAAACTTAGTAAATATTTCATTGTTTACCTATACCTTACCACCGCACAATTTATGCTCGTAACTTAGTAATATCCAGAATACTTAGCACTTACAATAACAGGTTTACAATTACACTGAAAAATTTCAAAGTTATTAACATTTAATTTTTTCAGTCATCCAAAAACAGTTTTGAAAATCAAATCCTCTGTGACCTAACCACCAATCCACGAACTAAGAATATGTTGTAGGTAAAATCATTTGTTTTTTTTCATCATCATCATCATCATCATCACAGCCCATAAATGTCCCACTGTTAGGCTCGGGCCTCTTCCGTAATGGGAGGGAAATTAACTTATGTAGGTATAGGGTTTTGTTTCGAGTTTTCCTTCTCTCTTTTTTTCTAATATCTGGTAATTCAATTATATTACTTCTTACTGTTGTTCGTAATTACGCGTTACTAATTGCTATTTGTAACATCTCAAGTTGTAATTCTCTTTACATATTTTTTAAAAAACTGTGCTTTCAAAAAAGCTGTTGAGTTTCCTTAAATAAATAAATCTTAAGTCTTAATTATGATTTCGTCCTATTTTACCAAAAGCAAATGTCTTTCCAAATTGATTAGTGTGAGACATCGATGTGGTGATAACCTAAAGAATCAACCATGTATCAAAGTAAAGATTAATTCCCGTGTTTCAGCTTACGTCATCAGCTTACATCATTTGTCGCTTACGACTGTCGCGAACCTCAGAAACAGCGCCATACATTTTCATACTTTGGCTATTGTCGCATCGGCCACGCGCGACAGCCGTATCAGCCGCGATGTACGGAAATGAACCTTAGTGATCGTGTTGCTAATTAAAAATATGTTAGCGAAACACTTAGACGATTTTCTATAGAAATATTTTACCAAACGAAATGAAATTCGCAAACATATTACGGATACTTTGTCCGATTAATTTCATTATTTATTAAACATGTAAAGGTTTTAAAAATTGTTTACCAAAAGTTCAAGATACTGAAATTTAGCATTTAACATGCTTGATTATTTATAGTAAAAGCAAAGTTAGAGTATTAAATCTGTATAATGTATAAATATTTTTGGGTAGATGGTACACGTCTCCTTTAAAGGCGAAAATATAATACGAGCCGAAAATTTAATGTGATACGACAGCTCAGGCTGATACAAGTGGTAGCACGATTGGAACGGATTTCCAATAGGTGTGGGTTCGAACTCCGTGTGTGACAATCATTTTTCACTCGTGTTCAAGTTTTTATTTAAACGTTGTTATAAGTATCTATATAAAAAACGAAAGTTGTAATTGTCATTTACCAGGGTGATACGAATATAAACCGGATTTTTTTAATAAAAGCGCGAAAACTTTTGTGTCGTAAAAGTGGTTGCACTGGATGTTAGACTAGTCTGTTACGAAGTGCAGAGAACAGCCGGGACCGCGTAACCTAGTATTTTAGTGTGTTATAGCCATGAGCGAGAAGGATGTA
The DNA here is from genome assembly GCA_905163515.2 of Lymantria monacha. NCBI lineage: Eukaryota > Metazoa > Arthropoda > Insecta > Lepidoptera > Erebidae > Lymantria > Lymantria monacha. The sequence goes on along the minus strand of LR991107.1, from coordinate 5,775,542 downwards.
TCAGTGCCTGTTGCGCAACACATCATTATTCGTTTTTTGGTCAAAGATAATATAAAATCCGCTGAAATTTATCGAAAATTACTCGAGCAGTTCGGAGATCAGTGCCTCTCCAAGACTTAAGTATATGAATGGTGTTCTGCTTTTCGAAAAGGCCGAGAATAGGTGACAAACTTGCCACATGCGCGGCGCCCCAGAACAAGTTTAACTTCTTCGTGCGCAAATGGTTACGTGACAAGCCGAGAGATTTTTACGAAAAAGGCATCCGAAAGGTTACGAAAAGGTGGCAAAAGTGTGTAGAGTATATTGGAGACTATCTAGAAAAACTGTAAACAATTTCAGCTCTGTAATTTAATAATATTTTTTTTTATGGCAAAATTCCGGTTTATATTTGTACCACCCTCGTAGTTTAATTTTCTAAGTTTTACTATAAAATAGTGACTGATTAATATTTTACTAGTTATTGATAATGTTTTGGTCTAACGTTGTTTGTTTTTTTGTCATTGCATATTAATTTTAATTTATTCCGTAACTAATTAAACAATTAGTGAAGGTCTAAAAATATCCTATTACATCTGAAAATTATTGTACAATACTGCTGAATGAATGTATTAAATAAAATGAATAGTCTCGTGCTTCACGACGATGGTGATGATGAGTGTATTAGATATGCATATAATATTATAACTTTTTGAGCAATATTGTTATTTTATTGTAAATTTATATTTATTATTATTATTATTTACGAACCGACAACCGTTGGGGAAGAAAGGTTTTCGAGTGGAGACCACGAACAGTACGGCGCCGCGCAGGACGACCGTGGGGTCGTCCTGCGCGGCGCTAGGTGGACTGACTACTGACTGACTGGTGGACTAGGTGGACTAACGACATTATCAAGGTCGCAGAAAACAGCTGGATGCAGGTGGCTCGGGACTGTGTTGAATGGCATCCTCGTGGGGAGGCCTATGTCCAACAGTGGACGTTTACGGGCTGATGGATGGATAGATGGATGAATTATTTATTTTAAGACTGAGATTTTACATAAAACATCCTCCATATATAACGTGACCATTTATTCTTTGACTCAAAATGGGACATTTTAAAAATACCCGAAATGTTTAGTTGCACTTATATTTATCAGAGGAATAAATTTACTTTAAAATATCTAGTGAAGATTTTAAGTAGAAATAAAACTCTTGACACGTTTTTTTATATTCATCTTAATTATCAATATGGCCTTGAGAACTGAAATTTGTAATTGGGTTTTCTCATATGTCCGTAATTTATTCCTCATAGAAAATACTATTAACAAAACAAATATCGAGAAATGAGAGAACGAAAAATGTGTCAAACAAATAGCCAACAAAGTGCGGGTGAAGACTCAGGCACTGTCACCTATCTTCGCGTTGACCGACAACGCTCTTGTACACCGCCCGTGGCTGGCCGGCCGGCTCGACTACTCAAATTTTTGCGCGCTTTCCGACAACGGAATAATTTTGTATCTCTGAGTTCCTTTCGGGGACACCGGGACTCGTTACTATAAAAAAGGACAATCCCGTTCAAAACGTGACATCTGGTCACATTATTCATACATCCACTATGAATAGTAATTCAACAATGCAATACTATTGCAAAAACACGTTCTACAGAGATTTTTACAATATCTATTTTTCTTTAATTTAATCAAATTATTTAAAAATATCAATGAATCACCTTGATAATTTGAAAAATAGTGTAATAACATTGAGTTAAATGTTCAGTTATACAAAGAAAATCGATTTGGCTACTATTCAAAATAATTCAATCTCTAAATACATACCTAACATGGCCTGAATGTTAATAAATAAAATATTTATTTTGATGTACCAGGTTAATAAAGTTTATTCCTAAAGTCTGAGGCTGTTTTTTAAAGCAGGAGGAAAATTTCTGTTGTATTACTATACCTATAATTTAATTGCATGTTTTTATTTTGGTGATTGGAAATATTATAATTATACATTAAATTGTTCAATAATAGCAACATTTTTAACTAAATTCTAGGTTGATTTTACAATAAATTAGATGGCGTTGGAAGTATTCGTTTTATAAAATATTTAGAAAATAAGAACTATGTTTTGTTAAATAATATGTCTTATTAAAATAATAGTTGATGTCAACAACATGCATTTTAGTTTTGGATATAAAATTTATTTTGAATTTAATATCATCATCATCATCATTCTCCTACTCTTATCCCAATTACTTGGGAAGTTGGGATCGATACAATATGTACTCTTCTTTCATAGTACATATTGTAAAACTTATTGGCAATACTTTTATGACCGGCCACCTGCCAGACGTCAACCCTCCTTGGGAATGTAATTATTGACCAAACGGCATAGGACATAGGTCGTTATAAGGCTCTTAGTCGTCTTTTACGACATCCGTCGTGGATGTCGTAAAAGAAAAAAGTAAGGATTGGTAGTATTCGAAGCCACTACCACACAGCAATTTAAATTTAATATTATACAAAATTAAATTTAAACTAAGATGGATAAGTGGATCATTAGTGACAAACAGGTCCTATAAGGAAATGTCAACATAATTATTTTGACAGATTTAATAATCTACAAAGTCAGTAGTTCTATTGTAAAAAATCCTTTTTTTCCTCACATTTTCCTTATTTTAATCATTAAAAGAAATAATGATGCCATATCAGACGAATGTTTAATACATTATATTATAGCCAATTTTTAAATCTCGGCGACCAAATTGACACATGCAAATGTCAAATTTACAAATAATTCTGCTAGCTTTTTTTGTGAAGTGGTGTACCTACGATACCGGTATATCGAAACATCATCATTCATCTACTCTTATCTCAATTACTTGAAGTCGATACAATATGTAGGTACTCTTTTTTCATAGTACATATTGTAAAAGTTATTGGCAATAGTTTTATGACCAGCCGCCTGCCAGACGTCAACCCTCCTTGGGAGTGTAATTGTTGGCCAAACGGAATCAGATGGAGTTGGTTCAGGTCCTTATAAGGCTCTTAGTCGTCTTTTACGACATCAACGAGCAAAGTAAGGGTTGGTAGTATTCGTAGCTACCACACAGCTTTCCGGTATATCGAAACGTAAGATTTTATATTTATTAGATGATTAAGTGTAAAGTTTTCTAATCCAAAGCGTATCATTAAAGATCACATACGTATATATGGCCGCACGAAGCGCTATACACTAGTATAACGCGACGTACGACATTACACTCTCAAATGTTGCAATATCTTTAAATTAAATAAAAAAATAATTAATAGACGCCAATAGTGTTCCTGTCATTTAATAATTTAATATAAAATTAAGTTAAAATTTATATTTAAAAACTGCTATACTTTATTTAAAAACTTTACAAATAATTGCAGCATATGGTGTATTTATTATCTTATAGTATTATTAATCAGGTAATTTTCGGTATTGGTGTATAAAAATAGTATTAGCAAGATTCTAATTCTGCTTATAATATAAATTACTCCCTTTTTGTTTCTAACCCATGTCTTAAAATAGCCACTAAAGAATGTAACCAGATAATATTACCATAAAAGGCAAATTCAGTAAACCAACCAGTTTGAAAAGTATTGGGTAGGAAATCATTTTATCTAACACCGTAGAGGGCCATGTCCAGAAAAAGTTTTCTACTAATCATCATTCATTATACTCCTCCTCTTATCCCAATTACTTAAGGGTTGATACAATATGTACTCTTCTTTCATAGTACATATTGTAAAAGTTATTAAACCCTGCCAGACGTCAACCCTCCTTGGGAATGTAATTGTTGACGAAACGGCATCACATGAAGTTGGCCCAGGTCGTTAAAAGGTTGACCACCGAAGACAAAGATCGGGTGGTCCGCTCGCACGGCGAAGAGAGAGGATTTTACGGTGGGTCTATGGGGTCACGCGCCGCCTTCTCCGTCACCCCGGACCGATTTGGCGGGGCGAGACGCACCCATAGCCCACCAAAAAAAAAAAAAAAAAAAAAAATGTTGTTAAAAGGCTCTTAGACGTCTTTTACGACATCCACGAGCAAAGTAAGGGTTGGTAGTATTCGTAGCCGCTATCACACAGCTTTACAATGTAAAAAAAAAGTAGAAAACTAGAAGTTTTCTACTTAATGAAAAGATATATGTATATATATACTAGCTGACCCGGCGAACTTCGTACCGCCTAACAGTCAATGAATGTCGTGTTACCTTTTAGCTGAACTAATTTAGGCTTTGATGAACGTAATACATTATATATACAAAATAATATTAATATAGATAGAAATATAAAAGTATTTTATTATGATGAATGATGATGAAAACATACAGAATGAGAATAAAAATTAAAAAAATAATAATAATTAAGTAATTCAAACTCATGTCAGAAAAAAATTATTGAAAACTATGTTGTGCAGATTGGAATACACTCGGATTAATACATTAATGCGATTTTCATTCAAGCACCTTGTGGTAAACGACATTCTTTGTTTTTTGGTCAGGCGCAAGAACAAATAAAGCGGATGGTTTGCCGACACGTGAACATGCCACGTACAATTGACCATGAGAAAAACATGCATTTTCTAGATTGAGGCCACAAATAGTCAAGGATTGGCCCTGTGATTTGTTGAACGTCATGGCGAAGGCAATACGAATCGGGAATTGAATTCGTTTAAACTCAAAGGGCATATCCGTTGGGATCATCGGAATCCTTAGAATAAGAACTTCCTCATCTTTAAATTTTCCTTTAAGTATCGACGCGTGAATCACATTGCTCATCAGTTTTTTTATCACCAAAGGCGTTTTGGCCATTGCACAGTTTTGGTTGGTTTTAATTTCTAAGCATGATGACTACCGAGCCAACCTTAAGTTTTAAATTGTGCGGTGGTAAACCAGGCACATCCAAGGATTATAAAAATTCACTTGGATAATTAGTGGCTTCTCCTTCGTTTGTTACACAGTCGATAGATTTGAATGAATACAGAGTACCTACGATTTGATTTTGAATTATAAAATTGAGATCATCTACATCTTTATTTTTAGCGGCCAAAATTGCTCGCTCATTTAACCATTTAGTATTTTTGTGGTTAGCAATGATATCCGGGAATACTTTGTTGATAAGCTCGTCTTTTGATGATACAAAATTGCAAACATTTGGAGGAAATGAAATCAAACCGCTCGATTTGTCAACAGGAACACGGCCATTACCGATAGTCAGCAATTGCTTCGAGAAATCATCAGCAGATAGATCGTTCAACAATGCAACTCTCATATTTACAGACAGTTGAAGTTTCTTTACATATCGCCACAGATTCACACAGCAGCATTCACAAAGCATCATTTGAGGCAAGCGTTTATTTCGTCGGCAGCAGTAGATCTTGGAATGACTGGTAGTGTTTGTTGGAAATCGCCAGATAATAAAATCATTGCACCACCAAAACATCTCGAGTCATTGCTCATATCTTTTAATGTTCGGTCTAGTGCTTCCAATGCGCGTTTGTGCGCCATTGTGCATTCGTCCCATATGATGATTTTTGATGCTACTAAAACTTTCGCCATTGCGGAGTGTTTCGAAATGTTACATGTCGATTGTTCAGTAGTTTGAAGGTTTAATGGCAATTTTAACGCTGGGTGAGCCGTACGGCATCTGTCTAACAATGTGGCCGCTATTCCAGAAGAAGCAATTGCTACCGCAATTTCGGATCTCGCACGTATAGTGGCCAAAATCAATGACATGAGGAATGTCTTCCCAGTTCCACCGGGGGCATCCAAAAAAAATAAGCCGCTATTTCCATCATCAATTGCATTAATCAGTGTATCATAGACTTCCCTCTGCTTAGGATTCAACAGAGGTACATTCGTTTGGACTGATTGGATTAGCTCATGTGGATCATATTCACGTTCACGTTCCAATACGCGGCATTGTTATTAATATTAATACTGAATGTGCACTCGCATAAAACCACAAAAAGCCACTTTCGAGACATAGACAATAGCTCAAAAAGTATATAACCACTACATATGAATAGCTTATCAAGAAAAATCATAGACAACCTATAAAAAGACATTTACACTTTTGTTAACCTGTACAATAAATCTTAGGTATTATTTTCGGAAATAAAAATTAAATAATTAATAAATAATTTAAACAAATTAAATATAACAGTACCTGAACTTTCGAGACATTCTACAAAAAATAAATATCTGAACGCACACATAGTTGTTACAGTATTTGACAAGATTGGACAACAAATGTTTGACATGAAATGAACAAATCAGCATTTATTGAAGTGATTAAGTATTCATTACACATATCGAGTTTTCATTGTTTTTAAGATGTATTATGCTATTCGGGGCGGAGACAAATCCAACGAATCAATAACCATGAATATTGGTTCAGCAGATCTCGAGTTATAAGTGTTGTAACAAACCCGTCTTTGTTTTATATATATATGTCGCCGCAACGATTAATTCCATTGTAAACATAAAATTAATAGTAAGCTGATTAACAGTAGTAAGCTATTGTAACAATTGTAAACTAAAGTATTTATCTAAGTACCATCCTTTCATTAATCGCAATTTCATTAAGATTTGTTTATTTAATCATAAATAGAGTTATAAAGATTCTAGATTTAATTATTCTTTAAATAGGTTCAGTAAAACTTAATGACTTAACGATATTGGTTAAAATATTTTAATACCGTCTCTATTAAGGTTTGGATTATTAATGTGATTTTTAATAAGAAGGGTAGATGAATACGCGAACGCTATAAAAGCACAATTGTTACGAGCGGTCAGTTCAGTTGGTTGCTAGCGTTCGAAGGAATAACACTGTAAGTAGAATTAATGTAATATTGATTAAAAATATTAGATTTGGTATTGCTTGCTTTAATTTATACTCCAGCTTCAAAACTCTATTATCTTTCCATCCATGATGGTGAGAACCGGAGTGTACTTGGTTATTAACATCATGGTATTGAGATACGCCCAATTAATCTAGATAATAGCAGAACCGGTGACCTTACCATGGTCGACGGTTCTGCAGCTTTTTAAAAACATTTTACCCGATTTATATTTGACATCAGAAGTGGGATAATTACCCACCTTATTGCTAACGTTGCTGTCCGGATTTTACTCTCTTTTTCAGATAAATTATAATCAACGCGTGAATATACAACTACCCGCTATGATGGATGCTCAGAACGAAGCAGCATCTGCAAGCTCTACGCCCAACACCGTTCCCGAAAAAGACACTGGTTCGAGTACGGCCACGAGCGTCGTAACGCCTTTACAAATGCAGTCTGGTAACGTACCACCTGAATTTTACCAACATATGATCACAATAATGCAAAGCATGAGTGAACGATTGTCGAAACAGTCTGATAAGGTTAAAATTACCGATGTATTTTTGCCATCATACGATCCAGATGGCAATGTTGGGGTCCGTGAATGGTGTAACCACATTTCTTCTGCCAAGACTAATTACGAGCTCAGTGATTATGATATTCGTATGAAAGTCACTAGTTTGCTCAAAGGACGCGCCAAAATATGGGCCGATACTTGGCTCGTCACTACTTCCACGTGGGAGGAACTGCGTCAGAATATTATAACGACATTTGAACCAGAGAACCGTTACTCACGAGATATACTCAGGTTTAGAGAGCACAGTTATGAGCCGTCTAAAGATATAGCGCAATTTTTAACACAATCATGGATTTTGTGGAGGCGTGTGACTAAGGACAAACTTGATGCCTATGACGCAGTAGAAGCGGTTATAGGAACCATTAATGACGAACGCCTTAGGATTGAATTAATGAATGCCAGAGCTACCTCTGTACCAGAATTAATATCGGTTGCCTCGTCTATTCGCACTAAGCGTCCCAGTCATCAAAATTCCAATCAACCATTACCCAAACGTTTAAAATTCTCTATAGATAATCGTAACGCTTCTTTTTGTAACTTTTGCAAAAAACCAGGTCATGCTTCTCGGGACTGTCGCTTTAACAAAAATACTGTATTTGATTTGGATAAGCGAACAGATAAAACTAATATATCGACACCATTACCAAAGCAGCCCGACAATAAGATTTGTACATTTTGTTCCAAGCAAGGTCATACATTTGACACATGTTACCGTCGAGAACGGCAAATAACATCAAACATCAATTCGGTTATTATAAACAAATCACGTCTAAATACTATGCGTGTTCGTGTAGGAGACATACTTATTGATACAGTTTTCGATAGTGGTGCCGAGTGCTCTGTCATGTCCGAGACTATTGCCAATAAGTTACCAGGCAAACGCCAGCATATAGTTAATTATCTGCGAGGTATCGGACCTTTTCCAATAGTCTCTACAAGCATGTTGAAAACTGTTTGTGTTATTGACGACATAAATATTGAAATTGAATTTCATATCTTACCTGATTATGAAATGACGACAGATGTACTGATAGGAGCGAACATATTAGGCGGGACGGGACTAAGCGTTGTTATAACTGCAAATACTGCTACCTTACATTTAGAGCCTCGCGTCATGCACATGCGATTGAACCTCCCATTATTTGATAGTATAAATCACGACCTAAGCGACGCCTCTGAGATTGATCAATTATTTCTCTTATTACATAAGTACTCTGCTATTTTTACGCGCGGTTTTTCCCAAACTCGTGTTAATACTGGTCAACTAGAGATACGTTTGAAAAACCCAGACAAGTTTGTCGAACGCAGGCCTTACAGGCTAAGCCCGGTAGAGCGTGAAAAGGTTAAATTAATTGTTGGAGAGCTCATCGATAATGATATTGTACGCGAAAGCAAATCTCCTTATTCTAGTCCGATTATTCTAGTGAAGAAAAAGAACGGTGATGACCGCATGTGTGTAGACTATCGAGAGTTGAATGCGAATACAATACGTGATCATTACCCTCTTCCTTTAATCGCGGATCAAATTGACCAATTGGCCGGTGGTCTGTACTATACAACACTTGATATGGCTTCTGGATTCCATCAAATTCCCATAGCACCGGGATCCATTGAGAAGACTGCTTTCGTAACCCCGGATGGACTTTTTGAATACAAAACTATGCCTTTCGGATTATGCAATGCACCTTCTGTGTATCAAAGGTGCATAAACCGTGCTTTAGGGCCTCTATTAAGTCCAGGTAGCGCAGATGCGGCGCACAATGATAGTGTTGCTCAAGTCTATATAGATGACGTAATAAGCAAGTGTCGTGATTTTCCTTCTGGTCTAGCGTACTTGGAAAGAACTTTTATAGCGTTACGTGAAGCTGGCTTTTCCGTCAATATTGATAAATGCCTTTTCTTCAAGCGATCCATCGAATATCTTGGTAACGTAGTAGAAAACGGTCAAGTCAGACCCAGCCCTAAAAAGATCGAAGCATTGTTAAAAGCTCCCGTACCAACCAACGTAAAGCAAGTACGTCAATTTAATGGTCTAGCAGGTTATTTTCGTCGTTTTATACCTGATTTCGCGCGAACTATGACCCCCCTTTACGATCTCACTAAACAAGGTACCAGATGGCAATGGACTCATGTTCATGAACAGGCACGTCAAAAGATCATCCACCTCTTAACTTCTGCACCAGTTCTTACAATATATCGAGAAGGAGAGCCTATAGAGTTATTCACTGATGCCAGTAGCCTTGGATTTGGAGCAATACTGGTTCAAATTATCAATCAGCGGCAGCATTGGTAGGCTACTTTAGTATGCGTACCACAGATATAGAGAGTAGGTACCACTCTTATGAACTTGAGACGCTGGCTGTAGTGAGAGCCATTAAACATTTTCGTCACTTCCTTTATGGACGCAAGTTTAAGGTCATTACCGATTGTAATGCCCTTAAAGCCTCTAAGCATAAAAAGGATCTACTGCCGCGTATTCATAGATGGTGGGCCTATCTCCAAAACTTTGAATTTGACATAGAATACAGGAAGGGCGAGCGGATGCAGCATGCAGACTTTCTTAGCAGAAACGTGGATCCTCTAACTGTCAACGTTATGAGTAATAATCTGGACTGGATAAATATAGAGCAGCGACGCGATAGCCAATTGCGACCAATAATAGATGCTCTACATAGCGGGGAGAGTGTAGCAGGATATCACCTAGATGGTAACGTTCTTAAATTCGAAAGGCGAGATGATATCCTAGGTGTACAAAAACTAATCGTTGTACCTAAATCATTCCAATGGAGTCTGGTAAATACTTTTCACTCTGCCCTTAAGCATCCTGGTTGGGAGAAGACCCTTCACAAAATAAAACAAACTTATTATTTTGACAAAATGAGCAGCATTGTAAGAGACTTCGTAGACAATTGTATTATATGTAAAACATCGAAACAGACGTCTGGTGCTACGCAGGTGCAGTTGCATCCTATTCCCAAGCCTGTAGTACCATTCGAAGTCATACACATGGATGTCACCGGTAAGCTGGGCACTCCTAGTGACCAAGAATATGTAGTGGTTACAATAGACTCCTTTACTAAGTACGTATTATTTCACTATACTAATGACAAGAGCCAACACAGTACCTTAGCAGCCCTGAAACAGGTAATTCACCTTTTTGGGGCTCCAAAACAAATCATTGTAGATGGCGGACGAGAGTTTTTAGGCGAATATAAAAATTATTGCGAGAAATTCGGCATAGAAATACATTGCATAGCTCCTGGCGTCAGCAGAGCAAACGGCCAAATAGAGCGGGTAATGGCGACATTAAAAAATGGACTCGTAATGATAAAAAATTACGAGACTCCTGAATGGCATACAGCATTAGAAAGTCTCCAACTTGCTCTAAACTGCACAGTACATGCCACAACAGGTGTTGCTCCACTCACCTTATTAACCCGGCGCCAAAACTGTGTACCAGTAGAGTTAATAAACTTGGTTAACCTCGACAACGCATCAATTGACATGGAAGCTCTCGCCCGTCACGTACATCACAAAATGACTGCAGCCTCTGCTAGAGATAAAACCAGATTTGACAGAGGCCGTGCTAAAATTCGAGGTTTTCAACGAGGCGATTTTGTTTTAATAAAAAATAACCCTAGAAATCAAACTTCCCTCGATCTAAAATTCAGTGTTCCCTATGAAGTCCACAGGGTACTTGAAAATGATCGCTATCTCGTGAAGAAAGTTGTTGGCCACCATGGACGACCTCGTAAGGTTGCACATGACCAATTGCGTCGCGCCCCACAACCTGGCGGTGCCGATCAGATCGCCGTGTCGCCATCAAACGACCAACCAACTGGATCCTCGAGTGTCATGACGGAACACAGTCCGGTACTCAACCCTGATACACTTCCGACAGAGCATCAACATACAGAAGGTTAAACAATCCCGGTGAGAACTTTTTGAATCAGTTGCGTAAAAATGTCTGTACTAAACAGCTTAGTATGTTACGTACGAAAGCTGTCGTACATATTCAAATTAATCAAAAGATGCTATTGGCGCGTGGAGCTGTCCAATAAGCCATATTATTTATTACAAAAAGATGCTATTGGCGCGTGGAGCTGTCCAATAAGCCATATTGTTTATTACAAAAAGATGCTATTGGCGTGTGGAGCCGTCCAATAAGCCATATATAATAAACCCATCCTGAAAGAATAATAGTCCTCTGTGTACCACGGCGTAAAGTACCGCCTAGAGCACAGCATCGACCTACCTCTAACATCCTTTAGAGCCTTTGTTATAAACAGCACCAACCTCACCAACCTATCCTTCCTTTCAACTGATACATGCAGTAAAGAGTAACCCATATTACTCTATTAAATCCACTAGTTCATGTGGAGAAGTAACCACTAGGGGAGTGAGCTTAAAGGTACTGTGGAAGTACTTTTTCTCAAAACTAATAACTTTACAGAACACATCAAAGCAGCGATGCAGAGCACGCATCGGATATCAGTATGGCCGTGTCGCCGCAACGATTAATTCCATTGTAAACATAAAATTAATAGTAAGCTGATTAACAGTAGTAAGCTATTGTAACAATTGTAAACTAAAGTATTTATCTAAGTACCATCCTTTCATTAATCGCAATTTCATTAAGATTTGTTTATTTAATCATAAATAGAGTTATAAAGATTCTAGATTTAATTATTCTTTAAATAGGTTCAGTAAAACTTAATGACTTAACGATATTGGTTAAAATATTTTAATACCGTCTCTATTAAGGTTTGGATTATTAATGTGATTTTTAATAAGAAGGGTAGATGAATACGCGAACGCTATAAAAGCACAATTGTTACGAGCGGTCAGTTCAGTTGGTTGCTAGCGTTCGAAGGAATAACACTGTAAGTAGAATTAATGTAATATTGATTAAAAATATTAGATTTGGTATTGCTTGCTTTAATTTATACTCCAGCTTCAAAACTCTATTATCTTTCCATCCATGATGGTGAGAACCGGAGTGTACTTGGTTATTAACATCATGGTATTGAGATACGCCCAATTAATCTAGATAATAGCAGAACCGGTGACCTTACCATGGTCGACGGTTCTGCAGCTTTTTAAAAACATTTTACCCGATTTATATTTGACATATATATATATATATATATATTTACTTCATCATCATCACAGCCCATATATGTCCCGCTGTTGGGCTCGGGCCTCTCCCGTAATGGGAAGAAGAAATTAACCTACTATACCACGCTGGTCAGACGTGTTGGTATAGGGTTTTGTCTCGAGTTTTCCTTCTCTTGCGTAGATGTTATATGCATTTTATATCCCTTAGTCGTCTCTTACGATCATCCACGGGTAAGATGGGGGGTGGTGAATGGTATTCTTACTCCGTCACCACACGGATAGTTGTAGAGATATATATATATATATATATATATATATATATATATATATATACAGGATGCCGATTTTATTAGTAGAATAACTTAAACTAGGTGTAGGCATGACGCCATAAAAAACATTAAAGTTAGTTGCAGACTAGCTCTGCCCAATCCCGAGATAAAGTGATTTGTTTCTTATCAAAACAGTAGATTTGTCAGCGTACATTGACCTGTAGATACATTTCGACCCAGCTGTGCGGTGGTGAGCGCAGCGCGAGCGGGTCTATTTTCCTACTAGTTCAGTGTCACACGCATTAGTATATGCCTACATGAAATTTTTATAGTACAAGTGTATTGACCGCTTATCAGTATGGCAATTTAATCAAAACTTAGGTACTATTTTTTTTTACTGATTTGGATAGTGTATCGGTCTGATCAAGGATTCTACTAATTAAATCGGCACCCTGTATATATATTTACTTAATCACTAGAAAATATTGTATACCTACATACCTATCCAAGATGCCTCCTCAGCAGTAGAGCTGATGTCGGTATTGTTCGCTGACAGAAGTGCCGGAGTTAATACCGATGGATATGCCACCATCAACCCCACGCCTATTGTGTAGAATTTAATTGCTACTAAAATTAATAGCTGAAAAATTAACAACAAATTAAACAAAGTTAACAAATAACCCTCTGTGTGGTGACGGAGTAAGAATACAACTCACCACTCCTTATCTTACCTGTGGGTGATCGTAAGAGATGACTAAGGCATATATAATGCATATAACATCCATGCAAGAGAAGGAAATCCGGAAACAAAACCCTATACCAATACGTCTGACCGGCGTAGTATAGTTGATCAATTTCCCTCCCATTATGGAGGAGGCTCTAGCCCAACAGTGGAACGTATGTGAGCTGAGATGATGAAGATGAACAAATAACTATGGTTGATGAGGTGATGTCATTCGTATTGAGCTATTTTGTTATTTGTTATCATCATTACAGTTAATTTTTTTAGCAGGCTATGGTCTGGAGTTATTGCGCCCATTGCATTCTGGGTGATGGAAGGGTGGCGTGTGGTCTTATAACTCACCGTGTTCCCTCTCCATTGCCATCGAGCCGGCGATAGGTACCACTTTCTTGATATTTGTGGATCATTACGGTTTATATGTGTGTGGGAAGCTCGACCCTTCAATATAGAAGTAAGCTGATCAGCTGTATCAGGATGGTCAGACAAGTTGTTAAAGGATTTTATTTTGAGATATGTTTCTATTTTGGTTATATTTTTATATTAATAAGATTATAGCCTTCTCCGTGTGGTGACGGAGTAAGAATACAATTCACCACCCCCTATCTTATCCGTGGGTGATCGTAAGAGACGACTAAGGGATATAAAACGCATATAACATCTATGCAAGAGAAAGGAAAACTCGAAACGAAACCCTATACCAACACGTCTGACCAGCGCGGTATAGTAGGTTAATTTCTCTCTTATTACGGAGGTGGCCCAAGCCCAACAGTGGGACATATATTGGCTGTGAAGAAGATTATAGCTTATATATTAAATCCTTTTGTAGAGGCACCTTTTACAAATATACAATTAAGGGACGCAAAGAACATTCAATACAGTAATAACAGATGAAATAATACAACACACTCAAAATATATGTTCTACAAAAGTTACGATAATATAAAAATCTCGAATCATTTAAGTCCTATTATGGGGCTCGAGTCTCTTCTATATTAGAAGGGACATTGATCTACTGCGACACGCTGGCCAAGCGTGTTGTTATAGGGTTTTAACTCAACATTCCTTTCACTTGCATATATGTTATCCGCATATGACACCCCTTAGTCGTCTTTGACATCATCCTCAGGTAAGAAAGGAGGTGGTGAATTGTATTCTAACTCGATCAACATACGAAAAGTACTCGACGTTCAAAAATACGCATATAATAAATAGGTGATCATTGTAATTAACTATGAAGCAATCTGAATTACTTTCAATTAAAGGGATATTTAATCATTTACATTTTGTTGCTGGTAACTTAATAACTAGGTGCTGTTTAAAAGGTTACTTATAATATTGGTCATAGATTTCTGATATTCTTGTTGATTATTTTTATTATTTGGTTATCAAATAAAACATGTTTGTAACAACACTACCTAAGTACTAATGTTTTTGCAACGCGTTTATTTGCCTTTATATATGAAAGCTATGATTCCTAAATAGTATACTATCTTATACCATATTGTCTCCCAGATATATCTGGGAGACAATATTACAGATATATCTGGGAGACAATATTGTGACATGGACATTTACAACCCAGACTGCACCGGGTCTAAACCTTTTCAGCACGCCTCTAAAGCCTGATTTTATTGTTTAAGGTGGCAAATGAGTGAGCAGCACACCTGATGATAAGTTTAATTGCCGCTCAAAGACCTGTAGAATACCAGAGTTATAACGAGAGCACTGCCTACCAATCAAAACCCACCTATCTTGGTCTTCCAACTCTCTCGCTCACCGTACGGAACGCAACAGCACAATGCCACTGCTCAGATGTCGATTTGCTGCACGAGTATGCACGCGCTTGTAGACAAAAAATGTCAACAAAGTGGCCCTCCTACTACTAAATTTAACACTGTGTATTCAACACTCGTAACCTTAGTGTTTTATCTTTTCAGGTAGATGACCTCGCATGGGTATCAAATTTGGCCTATTGTATATTTAATTACTTGCTTATTAATCTTGAAGGCTCTTAATTTTGAAGCGCACTGAGCACTGGATTATAAATTTTCCATAGAAATGTAACCTAGTAATAATTCAAGGCTGTTTCAAAATTGTGAGGTTTATCAGTAAGGCTATTAGTAAGTATTGCATGATCAAAATGAATGGTTTCATTAATTTCATAGTGTCAACTATGACGTGACAACTATGATATGACAATTGTTAATTAATCAAGTATAATTGTATCTATTAAAGTATCTTTAATTAGTTGCCATCGTTTTATTTTTTTAAATTATTGTTTTGAATTTCGAAGAATGAAAGAATGCAACAGATTTTTTTGTGAGCATTGTTAATTCCACTTCGTCCTAAATATTTTTGGGATCTTTATTTTTATAGATTAAAATGATTTAAATAATGCAAAGCAATGGCCAGTTCAAGTGATGAAGCTACTCACTACGTCACTGAGAACGCCCTACGTCACTGAGAACGCCCTACGTCACTGAGAACGCCCTACGTCACTGAGAACGCCCTAGTCCTGTTGTTATTTTTCAAATTATCGTACATATTGCAAAGGTTTCGGCAATAGTTTTATGACCGGCCGCCCGCCTGACGTAAACCCTCCTTGGGAACGTAGTCGCTGAACAAACGGCATCAGATAGTGTTGCCCCAGGTCAAAGTAAAGCTTTTAGTCGTCTTTTACGATACCCACAAGCAAAGCAAGGGTATTCGTAATCGCCACCACACAGCATAGTATCCCAGCCATACTTTCATTTAAACACTCCAAATTTGAAACTAGAACTTCAGAATGGTCATTAGACGACCGAGTCAGTTTTCATGCACATGCAACAGTATATAGTTCTTAAAGAAGTAGTTTAAAATTTTTGATAAGATTTGTACATACATACATATCATCACGCCATATCCCTTGCAGGGTAGGCAGAGAGAACAGAGTGCCAGAGAACTCTATCTCTGCATACTTCACTCGCTTCCTCAACATTCATAATTCTCTTCATACACGCTCGCCGGTTTCGGAGACTCTTGACTCCACCTTCCTTCAGTACCTGACCGATCTGATCTAGGTCGGTTAGTCTCGGTCTCCCTCGGTACCTACATCCTTCCACTTTCGCATTGTATATCTTCTTAACCAGACGTTAGTTCGGCATTCTTCCTACATGTCCGAACCATCGGAGCATTCCTTTTCGCATCTTTACACCAATACTCTCTTTCATACCTACTCGCTCTCTTACGTCGTCGTTACGAATGCGGTCGGTCAGCCTAACTCCACAGATTTTCCGCAGAGATCGCATTTCGACCGCATTGATTTTACTTTCATACTCTTTTCTGCATACCCAACTCTCGCTTCCATACAGTAATGTTGGGACAAGCACTGCGTTATGTATTGCTACACGTGCCTTCTGGCTGAGGTGGTGGCTGCCGAGAAGTTGCCCCAACGCTCCGTTCACTCTATTTCTCGCATTCACTCTACGCTCTATATCAGTGGTGTACCTTCCATCTCGGCTAAATCCACATCCAAGATATACAAATTCATCCACTTGCTCTAGTACATCACTACCTATTGTTACTCTTACATCTGTTCTGGCTTCATCTCTTTCAAAGACCATTATTTTCGTTTTGCTCACATTCACACGTAGACCCCTTTTCTTACAATCTTCTGTCATTGTGTCGACTAGGGTCTGCAAGTCAGTCGCTGACTGTGCCAGCAGGACTGCATCATCTGCGTAAAGCAGAGCAGAGACCACTGAGTCACCCATCTGGACTCCCACATTCATATCGTTCAACCTTTGGAGACATTTATCCAGATATATGATAAACAGCCTGGCTGACAGAACGCACCCCTGCTTAACGCCGATATTGACGTCAAACCAAGGCGACATTCCATCATCCAGCCGCACACAGGCTCTACAGCCCATGTAACTGGACTGCACAGCCTGCAGCAATTTACCGTTAATACCATACTCCGGTAAAATGTCCCAAAGTTCCTTTCGTACAACCGTGTCAAATGCTCTCTCCAGATCCACAAAACTGCAGAAAACCCTCTGACCTAGAGCCAGATGCTTCTCCACAATGTTGCGCAGAGAGAACACTTGATCCAAGCATCCCCTTCCACTACTGAAACCTCCTTGTGTCTCACACAGTAAACCATCGGACACCATCCTCATTCTCCTTTCAATAATTTTACCGTACACTTTTGCTGCCAAACTGGTCAAGCTTATGGCTCTGTAATTTGCGCAGTCATAACGTGAACCCTTGTTTTTAAACAAAGGCACGATGACTGCGCTATTCCAGTCCCCGGGAACCATTCCCGAGCTCCAACATAAATTGAGGAGCAACAGGAATGTCTCCCGGACACAGGAGACACCAAGCTTGATCATCTCGGCAGACACCTTATCAATGCCCGCTGCCTTACCATTTTTCAAACTTCTTATCGCCCATTCAACTTCATCTATACTGATGCCATCGGAGGACGCCGTTGTCGAATGTTGATCTACTAGACCACATGCGACACCGGCACCAACCGTAGCATCCGCATACATATCGCCAAAATATTCACTCCATCGGCTTAACACGTCTTGTGTTTGTGTAAGAATGTCTCCACCTTTAGACCTTATTTTATTCATTCTGAAGGCTGACCAACCACCCCGAGACTTCTTCACCTCCCTCCAAAAGAGTTTGGTGTTACCCTCGAAGTTTTTAGTCAGCCTATCTTCTGCACTCATACTTGCTCTATCCCGTTTCTCTTTCACTAAGGCCTTGGTGTCATTCTTACATTGCCGATATATTTCTTTCTTCTGTTCAGTCATACTGTCATTCAGATTCAAAGAAGAGACATAGTCCAGCCACGCTTTCTTCTTTTGCTCTACGGAAGCTGCCACTTTCGCATCCCACCATGCATCACCATTTGTTTTTCTATGCTTCTTTGAACTTCCACATACTTCTTTCGCTGTATCTACCATACTCTCTTTCAATACTCTCCAGCATTCTTCAATGTCCGATTGCGGCTGGCTTGCCATCGTCAGCCGTTCTCGGACACCCTCTGCATACTTTTCTCTTACACACTCTTCTTGCAACCTTTCAACCTTTATTCTTTCAAGCCCTCTGAAGTGGACACGCTCTCGCCAGTGCCTCCACTTTCTGAACAGACCACTTAATCTCGCAATAACGAGATAGTATAAGATTTGTGTTACATTTATACTTGTTTATAGGTATTTGTTATTAAGATAAGCCATAATTAAACATTTTAGTGTAATATAAGTTAAGGTATACAACTTTCGTAATTAGTATCTTGATGTTTTTTAGTTTTATTTATGTCAAGGCAATGGTTTAGTGAAGAAAAAAACAAACGGCAGCTAAAAGAAAATTAATATATCTGGGGCTCATGATATTTTAATAACAATATTTGCGTAGAAGTTCAAAATGTGAAATTCTTGAATATGGTTTTCTGCAATAATATATATACATACATACATACATATCATCACGCCATATCCCTTGCAGGGTAGGCAGAAAGAACAGAGTGCCAGAGAACTCTATCTTTGCATACTTCACTCGCTTTCTGCAATGCAATAATATAAGCCTTGAAATTCAAGAGTATGATTGACAGCGAGAATTTTACCTTCAAAATCTTTTGCATATCTAGGTTCGTGGAATAACGTATATACAGCAAGATTAAGGCAAGGTTAATCATACAAGCAAAACATCTTCATGACGACTACAAACAACAACGGTTAGAATATAAACCTACAACGGGGGATATTACGGGCGATTTTAAAGTTACCCTCTTAAATAATATATGCGGGGCTCGAGTCTCCTCTACAATAGGAACGCGATTAACTTACTTACGATGCTAGCCAGACATTTTTTTTATTGCTTATTGTGGCAAACGAGCTAACAGCACACCTGATGGTAAGTGTTACTGTCGCCCATGGACCTTTGCAATACCAAGGGTATTGCTTATGCCGCTGCCTACCAATAACTTTCCGAAACCCACCCAGTTGGGCTTCCGGCTCTCTCGCTCACCGAATGAAGCGCAATAGCACATTGTCATTACTCATACGTCGATCTACTGCGAGAGTGTGGTACTACCCCGGACGGACCGGCCCGCGGCTGTATACAGAGAACTGTCAACAGCGAGGTCCTACCTCTATAGATTATACTATACACTATAGACTGGTTAGTATAGGGTTTTATTTCGAGTTTTACTTCTCTAGTACAGATTTTATATGCACACTATATCTCTTATTCGTCTTTTACGACAGCTACGGGAAAAATTAGGGGTTTTGAATTGTATTCTTACGCCCTGACTATATAGTGGAAGGGGAAAGTAAAGATAAGCAAAGTAAATAAATTGTCATATGCCAAGTAAAAGTCAAAATGAAGATAACTTATCATTACTATATATTGTTATAATAAATATACGAGATTGACCGCTGTTTGGTAGCGGCTACTAATACTGCTAATCTTTACTTTGCTCGTGGATGTCGTAAAATATGACTAAGAGCTTTTAAATCGATCTGGGCCAACGCTACCTGATACCGTTTGGTCAACAATTACATTCTCAAGGAAGGTTGATGTCAGACAGACGGCCGGTCATAAAACTATAGCCAGTAACTTTTGCAATATGTATGAGATCATATTGCGTAGACTCCAAGTAATCGGGATTAAAGCAGGAGAATATTGATGATGACGCGATTACAGTTTTTAACATTACAGTATTCAGTCATGTTAAAAAAATAATCGAGAGATCCTAATGGTCGTTAATTCAACTAATAAAAATTATTAGTTTTGTATTGCAAAAAAATAAAAATATTTTAACTTAGAAAATTAGAAGTGTAGATTGTCAAAGAGGAATAGATTGACAGGGAAAATCGTATTGGCCACCGAAGACAAAAATCGGGTACCGGTGGCCCGCTCGCACGGCGAAGAGAGGTGTTTGCAAGGTGGGTCCATGGGGTTCGCCCCGGCTGATTTGTCAGGGCGCGACCAAATCCATGGTCCCACCTTGCGAAAAAAAAAAATAAAAAAAAAAGGACAAATCGTATTACGAAATAGATTAATCTAGGTTTATAATGAATAGTTGTTGCATAATTCTATAAAGGTTCATTATACTTATATTGATCGTACCTAGATATAGCGTTTAAAAAAACATAAAGCAGTCACGAGGACTGTCGACAGAAGTAAAAACTTAAATTTATGAAAAAATAAACAACTACACTCGCCTTGCGATGACGGAGTAAGAATACTATTTACCATCCCATATCTTACCCGTGGGTGATCGTACGAGACAACTAAGGGATATAAAACGCATATAACATCTGTGTGAGAGAAGGAAAACTCGAAACAAAACCCTATACCAACACGACTGACCAACGCGGTATAGTAGTTTAATTTCCCTCCCATTACGGAGGAGGCCCGAGCCTAACAGTGGGACATTTATGGGCTGTGATGATGATGATGATGATGATGAAACAAATACAACAAAATAAAAAGCGTACCCCAGGCAGTGTGTATGGGTGTGACCATACAATAAGTACACATATTAAATATATTATATTATACACATATTATATTATACACATATTATATTATACACATATTATATTATTACTTTCTCTTCTACGGTCTACTCTCCCCCCGTCTTACGAATTTTCGATCAGGTCGCATGTCCTGAAGCGAATTTAACGTTTTTAACCATTCCAAAAAGAGTACAACGCGGCTAAACAAGTTTTCACTTCCAAAAAAATATTAGTTCTCCCATAATTTCATAACAATTAATAGTCAAAAGTGTTAAAGTGCATTTATCGCGTAAACAAAATCTAGAACACAAAATAATATAATTGGACTAACCTAAGGGCTAGAAACTAGCAATCAAAAACTCTCAATACTTCAGAAAAAGAAACCACTCCTTATTTCAATATTATGATTTTTGTAATTGTATTCAGAGTACTCTTTAGTGAGTAGTTTTATATTTTACAATAACGAAAATATGACATATTTTCGTTTGGGAATAATCCATTTAAGTCAAGTAAACTTTCATTTTTGTTAAAAATAACAATGTTCTACAGCTGTGTGTTAGCGACTACGAATACTACCAACCCATACTTTGCTCGTGGATGTCGTAAAAGACGACTAAGAGCCTTATAACGACCTGGGCCACCTCCATCTGATGCCGTTTGGTTAACAATCACATTTCCAAGGAGAGTTGACGTCTGGCAGACGGCCGGTTATAAAACTATTGCCAATAACATTATATTATATGTACTATGAAAGAAGAGTACATATTGTATCGGCCCCAAGTAATTGTGATAAGAGTAGGAGAATGATGATGATGATGATCTTCTACACAGACAGTCAAATTTATGTTTTGAATTTTTCTTATTGCAATATCTATTATATAATGAAATATAATTAATTGCATTTCACAACAAAAAAAAATAATAATTCCATTATAAAAAAATATAGACACTTTTAATTAAGATTAAATAGTATTGCTCTAAGTATAAATATTTTTGTATAAACTATATATACTTCTACTACCTGACTTCGTATGGAACATTATTCGTATCATCATCATCATTTCAGCTCATATAAGTCTCACTACTGGGCTCGAGCCTCCTCCACATTAGGAGGGAAATTGACTACCGGTGGCCCGCTCGCATGGCGACGAAGAGGTGCTTGCAGGGTGGGTCAATGGGGTTGCGCGCCGCCTCTTCCGTCACCCCGGACCGATTTGGCGGGGTGCGACGTCCATAGCCCACCGCAAAAAAAAAAGGAGGGAAATTGAAATTGATTGATTGATTGAATTGATTGAGGAGGGGAATTGGAAATTGATTGATTGATTCATATTTTATCCCTTAGTAGTCTTTTACGATCACCCACTGGTAATATAGGAGGGTGGTAAATTGTATTCTTATTCTGTCACCACACGTAAAATTTTATTCATATCAAACAAGTAATATTCTTGAAACAAAATTTATTTATTTTTCGTTTAGAAATTATTGATTGTAAATATTGAATATAATTTATTGTCATTAGTTCTATCGATTTCTATTTTTCAGGTTTCTTTTCATTTAATATCCATATTAAAATATTTTACATACATACATACATATTATCACGCCATATCCCTTGCAGGGTAGGCAGAGAGAACAGAGTGCCAGAGAACTCTATCCTTGCATACTTCACTCGCTTCCTCAACATTCATAATTCTCTTCATACACGCTCGCCGGTTTCGGAGACTCTTGACTCCACCTTCCTTCAGTACATGACAGATCTGGTCTAGGTAGGTGAGTCTCGGTCTCCCCCGGTACCTACATCCTTCCACTTTCGCATTGTATATCTTCTTAACCAGACGTTCGTTCGGCATTCTTTCCACATGTCCGAACCATCGGAGCATTCCCTTTCGCATCTTTACACCAATACTCTCTTTCATACCTGCTCGCTCTCTTACGTCGTCGTTACGAATGCGGTCGGTCAGCCTAACTCCACAGATTTTCCGTAGAGATCGCATTTCGACCGCATTAATTTTACTTTCATACTCTTTTCTGCATACCCAACTCTCGCTTCCATACAGTAATGTTGGGACAAGCACTGCGTTATGAATTGCTATACGTGCATTCTGGCTGAGGTGGTGGTTACCGAGAAGTTGCCCCAACGCTTCGTTCACTCTATTTCCCGCATTCACTCTACGCTCTATATCAGTGGTGTACCTTCCATCTCGGCTAAATCCACATCCAAGATATACAAATTCATCCACTTGCTCTAGTACATCATTACCTATTGTTACTCTTACATATGTTCTGGTTCATCTCTTCATAAAATATAATATAAAATATTTTAAAAATAAATTATTATACAACCCATAATCTTGGAGCGGCTGCTATATTGAATTTTGTGTGATATCACTAGTTTTATCGTTTTCTACTCTTTTAGCCCTTTTATTTGATGTCCATGTTAAATCCTTTGAAAAAATATTGTAACTCGTCATCTTGAAACGCCGGTAATATTAAAATTATTACATTATTGAGAGTTGTGTATTGTATCGTTACTACACGTAAAAATGTATACAAAACCTCAGTTGAATCGGATATCAGCCAGTGCATCAAATTAAAGACAGACACTGGGACAGATAAAACTAAATAAATGAAAAAAAAATACAAGAATTAAAATAAGAAAAAAATATCATACCTGTCTCCAAAAATATAAATCCGCCATAATCACTACGCTTCTAATGCGTCAGTTATAAAAATTATTTATTTATAAGGCCTTTCTTTCATTTGGTTAATTAATTGTAACTTAATAATGATAATTATGTCTAATTAATATCTTGAAATAGTCTTACGAGGTGGTATACGTATATGTATATGTCATTTTTGTATGAAAATAATTATTTATTTTACTAATAATACTTTTAAAAATTTGCAGAACGATGATAGAAGCTATAAAATGTTTGGCTTGCTTATAAATTTAATCGAAAACCTTGCGCAATTTTCCTGTTTATAATTTTTAGACCTGAATAGTAAAAGCGAATAGTTTAACACAAATGATATCGAGGAGAATTAGCTGAGCACTGACTAAGTTTGCGATGCTCAATATTGCAAGAGCGTTTGCAGAGCAATGCTTCTATTTTGAACTAGCTTTTGCCCGTGATTTCATTTGCATATAAAGCATATAACACTCCAGTTAAAAAATATTTTTATTATTTGTACTATAGAGTGATAAATATCAATTTTTTTCCCCTATTTTATTCCTTTAGGTCAAATATGTCCTTTGAAATTTGATCATTTTTAGAATATTTTTTTTTAGTGAGATTTTATATCACTAAAATAAGTCGCTGACTGCTACTATTGAACTGTGTTAATTTTTAATACAATTAGAAAAACATAGCATCAAAATTTAATCCCAAATTTTACACCCGTAGAGTGTAAAAATTTACTAACGCTGAAAATACGTCCATATTTATCTTTACTCATGGGCTTAAATTCGATAAGATAAGATAAGTTTCTACCTATACAAATTTGGCTAGAATAGTCAGTCCAACTCCTTCTTGATCATCATTTCAGCCCATCACCGTCCACTGTTGGACGTAGGCTTCCCACATGGTACGCCACAGAGTGCGGTCCTGTGCCGTTTGCATCCATCGACGCCCAGCAACTTTCACTAGATCGTCTGTCCACTAGGGTGGCTCGAAAAATTTTTTTTCAACTTACGGTAACGTAATAGCGAAAAGTTTGTGCGTTTTTGGTTAGAAACTGACTATGTAAAATATTATTTGATTTAATTAACAGTAACTGCCTCCGCAAGGTCATCGAATATTAAAAAAAAATATGATTTTAATATCTATTTTGATGCTAGATTACTGAATAAAAATTAAATCAGCCGACTTTTTTTCTCACTGACTTATTCCTACTTTAAACAAATATAACAATACTGCTCGGCCATATGTTTTACATGCGGGGAGGAGTGCGGGAGGGGGTAGTTAGCCGGACGTGTATTGTCCGTCATCGCCCACTGCGCTATTGTTTTTCGAACGCATCGGCCGCGCGCACAATTATTTAGCAAATTTCTGATACCTATTTCTTTTTGTAACAAGTATGCAAAGAACTAGGAGTGTATTTAAATGTCCTCTTCTTGGTGATGTTTGTGACTTAAAAGATAATGTTCTACCTACTTATCAATATATTATGAAATATTACGAATGGACCAGACATGAACTAAAATTGCAATTGAAAACAGCAAAAGAACCAGTGTTTGGGGAAATAATAATAATAATTAATAATTTTTTTATTTAATTCCACAGTAAGTGCATACAATAATTCCATCTTAGTTTAATATAACACTATAATAATTTAGCATATAGCATAGCATTAGCTATAATAAATAGCAGATATTATAGTACCCAGGATCGAAACTATATGGCAACCTGCATCTATTTCAATAGTTTCTCGAACAAGAGTCATACAGATGCTAAAAACGACTTGAAATATAAAAATCTACTCAAGTCGGCAAAGAGGCTTACACCTGACAAGTTAAAAGATTTTCAACAAAACAGTAAGTTACTTTTTGATATATCTTCATGTAAGTGCAGAGAATTCGCTCAATGCATCTGTCCAAAAGAAAAAAGAGTTCCTAAACAAGAGCAAACATTTTTAGTCGATCAAAGAACCTCTCGAGGTATGGTGATACGTGGAGTCGATGTAATTGCGACGAAGAAGTTACAAAAGACCCTTCAGAGAAAACATGAACGAGAGAACCGTCCAAGTACATCTGGAATTACTTCAACTGTTGCCGTTTTAGATGATAGTACTTCTTCGACATCAACAACAACGTCACAAGAGTCCACTATCAAACGTAGTAATAAAAAAAGAAGGAAAAGGTCAAACAACAGGTCTCTCTTCCTACGTTGTCGAAGACATGCGACAGGTATGGAGTATCTGATAGGGCAGCGGCGGCTATTGCGTCATCAGTTTTGATCGATATTGGTTCAGGTATGGAGATAATTGAGAGACATAAGTTACGAAGAGAAAAAAACAAAGTTAGAGCAAGTTTGATGAAGCAAGAAACAATTTCTGAATTCTCTGCTTTATATTTTGACGGAAGGAAAGATAAAACTTTAAAAATTATCAGAAAAAATAGTAAATGCTACAGAACTACTATTGTTGAAGAACATATTTCGCTGATACGAGAGCCGGGATCCTTTTATATGGGATATGTCGTACCCAAGACGTCTACTGCCAAAGAAATTGAAACCACAATAACAAGGTTCCTGTCTAGTGAAGGTATTGCCACATATCATCTCATGGCAATTGGTTGCGATGGTACAAATGTTAATACTGGAAAGTATGGTGGTATCATAAGACTGCTTGAAAAAAATCTTCAAAAACCACTTCAGTGGATTATTTGTTTACTACATATGAACGAACTTCCTTTGAGACACTTGTTTCTTGCTCTTGACGGATGTACTTCGGGACCTAAATCATACATTGGACCATTAGTTAAAGCTCTGGAAACCTGTGAATTACTGC
This sequence comes from Lymantria monacha, assembly GCA_905163515.2. Lineage (NCBI taxonomy): Eukaryota > Metazoa > Arthropoda > Insecta > Lepidoptera > Erebidae > Lymantria > Lymantria monacha. The sequence continues at coordinate 5,748,954 of LR991107.1, read as the reverse complement.
CTGTGTAAAACTTTCCACACATCGAGGGAGAGTTACTTCCTGAAATGTCGAAAGATTTAAGTACAGATCAACAGTACTTGCACAAAATAGTATCTGCGGTAATTTCAGGTAATTTTCCAGATGACTTAGCAAATAAGTCTCCGGGAAAACTCTCTCATGCTCGCTGGCTCACATAAGCCAACCGGATCTTACGTTTGTACGTTACATCTGAGACACCATCGCAAAATTTGAAAAGTCTGGCTGCATTTATCGTAAAAGTTTATGCACCATCATGGTTTCAAATTAAACATAAGCCGTCATGCAAAGATGGTTCACGTCATCTTTACAATATAATTAGAGCCTCCAGATACCTGCCAGAAGATTTCAAAAGTATTATTGATCCTGTCATTCAACGCAATAGCTACTTTGCACATCCAGAGAGCATTCTTCTTGCAATGATTACAGATGACAGGAAACACATTAGAGAATTAGCAGCCCGGCGTATATTAAAGGCACGCAGCATGCCTCAGCCTTCAGTATCAAGACTATTTGAAGTGCCCCGTATAAATTTCAATGTCTCGACATATACTGACTTAATAAATTGGCAGGAAACTCTGACTGATCCACCTATTTTAAAAAACTTGACTGATCAAGAAATCCAGCACGTCGTTGAAACTGGAGGTGAGGCCGAGCTGCTGTTTCTGAGACTTCCCTGTCATAATCAAGCCGTTGAACGGGCAGTTAAACTAACTACTGAAGTTTCAACTTCTTTGTGCACGAGAAAAGCCCGTTTGGGTGCAATAAAAGTCAAATTGGAGTCGAGGAAAATAATGCCAAAATTTGACTCAAAAAGAGATTTCCGAGCTAATTAAGTGACATAAGTTAGTCTCTTTTATTCATAGAATTTTACTTCGTTTTGTAATTTTATATCTAATAAATAAATATGTCTATTGTAAAAATACTGAATTTTAATAAGTATCTAAATAATTTTGTAAAGAAATTCTTATGTTTTGCCTCAAGTGAAACATTTTTTTTTTGAGAATTTGTGGGCTGTGCGGAGGCAGAAGGAGTTATATAAAAAAAAAATAAAAATAGAATACATTTTCATACCAATAATACGCACCGAACCCCCCCTATTAGAATTTAAAAAATGAAAAAAAAAATTCCATACATGTGTGAGCTACCCTACTGTCCACCTAGTGATATTCGCTACGTACTTTTACTGTCTTACAGCTATTAATAAGGCGTTCGCTCTAAATCCGTTTCAGAGTCATTAGAAACATTAAAATTTAAATTTATGTTTAATAAATCTAATTATAATAAACACACAAGCCAACATGGTTTTGTTAGTACTACTCTTCCTCCTCAATTAGAGAGTCGCAGAGTTCAATTACGATTTTTCTTCACGAAGTTACGCCAATTTCAAACTCTCTAATTGAAGAGAAAGAGCAGTACTATATGATACGACTAAAGAAAAAACCCTAAAAAAATCTGTGTCCTCTGTACATAACCTCAAAAGTAGCCAAAAACGATATATTTTGGATACATAACCTCAAATATCTCAAAATCCAGACGTGATGGGCCAATTCTGACCCCGGATTCGGTTTCTATACAAAAAATTACTTCGGAAATGACCCTCCTCTTTCCAACAACTGACATGACCCCATTATTTGCAGGCCTGTGTAATTATTTACTACTTCTGGGATATTTACTTCACTATACATAATAGCAGGAATAGTGGTTATTTACAAAGCCGATATTAGTGATCATATTGACATTCACTACTTTGATATTATCCTCTCTAGCCAAAATGATTCATAAAATTTTGTTTAAGTGAAGATCAACATATACTATTCTTGTCACGATCAATATCTACAAATCTTGTATCATTTACTCCATTCCTTGTATATTCTATTATTTAATTTGTCGACAATTTTACCAACTTCAGTAAAGGCTTTGATAATTTTTTTTGAAAAAAAAAAAACTATTTTTACGTATTCTCTCGCATTTGCATTTGATTTTTAAAATTTTTCTATTGACCACGGACGCTGTGAAGTACCTATACGAAACGTTGGGAAATTAAAATCAAATACAAATGCGATAGAATCCATAAAATAGTTTTATTTCAAATATATAATACTCACGTAAACATTAGTAATTGTTATATTGCCTACAAAATCTTAATTCAATAGTTATAGCAGCCTACAAGAACTCTATGCTTAATTGGACAGATTCATATTCAAAAGATTTTACGTCCTTCTACGTGGTTACAGATGGTTTTTATTTCACAATGAAATCCTGTGGAACATCCGAACTAATGTTTAGCAGTACGGATGTTCCACAGGGCTCACATTTGACGCTGGTATTATTTAATTTCATTAGAAATGATATCACCTAACGTTTTATAAAAAATATTAGTTTGAACGGTACTTCCGGTTATCATACGTGCTAAGCGGAAACATGTTAACGAAGTATTCACTAATCGCGCCACCTAGCGCAAACTTGTTTAAGAGACGAATAAAACTAAACGAGTGATGTCCGTTCGGCAGTCTGAGCCCGCGAGTGGCGCGGTGCACTGGTCGCATATCGTATACTCACTTACGTTAGTTTGGTGAACCTCTCTCATGTTGTCACTTGTGAGAGAGTGGTGTCATGGTTGCTGCGCTTGGCAGGTGGACTGGCGGTAGCGGTAGATGCTGTACGTTCTCCGGAGAAGAGCTGTTGCTCGTTCTCTTAATGAACCCTTAGGTGATTTGGCTGAGGAATCCAAGAGCAGGTGGTCGCACGGGTAAGACTATCCTGTGTCATCCATACATACCATATAGTTGTTTGTACAAAGGCGATTGCCTGGGTCTGTCCTGTGAGTACACTTAAGGTGTGAGTTGTGATTGGTGTACAGGTGTGAAGGTAATCGTGATTACTTGCAGTACGGTCACGTGTCTGATTCCTTCTTCTACAAGTTTTATGTAGGAAAAATAAAAATCTTTTAGCTTATTTAGGAAGTGTAGGTTTTCACATAGGAATAGATTGACAGGAGGAGTCGTATATATATATATATATATATATATATATATATATATATATATATATATATATATATATATATATATATATATATATATATCTACATATATACATATATATATATATATATATATATATATATATATATATATATATATATAATTACATACACATTATATTAAGGATGTAGGTACCGAGGGAGACCGAGACTAACCTACCTAGACCAGATCGGTCATGTACTGAAGGAAGGTGGAGTCAAGAGTCTCCGAAACCGGCGAGCGTGTATGAAGAGAATTATGAATGTTGAGGAAGCGAGTGAAGTATGCAGAGATAGAGTTCTCTGGCACTCTGTTCTCTCTGCCTACCCTGCAAGGGATATGGCGTGATGATATGTATGTATGTAGGAATGAAAGGGAATAATTTTTTTGCGAGGGACGAAACGTAAGTGAATGTGTGAGTGAGAGAGTGTGTGAAAGGAGGAGAACGGAGATAAATGGGGAGAATGATTATAGGAAGTAACGACGTAAGGTGTATTTTAATTGTTAATTAAATTCTAATATCAATTCAACGGTGTTTACTTCATTTGAAATCAATACCCAAACATTACATGTATGTATATATATAATTACAGAGCCGTAAGCTTTACCAGTTTGGCAGCAAAAGTGTATGGTAAAATTATTGAAAGGAGAATGAGGATGGTGTCCGATGGTTTACTGTGTGAGACACAAGGTGGTTTCAGGAGTGGAAGGGGATGCACGGATCAAGTGTTCTCTCTGCGCAACATTGTCGAGAAGCATCTGGCTCTAGGTCAGAGGGTTTTCTGCAGTTTTGTGGATCTGGAGAGAGCATTTGACACGGTTGTACGAAAGGAACTTTGGGACATTTTACCGGAGTATAGTATTAACGGTAAACTGCTGCAGGCTGTGCAATCTAGTTACATGGGCTGTAGAGCCTGTGTGCGGTTGGATGATGGAATGTCGCCTTGGTTTGACGTCAATATCGGCGTTAAGCAGGGCTGCGTTCTATCAGCCAGGCTGTTTATCATATATCTGGATAAATGTCTCCAAAGGTTGAATGATATGAATGTGGGAGTCCAGATGGGTGACTCAGTGGTCTCTGCTCTGCTTTATGCAGATGATGCAGTCCTGCTGGCACAGTGTGCGACTGACCTGCAGACCCTAGTTGACACAATGACAGAAGATTGTAAGAAAAGAGGTCTACGCGTGAATGTGAGCAAAACCAAAATAATGGTCTTTGAAAGAGATGAAGCCAGAACAAATGTAAGAGTAACAATAGGTAATGATGTACTAGAGCAAGTGGATGAATTTGTATATCTTGGATGTGGATTTAGCCGAGATGGAAGGTACACCACTGATATAGAGCGAAGAGTGAATGCGGGAAATAGAGTGAACGGAGCGTTGGAGCAACTTCTCGGCAGCCACCACCTCAGCCAGAAGGCACGTGTAGCAATATATAACGCAGTGCTTGTCCCAACATTATTGTATGGAAGCGAGAGTTGGGTATGCAGAAAAGAGTATGAAAGTAAAATTAATGCGGTCGAAATGCGATCTCTTCGAAAAATCTGTGGAGTTAGGCTGAACGACCGCATTCGTAACGACGACGTAAGAGAGCGAGCAGGTATGAAAGAGAGTATTGGTGTAAAGATGCGAAAGGGAATGCTCCGATGGTTCGGACATGTGGAAAGAATGCCGAACGAACGTCTGGTTAAGAAGATATACAATGCGAAAGTGGAAGGATGTAGGTACCGAGGGAGACCAAGACTAACCTACCTAGACCAGATCGGTCAGGTACTGAAGGAAGGTGGAGTCAAGAGTCTCCGAAACCGGCGAGCGTGTATGAAGAGAATTATGAATGTTGAGGAAGCGAGTGAAGTATGCAGAGATAGAGTTCTCTGGCACTCTGTTCTCTCTGCCTACCCTGCAAGGGATATGGCGTGATGATATGTATGTATGTATGTATATATATATATATATATATATATATATATATATATACATATATATATATATATAGATATATATATATATCTATATATTATGTCTAAAATGGATAGTCGTTGCAGAATTCTATGATGTTTATTATAATTTTATTTATGGCACCTTGGCGCAGCATTTTCAAAAACAATTGGTTCTCCCGTACCGATCATACTCGTATATGTAAATTAATGGTCAAAAATGTCGACATAATTGCCCGTTGAGCAATCCGGCTGGAGAGACCTCGTTTCAATGTTCGGACCATCGAGGCCTTCCGGTCGATGCTGATGGAGTGGTTGGGTCGGCAGCACGGCGTCCATTCCTTCCGACTGGTGCAGCTCTTGACGAGGCATAGTTGCTTTCATCGTTTTCTGTCCTTCTAGCTCTTTTATGGCTATCAAACCCGGGTTTGTTTCAAAAATATAATGTAATTCGTTATCTTGAAACGCTGGTAATATTGAAATTATTATATTAGTGAAGAGTTGAATTTTGTATCGTCACTAGACGTAAAAATTTATGCTAAACTTCAGTTCAATCGGACGTCAGCCAGTGTGTCAAATTTAGCATGCATAAAGCAGACACCGAGGCAAATGAAACTAAATAAAAACTTATACAAGAAACAAGAAAAAAAAAATGAGAAAAATGTATCATACATGTCTCCAAATATATAAATCCTCCATACTATACTATGACTACGCTTCTAATGTGTGAGTTATAAAAAATATTTGCTCGTATGGCCTTTTTTTATTGGATATAAATTATAATTTTATAGCGATAATCATTTTTTCTTCTTTTTTTATTGCTTTTGGTGACAGACGAGCAAGCAGCACACCTGGTGGTAAGTGTTAATGTCGCCCATGGACCTTTGAAATACCAGAGGTACAGCTAGGCCGCTGTCTAGCAATAAAAATCCCAAACCCACCCAGAAAGTTAGAGTTCTGGCTCTCTTGCTCACCGAACGAAGCACAGCAGAACACTGACAATGCTCAGGCGTCGATTTTCTGGGAGAGTGTGGTACCATCCCGGACGGACCGGTCCGCGGCTGTAGACAGAAAACTGTCGACAGTGTGGTCCTACTATTATTATATTAGTCATGTCTACTTAATATCTTAAAATAGTCTTACGAAGACGGAAGAAGTGGCGCGCGATCATATAGACCCGCCCTATCGACCGTACCTATCGATGCCGTGCAAGTGGGCCACTGGGACCCGGTCTTTGTCTTCGGTGGTCCACCCGGCGGTCTACTCTCACAAGTATCCTCTCGAGTCAACGCCCTGGTAGTATTCCCCGTCATGGTGTCGTCCTCGCGCGGTGGCCTCACTCCATCCGGTCGGGTCACCCGATACTTCGGTTCGGGCGGCATCAGGCGCAGGTACTCGCGTCTGCGCCGCCTAACGCGACGGCGGTGGCGAGTCCCCATAGAGGATGTACTCCCGGACTCGTTCCGCCGCCTCCTTCCACGAAATAATAGTCTCGCAGAAGGTAGTGACCGCGTCTCAGTTTCTGTCGCTGTCGACCATCGCTTTCACGACGGCTGGCACCGAGAGGTTAACACCGATATCAGTGACGAGGTCACGGCGCTGCTGAGCCCAGGTCACGCAGACTTTGAGCGTATGCTGCGCCGTGTTCTGGCTGCAACCGCCTTTTAGCCGGACGGGGTCGTTTCCCTCCTTGCGACCGTGTACAGGTATTTGCCGAAGCATCCATGCCCCGATAAAAACTGCACCAGGCGGAAAGCGAGGGCTCCATGCTGCCGCTCCATCCACTTGATCAGCAACGGACAGAGGGCATCCACGGTTCGAGAACCGAATCGAGGCCTCTCCAACCGTGGCCCTCTAGCAGGCGTTTTCGCACCAGACGACCAACTAGCTGAGCGACACAATGCCGCCCTCCTCGCGTATACCTCCATAGCACGCTGAGCGACTTTGAGCCTTTTTATGAAGATGAGATTTTTAGACCACATTTCAGTGCCGCAAATTAGCTGGTAACACACGCTGATTATGAACTCTTCCTTTTGGACCCTGCGGAATATTGGACAAGAAGATTTTCCTAAGTTTCCCAAACGCTACCCAGCCGAGTTACTCTCGTCAACTTACCTTTTTTCCAAATTGGATCTACCTAAATAGACTCTTTGTCCTAGGTAAATATATAGGTCTAAAACTACGAGAATCGCATTCCCAACCAGGATCGGTACTGACATAGCACAGGCATTAGACATGACTTTCGTCTTGTCCATCTTTATTTGCAGACCCACTAGTTGAGAAACCTTATCGAGGTCGTTGAGCATGTTGTCAAGGTCCTCCAGGAGTTCTGCCAAGACCATAATATTTTTTTATTAGTGATTATTAGTGAGAAAACGATATTAGTGATAAAATGTATTAGTGAAAAATCTTACGTGATAAACGGGTAACCAATTTTAATAGTGGTAGGACCACACTGTTGACAGTTTTCTGTCTACAGCCGCGGGCCGGTCCGTCCGAGGTAGTATCACACTCTCGCAGAAGATCGATGTCTAAGTAATGGCAATGTGCTATTGCGGTTCGTTAGGTGAGCGAGAGAGCCGGAAGCCCAACTGGGTGGGTTTGGGGATTTTATTGGTAGACAGCGGCCTAAGCTATGCCTTTGGTATTGCAAAGGTCCATGGGCGGCAGTGACACTTACCTCAGAATATTGGGCCATGCCCCAGAACATTGGACCATCGGCTCTCTCGCTCACCGAACGAATCACAGCACCACATTGTCTCTGCTCAGACGTCGATTTTTTGCGAGAGTGTGATAGTACCCCGGACGAACCGGCCCGCGGCTGTAGACAGAAAAGTGTCAACAGTGTGGTCTTATCACCATTATTATCATTCTCAATTCTCACTATTAGTAGTTGCCGAGGCGTCGATGTAGATGATACCCGAAAGAGTAACGCACCAGGTCGGCCACGGATGTCAAGGAATCGGTACCAGTGGTCGGCCCAATGGTGTTGGGGACGGAACACGATGGGTTATGGGTCTACATGCCGCCATTTTGTCGTTCCAGATGGAATGGACGGGGTGTGTCATATCCTAGCTTGCCAAAGTTAAAAAAGGAAGCAAAACCGGCGGTAATAAACAACATACGAAAAGCTCTCAGAAATTTGTATTATCACTTAGTAGCTGCTAAGTGATAATACAAATTTCTGAAAGCTTTAAGCCGCCTTAAGAAAATTAATTGTGAAACATAAATTTGTGAATTGTAGTGTTTTGAGTAGGCGCGAGATTGTCTTGTTATGGACAATTGGACATGTGATGCGGAGGGAAGTAATAACATTAAAAAAATTCAGACTCTCTAATTTTTATCTGTAAATAATTGTATGGATGTTCGTATGAATTATTTACCGAAGCCCATATTAATAATCCTACATATATTAAAAAAAAAGTTAAAAAACTGTCTTGAAAAAATTATGATCCATTTGTAAAACTACGCTCTCACAAAGCTCAGCTTTTTGCTAGTTATTTATAATTATAATATATTTTATTATTTATGCCCCTGTTTTTATATAATGAATTCCAAATTAAAGTAGCATATTTTGTTTGCAACAAACAAGGATCTTATATAATAGCAAATAAGTAGAGGAACGCACAAAATCAACTGAAGCTCTCAAAATGAAACCATGCGTTTGGAGGGTTCCATTCTTAGTATTGTATATGTGGATGTCAAAGTATAAAGAAGAATCAAACACTACTGCCAGGTCTATCACAGCAGGGGTACTATCCCAGAAACCTCCACGCGGTGTACCCTGGGTGCGGGCGGCGGTCCCCAGTTCTTCTGTTGTACTGTCGTCCGTAGCGAATATCTGCGCGATTTCGCTCCTTACTCTACTACAGTCGTAGTAGAGGTTATAGGACGCAAAATATCGGGATGGGCTCAGTTACTCATTCATTTGAGGGCTGGGCAGGCACTTGCCACCGCCCACACATCGTAAACCTGATTCTTTGCTTGTCTTAGTTTCAGGAGCGAGGGTCTTGGCTGAACCGCCCGGACCGCGAGGAAGACAACCTCTATAAAGAGTTCGAAGTAACATTCGGACTCGGAAATCACCCAGAATCTTAAGTTCTGGCGTGCGGCGAGAAGATGCATGGCAGATGGGTTGTTCTGTCGTTAGCACGCTCCAGCCAGGGTACCGGCTGCCCCCCTGGTTGGTAAATGTAGGCTTGCCCGAGTACAGGAATCTCTGCTCGGGTCGACGATGAGTCTTCCATACTCGTGGGAATCCTATGGATACCTCAAATTTAAAACCTTTAAAAACCGACGGGAACCCTGTGATTCTCACACCATGGCCTTGTCAAGCCAACGCAAAACTGACAACGACGCCTCGTCCTCAGGACTTGAGGCGTCCGCCGAGGGCCCGGCACAAATCGTGGAGGCCCAAAAAGTGAAGCGGAAGTCGCCCAGGAAGAGTCGGGGGCAGTCTTCCAGCTACAAGAGGAGGATGGAGGAGCGGCGTGCGTGGAGAGAGGCTGCCGCCGCTGAAAAGGAGGACGGTGGCAGAAATGCTGCAGAGCAGTCTACGGACGAGGGCGACAGTGACGTCGCAGAGCCGTCCGTGGATGAGGGCAGCAGATCTGCCGCTAAGATGGACGAGAGCGGTATATCCGCAGGGCCGTCCAGAGGAGATAGCGGGTCGGACGCTAAAGCCCCCGCTAAGTCGTCGCCGCGTCCTGTGGCGGCGGCTGAGAAGACCAGGGAGGAGGCCCTCCCCTCGCAGGTGCGAAAGCGCCCCCTGAGCAAGGGGGGCAGCTCGGGCGCCGACTCCGAGGGGAGCGGGACCATCATGCCTCCACCGAAGGTGCCGGCTTCTCGCAGGGGGCGAGGGGCCGCAGTAGCAGGAAGAAGGTCGGCGACCCCTCGGCGTGAGGTGGCGCCTGCTGCGAGCGGCGGCCCCCTGGACCTGCAGGCTGAAAATGCCCGCCTTAGTGGCGAGGTCTCAGGGCTGCGGGACCTGAACCGCCAGTTGGGGTCCGAGCTGGAGTCGGTGCGTCGGGTAAACCGCATGTTGGCCAAAGACATGGCCGACCTGCGGGCCCAGATGGCGCAGTTCCTACTGCCTGCGCCGCAGCCGTCGGCCAAGGCGCGCAAAACAGCTGCCGCGGTGAAACCCGTCCCTGCGGCGAGGAGGACGCCCCCCGCTGCGGAGAGCACGCCGCCGGCTGAAGCCGTCACGGACACCGAGCCGACACCTGTCCCGGTAGCGAGGAGGACGACTCGCGCCGCGGCGACGAAGTCGCCAAGCGTCTCGGAGCGGGCCCCGGTGGAGGCTCAACCGGAGGCACCGACCCCGCTGCCGACCCCGATGCCAACCCCGCTGCCTGCGGTGGGGGGATTGCCGGATGAGTCCCTGCGCGCGATAATCGATGCAGTGGGCAAAATCGTCGATGCGCGCTTCGCCGTTCTGGAGGCAAGGCTGCCTCCAGAACCACGTGTCCGGCCGCCTCTTGCCGCAGATAAGCGGCCACATACGGCACCATCCCCCGCCCCGCTGCCTTGTCAGGGTGGCCGCGTGGGGAGCTACGCCGCGGCCGCGGCCGGGCCTAAGCCCAAAGGCCCCGGCCCCGCTCCGAAGGGACCTGCCCTGAGGAGGAAGACGGCGCCGGCTCCTGCCGGACCGCTGAAGCCGCCCGCAACGAAACCGCCGGCGACGACCAGCGAGGCTGCGACGAGGCCTTCCGCGTCTGGCACGACTGCCGTACCCGAAGAGGGTTGGCAGGTGGCCGAGCGCGATAGAAGGAGTCGCGGTCAAAGAAGGAGAGCGGAGGCCAAGCACGCCGCTGAGGTCTCCGCTCCCAAGGTAGGAGTGGCGACAAGATGAAGAGGTCGCGCAAGGGGCTCAAGCCGCCAAAGACAGCCGCAGTGGTGATCACTGTGCTGCCTGAGGCGGCCGAGAAGGGCCTCAGCTACGAGGACGTCGTGAGGAAGGCCCGGTGGGAGCTAGACGTCTCCGATATTGGAGGCGTCGAAGCCAGGACCCGCAAGGCCCGGACGGGGGCCCGAATCCTCGAGTTTCCAGGGGCCGAGGGCGCCAAGACGGCTGACAGCGTAGCTGAGAAGCTGCGAGGTCTGTTGGCCGAGGAGGGTGGCATCAGGATCGCCAGGCCCGTAAAGTGCGCCGAAATGCGCCTCTGCGCGGGTCCCGCAGGGGACATTGTGCGGACGCCCATGTCGTGCGGTGTTCCACAGGGGTCGGTTCTGGGGCCGACTCTGTGGGACATCGGGTACGACTGGGCGTTGAGAGGGAGTCTCCCCCCCGGGCTGAGCTTGGTGTGCTATGCTGACGACACGCTCGTCACAGCCCGGGGCAGGACACTCGAAGAGGCGGCGAGCCTGGCCACTCTCGGCACCGAGGAGATGGTCAGGCGAATCGAGGCGCTGGGGCTCAGGGTGGCCTTAAATAAGACGGAGGCCCTATTATTCCATGGGCCACGCGTAAGGCTGCCAACCGGCGCCTCGTTAGTCGTCAACTCCATCCAGATCAACATCCAGGCCCATATGAATTACTTGGGTCTGGTGCTCGACGGGCGATGGTGGTTCCGGGAGCATTTCCGACAGATTGCTCCCCGGCTGGTCGGCGCGGCGTCCGCCCTTTCTCGGCTCATGCCGAATGTGGGCGGACCCAGTTTCGAGGGCCGACGGCTGTATGCGGGGGTCATCCGCTCGATGGCCATGTACGGCGCACCCGTGTGGGCGAGGGCTCTGAACGCCCAGCTCAGGGCGGTTCTGTGGAGGCCACAGAGAGCCATGGCGGTCAGAGCCATTCGCGGGTACCGCACGGTGTCAACAGAGGCGGCGTGCCTATTGGCCGGGACACCCCCGTGGGACCTAGAGGCGGAGATGCTCTCCGACCTCTACCGGCGGGTTACCTCAGTGCGCGAGGAGGGCGGCTCCCCATCGTTGAGCGAGATAGCCACCTGGCGCGAGGACGCCCGCCGAGACGTCATCACCCGTTGGGTTACGCGGCTGGAGAGGCCTAGACACGGTATCGTGACCGTCGAAGCCTTCCGGCCCGTATTGATGAAATGGATGGAGCGGTGGCACGGGGTCCTCACCTTCCGACTGGTGCAGGTGTTGACGGGGCACGGGTGCTTCGGGAAATACTTGCACACGGTCGTGTACAGGGAGTGGACTCCGGGCTGCCATCATTGCAGTAGTGACGAGGACACGGTGCAACATACGCTCGAGGAATACTCGGGCTGGGACGGGCAGCGCCGCGACCTCGTCGCTATTATCGGTGCCGACCTGGCGCTGCCGGCTGTCGCAAAGGCGATGGTCGACAGCGTCAGGAATTGGGACGCGGTCGCCGCCTTCTGCGAGGCTGTCATCTCGCGGAAGGAGGCGGCGGAACGAGTCAGGAAGGACTCCCGCGACCCGGGCCACTGCCAGCGGTCGGGGCGGCGCAGGCGCGAATACCTGCGCCTGATGCCGCCCTAACCCAGGCCTCGGGTAATCGGACCGGGGAATTGTCCGGTCACCCGACGCGAGGCCACCACGTGAGGGCGACGCCCCGACGGCGAAATCTGTCGGGGCGTCGACGAAAGGAACCCGCGAGGGTAAACCGCCGAGTGGACCACCGAAGACAAAGATCGGGTACCGGTGGTCCGCTCGCACGGCGAAGAGAGAGGATTTTACGGTGGGTCTATGGGGTCACGCGCCGCCTTCTCCGTCACCCCGGACCGATTTGGCGGGGCGAAACGCACCCATAGCCCACCAATAAAAAAAAAAAAAAAATGTCTATCACAGTAGAGAAAATATCTAAACTTTAGTTAATTAAAGAATAATTAAAGTTAAGTTTAGTTCTGCTTTTTGTAAATGATATTAGTATATGACACTTAGGATCTATCTAAATGTCACAGTATATCATTAATAATAAGTAATAAGCTATTATTTATACAATATCTATACAATCTAGTTAGATCGTTCTGAAACTATGCAATCCGCTATAATATTACAGATTTTATAGATTTTAATATCGTCAGCGTACATTAACTACTTTCAGGACTTTGGACTTTTATACAGTGTACTTTTATGGAGTGTCTGAAACAATTTTTAATATCATTACCTAATAAATAATATAAACAATAGGAGACCCAAAATCGAACCCTGAGGCACGCCTGACTACAAATGTCTCTTCATTTGTTGCTTTCAAATCCGTTAATGACAGCCTCTTATGTTCTATTAAAATATAAGAAACAAACCAACGTCGTAGATTACCATGAATTCCATTGAATACGATTTTTTCTAGAAGGCGTTTGTGATCCACCATGTCGTATGCTTATGCCTTTTAAAAGTCTGTATGTATCAAATCAACTTGAGTTCTGCGATCCATATTATCGAATAAATTATGACCAAAAACTTTAAGGTTTGTTGCGTTGGATCATTTTTGAGCAAAATCACATTGCTGGGATATAATGATCTTGATGTAAATGTGGACATATAGCGTTTCATGAAAGACTCTCAAAAAGCTTCGAGAGGGTAGAAAGGGTTATATTGGTTAGTAAATCTTTACATTACTCTTTTCTTATTTTTTATAGACAGAGATAATAAGCCCCCATTTCCAAATGGCTGGGAAGCAGCCTTCACATAAACATTATTGAAAATAACATACAAGGGTATATGAATATTGTTTAGATTTTTTATAAAAAAGTAGGATGGTAAGCCGTCGGGAGCGGAACCCGTATATACATCTAATAATTTTACCGCATTATTTTTAGATTCCTTGTCATTCATATGTTAGACAGATGATGTTAGTTAGACGTTATGATTAGATGTTAGACAAGTTGACAGAATTACTTGAAATGCTAATAGAAGGTTTCCACGTCTTACATAGAATCGAGTGTAGAACGAAGGTGAACCGAACAGTATAAAAATGAGAGATTTTGGGAAGAAACATCATCAAAATACATAGTTGCTAGATATTTAGATCCGCGCTTCCTATTGGAAATATGCTGTCCTTAATTAAATTTATATAATTATGAAAGAACCTAGTATTTTTTTTAAGAAAAGGTCTATTATATTTCCGATTACGAAAACTTTGCAAGTAAATTGGAAAATTTTCGTAATCGGAAACATCAGGATATTTGTTCCATTTAATCCATGCGTGTTGTTATTTCTTAAAAGCATGTATCAGAGAGGGAGCAAACCAGTTAGAAAATTTAGAGTTCCTCTTTCGTATAAATGAAATAAAGAGACGAATTGCACTATAAACTTTGTCAGAGAAAATATTGACAGCTTGCTTAGGGGTAAGAGAAGCAAGCGCTCTCTTCCAATCTATTATATCTGATTTTCTTTTTATGACGTCATGATTGGCCTTGTTGAAATTAAAGTTACGGGGCGAATGACATTTCATTAGAATGAATCGCCGACTCAAGATCGTTGTCTTCGCAATCTGATGATGATGTTTATCAGGATCCAAAAGTGCACTACCTAATTATCATTTTGAAGTTCTGTGTGGTAGCGGCTACGAATACTATCAACCCTTGCTTTGCTTGTGGATGTAGTAAAAGATAAGGAGTTTTATATCGACTTTGGCCAACAACACCTGATGCCGTCTAGTCAACAATTACATTCTCAAGGAGAGTTGACGTCAGATAGTCCGGTTATAAAATAACCGGCCTACCTGACGTTAACTCTCCTTTTGCTCTCCTATTGCCAATAACTTTTGCAATATGTATGATTGTAGAACGGTACATATTGCTTCGACCATAAGTAATTGGGATATAAGCAGAATGAATAAGTATGTGTGTAATGCAGTATCAACTGATGATTTGATGATTGTGACAAGCTAGGTTTTGAACGAGTTTCTGATATTGTTTCTAAAATAATGCGTTATCTCTTAAGAATTTTATTAAACTTCTAGTTTAATTTTAGAATCACAACCGCAGCTTGTGATTCTTAATATAATTTTTGGTTTTTACCATTCGCGATCTATGAATTTGTCTAATTTGGAAGCAACTAAATATATAATAAGAGTATCTGTTTGGGATTTTCCGTAGCTTACGGTAACCCCGGTGTATCTGAGTCGCACCTCTCGTAACGTTAATACTACACACGTTTGTGCACTACGGAGGATTGTATACGACTGCCTCATGCTAACTAGGTCGCAGCACTTATAGCACGCAAATCGCTGTGTGAGCAATTTGGCTCGTACATGCTCCCGAGGGAAAGATATACGTACTCAGATTCCTAATCAAGCGTTACAAGTAGGTAAGTATATATAAAAATATGTTATAAAAATATCAAAGCAAAATACAAAATAAGCAAAATATAAAGTTTACATTCTTAAATATTTGATTAATATCATAGGTTGAATCTTGCTCCAGCTTCTGAAGTCAGCTGAGGATTCTTCTTCGACTGCCCCTGTCCTATTTCAGCGTAGGTAGCGATCTCCTCTAGTTCTATGTTTTCTGTTCTATTTAGAGTTCTTGTTGGCGTTTTATTTGTTGCGCTGTTCTTATTATTTGTGCACGCAGGACCACATCTTCTCACTTGCCATACTATGATTGCGACGATTATTCCTCCCACCAGCAAGCTGCTTATCGTGTAGTGGCCAATGTCGTGGGTGCTTAAGTCGCTAGGTAGGCTCTCTCGTACCTTTTGTGCGGCTATCCGAGTGTCTAATAATTTGTGGTCATCCGCTAAGTTTAGTTTAGGAAGCATAATATTCGTACTGTTGTACGTATCCCACATGTCATTTGGGGAGTCCACAGTAGGTATTTCCAATGTAATTCCCGTGTTAGTTTTGCTGCTGAAAATGTTATGTGAGTACATGGTAACGTCATTATGTTGAATCACGCAATCTTGACCTAGTGCGAGTAGACCCGCTTTAGTAAGCATTGTTGTTGTAATTTGATTCTCGCATATTATATGGGTCGGGCACTCATTGACGCAGTTATATAACCATATGTTTGGTCTCTGTAACTTTATCCATTGGTCAGTGCATTGTTGTGATATCCAATCACAGACGATGTTTACATTTTGACCCAGCATTTTCGCTTCGCAAGATGCTGCTGCTCCATCCAAGTGGTTTATCGACGTGTAGGTGTGACATATGTAGCTGTCCGCCATCATTATCGTACATTGATGAAGATCGGCTTCTTCCATCTGTATATACGTATTCTTAGCAAAGTTCACACCAATATATTCTGTGGTTGTAGTTATCTTCTGACATTGGTTCGACGTACGTTGTATATTTATAGGTATGTTGCGGTATAATGCATACTCATCATCACTTAGTAACGGTATATGTAGTTCGAAGAGGAGGTATTGTTTGGTAAGCCGGGCTTTGACGTAAATTAGTTTGTGCTAGTTGCTTTGCCACCTTTACAGTTCGTAGTTTCAAGACTCGTTTTTTGTGTTTCAGCACCCTCGCCTGGCTCGTTTATTGGCAGCGGGGCTAGTTTAATTATGGGTCTTTTCAGTACTCCATTTTGTGTTTTGAGCGTGACTACTCGAACTAAGTTATCGCTGCCTGGGTGTAACTCTACTATGCGGCCCATAGCCCACCTGCCTGGAGGTAGGTTACTTTCTTTCACGAGTACTAGTTGTCCCTTCTGTATATTCTCTTTAATTTGTTGCCATTTGTATCGGTTTTGTAGGAGATGAAGGTATTCTTTTGACCAGCGATCCCAATAGTGTCGGCGCATGAGTTCAATGAGTTTCCAGTTGTTTCTGATGTCTATCGATTTAAGTTCATTAGACCCATTAAGTGGTAATGCGAGCGTTGGGCCTCCCGTTAAGAAGTGACCAGGAGTAAGATAATCCAGGTCCTCCACATCTTCGGTTAACGGACATAGTGGCCTACTATTCATGCACGCCTCGATTTGCGTAAGAAGAGTGGAAAATTGTTCGTAGGTTAACTTCTGTTGTCCGATAACTCGTTTTAGGTGAGTCTTCATGGAACGTACAGCAGCTTCCCATAAGCCTCCCGCCGATGGCCAGGATGGGGCGTTGAAATGCCACTTGATTTGCATATCGTTGATTTCTTTAAAGAATTCTGAAGAGAGCATTGTTTTATATAATTGAAATTCTTCATGTAAGACCTTTGCAGTTCCAACGAAATTAGTTCCGTTATCGGAATAAATATGCGTAGGAGTGCCTCTTCTGGCACACATTCTTCTCAACGCAGCGATAAAAGTTTGCGTGGATAAATCTGAAACGAGTTCGATATGTACTGCCTTTGTGCACATACATATGAATATGGCTATGTAACCTTTGCAGGTCTTTATCCCGCGGCCTTTGTTTATCTTCACATCTACATGACCCGTAAAGTCAACGCCAGTGTGTGAAAACGGCTTTGATGGGGTAATCCTTTCAATAGGAAGGTTGCCCATCAACTGTTCAGTTCGTGTTGTCGCGTAACGACGGCATCGGATGCATTGTCGAAGTTGCTTCTTGATGGTTCGATTGCCGCTGATAATCCAATATTTATTTCTAGTGGAAGCTAGCGTTAATCTTGCTCCACCGTGTAATGTTTGCTGATGCGCCTTCTCGATTATTAGTTGGGTGAATCTCCCCTTTCCTGGGATGAGAGTAAGGTACTTTGTTTCTTCAGGTAAGTATGAGTGTTTTAGACGTCCTCCGACGCGTAGTACTCCTTTTGAGTCTAAAAATGGGTTGAGTTTCAATATGGTGCATCTTTTAGGCAGTTTGCCGTTTTCGCCGAGGAATTTTATTTCATTTTCAAAATAATGTCCTTGTATTGATTTGATAATTAAACATAATGCATTGTTTATTTCTTTCATGTTCAGTTCATTGCACTCCTTTGTCCTCTGTTTGTTTTGTAATGCATCAGCAAAACGTATTACCCAGGCGAGTATTCTTGTAATACGATCAATGTTGCTGTATCGTTCGAGTAATGAATTAATTAATTCATTTTTATTTGCCACGGGTTCCGTAGGGTTTGTTGTGTAACAGTTTGTTAGAAAGCCCTCGTCCGTAGTATAAGTTTCAGTTGATAGACGAGTTCGTTTTTCTTGTTTTTTGAGCCATTGAGGTCCTTCCCACCATAGCGAGAAATTAACTAATTTCGACGGCGAAAGTCCTCTTGTTGCACAGTCGGCGGGGTTTTCGTTACTTTTTACGTAACCCCAGTTTATTGCAGGTACGATATTTATTATATGTGTAGTTCTGTTTGTTATATATTTTGCATATTTTGTTTGATTGCCCTGAAGCCATGCTAAGACGACTTTAGAGTCGGTCCAACAGGATATCCTTAGCTCATAGTCTGCTAGAACCTTGATTACCCTTTCTAGGAGAGTCGCTAGCAAAACAGCGGCGCTTAGTTCCAGCCTCGGTATCGTACTTTTGTTTTTTAGAGGTGCCACCTTCGTTTTCGCTGCAAGTAGAGTAGTTTCGAACGCTCCGCTCCGTGACGTAGTTCGGCCGTATATAACGCATGCGTAAGCTTGCTCGCTTGCGTCACAGAAGGCATGCAATTCGATGGGTTTATTGTTTTCGTTTCTGATCCATCTTGGTAGAGTTATGTTGTTTATGTTTGGTAGTTCAGATTTAATTTTTATCCATTCGTTTGTTATGTTTTCAGGTACATTTTCATCCCAACCGATATTTTGGTAGTTTTCACTCCATAGCTTTTGGAAGATTAATTTCGCTTGGATAGTCATTGGAGCTAACCAACCGAGTGGATCGTAGATCTTGCTTATCTCTGACAATAGCCTGCGTTTCGTGTATGGCGAATTTATATTCTTGTTAAATTCTTCGCTAATAAAATGGAATGTGTCGCTTGCGCAATCCCATGCGAGTCCAAGTATTTTACTGAACTCGTGTTGTTTAAAGTTAAAGTCTTTAGAATGACTCTTTTCGTAATTTTGTAATTCTTTGAGAATAGATGGTTCATTAGTTGCCCATTTTCGTAAGGTGAAACCACCTTTCCTAAGTAACTCGTAGAGCTCCTTTTGTAGTAATTTCGTTGTTTCAATGTTATGGTGACCTGTGGTGACGTCATCCATATATGCCTCGTTTTGTAAAGCTTTCTGGGCTAAAGGGAAAGCGCTGCCTTCATCCTTAGTTAATTGCTGGAGAGTGCGCATCGCGATGAATGGCGCGACTTTGGTCCCATAAGTTAGGGTACACAGCTGCATCTCTCTTAGCGGTTCATTTACTGATTCTCTCCAAAATATTTTTTGTAGACATTGTTGATCTTGATGAATAAGGATTTGACGGTACATTTTTTCGATATCCGCCGTCAGAACATATTTATAGCTCCGCCATTTAATGATCAGGGATAAAATGTCCTTTTGTAAGTTTGGCCCTTTTTCCATCAAGTCATTAAGGCTATAGCCCGAGTCTGTTTTCATGGAAGCATTAAAAACAGCTCGTAGTTTTGTAGTTGTTGAGCTATCCTTTAACACTCCGTGGTGTGGTAAGTAAGCTTGTACTTTACTTGTGCTTTCAATTATTTTCTTCATATGACCTAAATCGATATAGTCATTTATAAATTGCTTGTATAGCTTTGCAAAGTGTTCTTGTCTCGCCATTTTCTTTTCTAACTGAAGAAATTGCGCGATGGCTTGAGACTTAGAGTTGCCAAGGTTTTGTTCAAAGTTAGCTTTCATTGGCATTTTTACCACATATCGTCCGTTCTTTAATCGTTCTGTGGTTTCTGTGTAATATTTTTCGCAGTATTCGTCCTTCGATGTAGTCTCGAGTGCTGAAGGGATTTCTTCAGTCTCCCAGAATCTGGAAAAATCTTCTAACTCTGTTAGGGTAACTAGACAGTTGAATTGCTTTGTTGCACCACACAGTATCCAGCCTAATTTAGTCTGCTGAGCTACTGGCGAGTTAGTGTCACGTTTAATCATTCCTTCTAGGATAACTTCGGAGTAAATTTCTGCTCCCAACAATACATCGATGGGCCCAGAGATGTTGAATGCCGGATCAGCCAACTTGATGTTATCGAGGTGTGACCAGTTCTCCGCGTTGATTGTTGAGCTGGGCAGGTTGTTGATAAGTTTTCTCATTACTAGTGCTTCAGTTTGGAATGCATATTCAGAATGAATTGATTTACATTCTAGTTTAATCATCCCCTTACTCGTGCCCATTATAGAGCCAACGCCCGTGATGGCGGCGTTCATTTTGCTACGTGGTAAGTTCAAGCGTTGAGCGGCATTTTCTGTGATCAATGTTACTTGAGATCCTTGATCCAGTAACGCCCGAAGGATGACGTAATCTCCTTCTTTGTTCTTGACTTGAAGTTGAAGGGTTGTTAAGAGTATCTCTTGTTCCCCGCTGATGTGGTTCGAGGTTCGCTCAGCTGTTGTTAAGGTGGATGATCTCGATTGTTGCCCTCTGAAATTATCATCATGAAGTAGGGTATGATGTTTCAAATTACACGTGCGACATCGTTTTGTTGAATTGCATTTATATTTGCCGTGATGAAATAAACAATTTTTGCACACGTTAATTTTTTGTATTGTTTGATTACGCGTTGCGACATCCAAGTCTAGAAATGTAGGACACTGCCATAACACGTGATCGTTTATGCAAAGAGGGCATTTTCGCAATGTAGCATGGTAGCTTTTTGTGTACTTGTCCGAGTTATTAAAGTTCGTTGACTTGTAATTGCTGTAATTTTTTTGTTGTATATTCGTTGAATTTTGTTTCTGTATCCCTTTTTTTGTTCGATTTGTTTCCAATGACATGAACCTTAATTCCAGGAACTCCATAAACTCATTTAAGTCAGGTAGCTCTCTTGATTGTTTCATACTCTGTATGTAGTCACCGTAAGTTTCGTCATCCAGTTTCGACGACAGCAAATGGACAATGAGTGGGCCCCATACTGGAATATCTATTTTGATATTTTCCAGTGCATTTAAACACTCTTTTGTTGTGTCGTGCAGCTTCTTTATGTTAACTGAGTTCGCTTTATCGATAGATGGTTGATTTAGAAGCGTGTCTATATATGATGTGAAAAGTAATCGCTTGTTGTCGTAGCGATGTTGGATTATATCTAGGCATGAGTCATAATTCTCAGCACTTACAGAAAGATGTTTTATCAGTTTCTCAGCTTCTCCTCTCAATTTAGATTTTAGGAACTTCATTTTTTGCGTTTTGTTTAGTGTTGGATTATTATGGATCATCTCGATGAATAAATCTCTAAAAGAAACCCAGTTACTATAAGCTCCGTTGAACTCCGGCAATTCAATGCGTGGTGTCAATTTTTCGTAATGAGATGATTCAAAGATTTTTCTATTTAGCTCTGCCTTCAGGTTGTCATAGACTTCTTCCCAATGGTAGAATCTCGCCTCATAATCCTTGTCGTCTCCTTGTAGTAAGTAGCTTAGTTCCCAATGAATTTTGTCGATGTTTTCCCACTTGGATTGTAGGATGTTTAGTTGATCTTGAAATTGCCACTTTTCTTTCATTTCATTAAGATTAATTTTGGTCACTGCTCGGTCCAAGGCGTTAAAGTTACACATCTGCTGACGTAAAAGCTTTTTTGTCTCATCTGCTGGTAGCCGTTGCCTTATCGATGCATCTGATTGTGGTGTTCCACTAGTTCCAGGATTGTTTGGTGCTGAAATGCTCGTAAATCCAGACTCTGTTAAAACCTCGATTCGCAGTTCAGTCATAGACTTTTTTGTTTCGTTAAACATGCTTCTCGTTATGTTAAAAATGTTCTCCTTAAAATAGTCATGGTCTCTCTTGACCGACTCATATTTTATCAAGATCTCATGGTTTGATAAGAATTCATCCCAGAGAGATTGTAGCGTTTCGATGCGCTTGTTAAGGTAATCTATAGATTTTCTACTTACAGAATCCTTTTTGTAATTGCTTTGCAGGGCTTTGATTTTCTCGTAGCTGTTTTGCTGTTTATTTATGAGCTCTACAAATTCAACTTCTTTTGACATTGTTATTTGATAGTTAGTTTAGTTGTTGCAGCAGTAGACGTTATCCCCGCTGGTTCGTTAATTGCTGGTACTTAGCGTAGCACTCCCTCCTTTACGTTATGTGCACCTTCTCAATGCTCTTGGTGAGACCCTCTTCTGGGAAGCCAAAAGCACCGATTTGCTAACGTAACTGGGAATTTCCACACCAAGCACTCCACAGATTCTCGAAGGACCAAAAGATGTTTGGGATTTTCCGTAGCTTACGGTAACCCCGGTGTATCTGAGTCGCACCTCTCGTAACGTTAATACTACACACGTTTGTGCACTACGGAGGATTGTATACGACTGCCTCATGCTAACTAGGTCGCAGCACTTATAGCACGCAAATCGCTGTGTGAGCAATTTGGCTCGTACAGTATCCTAATAATGAATGAGTTCTCCTATTAAATTGAAAGCGCAAATATTGTGTTTCGACACGTTTTCGTTATACATCCGATGCTTAACCGATACTTTATTGAGATTAGGAATACCTAAAAAGTCATTTAATATGATTATGCACAAGAAGTTTATTATTATTACAGCAGTTAGTAAATAATTCCGTAGCAGTGTAATAGTTACTGGCCCAAAATTTCATTAATCTATAACTAATTTTGCACTACCTAGAAAAGAAGTACTATTTTAAATAATTTTCTTTAGACTTGAAGTAAAGTTTTTTTTATATATCTGAAATTTCATTGGAATTGTAAATTATGGTCAAAAAAGTATCACTAATATCTAAGCATGATTTGTACTTACCGTTGAAGATAGGAAGCGAAAGGATGGGTAACTTTACAGATCACTCACAGATGGAAACTTTTCGTGGGGTCTTGGCCTCAAATATTATGTATGTACTCAATTTGCTTTAAAACACTCTAATACTGATTTTCTAATGTTTCACGAACTAACAATTGTTGTACCTCATACTCCGGTTTTAAAGATTAAATTCCACTTTGAATTTAGATTATGATTTATGATTATGGTTTACTGTGTGAGACACAAGGAGGTTTCAGGAGTGGAAGAGGATGTATGGATCAAGTGTTCTCTCTGCGCAACATTGTGGAGAAGCATCTGGCTCTAGGTTAGAGGATTTTCTGCAGTTTTGTGGATCTGGAGAGAGCATTTGACACGTTTGTACGAAAGTAACTTTGAGACATTTTACTGGAGTATGGTATTAACGGTAAACTGCTACAGGCTGTGCAGTCCAGTTACTTGGGCTGTAGAGCCTGTGTGCGGCTGGATGATGAAATGTCGCCTTGGTTTGACGTCAATATCGGCGTTAAGCAGGGGTGCATTCTGTCAGCCAGGCTGTTTATCATATATCTGGATAAATGTCTCCAAAGGTTGAACGATAGGAATGTGGGAGTCCAGATGGGTGACTCAGTGGTCACTGCTCTGCTTTATGCAGATGATGCAGTCCTGCTGGCACAATCAGCGACTGACCTGCAGACCCTATTCGACGCAATGACAGAAGATTATAAGAAAAGGGGTCTACGCGTGAATGTGAGCAAAACCAAAATAATGGTTGTAGATAGATGATACCTAATCAATTTATAATTAATAATACCGTTATATGTATTAGATAAAAATATATTTTTTATATGACTCATCTATGACAGTTTACAATCTCTCTTATATCACCATCTTGACAACTCTTATTTTTTATTGTTAATCGAAATTTAAAAAATGTTAGGTAGTTCTACTGGAGAGTTTATATATGAATGTGCCACATGGTCTTTGAAAGAGATGAAGCCAGAACATATGTAAGAGTAAAAATAGGTAATGATGTACTAGAGCAAGTGGATGAATTTGTATATCTTGGATGTGGTTTTAGCCAAGGTGGAAGGTACACCACTGATATAGAGCGAAGAGTGAATGCGGGAAATAGAGTGAACGGAGCGTTGGGACAACTTCTCGGTAGCCACCACCTCAGCCAGAAGGCACGTGTAGCAATACATAACGCAGTCCTTGTCACAACATACTGTATGGAAGCGAGAGTTGGGTATGCAGAAAAGAGTATGAAAGTAAAATTAATGCGGTCGAAATGCGATCTCTACGGAAAATCTGTGGAGTTAGGCTGATCGATCGCATTCGTAACGACGATGTAAGAGAGCGAGTAGGTATGAAAGAGAGTATTGGTGTAAATATGCGAAAGGGAATGCTCCGATGGTTCGGACATGTGGAAAGGATGCCGAACTAACGTCAGGTTAAGAAGATCAATGCGAAAGTGAAAGGATGTAGGTACCGGGGGAGACCGAGACTAACCTACCTAGACCAGATCGATCATGTACTGAAGGAAGGAGGAGTCAAGAGTCTCCGAAACCGGCGAGCGTGTATTAAGAGAATTATGAATGTTGAGGAAGCGAGTGAAGTATGCAAGGATAGAGTTCTCTGGCACTCTGTTCTCTCTGCCTACCCTGCAAGGGACATGGCGTGATGGTATGTATGTATGTATGTATTTAGATTATAGAAGGTTTTTGTTGCTTTGTAAATATAACTTTAATTCTGTGCTCATATTGTTTAATATGAGATAACTCATATTAAACAATATGAGTTATCTCTAATGAATCAAGTGAATTTATTTAGTTTTTGAATATTGTTAATCTATACTTAATTGAGCTCCTGCATTTAATCAGATCTTCAAGTATAATGTCATCTTTAACCAGTTCGTCTTTTAACATTTTAGAAAGTAAGGAAAGCAACAAAACTCACAAGTGCAGTCACCATTGCAACGAGATATAAACCGCGACATCCTCGTCCAAGATCCGACACTAGTGTATTTATGTAGCAGGCTGATTTTCTTTAACTTGCGTATATGTCTTCAGCTTGTTCTATCTTGTATCCAACTCGATGGACTAAAAGTATGTTATGTGCTTTTGATGACGAAAATGAAGTAGACGTGTTGAGGTTTATTAATAAGTATAATAAAGTAAGTATAAAACAGATACAAGAATATTTTATGCCTTACAATATTGAAAATTTGGAATGCGAATGGAATATTTACAAATAACTTAATCCTAGTAGGTGTTAGATATACAAGAAAATTAAAAATAAAATAAAAAAAGCTCGAAAAAAAATATACGAATACTGCGTACAACCCAAGGTTCCGCACCGACGACGCTCGAGCGCTGTGTTTGATCGCCGAAGTGTGACGTTTTATTCATGATTACATATATATAGTACCATCTAGCTGCGAATCGCACAACATGTCACAACATATTTTTATTAAATTTAATCATTATTTTTTACTAGCATTATAGATAAATCTCTTTATCATCGTTATAATCCATCACTTTTTTAGGTTATCATCCTATTCTCCCTTTTAGGTCTATGTGTATCCATCCATATCTTTATGAGTATCCATCCATCAGCCCGTAAACGTCCACTGTTGGACATAGGCCTCTCCACGAGAATGCCATCTATAACGGTCCTGTGCCACCTGCATCCAACGGTTTCCTGCGACCTTGATGAAGTCATCAGTCCACCGAGTGGGGGGTCGTCCTACGCTGCGTCGTCGATTCGTGGTCGCCACTCGAGAACCTTTTTTCCCCAACGGTTGTCGGTTCGTCGAGCGATGTGGCCTGCCCATTGCCACTTCAACGTGCTAATTCTTCGGGCTATGTCGGTTACACCCGTTCTTCTACGGATTTCCGTATTCTGGATTTTATCACGTAGAGAAATACCGATCATAGCCCTCTCCATAGCACACTGAGCGACTTTGAGCCTTTTTATGAGGCCGACATTTAGAGACCACGTTTCAATGCCGTAAGTCATCGCTGGTAACACACACTGTTTATAAACCTTTGTTTTCAGATACTGTGGTCTTTATGAGTAATTACTCTTGTAACCAAGCAACTCTGCAAGCAATAGCACTTTGTTAAAATACCTTTACAACCAACGACCCTTGTAACTAATCACCCTTATAGTAATAATTTTGCAACCAATTATACCAATAATTTTCATCACTTCGCTTCTTTATAATATAAGCTAGGAATGTGATCGGCAATTATAGTCAGGGTAATTAGAAAAATAAATTACCTAAATAAGTAAGATGTTCTTTTGCTTAAACAGTAAAAGGTTTTTAGGTATAGCACTGGCACAAGTCTGGGTGATAATGATTTGATGTTTATTTGTGGACACAATAAACATCGAAACAAGCGTTTGACGATAATAACAAGTCACTTAAATAATACCCAAAGTGGCTCTTAAAAAGAGCCACGAGTAATTGAAATAAAACTACTTATACGGATTCTATCGCGTTTGTATTTGATTTTTAATTTCCCGACGTTTCGAACACTTTACAGTGATCATAGTCACGGGAGAACTAAAGTGTCTTACGTCCAAAAGTCATCGTTATTTCAAATGTGTAATACTCGCGTAAACATTAGATATCATTATGTTAGCCACAAGTAATTGCTTTTTTTTGCGTAAATAAATTGTTTCATATAATATAGATTAGGAATACCTACTCTAAATCGAAAGAAGCGCAGACAGACGCGACAAGCGTGAATGAGGGGAAATAAGTAAATAATTTGTAAACGCCTACCTTTTCGAGAAGTAACCGTGAGATTGTATGTATGTATGCATAATACATGTACATATGAATTACTAATGTTTATAAATGAAATCGAAGCGTCTATCTATTTTTAAATAATATTGCAAAATATTGTCGTTAAATTGACTAAATCTTTTTAAATTAGTAGAAAATTTCTTTTTTTTTATTGCTTTTGGTGGCAAATGAGCAGGCAGCACACCTTATGGTCAGCGTCACTGCCGCCCATGGACCTTTGCAATACCAAGTGTATAGCTAGGCCGCTGCCTACCAATACAAACCCCAAACCCACCCCAGTTGGGCTTCCGGCTATCCCGTTTACCGAACGAAGCGCAATAGCACATTGCCATTATTCAGACGTCGATCTTCTGCGAGAGTGTGGTCCCGGACGGACCGGCCCGCGTCTGTAAACAGAGGACTGTCCATAGCGTGGTCCTACCATTGTTAAAATGTTTTACATTATAATCATAGATAAATCTGTGAGTCTGCTTTGGCTCTGTATGTATGTTATTTAAATTGAAAATTTAAGACAAGAAAATGCTCGTTCGGTTAATGTTCTGGACTATTAATTTCGCTACTACGGTTGACCTTGTTGTGAAAAATAAAATAGGAAAATGTACAACAATACAATTTGTTAGTATTATAAACACAATTAACTAGCCAATTATATTTATCAGAATATTTTTTTCATTAAAAGAACGAATACAATTACCTCTTTTTTTGCGTTAGATCCAATTCCAGTTGTATTTATCACAATATTTTTTTAATAGAAAAAATGAATTCAATTATCTCTTTTATGCGTTAAATCCAATGCCAGTTATATTTATCAGAATATTTTTTATTAAAAGAATGAATTGAATTACTTCTTTTTTACGTTAAATCCAATTCGTCCATTTCTAATTATTTGACGGCTGTTAACGAAAGAGAATGCCAAATAGACATTTGATTTTAATTTATTTATAAACACAAAACCATGTCGAACGTGATGTTTGTGAAAGAAACGCATTAAATTGCTTCTTTTTTGCGTTAAATCTAATTCGTCCTTTTCTAACTATTTGACGATTGTTAACGAAACAGAACGTCAAATAGGTATTTGATTTTAGTTTATATATAAACATACAAACTTGATGGTCGTTATGGTTCTGTTACGTTTAGTTTTTTATAAATTAACAAATTAACTACTATCATTGAGAATCTATTTGTGTATCTACTAATTTGTGAATGAATATTTAAAATATCTCAACAACGAACAACAATAAACAACGTATCAAAAAAATAACCCGATTAAAACAAAAAAAAAGAGTTCGCGCCAATTTAATTTGTTGTTATTTAGGATTTTATAATAAGCACGACAGCAAACGTTATATCATGTGATGGTTTTTACGCAAATATAAACAAAATATATATACATACATATCATCACGCCATATGCCTAGGCCTAGGATCTAAATATATCGCCATTGCAGGGTAGGCAGAGAGAACAGAGTGCCAGAGAACTCTATCCTTGCATACTTCACTCGCTTTCTCAACATTCATAATTCTCTTCATACACGCTCGCCGGTTTCGGAGACTCTTGACTCCACCTTCCTTCAGTACGTGACCAATCTGGTCTAGGTAGGTGAGTCTCGGTCTCCCCCGGTACCTACATCCTTCCACTTTCGCATTGTATATCTTCTTAACCAGACGTTCGTTCGGCATTCTTTCCACATATCTGAACCATCGGAGCATTCCCTTTCGCATCTTTACACCAATACTCTTTTTTATACATACTCGCTCTCTTACGTCGTCGTTGCGAATGCGGTCGGTCAGCCTAACTCCACAGATTTTCCGTAGAGATCGCATTTCGACCGCATTAATTTTGCTTTCATGCTCTTTTCTGCATACCCAACTCTCGCTTCCATATAGTAATGTTGGGACAAGCACAGCGTTATGTATTGCTACACGTGCCTTCTGGCTGTGGAGCTCCAACATAAATTGAGGAGCAACAGGAACGCCCCCCAGACACAGGAGCCGCCAAGCTTGATCATCTCGGCAGACACCATATCAATGCCCGCTGCCTTACCATTTTTCAAACTTCTTATCGCCCATTCAACTTCATCCATACTGATGCCATCGGAGGACACCGGTGCCGAATGTTGATCTACTAAACCACATGCGACACCGGCGCTAACTCGAGTATTCGCATACATATCGCCAAAATATTCACTCCATCGGCTTAACACGTCTTGTGTTTGTGTAAAAATGTCTCCACCTTTAGACCTTAATTCATTCTGAAGACTGACCAACCACCCCGAGACTTCTTCACCTCCCTCCAAAAGAGTTTGTTGTTACCCTCGAAGTTTTTAGTCAGCCTATCTTCTGCACTCATATTTGCTCTATCACGTTTCTCTTTCACTAAGGCCTTGGTGTCATTCTTACATTGCCGATATATTTCTTTCTTCTGTTCAGTCATACTGTCATTCAGATTCAAAGAAGAGACATAGTCCAGCCACGCTTTCTTCTTTTGCTCTACGGAAGCTGCCACTTCCGCATCCCACCATGCATCACCATTTGTTTTTCTATGCTTCTTTGAACTTCCACATACTTCTTTCGCTGTATCTACCATACTCTCTTTCAATATTCTCCAGCATTCTTCAATGTTCGATTGCGGCTGGCTTGCCATCGTCAGCCGTTCTCAGACACCCTCTGCATACTTTTCTCTTACAAACTCTTCTTGCAACCTTTCAACCTTTATTCTATCAAGCCTTCCGAAGTGGACACGCTCTCTCCAGTGCCTCCACTTTCTGAACAGACCACTAAATCTCGCGATAACGAGATGGTGATCCGTATCGACTGTGGGGCCCCTGTAGGCTCTTGCGTCCAATATTTTGCTTCGGAGGCGACTGTCTACCAAAATTAAATCTATTATAATTCCATTTCTGTTCATTCCTTCTCCATGTATCCATAACAAAATATGTCAGTCTTATTAATTCAATTTGTTGTTGTGTGCATAAATTCAGAAGCTACAATTAGTTCTGATTATTTCCGTTCGTTCATTGAGCGCTCAATTCGCGCTCTATTGTATCGAAGTGCACTTAGATATATGCAATAGATGGCGCTTTTAATAAATTTACTCTAAAATAAGAATATTAGAAATACGGCGGATGCTTGTACAAAAGGAGAAAGTTTATTTGTTTATTACAAATGAGCATTTATTGCAGTATTAGTAAATATGTTACTAATTCGTATATGAAAAGAATATCATATTGAAAAGGACCTTTTTTTTTTTTTCACGCTTTGGAAACGCATTTCCGCGCTATCCCCCGCCGGTGACAGGCGAGGGGGAGTGTGGGACTCGCCGGCCAGCTGTCTGACCGGAATACCCACTAAAACCACAGCGGCCCCTTCCGCGCTTTTACAGGGTGCCAGAGAGATCGTCTACTGACACTCGATCCCCGGCACCCCAACGCTTGGCCATTGGCCCACGCCCTGTCGTCATTCAAGGCGGTGGGAGGAGGTGCGCATATCGACGCCTCCTCCGCCCTGGCCGCCGGCGGCGGAGCGAATTTGCAGACGCAATTGCCTCGCGTCCCCGCTCCGCCGCTTCTTTTGTAGAGATGACCTCCTCGCAAAAGGAGGCCATCGACGACCAGCACCCGTCGCTATCGAGCATCTTCGAGATGATAGTCGACAGCGACAGGTCCCCTCCAATGACCGCCGACAGGACGTGGCGTTGAGGCCCCCAGGCGGGGCATACCTCCAGTGTGTGGCGCGCATCGTCCACTGGCGCGCCACACTCATGGCACCCTGGGGCCTCTTCTCTCCCAATTCTATGCAGGTACTTACCGAAGACCCCGTGTCCGATAAGCACCTGCGCCACCCTGAAACTTAGGCTGCCGTGCCTTCTGTTGATCCAGCGGTGGAAATGCGGCGCAACCGCCTCTACAGTCCCCCGCCCTGCTACGGGGGACTCCAGTTCTTCTCTCCACCGCTGGATGACTCCCCTTCGGGCCACTTCTAATGCTCTGCCCGGTCCCCTTATGGAGACTCGCTCGTCGTCGGCCCGCGCCGCCACGCGGATTCGGTAAGCCTCCGCCAGAGATATTGAAAAGGACCTAGTATGGTATTATTGAACATTTTCCGTGTGGTGACGGAGTAAGAATACTATTGACCACCCCAAGATATGGGGGCGATCGGACCCGTGGGTGATCGTACGAGACTACTAAGGGATATAAAACGCATATAAAATCTATGCGAAAGAACATCAGTAATGTTACAGATTTGGATAAGGTCAAGGTCATTCACGGCTGCATTCTATTTACAGTAATGAGAGTCTTTCTCTATTACACATGTAGAAACACTAAGATTTAGCTATCAAGTATCAATGGTTATCTGTTATTTCAAGAATTGTTAAGAGAATCTCTTATTTAAACATAGGTGTATCTTGTATCCGAGGCATTGCTGAGTTATATTACACGCCTAATATAGTATTATTTTTACAATACAATAATAATATTAATTGACTCAGGTCATACATAGAGGCATTCGTATTATCACATTGTAATTAAGAAATGACAGAAAGGAAGGATATATCATCACTTTCCCATGGTGACAATATAATATCAAATTCAAATTCATTTATTATGCATAAAGGGTTTATGCATAATTAATGAATTTACGGGGGCGAGGGCACTTATATATTATCAGTTTTAATATTTTAACGTAATCCAATAAACTACCATCGGATCGGAACGAAACCGCTACTGACAAGATCCGGCAAGAAACTCAGCGGTTTTGTCTAATATTGTTATTTCTTTATTTTTTTATAAAAAATAGTACATGCTCAGTAAGAATTAGCGCCAGTGTGATGCCCTTCGAACCCAATTGTTCAAATACAATGTATAAGACCATAGCTGGACCGGATCCCACAAGCGGCACCCACCTACTTCTAATAGTCGAATGTGTTCCCTTTATGAATGAGTCTATCTAAAATAATAATAATATATACCATGGCATATGTTTACTGGTAAACTCGTATCAATACTACAAGTGTTCAATTACTATTTATATTTAAGTGAATATTTTCATCACGCTTTTTTGCATTGCGTTTGAATTCATTTTCAATTTCTTGCAAGGACCTATCTTTAGTCTCCGGCACAACAAAGTATAAACCAATCAAACAGAATATTATGCAAAATCCGTATATAGCATATACACCCTCCACTCCAGTGCTATCCAGCAACACAGGTGTAAGCTTTAACATAAGTGCATATAAAAGTGTGAATACAACACCTGTGGTAGTAGAACCACAACCCTTATGTTCTAATGGGAAAACTTCCCCAATTATAGTATAACATACTGGTATAATACCAACATTTACCAGAAAACATAAAAGTAGAATCAAAGTAGGCGTCAGCCACGTTACACTAGATAGCTTTAAAATTATAACTAAACTAATCAAAAACATTAATACCACTGCAGAGACTCCAAACCATAATAGCAATGAGCGTCTCTTGAAAAGACATATAACATAACACGATGTAATTAACGCAGCAATTATCAATACATCTGCACCTACAGAACAGTAAGTAGCTATCGACTTGTCGCCGATTAATTCTATCATTATTTGTATAACAAATACAACAAAATAATATTTGCCGCACAAATCTAAAAGTAAAGTTAATAATGACACTATAATAAAGGGCTTCACAAAATCACTTCTAAATAAGAATTTGTACCATTTTTCCTTAGATAGATGCCGAACTTTTTGTTCTTGTGATGAGACCAAGGCATCTAGTTCTTTCATGTTTGAGCCACCATATAACCAAACATAAGATTTCTCAGAGTCCTTAACGCGACCTTTCATTGCCAAATAAGAAGGACTTTCCGGCCAAAACAATGTCAACACCATAGCAATTATAGAAATCACAATACCAAATAAGGCAATTTGTTGCCAGTCCCAAAACAAAGAGAAAACGTGACACAATAATGTTCCAAAAGATAAAAATATATTCTTTAAAGTTGTGAAGTATCCTCTTCTTTCAGGAGTAGTGTATTCACTAATAATCATACTGTTGATATAGATACAGCCCATACTACCACCTTGAATAATTCTTGCGACGAACAGCGCTGCTATATTTTGAGCAAGCGGAAATATGATCCAGCCAATGAAAAGAAATAAATTGGCTGCGATATGAGCTGCTTTTCTGCCAAATGTTTGTAGAATAGGTGATAAAATGAAGAATCCCAATGCGCCGGCCAATCCATTACTTGTAACTGTAAGAAGAACATTTGCAAAGATTAATAATATATAAAGAAGGAAGTAATCCTCCTGCATTAAAACGTAAATTTTACTGCTGGATGATTACTTTCTTCTTTTTGGCTTAAAGAAATTGGTCTAGTGCATCACCTATTTAGACAAGTTTGTTAGCGCTTTATTTATTTCTCTCCAAAGAAATTTTACACCTACCATAATGGCTACCCCATGTACTGACCTTTTAAGAGTAACGTGGTAACCCTTTCCTTTACTGCGGGAATCGTAAAACCCCTGGAAAAATTATAAGACCAATTGGTGCAGCCAACACCTGTCAGGCGTAATCATTAGTTTAGGGTTGTACTCTGGTGGGAAGATATCTAATAATAAACGTCGGTAAGCTACCATTAGTCGGAAATAAAAATCTAATAAGTAATATTATGGTAGATATATAGTAAACTTCGTAATAGATGTAATAGTGATGATCTGTTCAGATGTCACAGACCTTGATTCTCCCGTGATCATGAATGTTAAAAATTAATTTTTAAATATTCTTCATCAAATAAATTTGTAAATAAACTAAACTCACGTAAAATATAACGCAATATTCAATAACGATTATCTTATTTTTTACGTAACTAAAAGTTTTTTCCAAATTTATTAGTGTGAAGTATTGATGGGGTACGATAGCACCAGAGTGTCTTTATATTAAAGACTAAACCATGTAGCACTATAATGATTGTGTTGCAAATTTACATACAAAAACGTTGAATCGATGAAATTTACAAAAAAATGCTAATGAAGTGCTTAAAAGGTTTTGTAGTCGCAAACATATTACCGATACTGTGTGCGTTTATAAAAGTTAATTTCATTATCTATAGAACATGTAACAAGTATTAACTAACTTCTTACATGTTATATTAACAATTATTAATTTATATATGTATATATATATATATATATATATATATATATATATATATATATATATATATATATATATATATATGAAATTGTTATTATCATTATTCTCCTGCCAATTGCCTCTTATCCCAATTACTTTGGGTCGTCGCAATATGACCTCTTCCTATATATTGCAAACATTTTTGGCAATAGCCTTATGACCGGCCGCCTGCCTGACGTTAACCCATCTTGAGAATGTAATTATTGACCAAACGGCATCAGGTAGTGTTGGCCCAGGTCGATATAAAGCTTTTAGACATATTTTACGACATTCACGAGCAAAGTAAGGGTTGGTAGTATTCCTAGCCGCAACCAAACAGCGATACATATATAAAATTGTTATAAGTAACTACCTATATAAAAAATGTTGTTATGGATTTGTATGTAAAAAATTTTAACTAATTGTAATTGTTGTGTTGCTTTTAATTTTCTAAGTTTTATGTATAAATTAGTAACTGATTAACATTTTAGTGGTTATCAACAATGTTTCATTAACAACAATCAAAATTAATCTAAATTTGTTAATTTTTTGCATTACATATTCATTTTAACGCATTTGCCCGTATCAAATTAAAAACTTAGCGTAAGATTCAAACTATCCCGTTCCACTTGAAAATTATTGTTATATCTATCAAATAAAAGAAATGTTCGTGTGCTGCGCAATGATAATAATGATGAAGAATGTATTAGGTATTACATAAGATACCATCATTATCTCAACCCATGTATGTCGTTACTACTGGGCACGAGCTTCCTCCACATGGAAGGGAAATTGACATACTACATCACGCTGGTCAGACTTGTTGGTTGGATTTTATTTCGAATTTGCCTTCTCTGGCATAGATTTTATATCCTTTAATCGTCTGTTACGATCACCAATGGGCAAGAGAGGGTGGTGGCGAATTGTATTCTTACTCCATCAACACACGTAAAAACCAATATATTTTATTTAAAAAATACCACACAAATATTTGTCGCAGATTACCATCTGTGTCATAATTTACCAATTATTATCTTTTATTATTATTACTCCGATAAGATTTTCGGTACCTATTGGTATAATTAGTATGATATTAGCAAGATTATAATTTTGCTTATATTGTAAATTATCCCCTTTTTGTTTCTGGCACATGTTGTAAAATAGCCTCTAAAGAACATAAGCGAATAACATTATTATAAGAGAAAAACTCAGAACAAAAACCAACCAGTTTGAAAATTTTGGATTAGTTGATCATTTTATCTCCCACCATAGAGGTCCGTGGTTATTACGTAGGAGTTTCCAAGAAGCTTCCTTCTTCAAAAAAAAGATATATTTACTTAATCACTAGAAAATATTGTATACATACCTATCCAAGATGCCTCCTCAACAGTTGCGCTGATGTCGGTATTGTTCGCTGACAGAAGTGCCGGAGTTAATACCGATGGATATGCCACCATCAACCCCACGCCTATTCCGTAGAATTTAATAGCAACTAAAACGAATAGCTGAAAAATTGATATCAAATCAAACAGTATTAAGAAACAATTTTGGTTGATGAGGTGATGTTATTTTTATGAATAGTTGTTTTGTTATTTGGCGTCATCATCATTATCATCATGACCATCATCATAACAGTTTATAAGTATCCTACTATTAGCCGAGCCTTCACAAGAGGAGGTAAATTGATCTATTATACTACGATGGTCAAACGAATTGGTATAGAGTTTTATTTTGAGCCTTTTATATTGGTTGTCCCATCATTGCGCCTTTTGCAAACCACTGCTGGACGTAGGTCTCCTGCACACTTCTCCACAAAGTACTGCCCGCATCCAACTAGTCTCAGCAATCTTTACGAAGTCATTGGTCCACCTGGTGGGGGCATCCTACACTACGTCGTCCGATACACAGTCACCATTCGAGAAGATTTTCCCCATTGGTTATTGCTTCGTCGGATGCTGTGGGTTACCCATTGCCACTTCAGTGTGCTAATTCTTCATCGTATGTCGGTTACACCCCATTCTTCTGGGAATTGCGCATATTCGCAATAGCGAATCCTATCTCGCAGATAAATTCCGTGCAAAACCCACTTCATAGCACGCAAAGCAACTTTAAACTTCATAAGGCCTACATTTAGGGATCAATTTTCTGAGCCATAAGTCTATTCATAGACCTGGTCCTAGAACTGGTCACAGACTTTAGTTTTTGGAGACTTAAGAAGATTGTATCATCCAATAAACCCATCCAATAATGAGAATATCCTCTTAAGTTTTCCAAACGCTGTCTAGCCGAGTTGGATTTGTCAGCTGACTTCTTTCTCGTATTGAATCTACATAACTGAACTGTTTGTACAAGGTAAACTATAATGATCAACAACTTCGAAAATAGCATCGTCAACTAGGACTGCTAATAAAATTACTTGGTTATATGACATGACTTTTATCTTGTCCATGTTCATTCGTAAATTCACTATTTGGGATACCCTGCTGAGATCATAATGATAATGTCATTTGCAAATCGAAGGTGAGTGATATTCGCTGTTGTTGTTGATGCCAAGTTCGGTCAGTTTTTGAGTAATGTCCTGATTTAGCTTGGATGTGAGGCCTTGGATCAAGCCAACAACAGGGTTCTGGGATGGTTTACATAACAGTCCGTAGAAATTTTTTACCTCTCCCAAAATCTCTTTTTGGGATGAAATGATAGTGGCATTATCGAAGTTGCTTATTTCTTTGTTGTTCATTTATTATATTAATAGGTTATTAGCTCTATAGATGATTGTATCGTGGGGCCCTTTACTAACATACAATTAAGGAACGAAAATATTACTTGTATTGCATTGATAAAATAATACAATAAACTCAAAATATATGTTCTACAAAAGTTATGATATTATAAAAAAAACTCAAAGTATCGACTATTTTTATGTATCATTGTAGTATTCAAGCCAATTGGAGGGATTTTGACCTACTTTAACAACCTGCATAACATATTCCTTAGTCGTCTATGATGACACCCACTGGCAAGAAAGAGGTTGGTAAATTGTATTCTTACTCCGTCACTACACGAAAAGATAAAAAATACTCTTTTAATAAGTAAGTGATTATTATATTTTATTTTGAAGCAATCTAAATTGCTTCGTATTAAGGAGAATTGAAGAAAGGTTCTAGGATGGCGATCCGAATCGGATGACACAGGGTAGGATGACGGCCCACTAGGTGGACTGATGATATTACAAAGGTAGCAGGAAATCGTTGGATACAGGTAGCATAGGATAGCCGTTGTAAGAGGTATTCTTGTTTGGAGGCTTATGTCCAGTAGTGGACGTTTACGGGTTGAATTACTAAGTTAGGTACTTTAGTTATATAACTAGGTGCTTCTTAAAATATTACTTGCCATATTGGTCAAGAAATTCTTATATTCTAATCTATCATTTTTATTATTTGGTTATCAAATAATGTTCATGATAACACTACCTAATGCATTTGCAATACGTTAATTTTCCTTTATACTTGCGAGGTATGATCTGTGGATGGCTGCATGGGCATTTATAACCTAGAGTTACCCGGTCTAAACCTTTTCAACGTGTATTTAGAGCCTTATGTATTCAAACTTAGTGATTTTAGAAAGTTAATGTATTATCTGTTCAGGTAGATGACCGCCCATTGGGTATCAAATTTGGTTTTTTATGATTTTAGCTATTTACTAACGTCTTAATTTTGAGCAATTTTCTGTAGAATTTTTACCTTAGTTAATTCAAGTCTCTCTCAAAAAATGTGAGGCTTATCAACAAGGCCATTAGTAAGTATTGGATGATCAAAATGAATGGTTTCATTAATTATTTAGTGACAACCATAAAGATTGCTAATTAAATAAGTCTAATTGTATATATTAAAGTTTCTTTAATTAGTTGCAATCGTTTTATTTTTTTTATTATTATTACCATTGTAATTAGTTTCATACTTCGAAGAATAAATGAATGCAAAAGCTTTTTTTGTAAGCTCTGTTAATTATACCTCATCGTTAAAAAAAAAGTAGATCTATCTTTTATAAATAAAACGATTTAATGAATTTTATAGCGTTCTATTTGCCGTACGTGTCCTAAATAATAATCAAGGGATATAAGTAGGTTAAGTAATTATACATAACATGAAACTAAATATTAGAGACGTACATATATGTCTGATGGAGGTCATCGGTATGGTGATGGAGTAAGTATAAAACAAGTAAGAATACATACACACGACCCGTGCCCCTATCTTGTCCGTAGGTATTACAAAAGACTAAGGGATATAATATGCATATAACATATGTGCGAGAGAAGGAAAAGTAAAAGAATAAAAACTTATAGCAACCCAATAGCGTGCGTATGTCAATTCCACTTCTATGTGGAGGAGGAGCGAGTTCATCAGTGGGACGTATCTGATCTGATATGATGCCATATTAGGCTGAAGAAAAAGAAGATAAAAAATATTACGAGCATGGTTTTAAGTCCAAACAAAAAAATTGTTTAAATAATCTATATTCGAAACCAGAACTTCAAAATGGGTACTAGGCGATCTTAATAAGTAGATTTTCATTCACAAGTACATCATTCATATACAAGCAGTTTCAAGTTTTGATAACATTTCTTGTATATTTATACTTGTTTGAACTTGTTACCATAAGTTACAATTAAATGTTTTAGTACAATATGGATATACACAATGTACATAGTATATTGAACTTTTAGTTTTATATATGTTAAGTGACGGTGATGGATGTTTAGCGAAGAAACAAATAAATGGCTGCTAAAAGAACGATATGGAGATCTTTTAGCCTCGATTTTTTTTTAATAACAATAACAATGATTTGCTTCAAATAATAGACTCGGAGGAGATTGTACAAATATAAAGCTATCATATAAAAATTACATATATACTAATGCAATCAAACAAGCAAACATAGGACGGCACTTTTTAGTGAAATATGCAGGAGGTCTACGTCCAGCGGTGGATGACAAAAGGTTGAATTATCATAATCCAACCTTTTGTCTGTAATGATGATGATGAAAGCAATCATTTATATCCACAAATAATTATCATATGCAGTACAAATTCTTGAAAGAGTTGAATAATTTAAAAGTTCATTAATTTAAATCCCTTCGATAATTCATCATTCTCCTACTCTTATCCCAATTGCTTGCGGTCGATACAACACGTACTTTTCTTTCATAGTACATATTGTAAAAGTTATTGGCAATAGTTTTATGACCGACTGCCAGACGTCAACCCTCCTTGGGAATGTAATTGTTGACCAACGGCATCAGATGGAGTTGGCCTAGCTCGTTATAAGGCTCTTAGTCGTCTTTTACGACATCCACGAGCAAAGTAAGGGTTGGTAGTATTCGTAACCGCTACCACACCGCAGGCGGATCCAGCGTCGCCAGGGGACAGCAATTTTTCGCTTTGCTAGTCGGCCATCTGGCGGGGTGTTGGGCGCCAGGAAATCATTGCCCGTTAGGCAGTCCAGCTGGAGAGGCCTCAGTTTAGTGACCATGGAGGTCCTTCAGCCGATGCTGATGAAGTGGTTCGGTGAGTGGGACGGGGTCCTTTCCTTCCAACTGGTGTAGATCTTGGCAGAGCATGGTTGCGTACCTGCACACGGTCGCGAGGATGGAGAGGACATCGTTTCACACCAACACCACCATTGTAATTGTGACAAGGACAAGGTGCAGCACTCTTGAGATCTGCACGCCCTCGGCAGACCAGTGCTGTGAACTCGTTACAATCATCTGAAGAACTGGGACACGGTCGCCGCCGAGGTGGTGAGGCATGTCAGAGAGCTCCCTATGCCGCCGGCGCATCGGGCAGCGCAGGCGCGAGTACCTGCGTCTGATGCCGCCCTTGCTAACATCGCGGCTGAATGGAACGAAGATTAGCCCGGTACCCGCAGAGAGGCTAACTTCGTGTGGGGGACGGCCCGGTAACACAGCACAGTTGTTTGTTGCCAGGGCGTTGATGGAGATGATACCTGAAAGGGTAACCCGCCGGGTCGACCACAGATGTCAAGGAAGCGGTATAATACAACACTTCATCAACACCAGCCGGAAGGTCTCCACGGGTCGAACATCGAACCGGGGCCTTTCCAGCCGGAGTGTCCAACAGGCAACGATGTCCCGGCGGGTATCGCCCCATCAAGCGATTAACACGTGCGGTGAGATTTTGCACCGGTAGAGAGGAAACTAAATTAAACAGTCGCACCAGGACAGATGACACTAAATAAAAGCATGTAAAAAACCACGAAATAGAATTAAAAAAAAAACAGTATCATACCTGTCTCCAAAAATATAAATCCGCCATAATCACTTTAAGTTTCCAATGCCTCAATTATAAAAAAAAAAATATAAGATATTTTTTATTTAGTTAATAAATCATAATTTAATAGTGATAATTATCGCTAAATAATATATTACAAGTCGTCTTACAAGCTGTACATATATGTATATGTATTTTTTTTATGAAAATAATTATTTATTTAAGTCACGATATTTTTAAAAAATATTCAGCACTATGATGGAAGCTATAAAATGTTTAGCTTGCTTAAAAAAGTTTAATCAATAACCTTGCGCAGTTTTCAAGTTTATAATTTATAGATCTGAATAGTAAAAGCGGACTGTGGACACAAATGATATCAACGAGATTTAGCTAAGCACTGACTATGCGAGTATTTAGTGATGCCTAATATTGTAAGAGCGATAATTGTTTTTTCTATTTTAATTTAGGCTTTACTTGCGACTTCATCCGTGGCTTCATATATAAATCACGTAACGCCCTCGTTAATTATTATTTTTACTATTTTTATTATATATGCAAATATTGTTCAGATAAATCGATCACTGATTTGTCCATTTAGCGTATTTACATGTTTCGCAATTAAGTCGACATTTTAATTCTAAGCAAGCTTTTTTAATCTTTTCTACAGTGGGCCTAACCATCGCGTAGAATTCAGGCGTTCCATTATCAATAATCATTATCATTCGCCTGCTCTTATCCCAATTATTTGGGATCGACGGGATCGACGCAATATGTAAACGTACATATTTCAAAAGTTTTTGGCTATCATTCGTAACGACGACGTAAGAGAGCGAGTAGGTATGAAAGAGAGTATTGGTGTAAAGATGCGAAAGGGAATGCTCCGATGGTTCGGACATGTGGAAAGAATGCCGAACGAACGCCTGGTTAAGAAGATATACAATGCGAAAGTGGAAGGATGTAGGTACCGAGGGAGACCGAGACTAATCTACCTAGACCAGATCGGTCATGTACTGAAGGAAGGTGGAGTCAAGAGTCTCTGAAACCGGCGAGCGTGTATGAAGAGAATTATGAATGTTGAGGAAGCGAGTGAAGTATGCAGAGATAGAGTTCTCTGGCACTCTGTTCTCTCTGCCTACCCTGCAAGGGATATGGCGTGATGATATGTATGTATGTATGTATTTTTTGACCGGCCGTCTGTCTAACGTCAACCTTCCTTGAGAATTTAATTGTTGACCAAATACTATCCGGTGAAGTTGACCCAGGTCGATATTTATATATATTTATATTTATAGAGCTTTAAGCTCTTAGTCATTTTTAATGACATCTACGAGCAAAGTGAGGGTTGGTGTTATTCGTAGGCGCCACCACACAGCCCTATCAATATAATCATTTGCTTATATAATTTTCCATATTATATATAGGTATTTAATATATTTTTAATAACGCATCTACGTTAATGAAAATATATTAACAATTTACTCAATCTCTCTGATCATCAATAAATCGCAGAGAGATCATCCCACAGATAACAAAAAATATTTTAATCCCTTTTTTATACCTTTAGGGAGAAATATGTTCTTGGAGAGGTTTATTTCTACAGTATTACTTTTTAGTGAGATACATATCTACACTACAAAAATTAGACGCTATCAGCTACTATTGAATGAATTATGCAAATTTTTAACTCAATTAGAATTATATAGACTACTTTTTTTTATTGCTTATGGTGGCAAACGAGTAAACAGCACACCTGATGATAAGTGTTATTTCCGCCCATGGACCTTAGCAATACCAAGGTTATAGCTAAGCCGCTGCCTACCATTACAAACCCCTAACCCATCCAATTGGGCTTCCGTCTCTCTGCCTCACCGAACGAAGCGCAATACCACATTGCCATTACTCAGACGTCGATCTTATGCGAGAGTGTGGTACTGCTCCGGACGGACCGGCCCGCGGCTGTTGACAGAGAACTGCCAATAACGTGGTCCTAACACTTTCAGATACTATACAAATATAAAATCTGTGTGTATAAATAATATATTGTTACTTCAGATAGTTGCAATGTGATTGTTTGTCTCATTGAAAAATGTACTGGTTAATATAATATATATTTAATATGTAGTATTTGCTGCGTCCTTTTCTTCTATTTAAAGCTATTACTAAGGCGTTAGCTCAGAATCATTACAAACATTAGAAACTGTAGTTTATGTTTTACAAATATGGATTTGTATATGCTTATGGAAACATAAGCAATTTCTGAGTTTCTTGCCGGATCTTCTCAGTAGTGGTCTACTTCCGATCCGGTAGTAGTTTATTGTATTAATTTAATATGTTAAAACTGACAATATGTAAGTGCCCTCGCAGGGTCTATGCATAATAAATTAATTTGAATTTGAATGATTTACTATTGAAGAACCTTTGGATTGCATAAAAGATGTTGGTCATATCATTGACATTTTTAATATTTAACGATTCTATAGTTTCTCAAATATTTCCTTCGAAACGGATAATAGCAGGAACAGTGTCTATACATGAGGCCGATATTAGTGACCATATTGCCACTTACT
Organism: Lymantria monacha; assembly: GCA_905163515.2. Classification (NCBI taxonomy): domain Eukaryota; kingdom Metazoa; phylum Arthropoda; class Insecta; order Lepidoptera; family Erebidae; genus Lymantria; species Lymantria monacha. The sequence continues at coordinate 5,706,473 of LR991107.1, read as the reverse complement.
ATTTCGATATTATCCTCTCTAGCCAAAATATTAAAGTCACTGCTCTTTCACGATTAAAACTCCGAAGACGCTTTCGGAGCACATAGGCAATATAACGAATTCAAAAACCACATATATAAATGTAAATAGTGTCTAATGACTCCTTACTTGCACTCAGAACTGCAAGGTTTTGTTATCATATTATAATTGAAAAGTCTTAAGATCGATTAAATGATTTGGATAGTGGAAAACTAGAAAAAGAGGATCCGTGGTCTTCACTATATCATGAGTTTAAACCCAAGTGATCAGATGACCTAGCTCACATATAAAGCTCACTACTGGCATAGAGGAGATCACAGAGATTTAAAAAAAAAAAGTTAATACCGACAACTACCAACGGTGACTGTCATATGGAGATACGCGTATGGGGAGCTCTGCCACCTCTATTCTCCATGTCTTATTTTCTCAGATGAATATAAAATAAAAATAAATTAATGCGGTCGAAATGCGATCTCTACGTAAAAACTGTGGAGTTAGGCTGACCGATCGCATTCGCAACGACGACGTAAGAGAGCAAGTAGGTATGAAAGAGATTATTGGTGTAAAGATGCGAAAGGGAATGCTCCGATGGTTCGGACATGTGGAAAGAATGCCGAACGAACGTCAGATATACAATACGAAAGTGGCAGGATGTAGATACCGGGGGAGACCGAGACTAACCTATCTAGACCAGATTGGTCACGTACTGAAGGAAGGTGGAGTCAAGAGTCTCCGAAACCGGCGAGCGTGTATGAAGAGAATTATGAATGTTGAGGAAGCGAGTGAAGTATGCATAGATAGAATTCTCTGGCACTCTGTTCTCTCTGCCTACCCTGCAAGGGATATGGCGTGATGATATGTATGTATGTAATATAAAATAACAAATAAAATTGTTAAAGAACCTTGTCGAATTTCAGTCAACTCAGTGTTACTAGTATTTAGTCATTTTACAGCTGAAGGCTTTTTCCCTTGTTTTGCATACACTGCTTTTAGAAAAACTGCAAGACTATGGCATCAGAGGACCAGCTCTATAATGGTCCAAAACTATTTAAGTAATGGGCAGCAATATCTGGAAATATCATCAATAGAAAGTAATTTCTTAGCGCGAAGCAGATCTCATAGTGTAATAAACCGACATGGAGTGCAACAAGAAAGTATTCTCGGACCTCTATACTTCTTAATTTATATTAATGACCTACCTGACATTATACCAAATAAATGTTTTTTACTCGCAGATGACATCTCGATTCTTTTGACCTGCAATAATATGGTGAATTGTATTCTTACTCCGTCACCATACAGATATATTCAATAGGCAATGCAATAGTTAGAGAAAAATAATTTACAAGCAAAACTTAAATTAAATTAAAACTTACATTTGCCACATTGCCACACATTTTTTCATTTCGTAATCGGATTTTATAAATAATTAAGCATATTAAATGCTAAATTTCAGTAATTTAAATAACAAGGTTGTGTCATCGTTTAATACAATTCTAACTGTAAAGTTTGAAGTATTAAGCCTATAACAATGTGTAAACATTGTCGGGTAGATAGCACACCGTCACCTTAAGACGTAAATACAATACGAAATGAAATTTGCATGTCCTACAATTAGTCGCGGTAGTGTAGTAGCAGCACGATTGGGCCGGAATCCCAATAGGCGCGGGTTCGAATCCCGCTTGCGACATCATTTTTCATTTTGTAATCGGATTTTATAAATAATTAAGCATATTAAATGCTAAATTTCAGTAATTTAAATAACAAGGTTGTGTCATCGTTTAATACAATTCTAACTGTAAAGTTTGAAGTATTAAGCCTATAACAATGTGTAAACATTGTCGGGTAGATAGCACACCGTCACCTTAAGACGTAAATATAATACGAAATGAAATTTGCATGTCCTACAATTAGTCGCGGTAGTGTAGTGGCAGCACGATTGGGCCGGAATCCCAATAGGCGCGGGTTCGAATCCCGCTTGCGACATCATTTTTCATTTCGTAATCGGATTTTATAAACGATTTAAATTTGACAGAATATTAAAACGTAGAGTTCAATAAATAATACACTACAAATTATATTACAAATGTAAAAACATAATAAGCTTAAAAAAAATAAAGTTCAAAATATATAAGTAATTTACTTAATTACTTTGTACATACATACATACATAAATACATATCATCACGTCATATCCCTTGCAGGGTAGGCAGAGAGAACAGAGTGCCAGAGAATTCTATCTGTGCATACTTCACTCGCTTCCTCAACATTCATAATTCTCTTCATACACGCTCGCCGGTTTCGGAGACTCTTGACTCCACCTTCTTTCAGTACATGACCGATCTGGTCTAGGTAGGTTAGTCTCGGTCTCCCTCGGTACCTACATCCTTCCACTTTCGCATTGTATATCTTCTTAACCAGACGTTCGTTCGGCATTCTTTCCACATGTCCGAACCATCGGAGCATTCCCTTTCGCATCTTTACACCAATACTCTCTTTCATACCTACTCGCTCTCTTACGTCGTCGTTGCGAATGCGGTCGGTCAGCCTAACTCCACAGATTTTCCGCAGAGATCGCATTTCGACCGCATTAATTTTACTTTCATACTCTTTTCTGCATACCCAACTCTCGCTTCCATACAGTAATGTTGGGACAAGCACTGCGTTACGTATTGCTACACGTGCCTTCTGGCTGAGGTGGTGGCTACCGAGAAGTTGCCCTAACGCTCCGTTTACTCTATTTCCCGCATTCACTCTTCGCTCTATATCAGTGTTGTACCTTCCATCTCGGGTAAATCCACATCCAAGATATACAAATTCATCCACTTGCTCTAGTATATCATTACCTATTGTTACTCTTACATCTGTTCTGACTTCGTCTCTTTCAAAGACCATTATTTTGGTTTTGCTCACATTCACGCGTAGACCACTTTTCTTACAATCTTCTGTCATTGTGTCGATTAGGGTCTGCAGGTCAGTCGCTGACTGTTCCAGCAGGTGCAGGTCAGTCGCTGACTGTGCCAGCAGGTAATTACTTTGTCTTTAACCATAACAGATGTTATATCTTCTGCTGTCTACACACCAGCACGGATAACAGGTAGTGGTTGAAGCCCCTCTTAGGTCATCTGATCATTGCTTGTTCCGTAGCATTGCCCCTATTGCGAGACTTTTTCGTCATGTTCGATTAGCTGGCGATCTTTTTGTATACCTCATACATCGTTGGCCATAGGCCTTGGAGGGCAAGTGTGAGGCACTTGCGTTCAGCCTGAATATCGCAAAAGCGTTCGACAGGGTCTGGCATAGAGCCCTTCTGTTGAAGCTACCATCATATAGAATCCCCGAAGGACTTTGTAATTGGATGACCAGCTTTCTGGATAGTCGGAGCATAAAAGTAGTCGTCGACGGCTCCTGCTCCGGCCATGATGATGCTGGTGTACCATAGGGCTCGATGCTCCTCGACGTTGTTTATCCTGAATATGAATGACTTGCTCTCTATAGAGAGTATATGTTGCTATGCGGATGACAACATGGGTGACGAGCGATACACCCAGCATCAGAATGTCCCTCGGAGTATGTTACAGGAAGGACGGGCTCTTTGGGGCGAGCCTCGGAACGGGATGAACGGAACTTAGTCCAGTTTAACCCCAGTAAGACACAAGTTTGCGCTTTGACTGCGAAGAAGGAACCGTTTATCATGGCGCCTTAGCTCCAAGGAGTAACTCTCTAAATTTCCGAGAGTATTGGGATCCTCGACGTCGAACTATAGAGCAAAAGCCAGTTTGGTAGTCATTTGGAGGGCAAAGCCAAATTGGCGAGCAAAAAGTTAGATGTGCTAAGCAGAGCTAGGCGGTCCTTCACGCCGAGACAACGTCTTGTGCTATACAAAGCACTAGTTCGTCCTTACGTGGTGTGCTGCTCTCATCTCTGGGCTGGCGCATCTAAATATCAGCTAGACCCACTTGACTCCCCGCAAAGGCGAGCTGTTTGAATCGTCGGTGATCCCAATCTCACAGACAGATTGGAGTTTATGGGAGTGGCGGAGAGACTTTGGGTCTCTCTTTGTACTCTACCGGCTCTTTTACGGTGAGTGCTCTAAAAAACTGTTTGACCTGGTACCATCGTCACCATTTTACCACCGTACCACTCGTCACCGTAGCAGGGTTCACTCATTTCACCTGAACTTACCCTGTTCCTAGACTGTACGTTTACAGAGATCATTTCTCCCACGTACGTGCAAGATCTGGAATGAACTACCTGCTGCCGTGTTTCCAGAGCGTTATGACATGTCCTTCTTCAATTGAGGTTTAAGAGCATTTTCTTCAAGATAGACAACGGCCTGGCTGTACCCCTGGTGTTACTAAGGTTCATGTGCAGCAGTATCACTTACCATCAGATGTGCTGCTTGCTTGTTTGCCACCATAGGCAATAAAAAATGTGTCATAAAAATATTAACAGTATTTTTTTTATTATCATAATACGCTGACAACATCGTACTCGTACTACCAGTAATACAAGTAAGAACAACTGTTCTTGCTCCCATAAATACGTAGTATTTATTGAAATGACTTACAAAAATAAATACCTCTTTACGAAAATATTGCCATCTTTATATTCTTATTTTTTGTTGTTAATACACTACAACAAAAAATAAGAATATAAAGAACATACTTTAGTTTTACGTAATTGCACCCACTGTATGCAATTATCCCCCAGGACGGACGACCGAGGACGGGCGGTCGAGGAGTGGGCGGCGGCACTGGGCCTCTGTTTGTTGAACAGGGGCTCGGTGCATACGTGCGTGCGGCAGCGGGGCGGGTCGATAGTGGACTTGTCGTTCGCTAGCCCCATTGTCGCCGCACGCGTGAGGAGCTGGTGCGTCGCGGAGGAGGTTGAGACCCTATCGGACCACCGGTATATCCGGATGGAGGTCTCCCGGACCCTCCCGACGCCCGGCAGGGGTCATCAGGCGGACGGACGTCCCGCGTTCCCGCGATGGGCTGTGGGTCGTTTGGACCGGGACCTGCTGGCGGAGGCAGCCATCGTCCACTCATGGCTGTCCTCTGCCCACCAGTTGGACGGGGTGGACGCCGAGGCTGGCCGCATCCGCAATGCGTTGACGCAGATCTGCGATGCGGCCATGCCCCGTGTACGGTGTCTGCCCCCGAAAAGGGCTGTCCACTGGTGGTCCCGGGAGCTGGCGGATCTTCGGGCCGCATGTATATGCGCCCGGAGGGCTTACACCCGCAGCCGGCGGCACCATCGTGATGAGGAGCGGGAGGGCCGGCTTTATGAGGGCTACCGCAATGCGCGGTCGGCCTTCAGGCTGGCCGTCCGTACCGCCAAGGACGTCAGTCGGCAGGAGATGCTGGACGGTCTCGATCGAGACCCCTGGGGTCGCCCCTATCGCGCGGCGCTGAGTAAGCTCCGCGCGCGGGGCCCCCCCCTCACCGAGACCCTCCAGCCCGGCCTCCTCACCAGGGTCGTCGAGGACCTGTTCCCGCGACGGGCGGAGCACACGCCCCCGATCATGGCTTCGCCAGACACTGACCGGGAGGCCGACGATGACAGTGTTCCGCCCATCACGGCAACCGAGATGGGGGTGGCGGTGGCGCGCATGCGCGGCAAATCCACTGCCCCTGGGCCCGACGGTGTTCCCAACCGCGTGCTGGCCCTGGTCCTCGACCACCTGTGTCCCCGCCTCAGGGGGCTGTTCGACGCGTGTTTAGCGTCCGGGCGGTTCCCTGGGTGCTGGAAGGAGGGGAGGCTGGTGCTCCTGCCGAAGCCGGGACGGTCTCCAGAGTTGGCCTCGGCCTACAGGCCTATCGTGCTGCTCGACGATGCGGGCAAGCTATTGGAGAGGGTGCTGGCTGCCCGCATCGAGCGGCACCTCGTTGGCACGGGGCCCGATCTGTCGGACGCCCAGTTTGGGTTCAGGAGGGGTCGTTCGACGATCGCGGCTCTGCTGCGCCTGAGGGCCGTGGCGACTGAGGCCGTCGCCGGCGGAGGAGTGCTGTTGGTGGTGTCCCTGGACATCGCCAACGCATTCAATAGTCTGTCATTTAGCTGCATCAGGGAGGCGCTCCGATACCACGGAGTGCCAGTTTACCTGAGGCGGCTAGTGGCAGACTATTTGGAGGGGCGCAGCGTCCTCTACACCAACCGAGTAGGGGACGTTGTGCGAACGCCCATGACGTGCGGTGTCCCACAGGGGTCGGTCCTTGGACCCACCCTGTGGAACATCGGCTACGACTGGGCGTTGAGAGGGAGCCTCCTACCCGGGCTGGGCGTGATCTGTTACGCCGACGACACGCTCGTCACAGCCCGCGGTAGGACGCTGGAGGAGGCGGCAGGCCTGGCGACTCTCGGCACCGAAGAGATCGTCAGGCGGATCGAGGCGCTGGGGTTGAGGGTGGCCCTGGACAAGACAGAGGCCCTCTTGTTCCATGGGCCCCGCATGGGCCCTCCCATCGGCGTTTCGATCACCGTCAATTCGGTTGACATCAGCATCCGGGCCCATATGAGGTATTTGGGCCTGGTGCTCGACGGGCATTGGTGGTTTCGGGAGCATTTCCGCAGGCTCGCTCCGCGGCTCGTCGGCGCGGCGTCCGCCCTTTCATGGCTAATGCCGAATGTGGGCGGACCGAGCGCTACGTGCCGACAGCTGTACACGGGGGTCGTCCGGTCGATGGCCCTGTACGGCGCACCGGTGTGGGCGGGGTCCCTGACCGTCCGACTCAGGGCTCTTCTGTGGCGACCACAGAGGGCCATGGCGGTCAGGGCTGTACGCGGGTACCGCACGGTGGCGACGGAGGCAGCGTGCCTGTTGGCCGGGAGTCCCCCGTGGGACCTGGAGGCGGAAATGCTCGCCGATTTGTATCGGCGGGTGTCGGGGGTGCGCGCGGAGGGCGGTGTGGCCTCTTTGAGGGAACTCACCGCCTGGCGCGTTGACGCCCGCCTAGATGTCATTGCCCGTTGGGCAGTCCGGCTGGAGAGGCCTCGGTTCGGTGTGCGGACCGTAGAGGCCTTCCGGCCGGTGCTGATGCAGTGGTTGGAACGGCGGCACGGGGTGCTCTCCTTCCGACTGGTGCAGGTTTTGACGGGGCATGGATGCTTCGCCAAATACCTGCACAAGGTCGTCAGGAGGGAGAGTACACCGTCCTGCCACCACTGCGATTGCGACGAAGACACGGCGCAGCATACGCTCGAGGTTTGTGCCGCTTGGGCAGAGCAGCGTCGTGAACTCGTCGCAATCATCGGTGCCGACCTGACGCTGCCGACCATCGCCAGGGCGATGCTCGACAGCGTCAGGAACTGGGACGCGGTCGCAACCTTCTGCGAGGCAGTAGTCTCGCGGAAGGAGGCGGCGGAGCGCGTGCGCGAGGAGCGTCTCCTCGACGGCGCGAGCCGCCGCCGGCGACTGGGGCGGCGCAGGCGCGATTACCTGCGCCTGATGCCGCCCTAGCCAAGGCCGCGGGTGACTGGATCGGGGAATTAGTCCGTCACCCGCCGAGAGGCCGACCGCGTGAGGAAAGACCGACATCCTACCCGAGGGGGGGATGTCGGTCGAGGAGAGGGTACTCCTCAGGGGTATTCCGTCGGGCCGACCACTGACGTCAAGTCACCCTGCTCCGGTGGTCGGCCCAACGACGAAGGCGACGTCACGGGTGGGTTACGGGTGTGCGCGCTTACGCCCCTCTGTCACCCCGGACGGAGTGGTGCGAGGAGTGCGCCGACCGTAGCCCACCCCCCAAAAAAAAAAAAAAAAAAAAAAAAGTATGCAATTATAAAATCACTGAAAACATTTACTTCCACCCACTTAGATGCTCGATGCCTACTGAGCAGCAAATAGAGCGACGACGCAATGAACAAACGATGCCACTGCGGCTTCGTTTAAGGGCGGTAAATCGATGAAGTTTAAATCTGCATCACTATTAAAATGGCGTATAGCTGTGTACTTACTTTAAATAAGATAATCTAAATGTCATAAATTCCAGAGTGCATTGTACTTACATAAACCTTACCAAGGATAGAAATAGACTCGATTCCTTGTACCACTGCCCGTCGCCCTAAAACGTCGTTAATGAGCAAAAATCTTTTTTTCCGGAAAGCGAATTGCTGTAATTGACATAGTATAAGTTATTACTACTTTTTTCTGTAACGTACAGCGTTTTTGAATACAGGCATTTAAGTTTAAACCCGATTTTTTTAAATGTTAATTTCATAACTATTCATCATAGAATTATGTAACCCGGACCATTTGAATCAGTTTTTTTTCTGATTCGAAAAGTGCAATAAAAATTTTTCATATGTTGTGGACTACGACGTTTTCGCTTTCAGAAGAAATTCAAGCTACCGTGAAGAGTAGTTAGCATCTGGTAGTTGCGTCCTGATTGGAACACCTCACTGGGACTCTCTACTCTCTACGAGTATTGCGCTGCATTCGCTGCCTACGTCTTAATTGGAATAGGTACGTGAATAAGTGCTCTGCCTATTCTTATCATAGACAATACCTATTCTCTGTAACGTTGTCTATTCCAAATAAAACAAAGTTACTACATGTGGCCGTCTTTTCATTCTTCGCTGCCAACCTCCGTGCTGCTACATCGTATTACAATATATATATATAGTATATATATATATATATATGGGGAGGCCTATGTCCAACAGTGGACGTTTACAGGCTGATGGATGGATGGATATATATATATATAATATATATATATATATATATATATATATATATATATATATATATATATATATATATATATATATATATATATATATATATATATATATATATATATATATAATATATATATATATATATATATATATATATATATATATATATATATATATATATATTATTTAATTAATGAGCAGATTTCGATTAATTCAAAATTATTAAGTTATTGCGCGCCTCTGCTCTACTTTGGATATATGAAAATCAAAGACTTTTTGAACCTAAAAATGATTGTATTTTTCTCACATTGCACTTATAAGATAATATTATCATACATATGTCAAGAAAAAATATTCGTTTAAACGTATTTGATTCGAGGACGTAGGATAAAATATTCTGGATCTAGTACGATCACGCCTATAAAAATTAATGTATCAAAATATATCTTTTTTTAAAAGCTTCATAATCGCAACGCGCTGTTTTTTTTCAAAAATGGCTTGGTAATTCTTTTTCGTTTAATTGCAATTAATAAAAAACTAAACTTAGTCATTAGTGTATGTATACCTTATGAAACTGGGGTTCGTCTACATTTTTTTGTTCGTCCATTCGGACATGCAAAATCAAACAAATCCCATACACCCTTATTGTAAACGAACAGTTTAGCGTTTAGCACTACGTCGAGAATGGCACCAAATTTCAAAAGTATTTTTTTCTTTCGTTCGTCATATATGCCATTGACTAATAGTAAATGATAAATAATATAAATTTATTAGGCGTGCACTTTTGGATTTTCCAAATTATTATTTTTTTATTATGATAATAAATATTGCTGTGTGGTAGCAGCTAGGAATACTACCAACTCATATTTTGCTCGTGGATATGATAAAAGACGACCAAGACCTTTATATAGACCTGGGCCAAATCCAGCTGATGCCGTTTGATCAACAAATACATTCCCAAGGCGGATTGACGTCAGGCAGGCGGTCGGTCATGAAACTGTAGCCAATAACTTTTTGCAATACGTATGATGGACGTAGAGTACGTATTGTATCGACCCCAAGTAATTGGGATAAGAGCAGGAGAATGATGATAAATAAATATGAATAATAGATTAAAAATCATATATTTTAATAACGTGCCAGCAAGACTAATAAGTACCTTTGTGTTATACGTCATTATTCGCCTTAATATTTATAATTTTATATAAATTATAATATATAAAATTATAAATATTAACGCGGTGGTCTGCCCGTGCAATATCTTGTTCTTCTGCCGTGGTTACATTCGTGATGTTTCGAATTCTAATTGCGTTACGACTTTGTTGGGAAAGATTTGATCTTATTGGTCGCGGCTTTGTTGATGACAATATAAACACCATATGATTTATATTAACAATATTCGTAAAAATTCGTAACACTCGCACAAAACGGACACTAACCGCTCAGATTTTATTTCAACCTTTCGCGGCATTTTCCTTTTTTTTTTTATTCCGTTCGTCCATTCGGACAGGCAAAGGGATCAAATTCCATACAGCCAAGTCTTATTTTGTTTTATATATTGTTTATCATTTCTTCATGTTATGTAGCCTTAATAGTCATTGTCTGTCAGTAAGTCAAGTCGTTACCATTAATTGGGCGCTGATAACCTAATCAATAATTTTTTTTTTTTGGGATTTTTGCAAAATATGAAATTACATATGGGCGCTGCTTTGATTATTTGAACGAAATATCGTTATCACATATCTGTGTATGAATTAATAGATAATTACTGCTTTCGTTTATTATAATTCATTAATGTAATTGATTAATTATAATATTAATTTAATATGATTATTTTGTCATTTATTTGATTTATTTAGTACAAGTAATCAAAAATAGAAAGGAAGCTAATGTGACTTATTTGTTATAAAATATTTTAAGTGTTTACTCCTTGGAAAATGTTTAATTATAGTGAATGCATTTGGTATTACCAATATTTAATTATAGAATAATTATTATAGAATTTAAAACAGTGTAATAAAATCTATGATAAATCAGTTGAAATTTAAAATGTTTACCGGAAGTAATTAGCCGGTGATTTTATCCTATTTAAAGACCAACGTTCTTAACGGCAGTTCAGTTGTTCGATATCTACAAAAGGGTTGTTACTCCATTGGATTGTATCGTGTGTGTGTATATATATAGGACTTATTGTAGTACTAAAATAAACGAGCTTGGTGGCTCCTGTGTCCGGGAGGCGTTCCTGTTGCTCCTCAATTTATGTGTGGAGCTATAAGTGGAGCTCGGGAATGGTTCCCGGGGACTGGAATAGCGCAGTCATCGTGCCTTTGTTTAAAAACAAGGTTTCACGTTATGACTGCGCAAATTACAGAGCCATAAGCTTGACCAGTTTGGCAGCAAAAGTGTATGGTAAAATTATTGAAAGGAGAATGAGGATGGTGTCCGATGGTTTACTGTGTGAGACACAAGGAGGTTTCAGGAGTGGAAGGGGATGCATGGATCAAGTGTTCTCTCTGCGCAACATTGTGGAGAAGCATCTGGCCCTAGGTCAGAGGGTTTTCTGCAGTTTTGTGGATCTGGAGAGAGCATTTGACACGGTTGTACGAAAGGAACTTTGGGACATTTTACCGGAGTATGGTATTAACGGTAAACTGCTGCAGGCTGTGCAATCCAGTTACATGGGCTGTAGAGCCTGTGTGCGGCTGGATGATGGAATGTCGCCTTGGTTTGACGTCAATATCAGCGTTAAGCAGGGCTGCGTTCTATCAGCCGCCTGGCTGTTTATCATATATCTGGATAAAAGCCTCCAAAGGTTGAACGATATGAATGTGGGAGTCCAGATGGGTGACTCAGTGGTCTCTGCTCTGCTTTATGCAGATGATGCAGTCCTGCTGGCACAGTCAGCGACTGACCTGCAGACCCTAGTCGACACAATGACAGAAGATTGTAAGAAAAGGGGTCTACGCGTGAATGTGAGCAAAACCAAAATAATGGTCTTTGAAAGAGATGAAGCCAGAACAGATGTAAGAGTAACAATAGGTAATGATGTATTAGAGCAAGTGGATGAATTTGTATATCTTGGATGTGGATTTAGCCGAGATGGACGGTACACTACTGATATAGAGCGAAGAGTGAATGCGGGCAATAGAGTGAACGGAGCGTTGGGGCAACTTCTCGGCAACCACCACCTCAGTCAGAAGGCACGTGTAGCAATACATAACGCAGTGCTTGTCCCAACATTACTGTATGGAAGCGAGAGTTGGGTATGCAGAAAAGAGTATGAAAGTAAAATTAATGCGGTCGAAATGCGATCTCTTCGGAAAATCTGTGGAGTTAGGCTGACCGACCGCATTCGCAACGACGACGTAAGAGAGCAAGTAGGTATGAAAGAGAGTATTGGTGTAAAGATGCGAAAGGGAATGCTCCGATGGTTCAGACATGTGGAAAGAATGCCGAACGAACGTCTGGTTAAGAAGATATACAATGCGAAAGTGGAAGGATGTAGGTACCGAGGGAGACCGAGACTAACCTACCTAGACCAGATCGGTCATGTACTGAAGGAAGGTGGAGTCAAGAGTCTCCGAAACCGGCGAGCGTGTATGAAGAGAATTATGAATGTTGAGGAAGCGAGTGAAGTATGCAGAGATAGAGTTCTCTGGCACTCTGTTCTCTCTGCCTACCCTACAAGGGATATGGCGTGATGATATGTATGTATGTGTATGTAAAATAAACTAGGTTCGTGAAGTATTGTAATTATTATTTCACCGAGATGGATTCCGAATACCCGAACGGCAACGCCACGCCGACAGCAGCGGTGGGATCGCAGTCTCCAATTCTGGGCACTTCACGCTCCGAGAAGAGAGCTGAGTCCACCTTTACGGTGCAGGAAGTGATGGGTCTACTCTCTTCGATAACTGGCAAGGCAGCCTCAAGCGCAGTTACTGCCGCTTTGTCTGCTAGTTCTACTCCAACAATGAGAGGTAATTTCTATCTGCCGCCATTTGATCCGGATATACGATCCCATGACGTTCGAGATTGGTGTGCAAATGTTGACGAGACGATCATGGCCTTCAACATATCACCGCAAGAAGCAAGAATGAAAGCCAATCTTCAGCTCAAAGGTAGGGCCAAGATTTGGGCAGACACATGGTCGCTCCAATCAACTACATGGGAACAAGTCAAAGATGACCTCATTCGAACCTTCGGCAAGGAGTTTCCTTATGCTGACGACGTCCAGAAGTGGCGCAGTTACACCTCTGATCAAGCAGACAGTTACGCAGATTACGCCACAACGGGCTGGACTCTGTTCAAGCGTGTGAGACCAGAAGCTACGGACTCTGAAGTCATCGACGCCTTGATAACAGGTATTTACCCTGAATTCATAAGATCTGAGTTATTGCGAAACACACCAGACTCTTTGCCCAGGCTCGTGTCTGTATTGAAAACTTATCGTAAGCGAAAAATTGAATGCTCTGACAGTAATTATAAGCAAATTAAGAAACCTCGAATTACCACTGATAAGCTTTCTAGTAACTGTTTAACTGTCATAAGCCGGGACACTTTTCTCGTGAATGTAAAGAGAAGCGTCCGCTTATCACGCCTGCAGAGCCTTCGACTTCTAACATCCATAAACCCGCCAATACGACAAAGTCTATAGATTGCCATTATTGTCATAGAAAAGGCCATAGTGAGAATAATTGTTTCCGTAAGCAAAACGATGAGCGTTTAGGGTTGACTAATAATCAGACTATTAACTTTTGTACTTCTAGAGATCGTAGCATAACCAATATCACCATAGGTAATAGTTTACAATTACTTATTCGATACGGGTGCAGATTGTTCTTTGATCCGGAATAAGGTTGCTAGCTCAATTCCGGGCAAACGTCAGATCGTTAATGTTGCTTTCATGGGAATAGGCGGTTCTCCAGTAGTCTCTACACAAAGTATTACGACCAAAGTTGGCTTCAGTGACGTGTGTATTGAGGTAGAATTCTATGTAGTAGGAGATACTCAGACTCAATTTGATATACTAATTGGTTATGACATTGTTAGTACACCTGGTATTAGCGTAACAGTCAATAAAGAGGGTATATATGTAAAACGGGAACTGCTGATAAATGAATCCTCCATGATAACTAGCCATAACTTTGATATTAACACTGACCTAAAGGACTCTATATTGCTCCAAAAGTTACATTCCGTTCTTGAAACCTTTAAATCTAGTTTCACTCTCGGCAACCGTGTATCGCAAATAACGACTGGTTCATTAACTATAAAACTAAAAAATCCTGATGAAATAGTTCAACGTAGACCCTATAGGTTGTCACCTCTAGAACGCGATAAAGTCAAAGATATTATAAATGACCTAAAAGAAAATAATATTATACGCGACAGTTCCTCTCCTTTTAGTAGCCCTATTCTATTGGTGAAAAAGAAAGATGGTTCGGAGAGACTTTGTGTTGATTACAGAGAACTAAATGCCAATACTATTCGCGACCACTATCCTTTACCACTTATTGCCGACCAAATTGATAAGTTGGGTAAGGCTCGATACTTTAGCTGCTTAGACATGGCCGCAGGTTTTCATGGCATACCTATTGCGGAGGAGTCTATAGAGAAAACTGCGTTTGTCACGCCTGATGGGCAGTTTGAATATCTTCGCATGCCTTTTGGCCTATGTAACGCTCCTTCAGTTTATCAGCGGGCCATAAATAAAGCATTAGGTGATTATAAGGATAATATAGCCCTTAATTATATTGATGACGTGATGGTCATGTCATCTTCGATCGAAGAAGGTATAATCCATTTAGATTTCGTTTTAAAAAGATTAACCGAAGCTGGCTTCTCTTTAAATATCACTAAATGCTCATTTTTAAAAACTAGTGTAGAATATCTGGGAAACGTTATTGAGAACGGCACTGTGAAGCCCAGCCCGAGAAAAATTGTTGTTCTAACTAGATCCCAAATAACCTAGAAACGTAAAGGAACTTCGACAGTTTAACGGACTTGCGGGCTACTTTAGAAAGTTTGTGCCTAACTTTTCTAAAATTATGGCGCCCTTGTATGAGCTCACCAAAACTAACGTACCCTGGAAATGGACTGAAAGTCAGGATCAAGCTAGACAAGAGATAATAAGCCGCTTAACCTCTTCACCTTTGTTGACAATATTTGATCCAGATCTACCTTGCGAGTTGCACACTGTTGCGAACTCTCTTGGATATGGCGCTGTATTAATACAAAAAAGAGATCAAAATCCTCACGTAGTTGGCTACTTCAGTATGCGAGCGACCGGCGTTGTAAGTAAATACCACTCGTATGCGCTGGAGACGCTAGCTGTCGTTAAAGCTATGAAGCATTTCCGTCACTTCTTACATGGACGATCCTTTAAAGTAGTAACGGATTCACTTAAGGCTTCAAGGCATAAAAAGGAGCTTACTCCAAGAGTGCATCGCTGGTGGGAATTTCTTCAAAACTTTCAGTTTGAAGTAGAATACCGAAAGGGTGACCGCTTAGCTCATGCAGATTATTTTAGTCGCAATGCTTTAGGTAAACCGCAGGCTTCAAAACGAAATAATTGTTTATATGAATCTCTACGTCTCGCTGTAAATTCATCTACCCTCGACCATAATTGGCTTCTCATAGAACAGAAGCGTAATCCTTTGCTGAAGGATATTGTTGACAGATTAAAATCCGATTCGATCCCTCAGACAGTAGCCGATACTTATATCATATTACAAGATAAATTGCTCAGACGTAAGGTTCAAATAGATAACAAAACTCGAAAACTCATTATTGTTCCACGTAATTACCGTTGGAATCTTATTTGTCACTACCACAATATCCTACAGCATTTTGGTTGGGAAAAAGTACTGGCCAAAATCAGAGAACAGTATTGGTTCTCGGATATGTCGAAACTGGTTCGAAAATTTGTAGAAAATTGCGTTAATTGTAGAATTCGTAAGGGGACATCAGGCGTAAAACAAGTGACCTTACACCCAATTCATAAAATTGCAGTACCCTTTCATACCGTGCATGCTGATATTACGGGCTGTATGAATGGCAAACGTGATCAGGCAGAATACGCATTCGTTTTTATAGATAGCTTCACTAAATATGTTCATTTAGTTTACACTAACGACCGCACGTCACAATCGGCTATTAGGTCTTTCCGTGAAGTTGTAACCATATTTGGAAATCCTACTCGCCTTATAACAGACCAGGACAAAAGTATGACCTCGGTCGAATTTAAGAACTATTGTCAGGAATACGGTATTAAGCATCACGTTGTAGCTAAGGGAGCCAGTAGAGCAAATGGTCAAGTAGAACGTATTATGAAAATTATTTGTTGTAGTAGAGCTTGATAAACCATGGCACAGTGCTATTCAGGATTTGCAATTGGCTATCAACTGTACAATATCTAAAAGTACTGGCAAAAGCCCAATGGCACTGTTGTTCGGTAAAAAATGTTCACCGCCACTTATTAAGATTTTGCAGGTAGATGAGGATGAACCAACAGATGATTTAGCGTCTGTGAGATCCTTATGTAAAAAGAGGATGGACGAGCGATCTTTTCAGGATAAAATTAGATTTGATAAAGGTAAAGCTAAAATAAATCCATTTAAAGTTGGTGACTTTGTTCTCATGCGTCGTCATGAACGACACACTACAAAACTCGGTTCAAAATTCGAGGGTCCCATGGAAATTTTGGAGGTTTCTGCCTAATGGCCGATACAGGGTGAAGCATGTTAATCTTCGTGAATGTAGTGAAAAGATCGCTAGCCATGACTTTTTACGACCAGCGCCAGTTGCGCAGACGGATCCTTTTTTTGACCAAAGCGATGCCGTATGGGCGGATGAACAATAACTAAGTGAGCTTGTAATAAATGTTATTCATTTTCCTATCCAAAACATCCTTCCTAAAACGCTGGCTGGCCACCATGCGTATCCTTGTAACCCGGTCTTGTGGTTGGCTAGATCCCATGGTGGGTGATGCCTTGTGGTTGGCTAGATCCCATGGTGGGTGATGCCTTGTGGTTGGCTAGATCCCGTGGTGGGTGATGCCTTGTGATTGGCTAGATCCCATGGTGGGTGATGCCTTATGGTTGGCTAGATCCCATGGTGGTGATGCCTAGTATTGGCTAAGAACCCTGTAATAGGTGAAGCCTTGCTTGTTAGATCCGTGATGGGTGATGTTGGCTAAGACTCTGTAATAGGTGAAGCCTTATTTGTAATCTAGTGTAAGGTTATTATGTAGTGTTTAGTGTTATTATATCTATACATATTTCAATTAATATTCAGCGCAGGTAGCGCGCTGGATCAGAATGGCCGTATGGGCGCTGCTTTGATTATTTGAACGAAATATCGTTATCACATATCTGTGTATGAATTAATAGATAATTACTGCTTTCGTTTATTATAATTCATTAATGTAATTGATTAATTATAATATTAATTTAATATGATTATTTTGTCATTTATTTGATTTATTTAGTACAAGTAATCAAAAATAGAAAGGAAGCTAATGTGACTTATTTGTTATAAAATATTTTAAGTGTTTACTCCTTGGAAAATGTTTAATTATAGTGAATGCATTTGGTATTACCAATATTTAATTATAGAATAATTATTATAGAATTTAAAACAGTGTAATAAAATCTATGATAAATCAGTTGAAATTTAAAATGTTTACCGGAAGTAATTAGCCGGTGATTTTATCCTATTTAAAGACCAACGTTCTTAACGGCAGTTCAGTTGTTCGATATCTACAAAAGGGTTGTTACTCCATTGGATTGTATCGTGTGTGTATATATATAGGACTTATTGTAGTACTAAAATAAACTAGGTTCGTGAAGTATTGTAATTATTATTTCACCGAGATGGATTCCGAATAAACTGATGCATTTTTAATTTTTTTTGTTTATTAATTACACATTTTAATATCCTATATCCTATTCCCGACGACAACAAACTCAAAAACATAAAAATCATAAAAATTGGTCCAGCCTTTCTCGAGTTATAAGTGTTGTAACTAACACAACTTTCTTTTATATATATATATATATATATATATATATATATAAATAAAAAAAAAAATAAAAAAATATGAATTATAAAGTTAGGTTAGGAACAACCTAGACTTTTTTTGTAAAAGCATGCGAATTTTGTCCCAGAAACACTCGAAAGGGCAATCGACTTGTTCAGGCGTTTACTCCTAGAACCTGAGCTTATCAAAAAAATGGTATTCTATGTGTGTAAAAATATTTAATAACCCAGGAGAATTTAATAGGTGGTACCTAACAATCGCCGACTTCCATTTCCACTTTTTAAAAAAAAAAAACTCAAGAGCCTACTTTAAATATATTCAAATTATTCAACCCTACTTATATATTATATATATATATATATATATATATATATATATATATATATATATATATATATATATATATGTATATATATATATATATGTATATATATATATATATGTATATATATATATATATTATATATATATATATATATATATATATATATATATATTATATATAATATTATAAACGTGAAAGTTTGTAATAATGTACGGATGTGAACATCTTTGTTGCTCTTTCACGCAAAAACTACCGAATTTATTTTGATGAAACTTTATAGTAATATAGCTTACACATCAGAATAACACATAGGCTATAATTTATAAGGATATTTTGTAAATTGGCTAAAATATAACGATAAAAATCGCTTAAGACAGAAAAAATCGCCCATCTACGAGTTATTTTTGCATACGCTGCAAAGATCTTGAAAGTTAGACAAATGTTATGTATTGTCGAAATGTACCTCTTAAATAGTTTTAGAAAAGTCCGCGACAGCATATATCTATTTTTAATATTTAAGCATGTATCGTTAAAATAGTAAATTAAAAATTCAAAATAATTTGGTATTTATTGCCAATGCACATTTTATAGTAACAAATTGATTCTTATGCAAATAAATGCTTTTATTGCTTTCGATATTTAAAGTACATATTTTATGCATTTTACCGCGTGTCGTTTGGTACAATGTTTCAAAAGTTAGAACGATAAGAGTGTGCAGTGCTGTGGTCAGGCAGCAACCTGGCGCACTACAGAAATATGGCAAGAAATCTATGATCGCCGATTGTGCGACGCGAACACAAGTAAAGACGTGAGAGCAGTCATCGTTGATGATTGTTGTATTTTTGACAGCACTATCGATTTGTTAATAACATACTATTATTGTTAATAACATATATTTTTGCGCGCCATGGCGGTAAAAGTATGTCGACTACTGGAAATGATAGATTGGGTTAGGTAGGTACTAAGGCAAATGTGGTCATGCCGCGATACTACGCCGCTGTTCTCTATTCATTTGCGTGTGTGCGCGTATGACAGCGGTAGCTGTCTAACATAAGAGTGACATTAAATCCTTAGGCTGACCGACCGCATTCGTAACGACGACTTAAGAGAGCGAGTAGGTATGAAAGAGAGTATTGGTGTAAAGATGCGAAAGGGAATGCTCCGATGGTTCGGACATGTGGAAAGAATGCCGAACGAACGTCTGGTTAAGAAGATATACAATGCGAAAGTGGAAGGATGTAGGTACCGAGGGAGACCGAGACTAACCTACCTAGACCAGATCGGTCATGTACTGAAGGAAGGTGGAGTCAAGAGTCTCCGAAACCGGCGAGCGTGTATGAAGAGAATTATGAATGTTGAGGAAGCGAGTGAAGTATGCAGAGATAGAGTTCTCTGGCACTCTGTTCTCTCTGCCTACCCTGCAAGGGATATGGCGTGATGATATGTATGTATGTATTAAATCCTTACTAATATTATAAATGCGAAAGTAACTCTGTTTGTCACTCTTTCAAGCCAAAACTACTGAACCGATCTAAATGAAATTTGAAACACAAATAGTCTAGAGCCTGATAAAGGACATAGGCTACTTTTTAATGCAAAAAAGAATTGTAAAGGGGGATGAAAAGTTGTAAGGAAGTATCGTCATTTTTAAAGCCAGAAGCTTTTTTTTTTCTTAGGGTTGGGTGGGTTATGGTCGGCGCTCTTCTCGCACCACTCCGTTCGGGGCGACAGAGGGGCGTACGCACGCATACCCGTAACCCACCCATGAACCTCGCCTACGTCGTTGGACCGGCCACTGGAGCAGCGTGAACTTGTCGTCAGTGGCCGGCCCGACGGAATACCCCTGAGGGGTACCCTTTCCTTGAGCGACGTCCCCCGGGGCGGACGTCGGTCCCTCCTCGCGCGGTCAGCCTCTCGGCGGGTGACGGACTAATTCCCCGGTCCAGTCACCCGCGGCCTCGGCTAGGGCGGCATCAAGCTCAGGTAATCGCGCCTACGCTGCCCCAGTCGGAGCCAGGAGCTTGAGACTTATTTTTAGGCTATTGATTAGATATAAATAAATATGACATTAACATGTTGTAAAAATTTACCCTCAAGGGGTAAAATAAAAATAGGGAATGAAAAACTTTAGGAAAGTAACCTTTTACGCGGACGAAGCCGTGGGCAGAAGCTAGTAAATAAATAAATTAAACACAATACCATTCCTTTGCGTCGCGCAGTCGGGTAAAAAGACACCAAACACTACACTACCCTGCACTAAGGCAATAATCCTTGTATTGCGGGGGACTTTACAAATATGCAATTAACGTAGACAAATTACAACCAGACTCAGAACAATACTTTATGGATCGCACAAAGCATTGTCCTGCGTGGGAATCGAACCCACGGCACTGGCACGGTAAGTCGGTATCTTAACCACTACGCCATCTGTGCAGTCAAGTGGATTGATAGTAAGTAAATAATTATATGTTTTTGATTTTTTTTTCCTTTTTTATTCATTGAATTATTGTAATATATACACATATTTTGGTATTGTATTGTGTTGACAAAATAATTAAATGCACATTCTATTTAAAGCCATTATATTTTATTTTTAATATTTAAATAAAAATGACTCCGTATTTTACATGCCAAAGAAAGGCTAAATAGATAGGATCTATGTATATTAAAAATGACTGTTACATCTGATTATTGTACTCTATTTAATGTGAATAAATGTATTTGTATTTGTAACGTTACTTAAACATGGCAATAAACCATCGGACCACTCGAAATCATATTAGCCTACCACTCTAATGTCATCACTAGGTGAACTCTTAGTGCGCCTGGTCATTCTTCGTCTATCACTCAGTAGCCCCACATATAATTTTAGACAATTTGAATTTACACCAGCGAATTCATCGGTCGATGCGATTATTAGAAAAACCATTACCTGATCCCAGTGACTAAGCCCGCCTTAAGAAAATTAAACGTTTAACATACATTTGTGCCTAGTAATATTTTAAGCAGGCGCATGAAAAATTGTTTTATGAAATTTTGATGTTAAACCTAAGAAGAACACTCAAAAACGCAATATTTAACTGTAATATATTTTATGTTCAATTTCAAATAAACCGGTTTAAAGCTCTTTATGCTAATAATATTAATTAACCTTATAAATACCCGATTACGAGTGAAAAATTATTGTCACAACTGGGATTCGAACCTACACCTATTGGAAATCCGTTGCGCTGTCACTTGGCAGCACGATTGGACCAGATTTCCAATAGGTGTAGGTGTAAGTACACCACCGTGAACTATTGTAGGACATTCAATTCTCGCATCGTATTATATTTACGTCTTTAAGGAGACGTGTGCCATCTACCTGACAATGTTTACACATTGTACATGGTTAATACTTCAAACTTTGCAGTTACAATTGTATTAAACGATGACACAACCCTGTTATTTAAATTACTGAAATTTAGCATTTAATATGTTTGAATATTTATAAAAACCCGATTACGAGCGAAAAATGATTGTCTCAAATGGGATTCGAACCCACACCTATTGGAAATCCGTTCCAATCGTGCTGCCACTTACACCGCCGTGAACTATTGTAGGACATTCAATTCTCGCATCGTATTATATTTACATCTTTAAGGAGACGTGTGCCATCTACCTGATGTTTACACATTGTACAGGTTTAATACTTCAAACTTTGCAGGAGGATGCCATTCAAAAATGTTCGGCGCAACCTGCATCCAACGGTTTCCTCCGACCTTGATAATGTCGTCAGTCCACCTAGTGGAGGGTCATCCTACG
This sequence comes from Lymantria monacha, assembly GCA_905163515.2. Taxonomy (NCBI): domain Eukaryota; kingdom Metazoa; phylum Arthropoda; class Insecta; order Lepidoptera; family Erebidae; genus Lymantria; species Lymantria monacha. The sequence goes on along the minus strand of LR991107.1, from coordinate 5,684,598 downwards.
CTGCGTCGCCCGATTCGTGGTCGCCACTCGAGAACCTATCTTCTCCAATGATTGTTGGTTCAGCGAGCTATGTAGCCTGCCCATTGCCACGTCAACGTACTAATTCTTCGGGCTATGTCAGTTACACCCGTTCTTCGTATTTTGGATTTTATCACGAAGAAAAATACCGAGCATACCCCTGTCCATAGCACGCTGAGTCACTTTGAGCCCTTTTATCAGGCCAAAATTTGGAGACTAAGTATTAATGTGTGAAACCTGTTATTTTAAAATTGTTGAGAGAATCTCTTATTTGAGTATAAGTGTGTCTTGTATCCTAAATATTCTTCGGTATTGTCATTTTTGTAATCCTAAGGGGACCCGGTGGTCTAGAGTCCGAAAATTTCACCTATTTTCACGAATTTTTTTTTGCTATTAAAAATAAAAAAATCGATGTTTCTACTTTTTGGGCTTATTACTACGTTTATTGAGCATACAAAAAATTTTTTTTTTTTTTTTTAAACAATATTTATTATGACGAAAATGCCGCTGAAGATGACCTTCTCGAAAAATCGGACCCGGACGGCGTAGATGAGTTCGAGACTTCTACTCATCTGAAACACAAAATCCAAAAAAATTCTTAATCAGAAAGAGTGCAGTTATGGCCGGAACTAGAACAAATCGAAAAAATTGAAAATTGACAAAATGGCGCGCTTTTGAAAAAAAAGTTCGAAAAATCGGGTCTTTTTTCACTAGTTTTTTAGTGTAAACAATAGGAAATTATTTAAATAAAATTATGATTCTAGTTCCGGCGATAGCCATACATGTTGTGAATAACATATTCAAATTTCAAGTGATTCGGTTGAATAGTTTTTTCATTTTCATCTACGCAGTGCCGAAAAAAGTCGTTTCGAGATAAACGCGTTTAAAGTTTGAGGTACAGATATTTCAAAAAATTGAGCAAATTTTGAATACTTACAGTTAATCCGCGATTCGGGCACCATATAGTATCCCTTCGGAATGTTCGTATTCCTCGATTTGCTCACTCCTTTCATTTTTTCGAGCTGTACGAGCCTCGAGCTCAACAATAGGTATATACATACCTATGCGAGCGCGCTCCGAGCGCTCGACCAACAAGGAGCGCGCGGACCGTTCTCTACCTGGTTAATGGGCTGTAGAAGCTATAATATTGGGAATTTCCGCATGAAAATTTTACAGTATATTCTTAAGATACTATACTTTCGAAATATCAAAGAAAAAAAAAACCATTTTTTGAAATTCTAGACCACCGGGTCCCCCTAAGCATATCTCGGTTTATTCATGAAAAATATATATTTAAATATTGCCTTCCTTGCAGATTTTATCGTTTCTATGTGTGTGTTTGTGGTCTACGTATTAACCATTTTGTCTTTATACTTGCTGCAAATAGGTCGTAATGAAAAATCATAATAGGTTTTTTCAATTACCTTATAAACCATTATCATTCTCCTACTCTTATCCCAATTACTTGGGGTCGATACAATATGTACTCTTCTTTCATAGTACATATTGTAAAAAATATTGGTAATAGTTTTATGACTGGCCGCCAGCCAAACATCGGCCCTCCTTGGGAATGTAATTGTTGACCCAACGGCATCAGATCGAGTTGGCCCAGGTCGTTATAAGGCTCTTAGTTATCTTTTACGATATCCACGAGCAAAGTAAGGGTTGGTAGTACTAGTAGGCGCTATCGCACAGCAGGTTTTTTTTTAAACTTACCTTATAAAACCTAATGATAAATTTAAAATTTCATATTATAGTCTCTTACATCGGCACTATGGTTTTATGCTTCTAAAGAAGTAAGAGCAGTCCTATTATAAAACTTAAGTTTGCCATCTAGAAATCAAACTGAATATTTGGAAATAGGAACACAGGTTGAACTTTCTTTATTATTAATTGCGTAGTATTTTTTTTATAATATAATAGTAAATAATAATACTAAGAGAATCAGGTCCTACATGGAGACAATTCATTGTTATTAAGCAATGACAGAAAGGAAGGAAATATCACCAATTCCCTTGGCGACAATAAAACACACTTCAGATAGTCAAATATACTCAAATACGGAAGTACTCATTCGGAAAGGCAAACTTTCCGAATGAGTATTTCTAAAATACTAATAATATATGTACTATGGAAACTATTTTCTAGTACACTCGTATCGCTATCGTATTTAATTATTATTTATATTCAAATGAATATTTTCATCACGTTTTTTTACATTCTGTTTGAATTCATTTTCAATTTCTTGTAAGGACCTATCTTTAGTCTCCGGAACAACAAAGTATAATCCAGTTAAACATAATATTACGCAAAATCCGTATATAGCGTATACGCCTTCTATTCCAGTACGATCCAGCAACACAGGTGTAAGCTTTAATATAAGTGCGTATAAAAGTGTAAATACAACACCTGTGGTAGAAGAACCACAACCCTTATGTTCTAATGGAAAAACTTCTCCAATTAGAGTATAACATACTGGTATAATACCAACATTTACCAGAAAACATAAAAGCAGAATCAAAGCAGGTGTCAGCCATGTTACACTAGATAGCTTTAAAACTATAACTAAACTAATTAAAAACATTAATGCTACTGCAGAGACTCCAAACCACAATAGCAATGAGCGTCTCTTAAAAAGACATATAACATAACAAGATGTTATTAACGCAGCAATTATTAATATATCGGCACCTACAGAGCAGTAAGTTGCTATAGACTTGTCGCCAATTAATTCTATCATTATTTGTATGACAAATACAACGACATAATATTTGCCGCACAGATCTAAAAGTAAAGTTAATAGTGACACTATAATAAAGGGCTTCACAAAATCACTTCTAAATAAGAACTTGTACCATTTCTCGTTTGATGGATTCTGATTTTTTTGTGTTTGTGATGAGATTAATGCTCTTTCATGTTTGAGCCACCATATAACCAAACATAAGATTTCTCACAGTCCTTAACGCGACCTTTCATTGCCAAGTAAGAAGGACTTTCCGGCCAAAATAATGTTAACACCATAGAAATTATAGAACTCATAATACCAAATAAGGCAATTTGTCGCCAGCTCCAAAACAAAGAGAAAGCGTGGCACAATAATGTTCCGAAAGATAAAAATATATTCTTTATAGTTGTGAAGTATCCTCTTCTTTTAGCAGTAGTGTATTCGCTGATAATCATACAGGTGACGTAGATACCACCCATACTACAACCTTGAATAATTCTTGCAGCGAAAAGCGCTGCGGTATTTTGGGCAAACGAAAACATGATCCAGCCAATGAAAAGAAATAAATTGGTTACGTTATGTGCCACTTTTCTGCCAAATGCTTGTAGAACCGGTGATAAAATGAAGAATCCGAATGCACCGGCGAATCCATTACTTGTAACTGTAAGAAGAACATTTGTAAAGATTATTAAATATTTTACGTTTTAATGCTGGACAATTGCTTCCTTCTTTCTTGATTAAGGAAATTGGTCTATTGCAACACCTAGTCAGACAACTCGTTGGTAGGACTTTATTAATTTTTCCACTAAGAAAATTTTACAGCTACCTTAACGGCTACCCCATGTGCTGACCTTTTAAGGATAAGCTGGCAGTATAACTACTTTATTTATCCGTGTGGTGACGGAGTAAGAATAAAAATCACCACCCTCTTTCTTACCTGTGGGTGGTCGTAAGAGACGACTAAGAGATATATAAGGCATATAACATCTGTGTAAGGGAAGGAAAACTCGAAACAAAACTCTATACCAACACGTCTGACCAGCGTGGTATAGTAGGTCAATTTCCTTACCCTTACGGAGGAGGCTCGAGCCCAACAGTGGGACATATTATGAGCTGAGATGACGATATGATGACGATAACTCCTTTCTTTCTCGCGGGCATCGAAAAATCGGCTAAGCGAACACCGGGAAAGAGAACAAGAACACTCGCCTGGAAAAATTATAAAGCTAATGTGATTGCTAATGTCTGCCAAGCATGATCGTGAGCGTGGTAAGGTGGATATCCATCAATAGACGTCGGTAAGCGGCCATTAGTTGAAAATGATAATTTTATAAATAATATTATGGATGACATATTATAAATCTTGTAATAGCTATGATATGTTTAGACGTCATAATCCTTGATCATACATAACATGACGTAATAGAAATATTTTTCATGAAATAAAATCTTCATGAAGTTTGTCTTTGGCGTGATTTTAAACAAACTTAGTAAATAAGCTTATAAAACTTAACTTTAATAATACTGGCTGTATTAAGTAATGCAGAGAAAATCTCTAAATCCTTACCCAATATGGCCCAAATCATCATCATCATTCTCCTACTCCTATCCCAATTACTTTGGGTCGATACAGTATGTACTCTTATTGCACGCCTCATAAGCGAAGCATTGAGGTGATGCTCTACGCTCAATATATGAAAATCAAGGACTTTTCAAACTTAAAAATGATTGTATTTTTCTCACATTGCACTTATAGAATAATATTATCATACATATGTCAAGAAAAACATTCTTTTAAACGTATTTGATATTTTTAAAAAGCAATTATTTTATTTAAAGTAAGAAAATAGTTGATTAAAAGAAATATTCGAAGACGTCGGATAAAATATTTTGGATCTGGCAGGATCACGACCGTAAAAATTAATGTATCGAAGTTTTTCTTTTATTAAAAGCTACATAATCGCACTATGCACTGTTTCATTTCGAAAATGACTTGGTAATTCTTTGTCTTTTAATTGCAATTAATAAAAAACTAAACTGCTTAGTCTTTAGTGTATGTATAGCTTATGAACTTTGGGTTCGTTTACATTTTTTTGTTCGTCCATTCGGACAGGCAAAGTAAAGAAATCAGCAATACAGCCTATACAGCTATTTTTAGCACTACGTCGAGAATGGCACGATATTTTAAAAGTACTTTTTTTTTCCTTTCATTTTCATTTATGGCATTGACTAATAGTAAATGATAAATAATATAAAAATTATGGGGCGTGCACTTTTGGATTTTCCAAATTATTTTATAGTACACTAGCCGACCCGGCACACTTCGTTCTGTCTAACAGTGAATGAATGAGCAGATTTCAATTAACTCAAAACTATTAAGTTATTTTTTATTATGATAATATATAAAATCACTCCCCTCCCTGCCTCCATTCGGTACAGTGTGAAGTTGATTCGAGTGCGAATTAAAAAATAGTTTTGTCCTTTTAAGGATATTCTATCGACTCGTGCTGTGTTTTCAATCGTGTTTTATTGTGTTTAGCCCGTGTTTACGTAAATTACGATAAGTATTTGTTCTTATTTATACTTAAATACTACTAAAATCGGTAAGTTTTTCTATATTCCTAAGTAGTGGGTAGATTAAAATTATTATTGAGTTCGTTATTTTCTGTTTTGTTTACTTCTATTATTATTTTTTATACATAATTTTAAAATGCCTAAATGTTTCAATGATAGCGAACCGCCTGATCGTGGCGCTGACGTATTTCGTTTAAGTCAACTAACACCTCGCTCGCCGCCAGCCGGTAACAGCAGACGTGCCCTTTATAATGAGCCGTCGCCGGCATACATTACACCCGAGACGAAACCTTTACCGGTACCTAGTGCTAATAATTCGTCACCATTTAGTGTCAGCGACGTAGGACAACCTGATTATTGTGAGTTAGTTTCAGAAGCTTCTACATTTCTGTGCAAAATAAACGAGCTCGTCAATGATCAGGGTTCGCGTATGAATAACGCGAATAAAGCGGCGATAATGGATTATACTCAACGCATTACTGCCATCGTATCATTATTAGCGTTAAAGTCATCTTGCAATGAGACCAAACTGGCAAATATTGAACGGGAATTGAACCAAACCAAAACTACACAGCCTTTCAATAATATTAAGAAACCATCGTATGCTGAAAAATTGAAATTATCTAATGTCGTGCCACAGGTGGAGGTTCGGTCGTCGCGCGCGCCCTGTGTAATCGCATATCCCACGGCCGAGCGTTCAGCTGATTACGCGTCATCCTCGGCTACCAAACAGGCATTACTGAAGGCAATCAAACCCATAGACGATGGTTTCCAAATAGTAGGCGTCAAAAAAGCCGCGAATTCGGGTGTCGTCCTTCGCGTCACAAATGAGAGACAAATTAAAAAATTAGAATCTGTCGATGCCATTAAAGCCGCTGGCCTACGTTTAGAAAAACCGAAAGGTAGACGACCGCGCTTACTAATCAAGGACGTTCCTAATTCTATGGAAGATAATGCGTTCCTTGTCGCACTTTACCGTCAAAACATCAAAGACGAAATGTCACTTAAGGAAGACGATTTTATTAAAGCCACAAAAATTATTCGTAACCGAAAATTACAAAACGGTCGTAAATGGATCGGTATCGAACTTGATCCCGAAGTGCGCGTTCATTTACTAACCACCAAGGAGAAATTATTTATAGACTGGGCCAGCTGCCGCTTCTACGATGATTTAGAAGTAGTACGCTGCTCAAACTGTCAGGTACACGGACATGTCGCGAAATATTGTACGGAAAAGACACCTACGTGTGGTCACTGCACAGAAGGACATATTACGAAGTCCTGCACAAATAAGGACAAACAAGATTTTAAGCCTAAATGTGCGTCTTGCAAACGATTTAAAAAACCATATGATCATCCTTGTGGTGCGTCAGATTGCCCCACTTACAAACTGAAGCTAGAACAACTGGTGCTCAATACTAACTATTAGAAATGGATAGTTTGAATATTGGGCAATTAAACCTCCATAACGATAGGGTGGCGACCTCAGAGCTAGACCGTCTAGTTATAGAATTTAATTTAGATATCGTACTTATACAAGAGCAATACAACAGCACTCGCTTGCGTAATAGGGTTGTACAATTTGACAACAAAGCACGAGCCGGCATCTATGTTGCAAGTTCCAAATTTACTGTCACGTCACTACAAAATCTCATGACGTCACACTGTGCTGTCGCAGAGGTCACGTCCCCATCCTGTAGGGTTTTCGTTGTGAGCTATTATTTTCAATATTCTGATCCAGTTAGTCCACACTTACACCATCTTCGCCATGTCTTGCGATCCCTTATGGGTCGGAAAACGATAGTAGGCGCTGATGTTAATGCGTCATCTACTCTATGGTATGGCAAGGTGAGATACACCGATACTGATCGACGGTGTGCTATAGAAGATTTCATCGCTGAGATGAACTTATCCATCCACAATACACCCGATGCACCACCAACATTTTGCAGCCCTATGGGCGAATCTTCTATTGACGTCACGCTTTCAAGCGCAGACGTTTGCTTGTATAGGTGGCGCGTCCTCCCGGACGCGTCGTGTAGTGATCATCGCCTGATCGCGTACGAATTTAAACCGGGATTGATACAGGATCCTCCCAATCAGTGTCACAATTTTAGATATAAATGTAAAGGAGCAAACTGGGAATTCTTTAGTTCTCTATTTGCCTCGTGTGCCAGGGATTTCACTCGCAAAGAATTAAACGCGGAAGAAAGTGCGGAAATAATGTCACACTCTTTAATATATTGTGCCGATATAGCTCTGGGCCGTACATCTCTGCCCAATACTAAAAGGTGTGACTGGTGGAACAATGAACTGGTTGAACTTCGTAGACGTTTTCGAAGAGCACGCAGGAAATATAATAAACTCAAAAAGTCACGAAAAACGGGAATAGCGTTTGATGAGTCCTCACTTGCACTCAGAACTGCAAGGTCTTGTTACCGGATTGCGGTTGAAAAGTCTAAAGATGCGTTGTTAAATAGAGTAGTGGAAAAACTAGAAAACCAGGGTCCGTGGTCTCCATTATATCACGAATTTAAAGCCAATCGATCGGTTGACCTAGCTTTCATACAAAATATTAAAATAAATAATAAGCACACCGCGGGCATAGAGGAGACCACCGAGGTTTTAATAAATACGTTAATACCAGATGACAACGTGGCAATTGATACCGAACATCATGCGCAAATAAGAGCTTGGGCTACATTGCCACCACTATCCTCTACGTCTGATCTCCCCTCCCTAGCTGAATTTTTGAATACTGTAAAAGCTCTTCCTCTAAATAAAGCCTCCGGAGAAGATAAAATCTCAAATAAAATGATTAAAGAAGCTTGTCGAACATCAGCCGACTCAATGTTACTAGTATACAATCGTTGTATAGCCGAAGGAATCTTTCCTCGTTTATGGCGTCGCGGCTTCATACGTATAATACCGAAACACGGTGATAAACCGCCGGACGACCCGAAGTCATATCGGCCAATTACTCTACTGCCATCACTAGGTAAGCTCTTAGAACGCCTGGTTGTTCCTCGTCTGTTACCAGGTGGCCCCACATTCAATCTTAGACAATTTGGATTTACCCCGGGGAAATCAACTGTTGATGCGGTTATTGCCGTTAGAAAAACTGTTACGGCATCAGTTTTTAAATATGTATTAGGCATCTTCCTAGATATCTCAGGTGCTTTCGACAACGCCTGGTGGCCGATGTTACTACTTAAACTAAAGGCTCGTGGATGCTTCAAAAACATCTACCAACTTATACAGTCTTACTTTCTTCAAGGTTCAACCACACTGAGACTCGGTCACCATGCTGTGTCTAAATCATTAACGATGGGCTGTCCTCAAGGATCTGTGTTAAGCCCATATCTGTGGAATTTAGGGTTCGATGACTTTCTTGAGCTCCCTCTACCTCAAAATTGCTCATTGATCGGCTACGCTGACGACGGTCTTCTACTCATACAATCGAACACTAGAGACGGACTTGAGAAATTGGCGAATACATGTCTTAATTTAATAGTTAAATGGGGCGCACGAAATCGGCTAAATTTCGCTCCTCATAAAACTTATCATCTTTTATTAAAGGGTAATTTGCAGTCAACGCCACGCATAAGATTTAATAATGCGACAGTTAAAAGGAAAGAGTCAGTTTGTTATCTTGGCCTAGTCTTAGAAAAAAACTTCTCATTCATTGAACATATTAAAACTGTGGGTGAAAAGGCAAAACGAAACTTTTATGCTCTTACTAGAATTTCAACGTCTACCTGGGGCATCTGTTTTAATACACTTAAAATCATATATACAGCCACATATCTGGGGTGTATATGTTACGGTGCCCCAGCCTGGGCTGACAGAACTACGATAGGCGCGGCACGGCGTAAATTACTCCAAAGTCAACGATTAGCATTAATATTCCTATGTAAAGCATATAGAACAGTTAGTACCGAAGCCTTACCAGTACTTGCAGGTGTACTTCCGGTCGACTTAGAGATACAAAGGCGCGCGTCATTGTATTATTCCACCAGGGAAAATATGAACACCAATTTTCTTTTACCGCGCGATCGTATTAAAATTACTAGACTTTTTGCGCCGCAATGCGTTGTGTACGAGGAGCTCCTGACCGAATGGCAGGAAAGGTGGAACTCATCAACGAAGGGCCGTCATCTATATCTATTCTTTCCATCTATTCGAGAGCGTTTAGAGAAGGTTTGGCTAGAAATTGACCACTATGTAGCACAATTCCTCACAGGCCATGGTAATTTTAAAAGTAAATTATTCTTTTTTAAACTAGTAGATTCACCATTTTGTCGATGTTCCACACCAAATTGCACTTTTGAACAAACAGCCCATCACATCCTCTGGGAGTGCAGTCTCTGGCAAAACGAGCGCGATCTTATGTTAGACAGTCTGCAAGTCGTGTCGGGGGTTATATATTATACGGACCTTGTAGCAACTCGAGAAAATTTCCGTGCGTTCAGGCGCTTCTGCCATACCTACTATTGTAATCAAATTTAAGGCTCACATATAGGCCCCTTAAGCTCTGTCATATCCGTGGTGCTGTACTGCTACGCTTCACGTGTCAGTACATCCTTCTATCTATTGGCCTATTAGCCAATTTTGCTTCATGTCTCCCGCTTTGCATAGGAGGGAAGTGGAAATTCTTCAACTCCTCCTGTTTTTCTTTTCTAATTAAATTTGTTGCGGGTCCCAAGACAATTAAAAGCGTTTCCCGGGACTTCCTGAGGGTCAAACCTCAGTGTCTTTTATGGAGACCATTGTGGATCCTGGCTTACAGGAGTTACAGTGGTGGGAATGTGTGGTGGGATTAGTCCCAAACAAAAAAAAAAAAAAAAAAAAATATATAAAATTAAAAAATCAAATATTTTAAAGATGTGCTAGCAAAACGAAGAAGCTCTTTGTTATATATGAGATTTTTTTCTTGCGCATTCAAAATTATCTAATTGTTGCTCTCTGAAATTTGCTCGACAATTTCGCATTGTCAACCGAGCCGTTTCACGGCCTGCTCTTGTGATTGAGGAGTACAAAGTCGGGCAATACTATCGCGACGCTCTTCACGTATCGTTCTTCTTCATTAGATTCATTCGCGACGTTTAGATTCCTAATTGCATAACGACTTTGTAGGGAAATATTAGATCTTCTTGGTCAAAACTTTGTTAATAATAATTTTGACACAATAAAATTTATTATAATAATACTCGAAATAACTCGTAGCACTCGCAACTTGCATTCACAAACACATCGACCGGTTAATTTCAAGGTTTTGCGAGATATTCAAACCACAGACAACATTTCGTGTCTGTCAGTTGCGTTTTGTTACACCATCAACAAACGAACGTATAGAACTGATTTTTACATACATACATACATATCATCACGCCATATCCCTTGCAGGGTAGGCAGAGAGAACAGAGTGCCAGAGAACTCTATCCTTGCATAATTCACTTGCTTCTTCAACATTCATAATTATTCTCTTCATACACGCTCGCCGGTTTCGGAGACTCAGAGACTCCACCTTCTTTCAGTACGTGACCAATTTGGTCTAGGTAGGTGAGTCTCGGTCTCCCCCGGTACCTACATCCTTCCACTTTCGCATTGTATATCTTCTTAACCAGACGTTCGTTCGGCATTCTTTCCACATGTCCGAACCATCGGAGCATTCCATTTCGCATCTTTACACCAATACTCTCTTTCATACCTACTCGCTCTCTTACGTCGTCGTTACGAATGCGGGTGGTCAGCCTAACTCCACAGATTTTCCGTAGAGATCGCATTTCGACCGCATTAATTTTGCTTTCATGCTCTTTTCTGCATACCCAACTCTCCCTTCCATATAGTAATGTTGGGACAAGCACTGCGTTATGTATTGCTACGCGTGCCTTCTGGCTGAGGTGGTGGCTACCGAGAAGATGTCCCAACGCTTCGTTCACTCTATTTCCCGCATTTACTCTTCGCTCTATATCAGTGGTGTACCTTCCATCTCGGCTAAAACCACATCCAAGATATACAAATTCATCCACTTGCTCTAGTACATAATTATTTATTTTTACTCTTTCATCTGTTCTGGCTTCATCTCTTTCAAAGACCATTATTTTGGTTTTGCTCACATTCACGCGTAGACCCCTTTTCTTACAATCTTCTGTCATTGTGTCGAATATGGTCTGCAGATCAGTCGCTGACTGTGCCAGCAGGACTGCATCATCTGCATAGAGCAGAGCAGTGACCACTGAGTCGCCCATCAGGACTCCCACATTCATATCGTTCAACCGTTGGAGACATTTATCCAGATATATGATAAACAGTCTGGCTGACAGAACGCACCCCTGCTTAACGCCGATATTGACGTCAAACCAAGGTGACATCATCCAACCGCACACAGGCTCTACAGCCCATGTAACTGGATTGCACAGCCTGTAGCAGTTTATCGTTAATACCATACTCCGGTAAAATGTCCCAAAGTTCCTTTCGAACAACCGTGTCAAATGCTCTCTCGAGATCCACAAAACTGCAGAAAACCCTCTGACCTAGAGCCAGATGCTTCGCCACAATATTGCGCAGAGAGAACACATTATCCATGCATGCCCTTCCACTCCTGAAACCTTCTTGTGTCTCACAAAGTAAACCATCGGACACCATCCTCATTCTCCTTTCAATAATTTTACCGTACACTTTTGCCAAACTGATCAAGCTTATGGCTCTGTAATTTGGGCAGTCATAACGTGAACCCTTGTTTTTAAACAAAGGCACGATGACTGCGCTATTTTAGTCCCTGGGAACCATTCCCGAGCTCCAACATAAATTGAGGAGCAACAGGAACGCCTCCCAGACACAGGAGCCACCGAGCTTGATCATCTCGGCAGACACCATATCAATGCCCGCTGCCTTACCATTTTTCAAACTTCTTATCGCCCATTCAACTTCATACATACTGATGCCATCGGAGGACGCCGGTGCTAAATGTTGATCTGCTAAACCACATGCGACACCGGCGCCAACTCAAGTATCCGCATACATATCGCCAAAATATTCACTCCATCGGCTTAACACGTCTTGTGTTTGTGTAAGAATGTCTCCACCTTTAGACCTTATTTTATTCATTCTGAAGGCTGACCAACCACACCGAGACTTCTTCACCTCCCTCGAAAAGAGTTTGTTGTTACTCTCGAAGTTTTTAGTCAGCCTATCTTCTGCACTCATAATTGCTCTATCACGTTTCTCTTTCACTAAGGCCTTGGTGTCATTCTTACATGGCCGATATATTTCTTTCTTCTGTTCAGTCATACTGTCATTCAGATTCAAAGAATGGACATAGTCCAGCCACGCTTTCTTCTTTTGCTCTACGGAAGCTGCCACTGCCGTATCCCACCATGCATCAACGTTTGTTTTTCTATGCTTCTTTGAACTTCCACATACTTCTTTCGCTGTATCTACCATACTCTCTTTCAATACTTTCCAGCATTCTTCAATGTCCGATTGGGGCTGGCTTGCCATCGTCAGCCGTTCTCGGACACCCTCTGCATACTTTTCTCTTACACACTCTTCTTGCAACCTTTCAACCTTTATTCTTTCAAGCCCTCCGAAGTGGACACGCTCTCGCCAGTGCCTCCACTTTCTGAACAGACCACTATTATATTTTGCTTCGGAGGTGACTGTCTACCAAAATTAAATCATATTATACTTTTCTCTTCATTCCTTCTCCATGTATATATATATATATATATATATATATATATATATATACACTACCGTCCAAAAGTTTGGAAGCACACCTGTTTTCAAACAAAACAAATAAATGCCGACTAATAGCGGTAAAAATTAGCAATAATCTTAAGTTTTACAACCTTTTACGACTGTCTACACAAACACAAAAGGATTATTATCCTACATTCATCAAGTTTTATGGAATTCCTTAATATTGACGAAACACGTGTTTTATGACTTAATCCGTCGGCTACTTTATCCTATGCAATGGTGTAGTTTTATTGATAATGTTTGCTGGTTTTAACTTTTTTAGACCTTATTCAGTCGCACTTGAGCATTGGCACGTGAAAGTTGTGATATTAACATTGTCTGTATTCGAAAGATATCGGCTACTACTTTGACCGTATTTTTTCTTCTGAAAATGGCAAAACGCAAGCAAATCACGCTTGAACAGCGAAGCGCTATTTGCACTCTACGCGAGGAAGGATACAGTGAACGTCAAATCGCAGAAAGGCTCGGAATTTCTTGTAAAGGTGTCCACTATACCCTTGCTAGAAAACAAGAAACGGGGAAAAATGAAGATAGAAAGAGATCTGGTAGGCCCAAATCCACAACAAATCAAGAGGACAACTTCATTAGAGTTCTTTCTAAACGGAATCGACGCTTAACTGCACCACAGATCACTGCAGCTCTGAATGATACGCGAGAAACACCCATTTCAACAACTACTGTTAAAAGACGCTTACTGTCTGCGGGATTAAGAGGATGTGTTGCTGCTAAAAAACCCAAACTAACAAATCGACATAAGAAAAATAGACTAGAATGGGCAAAAGCGCATAAAAACTGGACTATAGAACAATGGGAAAATGTCCTTTGGAGTGACGAATCAAAATTTCAGATTTTCGGATCCAATAGACGTGTCTTTGTACGCCGGTCAAAAGAAGAGAGGGCTTCAGAGGCATGTACAGTGCCTACCATCAAACATGGTGGTGGTAATGTCATGGTTTGGGGGTGTTTTGGCAACAGTAAACCCGGCAATCTTGTGAGGATAACCGGAAAATTAAACAAGGAAGGCTATTTAAAAATTCTCCAAGATTCTGCCATACCCAGTGGACTAAGTCTCATTGGTTCTGGATTCATTTTTCAACAGGATAATGATCCTAAGCATTCGTCTAAATTGTGCCAGAACTTTTTAAACAAGAAAAAAGCTGAAAACATTTTAAACATCATGCAATGGCCATCTCAATCCCCTGATCTTTCTCCCATTGAACTTGTTTGGGATGAACTTGACAGGAGGGTGAAAAGTCGTTGTCCTACGAGCTCAGAACATTTGTGGCAGCTATTAGAGAACGAATGGAACAAATTAGATAAAGATTATTTTAAAAAATTGATTAATAGAATGCCCAGAATATGTGAGAAGATTATAAAGGAGAAAGGTGGACACTTTGATGAAGCTAAAATTTAATCTAATTTACCATTGTATATTATTTTTTTATTTTGTTTAAGTTAGTTTCTGTTTGTTCTTTATTTTTTTATCAATACATTTAAATTTAAATGACTTAGTTTGGTTTTATTCGATTTTACCTTGCTGCTTCCAAACTTTTGGACGGTAGTGTATATATATATATATGGATGACCTTATGTTGGAAAAATGTATTTGACACAATAAGGTTTCTCTCCATGCATACATCCGCTATGAGCCTACCTGCGCCGTTCACTCTCTTATCACCAAATGAACCAAGTACGTCCTCATAGTCGGGACGCTTGGTCCCCACCCATCCGTTCAAATCTCCGCATACAATCACGCTGATTTTTGTTATCTATATATCATATTTTAATGTCCTATATCCTATATCCTATTCCCGACGACAACAAACTCAAAAACATAAAAATCATAAAAATTGGTCCAGCCTTTCTCAAGTTATTAGTGTTGTAACTAACACAACTTTCTTTTATTTTTTTTTTCACTTTATTGGGTAAACAAACAATATCACAATGAAGTTTGGTTATAGTGGTTTGAAATTATACAATATTAAAAAAAAGTGATATCCACACCGTTTACCACCGATTGGACAAATATACATATTCATATAAAAGTAGTACAGGGTGAGAGAAGAAGGCTTGCATGTACGTTTTTTTTTTTAATATTTTTAGTTATAGTTAAAAATATGTACACATACACATGCACTCACGTACATATACATACACACATACACATACATACATACATATACATACATACATACATATACATACATACACATACATACATACACATACATACATATACACATAGCAGCAAATAATTACGTAGCAAGATATACATTAGTAGATATGTAAAAAATATCTTATGTATTTACATCCGATGTACAGTATTAAATCCAGATAATTTTTTAACAACCATTCTTTTATAAGCAACAGTGCTGTTCGCATAAATATCGATTTCACTACAATTATAGTTATAAGTCTGAAGTACACGACGAATGGGTGCACGCTTGCCTGCATTGGTGCGTGAGTTTCGTATAGCAAAGAATTGAGGCGGACAACAGGCTCGTGTACATGATCTTATAGGCACATTATAGGTAACTCTATTGACAATATCAGGGTAGTCGTACCTGTTATGACAGATGTCATGGATAAACATTACTTGCATCTGTATCCTCCTCGATTTAAGGTCTAAAAGGTTATATTTTTGTAATAAACTATTGTAAGACTGGTAAGTGTAGTTGAATTTATAGTGCATACAACGTAAGAATTTTTTTTGCACGCGTTCAAGAAAATTTGAGTATTTCGCGTAGAGTGGGTGCCAAATACATACAGCATATTCCATCTGGGAGCGAATCAAGGACTTATACAGATGCAAATATGTTTGTGGCCTTTTGAATTGATTGCTTGCTCGTAAAACAAGGCCGTACATTTTGTAAGCGTTACTGCAAATATTATCAACATGTGCATCTAGTGTCAGTTTAGAATCTAATGTAACTCCAAGATCACGAATAGTCTGCACTCTATTAAGACAACGACCACCTAATGTGTAAGTATCTGCAATATACGAACGTTTCTGAGTGAATGTGATAATCTTGCACTTATCGAGACTTAGTTGCATTTTATTAACAGTACAGTAATTAGAGAATCTATCTAGATCCTGCTGAAGCTTACGTTGGTCATTAAGGTCGTCAATAGTTCTATAGATTTTAAGATCTTCTGCATATAATAGGAACTTGCAGTGTTGAAAGCAATATTGTATGTCATTGATAAAGAGGAGAAACAGCAAAGGGCCCAGGATAGAACCCTGCGGAATTCCGGATGTTATGATAACCGTGTTCGATTCATATCCTTTTAAGACTACTTTTTGTGTTCTATTAGTAATATATGATTTAAACCACCTCAGCAAATTACCGCGAAGACCATTGAAGGCTAGTTTCTCCAATAATATTTTATGATCTATCCGATCAAAAGCCTTTTGAAAATCAGTGTAAATACTATCTGTTTGCTTGTTAGCATCCAGATTATCAAATAGCTCAGAAGTATAAATCATAAGGTTAGTGATAGTAGAACGTTTTCGAACAAAACCATGTTGTTGTGGGAGAATAATCTTATGCAACAAAGGGTAGATATTATTATACACAAGTCTCTCTAGGAGTTTAGCTAGCGTTGGCAGAATTGAAATAGGACGGTAATTAATTACGTCTTGTTTAGTACCTCCCTTATGTATAGGTGTTATTCTAGCAGATTTCTATATTGGAGGAAATACACCCTCTAATAAGCATTTATTATA
Organism: Lymantria monacha; assembly: GCA_905163515.2. Taxonomy (NCBI): domain Eukaryota; kingdom Metazoa; phylum Arthropoda; class Insecta; order Lepidoptera; family Erebidae; genus Lymantria; species Lymantria monacha. Next base: position 5,667,790 of record LR991107.1, on the reverse strand, counting down.
TAAAATCGCTAACGGCTTATTTATTGTTCTAGCAGTATTTTTAAGGAATAATGGAGGAATGTTGTCAAGCCCAGCACTCTTAGTCATATCAAGACCTTCGAGTTCCTTTAATACATTCGCCTCCAATATATGTATGTCGCTAATAATTGTATCATTAAATATTTCTTTATCCATATCGGTCATATCGTCTATACTAAAAGATTTTGTAACATCAGAAGGCAGAAAAACTGAATAAAAAAAGGACGAAAAGAGGTTACAAATGCCCACCGGAGTATTCGCTTCTGTACCATTATAATGTACATTGATTGGAATATCTGACTGATTTTTACGATTATGTATATAGATCCAAAAGTACTTAGTATTATTAGATATGCTATCCTCCACTGATTTCATGTATTTATTATAGCATTTTAATGACTCCCTTTTAAACCTACCGCGAAGCATAGAAAATAAATTGTAGTCTGATTCATTTTTGTAAACTTTCCATTTAACCCAAGCTTTATTCTTATTTTTAAATATGTGTATCAAAGCAGGGGTAAACCATACTGGAAAATTTGATTTTGCGACACGTTTAGTAGGAACGTGTTTTCGAATAATATCAAAAATATATTCGTAGAATATACGCACGCATCGTTTGGCACATGTATTAGGAAAAAGTCGCACCAATTAATTTTTAAAATCTCACTATTGACTACCTCATAATTAACATTCCTATATAAGTATAGTATGCGTGGTTTAGTTGGCATTGGCGTTAACAAACTATTTTTTATTGGCATTAAAAGATAAAATGGAGGATGATAAATATCCGGTGGTACCAGAGTTATTGGTGCAGAAAAAGTTCTACTACCATAATTATTAGTTAGGCATAAATCAAATAATCTATTCATACTATTTTTATAGATATTTACCTGAATGCAATCCAAAGTGGTCATAAGACATATTAAATGAGTGTAAGGTGGTATTAAAGTGCCTATATTTTGAGGCACTGTTTGTGTCATATCAACGTACCAGTCAAGATAAGGCAGGTTAAAATCACCGATTAAGTAAAAGTTATCATAGCCCTTCACTTGTATTAATTCTTGAAGACTATTAAAATAAGTAGAATATATATCGGCATCTACTCCTGGTGGAACGTAAGAGTCGCATATTAAATGATGACATTTATCAATGCGCAATTCCAATAATAAGTAGTCTATAATGCATGGAATGTCCAGTGGAGCGGCAGGGGTGCGGGCACGCAACGCACAACGCTCAGCGAGCAGAGCACGGCTACCAGCACCCCACCGCCGTCACGACGATTAGTTGCAGCGCGATCGCGGTCACATCGGAATACATTGTAACGAGTGTCTATGAATTCATTATTCAATATGCCCCCGTGCAACCAAGTCTCTGTCAGTATAATAATGTCATAGTTATGCAATAATATATTCATATAAATAGCATTCAATTTAGTTCTTAGTCCGCGACAGTTTTGATAATACACATATATATATAGATTGTAAAAGTTATTGGCAATATTTTTATGACCGGCCGCATGCTAGACCTTAATCCTCCTTGAGAATGTAATTATTGACCAAACGGCATCAGATGGAGTTGTCCCAAGTCGTTAGTCGTCTTTTACGACATCCACGAGCAAAGGAAGGGTTGGTAGTATTCTTAGCCGCTACCACCTAGCACCTAATATGGCCCGAATATTAATAAATAAATTATTTATTTTGCTTTACGAGACATTTGGCGCAGATGATGAATTATTATCTTATATTATTATTACCCCGGTAATTTTAGGAATTGGTATATAAATATAATATTAGAAAGATTCTAATTCTACTTACAGTAGAAATTTAATCTTTTTTTGTTGCTGGCGCATGTCGTAAAATAGCCACTAAAGAATGTAAGCAGATAACATCACTATAAAAGAAAAACTCTAAACATAAACCATCCAACTTGAAAACTATAGAGTAGATCGTTTTATTTGTAGTAGAGACCTGTGGTTAGTGCGCAGGGCTCTCGAAGAAAAAGAAATTTTTGTCTTGAATAAAAGATACATATTTATTTCATAATCAGAAAATGCTGTGTAGTAGCGGCTACGACAACTTTGCTTGTAAATGCCTTAAAAGACGATTAAGAGCTTTATAGACCTGGGCCAACTCCACCTGATGCTCTTTGGATACTAATAACATTCCCAAGGAGGGTTGACGTCAAGCAGACGACTGGGTACGATACTATTCCTAATAATTTTTGAAATATGTAAGAAGAGAAGTACATATTGCGTCGACCCCAAGCAATTGGAATAAGAGCAGAAGAATGATGAATCATTAAAAAATATTGTATACATACCGATCCAAGATGCCTCCTCCGCAGTAGAGCTGATGTCGGTATTGTTCGCTGACAGAAGTGCCGGAGTTAATACAGATGGATATGCCACCATCAACCCCACGCTTATTCCGTGAAATTCAATTGCTACTAAAATGAATAGCTGAAAAATTAAAACCTAAATTAAACAACATTAACAAACAACAATTAAGATCGATGGGTTGATGTAATTTTGATTCAGGGGTTTCGATATTTGTTATCATCATCATCATTACAGTTCATATTTTTCTTTATCAGGCTATGGTCTGGTTATACTGCGGCAATTCCATCCGGCGTTACCATACCGACGCGGCCATATGTCTGTAGGACGCTACTGGGTTCGAGTTTTCACAATAGGAAGTAAACTACTCTAGCATACCACGATGGTCAGACAAGCTGGTAAAGGGTTTTATTTGGAGATCTCCTTCTATGATGGTTATAATTTTATATTAATAAGATAGGTATTGTAGCACTACATTTAATATATAGATATTGTTCGGTACCAAACATTTTTATTAGATTTTAATTAATACTATGTAGGGTAGTTCAGAATTTTTTGGTTCGCGGTTGGCTCGCAGCCGGCAAAAACTTGCGTTGGAAGTAACGGTCGCGTATGCATATATTTTTGTAGTTGCTACGCCTTTTGTTAGCTAAAGCCGTGAAATCTTAGTATTTATAATATCGCGCGCCACCTTTTGTTTTGTGTGCCGTTAATGTACGCGAGTTGATTAGAACTATATATTCGTGAACATTTACAATAAGTCGTGTATGCAAGTAGCAAGCCCGAAGCCCTGAGTTGTACGAGGCCGCTGTCGTCACCGCGCCTTTGGATACAAAGCTAAGTGACCCCTCAGTTAGGTTCTATTTGTCTGGCCAGACCGAACGCTGAGTTAGGTTACGTTATAGCTATCTCCGCGGTACCTACTTGTAAGTTTTACAATTATCGGTTTTTGTACTATGATATTTAACAGAACTTTAAATAGCCTTGTGTAATCGCAAGCCATTGTTATTACCCATTTGTTACCCTCACTGGCCCGGTGTTCCCTTCCACTGCGCATCCTAGGTCAGTGGGGGACGGTAGTGAACATATTTGCTGGTAGCAGAGCGTGGTTCTATTGTATCTAGTAATTTAGTTTGGTATTGATATCTACAACTGCCCGTGTTGAAAAAAAAAATCGTTAATTTAATTGCTTGAATTTTACGTATTACGGCCCAGTTTAATAAAAAGTCTGGTGTATAAACACACATAGAATAAATATTTGTGTGATTGATCATTTGTGTACCTATTGATTATTAAAAATATATTATAAATTAGTTCACTACAAAATTTGAAATTCGTAGTCGTTTATGCTCATCATTGTTTACCTGCTAAATGTGCCACAGAGTAACAAGATAATTTGCATCCTACACCGTGCCACAGAGTAGTGCAGTCTTGATTGAATGAATGAATTGAACTACCATAGACAATTATTTTTAATATTATTTGTGTTTTGTTTATGCTACGTATAGAGTAAAATATAAATCAGTACGTTTCGTTTTGCGCCAAGTTTTAAAGTTGAACGACGAATATTAAAATTATATAAACATTGTTCAATTTTGTAATATGTATATTTTTTGTTTTCAATTGATTGATTTATTATTTTGTTGAAATTATATTATATTATTTTTTGGTTTATTATTATTTTGTTTATATTAATTTTATTTTGATTATTATGGCTGCTTTTGCTAGCGCCAAGGACTCGGCAGGTAAGCTGCGCTCTGAGTTGAGATGGTTCTCGACTGCAACCGCCTTGGTTGATAGGCCTGATCGAAATGAGTCTCTCCTGGATAGGTACAGCAAATTGGATACGCGCTTCCAATTTGTTGATGATGTGTACCGTAACTTCAACACAAAAATTCTAGATATTTGTGATGAAGATTACCCACAGACGTACCGTGACTTGGTACACGCGGATTATGACCAAATTATGGATTATGCAGATCGAATCTCACAGCGTGCTAGGGAAATTTCGGCGCTGAAAAGGGGTGAGTCTCCCGCGTCTAGGGATGTGAAACCTTCTACTTCGGGCTTATTGAGTAAACTGCCCACTTTGGACTTGCCGCGTTTTGATGGTCGTTTGGACCAATGGCTAGGTTTCATAAATTTGTTTGAGAGTCTAGTCCACGCGCGTTCTGACTTAGGTTCCGCCCAGAAATTGGCCTACCTGTTCTCCGTGTTGGAAGGTGAGGCGAGAGGTTTAGTTCAGCACCTGGAGATCAATGATGGAAACTATCTAGTGGCACGTAACCTTCTCATGAAGCGTTACCAAAATAAGCGTTGCCTGACAGACACACACATTGGTCAGCTCTTGGGTCTGCCAGTGGTATCTAGGGTCTCGGCTTTAAGGTCCGACTTATTGAACCCATTGATGATTGCGATCAACGCACTAGAAAGGTTAGACCTTCCAGTGAGCACTTGGTCATATATGCTGGTGCACATTGTTTTGAAGAAGCTTCCTGCGGAACTTAGGGCTCGTTTCGAGCAAAAATATGGAGGTGATGATGCAACTCACTTGCCTGCTTTTGATGACCTCAAGAAATTTTTGGAAGATGAGTGCCGGATGGTAGACATGACGGTCGTTGACAGGTCATCTAGTCTACAGTTTCCGCGGTCATCGGCTCCGACCCGTAATCACGCCTTTGGAAGGTCAGAGGTTCGCCGCCCACCACGTTTTGCTGCTATACAGTCGCGACCTGAGTGCACCTATTGCAAGTCCCCGAGTCATAAAGTCGCCAGTTGCTCAGACTTCACTGCGCTGCACGTTGCCTCACGTAGGCGTTTGGCTAAGGCTCGAGGTTGGTGCTTCTCTTGTTTGGGAAACCATTTCCAGCGCGATTGTCCTAATCCGCGCCCTTGTACGTGCTGCGGTGGCCAGCATTTGAAACTTCTTTGTGCGAATAATAATGGGATTGGTCGTGAACTTGACCGGCAAGGCTCACCTACGGGTAGTTATGAGCGAAGGCACCGGTATGAAAACCGCAGTTTGAGACCTAGTCGCTCACCCCCGCGCGTCGTAGATTCTGTCGCAGTAAGGCGCCCACAAGGCCAACGCTCACCGTCATCGGAAGCTCGTGGTAAGAGTGATAACCGCGTTTCGCGCCCGTATCGTCACGGGCGGGTACCTACCATTGATGACGCTTCACGTGAACGCGAGAATCACCCGCTACCTAGGCGACATTAGGAACACGGCACCTGCCCCCGTTATGCACCACCCCCGTTTGAAACCGTACTCCTACCCACTGCTTCTGTAAGGGTCTGGGGACGGACAGGTGCCTCTGTTGTGGTCCGGGCAATTCTGGACACAGGCTCTCAGGGGTGTATAGCGTCTTCTTGGTTAGTGGGGCAGGTACGCCTAGATATGCGTGATTTTCCTCGCGTCACTAGAGGTGTTGGCAACGCAGTTGTGGCCAATGTTGAAGGCCAAGTTTTATGTGCGTTCTCTCCTGCAGACTTGTCAAGCCCGTTGTTTGAGTGTTCAGCCATTGTTATGAATAATATTTTGGGCACCCATCCGGAGAAACAGTTGTCTCCGTATGCTATTGGTTTAGCGTCGGGTTTGGACTTGGCAGACCCCAAATTTGATAAACCTGGTTCAGTCGATTTGTTGCTAGGCGCCGATGTTCTGGGAAGCATATTCTTGGGTAGCATTCGGGTCTTGCAACCAGGTGGCATGGTAGCCATCCCGACCATATTTGGCTCTGCACTGATGGGACCAGTCCTCATGGATACCCGTCTTGACATTGGTTTGATGGTAGGCTCTGCTCTTTCTGATGCGGTTCAGAGGTTTTGGGAAGTGGAGGAACCACCACAGGCTCCGCGCACTGATCCGGAGCATGAGGAGTGCGAACTGTTTCACCGAAACAATACGAGTCGCCTACGTACTGGTCAGATTATGACTCGATTGCCGTTTCTAGCCGTACGACCACCACTTGGCATCTCGCGGCCTGCTGCTGAGAAACGATTGTTGGCTATGGAGCGCCGAATGGCTCGTGATGCTCTTCTAAAGGAGAAATACATTGATTTTATGCGTGAATATAAGGAGTTGGGACACATGTCTGTATCGAAATTAGATTGGCGAACAATAGATCACTTCTTTCTGCCGCATCATGCTGTAATTAAGGCATCAAATGGTAAATTGCGTACAGTATTCGATGGTTCTGCACAAACTTCAACGCGTGTATCGTTGAACAATTGTTTGCATGCTGGTCCTAAACTGATCAAGGATCTCTGTGACGTCATCACTCGATTTCGTCGACATCAGATCGTATTTGTGGCCGACATAAAGATGATGTTCAGGCAGACGGTTATTCACCCGGATGACCGTCGGTATCAGCCGATTCTATGGCGTGAAAGCCCCCAGGATCCCATGGTTGTTTATGAGCTCAATACAAACACGTACGGGTTAAAGTCAAGCCCCTATTTGGCTATACGGTCCTTGTGGGAGCTCGCGGACCTGGAGCGCTTAAAGTATCCTCGCGCAGCCGCGATTTTGAAAGAGGATTTATATGTCGATGACATTTGTACTGGTGCACCCTCTGAGAAAGAGGCCATCCTTTTAAGGGATGAATTGATAGGCATCTTAGCCTCCGCAGGTTATGAGTTACGGAAGTGGATATCCAACTCACCTGCGCTTTTGAATGGGCTTCCGGATGAACATCAACAGGATCCGCATCTGTTTGAGAATATTGAGAACCCGGCTATGATGACTGTTCTCGGCATTCAGTATAAACCAGTCCCAGACATATTCACTTACAATGTCGACTTAGAGTTGCCGCGAATTTGGACTAAGCGTTTGGTGCTTTCTACGGTTGCAAGGACATTTGATCCAAATGGTTGGATATGTCCCGTCATATTTTGGGCTAGATGCTTTTTACAAAGGCTTTGGATGGCAGGACTAGGCTGGGACGAACCTCTTCGGGGAGCTTTGGCGGAAGACTGGACCAAATTTGTGTTTTCACTACCTGCGATCAATGAGGTATCGATCCCTCGTTCTATGCTTCCTCCAGGAAATTACCAGGCAACTCTGCATGGTTTCTCGGACGCCTCTGAACGGGGTTACGCCACTTGTGTATTTTTGCGTACTGTGGGTTCCAACAGCCAAGTGAAGATCTCATTGGTTATGGCGAAGAGCAAGGTGGCACCCTTACGGACTGCTTTGACAATCCCTAAACTTGAATTGTCAGGGGCCACTCTTCTTGTGCGTCTTCTTAATCACGTGTCGAATTTGTTGCATCATACTGTGAACATTAGCATCACCTACGCATGGACTGACAGCCAAATTGTTTTGTGCTGGCTAAGGGCTTCAGTTCACACCTTAGAGGTATTTGTAGCGAATCGAGTCTCCCAAATTCAGAAATCTGTGACTCCCTTGATTTGGAGGCATATGTCTGGTGAGCTCAACCCAGCTGATGGTGCATCACGGGGTTGTACAGCCCCCGGCTTGGTGAAGCACTCCCTTTGGTGGGGGCCGGAATGGTTATTACGCTCAGAGTCTGAATGGCCACTGACGCCGGTTTTGGACATAGGCCCATTACCTGGATTGCGATTGCTTGCTGTTGAGAGGCGCGATTGTGAATTTGATCCCAATGTCTTGTTGAATCGGTATAGCTCCCTCGATAAATTAGTAAGTGTAACAGCTTGGATTAAGCGCTTCTATTACAATTGTAAGCACTCACAGTACAAAAAATTAGAGGCTTTTCTATCACCACAAGAGCGACAGGAGGCTTTTCTCCATTGGATACATGTGGTACAGAATACACATTTTGAAAGGGAAATTGAAATTTTGAAAGCTGGTAAGGCTAAACTAACAGGAACCTTGCGTATGTTGACCCCCCTTTTTGGACGACACGGGTGTCTTACGTGTTGGAGGTCGCCTCAGAAACTCTGGTCTGCCCTACGGTAGTCGGCACCCTATATTGCTACCCAAGCAAGGTCATTTGGTGCAATTGTTGGTGACGGACCGTCACATAAAAAATTCTCACGCTGGCTGTAACGCCTTATTAGCCATATTGCAGCGAGAATTTTGGATTTTGTCTGCTCGAAGAACGATTCGCAGTGTGGTATTTCGTTGCATGCCGTGTTACAGGCTTAAGGCCAGTACCATGCAACCTTTGATGGGTGACCTCCCTTCTGATCGTGTCAGAGAATCGAGGCCGTTCGCCGGTGTAGGCACCGACTTTGCAGGTCCTTTTTTAGTTAAGACCTCAACCCTGCGAAATAGTAAAACGGTCAAAGCCTATTTGTGTGTCTTCGTATGTCTGTCGACCAAGGCGGTGCACCTTGAATTAGTGTCATCCCTCTCCACCGAGGCATTTGTTGCGACACTCGATAGATTTGTTTCAAGGAGAGGACTGCCTTCTTTGATACGTTCGGACTGTGGCACGAATTTTAAAGGAACTAATAATTATTTGAAAGATGTACATGAATTTTTAGCCAGCAATCACAAAAATATTGGTAATAAACTAGCCAGTCGTAGTATAACATGGAAATTTAGTCCGGCAGCGTGCCCACATTGGGGCGGTATTTTTGAAACCGCAGTTAAGATTGCTAAAACACACTTGCGACGAGTTATTGGTGAGTCCGTACTCACATTTGAAGAACTCGCAACTGTGTTTTGTAAGATTGAGGCCGTAATGAACTCGCGTCCGTTGTGTCCGATCTCTTCAGACCCGAATGACTTGGAGGTTCTCACACCGGGTCATTTTTTGATCGGTCAGCCACTTAATGCTTTGCCTGAGTACCCCTTTGTTGATGTGAGACCAAGTCGTCTCTCGCGGTTTGAGTTGGTCCAACAGCTTACTCAAAGCTTTTGGAAGCGTTGGAGCTTAGAATATCTTCATATTCTCCAGCAGCGTGTTAAGTGGACTGACAAGACGAATCCACCTCGTGTTGGTGACCTCGTTTTGGTAAAAGACACCAATTTGCCGCCACTGTGCTGGCGTAGAGGGCGAATTTTAAATTTAGTATATGGCGCAGATGGTGTGCCCCGTTTTGCTGAGGTTCAGGTGGACGGTTCGGTACTGAAGAGAGCGGTAGCAACATTGTCCCGTTTACCAATTGATTAGCGGCCAGGTAGACCTGTCCGAGGCGGGTAGATGTTCGGTACCAAACATTTTTATTAGATTTTAATTAATACTATGTAGGGTAGTTCAGAATTTTTTGGTTCGCGGTTGGCTCGCAGCCGGCAAAAACTTGCGTTGGAAGTAACGGTCGCGTATGCATATATTTTTGTAGTTGCTACGCCTTTTGTTAGCTAAAGCCGTGAAATCTTAGTATTTATAATATCGCGCGCCACCTTTTGTTTTGTGTGCCGTTAATGTACGCGAGTTGATTAGAACTATATATTCGTGAACATTTACAATAAGTCGTGTATGCAAGTAGCAAGCCCGAAGCCCTGAGTTGTACGAGGCCGCTGTCGTCACCGCGCCTTTGGATACAAAGCTAAGTGACCCCTCAGTTAGGTTCTATTTGTCTGGCCAGACCGAACGCTGAGTTAGGTTACGTTATAGCTATCTCCGCGGTACCTACTTGTAAGTTTTACAATTATCGGTTTTTGTACTATGATATTTAACAGAACTTTAAATAGCCTTGTGTAATCGCAAGCCATTGTTATTACCCATTTGTTACCCTCACTGGCCCGGTGTTCCCTTCCACTGCGCATCCTAGGTCAGTGGGGGACGGTAGTGAACAGATATTACACCCTTTTATCTCTAGAATCTTTACAAATATATAATTAAGAGATGCAAAGAGCATTCCAGATTCGTAGGAGAATAGGGACTTGAGGTACAGAGAATGCTGGGAAAGAGGTGCTGTAGAGGTGTGTATTGGAGAATATTGACTTGAAAATCAGCAAACTTAAGACAAAATACATTGTTTGCGCTTTCAGCGCTCTACCCAATTGTACACTCATATCTCTAGATGGAGGTACTTATATTCTTATCTAAAGCGATAGCGACCTGGATCATGCGGTGAAGCACAAAATTGGTACGAGATGAATGAAATGGCGGTATGGTACAACATGGGACTACAGAGTACCGCTTAAATGAAAGGGAAATATTTACAAAACATTATTAAGATCTGCTGTATTTTATGGATCAGCATGTTGGGCTGCAGTAACGACGGATGAGAGATGATTGCATGTAGCGAAACTGCGTATGTTGAGATGAATGTACGGCATGACGATCATCATCATCTTGCTCTTATCCCAATTACTTGGGGTCGACGTAGTATATTATCTTCTTCCGTACAGCCAGACGTCATCTCTGTAGTCACTCCCTGTCTATTGCAAGATTCTCCAACTCACAGCGCCACTTTCCCAGTATTCTCTGGACCCCAAGTCCAGTCTTCTCAGTCATCAGTGAATAGGATACTTCTTCTTGTATCTCCGATGTTAAAGCGTCCATTGTCAACAGGAAGAGATAGGGCTTTAATGCGATCTTTGGTGCAGACCCATCTCTACATTGAACCCGTCGGAATCTCCATCAGCTGATCTTACATACGATCTAAATCGCCGGTACATAGCACAGATTAACCAAATATACTTCCCAGGCACACTTTTCTCTTTCAGTACCCACCACATAACCGATCTTGGGATTCTGTAATAAGCCTTCTCAAGGTCAACGGATGCCATGTGCAAGTTCACATGTATATATGTAGCTATGGATATAAGTACATATGGATATATGTAGCTGACTTTGTTCTTCGATATCCTTTTCCATATTTTTCCATACTTCAACTGGTATACCATCCAGCCCTGTAGACTTTTCATTTTTCATAAGTCTCACTACTTCTCTTAGCTCATTTATTATAATTTCGATTACCATGCTGACGTTTTCTGACACATCTTTTAGCATTCCACTCTATAAGTTCTTGTATTTCATTAACCTTTCAAAATATCTAAAAGGTATGATAATATAAAAAATCGTCTTGACTTATAATTATGTCCTACTATTGGGCTCGAGCCTCTTCTACAATAGGAAGTGCCTCAATTAAAAAATGGTAAAAGAGAGAAAACATTATTGCTTTTTGATAATCCCCCAACTCATCCATCATGAGACATCTTAAATGAAAAGCACGAGTTTATAAAAGTCATGTTTCTTCCACCTAACGTGACTTCATTATTACAGCCCATGGATTAATGCGTTATTGAGACTTACAGACGATATTATAGACAAGAAGAATTGTTACGTAAGTTGCTTATGGAAAAGAAGAGGAAGGAGAAGAAAGCCTCATATGATATGATAAAAAGATAGTTTTAAAATACGCGTTCAGCGTGATCAGTGCAGCATGGGACAGTGTAAAAGGGCAGAACTTGAAAAAAGCGTCGAATAAAGTTTTGTATATAGTGGAAAATCCTCAAATTGGATGTGTAAATGAGGAACAGGAAGATATGTCTGACACGGTTGATATGCTAAAAAAATTCAATTGCCATAAATGTGATAAAGAAGAGGTTCACCAATGGATGGGTATCGACGATGAAGATTCTGGGTACCAAATTAGGCAGGTAGTGAAATGTTAGATAGACCTCATGGCTAATAAAGCTGACGCTACCGCTAGCACCTCATGAAGATGAAAACATAATTGGTGCTTCTCCAGCATTTACTTTCTTAGATTACATTCGGACCCTGCGTTGGTTTGAAACACAATTGAAGATGTTTTTAAGTATTGATTACATGCAGTATATGCTTTATTACAAGATTTTATGCGGTATTTTTGTTTAATTCCTGTTTGTCAAGTAAAGATATAAATATAAATTTCATTCAGTAAATATGTATGGCTGAATCCGAAAATACCAGTTCGATCTTTATAACTATCAAAAATACTCAAATAATAAATAGGTGATTATTATAATTTATGATGAACCAATCAAAGATTAAAGGAAAATACTAAAATCAGGGACCGTTCAGATGCTCGTTGAAAGGGTTTTTGAAGGGGTTTTTTAAGCGCTTAAAAAATAAACCCATTGATACAGGTTACACATACATTGACCTCGAAGGCGGCGAGCCTGGCCACTCTCGGCACCGAGGAGATGGTCAGGCGAATTGAGGCGCTGGGGCTCAGGGTGGCCCTAAACAAGACGGAGGCTCTACTATTCCATGGGCCCCGTGTGAGGCTGCCCATCGGCGCCTCATTAGTCGTCAACTCCATCCACATCAGTATCCAGACCCATATGAGGTACTTGGGTCTGGTGCTCGACGGGCGATGGTGGTTCCGGGAGCATTTTCGTCAAATTGCTCCCCGGCTAGTCGCCGCGGCGTCCGCTCTTTCTCGGCTCATGCCGAATGTGGGCGGACCCAGTTTCGAGGGCCGACGGCTGTATGCGGGGGTGATCCGCTCAATGGCCATGTACGGCGCACCCGTGTGGCCGAGGGCTCTGAACGCCCAGCTTAGGGCGGTGCTGTGGAGGCCACAGCGAGCCATGGCGGTCAGAGCCATTCGCGGGTACCGCACGGTGTCTACCGAGGCGGCATGCCTATTGGCCGGGTCACCCCCGTGGGACGTAGAGGCGGAGATGCTCTCCGACCTCTACCGGCGGGTTACCTCAGTGCGCGACGAAGGTGGCTCCCCATCGTTGAGCGAGATAGCCACCTGGCGCGAGGACGCCCGCCGAGACGTCATCGTCCGTTGGGTTACGCGGCTGGAGATGCCTAGACATGGTGTTGTTACCGTCGAGGCCCTCCGGCCCGTACTGATGGAGTGGATGGAGCGGCGGCACGGAGTGCTCTCCTTCCGGTTAGTGCAGGTCTTGTCGGGGCACGGTTGCTTCGGCACGTACCTGTACACGGTCGTGCGGAGGGAGTGGACTCCGTCCTGCCACCATTGCAGTAGCGACGAGGACACTGCGCAGCATACGCTTGAGGTATGTTCGGGCTGGGACGGGCAGCGCCGTGACCGCGTCGTTGTCATCGCTGTCGACCTGACGCTGCCGGCTGTCGTGAAAGCGATGGTCGACAGCGTCAGGAATTGGGACGCGGTCGCCGCCTTCTATGAGGCTCTCATCTCGCAGAAGGAGGCGGCGGAACGAGTCCGGGCGGATTCCCGTGACCCGGGCCGACGCCCGCGGCCGGGGCGGCGCAGGCGCGAATACCTGCGCCTGATGCCGCCCTAACCGAGGTTTCGGGTGATTGGACCGGGGAATTGTCCGGTCACCCGACGTAAGGCCACCGCGTGAGGACGACGCCTCGACGGCGAAAGCTGTCGGGGCGTCGACAGGAGAGGAGCCCGAGAGGGCATACCGCCGAGCGGGCCACCGAAGACAAAAATCGGGTACCGGTGGCCCGCTCGCACGGCGAAGAAGAGGTGCTTGCAGGGTGGGTCAATGGGGTTGCGCGCCGCCTCTTCCGTCACCCCGGACCGACTTGGCGGGGTGCGACGTCCATGGCCCACCGCAAAAAAAAAAAAGGTTACACCTCGAACGGGTGCAGTGTAACCCCTTCCGAATGGGTTAACCATCCTTTCATTCTGTAACACCGTAACAGGGTAAGCCATTCCAGCCAAAGACATTGAATATTCACCCTTTTTTCAATAAAAATTAAATTTGAAACTCGCGTAAGCACGACCACACGTAACATCTTACCTACCCGACGGCGACAGTGAACGTGTATCGAGCGACTCGTAAAATGTATAATAATAATAATTATTGATGTTGTGATTTTAAAGTTCAATTTTGCTTGTCGTGTACACATATAGATAAACATGTATAATTGTATAGACACGAAAAAAATATAATATTTAATTGCAATATTTCTTTTTTCGTGTCTAAACATGTTTATTCTCATCATTCGTCATTTCATTTAGAACTCGAACGAAATTTGGAAGGACTATAATACTTAATTAAAAGCAATTTAATGGTAGGTATTTTTGTTTAAGAGTATGTGTACTTTCTTATGATATTACTAGCGATCTGCGTTCGTTTCGCTTCGGTATCCGGTCGCTCTGTCCCCGTATTTTAAATCTCTTATAACTTCTAGGATATTCGTTTTATTGATTTACTGTAAAGGACAAATTTAACGTACATTAAATGCACTACTTATCTAATGTATTTAATTGTATATGAATTATTACTGTATTGTTAAAAATAGCTTCCCAAATAATTCATTATTTTTTTAGTACCTAATATGTAAAAATAATAAATAAGTATAATAAATAAGTAATAATAAATAAATTTCTGTGGGTTATCCTTAGGAGATAGATATATCCGGGAGCATTTCCTCAGGATTACTCCCCGGCTGGTCGGCGCGGCGTCCGCCTCATCACGGCTTATGCCGAACGTGGGCGGACCCAGCTTCGAGGGCTGACGGCTGTATGCGGAGGTGATCCGCTCAATGGTCATGTACGCACGCGTGTGGGCGAGGTCTCTGACCGTTCAGCTCAGGGCTTTTCTGTGGCGCCCACATAGAGCCATGGCGGTCAGAGCCATGGTGGTCAGAGCCATGACGGTCAGAGCCACGGCGATCAGAACCATGGCGGTCATCGCCATGCCGGTCAGAGCCATCCGCGCCGTCATCGGTGCCGACTTGACGCTGTCGGTTGTCGAGAAAGCGATGGTCGATAGCGTCAGGAACTGGTACGTGGTCGCCACCTTCTGCGAGGCTGTCATCGCCCAGAAGGAGGCAGCGGAACGAGGAATCCGGGAGGATTCCCTCGTATGAGATACTACCAACATCCAAATGATGTAAATAATAGTGACGGTTTGATGCAATTGTTAAAAGTAGACATAGACTCCAAAGTCATGGTAAGATGCAATATCTCTGTCATTAAGGGCTTGGTAAGTGGGCAATAGGGATAATATCCAAACTTGAGGGCTTTCCCTTCGTTGTGAGCAAATTGAAACAGGCTAGTTACCTGATTTGGTTTTTATAAAATTTGATGACGATACTATTGGCACAAAAGTGAAGTGATAGTGATGGGTTAGCTGCCATAGAGCCTGTGTCAACCATATATCAGGCAACGAAAGGTTACGGGATATTGCACGGAAATACTTCCGCTAATCCTCTGTTGGGCGGTTACGGTATATAAACTCCAGGGTACTTTACAAAGCCTTAAACAAAGCTGTCATTGATTTAGGCAAAAATAAAATTGCCAGTGATAAGTTTTATATTACACTGAGTTGTGCAAAGACTCTAGGGGGACAGCTTTTTGCGACTTAAATGTCTAATAAACTACTCAAAAGTTTATACCAGGAGAAAGCGTAAGCGAAAGAATGAGACGGTTCTAAATATTCGTAGTAGTATTTATTTCTAAATAGTAGTAGTATTTATTTTAGTAGTATTTAAATTAGAAAATTTTGATACAATTATCCAATACGACTGGACAGCGTTTAGGAAACTTAAGAGGATCTTCTCACCCAACATATCTCAGTGTCTGAAGGCACAAGTCTATGACCAGCGATGATTCATGACATGAAAATGAGGTCCCTAAATGTGGGTCTCGTATTAAAATTTAAAGCCGCTCAGCGTACTATGGAGCGCGGTATGCTCGCTCGTTTCTGTGCGAGATAGAATTCGAATATATAATACGCTAATCCATAGAATAACGGGTGTAATCGACATATCACAAAGAATTAGCACCCTAAGAGGCACTGGGAAGGCCACATCGCTCGACGAACCGATAATTGATGGAGAATAAAAGTTTGGCATTTTGTGGTGAAATATGAGAAAAGCTTAAGTCCAGATGATAATACATATTTACAACAGTTCTGCTTTGAGAAAGTGAATTGAAAAAGGTCCATCCTTCCAGCTTGGTATGTTATTTTTTACCTACGTAACAAAGATTACTATATCGGCAACATAAAGAATTACCTAACTCCTAATCATTATGGATTAGTACCTTACATTATCAGCTTACGTGATTAACTTGACAGAATACAGCTAAAGGTCTATGCGTGCATATGATATTGAAAGAATTATCCTCCAACTCCTAACCGCTAAGGAGATGTACCTTCTATCACCAGCTCACCTACATGAGATTATCACTGACAGAAGAAAATATTTGAATAGCTTTGGAAAATATATGAGACACGTAATATGTGCCTATAAAATTTGAAGGTTGCCCTCGATTTCCAAGACTTCCCATCATCAGATCATGATTTGGTGACAATGGGACCACCTCGGGTGTTAACTTGAAAGAATACAGCTAAAGGTCTATGCGTGCATATGATATTGAAAGAATTATCCTCCAACTCCTAACCGCTAAGGAGATTTACCTTCTATCATCAGCTCACCTAAATGAGATTATCACTGCCAGATGCAAATATTTGAATAGCTTTGGAAAATATATGAGACACGTAATATTTGCCTATAAAATTTGAAGGTTGCCCTCGATTTCCAAGAATTCCCATCATCAGATCATGACTTGGTGACAATGTGACCACCTCAGGAGTATATCCGTATATAGTATACTAGGGAACCGCCCGAAAGAAAGTTCACACTAAACTCCAAGTTTGTAGAGGCAGTATTGAAAAATGTGGATGTTTTGGGTTAACACTTACGCAATAAAAATTTTAAAAAGCCGTTCTCATTTTACTTCTGTATCGTAACACAAATATGCCTACCGAAATTCAAGTCTGTAGGTGTTATATTTAAATAAATGTGATTTTTACAACCCAGCAACCCCCTTGCTGGTGGAATTTCGTAAAATCCGTTCTTAGCTGACCTTTACTCGGCGAAAGGAATGTTCCTACCAAATTTAAAGTCTGTAGGTCTTATGGTTCCAGAGATATCGTGATGAGTCAATACATAGGTGGAAATCTCTTTTATCTTAACATACACTAGTCACAACAATTAAGGGATATAAAAAAAAATCCAAATTTTTGGGTTATTTTTAACGAGCTGTAACTCCGAGGAAAATGGTCGTACAGAAAAAATAAAAAAAGTAAATTGTAGCTCCAAGTATCTAGTTTTTAGATACGACTATAAAAAAAATTTTGTCATGTCCAGGTCTGGAGAAATCCTAACAAAACTACCAAAAAAAAATTTTTCAAATTTATTCTCGTCAAAAAAAAGGTCCACGGGCTTCAAAAAAATTTTTTTGATTGTTTCGTTCAAAACCTCTTTTAGAGAATTTAATACTCTTTAATTTGACGTATTCAAAAAGCCTGTACAACGATTTGTCGCGGAGTTATCGTCAATCAAAGCAAAAAAGATCTTTTTAACTTTGATAATCAATATCTCTTGAAATAATGACTGATCTTTTTTTTTCAAACTTCTTAAACAGTTAATCTTTTTGATCAAAAAAATAAGGATTTTAGAGAGAAAAAAAAATTTCCATTGAAAAAATTAATAAAAATCACAAAATTGCTCATAATGGTGATTTTTGCAAAAACAAAGAATTTGAAGCTTCGCGGCACAATGAAAAAAAAATCGCAGCGCTTTGAATTTTTGAGGGATTTTAGGGGACACTTTGAGGTTAAAAAATTACCGACGACATCTTTCGTTCATCCATTTTATCCAAAGTTATACCAAGTTATCCAAATATCCTTAATTATGCGAATTTTTGTCTTTTTTTTCAGTCCGAGTTTTCAATTCAAAAAATTTTTTTTCTAAAATATGTTTACATTTTCTTATAGAAAATATTGTGCAGTTTTCAAAACTTTCCTTCAATTTTCTATACAATCATTATTTCCGGAGTTATTGATTATCAAAGTTAAAAAGATCTTTTTTGCTTTGATGGACGATAACTCCGTGGCAAATCATTGTACAGGCTTTTTGAATACGTCAAATTAAAGAGTATTAAATTCTCTAAAAGAGCTTTTGAACGAAACACTCAAAAGAATTTTTTTGAAGCCCGTGGACCTTTTTTTAGACGAAAAAAAAATTGAAAAATTTTTTTTTGGTTGTTTTCTTAGAATTTCTCCAGACCTGGACATGATAAAAAAAATTTATAGTCATATCTGAAAACTAGACACTTAGAGCTACAATTTGCTTTTTTTTATTTTTTCTGTACAACTATTTTCCTCGGAGTTACAGCTCGTTGAAAATCACCCAAAAATTTGGATTTTTATTTTATATCCTTTAATTTTTGTGACTAGTATATATAAATTAAGCGTCGCATTGTTTGTCCGCGATGGACTGCTAAAGTACTTAACAGATTTTAATCAAATGTGCACAGCATGGGTAGTTTGATCCAAATTAAAAGATAGGATAGCTTCCATCTCAATTTATAGTCGCAATATTAATTTATTGCAAATTATTTTTCTATTATTTGACAGTCACAATTATCTGTTATCATCAAACGAGGATAACAAATGGCGGTATATGTTGACTGGATTGAGTAAGTATTTAATAGATGGCGCTATGCTGAACGTACAAATTTTTCATATAAGCTACAATTTATTAGCATAACCACCACGTGCTACTGAGGCTAACTTAGCCACAGCAACGCGTGGCCGGGTCTGCTAATATACATATATATATATATATATATATATATATATATATATATATATATATATATATATATATATATATATATAATTCTTTACAAAAAATCCTAACAGGTCACAATCGCAACAAAGTTTGCATTGAACCCAATATGCTATGTATACTGACTTTTATTCAACTTGTTATTAACCCACCATCATTGCGCCTGTGCTAATAATCGAACTCGAGAGTTCATCTAGATTCACAACAAAAATCGGCTGACTATTTTTTGAATGCTACATTATTAACGCATCACCTGAAGCACAATCTATCATATGAGCAATTAAGTAAAAATAAAAGTATATTTTACTAAATAATTACAAGACTGTAATTCAATTGTATCTTGGCATAATAACAATAATTATTTAACAATTATTATTACGTACATGTCACAATATTAACTTTAAGATAACTCACTACCTTAAATAATAATGATTTACCTGTGTTACTCACCCCAATTATTAGCTCACTTATCTGTCGCCGTTTGTTGTCAAATTCGTAATAACTAAATAACAAATAGTAATGCAAAGAGGCGCGGCTGGGTGCAAAATATACCTACTGCTACTCAATTTTATTGGGTAATCCAGGGTAACCCGAACAAAAGCTTTTCAAGAAGGTAACCTCTTCAAAGGCTTAAGTCATTGAAGGGGTTAACCCATTCAAGTGGTAACCGCAATAAAGGGGTAAATCCCATTGCTGGGTTTTGCCGATGTAACCCAAACAAAGGGTTACACTGCGATATGAGTGACCCCATGTACGGGTTACCCTGTCGAAAGGGTTAACCCTTAAGCGGGGTTGTGCGGTCCCTGACTAAAATCTACGTTTCATTGCAGGTACTTGCAATATTGGTCATGGATTTCTGGTATTCTTGTTTATTATTTTTATTATTCGGTTATCAAATAAAAACTTGTCTCTAACAACACTATGTGTTTATTTTCTCATATCTGGGAGACGTCATGGTTGCATGGGCATTGATGACTCAAAGTGCACCTGGTTCTTCGCTTCGCTTCAAAAGGTATAACAGCCTTTTGAACAGGACTCTAGAACCTTATGCGTTCAATCCTGGTTTTTCTGACAAAAATATAGCTTTAATACTTTAGCCTCTTATCCTTCCAGGCAGATGGCCTCGCATTAGATAGCAAATTTAATTTATTATATGTTTAACTACTAATTTTTGAACACCTGCTATTTAAATTTGCCTTAGAAAATTTACGCAGGTTAATTCAAGGTTCTCTGCAAATGACGACGGTTATCAGCAAGGCCGTTAGTAAGTATTGCATGAACAAAATGAATGAATTCATTAATTTCATAATGATAACTATGTTGTGACAATTGTTAATTAATCCAGTATGATTATATTTAGTAAAGTATATATAATTAGTTTCCATCGTGTCAAGTTTTTTAATATTATTGCAATTAACCTTCGTATACTCGCGCGCAAAAGCATTACATATATGCTCACGCACGGTGCCTCAGACCGAAATTTGTAGTAATATTACGTTTTTTCCTAAGAAGATGCTATAATTAAATAAAAAACCAAAAAATTATGTTTGCACTTTGACATTATTTAGTAGAAACACTCGTTTAAATCAGCCTCCTTAAAAATAACATAATATTTGGTACTCTAAGTTATATAACATAACTTTTTTTACTGCGTTAACTCAAAAAAATATTATGCAAAATAATAAATAAAATGAACAAAAATAATAAAATAGCATAAAACAATATATGTAATGATTGTTCATGTATTTGAGCATCATCAACGTGCATTCTAGAGATTATTAGGACATTTTTTTTTCTTTTCTTTTTTGGCACATAAGAAACAAGAGTGCTGCTATTTCGGTGTTCAGAGAAACCAAAATGTAAAAACATTAGTATGTTCTTTTGGCCGTTTTTATTTTAACAAATTGTGTATTACGCTCAAATTGTGATCGTGCCTCAAACTGTCGACTAAAGGTATAATCTAACAGCTCTTATTCTATCTTTGTTCATCGTGGTGACAAAAAAATACTGAAAATGAATAAAAAAGGATCTAAATTAATGTTATACTTTATACCTAATAAATATTATATACCACTAAAATTAATCAATGCATTTCATTGCGTAACATTCTAAATTGGAAAAATATGACTTATCTAAAATGATATCACTTATACTCGCGTCGGTCTCAGGGACCAATAATTGTAAAAAAGTGCCACATCTACACTACATCAGCATTTGTGCCGCACTAAACAATGGCAAAAAACAAATGAAGAAGCTACTAAAAACCACAAAGTCCCAGTGTTGATATTTTTTGAAAAAATAACGATTCAATGGTTTATCGGTCTGAGAGACCGACGCGCGAGTATACGAAGGCTAATTTCGAACTTCGTAGAAGTAACTAATGTAATAGATTTTTTTTTTGTGAGCATTGTTAATACCCCCTCGTGTTAAATTAATTACTTTGTGGTCTCTCTTTTTATAAAATAAAATGCTTTTTTAATAAATTTTATATGTTTGTAATGGATTGTCACGAACAACAATTTCGTCCAATTGATTTCCTTTTTCGTACGTGTCTTAAAAGATAAGATCATAATAGTAAGTACATGAACTGATGATTGATTTGATGATTTAAACAAATAACATAAAACGAAAAATTAGAGCTATTAACGAACCTACACAACCCATTAGATAATTTTGCCCCCACTGCGGAGGAGGCTCGTATCTAATAAGGATACGTATATATTAGGCTTTTCGTATGATGATGGATATAATTCACGGCCCCATTGTCTGTCTGTGTATATTATAAAAGACGAATAAGACAAATAATATATATATATATATATATATATATATATATATATATATATATATATATATATGTATATATATATGTTATAATGAATTAAAATGAATAATGAAACATAATTTAATTCATCATCATCTTGCTCTTATCCCAATTACTTGGGGTCGACGCAATATGTTATTTTCCTCCATACAGCCTTGTCAAACGTCATCTCTGTAGTCACTCCCTGTCTTCTCATGTCATGCCTCACGCAGTCCATGCATCTTTTCTTTGGTCTTCCTTTACCCCTACAGCCTTCAACATTCATATTCAAAACTTACCTCACAACATTACTTTCATCCCGTCTCATCACATGTCCATACCATGTCAATCTTTCACTCCTTAACTTTTCCGTCACTGGCCCAACTTTCAAGCTTCCTCTTATATTGGACATAATTTAATTGCGGTGATGATAATGATAACTTAGAAGGCTGCAGATAAAATTTAAGCCTCAACTACAGTACATCATTCATAAACAAGCAGTTTCAAATTTTTGATAACACTTGTTTTATTTATATATATATTTGTTTGCACTTATTGTTGCCATAAACCACAATTACACATGTTAGTGCAATATAGGTTAAGGTATACAACGTACGTAATTAGTATCTTGACTTTGTTTTTAGTTTTATTAAAGTTAAGCAACGGAGACCAAAGAAAAGATGGAGGGACTGCATGAATCATCCAGCTGAGCCTAATAAATTTTCCTTTTGGTCTAAACATAACCTATCTTTTTCAGAGACTGTGAAAGTTTTATTTTGAATATTTCTCTTCTCAATATCTATTTTATAATGAAAGATAATTTGATTTTACAAAAAAAAATACACATTGAAGAAAGAATGAATACTTTGAGTTAAGAATAAAAGGCACACACATTCTCTAAGTATAAGTTAATAGAAGGAAAACTCGAAATAAATAAAACCCTTCAACAATACGTCTGACCAGCATGGTATAGTAGGTCAATTTTCCTCCTAGTGTGGAGGCGGCTCAAGCCCAGTATTGGACATATATGAGCTGAGTTGACTGAATGATGAGATGAAATATAAGCGCTTTTCCGGGAAAGACTTTTCTGAAATTGAATCGTTCTTTAGTTTTTAATTTAAGAATATTATAGTTAAAAGAAATAGTTTTCCGGGTGGTGACGGAGTAAGAATACAATTCACCACTCCCTATCTTACCCGTGGGTGATCGTAAGAGACGACTAAGGGATATACAACGCATATAACATCTATGCAAGAGAAGGAAAACTCGAAACAAAACTCTATACCAACACGTCTGACCAGCGTGGTATAGTAGGTCAATTTCCCTTCCATGGTGGAGGAGGCTCGAGCCCAACAGTGGGACATATATGAGCTGAGTGATTGTTAGAAGAAATATAACTCTATATTTTATATATCCATTATATATTTTTTAACTAAAGAAACCTTGACTTCGTAACTAATATTCTATAGATTATAATATACAAGGTGGAGACGACCATACGACAATAATTTTAATTTTGTGTATCTGATGACTTGCCCAGCCGGTATACAAACTTTGAATATAATATGTCGTATAGTTTAGCCACAGCACATTACTTTGTATTATTAACATTTTCCACACTCTGTATAAAAAAAAAAAAATATTCGCCTATCACTAAGAGATCAATGACCTCCCGCACCGCATCGGTATAAACTAATATGAAGGTAGTATCTACATATCGCCATGTTTACCACTACAAGTGTTCGCCAAACGCAATACAAATCAATGCATATTATACCTTATTCCTGAGTCTTAAGATCCATATAAACCGTGTCATCAGATTTAGATGAGAAATTTAAAACTACTTAATGCGGCATTATGAAAGAAGATCTCGATCTCATGTCAACTGAAAGTGCGAAAGGGACAGTTTTCTTGTTTCACTTTATTGTTCAAAACTATTATAATAGGTCTGTAGGTCAGTGTGGCATCGTGATCCTGTGACGTGAACATCGCGTCGCATGTGCTATTTATGATATGCAAATTGTGACTGCTGCCTACCTAGTTAACTAATTTTGTTTATGACGTTTAAAAGTATGATTTGTGCGAAATAGGACGTTTTTTTTTTCGAAAGTGAACATGTACTATACGAGTAGGTAACTGTAATTTTTTAAGTGAATTGTGCGAAATTAGACGCTTACTTTGTGTTAGAATAGTAATTTTTTTCTCATTTACAATGCCTCGTTATAATTACACAGCTTCAGAGTATACAGATTGACAAAGCTGCATTTCCGTGACATTCTCCGTGAATTAAAATCATTTTAATTCACGGAGAATGTCACGGAAATGCAGCTTTTAACAGAGGTTGATAATGGAGGACCTAAAAAAATTGAATTGTACGATCTTTCGACAAGTTGAAATACATCGCCGTCAATGGCGACCTGTTAACAAGAGTTCGAAATATTTTAAGACGATATAATTTGTGCGTTCGGGCCCATAGCGCACATATCGAAAATTTAAAAGTTTAACGACCAAGTGAATTATTAAAGTTATCGTGTTTATAAATTTAATAAAATAATCAAGTGAGAACGAATAGCGCCCAAAACATTGGGTGTTGATATTTACCTACGTTGAGAAGTCGTAAACTATGATACTTGCTTACGCTTGCGCGCCGACCACAGGTTAGTGAACTAATATTTACAAAGAGTGTTCTATTTTGTTTCAATATTTATGATAAAAAGATTGTTTGAAATTTTTTTTTTAATTTGCATGCGAGGACTTTTTTGATAAGTTCAAAATACTCCTATACACTAGTATTGACGGTGTTTTCATTTATTGTCGTATTGACATCTCCACTCTGTATAAGGTAAAAATAGGTTTTAAACCTATTTCTTAAACTATGGCGTATTGGAGTTAGGTGTCAACAGCTAGAATTGTTAGAATAGGTGCTATTTGTCAAACAGAAAACTGTCCGTTAAAATCAGTTAATATATTAGCAAGGAACTTCTTGTAGAATTCGGCGTATCACAGGGAAACATTCTTGTTCCCACGTTTTTTCTCTTCTATATTAATGAGATGTGTAAACTGGTCTTAACTAATGATAAATTGTGAACATACGCAAATGAAACTGTACTACTTTTTACTGGTTCAAAATTGGAATACGTTTTCAAAATGGCACAGGTTGGCTTTAACAAAGTAATTCAGTGATTAGGCGATAACAGATTATCACTTAATAGTAGTATTTGGGAGTAATTATTGATGAAAATCTGAGCTTCGTACAGTATATTGAAGTATTGACTACTAGAATCCGCAAAAGCATCTCCATCTTTAAACATTTCAGGCACTTACCTGAACCACTAATCCTAAAGATGGTTTATTCCATATGTTAATTCTTACTAGGATATTGTATTCTTTCATGGGGTGGTGCATGAAAGTCAAATCACGAACTGGAAAATGCACAAAGGACCGTTTTGAAAGTTTACATTCATGCCATTACGGTATCCTACAAAACAACTATATGAATATTGTAAAGTTACGTAAGTACGTTATCGCACTGTTAGAGTGCGATAACGTAAGATGAATACCATATTATATTAAAACAACATTCATTGAGTAATCAATCAAACCGTCTTTCTATATCGCTAACGCATTTGCACACACACACACGCGCACCCGTAGACGCACACACGCAAACGTACACGCACACGCGCAGACGCACACACACACACACGCACGTACACATGCACACACGCACACACACACACACACGCACATATACACACGCACGCACCCGAACGCGCACATGCAAGCAGGCAGGCACACGCAGACCCATACACAGCACAATAATACACACAAAGGTTTATTACTAATACCTTACCTTACTAATTTTATAGAATTTACTTATTGTTGGAATTGGAATGCTCCAATGGTTCGGACATGTGGAAAGAATGCCAAACGAACGTCTGGTTAAGAAGATATACAATGCGAAAGTGGAAGGATGTAGGTACCGGGGGAGACCGAGACTCGCCTACATAAACCAAATTGGTCATGTACTGAAGGAAGGTGGAGTCAAGAGTCTCCGAAACCGGCGAGCGTGTATAAAGAGAATTATGAATGTTGAGGAAGTGAGTGAAGTATGCAAGGATAGAGTTCTCTGCATCATCTGCGTAAAGCAGAGCAGTGACCACTGAGTCGCCTATCTGGACTCCCACATTCATATCGTTCAAGTTTTTTTAAGTATCAGCAAAATATTAATCATATTAATTTTTCCTTGTACATCAATTTTATCTATATTATTGTATGCACTATCGTTTGACAATAAACCGCCATGGCCCTCTTTGGTCGCCACAAGTGTGCTGTCGTCACTAGACTTAAATATTCAGCTCAATCGGACAAATTTTGTGTTAAATTTAACGTGCAAGATTAATATAGATAAATAGACAGATGAAACTATATAGAAGTTTGTAAAAAAAAAAAACAAGAAATGAAATAACAAATATATCATACCTGTCGCCAAAAATATAAATCCGCCATGATCACTACGCTTCTAATGCGTCAGTTATAAAAAATATTTATATATAAGGCCCTTTTTATTTGTTTAATAAATTATAATTTAATAGTGATAATTATCTCTAA
The DNA here is from genome assembly GCA_905163515.2 of Lymantria monacha. Taxonomy (NCBI): domain Eukaryota; kingdom Metazoa; phylum Arthropoda; class Insecta; order Lepidoptera; family Erebidae; genus Lymantria; species Lymantria monacha. Next base: position 5,641,563 of record LR991107.1, on the reverse strand, counting down.
TTAATATCTTAAAGTAGTCTTATGAAGAAAATATTTATACGTATTATACGTCATTTATGTATGTAAATATTTATTTAATCAAAATATTTTTAAAAATATGTACAAGACGATTGATACTGTGAAATGTTAGCTTGCTTATAAAAATTAATAATCTTGCGATGTTCTCTTGTATTTATAAAATTTATAGACCTTAAAAGTAAAGGCCGAACTGTTTAAATACAACGAGAATCAACGAGAACTCACTAAGCACTAACAATGTTTGCGATGCTTAATAATGGAAGAGCGTTAAATATTTTATTTTAAACTAGTTTTTGAGTACAACTTCATTTATTTATCTTATTTATTATATATTAACATTATTGTATACCAGCATTAAGTACAAAATGAAACTTAATATATGCAGTTCAGTATAATGGGTAGCCTTATCGCTATAAGTAATTTCTTCCAGGCAAGCTTTGGATGGCACTATAATGTTTCACAGGAAAAACCCGTAATTGTTAGGGTAATCATATCAAATAAATAAACCTACTATTTATACCTATATACTTTATACATACACATTAATAAATATATGCACTATTATATAAACTTTCTTCAATATTTATAATAAAATATATTAAATCATCATTCTCCTACTCTTATCCCAATTAACTGCGGTCGATACTATATGTACTCTTCTTTCATAGTACATATTGTAAAAGTTTTTGGCAATAGTTTTATGACCGACCGCCTGCCAGACGTCAACCCTCCTTGGGAATGTAATTGTTGACCATACGGCATCAGATGGAGTTGGCTCAGGTCGTTATAAGGTTCTTAGTCGTCTTTTAGGACATCCACGAACAAAGTAAGGGTTGATAGTATTCGTAGCCGCTATCACACAGCTAATTAAGGAAAATATATATATTATTAAATTTTATTAATAAAATATATTAAATACATATATATTAATAAAATATGTTAAATATCTAAATAATAATTACAATATTATATAGGATCTACGTCAATAGTAACAATCAAACAATATTAACAATCATAAATAGTGTGTCCTTACTATTTTTTTTTTAATTTCCACCGATTTAGCGTGTCTTATTTCTATAGGAAGTGCATTCCATAAACGAATAGCAGTTATGGCGAATAGTTTGCCGTTGAATGCCTCGACCCTGCCGCACACAAGGGGGGCAGTCCTCCAGCCTCCACACGAGATCGCCAGCCATAAAGACGTCACCTACCAATAGGGACCAAAGGGATCTAGTAGGGAGCGACTAACCACTACACGCTGCGTTTAAATGTGCTCATGTTGCAGAACAGCCCGTTGGAAATGGATGCCGCAGCATGCTTCGTCTGAGGCGTCAGCCATGACATCCAAACAAAGAGACGGGGCCAGCTTGGGTCCAGCCGGGTCCTACCTGGGTTCAACCGGGTCTAGGCCAGGCCACTGATAGAACGGGAAACCAGTTACCTCCACATCTACTACACCAGAAGAAGATATCATCACATACACTTCCAACACTCATATACTGATCAGCCACCTCCTTAGGCAATCCACCCGCAGATAAGCTAACCATAACCACACGCCTGTAATTGTGCAGGCGTCGAATAGACGTTATAGGTAGGGGCTACTCAAGCCCGATCTTGTGTCCACGTCCCCTCATATACAAAGAGTGTCATCTACTAGGAAGAACAATAAAGGAAGAAATACTAAGAAGTCTTTTTTTTTCACCAATCCAGCACAGTTAATGTCACGGAACACCTAAAGCCGATATTAGTAGTTATATTGGCACTTACTGACTACTTCAATATTTACTACTTCAATATTATCCTCTCCAGCCAAAATATTAACGTCACTAGTATATGCGTACTAGCGACCATTTTTCTAAATATGTCAAAAGCTTCGACATTCTTCAACATGAACTTCTATTATTTCAAATAGAAAAATATGGGATCAGGGATAAAGCTTGGGAATGGCTAGTAAGCTTCTTAAATGATTGATTACAAAGTGTAGAAATCCCACCATATGTAAGACATAATAAATTATTGCACTGTTCTACATTCAAAGTTATTAAACGTGGAGTACCACAGGGAAATAGTCTAGGTCCTCTTCTATTTTTATTATACGTTAATAAACTCTCTAATGTAACCATAATAAGTAAAAAATAAATGCTTTTTCTATGCTGATGACATAAACAGTGTAGTTAGTTTTACAAATCTCCATAATACATTCATACATAATCACTTGTAATTTTAGGAACGCCATGAGTTCGCTAATCATTCATTTTGATCAGTCCGTTTTTATGACGACAATAATGGGTGACTTCATCTTAGAGGCGGATAAATTAAAATTATTCATAGTATAAAACATGGATTAAGAATATAATGTATATATAACCATTAACCTATGGGTTTTTTTTATTTTTTTGTGTTAAGCAAAACTGGCGGTAAAAACAATAAAAAGTCCTGAATAATATGTATGAACACCCAGCGACTAAGGCCGCCTTAAGAAAATTAAAGGTGTAACATGCATTTGCAGATAGTAGAATTTTAAGCAGGCGCATGAACAATGGTTTTCTCAAATTTTGAAGTTATAAGTAATTAAAAAACGTAATATTTAACTCTAATATACTTTATATTCAACTAAACCGGTCTAAAGCTGCTTATCCTAGTAATTAATTCACCTTCTTTTCATTTCCTATTTTCGTGTGTTCCATTATTTTCTAATGATCTTCTTTTGGTGTGTTTACCACATGGTTACTTTTAACTTTATTAAAAAAAAACCATCTGATGCGTTTTAGTTAACAAATACATTCCCAAGGAGTGTTGACGTCTAGCAGGCGGCCGGTCATAAAATTATTGTCAATAAGTTTTGCAATATGTACTATGAAACAAGAGTACACATTATATCGACCCCAAGTAATTGGGATAAGAGTAGGAGATTGATATTTCTTAGTATTTTTTCGACCCTCACGTAAATGAAATAGTTCTATCCATAGATGAGGTCTATTAATTTATTAAACAATTTATCAAAGTCCACTGCTGCCATAGGTCAGTGATCTTGTCACAAAGAGGAGTATTTTTATGTAGGTCCATAACTTTTTTCTAGGTTAACCGATTTTGTTGATTATTTTTTTATTTGTAAGCTATTGTTTCCCATGTGGTCTAAATTTGATTAATATCTGGCAAGAAGTTTTTGAGTTATCTTCAGTAACCCGCATTTGGTTAACTTCTACAGCATTGCTTTGAATTCCCTCCCTTTATGCAGGAGGTTTAATCTCAATAGTGGGACATATATGGACTGAGAAGAAGAAAAACATATTGTTATAGGTACGTACTGGAGCTACTAACTCTGCAGAACATATGTCCTGGACAGGAATATGCCTGTACAATAAGGTGGTCTCTATTAACAATAAATATTCGGGTAGGCACCTATATTAATTAAGAAGACATATTTTATAAGACATAAGAGGATAGCAATCCAGAAGGGAGTTACACAAGCTATAATCACATTACCGGTTGTTTGCACAGACAGAGCAATCATCATACAAGTTTATAGGCCTTACACAGCTGTGCCTTGGCAGCTCGAGCAGGATGAGGTTAGCTGAAAAACAACTCCATGGCTGATTGTAAATACCATCAAGAAACGGGGACAGAATTAATCTGTTCTTTACTTGTTTACTTTTATTATTTATAATTAAATTTAAATACATTTGTTGCTCATTGTAAAAATAGTTAGTCATTACTTCTCGCAAGCTTAATTTGTGTCTTAGATTTGACGTTTATCACACAGGTCTAATCTTTAAAACGTATCTATAGTTTTTTAAAGTTATATGATTATAAGAAGGAAAATGGTGCATTTTTATCTAAACTTGTTGTTGTATGTTTTACTATATCAGTCATCGTTTTTATTAAATTAAATACATGCTCAGGGTCAATTTTGTTTTTAAGAATTTTAAAATTAGAATTTATTTTGTATATTCATCCATACTTCGCATTACAAGACTACAAGACTTCGCACTACGACATAATATTAACACTATTTAGATTTTAGGTAAATAACGAATAGTAAAATAAAAAAAAGCAAACGAAACGTAAGGTTGATGATGGGGGATTTATATTTTTGGAGACAGGTACGATTTTGTTTCTTTTTTTACTGTTTTTGGTGTGAAAACTTATTTAAGCGTGGTTTGTACTTTACAAGAGGAAGTTATCACTTCAATAATAACTTGTACAACAAAGTACAAAACTTGCTGTTTAGGATTTTGCCTTGGAATATGATCGCTGCCTAAATATTGTCAATCTCTCTTGTGAATATAGTCGTTCAATACATTAAGCCGTTGTTAGTCGGCTTTTATGACATTTATAAGTAATTTTTGAGCCAGATATAGCATCGATGTGTAACTATGGTTATTATTTTATGGTGACGACATGTTATGTAGTGTATTTTAACTGCAAGGTAAGTTGGAATAAATATACAAAAGTTACCACGTTATCATTTCGGTTGGGTTTATATGAACTAATTTGGCGATTTTTTTTTCAGTTATTCGTTTTGTTAGCAGTTATTTTCTGTGGATTAGGCTCGGGTTTGATGATTGCATTTCCATCAGTATTAACTCCAGCACTTGTGTCAGCAAACAATACTGATATCAGCTCTACTGCGGAGTAGGCATCTTGGATAGGTATGTTAATATTTTGAGATGTTTAAGCTAACATGTTTCCTATGATGTATATCTGAATATTGTCTGTGGAGTGATGGTTTTTCTAGAGTTAACTCGTGATAGAGTTTCGCATCTGGTGCGGACATTTTTTACATTATTTGGAAATATAATATCCAGGTACCAAGCCGCCGGGACGTCAATCGAAAGAGTAAAACCGCCGTACGGGCTACTGAATAAAAAGACCGGTTGCTAGTGGCCCGCCCGCCTTTTTTTAATAAAACTCCCTGCATTAAGGAAATAATCGCAATACACCCAAACTCAGTACACTAATAATTTTGAATTTGTATTTTACATCATGATAACCTTTGATTCTCTCTCTAGATTGCACTCTGGGTTAAAATGGCAATATTACACAATCATCTTCTCCTTTAACCTAATGACTTGGCTTTATCCAATAGACTTTATCAAATAATTTTTACGACTTTTCAAATATATACATGAAAATATAGGTATTTTTTTTTTATTGCTTATGGTGGCAACCGAGCAGACAGTACACCTGATGGTAAGTGTCACTGCCACCTATAGACCTTCGCAATATCAAGTGTATAGCTAGACCGCTGCCTACCAATACAAACCCCAAACCCACCCCAGTTAGGCTACCGGCTCTCTCACTCACCGAACGAAGACTCTACTACTTAGCTCTAAGCCAGACATCGTGTTAATCGATTGGCTACAGCGCTACAATAATTGTCGATATCACTATTCTCCATAACGGCAATCTCGTGAAGGCTGAGAAAAATAAACTATTGAAAGTAATAAAATATCATGACTTAGTCCACCAGATTGTCGACGTATTGGATGGGGACACGGTGATCGTTGTGCCGAAAGACATTTCAAAGAACTGTCTAATAGCCAGGTCCTTCAACCATCACTTTAAGAGGCATGTCTTAGGTGGTTTCAATGGAGTGATACAGAGGGAACTACTTATAGACAGGGAGCGCAAGAAAGTTTCTCTTTTAGGAGCCCTACTAACCGGCGCAATATATATATATATATATATATATAACATTTAAAATGTATTTAAAAGTATTGTTAAAATCATTTTTTTTTATATAAGCCTCTATATAAATTCTCTTCTTTACTGTGGTAAAAAATATGTTTCTCAATTAATTTGATGGTTACTGCTATAGTTTGTATTCAATAATTTAGTGTGATATTATCCACTATACGGCGAATAATGGAACTAATGTATTGGAGCACTAGATAATTTCTTAATAATGTCTTCATTTCGTGTGCAGTTTTCCATCAACATTGTTCGAAGCATAAATTACGTATGTAAATTGGTATTACAATCTTTTCGACAATTAGCTTCGAATAGACAGTAGCTATCGAGAAATGTCTCACTAATTAATTTAAATAAGACATTTAAAAGTATATATTTGTGTTTAAATTTATTTAATAATGCTTTAAATGTAATGACAAACAACAAATTTAAATTTAATTAATTAAAATATATATATTTTTTTCTAACAATGTAAGGTGACATTTGTTCATTCGTAAGGCTATCAAAGTCCACTGTTGGAAACAGGCCTCCATAATGGAGAATAATGCCACGGCAAGGGAGCTGCCGCCCTCTTCTCCGGTGATCTGTCCACTAGTTTTTCGACTGCCACGTGAAAGAAGAGGCTAGTAACAATTGTATTCTTAGCCTGTCACAACATGGATTATAGTTATGACTACATCTGATTTGGATTAAATATTAATCAAATTGGAAGAATGCGCAACATTATTGAAATTACAAAATATTTTGTAATTTAATTCGTTATAAATTGCTTTAGTTTTCAAAGTGACCAGAAGTATTGGATATTGGTAACGATATTATAACCACGATAAATAAAAAGTATATTTTTAATATATGCTATGTTTATGTATATCAGTGTACTGACTTTTGTGTCTACGGTTTGAATATGTCAAAGCTTTCCTACGAGTGAGGAATAATGCACTAATTGCCATGTTCGGCAGGCGTTGACTATTGCACTTAGTATTATAGGTTGGCTGGGGGATTCTTTCTCCACCATCTCTTTGTATTCTCTATGCAAACTTCCACGGGCAAATAACAGATAAACATATTGTATTCTTAACCTACAAGGGTTAATGAAATTTCCCTAGGGCTCTTCTATAATCATAAATCTAAAATATCATTAATTAATAGAAATTATGAAACCCTAGCAAGCTTGCCTGGTTAGTTGGTGTAATGAACCAATTTCCCTGCCTTCATGAAGCTATAAGGCGTTAAACAAAGAGATGTAAAAAATAAATTATTAATGTTTACAAATTTCTTTTACAGCTACAATTAATGGATTCGCTTCCTCAATCGGATTATTCATGTTATCACCGATTCTACAAATTTCTGGAAGAAAAGTAACACACATCGTTGCCAACTTCTTTCTTTTAATTGGCTGGATTACATTTCCCTTCGCCCAAAACACCGCAGCGCTTTTCGCTGCAAAAATATTTTAAGGTTTTAGCATGCTAAAACCTTACAATTAATAGATTACAATCCATAGATAGTATATTACACCACATAGTATATAGCATAGTAGATTACAACCCATGGGTTGTATCTACATCAATAGCATGATCATCAGCGAATACTCTAATACTGAAAGAAGAGGATACTTTATAACTGTAAAGAATGCATTTTTGTCCTTCGGATCATTATTGTGTCACGTGTTCTCTTTGTTTTGGAAGTGGCTAGAAATTGCAATTTTTGGCATTATGATATCTATACTTGCTATGGTATTGACATTATTTTGTCCGGAAAGACCTTCATATTTGGCAATGAAAGGTCGCGTTAAGGACTGTGAGAAATCCTTTGTTTGGTTATATGGTGGTGGAACATGAAGGAACTAAATGCCTTGATCTCATCACAAACAAAGAAACTTCAGCATCCATCTATGGAGAAATGGTACGAATCCTTATTTAAAAGTGATTTTTGAAGCCCTTTATTATAGTGTCACTGTTAACTTTGCTTTTAGATTTGTGCGGCAAATATTATTTCGTTGTATTCATTACATTCATAGTCGATAGCTACTTACTGTTCTGTAGGTGCAGATGTATTGATAATTGTTGCGTTAATGACATCTTGCTATGTTATCTGCCTTTTCAAGAGACGCTCAATGTTATTGTGGTTTGGTATCTCTACAGTGGCATTAGTGTTTTTAATTTGTTTACTTGTAGTTTTAAAGTTATCTAATGTAGCATGGCTGACACCTGCTTTGATTCTGCGGTTATGTTTCCTAGTAAATATTGTTATTATACCAGTATGTATAAATACCCGATACGAAACGAAAAATGATGTCACAAACGGGGTTCGAACCCGCACCTATTGGGAATCCGGCCCAACCGTGCTGCCACTTACACCATTGTGAACTATTTTAGGACATGCAATGTCCGATAGATGGCATACGTCACCTTGAAGACGTAAGATATAATATGATTCGAAATTTGCATGTCCTAAAATAGTTCACAATGGTGTAAGTGGCAGCACGGTTGGGCCGGATTCCCAATAGGTGCGGGTTCGAACCCCGTTTGTGACATCATTTTTCGTTTCGTATCGGGTATTTATAAATAATTAAGCATATTAAATGCTAAAAATTTCAGTAATTTGAATAACAAGGTTGTGTCATCGTTTAATACAATTCTAACTGTAAAGTTTGAAGTGTTAAGTCTATACAATGTGTAAACATTGTCCGATAGATGGCATACGTCACCTTGAAGACGTAAGATATAATATGATTCGAAATTTGCATGTCCTAAAATAGTTCACAATGGTGTAAGTGGCAGCACGGTTGGGCCGGATTCCCAATAGGTGCGGGTTCGAACCCCGTTTGTGACATCATTTTTCGTTTCGTATCGGGTATTTATAAATAATTAAGCATATTAAATGCTAAAAATTTCAGTAATTTGAATAACAAGGTTGTGTCATCGTTTAATACAATTCTAACTGTAAAGTTTGAAGTGTTAAGTCTATACAATGTGTAAACATTGTCCGATAGATGGCATACGTCACCTTGAAGACGTAAGGTATAATATGATTCGAAATTTGCATGTCCTAAAATAGTTCACAATGGTGTAAGTGGCAGCACGGTTGGGCCGGATTCCCAATAGGTGCGGGTTCGAACCCCGTTTGTGACATCATTTTTCGTTTCGTATCGGGTATTTATAAATAATTAAGCATATTAAATGCTAAAAATTTCAGTAATTTGAATACCAGTATGTTTCAATATAATTGGAGAAGTTTTCCTATTAGAACACAAAGGTAGTGGTTGTTGTGTCACAGGTATTGTATTCACAGTTTTATATACATTTTCATTATAGCTGTACAATCAACACAGGTGTACTGTGTTGATTGTACATACCGGAGTAGAAGGTATATACGCCATATATGGATTTTGCGTAATATTTTGTTTGGCTGGATTATACTTTGTGTTGTCGGAGACCAAAGATAAGTTCCTTACAAGAAATTGAAAATGAATTTAAAGGTAATGTAAAAAAGAGTAACGAAAGCATTTTTTTAAATGTAATTAATAATTAAATATCATACAAATCCCAAAAAATAGTTGTCGTAGTACATCCTATTAGGATTATTTTGGAATTTCATATTAAGGAAGAAATTGATTTGTACATTGTATTTTTTTAAATAATATATTATACAATTATGTTATATAAAAAATATATAATTACGTTATATACAATTTGAGATGTGCTTGTAAAATTATGAAAATGACATTTTAGTAAAATGGCCTGGATACAAGACCTTATACTTTTTCAGAATATTTGATATACTACGAGTACGATCGGTACTTAATAGACTTAATCGCAATTTTTGAAGGGAAAAAAACATTATCTTTATTGCAGATCGAACGCAACCTTAGATTTTGTTGATTTTATATCTATATAATGTAAAGAACCTGGTGGACAGATTCTATTCTTCAGATTCTTTTGCATACATATATATAGTTGGCGAAGTCGTAGGCAAAAGTTAGTACATATATAATGACATTGATATGTGAAGCATAATAAAAATGAGAAAAATGATACGAAGACATATTAGAAGAATTAGAAAGTATTTGAAATTTCATTTATTGATTTTAAGATGTTTTACAGAGTATTGGTTATATTTTTTTTTACATATACCTCTTGACATTATAGTTTCTGGAGTTATAAATTACAATTTTATTCATAAAACTTTGAATAAAAAATATGTGTGTGCTCTTTTTTTTTGATAGGCTATGGTTTGACCATGGCCACCAAAGAAAAAGAGCGGGTTCCGGTGACACACTCGTATGGCGTGTAGAAGTATATTGTAAGGTGGATCTACAGGTTCGTACGCCACTTCTCCTGTCACCCCAGATGGATTAGCGCAGCACGGCGCACCGTAGTCCACCGCAAAAAAGCTAGGGTTTGACTATATCCCATCCAAATAATCCGAAGTGATGTGACGGAAGAGCGCTGTGGCCAGGATAAGAAGTAGGTATTATTGTAGGAAATAGAAAAATGATTGTGGTAATTATTTGAAATAACATTAGATTTACAGATTCTATCGCGTTTTTATTTCATTGTTAATTGCCCGACGTTTCGAACACTACAGTGTTCATGTTGGAAACCTCCGGCAATTAAAAAATTAATTTCAAACGCAATAAAATCCGTAAAACTAGTTTTATATCAAATGTGTAATACTCGCGTAAAGATTAGAAGTCATTGTGGTAAATCTATTAAAATATAACATCAGTGACTTTATTAAAAAATATAAATTAAAGAAGACGCCTACTGATCAGAACATCTAAAATTTTGCATGGCGAATTTATTAAGGCATTTGGCACTCGCATCCTCGAACGTTGAAAGCCCGTCTTTATTTTTTTTTTTTATTATCGCTAATGGTTTATTGCTAATTGGCAAACGAGCAAGGAGCACACCTGATGGTAGGTGTTACCGCCGTCCATGGAACTTTGCAATACCAAGGATATAGTTAGGCCGCTGCCTACCAGTGCAAACCCACCCAGTTGGGCCTCCAGCTCTCTCGCTCACCGAACGAAGTGCGATATCACATTGCCATTACTCAGACGTCAATCTCCTGCGAGAGTGTGGTACTACCCCGGCCGGCCTATGGCTGTTTACAGAAAACTGTCAACAACGTGATTCTACCACTATCAATCAACAACAACCTTTTGCGCTTAAATATATTAACACTAGATAAATTTTGAACAATAATCTGCGTAACAAGCCATTAGAAATATTGACATTTTTTTTTTTGCGGTGGTCGCACCGGTCCGATTTGGCGGGGCGCAAACACGTTATGGTCGCACGTCCATAACGTGTTTGCGCCCCGCCAAATCGGTCCGGGTGCGACGAACGAGGCGGCGCGCAACCCTATAGACCCACCCTGCAAGCACCTCTCTTCGCCGTGCGAGCGGGCCACCGGTACTCGATCTTTGTCTTCGGTGGCCCGCCCGGCGGTTTACCCTCGCGGGTTTCTCTCATGTCGACGCCCTGACAGCTTTCACCGTCGGGGCGTCACCCTCACGCGGTGGCCTCGCGTCGGGTGACCAGACAATTCCCCGGTCCGATCACCCGAAGCCTCGGTTAGGGCGGCATCAGGCGCAGATACTCGCGCCTGCGCCGTCCCGGCCGCTGACGGCGGCCCGAGTCACGGGAATCTTCCCAGACTCGTTCCGCCACCTCCTTCTGCGAGATGACAGCCTCGCAGAAGGCGGCGACTGCGTCCCAGTTCCTGACGCTGTCAACCATCGCTTTCGCGACAGCCGGCAGCGTCAGGTCGGCATCGATAACAGCGACGAGGTCACGGCGCTGCCCGTCCCAGCTCGGACATTCCTCGAGCGTATGTTGCGCTGTGTCCTCGTCACTACTGCAATGGTGGCAGGACGGAGTCCACTCCCTATATGCGACCGTGTGCAGGTACAAGCTGAAGCAACCGTGCCCCGACAATACCTGCACCAGCCGAAAGGAGAGGACTCCGTGCCGCCGCTCCATCCACTCCGTCAGTACGGGCCGGAGGGCCTCAACGGTAACAACACCATGTCTAGGTCTCTCCAGCCGCGTTACCCAACGGGCGATGACGTCTCGACGGGCTTCCTCGCGCCAGGTGGCTATCTCGCTAGACGATGGGGAGCCACCCTCGTTGCGCACTGAAGTTACCCGCCGGTAGAGGTCGGAGAGCATCTCCACCTCTAGGTCCCATGGGGGTGTCCAGGCCAATAGGCATGCCGCCTCGGTTGACAACGTGCGGTATCCGCGGATGGTTCTGACCGCCATGGCTCTCTGTGGGCGCCACAGAAAAGGCCTGAGCTGGTCAGAGATCTCGCCCACAGGGGTGCGCCGTACATTGCCATTGAGCGGATCACTCCCGCATACAGCCGTCGGCCCTCGAAGCTGGGTCCGCCCACGTTCGGCATAAGCCGCGATAGGGCGGACGCCGCACCGACCAGCCGGGGAGCAATCCTGTGGAAATGCTCCCGGAACCACCAACGCCCGTCAAGCACCAGACCCAAATACTTCATATGGGCCTGCATACTGATGTGAATGGAGTTGACGACTAACGAGGCGCCGACAGGCAACCTTATACGGTGCCCATGGAATAGAAGGGTCTCCGTCTTATTTAGGGCCACCCTGAGCCACAGCGCCTCGATTCGCCTGACCATCTCCTCGGTGCCGAGAGTGGCCAGGCTCGCCGCCTCTTCGAGTGTCCTGCCCCGGGCTGTGACGAGCGTGTCGTCAGCATAGTATATCACGCTCAGCCGGGGGGGGAGACTCCCTCTCAACGCCCAGTCGTAACCGATGTCCCACAGAGTCGGTCCCAATACCGACCCCTGCGGAACACCGCACGACATGGGCATCCGCATAATGTCCCCTGCGGGACTATTAGAAATATTGACATCAGTAACTCTGTCGGTTTCAGGATAGGTAGCAAGAATTCTACACAGGTGAGTGACTTATATTATAAGGACTAAAGAATTCAATTTCAGGTTGTCCTTGCATGCTTTCCATTTCATTCGAAGTTGAAGCTATGACGTATATTTTTTTTACCCAAATTTATTATTTCAAAAATTTTTAAGGATAAGAAGTTCAATACGATTAAATGGAGTTAAGAAATTAAATACAAAATTCAGAAGATGTTAGTGATGTCATTAGATGTCACCATCATCATTCTGCTCTTATCTCAATTACTTGGGGTCGATGCAATATGTCACTCCATGTAGAAATTTCAAAAACTATTGGCAACAGTTTTATGACCGGTCGCCTGCCTGTAGTCAACTCTCTTTGGGAGTGCAATTGTTAACCAGACGGGATCAGCTAGAGCGGGCCCGGTCGATATAAAGCTCTTAGTAGTCTTTTGCAAAATCCACGTGCGAAGCAGGGGTTATTATTATCTATAGCCATAGCCATTGCTGCCACACGATTAGATGTCCAATTACGAAGTGTACAGGAGGGATGCATCAAGTACGGATAGTATTTATTGTAGCTGATATTGTATACGTAAAAGAAATTTAAAAAGTCGCAAAATCGGTTTTATTTTAAGAGCACACACAATTATAATAGGCTATAGGCAGAGAGAGACAGTTGTTATACAAAATTATCTTCAATTAGCTTCAAGATAATTATATATTGGAGTTACTAACGTATTACCGACCAAGAAGTAATTTGAAGTTATTATATTTATAAAGACTTAAACCAAGTATTTATAACAATGGCACCTGTGAGTAAAAGACATACTACAGGATGAAATTGATGAGAATAATAAACAGCGACATCTATTTGAATAAAGTTACAAGTGACAATATAATCCCTATCTTTTATATTATAAATGCGAAAGTAACTCTTTACGAGAATCTGTTGATTTGTTATACTTTCACAGAGCAACCACTGAATCAGTTTTAATGCAATTTAGTAGAAAAGTAAACTTGAGTTTGGGAAAGAACATAAGTTATCTTTTAACGTAAAAACGTTTGAGGGGTTGAAATAGGGGACTAAAGTTTGTATAAAAACTTCGTTGTTACCGAAGATAAAGCCTTATGACTTAGTATTTGGCACTTGATATGAAATAAATATCTATTTGTTGCCTTTTAGGAATTTCGATCTAGATAGAGCTAAAATAGAAGTTGTAAGTTTGTATATAGTAATAGTCCGAGTATTCTATCAACTAACAGCTGATACTACCCGTATCAGGTACCTAAAATTTTGTACACGGCTTCCTTTTATAATGTATGAGAGCATTAAGTAAAGTTTTTATGTATCTTCGTCCCCTAAGACGTATAAAAACGTGAGATGCCATTGGCTAGAAAATCAAAACTGCTGAAGCTACTTATATCAAGCTAAGCCTTTTACTTATATAAATAAATAACGAATACAGTTTTTATTTCAAAGGGATGAAATTATGGATGTTTCATTATATAAAATACAAAGCTGAGTAATGTATCAAAGATAGCTGAAACTACTGGGACCAGGAACGTTAAATTTTGCTCACGGCCTCATTCGCCCCGTAATTCCTCAGACGATTTTCATGACGTGGATACTAGGGGTTTTTCTGTTGTGTTCTTAATTCGTCACCACGCATTTTATAAACTTCGACTCAGGTAATATACGACTGACTGTTAAATGAGTAAAATTAGCGCTCCACTAAACCGCCTACCCATAGTCCGGTCAATTTAGACATTCGAAGCTACGTAAATTCCCAACAAGTTGAAAATCAGTAAGATTGTTTAAAATATGTTTAAAAATAAAATTTGAAAGATCCCCATCTTTCCCCTGTATGGAAAAAAATATTGAAGGTCAAAGGTCAAAAAAATGAGTTTATCGCGATTTTCAGCAAAACGGTAAGTTTTATCATAAAATACTTCAGACAAAAATTGTAGATCATAAAATTATCTACAAAAAATGTGTAAATACTCTTTTTCCTATGAACCACCATTTTTGAGATATAACGATTCAAAAAAGGTGGAGTCAAGAGTCTCCGAAACCGGCGAGCGTGTATGAAAAGAATTATGAATGTTGAGGAAGCGAGTGAAGTATGCAGAGATAGAGTTCTCTGGCACTCTGTTCTCTCTGCCTACCCTGCCAGGGATATGGCGTGATGATATGTATGTATGTCGATAATCGTCATAATATGCATGAGTACGCCACGTATATACGCGTACATCTCTACAGTTGTAATATATGTTAAAATGTGTTTCTATCGGTCATTTTAACTTACACCTATAATATAAAATATACATAAGTTATAAACTATAAGAATATGACCAACTTCCAACCCCCGTCTGGCTGAGACCCTAGCGGTCTACCTGATAACCAAGCCATTCTTGAACTTGGTGATATACCCGAAAAAGGTGTTGATGAGCAGCAACTGAGTTGTTAATATCAAAATCTACATATTTTAACATATATTACAACTGTAGAGATGTACTTGTATATACGTGGCGTACTCATGCATATTATGACGACTACAACTTTTTGAATCGTTATATCTCAAAAATAGTGGCTCGTAGGAAAAAAGTATTGATACATTTTTGTAGATAATTTTATGATCTACATTTTTTGTCTGAAGTATTTTATGATAAAACTTACCGTTTTGCTGAAAATCGCGATAAACTCATTCTTTTGACCTTTGACCTTCAATAATTTTTTTTTCCATACAGGGGAAAGATGGGGAACTTTCAAATTTTATATTTAAACATATTTTAAACAATCTTACTGATTTCTGCTTGTTGGGACTTTATGTAGCATTACTCTTATTTTTTTGTCTAATTTGACCGGACTACCAGCCGAGTTTACAGAATGTGTTTTATTTTAAGTTTGCCTGCAACTTTCAATTTATTTTTATGATACAGAAAAAAAGGAGTGGTATACTACGATATTGTAGTAAATTCCAATAGGGATATTGTTATTAGATTTTATTCTTCTGGATTTTTTATTTTGTTTCTTTCTGAATCCTCTGGATAATAATATTAATAATATTTATTTATTCAGATCTCTTATGTAGCTAGCTTACAAACATATTTTGACTTTCTATACTAATTAACATATTTTCATAAGATTAGATACTCTGATCTTAAACTAGGCCTAGGCCTAGTTTAGGCCTATACTATAAGTATCAGAGCACCTGCCATCATGTACAACTAAATCAACCTGTAATTAATGTTTCATGGTACTCAAGAGTAAGAGAGAGTGAGATTATATGAGAGAGTATATACATATATTGTTGATTATATGAGAGTGATGGCATGTGATGCAGTGCTTGCGTGCATGCGTGCGTGTGTGTGTGTATGTGTGTGCGTGTGTATTTGTGTGGCAGATTAGGTGGTAGATCCTTTACTTTAGAAATTGTAAAAGTTTTTCTGTTTCAGCGTACTTCAAGGTATGCAACCCCAAGAGTCAATGCAATAGGTGATCAAGGACTCACATAGAGCTTTGTAGATAATCTTCATGAGTTTAGGGTTTGCACTTACACCATGCTGATGTATGTTTTTGAAAACTTTTATTAATTTACGAACATGGGTAGTTATAAGTTGAATATGGGGTTAAAATGCAAGCCTATTATCTATTATAACACCCAGATATTTGTACTTTCAGTTCTATTGATAGATGAGCAGTTGCAGGTGTATGCACGCAAGAAGAAGCAAGTATGAGAGTGTGTTATGATTTTGTAAGCGCCTACTGATAGTTGCGCATAAGGAACACCTTATGGAAAAAGTTATATACTTAGTTTTCTAAGTGTTTAGACAGAGTAGGTTGCTTTTTAGCAAATTTAAAATTTTATTAAAACCAACTTGAGTAGTAGTTAAAGCTTCTTCCTAATTGTTACCCCTGAAAATACAAGCATCAGCAAAGGCGATTAGACGCCCATTTTGCAGTGATACGTTACATAATTCGTTCATGTATGCTAGAAAGAGAATTGGACCAAGAATGCTACCCTGGGAAACATCATTGGTAACATCAAGAGGGCTATTAGTATTTTCATTAATACGTACGTATTGGGGTCGTTCCGTTAAATAGTCCCGAAATAATGCTAGTAGATAACTTCTTACTCCTATGTGTTCAAGTTATATAACAACAAATCAATTGACACGATGTCGAACGCCTTGACTAAGTCCTATAAAGATTGTTAGACATTTTAGACCTACATAGAGTTTTTTTACCAATGTATCTGTCAATTTGAACACTGCGTCAGAAGTTGATCGCATATTTCTAAAACAAAATGGATTTTCTGTGATCAAGCCCTTATTTTCTAGGTAGTTCATTAATCTGTTATTAAGGATATGTTAAAGAATTTTTGAGAATGTTGCAATTATGGAAAAGGGCCTATAATTGTGAATAAGTGTTTTATCACCATCTTTATATATAGGTGTTATGACTGATTTTTTGAAGGTGTTTGGAATTATCCTGTTCTAGATAGAAATGTTACAAATATGTAATAAGAGAGGGGCTAGTACTTCTTTATTTTCTTTACTATTTTTGCAGGAATATTGTCCCTTCCAATTGAACTAGTACTTCACTAAGGTCCAGGTGAACCGTCAAATCAAATGTTACACGACGATAATACATTTTCAAAAATTTTTCTTGATTTCTTTTAATTTGAATTGAACACTATCTGGAGTCCACGGACAAAAGCGCGTTATAATGATCTGTTATACTGTGTTTTACCACCAAGTCGGAACATGGGAAAGAAGACTTTATAAGAACGTGATCTAAACAATCTTCAAAGCAGTCTATGCATAGTGGTTAGATTTAAGTAATTTTGTGAGTTATGATCTGTGTTCTATGGTTTAATATCGATATTTATGTCACCAATAATCACAATGTGTTCAGAGTTGCTCAAGGTCGCTAAGAAACTGTTTAGATTACGAAAAGATCTGTATTACGAAACGTTGGAGGTCTATATAAGGCTATGATATTTATGGCGTTCTGTACTGTGGTTATAATACAGTTGGCTTCAGAAAAAGTCGCCTCAAAACTAGGTCCTTTTTGAAATATAAGATGATGGCATCGTTTTGATTATAGCATGTTTGAGAGCACATAGAAAAGTACTTATCGATTTGAGGTATGTTATTATTACAGGAAAGCCAGCATTTCGTAAGTATTACCTATAATATCCGGTGGAATATTGATTCTAACCAAGAGTCTTAAAATATCTGGCAACTTTTTATTGTACTTCGTATATTTTGTGCAATTATCGGTTAGTTTAGTTATATCGGTTAGTTTTGAGATGATTTGACATACGAAGTGCATTCTTTGGGCTCGCACATAAACGATTTAAACAAATTCATTTCATCCAGATTGATCACAGTAGACGCTATATCAGCCATTCATATAGATAATCAAAATTAAAATAGGAATCAAACAGTACCATACAGTTTCATAGGATGTTAGTAGTAAAAGATGCAACCTTGAGTCGTTTGGAAATAGAACCGTTTTAATTAAATTATTTTGGTTTTGCATTTTCTAAAGAATTTAAAATTATAATTTATGTTCCAAACTATAGTTGAAGCTATTATTCTCCTGTCAGATAAATAGTATAAAATATGTACAAGTACATTTGAACATAGCACACAATTTTTAAATAGGATGATATGATAGGTATATTATGTCAATATATTATATATAACCATAGCGGACTATCTATAATAATATATCAATCAGATAAAATATCTTTTATTTTAATCCCATGTGGCGTAAGCACGTTGAGAATACAATTTACCCCTATCGCGTCTGCGAGCTCGCAAAAGCGGACACCCGCACACCCGAGTCTACTGAATCAATTCCTAACGCAATTAACATACACTTGTCTGTTTCCTAAATTATAGTCTAAGGCAGTATATACGCCATACAATATTATAGATAATTATTTTTTTAAAGATTCATCATTTTTTAAAGAAAATAAAATTTTGTATAGCATCTCCTCATCATCATCATCATTCTCCTACTCTTATCCCAATTACTTCGGAGTCGACACAATATGTACTCTTCTTTCATAGTACATATTGTAAAAGTTATTGGCAATAGTTTTATGACCAGCCGCCAGATGTCAACCCTCCTTGGGAATATAACTGTTGACCAAAGGACATCAGATGGAACTGGCCCAGGTCATTATAAGTCTCTTAGTCATCTTTTACGACATCCACGAGCAAAGTAAGGGTTGGTAGTATTCGTAGCCGCTACCACAAAGCGATAAGGCCATATAAATAATATGTATTATTAATATTGTCTTAGGTTTTACATAAGGTACTTTAGGGGATGTGTGTGGAAATACGTACTAATATTTTAATAAATATTTATCTTTATCCATATGGTAATAGAGTAAGAATACAATACACCATATAATATAACATCTAACCAAGAGAAGGAAATTTTGTAATAAAACCTTGCACCAACCGCTACATCATTATCCGTGTGGTGACGGAGTAAGAATACAATTCACCACCCCCTATCTTACCCGTGGGTGATCGTAAGAGACGACTAAGGGATATAAAACGCATATAACATCTATGCAAGAGAAGGAAAACTTGAAACAAAACCCTATACTAACACGTCTGACCAGCGCGGTCTAGTAGGCCCGAAACCTTGTGTGCCCGATTGTTGCTTTCAGCCATCGACCCCGTGTAGCCTGGGCATAAAAATCACTCAGAATCCTAGGTACTGACGCGCGGTGAAGGGATGAATGACTGATGGGTTGTTAAGTTGCGAGCACGCTCTCCGCTAGAGTGCGGACCTGCGGACCCTCTGTGTTGCGTAACAAGTATGCTTGCCCGGGTATTATGGTCTTTGTCCAGATGGAACTCTTTTCTCCCATACTCTTGGGAAGGAACCATCGGCACGTAGTGCTGGATCTGCCCACATTCGATAAGTCAGGAAACGGCGAACGCCTCGCCGACTAGGAAGGAGCGATGGGCACTCAGAGAGTCTGCCGTTGTTCCACTCAGTGACGTGAGCGGCAGTTCTGCTGCAGAGCCCTCAAAGGACCATGGTAGTAGTACTGTCGTAAAGTCGTCCAGGAGGGATGAGCGTGGTAGTCCCGCCACAGAGGCGTCCAGCAAGGACAAGACCTGCAGCTCCGCCGCAAAAAAAAATCCGTCCAGGAGGTACGAGGTCGGCGATGCCTCAGTTCCATCTGACACACTGCACTGTGACACATTGACTGCTGCGGCAGCAGCCGGGTCATTATCGCAATTTGCGGCATTAGCCTTGAAGGCGACCTTGACGATTAGGAAGGAGGCCCTCTGAATAAGGGTGGTAGCTCTGGATCCGACTCCAAGGTGAGTGTTGTCCTTATGCCTACTTTTTTTTTTGCGGTGGGCTATGGACGTAGTCGCGCTCCGCCAAATCGGTCCGAGGCGATGGAAGAGGCGGCGCGCAACCCCATAGACCCACCCTGCAAACACCTCACTACGCCGTGCGAGCGGGTCCCCGGTACTCGATCTTTGTCTTCGGTGGCCCGCCCGGCTGTTTACCCACACGGGTTCCTCTTGAAACGACGCCCCGACAGCTTTCGCCGTCGGGGCGTCGTCCTCACGCCGTGGCCTCACGTCAGGTGACCGGACTATTCCCCGGTCCGATCACCCGAGGCCTCGGCTAGGGGTCCTTATGCCTCCTCCAAAGGTGGCCACTTTTCAAAGGGGCGAAGGGCCGTGATGGCGGCAACGTCAGCGACTTCGTCTGTGATCGATAAATTGAAGGGGTCGAGGCTCGCATGCAAGCCGAAAATGAAGTGGTTGCCGCGAGGATGGTAAGTGTGTTGTCCAACATCCTTCCCACCGGCGTGGAGGCGGCTGAGACTGCTGTGAATGGCGACGGAGGCTGCTGTGAGTGGCGACGGAAGCTGCTGTGAGACCTCCACCTGAGTGCCTGGGCACTCAGGTGGAGGTCCTGGAGGCAGTGGAGTTTTTTTCTTGACCTAAATTTACCATTAATATAAAATATTATGCAAGTTACTATAAATATTATGTTGTATCGAATAAAACAAGTCTCTTAATTTTCATCGATCCATTCAGCCCGTAGACGTCCACTGTTGGACATAGACAGTGATAGTCATAATACCAACTGAGAAGAACAAGAGATTAGATATCCAAAAGGGGTTAAGCGGATTAATCAAGTGATGTAATCATGATGCTAACAGTTTGTTGAAAAAGACCTGTCACCACATGGGTTATAGCGACTCACGTTGCTGTGACCTGGAGGGTCAGTCTAGGTGGAAATTAGCTTAAAAAGAAGTGAATGAACGTCAGCATTTAACATCTTAGTTATTTCGATATGTTCTTTAAATTTATTTACAACAAAATTGATTAATTTTGCTTACAATTCGAAAGACCGAATAATGAACACATTTGACGCTCATTGTAAAAATAGTTAGTTGATATTTCTCGTGGATATCGTTTGTGTTTTAAGAGTTCGCATTAATCATGCAGGTCTAATATGAAAAGAAATAGCTTTAGTTTATTAAAAAATATTGTGTAATAAAAAGCAATAAAATAGTGCATTTCTATTTAAATTTGTAGGTTAATATTTTTTCTACATTCATTAAAAGTTTTTTACAAATCCTGAATAAGTTAAAAAATATTGGAGTACACATTTTCGATGTAAAAATTGTATTTTAAATGCACATATTTAACTCATAAGAGACTATAAGATAATATTACTCTTTATTAAGCAAATAATGAGTAGTAAAATAATAAGAGATTAAAAAAACAAATATCTTTTATAACTGCGGCATTAACGAAACGTGAGGTTGATGATGGGGGATTTATATTTTTGGAGACAGGTATGATTCTACTATGGTTCTACTTTTATTATTTGTTTAAAAATAAAAATATTAACAACAAGCCGTATTAAGGGACAATTTCGCGTAGCTCAGAGGTTATACCTAGGTTATACCATTATACCTAGACTTAGAAACATTAGAACAATTTGCTGCCAAAACTCTATTGGCTAAGTACAATGACCCGCGATCTGACTGACGTCAATCTCCCTTGTGAGTTTGGTCGAAAATGCAGTATTATTTAATCTTGACTGATAGTTTTCTTTTTCAGCTATTTATTTTGTTAGCAATTACATTCTACGGATTAGGTTCAGGTTTGATGATTGCATTTCCATCAGTATTAACTCCAGCACTTGTATCAGCAAACAATACTGATATCAGCTCTACTGCGGAGGAGGCATCTTGGATAGGTATGTCAATATTATCTGATGTTTTAAGTAAAGATGTATCTATTTCTGTCCGATTTACGTTTTAATATTAATTATTTTTTTATTATTTAAAAAGATACCACTCTGCCCTAAGAAAATAATTCTTGTATTGTGGGGGACTTTACAAACATACAATTAACACAAAAAATATACGCCCAGACTCAGAACAAAATTTGTAGATCGCACATAGTATTGTCCTACGTAGGAATCAAACCCACGCCCCTTACACGGAAGGTGAATCTTAGCCACTAGGCCATCTGTATAGTCAATGTCTGTATTAATCACCAGTTTTCTTTAAAAGGAATGATGGTTATACTTTTGTTAATGATTATATGGTATAGTGATTTAATGTAGATTTATTTCTATTCTTGTAAGTGATATGCAGATATGACTAACATGAAAAATAAAAGGTTAATTATATTGAATTTCATATCACAATACGCCGCGGTTTACCTTCACTGCAGGTGCTAAACAGATTATGTACAGTCAACTGAAAAAGAAGTTAAAAAATGCGGGAAATTTTTAAATAAAATTGTAGGTTTAGATAAGATTTTGCTATTTATATTCTATATACAAAAATACCATGATTTTACACAAAAAATATTTCTTTACAATTATGTATTTATGAAGTATTTGCACTGTCCTATTGGTTAACATGTCGCTTTACAAGTTTATCAAAATAAATATTTTCTGCGCATAACACAAATTGACAAGAATACTTTGTGGAATTTTATAACAATGTATTCGAGGTCAACCAAATGCGCACTATTGAGGCTAACTCAAAAACATTGCTCAAACTTAAATGTGACTATATGGAAATCACCAGGTTTTAAATACAAAAAAGAATCTTAAACAAAAAAAAACACACAAACAAAATAAAACAAAAATACTGTCAAATTGAGAACCTCTTACTTTTGGTAATCCGTAAAAAAAGGAATCAAAGAATATTTGTTACCATATAAACTTTTGCAACAGGTTTATGATTTACCTAAAGGTCACCACAAAGGTCAAAAAGACCAGAATTAGTACCAATAAAAACCAGTGTATTTAGATACATTCTATCCATTGCATCTTCTACTTTAGTGCATATAAGACCTAATTTGAGGACATGCCTTTTTCAAGAAAAAAATAACCCTTCCGTTATAAAGGTTAATTAAGAAAGACGTGTTTGCGCTTGATTCAGAACTATGCTTGGCGAAATATTGGTCTTCCGTTGAGCTAACATTATTAAAGCAAATCAAAAACATTATTTATCCGTGTGGTGACGGAGTAAGAATACAAATCGCTACCAAATCTTACTCGTGGGTGATCGTAAGAGACGACTAAGGGATACAAAAGGCACATAACAAATATGCAAGAGAAGAAAGACTCGAAACAAAATCCTAAACCAACACGTCTGACCAGCGTGGTATAGTAGGTTAAATTCCCTCCCATTACGGAGGAGGCTCGAGCCGAACAATAGGACATATTATGAGCTGAGTAGAAATACATTACAGCATAATATGATGAAATATAAGTTTTGTTTACATGTATGCTTGTCCAAGTTATAATTTTACGTTATGTATGTAACAATTATTTCTTTTTATTAAGAAAAATAAATGAAAAATAAAAAATCTATCCAAACACTTATTCATATAATCCGCCACAAGAGGGTATCATACTCAAAATGCTAGCAATATTGCGAAGTTGCATAGCTTAACTTCCGTGCAATAAACGCCAGCATTCCGGTCATGTGTCATTTCCATGGGGCCCTTTTTAAATCTATAAACATATGATTTACGCCAGACCCACAAGGTATCAGCATTTTTGCCTCCAAAGGTTCAAATATATAAACACACTGTTTAGAGTATAGTTTTTGGTTGCCCAAATTATTCCTAAAACACGTAGTCAAAATAAAATTCCACATAATTAGACACCACGATAATAGAGTATTATCTTGTCGTTTGTATGCTAAAACCTTTAAACAGAAACATTTGTCAATAATAAGATGGTAATAAATTTGTTTAACTTGTTTTTAGTAAATAGCTGGCTACCCGGTATAGTTATTAATTAGAATTTTATAGAAATCCAACTTTTAATGTTTGTATTTCCGTATGGTGATGGAGTAAGAATAGAAGGAAAACTACAACTTAACCCAATACTAACACGATTGACCAGCGTAATATAGTAGGTCAATTTCCTTCCCATTATGAAGGAAGCTCGAGCCCGTGCTATTAGTGATACATATATGAGCTGAGATAAGATGAATTAAGAATGCAATTCACCACCATTCTTGCCCGTTGTAAAAGATGATAAATTAATAATAATATAGAAGAAGGCAACTAGAAATTAAATCTTATACGGTTAGTACATTTGACTACCGTGATATGTTATATCGATTTTCCTGCTATTGTGGAGGAGGCTCAAGCTCAGCAGATTTGTATGAGTTGAGATGATGATGTTCATATGTTCGAAGATACAAATTTATACTATTTCTTTACAAATTATAGTCCAAAGATGAAAGCCAATGTCGAAGAGTTATCTTACATTTACTTTTGGATAATAGTTTACGCATATATGTATATGTGTATGGACGGCAGCCAGTGATAAAAGAACTACGGCTGGCAAGACTAGTGCCGTGACGCTCCGGCTTACATATACAATCTTTTCTACGCTTTCCAGTCCTGTAACAGGGAAGCGAAGCATGTTTGCGTAATATGGCATAAATCACAAAGAGCTGTCTGACTGTAAGAACTTCATATTCCTTGTATAAAGCTGCTGTTGGATACCTCCAAGGCGTTTTCGAAAGTACTTTAAGGACAGCCCTTTGTGCTCTTTTCTGTCTAATTATATAACTAGAGCATGCACCACCCAACATCAGAATATAGTAGGCAATTATTGACCGTGCCAAAGCATAATAAAGTAGTTTCAAAGTGTTCAGATCAGCTGAACATCATCAGATGTCGATCCGGCTGGCCGGATGCTAGCCGTGTACGAGAGCGTCGTCGGTCGACGCGAAGATAGGTAAGAATGCCTGAGAGAGGCTGAGACGTCATCGCCCGCGTTTTATTCACTATTTAAAAAATCTGTCAAACAGATTTTTTGTTCTCTCATTTCTCGTTATTTGATTTGTTAAGAGTATTTTCTATAAGGAACAAATTGTGGACATCCGAGAAAACCCAGTTACAAATTTCAGTTCTCAACGCGATATTGATAATTAAGGTGTAGGTATTTAAAAAAAACGTGCTAAGAGTTTCATTCTTACTTACAACAGCTAGTGAAACTATATTGAAGCAAATGTGTTCTATTATTATTATTATTTACTTTTAATTCACGAGATCTTCCATAGGGAATATGCCCGGTCCTTTGGGAGGCTTACATGGGGATATGGATCCAACACGCAGAGGCCTTTGGAGAAATTTAATCTAAATATTGGGTAATGTCATCGGTAGGTGTCCCATACACCTACCGATGACATTCCACGTCTGCACTTAACAGACGTGGAATGCCAGCAGTAAGTGTAAAACTATTGTATGATGATGGTATCTAATATATGAAATATGGGAGTTATAGTTATTATTATTATTATTATATTCTCTGACAAATATAACTAAACATTTCGGGTATATTTTTCAATTCGTAACTTTTAAGTTACTAACTTTTTTTGAATAAATAACTTAAAAAATGTTTGCCAACTAAAATGTTCCGTTTCAAGTCAAAGAAGAAATGGTCACGTTATGTATGTTTTCATCAGAGCAGAACAAAGACAAGCCGAGTTCAGACGTTGACAGATGTGGGCTTTAAGTTGGATTTCATTCCGGGGTTGACCGGAACCGTGCGTGAAGAGAATCATATATTTAGTTTTATTTGTGTTTAATGTTAGAATATTAGCGCTAAACCAAGTCATAACAGTACTGAAGGCAAATTCGATAAGCTCCCAGCTCCTCCCATATACTCCATATACTACCAAGGTTGTATCATCGGCATATAAAATAATTTTACAGTTTTGAATTGATAGTCGACACAGGTCATTTAATGTACACAAGGAAAAGCGTCGGTTCCACCACGCTGCCCTGTAATGCACCGTAGATAATAGGCTCCTCTTCACTAATATGGTCACCGATTTTTGCACACTCGACAGTCAGATAAATAATCTCTAAAGACGTCAAGTGCAGAGCCACGAATACCTAAACGTTAAATCTTATTCAGCAAAATGGGGACAAACACGGTGTCAAAAGCCTTAGTCAGATCTAAGAATACAGCTAAAGTCTTAAATTTTTTGTCAATAGATCGTATTGCAGTTACTTCTATTTGTAATCTATTTTTACGTTTTATTAAAAGTGTAGTATCATCAACAAATAATATATCTTATATTTAAGGGAAATGTTGATATCATTTTTATGTAACACAAAAACTGTAACGACTCTAGTATACTACTCTGGGGTACTCCACAACTATTTATGTATCTATCTGACGTACACATTATCTCTAAATTATGAACTATTTTTGTATTATAATAACTGTAGGTACTTTGTTGACGATCTGTTAGATAGCTTTTTAACCAATTATACGCGTTGCCTCGTATTCCATAACTTTCTAATTTACAGAGAAACCATTTCTGTGAAACAAAATCAAAAGCCTTTCTCGTACCTAAGAAACCACCTAAAACTGCCATTTTTTATGTTAACTAATAACTAGGTTATTAATTTTTTAATGAGAAAATAGCTAAAGAGTTATTCTACATAATACAAAATTGGCTATCCATCGATATATTATTTCTATTAATGAAGGTATTTATTTTTGTAACATCACCTTTTTAAATATCTTAGTTTTAACCAGTATCGATGTCGCTGACCTATAATTACTCATCTTAGCAGGATCATCTTTTTTGAACAATAGGTTTATTACTGAGTTTTCAGTTTTCTTGGGAAAATACCTTCTCTAAAGGATTTATTAATCAAATAACTGAAAATGACGCTACACTTGCTGCATTTAATTGGATTTATTAAATACTAATCTCGTTGTATCCAGTAGCATTTATGTCATTTAGGTCGCTGATATATTTTATCACATCATCTTTACTAAATGAATGATAAAAATTGTTTAGACTACTTTATCGAAATTTATTTAGCTATTAATATAGTTACAGATGTCGTTGGAGTTATCTATGAATTTACCATTAAGTTTTATGCCTTTTATAAACTGGTAATTATTGTTTAATTTTAAGCTATTTTTATTACATTTAAAAATATATATTACTAGCTTCTGCGCGCGGCTTCGCCCACGTAAAAGGTTACTTTCCTAAAGTTGAACTATTATCGCAAGGAAACACATTACCGGGATTACAGTAACCTATATGTTAATATAGGAAATGATTGCAAAGAAAATATATACATAAGTGATTTTACTGGGATAAGAAAAAATATTAAAATATAGAAAATAACAAAACAGAATTTATAGCGCTTGTTTTTATATAATTAAAATATAAGATGAGATATCATAAAAATATATAACAAAAAAGTGATCGCAGGAGACAGCATTTTTATATTTAGCCAACTATGCCTCTGAGCTGCGAGGCATGGTACCTCGCAGAGCTACTGACAGCAGCCGGTCAACGTTATGCCATTTTTATTTATATCTAATCAAAAGCCAAAAAAAAATGTTTCGTCAAGTTTCTAAAATAACCAATTTCCATATAAATTTTCATCCCCTATTTTTAATATCCCCCCACAAGGGTAAATTTTTTACAAAATTTTAATGTCATATTTATTTATGTCTAATCGACAGCCTAAAAATAAGTTTCAAGCTTCTGGCTATAAAATGACGATACTTCCTTGCAACTTTTCATCCCTCTTTACAACCATTTTTTGGATTAAAAAGTAGCCTATGTCCTTTGTCAGGTTCTACTATCGTGTATCGTGTACCAAATTTCATTTAGATCGTTTCAGTAGTTTTGGCGTGAAAGAGCGACAGACAGACAGACAGAGTTACTTTTGTATTTATAATATTAGTAAGGATTACGTCTGTTATTAATATTATGTATGCTATTTAAATTTAATATAGCGCTGTAGGAATGTGTTTCTAATATAATTTGATGGCCCCGGTAATGTTTCCCATTCAGTAATATAGTATGGTAAATGTGTAGCGCATAAATTATAAAATTTGGCGAATAGTGGAACTAATCTATTGGAGCTTATGCTGCATTACATTTGTTCCACTACACGCCAAAAAGTTCTTATATTCTTTTTCGAAGTAATGTGCGCAATTTTGCCTTCAAAGTTATTCGATACATAAATTTGGTATGTAAAATAGTATTACAAGCATTGATAACAAGTTGACATGTAGCCTCGAGAAATATATTCGAATATATTTAGATAGCATACTACAAAAAATGCCTCATTATTTAAGTATGACATTTAAATATAAATACACATTTTATTTAATATATTTAAAAACTAGCAACCCGCTTTCGCTTCGCCACAATTTCAGCTGTTCTGCCCTTGCATTTTAAATCTCTGATAACTTTTAAAATTTTCTTTTTATTGATATGCTTTAAAAAGCTAATTTTATTGTACATTAAATGCACCATGTAATGAATGTATTTAATTGAATAAAAAAAATACTATATTGTTTTAATGTATATATAAATAATATATAAATATTATACAGTATATATATAAATATTATATAAATATTATATAGGGGGATGCATAGTCCAGAGCGTGCACGTCGCGTCCCCTGCCAATCTAGTTAGACTGCCATCCGGCTCGAATGCGTACCGCAGTTGGGGTTAGGGCGTTCCCCGGAGGCGACGCATCGGTCGGTACCCGCCCCCGTCGGTACGAACATCGGCAGATGCGGCGATGGGGGCCGCCACCCATCACGCCTTGCCCAATCAGGCGAGTCGAGGAGAGCAGAGTGCCGGGTAGGGCACGTGGAATGTAAGAGGTTGTGTGGAAGGACCTTACCTTCGAGCACGAGCTGATAACCGTCATGGCGGAAAAACAGCTAGACGTGCTCTGTGTAACAGAGACCAAGCGAAGGGGCAGTGACGCCTGCAATCCTCCTGGTGGCGGGATGGCTCTGTGGTCTGGTGTATCACAAAGCGGTCGAGCCAGCATGGAGGTAGGAGTGCTGTTGTCCTCTCGCTTAGCCTTAGCTGTGAAGGATTACAGAATGTACGATCCCAGATTTCTTTGGGTCCGTATAAAACTAGGTGTCACCAAGGTATTCATGGTTGTAGCATATGTTCCCGTAGGATCCTCGGTGGCATCAGACCTGGAGAAGTTTTGGAATAATGTTAGGGAAGTTTTGGGTATGGCAGAAGCTAGTGAACGCGCGATTGTATGCGGAGATTTGAACGGATGGGTGGGGACCAAGCGTCCCGACTATGAGGACGTACTTGGTCCATTTGGTGATAAGAGAGTGAACGACACAGGTAAGCTCATAGCGGATGTATGCATGGAGAGAAACCTTATTGTGTCAAACACATTTTTCCAACATAAGGACATCCATATGTATACATGGAGAAGGAATGAACAGAAAAGTATAATAGATTTAATTTTGGTAGACAGTCGCCTCCGAAGCAAGATATTGGACGCAAGAGCCTACAGGGGCCCCACAGTCGATAAGGACCAATATCTCGTTATTGCGAGATTTAATGGTCTGTTCAGAAAGTGGAGGCACTGGCGAGAGCGTGTCCACTTCAGAGAGCTTGAAAGAATAAAGATTGAAAGTTTGCAAGAAGAGTGTGTAAGAGAAAAGTATGCAGAGGGTGTCCGAGGACGGCTAACGATGGCAAGCCAGGCGCAATCGGACATAGAAGAATACTGGAGAATATTGAAAGAGAGTATGGTAGTTACAGCGAAAGAAGTATGTGGAAGCTCAAAGAAGCATAGAAAAACAAATGGTGATGCATGGTGGGATGCGAAAGTGGCAGCTTCCGTAGAACAAAAGAAGAAATCATGCCTGGACTATGTATCTTCTTTGAATCTGAATGACAGTATGACTGAATAGAAGAAAGAAATATATCGGCAATGTAAGAATGACACCAAGGCCTTAGAGAAAGAGAAACGTGATAGAGCAAATATGAGTACAGAAGATAGGCTAACGAAAAATTTCGAGAGTAACATCAAACTCTTTTAGAGTGAGGTGAGGAAGTCGCGGGGTGGTTGGTCAGCCATCAGAATGAATAAAATAAGATCTAAAGGTGGAGACATTCATACACAAACACAAGACGTGTTAAGCCGATGGAGTGAATATTTTGGCGATATGTATGCGGATACTCGGGTTGACGCCGGTGTTGCACGTGGTCTAATAGATCAGCATTCAGCACCGGTGTCCTCCGATGATATTAGTATGGATCAAGTTGAATGGGCGATAAGAAGTTTGAAAAATGGTAAGGCAGCGGGCATTGATATGGTGTCTCCGAGATGATCAAGCTTGGCGACGCCTGTGTCTGGCAGTCGTTCCTGTTGCTCCTCAATTTATGTTGGAGCTCAGGAATGGTTGCCAAGGACTGGAACGGCGCAGTCATCGTGCCTTTGTTTAAAAACAAGGGTTCACATTATGAATGCGCAAATTACAGGGCCATAAGCTTGACCAGTTTGGCAGCAAAAGTGTACGGTAAAATTATTGAAAGGAGAATGAGGATGGTGTCCGATGGTTTACTGTGTGAGGCACAAGGAGGTTTCAGGGTTTCGGGAATGCATGGACCTAGTGTTCTCTTTGCGCAATATTGTAGAGAAGCATCTGGCTCTAGGTCAGAGGATTTTCTGCAGTTTTGTGGATCTGGAGAGAGCATTTGACACGGTTGTACGGAAGAAACTTTGGCACATTTTACCGGAGTATGGTATTAACGGTATACTGCTGCAAACTGTGCAGTCCAGTTACATGGACTGTAGAGCTTGTGTGTGGTTGGATGATGGAATGTCGCCTTGGCTTGACGTCAATATCGGCGTTAAGCAGGGGTGCGTTCTATCAGCCAGACTGTTTATCATATATCTGGATAAATGTCTCCAAAGGTTGAACGATATGAATGTGGGAGTCCAGATGGGTGACTCAGTGGTCAGTGCTCTGCTTTATGAAGATGATACAGTCCTGCTGGCACAGTCAGCGACTGACCTGCAGACCCTAGTCGACAATGACAGAAGATTGTAAGAAAAGGGGTCTACTCGTGAATGTGAGCAAAACCAAAATAATGGTCTTCCAAAGAGATGAAGCCAGAACAGATGTAAGAGTAACAATAGGTAATGATGTACTAGAAGAGTAAGTGGATGAATTTGTATATCTTGGATGTGGATTTAGCCGAGATGGAAGGTGCACTACTGATACAGAGCGAAGAGTGAATACGGGAAATAGAGTGAACGGAGCATTGGAGCAATTTCTCGGTAGTCACCACCTCAGCCACAAGGTACGTGTAGCAATACATAACGCAGTGCTTGTCCCAAAATTACTATATGGAAGCGAGAGTTAGGTATGCAGAAAAGAGCATGAAAGTAAAATTAATGCGGTCGAAATGCGATCTCTACGGAAAATCTGTGGAGTTAGGCTGACCGATCGCATTCGTAACGACGATGTAAGAGAGCGAGTAAGTATGAAAGAGAGTATTGGTGTAAAGATGCGAAATGGAAAGCTCCGATGGTTCGGACATGTGGAAAGAATGCTAAACGAACGTCTGGTTAAGAAGATATACAACGCGAAAGTGGAAGGATGTAGGTACCGGGGAAGACCGAGACTAACTTACCTAGACCACATTGGTCACGTACTGCAGGAAGGTGGAGTCAAGAGTCTCCGAAACCGGCGAACGTGTATGAAGATTAGCCGATTATGAATGTTGAGGAAGTGAGTGAAGTATGCAAGGATAGAGTTCTCTGGCACTCTGGTCTCTCTGCCGGGTATTTTCTCCGGCTATCTCTCTTGCATGGTATGCAAGGGATATGGCATGATGATATGTATGTATGTAAATATTATACCTATTATATCATCATCATCAACCTGCTCTTATCCCAATTTATTTGGGGTCCACGCAATATGTCTTCTCCTTCCATACAACTCTATCAGACGTCATCTCTGTGGTCACTCCTTGTCTATCCATGTCATGTTTCACGCAGTTCATCCATCTTTTCTTCGGTCTTCCCTTACCCCTTAAGCCTTCAACATTCATGCTTAAAGCTTTCCTCACAACATTACTTTCATCCCTTCTCATCACATGTCCATACCATGTCAATCTTTCACTCCTTAATTTTTCCGTCACTGGCGCAACTTTCAAACTTCCTCTTATATGTTCATTCCTTATTTTATCCATTCTTGTCACACCACACATCCATCTCAACATTCGCATCTCCGCTACATGCAGTCGTCTCTCATCCGTCGCTTTTATCGCCCAACATGCTGATCCATACAGTACAGCAGGTCTTATTAGGCTTTTATATATTTGGCCCTTTAATTTAAGGGGTACTTTGGGGTCGCATGTTGTACCCGTGACCTGCCGCCACTTCATCCATCCCACATCAATTCTGTGCTTCACCGCACGATCCAGGTCGCCATCGCTTTGGATAAGAGAACCGAGGTATCGAAAGTTCGAGCATACTGGGATAGGTACTCCATCTAAAGTTATGGGTGTAAAATTGGAGAGACCGCCGAAATCGCAGAACATGTATTCTGTTTTTGGTCTGCTGATTTTCAAGCCTACATTCTCCAACTTACAGCGCCACTTTTCCAGCATGCTCTGTACCTCAAGGCCCTCTTTCCCGACGAGAACAATGTCATCAGCGAATAGCATGCACCAGGGTGCCTCTTCCTGTATCTCCGATGTTAATGCATCCATTATCAACAAGAAGAGGTAAGGACTTAACGCCGACCCTTGGTGCAGACCTACTTCGACACTGAACTCGTCGGAGTCTCCAGCCGCTGATTTCACGTACGACCTAGATTGTCGGTACATGGCACAGATTAACCTAACATACTTCACAGGCACACCTTTCTCTTTCAGTACCCACCACAAAACTGTTCTCGGTATTCTGTCATAGGCCTTCTCGAGGTCAACGAATACCATGTGCAAGTTTTTATGTGCACCACGATATTTTTCGCGCAGTTGGCGCAGTGCAAACATGGCATCCGTTGCCCCGCGGCCCGACATAAATCCGAACTGGTTTTGGGTGATCTCACTTTCTTCTCGCAATCGTTTCTCAATCACTTTTTCCCACAATTTCATACTGTGTGACATAAGCTTTATTCCTCGATAACTACCGCAGTCCTGAACATCCCCTTTATTTTTAAAAATGGGCACTAACGTACTATTGCACCATTCATTGAGGATTACTTCGTCGCGCAGCAGCTTATCGAAGAATAAAGTTAACCACATATACCCATCCTCTTCCAAAATCTTCCATACTTCAACTGGTATACCATCGGGCCCTACAGCCTTTCCATTTTTCATACTTCTCACTGCTTCTCTTACCTCATCTATTGTAATTTCCCTTACTAGGCCGACGTTCTCTGATACATCTTTTAACACTCCACTCCATGAATTCTCTTCGTTCATTAACCTTTCAAAGTACTGCTTCCAACGCTCTTTTATTTCCTCTTCTTTTATCAACACTTTACCTGCTTCATCTTTTATACACCTGACATGCCTAATATCTTTTGCTCTTTCTTCTCGGGCTTTAGTTATGCGGTATAGCATCTTTTGACCTCGAGGCCCATCTATCGATTTAAAAATCATGTCTTCGGCCTGTGCTCTCGCAATAGCTATTACCCGTCTAGCTTTTTTCTTGCATTCCTTGTATTCAAGCTTTTTTGCTTCCTTCAATCTTTCATTATGTTCATTCTGCCATTCCTTAAATACATTCTTCTTTTCTTTCACGATCTTTTGCACATCTTCATTCCACCACCACGTATCCCTATCAATTATACCTTTTCCTTTCGTTTCTCCTAGTATTCCTTTAGCTGTATTTCTAATACAACTAGCCATTTCATTCCAACATTCATTCACAGATTT
This sequence comes from Lymantria monacha, assembly GCA_905163515.2. Taxonomy (NCBI): domain Eukaryota; kingdom Metazoa; phylum Arthropoda; class Insecta; order Lepidoptera; family Erebidae; genus Lymantria; species Lymantria monacha. The sequence goes on along the minus strand of LR991107.1, from coordinate 5,607,681 downwards.
ATCATTCATATCATTCATTTCAATCATTTTATCCATCACATTTTCTTTAAATCTACTTGCATACTCTTTCCTTTCAAGCATACTCCATTTTACCTTAGGAGGGGGTCGGTTTCTGGTCTTAATAGAGGGTGTTCTTTGCTCCATCACTAGTATTAACGGACGGTGCTGGGATACTAGTGCTTCACCTGGTAGCACCTTACAATCCTTTACACAGACCAACTTACTTCTCTTAATAAGAAAGTAGTCGATCTGCGTACAGTGGTTGCTACTTTTATAGGTAATAAGGTGCTCATCTCTTTTTGGAACCACGTATTACCGATGGCCAGGTGAAACGACGAAGCCGCTTGAAGTAGCGTCTCCCCCCCAGCGTTTCGCATGCCGTACCCCCATCCTCCATGCACTGTTTCATAACTTTCATTGCCCGCTCCTACGTGTCCATTAAAGTCACCTCCTATACATATCTCTTCTCTTTCTGGTATACCTATCATAATTTCATCAAAATCCTGCCAAAACTTTTCTTTCACTTCATCTTTACATCCGGCTTGGGGTGCATACGCGCTAATGACATTCAGGATGACGTTCTCCCACACTATTTTCACAACTATTAATCTATCATTCATTCTTATTACATTCGTCACACATTCTTTCAAATTCTTATCTAAGACTATGCCTACACCATTCCTTTTTCCATCGCTACCACTATAATATAACTTGTATCCTTCACCAATTTCTCGAGCTCTCGTTCCCTTCCATTTTGTTTCTTGCAGACATGCAATATTTACTCTTCTCCTTTTTAAGAAATCTGCCAATTCCCTTCCTCTTCCAGTCATCGTTCCAACATTCCAACTTGCATACCTCATTCTTATCCCTTTCATACCAAGAGCTTGCTTCTTACGTTGCACCCGCCCGTGGTGCAACAACCCTTGTCCATTTTTCGCAGGGACCGGGTGCTGCCCCTGCGCGTCGCTTGCAGGGTACGCCCTAGCCCTAGCGTCATCTAATTTATTCCCAGACATATTGCAATTTGATTTGGCTATGGTTTTATGACCGGCCGCCTGCCTGACGTCAACCCTCCTTGGGAATGCTATCGTTGACCAGACGGCACCAGATGGGGTTGGCCCAGGTCGATTAAGAGCTCTTAGTCGTCTTTTACAACATCCACGAGCGATGTAAGGGTTGGTAGTATTCTTAGCCGCTACCACACAGCAAATTAATTATACCTATTATATGTAGAATTACAATTATACCTATTATATGTAGAAGATAAACTTAGTTACTATGAGTAGTTCTTAGCTGACAGATTTTTTTGGCAATATTTCTAAGATATATAATTTTGTAGTACAATATTTTGACCTATTTCGTAAGGTAGAGTTAATATAACTCTAACAAGCCCAAATTATATAAGAAATCCTATTCATTTGCAGCTATTCTCTATTATAATATGCAAGTATTGTATATAAAAACCTTGTCCTTGAATTGTTTTGTTTATTGATGATAATTACATAAATAAAATAGCCAAAGCTGAGCCAATAGTCTTATTTGTTTCTCGTTAATGTCATTTTATACCAGAAGTTGTTTTCTTTAGTATTGTTTATTTTCATTAGTTTTTAACGAACACAAAATAAATATTTTTCTTTTTTCGTTCTTTTTTTCTTTCTACATCAAAATCCGTGGCGTAGTTTAAAAGTTTTAAGCCTACTGACAACAGCAGCGACTTTGTTTTATGCTATGTATGATATTAATATAATATAAATGTGTGAAATTTGAAAAAAAAAAAAAACTTATAATTTAATTAAATTCAATGTTCATAACATTGGATTAATAATAGTTAGTGCAAGTTTTACACGAATAAAATAAGTATATATATATATATATATATATATATACTTATTGTATATATATATACATATAATATATTGATAAACATGATATGATGGGCAATGTGATATCCTTACATCCATCAGCCTGTCAACGTTCACTAGTTAGTTCATTATCAGATATAGGAGATATTATAGTTTTCTGAACATAATAAAATAATAAGCATAATATATGTTTATACATGAATCCATCCATCAGTGTATCGAAATAAGTCTATTGCTGGACATAGGCGGTAGGTCGGTAGGAAGTAGAAAGCAATGCAATAATTGTCACGATTTACAGGTGTTGATTGGAGTTTGTGTTATAAGTTGCCTAGGAGAGTCCTTGTGCTCCTTCTATTACGTATGCTCTTAACAAATTTATATGACTCCCAGTAACGGATTATGATATCATATTCTTAACCTACATAGACTAGCCTTTAAGGTTGATATAAAATTTCCATGAGATCTTAGAATTAAAAAGATAGCTAATTAATTGAATAAATTGCTCCGCCATTGTAAATCTATCAGGAATTTAAGAGATAAAATGTAAAACATAATTAATATTTGCAATTTTCTTCTTACAGCTACAAGTAATGGATTTGCCGGCGCGTTTGGATTCTTCATTTTACCACCGATTCTACAAATATCTGGAAGAAAAGTTACACATATCGTTGCCAACCTATTTCTTTGCATTGGCTGGGTTATATTTCCACTCGCACAAAATACCGCAGCGCTTTTCGCTGCAAGAATTGTTCAAGGTTTTACTATGGGCGGTATCTATATCAATAGTATGATCATTGGCGAATACTCTAATCCTGAAAGAAGGGGATATTTTATAACTATAAAGAATATATTTTTATCGTTCGGAATATTATTGTGTCACTTTTTCTCTTTGTTTTGGAACTGGCGACAGATTGCATTATTTGGTATTATGATTTCCATAATTGCTATGGTGTTGACATTATTTTGGCCAGAAAGTCCTTCTTATTTGGCAATGAAAGGTCGTATTAAGGACTGTGAGAAATCTTATATTTGGTTATATGGTGGCTCAAACATGAAAGAACTGGATGCCTTGGTCTCATCACAAACACAGAAACTTCGGAATCCATCTAAGGAGAAATGGTACAAATTTTTATTTAAAAGTGATTTTGTAAAGCCTTTTATTATAGTGTCAATATTAACTTTGCTTTTAGATTTGTGCGGCAAATACTATTTTGTTGTATTTGTCATACAAATAATGATAGAATTAATTGGTGACAAGTCAATAGCGACGTACTGTTCTGTAGGTGCGGATATATTAATAATTGCTGCGTTAATAACATCTTGTTATATCATATGTCTTTTTAAAAGACGCACATTGCTATTGTCGTTTGGTGCTTCTGCAGTGACATTAATGTTTTTAATTAGTTTACTTATAGTTTTGAAGTTATATATTATAAAATGGCTGACACCTGCTTTACTTCTACTTTTATGTTTTATGGTAAACGTTGGTATTATACCAGTGTGTTATACTGTAATTGGAGAAGTTTTCCCATTAGAACATAAAGGTAGTGGTTGTTGTACTACAGGGGTTGTATTCACACTTTTATACGCATGTATATTAAAGGTTACACCTATGTTAATTGAACATACTGGAGTAGGAGGCGCATACGCTATATACGGGTTTTGCGCAATATTTTGTTTGATTGGATTATACTATGTGGTGCCGGAGACCAAAGACAGGTCCTTACAAGAAATCGAAAATGAGTTCAAACACAGCGTAAAAAGTTGTGATGAAAGCGTTTGTTTAAATGTAAATAATAATTAAATACCTGTCAAGAGTGCGGTGTGAGAGTTATTAGAATTAATACAGCGATTCATTCAAGACAGGTTATCGGTCTGCGCAGCAGTTATTCAAAAATGTCTTATGATTAACTCCCTACAATTCTTAAATGTACAATATAATATGTGTACCAAAAAGTTGTTTTCATTTTATACAAAGAAAGAAGAAAAGAAAAGATTTAAATCTTTGTTTTGGAATCCTCTAATTCGGAAAGGAATTTTTTTTAATTTTATTTTTTTTATTTTTTAATTATATACCTCCCTGCACTAAGGAAAATAATCCTTGTATCGCGGGGGACTTTACAAACATGCAATTAACGGAGATTTAGATTATTATTATTTAGATTACACCCAGACTCAGAATAATACCTTGTGGATCGCACAAAGTATTGTCCTGCGTGGGAATCGAACCCACGGCACTGGCACGGAAGGTCGGTATCTTAACCACTACGCCATCTGTGCAGTCAAAAAAATAGTAGTTTATTAAAAAATTATTAAAAAAATTTTGTTTATTTCATTTCAACCTCTAATTCAGAAAGGAAAAATATTTGACTATTTCATTGCTATATTTTATATCACTATTTATACTATGTATTGTTATCTCATCACCATTTCCATATGATGAAGGATATTTGTCTATAATGATAAGAAGTTGGTGGTGTACGTGTAGTAAGGATGCACTTCATAATATCCGCTTTTGCCCGTAGGTATCATAAAAGCCGACTAAGGTATATGATGTGCAGATAACATCTATACAATAAAAAGAAAACTCGAAATAAAATCAACCTATGACAACACATCTGACCAGCACGGTATTGTTGATTAATTTCCCTTCCACTTCGGAAAAGACTCGATCCCAGCAGTGGAACGTATGTGAATTGATATAAGATTATAACAAGTTATGAAGATATTGATCAAAGTAATAAAATAAATTTCATTATAAATTTGCCAGCATTTTCTGCTGATGAAATGATAAAAATATAATTGCCGCCCATTATTTGCCCGTGGCAGTCGTAAAAAATGGTAAAGGACTTAACAGGAGATTGGGCAGTGGTTTTCTTGGGTACAACACCTAACTGCGATTGCCATGTCGCTTGTTAAGCGTAACGATTACGAAACTTTCCCCTCACATAAGTGACAAATTAGAAACGGCTTCTAGTCACGGTACCACTGCTATCCTACGGGCTAATTTTCTTTCTAATATATTTGTTTGAAAACAAGAGAATGAAGAATGTACGGCTTAAAAAACGACCTTTGGCTCTAGTAATAAACGAGGTTTAGGTACTCAGGACAGAAGACCGAGTAGTACAATCGGCTTCGGTGTATAGAGTTTATGGACTATGAACTACATAAAGCTTTTGATTCAGTCATGTCTATCTTGGTCACAGGGTGTAACGTAACGTTAGAGCAGATTAGATTTGGGTGTTGTTTGTGAAACTAAATATATTAGATTTAAACGGAACGGATTCAAAAGCACTCAAGGTAGAGGATCTGGGTTTTTTTTAATATAATCTAAATAAAATTGAATATAGAACAAAAGTAAATTTAACTTCTTTGGAACTCTTCGCAATTTTTCATAAAATATTCATACAACGTAGTACAACAAAGGAAAAATTATAATAAAATTGTAATTTTGTCTGATAGTAAAAGTGCTTTGCAACACGTGGCTAGATGTGCCACTGGCATCAAAGGTACTTCGACAGCTTATGATATTATCAATCATCATTCTCCTACTCTTATCCCAATTGCTTGAGGTCGATACAATATGTACTCTTCTTTCATTGTACACTTTGTAAAAGTTATTGGCAATAGTTTTATGACCGGCCGCCTGCCAGACGTCAATCCTCCTTGGGAATGTAATTATTGACCAAACGGCATCAGCTGGAGTTGGCCCAGGTATAAGGCTCTTAGTCGTCTTTTACGACATTCACGAGCAAAGTAAGGGTTGGTAGTATTTGTAGCCGCTACCACACAACTAAGGTTATGTTATTATCAATATAATTTATAAATTTACTCTAAATGAGATTGAATTTAGAGTGCAATAAGTGTCGGGTCTTATTGGTCTTTATGGTAACGAGGAGGCTGACCGTATTTCCTAGACTTGATTCCTAAACTTAAAGTAATGACATGTCATCTGAAAAGAATATTTTATATTTTTTTATCCTTCTAGGTGGGTTTGGAGTTTTTAATGGTAGGCAGCGGCCTAGTTGTACCCCTAGTATTGCATAGGTATGTAAAAATCTAAAAGACGTACAACATTTGCTGATGGATTATTACAAGGAACCGAATAGAGAGAATGATATTCATGAGGTGATTTGACTTGAACATATCAGATGTAGATTTGATTCAAACAATATTATCTCAACCAAGTTCCAACAGGCAATACATCAGTGCAGCCTATTAACAGTATTGTATCCATGAAATACTATTGGTCTATTTTTAGCCTTGTTTCTTATCTATTTTAGTATATCTGAAGTAAATGTACCATGATTCAATGGGGTGGGGTTAACGTGACATGATTCAATGGATTGACGTGATCATGAGAAAAAAAAATAGTTAATGATGATGTTATACCCTATTTATTTATATTATTTTATTAGTCCCCCTTATTCGAGCCTCACATAGTTTTCTTTAAAAAAGAAAGGAGGGCCTTATAAATATGTATAATACCTATTATCTAATAGGTATTATACATATTTATAAGGCCCTCCTTTCTTTTCTTCCTCTTTCGCGGCCATGAATTAGATACCAATCCTCTGGTAAATCTTATATAAGTCATGTTTTAAATATATTTCAAGTTTAAAACTCAAAACTACTGCGTTATCTAAAGTCATCTTAACGCTTAACATCGGAAGGAATGTATTTAGGATTTAGTTATTTTAGATAAAAAGGTTATTACCGTAAAATTCTATTTATTTAAATTTACAACAATCTCAGAGACTTCAATTAGTATCAATTTATACGCGTCTTATTACAGATGCCTTTGTCTGTCAATAAAATTATTTAAAATATGTGATTTTAGGATATTATTTAGTTATTTATTCTTACGATAATTTCCATATTGACAGTTAAAATAAAAGTAAAGAAACTACACAAAATGATCAAAGATAAATATTTTTGGAGACAGGTAGGGTAATGTATTTTTAGTTCAAATATTTCATCATCATCTCAGCTCATTCCACTGCTAGGCTCAAGCCTCCTTCTCAATGGGCGTGAAATTATATAACTATATTACACTAATTAAATGGGTTGGTATAGGGGATTTTGGTTATTTTTTTTTTATAATAAAGATTCGATCCACATACTTTTTTATGTTTTGTATTTTAATTATTATATTGATGTTATATAATTCAAGGTTTCTTGAAGTGGATTTAATACATTTATGATAGTTTATAATGTATATATATAGATGAAGCCAGAACAGATGTAAGAGTAACAATAGGTAATAATGTACTAGAGCAAGTGGATGAATTTGTATATCTTGGATGTGGATTTAGCCGATATGGAAGGTACTCCACTGATATAGAGCGAAAAGTGAATGCGGGCAATAGAGTGAACGGAGCGTTGGGGCAACTTCTCGGCAGCCACCACCTCAGCCAGAAGGCACGTGTAGCAATACATAACGCAGTGCTTGTCCCAACATTACTATATGGAAGCGAGAGTTGGGTATGCCGAAAAGAGTATGAAAGTAAAATTAATGCGGTCGAAATGCGATCTCTTCGGAAAATCTGTGGAGTTAGGCTGACCGACCGCATTCGTAACGACGACGTAAGAAAGCGAGTAGGTATGAAAGAGAGTATTGGTGTAAAGATGCGAAAGGGAATGCTCCGATGGTTCGGACATGTGGAAAGAATGCCGAACGAACGTCTGGTTAAGAAGATATACAATGCGAAAGTGGAAGGATGTAGGTACCGAGGGAGACCGAGACTAACCTACCTAGACCAGATCGGTCAGGTACTGAAGGAAGGTGGAGTCAAGAGTCTCCGAAACCGGCGAGCGTGTATGAAGAGAATTATGAATGTTGAGGAAGCGAGTGAAGTATGCAGAGATAGAGTTCTCTGGCACTCTGTTCTCTCTGCCTACCCTGCAAGGGATATGGCGTGATGATATGTATGTATGTATGTATGTATATGTATATTGGCGCGTGCGTATGTGTCCTTGATGTTGTATGACTGCATGTTACTTTGGGGTTTTCTACTTTGCACAGTTGCTTGATGTTGACGGTGAAAATCCTTCTGTATGTTGGTCTTCTAACGTTAACTGTCCTCCTTGTTTTGAGTTTGGATACCCATTCTATTAAAATTTCACAAAAAAAAACTAAAATATATTATCATCTTTAGAATCGTTCAATACAAAATTTGCATTGGACATCTTTGATTTTATTTATCCGTGTGGTGACGGTGTAAGAATACAATTTACCACCCCCTATCTTACCTGTGGGTGATCGTAAGAGACGACAAAGGGATATAAAACGCGTATAACATCTATGCAAGAGAAGGAAAACTCGAAACAAAACTCTATACCAACACGTCTGACCAGCGTGCTATAGTAGGTTAATTTCCCTCCCATTACGGAGGAGGCCCGAGCTCAGCAGTGGGACATATACGGGCTGTGATGATGATGATCTTTGATTTGAAGTTAATTCTACGCAAGAGTCCTCTAAAAAGAAGCGACGTACTGTATGTGTCAATCTGTTAAAGAAACCAAGTGATTTAGTTGTGTCTTCACTAGTTCCTGAGTTTTCCAGAGACTGAATAGAGTGAGATTTAGATGAATTATTGCGATAATTGTAAGAATCTGATTGAAGAGAAACTAGTGAAAATTTACAAAGATAGAGATCAGACAAATTATAAAGAATCAGATATAAGAGCCTTAGCAGGGGCATTTGTAACAGTATTTGAATAGAATCTAATTCATAACGCCTTTCGTGGAATATGCAATTTAAACAGCTTCTACTTAATAGCATATTCTTAAACATATGTATATCGCAGCGAGTACGCTTGTCGCTGGTTCTTCAACATTCATATTTACAAACCAAATATTGGGAACAGCAAAATAGCGCTAGATCGGGCTCTAAAACTTTTTGGGTTCTCTTGCGAGCTTATCAAGAGTCAATTGAAGTAAATAAATAACACATTTATTGATTTATATTTATAGCGCTTTGTTTCAGAGTACAGATTTTAACGTTGGTTTTAATATTCTTTTATAATTTTAGATTAATAAATATGATTACAATTGCTGTGATAATTACAAAAAAAAATACACAGGTGCATTCATAACCCCTTTCGTGGACTACGCAATTTAAACAGTTTCTACTTAATATCTCATACTTAAACATTTTATTAGTTGTGCATCGCAGCTAGTACGCTGCTCGATGCATTTTAACCATTCATATATACAAAGACAAATATTGAGAAAGTGTTTTCAGCGAAAAATGCGATCAGGTATAACAGAATTTGTTTTCTCTCACAATTAGTGGACATTCGAGCTACGTTTATGAGGTGAGATGATGATCATGATATTGCCAAAGTCTGATTACTGATATTTCTTTTCCAGATATTCATTTTAAGTGCTAATTTATGTAACAGCATAAGTATGGGATTCATGGTTTCTTTCCCATCCATTCTGAACCCATCAATACTATCACCAAACAGTACTGAAATCAAAGCTACTCCTGATCAGGCATCTTGGATAGGTTAGATGTAGCTAAATCTATTTTAAATAATTTAAACACAATAATATTTTTAACATAAAGAATATAAAGAGTTTTTTAAATAATCACATGACACTTTATGTGCTTTCTTTTTACAGCTGCAAGTAATGGCTTCGCTGGCATGATAGGATTCTTCATACTGTCACCAATTCTACAAATATATGGCAGGAAAAAAGTGTTTATTGTCGGAAACATATTTTATTTAATTGGTTGGATTGTATTATCGCTAGCGCATAGTACCACAGCGCTTTTTGCTGCAAGAATTATCCAAGGTCTGGCTATTGGTGGAATATACATTTATAATATCATCGTTGGTGAATATTCAGATCCTACAAGAAGAGGCTATTTTGTTGTCTGTAAGAAAGTGGCTACAGCATTTGGGGCTTTAACGTGTCATACATTATCTATAATTTGGAGCTGGCAACAAATTGCTATATTTGCTATAATACCACCTATAATATCTGTAATTTTAACGTTCTTTTGGCCTGAAAGCCCTTTTTACTTAGCTATGAAAGGCCGATTTGATGAGAGTGAAAAATCTTTCATATGGTTACATGGCAAATCAAACACCAAAGAACTAAACATGTTACTCGCATCACAAAAAGAAAAACTAAAAAATATAACAAGAGAAAAATGGTACAAATCTTTGATCAGAATAGATTTCATAAAACCGTTTCTTATAGCGTCCATATTAACTTTGCTTTTAGATTTGTGTGGAAAATATTACTTTGTTGTTTTCGTTTTGCAAATGATGACAAAATTGATTGGCGATAAGTCTATAGCGATGTATTGTACTTTAGGCGCGGATTGTTTAATAATACTCGCATTGATATTATCCTGTTGTGTTATTAACTACTTTAAAAGACGTATTATATTATTTTCATTTGGTCTTATAACCATAGTATTGATGTTATTAATATATCTTCTTTTAGCATTGAAACTATCCAATCATGCATGGTTAGTGCCTGGACTAATATTACTTTTAACTTTTATAGCAAATGTTGGTGTTATACCTGTATGTTTTGCCTTGATAAGTGAAATATTCACTTTAGAACATAAAGGTAATGGTTGTTTTGCCACAGGAATCATATTTACAAGCTTTTACGCCTTAATTTTAAAAATTACACCAATGTTGATGGAAAATATTGGAGTGCAAGGTGTATTTGCCACATATGGTATTGGTATAATATTTTGTTTGGTTATTTTATATTTTATAGTACCAGAAACTAAAGATAGAACCCTACAAGAAATTGAGAATGACTTCAAATCTATTAAAAAACCATTGCATGATGAAGATATGAAACTTGTTGTTAATAAATCAGTTAGTCGTGAATAAAGATTACTTGTTTGTCAACTATCATTATGTTTACTTGGATTACTTAAATAATGTTGTTTATAAAACTTTAATAATTATAGAACATGTGCGTGTTCTTTGAAAGGCTTGATCATATTTTGGTCATCTGTGGTGGTAGCGAAGTGGGGTCCTATAGCATTCTGCCAGTTGATTGGAACGCGGTCATCACTGAGTAGAGTCACAAAATAAACTCTGCGGGTTTTTCTTATTTTTTAAATGATGACAACCATCACTCCTCTAACTACCTTGGAGGGAAGGACAAGACTTTTTTTTTTTTTTTTTGCAAGGTGGGACCATGGATGTGGTCGCGCCCCGGCAAATCGGCCCGGGGCGACGGAAGAGGCGGCGCGCAACCCCATGGACCCACCCTGCAAACACCCCTCTTCGCCGTGCGAGCGGACCACCGGTACCCGATCTTTGTCTTCGGTGGCCCGCCCGGCGATATACCCTCTCGGGTTCCTCTCTCGTCGACGCCCCGACAGCTTTCGCCGTCGCCCTCACACGGTGGCCTCACGTCGGGTGACCAGACAATTCCCCGGTCCGATCACCCGAAGCCTCGGTTAGGGCGGCATCAGACGCAGATACTCGCGCATGCGCCGCCCCGGCCGCGGGCGGCGGCCCGGGTCACGGGAATCCTCCCGGACTCGTTCCGCCGCCTCCTTCTGCGAGATGACAGCCTCGCAGAAGGCGGCGACCGCGTCCCAATTCCTGACGCTGTCGACCATCGCTTTCACGACAGCCGGCAGCGTCAGGTCGGCACCGATGACAGCGACGAGGTCACGGCGCTGCCCGTCCCAGCCCGAACATACCTCAAGCGTATGTTGCGCCGTGTCCTCGTCGCTAGTGCAATGGTGGCAGGACGGACGGAGGACAAGACTGCCGCAAGACATTATTATTATATTGTTAGTCATGTACACTGAAAGATCTCTTCCTCAGTGCATATGACTAACAACATAAGCTACATAGGCACACCACAGTCAAAATAATAAAAACGTATTATATTTCACCGCCATTTGATCGGTCACCTGTAGTAACCATAACTTATGTTTTTATGCGACTGGCGCGAGTTTTTATTGTTCTGCATTTTTTGGTTCGTTTATGATTCAGTTTGAAGATTGGTTTTTGATGACTTCATCATTGATTTTCTGATGACATTTACTTATAAAGAATGATTTTTTATGAAGTAGTTTGATACTTTCTTGATCGGACCTCTGCGGGTAGCTGACTGCGGCCTTCATGATTCACCGCTTCTTACTGTGAGCCAACTATTTCACAAAAGAGGATGGCCACTCATTTTAAGTGAAAGATTGGTAGTTTCCTTGTGTTACTTAATATAAATGGCTGTTTTGGATTCTTAATCTAATAGAACTTTAGGTAATAGAAATTAAGGTCTTATGAAATATAAAGGGAATATTGTTTTGTTTATATTTTTACTTATATTATTAGATTGTTAATAATACTTACACTCCAACTGTTGCCGTTTAGTAACGGTTGATGTCAGGCAGGCGGCTGGTCATAAAACTATTGCCAATAATATTCGCAATATGTAAGAGTACATATTTCATCCACCAAGTAATTGAGATAAGAGCAGGAAAATGTTGATGTATATAATATTTATGTTTATACCCAATTACGTAACTGTATTAAATTTTGTCTTTTGAAGGAAACGGTAAGATAATTTTTTAAGAGATATCTTAAATAAATAAAATAACTAATACTATGTATTTGAATGTACGGTTACGGTACGATATCGCAATAATTTTTAATTGTAGATTTTTTCATGCATGGTATGTTCGCCATTTGTAAATCTATTTCGTTATTTTAATATTATTCACTATGGCATCTGCTATTTGTTTTAATATTATTCCTATATGCAATTGTCTAGTTTTATTATATAATAAAATAACTATATTAAGAAATTTAGAGCGTGTATGAAGAGAATTATGAATATTGAGGAAGCGAGTGAAGTATGCAAGGATAGAGTTCTCTGGCACTCTGTTCACTCTGTCTACCCTGCAAGGGATATGGCGTGATGATATGTATGTATGTATGTATATTAAGAAATTTAATACTTGAGTACAAAATTAACCTATTTACAGCTCCGTTGTTTTTGAATCATTCAAAAGACTATCGAACATCATCATCATTCTCCTACTCTTATCTCAACTACTTGGGGTCGATACAATATGTATTGTTCTTTCATTGTACATATTGTAAAAGTTACTGGTAATAGTTTTACGACCGGCCGCCTGGCAAACGTCAACATTCCTTGGGAATATAATTGTTGACCAAACGGCATCAGATGGAGTTGGCCCAGGTCGTTATAAGGTTCTTAGTCGTCTTTTACGACATCTACAACCAAAGTAAGGATTGGTAGTATTCGTAGCCGCTACCATACAGCAATGACGATGATGAGCAACGACTATCAAACAGTGGTTTATTAAAATAAACTTTATGAGATAGTAAATTTTTACACCGCCTAAATTATATAAACGTTGAATAAAACAATCAACACACATTTGCCATAAACCATGACAAGGTTGTGTAAATATATAGTTTATATAATAGGGAACTAGATTAACCTCCACACCAACGCAGCTTTTTTTTGGGTCGAGCCATGATCTGACGCCTTTTTGCCTGTATTACGAGAATGTGAAGGACTGGACAGTCATCAGTGTCTCTCGATATGTCGAGATACGTCAAGCCAGGTTTGCAAAGTGCTCTTTAAGTTATGGAATATAGCATATCTATACGTAAGAAGAAAACTTTAGCTATTGCAAATAGTACCAAGTGCAATATGGAGATTTATTTCAAATTGCTTTACTGTACGCCAAGAAATTAATTACCTTTTTTTTTTTTTTTTTGGGGGCGGGTTACGGTCGGCACACTCCTCGCACTACTCCGTCCGGGGTGACAGAGGGGCGTAAGCATGCACACCCGTAACCCACCCGTGACGTCGCCTTCGTCGTTGGGCCAACCACCGGAGCAGAGTGACTTGACGTCAGTGGTTGGCCCGACGGAATACCCCTGAGGAGTACCCTCTCCTCGACCGACGTCCCCCCCTCAGGTAGGATGTCGGTCTTTCCTCACGCGGTCGGCCTCTCGGCGGGTGACGGACTAAATCCCCGATCCAGTCACCCGCGGCCTCGGCTAGGGCGGCATCAGGCGCAGGTAATCGCGCCTGCGCCGCCCCAGTCGCCGGCGGCGGCTCGCGTCGTCGAGGAGACGCTCCTCGCGCACGCGCTCCGCCGCCTCCTTCCGCGAGACTACTGCCTCGCAGAAGAATGCGACCGCGTCCCAGTTCCTGACGCTGTCGAGCGTCAGCACCGATGATCGCGACGAGTTCACGACGCTGCTCTGCCCAAGCGGCACAAACCTCGAGCGTATGCTGCGCCGTGTCCTCGTCGCAATCGCAGTGGTGGCAGGACGGTGTACTCTCCCTCCTTACGACCGTGTGCAGGTATTTGGCGAAGCATCCATGCCCCGTCAAAACCTGCACCAGTCGGAAGGAGAGCACCCCGTGCCGCCGATTTAGCCACTGCATCAGCACCGGCCGGAATGCCTCCACGGTCCGCACACCGAACCGAGGCCTCTCCAGCCGGACTGCCCAACGGGCAATGATGTCGCGGCGGGCGTCGACGCGCCAGGCGGTGTGCTCCCTCAACGAGATCACACCGCCCTCCGCTCGCACCCCCAACATCCGCCGATACAAACCGGCGAGCATTTCCGCTTCCAGGTCCCATGGAGGGGTCCCGGCCAATAGACACGCTGCCTCCGTCGACACCGTGCGGTACCCGCGTATGGCCCTGACCGCCATGGCCCTCTGTGGTCGCCACAGAAGAGCCCTGAGTCGGACGGTCAGGGATCCCGCCCACAACGGTGCGCCGTACAGGGCCATCGACCGGATGACCCCTGCGTACAGCTGTCGGCAGGTAGCGCTCGGTCCGCCCACATTCGGCATAAGCCATGATAGGGCGGACGCCGCGCCGACGAGCCGTGGAGCGAGTCTGCGGAAATGCTCCCGGAACCACCATCGCCCGTCGAGCACCAGGCCCAAATACCTCATATGGGCCCGGATGCTGATATCAACCGAATTGACGGTGATCGAGACGCCGATGGGAGGGCCCATGCGGGGCCCATGGAACAAGAGGGCCTCCGTCTTGTCCAGGGCCACCCTCAACCCCAGCGCCCCGATCCGCCTGACGATCTCCTCGGTGCCGAGAGTCGCCAGGCTTGCCGCCTCCTCCAGCGTCCCACCACGGGCTGTGACGAGCGTGTCGTCGGCGTAACATATCACGTCCAGCCCGGGCGGGAGGCTACCCCTCAACGCCCAGTCGTAGCCGATGTTCCACAGGGTGGGTCCGAGGACCGACCCCAGCGGAACACCGCACGTCATGGGCGTTCGCACAACGTCCCCTACTCGGTTGGTGTAGAGGACGCTGCGCCCCTCCAAATAGTCTGCCACTAGCCGCCTCAGAAGAAATTAATTACCTAACTAATTACAAGTTTTAGATTCATTAATAAATATGAAATCATAGAAAATATTTGATTTTTGAAAATATTTAAATGGTAATTCCATGCAGCTGTTTTGCCATGTCAATATTTTCAAAAAATTTTACATTGTTATTAAACGTTTCAAAATAAGCATTTCAAGGTGACACGAAGAATGAATAACGATGTTTCTATGTTTTTCATGCGTATAGCAAGTAACGGCCTCTTTTTGTGACTAACTACATATAGAAAAGTCAACGAATCATTAAAAGAAATGATATTACTCCAAACGGATTTAGTTTTTAAGCAATATTTATCAGCTAAGACGCGTTTGCGAAATTGGAAGGAAAATATGCTGAATTCAGACTCCATAATCTGTTGGCGTTGTTCTTATAAAGCCATCATTACATCACATTAATAAAAAAATAATGAATTGATTTGAAATACCAATAAAACTTCCATTGTTGAGTACCTTGTGAAAGGTAACGGTGTCTATATTAATTAAAAGGGGTAATAAGTAATCGCCTTGCGCTAAGCCGCTGTTAGTGTATCTGAAAAAAAATATTATTGTCTATTAAAAGCAATAGGCAACTCACTATTTAAAAAAATCAGTATCTCATCATTACTTCATTTCTAGATGTCCCACTACTGGGCTCAAGCCTCCTCCTAATTAGGAAGGAAATCGATGGAATACATCACCCTGGTCAGATGTTAGTATAGGGTTTTCGAGATTTCCGTTCTCGTATAAATGTTATATGCATTTGCAATCCCTTAGTCGTCTTTTACAACACTCACGGCAAGATAGATGGTAGTAAATTGTATTCTTACACCGTCACCGCATCATTAATAACTAGAAATTTTAAGTACCTTCCTATGTTAAATTGACTAAAGTTATTAATATTGCGATTATTACTCGTGGTAATGATATTAATAAAGCAGGCCAATGTAAACGTATTAGTCGCCAAATCAATTTATATTACATATAATAGATAAAAATTACATTATGAACAACACTTAAAACATGAACGCAAAAGCGTGTTAGAGGAAAATTGAACATTTACCTTGAAAATACTTTTTTTTTCACGATGACATATTAGGCTATTTATAGAGACCTGCGCCTGATGCCGCCCTAGCCGAGGCCGCGGGTGACTGGACCGAGGAATTAGTCCGTTACCCGCCGAGAGGCTGACCGCTCGAGGAATGACCGACGTCCTCCCCGAGGAGAGGAGGAGGATTACCACTAACAATTTCCTACAGATGTGAGTACATCTATCGGATATCTGTTCTAACTAGTAATGCCCAAAGATAAGATAAGATAAAATTATTTTCAATATTTATTTTCAATATTGGGGGGCATAGTCCGGAGCGTGCTCGTTCGCGTCCCCTGCCAGTCTAATTAGACTGCTAATCCGGCTCGAAATGCGTACCGCAATGCGGGTTAGGGCGTCCCCCGGAGGCGACGCGTACCGACCCGCCCCCGTCGGTACGAACATCGGCAGTTGCGGCGATGGGGGCCGCCACCCATCACGCCTTGCCCAGTTAGGCGAGTCGAGGAGAACGGAGTGCCGGGTGGGCACGTGGAATGTAAGAGGTTGTGTGGAAGGTAAGTTGCACGAGCTGATATCCGTCATGGCGGACAAACAGCTAGACGTGCTCTGTGTAACAGAGACCAAGCGAAGGGGCAGCGACGCCTGCGATCTTCCTGGTGGCGGGATGGCTCTGTGGTCTGGTGTACCACAGAGCGATCGAGCCAGCATGGGGGTAGGAGTGCTGTTGTCCTCTCGCTTGGCCTCAGGTGTGAAGGATTACGGAATGTATGATCCCAGACTTCTCTGGGTCCGTATAAAACTAGGTGTCACCAAGGTATTCATGGTTGTAGCATATGCTCCCGTAGGATCCTCGGTGGCATCAGACCTAGAGAAGTTTTGGGACAATGTTAGGGAAGTTCTGGATATGGCAGAAACCAGTGAACGCGTGATTGTATGCGGAGATTTGAACGGATGGGTGGGGACCAAGCGTCCCGACTATGAGGACGTACTTGGTCCATTTGGTGATAAGAGAGTGAACGACGCAGGTAGGCTCATAGCGGATGTATGCATGGAGAGAAACCTTATTGTGTCAAACACATTTTTCCAACATAAGGACATCCATATGTATACATGGAGAAGGAATGAACAGAAAAGCATAATAGATTTAATTTTGGTAGACAGTCGCCTCCGAAGCAAAATATTGGACGCAAGAGCCTACAGGGGCCCCACAGTCGACACGGACCACTATCTCGTTATTGCGAGATTTAGTGGTCTGTTCAGAAAGTGGAGGCACTGGCGAGAGCGTGTCCACTTCGGAGGGCTTGAAAGAATAAAGGTTGAAAGGTTGCAAGAAGAGTGTGTAAGAGAAAAGTATGCAGAGGGTGTCCGAGAACGGCTGACGATGGCAAGCCAGCCGCAATCGGACATTGAAGAATGCTGGAGAGTATTGAAAGAGAGTATGGTAGATACAGCGAAAGAAGTATGTGGAAGTTCAAAGAAGCATAGAAAAACAAATGGTGATGCATGGTGGGATGCGGAAGTGGCAGCTTCCGTAGAGCAAAAGAAGAAAGCGTGGCTGGACTATGTCTCTTCTTTGAATCTGAATGACAGTATGACTGAACAGAAGAAAGAAATATATCGGCAATGTAAGAATGACACCAAGGCCTTAGTGAAAGAGAAACGTGATAGAGCAAGTATGAGTGCAGAAGATAGGCTGACTAAAAACTTCGAGGGTAACACCAAACTCTTTTGGAGGGAGGTGAAGAAGTCTCGGGGTGGTTGGTCAGCCTTCAGAATGAATAAAATAAGGTCTAAAGGTGGAGACATTCTTACACAAACACAAGACGTGTTAAGCCGATGGAGTGAATATTTTGGCGATATGTATGCGGATGCTACGGTTGGCGCCGGTGTTGGATGTGGTTTAGTAGATCAACATTCGACAACGGCGTCCTCCGATGGCATCAGTATGGATGAAGTTGAATGGGCGATAAGAAGTTTGAAAAATGGTAAGGCAGCGGGCATTGATATGGTGTCTGCCGAGATGATCAAGCTTGGTGGCTCTTGTGTCTGGGAGGCGTTCCTGTTGCTCCTCAATTTATGTTGGAGCTCGGGAATGGTTCCCAGGGACTGGAATAGCGCAGTCATCGTGCCTTTGTTTAAAAACAAGGGTTCACGTTATGACTGCGCAAATTACAGAGCCATAAGCTTGACCAGTTTGGCAGCAAAAGTGTATGGAAAAATTATTGAAAGGAGAATGAGGATGGTGTCCGATGGTTTACTGTGTGAGACACAAGGAGGTTTCAGGAGTGGAAGGGGATGCATGGATCAAGTGTTCTCTCTGCGCAACATTGTGGAGAAGCATCTGGCTCTAGGTCAGAGGGTTTTCTGCAGTTTTGTGGATCTGGAGAGAGCATTTGACACGGTTGTACGAAAGGAACTTTGGGACATTTTACCGGAGTATGGTATTAACGGTAAACTGCTACAGGCTGTGCAGTCCAGTTACATGGGCTGTAGAGCCTGTGTGCGGCTGGATGATGGAATGTCGCCTTGGTTTGACGTCAATATCGGCGTTAAGCAGGGGTGCGTTCTGTCAGCCAGGCTGTTTATCATATATCTGGATAAATGTCTCCAAAGGTTGAACGATAGGAATGTGGGAGTCCAGATGGGCGACTCAGTGGTCACTGCTCTGCTTTATGCAGATGATGCAGTCCTGCTGGCACAGTCAGCGATTGACCTGCAGACCCTAGTCGACACAATGACAGAAGATTGTAAGAAAAGGGGTCTACGCGTGAATGTGAGCAAAACCAAAATAATGGTCTTTGAAAGAGATAAAACCAGAACAGATGTAAGAGTAACAATAGGTAATGATGTACTAGAGCAAGTGGATGAATTTGTATATCTTGGATGTGGATTTAGCCGAGATGGAAGGTACACCACTGATATAGAGCGAAGAGTGAATGCGGGAAATAGAGTGAACGGAGCGTTGGGGCAACTTCTCGGCAGCCACCACCTCAGCCAGAAGGCACGTGTAGCAATACATAACGCAGTGCTTGTCCCAACATTACTGTATGGAAGCGAGAGTTGGGTATGCAGAAAAGAGTATGATAGTAAAATTAATGCGGTCGAAATGCGATCTCTGCGGAAAATCTGTGGAGTTAGGCTGACCGACCGCATTCGTAACGACGACGTAAGAGAGCGAGTAGGTATGAAAGAGAGTATTGGTGTAAAGATGCGAAAGGGAATGCTCCGATGGTTCGGACATGTGGAAAGAATGCCGAACGAACGCCTGGTTAAGAAGATATACAATGCGAAAGTGGAAGGATGTAGGTACCGAGGGAGACCGAGACTAACCTACCTAGACCAGATCGGTCATGTACTGAAGGAAGGTGGAGTCAAGAGTCTCCGAAACCGGCGAGCGTGTATGAAGAGAATTATGAATGTTGAGGAAGCGAGTGAAGTATGCAGAGATAGAGTTCTCTGGCACTCTGTTCTCTCTGCCTACCCTGCAAGGGATATGGCGTGATGATATGTATGTATGTATGTATGTATTTATAGCCCAGCAATATCTATACGTTTATGAACTGAGCTGATGATAATGATGAAGTTATCTTAAAGCCTACTACTTAATTTTTTGAAAAACATTTATGACGCAGTAAATTTTAAACAATAAGTAATAAGTAATGATGTAATCTATTAAAACTAATCAACCATGTAGCGACTACAAATTTGTTGTCGCTACCTGGTATTAGTAGTAATTGTTTATTCACAACTTAGAAATTTTATATTTTTAGTTGCTTTAATAGGATTTTCCTAGTCTACTAGACTCGCTGTATTATAGTGAACAAAATAAAATACACACTTGTTTCTTCTTGATAAAACCTCACCCTAACTTATCTAAATAAAACTTTTTATCTTTACACACATACAATTCATCATCATCATCATCGTCCTGTTCTCACCCAATTACTTGGGATTGACGCATTATATATTGCTCCTCCCTCTTATATATTGCAAAAGTTATTGGCAGTTGTTTTATGATCGGCACCTGGTCAACGTCAACCCTCCTTGGTAATGTAATTGTTGGAGAAACGGCATCATATGGGATCAGTCCAGTTCATATCGATCTGAGCCAACTTTGATGCCGTCTAAGCTAAAACTCTTATCTTTTACGACATCCATGAACAAAATAAGGGTTAGAAAGGAAGTAATTTAAGTTCGGCAGTATTCTGAGCCACTGCGTCACAGCAAATATTTACAAACATACAATTAAGGGCACAAATTTAACCACAATCAGAATAATAATTTGCAGGACTCATAACACTGACAGCGTAGGTACCGACCAAAAAATTAACTAACCTATTAGAATAACTGACTGCACAGATAGCGCAATAGTAAGGTTACGGTCTGTACCTAGCTGGGTAGTTGAGCATAGCACTATTATGAATATATAAGAATCTGAATTATATACTTCAAAAATAATAATACAAAATTCTGCTAAGAACCCACTTAAACGTGACATAAAGTATACACAGGTGAGACGATTTATTTCTTAATCAGCTGTGTAAAATTAATTTTGTTATTGAATATTCAATGTTCTGAAAACAGTAAACATTAGAATCCACTTCGTACTAATTAACTCATTTTTAGGTATGTTTTTAAATCATAGAAAAAAGACTCTCACCATCCACAGAAATTAACCTACATAAATACATGTAATTTAAACCCCACCACATTACCGAAGAGCAACATTTTGGAGAGCTCCGAGACATTGGTAAGCAGGTAATTAGCTGAAAGTGTAACCTCTACTGGTGAGATTCTAACTGGACCGACCTTATTTCAGTGCTCGTACGATGAGGGCACGTCAGCCGGCGCTAGTGGAGTAGATAAACGGAGTCCTTTTTTTCAACTGGTGCAAGTCTTTTCAGTGCGTAGTTATTTTAGCAAGTACATATAATTTGGGTAACTCCGTGCTACCGCCACTGCCATGGCAGCGAGTACATGATGCAGCTAATAAGACCTCGAGTATATTCCGAGGTCTTTGTGGCTCGGGTAGACCAAGGTCATAAACTTGTTGTAATGATCGGTGCCGAGACAGCGTTAGAAATACGGCGAGATAATAGGCTTACAGGAAGTGATGAAAAGGAGGTATGAAGCAGCGTCGCAGTAATAATACAGATGGCTTCCTCAACATTAAAATGCACAAATTTACGGGGCTCCAAGCCGACTTATCGTTAACTCGGCCTATTGGACTGAAAGTCGTCAAAACAAAGCTGCCTCAGCCACGATCAATTGGCCACCGAAGATAAAGACCGGGTTCCGATGGCCTACTCGCACGGCGTCGAGAGAGACATTGCGGAGCGAGTCTATAGGGTCACGCGCCGCGCCGCGATCATCTGTCGCCCCGGATGGAATTAGTGGGATGTTACCAGACCATAGCCCGTCGCAAAACGATTAATTACGTTTCTATTATAAGTCATGTACTTTGCTGCCGCCGTTTTGCAATAGATGGCTGATTTATTTATTTTGACTAACACTTACCGTAGCGATAAGTGGTAGTCAAGATAAATAAATCGTAGATATCATACAATAAGCTTAGGTATTTGTAAACATAATGCCAGCGAAATATTAGTCGATTTGTGTTGGCATCACAAAATTATTCTCGATTAAACATGTCAGCTTACGAGCCAAATTCTCATCATTTGCGGAAGGTTTTAATTTTTTGCTTTAATATGAAGAAAAAGAAATCTGCGGCTGAAGCGCATCGAGTGCTCTCAAATACCTATGGTAAGGCCGCTATTAGTGAAAGAACGTGCCGAGAGTGGTTTCAACGCCTCAAGAACGTCGAAGATCAGCATGGCGGTGGAAGAGAGAAGGTTTTAAAGATGCAGAATTGGGGGCATTACTTGATCAAGACTCGTGTCAAACGCAACAAGATTTGGCAGGATCATTGGGAGTGATGAAACAAGCCATTTCAAAAAGCCTGGAAGTCATGGGAATGATTCAGAAACAAGGAAATTGGGTGCCGTAGTAGTAGAAGCCGAGAGATTTTGAATGGCATTTGATTGCTTGTGAACTTGCTTGCAAGGCAAAGACGGAAGGGATTTCTGTATCGCATTGTGGCTGGGGACGAAAAATGAACCCATCATTACGATAATCCCAAGCGCAGAAAATCATGGGGATATCCCGGCCATGCTTCCACGTCGACAGCCAAACCTAAAATTCACGGATCCAAGGTCATGCTCAGTATTTGGTGGGACCAGCTCGGCGTAGTGTATTATGAAATTTTAAAACCCTACTGAAACAATCACAGGCGATCATTATCGAACGCAATTGATGCGTTTGAGCCGAGCATTGAAAGACAAACGGCCGCAATACAACGAGAGACATGGCAAAGTGATTTTACAGCATGATAATGCTCGACGCCATGTTGCGAAAGTGGTCAAGACATACTTAGAAACGTAGAAATGGGAAGTCCTACCCCACCCGCCGTATTCTCCTGACGTTGCTCCCTCGAACTATCACTTGTTTCGATCAATGGCACACGGCCTGGCTAACCAGCACTTCCGGTCTTATGAAGAAGTAAAAAATTGGATCGATTTGTGGATCGCTTCAAAAGATGACCAGCTTTTTCAACGCGGGATTCGTACGTTGCCCGAAAGATGAGAGAAAGTAGGGGCCAGCGATAGATAATACTTTGAATCATAAATGTATAACAATTTTTTTATAATAAAGCCTAGAATTTCGTAAAAAAACGGCGGAAGCAAAGTTGTACGCCTATGTAAATAACTAAATCCAGTGTTTCAGTACGATACTAAAACTGAAAATTAATATCTAAGATAGAGTATTATTATAATTTACCATCAGTGATAATGTGTTCAAGGCTTGCTTATTTTTAAACATAAAGTAAAATTTTTCGTACGTTAAAATTTTAATTAATTTGTAACAGCTGTGGCATAATTAACTAGTAGTAAACCATATCGCTTTGAATACAGACCATCTGTAAATATTTTTGATATTTTAATTTTAATTAATTTATTATATGTTGTGATTGAAAATTTTATCACAAAAGCTAAGGAAAAACGTAATATGTTCCAGGATATATATATATTTGGAGACAGGTAGATTGATGGATCGACGTAGTGGTTGCTGAGATCACTGAGCATCGATCCCCAAGCACTGAGGTGATGATTCTGCATGCCGAAAATGCCCCATAGTGGCGAGCTATCAGGCCTGCAGGAACGAAACAAAAAATTGGAGACGTAGCTGCGGCTACGTACGGCGGTGCGGAAGGCGAACCGCGACTTAGCCAAGTAAATGGTTGACTTACGGTGCCAAGTCTAACAGCTGGCGCAAACTTGACCTAATTAATATGGAAGGTGTGGAAGTCATCACTTGTTATTGAATACACTACATCGAAGCAACGTAAATAAGGCTCTAATAAACCTATTCATAGAATTGTGTTACAATTATCCATTTTAGACAATAAAATATAGGTTTTAGTATTTGCAATAAAGTGAAGGCCCTATTAAGAGAATCCAATCAAAGTTTCTTTAGAGATATCTACTATCTCCAGAAATGCAAAATTATTTAATTTTTAAATTATTACGATGCTGGAGTTGCGACTGTAGACAATCAATGAAAGCTCTCTCAGTCCACATAATTTATTAACATTACAATACAGATTAATAATAAAAATGATCTGTTACAATATTTAACCTGAATATGTCTCGGTGAGAGAGGCTGCCAATTTATTGCTTTCGATGACGTATCGGTTCTCTTTGCTGCTGTAGCAACTGTGATGGAGATAATATTATACTTTCTGGCCCTTCGTCATCAAAGTTCAGCGGATGCATGATGCAAAGCTATTACATCCATTATCATGATACCTCCTTATTCTTTATTGTTTAAAATTAAAAGACAAATGATTAATTATGACAATGTGAACAATGCTCTGTCAAATGTTGTTCATTGGTTTAATACAAACAACTTGGTTCTTAATGAAAAGAAAACCAAATGTATTAAATTTACCACACCTAATGTGAGACTAGTAGAAACCAATATTCAAATGAATGGTGTGGCCCAAGAGCTTATGGAGTCCACGACATTTTTGGGTATCACCATCGATGCTAAACTCCATTGGGGTCCTCATATTGAAAAATTATTAAGTAGGCTAAGCTCAGCGGCGTATGCGGTAAAAAAAAATCGTATGTTAACCGATATTGTAACGGCTATAATAATTTATTTCGCCTACTTCCATAGTCTTATGTCTTATGACATACTGCTTTGGGGTTGCTCTGCAGATTTGAATAACATCTTTGTTCTCCAAAAACAGGCTCTCCGCGCGATTTATAATCTAGAGGCAAGAGCTTCACTGAGAGAAAAATTAGGGAAATAAACATTCTAACTGTTGTATCACAATTCATATTCGAAAACATATTATATGTAATAAAAAAATATTGATAAATATAGTGACATTAATTATGTGAACACTAGGAATAAGGATAATCTAGTTATCTATCATACTCGCCTACAAAAAATTGGTTAGTCTTTCATTGGGCAATGTATACACTTTTACAATAAACTGCCTAAAGATATCTGAGATATGCCAATGAATAAGTTTAAATAAGCTATCAAAAATAGACTGTGCAGAAAAGGATATAACAGCATTTCTGATTATCTAAATGATAATACGGAATGGTTATGAGCAGCTCCTTTCTCAGCAATTGCTTTTTTATTTTTATCTCTTACAGCGTTATGACGCTGATCCTCACTGTCGTTTGAACTCTTGTATTATTTGTATTGTCATAATTGTACAGTGTAGCGTGTTTTGCCTAACGAGTTATATATTTATTTATCCAAGCTAACTATTTATAATTTATAGATTATGGTGTGGTCATGTTCACTGAAAAGGTCGCTGCTTGCGGTAGCTACGTGGAGCGGGTCTCTCCTTTCCCTCCAATGTGGTTGAGGGGCGTGATGACTGCTCTAGTAGTTAACTCGTAATCGGGTGCCGCTTGTGGGATCTGGTCCAGCCATTTTTGATTCTTTTTTGTTTTATATATATTCTTAGTTTCATTTTGCATTGTATACAAAATTTCGAAAAATGAATTCTTACTCGAATGGCAACTTACTGGAGCTAATATAAACATGTAACAAATAACTTTCGTGAAAATATATAATTAAAAAAAAATACGAGTCCACTGAGTTTCTTGCCGGATCTTCTCAGTATGTGGCTGCTTGCCGATCCAGTGGTAGACTCATCACCATCATCACAGCCCACAAATGTCCCACTATTGGGCTCGGGCCTCCTCCGTAATGGGAGGGAAATTAACCTAATATACCGCGCTGGTCAAACGTGTTGGTATAGGGTTTTGTTTCGAGTTTTCCTTCTCTCGCATAGATGTTATATGTGTTTATATCCCTTAGTCGTCTCGTACGATCACCCACGAGTAAGATATGAGGTGGTGAATAGTATTCTTACTCCGTCACCACACGGAAAAGGTGGTAGATTAATTAAAATTAATTTAAAAAAATAATGCAAAATTGACAAAATGTAAATGCCCCTATGGGGCTTATGCATAATAAATTATTTGATTTGATTTACCATGTCAATTTTAAAATTTTTTTGACAATGTATTATGTTTTTACTAATGTATTTTACATTACTTAAACGTTAAACTGAGTGTAGCAGTGTTGTAAATAAGCCGCAATCATTGCATGTTCTGGACATACCCTACTCATTCCATCTGAGGCAACGGAAGGGCAGCATATAACTCCTTAACCCACCATATTCTCACTCCATCGCCATTGGGCTCACTACTGGTGCTGATTCCTTGACATCCGTTGTTGAACCCACGGGTTACCCTTTCTAGGTTATATTAAAGCTGTCAAAAAAGTAGAAAAATGCTTTACTAAATTTCAACGACAGTTACTTTAATCCTGGTATTATTAAGATCCATAGATGGTGATTACCTCGCTGTGTGGTAGCGGCTACGAATACTACCAATCCTCACTTTGCTCGTGGATGTCGTAAAAGACGACTAAGAGCTTTATAATGACCTGGGCCAACTCCATCTGATGCCGTTTGGTCAACAATTACATTTCCAAGGAGGGTTGGCGTCTGGCAGGCGGCTGGTCATAAAACTATTGTCAATAACTTTTATAATATTTACTATGAAAGAAGAGTACATATTGTATCGACCCCAAGTAATCGGGATAAGAGTAAGAGAATGATGGTGAGATGGTGATTACCAATTACCTCAGCTAGGATTCGTCATGTACCAAATAACGCAACTCACAATCCGGTGCAATTTCAAACTTAAAATTAATTATTAGTATGCAACCTAGAATATTACCATTTACCATCACTGTTACTGTATTCAAGGCTAGTTAATTTTTACCTAAATTACAAACGTTTGTACTGCGTCAAAGTTATAATTAGACAAAAACAACTATAGTGTCATTAATTAGTACTAAAACATACCCCTCTAATTACAGACGCCTTCATTTGTCAATAAAGTTATCTATAGTTATTTTTAATTTAAATTTATGTTATTAATGTAGTGATTGGAATTTCTTTATTGAAGATTTCCGTAATAACAAAGGAACAAATACAAAATGATCAAGGATATATATCTTTGGAAACAGGTGGAGTAATGTACTATTTTCAACTTGAAAATTTTAAGGATTTAGCGGAGTGTGACTAGATCATAGTCCGCCGCAAAAATAAAATAATAATAAGTAGAATTTTGTTATTTAATAATAAAAGTTATTATTATATTTGCAATATATAAATAATTTTTCACCGTTTGAGTTATATTTGTGCCACCCACATTCAGATCTCATCATATTATACACACCGTATCACACTCTACGTACACTTTTTAATTGAATTTTCTTAGCCTTAAGTGTTTTGTGATCAAGCCTTACTTAATATTAAAAAAATACTTGGCTTCGTAAATCTTCGTAAATAATATTTAGTAAATACTCCGCTTGGCAATCTTTGCGTTTGGTAATCAGACCTTCGTTAATGCGTCGTCCACTTTTCTTTAGCTTAAGCTGAATGTGAGCGAACCCAGCACTACGTGCCGACGGTTGAGTATGGGTGTTGTTCGGTCCATAGCCTTGTACGGTGCACCCGAGTAGACGGGATCCCTAACCGTCCATACGACCATGGTAGTTAAGGTCATTCGCAAATACCGCACGGTGATGACGGAGGCTGTGTGCCTGTGACCGGAACAATCCATGGGATTTGTAGGTATAGATCCTCCTTAGACCTTACCAATCGGCGACGCTGGCATGGAGCGATCGTGGAGAACCTCCGGCCAGTGCTGATGGAGTGATTCGGTCGGCAGCGTAGAGTCCACTTCTTCCAACTGCTGCAGGTTTTGACGTAGCACGGTGGCTTCGCCAAGCAACTGCACACGATCCCGGGGAGGGAGAAGACATCGTCCTACTACTACTATGATTGCGACGAGGACAAAGTGCTAGACACATTCGAGGTACGCGTGGCCTGGGTAGTGAATTCGTTGCAATCATGATTGTCGACCTGACGCTACCAATCATAGCTAAGACGAGGCTTGACAGCGTCAGGAACTGAGACGTGGTCGCCGCCTTTACCGCCGAGGTAGTCATCAGGCAAAAGAAGGTGGCGGAGCGTGTTAGAGAAGAGATTCTCCATGCTGACACACTCCGCCACTGACCGTCGAGTGGAAACCCAAAACTGTTCACCACTGTATTGGAAAACATCTTCAGACTCTTAGACTGGACCGAACTCGGCATCAACATCAACGGAACAAAACTCTATACCAACACGTTTGACCAGCATGTTATAGTAGGTCAATTTCCGTCCCATTATGAAGGAGGATCGAGCCCAATAGTGGGACATATATGAGCTGAGATGATTTTCGTTATGGCAGAATCCATGGAAGACCTTAGCACCATGCTCAACGATCTCAGCAGGATATCCCAACTACTGGATTTATGAATGAACTGAACAAGATGAAAGACATGTCAAACACCCATGTCATTCTAATACCGGTCCTAGTTGGCAACACGATTCTCGAAGTTGTCGATCATTATGTTTACCTTGGACAAACAGTCCAATTAGGTACATCCAATTTCGAGAGGTCAGCCGACCAATGCACGGCTGGGCAGCGTTCGGCAAACTTAAGAGGATCTTCTCATCCAACATACCTCAGTGTTTGAAAACTCAAGTCTATAACCAGTGTCTGTTACCAGTGATGACTTATGGCATGGAAACGTAGTCCCTAAATGTAGGCCTCACAACCAAGCTCAAAGTCGCTTAACGGGCTATGCTTGGGATTCCTTTGTGATATAGAATCCGTAATACGGAAATCCGCAGAAGAATGGATGCAACCGATATAGCACGAAAAATTAGCACGCTGAAGTGCCAATGGGCAGGCCGAGGAGCGATGTGCTCGACGTACCGATAACCACTGGGAAAGAATGTTTCTCGAGTAGCGACCGCGTAGCGGACGTCGCAGTCTCGGTGCAGCCCGCACTTTGTGGTGAAATATGAGGGAGGCCTACGTCCAGCAATGGATGTTAAAAGGCTGAATGGTGATGATAATAATACGAGGAACACGCTAGAGAAAAGGATTTGTATAGGACTTTACTTCAAGTTTCCTTCTCTTGATTATGCGGACATTACATTCTTTATCGTCTATTACAACATAAAAGGGGTTGGTGATCTATTTTTTTTTTCTACACAGACTTTTGTCCGTGCATTTTTTATGTTTTGTATTTTTAATTATTATATTGATGTTATATAATTCAAGGTTTCTTGAAGTGGCTTTAATACATTTATGATGGTTTATATGTAAGTATATAGGCGCGTCCTTGGTGTTATATGATTGCATGTTCCTTTGGGGTTTTCTACTTTGGGTGATCTATTATGACAAAAGCTTAAGCATCTACTAACTATAATCAAATGAGTTTTACTCAAATTAATTGTTTTTTTTTTTTTTTTTTTTTAGTAATCTAGAGCCATATTATATCCTACAATTGAGGTTAACCTAGGTTTTTTTTGGCGGGAATCTAAAACGTCATGTGGTGCTCTTGTATTATATTCGATATCTTAGTGTTTTAACGTATTATATTAGATAATTTTGATGGCATTTTATGTAATGTGATGTGACGGAACTGCTGAGATGTAGTGAATATCATATAAAAGTGCTTTACAACGTTTTCGTTTTTCATCAAAATTCTCACAAGATACCATTAACAGTGTGGCCATAGCACTGTTGATGGCGACAATTTGACTTACTGACAGACATGACTAATCTGAAGACACCAAAAACTTGAAGATAATTATAACTCGACACTGGCAACAATGGCTCATTTAAGTAGCTGATTGCCAATACATAAAAATAAGAAGAAGAGGTTAACCTATTGAAGTACTTAAGGACAAAAAATAAGAACGTTACTAACGTTCAGTAGTATTCGTACATAAATTATAATAAGATAACTACAATTATATGTAACATTAATTAGTACTAAAGCATACCCCTCTAATTACAGACGCCTTTGCATGTCAATAAAATTATTTATACTTATTTTTTAATTTAAATTTATGTTATTAATGAAGTGATTGGAATTTTCTATATTGAAGTCAGTCGTTATAGCAAAGAAACTACACAAAATGATCAAGGATATATATATTTGGAGACAGGTTAAGTGTACTAAAATTTAATTAAATTTTTTTAAGATCATCCTTACTGCACAAAGGTCTTATTGGCTTCGGGTGACTGGACCGGGAATTAGTCCGTTTGCCCGGAGTAAGGACGATGCCCCGACGGTGAAAGCTGCCGGGGCATCGACTCGAGAGAAACCCTCGAGGGTAAACCTCCGGGTGAGCCACCGAAGACAAAGATCAGGTTCCGGTGGCCCGCTCGCACGGCGAAGAGAGGCGCATTCCAGGGTGAGTCTATGTGATCGCGCGCCGCTTTTTCCGTCGCTCCGGACGGATTTGACGGAGCGTGACCACACCATAGCCCATCGCAAAAATAATTGGCTTACGAGGCAAACTCTCAAGAACAGTTATTTTTTATTACGGCAGGATTTTGTTATTTAATAACTTAGGCTATTATTATATTTGCGGTGTACATGTGATGTTTTCGAGTGTTATTTGTGCGACATAGACTTTTTTTTTCATTTAAAAGGTACAACCTGCACTAAGGACATATTTTTTATTTTATGGTGTTTTACAAATATATATAGTTAACGAATAACTTACATTAAGATTCAGAACAACTATTTGTGTATTGCACATAAAAGTGCCATTAGAGCTATCGTTGGGATATCAAAAAGCATCTCTACAATAAACATTTTAAAAAACTTGGCATTATGAATCCATCGTTATCTTTCAGATGTTAACATACACATACATACATACATATCATCACGCCATATCCCTTGCAGGGTAGGCAGAGACAACAGAGTGCCAGAGAACTCTATCTTTGCATACTTCACTCGTTTCCTCAACATTCATAATTCTCTTCATACACGCTCACCGGTTTCGGAGACTCTTGACTCCACGACATCTTAACATAAGAAATCAATGAGTGAGTAATGTAAACGACGATCATCAACTACACAGATGATGTAGTTAATAAGATACCGACCTGCCAGTGCCATGAGTTCAATTCCTACGCAGAACAATATTTTGTACGATCCACAACTGTTGTTCTGAGTCTGGGTATAATTTGTCTGCATTAATTACATGTTTGTGAAGTGCCCCGCAATACAAGGATTATTTTCTTAGTGCAGGGTGGTGTCCTTTACCGCGTGAGGACGACGCTCCGACGGCGAAAGCTGTTGGAGCATCGACACGAGAAGAACCGCGGCGTAAACCATCGGGCGAGCCACCGAAGACAAAGATCGGGTAGTACCGGTGACCCGCTCGCACGACGAAGAGATGTGTTTGCAGGGTTGATCTATTGGGTTGCGCGCCGCCTCTTCCGTCGCCCCGGACCGATTTGGCGGAGCGCGATCACCTTCATAGTTCAGCCCAAAAAAAAGAGGTGGTGTCCTTTAAAAAAATACGTTATATAAAAATACGAATAGGCTATAAATGAAGAGTTCGTCATATATACTTGTAGTATACTAGTTGTTGTCAAGTGAAATTTATTTTTCAATTTAATTTTACATTATTATAACCTAACTAAAAAAAATCTATAGATACTATTTTGAAAATGACATTTAAATACCTACACTACATCCATTATCATCAACTTGCTCTTATCCCAATTTATTTGAGGTCGACGCAATATGTCTTCTCTTTCCATACAACCCTATCAAACGTCATCTCTGTGGTCACTCCCTGTCTATCCATGTCATGTTTCACGCAGTCCATCCATCTTTTCTTCGGTCTTACTTTACCCCTAAAGCCTTCAACATTCATACTTAAAACTTTCCTCACAACATTACTTTCATCCCATCTCATCATATGTCCATACCATGTCAATCTTTCACTCCTTAACTTTTCCGTCACTGGCGCAAAATAACTACACTACATTATTACAACAAAAATGTCCATATCAAAAACTTTCAATTTCTCGTACGCACGAAATATTAAATCACAATACCAATAGCGATTCCATATTTACACTTTTTTGAAATTGAATATCTTCTTTTTAGGGTTCCGTACCTCAAAAGGAAAAAGCGGAACCCTTATAGAATCACTTTGTTGTCCGTCCGTCCGTCTGTCTGTCTGTCCGTCCGTCCGTCTGTCCGTCTGTCAAAACCCTTTTTCTCAGGAACGCGTGGAGGTATCAAGCTGAAAATTATATCAAATACTCAAGTCTACTGTCCCTTAAAGCTGTGAATTAAAATTAAACTTCTAAGCCAATGCAATCAAAAGATACAGGCGTTTATGCCGCAAATTTTCGACTCTCGCATGGGAATCAAACCTAAAGGGTACTTCCAGTTGATCTAGAATCTTTAAATTTGGCATGAAGCAACGATTTAGAGCATATATAAAGGAAAAATTCCGAAAACCTTAAATTTTAGTTCCATCACATTTTTTTTATATATTATGGTACGGAACCCTTCGCGCGCGAGTCTCTCGCACTTGGCGGAATATTTTTAATTCAATTAGTAAATTAGTTAATTTGTAATTAGTTAGCGAGTTGCATTATACATAAGGACATATTTAAAAAAAAAAACAAAACTTAATTTGTATTTTTGTTCAATTTGTATACAAATTAATTAATTACAATGTATCTATTGACGTTATCTGCGAAATAAAAACGTTCTAGAATCAACAGAATTTAATCGATACCAGTGGTCTACTCAATAGCGATGGGTAGGGAACAAAGTGGATTATGGGACCACACGCCATTAAAAGTGGCAGGACCACGCTGTTGACTGTTCTCTATTCTCTATCTACAACCCAGCCGCGGGCCGGTACGTCCGGGGTAGTGCCACACTCTCACAGAAGATAGACGTCTGAGTAATGGCAATGTGCTATTGCACTTCGTTCGGTGAGTGAGAAAGCCGGAAGCCCAACTGGGCGGGTTTGGGTGTGTATTGGTAGGCAGCGGCCTAACTATACCCTTTTTTTTTGCGGTGGGCTATGGACGTCGCACCCCGCCAAATCGGTCCGGGGTGACGGAAGAGGCGGCGCGCAACCCCATTGACCCACCCTGCAAGCACCTCTTCTTCGCCGTGCGAGCGGGCCACCAGTACCCGATCTTTGTCTTCGGTGGCCCGCTCGGCGGTAT
Source organism: Lymantria monacha (assembly GCA_905163515.2). Classification (NCBI taxonomy): domain Eukaryota; kingdom Metazoa; phylum Arthropoda; class Insecta; order Lepidoptera; family Erebidae; genus Lymantria; species Lymantria monacha. The sequence continues at coordinate 5,574,670 of LR991107.1, read as the reverse complement.
GCCCTCTCGGACTCCTCTCCTGTCGACGCCCCGACAGCTTTCGCCGTCGAGGCGTTGTCCTCACGCGGTGGCCTCACGTCGGGTGACCGGACAATTCCCCGGTCCGATCACCCGAAGCCTCGGTTAGGGCGCTATCAGGTGCAGGTACTCGCGCCTGCGCCGCCCCGGCCGCGGGCGGCGGCCCGGGTCATGGGAATCCTCCCGGGCCCGTTCCGCCGCTTCCTTCTGCGAGATGACAGCCTCGCAGAAGGCGGCGACCGCGTCCCAATTCCTGACGCTGTCAACCATCGCTCGCGCAACAGCCGGCAGCGTCAGGTCGGCACCGATGACAGCGACGAGGTCACGGCGCTGCCCGTCCCAGCCCGAACATACCTCGAGCGTATGTTGCGCCGTGTCCTCGTCGCTACTGCAGGGGGGGCAGGACGGAGTCCACTCCCTCCGCACGACTGTGTGCAGGTACTTGCCGAAGCAACCATGCCTCAACAAGACCTGCACCAACCGGAAAGAGAGGACTCCGTGCCGCCGCTCCATCCACTCCATCAGTACGGGCCGGAGGGCCTCAACGGTAAAAACACCGTGTCTAGGCCTCTCCAGCCGCAAAGCCCAACGGGCGATGACTTCTCGGCGGGCGTCTATACCCTAGGTATTGCGAAGGTCCAAGGACAGTAACGCTTATCATCAGGTGTGCTGCTTGCTCGTTTGCCACCATACATAATAATAAAAAAACGCCGACCTTCCATTGTCCCGGACGGAATCGGCGGAGTATGCTCAGATCATAGCATGGTTAGAAAAAAAAGATCAACAGAATTTACACGTGGCGATTGTTAAAAATAATTTTTAAATGTATCTGAAGGATCTCCATTTGATGTGTTTACCTTTGTTAAAAGTATATCTGATTTCTAAGATTCAATAATAATTATTGATATTTTTTTCCAGGTATTCATTTTGAGTGCTAATATAATTTGCAGTATGTGTTTGGGATTCACAATATCTTTTCCATCCATTCTCAATCCGGCAATTTTATTACCAAATAGCACTGACATCAAAGCTACTCCTGATCAGGCTTCTTGGATAGGTATGACTCATACAAACCCTTTATATAAATATTTTATAATTCACAAAATTCTGCGAAAAAAAATATAGAAGGTACAGGACCTGAAGTATTTAAAACATGCCAATTTCTAAGCAATACATTTACCAGCTTAATATGGTATTACAATTTTAAATTTCCATGCAGTTTATACTGTTTTTTTTTACTTGTAATTTGGTATAAAAAAACTCCCTAAAGCCAACCAGTCAGGGTTATCTTACAAAGAAAACAACAAAACTTTACCGTTTGCGTCACAAATAGATAGCAAAACCTTAAGCTGAAATAATAAAAGTCATTCAACTAAAACGAATTATTTTATTATATTTGTAATTTAACATAAAACAAAATGGACAAATGAAAGTTGTCTGTAAAGAATTAAGTACGATTTCCAACTAATATATGATTAGTTAAGCCGATACCACTGATTGCCTTGTATTTAAAAGTTTATTCTTTAAACTTCAAACCATTAATCTATGTAAAGTATCTATCAATCCAAAATCCTGAGTTTGTTTAACTCACTACAAAGAAATGTATATCACTTTTTTTTTACAGCTGCAAGTAACGGATTCGCCGGTTTAATAGGACTCTTCATATTGTCACCGATCCTGCAAATATATGGCAGAAAAACTGTATTTACTGTCGGTAATTTATTTTTTCTTATTGGCTGGATTGTAATGTCGCTAGCAGATAGTACTACAACACTTTTCGCTGCAAGAATCATACAAGGTGTGGCAGTTGGTGGAGTATATATCAATAATATGATCGCCAGTGAATATTCAGACCCAAGAAGAAGAGGCTATTTTGTTGTATGTAAGAAAGCAGCTACAGCTATTGGGGCTTTGATGTGTCATGCATTATCTATAATTTGGAGCTGGCGACAAGTTGCTATGTTTACTGCAATACTACCTATAATATCTATAATTATAACGTTATTTTGGCCTGAAAGCCCTTTTTACTTAGCTATGAAGGGCCGATTTCATGAAAGTGAGAAATCTTTTATATGGATACATGGTGAATCAAATATGAAAGAATTACGTATATTACTCGCATCACAAAAAGAAAAAATGAAAAAAGATGTTACAGAAAAATGGTACAGAACTATATTGAGAAAAGATTTCATAAAACCATTTCTTATAGTGACCATATTAACTTTACTTTTGGATTTGAGTGGTAAATATTATTTTTTTGTTTCTGTTTTACCAATGATGGCGACATTAATTGGTGACAAATCTATAGCGATGTATTGTACTTTAGGTGCTGATTGTTTGATAATAATTGCATTGATATTGTCTTGTTTCATTATTAACTACTTTAAGAGACGCGTTATGTTATTTACTTTTGGTCTCATAACTGTTATATTTATGTTATTAATTTCTTTGCTTATAATATTGAAAGTCAATATTACATGGTTAGTACCTACACTTATATTGTTTGTAGCTCCAATAACAAATATTGGTATTCTACCTGTATGTTTTGCCCTGATTAGTGAAATTTTCCCTTTAGAACACAAAGGTAATGGTTCTTTTGCTAGCGGTATTGTATTTACATGTTTTTACGCCTTTATCATAAAGGTAACACCAATGTTGATGGCAAGTTTTGGGATTCAAGGTGTATTTATCACATACGGTATTGGTATAATATTTTGTTTGATTGTTTTATATTTTATATTACCTGAAACTAAAGATAGAACCCTACAAGATATTGAGAATGATTTCAAAGCTATGAAAACACCATTGTATGATGAAAATGTTAGACTAGTTGTTACTCGATCAGTTAATCATGAATAAATATTTCTTGTTTATAAATCATTACACATACTTGAATTAAGTGAATATTTTTTCTTGTCTTTTCTTTAACAATCTATGGTTTCACCATATTCCACTCAAAGGATTTGGAGGAATGTAAGAGTAACATGTGGTCTCATAACGAAACTTGAATTCAAAATCATTTATTATGTGTAAACCCTGAGTTGGTTAAGTGCCCACTCAGGGTTTACACATAATAATAATGTCAATTTTACACCTTACCATAAATTAAACCAATCATGTGCCGGTGAATTGGAATACCACAACCAAGAAGAGAAACTAAGACATTCAGCAGGCTTGTCTCATTTTTTTAAATGATTTTTTATATAGATTTATACTAGCGACCCGACTTCGCTTCTCTTCGGTATTTGGTCGCTCTGTCACCTCTTATAACTTCTGAGACATTAATTTTAATTATATACTGCACATCAAAGAAGCCACCTCCTAATGGATTACCACTTTTAGACTCATCGGTAAACACATTATAGATATATAGTAATAGTTAAACCTTCGGTAACGGTAACGGTAAACGGTAAACACATTATATATGTATATATAGCAAGTGGATGAATTTGTATATCTTGGATGTGGATTTAGCCGAGATGGAAGGTACACCACTGATATAGAGCGAATAGTGAATGCGGGAAATAGAGTGAACGGAGCGTTGGGGCAATTTCTCGGCAGCCACCACCTCAGCCAGAAGGCACGTGTATAAGCAATACATAACGCAGTGCTTGTCCCAACATTACTGTACGGAAGCGAGAGTTGGGTATGCAGAAAAGAGTATGAAAGTAAAATTAATGCGGTCGAAATGCGATCTCTGCGGAAAATCTGTGAAGTTAGGCTGACCGACCGCATTCGTAACGACGACGTAAGAGAGCAAGTAGGTATGATAGAGAGTATTGGTGTAAAGATGCGAAAGGGAATGCTCCGATGGTTCGGACATGTGGAAAGAATGCCGAACGAACGTCTGGTTAAGAAGATATACAATGCGAAAGTGGAAGGATGCAGGTACCGAGGGAGACCGAGACTAACCTACCTAGACCAGATCGGTCATGTACTGAAGGAAGGTGGAGTCAAGAGTCTCCGAAACCGGCGAGCGTGTATGAAGAGAATTATGAATATTGAGGAAGCGAGTGAAGTATGCAGAGATAGAGTTCTCTGGCACTCTGTTCTCTCTGCCTACCCTGCAAGGAATATGGCGTGATGATATGTATGTGTATATATGATATGTATGTGTATATAAACCTTCGAAAAATATCTAGATCCTGGGTTCCTAATCTGGGGGTAATTACCCCCGCGGGGGTAAACCTTGAATTTCGCGGGATAACAATGACCTAATTATTATATCTATGTTTGCCTTAAACTTCTAACTGACGATTGGAAAATCATTCCTAAATTATTTTATTTTTAATTATTATGTATTCATAGTATAATTAAACTTAGCTTATAAAAGTAATATAGAGTAAAAATATATCAATTTTTCATGTGCAATTGTTTTTATGTTTAATAAAGTCTACGTATTTGTATTAACACGTATTGTTTGAGATCATTGTTGGGAGGAGGGGTAAAACCAGTGACCCTAGTTAGGTCATACGGGTAAAAGATTAAGAACCACCAATCTAGATGATAATTTTACACGGCTACAATCCTGTTTCATGCCTTTTTTGGTAGAACTATGGTCCGGACAAACACCGCTCATTCCGCCCGAGGCGACGGGAGAGCGGCGTGTAGCCCCATAACCTACCGTGTTCCCTTCTCATCACCATTAGGCTAACCACTGATACCCATTCCTTGATTTCCGTGGTCGGCCCGGATCCTATTTTGTCTTGGAAATTTATTGAATAAATCTGAATTTACTTGATTAATCAATATTTGTAACAACATTCTTATGTTACCCATGCATAATAGCAAGTAGCTTAGCAGCTTGTTTTGGACCTATATTTAAAATATTTAACGAGATATTTAAGGAATTGATAATCCATTTAAAGGATTTTGCATTCAATTAATATTTGCCAGGGAAGAAGTATCTATGAAATACTAAAGGAAATAAGCTAAGCTCTATAACGTTTGTAGTTGTTTTTATAAAGCCACCAATTACTCGCAAAACTTGGCATAAATATGACAATCATGATATGATTACATGTCATACTTAATCATTTTTTTGTGTTTGGATAACTGTTTCTGGTCCTGATATACTAAATGCCTTACCATATACTTGGTTATATTTTACGCCAGGCTGTGCTTATTTGGTTCAGACCTGGTCCTGATCCGGTATGCCTTACCATACTTGACTATATTTTACATCAGGCAGCCCTTATCTGATCCAGATCTGGTCCTGATCCGGTAAGCCTTACCATACTTGACTATATTTTACATCAGGCTGTCCTTATCTGGTCCAGACCTGGTCCTGATCCGGTATGCCTTACCATACTTGATTATATTTCACATCAGGCTATCCTTATTTGGACCAGACCTGCCGCTGATAGGGCTTGCCGGTCAGGTCGGCACGGATGACTGCGACGAGTTCACGGCGCTGCAACAACACGGCACAAGCCGCGAGCGTATGCTGCGCCGTATCTTCGTCACAATTGCAGTGGCAGGACGGTGTACTCTACAGAATTGTGGACAGGTAAAAAGCCTAATGTCGGCAACATTAAAATCATCGGCAGTGTAGCCATGACACATGTGCCCAAGGAAAAGCGTCTCAAATGAGACAAGAAAGCAAAGTAGCTAATATTTGTTGGATATGCAGATACATATATTAAAGGTTTGACAGTATATCACAGATGCTGATTCAAGAAAATCCAGGTATACTGGATATGCAATATTCAGTGGTGGAAGAACAGTCAACATATATTGATGTAACAAGATCAGAAGCTGAAAGTGATGAACATGATGAAACTTACAAACTAGAAGAAAAGTGTGTGAGTAGTGATTCTGAAGATACTTACTATGAGTCGCTGACATCAACACCACTGTCAACAGAAGATCTATTGATAAATCCTGAAAAACAAGACACTGAAAAATTGGAAAAGCGTACTAGGTGTATACCAAACTATTATGATCATGCAAATTTATGCATTATAGATGAACTCTCGGAAGAAATATTCAAATTCAAATTCATTTATTATGTATGTATAAACCCTGAGAAGGCACTTACATATTGTCTGTATTAACATTTTAATTTTAATCTAATAAACTACCACCGGATCGGAACTAGACCACTACTGAGAAGATCCGGCAAGAAACTCAGCGGGTTTGTCCATTATTGTTATTTCTTTTCATTTTTTTTTATAATATATATATATATATATATATATATATATAAAGAATGGTACATGAAAGAAATAGCTCCAGTGTGATACCCTTCGAACCTAATAGTTTAAATACAATGTAAAATAGCCAATGGCTGGACCAGATCCCAGAAGCGGCACCCAATCACGAGTTAACTACTAGAGAAGCCATCACCAACCTCCTTGGAGGGAAGGAAGAGACCCGCTCCACGCAGCTACCGTAAGTAGACCTTTCAGTGAGCATGACTAATACCATGTACTACTAACGCTAACCAAAGTCAAAATTCGTTAGGCAAAACACGCTACGCTTCACAGGTATGTAAAATCATTATAAAAAATAAAAAACAAACAGTTTACAAAGACAAGGTAATTGTTGAATGAGGAGCTGCTCATAGCCAGTCTGAACTATCACTTAGATAATCTGAGATTTTATAATAACCTTTCTTACAGAGTCTGTTCTTGACAGCCCTTTTAAATTTATTCACAGGCATGTCTCGGATATCGTTTGGTAATTTATTATAGAAGCATATACATTGCCCCATAAATGACCTATTAATTTTTTCGAGACAAGTCGTGTGTACAACTAATTTGTCTTTATTCCGAGTATTAACACAATGAATATCATAATACCTTTCAAAATTATTGATATTTCTTTTTACATACAATACGTTTTCATAAATATATTGCGATACAACAGTCAGAATATTTACTTCTTTAAATTTTTCTCGAAGTGAAACTCTTGGGCCTAGTTTATAAATTGCGCGTACAGCCCTTTTTTGGAGGACAAAGATACTACTCAGATCCGCGGAGCATCACCACAGTAATATGCAGTAATATGACATAAGACTATGAAAATAAGCGAAATAAACTATTCTAGCCGTTTCAATATCAGTCATTACTCGAATTTTTTTGACCGCATAAGCCGCTGCGTTAAGCCTGCTCGACAATTTTTCAATATGAAGGCCCCATTGCAGTCTAGCATCTATAGTAATACCTAAAAAACGGTTGATTCGACAAGGTGCAGAGCCACACTATTCATTTGAACATTGGTTCCCACTTGTCTCACATTAGGTGTGGTAAATTTAATACACTTTGTTTTATTCTCATTAAGAACTAAGTTATTTGTGTTGAACCAATGAACAACATTAGACAGTGCGTTGTTCACATCGTCATAATTAAGCTTTTGTCTTTTAATTTTAAATAACAAAGATGTGTCATCTGCGAACAACACAATGTTTTGATTGTCTTCTATATAGTAGGGTAAGTCATTAATGTATACAAGGAACAGAAATAGCCCCAGAATGGACCCTTGTGGAACGCCCATTTTAATAGCAGAACCAGATGATCGTACACCATTAACATCGACCCTCTGAATTCTGTTGCTTAAGTAAGAAGTTAAAAGCTCCAGTGCGTTATCCCTGATCCCATAGTGGTATAATTTTCTGATGAGGGTTTCGTGGTACAATCAAATGCCTTAGACAAATCGCAAAATATACCCAAGGCTTCATGCGATTCCTCCCAGGCTGCAAAGATGTTCTTTAACAATTCTACACCTGCACCGGTAGTCGAGCAATTCTTAGTAAAACCAAATTGGTTTTTATGAAATATACTATGTTTGTTGAAATGACTCAACAATTAAGCAAAATTTTCTCGAATACTTTACTAAGTGTTAATAGTATGGAAATAGGACGAAAATTGTTAACATCTGACATACTACTAGATTTGTGCAAAGGAATTACTCTACTAATTTTCATGAGTTCAGGAAATACACCCCGAGCAACACAGCCATTAAATACAGATGCCAGGTGGGGAGCAATAATAGGTAATATAAAATTAACAGTCTTTACAGATAAGCCCCACAGATCTACTGTCTTTTTATTAATATTAAGAGTTTTAAAAGACTTTAAGATATCATTCACACTGACATCTGAAAATTTAAAGGAAGTGTTACATTTCACAATGCATTATTTAAGGAGCGATTCAGCTAAAATAGGAGACGACGCTAAAGATTTCGTTGTTAATACAGGTACATTTTTAAAATAGTTTTCAAATTCTGTCGCCACTTCTTTATTCACTTTCAGAATTTTATCACCTATCTTTAAATTAAAATCCTTTTTTCGTACAATGTTCCTACCAGTTTTACTATTTATCACTTTCCATGTCATTTTCATTATATCACTGGATTGTGTAATTTTGCTTCCCAGATAAATAGATTTAGCACAGGAGCAGGCACGTTTAAATACTTTTGAATAACTTTTAACATATTCTAAAAACACTGGCTTATGGTTATAAGATTTTTCATTATAGAGTTCATATAACCTTTTTCTACTCTTGAAGATACCACAAGTAGCCCATTCACTAAAACCAGCAGGCACTCCAATTGTTAAAGTTTTGGGTTTAAATACTGTATTGAATTCAGTATCAATTATGCGGAATAAAGATGTATATAATTCATTAGGATTATCATGAATAGGCAACAGCGGTAACCTCATAGTCAAGTTGTATCTAAAATGCTCTAAGCAGCTAGCGGTCATAGGAACAAGGGTAATACTTTCAGGTTGAATCTTACTAGTTCCTGGAAGTACAACAAGTTGCCCACAGTGATGTGATTCTAAAACACTTATAATAGATTTATTTATGGGCTTGACATTTGTAAATATATTATCTATATAAGTTGCACTCTCAGCAGCTATCCTAGTAGGTTCTAAGAAGACATTATATAAATTGTATGATCTCATTATTGTTATAAATTTTTGTGTAATGTTATTATTATCTAATAAATTTATATTAAAATCCCTACATATCACAACATTTTTATTAGAAGTGGAGATTTTGAATAAAACATCCTCTAAGTATTTTAAAATATAAAAAAATATATAAATATATAATGAAGCTATAAATGGTTCAGAAAAGAAGCAATGGCTGACTGCAATTAAAGAAGAATTGCCATAGTTCAGTGAAAGGAATCAAGATCGACCCAATCGGGTCCAGATTAGGCATTCCTGATCGGTTCCAGATTAGGCATTCCTGATCGGGTCCAGATTAGGCATTCCTAATCGAATCCGGATGAAATTTTTTCTGATCGAATCCAAATCAATCGTCTGCGTTACATACCTTGCCTGACCCAAATCGAGTGTGCCCAATCCGGTCCTTTTAAAAACAGGAATATTAAAAAAAAATGTTTAATGATTAAAAATATAAATTGATATATGGCGTAAGCAGCGAATGCATATATATGCATATATATATATTCGTAGAGTAGAAAGTCCCAGTGAGCTGTTCCAATTAGGTCGTATCTAACAGATGCTAACTACTTCTACTGTCGCCTGGATTTCTCATTGATGATCTGATCGATCTGTTTTGATTCGATTCGATAACAACTAATTTAATACTAGGCGATGTGATTACGCTTAGCGCAGGTGCGAATACCTGCGCCTGATGCCGCCCTAACCGAGGCTTCGGGTGATCGGACCGGGGAATTAGTCTGGTCACCCGACGTGAGGCCACCGCGTGAGGGCGACGCCGCGACGGCGAAATCTGTCGGAGCGTCGACGAGAGGAACCCGCGAGGGTGAACCGCCGGGCGGACCACCGAAGTTAAAAATTGGGTACCGGTGACCCGCTCGCACGGCGAAGAGAGAGGAGTTTTACGGTGGGTCTATGGGGTCACGCGCCACCTTCTCCATCACCCCGGACCGATTTGGCGGGGCGAGACGAATCCATAGTCCACCGGAAAAAAAAATGTGATTACGCTTCGGAAAATCATAACATCGTGATTCAGATAATGACATCATTTTACTATCGCCATCTACAATTTATTATGACCCAAAACATTAAATGTTAGAATGGTTTGTTACATTATTATTATATTTATTTCTGTCTATTTTTTCAGATGTATTATTTACTTTTGTTTTTACTCTAAATATAAATTATTTTTATATTATTAATTAAACACTATTATTATTAAATAAATACGATTTATTAAAAATTTCAGATTAATCTTATTTCATGTAAATATACAATTTACACCACCACGGTGTGGTAGTTTTACCATAGTTCAGTGAAAGCAATGCATGGGAACTAGTGGACAGACCTGTGAATAAATAGTTATAAAGTGTAAATGGGTATTTAAAAAAAAAAGCTTAATAGTAAAAGTGTAGTGCGATACCGAGTGAGGTTGGTGGAGGATTTAGTCTAAAAAGGGGTATAGACTTTAAAGAAACTTTCTCTCCAGTATTAAAGTATTCCACTTTAAGATTATTGTTTGCATTAAGTGTAAATCACAATTTAAATATTGTTCAACTAGATGTTCCTACCGCTTTTTGAGTGGACTGTTAAACAAGTCAAAATTTATGGAAATACCAGTTTGTTCTAACTTTAAAAATTGTGAAAATAAAGTTATTAAACTTAAGCGTGCATTATATGGACTGAAACAATCTGCAAGAGCTTGGTATCATAGAATTGATGTGTTTTTGCTAGAATTAGGTTATACTAAGTCTCAGTATGAACCATGTTTGTTTATAAAATGTAATGAAAATGTTTAAAGTTATATTGCATTATTTGTGGATGATTTTTTTGTATTCTATAATTGTAAAAATACATGTGAAAGTTAAAGATTACATTAAAAACTAAGTTTAATGTAAAAGATTTAGGCCTAATTAAAAATTGTCTTGGTATGAATGTAACTGTACAAAAGAATTGTGTTACCATATGTCAGAGTGAGTACATGATATAATTTTGAAAATATTTAATATGCATAAATGTAAAACTATGAACACACCAAAAGAATTTGAAATCAGAAAAAGCTGAAAGGATCTCTCTAGAATATCCTTACCAGCAGTTAATTGGTGGTTTAATGTATTCAAGCGTATTAACTCGACCAGATCTTTCATTTACTTTAAGTTTTCTTCGTCAATTTAATAATTGATGTAATGAAACACACTGGAAGCATTTAAAACGTGTTTTAAAGTATTTAAATAAAACTACATATTATGGTTTAAAATAGGAATATAAAGAGTAATGGTAATATAAAAGGATTTATGGTACATCCATTTTTGATTGGCCTTTATGGTACATCCATTTTTGATTGGCCTTTATGCATTTGATAGAAAATCATATACATACATACATACATACATATCATCACGCCATATCCCTTGCAGGGTAGGCAGAGAGAACAGAGTGCCAGAGAACTCTATCTCTGCATACTTCACTCGCTTCCTCAATATTCATAATTCTCTTCATACACACTCGCCGGTTTCGGAGACTCTTAACTCCACCTTCCTTCAGTACATGACCGATCTGGTCTAGGTAGGTTAGTCTCGGTCTCCCTCGGTACCTACATCCTTCCACTTTCGCATTGTATATCTTCTTAACCAGACGTTCGTTCGGCATTCTTTCCACATGTCCGAACCATCGAAGCATTCCCTTTCGCATCTTTACACCAATACTCTCTTTCATACCTACTCGCTCTCTTACGTCGTCGTTACGAATGCAGTCGGTCAGCCTAACTCCACAGATTTTCCGCAGAGATCGCATTTCGACCGCATTAATTTTACTTTCATACTCTTTTCTGCATACCCAACTCTCGCTTCCATACAGTAATGTTGGGACAAGCACTGCGTTATGTATTGCTACATGTGCCTTCTGGCTGAGGTGGTGGCTGCCGAGAAGTTGCCCCAACGCTCCGTTCAATCTATTTCCCGCATTCACTCTTCGCTCTATATCAGTGGTGTGACTTCCATCTCGGCTAAATCCACATCCAAGATATACAAATTCATCCACTTGCTCTAGTATATCATTACCTATTGTTACTCTTACATCTGTTCTGGCTTCGTCTCTTTCAAAGACCATTATTTTGGTTTTGCTCACATTCATGCGTAGACCCCTTTTCTTACAATCTTCTGTCATTATGTCGACTAGGGTCTGCAGGTCAGTCGCTGACTGTGCCAGCAGGACTGCATCATCTGCATATGGCAGAGCAGTGACCACTGAGTTGCCCCTCTGGACTCCCACATTCACATCGTTCAACCTTTGGAGACATTTATCCAGATATATGATAAATAGCCTGGCTGACAGAACGCACCCCTGCTTAAAGCCGATATTGACGTCAAACCAAGGCGACATTCCATCATCCAGCCGCACACAGGCTCTACAGCCCATGTAACTGGACTGCACAGCCTGTAGCAGTTTACCGTTAATACCATACTCCGGTAAAATGTCCCAAAGTTCCTTTCGTACAACTATGTCAAATGCTCTCTCCAGATCCACAAAACTGCAGAAAACCCTCTGACCTAGAGCCAGATGCTTTTCTACAATGTTGCGCAGAGAGAACACTTGATCCATGCATCCCCTTCCACTCCTGAAACCGCCTTGTGTCTCACACAGTAAACCATCGGACACCATCTTCATTCTCCTTTCAATAATTTTACCATACACTTTTGCTGCCAAACTGGTCAAGCTTATGGCTCTGTAATTTGCGCAGTCATAACGTGAACCCTTGTTTTTAAACAAAGGTACGATGACTGCGCTATTTCAGTCCCCGGGAACCATTCCCGAGCTCCAACATAAATTGAGGAGCAACAGGAACGCCTCCCAGACACAGAAGCCACCAAGCTTGATCATCTCGGCAGACACCATATCAATGCCCGCTGCCTTACCATTTTTCAAACTTCTTATCGCCCATTCAACTTCATACTGATGCCATCGGAGGACGCCCTTGTCGAATGTTGATCTAATAAACCACATGCGACACCGGCGCCAACCGTAGCATCCGCATACATATCGCCAAAATATTCACTCCATCGGCTTAACACGTCTTGTGTTTGTGTAAGAATGTCTCCATCTTTAGACCTTATTTTATTCATTCTGAAGGCTGACCGACCACCCCGAGACTTCTTCACCTCCCTCCAAAAGAGTTTCGTGTTACTCTCGAAGTTTTTAGTCAGCCTATCTTCTGCGCTCATACTTGCTCTATCACGTTTCTCTTTCACGAAGGTCTTGGTGTCATTCTTACATTACCGATATATTTCTTTCTTCTGTTCAGTCATACTGTCATTCAGATTCAAAGAAGAGACATAGTCCAGCCACGCTTTCTTCTTTTGCTCTACGGAAGCTGTCACTTCCGCATCCCACCATGCATCACCATTTGTTTTTCTATGCTTCTTTGAACTTCCACATACTTCTTTCGCTGTATCTACCATACTCTCTTTCAATACTCTCCAGCATTCTTCAATGTCCGATTGCGGCTGGCTTGCCATCGTCAGCCGTTCTCGGACACCCTCTGCATACTTTTCTCTTACACACTCTTCTTGCAACCTTTCAACCTTTATTCTTTCAAGCCCTCCGAAGTGGACACGCTCTCGCCAGTGCCTCCACTTTCTGAACAGACCACTAAATCTCGCAATAACGAGATAGTGGTCCGTATCGACTGTGGGGCCCCTGTAGGCTCTTGCGTCCAATATTTTGCTTCGGAGGCGACTGTCTACCAAAATTAAATCTATTATACTTTTCTGTTCATTCCTTCTCCATGTATACATATGGATGTCCTTATGTTGGAAAAATGTGTTTGACACAATAAGGTTTCTCTCCATGCATACATCCGCTATGAGCCTACCTGCGTCATTCACTCTCTTATCACCAAATGGACCAAGTACGTCCTCATAGTCGGGACGCTTGGTCCCCACCCATCCGTTCAAATCTCCGCATACAATCACGCGTTCACTGGTTTCTGCCATATCCAGAACTTCCCTAACATTATCCCAAAACTTCTCTAGGTCTGATGCCACTGAGGATCCTACGGGAGCATATGCTACAACCATGAATACCTTGGTGACACCTAGTTTTATATGAACCCAAAGAAGTCTGGGATCATACATTCCGTAATCCTTCACACCTGAGGCCAAGCGAGAGGACAACAGCACTCCTACCCCCATGCTGGCTCGATCGCTCTATGGTACACCAGACCACAGAGCCGTCCCACCACCAGGAAGATCGCAGGCGTCGCTGCCCCTTCGCTTGGTCTCTGTTACACAGAGCACGTCTAGCTGTTTTTTCGCCATGACGGATATCAGCTCGTGCAACTTCCCTTCCACACAACCTCTTACATTCCACGTGCCCACCCGGCACTCTGCTCTCCTCGACTCGCCTGACTGGGCAAGGCGTGATGGGTGGCGGCCCCCATCGCCGCACCTGCCGAAGTTCGTACCGACGGAGGCGGGTCGGTACGCGTCGCCTCCGGGGGACGCCCTAACCCGCATTGCGGTACGCATATCGAGCCGAATTAGCAGTCTAATTAGACTGGCAGGGGACGCGAACGAGCACGCTCCGGACTATGCCCCCTATATATATATATATATATATATATATATCTATATATATATATTTATATGGTAAGACAGAACAAAGTTGAGATGCGACTTGAAATGTTGACAAACGAGATCTTTACATAACAAGCATCTACTAAGTTCTTCAGTGCAAAAATACTCACCAAAGGTCACAGACGACCTGTCAATAACGTGTAGATATTTAAGTAAAATTAATATATTTTTTTTGTGATTGTATTCGATATTATTCAGATAATATTCAGACAAAAATAAGAAAATTTCAAAGGGAAACACAACATGATTATGAATATATATTTTTGGAGACAAGTATGTATACCTATTTTTTTTTTGATGCTTGGTACTATGGACGTGGTCTCGCCCCGCCAAGTCGGTCCGGGGTGACGGAAGAGGCTGCGCGTGACCCCATTGACCCACCACGCAACTCACCTCTCTTCGCCGTGCGAGCGGGCCACCGGTACCCGATCTCTGTCTTCGGTGGCCCGCCCGGCTAAGTATGTATAGCTAATGATTATTCTTTTTACTTTCTACACCGAAAAAGAAAGGGATGATAACCGTGGTAATCTTACTCCGTGAACACATGTATGTTAGAGATTTTAATATTTAAGTCGCATTATTTATCGCCTACACAAATAGTGCAATGATCCTTTATACTTCCTTTGTCTGTGTCAACTTGATTTAAAGAAATTTTGTCACTAAACAATTTTTCCATTACGTTCGAAAGTTGATAATTCCGGTTGAAGGCTAACATGTTTTTGCAATGATGTACCTCAACTTTTATAGTCTGGCGGGCACTAAAGAACTTAAACTAGGTTCTTGAAGTCTTCTTCGTATTATATGCTCACTTACTAATATACCTCCAACTTCCTTAAACTCATTTCTAGGACCGCCGTTATACGACGGTTTCCGTGGATGCGAAGGTGATCAAAATAACAGAATTTACAAATTAAACTATGAAATATCTTGAGTGGAAATCGTATTTAGTATTGTAACACTTTAATTAAACAAAACAGAAAACAAAGGGTTTATTACAGTCAGTAATTTTTTATTTAATAATGTTTTTTTTTAATTAATGTAAAGAAAATCCAGCCAGTATTAAGAGAAGAAAAAGATTTTAATCTATTTTTCACACTCTTAATATGCCGTCTATTTTGCCGATGTATAGACGGAGAATATATATACAGGATGGAAGTGGACCGCTTCCGAAAACAAAGAGAGTAGATCCTACTAGTCCTATTTGTGATGATAGGCTAGAAAAATTTCCACGCCACACATATATGGCAAAATATAATAGACCATGTAATTAATACAATTAAGACTATAACCATATTTTTGGAAATAAAGATTTATTATCATTATCATTATAAAAAAAATGATTCCGATGAAAGAAATTTTTTTTTCACCAAGAATTTTAAATTAGGACAGTGCCATGTAACGAAAATTCCATAAAAAATATGTAACTTCACTAAAATGAGAAAAGACGCAGTCTATTCAAAGTACACAATAATGGTCAGTAAGAACTTAAGCCCAAGTTTATGGGGTTGCGACCCTTGTCCCGCGCCCATATTTATTTGTAATTATAATAAAAAAAATTATATAAACAAAACTGTAGACAAAGCAATTTGCTACAAATAATGTCCTTGCAAAATTTTAATCAGATTATTATATTAGTTTCAAAGATATAGCGAAGAAGGCGTTTGCACCATTTCGTCCAATAAGGCCACAGAACAAGGGTTACAACTGATGCAACACATCCCAACAGTAAAATTGTGTACTTTGAAAAACGCAAGGGGTTAGACCTTGCGTTTTATTTTTAAATGGACTACTACAAATAATTGAAATTAATTAAAGCTACAGTCAGGCAGTGCACACAATATTTTTGAGACGATGCGATAAGTATTACAACCGGTTATTTTACGATAAGTTAATAAAAATTATGAGAAAATAATACTTTTATGGATTAACAGTTTGAAGCCGCACAAATACAACAAAAAATGGGCTATTTAAGTGAATCCGAGATTCATCGAATTAATTTTAAGCCGTATATCATTGCCTTTCATTTCACTCATATTTTAACAATTTTAATTGTTCTAAAAATATATTATAATATCTTCAAATTCTAATCTAGTCACACGGAAACTTGTCAGTTAAAGTTCAAGGATTGAAAAGGGAACTGCGAGCGGCATTCGTATGATTATTACAAATCTAAGATCTCAGAATCTAATAATGATATTAATTCATATATACATCTTATCTCATAAGCGTCCCAGTACTGGCCTCGATTTTAGTTGAGCTAGTGATAGAGTCGGATGCCCAGACACAAGTTTACGGTTGGCAACCTAATCGTGCCTCTTATGTTGTAGAGATCTATGCGGTAGTTATCTTTTATCAATAGGTGGGTTGGCCATCAATCACCAAAGGAAAAAAAAATTATACTATGACACTACCCTTACTATTCTCATTTTTCAGATTAAATACATTCCAATCTTGGATACGAGTTACCTCCCAAATAAAAGTTTAGAATCTATAATATGTACAGTTTTAATCCAGTCATCTATTCTGTAACCTAATAGTGTCTATTACTGGTTAAAAACATTACTTTGAAGGAAAATAATATTACAATCACCATGCTTGACTAGTGATCGCAATTGGTGTTCAAAGTTTCCTAGAAAAAAGGTGCTAAAGAAAGTACCTATTTTTTTAGTATTCCTGTAATCAGTTTATACGACTCTTAGTAAAGAGTAATAAAAACTTTACATTCTAAAACCACAATTAAAATGCAATTCAAAAACACAATTAAATGATAGGGCTCATCCGAAGTCAAAATGTATCTCTGATTAAGGCTTTTAAAATGCCTTTCTCAGCTTTATAAACATACATTATTTCGTTCAGTTTATTCATTGCAGTTATCTTTAAATTAACATTGATATTATTCCAGGTATTCGTTCTAAGTGCTAATTTCTTCCTGAGTATTAGTGCAGGCTTCATGGTTTCTTTTCCATCTGTATTGACGCCAGCACTTTTATCAGCAAATAATACTGACATCACTACTACTTCTGAGCAGGCATCCTGGATAGGTACAGTATAAATAAATCTATATATTTTTTTTTAAACACCAGTAAATGTTTACGTTCCTTCCTTTCTTCCGTGTGGTGACGGAGTAAAAATACAATTCACCAACCCTTATCTTACCCGTGGGTGATCGTACGAGGCGACTAAGGGATATAAAATGCATATAACATCTATGCGAGAGAAGAAAAACTCGAAACAAAACCCTATACTAATACGTCAGACCAGTGTGATATAGTAGGTCAATTGCCCGCCCATTATGGAGAAGGCTCGAGCATAACAGTGGAACATATATGAACTGAGATGAGATGATATGTATGTAATGTTTACGTGAATATTACACATCATATTACACAGATGAAATAACACTATTTTGATAAGTATAATTGAGTTTATATTTGGTTTTTTTGTAATATCTTATTAGTGTACTTTTAGTATAAAGTCTTTCCATAGTCATGAACGCTTAAAAGCGTTTGATATGTTGAAAAAGTAAAAAAAAAAACAAATATACACTTAATGAAATTTGTAAAATTAGTTTCAATTCAGACTATATTTAAATCAATGTTCCATCAATAAATAAATCAAAAGATATATTTTAATCAACAAAATCATAAATTTATAATATAATATAATATTTTAATCAATAAAATCATTCTTTTCTTACAGCCACAAGTAATGGATTCGCTGGTATATTTGGATTTTTTATCCTGTCACCAATTCTGCAATTATCAGGCAGAAAATTAGTGTTTATTGTTGAGAACTCCTTTTTATTAGTTGGTTGGATTATATTCTCTCTATCGAAGAATACTACGGCACTTTTTGCTGCAAGAATAGTTCAAGGTTTAGCTATTGGTGGTATCTACATAAATGGTATCATAATCAGTGAATACTCAGACTCTGCAAAAAGAGGTTCCTTTATTGTATTAAAAAAAATATCTATAGCAGTCGGAACATTATTATTTCACGCATTATCTATATTTTGGAGCTGGCGACAAATTGCTATGTTTGCTATAATACTACCTACGATATCTATAATTATTACTTTATTTTGGCCAGAAAGTCCTTATTATTTAGCTATGAAAGGGCGATATAATGACTGTGAAAGATCGTTTATATGGTTACACGGTGAATCAAATATGAAAGAATTACATATATTAATGTCATCACAAAAGGAAATACATAGAAATATAATTGATAAAAAATGGTATAAATCATTATATAAAAAAGATTTCCTGAAGCCATTCCTTATCGCATCATTATTAACATTGCTTTTGGAACTAAGTGGCAAATATTATTTTGTAGTTTTTGTCTTAAAAATAATGAAGAATTTAATTGGCGATCAATCTATAGCGATATACTATACTTTAGGTGCAGATATTTTAATAATTGTCGCATTGATATTATCTTGTATAGTTATTAATTATTTTAAAAGACGTGCTATTTTATTTTTATTCGGAATTTCTGCTGTACTATTGATGTTGTTAATATGTTATATTTTAATACTAAAATTATCTAATTTTGGATGGTTAGTGCCTGCATTAATATTGATTTTAACTTTCATAGCAAACGTTGGTGTTATACCTGTATGTTTTACAATTATCAGCGAAATTTTTCCTTTGGAACATAAAGGCTATGGTTCATTTATAACTGGGATTGTATTCACAATTTTTTACACTGTAATATTAAAAATAACACCATTGTTAATGGATAATTTTGGAGTACAAGGTATATTTGTCACATACAGTATTGGTATAATATTGTGTTTGGTTATTTTATATTTTATAGTACCAGAAACTAAGAATAAAACCTTGCAGGAAATTGAAAATGATTTTAAAGGTATTAAGACACCAACATATAATGAAAATGAAGAGTTTGTTATTTCAAATTTAGTTAGTCATGAACGCAAAGTATAGTGTAATTGAATTGCCTTACATCGCTTGTACTTACCTACAAAACAGTAAAAATAAAATAGTAGTAAAGTATATATATATATATATATATATACTTTACTACTATTTTATTTTATATATATATATATATAGGGAAAGTTATAGCACAAGTATTTTACACAAAGGTATACTCTATAATATATACCGTGTGGTGACGGAGTAAGAAAACTATTCACCATCCATATCTTACCCGTGGGTGATCGTACGAGACGACTAAGGGATATAAAAATTGGTTGCCTGTAAAGTCGGTATACGGGCGAAAGTTTTACGTGACAACGACTTTGAGTGGTAAAATAATTTTAATGTGAATATTCATTCGTATAGTAGGAAGAAGGATGAAATAATAGTAACAATTTAAAACATTTATTTATACAAAGAATTATATTTAAAACATTAATTTATACAAAGAATCTCCCACTGAATTTCATATTAACAAAATTTTATTTTTACCTTTACACATACATACGTATTTATATACAAATATACATACAATAACTTGCAATACATTAACAACATAACTTTTTATGTCTGTCTCTCTCGCTCTTAGGCGGGCTAACCATGCCCGAGTGGAAGGGACGCGTGCCTCTCACTCGCTCTCATTGTGAGCGCATAACGTGAGCGGAGCGTAACGCAGTTTCTTGAAGTGTCACCCGGCAAACCAATTTATAAGACGTTGTCACGTCAAAACACATATAA
Source organism: Lymantria monacha (assembly GCA_905163515.2). NCBI lineage: Eukaryota > Metazoa > Arthropoda > Insecta > Lepidoptera > Erebidae > Lymantria > Lymantria monacha. Next base: position 5,554,424 of record LR991107.1, on the reverse strand, counting down.
CATCTGTGCGAGAGAAGGAAAACTCGAAACAAAACTCTAAACCAACACGTCTGACCAGTGCGGCATAGTCGGTTAATTTCCATCCTATTGCGGAGGAGGCCTGGGCCCAACAGTGGGACATTTATGGGCTGTGATGATGATGATACTTTATAAATTGAACTTTATATTGAATACTCAAATTTGACATACGAATAAATATACATAAATAATATTTAACTGAATCTTGATAATAATAATATATCTAATTTTATATTGACAAGCAGATGATGGAGCAGATGATATTTAACCAAAGGTACAATTAAACTGATTTATTAAAAATTTCTACCTCAAAGAATCCACAAAAAATGCTTAAGGGTTCTTTTATTAACTAATATTTAAGTATTACTTTTTTTTAACTATTAAAATCTACATTATTTAATATGTATAAACATTTATTAAATATTTACATTGAAAAAATAGAACAAAATATATTTTTATGAGTTATTCTATATAAGATATAAAAAAAAGAAAACAAATGGCGCAATCAGAGTATTATTTTATTATGAATTAACTATCATTTAATAAATATTTAAATATTAATTAAAAATTATTATTCGAATTATTTAAAAAGACTAAATACTAAGATTTTAGTTATTTATAAGATATATATAATGCGAAAGTGAAAGGATGTAGGTACCGGGGGAGACCGAGACTCTACCTACCTTGACAAGATTGGTCACGTACTGAAGTAAGGTGGAGGCAAGAGTTTCCGAAACCGGCGAGCGTGTATGAAGAGAATTATGAATGTTGAGGAAGCGAGTGAAGTATGCAAGGATAGAGTTCTCTGGCACTCTGTTCTCTCTGCCTACCCTGCAAGGGATATGGCGTAATAATATGTATCTATGTATAAGATATAGTAGAGCTATATCTTCGCCGGTGTGAATACAGGTATTAAAAATATGGTTAGTTGTTTGAGTAGTTTAAAAGAAAGATAATGTCTTAAATTAATAAAGAATTAACAAGTAAAAAAATAATATGACAGTCTTTTATTTTGATAATAGATTATTCTTAACTTTACTTTATTGTTTTTTTAAATAATAAAAAAAATAACATACCTTATAAGGTACCAAATAAGGTATGGTAATAATTTTTTTTTACCTTATTTGTGCTGTGTGGTAGCGGCTACGAATACTACCAACCCTTACTTTGCTCGTGGATGTCGTAAAAGACGACTAAGATCCTTATAACGACCTGCGCCAACTCTATCTGATGCCGTTTGGTCAACAATTAGATTCCCAAAGAGGGTTGACGTCTGGCAGGCGGCTGGTCATAAAACTATTGCCAACAACTTTTACAATATGTGCTATGAAAGAAGAGAACATATTGTATCGACCCCAATTAATGGGGATAAGAGTTCCTACTAATGATGATGATTACCATACCTTATTTGCTCGTTGATGTCATAAAAGACAACTAAGAATATTATATCGGCCTGGGCTAACCATCTGATGCCGTTTGGTTTACATTCCCAAGGAGATTTTGTTAAATTACAGATTTCAGAATTTAAAAAAGTAGTAATAGCTTCGGTAATTATTTATAAGTAATATCCGTACAAATGTCAAACACCTATTTCCCTCTTCAAGGATTGATTTCCAAAAATGCTGAATTACGTGTACTTTTTATTTAAAATTGAGTAGCCAATTATATATTTTCATACAAATGTGCTACCCTTATTTTATATATTTAGGGGACATCTCATCTCAGCTCATACACGTCCCACTGCTGGGCTCGAGCCTCCTCCACAATGAGAGGGAAATTGACCTATTAAACCACGCTGGTCAGACGTCTTGGTATAGGGTTTTGTTTCGAGTTTTCCTTCTCTTGCATAGATGTTACATGCATTTTTATCCCTTAGTCATCTCGTACGATCACCCACGGGTAAGACAAGGGGAGTGAATTGTATTATTAGTCCGTCACCACACAGAAATTTAGGGGAAATATTTCCAAAAATGCTGAAATATGTATTTATTCATTTAATATTAATTAAGCAAATACATGTTTTCAAAGTGCTAACTTTAAAACTGACGAAGTTTCTAACAATCGGGAAACCCCGGTTACACTCTTATGAGAAAATTTCCAAAAATAACGATTTTTTAGTATTTCAGTGTTTATGGCAATTTTAGCCAAATACAAATCATAAGTGTAACTTAAAAACTGTCAACATTTCATAAAAAACTTGCAGCTCCTATTTTAAACCCTTAGGGGAGAAATTTCCAAAAATACTGCATCATGCCGACCGCGTGAGGAAAGACCGACATCCTACCTGAGGGGGGGATGCCGGTCGAGGAGAGGGTACTCCTCAGGGGTATTCCGTCGGGCCGACCACTGACGTCAAGTCACTCTGCTCCGGTGGTCGGCTCAATGACGAAGGCGACGTCACGGGTGGGTTACGGGTGTGCGCGCTTACGCCCCTCTGTCACACCGGATGGAGTGGTGCGAGGAGTGCGCCGACCCTAGCCCACCCCCAAAAAAAAAAAAAGCATGCATTTTTATTATTTAAATATCTACTAAATACAAATTATCACGGATCGAACTACAATCTGACGAAGTTTCATACAAACTTGCGATCCTTATTTTAGAGACGAAAATATAATACGATGTGACAATTGAATGTTCTACAATAGTTCACGGTGGTGTACTTACACTGCCACTTGGCAGCACGATTGGAATGGATTTCTAATAGGTATGGGTTAGAATCCCACCTGTGACAATATTTTTTCGCTCGTAATCGGGTTTTTATAAATAATCAAGCATATTAAATGCTAAAAAATACAGTAATTTGAATAACAGGGTTGTGTCATCGTTTGATAGAATACTAACTGCAAAGTTTGAAATATTAAGCTTGTACAATGTGTAAACATTGTCGGGAAGATGGCACACGTCTCCTTAAAGACGAAAATATAATACGATGCGAGAATTGAATGTCCTACAATAGTTCACGGTGGTGTAAGTGGCAGCACGATTGGAACGGATTTCCAATAGGTGTGGGTTCGAATCCCATTTGTGACAATCATTTTTCGCTCGTAATCGGGTTTTTATAAATAATGAAGCATATTAAATGCTAAAAATTTCAGTAATTTGAATAACAGGGTGTGTCATCGTTTGATAGAATTCTAACTGCAAAGTTTGAAATATTAAGCCTGTACAGTGTGTAAACATTGTCGGGTAGATGGCACACGTATCCTTGAAGACGAAAATATAATACGATGCGAGAATTGAATGTCCTACAGTAGTTCGGTGGTGTAAGTGGCAGCACGATTGGAACGGATTTCCAATAGGCGTGGGTTCGATTCCCACTTGTGACAATCATTTTTCGCTCGTAATCGGGTTTTTATAAATAATCAAACATATTAAATCCCAAAAATTTCAGTAATTTGAAGGTCATTGACTATTATCATAAGACCACGATACATCGGGGTCCTCCTGATATTAAGTGAGATTACCTTTAAAGTCTAATCTTACAGAGATGCTAGGTACTTCAAAGCTCAAAGCCATAGCACAGTTAAAGCCTTTGGAGCAAAGGTTTAAGCAGAAGTTCAATCTTTATGAGGAATATCAACATTTTTAAACGAATATCAAGAATTAGATCACATACTAGCAAATAATAATACTTTAAGCCCTGAACTTCACTTCAACCACAACAAAATTGAGGGTTGTATTTAACACATCTGCGAAAACATCCTCAGGTTACAGCTTAAATAACATCATGAAGACTGGACTTAATTTACAGCAAGATCTTCAATCACTAATAATTAAATAGAGACAGTACAAATTTGCATGAAAAAATGTTTCGCCAAATAGGATACATGAAGATGATCAACGTTTTCCAAAAATCGTTTAGCGAAACACATCAAGAGAACCTATACAGGAATATCAATTAACCATGGTTACTAATGGCACCAAGGCCATATCATTGCTATTATTGATTACGTTAAAACAGCTAGCTCGTGGGATGAGAAATCAAACTATTAAAATAGTTTAGCAACAGACGTACTTGAAAATTCCTTATTGTGGACCATTTGGTACATGGAGTTCATGCTCTTGAATCAGCAAAAATACTAACCAAGGACCTAATGAAACTTTTACAATCAGGCGATTTTCATCTGAAAAAAATGGAAATCGAACGTTCTCAAGCTATTAGATTACATAGCAGTAAATAACAACAGTCAAGATTTTTTTAATTTTATACAATAAGAAAAGACATAATCATTAGGATTTATCTGGAAAGCTAAAGAGGACGAGTTTCGGTTTAAAATCGATATCAAATTATCACCCACTCCAGTAACGAAAATATCATTACGTTTGTATTGTTATCAGTTATGTCAAAGATATTTGACCCATGGTATGATTATCACTACTAACTACGACATTGAAAATAATCTTTCAAAATGGTGTGGTTACGTGATATCAGTTGGGAGTTACTCCCGAAGATACTCTAAGCAATTGGATGAGTATTCGAGAAATATAAATCAACTAGGAGTTAGGCTGACCGACCGCATTCGTAACGACGACGTAAGAGAGCGAGTAGGTATGAAAGAGAGTATTGGTGTAAAGATGCGAAAGGGAATGCTCCGATGGTTCGGACATGTGGAAAGAATGCCGAACGAACGTCTGGTTAAGAAGATATACAATGCGAAACTGGAAGGATGTAGGTACCGAGGGAGACCGAGACTAACCTACCTAGACCAGATCGGTCAGGTACTGAAGGAAGGTGGAGTTAAGAGTCTCCGAAACCGGCGAGCGTGTATGAAGAGAATTATGAATGTTGAGGAAGCGAGTGAAGTATGCAGAGATAGAGCTCTCTGGCACACCCGATTTGGACGCAGTCGCTCACCGCCTCCAATAAGGCCTTATTGCGAAAGGCGCAGAGAGCCATGGCGGTGAGGACAATAAGGGGGTACCGTACAGTATCCTGGACTGCAGCCACACTGCTAGCGGGCGATCCACCCTGGCCACTTCAGGCCAGGGCACAGGCGGAAGTCTACCAGTTCCGCGCTGCGGCGCAGGTGAATGGGGAACGCGTCACCGCGAGGGGACTGAGTAGGGCGAAGGAAGCGGCTCGAAGGGCAGTAGTCCTGCGGTGGAGGGAGGAACTGGAGTCCCCCGTAGCAGGACGGGGGACCGTTGAGGCGGTAGCGCCCCACCTTCACCGCTGGATGAAACGAGGGCACGGCAACCTGTCATTCAGGATGACGCAGGTACTTACCGGACACGGGGTCTTCGGTAAGTACCTGCACCGAATTAGACGTGAAGAGGCCCCTGGATGCCATGAGTGTGGCGCGCAAATTGATGACGCGCGTCACACCCTGGAAGTATGTCCCGCCTGGGGGCCTCAGCGCCACGACCTGTCGGCGGTCATAGGAGCGGACCTGTCGTTGTCGACCGTCATCAACAAGATGCTTGACAGCGACAGGTACTGGACGTCGATGGCCTCCTTTTGCGAGGAAGTCATCTCTGCAAAGGAGGCCGCGGAGCGGGAACGCGAAGCACTCGCGTCTGCGAACTCGCTCCGCCGGCGGCGACCAGGGAGAGGGAGGCGCCGCTACGCGCACCTTCTCCCACCGCCTTGACGGCTGACTGGTCGTGGCCAGATGGCTAAGCGTAGGGGTGTCGGGGATAGAATGTCAATAGACGATCTCTCCGGCATCCCGTAAAAGCGCGGAAGGGACCGCTGTTAGGTTTTAGTGGGTATTCCGGCCGTCAATCTCATGGCCGGCGAGTCCCACACACCCCCCCGTCTATCACTGGCGGGGGATGTGCGCAAAAGCATTTCCTCAGCGATAACAAAAAAAAAAAAAAAAAAAAAAAAAAAAGAGCTCTCTGGCACTCTGTTCTCTCTGCCTACCCTGCAAGGGATATGGCGTGATGATATGTATGTGTGTATGTGTATGTAAATCAACTAAAAATATCACGTTGGATAAGTATAAAAGAAGACGATCGGATTGAATTGCACAGATTTTATATTACGTCACACAGAGCGTACGCATGAGTAATATATGATCGTGTCGAAAATAGGGAACACCTATTGCCGACACTGCTAGTTCATAAAACAAGACTTATACCAAGCAATAAATCACTATCACTACTAAGGCCAGAGTTGGTGCACTATCAAAAGTTATATCAAAAACGCAACAGTATTTATCAAATTACAATCTTAGCATTTTTGGTTGGACTGACTTAAAAATTATCTTAGAATAGCTGAATGGTGATACCACAATATGGAAAGCTTTTGTAGCAAATCCGGTATGCCAGATTACTTTACAGTTATGCCAGCCAACCGTTGACGTTGGGGTACCCATCCCAGAAACCTCCACGCGGTGTACCCTGGGTGCGGGCGGCGGTCCCCAGTACTTCTGTTGTACTGTCGTCCGTAGCGAATATCTGCGCGATTTCGCTCCTTACTCTACTACAGTCGTAGTAGAGGTTATAGGACGCGAAATATTGGGACGGGCTCAGTCACTCATTCATTTGAGGGCTGGGCAGGCACATGCCACCGCCCACACATCGTAAACCTGATATCTTGCTTCAAGACACGTTGTCTTGAGGCGTAGTATCAGGCGCGAGGGTCTTGGCTTAACCGCCCGGAACGCGAGGAAGACAACCTCTATAAAGAGTTCGAAGTAACATTCGGACTCGGAAATCACCCAGAATCTTAAGTTCTGGCGTGCGGCAGATGGGTTGTTCTGTCGTTAGCACGCTCCAGCCAGGGCACCGGCTGACCCCCTGGTTGGTAAATGTAGGCTTGCCCGGGTATAGGGATCTCTGCCCGGGTCGACGTCTTGTATCTCCCATTCTCGTGGGTATAAACATGGATACTTTGAATTTAAAATTAAAACACGACGGGGATCGTAGTGATCCTCACTCCAAGGCCCGGTCAAGCCGATCAAAAACTGACCAAAACGACGCATCGTCCTCTGGACTTGAGGCGTCTGCCGAGGGCCCGGCACAAATCGTGGAGGCCCCAAAAGCAAAGCGGAGGTCGCCCAGAAAGACTCGGGGCAACGGCCTGAGCCACAAAAGGCGGCTGGAGGAGCGGCGAGCGCGCAGGGAGGCTGCCGCCGCTGAAGAGAAGAAGGATGGTAGACTCGCAGCAGAGCCGTCGACGGACGAGGGCGACAGCGATGTCGCAGAGCCGTCCGAAGACGAGGGCGGCGGATCTACCGTCAGAATGGACGAGGGCGGTGATATTCCCGCAGAGCCGTCCAAAGAGGACAGCGGGTCGGCTGGTGAAGGCCCCACTAGGTCGTCGGCGCGTCTAGCAACAAAGACGCCGCCGTTGACCGCGACTAAGAAGGAGGAGGCCCTCCCCTCGCAGGTGCGAAAGCGCTCCCTGAGTAAGGGAGGCAGCTCGAGCGCCGAAACCGAGGGGAGCGTGGCCAACATGCCTCCACCCAAGATCCAGGCCTCCCGAAGAGGGCGAGGGGCCTCGGCTGTGGAAAGGGCGGCGGCGGTCGCTGTCCGCGCCGGCGAACCCACGGATCTGCAGGCCGAAAATGTCCGCCTTAGAGACGAGATGTCAGGCCTGCGGACCCGGAACCGGAACCTGGGCGACATGCTGGCGGAGATGCGTCGGGCAAACCGCCAGCTGCTGATAGACGTGGCCGACCTCAAGGCGCAAGTGGCGCTGTTCGTGTCACCTGCGCCAGCCGCGCCATCGGCCAGGGCCGGCTACTCAGCGGCCGCTGCGGCGCCGACGACGTTGGGTGATGGCGTCACCGTCACACCCGTCCCCGCGGCGAAGAAGACGCCTGCCGCCGCGAAGCGCGCGTCGCCGGCTGACGCTGGCGCGGTCACCGCGGCGAAACTCCCTGTTCCCGTGGTGAGATTGACGCCTCTCCCCGCGGACCGCTTGCCGCCGGCTAGCGCCCCTGCGGCGCCAAAGCCGCCAGGCGCCGCGGAGCGGGCCCCTGGAGAGGCTCAGCCGACCCCGACGCTGGAGGTGGGAGGCTTGTCGGACGAGGCCCTCGCCAAAATCATCAACGCAGTTGGCAAACTCGTTGATGCGCGTGTGGCCGTTCTGGAGGCAAGACTGCCTCCAGAACCACGTGTCCAGCCGCCTCTAGCCGCGGATAAGCGGCCGCATGTGGCACCAGCCCCCGCCCCGCTGCCTTGTCAGGGTGGCCGCGTGGGGAGCTACGCCGCGGCCGCGTCCGGGCCTAAGCCCAAAGGCCCCGGCCCAGCTCAGAAGGGACCCGCCCTGAGGAGGAAGACGGCTCCGGCTCCTGCCGGACCGCTGAAGTCGCCCGCAACAACACCGCCGGCGACGACCAGCGAGGCTGCGACGAGGCCTTCCGCGTCTGGCACGACTGCCGTACCCGAACAGGGTTGGCAGGTAGCCGAACGTGAGAGAAGGAGCCCTAGGACCACGGGCGCTCCCGCTCCTAGCGCGGTCCGATCGCCCGCTGGCGAGGAGGTCATGGATACAACCCGATAATGGGTACACCATCCATGCACCTCCTCCTGCAGGCCAACACCAACCACTCCGCCGGAGCGCAGGATCTCCTCCTGCAATCCATGGCGGAGTGGTCGATTGGTGGACCGTAGTCGCGGAACCGTACGCCGTGCCTGATCGCCCCAATTGGGTGGTCAGTCGAAACGTTACTGCGGCAATCGTCGTCTCAACGCAGCGGCACTTCCCGTCCTTGTCCCTTTTGGATAGGGGCGAGGAATTTGTCGCGGCGGAGTGGGGAGGGGTCACGCTCTACAGCGTATACCTCTCACCCACTAGGAGGATGGACGATTTCGGGGCCTCACTCACCACCTTGGAGGCCTCGATAAGGCGACTGGCACCGGGCCTCGTCCTGGTTCTGGGGGACTTCAACGCCAAATTCACGGCGTGGGGGTCCCCTACGACGGACGACCGCGGGCGGGCGGTCAACGAGTGGGCGGCTTCACTGGGCCTCTGTGTTCTGAACAGGGGCTCGGTGAACACGTGTGTGCGGCGGCAGGGCGGGTCGATAGTGGACTTGTCGTTCGCTAGTCCCGCTGTCGCGCCACGGGCGAGGAACTGGAGTGTCCTGGAGGAGGCGGAGACCCTGTCGGACCACCGGTACATCCGGATGGAGGCCTCCCCCCGGGAACCCGGTAGGGGTCACAGGGCGGACGGAGCTCCCGCGTTTCCGCGGTGGGCTGTGGGTAGTCTTGACAGGGATCTACTGGCGGTAGCGGCCATTGTCAGCACGTGGCTGTCCTCACCACCCCCAGCGGACGGAGTGGACGCTGAGGCTGTCCGCATTCGCAGTGCGTTAACGCAGATCTGCGATGCGGCCATGCCCAGAGTGCGGCGGCGTCCACCTCCGAGGCAGGGGGTCTACTGGTGGTCCCCAAGACTGGCGGACCTTCGTGCGGCGTGTATCAGTGCCCGAAGGTCCTACACCCGCAGCCGGCGGCGTCACCGCGACGTCGAGCGGGAGAGCCAGCTGTACGAGGCGTACCGCAGTGCGCGGACTGCCTTTCGGCTGGCCATACGAGCCGCCAAGGGTGCGAGTTGGCAGGAGATGCTGGACGGTCTCGACCGTGACCCCTGGGGTCGCCCGTATCGCGCGGCGCTGAACAAGCTTCGCGCGCCCCAAGAGACCCTCCAGCCCGACTTCCTTCGTAGGGTGGTCGAGGAGCTGTTTCCACGGTAGTCGGAACACACGCCCCCGGTCATGGCTCCGCCAGGTCAGGACCGGGAGGCCGACGACGACGAGAGTGTTGTTGAGTTGTACCTGCACAGGGTCGTGTATAGGGAGTGGACTCCGGCCTGCCACCACTGCAGGAGTGACGAGGACACGGCGCAACACACGCTGGAGGTGTGTCCGGGATGGGAGCGGCAGCGCCGTGACCTCGTCGCTGTCATCGGTGCCGACCTGACGCTGCCGGCCGTCGCGAGGGCGATGGTCGACAGCATCAGGAACTGGGACGCGGTCGCCGCCTTCTGCGAGGCTGTCATCTCGCAGAAGGAAGCGGCGGAACGGGCAAGGGAGGATTCCCGCGCCCAGGGCCGCCGCCAGCGGCCGGGGCGGCGCAGGCACAAATACCTGCGCCTGATGCTGCCCTAACCGAGGCTTCGGGTGATCGGACCGGGGTATTGTCCGGTCACCCGACGTGAGGCCACCGCGTGAGGGCGACGCCCCGGCGGCGAAATCTGTCGGGGCGTCGACAAGAGGAACCCGCGAGGGTGCCGCCGGGCGGGCCACCGAAGTTAAAAATTGGTCCCGGTGACCCGCTCGCACGACGAAGAGAGAGGAGTTTTTACGGTGGGTCTATGGGGTCACGCGCCGCCTTCTCCGTCACCCCGGACCGATTTGGCGGGGCGAGACTAATCCATAGTCCACCAAAAAAAAAAAAAAAAAAATTTTAGCTCCTGTATGATGGCCTTTGAATCACGATACAATACAAAACTCAAATACCTATAACGCAAGAGATTATTAGCAGCCTGAGATGATTTTCCTGTAACAAAATAACCTAATTGAATAAACTTGGCTGTCGGTATTTGTGATAATGTTTTCACAGGAATAATGAAGGATAAATTTGATTATTCATTACCTTTTTCCTAATATATCAACTCTTTTGCGTAGGTATAAGAGTTTAACATAAAATTAATGATCAATAGCATTCAAAATTTTCCTTCTTATTGGAGCAAGTTGTTGGGTTTTCTACCGATTTGACTTTAAAAGATTTTGGTATTAATTTCGTAACAATATAATAAATTTTTCTTTGATTAGCAGCAGTAGGTCCAGTATTAGATGCAACTAAAAAAAACCTCACAAAATGTGATTATACAGAACACTGCTTAATTCTTCAGCGATAAGCATTTAATCTAATTATCTCAATTATTTACGTCAAAGAATTAATTAATAACTTATTGGTATTGGTTGAGGCATAAATGTTAAATACATAGCAATATACGCAATAATACAACCAATGATGCACAAACTATTGAAAGCATTTGCAAACTTAATCCAGTTACTACTAAAGTTATTTTCATCATCCTTCATAGTATCATCAACGTACCAAGAAGGAAATACTAAAAATCTTACATAACTAACTTCCTTGTACAAAATTATTGATTAATATAACAATAGTATGTGGTGAAGTTTCTTTCTTACATATCACAGCTAAAACAAACGTTATCACAAATACGAATACAGCCAAAACCATCGAACCACGATAATACAACAGAAGTCTTGGTGTATCAACACTTTTCGTCGGAATATTTTTCCCAAGTTCTATCAACCAATAGTAATGATTGAAAATACTGAAGCATATGAACATCAATCTTACATTATTTCTCACGTCCAAAAACAGGGGAATTATAGTAAGACACGAAATTATCAGGGATGGATATATGAGAGCTGTAACCAAGCTTTCTGCTTCGCGTTCAAAAACAAATGTCATAATTAATTGTTTAGTTTCCTTTGATCATTGTCTGTAATCTGATATAAACCATTGAGAACCGTAATCTGCACCCCACATACTCATCGCGCGATCACTGAAGTTCATTTTAAAATAATCACTCCTTGAGGCTTCAAATTCAAGGTCACATTCTTGAGCATCGTATGGAAAGTCTCTTAATTTGATATTGCAGAAAGCATTCAAATAATATCTTGGCACACAAGATACTTTACCAGAACATTTTATACCACATTCGACATAAGTATATGTTTCAATCTCAGGATATACGGCATTATATAATATAAGTCGCGGATTCCATATATGTGTGCTGTACATTTCTGTTTCTGTAAGTCCACCATATTTGTCTGGATCCCATTTAAGCCGTTCATCGTGCCGTGAAAGATACATCCAAGTGTGCATTACTAAGACATTCTCTTCACTATAGAAGTTGAAATATTTCAATTTAAAACTAATGCTTACTGTGAGGTTTTCGCATTTTAACGGTTTTGGTGCGATCTTAATATTATAATCATATTTTAAATCTTCTGAAAGCTTTTTCTCCCAGCTTACTTGGCTTAAACGATCTAATACGCAATGTTGTCCTATAACACCTGTTATGAATCCTATTATGACAATATGTGTTACCAGCCTCATAGTTTCTGTTATATTACCAATAAATATCAAAATATGCAGTGTAGATACGTTTAAGATTGCGTATTAGATCAACATTGCGTATTAGTTCGTTTAAGCCAAGTGGCTTAAACGATCTAATACGCAATGTTGTCCTATAATACCTGTTATAAATTCTATTATGACAATATGTGTTACCAGCCTCATAGTTTCTGTTATATTACCAATAAATATCAAAATATGCAGTGTAGATACGTTTAAGATTACTTGAAATCAAATATGCATACGCCCATGCATTTCAGATTATATTACACAAGTACTAACCTGTGAATCTGATTACGTCTTTATTGATTTTTAATAATTACTTTTAGTGACTTCGAAACGGAGGGTTTATTAATGCTTGGTAATATTTGCTACTAATATGCTATTACTTCTTTATCTTCAATAGTCTTTAATTATGTATGTTATTATTTCTTTAATTTGCTATATTATAAGTGCAGAATTAGTAATTAGTAGTGTAAGTCATCTCATCATCAACTCAGATAAAATTTATCCCTCTGTTGGAGTCGCGCCTCCTCCATAATGGGAGGGAAATTCCGGGCTCTTCCGGATCGTGGTGCCGTATTGCTGCGCTTATTGTAGTCATTTACTTACTACTGCCTTAGGATCAAACCCCGGGGGAGATTATTATGGATCCTGACTTACAGGAGTTATAACGGTAGGAATGTGTGGTGGGATTAGTTTAAAAATATACAATTGTTATATCAAATATAAAGATAAAATTGATATTGCACATTGTGTAAAAAAAAAAAAATATTAGTTTGCTTAATGCTTTAAATTTAAATTAAACTAAAGTAATCGTATTGATCATTCCACTCCAGTCCCTTTATTATTTTAATGTTTATTTAATTAATATAAATTAATTGTAATAAGTAATCCGCAATCGGACATTGAAGAACGCTGGAAAGTATTGAAAGAGAGTATGGTAAATACAGCGATAGAAGTATGTGGAAGTTCAAAGAAGCATAGAGAAACAAATGGTGATGCATGGTGGAATGCGGAAGTGGCAGCTTCCGTAGAGCAAAAGAAGAAAGCGTGGCTGAACTATGTCTCTTCTTTGAATTTGAATGACAGTATGACTGAACAGAATAAAGAAATATATCGGCAATGTAAGAATGACATCAAGGCCTTAGTGAAAGAGAAACGCGATAGAGCAATTATGAGTGCAGAAGATAGGCTGACTAAACACTTCAAGGGTAACACCAAACTCTTTTAGAGGGAGGTGAAGAAGTCTCGGTGTGGTTGGTCAGCCTTCAGAATGAATAAAATAAGGTCTAAAGGTGGAGACATTCTTACACAAACACAAGACGTGTTAAGCCGATGGAGTGAATATTTTGGCGATATGTATGCGGATGCTACGGTTGACGCCGGTGTCGCATATGGTTTAGTAGAACAACATTCGACAATGGCGTCCTCCGATGACATCAGTATGGATGAAGTTGAATGGGCAATAAGAAGTTTGAAAAATGGTAAGGCAGCGGGCATTGATATGGTGTCTGCCGAGATGATCAAGCTTGGTGGCTCCTGTGTCTGGGAGGCGTTCCTGTTGCTCCTCAATTTATGTTAGAGCTCGGGAATGGTTCCCAGGGACTGGAATAGCGCAGTCATCGTGCCTTTGTTTAAAAACAAGGGTTCACGTTATGACTGCAGAAATTACATTACATTACATTAACTAAGCGTTGACGTCAATATCGGCGTTAAGCAGGGGTGCGTTCTGTCAGCCAGGCTGTTTATCATATATCTGGATGAATGTCTCCAAAGGTCGATATGAATGTTGGAGTCCAGATGGGCGACTCAGTGGTCACTCCTCTGCTTTATGCAGATGATACAGTCCTGCTGGCACAGTCAGCGACTGACTTGCAGACCCTAGTCGACACAATGACAGAAGATTGTAAGAAAAGGGGTCTACGCGTGAATGTGAGCAAAACCAAAATAATGGTCTTTGAAAGAGATGAAACCAGAACAGATGTAAGAGTAACAATAGGTAATGATGTACTAGAGCAAGTGGATGAATTTGTATATCTTGGATGTGGATTTAGCCGAGATGGAAGGTACACCACTGATATAGAGCGAAGAGTGAATGCGGGCAATAGAGTGAACGGAGCGTTGGGGCAACTTCTCGGTAGCCACCACCTCAGCCAGAAGGCACGTGTAGCAATACATAACGCAGTGCTTGTCCCACCCGAGAGGATACCCGTGAGGGTAGACCGGATGGGCCACTGAAGAAAAGAACGGGTACCAGTGACCCACCCGCAATGCGTAGAGAGGTATGTTGTAGGGCGGGTCTACGGAGTCGTGCGCCGCTTCTCCTGTCGCCCCGGACGGATTAGCGGAGCGTTACCGTTCCGTAGTCCGCCGCCAAAAAAAAAAAGTGCTTGTCCCAACATTACTGTATGGAAGCGAGAGTTGTGTATGCAGAAAAGAGTATGAAAGTAAAATTAATGCGGTTGAAATGCTATCTCTGCGGAAAATTTGTGGAGTTAGGCTGACCGACCGCATTCGTAATGACGACATAAGAGAGCGAGTAGGTATGAAAGAGAGTATTGGTGTAAAGATGCGAAAGGGAATTCTCCGATGGTTTAGACATGTGGAAAGAATGCCGAACGAACGTCTGGTTAAGAAGATATACGATGCGAAATTAGAAGGATGTAGGTACCGGGGGAGACCGAGACTAACCTACCTAGACCAGATCAGTCATGTACTGAAGGAAGGTGGAGTTAAGAGTCTCCGAAACCGGCGAGCGTGTATGAAGAGAATTGTGAATGTTGAGGAAGCGAGTGCAGTATGCAAGGATAGAGTTCTCTGGCACTCTATTCTCTCTGCCTACCCTGCAAGGGATATGGCGTGATGATATGTATGTATGTGTGAAATTAATTATTTGTTTAATAAATAAATTTTATAATTATGCCAACGTATTGCATAAGTACAATCATATTTTTTTTAATTTTCGCTATTTGTTATAAAAATGCGTTACGTACGATCTTTAACATTAAATTGTTCATAAATCTACTTCAACGCTTGGAAATGGGTTTTCTCTACAGTGTGTGGAAAGGTGGTTATTCCGCGCTAAGTAGATAGTTTTTTATCCACTTACATATCTCGTCTTCTTTTATGACACCCACGAAGAGAGATCTGGTGAATTGTATGCTCACGTCGTTACAAAAATGATTTAAAATAATGACAGACAACCATATTGAACTATTATAGTTGCTTCATGTTATTTTTATCAGAGGAAGTTTGAAAGTTGCGCCAGTGACGGAATAGTTAAGGAGTGAAAGATTGACATGGTATGGACATGTGATGAGACGGGATGAAAGTAATGTGAGGAAAATTTTAAATATGAATGTTGAAGGCTTTAGGGGTAAAGGAAGACCAAAGAAAAGATGGATGGACTGCGTGAGGTATGACATGGATATACAGGGAGTGACTGCAGAAATGACGTCTGATAGAACTATATGGAGGAAGATGACATATTGTGTCGACCCCAAGCAAATGGGATAAGAGCAAGATGATGATGATATTTTTTTTATCAGTCTAGGAAACAATTATTCGTGTGATCCATAATATTTCACATATAAGACTAGATTAAATAGAAAATATTTCCGTCTAGTGTCGGTAGTACCGTTGTTTAGATATCGGTAAAGTATTCCATCGACTACAGGATGATGTATTTAATAAAACAGTGTTTACCTTAAACTTGCCTGTGTGATAGCGCCTACGAATACTACCAACCCATACTTTGCTCGTGGATGTCGTAAAAGATGACTAAGAACCTTATAACAACCTGGGCCAACACCACCTGATGCCATTTGCTCAACAATTACATTCCCAAGGAGGGTTGACGTCAGGCAGGTGGCCAGTCATAAAGTTATTGCCAATAACTTTTGCAATATGTAGGAAGTGGAGTACACAGCGTCGTCCCCAAGTAATTGGAATAAGAACATGAGAATGATGATAACAAAAAATTAAATAGTACAGTTATTTTTGGTTTACCTATAAAACTCTCTTAGTAACAACGAAGCGAAGTGACGCAGTTTCCTTGTAGTGACATCATCCTACAAGTTGATAATTGCTGAATTGACATTCGATGGAAATGTATACGGTCCTCGGCGCACGTTGACATTAGAAATTTCTGGGACCTACTTAGACGACGAAACTGTTACGCAGGTCAGTAAGACACACACACATAGATATATATATATATATATATATATATATATATATATATATATATATATATATATATATATATATATATATATATATATATATATATATATATATCTATATATAATATATACATATAATTGTTGTGACAGCAGCAGTTGCAACTACAATGCATCAACAACGTTTTGTAATATTTTAAGATAGAGATTTGCTGGTAATTATTTGCTCAGCCTTTATTTGTTTATAA
Source organism: Lymantria monacha (assembly GCA_905163515.2). Lineage (NCBI taxonomy): Eukaryota > Metazoa > Arthropoda > Insecta > Lepidoptera > Erebidae > Lymantria > Lymantria monacha. Next base: position 5,537,902 of record LR991107.1, on the reverse strand, counting down.
ACTTCCTCAATAAACAAGCAATCTAATACAAAAACAATAAATGTAATTGAGATTAGCATATTCCACTAAATAAACAGGTAGATGTATATTACATATTAATATTCATTTGTCATATATAAACCTCGCGAGAGTGCTTGCATATTGTCAATTTTAACATTTTTAAATTAATCTAATAAAATACCATCGCATCAGCATATGATCGCTACTGAACAAATACGACAAGAACAATTCAAGAATGTCAGCAATGTCAGCGGGCTTCTCTAGTTATATTTTTTTACAGACTTGTTTTATATAAAGTTTTTCACATATTTAGTAAGTATTAACTTCAGTATAATGGTCTTCGAATCATGATATAATACAAAAATCAAATATAACGCAAAAGATTAATAGCAGCCTGAGATGATTTTCCTGTAACAAAATAACCCAATTGAATAAATTTGGCTATGAGTATATGTGATAATGTTTTCACAGGAATAATGAAGATTATATTTTATTTGATTCATCACCTTATTTCTAATATATCAACTCTTTTATAGGTATAAAACGTTTAATATAAAATTAATTATCAATAGCATTTAAAATCTTAGTTATTATTTGAGAGCAGGTTGTTGGATTCTCTACCGATTTGACTTTAAAAGATTTCAGCATTAATTGCCTAACAATATTTTTTTTTTTGATTAGCAGCAGTAGGTCCAGTATTAGATGGAACTAAAAAACTCGCATAATGTGAGTATACAGAATACTGCTTGAAATTCTTCAGCGATAAGCACCTAATCTAATTATCTGAAATATAGGTATTTACGTCAAAGAATTAATTAATAATTTATTGGTTTTGGTTGAGGTATAAACGTTAAAATACGACAAAAACAATTCAAGAATGTCAGCAATGTTTTCTCTAGGTTTTTTTAGTTTTCGGGTTTCTCTAGTTGTATATTTTTACGGACTTATTGTATATATTTTTTTACATATTTAGGTAAGTAGCTGCATTATGATGGTCTTCGAATCATAACATAATACAAAACTATTAATAGCAGCCTGAGATGATCTTCCTGTAACAAAATAACCCAATTGAATAAAATTGGCTATCAGTATTCGTGATAATGTTTTCACAGATATAATGAAGAATATATTTGATTATTCATTACCTTATTTCTAATCTATCAACTCTTTTGCGTAGATATAAAATGTTTAATATAAAATTCATTATCAATAGCATTTAAAATCTTCGTTTTTATTGAAGCAGGTTGTTGGATTTTCTAGCGAGTTAACTTTAGGAGATTCCGGCATTAATTGCCTAACAATATAACAATTTATTTATTTGGTTAGCAGTAGTAGGTCCAGTATTAGATGGAACTAAAAAACCCACAAAATGTTAGTCATTATACAGAATACTGCTTAATTCTTCAGCGATAAACACTTAATACAATTATCTCAAATATTTACGCCAAGGAATTAATTAATAATTTATTGCTATTGGTTGAGGCATAAACGCTAAATACATAGCAATATATGCAATAATACAACCAATGATGCACAAACTATTGAAAGCATTTGCAAACTTAATCCAGTTATTACCAAAGTTATTTTCATCATCCTTCAAAGTATCATCAACGTACCAAGACGGAAATATTAAAAATCTTACATAACTTCCTTGTACAAAATTATTGATTAATATAACAATATTATGTGGTGTAGTTTCTTTCTTACATATCACAGCTAAAACAAACGTTATCACAAATACGAATACAGCCAAAACCATCGAACCACGATAATACAACAGAAGTCTTGGTGTATCAACACTTTTCATCGGAATATTTTTACCAAGTTCTATCAACCAATAGTAATGATTGAAAATACTGAAGCATATGAACATCAATCTTACATTATTTCTCACGTCCAAAAACAGGAGAATGATAGTAAGACATGAAATTATGAGGGATGGATATATGAGAGCTGTAGCCAAGCTTTCCGCTTCGCGTTCAAAAACAAATGTCATAATTAATTGTTTGGTTTCCTTCGATCTTTGTCTGTAATCTGATATGAACCATTGAGAACCGTAATCTGCACCCCACATACTCATCGCGCGATCACTGAAGTTCATTTTAAAATAATCACTCTTTGAGGCTCCAAATTCAAGGTCACATTCTTGAGCATCGTATGGAAAATCTCTCAATTTGACATTGCAAAAAGCTTCCAAATAATATCTTGGCATGCAAGACACTTTACCAGAACTTTGTTTACCGCATTGGACATAAGTATATGTTTCAAGTTCGGGATATATGGCATTATATAATATAACTCGCGGATTCCATATGTGTGCGCTGTACATTTCTGTTTCTGTAAGTCCACCATATTTGTCCGAATCCCATTTAAGCCGCTCATCATGCCATGAAAGGTACATCCAAGTGTGCATTACTAAGACATTCACTTCACTATAGAAGTTGAAATATTTCAATTTGAAGCTAACAGTTACTGTGAAATTTTCACATTTTAATGGTTTTGGCGCAATGTTAACATTATAATCTTGTTTTAAATCTTCTGAAAGTTTTTTCTCCCAGTTTACTTGACTTGGACGATCTAATACGCAATGTTGTCCTGAAACACCTGTTATGAATCCTATTGTCATAATAGTAATATGTGTTACCAGCCCCATTGTTCCTATTATATTAACAATAAGTATTTTAATAAGCAGCGTATATACGGTTAAAGTTACTTGTAATCAAATATGCATACGCCCATGCTCTCAGATTATATTACATAAGTACTAACTTGTGAACCTGATTATGTCTATATTGATTTTTAATAATTACTTTTAGTGACTTCGAAAAGGGTTAGGCTTATTTATAACATTTTGCTTATCGTAATCATATTTAGGTGATTATTTTTTGTTGTATAGTTTTAAGGAACAAGAGCTGTTTACTTTTATATGAATTAAGACTGTACTTTGAAAAAATATTCATTATTATCATCATCTCAGCTCATATACATTCCACTGCTGGACTCGAGTCTTCGCCAAAATGGGAGGGGGAATTGATCTATTATACCACATTGGTCACGCTGATTCGTATCTCTCGCATATAACTAACACATATCTGTTATATGCACATGTAAGCAATAGGTCAGACATAAGAAACAATAATGCGGGTACAAAGCCGGAAATGCCCGTACTGCAAGAAATCACAATTACTTTCACTATATACCAATTACAATTCACCCACAGAGCAGACCCAGGCAATCGTTTTGTACCAACAACTATATTATACAGAATGACACAAAATAGTCTTCCCGTGTAACTACGGGACAAGATCACAATTATTGTCGCCACCCCTTTTATTTATCCGTAGAATTCTCGGGCAAATCGGCCACGGTTCACCAAGAGAAAGACAGCAGCTCTCCCTCGGAAAACACAGCAATAGGTAGTTCATTCCAGATCTCGCACGTATGTGGAAGAAACAATCGCTGGAGACGTACAGTCACGGACCATATCGTTTTCCAGGTGAAATGGATGAACCCTGCTATACCCGGTGCCAAATAACGAGGCAAAAGACGACCTTCACCTACCTTCACCACAATATCTGAAAACACAAAAATAATATATCACTTACCATACAAATCTATCCAAAAGTTCAATCGCAAAATTCTCTTGGTACAGGCCTACAAGAGAGCAAAATTACTAACAACACAACTCGAAATTTTACGAAATCTAGGAAAATTGCCATAGGCAATTTATGATTTTAATATCCTATAATCATGTATTTGATTGTTTTAAAATATCAAATTAACCCGTAACTGGTGATATTTCATTAATTTATTAATAATATCATTGATAGGAATGCCAAATTACTTTCAAATGTCTGAAAAAAAAAAGGTTTTTAAGTAACATTAAAATTACGGTACTGAGGATATTTATATAAATTCAATATAATATAGATCCTATAATTAAATACATAATTAGCTTCAAAGAATTATGTAACTTCCAAAAAATGACAAATTTTAAGTTATAACACATTTTCTCAACTCATATTACCGTCAGGTGTAATAAACCTAAAGGATTGACTTAATGTATATTATTTAACCTCGCCTTAACATCTTGCTCTTCCCCTTTATTAATCCTCTATACTAATTTGTAATTATTAAATATTCGTTTCTTTTAAAACTGTATTTTTTTAGTTGTTTTACGTCGTTACTCAACTAATATGAAAAAAAAATCGCGAACAGACAGATATAGACGGCGTGGTTAGTTTAATTATAAAATACAGTCCCACGCCGCATCTGTCTGTTTTTGATTCAGAAATTTTAGCATATCACTTAATGTAGTGATGTCTCATAATTTCTTAATTAAAATTCTAAACAAATTACACGCAGGTGTTAGATTAATAATAGAAGAAATGTATAGGTATATAACATTTAAAAAGGTAATAAGATTCTATTTTACGTCGATTTAAAAAATAATGATGAATTACGATATGATTTGTGTTATTAGGGTGAAAAGTGGATTAAAATGAAATAATATTCGCTGATTTGATATCAAAGTTGTGGGTTGTCGGTTGTTTGTGCAGTTTGTGGGTATTTAAGGAGCGATAGCGCGGTAAAACAGCCAGTTGCTGTTGGCTTTCGTACTGTTAACATCTAAGGTTGTATTTTTGTATCATTATGTAGTTGTGCATTTCATGGTAATACTTTTGCTTATTTTCATTGAATAGTATTATGATAAATTGATATGTAAATTAAATGTATTGTAATAAGGTTGTTTGCTTTACTATCTTATTTATCTGATATGATAATAACCTGATACCTATTACAGATAATATTGAGTATTAATAATACATATATCTAAATATAATACCTATATATATACAAAAAATATAATATATACAAAATTAATTTAACACAGGCATAAATGCTTGTAGCCCCTGCACTGTCTAGCCGACTGGTACCACGGTATTTCAACGATAAGACGGTTTGTATGGAAAGCGATAGAATTAGCGATAAATTACTTGGATTTGATGATATCGTGGTGCAGGTCGCCAAATGACCTCTTTTGCCATGCTATTTGGCAAACACTATACGGTATCGGAGGACGGTGAGCGTTCGATCTCAAACTGATTAACACAGAGCAACCACCAACCAACAAACAAATGACACGGCTAGCGCAAGTCAGTACACGGTACGTGACATGTGCACCGTGGCACTCGCGAGCCTAGACTGATTAAATGATTTTTTTTTTATTTTGTGTGAGTTAGTTGTTAGCCTCAGATGGCTATGACAACTTTACCCGGACTGTGGATGAGCGCTGAGGGCTCCCAACCCGAATGTTTTAAAACAAGTTTGCGTAGTGGGGAGCGAATGACGCGCTAGATGGCGTGGTCAGTGATGTTTTAGCACGTGCGATAAACACAAGTGCCGTCATATATACAGTATTAGATACACTTATATACATTATTAATTTTTTTTATTGACCCACGGGCAAGAAAGGGGTGTTAAATGGTAATTTTACTTCATTATCACACAGAAAACTTAAACTGCTTGTCGAATATAAGCCCTAGAAGCAGCACTCTTTGGAAAATTTACAGCATCTTCAGTGCTCGCCAGCGCGTCTACCCAAAGGGGTACACCACCCCTTTGTTTGCATGCAATTGGCACGCCTAGCTCGCTACTTAATCTAGCTAGCTAGTTAATAATCTTTGTTAGTTTCTCTGTTAAAACTTTAGGTGGTTTTACCTCCACGAAAGGAATTATGGCGTTGTTATACTTTGTATTATTAACTTGTGAGAATACTGTGTAATAACGCGTTGCGGTTGGACTGGGTCCAACAGTGAAGCGTATGAAGATCATGATGGTGAGGATGGTGATAATGATGAATATTTATTCAAATTACAAATTCTTAATGTATATAAAAGAAAACAACTGCTCCTTGTATCTATACAACAAAAGAGAATCACCTATATATAATATAATTATGATAAGCAAAGAGTTTATTGCCAAGGATTTATAAAGCCTCCTTTTCCAAGTCACTAAAAGTATTTATTAAATATCGATATAGACTTAATTAGATTCACAAGTTAGTACTTAGGTAATATAATCTGAGAGGAAGGGCGTATACATATTTGATTACAAGTAACTTAAAACGAATCTATACTGCGTATTTAGACTACAATACTTATTGTCAATATAATAAAAACCATGAGGCTGGTAACACATATTGTCATAATAGGATTCATAACAGGTGTTATAGGACAACATTGCGTATTAGATCGTCCAAGTGAAGTAAGCTGGGAGAAAAAGCTTTCAGAAGATTTAAAACAAGATTATAATGTTAACATTGCACCAAAACCGTTAAAATGTGAAAATCTCACAGTGACCATTAGTTTCAAATTAAAATATTTCAATTTCTATAGTGAAGAGAGTGTCTTAGTAATGCACGCTTGGATGTACCTTTCATGGCACGATGAACGGCTTAAATGGGATCCGGACAAATATGGTGGACTTACAGAAACAGAAATGTATAGCGCTCACATATGGAATCCGCAAGTTATATTATATAATGCCGTATATCCTGAACTTGAAACATATATTTACGTCCAATGTGGTATACAAAGTTCTGGTAAAGTGTCCTGCATGCCAAGATATTATTTGGAAACTTTTTGCAAGATCAAAATGAGGAATTTTCCATATGATGCTCAAGAATGTGACCTCGAAATTGGAGCTTCAAAGAGTGATTATTTTAAAATGAACTTCAGTGATCGCGCGATGAGTATGTGGGGTGCAGGTTACGGTTCTCAATGGTTCATATCAGATTATAGACAACGATCGCAGGAAACTAAACAATTAATTATGACATTTGTTTTTGAACGCGAAGCAGAAAGCTTAGCTACAGCTCTCGTATACCCATCCTTGATAATTTCATGTCTTACTATCATTCCCCTATTTTTGAACGTGAGAAATAATGTACGATTGATATTCATATGCTTCAGTATTTTCAATCATTACTATTGGTTGATAGAACTTGGTGAAAATATTCCGACGAAAAGTGTTGATACACCAAGACTTCTGTTGTATTATCGTGGGTCGATGGTTTTGGCTGTATTCGTATTTGTGATAACGTTTGTTTTAGCTGTGATATGTAAGAAAGAGAGTACACCGCATACTATTGTTATGTTAATTAATAGTTTTGTACAAAGAAGTTATGCAAGATTTTTAGTATTTCCTTCTTGGTACGTTGATGATACTGTGAAGGATGATGAAAATAACTTTGGTAATAACTGGATTAAGTTTGCAAATACTTTTAATAGTTTATGCATCATTGGTTGTATTATTGCATATATTGCTATGTATTTAGCGTTTATGCCTCAACCAATACCAATAAATTATTAATTAATTCCTTGGCGTAAATATTTGAGATAATTGCATTAAGTGTTTATCGCTGAAGAATTAAGCAGTATTCTGTATAATGACTAACATTTTGTGGGTTTTTTAGTTCCATCTAATACTGGACCTACTACTGCTAACCAAATGAATAAATTATTATATTGTTAGGCAATTAATGCCGGAATCTCCTAAAGTCACATCGCTAGAAAATCCAACAACCTGCTTCAATAAAAACGAAGATTTTAAATGCTATTGATAATGAATTTTATATTAAACATTTTATATCTACGCAAAAGAGTTGATAGATTAGAAATAAGGTAATGAATAATCAAATATATTCTTCATTATATCTGTGAAAACATTATCACGAATACTGATAGCCAATTTTATTCAATTGGGTTATTTTGTTACAGGAAGATCATCTCAGGCTGCTATTAATAGTTTTGTATTATGTTATGATTCGAAGACCATCATAATGCAGCTACTTACCTAAATATGTAAAAAAATATATACAATAAGTCCGTAAAAATATACAACTAGAGAAACCCGAAAACTAAAAAAACCTAGAGAAAACATTGCTGACATTCTTGAATTGTTTTTGTCGTATTTTCTCAGAAACGGTCATATACTGATGCGTTGATATTTTATTAGATTACTTTCAAATGTTAAAATTGACAATTGTAAGCACTCTCGTGAGGTTTATATATGATAAATGAATATTAATATTTTTTTTTTCCGTGTGGTGACGGAGTAAGAATACTACTCACCACCCCATATCTTACCCGTGGGGGATCGTACGAGACGACTAAGCGATCTAAAACGCATATAACATCTATGTGAGAGAAGAAAAACTCGAAACAAAACCCTATACCAATACTTCTGACCAGCGCGGTATAGTAGGTTAATTTCCTTCCCATTAAGGAGGAGGCCCGAGCCCAATAGTGGGACATATATGGGCTGTGATGATGATAATGATGAATATTAATATGTAATATACATCTATATTCACATAACTTATACTACTTGTTTATTTAGTGGAATAAGCTAATCTCAAGTACTATAAGAGAGATTTCGGATTTTTTTTTGTAGTTGTTTGTTTATTGAGAAAGTTTATCACCTGTAACAAATAGGGGCTGAGCAAATAATTATCAGCAAATTCTCAAAATATATCAAAACATTGTTAATGCATTGGAATTGTAATCAATTGCTGTTGTCACAACAATTGTCGAATAATATTTGCATTATATTTTCAATATTATATGTAGATTTTGATAAATAAATAAAATTATTAAAAATGCCTTATCTGAAATAAAGATGCAGAGGTAAAAATAATAATAAAAGGTAAGCAACTAAGCCATGCTAACTAAGCTGCAGGAGCATCTAGTATTTTTACAAATGGTGGGCGATTTGAAATTCATAATATTTCTAGAAACTAATAAACTAATAATTAAAAGAGATGGGTATATAGAAATGAGAATGACAATGTCGCCAATAACGAGAGACTGGCCAGGGATAAATAAAATGAATTTAGGTACAGAAGGATGTCTACCTATTTATTTTAGATAGACATTTAAACCTTGACTGTGATCACGAAATCTTGTAATATAACTTATATAATTTTCTATATATGAAACCCTTCAAACGACGTAAAAGAGCGTGTAGATATGAAAGAGAGTATTGGTATAAAGATGCGAAAGGGAATGCTACGATGGTTCAGACATGTGGAAAGAATGCCAAACGAACGTCTGGTTAAGAAGATATACAATGCGAAAGTGGAAGGATGTAGGTACCGGGAGAGACTGATACTCACCTACCTAGACCAGATTGGTCACGTACTGAAGGAAGGTGGAGTCAAGAGTCTCCAAAACCGGCGAGTGTGTATGAAGAGAATTGTGAATGTTGAGGAAGCGAGTGAAGTATGCAAGTATAGAGTTCTCTGGCACTCTATTCTCTCTGCCTACCCTGCAAGGGATATGGCGTGATGATATATATATTCAAACGCCCTTGACGGAGCGGGATAACCGTATAATTTCCTATATGTTATGAATATGACAAACTTGATTTCAAATATTATATACATATGTTACCAGCAAAAAATTTTACCCTTTAAACCCTCCTTGATTAACCTGTATAATTTCCTATATATGAATATAACAAACTTGATTTCATAAATATGTATTCAACAACAAATTTTACTATTGTTAATACATATTTAACGATCATCCGGCAAAATATAGGCTACTTTTTAAATCAATTATAGTCAGAATTCGGGTATATAAATTATTTTTTCAAAAGTATAAGGAAAGAACAGTTAAATTACAGCCATCAATTGTTTTTATTTCATTAGCGTCAATTGTTTTTATATAACGCGTATCAATTGTTTTTTATATATTTTCTTTATAGATTAGATTTTGTTTCATTTATCAATTGTTTCTGTCAATTGAATCATTTATCACATTTCATTAAGCAGTCAAAATAACAGTGTCTAATCTGATTTATTTGTAATTAAGTAAGAATGTAAATCTATTTAATTTATTAATAGAATTTTTTTAATTTATTGTATGATAATTAATTTTTGATGGTTTGGACTTGTGGAACGAATGCCGAACGAACGTCTGGTAAAGAAGATATACAATGCGAAAGTGAAAGGATGTAGGTACCGGGGGAGACAGAGAGTAACCTACCTAGACCAGATCGGTCGGTGGAAGGTGGAGTCAAGAGTCTCCGAAACCGGCGAACGTGTATGAAGAGAATTATAAATGTTGAGGAAGCAAGTGAAGTATGCAAGGATAGAGTTCTCTGGCACTCTGTTCTCTCTGCCTACCCTGCAAGGGACATGGCGTGATGGTATGTATGTATGTATTGTATGATATATATAGGATTAAAAAGACAAAATTACGTATCTTACGCAATATGTAAAATAAATGAAGATCATAACCTATAAATAATTATTTATATTATTTATAAACCATTTTTGTGCATTAACTTATATAAAAGATTGGGTTCGAAAGATAAAGATAAGTACTTGATTTCACTTACACTACCGGCACGCTATGATGGCCGTTTTGACGTTTGTCCACTCATTAAGTTTCGTATTTATAGTAATTACATTTGAAGAAGCAAATTGCTGTTCTTTATTGTCAATAGTGACATGCAGTTATAGGTTGCTTTCCATTTACAACACAGAGGGACTCTGCGGCGCACTGCGAGACACTGCCAAACACTGTGTAAAAGTTTAAATGAAACAGCTAGCTGTTTCTTTTCTTTCTTCTTCTGTTTCTTCTGTTGTTCTTTTTCTTCTGTTTCTCCGTGTTAACTAAATGGAAAGCAACCATAATCTATCTAATCTAAGAAGTGCACTTTGACAGCTGTCAGAGTAAGTTGTCTAGGTATGTAACCAAATAATCGCTATCGAAAATATCCGATTTTAATGAGAAATCGATATTAATTCTTTGTAATTAATAATCGGTTTATTTTTTTTATTTTTCATAAAGGAGATGAATTATTAAGTGCCAATTAATACTAAACAAATTTAATTATTCCATCATAAAATCTATTCATCATATTTAGTACCAATCTATTCATCATATTTATAACCTAATCCAGGTTAAGTAAAAACAAAAACTGGATTTTAAAATAGCTATTTATTCAGAATCACTGCTATTGCTTGAATTATCATCGTCGCGATCAATAATAATTATTTCCATATCAATAAAATTGTCGAAACGTACATCTCTGACAAAATCTCTATTCGATTAAATATAAGATAATAAATCTAATATTTTTACCGATTATTTAGATGTTCGTGAATTGGATGTTGTCAAGCACTACTGTTTAGAACGTTATGACGTGACATTGTAAGATCGTCAATAATAATTACTATTTACCATGTTATTTTAATTTTAAATTAGCTTTACGAGTTTCAATATTACATTATTGTACAAGAAACTCACCCGCAACGTTAATTATGTAAATAACTTAATAGTTCTTTAAAATTTCAGATTTATTGTTTACAATCATGTGTATACGTTTGACTAAGGTTATTGTGTATTACGCCCCGATGGTGAAAGCTGTCGGGGCATCGACAAGAGAGGAACCCGCAAGGGTCACCGAAGACAAAAAAGGTGTGGAAAGTTATTTTAGGTATGATTTGCTTTAATTTATTTATTAATAATTTATTTATTTTGCTTTATTTTTTTTTTAAAGGTGGAGTCAAGAGTCTCCGAAACCGGCGAGCGTGTATGAAGAGAATAATGAATGTTGAGGAAGCGAGTGAAGTTGGCAAGGATAGAGTTCTCTGTCACTCTGTCCTCTATGCCTACCCTGCAAGGGATATGGCGTGATGATATGTATTTGCTTTAAAGTTGATATCAATACTTCTTAGTGATTTTGATTTAAAAGACATTTTATTTTGACACATATTTGAAAACTCAATTCGATTATAGTCAAAAAAACCGGCCAAGAGCGACTCGGAGTCGCGCACGAAGAGTTCCGTACCATTATCTATACATGGCAAAATAATCATGTTTGTTGTATGGGAGCCCCTCTTAAATTCTCTATTTGTTTTACTTTAATTTAATTATTTATTTCTAAAGTGAATATATTACTAAATATTTTGTGAATATTTCAAACGTCTACCTTTTTTTTTGGTTATCAATATCGAGCAAAAGCGAGCAAAAAGATTACCTTTGTTGTGTGGGAGCCCCCTTAAATATTTATTTTATTGTTTTTTAGTATTTGTCGTTGTAGCGGCAAAAGAAATTCATCATCGGTGAAAATTTCAACTGTCCAACTATCACGGTTCATGAGAGCAACCTGGTGACACACAGGCGAAGCAACGGATGGACAGCGGCGTCTTAGTAATAGAGTCATGTTTTATCTTTTGGATATGGAACTCTAAAAAGGTTGATGTCACATAAACGTTTGGTACAATACAAATACTTTTTAAAATTGAAATGTCTCGAATGTCACCGCACTCTATTAGTACGGTATTTATAGGTTTCTCATCTTTAGAGAGATTATGTACTTTTAGGACACGGCCTCATATGAACGTAGACTTTTAAATTTGAAATGATTGGACGGTAATTTTCTAAGCAGAATATTGTAATTCAAAGCCATGGTAATACCTTGCATCGAATAATTGAAATCCATCGCTCACACGATGCATTACAGTTTGTGTGACAATATCCGTTTGTGTCATGCTACGGCGATGTTCGATACTCTATTTCATCAGTTGATTGGTTTTTTTAATTGTGCTAGGATATATCCATTGCGATACTAAAACCACATACACCACTTTATAAAATTATATCTACTGCAACTTTTTATTTTACCCTATAATGATTAGGAAAGGAGTATAAGATCATCTGCAATATTTTCGTTCGCTGTTTGGCCAGTTTTTAATCAACATGTTTGCAAAAATCGAGACAGAAAGGATGAGTTATAATAGGAACAATAAGTATATATAGCGATAGGAAGACAGGACGTTGATGCTGACCAGCTGGGTCTTAAGACGCTATGACGTTTGTGCGCTACTACGGTCGTTCTGTTCTCTTTATACCATTAACTTGCAAATATTTGACATCATTCGAAGGGGGTTAAATATTGATATAAATCCTTCGAGTAAGTGATGAACACCGATGTTGTCATAAGTTAACCGGTCAGGTTTCTAAATACACTGAAACCTTCCGATCTCCCAATGCACATATTAAAATTGAGAGTTGGCACGCCAATTATGTTGCTGTGGAATAAAAATCCACTAAAATTATGCGATGCCACCAGATTGCAGGTAAAAACATTACATCGCAATGTAATCGGAGCCACTATACTGGCCGATTGTTCTCGACCGGAGTGTGTATCTAGGATTCTTTTAATACTATCAAAGTCGTAATACCTCGAATTCCAGAGAGTGCAGTTTGTCATCAAAGTCTACTTCGCAATGACCATAAACAAATCTAAAAGTTAAACTCTTAAGGTAGCGGGAGTAGACTTGAGAGAAAGCTGCTTCTCCCATGGGCGGGGCATATGTGACATGCTCCAGTTTAAGCTCACAAAGTAGTCTGATAATTCTAGCATCCTCAGCAAAAGCAAAAAACATTGTTTACATAGAGATACTGTAGTCAGTGTAGTATTGTGGGTGGGTGGACCAGGGTGAATGATCCGAAGAGTGGTCCTCGTGATGGCGACGCCTCAGCATCACTGCTGTTTGTTGCCTTGGCATCGACGGTGATGATGCACGAAAGGATAACCCACTGGGCAGGTTATGGATGTCAAGGAAGCTGTATTAGTGGACGGCATAATGTCGATGGAAAGCAGGGTGGGTTATGGGGCCGCACACCGTCCTTCCGTTGCCTCGGTCGGAATGGGCGGGGTTTGTTCAATCATAGTCTGCTAAGAAAAAAGTTGCGTGTTTATAAAATATAACCAAATTTTATTTCATTTTCACGTTTATTTAACATTTAAATCTCTATACTATAATACAGATTGTTGTATTTTACAAGCATACAAACATTTAAACATAAAACTTGATATGTTATAACAAAATTATGAAGGTAAAAAAAGAATCAAAAGATTATATTATAATCAATTTCGACGTTAACGCGGACGAAGTCGCGGGCGAATGCTAGTATATATATATATATATATATATATATATATATATATAGAATATAGATATAGATTAAAAAGGACTCACACTAGTAATTTCTAATTCTGCACCTATAATATAGCAAATTAAAGAAATAATAACATATATAATTAATGACTATTGAAGATAATTGAAGAAGTAATGATATATTAGTAGCAACCATTGGGGTGTTATTGAAAACTAGTTTTGCAGCGCTTATTGTAATGCAGTTTTCTAATGCAGTTGGTTGCAGTAAGTTCATATTATTATATTACCAGGTGGTTACTCTTTTGGATACCATAAGTGGACTCCCTGCGATTCTATCATCTGCACAAAATTACTACCATGCTTAACTTTTCTAATAAAACTATTTTTACATTTGATTTTGATTTCTCGACGTTTTCAATAGTTTTCAGCGTACTTCATCAGGACAACATTTCATATGGAATTTGATATGAACATAAGGATAAAGGATTATAAATCTTATATTTACGAGGAAAGTCACATAGTCCAATATCAAACAGGTATAACTAATAAAACAAACATTAATTTACTGGGGAATGAATGACGTAAATTTATTACTGATTAAAGGAATTTTATAATTAACAAAATGTCAACATGTTTAGTATTCTTTGAGCTGTAATACGCTATAGACTACTTGATATTAACTAATGAATAAAATACCTTTCACGTCATGACTGAGGAACGTAAAATATAATTGGTCATAATCACTTTCTTAACCGCCATTATTCTGATACGACTAAACGACGCAAGTAGCACCACTGCAACATAAGAGGAAAAAATCGAAAGTATCCACATTTAGTAAGATAGTTTCACCAAAATTCCGAAGATATTTGTGCTCAGTGAGATATAAGTAACAAATGAAAAAAGAATAAATATATAAAAAGGATGAAGAAAAAAATATGGAGAACCAAACAAATCAATTAAATGATACGTCATTTTCCATAGGATTTCAATTCACTTATTCCGTTTGCATGGACATTGCCCTTTTAACTTTATCTTTCATCGTTCATGTAATTGGAGTGATATCATGGATATATATTAGAAAATTCAGATGCTTCAAGAACTACATACTTCTGTGCATATTCCTTAACAATATTTTAAATATAACGATTTCATATATCTATGATTGGTGTCCGGCTGTGTATTCCGACTTTACGTTACGGCAAGTGCTTTCGTTTCTCTATTTATATTTCAAATTGAGTCTAAATTATTGGTTGTTAGTTCTGTGTTTTGTGTTTTATTCAGATTTAGTACAAGTGTTCAACAATAATGTTACTAGAAGATACCTGAAAACCAATCTACTAGTATGGGGCTTACCTTTTTTAAGCATCATAGTTATTTATATTATATTTAAATTATTTAATAATGCTTCTAAATATATGATTCCAATTTATATGGCGACATATTTTATACCATTGATAATTAATTTAGGGATTTATTTGAAAGTCACATATTGTTTATTGAAAAAATCCAATGCTCCTCTTGGAGATACTAGAAGTAAATGGCACTCTCTGCAAGTACCTACAGCTGTATTATTTTTAAGTGGTATTGTAATGTTGGTTATGCCTTTAAAATTACTATTGAGGTTAGAAACCGTGTTTGTATGTATTTCTCGCTCACAACAGATTATGGTAATTTTATATTTCTTAATGGTATCTGAAAATCGTTTAGTATGGATTGATTATTTTAAAAGAAGAAATCAACTTAGAAGAGATATAGCTACTTTAGGATGTATTAATCAAATTGCATAGCTGTTAATAGTTTATTAATAGTTTATTATTTAGTATCTTGTTTTAGTAAATTCATTATTATAGATTGTTCATATATTATTGGTGTTTATTAAATAACTTTTTATTTTAGATTTGTGTTTTATTTTAAAAGCTGTGTGGTAGCGGCTTCGAATTCTACCAATCCTTACTTTGCTCGTGGATGTCGTAAAAGACGACTAAGAGCCTTATAACGACCTAGCCCAACTCTATCTGATGCCGTTTATTCAATAATTACATTCCAAAGGAGGGTTGACCTCTGGCAGACGGCTGGTAATGAAACTATTGCCAATAACTTTTACAATATGTACTATGAAAAAAAAGTACATATTGTATCGACCCCAAGTAATTCGGATAAAAGTAGGAGAATGATGATGACAGTATGTTTAATTAAATCAGGCGATACTTAGCAAGAATTATTATTTTGAAATGGAGAATAGGAAAGGGGAACCCAATAATTTCCCAAAGTAATATAAAGATGAGAAGTTTTTGTGAAAGTATATATATATATATATATATATATATATATATATATATATATATATATATATGTATGTATTAATACGGTTTTATATACGTAGTATTTGCTGTCGTCATTTTATATGTGTTTTACCTCGATAGCAGGAAAAACTTGAATGAATTAACCAAAAAGAATGTTTAAACTGGGACGGCTCAGTTTGGGATGATTTAGGAGTAGACTGTTGTTTGGTAATGGGATTGTTTAAATGGTTATCTACCATTAGTTTTTGGTAAATAATTTTTCCGTGTGGTGACGGAGTAAGAATACAATTCACCACCCCTGTCTTACCCGTGGGTGATCGTAAAAGACGACTACATACATACATACATATCACCACGCCATATCCCTTACAGGGTAGGCAGAGAGAACAGAGTGCCAGAGAACTCTATCCTTGCATACTTCACTCGCATTCTCAACATTCATAATACTCTTCATACACGCTCGCTGGTTTCGGAGACTCTTGACTCCACCTTCCTTCAGTAAGTGACCAATGAATTTTAATAAAATTAATAATAAAATATGTTAAAACAAATAATGATAACAATAAACTAAATAATAAGACATAATATCAAAATATTAATAATAGTTTAATATTATATTTTATCATTTTCAATACCTAACTAAATACTATTAACTAATTATACGCAATACACTTGTGTGCAACGTCGGTGGATTCTCGAAGGCTGCAGTGGTAAATGTCTACTGTATAATTTGTTATATTTATTACACATATATTAGTTTATTAGTTTTATCACACATATTGAAACCCTAACCTCTCGTGTAAGAAAAATGATTTTCATTTTTAAAACTCTACGACACATCGCTGAATTCCAGACTATCAAAAAATATATTTTGCCTTGTGTCAATCTATCATCATTTATTGTATAGCAGTATGGGGTAGTGCATCAAAAACATCCATGATAAAGTTAGAGAGAGCACAAAGAGCCGTTCTGAAACTCAGTAATTTTTCATCCACGGCTCTTTCCAACAATAGATTTATACAGAATTTGGGAGGTACTAACCGTCAGACAGCCTTTTATTTACACTGTAGTCTCCCTCCAACATCATAACACCCCATATAAAATCATCGCGAAGCGTCGTAAAGACATAATCTGTCACCCCCATAAATGTAACCTGTCATTTAGTAAACGGTTTGCCTGGTACTTAGGGCCACAACTTTACAATATTATATCAAAGACATTAAAGATAATATAAATACTTAAAGAATTCGATTTCAAAAAGACAATCACAAATTATCTATTAAAATTGGATTACGACAAAACAGAAAATATGCTCACAATCTAACGTTCTCTCAAGAAATAAGTTACCATACAATATAAAGACTAACACAAACACTCACACACAGACACACATACTACACACACACACCCAACATAAACATACTCACACACTCACATAAACATACTCACACACTCACATAAACATACTCACACACCCACATAAACATACTCACACACAAACTTTTCAATTCATTATTTTTAATTTTTATTTCACCAAATGTATAATTGCTCTTCATTTAGAAGAACGAACTGGTACCTTTAATACAAGTTGCTACAACAGCTTAGCTAAGGTACCAGTCACCAGATATGTATGACAAATGAAATAAGATAACAGTTGTAATAAATAAATAAATATTATTTTTATTATTATTAATTTAATAGCACGTGTCAGGGGGTCGTAATTGTTGACCAAACGGCATCAGATGGAGTTGGTCCAGATCGTTATAAGGCTGCTTTTACAACATCCACGAGCAAAGTAAGGGTTGGTAGTATTCATAGCCGCTATCACACAGTTTTATATATCTGCATTACAAAAAAAAAATATTTTTTTTATATATATCTGCATTAAAACCACGAACGTTAAATCAGTGGTATCAGCGGTTAATTAACACTATCTAAAGTGGGTGGATGCATATAAAGTTACCAACAACATCAACAATTATTAAACTCAGATATCAGTACGAATAAACCATGGCTGTGTTTGTATACCTGATCTTATTAAATATTTTAGACGTCGTTATAAGTAAAGATTGTATTATAAAACCATCACGCGAAGAAATATGGCTAGATCAACTTAAAGACGATTTAAATTGTAAGTACCATGTATTCTCACCGCCTAAATTAAATAAATCTGAAACATTACCAGTGACCGTCAGTTTCAAAGTGAGATATTTTAACATCGACAGTGAAGAGGAACTTCTTCTGATGTATGATGTTTCAATGACACTGATTTGGATGGATCCACGACTCAAATGGATACCAGCTAACTATGATGGAATTACAGAAATTAAAATTCATAGTGCCTTCATATGGACGCCGAGTTTAAGATTAATTAACACTGCAGACACTAGTGATTATGATAGATTCTTCATACAACCTTGCTCTTTGAATAATACTGGATACGTCACTTGTATAATTAAACAAAATTACGAAGCAGTATGCCAAGGGAAATACTCAAACTATCCATACGATTCTCAAGAATGTAGCCTTGAATTTGGATCATCGGGCACAAACAATGGTAATATATCATTAAACTTCAATTCTCGTGCAATGAGCTTACAAGATGCAGAAAACAGCTCTCAATGGATTATAACAGATTACAGTCAAAGATCAAATAATACTAAACTATTAATTATGACTTTTATATTGAAGCGTCAAGCCGACAGTTTGGCTGCAATTATCTTATATCCATGCCTAATCATTTCATGTCTCACTATTGTCTCCATGTTCTTGGATGTTCGTAATAATATGAGACTATTCTTCGTATGCTTTAGTATTTATGCACATTATTACTGGTTGGTAGAACTTGGTGAAAATATACCGTTGAAAAGTGTTGATCCACCAAGACTTGTATTATATTATCGTGGTTCATTGCTCTTGGCTACATTTATACTTATGATTACGTTTGTATTAAATGTAATATGTAAGAAAGAAACATCAGCGCATAATATTATTCTTAATATTAATAATTTTGTTCAAGGAAGTTATGCGAGGTTTTTAATATTGCCTCAATTGAATATTGATGATGAAGCGAAACGCAGTAATGATATGGTTTGGATTAATTTTTCAAATATTATCAATAGTATTTGTACAATTGCTATTGTTCTTGCATATATTTCTATGTATTGTTTATTAATACCTCATCCGGTTCATACATCTTAATATATATAAATTACGCGTGACGTTGTTTGTCCGCGATGGACTCATAAAGTACTAAACCAATTTTACTCAAATTTGCACAGCATATCTAGTTTGATCCAACTTAAAAGATAGGATAGCTTACATTTCAATGTATAGTCGCAATATTATTTTATAGCAAATTATTTGTCTATTATTTGACAGTCACAATTATCTGTTATCTCCAAACGGTTCTAACAAATGGCGATATCTGTTGACTGGATTGAGTAAGTGTTTAATAGGTAGCGCTATGTTAAACGTACAAACGTTTCATATAAGCTACAATTTATTAGCATAACCATCACGTATTACTGAGGCTACCTTAGCCACAGCAACGCGTGGCCACGTCTGCTAGTATTAAATAATAATGATAATTATGTATTGCAAGCAATGCCTGAAATGTTAGTAAGAATAATCCTAACTTAATATTAGTATACATTAAACATTTTGTTTTAAGTATGTGTTAAGTTTTATCTAATGATGCAGCATTGGAGACTCCCATTTATCTATAAATACACCCAGAATAGTGTTGTTGCTACCGCGGACGCGTGTGAGTACGGCAATAGTGTTAAATAATATTTTCAATATATTTATCTTCTTCATAAGATTTTGTTTTATTTCAATCCTTACTTACTGCTGTCTTTTTATTCTTCACCACCTCCTCATCTTCACTGTTAGACTCAAATTTCGTTTACGTCAGAGAGAAAATTGACGTTGCTTTTAATATTGAATTTATTTTGACAGCGCAAATGGGGGTATGGTCTAAATATCAAACTCCTGTATCGAGTGATTTAATTTCGATTCCAATAGAGAATAAAAATCTGGGCGATTTACAAATGATTGATGATTATGAGAATATTGGCTAACTATGTATTTAAAAGATATTTTGAAAAATTGATACAATAACCATCTTTTCGTCATCCCATGGCACGTCATCCACGGTGGCTAATTTTTTTTACCATGATATAAAATTTCATATTTTTTCGTCCAAAAGAAGGAATTTTTAGAGCGTCAGAAAGAGAGAGAGAGAAGTTTGCCTGCACTTATCCCAATTACTAGGAATCGACGCAACAAACGCTCGTCAGTCGTATTTATTGCAAAAGTTATTGGCATAGTATTATGATCGGCCGCCTGCCTTAGGTCAAATCTCCATGGGAATATAATTGTTGACCAAACGGCATCAGGTGGAGTTAGCCCAAGACGTTATAAAGCCCTCAGTCATCTTTTAGAACATCCAAGAGCAAAACAAGGGTAGTTTTCGTAGGCACTACCACACAGCATCTAAATATTTGAAGAAAATATCTCCTATTATTTAGCAAATCTTTCTATCGTGATAGACATGATCAAAATATAACTTCGCTCAAGGAGACGGTACCCCTCTAGGGGTATTCCGTCGGGCCGGCCACTGACGACAAGTTCACGCTGCTCCGGTAGCCGGTCCAACGACGAAGGCGAGGTTCACGGGTGGGTTACGGGTGTGCATGCTTAAGCCCCTCTGTCGCCCCAGACGGAGTGGTGCGAGGAGTGCGCCGACCGTAGTCCACCACCAAAAAAAAAAAAAAAATAATGATTAAAAGCAATAATATATATGATACTATACAATTGCAGGAATACTAGAAATAAATCCTATTATCAAATCGTCTATCCAGTCCGGCATAATAAGTCATCTTCGTCTTCATCTCAGCTCATATAAATCCCACTGTTGGGCTCGAGCCTCCTCCATAATGGGCGGGCAATTGACCCACCATACCACGCTGGTCAGGCGTGTTGGTATAGGGTTTTGTTTTGACTTTTCCTTCTCTTACATAGATGCTATATGCGTTTTATATCCCTGAGTCGTCTCTTAAGATCAACCACGGGTAAGATAAGGGCTGATGAAATAGGTCAATTCCCTTTTATTATAGACAAAGGTTGGGGTACACTTCTTGGTATATGAGCTAAAGTCCTGATAAAACGGTCATTTTTATGAAATTGTAGAAGTTATAAATATAAGCTAGCCAAGTTCTAATCGAAAACAACTCAATATTTTATGACAGGAAGTTGAGTCAATTTCCCGTGCACTTCCGGCGGTGGCAGTTGGGAAATGCTTTTCGATTATTCTGTTGTTCAGGCTCCAGGCGGAAATCTGAATTGGTTTAATTTTTAAACAACATATATAGACCTATAAGACTAAATGTCCGACCCGGCTTTAACTACCACTGAGTAGAAAAAAGTGTGTGTGTGTGTGTGTACTTATGTACACGCGTTAGAAGTCATACTTCTTTGGCGTAACAAGATAAAAATCTTTTCAAAAATTTTATCTTTCGCCTTATTCTACGTTTGTAGATAAAACGACACTAACAATAGAAAAAGGTATTTAATACATTGAAAGTTTTATTATAACGCATTATCTAGTTAAAAAACTAAAATGTTGACTATAGCTAACTTCAGGGTGTCGGTTTTTCGTGACGGTGTGCGCGCTCATCGTAAAAATTTACTCTCAGCATTTTTCCCTAACGCGCCAAAAGAAGTACCTATAACTTCAAAAAGATGGATAATTTTTAAAGAATGTTCTTAAGCATATAGACTTTAAGGATAATATCATATCAACTCATATATATCCCTATGATGGGCTCGAGATTCCTTCTTAGTGGGAAGCAACTCAATCTACCATCCTGATCAGCTGGATTTTTTTTTTTTAAATTTTTTTTTATTACTTATGGTGGCAGACGAGCAAGCAGCACACCTGATGGTAAGTGTTACTGCAGCCCATGGACCTTTGCTATACCAAGGGCTAGAACGTCGCCTACCAATACAAACCTCAAACCCACCCATGTTTCCGACTCTCTCGCTCACCGAACGAAGCGCAATAGCACATTGCCATTACTCAGACGTCGATCTTCTGCGAGAGTGTGGTACTACCCCGGACGGACCGGCCCGCGGCTGCAGACAGAAAACTATCAACAGGGTGGTCCTACCACAAAAAAAATATGGGGATTAGTCTACAATGTTATTTCGAATTTTCTAAATCGTAGTTGTCCTTTAGGATTACTAACGATAGAAAGGTCGTGGCTATTTTTTTATTTATTATAATATAATAGCTTCCATATCAAATCACCATGATGCTGTTTGGTAGCGGCTACGAATACTGCCAACCCTTATTTGCTCGTGGATGTCGATATTGACAATAGTTTTATGAGCGGCCGCCTGCCAGGCGTCAACTCTCGGAAACTCTGGGAATGTAATTGTTGACCAAACGGCATCAGATGGAGGTGGCCCAGGTCGTTATAAGGCTCTTAGTCGTCTTTTATGACATCCACGAGCAAAGTAAGGGTTGGTAGTATTCGTAGCCGCTACCACACAGCAAAATACCTAATAAAATATAAATCAAAATAATTTTATATTATATTTTATCACATTAAAAATCTAAATATATTTTTAAGATCTATACAAATTAATACGATTTTGAGATAATAATTAAACCTACTTAATATCATAATCATCTTCATCATCACAGCCCATTAATGTCCCACTGTTGGGCTCGGGCCTCCTCCGTAATGGGAGGGAAATTAACCTACTATACCGCGCTGGTCAGACGTGTTGTTATAGGGTTTTGTTTCAAGTTTTCCTTCTCTCGCATAGATGTTATATGCGTTTTATATCCCTTAGTCGTCTCGTACGATCACCCACGGGTAAAATATGGGGTGGTGAATAGTATTCTTACTCCGTCATCACACGGAAATATATATATACTTAATATAGTGTTACTTAAAAGACCTTTCAATTATATGCCATTTATTGATAGAAAATTTATCTAAGACGCTACTCGCTATTTTTGAAAAAAAACAAAAGATCTTATATCACCATTCCATTCCAAATAAAACAGAGGTCACGTTGCAAAATTCTGTAACAATTACAACGTGTAAATGACTTTCTATTTTTACTTGTCATCCGAAAAAAAATGACCAACAATTTTGTGAAATTAGCCCGCTCTGAAAAGCTCGAGTTTTTCATCCTTATACCTTCGCCGTCCCAGCGGTAGACTGATAAATGACCACGACAAGGAAAAAAATAACATTAGTTATCCCTTCGTTTGACACCCCTTGAAGACACACCTGGTTGTTTGAGAAAAATATGCCATGTTTTTCTTACATTATTTTTAGTGGATAAGAAATCTTATTGTGAGCAAATAAATGATGTTTTGTGTATTGTATTATTTAGCACTTAATATACACATTTGAAATTACACGCCAGTAGTCATTTAATTAATTGCGAGGTTGATAAATATTAATATTTTGATGCGAGATTTAATTAATAATAATAATAATTGTTTATTCGACGTAAAATTTTACACAAAATATTTCGAGTTCCCTGGTTCCTACGCTAGTTGCATACTGTATTGCAGGATCCAGTGTCCTCCCCTATCTGATGACAGGTTTATTATTATCAACTAGACAGTAGTGGTAAAAAAGTATATATCATAATGATTTATAAAAACCCGATAACTAAGTGAAGAATGATGTCACAAGCGGGGTTCGAACCCGCACCCATTGGGAGTCCGGCCCAATTGTGCTGCCACTTACACCACCGTGAACTATTGTAGGACATGCGAATCTCGCTTCGTATCATATTTACGTCTTTAAGATGACGTGCGCCATCTACCCGACAATGTTTACACATTGTAGGTTTAATACGTCAAACTTTGCAGTTAGAATTATATTAAACGATGACACAACCTTAATAAAATAAAAACCCGATAACACATTATCGGGTTTTTATAAATAATTAAGCATATTAAATGCTACATTTCAGTAATTTGAATATCATAATGAGTTAAAAATATATAATAGTATTAACAAAAAGTATTAAAAATGAAATAAATATGGATCTATGTGTGTGTGTGAGTATGTGTGTGCGTGTATGCGCGCGTGCGTGTGTGTGTGTGTGTGTTTATGCATGGTACGTTTGCGAATTTGTGTGCGTGTGCCTGTGTTTATATATGCGTGTATGCCTGTGTTTATATGCGTGTGTGCCTGTGAATGTGTACTGGTCTGTAGATTCTAAAGTGGTGGTGCGTACTCACATGTATATATAAATTGAATTGATAGTTTATTACTATCGACAAAAAGATTCAGTTACTAACTGAACAATTACGTAAACATTATCATTTCAGCTCATATAAATCCTAATACTGGGCTCGAGTATCTTTCACAATAGCAAGGGAAAAACCTATGAGGACATTGACGTACCTACTCAATACGCTGTTCAGACGGGGTCTTGGGGTTTTATTTCGAATTTTCCTGCTTTTACATACAATATATGTATATTATAGGCATATTATATACCTTCGTCGTATTTTATGATAGCGATGTTGATTTGTATTCTCTGTCACTACATGGCAATAAAATCGCGTGCTCCACATTAGCTAGATAGATAATCCACTTCGACACTATATATATATAGTATACGCCAATCTTTATGGCCGCTCTGAATGTAGCCGTCGGTACGAACTTGCGCATGGTACAGTCGGGTGGACATTTCAAAACCAAGTTTTTTTTTTTTGTAATTATTGAAAATTAAAGTTATAAAATTAAAATCCTTAGTTACGTTGTTACATTAGCTATATTATATTGTTTAATTACTTATTCAATCAAATTCGATTAATGAAAATTCAGTTAGGTGAAGGGACTTCTTAATTAAAAAAATACACTGGTTACTACAAAACAATTTTTATTATTTTACATCATACATACATACATCTTTTGATAACACTGATCATAGTTGTTGATTCCGGTCATCCTTTTTTCCCACACACACACACATACATATATATATATATATATATATATATATATATATTATTCCTTTCCTTTTTCTTTTTCTTTTCTTCTCTTCTCTTCTTTCTCTTTATTTTTTTCTGTATATCATATTATTAATTTCAATTATATTATAATATGTTCTTTAATTCTTTCTTATTCTTAAAAAAAAGCTGTTTACGGCGGCGAATACTACCAATCCTTACCATGCTCGAGAATATCGTAAAAGACGACTAAGAACTTTATATCGATCTGGGCCAACACTACCTGACGCCGTTTGGTCATCAATTAGATTCCCAAGCAGGGTTGACGTCAAGCAAGGGGCCGGTTATATTCCTAATAACTTTTGCAATATGTATGTATTGCGTCGACTCCAAGTAATTTGGATAAAATCAGGAGAATGATAATGAGTTTTTCTTCTTCCCTGTCCTTCTCTTGCACAGATGTTATTTGCATATGATATAAATTATATCCATGTAGTGACGGAGTAAGAGTATAATTCATCACCCCCTATCTTACCCGTGGGTGATCGTACGAGACGACTAAGGGATATAAAACGCATATAACATCTATGCAAAAGAAGGATAACTCGAATCAAAACCTTATACCAACACGTCTGTGTTTAGAATACGCGAGGAGGGCGGCATTGTGTCGCCCAGCGAGTTGGCCGCCTGGCGCGAAGACGCCCGCCGAGGGGCCATCACCCGTTGGGCAGCACGGCTGGAGAGGCCTCGATTCGGTGTACATACCATGGAGGCCCTCCGGCCGGTGCTGATCGAGTGGATGGAGCGGTGGCATGGAGCCCTCTCGTTCCGACTGGTGCAGGTTTTGTCGGGGCATGGATGCTTCGGCAAATACCTGTACACGGCCGCAAGTAGCGAGCCGGCTCCGTGCTGCCACCCCGGATGGATTTAGCGCGGTGTCACCACTCCATAGCGCACCGCTAAAAATAGGGGTGAATAGTAGTACTACTATAATCGCCACATTTGCCAGGTTGATTGGCGATCACATTATGTGTTATACAGTGTGCCAATTTTAGTACTAGAATAACTTAAACTAGGTGTAGGAATGACGTCATATAAAACATTATAGTTAGTTTCAGACTCCTAACTCTGCCCAATCCCGAGATAAAGTGATTTGTTTCTTACCAAAACAGTAGGTTTGCCAGCGTACATTGACCTGTAGGTACATTTCGACCCCCTTTTCGCTGTGCGGTGGCGAGCACAGCGACAGCGGAACTATTTGCCTACTAGTTCAATGTCTCACGCATGAGTATATGCCTACATCGAACTTTTATAGTACAAGTGTATTGATCGCTTATCAGTAGATCAATTTAATCAAAAGTTAGGTACTATTATTTTAACTGATTTGGATAGTGTATCATGGTCTGATACACCCCCTTCAAGGATTCTACTAATTAAATCTACAACCTGTATAAGTTTCTTAAAAGATAGCTGGTGACTATTCTGCTGATGAGATCCTCACCCGATTTTTACGATTCCCAAGGGCAAATAAAAGTTATCCCCCAAGATTTTATTTTTATCCCGTTACCACATTAGACAACAACAAACTCTATATCAATGATATCTGATGTTTACTCGTGTATTACACATTTCAAATAAAGCATTTATATCAGTAGGACTACGCTGTTGACAGCTCTCTGTCTACAACCGCGGGCCGGTCCGTCCGGGGTAGTACCACACTCTCGCAGAAGATCGACGTCTGAGTAATGGCAATGTGTTATTGCGCTTCGTTCTGTGAGCGAGAGAGCCGGAAGCCCAACTGGGTGGGTTTGGGTTTGTATTGGTAGGCGGCGGTCTGAGTCTTTGTATTGAAAAGGTCCATGGGCGGCAGTGATACTTACCATCAGGTGTGCAGCTTGCTCGTTTGCCACCATATAAGCATAAAAAAAGCATTTTCTTACGGATTCTATCGCGTTTCTTCTTCTTTGTCAGTATCACTCTTAACAGAGTGGTCGTGGTCATCATTTCAGGTCAATACCTGAAATGACGACCACTCTGTTAAGAGTGCACAAGCGTAGCACCAATGTGCTACGCTTCACAACACGCCGCCACTCCTCTCTGATATCTGCCTTCCTTGTACATTCATGTAGCGATGATGAACCGTGTACTACCGCTTTTATATGGTCAGTCCATCTCATAGGCGATCTTCCTCGTGGCCTGGTACCCTCACCCTTTCCCTGGATCACAAGTCGCTCTATAGCCACCTCACCTCGGCGGCATACGTGACCAAAAATGTGAGGATACGAGACTGTACCAAATACGATAAGCGCTGTTTGATGCCGAGTTCTCAAATAATAGATTTGTTGGTACGGAATTCTATCGCGTATGTATTTAATTTTTAATTTCCTGACGTTTCAAATACTTTACAGCATTACAGCAGAGTACTGGAAGACTGTCGACTGACTGGACTGGTCATAAACGCTGTAGAGTTTTATTAAATTGTTTTATTTCAAACTCAATATTAATTTTAATTACATTGAAAAATAAGTTCCGTGTTGTGACGGAGTAAGAATACAATTCACCACCCCCTATCTTACCCGTAGGTGATCGTAAGAGACGACTAAGGGATATAAAACGCATTAATATCTATGTGAGAGAAGGAAAACTCGAAACAAAACCCTATACCAACACGTCTGACCAGCGTGGTATAGTAGGTTGATTTCCCTCTCATTACGGAGGAGGCCCGAGCCCAACAGTGGGGCATATATGAGCTGTGATGATGATTAATTATAATTATATTGAAAATATCGGTAATTTTGTTTACAACAGACTATTTATTATTAAATCTAAATTATAATTTATCCAACTAAATTATGATGTTAAATTAAACTTGCCAGTCTTGCTACTCAGACTATTTGGATCAAAAAGTAGCTTAAAACTAAATAATATTCTATGTTCCAACTTAATAAACCGTTATTAGCCAGACTGAGTTAATAAACTAAGTGCAAAATTGTGTTATGAACATCAAAACGACAAGAGAAATATTCTAGTAAATTTATTTAATTTTTAGGGTTCAATAGTCGAAGGATGTAAAATAAATATTATTATGAAAATGTCTGTCCGTCTGCCCTTCACCATCAATAATATTATCATGAAGAAATTTAAACTTAAAAATATAGGACAAATAATTTTATCCGTGTGGTGACGGCGTAAGAATACAATTCACCACCCCCGATCTTACTCGTGGATTATTGTACAAGATGACTAAGGGATATAAAACGCTTATAACATATATGCAAGTCAAGGAAAACTCGAAACAAAAGCCTATACCAACACATCTGATCAGCGTAGTATAGAAGGTCAATTTCTCTCCCATCGAGGAGGCTCGAGTCCAACATTGGGACATGTACGAGCTGAAATGATGATGATGATGATGATAATATTGCGGATTCTGACTTATAGAAGTTACATTGGTGAAAATATGTAGTGAATTAAAATGCCTTTCTTTTTCCATGTGATGATGGAATAAGAATATAATAGTACTCCCTTTGCTATGGGCTTCATAATTATTATTATATCATTTTAAATATGTATGCAGATATCATAATTGCAGGAAAAAATTACAAAAAAACAATCTGAAAGAAAACCTGTCAACCCGTCTGGCTAGAGTCTAGATTAAAAATAATAACGATACGTAAAAAATAACACAATATTAGAATATTCGTATTAAGGCAGTAACCAGCATTTTAATTTTTCTTTATAAACAGTGAGAGCAATACTAAGAAGTGACGTCATACGTCGTAATTCCCATATTATCTGAAGTTCATCATTTTGCCAGAAAGGGATAAATTATGCGTCATCTAATAACTTCAAAATAATAACTTTTCCGTGTGGTGACGGAGTAAGAATACAATTCACCACCCTCTATCTTGCCCATGGGTGATTGTAAGGGACGACTAAGGGATATAAAACCCATATAACATCTATGCAAGAGGAGGAAAACTCGAAACAAAACCCTATACCAACACGTCTGAACAGCGCGGTATAGTAGGTTAATTTCCCTTCCATTACGGAGGAAGCCCGAGCCCAACATTGCCAAATATTACAACATATAATAAACACTGAATCTATCCGAAATTATTCGAAACTTTAATATCGGTTTCAGTTAATCGGGTTCTTCATTTCAAATTTTGGATGTCCGATAATTTTAATAGAGGACCACGTTGTTGACAAGTTCTCTGTCTACCACCGTGGGCCGGTCAGTCCGGGGTAGTACCACACTCTCCCAGAAGATTGACGTCTGAGTAATGGCAACGTGCTATGGTGCTTCGTTCGGTGAGCGAGAGAGCCGGAAGCCCAACTGGGTGTGTTCGGGGTTTGTAATGGAAGGCAGCGGCCTAGCTATACCCGTGGTATAACAAAGGTCCATGGGCAGCAGTGACACTTACCATCAGGTGTACTGCTTGTTCGTTGGCCACCATAAGCTTTAAAAAAAAAATCGGTTAAGTTTACGGAACTGCAAAATATTTTAAAACAGGACAATTTTATGGTATGTGATATAGAACCGCGGCAGTGCACGAAATTGCAATTATAATCCATTACGTATAATTCTAATTAATAAAATCTAAATTAATATTTTTTGATATGAACACAAAAGTATTCTCATTTACAGCATTCAATCAATAAGAAAATTTCATAACCAAAGTAAAATTTCCATGTCAAATTTGAAGCAATAAATCTAACGATTCCCTTTTTGACAATGTTATTAATTGTCGTAACGTTAAATTTATTAATCGTGACGGATTAAATTTGTCATTTTAATTAATTCGTTATTATTTAATTGTTTATCTACGTCAATTGTAATTAATTAGGTTTTGAATACGATTACATTGTTTTGCTTAATTGACGTGTTATACTTTTTATAGTGTTTGTAATGAATCAAGAATATATCCTCATTCGTTATTATGAATGAGATTCATATGTGCCTCTTCTGTATGACTCAAATAACTAGTATTATAAGAAAGAAACAAATCGTCGGTTAAATAGAAAAATGATATTAATCAATAATACCAAATTTTACAGTTTTTTTTCACGCATTTAAAGTTTTTTTTTTCAACGTACAAATGTGCGGCGAACAAATGCGGCATCGAATAATACCAACCCTTGCTTTACTCGTGGGTGTCGTAAAAGACGACTAAGAGCCTTATAACGACCTGGGCCAACTCCATCTGATGCCGTTTGGTCAACAATTACATTCCCAAGGAGGGTTGACGTCAGGCAGGCGGCCGGTCATAAAACTATTGCCAATAACTTCTACAATATGTACTATGTAAGAATAGTACATATTGTATCGACCCCAAGTAATTGGGATAAGAGTAGGAGAATGATGAATAATGATGAACAAATGTGCGGCTTAACATAGAATAACACTTCTGTCAGCACAGTTTATGACATTTAATAACATGATTTACCTATATTTTTTAGAGTTTACTCCTTAAGAATCGATTTTCATATAAGGCGCCCGGTATGAGAAAAATTTGAGGAGTAAAATCTAGTGATCGAATGACCGCGTTACGTTTTTGGTACGCAGCCTATTCTGCGCACCTTTCACTTTCTGACGTGAGATAATACTTCACTGAACAGTTTTAATAAATGTAAATAAATATATATACATATATTATTTTTAGTCAAATGAGTTTTTTTTGCGCCTATTTTGATAATCGTACTTAAGGAGTAAACTCCAGTTGTGCGTCGGAGCTGACAAACACACTTTTTTTTTCATCGATCAACTTCTCATGTACTCTTTCTCCATTGTACATATTGCAACAGTTTATTTTTATGGCCGGCCGCATGTCCGACGTCACAGTTGATCAGAATAAATTTTCCTGTTCAAATCGATACTAAAAGGATACGCTAAATGTTTCAATTGAATACGATTTACCTTTACTATTTAATTAAAATAGAAATAATACAAATTAAGAAGATATACAATGCGAAAGTGGAAGGATGTAGGTACCGGGGGAGACCGAGATTCACCTACCTAGACCAGATTGGTCACGTACTGAAAGAAGGTGGAGTCAAGAGTCTCTGAAACCGGCGAGCGTGTATGAAGAGAATTATGAATGTTGAAGAAGCGAGTGAAGTATGCAAGGATAGAGTTCTCTGGCACTCTGTTCTCTTTGCCTACCCTGCAAGGGATATGGCGTGATGATATGTATGTATGTATGTGTAATACTAATTACAGAGTTATAACATAAACCAATACCATGAACTTTCGAGGCTGCCGGCAGTATGAATATCTAGAGCACAGATCCGCATAGCCTTTTGATAAAAATGGTATTGCATAATACATTTAAATTGCTTAAGAATACACTTTTTAATTATTTATTTTTTTTATTTACATACATATCCATAAGCTCTGTGGTGGCTACGAATACTACCAAGCCTTACTTTGCTCGTGGATGTCGTAAAAGAAGACTATTTTTTTTTTCGCCTGTAAAAATGCTTTCACGCATGCTCCCCTCTCAGGAGAGAGATGGGGTATGCCGTGCTCGACGGTAACTGTAGCGCTGCTGCTAAAAACCACACGCTATTCGTTCTTCACGGTTATGGCGAAGTCATGGGATCGTTTTCACATCCGCCGCAACTTCGCCGAGCCTTATAACGACCTGGACCAACTACATCTGATACTGTTTGGCCAACATTTACATTCCCAAGGAGGGTTGACCACTGGCAACCCTGTAATTTTTTTTGTGTAGTTAGATTACTAGTAATTAATGCGTTTTCAAATAATCACCAAAATCCAAGGAACTGATTTTTCGATAAATACTAATGAATTAGTTAATCAATTAGTTGTAACTGAACGTCGATCTTCATGTCGGCCTCGAACTACCGACCATCAGGCAATTTATGAAACTGTGCTCCCAGATCTATTTTGACTCTGCCATGACACACCTTAACCCACTAGTGGTTGGGGCGGCTTCCTACACGCCCTCTCGTAATTCAAAAATTCGACGTCCGCGGCACGTCATCGACGATGACGACGACGATATCACACTCGCTTAATTAAGAGCTTACACGGCCCGCGAGGCTATTACACATAAATATCCGCGGTTTCGTCCTCGCTGTCGAAGAGCGAAATCGCGACGCGCAAAAAACATAAATCCAAACGTGGGCACGCCCACTTTGCCACCAGCGACGCCCTAAACCGAGGTCCGTTCTCCACAGGGGGAGCCCTTGGGCGATGTCGCTTAGCTTACCTCAATCGGGTTGAGAGCCCTCAGCGCTCACCCATGGTCCGCGTAAAGCTGTCAAAGCCATCTGCGGCTAACAGCTAAAAACACACAAAAAAAGTTGTAACTGTTTTTTTTTTTGGAAATTGATTGAAATTCAAAAAAAAACTTTTAAATTTTTTTTAATTTTTATCTAATAAATCATAGCTTGTAGTTTAGAAATATTACAAAAATATTAAAATGGTATATCAATTCACTTAGAAGATAAATGTACTAAAGTATGCAGGTGCCGTATGACGCGCGATACTGGGCGGTACCTAATTGTGACTCACTTTTTGCGGTTTATATCGCAACACCTGATCAAATATGGGTATACACTGTAGCAACCTCGATATATAATAAAAAACAATCAATAGAAAATATAGAAATAAAGAACAAGTTACCATCGTTTCATATATTAATCGCCCCTTTTTTTTGCGGTGGGTAATGGAGGTGGTCGCGCCCCGCCAAATCGGCCCGGGGCGACAGAAGAGGCGGCGCGCAACCCCATAGACCCACCCTGCAAACAACTCTCTTCGCCGTGCGAGCGGGCCACCGGTACCCGATCTTTGTCTTCGGTGGCCCGCCCGGCTATATTTATCCCCCTAGTAATATGTTTTTGTCAACCTAATACCTATTTTCTTTTAATAAAAAAATAAAAAATCTAATACTATAGCAATCATTTATTCATATTTTTTGTCCACTGAATACTATAATAATAACGTATCTTATTATATCTTTAAAAACGCAAATTCCTTACTAGACAAAAAAAATAAAGATGTATTTTTATTATAGGTCCTATAGAAGTAAAATTGGTCCAATTGTAAACATAATCCAAAACCTAACATTTCTTTTCCTGTTCGCTTCACGTCATCATCATCATTCTCCTGCTCTTTATCCTAATTAATTGGGGTCGATGCAATATGTACTCTGCTTCAATCGTACATATTGCAAAAGTTACTGGCAATAGTTTTATGACCGGCCGCCTGCCTGACGTCAACCCTCCTTGGGAATGCAATCGTTGACCCGACGGCATCAGGTGGGGTTGGCTCAGGTCCATAAAGCTCTTAGTTGTCTTTTACGACATCCACGAGCGAAGTAAGGTTTGGTAGTATTCGTCGCTGCTATCACACAGCAATTTTCCTATTCGCTTCAAGTGTTTCTAATGTAATATTTTAGTTGTCTAAAACTGATTTCGCATTATTACTTTTCTAAAGTAATTTTGGAGCATATCGGTTTTGATGGTCCCAAACATATAAGGGACATAAGTATCTACAAAACAAATATTACGTTTTATATACCTGTATCAATGATTCGTCTTTGCCGCAAATTATTGTATATTATTTATTTAACTACAAAATATTGTTTATTTATATATTGTTTATTTGTTTCTGTAAAGTTCGCACGTATTAATTAATAATTTGTTTTACGTCATAAAACATATTATTCATTCTAGCTCGAGCCTCCTCTATATTAGAAGTACATTGAGTATAATAATACTACGCTAATCAGGCATGTTTTTTTTATTGCGTATGGTAGCAAAACGAGCTAGC
Source organism: Lymantria monacha (assembly GCA_905163515.2). Classification (NCBI taxonomy): domain Eukaryota; kingdom Metazoa; phylum Arthropoda; class Insecta; order Lepidoptera; family Erebidae; genus Lymantria; species Lymantria monacha. The sequence continues at coordinate 5,503,820 of LR991107.1, read as the reverse complement.
AGCACACTTGATGGTAAGTGCCACTGCTAACCATGGATTTTTGCTATACCAAGCCTAGGCCACTGCCTACCAATATAAACCTCAAACCCACCCAGTTGGGCTTCCGGCTCTCTCGCTCACCGAACGAAGCACAAAAGCACATTGTCATTACTCAGACGTCGATCTTCTGTGCGAGTGTGGTACTGCCCCGGACGGACCGGTCCGCGGTTGTAGACAGAGAACTGTCAACAGCGTGGTCCTACCACTATTAGAATTGAAACTACGTATTGGTGTTGCTATACAGCGTGAGGGCGATGTTCAGTTAGCCGGATCGTCGACGGGGGATGGTACCCGAAAGGGTAACTTGCCGGGCTGGCCACGGATGGCAAGAGAGCGGTCCCAGTGGCCGGCCCGATGATGATCAAGAGGGAATACGGTGGATTATGGAGCACACTCTCGCAGAAGATCGACGTCTGAGCAATGGCAATGCGCTATTGCACTTCGTTCGATAAGCGAGAGAGCCGGAAGCCCAACTCGGTGAGTTTGGGATTTTTATTGATAGGCAAAGCTTGGTATTGCAAAGGTCTACGGACGTCAATGATACTTGCCAGGTGTGCTGCTGGCTACCGAAGTTAAAATCGAGTACCGGTGGTCCGCTCGCACGGCGAAGAGAGAAGGTTTTACGGTGGGTCTATGGGGTCACGCGCCGCCTTTCCGTCACCCCGGACCGATTCAGCGGGGCGAGACGCACCCATAGCCCACCAATAACAAAAAAAAAAAAAAAAAAAAAAAAAAAAAAAAAAAAAAAAAAAGGTGTGCTGCTGGCTCGTTTGCCACCATAAGCAATAAAAAAAAATAACAAAGATTATGCCTTCAAAGAACAAACGAAATGCATAAATGCTATATCTAAGTTAAAACAAATTCATAACTGTAAACATTTCTTTATTAAACTTAAAATTACAATGATTTAATAAAATGAACGGCATCTTTTTTTTGTTAGGTCACACGCCGTCCTTTCCATCCGAGGCGACGTAACTCATCGTAATCCCTTCTACACCATTGGACCAGCCACTGGTACCGAATTCTTGAACTCCGTGGACAGTCCGGTAAAATACTTAGCATAAGATATTTGTAAACTTAATATCATAACATTTGATAATAAGAGCATACAGTTGTATTGTATAATAATTTACCCAACTTAATTCTAGAAATAGAAATTGCTATAGCGGCTACGAATACTACCAACACTTACTTTGCTCGTGGATGTCATAAAAGACGACTAAGAGCTTTTTATATACCTGGGCCAACTCCACCTGATGCCGTTTGTTTAATATATACATTCCCAAGGAGGGTTGACGTCAGACAAGCGGCCGATCATAAAACTATTGCCAATAACTTTTGTAATATGTACTCGAACACAATGCATCGACCCCAATCAATAATTGGGACAAGAGCAGGAGAATGATGATTCTAGAAATAAAATGATTAAGAACTTTTAATCTAACTAACTCTATCCTTGCATACTTCACTCGCTATCTCAACATTCATAATTCTCTGCCTAACCTGTAAGGGATATGGCGTGATGATATGTATGTATAAAGAACCTGTTCTTCCATATATATATATATATATATATATATATATATATATATATAGATTTTTGACTAATTATGAATTCCATACAATATTACTACTTTTTCATTAGAAACCTAGCAGGTCAATTTCCCTCCCATTACACAGGAGGCTCGAGCCGAACAGTGGTAGATATTATGGGCTGAGATGGTGATGTATGTAAATTTGACATTATAAATTTTAATATCTCAATTTTAAGTATAAATTACATACATACATAGCATCACGCCTGTTTCCCAGAGGTATAGGTAGAGACTACGGATTGCCACAAACCACGATCCTGACATACCTCCATCGCTTCATTTACGCTCATCACAGTCATCACAGTATTCATGCATGCTCTACGATTACGCGTACTCTTAATCTTGACCTGACCTTCAGATATTAAATAGATGTAATTTATTTATTTTATTTTATTTTTTTTTATTCATAGGACTAATATTTATTTTTTCATACTCTTTGCCTATATAATTAATTACAATTTTAAATAAATAATTAATATGTAGGTACAATTAAAGCTAAGTTTTGAAAATTAAAATATTTACAGAAAAAAAGAAGAAAATAGAATAAGAAATAAATAAAAAAAAAAAAAAAAAGAGCAACAAGAGGCGCAATCAGGCATCGAAAAATTTCTCCGCATTACTGTCCACTGGTAATGTGCCCAGAAGGCTGGCAGCATTGCCACGTTGAATGGCAATGCTAACCTTTTGTGCAAAATATAGGCCAGCCCTCTGAACACGTGAAGCAGCGATTATTTTTTTGCATTTATTATTTTGCATATAAAACATCTAAAATATTGACAGTTAAATAATAATATTTACCTGTATTTGTAATTATAAGTAAATAAATTACTGAAATTTAGCATTTAATATGCTTGATTATTTATAAAAAAAACCCGATTACGAGTGCAAAATGATTGTCACAAGTGGGATTCGAACCCATACCTTTAGGAAATTCTATTGAAAGCACGATTGAAATAGATTGACATTAGGCGTGGGTTCGAATCCCACTTTTGATCATCATTTTTCGCTCGTAATCAGGTTTTTATAAGTAAACAAATTTTACTCATAGTAAAAAATAAACTAGGCATGAAGTATATTCCACATGAAAACCCACAAATGCTTCTATCCAAAACCAGTATGAACGTTTTAAAAAAAAACTTTTAAAAATAAAAAGAGCGCCTCTGTGGATTGAAAGGCTTTGATAGGTATATTTTTTATTCCTTTTACCGTCGATTCAAATCGTTTTATTAAAAACTGAAGTTTGTATGTAGTTTTAGATTTTAGGGATCTATAGTTCAATTAACTATTTTTGCGTTCGGCTACTGTGATCATCTAATAGAAAAGCAATATATATATATATATATATATATATATAGACATATATCTCAAGAGAAGAGAATCAAGAGTTATCAATATTAATCAATTTATATTATCATTTATATTTTTTAAATATTATAGTATCATACATATTGTGTATGTATGTATATGTATCATATAGGCGCATATTATATCGACCCCAAGTAATTGGGATAAGAGTAGGAGAATGATGATTTATATTTTTTAAATGATAATATTAATTAACTAATCAGTGACATATATCATCATCATTCTCCTACTCTTATTCTAATTACTTGGGGTCAATACAATATGTATTCTTCTTTCATAGTACATATTGTAAAAGTTATTGGCAATAGTTTTATGACCGGCCGCCTGCCAGACGTCGACCCTCCTTGGGAATATAATCGTTGACCAAACGGCACCAGATGAAGTTGGCCCAGGTCGTTATAAGGCCCTTAGTCGTCTCTTACGACACCCACGAGCAAAGCAAGGGACAAGCAATAACAAACATATATATGTATATATATATATATATATATATTTATTTATATATATTTATATATATATATATTTATTTATATATATATACAGGGTGTCCCAAAATTCAACGATAAGCTGGCACCAGCAGGTGGACCTACATATGACTACTCGAGAACAGAAAAGAAAAAAATTCTACCTTGATTTTTCTTTTCATTACGACAAAAAAACCAAAATCTTTAAAAATGGACATCCTTTATTATATCATTAAGTGCTATTGCTACAGTTTTACAAGTAATTCTGTGATTTTTTTTGTATTGGCAAGGTAAGTAGCACTACTATCGATCACAACCATTAAAAATTCCAGAATATCTATAGTTTTTACACAAAAATCAATCAAAACTATGTTTTTTTCATAAATTATGTAAGATTTTGACTTTCAGCTCACTTTCACTCATCATAGTGAAAAAAAAAAGTATGGACACTACTGTGGCAAAAAGTATTAAAAATTGGTGCATCTAACTACAATTCTAAAATGGTATAACATTCTAGACAAACTAGCCACAAAAATATACTTAGGTGTACTATTTCAAAATAACAACCATATTTCGAAAATTGTTAGTGTTGATAGTAATCACTTGTACTATGTAGCCAAAATGTTTTTGTAGCAAGTTCTCAGAATTTTAATGAGACATGTGCGTAGTCTATAAGATAAAATAAGTTAGACAGAGATAGAGAGATTATACGTTAGAGGGAGATAGATAGATGCTAATTGTTTAGTAACATTAATGCAGGTGGAGAAGTAATTAATGTCCTCAGCAGCACAGCAAGTCAGTATGCTCTACTTCTTTGTTTACTGCACACCGTTCTGTTTTAATTAAAGTGGCTCTGGTACTGACGACTTTTGGATTGAATTAAGTGACCTGGAAATTGACCTGACTTGGCATTATTTTAGACTGTGATTTTGTGTTTTTCTTTAAAGAAGTTTTGCCTTATTTTCAAGTGTTTAGCATTCATCATGCCGCTACCATACACAGCGTTAGAATACGCTAATATGCACCTAATTTAAGGAGAATGCCGATGCAATGCCAACGCTGCTAGCAGATTATATCGAGCAAGGTATCCTAATCTTCAAAGGTATACGGATTATCGCGTATTTATTAACGTGTATCAAGCTTTTTCGGTGGATCGTATACCATCTGACATGCGAAACGCTGGAAAACCTAGATCGGAACACGATGAAGAAGTTCTCACTGAAATAGAAAACGATTCAACTACCTCTGTACGTGCTGTACAAGCAGCAACGGGAATCCCAAAAAGTACTGCACATAGAATTTTAAAACGTCACGTCGTCGTGATGAAACAACCTGCAAGAAAGATGGATATTTAAATCTTCACAATCTTCATAGCTGGAACAATGAAAATCTGCACCTGGTGAGAGAAGACAATCCCAATACCAATTTAAGGTTAACCTATGGACTGGCATAATAAATGGCAAAGTGATAGGGCCCTTTGAGTTACAAGGAAACATAGATGGCAATAGTTATTTAAACTTCTTACAAAATGAGTTGCCAGGATTATTAGAAGATGTGCCCTTAAGTGATTTGCAAACCATGTGGTTTCAAAACAATGGTTGCCCAGCTCACTATGCCCGTCCTGTGCGAGAGTACTTAGACCAAGAGTACCCAGGGCGTTGGATCGGGCGACTTGGTCCTATCTTGTGGCCACCCCGTTCACCCGATCTAAATCCCCTGGACTTTTTCTATTGGGGTTGTCTAAAGGACAGAGTCTACACAAAACCGATTGCAAACTTGGACGAGCTTCGCCATAAAATAATTCAGAGTGTGGATCTACGGACTACGCACATGTCTCATTCAAATTCAGGGAACTTGCTACAAAAACATTTTGGCTACTTAGTAAAAGTGATTACTATCAACACTAACAATTTTCGAAATATGGTTGTTATTTTGAAATAGTACACCTAAGTATATTTTTGTAGCTAGTTTGCATTGAATGTTATACCATTTTAGAATTGTAGTTAGTTGCGCCAATTTTTAATACTATTTGCCACAGTAGTGTCCATACTTTTTTTTTTCACTATGATGAGTGAAAGTGAGCTGAAAGTCAAAATCTTACATAATTTATGAAAAAAACATAGTTTTGATTGATTTTTGTGTAAAAACTATAGATATTCTGGAATTTTTAATGGCTGTGATCGATAGTAGTGCTACTTACCTTGCCAATACAAAAAAAATCACAGAATTACTTGTAAAACTGTAGCAATAGCACTTAATAATATAATAAAGGATGTCCATTTTTAAAGATTTTGGTTTTTTTGTCATAATGAAAAAAAAAATCAAGGTAGAATTTTTTTCTTTTCTGTTCTCGAGTAGTCATATGTAGGTCCACCTGCTGGTGCCAGCTTATCGTTGAATTTTGGGACACCCTGTATATATATATATATATATATATATATATATATATATATATATATATATATATATATATATATATATATATATATATATATATATATATGTATATATAAATCATTAATATTGTATGCTCAGTGTAGCAGGACAGAGTACCTTACCAATTATGTACAACTTAATGTTAAACTATGCCCACAATAAATAAACAATAAATTAATTAAGTATTCTGGGAAATTATAACACCAACTCTGATCATAAGCCTTCACGTTCACGGCATTATCTCCCTTTGACAGGTCTATATGGCCAGCAGTGGATTAGTGATGGCTCAATTTGCAGTTTGAAAAAAAAAAAAAAAATATTATGCGAAACCAATTTAGTATTAAAAATCTATTAAGATGATTAATCCTATTAGTATTTCATTTTTTTTTTTGATAACGCAGTGGTCCGAAATGCTTAAACTCAGCACCCCTCGGAACGCGGGGAGTGTGGGACTCCTAGCCTCGGGACTAGGTTACCCACTAAAACGTATCCACTGCGATCGCTGTTAGCCGAGAGGGCTTTGACAGCTTAACCGGACTGTGGGCGACCGCTGAGGGCTCTCAACCCGGTATAAGTTTTAAGCGACATCGCCCGAGGGCTCAACCTGCGGAGAACGGACCTCGGCTCGGGGCGTCACTGGTAGCAAAGCGAACGTGTAGCGCGTCGTCTCTTCATTCGTAGTGGTCTTTATGTATAGTATTCTTTAGTATTTATGTGTTATGGCCGCGCGGGTCGTGTTGGCTCTTTCTTGAGCGATCATCGTCAGCGTCGGTCAGTGCATGTCGAAGACGTCGGATCGCGGATATTTTTGATGGGGTGTAGTTAGCCGCCTCAACCACTAATTGGTTGGGGTGAGTCATGGCAGAGATTTCATCATTAGTATCGTCGTTAGCTCTTATACGTCCTACTTCTGGACTCGAACCTCTTACACGATAGGAACATTCTATCCTAATTGGTCTACTATACCTCCCTGGTTAGATAGGTTGGTATAGGATTTTATTACGAGTTTTCCCAATCTGACATGTATGTCATCTGCATATCATGTCCCTTAATCATCGTTTACTTCTTTCTTTCTCATCACGGGAAAAAAAGACGTCGTTTACGTCATCACGGGAAAGGAAAAACGGTAGTGAATTGTGTTGAAACGTATTATCATAAAACTATTGCTAATAACTTTTGCAATATGTAGGGTGAAAGAGGAGTACCCACATATTCTATCGACTTCAAATATTTGTAATAAGATTAGACGAATGATAATGAGTAAGAAGAGGTATAAACAGAGCTAAAAATTGCAAGAAAATCTTTACTCAACCACCAAACCAAATAACGAACCGGCTAATCTCGCAAGAAAAACTGACATTACCCGACACAGGGTTCGAGCTTGGAATATAATGTTTCCAGATGTATGTATATATGTCATTAAATCAACGATGCAATATAATATATATACTATATATGTAATATTAAATATTTTCCCTCCCATTATGGAGGAGGCTCGAGCCCAACAGTGGGACATATATGAGCTAAAATGATGATGATGAATATTAAATAAATGTTCTACAGAACCTTTTATTGTTGAGTTAAATCATTCAATTTCCAAACTTGTTTACTAGTATAGTAGGTATTTGTCGTAGTTTTAAAGTTTTTCAACGGTACATATCACGAAACTGGCAATGCATTCCTCGACAGATTATTGCGGCAATAGCTTAATTAATATTGAAGCAAAATAATAGTTTTTGTGGCACCTACAGCGATTAAAATATACATTTTTTTTTTAGGAATTTTATGATATAGTTACAAACAATTCATGTTTCATTCACAGCTTAATTTAAAGTCATTATCCGTCATTAAATTAAAGTATTGCCATCATAAGTCACACTTAAGTATTTTCTGAAAATTATTATGAAACACGAAAACATATATTAAGCACTGTTATATTATATTCACTACACTTTAGCGCTTCTTCTGCATTACATTACATAAAAAACCATCTCGTTTAACATAACACATTAAAATACTAACATATTAAATAAACCTAATTAAAACATGACTACGTGACGATTACGTGTTTTTTTTTCTTTCTTGCGGTGGACTATGGATGTGGTCGCGCCCCGCCAAATCAGTCCGGTGCGACGGAAGAGGCGGCGCGCAACCCCATAGACCCATCCTGCAAGCGCGTCTCTTCGCCATGCGAGCGGGTCACCGGTACTCGATCTTTGACTTCGGTGGCCACGATTACACGTTCTTGCCGAAATTCTTATTAAAATTAATATATTATCTTTATTTTAATTTGAAAACTAAGTATGTAAATACTACTAATATTAAAAACCTTACTTTGTTGGCGGGCTACGAATACTACAAAACCTTGCATTACTCGTGGGTGTTGAAAAAATGACTAAGACCTCTACATCGACCTGGACGAACATCTGATTCTGTCTGATCAACAATTATATTCTCAAGAAGTGACATCAGACAGGCGGCCGGTCATAAAACTATTGTAGTACATATTGCATCGACCCCAAGTAATTGGAAACAGGATGATGATGATTCTGATAAATGAATCATTATTCGCACTTCTGTGGTAAATTGCAATTTGAATTTCTGGAGATGCTCATCACAGGACTAAATTTTCCTATTATCCCATTCCACCTTAATCTTAACCCGTATTCCTTCCTTTCTTTCTTGAGGTGTGCGGTATATTGATTAAACGTGGGAAAGTGGTTGGTCTTACTCGTCTATAGTAGGTTAATTTTCATCCCATTACGGAGGAGGCCCGAGCCCAACAGTAAGACACAGGTATATGAGCTGATATGATGTGATGATGAAAGTATTCCCTAGGGAGTTCAACTTTGGGTAACTTACTTTGCTCAGCTAACCTAGTTTGTAATAAAATAATATAAATACTGATTGTACATATTTAATTAACCAATTGCAGTAGTCATGGCAAGTCGCACTGCCCTACACCGAGTCAAACCATATTGTGAGCGACTCACGAATAAATAAATCGCATTTGTGCCTCTCTGACCACTTCACCAACTACACTCAATTAGTTTAGATGTATGTCTTAATACATAAGATATTGTTGTTTTACTTTTACGAACAAAAAATTTTGGTAGTGATAGTACCACGCTGTTGAGAGTTCTCTGTCTACTAACGCGGGTCGGTCCGTCCGGAATAGTCCAACACTCTCGCAGAAGACCGACGTCTGAGTAATAGCAATGCGCTATTGCGCTTCATTCAGTGAGCGTGAGAGCCGGCAGCCTAACTGGGTGGGTTTGTAATGATAGGCAGCGGCCTAGCTATACCCTTGATATAGTAAAGGTCCATGGGCAGCAGTGACACTTACCATCAGGTGTGTTGCTTGCTCGATTGCCACCATAAGCAATAAAAAAAATCTTCCTATGACAGGAGAAAAAAAATAAAAAGAAAGGATTATCAAAAAAGGAAATCTCGATTTTGTGGTAGCTTAATAGATTATTCAGTATTTTAAACCAGTAAATTGTCATAAAAAATACCATAAATTTGATGTTCAATAATAAACTAAACAATGTAAATTTTTATATGTAATATTTTTTTTGTACTGGCAATGAATTTATCAGAAAAATATGGGTAACAGAATTAATAACTAATACTGTAGTGGGTATTTATAAATCTCAGTAATAACGATGACTTGCTGTATATGATACACCTTACAGTCTTCCCTTGACCATGAACGTTGTATATTGTTAGAAATGACGGGAACTGCCACCCATGGACCTTTGCATTACCAGGGGTACAGCTAGCCCACACACAACGTACCGAACAAAACGCAGCAACACATTACCACGGTCCAGGTGTCGATTTTCTGCGAGAGTTTAGTTCTACTCCGGAAGGACCCGTGCCTGTAAACAGAAAACTGCCAACAACGTAGCACTGCCAAGAATGTGGCACTGCCAACAATGTGGTCCTGCCTCTTATAAATTGCCCAAGAAAGTATTGCTTGTATTAGCTACGTAAAACGGATATAGGTGGTTGAGGAGAGTGATGACTGCTCTAATAATTAATTTGTAATCGTGTACCGCTTCTAGGATCGGTTCGTCATACTGTGTTGTATTCCATCAGCCCATAGATGTCCACTGTTTGAAATAGATTTAAAGGTCCTCTGCTACATGTATCTAACGGTTTCCTGCGAGTTTCGAGATGTTGTCGGTCTTTCTAGTGGGGGGTCGTCCCACAGTGGATCGGTCGATTCGTGGTCACCATTCAGGAACCTTTCCTTCTCCAACGGTTAACGATTAAACGAGTGATTTGGAATGTCTTGAATTGTATTGAGGAAAAAATATATCGCGGTTCAAAATAGAATTTAAACCTTTCATAATCTTAAATCAAAATATACACAACTCAATTCTCGTTTCCTTCGGGGATTTAATTAGCATTTTCTCTAATAAGAATTCACATACTGAGCTCATATTTGCCTGGTTTCCTCGTCTACCATTAAAGACGGTATAAATAAAAAAATATTTTATAAAAAAAACAAAAACCGACTTCAAAACTATACCTACGATAAACGATATACAATAAACTTACACTAAAAAGTAGAAAATAATTCTTTTAATTAGTTTAATCTCAAAAGAATAACAGAACAATTTACGAAATTATAGTATACCTACCTATTTACAGGTAGGTATGTAAAAACTTATACTATGTCAAGAAAAATGGATAATAATATTATATTTTGTATTTCAAAGCAAGGAGCATTGAAATACAATAAACGAAATTATTAATATTTATTTACAAGTACTATTTTTTTGGAGTCGGTGCCAGCCAAGGAAAGTTTTTCTACTTTGCGAGCATCACGCGGCTCACGCAGTACCTACCTGACCTACGCAAAGATGGACGATCACTTCGAATAGGGCGATAGCCGGAGCGAGGCAGGTGCGAGAAAAGAGGGGCGATGTCACTGAGTAAACTACCCGAACGCGGGCAGATTTGATCGATGATTTAATGCGCTTAAAAGATTTATGCAAGGGAATTTAATTTTGATTTAGCTGGCTGTATTAAACACGAAAGTTTAACAAAATTGAAAAAAAATACAATATTTAAAAAAATAATTAATATTAATTAAAAAAATATATTTTATTTTTTTTCACTTGTTTTTACCTATTTTATACTACTTATACTAACCCTTAGTAGTGAAATTTTGAAAAAACGCTAACACACATATTATTTTATTTCTAAAAAGATGTAGGTGTGCGAAATTTCGTACTTAACTACTTTGAAAATGATAAACTTCCATATAAATGTTCATCCCGTGACCCTTATTTTACCCCTTAGTAACATTGTTGTTTTACCAGCTAAAGCTCATAAAGATAATCTCCATACACAAATAATCAAACTATAGTCTGTCTAATCTAAGAAGTGCACTTTGACAGCTGTCTGAGTAAGTTGTCTAGGTATGTGAACCAAATAATCGCTATCGAAAATATCCGATTTTACTGCGAAATCGATATTGATTCTTTATAATTAATAATCGGTTTATTTTTTACTTTTCAAAAAGGTGATGAATTAATTAAGTGCTAAATTAGTACTAAAAAAAAATTATTATTTCGGCATAGAATCTATTCATCATATTTAGTAGGATTAGGTTAATTAAAAATAAAACTGGCTTTAAAAATGGCTATTTATTAAGAATTACTACTATTACTTGAATTATCAGCGTCGCGAACATTAATAATTATTTCCTCATCAATCAAAGTGTCGAAATGGCCATCTCTATCAAAATCTCTATTCGATTAATTGTATTATTCTAATATTTTTACCGAATATTTGGATATTCGTGAATTGGAAGTTGTCAAGCACAACTATATAGATCGTGATGAAGTGACATTGTTAGGTCGTGAATAACAATTACTATTTATCATGTTATTTTTATTTTAAATTATTTTTACGAGTTTCAACATTAGATTAATGGTCTTTGAAAGAGATGAAGCCAGAACAGATGTAAGAGTAACAATAGATAATGATGTACTGGAGCAAGTGGATGAATTTGTATATCTTGGATGTGGATTTAGCCGAGATGGAAGGTACACCACTGATATAGAGCGATGAGTGAATGCGGGAAATAGAGTGAACAAAGCGTTGGGACAACTTCTCGGTAGCCACTACCTCAGCCAGAAGGCACGTGTAGCAATACATAACGTAGAGCTTGTCCCAACATTACTGTATGGAAGCGAGAGTTGTGCATGCAGAAAAGAATATGAAAGTAAAATTAATGCAGTCGAAATGCGATCTCTACGGAAAATCTGTGAAGTTAGGCTGACCGATCGCATTCGTAACGACGACGTAAGAGAGCGAGTAGGTATGAAAGAGAGTATTGGTGTAAAGATGCGAAAGGGAATGCTCCGATGGTTCGGACATGTGGAAAGAATGCCGAACGAACGTCTGGTTAAGAAGATATACAATGCGAAAGTGAAAGGATGTAGGTACCGGGGGAGACCGAGACTAACCTACCTAGACCAGATCGGTCATTTGCTGAAGGAAGTTGGAGTCAAGAGTCGCCGAAACCGGCGACCGTGTATGAAGAGAATTATGAATGTTGAGGAAGCCAGTGAAGTATGCAAGGATAGAGTTCTCTGGCACTCTGTTCTCTCTGCCTACCCTGCAAGGGACATGGCGTGATGGTATGTATTATTGTACAAGAGAGTCACCCGCAATGTTAATTATGTAAATAACTTAATAGTTGTTTAAAATTTCAGATTTCGTGTTTACAATCATGTGTCATCAACGTTTGACCGAGGTTATTGTGTATTAAAAAATGCAAAACGTCAAAATGCACTTCTTAGATTAGATGAACTATAAATTATGTACAGAGGCGTCAGAAACAGCATTTTTGCCCTACATTTTAAGGAATTACTCTCGATTTTCCCAGGATCCCAGCATCAGATCCTGATACCCTGCATATGGGACCACCCTTAGAGTATTCTCTTTCTAACAAAGAAAGAATTATAAAAATCTATCCATAATTGGCGTTGCTATCGCGTAACAAACATACAAAAAAAAAAAAAAAAAAAAAATAGCGTTCGAATTGAGAACCTCCTCCTTTTTGGAAGTCGGTTAATAAAAAAAATATTTACTCATAAAATATCTCGTTACTTATACCACAGTCCATGCTCAAACGAACTCTACGAAATAGTTCGCATCCGCTGCGGTCGAGTGCAGAAAACTGACATAAATGAATTAAGATTTTAACTCCTAGACTAACTAGTTAAATTAGACTTTCCTAGAGACAGTACAATTTATACAATGCTTTATTTAGTACTTACTTCTGCTCACGGCTTCGTGTACATAAAAAGTAATTTGCTCAATGTTGATCTATTACGGGGATAAAAAGTTCTATATGTATTCAAATCAAATAAAAACAAACCAAATCAAATCATTTATTGTGCATAAGCTTCATAAAAGCACTTACATATTGTTAATTTTACATATTTTTTTAAATTTATCTACCAACGAATCGAAAAGCGCCCTTCGAGTAAGGATACTTTTTTAAAAGTTAAATACAAAAAAAAGCAACCAACAACCAAAAAAAATCCAATATGGCTGGATAAGATCCCACAAGCGGCACCCGATCAGGAGTTAATTATTTATTCTGTATGTTAATCCAGGAAATGGTCTATACATACATACATACATATCATCACACCATATCCCTTGCAGGGTAGGCAGAGAAAACAGAGTGCCAGAGAACTCTATCTTTGCATACATCACTCGCTTCCTCAACATTCATAATTCTCTTCATACACGCTCGCCGGTTTCGGAGACTCTTGACTCCACCTTCATTCAGTACGTCCAAATTTGTTAAATATCTTACGCGTGATTGAGTAACAAACATTCAAACACCTTAAAAAACAACAAAAACATTTCAAAAACATTTATAAGATTAGGATTAAAAGTATTACAACATTTCTGGAAATATTACGACTTTAATGAAATTCAAATTCATTAACCTAGCTAGAGCACTTACTTATATAGAAACTGGCGAAGAAAATGTTTAATACACAGTTGACTGCACAAATGGCGAAATGGTTAAGATACTGACTGACCTACTGTGCCAGTGTCGTGAGTTCAATTCCCATGCAGGACAATATTTTGTGTGATACACAAATTATTGTTTTGAGTCTGGGTATAATTTGTGTCCGTTAAATTAGATATTTGTGGGGTCCCCCACGGATACGACGAATACAATGACGATGGAATAAAAGGATTATTTTTTGTTAGTGCTGGGATATGCTAGCAGATACAACATATCTAAAAAAAGAAAAGAAAAATGCAAGTATTAGTTCCAATGTGACACGCTTCGAAACCGTGATATAATTTTCAGATATAATACAAAAGATTGTGACTGGACAGATCACGAGTAAACTAATAGAGCAGCCATCACTACACTCAAGTTGAAGGAAAGGGATTAACCCAACAAATAATGTAATACAAAATGTTGTAAAATATATGTATTTTTTAATCTCTTTTTTTTTAATAACGAAGAATTACGATCTCTGTCCTTATTTTGTTTCTTTTTTATAGTTTGTTTCTTTAATTTGTTGCCATTTCTGTGCATGCTGTGATAGACTTAAATAATTGAGCATTCATTTAATTTTGTGTTATATTTTAATATTGATAATTTATCAATTTACTAGCTGTCCTTAAATGAATAAATAAATAAAATAAATTAAAGTACTTAGTAGGTAATTAAAAAAAGAACTAAATTAATAATTATCCAGAAATGGTTGCCCCGTGTTTGCCGTATGAGATAAAGAAGTAATTAGACCATATTATAACACTAAAAGAAATTCTCGATATAAAAATTTACTCTTTGGCGTCAATAATAAAATCGTTAATCTTAAGTATATCGGTACCTATAGTATTAGAATAATTTCGAGTTTTCCTTCTCTTGCATAGATGTTATATGCATATATTCTTTAGTTATCTTTTACGACACTGGTAGGCAGTGGTAAACTGGGGGTACTATCCCAGAAACCTCCACGCGGTGTACCCTGGGTGCGGGCGGCGGTCCCCAGTTCTTCTGTTGTACTGTCGTCCGTAGCGAATATCTGCGCGATTTCGCTCCTCACTCTACTACAGTCGTAGTAGAGGTTATAGGACGCGAAATATTGGGACGGGCTCAGTCACTCATTCATTTGAGGGCTGGGCAGGCACATGCCACCGCCCACACATCGTAAACCTGATTCTTTGCTTGTCTTAGTTTCAGGAGCGAGGGTCTTGGCTTAACCGCCCGGACCGCGAGGAAGACAACCTCTATAAAGAGTTCGAAGTAACATTCGGACTCGGAAATCACCCAGAATCTTAAGTTCTGGCGTGCGGCGAGAAGATGCATGGCAGATGGGTTGTTCTGTTCTTAGCACGCTCCAGCCAGGGTACCGGCTGCCCCCCTGGTTGGTAAATGTAGGCTTGCCCGGGTAAAGGGATCTCTGCCCGGGTCGACGTAATGTATCTCCCATTCTCGTGGGATTCATAATGGATACGCAAAATTTAAATACTTTTAAAACCGACGGGGATCGTAGTGATCCTCACCCCAAGGCCCGGTCAAGCCGATCAAAAACTGACCAAGACGACGCCTCGTCCTCAGGACTTGAGGCGTCCGCCGAGGGCCCGGCACAAACCGTGGAGGCCCAGAAGAAGAAGAGGAGGTCGCCTCGAAAGTCTCGGGGCAACGGCCTGAGCCACAAAAGGCGGCTGGAGGAGCGGCGAGCGCGCAGGGAGGCTGCCGCCGCTGAAGAGAAGAAGGACGGTAGACTCGCAGCAGAGCCGTCGACGGACGAGGGCGATAGCGATGTTGCAGAGCCGTCCGAAGACGAGGGCGGCGGATCTACCGTCAGAATGGACGAGGGCGGTGATATTCCCGCAGGGCCGTCCAAAAAGGACAGTGGGTCGGCTGGTGAAGGCCCCACTAGGTCGTCGGCGCGTCTAGCAGCAAAGACGCCGCCGGCGACCGCGACTAAGAAGGAGGAGGCCCTCCCCTCGCAGGTGCGAAAGCGCCCCCTGAGTAAGGGAGGCAGCTCGAGCGCCGAAACCGAGGGGAGCGTGGCCAACATGCCTCCACCCAAGATCCAGGCCTCCCGAAGAGGGCGAGGGACCTCGGTCATGGAAAGGGCGGCGGCGGTCGCTGTCCGCGCCGGCGAGGCCACGGATCTGCAGGCCGAAAATGTCCGCCTTAGAGGCGAGATGTCAGGCCTGCGGACCCGAAACCGGAACCTGGGCGACATGCTGGCGGAAATGCGTCGCGCAAACCGCCAGCTGTTGATAGACGTGGCCGACCTCAAGGCGCAGGTGGCGCTGTTCGTGTCACCCGCGCCAGCCGCGCTATCGGCCAGGG
The DNA here is from genome assembly GCA_905163515.2 of Lymantria monacha. NCBI lineage: Eukaryota > Metazoa > Arthropoda > Insecta > Lepidoptera > Erebidae > Lymantria > Lymantria monacha. The sequence continues at coordinate 5,487,552 of LR991107.1, read as the reverse complement.
CCGGATACTCGGCGGCCGCTGCGGCGCCAAAGCCGCCTCGCGCTGCGGCGCCGACGACGTTGGGTGATGGCGTCAGCGTCACACCCATCCCCGCGGCGAGGAAGACGCCTGCCGCCGCGAAGCGCGCGCCGCCGGCTGACGCTGGCGCGGTCACCGCGGTGAAACTCCCTGTTCCCGTGGTGAGGTTGACGCCTCTCCCCGCGGACCGCTTGCCGCCGGCTAGCGCCCCTGCGGCGCCAAAGCCGCCAGGCGCCGCGGAGCGGGCCCCTGGAGGGGCTCAGCTGACCCCGACGCTGGAGGTGGGAGGCTTGTCGGACGAGGCCCTCGCCAAAATCATCAACGCAGTTGGCAAACTCGTTGATGCGCGTGTGGCCGTTCTGGAGGCAAGACTGCCTCCAGAACCACGTGTCCGGCCGCCCCTAGCCGCGGATAAGCGGCCGCATGTGGCACCAGCCCCCGCCCCGCTGCCTTGTCAGGGTGGCCGCGTGGGGAGCTACGCCGCGGCCGCGGCCGGGCCTAGGCCCAAAGGCCCCGGCCCAGCTCCGAAGGGACCCGCCCTGAGGAGGAAGACGGCTCCGGCTCCTGCCGGACCGCTGAAGTCGCCCGCAACAACACCGCCGGCGACGACCAGCGAGGCCGCGACGAGGCCTTCCGCGTCCGGCACGACTGCCGTACCCGAACAGGGTTGGCAGGTAGCCGAACGCGACAGAAGGAGTCGCGGCCAAAGGAGGAGAGCGGAGGCCAAGCGCGCCGCTGAGGTCCCCGCTCCTCAGGCAGGAGCCGGACGGAAGAAGAGACCGCGCAAGGGGCTCAAGTCGCCGAAGACGGCCGCAGTGGTGATCACTGTGCTGCCCGAGGCGGCCGAGAAGGGCCTCAGCTACGAGGCCGTCTTGAGGAAGGCCCGGCGGGAGCTAGACGTCTCCGATATTGGAGGCGTCGAAGCCAGGACCCGCAAGGCCCGGACGGGGGCTCGAATTCTCGAGTTCCCAGGGGCCGAGGGCGCCAAGACGGCTGACAGCGTGGCCGAGAAGCTGAGAGGTTTGTTCGCCGAGGAGGGTGGCATCAAGATCGCCAGGCCCGTCAGGTGCGCCGAAATGCGCATTTCGGGTTTGGACGATTCAGTGACGGTGGAAGACATCCGGGAGGCTATTGCCTCGAAAACCGGGTGTCCCATAGACACCGTCCGGGTCGGTGCCATTCGTCCCGGTCCGGGTGGCGTAGGTGCTGCCTGGGCGCAGTGCCCGGTGGAGTCGGTCAGGCAACTGGCCGGCTCAGGCAGGCTCCTCGTGGGCTGGAGCTCGGCACGGGTAACCGTGCTTGAGCACCGGCCTGCGAGGTGCTACAAGTGCATGGCGGTCGGACACACTCGACCGACGTGCACTAATTGCTTCGACTGCGGCGGATTGTGTTTCCGCTGCGGTCAGACCGGGCACGTGGCGGCATCTTGCGCCGCCCCGCCCCACTGCCCCGCGTGTGCGGCGGGCAATAAGCCCGCCAAGCACCGCATGGGCTCTGGGGCGTGCAAACCTCCAGCTTCGGCCCCAAAGGCGCGGGGCGGCCCTACGACCACGGCCGCTCCCGCTCCTAGCGCGGTCCGATCGCCCGCTGGCGAGGAGGTCATGGATACAACCCGATAATGGGTACACCATCCATGCACCTCCTCCTGCAGGCCAACACCAACCACTCCGCCGGAGCGCAGGATCTCCTCCTGCAATCCATGGCGGAGTGGTCGATTGGTGCAGCCGTAGTCGCGGAACCATACGCCGTGCCTGATCGCCCCAATTGGGTGGTCAGTCGAAACGGTACTGCGGCAATCGTCGTCTCAACGCAGCGGCACTTCCCGTCCTTGTCCCTTTTGGATAGGGGCGAGGAATTTGTCGCGGCGGAGTGGGGAGGGGTCACGCTCTACAGCGTATACCTCTCCCCCACTAGGAGGATGGACGATTTCGGGGCCTCACTCACCACCTTGGAGGCCTCGATACGGCGACTGGCACCGGGCCTCGTCCTGGTTCTGGGGGACTTTAACGCCAAATCCACGGCGTGGGGGTCCCCTACGACGGACGACCGCGGGCGGGCGGTCAACGAGTGGGCGGCTTCACTGGGCCTCTGTGTTCTGAACAGAGGCTCGGTGAACACGTGTGTGCGGCGGCAGGGCGGGTCGATAGTGGACTTGTCGTTCGCTAGCCCCGCTGTCGCGCCACGGGTGAGGAACTGGAGTGTCCTGGAGGAGGCGGAGACCCTGTCGGACCACCGGTACATCCGGATGGAGGTCTCCCCCCGGGAACCCGGTAGGGGTCACAGGGCGGACGGAGCTCCCGCGTTTCCGCGGTGGGCTGTGGGTCGTCTTGACAGGGATCTACTGGCGGAGGCGGCCATTGTCAGCACGTGGCTGTCCTCACCACCCCTAGCAGACGGAGTGGACGCTGAGGCTGTCCGCATTCGCAGTGCGTTAACGCAGATCTGCGATGCGGCCATGCCCAGAGTGCGGCGGCGTCCGCCTCCGAGGCAGGGGGTCTACTGGTGGTCCCCAAGACTGGCGGACCTTCGTGCGGCGTGTATCAGTGCCCGAAGGTCCTACACCCGCAGCCGGCGGCGTCACCGCGACGTCGAGCGGGAGGGCCAGCTGTACGAGGCGTACCGCAGTGCGCGGACTGCCTTTCGGCTGGCCATCCGAGCCGCCAAGGGCGCGAGTTGGCAGGAGATGTTGGACGGTCTCGACCGTGACCCCTGGGGTCGCCCATATCGCGCGGCGCTGAACAAGCTTCGCGCGCGGGCCCCCCCCCTCACCGAGACCCTCCAGCCCGACTTCCTTCGTAGGGTGGTCGAGGAGCTGTTTCCACGGCAGTCGGAACACACGCCCCCGGTCATGGCTCTGCCAGATCAGGACCGGGAGGCCGACGACGACGAGAGTGTTCCGCCCGTGACGGAGTCGGAAGTGGGGGCGGCCGTGGCGAAGATTCGTTCCGCCACCACGGCCCCCGGCCCGGACGGAATTCCAGTCCGGGTGCTGACGTCGCTCCTCGAGCACTTCGAGCCTCGCCTCAGGCAGCTGTTCAACGCCTGTCTGACGTCTGGACGGTTCCCTGAGTGCTGGAAGGAAGGGAGGTTGGTTCTCCTGCCAAAGCCGGGACGGTCCCCGGATTTGCCGTCGGCCTACAGGCCCATCGTGCTCCTCGACGATGTGGGTAAGCTGCTGGAGCGTGTGCTCGCTGCCCGCATCGTCCGACACCTGGAGGAGGTGGGGCCCGATCTGTCGGACGCTCAGTATGGGTTTCGGAGGGGGCGTTCGACCATCGGGGCCCTATTACGCCTGAGGCAGGCGGCCGCGGAGGCCGTCGCCGGGAAGGGAGTGCTATTGGCGGTGTCGTTGGACATCGCCAACGCATTCAATAGTCTGCCATTCGGCTGCATCAGGGAGGCGCTCCGGTTCCATGGAGTGCCCCTGTACCTCAGGCGGCTGGTGGCAGACTATTTGGAGGGCCGCAGTATCCTCTGCGCGGGTCCCGCAGGGGACATTGTGCGGACGCCCATGTCGTGCGGCGTTCCACAGGGGTCGGTTCTGGGGCCGACTCTGTGGGACATCGGGTACGACTGGGCGTTGAGAGGGAGTCTCCCCCCCGGGCTGAGCTTGGTGTGCTACGCTGACGACACGCTCGTCACAGCCCGGGGCAGGACACTCGAAGAGGCGGCGAGCCTGGCCACTCTCGGCACCGAGGAGATGGTCAGGCGGATCGAGGCGCTGGGGCTCAGGGTGGCCCTAAACAAGACGGAGGCCCTACTTTTCCATGGGCCCCGTGTGAGGCTGCCCATCGGCGCCTCGATAGTGGTAAACTCCATCCACATCAGCATCCAGGCCCATATGAGGTACTTGGGTCTGGTGCTCGACGGGCGATGGTGGTTCCGGGAGCATTTCCGACAGATTGCTCCCCGGCTTGTCGGCGCGGCGTCCGCCCTTTCTCGACTCATGCCGAACGTGGGCGGACCCAGTTTTGAGGCCCGACGGCTGTATGCGGGGGTCATCCGCTCGATGGCCATGTACGGCGCACCCGTGTGGGCGAGGGCTCTGAACGCCCAGCTCAGGGCGGTTCTGTGGAGGCCACAGAGAGCCATGGCGGTCAGAGCCATTCGCGGGTACCGCACGGTGTCGACAGAGGCGGCGTGCCTGTTGGCCGGGACACCCCCGTGGGACCTAGAGGCGGAGATGCTCTCCGACCTCTACCGGCGGGTTATCACAGCGCGCGAGGAAGGTGGCTCCCCATCGTTGAGCGAGATAGCCACCTGGCGCGTGGATGCCCGCCGAGACGTCATCGCCCGTTGGGCTACGCGGCTGGAGAGGCCTAGGCACGGTGTGGAGACCGTTGAGGCCCTCCGGCCCGTATTGATAGAGTGGATGGAGCGGCGGCACGGAGTCCTCACCTTTCGGCTGGTGCAGGTATTGACGGGGCACGGGTGTTTCGGGTTGTACCTGCACAGGGTCGTGTATAGGGAGTGGACTCCGGCCTGCCACCACTGCAGGAGTGACGAGGACACGGCGCAACACACGCTGGAGGTGTGTCCGGGATGGGAGCGGCAGCGCCGTGACCTCGTCGCTGTCATCGGTGCCGACCTGACGCTGCCGGCCGTCGCGAGGGCGATGGTCGACAGCATCAGGAACTGGGACGCGGTCGCCGCCTTCTGCGAGGCTGACATCTCGCAGAAGGAAGCGGCGGAACGGGCAAGGGAGGATTCCCGCGCCCCGGGCCGCCGCCAGCGGCCGGGGCGGCGCAGGCGCGAATACCTGCGCCTGATGCCGCCCTAACCGAGGCTTCGGGTGATCGGACCGGGGAATTGTCCGGTCACCCGACGTGAGGCCACCGCGTGAGGGCGACGCCCCGACGGCGAAATCTGTCGGGGCGTCGACGAGAGGAACCCGCGAGGGTGAACCGCCGGGCGGGCCACCGAAGTTAAAAATCGGGTCCCGGTGACCCGCTCGCACGGCGAAGAGAGAGGAGTTTTACGGTGGGTCTATGGGGTCATGCGCCGCCTTCTCCGTCACCCCGGACCGATTTGGCGGGGCGAGACTAATCCATAGTCCACCAAAAAAAAAAAAAAAAAAAAAAAAAAAGGCAGTGGTAAACTGCGGACGCTCAATTCGGTTTTAGAAGGGGGCGTTCGACCAGCGGGGCCCTGCTACGACTGAGGCAGACGGCCGCGGAGGCTGTCACCGGCGGGGGAGTGCTGTTGGCGGTGACGCTGGACATCGCCAACGCATTCAATAGTCTGCCATTCAGCTGCATCAGGGAGGCGCTCCGATTTCATAGGATGCCCTTGTACCTGAGGCGGCTGGTGGCGGACTATTTGGAGGGGCGCAGTGTCCTCTGCGCGAGTCCCGCAGGGGACATTGTGCGGACGTCCATGTCGTGCGGCGTTCCACAGGGGTCGGTTCTGGGGCCGACTCTGTGGGACATCGGGTACGACTGGGCGTTGAGAGGGAGTCTCCCCCCCGGGCTGAGCGTGATATGCTACGCTGACGATACGCTTGTCACAGCCCGGGGCCGGACACTCGAAGAGGCGGCGAGCCTGGCCACTCTCGGCACCGAGGAGATGGTCGGGCGAATCGAGCCGCTGGGGCTCAGGGTGGCCCTAAATAAGACGGAGGTCCTATTGTTCCATGGGCCACGCGTAAGGCCGCCAATCGGCGTCTCGCTAGTCGTCAACTCCGTCCACATCAGCATCCAGGCCCATATGAAGTACTTGGGTCTAGTGCTCGACGGGCGATGGTGGTTCCGGGAGCATTTTCGCCGAATTGCTCCCCGGCTGGTCGGCGCGGCGTCCGCCCTTTCGCGGCTCATGCCGAACGTGGGCGGACCCAGCTTCGAGGGCCGACGGCTGTATGCGGGGGTGATCCGTTCTATGGCCATGTACGGCGCACCCGTGTGGGCGAGGGCTCTGAACGCCCAGCTCAGGGCTGTTCTATGGAGACCCCAGAGAGTCATGGCGGTCAGAGCCATTCGCGGGTACCGCACGGTATCGACCGAGGCGGCGTGCCTACTGGCCGGGACACCCCCGTGGGACCTAGAGGCGGAGATGCTCTCCGACCTCTACCGGCGGGTGACCTCACTGCGCGACGAAGGTGGCTCCCCATCGCTGAGCGAGATAGCCACCTGGCGCGAGGACGCCCGCCGAGACGTCATCGCCCGTTGGGCTACGCGGCTGGAGAGGCCTAGACACGGTGTCGTCACCGTCGAGGCTCTCCGGCCCGTATTGATGGAGTGGATGGAGCGGCGGCACGGAGTCCTCTCCTTTCGACTGGTGCAGGTGTTGTCGGGGCACGGATGCTTCGGCTTTTACCTGCACACGGTCGCGTATAGGGAGTGGACTTCGTTCTGCCACCATTGCAGCAGTGACGAGGACACGGCGCAACACACGCTGGAGGCGTGTCCAGGCTTTGACCGGCAGCGCCGTGACCTCGTCGCTGTTATCGGTGCCGACCTGACGCTGCCGGCTGTCGCGAGAGCGATGGTCGACAGCGTCAGGAACTGGGACGCGGTCGCCGCCTTCTGCGAGGCTGTCATCTCGCAGAAGGAGGCGGTGGAACGAGTCCGGGAGGAATCCCGCGACCCGGGCCGCCGTCAGCGGCCGGGGCGGCGCAGGCGCGAATACCTGCGCCTGATGCCGCCCTAACCCAGGCCTCGGGTGATCGGACCGGGGAATTGTCCGGTCACCCGACGTGAGGCCACCGCGTGAGGGCGACGCCCCGACGGCGAAATCTGTCGGGGCGTCGACGAGAGGAACCCGCGAGTGTAAACCGCCGGGCGGGCCACCGAAGTTAAAATCGAGTACCGGTGGTCCGCTCGCACGGCGAAGAGAGAAGGTTTTACGGTGGGTCTATGGGGTCACGCGCTGCCTTTTCCGTCACCCCGGACCGATTCGGCGGGGCGAGACGCACCCATAGCCCACCAATAAAAAAAAAAAAAACAAAGGCAGTGGTAAACTGTATCCCTACTCTGTAACCATACGGAAAATATGGCCTTTCCTGTTAGTGATCGTAAAATACGAATAAATGATACAGTAAGTAAAATTATTGTAAATAATTATATTGTATTAATATATTAAGTCAATATATAATATTGGATTAATATATAAGGTCCATTTCCTTCCCTCAAACCCATTAGTGGAACTTTTATAAGCCGAGATGATAATCAAATGAACCCCTGAAATCTCACGCCAGAAGTCAATTATCTGATAGGCTATTTATAACCATGTTAAAATAATCTTATCAATTCTAATAAAATATATATCTATAAAACCCAAAGGTTTTATAAATAATTAAGCATATTAAATGCTAAATTTCAGTGATTTAAAAAAAAATATATATCGTTTTTTTTTCCAGGGTTTAATCAATAATCTGCATCATTCTCCTACTCTTATCCCATCCACCCCCTTATATTACTTGGGTTCGATACAATATGTACTCTTGTTTTATAGTACATATTGTAAAAGTTATTGGCAATAGTTTTATGACCGCCCGCCTGCCAGACGTCAACCCTCCTTGGGAATGTAATTGTTGACCAAACGGCATCAGATGGAGTTGGCCCAGGTCGTTTTAAGGCTAAGGCGTTATGGTTATCTTAGTCGTCTTTCACGACATCCACGAGCAAAGTAAGGATTGGTAGTATTCGTAGCCGCTACCACACAGCTTTCATCAATAATAAAAATATTAAAGGTAAATAAAATATTATTTATTTGAAATAAAAACTATTTTTAAAGATTCTATCGTGTTTGTATTCAATTTTTAATTTCCGGAAGTTTCGAACACTTTACAGCGTTCATGGTCACGGGAGAATCCGTAAAAATAGTTTTATTTCAAATGCGTAATATTCGTGTAAACATCAGAAATTATTAAAGATTTTATAAAGAAGAATAATAGTTTTATATCGTAAAGGAAACGTATAACAATACGATTCATATACAGCTGTATATGAATCGTATTGAACAAGATCAATTTTTTTGCGTCTTCTTTACCTTAATTTTCTGATAATGTTTTGCACGTTTCATAAACACAGTTTTATGACAATGTATATCATAAAATTTGGCCATAAAGTTATGCAATGTATCATGCGTTTAAAAATTGAAGTCTGCCAGCTCATTCAATTTAAATACAATGATAAAATATCACCCAAACGATATGGGTATCTAAAATGGAAGTAAATTGGTGGTAAAAAAAGTTTTTTTGATGACAAAATCAGTTAACGAAGTAAAGGAATTAGTTCTAATAGCCGTTTAATAAGGAGAAATGAGAAATATCATAGGTTAATGGGGCTCACAGCCGCCATTTTTTTTTTCATTGCTTATCGTGGCAAACGAGCAGACAGCACACCTGATATTAAGTGTCACTGCCGCCCATGGACTTTTGCCAATGGTATAGCTAGGCCGCTGTCTACCATTACAAACCCCGAACCCATCCCAGTTGGGCTTCCAGCTCTCTCGCTCACCGAACGAAGCGCAATAGCACCATTACTCAGACGTCGTACTTCTGCGAGAGTGTGGTACTACCCCGGACGGACCGTCCCGAGGCTGTAGAAATATTAAGTCCGTATGGTATAAATTTCGTTGCGCTAGACCATTAGATGGGATGTAGCCAGATTCCATCTGGCCAATAATAACACAAATCATAGTTAAAACGTTTATTTGATTATTACAACTCAACATATGTAGCCATATTTGAAACACCACATTGATTTAAACCCCTTCGTAACCTGTAAAAAGATTAAATCAGTAAAGTTATCCTTTGCCTGTTTCGTCGTATTATATCCTAGATTATTTTCTAAGCCTTTACTATCCTTCAGTCATATTGAAGTCAGCGCTTTAGGTCTAAAACAGTTTCCTCTATATAGGGTGGAATCATATATCTCAAAATCAAATCGCATTTTATAATATTCAAAATCGTTAACATTATGATTGCTAATGTTCACGCGAGTATTACACATTTGAAATAAAATTATTTTTACGGATTCTATCGCGTTTGTATTTGATTTTTAATTTCCCGATGTTTCGAACACTTTACGCAATAGAATCCGTAAAAGTAGTTTTTTTTTTCAAATCGTTATTACATATCAAAATGTAAACGAATTAACCTTTCCTCATTGATTAAGCTTCACCACTAAATCCGTAGCCGCGTTCATCAAAGATTCGATACCAGTGGGCGGCTGGGGAGAGAATACCGTGGGTTATGGGGCCACGTGCCGCTCTTCCGTCACGCCGTACGAAACGAGCGGCGTGTTGGACACACGCTATCATCATCTACGATCATCTCAGCTCATATACGTCTAAATGTTGGAATCGAGCCTCGTCCACAATGGGAGGGAAATTGAGCCACTGTACCACGCTGGTCAGACATATTGGTATAGGGTTTTGTTTAGTCGTCTCTTAATATCACCCAAGGGTACGATAGGGGGTAGTGAATTGTATTCTTATTCCATCACCACAAGAAAAATCCAGACTATATACTACCAAAAAAAAAACCACTAAATCCGTATAATTGTAGCAATCCATATATATAATATGCTGAATGATGCTTATTCAAGTTAACGCATGAGAACGGTTGCTTACGCATATGCAGGAATGTTTGTTAATGGGAACAGTTGCTTACGGATACGATTGAATGCTTACGAATGGGTATTGAATGCTTACGGATGCCTACTCATACAATAGGACGCTTGCTATTAAGAACGATTCACTGCGGTATCTAACCCCAACTGCGGCGTAACATAAATAAGAAAGAAAGAAACAAAACATACTTTATTCGGCAATGCGCCACACATCAAAATTTACATGACTATACATGATTAATAATAATTATAAATACGAAATACATTCAACCACTAGATACTAAGACGCTAGTCATAGTTGTATCATCATCATCATCATCACAGCCCATATATGTCCCACTGTTGGGCTCGGGCCTCCTCCGTAATGGGAAGGAAATTAACCTACAATACCGCGCTGGTCAGACGTGTTGGTATAGGGTTTTGTTTAGAGTTTTTCTTCTCTTGCATAGATGTTATATGCGTTTTATATCCCTTAGTCGTTTACGATCACCCACGGGTAAGATAGAGGGTGGTGAATTGTATTTTTACTCGGTCACCACACGGATCAATCGAAATAAAATATAACCTATAAAGGTAGTGTAATATTAGAAGCAAATTCAGTGTGACATCATACACCGAAAAGACCACAGCTCAGCATTTGCTGCATATAAACACAGCGCTGATTTTCAGCTGTAACCTAAGATGGGCAACGGCTAACGCTCACATTTACGTTTCACTAGGACATATTCGAGACATAAAATTTAATAAGTATACAAAAACGTTAGTAAATATTAAATGGAAAAATAAGACTATTTTTTTTTGTTAAATAAAATAAAAAAATAAGCAGTAGTTTCCAATATCTGTTAGCAGCTAAAAACATGTGACGACATATTTTAGCAGCTAAGATCATGTAATAGTATATATACTCTGACTCCCAATACTTATAATATATTTTACAGGGTGCCGATTTTATTACTAGAATAACTTAAACTAGGTGTAGGAATGACGTTATGTAAAGCATTAAAGATAGTTGCAGATTCCTCGCTCTGCCCAATCTCGAGATAAAGTGATTTATTTCTTACAAAACAGTAGATTTGTCAGCGTACATTGACCTGTAAGTACATTTCGACCCAGCTGTGCGGCGGTGAGCGCAGCGAGAGCGAGACTATTTGCCTACTAGTTCAATGTCACACAAATGAATATATGCCTACATCGAACTTTTATAGTAAAAGTGTATTGACCGCTTATCAGTAGGGCAATTTAATCAAAAGTTAGGTACTATTTTTTTACTGATTTGGGTAGGGTATCATGGTCTGATACACCCCCTTCAAGGATTCTACTAATTAAATCGGCAACCTGTATAATTATCCGGATAAATGCGATTCGATACTGATAAATGTAATTCCACCCATAGTTTCTATGATACGATGAAACGAGGAAAGAAATTTAAAATAAAACTATTTTACAGGAAATCTAACCGTGACCATGAACGCAGTAAAGTGTTCGAAACGTCGGGAAATTAAAAATCATATATAAACGCGATAGAATCCGTAAAAATAGTTTTATATGAGGAAAGAAATATTATACACTAGCTTCTGCCCGCGGCTTTGCCCGCGTAAAAAGTTACTTTCCTAAAGTTTTTCATCCCCTATTTTTGTTTTACCCTTTAGGGTGAATTTTTTACAAAATGTTAATGTCATATTTATTTATATCTAATCAATAGCCTAAAAATAAGTTTCAAGCTTCTGGCTTTAAAAATGACGATACTTCCTTACAACTTTTCATCGCCCTTTACAACCCTTTTTTGCATTAAAAAGTAGCCTATGTTCTTTATCAGGCTATACATACATATACATATCATCACGCCATATCCCTTGCAGGGTAGGCAGAGAGAACAGAGTGCCAGAGAACTCTATCTTTGCATACTTCACTCGCTTCCTCAACATTCATAATTCTCTTCATACACGCTCGCCGGTTTCGGAGACTCTTGACTCCACCTTCCTTCAACACATGACCGATCTGGTCTAGGTAGGTTAGTCTCGGTCTCCCTCGGTACCTACATGCTTCCACTTTCGCATTGTATATCTTCTTAACCAGACATTCGTTCGGCATTCTTTCCACATGTCCGAACATGAAGAGATGAACAGCTCAAGACTATCTGTGTACCAAATTTCATTTAGATTGGTTCTGTAGTTTTGGCGTGAAAGAGCGACAGACAGACAGACAGAGTTACTATCGCATTTATAATATTAGTAAGGAGTAAGGATATACCTATTTATACGTTGGTTAGGCGAGTTAGTATAGAGTTTTCTTTCGAGTTGTCTTTTGCATAGATGTTATACCTATGTATATTATGTATCTTAGTCGTCCTTAACGACCTGGGCCAACTCCATCAGATGCCGTTTGATCAACAATTACATTCTCAAGGAGGGTTGACGTCTGGTAGGCGGCCGATCATAAAACTATTGCCAATAACTTTCACAATATGTACTATAAAAGATGAGTACATATTGTATCGACCCCAAGTTATTGGAGTAAGAGTAGCAGAATGATGATGATCTCTTACTCGTCTTTTATGACTCTTACGGGCAAGATGATAAGGGGTCGGTAAATTGTATTCTTACTTTGTGCCTATACAATTTATTTTATGTAAATATAACTCCATAAAGTCGAAGATCCGTGGGATTGAACCAGTTCTTGTGCATCCGATTTTTTCGACTTTTGAACATTATTTCAATTGCTCCTGCTTAAGCTAGATATTCTAAACCTTACCTAATATATCCATCTTCGCCCCAATTCTTGCCCCACCAATTCAACAGTATCCAATATTCTGGTGTGTATCCGACTAACAACATAGCGTGGTTAAGTAACCACGGAGCACAGAATAAATCATCGTAAACACCACTCCTGGAACCAAAAAAAAATACATTAAAATGGCGGTCTCTAAATGTCGGCCTCATAAAAAGGTTTAAACTCGGTCGGTATTTCTCTTCGTGATTAAATGCAGAATACGAAATAGAACGGGTGCAACCAACATAGCCCTAAAAATTAATACGTTCAAATGCCAATGGGCAGACAACATCACTCATGGAGCCATAACCATTGCAAAAAGAGGATTTTGATTGGCAACCATGAATTGGACGACGCAACGTAGAACGATCCATTGTATGGACATACATACATACATACATATCATTACGCCATATCCCTTGCAGGGTAGGCAGAGAGAACAGAGTGCCAGAGAACTCTATCTCTGCATACTTCACTCGCTTCCTCAACATTCATAATTCTCTTCATACATGCTCGCCGGTTTCGGAGACTCTTGACTCCACCTTCCTTCAGTACATGACCGATCTGGTCTAGGTAGGTTAGTCTCGGTCTCCCTCGGTACCTACATCCTTCCACTTTCGCATTGTATATCTTCTTAACCAGACGTTCGTTCGGCATTCTTTCCACATGTCCGAACCATCGGAGCATTCCCTTTCGCATCTTTACACCAATACTCTCTTTCATACCTACTCGCTCTTACGTCGTCATTGCGAATGCGGTCGGTCAGCCTAACTCCACAGATTTTCCGAAGAGATCGCATTTCGACCGCATTAATTTTACTTTCATACTCTTTTCTGCATACCCAACTCTCGCTTCCATACAGTAATGTTGGGACAAGCACTGCGTTATGTATTGCTACACGTGCCTTCTAGCTGAGGTGGTGGCTGCCGAGAAATTGCCCCAACGCTCCGTTCACTCTATTTCCCGCATTCACTCTTCGCTCTATATCAGTGGTGTACCGTCCATCTCGGCTAAATCCACATCCAAGATATACAAATTCATCCACTTGCTCTAGTACATCATTACCTATTGTTACTCTTACATCTGTTCTGGCTTCATCTCTTTCAAAGACCATTATTTTGGTTTTGCTCACATTCACGCGTAGACCCCTTTTCTTACAATCTTCTGTCATTGTGTAGACTAGGGTCTGCAGGTCTGTCGCTGACTGTGCCAGCAGGACTGCATCATCTGCATAAAGCAGAGCAGAGACCACTGAGTCACCCATCTGGACTCCCACATTCATATCGTTCAACCTTTGGAGACATTTATCCAGATATATGATAAACAGCCTGGCTGATAGAACGCAGCCCTGCTTAACGCCGATATCGACGTCAAACCAAGGCGACATTCCATCATCCAGCCGCACACAGGCTCTACAGCCCATGTAACTGGATTGCACAGCCTACAGCAGTTTACCGTTAATACCATACTCCGGTAAAATGTCCCAAAGTTCCTTTCGTACAACCGTGTCAAATGCTCTCTCCAGATCCACAAAACTGCAGAAAACCCTCTGACCTAGGGCCAGATGCTTCTCTTCAATGTTGCGCAGAGAGAACACTTGATCCATGCATCCCCTTCCACTCCTGAAACCTCCTTGTGTCTCACACAGTAAACCATCGGACACCACCATCATCATTGTATGGAGTTATCCAGAAATTCCGAGCAATTTTTAGTCACTTTTTTTTTAAATCTATATACCCCAGTGGGAGGTGATAAGGACGCCCCGACGGCGAAAGCTGTCGGGACGTCGACTCGAGAGGAACTCGCGAGGGTAGACTGCCGAGCGGGCCACCGAAGACAAAGATCGGGTACCGGTGGCCCGCTCGCGCGGTGAAGAGGAGCTTTGCATGGTGGGTCAATGGAGTCGCGCGCCGCCTCTTCCGTCGCCCCGGACCGATTTGGCGGGGCGAGATTACATCCATAGTCCACCGAAAAAAAAAGTGGGACGTGATAAGGCTAAGACTAAAAAGTGTACAATAAATTCCTCACTTTTTTTTTACAATGAATTTAAAAAGTTTCTAAACATTATCTTTAATTACAGGTAATCTAATTTAATTTTGCAAAATTACTCGTATTTCTATTTTCTTTATTCAACAAGTTTCACATATTTCGACAAGTTCGTCTGTTTTTTTTTTTATTTCGACAAGAACGAGTAAAGTTCTCACGTCACATTTTGGGTTCTCTTAAAATAAGTACCATGTAATCTAAATATTAAAAAAAAACTAAATATACAAAATATCTCACTATGTCTCCCTACTCCTGTTTTTTTTTTTATTTTTTCTTTTTTTCTGTGTGACTTAGTTGTTAGCCTCAGATGGCTATGACAACTTTACCCGGACTGTGGGTGAGCGCTGAGGGCTCTCGACCCGATGCCTCCTCCTGTGATATTTTGGACTTTTTTATCAAATCTACTGGCATTCTCGTAACGAGGCCTAAGTCCAGTAGTCTACGGGCTTATAGATGGATGGAATTGAATATTACAACGTTCTCGGCGATACCAAGATTTATTACTTAATTTATTCATTTGACTTATCGACTCTGTTAGGCATAATAGTGATCCCAATAGGAATAACAACTGCACCAATGGCATAGTGGTTAAGATATCTACCTTCCGTGCCAGTGGGATCGATTCCTACGCAGGGCAATACTTTCTGAGCCTAGGTGTAATTTGTCTGCGTTAATTATATGTCTGTAAAGTCCTAAAAATCTGTGGAGTAAGGCTGACCGACCGCATTCGTAACGACGACGTAAGAGAGCGAGTAGGTATGAAAGAGAGTATTGGTGTAAAGATGCGAAAGGGAATGCTCCGATGGTTCGGACATGTGGAAAGAATGCCGAACGAGCGTCTGGTTAAGAAGATAGGTATATAATGCGAAAGTGGAATGATGTAGGTACCGAGGGAGACCGAGACTAACCTACCTAGACCAGATCGGTCTTGTACTGAATGAAGGTGGAGTCAAGAGTCTCCGAAACCGGCGAGCGTGTATGAAGAGAATTATGAATGTTGAGGAAGCGAGTGAAGTATGCAAAGATAAGAGTTCTCTGGCACTCTGTTCTCTCTGCCTACCCTGCAAGGGATATGGCGTGATGATATGTATGTATGTATGTATGTAAAGTCCCCCGCAATACAAGGATTATTCCCTTAGAGCAGTCTTTAAAAAAAAAGATGACATAATCGCCACGCATGGCAAACTGATTGGTCTATGGGGTCGCGCGCCGCTTCTTCTGTCGTCCCCGGACAGTTTTAGCGGGGTGTGACCTAACAAAAACCGCCGCCAAAAAAAATGGCAAACTGATTGGTGTTATAAGAAGAAAATAAGGATGATACTACTTAATCTTCTGGTGAAATCTCATGAAAGTAAGGATGATGATATATTTCACTCCTAACCCCCTGAGGGGTTTTATAACTTTATTCCTTACTTCATCATCACAGCCCATATATGTCCCACTGTTGGGTTCAGGCCTCCTCCGTAATGGGAGGGAAATTAACCTACTATACCACGCTTCAGACGTGTTGGTATAGGGTTTTGTTTCGAGTTTTCCTTCTCTTGCATAGATGTTATATGCGTTTCTATATCCTTTAGTCGTCTCTTATGATCACAGGGGGTGGTGAATTGTATTCTTACTCACACACGGATAATTATTCCTTAGTTACAAGGTCTCTATTAAATAAGAAAAGTTGTTATTCTTCTAATTAAAACTTTTGTTTTTAAATTATAAGTTTTATATACAGTCTCTCTACGATACAATGTTAATAGAATATAACAGCAAGTAAGTTTTAATCGAATGTAAATAATTTAATTAGAATCGAAAAAGTTGTTAGCTAGCACGAAAGTTTGCCATTCAATAAACTCGTTGTTAAAACAAAAGTTACTTTTCCTAACTAAGATGCCAGTTGTTTTGGAATTTAACATTTAAAAGGTTTTTAAGTTATTTTTATAATTAGCTAAACTAACAGACTGTTTTATAAAAAAATATATAAATAAAATATTTTTCTATTTTCTATCGTGGCACCCCCTACCGGTTTCATTTATGAGTCTAAGGCATCCAGAGAGCTGGTCAAGTACAGGGTAAAAAATATCAATGTTGGCGCGTTCCACTCCAATGGTAACTTATCAGATTTATTAGCTTAAAAATAATACATTTTCGCAATATAATAATTACTATAAGATTAATGTTTAATAATAACTAACCAAAAAACAATAAAATCTATTTCTATAGCAATATTTACCTTTATACTGGCATAGAGTTATATGTATAGAAAAGCTATCCCGAATAAATATTTTGTTCCATTTTAGTAACAGTTAAACTAAAGTCCGCTGCAGCGCTAAAAGAATAAATAGGTAATCTAACGCGAACATTGAAGCACACAGCGCTAGATCGCTTTATAGTTGTAATTTTCTCGCGACCAAAACGTCGTAAGATGTAGGCATTTCATGCGCACTTACGCATTTCGTTCAACGTTATGTAACAAAGCGTAAGGTACTATAGACTTTACACCACAGAAGTGACACAGTTTTTATACCTACAAAGATTCATTAGAACTCATACAGCATACTCTATTTCAAAGTGTATTATTAAGTAGTTAAATAAATAAAAATAATAGTAACATATAAAAGAAAATGAACTATTATATGTTTATATAAACTTTGCTTTAACATACGACAATAGTTTTGAATATCCGTGTGATGACGGAATAAGAATACAATTCATCACTACCTGTCTAGGTCGTGGATATCGTAAAAGGCGACTAAACGATATAATATGCATATAATATCTATCAAGAGAAGGAAAACTCGAAACAGAACCCTATACCAACCTGGTTGATCTTTGACAAATAAGTATTAACTGATAACATAAACTAAAGGAAAAAAGAATATAAATAATCAAAATACTTTCTAGACACTACGTCAAGTCTGTGTTTAGTCACACATTTTTACCTCCAACCAGTGTAATTGAACATCTGCGGGCTTTAGTCTATTATCAAATATGGTGTGACATTTAAATGTAGAATATTTTTATTTATTGTGCTAATTCGATATTATTACCTATTTGTACACTTTAACAACAAAACATTTTACTTAGTTAAATAAAGAATTTTTATTCATATCCACATATGCAAGTTTTGATTAGTATTATTCGAATTATCGTATTAACAACGCTGCTCTGTATACACCCACAGTCCATGATGGTCGCAGTCACACTAAAGTAAGGTGTACGGATTGTAGTACAGCTTAGTCGAACAAAGCAAGTGTCCGGAACGCGAAATCTAGTACGTAGTACATATATATCGATGTATACTGGCAATAAAATTGTATCAAAATTGGGGGTTAAAATTTCATCACTACCTACATAATATTAACAACACAGAGATATTATAGAGACAGTAGGTAGGTATATATATTGTATAAATCTCTGTACCTAATATCAATGACTGGTTGCACGTGAGACGTTCAAAACTTCTAGAAATTAAAAATCAAATATAAATTCGATAAAACCTTTAATAAAATAGGGATTCTTAAAAAAATTTAAATGGACATTTTTGATATACATACTGTATATATCCGAACCGAAGCTAAGCGAACTGAAAAGTGCGATGCAGAAAATAGGGTTAGCGACATCTATCGAGTCACGCCAAAATCTCAGCCAAGGATATAAATAATTGCTAATTCTGTAAGGATAATAGGGATAAACTATTTAAATTATGTATTATCCGAAGCACCGATGTGCTTGATAAGTGTATCAGATTCAAATTAATCTGACGTCTAGAAAAGGGTGAAAATCATATTCAAGGACTCTGATAAATGGAAACCAAGGTGACATAACCGTGGATCGCAGCTGAAAAATGAGCGTTAAAGTTCCTTTAAGTAATTATCTATCATCTCAGCTCATATATGCCACACTCTTAGGCTCACGCCTCCATAATGGAAGGGTTAGTATTTATAGGGTTTTGTTCCGAGTTTTCCTTCGCTTGCATAGATGTCATATGCGTTTTATATCCCTTAGTCGTCCCTTACAATCACCACGGTTAAGATAGGGTATGGTGAATTGTATTCTTACTCCTTCACCACACGGAAAAGTAATCCGTTAAGTAATCGACTCTTACAGAACGCTAAGATATTCGACCCTTTGTCACTAAATATATTAGTTTCTTTTTAATTTACAGAATATTATTAATTTTCTTTTTCGTTTTTTTTTTTTTTTTTTTTTTTTATTGCTTATGGTGGCAAACGAGCAGACAGCACACCTGACGGTAAGTGTCACTGCCGCCCATGGACCTTTGCCAATGGTATAGCTAGGCCGCTGCCAACCAATACAAACCCCGAACCCACCCCAGTTGGGCTGCCGGCTCTCTCGCTCACCAAACGAAGCGCAATAGCACATTGCCATTACTCAGACGTCGATCTTCTGCGAGAGTGTGGTACTACCCCGGACGGACCGGCCCGCGGCTGTAGACAGAAAACGGTCCACAGCGTGGTCCTACCACAATTGCGTCTTTTTAGCCTTTTGTTTATTATTTTGACGGCGGGCTACGGTAGGTTACGCCCCGCTTATCCGTCCGGGGCGACAGAGAAGCGGTGCGTGACCCCGTAGACCCACCCTACAACATACCTCTCGAGGCCGTACAGGTGGGTCACTGGAACGCGGTCATTTTCTTCAGTGGCCCACCCGGCTTCGTCTTTTTAGCCTACAAATTACATAATCTGTGTATCAATAAGAAAAAAATATTTGTGCTTTTCTTTCAAATAATCTCTATAATCCTTACATTCCTTACTAATATAATGCGAAAGTAACTTTGTCTGTCTGTCCCGCTTTCACGGTAAAATTTCTGAACCGATCTAAATGAAATTTGGTACACAGATAGTCTAAAGCCTAAGAAAGGACATAGCCTACATTTCAATGGGGAATATGCATGTTTTTTTTTATTTTTTTAAACGTTTCTACTAGTTATTACATTACCAAAAATAAATATAACACATCCAAAATATAAACCATTAAGCCAAAAAAAAAAATATTAACATCACATCACTATCATATAAGTAAAATTAATGCGGTCGAAATGCGATCTCTGCGGAAAATCTGTAGAGTTAGGCTGACCGACCGTATTCGTAACGACGACGTTCGAGAGCGAGTAGGTATAAAAGAGAGTATTGGTGTAAAGATGCGAAAGGGAATGCTCCGATGGTTCGGACATGTGGAAAGAATGCCGAACGAACGTCTGGTTAAGAAGATATACAATGCGGAAGTGGAAGGATGTAGGTACCGAGGGAGACCGAGACTAACCTACCTAGACCAGATCGGTCATGTACTGAAGGAAGGTGGAGTCAAGAGTCTCCGAAACCGGCGAGCGTGTATGAAGAGAATTATGAATGTTGAGGAAGCGAGTGAAGTATGCAGAGATAGAGTTCTCTGGCACTCTGTTCTCTCTGCCTACCCTGCAAGGGATATGGCGTAATGATATGTATGTATGTATGTACTATCATTTATGGGCGATTTAAACGCGGCTATTATGACACGCTTCTGTGACGTCAGAATACATACACACAAGTTGGATGTCAACAACGAAATGTTTGGTTCACGAAGTTATTGAAAATTAAAAAAGTGAGTGTAAAGTCAACTTATTACCATGGAAAAGAATAAAAAACCGTATTATAAATATTGTGTCGTTCCTATGTGCCAAATTATTATCAAAACTGTACCTAACAAAGTATATTTCCTTATGCCGAGAAATGTAATAAATAAGAAAAAAATTATGCAAGACGATGAGAAAAGACAATGTGTCGTGTTTGAGCAGTTTATACTGTTGTGAAGTTCATTTTAAGGTAAGTAAACACATTAGAGAAGTGATGAAGTACATAAAAGAATCATTTTTTCTTAATACTTGTTTTGTTAACAGATTTCGACGTACACATACCTACCTAGTTTACGTAAAGTTCTTAAAGATATATTCTCAATATCTAATAGGTACATGGGTCTTTATCCATAAAAGTAATATATGTTTAGTCATCTATGATACCTATGAATGAAAACAGGTAAGTTGTTAGAGTAAGAGAAAAGTTCGAAATTATTTATTTATTTATCTTTCTATTGGGTTTCACATATAGAGAATTATATGCAATACAAAATAATGGCATTAGAACAGGGACAAAAAGTGACGTTTGTTAAGTCTCTCATTCACAAGGATTAATACTTGAACACAGAAAACTAATAACTCATGAAATAACTGGGTAACGATAAAAAATAATCACCAGGGTCTTCTTGATACCAGAAGACCCGAGTGTACGATGACGTCACGTTTTGAACAACCAATCGCGTCGCGTTTTAGAAATTTGCGAGCGAATTTCAAAAAAGCCGATTTTTGATAATTAAATTTCACTATTAAATAATTATGAACGTCAAAAATAATTGTATAGGTATGCTTTTTAAGCAATAAAGATTACAAAAATAATATTTTGTTCATTTCGGAGTCACGTGCATATTCCCTATTGGAAAAAGCGTTGTAAAGGGTTGAAAATGGGGATGAAAGATTGTACGAGGAATAGTTACTTTGGATTAACGCTAACTTACGACTATACCACGCGGACGAAGTCGCAGGCTAGAAGCTAGTATTATAATAAAGTATACCTGTACAGTTGAAAGGTGAAAGGTGCTGCGTTAACTGCTACGGCTAGAGGCCCGATGGTGACAAGTGCCTTCTCCATTGCTACTTCATTATGAGCTGGCAGTGTCGCCCAACTTCTAGCATGATATCTCACAGGATATTTGTTATATTTACAACGGCCTTGCTGCAAATAAAATGTTATTTATTTATTTATTACTTGGAAAACCAACAGCTGTACAAAAATATAATTAAAACTAGATTAAGAAACATAAAGCCAACTACAGGTTTTTACGGATAACAATATGGTGTGTACACACCTACGGTAAGTCCTACGACAATTTGTAACATTATATTAAACAATGACAGAAGAAGAAGAAATAAGATTGGTTAGTTATGAAAAAAGTTAATTAAGGTTTAGCTGTCTGCGTGCCACCTCACTCCTTGTATTGAAAGGGTCAAAAGAAAACTCTTTACATAATTTATTTAAATCTTTGCTCGCTCGCACAATATATGAATTTTGCCTATAATTAGAGGACGAATTAAAAAATGACGAAGAATTAGATAATGGAATAGATATTGGTGGATTAAACCTGAGCTGATGATGATGAAACTTTTAACAGTTAATATAGCAGGTGATGAGAAAAGCGTGAAGTTTATTTCTTTTATATCTTCTTTGTTTATGAAGAACTTTGGAGAACTTTTATTATTAGTGGTAGAACCACGCTGTGGACAGTTCTCTGTCTACAGCCGTGGCCCGGTCCGTCCAGGGTAGTACCACACTGAGCAGAAGATCGACGTCTGAGTAATGGCAATGTGCTATTGCGTTTCGTTCGGTGAGCGAAAGAGCCGGAAGCCCATCTGGCTGGGTTTGGGGTTGGTACTGGTAGGTAGCGGCTTAGCTATACCCTTGGTATAGCAAAGGTCTATGGGCGGCAGTGACACTTACCATTAGTTATATGCTTGCTCGTTTGCCACCATAAGCAATAAAAAAAAACTATAATCAAGTGTGTTAAAGTATCTTCTTCAATGGTACAAACTATCAGCCCTTATACTAATAATAATAATACTCAAATATCTGGACTTGGCTCACGAGATTGTCGACATGTGGGATGTGGACTCGGCGATTATTATACCGATAGTTGTTTCGGTCAATGGCTTAATGGCCAAGAGCCTCGACCAACATCTCTCGAGGCTCGCGTTAGGTGGTTGGGACAAGGGTCAGATACAGAAGGCTTCTTCTCTTCTCCTCGACACGGCACGCATTGTGAGGAGTTTCCTCTCTCTGGATCCCTAACCACCGGTAGTTTGGTCCCTACGCCCGCTACCGGAGCTACAGTATTTTTACATTTTTAAATAGATTGTGTGTTTGTAGCTTTTTATTTTATTTTTTATTGTATATGTATGTGTGCGTGTTTGTTTACCCCTTTTAATCTATTTAAAAATGTACAAATATGAAATGTATAAAATAAAAGATAATACTCATTTATTTAAGTAACAAAGACTCATTATTGTTAGTAATACTTAATCTAAATTGTTAGTAAATATTCATAATTAAAAATAGTAAATACAAATAAAAAAGACATATCAAGAAAAAAATATAAATGCAAATTAAAAATACTGATGATCCCAGAGTCGGATTTTACTGTGATGATTGGATGTTTTATATATATATATTTATTTACAATATATTTAGTTAATATTAGCTCCAGTATGTTCTTCAAAACAGAATATAATGTTATCAAATCCTTATTGATGACTCATGAATATGTAGGTTTTTTTGGTCTTCTTAAGAATACACTGAATTTTATAAATAGGTAATGCTGTGGTTAAGTGTTATTCTAGATAAAAATACCTCATAAACAGGAAAGTGAAACACAAAACAGTAAATAATTATATGGTTACGATCAAAATCCTTAGTAATATTATAAATGCGAAAGTAACTCTGTCTGTCTGTCGCTCTTTCACGCCAAAACTACTGAACCGATCTAAATGAAATTTAGTACACAGGTAGTCTAGAGCCTGATAAAGGACATAGGCTACTTTTTAATGCAAAAAAGGGTTGTAAGGAGGGATTAAAAGTTGTAAGGTTTAAAGCCAGAAGCTTGAAACTTATTTTTAGGCTATTGATTAGATATAAATAAATATGACATTAAATTTTCGTAAAAATGTACTCTTAAAGGGGAAAAAAAATAAGGGAGAAAACTTTAGGAAAGTAACCTTTTACGCGGGAGATCGCGGGCAGAAGCTAGTAAGAAATAAATCATTTAAATTTAAAAAAAAATATGCGAAAATTTAATTGAATAATATTCACAAATAAGTTACAATAACTTAAAATTATTACGATCATATAAATACTATTACTTTCTCACACATTGGTGTGTTTAGAGCAGACGTAGATTGTTTGTCGGAGATAACCGCAAAGAGGCTGCCCGCATGGGGACGACCAACTGCCGGAGCGTCGTCGAGGGACGGTACCCGATTTAGATGCTGGATTGGACAGTTTACACTCGTCTGAGGCGATGATAAGAATGATCTGTCAACCAATAACCTGCCTTATACTTTTCTACTATTTGAGCTCCCCTTGTCTTCAATGGTCTGCCCGGGGATGATTTAGTCTAATTAAACATACCAATTGATAACTTCGAGAATTGTATTCCTAACTTACTTACCTTTCCAGTATAAGGATATTGAGTTTCCTTGATGAGTCCGTCTCTAGCTGCATATCTCAAGGCGGCCCTAATCGAACCTCCATCGCAGCCTTTGTTACCATCCTTGTAACTGCAGTCCACAATCTGTTGAGGGCTATTACAAAACAGTAATTGCTATCAGTCTTTAGTACAATATTGTGAGAATTAGAATCCCTGACGGATGCCAATCCTGAGTGATGGTTATATGATTCTACGCATACATACATATCATCACGCCATATCCCTTGCAGGGTAGGCAGAGAGAACAGAGTGCCAGAGAACTCTATCTTTGCATACTTCACTCGCTTCCTCAACATTCATAATTCTCTTCATACACGCTCGCCGGTTTCGGAGACTCTTGACTCCACCTTCCTTCAGTACATGACCGATCTGGTCTAGGTAGGTTAGTCTAGGTCTCCCTCGGTACCTACATCCTTCCACTTTCGCATTGTATATCTTCTTAACCAGACGTTCGTTCGGCATTCTTTCCACATGTCCGAACCATCGCAGCATTCCCTTTCGCATCTTTACACCAATACTCTCTTTCATACCTACTCGATCTCTTACGTCGTCGTTACGAATGCGTTCGATCAGCCTAACTCCACAGATTTTCCGCAGAGATCGCATTTCGACCGCATTAATTTTACTTTCATACTCTTTTCTGCATACCCAACTCTCGCTTCCATACAGTAATGTTGAGACAAGCACTGCGTTATGTATTGCTACACGTGCTTTCTGGCTGAGGTGGTGGCTGCCGAGAAGTTGCCCCAACGCTCCGTTCACTCTATTTCCTGCATTCACTCTTCGCTCTATATCAGTGGTGTACCTTCCATCTCGGCTAAATCCACATCCAAGATATACAAATTCATCCACTTGCTCTAATACATCATTACCTATTGTTACACTTACATCTGTTCTGGCTTCATCTCTTTCAAAGACCATTATTTTGGTTTTGCTCGCATTCACGCGTAGACCCCTTTTCTTACAATCTTCTGTCATTGTGTCGACTAGGGTCTGCAGGTCAGTCGCTGACTGTGCCAGCAGGACTGCATCATCTGCATAAAGCAGAGCAGTGACCACTGAGTCGCCCGTCTGGACTCCCACATTCATATCGTTCAACCTTTGGAGACATTTATCCAGATATATGATAAACAGCCTGGCTGACAGAACGCACCCCTGCTTAACGCCGATATTGACGTCAAATCAAGGCGACATTCCATCATCCAGCCGCACACAGGCTCTACAGCCCATGTAACTGGACTGCACAGCCTGTAGCAGTTTACCGTTAATACCATACTCCGGTAAAATGTCCCAAAGTTCCTTTCGTACAAGCGTGTCAAATGCTCTCTCCAGATCCACAAAACTGCAGAAAACCCTCTGACCTAGAGCCAGATGCTTCTCCACAATGTTGCGCAGAGAGAACACTTGATCCATACATCCCCTTACACTCCTGCAACCTCCTTGTGTCTCACACAGTAAACCATCGGACACCATCCTCATTCTCCTTTCAATACGATATGATTCTATACATATTTTTATAAAAATTCTTCAAACGTGCATATTGAAAAAAAAAAAGCAAGCTGCTTCCCATAATCCCGGAGATGTTTTAACCGATCATCCCGCCCGCCAAGTTTAGCAATTATCGCTGCAAATATACTTTTTCTGAACAGGCTATGATTCGGTCACACTCCAGCTCAACCACCTACAGAAAAGACGTCAAGCAAACTCTATACTCTATCATACACTAGCCTCTTATAGCTATTTCGGCGGACGTCTAGTACAGAGTCCTTGTCTTCAGTGCCGCCTACCCACATACTAAGAGCAGACACGTGGAAATATATAGAATGATATTACCTCAGCTCACCCCAGAAGCCGTGTTTCTTGAACAATTGTGCTTGCAGAGCGTGTGTGACTGCAAATGCATAGCAAGCTCCACACTGATGTTGCTGTTCGAAGCGAGGTCGAAAGCCTTTAGAGCGCCAGTCGAACTAGAAAAAAATTAGAAAAAAAATCGTGTGCATCTCAGGACGCCCGAGACAGAAATGATATATTAAACTAATCGAAATTGAACTGTTTAATATTGAAATTGTACAACTTGAGAAAAGCTTGGGTTATTACCTAAATTTTATGTATATTAATATGATAATATGAAGAAAGGTTATTTATTAATGACATCTGTTACGTACGCTAGGGACAAGTGAAGCTAATGACAGTTATAAGCACACTGTTTATTTCCGATGTATGCATTTACTAGGACGCAGCCCACATACACATACAACATACGTAGGCTTCCCTATATAATATACATAACAAAAACTTATAATATCATATCTTAATACGACTTGCTAACGGCATGGGTTACAGTGAGTGAGGAGGAGCCTGTCTACCGCTGTCGTGCGTAAAAGGGAAGCCAGGCATCCAGGCGCCGTTACGTGTTACGTAACAAAGCGGTTTATAAGAAGTTATCACTTCAAGTGTTTCATCATCATCACAACCCATATATGTCCCACTTTTGGGCTCGGGCCTCCTCCGTAATGGGAGTGAAATTAATCTACTATACCGCGCTGGTCACATCTAGTGTTGGTATAGGGTTTTGTTTCGAGTATCCCTTCTCTCGTATAGATGGTATATGCGTTTTATATCCCTTAGTCGTCTCTTACGATCACTCACGGGTAAGATAGGGGGTGGTAAATTGTATTCTACTGTGGTGACGCCACACGGATAATACACTCAAATTAAGAAAAACAATCCTTCAAGTGTTTAAAGGTTTTTTTTTTTTATTGTTTTTCTTAATTGGCGTATATTTAACACCTCACTGTCACTACACAGAATGTCTAATGTTTTGACCAGAAAAGAAATGCTCCAACGAAAACTTCTCTCCAGCGTTTTGGTAATGGTAAGACCACACCGTAAACAACTTTCTGTCTACAGCTGCGGACCGGTACGTCATAAAAAGGCGTGGTGCTATAAGACAACCCCACTCATGCTCAACGTTGAGATAAGTATCTTCTTCTTCAGTCCACGTAGTGATGATGACCTAATGTAGTGTTTGGTTTCGAATTTCCAGAGACCTCAATATTTCTAATACCAGACAAATAAACTAAAACAAAAAGGAGAAAAGTTACCTGTTTTGGTACTTTGTGGCTTCTGTTCTTACGGAAGGTCGTTTTGTAATGATCTTCAGCAGGATCAAATAACGGAAACGTGTGGAATAGTTTTAGAAATTTCTTAAAATATTCTTTTACATCCTGGAAAGCATTTAAGAATTCTAATGTTTCTGTTTCATGTTCATCTTCTTACAAATTATATAAAATTAAGTATTATATGAAAGCAAAGAGAGTAAAATAGAGACTAAATAAAAAAACATCCACAGCTTGAACAGGAATGTGTGGAAAAAAGCCCAATTGCATCCGCTGCAAGTAATTTGGGTAGATTCCAAGTTATAATTAAGTACTTAAATATAGTTAAGTTTAAGTTTTAGTTTGCAATTAGGTCGGATAAAAAAATATCCACGTAACAGCTAGAACAGAAAAATCAATTTTCAAATTGAATTAAATTGCATTATATACACAGAAAATCTTGTAGTTTTGGTGCCACCTCGATCAATTGGAATGTTTGCGTCTTCGAATGAAAAGATAGAATTGACTTATGACGAAAATGTTACGTACCTACCTACTCGATGATAGGTCAATTATTCCTGTGGTAAATACAAGAATAATTGATCCACCTGGATTACTAAATGGTTATCCTTACCAGATCTCCAAAATGATTAAGGTGAAGCGAATAAGATTGTTTTCCATTTAAAAATTCGCGATTATGTCGTGCAACACGCTGCAAATTGTTACGCCATTTTGACATTGCCGCCAATTCGTGCTGTACAGTTTCATATAACTTATTATGGACAGCCTAAAAAAAGTAGTAGGCAATTAATTTACAAATATTATTTAAAATACCAAACTTATAGCAAAAAAGTAGGAGTCTTTGGCGCATACTTTCGGCATTTACGAGATTTAATTTAACACTATTGTAAAAGAAAGTAGACCCAACATTAACCTTTGTACTAATCCATGATCACCATCATCATATTCCTGCTCTTATCCCAGTTACTTAGGGTTGACGCAATATGTATTTCTCTTCTATCGTGCATATTGCAAAAGTTATTGGCAGTAGTTTAATAATTTAATAATCAGCCTCCTTTTTTTTTTTTTTCTAGGGTTGGGTTATGGTCGGCGCTCTTCTCGCACCACTCCGTCCGGGGCGACAGAGGGGCGTACGCACGCATACCCGTACCCCATCCACGAACCTCGCCTACGTCGTTGGACGTAGACTGGAGCAGCGTGAACTTGTCGTCAGTGGCCGGCCCGACGGAATACCCCCTGAGAGGTACCCTCCCCTTGAGCGACGTCCAAATGTTGAAATGCTCCCGAAACCATCAATGCCCGTCAAGCACCAGGCCCAAACACCTCATATGGGCCCAATAATCAGCCTCCTGCCTGAGCCTGACGTCAACCCTCCTTGGATTTGTAATTTTTAACTAAATCGCATTAGGTAATTGTTTAAGGTCGATATAAACGACTTTTATGATGATCAAAGTAAGGATTGATAATATTCGTAGCTGGCTACTACACAGTAAAACAATATATTTAACCAAAATGTGTGGATTTAGCCGAGATGGAAGGTACACCACTGATATAGAGCGAAGAGTGAATGCGGGAAATAGAGTGAACGGAGAACGTTGGGGCAACTTTTCGGCAGCCACCACCTCAGCCAGAAGGCACGTGTAGCAATACATAACGCAGTGCTTGTCCCAACATTACTGTATGGAAGCGAGAGTTGGGTATGCAGAAAAGAGTATGATAGTAAAATTAATGCGGTCGAAATGCGATCTCTGCGGAAAATCTGTGGAGTTAGGCTGACCGAACGCATTCGTAACGACGACGTAAGAGAGCGAGTAGGTATGAAAGAGAGTATTGGTGTAAAGATGCGAAAGGGAATGCTCC
The DNA here is from genome assembly GCA_905163515.2 of Lymantria monacha. Lineage (NCBI taxonomy): Eukaryota > Metazoa > Arthropoda > Insecta > Lepidoptera > Erebidae > Lymantria > Lymantria monacha. The sequence goes on along the minus strand of LR991107.1, from coordinate 5,458,865 downwards.
GATGGTTCGGACATGTGGAAAGAATGCCGAACGAACGCCTGGTTAAGAAGATATACAATGCGAAAGTGGAAGGATGTAGGTACCGAGGGAGACCGAGACTAACCTACCTAGACCAGATCGGTCATGTACTGAAGGAAGGTGGAGTCAAGAGTCTCCGAAACCGGCGAGCGTGTATGAAGAGAATTATGAATGTTGAGGAAGCGAGTGAAGTATGCAGAGATAGAGTTCTCTGACACTCTGTTCTCTCTGCCTACCCTGCAAGGGATATGGCGTGATGATATGTATGTATGTATGTATGTTATGCTAGACACGATTTGCGGTCAAAGTTTTCACATTTATTCGGGATGAAGAAATTATGAAAATATTACTCACTCGTTTGAAGTTATATAACTATCTTTCAAATTTTCAGCATCGTTGCAACATCAACTGAGGCTTGACCTCAGTTGATGTTGCCTACTATCACTGGCGTTAAGGGAATATAAGTCTTTTAATAAAGCCTGAAGTCAGAAGGAAATAAATTATGTCAATGAGACCCGATTACGAAGTGAAAAATGATGTCACAAGCGGGATTCGAACCCGCGCCTATTGGGATTCCGGCCCAATCGTGCTGCCACTACACCACCGTAACTTATTATAGGACATGTAAATTTCACTTCGTATCATATTTACGTCTTAAGGTGACGGTATGCTATCTACCCGACAATGTTTACACATTGTTATAGGCTTAATACTTCTAAGGATTGGGCCGGATTCCCAATAGGTGCGGGTTCGAACCCCGCTTGTGACATCATTTTTCGTTTCGTATCGGGTATTTATAAATAATTAAGCATATTAAATGCTAAAAATTTCAGTAATTTGAATAACAAGGTTGTGTCATCGTTTAGTACAATTCTAACTGTAAAGTTTGAAGTATTAAGTCTATACAATGTGTAAACATTGTCCGATAGATGGCATACGTCACCTTGAAGACGTAAGATATAATATGAATCGAAATTTGCATGTCCTAAAATAGTTCACGATGGTGTAAGTGGCAGCACGGTTGGGCCGGATTCCCAATTAGTGCGGGTTCGAACCCCGCTTGTGACATAATTTTTCGTTTCGTATCGGGTATTTATAAATAATTAAGCATATTAAATGCTAAAAATTTCAGTAATTTGAATGTCAATGAGACTTAACAAACATATAATTAACGGATAATTATCCGTTAAGCGATTATAATCGTTTGTACGCAAAATTGTCGGATAAATTTTACTATCATCAACATAATTTCAGCACATATATGTACATGTTGCTGGGTTCGAACCTTCTCTATTGTGAGAGAAGAAATTGACCTAATATATAACATCGGTTAAACGGGTCACTACCCTATACTAACCTATAACCTATTCTATGTTGGGTTTTATTTTTTTCAAGACAACACAAAGGCAATAATCCTTGTATAGCTGAAGATTTTACAAAACATATAATTTGGCAGACACAAATTACATCCAAACTAAGACTAACAATTTGTGGATCACATAAAGTACCTAATATCCTGTGCGGGACGATTTCGATATTTCTAGATTTCTACTCTTGCATGTTATTAATATCTTTTCTTAGTCGTTTTTTATGATCACCCATAGGACCTTTATAGTACCCAAAACCCCAAACTATAAGAGTTCAACAAACAAATGACATAGATATACACTTAAACATTTATTACTACATATAACCATGGAAGTAATAAGTACTCTGTACAACAGGAATGAGCTGTTGTCGCAAAATTGAAGCCGAGCAAGAGCTCAGAACTGTACCTTTTATCCCTCTCTGGCGATGGTGACCATATTGAAATATGATTTAAGGACAATAATTATAAAAAATATTTGTGATCCGACGTCAGCAGATCATTACTTCAGATGGATTTTAATCGAAGATGCTAATTATAAACTTGCCCTTTGTGGCACTATACTTTTCCTGTTTTTGCTTGCTTTTCACACTCGCGTCATATAGGTAGGTACTTATCTACTGGTCCTTGTGGGACACAACATGCAGCTGGACTGAGATAAAATTACGATAAGCTGGTGTGTGGTATATTTAATTAAGAAAAACAGTTAAGTTTACATTTAAGTTTAATTCTAAATCAGACATTGCTAAATAAGACAGTCTTGTGAAGTTTCTGCCGCAAACCCAGCTTATTCCTTATATGTTTCATTGATTCTAATTTTGCATTGAGTTAAACGTAAATTGAGATATGAATTCGCTAACGCCTTCACCAATAGAATATCATGTGGATCTTCAAATATAGATTGAGAAGGATGTGCTGATTCTAACGATGTATGTAGTTTGCTATAAAATTCTCGGATGACATACCTACATGATAAATTTATTTTTGTTTACGTTTTTTAACGATTTATTTAATAATCATGTATATCTTGGATGTGGATTTAGCCGAGATGGAAGGTACACCACTGATATAGAGCGAAGAGTGATTGCGGGAAATAGAGTGAACGGAGCGTTGGGGCAACTTCTCGGCAGCCACCACCTCAGCCAGAAGGCACGTGTAGCAATACATAACGCAGTGCTTATCCCAACATTACTGTATGGAAGCGAGAGTTGGGTATGCAGAAAAGAGTATGAAAGTAAAATTAATGCGGTCGAAATGCGATCTCTGCGAAAAATCTGTGGAGTTAGGCTGACCGACCGCATTCGTAACGACGACGTAAGAGAGCGAGTAGGTATGAAAGAGAGTATTGGTGTAAAGATGCGAAAGGGAATGATGATTCTCTGATGGTTCGGACATGTGGAAAGAATGCCGAACGAACGCCTGGTTAAGAAGATATACAATACGAAAGTGGAAGGATGTAGGTACCGAGGGAGACCGAGACTAACCTACCTAGACCAGATCGGTCATGTACTGAAGGAAGGTGGAGTCAAGAGTCTCCGAAACTGGCGAGCGTGTATGAAGAGAATTATGAATGTTGAGGAAGCGAGTGAAGTATGCAGAGATAGAGTTCTCTGGCACTCTGTTCTCTCTGCCTAGGGATATGGCGTGATGATATGTATGTATGTATGTATTTAATAATGTAATAAACAGTGTTCTATGGTGTTGTGATCCAATAACACCACACAATTTGAACAAGAAATTTTGTGAATCGTCCCATTCACGATATATCCAGCAATATAAAAAATAATGTTCAGTTTAAAATCTGAAACACAAGCGTTATCTACGAGATCTAACAAATCATCTATTGATGTCGATCATGTCGACTGATCTTTATTACATTCTTCCACAATAGCTTTCTCTTGGTTCCTAAATTTTCTAAAGAACTTAATGTTAGGGACATTAAGATCTTTAGGAAATTTGAAATCTATACAAAGTTATTTTCATAAAAAAAAAAAAAAATACATAGGTATTTAAGTTATTTGTTCTTGAACTAGGATTGAATAGTCATGCATGGTCACCGTAATTCTTCACTAACAAATTATGTTATTATTATTATTTACGATTTCATGTGGGGTTGTCAGGTCAGGTGTCCGTATTTCATACATATAAAAGAAAACCTATAACCCAATCACAATGTGCTTGCGTTAATAAGGTTTTACACTTAGCAACAAATGATATTCCTTTAATATGTCGGTAATAAATTATTATTTATATTTAAAAACATTTTAGAAGTAAATGTTTTTACTTCATTACATTACATCAATCGCATATTTTTCTACCAACAAGGAAAGGATTGAAATCAACTTAACTCTGGCAATTCTAAGTCCACTGTTAGAACGGGACACAGGGTTCACTGGTTGCCCTCTCACTCGGCTTCATTTTTATTTTGCGCGCAACAATACTCTTACTACCTTAGCATAAGGTTTTATTTTCTTTATTTTTGCTGCAAGATGCACAGATAGAGCTCATTCCTGTTGTACAGAGTACTTATTACTTCCATGCAAATTATGTTATTATTATTATTTACGATTTCATGTGGGGTTGTCAGGTCAGGTGTCCGTATTTCATACATATAAAAGAAAACCTATACCCCAATCTCAAAATGTTTGCGTTAATAAGGTTTTACACTTAGCAACAAATAATATTGCTTTAATATGTCGGTAATAAATAATTATTTATATTTAAAAACATTTTAGAAGTAAATGTTTTTACTTCATTACATTACATCAATCGCATATTTTTCTACCAACAAGGAAAGGATTGAAATCAACTTAACTCTGGCAATTCTAAGTCCACTATTAGAACGGGACACAGGGTACACTGGTTGCCCTCTCACTCGGCTTCATTTTTATTTTGCGCGCAACAAGACTCTTACTACCTTAGCATAAGGTTTTATTTTCTTTATTTTTGCTGCAAGATGCACAGATAGAGCTCATTCCTGTTGTACAGAGTACTTATTACTTCCATGCATATAACTTATTAACAGACTTCTACCACAGATTAGATATCACAACAGAATCCCGTCTACGCGTCTGTAATCGCTATTTATACCCGTTTTCGCCACGAAACCACTCAACCGTAACGCTAATGTTGCCAGAGCATACTCCTTGAATCGCCACCTTCCAATGGGCGATAACAAAACTCACCCAGAATATTTGGCTACGGGCTCTCTCGCTCACCAAATGAAACGCAATAGCAAATTTTTTTTTTTTTTTTAAATAGCATATTGCCACTGCTCAGATGTCGATTTTCTGCGAGAGCGTGGTACTGCCCAAGACTGGCCGATAGTGTGACCATACCACTATTAATATTATTCTGTCATATCTCACGTGGAAATTGTCCTATATGAGTATCGAGCCTTTTTTTTTTTGGGTAGACTACGGTCCGAACACACGCCGCCCGTTCCATCCGGGGCGACGGAAGAGCAGCGCGTGGCCCCATAGCCCACCGTATTCCCTCCCCATCACCATTGGGCCGGCCACTGGTACCGCTTCCTTGCCATCCGTGGTCAGTCCAGCGGGTTACCCTTTCGGACCATCTCCCCTCGACGCCCGGCTAATCTGCCTGGGCGTTGCGCTCACGTGAGTATCAAGCCTACAAGTTCACCACTTAACTATACCAAGCAAAACAGTCAAAAATATATAAAATGTCGTAACTTTAATAATTGATAAAACTATTTTTACGAATTCTATCGCGTTCTTTTTATTGCTTATGGTGGCAAACGAGCAACCAGCACACCCGATGGTAAGTGTCACTGCTGCCCATGGACCTTTGCAATACCAAGGGTATAGCTAAGCCGCTGCTCCCGCTGCCTACCAATACAATCTCCAAACCCACCCAGTTAAGCTTCCGGCTCTCTCACGGAATCCTCCCGTGCCCATGAACGCTATAAAACTACAAGCTGTGTTCAAAATGTCGAGAAATTAAAGATAAAACACAAACACGATAGAATTCGTAAAAGTAGTTTTATTGTAATAGGTACTCACGTAAAAATCAGAAATCATTGGATTATTATTAATCGACGGATTAAGTCTATACATTACAAGCTCTTACCTTAAATTCATGCCAATGAGTTTCAGGCAGATCGTCGTGAATGATCAATCCATTTAGTATATGATTTTTAACGTATTCACTATTTTTATCTAACGAACATTTACTGACGTGTAAACTGTTTAAAAAATCTCCAAAACCCTTACTCCTTTCGATCAATTTCAAAGTGTTTTCAATGAAATTTTCCATTCTTTGAGTCTTCATACATCGTGGCAGTCTATTAGTTTTACATTTATTTAAACTTGACATCAAATAATGTGGTGTTTCCGTAATATTTATATAACCACGGATTATACTTATATTAAAAAATATAATTAATAATTTCAATTTCATATTAACGAGTAGCAAATCTTTTATATATCATCAAACTTCACGTATTATGCAATGGAAATTATCTGCTTAGGTATGGAATAAATGTTTCGACATACATTTAGCTGATTTGGTATTCTTGTGACATCATTGCTGATTCTCGCATAACATAAGTTTCATATTAATAATTAGTATCAACTTTCACGGTAAATATAATTTATCTTATCATTTTTAATATTTTGTTTGCAATATGGCAACATGACTGCACGAATAATGTGATGATTGCGCTTCCTTCGGTGAGTGAGAGAGCCGGAAGCCCAGTTGGGCTTTAGAGATTGTAATGGTAGGCAACGGCCTAGCTATAGCCTTGGTTATTGCAAAGGTCCATGGGCAGCAGTGACACTTGCCATCAGGTGTGCTGCTTGCTCATTTGCCACCATGAGAAATAAAAAAAAATATCAGATTAAGAGTACGCGTAACCGTAGAACATGCATGAAGACTGTGATGAGTGTGAATGAATCGATGGAGGTATGTCAAGATCGTGGTTTTGTGGCAATCCGTAGTCTCTGTCTAGCCCTCTGGGAAACAGTCGTGAGGCTATGTATGTATGTATTTATTTCACAATACAGATTTTTTTCTTAACTATTAAAACATAGATTAAGTTATCAAGTTTATAATCACTTCCGTATGATACTGAGATTTAATTACAGTTCATCGTCCCTTCATTTCCCCTAGGTGTCGTAAAGAACATATTAGGTAATAATCCTTTACGAGTCGTGTAGTGGATCAGATAATGTAGAAAGTAGTTGCAAGGGACGGAAAACTCGAAACAAAACTCTATACTAACACGTCTGACCAACGTAGTAATGTAGGTCAATTTCCCACTCATTATAGAGTAGGCTCGAGCCCAACAGTGAGACGCATATGATTTGAGATGATGATGATAATGATGATGAATGTAGTAAGAGAATAAAGTCTTGAAGGGTTTTTTTCGTCCGGGGCGACAGGAAACACAATATACGTCTCAACGCCGTGCGGGTGGGTCACTAAAACGCGGTCTTTTTCTTCAGTGGCCCACCCGGTAAAGTCTTGAAGGGTAACCGTATTCCAGCTTGTCTTATCAACCGTGATATAATTAATCTCCGGAGAGGAGCATTGTGGAGGAGACTCGCACCCGTTGTCTTTTGCAGTTGTAAAAATATTACTAATTATCTTAAACATGAAAGTGTTTTAACAAAAACAATAAAAGTTACGACTGTATCAAATAAGACAATAAGCGCGGCATTTTTAATCGTCTACAATAAGAACGATAAAGTTGTTCAGTGACTCAGCTCATCAACGCAATCTAGTTTAAGCGTTATTCTGATAATAAAACGTTAAAGAAATCATAGAAACTTTTGAAATACTCTGTCTAATTATCATATTCAAAGTTGTAAGCAAAAATACAACACATATTCGCCATATCTTTTCCTTTTCTTCTTATATATTGGCAATCAGCTACATATATTAGCTATTGGTGCCAGTGTCAAGTTATAAATATTTTCACGTTTGAAAGACTAACTTTCAAGTTAGTCATTGTCTAAGTCAAATTGTCGCCATTAACAGTGCAATGGCCACACTGTTAATGGTATCTTGTGGGAATTTTGATGGAATACGAAAACGTTGTAAAGCACTTTTATATGATATTCACTACATCCCAGTATCTCCGCCGCTTCATATTACATAAAATGCCATCAAAATTATCTAATATAACACGTTAAAACACTAAGATATCGAATATAATACAAGACCACCACATGACGTTTTCAAATTCCCAAATCAATTTCAATTTTTTTTCCTTTTCTTTTTCATCGACATATAAACGTCACCATTGGACACGATTAGGGGACGTCCATTACTCACGTGATCTTTTTTTTAGCATTTTTAACCCCTCCTCCCCCCTTGGTGATACGTGGTGAGGTTTAAGACCATGAAAGAAACCCTCCCCTCCCCCACCAACATCACGTGAATTTAAGTTCCTACAAAGAAGTAGTCCACAGCTCATTATATTCTCGGCTTTTGCTTTAAAGGTCTTTTATACAGACCACATACTTTAAACTTCGTTCGTTGCCTGGCAGCGGCAAGTCAGTCACACTACACGCTGCTTTTCAGTTTAGAAATCGCAGCGTTTGACGAAAAAATAAATACACGTGATATATACTACTACTCCCGATTGTGATATTTCGTGATTTTTGTCAAACATATTTATTTCATTTCAGCCCATCGCTGTCCACTGCTGAACGTAGGCCTCATGGTATGCCACAGAGTGCGGTCCTGTGCCGTTTGCATCCATCGACGCCCAGCAACTTTCACTAGATCGTCTGTCCACCTAGTGATCGTCCTTCACTGCGTCGCCGGTACGTGGTCGCCACTCTAGAACCTTTTTTCCCAGCGGTTGTCGGTTCTTCTAACGATGTGGCCTGCCCATTGCCACTTCAGCGTGCTAATTCTTCGTGCTATGTCGGTTACACCCGTTCTTCTGCGGATTGCCGTATTACGGATTCTATCACGCAGAGAAATCCCGAGCATAGCTCGCTCCATAGCACGCTGAGCGACTTTGAGCTTGATTATGAGGCCTACATTTAGTGACCACATTTCCGTGCCGTAAGTCATCACTGGTAACACACACTGGTCGTAGACACGTGTTTTCAGACACTGAGGTATGTTAAACGAGAAGATCCTCTTAAGTTTCCCGAACGCTGCCCAGCCAAGTTGGATTCGTCGGCTGACCTCTTTCTCGAAATTGGATCTACCTAACTGGACTGTTTGTCCAAGGTAAACATAATGATCGACAATTTCAAGAATCGCATTGCCAACTAGGAACGGCACAGGAATGACATGGGCATTTGACATGACTTTTGTCTTGTCCACGTTCATTCGTAACCCCACCAGTTGGGATACCCTGCTGAGATTGTTGAGCATGGTGCCAAGGTCCTCCATGGATTCTGCCATAACGACGATATCGTCTGCAAAACGAAGGTGAGTGATGTATTCGCCGTTAATGTTAATACTTTATTCAGTCATCACATAGAAATAAGGTCCCCAGTGCTCACGCTGTACCAAACCAGTTTATTATCATATCTTCAGATAAACCAAATAACAGTCCTTACAATAGAACTCGAAATCAAAAACCTCACTACAACACAAATATATTGCCCAAACTGAAGCAATGTGGATTCTTCCGTGATTGACACACAATTATTTGTGGTAGGACCACGCTGTTGACAGTTCTCTGTCTACAGCCGCGGGCCGGTCCGTCCGGAGTAGTATCACTCTCGCAGAAGTTTGACGTTTGAGTAATAGCAATGTGCTATTGCGCTTCATTCGGTGAGCAAGAGAGGCGGCAGCCCAACTGGGTGGGTTTAGGGTTGGTATTGGTAGGCATCGGCCCTAAAGGTCCATGGGTGGCAGTAACACTTACCATCAGGTGTATTGCTTGTTCGTTTGCCACCAAAAGCAATAATATCCACGAAATACCACGCAACTAGAGCATGTGAAGACGAATTTTCATTTATTTTTAGGGTAGGACATAATGGTCATAATAAGTTCATGTTAAGGTGCGCGTGCCCAGAGGTTCCACTTGGACGAACATCCCATAAGTCAATGTATTCTTATTCATTTACATTTCACTTTATTTTTCGTTGATATTGTTTTAATTCTAAACAATAATAGAAATATAATAAACGTGATTATTTAAAAAAAATATTGGTATTTTGCCTGTGTGTGTGTATAATTTATTTGTTGATTGGTGGATTTAAGTGAACGATTTTCCTTCATGCTTTATCTAGGCTTAACTAGAGTACTAGATTGGATTGGATATGATACAAAACTTTCTGGCGTATTTAAAAATCGTCATATTTACAATGATTTCATGATTAGATTATATATAATGTACATTTTTTTGTATGGTTTTTTCCTTACCATTTTACATTTAATAGTTATTTCTTATTTATCATCAAATCGTATGTATGATACTAACATACGTTAGTATAGTATTGAATCATAAAATACCTATCTAATTATATAGTTCACGAGAACGCAAAAATAACATTACGCGCACACCGCACGTGTCACCAAGGTCAAGTGCGCATCAAAAATGTCCAATAATTCAAAAAAACTATTTAACAAACACAAAACTTAAACTATCATTAAGTATTGTGTAATATTATCACGGAAGTAGTTGCATTCTGATATAGATCTTATTCCCTGCCCCTTGTAATTCTGTTTCGTTTCGATCTGCCATTCTTAGTTTCTTATGTATGCGCTACACGGTTTCAAACAGTGGTTTGAAGCAGTAAAAGCAGAAATGCGCTTTGCTGGCTACATGGTTTAAGAGTAGTTTGAAACAAACAGTGTATAAGAGAACGTGGCGCGGATAGGACGTCTTTACGCTCGCGTACCGTGACACAATGACGTCATGGCGCCTTACCTATCAAAACAACAAAAAAAGGTTACTCCAAATTTTTGTTCAAAGGCTCAAATGGGAGCCAGTCTGATGGTACGATATTCAAGGCAACATCATGTTATTCAAAGCTTACGAACAATGAATTGCATTTACCTAAAGCCTGCCTATTTTTATTTTTTTTTGGCGGCGGGCTATGTATTGGTCATCCCGCTAAACCCGTCCGGGGCAACAGAAGAATCTCGCTCTAAAATATATCTGTACCATCTGCTTTTTGGAACGCTTCGCTTTCGGCATTCTTGCGTCCCGTTTTCGAGTTTTAAGACAACCGCTAAATTTAAATCTTGAAAATTTGTATTGGAAAGTTGTGTTTTACACAATTTATTGAGAAAAAGTCTTGACAATTTTTTGAGGAAAAATTTATTTGCTAAAATATCCAACGCATTTCTTTTTTTGTGTAATATTTTTATAAGCTTCACAATTTAAGTCCCAGAGGCAGGGCAAGTCTTTGTATAACTCGAGAAGTTGAGTAATAACATCGCGATCACGTTCTGTCTGCTCACGCGCAGAACGTCGTCATGTGCGTCTGCGCTCACCTCTGCAGCGTGACTGTCATTTGTTTGGTTTGAAGCAAGCGGCTAGACGGTTTCAAACAAGATTTATAAGAACGTTTGGTCAGCGGTGTGTAGCGCAAGCCTCGCTGCCAAGGGCGTTTAGAGGTCATACGAAATTTGGCATAAAACATCTATCTACACTGTTTGAAACCGCTGCTTCAAACCACTGTTTGAAACCGTGTAGCGCATGCTTTAGAAGCCGCCAAAATCCAAAACTGATGTTAACAACCAACATACAGCCCGTCGGCGGCTGTGACGTAATGCTATGATTAATAATTATAAGCCATGTATAATTAGTACTTCTAAATACCTTGTATAATAATAGTATATAATTAAATATATAATCTTACATAATTCCATTAAAACTAGATCTTAAATATGTTAATAAGTAATTGTTGATTTTATATGTAGGTAGGTACTAAAACATTATAAATAGGATAGCAAATTGATTGTAAAGAACCATTCGTATTATAGCATCGAGTTGAAACAGTACTCCGCTAAAAATATAAACTGTATTTAAATACGTTATTAGTGTTTCAAATTACAACCCTGTCAGTACATAATATCTCAGAAGTGGGATTATTTTGAAAATGTCAGGACCATATCGTAACGGTTTGGGTAAACGTAAACAAAGTTGTAGTGAGTCAACAACGGATTCTGAAGATAAAAATGAAGATTTTTTTTCTTGTAACAACCGTGATAACAATAAATCTAGTAAACGACGACATGTTGCTCCTAGTGATGCAGAGGTAGTTCCCAAATTCCGGCCGGAAGATAACAAAAGCAATGTTGTATGGTGGCTCCACAAAATAGACCAATTGGGCGACGTTTACGGCTGGGATGACACCGATCGGACTTTTATTATGCAGCTTCGATTACGTGGCTCAGCGCGGGAGTGGTATGATGACCTCGATGATTATCATTTAACTTGGCATGAATGGAAGCAACTGCTTCAGGTAGCTTTTCCTCGATCAACTGATTACGTGGATAAATTGGAACGTATGCTGGCAAGAACTAAAGAAGATAAAGAGACCATGACGAAATACTATCACGATAAATTATCCTTATTGAAGAAATGTAACATCAACGGTCAGGATGCTATCTCGTGCATAATTCGTGGACTACCTCATGACTAAAGAGTAAATGCCAAAGCATATAATTGCGAAACGCCTGAGCAGCTATATTATGGGTATCTATCATCAATGGAAAACTTCAAACAAATGGACACGGTAACTGTACGGAAGTCTACCTCTAACATATGGAGAAGGGGTGCTAGCAACGGTACACCGTACTCTACGGCAAACCATCAGCTCCAGCCTAAGAAATGCTATACGTGCCGACGAATAGGTCACGAGGCACGGGATTGCAGACAACAACAGTATTGTGACAACTGTCGTCGCAGTGGACACACTACAACGGCCTGTTGGTTTGGTGCATCGTCATCGCGACAGCAGTCGCAAAAGGTTAGTCGAGTATTACACATTACTTATGATATTTATGCAGATATTTACAAGAGGGTAGTCACGGTAAATGGACAACAGATCAACGCTTATATAGATACTGGCAGTAAATTTAATATACTTTGTGCATCATTAGCTGAAAAACTAAAAATTAAAATAGACCCTAGCACTACTGTAATGAAAGGTTTTGGAGAAGCATGTGTAAATTCACTCGGCTCTTGTTACTTAAATGTTTCAATAGATAACGTGCAATTAAGAGGAATAGTTGAATTATCTGCCTATATAACAACAGGTATTGATTTATTAATTGGGCAAACAATGATTAATAACGAATATGTTAGTTTGGTCACGTCGGCTACGTCTGTACGTTTTGTTCCAATTGAAATTGTGCAAGATGTAATTGCGGATATTAAATTAGATGCGTTAGATTTTATTGTAAAGGTTTCCGTTCGTTTAAAACATAATGTTGTAATACCCAAGCAAAATCAATTATATGTAGAGGTTTACATTGAGGATGATAACTTTGCTGGATCAGATCTCACATTCTTAACGCATACAGTGTGGATGCAGCTAGGTAATGCAGTGTACCTAATACCTTCTGCGATAATTAATTTAAACCGACCCTTTCTAAAAATTGTTAATTTAGGTCGCACTGATTTAGTTTGGCAATCCCATAGACTAATAGCTAGGGCGGAATTGGTAACTATACCAATGCAAACCAGGGGGTCTGGCGTACTTACTGTTGATGATAATCCGAATACTAATAATATACAAATCGACTTGACAGACATAAGTAAGGGTGATTTAAGTGATACGGAGAATAAACAATTACTATTGCTTTTGAACAGGTATTCTCGTTCGTTTGCGAGGGACACTAAAGAATTAGGTTGCACCGATCTCATAAAAATGCGCATTAAGACAATCAACAACCAGCCTGTGTTTTGTAAGCCCTATAGATTATCAAACAAAGAAAATGAAATCGTCAATGCGAAAGTAAAAGATTTATTAGAAGCGGGTATTATTAGGGAATCAATGTCCGATTATTCTAGTCCCGTAATACTGGTTAGGAAAAAGGGGGGAGATTATAGGCTTTGCGTTGATTATAGGGCATTAAACGCCAATACTGTTAAAGATCGATATCCTTTGCCACATATTGAAGATCAGGTGAATAAGCTCTCTGGCAAATTCTTTTTCACAACTCTTGATCTTTCCCAAGGCTATTACCAAGTCGGTCTTCATGAAGACTCTATATCGAAGACTGCATTTGTAACTCCATCTGGTCAGTACGAATTTTTGAAAATGCCTTTCGGTTTGGCTAATGCCCCGGCTGTATTTTCCCGTTTAATTCAGATGACACTAGGTAGAGTCGATCAAAATATAGCCCTTTATCTTGACGATATAATGTTACCTACAACTACAGTACAGGAAGGCTTAACGTTATTAGAAAAGGTGTTACAATTATTAAAACAGGCTAATTTAAAATTAAATCTAGGTAAATGTTCTTTTCTGAAACGCACTGCCACGTACTTGGGTCATGAAATCTCGGCAGGAACGATACGACCAGGCGAAGTTAAGATAAAATGTGTTGCAGAATACAATAGGCCACGTAACGTTCACGAAATTAGACAGTTTATTGGTTTAACTTCTTATTTTAGAAAGTTCATCCAACATTTTGCCCAAATTGCCCGTCCTCTTACAGAGCTTACAAAGAAAGACGTCAAATGGCAATGGGGTGACGCGGCAGAGAAAGCATTTCAAACTCTTAAACAATGTTTGACTGAAAAGCCAGTTTTAGCCATTTATAATTCAGATGCTAAAACCGAATTGCACACAGACGCCAGTAAGATAGGATTAGGCGCAATTTTTATGCAATACCAGCAAGACGATCGTTTAAAACCGATTGCATATTTTAGTAGAGTGACTAGTTAAGAAGAAAAACTTTACCATAGTTACGAACTAGAAACTCTTGCTGTGGTTGAATCTCTTAAGCGCTTTCGAGTTTACCTGCTAGGACTGAAAGTTAAAGTTGTTACCGATTGCTCAGCTTTAAGAACGACCCTTGTGAAACGTGATTTAATTCCCCGAATAGCTCGTTGGTGGCTCACGATACAAGAATTTGACCTTGAAATTGAATATAGGCCAGGCGAACGCATGAAGCACGTAGATGCATTGAGTAGGAACCCTGTGATTAATACATTACTCATGATTGAAAATTCTGACTGGCTAATAACTTTACAATTACAGGACGATAATATTCAAAACATTATAACTAGACTACAGGATAACTCTGACCCAAATTTATCTGCGAGCTATATCGTTAAAAACAACATTCTTTTTAGAAAAACCGTTGCTGGGGAGCGCTTAGTTATACCCAAACTAGCTAAATACGGCCTATTGCAAAAACTTCATGATCAGATAGGACACCCTGGTTATGAAAAGTGCGAAAGTGCTATCAAGGCCCAGTTTTGGTTTGAAGGAATGACCAGATTTATAAAAAAGTACATAAACTCTTGTTTACAATGTGCTTTTAATAAGGGCAACCACGGTAGGATGGAGGGTGAATTATTTCCAATTAATAAGCCCGCCATACCCATGCATACCTTGCACATTGATCATCTAGGCCCATTTTCTAAAACTCGAAAGGGTAATTGTTATATCCTCGTACTCATTGATGCTTTCACTAAATTTGTATTCGCACGGTCAGCTAAAAATTGTAGTTCAGTTGAAACGATACGGTTACTAAAAGAAATCATTATGCAGTTTGGTAATCCAGCTAGAATTATAACAGATAGAGGCAAAGCTTTTACGAGTAGGTATTTTAAGGAATTTGCTCAAGAAAATCAATTTAAACATATATTGAACGCCATAGCGAGCCCTCGTTCCAATGGTCAGGTAGAACGAGTAAATCGTACTATTCTAAATGGCCTTAATACTATGTCGGAAAGTGAATGTACATGGGATAATAAACTGGATGATATAGTTTGGGGCATCAATAATACATGTAATGCCACTACAGGTTTTGCGCCGTTTAATCTTATGTTCAGTCACAAAAACTCTAAGTATCCATCCTTCCCTTCGGATACACCTTTAACTCCTGAATCTCTACAAAACGATCTACAAGCTAATAGGGCAACTGCTAAGCTTCGTATCGATAGAAACATGACTATCATGAAAACTCGATTCGACAGTAAACGTAGGCAGTGTACCAAATATAATGTAGGTCAGTTAGTTCTTTGGAAAGGTGGTATATCTAGAGATGCAACTACTGGGGTTACTAGAAAACTGAGTGGACGATACACAGGACCTTATAGAGTGTGTAAGGTGGAACATTCATTGGACCGATACACCATTAGAAGTATAAAGGGCATGAAAGGTTACAAAAAGTTTAACGCTATAGTTCGTGGTGAGACTTTACGACCGTATAAACCAGTTATGTCTGAGGATGATAGTTCAGGTAGCGATCGGGAGTTGGACAGAGAGGATTTAATTGATCTTTTAGAGAGTTAGAAATTTACTTTATATTAAATATTAAGGCCTGTTGAAATTGGTCAATAACTAATCCTAGCAATAGAAATTATTCTTAACTGAAATAATTAATTTAAGTGATAGTTGTAAAATTATTAATGTGTCAAAATAGATGGACTAATTTGCTGTTATTTGTAAATTTCATTTTACCCAACCAACTGACAAGTGTAATAAATTAAACCAGTTACTCATGGACGGCTATGTGATCAAGTCCTTGGTAATTGAAATCCGGTACATATATCTTCATGGACGGCTATGTGATCAAGTCCATAGTAATTGATATCCAGTATATAAATACATGGACGGCTATGTGATCAAGTCCTTGGTAATTGAAATCCGGTACATATACCTTCATGGACGGCTATGTGATCAAGTCCTTAGTAATTGACATCCAGTATATAAATACATGGACGGCTATGTGATCAAGTCCTTGGTAATTGAAATCCGGTACATATATCTTCATGGACGGCTATGTGATCAAGTCCTTAGTAGTTGACATCCAGTATATAAATACATGGACGTCTATGTGATCAAGTCCTTGGTAATTGAAATCCGGTACATATATCTTCATGGATGGCTATGTGATCAAGTCCATAGTAATTGATATCCAGTATATAAATACATGGACGGCTATGTGATCAAGTCCTTCGTAATTGAAATCCAGTATATATACACGGACGGCTATGTGATTAAGTCCATTATAATAAAAATTGAGGGCAGTTGCCATCGCCAACATGTATAAAGAAGTTATCAAATAATTCTGAAGCCATTTGATGTATTTATCTATACCAAATACATTCAAAGTATTAAAAACGTGCAACACATGAATAAAACTCTTCATAAATACTGTAGCTTATTAACAGACGAATACATTACTTTGTTACTGCTGTATGTTTTATTTCAGGACCATGGGGTTGCCGCTGAAGCACACAACGCAAGCCGTGGGACACGGCCTATGTAAGGATGGCCGAGTGTTAACAACCAACATACAGCCCGTCGGCGGCTGTGACGTAATGCTATGATTAATAATTATAAGCCATGTATAATTAGTACTTCTAAATACCTTGTATAATAATAGTATATAATTAAATATATAATCTTACATAATTCCATTAAAACTACATCTTAAATATGTTAATAAGTAATTGTTGATTTTATATGTAGGTAGGTACTAAAACATTATAAATAGGATAGCAAATTGATTGTAAAGAACCATTCGTATTATAGCATCGAGTTGAAACAGTACTCCGCTAAAAATATAAACTGTATTTAAATACGTTATTAGTGTTTCAAATTACAACCCTGTCAGTACATAATACTGATGACAATTCGCTTCATCTCTTTCACTGCACTAAACGATCGCTTAGTTAGAATGAAAGCAGGCGAATTTTAATGAAATTCGCTTTCTCTCATTCTAACTAGACGATCGATTGGCGGAGTGAGAGTTAGTAAGTTTTTAAATATTGGTTTGGTTTGCAAAACTAGCAATAGAAAACGATTGCGCGATGATTAGATTTATATTAGTTTGTGTTTTCGTCGTTTTGTTTTGATATGTCGTGTTGATTTAGTTTCTGTCGAGATACGTTTTCTAAAATCAGTTTGTATATTGTTGAATATCGATACGATACGATTTCTGACTGAAAACCGAATTCAGATTCGTTTTGATATATCGGACGCATGCCTATTTTCCAGTCGTGATGGGTTAACAACTCAAATGTCGTTACCTCTTATAACCCCGTGTAAATTATAAAAATCGGTTATATGTGCCTCAATGTCGGCAGCAAAGCTCTTTAAAACTCATAACAGTAATTGCGATCACCAAATCGCCAGCCAAGTGACACATTAATAGTTCAACCTTACGTTCACAGAGAGTCCAAAAACGGACATATTTTTAAAGACACCACACTGTACTAAGGAAATAACCCTTATATTGCGGGGGACTTTACAACCATACAATTAACAAAACCAAATTACACCCAGACTCTGAACAACGGTTTGTGGATCGCATAAAGTTTTGTCGTGCGTGGGAATCGAACCCTCGCCACTGGCAGGAACGATCTTAATCACTGTGCAATCTAAGTCAGACAGTTGAAAGTGTGAGGGAATAATGAATGGAATAAAACTATATAATATTTTATATCTAGAACTCTTTTTCTTTTTCACAATAATATACATTCATTGTTATTCATAATTTACAATATATCTTTTATATAATATGTATATTTCATCCCCCATTTTCATGAAATATGAATTTTCTATAGCATTACGTAGTAAAAATAAAAATAAAACAAAAAAACGCGTGATTACAGTACTTCATATACAGATGCCAATGTCTTAATACTATGAGAAAAAAAAAAATAAAGGCACAGGCAGCATCCATTTCTTAGAAGAAAAAATATAACATTTTTTTTAATATTTTAAACCTCACACATTGGTATTTGTTATAGAAAACACATATTTCATGATATTTGTATTACACCGATAATTCTAGCGTAGTCGTGAAGGCGCTTGTATTAAATCTAAGTGCTTCTACATAAAAAAAAATATTCTTATTCAAGTTAAATAACATAGAAGACTAAGAACTTAAATACAACCTCGTCCATTCTTGAAATACCATTTTTGATAGAAATTTTAGACAACAATCTGAAACTCTTATGAATTTTGAATACAGTTCGAAGATTGCAAGAGTCGTTAAAAACTCTACACTTGGTTGTAACTTGGCCCTGTATTGTTTAAATAATAAATATTAGAGGAATTGGTTTACCTTGTAGTGACGGAGTAAGAATGAAATTCAGCAATTTTTTTCTTCTGGATGTCGTAAAAGACGACTAAGGGATATGGTATGCATATAACATTTATGTAAGAGAAGGATAACTATAAATAAGAGCCTATACCAACCCCCCTGGCGGGCGTCATAAGTCAATTTCTCTTTTATATATAAGCTTACGAACAATACATTAATAATTATTTTTTGTAAATCTAGCTTTTGCTTTGCTAAGAATTTTTTAGAAAATTAGTCTCGAATCGAAAAATAATAACCGTACGAAAATCCAATGTATCGAAGCAATAATTTATAGGGGCGTGTGATGACACGCCCCTATACATTTTACTACAAATTTACAAATTTCACATTTTCTACAAGTTTACTATAAATCAAAAAGACTGCTAAGTAGGAATAAAATGTAAATATATAACGCAACTAATATATAATGCAGTAAAAAAGTCTGATTAAAGACGAGAGCGCGCGAAATTATCTTCTGATACGCAGCGACTACATTAGTTGAATTGGTACAGCTATTGGAATACATTTCAGAGGAGGTTAAAAGGCTCGCGCAGTTTTTATGATGGGCTTATATTATTGGGCTATATTATTGTATAGTAGCAACATATGTATTAATATTCCTTTTTCGTCTTTTACGATATTCACGGGCAAAATAATTAGGTGATGAATTGTATTCTTATTCCGTCAATATAAGCAAAGTTATTGTATAATTCATTAGTATTTATTTATTTATATAGCACTCGACTAATATTGATATTCGATACTTTCAAAACTTCCATTTAAAATAATATATTATAGCAATTCAGCGATTATAACAACCGTCACACAAAAGTATAGCCATGACAGAATTGACTGAAACGCTTTTCTGGAAAATCAATTTTAAATAAATAATATAGAATCAATGGTTAACATAATGATTTCTCAATATTTACGCGAGTATTACACATTTGAAATAAAACTAGTTTTACGGATTCTATCACGGAAGGATTGACTAACAGCCATCCCGTGATCATGATTACTATAAAGTTATTCGAAACGTCGGGAAATTAAAAATCAAATACAAACGCGATAAGAATCCCTAAAACTAGTTTTATTTCAAATAGAATCAATGGTTTAATTTTTTTTTTAATTATTCCTATTTATTACATTATAATCAATAATAATAGTATTATTATATCAAGTTAAAACTTTGCTATATAATGACGAAGATTATTTTAAAAAACACACTTCGGATTACAAACGGTCAGTCAATTCTTAAATATGGACGAATCAAAATAAACACATGGCATTTTTATATAAAATATTTTATGAAAAACACACCCTGTTTTTTTTTTATTTATTTTGTAAATGAGAACAAGCTTTTATAAATACAGATGCATTTTTTTATTTTGGATGCAATAAAATCATACTAAATTGTATTTAATATTTTACTATCAATAAAATTATTGAAATAAACTGTATTTTATAATGATATCTGTTGTTTACACAAGTATTAAACATATGAAATAAAACATTTTTTATGATAGACTAGCGACCCGCCCGCTTCGTTTCTGTTACGTCAGTTCAGTTGTGTAGTTTACTTTCGCTACATAGAATTCCTTTCGGTGACGGAATTTCTTAAAATCCAACTTTCTTTGACCTTTACAGGGTAGAAAGAAAGTCCACACGAAATGCCAAGTCTGTAAGAGTTATTTAAAAAAAAAATTACATCCCAGCAAACCCCCTTGCGGGTGGAATATCGTAAAATCCGTTCTTAGCTAACCTCTAATCGGCGAAAGGAATATTCTTACCAAAATTTAAAGTCTGTAGGCCTTATGGTTCCAGAGATATCGTGAAGAGTCAATACATAAGTGGAAATCTCTTATACATATATGTATAAATTATTATCGTTAGATTTCGAACACTTTTCATCATTCAAATTAATGAAATTTAGCATTTAACATGCTTGATTATTTATAAAAACTAGGTTACGAGTGAAAAATCATTATCACACATGGGGTCCAAACCCACACCTATAATAAATCCGTTCCAATCGTGCTACCACTTAGACCAGCGTGAACTGTCGTATGACATTAAATTTTCGCCTCGTATTATATGTACAGGAGACGTGTGCCATCTACCCGACATTGTTTACACATTTTACATGTCTGACAATCATTTTTCGCTAGTAATCAAGTTTTTATAAACTTTTCATCATTATTACTAATGTCACGGGAGGACTGAGTCACAACAGTCCTCCCGTGACCGTTAAATACTAAAGTGTTCGATACATCGGTAAAGCAAAACATCTAAGACACTCCAATCAGTAAAGATAGTTTTATTTCACAATAACTGTTCAATTTATAAACGTGAGGAAGAGTTTTTTTGAAGCTATATATCATATGTATATAAATACATATATTATCCGCGTGTTGACGGAGTAAGAATACAATTTGCCACCTCCTATCTTACCCGTGGGGTCGTAAGAGACGACTAAGGGATATAAAAGGCATATAACATCTATACAAGAGAACGAAAACTCGAAACGGAACCCTATAACAACACGTCTGACCAGCGTGGTTTAGTGGGTCAATCACCCTCCCATTACGGAGGATCGAGCCCAACAGTGGGACATATATGAGTTGAGATGATGACGATGATGATGATGATGATATAAATACATAGATTACATCCAGTTTTAATATGATTTTATATCAAATTTCACATTAAGTGATTTTTTTTTATTTTTGCATCCGTATACAAGTCATAACAATAGAATAACATACTTAAAAAGCGTATTAACACTAAAACATAACAAAAAGACCATGTAGCAACTTTATAAGAAATTTTCACTTTTTTTATATTTTTTTTTTATTTACATTTATTATTCGGTGGTTGGTTTTTTTTATATATAATTTAAATGTTTCTACGTGAACATGTCTTTTTACCTATTATTTATTACATTAATTTATTATATTACCAAAAAAAAAACACTCGAGTATTTATAATAAAGGCTAAATTTTTTTTTAAATGATCACGTTAGTACAATTCATATGAAAAATTATTAATATTATCTTAATTTAATTACAAATTAATTAATATATAATGCGCAAATTAAAATATATCAGATCATTCAATTAGAAATTAATCAGCCCGTGAAAAAATCTAGTGTTAGAAAAGCTTGAGCGGGAAAATCCATTGCCAATTCTATTTATTGCGAGAGAAAGTCATGGAACTATCGTATTATGGGTTATTCATAATTAGTACAGTACTTAAAGAATATTTAAATTATTAAAATAAATATTCCTTAAACACTAATATACAGGGTGGAAGTGGACCGCTCCCGAAAACAAAGACGGGTGACCCTACTAGTCCTACTTGTAATGATAGGCTAGAAAAAAAATCGAATCGAATGGAAAAAAAAATATTTTTACAACAATTTTTGGAAGTTTTCCACACATCGTATTAGGACCGTGCCTTGTAACGATAATTTAAATAAATATTACTTTACTCAGATGAGAAAATACGCAATGTATTCAAAACTCAGATCAGCTGTTCCAGAGGTGATGCCTACATGCCCGCGATGAATGACCGCGGTACTGGGCAATACCTAGACGCGCGCGGTAACTTACTTACTTACTGATGTTTTGATTATTGAATACATTGCGTTTTTTCTCATCTGAGGAAAGTTACGTATTTTTTATGAAATTATCATTACACGGCACTGTCCTAATATGATAAAATGTAGAAAAACGCAAAAAATGCTGTAAAACAATTTTTTTTTTTCATCCGTATCGGTTTTTTTTTTCTAGCCTATCATTACAAGTAGTTCTAGTAGAGCCTTTGTTTTCGGGAGCGGTCCCTATATGTTTTCACCAATACCTAAGGTTTAGGTAAAACCTAAGGCAATAAGAGACGCATTAAGGATTGATTGATGTTCTATCCAAAAATTAATATCTAAATTGCCTTAGATGTAATCTAATACTTAGATGCCCTTGGCGTAAATAGTTAAAACAATTTTTATCTTACTGTCGAAATTTTTGTTTTATTTCAAATAACTGAATAAAATTTTTTCAAGGGCCAATAGTATATAAAATTGATTTTTAAACGAAAATTTTAACAACTGAGAAACATGTCCTAATTTGTAATATTTCATATTTTAATCACATTTCTTTTTAAACCCGACCCCACATTCATTGATAGAAATGCATTCATACTCTTTAAAATCAAAAAACGACACCGATTTTTTATATTTAACCGAGTATAGATATATATGAAATGGAACTATTTTTATGGGTTTTACCCCCATTTATTTATCCCACTGAATGGTAATGGGCAGGCCACATCGCTCGTAGAACTGTCAATATTTGAGGAAGAGCATTCTTGAATAGCGACCACGTCTTAATATTCAGCTCGTTATACAAAGGTATATGGAATAAAGTTTAAGAGCCGCAGAGAACTTTATCGGGTTGAGAGCCCTCAGCGCTCACCCAAAGCTCATGTAAAGCTCTAAAAGCCATCTGCGGCTAACAGCTAAACACACAAAAAAAAGGCAGAGTACTGTTTTCTTATTTTCATGTAATGAATGGCATTTTAGTTACAATTTAAGACAATAGTATTACTAATCACTGGCTTTTTCCGTGTGGTGACGGAGTAAGAATACAATTCACCAGCTCATATCTTACCTGTGGGTGATCGTAAAGGTTCATTTCCGTGCATCGCGTTTAAACGCGGCCGCGCGCGTTTAAACGCTTACGACAATAGTCAATGTATGCTGCCGTTTCCGAAGTCCGCGACAGTCGTAAGCAACGAATGACGTAAGCTGCGCCATACATTTTCATACATTGGCTATTGTCCAATGAGCCGCGCGCAACAGTCGTAAGCATTTAAACGCGGGCGGCCGTCTTTAAACGCGATGCACGGAAATGAATCTTAAGAGACTAAGGGATATAAAACGCATATAACATCTATGTAACCAACACGTCTGACCAGCGTGGTATAGTAGGTCAATTTCCCTCCAATTATGGAGGAGGATCGAGCCCAACAATGGGACATATATGAGCCGAGATGATGAATCACTGGATTAATAAATATTGATCGAAAATATGGTATTTCTTGATAGTTTCTTAACTATCAAATTTTGTTTTGATTTTGATAGCAAATGTGCAAGACCACATAGTTGGAAATGTAGTAACTGCCGCATATCGTCTTCAGATATTACTGAGATACGTCGCTTAACGTAAGGAAACATACCCATACTACTTACGTAGCTGTTTAGGGAGGTATGGAATCATCTAAAATACCACACTGGAACAAATTTGGGGCGTACATTTGTGGTCAACGAGTGAAGGCAGAGGGGGAGAGAAACTGTAAAAATGGGCACGTAACGTATACTATACTAAAGTTAGATTCCGGCCGTCTCCATTTTGAAATATGTTTTAAATTTCTATATTTAATAGAACTTTTATTATATTAGTTAAAAACATTTTCGTCACACGCGAATCTAAGAATTTAACCCACCAATATGTTAAAATAACTTCACTTAACGAATGTTAAACGCTAGCAAGCCAAAATCGTCTATAAATTCAACCCAAAGGGCATGCGTTTAACAATTAACATAAATGATAAAAATATATATAAAAAAAAAAAGAAACCATAACAACTTACAGTCAGTTAACATAATAATAACAAATTTTATTAAAATTTTAATACAAAGTATTATCTATCGAGATTTTTTTTATCATTCATGCAAATGGTTAAACGCATTTGCTTGTACAGTAACCATTCTTTAAAAAAATTACAAACATTACTTGACCAATTAAAAGTGGAGATTAAAAAAAAATACTGTTATCGGCAATTTGGTACCTCTTCTGTTGGTGAACTAAACGTTTACGCAGTCATGGCGGCCAGTTACCATATAAGCTGAGAGAATAAATAGGTTAAAAATACCTCACCACTCCATTTTTATTTGAGGAATGAGTTGCAGCACTTTCCCTGGTGATTAATAGCAGGAATCGCCAACTCGTCTGCTGAACGTGGCGATCGTGGTATTATCCCCTCTCTAAAGGCATATATCTACTAATAATGTACACCGATTGACTGAATAATAGACAGAAGGTCCGAAGGAAGGAAGATTCCCATACACAAAACATATTTCAGTAATAAATATTCCGTGTATATTTGGTTCGGACATGTGGAAAGAATGCCGAACGAACGTCTGATTAAAAAGATATACAATGCAAAAGTGGAAGGATGTAGGTACCGGGGGAGACCGAGACTAACCTACCTAGACCAGATCGGTCATGTACTGAAGGAAGGTGGAGTCAAGAGTCTCCGAAACCGGCGAGCGTGTATGAAGAGAATTATGAATGTTGAGGAAGCGAGTGAAGTATGCAAAGGTGTTCTCTGGCACTCTGTTTTCTCTGCCTACCCTGCAAGGGATATGACGTGATGATATGTATGTATGTATTCCGCGTATTTTCCTGACACCTGACCGCCATGACCGAAATACACTCAGGAAAACTTTATTAGAATCAGGAAGTCATAAAAAAAACTTGTATTTTCAATACTACAGCGGCTAGCGAAATTTCACTTCATAATACAGCCATTTTATTGGTCGAGATGAGTAATATATGTAACTATTATCGAATTTCTATCATTTAAATACAAAAAATCCGGTCAAACGACAACACTTATTGGTCCGTGCTAATATACATATATAAAATATACATCTACACGTACGTACGTTCGTCCGTTCATCGCACATTAATTATACAAATTATATTTTTAATATATCATTTTGTGTATCTTTAGGATTTTACCGAGACGTTGCTTTGCCGTCTTCATACCTTTCTTCAGTCTTGCATCTGAAAACAAATAAATATATTTACTTTTTAATAGACTTCTTAAAAGGATGACGTTCTCAATTGGAATGTGATTTTTTTTTAAGTGATAACTTATGGGAGGGTAAACCGCTTCGTTACGTAACGCGTAACGGTGTTAGTCTGCCTGGTTTCCCTTTCTCTCACGCATACGGCAGCGGTAGGCAGGCTCCTCCTCTCTCACTTTAACCCACAGTGCTAGCCGTATTAAGATGTGATATATAACATTTTATTAATAACCTTTCCTTACACTATCATATTTATATACATAAAATTTAAATAATAACCTAAGCTTTTCTGAAGTTAAACAATTTCAATATTAAATAGTTCTACTTAGAATAGTTTTTTTTTTGTTACCTTCAGAACTTTCAACCTTATGAATCGATTTTGATGTTTTTTTTTTATTTGAAAGCTGGTGCTTCCTCGTCCTATTTCAATTTAGTCCACTGGTCACTGTGTGAGTGGAAGTAATTTTTTTTTTTAATAAAATTTATTTATGATTTTTTGTACGCACGCAGTTTGCTTAAACTCTTTTATCGCGATGTTAAGAAGAGCGTGATATAATGACAGCTGAAACGAAGATAACCATAACGATATATACTCACTTTTGTTATTTGGCGTATTGTGTACTGGTGGCGGTGGCCGTCTGCTTTTAGTTGCTAACACGGCTCGTTTGGCATTCTGCTGTTGATACAATAAATATATTCAATTAATTTTTGAAGTGAAAACTACTGTAGGTTCGTTATATGTGAAGCAATAAGATTGGTGTTACGGTTTTAGTAGCGTAAATAGTTACGCTGGGCCGTTACGTTGCAACACTAATATTCCGTTACGCAAATAATATTGACACAATAAGGTTTCTCTCCATGCATACATCCGCTATGAGCCTACCTGCGTCGTTCACTCTCTTATCACCAAATGGACCAAGTACGTCCTCATAGTCGGAACGCTTGGTCCCCACCCATCCGTTCAAATCTCCGCATACAATCACGCGTTCACTGGTTTCTGCCATATCCAGAACTTCCCTAACATTATCCCAAAACTTCTCTAGGTCTGATGCCACCGAGGATCCTACGGGAGCATATGCTACAACCATGAATACCTTGGTGACACCAAGTTTTATACGGATCCAAAGAAGTCTGGGATCATACATGCCGTAATCCTTCACACCTGAGGCCAAGCGAGAGGACAGCAGTACTCCTACCCCTATGCTGGCTCGATCGCTCTGTGGTACACCAGACCACAGAGCCATCCCGCCACCAGGAAGATCGCAGGCGTCGCTGCCCCTTCGCTTGGTCTCTGTTACACAGAGCACGTCTAGCTGTTTGTCCGCCATGACGGATATCAGCTCGTGCAACTTACCTTCCACACAACCTCTTACATTCCACGTGCCCACCCGGCACTCTGCTCTCCTCGACTCGCCTGACTGGGCAAGGTGTGATGGGTGGCGGCCCGCATCGCCGCAACTGCCGAAGTTCGTACCGACGGGGGCGGGTACGCGTCGCCTCCGGGGGACGCCCTAACCCGCATTGCGGTACTCATTTCGAGCCAGATTAGCAGTCTAATTAGACTGGCAGGGGACGCGAACGAGCACGCTCCGGACTATGCCCTCCATAATAATATTTAAAGGTGTAATATGAGGTTTTTTTCGTTTCATGAAGTCATGTGTTAGTTAATTTGGCTTTTTTTATTATAAGTTATGATAACACGCAGAGCTTTCCCTTCTTCGAGTCTTTCGAGCTGGTCGGCAAGTCGGTGGCCAGGCCGGAGGTACGAGATTGTAGCACAGTGAACCTCTCGGTTATGCTAACATGTGTCGGAGTAAGAATACTATTCGCCACCCCTATCTTACTCGTGGCTGATCGTAAGAGACGACTGAGGGATATAAAACGCATATAACATCTATGCAAAAAGGAAAACTCGAAACAAAACCCTATAACAACACGTTTGACCAGCGTGGTATAGTAGGTCAATTTCTCTCCCATTATGGAAGAGTCCAACAGTGGGACATATATGAGCCGCGATGATGATAAATACTTTATTAGCTTTTACGTAACAGTTAATAATATAATACGTCACCGCAGCTATATTTGGAGGCACAGCCTTAAAAACCTGCTGAAGGATGATTTGAAGAATGAAAGAACTTATAACTCCCGAAAAACTTATAATATGTCATGCATCAGCCTGTCTGGTAAGCGTGACGATTATGTAAGTTAACCTTTGCGTATATGTGTTAGAGACAACGCTCTACAAAACCGATTGTCTCTTTCCAAAGATCGATATGCAATATATTATTCCAAATGACTATCGCCGGGTACTGTGAATATATACTATAACAATGGTACAATAAAGTGATAGCTTTTAATGCAAGTTACCTGTACATGTGCTACATCCTTTTCCCTGTGCGGATGTGCGTGTGTGTGGTGGGGATGGGGATGTGTAGGTCTCGCGGCCGCGGCGTGCAGTGCTGCGCGTACACATTCCCTTCGCACACCTGCTCGAGCCGTACGCAGCCGCGGCACCAAACGGCCTAGCCGCGCCCGCGGTGACCAAGACTCATCCCTGATACAATAACATCAGCAGTTTGAATGCATGGATGGCATAATCGTCTTAATAACGGCCTCCTTGCTAAGTGTCTTAGATTCGCTTTCCATGTAGAGTAACAATTTGTGCGACTCACAAATTCTTTGCCTGAGTCTGGGTGTAATTTATATCCGTTAATTGTATGTTTGTAAGTCCCCCCACAATACAAAAGCCCTTCCAAAAGTTCCTTACTGTAGGGTGTTGTAATAAAAAGGAAATATAAGAAAAAAAAAACAACAGGCAGTCATGGGGACTGCCGATAGAAGTGAAAACTATTAACTTAAGACTAATTGAAATATTAATAATTTTCTAATTTTTATATAAAAATAAAAAATATTATCGAACATCTAGGAATCGGTTTATCACGCTAGTAAGATAACCTTTAAACCACAATGATACTCATTTCATGACATAAAGGTTAAATATTAAAAATACAATTAAAAATAAATAATCCCATACTTTTAAATGCAAATATTGACATGAATATTGAAAATATTTGAAAATAAATTCTTTATTTTCATTATTCATTTATCTATATAAAAACACTACTCATAGCTATAGATTATACTATTAGCATTAGCATGTCGGTGACGCGAACCTATAAGTTTTTCCCCTCCAAAAACGCTCAACGCGCCTAAAGAAGTTTTCATATAGCTATAGATATACTATTAGCATTAGCATGTCGGTGACGCGAACCTATAAGTTTTTCCCCTCCAAAAACGCTCAACGCGCCTAAAGAAGTTTTCACATAGCTATAGATATACTATTAGCATTAGCATGTCGGTGACGCGAACCTATAAGTTTTTCCCCTCCAAAAACGCTCAACGCGCCTAAAGAAGTTTTCACATAGCTATAGATATACTATTAGCATTAGCATGTCGGTGACGCGAATCTATAAGTTTTCCCCTCCAAAAACGCTCAACGCGCCTAAAGAAGTTTTCATATAGCTATAGATATACTATTAGCATTAGCATGTCGGTGACGCGAACCTATAAGTTTTTCCCCTCCAAAAACGCTCAACGCGCCTAAAGAAGGTTTCACTTCAAAAAAATGCACGGAATATCGACCAAGTTTTCTAGACTGCATGGGACAATTTACAGTTCCCTAGTTCTGCTGTGCTATACACAAAAGATTGTTCTTCCCGTGGAAGTTGTTAAAGGCGGTCGAGAGATCGGCGGAAGAATGGACAGTAACATCATTCTAGACAATTTATACCACCAACCCATGTAACGAGCGAGATGATTATAGTATTGTAACCCACTCCGGGGAGAGGCGTATGTTCGACAATGGACGTTTACAGATTTGAAAATATCCTAAAAATATTTTCTTCTAATCTTTACGCGAATATTACACATTGGGAATAAAACTATTTTTACGGATTCTATCGTGTTTGTATTTGATTTTTAATTTCTCGACATTTCTAACACTTTATAGTGTTCATGATCACAGACGAACAGTCCTAAAAATAGAAAAATTGTTACTAAAACATTAAATAGTTTAATATATACACTCACTTTTCACCCTTTGATTTGGAATCTACTCTATTCCGTGAAGTTTTCCGTCGTTTCGACGCTTGCCACTCCTCGTCCTCATCCGAACTCATTTCTAATGAAGGGTATACTGCAAAATATATGACACAATTAGATTAACTATTTGTAATTTCTTCCTTGTTGCTACTGTTGAACGTGGGAGTTGTAAATATCTACTGTCTCCCGTCAAATGTGGTCAGCAGCTTTTAGAAGACATATAACAGCTGACAGCGATCGCCAACTCGCTGATCAAGCGTGGCGATTATGACACTAAACATCATTATTAGTGGAGGCCTACGGTCTAGAAGTGGCCTGAATATCTTCGTTTACATAATTTTAAAATCATTATCATTCTTCTACTCTGATCCCAATTAATTGGGGGTCGATACAATATGTACTCTTCTTTCATAGTACATATTGTAAAAGTTATTGGCAATATTTTAATGACCGGCGGCCTGCCAGACGTCAACCCTCCTTGGGAATGTAATTGTTGAAACGGCATCAGATGGAGTTAGCCCAGGTCGTTATAAGGCTCTTAGTCGTCTTTTGCGACATCCACGAGCAAAGTAAGGGTTGGTAGTATTCGTAGCTGCTACCACACAGCTACATTACATAATTTTAAAATATGGATTAATTATCTAAAGACCTACTAATCATTTACTCATAAACTGTTGAACAGATTTGATGCAAATTGGCACATAGATTATTGACTGTTCTTTTTTTAATTTATCGCCCTAATGGTCAGTTGACCTTACTACCTTGTCTTCCGTATTAATTTTCTTCACATATTATTTATCTCTTCTTCAAATTGTAATTAGTCTTAGATAGTCACTTTCTGTCAGTAAGTCAAGTTGTTACTATTAACTAGGCGCTGATAACCAAAATAGTTTCGTTGGGAATTTTGAGAAAACACGAAAATATACGTATATCACTATTATACTGTATTCGCTACACTTCAGCACTTTAACTGTATCATAATTCCATAAAATTATTTAATGTAACACTACAAAACATTAAATAAATGAACATAATACAATAGGGTGACATGACATTTCGTAATATACAAATATTTGTAAAATCCCCGCAATAATAAAAAACTTAAAAAATATAGGTAACTTACCATACTCTTCGTCTCGGTGCACCTCCTTAATAACATCCTCCTCATCCGCCAGGTCGTCATCAGCGGGTGGTGGTTTCCTATGACGCTTTGAGTCCTTCGCGCTGGTCGGCGAGTCGGTGGCCAGGCCGAAGGTACGAGACTGTGGCACAGTGAACCTCTCGCTTATGCTTAACATTCCCTCCACAGCCGCATCTTCACTGGATAAATTATATGGAAACATCAAAATTTTGTGGTTACTATCCCCTTTCCGTATGTATGAGAGTTGGTAAATCAAATTCAAAGCAAAAGAAGTGCCAGGATAATTGATCAGCAGCACTTCCCTGGCAAACTTATAATACTAATACTTTTTCAAAAAAAAAAAAAAAAAAAACTTATAATACTAAACTCGGCTTTAAAAAAAAATTCCAAAAGAAAATATTAATAGTACCTATAATGTTCAAAACTAGAGCTTTACTCGCACCTTCGCTGACGTTATTCTCCAGTTATATGTGATTTAACATTCATCCCTTTGTCGTCCACTGCTCCATGTAAGCCTCCCTTCATTTATAGTAATAGTTTGCCAGTAAATATGTAGAACACTAATTACTTCTAATGTTTACGCGAGTATTACACATTTGAAATAAAACTACTTTTACGGATTCTATCGCGTTTGTATTTGATTTATAATTTCCCGACGTTTCGAACACTTTACAGTGATCATGGTCACGGGAGGACTGAGGTGTCTTACGTCCAATATGTCATTGTTATTACAGAAATTTATTTATATCTACCCTATAAGATATTAAATTTTGACCCACATTTTTATACAATTTTTTTTTTTTTGTTCTGTTCGTCCATTCGGACAGGCAAAGGGATCAAAGCCCATACAGCCAAGTCTTATTTAATTATTCTTCATATATGTTCATCATTTCTTCATATTATGTAGCTGCTTTAATAGTCATTGTCTGTCAGTAAGTCAAGTCGTTACCATTAATCGGGTGCTGATAACCTAATCAATGGTTTTCTTTGGGAATTTTGGCAAAATATGAAAATACACGTAAACCACTATTATACCATATTCACTACACTTCAGCACTTTAACTGTACCAGTTCAATATAACACTACAAAACACTAAAAAAATTAATATAATACAAGAGCGTGACATGACATTTCCACATTCGCGCCAAAACTCCTTTTATACAAAATTAATACAATTCATTGCCAGTACAAAAAGAGAATGATTCTATATATAAAATTTATGTTGTTTATAATTTGTTATTATTAAGGTATTTAATTTATGATAATTATTATTGTGGCAATTTTACAATTTTTACAAAACTAACAAAAACTATTCAGCTACTACCGGATCGGAACGCGGCCACTCTGAGAAAGATCCGGCGACAAAACTCAGGAGGCATGATACTAATTTTATTATTGAATTTTTGAGTGGCGGCCTACTTTATCTTACTAAAATTAATTAAATTAAAATTTTGTAGAACACTATTATATACATTTCACTTTAGCACTTTTTCTGAATTACATTATATAAAATGTAATTTGATGTGTTAAAGCAAAGCTTTTAGTGCGATAGCGACATTCTATATAATATTTAATGGAAGTTTAAAACACGAAACATGCATAAAGCACTATTTTATAATATGCATTACACTTTAGCACATTCTGTGTATTACATTACATAAAATGTGGCCAAAGTTATTTAATATAACATGTTATAACATTCATACATTTAATATAATATCAAATCCTCATATAAAACTTTCATGTTGCCGCCAAGATTTTAGACTAACGCATTATTAAAGACCGGCAATATAACAAACAGATATTAAATAGTAATTAAATACTAACGTATCATTGACAGGTTGTTCCTCCTCGTCTGCTAATACAGAAGCCTGTATCAATGATTCGATGCCATTTGCAGGCGCCGCTCGAACTGCCGGGGTTTGACGGTACGTGCTCGAATTACTGTTGTTTGTATTTGATGATGCTGTAGAGTTATAAGAATTTTAGCATTTACTTATGATATATATTATCCAAGTAACGAACAGAATCCTAAAAATCACTGCCGGGGTTTGACGGTACGTGCTCGAATTACTGTTGTTTGTATTTGATGATGCTGTAGTTATAAGAATTTTATCATTTACTTATGATATATATTATCCAAGTAACGAACAGAATCCTAAAAATCCTTATGCCCGTTTTCACCAATACCTAAATTTTAAGTAACATGACAGGATCAGAATACAATTGTCCCCACTCCTCAAGTCCTCCTCCGACAGTGAGAGTCGTAAGTCTGCTATGGGAAGATGGGCAGTAGCTCTTCATAAACATAACACTGCAATCACCAACCCAAGTGCTAAGCCTAGTGACTATTTCCTCATTTGTGAAGGAGGCACCCTGTCCAGAAGTGAACATCAAAATGATGATGATAAAAATAGGTATTAATCCGTCATTATATGTATAAATAAAAGGCAGAAATATCAGTTGAGATTTGGATCTTACCATTATTGTTATGTCTGTATGAAGAATGCTTAGAATGTTTTGTCTTTCGCGGTCTGGGGGCTGGTGTCTCATCTATGTAAAGGTCAGAGTCTTCATAATCGTATGTGTTTGATACCCGCCGCCGTACAGGACGTTCAGATCTACGGACCGGTGTGACTGGCTGAGTCTGTGATATGCTTGGTTTCGCTTCTTCTATAACCTGGATATAACATAAAAATATTATTGTTACTTATGATGACTATTAAGTAATTACAAATGTTAAGATGGAGATTTAACGGCTACATTCGTTTCACAAGATAGTTTTGTGTTATATTCAATATTTAAATGTTTAGACGTGTTTTATGAAATCTTGTTACCATTTTATGTAATGTAATGCAGAGAAAATGTTAAATTGATGTGAATAAGATATAATAGTGCTTTAAGTGTGTTTTCCCTTTATGGCGACGGGATAAGAATATAATTGTCGTCACCCCTTACTTGCTCACGGGCGTCGTATAAATCGGCTATGGGTTCATCAGAGGAGTGGGCAGCAGCCCTCTCTTGGGAAACATAAAACAGCTTACTGCGATCGCCAATCCGCCTGCCAAGCATGGCGGTTATGGCAAAAAAAAACCCTTATAAATGAGCAACAAAATACAAACGCTCTCAATTACGGCAGCTCCGGTTGCTGGGAGTCGTTGGATGTGGGCGGCACAAGACCGCACTATGGCGAAGTATGAGGGAGGACTACGTGCAGCAGTGAACCGGCAAAATCGTCACATGGCGCGGTGCTATGCAGCCCATATCCAACCATTTTCTGCGACTTTCACTAAATTGGTCGCCCAACACACTCCTATACGTGGTCGAGAACCTTTCTACCCCAGCATTTATCGGTTCGAAGAGCGATATACTCAGAGTACTTGTTCATGATATGTCGGTCACACGTTCTTCAAAAGGCTTTCCTAAATTGAGTCCTATCTCGTAGAGAAATTTCAAGCATAGCCCACTGTACAAAACGCTTTTCTAAGCATGTTATAGAGCCTCAATTATGAAATCAACATTTAGAGACCTGGTACATTATATTTTATTATACTCACGTAATTAGTGGTCGCAGAGTACTGATGGGCAATAGCGGCATCGTACGATGGTAAATTGTGATAATTACCATTCACCGTTTCTGGTACGGCCACGTTGCTATAACTTGCCGTTGGCTAAAACAAAGATATAATACATATCATTACACTATCTTAATACATAGGTATATAAAAATCTCCAAGGTAAAACTTTTGGCTGTTTACTCTACGGCTTGTTAAGAGACACATAACCACCGTACTTTATTTACATATGAAAATATGTATGTATCCACTTGCATTTTGTTATATTTTAATGGAGAAAATTTTACTCCATATTTGAATAAGTACATATACTTATCCCAATTACTTGGTGTCAATACAATATGTACTCTTCTTTCATAGTACATATTGTAAAAGTTATTGGCAATAGTTTTATGACCGGCCGCCTGCCAGACGTCAACCCTCCTTGGGAATGTGATTGTTAACCAAAAGGCATCAGATGGAGTTGGCCCAGGTCGTTATAAGAAAATTTGACCCACTTCTGGTTAAATATATCCAGCTTTGTTATTAGATTGCATAGAATACACAGTATAGCAAATGGTCCACCAAAGTTAAGGAATCCCATGGAGCCCTAACGCCAACCCGAACGATTGAACGAAGTGTGGCCGGCCGAAAAAATATTTATATTATGAGTTTATATATTTTATATGTGGAAAATATGGTCAAGTTCTTCATTCTCCATTTATCAGCCTCAAACTTTGTAGCCTTCTACAATATGCATTAAGGGAAATTGTCTTGTTCATAAATCATTTCTTATTCTTCAGCAGTCTCTCAGACCGTTTCGACTTACTATCAGCCCAGAGGTCAGGTGCTGCCAATACACAGCATGGCATCACCTAGAACCTCCGGAACCACCCTTAAATCATATATACAGCATAATTACCTGATGTACAGCGGCAGGCACGACTTCCTCATATCTCTGATAATTGTCGACTGTATATGTAATGTCCTGTTGCTGCTGATAACTATACACTGTCGGTTGGTAAGAACCCGGTTTAGCCGATTCTGAATACTGGTAGTCTTGCTGTATATCTTCAGCTGAATACATGCCTGTAAAAGCATTTTTTATAGACAATTCATTAAACCTTATTAGTGATGTGCCGGATATCCGTATCCGCGGATATCCGAGGCAGAAAAAATCCGTATCCGTGTCCGTTATTATTTGACGGAACTTTTACGGATCTATTTACTTTATTAATTTTAAATTTATAAACGAAATTCTTTAAATAGGTAATAATAATAATAATAATTTATTGTCATACAGAATCCGATCACGTAAAATACATATTTCATATTACATTAATTAATTAGGTATTACATTAAGTAATTAGGTAGCAATAAAAAACTATTAAATCCAATACAGATATTTTTTTATTACTTAAAATCAAATATTTGGCTCCTTTATGTTGCAAACTTTACCGTAATGTTAGTTACTAATGGTAATGGTATGGTAACCTAAAGAAAGATCCGCCGCGCAATACAAGTCGAAACATGTGTCAAGGTCGCGCGTATCGACACTGACTGCGTAAGAAAGTTAAGATCCGTATCCGCGGATCTTGACACCAAATATCCGTATTCAGATCTATATCCGCGGATGTATATTTTTAACGATCCGGCACATCTTATGATATAAATTCTCGTACTCCATACTATTTCCGAACCGCACAAAGAACTCTGCTGTGTGAAGATTTTACTACCTACTACGTAGTAGTAACTATGTCATATGTGCACTTGTTTATGGGAAAATTAAACTAGTTTTACGGATTCTATCGCGTTTGTATTTGACTTTTTATTTGCCGACCGTTTCGAACACTTTACAGCGGTCATGGTGACGGGAGGACTATGGTACTTCAAATTCAAATCGTAATAAAATAATCCTTATTATCACATTAATGGTAAGACAACGCTGTTAACAATTATCTGTCTACACTCGCGGGCCGGTCCGTTCGGGTTAGTATCACACTCTCGCAGAAGATCGACGTCTGAGCATGCTGTTCTGCATCGTTCGGGGAGCGAGAGAGCTGTAAGCGCAACTGTGTGGGTTTGGGATATATATCGGTAGGCAGCGGCCTAGCTATACCTCTGGTACTGCAAAGGTCCATGGGCGGCAGTAACATTTACCATCAGGTGTGCTGCTTGCTTGTTTGCCTCTAAAAGCAATAAAAAAAAAATAACGGTGACTTGTAGGACGTAGGACCTTAGTGCTCCTGTAACCATAAACATTGTTAAGTGTTAGAAACTTCGGAAAATTAATAATCAAATATATACTAGTTGTTTCACATCCAACAAGAGATCGTTATTACAGAAATTATAAACTACCCGCAAAAATCGTAAGTAGACCTTTATGGGTTTTTCTGCTGGGGTTTTAGATGCTTGAATCTTGGTACAAGACATCGTATACCTGGTACCGTATACTTGGACTTCATATACCTGGTATCCCACAGTGTTATGAAATAAACCTATTATTACGAATTTCATCGTATTACAATTTTGTTCCTAATATACATACTGACGTTAGGAATACAGCATGTACTATCAACCCGCGAAAAGACAGAGTGGGTGCCGGTGACCCGCTCGCACGGCGAAGATACGTACATGTAGGGCGGGTCTATGGAGTCGCAAGCCGTTCTTTCTCTCGTACGGACGAAATTAAGGGAGCTTGACCACTCCATAGAGTCCGCCGCCATAAAGAAAAATCGTGCATTGTCACAGTGGAATTAAGTTATTTTCTCATTCAACATGTTATTGTTATTACAGAAGGTTTTTATCTAACCGTTGAATGTTCTTTACGTAATTTTAACCCATACTTTTTAAGACCCAAACGCATCAAGACGATAGTTAATTGGGCTTTTGAATTATTATTTTTTCGTGATAAATGAAAAGATCATATTATATACGATAGTTAATTGGGTTTTTGAATTTTTTTTTGTGATAAATGGAAAGATCATAATTATCATATAAGTTTTATAGCAAAACCATTTTATTAATATTTTATCACATTAATTAAAAAGTTTAGAATATCAAAATAAACATTAATTTTTGAATTCAGTACCGAAGAACCGCCGACAACTCCCAAACGAACCGGAGCGCGTGTGACGTCATAATGTTAGTTTTCAGCCATTGTAACATACGGAGATAATAAGTACAATGTTTTGACTTTTGGATTGTTTTAAAATTATGACGTCACAAGTAAGGTGACGAGTCATGGCGCATTCACAGTCACGTGATTTTTGTTCAAATTTCATCAATTTTTCAAATTACTGAAATCCCACTTGGAACAATCATTTTTCGCTCGTAATCGGGTTTTTATAAATTCATTTATCAATTTCTAATTGTTTATAATTAATGTTTTTTTGTAAGTTTTTCGCATTAAATATCTATAAATATATAAATAATATAAAAAAAAAAAAAAAAAAAATCTATATAATTAGTAAAAAAGTTATTTTTCATTTCAATTGTAAAATCTAGTCTAGATAATAAAAGGTACTCACCGGGTCCATAATTCATTTCTTGATTATCAATTCTCACGTTTGTTTGTAAATTTTCATTTGTGAACAAAATTTGCTCTTCATGATAATCGCCAATGTCTTTTTTAGATATTGTCCATTGATGTATAGGTTTTAATGTTGGACGCTGTTCGGCACGTATCAAGTGAGACTTGAGAATTGAGTGTTCTGGTAATGAGTAAGGCGGTGGTGGTTCTTCTCTTGATGATGATGGAGAATTGCTGAAGTCATAACAAATAACATCATTATAAAAACTTGTTTGCGAGCGAAAAACGATTGTCACACGTGGGACGAACCTACTCCTATTGGTAATCAGTTACAGTCGTACTATCACTTAGACAAGTGTGAGTTGTCGTATGACAATCAATTTTTGGCTCGTATTTGTGGTATGTATGAGAAACGTTATCCGTGTGGTGATGGATTAAGAATACTATTCACCACCCCATCTTACCCGTGGGTGATCGTACGAGACAACTAAGGGATATAAAACGCATATAACATCTATGCGAGAGAAGGAAAACTCGAAACAAAACCCTATACCAACACGTCTGACCAGCGTGGTTATAGTAGGTTAATTTCCCTCCCATTACGGAGGAGGCCCGAGCCCAACAGTGGGACATTTATGGGCTGTGATGATGTGATGATGATGATGAGAAACGTGTTCCATCTACGGGACAATGATTACATATTGTAGCAATTTAATACTTTTTTTTTTTTTTTTTTTTAATCTTTATTTTTGAAAAGGGGCTTTGTCACTCAGTGACTATGTCACCCCCGTATGTATACAAATAAAATATATATATATCTATACATTTTCACTTATTTAATTATATAATACCTAAATTACTTAACACTTTTAGCTTACTCTAATGTATAGTTCCACAAGTGTACTAGATTGTTCAGATAGTGGGTATGCAAGGATACTATTGCAGATGCCCACATTTTGATCACTTTGAGATTTTATTTTCTGTCTCACAGCCTCATTACGAACACATTCCATGAGCACATGATGCACGTCTTCTATTATGTTGCAAATTGAACAGTTGGGTGAATTAGAAATTCCCATTAAAAATTGAAATTTTTGTGATGGAATATGTCCGGAACGTAGCCTCATAATAGTTACTATCTGTTTCCTACTCAGTTGGTGATAATCGAACCATGGGTGCCTAAGGGTTTGATTCTGAATAGTTTGGTACCAAATTCCTTTTGTAAGGGAGCGTTTATCAAAGTACTCATTCCATAACTGCCTGCATTGTACTTTAGCTAAATTCAATATTTCGCTATGTAGTGGTAAACCATCATATGGAATACCATCACTTATTGCTAATTTAGCTGCTCGGTCAGCCTTCTCATTACCAATGATACCTATGTGGGAGGGTATCCATTGGATAAAAATTTAATACTTAAAATTGTGGTTAGAATTGCATTAAACGATGCCACCGGCCTATTATCCAAATTAGTGAAATTTACACATAAATACGTTTTGGGGGGATAATTGACCTACTATACCACGCTGGTCAGACGTGTTGGTATAGGGTTCTGATAAGTTTTCCTACTATTGTATAGATGTTATATGCGTTTATATACTTTTTTACGATCACCTACGGGTAAGATAGGAGATGATGATGTATTCTTATTCCATCACCACATGGATAATATACGAAATTACATTATTAAATTCCTCTCCGCAGCTACGTGAATAAGAATACAGTTGTCACCATCCCTTAATTATCCGCGGTAATCATATAAGGGAGACCCTCAAAACCATCAGATCACAAAAAACTGCAAGAGCGTTCTCTAAGGCAACATCTACTATAAGGGCTATATTCCACCGGAACACCATGTCGCACCACCGTGGTGTCGGAGAGTTACTAAACTAGACACCATGCAGACACCAGAGTAGTCATACCACACTGAGACAGTATCAAAATGGACCTCGTAAAGATTGCACTACTCCTGTATGTACGTAGACAGCGATACAGTAATTAGTAGTGGCGCGACCAGCTTGGTGACACGACCAGTAACATTCTGTGCAGGCGTCCGAGCTGGTCGCGCCGCCAAATTGATTGCGCAACCAAACGGACACCAGGTTAGGAACTCTCTATAGAGCTGTATAATTTTTTTTGGTAGCGGTGACTAGTTGCGTCGCCATGGTATCCCGGTGAAATATAACCCTAATAGTCACCCCCATACTGATAATCATACTTACTTCATTTTAATTTTAATCGAATTCTTCTTATCTGACCTCTCCACATAGCCATTACCATCTTGATATGATACTTCCTCAAACGTTTGATATGAATACTTTTCTGGCAGCACCTCTTTACTGTCCACCAGATATTTAGCGTCTGGCAATCCATTTGTACGTATTACTTCTTGATTTACATATCGCTCTTGATATATAACTTCCTATAAATATATGAATAATTAATTAGATTAGAATTACAAGTGGTAGGAGAGCGAAAATAAAAATTAGAGTGTTTGATCGGAACAATGTGTAAACATTGTCCGATAAATGGCGCACATCTGTAAAGACAGCAAAACGAGTGATAATTTGATGGTCATACGTCAGCTCACACTGGTTTAGTTGGTACAACTATTGGAACAGATTTCCAATTTTAATAATGGTAGGAGTGGTCCTAATAGTGTGGACTATTGACAGTTTTCTGTCTACAGCCGCGGGCCGGTCCCTCCGGAGTAGTATCACACTCTTGCAGAACATCGACGTTTGAGTAATGGCAATTGCTATTGCGCTTCGTTTAGTGAGCGAGAGAGCCGGAAGCCCAACTGGGTAGGTTTAGGGTTTGTATTGATAGGCAGCGGCCTAGCTTATATCCTTCGTATTGCAAAGTTCCATGGGCAGCAGTAACACTTACCGCTAGGTCTGCTGCTTGCTCGTTTGCAACCATAAGCAATAAAAAAAAAGATATTTTAAAGCGTTTATATTTTTCTTTCGTTCATATAGTCCCATTATCGGGGCAAGGCCTTCGCGAGAATGACAG
Source organism: Lymantria monacha (assembly GCA_905163515.2). Lineage (NCBI taxonomy): Eukaryota > Metazoa > Arthropoda > Insecta > Lepidoptera > Erebidae > Lymantria > Lymantria monacha. The sequence goes on along the minus strand of LR991107.1, from coordinate 5,418,049 downwards.
GGAAATTGACATATTATACTTCGCTGTATACAGGTTGCCGATTTAATTAGTAGAATCCTTGAAGAGACAGATCTTGAAGATCAGACCATGATACACTACCCAAATCAGTAAAAAAATAGCTAACCTAACTTTTGATTAAATTACCCTACTGATAAGCGGTCAATACACTTGTACTATAAAAATTCGATGTAGGCATATACTCATGCGTGTGACATTGAACTAGTAGGCAAATAATCCCGCTCTCGCTACTCTCACCGCCGCACAGCTGGGTCGAAATGTACCTACAGGTTAATGTACGCTGACAAACCTACTGTTTTGATAAGAAACAAATCACTTTATCTCGGGATTGGGCAGAGCTAGGAGTCTGCAACTAACTTTAATGTTTTATATGACGTCATTCCTACACCTAGTTTAAGTTATTCTTGTAATAAAATCGGCATCCTGTATATGGTTTGAAATTAGCTTTTAATTCGAGTTATTACATGGGTGATGAATTGTTACTCAGTCAAAATAGGTAAATGTAATTACTTTATTATCAATGAAGAACTTATCGGCGTATACTTTCTCCTCAATAAACTCTCCGTTCTGTGCCATATGCATTATCGGTTTGGGTAGAGTTAGTTTCAATGATTTCTTTGCACTACTAACTTGTTTCTTTGAATGTGATTTATTGGGAGATGTATTTTTTATTTTATAATCCTGTAACAAAAAAAAATAATATAATGTGACCTTGTAGCAAGACAATCCTTTGTGCAATCCACAAATAATTGTGTCTGTCTGAATGTAATTCATATCATCATTATCATCTTAGCTCATATATGTCCCATTGTTGGGTTCGAGCCTCCTTCATAATGACAGGGATATTGACCTACCATACCACACCGGTCAAACGTGTTGGTATAGGGTTTAGTTTCGAGTTTTCCATCTCTTACATAGATGTTATATGCATTTTATATACCCTACTTCGTCTCTTACGATCACCCACGGGTATAATAGGTGGTGGTGAATTGCATTCTTACTGCGTCACCAGACGAAAAAAGGGTTGTGTATCAAAATTTCAAAGCCTTTTGTATAAAAGAAATTAAAAAAAAACATTTTTTGACCACATAAGAGCAATGCAACGATATTTTACCTTATCTTTACTGGCACTACTTGTAGAGCGTTTCTCAAGTGTTCTCAATTCTTTACAAAGTTCGCGCACTAACTGTCCAGAGTTTAAACATTTTGGTACATTGTCCCGTTTCGAGGTATCCGTCTGAAAGTAAATACAGAACATTTAAACTTTAGCAGCAACATGTATATAATGAAATAAAACTTTTTGGCCATCCTAGGACTCATCCATTTCAGTGCGTTTATTCCTAACTCTTTATCCATCGCCTTATCGACATAGAATAACTTTCATCCCCATCTCAGCTCATATATGTCCCACTGCTGGGTCGGCGCCTACTCCACAGTAGGAGGGAAAAGGACCTACTACACCATGCTGGCTAGACATGATGGTGGGTAAAGGATGATAGGGTTTGATTTCGAGTTTTCTTTCTCTTGCATAGATGTCATATATATCCTTTATCCCTTAGTCGTCTTTTACGATGACCCTCGCGCAAGTTAGCGGGTGTATCCTTATTCCGTCACCACAAGGAAATAGAATACCTTTAAATTAATATATTGAGTGGAGTCAAGAGTCTCCGAAACCGGCGAGCTTGTATGAAGAGAATTATGAATGTTGAGGAAGCGAGTGAAGTAGTAGGATAGAGTTCTCTGGCACTCTGTTCTCTCTGCCTACCCTGTAAGAGATATGGCGTGATGATATGTATGTATGTAATATATTGACAGAGTAAGAATACAATTACTCACCATCTCTTCATTGCCGAAGATCATCATAAGAAGGATGTATGAGAGCGGATAACATCACTGCCAGAAAAGGAATTGGAAATAAAACCTAATCTTTTTTTGGGGATTTTCTATGGTGTGGCCACACACACCTTAATCCTTCCGAACTGCCGATGATTACGAACGAAAAGTGATTGTCAAACATGGGATCCCATTGTGTGACAATCATTTTTCGCTCTTAATCAAGTTTCTGTCTATTTTCTATAATAAAATTATTACCGTTTTTAGCGCGTGCCATTCTTTAAGCGCGTTGGCCAGTATTTTGATACCTCGTAGCAATAAAACTGGCAGGGCGGGCAGAGCTGACACACTCTCGCTCAATGTGAACTCTTCGTCCTGTAACATATAAAAAATAATAAATTACCACACAATACCGGATTGAGAGCCCTCAGCGCTCACCCATAGTCTGGGTTAAGCTGTGACAGCCATCTGCGGCTAACAGCTAAAAGACAGACGGAAAAAAACACATATTGGTGGCCTATGATCTATAACGTACCCAGAACTTCCATCCAAAGTGAAAGCTGGATTTTGTGGGATAAACCATAAGACCATAACTCATAAATCGCCGCGACCCTACTCTTCGTCGTTTATCACGCAATAAGGGATAAATTTGATTGATAAAATCCACATCAATGTTATCGAATCCGTGGGGCTTATGCCCGTGTTCTATATTTGTTAAAGTGCCAGCGACAAATATAGTATAGTATAAACAAGCAATATTTATGTTTAAATAATAGGCTACCTCGAAGACACGATAGAAATGAAACATATATTACAGGGAAACATATTTTTTTTTAAACATTGGAAATGTTTTGCCCCTCGGATTCGATAACTTTGCACTCAGAAAATAATCCTTGTATTGCGGGGACTTTACAAAAATGCAATTAACGCTGACAAGTTACACCCAGATTCAAAACAATACTTTGTGGGCTTGCATAAAGTATTGTCCTGCGTGAGAATCGAATCCATTGCCACGCAAGACCGGTATCTTATCTACTACTAACACTAAGCCATCTCGTGCAGTCGATTTTAATTGTTCAAACACTTTTGAATAGCACATATTGTGTTTATTATTTATTTATTAACATCATCATCTCATATATGTCCCACTGTTTGGTTCGAGCTTCCTCCATAATGAGAAGGAAATTTACCTACTAAACCACGCTGGTCCGACGTGTTGGTATAGGGTTTTGTTTCGAGTTGTCCTTCTCTGACATAGACGTTATATGTGTTTTATATCCCTTAGTCGTCTCTTACGATCATCCACGGGTAAGATAGAGTGAATTGTATCCTAATAGTCCGTCAGCACACGGACTCATTTATTAACCTAAAATTATGAAAGTGACAAGAGCATATATCTCAGTCTTCTCTAGTTAATGCGAAGAGTTGAAACGTCTGCTATATTGCGTACTTATTATACATTTTGTACTTCAAATTCTGTAATCAATATAAAACTCAATTTCTCGTGTACTTTTAGATATCCAATAAGGTTAATTTCAAAGTCCCCAAGGAAGTTTTATATCAAAAAAAAAAAAAGTTTTTCTCAAATTTACCTGCGTTTCTTCATTGTGTCTTCTCAGCATGGTGAGCAAATGAGCACCAGCGTACCAGTGCATCGCCTCGAATAGAGGATACCGGAACATGGTTGGGGTCTCCACGCGACGTTCTATCTCGTATATTCTGAATAGAAACAATTATGTCTGACATTACTCGTGTAGCGACCAGATAAGAATACAATACGGCACATTTTCTTTCATCTGTTTTCCGTTAGAATTGTAATAAATAATACTTAAATAACTAAAAACCACACTTTAGTATAAGACCCAACAAAATTTACGTTAGATAGATTTGAAAAAAAAAACTATTCTACGGATTCTATAGCATTTGTATTTGAATTTTAATTTCCCAACGATTCTAATACTTTACAGCATCCATGCTCACGGGAGCACTGCGAGAGGATGGCGATAAAACTCAGGACTGAGTCCTCCCGTGACCTTGAACGCCGTAAAGTATTCGATACGTTGAGAAATTAAAAATCAAATACAAACGCTATAGAATCTCGCGTCAACATCAGAAATAACTTTATTTAAATTCATCATCATCATTATCCTATTCTTATTCCAACTGCTTGGTGTCGGTACAATGTGTACTAAGGTTCTTAGTTTTGTGACCCACCACTCGCCTAATATCAACTCTCCTTGAGAATATAATTGTTGATCAGAACGGTAGCAGCTGCAATTGGCCCAGGTCGACTTCAAGCTTGTCTTTTACGACACCCATAAACAAAGTAGAGATTGGTAACAGCTGCAATCACACAGCAAAACTTGAAATTATTATCTACTTTTGATTTTTAATTCGATTGATCATAAGGCTTCTGAGGCCGCGGGTGATCAGAACAAGGATTAATCAATTATTTACAGAGAGAAAAACCGCATAGCCGGCGACGCCCCGACCACACTATTATTCGTTGCCCATGCGTCGAAGGGGAGTGGTATCCGAAGGAATAGAGCAGGATATGGGCAGGTTCAGGTTGGGATGACCAGAGCATATCCCATTAAACTACCCTACCTGATAAGTGTAATAGGATATGTAAATTGTGATAATTGTGAAGGTAGGTACGGGCTCCAATAGTGAGTATTATTAGCCTACAAGAAAAGAGAAAAAGTACTTACTGCAACTGCATTTCTATTGCATAAGAATGTAGAAAATTTCCACCGAAGACAAGGGAGTCACAAGGTGTGAGGACAGCATGTATCCAACCACTAGGTATGAACAGTGTCTGTCCCGCAGACAGCTCGGCTGTGCCGTACCATTCCACCACATCACCGAAGAACCGCTCGTTTTGGTTATTAGAAGCGCACCATTGTTGATATAAAGCCAAGTTCGTCGCTGTTGGTGGCATCAAGTAGAATATCTACAGAAAAAAAAACATAATTTATTATTTAATCTAATTAAACAACGACTACACAGATAGTGTTCTGGTTAAGATATGATCTACAATGCCAATGGTTCGATTCGATTCCCAAGCAGGACAATATTTTGTGCGATCCACACATTGTTCTCAGTATAGGTGTAGAGAGATACGAGTTCTCTGGCACTCTGTTCTCTCTGCCTACCCTGCAAGGGATATAGCGTGATGATGATGTATGTAGTATAGATGTAATTTGTGTCATTTAAAGTTAAGGTTTTTAAATTTCCTCATAATATTAGAATTAGTGCAACGTCTACAAGATAAGGAAGATTTGAAATAAATTTCTATACCAAACCGCGTGAGGAACGTGGTTTTGTAGGTCAGTTTCTCTTGTATTGTGGGAGAGACTCGAGTGCGGTAGTAGCACGCGCATCAGCCGAGATGATGATAATAATGATGAAGAAAAACCTATTACATTTACCTTACGTCCATGCAGAACATGATACCACACGGTAGTCCCACCAAAATCCACGTGGAAGTCCGTGTACGCTCCCGCGGGCGACATCAGGCAGTATTTGCGGACATGGGGTGCGGGCGGCTGCTCTCTAGGACCGCCCCAAACAGTACCCGCCCAGTCAAGAGTACGAGCGACTAGAGGAGGCTCCACGCAACGTGACATACTGCAAACAAAACAGTCATCATACAAATACCTGTTACATATTTATTGCGCAATAAACATTCTCCTTGTTATGACGGAGTGAGAGTACAATACTAATAACTTCCACCCCAGCCCCAGGCCCACCCCTACTCCAAACTTACCCGTGAGTGTAGTAAAAGACGGCTAAGGAATATAATATGCATATAACATGTATGCAAAGGAAGGTAATCTTGAAATAAGGTTCTATACGAACCAGTCTGACCAGCGTGATGTATTAGGCCAATTTCTCTCCTATTATAGAAAGACTCAAGCCTCATAATGGGACGTGTAATGATATCACTGAATGATGAATAAATATTCTATCATATGTTATACCAATAGACTCTTCAAGTTTATTCAAAAAATTAAAAAATGTTAACAAAAAATTATTGCCATATGTGGGCTCGAACCCATACCTCAAATCGCTACAATGTGCAATCGTTCTCCGGTAGATGGCACACATCTCAAATCGTTACAATGTGTAATCGATGTCCGGTAGATGGCACACGTCTCCCATAAAGACGAGAAAATAATACGAGCCACAATTTGATTGTCATACGACAGCTCACACTTGTCAAGTGGTAGGACGATTAAAACAGATTTCCAATACGTATGGTTTCGAGTCCCATGTGTGATACATCAACTTTTGCTCGAAAACAAGTTTTTATAGATAAACGATCATTTGAAATAAAACTATTTTTACTTCTATCGCGTTGTGTATTTGATTTTTATTTGCCCGACGCTTCGAACACTTTACAGCGTTCATGGCTGGGGGGGCACACTTAAAACATTACTTATTTTTACTGACCGTCGCGCCGCCTACAGGTTGTTTGTACAAACTTAACGGCTGCCATTTTGTCCTGTATGTCAAACGTTTGACAACTGAGAATTATTATTTTTTGTTCCTAGCGTAGGTACTTATTGACATCAATCTATTTACGGTTATTAATGTACTTTCTGAAAATTATCTCAATTTTCATTGTTAAGCTGATATTATTATTGCTTCGTTATCAGCTGATATGTTTTTTTTATATTTCAGGGTAGCTTTCACAGTAAAAGAAAATTCTATGTAATTACACATACACATGTAGATATGTATATATATCACTTCAACTTTAGTTCACCGCGTAAACTCTGGATAGCAGCACCTTCCATACATGCATATTTTATCATGGAGTTGCCACTCTTTTTCAGTTTAATAACTTTACTCTTTGGTTCATGGTCATGGGAGGACCAAGAGATAGAATCCGTAAAAATAGTTTTTGTTTTTTCAAAAAATTAGAAGAAAGTTCAAAGTCACGCAATTAAAAGATCCCTACCGATCAATGCCTACCATATCTAAACATACCTAATAGATGGTACTTAACCATAATAGTTTATGTCCCTATTAACATAAATATAATTCATAAAATTAGAATAATGTTAAATCAATTCAAAACATGACAAAGAGTTTCTTTGTTATACAAAAATATATTACATATGTATATATATTACCTTTGGATAATTGTATAGTGAGTTTATACCGAGAACAAAAACTATTGTTGGCTGACAATATTAAAGACGATATTCCACACAGATGGCGTAGTGGTTAAAACATCGACCTATTATGCCAGTGTCGTGGGTTAAATTGCAATGTTTGGCAATAATTCGTGTCCGTTAATAATATGTTTGTAAAGTCCCCTGCAATACAGAGATTATTTATAAAAGCCCGAATACGAGCGAAAAATGATTGTCACAAGTGGGATTCGAACTCACACATATTGGAAATCCGTTCCAATCGTGCTGCGACTTACACCACCGTGAACTATTGTAGGACATTCAATTCTCGCATCGTATTATATTTTCGTCTTTATGGAGGCGTGTGCCATCTACCCGACATTGTTTACACATTGTCAAATCAAATCATTTATTACGCATAAGCCTCATAAGGGCACTTACATATTGTCAATTTTACATTTTTTTAAATTAATCTACCACCGGATCGGAAAGCGGCCACAAACTGAGAAGATCCGGCAAGAAACTCAGCGTGCTTGTCATTTTTTTTTAATTATTTATTTTGTACAGACTTAATATTCAAACTTTGCAGTTAGAATTGTATTAAACGATGACAACTCTGCTACTCAAATTACTGAAATTTAGCATTTAATATGCTTGATTATTTATATTGGCTCTGTGGTCTGGTGTAACACAGAGCGATCGAGGCAGCATGGGTGTAGGAGTGCTGTTGTCCTCTCGCTTGGCCTCAGGTGTGAAGGATTACGGAATGTATGATCCCAGACTTTTTTGGGTCCGTATAAAACTAGGTGTCACCAAGGTATTCATGGTTGTAGCATATGCTCCCGTAGGTACCTCGGTGGCATCAGACCTAGAGAAGTTTTGGGATAATGTTAGGGAAGTTCTGGATATGGCAGAAACCAGTGAACGCGTGATTGTATGCGGAGATTTGAACGGATAGGTGGGGACCAAGCGTCCCGACTATGAGGACGTACTTGGTCCATTTGGTGATAAGAGAGTGAACGACGCAGGTAGGCTCATAGCGGATGTATGTATGGAGAGAAACCTTATTGTGTCCAACACATTTTTCCAACATAAGGACATCCATATGTATACATGGAGAAGGAATGAACAGAAAAGTATAATAGATTTCATTTTGGTAGACAGTCGCCTCCGAAGCAAAATATTGGACGCAAGAGCCTACAGGGGCCCCACAATCGATACGGACCACTATCTCGTTATTGCGAGATTTAGTGGTCTGTTCAGAAAGTGGAGGCACTGGCGAGAGCGTGTCCACTTCGAAGGGCTTGAAAAAATAAAGGTTGAAAGGTTGCAAGAAGAGTGTGTAAGAGAAAAGTATGCAGAGGGTGTCCGAGAACGGCTGACGATGGCAAGCCAGCCGCAATCGGACATTGAAGAATGCTGGAGAGTATTGAAAGAGAGTATGGTAGACACAGCGAAAGAAGTATGTGGAAGTTCAAAGAAGCATAGAAACACAAATGGTGATGCATGATGGGATGCGGAAGTGGCAGCTTCCGTAGAGCAAAAGAAAAAAGCGTGGCTGGACTATGTCTCTTCTTTGAATCTGAATGACAGTATGACTGAACAGAAGAAAGAAATATATCGGCAATGTAAGAATGACACCAAGGCCTTAGTGAAAGAGAAATGTGATAGAGCAAGTATGAGTGCAGAAGATAGGCTGACTAAAAACTTCGAGAGTAACACCAAACTCTTTTGGAGGGAGGTGAAGAAGTCTCGGGGTGGTTGGTCAGCCTTCAGAATGAATAAAATAAGGTCTAAAGGTGGAGACATTCTTACACAAACACAAGACGTGTTAAGCCGATGAAGTGAATATTTTGGCGATATGTATGCGGATGCTACGGTTGACGCCGGTGTCGCATGTGGTTTAGCAGAACAACATTCGACAGCGGCGTCCTCCGATGGCATCAGTATGTATGAAGTTGAATGGGCGATAAGAAGTTTGAAAAATGGTAAGGCAGCGGGCATTGATATGGTGTCTGCCGCGATGATCAAGCTTGGTGGCTCCTGTGTCTGGGAGGCGTTCCTGTTGCTCCTCAATTTATGTTGGAGCTCGGGAATGGTTCCCGGGGACTGGAATAGCGCAGTCATCGTGCCTTTGTTTAAAAACAAGGGTTCACGTTATGACTGCGCAAATTACAGAGCCATAAGCTTGACCAGTTTGGCAGCAAAAGTGTATGGTAAAATTATTGAAAGGAGAATGAGGATGGTGTCCGATGGTTTACTGTGTGAGACACAAGGAGGTTTCAGGAGTGGAAGGGGATGCATGGATCAAGTGTTCTCTCTGCGCAACATTGTGGAGAAGCATCTGGCTCTAGGTCAGAGGGTTTTCTGCAGTTTTGTGGATCTGGAGAGAGCATTTGACACGGTTGTACGAAAGGAACTTTGGGACATTTTACCGGAGTATGGTATTAGCGGTAAACTGCTACAGGCTGTGCAGTCCAGTTACATGGGCTGTAGAGCCTGTGTGCGGCTGGATGATGGAATGTCGCCTTGGTTTGACGTCAATATCAGCGTTAAGCAGGGGTGCGTTCTGTCAGCCAGGCTGTTTATCATATATCTGGATAAATGTCTCCAAAGGTTGAACGATATGAATGTGGGAGTCCAGATGGGCGACTCAGTGGTCACTGCTCTGCTTTATGCAGATGATGCAGTCCTGCTGGCACAGTCAGCGACTGACCTGCAGACCCTAGTCGACACAATGACAGAAGATTGTAAGAAAAGGGGTCTACGCGTGAATGTGAGCAAAACCAAAATAATGGTCTTTGAAAGAGACGAAGCCAGAACAGATGTAAGAGTAACAATAGGTAATGATATACTAGAGCAAGTGGATGAATTTGTATATCTTGGATGTGGATTTAGCCGAGATGGAAGGTACACCACTGATATAGAGCGAAGAGTGAATGCGGGAAATAGAGTGAACGGAGCGTTGGGGCAACTTCTCGGCAGCCACCACCTCAGCCAGAAGGCACGTGTAGCAATATATAACGCAGTGCTTGTCCCAACATTACTGTATGGAAGCGAGAGTTGGGTATGCAGAAAAGAGTATGAAAGTAAAATTAATGCGGTCGAAATGCGATCTCTGCGGAAAATCTGTGGAGTTAGGCTGACCGACCGCATTCGTAACGACGACGTAAGAGACCGAGTAGGTATGAAAGAGAGTATTGGTGTAAAGATGCGAAAGGGCATGCTCCGACGGTTCGGACATGTGGCAAGAATGCCGAACGAACGTCTGGTTAAGAAGATATACAATGCGAAAGTGGAAGGATGTAGGTACCGAGGGAGACCGAGACTAACCTACCTAGACCAGATCGGTCATGTACTAAAGGAAGGTGGAGTCAAGAGTCTCCGAAACCGGCGAGCGTGTATGAAGAGAATTATGAATGTTGAGGAAGCGAGTGAAGTATGCAGAGATAGAGTTCTCTGGTACTCTGTTCTCTCTGCCTACCCTGCAAAGGATATGGCCTAACTCCACAGATTTTACGTAGAGATCGCATTTCGACCACATTAATTTTACTTTCATACTCTTTTCTGCATACCCAACTCTCGCTTCCATACAGTAATGTTGGGACAAACACTGCGTTATGTATTGCTACACGTGCCTTCTGGCTGAGGTGGTGGCTGCCGAGAAGTTGCCGCAACGCTCCGTTCACTCTATTTCCCGCATTCACTCTTCGTTCTATATCAGTGGTGTACCTTCCATCTCGGCTAAATCCACATCCAAGATATACAAATTCATCCACTTGCTCTAGTACATCATTACCTATTGTTACTCTTACATCTGTTCTGACTTCATCTCTTTCAAAGACCATTATTTTGGTTTTGCTCACATTCACGCGTAGACCCCTTTTCTTACAATCTTCTGTCATTGTGTCGACTAGGGTCTGCATGTCAGTCGCTGACTGTGCCAGCAGGACTGCATCATCTGCATATAGCAGAGCAGTGACCACTGAGTCGCCCATCTGGACGCCCACATTCATATCGTTCAACCTTCGTTCGGAGACATTTATCCAGATATATGATAAACAGCCTGGCTGACAGAACGCACCCCTGCTTAACGCCGATATTGATGTCAAACCAAGGCGACATTCCATCATCCAGCCGCACACAGGCTCTACAGCCCATGTACCTGGACTGCACAGCCTGTAGCAGTTTACCGTTAATACCATACTCCGGTAAAATGTCCCAAAGTTCCTTTCGTACAACCGTGTCAAATGCTCTCTCCAGATCCACAAAACTGCAGAAAACCCTCTGACCTAGAGCCAGATGCTTCTCCACAATGTTGCGCAGAGAGAACACTTGATCCATGCATCCCCTTCCACTCCTGAAACCTCCTTGTGTCTCACACAGTAAACCATCGTTTATATGTAATATGACAATTTATTAAGTTAAAAACTAACTAATTGAACATGCTACCACCGAATCATAAGGAGGTATCAGAGTATGAAATAGATTTTTCTCACACTTGTCTACTCGAAATAGATGAGGCTCTTGCTCTTGAGATGTGTATATCGGTAGAAGTATGATGATTAACTTACTTAGTGTCACTGAATTCCAGACTGAGCACGTTGAGGACCTTTTCATCCCGATGCTCAGGCGGTGTCTCGAAATAATCCACAAAATCACCGAGAGGCATTCGCAGTGTTGACTGTTTCCGTACATCAATTACTTCCACCTGCAATATGTTGTATATCATTATTATCAGTTAGCTTATAAACGCCCACTGCTGAGCTCGATCCTCCTTCACAATACGAGGGAAATTGGCCTACTATACCATGCTGGTTAGATAGGTATGCGGCCGTCCATTAATCACGTGAGGTTTGTAAGGGAGGGGAGGGGTTTGACAAAAATCTCGAGATATCACAAAAGGGAGGGGAGGTGTTGTAAGATATCACATGTATTTATTTTTTCGTCAAATGCTGAGATTTCTAAACTGAAAAGTGGCGTGTGGTGTGACTTTGACTTGCCGTTGCCATAGGTGATCTGTATAGCAAAAACCGAGAATATAATGAGCTGTGAGCTACATCTTTGTAGATACTAAAAATTCACATGATGTTGGTAGGGGTGAGGGGCCATAGTCTTAAACCTCACCACATATCACGAAGGGGGAGATGGGGTTGAAAATGCTAAAAAAAAGATCACGTGACTAATGGACGTCCCCTATCGGGTTGATTTTCGGGTTTTCCTTTTCCCTGTTACATACATATTACATGCTTTAGTCGTCTTTTACAATACCCACAAGCAATGTAAAAGTTTGGTGATACTTATAAGCATATGAAGGGGGTTGAAAAGGAAATTTATAGCGCCATCTTGGAGATGCCGCCATTTTGGATTTATTTTAATTTCACTAACTTTATAGCTTGCCATTTTTGCGGCCTTTCATTTGATATACACTAATGAAGTAGAAAAGAACTAGGTAATTCCTAATCTTGGAACGGTGACCTTATTGGTATTATAAATAACGATGTTAAGTATTGCATATAGTATTGTCATCAGAACTAATCATCATCTGGAAAACCATACACGCGTCCAAAATTCACTTCACTGTAATAATGAGAGACTTTAACGCGAAACTAGGCAAAGGGAGTGATGATGAGTTGAAGGTGACGAAATATGGATATGGACAGAAAAACCAGAGGGGCCAGAAACTGGCTGATTTTATGGAGAAGGAAAGCCTCTTTATGATGAATTCCTTCTTCAGGAAGCGGCTACAAAGGAAATGGACCTGGATTAGCCCCGATGGTTCAACAAAGAATGAGATAGACTTAATCTTGTCGGGCAAACGACAGATATTTTTACAGATCCGAAAAGGTATGTGCAAAATTTTAGCTCAATTAGATACCAAATAGTGGTCAAAAAATGCTTTGCAAATTTTGAAGCGGACAACTTACATACAAACAGAGCAGATTAAGGAACGCATCTAAACTGCCCGTTCAGGGAGACAGGTCTTGAAAAATACAAGAGCGGGCTTTTGAATTTTTGGTTACTTATCAAGCTTTGCTTGCAAAAAGAAACATTAATGTATTTAGTATGTGGCACTGTAAAAGATGTCATTCACTTATTGCCAGAGTGCTCTAGATTTCAGTCTTCTAGAGAAAATTTAATTATGCAGTTAATGTAAATGTGAGTGATATAGGAATGTTTCATCACATATTGTCATCACCTAATTCTAAAGGAGCCTAAAGTTAATTAAGTTTGCTATGTTACGTTTTAAGTAGTATGTATATACGATGGGACAGGCATGTACATTTGTATAAAAGTCCTTAATAATAAATAAAGAGAAAAAAAAATTAATGACGTCATCATCTCAGCTCATATACGTCCCACTGCTGGGCTCCTCCGTAATGGGAGGGAGATTAACCTTCTATACCACGCTGGTCTGACGTATTGGTATAGGGTTTTGCTTCGAGTTTTTCTTCTCTTGCATAGATATTATATGGTTTTTTTACCTTAGTCATCTCTTACGATCACCCAAAGGTAAAGAAAGGGGGGTGGTGAATTGTATTCTTACTCCGTCACCACACAGGTCAAATACAATAATAACTGAATACGTAAAAAAAAAATAGAAAGGCGTAAATGAGCCCTGGCGTATACTACGCATTATCACCAAGGTGGTAATTTTGTGAGACATACAATAGCAGTTTTATTTAATTAGATTCCTCTATAAGATTTATTTCCTTCCATTTAAGTTATGACAATAGGCTATCTTAAACATTAATATTTATTACATAATAGCAATTATGGCCTATAAAATCATTACGAGACAAATTAATAACGAGTTCGTTATCGTAATGGTATATTATCGAACTAAAGATAGTTTTGGATCAATACTACATAGAAACAAATTGCTGCGTGGTTAGTGATTGCGAATACTACAACTCTTACGTTGCTCGTGGGTGTCATAAAAGATGACAAAGAGCATGTGTGGTGACGGATTAGGAATACAATTCACCAACCTTACCCGCGGGTGAACGTAAAAGACGACAAGTATGTAATATCAGTGCAAGAGAAAAAAAGCTTGATATAAAATCCTATATTAACACGTATGATCAGCGTAGTATAGAAGATCAATTCCCTTCCGAATGTGGAGGAGGTTCGAGTCCAGCAGTGGGACGTGTATGAGCTGAAATGATGATGACGATGTTGGTGAATGGTAAAACTTTACATCTAATCGACAATTCGATCTGATACGGGATACCGTCTGGTCAAAAATTATAGCTGTGTGGTAGCGGCTACGAATACTACCAAACCTTAATTTGCTCGTGGATGTCGTAAAAGACGACCAAGAGCCTTATAACTACATGGGCCAACGCCATCTGATGCCGATTGGTCAACAATTACATTTCCAAGGAGGGTTGACGTCTGGCAGGCGGCCGGTCATAAAATTATTGCCAATAACTTTTACAATATGTACTATGAAAGAAGGGTACATATTGTATCGACCTCAAGTAATTGGGATAAGAGTAGGAGAATGATGATGACCGTCTGGTCAAAAATTACAGTCCCAAGGAGGATTGATACAGACGGCCGGTAATAAAACTATTGACAATTTTTGTAATATGTACGATTGATAAAGAGTACATACATAGAAGGGAACCATTCGATAAATTAAAGCAATTTCATGTCATTTGACAGATTGGTACGAAGTTCTAAAGAATTACCGTGTAGGTAATTAAATACATTCCAATCATAACAATGATAATTCTGGCTCAAGTATTCAGATTTGAAATAAAACTACTTTTACGGATTTTATCGCGTTTGTATTTGAGTCAGTCCCCCGTGACCATGATCACTGTAAAGTGTTCGAAACGTCGGGAAATTAAAAATCAAATACAAACGCGATAGAAGCCGTACAAGTAGTTTTATTTCAAATGTGTAATACTCGCGTAAACATCAGAAACCATTATATTAATCAAGTATTCAGCTCCACCTATAGAGATTATCATCAAAGAAATGCTGCCATCAAAGAAATGTATAACAAACAAACCTCAAGTTGTGCACCACAAAACCGTAAGACAGATCTAACTGTGAATGTTGCTGGACTAGGTATCTTCATATCTAATCCTTCTGTGATGATAAACATCACAGGTTTTGTGAAACCTGCAAAAGAACATTAATTCAATTAAATTTCAAGTACCAAAGCTGAAAGGATAATTAACACCACAATTATCAAATTCATTAATTATGTATAAACCCTGTGAGCTATCACTGGACTGGAATGTGAACATTTCTGAAAAAATATGATAGGTAATTTCAACTGGTTTGTCTATTATTACTATTTTTTTTACTTATTTTTATTTTTTATAGTAAAAAAATTTATATAATGCTATTTAAACCATGATATAATAATAAAATTCAACAAATAGTTAACTAATGATTGGGTGTCGCTTGTGGGATCTGGTCCAACCATGGTCTTTTAACTTCATATTATATGACAGTTGAAAGGGCGTCAAAGTGAAGCTAGTTCTCACTAAGCATATTATACTATTTTTTTATATAAAAAAGGTAAAGTATTAATACTAATAGACAAACCCGCTGAATTTCTTGCCAGATCTTGTCAGTAGCCGTCTCATTCCGATCTGATGGTAGTTTATTGGATTAATTTAAAACGTTAAAGCTAATAATATGTCCCTCACAGGGTTTATGCATCTAATGGTGATGGAGAGGGAATACGGTGGGTTATGGAGCCACGTTCTGCCCCTCCGTCGCCCCGGATGGAACGGGAGGCGCGGGTCCGGACCATAGCCTACCCCAAAAACAAAAAAAGGTTTATGCACAATAAATAAATTTGAATTTGAAAATATGATGAAAACTAATATGGCTGGACCAGATTTCACAAACAGCTGCCAATGATGAATTAACTACTAAATTCTATTCTGAGAAGTTGATACTAATATGAGGGTAGTAATGGATCAATGAAAAATATTACTACATACCATTATCCCTGATGAACTCTTCAGTGAACTGGTGTGGGTTCATACGTTGCAGTGAAGTGGAAGCTGGCCGTAACGGTCTGGCTGCTAGTGCCCGAACCCAAGCCGGGGTTCCCACTTGTGATGGACGCGCCTCTGCACCTAGTTCGTACCGGTCTGCACGGTGATTGTTTGTTGGGATTTTTACTGAAATATACCAATAGAAATGTTTTACTATCTCTTAGACAACTATATGTATAAATACTGAAACAGAATTTTGACAAGAAGAACAGGTTAAAAAGCAAGCCCATTGGTGTCGTAAAATACTACTAAAGGATATGAAATGCAGTTAACATCTATGCAACACATGTAAAACTGAAATAAAACCCTATACCAACCCGTCTGACTCTAGATCAATTTATTTTCCATTGTAGAAGGACATGTAGGATCCTTAGTTCTGACTGATGAATATGAATGAAACATTCCAGCCTTCTATTTTCCATGGAAGTTATAAAAACAGGGTGAGGGCTCACCAGGAGACCGATCAGCCGCAATCTCCGAGGAAACTTATAACATCAAATGTAATAAGTAATACAGCTGCCAAGCCTATCTATTATGGGATTAGCCCACAGTGGGGAGGTCTATTTTCAACAATGGACATTGACTAACTGCTGGTGATAATAATTTTTAATCTAATTTAATTTTTTTCATGACTTTTTGAACACTTAACGGTGTTAATGGTCACGGGCGGACTTTAGTCCGCTGTAAAGTATTGGAAACTACAGGAAAAAAATCAAATACAAATACAATTGCATCCGTAAAAA
Organism: Lymantria monacha; assembly: GCA_905163515.2. Lineage (NCBI taxonomy): Eukaryota > Metazoa > Arthropoda > Insecta > Lepidoptera > Erebidae > Lymantria > Lymantria monacha. Next base: position 5,401,282 of record LR991107.1, on the reverse strand, counting down.
TAGTTTTATTTATAATGCTGATGATGATACACTAATTAAAGGCTAATACACTGTAACTATGTTACACTGTTAGGCTCAACAGTCTACTATCATAGACAAGAAGGAAACTGGATTAACAGACAGGTCGGGTTCAAATTTTATCTAGGATTCTCCATTCAACCTCTTTTTGTTATATGCACACATCATTTGTCATTTATGAATTTACGGTAAAGAAAAGGAGAAATGCCATATTGTGTTCCTACTCCATCATCACAGATTTACCAGAAATATATAATCTATAAGTGTATCCTTTCCCTCCAAGTCACAGTTTCTGGCTACTGAAGTTTTCAATTAATTATAATCCAGATTATAGTTCGATTTATTTTAGATTATAGTTAACTCCGTGTAATGATCAGACAAGTAAACTGAATTGGATAACAATCAATAAAATTAACAAGGCTAGTATATCTATTCCTAACTCTAAGGTGGGAAATATTACTTACCGATAGCAAGTTGTCTACCAGAGTGTAAAAATTAACCTAAAGCATTTAGTGCCGTTATTGTAACTTATATAGCAATACAAAATTTATAAAAGTATGCAGAAAATTTTACAATACTGGAAGTTATCACCGAGGCATCTTTTGCACATCAACCAAAGGTTATATAGACAGATTATGATTTATGTGCATAACTAGAAAATCTATTAATTTAATTCATACAAATTTATATATTTAAAAAACAAAAACAACACTATCAGCCAAATTCTTGGGTCACAGGGAACTTAGTATACAATTAACAAACACAATATTTAGAATAAGAACAGTCATTTATTTATTGATTACACAAAATCGATTATGTGGGTATCGATCCCAGTCAAACTAAAAATTATATTGTGTATATGATGCAATATTGACTTAATATACTTACAAACTGATGGTCCGTATGTCTGTGCACATTTTGGGCAATGGTACTTGTCTATATCATCAGAATGATATATTTTAACATCAACACAGCTGAAAAAAGGAAAAAAAAAACATTTAAAATATATTTTTGACTTTAATTATTTTTCTACTTTACTAAAATGCTCAATCTCCAAATTATTATTTACATGTTTACAGAAAGGTAAGTTGAATTTGTATAAGTTTAACGAGATTGGTATATTTTTTGCAGTAATAATATTAGTTAAACTAAAATATTTGTTGTTGAAGCCAGAAACACCCAAAATTAAATCTACTTTAATTGATAAGTAATGTAAGGAAATTACTCATGGTTTAACATTATTCTAGGTGTTAATAAGTTGAAATTATTGATGAAAGTTAAAATAAATATGGGAATTAGTTAGAAAAGAACACGTACAATAATATAGAAAATTAAAATAAACACAAAGAATGCACGCAAAAGAGCGCATTCTGATAAACCCATGACGACCGCAGATGTAAACAAACAACGTTTAGGGATGAATTTATGATATTAAAGCTTTTATTACTGTAACTCTGACTGGTACGGGCTTCTTAGTTAGAAATAGTAAAGCGTATAAAGTGGAAATCAAGAAATATCAAGTAAAACAATCGCACCCAAGTGATGGCCGAAGGACTAACACTGTCAGATTTCAGATCAACTTTTTTAACACACAACCAAATTATCATAGCAAAATTTATATATTTTCCACATTACCTGCCATGAAACCACTCACGACAACAGTCACATTCTATCATAAATTGGCCAATATTATACGGCTGACCACACAAACAATAAGTTTCCTTCGATGACGCCATTTTAATGGCGAATAGATAATTTTATTATTTTTTTTCTCCACGTCGCTTCAGGGTGACCACAGTGAAAATAAAAATATAGAAGAAATCTTGAAGCTTTACAGCACAAACAGAGTATTTTTATTTTTGGTCACTTTGTTCGTTCAATATTGCAAAGACTATCTCACACATACAGCCAAAATGAGTTTTATAAAGTAGCATTCTTAATACGTAAAATAAAATTTAATTGAGTATTGGCCTCGTGAAATGTAAAAACGTCATGTAATAATATCTTAGTGTTTTAATGTATTTTATTAAATTATTTTGATGGCATTTTATGTAATGATTAATGATACTGGAATGCAGTAAACTTAATTTAAAAATGTTTTTGTTTTCCATCACAATTCCCAAAAGATGTCAGTAACAGTGTGGCCAAAGGATTGTTCTTCTTCTCTTTGTGTATTGGCAATCAGCTACTTATACGAGCTATTGGTGCCAGTGTCAAGTTACAATTATTATTAGGTTTATAGTCTTTAGTCATTGTCTAAGTCAAATCGTCCATTTTAGTCCTTGTCTAAGTCAAATCGTCACCTTCAACAGTGCTATTGCCACACTGTTAATGGTATCTTGTGGGAATTTTGATGGAAAACGAAAACATTGTAAAGCACTTTTATATGATATTCACTACATCCCAGATGTTCAGTCACATCACATTACATAAAATGCCATCAAAATTATCTAATATAACACGTTAAAATACTAAGATATCGAATATAATACTAGAGCACCACATGACGTTTTCAGATTCCCGTCAAAGGATTGTTAAAAGAGAACATATTACTTACTGATGGACAATTACTAATGATGTGAAGAATAATCTGATAATTTGTAAAAAAAAATATTGCGAGTCTGTTGGTCCGTATTAATAACTGATTGCCAATACAAAAAAAAAGAACAACATTTAGTAAAAAATAAAGAAACTGGTAGTGGATTATTAAAAACGTATCCGTTTAAAAAAAGATAATTTTTATTTAGTTACCGAGTTCTTACGGCTTATTTTTATATTTTCTTTAAATATGGACAAATAAACTTATGGTTCTAATGTTAGGGCCGCACCTGCGTGTATTGTCCCGAAGTAATTTGTGGCGAAGCTTCGTACGTTTTGTACAGTAGAAAGTTATCGTGATAAAACTGTGGTCACATTAGCGACTTCGGTATTTTACACGAACTATCGTGCAATAATTATGCTAGGGCCGTACCGGTCATTATCGGCTATCGTCGCGAACATTCGGGCTTCGTGTGCATTATCGCTTGGGTGGCGATAAGTCAAAGGGTTTAGCACGCTAATATATCGCGCTCTGTGGTCAGACTAGCGTTTTTCATTTCAGCGGATTTTTTCGATGTGTTTAGACGCGTTCGGGGATCTCCAATTAATCAATAAATATGGAGTAGAGTGATGAAATAGTGTTAGAATTTTTACACCATTATGAAGCGGAACCCGTGGAGGGATCCAAAAAAATCAATATGTAATTATTAGCATAATACAGCTGTAATAATAAAGCAATTCGTCATCCATAGTTAAACGCATGAAAATAATTTCGGCCATCTCTCTCTTAGAATTAGATGTCAGTTGAATCTAATGGAAATTGGTTTAAATTTTTTTACAATTTTACTATTACATGTAGCAACTGCGTGCGGTTATCAATTTTCTTTACCATTCTCATTTTTACTGTAGGACGACGACACCGTCTGTTCCAAATTCACATTGATATGATTTTTTTTGGTTGACAAAAAATGGCTATATATACATTTTTATCGATCTGGGTTAACTCCACCTAATGCTGCCATGTCAACAATTAAATTTCCAATGAGGGTTGACGTCAGGCAGGCGGCTGGTCATTAAACGATTACCAGTAACTTTTGCAATATGTACGGTGTAAGAGCACCTATATATGGTAAGAGTATATATTGTGTCGACCCTAAGTAATTGGGATAAGAGTAGGATGATGATGAAATAAATGGCTATAAAATAAAACAAATAATAATTAACGACACAGAATACGTGTATTACAATAGCAACAGAGCACAGTACAAATGCAACATCAAACTAAAATCAACAGTGGATGTTTCTAATTCCTTATTACATATATATTACACTTACACTTAAAACAATCGATCATTTAGATCAAGAATATACCTTTAATATTAACATTAATTAAATTATTTTTATTATTGAAGTCTTTTTGTTATTAAATAATACATATATGACACATAATTACGTTTCAATTAAAACATACATCAACTTGTAAATAACAAAATGACCTCATGAAAATAGACCAAAAATAAATAAATCGAGTGATTATATAACACTCTATATTTTTAACAACTACATAAATCACAGAATTTGAGGATACAGCTTCTTCAAAAGTTAAGGAGTATAAGAAAAAACTGATAATTACTAATATTGATTGCCAAAATTATTTTTTTCGTAACAGAGTAAACTGGGTCATCATGTGACGGAAGACAGTAAAATTGCGATATTAAATCAAACTATTTTGTTTCTCTTTTCTATACATAAACTTTAAATATGAACATAATATTTATCTTAGAATTACGGGAGATTTCCGAGCGCTGCAATACTAAATCTAATGTCATTGTAAGGTATTGCGCCGAACTAGGCTTTTATATTCGCATATTTTGCCTAACTTATTTAGTTCTATGATTGACATTGAAGTTAGTAGAGGCCCAGTTTTTTAAACTCGTATTACATATTTAGGAAATAGATATGGTTCCCAAATTAAACCCTATCAAATACACGGCGGTCGCAGAACCTATGTATTTTTGGACGGATATTTACGATATGCTCAGTTATTTTTATCTATGTGTTCTACTACAAAGTAGGTTGGAATAATTCTGACATAATTAATTACTCATATACAATTAGTTTTAATAAAAATATAAGAATTATGAATAAACAATTGAAATAAGAAGAGATAATTAATGTTCAATCTTGGATCATATTTATGGCACAACCGCAGCAACTGACTGATTTTGCATTTGATTACAAGAAAATCAAAAAATTACCTAGCTTAGAAATATATTTAAATTTTGTTAGTGAGAAATTATACGATGGACTTTTTTTCTTGCTATAGCAACATTTCTTCAAGGAAACCAAAATTCTCCCTACGAATCACTTTTAATGACAAAACAGCGGAAGTGTTTGTTCGAACGCATAATGCTCAATTTGAAATTATTAATTAGTATGTTTATTGACTTTTTTTACTCTTTTAAAAGAGTATTTAAATACTGTATGTTCACGACAAATATAAATTTCAAGAAATCAGCTGTATAAATACTAATTATAAAAAGTATAATATAAAATACAAGCCCAGTATCTATATAATTTCAAGTTACAACTGGATGAAGCTGTATTTGATTCCTTGTGCATAAAAATTACAACTACAGTTAAAATTATTTCTTAACAGCTAAAGAACAACACTTTTGGAATGAATTATAGGATCACAAGCCTTAGGATGATTTGAATGCGTATTTAAGAGTAGTATCGGTCTTATAAATTGAGTCTGACTTGAACTTTATTAGCTGATCTAGTATGTAAAATTAAAATGACTTATCGCAACATAGACCCTTTCTAATCATTTTGCTGACAGATTTTAGCACACATCTTCAAAATTAAACTTTACACGCGACTAGGTTTTAAAATAGCAAAAAGGGAAACTAATCTAAGATTGACAACCTCTCACAATTTACATCTCACTATAGTTTTAAAAAGATGTCTTGATTACTTAACCCAATTTCGGATCATGGGTCAATGAAATCAAGGAAGCTTTTCCGTCACGTCGTGGTAAATTTATAGCTAGTCAAAAAAAGCCTGCTTCGTATAAGTTTGTTATACGTGTGAACTCCGGACTTGTAATGTGATTATGGAGCCTGAATCTACAGTTTTATCAACATGATTGTACGTTGTAAATAGTTTAAAATAAAACTTTATCTTAGCATTTTGAGGCATCGAAAGATTAACGGGCAGGCGAAGTGGGTCGAAGTCAAAAAAAAGAAATCAAAACGGATTGCATATACATTAGACGAAGCGGGTTTAGTGTAAATGGTTTAATACAAATCTTTCTCTATAAGCATTTAAATTAAATCTAACTACTTTGAAAGTTGCACACGAAAAATTATAAAGGCAATTATTATATATTTAGCATACAATTTCTTTTCAAATTTAAATATCAGCACTTAATGTGCAAATATTAGGTAAAAATACAATAAATACTATAAAATGTATAATTCAAATGCGCACCATTATCGATGAAGAATCAAGTCATAAGCTATATATAATTCTCACTCTAAAACAGCATTGTTTAAAAAGCTATTTATAAAAATATAAAATAGATATTTAAAATATATTCTAAATATTACGTAAAATGATATTTGATTGTTATTAGAAATGCTAGATTATCAATAATATACATTTACCTTCATGATTATATGTATAGTCATTTGCATAACTTTTTTTAAATGACTCCCGTGACCATGATCACTGTAAAGTGTTCGAAACGTCGGGAAATTATAAATCAAATACAAACGCGATAGAATCCGTAAAAGTAGTTTTATTTCAAATGTGTAATACTCGCGTAAACATTAGAAGTCATTTTTTAAATGAATTCAAATTATGTACTAGAAGTAGAACCGTGTAAATGCTGTCAAATCGTTCCATGACGTCTGTACTTGTACAGTGCATACGTCACGTCCTGAACTTAGTGAATTATTATAGATTATTTTTTGTTTTACATTTTTTTATTACCATATAATTTGATAAAGTATGTGTACAAAACCTATAGTGTCACAACACAGAAATAATTCTATAAAAACCACTCTTCTTCGTGAGATACAAATTTGTAAATGAGTGAACACTTTAATTGATCCTCAATTTACTCTTATCTCTATTGTGACATTTCAGAAACACGTTAGGGCCTATATTTAAAATTTGTGATAACGAATTTTATTTGAATTGCAAAAAAAACAAACAATATGTGAGTGTTTAAGATGGAATTCCTTTAAATATATATGTAATGAATTTACAAAGAAATAAATATTTTTTTACAGTCATATACCATTCATATAAATACGATATATATCTTACTTATGTTATATAAATTTTCTCTTTTGGTCAATTGAATAATTTACTAATTTTTAAAGGAGATCTCAGCTCAATAGCGGCTCACTAATAAGTTGTTAATTTCTTTTAATATTTCATTTTGGAATTTGTACTATAATTGAGAAAACGTTTACAATATTTTGTTTAAAATCTTTGGAATAATAAATTTAGATATTAATTAGCTAATAAACACGCACACTTTGACTTTTAGTCGATAAATAGTTATTTTATAAAGTACTACTAGGTACTTTATAAAAGAACTGAATAACCATTTTGAGCCGGAAATCATCACATTCAATCAATATGGTATTCTTTTAAAGAATCAATATAGTTCTCTTTTAAAGAACGAGAATCTGACGCCCAAACGCAAAAATATTTAATCACAGTAAAAGGTCAAATATATAAAGGAACTTATAAGTATTTTCTACACAATTCAATGACCTGAAAAGCCTTTGGTTCCAAGCCGTTCTATATCTATCATAGCCTAAATAATACACTAATATAATAATTTATAACTAATGTAAGTTCTTTTAGAACTATTATAGAAAGTTTTCGCAATTATAGTTTTAATGCTTTCAGTTGTACTGTTCGGTTGATATTTGTTATTCTTTTTAAATACCAACCCTTCGTTTCGATTTAAAAATCTTCGTCATATTGAATTATAAGCTCAATATTGTCAAAAATATTCACAACCAGAACAATACTAGTATAGATTTTAATGGATATGACTATGACAGTTCAAGATATGAGTGACATAGTTTGTAATATACTAGAAATATGTCGTCAGTACTTCTCGATCCAAAAAACGATGTACATAGCAATAATTATGTTTCACTAAAAACAGTTCCGTGTGTCTAATCAGTGAGTTTTAGAACACCGAGCATTGAAAGCGTTGCTATCAAATTAGACCAAATTTTATTAAACCTAATTCGTCTTAAGTCATTAATCGTTGTAAATTTTTCTCCATATCGGATTTACAGGCTTAAAGAACTTATGCATAGCTGTTAATAAATATAAAAAAAAATCCAATTTATTCCCAAATAGTAGAGGATAACTTTTTAAATAATTATTATATTACTTAATTGCGTCAAAATAAATACGCGTGTAACACCAATATACACATATTAGAATATAAAAAAAAATGAAAGTCAATTGATGAACTATAACGTTCCTAGCTGAATAAAGACATTTTTAAATCTTTTACTCAAAAACAGGAAGTTGTGTTCCATATACTCTAAATACAGAATAAATGCATTTTCAAATAATATTTCTGAGCGCCGTTGTAATTGATAGTTAAAAAGTATGTATTTTACTCATAAATAGGTTAAATATTTGTTCTTTATACTTTAATACTGGATAAATACGGTATTAAAGTATTATTATTACCGTAGTAATTTTGCTAGATCAGTCATATCTTTTAAAATGCTTATATGTTACAATCTAAAAAGAAATTATTTTTATTAATTAAATACATAATTGAAATGACGCAGTAGGACGTTATCCCACTGTAAGGATAGATGGCGTTAATTATATATTTTGTATAAAAACCGAACTAGAAACGACTTTTTCCGTAAAAATTGTTCAATACATATTTTGTTAAATTCGTTTATTAGACATGGAAAAAATATGGTATATATAAAAATTTTAATATTGATATAACCAACACGCCATAATATTTTAAATCATTTCCCTTCGTATAATTTTCGTGGAAAAATAATGGATATAATTTTTTTTTAAGACAACAACCGGCACTAAGGAAATAATCCTTTTAAGGGGAATTCATAAACATATAATTTAACTGGCACAAATTGAATAATGATTTAATAATGAATTTCCTTTAAAAATAAGTTACTTTTAGAAGCTTATATATATTTTTATTGCATATAAAATTGCGTTTTTATTTATGGTCATTTGCCATCGATGTTCATGGACTCATACATAACAGAGTTAAAGTTTTGCTTAATGAAAAATTTTCACCCAGAGGAGTATTAGACATTTAGAATGCCTACCTAATATGTATATTAATAGCAATATGTGTGCTTACTTGCCAATTCTGACGAATTGACATTTAGAATTATAATGTTATGTACTTAAAAAAATTATACTTAAAAAAATGTTTTAATATTACTCACTTCCCATTGTTCCCCAATTTCGTTCACAAAACGAAATTAGGAAACAATAAAAGGTAGGTACTCATAACCCTAAGCATAAGTATAGTTTTTATGTGGATGAAAAGTCAAAATTCTAATACTGATTGAAATTGAACAATATCACATTGCTCCTAAATTAGAATTATAATTTCACTACCAGTAAAATCTACGTCAATATTTTAAAAATAATTATATATATATATTTCTAATTTTTAATACTTTTTTGGTGTTTCCATGAAAATTAGGCAGTGAAATCTAATATTACGTATTACAAATGTTTAATTCGAATTTTAATATCCCGTTTCGATTAATTTATAATATATAAATGCAACGACTATGAAAGCATGCGACGACTATTTTTTGCTAAAACCCGTAGTCATGATTCATGTAGACATTTTTATTGTAAAATGACTAAAATAATTGATTTTTTGATTAACATTTTTAATTGAATTTGATTTTAAGGCATTTAATTTTATATTCAACAACAAAATATATCCTGTTCTTATGGATATTGTCAAGTATCCTAAATATTGGGATAGTAAAACCCTATTAAACACGATATCATCAATTGTCTGTATTCAGTTAATTCTCTACTTCTCCATTATTTCCTTATCATTTCTCTTTCTCGTTCGTTGTGGTTAATTTGGCAGTCTCGCTGTCTGAAGGTGGTGCAGGTTCAGTTGTATGAACCTTGATGACAGGAGTCGATGGTGGTTCGGGTCTTGTAGCCAAGGTTAGAGCACCTGAATTGACATCTTCAATTGCTTTTCGGAGCTGAAAATAGTTTTTATAATTAAATTAAAGTACACTGATGTTCTTCCGTGTGGTGATGGAGTAAGAATATATTTCACCCTATCTTACCCGTGGGTGATCGTAAGGGACGACTAAGGGATATAAAACGCATATAACATCTATGCAAGAGAAGGAAAACTCGAAACGAAACCCTATACCAACACTTCTAACCAGCGTGGTATAGTAGGTCAATGTCCCTCCCATTACGAAAGAGGCTCGAGCCCAGCAGCAGGACATATATGAGCTGGAATAATATAACACCATCATTAGGCTTGCTCGTGGGTACTCCCACTCCCATAAAGTCTGGTTTATATTAGTAACATAGGTCGTTATACTCTTCTGGATAATTTAAAACACCAAATTTGATCAGCATATATCGTGTATATCATTCCGGGGAACTTCAAATACCTGCATATGCAAACCGCTTTGACAAACATAGCAATTATTTATAGTACTATATATAGCAGGGCCGGCTTTACCTATAGTGCAGAGGGTGCGGTGCACCCGGGCGCCGGGTATCAGAGGGCGCTGAGAGCCACTCGGGACACATAGAGCCTCCACTGCAACGCTCCGCACGGAGCGAGTGCACCATACGCAGCGTGTGCCTAACCATTTATAAACGTAGTGGGTGTGTTATTTGACAGGTTCGGGTACCTACCCAAGAGTTGCCTTGTCGCCTTGCTTACTGTACCTTCATAATCCGATCGTGTTTACCTGGTTTTGTGTCAAAACAACGAGACTAATCATGGCACAACGCATTCCAGCGAGATTCAAAATTTAGTCTAACGTGTTGTAACTATCAACCTATTCCATTTTGTTCACGCATTTTGATACAAGAGGGCGCCAGGTGATTGCTTGCAACCGGGCGCATTTGCTAGAGCCGCCCCTGATATATAGTATATGTAGAATGTCATATCATATATGTATTGTATCCTGTGTATGTAGAATGTCAAATCTATGGACAGAAGTGGTCGTGTCTATAGAATAAAAAAGAAAGATTTTTTTTTACTCGTGTTAGATCTATCCGTATGGTGACGATGTAAGAATACAATAGGTATGTTACAATGGGTGATCCTTTCTAGGGAGTGATCGTAAAACACGGCTAAGGGACGCAAGCAGACGTCACTGTATCAGAAAGAAACTGGAAATTCCTATGCCCATCTGTCTGATCTGCAGGCTATAGTAGCTCAATTTCTTTATTATTATGGAGAAAGTATGAGCGCAATATGATGAAGAATTGTCAGGTGGTATGCGGAAATGCTATCAGAGTCTAAAATGGTAGAAATATTTTGAGTAGAAAACCTCACCTCTTTTAGTGAAACGACACCAATAAGTCTGCCGATGGCAGTCACATACGCTCTGCTTACGCCCAACGTCGAGAACAGTGAATGTACCTGATGAGAAAAAGTTAAATAATAATATAAATATATATATATATATATATATATATACACAGTATGACTGGTAAAAGATTGTACATATCGGAAGGAGACGATAGATAATGGTCACATTTAACAAATAAAAATATAATAAGAAGGTAATATTAATTAACTAGATAGTAAACCTCAACAATATTAGTGTGTCAGGATTCTCAAAAAGATGGTCACCTTCTCAACATTTCTCGATACAAATCAATCGCACCTCGTACACTGCCATTTGGTCGAGCATATGCAATTTCCCAACACTCTTAGTACGAATAACACATTCTATCACACTTCACACACAAATAGTCACACATGACACAAGTCAAGGTCACGCGCTCGGCTAATTACTATTTTATTGTAATTTCAATATCTATGCGGAGGTGTACGCAAATAAATATTTTTATTGGATAATTAGTTCAAAATTTAAGTATCATTTTTTTATATATATTCGGTATCAGAATCGAGTACTGAATACCCTCCCTCAATATGTACAATCTTTTACCAGTTACGCTGTATATATATAAATCCGTAACGTCACGTGATGAAGTGGAAAATAATTGCCATTACTGAGTACTTGCCCTTGGGAATCGTAAAAATATACTAATAAGGGGCTCACCAGAAAGCTAAGCGCATACTTCTTTTTTTTACGGCGGGCTTTGGTCTGGTCACACCCCGCTAAATCCGTCCGGGGCGATAGAAGAAGTGGCGTACGACCCCTTAGACCAGTGTTTCCACTATCAGATTTTAGTTTTACCCTAGATTTTTCTAATAAATGCCCTAAATACCTTAATTATTCTCTGAAAATCCTTGATTTAGGGCGCAAAGTTTAAATGAGTTCAAAATAAAGCAAAACTTGATGGTTTGAATATTTATTTTAATTTTCATCTATTAATCAGAGGTAGTACATAATTAATCATAAGAAGAATTAATTTTAATTTGTGAAAGAAGTAGATGGTGAACAATGTGGTTATAACAAATAAGGGTTTGTTGACGCCATTTATTTTCCGCTTTTTGTATATTACATTTATTACTTCAAAAACTGAAATCGCTGAACACAGGACGTGTTATAGAACGATTTTCCAACTGTCGTACAATTTGTGGATCTACATATTTTATAAAATAGAAAACATTTTCAAAGTCAAATCTGAATTCATCATCATTTCAACGTATCGCCGCCCAGCGATTTTCACCAGGTCATTTTACCCCAAATTACCCTAAATCCCTATAAATATTAAATGGCCCTAAGCCATATTTTAAATTAGCAGTTTCGCCCTGAAATAGGGCGAAATCCCTAAAAGTGGAAACACTGCCTTAGACTTACCCTGCAATGTACCTCTCTTCACCGAGCAACTGGGCCTCCGGCAGGCTAAGCGTTTACTTACTCATCGGTATAGTAGGTTGATTTCCTTCTCATTGTAGAAGAGGCATCCATGGAATTAAAGACTTGTCTTACATCATTCTCCGACTCTTATCCGAATTACTTGTGGTCGATACAATATGTACTCTTCTTTCATAGTGCATATTGTAAAAGTTTTTAGTAATAGTTTTATGACCGGCCACCTGCCAGACGTCAACCCTCTTTGGGTATGTAATTGTTCACCAAACGGCATCAGATGGAGTTGGCCCAGGTAGATATAATGGCTCTTAGTCGTCTTTTACAACATCTACGAGCAAAGTAAGGTTTGGTAGTATTCGTAGCCGCTACCACAAAGCTGTCTTACGTTGGAAGAAAATCCACGAGTCATCGGCAAAAGCACTATATTGTACAAAACAGTTGATTTTGTCCATAGTTACCATTTTTTTTTCTAATTAGCCAACATTTATAATGATATTCAAAATATGTTAGGACTATAGTGTTGACAGTTTTTTATCAACAGTCGCGAGCTAGATCATCCTGGATAGTACCACAATCGCACGGAAAGTAGATTTTTTTTTCTTTTTTTTGGGTTGTTTTTTTGGTGGTCACGCCATGCTAAAACAGAAAGTAGACTTGCGAGCAAGTTTTCTGTGTGAGTTTTGGGGTTTTCATTAGTAAGCTGTACCACTGGTACTGCTAAGATCCATGGCGTAACACTTACAACACCATTAGAACTATAATTTGTGTATCGCACAAGGTGTACTACGTAGGAATCGAACTTATAACACTGGAACGGTAGATAAGTATCTTAACAACGCCATCGTGTATTCCACACTGTTCAGTTTTTTTTTTTTGCAACGAAGTTCCTTATCGCGCGTTGTGAAAGGGGGCTAGACGGAAAAAATTCTTACGAAAAGTTGTCACGACACTTTTTGCTATAGTAAGCTATTGTAAGCTGTGCGGCGTCGCTCGTCGGTTCTCTTATAGAAAGCAAGCCAGATATTTTCATTTCTATTTCGCATTGAACAGTGTGGTGTCGCGACGATTTTTTTTATAGATAGAGTGATTCAAGAGGAAGGTTTATATGTATAATATATGCATAATGTACTAGAGAAACACTGATAATTTTAGAGGTTTCTAATGTGATGTCGTAAATAAACACATTATTTTGCGCTTACATTGCAAACGCTGGCTGAACCCTACGAAATAGATCAAAATAAAGTAGTACAGTATTATACAGCTTAAAAAGGCCTACAAAAAAGTCCGCGATGGTATACATCTATCTCTTAAGGATAACATACTATATCCATTTTAATACTTTAAAAAATGTTCTATTATAAAACGGTAATTGAAAAGCTATTTACACAAATACTGTATTAATCCTTATCATTTTAAATACATTAGTTGGCTTGAGCATTTCATGAAGATATTTTTTTTCCTTCAGACCATGCAAATTAAATCAATACCTTAAGAGATATAGCAAAATCAAAATAATGCGCAACGAAATTATTTTCGCCCGTGACCGGGCCGCGTGGCCGGCTCGCGTTCGAGCTCGGGGCCGAAAAGTTTTGGTAGTCTAGTGGAATTGTATATCCTATTATTAATATTATAAACGTGAAAGTTTGTAATAATGTATGGATGTGAACATGTTTGTTGCTCTTTCACGTAAAAACTACTGAATGAATTTTGATGAAATTTATAGTAATATAGCTTGCACATCAGAATAACACATAGGCTATAATTTATAAAGATATTATGCAAATTGGCTAAAATATAACGATAAAAATCGCTTAAGGCAGAAAAAAATTATATAATTAAAATAGAACTTCGTTCCATCCGGGTGTCCCTTGACACCTCCGGTTTTTTTTAGTTTAGTTTTTTTACTTGGAAGCGAACTATAGATAGTTACAGGATTTCGCGCACGCCTGGCACAAGGCCCGGAGGCTTGAGGACCAGGTTGGCAGAATACGTCATGATGACAGCCAGAGCAGCGGGTAAAGTGGTTAGCCAGTAGGAATACCGCGGGCGACGAAATGCGTACCGTGTGTTGTCCGCCCTATAGATACAGGGAGAAGGACAAAAGGACAAGGACGAGAGAGAGTTAAATAACTTGTAGAGATTCAAGAAACATGTGCACGCCAACGCAATGAGCACGGCGTGCACATGTATCTCGATGATTCGGCCTATATCACCTTGATGTCGAACAGGCCATGGGTGGTTGGTGGGATTTGTTCAGTTTTGTTATAATTTAGATAATATACATACTTTAAGTAAAGATGTCCTCTCGACAAGTTGGAACGGTGCTGGATCTATGTGGCAGATGTATAAGTTCTCATCTTCATACTCTGGATCGTCTGGATGCTGAAGTTTAAGATAAACAGTGATATTACAGGATTTTATTAGTTTCACTTATATATTTGTTTGATTATAAAAGACTTTTTTAATTCGATTTTGATCCATTTTAATAAGCTATATAGATATCATTTAAATCTTGTTGACCTATCAAGTATCGATGAAAATACAATATTTAGATAAGATTGTCTCATTTTCTCACAAATCCTTTGCTAGAGAGGGAAAGAGATAGAGCAAGCTCGCAGTCAGCGCATGCGCACCAGAGTTTAGAACCTACTTACCGATTCGAGCACTCGGCTCGTCACAATAGAGTAATATGCTTTTTTAGATAAAATAAATAAAGTTTAAAAATATTTTATAGTGAAATTGATTTATCGATTATTATTTTGTGACTGGCTATTTTTTTTTTATCTGTTCGAACCTAATCCAAATTATTCGGGACGTTGGAAGGGTGGAAGGTGGACCCATAATCTGCCATATTACATATCACCAATCGCCAATTGTGCAGGTCATCAGTGCCGATTCATGACCTAAGCGATTTCCTAGCACTTATAAAGACCAATCTTATGATCTTTATGCAATGGCGAAATGTATTCCACCCGCGTCGACCTCACTCAGGCCAATATTACAAATAAGAGTAAATAGTATAATAATAAATATACCATATCTCTCTTTCTGGCGATTTGCAGCATCCTATCGAAGTCAATCTCCTTGGCCATCTCGACTTGCTCCCAAGTTTTCTGATCCTCAGGAGACATGTCACATACGCGTTCACGGGGCTAAAATAAACATAGAACAAATTTTATAGACCACAGTATTTTTAATTAAAATATAAAATTGTATAATTTAGTAGATTAAAGTAATATGTAATAAGTAACCTATACTTATAAAAAGATGTGTGGTAGCTAGCGGCTACGAATATTACCAACCCTTACTTTGCTCGTGGATGTCGTAAAAGACATCTAAGAGCCTTATAACGACCTGGGCCAACTCCATCTGATGCCGTTTGGTCAACAATTACATTCCCAAGGAGGGTTGACGTCTGGCAGGCGGCCGGTCATAAAACTATTGCCAATAACTTTTACAATATGTGCAATGAAGGAAGAGTACATATTGTATCGACACCAAGCAATTGGGATACGAGTAGGAGAATGACTTATAAAAAGATGTTTACGAGTGATAAATGATTGTCACACTTGGGCCTCGAACCCACACTTATGAGAAATCCGTTCCTATTGCCTTACCACTTTTTTCTTTTTTAGTATAATTCTTGTATTGGGAATTCACAAACATATAATTAACATAGACTAATTACGCCCAGACTAACAGTTTGTGTTCGCACAAAATATTGTCCTGCGTAGGAATCGATCCCACGGCACTGGCACGGAAGATCGGTATCTTAATCACTACGCCATCTGTGCAATCACTTAGACAAGTGTGAAATGCCGTACTTATGACAATAAATTCGAGGTTCGTATTATTTTGTCATCTTTATTGGCAACGTATGCCATCTAGCGGACAATGATTACACATTGTACAGATTTTAATACTCTTATTCTGAAGTTCATTGATTACAAGCTATCAGAATTGATACGTACCAATTGTACTTTCTTGTTGATGGAAGGACTTCTTGGTAATGAGGCGGGGCTGAGCTGGTCTGGTAAACCACCTTCAACATCTTGCAAAAGAGTAGAACGCTTGAATATAGCTTCGAAAGCAGCACGAATCCTAAAAAAAATGTAGTATTCAAATATAGTAAGATAGTTAATACATACGTTGAAATGTCGTATTATGACGAAGTAAAAATATAATTCACCATTCATATTGTCCATAGATATCTTAAAATACAGAAATAAAAATAATTTATTTCTCCATTCATAAAAAAGACGTACGTACGACGTGTATGAAGAGAATTATGAATGTTGAGGAAGCGAGTGAAGTATGCAAAGATAGAGTTCTCTGGCACTCTGTTCTCTCTGCCTACCCTGCAAGGGATATGGCGTGATGATATGTATGTATGTATGTATGTAAAAAGGATAGATTACAATGAGCTTAAATACTACTAAACTACTTACAAAAATATAAAGTAATTTGTCACTGTATTCAAATAAAAAAAAAATGAAATAATACAAAAAAAAAAGAATAAAAAAATATCATTTCATACATTCATTTCAGTTCATACACGTCTCACTATTGGGCCCGGCCTCCTCTATAGTGGGAGGGAAATTGACCTACTATACCGCGCCGGTCAGACGTGTTAGTATAGGGTTTTATTTCAAGCATCGATATATATGTACCTACTACGTACTAGATTTCGCGTTCCGAACACTTACTTTGTTCGACTAAACTGTACTGCAATCCGTACACCTCACTTTAGTGTGACTGCGACCATCATGGACTGTAGATGTATATAGAGCAGCGTTGTTAATACGATAATTCGAATAATACCAATCAAAACTTGCACATGTGGATGTGAATAAAAATTCTTTATTTAACCAAGTAAAATGTTTTGTTGTTAAAGTGTACAAATAGGTAATAATATCGAATTAGTACAATAAACAAAAATATTCTACATTTAAATGTCACACCATCTTTGATAATAGACTAAAGGCCGCAGATGTTCAATTACACTGGTTGGAGGTAAAAATGTGTGACTATACACAGACTTGACGTAGTGTCTAGAAAGTATTTTGATTATTTATATTCTTTTTCTTTTAGTATATATTATCAGTTAATACTTATTTGTCAAAGTTAAAAAAATAGAAAATCTTCAAGTGAATACACGTGTCTTCCTACAAAATATTCGTTTATCTGTTCTACACACTTTCAAGCTACTGATGTTTATACAACTAAAGCTGTAAAGCAATTTCTTAAGAAGTCAGCAAATATTGTTATTATGGAAAATATTAGAAGGGAACTTTATTTATTATATTTTACCGAATAAAAAATATTTGATTTTTATTTAATTTGATTTCAAACTATTCATCACCATCATCATCTCAGCTCATATATGTAATACGTCTGGGCACAAACCTTCTTTATAGTAGGAAGGAAATTTACCTACTATACCATGCTGATCAAACAGGTTGGTATAGGGTTCTGTTTCGAGTTTTCCTTCTCTTGATAGATGTTATATGCATATTATGGTGGCTCCTTGTGGCCCTTGGTGGCTCCTGTGTCCGGGAGGCGTTCCTGTTGCTCCTCAATTTATGTTGGAGGTCGGGAATGGTTCCCGGGGACTGGAATAGCGCAGTCATCGTGCCTTTGTTTAAAAACAAGGGTTCACGTTATGACTGCGCAAATTACAGAGCCATAAGCTTGACCAGTTTGGCAGCCAAAGTGTATGGTAAAATTATTGAAAGGAGAATGAGGATGGTGTCCGATGGTTTACTGTGTGAGACACAAGGAGGTTTCAGGAGTGGAAGGGGATGCATGGATCAAGTGTTCTCTCTGCGCAACATTTTGGAGAAGCATCTGGCTCTAGGTCAGAGGGTTTTCTGCAGTTTTGTGGATCTGGAGAGAGCATTTGACACGGTTGTACGAAAGGAACTTTGGGACATTTTACCGGAGTATGGTATTAACGGTAAACTACTGCAGACTGTGCAATCCAGTTACATGGGCTGTAGAGCCTGTGTGCGGCTGGATGATGGAATGTCGCCTTGGTTTGACGTCAATATTGGCGTTAAGCAGGGCTGCGTTCTATCAGCCAGGCTGTTTATCATATATCTGGATAAATGTCTCCAAAGGTTGAACGATATGAATGTGGGAGTCCAGATGGGTGACTCAGTGGTCTCTGCTCTGCTTTATGCAGATGATGCAGTCCTGCTGGCACAGTCAGCGACTGACCTGCAGACCCTAGTCGACACAATGACAGAAGATTGTAAGAAAAGGGGTCTACGCGTGAATGTGAGCAAAACCAAAATAATGGTCTTTGAAAGAGATGAAGCCAGAACAGATGTAAGAGTAACAATAGGTAATGATGTACTAGAGCAAGTGGATGAATTTGTATATCTTGGATGTGGATTTAGCCGAGATGGAAGGTACACCACTGATATAGAGCGAAGAGTGAATGCGGGAAATAGAGTGAACGGAGCGTTGGGGCAACTTCTCGGCAGCCACCACCTCAGCTAGAAGGCACGTGTAGCAATACATAACGCAGTGCTTGTCCCAACATTACTATATGGAAGCGAGAGTTGGGTATGCAGAAAAGAGTATGAAAGTAAAATTAATGCGGTCGAAATACGATCTCTTCGGAAAATCTGTGGAGTTAGGCTGACCGACCGCATTCGTAACGACGACGTAAGAGAGCGAGTAGGTATGAAAGAGAGTATTGGTGTAAAGATGCGAAAGGGAATGCTCCGATGGTTCGGACATGTGGAAAGAATGCCGAACGAACGTCTGGTTAAGAAGATATACAATGCGAAAGTGGAAGGATGTAGGTACCGAGGGAGACCGAGACTAACCTACCTAGACCAGATCGGTCAGGTACTGAAGGAAGGTGGAGTCAAGAGTCTCCGAAACCGGCGAGCGTGTATGAAGAGAATTATGAATGTTGAGGAAGCGAGTGAAGTATGCAGAGATAGAGTTCTCTGGCACTCTGTTCTCTCTGCCTACCCTGCAAGGGATATGGCGTGATGATATGTATGTATGTATATCGTTTAGTCGCCTTTTACGATATCCACGACCAAGACAGGTAATGATTAATTGTATTCTTATTCCGTCACCACACGGATATTCAAAACTATTGTCGTATGTAAAAGCAAAGTTTATATAAACATATAATAGTTCATTTTCTTTTATAATTTACTATTATTTTTATTTATTTAACTACTAAACAATATACTTTGAAGTAGAGTATGCTGTATGAGTTCTAATGAATGTTTGTAGGTACAAAAACTGTGTCACTTCTGCGGTGTAAAATCTATAGTAACCAAACTTTGTTACATAACGTTGAACGAAACGCGTAAGTGCGCATAAATGCCTACATCTTACGACGTTTTGGTCGCGAGAAAATTACAACTATAAAGCGATCTAGCGCCGTGTGCTTCAATGTTCGCGTTAGATTACCTATTTATTCCTTTAGCGCTGCAGCGGACTTTAGTTTAACTGTTACCAAAATGGAACAAAATATTTATTGGGGATAGCTTCTCTATACATATACATAACTCTATGATTTCAAGTTTTTCCTTCTCTTGCACAGATGCCATTTGAATATTATATCTCTTAATCGTGTTTTACGATACCCACGGGTAAAATTGGGGGTGATCAATTGTATTCTTACTCCGTCACCACATCGAAGATGAAAATATACTAAAAAGTATAAAAAAATATCATTTCATTCATTCATCTCAGCTCATACACGTCCCACTATTGGGCTCGAGCCTCCAAACGAGAGGGTTATTAACCTACTATACCACGCTGGTCAACATCATCAGCAAATACATGTTTGATTTTTTTTTATTGCTTATGGTGGCAAACGAGTAAACCGCACAACTAATGGTACGTATTACTGCCGCCCATGGAACTTTAGGGCCGCTGCCTACCCAATACAAACCCCCAAACCCACACAGTTGGGCTTCCGGCTCTCTCGCTCACCGAACCAAGCGCAATAGCACATTGTCATTACTCAGACGTCGATCTTCTGCGAGAGTCTGGTACTACCCCGGACGGACCGGCCCGCGGCTGTAGACAGAGAACTGTCAACCACTTACAATTTTGTGTTAAAAAGTTGATTACCTTGTTTCAGCACCAGTAACAGTTGTATACACAGAAGGTTGTGGCGTGATGGGTGTTTGAGGTGACAGACCGCCACTGAGACCTCGTGTTAATGTGAAGGAATTTGTCTTCTTCAAGATGGACTTCGGCCGGAATAGCTGACCTGGTGCTGTAAGAAATACTTAATTAATAACATGAAAACCATTTTGCAACTTTTTATTCTAATTGTTTAATTAAGAATAGCTTCCTAAAGAGCTAGTTTTGTAAGCATATGCCAATGGCGTGGGTTCAATTCCTATACAGAACAACACTTTGTGCGATCCATAAACTGTTGTTCTGAGTTTGCATGTAATTTGTCTGCGTTTAATATATGTTTGTAAGGTCCCCGCAATACATATATACAAGGATTATTTCTGTTCATCAGTTAAACATTTAATGATAAACAAGGATGGATTTGTATTAAAATGTGGGTCAAACTTTTAATAACTAATACTGTAACGGGTAGATATAAATTTCTGTAATAACGATGACTTATTGGACGCAAGACAACTTAGTTCTCCCGTGACCATGATCACTGTAAAGTGGTCAAAACGTCGGGAAATTAGAATTCAATTACAAACGCGATAGAATCCGTAAAAGTAGTTTTATTTTAGACTATCGACGTTTTTCTGTCGATGTTTATCGTACATCGATACTCACGAATCGATGTAAACATCGATGTTTTTTTTTAATATTGATCATCCCTAGTTTAAATAAAAATCAAATACAAGTTTTATTAACTTATAAAAAACCCGATTACGAAGCGAAAAATGATGTCGCAAGTGGGATTCGAAGCCACACCTATTGGAAGTCCGTCCCAATCGTGCTGCCACTTACACCACCGTGAACTATCGTAGGACATGCAAATCTCGCTTCGTATTATATTTACGTCTTTTATTAACTTGGTAATATATTAACAAAGATTGAAGCACATGTATTAAGTAAATAGACCATTTAAATACACACAGATGTTTTTGGATTTTATAGAATTATTTGTACATTACTTATACAATATTTGTATTTAACAGTCTCCCCTGATTTCTAGGAATTAAAATGATGACTGGTATTCAAATTACTGAAATTTTTAGCATTTAATATGCTTAAAATTATGTCACAAGCGGGGTTCGAACCCCGCTTGTGACATTATTTTTCGTTTCGTAATCGGGTATTTATAAATGATGACTGGTAACTCACAAGGTAAGCTGTGTGGTAGCGGCTACAAATACTATCAACCCTTATTTTGCTCGTGGGTGTCGTAAAAGACGACTAAGAGTCTTATAACGACCTGGGCCAACTCCATCTAATGCCGTTTGGTATATAATAAGATCAGGAGAATGATGATGGTAACTCACCAGGTATTAAGCCTCCCTGGTCTTTAGTCGTGAGTGAACTACCTCTAGTCATTCCAGTGCCAGGCACTTGTAACATATCCGGGGCTGGCGTCACCTGCAAAGGAAGAATGAAGTCATTAATAAAGTTATAAGAGAGGATAATATATGAGTGAGTTATATATCTATCTTATTTTATATATATATATATATATATATATATATATATATATATATATATATATATATATATATATATATATATATATATATATATATTTATATTATTCTGTACTGTGACTGAACTCCTAAACGGCTGGACTGATTTTGATGGATTTTTGTGTTGAGGTTGATTTAAAAATGATTTAGATTAACAATTGGATCTGATAGGTGGCACTGCAATCGACCAAGTAATTAATATTTTTAGATCTGCTGTTTGTCTATTTGGATCATCTATTGAGACTATAAAAAATAATATGTTAAATATCTCTCACCTCAAATCTTGAAGGCCTTCTGACCCTCTTCTTGGCTTCCTCATCTCGCCGTCTCATTTCAGCCTCCCTATGCCAGAGCGCGGCTATCTGCAGCCTCCTGTCTCTACCCACTTGCTTCTCTATCACTTTCACCAGTTCCCATCGATGGATGGAGCCGAGGAGTACCATGGATGTATGACTGTCTACTAGAGGGAAGCTTTTGATCGTCTGTGGGAAACGTTAATATTATATACTATCATCATATATAGGCATATTAACGCCCCTTTATTTAAAGGGGCGGGCTATAATCCAGCCACACCCCGTCCATTTCATAACCTACACGTAGGTAAATCTTTATCGCCATTCAGACGGGTCAGGGTACCAAATTTTTGTTTTTGGTGGATAGTAACACCCTATCCAATTAATATTACAAATGTAAACATTTCTTTCTAATTAATTTTTTTGCTACTCCTAAGACAATTAAAAACGTTACCGTAAGTTACGTAATCTCACTACGTGATGGTGAAACCTCTGTGTCATTTATGGAAACCTACCATTGTGGATCCCGACTTCGAGAAGTCAGAGTGATGGGGAATGAGTGGTAGGATTAGTCCCAAGATAGAGAGGATATTCGTGAGGGTAGACCGCCGGGTGGGCCACTGAAGAAAAAGACCGCGTACCAGTGACCCACCCGCACGGCGAAGAGAGGTTTATTGTAGGGCGGGGCGTACGGGGTCTTGCGCCGCTTTTCCTGTCGCCCCGGACGGATTAGCAGGGTATGACGTGCCGTAGCCCGCCGCCAAACAAGATAAAGAACGCAAAAGATTGTTGGGGTATATATGTATAATTGTTACTATTTCACGGTAAAACTACAAAATTATTTGATGGAAATTACCTGTAAAATTAGTAAAATACAATTACCTTATTCTCCTTCAGGAGATCTTTGAGCTGCTGGAAGGACATTCTATTCCATATATATTTAACATCGCGAACCATAAAATCTTCAACACAAATATCGTACATACCTGAAATTAAAAAAAAAAAGCTCTGAATCTATTCTTGACACACTAAGGACTAATTAAAGAAGTCTTTTAATAAAAACCTATACATCTGGTCAACATTACCAAAGAGGTCTGACGTTAGCCAGGCGGCCGGTCATAAAACTATTGCCAATAATTTTTGTAAAATACATACTTACATACATATCATCACGCCATATCCCTTGCAGGGTAGGCAGAGAGAACAGAGTGCCAGAGAACTCTATCTCTGCATACTTCACTCGCTTCCTCAACATTCATAATTCTCTTTATACACGCTCGCCGGTTTCGGAGACTCTTGACACCACCTTCCTTCAGTACATGACCGATCTGGTCTAGGTAGGTTAGTCTCGGTCTCCCTCAGTACCTAGATCCTTCCACTTTCGCATTGTATATCTTCTTAACCAGACGTTCGTTCGGCATTCTTTCCACATGTCCGAACCATCGGAGCATTCCCTTTCGCATCTTTACACCAATACTCTCTTTCATACCTACTCGCTCTCTTACGTCGTCGTTACGAATGCGGTCGGTCAGCCTAACCCCACAGATTTTCCGCAGAGATCGCATTTCGACCGCATTAATTAAATTTTGTAAAATATATGATGGAAAACGAGTATATTGCGATGATGATGGTTAATATGTTTTAATAGTAGGTCAATTGCCCTATCATTGTGTATGAGATTCGAACTAAACTAAGACGACTTATCTCTTTTAGTATACAGTATCATCATCATCATTCTCCTACTCTTATCCCAATTACTTGCGATCGATACAATATGTATTCTTCTTTCATAGTACATATTGTAAAAGTTATTGGCAATAGTTTTGTGATTAGCCGCCTATCTGATGTCCAACTAGCTTGGGAATGTAATTGTTCACCAAACGGCATCAGGTGGAGTTGGCACAAGTCTATATAAAGCTCTTAGTATTATTTTATGACATGTACGAGTAAAGTAAGATTTGGTAGTATTCGTAGCCACTAACACAGAGCATGGTCAATTAAAACGTTTTCATAAAATTTCACAACGATCGGTTTAATAGTTTAGGTGTAAAAACATTACATACAAACATTTTTTGATTGTGATATATATCTATAATTATTATATGTAATTCTTATTCTTACAATCTAGATATGATTGTAAAGGAAGAACTTTCTCTAAAAAACAGAGAAATTGCTATAGTATATAATACATACATACATATCATCACGCCATATCCCTTGCAGGGTAGGCAGAGAGAACAGAGTACCAGAGAACTCTATCTTTGCATACTTCACTCGCTTCCTCAACATTCATAATTCTCTTCATACACGCTCGCCGGTTTCGGAGACTCTTGACTCCACCTTCCTTCAGTACATGACCGATCTGGTCTAGGTAGGTTAGTCTAGGTCTCCCTCGGTACCTACATCCTTCCACTTTCGCATTGTATATCTTCTTAACCAGACGTTCGTTCGGCATTCTTTCCACATGTCCGAACCATCGGAGCATTCCCTTTCGCATCTTTACACCAATACTCTCTTTTATACCTACTCGCTCTCTTAGTATATAATATAGTAATACAGTATATTACCGTGTGGTGACGGAGTAAGAATATTAATCACTACCCCATATCTTACCCGTGGGTGATCGTACGAGACGACTAAGGGATATAAAACGCATATAACATTTATGCGAGAGAAGGAAAACTCGAAACAAAACCCTATACCAACACGTCTGACCACTGCGGTACAGTAGGTTAGTTTCCCTCCCATGACGGAGGAGGCCCGAGTCCAACAGTGGGACATTTATGGGCTGTGATGATGATGATGATAGTAACACTGACCAGATGGGTTATATTTCCAAACTTCTTTTGCAGTTGCTTACGCTATTTAGAACAAAGACACAACCCCACCGCATATTCGTGGGGATGGAGGGCAAGAATTATTTTTAATTACTACAAGGTCTACTTATGTTTGTAGAAATATAAATCCGAAATAATTGTAGACATATGAATAACAACAAAAAGTTTCGAAAAGAATAATCCAAGAAATATCACTTAGTATAATAATTATCATTAATAATCTATTTCATATAATCTACTAGATTTAACTAACACATAAACATAAACAAAAAGTTTATTCGACGAGGATGGGATTCGAACCCACGCGTGCAGAGCACATTGGATTAGCAGTCCAACGCCTTAACCACTCGGCCACCTCGTCACGCTTTTTTTGTGTGAAACATGTCTTTATAAGGTAAAGTATATAAAATTTTAATTGCTCTTTTAAAAGTGTTTGTAAAACCAGTCATCTGAAATTGAGTGTAATTGATGCAAGACTCTTCATGAAGTTTATTAGACTTTTTTTCTTATTAGACTTAAACTTATTAGACGAAGTCAAATTTATTTGGTATAATAATTAGTGGTGGATCACGATGTTGACAGTTTTCTGTCTACAGCCGCGGGCCGGTCCGTCCGCGGTAGTGCCACACTTTCGCAGAAGATCGACGTCTGAGTAATGGCAACATGCTATTGCGCTTCGGTTGGCGATAGAGCCGATAGCCCAACTTTTTGCGTAGGTTATAGTTGGTAGGTTAATCTATTCGTACCCCTAGTATTGCAAATATTCATGGGCGATAGTAACACTTACCATTAGCGGTGCCATTTGCTCCTTTGTCACCATAAGCAATAAAAAAAGATTCACAAGAAACTGGACGGATTTGTCATTTTTAAATTGCGTACTTTTAAATACAATTTTAAACAACATGTTTAGTAAGTATTAGCTCCAGTTTAATGAACTCTGAACTAGGATATGTTTTTTTTTTTTTTTTTTTTATATTGCGGCAAACAGGCAAGTAGCACACCTGATGGTAAGTCTTATTGCCTGCTCATGAACCTTTGCAATTTCAACGGTACAGCTGGACCGTTGTCTAACAACCCAAATCTACTCAGAAAGTTGGGCTTCGGGATCTCTCGCTTACCAAACGAAGTACAACAGCAAATTGCCACTGCTTAGATGTCGATTTTCTGCGAGAGTGTGGTATTACCACGGACGTACCGACAGAAAATTATCAACAGTATGAGCTTACCACTTTTTGATATATATACCTAATACAAAACGATTATGCCTTGATCCCATTTAACAAGCGGCGCTCGAATAGGTACAAGTTGACTACTAGAACAGCCATCACTTCCCTTAACTACATTAGAGGGAAAGAATACAAGGAGTTTTTCGCGGGAATCTAAAACGTTATGTGGTGCTCTTGTATTATATTCGATATCTTAGTGTTTTAACGTGTTATATTAGTTATTTTTTATGGTATTTTATGTAATGTGATGTGACTGAACTGCTGAGATGTAGTGAATATCATATAAAAGTGCTTTACAACGTTTTCGTTTTTCATTAAAATTCTCACAAGATACCATTAACAGTGTGGCCATAGCACTGTTGATGGCGGCAATTTGACTTACTGACGGACAATGACTAATCTGAAGACACTAAAAACTTGAAGATAATTATAACTCGACACTGGCAACAATGGCTCATTTAAGTAGCTGATTGCCCATACATAAAAAGAAGAAGAAGATTAATATACTCACGGCTGGCAGATGAAAGCAGATCGGGCAGGTAAGGTAGTTTCTTAATAAGAATGATACTGTCGAAGCAGGACGGTTGCAAAAGAGATGCAGTAGCATTGGCCGCTAACACCGCCGCCATTATTGGTAGGAGATGGGTCACCTGAAATACAAACAAGTTTTAATAATATACTGTTTTTATCCACACATCCGTTAGTATAGGCCAGGGGTCGGCAACCTCCGCGATAGTAAACCGCCGGGCGGGCCACCGAAGACAAAGATCGGGTACCGGTGGCCCGCTCGCATGGCGAAGAGAGGTGCTTGCAGGGTGGGTCTATGAGGTAGCGCGCCGCTTCTTCCGTCTCCCCGGACCGATTTGGCGGGGCACGACCACGTCCATGGCCCACCGCAAAAAAAAGGGGGTCGGCAACCTTTTGGGTTGGAAGAGCCAAAAATTAGAATTTATAAAGGTTTAAAGTTTTTTTTTTGGTGTTTGTTTAAGAGCCACAATTTTTTTTTACCAACAATAATTTGTACCTAATCCTCATTAATCAATTTAGAACTATTTTTAAATGTATTTAAATGTTTGTCTGGAATACATTAAAAAGATGGCAATAAAACATAGAGACCAAAGGGTAATACAAGAGCTCGGATTGACATCACAATAAAGACCAATAATTCATACATGAAGTATAAAAAGACATCATCACAAGTTCACAATAAACTAATAACGCAGAATCACTTTAAAATACTATATGTATTTTAAAGACAAAACCATCATAAATGTATAATATCAAAGCCACTTCAAGAAAAATTGAATTATATAACTTCAACTTCAACATAACGACTAAAATATACAACATAAAAAAGGCACGGACAAAAGTCTGTGGACCAACAATTTATTTAATAAAAAAAAAAAAAAATTATAAAATATTTTTTTGCGTATAGAACTAAAGAGCTGCAACTTCACATCCAAAGAGCCGCATGTGGCTCGCGAGCCGCAGGTTGCCGACCCCTGGTATAGGCTAACGGATGAGATGTTCGCTATTGGATGGATAGATTGATGATATATCTTCATTGAATCTGATAATATCATCATAACTTATGTATATGCCACTGCTGGTTTTGGACTTCCTTCACAATAGCTGGGCTGTTAACGTAATATAGATCCTGGTCAAACGTAGGCATTGAGGTCTTCGAATATAACACCCTGGAATAAAATTATGCCTTGGCCGTATATTACAGACGGTCACCAAGGAGGATAAAAAAAATTGTAAAAAATAGATCACGGGGTACGGGTAAGTTTTCTTAATGCTTTTTACGATCTATCCATTCTCCTCCTCTTATCCCAATTACTTGCGGTCGATACAATATGTACCTGTCAGTAATAGTACATATTGTAAAAGTTATTGGCAATAGTTTTGTGAACGGCCGCCTGCCAGACGTCAACCCTCCTTGGGAACATAATTATTGACCAAACGGCATCAGATGGAGTTGGCCCAGGTCGTTATAAGGCTCTTAGTCTTCTTTTACGACATCCACGAGCAAAGTAAGGGTTGGTAGTATTCGTATCCGCTACCACACAGCAACTTTTTACGATAATCCACAGAAAATAAAAGGGGCGATGCGTTCTATTCTTACTTTCCGCCACATATGTAATATATTATCTTAATGTACTAATCTGTCTGACCGGCGTGGTATAGTAGGCCAATTTCCCTCCTATTGTGGATGAGTCTATGAACAATGTTGGTACGTAACGAGGTTTCTGCATTCATAAACATTTAATCAATTATCCGTGTGGTGACGGAGTAATAATACAATTCACCACCCCCTATCTTACACCGGGTTGAGAGCCCGCAGCGCTCACCCATAGTCCGGTTAAGCTGTCAAAGCCCTCTCGGCTAACAGCGATCGCAGTGGAAAGAGTTTAGTGGGTATTCTAGCCCCGTGGCTAGCGAGTCCCACACTCCTCGAATGTTTTTTTCGACAGGCGGGGATAAGTGCGGAAATGCATTCTTCAACCACTGCGTTACCAAAAAAAAAAAAAAAAAAACCTATCTTACCCGTGGGTGATCGTAAGAGACGACTAAGGGATATAAAATGCATATAACATATATGTATCAGAAGGAAAACTCGAAAAATAGAACTCAATATCTACAGATCTGACCAGCGTGGTATAATAATTTCCCTGGGGCTGGGGCCCAAGAGTGAGATATATATGAGCTGATGATGAATCATTTAATCACAAAGGACGGGAGTTCACCAGTCTTTGCATGTCTACGAGTACGCTCCTGTCTTGACATCCAGACTAGGTAACTATTAGTGCAGCTGGTAATGATTGTGTTAATGGTGAGAAGTCTACCTGTCCAGTCATTTCGCTGACGATAACGATGGTTGAGACGGTATGAGTCACGGCACCTGTGAAGGCCGCTGCACCCACTACAGCATAACCACCTGGAAATAACAAATCATATTAACAACACTTTGGTGTGGTGACGGAGTAAGAATGTAATTCACTAACCCCATGTTTTGCCTGTGAGCATCATTAAAGTCGACAAAAGGATATGATTTACAGATAATCCCTATGCAAGTGAAGGCAAACAACACGTCTGACCAGCGTGGTATAGTAGGACAATTTCCCTCCAATAGTTGAGGAAGCTCTAGCCCAACAGTGGGACATACCTATATTAAAATATATTATTTTTTTTGCTCCTCATAAAAGGGGACAATAGCGAACTTGCCATGTTTCACAGTTAGTTTTTTAAATTTTCTAGAACACCGCTGTCCACTTCACTGGTGCAAATTTAAACGATCATTACGAATACCATGCGAAAGGGAGACCTTGTATACTGTGTAGCAGGTTCGAGGAAAACACTTTTAAAGTCCAACTTAGTATTAGTACATTACTGCAGCGGCCAGCAAAAGAGGCATTAATGGACGAACGTATAAATATGGGCCGAGGTGTAGCCGAAGCACACATACGTAAGTCCATCAATTCCTAGTTGTGGCCAAGGCTTGTATAGTGCTTTTCTCAAATAATGCGCGGTAATTATAAATAAGTAGAACTAAGTAGAACTGTATACATGGCGAACAACGAACAACATTTTTCACATGCTAAAGAGTTCGATTGTTTTTTTTTTCATTATCAAACAGGTTTCTTTTTCAAGCCAGTTTGGGATATAGTAGGTACATTATTGCAGCGGACAATCTACGCCTCGGCCCACATTTACACGTTCGTCCATCAATGCATCTTTTGCTGGCCGCTGTAGTATTGTACTAAAGCATCCGTACAAATCTACGAAGAAAAGTAAAAATAGAATTTCTTGAAACTCACGGCAGCGCCACCTATCGAATTCAATTGTTAGTCTAAATTCTAAATCATTCTTATACCTAGTTAAAAACAAATAAAAATGCATCGTCAACAAATCGATCCAGCTGTTTAGGATGAGTTCACTCACATACAAGCATAGAAGAAGAATTTATATATAAAGATTTAGATGTCGTTGGGTGAAAATTGGTATTACTTTCTCATCTAAAGAAGAGCCGTGAACAAGAGTGGAAATTATAAAGCCTGAAAACAGAAGAAGAGAGACATTAAAACAAAAAAGAAATCAAGGCAAGCTATAAAACTTCACAAACATACCTGGTAATATTCTTTGTACGTGACCGCCGTAAGCGACTCCTAGTGGACAGAAGTAATGCATCAGCTCTCCAGTAATTCTCCCTAAAGAAGCTCCCATCTTGAACGCCGGCACGAAGACACCAGCCGGCACTGGCAGTGTACACGAGACCATACATAAGAAGTACTGTTGAAAAGAAAACACTCAAATATTATGTGCAAATTTTTACTGTTTTTTTATTGCTTATGGTGGCAAACGAGCAAGCAGCACACCTGATGGTAAGTGTCGCTGCTGCCCGTGGACAATACCAAGGGTATAGCTAGGCCGCTGCCTACCAACACAAACCTCTAACCCACCCCAGTTGGGCTTCCGTCTCTCTCGCTTACTGAACGAAGCGCAACAGCACATTGCCATTACTCAGACGTCGATCTTCTGCGAGAGTGTGGTACTACACTGGACGGACCGCCCGCGGCTGTATACAGAGGACTGTCCACATCGTGATCCTACCACTATTAAATCTGGAGTTCATGGGGGGGACTTTGAAATCATCTTAACCACTGCGCCATCTCTGTAGTTTATGAGAGATGACCCACGGATAAGATAGGTGGTGGCGAATTGTATTCTTACTTCGTCACCGTACGGAAAAAATATTAATCATCATTCACCTACTCTTATCCCAATTGCTTGGGGTTGATACAATTTGTACTCGTCTTTCATAGTAAATATTGTGAAAGTTATTGGCAATAGTTTTATGACCGGCCGCCTGCCAGACGTCAACCTTCCTTGGGAATGTAATTGTTGACCAAACGGCATTAGATGAAGTTGGCCTAGGTCAGGGGTCGGCAACTCTGGAGTCGGAAGAGCCAAAAAATTTAATTTATAAAAGTTTAAAGTTTTTAAAGAGCCACAATTTTTTTTGGCAACAATAATTTGTGCCTATAAACCATTTTTTAAGGTTTTCTTTATAAAATATTTTTTTTTTGCATATAGAACTAAAGAGTCTCAACTTCACATCCAAAGAGCCGCATGTGGCTCGCGAGCATTATAAGGCATCATTATAAGGCTCTTAGTCGTCTTTTACGACATCCACGTGCTCGCAAAGCAAGCAATGGTTGGTGGTATTTAAAGCCTACTAAACTACCACACAGCTAAAAAAATATTTATATTAGTTATAAATTCTATACTTTTGAAAATATACAGTAACACAATTAAACAGTTGTGTAAATAATATAATGATAAAAATATGATTTGTGGAATCTAAATTGGCATGTAATATACATGACGAGGTGGCCGAGTGGTTAAGGCGTTGGACTGCTAATCCAATGTGCTCTGCACGCGTGGGTTCGAATCCCATCCTCGTCGATAACTTTTTGCTATATAGATATTTATTTTTTTATTTATTAGTTAGAATTTTTTTATATATAATTATTTCCATTTGAAATAAAACTACATTTACGGATTCTATCGCGTTTGTATTTGATTTATAATTTCGATTTATGTGTTCGAAACGTCGGGCAATTATAAATCAAATACAAACGCGATAGAATCCGTAAATGTAGTTTTATTTCAAATGTGTAATACTCGCGTAAACATTAGAAGTCATTAATTATTTCCATATAAATAAAGTTTTGAACGTTTTTATAAATTTGATATAATTGAATATTGGTTTAATAGATCTATCGTATTGGATGTCGGGAGTGTCGTCTTTTACCAACACCCATGGGTAAGATAAAGAGTAGTGAATTATATTCTTATTCCGTCACCACACGGATAAAAAATATAATGCACAATTACTTACAGTAGAAACAAAATATATAAAGAGGCATCCGAAATGGTTAACTTCAGGTGTTTGCCAGTGTGATACTATGGCCGCCTGGTCCGCTGTTAGCTTGTCGGTCCACGTGAAGTTTGAGAATAGAGACAGCACCTGGAATATTATTTTAGGAATTAAAATGCAATATAATAAAACAAACTATGTTAATATATATGTTTTTCTTTTAAAAAGGAAACAATTGCAATTAAAATTTTAAAAAAGTTGTATTTTTAAAAAAGTACTTATGTAACACGCGTTAGAAGTCATACTTCTATGGCGTAACAAGATAAAAATCTTTTCAAAAATTTTATCTTTCGCCTTATTGTACGTTTGTAGAAAAACCGACACTAACAATAGAAAAAAGGTATTTAATACATTGAAAGTTTTATTATAACGCATTATCTAGTTAAAAAACTAAAATGTTGACCATAGCTAACTTCAGGGTGTCGATTTTTCTTGACGGTGTGCGTGCGCATCGTAGAAATTTACTCTCATCATTTTTCCCTAACGCGCCAAAAGAAGTATAACTTTAAAAAGAAAATAAAAAAAATTAAAATCCACCTATTGAACTGGGGCCGTCTCGCTTAAGGAACTACTGAATTTCTCAGATGAACTATTCTTATTTTTGATGGAAATGGATAAATTTATCTTCATATTCTAATTATATTTTTTTAATTGGTTAAAAACACTGATAAAACCTGATTTTTATAAATAAACTCTAGCTAGATCGACTTATCGCATAATATACTTCAGCATTTTTTTTTAGAACTAATTCCACCACACATTCCATTGTAACTACTGTAAGCCAGGATCCACAATGGTCGCCATAAATGACACCAAGGTTTGACCCTCAAGCAGTCCCGGGATATAATTTTAATTGTCGAAAACTTCACCATACCAAATTTCATGGAAATCGTTGGAGCCTTTTTCGTTTAGAAACTTCAGATCAATGTTTTGTTCGATATAGGTACAAATAGTTGTTCTGCTTCTGGGTGTAATTTCTATTTATAGTATAAGGATTATTTCCTTAGTGCAAGTTATTTCCTTTAAAAAAAGATTTATAATGGATTCTTTTTTTTCTTAATGCAAATTTCTTATTTCCTAAAAAAGACATGGAGGGGCGTCCATTACATACGTGGGGCATTTTGAGGATTTTGACCCCCCTCCACTCTTGGTCAGATGTAGTAAGATTTTCTCGATCACCTCCCTCCCCCCTTCCCTAATCTCACGTGAGATTTTTCAAAACTTGTAAGTGGATATAAAGGTTTTTTACTTTCGTTTAACTTTCAAACAGTTTTACAGCATTCGGCTAAATAGAATTACGTGATATTTGCTAAGACGAACTTTCCCCCAAGTGAGATTTAGTAAGATTCGGCTCGACAATAATACCTTACGTAATTAATGGACGCCCCCTAAGCCCACACTTAGGCTTGGCTAGGCCCTTGTATTACGGGGGACTTTACAAACATATAATTCCTGTACACAAAACAAATTACACCCAGTCTCCAAACAATTTGTAAATCGCACAAGGTTTGGTCCTGCGTGGGAATCGAATACATAGCACTGACACGGTAGATCGAAATCGTAACCAATATATTATCGTTTTATTTCATATAAGAAACGAAAACTCACCTGCTCCTGATTGCCAAGATCGGCGGCCATATATTTGCCAATACCAGGTGGAAATAGTATCGACATCACAACCAGGGTCATGAAACCAGGATAAATGAAACGACTGTAACATATTAAATACATATTAATAAATTCCTTTTTATTTCTCATTTCAGAATGGACCAATTTCGAGTACAAGTTTCCTGTGTAAAAAGATAGGCTTGTTAAGTCACTCTGTTTAGACAAGTTCGTCATTATTATGTCAGCTCATATTTGTCCTACTGCTGGGCACAACCCATTTACATAATAGATTTTTTTTGTTGCTTATAGTGGCAAACGAGCACACCTGATGGTAAGTGTCACTGCCGCCCATGGAACTTTGCTATAACCAAGGCTATAGCTAGGCCGCTGCCTACCATTATAATTCCCAAACATACCTAGTTGGGCTTCCGGCTCTCTCGCTCACCGAACGAAGCACAATAGCATATTGTCATTATTCAGACGTTGATCTTCTGCGATAGTGTGGTACAGCGATAGTGTGGTACTTCACAGTTAAAACATTACTTATCTTTACTGATCGCCGCTTACAAATTGTTTGTACAAACATAGCTGCCATTTTGTCCTGATTGTCAAAAGTTTGACAACTGAGAATTGTTATTTTTTGTTCCTAGCGTATGTACTTATTGTCATCAATCTATTTTCGGTTATCGATGTTCTTTCCGGAAATTATCTCAATTTTCATTCTTAAGTTTATACCATTGCCGTTTAGTTAACGGCTGATATGATTTTTTTATATTTCAGGGTAGGTCTCACAGTAAAAACAAATCCTATATAATTACATACACACATGTCGATACGTAGGTGCAGGTATATGTATATTACTTCAACTTTAGTTCATCGCCTAAGCTCCAGATAGCAGCACTTTCCATACATGCATATTTTACCATCGAGTTGCCACTCTTTTTCAGTTAATGTAATTTTACTCTTTGGTGTGGTACTACCCCGGACGGACCGGCCTGTGGCTGTAGACAGAGAACTGTCAACAGCATGGTCCTAACACTAGCAATGAGGAATTGACCTACTATACCACCCTCGTTAGACGGGTTGGTATAGGAATTTATATCGAGTTTCCTTCCCTTGCATAGATGTTGCGTGTATTAGTGTTATTTAGTTGTCTTTTACAACTCTAACAGCAAGAAATGGTTAGTAATATTTTATGCCGTCACCATACGCTAGCGTTGCCAACCGTACTATAATATATAGTATTGTACTATATTTTGGGTCTACGTATATACTGTTGATAAAATATATATAAATAGTACGCAAAAATACTATATTTTCAACACTGAACAAAATCTAATAATTTTTTATAGTTAGGAATTGGAAATGGTGAAAAGAGAGAAACAGAAGTAGTATTTCATTAATAAAAAAATGACTTTTTGATTTACGTTAATCTAAAAATTGAATGTCATGCGTATTACACTTATATTTCAGACAAAACATTATTAAAAAATGCAAGAAGTGAAAATAAATATAGTTCTGTTTTAAAAAAATAAATAAGAAAAAAATATATATTTTTTCTATTTTTTTATTTGTCATAAAATACTATATTTTTAGAAGTTACTATATCTTTTATAGCTTATTTTGTAAAATACTGTATTTCGCTGAAAAAATCTTGGTAACTCTTACCATACGCAGACATTTTTCTCTATAGTGTCTGAATAAGAACAAAATGTTTTATCACCACTTTCCTTATCAAGACGAAAAAAGTGTTATAAATTTCTTGAGCAGTACTGTCGCCATTTCTTTTGCCGATTCCTTAGGGAGTTTTTACGATTCGAAAGTACGATTTGGGACATGTTCTATTTTTTTTCTAAGCCGTCATCAAGTAGAAGAAGTGCCTCCAGAATGAGCGGATAGCAGAGTTATTGCTACGCTTGACTTGATCGCCTGAAGACGACGCCCTGACATCGAGATCCATTTTATGGGTCGAGATGACGGTGCGTCGACATGAGAGGATACCTATGAGGGTAGACCGCCGGGTGGGCCACTAAAGTAAAAGATCGCGTTCCAGTGATCCACTCGCACAGCGTCGAGACGTATATGTAGGGCGGGTCTACAGGGTCGTGCGTGTT
Source organism: Lymantria monacha (assembly GCA_905163515.2). Taxonomy (NCBI): domain Eukaryota; kingdom Metazoa; phylum Arthropoda; class Insecta; order Lepidoptera; family Erebidae; genus Lymantria; species Lymantria monacha. Next base: position 5,364,978 of record LR991107.1, on the reverse strand, counting down.
GCAGTGAGTTGTTATATGTTTCTTAGGAGAGACTTTTTGATTCTTGACCACCGAAGACAAAGATCGGGTACCGGTGGTCCGCTCGCACGGCGAAGAGAGAGGATTTTACGGTGGGTCTATGGGGTCACGCGCCGCCTTCTCCGTCACCCCGGACCGATTTGGCGGGGCGAGACGCACCCATAGCCCACCAATAAAAAAAAAAGGAGAGACTTTTTGATGCATTTTGTTAGTCCCAGGGGTAAGTAGAAATGATGATAATTGTATTCTTAGTCCGTCGACATATGGAGAGTGCAGATATATTTAATTAATACACTGCAAAAGGCATAGGTAAGTTAAAGTTGGCAATATTCGTACCTACGAATATTGCCAACTTAGTAGTACCTACTACACGGCTTTAATTTCAGGAACTACCTACTTGATTGGAAATAAAAAGTTACTACTAAAAAAAAAAGGAAAGTTAATACTATTTATCAAGTTAGGCCTATATTGTTATATAGGCCTAACTCGACTACGCTATGACCAATAAGAGCGAAGAATCAATAAAAAATGTTACAAAAGTAGGAAAATTTAATCTTCTTTTGAGTGTTTCCTTTGCGTGTGCTACGCGTTATAGGTGCTTACGATGCTCTTTGACTCCTTCGACGCAAAGTTACAGCTACATTAAAATAAATTAAAACAAACCCATTTATAAATGTGTAAACATTGACACGTAGACGGCACCCGTCTCCTTTAAAGGTGAAAATATAATACGAAGCGAAAATTGATTGTCATACAACAGGTCACGCTGGTGTAAGTGGTAGCACGATTGGAATGGATTTCCAATAGGCGTGGGTTTGAATCCCACGTGTAGCAATCAGTTTTCACTCGTAATCAAGTTTTTAAAAAACAAAAAAAAACACTTACTTCTTTTGTAAGAAATTGCTGAGTATCTTGGTATTTCTCATAAAAAGAACGTATTGACGATGTAACCACACCCACAAAGCTGATAGAAGACCACAGACAATGCTGGAAAATTAAAATTTTGTTTATAATAAATCTTCGAGAACGTATCCAATATACGCTTGATGAAAAAAAAAGCGGGAAACTTATTAGGTGTTCGTCATCTAGTCGAGCAATATTTAAATATGGAACGCAGTGTTAGCGCTTCTTAAAATCACAACTGGTAACACTGAAGCGTATATATACCGGTGGGTCAGCTGAATTATTTATTTTACTGATTTAATTGTAATAACTCTTGGCATAACGTGGCCAGCAACGCTTTAATAAAAATAAATATGAATGAAATTATTTTTGATGTGAAGCATTTTATAGGAGGGTTTTGAAATTCTGATTCGTAATCCTGTTAGCTCTTGAAAAGCATTAGACAAAAAAGAAATGAACTAGAGACAAATAACTAGAGGGCATAAATAGAACGATATGTCTTTTTTTTTAATAAATAAATTACAGCTTGTCTTTACGATATAAACACATAATACAAAAAATACACCCAAAATAATAAATAAATATTTATAGATCTCAAGAAGAATTGTCCTGTATAGGAATCCAATATATGATATTGGAGATTGGTATTGAGACAGCTATCAATCCATCAGCCCGTAGAAGTTCACTGGTGGACATAGGTCTCCCCACAAGAATGCTAATCAAAACGGTCCTGTGCATCCAACGGTTTCCTGCGACATTTATAATATCGTCAGTCCATCTAGTAGGGGGTCGTCCTACGCTGCGCCGTCCTATTCTATCATTTGGACAACTAAGTGCATATATGCAGTAATTTTCATCGAAATAAAATAAATATAAAATATTTCATTGATCAACTCACCCGAGTAATACGAATACAGCAAATTCCTGAGGATCAAAGGGGAAGTCTTGAGGTAGATTGGTAGGGAATAACGGCTTCACAGTCGGCATAGCGCCTGACCATACAGAAAGAAGTCGGAACATCTGAAAACGTATATTTTAATCAATACTACATATGTTTTATATATAGTGTCAGAGTAGAAATGAAAATGATTGCTACTTGAAGCTGCTAAATGAAATGATCATTTGGTGAAATTATCTTTTTTTTTCACTGTGATTGCACGTGCGAAATTTCATATCCAATGATTTTTTTCGCAATGCTCTAATATCACACTTACTACACGTTTGCTATTTATTACAAATGCAATATGATTTATGATTAATGGCGCTACAATATGAATTAGATCAGTAGCTCTTTGGCGGGAACACACAAATTACTATTTTTATGTTAATTTTATAAATTGATGCTAATTTAAGTGCCATTTTTTAATTTTTAATGGCATTTTAATTAAAGAAAAATTACAAAAATACAAATGAAACGAAGTCATGAATTCATACCTTCTAGATTGTCTCAAAGAAAGAAAGTAAGAAAGTTTTTTATAGAATGGCCACTATTTTTTAAGTATTATGCTAAAACCGAGGTAGGTGTGATGTATGAAAAATCATTTGATATGATTTTTAAGGCGAGTAGTAAGTGTGACGCATGACAAACCTGTTTCTTCTTCTTATGTATTGGCAATCAGCCACATATACGAGCTATTGGTGCCAGTGTCAAGTTATAAATATTTTCACGTTTTTAGTCTTTCAAGTCAGTCGTTGTCTAAGTCAAATTGTCACCATTACCAGTGCAATGGCCACACTGTTAATGGTATCTTCTAGGAATTTTGATGGAAAACGAAAACGTTGTAAAGCACTTTTATATGATATTCACTACATCCCAGTATTTCCGCACATCACATTACATAAAATGCCATCAAAATTATCTAATATACACGTTAAAACACTAAGATATCGAATATAATACAAGAGCAACACATGACGTTTTCAAATTCCCGTCAAAAGTCGACAAACTTGTTCATATGATTTTTTACTTGCTACTTGTGAATTATGCCATGTTTATGTCAGAGTCATCTTTCATTTAGATATTTAGAGACTTAAGAACTTGTAGAACTATTACAAAACTATTTTTATGGATTCTCTATCGCGTTTGTATTTGATTAATAATTTTTAAATTCCGAAGAATATATAGCGTTCATGATCACAGAAGTACAGTCCTCAGTCAATTCACCAGCGACCATGTACGCTGTAAAGTATTCGAAATAACGGAAAATTAAAAATCAAATACAAACGCGATAGAACCCATAAAAATAGTTTTATTTCAAATGTGTAATACTCGTTTAAACGTCGGTAATCATTACAATAATTCAAGTTAAATATAGCAATCAAATCCTTCCGTGTGGTGACGGAGTAAGAATACAATTCACCACCCCATATCTTACTCGTGGGTGATCGTACGAGACGACTAAGGGATATAAAACGCATATAACATCTATGCGAGAGAAGGAAAAACTCGAAACAAAACCATATACCAATACTTTTGACCGGCGTGGTATATAGGGTTAATTTCCCAGACCACCGATGACAAAAATCGGGTACCGGTGGTCCGCTCGCATGGCGAAGAGAAAGGAGTTTTACGGTGGGTCTATGGGGTCACGCGCCGCCTTTTCTTTCGGGCCGATTTGGCGTGGCGAGACGCATCCATAGTCCACCAAAAAAAAAAAATGTGATGTGATGATGAAGAAAGAAAAAAAAGATTTTTCTATTCTTAAATAGTGTATTTGAAAGATAGATAATTGAAAATACAAGTCGAACAACAATTCAGTAAAGTCCGTTTAGGTTATTAAAGAAATTAATACCAATGTATTACAAGCAACGAAGCTTGTAATAGTCATACTTGAATTAATTAAACTGTTTTAATTTTAGTTTTGCATAACGTCGTCCTTTAATAGCAATTATGGCTTTATTTTTTTCTCAGCTTAAGCACAAGTTCTTAAACATAAATCCACAGTATGATTTCTGATGTTAACGCGAGTGTTACAGATTTGAAATAAAACTACTTAAATTGCACGACGATTCGAACACTTTACAGTGATCCTGGTCACGGGAGGACGTCGGGAAATTAAAAATCAAATACAAACGCGATAGAATCCGTAAAAGTAGTTTTATTTGAAATGCATAAATCCACAGATTAAAACCTATATCTTAGAGAAACAGACTTGAATTATTTTTTTTATAGACTTTTATTTTAAAAGATTTTTTTTTTCTAGCTGTGTGGTAGCGGCTAAGAATACTACCAACCCTTACTTTGCTCGTGGATGTCGTAAAAGACGACTAAGAGCCTTATAACGACCTGGGCCAAATCCACCTGATGGTGTTTGGTCAACAATTACATTTTCAAGGAGGGTTGACGTCTGGCATGCGGTCATAAAACTATTGCTGATAACTTTTACAATATGTACTATGAAAGAAGAGTATATATTGTATCGAACCCAAGTAATTGGGATAAGAGTAGGAGAATGCTGAATGACATTTTAAAAGAATATTTTTTCTAAGACCAAGCTCTTGCGCTAAGGAATAATTATTGGGGTCGTAGGATTTACATGATTGCATTTCTTTTTTTCTTCAGTATTATATATATTATTTTACTAAGCACAGTTTTTTCATCTATCATCATCATCATCATCACAGCCCATAAATGTCCCACTGTTGGGCTCGAACCTCCTCCGTAATAGGAGGGAAATTAATCTACTATACCGCGCTGGTCAGACGTGTTGGTATAGAGTTTTGTTTCGAGTTTTCCTTCTCTCGCATAGATATTTTATGCGTTTTATATCCCTTAGTCGTCTCGTACGATCACCCACGGGTAAGATATGGGGTGGTGAATACTATTTTTACTCCGTCACCACACGGAAAATCATTTCATCTATAACGAGAGGGAAAATAACCATGCTTGTCAGACGGATACTCACAATAGCACTGCAGCATGCTGCAAAAAATCCACGCCAATAGTTACGCACAGCGAAATATGTCGAAGTTACTTCTATTGAGAACAGTACACCTGCAATCATTAAGAACAGATAATATTAATAGCCGTGCCGGCAATTTTAATTGAGTAGATTATTTTTTGTTATTGCTTATGGTGGCAAACGAACAGACAGCACACCTGATGGTAAGTGTCACTGCCGCCCATGGACCTTTGCGATATCAAGGGTATAATAGCTAGGCCGCTGCCTACCAATATAAAACCCAAACCCATCCCAATTGGGCTTCCGGATCTCTCGCTCACCGAACGAAGCGCAATAGCACATTGCTACTATTACTCAGACGTCGATCTTCTGCGAGAGTGTGGTACTACCCCGGACGAACCGGCCCGCGGCTGTAGACAGACAACTATCAAGCGTGGTCCTACCACTAATAATTTATCTATATTTTGTTATTATTTTATTTAAATATAAATGTGATCTAGTGATATAAATAATAATAATAACATGAATAATATTGATAATCTGGCCTTTATCGATCGATTTATATAACGATATCTCGTCAAAAAATCTATTTCAAATTTTTTTTTAATTAAAACACAGCAAGACCTACGCCTATTATCATTTTCAAGCCATTTCTCGACTTTCCAGGACTCGTTTTACTAGGTCAATGGATAAGTATTACTTCGGATATATGTCTTCTTATGCTAAGGAAACCAAAACTACCTGATCCATTTGTTACAATTTTTTGACGTGACAACGTCTTATAAATTGGTTTGCCGGGTGACACTTCAAGAAACTGCGTTACGCTCCGCTCACGTTATGCGCTCACAATGAGAGCGAGTGAGAGGCACGCGTCCCTTCCACTCGGGCATGGTTAGCCCGCCTAAGAGCGAGAGAGACAGACATAAAAAGTTATGTTGTTAATGTATTGCAAGTTATTGTATGTATATTTGTATATAAATACGTATGTATGTGTAAAGGTAAAAATAAAATTTTGTTAATATGAAATTCAGTGCGAGATTCTTTGTATAAATTAATGTTTTAAATATAATTCTTTGTATAAATAAATGTTTTAAATTGTTACTATTATTTCATCCTTCTTCCTACTATACGAATGAATATTCACATTAAAATTATTTTACCACTCAAAGTCGTTGTCACGTAAAACTTTCGCCCGTATACCGACTTTACAGGCAACCAATTTTTTATTCTCTTAACTACTAAAAAAAAACATACATACATAGCCTCACGCCTGTTGCCCAGAGGGTAGGCCGAGACTACGGATTGCCACAAACCACGATCCTGACATACCTACATCGCTTCATTCACGCTCATCACAGTCTTCATGCATGCTCTACGATTACGCGTACTCTTAATCTGACCGTTCAATAACACATCTTCAATGTGTTCCTTAATTATATGTTTGTAAAGTCCTCCATGACAAAAAAAAAATATATCTTAGTACATTATGTTGTATTTTTAAAGCAAAAAAAAAAATACTATAGACATACCTCCAACAGGCGCTGCGAAGCACGAAGCAACACCAACAGCACAAGCGGCAGCCAACATCTCCGAGGTACGAGACTCGTTTGCATAGATACCTTGGAAGGTCGTCACTAACTTAGATAGTAGAGTTGCTATCATCGATGCGATGTGGACTGATGGACCCTAAAAATATAAAAAAAATACTTTGTAAAGAAATTTTTGATGCAAACATTTAACCTCATATCTTTAATCTAATTGATATGGGCACATCATATCACATTAACTTTTTTATTATAATCATTATCTTAGCTCATATATGTCCCACTGTTGGGCTCGAACCCTCTCCATAATGGTAGGGAAATTGACCTACCATACAATGCTGGTCAGACGTGTTGTTTTAGGGTTTTGATTCGAGTGATCCTTCTTTTGTATAGATATTATCTGTATTACTTTTAGCTATCGCTGCAGTCCGAACACTATACGGTAGCCTCTGATGGCCCTCATCGCCGTGAACTTCTGCAGCCGTGGCAAGAGTGCCCTATTGCGAGCGGTAAGACTCCGACCAGATAAGGCCTATATCTATCATACAACATCAGGTGATTATGCGAATTGCAATAGACGGTTTTATTTTAAATTCTCCTTCTCTTGCAATAACGTTATCTGCTTACATCCCTTGGTCATCTTTTTCTATCATAATACGAGAAATTCTACATGTCTATCTTTATAAATAATTCTTCTAAGGATGTAACTCAACTCCAATTCGTCTGTAGAAATTTTGATGCTATTTATTTTTTGAGTGTTCAAGTGGATTTAAAAATAACTTGATTTTCTATTATAATAATGGAAGTTATAATATTTTTATTCTGCTAATTTTACACATTTAGTAAATTATATATAATACATATATATGATTTTTTTGCTGACGGTCTGAGGTCTGTGCGGGGCATAGGCGTAAAGCCATGCATAGATGTAGCAGCAGAATTAAACTTCATGGTTTTCCCTATAAATTGCTATGTTATTTGGAAAAAAACAGGTGATTGAGTTTTGAGTTATTCGTGTCAGTTATTAGTGTGTTATAAGACATTTTTCACAAACCTCTTTACCAAGCGGTAGACCTGATCCCAGCGTGGCTGTGAGACCAATTAGCTTTGATATCAAAGCTCTGTATGTTAAATACTCTTTGAGATGGACGCCTCGGAGTATCGTCTTCATTTCAGGGATACCAGAACCTAGGAGACAAAGGCAATTTGTATTACTGACATAAACCTAAATTTTGAATTTGTATAAATCTATAGAAATCACAAAAATGTTTGCTTCGGGGTAAAATAGTATGATACAATTCCCAGAAACTGCTGGTAGGCAGATATGTACACTTCTACTGATTCCTCAGTCTATTTATACGACTCCCTTGGGCAAGTTAGATCCTCGCGAGCGGATGGATCGGGGATTATGGCGCCACCCGCAAAGAGGGTGACTGGATGAGGGCGACGCCCCGACAACACAACACAGCAATTTGTTGCCGGGCGCCGATGGAGATGAAACCCGAAAAGGTAACCCGCCGGTTACACCCATAACCTGATGTCAAGGAAGCGGCATTAGTGGTCGGTCCAATGGCGATGGAATACGGTAGGTTATGGAGCCGCACGCCGCACTTCCGTCGACTTGAACGGAATAGGCATAGGGCGTCCTGACCGTAACTTGCCAAAAAAAAAGGGGGCAAGTTAGATGTGGCGACAACTATAGCCATCATACTAGTAAACTTAATCGCGGCAAAAGTATTGTAAAGTCACCAAACGCTCTACTATTTACGAGAACTCAGCAAAATTTATATATTACCATGATTGAGACGGTGAATGGTACGGCAGAAGATTATGATGAAGAAGTATTATTTAAAGAACTTACCTATACTTTGTGCGGCAACTATGTGTACGAATCCAGCAGCGAATAATATCAAGCATACAGGCAAAGACACCCACGCTACGTATTGACTGAATGTGGAGGTCGCCAAATCCTTGTACATCCACATGCGAGCTGAAATGAATTATTATATTTCTGATATAAAATAGTATCAGTATATAAAAGTTCCGGTGGCCCTCTCGTACGGCGTAGAGAGGTAATTGTGTATTGTGTTCTTCTGTCGCCCCGGACGGATTTAGCGGGGCGTGACCACTCCATAGTCCGCCGCCAAAAAATACAAAATCCGTATATCATAGTGATAGAGTCACACTGTTCATAGTTTTCTGTCTACAGCCGCGGGGAAGTCTACCACACTCTCGCAGAAAATCGACGTCTGAGCAATGGCTTTGTGCTACTGTAATTTGTTCGGTGAGCGAGAGAGCCGGAAGTCCAATTTTCTGGGTAGCTATACTCCTGGTGTTACAAAGGTTCATGGGCGGCAGTAACACTTACCATCAAGTGTGCTGCTTGCTCATCTGCCACCAAGAGTAGTAGTATCAGTAGACAGTTTCTCATATCTAAGCGAAAAATTCTTCTATTCAATTATAGTAAGTTCTTTGTTTTTACAAAGGAAATGTTAGCAGGAAACATTCTCATTTTAAAGCGGCTGTACACACTCGACGAGACACCCCGAGACGGACCGAGAGCGGGTATGTACATGGTACTCTCGTCTCGTCTCGCGCTCTCGTTCTTGCCTCGGTTAGTCTCGGTCACCTGTCGGTTTTTGCGCCCGAGTCAAAGGGTCTCGTTAAGTCTCGCTAGGAAAACGAGACTGAGCATGTACACACTCGATCGTTTAGTTGTCCGCTGACAGTGTTTTACCTGTTTCTATTGCGATGCAAAGCAACCATCCACCATCTTTTTTGCCATGGCTTACGAAATTTCTTTTTACAGTAAATGTTTAAATAAATATAATAGCTCACGGCACAAAGACAAATAGCAGCAGCAGTTTCTACGTCCATTGTCTCGGGTGTTTACAGTGCAACTGGCATAACGAGTGTGTACAGGGCGTGCTCTCGCCTAGAACCTACATACATACATATCATCACGCTATATCCCTTGCAGGGTAGGCAGAGAGAACAGAGTGCCAGAGAACTCTATCTCTGCATACTTCACTTGCTTCCTCAACATTCATAATTCTCTTCATACACGCTCGCCGGATTCGGAGACTCTGGACTCCACCTACCTTCAGTACATGACCGATCTGGTCTAGATAGGTTAGTCTCGGTCTCCCTCGGTACCTACATCCTTCCACTTTCGCATTGTATATCTTCTTAACCAGACGTTCGTTCGGCATTCTTTCCACATGTCCGAACCATCGGAGCATGCCCTTTCGCATCTTTACACCAATACTCTCTTTCATACCTACTCGCTCTCTTACGTCGTCGTTACGAATGCGGTCGGTCAGCCTAACGTGGAGTTTCCGCAGAGATCGCATTTCGACCTCATTAATTTTACTTTCATACTCTTTTCTGCATACCCAACTCTCGCTTCCATACAGTAATGTTGGGACAAGCACTGCGTTATGTATTGCTACACGTGCCTTCTGGCTGAGGTGGTGGCTGCCGAGAAGTTGCCCCAACGCTCCGTTCACTCTATTTCCCGCATTCACTCTTCGCTCTATATCAGTGGTGTACCTTCCATCTCGGCTAAATCCACATCCAAGATATACAAATTAATCCACTTGCTCTAGTATATCATTACCTATTGTTACTCTTACATCTGTTCCGGCTTCGTCTCTTTCAAAGACCATTATTTTGGTTTTGTTCACATTCACGCGTAGACCCCTTTTCTTACAATCTTCTGTCATTGTGTCGACTAGGGTCTGCAGGTCAGTCGCTGACTGTGCCAGCAGGATTGCATCATCTGCATAAAGCAGAGCAGTGACTACTGAGTCGCCCATCTGGACTCCCACATTCATATCGTTCAACCTTTGGAGACATTTATCCAGATATATGATAAACAGCCTGGCTGACAGAACGCACCCCTGCTTAACGCCGATATTGACGTCAAACCAAGGCGACATTCCATCATCCAGCCGCACACAGGCTCTACAGCCCATGTAACTGCACTGCACAGCCTGCAGCAGTTTACCGTTAATACCATACTCCGGTAAAATGTACCAAAGTTCCTTTCGTACAACCGTGTCAAATGCTCTCTCCAGATCCACAAAACTGCAGAAAACCCTCTGACCTAGAGCCAGATGCTTCTCCACAATGTTGCGCAGAGAGAACACTTGATCCATGCATCCCCTTCCACTCCTGAAACCTCCTTGTGTCTCACACAGTAAACCATCGGACACCATCCTCATTCTCCTTTTAATAATTTTACCATACACTTTTGCTGCCAAACTGGTCAAGCTTATGGCTCTGTAATTTGCGCAGTCATAGCGTGAACCCTTGTTTTTAAACAAAGGCACGATGACTGCGCTATTCCAGTCCCCGGGAACCATTCCCAAGCTCCAACATAAATTGAGGAGCAACAGGAACGCCAGACACAGGAGCCACCAAGCTTGATCATCTCGGCAGACACCATATCAATGCCCGCTGCCTTACCATTTTTCAAACTTCTTATCGCCCATTCAACTTCATCCATACTGATGCCATCGGAGGAAGCCGTCGCCGAATGTTGATCTACTAGACCACATGCGACACCGGCGCCAACCGTAGCATCCGCATACATATCGCCAAAATATTCACTCCATCGGCTTAACACGTCTTGTGTTTGTGTAAGAATGTCTCCACCTTTAGACCTTATTTTATTCATTCTGAAGGCTGACCAACCACCCCGAGACTTCTTCACCTCCCTTCAAAAGAGTTTGTTGTTACCCTCGAAGTTTTTAGTCAGCCTATCTTCTGCACTCATACTTGCTCTATCACGTTTCTCTTTCACTAAGGCCTTGGTGTCATTCTTACATTGCCGATATATTTCTTTCTTCTGTTCAGTCATACTGTCATTCAGATTCAAAGAAGAGACATAGTCCAGCCACGCTTTCTTCTTTTGCTCTACGGAAGCTGCCACTTCCGCATCCCACCATGCATCACCATTTGTTTTTCTATGCTTCTTTGTACTTCCACATACTTCTTTCGCTGTATCTACCATACTCTCTTTCAATACTCTCCAGCATTCTTCAATGTCCGATTGCGGCTGGCTTGCCATCGTCAGCCGTTCTCAGACACCCTCTGCATACTTTTCTCTTACACACTCTTCTTGCAACCTTTCAACCTTTATTCTTTCAAGCCCTCCGAAATTGACACGCTCTCGCCAGTGCCTCCACTTTCTGAACAGACCACTAAATCTCGCAATAACGAGATAGTGGTCCGTATCGACTGTGGGGCCCCTGTAGGCTCTTGCGTCCAATATTTTGCTTCGGAGGCGACTGTCTACCAAAATTAAATCTATTATACTTTTCTGTTCATTCCTTCTCCATGTATACATATGGATGTCCTTATGTTAGAAAAATGTGTTTGACACAATAAGGTTTCTCTCCATGCATACATCCGCTATGAGCCTACCTGCGTCGTTCACTCTCTTATCACCAAATGAACCAAGTACGTCCTCATAGTCGGGACGCTTGGTCCCCACCCATCCGTTCAAATCTCCGCATACAATCACGCGTTCACTGGTTTCTGCCATATCCAGAACTTCCCTAACATTGTCCCAAAACTTCTCTAGGTCTGATGCCACCGAGGATCCTACGGAAGCATATGCTATAACCATGAATACCTTGGTGATATCTAGTTTTATACGGACCCAAAGAAGTCTGGGATCATACATTCCGTAATCCTTCACACCTGAGGCCAAGCGAGAGGACAACAGCACTCCTACCGCCATGTTGGCTCGATCGCTCTGTGGTACACCAGACCACAGAGCCATCCCGCCACCAGGAAGATCGCAGGCATCGCTGCCCCTTCGCTTGTTCTCTGTTACACAGAGCACGTCTAGCTGTTTGTCCGCCATGACGGATATCAGCTCGTGCAACTTACCTTCCACACAACCTCTTACATTCCACGTGCCCACCCGGCACTCTGCTCTCCTCGACTCGCCTGACTGGGCAAGGCGTGATGGGTGGCGGCCCTCATCGCCGCAACTGCCGAAGTTCGTACCGACGGGGGCGGGTCGGTACGCGTCGCCTCCGGGGGACGCCCTAACCCGCATTGCGGTGCGCATATCGAGCCGGATTAGCAGTCTAATTAGACTGGCAGGGGACGCGAAACGAGCACGCTCCGGATTATGCCCCCCTATGAACCTCTTGGACGAAACTCTCGGCAAGAGGCTCTCGTCGAGTGTGTACAGCCGCCATTAATGTTATTTCAAGTACAACTAGATAGAACTAATATTGTTATCCTGCAGCTAATATAAATCCATTATTAAGTAGATTAGTAGATCTTAGAGTGGAAAAGTTAGGTGAGAAGATATACTTACGTTAATTTATTTATCCTTTCAAGCAAGAAAATAAATGGAATGTTATTAGTTATTATGGTAATAATGACGAATATGAAACAGTTTTTCCGTGTGGTGACGAAGTAAGAATACAGTTCACCACCTCCTATCTTACCCGTGGGTGATCATACGAGACGACTAAGAGATATATAAAAAAAAATATAAACCAACTTCAAAATAAGATCAGCCAAAACCCATACTTATTTAAAACACTAAAAACCGAAAAATAAGATGAACTATTTACTTCTTGTCTAATTCTAAATAAGTATTAATTTTTATAAAATATAATTACAATGTGGAAATAATGCCGAACGAACGTCTGGTTAAGAAGATATACAATGCAAAAGTGGAAGGTTGTAGGTACCGAGGGAGACCGAGACTAACCTACCTAAATCAGATCGGTCATGTACTGAAGGAAGGTGGAGTCAAGAGTCTACGAAACCGGCGAGCGTGTATGAAGAGAATTATGAATGTTGAGGAAGCGAGTGAAGTATGCAGAGATAGAGTTCTCTGGCACTCTGTTCTCTCTGCCTACCCTGCAAGGGATATGGTGTGATGATATGTATGTATGTATGTGTAATTACAATGTATGCTAGAAATCCACTAACACGATTTGAAGTCGGTGCTAAGCTTAAATTAACAAAAAACAATAAGCTTAATGATATACACACCGAATACTTTGTGCGCTACACAAAGTATTGTTCTAAATCTGGGTGTAATTTGTCTGCGTTAATTGCATGTGTGTAAAGTCCTCCCCGATACATACAAGGATTACTTCCTTAGTGCAGGGTAGTGTCTTTAAAAAAAACAGTTTTTTTTTATACCACATGCCAATACATACAATTATCTAACTAAAGCAAGTGTACTAAAATAAACTAGCGAATCATATTTTTCTTAGTACCAATAATTTCATTGTTATACGATTTATTAGAAAGAAAGAAAGAAAGAAAAGATTTATTGTAACGAGCTATTTAACAAAAGTAGGTATCAGTAACAATTGCGAATAAATAAATGCTCGTCACAAAACGACTCCAGCTCAGTATATTGCAGCCAGAAGACTGCACTGATCTTCCGTGGTGTCGTAGTGATGACGTCACGAAAAACAAGCGAAATTACACAAATTTACAGAATCAAAAGGACAAAACTATAAATAATTATAATTAAACTTAAAACAAAATAAAACAACAACTCGTGACACTTTTGACAATAGAGTAACTTATAAAATAAACTTATAACTACCGAGCGTATTCTTACCAAACGGACATTGGCAGCAATCATATTATGGCAGGCAAAGGCAGCTACTCGTAATATATCAGGACGACCAGAGATTTGGTAGGAGAATTGTAGGTATTCTTCTCACAGGTAAAGGAAGCAATGGGGTATGCATTTTTAATCTGTTACTACATAGAAACAGAGCACGATAATTTTTCATTTCTTTCTTTCACTTATGGTAAATAAGCTTTGTATTGCAGAGAGATTTACAAACATACAATTCATCATCATCATCATCATCATCTCAGCTCATATATGTCCCACTGTTGGGCTCGAGACTCCCCCGTAATGAAGGGAAATTGACCTACTATACCACGCTGGTCAGACGTGTTGGTATAGGGTTTTGTTTCAAGTCTTCCTTCTCTCGCATAGACGTTATATGTGTTTTATATCCCTTAGTCGTCTCTTACGATCACCCACTGGTAAGATAGGGGGCGGTGGATTGTATTCTTACTCCGTCACCACACGGAAAAACATACAATTACCGTACATAATTTGTGAATCGAACAAAGTATTGTCCTGTTTACGAACCCGAGACACATGCAAATGAGGTATCGTACGAGGTATCTTAACCACTATACCCATCTATGCAGTCAAAGGTTATAATTACATACCATTGTTACAAACAGCAATGCCCCTGTCCATAGCGAAGTTAAGAATAGCCATGATAATGCCGAGTAGCGCCAGGAACACCCAGTCCTCACCAAGCCGAGCGAATGTGTGTCGCCATAGGTAACCTGTTATAAGAAAATATTTAATTGATTGAATTAGGCGATACATGGCGGAAATCCATTTCAATATACCGTACACCACAAGAAAGGAAGGAATACGGGATGGGATCAAGATGGAATGGGATATAAGGAAATCTTACTCCTGTGATGAGCTGTAAATTTCTGGAGGCGGTGCTTAACCGTGGGAAAGTGGTGGGTCTCCCTTCCTCTCCTCCATTTTATAAGAAAATATTTATTTAAATAATTATAGCCAATACAATAATCTAGTTGTCATTAATATATTTCATCCATCCATTAGACAGTAGACGTCCTTTGGACATAGGCGAGAATGACGCTTAGAACGGTCCTGTGCCACTACAGCCAGCATACTGCAACTTTCATAATATCGTCAGCCCACCTAGTGGAGAGGCGTCCTACGCTCCGTTGTTCTATTCGTGGTCGCCGCTGTCTCTTTTTTACCCAAGGGATCTCTTCCGTCGCCCCAGACTGATTTGGCGGGGCGTGACCACCTCCATAGTTCACCGCAAAACAAAAGAAGACTATCAACGGATCGGCACGCGCTCAGTGTTAGTTTTTTAAACTAGTAAATTTGCCACAAAATTTTTATTATATTAAATTAAATATTTAAGAATGAGTGAACATAAACAATATAAAACTTTATATATAGAATCATTTTCTTTTTGTACTGGTAATTAATTTATATCAAAAGTGTAGATCAAAATTTAATAACTTAATACCGTAGCGGGTAGATATAAAGCTCTGTAATAACGATGACTTGTTGGACGTGAGACAATTTAGTCCTCCCGTGACCATTAACACTGTAGGGTTCGAAACGTAATGAAATTTAAAAAAAAAGTCAAATACAAACGCGATAGAATTTGTAAAAATACTTTTATTTCAAATGTGTAATACTCGCGTTACCATCAGAAATATAAAAGAAAAAATTAAACAGTCAATAATATTCATCATCATCTCAACTTATATGTCCCCACTGTTGGGCTCAAGCATCCTCCATAATGGGAGAGAAATATTGACCTACTATTATACCACGCTGGTCAGACGTGTTGGTATAGGACTTTGTTTCGAGTTTTCCTTTTCTTGCATAGATGTTATATGCGTCGATTCTAACGATAACCCACGGATAAGATAGGGGGTAGTGAATTGTATTCTTACTCCGTCACCACACGGATGAAGTCAATAAACTCGTTAGTTAATAAAAATAATTCACAATTGAGAGTTTCACGATATTCGCATTCCACGTTCATAAATTATTTTGAATAATTGCGGAGTAGCGACTGGTCCGTAGCCTTGCTCCATATAGCTCGTTTAATAACCATATATGATATAATTTATGATTAAAATTCATAAATAAATGATGACTGACAATATCCAGTTATTATATGAACAGAAAACAACTAGTTATGCTTCAAGAACCGAAACTAATCTGATAAAACTGAACATTTGATTTTTTTTTCATTTGAAAACTATAGTAATTCTCGCTGTTTCGCTCGCATAATTTCCGTTTCCGTGGTAATTTGGGGATAAAATATAGCTTATGTTACTCGTTGATAATGTAGCTTTACATTGGTAAACATTTTTTTAATTCGGGTGAGCGGTTTAGGCGTAAAAGCGTAACAAACTAATATTTGCATTTCTAATTAGGAAAAATATTTCATAAACCCAAAGGAGTAAGTGGAGGCATTCCTTCTCTCTTCTCAGCGCATATAGATACGTTCCAATGTTTATTATAAAACTTCTCCAAATGAAAGAAATAATCCGTGTAACCTAGGAATCTCATAATACCAATGCGATCAGGAATCGGCCCACCAAGTGTGGCATTTATCATATTATCATTCTCGCGAGGAGGCCTATCATCATCATCATCACCACAGCCCATAAATGTCCCACTGTTAGGCTCGGACCTTCTCCGCAATGGAAGGGAAATTAACCTACTATACCGCGCTGGTCAGACGTGTTGGTATAAGGTTTTGTGTCTAGATTTTTCCGTCTCTCGCATAGATGTTATATGCGTTTTATATCCCTTAGTCGTCTCGTACGATCACCCACGGGGATCACCACGATATGGGGTGGTGAATAGTATTCTTACTCCGACACCACACGGAAACGGAGGAAGCCTATGTCCAATAGTTAATAATAAATATTAGATTTATGAAATAGCTGAAGGTTGTTGTTGGGAGTTGTTGCAAGTAGGCAAATTTAGTCGATATCTTAGAAAATAGGTATAGCTTATTTGGGAAAACTTGCAGTTTAATCCAGACAGCTCCCATTCGATCCTAAGATTTCCCTTTTTTAATTTTGATATTTTTTTTAATTTACGTAAAGATAGGGTTAAATTATATAAAAATAGGGTTGTCACACAACTATAGGACACTAGGTGTATCCTCAAAAAAGGAAGAGCATAATGGACGATTAGTGTTGGTTACTTATAGCCAACAAATTGCTGAGTTAGGACCGGAATGTAGCAAAAACAAGCACTCAAGCATGACTTGCATTAATTTAATTATTTCTAAAGTTATGACTTGTTTACCTAAATTTAAGTGCCTCTTTGCTATAATAAACGCATTCTATTCTTTTTTTTTATATTTTATGGTGGCAAACGAGCAAGCAGCACACCTGATGGTAAGTGTCACTGCCGCCCATGGACCTTTACTATACCAGGGTATAGCTAGGCCGTTGCCTACCATTACAATATAGTCCCGTCAAGATACGTTTTTGTGCTTGCAAAAGGTCGTGTAGTCGCGAATTTTTGATATGTTATTAGGATCCAAATGAACATAAAAATACACAATTTGCAACTTCCAAAGTGCTGTGCTAACGGTAGGGTGACCATAAAACCATAAAATTTTTGGACATTTTTCAGATTTTGTTAAATATCTTAGTGGAGGAAGGGTCTGACATGTTTGGTTGCTATAAAACATTTAAAGTACACTAAATAATCTACAATTTGAGACTAAAACCACTTCTATACCGCTATTGGTTCTTGCGATACAGTCCTTCAAACATAGCCAACCTTTTCAAAAAAGTGGATATTTTTCAAAATAGTCAACTATTTTGCGTAATATCTTCTATAATACGCATTTTACGCCAAAACCTACTATAACGAAATTGAAGAACATTTAAATAGCTTTTATTTGAAATCAAATTGGTACCGGTAGGACCAGGAGTTCCCTCAAAAGCGGCAGATAACCAAAACCAGGGCAAATAACCAATAAATGGGTTTTGAGGGGTAATACAAATAAACTGTTTTCACGTCTGTCTAATCGACTTCAAAAAGCCAAAAGAGGAGTTTATCGATTCTACCTGTGTTTCAAAGATGAAAATCAAAAAGTAACTTTACAGACTCAGGGATGACAGAATCAACATTGTTGAAGAAATCATCCGAGGGAGGATACTGACTAGTATCATACACTTGTATGCAAATATCTTCTACAATGATTTCTGCTGCTGTCTTCACAATTCTCAACCACTCTTCTTGAACATTGGCTTTTTGTTCTTTGTACCAATTATCATACAAAATTTTCTGGCCACTATTTTTGAAACAGACGATAGAGTCTTTCTTGGAACCCATCTCCACTATGATTAGGTTATCACCAAAACGTTTTTGGAGGTGTTTTTTTTTGCTATTCTGATATCAGGGATACAATCACACTCAATCTGCTATATAAGGTTTGTTAAAAAAAGCTGGCATTCGTCACGGTTTTCCAATAAGTAATCGTAAACACACTTCATTGCTTCTTCAACATTATGGCTGGACGATACCTTCTCTTTTTTCCAGAAGCAGTTGCAACTGATAAAAACAAGATATCGTAGCACAATTTGTGGTACGGCCCATCTGCAGCAACCATATCATCAAAGGGAGGAGGCGCTCCTCAATAGCCCTTCCCCAATCGTCATTTCGGCGTTTAGCAGCATCTAGAATAGTCTGCCTACTTCCTAACTTCTCAATTGTATGGATCACATTTCTTCTTGCCAAGGGCAGTTTGTTTTGCTGCTGGAGAAATTCTTCAGTAATGGCATTGTGGTAATGCCATGTAATAAAAAGCAAATTCCTTTCAGAGTATTAGCCTCCTTAATTGATGATCTGGTCGATGACGGTTGGGAACCGGAATCCCTTTCTCGGCGAACTGAAGCTTCAACATTATGCAAAGCTGTATATCTCTTTCTGCATGCATCATGAACGCTGATTTCACTGCAATTGTTGAGGAATTTTGTATTATCTTCGAAACCACGTTTTTGGCTCACCTCAACTAATGTTTTTATTCCTCGATCTTTGACAATTACGACAGGACCTGTGTCGAGGTCCTCACGACACACGAAACACACGCCTGGACGGATAGACATCACGCTGCAAATTTCTTAATCTGCTCTAGATAAACACTTTTACAATACAATTCAATCGTTTGGTGGCTGCTCCCCTGCGTTACCGAATACACAGCCACACATACACTGCATCAATATAGACAACTACGACATAAGCCCGAAGGCATGTTAATTTAGCACTATGGTTAAATTATTTGTTAGTTTGGAAGTTTTAGCCAATATAATATTTAATAGTATATTGTTACCGCCTTCACCGCGTGGAGGTACTCCCAGCTTATATTTCTTTCTTTTTTAATTTTCGTCTTTGTTTACATTTTTTTTGCATATTTTATTATTTAGAAAAAAAAAGAATATTTGTGGCCGTTACGAAAAATATCTACTTTTCGGCATATTTTCGAAGATTTGTATGTTATTTGTCAAATCATCATCATCATCATCATCACAGCCCATAAACGTCCCACTGCTGGGCTCGCGCCTCCTCCGTAATGGGAGGGATTATAACCTACTATACCGCGCTGGTCAGACGTGTTGGTATAGGGTTTTGTTTTGAGTTTTCCTTCTCTTGCATAGATGTTATATGCATTTTATATCCCTTAGTCGTCTCGTACGATCACCCACGGGTAAGATATGGGGTGGTGAATAGTATTCTTACTCCGTCACCACACGGCAAATCATCATCATCATCTTTAAAAAGACGTGAAAACAGTTTTTTTGCTTTGCCTCGTTATCTGCGTTTTTAAGGGATCTGCTGGTTAAACAACTACCAATTTGATCTTAAATGAAAGCTGATTTAATGTACTACAACTTTGTTATAGTAAGTTTTGGTGTGAAATGCGTATTATAGAAGATATTACACAAAATAGGTGAATAATTTGAAAAATATCCACTTTTTTTAATAAATCGGCTATGTTTGAAGAACTGTATCTCAGGAACTAATAATGGTATAGAGCTGGTTTTAGTCTCGAATTGTAGCTTATTTAGTGTACTTTTAATGTTTTATAACAACTAAACATGTCAGACCCTTCCTCCACTAAGATATTCAACAAAATCTGAAAAATGTCCAAAAAATGTATGGTTTTATGGTCACCCTACCGTTAGCACAGCACTTTGGAAGTTGCAAATTGTGTATTTTTATGTTCATTTGGGCCCTAACAACATATCAAAAATTCGTGACTACACGACCCTTTGCAAGCACGAAGGTGTTTTTGGGCCTATCTTGACGGGACTAATACCCAAACCCACCCAGTTGGGCTTCCGGCTCGCCCGCTCCCCGAACGAAGCGCAATAGCACATTGCTATTACTCAGACGTCGATCTTCTGCGAGAGTGTGGTACTACCCTGGACGGACCGGCCCGCGGCTGTAGACAGGGATCTGTCAACAGCGTGGTCCTACCACTATTAAAACAGTTATGAGAATAAAAGAACCTCGAAAGGCCGTACAAGGACTGACTTATAATGGCCCAGATAGATTTGACACTCACCTAATACTTTAAAGAATTTCCCCCTAGGTCTAATCTTGCCGCTGGCTTCGAGCTCTTTTTGTCGTAGCTTATCGTCTTTCCGTCTCTTCTTGCGAAGCCTTCTGAGTCTTCTAGCTTCTTCTCTAGCCGCTTCACTTAAGTCGCGTTGATAGCGACCATACATCTGAAAAAGAAAACGACATTATGTCAAGATATTTATAATATTTTTTTTCTTTATATTTGTTTTTAAAAAATACCCCATCCTGCACTAAGGAAATAATCCTTGTATTGCGTGGGAGTTTATAAACATGCAATTAACGCAAACAAATTACAGCCAGACTCAGAACAACACTCTGTGGATCGTACAAAGTATCCTGCATAGTAATCGAACCCTCAGCACTGGCGCGGAAGTTCGGTCACTTAATCGTCATTTGTGCAGTCGAATATATGCAAATAAATAGAATGAAAATTTCAAAAAACTATTTTTTATTAGAATCATCATGATATTGCTCTCATCTCAATTAATTGGGGTCGACGTAATATGTACTCTTCTTCAATCGTACGTTTTGTAAACGTTTTGGCAATTTTTGTTTAGTAGTGGTAGAGCTACACTGTTGACAGTTTTCATGTCTACAGCCGCGTGCCAGTACCACACTCTCGAAGAAAATTGATGTCTAAGCAGCAAAAATAAAAAAATGTAAAAAAAATATCCTATCTATATATCTATCCCTTAAGGTACCCTTTTCTTAGGGTGCGTAGGATATTAACTGCGGGATAATAGTGTATCTCACGTCCTCTCCTTCATTTTAAAATAGTAATGAATTGCCGCAATATATAGCCTAATTCAATTAAATTAGCACAGATTTCCATCATTCATTTATTATTACATAACACTATAGAAACGAAAAGAGTTTCTGCTTCTCTATTTAATAAAAAAATCTCACTTCTACTGGGTGTCATTACAGCATACTAATCATATTATATCGTGAAAAAAAAATCATATACGAAATCCTAAATTAAAAAAATCAACATACCACAACTCGTTTGCCTTTCTCAACAATATCATCCGAATCCATGTTTAATTAAACCATCCATTCAATATATTTTTAACTACACCAACCCATTGACAAGAAAATGGCAATACTGAACGTTGAATGGTCTTAATAGAATCTTGAAAACAGCTAATGTTGACATTACCTATCAGATTATCTCCCATGTTTAGCAAAGATAATAAATTAAAAAACAGTTAGCAATAGCCCAAAAATTGTTTGTTCATTAAATTAATCAAATTCTCTTAGTTAAAAAGAGGTGAAGTCGAGTTTAGTTTAATGATGCTGGGATGACGATACGTCAGGTTGTAGGGCTGCCCACTGCTCTCCTGTCACCCCGGACGGATTGAGCAGAGAGTTAAACTTATTAAAAAGGGTTTCAATGTTTTCGCATTACCTAATGACAATAAAGACTACACAGAGTTCGCAAATAAGCGAAGGCATCATATATTTAATAGTGGTAGGACCGCGCTGTTGACAGTTCTTTGTCTAAAGCCGCGGGTCGGTCTGTCCGGGGTAGTACCACACTCTCGCAGAAGATCGACGTCTGAGTAATGGCAATGTGCTATTGCGCTTCGTTCGGTGAGCGAGAGTGCTGGCAGCCCAACTGGGTGGGTTTGGGGATTGTAATGGTAGGCAGCGGTCCAACTATACCCTTGGTATTGCAAAGGTCCATGGGCACCAGTAACACTTACCATCAGGTGTGCTGCCTGCTCGTTTGCCACCATAAGCAATAAAAAAAAAATAAGACAATTATTGTTTTGATTTATATAGCCTGCTAAATAAGTAAACATCTAAATGCTAATTGAAAATACTTCGTATAACATTAGCGTTTATATAACAGAGTCGTACCGTGGTGGTAGCATCTGCGGACAATATTTTTTTATTTTATTTTAACTATCTCTGCAAAAAAATGCGGGTGTTATATGTTTAACGTGTCTGTGAGTGGCATTGAAGCTCTTAAATAAATAGACCGATTATGATGCGATTTTTTTTTTGGTTTGAAAGCTGACTTGTGAGAGAGTTCTTCGCTATCATCAGCATCAGCTTATATACGCCGCATTATTGGGCTCGAGCCTCCTATATAACGAGAGAGGGATTAACCTAGAGGACGTCCATTAAACATGTGATCGTTTTTTAACCCCCCCCCCTGGTGATATTTGTCAAACCCCTGCCCCCCCCCCCTTTCAAACCTCACGTGATTAATGGACGGCCCTCTACACCAACACTGGCCAGACGCGTTGGTAAAGGGTTTTGTGTATACTATATACTACTACATATCCCCCACTTGTCTCTTACGATCACCCCACGGGTAAGATAGGGTGAATTGTATTCTTTCACTGTCACTACACGGAAAATTCTTGCAATGTCTATTATTAATCCATAGTTATGTAAATGATCCTCAACAATCACAGCATTGAACACAATCTTATCTCAAGCAATTGCTACCGGTTTCGATATATCGTAAATCTGTATATTTTCCATGATATATATATTTTTTTTTCACAAACAACATACCTAATCTAATTACAAGGATATTTAACTAAACTATAAATAGCATATATTTCTTCCCAAATATTATCTTGAATGACGCATACGACATTTCAAGGTATTTAGTATAGGAAATCAATATACCTACCTATACATCAGCCTATCGACGAAAACTGTCAGTCTTTATTGAGAAAGTGACTTAATAGCCTAATCATCACGCTTAGTATACGGGTTATTGATTATAGTTGCTGCATGGATTTTACTAAAAAAGTATTATTCTCAATTCTTTTAGACTCATAAATACCCGATTACGAAACGAAAAATGATGTCACAAGCGGGGTTCGAACCCGCACCTATTGGGAATCCGGCCCAACCGTGCTGCCACTTTAGACTCGTAAGCGAATGTACCTTTACTACGCGGCCCATTTTTTACAATTTATAATCTTCCCCCCTCAGTGTCAGTGGACGGTTAAGGCCCAATTTTGTTCTAGCGTGGTATTTTTGAAAACTATCTCTGAACAGTTCACTCAGTATAGAGGTACGTTTTGTAACCAATTTTAGGACTCCCATGGGAAATTATGGAGTTATGATACACCGTATTCTTATCGCACAGAAATATATAATAAACTTTTTTAATTGTGTTTGACGTTTACACTCTTATTACAAATATTAATAAAAACTATTTTTGCAAATTTTATTGCGTTTATAATTGATTTTTACGTTCATTTCATCGCGTTTGGTATTTCGTAAAATCCATAATAATAAATATATTTCATATTTAGAATACCTATAGGTTATCACGCGATTTTTATCTTACATTTTATACAATACTAGCTTCTGCCCGCGGCTTCGCCCGCGTAAAAGGTTACTTTCCTAAAGTATTTGATCCCCTATTTTTATTTTTGACCGTCGGTAATACAGTGCAACGGTATTACAATACTCAGGGTTGGAACTTCATTACTGGACTGCTAGATGGCGTTGAAGAAGCTAGATTTGGAGATTTTTTGACAAACAATTTTTTTATTATTCATATAAAATTTTTGATTTTTTTTTAATAAAAAGTATCCTATATTACTTTTAATACCTCCAAGAATATGTGTACAATGTTTCATGATGATCGGTTGAGTAGTTTTAGCGTGAAAGCGTAACAAACAAACTTACATTCACATTTATATATTAGTAGGGACTGAAGCTGTTTAATATATGATATAAAAAAAATAAATACAGATTAAATTTCGCTAACTAATCATGACACTTCCGTATGGTGACAGAATAATAATCTTTTATCATCAGCTTTTCCTTATTTATGGGTATTGTAAAAAAAAACGTCTAAGGAATAATATAATAAGTAAATAGAATTCAGTATCCACCTAGCCAGCATAATATGTTCGTCTATATTTATTACGGTACACTACTCAGCAGCTTTGGTCTCTTTTGGCAAAAAAGAGTCTCTTCACTAAAGCGACAGATTACATTTAGAATCTTAGCGCGAATTATATTAATAATATTAGATATTCTTTTTTCTGTTTTTTCCAAGTCATATATGTATGCCACCGAAGACAAAGATCGGGTACCGGTGGCCTGCTCGCACGGTGATGAGGGGAGTTGCACGGTGGGTCTATGGGGTCATGCGCCGCCTCTTCTGTCACCCTGGACCGATTTGGCGGGGCGAGACGCATCCATAGTCGACCGTAAAAAAACGGGTCATATATTATATGTTCGTCCCACTATTAGTTAAGTACCTTTTCCAGATAAAGTTAATTATTTTTATTTATTTGTTCACGCTGTGGAAATACATTTTCGCAATATTCGTTGACAGACGAACGAGTGTGTGGGACGCACCAGTGGCCTCAGCAATCGGATACTCATCAAAACTCACAATGGCGTCTACCTTACTTTTACGGGGTGCCAGAGAGATCGTCTGCTGGCATACGTAGGGTAATTATTCTACTATAGCTCGTTAGTTGAACGAATTAACTGCTAGTAGATATTCTGCTTTATACACCGTGGAATCTAATTGGCTGTTTTCCCGAAACGTATATACTCAGTTAATGATATAGAACCATAATATAGCATTTATTCAATAAAATAAAAACTAGTCATTTGCAATCCCGGACGTTGCCTTAAAATATCATTTTTGCATAACTGTAACATTTTTTGTCTAATAATTTTGTTATACCTACGGTCGTTTGAGAGCATCGACCGTAGCTATCAACCTACGGTCAATGCTCTTACCTTGGTTACCTACTTTCTTTAATTACTTTAAAACCATGCCTTCATTTTCTCAAGAATTTCTTCTTCTAATCGAGCAGAATGTCGGCGACACCTACCTCTAGCCTGAGCACGTGTAAGCACTCAAAACTGCCTGTGGGTTAGTAGGCGTTATGTGGCTGATAAAATTATCGCTGTTATAGGCACAGGCGGATTTATAATGCCACATCTGCGTAACGAATCCACGTGTTCTGGCTGAGCGTACAGGCATCTAGCCTTCGCCAAGTTGTCTCCAGCAATCGCATAAAAACGAACCATGTCTAACCACTCTACGTCAGAATACTGGTAATGACTTGTCATTTATTCGCACTTACTAGCACTCGCGTTCGGGATTTGTTATAAACATATGATATACGTCTAAGCCGTTTGGCAAAAAATTGCAAACTGACCTATTAAACATAGACCAAGGTCGCGCGGCTCGGGCGCATCAAAAGCAAGGGGTGCGTGCGGGACGCGGGCGGGCTACGAGCTACAGTGCCTTAATATTTTTTTTTACCTATTATTGCGATTTAATTCGAATGCTATGTCGTAGACATGTTGAGAACAATACTGTTGCATATCAGACAAACTTAAGAACGTCTATTTATCAGACTTTTTTTTCAATGTATTATGTTTTTAGTTATGTGGGGATATTAAGAATGATTAACTGAGTACATACGTTTCAGGAATACAGCCAATTAGATTCCACGGTGTATAGACGTAGTAGAAACGAATGAATTAATAATATAAATCTGGTACGAGGAGGTCATAACTAAATATATCTTAATAGTACTCGTCGCGTACAATTAATTCTGCAATTAGAGTCTTTGATGCGTGGGATTAGAGCTATTTATAGATATGTGTTGTATCTAGGGTTAACAATCTTAGTAGATATTATAGCTGTGAATCTGTCCAACGTTTCCTTCTCTTAAAGTAATATTCTGTCCTTCCTCCATTTGTTTTTATGATCATTCGTCTTCACCCCATGAAAAAGTCCTATAGAGGACGCGGAGTAAGTTATGAGGTTGATATTTTAGCCGTTAGTACGTGGTACATCACATATGTATATCTGCACCAGTTCATTACCCGCGATGAGGTTGACGGCCCAAATGTAATCAAGACAGCGATTAGTGTTATGTTTAATAAGTAGCGAAGAGAGAAATGGGGTGTTATGGAAACCTACTATCTCCTGCAGTCGTCCCAGATGGCTGGGCGTAGTGAGGCCTTACTATCAGTCATCCAAAGAAAATGCTACGTTTCGACTAAACAAATTATAGTTTTAGGAACTAAAATAATAGCGTTGACATAATTTTTCATTAACAGCATCTCAGCTTAACTGCGTACCATTATTGCAGCACTCCATAATAGCAGGCAATCTGAACTACTATACCAAACTAATTAGACGGATTGGTATAAGGTTTTATTTCAAGTCTTTCTTCTATCTTAATATTAAAAGATCAGTTCTCAGTCTTACGCAAAAATAGGGTTGTGTGTCGAGTTTTCCTTCTCTTGCATAGATGTGCATATAACATCTATCTATATATACCTTAATAAACTTTTATGACATTCCCGGGCCAAATAGAAATATGGGAATTGTATTTTTACTACGTCACCATATAAAACGAAATAGCTAGATAGATTGAATAGATAGATAGCCAGAATAATATAACACCATAACAGAATACAATTATAAGACATCACCATCATTCTCCTACTCTTATCCCAATTACTTGGGGTCGACACAATATGTACTCTTCTTTCATAATGCATATTGTAAGAGTTAATAGACAATGGTTTTATGATCGTCCGCCTGCCAGACTTCAACCCTCCTTGGGAATATAATTGTTGACCAAACGACATCAGATGGTGTTGGCGCAGGTCGTTATAAGGCTCTTAGTCGTCTTTTACGACATCCACGAGCAAAGTAAGGGTTGGTAGTATTCGTAGCCGCTACCACACAGATACAATTATATAAAACATCATCTTATTTTAAATATTAAGGAATTGGGTCAGACTTGATTTTCAAATACCGACAATAGTCTGTAGAAATATTTAGTTCAAAGTCATTATTCCTTTTGTACCGGTGCATATTAATGTTGTTATATTTTTAAATAATTTTTAAAGCAAAATCATAGCTGGACATTTTATTAGTTTAAATTCTCCTATTGTAGGTGAGCCTCGAGTCCAGCAGTGGGACGTAAATGAGCTGAAATGGATGATGCGGCTGATATACCTGTTTTATACCTACACAGAAGTCCGGTGAAAGTAATGCAAAATTTTTATACACCGTGATATTTATATCGTCTTACAAAAGTAGTGCCATAAAAGTAGCCGACCAAAAAAACATATTTAACATATTTAATTGTTCAATAGTGGTAGTGATATAAAAATAACAAATTAAAATAAATTAAAGTTAATATTTTGTAACAAGCTGGTTATAATGTTTACATTTTAAACAAAAGAAATCATACGGCATTCCGCATGATAATGATTCATCAATCACAGCTACGAAGTCCACGTAGACTGCTATCCCAAAGGGTACCTACGCCTAGGTAGTACCTACACAGTACGTCGGTTATGTCGAGTAGGTAGCCTACCGCTCGCTACATGCTGTTCTCTTAGTATTTTAATTAGTAATTATTTGTAATAATTTTTAGTAAAAAATATTCCAGTAAATTTTCTTTTTAACCTTTTAATTGTACGAATGAATAGTAGGTACTGGATACGTTAACTGAACTGATTTTGTAAGACAACATAAATGTCACCGTGTATAATAAGATTTCTCCAGTCTATTTATAAAGAAAAATATGTTGTAATACACAACAGATATAGTATGGGTGTTAAGCGATTTGTTCAGTTGCCGTTGTCATAACAACTGTCGAGATAAAAAATGGCGATTATTAATATCCCTATTATTAGGGTCACAAATCGCTGTGTGGTTAGCGGCTATGAATACTACCAATCCTCACTTTGCACGTGGATGTCGTAAAAGACGACTAAGAGCCTTATAACAACCTGAGCCAACTCCATCTGATGCCGTTTGGTCAAGAATTACATTCCAAAGGAAGGTTGACGTTTGGCAGGCGGCCGGTCATAAAACTATTGCCAATAACTTTTATAATATGTACTATGAAAGAAAAATACATATTGTATCGACCCCAAGTAATTGGGATAAGAGTAGGAAAATGATGATGATGATGATTAGGGTCACAAAACGAGGTGCATATACAAAGATTAACTACGTAAGTAATTCAAGTCGCTGGTCTAATATAGATAGTGATTATAATAGTAAATTTAACTATAATATCATTATATCAATACAAATATCTTTACAATGTAAAACAAATACGCATAACTTTAAAAGGCTATATACCAAAGGCGCGTTCCCCAAACTCAATATTTGTATTTCAGTAATGTTTACCAGATAATCTCAGCAAACGCCACCAGTTTTTGGTTAATCTCTCACGTGAGCAAAATGAATATATACCTACGTAATGAGGTTATCTTAATCCAGTGTCTGTATGCAAATAATTGTTTGTGATAAAAAATTATGGCAAACATAATTGTGGTCTAAAGGACATTTTTAAAAACCAATTTAGGACTATAGATTAGATCGCTGTCCTTGATTATCTATAATAGAAAGATGTGGAAGATATGCTTTTCAATCTTGCGTGTGACGAGTAAAGGGGAGAAAACATCACCATCCTTTATTTTTACGTGTGAGTCGGATAAACTACCTGAAAAATCACTAACAGCAGATATAGATATCGTCAAATCGCCTGCCAAGCGTGGCGATTATGCTATTATAACACCGTGGTTCCCTTAGACTTCCGTCATATAGTTGATAACCTGAATACAATGTGTAAACAATGTCGGGTAGATGGCACACGTCTCCTTAAATGATGAAAATATAATACGATGCGAGAATTTAATGTCCTACAATAGTTTACGGTGGTGTAAGTGGCAGAACAATTGAAACGGTTTTCCAATAGGCGTGGGTTCGAATCCCACTTGTGACAATCGTTTTTCGCTCGTAATCGTTTTTTTTTATGAATAATCAAGAATATTAAATACAAAATTTCAGTAATTTGGTAACCTGAATTTATGAAATAAATATATTGAACACGAAATCCCTGACATCCTGATCGGCTAAACGAAATGGCTGACAATGCTTGCCGACAACTACGAGACGGCGAAATTGTTTGAGAAGGTGCTCGCGGATCGTCTTGTCCAGCACCTCGAGGTTATCAGGCCTGGACTGTCAGATAAACAGCACGCGTTCAAGTGCGGCCGCTTAACAACTGACGCACTGGCCGCCCTGAAGACCCTGGCTACAGAAGCTGTGGCCAAAAAGGAAGTATAACTGGTAGTCTCGACATTAAAAATGCATTCAACAGTCTCCCACACGAGACATTTAAGGAGGCGCGGCGTTCGACCCCATAACCATTTATATTACCTCCCCATCGCCAATTAAGATGACCACCGGTATCAATTCCTTGACTTCATTGGAAGTATATATATCCACATTATGGATGCCCGTCAATTGAAAGGATCACCAATATTGATTCCTTGAGGCCTGTGGGCTACTCACAAATGTACCCAGCCGTGAGTTACCTATTCCCAAGGTGCAGAGACGTCGTCATTAGGCGATTGGCCTCCCTGCTGCTACCAACTAATCTCCGATCTCACCACCCACGAAATAAGCCTGCAGTTAAAAATAAACATAACCTTCCTACACGTTTTCGGAATATATAATAGCAATGTGCTTCCGTCTAAAGATAGGATAGCCGATACAATCACCCAAATTGCATAATAATAAGCTGAGTGCATCAAGGTTTTATGAAATAGGAGCAATGTGTGCGCACGCGCTTGTGACGTCACGAGCGTCGCCGCTATGTCAACGAACCCGATTGTAAAGCTCGCTACAACCCTGACCGGCATATGAAGGATAATTAACTTTTGAATAAACGACATTCAATATATAAAAATATAACTTCGCTTACTCAGCTATTTCTTTGTATTTATATCTAAAAGGTATTATTTTAGTATTTATGAAATGAGTCCCTTAATATTGCATTAAAATTAATGTTTGATAAACCATTTTGAAGAATAGTTGCTCCTCTAATCACGAACAATAAATAAATATATCAAAATTTTCCGTGGGGTGACGGAGTAAGAATACTATTCACCACATCATAGCTTTCCCGTGGGTGATCGTACGAGAGGACTGGGGGATATAAAGCGCATATAACATCTATGCGAGAGAAGGAAAACTCGAAACAAAGTCCTATACCAACACGTCTGACCAGCGCGGTATAGTAGGTTAAGTTCCCTCCCATTACGGAGGAGGCCTGAACCCTACAGTGAGACATTTATGGGCTGTGATAATGATGACGATATCAAAATGTATGTTTTTCATTATAAAATACAGCTCAAAACTTATATCATAGTGGTAGGACCATGCTATTGACAGCTTTCTGTCTGCAGCCGCGGGCTGATCCGTCCGGGGTAGTACCACACTCTCGCAGAAGATCGACGTCTGAGTAATGGCAATGTGCTATTGCGCTTCATTCGGTGAGCGAGAGAGCCGGCAGCCCAACTGGGGTGGGTTTGAGGATTAGAATGGTAGGCAGCAGCCTAGCTTTAGTTATAGCAAATGTCCATGGGCAGCAGTGACACTTACCATCAGGTGTGCTGCTTGCTCGTTTACCACCATAAGCAATAAAAAAGTATTGTTACACGTAGGAGTCGTACGGAATCGTCGGTATCCACGTCATCTGTTCAGTTAGGATTAGAGGAAGTTCGATAGTAATCTTTGAGATAAGAGCTAATTTTCCTTGTACATACATAACATATGTTCATTATACAAAGTCACAAGCGTGTTAAGTATTACATACAGCGATTTAATATTATGAATGCATATGTAATTCTGTTTGTTCAACTGTATATGAGTAAATATTGTACTTAAGTTTGAATACTAGTTATTTATAAAAACCCGATTACGAAGCGAAAAATGATGTAACAAGTGGGATTCGAACCCTATTGGAAATCCGTCCCAATCGTGCAGCCACTTACACCACTGTGAACTATTGTAGGACATTCAAATCTCGTTTCGTATTAATAGCTTCGTAATCGAGTTTTTTATAAATAATTAAGCATATTAAATGCTAAATTTCAGTAATTTAAAATTAGTTAGTTAATTATCGCGTTTGTATATTTTCTGTCACGGGTGGACTGTCCTCTCGTGAATGCGAATGATGGAAAGTGTTCGAAACGTCGTGAAATTAAAATTCAAATACAAACGTGATATAATCCGTAAAACTAGTTTTATTTGAAATGTGTAATACTCGCGTAAACATTAGTACTTAAGTGTTTTCAAATCAAACAAAACAATATCTTTAACAATGTATGTCCTATAACTATAAATTTAAAATAGCTAGCGTTCTTATTTTCCGTGTGGTGACGGAGTAAGAATACAATTCACCACCCCCTATCTTACACGTGGGTGATCGTAAGAGACGACTAAGGGATATAATATGCATATAACATCTATGCAAGAGAAGGAAATTATCAAGTCTAGCGTAGTACTATACAACGCTGAGCTTGAACTACTACAAGTCAATTTCCCTTCTGTTTTTGAGTAGGCTCGGGCCCCAAAACTGTCGAGTATTCGAAATGATTTTATATCCATAATCGTATCAGATAATCATCATCTCATATATGTCCCACTGTTGGGCTCGAGCCTCCTCCATAAAAAGGATATTGATCTACTATACCTCGCTGGTCAGACGTGTTAGTATAGGGTAGTGTTTCAAGTTTTCCATCTCTTGTATAGATGTTATGTGCGTTTTATATCCCTTAATCGTCTCTTACGATCACCCACTGGTAAGATAGCGTATAATATTGTTTTAATACTCGTTCAGAACAGAAACATCATATCCACATCTCTAGTAGGTAAATCAATCTGCACGTGCAAAGCCGAATCCGTATAATAATTTATACATACACGCTGATCAATAAATAGCAAATGTAATAGTCACAAGTAATTACCTGTTAATATAATAACTGTGATTATATATGATATGAAGGAAATATATTCATTTTTAAATTTACATTGGACGTTTATTTTGCTGTGTAGATATTTTTTCATTTTTTTTATTGCATTTGTTGGCAACGAGCAAGCAACACACCTGATAGTAAGTATTACTGCTGCCCATGGACCTTTGCAGTACCAGTGCTACAGCTAAGCTGCTGCTTACCAATGAAAACCCCAAACCCACGCAGTTGGGCTTCCGGCTCTCTCGCTCACCGAACGAAGCGCAATTGCACATTGCCATTACTCAGACGTCGATCTTCTGCGAGAGTGTGGTACTACCCCGGACGGACCGGCCCGCGGCTGTACACAGAGAACTATCAACAGCGTGGTCCTATCACTATTAGATAGTATAGATAGTCATCATCATCATCATCACAGCCCATAAATGTCTCACTGTTGAGCTCGGGCCTCCTCCATAATGGGAGGGAAATTAACCTACTATACCGCGCTGGTCAGACGTGTTGTTATAGAGTTTTGTTTTGAGTTTTCCTTCTCTCGCATAGATGTTATATGCGTTTTATATCTCTTAGTCGTCTCGCACGATCACCCACGGTTAAGATATAGGGTGGTGAATAGTATTCTTGCTCCGTCACCACACGGAAATATAGATAGTCATAATAAGAAAATCGTATCGTACTCGTGTCGTACTGTAAAACGTCTTATTCAAGACTACGATAATACATACGCAAACTACATACTTAAATATGTGCATACTTTACTGTATAAAATTTACATGTAATTTATGACTTATTTAATATCGTAACAAGTTTGGAAGTATGTTTATTATTTTTTTATTAATAAATCTGAAATGAAGATGCATAGTGAACGAAAAATTTATTGTATTTGTATCTTGATTTGTAAAGCACTCGGTCTCAAAGTAACGCATTTAAGAACTCATATCGTAGTCCGAAGAGCATGAAACGAGCTGAAATGAATGGAGCTTATACTTTTATTAAGTAAGAGCATGTGCTCCTATTTGATGCCACATGGCCATTTTACATAAAATAATGTGAAATAAATAAAAATAATAAACAAACTGATTAAGTTTTTTGCTAGATCTTCTCGGTGTCGATCGCGTTCCAATCTGATGGTAGTTTATTATCTAATAAACAATTACTGACATATTGTCAATTATAACACTTTAAATTAATCTTAATTTAAAGTAAAATATTAAAATTGACAAAATATCGGTACCCCCTCACGGGGTTTATACATAGTAAAAAAAAATAATTTGAATAATGCGAATGCAATCAGTTGCAAGAAGCCAATTGATTTGACAACGGTAGCCCAAGACTCTTCTTGTGGGGAAGTCGATTTGTAATGGATATCGATAAACTACTGGATGGATGAATGTAAGTCCAAATCACCTCAGAAAAAAAAATATCTGTATATGTCATAAATTAGATTTATGTAGATTTAATGATATCTGAAAAAATATAGGTAATACTCGCGGCGTTTTTTTTTATTTAAGACGTCACACTACACTAAGGAACTAATCTTTTTATTGTGGGGGACTTTACAAACACTGAGTTAACGCAGACAAAATACACCCAGGTTAAGAACAATACTCTGTGGATCACACAAAGTATTATCCTGCGTGGGAATCAAACCTATGGTACTGGAAAGAAGGATATATTTATTAACCACGGCGTCATCTATGCCGCAATTAAAAAAAAACTATTTTAATACAAAATTTTATCGCGTTTCTATTTGATTTCGTTCATCATCACAAAAAGTCCTAAGAATATCGAAGTCAAAGGCAAACACAAATACAAACGTTAAAATTCTATATAGTTTTTTTAAGATATTATATATTTTCTATATTTATACAAGGGATATTCGATATACATCGATGCATCGAAAACATCGATGTTTACAATGCGATACATCGAATCGATGCGATGTTTTGAAGAGCTATCGAAATACTCGATGTATCGATGTTTTTTCATAAAACATCGAAACGATGATAACCTTTTTTTTAGAAATCTGTTTTATAAGGGACTGGAATAGTTATAAATGTCACAAAAAGGACCTTTTTTTTAGAAGTCAGTTTTATAAGGGATTGGAATAGGTATAAATGCCACAAAAAGACCTTTTTTTTTTTTTAGAAGTAACACTTTTGATATGACTTTAGAAAAAGTACTCGATGTTTAAAAACATCGATGTTTTCATCCGATACATCGAAAGACATCGATGTACAGTTTCGATTTATCGAATCGAAAAAAACATCGATGTTTTTTCAAAGTGGACACCCCTAATTTATAGTATGTCTAATCGCTTACAAATCAAAGTTCAACACATTTCACAGTGAATAGTTTGCTTAACCGCATACATTAATATCTCAACAATGTGTATTTCACAATAACGTTGGGCAATGTTTAAGTAATATAGGAAGTAATAGACAATTACTATGCGCAAATCATTTTATTTTATATTGTCTCTTATATTTTATATCTATTCTTGAAGACTTTTTATCCGTGTGGTGATGGAGTAAGAATACGATTCACTATCTTATCCGTGGGTGATCGTAAGAGACGAATAATGGATACAAATCGCATGTAACATGTATACAAGAGAAAGAAAACTCGAAACAAAATCCTATACCAACACGTCTAAGCAGCAGAGATGTACAAAATACCCTGTACAAAATATCTGGAATACAAAATGCAAGATAATTTTAAATTAAGTATTTCAGATACCAGATACAAAATACTTTTGAGAATAGTATCTGAAATACTAGATACAAAATAGGTAACTTCTGAATACTTCTTCAGATGAAAATACTTTTGTAAAAATAAGACTTTCTTTTAATGAATTTAAGTTATTTTTTTATAATTTTTTTTTTTTTTTTTTTTTTTTTTATTGCTTATGGCGGCAAACGAGCAGACAGCACACCTGATGGTAAGTGTCACTGCCGCCCATGGACCTTTGCCAATGGTATAGCTAGGCCGCTGCCTACCAATACAACCCTGAACCCACCCCAGTTAGGCTTCCGGCTCTCTCGCTCACCGAACGAAGCGCAATAGCACATTGCTATTACTCAGACGTCGATCTTCTGCGAGAGTGTGGTACTACCCCGGACGGACCGGCCCGCGGCTGTAGACAGAGAACTGTTCACAGCGTGGTCCTACCACAATATCTATCTATCTATATAATTGACATTAATATATATCTATATAATTGACATTAATATTATTTACGAATAAATCGGTTAATCGCTAAAATGAAAGATATAGTTTCAAAAGCTTCTAAAGTGATTTTAGATACATTTTTACATTTTTGTAGCAAAGGAAAGATGTTTAAATTTTATTTGCTATAAGTCAATGCTTATTAATGGAACCTACTAAAATTTGCTATAAATTCAATCTTAAAAATAAAGTTAGTTGCAAACGCCGCTGAAATAACAATTATTATTTTCAAAGTCCCCTAAAATGAAATTGACCAATAACAACACTGCATGTGAAACACGTCACTCGTAAAACTGTATGGCGATATTTTTTGTTTTGAGTTGCTCGCGATTTTTAAAAGAAAGATATTAAAAATTATGAAAGTATGTCTTTCACAGGCACAATTTGTTAAAAAATGTGACATCAATGAGATTTTGGACTAATAATTTTATAAATGTCTGCTAACAAATTACTAAAAGTATTTTGTCAGAAAAAGTATTTATAAAATACTAAGATACCAAACAAAAGGTATCTAAATATAAGATACAAAATAATTTTTGAAAAAGTATCTTAGATACAAGATGACAATACGTATTTTGTATCTGTGTTTGTATACTTGTATCTTAGATAAGTCACATCTCTGCTAAGCAGCGTGGTATAGTACGTCACTTTCTCTTTCATTACGGAGGAGGTTCGAGCCCAACAGTGGGATATATATATATATATATATATATATATATATAAACTAAGATGTTGATGATGATTGAAAGTTTTAGAGGGAAAGAAAGATCAAAGAAAACATCGATAGACAGCGTGTAAAGCATTTCATAGATAGTGAGCATAGAGATGACATCTGCTAGGACTGTATAGAAGATGACATATTGCGTCGACCCCAATAATTGGGTTAAAAACAGGAGAACGATGATGAGGGCTGGCTAGCCTGGCTATAGCTCAACAGTGGTACATATATCAGCTAATATGATGACATATCTACATAGTTATATCTATAGTTAATCTTAATAACGATGTCATTCACTAAGCAGAAAAAAAAACCCAACGTCATAATTCGTTGCTATATATTCAACGAGATCATTTGTTTTGACATGAACATCCAAGGATAACTTCCCACCATACAACACATCAAGAAACTACACAACGAATTATCTTCTATGCGTCCTGTCCAATTGACGCGCGCCAATTGTCGAGGCGCGGTAATTGCCAAGTTTACCTCATCAGACGGTATATCCTCTCCTCCCACGGCGCCGTTTTATTGTTTAATGGTTCAGGTATAGTGTGACGGGTCGCAACCTGACGCCCAGGAGTGCACTGAATGACTCCGTCCGGTAATGTGAGCGTATAATAATGAATGACTAGGTTACTTTACGTCAAGTTGGGGGAATGCGTAAATCCATTTTGGACCGAGTAAATAAATAAAATCAATGTGTATGGTGACGGAGTAAGAATAGAATTCACTATTCCTGTGTCGTAAATAATGACTAAGACATATCGATTCTGTAAAGCATAAACATAATAAACTCACAAAATTAAATTGTACACTTACTAGACTTTTTTTTTCTTTTTTTTTTATTGCGTATGGTGGCAAACGAGCATGCAGCAGACCTAATAGTAAATGTTACTGCCGCCCATGGACTATCGCAATACCAAAGATATAGCTAGGCCGCTGCCTACTATTACAAACATCAAACCCACCCAGTTGGGCTGCCGGCTCTAGAAACTAGAAAAACGCTCTTTTTTTTAAAATATTATTTATTACTTTCGTATTTATGAATTTAGATTTGTGGTTTTAGAATATTATCCAAAAACGACGACCTTATATTAACAGTTTCCTTTTTTTTATTTATATTTTTACATTTTTTTTTATATTTTAAGGATTGCTAAGTTTATGCTTTCTAGCATTCTTATATAACATCTACGCAAGAGAAGGAAACCTCGAAATAAAACCCTACAGCAATTCAACTCTACCACGCAGGTCGGCTGATCAAGCGAGGTATAGTAGATCCTTTTCTTTCCAGTTGCATAAGGGGCTTGAATCCAGCAGTGTTGTTGTGTTCGGGTTAGTTTTCGAAAAGTTTTAACGCGTAGATCTTGCGCCGGGTCGTGTAAGTGTATACTTACTTACTTATACGTGTAAAGGCCTATATTAGCTGCACCTTAACATGCAATGTTTTAGTTAAGTAAGGTAAATGTCAATGTTATCATATAGATTATAATCTATTTATCGTACTCGTCATTTCACTTTGTGCCTACATACATACCATCACGCCATATCCCTTGCAGGGTTGGCAGAGAGAACGTTCTACCTACTTTGTGCCTAAGTGAATCTTTATTCCATATAGCATATGAAACGACGAAGACTTCTAGCATATTCATATCTTTAACTATAAGTATTTTATTCTTCTATTTTTCTTTGTATTAGCAATCAGCTTACCTATTCGAACATACTGCTAGTGTCAAGTTACAATTTTCTTCACGAATTATAATTAATTTCTTCATATCTTCAGTTCCTTCATATAAGTCATAGTCCGTTATTAATTCAAATCGTCGCGCGTCGTCTTCATTTTGTTGGAAAAACGAAAATTTTGTAAAGATATTTTGTATCATATATATTAACTACACCCAGCAATTCCATTCAAATTATTTAATATAAAACATAAAAACACCAAGATATTGAATATAATACATGACACTTTCACATTCCCGCCAAAACCCTGGCATTGACATCCCGTTGTGTGCTGCCTAAGTGTAGGCACCGAAGCATAGCCTCTCCAAAAAAAGGGGTGGTGTTACCATTGTATTTTTAATCAGTTATCATAGTAACTACAATATTAATATTATTATAAATCTCGTATTTTCCTTTTTGTTTTTTATTAATGCGCTAATATTAGGGACCACTAATTATATCAGATAGACTTCCTACGGGAAAGGATACATAACGTTACAGCAAATTACATTTTCAATCTCAAGCTCTCACAAATTAAAATAAATATATAATTAAACTTTTGTGGGCTGAATAAGTTGTGTGTGGCTGAATGTGTTCGATAAATGTATCTGTTAATCATAGAGCAATAAAATTAAATACAAATAAAATGTTCTTGTTTTCAGTACTCTGTGGTGTGAACATATTTACTATTTGTACACGCTCCAATCTTAGCAACTAAGAGTTGAATTCCAAAAAATCTTGTTACATCAGGTAGTTTGTTTATTTTCAAGTTCGAACTTTCACAAATTGACATATTATTGCTTCCGCCAAAAACATAGTCGAACTTATGCGGGCTGAATAAGTGTTGTACAATACGTTAAGCACAGGGCACTGAAACTAAAGTCATATAAACTATTTTATTTTTAATGCTCTGTATTACTAATATATTTGCTATTTGTATAATAAATTAGCATATGTCTGCTTTGATGTGACGCTGTACACGACATGGCTTTACATATAAGTAATAATTAACGCATTCTCATACCACTGTATCGGTTATTGAGATCAAGATCATGCAAAGATATATTGTAAATTTTTATCTATACCAGATTATAATTTAATATATGTATAAATTGCTGTGTGGTAGCGGCTAAGAGTTCTATCAACCCTTATTTTGCTGCGTGGTTGTCGTAAAAGACGAGTAAGAGCATTATATCGACCTGGGCCAACTCCACCTGATGCCATTTGGTCAACAATTATTTGCCTAAGGATGGTTGACGTCAAGCAGGGTGCCGGTCATAAAACTATTGCCAATAACTTTTGTATTATGTGGGAAAATATCTTGCGTTGACGTCGAGTATTTGGGATATGAGCAGGAAAATGATGATGAGCAGATTATATTTTAATATAGTGTTATAAGATTTTAGGATTGCTTTAATATTTAGGATACAAAATGTCCTCAAAATAAATCGATTTAATAAAACCAATAACAATCCTAAAACATGGAGACTGAGAAAGTCTGGCGTCGTTTCGCGTAGCGGGTAGATATATGTCACTATGTGGCACCTTATTCTTCCCGTAACTATGATCACTGTAAAGAGTTCGAAACGTCGGGAAATTAAAAATCAAATACAATCACGATAGAATCCGTAAAAATTGTTTTATTTCAAGTAAAAAGTGTTTTACTCGCGTAAAGATTAGAAATCATTAAATACACTAAAAACAAATTTCATATACTTACCCCAAATTGTACACATTTTTAAAAGCTATGTATATTAAATAGTTATAATTAAATAGTTATAATTTTTGAATTAATAGGTATTATTAAAAAATAATTATTGACTTGATATTTACTGTAAGCTTTTTAGTGATAGGACCACGCTGCGGACAGTTCTCTGTCTACCGTCGCGGGCCGGTCCGTCCGGGGTAGTACCACACTTTCGCAGAAGATCGACGTCTGAGTAATGGCAATGTGCTAATGCGCTTCGTTCGGTGAGCGAGAGAGCCGGAAGCCCAACTGGAATGGGTTTGGGGATTGTATTGGTAGGCAGCGGCCTAGCTGTACCTTTGGTATTGCAAAGGTCCATTGGTGGCAGTGGCACTTAGGGGCCGTCCATTAATCACGTGATCCTTTTTTAACATTTTTACGGATTCTTCGCGATTGTATTTGATATTTTATTTCCCAACATTTCGAACACTTTACAGCGTTCATTGTCACGGGAAGACCGACCCGGTCGAGCCGAACAAATACAACGCGACAGAATCCGTAATAATAGTTTTATTTCAAACTAGCCGATGCCCACTACTTTGTTTGAGTAATATTTTTCAAATTGACCCTTATAGTGACATAAAAGGAAACCGATGATTTTTAAAATTTAAATGACCATAACTTTTCCGGTGAAGCTAGGCCGCTTCTACCAATACAAACCCCAAACCCAGTTGGGCTTCCGCCTCTCTCGCTCACCGAACGAAGTGCAATAGCAGATTGTCATTACTCAGACGCCGATCTTCTGCGAGAGTGTGGTACTACCCCGGACGGACCGGCCCGCGGCTGTAGACAGAGAACTATCAACAGTAAGTATTGTCCTATCACTAATAAACTGCTAACCTTTTACTATTTTTTTAATAAATTTAACAAACGCGGTTTCGACTCGTATATTATATGTATAAATGGATGTAGGTACCGGGGCAGACCAGACTAACCAACCTAGACCAGATTGGTTACGTACTGAAGGAAGGTGGAGTCAAGAGTCTCCGAAACCGGCGAGCGTGTATGAAGAGAATTATTAATGTTGAGGAAGCGAGTGAAGTATGCAAGGATAGAGTTCTCTGGCACTCTATTCTCTCTGCCTACCCTGCAAGGGATATGGCGTAATGATATGTATGTATAAATATATGTATAGTACAGCGTATAAGTGTGCATAATTATAAATCTACACAGAGATAGTAGTCACAAGACATTATTTATGTGTTGTTATTGTAATTAATGGCAATTATCACACGAAACGAGTCTTATTTATATTTGTACTAAATGTTAATAAACTTATATATTTACAGATAACAATGTTTTGATATGTACAATTGGTAGACAATATTTTTTTAAACATCAACAGCTTAGTTCGGCAATCGAGTAACCTAATATAGGTTAACTCCGGTTCCGTGTGGTGACGGAGTAAAAATAAAATTCTCCACTCCCTTTCTTACACGTGGGTGATCGTAAGTGACTACTAAGGAATATATCAACACGTCTGACCAGCTTGGTATAGTGCAGGGGTCGGCAACCTTTTGAGTCGGTAGAGCCAAAAATTAGAATATATAAAGGTTTAAATTTTTTTAAAGAGCCACATTTTTTACCACTTTAATCTGTGCCTAATCCTCATTAATCAATTCAGAACCATTTTTAAATGTTTTCTTTATAAAATATTTTTTTTGCGTATAGAACTAAAGAGCCGCAACTTCACATCTAAAGAGCCGCATGCGGCTCGCGAGCCGTAGGTTGCCGACCCCTCGTATAGGGGGTCAATTTCCCTCCCATTGCGGGGGAGGCTCGAGCCCAATATCGGTACGTATATGAGCTAAAATTATTACCAATTTATTGTTTTTAATATCTAAATATATTTACATTATTATCATCATCATTCTCCTGCTCTTATCCCAATTACTTGGAGGCGACGCTTTTTTTTTTGCGATGGACTACTTTGCCCCGCCAAATCGGTCCGGGGTGAGAGACGGCGCGTGACTCCATAGATCCACCATGCAAACTCCTCTCTTCGCCGTGCGAGCGGGCCACCGGTACCCGATCTTTGTCTTCGATGGCTCGCGCGGCGGTTTACCCTCGCGGGTTTCTCTCGAGTCGACGCCCCGACAGCTTTCGCCGTCAGGGCGTCGTCCTCACGCGCTGGCCTCAAGTCAGGTGGCCGGACAATCCCCTCGTCCGATCACCCGACGCCTCGGTTAGGGCGCCATCAGACGCAGGTATTCGCGCCTGCGCCGCCCGAGGCACCGGCGGCGGCCCAAGCCCAGGGAAATGTCCAGGGCTCAATCCACCGCCTCCTTCTACGAGATGACTGTCTCGCAGAAAGCGGCTACCGCGTCCCAACGAACGTTGTGGCCTGCCCATTGCTAGTTCAACTTGCTAATTCGGATTATATCGTT
Organism: Lymantria monacha; assembly: GCA_905163515.2. NCBI lineage: Eukaryota > Metazoa > Arthropoda > Insecta > Lepidoptera > Erebidae > Lymantria > Lymantria monacha. The sequence goes on along the minus strand of LR991107.1, from coordinate 5,322,801 downwards.
TTCACCCGTTCTTCTGCGGATTTTATCACGTAGAGAAATAACGAGCAATGACCCTCTCCATAGCACGCTGAACGACTAATCCTTTTTATAAGGCCGACATTTAGAGAAAACGTTACGGGGTAAATACATATTATCTGCAATCGTCTTTTACACCCATATGCGAAATAAAGAATGGTCACCACACAAAAAAAAAATATAAAATAAAAAATAAGAAAAAGCCACAGCTTGGTATTGACTCCAAATCTTTTTTATGTAGGCACCGTTGAGATCATAAATTAGATACCAATTAGAAAACACGATCCAATGATCAATCATCACCTGATCGTTCGCTAATCATCTAGTAATTACAAATTAGTGTTATATTAACACTTCATATGCGAAAAAAAAAATCACGTGGTAGATCACCCATTTATCCTTGGCTACTTACACGGCTGCCCAAATTTTAAACTAAAGAAAGTTATATATTTCAATTTTAAATACAAATTTTCTATTGTTTTATTTTTCCTTATCTAGTACAATTGTTCAATGGGTGAACATGTTAATATTTTCATATTAAATTACTACAGTTTTTGTAATGTGAATAGAATCTATTCAAGATTCTGTCAAATATATGTTTGCTGGAAATTAATATGCTCAAATAATTTGAAATAAAAACTATTTTTTACGTATTATATCCCGTTTGTATTTGATTTTCAATATCCCGACGTTTCAAACACTTTCATATTTACGGGTAGTGTTCGAAACGTCGGGAAATTGAAAATCAAATACAAACGGGATATAATTCATAAAAATAGTTTTAATTCAAATTATTAACACTCCCGTTAACATGAGAAATCATTATGCACATAATCGTTTCATCATTTCATTCTATATATGTTCCACTGTTGGGCTCAAGTCTTCTCAACTGTAGAAGCGGATTTGACCTACTATACCACGCCGGTCAGACGTGTTGGCGTGTTTATTATCGAGATTTTAATCCCTAGCATCGATGTTATATGCGTTTTATATCTCTTAGTCGTCTTTTACGACACTCTCAAGTAATAGAAGGGATCTGTCATCTCGCAGAAGGAGGCGGCGGAACGAGTCCGGGAGGATTCCCGCGACCCGGGCCGCCGTCAGCGGCCGGGACGGCGCAGGCGCGAATACCTGCGCCTGATGCCGCCCTAACCGAGGCCTCGGGTGATCGGACCGGGGAATTGTCCGGTCACCCGACATGAGGCCACCGCGTGAGGGCGACGCCCCGACGGCGAAATCTGTCGGGGCGTCGACGAGAGGAACCCGCGAGGGTAAACCGCCGGGCGGGCCACCGAAGTTAAAATCGAGTACCGGTGGTCCGCTCGCACGGCGAAGAGAGAAGGTTTTACGGTGGGTCTATGGGGTCACGCGCCGCCTTTTCCGTCACCCCGGACCGATTCGGCGGGGCGAGACGCATCCATAGCCCACCAATAAAAAATAAAAAAAAGTAATAGAAGGGATAGTGAATTGTATTTTTACTCCGTCACCACACGGTAAATACTTTCAAATAAATTCTTATATATAACTATCTGACACGGCCACGCGTTGCTGTGGCTAAGGTAGCCTCAGTAACACGTGGTGGTTATGCTAATAAACAGATACCGCCATCTGTTAGAATCGTTTGGAGATTACAGATAATTGTGACTATTCAATAATAGACAAATAATTTTCAATAAAATAATATTGCGACTATAAATTGAGCTATAGGATAGCTTCCATCTCAATTTCTCTCTTTTAAGTTGGAACAAACTACACATGCTGTGCAAATTTGATTAAAATCGATTAAGTACTTTAGGAGTCCATCGCGGATAAACAACGTGACGCGTAATTTATATAGTATACTAAGAAGATTATGTGACGTCCGTTTACGATTTCACAGATAGTGTAGTATGTAGTAGTATGAAGGCGTAGGTTAAGAAACAGCCCTACAGTGCCAGGTGTCGTGTTTGAATCCCACGTCGCACAATACTTTGTGCGATTCACAAATTGTTTCTAGTTTGGGTGTAATTTGTGTACGGTAATTATACGTTTGTAAAGGCAACCGCAATATAAGGATTAATTCATTCGTGCAGGGTTCGATTTGGCGGGGCGCGACCACGTCCATAGTCCACCGCAAAAAAAAAGAGGGTTGCTGCTAACTTTAAAACAAAATTGTAGCGATAAGTCATAGTTTATAAAACATTTCTTTTTATAATTATCATTATCAGCCTATCAACGTCCATTGTTGGACGTAGGAGTCTCTATAGAGACAGGATTAATGCCGTATTGCCACGCTTGGCAGGCGGGCTGGCAATCCTAATGGTATTATAAATTTTCGTGCGATCCATAAATTGTTGTTCTGAGTCTGGGTGTAATTTTTATCTGTGAATTATGTTTGCAAAGTCGGTCTGTGAGACTGAACTAGTACCACATAAAATCGATGTGGTGATGATCTGAGCAGTAGCAACGTGCTATTGTGTTTTGTTCGCATGAGTGAAAGAGTCGGAAGCCCAAAATGAGTGTGTTTTATTGGTAGGCAACTGTCTAGATATATGACTGGTATTGCAAAAGTCCATGGGCGGAAATAACACTTGCCATCAGGTGTGCCGTTTGCTCGTTTGCCACCATAAGAAATAAAAATAACGAAACAAAATTACTATATATAAGCTTACAAGAAAACATGCGCTAAGGAATAAATGCTTGTGCGTGCAGATTTTATAAACAACGGGTTGAGAGCCCTCAGCGCTCACCCACAGTCCGGCTAAAGTTGTCATAGCCATCTGAGGCTAACAACTAAGTCACAAAAAAAAAAATATAAACACACAATTAATAAACGTATTTTATTTAAACGGTTGCAACTTTCAGTTCAATTTCTCTAATCTTATTTTTTATGCATTCTTAGTCAGTCAAAAACTTTTATTACATGGCGTCCATATTATTTGCTGTCTATGGAGACATGTATTTTTTTTAAAGATAACATCCTGCACTAAGGAAATAATCCTTGTACTGCAGAGTACTTTACAAAACAAAATTAACGGACACAAATTACATCGAGACTCGGACAACAATTTGTGTATCAAAGTATTTGTCCCTTATGGAAAATGAACACGCGACACATTGTATATTATGATTCTTTTGCTCTTATCTCAATTACTTGGGGTTAATGCAATATTTTTAGACCACCAAGTTTTAGACTAATAGTTTTTGACCGGCCGTCTGTCTGACGTCAATCCTCCATGTGAATGTAATTATTGACCGAACAGCATCAGGTGAAATTGGCCCAGGTCGATATAAAGCTCATATTTTGCTCGCGGAAGTCGTCGTTTACGACATCCGCGAGCAAAATATGAGTTGGTAGTATTCGTAGCCGCTACTACACAGGGGTATTGTACGTATAAAATGAAATATTCGAGTAAAATTATTATTACATTCCTAGAGACGATTATTATGCTTTCATCTCGCAGCAACTTGCAACTATAGGTATTTGTGGCTTAATCATTTAAATACAATAATAATAAACTATACCTCTAGTTAATAATAATAATTTAACAGTGGTAGGGCCACGCTGTTGACAGTTTTCTGTCTACAGCCTCGGGCCGGTCCGTCCGGGGTAGTAACACACTGAGCAGAAGATCGACGTATGAGTAATGGCAATGTGCTATTGCGCTTCGTTCGGTGAGCGAGAGAGCCGGAAACCCAATTGGGTGGGTTTGGGGTTTATATTTACCAATAAAAACCAATGCCTACCGGCAGCGGCCTAGTTATACCCTTGGTATTGCAAAGGTCTATGGGCGACAGTGACACTTATCATCAGGTGTGCAGCTTGCTCGTTTGCCACCACTAGCAATATAAAAAATAATTGGACAATATCCACTTGATAGCGGTTTTATGACGTACTATATTATTTTTTTGTATAATACTCACCAAGGTACTTAAGTAGCTATGTCCTATCTCATCTTCGGAGGTGTCCCCCGATACAAGGGTTTGTCGTCTCCACTTCATGGTCACACTTTAATATTAACACATAACAATTCGTTTTGTAATTATTCGAAAAATCTAAAGGGCTGTAGCGGAAGTTATAAATAAGTTAATTAAAATATATTATATTCATTATATTTTAAATGAAGTTAGCGCTTTGAAATTTAACAATTATTTTTTTATTATACGTCACAAGATGAGTGAAAATTAACCAAAAGGTTTACAATATATTAATATTTTCTAAGTAGGCATAAAAACGGAAGTTTATTCTGATGATCGCATATAGGTATCTCGTGATGATGGAGAGTCCTGATCATGAATTCGATAGATAGGTATTAAAAAAAAATTGTGGTAATGACAGTTTTTCGAATGATAGTGAAATAATATAATTGAAATCATTATACAGTAGTGAAACTGAAATGAATAAAAGATGAACTGAGACACAATTCCAATCTGTATAGTGTTTACATAATCGAATTGTAAATTAGGATATTGACTACGATCGTGTAAACAGGAATAAATTGTAACCATAATAGTTCATAACACTTCTACGTTAAAAATATGGAAGGTGACTTAATGTTATGCTAGAGATTTTAATGTTTTATGTTTTAACATTGTTATTTCATTTAAAAATATTATAGTGTAATCATAATAAATGAATTATGATGTGAAAATTATAAATAAATGAAATAATATTTAGTTTCATTTATTATAATTATAAGAAATTATAGTGGTGTAATAATGAAAAATTTCATAAATTCTTGTACAAAAATTATCTTAACGAGATGAATGATTTATGATGATCACGTATGTAAGCTATTTTTGTGATCAATCAAGATTCTGGAAAAATTATAATAAGAAATATGCGGTAAAACTAAAAATAATTTCCACTGAGCCCAAAAAAAACACATCACTTTTTTTTTGGTTTTACAAAATTGCACCTTGTATTATGCTCACTAGAATCGATGTTCTCAAGGGTCGTATTTTTTTTTTACTAACAGACTACAGTTTGCGGGCTGCGACCGTCCGCTACGTCCAGGTTAACTGAACTAATGAGAAACGGTGTTCTCGCGCACATCTGAAGCTGAAACTAAGTAAAGGTTGTGGTTTTTGTGATACGCGCAGCGAATTATTCTATTACTAGCTTCTTCTCGCAGCATCGTCCGTGTTAAAGTGACTAACGTAATATAAAATTTTATCACTAAATTATCTCAAAGAGGTAAAATAGGAAATGATCTATCTGTATTACAGATTTGGGTGAACATTGGTTCACCCAAATCTGTTCAACGGTTTACGCGCGATTGAGTAACAATCATTGAAAGATCTAAATATCTTCACAATCTTTCACATTTAAAATATTATTAGGATATTTTACGCATTCTTTTAATTAGTAAATATATAAATTTTTAAAATAATTTAAACACAAATATAATATTTGATTACTCATTCATTTAAATGTCTAATATCTAGATATATTATAGCGCAAAGTGGATTAGTATATTTTCAATTTTATATCTATAAAAGAGGATGTTTGTATATATGACATCGCTAAAGTCCAGAAACTATTTGACCGATCATTATGAAAATTGGTATGTATATGTATATTTACACGAAGAATGTTTATATCCCCATTGATGTAAGTCGCCACCAGGCGGCGCTGCGATATATCGACTTCTACAAACAAACCTATGGGCTGGGTTTGCTTGTAACCTATAAAACTTCAATACAAAATAAATTGCAGCCAGGATTGTACATACATTAAGACTTCAAAACTAAGACTTTTTGACTGCCATTATGCAGAATATTGTGTTATAAATAGTACATTTTTTTTTTCTACAATTTAATTTATGATAATTAGAAGCTGGATACAAGTGGCACAGGATCGCTCATAGTGACTTTGTTGTCGTAAGGTCTACGTCTAACCAAGGATTCCTACAAGCTGATGGATGGATGAATGGAGGTTAAATAACTAAAGTTATAAAATAATCAGCTTTAGTTGTACAAATATACGATGATGGTTTTGTTTGACGTGAAATATTACAAACCTTCTATTTTGACTGAATTTATTGCAACAGAGGTACAATAATTTGCTATACTGACGTACCTATGTGCTTTTTTTATAGGCTAAGCTCAGGTTCTTTTCCTCCTAGACACTATATGCAGCCCCGTAATTTAGAATACGGGTCGTTTGATTCTACGAATATCGAGATTCTTACACTTGGATGACACGTCCGACGTGTTAACCTATCGGATAACAATATCCCGATAAATAGCCTTTTTTCAACACCATCCTGCACTAAGGAAATAATCCTTGTATTGCGGGGGACTTTACAAACATATAATTAACGCAGACAAATTACACCCAGACTTAGAACAATACTTTGCACTCGCACAAAATATTGTTTGCGTAGGAATCGAAGTCACGGGCACTGTAGGAATCGAAGTCACGGGCACTGGCACGGAAGGTCGGTATCTTAACCATTACGCCATCTAAATATCTAGTAAATATCTAGTAATTTCATTTGAAATAAAACTATTTTTAAGAATTCTATCGCATTTGTATTTGATTTTTAATTGCCCGACGTGACATTTCGAACACTTTACAGTGGATTACTTACAGATCACGGGAGGAACTATTCGAAAAGTCGAGAAATTAAAAATCAAATACAACACGATAGAATCTACAAAAATAGTTTTTTTTTTATTGCTAATGGTGGCAAACGAGCAACCAGCACACGTGATGACCTTTGCAATATCAGGGATATAGCTAGGCCGCTGCCTACCAATACAGACCCCAAACCCCAGTTGGGCTTCCGGCTCTCTCGCTTACCGAACGAATCGCAATAGCACAATGCCATTACTCAGACGTCGATCTTCTGCGAGAGTGTGGTACTCCCCCGGACGGACCGGTCAGCGGTTGTTGACAGAAAACCGACAACAGCGTGGTCCTACCACTATTATTTACACTATTTCAAATGTGTAATACTCGTGTAAACATTAAAAATCCTTATAGTACATTTATTTTATTTTAAATAGAAAATTACACCCGCATACAATAAAATGTGTTGATAAAATGTTATAAAACTGTCGGATAGCAGAGTCGAAATTAAAACCTATCTTAATATTGTCACAACAAACTCAGAAATTTTCAACGTGCAAAATTAACATTTACCAGTAAGTCAGATAATTTGTTTTTCTTTCTAATTAAATTTGTTACGGGTCCCAAGACAATTAAATGCGTTTCCCGGGACTTCCTGAGGGTCAAACCTCGGTGTCTTATACGGAGACCATTGTGGATCCTGGCTTACAGGAGTTACAGTGGTGGAAATGTGTGGTGGAATTAGTCCAAAAAAAAAAGTGAGATAAGTAAAAGTTTATATTTTTAAAATTTATTAATATACCATTACTAAACTAAATATATTACATATAGAACATTGTGGTTTTTTATTTTAATTTAATTCAAATATTTATGTACTACAAATCACCCATACAAAATCAAAATCATTATCATTCTCCTACTCTTATCCCAATTGCTTGAGGTCGATACAACGTGTACTCTTCTTTCATAGAACATATTGTAAAAGTTATTGGCAATAGTTCTATGACCGACCGCCCGCCACACGTCAACCTTGGCCACTAAAGAAAAGAACGCGTTCCAGTGACCCACCCGCACGGCGTCGAGAGATATGTTGTAGGGCGGGTCTACGGGGTCGAGCGTCGCTTCTCCCGTAGTCCCGGGCGAATTAGCGGGGCGTGACCGCAACGTAGCCCTCCGTCAAAAAAAAAGATGTCAACCCTCCTTGGGAATGTAATTGTTGACCAAACGGCATCAGATGAAGTTGGCCCAGGTCGTTATAATGCTCTTAGTCGCCTTTTACAACATCCACGAGCAAAGTAAGGGTTGGTAGTATTTGTTGCCGCTACCACACATCTAATACACAATCAAAATCATCTGATCACAAATAGGCTTAGTTAAGTCACTCACTCTCCAGTCTCAACACTATCCTTGTTAGAAGAAAATGGATATAATAATTTTACTTATAGAAATAAATATAGAAAACTTTTAGATTTTTTTAAGTACATTCAATTACGATTTATGACTCGCGAGGCCATTTAGGTCTTGTGAGTCATAAATACTAAAGGCATAGATATGTCGTTACCGTCCAGCTCCAACATTACCCTTCTGAGAAAAATAGCTCGAATCAGCTTCCTTAGAGAAAAAGAAAACTGCAGAGATATAGTAGTTAAACTGATGAGCTACCGTACTTGTATCAATGGGTTCGGTTCCCAGGCATGACGACACTTTGTGCAACTTACAAACTTTTGTTCCGAGCACGGATGTAATAAGTCCAATGTTTTTTTGTTTGCTGTGGAAATGCATTTACGCATTATCGCCCGCCGGTGACAGATGATGGGGTTAATAGGACACGCCGGCCGACTTCTCGACCGAAATACCCACTAAAACCACAGCGGTCTTTTCCGCGCTTTTACGGGGTGCTGGAAAGATCGTCTATTGACATTCTATCCCCGACACTTCAACGCTAGGCCATTTGGCCACGTCCAGTCGAATATAATAAGTCCCCTACAATACAAAGATTATTTTCTAAATGCAGCATATTATAAAAAAAATCCAACTTGAGAAGTTTCGACGAGATAATCTCTCTTTTAATTAAAAGCATTACGCGCTAATCTCAGGAGCTACTGGTTCGATTTGAAAAATTCTTTCAGTGTTGGATAGCCCTTTTATCGAGGAAGGCTCTAGGCTATATATCATCACACTAAGTTTAATAGGAGCAGAACACCAATGAAGAATGTTACAAAATCGGGAGTTTTATTTTCCTTTTGAGAGCTTCCATTGCATGTCCTGCGCAAACGGTTAAAGTTTCGAAAAATCAAGTATCACAGAATTATTCCTCTTTTAAAGTTCTAAAAGAAGTTCGGGACAGCATCTGTTTATCTTTAAGGGCTGGCTCACTATAACTTTTTTGTGCTAACCAAATTTATTCAAAAATAATACGACATTTGCGAAGGTGTTTTTATAAACACGATATTAATCTTTATCCAAATAAATACGTCATTCATCACAAGTATTTAATTTAAATCTATCCGTGTGGTGACGGAGTAAGAATACATTTCACCACCCTCTATCTTACCAGTGGGTGACCGAAAGAGACGACTAAGAGATATAAAAACGCATATAACATCTATGCAAGAGAAGGAAAACTCGAAACAAAACTCTATACCAACACGTCTAACCAGCGCGGTATAGTAGGTTAATTTCCCTCCTATTACGGAGGAGGCCCGAGCCCAACAGTGGGACATATATGGGCTGTGATGATGATGATGATTTAATTTAAAACAAAATTGTCCATTACATCATTTGATTTCAATGAACATCTTAGGAGATATCGCAGTTTTTAAATAACATCACAGCAAAATAATGATCAAGCGCGTATTTATGACTAGCTTCTGTTCGCGACTTCGTCCGCGTGGAGTAGTTACTTTGGGCTAACGTTAACTTGAACCCACGACTACAAACAATTAAGTAACTATTCCACGCGGATGAAGTCACGAACAGAAGCTAGTACCATATATAATAATGAGGATATTACTACAAGTCATACAATTTCACTTATACTTAATACAACTTCAACATCATCATTCTCCTACTCTTATCCCAATTGCTTGGGGTCGATACAATATGTACTCTTTTTTCATAGAACATATTGTAAAAGTTATTGGCAATAGTTTTATGACCGGCCGCCTGCCAGACGTCAACCCTCCTTGGGAATGTAATTGTTGACCAAACAGCATCAGATGAAGTTGGCGCAGGTCGTTCTAAGGCTCTTAGTCGTCTTTTACGACATCCACGAGCAAAGTAAGGGTTTGTAGTATTCGTAGCCGCTACCACACAGCAACTTATTACAACTTCAACAATATAGTTAAAATTAATAATTTAGTTATTTTGATATAAAAGATAAAATCTCTGTAATATATCCACGCACATACCCTAACAATTCATCCTCCAATACCTGATTAGCACATTTTGTTACACTTAGAGCGTCCTCCATCGATAACAATAACGTTTATCGATACTTCACAACACTAATAACTCGATAATTACTTGTAATAACCGTAATCATCATTTCACGTGATTTTTTTTCAGTTACGTTACTGCGTGTGATGAAGTTGGACAGTGAAGCATTAGTTGCTACGGAGAAAAGTAGTGTAACTTTAAATAAAATCATAGTCTTTATTGACTGCTGATGGGGACAGAATGCAGCAGTTCCATTTCTTCCAAGTTTTGTTATAAGACGATTAAGGAACGTCAGCAAAAACAGTCGCTACACAATAAAATCTCGAAGTACAGATATGCTAATCAGTGGGTTATCAACTGGTTAAGTGTAGCCACTGTGGAGAAGGCTCTTGTCTAGCAGTGGAATCGAACTATTCGAAGAAAAAGTTACATATGACTATGATACCAAAAGGTTTTTATTGTAGTTATAAAGTTAACTGAGCTATATAAGAGGAACTAATATTAGGAAATGAATCAATCCTATACAAAACAATTGAGAAAAATGATGTTGCTGATTTTGTGTTTGACAAATGTTAAATCGCTCTTGTTTAAAATAATGGTTACGCAGATGTAATTTTATTCTACGGATAGGTCGATATATGAAATTAGAAGAAGCAATTAATAGTTTAATAACTTATAAAGATATAATTTTTTGTTGTCAAATTTTCATGTAACGGCTTTCAGCTCTTTGTAATGTCATCAGGATATTTTAACAGGATTATTGTCACCATCGGTGTTTGATTTAGCTGGACCTGCCGGTAGGTTCAGATGTATCCTGTGCAATAAATATATTTGCAGTTGGCTAATTGTCAGTACATCTTCCGTTAAAGAGGAACCAGGCGATAGTAATCGCGTCTGTACCGACCCACACGCGGACTGGGGTCAGTAGAAGGATTCTCTCTTAGACACCTTCTGTCGTCTCGTTCCACAAGAGCACAATTTCGCAGAAGGTGACGACCACTTTCTTTATGAAGAATATTTTAAGGCGTTTATTTTCCTTTAAATAAAAATCATTTTAATGAATGCTCACGCGGCGAAGCGACAAGGAAACAGTTATTGCGACTTTTTGCCTGTGGAGTTATGAAAATCGACTGAAATGTCATGGAAGAATGGCCAGCAGCACTTTCGTGAGAATCGAAATGCGCGTAATAAAGCTGTATAATAACATGTGCCAAAAGTGTTACCTTTGACAATAAACCTTCGAATGAATGACCATACCATGTGGCGTTATATGACGGAGACCTACTTCCAGCAGTAGACGACAAAATACTAATACATTTAAGAAAACGCCGGCGCGAATATTTGCTCCAGATGCGGACCTAGTCGAGAATGTGGATTGATAGAGTGAAAACAATACGACACCTCTTATGAAACTTACTGAACTATACCGGGATTTTACTTAAAGAGGCAGATGTTAAATATTGAGCAAGCTGTCAGAAAGACCTATGGTCGGCTGCCTATAACCATTTAAGTGCACATGGTACTAGCATTCCTTTTAAAGTACAAGATTGCACCCGAGGCGTTTGTACAGTTTGAAGATAACCTTTTCTCAGCTTTAATCAAACAGTGTGTGAGTTATTTGTTTCCCACCACAAGCCTCTAAAGAAACACCTCAGAAGAGGCCAAATTAGTGGAGCATAAAATCGCAAGTCATATCATTAGAAAATTACAAAATTGTATGAGGAAACATATAACTTATTTGATCCCAATGTCTTTAAACGAGCAATTCTTGTAAATTTTCTATATTTGTATAATCATTTTTATTGCTTATGGTGGCAAATGTGCAAGAGACCACCTGATGATAAGTGTCACTGTCGCTCATGGACCAGGCTAGCTAGGCCATTGACTAAAGAAAGTTAGGCATCTGGCTTTCTCACTCACCGAAAAAAGCACAAGAGCACATTGCCAGTGCTCAGACGTCGATTTTCTGCGAGAATGTGATATTACCCCAGATGGACCGGCCCGCGACTGTAGACAGAAGACTGTCAACAGTGTGGCCCTAACACTAATAATTTCTTTCTATATTTGTATGTCTCTATGCTTTCAGAATCTCAGCAACGATATCAGCGATTTCCACAAGATTTACTATGCAATAGATCTCAGGGTTGATAAATGGATTTAGCTAGATTATGTAGTTAGATTTCATTTATAGAAAATGTTGTTTTATCAGTATTTTTAGCCAACGAAAAAATATAATTTTCGTTAGTTGAAAACTATTAGAATATGAAGACAAATTTGGCTTCTCTCATTGAAAATATGAAGGCAAATTTGGCTTCTGTCAATTAGGAAATCGAGCAGTCCAATCCAGACAGCTCTAGTTCGATTCTTGGTTTTCCCTTTTTTAATATTATCCCTTTTTCAATTTAAAATGTTTTTTTGGAGTTTACTCCTTAAGAATCGATTTTCATATAAGGCGCCCGGTATGAAAAAAATTTGAGGAGTAAAATCTAGTGATCGAATGACCTCGTTACGTTTTTGGTGCGCAACCCATTCTGCGCACCTTTCACCTTCTGACGTGAGATAATACTTCACTGAACAGTTTCAATAAATGTAAATAAAAATATATGTATTATTTTTAGTCAAATGAGCTTTTTTTGCGCCTGTTTTGATAATCGTACTTAAGGAGTAAACTCCAGTCGTGCGTCGGAGCTGACACACACACTTTTTTGTTTAATTATTTTATATATATTTTAATATTAAAACATAATTTCCAAAAAAACACTTAAAAGAAAAGCCCGAGCTGGGCGCGGTCATCCAGACATTTATATTTTATTACAATAACTATACAATATATGTTTTGACAATTAAAATATAATAATGACCTAAAATATCAAGCTCTATTCTAACAGATTGGTATAGATTTTTGTTTCGTGTTTCCTTCTCTTACATAAATTTTATCTGCATCATATCTCTTATTAAAATTTATTCGTCTTTTACGATACCAACAAGCAAGAAGGTGGTCAATTGTATTCTTAATCTATCACCACGCGGAAAGAAAGATTATTATTAGCTACATTAAAATAATAACATTTTCATCATCCACCTTCTCTTATTCCAATTACTTGGGGTCGGCGCAATATGTACCTAAATCGTACATATTGCAAAAGTTATTGCCAACCGTTCCATAACCGGCAGCTAGCCTGACGTCAACCCTTTTGGGAATGTGTTGACCAAACGGCATTAGATGAAGTTGGCCCATCGATATGGAGCTCTTAGTCGTCTTTTACGACATCCAGGTGCAAAATAAGGGTCGCAGCTGCTATCACACATCACAATGAAATAGTAACATCATTAGCAACTATTTATTAAGCTTTGTATTCGGTGCACGTTTTTGATATAGTTCCATTGACGTCTTGGGACCATTTCTGTGACTCATTCAAGTCGTCGTACTCATAAAGTTGTAATAAATTACACTGTTATGATAAACTATTGTTATGTTAAGCAAGCTTTGGTGCACTCTACATATGGATTGGTGACCATTACATATATTTATTTGCCATCGTAGTAAAATTTAACTAATTAACTAAGTAAAGTGAATTAGTTTTTACTTGGATTCATTCGCGTAAAAGGTAATTTTTCAAAAGTTGAACTATTATCCCAAGAAAAAGATTACGGGGATAAAAATCACATCCAAACATATTCACAAATTTTCACTTTTATAATATTAGTAGGATTACTATAAGTATAAAAAGTTTTTAGCCCAAACACGTCCCTATTCAGAATAATAGTCCTTCAAAATGAAATTGACCAACTATTCCACTTAGTTACGTTGATTGGGTTTTATTGCAAATTCTCATTCTCTCGAATTGATGCTAACTAGGAGTGCACGAGTAGCGTAGTAGCAGTAGTAGTAGTAGCAGTAGTGACGAGGACACGGCGCAACATACGCTCGAGGAATGCTCGGGCTGGGACGGGCAGCGCCGCGACCTCGTCGCTATTATCGGTGCCGACCTGACGCTGCCGGCTGTCGCGAGGGCGATGGTCGACAGCGTCAGGAATTGGGACGCGGTCGCCGCCTTCTGCGAGGCTGTCATCTCGCAGAAGGAGGCGGCGGAACGGGCCCGGGAGGATTCCAGTGACCCGGGCCGCGGTCCGCGGCCGGGGCGGCGCAGGCGCGAATACCTGCGCCTGATGCCGCCCTAACCGAGGTTTCCGGTGATCGGACCGGGGAATTGTCCGGTCACCCGACGCGAGGCCACCGCGTGAGGACGACGCCTCGACGGCGAAATCTGTTGGGGCGTCGACAGGAGAGGAGCCCGAGAGGGCATACCGCCGAGCGGGCCACCGAAGACAAAGATCGGGTACCGGTGGCCCGCTCGCACGGCGAAGAAGAGGTGCTTGCAGGGTGGGTCAATGGGGTTGCGCGCCGCCTCTTCCGTCACCCCGGACCGATTTGGTGGGGTGCGACGTCCATGGCCCACCACAAAAAAAAAAAAAGGCGTGCACGATAGGTAGATATATAGGTATCGATATTTCATAAAATATCAATGTACACAATTGATACATTTCATCCAATATACCCCTAACCTACAATGTATATTCATCTCAACCACCAAAGAGCGAACTCTTTCAAATATTTAATATTATAGATTAGCTAAAAACGAAAAATACAGTTTTAGACGATATATCGAAGATATCGATACAATTCTATGATATATTATATAGCAAAGTATCGATAGAACATTACCATATATTATATCGAAAAAAATATCGATATTTTTTGCATGAACATCCCTAATGCAGTTAGCATTCGCGTTAGCAATCGGTACGCCGATTGCTAACGATAATAATAAAGATATGAATTTGTTACTTTAAAAAAAATAATTAAAAAATAATAAATGACGAGATAATGAAAAATAAAAGAAAAAATAATAAATAAAGCGAACCCAAGAATCAAATTGGAGTTGTCTGGATGAAGGGACTACTTTTCTAAACTAAGATATTTTTATTCGTGATAGGCGTAGCTAAAATTACCTTCATATATTGATGAAAAGGCTAATTTTACACCTCCAAAACCTAATACATATCTACTAAATTTTATGGAAATGTTTAGAGCTGTTGCCGAGACCCTAAATACATAGAAATTGAAAAATAAAAAAAAACCGGAGGTGTCAAGGGACACCCGGATGGAACGAAGTTCTATTTTAATTATATAATTTTTTTCTGCCTTAAGCGATTTTTATCGTTATATTTTAGCCAATTTGCAAAATATCTTTATAAATTATAGCCTATGTGTTATTCTGATGTGCAAGCTATATTACTATAAATTTCATCAAAATCCATTCAGTTCAGTAGTTTTTACGTGAAAGAGCAACAAACATGTTCACATCCATACATTATTACAAACTTTCACGTTTATAATATTAATAATAATAATAATAGGATATACAATTCCACTAGACTACCAAAACTTTTCGGCCCCGAGCTCGAACGCGAGCCGGCCACGCGGCCCGGTCACGGGCGAAAATAATTTCGTTGCGCATTATTTTGATTTTGCTATATCTCTTAAGGTATTGATTTAATTTGCATGGTCTGAAGGAAAAAAAATATCTTCATGAAATGCTCAAGCCAACTAATGTATTTAAAATGATAAGGATTAATACAGTATTTGTGTAAATAGCTTTTCAATTATCGTTTTATAATAGAACATTTTTTAAAGTATTAAAATGGATATAGTATGTTATCCTTAAGAGATAGATATATACCATCGCGGACTTTTTTGTAGGCCTTTTTAAGCTGTATAATACTGTAGTACTTTATTTTGATCTATTTCGTAGGGTTCAGCCAGCGTTTGCAATGTAAGCGCAAAATAATGTGTTAATTTACGACATCACATTAGAAACCTCTAAAATTATCAGTGTTTCTCTAGTACATTATGCATATATTATACATATAAACCTTCCTCTTGAATCACTCTATCTATAAAAAAAATCGTCACGACACCACACTGTTCAATGCGAAATAGAAATGAAAATATCTGGCTTGCTTTCTATAAGAGAGCCGACGAGCGACGCCGCACAGCTTACAATAGCTTACTATAGCAAAAAGTGTCGTGACAACTTTTCGTAAGAATTTTTTCCGTCTAGCCCCCTTTCACAACGCGCGATAAGGAACTTCGTTCCAATACTTTAAGCAACCACGTCGTCCTGGAGCGTTAGTAATTATACCAATATTATTAATATTTATAAAACATCTATCTTATTTTTTTCTTATCCCAGTAGTTGTTGTGACAACAGCAACTGCGCAATACGCTTGACGGACATTGTCACAAAATTACGCTCAATTTGCTAACACTTATTGCCACCGTTGCGTTCATATTCATGTCAGCCTTATGTATTAGGTATACCTGCTTTATTAGAATAAGATAGCGCCTGGGATTCGCGTGTTAAAAAGAATATTCTCGTAGATGAATAAGAATCTTTCTTTTTCTGTCAGGCTATGATCTGGACACACCCCACCCATTTCGTACGGGACGACGAAAGGGCTGCGTGCGGCCCCATAACCCACCGCATCCGTAGTTGGCCCAGCGGGTTACCCTGTCGCGTATCATCTTCATCATATAAGAACATATTTTATTAGTGGTAGGACCATGCTGGTGACAGTTCTCTGTCTACAGCCTCGGGCCGGTCTGTCCGGGGTAGTACCACACTCTCGCAGAAGATCGACTTCTGAGTAATTGTAATGTGCTATTGCCCTTCGTTTGGTAAGCGAGAGAGCCGGAAGCACAACTGGGTGGGTTTGGGGTTTGTATTGGTAGGCAGCGGTCTTGCTATATATACCCTACTGTACTGCAAAGGTCCATGGGTGCCAGTGACACTTACCATCAGGTGCGCTGCTTGCTCATTTGCCACCATTAGCAATAAAAAAAAAACCTAGCAAATAATAAATTACCACTGTATCAATCGCGGATATATCAATGATCTCAGGTGAGTTGTCTGTTATTATAATCAAATACGGAAGATAGTTTAAATGGCCATGAGTAAATATGATAGGGAAACACACAAATTATTTCACTCACGCAATGATAAATGCAATTCTTCACGTTAGTTGAATTGCTATGATAGTCCATCACAAAACATGTCTGTAGTTTGTATAGGATTTTTTTTGTATAAAGCCTGGCCTTTTTTTTCTTTTTTTTTTGCGGTTGGCTATGGATGCGTGTCGCAAATCGGTCCGGGGTGACGGAAGAGGCGGCGCGTGACCCCATAGACCCAACTCCTCTCTTCGCCGTGCGAGCGGGCCACCAGTACCCGATCTTTGTCTTCAGTGGATAAGGCCGTGGCCTATGGAAATAATCCTTGTATCGTTGGAGACAAAACATAATTCATCGAATCTTAACCACTATGTTTACCTGTTCATCTTTCGTTAGATGAGGTGAGTACATATGAAGTCTTTTCTCTCTCAACTTAGAGAGTAAACGATAGATTTCGAGACCTTCCTATCACCTGTGATGGTCAGACTGGGTTTCGATTAGACTATATTTTTCACTCAGATCACGTAGGTCACACAATTAGCCATAAATCTCCTGTTCTAGAGCGGGACAGAAAATGGTTTATAACATGTTGATTAGATCGGTTGAAATAGAATTTAATTTTGAGTTATCCACATCTTAATATTATGTTGTGCTGATTATATTATATACTAAACATGGAAGTGTTGTATAATTACTAAGTATAGTTAAATTTATTTTTAAATCCTATATAGGGTTGGCTGTTCGGGTCGATAGATTGAAATAGCTCACTTGATGAGTAAACATTTAATATTACAATCTGATTGGATACATTCTTATATACTTATTACAACACACACACACACACACACGCACCCACACACGCACCCACGGACGCACGCACTACTACCACCTTAAAAATAGTTATAATCGTAGTTATCATATTACTAAATACATATACATATATTACTAAAAATCATAGATTATTTACGAAGCTGTATTAAACCATACAGTATTATTTCTTATCCAATTAAATATATTAGATACATTACGTATCTTTAGCATTGAATATAAATTAAAATTTCCCTTTACAGATTATCATTAAAATGAATATGCTAGAAGTTATAGTTAAATTATTATTAAAGATACGGGGACGGAGAAACCAAAACTGAAACGAATCGAGGGCGAGTCGCTAGTAATGTATAAAATACTATCAAAATAAAAATAATACTCGCCTGAAAAAAAAACAAATGTTATATCACGTGCATGATTCATATCATCTTTAGCGTCGTGTGAGGAGTTACAATGAGTCGCGGAAGTATGGCTGGCCGTAGTTGAGACTGTTACGTGCGTATCCACTGTTACACGGCACGATATGTAATTGAAGATTTCGAAAGAAAATATTAATATACCTGTACTTAATGTATATGTAATCATTTCAATCATTTTTAAAATATTTTTATAAGAAGTTAAAACTAAGTTCAAATAGTTCATGGTTAAACCACTGTACATGTGTTAGCTTGAGGGTAGTATGCAATAAGTCATCGCTCTTGCATTGAAATCATATGATAAATAACTTTTGTACAAATGCCCTCAAGTTATCATTTGTGAAACAGCTAATACTAATATTAAGTTGTTATTTGTTTAAATTGCTAATTTCTATGATTTCTAAGTGTACATATCTGTGTTGTGTTGCGTGGGCAGTTGTGGAGACTAACATCTAAGATACAGGCGCGGCCTAGTTTAGATGTTAGAGCTAAACTTGGACTATGTACTACTACTATGTATACTACTAGATTAAGATTTATATGTTGTTTCTAATTAAATAAATAAATTATTATTATATTATTATTATTTCAGCTCATATATGTCCCACTGCAGAGCTGGAGTCTTGTTCACAATAGAAGAGAAATTGACCTACTATACCACAGTGCTCAGACGTGTTGGTATAAGATTTTGTTTGGAGTTTTCGTTCTCTTGACCTCTTCTTCATGTTGTAGACATATCATATCTCTTAGATATCTTTTACGACCCCTATTAGTAAGTAGGCGAAACTGTATTCTTACTCCGTTACCACATGGCAATTTTTATTACAAACGTGTAATACTTACGTAAACATCATTAGATTTAGTATTGTCCATATAGACCAGCGTAGGACGACTCCTCCCACTAGGTAGATTGACGAGATTATAAAGGTCGCAGGCAGCCGTTGGATGCAGGTGGCACAGGACCGTTTTGAGTGGCATTCTCGTGGGGAGGCCTATGTCCAACAGTGGATGTTTACGGGCAGATGGATGGATGTTTTTTTTTTGGCGGTGGGCTATGGAATGGTCACACCCCGCTAAATCTGCCCGGGGCGACAGAAGAAGCGGCACGCGACCACATAAACCCGCACTGCATGTGTACCTCTAGTACGCCCTACATGTGGCCCGGCGGTTTACCCTCACGGGTATGTTCTCTAGTCGATGCCCCGGCGGCTTTCACCGTCGGGGCATCGTCCTCACGCAGTGTGGCCTCGCTCCGGGCAACCAGATTAATCCCCGATCCGGTCACTCGATAGACCACATGGATATACCTACCATATTTCAAAGAAATGATTAATTTATATTAAATCAGTTAATTAATCTATGTTCTTCATCCAGTTATCCCACTATATGTATTAAGCTTCTACACAAAGTCCAGAATGGGAAAGAAGCCTCTGATAAGCCTACGTACTAAGCTGCTCAGACGGTTCCATACAGAGCTTTATTTCAAGATTTCTTTCTTTTGCAATCGTTTAATCAACGTAGCATGGTAGTTCCGTTAATAAATAAGTAAATGGGAGATCGTCGAAAACGTCTGCCGTAAAGACGAGAATGCTGGTCACATTTTGTATATAATACGTACATATCCACACTAGCCTAATTCGTAAGTAAGTTGAAACGGATTTCACGTAGATGTGGGTACAAATACCAAGTGTAGTAACCATTTTTAGCTCGCTCATAAGTTTAACAACAAGCTAATCTAATATGCTAATTAATGTTTATTATCAGTAATATTTTAAACAGTTATCGTATATTAATTACTTCTACAAATAATCGCAGAAGGTCAATGTTATTCATATCAATTATCTTTTTCGGTTGATATCATTGTTATTGTAATAAATATTTGCTGTCTGCTTTAGTTAAGTGGAATAAACATGAGACTATCAAACATGCGATGGTGGAAAAGCTTTCCACCAGGCAAAGAATCCAAGATCTTAGTGGGTTTTCTTGTCAGGAATTGTCGAATATAATTTAAAGGTGACCCGTAGACGAAGATAAGAACTCACACGTGAGGATAATTTTACGCGCTCATGTTAACAAGAGCGCGATAAATTGACATAATCCTAAAAGTATATGAAGTGATATATATGTACATTAGGGATTATGTAAATTTTTACAAGAAAATTAAACCCTAAAAATCCTTTTTTTTTGGGAATAGCTGTGGTTCCGTTACATTCAGCCTAAATCATTAGGGGATTCATAAAGGATGGCGTACAGCTCCATAAACTGTTATACATTTACGTACTGCTATCGCCATTTGGGCAGAACATTGGTACAATATTTAACTTGTATGGCCCATTCGTTAATTACCTTTTTTTTAATTGAACTAACCTACGAATACCTCACATATAATATTACATTTAAAAATAAAATAGAATTGATAAAAGTTAGATAGCTATAGATCAATAGGCCGGAGCGGACAATACCATGATTATAAACTCACATGGAGTTGGCAATAGTTGGCAAGGCAATATATTATAAGTGTCACAGAAGTCGTAACAGAAGAGTATGGCCATTCTCTAATAGTTCTAATCCGGTTATTACGAGTCCCACAGGAAAATAAAGAATGACACTATATCCTTAACCAGCCACTACAAAAGGTAAAACTAAAAAAAAAAAATATATCTAAAATATTTAAATAATATCGTGTCGTATGTGACATTGGAAACGTAGAAATTCTTCCCCTTACGAGTGTACAATTAGCTATTATATTCGTTCCTTCGCCCGCGAGACGCGAAACGCCCGCGCTACGTTTGCGCAAATCCTCGGAACTATTGCGTTGAGTAATAAATATACAACTTTTCATTCTTTTTATCTAGCGATATCTACTAATGGGCATAAGCCACAAGATAGGATAAAAGTATAATCGCCGCGCTTGTAAAGCGAGTTTGGTATTCGTAGGTGATATGATAATCTTTGGAAAGCGCTGATAGCTATGTATTTGTCTAGTCATTTTAGCCATCTTTTATAATTTCCCTTGGCAAACTAAGACATGAGAAAATGGCTAATTAATCCGTCACTGAACATCAAACTTAACTTTTACAATTCCAAACGCTTAAACTACTAAACCAATCGTCTTGAAATTTCGCATACAAGTCAAAGGATACAAAAAATGCCTTACAACAACAAAATACTGTTTTCGTGAAGCGATAAAATTTGATTTGATTGCTACACGTGGAATTTGAACCCTCATTCATTGGCAATCCGTTCCAATAGTTTTATCAATTAAACCAGTATAGAGGGTTATTTATGATAACCAAATTGTGATTGAAAGCAAGTTGCCTTTACAGAAGGTCCACACACCATCATCATCATTCTCCTACTCTTATCCCAATTGCTTGGGGTCGATACAATATGTACTCTTCTTCCATAGTACATATTGTTAAAAATATTGGCAATAGTTTTATGACCGGTCGCCTGCCAGACATCAACCCTCCTTGCTACCAAACAGCTACAGAAGATCCACACACCATCTATTAGATAATGTTTTGTTTAATGACTCCTAATGTTTACGCGAGTATTACACATTTGAAATAAAACTACTTTTACGGATTCTATCACGTTTGTATTTGATTTTTAATTTTCCGACGTTTCGAACACTTTACAGTGATCATGGTCACGGGAGGACTGTCCTCCTCCCGTGACCAGTACTTTTATTTCAAATGTTTTGTTTGTCCCGATTCTCAACCATTTCAATTAAAAATGTATAGCAAGCAATAACACAACCTAATAATCTAAATTGCTGAATATTAACATTTCACATTCAAGGCTATTAATACAATTTGAATGATAAAATTTAACTCATCTCATCATCTCAGCTCATGTACGTCCCACAATTGGGCTTGGGAAATTGACCTACTATACCACGCTGGTCAGACGTGTTGGTATAAGATTTAGTATCGAGTTTTCTTTCCCTTGCATAGATGTTATATGCATTTTATATCCCTTAGTCGTCTCTTACGATCACCCACGAGCAAGACAGAGGGTAGTGAATGGTATTCTTACTCCGTCACCATATAATAAATAAAAAACGCATAAGTTAGGCTTATCTAATATTATTAATTAAAAAATTCTTGTACATTTATATATTTCTATATTATCATAATCTCATCAACGGCAACAGCAGTTGCCATGAAATTTAGTATACATTATAGTAGAATGGTTATACAGTGGAAACTCGATTAACCGGACAAATTTTTGTCGTTAGGCATTCGGATAATCGAAAATCCGGATAATAGAATGTACGAAGAAAAAGTTTTTGTACACATTACATAACATTCGGCAGTAGTTCACAATAACGAATCGCGTGGAGCATAAAGATCATGCGAAGCGCGGATGGGTAACGCCAGTGCCGACACGTTCCCTTACATTGATTTGACTTGTATAGGCAAGATCGCGATTGGTAGTCCGGATAATCGAATTGAATCCGTATAACTGAGGGCCGGATAATCGAGTTCCCATTGTAAGAGTAGTATGATATATACAGTATATAATTATGGTTTCAGAGGTGATAAATCGATCTAGGTTTTATTTATAGAAAACTAGCTTTCGCCCGCGTGTTTTTTGATAAAGGAAGGACACACCTTCCCCCAGGCCAAAGTCGCGCATTCGATGTTGAAACGTCATTGTTTAGGCCCACAATACGCTCTTCCCATCTTATCGTGATATTTTCCCAAATATTAAAATCTACATTAAATATTGAAAGCGACAAATATCACTATTTAGATAAGAATTAACTAAATGCTCTAATTCCGCGTGGTAACGGAGTAAGAATACAATTCACCACCCCCTGTACCTGTGGGAGATCAAAAAAGATGACTAAGGTATACAAATGCATATAACATCTATGCAAGAGAAGGAAAACTCAACTAAATTACCTTATACCAACACATCTAACCAGCGTGGTGTAGTAGGGCAATTTCTCTTTTAGTGTGAAGGAGGCTCGAGCCCAACAAAGGGACATGTATGAGCTTATAATTTAGGATATATTGGCTTCCATATAAAGAGTAAACTGTCGCTATTTTTTGTTCAGAACTATTTAAAATAAACTATACGTTATCTTCGTGTGAATTCTACAGTTTAGGTAGCGCTCGCCAATGTAATTCAGATGGAAAGAATTATATTATATTGCTTAATAACAAATAGGTACCTATTATTGTAAATACTAAAAAGAAAAAATAAACTATAAAGAAAAAACAAAGCCGGTCTCTAAAGTAACTTGTTATTTTTGTTTATTATTATAATTGACATTTTACATATAAAAAAGAGTGAATTTAATTTATGATTAATATTTAATTTTTAATGTCACACTTATGCATAGCTGGGCACCGTTAATCAAATAGTTAACTTCGTTAATCGTTAAACCGCTACAAAAAAAGTTAGCTTCGTTAAACGTTAAAGCGTTACATTTTGGAAGAATTAACGCTAGTTAACGTTAATCGTTAATCCGTTAATATGTGTAAAATTGCATCTTTATATCATTGCGCTAGTGAACTTATAAAACCTGTTGGTTTAGGTTCTGGAAGTTAACAGGTTAGGAACAAAACAAAATACTTGTATAATTCAAATGTGTAATTTAATCATCGGGCATTAAGTGCGTATTCCCCTTCATGAACATTAACATTTTGAAGTAAAGAAATGATCAAACGAAACAAATCTTTTCACAGTTTTCTTTCTCACTCGCACGCGCCGGCAAAATATATCTAGTTTTGTTTTTGTTTCACTCGCTGCCACGCGCCACCCGGCACTTGTCAGTCCCGTGCGGTAACTATTAGGCATTGGATTAACGATTAACGGACTTCTTCATATTAACGGAAGTTAACGTGTCCGTTAACATTTTTAAAAGTTAACTTAAAAGTTAATCCGCTAATCAAAATGTTAACTTCGTTAATTAACGATTAACGGCATGACACATTTACCTTAGTACCTACCTAATCTATCATTTCCTGTAGTCGACACAATTTTACTACCAAGGCGCACAAAAAAATGTTTCACAAACTTTCACTACCTATCTATATATATACAGGTATAGTATGTTATTAACAAATCGATAGTGCTGTCAAAAATACAACAATCATCAACGATGACTGCCCTCACACCTTTACTTCTGTTCGGGTCGCACAATCGGCGATCATAGATTTCTATGCGCATTCTTATTGTCCTAACTTTTGAAATATTGTACCAAACGACACACGGTAAAAGGCAAAAAATATGTACTTTAAATATCGAAAGCAATAAAAGCATTTGTTTGCATAAGAATCAATTAGTTACTATAAAATGTGCATCGGCAATAAATACCACAGAAATAGGTATTAATATTTCTGTGATAAATACCAAATTATTTTGTATTTTTAATGTACTATTTTAACGATCAATGCTTACATATTAAAAATAGATATATGCTGTCGCGGACTTTTTTGTAGAACTATTTAAGAGGTACATTTCTACAATACATAACATTCGTCTGAGTTTCAAGATCTTTGCAGCGTATGCAAAAATAGCTCGCAGATGGGCGATTTTTTGTCTTAAGCAATTTTTATCGTTATATTTTAGCCAATTTACAAAATATCTTTATAAATTATAGCCTATGTGTTATTTTGATGTGTAAGTTATATTACTATAAAGTTTCATCAAAATCCATTCGGTAGATTTTTGCGTGAAAGAGCAACAAAGATATTCACATCCATACATTATTACAAACTTTCGCGTTTATAATATTAGTAGGATATGTTTTCAAACTAAAACTTACATATTTTCGTTGGTTGAAAATATGAAGGCAAATTTGGCCGCTGTCATTGAGAATAGCTCAGTTAAGAATTCGAGCAGTCTGATCTAGACAGTTCAGTTTTTACTTGGGTTTTCCCTTTTTTAAATTTTATATATTTTATTTTCATTATTTAATCAATCATTTCTTAATATTTAATTATATTTTCCAAAAACCACTAAAAAGAAAATACCAAGCTCGGTCATCCAAGTATTAGAATGCAAAACAAACGTAAGGAAAACTATAGAAATCCTTCACAAACGTACCGCTAAAACATGAAAGGTTAAACCAAAGAAATATTCATAACATATATTCATAGATCATTCACAATATCTAATCACATTTTAGCTGTAATAGGTGCTAATTTAATTCAATCATAGTGCCATCTAGTCTTAAAACAAGGCTGGCTATTCAAATAATATCTGAATGCAAGACTCGTCGCTGCCAAGTTCGCATAAGAGGTCGCAGAAAATATTGAATAAATATCCAATGTCAGTTGAGGTATACATTCGCTTAAATAATGAGGTGTCTGTCTGAATTTTAACTTCATCATCATGCCTAGGTATTGAGGATGTCTGGATTTTCATTATACATATGTATAAATATTTCGTTTCGTTTTTCCTTCCTCTCGTTCCTTATTTTGATTAACATAAATATTATTATCATGATCACTTGTGACGATAAAGTTTATGAGTGAATGCCTGACTTGATACGGACATATGATTAGACGGGCAGAAATTAATTTTAATAGTAGTATAATTATTTAAATAGTAAACTAATTTTAATAGTGGTAATGAATTGCGTGAAGCATGATATATATGAAAGAGAATGAACACACAACGTTGGGATAAGAGCAGGTTGGAGTTGACATTATTTTATAATGTAATTCTTCTGAGTTTAAACTCGCTAGTAAACGACTGGACCGATTTTGATATTTTTTTTTGTGTTGGTTTTGTGGATTAAAAAATAGTTTAGATCAACGGTTCCCAAAGTTGGCAGGTTTAGTTAAGCGGGTCGGCCCGCCTAACTAAAACTACCAAATTCGAACTCACATCTTGGCAGTCTTAAAAAGGAATGGGGCATAGATTATTGGCAACGCTAAGAGATAAACGCTGTCATGTGATAACTACAATAATAAATTTATTTCAAGTATCAAAAACTCATAATAATAGCAATAAATAAAATTTAAAATCATAATAATCAATTTATCACTTTAATTTAAATAAAACATTCACAATAATAATTAAAATTCAACAACATCTATGTAAGAAAAGCAAAACTCGAAACAAACCCTATACCAACACGTCTGACCAGCGTGGTATAGTAGATTAATTTTCCTCCCATTACGGAGGAGGCCCGAGCCCAACAGTAGGACATATATCGGCTGTGGTGTATTGACATAGAAAAATATCTCTACGTGGCACTGGTACCATCATATGTCTATTCCAGCAATTTATGAGGAATCTAGTCCCTAACACATTCAAGTTAATACTATGCACCAGAGCTGATGGGCACAATGGAGATTTCACAGAGAACAGGCTTTTGAACATATTAGCTATATCTGCCGGTTCATTCACACCATCAACATTCATAGGTAAACCCGTCCGCACGTTGAGTTTATTCATATCTCGTCAATAGCTACAAATAATCACCTTTGGAATGTTGCGCTGCAAGTGTCCATTTTTATCTACTCTTCGTAGTTTTGCTATTTCAACCGAGATTTAAACACTTCTGCTTTTACAGATCTCCTTATATACAGGTCCGGACCTAGGCCTATCATAGAATTTCTATTACTTAAATTTCTAATTAGATCTAGCCCTTGCTTGACTATCGCCGATGTGTTTGTTTTACCCAATTATTCGCGGACCACCTCCACATTGCCCTATGCTTCCAATGGCGTAAGAATACAATTCAACATCTCTTGTCTTGCTTGTGGATGTCGTAAAAGGTGACTAATGGATATAACATGCAACATTTGTGCAACAGCAGGAAAACGAGAAATACAACTATCCGACATGTCTGACCAGCATGGGATTATAGGTCAATTTCCTTTACAATATAAAAGCAGCTTGAGTCCAGCAGTGGGATATAAGCTGAGAGGATGATGATGATGAACGCTGATATACCCTGTTTCAGTGGTCAGAGGGAAGAAAGTGGTTAGCCCAATCGTTCAGATATTATGCTTCAGGGCCCATTCAATATTCGCTGACGATCCATCGGTAGTTCTCGACCCACATTTAGGGATTGTCCGTGTGGTGACAGAGTAAGAATACAATTCACCAACCCCTATCTTACCCGTGGGTGATCGTAAGAGACGACTAAGGGATATAAAACGCATATAACATCTATGCAAGAGAAGGAAAACTCGAAACAAAACCCTATACCAACACGTCTGATCAGCGTGGTATAGTAAGTCCATTTCCCTCCCATTACGGAGGAGGCCCGAGCCCAACAGTGGGACATATATGGGCTGTGATGATGATGACTTAGGGATCACTGTAAAGTGTTCGAAACGTCGAGTAATTAAAAATCAAATACAGACGCGATAGAATCCGTAGCAGTAGTTTTATATCAAATTTGTAATTCTCGCGTAAAGATTAAAAATCATTATAATAGGATAAAATCTTCAGAATATAAAAAACCGTTAAGTTAACAATTTAAATAGTTTTACATAGAAAAGAATTAATCTGAACCAGGAAGTGTGCCACTAGGTCAGCATAAGATTTCACAATCTTATGAATGCAAGTAAGTCTGAAAAATAATTACATTATGTTGTTATTATATATTTTTTTTTTACTAACATCGTAAATTACTGATCTCATTTTTTAAATTGCTGTCGTTTATAAATATTATTACGTAGTTTAATTTTTAATTTCCGTATGGTGACGAAGGAAGAATACAATTCACTACCATCTATTTCATGGGTTTCATAAAAGTCACTAATTCTTACTAAACTTGTACTATCTTCTTGATATATATAAATTACGCGTCACGTTGTTTGTCCGCGATGGACTCCTAAAGTACTTAACCGATTTTAATCAAATTTGCACAGCATGTGTAGTTTGATTTAACTTAAAAGATAGGATAGCTCCCATCTCAATTTATAGTCGCAATATTATTTTATTGCAAATTATTTGTCTATTTTTTGACAGTCACAATTATGTGTTATCTTCAAACGATTCTAACAGATGGCGGTATCTGTTAACTGGATTGAGTAAGTATTTAATAGATGGCGCTATGTTAAACGTACAAACGTTTCATATAAGCTACAATTTATTAGCATAACCACCACGTGTTACTGAGGCTACATTAGCCACAGCAACGCGTGGCGGAGTATGCTAGTTTTTTTATAAAAATACATAAATAACATAATAGACAAACCCGCTGAGTTTCTTGCCGGATTTTCTTAGTAGCGCTCTCATTCCGATCCGGTAGAAGTTTATTAGATTAAATTAAAATGTAAAAAATGACAATATGTAAGTGCCCACCCAGGGCATAATAAATGAATTTGAATTTGACGACGAAGGACTATAATATCCATATAACATATCTTATGCATAAGGAAATATTCGAAAAGAAACCCTTATACCAACCCGTCCAACGAGCGTGGTTTAAAATAAGGAATACCTAATGTTATTCCAATTAACAAGCAATAGTAGTCTTCATCCACTAATGAGAAAAGAGTTACAGGTGTTGTAACGAGTTCGGCAACTTGCCTGACAGCAACCCTTCTTGGGAATATAATATATCCACGCAAGAAGAGCATTTAGCCTTCTTTTACACCCACGAGTCATCCAACGTTGATATTCGAGGCCAATATTTACGAAGTACAAAAATTTTCTTGCAATATTTTAATGCGTTCGGATATAAAGTCAACAAAATATGATTTAACACAGCTAATGTATTTTTTAAAACTACGTTGTAAATAACTTTTAAGAAGTGGTAATTAGCCTTAATTATGTTTAATCTTTATATTATACAGTGCATATGATAAACTGTTTGAAATAACCACCGCGGTCTAAAGATCTAACGTGTGTTATATTAACGAAGAAAATATTCCTGTGATCTGTAGATAAACAACAATAGAACTAAAAACTTTTTCGTGTGGTGACGAAGTAAGATTTTTTTTTTTATTGATTTTGTTGGCAAAAGAGCAAGCAGCACACCTGATGGTAAATGTTACTGCCACCCATAGACCTTTGCTATATTAGGAGTATAGCTAGGCCGCTGCCTACACGGGTTGAGAGCCCTCAGCGCTCACCCACAGTCCGGGTAAAGTTGTCATAGCCATCTGAGGCTAACAACTAAGTCACAACAAAAAAAAAAAAAACCGCTGCCTACCAATATAAACCCCAAACCCACCCAGTTGGGCTTCTTCCGGCTCTCACGCTCACTGAACGAAGCGCAACAGCACATTGCCATTGCTCAGATGTCGATCTTCTGCGAGAGTGTGGTACTAACTCGGACGGACCGGCTCGCGGCTGTAGACAAAAAACTGTCAACAACGTGGTCCTACCACTATTAAAATACAATTCACCACCCGCTCCCGCCATTTGGCCTCGAATACCAAGCTCGACAGACATAACTTTCCGTGTGGTGACGGAGTAAGAATACTATTCATCACCCCATATCTTACCCGTGGGTGATCGTACGAGACGACTAAGGGATATAAAACGCATATAACATCTATGCGAGAGAAGGAAACCTCGAAACAAAACCCTATACCGACACGTCTGACCAGCGTGGTATGGTCAATTGGCCTCCCATTATGGAGGAGGCTCGAGCCCAACAGTGGGACATATATGAGCTGAGATGATGATGATGAGAACTAAAAACACAGCCAAAAGAGAGTGACTATGTGTACCGTAGGTTATAGGGTTGAACGGCGTCCTTTCCGCTGCTCGAAACGTTTTGGGTGGAGTGGGATCGGACCTTAACATGTCCCCAAAAGATAGATGATAGTTTAATTGTATAATTTGTGTCATTGCACTTTTTTTGTTTTTTTTTTTTAAAGACAACAGCCTGCACTAAGGAAATAACGGACGGACGGACGAATATAATTAACGGACACAAATTACACCTAGACTCAGAACAAAACTTGTAGTTCGTACAAAGTATTGTCCTGTGTGGGAGTCGAACTCACGTCACAGGCACGATATGTTGGTATCTTAACCATTGAGCAATCTGTGCAGTCCTTTCTTTCCCTTGAGAGACGATATAAAGCTCGTAGTTGTCTTTTACGACATCCAAGAGCCAAAGTAAGGGTTGGTAGTATTTATAGCCCTTACAATACAGCAAATAAAGTTAAATACATAAATATACGAGTAAATACTAGATTAGCTACATTTTTTTGCAAGAACCGTGATAATTCACAACCGCTAAAGATAGTCAGTAATTTTAATCCAATTTGATAAAATTGGATTAAAATTACAATAATGATAAAATTATATGCCACGTCTGTTTCTTGTTTCGAATTAAGCTATTATTTTGTTATTGTTATCGTTCGTTCTTCCGTATCAAATAAAACTATTTTTACGGATTCCATTGCGTTTCTATTTAATTTTTAATTTATCGACGTTTCGAACACTTTACAGCGTTTATGGTCGCGGGAAAACTGTAGTGTTCGAAACATCGGTAATTCAAAATGAAATACAAACGCAATAGAATCCGTAAAAATAGTTTTATTTCAAATGTGTAAAACTCGCGTAAACATCAGCAATCGTTATTTCTTATTTAAATTAATAGTAAATTAAATAAAAAATATTAATGTCAATAATAATTTACCGACGTAAGAGAGCGAGTAGGTATGAAAGAGAGTATTGGTGTAAAGATGCGAAAGGGAATGCTCCGATGGTTCGGACATGTGGAAAGAATGCCGAACGAACGCCTGGTTAAGATATACAATGCGAAAGTGGAAGGATGTAGGTACCGAGGGAGACCGAGACTAACCTACTTAGACCAGATCAGTCATGTACTGAAGGAAGGTGGAGTCAAGAGTCTCCGAAACCGGCGAGCGTGTATGAAGAGAATTATGAATGTTGAGGAAGCGAGTGAAGTATGCAGAGATAGAGTTCTCTGGCACTCTGTTCTCTCTGCCTACCCTGCAAGGGATATGGCGTGATGATATGTATGTATGTATGTATAATTTACCAGGCCATTTCTCGTTACGTATAACAGAGCCAACAGAGGTGAGTGACGGTTTCTCATCACATATTAATAATATTTCTTCTCCCGCTATTATCCCAATTACTTAATCGGGGTCGCCGTGATATGTAGGTACTCGTACAAATTGCTAAAGTTATTGGCAATAGTTTTATGACCGGCCGTCTGCCAACTGACAACCCTCTTTGGGAATGTTATTGTTGACCAAACGGCATCAGACGCGGGTCTCAAGTCGTAAAAGACGATAAAGAGCTTTATATCGACCAGGGTCAACTACCCTTTTTTTTTTTTTTTTTTTTTTATTGTTTGGCTATGGGTGCGTCTCGCCCCGCCAAATCGGTCCGGGGTGACGGAGAAGGCGGCGCGTGATCCCATAGACCCACCGTAAAATCCTCTCTCTTCGCCGTGCGAGCGGACCACCGGTAAGGGTCAACTACCCTGGTCGATATAAAGTTCTTTGTCGTCTTTTACGACATCCATGAGCAAAGTAAGTGTAAGTAGTATTTGCAATCGCATTTCCACTGCGCGAACAAAAAAAAAAAGTATTTGCAACAGCAGTCCCCTAATAATATTTTTTGGTTATAAAATCCCCTTCAAAATAAATAAAACTAATAATAACAAAATTAAATTACAATCTGTTATGCGGTTTCAGAGATTAGCGTAGTCTAATGTTGTATTTCCATTTGATGACGGAGTAAAAGTGCAATCTAAGGGATATAATATCATCATCATCATCACAGCCCATAAATGTCCCACTGTTGGGCTCGGGCCTCCTCCGTAATGGGAGGGAAATTAACCTACTATACCGCGCTGGTCAGACGTGTTGGTATAGGGTTTTGTTTCGAGTTTTCCTTCTCTCGCATAGATATTATATGCGTTTTTATATCCCTTAGTCGTCTCGTACGATCACCCACGGGTAAGATATGGGGTGGTGAATAGTATTCTTACTCCGTCACCACACGGAAAGTTATGCGGATATAATATGCAGATAACATAATAAAAGAAAGAAAATTGGAAATAAAACATTATACCGGTTAGTATGCTATGTCTGTCGAGCTTGGTATTCGAGACCAAATTTCTCTGTATATGGAGGAGGGGATATTAAGCCCAGCAGTGGGACGTATATGAGCTGAGGATGATATTGAATACATACATTTTTATTTCAGACCAAATAAGGTTTACTCTTAGTTACAATCATTCTCCACAATAAGAGTGAAAATAAAAGTGATTGTTAAACTATGCTGATTAAATGCACTGTCGGCCATTGAATATCAATACAACATGCGAAGATCAAGAATATCAATGAGCAATGACTGCACATATAACTCAGTGATTAAGATATCAACCCATCGTCTCAAACGTCACGGGTTCGATGCTTACACGGGACAATAGAGACTTTGTGCGATCACCGAATTGTTGTTCTGTAATATCAATTAACTGTATATTTCTAAAGTTAAGAAAACAAGAACTATTTCCTTGGTCCAGGATATTGTTTAAGTAAAAAAATGTTTGAATAAAAATAAATAAAATTTGTAGTGCTAGGGACCACGCTGTTGACAGTTTTCTGTCTACAGTCGTGGGCCGGTCCGTCCGGGGTAGTACCACACTCTCGCAGAAGATCGACGTATGAGTAATGGCGATTAGTTATTACGCTTCGTTCGGTGAGAGAGAGCCGGAAGCTCAACTGGGTGGGTTCCGGGTTATTGGTAGGCAGCGGCCTAGCTATATCTTTGTTATTGCAAAGGTCGGCAGTAACATTTACCATCAGGTATGCTGCATGCTCGTTTACCACCATAAGCAATAAAAAAATAATATCTAAAAATTTTTTTTTTTTTGTCTTAGTTGTTAGCCTCAGATGGCTATGACAACTTTACCCGGACTGTGGATGAGCGCTGAGGGCTCTCAACCCGTCTAAAAATGTAATAATATACGGGGTAATAACTCTTATCAAGTAACCACTTTTTTAATTAATATTTTCTAAAGCAAAATATTTTTATCGTGATAATTATTACGGAACATTTCCACTGTAAATCTGTCTGTTATCGGCCAAGGATTTGTGTATATGATAAGATGGTGCATACAAAATTACGTATAAAGATATTTCACCAAATGGTCTGTCTATTAATTTATTGAGGCACACGGAGAAAGTATTGTAAAGATTTTAATAAAAAAATTGGCAGTAACTTTATCTTACCTTTATCGACAGACTCTAGCCTGGTTACACACCACCCGCAACTTCCGGGGCGATTGCATAGCAACATGCGTCCATTGAGACGGGGGTAATAAGGGTATTGGGCTAATTAGAGGTTCCTTGACGTAGGTTACCAGCCCGCTATCCCTTTCGGATATAATTTGTCGAAATCCTGCCAACGAACTATTTTTTGCGCGACAAATCGATTAAGAAAGTATTCGAAGTTGCGTAGGGAAGCAATACTCACTTCTAGAAATAGATCATGAAGTTGAGAAAAAAAACTAATTCGAACCTTTCACAATCTTAAATTAAAATTTACGGAACTCAATTCGCATTTCCTTCATGTATTTGTTTTGTATATACCCAAAATTGGTATTGTCTTTTTTTTTTTTTAAATAAAGCAACAAATATATATTATATTCTCTAGTATGTATGTATGTACTGCATTCCTCATAAATGGCTGGACCGATTCTGATGAATCTTTTGTGGATGGGTTGGTATGCTCGGTGGGTTATGGCACGCCGCGCTTACTTCGTCCCGGACGGAATGAGCGGGGTGTGTCCAGACCGTAGCTTAACGGAAAAAAAAGAGATAACGGTAACAGGTAACGCAAAAACAGTGGCGCGAGTTTATTTGTTTTTGTTTTTTCATCTCGAAAAACGTCCAACTCTACTCAAGAAGTTTTCAATTCAAAATCTAACAACAATAAATCATAGATAATAAAACGTAAGCATAGATAATAAAACAATACATAACATATGGCAACATTGAATACAGTTCAATGTTGCAAACAGTTGTTTGATACAACGTTCACGTTTTATTTAACATCGATAGCGTCAATCTAATTGTAAAAATATAATAAATAAAGATAGGTGGATATCACTATTATATAATGTTATCTTATCGGTGATATGTATTCGCATGTCATCGTGCAAAAAATATTATCAGAGAGAAGTTTTTAGATAAATAAAAATCATATTTTATTTTTCTTGTTAACGAATGTATTGCGTATGAAACTTATATGAATAAATTTTTAATATGATTGGTCAGATAGTGATTAAGATAATCTACTGTACAAAATGTCTTTAATTCGATTGCTAGGCAAGACAAAATTTATAAAAACCCGATTACGGAACGAAAAATGATGTCACAAGTGGCATTCGAACCTACACATATTGGGAATCCGGCCCAATCGTGCTCAATCAGGTGTGGTGCTTGTTCGTTTTCCACCATAAGCAATAAAAACAAGGATTATTTTCTTAATACACGGTGTTATCTTAAAATAAAATGCAAATATTGCCCTTTCTTTTCCTACGGGTGGCATATGAGACGGTAATTTTCGTTTCAAAATATTGAACATTCCTACTTGCGATAGGCCTAGTCCAAAATAGGAGGAAAATTGGTATATAAAGATCATGGAGCCATTCCATACCACGCGCTATTCATGGAGGTGTTGATAGCCAGTTCTGCAATAAAAGTATTTTATTTTTTTGCGGTGGACTATGGAGGCGGTCGCGCCCTGCCAAATCGGTCCGGGGCGACTGAAGAGGCGGCGCGGAACCCCGTAGACTCACCCTGCAAACACCTCTCTTCGCCGTGCGAGCGGGCCACCGGTACCCGGATCTTTGTCTTTGGTGGCCCACCCGGCAATAGTTATAGTAATGGAACTTATATTTAGCGATATCTCATTTTGAACGTTATTACTAAGTTTATTATACTTTTTAGCTTAGAATATTTATATAAGATTTTTAAGATTGCACATATAGCATAGTGAAGATACTAATCTATAGTTTTGTTTTTTATTTTTTTATTATGAGTATGTTATTCCACAGACTTTTTGTCCGTGCTCTTTTTATGTTTAGTTTAATTGCTATGGCGGTTTGTTTATAAAATTAATGTTCTTGAAGTGTGACTTTATTACATTTGGATAAAGCTTGAAGAGCGCAACTCATGTGTCATAGATGTTGATTTTTTTTTTTTATTTTTTTTTTGTTATGCAGTGGTTCAAGAATGCTATTTGCGCACTAACCCCCGCCTATCGGAAAAACAGACGAGGAGTGTGGGACTCGCTAGCCCCGTGACTAGAATACCCACTAAACTCTTTCCACTGCGATCGCTGTTAGCCGAGAGGGCTTTGACAGCTTAATCGGACTATGGGTGAGCGCTGAGGGCTCTCAACCCGGTCATAGATGTTGAGCGACAACATGTCTTTTAGGGTTTCTTCTTGGCACTGGTGGTCTTGTTGTTGGTGAAACCCTTCTATTTGTAGATGTTTCTGTCCTCTGTGATGTTGTGATGATGATAATGATGTCTGTGACGTTTTATTTTATGATTTGTTTAATTTGGAAGTCTACTACTATACTAACTAATCTATAGTTACAAGTTTCGGGGAGCGTGATTCCAAACAGGATAATACTTTGTGCGATCCACGAATTGTTATTCTCAGTCTGAATGTAATTTGTGTCTGTTAATTATAACAATACAAGGATTACTGCCAAATCCACTATATAACTGGAGTAGTTACAGAGTGATAACTGTAAAAAAAAACCTCTGGCCAGCTTACTATATTAGGTAATTTTCCCTTTCACTGTAGATTGGGCTTCAGCCTGGCAGTGGGGCGTTCATGAGGTGAAATAATTGTAACAAATATTGTAGGTTTCAATAATTATTATCGGCAATTATTAATATCATTTAGAAGGATGTATGCACCGGGGGAGACCGAGACTAACCTACCTAGACCAGATTGGTCACGTACTGAAGGAGGGTGGAGTCAAGAGTCTCCGAAACCGGCGAGCGTGTATGAAGATTATTATGAATGTTGAGGAAGCGAGTGAAGTATGCAAGGATAGAGTTCTCTGGCACTCTTTTTCTCTCTGCCTACCCTGCAAGGGATATGTATGTATGTGTATTAATATCATTTCATATGATCCTACTGCTGGGCTCGGGTCTCCTACAATAGGAGGAAAGTTCAACTATTGACACGGAATGGTTTATTAGCAGAGTACGTAACTATACAGATCGAAGACGAACGTTATTTAGAGTATACAAACAAAACTCGTAAGATGGACTCGTAATATACATATATGACAAAACAAAGTGAAACAAAATAGCATAATACTTAACATAAGTTAATGGCATGTTGTTTCAGTTAATTGACTAATTATAGATAACAATTAAAACATGAATGATGTGCTGAACAACTTAAATTAGTTTTAAAATGTATTCATGTTGATGGGTGATGAGTGTATCGATGTTTAAACGTAAGCCTTATTATCAGTGTGGTGACGGAGTAAGAATACATTCACCACCTCATATCTTACTCGTGGGTGATCGTACGAGACGACTAAGGGATATAAAACGTATACAACATCTATGCGAGAGAAGGAAAACTCGAAACAAAACCCTATGCCAATACGTCTGAATAGCGTGTTCCCCCATTATGAAGGAGGCTCGAGCCCAATAGTGGGACATATATGAGCTGAGA
Organism: Lymantria monacha; assembly: GCA_905163515.2. Lineage (NCBI taxonomy): Eukaryota > Metazoa > Arthropoda > Insecta > Lepidoptera > Erebidae > Lymantria > Lymantria monacha. The sequence continues at coordinate 5,285,900 of LR991107.1, read as the reverse complement.
TGAAGCCTTCTTACTCTCTCTCCGCTACTCTCCACGGTACGCGGACGCGTTGACCATAGGTTTTGTCCTGCATGAGAATCGAACCCGTGACACTAGCACATTAGGTCGGTATATTAACTACTACGCAATACAATAGCTATAGAAAAAAAGATTACTCCAAGCTGGTCAATTGGTTTGGAATATGGTTATCTTCCGTCTTGTCTTTTCATTATTTTTTTTTTAAAGAGACAACACCTTGCGCTAAGGAATGTTTGTATTGTGGGGTATTTTACAAAACATCCAATTAACGTATACAAATTACACCGAGACTCAGAACAATACTTTATGAATCGCACTAAGTATTGCCCTGCCTGGGAAACGAACCCATGGCACGGATAGAATAGGTCAGTAGCTTAACCAGTACGCCAACTGTGCAATCAATTCTATTGCTTTGATATTACATACATACATACATATCATCACGCCATATCCCTTGCAGGGTAGGCAGAGAGAACAGTGTGCCAGAGAACTCTATCTCTGCATACTTCACTCGCTTCCTCAACATTCATAATTCTCTTCATACACGCTCGCCGGTTTCGGAGACTCTTGACTCCACCTTCCTTCAGTACATGACCGATCTGGTCTAGGTAGGTTAGTCTCGGTCTCCCTCGGTACCTACATCCTTCCACTTTGATATTACATGCTTACATTTTTTAGTAATCCTATACTTAGGACACGCTCGAAAAATAAGACATACGTTAATAGTGAGAGTGACATAGGTTAGTAGTCAGGTAGTAGGACTCCCCTGTCGACAGTTCTCTGTCTACAGCCGCGGGCCGGTCCGTCCTGGATAGTACCACACTTTCGCAGAAAATCAACGTCTGAGTATTGGCAATGTGCTGTTGCGCTTCGTTTGATAAGCCATAGAGTCGAAGCCTAACTTTCTGGGTCTAGTTGTACTACTGGTATTGAAAAAGTCCATGTGCAGCAGCAACACTTAGGGGACGTCCATTAATCACGTGATCTTTCTTTTGCATTTTTTAACCCTCCCTCCCCCTTGGTGATACGTGGTGAGGTTTAAAACTATGATCCCCCTCCCCACCAACATCACGTGAATTTTAGTACCTACAAAGAACTAGCCCACAGCTCATTATATTCGCGGTTTTTTGCTTTTTTTATACTTCGCAAAAAGGTTATACAGATCATCTACTTTAAACTTCGTTCGTTGCTTGGTAACGGTAAGTCAAAGTCACACCACACGCCACTTTTCAGTTTAAAAATCGCAGCGTTTGACGAAAAAATAAATACACGTGATATCTTACTACAGCCCCCCCTCCCCCTTGTGATATTTCGTGATTTTTGTCAAACCCCTCCCCCCTTTTCAAACCTCACGTGGTTAATGGACGGCCCCTTACCGTCAGGTGTGCTACTATAATCAATAAAAAAAATACCAAAGTGAGATTTCATTCTCTGTTCGTTATTTTTTTTAAATTATTTTTTAATTTTTTATTTGATTAATGGCTTATGATGTCCTTGCGTCTTAATAGGTATAGTACTTGGTACAAATACTCTATTATGTGGGTTCTTATTCTAATAAGTAAAGTACTTGGTACAAATATTCTATTCTATTCTATTCCAAACTAGGATGGTTTTATTTTGAGTTTTATAGAAATTCTGGCATATCAAATGTATATTCGAAGATATGTGAAAATGTACATTATTCTTTCTTTTTAATATGAAAGTAATAAATGAAAATAGGTATGAGGAAATGTCAAGGTATTGCAATGACATTGATATCTGTATCGCAAATATTATCGTAAGATTATAGCAATTTATACTTGCAGATAAAGTAAATTTCATTTTAGTTTAGCTATGCTACCAAAAAATAATTTTGTATATATATAAATATAAAGACTACAAGACGCATTATCATATGCAGCGTTAATTCTTTTTCTTTTACTTTCAATTTGCTCAGTTTACAATTAAAAGTTTTTGTTATATACATACATATAATAAATTATTTACTAAAATACCAGAATTTTCTAACAAATGAACACTTATGGACTGCAGAGGTGGCGTAGTGGTTAAGATACCGACCTTACATGCCAGTGATGGGATCGATTTCTACACAGGACAATACTTTGTACGATCTACAAAATGTTGTTGTGAGTCATTAAAAAAATACACACACACATATCATCACGCCATATCCCTTGCAGGGTAGGCAGAGAGAACAGAGTACTCTATCCTTGCATACTTCACTCGCTTCCTCAACATTCATAATTCTCTTCATACACGCTCGCCGGTTTCGGAGACTCTTGAATCCACCTTCCTTCAGTACATGACCGATCTGTTCTAGGTAGGTGAGTCTCCGTCTCCCCCGGTGCCTACATCCTTCCACTTTCGCATTGTATATCTTCTTAACCAGACGTTCGTTCGGCATTCTTTCCACATGTCCGAACCATCGGAGCATTCCCTTTCGCATCTTTACACCAATACTCTCTTTCATACCTAGTCGCTCTCTTACGTCGTCGTTACGAAAAAAATCCAACTATTGAAAAAGTCAACAGGTGAAGTGGGAGTAGCGGCAGAGCCGCGCTTGACCGAACCAGCACGAACCCAATAGACAATACTTCACATGAGTCACACTCAGTACAATACGCCATTTTGTCTCATGTAATTAATTTGCAATAAAATTACTTATGTTCACTTTATGTACTATCAATCAACTAATTTTATTCATGTTCCCGCGTGAAAACTCTTAACAATACTAATAATTACTATTACTATTTCTTACTTCCGTGTGGTGATGGAGTAAATACAATTAAGCATCCCCTCTCTTGCCCGTAGGCATCGTAAAAGATGATTAATGGATATAACATGCATATGGCATCTGTGCAAAAGAAGGAAATCTCGAAATAAAACTCAATCAACACGTCTGACCTGTATAGTAGGTCAATATCCCTCCCGTTGTGGAGGCCCGAGCCCAACAGTGGGACATATATGGGCTGAGATGATAATGATGACTATTACTATATCTCAATACTGCTTACGTCATTAAAATCACAAATCTTTCATCGTATTGTATTCACAAGTTTATTAATGTACAAAATATTGTACGCGTTCATTATTCTCATTTCGTATAATCTATCTAGAAGTATTTTTAGCGCGATTTGATCTTAATAGAGTCAAGTGATGTCAATGTTTTGTTGATGTTAGCGATTGTTAGTTCAATACGCGAACAGATTATAATTCATTCATTTTGTATCGCCAAATTTTTTTTACAAAAGTAATGTTGTAAGTTTTAAGTATGAATGTTGAAAGCTTTAGGAGGTGGAATGCGTGAAGAATGATGATAGATAGGAATTGACTACAGAGATGACGTCTGATAGGGCTGTATGGAAAAAGAGGACATATTGCGTCGACCCCAAGTAGTTGGGATAAGAGATTAAAAAAGGTCAGTTTAGGGGTTTTATTATTATTATAGCCCTCTCAATAAGATTAGTCAAGGCAATTTTACCTTTTAGAGAGGCATGTTTACATGTTACGAATTCTACTAACCTTTACTTTCCTCGTGAATGTCGTAAAAGATGACTAAGAGCTTTATATTGACCTTAAAAAATTTGATGCGATCTGGTCAACAATTGCCAAGGCGAGTTGACGACATGCAAATGGTTATAAAACTAGGCCAGATGGATTGCCACCTGATGCCGTCTGGTCTACAATTACATACCCAAGGAGGTTAACGTCAGACAAGCGGCTGGTTATTAAACTATTACCAATAACTTACAATATTTACCATGGTAGAATAGCACATATTGTATCTGTTGTTATTTGAATAAATGAAACTGTATTTTATAATCAGAAACGTTGTTTTATTGAACGGTACTACAGTCATAGAGTAATAACTTAGCAAGTACATAAGTGGCGGACTCTGACAGTGTTGCCAATACATAGATAAAAATGTATCTACATTGCTTGTCTATTAACACCCCTTCTCAATGTAAATACGTTTTTATATTACAAATAATCAACATATTAACTTCTAATTTTAACGCAAAATCTTTTGAACTTAAACTTTTAATATTTGTTGTGAACACCACACATATTTAAATGTCTTATAATTAATTCTTTACACAAAGCTTTTGTCAACATATCTGCTGGTTGTTCGCTAGTGTTAATATAATCAATACAAATCCTATTTTCCTTAACTAAGTCCTTAATAAAATGGTACCGAATATCTACATGCTTCAAACGCTTTATATTATCTGTTTTTGCATTTATAATGGCTGATTGATTATCACAATATATTTTAACTGGGTACATGTTATCACATTCAAAATCATTTAGTAAATTCGCAAGCCAGCAAGCATCACTCACAGCCATGCTCATTGACACATATTCGGATTCTGTGGAAGACAAACTGACTGAAGCCTGTTTCTTAGAGCACCATAAAACTAAACAATTTGAAAATAAAAACAAATAACCTGAGGTAGACTTTCTATCTTTAAGATCAGCTCCCCAGTCAGCATCACAATAACCCTTGAGAGTAAACTCCTTACACTTATAAATCAACTTATAATCTAAAGTATACTTTACATATCTTAAGACCCTCTTTAATGCACTTAGTAACTCATTATTTGCACATGTTTGATACCTGCTTAACATAGAAATTGGAAAACACAAATCAGGCCTAGTTCCTAATGAAGCATACATTAAGCATCCTATAATTTGCTTACATAATGTTTCACACTTTCTATCTTTAGATAAGGTTTCATTTGAAAATATTTTAGTATTTAGGTTAGGGTCCATAGGGGTTAGCATTTCCTTACAATTCTCCATATTAAATTTTAGCAATACACTCTCCAAATAACTTCTTTGATCTAACTCTGCAATGCCAGTTTCCAAATTTTGCTTTACATTTATACCAAGAAAATTAGATACAAAACCAAGATCCTTCATTTTAAATTCTTTATTCAAAATAGCTTTAATTTGTAAAATAATTTTCTTACTTGACCCAAAAAACAATAAATCATCGACATAAAGTAACAAATAGGTCTTGTTATTGTCATTACATCTTTTAAATAAACATGAGTCATACTTGGATCTTATAAATCCTTCTCTAGCCATCACTGAGTTAAATTTAGCATTCCAACATTTAGGTGAACTTTTTAAACCATATAAAGCTTTATTTAATTTAACAAGGTTGTTATCTCCAGAGTAAGTCCCTTCTGGCAATCTAATATATACTTCCCTATCTATATCACCATACAAAAATGCTCCAGTAACATCCATTTGATGTATAGACTGATTTAACTTAGTTGCTATAGCTACAAAGACTCGAAAAGTAGATAACTTTGCTACTGGTGCATATAATTCACCCAAATCAAATTCACTATTTTGCTCAAATCCCCTAGCGACTAGCCTTGCTTTATATTGCTTAGCGTCCTTACTTTCCTTTAATCTAAAGACCCACTTACTGTTTATAATTTCTCCACTTGCTGGTGCACTACACAAGTCCCAGGTGTTATTGTCCCTCAAGTTTTGCAATTCTTTATTCATTGCCTCTCTCCATTTACTTGAATCACTTCTTTTAATAGCCTCTTCATATGTAGCTGGTTCATATTTCTCACTTATTACATTATTGCACTCATAAAAGGATGTTTGTTTCCTTGTTCGCTTTGGCCTTTCATCTCGTACCTGTACTATTTCATCAACCTCCGACAATTCATCATCCGAAGGTATGTAGTCACTTGAACCCTCACTTTCTACTAAGGACATATTTGTATTGAGACTAGTATGAGTATCACTTAGGTTAGGTTGAGATACTTCACTTTCAGTTATTTCTTCCACTGTCACTGATTCAACCATATTATCATGTGTAGATTGACTATCCAGGTCCAGCATAATAGTAGTTTCTTTCTTCGTATTTTCCTCTTTATTTAAGAATACCACATCTCTCTTTATAAATACACAATTTTTCTCAGAGAAGTAAATTCTATAGCCCTTGGTTTCTTCGCCATAACCAACCATTAATCCCTTCTCAGCCTTCTTGTCGAATTTCCTTCTCTTTTCCTTGGGAATGTGGGCATAAACTGGTGAACCAAACTCCTGCAGTTGGTGAATATTGTAGCTTCTGCCTGTCCACAATTCAAATGGTGATTTCCCATCTCTGCCTTTACCTGTTCTATTCAAGACAAAAGCAGCAGTGTTAACTGCTTCTGCCCATAGTTTCTTGTGTAAGTTCTTAGCGTGTAACATTGTTCTTGCGGCCTCAACAAGTGTTCGATTCTCCCGCTCGGCCTTACCATTTTGTTCAGGAGTATAGCATACTGTTGTTTGATGAATGATACCCCTCTTAGAGCACATTTTTTTCACCTCTTTGTTTATGAATTCCAACCCATTGTCCGTTCGAAATGTCTTGACCTTGTTACCAGTTACATTTTCAGCTCTGTTTAAGAAATCCTCCAGACAATGTTTTATTTCGTCCTTCGTTTTGACAAAATACACAGTTCGGAAGTTTGAGTAGTCATCCTTCAGGACTATAAAATATCTCGATCCACCAATGGACTCTTCTTCCATGGGTCCACATGTGTCTCCATGTATTAATTCACATGTCCTAGTGCTTACATTTTCGCTTTTCATAAATGATAACCGATGTATTTTTCCTTTTAAGCAACTTTCACATTGTGGCACATTGGTTTGTTTGACAACAATGTTGTTTTTCGCCAACACTTTCTTTACGTGATCAAAGTTCTGATGTGCTAACTTCTGATGCCATTCATATAAATCGTTCTTCATTACTTTAGCTACATTTACATGCTCACTTTTAAGACGAAATTCCATATAATATGAGTTATCGAGTCTATTCGCAACAGCACAAACAATGTTATTCTTGTAAAACCGGCAAATATTGTTATCTGTCATCATGACATAGCCACGGTCCGCAGCGCGGTTCACAGAGAATAAATTTGTCTTTAGTTCGGGGACGAACAACACGCTGTTTATGGTCGTATCAACCCATTCACTTCCATTATAAACCTGTACCGCCATCTGTCCGGAACCTAATACACTAATAATAGCGCCGTTACCTACAATTACAGACTTTTGCGAGACACTCGAAAATGATGACAATAATGACCGATCACAGCACATATGTTCGCTAGCCCCTGAGTCAACTAACCACTTTGATTTTTCATATTTTTCGTCTTCTGAGTTAGACACAACGAACGCGTTACTCATTTTCTTACTGTCCTTTAGCTTTCTAAAACGACACTGCGCCTTAATATGTCCCGGTTTACCACAATAGAAGCATTTATTAAAGTTCACATTTTTCTCATTGTCTTTATTATTTCGACACTCTGACTGGTAATGACCCGGTTTGCCACATTTAAAACACTTAACACTTCTCTTGGCTACGAATGCTGACGATGACGACGTCTCCTGGTTTTCTTCATTCTTTTCCTTCAACCTTTCTTCTTCTACTAATAGCCTTGCCACCAAATTATCGAATGTTTGTTTATTATCGGGTGCAGACTCCCATGCCGATATAAAATGTTTGTACTCATCTGGTAAACTCATCAAAACTTTAGTTATTGTAAATTTGTCTGAGATCTCCTCACCCAACTGCTTCAACTGACTCTGCATTTCTTGGATTTTAGATATAAACACCGACATATCAGCTCCTTTCTCGTATTTATATTGAAAGAAACGCTGCTGAATGATGTGAATACTTGTTTCTGACTTTTGCTCGTACACACATAACAGCTTTCGCCACATTTCAGCAGAAGATGTACAAGTTATGATATGCAGCATGACATCCTCAGACATCCTGGTGACCATCAATGATTGAGCCTTAGCATCCTTTACTTCCCAGGCAGCTCGTGCAACAGCCTCTTCTGGTTTTACTGTCCGCCCTTCAACAACGTCCAACCATCCCTGACCTCTCAACAATACGGTTATTTGAAACTTCCAAACATTCCAATTTTTCGCACCTTCCAGTTTCATCACATTAGTGGTATTATTTACTTCCATCTTGCGTTAGGTACTGCCTTGTCTAACAAAAAAGACAAGTATTCCTTCTGACTAAAATTTTTCAGTCGGCACGTGCCAGCCAACTTAACCTCACTTTTCGCCAGTCTTCAATACCGCACGATGTAATTGTTATTCTTGATTCTACTAACAGGTAGCCGTAACTGGGCCCATAACCTGTTGTTATTTGAATAAATGAAACTGTATTTTATAATCAGAAACGTTGTTTTATTGAACGGTACTACAGTCATAGAGTAATAACTTAGCAAGTACATAAGTGGCGGACTCTGACAGTGTTGCCAATACATAGATAAAAATGTATCTACATTGCTTGTCTATTAACAGTATCAACCGTAAATAATTGGGTGAAAAGCTGGATGATGATGAGGGAAGCCTATATCCGACAGTACCTATTTGTCAAAGAAGTGATAATATGAGGTATGTAATAGTATTCTTCTAAATGCCAACTCATATAAGTCTGTCGGCCACGATGCCAAATCGTTATTCTCTAATAAAGACAAGTATCAGTTTTATTGAACCACATCACAAGAACGTGTTAAACGACTCTCGCATTAGGTGGACCGGGACCAACGACTAAAATCACAGTACAGAACCATATATTATAGCATTCTATGTCCAGCAGTAGACGACAAATGCTGAATGACGAAGCAATTATCTAAAAGGAACGCCACTAGCGCCCACGTTCGTTTACATTAAAAATACACTTTTAACGTCAAAAAAACTAAAAGTTAACGATAACATAAGCCAATTACTACGAACTTGACTGACCACCATGGGTATAATAACATAGCTAGATAATTGCCATGTATTGTAAAAACTCGTCTGGCGAGGCGTTAAGCTAACATAAGTAACCTTCCAATATTTTATGAAGGAGATTCGAGTTGGCTTGTATGAGTTATATTTTTCTATACTATAGTCCAGCAATAAAGTATTAGTTGTTATTGGTGCGGGATATTTTACGAACGTATAATTGACGGACACAATAACACCCAGACTCAGAACAATTACTTGTACATCATATTAAGAAGTATTCCTTTTTTTTTTTTTTTTTTTTTGACATGCCTGGACACACCTCGCTCATACTCGTTGCGATGAAAGGCAGCGTCTAACCCCATAACCAGTACTATCTCTTCATCTTCATTTTGGTTGAACACCGGTGGATTCCTTGATATGGGTGATGTAAGGCAATATCATCATCTCATTTCAGCTCATATATGTCCCATTATTAGGTTGGAGCCTCCTCCGTAATGCGAGGGAAATTAACCTACTATATCGCGCTAGTCAGACGTGTTGGTTGGTTTTGTTTCGAGTTTTCCTTCTCTCGCATAGATGTATATATACGTTTTTATATCCCTTAGTCGTCTCTTACGATCACCCACGGATAAGATAAGGTGTGATGAATTGTATTCGTACTCCATCACCACATGGTAAACAAATATATTGAGCAGGGATTGAACCAATAATACTAGACATGAGAAATAGCTACCTATCTAGAATACACATGCACAGATAGCGGAGTCAATCAATTTGAGTAATATGCATGCAAAAATATTTTTTTAAATAGCTATAATGTTTTCTAATGTTCACGCGAGTATTACACATTTGACATAAAAACTATTTTTACGGATCTATTTCTATCGCGTTTGTATTTAATTTTTAATTTTTCGACGTTTCGAATCTGGTCCTCCAGTAACTTTCATAGTTAACTCGACGAATTCGTAAAAATAGTTTTAATTCAAATTAAAGCATTTTTAACCGACTTCCCAAAAAGGAGGAGGTTTTTTTTTTCTATATATGTACATCGATTACGCCGCGGTTAATGGACCGATTCGCGTAATTCTTTTTTTGTTCGACGCGAAATAGCTGCCAGGTGGTTCCACAAAAATTTCTTTCAGTTTGGTCCAGTAGTTTTTATTTTATAAACATTATTGTTATAATTTAGTTCAGTTCTGACAGTGGCATCCTTGAGAAAACCATATAAGTCTAAAATTAGCATTAAGTATGAGTGCGACAAATGAACGAGTAGCTCAAGCCCCGCTACTAATAGAACAACCTATGTGTGTCTGTAACACTAAAAAGTAAAAAATAAAAATAAAAACTACGTTTATAAAAACCGATTTCAAAAACTGAAAAGTACAAAATAACTTAAAATACTATCATTTGTATGTGCTATCTATTGATAGATTTGAAGTCGGTGCCGGTATCGGTATCTTTAGTGTAGGAATTTCATTACAGTACCTACCTGTTTACCTACTAAGCTACTACTACCTACCTAAGCTGTTTATAATTTTGTTTAGGGCTTGGCACCGATTTCAAACCTATCAATATATAGCACATACAAATGATAGTATTTTAAGTTATTTTGTACTTTTCAGTTTTTGAAGTCGGTTTTTATAAACGTAGTTTTTATTTTTATAAAAATAGACCTTTATTGAAATTTATTTATTCTCATTGTCATTAAAATTGAAAGACGCAAAATTACAAAGTCGTGTTTCTAAAGTAACTGATCCTTATTCAACTTGCATCATTTGACCTATACTAAGCTAAACGAGTATTAGGTATCTAATAACTAACTTGAGTATTCAAGTAAACATCAGAAATCATCATTTTAATATTATTTTATTAAATTTTATAATCATCATTCTCCTACTCTTATCCCAATTATTTGGGGTCGATACAATATGTACTCTTCTTTCATAGTACCTACATATTGTAAAAGTTATTGGCAATAGTTTTATGACCAGCCGCCCTTCCGGGGAATGTAATTGTTGACCAAACGGTATGAGATGGAGTTGGCCCAGGTCGTTAATAAGGTTCTTAGTCGGCTTTTACGACATCCACGAGCAAAGTAAGTGTTGGTAGCAGCCGCTACCGCACAATTTTTTATTTAATATAATATATATGACGAAGGAGGAACCAATCATGACGCAGGAGGCAACACCATTGTATTTTTAAAAGATGTGACGTCACCATTGCCGACGTCACTGTTGTTAGTTACGTGGATTACTCATGGTACGGTTTTAATCTTCGAAATAAAAACTCCACAAGTAACTGTTTAAATGTTGTATTCTCAACGAGTAGCGTAACGTCGCCCCAGAGAGCTCCGCACGGTACAAAGACTCGAACACGAATGAATGTATTGCTTTTTTTTTTTTTTTTTTGTATGTCTTAGTTGTTAGCCTCAGATGGCTATGACAACTTTACCCGGACTGTGGGTGAGCGTGAGCGCTGAGGGCTCTCAACCCGTAAGAATGTATTGCGACAGTGCGTCCGTATTTATAGGGCTCGGCGCACGTGCACGTGTTTACAATTTAAGTATAGAAATTTCAATGAGAGAAATAATCACATGTTTGTTAATGTTAATTTAACATCAAAATAATCTTTAAGTAATGAATTGATGATTTATAAAGTAATTAAACTATTCAATTAATTAGTCTAATTATTTATAGTAGGTGTATTGTTGTATTTGCGCCGATACGCATACGCCTACCTAGACCAGATCGGTCATGTACTGAAGGAAGGTGGAGTCAAGAGTCTCCGAAACCGGCGAGCGTGTATGAAGAGAATTATGAATGTTGAGGAGGCGAGTGAAGTATGGTATGCAAGAATAGAGTTCTCCGGCACTCTGTTCTCTCTGCCTTCTGCAAGGGATATGGCGTGATGATATGTATGTATGTGTATGCGCCGATATATACTATACAGGGTGGAAGTGGACCGCTCCCGAAAACAAAGACAGGTGACTCTACTAGTCCTACTTGTAATGATAGGCTAGCAAAAACAATCGATCCGGAAGAAAAATATTTTTTTGCACAACAAATTTTAAGTTTTTTTCACATTCCATCGTATTAGGACAGTGCCATGTAACGATAATTCCATAAAAAATACGTAACTTTACTCAGATGAGAAAAGACGTAATCTATTCAAAACTCACGATCATATGTTCAAAAGTGCAACGACCTCGCGTGGTGAAAAAAAAATTTTTTTCATAATGACTCCTAATGTTTACGCGAGTATTACACATTTGAAATAAAACTACTTTTACGGATTCTATCGCGTTTGTATTTGATTTTTAATTTCCCGACGTTTCGAACACTTTACAGTGATCATGGTCACGGGAGGATTTTTTTCTTTTTCATCCGAATCGATTTTTTCTAGCCTATCATTACAAGTAGGACTAGTAGGGTTACCTGTCTTTGTTTTCGGGAGCGGTCCCCTTACACTATGTATTAATTATAAAATAAAATAAATTAATGCGACTCGATTGCGGAGCTTTTTGTCGGATTATATGAATCTGAACCATCAAGTGACTCACTCATACATCTAAAATTAAATCAAAATTTGTCCAATCATTTGGGAGTCCAGTCACATACCTACGCACGATCGGACGGCACGGCTTTAAGAATAAAAAGATAGGTATAAGCGTAAATATAATTTATCTTCATAGATACATAATTATTATACTTATTACTAAATGACTCCACAGATGGCGTAGTGGTTATGTACCGACCTTCCTGGCCAGTGGCGTGGGTTCGATTTTTAAGCAGAACAAAACTTTAATTATGTTTGTAATATCCCCTGTAATACAAGGATTAGTGCAGGATGGTGTTTCAAAAAAAATACATATAGAACGTATTTTTATGATTTATTTTCATATTAACTCACTACTTCCCGTATGGAAGTATATTGGGTACTGTTGGGTTCGAGCTCACACCCTGATAATAAGACAATAATGGACCTATACCACAATGGACAGACCGGTTGGCTTAAGGTTTTATTTAGAGTATTCCTTGTTTTTCATGGATGATAACTCTTAGTAACGACGACGTAAGAGAGCGAGTAGGTATGAAAGAGAGTATTTGTGTAAAGATGCGAAAGGGAATGCTCCGATGGTTCGGACATGTGGAAAGAATGCCGAACGAACGTCTGGTTAAGAAGATATACAATGCGAAAGTGAAAGGATGTAGGTACCGAGGGAGACCGAGACTAACCTACCTAGACCAGATCGGTCATGTACTGAAAGAAGGTGAAGTCAAGAGTCTCCGAAACCGGCGAGCGTGTATGAAGAGAATTATGAATGTTGAGGAAGCGAGTGAAGTATGCAGAGATAGAGTTCTCTGGCACTCTGTTCTCTCTGCCTACCCTGCAAGTGATATGGCGTTATGATATGTATGTATAACTCTTAGTAGTTGCTTATGACAGTCACTGGTAAGTTAGGGAGTAGTGAATTGTGTACTTACTTCGTCACCACACTTTTTTTTTTTAATGTTTTTTTATAGATTGACACTTAAATTCAATCTGTGATTAGATATTTTATTTAGGTATTCTATACAAAGAATCAACTGCACAGATAGCGTAGTGGTTAAGATACCGACCTTCCGAGTCAGTGCTGTGGGTTCGATTCCTTTTCAGGACAATACTTTGTAAGATCCACAAAGTGTTGTTCTGAGAGTCTGGGTGTAATTTGTTTGCGTTAATTATGTGTTTGTAACCTCGCAATACAAGGATTATTTCCTAAGTACAGAGTGCTTGGTGCTATTAGAAAAAAAAAATACGTTAGTGAGGCTTCGTTTGGAAATGTAGATCATTAATTAGCAGGGTGTAGAGTGGTGCCACCGAAGACAAAGACCGGGTTCCGGTGGTCCACTCCCACTGCGTGGATAGGTACATTGCAGGCGGGTTTATGGGGTCGCGCACCGTTTCGTCTGTCACCCCAAACGGATTTAGCAAATGTGACCAGACCATAGCCCGCCGCAAAAAAAAAGTGTGTAGAGTGGTGCTTTTAGAAAATTATGCGTGTGCAATAGCGTGTACTCTCTCTCTTTCTCTCTCTATCTTATGCGTGTGCAATAGCGTGTACTCTCTCTCTCTCTCTCTCTATCTTATGCGTGTACAATAGCGTGTACTCTCTCTCTCTCTCTCGCTATCTCTATCTCTCGCTCTTTCTCTCTCTCTCTCTCTCGCTATCTATCTCTCGCTATCTCTATCTCTCGCTCTTTCTCTCTCTCTCTCTCTCTCTATCTTTCTATTGGGGTGTAGATAGTGGGAATGCTACGAAGAGTCGCACAAAGAGGACACCGAGAACGTCTAATGTGTTCTATCTCATTCTCTCGCCGGTTGAATCTTATACATTTATTTATTATTTGTGTCTCTATGGACTTATTTTTTCATTTCATCGAGTTTGAAATCACAACGATTCTAAAGAAGTTTCACTTCAAAAAAAATAATTCAGTAAGACTTCGTTTGCAAATGTAGATTAACTAGTACGCCGTGTGAAGGGTACCTACTGGAGGATGACTAAGACTCATTGTATGTAAATCCATGGACTTTACTCTAGAATGCTACTTACTGATTTAGAAGGCACTTATCTTGATGGACATTCACTAATTCCATAGCAAACGTACCAATCTCACATGACGTCATAGATAGGAGTCTCTTATATGAATCTCTACACCATCTCAAGGTTACATCTTGCGTGATTACGATTTATAAACATATTTTTATATTAAGTTATCTTTAATAAAATCACTTTACTTATATTATTTTTTTTTTTTAAAAGAATCCACCTGCACTAAGGATATTTCATGTATTGTGGAGGACTTTAAAAACAGGCAATTAACGCAGACAAATTACACCCAAACTCGGTGGTATATTATAATACTCATTATAAGTATTATACATATCTCACGTACTGAAGGAAGGTGGAGTCAAGAGTCTCCGAAACCGGCGAGCGTATATGAAGAGAATTATGAATGTTGAGGAAGCGAGTGAAGTATGCAGAGATAGAGTTCTCTGGTACTCTGTTCTCTCTGCCTACAATGCAAGGGATATGGCGTGATGATATGTATGTATGTACATATCTCAAACTCCTTTTTTTTGGCAGGATATGGTCTAGACACACGCCGTCCAATCCGTCCGGGGCAATGGAAGGGCGGCGCGTGGTCCCATAACCCACCGTATTCTCTCCCCATCGACATTAGGCCGGCCACTGGTACCGCTTCCTTGAATACCGTGGGCAAATTGAACCACCTTGGAGGGAAGGGGGAGAGTAGTAATAAAGGGATAGTCGCGTAATTTACCCGTCAAAATTTACTACATAGATGGCGATGTGGTTAAGATATCTACCGTACCAGGTGCCGTGGGGCCCGCTCGCTCGGCGTAGAGAGCTACATGTAGGGCGGGTCTATGGGATCGTGCGCCACTTCTTCTGTCGCCCCGGACGGATTTAGCAGGGTGTGACCACTCCATAGCTTGCCGCCAAAAATAAAGCCAGGTGCCGTGGGTACGATTCCCATGTAGAACAATAATTGGAGCGATCAACAAATTAATGTTATGAGTCTGTGTGTAATTTGTGCCCGTTAATTATTTATTTGTAAAGTCCTCCGCAATACAAGGATTATTTCCTTAGTATAGAATATTGTAAAAAAAAAAATGATTAAAAAAATCAAAAAACCCGACTGCGTAAAAAGTCACCAAAACTACGTACCTACATAATAAAAAAACTGAAAAGAAAAAAACAAGCACTTAGATGTCCGGTGCTCTAGAATTCCATAATATATTATTGAATAAATACTATTGCAGAAAATGAAATATATTTTAATAATAGAACATGACAACTGAACAGTCGGGATCCATTGAAAAATTAGATTTGCTGTCGAATAAAGGAATAAAGATAAATAAAGGAATAATAGTTTTGGTGACTTTTTACGCAGTCGGGTTTTTTGATTTTTTTAATCATTTTTTTTATTTTATACTTTTTAGTTATAAATACCTAGGTAGCTATAGTTATCTTATTTATTAATAAGTAGGTAAGTACCTAACTATATATAGTTTTTCGACTGAAGTAAAGTACAATATCGTTAGAAATTGGAGATGGGCGACCGCGTCAGACATTAGATATTTTAGGTAGGACTACCTATGGTATATTGGACAATATGCCTACTAGATACTTCAATATATGTCCATCCACATCCAGTTATATGAATTTTTCGTCTTTTCATCGTAAATTTCTACTGTCTAAAAAACCTATATGTGAGAAAGGTTGTTACGAAACTTTAAATCGATATAGATCCTAAACGGTTAGTCAAATCGAAAAATGTTGAAAGAAAACTAATAATGATTTTTAAATACCTATTTAACGATACCCCACTCGATATAGTTTGTTGACTTTAATTTTTTTAATTTTCACAATATGGCGTCCAGTAGTCGCCATATTGAATTTTCAATAACGTCATATCTTTAGTGACACTCGCCGGATTAAGAGGAATCGATTGACGTGCGAATCATAAAAATCGGCCCAGGCGTTTGGTATATATAGTGCTTCAAAGGAACATACAAACATACATACATACATACTTACATACATACATACATAGACTGTTAAACACAATACCACTCGTTTGCAGTCGGGTAAAAAAAAGTCAAGCTAACCATTATATGTGGATCCTTCTATTATATCGAGTCGCATAGAAAATAGAGGCCTTAGTAAATAGTACAAACAGGGTCCACGCAAAACTAACTAACGGACATAGTTGGTAATAAATAAACATATTACTATTCAGACGTCCAGTGACTACTGACCATCAAGGTAGTTACCTTAATAATATACTTCCTTATAATGGAATTCGCGAAGATATCAGCACTACTGGGGGTCTTCTATGTTCTAGATAATTTCTTCGCAACTTATTTACCGGCTTATTTACCCACTATTGGGTATTTCAATAAATTATGCGTGTAGTGACGTACAATTACCCCATCTTTTACTCGTGGGTGTCTTTAAAGATGGCTAAAGAATATAATATACATAAAACATCTATGTAAGAGAAGGAAAACTCGATATAAGTCTTTCGAACCGTATGACTAGCATGGCATAGTAGGTCAATTCTTCTCATTGTGGTACAGGCTTAAGCCTAACAGTGGGTCGTAGATTAGCTAAAATGGAGAAACGATTGGGTCATGATCAGGCTGATATAGTATTGCTAGATCCTAAAAATAGTCTTTTGGACAGACACAGCTACACCCCACCCAAACCGCCTGGGGCGGTGGAAGGGATGGCGTACATTTCCATAACTTGCCGTACACACACAAACGACAAACTCGACTTTAGGACAAACTACCGAGTCCTTATATTCGGTGGCAAGTCCGGCATTTGAACATATTAGCATCATTTTACATCCAATATCGGTATAAAGATTACAAAAGAATAGCTGGATACGTAGAGGGTGCCAAACCAAAAATTTTTTTGGATTTTTTTTCTGCAGATTACCTCAACTTTCAAGGATTATCTTCAAAACTTATAAGCAGCAAGCTCGATATTTTGGCACTGTGACCACTGTGGTATGAACAGAAAACTGCTCGCCCCTAATTTGTAGAACCGCTATAATAACCCGAATTCGAAAGACAGACGACCCAGTGCTCTTGCGCAAATTGCAGAGGTCTTGGGTTTAGCAGTGGGCGGCAATCCCATCTTCTTCTCTTCTCATATACTTCTGAATTCTAGGCACAGGTACTGGAAGGAGTGCTAATTATAGTATACTTACTCCGCTATACGAATGGCAATGGACTGATTAAATTATAATTAATGACTGGAAACGCACTGGGCCATTCAAGCTTGAATGTTTAAATAATCAAGTATTTGAGATTAAATAAAAAACATTGTTTCATGGACTAATTCAACAATGGCTATTGTTTAAAGTGTGGCAGACGTGTAGAATAGAAACCAGCTAAAGGTGTTCCTTTGGGTGCCTAATACAAAATAAATTCGCTTTCTTTTTCATAGTCAAATTAAATTAATTATTTTGTTTAAGTCTTGCTTAGGCACCGACATTTTGTTGAAATTAATCCAAAAGCTCTAATTTTGTTCAAACATTGTATTTTTGAAGTACCCTCTGAACAGGTCATGTACCTTCCCTTACTACGTATTAGTGCCAGAGCGAGGCTCTTTGATGAATATTAATCATCATTCTCCTGCTCGTATCTCAATTACTTAGGGTCGACGCAATATGTACTCGTCTTCGTACAAACCACAAAAGCTATTGGCAATCGTTTTATTACTGGCCGCTGGCCTGAAGTCAACTCTCTTTGGGAATGTAATTGTGGCAGTTGGAGTTGACCCAAGTTGACATAAAGATCTTACTTAGTCTTTACAATATTCACAAGCAAAGTAAGGTAGTATTTGCAATCGCGTCCATATATCAAGCAAAATATTATTAATTTTTCAAAATATAATGCAAAAATGATATATTGATATTCACCATATCCC
Source organism: Lymantria monacha (assembly GCA_905163515.2). Lineage (NCBI taxonomy): Eukaryota > Metazoa > Arthropoda > Insecta > Lepidoptera > Erebidae > Lymantria > Lymantria monacha. The sequence goes on along the minus strand of LR991107.1, from coordinate 5,267,611 downwards.
ACAAGGCACCCCATCACAAGTTAATTATCTACTAAAGGATTCATCACTTCTTCCGTTAGATTGGAGAAAAAGGAGAGATCTCAACATAACATCCAGATACAACCCAATTGTTGGTCATGCATGACCAGCATGACCCAACTAAAGAAAATTCGGCTAACCATGCCACTCTAAACGTTCGAGCTTAGGGCTATGCTTCAAATTTTTCTTCTCTTTTTATGAAGTTATCTGATTAGCTACGGGAAAGCGGTGATGATCATTGTATCTTTCTCCATCACCCTACGGATATAGAAAATATTAAACAATATTTTCTAAAGAAATAGTCCAATAATTAGCTACGATATATGATTTACTCTATTGCTATTGGCCATTATTTAAAGTCAGTTTTAGAATATTATAATTTCAGCTTATTCCCACTTTTGGGCTCGAACCACCTCCACAATATGAGTGAAATTGACTTACTACATCATACTAGTCAAACGGGCGGTTTTATTTTCATATCTCCTTCACACAGGTACAGCTGAGCAGCAGCCCAGCTGGCCTATCAACCAAGACCCACCCAGAGTTTGGGCTTCCGGCTCTCTCGGTCACCGAACGAAACGTAATAACACATTAACCCGGACCGACCAGCCCGCAGCTGTAGACAGAAAAATGTAATCAGTCTGGCCCTGCCGCTATTATATCCTTTAGTCGTCTTTTACGAGACTCACGGGCAAGAAAGGGGGTAGTGGATTGTATTCTTACTCTGTCACCTATAGGATATCAATATCTGCTAAAATAAATGTAAAATGATCACGATCATATTAGGCGTTGATACTTTGGCATACGACCAACAATAAGAAATACGATGGCGGGTGTAACATACAAAGCAGTTGAAATTTCAATTTCAAATGCGTTTCATACGACATACATGAAATAATAATAAAGTATTATCATAAATAAAAGATTTTGTATTTCAAAAGATCTGTCTAAATTATGAACACTGTTTATACTGTAGATGTATACCGACTCGTGCTGCAGAATTCGGCAGGACGACAGCACGGTGTCCTTACTTATTGACTGGTTCAATAACTCTAGGAGGGAATAGAAAATGGATTGGCACTTTTGCGATTGCGACGAGGAAACGGTGTGCAGAACTGTGTAAGCAGGAACTTGACTGCGGCAGCCGCCTTTCATGAGGATGTAATTTTATAGATAGAAGGTGGGCGAGTGCCTGTGCCCTCAGTGGGACACTTGCTACTCACAACAAGCCCGACGCGAGAGGCGGCAATTCATGTGCACAGGGACGTCGCTTTACAATAGATACCGGTTAAGGCAATCCATTGCCTAAGACTATGGCATCGGTGATCCATCTGAATTTTTTCTTGTAAATAAGTTTTTATAAAATAAAATGAAAAAACTTATAATGTATAATTATATAGACTATTCATTCTTCTTAAATAGTTATGGGTATTGTAAATTTGATCAGCCAAGATTTATAATTTACACAAAAACATAAAAATGACGTTAAGGAAAATACCTATTAACAGCAGATAAATTTACACGCAGGGGCTCCAAAAAAAGGTGCAAACAAATACTCAAATGATCAAAGAGATGTGATTAGTTTTTGCAAGTAACGTAGCGAATTTCAACATAAAATTGAATATTACGATTAAGGTCAACAGCCTGTATGTTTTTGAAATAAAACAATTTTTAGACGTTCGCTGAGCGGAAAGCGAAATCACGCTGCCACCATTGGGATTGCAGCGAGATCATGGCGCAGCATGTATGAGATGTCTATGTGATCCTGAGCGGAACAGAAACGTGATTTAACTATAATCTTTAGTCCAATGAATTGGATATAGAACATCGATAGAGCTGATGGTCGGTCGCATTATAAACTGCGGCATGTTTGCTGCTTTTTATACTTAATTAGAGATATGTAACGTCATGATACCTGTAGCTCATGATATGGAGAGTCCACGCTGCCCTTCCATTACAACGAACTGTTGGATGGAGTGCATTTGCTTCTTAGCCATCCAAATAAGGATAAGCAAATAATATCCAGAATAATTGGATTGGTGAAATTTTATTACGAGTGTCTTTTATTTTGCAGTAATCTCTCTGGTTACTTTAATTGACTTTTACGGGGGTGATAACCATTGTTTTAGGGATGATAGCCATTGTATTCTTACTCTGTAAAATATGTGAGCCAAATGCGGATTGTGGACTTCAAATATCTCAGCAGCGAACATTCTCTATTAAATATTTCTTTCACTAAAAATATCAGTTATGTCGTACTGACTTCTGCCCACGTAACTTTCTTAAAGATAAAATATTTTCCCCATAGAACACAATATCATCATCTCAGCTCATATATGTCCCACTGTTGGGCTCGAGCCTCCTCCATAATGAGGGTGAAATTCATTTACTACCACGCTGGTCATACGTGTTGGTTTAGGGTTTTGTTTCAAGGTTTCCTTCTTTTGCCAGAGATGTACAGAATACCCTGCACTGAATACAAAATACAAGATACTTTTAAATTAAGTATTTCAGATACCAGATACAAAACACTTTTGAAAATAGTATCTGAAATACTAGATACAAGATAGGTATCTTCTAAATACTTCTTAAGATAAAAATACTTTTGTAAGAAAACAAGTTTTTATTTTAATGAATTTAAGTTTATTTATGTCAATAATTTGACATTACTATTATTTACGAATAAATCGTGTTAATTGCTGAAATGAGAGGTATAGTTTCAAAACCCTCTAAAGTGATTTTTGATACATTTTTACATTTTTGTACCAAAGGAAAGATTATTCAATTTTATTTGCTATAAGTCAATGCTTATTAATCTAAATCACTAAAATAGGCCATAAATTCAATCTAAAAAAAAATAATGTCAGTTGCAAACGCCGCTAAAATAATTATTTTCAAAGTCACCTAAAATGAAATTGACCAATAACAGCACTATATTTGAAACTCGCGACTTGTAAAACTGTATGGTGATATTATTTGTTTTAAGTTGCTCGCGGATTTTAAAAGAAAGGCATTAAAAATTATGAAAGACCTAGCACAGGCACAGTTTGTTTAAAAATGTGACATAAATGAGATGCTGGACTAATAATAATTTTATAAATGTCTGCTAACATATTACTAAAAGTATTTTGTCAGAAAAAGTATTTATAAAATACTAAGATACCAAACAAAAAGTATCTAAATACAAGATATATAATACATTTCTAAAAAGTATCTTAGATACAAGATGGAAATACGTATTTTGTATCTAGTATCTGTATTTCAGATACTTGTATCTTAGATCAAAGAAAGTCATATCTCTGTCTTTTGCATAGATGTTATATGCGTTTTATATCTCTTAGTCTCCTACGATCACCTATGGGTAATATAGGTGGTGGTGAATTGTATTCTTACTTCGTCACCACACGGAAAAGGGAAACCATTACTAGGATGATCTGATCCTATCCTATGTCCACTCCAGGAAATGGTCTATCTATGTATGTGGCAATTTGAATCCAATTCAAACGATTTACGCGTAATTGAGTAACAAACATCGTCATATTTATAACTCACTTTCACATTTATAATATTAATAAGGATATATATCTAATTCAGATGTTTTTGTAATTTTAAATAAATTGAAACTTAGTAATCTTTATATGGACTTGAACATAACGAAGGCTATTTGTACTGTACTACTTTCACGTAATTATATGCATACATGGTATGTAGTTCAAATAATAATAAATGAAAAATATAATATAATAAATGTATAATCATTTAAACTCGCTACATCCGAGAAGGGCTGACGTAAGCAGAATAGTGAATAGAATGCCGTGTAGTGACGGAGTAAGAATACTATTCACCATCCCATATATTACCCGTGGGTGATCGTACGAGACGACTAAGGGATATAAAACGCATATAACATCTATGCAAGAGAAGGAAAACTCGAAACAAAACCCTATACCAACACGTCTAACCAGCGCGGTATAGTAGGTTAATTTTCCCTCCCACTACCGAGCCCAACAGTGGGATATTTATGGGCTGTGATGATGATAATGAAGCAGAATAGAGAGTCAATTAATCGTAAAACTTAAACAGAATGCTATGCATTTTGCTTAGTTTATCAACTTCAAAAAATCATATTTAATCGATAACTGCGCCGGCCGTCTTCTTTAAATTTTGCTGCACAAAAAAAATATAAGACAACACCCAGCGTTAAGGAAACAATTTTTGTATTGCGGGGGACTTTACAAACGTAATTAACGAACACAAATTACACCCAGACTCAGAACAATAATTTGTCGCACAAAGTAATTGCGCCGCGTATATGAATCGAACCCACGATACTGGTTGGTCGGTATGTTGACTATTATGTCTTCCATCAGTCAAATTTTTATTTATAAAATAGTAAAAACTTTTCAAGTACATTTAGATCATCATCATCATTCTCCTACTCTTATCCCAATTACTTGGGGTCAATACAATATGTACTCTTCTTTCATATTACATATTGTAAAAGTTATTGGCAATAGTTTTATGACCGGCCGCCTGCCAGACGTCAAGCCTCTTTGGAAATGTAATTATTGACGAAACGGCTTCAGATGAAGTTGGCCCAGACCGTTATAAGGGTCTTAGTCGTCTTTTACGACATCCACGAGCAAAGTAAGGGTTAGTAGTATTCGTAGGCGTTACCATACAGCTATATTATATTTCAGATGTTTGGAATAATCTTTCCAGCTGACTAATTTCGAAAGTAAACGTTTCGTATCAAAAGCAAACGCTCGGCGATCAGCGTCCTAAAACTTACCACATTTCAGCTAAAGTGCCTTTCGTTTCGAATGCATTGTAAATCGTTCGAATGTACACGACGGCATTAGCTAATGTACCTATTTAATTATGAGTATAATTTTAAAACTTAGATGACTGCACAGACGGCGCAGAGGGGAATCTATCGTGACAAATATCGTGGATAAATGCAGGACAATTTTTTGTTCCAGATACATCTGCTTTGGCGTAATCTGTTTTACTAATCGTATGTTCGAAAAGTATCCCACAATACAAGGGTTAGTTACTTATAGTAATATGTTATGTTTAAAAATGAACTTATCATTTAAAATATATATACCTAAGTATATAATACCCATCATTGACATTATCATGGCATTGATGATGTCACAAGTTCACAACTGTTTAAAAGAAATATATTTTTATAGTTTTATGCATCTATTCCTAAATTTATAGTCTATAGTTTCATTCTATAGTCTATGGGTAGCATGCATATACACATACATACATTCAACCAAATGATTTTCTCATATAATACGGGGCTAGAGTATTGACAGCTTACTGGATATAAAACCTTATGTTATACTTGCTACTGCTAATTTTATGGTATCAAAAACTGCCCATTTTTAATTAACACTAATTGAATTAACAGCTCACCAATGAAAGATAAAAGTTACATTCATCTATAGATAGCAAATTCTTTAAGTAGTAGCCAAAGCTATTATTCGCGGTAAAGATATGTAGTTTAATCTGAAATATTTTATTTTTTGGACTTAGTAATTTTATACCATATTAGATATCCATTCAATTCATAGTCACTAGGAAACATAATAATTTGATAATTGGAATTTGTAATTCCTCTTTATCATTTCGGCTTACACATATCCCTCTACTGGACTTGAGTCCTCTTTAGAATAGGGTGAAAGAATAAATAAAGAAAAACCCTGATCAAACCTGTTCAACCAGCGTGGTATAGTAGTTCAACTTTCCTCTTATTTTGCAGAAAATTTGAACCAAACAGTGGGTCATATATGAGCTAAAATGATGCTTCGTCTAAAGGCACAACAGTATTTCATAAAATCTACTGATGGTAAAATAAAATCTTGAATATAGTTTTTATCAGTATGCACATATTTATATAGATACAAAGGCAATGGAATGTCAGTATTATGTTTAATTAGGCATTCAATAAAATTGTGTAAATAATAGAAGTTCTTACAAGTCTTACATTACATTGTTATAAATAAGTATTTTGAAACAATTAATTAATGTCTAAATTTCCTATTGTTTATTAATTAATTGTCTATTAATTAATTAATGTCTAATGTCTAAAAAATCATACCTCTCCAGGGATATTTTAAATATACAATTAACAATAATATTTTAATATATGTATTATCTGAAAAAATTTTAACAAGAGTATTCGTGTAGGCCATAAATAATGTTTGTTGTCTCAGATATTTTTCTAGAATCATCAAAGCTGATTAAACAGTTTTATCCTGAACTTGGCCAATATCACCTAACAATGAATGTTCAATAAATATCAAGAACGGTTGATAGCAAACATGCAGCCAGTTGAAAAAATTCAGTCAAAATTCTCTTACATCTATAGAAAAATCTTTACTCTTCTGATTACAGATAAATTTAGTTAAGAACAGAAAACTTATGAATCTTATAAGAGAGAAAGAGTTAGGTAAGAGAGATGAGATATATAGCTTTTTTAGTCTATTATAAAACAGTGGAGTTCAAGGATGATGTGAGAATAGATTTCATAATTCAGTGTAGAAGACAAAAATATAATTAATTCTGTACTTCTGTCTTACTTATATTGTATGCATAAAAATTTAATCATCAAATAGCATATTAATTACGGGCTAAATCTGTTTTCAAAATTAAATATTCATAACCAGTGCTTAAATAATAAAAAAAAGAAAAGCATTAATTTATAGTTACAAATATGAGAAATCATAAATAGATATACAAAATAAATATTTAAAAATTTATTAAATGCAAATTAAGCATTAATTTAAAACTGATAATTATAAATTAATGATAAAAACTATGCTGTGTTCCACAAGGTAAGTTTTATTTGATCATAGAAAAGGTATATACCAATTTTATATATAAATTGATATAAATAATGTGGGCTTAATTGTAATCTATGACAGAAACACGAAATAGACAACTAACAATTGTAAAAGATACGTGTAAACACATAGCCTAGCCTTGTTTCAAACTAGGAATACGACGCTGCAACATGTAATTTCTAGAAAATAGAAAGTCCACTTTTTTGTACTCACCAACGTGTTCTGATATCCTAATCCAGATTCATCATCCGAATTGTCCTCTTTGTTTTGTGGAGACTTCATTTTTAAAACCGCGGTTTCAATTTTTATCACAGAAAATCGCAAAATTCAAAACAATGCAAACTCGGTAACAGCAATTGCAACGTTTCGCTACTTTTTTTTTAAATGTATATAACAGCGTCAACAAATCACGTTATCCAGCACCAGTGGGCCATTCTCTAGATTCATATACAGTACAAGAAACGTAGGCGTATACTAAATTCAGCGGTCATTAAATAAATACGATTTCGTGAAAATTACACTCACGTACCGGTACACAGTACTAACACGAAATACGTTCAAACGCAACCACATCAAACAACCGACTGACTAAATGACAACACGGTTGACAAAAACTTGACAAGTGACAGTGTCCATTCAAAAGTTTTATGGTTGACCATGAACTTGAACTTAATAGTTGTTTAATCTATTTAGAGTCGAATTTCAGCCAGGGAAGTATATATTTACTTAACAATCCATTAGCAAACTTTCTTTAAATTAACAGGAAAACGTGAATAGAACACGGCACAAAATACACATCAACGTCACAATATTCCGAACGCGACTAATCTCTGATTTATCAACGTTCCGTTTCACATGTGATTTGAAGTTTATTTAACTTTTCATATAACACTCATACTTGTTACGTACATTGTACGGTTTTATCAGATTAATTTGCAAAATACTTGTGATTGTATACCTACATAATAACTATTTCCATCTCACACACACAACAACATATTAAAGTGACATTTGACATTTTGCACTTGCAGTCTCAATTTAGGAGCTTAACATACTTTTAGAAACTATGACTTTTATTAAAAGCCATATTTTATTTCATTTAACTTTTCAAACCTTGGATATTGAGATTTTATATAAGACGAGCTTGCTATTATGTTGTTAGCTTAATAATGGTTTTCTAAGGATAGTTCATAATTCACCACATCTAAAAATTTCAAGATGTTCAAATTAAATTTTTAGAGTACCTAGATCACAAAAGATATAAAGATATTTTTGTTTATGCATCCTGTCTGAATGTTCTTTACGTCCTTGGACTTTATTCTTCATTCTCTTTTGTGTAATTGAATAACAATTTACCAAAGTTAATTGTATCGAATGATAATCAAATACAGTCCAATTAAATTCATCATTTGTTATTAATGCAATTAAGTAGTGCTATTATTTTAAACAGTCTAACAATTAAAATTAAAAAGGAAACCTGTAATCAACTAAATTTGAATTTTTGAAGCTTTTTTAGTTTCTCGCGCGTTTTTAGTTTCTCAAATTACTTTATGATATTTAAATTCAGGGTATCTGTTAGTGATATTCTAAGAAATACCATAAATACTAACTAGCCTGAGTAAAGGCAATAAATAGAATAATAATAAAAAGCCTAAAATGCCTATCGTTACTTCTTTTATTTTTGTAATGGCAATCGGCTACTAATACGAGCCCATAATTGACAGTGGCTGCTGTGGTTTTGTGAAGCAAATTATAAAATTTTCTTCATAAATTACTAGCTTCTTCACATTGTTAGTGTCTTCGAATTAGTCATTGTCCACCAGTAAGTCAATTCATTGCCTTAGATAGTTGTTAACCATAGTGCTAAAGGTATCTTATAGGAATTATGGTGGAAAATGAAAACGTTTCTAATATTCATAAAACATATTCACTACATATATAGGTAAAATCCCATTAAATAGCTGTGTGGTAGCGGCTACGAATACTACCAATCCTTACTTCGCTTGTGGATGTCGTAAAAGACGACTAAGAGCCTTATAACGACCTAGACCAACTCTATCTGATGCCGTTTGGTCAACAATTACATTCCCAAGGAGGGTTGACGTATAGCAGGCGGCCGGTCATAAAACTATTGACAATACACATACATGCATATCATAACGCCATAACCCTTGCAGGGTAGGCAGAGAGAACAGAGTGCCAGAGAACTCTATCCTTGCATACTTCACTCGCTTCCTCAACATTCATAATTTTCTTCATACATGCTCGCCGGTTTCGGAGACTCTTGACTCCACCTTCCTTCAGTACGTGACCAATCTGGTCTAGATAGGTGAGTCCCGGTCTCCCCCGGTACCTACATCCTTCCACTTTCGCATTGTATATCTTCTTAACCAGACGTTCGTTCGGCATTCTTTCCACATGTCCGAACCATCGGAGCATTCCCTTTCGCATCTTTACACCAATACTCTCTTTTATACCTACTATACTATTGCCAATCACTTTTACAATAAGTACTATGAAAGAGGAGTACATATTGTATCGACCCCAAGTAATTGGGATAAGAGTAGAAGAATGCTGATATAAAATCCCATTCAAATACGGGTATAATATACACATATATATGTAAATGCAATGAAAATTATTTAATATACATACACGAAACTTTGATATTTTTGTCAGAACTATCGTCCAATCTATCGTTAAATAGTATTTTTATATTAAAAAGATAATGATACAATTTTCCAAGATAGATAATAATCTAAAAAAAAAGCGAAACAAACGCAAAGATGGCGCACTTATAGTTCCATCCTCGATCCCTGGTCTAGCAACATTCTAAATTCAAATTCTAAATCATTAGAAGTTTAATTGGGGCTATCTGCAGGCTTGATAGTAAGTACGATACGTGTAATTACAAAAAAAAAGAAATTAAAAAATACAGAGCAAATGAATTACTTGATAGCATAAAAACTAGATACTTCAGCGATAACACCTTTCTTTATATAGTAGACAATTGACCTACTTGACTAAGTATAATACTTTAAGTGTATTTTTTTTTTATATAATGCAGTTTAAATAAATAAAGAAAAATAATTCATTTTTCCACTCATAGAAAGGACATATTATTACAATAAAAATATAGAGGGAGTTTTTAACTATATTTAAATATGTAGGTATATGCTGGTGGCTACGAATACTACCCATCCTTACTTTGCTCGTGGATGTCGTAAAAAACGACTAAAAGCTTTATATCGAGCTGGGCCAATTCCCACCTGTTGATGTTTGGTTAACAATTACATTCCCAAGAAGGATTGACGTCAGGCAGGGGGCCGATCATTTTTATTTTATATTTTATTTGTTCACGCTGTGAAAACGCATTTACGCGCTATCCTCCGCTAGTGAAAGACGAGAGGAGTGTGGGACTCGCCGGCCAGCTGCCCGGCCGAAATACCCACTAAAGCCACAGCAGCCTCTTTCGCCTATTCGATCCCTGACATCCCAACGCTTGGCCGTCAAGGTAGCCCTGTCGTTATTCAAAACGGTGGAAGGCGTTGCACAAATCGGCGCTTTCTCCTCCCTGGCCGCCCACGGAAAAGTTTCCGAGTTAAAATCGAAAATAATCCAATATCAACTTGCATCAGCCTGAAATCATCATCATCTTCTTAGCACATATACGTCCCAATTCTGAGCTCGAGCCTCCTCTATAATAGGAGGGAAATTGACCTACTATACCATGTCGGTCTGGCAGATTGATATAAGGATTTTTATTTCGAGTTTTCATTATTTTTATACATGTTATATGCATATCCTTTAGACATCTTTTACAATTCCTACAAGCATGATGACGTCACCACACGAAAAAACAGCCTCAATAAATATTTTTCTATTATTTTGTTTTATATTTTTGAAGATAACAAACCCGCAGGAAGGTACAAATTCTTGTGTTACAGGATACTTTACAAATAGATAATGAATACAATTCAAGGACACAGATTACATTTAGACGATAATTATTTTTGTATAGTAACATTCGCCCCGAAAGATCGGTGTCTAGACCACTCCATCATTTTTGCAGTATTGTGAAAGAATTGCGCAATACTCGAATATTTCGAACAAATAAAAAAATATACTATCATCATCATTAATGCTGTTCCACTACTGGGCTTGAACCTTCGCAATGGGAGGGAAATTGAGTTAGTGATGCTATTCAGGGAGGTTTGTATTAGTGTTGCCTAAATGCAATACTCTTGCGAGTCTCGCAATTCTTGCAACTTTCGCTGTTAAAATAACACAAAGTCATTTGGTTTGATAGAAATGAAAAATCCACATAGAAATGAAAAATCTAACTAAATTAATGAAATTCCATTCGTCTAGTGGCACTATATAACTGTACAACTATCAATAATCCGGTATATACTACTTAACGGGAGTGGGGCTATAATCACACTGATCTATCATGAGATTGTTTAAAATAACATCAAATTATTTCCCCGTGTACTGGTATTAAGAATATAAAATGTTGATAATACTTTCTTTGCCAAAAGATTCCTAAAATGCTATCTAAAGGAGCACTGCGAGCCTCTTGCAACAACAAATTCAATCAACATTTTGTATTCTTAAAACCAGTATACGGGCAAATAATTTGTTGTTATTTAAACAGTCTCATGATAGATAAGTGTAATTATAGCCCCACTCCCGTTAAGTGGAATGTACCTAATTATTGATAGTTGTACAGTTAGTGCCACTAGATGAATGGAATTTCATTAATTTAGTTGGATTTTTCATTTCTATTTCGATTTTTCATTTCTATCAAAACAAATGACTCTGTGTTATTCTAACAGCGAGAGTTGCAATACTTGCGAGACTCGCGACTTGCGAGAGTCTTGATTTTGAGCAACACTACACACAGCATTCCGTGAAAAAAATACATATACACACCAATTCTCATAATGATCGGTCAATTAGTTTCTAAGTTTAGCGATGTCATATATACAAACATACTCTTTAATAGATATAGATTATTATTTATACAAAAAAAATATTGCGATCGTTGCAAATAACAGTCTGATTTAACGCCTAATTACACTATATAATGTTATTCGTGCTATTTATAATCGTTTTATAAGAGGCAGGTTTATAGTTAAAAAGTCACAGCTGTTTTTATCATGTTACGCAACCAACAAACGTAATGAATGTACTCAAATAGATAAAGTTTAACAACAGATTTATTTTTTTCTGATACCAGCCAGTGTTTATCGTAGTCCTTCGATCCGGTCAAAGCCAAGGTTATTATTTAAAAGTAAAATGTTTTATGTAAAAGTTGAAACGTCTAAATTGGAAAGGAGGTTCTAACTTGCATTAATTTTATACACCAAAATCATTTGTTTGTTTCAGTAACGTATTTTTAAAAACCGCTGCTGATAATATAAGTTGAGAAATCGAAGTATCGGAGCTCCTATATCTAGTCCTCCAAGTAGTATTCCAAGTTTCCGATTATATATTCCGATATGAAAATTCAATAATTGCAAAAGAGTATTTGAAATAAAATTATTTTTACAGATTTTATCCCTACGTTTTGAAGACTTAAAGACTAAGGAAATAATTCTTGTATTACAGATTTAACAAATCATGCAATTAACGCAGACAAATTACACCCAGACTCAGAAGAACACTTTGTGGATTGCACCAAATATTGTCCTGCGTGGGAATCAAACCCTCGGCTCTGGCACGTAAGTTCGATATGTTAACCACGGTATTAGTGCTGTCAAAATTTCTACTTTCTAAAAATCGGGAAATAAAATATCAAATACTAATTCGTTAAAATTATAAAAATACTTACATTCCAAATAAGAAATAGATCGTTTCCGTGTGGTGACGGACGTACCATTTACCATTCTCTTTTTCGCCTATAGTTGTAGTAAAAGAAGAATAAGGAATATAATATGCAACCTCATTACCTTGGATTCGACCTTGGTTGGATGACACGGTGTTGCTAAGCCTATCTATTAGCACTTAAGGCGTTGTCGAAGTACAGTGCTAAAAAGAGTAAGATTTTGGTTCGTAAAACTGACGCCGTAGGCGTATACGTATGCCGGGCGGGCCACCGAAGACAAAGATCGGGTACCGGTGGCCCGCTCGCACGGCGAAGAGAGGTGCTTGCAGGGTGGGTCTATGGGGTTGCGCGCCGCCTCTTTCGTCGCCCCGGACCTATTTGGCGAGGCGCGACCACGTCCATAGCCCACCGCAAACAAAAAAAAAGGCTACTATACGTATAACAGAGATATTACTCTGCTTATCATCTTAACAGAGCGTAAGCAGTTTTAAATACTGGGTTCATTTGGTTACCGAAGTTCTAAGCAACCACCAGGACATTTGTCGCGACAGTGCACAGGTTTACTCGATGTAACGAGGTGATCAAGGTCACCTTATTCAAGACTTTTGCCAATCATTCTAAGCCTGTGGAACAGTTAATGCTTGCACGTGTATTGCGATCAGCACGTGCAACATAGTAATGCGCTCAGGATACTGTTGACGCTGCCGTGGCGTTGCAGTACGTCTTCTATGTTCTAAACTCTACATAAAACCTTAATCCTTACTTCCTTACTAATATTATACATGCGAAAGTAACTCTGTCTGTTTGTCGCTCTTTCACGCCAAAACTACTAAACTGATCTAAATTAAATTTGGTACACAGATAGTCTCGAGCCTGATAAAGGACATAGGCTACTTTTTTAATGCAAAAAAGGCTTGTAAAGGTGGATGAAAAGTTGTAAGGAAGTATCGTCATTTTTAAAGCCAGAAGCTTGAAACTCATTTTTAGGCTATTGCTTAGATATAAATAAATATAACATTAACATTTTGTAAAAAATTCACCCTAAAGGGATAAAATAAAAATAGGGGATGAAAAACTTTAGGAAAGTAACCTTTTACGCGAGTGAAGCCGCGGGCAGAAGCTAGTAATGTATATATTGTATGCTAACACTGATTTTTCACACACTATGGGTATTGTCTACATTAAATGATAATTATTATTGTATCTCCATAATTATTTGTGGGAATTTCCAAAGGGAAAATACTCGGTTCTTTGTGAAACTGATACGGGGGACTGATATAACATGGGTGTAACACGCAGAGGCCTTTGGAGAAATTACTGATGACACTCCATGTCTTTACAAAAGTCTCGTGAAGCGCTAATGATAGGTGTAAAACTATTGTGTGACTTATATAAAATTATTATTTTTCAATATTTTTATTATAAATTTTATTATTACCGCATTCGTAACGACGACGTACGAGAGCGAGTAGGTATGAACCGTATGAAAGAGAGTATTGGTGTAAAGATGCGAAAGGGAATGCTCCAATGGTTCGGACATGTGGAAAGAATGCCGAACGAACGTCTGGTTAAGAAGATATACAATGCGAAAGTGGAAGGATGTAGGTACCGGGGGAGACCGAGACTAACCTTCCTAGACCAGATCGGTTATGTACTCAAGGAAGGTGGAGTCAAGAGTCTCCGAAACCAGCGAGCGTGTATGAAGAGAATTATGAATGTTGAGGAAGCGAGTGAAGTATGCAAAGATAGAGTTCTCTGGCACTCTGTTCTCTCTGCCTACCCTGCAAGGGATATGGCGTGATGATATGTATGTATGTATTTTAAATTATCTTTTATTACAATTTAATCTTCATTTACTTTCACGAAATCTTCCAAGACAAAATAAGTTTTGGCATTCCTTTGGGAGGCTTACTTAAGTACATAGGTGCAACACAGAGCCCTTTTGAGAAATTTAATCTATAATGGGATGTGACATTTACGGGTGACTCTCCACATTTGTAAATAACACTCGTGGACTGCCAACGATAATTGTAAAACTGGCAACGGATTTTATTGCCTTTATATTTAGTTTTCTTTTTCGCGACGATTCGAAATCTTCAGTATTCATTGTCTCGGGAGGACCAGTACTCCCGTGACCATGATCGCTAAAAAAAGCTTAACTTATTGATTTAGGTAGATATTATTATAAAATATTTAAATAGTGGTACGACCACGCTGTTGACAGTTCTCTGTCTACAACCGCGGGCCGGTTCGTCCGGTGTAGTACCACACTCTCGCAGAAGATCGACGTTTGAGTAATGGCAATGTGCTATTGCGCTTCGTTCGGTGAGCGAGAGAGCCGGAAGCCCAACTGGGTAGGTTTGGGGATTTTATTGGTCGGCAGCGGCCTAAGCGGCAGTGACACTTACCATCATTTGTGCTGCTTGATTGTTTGCCACCATAAGCAATAAAAAAAATATTAATATCGAATATTAATTAATGGTCCTTGTAATAAAGGAGTAAGAATATAATTCACTACTCAACTTTTTGTCCCTGAGTAACATAAAAGACTACGAAGGAATATAATATTCAGATATAACAACTATATAAGAAAAGGAAACCTCCACATAAAACCCTATACTATGCCTATATACCCACAGACCTACCTGTGGTGTAGTATAGTAGGTCAATTTCCCTCTTATTACGGAGAATGCGAACAAAAGCAACATCACATGTTAAAAATTGTTTATTATTAATTTGTAATTATATAATATGATTTAATATGTGTTTAATTTCAGATAACACGCTCACTATATTGTAGGCCAAGAAGTTAAAGGGGTCGGTCTCAGGTTGAACTGTTACGTTTGATTAAATATTTATTTTCGCAAAGAGAGATTTCGGTAAGATAGCAGAGTGAGAATATTTATTTTCGCCTCCATGTGAGATGGAGAGATGAGATGGCAGAGTGAGAATAAAATGAAATAGTCGGGGAATAGTCCGTCTCGGGTTGAGAGTCCTCAGCGCTCACCCACAGTCCGGGTAAAGTTGTCATAGCCATCTGAGGCTAACAACTAAGTCACACAAAAAAAAAATAGTCCGTCAACCGCAGAGAGGCTGACCGCGTGAGGGCGACGTGCGATGCCCCGGCAGTTAACTAGGGCGTCGACGGTGGATGATACCTGGAAGTGTAACCCGCTGTGCTGGCCACGGATTGCAAGGAAGCGGTACCAGTGGCCGCCCCAATGGCGATGGGGAGGGAATGCGGTGGGTTATGTAGCCACGCGCTGTCCTTCCGTCGCCCCGGACAGAACGGACGGCGTGTGTCCGAACTATATCCTATCCAAAAAAAAGAGTGAGGATAGAATCATCATAATCTCAGCTCATATACGTTTTGCGGGGTTTGAGTCTTCTCCACAATAACAGAAATGTTGAACTACCACGCTGATGAAACGACTTGACATAGTTTTTTATTTCGTGTTTGAGACGTATTGACATAATCTTCTTGTAATGTTATCTGCTTGCATTCCTTAGTCGCCTTTTTCTATCATACATGGGCAAGAAAAGTTTTGCTTTTGGAAAATTAGGTGAAATATTCATTCCTCTTCGGTTATTTGATTTTTAACTTTCCGACTTTTCGAACACTTTACAATTTTATTTCAAATCCTTGGAGAAAAATAAAAATTGCTAATAGAGAACCATAAGTATAGACAAATGCCGAAACACGTATTTTTTTTATTGAAGAGCACTTGTTTTTAAATTGACAACAATAGTTTTGTTTTTCTGTCAATACAAACTTTGCTAGTACATTGTATCCTGATTAGGATTGAATTTCACAAAATCCTTTCTTAATGTGTCTATATGTCACAAAAAGAAACTATTTCTGATATTTACGCAAGTATTTATAAAATCCGATTACGAAATGAAAAATGATGTCACAAGCGGGATTCGAACCCGCGCCTATTGGGATTCCGGCCCAATCGTGCTGCCACTACACCACCGTGACTAATTGTAGGACATGCAAGTTTCACTTCGTATTATATTTACGTCTTAAAGTGACGGTATGCTATCTACCCGACAATGTTTACGCAAGTATTACATATTTGAAATAAAATTACTTTTACGGATTTTAACGTGATAGAATCCGTATGAGTAGTTTTATTTCAAAGAAAATATTATCAAAATTTAGTCTATAACTGTAGTAGTTTCGTCTCGGCGTTGATGAATCAGTAAACCAACTTCTTCACATATACTTATTTAGATATAAGTATCACTCTATCAGACGTATATGTATAGGAATATAAAGATATATAAACTTTAGAACAATATCTACCATAAGAGTAGTACTTAGTTTAAAAAGTCTCACAGTGAATTACTTTCTTCCTGCTTAAAAGAATATGTCGGTCAGTAAAGTTCTTGAGATGGGCTAGTTTAGTAACCTCATTGCAACATCCCTTCCGGGTGATAGATGACTCAACTTGAAGATTCCATTCTACGCACAGAGATGATTTTTTTAAATATTTTGTTTATTGCTGAGTTCTGGCCATCTGGATTATATTTTATGACAATAGGGCAGCGAGGAAAAAGAAGGTAGCATAGAATTCTATAATACAGTGTGAATTTTTCAGTCTTTTTTTAAAAATCCACTAGTATTATGCGTAGATATAATTTCGATAAAGATTTCCAATAGATGACCAGGTAAAACATCTCTTAAAAAGACGAAAATGGGTACAGCACTAAGGGATAAATCATTGTATCGCGGGGGACTTTATAAAAAGTATAATATTTTTTTTAGACTTTGGATGTTAGTTTCGGAAAACTGTACTAACATTGAGGGGTAGTGATGAGAACATAGGATTCTTCATTTAAAATAACGGCTTCCTTGAGGCGTTGCTGAGGGTCGGGTGTACCCACGTTAATTCAGTTGGTTATTACCCGATGCAGTTTCACATTTCGATGGCAAGGGTAACCTGCTGGGCCAGTCACGGATGTCAAGGCGATGGCGATGGAGAGGGAGCACGATGGGTTATGTGCTGCACTCTGCCCTGCGTTGCCCTGGACAGCATGGGCAAGTTGTGATTAGATTATAGTATGCCAAACAAAAACGAAAGAGTAATCTGTCGGACTGGCTACCGAGGGCAAAGAATCGCTACCAGTGGTCGCTACCAGTGGTCGCTACCAGTGGTCTCGTGACGATGGGTAGGGAATACGCTGGGTTATCGCGCTGCAAGCTGCACTTCTGTCGACCCAGAGACCCAGATAGATTGGGTGGAATGTCTGCAGACAAAAAAAAAAAGAAAATGTTTTCATGAAGTTTTTATGATATAGTCATTTATTTTGTTGGTTTTTTATAATCGACTCGAATAAATTTGGTTGTTCTAGTTTTTGAGAGCGGGTAAACTGGACTGGGTTTATAAGTGTCGCAATTGCGATCGGCGGGCGGGAGTCGGGGATTCCACCTCGGGCGCTTGTCGCAGCGAGACGCATACGAGAGTGTTATTACCCCAGCCCACGGATTCCCGGCCAAGCAGCCTCCATTGTCGCTAGTCGCCTGGAACTGGATCTCCTCCGGGACGCCAGAGGTGGAGTCTCATCCGGCTCACCGCCATGGTGGCGTCTGAGTTGCTGCAACGTCGCTGGTCATCCTGGGGCAGACCACCGGCTGTCGCTGATCATCCCGGGGCAGATCGCCAACGCGGCGACAACGACACTGCTGATTTCGCTGGTCGCCAGATGCTGGATCCTCGGAGTCATCAGGGATGTGTCCGGACCAGGCAGACCGCCAGGACGGCTAGGCTAAGCGCAGAAACTCCGTAAACCCTGCCATCGAAGAATCAACTCTTCAACCCAAGGACCCGGTGTCCTTAAACATCGGCGCTGACACCACGATCAGGATCAAAGTCACCATATAGAAGATCCGCCTTCGGAGCTAAAATTTCCACCGTCCGCTCACCTCGCCTCTCTCTTCCTCTTGTCGCTTCGTCATATATTAAAAAAAAAAGAATTTGATGTTTACGGTTTGACCAGAAGGCAGAGAGGAGCCGCATGGGGCCTCGTAGTGCTTTGTTGTCATTCCAGACAGCTGAGAATAATACGTTCAGATCATAATTTGCACTAAAGGGATTCTTCCTATAATAATAGCTATGTAAGCGATGTATAGTCTTTATCATCTTCTGAATGGTATAGATGACATGATGATGACATATTTATCCCGTCATCACACTTAATGACTTGCCTATGACCGACTTATGAGTTCTTAAGTAAGTTTTACATACATTTCCGCATTGGTTTTTGTTTTTTTTCTTCTAAACATTCTTAAACTATAATGACCACTTTGGTAATAATTCCGCATTTATTTTCAGTTACGACATGAGAATTACCTCATTGCTTTTTTTAATAGCAATTCTTGGTCTAATCGGGGTTATATGCGATAACAATAGGGTGATATGGAGTAGGAAAAGGCCGTATTCAGTCCCATAATACGGCTTGCATCTTCTATGTGTATAATACAGAATAGTTTTTCTAAGGATACCTAATTCCTTTTATACTCTTCTACATATAAATAAGGTTATATAAAAAATATAAAATATTTAAAATTTTTAAGCTATAATATCATAAGAGAATGAGGAGATGTCAACATACTTATCACGAATGTTTTAAAAAATATTTATCTTCGTATTTAGTAAGTTAATTCACACATATAATGAAATGTATAAATATTTAACTATGGAATTAAAGGTCATAGCACTTAGAAGGATACTAATAACATGACGAATAGTGCCAAATTCTAGAACACAAAATCCATGTCTATTTAATGGGGGAACCAACGCACTCACTTCAAACGAGGTTTAACGAGGTTCAACGAGGTTTAGATGGATATTTTCTTAAATGTTGAAGGCTTTGGGGGTAAGGAAGACCAAAGAAAAGATGGATGGACTGCGTGAGGCACGACATGGATAGTCTGGGAGTGACTGCAGAGATGATCGTATGGAAAAGATGACATATTGCGTCGACCCCATGTAATTGGGATAAGAGCAAGATGATGATGAGAAGGATACTTTCTTCGCGGTAGGCAGTGGTTCGACTCTGCCCTCATGTTGTTAAGGTCTATCTGTAGTAGTATCACTTATCATCAGGTGTGCTGCTTGCTCGTTTGCCGCCGTTAGGCAATAAAAAAAAAAAGAACAAAACATACATTTATTCCCTCAGCTTAGTTCGGTGAGTGAGAGAGTTGAATACCCAAAATTGGGTCATCATCATATCAGCTTATATATATGTAGAACATTTCACTCGGTTTGAGTCTCGTCCACAATTGGAGGGAAATTGGTCTACTATTCCATGCTGGTCAGGTGGGTTGGTATAGGACTTAATTCGAATATTTTTTTTCTGCTGCTGATGTTTATATGTATATTATATTTCTTAGACATCTTTTACGATACCCACGGAATTGTATTCTTACTCCATCACTACTTGATTGCACCTGGAATTGCATAAATCTATGAGCTGCAGTTTCTACTTGCCTGTTGGTAAATTGCTCATGTGTCAGTAAAGGTAATAAAAAAAAAGATTGCTTTTACATCATCTGTGATAAAATGTGCTTTCCTTTTTCTTTTGCAACATCTTAGGGGGTGCCAATTAGTTACTTGAAGCATTTTTAAGGATTTTTCGATTCACCCTCCTCCTTTGATGAGATTTCGTGACATATGTATCTATCCTTTTCCTCGCTTCTCCAATCTCATTTGTGATGTATGAAATATTTATTTTAAAGATATATTAAAAGAAACTGTTTATTTTTACTAAGTCTAGTAAACCCCCTATCTCCTTCACGTAACTTTAGTGAGATTCGGCGGGACCATTATTCCGTCCCGTAATTAATAGATCTCCCTTACTAACCCTTGAGTCTCACCTTGAAATTACGTTACCCATAGGAGGTATCGTAAGAATCGACAAAGGAATGAAAGCGAACAAGATCACAAGCGAAGAAAAACTCGCAACAAAACCCTATGCCAAAATGCCAAAACTATGGCTCCTGGGCAAGGTGCAGGTGCATGCTTATATCCTTAATCTTGAGAAGGATAGTCCCCAACGGTCCTTGGCCAATACTGGTACGTATAATATATCCTGCGACGTTGTTGAAAAAGATGAATCCGTTTAGATATTGAAATGAAACCTAATAATAAATTGTTGGAGAGTACGAAACTATAAAAAAATCTTAAACTATAAAACTCAAGCATGCCCTCATTATATACGATGCAAAAGTAGGACATTATTCGGATTAACTAAAGCCATTGCAGTAAACTTGAAATATAATCTTAGACTTAGGCTACGCATAATCTACAGATTATACTAGTATTTAGGAGAATTTTGTTTGTTTAAAAGTATATTTTATGATGTTGATTAACGATTTTATTAGACATTTTTTTATGCGCGTCACTCGTATAAAAAGCAAAAGCGTGATAACAAGCAAGTATTGTCATTGTCACGCTAGATACCATACATTTAGCTTCATCAGCTAATACTCGTACACGTCCCACTGTTGGCTTCCAGTAGTTTTCAGGCTTTTCAATATTATCTGTATTATGGTCTTTAATGATATCAGTGGGCAAGAAACGGGAACCCGAATTATATTTTTACTTCATCACATCATCACAAGGCTAGCATAATATTCTACTGAAAAAAAAAACATAACCATAATTATGTTTTTTTTTCGGCAGAAAAAAGAAGCATAATTTATCTTCTTTACTATCAATGTTATTGTGGTGTAAATACTCTTTGTTTAACTTTAGAATTTATATACTTAAAAACTATATTGACACTTGTCATTATATTACAATGATTTTATTGGAATAAAACCTCGACGGGCATTTGAAGGCGTCATGTGGTGCTTTTACAACAACTGACTTGAAAGCCTAAAAACGTGAAAATATTTATAACTTGACACTGGCACCAATAGCTCGTATATGTAGCTGATTGCCAATACATAAGAGGAAGAAGAAGGGATAAAACCAAATTACATTGGTTTTGTCTTTATTTATATCAGTTATCTGCATATGAAATCCGTTAGTGGTCTTTCTTTTGAGCAAAAAAATAGGTGGTAAAATATATTTGTACATCGTCATCACTCTGGAACCACAGTCACCATTTTCGGCAGAAAATGGGATAAGAGGAGCTTCTCCCAATTACTTGGGGTCGACGCAATATGGCAATATGTAGGTACTGGTACATATTGCAAAAGTCATTGGCAATAGTTATATGACCGGCCGCCTGCCTGACTTGAACCCTTTTTCGGCATGTAATTGTTGATCCAAAAGCATCAGATGAAGTTGTTACAGGTCGATATAAAGCTCTCAGTCCTCTTTTACGATAACCACAAGTAATGAGTTTGTAATATTCGAAGCAGCTGCCACACAGCAACTGCAGCCTGTGGGAAAAAATATCTCTGGTAATGTAACCGAGAATGTCCTCGAGATATATTAGGTTTAAAAAAAAAACACCATTACAACGAATCAAATTTTATTAATTCACATACAACATTAATTATACATGATAACATTGATAAGTTTATTGTTTTTATATTATTGTTTGTAATCAATAAATACCTAAATAAACACAAAGTCAAAGATAGCGAATAGCTTAGTATTTTTGTAAGAAAATAAAACTATTTTTACGGATTCTATCGCGATTGTATTTGATTCTTAATTTCCCGACGTTTCGAACACTTTACAACGTTCATGATCACGGAATCACGGTTAGTCCTCCCGTAACCATGAATGCTGTAAAGTATTTGAAACGTCGAAAAATTAAAAATCAAATGCAAACGCAATAGCTTCCGTAAAAAAGTTTTATTTCAAATGTGTAATCCTCGCGTAAACTTTAAAAATCACTAAGAACACAATATGCATTATCATTTTGGAAGAGCGGAGCAAATGCATAATCGTTATTGGAAGCGATTCCTGGTCTTCGGTGATCTGTACGAATATCTTTTTAAACAATCCTTCCACGTTGGGACGTGAAAGGATGGAAGAAGTAGAAGATGGAATGACGTGGACGCAATAACCATTGGAGCCTCGAACTGAAAGAACTCCTAATTCATTCTCTTTAAAAGAAGATATTCTCATTAATAATTCATAAGCAGAAATTAAGTTCAAATAACCAAAAAAAAACAGTATAGTGGAGTTGGGAATATCCTCTACATGAAATCGAGGTAAACTTCCAAAAAATATGATCTAGTAGTTAAATTATAAAGATCAAAAGAATATATTTAATTTATTACCAAACAATATGATGCAAGAAACTCTAGCTATGATCCACTTAATATTCTCTTAACGTGATTTAATGATATAATCTAAGGGCGGAGATGTGGACATTGGCCATAGAGCTGTAGGGTTATAGTTCAAAAATTTAAAGCGATGGAGTAAGTGAGCTTTGATCGGAGTATCTCTGAAGGATAAAATCAGAAAGGAACATACAACATAGAACTAGAACCACCGATATGGCTCACAAAATTAGCAAGTTAAATTGGTAATGGAGATATGGCAAATATCTGTCGTGGGATTCATAGACGCTGGAATAAAAAGGTCTTAGAATGGAAACTGTTAAACGACTGGTGTAAGATGGATGTACTTTTAAGAAAGACATCAAGAACAACTCAATACAGTGGTACAAATTGAGAGAGGTCTATGTCTTGTACGGGACTCCAAAAATCTTATTGATTTTAACATAGGAGAGATGAAGTATAATTCATTAATAAAAATGAAAGCTTTCGAAGAGAGTATACATATGTAATCATTGTTTTAACATATTTAAAACGTTAAGTAACGTAACTTTATTACAAATAGATGTAATGAAGCTACATATTGTGCTATATTTCAGGGTATTTGAAGAATACCATATTTTAGTATTATCCGTGTCGTGACGGATTAAGAATACAATTGACCACCCCCTATCTTATCCATGGGCGATCGTAAGAGACGACTAAGGGATATAAAATGAATATAACATCTATGCAAGAAAGAGATAGAAAACTCGAAACAAAACCTTATACCAAAACGTCTGACCAGTGTGATATAGTAGGTCATCCCATTATGGAGGAGGCTCGAGCCCAACAGTGGGACATAAATGAGCTGAGATGATGAGTATATTTTAGTAGATATTAAGACTTAAGCTTTGGAAATTGACAGCAGGCACCATTAATTTATCGAGTTATCCAAAGCATAACAAAAATATTCTCGACATTCAGAACTCGACATTCAAGTTTCACAATATTGATTTTTTGCAACGTGTTAAAATAATCAATAATTAAAAATGTGCAGTTTATGCGCTTATTACGTCTTGTAATTCATTTGATATATTTAAATATCTATTTATATTTTTAAATATAAATTTACAATAAACCCAATATAGATGATCTATGTCTTTGATTCAGAAAAAACAGTCATTTAAAAAGAAGATGAGATTTTTCGATCGTCCAGGTGAATTGACATTGGATATGGATGATAAAGAGAAAGATATAAATCATTAAATACAAATCAAAATATACAATAAAGAATAATAACTACAAGATGAGTCAATGAGCAGTTTTTAGCAGGGTGAGTCATTCAGTAATTTTTGGCTTCAGCAATTATGTAAGAGCTAAACAATAACGGGGTAAATCCATCAGATATATTGACCGAAATGTATCCAGTAGATAGCATTTAACACAGAGAACAGTGCCGGGAAAAATACGCGAGAAAATCTATCTATATTTATTGCTCGTGTTTTAGCTTGAGCTGCTTCGGCCGCGTCCTGAAATACAAAGACATTATAATTAAAACTTAAAAGCTGATTGTATTATACTAATTTAAGAAATTGGAACAAATTAAATTAAAAACCTCTAATTAATTTTACTTTAATCACCTTTCGGGTTTGGTGATAAGCATTTAATGTAATAAGGCCAACTGTAGTAGACAGATCTAACCTTAGAATCAGAGGCTACTACCGCGGTGTGGGCATATAAGTTTATTTAATTTGTTAGCTGCAACATCAAGCTCTTAAGTATGTGTTAGAAAGTTATCTTATACCGTTATTAAAGTGCCTAATTTACAGCCTAATAATGAAATAGCTTCTAAAGATAGAGGTACGCTACTGACGGTTGCTGTATGTACCTATAAAGGACGAGCTTGTCCGGAGATAGAATATAGCCATTTGAGTAGTAGCAATTAGCTACTACGCTTAGATCGGTGAGCAACAAAGTCGTATGATGCCCAAAGTTTGCGGTAAACAGTGGTGGTTATTTTGAACAATTCGAACTAATTTAGAAATGTTTAAGTAAAGCTGATCCAAACCAAATAACTCGTAAGTAATCTTTTGAAAATTTAGAGTGAAAGTTAAGTAAATAAATAAACTTGCCAATGATACCATTTCTACTCAGCATTTTCTTTACCTTCTGTTTGCCTGTTCCATCGCCAAGTACGATATTGACCAAACAATACTCCATGAGGGCCATGAACACAAATCTGAAAATATTGAAGTTATAAAGCAAAACATATGCGCTTGATAGAGTAGATATACAGAAAATTGTATTTAGTAAGGAAAAACTACAGTTGAATGTACAAAATTATGGGTATCTGTTATAATTCTCTATTTTGGACAGGACTTTAGGATTCTGTTGTTTCTGTTATTAATTTTATATTCCTGGCAGTCTCTTCAAAGTATTACAATTCTTGCAATTAACTATTACTTAAATTTTCTAAAATTACTCAAACCTAATCGCATTAACTTAAAGTATATTTTTTTTTTGATTTACGTATGCACGTATGCCTGTGCATATAGCCCACATTCAAAACTTTACTATCTATATAATTTTGCATACGTAACATAATTTTTTTTAGGCCTTACTTTAGCTTTATAAGCTTCCAAATTCTATATATGAATAGGCATGATGACAGTAACTAAGAATCACTAAAATAGTGGTTTAATTTCATAATATAGGATACAAAGATTGTAAAAAAGTTCTTGGTTTGTAAATAACAAGTGCGATTAAATTTCAAATATTAAAAATAAAAAATTGAAAATACATCGTTTCCCCATATTGGCTTAAACACCAATCAGAAACGAGTGACGTCACGGTTTCGTTTATTAGTAAATTTTGCTAGCATCGTAGTTCGAATTGAGCTGGTTATCGTATTATTACTCCGCTTACCAGATATTTTGTGGTAAAAAGTTATAAAGGATATTACTTTTATGCTTTTATATATAAGCTTTAGTGATGTAACTATTTATGACGGATTTATCTAAGCAAATAGCTCAAATTTGCCGAGAAGCGACTTGTCGATATTGTCGATATTGGGAAAGTTTTTTTGCATTAAGCAATGATTTTAGCTCAGCAGAATTTCAAAATGTTGGAACTTCCATGTAAGTACCTATTGTTTAATTTATGAATTTAAACACAATATAGAACTCAAATATCATAATGACTTCTAATGTTTACGCGAGTATTACACATTTGAAATAAAACTGGGCGTCCTCCCGTGACCATGATCACTGTACACTTTACAGTGATCAAAACGTCGGGAAATTATAAATCAAATACAAACGCGATAGAATCCGTAAAAGTAGTTTTATTTCAAATATCATAATTACACACATTGTCTCTTTTATGAAAGTGTATTTTAAAGTTATGTTATGATTTTATGAAATAAATATAATTTTTTCCTGTTCATTTTAGATCGTGACGATCATTATATGGTGATGATGCTGTGAGCTATGTTCAGCTTAAGCGAGTTTTGATTGAATTGTAAAGTTTGCCTAAAACATAAGTTTCATGAAATATAGTACGCAGTGATACCTATTAATAATGGATGAAGATGCTATTGTTTCTGTAAAATGTCAGGACTGTGTTGCTTTTCAAGGAGGATGCAAGCACGCTTTTGCTTTCCTCGTGTGGGTGCACCGGAGGAGTGAAGAGCCAGCATGCACTGCTGTCAAATACCTACTATTTGTAGAAATCAAAACTATCAAGAGTTTGAACTAGTTTAAAGTAGATGACAGCAAAAGAGTGGTAGAAAAACTAGTGGTATACCTAGCTTACCATCAAACAGCGTTTTAGATAAGTTTTTGAATACCTATAGGATGAAAAAGAAAACTATATAACTGTGAGTTACTAAAACATGTGATGACAAGCTTACCATTATCAAAGTGAAGGGTTGTTGAAAGTCAGACTCAAGAAAGAAGAGGCCACCGTATACAACAACCAGACAGGCGAGGTCATGGCGGGCAAACCCATATCTACCCACGTGGCAGCATTCAAAGCCACCGGAGGTTTCGTTGACCTTGACGAAGAAACAACAAAGGAGACCGATATAATCACATTCCACACCCCGGAAAACGACTCCATTGTAGTCACCGCAAAATTCACCGAGATCTGACTCACAGAAAAAATTTAGAGCTAGCCAAAACTCTAGAGATGAGTGACACATGATACTTGCCAGACAAGATCACCCTGGTCAATGGCGTCCCGGGATGCGGCAAATCGACTTGGATAATTAACAACTTTAATCCCGCAAGCAATGTCGTGTTAACATCACTGCTCGAAGCCAAAGAAGACCTTCAAGCCAGAATCAGCCAAAGAATGGGGAAAAAGCGGCGAAAAATGTCTACACAGTGGCATCGGCCTTAACAAACGGAGTCAGAACGAGTAAAAATCAAGCGCTCCATAGACTCATAATTGACGAAGCGCTCATCAACCACTTCGGCTCAGTAGTCCAATTAATGCGCACTGTGAAAGCGAAAGAACTCCTCCTAACTAGCGATACAAATCAAATACCATTACCCAAATACCAATATAGATCGGGACAATTTATTTGAATTAAAACACGATAAACCCTTAATATCACCATCGACTACACAGGAACTGTTGTGTACGCATCGGTGCCCCATGGACGTAGCATATGCCCTTCAGAGCAACTACAATGGCATATACTCGTCAAACAAAATAATTAAATCCCTGTATATATACAAATACACCGACGCTGTCATACCACTAGACCTTCCAGAGACGCTATACCTGTCGCACACCCAAGCAGAGAAAGAAAGCTTCAAACAAAAGGGATACGGCATCGGTGAGGGCTCCGAACTGCGAACCATCCATGAAGCACAGGGACTCGGCGCACCAAATGTCATTATCATCCAGACAAGAGACACAGTGCAAAAACTACACAACAGCGTCCAACACGCCGTGGTTGCCATCTCCAGGCATACTAGATCCTGCACTTACTACACAGACACTCGTGGAAACGCCATTTGGAAACTCATGAGGCAGTCCATAGATCAGGACTCTAGTACAATACTGGAATACATAAAAAAGATGGCAATAAAACAAAGAGATCATAGGGTAATTAAAGAGCTAGACCTAACATCGTAATAATATTCAACCAGCACAAACAAAAAACTTGGAGTTATCAACTACTAAACAGAATAATGATCAAAGAGCAAACCACAACAAGCTTTTAAAATGCACATAAGAATAAAACTACTAAGAAAAATCAAAGTAAACAAGAGATTGCCACCAATAACAATATGAAGACTAACGTAGAGAAGAAGAGACAAAGAGATAAAAACATCGAAGCGTATCTTTTCAATTTTTAACCTTTTCATCTTTATGTAATAACGCCACTTCAAGAACAAAATTGAATTATATAACATCAACATAACAATTAATAGATAAACATAAAAAACGGCACGGACAAAAGTCTGTGGATATACAATAATTAAAAAAAAAACATGTGATGACACTTACATGTCTGATTTTCTGAAACAGTTATTGGGTCTGTGAAAAGCAAATATCCAGTGTTATATAATAGTGCAATATAAGATTTTTTTTTAAATATACAACTTTATTAATTTCAAAAATTCTGTACTTGGTCTAATTTTCCAATCTAATAGAGCCAATAAGACAAGAACAACACAATAAAAACTAAGTCTATCTTTTAAAATATTAACCTTACATCCTTGATTTATTTTGTAATAACTAACACTATATATATATAACCTTCAGCTACAGTAAATACACAAAAGTATATAATTTATCTAAATTGGTTAGAGTGTAAGGTAATTATTTTAGCTAGTGACCTATAACGCCCTATTTGTACATGTTGTTTTCCTATTGTACACTAAATGATATTGTAAATTTACAAATGTGTTTTTAGTTTTATAAAACAATAATAAATGTTATGCAACTGTTGACATGCATAGGCATATTTATTTTTTAAGCTTTAACCAAGTATTTCTTACATTTTTCTTCATTGAAACGTTAATAAAACAACTGAATTGCAGTTTTTATTGATGTATTATTAGATTGAGGACCCGCACACCACCATACACGTTAGAATTCATATTATTCATTCATAATTGCACAAAATTATAGAAATTAAGAATTAGAATAAAGAATAACAGCACCACTTGTGAGTGTATACGAAAGCGTGACGTCATAGACAGACGCCATTACTTTTGCACCGTTTTGGAGCGAAATTTAAATTTGTTTTTAAAAAGGTAGTTTTTTTCCCAGATATTAACTTTTTCTAGGGAAATTAGATTTATTTTCATTGCAGTAGATGGTGTAAAACACCGTGGAGTCATTTTTCAACATCAGTCATCATGCCTATTGCCCACGCACTCATAATATTAATTTTCTTATATTACGACAGACGCTCTTCTATCAATTCTTCAGTCCTGATGCCATTTTCAGACTTCTTCTGATACATTCGTTTTTTATTTTGTCTACTTTCATCACTTCATTCGCAGTGGTTTCTCAATGTTGCTTTTATAGATCAATATGATGATTCAACAGGTTATGTTAAGTTGATATTTTTAAATGTTTTTTTTAAGGTACTTTTAATGCTTATTCACCACGTCGGCCTCACCGTGCTCTAAACAATGACGTTCACTGTTGGACATAGGCCTCTCTACAAGAATACTACTCAGAACTATGTTGTGTCACCAACGGCTTTTTGCTACTTTCAAGATGTCATCAATTCACTTAAAGGTTATCTGTCACTGACCTAAGATAGTTAAGAATTTTTAAATAACTAAAGCACCTTCAGACGGACGTCTCAAGAGAACTCTTTGGTGAATATCCTCATTTCAAAGCAAATATTTTTAATGTATTGTTCATAGTGTCTCTTCAGCTCTAGTTTGGGGACATTCCACTATCAAACTGTAAATATACACATTCTTACTAAATTCGTAGATATTTGCTCTAAGTAGTATAGTACCGAAAACCAGGTTCTATCTAAAATATTTATCTTATTTTAAAACAGGGTTGAAATTTGATTTAGATCATGTTATAATACATATTTACTTACACAGTACACACGGACATGAAAGCATCAACTGCCTTCAAGTATGATACAGGAGGCAGTTGTGCTTGAGACTTGGCATGCTGTGTTGATAGAGTGAGCAGTGATGTCACACCAAGGGTCACCCGAGCAGGAGCGGCATCCGGCTTGATCCAGAATGATACCCACTGTATGAAGGGAAAATTTTATATTACTGATCACCCAAGTTAATAAAGGGGTTTGAGAGGCCGCTAAGAGCCACCCAGCTATCATTTCAGATGATTTAGGCAGGGTATGACCGGATCCACCGAAGACAAAGATCGGGCACCGGTTGCCCGCTCGCACGGCGAAAAAAGGTGTTTGCAGGGTGGGTCCATGGGGTTGCGCGCCGCCTCTTCTGTCGCCCCGGACCGATTTGTCGGGGCGCGACCACATCCATGGTCCACCTTGCGAAAAAAAAAGAAACGAAGGGTATGGCCGGATACTAATCTGATAAAACAAGAGTGGGTACTGAGAATTTCAACTTGTTAAGGGACTTGAAAGGTAATGTTTTTTTATGATGCAGTGAAAAATAGTCTGTTCTATTCCTATTCACATGGTGACCAAGTAAGAATACAATTCACCGCCCTTTATCTTGCCCATGGGTCTCGTAAAAGAAGAGTAATGAATAATATATGTCTACAAAATTTGCGCAAGAGAAGTAAAACTATTTGATCAACATAGTACAGTGAATCGATTTCTCTACAATTGTGTTAGAGGCTCCAGCCTAGCATTCAAGTTTGAGCTGAGATGTTCATGATGGTTCTTACTTCTACAACAAGCGAGACCTTAAATTTAGTTATCATTCTCCTACTCTTATCCCAATTACTTGGGGTCGATATAATATGTACCCTTTTTTCATAGTATATATTGTAAAAGTTATTAGCAATATTTTTATGACCAGCTGCCTGCCAGACGTCAACATTCTTTGTGAATATAATTGTTGACCAAACGGCGTCGTTATAAGGCTCTTAGTCATCTTTTACGACATCCATGAGCAAAGCAAGGGTTGGTAGTATTCGTAGCCGCTACTACACAGCTAACGGCACCTTAAATTTAGTATCCATGTCAATTACTACTTTTCTTCTCACCAACATAAATCTAGCTATAAGCTCTTGTATTAACTATTTAACTGTAATTGATTATTGCATTAAATATATAATATTAATTATGTATTTTCTGTTATTGCATTAAATATATAATATTATTTATGAAGAGTTCGTTCTAACGTTTACCAGGTAGTTAATCAAGAAGCGTAATGGTTAGATGGTTGATTTGGGCAAAATATGACGGCCAAGCTCTGAATCGCTGTTTCATAGATTTTAGAGTGCGATTTTTTCGCCCTTGGGTTTTGGTTTGTAAACTTATATTATAATTTTCTCTAAGCTTAGCAACTAATTCACATAATCTCCTTGTTTATTACCATAAACATTTCTTGAATAAAATTAAAGAAAAGGTTAATATAAACTTACAGACATAATGACGATAAGGCAAGTCGGTATATAAGTGTTGAAAAGATGATATCCGAGACGACGTTTCAGCTTAAAGATCACTTCCAGACATGTGAAATTACCTGAAATTATTGAAAGCTTTTTATTATTCCTGTTTTGTTTGGCTTTATGGCTTTATGCCTTGCTCTTCCTCTTGTTACGACTAGATAAGAACTGAAGTGCATTAGCACCCTTGATTACGAAATCTCCAACAGAATGAGCAGCCAAAATCTTTTGGGCAACTTATAACTAATTACAATCGCCAACCCGCATGTAAAGCGTCGAAATTCAGAAATTATGATTCTTTGGGGCACGATAATTTTCCAGAACTATATCACCATTTCCCGTCTGCAATAAGTTCTACCGTAATATATTCTAATTTGCATATTTTTTTTTTACAGGAATCTGGTATTTGGTCGACGAAAGATGTGATTGCAAGGTTTTATTAAGAGCTATTAGAATAACAAAGCTATTGAATAATAGTAAAATTATTTTCTTTAATATCCACAGATTTTGAACGCGTGGTGACAGAATAACGACGCCGTGGATCAAAGATGATTAAGAGATCAAAGATTATATTATTACTCACACTAATAGTTGGAAAATTTCCATCCTCATACTCAATACTCTCAGTATATTGGCTGAAGACGAAGAAATAATTTCCTTCATCTATAGTAATCAATATTATGATATTTAAACGTAGACTTCGCTTGAATGTCAGTCACATAAAAAGGCTAAAAGTCAGTTTAGAGTGCTGTACTCGGTGTTACTCTTCATAATAACATTTAGAATACGGAAATCCGTAGAAGAACGGATGTAGTCGATATAGAAGATTTGTTCGTTGAAGTCGCATGTACTGACAAACGTTGGGATAGAAAAGTTCTCAAGTTGTGATCAAGAATTGGATGAAGCAACTTAGGGCGATCCCCACTAGGTGGATTGATGACACGTTAAACGTCACACGGAGGCGTTGGATGCAAGGGACACAGAACCGTTTTCAGTAACATTCTTGTGGGAAGGCCTATATACATTAGACATCTATGGGCTGATGGATGGATAGAATCAATTTTATGTATTTTTAATACCACACTATGTAAATAATAAATTTTAAATTGTTACATACTAGTTGATTTAATGATCTAAATATAAAGACAACTCGTCAGCCAACAAAAGAAATTTTTTAACTACGAAACCTAAAGTTTGCATGCCTTATGGTAAAATATGGAAGAACTGTAATTTTTTTTATTGTAAGATAGATCATATTTGTACCCATATTTGCAAAATAAATGTTTGATTAATTGATTGATTGAAACATTATTGAAACAATCGTGACAGTCATATTGACAATTGTTCATTTTTTTTATAGCAATTTAGGCTAATACACATTTTAACGATAGTGATATTTGAGTAGGAGATCGCTGCGTGATGCCGGTTAATCCTTGCATTGCTCTTGGTTTCAAAAGATGACTAAGAGTTCCCTAGGCTAATTCCATCTGATACTGTCTGGTCAACAATTACGTTCCCAAGGATAATTAATAGTAGATCAGGCAAGTCGTTCATAAAACTATTGTCAAAACTTTTGTAATATGTACGATGGAAGTATATCCAATATTGCGTCAACCCCAAGTAATTGAGATAAGAGTCAGATGATGAATTGATGATAGTCTAGTAAAAGAATAGGCAGCAACTTTCTCGGTTTCAATCTGTGTGATATATCACCTAACCTTTTTCGATTTTTTTAATAATTCTTGAAATATTAGCTATGGCTTGCAAAGGAAATTCTATTCTCGAAGATGTGTAAAACTTGGCAGGCACTTTACGTCATTGGTTAAACCAACTGTTATTTATGACATTTGCATATAAAATTAATATGGTATGGTAGCATCCTCAAATATCCCGATAACTAGTCTATTTCTGGAATATCGTTATTTCTTTTGATTCTATAGATCAGAAACACTATCCGTAAATATTGTCTCGTCATCTCAAGCCACACATTACTAGACTACTGACCCACTATACCATGCTGATCAAATGGTTTGGTATAGAATGCCATAATCCAGCATCACTACCCCTTACTTTTTTGGAAGTAACTTATAAAACAATTAGAGGTTAATTGCTTAGTTATCTGTTATTGATATTTAGTCAATGCTGTAAAAAAGAAAAATCGAGGCAAAGCTAAGTCTTTTTATCAACACAGCTCATATAGATTCCACTGTTGGGCTAGAGTCTCCTTCATAATAAGAGAGAAATTGACCTATTATACCACGCTGGTCAATAGAGTTGTTATAGTGTTATTTCAAGTTTTGCCCCTCTTTTTGGTCTATGTATATTTAATCCCTTGTCCTTCTTTTACAAACCTTAGTCGTCTTTTACCCATGAAAAAGATGACGAGTGGGGAATTGTATTCTTACTCTGTCACCACACGAAAACTATAAATAAATATATTCTAAAGATTATTTTTAAAAGACCACACTTTTTTTTAATTTTTTTTTTATATTTTTTATTGGTGGGCTATGGGTGCGTCTTGCCCCGCCAAATCGGTCCGGGGTGACGGAGAAGGCGGCGCGTGACCCCATAGATCCACCGTAAAATCCTCTCTCTTCGCCGTGCGAGCGGACCACCGGTACCCGATCTTTGTCTTCGGTGGTCTTAAAAAAAAAAAAAAAAAAGACCACCCTGCCACAAGTAAATAATCCTTGTATTACGGGGGACTTTAAACATGCAATTAACACAGTAAAAATGCACCCAGAACAAGACTTTATAGATCGCACAAAGTTTTTTCTCCTTGGGAATCGAACCCACGGCACTGGCACGTAAGTGCAGTCGTCTAATAAAACGATGAATACACTTCGGTATAATGAAGCCTTGGAGGATATATAGTAACTGTGTATTTTAATTAGATCAGTATTAAATTTTATCAACTAGATACTGTTGATTCTCTTGTTGATAAAACTGTAAACATTGTACAACTTTTAACGTTTTATTGCTAGATATTCCATTAAATTAGGTGATGATATAATACATTTTGTTTATGGTACGCTAAAATTATTAAGCGCATAGTGTAGTTGTTTAAATTATATCAAACTTTTGTGCAAGTTACCGTGGATTCAATCACCACGCAAGACAGTACTTTGTGCGATCCACATGATGATTTGTGATCTTTAAAAATATGTTTATAATGTTCCTCGCAATCATCATCATCATCATCTCAGCACATATATGTCCCATTGTTGGGCTTGAGCCTCCTCCATAACGGGAGGGAAATTGACCGCACTATACTACGCTGGTCGGACGTGTTGGTATAGAATTTTGTTTCGAGTTTTTCTTCTCTTGCATAGATGTTATACGTGTTTTATATACCTTAGTGGTCTAAT
The DNA here is from genome assembly GCA_905163515.2 of Lymantria monacha. NCBI lineage: Eukaryota > Metazoa > Arthropoda > Insecta > Lepidoptera > Erebidae > Lymantria > Lymantria monacha. The sequence continues at coordinate 5,232,715 of LR991107.1, read as the reverse complement.
ATCACCCCTGGTAATATAGGGCATGGTGAATTGTATTCTTACTCCGTCACCACACGGAAAACTACGTTAGAGCTGTGTTTTTTACAAAAGAAAATAATTTACTATTAAAAGGTTAATGACTTTAATGCCCGTTTTCATCAATAACACATAAATATTAGGTAAAATTTAATGCAATATTAAAGACATGTGACGTTGGTTACTAATTAATCCTTACTAATATTATAAATGCGAAAGTAACTCTGTCTGTCTGTCTGTCCTTCTTTCACGCCTAAACTACTGACCGATCTAAATGAAATCTGTTACAAAGATAGTCTAGAGCCTAATAAAGGATATACTTTTTAATGAAAAAGAAAAGGGTTGTAAAGGGGCGTCCATTAATTACGTGAGGCATTTTTGAGGTTTTTTTGACCCCCCTCCCGACATGGTGTGATGTCGTAAGATTTTTCTCGATCCCCTCCTCCCTTCCCAAATCTCACGTGAGATTTTTCAAACCTAGTACTTGGGTTTTAAATTTCATTTAACTTATCGTGCATGCACTTTTACACCAGTTTCTCCCAAAATAAATTACATGATATTTGCCAAGACCCACCTTTCCCCCAAGTGAGTCTTAGTAAGATTCTGCTCGACCCCCTCACCCCTGACTACCTCACGCAATTAATGGACACTCCCAAAGGGGGATGAAAAGTTGTAAGGAAGTATCATCATTTTTAAAGCCAGAAGTTTGAAACTTATTTTTTGGCTATTGATTAGATATAAATAATTAATATGTACAATTAAAGCTAAGTTTTAAATTAAAATATTTACAGAAAAATAAAAGAAAATAGAATAAGGAATAAAAAAATAAATAAATAAAAAGAGAAACAAAAGGCGCAATCAGGCATCGAAAAATTCCTCCGCATCACTGTCCACTGGTAATATACCCAGAAGGCTAGCAGCATTGCCACGTTGAATGGCAATGTTAGCATTTGTGCAAAATATAGGCCAGCCCTCTGATCACGTGAAGCAGCGATTAATTTTTTTGCGATCTCTTTAAATAAAATGCGCGCATTGGGACCCCAAGGGCCAAGAGTTTCGACCCCAAACGGCTCGAAAATATAATTTCCAATAAGGTTATTATACTTTCGCCGTTTGAACTTCTCTGCAGATGCGGCAGCAGCGCCAGCACAACCTGACGTGTTTGGAAGATGTGATGGCGCAAGGGTGTCAACGCAGGTCGCGTCCCACACCAAAGGCCTACCCAACCTCCAGGGCAGCAAGGACATGCCGTCCGGTCTCTTACCATCGTCGCGTAACAAGCCGTTGGGTTCTTTAACAGCTGGTATACCGGCGGTGACAAGAGCTAGACGGATAATTTCGTTGATATTGGCATGCCTTGATATTCTGCCTGCGCTCCTGCCGCACGATAGGCCGTGGTGTCCGAGACTATCAACTTGCTGTCCACAGTGACATTGATGCGGCGAAAGAACTGGAACACCCAAACGAAGGAAAACTGCAATACGGAAGGTAGTATCATCCAGCATAGTACCTATACTGGGTGACGGTAGTGCCTGTATCTAAATACCAGATTCCCATTCTGACACAGCCAGCAAACGAGCGCGCTCTGCAAATCCAACAGATGTATTTAAGACACATACATACATACATATCATCACGCCATATCCCTTGCAGGGTAGGCAGAGAGAACAGAGTGCCAGAGAACTCTATCTCTGCATACTTCACTCGCTTCCTCAACATTCATAATTCTCTTCATACACGCTCGCCGGTTTCGGAGACTCTTGACTTCACCTTCCTTCAGTACATGACCGATCTGGTCTAGGTAGGTTAGTCTCGGTCTCCCTCGATACCTACATCCTTCCACTTTCGCATTGTATATCTTCTTAACCAGGCGTTCGTTCGGCATTCTTTCCACATGTCCGAACCATCGGAGCATTCCCTTTCGCATCTTTACACCAATACTCTCTTTCATACCTACTCGCTCTCTTACGTCGTCGTTACGAATGCGGTCGGTCAGCCTAACTCCACAGATTTTCCGCAGAGATCGCATTTCGACCGCATTAATTTTACTATCATACTCTTTTCTGCATACCCAACTCTCGCTTCCATACAGTAATGTTAGGACAAGCACTGCGTTATGTATTGCTACACGTGCCTTCTGGCTGAGGTGGTGGCTGCCGAAAAGTTGCCCCAACGCTCCGTTCACTCTATTTCCCGCATTCACTCTTCGCTCTATATCAGTGGTGTACCTTCCATCTCGGCTAAATCCACATCCAAGATATACAAATTCATCCACTTGCTCTAGTACATCATTACCTATTGTTACTCTTACATCTGTTCTGGTTTTATCTCTTTCAAAGACCATTATTTTGGTTTTGCTCACATTCACGCGTAGACCCCTTTTCTTACAATCTTCTGTCATTGTGTCGACTAGGGTCTGCAGGTCAGTCGCTGACTGTGCCAGCAGGACTGCATCATCTGCATAAAGCAGAGCAGTGACCACTGAGTCGCCCATCTGGACTCCCACATTCATATCGTTCAACCTTTGAAGACATTTATCCAGATATATGATAAACAGCCTGGCTGACAGAACGCACCCCTGCTTAACGCCGATATTGACGTCAAACCAAGGCGACATTCCATCATCCAGCCGCACACAGGCTCTACAGCCCATGTAACTGGACTGCACAGCCTGTAGCAGTTTACCGTTAATACCATACTCCGGTAAAATGTCCCAAAGTTCCTTTCGTACAACCGTGTCAAATGCTCTCTCCAGATCCACAAAACTGCAGAAAACCCTCTGACCTAGAGCCAGATGCTTCTCCACAATGTTGCGCAGAGAGAACACTTGATCCATGCATCCCCTTCCACTCCTGAAACCTCCTTGTGTCTCACACAGTAAACCATCGGACACCATCCTCATTCTCCTTTCAATAACTTTTCCATACACTTTTGCTGCCAAACTGGTCAAGCTTATGGCTCTGTAATTTGCGCAGTCATAACGTGAACCCTTGTTTTTAAACAAAGGCACGATGACTGCGCTATTCCAGTCCCTGGGAACCATTCCCGAGCTCCAACATAAATTGAGGAGCAACAGGAACGCCTCCCAGACACAAGAGCCACCGAGCTTGATCATCTCGGCAGACACCATATCAATGCCCGCTGCCTTACCATTTTTCAAACTTCTTATCGCCCATTCAACTTCATCCATACTGATGCCATCGGAGGACGCCGTTGTCGAATGTTGATCTACTAAACCACATCCAACACCGGCGCCAACCGTAGCATCCGCATACATATCGCCAAAATATTCACTCCATCGGCTTAACACGTCTTGTGTTTGTGTAAGAATGTCTCCACCTTTAGACCTTATTTTATTCATTCTGAAGGCTGACCAACCACCCCGAGACTTCTTCACCTCCCTCCAAAAGAGTTTGGTGTTACCCTCGAAGTTTTTAGTCAGCCTATCTTCTGCACTCATACTTGCTCTATCACGTTTCTCTTTCACTAAGGCCTTGGTGTCATTCTTACATTGCCGATATATTTCTTTCTTCTGTTCAGTCATACTGTCATTCAGATTCAAAGAAGAGACATAGTCCAGCCACGCTTTCTTCTTTTGCTCTACGGAAGCTGCCACTTCCGCATCCCACCATGCATCACCATTTGTTTTTCTATGCTTCTTTGAACTTCCACATACTTCTTTCGCTGTATCTACCATACTCTCTTTCAATACTCTCCAGCATTCTTCAATGTCCGATTGCGGCTGGCTTGCCATCGTCAGCCGTTCTCGGACACCCTCTGCATACTTTTCTCTTACACACTCTTCTTGCAACCTTTCAACCTTTATTCTTTCAAGCCCTCCGAAGTGGACACGCTCTCGCCAGTGCCTCCACTTTCTGAACAGACCACTAAATCTCGCAATAACGAGATAGTGGTCCGTGTCGACTGTGGGGCCCCTGTAGGCTCTTGCGTCCAATATTTTGCTTCGGAGGCGACTGTCTACCAAAATTAAATCTATTATGCTTTTCTGTTCATTCCTTCTCCATGTATACATATGGATGTCCTTATGTTGGAAAAATGTGTTTGACACAATAAGGTTTCTCTCCATGCATACATCCGCTATGAGCCTACCTGCGTCGTTCACTCTCTTATCACCAAATAGACCAAGTACGTCCTCATAGTCGGGACGCTTGGTCCCCACCCATCCGTTCAAATCTCCGCATACAATCACGCATTCACTGGTTTCTGCCATATCCAGAACTTCCCTAACATTATCCCAAAACTTCTCTAGGTCTGATGCCACCGAGGATCCTACGGGAGCATATGCTACAACCATGAATACCTTGGTGACACCTAGTTTTATACGGACCCAGAGAAGTGTGGGATCATACATTCCGTAATCCTTCACACCTGAGGCCAAGCGAGAGGACAACAGCACTCCTACCCCCATGCTGGCTCGATCGCTCTGTGGTACACCAGACCACAGAGCCATCCCGCCACCAGGAAGATCGCAGGCGTCGCTGCCCCTTCGCTTGGTCTCTGTTACACAGAGCACGTCTAGCTGTTTGTCCGCCATGACGGATATTAGCTCGTGCAACTTACCTTCCACACAACCTCTTACATTCCACGTGCCCACCCGGCACTCCGTTCTCCTCGACTCGCCTAACTGGGCAAGGCGTGATGGGTGGCGGCCCCCATCGCCGCAACTGCCGATGTTCGTACCGACGGGGGCGGGTCGGTACGCGTCGCCTCCGGGGGACGCCCTAACCCGCATTGCGGTACGCATTTCGAGCCGGATTAGCAGTCTAATTAGACTGGCAGGGGACGCGAACGAGCACGCTCCGGACTATGCCCCCCATGTATTTAAGAGATTTTCTCTAATTGCTCTGCAAAGCGGCAAGTCCCACTATCTCTGAGAGAGAGGGTTGGTGGGCAAGACAGTGTTTGGACAAGCCATTTTCCAAGCATTCAAAGCATCAGTCTTGCATAATACTTCTGAATTAACCAGTGTGCGCATTAAAATTTTCCTGGGTAATTCTTCTGTGCTATGGATATAAATAAATATGAATAAATGTGACATTAAAATTTTGTATAAAAATTACCCTTAAGACGTAAAATAAAAATAGGGGATAAAAACTTTCGGAAAGAGACCTTTTACACAAGCGATGCCGCGGGTAGAATCTAGGTATTGTATATTTTCTGATTCTAATTGATGTTAAATCTAATTAAAATACCACGTAAGATTTATGTTACTTTGGCACAAATACCATTAAGTATTACTTAAAATTTAGGAGACTTTGATGGAAAATAGTATCATCAGTATCTTTTTCATTATATTCTTTCATTTCCAAGAAAACACTATGTTTAGCTGGATATGGTCTGGGCACACCCCGGCCGTTCCGTACGTGGCGACAGAAGAGTGGCCTATGGCCTCATTACCTACCGTGCGCCCACACAACACCTAGGAATAAAGAATAAACTCTTATAACGCGGGGAGGTTTAAAAGTTAAACATGTCTATAAGCTTAACGTGTGTATTTATCGCAATCATCAAAAACCAGGTCATAATTTAGATTAGCGATGGCCATCTTAATAATCTTTAGTTATAACTCTAGATTATAAACTAGCATTAAACCATATCTCTACCATAAGGCACCATTAAACAGTATTTTGATGGTTTGAAAAGGATTATTACCTTAGTGCAGAGTAGTGTCGTTTAAAAAAAAATAAATAAATAGCTGGACCCCTTAGTCGTCTTTCACGACACCCACGGGTAAGAAGCGCGCAAAAAATGAAATGTATTTTCATTTTCACTACGCGAAAAAAGATAATTCGTAGCAAACGTATGACTTAAAATTTACCAGTAGAATAAACATGTGTGCAATCAGCAGTGCTGTTCTGGACCAGCTCCAGTTGAGGTAACTCAATGTTCTCATCCACTTCTAGAGGTAGATCCGTGTTCCACTGGAAGATCAGGTCATCGGTTGTGTGAGACACTAGAATTAAAACAAATTTTATATAAAGGATGTTTACCATTATACTGCGATTATGTTAGGAACGTGTTTCTGTACACGAGTGTTTTCGTCACCAGTGTTAGTATTTACGTGTTTCATTTCTTCATTCATTCATTACTTCTACAAGCAGATTACCCTATGTCTATTGACCTATGTCAATACCCTATGGTAACATCCTTATGTTAATCAACATTGGGTAAAATATATCATAATTATATAAGGATGTAGGTACCGGGGGAGCCCGAAACTAACCTACCTAGACTAGATTGGTGACGTACTGAAGGAAGGTGTAGTCAAGAGTCTCCGAAACCGGCGAGCGTGTATGAAGAGAATTAGGAATGTTAAGGAAACGAGTGAAGTATGCAAGGATAGAGTTCTCTGGCGCTCTGTTCTCTCTGCTTACCCTGCAAGGGATATGGCGTGATGATATGTATGTAATTATATAAAGGCTGAAAATTGTTTATAGCGGCACTAAATAAGCCATTTGAAAAAACTATATAATTAAATCTTAAAATTAACTTCTGTATGGTGACGTAGTAAGAATACAATTAAGATAGGGGGTGGTATCTTAATCGTGGGTGATCGTAAGAGACGACTAAGGGATATAAAATGCATATAACATCTATGCAAGTGAAAGAAAACTCAATACATAACCCTATACCAACAAGTCTGAGCAGCGTAGTATCGTAGGTCAATTTCCCTCCCATTATGGAAGAGGCTCGAGCCCAAAAATGAGACATATATGAGCTGAGACGATGAAACCTTAAAATAAATTGTTTTTTTTTTTTTTTTTTTTTAAATACACCTCCCTGCACTAAGGAAAATAATCCTTGTATTGCGGGGGACTTTGCAAACATGCAATTAACGCAGACAAATTACACCCAGACTCAGAACAATACTTTGTGGATCGCACAAAGTATTGTCCTGCGTGGGAATCGAACCCACGGCACTGGCACGGAAGGTCGGTATCTTAACCACTACGCCATCTGTGCAGTCAAGATTGGTTTCGCGACTGTGGATCATTAGAGGATTAAGCCAAAAACCAGCGTTACGGTTATATCTAGTAAACCCTTAGAACAGGAGGCACACACATTTTATAAATGTCTAGCTAACCTTAATATGCTGTGTGGTAGCAGCTACGAATACTAACAATGTTTACTTTACTCACGAATATCGTAAAAGACGACTGAGCGCAGCGCTTTATATCGACCTGGGCCAATTCTACATGATGCTGTCTGGTCAACAATTACATTTCCAAAGAGTGTTGATGTCAAGAAGACGGCCCATCATTAAACTATTGCCAATAGCTTTTGCAATATGTACAATGACAGATGAGTACAGTACATTTCACGTTAACCACAAGTAAATTGGATAAGAGCAGGAGGACGATAATAATTATTGTAGTATTTGTCGTCTTTTACTTTTTTTATATTCATGGAAAAACAAAGGGTGTGGTGAATTGAATTCTTACTCCATCAACATAATATGAAAATAATTGATGTGACTATGCCTTAAAAAAATATACGGGGATTACATACATATTATTATTAATCCGTGTGGTGGCGGAGTAAGAATACAATTCACGACCCCCTATCTTACCCGTGGGTGATCGTACGAGACGACTAAGGAATATAAAACGCATACAACATCTATGCGAGAGAAGGAAAACTCGAAACAAAACCCTATACCAACACGTCTGACCAGCGTGGTATAGTAGGTCAATTACCCTGCCATTATGGAGGAGGCTCGAGCCCAACAGTGGAATATATATGAGGTGAGATGGTGACATACATATTTGACTTAAAAAAAAAGAAAGAAAAAGAAATATATAAGCATAGTCCCACGTCTGTTTCTCAAAGAGGTAAGCAAAGACCTTTTTTTTAAAGGGTATAATCCCACCAAATCTTCCCACCACTGTTACTCCTGTAAGCCACGATCCACAATGGACACCATAAATGACACCGAGGTTTGACCCTCAGGCGGTCCCGGGAGACAATTTATTTGTCTTGGAATCCACAACAAATTAAGTAGTAAGCAAAAATTATGTGTACAAGACGATCTTGGCATACCTTCATTTCATTTACACTTCACACACAGTCTCCATGCATGCTCTACGATTACGCATCCTCTCAATATGACCTTTCGTCAATAACAAGGATAATATTGCGAAAATAAATCTGTTGGTATCCACGATTTCATAAAATATTTTCTATATTTTCAAACATTAAAGCATTCATATCTTTAAGAGGTTTTTACTTGGACAAGACGGCAAAGTTTGTCGCGATACAGAAAATTATCGTTTCAAGGGCTTGCACGATGTGGGCCAAGGGTCCTCTAGAGCACTTCAGCTCGTGAAGTCAGCTTGTTCTTATCGCACGATCAGGAGGGGTTATAAATATATCCGATCGAGAAAACGATTAAGTGTCGGTGATATGCAGTTTTGAGTACATAGAATAGACTCGTCTCTCAAGGTTTAAATAATATTTTAAAAGCGTCTTAAGTGTTATATGACTTTGGCCTATCGAGAATCATAGACAAATTTCTGAACGACCGTGCTTAGCTAGGTATTTTCTTATTAGTGCTTTTTTGGCAAATATATTTATTTATATATATATATATATATATATATATATATATATATATATATATGCTCCGATGGTTCGGACATGTGGAAAGAATGCCGAACGAACGTCTGGTTAAGAAGATATACAATGCGAAAGTGGAAGGATGTAGGTACCGAGGGAGACCGAGACTAACCTACTTAGACCAGATCGGTCAGGTACTGAAGGAAGGTGGAGTCAAGAGTCTCCGAAACCGGCGAACGTGTATGAAGAGAATTATGAATGTTGAGGAAGCGAGTGAAGTATGCAGAGATAGAGTTCTCTGGCACTCTGTTCTCTCTGCCTACCCTGCAAGGGATATGGCGTGATGATATGTATGTATGTATGTATTTATATATTAAAAATATAATAGATAAATAATGAAAAGAAATTAAAAAAAATTAAACCGCGAAAAATATTTAAAAAAAGCAATAACCAAAGATCACTTCTCTATTTCCAATGACAACAAAATTGCATTCATATTAAGATGTTCTTAGGTCAATGAAAAAAAAATCGTTACAAACAAAATAGATACTATTATTCTATAAAAATAAAATATATATAAAATCTATATAGATATACGATAAACCTCTAATACATTTCACTGGGTGATATAAATAAGACTGAAGGACATAAGCAAATAATATCACATTAAAAAGAAAATAAAACATGGTCTCTAACATAAGGCTTAAAGTCGCTCAGCGTGATGTGGAGAGACAGTATTTCTCTACGCAATAAAAGCCGGAGTACAAAAATCCGTAGAGGAATAGGTGAAACCGACATAACTCAAAAAAATAAAATACATATTGAAGGGGCAATGAGCAGCATTTGACGTTATAGCGTAGGACTATCCTCCACAAGTTAGACTGGTAAAACTTTAAAAGTCAAAAAAGAACATGAAGACATTAGAATATTCTGGGTGGAATCCTCGAGTGGAATCTTTGTCCAATAGTGAACATTCACGCGTTATTGATTCATGAATGATAAATAAAAGGAAATAATATTATTTCCATTTCCAATACCCATTCTTTTGACCAGAGCAATAACTATTACATTTACAGTTTAAAATTATTTTATGGAGTATGTTTGCACGCAAAATTGACACATATATGAACTAAAAATATTAAGAAGAAATAAACAACACGATAAATCCAAATTCTATTGATATAAAACGTGTAAATAGCAAATGGCGATAGTAATAAATTGATTCAAACAGAACTATAAAAATAATATTAATATTGTGTGTGGATTTCTCTCACAATCCCCTCAGCAGTATCACATTAATAAAAAATCCTTTTGATTTACATTAATCTAAAAATTGAATGTAATATGCTTTATATTCACTTCACTTTAATTTCAGATAAAACACTGTTTAGAAACGCAAGAATTGAAATAAAAAAAATTATATAAGTAAAAAAAATATCGTTTTATTTTAAATTTGCCATAAAATACTATATTTTTTAGAAGTGTACTATATTTTTATATCTTATTTTAAAAAACACTGTATTTCACTGAAAAATTATGGCATCCCTAGATACATTGGTATCTTTTCATCTCATCTCGATCCACATATTAAACTTATGTCTACTCTTCGGACAGGTCGGTATGGCCACCGAAGACAAAGATCGGGTACTGGTGGCCCGCTCGCACGGCGAAGAGAGGAGTCCTTGCACGGTGGATCTATGGGGTTGCGCACCGTCTCTTCCGTCGCCCCGGACCGATTTGGCGGAGCACGACCTCATCCATAGCCCGCAAGGAAAAAAAAAATGAAAATAAAAGATAGATCGGTATAGATTTTAATTACAAGTCTCCCTTCTCTTGCATAGATGTTATATGCATATATCTCTTAATCTGTGTCTGTCATAAATAAATCATTTTATTTCATTCCCTTTCGTTTCAATCGTTTTTTATGGCACCCATGGGTAACGTAGGGGGAATTGTATTGTTACGTCATTATCACATGGAAAATGCTATTCTCTCTTAATGGTAAGAATAAAATTTAAATGATCATCATCTATGAGCGTGCACTATAATATATGGGAGGGAAATTAACTTACTATACCACGCTGGTTAGACGTGTTGATATAGGATTTTGTTTCGAGTTTTCCTTCTCTCGCATATATGTTATATGCGTTTTATATCCCTTAGTCGTCTCGTACGATCACCCACGGGTAAGATATGGAGTGGTGAATAGTATTCTTATTCCGTCAGCACACAGATTTTTTTTTATATATTCAAATATTTCATTTGTAATCACTAATATTTGTGATTAAAAAAAAGTATTGGATAGGAAATGCTAACAATAAGAAAAAAAATAGTATATTATGGGAGTTAGTTTTATGAGAGTTAGTTAGAAACAAATCCCATACAGCGTATACAGCTATGTTTAGAACTACGTCGAGAATGGCACGAAATTTCAACAGTATTTTTCCATTCAATTTCAATTTTGTCATTTTCATTTATGGCATTGACTAAATGATAAATAATATAAAAATTATGAGCCGTGCACTTTTGGATTTTCCAAATTATTTTGTAAATTCTCCCGCAATACGAGGATTATATCTTTAGTGTAGGGTGTGGTCTTTTATATATAAAAAAAGAGAATTATAAGCCAACCATAAAATATATTCGATGGTGCTTCAGACTCGAGCCAGCTCGTTATGCATTCATTGTGACTGGAGTGGGCTCAGGACGCGCCGACACAGCCTCTCAAGCTTCTAATTATAGTCCGTGTTTGAAATTTTGTCTTTTACTTTGATATTTTCAGGAGCACAGTATTTTGGATGTCCTGGTTTAATTTTGGACAAGTCTTCAGGTGTTCCTCGACTAATTGAAGTGGTTGTAGTATGCAAGTATCTATTTTCGTAAGTGCTTATAGAAAAAATGGAAATTGAGAAAATATGATTCGGCGAGAGTATATGATGTGATGGAGTTTATGATAGTATTCATCTCCAGACCTTAGATCGTGGATATTGTAAAAGACGTCTAAGAACTTTATATTGGATTAACTACGTATTATGCCGTCTGATCAACGAATACTACCTACGAATACTATTAATATAATTTACTTGTAGCTGTTGTAAAAAATGACTAAGAAGCTTTACATCGATCGGGGCCAACTCCACCAGACGCCGTCTGGTTAACAATTAAATTCCCAAGGATGGTTGACGTAAAGCAGGCGACCGGTTATATTACCAATTACTTTTACAATAAGTACTATGAAGAAAGGTAGGTTTTTAAAGATACCAACCAATTTGAAATAAAATTACTTTTACGGATTCTATCGCGTTGGTATTTGATTTTTAATTTCCCGACGTTTCGAACACTTTACAGTGATCATGGTCACGGGAGGACTAAGGTGTCTTACGTCCAATATGTCATTGTTATTACAGAAATTTTTATCTAAGCTGACGGACCATTGCAATACCAAGGGGTATAGCTTAGGCCGTTGCCTACCATTACAATCCCCAAACCCACCCAGTTGGGCTATCGACTCTCTCGCTCGCCGAACGAAGCGCAATAGCACATTGACATTACTCAGACGTCGATCTTCTGCGAGAGTGTGGTAATACACCGGATGGACCAGCCAGCGGCTGTAGACAGAGAACTTTCCACAGCGTGGTCCTACCACTATTTGATTTTCCACTTTTGTAGTATGTAGGTACGATAAAAAATATTACAAATGAGATGACCTCAAGTAATTGGGATGAGAACAGAATAAGGATGCTGATGAAAGGATATATTCCTCACAAAAAGCTTAAAGAGGGGGTGAAATTTCACATTTTCACCTTAAAACGCAAATCCTTTTTAACGGGACCCATAAGATGGCTACGAGAAAGAAATCGCAGGCTTATAGCTGGTAGGCCACCGAAGTCAAAGATCGGGTACCGGTGGTCCGCTCGCACGGCGAAGAGAGGAGTTTGCAGGGTGGGTCCATGGGGTTGCGTGCCGGCTCTTCTGTCGCCCCGGACGTTTTTGTCGGGGCGCGACCACATCCATGGTCCACCAAGCGGGGGAAAAAACGTACGTAGTGAATTTTTAATAATTACTCACAGCTCTCCATCTGCAGCTTGCATTCTTGCGTGTCATGTGGATAAATCAAGAAGTTCATAGCGCAGGATAATCTGAGCGTCAGCTTCACCATGTATAATATAGCTTTCTCCTTAGACAACCACACATAATGATTTGGGATGGTCATAGTTTGAAACGTCACAGATTTAGCATTCTTGAAAAATGAGTCAGGCCGCCACATGTGTTTCAGCCAGTCGACTTCCAGGAGCCTGGCAGAATAAACATAAGTCAATTAGGTTAGTTTCAAAGTTTAAAAAATAACATCAACTTGAACTTAAGTTAATAAATAATCTTTGTATTTACGGGGGCTCTTTATGTATGACTGTTAAACTTAAGAATTCTTAAAATAGTTTATCTGTCAATCAGTTAAACTATTTTAAGAATTCTACCGTATTTGTATTTGACTTTAAATTGTCCAACGTTTCAAACACTCATACGAAGAGTCTGTCGAACACGATTGATGAGTACTTTCGAACAGCCATGGTCCTCCCTTAATTATGTGTAAAGTGTTCAAAACGTCGGGATGTGTGTTCGGGATGTTGTTTAAGCCACGAAAAACGTAGTGCATTCAATTGGATTTGGAATAACATAATTACAATTATCAGTATTTACGCTTATGAATGCCCCACTGTGGGGAGCTATCCTTCTCCACAATGAGTGAGAAATTGACCTACTATATCACGCTGGTCAGACGGGTTGTAATCCAGGAAATCGTTAGTAATGGAATCTCAATACTGACCTCTAATCTGAAGAATCTATTTTCAGGTAACCTTAAGCGATGTTCCTTCCACGTTCACACACGCTATTGAAATAAGTTAAAAAAAATTCTTACAGGCAACATGCATTGAAATAGACAGTAATACCATTTCACTAATGACCTGTAATCTGAAGTCATATTTACAGGTAACATCAATCGATGTTCCTTTTACGTTCACATAAGCTTTTGAAATAAATTAAAAAAAATCCTTATAGGCAACATGCATTGAAATTGACAGTAATACAATCTCACTAATGACCTGTAATCTGAAGTCATATTTACAGGTAACATCAATCGATGTTGCTTTTACGTTCACATAAGCTATTGAAATAAATTTAAAAAAAAATCCTTACAGGCAACATGCATTGAAATTGACAGTAATACAATCTCACTAATGACCTGTAATCTGATGTCATATTTTCAGGGGATATCAATCGATATTCCTTCACGTTCACATAAGCTTTTGAAATAAATTAAAAAAAAATCCTTATAGGCAACATGCATTGAAATTGACAGTAATACAATCTTACTAATGACCTGTAATCTGATGTCATATTTTCAGGTAACATCAATCGATGTTCTTTTCACGTTCACATAAGCTTTTGATATAAATAAAAAAAAATCCTTATAGGCAACATGCATTGAAATTGACAGTAATACAATCTCACTAATGACCTGTAATTTGATATCATATTTTCAGGTAACATCAATCGATGTTCTTTTCACGGTCACATAAGCTTTTGAAATAAATTAAAAAAAAAATCCTTATAGGCAATATGCATTTAAATTGACAGTTATACAATCTCACTAATGACCTGTAATCTGAAGTCATATTTTCGGGTAACCTCAATCGATGGTCCTTCCATGTCTGTGCGAAGAATATATCGGCAGCATATGTCTAAAATATAAATATGTTCTGAGATATAATGTTTAACTAAGAGCCTCGAGGCTCTGCGCTCTGCTCTCTAAAAAAAAACGCTAATAATTAATTAATGTATTAGAATACATTAACTATTTATTAGCATATATTTTTGGCAATAAATTTTGCATCGCATGGGAATTCATCATCATCCCAGATCATGCACGTCCCACACGTGCTGGAATCGAGCGATTTTTTTTTTAAGACACCACCACCATGCTCTAAGGAAATAATCCTTGTATTGCGGGGGGACTTTACAAACATGCATTTAACGCAGACGTATTACACCCACACTCAGAATATCACTTTGGGGATCGCACAAAGTATTGTCCTACGAATCGAACCCACGACACTGGCACGAGGGGTCGGTATCTTTACCACTATGCCATCTGTGCAGTCAATTGACCTACTATACCCCGCTGGTCAGACAGGTAGGCATTATGTTTTATGTCGAGCGTTGCCTTCCTTGCACAGATGTCATTTAAATATCCCATAGTTGTTTTTTATGACAACCAGGAACAAAATAAGTGGTGGCGAATTGTACTCCATCAGCATACAGAAAGATACAGATAATAATCGTTAAGTTATTAGTTATCAACAACTATAAACCATAAGTTAATTACTAGATATAAACTCTTACTAGTACCCATAAAAATATCTTAAGCCTTTGCCAACAGGTTTAAGATATAGTCAGGCGCTTGTCTATAAAATGAAAAAAAAAAAAGTTTCTGAAACCTCTTTCATGATATTTTCAGTTTATAAAAGTCCCAATGCTGGGCTCGCACTGCCTTTTAAGAAGGCAATTGACCTTTTTTTTTTTTTTTTTGCCGCAAGGTGGGACCATGGAAGTGGTCGCGCCCCGGCAAATCGGCCCGGGGCGACGGAAGAGGCGGCGCGCAACCCCATGGACCCACCCTGCAAACACCTCTCTTCGCCGTGCGAGCGGACCACCGGTACCCGATCTTTGTCTTCGGTGGCCCGCCCGGCAAGGTAATTGACCTACTGTTTTGAATTACGCTAATCAAACGATTTCTTTCTCTTGATTTAGCAATTTAATATACTCGTGTCCCTTAGTGGTTTTTTACGATCCAGGCTGGCCACAGACGTCAAGGATTTGGGACAAGTGGTCGGCCCAATAGCGATGGGAAGGGAATACGGTAGGTTATGAGCCACGAGCCGCCCTTACGTCGCCCCGGACATAACGGACGTCTTGTGTCCAGACCATAGCCTGCCAAAAAAAAAAAAAAAAAAAAAGCCATCTTTTACGATTACGTATATAAAAGAAAGGTGGTAAATTATATTCTTACTTCGTCATTGTAGAAGTATATCTCATCAAGAAAGCCAATATTATAGTAAATTAAAATTTGCGTACCATAGAAGTTTCGTCAATGGAGTCAAGACCCATGACGGTGACGTGAAAGTCCACAATTGTTGGCTGATCATTCACTTTAGGTGGTCTCATTTTGTCGTACATCCGAGGATCTTCAGGCAGCAGATCTTGAAGGGTGAGGAGCGTAGATCTGTTGCAAGAAATAATAAATCTAATTATGCTAAAGACGTGTATGTCTTAAACAAAGGTTTTTTGTTCCTGTTAAAAATGGACTAATTCTTCATAAATTTCATGAAAACAGCTTATAACACCAACTGCGATCGCCAACCCACCTCGTGGCGATTATAGCGTTATACATCTTGGTAAGGACTAAATTATACTTTGATAGACTCTTGGATGGATGGATGGATAAATTATTGTAAACTTTAAAAAACAATCTTATTATTATTATAAACGTGAAAGTAGTAGTGTCTGGATTGTTATTAAATTACGCATAAAACGTTGTACTAATTTACATAATAATTAACATCTAGATAGACCATTTCTTGGATAACACATAAGATATCTAGGTATATGTTCCCATGTTGGGGTAATAGTTCAACTTTAAGTAGTAAAGTTACTTTTTACTTGGACGAAGCCGCGGACTGAAACTAGTTGCCAATATTTACTGATTACGGTTTCTTTGGCGTAAAATTTTTAGTTATTTTATATTAGGTATATTATCGTCGGCCACCGAAGACAAAGATCGGGTTCCGGTGGCCCGCTCGCACGGCGAAGAGAGGCGCATTGCAGGGTGAGTCTATGAGGTTGCACGCCGTCTCTTCCATCACCCTGGACCGATTTGGTGGGGCGTGACCACACCATAGCCCACCGCAAAAAAAAGGTTTATTATCGTCGTTATCTCAGCTCATATATCTATTTTCTACTGTTGGAACCCGAGCCTCTACCACAGTGGAAAGCAAATTGACCTACTATACCAGGTAGGCTGGCCATATAGATTTATTTCGAGATTTCTTTTCTATTGCAGAAATTATTTATTATCTTTGCCTTCTCTTGGAGTGATATGCTTATTGCCCTTAGTCGTAACCATTGTACTTATATTTACCAAACGAAAACGGCCTTTTTATTATATCTACTGTACCTATTCCTTTTCCAATTTTATTGCCAAACAAAATTAACGCTACAAATAATTAAAATTTATTATAATATAATTAGGCGTTGAAAATACAATGGTTAATTATATTTTTTTTATTCCTTATGGTGGCAAAGCAAGCAGCACACCTGATGATAAGTGCTACTGCCGCCCATGGTTCTTTGCAATAACAGGGGTATAGTTAGGGATCTGCCTACCAACCAAACCCTACCCAAGTTGGGCTTCCAGCTCTCTCGTTCTCCGAACGAAGCGCAATAACACATTACTCAGATGTCGATATTCTGCGAGAGCGTGGTATTACCCCGGACGGACCGGCCCGCGGATGTAGGCAGATAACTGTCAACAGGGTGGTCCTACCATACCGGTGGCCCGCTCGCACGGCGAAGAGAGGTGTTTGCAGGGTGGGTTTATAGGGTTGCGCGCCGCCTCTGCCGTCGCCCCGGGCCGTTTTGGCGGGGCGCGACCACGTCCATAGTCCACCGCAAAAAAAAAGAGGGTTGGTCCTACCATTAATCAGAATAATCAATTTATTGATAAATATAGTATTTACAAGTCAAAAATCTACATAAACTATCATCAAACGCATTCATTAAATAATTTCATTTTTCGTGATAATTTGTCATAAATAATATAATATAAATTAAATTGTAATAAAATATTAAGGAATTAATGCATCCTCATAAATACACAGGAGTCAATAAGGATCGTTCAAATGTGAATTGTACAATTTAATTATTAAAGCTATCTTAACCTAGGTACAAAATCCTCTACACGATAGAAAGCCTTTTCAACAAGCCATGACTTTAATTTATTTTTAAACATTGGCAAGCCAGATGCGTCGGTTATATATTCAGGCAGTTGATTATATAAAGTGGGTCCCATCACGTGTGTCAATTTGTCGGATTTGGCAAGTCTGCGAGGTATCTCAGCAAGTTTCTTATTACCGCGTGTGTTGTAGCCATTTGAGTTGTCTCCGCGAGTCTTGAATAAGTCAAGATTTTGTCTTATGAATACAACAATTGAAGAAATTACGATTGAGGGTAAGGTGAGTATCCGCAGTGATCTAAAATAGGGTTTTAGCGAGGTCTCCTGTGTCACTTTCGCAATCGTCCTCACGGCTCGCTTCTGCATACGGAACACTCGCTCCCTATCGGCGGCGTGCCCCCATACGTCTGCACCATACTGCAGCAGTGACTGTACAGTCGCAAAATAACAGGTGCGGACCACGTCTGCGGATACCACCCTCGACAGCCTTGAAAGAGCGTAGCACGCACTTCCTAGCTTTGCACAGAGTTTATCTATGTGCGTTCCCCAAGTAAGGCCACGGTCTACATTAAATGCTAAAAAGTTTTTTGATGTTTCTTGTTGTATAACTGTCTTCCCTATTGATACAGTCATACTTCTAACTTGTCTACCAGAAATAGAAAAATGGATAAAATGGGTTTTTTAAAGGTTTAGAACTAGCCCATTCCACTCACAACCATTGCGCCAGCCGGCGAGATGTGCGGTTCAACTGCACCTCTAACAGATCTAGCGTCTGTTCACTCAGGATGACTGCTATATCATCCGCGTACATGAAGACTTCACCTTCCCTTATATGTTGGGGTAAGTCATTGAGCAGCAGAGAGAACAGAATATTGGAAACCGAGGATCCTTGCGCTACGCCCATGGTAGTTCTCAGGGCTTCTGATCTAGTCGCACCTCCATCACCAACTACTACTTGCGTCCTATTGCGCAAGAGATCTGTAAAGAGTGAGTGTGCACGACCTCCGATACCGTAGTGTTGAAGTTTGGCCGATAGAACAGTGTGATCGGCAACATCAAACGCTTTCGATAGGTCGCAGCACAGCACAGCAACCTGCTGTTTCCGCTCACAAGCCTCCGTTATTCGACGGATTACTTGTCGAACCAGGGAAGTGGTGGAACGGCCCCTGCGATAAGCATATTGGCGTTCTGATATTGCTCCATTGGTTACGAGGAACTCTGTCAAGCGACGACTCAATCCGTTCTCAAAAATTTTCGCAACTGCGGGAATTACAGATACAGGTCGGTATCCGTCTATACTCTCACGCTTGCCCTTTCCCTTAAATAGAGGTGTAATCTTGCTTACCTTCAAACTTTTAGGAAACACGCCAGTCTCAATGCAACGGTTGAAAAGCACCGCTAAACATCGCGACAATGGTTCCGCCGCGGTCGCTAATAGTTCCATAGAAATGTCATAGATATCTCTACTGGGCTTCTTAGGAATTCGCGCGATTATGTTCAATACTTCAGATGACGTGAAGTTCGTCAGTTTCAACGAACGATCGTACGATGGGCACGCGGCGAGTGCAGTCTGCACGTGACCGAGCGAGGCGCGCGGTGCACCACCTGCTGCAGCCGCACTTACGAAGCGCACGTTCATCGCGTTAGCAGCATCTTGTTGCGACTCGAATGGCGCACCCTTTACGCTCTTAACAACCTCTGTGAAATTTGCACGTATATGAGTGGATGTGCCCCTTTCCGTATTTACAACACGCCAGACAGCCTTGTGCGTGTTCAGACCGTTAGCAATCATTTTTGAGTAATATCTAAATTTTTCACCTTTTAACAAATTGTCATATTGTGTACTAATGTTAACTATAAAATCCTTTAACTTTATCTCTGTACTTTTCTCTTGCAAATAACTTATGTCATGAAGGAGATTTTTTAAATTTATCATTTCGTCTGTAATCCATGATATTTTTTTAATATTCTGACGTTTATACGGAAAGCAAATATAGTATTTATTAGATTTTGCTATAGATTTTGCTAGATCCTCCACAGACGGTGTATTTAAAAGAAGATTATGCCAATCCATTGCCAATATAGCGGCACGATAGGCCATACGGTTCGCCAGCGAGTGCTGCCTGCATAATCGTGTGCGCTGTGGTGGGAGTACGCGCGCACATGTCAGCTCGGCCCTTACAGCGTAGTGATCGCTGAGTCGAGTGTGCAAGGGAATAGTTCGTATCGATCCTCGAGGCAAATCACTATAGACGTGATCTAGGCAAGTTGACGAACTATCGGCCACACGTGTTGGAAAATTTACATTATTATGAGTATTGTATAATGATAATAAATCGGTTAGCTGTTTTTTACTAGCATTACAATTACAGTTATCTAGCCAGTCGATGTTATAATCACCCACAAACACAAAACTTTTACCGGTCTCACTGGCTCGCTGCAATATTCTTTCTAAATGCGTCAAGAAGATTACATGGCTTATTAAATTACTTCTGTAAATACATAATATTAATAAATTATATTCAATAAGTTCAATAGCTGATACTTCACAATACCTTTCTATTGACATATTATTTAAATCTAAGCATTCGATAGCCTTTAGACCATCCTTAATGAACAAGCAGGAGCCACCCCGCGTTATGTTTTTTCTACAGAAACTAGACACTAATGTATACCCTTCTATATTTATACACTGTAAATTGGCATCATTCAACCAATGTTCAGTCAAACCTAGAACATCACAATCCAATTCGTCTCGTAACAAAACTTCCAGCCGTTGAGTTTTATTATCTAAACTAGCAATGTTTTGATGACATATAACTAAATTGTTAGGTACTCGTAGTAATTTATTTTGAGTATTCATATTTATTACACTTGTTCTTTTAGGCGTAAGTACACTTCGGACAACATCAGGCATTCCTTTTGTTGGACCGCTCATCACCCCGCTGCTGGCGGGGACGAGCGGGAAACCACTCCGCAAAACATACTTTCGCAGGCCATGCTGATGGTGTGGTCACCTTCTGATATAATCCTTCTGGTATCCCAATCACGAAAGAAGCGTGCGTGTCAGACCGTATGTTACGCTTTTCTACTGAGTATTTCTTAGATATAGTGATGTTATTTAAAAAAGCGTGTACTTGCTCACACGTAGTCTCCGGTCGGAATGACCAAGCTTGGATGAAGTTCATTCGCTCCGCAGCTTGAAGTTGGTTACCTCCATTACCCGTTCCAACAATAACAGGTCGGATTTTTTTCTTATTGCGGCTGGTCACTAGCTGCCACTCTTGTCCTAGATTATCAGGGTTCCTAACGAGTGCTTCATTTGTTAACATTTCTCTTGATGACGATTTCAGGTCCAATGTAGTTGTTGATAAAATATCGGATGGAATATTTTTTGCCTTGCGATCAGCTGATACTGTTACCAAATTTTCACGTCGAACACTATCTTTAGATGTTATTGTAGTAGTTACGCATCCATTGCCGCGTTTGTTGGCCCGCTTCGCTGACTCCGCTATAGCAAGCGAAGCATGTGTGCGCGCATTACGGATAGCTCTCTGTTTCACCGCCGCTGTGTTAGGCACGATAGTAGTGGTATTCGTGTGGGTAGTAGTGTTATCTCTTGAAAACTTGAGATCAGCTATTATTGCTGATTGTTCAGTTAGTCTAGATTCCAACATCTCCACTTTATTTACAAGGGTCACTAATGTATCCTGTAACTCGCGTAATACACTTTCGAACGTATTCTTCGACATTTTTACGTATAAAATAATTTATTTTGCTGTGCGTCACTTTCGTACGTATGTTTCGCAAGTGATACCATACTGATATTACCATACCATTAAAGAAATTACCAGTATAAAAGTTTGTGCTAATCCAAAAAATGGTCTATCTATGTGTCCAGTTTCATCAAAATATATTCAATGATTTAAGTGTAATTGAGTAACATACATTCAAACATATTCACTAATTTTCACATTTATAATATTAGTAGGATAAATTTTTAATAGCTAATTATAGTTCACCATTATTGGATTAATTAAGTGTAAAAATTCGCCTGAAACATATATCTGTGTAATAAAATTAATTCACAAACAATTTTTTTTTGTTTTTTCTTCTTTATAGCAAGCAATGCCGGTGTCGACAATTCTGCCACTGATAAATGTGTGGAGAAACGTGTGTATAACAGTAAAACAATTTCGAACACTTGATTGCGATAAGGCTTGATGTGAGTCTCGTTTATTCTAGTTTTACACTGAAATAAAAGGACAGCACACATGGAATATTATATACATAAATTAAATAATTGGTTAGTATTTACATGCAAACAAATATTAGCTGACAATTCTATAGCTTCAACGTTTGCCATATGTTGATTGTTGAATCAGAGACTTCAGTAAATATAAATGCATACGAAATTAATAAACAAATATTAGACTTTCCTTATGTATCATGTAGAAGCTTATTAGCGTTTATGAATAATATAGTGACTTTGAATTCCTTCGTTAGGATTTTGGAGGGGTAGATTTTTAGCGATTCTTTTTATAGTGTATTTCATTTCGGGTATTTTTATTTATTTATTTATTTATTTATTCATTGATATAAATAATATAAGCTTACAGTATTACCAAAACGCTCATAATGCTGCTTAGTTCTACTTATATAAATAAAAAAATGAAGAAAACGTAAAAAACAGTAATAAATCAAACATACATTCTAACACAAAAACAAAACAATAACTATAAATTATATAACATAGGATACAACAATTCTAACTGAAGCACTATTCAAATACGATAGGATTCCATTAGCCATTTGATTTATGTCATTAATGAATATATGAGGATCAGCCTGTACAAAACTGTTTAAAAGATCGACAGCGCTTCCCGTAGGACTACTCGCGGCCTGAGGCAAGGACCCTAATGGCGGACAAACAAGAAGACGATGTTGCCTTTTTTTTTTTTTTTTTTTTTTTTTTTTTTATTTGTTAACGCAGTGGTTCAAGAATGCTATTTGCGCACTAACCCCCGCCTGCCCCGCCGGACTATGGGTGAGCGCTGAGGGCTCTCAACCCGGTTGTTGCCGTCGTCCAATACCACGCATATATTGGTCTGGCACGTAGAAATATATACACTCCCGTCCCAAGGGTTATCCACTATGCTAACTAGCTGCAGATAGTAATGCATAATGTGCATAAACTTGCGTCTAACTTCTAGGGTATCTAGAACAACCATCCCGGACACAAACATTGATGTATAGAGAAAAGGATAATATCCGTATATGCGCTTGTACAGATATCGGACATATTTGCGTTTTGAAATTACTCGGCCATAACATTATTCAAATATCAAAAGTCGTGATTATAAATACAAAATTGAATGGTGATTCATCTATCAATTGCGTCGTCCACTGTTGGACAAAGACCTTCCAACGAATGGGGAATAACGTATATAATACTAACTTCTGCCCGCGCCGTCGCCCGCGTAAACTTATTACTAAACGGTTACTCTCTTTTTTTTTTTCCTCCAGGTGGACCATGGATGTGGTCGCGCCTCGACAAATCGTCCGGGGCGACAGAAGAGCCGGCACGCAACCCCATGGACCCACCCGGCAAACACCTCTCTTCGCCGTGCGAGCGGGCCACCGGTACCCTATCTTAGACTTCGGTGGAAAAGGTTACTCTCCTAAAGTTTTTCATCCCCTATTTTTATTTTAGCCCTTAAAGGTAAATTTTTTACAAAATTTTAATTTGTCATATTTATTTATATCTAATCAATAGCCTAAAATTTAGTTTCAAGCTTCTGGTTCAAAAATGACAGTACTTCCTTACAACTTTTCATCCTCCTTTACAACCCTTTTTTTCATTAAAAAGTAGCCTATGTCCTTTGTCAGGCTCTAGACCATCTGTGTACCAAATTTCATTTAGATCGGTTCAGTAGTTTTGGCGTGAAAGAGCGACAGACAGACAGACAGAGTTACTTTCGCATTTATAATAGTATATATATATATATATATATTAGTAAGGATAATAGTATTAGTAAGGATAATATAAATAGTATTATAAGGAATATAGTAGTGGTAAAGATTAAAACCGCCATGTTTGGCGAGCAGAATGCGGCAATTGAAATGGTTATAGGATCACGTTTTAAGTGTATTGTAGATTTAATATTATAGATAATGTGTAATAAGTCTACTGACGTTGGTTCGAATCTCATACAGAGCAAAACTTTGTGCCATCCACAAATTGTTGCTCTGACTCTGGATATAATTTGTATTCGTTCAATTATGTTTGTAAAGTCCCATGCAACACAAATATTATTTCCTTAGTTCCGCGTGTTGCAAAAAAAAAAGAGCAACAACAAACTAACAACAACAACTACAGAACAAACTACAGAAAATATCTCACTGCTAAGTAGTGGTTTTTTTGTATGGTGGCAGTAAGAATACAATTCACCATCCCCTTTCTAGCCCATGGGACACCCATAAAAGAAGATTAAGAAATGCAAGAGAAGGAAAACTGGTCATAAAATTCTATGTGAACACGCCTAACTAGAGTGGTATAGTAGGTCAATTCCCCTTCCATTGTGAAGGAAACCCAAGTCCTATAAGTGGGATTTATATACCAAGATAAGATGACATTTGGTTTTCAAATTGACTGTCAAATTTTATGTCCGCCTTAGAAAATGCTCCGAGTGTATAATTTGTCCATTTTTGTTTCAGTAAAATTAAAAGGTAGCTAATAATTGAAAGTATCTTCGAGATATGAATACGAACAATGAAGTCTGCAATCATTGTTATATGAAAATCCTTCAGATTATTTTACTGGTATTGTCCTATTCTATTTGAATAAAGTAAAATTCGGTACTTTTATATCGAGACGTGTTTCTTCTATCAGAGTCAGTCGTGTGATTGCTGACCGTAAGGTTTTTACTACAAATCCTGGTTCAGGGGTTAGAAAATTATCTAAAAAGATAAAAGACCATTTATAAAATCCGATTACGAAATGAAAAATGATGTCGCAAGCGGGATTCGAACCCGCGCCTATTGGGATTCCGGCCCAATCGTGCTGCCACTACACCACCGCGACTAATTGTAGGACATGCAAATTTCACTTCAGGTTCGAATCCCGCTTGCGACATCATTTTTCATTTCGTAATCGGATTTTATAAATAATTAAGCATATTAAATGCTAAATTTCAGTAATTTAAATAACAAAGGTTGTGTCATCGTTTAATACAATTCTAACTGTAAAGTTTGAAGTATTAAGCCTATAACAATGTGTAAACATTGTCGGGTAGATAGCATACTGTCACCTTAAGACGTAAATATAAATACGAAGTGAAATTTGCATGTCCTACAATTAGTCGCGGTGGTGTAGTGGCAGCACGATTGGGCCGGAATCCCAATAGGCGCGGGTTCGAATCCCGCTTGCGACATCATTTTTCATTTCGTAATCGGATTTTATAAATAATTAAGAATATTAAATGCTAAATTTCAGTAATTTAAATAAAAGACCATTTTCGTCTCGTATTATATTTTCGTCTTTAAAGGAGACGTGTGCCATCTACCCGACAATGTTTATTATACAGATTTAATACTCTAACATTGTAGTTAGAATTGTATTAAACTATGACACAAACCTGTTATTCAAATGACTGAAATAAAAAAAAATTAACATTTACATGCTTGATTATTTATAAACACTTGATTACGAACGAAAAACAATCCCATGTGTGACATTCATTTTTCGCTCATAATCAAGTTTAACCAATACACGATATTTTTCTATTTTCGAGGATAAGAGAGCGATGAAAGGTTATATATAGTAGTGAGTTTTGCGAGCGATAAATAAATCGTAATAATATGTAATCGTTTTTCGTTAGGTACGTGGTGTGGGCTTCATTATTTTCCATGGATGTTCTTATAGATAATTAAGGAACTTAAGCAGAAAACATTACCATGAAAGAAGAATAACTTGAAATAAAATCTATGCCAAGTCCATGCAGCTGACTATGTGTGATTTGTACGATATAGATATACCTTCACCATTTTCGTCGTATTTTTAATACATAATTAGGATCGGGTATGAGAGCCCTTAGCGCTCACTCACAGTCCGGGTAAAGTTGTCATAGGCATCTGAGGCTAACAACTAAGTCGCAAAAAAAAAACATAATTAGGTTATTGATTTTATATTTATTATTGTGTATAGTTTAGGTCATCATCATTCATCATTTGCCTGCCCTCATCCAACGCTAAGTGGGGTTGGCACAACACGTTCTTGCCTTCCACAAACTTCTGCATTCACAACTTTCATACACATATTCTCTTTTATACAATCCATCCATTTCTTTTGGATCGCCCACGATTCTTACACCCATCCACAAGCATATTGATAACCCTCCTTGTCACATGCCTTTCATTCCTCCTCATCACATGTTCATACCAAAACAATCTCGCGCTCCTAATCTTCTCTATCACTGGTGTTACTTTCAAACTTCCCCTAATATACTCATATCGTATCTTATCTAATCTTGTCACCCCACACATCCAGTTTAGGTGTGTAAGTAAATCATTCTGCTGCTCTTGTCTTAATTAATTGCGGTCGACACAATGTGTACCTACTCTTCTTCCATCTTACATATTGTAAAAGTAATTGGCAATAGTTTTATTATCGGAGTCTTGACCACACCATAGCCCGCCGCCAAAAAAAAGGACTAGAATGCCGACTCAATACTATTGGACTGTAAGGACTCCGAGCGTGATAAAATTTTACCTATCAATCTGTCAAAGTTTACTGATAGAGTGAGGCATTCCTAAGGGGGCATAACACCATAGTCTCTCGGCAGACAAGTGGCTATCACAACTGAAGTTATAAGCGACGACCCTGCAATACTGTCGTTCGTTGCCGAGGCGATAATGAGTATGGTAACCGAAAGGGCAACCCGCCGGGCCGGCCACGGAAGTCAAGAAACCACTACCAGTGGTCAGCGAAATAGCGATGGGGTGTTCCCTACACGGTGCGACATGTTATTCTTAAATTAATATCAAATTTACTGCACCACAAGCTGATACGGCCACCATATTTTGAACTTGCGCATTTTTAACCCATGTGTTTTTTAGCAAATATTTATTTCTTTCGCTCGTTTCTAAATTAATGTGTGAGGTTTAAAAAATAAAATGTTTTGCTGTCTTTCTTTATGGTAACGCACATCGACCTTTTTTCCAGAGCATGAACTGTTAGAAGCAAAAAAAAGAGTACCTATTGTTGCTGATTCACTTGGTTGATCCCTGAGTCAGTTTTAACAACTATTCCAGGAAAATAAAAGATGGCTTATTGCGATAAATATTCCACACGGTTTTATTTTATAAGTAGAATAGAGTTTTGATTCATACTTACTGGGCATAGCAGAGGTCTGTTGCTCCAAGCCATAGTCGCAGTAGAGCGGTTGTGATCCATAACAACCTTTGAGCCGCCATTATAACGAAAAAAATGCGTTTTATTACCTCAATACATTAAGGAAATTATTTATCTGCGGCTTAAGATTTACTCAATTTAGGTATAACAATATAATATTTCATAATTTTTATTATTGTAATCACTAATTTTGTATTTCAATCGGATACATTTTTTTTTCTATGCATAGCTTTACTATTTTTTTTTCAATGTATATTTTCAAATGCTTGGATTATAGAGCACGATTTTTGACACATGTCGTGGAAACCGCACCAAACGTAATGACGGACGCGCGGGAAAAATAACGTAAAGACCACAGGCTGGATGCGTTTTAAAAGTTTCTGACATGCGCATCTGATGTCGATCGAGAAATTAAGGATTATTTATAATTTGTTGGTGTATAAGATTTGAAAAAATATATAAAAATAATTAAAAGTATTACGCTCATCAAAAAAGAGAACATTGAAGAATTGACACCAGTACTATCTGAAAATAAAGTAAATAGGTAAATTATTCATCATCATCATCACTGACCATATATGTCCCACTGTTGGGCTCGGGCCTCCTCCGTAATGGGAGGGAAATTAACCTACTATACCGCGCTGGTCAGACGTGTTGGTATTGCGTTTTGTTTTGAGTTTTCCTTCTCTTGCATAGATGTTATATGCGTTTAATATCCCTTGGTCGTCTCTTACGATCACCCACGGGTAAAATAGGGGGTGGTGAATTGTATTCTTACTCCATCATCAAACGGAAAATTCTAGAATAGAATAAGTTTATGTCAAAAGAACACTAAATAAACAAATCATAGCTTGAGAAATAATTATTAAAATAATACAAGTCATACATAGCGCCTATTTTTGCGACAAACCAGTCGTAACTCAGAAATATGTTAGCTTGAAATAACCAACGGCGGTCTTCCGTTAGCACCGGTATGTGACGTGTGCATACATAACTGCAGTGCGTAACACATAATACATATTATATTAGCTATAACAGCAAATGGAGAAGAAATGATAATAATAGTCATCATTTCGTCATCATTATTCTCCTACGACTTGCAGGGTAGGCAAAGAGAACAGAGTGCCAGAGAACTCTATCTCTGCATACTTCACTCGCTTCCTCAACATTCATAATTCTCTTCATACACGCTCGCCGGTTTCAGAGACTCTTGACTCCACCTTCCTTCAGTACATGACCGATCTGGTCTAGGTAGGTTAGTCTCGGTCTCCCTCGGTACCTACATCCTTTCACTTTCGCATTGTATATCTTCTTAACCAGACGTTCGTTCGTCATTCTTTCCACATGTCCGAACCATCGGAGCATTCCCTTTCGCATCTTTACACCAATACTCTCTTTCATACCTACTCGCTCTCTTACGTCGTCGTTACGAATACGATCGGTCAGCCTAACTCCACAGATTTTTCGTAGAGATCGCATTAATTTTACTTTCATACTCTTTTCTGCATACCCAACTCTCGCTTCCATACAGTAATGTTGGGACAAGCACTGCGTTATGTATTGCTACACGTGCCTTCTGGCTGAGGTGGTGGCTGCCGAGAAGTTGCCCGTTCACTCTATTTCCCTCATTCAATCTTCGCTCTATATCAGTGGTGTACCTTCTATCTCGGCTAAATCCACATCCAAGTATGTATGTTATAATCACTAACAAAAAAGAAACGGGTGGTTGAAATATTGTATTCTCATTGCAAGGATTCATCGCAAGATCACATAGCAAGGGTTCTTTCTTATGCAATGGATTTAATGCTTAAGTTGTATTTAAAAAAAAATCTGTTGCAAAAGGAAAGATTATTGAATTCCATAGTTCAACGTTACAGTAGCAAATATTGTCTACGTACAGCTTTGCTATTGCTGGTATAGGTAAGGATCGTGAAATTTGGCAAGTGGTTTTCTATGATACCGCGAAGAAAGGATTTTTGAAAACAACTTTGAAGGGGATCAAAAACGTACAGCCAAAAGCGCTGACCTTAAGTGCGTAAAATTTTCCAAACGCTGTCTTTTTTAAATGTCGTTACCTATACAAGCAATAAGAAAAGATTTCAAGATAATTCAAGCCGTAAGATTGTAAAAACAGTGAAATACGTATGGAAAAAATATTATTCGAAACTACAGATATAATTAAATAAAAAAAAAAACGTAATTTTTTTTTTTAATTAATTATCTCTAGTATTAATGAAAAATGTTCCGTGTGGTAACAGAGTAAGAATACAATTTCTCGCCCGCTTTTTTATCCGTGGGTGATCGCAAGAGACAACTAAAGGATATGAAACGCATATAAAATCTATGCAAGAGAAGAAAACTTCGACACAAAACCCTATACCAACACGTCTGACCAGCGTGGTATAGTAGGTCAATTTCCCTCATTATCGAGGAGGCCTGAGCCAACAGTGGGACATATATGAGCTGAGATGAAATTATGATTAATGAAATGATTTTATTAATGCACTGCATGTCACATCATCGTTTCCACGCGTATGAAATTGCGGGGAAAGACTAGTAAAAAATAAAGAAAAAGATTAATATCCCCCCAACTGTGCTTACGATTTCATTGGAAACCTTTCGGGGGTGGTTAGGGATGAAGGGATGTCGACAGCACTTGAGAACTGTGCGGTCAAACTGGATGAATACTTACCTACTGTATTTGATTTAACGATAGCTGTTAATACCGCCAAAGTAAAGGCCTTCGCTTATATAAAAATATCGACCTATCTGTGGAATAAAGTTACATCTATATAATCATTACTGTAGAGAAGAACTATTTAAAATTTGTCAAACACAAGATTAGCAACATCATTTTTCTTAATTTTTTTGTATAGAGTTAGGCTCACCGATCGCATTCATAACGACGACATAAGAGAACGAGTAGGTATGACAGTATTGGTGTAAAGATGCGAAAGGAAATGCTCCGATGGTTCGGACATGTGGAAAGAATGCCGAACGAACGTCTGGTTAAGAAGTATACAATGCGAAAGTGGAAGGACGTATATACCGGGGGAGGCCGAGACTAACCTACCTAGACCAGATTAGTCACGTACTGAAGGAAGGTGGAGTCAAGAGTCTCCGAAACCGGCGAGCGTGTATGAAGAGAATTATGAATGTTGAGGAAGTATGCAAGGATAGAGTTCTGTTCTCTCTGCCTACCCTGCAAGGGATATGGCGTGATGATATGTATGTATGTTTTGTATAGGATTGATTCATTTCCTAATATTGGTACCTCTTATATATAGATCAGTTTATCTTTATAAATACAATAAAAACGATCTGGTATCATAATCAGATGTAACTTTGTTTTTCGTATCATCATCATCACAGCCCATATGTGTCCCACTGTTGGACTCAGGCCTCCTCCGTAATGGGAGGGAAATTAACCTACTATACCACGCTGGTCAGATGTGTTGGTATAGGGTTTTGTTTCGAGTTTTCCTTCTCTTGCATAGATGTTATATGCGTTTTATATCCCTTAGTCGTCTCTTACGATCACCCACGGGTAAGACAGGGGGTGGGGTGATGAATTGTATTCTTACTCCGTCACCACACGGATGGTTTTTCGTATAGGTCGATATAACTTGCACAAGCGGGTTCTTGCAATAACGACTAAAAAAAAATTTCGAGTCGTTATGAAACTATTTAATGTATATTCTTTTGTTTTTTTTTTAAAGTCAACTTCTGGCATTAAGAAATAATCATTCTATTGCGGGGGACTACACAATAAATCTATTTAAGGGACACAAATTACACTTAGAATTAGAAAACAATTTGTTGATCGTACAAAGTATTGTTCTACGTAAGAAACGAACCCACGACAGTGGCATGGTACGTCGGTATTTAACCGGTATTTTTAAGATCGGGTACTGGTGGCCTGCTCACACGGCAAAGAGAGGTGCTTGCAGGGTGAGTCCATGAGGTTACGCGCCGATCCATCGCCCCGGACCGATTTGGCAGGGCGCGACCACCTCAATAGTCCACAGCAAGAAGAAAAAAAGGTCGGTATTTAACCGCTACGCAATGTGCACACATAGCGTAGTAGTCGATATTAATTAATTATTATAAAATGGAGGAGAGGAAGGAAGACCCACTACTTTCCCACGGTTAATCAATATACCGTACACCTCAAGAAAGGAAGGAATACGGGATGGGATCAAGGTGGAATAGGATATAAGGAAATCTTACTCCTGT
The DNA here is from genome assembly GCA_905163515.2 of Lymantria monacha. NCBI lineage: Eukaryota > Metazoa > Arthropoda > Insecta > Lepidoptera > Erebidae > Lymantria > Lymantria monacha. Next base: position 5,201,465 of record LR991107.1, on the reverse strand, counting down.
GATGAGCACCGCCTCCAGAACTTCTACTTGCAATTTTCCGCAGAAATTTAAGTTTGCTTTTTAAGTGCCCCTCCCTGCCCGTACCTCGCTACGACCTTGAACACACCTGATGGTAAGTGTCACTGCCGCTCATGTACCTTTGCAATACCCAGGCTATAGCTTAGGCCGCTGCCTACCAATAAAATCCCCAAACCCACCCAGTTGGGCTTCCGGCTCTCTCGCTCACTGAACGAAGCGTAATTGCACATTGCCATTACTCAAACGTCGATCTTCTGCGAGAGTGTGGTACTACCCCGGATGGATCGGCCCGCGGCTGTAGACAGAAAACTGTCAACAGCGTGGTCCTGCCAATATTAAAGCGTGTGAAAGCAACGCGGGTCGACAGGGTTTGATAAAAAGGTTATTCTATTATCAGGTCCACATTTGAGTGCCGTAGTCATAGCTGATAATACACTGGTTTACATAACACAAATTTTTGTTTTAAGAATTTTTTTTTTGTATTATCAGCTCTGTTAAGATACATATTTGAAGTAGCGGTACGTGCTTAAGACGCCGTATGCTTACTCCCAAAGCTAATAATAGGGTCGGAACTGCAACGTCGATGCTCCCTGAGAAATACTGTTCCCGCAAACTCTTGACCGTTACTTCTTAGTTCAAATGGTAGGTACACAATTATTATGTACAGCTGTACCGACATAAAGGTTGCTTTCCATTTAGTTAACACAGAGGGACTCTGCGGTACATTGTGAAACACTGCCAAACACTGTGTAAAAGTTTAAATGAAACAGCTAGTTGTCTCAAAATAACACTAGAGTGCATCAATATCGCAAAATTATGGGCGTTGTATACCTAAATGCAAGTTCCTTGACAAAGTCTTGGCTCAATAATTTATAAACATAACCACATTATCAGGGCTCACTTCAATAGTGCAATATTTGCATTTGAACATTTTTATTAAATTTTAATTAGCAGTAAGAGACAAGCTCAATTTAATAATCTCAAATAATACTACTAGAATATGCCGTAAATAAATTGCGAGGTTAAGTAATGATACTTAATTCAAGCAAAGTAGTACCTATATATTTAAAATACTCTATGAAAGTAGGTAAGCATCTGTCAAACACCACTTTTTTGAGTGTCGAACAACAGTGTTGTGTTCAACAGTGTCGTTGATGGAAAGCGCTTTATCGAACACTGCGTTACACTGCGTCACTTTTTGTATTAAATGGAAAGCACACATAATAATGTTTAACGTTTTTTCATATTTTGTGATTTTTTTTTAATTTTGAATCGATGTATAACTTAATATTCCACTAGATCACCACCTGAAAAGGTCGACTGTCGATGTAAAGGCGATGTGCCGAGGTTTTGTTACCGGGGCTAGCACAGGGAATGATACTGAAAAGAGTAATAAGTCGGGCAGGGCACTTATGTTAAGGAATCAATCGATAGAATTATAATCAGCTGAAGCAGATAATATACATGTTATGAGGCTGTAGACCATCCTTCCATCGACCTGGACGGTCAGTTTGTCCAGTAAGATTTATTAGGTTAGGCTTTTTCTGTCGCTTCACCGAAGACAAAGATCGGGTACCGGTGACCCGCTCGTACGGCGAAGAGAGGTGTTAGCAGGGTGCGTCCATGGAGTTGCGCGCCGCCTCTTCTGTCGCCACGGACCGATTTGTCGGGGCGCGACCACATCTATGGTTCACCTTGTGAAGAAAAAAAAAGGCTTTTTCTGTCGCTTCACTAATATTAGTAGAAATATATTCGTATGCTATCTCCTTCTTTAATCGCCTGTCCAAGTACAGGCATATGTCCAAAAGACTCGCAAGAGAGGATAACACCAGAATGGCTGCACAAGTGGCGTAGTGGTGAAAATATCGTCTTTATTTTCGTGTTTCAAACTTTTAACAGCTTTCGTTCAATACTATACTTAGGTATACTCTATTTATACAGATGGCGTAGTGATCTAGGAAGCCACCTGCAGATTCCAGTTTAAAAATAAATGTGTGCCCCATATATAACCGTTATTTGCTTTTTTAGGCCACCCTGCACTAAGGAAATAATCCTTGTATTGCGGAGGACTTTACAAACATCAACCCAGACTCAGAACAACATCTTTTTGATCGCATATAGTATTATCCTGTATGGGAATCGAACCCACGGCACTGGCACGAAAAGTCGGTATCTTAATCATTACGCCATTTGTGTAGCCAATTAAAACATTACCTGGAAGGCGAGAACTCCTTTTCTCAAACTAGAAAACAGCCAACACCAACCTGCTCCTATCCCAATTATTAGGGGTCAACGCAATATATAATCTTCTTCCATTATGTAATGCAAAGTTATTAACTTTAGTTTTATAACCGGCCTGACGTCAACCCTTCTTAGGAATGTAATTGTTGACCAGACACCATCAGGTGGACTTGACCCAGGTCCCTATAAAGCACTTAGCCGTCATTTACGACATCCACAAGTAGTTTTGGCGGGAATCTAAAAACGTCAATGTCAATGTAGTGCTCTTGTATTATATTCAATATCTTAGTGTTTTAACGTGTTAAATTAGATAATTTTGATGGCATTACAAGTAACGTGACGTGATGGAACTGCTGTGATGTAGTGAATATCATATAAAAGTGCTTTACAACGTTGTCGTTTCTGTCAAACTCGTAACTGTCCTAATTCCCAAAATTTACCATTAACAGTGTGGCCATAGCACTGTTGAGTGCGACGACTTGACATAGGTTGCTTTCCATTTACAACACATAGGGACTCTGCGGTACATTGTGAAACACTGCCAAACACTGTGTAAAAGAAATAGCTAGCTGTTTCATTTAAACTTTTACACAGTGTTTTAACACTGCCAAATACTGTGTAAAAGAAACAGCTAGCTGTTTTATTTAAACTTTTACACAGTGTTTTAACACTGCCAAACACTGTGTAAAAGAAACAGCTAGTTGTTTCATTTAAACTTTTACACAGTGTTTGGCAGTGTTTCACAATGTACCGCAGAGTCCCTCTGTGTTAACTAAATGGAAAGCAACCATACTGACGGACAATGACTAACATAAATATATTAAATACGTGAAAAAAGTTGTAACTCGATGCTGGCAAAAATAAAGCATTGACATTCATAGCAGCTACCACACGACAACAAACTAAAAATCCATCAGGAAGTCTCCAGCGACCTATTCAATAATGTTGAGTCTTTTCAAAAAATATAGTAGGAATGGCGAGGCGGGATTAATTAATTTATGTCTACGAACACAAAATAAAAAAAAAATAACATTCAAATTACTGAAATTTGGTATTTAACATGCTCGATTATTTATAAAAGAAAAAAAACGAGAGGTGTCAAGGGACACCCGGATGGAACGAAGTTCCTTTCGATTAATTAGTGAAGGTGTATTTTTATTTTATTACGAAGAAAACCATGAAGTGTTGTGTTTTATCATGTAAAAACTACTCCGATAAACGTTCAGATGCTATGGAAGGCATCATATTTCATATCGTGATATTTTCCCAATATTGAAATCTACATTAAATATTGAAAGCGACAAATATGACTATTTAGATAAGAATGAACTAATACGGGCATTGATATGGTGTCTGCCGAGATGATCAAGCTTGGTGGCTCTTGTGTCTGGGAGGCGTTCCTGTTGCTCCTCAATTTATGTTGGAGCTCGGGAATGGTTCCCAGGGACTGGAATAGCGCAGTCATCGTGCCTTTGTTTAAAAACAAGGGTTCACGTTATGACTGCGCAAATTACAGAGCCATAAGCTTGACCAGTTTGGCAGCAAAACTGTATGGAAAAATTATTGAAAGGAGAATGAGGATGGTGTCCGATGGTTTACTGTGTGAGACACAAGGAGGTTTCAGGAGTGGAAGGGGATGCATGGATCAAGTGTTCTCTCTGCGCAACATTGTGGAGAAGCATCTGGCTCTAGGTCAGAGGGTTTTCTGCAGTTTTGTGGATCTGGAGAGAGCATTTGACACGGTTGTACGAAAGGAACTTTGGGACATTTTACCGGAGTATGGTATTAACGGTAAACTGCTACAGGCTGTGCAGTCCAGTTACATGGGCTGTAGAGCCTGTGTGCGGCTGGATGATGGAATGTCGCCTTGGTTTGACGTCAATATCGGCGTTAAGCAGGGGTGCGTTCTGTCAGCCAGGCTGTTTATCATATATCTGGATAAATGTCTCCAAAGGTTGAACGATATGAATGTGGGAGTCCAGATGGGCGACTCAGTGGTCACTGCTCTGCTTTATGCAGATGATGCAGTCCTGCTGGCACAGTCAGCGATTGACCTGCAGACCCTAGTCGACACAATGACAGAAGATTGTAAGAAAAGGGGTCTACGCGTGAATGTGAGCAAAACCAAAATAATGGTCTTTGAAAGAGATAAAACCAGAACAGATGTAAGAGTAACAATAGGTAATGATGTACTAGAGCAAGTGGATGAATTTGTATATCTTGGATGTGGATTTAGCCGAGATGGAAGGTACACCACTGATATAGAGCGAAGAGTGAATGCGGGAAATAGAGTGAACGGAGCGTTGGGGCAACTTCTCGGCAGCCACCACCTCAGCCAGAAGGCACGTGTAGCAATACATAACGCAGTGCTTGTCCCAACATTACTGTATGGAAGCGAGAGTTGGGTATGCAGAAAAGAGTATGATAGTAAAATTAATGCGGTCGAAATGCGATCTCTGCGGAAAATCTGTGGAGTTAGGCTGACCGACCGCATTCGTAACGACGACGTAAGAGAGCGAGTAGGTATGAAAGAGAGTATTGGTGTAAAGATGCGAAAGGGAATGCTCCGATGGTTCGGACATGTGGAAAGAATGCCGAACGAACGCCTGGTTAAGAAGATATACAATGCGAAAGTGGAAGGATGTAGGTACCGAGGGAGACCGAGACTAACCTACCTAGACCAGATCGGTCATGTACTGAAGGAAGGTGGAGTCAAGAGTCTCCGAAACCGGCGAGCGTGTATGAAGAGAATTATGAATGTTGAGGAAGCGAGTGAAGTATGCAGAGATAGAGTTCTCTGGCACTCTGTTCTCTCTGCCTACCCTGCAAGGGATATGGCGTGATGATATGTATGTATGTATGTATGAACTAAATACTATAATTCCGCGTGGTAACGGAGTAAGTCGAACGCATGAAGCTACCTTTGATCTCTATGGGTCAACTGACCCCTCCGCCCTGCTCCCCCTTGGCGAAGCCCTTGACCCCCGTACCTGTGGGAGATCGTAAAAGATGACTGAGGGATAAAAAACGCATATAACATCTATGCAAGAGAAGGAAAACTCAATTAAATTACCTTATACCAACACATCTAACCAGCGTGGTGTAGTAGGTCAATTTCTCTTCTAGTGTGAAGGAGGCTCGAGCCCAATAAAGGGACATGTATGAGCTTATAATTTAGGATATATTGGCTTCCACATAAAGAGTAAACTGTCGCTATTTTTTGTTCAGAACTATTTATGTTACGTTATCTTCGTGTGAATTCTACAGTTTAGGTAGCGCTCGCTAATGTAATTCAGATGGCAAGAATGATAATTATTTCTTAATAAAAAAATAGGTATTATTGTAAATATTAAAAAGAAAAATAAAGCTCGTCTCTAAAGTAACTTGTTATTTTTGTTTATTATTATAATTGACATTTTACATATAAAAAAGAGTGAATATTAATTAACAATTGAATTTAAGATTATGTAATATTTAATTATTTAATGTCACACTTATGTTAGACAGCTATCGATGTCATACGCACGCACACACAAATGAATATAGAATAGCGGCGTAGTATCACGACATGACCACGTTTGCCTTAGTACCTACCTAATGTATCATTTCCAGTAGTCGACACAATTTTACTGCCAAGGCACGCAAAAAGATGTTTCACATCACAAACTTTCAATACCTATCTACTATATACCTACAGGTATAGTATGTTATTAACAAATCGATAGTGCTGTTAAAATACAACAATCATCAACGATGACTGCTCTCACGCCTTTACTTGTGTTCGGGGGTCACACAATCGGCGATCATAGATTTCTTGCCATATTTCTGTAGATCTGTAGTGCGCCCGTTTGCTGCCTGACCACAGCACTGCGCACTCTTATTGTCCTAACGTTTGAAATATTGTACCAAACGACACACGGTAAAAGGCAAAAAATATGTACTTTAAATATCGAAAGTAATAAAAGCATTTGTTTGCATAAGAATCAATTCCTTACTATAAAATGTGCATCGGCAATAAATATCAAATTATTTTGAATTTTTAATTTACTATTTTTATTATATATTTTTTTTCTGCCTTAAGCGATTTTTATCGTTATATTTTAGCCAATTTGCAAAATATCTTTATAAATTATAGCCTATGTGTTATTCTGAGGTGCAAGCTATATTACTATAAAGTTTCATCAAAATCCATTCGGCAGTTTTTACGTGAAAGAGCAACAAACATGTTCACATCCATACTCGTACATTATTACAAACTTTTACGTTTATAATCATCATCATCACAGCCCATAAATGTCCCACTCATTGGGCTCAAGCCTCCTTCGTAATGGGAGGGAAATTAACCTACTATACCGCGCTAGTCAGACGTGTTGGTATAGGGTTTTGTTTCGAGTTTTCCTTCTCTCGCACAGATGTTATGTGCGTTATATATCCCTTAGTCGTCTCGTACGATCACCCACGGGTATGACATGGGGTGGTGAATAGTATTCTTACGCCGTCACCACACGGATTATCACCACACGTTTATAATATTAATAGGAAATAGGATATATAATTCCACTAGACTACCAAAACTTTTGGGCCCCGAGCTCGAACGCGAGCCGGCCGCGCGGCGAAACGAAATTAATTTCGTTGCGCATTATTTTGATTTTGCTATATCTCTTAAGATATTGATTTAATTTGCATGGTCTGAAGGAAAAAAATTATCTTCATGAAATGCTCAAGCCAACTAATGTATTTAAAATGATAAGGATTAATACAGTATTTGTGGAAATAGCTTTTCAATTATCGTTTTATAATAGGCCATTTTTTAAAGTATTAAAATGGAGATAGTATGTTATCCTTAAGAGATAGGCATATACCATCGCGGACTTTTTTGTAGGCCTTTTTAAGCTCTATAATACTGTAGTACTTTATTTTGATCTATTTCGTAGGGTTCAGCCAGCGTTTGCAAATGTAAGCGCAAAATAATGTGTTTATTTACGACATCACATTAGAAACCTCTTAAATTATCAGTGTTTCTCTACTACATTATGCATATATTATACATATAAACCTTCCTCTTGAATCACTCTATCTATAAAAAAAAACTGCATCAATATCCGTTGCGTAGTTTTAAAGATTTAAGCATAAATAGGGATATAGGGACAGAGAAAGCGACTTTGTTTTATGTTGTGTCGTTACAACTTTGTTGTGTGTCGGTAGTAATTTTTTCCGTCTAGCCCCCTTTCGCAACGCGCGATAAGGAACTTCGTTCCAAAACTTGACAACTAGCACAAAATGAATGTCACACATGGGACACGAACCCACCCATTCATTTTTCGCTCGTAATCAAGTTTTTATTAATACATAAAATTCGTTATAATATCGACTACCATTTGCTGTGTGCTAGCGGCTACGAATATCTATCTACCCTTACTTTGCTCGTGGATGTCGTAAAAGACGACTATGAGCCTTATAACGACCTAGGCCAACTCCATCTGATGCCGTTTGTTCAACAATTCAAATACAACTACATTTCCAAGGAGGGTTAGCGTCTGGCAGGCGGCCGGTCATAAAACTATTGCCAATAACTTTTACAATATGTACTATGAAAGAAGAGTACATATTGTATAGACCCCAAGTAATTGGGATAAGAGTAGGAGAATGACGATGATGATAAATATCGATTTCCATTATTTAAAATACACATATACGAGTATATGGAGAGGCCTCTCTGCAGGCGGGGATAATCAGCATGACTTGGATTTTATAGGTATAGTACCTATACCTATAAAATCAACTGCAAGCGTGCTCTGCTATCCATTCCCCTGTTGATTATTCGGTATATTCAATTCCAACGGTATTCTTTACTCATCACTCGAGCTATGGGGTAAGTATAATAAATTCATATAAAAAGAAAACAAAATTTTAAAAACTTAGTTCTAATAACATATTAATTTAATTAGGATTAATTAACAGTTTTTTTAATCTTTATATTACTCCTCTTGTTAATGATAAGGCAGTTTAATCTTTACTTCTTGGCGACTTGGATTTCCCTGCTCGGGTAAGCTTGAGATGTATCAGTCGATCGTGAGTCCGCAAGATGCTGGCCTGACTGAAATTGGCCGGACATTTGGGACACTGGTACGGTCGTTCCCCGGTATGCACCCGGATGTGACTCTTGAGAATATGATTACGCTAAAAATAGATCTAATTAATGTTTCTTCTTCTCTTTCTAAAATTATATTTATCTCACGGTATTAAACTACTCGACGATAGAAGGAAAATCAACTTTAGTATTTACAACGCTAGTCATACAGTTTGGCATTAGATTTGATTTTTTATCTGTATGGTGACGGAGTAAGAATACAATTCACCATTCTGTATCATACCCGTGGGTGATCGTATATGACTAAGGGATACAAAACCCATATAACAACTATGCAAGAGAAAAAAAACTCGAAACAAAACCCTATACCAATACGTCTGACCAGCATGGTATATTACATCAATGTTCCACCGATTACGGACGAGGTTCGAGCCCAACAGTGGGACATGTGACATGTGGACATGAGCTGAGATGATGAGGTTACATTTTGACTTTTCCTTTTCTTTCAAAAACGTTGCCTGCTTACCTGCCTTAGTCTTCTTGTACGACATCTATGTGATAAGAAGAATGGTGAATTGCAATTACGTCGTCACTATACAGAAATTATAATGTTTAAATTTTCCGCGTGGTGACGGCGTAAAAATACAATTCTGTATCCATTAACTTACCCGTGGGTGTTGTATAAAAGGACAAAGCGATATTATATACCCCTTTGTCATAATGCATATAACATCTATGCAAGAGAAGAAAACACAAAATAAAAGCCTATGCCAATTCGTAGGACCAACGTGGTATACTATGTCCATTTCCTTGCTATTGCAGAGAAGGATCGAGGCCAAAAACAGGCCGTATGACCTGAGATGATGAAGTATATGAAATATATATGTATATACTACCCATAGGAGACTGCACAGATTTATTTCTTTATAGCTTATGGTGGCAAACGAGCAAACAGCAGATCTGGTGGTAAGTGTCACTGCCGCCCATGGACCTTTGCATTACCAAAGGTATAGCTAGGCCGCTGCCTACCAATACAAACCACAAACTCACCCAGTTAGGCTACCGGCTTTATTGCTCTCCGAACGCAGCGCAATAGCACATTGGCATTACTCAGACGTCGATCTTCTGCGAGAGTGTGGTACTACCCCGGACAGACCGGCGGCTTTAGACAGAGAACTGTCAACAGCGTGGTCCTACCACTATTGAATAGATCACTAGATGGCGTAGTGGTTAAGATACCAACGTTCAATTCCCACGTAAGACAATACTTTGTGTCATCCACAGTATTGTTCCGAGTCTGGGTGTCATTAGTCTGCGTTAATTGTATGTTTGTAAAGTCTCCCGCAATACAAGGATTACCTATATCCTTAGTGCTGGGTGGTGTCTTTAAATACCACCACTTTTGGCAGTCAGATTAGCGAACACGATTTTACATATGTAGTTGTAAGTTTCCAGAAGTACAAAGGATTTTGCTTTCCATTTTCTTTACGATCACTGAGGTATTCACTCTGGTTCCGTCATCATAAGTGTAAAAATAATATTTCATACTTACATGAAATATTTTATCGCACATTGGACAAGGGTAACGCAGTGGTCTTTTAAATCCTTCATGGGTAGACTTCTTGTGATCATTTAAAGACCATAGATTTACGTATGCCTAAAAAAATATATATATTAATTATTTCATCTAACAAGATTGCTTCTTGTTTTTTAAGAATTCTTTATTTGTTCTCAGTACGTAAAAACTTCTGAAATAATAGGGATATTAACCTACTTCATAACTCCAGATTGGCAGATATATTGATCGATTTGACAACCCTAGCATGGTAGGGTTATTGACCTCCATATAACTATAATATGGGAGAAATATTGGCTTACTATTCCATTCTAGTAGATGAGGTATATTGTACCATTCCAGAATGAGAGGCTATTAATTTACTAAAGCACTATGAGAAAGATATTAATGTATTATACCACTCCATCCGTGTGGTGACGGAGTAAGAATACAAATCACCACCCCCTATCTTACCCGTGGGTGATCGTAGGAGACGTCTGAGGGATATAAAATGCATATAACATCAATGCGAGAAAAGGAAACTCGCAACAAAACCCTATACCAACACGCCTGACCAGCGCGTTATAGTAGGTTAGTTGTTGTCTCCCATTACGGAGGAGGCTCAAACCCAGTAGTGGGACATATTATGAGCTGAGATGATGATGATGACTCCATGAGAGTGGCCTTATGTACAACTCCATCTAGTAACCTTGCGGTACTCGCATATTTTTTAATAAAGATTAAGGAATAAATTCTTGCTTCGTGAAGGACTTCACAAACATATAGTTAGTTGTAGACCACAAATAACACCCATTCTGTTGATAAATGGATGTTAGCATATTGGTACTTCAAAACTATACTAGATGGCGTTATAAAACAACGTTATCTACCACAAATATATTTTTAGGCTCATACCTATACTATAGCTAAATTTATAACACTCTAGAAGTACATTGACCCATTTCGCAGCATATCATCCGTCCACTATTGGACGTAGGTCCTTCATATAAGTGATAATACCAAATTCCCTTCGCTTGAAAGACAGGTTCGCGCACGTAGTAGGTATGATAAGTTTTCTAAAACAGATCAATTATCTTGGTAAACCATCACCAGGTTCTTACGACTCTTCAAAATTAGGGGGTGGTGAAACAAGACTTAATACATACATACATATCATCACGCCATATCCCTTGCAGGGTAGGCAGAGAGAACAGAGTGCCAGAGAACTCTATCTTTGCATACTTCACTCGCTTCCTCAAAATTCATAATTCTCTTCATACACGCTCGCCGGTTTCGGAGACTCTTGACTCCACCTTCCTTCAGTACATGACCGATCTGGTCTAGGTAGGTTAGTCTCGGTCTCCCTCGGTACCTACATCCTTCCACTTTCGCATTGTATATCTTCTTAACCAGACGTTCGTTCGGCCACTACAAGACTTAATATGCTTACCTTATCACATTTGTCGCATTCGTAAGGTTTAAGGTTGAGATGTATTCTATTCATATGTGTAGTAACATCACGACGGGTTGAGAAACGTTTGTCGCAATGTGCACATGCTAATCTGCAAATGGTAATATGCATATATATTAAACTATATATTATGCAATTACTTTATGTTGTCTGGGTAGTTATTATGACAACAACGATTTAATAAAGCCCTTGATCGTCCTAATGTAATGTATTATAGAGAGCTAGACGCGTTGTTAGATAACTTTTGCAGACCTCATATTCTTAGCAAATTTATAGTAGCAATGATGGTTGGAACTGTGGAGAATTTGAGTTAATAAATCAGTCCCACATTACATGGAATTGTGTAGCAAAATGTGAGCGAGGATGAAGAACTATGATGTAGTTCAATTTTCTTCACGTTACGGAGAAGGCTCGTAATAAATTCTCATCATCATCATTACAGCCCATGTATGTCCTACTGTTGGGCTCGGGCCTCTTCTGTAACGGGAGGGAAATTAACCTACTATACCGCGCTGGTCAAACGTATTGGTATAGGATTTTGTTTCGGGTTTTCCTTCTCTTGTATAGATGTTATATGCGTTTTATATCCATTGGTCGTCTCTTACGATCACCCACGGGTAAAATAGGGGGCGGTGAATTGTATTCTTACTCCATCATCAAACGGAAAATTCTAGAATAGAATAATTTTATGTCAAAAGAACACTAAATAAACAAATCATAGCTTGAGAAATAATTATTAAAATAATACAAGTCATACATAGCGCCTATTTTTGCGACAAACCAGTCGTAACTCAGAAATATGTTGGCTTGAAATAACCAACGGCGGTCTTCCGTTAGCACCGGTATGTGACGTGTGCATACATAACTGCAGTGCGTAACACATAATACATATAATATTAGCTATAACAGCAAATGGAGAAGAAATGATAATAATAGTCATCATTTCGTCATCCATTTATCCATCCATTAGCCAGCCGTCTGTTACGATCATCCACGGGTAAGATAGGGGTGGTGAATTGTACTCTTACTCCGTAACCACACCAATACTAACAATAAACGCTCACTAATAAATAATTGAACGTTCATGAGTCGAGACGTGAATGAGTAGCAGTGGAGATGCGTTCGTAACACCTATTCCACTGCAATCATAATTCAGCCAGCTCCTTCTCAAAGAAAATCGACGTGGTTACTGAAGCGAGCATAATATTGAAATCCATCGAGAACCGGAGTCCTAACTCACTTTACGGTAAGCATTTATAATAAGTTGTGCTCCATACTTGTCTACCATTAAGGCAATAACAAGAAATTAAGAAATTCATATATTCAAATTACTGAAATTTAGCTTTTAATATGCTTTATATAATGAAAATTGAATGTCCTAGTTCACGGTGGTGTAAGTAACAGCACGATTGGAACGGATTGCCAATAGGTGTGGTTTCGAATCCCACTTGTGACAATCATTTTTCGCTCGTAATCGGGTTTTTATAAACTTCATATATGACTTACGGTAACTCTTTATAATTAACGTGTATGAGGGCAGTCTTCAAATGATTCCTTAATATATATTCCGACTTGAAACTCCTGAAACAAGTGAATCAATATAATTATATCTATTTATCATCATTCACTGGATTTAATACTCTTTAAATATGTATCCAATCATTTTGATTAAAATATGTCATCATCAACTGAGCTCATTTATGTCCCACCGTTGGGCTCGAGCCTCCTCCATAATGGGAGGGAAATTGACCTATTATACCACGCTAGTCAGGCATGTTAGTATAGGATTTTGTTTCAAGTTTTCCTTTTCTTGCATAGATGTTATATGCGTTTTATATCCATTAGTTGTCTCTTACGATCACATATGATAAGATAGGGGGTGGTAAATTGTATTCTTACTCTGTCATCACAAGTCAAATTTTAAATATATACACGAAAACAAATATAATTAAATGCAGAGGGAGATAGAGATTGCATAATGTCTTTCACCTGGAGCAGATTCATATTCAATAGTGATGAGATATATGAGCCGAGTGTTTTTTTTACATACACCACCCTGCACTAAGGAAATAATCCTTGTATTGCGGGGGACTTTAGAAACATGCACTTAACGCAGACAAATTAAACCCAGACTCTGAACAACAGTTTGTGGATTATACAAAGTATTGTCCTGTGTGGGAATCGAACCCACGACACTGGTACGGAAGGTTAGTATCTTAATCATTACGACATCTGTGCACACAAAAGAAATATTAATTAAACTTACTTGTCACACTCCACACAGTAAAAATCCCTCGCGTCTGAATGTTTGATGCTGTGATATTTTAACTGCGATGGTGTTTTAAACGCCAACCCACACACCGAGCACTTGCATTTCTTCGTTACCTCTTCAGCTGATATTTCTTTAGTATGTTTACTGCAAAAAGTTATTAATTTTTAAAAATTTAAAAAAAAAAAAAAAAAAAAAAACATTAGCCTGCACAAATGGCGTAGTGGTTAAGATACCGAGCTTTGATTCTTCGGTTCGATCTCATATAGGACAATACTTTTTGTGATCCACAAAGTATTGTCCCGAGTCTGATTGTAATTTGTGTCGGTTAAATTGCATGTTTGTAAAGTCCGCAATATAAGGATTATTTCCTTAGAGTTTAAAAAAAAAACCTCATTATCTTATTCTGCCCTCGTATTATGGTGAAAGGTTAAGAATACCACCATCACATCACCTCATTCCCTGGGCCATTGTAAAAGCAGACTGAAGGATCACTAGGCGATTGGGTAACCACAATCTCTTGGACGAATTCTCAGAAGTAGATTTTCCCGACCAGATAAGAACCATGCACTAAGCTATGTGGTAGCGACTACGAATACTACAAACCCTTACTTTGCTCGTGAATGTCGTAAAATACGAATAAGAGCTTTACATATACCTAGAGCAACTTCATCTGATACTGTCTGGTTAACAATTACATTCCCTTTTTTTTATTTATTTTTTTATTGGTGGGCTATGGATGCGTCTCGCCCCGCCAAGTCGGTCCGGGGTGACGGAAAAGGCGGCGTGTGACCCCATAGACCCACCGTAAAACCTTCTCTCTTCGCCGTGCGAGCGGACCACCGGTACTCGATTTTAACTTCGGTGGCCCGCCCGGCGGTTTACCCTCGCGGGTTCCTCTCGTCGACGCCCCGACAGATTTCGCCGTCGGGGCGTCGCCCTCACGCGGTGGCCTCACGTCGGGTGACCGGAGAATTACCCGGTCCGCTCACCCGAGGCCTCGGTTAGGACGGCATCAGGCGCAGGTATTCGCGCCTGCGCCGCCCCGGCCGCTAACGGCAGCCCGGGTCGCGGGAATCCTTCCGGACTCGTTCCGCCGCCTCCTTCTGCGAGATGACAGCCTCGCAGAAGGCGGCGACCGCGTCCCAGTTCCTGACGCTGTCGACCATCGCCCTCGCGACAGCCGGCAGCGTCAGGTCGGCACCGATGACAGCGACGAGGTCACGGCGATGCCGGTCAAAGCCCGGACACACCTCCAGCGTGTGTTGCGCCGTGTCCTCGTCACTGCTGCAATGGTGGCAGAACGAAGTCCACTCCCTACACGCGACCGTGTGCAGGTACAAGCCGAAGCATCCGTGCCCCGACAAAACCTGCACCAGTCGAAAGGAGAGGACTCCGTGCCGCCGCTCCATCCACTCCATCAGTACGGGCCGGAAAGCCTCGACGGTGACGACACCGTGTCTAGGCCTCTCCAGCCGCGTAGCCCAACGGGCGATGACGTCACGGCGGGCGCCCTCGCGTCAGGTGGCTATCTCGCTCAGCGATGGGGAGCCACCTTCGTCGCGCAGTGAGGTCACCCGCCGGTAGAGGTCGGAGAGCATCTCCGCCTCTAGGTCCCACGGGGGTGTCCCGGCCAGTAGGCATGCCACCTCGGTCGATACCGTGCGGTACCCGCGAATGGCTCTGACCGCCATGACTCTCTGGGGTCTCCACAGAACAGCCCTGAGCTGGGCGTTCAGAGCCCTCGCCCACACGGGTGCGCCGTACATGGCCATCGAACGGATCACCCCCGCATACAGCCGTCGGCCCTCGAAGCTGGGTCCGCCCACGTTCGGCATGAGCCGCGAAAGGGCGGACGCCGCGCCGACCAGCCGGGGAGCAATTCGGCGAAAATGCTCCCGGAACCACCATCGCTCGTCGAGCATCAGACCCAAGTACTTCATATGGGCCTGGATGCTGATGTGGACGGAGTTGACGACTAGCGAGGCGTCGATTGGCGGCCTTACGCGTGGCCCATGGAACAATAGGGCCTCCGTCTTATTTAGGGCCACCCTGAGCCCCAGCGCCTCGATTCGCCCGACCATCTCCTCGGTGCCGAGAGTGGCCAGGCTCGCCGCCTCTTCGAGTGTCCTGCCCCGGGCTGTGACGAGCGTATCGTCAGCGTAGCATATCACGCTCAGCCCGGGGGGGAGACTCCCTCTCAACGCCCAGTCGTACCCGATGTCCCACAGAGAACAATTACATTCCCTAGGAAGTTTGACGTCAAGGAGATGGCCGGTCAATAAAATTATTACCAATTTTTTTGGAGTATACGAATATAAGATGGAAGGAATAGATATTTCGTCGATCCTTAATAATTAGGATAAGAACAGGATGACGATGATAACGCACTCTTGGCATCATGCGACAAATCAGGGGTCTACAAACAATGTTGGATATGTCACACTGCTATCGATTCACACAAAATGAAAAAAAAACACTTCATAAATCAAATGATATTATACTATACCTACAAAGAAGATTTTGAAAAACAAGAAAAAAAAAATCAATTATATAAAAAAGCTATGAACTTGAAACTTATTTTTAGGCTATTGACTAGATTTAAATAAACATAAAATTAACATTTTGTAAAAAAATTACGGGGTTACCTTAAGGGGTAAAATAAAAATAGGGAAAGAAAAGCTTTAGGAAAGTAACCTTTTATGCGGACGAAACCGCGGGCAGAAGCTAGTGTTAGATATAATAGTAAACTGCTTAGTGGATCTTTGTCCTGTTCTTGGTCTTTTTCTTTTAATCGTACGAGCAGTACAACATTTAAGCAATATTGCATCTTGATAGGGTTTGGAAGCTTCTTTATAAAAAGCCGTATGAAATTGACGAAGTAATTGACCATTTACATTTGAACACATAAGTCGTGTGTTATTGTCATTGCAATTTGGCGCAAGCTGCAAAGCTTTCGCTGTATATCTAAAACGAAAATAATACTTCTCATATTTTTGAAATTATAAAATACCTGAATATAATATCAATTAGGTATAATATCTCTGCGGAAAATCTGTGGAGTAAGGCTGACCGACCACATTCGTAACGACGACGTAAGAGAGCGAGTAGGTATGAAAGAGAGTATTGGTGTAAAGATGGAAAGGGAATGCTCCGATGGTTCGGACATGTGGAAAGCATGCCGAACGAACGTCTGGTTAAGAAGATATACAATGCGAAAGTGGAAGGATGTAGGTACCGGGGGAGACCGAGACTCACCTACCTAGACCAGATCGGTCATGTACTGAAGGAAGGTGGAGACAAGAGTCTCCGAAACCGGCAAGTGTGTATGAAGAGAATTATGAATGTTGAGGAAGTGAGTGAAGTATGCAAAGATAGAGTTCTCTGGCACTCTGTTCTCTCTGCCTACCCTGCAAGGGATATGGCGTCCCGACTAGAAGAAAAGTATGGTTCAACCAGATCATGTATCTGGACCCGATCAGGATAGAATGAGGCATGCCGGATCCGGCAAACCCGATCAGGACCAGGTCTGGTCCTATCAGGATAGCCTGATGTGAAATAACATCAAGTATGGTAAGGCATACCGGATCAGGACCAGATCAGGACCAAATAAGGATATCCTGATGTGAAATATCATTAAGTATGGTAAGGCATACCGGATCAGGACCAGATCAGGACCAAATAAGGATAGCCTGATGTGAAATATCATTAAGTATGGTAAGGCATACCGGATTAGGACCAGATCAGGACCAAATAAGGATAGCCTGATGTGAAATATCATCAAGTATGGTAAGGCCTACCGGATCAGGATCAAATAAGGATAGCCTGATGTGTAATATCATCAAGTATGGTAAGGCATACCGGATCAGGACCCGATCAGGACAGAATGAGGCATGCCGGATCCGGCAAACCCTATCAGGACCAGGTCTGGTCCTGATCAGGATAGCCTGATGTGAAATAACATCAAGTATGGTAAGGCATACCGGATCAGGACCAGATCAGGACCAAATAAGGATAGCCTGATGTGAAATATCATCAAGTATATTGTAAGGCTTGTAGTATATCAGAACCAGAAACAGTTTTCGTAACACAAAAAAAATATCAATTAAAATTCAAAAAAGTGACATGATTGTCATATTTATGCCACGGCGAAATTGTATTTGCATCAAAGGAGATTAATCTGAAATCTTTAACTAATCATATGTATTTTTTAATAATAATAATGTTTAATTAATAATATAAAAATAATTTATATTTAAAGTAAAAAACAAAAATAAATAATATATATATATATAAATGTACCTAACATTTGAAAACATAGATAGGTAGAAATATTATATTGTAACAACCATTCTAACATTTAATGTTTTGGGTCATAATAAATTGATGGCGTTAGTAAAATGACGTCATTATCTGAATCGCGGTGTTAAGATTCTCCGAAGCGTAATGACATCGCCTAATATTAAATTAGTAGTTATCGAATCAGATCAAAACGGATCGATCAGGTCATGAATGAGAAATGAAGGCGACAATTGCAGTCGTTAGCATCTAGTGGTTGCGCCATAATCGGAACGGCTCACTGGGACTCTCTATGATTAGAATATAGCACTACATTCGGTGTCTACGTCATATATTAATTTATATTTTTACCTACTATACATGTTCTTTAAGATATTCATGTTTTTTAAAGGGACCGGACTGGGCATACTCGTTTTGGATCAGGCAAGATATAACGCAGATGATTGATTTGGTTCCGATCAGTAAAATTTCATCCGGACCCGATCAGGAACGCCTGATCTGGACCCGATCAGGAATGCCTGATCTGGATCCGATAAGGTTTTCCTGATCGGGTCCAGATATATCTTCTGCGTTACATACCTTATCTGGTCCAGATCGGGCATGCCCGGTCCGGTCCTGCTAAGGAAGACGAAAAAATTTCTAGTCGGGGTAATGATATGTATGTAAATACCTAATTTTGATTACGATTTTATGTCACTAAATTGGTATACCAATTTTATAAAATATGTCAATTACTACAAACAAGCACATATAACTACTACTCCAAGCGCCGTAGCAAAAAAAGTAGGTTTGTAATGCAACGTACGGGACCTGCTATTTTTTTTTGGGAATATGTTCAAGGTCGTCCCCTGAATGTAAATCCAAGTTGGCGCGGCGGGGCAGGGTTCACTTCAGCCGCCATCTTGGAAAACACGTTTTATTGAATATCTCGCGAACTGCGCATCGTACGACAAAAATTGCAGAGACCATTATTGTAGATAATAATATTTGCCATCTTTTTTATTTGAAACTTTTTTTTGTATAACACATAGGTTTTTAATTATAGCGAATTAAACTTTTTACAATATGGTTTTTACTAAATATTTATTTAATGGTCAATGATAAATAAAAAATAATGGTAACTGAATTGTAGAACATGAAATTACCTATAAATTCTATAACAAACTTTTTCTCGTAGCATTTATAGTTTAAGAGCTATAACGCTGTAAATGAGATTATAATGCTGTATATTCAATTATGTCCCTATAAGTTGTAGTATATATTTCGGGTCGTTCGGCATTTCTCCCTCTTAACATTCCAACAGTATTCAGGTATAAATCCCAACCGTTTTATAAAATCGGAAGTCTCTATTAACTCGCTTCGCTACAAATGCTTCGGGAAATTGGCGAGTAAGACAAGGTTGAATTTATCACTTCTATCTCCAACACAAGATACGGCACGCTACCATTCTTTCAGAGTGTACCACCAGGTTCAAACTTGGCTTGGATTTTATCACGACGCTTAAAAATGGGGTTGGAAGCGAACTGCACAAGGGCTTGAACTAATTCGAACAGCTATGGCTCCTGCACCGTCGAGTTTGTTGCAAATAATATCGTGCAAATGCACCAAAAATTGCGGAGCTGCCTGTGGATGCCGAAAAGCTGTTCTCAAATGTTCGATTATTTGCTCCAATTGCAGCGGCCAAACATGCGACAACGTGCCAGACATATTAGATGCCATCCCAACCGAAGACCTAACCTTTGATTCGTCTCCTTCGGATATGGCGGAGGCAGAAGAGATAGATCCACAAGACGATGAGTGTCTTCCCTCGACATCGAAAAAAATAAGACTCGCACAGTAAAATAATGCGCCACTTTTTGTTTGTGTAAACAAATGTTTTTTCCGTTTTTTTGAAGTAACATTCGTAAAATTCTTTTCATTTTTGTGATTTCGATAACAATTGGAGATGCATAATAATAAAAATAATAACTATTACAATTCTTACGATGTAACGGGATGTACTATTGTTTTTTGCTACATAGACAATCTTTTATGATGATACCGTTTTAAGTAACAATAAAGATCGCCAAATTATTAGTTGTTCTCCACATTATTTATAATTTTAATTGATTTGCTGCACAGCTGTATTGACATTTTTTTGAACACTTTATGCCATTTTATGCGTTATGAAATGGTTTTCGTATACAGCGAGCAATATTGCCACTGATAATGTACGAGGTGCAAGTTTTACTAAGCTGCAGCTCTTAGACTATAAATGCTACGAGAAAAAGGTTTATAAAATTTATAGGTAATTTCATGCTCTACAATTCAGTCACCATTATTTTTAATTTATCATTGACCATTAAATAAATATTTAGTAAAAACCATATTGTAAAAAGTTTGATTCGCTATAATTAAAAACCTATGCGTTATACAAAAAAAAAGTTTCAAATAAAAAAGATGGCAAATATTATTATCTACAATAATGGTCTCTACAATTTTTGTCGTACGATGCGCAGTTCGCGAGATATTCAATAAAACGTGTTTTCCAAGATGGCGGCTGAAGTGAACCCTCCCCCGCCGCGCCAACTTGTATTTACATTCAGGGGACGACCTTGAACATATTCCCAAAAAAAAATACCAGGTCCCGTACGTTGCAAAAAAAAAAGACCCGGCGCTTGGCCTATACGTATAACACGTATAACCTATAAATAAATAATTAGTCGGGTTCATAATACGAAAACGTATTTTTGCAATATAAACAAAGATTCGGCCCTGTATAATTGTCTTGCTTACCCCTCTTTTTTCGCCACATTTGCCTTCCACTTTTCGGGCTGGGCTTGCCTTTTCCTGGCTTTATTTTGCGATACTTCACAAGGTTGTTTATCCATATTATACTTATAAGAAAATTTTATTGTAATTTGTTGATATTTTACTCAATATCATTAAAATATCGCGCAACTAAACTTACCAAAAACGTTCTAACGACCATAGTAAATAAAGCGTTCCTATTGGCTGAAATGGACTTTACCAACTTTGTTAGTTGGTAAAGTCCATTTCACTATGGACGTTAGTCATGTGCAAATCATGTCCTGGAGCGGATCGGACATGGAACGATTCCTTTTTCTGTCGGAACTATATCCAGGAAACATGTTCGCGGACCTATCTAGTTCCGCTGACCGATAGTACATGAGTCCTATCCTATCGGTTCTAATGACATGATTATGCAATCCAATCCAACGTAACATGTGCGGACATAATTTTAATCGGCTCCAGCCATTCAAGATCCATATTTCTTAGTTTATAACTCCTTCAAATTTAGTATTTTGAAGGAGCTATAAACTACGAAATACAAGTTATTTTTAGGTTCCGTTTATTTGTCAGTAATTGTCGGCATATCAGTTGATTTACCCTCATACTTGACATGACAGGGTTAGGACTGACAACCAAGATATATTATATATAGACGACGACGATATATAGAAGAATATTTAGGCGCATGCATGACGCACACTTTATTACTCGGTCGTCGGAACGACTCGGACCTATGGAACTATCTCAGCCGTATCTGGTTGGATTGGAACTAGATCGTTCCGGCATAAGACATAGTTCTCGGAACTATTACGCTCCGGAACTACTCATCTCTAATGGACGTAACCAAATGTGTTCCTAAACTGTGATTTCAACTTGAAATATCTAAAGGTCACCCACTATATTTATACGTTCATTTGATTTTAAAAAAATGGATGACAAATGAATGTGTTGCTGTAAAAACCCATTTTTTCCCATATGTGACTTGTCCACTTTTGTTTGTAAACCCCTGAAATGCGATATTAATAAAGACAAATTCTTTTTTTAACTTCCTTTCAGCTCATATATGTCCCACTGTTGGACTCGAGCCTCCTCCATAATGGGAGAAAAATTGAGCTACTATACCATGCTGGTCAGACATGCTCCGTCGCCTCACGGACAGTTTCTTTTTAACTTACCAAAACTAGACGGGGAGCGTGGCCTTGGCTCATACTAGCGATGGTCATCGATGGGAGTAAGAGGGTAAAAATTTATAGAAAATGGTTTAAGTATGTGTACCTTCCCTTACTCTATTGAGTACCATCCCCCTATTATAGTTATGGAACTTACATAAGCATATGAGTCCTAAGTGAATCTTTTCTGCTATAGCTCCGTTTGCAATACGCGCACTGAACCCGCTCCTTCGTACTGTGAAGAGATAGATGTCTACGAAGCGAAGCGCTCTGTCTGCAAACAAATATTATTTATATGTTTATCAGACGCGTGACTTGAACTCCTGCCGCCTGTTGGAAATTCATTTCTTTCTTTTTTTTGTGTGTGTCTTAGTTGTTAGCCTCAGATGGCTATGACAACTTTACCCGGACTGTGGGTGAGCACTGAAGGCTCTCAACCCGAGAAATGCATTCTAATGATGATGATAATCACGTCTCGCGGCTTCATCATCTCAGTCCACACTCGTCCCACTATTGGGAAAGAGCTTTCTTCATAATAGGAGGAAAATAAATCTAATATTGGCTGCACAGATAATGTAGTGATTGAGATACCGTTCTTCTGTGTCAGTGCCGTAGATTCAGTTCCTACACAAGACAGTACTTTGTGCAATCCATAAACTGTTATTCTGAGTCTGGGTTTAATTTTTCTGCGTTAATTGCATGTTTGTAAAGTCCCTCGCAATATATGGATTATTTTCTTAGTGCAATAAATAAAAATGAAACATAGAACCTCCTCCTTTTTTGAAGTCGGTTAAAAAATATATACCACGCTACTCAGGTTGGTTAGTACTCGTATACCATAGAGCATAGTTATGTTTCTTAATTTCATTATATCCACATCAGTGTTTTCAGTTCTCTTAAAAAAATATTTCTAACAATGTTGCGAAATCGCCAAGGCACTTATTTTTTCAATATACTTTGCTGACCCCCTGAAAGTATCAAACACCCACAAGGGTGCGTTACCCCATATGATGAGAATCTATAGTATAATTGTATTTTGAATTTTCCTTCTCTTGCGAAAAGAAAGTGACTCAATATGCCAACGCTGATTAATTGTGATACAGGGTTTAATTTCGAGTTTTCCTCCTCTTACATAGATATTATAGCCCTTAGTCGTCTCTCGCACGGCGTGGAGAGGTACATTGCGGAGCGGGTCTATGGGGTCGCGCACCGTTTCATCTGTCGCCCCGGACGGATGTAGCGGGGTGAGACCAGACCATAGCATACCGCAAAAAAAAGTTAAATGGTGTACAAATAAAGTATTTTCTATCTATATTTTTTTTTCTATACCTAGTTTGAAATCTTATAAAGTCTGTGTAATAACTTACTTAAAAGCTTTAAAACAGTGCATACAAATGTGCTGACGAGAATCACCGAGGTGATTGGTAGTATAATGATCTTGAATTGATTCCTTGTAATTACGTATCAGACCGCACTCCATGCATTTGTATCGGCTGTAAAAAAAAAAAATTATGAATGAAAAAAAAAACTTTTGGCGGGTATATGGAAATGTCATGTCACGCTCTTGTATTATATTTATTTCTTTAGTGTTTTTCTAGTATTATATTGAATAATTTTGCTGGTATTTTATAGAATAAAGTATATAGTATAATACAGTTAAAGTGCTGAAGTGTAGTGAATATGGTATAATAGTGGTTTACGGGTATTTTCGTGTTCTCCCAAAATTCCCAACGAAACTATTAATTTGGTTATCAGCGCCTAGTTAATGGTGACGACTTGACTTGACTATCAAGGACTAATTACAATATGAAGAAGTGATAAATAATATATGAAGAAAATTAATATGTACGACAAGGCTGTAAGGTCGACTGCCTATAACCCGCCCATAAAGGCGATAAAAAAAAAGAACTTGGCGGGAATATGAAATAATTTTGATGGTATTATATGTAATGTGATGCGAGGGAACTGCTGGGATGTAGTGAATGTGATATAAAAGTGCTATACAATGCTTTGACTAATAGTATGGCTATAACACTGTTATCCGTGTGGTGACAGAGTAAGAATACAATTCACCACCCCCCTATCTTACCTGTGGGTGATCGTAGGAAACGACTAAGGGATACCAAAACCATATAACATCTATACAACAGAGGGAAATCTCGAAATAATACCCTATACTAACACGTCTGACCAGCATGGTATAGTAGGTTAATTTCCCTCCCACTATGTAGAAGGCTCGAAACCTACAGTTGGACATTAATGAGCTAAGAGATGGAGCTATAGAGATGAGCGCTGTTGTTGATGGTGAAGATTTCGATTGTTGATGGACAATGACCAAACTGAAGAGACTAAAGACGTGAAGGCAATTGTAACTTAACACTAGCAACAATGGCTCGTATAAGTACTACTTATTAAGTAGTTGATTGCCAATACAAAAGAAGAAGAAGACTGAGTTAAATTCTTTTTTTTTAAATTTTATTTTTTAAAGACAACAAATTGCACCAAGGAAATAATACTTATTTTGCGGGGATTTTACAAACATTTAATTTAAGGGAATATTATGTTCTTACTTCTTCACCAAACGGCAAGTAGCATATATGTTGGAGGCATATAAAATGATGAACTGACATAGGGCCATTCATAAATTATATAAGACGTTTAGTTGGCTGTTGACTGAATATTATAACTTCTTACTATTGAGGTTAGTGAACCCGACATTACGTAAGATATTAAATTGAAAATTACAAATTTCAGTCTAATCTGTGATAGATTGATAGGATCACTGTCTGGGGGGGCACACTTAAAACATCACTTATTTTTACTGACCGTCGCGCCGCCTACAGATTGTTTGTACAAACTTAACGGCTGGCATTTTGTCCTGTATGTCAAACGTTTGACAACTGAGAATTATTATTTTTTGTTCCTAGCGTAGGTACTTATTGTCATCAATCTATTTACGGTTATTGGTGTACTTTCTGAAAATTATCTCAATTTTCACTGTTAAGCTGATATTATTATTGCTTCGTTATCAGCTGATATGTTTTTTTTTATATTTCAGGGTATCTTTCATAGTAAAAGAAAATTCTATATAATTACACATACACATGTAGATATGTATATATATATATATCACTTCAACTTTAGTTCACCGCGTAAACTCTGGGTAGCAGCACCTTCCATACATGCATATTTTATCATGGAGTTGCCACTCTTTTTCAGTTTAATAACTTTACTCTTTGTCTCACTGTTATTGCAGTGAGTTAATAATTACCTACTTATAGTAAGAAGATTTTAATAAAAGATATTTTCAGAATAAACGGAGTTATATCTGATCAATAGGGCCTTTTCTTACAGAAATTCTTATTAAGGTGCAGGTGGGAGTAGATGCACTCTTATGTCTTACAGGTTTGGGGTTCAAATCGTTCTTCCAAATCCCTTACGTAATTTATGAACGGCCCCTAACGCACAAAGATAGTTTTAAACTTTTAAATCCCAAAATACTCACACTTCATGGTTTCGCACGTGATTAGCTAATTTTTCTTTTGTGTCCGTTATCTGTTTGCATACATCACATTCATAATCGCCATTGGTCTGTAAATACATTTAGATTAATAATTGTATTCGGTAGATGGTACTGCGATCGATTTCAAAGAATTCTATTTAAATTGTATTTTTTTTTAATTTATACATAACAAAGTATGTTAGATCAGCTGGTACAATACTCGGCTTAAATATTGCACACCGACACTTTGAAAGAGATAATCGATTCGGCTTCGTAAAGCGCTATCCCTGTCGCACATTTCCCGTACGGTGCAATGACAGTCTGGTAACAATTAGGAGCAATTTTGATTTTTTGTTAAATAGATAATAGACCCAATCTAAAAGCATTCTTTTTTCTAAATTGTGGTTGTAATTATAATATTTTTTTATTGGACGCAACTGCACTCATACTTGTACAGCGACTGACAAACGTCACATATATTGCAAACGAGAAAACGCTATGCAAAACCGAAATCGACCGATTGCCGTTTTATAAAGATCGATGTGCATTATTTATGAAATAAAACTACTTTTACGGATTCTATCGCGTTTGTATTTGATTTATAATTTCCCGACGTTTCGAACACTTTACAGTGATCATGGTCACGTGAGCACAGGACCATGATCACTGTAAAGTGTTCGAAACGTCGGGAAATTATAAATCAAATACAATGGCGATAGAATCCGTAAAAGTAGTTTTATTTCAAATGTGTAATACTCGCGTAAACATTAGAAGTCATTATGCATTATTTATTTTCAGGTACAATTGATGATATTTCGCTACCGCCATTCGGATAACTCAAAACTGCTATCTGAGTAATCCAATTAGTATGTTAATTTCCAACAAGACTCGCAGATAATGGAGAGATGATGGCGTCAATTTTTTTTTTAAGACTAATTCTCGCAACCAGAAATACATCTTTGTGTTGAATTCCAGTTCCATCACAAGCTTACTTTTAATGATAATATCACATAGCTGATAAATTTCTATCTCCAGACAAATGGGTTATCACATCCTAGTACCATATCGTCATCACCTCAGCCCATGCAGGTCCCGCTACAGGGCCCGAGTTTCATCGACAATTGAAGGGAAATTGGCTTATTATACCACGCTGGTCAAAAATTTTGGGATTTATTTTCTTTTGCACAGATGTCATCCGCTTGGACGTTTTTTTTTGGGTCACCATGGGCAAGATAGGAGTTAGTGAATTGTATTTTTACTCTGTCGCCACAGAAGTATTACCCTCTCAGAAAACCAATGTTAGTGTAGGTTAGCCACCTGTTGATTCGACGAGCAACAGTTTAAAAAAAATGGTTAACCAAAATAAGTTCTCAGGTCCTTTTTTATTGCTTATGGTGGCAAACAAGCAAACAGCACACCTGATGGTAACTGCCGCCCATGGGCCTTTGCTAAGGTTTTAGCTAGGCCACTGCCTACTAATACAAACCCTGAACCCAGCCCAGTTGGGCTTCCTTCCGGCTCTCTCGCTTACCGAACGAAGCACAATAGCACATTGCCTTTACTCATACATCGATCTTCTGCGAGAGTGTGGTACTACCCCGGACAGACCGGCCCGCGGCTGTAGACAGAGAACTGTCAACAGCGGTCCTAATAATTTTAAGTCCTTTACGAAATAAAGTACCTTTTTAGGTAATATTACCTGATTGTGTTTCTCCATATGCTTAACAAATGTATTTTTACAAACAAATCCTTTAATACAATCGGTACATTTGTAAATACAATTCAAATAATTCTCACTTGCCGCCATTTTCAATCTTTCCTCCATGCATTGCTTCTTTGTTATGTATATTAACTTTATTTTGGCATTATCTGTACATTGCATTAATAGAACATTACTGTAGCGGTTAGCAAGAGGTATTGATGGACGAACGTGTTAATGTGGGCCGAGGCGTAGCCGAGGCACATATACGTAAGTCTATCAATTTCTAGTTGTGGACAAGACTTGTGTGTGGATAGTACTTTTCTCAAATAATATGCGGAAATTAAAACTAAGTAGAACTTTTTATTTGAAAATACAGTTATTGAATGTACAATTATTGAAATGAAAAGTGGACTTTCTGGGGATTATATCTCGAAGAAGGTTGTCAAAATAATGCTCAAATTTCCAAGCTTGTTTGAGCAAATAACATTTATTATGATACATTTTTTTAACGTAATAAGATATAAGGGTTATCTGTGGTGTTATAAGATTAGGCGAAAAAGATAGATCAGACATTTTACAAAGTCAATGAATCGCTTCCAGTGGGTATGCTTCTAAATGGAGATATATATTTTAATTTCGTCATTTTGCGCCTAAATTTAACCACCATGTTTAATTAATTAATTTAAATTAAGTATCTATGTGTGTACCAAATTTCAATTTAATAAGACAACTAAATTCAGAACAAATTGGCTGTGAAAGTGGACAAATACAAGTGACATTTTAAGGTTCATTAAACTCCCTGCTCTTATCCCAATTACTTGGGATCAACTCATTTTGTAGGTAATCTTATTTCATCATGCATATTGCATAAGTTTTAACAATAGTTTCATAACCTTACCTTTACTGTCAATGTCAACCCTCATTGAAAATGTAATTATCAACCAGATGGCATTATATAGACATAGCCTACTTCGATATAGCACTCTTAGGACGTGTTTCGATATACACTGGGAGCACTCTAAGGTGTGACGTCAATATAGTATACTGCGAAGCCGTTCCTTTATAGTTAGTTTTTTTTTCTCTTTATTTAAGGGGAACGGTTCACATTTGAACATGTAGTCCCCATAAGAACAACAAATAAAACATAATTATTCTAAGATTAATATAGCATTACAATCAGTTTGTCGGGAATGTGCGGTTTCTCATTCCCATCTTAGTAATTTTATACAGTAATTTGGCCTCCGAAGAGGTAGGTAAAGCTAGAATGCTATTACACCAGCCTGTGTCCAATAGATTTACATCTAACAATACTCTAAGCCTTTCATTCCGCACACATTCCACCAAGATGTGGTAAACGTCCTCTAAAACACCACATTCACTACAATTAGGAGTGGAGACTTTGCTCATCATGAAAACGAAGTTATTTAGTGGAATGTGTCCGGAACGAAGTCTTAAGCTCGTAACAATGTCATACCTTCCCATAGTGCTTCTATCAAACCACGGTATGCGGCCTATGGATGGTTGTATGGTTTATAGTTAGTTATACTGGTTACTGTTTAAAACGGAACGCAGTACAGTATACTGTGATCGACGTATAATTAGGTTATGAATTTAATTTTGATGCAATTTAATATATTCAATCAAATTATTTCTTCTGTTACTTTAATTTTATACATAATATTTGTTTCACATTGCAATAAACACAATTTCTTAAAATTTTCCATTTTTGTTTTTAATAATTATCAATGTTGGACGCTGTTATCTGAACGCTGTTGATCAAATGCTCAAAGCACTGAGAGCACCTTACCTTTTTTTTTTTTATTGCCGGTGGTGGCAAACGAGCCAGCAGCACACCTGATGGTAAGTGACACTGCCGCTCATGGACTCTTGTAATACCAGGGCATAGCTAGGCCACTGCCTACCGTGAAGAAAGTGCTCTTCTTAAACCTCGTTTAAAAAAGGACATGTCATAGCGCTCGGGAAACACAGCAGCAGGTAGTTCATTCCAGATCTTGCATGTACGTGGGAGAAATGATCGTTGAAAACGTACAGTTGACGTCTGTATCGTTTCCAGGTGGAATGGATGAACCGTGCTGCGGTGTCGAGTGGTACGGTGATAAAATGGTGACGGTGGTACCAAGTCAAACAGTTCCTCAGAGCACTCCCCGTGAAAGAGCCTGTAGAGTACACAGAGAGACCCAAAGTCTCTCCGGCTCTCCAATGACTCCAGTCCTTCCGTGAGATTGGGATCACCGACGATTCGAACAGCACGTCTTTGCAGGGAGTCAAGTGGGTCTAGCTGATATTTGGGCGCGCCTGCCCAGAGATGTGAGCAGTACTCCATATGAGGGCGGACTTGTGCTTTATATAGCACAAGACGTTGTCTCGGTGTGAAGTATCGCCTGGCTCTGTTCAGGACGCCCAGCTTTCTACTTGCCAATTTGGCTTTGTCCTCCAAATGACTCCCAAACTGGACTTTGCTTGATAGTTCGATGCCGAAGATCCCAATACTCTCGGCAATTTGGAGAGTTACTCCTTGGAACTGAGGCGCCAAGACGAAGGGGTCCTTTTTTGCAGTGAACCTCAACCTTACCTCGGAAACACCAGTGTTCACAGTAGAAAAATGGCGACTATTTATGACGTCATATATTTCCCTAGGATACTGCGACTGTATACTATCAGTCTGCAACGGAAAGAATTTCTCCTCAGTAAGAGCACTGAACAGTGCTCGCAGTGTATATCGGAACATACCCTTAGTCAGTTATTTTACAGCACCCATAAGGAAATTAAGTGTTGGTAGTATTCATAGCCACCAAAAAACATGATGCTTTAAGGGTACAAATCTTTAAATATGATCAAAATAACAAGAAAACCTGTAACATGAGTCATGATTATATGATCTATGCAATCTTACCTTTTCCTCTTGCCTTTCTTTGCTTTTTCATATTACTTTTTTTCTTGATACTTTGTTGTAATATGCAATGGTCGGTATCATCATCATTTTCCATGTCATCACTATTCTCATTATCATATTCCTCTTTCAATATTTGATCTAATGGAAATTCATCTTCGTCTTTGACAAATGTATCTTCAGATTCTGATAAATTTTTTATTTATTTAAAATTTTACATAGATCACGAAATGGGAAAAAATGGAATTTGAAATTTATAAAATAAAATACGGAGCTCAATTATCGTTTTCTTCATGACAATATCTAATTAGTGGAAGTGGAAAATATATAGTTTAGAACAGTGTTTTCCAACCTTTTTCAAGACACGGCCCCTTTAGTATGAAGAAATATTTCGCGACCTCCTACCTTTTTTTCTTAGGTAGGTCTTGGGTAGGTATGGTCTGGACACACTTCGCCCATTCCGTCCAGGGCGACGGAAGGGTGGCGTGTGGCCCCATAACCCAGTGCTTCCTTCCGATAGCCATCGGGCCGGCCACTGGTACCGCTTCCTTGACATCTATGGCCAGCCCAGCAGTTAACCGTTTCGGGTATCGTCCCCGTAGATGCCCCGGCAGCAACAACGGTGTTGCCGTGGCATCGCTTTCACGCCGTCGGCCGCTCTGGGGTTGGCGGACTAATCCCTGGCCCATCCACCTACAACCTCTCTTGGGACGGTATTAGACGCAGGTACCCGTGCCTGCGCCCCTCGATGCGTCGGCAGCGGAGTATGTCAGCACAAAGAGTGTCCTCTCTGATACGCCCAGCCACCACCTTCTGGGAGACGACTGCCTGGCAGAAGGCAGCGACCGCGTACCACTTCCTGACGCTGTCCAGCATGGTTGATGCAACGAGTCCATCAGCACCGGCTGGAAGGCCTCCTCCGTCTGAATACCGAACTGAAGCCTCTCCAGCCAGATAGACCAACGGGCAATGATGTCCCGGGGGGCGTCGCTCCGCCAGGTGGTAAACTCGCAAGGGAAGAGATTGCCGTCTCCTGTCAGCGTCGCTGGCACTCGCCAATAAAATCCGGTGAGCATCTCCGCCTGCAAGTGCCACGAAAGATCTTCGGCCAACGAGCACGCAGCCTTCGTCGCCACCATGTGGTATCTGCGTATGAACCTGACCACTATGGCCCGCTGTGGTCGCCACAAGAGGGTCTTGAGATGGGTGATCCGGGACTTCGGCCTTACGGGACCATAGAATAACAGGGCGTCGGTCTTCGTAAGAGCCACCCTAAGCCGCAACGCAACGTAAGAAATTATGCCATGCCCGGGAGGGAGGCTTTCTCACAACGCCCAGTCATAGCCGATACTTTACAGGCCGTTGATTTTTTTCATGTATTTTATTTTTTGACAAATATTAACTTGTGGTCACTGTCATAACAAAATTATTTTGTAGTTATCATCTCTAAATCAACTTCGATTCATTTTCTTCGACACTTTCTTCCTTAAAATATTATGGAAGAAATCAGATGTGAGATAAATATCAAGGTAATAAATAAATATAATAAATATGAATATATACACCGTGGAATCTAATTGGCCGTTTTCCTGAAACGTATGTACTCAGTTAATCATTCTTAATATCCCCACAAAACTAAAAACATAATACATTGAAAAAAAAAGTCTGATAAATAGACGTTCTTAAGTTTGTCTGATATGCAACGGTATTGTTCCCAACATGCCTACGACATAGCATTCGAATTAAATCGCAATAATAGGTAAAAAAAATATTTAGGCATTGTAGCTCGTAGCCCGCCCGCGTCCCGCACGCACCCCTTGCTTTTGATGCGCCCGAGCCGCGCGACCTTGGTCTATGTTTTAATAGGTCAGTTTGCAATTTTTTGCCAAACGGCTTAGACGTATATCATATGTTTATAACAAATCCCGAACGCGAGTGCTAGTAAGTGCGAAAAAATGACAAGTCATTACCAGTATTCTGACGTAGAGTGGTTAGACATGGTTCGTTTTTATGCGATTGCTGGAGACAACTTGGCGAAGGCTAGATGCCTGTACGCTCAGCCAGAACACCTGGATTCGTTATGCAGATGTGGCATTATAAATCCGCCTGTGCCTACAACAGTGATAATTTTATCAGCCACATAACGCCTATTAACCCACAGGCAGTTTTGAGTGCTTACACGTGCTCAGGCTAGAGGTAGGTGTCGCCGACATTCTGCTCGATTAGAAGAAGAAATTCTTGAGAAAATGTAGGCATGGTTTTAAAGTAATTAAAGAAAGTAGGTAACCAAGGTAAGAGCATTGACCGTAGGTTGATAGCTACAGTCGATGCTCTCAAACGACCGTAGGTATAACAAAGTCCGGGATTGCAAATGACTAGAATTTATGTTTTTATTTTATTGAATAAATGCTATATTATGGTTCTATATCATTAACTGTGTATATACGTTTCGGGAAAACAGCCAATTAGATTCCACGGTGTATATAACCCCCCCCGTCGCGACCCACACGTTGAAAAACACTGGTTTAGAAAATACAAAAGAAAGAAAATGCAGGCCACATATAAATTAGTCACTGCCATAAATTAAAGAAAAAAAATATTTTGAAATTTCGCGCCATTCTCGACTATACATTAATTTATATGGTCGTGAGAGTGCCAGATCTATACGGACAGACATCCGGACGTACTCAAATATTTTTTGTAATAAACTTTTTTCTTACTTTAAATAAAATAATTGCTGTTTAAAAATATCAAATACGTTTAAACGAATGTTTTTTCTAAATCCTATAAGTGCAGTGTGAAAAAAATACATTCGCTTTTAGTTGTGAAAAGTCCTTGATTTACATATCTCGAGAGTAGAGCATCACCTCAACGCTTCGCTTATGAGACGTGCAAGTGATTTACTGCCCATGCTGGTCAGATGGGTTGGTACATGCTATTATTTAAAGTTTTCATTCTTTTGGATGAATGTTATAGACATATCATATCCCTCAATCATCTTTTCCTACATCCACAGGCAAGATATAGGGTGGTGAGTTTTTACTTCACCATCACACAGAAAAACTCACCATCATCCTTATTAATTAAATCTGTGAGAGTAATTTCCAACAAATCTGTCTCTTCTTTCACTTCCATCAAATCTGTCTCTTCCTTGACTTCCATCTTGACTAAAATATTGCTACTGAATACAGAACTGGTTTCCTCGGTGTTATCACTGTCCTTTGCTGAATTATCAATTACGTGACCAGCCACTCTTTCCAAATTGACTAGAGGCTGTATTTGTAGCCTAACGGATTTCAATGTATCAGCCATTGTCTGAAATTAGTTACTGATATTGAAATAATGGATTAATCGCTAAGGCTTTCTCATGTGGATGTCATTATTCAAAACATTGCATGTTGAGTCTGATGGATGGACAGATAATTTTAGTCTATGCTGTTCCTTTCTCACCATCTTGCATCTCACTTTTATGTATCCCACAATCATCATCATCATCATCACAGCCCATAAATGTTGCTTTGTTGGGCTTGGGCTTCCTCTGTAATGGGAGGGAAATTAACCTGCTATACCGCGCTGGTCAGACGTGTTGGTATAGGGTTTTGTTTCGAGTTTTCTTTCTCTCGCATAGATGTTATATGCATTTTATATCCCTTAGTCATCTCATACAATCACCCACGGGTAAGATTTGGGACGGTGAATTGTATTCTTACTCCATTACCACACTGAAAATTCCACAATACATGTGCAACATTTTAATTCATGGTACTAAGGTATATACCACCACCGGGTAGGTAGCAAATATATATAGACTGGGTTCCAGTGAACGGATTTAGTGAAAAAAAAAGGTAGCAAATATGAGATGTGTCCGAAATTTAAGTCACTCAGACCAAACAACAGTAGAATCACAAGAATCTGAAATTTCTCGTTATTGAATCATGTGGGGGAGTCATTTTTCAATATTGCCTAGTCCTTCTGACCTTTCTGGTGGCCCACTCGCAAGGCGTCGAGAGGTACATAGCACGGCAAGTCTATGGGGTCACGCACTGCTTCTTCTGTCGCCCTGGACGGAGTTGGCGGGGTGTAACAACTACCTAGACTGCCGCCAAAACTTTATAAACATGCAATTACCGGATACAAGTTAAACTCAGACTGAAGAATTTGGGGATCAGAGAAAGTGTTGTCCTGCACGTTTTTGCATGTATGGACTCAGTAGGCCAGTATCTAGACCAATACACCTTGTGTCAAGTCAGTTTTGCTAGGATATTAAAAAATAAAATGAGATAAAATCCAGTCTATTTTAATATGTATAGGCTATTATGATAAATCACTATAAAATCAAACTTACATTATTAAAGTTCTCTAATAATATTTGATTACTCTGTACATTTTGAATGAAGAATTCTGCATGTTGAGCCATCCTTCTACATAAGTAACATAATATTATAGACTGCGTCTGTAATAAAAGAATTATTAATTGGCTTAGCTACTAAGCCATAAACTCAAAAAAAAATTAGGGTTTTATTCTGATGTCACTAGTGAAACCTTTTTCTTATATAGTTGCTTTTTCTATTGTTTACTTTCAAAAAAAGAATTTAATTCTACAAAATATATATTTTCTTCTGTGAAAAAATATATATTTAGTTTTTTGGTTATCTAATTTGCAATATTTGGTACAAGACCTTGTTGCAATTATCTTCATGCAAATTTTCATAATTAAACACTTATAGTAGTACAGGGCCATACTCTTGACAGTTTACTGTCTACAGCCTCGCGGCTGTAGTGCATATGCTGGCTGGTCCATCCGGGATAGTTTCACACTCTTGCAGATAATCGACGCCTGAGCAGTCGCAATGTGCTTCACTTGGTGAGCAGGAAAGCTGGACGCCCAACTAGCTGTACCCCTGGTATTGCAAAGGTCCATCATGGGTGGCAGTAACACTTACCATCAGGTGTGCTTCTTACTCCTTTGCTACCAAGAGCAATAAAAAAAAAGAAAGTTCATAGAGAGAGGATAGATTTTGGGCAAGTGAAGAAAATGTGTATATAGGTTCCTTCGCCCATGCCACATTCACACAATGAAGATTCTGTGTGTGGTGTACACACGTAACCGAGTCGTAAATGGCAAATAACCAATGTGGCTGTATGAAACCATGCCTTTACTTGGTATATCTTCCTGGACAGTTCTATAGTAAGGTCAATATGGAATTAAATGAAGAAAATAGCCAAATTTTAGTGTATAGAAGTGTAAATTGTAAACCTTTGTAAATTAAAGAAAATAACAAAAATTAATACAAAACAAATTCACCTTAAATATATCCTTCATAACGTCGCAAAGAAAAGTATAATAATATAATCGTCTCATATTTTTATCACAAAGACATCCTAAGCAATAATCTTTACAATCATCAGGCTTATCCGCTATATTAATAAATATTCTTCCAGTTGTTTCACTCATTGTAGTGAATATTTATTATTCTTCTTCTTCTCTTTGTATAATGGCAATCAGCTACTTATACGAGCTATTGGTGCCAGTGTCAAGTTATTATTATTTTATGTTTATAGTCTTGTCAGGTTAGTCATTGTCTAAGTCAAATCGTCACCTTCAACAGTGCAATGGCCACACTGTTAATGGTATCTTGTTGGAATTTTGATGGAAAACGAAAACGTTGTAAAACACTTTTATATGATATTCACTACATCCCAGTAGTTCCGCGCATCACATTACATAAAATGCCATCAAAATTATCTAATATAACACGTTAAAACACTAAAATATCGAATATAATACAAGAGCACCACATGACGTTTTCAAATTCCCGTCAAAAGTCCGAATATTTATTATATTTTACACATAATATATACTAGTGTTGCATATCGATAGTCTACTATCGATAGACAATCAATTGTCTATCGATAGTTTACGTATAAGCAATAGTATCAATAGTATATCGATTGTATTGTAATACGTCAATACTATCGATAGTATCGATAGCTCTCTACGAGCAATACTATCAATAACAACGATACTATCGATACTATCGATAGTGATTCATTCGATAGTATCAATACTATCGATAGTATCGCTAATACCATTAGTTTTAACTCAAAACTATCGATACTATCGATAGTATCGACTATTTTGGACTATCGATAGCAAGCAACTATTCGATAGTATTGTTGTCTAAAGTTATGTTATGTGGTAAGCCAAGTACTGACATTATTATTAAAGAAATTTATTTAAATTTGCGTCATCATAGAGTAGAACAAGACGACTTTTGACGGGAATTTGAAAACGTCATGTGGTGCTCTTGTATTATATTCGATATCGTAGTGTTTTAACGTGTTATATTAGATAATTTTGATGGCATTTTATGTAATGTGATGTGCGGCGATACTAGGATGTAGTGAATATCATATAAAAGTGCTTTACAACGTTTTCATTTTCCATCAAAATTCCCACAAGATACCATTAACAGTGTGGCCATTGCACTGTTAATGGTACAGTTTGACTTAGACAACGACTGACTTGAAAGACTAAAAACGTGAAAATATTTATAACTTGACACTGGCACCAATAGCTCGTATATGTAGCTGATTGCCAATACATAAGAAGAAGAAGAAGAGTAGAACAAATTTTAGTCAGGTGAATAACATTAAATTTGTGATACTAACAAAGTGAAACAATTATAATAGCAATACTTGCTGCTATCAATATTTCTTGAGTTTCGGTGGGAATGTGGAAGTATTATGTCATATTCTTGGATTATTTCATTTATTTATTTTCTTTTTGAAGTAAAACTACTTTAGGCGCGACTAGGGAGTAACTCAGATTTTTTTAAATAGGATCATAATTTATTACTAGATGGCGCTGTAACAATGTTAATGGATTCTAAGAGAACATGTATTAGAGTCTAAATCGCGCTATAGAAATTTTTGCAAATTTTAACTATATATATTAAAATTTGTAATGAACTACTGTACTTGCTTCAATTACTTGTTTCGAATGAACAATATTAATATCACATTTGAATAATCATTGTAAAGCACATGAATATTAGATATAATTATAAATATGTATTTATTTATTTAAGTTAATATTTAATCATTTCAGTGATATATGTCGTCAACGCCAAAGAAGTTTTACTTCAATCGCACATAAAGGTACACGCACACATTTTTTTTTCTTTTTGTTAAAATGGGTCAATCCTATGAAGAAATTCGACATATTTTAAAACTTTATTACAAAAAAGATACATGCAACGCAAGCTGTGAACAAATTGTGACGTTTATGGACCTAATGTGGTGTCAGAGAGAGTAACACAATGGTTTAAATGTTTTCAATTCGGGAATTTTGATGTCAACGTTGCATCTCGCTCATTTCATTTTCAATTGTATATAATATACAATTAAAAAATTATTCTGGATTCAGTTAGATATATATTTCTATATCCCTATAATGTGAAGTTACATATATGTAAGCATATTTTTAATAGAGCCTTCTAGATGGATCACATTGCAATCGAGCATACAGAGAACTTATGTTTTTCGGACCCTGTTAAATTTACTTCACTAGATTAATATCGCTAAAAATACAACAAATCTAATGACTAATTACGGCCATAGTTCTGTGTAGAATTGTAACTCAGAATTCTTGATTATGTTTTTCATAATTTTGTTTAACCGAAGCTTTCAAAGCTAATAATTACACTAAAATTTTATAGTAATAGACATTCTGAGTTTCATTAGTATACTGGAACAAACCATTTTTTTTTCATTTTATTGCGTATGGTGGCGAACGAGCAAGCAGCACACCTGATGGTAAGTGTCACAGTCGCCCATGGAGCTTGGCAATACTAAGGTTATAGCTTAGGCCACTGCCTACTAATAAAATCCCCAAACCCACCCAGTTGAACTGCCAGCTTTTTCGCTCACCGAACGAAGCGCAATAGCACATTGCCATTACTCAGACGCCGATCTTCTGCGAAAGTGTGGTACTACCCCGGAACCACCGGCCCGCGGCTGTAGACAGAAAACTGTCAACAGGGTGGTACAAGTACAAGGTACCACTTACATTCATTCACACATTCCGACCCAATTGTCCAGAAGTCTCGCAGCATTATAATTTTACTCAACTTTCAATGGCTATTGATCTTAACCATTATTAACTAACTTGGGCTTCAAAGTAAGAACGCAAATGCACGTTACTGCTAGAAAAGTCACCACAAAATTCACTGAAAACAAGCAACAGGGACACAACTACGGTATTTATATTTTTAAGCAATACTATTGAAAATTTTCTGGCAATCGATAGCCCGAAATAGTCGATACTATCGATAGTATCGATAGTTTTACGCTAAAACTAATGGTATTAACGATACTATCGATAGTATTGATACTATCGAATGAATCACTATCGATAGTATCGCCGTTATTAATAGTATTGCTCGTGGAGAGCTATCGATACTATCGATAGTCTCGATAGTATTGATATGTACGATACTATCGATAGTCCTATCGATAGTATGAATACTTTTTGAGGTTAACTATCGATAGTCAAACTATCGATTTTTATGCAACACTGATATATACATCTATTTGAGCAATAACAAATAATAAAAATAATTATACATAACACCAAAAAAGTTGTTTTGAAAAATTAATTTATTTGGCTATTGTGCCGTAGTAAGCACAGACTATAAAATATTTATAAGAATGTTATTTATATCTTTTTATATTATAGTCTATAAAATATAGCTTGATCTCTGTGACAGTTCTCCCTAGTGCCGCATGCTTACGATGTAGTCCGTATTTTTGTCGATATAATTCCTTATTTTTTTAAGGTAATTTGCTACTGCAATTGAAAAACAATGTATGAAAATTTCAATCAAATGGATGGATGAGTCGATTATAAATTTAAAACTATCTATGGAAATCTTATTGAATTTAAATTAATGGATTTTATTTAATTTAAACTAAAGCCCCTAAATAATTATTATTGGAGCTTACTCCTTAAGAATCGATTTTCATATAAGGCGCCCGGTATGAGAAAAATTTGATGAGTAAAATCTAGTGATCGAATGACCTCGTTACATTTTTGGTGCGCAACCTATTCTGCGCACCTTTCACTTTCTGACGTGAGATAATACTTCACTGAACAGTTTTAATAAATGTAAATAAAATATACATATTATTTTTAGTCAAATGAGCTTTTTTGCGCCTGTTTTGATAATCGTACTTAAGGAGTAAACTCCAGTCGTGCGTCGGAGCTGACACACACACTCTTTTTTTTTATTATTCGAAAGGAATACATCCAAGTTCATCGTCACTATTATCATCCTCGCTGGAGCATTCCTGTAGGCTGATGATGAGTTCTTGATCACAAATTATTTCATGAATAATCATGTTTATTTTATAAAAGAAATTATCTTTTTAATATAAAAGAAATGGTCCTATTAATATTATAACTACATACATACACATACATACATATCATCACGCCATATCCCTTGCAGGGTAGGCAGAGAGAACAGAGTGCCAGAGAACTCTATCTCTGCATACTTCACTCGCTTCCTCAACATTCATAATTCTCTTCATACACGCTCGCCGGTTTCGGAGACTCTTGACTCCACCTTCCTTCAGTACATGACCGATCTGGTCTAGGTAGGTTAGTCTCGGTCTCCCTCGGTACCTACATCCTTCCACTTTCGCATTGTATATCTTCTTAACTAGGCGTTCGTTCGGCATTCTTTCCACATGTCCGAACCATCGGAGCATTCAAAATATTCAAAATATTCACTCGATCTCCATAATGTTGAGTCTTTTCAAAAAATATAGTAGGAATGGCGAGGCAGGATTAATTAATTTATGTCTACCAACACAAAATTAAAAAAATAAAATAAAATTCAAATTACTGAAATTTGGTATTTAACATGCTTGATTATTTATAAAAGAAAAACATGACAACTAGCACAAAATGAATGTCACACATGGGACACGAACTCACCCAATTCATTTTTCGCTCGTAATCAAGTTTTTATTAATACATAAAATTTGTTATAATATCGACTACCATTTGCTGTGTGGTAGCGGCTACGAATACTATCAACCCTTACTTCGCTCGTGGATGTCGTAAAAGACGACTATGAGCCTTATAACGACCTAGGCCAACTCCATCTGATGCCGTTTGTTCAACAATTCAAATACAACTACATTTCCAAGGAGGGTTAGCGTCTGGCAGGCGGCCGGTCATAAAACTATTGCCGATAATATTATATCTTACGTCTTCAAGGTGACGTATGCCATCTATCGGACAATGTTTACACATTGTATAGACTTAATACTTCAAACTTTACAGTTAGAATTGTATTAAACGATGACACAACCTTGTTATTCAAATTACTGAAATTTTTAGCATTTAATATGCTTAATTATTTATAAATACCCGATACGAAACGAAAAATGATGTCACAAGCGGGGTTCGAACCCGCACCTATTGGGAATCCGGCCCAACCGTGCTGCCACTTACACCATCGTGAACTATTTTAGGACATGCAAATTTCGAATCATATTATATCTTACGTCTTCAAGGTGATGTATGCCATCTATCGGACAATGTTTACACATTGTATAGACTTAATACTTCAAACTTTACAGTTAGAATTGTATTAAACGATGACACAACCTTGTTATTCAAATTACTGAAATTTTTAGCATTTAATATGCTTAATTATTTATAAATACCCGATACGAAACGAAAAATGTTGTCACAAGCGGGGTTCGAACCCGCACCTATTGGGAATCCGGCCCAACCGTGCGATTCGAAATTTGCATGTCCTAAAATAGTTCACGATGGTGTAAGTGGCAGCACGGTTGGGCCGGATTCCCAATAGGTGCGGGTTCGAACCCCGCTTGTGACATCATTTTTCGTTTCGTATCGGGTATTTATAAATAATTAAGCATATTAAATGCTAAAAATTTCAGTAATTTGAATAACAAGGTTGTGTCATCGTTTAATACAATTCTAACTGTAAAGTTTGAAGTATTAAGTCTATACAATGTGTAAACATTGTCCGATAGATGGCATACGTCACCTTGAAGACGTAAGATATAATATGATTCGAAATTTGCATGTCCTAAAATAGTTCACGATGGTGTAAGTGGCAGCACGGTTGGGCCGGATTCCCAATAGGTGCGGATTCGAACCCCGCTTGTGACATCATTTTTCGTTTCGTATCGGGTATTTATAAATAATTAAGCATATTAAATGCTAAAAATTTCAGTAATTTGAATAACAAGGTTGTGTCATCGTTTAATACAATTCTAACTGTAAAGTTTGAAGTATTAAGTCTATACAATGTGTAAACATTGTCCGATAGATTGGCATACGTCACCTTGAAGACGTAAGATATATGATTCGAAATTTGCATGTCCTAAAATAGTTCACGATGGTGTAAGTGGCAGCACGGTTGGGCCGGATTCCCAATAGGTGCGGGTTCGAACCCCGCTTGTGACATCATTTTTCGTTTCGTATCGGGTATTTATAAATAATTAAGCATATTAAATGCTAAAAATTTCAGTAATTTGAATAACAAGGTTGTGTCATCCTTTAATACAATTCTAACTGTAAAGTTTGAAGTATTAAGTCTATACAATGTGTAAACATTGTCCGATAGATGGCATACGTCACCTTGAAGACGTAAGATATAATATGATTCGAAATTTGCATGTCCTAAAATAGTTCACGATGGTGTAAGTGGCAGCACGGTTGGGCCGGATTCCCAATAGGTGCGGGTTCGAACCCCGCTTGTGACATCATTTTTCGTTTCGTATCGGGTATTTATAAATAATTAAGCATATTAAATGCTAAAAATTTCAGTAATTTGAATAACAAGGTTGTGTCATCGTTTAATACAATTCTAACTGTAAAGTTTGAAGTATTAAGTCTATACAATGTGTAAACATTGTCCGATAGATGGCATACGTCACCTTGAAGACGTAAGATATAATATGATTCGAAATATTGCCGATAACTTTTACAATATGTACTATGAAAGAAGAGTACATATTGTATCGACCCCAAGTAAATGGGATAAGAGTAGGAGAATGACGATGATAAATATCGATTTCCATTATTTAAAATACACATATACGAGTATATGGAGAGGCCTCTCTGCAGGCGGGGATAATCAGCATGACTTGGATTTTATAGGTATAGTACCTATACCTATAAAATCAACTGCAAGCGTGCTCTGCTATCCATTCCCCTGTTGATTATTCGGTATATTCAATTCCAACGGTATTCTTTACTCATCACTCGAGCTATGGGGTAAGTATAATAAATTCATATAAAAAGAAAACAAAATTTTAAAAACTTAGTTCTAATAACATATTAATTTAATTAGGATTAATTAACAGTTTTTTTAATCTTTATATTACTCCTCTTGTTAATGATAAGGCAGTTTAATCTTTACTTCTTGGCGACTTGGATTTCCCTGCTCGGGTAAGCTTGAGATGTATCAGTCGATCGTGAGTCCGCAAGATGCTGGCCTGACTGAAATTGGCCGGACATTTGGGACACTGGTACGGTCGTTCCCCGGTATGCACCCGGATGTGACTCTTGAGAATATGATTACGCTAAAAATAGATCTAATTAATGTTTCTTCTTCTCTTTCTAAAATTATATTTATCTCACGGTATTAAACTACTCGACGATAGAAGGAAAATCAACTTTAGTATTTACAACGCTAGTCATACAGTTTGGCATTAGATTTGATTTTTTATCTGTATGGTGACGGAGTAAGAATACAATTCACCATTCTGTATCATACCCGTGGGTGATCGTATATGACTAAGGGATACAAAACCCATATAACAACTATGCAAGAGAAAAAAAACTCGAAACAAAACCCTATACCAATACGTCTGACCAGCATGGTATATTACATCAATGTTCCACCGATTACGGACGAGGTTCGAGCCCAACAGTGGGACATGTGACATGTGGACATGAGCTGAGATGATGAGGTTACATTTTGACTTTTCCTTTTCTTTCAAAAACGTTGCCTGCTTACCTGCCTTAGTCTTCTTGTACGACATCTATGTGATAAGAAGAATGGTGAATTGCAATTACGTCGTCACTATACAGAAATTATAATGTTTAAATTTTCCGCGTGGTGACGGCGTAAAAATACAATTCTGTATCCATTAACTTACCCGTGGGTGTTGTATAAAAGGACAAAGCGATATTATATACCCCTTTGTCATAATGCATATAACATCTATGCAAGAGAAGAAAACACAAAATAAAAGCCTATGCCAATTCGTAGGACCAACGTGGTATACTATGTCCATTTCCTTGCTATTGCAGAGAAGGATCGAGGCCAAAAACAGGCCGTATGACCTGAGATGATGAAGTATATGAAATATATATGTATATACTACCCATAGGAGACTGCACAGATTTATTTCTTTATAGCTTATGGTGGCAAACGAGCAAACAGCAGATCTGGTGGTAAGTGTCACTGCCGCCCATGGACCTTTGCATTACCAAAGGTATAGCTAGGCCGCTGCCTACCAATACAAACCACAAACCCACCCAGTTAGGCTACCGGCTTTATTGCTCTCCGAACGCAGCGCAATAGCACATTGGCATTACTCAGACGTCGATCTTCTGCGAGAGTGTGGTACTACCCCGGACAGACCGGCGGCTTTAGACAGAGAACTGTCAACAGCGTGGTCCTACCACTATTGAATAGATCACTAGATGGCGTAGTGGTTAAGATACCAACGTTCAATTCCCACGTAAGACAATACTTTGTGTCATCCACAGTATTGTTCCGAGTCTGGGTGTCATTAGTCTGCGTTAATTGTATGTTTGTAAAGTCTCCCGCAATA
Organism: Lymantria monacha; assembly: GCA_905163515.2. Classification (NCBI taxonomy): domain Eukaryota; kingdom Metazoa; phylum Arthropoda; class Insecta; order Lepidoptera; family Erebidae; genus Lymantria; species Lymantria monacha. The sequence goes on along the minus strand of LR991107.1, from coordinate 5,157,551 downwards.
CAAGGATTACCTATATCCTTAGTGCTGGGTGGTGTCTTTAAATACCACCACTTTTGGCAGTCAGATTAGCGAACACGATTTTACATATGTAGTTGTAAGTTTCCAGAAGCACGTAGGATTTTTCTTTCCATTTTCTTTACGATCACTGAGGTATTCACTCTGGTTCCGTCATCATAAGTGTAAAAATAATATTTCATACTTACATGAAATATTTTATCGCACATTGGACAAGGGTAACGCAGTGGTCTTTTAAATCCTTCATGGGTAGACTTCTTGTGATCATTTAAAGACCATAGATTTACGTATGCCTAAAAAAAAAATATTAATTATTTCATCTAACAAGATTGCTTCTTGTTTTTAAGAATTCTTTATTTGTTCTCAGTACGTAAAAGCTTCTGAAATAATAGGGATATTAACCTACTTCATAACTCCAGATTGGCAGATATATTGATCGATTTGACAACCCTAGCATGGTAGGGTTATTGACCTCCATATAACTATAATATGGGAGAAATATTGGCTTACTATTCCATTCTAGTAGATGAGGTATATTGTACCATTCCAGAATGAGAGGCTATTAATTTACTAAAGCACTATGAGAAAGATATTAATGTATTATACCACTCCATCCGTGTGGTGACGGAGTAAGAATACAAATCACCACCCCCTATCTTACCCGTGGGTGATCGTAAGAGTCGTCTAAGGGATATAAAATGCATATAACATCAATGCGAGAGAAAGAAACTCGCAACAAAACCCTATACCAACACGCCTGACCAGCGCGTTATAGTAGGTTAGTTGTTGTCTCCCATTACGGAGGAGGCTCAAACCCAGTAGTGGGACATATTATGAGCTGAGATGATGATGATAACTCCATGAGAGTGGCCTTATGTACAACAAGTACAAGGTGTAGTGGCAGCACGATTGGGCCGGAATCCCAATAGGCGCGGGTTCGAATCCCGCTTGCGACATCATTTTTCATTTCGTAATCGGATTTTATAAATAATTAAGCATATTAAATGCTAAATTTCAGTAATTTAAACACCCATTCTGTTGATAAATGGATGTTAGCATATTGGTACTTCAAAACTGTACTAGATGGCGTTATAAAACAACGTTACCTACCACAAATATATTTTTAGGCTCATACCTATACTATAGCTAAATTTATAACACTCTAGAAGTACATTGACCCATTTAGCAGCATATCATCCGTCCACTGTTGGACGTAGGTCCTTCATATAAGTGATAATACCAAATTCCCTTCGCTTGAAAGACAGGTTCGCGCACGCAGTAGTTATGATAAGTTTTCTAAAACAGATCCATTATCTTGGTAAACGATCACCAGGTTCTTACGACTCTTCAAAATTAGGGGGTGGTGATACAAGACTTAATATGCTTACCTTATCACATTTGTCGCATTCGTAAGGTTTAAGGTTGAGATGTATTCTATTCATATGCCTAGTAACATCACGACGGGTTGAGAAACGTTTGTCGCAATGTGCACATGCTAATCTGCAAATGGTAATATGCATATATATTAAACTATTTATTATGCAATTACTTTATGTTGTCTGGGTAGTTATTATGACAACAACGATTTAATAAAGCCCTTGATCGTCCTAATGTAATGTATTATAGAGAGCTAGACGCGTTGTTAGTTAAATTTTGCAGACCTCATATTCTTAGCAAATTTATAGTAGCAATGATGGTTGGAACTGTGGAGAATTTGAGTTAATATATCAGCCCCACATTACATGAAATTGTGTAGCAAAATGTGAGCGAGGATGAAGAACTATGATTTAGTTCAATTTTCTTCACGTTACGGAGAAGGCTCGTAATAAATTCTCATCATCATCATTACAGCCCATGTATGTCCTACTGTTGGGCTCGGGCCTCCTCTGTAACGGGAGGGAAATTAACCTACTATACCGCGCTGGTCAAACGTATTGGTATAGGATTTTGTTTCGGGTTTTCCTTCTCTTGTATAGATGTTATATGCGTTTTATATCCATTGGTCGTCTCTTACGATCACCCACGGGTAAAATAGGGGGCGGTGAATTGTATTCTTACTCCATCATCAAACGGAAAATTCTAGAATAGAATAAGTTTATGTCAAAAGAACACTAAATAAACAAATCATAGCTTGAGAAATAATTATTAAAATAATACAAGTCATACATAGCGCCTATTTTTGCGACAAACCAGTCGTAACTCAGAAATATGTTAGCTTGAAATAACCAACGGCGGTCTTCCGTTAGCACCGGTATGTGACGTGTGCATACATAACTGCAGTGCGTAACACATAATACATATAATATTAGCTATAACAGCAAATGGAGAAGAAATGATAATAATAGTCATCATTTCGTCATCCATTTATCCATCCATTAGCCAGCCGTCTGTTACGATCATCCACGGGTAAGATAGGGGTGGTGAATTGTACTCTTACTCCGTAACCACACCAATACTAACAATAAACGCTCACTAATAAATAATTGAACGTTCATGAGTCGAGACGTGAATGAGTAGCAGTGGAGATGCGTTCGTAACACCTATTCCACTGCAATCATAATTCAGCCAGCTCCTTCTCAAAGAAAATCGACGTGGTTACTGAAGCGAGCATAATATTGAAATCAAGCGAGAACCGGAGTCCTAACTCACTTTACGGTAAGCATTTATAATAAGTTGAGCTCCATACTTGTCTACCATTAAGGCAATAACAAGAAATTAAGAAATTCATATATTCAAATTACTGAAATTTAGCTTTTAATATGCTTTATATAATGAAAATTGAATGTCTTACAATAGTTCACGGTGGTGTAAGTAACAGCAAGATTGGAACGGATTTCCAATAGGTGTGGTTTCGAATCCCACTTGTGACAATCATTTTTCGCTCGTAATCGGGTTTTTATAAACTTCATATATTACTTACGGTAACTCTTTATAATTAACGTGTATGAGGGCAGTCTTCAAATGATTCCTTAATATATATTCCGACTTGAAACTCCTGAAACAAGTGAATCAATATAATTATATCTATTTATCATCATTCACTGGATTTAATACTCTTTAAATATGTATCCAATCATTTTGATTAAAATATGTCATCATCAACTGAGCTCATTTATGTCCCACCGTTGGGCTCGAGCTTCCTCCATAATGGGAGGGAAATTGACCTACTATACCACGCTAGTCAGGCATGTTAGTATAGGATTTTGTTTCAAGTTTTCCTTCTCTTGCATAGATGTTATATGCATTTTATATCCATTAGTCGTCTCTTACGATCACATATAAGATAGGGGGTGGTAAATTGTATTCTTACTCTTACTCTCTCTTACTTACTTACTCTGTCATCACAAGTAAAATTTTAAATATATACACAAAAACAAATATAATTAAATGCAGAGGGAGATAGAGATTGCATAATGTCTTTCACCTGTAGCAGATTCATATACAATAGTAGGAGATATATGAGCCGAGGTTTTTTTTTTACATACACCACCCTGCACTAAGGAAATAATCCTTGTATTGCGGGGGACTTTAGAAACATGCAATTAACGCAGACAAATTAAACCCAGACTCTGAACAACAGTTTGTGGATTATACAAAGTATTGTACTGTGTGGGAATCGAACCCACGACATTGGTACGGAAGGTTAGTATCTTAACCACTACGATATCTGTGCACACAAAAGAAATATTAATTAAACTTACTTGTCACACTCCACACAGTAAAAATCCCTCGCGTCTGAATGTTTGATGCTGTGATATTTTAACTGCGATGGTGTTTTAAACGCCAACCCACACACCGAGCACTTGCATTTCTTCGTTACCTCTTCAGCTGATATTTCTTTAGTATGTTTACTGCAAAAAGTTATTAATTTATAAAAATATGAAAAAAAAAAAAAAAAAAAAAAACATTAGCCTGCACAAATGGCGTAGTGGTTAAGATACAGAACTTTGATTCTTCGGTTCGATCTCATATAGGACAATACTTTTCGTGATCCACAAAGTATTGTTCCGAGTCTGATTGTAATTTGTGTCGGTTAAATTGCATGTTTGTAAAGTCCGCAATATAAGGATTATTTCCTTAGAGTTTAAAAAAAAACCTCATTATCTTATTCTGCCCTCGTATGGTGAAAGGTTAAGAATACCACCATCACATCACCTCATTCCCTGGGCCATTGTAAAAGCAGACTGAAGGATCACTAGGAGATTGGGTAACCACAATCTCTTGGACGAATTCTCAGAAGTAGATTTTCCCGACCAGATAAGAACCATGCACTAAGCTATGTGGTAGCGACTACGAATACTACAAACCCTTACTTTGCTCGTGAATGTCGTAAAATACGAATAAGAGCTTTACATATACCTAGAGCAACTTCATCTGATACTGTCTGGTTAACAATTACATTCCCTTTTTTTTTTATTTTTATTGGTGGGCTATGGATGCGTCTCGCCCCGCCAAGTCGGTCCGGGGTGACGGAAAAGGCGGCGTGTGACCCCATAGACCCACCGTAAAACCTTCTCTCTTCGCCGTGCGAGCGGACCACCGGTACTCGATTTTAACTTCGGTGGCCCGACCGGCGGTTTACCTTCGCGGGTTCCTCTCGTCGACGCCCCGACAGATTTCGCCGTCGGGGCGTCGCCCTCACGTCGGGTGACCGGACAATTCCCCGGTCCGATCACCCGAGGCCTCGGTTAGGGCGGCATCAGGCGCAGGTATTCGCGCCTGCGCCGCCCCGGCCGCTGACGGCGGCCCGGGTCGCGGGAATCCTCCCGGACTCGTTCCGCCGCCTCCTTCTGCGAGATGACAGCCTCGCAGAAGGCGGCGACCGCGTCCCAGTTTCTGACGCTGTCGACCATCGCCTTCGCGACAGCCGGCAGCGTCAGGTCGGCACCGATGACAGCGACGAGGTCACGGCGATGCCGGTCAAAGCCCGGACACACCTCCAGCGTGTGTTGCGCCGTGTCCTCGTCACTGCTGCAATGGTGGCAGAACGAAGTCCACTCCCTACACGCGACCGTGTGCAGGTACAAGCCGAAGCATCCGTGCCCCGACAAAACCTGCACCAGTCGAAAGGAGAGGACTCCGTGCCGCCGCTCCATCCACTCCATCAGTACGGGCCGGAGAGCCTCGACGGTGACGACACCGTGTCTAGGCCTCTCCAGCCGCGTAGCCCAACGGGCGATGACGTCACGGCGGGCGTCCTCGCGCCAGGTGGCTATCTCGCTCAGCGATGGGGAGCCACCTTCGTCGCGCAGTGAGGTCACCCGCCGGTAGAGGTCGGAGAGCATCTCCGCCTCTAGGTCCCACGGGGGTGTCCCGGCCAGTAGGCATGCCGCCTCGGTCGATACCGTGCGGTACCCGCGAATGGCTCTGACCGCCATGACTCTCTGGGGTCTCCACAGAACAGCCCTGAGCTGGGCGTTCAGAGCCCTCGCCCACACGGGTGCGCCGTACATGGCCATCGAACGGATCACCCCCGCATACAGCCGTCGGCCCTCGAAGCTGGGTCCGCCCACGTTCGGCATGAGCCGCGAAAGGGCGGACGCCGTGCCGACCAGCCGGGGAGCAATTCGGCGAAAATGCTCCCGGAACCACCATCGCTCGTCGAGCACCAGACCCAAGTACTTCATATGGGCCTGGATGCTGATGTGGACGGAGTTGACGACTAGCGAGGCGCCGATTGGCGGCCTTACGCGTGGCCCATGGAACAATAGGGCCTCCGTCTTATTTAGGGCCACCCTGAGCGAGACCCTGGGGGAGACCGAGACTCACCTACCTAGACCAGATCGGTCATGTACTGAAGGAAGGTGGAGTCAAGAGTCTCCGAAACCGGCAAGCGTGTATGAAGAGAATTATGAATGTTGAGGAAGCGAGTGAAGTATGCAAAGATAGAGTTCTTTGGCACTCTGTTCTCTCTGCCTACCCTGCAAGGGATATAGCGTGATGATATGTCTGTATGTAAAATACCTAATTTTGATTTCGTTTTTATGTCACTAAATTGGTATACCAATTTTATAAAATACTAGCAGACCCGGCATACTTCGTTCCGCCTAACAGTTAATGAATGAGATGAGCAGATTTCGATTAATTTAAAATTATTAAGTTATTTTTAGCTGTGTGGTGGCGGCTACAAATACTACCAACCCTTACTTTGCTCGTGGATGTCGTAAAAGACGACTAAGAGCCTTAAAAAGATCTCGGCAAACTCTATCTGATGCCTTTTGGTCAATAATTATATTCTTGAGGAGGGTTGACGTCTGGTAGGCGGCCGGTCATAAAACTATTGCCAATAACTTTTACATTATGTACTATGTAAGAAGAGTACATGTTGTATCGACCCCAAGTAATTGGGATAAGAGTAGGAGAATGAGGAATAAATATGAATACTTACTAATATTATAAATGCGAAAGTAACTCTGTCTGTCTGTCTGTCGCTCTTTTACGCCAAAACTACTGAACCGATCTAAATGAAATTTGATACACAGCTAGTCTAGAGCCTGATGAAGGATATAGGCTACTTCTTATCATCTCATTTCAGCTCATATATGTCCCACTGTTGGGCTCGAGCCTCCTCTTTAGTGGGAGTGTAATTGACCTACTATACCACGCTGGTCAGACGTGTTGGTATAGTGTTTTGTTTCGAGTTTTCCTTCTCTCGCATAGATGTTATTTGCGTTTTATATCCCTTAGTCGTCTCGTACGATCACCCACGGGTAAGATAGGGGTTGGTGAATTGTATTCTTACTCCATCACGACGTGGAAAACTTATTAATGCAAAAAAAGGGTTGTAAAGGCGTATGAAAAGTTGTAAGGAATTATCGTCATTTTTAAAGTCAGAAGCTTGAAACTTATTTTTAAGCTATTGGTTAGATATAAATAAATATGACATTAATTATCCTTAAGGGGTAAAATAAGAATAGGGAATGAAAAACTTTAGGAAAGTAACCTTTTACGCATGCAAAGCCGCGGGAAGAAGCTAGTAATATATATATATATATAAATTCAAAAAATCAAGTATTTTAATAACGTGCCAGCAAGACGAAGAATTACCTTGTGTTATACGACATTTTCCTTCATGTGCGTTGAAAATTAACTAATTGTTGATGTCTGAGATTTGCTCGACGATTTAGCATTGTCAACAGTACGGCCTGTCTCGCTTTACACTTATGATTAAGATGCACGGAGTTGGGTCATATTAACGCGGCGGTCTTCCCGTGCAATAAATTGTTCTTCTGCCGTGGTTACATTCGTTGTTTTGAATTCTAACTGCGTTACGGCTTTGTTGGGAAAGATTTGATTTTATTGGTCGCGCATTGTTGATGACAATATAGACATAATATGTTTTATTATAACAATATTCGTAAAAATTCGTAACACTCGCACAAAACGAACGCTGATCGGTCAAATTTAATTTCAACTTTTCGCGGTATTTTCCAAACAAACTATTAGACCACGCAATGACATGAGCTGCCATTGGTTACATCATCAAGAAATGAACGTTCTAAAAACTGATGTTTTTTTAACATATTTTTTTTTGTTTATTAATATCATATTTTAATATCCTATATCCTGTTCCCGACGACAACAAACTCAAAAACATAAAAATCATAAAAATTGGTGCAGCCGTTCTCGAGTTATAAGTGTTGTAACTAACACAACTTTCTTTTATTGTATATATAGATGTCGTCAATTACTACAAACAAGCACATATAACTACGTATAACACGTATAACCTATAAATAAATAATTAGTCGGGTTCATAATATGAAAACGTATTTTTGCAATATAAACAAAGATTCGGCCCTGTATAATTGTCTTGCTTACCCCTCTTTTTTCGCCACATTTGCCTTCCACTTTTCGGGCTGGGCTTGCCTTTTCCTGGCTTTATTTTGCGATACTTCACAAGGCTGTTTATCCATATTATACTTATAAGAAAATTTTATTGTAATTTGTTGATATTTTACTCAATATCATTAAAATATCGCGCAACTAAACTTACCAAAAACGTTCTAACGACCATAGTAAATAAAGCGTTCCTATTGGCTGAAATGGACTTTACCAACTTTGTTAGTTGGTAAAGTCCATTTCACTATGGACGTTAGTCATGTGCAAATCATGTCCTGGAGCGGATCGGACATGGAACGATTCCTTTTTCTGTCGGAACTATATCCAGGAAACATGTTCGCGGACCTATCTAGTTCCGCTGACCGATAGTACATGAGTCCTATCCTATCGGTTCTAATGACATGATTATGCAATCCAATCCAACGTAACATGTGCGGACATAATTTTAATCGGCTCCAGCCATTCAAGATCCATATTTCTTAGTTTATAACTCCTTCAAATTTAGTATTTTGAAGGAGCTATAAACTACGAAATACAAGTTATTTTTAGGTTCCGTTTATTTGTCAGTAATTGTCGGCATATCAGTTCATTTACCCACATACTTGACATGGCAGGGTTAGGACTGACAACCAAGATATATATAGACGACGACGATATATAGAAGAATATTTAGGCGCATGCATGACGCACACTTTATTACTCGGTCGTCGGAACGACTCGGACCTATGCAACTATCTCAGCCGTGTGGTTGGATTGGAACTAGATCGTTCCGGCATAAGACATAGTTCTCGGAACTATTACGCTCCGGAACTACTCATCTCTAATGGACGTAACCAAATGTGTTCCTAAACTGTGATTTCAACTTGAAATATCTAAAGGTCACCCACTATATTTATAAGTTCATTTGATTTTAAAAAAATGGATGACAAATGAATGTGTTGCTGTAAAAACCCATTTTTTCCCATATGTGACTTGTCCACTTTTGTTTGTAAACCCCTGAAATGCGATATTAATAAAGACAAATTCTTTTTTTAACTTCCTTTCAGCTCATATATGTCCCACTGTTGGACTCGAGCCTCCTCCATAATGGGAGAAAAATTGAGCTACTATACCATGCTGGTCAGACATGCTCCGTCGCCTCACGAACAGTTTCTTTTTAACTTACCAAAACTAGACGGGGAGCGTGGCCTTGGCTCATACTAGCGATGGTCATCGATGGGAGTAAGAGGGTAAAATATTATAGAAAATGGTTTAAGTATGTGTACCTTCCCTTACTCTATTGAGTACCATCCCCCTATTATAGTTATGGAACTTACATAAGCATATGAGTCCTAAGTGAATCTTTACTGCTATAGCTCCGTTTGCAATACGCGCACTGAACCCGCTCCTTCGTACTGTGAAGAGATAGATGTCTACGAAGCGAAGCGCTCTGTCTGCAAACAAATATTATTTATATGTTTATCAGACGCGTGACTTGAACTCCTGCCGCCTGTTGGAAATTCATTTCTTTCTTTTTTTTGTGTGTGTCTTAGTTGTTAGCCTCAGATGGCTATGACAACTTTACCCGGACTGTGGGTGAGCACTGAAGGCTCTCAGCCCGAGAAATGCATTCTAATGATGATGATAATCACGTCTCGCGGCTTCATCATCTCAGTCCACACTCGTCCCACTATTGGGAAAGAGCTTTCTTCATAATAGGAGGAAAATAAATCTAATATTGGCTGCACAGATAATGTAGTGATTGAGATACCGTTCTTCTGTGTCAGTGCCGTAGATTCAGTTCCTACACAAGACAGTACTTTGTGCAATCCATAAACTGTTATTCTGAGTCTGGGTTTAATTTTTCTGCGTTAATTGCATGTTTGTAAAGTCCCTCGCAATATATGGATTATTTTCTTAGTGCAATAAATAAAAATGAAACATAGAACCTCCTCCTTTTTTGAAGTCGGTTAAAAAATATATACCACGCTACTCAGGTTGGTTAGTACTCGTATACCATAGAGCATAGTTATGTTTCTTAATTTTATTATATCCACATCAGTGTTTTCAGTTCTCTTAAAAAAATATTTCTAACAATGTTGCGAAATCGCCAAGGCACTTATTTTTTCAATATACTTTGCTGACCCCCTGAAAGTATCAAACACCCACAAGGGTGCGTTACCCCATATGATGAGAATCTATAGTATAATTGTATTTTGAATTTTCCTTCTCTTGCGAAAAGAAAGTGACTCAATATGCCAACGCTGATTAATTGTGATACAGGGTTTAATTTCAAGTTTTCCTCCTCTTACATAGATATTATAGCCCTTAGTCGTCTCTCGCACGGCGTGGAGAGGTACATTGCGGAGCGGGTCTATGGGGTCGCGCACCGTTTCATCTGTCGCCCCGGACGGATGTAGCGGGGTGAGACCAGACCATAGCATGCCGCAAAAAAAAGTAAAATGGTGTACAAATAAAGTATTTTCTATCTATATTTTTTTTTCTATACCTAGTTTGAAATCTTATAAAGTCTGTGTAATAACTTACTTAAAAGCTTTAAAACAGTGCATACAAATGTGCTGACGAGAATCACCGAGGTGATTGGTAGTATAATGATCTTGAATTGATTCCTTGTAATTACGTATCAGACCGCACTCCATGCATTTGTATCGGCTGTAAAAAAAAAAAATTATGAGTGAAAAAAAAAACTTTTGGCGGGTATATGGAAATGTCATGTCACGCTCTTGTATTATATTTATTTCTTTAGTGTTTTTCTAGTATTATATTGAATAATTTTGCTGGTATTTTATAGAATAAAGTATATAGTATAATACAGTTAAAGTGCTGAAGTGTAGTGAATATGGTATAATAGTGGTTTACGGGTATTTTCGTGTTCTCCCAAAATTCCCAACGAAACTATTAATTTGGTTATCAGCGCCTAGTTAATGGTGACGACTTGACTTGACTATCAAGGACTAATTACAATATGAAGAAGTGATAAATAATATATGAAGAAAATTAATATGTACGACAAGGCTGTAAGGTCGACTGCCTATAACCCGCCCATAAGGGCGATAAAATAAAAAAAAAATAAAAAAAGAACTCGGCGGGAATATGAAATAATTTTGATGGTATTATATGACGTAATGTGATGCGAGGGAACTGCTGGGATGTAGTGAATGTGATATAAAAGTGCTATACAATGCTTTGACTAATAGTATGGCTATAACACTGTTATCCGTGTGGTGACAGAGTAAGAATACAATTCACCACCCCCCTATCTTACCTGTGGGTGATCGTAGGAAACGACTAAGGGATACCAAAACCATATAACATCTATACAACAGAGGGAAATCTCGAAATACTAACACGTCTGACCAGCATGGTATAGTAGGTTAATTTCCCTCCCACTATGTAGAAGGCTCGAAACCTACAGTTGGACATTAATGAGCTAAGAGATGGAGCTATAGAGATGAGCGCTGTTGTTGATGGTGAAGATTTCGATTGTTGATGGACAATGACCAAACTGAAGAGACTAAAGACGTGAAGGCAATTGTAACTTAACACTAGCAACAATGGCTCGTATAAGTACTACTTATTAAGTAGTTGATTGCCAATACAAAAGAAGAAGAAGACTGAGTTAAATTCTTTTTTTTTAAATTTTATTTTTTAAAGACAACAAATTGCACCAAGGAAATACCTAATACTTATTTTGGGGGGGATTTTACAAACATTTAATTTAAGGGAATATTATGTTCTTACTTCTTCACCAAACGGCAAGTAGCATATATGTTGGAGGCATATAAAATGATGAACTGACATAGGGCCATCCATAAATTATATAAGACGTTTAGTTGGCTGTTGACTGAATATTATAACTTCTTACTATTGAGGTTAGTGAACCCGACATTACGTAAGATATTAAATTAAAAATTACAAATTTCAGTCTAATCTGTGATAGATTGATAGGATCACTGTTATTGCAGTGAGTTAATAATTACCTACTTATAGTAAGAAGATTTTAATAAAAGATATTTTCAGAATAAACGGAGTTATATCTGATCAATAGGGCCTTTTCTTACAGAAATTGTTATTAAGGGGCAGGTGGGAGTAGTTGCACTCTTATGTCTTACAGGTTTGGGGTTCAAATCGTTCTTCCAAATCCCTTACGTAATTTATGAACGGCCACTAACGCACAAAGATAGTTTTAAACTTTTAAATCCCAAAATACTCACACTTCATGGTTTCGCACGTGATTAGCTAATTTTTCTTTTGTGTCCGTTCTCTGTTTGCATACATCACATTCATAATCGCCATTGGTCTGTAAATACATTTAGATTAATAATTGTATTCGGTAGATGGTACTGCGATCGATTTCAAAGAATTCTATTTAAATTGTATTTTTTTTTAATTTATACATAACAAAGTATGTTAGATCAGCTGGTACAATACTCGGCTTAAATATTGCACACCGACACTTTGAAAGAGATAATCGATTCGGCTTCGGAAAGCGCTATCCCTGTCGCACATTTCCCGTACGGTGCAATGACAGTCTGGTAACAATTAGGAGCAATTTTGATTTTTTTGTTAAATAGATAATAGACCCAATCTAAAAGCATTCTTTTTTCTAAATTGTGGTTGTAATTATAATATTTTTTTATTGGACGCAACTGCACTCATACTTGTACAGCGACTGACAAACGTCACATATATTGCAAACGAGAAAACGCTATGCAAAACCGAAATCGACCGATTGCCGTTTTATAAAGATCGATGTGCATTATTTATGAAATAAAACTACTTTTACGGATTCTATCGCGTTTGTATTTGATTTATAATTTCCCGACGTTTCGAACACTTTACAGTGATCATGGTCACGTGAGCACAGGACCATGATCACTGTAAAGTGTTCGAAACGTCGGGAAATTATAAATCAAATACAATGGCGATAGAATCCGTAAAAGTAGTTTTATTTCAAATGTGTAATACTCGCGTAAACATTAGAAGTCATTATGCATTATTTATTTTCAGGTACAATTGATGATATCTCGCTACCGCCATTCGGATAACTCAAAACTGCTATCTGAGTAATCCAATTAGTATGTTAATTTCCAACAAGACTCGCAGATAATGGAGAGATGATGGCGTCAATTTTTTTTTTAAGACTAATTCTCGCAACCAGAAATACATCTTTGTGTTGAATTCCAGTTCCATCACAAGCTTACTTGTAATGATAATATCACATAGCTGATAAATTTCTATCTCCAGACAAATGGGTTATCACATCCTAGTACCATATCGTCATCACCTCAGCCCATGCAGGTCCCGCTACAGGGCCCGAGTTTCATCGACAATTGAAGGGAAATTGGCTTATTATACCACGCTGGTCAAAAATTTTGGGATTTATTTTCTTTTGCACAGATGTCATCCGCTTGGACGTTTTTTTTTGGGTCACCATGGGCAAGATAGGAGTTAGTGAATTGTATTTTTACTCTGTCGCCACAGAAGTATTACCCTCTCAGAAAACCAATGTTAGTGTAGGTTAGCCACCTGTTGATTCGACGAGCAACAGTTTAAAAAAAATGGTTAACCAAAATAAGTTCTCAGGTCCTTTTTTATTGCCTATGGTGGCAAACAAGCAAACAGCACACCTGATGGTAACTGCCGCCCATGGGCCTTTACTAAGGGTTTAGCTAGGCCACTGCCTACTAATACAAACCCTGAACCCAGCCCAGTTGGGCTTCCTTCCGGCTCTCTCGCTTACCGAACGAAGCACAATAGCACATTGCCTTTACTCATACATCGATCTTCTGCGAGAGTGTGGTACTACCCCGGACAGACCGGCCCGCGGCTGTAGACAGAGAACTGTCAACAGCGGTCCTAATAATTTTAAGTCTAAAAAGGTAATATTACCTGATTGTGTTTCTCCATATGCTTAACAAATGTATTTTTACAAACAAATCCTTTAATACAATCGGTACATTTGTAAATACAATTCAAATAATTCTCACTTGCCGCCATTTTCAATCTTTCCTCCATGCATTGCTTCTTTGTTATGTATATTAACTTTATTTTGGCATTATCTGTACATTGCATTAATAGAACATTACTGTAGCGGTCAGCAAGAGGTATTGATGGACGAACGTGTTAATGTGGGCCGAGGCGTAGCCGAGGCACACATACGTAAGTCTATCAATTTCTAGTTGTGGACAAGACTTGTATAGTACTTTTCTCAAATAATATGTGGAAATTAAAACTAAGTAGAACTTTTTAATTGAAAATACAGTTATTGAATGTACAATTATTGAAATGAAAGTGGACTTTCTGGGGATTATATCTCGAAGAAGGTTGTCAAAATAATGCTCAAATTTCCAAGCTTGTTTGAGCAAATAACATTTATTATGATACATTTTTTTAACGTAATAAGATATAAGGGTTATCTGTGGTGTTATAAGATTAGGCGAAAAAGATAGATCAGACATTTTACAAAGTCAATGAATCGCTTCCAGTGGGTATGCTTCTAAATGGAGATATATATTTTAATTTCGTCATTTTGCGCCTAAATTTAACCACCATGTTTAATTAATTAATTTAAATTAAGTATCTATGTGTGCATCAAATTTCAATTTAATAAGACAACTAAATTCGGAGCAAATTGGCTGTGAAAGTGGACAAATACAAGTGACATTTTAAGGTTCATTAAACACCCTGCTCTTATCCCAATTACTTGGGATCAACTCATTTTGTAGGTAATCTTATTTCATCATGCATATTGCATAAGTTTTAACAATAGTTTCATAACCTTACCTTTACTGTCAATGTCAACCCTCATTGAAAATGTAATTATCAACCAGATGGCATTACATAGACATAGCCTACTTCGATATAGCACTCTTAGGCCGTGTTCCGATATACACTGGGAGCACTCTAAGGTGTGACGTCAATATAGTATACTGCGAAGCCGTTCCTTTATAGTTAGTTTTTTTTCTCTCTTTATTTAAGGGGAACGGTTCACATTTGAACATGTAGTCCCCATAAGAACAACAAATAAAACATAATTATTCTAAGATTAATATAGCATTACAATCAGTTTGTCGGGAATGTGCGGTTTCTCATTCCCATCTTAGTAATTTTATACAGTAATTTGGCCTCCGAAGAGATAGGTAAAGCTAGAATGCTATTACACCAGCCTGTGTCCAATAGATTTACATCTAACAATACTCTAAGCCTTTCATTCCGCACACATTCCACCAAGATGTGGTAAACGTCCTCTAAAACACCACATTCACTACAATTAGGAGTGGAGACTTTGCCCATCATGAAAACGAACTTATTTAGTGGAATGTGTCCGGAACGAAGTCTTAAGCTCGTAACAATGTCATACCTTCCCATAGTGCTTCTATCAAACCACGGTATGCGGCCTATGGATGGTTGTATGGTTTATAGTTAGTTATACTGGTTACTGTTTAAAACGGAACGCAGTACAGTATACTGTGATCGACGTATAATTAGGTTATGAATTTAATTTTGATGCAATTTAATATTTTCAATCAAATTATTTCTTCTGTTACTTTAATTTTATACATAATATTTGTTTCACATTGCAATAAACACAATTTCTTAAAATTTTCCATTTTTGTTTTTAATAATTATCAATGTTGGACGTTGTTATCTGAACGCTGTTGATCAAATTGCTCAAAGCACTGAGAGCACCTTACCTCGGAAACACCAGTGTTCACAGTAGAAAAATGGCGACTATTTATGACGTCATATATTTCCCTAGGATACTGCGACTGTATATTGTCAGTCTGCAACGGAAAGAATTTCTCCTCAGTAAGAGCACTGAACAGTGCTCGCAGTGTATATCGGAACATACCCTTAGTCAGTTATTTTACAGCACCCATAAGGGAATTAAGCGTCGGTATTATTCATAGCCACCAAAAAACTTGATGCTTTAAGGGTACAAATCTTTAAATATGATCAAAATAACAAGAAAACCTGTAACATGTGTCATGATTATATGATCTATGCAATCTTACCTTTTCCTCTTGTCTTTCTTTGCTTTTTCATATTACTTTTTTTCTTGATACTTTGTTGTAATATGCAACGATCGGTATCATAATCATTTTCCATGTCATCACTATTCTCATTATCATATTCCTCTTTCAATATTTGACCTAATGGAAATTCATCTTCGTCTTTGACAAATGTATCTTCAGATTCTGATAAATTTTATATTTATTTAAAATTTTACATAGATCACGAAATGGGAAAAAATGGAATTTGAAATTTATAAAATAAAATACGGAGCTCAATTATCGTTTTCTTCATGACAATATCTAATTAGTAGAAGTGGAAAATATATAGTTTAGAACAGTGTTTTTCAACCTTTTTCAAGACACGGCCCCTTTAGTATGAAGAAATATTTCGCGACCCCCTACCTTTTTTTCTTAAGTAGGTCTTGGGTAGGTATGGTCTGGACACACTTCGCCCATTCCGTCCAGGGCGACGGAAGGGTGGCGTGTGGCCCCATAACCCAGTGCTTCCTTCCGATAGCCATCGGGCCAGCCACTGGTACCGCTTCCTTGACATCTATGGCCAGCCCAGCAGTTAACCGTTTCGGGTATCGTCCCCGTAGATGCCCCGGCAGCAACAACGGTGATGCCGTGGCATCGCTTTCACGCCGTCGGCCGCTCTGGGGGTGGCGGACTAATCCCTGGCCCATCCACCTACAACCTCTCTTGGGACGGTATTAGACGCAGGTACCCGTGCTTGCGCCCCTCGATGCGTCGGCGGCGGAGTATGTCAGCACAAAGAGTGTCCTCTCTGACACGCCCAGCCACTACCTTCTGGGAGACGACTGCCTGGCAGAAGGCAGCGACCGCGTACCACTTCCTGACGCCGTCCAGCATGGTTGATGCAACGAGTCCATCAGCACCGGCTGGAAGGACTCCTCCGTCTGAACACCGAACTGAAGCTTCTCCAGCCAGATAGTCCAACAGGCAATGATGTCCCGGGGGGCGTCGCTCCGCCAGGTGGTAAACTCGCAAGGGAAGAGATTGCCGTCTCCTGTCAGCGTCGCTGACACTCGCCAATAAAATCCGGTGAGCATCTCCACCTCCAAGTGCCACGAAAGATCTTCGGCCAACGAGCACGCAGCCTTCGTCGCCACCATGTGGTATCTGCGTATGACCCTGACCACTATGGCCCGCTGAGGTCGCCACAAGAGGGTCTTGAGATGGGTGATCCGGGACTTCGGCCAAAGAGGTGTGCATACAGGGCCATGGACTGCACCACCCCCGTGTACAATTGTCGGTACGTGGCGCTAGGTCTCCCACATTTAGCTTAAGTCATGAAAAGGTGAATGCCACACTCACACTGACAAACAGCGGAGCAAGTTGGTTATAATGCTTCCGTAAACACCATTGCCCGTCGAGCATCAGACCCGGATATTTCATCTGGGTCCAGGTGCTGCTGGGGACCGAATTGACGGTAATCGAGGTGCCGACAGGTGGACCGTTACGGGACCATAAAATAACAGGGCGTCGGTCTTCGTAAGAGCCACCCTAAGCCGCAACGCAACGTAAGAAATTATGCCATGCCCGGGAGGGAGGCTTTCTCGCAACGCCCAGTCATAGCCGATACTTTACAGGCCGTTGATTTTTTTCATGTATTTTATTTTTTGACAAATATTAACTTGTGGTCACTGTCATAATAAAATTGTTTTGTGGTTATCATCTCTAAATCAACTTCGATTCATTTTCTTCGACACTTTCTTCCTTAAAATATTATGGAAGAAATCAGACGTGAGATAAATATCACGGAAATAAATAAATATAATAAATATGAATATATATATACCCCCCCCCAGGGGGTCGCGACCCACACGTTGAAAAACACTGGTTTAGAAAATACAAAAGTGCAGGCCACATATAAATTAGTCACTGCCATAAATTAAAGAAAAAAAATACTTTGAAATTTAGCGCCATTCTCGACGTAACGATACATTAATTTATATGGTCGTGAGAGTGCCAGATCTATACGGACAGACATCCGGACGTACTCAAATATTTTTTGTAATAAACTTTTTTCTTACTTTAAATAAAATAATTGCTCTTTAAAAATATCAAATACGTTTAAACGAATGTTTTTTCTAAATCCTATAAGTGCATTGTGAGAAAAATACATTCGCTTTTAGTTGTGAAAAGTCCTTGATTTTCATATCTCGAGAGTAGAGCATCACCTCAACGCTTCGCTTATGAGGCGTGCAAGTGATTTACTGCCCATGCTGGTCAGATGGATTGGTACATGCTATTATTTAAAGTTTTCATTCTTTTGGATGAATGTTATAGACATATCATATCCCTCAATCATCTTTTCCTACATCCACAGGCAAGATATGGGGTGGTGAGTTTTTACTTCACCATCACATAGAAAAACTCACCATCATCCTTATTAATTAAATCTGTGAGAGTAATTTCCAACAAATCCGTCTCTTCTTTCACTTCCATCAAATCTGTCTCTTCCTTGACTTCCATCTTGACTAAAATATTGCTACTGAATACAGAACTGGTTTCCTCGGTGTTATCACTGTCCTTTGCTGAATTATCAATTACGTGACCAGCCACTCTTTCCAAATTGACTAGAGGCTGTATTTGTAGCCTAACGGATTTCAATGTATCAGCCATTGTCTGAAATTAGTTACTGATATTGAAATAATGGATTATTCGCTAAGGCTTTCTCATGTGGATGTCATTATTTAAAACATTGCATGTTGAGTCTGATGGATGGACAGATAATTTTAGTCTATGATGTTCCTTTCTCACCATCTTGCATCTCACTTTTATGTATCCCACAATCATTATCATCATCATCACAGCCCATAAATGTCGCTCTGTTGGGCTTGGGCTTCCTCTGTAATGGGAGGGAAGGGGAGGTAATGGGAGGGGTTAACCTACTATACCACGCTGGTCAGACGTGTTGGCATAGGGTTTTGTTTCTAGGTTTCCTTCTCTCGCATAGATGTTATATGCATTTTATATCCCTTGGTCGTCTCATACGATCACCCACGGGTAAGATTTGGGGTGGTGAATTGTATTCTTACTCCATCACCACACCAAAAATTCCACAATACATGTGCAACATTTTAATTCATGGTACTAAGGTATATACCACCACCAGGTAGGTAGCAAATATATATAGACTGGGTTCCGGTGAACGGATTTAGTGAAAAAAAAAGGTAGCAAATATGAGATGTGTCCGAAATTTAAGTCACTCAGACCAAACAACAGTAGAATGACAAGAATCTGAAATTTCTCGTTATTGACTCATGTGGGGAGTCATTTTGCAATATTGCGTCGAGAGGTATATAGCACGGCAAGTCTATGGGGTCACGCACTGCTTCTTCGGTCGCCCTGGACGGAGTTGGCGGGGTGTAACAACTACCTAGACCGCCGCCAGAACTTTATAAACATGCAATTTCCGGATACAAGTTAAACTCAGACTGAAGAATTTGGGGATCAGAGAAAGTGTGGTCCTGCATGTATGGACCCAGTAGGCCAGTATCTAGACCAATACACCTTCTGTCAAGTCAGTTTTGCTGGGATATTAAAAAATAAAATGTGATAAAATCTAGTCTATTTTAATATGTATAGGCTATTATGATAAATCACTATAAAATCAAACTTACATTATTAAAGTTCTCTAATAATATTTGATTACTCTGTACATTTTGAATGAAGAATTCTGCATGTTGAGCCATCCTTCTACATAAGTAACATAATATTATAGACTGTGTCTGTAATAAAAGAATTATTAATTAGTAGCTAAGCCTTTATGGCTCAAAAAAAAATTAGGATTTTATTCTGATGTCACTAGTGAAACCTTTTTCTTATAATGTTGCTTTTTCTATTGTTTATTTTCAAAAAAAGAGTTTAATTCTACAAAATATATATTTTCTTTTGTGAAAAAATATATTTTTAGTTTTTTGGTTAAGATAACCAAAAAACTAAAAATATATTTTTTAATATTTGGTACAAGACCTTGTTGCGATTATCTTCATGCAAATTTTCATAATTAAATACTTATAGTAGTACAGGGCCATACTCTTGACAGTTTACTGTTTACAGCCTTGCGGCTGTAGTGCATATGCTGGCTGGTCCATCCAGGGTAGTATCACACTCTTGCAGATAATCGACGCCTGAGCAGTGGCAATGTGCTTCACTTGGTGAGCAGGAAAGCCGGACGCCCAACTAGCTGTACCCCTGGTATTGCAAAGGTCCATCATGGGTGGCAGTAACACTTACCATCAGGTGTGCTTCTTACTCCTTTGCCACCAAGAGCAATAAAAAAAAAGAAAGTTCATAGAGAGAGGATAGATTTTGGGCAAGTGAAGAAAATGTGTATATAGGTTCCTTCGCCCAAGCCACATTCACACAATAAAGATTCTGTGTGTGGTGTACACACGTAACCGAGTCGTAAATGACAAATAACCAATGTGGCTGTATGAAACCATGCCTTTACTTGGTATACCTTCCTGGACAGTTCTATAGTAAGGTCATTATGGGATTAAATGATTATATAGCCAAATTTGAGTGTATAGAAGTGTAAATTCTAAACCTTTGTAGATTAAAGCCTAAGAAAATAATAAAAATTAATACAAAACAAATTCACCTTAAATATATCCTTCATAACGTCGCAAAGAAAAGTATAATAATATAATCGTCTCATATTTTTATCACAAAGACATCCTAAGCAATAATCTTTACAATCATTAGACTTATCCGCTATATTAATAAATATTCTTCCAGTTGTTTCACTCATTGTAGTGAATATTTATTATATTTTACACATAATATATACATCTATTTGAGTAATAACAATTAATTATACAAAACACCAAAAAAGTTGTTTTGGAAAATTAATTTATGTGGCTATTGTACCGTAGTAAACACAGACTATAAAATATTTATAAGAATGTTATATCTTTTTATATTAAATACAATTCCTAGATAACTGGATATTTGTAGACATGTATTCATTCTATATTGATAGAACGTTCAAATAGAACGTTTTATTCGTTTTGAACTATGGCTATACGACTATTTTGGGCAATTCAGCCAATTTCTGTTATGGTAATGTTGTAAACAAAGTAGAGTACAGCAGTAGAGAAAATTTACCCAGTTTGTAAAGCTGATAAAATTTACCAACCAGAGGGATATATTTATTTCTATTACATACATATCATCACGTCATATCCCTTGCAGGGTAGGCAGAGAGAACAGAGTGCCAGAGAAATCTATCTCTGCATGCTTCACTCGCTTCCTCAACATTCATAATTCTCTTCATACACGCTCGCCGGTTTCGGAGACTCTTGACTCCACCTTCCTTCAGTACATGACCGATCTGGTCTAGGTAGGTTAGTCTCGGTCTCCCTCGGTACCTACATCCTTCCACTTTCGCATTCTACATATTTCTATTATATTACTCAAATAGAAATAGCTACAACTTGATATCATTCCTATTAATAAATTGAGATAGTAATATAACATTTTCGGAGAGGTGTAGGAAACAAGTTATTTAAAAGAACTAGAACGAGGTATTTCGAGGGGAAGGGAATCAGACAAGTCATATCGTAACTCGGAACAAAAGAATAAAATATGATTAACAACTTCATCATCCAACCTGCACTCTTCTTTTTTTTTTTTTTATGTATTGGCAATCAGCCACTTATACGAGCCATTTTTGCCAGTGTCCAGTTATAATTATCTTCACGTTCTTAATCTCTTCAGGTTAGTCATTGTCTGTCAGTCAGTCGAATTGTCGCCATCAACAGTGCTATGGTGACACTGTTAATGGTATGTTGTAGGAATTTTGATGGAAAACGAAAACGTTGTAAAGCACTTTTATATGATATTCACTACATCCCAGCTGTTCTGTCACATCATATTACATAAAATACCATAAAAATTATCTAATATAACACGTTAAAACACTAAGATATAGAATATAATACAAGAGCACCACATGACGTTTTAGATTCCCGCCAAAAGTCCCCAACCTGCACTCACACCAAAGAGTAAAGTTATTAAACTGAAAAAGAGTGGCAACTCGATGATAAAATATGCATGTATGGAAAGTGCTGCCACCCAGAGTTTAGGCGGTGAACTAAAGTTGAAGTAATATATATATACATACATATCTACATGTGTATGTGTAATTACATAGAATTTTCTTTTACTATGAAAGCTACCCTAAAATATAAAAAATAACATATCAGCTGATAACTAAACAATAATAATATCAGCCTAACAATGAAACTTGAGATCATTTTCAGAAAGAATATCAATAACCGAAAATAGATCGATGACAATAAGTACCTACGCTAGGAACAAAAAATAACAATTCTCAGTTGTCAAACGTTTGACAGGCAGGGCAAAATGGCAGCAGTTAAGTTTGTACAACCAATCTGTAGGCGGCGCGACGGTCAGTAAAAATAAGAAATGTTTTAAGTGTGCCCCCCCAGACTCACACTGTGCAATACGTCCTGATTTTATCTGTGGCAAGAAAATCATCCTATGCTAGAATAACCCAGGTTTAAATGACAAATGGTGGAACTGGTTCTTTTATTAGCAGTACATAATTTAAAAAAACCATGGGATACAAGAAATATCTACACTTAATCAATTTGAAGAAATACCATACAGAATTCGATAGAGTAACCAAACTATAACTATCTGTCTATTTAGACAAATGGATTTCCATTTACACATAGACTAAAAAGGAAACGCATAACGCTAATGCACGCTACGGGTTGAGAGCCCTCAGCGGTCACCCACAGTCCGGGTAAAGTTGTCATAGCCATCTGAGGCTAACAACTAAACAACTAAGTAGTCTTGGGTAGTTCGCGAACGACCTCGGTGGGAAGAGCGCTCCTTTGGGTGAACTATGCGAACTAGTTCGTCGATGATCTCGCTCTTAGTTCTTTTCATATTTTTTTAGCGTCCGCTTTACTAGGCAGTGGTGCTATGTGACCAACCGAGTTATTTCTTTTTACTGTGCGCGCCTTGATATTTCGATATCCATACTAAACAACTTCACATCCACATCTAATAACGGACTTTAAGTAAATGTTTTGAACTACTACTACTAACTTAAGTATTGTATTATGATTACGTATTATAATAGGAACGAGACTAGTTGTTGCCGAATTATTAATGAAAATTATTTTATTTTTTCATTTTTATTTAAGTAAAAGATTTTATGTGCCATAAATAAACGTGTGAAATATTCACGTAATATTTTGTACTTTTTAAATAAAAATAAACTGAATGTGCAATAATTATAAATATTTTTTTTTCTTTATTTATTGATTTTACTAAATTATTTCAAAAAAAGAACTAATGAACTAATAGAGCGAACTAGTTCGCTATTAGATTATGAACGAAATTGAGCGCTCTCAGTGGTGACCGACTAAGCCCAAGACTACAACTAAGCATGGAAGTAATAAGTACTCTGTTGTACAGAGTACTTATTACTTCCATGCAACTAAGACACAAAAAAAAAACGAATGCACGCATTATGACATTGACAGTGACACTTAAACAGTCAGCTAGTCGAAGTAAAGAGTGCTAGGGAGAAGAGATCGCTGCGCTGACATATTTTTGGTGTTAAATAATTTTTTTTCTGGATGCGACGAAAAGAGCTAAGGAAGAATTAAAGCTATTTAATTTATATATTGGCCACTTAATAAGAATTTGATGTATGGTTAGCGAATAAACAGTTGTTATTAGTATATTCTTATTTGAAAATTTATGTCATAGTTTCTTTTTTTTTCAGTTTGATTGATTTATGTTTTTATAATAGTGGTTGGTGGCATTCCTTGCGGAGTCGGATTGTTTTGCTCGTATGTTTGAGCTTAACTTCAAACATGCTGAATAACGATCCGATAACTCCACCGCCTGCACCTAATCCTCCCGATCCTCCAGATTCTATGACTACAGACTCAAGCCGCTTAGGCACCGGATTGAAGAGACTTATGTCATCAGACGATAATAATCCTGCAAAGAAGTTGATATCATCTCCTGAATTAGTTGTAGCATCTATTCAAACCGTTTTTACCCATCCTTCTTACGTGGTAGTCACCATTAACTCTTATTTAACTGATGACAAAGGTCTTTTTATAGTTCACCTTGTACGTACTGCTCCTGATCCTGTAGGTGGTACTACCATCCAACCAATTAAGTTTGGCCAATTCCTGGCTACTCATAGAATGAAGAATGTTTGCCCTGATGGTGTAAACAAAGTTGGCCGCACTAAAATCTTCGTATTTTTAATTGTATCAGAAAATGGCGCTAACGATTTCAACAATTCTCCAATCCTTTCCTCCTGCAATTACTCAGCTACCATTCCCACGCATAATATAATAAGAATGGGCTTGGTACAACAGGTTCCCACAGAGTTGTCAATGGAAGAATTTACGAAGGATCTAATTCTTCCCCACAGTTGTGGTATTGTCGTAAAAGTACCTACGCAGACTCAATAGAAAAAAGATGGATGACGGTAAGGTCTCATGGGTTCCGATTCAATCTGTTATTATCACCGTTCTTGGCCAGGCTCTTCCTGAAAGAGTTTTTCTTTATTATATGTCCCTCCCTGTTGAATTATATCTTTACCCTATTATTTAGTGTTACTCATGCTGCAGATACAGCCATACAAAAACACAGTGCACATTTAAACAAAGATGCTTTTGCTGCTCTCTGGAGTATAGTGGAGATTCCTGTGAGGTTCAAGAGTCAGGTGCTACCTGCGTCCACTGCTCAGATTATCACTTCGCCACAAGCTGATCTTGCCTAGAACAAGAGAGGCAAAAATCTATTAAATACCTATGTAATGGCTCAACAGTGTGTGTCGTATGAGGAGGCTTCCTTCCAATTTCCCCCATCAGATTTTCAGAGGTTGCTCAAGAACTTTTTATTCAGCCCTCACTTCCCAAACCCATACAGAAACAGATATCCGCTAGTCCATCAGAATCTAACCACTCTAGTCCTTCTCACTCGTACGTCAAGGCGGTATATGCTACGCCTCGTTCTAGAACCTCGCCCGAAAAAAATTATAACTATCCCATAATAACATAATACGCACTCCTAAGAAATCAATGTCTAATGGTTGTGCTCTACTTAATCAGCCTCCTCTTCATAATGAAAATACATTAGATCTCCTATTAAGTTTATTACTTGAGATTATTTTATCAAATCCTCATCATTTAGGTTAACCGTCCAACATTGCCTCCAAACTTACTCATCTCTCTACTATCTCAAAATGGATCTAATGAACATTCTATAGTGGAACAGCCGAAGCGTGCGCACGAAAAGGCATGAATTAACTCATTTAACAAATAAATTTGTTCCTTCGGTCATTGTAATCTCGATAACATGGTTGAGACTCGGCTCTCGTTTTTCGATGCCGGATTTCTACTGTTTACGGAGTGATAGACCTGATGAATATGCTGGGAGCACATTGTTAATAAAGCACTTCCTGTCCTTTTCCCAAATCCAACTCCCTCCGCACCCTCCTGATATCAACATTGTTAGTATCAGAGCTTTAGATATATCCTTTATTTATTTATATATTCCCATCCCAATTCAGCTTAAATTCCTGATCTGTTGTTACTGTTATCATCTATTCCGTCCCCTCTTATGGTCATGGGTGATTTTAATGGCCAGAATACGGTGTGGGGCCATAGTTTCTCCGATCTGTTCGGCCACTCGTTCCTCGAAGTTTTTGATGAACTTTACCTTTGCCTGTTTAATGATGGCTCCCCTATTCGAAGAATTTTTCCTTCTCAAAAGCCAAATAGTGCTGTTGACCTCTTACTCTGTTAAAAAATGCTAAAAAAAATCACGTGATTAATGGACGGCTCCTAATCGATCAATGAACGTAGAAAAAAAAATAAATATAAACATTCAGCCGCTAAATTTACTAAATTAGTCCGTAAAGAAAAACGTCAGGGGTGGATAGGATTTTGTGAATTCTTATCCCCCGGAGCCTCTTCTTCGCTTATTTGGCAATAGATTAAAAGATTTAGGGGTCCTACAATTTTAAAAATAATTAAGCCATATAACTCGATTTTTTTAATGACAGATTGATTTTTAATGGAGTGAAAGATTGACATGGTATGGACATATGATGGGAAGGGATGACAGTAATGTTGTGAGGAAAGCTTTAAGCATGAATGTTGAAGGCTTAAAGGGTAAGGGAAGACCGAAGAAAAGATGGATGAACTGCGTGAAACATGACATGGATAGACAAGGAGTGACCACAGAGATGACGTCTGATAGAGTTGTATGGAAGGAGAAGACATATTGCGTTGACCCCAAATAAATTGGGATAAGAGCAGGTTGATGATGATGATGAACTCGATTTTTTTAATCTGGCATAGTACCCCCATACCATAGAATCAATGAAAGACATAAATAATTATCCCTATTCTCAAACCTGGTAGGATCCTCTTGATCCAAACAGCCGTAGACCTATTGCCCTATCGTCTACTTTGACCAAAATCACAGAACGCCTTATAATATACATAGGCTTGATTAGATATCGGAATATGGAAACATACTGGTTCATTCTCAATTTGGTTTTAGAAAACGAATGGGCACTATCGACTGTCTTAGCCTTTTAATTACGGACATCCAAATTACTCTCAAAAAAATATTTGGTAGGAGTGTTTCTGAATATTACGGTCACCTATGACAACGTCTTACTCCTGGTTCTGAAAAGTAAGCTAATCCAGTTGGGATTACCACTGAAGCTGGTTCAGTTAAACAACAAAGGTGCGCTTGCGGTAGCTGCGTGGAGCGGGTCTCTCCCTTCCCTCCAAGGTGGTTGAGGGAAGTAATGGCTGCTCTAGTAGCTAACTCGTGATCGGGTGCCGCTTGTGGGATCCGGTCCAGCCATGGGCTTTTTTATTGTATTTTAACTATTGCGTTCGAAGGGCATCGCACTGAGTTTCTTGCCGGATCTTCTCAGTAGCGGTCTCATTTCGATCCGGTGGTAGATTATTAGACTAACTTTATATGTAAAAAATGACAATATGTAAGTGCCCTCGCAGGGTTTATGAATAATAAATGAATTTGAATTTGAATAACCTTTTGGAGGAGAGATCTATTGTTATTAAGTCCAATTCTGGCTTCCTTCCTTGTAGAACTGTTTGCAAAGGCCTCCCTCAAGGCTCAGTTTTAAGTCCTCTACTTTACAATCTATATACATATAACCTTGAAAATGCCGTTAATTCTTTCTGTGAAATCTACCAATATGCCGATAATATAGCTTTATATGTCGCTTCCACATCTGTAGAAGAAGCAGTTAATCGTCTTAACTCAGCATTGTTTTATGTTTACGTTTGGCTAGACAACCACGGCTTATCTCTTTGCGCTGCTAAAAGCTCTTAATTGTTTTCACTAAAAAAAGAGATATTCCTTCCGTTAACCTTTCATAATAAGATCATTGCTCAATCTAACGTCGTCAAATTTATAGGTATTACGTTAGATTCTCGAATGACAGGTTATCATCACTTCACATACATCTCTCAGAAATGTGAAAAATTTAAATATCTTACGTTCCCTGTCAGGAGTATGGTGCGGCTCACATCCATATACTCAAAAATTAATTATAACGCCATAATTCGCAGCCATCTTGACTATGCTACTTTTCTTCTTAACTTGCAAAAGTTATAAAGCCAATTTAGATAATCTACAATTGATTCAGTTCAGAAGTCTTTGCGTTATTTTAGGCGCAATGAAATCCTTACCTATTAATGCTATGCTGGTTGAGTGTAGGAATTCTTTTTTAGATCTGCGCAGACAAGTTCTTTCAGATAGATTCTTCTTCAAATTAGTTCAAAATTCTAATCGCCCACTACTTTCTAAATTAAAACACCTTCTTGAACTAACGACTAGTACTGATAAAATTTCATGTCTTCTTCATAGCTATAAAACATTTGCACACCTCTCCTTCTTGGTCATCCAATTACTAACCAATCCACTTTATCTTACTCCTTTTAATGCAATAGTTTGCCGTCCTAATATCCTACTAGATTTCGGCATCGATAAAAACTGCTCTAAGGCTCCTTACATTTTAGATGACAGCCTCCTACAAAACTTTAGTGGGTGGCATTCGGTTTACACTGACGCTTCAAAATTTAAATGATACCAGTACAGTTGGGTCAGCAGTATGGTTTCCCCATTCCAAAAATTGTCTCAGCTTTAAAAGTCCTTCATGTGCTTCCGATTTCTCGGAAGAAGCTATAGCCTTCTTTGAAAAGAAAGCTCATCATCTTAATAACTCTATCATCTTCTCAGACTCTAAAAGTTGTCTTCAATCACTCCTTTCGAATCCTTTTCGGTCATCTAAAGTTCTTCCAATAATATTTAAAATCAAAGAATCTCTTCTAGAGTGCCATAATGAAAATATAAATATAGTGCTAGCTTGGATCCCTGGTCATACAGGCATCCCTGGTAATAAAACCGTAGATTCTTGGGCCAAATTAGCAAACTCTTAATGGTACTCTTGACCACTTCTATATTTATGCCCACGACCTGTGCATTATTTCAAAAATGTTGCTTTTAAATTCTTGCAATTATGTTTGGAACTCCTCCAAATTGAGAAAGGGCAAACACTATGGCCACATTCAAGCAGACATCCCTCGCATCCCATGTTTTCGTAAATTCCGAACTGCTAATAAAAAAAATCACTTCCACGATTTGTCGTTTAAGACTGAGCCACGCTTGCAAAACTGTTTTCCTCGCGAAACTTAGGATCAGGAGTACTGCGCTTTGCAAATGCGGGCTGGATGAATGAGATGTAAATCATATCTTTTTTTCATGTCCTAAGTTACAATATTCTTTATATGACTATCTTTCCCTCGAAATTCCTCGTCCTATCTCTTTTAAATGCCTTCTTTCCTATTTCTTCTCCCCGCATATTTTTAAATTACTATCACAATTTATACTATTTATGGGTAAATTATTACTGAGAGATAGAAAAATTGATTTGACTGATTCCTTTGGGGCGGCACCTATAGTTATTATCAACCCTTAGTGTATTACTAGTGAGTTTCGTCAAATATGAGTAAGAGCTTTACATCGACCTGAGCGTACTTTATCTGATGCTGTCTGATCAACAATTATATTCGCAAGGAGGGTTGACGTCAGGAAAGCCAGTCATAAAACTATTGCAAGTACAAATTACTGAAATTTTTAGCATTTAATATGCTTAATTATTTATAAATACCCGATACGAAACGAAAAATGTTGTTTTCGTTTCGTATCGGGTATTTATAAATAATTAAGCATATTAAATGCTAAAAATTTCAGTAATTTGAATAACAAGGTTGTGTCATCGTTTAATACAATTCTAACTGTAAAGTTTGAAGTATTAAGTCTATACAATGTGTAAACATTGTCCGATAGATGGCATACGTCACCTTGAAGACGTAAGATATAATATGATTCGAAATTTGCATGTCCTAAAATAGTTCACGATGGTGTAAGTGGCAGCACGGTTGGGCCGGATTCCCAATAGGTGCGGGTTCGAACCCCGCTTGTGACATCATTTTTCGTTTCGTATCGGCTATTGCAAGTAATAAGTTTTACAATATGTACGATGGAAGAGGAGCACCTTTTGCATCGAAACGCAATTAAGATAAGAGCAGGATGATAATGTTGACGTGTGGTGACGGTGTAAGAATACGGTTCACCACCTCCTATCTTACCCGTAAGTGATCGTATGAAACGACTGAGGGATATAAAACGCATATAACATCTATGTGAGAGAAGGAAATCTCGAAGCAAAATCCTATACTAACACGTCTGACCAGCGTGGTGCAGTAGGTCACCTTTCCATTTTGGAGGAGGCCCGAGCCCAACAGCGGGACATTTATGGGCTGTGATGATAATGAGGATGATGAATAAAATATAGATTTACTTAAGCGGCCATAATTAGTAGATTATAATCATAACTGAAGAATTTAGGTCTTAAGTTTTTACGTAAAATCCAACTAATATTATAAATTTGAAATAAAACTACTTTTACGTATTCTATCGCGTTTGTATTTGATTTTTTATTTCCTGACGTTTTGAACACTTTACAGTGATCATGGTAACGGGAGGACTAAGGTGTCTTACGTCCAATATGTCATTGTTATTACAGAAATTTATTTATATCTACCCTATAAGATATTAAATTTTACCCACATTTTTTATACAAAATTAATACAAATTCATTGCCAGTACAAAAAGAGAATGATTCTATATATAAAATTTATGTTGTTTATGATAATTATTATTGTATTAGTGTTATAATTCTTCTTAGTTTTATTTTTAATTAAGTGAATTACAGGATCCCAGCTTGATGATAATACCCAGCCATCCTCCCTATTGAAATATTTATGTTTTTTGATTTCAATAGCCTCGCGAACCATTCTAGGCAGGTATCGGTGTTCTTTTGCTAGGATTTGTGGTTTATCAAACCTGATGTAATGGCGGACGCGGTCCTGACTATGCTCACAGACTGCAGACTTAGTGTGACGGCGGTGTTTCACATCAACTATATGTTCCTTGATCCGAGTTCTTACAGATCTCTTTGTTTGGCCTATATAAGAGAGACCACAGTCTAATTTATAAACTCCTGCATCCTATAGAGAGGGATCTGGCACTTGACAGGCGGTAAGAACTGACTAATGCTCGAAACGTCGGGCAATTAAAAATCAAATACAAACGCGATAGAATCCGTAAAAGTAGTTTTATTTCAAATGTGTAATACTCGCGTAAACATTAGAAGTCATTATAATATTATAAATTTAAAAAATTGTGAAGATATTTGGATAGTATAGTGGTTAAGATATCGACCTTCCGTGCCAGTGAGTTCGATTCCTACGCTGGACAATATTTTGTGTGATCCACAAAGTGTTGTTCTGAGTCTGGGTGTAATTTGTTTGCGTTAATTGCATGTTTGTAAAGTCCCCGCAATACAAGAATTTCTACTTCCTTAGTGCAGGGTGATGTCAAAGAAAAATATAAAAAAATAAATAGGATGAAAATTGGCACATAGACCATTTCCTGGATTTTTTATACCAGTATATGTGTTCCCTTGGGATAATAATTCAACTTTGGAAAAGTTACTTTTCACACGGGCGAAGCGGAGGATGGAAACTGGTACCTAATATTTCAAGAGTATAGTTTCGTTTCTATAAACTGTAACATTTTAGAGGTTTTGTACGTATGCACTTAAACTTGGAAGATTCGTTTTTATCTGACTCATTATGACCTCGATTTCGTTTGCAAATAGCCAGATTTATGACAGCCAGACATAGTCCCACAGACGTATCCCTTTGCCCTAAATACTTAGTAGGAACTAGTTGACGGAAGCTCTTCCTACGGTGCCGCGACTAATAATTTCCTATCACGCACTAGGTGTGAATGTTATGTACCTATGGCGTGCACGTTATACATGGAATATGAACAAGCAATTTATCTCAAGACGAGAAATGTAATCTTTTAAAGTTTTTAACTATGAGATAATTAATTGTAACGCAAAATGTCACCAATGTACTCTCTATTAAAGGTGTACTTTTAGAAGAATAAAAATATAAAATATAATAGATATCGGTATTTGCTTAAGACTACACGATAACTGTGAATCAACATGTGTCGTGACATCTGTCACCCCTCGTCCCTATGAGTGGTGACGCATGGGATGAATGATATATGTGGTATCATCATCCGAGTGATATTTTTAACTTAAAAAAAAATACACTTTTTACATACAACTAATAACAAGTTCAAAGAATATAGGGTACGATATCTCTCGAATAGGATAATTTCATTTTCTCAAATATGCTTGGAAATTTGTGCATTATTTTGACAACCTTCTTCGAGATAAATCGAAATTACTGTACTGACTAAATAGCGGCCGGCAAAAAATTTATGAAAATCCATATCTGTCGTGTTTTAGCGGCCAAATAAATATATATGTAAATTCATATCTATCGTGTATTTTAAAAATGGAACGATTCATTATTTCAAGATATTGCAACAAATAGGCAACTTATTAGAGTTTTATTTAAATTTCGAACTGGCTTGAAATAGAAACCTGTTTGATAATGAAAAAAAAAAAACAAATAAACCCTTTAGCGCGTGAAAAATTTTGTTAACTTTGTTCGTCATGTATACAGTTCTACTAGTTTTAATTTCCGCGCATTATTTGAGAAAATCACTATACAATCCTTGGCCACAACTAGGAATTGATGGACTTACTACTAGGAATTGATGGACTATATGTGCCTCGGCTACGCTTCGCCTTTACACGTTCGTCCATCAATCCCTGTTTTGCTGGCCGCTGCAGTAATGTACTATTACGATTGTCCTCCGTTTTGATCCTCCTCCGTCACTACAAGGCAAATTTATATCATATTCGCTACATTTTAGTAGTTCCTTCGCATTAAATTACATAAAATGTCATCAACATTATACAATATAAAAAGTTAAAACACTAAAATATTTAACGTGTCACTAGACCATCACATATCACTTTCATATTCCCACCAAAAGTACTGATAAACTTTGTTTTTTGTTATATTATTAAGTATAGATTCTTCCAAATACTTTTATTCTTTTTAATAACGAGTGTACAACGAGAATTCAATTTATTTATTCTATAACCATTGTAAATCTCCGGACATATTTATTGCGTTCACCTCATGTGAAGCAGATTAGGAAGTCGTCACATCCGCGATTCCCCCCCGGATGTCGCGCCTGCTCCCGTGGGACTCGTGCCGACAGCAGTGACATCTATACTTGCTGCCACAAAACAAGTAGGTACTATTTTTGCGAACGGTGAAAGTTTACAAGTAAATCTAGATATTACTATAGGGATGATGATGAAGTAAGTAGGTATACAATTATCACCACCCTCCTTTCTCTTGGATATCGTTAAAATCGATAAAGGAATATAAGGAGATAACATCACTGAGAAAAAAAAAACTTCAAATGGAACTCGATGTTAATCAGCGTGGTGATATCTAACCTAAGTAGGTACTCTAATTTAGAGGAGACTTCACGCTCAGCAGTGGCCTAAGAAGAAGAATATGGGCTTAAAAGAAAAAGAAATAATGACGGATTAAGAACACAATGTATATAATTATTGTGGTAGGATCACGCTGTTGACAGTTCTCTATCTACAACCGCGGGCCGGTCCATCTGGGGTAGTACCACACTCTCGCTGAGGATCGACGTCTGAGTAATGGCAATGTGCTATTGCGCTTCGTTCGGAGAGCGAGAGAGCTGGTAGCCCAATTTAGTGGGTTTGGGGAATGTATTGGTAGGCAGCGGCCTTTTTTTTTTTTTTTTTTTTTTTTTTTTTTTATTGGTGGGCTATGGGTGCGTCTCGCCCCGCTGAATCGGTCCGGGGTGACGGAAAGGCGGCGCGTGACCCCATAGACCCACCGTAAAACCTTCTCTCTTCGCCGTGCGAGCGGACCACCGGTACTCGATTTTAACTTCGGTGGCCCGCCCGGCGGTTTACCCTCGCGGGTTCCTCTCGTCGACGCCCCGACAGATTTCGCCGTCGGGGCGTCGCCCTCACGCGGTGGCCTCACGTCGGGTGACCGGACAATTCCCCGGTCCGATCACCCGAGGCCTCGGTTAGGGCGGCATCAGGCGCAGGTATTCGCGCCTGCGCCGCCCCGGCCGCTGACGGCGGCCCGGGTCGCGGGATTCCTCCCGGACTCGTTCCGCCGCCTCCTTCTGCGAGATGACAGCCTCGCAGAAGGCGGCGACCGCGTCCCAGTTCCTGACGCTGTCGACCATCGCTCTCGC
Source organism: Lymantria monacha (assembly GCA_905163515.2). Classification (NCBI taxonomy): domain Eukaryota; kingdom Metazoa; phylum Arthropoda; class Insecta; order Lepidoptera; family Erebidae; genus Lymantria; species Lymantria monacha. The sequence goes on along the minus strand of LR991107.1, from coordinate 5,123,841 downwards.
GACAGCCGGCAGCGTCAGGTCGGCACCGATAACAGCGACGAGATCACGGCGCTGCCGGTCAAAGCCCGGACACGCCTCCAGCGTGTGTTGCGCCGTGTCCTCGTCACTGCTGCAATGGTGGCAGAACGAAGTCCACTCCCTACACGCGACCGTGTGCAGGTAAAAGCCGAAGCATCCGTGCCCCGACAACACCTGCACCAGTCGAAAGGAGAGGACTCCGTGCCGCCGCTCCATTCACTCCATCAATACGGGCCGGAGAGCCTCGACGGTGACGACACCGTGTATAGGCCTCTCCAGCCGCGTAGCCCAACGGGCGATGACGTCTCGGCGGGCGTCCTCGCGCCAGGTGGCTATCTCGCTCAGCGATGGGGAGCCACCTTCGTCGCGCAGTGAGGTCACCCGCCGGTAGAGGTCGGAGAGCATCTCCGCCTCTAGGTCCCACGGGGGTGTCCCGGCCAGTAGGCATGCCGCCTCGGTCGATACCGTGCGGTACCCGCGAATGGCTCTGACCGCCATGACTCTCTGGGGTCTCCACAGAACAGCCCTGAGCTGGACGTTCAGAGCCCTCGCCCACACGGGTGCGCCGTACATGGCCATAGAACGGATCACCCCCGCATACAGCCGTCGGCCCTCGAAGCTGGGTCCGCCCACGTTCGGCATGAGCCGCGAAAGGGCGGACGCCGCGCCGACCAGCCGGGGAGCAATTCGGCGAAAATGCTCCCGGAACCACCATCGCCCGTCGAGCACCAGACCCAAGTACTTCATATGGGCCTGGATGCTGATGTGGACGGAGTTGACGACTAGCGAGACGCCGATTGGCGGCCTTACGCGTGGCCCATGGAACAATAGGGCCTCCGTCTTATTTAGGGCCACCCTGAGCCCCAGCGCCTCGATTCGCCCGACCATCTCCTCGGTGCCGAGAGTGGCCAGGCTCGCCGCCTCTTCGAGTGTCCTGCCCCGGGCTGTGACGAGCGTATCGTCAGCGTAGCATATCACGCTCAGCCCGGGGGGGAGACTCCCTCTCAACGCCCAGTCGTACCCGATGTCCCACAGAGTCGGCCCCAGAACCGACCCCTGTGGAACGCCGCACGACATGGACGTCCGCACAATGTCCCCTGCGGGACTCGCGCAGAGGACACTGCGCCCCTCCAAATAGTCCGCCACCACCCGCCTCAGGTACAAGGGCACCCCATGAAATCGGAGCGCCTCCCTGATGCAGCTGAATGGCAGACTATTGAATGCGTTGGCGATGTCCAGCGACACCGCCAACAGCACTCCCCCGCCGGTGACAGCCTCCGCGGCCGTCTGCCTCAGTCGTAGCAGGGCCCCGATGGTCGAACGCCCCCTTCTAAAACCGAATTGAGCGTCCGACAGATCGGGTCCCACCTCCTCCAGGTGCTGGACGATGCGGGCAGCGAGGATGCGCTCCAGCAGCTTACCCACATCGTCGAGGAGCACGATGGGCCTGTAGGCCGACGGCGAATCCGGGGGCCGTCCCGGCTTTGGCAGGAGAACCAACCTCCCCTCCTTCCAGCACTCAGGGAACCGTCCAGACGCCAAACAGGCGTTGTACAGCTGCCTGAGGCGAGGCTCGAGGTGCTCGAGGAGCGACGTCAGCACCCGGACTGGTATTCCGTCCGGGCCGGGGGCCGTGGTCGCGGAACGAATCCGCGCCATAGCTGCTCCCACTTCCGTCTCCGTCACGGGCGGAACACTCTCGTCGTCAGCCTCCCGGTCTTGTTCTGGCGAGGCCATGACCGGGGGCGTGTGTTCCGACTGCCGTGGAAACAGCTCCTCGACCACCCTACAGAGGAAGTCGGGCTGGAGGGTCTCGGTGAGGGGGGGGCCCAGAGGTCACGGTCGAGACCGTCCAGCATCTCCTGCCAACTCGCACCCTTGGCGGCTAGGATGGCCAGCCGAAAGGCCGTCCGCGCATCGCGGTACGCCTCGTACAGCTGGCCCTCCCGCTCAGCGTCGCGGTGACGCCGCCGGCTGCGGGTGTAGGACCTTCGGGCTCTGATACATGCCGCACGAAGGTCCGCCAATCTTGGGGACCACCAGTAGACCCCCTGCCTCGGAGGTAGACGCCGCCGCACTCTGGGCATGGCCGCATCGCAGATCTGCGTTAACGCACTGCGGATGCGGACAGCCTCGGCGTCCACCCCGTCCGCTGGGGGCGGTGAGGACAGCCACGTGTGAACGATGGCCGCCTCCGCCAGTAGGTCCCTGTCAAGACGACCCACAGCCCACCGCGGAAACGCGGGAGCTCCGTCCGCCCTGTGACCCCTACCGGGGTCCCGGAGAGGGGAGACCTCCATCCGGATGTACCGGTGGTCCGATAGGGTCTCCGCCTCCTCCAGGACACTCCAGTTCCTCACCCGTGGTGCGACAGCGGGGCTAGCGAACGACAAGTCCACTATCGACCCGCCCTGCTGTGGTAGGCAGCGGCCTAGCTATACTCTTGATATTGCATAGGTCCATAGGCGGCAGTGACACTTACTATCAGGTGTGCTGCTTGGTCGTTTGCCACCATTAGCAATATAAAAAAAAAATAATGATATTTAATCTATTACTTTCCCTTGGAAATTGGCGTAATATATCTGCATACATTTGTATGTTTGTAAAGAAGCAACAAGAACCATTGCCAAAGCGCAGAGTGAAATTAAAAAAAAAAGAGAGGTGCTACAGTATATTTTTTTTTGTAATAAAATACAGCAAAGCAAATTATTCCTTAACCCATGGACCGCTATGGTATCTTAAGTAGGTCATGAGATCGATACAGGTCGAACTTGAAACTTTGGTGCGCCAGATGTTACCTACTTGTGTTTATGACAGCTATTGTCATTATTTCCAATAATTAATATTATGGAGGCGTATATATCTTCCAAATTTAGATGGATGTAAAATAAATTACCGCAGGGCGATATATTGCTATAAGCTATGAAGTACTCTATATACTACAGCTGTGCGGCTTCGAATATTACGAACCCTTACTTTGCTCGTGGATGTCGTAAAAGACGACTAAGAGTCTTACAACGACCGAAGTCAAATCCATCTGATGCCGTTAACGATTAAATTCTCAAGGAGTGTTGATGTTTGGCAGGCGGCCGTTCATAAAAGAATTGCCAATAACTTCTACAGTATGTACTATGAAAGAAGAGTACATATTGTATCAACCCCAAGTAATTGGGATAACAGTAGGAGAATGAATGAATGAAGCTATGAAGCACTATCCTTTTTTTGTGATCCTTTTTTTTTGTCACTTATTGTATTCAAACGTTACGTCTATTTATAGGGGCTTCACATACACATACATACCATCACGCCATGTCCCTTGCAGGGTAGGCAGAGAGAACAGAGTGCCAGAGAACTCTATCCTTGCATACTTCACTCGCTTCTTCAACATTCATAATTCTCTTCATACACGCTCACCGGTTTCAGAGACTCTTGACTCCACCTTCCTTCAGTATATGACCGATCTGGTCTAGGTAGGTTAGTCTCGGTCTCCCCCGGTACCTACATCCTTTCACTTTCGCATTGTATATCTTCTTAACCAGACGTTCGTTCGGCATTCTTTCCACATGTCCGAACCATCGGAGCATTCCCTTTCGCATCTTTACACCAATAATCTCTTCCATACCTACTCGCTCTCTTACGTCGTCGTTATGAATGCGATCGATCAGCCTAACTCCACAGATTTTCCGTAGAGATCGCATTTCGACCACATTAATTTTCGATCGCATTAGGGGCTTACTTTTCCACGGGCCCCGTGTGAGGCTACCCATCGGCGCCTCGATAGTGGTAAACTCCATCCACATCAGCATCCAGGCCCATATGAGGTACTTGGGTCTGGTGCTCGACGGGCGATGGTGGTTCCGGGAGCATTTCCGACAGATTGCTCCCCGGCTTGTCGGCGCGGCGTCCGCCCTTTCTCGACTCATGCCGAACGTGAGCGGACCCAGTTTCGAGGGCCGACGGCTGTATGCGGGGGTCATCCGCTCGATGGCCATGTACGGCGCACCCGTGTGGGCGAGGGCTCTGAACGCCCAGCTCAGGGCGGTTCTGTGGAGGCCACAGAGAGCCATGGCGGTCAGAGCCATTCGCGGGTACCGCACGGTGTCGACAGAAGCGGCGTGCCTGTTGGCCGGGACACCCCCGTAGGACCTAGAGGCGGAGATGCTCTCCGACCTCTACCGGCGGGTTATCACAGCGCGCGAGGAAGGTGGCTCCCCATCGTTGAGCGAGATAGCCACCTGGCGCGTGGATGCCCGCCGAGAAGTCATCGCCCGTTGGGCTACGTGGCTGGAGAGGCCTAGGCACGGTGTGGAGACCGTTGAGGCCCTCCAGCCCGTATTGATAGAGTGGATGGAGCGGCGGCACGGAGTCCTCACCTTTCGGCTGGTGCAGGTATTGACGGGGCACGGGTGTTTCGGGTTGTACCTGCACAGGGTCGTGTATAGGGAGTGGACTCCGGCCTGCCACCACTGCAGGAGTGACGAGGACACGGCGCAACACACGCTGGAGGTGTGTCCGGGATGGGAGCGGCAGCGCCGTGAACTCGTCGCTGTCATCGGTGCCGACCTGACGCTGCCGGCCGTCGCGAGGGCGATGGTCGACAGCATCAGGAACTGGGACGCGGTCGCCGCCTTCTGCGAGGCTGTCATCTCGCAGAAGGAAGCGGCGGAACGGGCAAGGGAGGATTCCCGCGCCCCGGGCCGCCGCCAGCGGCCGGGGCGGCGCAGGCGCGAATACCTGCGCCTGATGCCGCCCTAACCGAGGCTTCGGGTGATCGGACCGGGGAATTGTCCGGTCACCCGACGTGAGGCCACCGCGTGAGGGCGACGCCCCGACGGCGAAATCTGTTGGGGCGTCGACGAGAGGAACCCGCGAGGGTGAACCGCCGGGCGGGTCACCGAAGTTAAAAATCGGGTCCCGGTGACCCGCTCGCACGGCGAAGAGAGAGGAGTTTTTACGGTGGGTCTATGGGGTCACGCGCCGCCTTCTCCGTCACCCCGGACCGATTTGGCGGGGCGAGACTAACCCATAGTCCACCACAAAAAAAAAAAAAAAAAAAGGGGCTTCAAATTACTGAAATTTAGCATTTAAGATGCTTGATTATTTATAAATACTGGATTACGAGCGAAAAATTAATGCCACACGTGGGATTCGAATTCTAGGCCTGTTGAAAATCCGTTCCAATTGTGCTATCACTTGCACCAGCGTGAGCTGTCGCAGGACATTAAATTTTTGCTCGTATTATATTTTCGTCTTTCAAGGAGACTTTTCTTTTTGATGTGAAACATCTATAGGCTCACTTGTAAACCGAATTGTTGGCGTGGCGACGCTTGCCGTGGCGACGGGTCGCCACGTTATACTAAGGTATACATATATATATATTTTATGTGTAGTAGAGTGTACGGTGTGGCTTCTCACTCAGTTCGACGATATTTAATTAATTATATTCATATTAATCATATTAGTAATTATATAAATTATATTAACATTAATAATTATATAAATTATATTAATCTTCAATTAATTATTTTTTTATTATTCATGAAGGAATTAATATGGAAAAATTTATTAATAAAATTTATATTTGCAAATCTTTAGTCATTTATTGCAATAATTAACTAAGATTTGAGTTCATGAGTATATTGAAGCCACACTCAAATTTTTTTTTCTTTTTCTTGTGTATTTTAATATCATATTTTTTTAAATATTTCAGTTCCCAACAATCATCACAGGGATCAATATTTAAATTGTGGCCACTTGATATTAATATCGAATTTTTATATCACATGTAAATAAATGTTTATTAAATAAAGTTACCATTTTCTGTAAGAAATTCGTAATACTTCATTTTTTCATTAGGCTATATTTAATTCCTGTAATAATATTATCTTTTATGCATATTACTTGTACACACACGATGTTCCACATCTGCCAGGCGTCCCATGACGGCTCACATTTTTTTTGGTAAGTTTTACGGTCGGCGCACTCCTCGCACCACTCCATCCGGGGTGACAAAGGGGCGTAAGCACGCATACCCGTAACCCACCCGTGTACCTCGCCTTCGTCGTTGTACCGGCCACCGGAGCAGCGTGAACTTGGCGTCAGTGGCCGGCTTTAAAGGAGACATGTGCCATTTATCTGACATTGCTTACACATTGTACAGATTTAATACTCTAACTTTGCAGTTAGAATTATATTAAACGATGACACGACATTGTTATTCAAATTACTGAAAAGAAAGATAGTTAACCTTAATTATATTGGAGCAGACGCAGCTGCGCACTCGCCCTGATGATGAGCATCGGACATGCTCGAAACCCGGGTCGACATAATCGACTCTAACGCGTGAGTATTGCCGAAAATACAATTGTTTAATATATATTGGAGCACTTGAAAAAGTATATAAGCATATTTGTTTCACTCATATTTACGAATAGTAAATAATATTAATCAAAATATTAAATTTAAATCACCACTGAATCTTATATCTTTAAACGAGCAATTCTTGTATATATATATATAATCTGGATCTCGGAAACGGCACCAACAATTTTCATAAAATTTGGCATATAGAGGATTTCGGGGGCGATTAATCGATCTAGCTAGGTTTCATTTCTAGAAAATATTGTTTTGTCTGTATTTTCAGGCAACCAAAAATATAATTTTTCATTGGCTGAAAACTATTAACATATGAAGGCAAATTTTGACGCTGTCATTAAGAACAGACATAGTTCAGTTGGAACATAGAGTAATCTAATCCCAACAAACCGGAGCACGGTTCGGATCCTTAGCCTTCCTTTTACATTTTTTGCCTTTTTCATTATTTTATTAATTACTAACATTTGACCGCGTTTTCGGCCGCGTATAAGTCAAAAATGGTTCTAATAGATTTTTTTGGTTTTTTGCGTTATTAAGTTTATTATTTTTTATAAATTATTGTGTTTACATGTTTGTATACTTATAAAATATTTTGTTATATATTATGGACACGAGGCTTTTTTCTTAGGAGGCTACGTTTTAAACACATGCGTCCATTGACCGAGGTGACGGAAGGGCAGTGCGCGGCCCAATAACCCACCGTGTTTAGCATCGAAATTAGGCTGACCTCTGGTACCGCTTCCTTGACACCCATGGCCGACCCGACGGGTTATTCTTTCGGGTATCATCATTATAGACGCCCTGGCAACAAACAAATGATGATGAGTGATGATGAGTGATGCCGAGGCGTCGCCTTAATGAGGCTGAGCTTTCTGCGGGTGACGGACTAAACCCGGTCCATGCACCCGCGATACTACACCAACTGCAGTATTTCTTTGTAAACAATATCTTTTGTTTTCCTTTCGGAATGAAATTGCCCACGGCAAGAGCAGCTCTCTTTCAAGTCTACTCCCGCTACCTTAAGAATTTGACCTCGAGCTTTATTTATGGTCATTGCGAAGTAGACTTTGATGGCAAACTGCACTCACTGAAATTTTAAGAGATAATTTGATGGCATTTCGAGAATCTTAGAATGTCTTTTCTTGCAAACTTGCAAACATTGTATAATTTCGGCGCGCCAGCTCTCAATTTTAAGATGTGAGCTGGGATACCGGGAGGCTTCGGTGTATTCAGGAACTCGACCGGTTGTTTGAAGCGGGGTTAATCAGTTATTCAAAGGATTTATTTTGATATATGACCCCTTCGAATGTTTTCAAATATTTGCAAGTAAATGGTTTAAAGAAATTGAAACGATTGTAGTAGCGCACATAGGTAAATCATGGCGTCTTGCGACCCATCTGATCAATATGCTGTCTCCGTATCGTATCTTATTGATTGTTCCTAATATATTCTCAACCTTTTCGTCTCAATTTTTGCAAATATGTTGATTAAGAGCTGACTAAACAGCGAACAAAAATATAGCAAATGACTATCTTCTCCTTTCCTAATCATTATACGGTAAAAATACCCTCGCCAGAGTCAAATAAAAAAACGTTTAATGCATCTTATAAGCGATGGATTTCAGTTAGTTCGATGCAATGTGTTATCATGGCTTTCAACTACAATATTCGGCTCAGAAAATTGCTGTCCAACAATTTTAAATTTCAAACTCCACGTTCCTATGACGCCTTGTCCTAAAAATGTATGACCTCTGTAAAGCTTAGAATCCTTCAAATGCCGTATTAATACAGTATTGTGACTTTCGAGTCATTCCAATTTTAAAGAGTATTTCCATTGTACTAAATTTTTATGGGAGTTCAACCTTTTCAGGGTTCTGTACCCAAAGCTTAAAACAAAACCCTGTAACTAAAACTTCGCTGTCCGTCCATCCGTCTCTCTGTCACCAGTCTGTATCTCATGAACCATGGTAATTAGAGTTGCAGTTGCAGTTTTCCCAAGTGACGTATTTCTGTTGCCGCTATAATGACAAGTACTAAAAAACAAAATAAAATAAATACTTAAGGGGGCTCCCATACAACAAACGTCATTTTTGCTCCTTTTTGCTCGACTTTTTTTTAGTTTCTATTTTTATTTTTTGCCTTTTTGATTTGTTTTGTCATTAAATTATTATTATTTAAATATATCTTCCAAAACACATTAAAAAGAAACTACCGAGCAAGGCTCGGTCATCCAGATATTATAATTTATTAGCACATATAATTCACACTTGTTTGAAATTAAAACACGTGTTGTGAATGTAGAAACTAGATAGAGGTTCTATTTTTTGTTGGTAGCTTTTTTTCGAGACTTAATGAGCGGTATGGGATATTATTTTTTTATATATATATTTATATTCCTACCCTGCAAGGGATATCGCGTGATGATATGTATGTATGTATGTATGTAATGAGCGGTTTAGCGGCCAGCTTCAAACATTTACATTTATGTTACAATGATGCGCGTGAATTTTAAATTTTCACTCTCATCATTTTTTTATAACGCGCCTAAAGAAGTATAACTTAAAAAAAAGTTCTATCAATTGGGATTTTTCTCGTATGGTGACCGAATAAGAATTCAATTTACCATCAAATTTCTTGCCTTTGGGTGTTCCTAAAGACAATTAAGCGATGTAATATAACATCGATGCAAAAGAAAGAAAACTCGACATAAAACCAACCTATCTAATTGGCGTAGTATCGTGATAGGGTGGTAGCTTATTTTCTTGCTATGAGGGCGGCCCGAACCAAACAGCAAGTATAAGGACTTAGAAGGCGGGTCACCGAAGACAAAGACTGGGTCCTAGTGGCCCACTCGCTCGGCGAAGAGAGTTACATTGCAAGGTGGTTCTATGGGGTCGTGCGCCGCTTCTTCTGTCACCCCGGACGGATTTAGCGGGGTGTAACCAGATCACTGCCCATCGTAAAAAATGGACTGGAAAATGGAAACGTAAAATTAACGAATTCTTTAAATGACTTTTTGGATAGGTTTTAGTTGATAGGCAGCGGTCCATCTGTATTCCTGGTATTGCAGAGGTCCGTGAGCGGCAGTTACACTTGCCATAAGGTGTATGTATGCTCGTTTGCTACTATGAGCAACAATAAAGAGAGAGTATTCCAACCACTAAGATAAACTGAACAAATGGCGCAGTAGTTAACACACCGACCTTCCGTGCCAGTGTCGTGGGTTCGATTCCAACGCAGGACAATACTTTGTGGAACGCACAAAGTATTGAGTCTGATTGTTAATTTTTCTGCGTTAATTATATATTTGTGGGGTCCCCCACAATACAAGGATTATTTCCTTAGTACAGGTTAGTGTATAAAAAAGCTTGTTAGTTCTTCAGCCGGTTTTACGACACAATAGGCTATATGCTATCAAAGGCAGGAATAGTTTAAGATGAACCCTCATATTCATTAACTGTTAACTCTTGCTGAAATAATTTCTCATATGTATATTCTATATTATCACATCATCACAGCCCATATATGTCCCATTATTGGGCTCGTGCCTCCTCCGTAATGGGAGGAAAATTAACCTACTATACGGCGCTGGTCAGATGTGTTGGTATAGGGATTTGTTTCGAGTTTTTCTTCTCTTGCATAGATATTATATGCGTTTTATAAATCCTTTAGTTGTCTCTTATGATCACCCACGGGTAGTATAGGGGTGGTGAATTGTATTCTTACTCCGTCACCAAACGGATAAATAATATAATATAATAATAAAAATATAATGTATATCCTATAGAGTATAGGTTACCTTTAAACTTCCATGTGTCACCTCTCCATCTTTAAGTGAGCCATCCATAACAATCACTTGAATGCGGTGATCCATCTGAAGATATACCTAATCAAGGTATCAGCGAATTATTGGAAAATCACAACAAAGTGACAAAAAAATATCAGGACAAATGTAGATACTCCTACCGGACCGCTGAATTCAGTATGAACGCTAATAAGGCCGGTAGGGAATTGATCTGACACTATGTTTTCTCTTCATTGCGTTCGATGGTGATAATGCGCTTCCATTATCTTATACTTCTTATAGTTTAATTTAGTATTTTTTGTTATAGTGAGTTTAGGTATCTTACATACATACATACATATCATCACGCCATATCCCTTGCAGGGTAGGCAGAGAGAACAGAGTGCCAGAGAACTCTATCTCTGCATACTTCACTCGCTCATACTTCTATCTTAGTTACGTCTTTGTCGAATTTGTGTGGTAGCGGATAAGAATACTACCAACCCTTACTTTGCTTGTGGATGTCGTAAAAGACGACTAAGTGCCTTATAACGACCTGGGCCAACTCCATCTGATGCCGTTTAGTCAACAATTATATTCCCAAGGAGGGTTGACGTCTGGCAGGCGGTTGGTCATAAAACTATTGCCAATAAATTCTACAATATGTACTATGAAAAAAGAGTAGATGTATCGACTCCAAGTAATTGAGATAACAGTAGGAGAATGATGATGAGTTACGTCTTTGTCGCTGATGGCTCTTACGATAACTAAGGGGAAATGGAGATGCTCATGTTATTTTTAGTTCATCACTTTACAAAATTTCTATCATATTTCAGAGATCTATCAGGTCGTAGAAGTATTTAAGAATTGTACTGAGAACGGTCCTGCGTCACTTGCACCCTATACGCTTCTATCGTTAAAACTAAAGGCATACATATTTCACATATACTTGAAGCTGAAATTTTAAAAACTATTATATTTTTTTATAATGATTTTTGATGTTTACGCTAAAATTACACACACGTATTGAAACAAATCTTTTAAATATTAGAATCAAAAATTTAATTGTGGTAGGACCACGTTGTTGACATTTTTCTGTCTACAGCTGCGGGCCGGTCCGTCCGGGGTAGTACCACACTCTCGCAGAAGATCGACGTATGAGTAATAGCAATGTGCTGTTGCGCTTCGTTCGGTGAGCGAGAGAGCCGGAAGACCAACTGGGTGGGTTTGTGGATTTTATTGGTAGGCAGCGGCCTAAGCTATACCCTTGGTATTGCAAAGGTCCATGGGCGGCAGTGACACTTACCATCAGGTGTGCTGCTTGCTCCTTTGCCACCATTTTAAAAGAAGAAAAAAAAAATCTATCGCATTTATATTTGATTTTATCAATGCAAATAAAAACAAACGCGATAGAATTCGTAAAAATAGTTTCATTGATTTTTTTTTATTAAATTGTTTTACGGGTTTTAACATATTTACATTTGAATTGTTGTCCCACAAAACGAATCAAACACTTTTCAGACTTCATAGTCATGGGCGTATCTCCCGTAATTTCGGTATTATCGCAGGCTATGTATGTCCCACCGTTTGGGCTCAGGCCTCCTCCATAATGGGAAAGAAGAAAACTACTACATCGCGCTGGTTAGACTAACCTACCTAGACCAGATCGGTCATGTACTGAAGGAAGGTGGAGTCAAGAGTCTCCGAAACCGGCGAGCGTGAATGAAGAGAATTATGAATATTGAGGAAGTGAGTGAAGTATGCAAAGATAGAGTTCTCTGGCACTCTGTTCTCTCTGCCTACCCTGCAAGGGATATGGCGTGATGGTACATACCATACATACATATGTATGTATGTGTGTTAGACGTGTTGGTATAGGTTTTTGTTTGGAGCTTTTCTTCTCTTGCATAAATGTTATATACATTTTATGTCCCTTAGTGGTGTCTTACGATCACCCACGGGTAAGATAGGGGGTATTGAAACGTATTCTTACTCCGTCACCACACGGACAAATTTCGGTATAAACGTTACAAAAGCCGTAAAAATAGTTTAATTTCATATGTGTAATATTCGCGTAAAAACATCAAATATCTATTAGTAATACAAATTCAAATTCATTTATTATGCATAGGCCCTGCGAGGGCACTTACATATTGTCAGTTTTAACATATTATATTAATTCAATTAACTACCTAATACATTTTAAACCGCCAAGATAGTCTGGTCAATTTAGACATTCGAAGCTACATAAATTCACAACAAGCTTAAAATCAGTAAGATTGTTTAAAATATGATCAAAAATAAAATTTGAAAGTTCCCCCATCTTTCACCTGTAAGGAAAAAAAAAAATTCAAGGTCAAAGGTCAAAAAAAATAGTTTTTCTCGATTTTCAACAAAACGGTAAGTTTTATCATAAAATACTTCAAACAAAAATTATAGATCATAAAATTATCTACAAAAAATATATCAATACTTTTTTTCTACGAGCCACCATTTTTGAGATATAATTCAAAAAGTTGTAATCGTCATAATATGCATGAGTACACCACGTATATACGAGTACATCTCTACAGTTGTAATATATGTTAAAATATGTTTCTATCGGTCTTTGTAACTTACACCTATAATATAAAATATACATAAGTTATAACTATAAGAATATGACCAACTTCCAACCCCCGTCTGGCTGAGACCCTAGCGGTCTAGCTACTAACCAAGCCACTCTTGAACTTGGTAATATACCCGAAAAAGATGTTGGTGAGCAGCCACTGAGTTGTTAATATCAAAATCTACATATTTTTGCTGAAAATCGCGAAAAACTCATTTTTTTGACCTTTGAACTTGAATATTTGTTTTTCCATACAGGTGAAAGATGGGAATCTTTCAAATTTTATTTTTTATCATATTTTAAACAATCTTACTGATTTTCAGATTGTTGGGACTTTATGTAGCATTACTCTTATTTTTTAATGACTTCTAATGTTTACGCGAGTATTACACATTTGAAATAAAACTACTTTTACGGATTCTATCGCGTTTGTATTTGATTTATAATTTCCCGACGTTTCGAACACTTTACAGTGATCATGGTCACGGGAGGACTGAGGTGTCTTACGTCCAATATGTCATTGTTATTACAGAAATTTATTTATATCTACCCTATAAGATATTAAATTTTGACCCACATTTTTATACAAAATTAATACAATTCATTGCCAGTACAAAAAGAGAATGATTCTATATATAAAATTTATGTTGTTTATGATTTGTTATTATTAAGGTATTTAATTTATGATAATTATTATTGTGGCAATTTTACAATTTTTACAAAACTAACAAAAACTATTCAGCTACTACCGGATCGGAACGCGGCCACTCTGAGAAAGATCCGGCGAGAAAACTCAGGAGGCATGATACTAATTTTATTATTGAATTTTTGAGTGGCGGCTTACTTTATCTTACTAAAATTAATTAAATTAAAATTTAATTATTATTGTGGGTCAAATCTATACAATAAGTGCTCACAGTGTCTTGCAGTCTTGTGGTGGTTTTCTTAGTTTTATTTTTAATTAAGTGAATGACAGGATCCCAGCTTGATGATAATACCCAGCCATCCTCCCTATTGAAATTTTTATGTTTTTTGATTTCAATAGCCTCGCGAACCATTCTAGGAAGGTATCGGTGTTCTTTTGCGAGGATTTGTGGTTTATCAAACCTGATATAATGGCGGGCGCGGTCCTGACTATGCTCATAGGGTAGATATGAATAAATTTCTGTAATAACAATGACATATTGGACGTAAGACACCTCAGTCCTCCCGTGACCATGATCACTGTAAAGTGTTCGAAACGTCGGGAAATTATAAATCAAATACAAACGCGATAGAATCCGTAAAAGTAGTCTTATTTTTTAGTCTAATTTGACCGGACTAAGATTATAATTATAACATATTAAAAAGAAGTTCGACTATTAAATATAACTTTCATATTGCTAGCAAAAATAACTAAAATGTATTTCGTGTAAACAAGCTTCATGTTAACGTCATTTGAGAAAAACATATTACAACCATTCAATAAAGATTTTGTATTTATGAATAAGCTTTGAATAAACTATCCACTTTAATTCCGGATACACGGACCCGTTTCAATCAGTTTTTGACATTGGTACTCCCTGATAAGAATGATCGACAGTTTTGCCAATATTTTCTCTTTATATATATTTTACCGAAACCTATATGGAGACGGGATAAGAATACAATTGTAGCTACCTCTTACTTGCCTTTCGTAAACATAAAATCGGTAAGGATCACACAAGGAAGGTGGCAGTTCTCATCTGGAATATATATAATATCCAAGTGTTGGCAAAATATCAGCGCTATTTTATAAAATAAAATAGCCAAAACTAAGCCAATAGCCTTTTTTGTTTCTCGTTAATGTCATTTAAAACCAGAAGTTGTTTTATTGAGTTCTGTTTATTTTCATTAGTTTTTAACGAGAACAAAATAAATGATTTCTTTCTTTCTTTCTGTGATACCCAACCTACCGTTTTTTTTTTGTTTACGCTGTCAAATGTTTGCATTTACGCACTATCCGCTGCCGGTGACAGTTGAGCGAGGGGATGTTGTGGGACTGTGAACCGTTGTTCACCTGTCGTTGATAGGTCCGTCTTAATTTCCGCCGACAGAACGTGGCGCTGGAACCTCCAGGCAGGACACACTTCCCATGTGTGGCGCACATCGTCAACTTATGGTGTTCTGGAGCCTCTTCTCTTCCAATTTTGTGCAGGTACTTACCGGAGATGCTATCCCCTCCACAGCCCACCGTCCTGCTACGGGGACTTTAGGTCCTTTTTGTACCATTGAGTGACCTCCCTTTGGGCCACTTCCGGGGCGCTGGCCAGTTGCCTTGTGTAGACATGCTCGCCATTGGCTCACGTTGTAGTGTGGAGCCGGAGCACGCCTCTGGCATGAAAGGTTGGTACCTTAACCACTACACCATGTGCAGTCACATAGATATGTGTCGACCTCAAGTTTAATTATTATAAGAGCAAGACGACGATGATGATAATGTGTAGTGTCATAAGTCTCCGCGTACTGCTGTCCATTTTCCAGGTAATCACACAGTCACCGAAGACAAAGATCGGGTACCGGTGGTCCGCTCGCACGGCGAAGAGAGAGGAGTTTTACGGTGGGTCTATGGGGTCACGCACCGCCTTTCCGTCACCCCGGACCGATTTGGCGGGGCGAGACGCATCCATAGTCCACCAATAAAAAAAAAAAAAGGTAATCACACAGTCGGTTTTTAAGACTTTCTAATGAAGGTGAGACGTATTGACATAAGTTATAATTAAACCCACAACATATAGAGAAATGACTGTACAGGTGGTTTAAGGGAAGTATTGATAACCCGCATTGAGGAGCATATGTCTTAATACTGAACATCATTCAGCCATCACTAACTTCTAGGCGTAAGCCTCTCCATGGAAAACCACATGATGCTTTGATTTACTGGTGGCGTTATTGCACTAATCGCCACGCTCGAGGGCTGGCCATCAAAGATGTATATGTTTCTCATTAGTACGTTGCTTCCAATTCTTCTAATAATCCCTGATTTACTTTAAAACAAGTCGTTATATATATATATATATATTTACATATATATACATATTTTATTCCTTAGTTTTTTTATGACGTTGATGGGTAAGAAAAAGGTACCTATGAATTGAATTTATAGTGCGTTCATCATCATCATTCTCCTACTCTTATCCCAATTACTTGGGGTCGACACAATATGTACTCTGCTTCCATCGTACATATTTCAAAAAGTTATTGGCTATAGCTTTATGACCGGCCGCCCGCCTGACGTCAACCCTACTTGGGAATGTAATTGTTGACCAAACGGCATCAGGTGGAGTTGGCCCAGGTCGATATTAAGCTCTTAGTCATCTTTTACGACATCCACGAGCAAAGTAAGGGTTGGTAGTATTCTTAGCCGCTACCACACAGCAGAATTGAATTTATGGTCCTTTACACCGAAAATACATACAATTAACGATCAAAAATTACATCTAGACTTAAAACGAGAGGTGTCAAGGGACACCCGGATGGAACGAAGTTCTATTTTAATTATATTTTTTTTTTTTGCCTTAAGCGATTTTTATCGTTATACTTAGGCAATTTGCAAAATATCTTTATAAATTATAGCCTATGTGTTATTCTGATGTACAAGCTATATTACTATAAAGTTTCATCAAAATCCATTCGGTAGTTCTTACGTGAAAGAGCAACAAACATGTTCACATCCATACATTATTACAAACTTTCACGTTTATAATATTAATAGGAATAATAGGATATACAATTCCACTAGACTACCAAAACTTGTGGGCCCCGAGCTCGAACGCGAGCCGGCCGCGCGGCGACACGAAATTAATTTCGTTGCGCATTATTTTGATTTTGCTATTATATCTCTTAACGTATTGATTTAATTTGCATGATCTGAAGGAAAAAAAATATCTTCATGAAATGCTCAAGCCAACTAATGTATTTAAAATGATAAGGGTTAATACAGTATTTGTGTAAATAGCTTTTCAATTATCGTTTTATAATAGACCATTTTTTTAAAGTATTAAAATGGATATAGTATGTTATCCTTAAGAGATAGACATATACCAGCGCGGACTTTTTTGTAGGCCTTTTTAAGCTGTATAATACTGTAGTACTTTATTTTGATCTATTTCGTAGGGTTCAGCCAACGTTTGCAATGTAAGCGCAAAATAATGTGTTTATTTACGACATCACATTAGAAACCTCTAAAATTATCAGTGTTTCTCTACTACATTATGCATATATTATACATATAAACCTTCCTCTTGAATCACTATATCTATAAAAAAAAACCGCATCAATATCGGTTGCGTAGTTTTAAAGATTTAAGCATAAATAGAGATATAGGGACAGAGAAAGCGACTTTGTTTTGTTGTGTCGTTACAACTTTGTTGTATCGTGGCAACTTTTGGTCTTAATTTTTTTCTTCTAGCCCCCTTTCGCAACGCGCGATAAGGAACTTCGTTCCAATAATCTGCACAGATGGCGTAATGGTTAAGATAACGCCCTTTCATGCCAGTGTCATAGGTTCGATGCCTACGCAGGAAAATAGTTTGTTCGATACACAAAGTGTTTTTCTGAGTCTGGGTGTAATTTGTCTGCGTTAATTATATATTTGTAAAGTTTCCCGCAATACAAGGATTATTTTCTTAGTGCAGGGTGGAGTCTTTCTTTTTTCAAACATGAAACTGACTGTATTTTGCATAGCTTATTATTAATTTGTTTGAAAGTCTCTCTGGAAAATTAAATTTTAACATTTAATGGAAATTACTATGGTCGCCATTGCAATGTAAGAAATTAAAGTTTAAAATATTTCATTTCGAGGTATATATTATATATAATATCAAACAAATTGCAGTAATTCCTAATATTTACACAATACAAATAGTCCCAATGGAAATTCAACTTTAAAATTTAATATTAAGGATTGATTTTGTCTGGTAAAAATTTCTTTCAAAGCTACAGTGTCATTAAACTTAGAAATTAATTTCTGTCATTGGAATATATGTCTTATTTCTAACTGATAGGATTTATTATAATATGTTAAAATTAAAACGAGAGCAGTATTAATATTGCTACCATTGGTACTCGATGATAACTCGATGTTACATTTTTCTTTTACTTTCATTTATTTATTCATCAGCCTGTCATTATCACAGGCATGCAAATAATGGGGTCATGTCAGTTGATGAAGAGTGAAAGGTCATTTCCGAAGTAATTTTTTGTATAGAATCCTTCAAATTTGTAATTGGTAACTTCGAATACCCCCGAATACAAATTTTCAAGAGAAAATAACCAGTAGAAAATGAAAAAAAAAAAACCAGTAGAAACCCAAATAATACCGTGTGTTCTGTACATAACCTCGAAAGTAACCAAAAACGCTATTTTTTGGGTATATAACCTCAAATATCTCAAAATCCTGACGTGATGGGCCAATTCTGACTCCGGATTCAGATTCTACGCAAAAAATTACTTTGGAAATGACCCTCCTCTTTCCAACAACAAAACCATGTTGGCCTGTCTTATCTACTGCTGAATAAAGATTTCCCATACACTATGCCTTAATCGCCATGCTTGGCAGGCGATTTGCAGTTAGTATCTAATATAAGTTGCCCACAAGTGTTTCTCTACCCAATTTCGGGTGATCTCTGAGCTGTTTTTGCTCCTAGACTCTTCCAGAAAAGTAAGTGGTATGGAAATATTGTATTAATCACTCGACTCCACAAGAATATATTTTTTAATTAATTAATTTATGGAGCATCAAATACTTGTCAGCCTTCTTTTTTTGATTTTTTTTCCTTGCCACACTAGTTGTCCTAGCCCACCGCTATGGATGTGGCGCTCTGCCAAATCGGTCCGAGGCGACGGAAGAGACGGTACGCAACCCCACAGACCCACCGTGCAAGGAACCCTCTCTTCGCCATGCGAGCGGGCCACCGGTACCCGATCTTTGTCTTCGGTGGCCCGCCCGGCGGTTTACTCTCGCGGGGAATACTTGTCAGCCTAGCAATTCAATTTAATGAAGATTTAACGAATACATACACCTCTGCTTTATATTATGTTGACAGAGAATTTATTTGTTTTAAAATTTTGTCTTCATCTAACACATTTCACTGCATGATATAGGTAGAGTCATGGCCATGCAATCACATCCAATGGGGAGGCCATTGGAAGTGATTGCATGGCTATGACTTATAGGCGTGTTAGTGACTGCACTTGATAGTATAGGTTTTTCAGAAGAGTGTTGATGCCATAATCTGTGATGGGAAAATGACATAAAAATAATATTTGTTGGCAGAGTAATAGATATTTTGTATTCTTCACCTAATTGTTAGCATATTATCGTCTTCATTCATTCATCTATCTATACATATAATAAAAATGTAACGGGTCGCTGTCTGTACATGGAAGATATATGAAAAAAAATATTACTGGGACCTTTATCAACACTAATAGAACACAAAACAATATTTTTTTAAATTTTTGTCTGTTTATCTGTTTGTCTGTGTGTTTGTGCACTCTAATCTCAGAAACGGCTTATCCGATTTAGACGCGGTTTTGACTAATATATTGTGGTAAGCTTCACTTAACATTTAGGCTTTATTTTATATTAATTGGTTTATAAAAAAAAAGTTATGTCAATTTAAAAAATGTTCAGAGAAAAATATCTTTATCGATTTTTTTCAAATTACGTACAAATTATCTTCAGTAAAAATAAATAAACACGTGTTTCAGCATTTGTTGATTTTCACCCTCTGGGGGTGTAAATTAGGCCTGCAAAGCGGGTTGGAGGACTCATTAAATCATTAGTGCCAAGCCGATATTTTTGAAGCTGGCAACTTGAAATGTTGACTGTGGTTTCTTTATATGACGTAGAGATTCACTAAGTACGGATTTTACGAAATTATACCCCTAAGGGCACCCCCTTGCAGCAGAGTGGCAAAGTTTGTATGAAGAGAAAAAATCTTTATTGATTCTTTTCAAATTACGAGTCGAATCAAATATTCTAGGGTAATATCCGGCATTTGTCAATTTTCACTCTCTGGTTGTATAAATTAGGCCTGTGAAGCGGGTTGAACGACTCATGGTAATGAGTCGTTCAAACGTTTGGCGGTAGCCAAGCCGAAACTATTAAAGTTAGAAACATTAAATTTTGAAGCACGTTTTTATTTATGACATAGAGATTTAATATGAAAGGATTTTATTAATTCCGTCCCTAAGGGGGTGTAACAAAGCAGTAAAATGTGTATGGGGAGAAAATTTCCTTATCGATTCTTTTCAAATTACGTACAAATATTCTTCGGTAAAAATAGGTAAACACGTGTTTCTCTCCCGTCTCCATCAACCCCGCACCAGTGTCTTTGTGGCGACCAGTGCCGACGTGAGAGCTCACACGATACACATAGTGGGCGGCAATAGGTTCTTGCCTAATGGTTTAAGATACAGGTTAAGTTTAGCTTCAAAAATGTCCACGCTATAACTCAAATAATAAATCATATCTAACGAGGTCGCAACTCTGCTGGTGAAACAAAACAGTCAAGTAAATGGTGGCGATAATTATATTTTTATCCCATGGTCATACCGTAAATAGTATATTAATGGCAATATAATTTTTAGAATGAATAGATTTTTGAACCAACTTTTTCTTTAGTGACCGGCTATGGTATATAGACATGCGCGCCGTACACGTACATTTACGTTGTGGGGGCGGGCCACCGCAACTGGGTATCATCTCGAAGCCCTCATGCAGTGAACCTCAATACAGATACTTACGCTTGCGCCGCCCAAAGCACCGACGATAGAGCGTGTCAACCTAGAGTATTTTCTCTCGAACCCACCCTATTGCCTAATTCCGTTAGACAATTAACTCGCAGAAGGCGGCGCCCGCATCCCAGTTTCTGACGCTGTTGATTATCGTCCTAGCGACAAACCTTCAACATCTTGCATTGCTTTTTCTATTTAACTCTGTCAGAGATGACTTCTGCGTGGACGAAGTCGCGGGCAAAAGCTAGTTATTAATAAACTCATATATGACCTACTGTTGGGCTCGAGCCTCCTCCATAATCGGAGGGTAAATTGACTTACTATACCACGCTGGTCAGAAGTGTTGGTATAGGGTTTTGTTTCGAATTTTCCTTCTCTTATATATCTCTTATCCTCTTATATATTATCTAAGTTTATTATTGGTAATTAGCTCGTAAATTAAGGTAAATGCCACAATCGCCACGCTTGCCATGTGGCTACAGGATTGTTGGTGCAATGAGTTTCCTAGGAGCATGTTGCTACCCTCTTGGCTGATGCAACCATGGACCTCTTAGTCATTCTTAACAACTCCACGATAAAATAATGACGACCTTTTATATTCTTAACACGTGATGATGGGGATGCATCTTAAAATTACTCTACTGTGCAATTTATAACACTAAATGTGATCATAAGCCTGTCTTCCGAGTGTGGCGATTATGGCGTTATTCCAATATGGCGTAAAAGTGATGGATTGAAAAAGAGAAAACATTAATAAATAATATATTTGAAGTGTGCGAAATAGAAAAGCTGTGTGGTAGCGGCTACGAATACTACCAACCCTTAGTTTGTTCGTGGATGTCGTAAAAGACGACTAAGAGCCTTATAACGACCTGGGCCAACTCCATGTGATGCCGTTTGGTCAACAATTACATTCCCAAGGAAAGGTTGACGTCTGGCAGGCGGCCGGTCATAAAACTATTGCCAATAACTTTTACAATATGTACTATGAAAGAAAAGTAGGTACATATTGTATCGACCCCAAGTAAATGAGATAAGAGTAGGAGAATGATGATATGATGAATTTGAAGTGTGAAGTGAAAAATACTATCTTGGTAGGGGTAAAAGGATACCTGTGGAGAACGCATGCGCGATTTAGGAGGCTGTGATTGAAATGATCCTTTGTGCACAAGGGTGGCAATCTTGGGGCGACACGCACCCCGCACGTGAAAACCAGCCCAACAAACTATAAAACGTAAGTATTTTTGCACAATAATAACAATAATTAAGTTATAATTTCTTAGGATTATTATTTTCGTCTAAATGAATTGATTCTTATTAGCTTTTTTTTATTATATTTTAGTGGAATATATTAAAAAAATAAGAGCGTATGTTTCTATGTATTTGCTAATTTATCGGAATAGTTATTATGTTTGTTTTCAGTTAATATATATATTAATTAATTTTATGAATATGAAGAAAAATATTTCCTTGTGGTGATGAAGTAAGAATACAATCCACCACCCACTATCTTACCCGTGGGTGATCTTAAAGACGACTAAGAGATAAAATATACATATAACATCTATGCAATAGAAGGAAAATCCGAGATAAAACCCTATATCAACACGTCGGACCAGCGTGGTTTAGTAGGTCAAACGTTTACCTCCCATTGTGGAGGAGGCTCGAGCCCAACAGTGGGATATTATGAGTTGAGATGATAAAGAAAAAAACTTTATTACATATACTGTAGTGAGTAGAAAAAATATCGTTGTAATAACGATGACTGACGGGTGTGAAACATTTTAGCCCTCCTGTCACCATGAACTTTGAAAAATTTACGAAACAAGCGGAGTTCGAACCCGCACCTATTGGGAATCCGGCCCAATCGTGCTGCCACTTACACCATCGTTAACTATTTTAGGACATGCAAATTTCGCTTCATATTATATCTTACGTCTTCAAGGTGACGTATGCCATCTACCGGATAATGTTTACACATTGGATAGGCTTAATACTTCAAACTTTACAGTTATAGTTGTATTAAACGATGACAACCTTGTTATTCAAATTACTGAAATTTTTAGCATTTAATATGCTTAATTATTTTTCGTTTCGTAATCGGGTATTTATAAATAATTAAGCATATTAAATGCTAAAAATTAATTAATTAGTAATTAGTAATTTGAACCAGTAATTTGAATTTACGAAACATTGGGAAAGGAAAAACATAAAGTGTGTAAAATCCGTGAAACAAGTTTATTTACATGTTTAAATGAAAGCTTTGTTTGTTTGAACATTAAGCTCGGGTCAGTCAGTAAGTCCGATTTGATGGTTTTGCGTTATACACGGTGACATTTATGTCATTTTACAAAAGCAGTTAAGGTAACGTATCTAGATCTACTATTGATTTGTACAATTAAAAGGATAAAAAGAATTATTTACTGGAATATTTTTTACTAAAAATTACATACATACATACCATCACGCCATGTCCCTTGCAGGGTAGGCAGAAAGAACAGAGTGCCAGAGAACTCTATCTTTGCATACTTCACTCGCTTCCTCAACATTCATAATTCTCTTCATACACGCTCGCCGGTTTCGGAGACTCTTGACTCCACCTTCCTTTAGTACATGACTGATCTGGTCTAGGTAGGTTAGTCTCGGTCTCCCCCGGTACCTACATCCTTTCACTTTCGCATTGTATATCTTCTTAACCAGACGTTCGTTCTAAATTCTTTCCACATGTCCGAACCATCGGAGCATTCCCTTTCGCATCTTTACACCAATACTCTCTTTCATACCTACTCGCTTTCTTACGTCGTCGTTACGAATGTGATCGATCAGCCTAACTCCACAGGTTTTTCGTAGAGATCGCATTTCGACCGCATTAATTTTACTTTCATACTCTTTTCTGCATACCCAACTCTCGCTTCCATATCGCATTCCATTTCTAGTAATGTTGGGACAAGCACTGCATTATGTATTGCTACACGTGCCTTCTGGCTGAGGTGGTGGCTACCGAGAAGTTGCCCCAACGCTCCGTTCACTCTATTTCTCGCATTCACTCTTCGCTCTATAGCAGTGGTGTACCTTCCATCTCGGCTAAATCCACATCCAAGATATACAAATTCATCCACTTGCTCCAGTACATCATTACCTATTGTTACTCTTACATCTGTTCTGGCTTCATCTCTTTCAAAGACCATTATTTTGGTTTTGCTCACATTCACACGTAGTATATCATCTGCATATAGCAGAGCAGCGACCACTGAGTCGCCCATCTGGACTCCCACATTCATATCGTTCAACCTTTGGAGACATTTATCCAGATATGTGATAAACAGCCTGGCTGACAGAATGCACCCCTTTTTTTTTTTTTTTTTTTTTTTTTGTGGTGGGCCATGAACGTCGCACCCCGCCAAATCGGTCCGGGGTGACGGAAGAGGCGGCGGGCAACCCCATTGACCCACCCTGCAAGCACCTCTTCTTCGCCATGCGAGCGGGTCACCGGTACCCGATCTTTGTCTTCGGTGGCCCGCTCGGCGGTATGCCCTCTCGGGCTCCTCTCCTGTTGACGCCCCGACAGATTTCGCCGTCGAGGCGTCGTCCTCACGCGGTGGCCTCGCGTCGGGTGACCGGACAATTCGCAGAATGCACCCCTGCTTAACGCCGATATTGACGTCAGACCAAGGCGACATTCCATCATCCAGCCGCACACAGGCTCTACAGCCCATGTAACTGGACTGCACAGCCCGTAGCAGTTTACCGTTAATACCATACTCCGGTAAAATGTCCCAAAGTTCCTTTCGTACAACCGTGTCAAATGCTCTCTCCAGATCCATAAAACTGCAGAAAACCCTCTGACATAGAGCCAGATGCTTCTCCACAATGTTGCGCAGAGAGAACACTTGATCCATGCATCCTTTTCCACTCCTGAAACCTCCTTGTGTCTCACACACTAAACCATCGGACACCACCACTAAAAATTATTATAAATAATTACTAATTAAAATAGTAAGAGAACAGCATGTAGCGAGCGGTAGGCTACCTACTCGACATAACCTTCGTATTGTGGAGGTACTACCTAGGCGTATGTATGCTTTAGAATAGCAGTCCACGTGAACTTCGTAGCTGTGATTGGCTAACGTAATTACGTTAACCAATCATTATCATGCGGAACGCCGTATGATTTTTTTGTTTAAAATGTAAACATTATAACCAGGTCGTTACAAAATATTAACTTTAATTTATTTTATTTAGTTATTTTTTTATCACTATTGAAAAATTAAATATGTTAGATACTTTTATGGCACTTCTTTTGTAATACGATATAAATGTCACGGTGTAGGTATATTGTATTTAAAGGAAAAATAAAAACAACGCTGTAACTCGACTGCACAGATGGCGTAGTGGTTGAGATACCGACCTTTGTATTTTTTTTTGTTTGACGCTGTGGAAATGCGTTTACGCGCTACACTACTAAAACCACAGCGGCCCCCTTCCGCGCTTTTACGGGACGCCAGAGAGATCGTCTACTGACATTCGATCCCTGACGCCCCAACGCTTGGCCTTTTGGCCACGTCCAGTCGTTGAGATACCGACCTACCATGCAAAGTGTCGTAGGTTCAATTCCCACGCAGGACAAGACTTTTTGTAATACACAAATAGTTGTTCTGAATTTGGGTGTAATTTGTGTGTGTTAAATATGTCTTTTCTTAAATTGTATTACTGTTAAATAATAAGTGGTCCCGGGTGTTCCAGTCGTCTCTGATTAGATTATAACTTATTAAAAAAAACTGTAAACCTCACAAGTCTATCAAAGTTTAATGACATTTTGAAGATTTTTTGAATTAACTGAAACCTCTTAATCGAATTTAAAAAACTTAGTTACGAGCGGAAAATAATATATATAAATAATCAAGCATGTTAAATGCTAAATTTCAGTAATTTGAATAACAGGGTTGTGTCATGGTTTAATAAAATTCTAACTCCAAAGTTAGAGTATTAAATATGTATAATATGTAAACAATGTCGGGTAGATGGCACACGTCTCCTTTAAAGTCGAAAATATAATAGGAGCCGAAAATTTAATGTCAGCTCACGCTAGTGTAAGCACGATTGGAACGGTTTTCCAATAGGTGTGGGTTCGAATCTCATGTGTGATAATATTTTTAGCCGTAACCAAGTTTTTACCGTTTTCAAAAAAAAAACCAAAATTAAAAAAAAATACTGAATTAGTTATCTATATCATACCACAGTATCAATAAATGATTTAACTTAATTTAGGGTAGTACCTGATTTTCCCCAAAAATTTAAATCTGAATGTAAATGTATTGCAGAGGTGCATGGGTATTCTTTATCACCTACCATCAGCTGGACTGCTTTCTCTACCAATAAAATCAATAAGGACAAGATTGCATACGATTTTAAAGTGATAAACGTTGATTATATACGTTTGTGCTTAACTAGCAAAGAAGTTTGTAGAAGTCGGTATATTACAGCGCCGCCTGGTGGCGAGTTACATCAATGGTGATGTGAACAATACATAATATACATATTAATTTTCATAATGATCGGTCAAATAGTTTCTGAGTTTAGCGGTCTTATATATAAACATCTCTTTTTATAGAAATAGATTACGATTTTAAGTATTTATTTATATTTTTCCGTGTGGTGAAGGAGTAAGAATACAATTCACCACCCCCTATCTTACCCGTAGGTGATCGTACGAGACGACTAAGGGATATAAAACGCATTAATATCTATGTTAGAGAAGGCATACTCGAAACAAAACCCTATACCAACACGTCTGACCAGCGTGGTGTAGTAGGTCAATTACCCTCCCATTAGGTATGGAGGAGGTTCGAGCCCAATAGTGGGACATATATAAGCTGAGATGATGATGATGATTTATATTTTTAAAATCCCCTGGCATAGGTATTTCTATATGTCTAAGTAAATTCAAATTAAAATCATTAAATAAGTTTAAACCTCGTGAGGCCTTCATATCTCATTATTCTTAATGACTTCTAATGTTTACGCGAGTATTACACATTTGAAATAAAACTATTTTTACGGATTCTATCGCATTTGTATTTGATTTTTAATTGCCCGACGTTTCGAATACTTTACAGTGATCATGGTCACGGGAGGACTGAGGTGTCTTACGTCCAATATGTCATTGTTATTACAGAAATTTATTTATATCTACCCTATAAGATATTAAATTATGACCCACATTTTAATACAAAATTAATACAAATTCATTGCCAGTACAAAAAGAGAATGATTATATATATAAAATTTATGTTGTTTATGATTTGTTATTATTAAAGTATTTAATTTATGATAATTATTATTGTGGTTATTTTACAAAACTAACGAAACGTCGGGAAATTAAAAATCAAATACAAACGCGATTGAATAATTAATTATTTTTCTGCTCTTATCGCAATTATTTGATAATATATATGATATGGTCGGGTATGATATGGTCGACCTAATATATGCTCCTCTTCCTTACCTCTTCTTCTTCTTCTTTTATGTATTGGCAATCAGCACTTATACGAGCCATTGTTGCCAGTGTCGAGTTATAATTATCTTCAAGTTTTTGGTGTCTTCAGATTAGTCATTGTCCGTCAGTAAGTCAAATTGTCGCCATCAACAGTGCAATGGCCACACTGTTAATGGTATCTTGTGGGAATTTTGATGGAAAACGAAAACGTTGTAAAGCACTTTTATATGATATTCACTACACCCCAGAAGTTCTGTCACATCACATTCCATAAAATGCCATCAAATTTATCTAATATAACACGTTAAAACACTAAGATATCGAATATAATACAAGAGCACCACATGACGTCTTAGATTCCCGCCAAAAGTCCCTACCTTCCCTCTTCTGATTGGTAATGGTTTTATATCTGGCCGCATATCTTACGTCAACCTTCATGGCGAATATAATTATTGACTCTTACTCGTTCTTTACGACTTCCACGCACAAAATAGTATTCGTAGCCGCTACCACAAAGCAAAGGCATAGGGCAAATATCTCATCCTTACTAATATTATAAATGCGAAAGTTACTTTGTCTGTCTGTCCCTTTTTCACGCAAAACTACTGAACCGATCTAAATGAAATTTGGTACACAGATAGTCTGATAAAGGACATAGGTTACTTTTTAATGCAAGAAAAGGGTTGTAAAGGGGGATGAAAAGTTGTAAGTAATTATCGTTTTTTTTAAAGCCAGAAGCTTGAAACTTACGATTAGATATAAATAAATATGACATTAAAATATTGTAAAAATTATAATAAGTATTAAGGGGTAAAATAAAAATAGGGAATGAAAAACTTTAGGAAAGTAACCTTTTACGCGTGCGAAGCCGCGGGCAGAAGCTAGTTTTTATATAAATATTATTATCAATCTTTACATTTTATCTTAAATATATTCAAATAAATCGACCCGACCGGACCCGAATAGGATCGACACGACCGATGAAGAATATTCGATAAAAAACTCAATGGGTTTGTCTACTTTATAATTTTTATTATTTATAAAATTGTAGATTTACAACATGGTTAGTAAGCATAAACTCCAATGTGATGTCCTTCATATCATATTACATAGAATGCCATCAAAATTATATAATATAAGACGTTAAAACGTTACGACATTGAATATAATACAAGATTACATTACGTTTTCAGTTCTGGCCAAAACTAAAACCATTTTTTTACATATATACATACATACATATCATTACGCCATATCCCTTGCAGGGTAGGCAGAGAGAACAGAGTGCCAGAGAACTCTATCCT
The DNA here is from genome assembly GCA_905163515.2 of Lymantria monacha. Classification (NCBI taxonomy): domain Eukaryota; kingdom Metazoa; phylum Arthropoda; class Insecta; order Lepidoptera; family Erebidae; genus Lymantria; species Lymantria monacha. The sequence goes on along the minus strand of LR991107.1, from coordinate 5,095,496 downwards.
TGCATACTTCACTCGCTTCCTCAACATTCATAATTCTCCGCGAACTGGTGTGGGCCCTGACGCCGTCGCCCCGAAAGGAGTGGTGCGAGAAGAGCGCCGACCATAACTAACGCCTAAAAAAAAAAGAAGGCCAAGTAGTATTTATCAATTATAGCTGCATATATGGTCACCAAGTGTCAAATCGTCGCATTCAATAATGAGGTGTACATTAACGGTTTCTATAAGGAATTTTAGTTGATCTCGAAAATAAAGGCTCGAAAATAAATTCTTTGAATACTACAATCTGATAATTTTCATATTAGTTATATATTAAATTTTATACAAAAGTTTAAAAAGATCAGTAAATAGAAGAAAAGGGAGGGTGAGTCGCTAGTTAGTATATAAAGATGCGCTTTGAAAATATATTTTCCGGTAAAAGCTGCTTGGTTTCCGGATAAGAAACGGATCTTCCTTTACTCAGCATAAAGCGCTTAAAGGATTGTTCTGTAGAAATAAAAGCAAATATAAAAACGTCCTTAAGTGCTTCTAAATTGACTGCAATGACAATAGGCAACCTTTTCATATTTTATGAACTGAAAATTAATGTTGAAAATTCGTAGATTTTATTCGTTAACTCATCATCATCACCGTACTCTTATCCCAATTACTTGGGGTCGAGGTAATATGTACTTATTTTCATCATTATTGCAAATAGTGTTTTGCTGTGTGGTAGCGGCTACGAATACTACCAACCCTTACTTTGCTCGTGGATATCGTAAATATATAAACTGTATATATATATATACATATAAACTGCGCCAACTTCATCTGATGCTGTTTGGTCAACAAACGTATTCGCAAGGAGATTTGACGTCTGACAGGCGGCCGGTCATAAAACTACTGCCAATAACTTTTACAATATGTACTATGAAAGAAGAGTACATATTATATCGACTCGATATTGCAAATAGTATTGGTTATAGTTTTACCGAAGAAATCCCGGACATTAGCTTGTGCGAGATCAGAATGGCTCTCGAACAACTAAGAAACGGTAAGGCACCGGGAGATGACGGAATTACGGCAGAGCTCCTGAAGGCAGGCGGCAAGCCGGTCTTAAAAGCCCTTCAGAAGCTATTTAATTCCGTTATCCTCGGGGGCGACGTTCCAGAGTCGTGGACCAGGAGTGTGTTGGTGCTGTTCTTCAAGAAGGGCGACAAAGCTCTTCTAAAGAACTACAGACCCATCCCACTCTTGAGCCACGTCTACAAGTTGTTTTCGAGAGTCATTACCAATCGACTCACGTGCAAGCTTGATGACTTCCAGCCGCCCGAACAAGCTGGCTTCCGAAAAGGCTATAGCACCATAGACCATATCCTCACGCTTCGGCAGATTATCCAGAAGACCGAGGAGTATAATCGGCCTCTGTGTATAGCGTTTGTGGACTATGAGAAAGCCTTTGATTCAGTCGAAACTTGGGCGGTGCTGCAGTCCCTTCAGCGGTGCCAAATCGACCATCGTTATATTGAAGTGCTGTGTTTGTATAGGAACGCCACAATGTCAGTCCGTATTCGGGATAAGAGTACGAAACCGATCCAGTTGCAGAAAGGCGTGAGACAGGGAGACGTCGTCTCTCCGAAACTGTTCACCACTGCACTGGAAGATGTCTTCAAGCTTTTAGACTGGACCGGACTCGGCATCAACATCAATGGCGAATACATCACTCACCTTCGATTCGCAGACGATATTGTCGTCATGGCAGAATCCATGGAGGACCTGGGCACCATGCTCAACGATCTCAGCAGGGTATCCCAACTAGTGGGTTTACGAATGAACATGGACAAGACGAAAGTCATGTCAAATGCCCATGTCATTCCTGTACCGGTCCTAGTTGGCAATGCGATTCTCGAAATTGTCGATCATTATGTTTACCTTGGACAAACAGTCCAGTTAGGTACATCCAATTTCGAGAAAGAGGTCAGCCGACGAATCCAACTCGGTTGGGCAGCGTTCGGGAAACTTAAGAAGATCTTCTCATCCAACATACCTCAGTGTTTGAAAACACAGGTCTATGACCAGTGTGTGTTACCAGTGATGACTTACGGCACGGAAACGTGGTCCCTAAATGTAGGCCTCATAACCAGGCTCAAAGTCGCTCAGCGTGCTATGGAGCGGGCTATGCTCGGGATTTCTCTGCGAGATAGAATCCGAAATACGGCAATCCGCAGACGAACGGGTGTAACCGACATAGCACGAAGAATTAGCACGCTGAAGTGGCAATGGGTAGGCCACATCGCTCGAAGAACCGACAACCGCTGGGGAAGAAAGGTTCTAGAGTGGCGACCACGTACCAGACGACGCAGTGTGGGACGCCCCCCCACTAGGTGGACAGACGACCTAGTGAGGGTTGCTGGGCGTCGTTGGATACAGGCGGCACAGGATCGCACTCTGTGGCGTAAAATGAGGGAGGCCTACGTTCAGCAGTGGACGGCAATAGGCTGAAATGATGATGATGATGATAGTTTTACATCCAGCCGCTGCTTACCGTTAACCTTCCTTGATAATTTATTTATTTATTTATTTATTTATTTATACTTTATTGCACACCTAGGTTAATACATTTATAATAACAATTCTAAGCGGAGATAGTACAATGGGCGGCCTTATCGCTAAAAGCGATTTCTGCCAGGCAACCTTTGGATGGAAACGTGTAAGGAAAGAGCGGTAGTTGTAGGTGTACTGCTTAACTATGAATAAAATATATAAATAAACATATACATACACACATATACATATATATATACACATACATATACACATATATAAATATATATAAAATAAATATTATAACGCGGTTGATAACTTAATAAATGTGAAGCTTAGTAAAGTAATAATATAAATCTAGGTTATATAATAAAGTAGATAGCAAATTACTAACTGATCAATTTTAGATAATGATTTTTAAGTTTTACTTTAAATGTCGCCAGGGTCTTAGAGCGTTTTATATCTAGCGGAAGTTCATTCCACAGATGTACCGCCGTGATTGTGAACGATTTCTCAGAAAATGATGTAAAATGCAGTGGCATTTTCAGTTTCATGTTATCTGATGACCTTAAATTCCTATTATGCGTATCATGCAGATATTCAAAGCGAGCTTTAAGATAGGAAGGAGTTGAAGAAGTAAATAATACAGTGTATAATAGAGAGAGAATGTGAGTGTTCCGACGAAGACGTATAGGTAACCATTTGAGCTGGTGCCGAAACTGTGAAACATGGTCATATTTGCGTAATCCAAATATGAATCTTATTGCAAGATTTTGGAGACGCTCAAGCTTGTCTAGTTGATATTCAGCAAGATCTAAGTAGCTAACATCAGCGTAGTCTAAAATGGATAATAATAGACAATTAGCAAGCGTAATTTTAGTGGCAGTGGGCAGAAAATTTTGAAGCCTTTTTAGAACTCCCGCAGAGGCAAATACTTTTCTGCTTACTTCTTGCAATTGCGGACCCCAACTTAAATTAGAGTCAATAATTATGGCCAAATCCTTAACCTGATTACTGATCGGCATAGTCGTGCCATCAAAAAGGACTTGGGGTAATTGAGAATAATCAATTCTAGACGTGAACCAACTACTGTCTATAATAGACACCTGAGTTTTACAGGGGTTTACCATGAGTTCATGACATTTGCTCCACACACTTATCTTAGCCAACTCCCGATTAAGTATCTCTATTGTGTCAGACAGTTTTGCTAATGGTGTGTGCAAGTAAACTTGTAAATCATCTGCGTAAAGGTGGTAAGAACAAAGAAGATTTTTGGTGATAGAGTTAATAAAAATAGAGAAAAGTAAGGGAGATAATACGCCACCCTGCGGCACGCCAACAGTTGTACTACACCAGGAGGAGTAGGTATTATCGACACACACGCGTTGTCGGCGACCACACAGATAGTTACGAAACCAACCTACCACTGCTGGAGATATATTTAGAGAGCGAAGTAAGCAGAGCAATACATCAAAATCCACCGTATTAAAAGCATTACTAAAATCTAGGAGGGCGAGAACAGTTAGCTTACTATTTTCCAAACCGGATCTAATATCCTCCGTAATATTAACAAGAGTTGTTGTGGTGCTATGGAAAGGTCGGAAACCAGATTGGAAAGGATTAAGAATATTATTTTTGCTAAGGAAGTTACTAAATTGGTTGTGAATTAGGCGTTCAAGTACTTTAGAGAGGAAAGGCAAAATGGATATTGGTCGATAGTCAAGAAAAGATGTAGGGTTGCGTTTTTTTGGCAAGGGAATTATTTGTGCATCTTTCCATGCAGTTGGAAAGCAGCTACTGGTTAACGAATAGTTAAGAATATGACAGATTATTGGGAGAATTTCGGAAAGGATAGGGACAATCATATTACGGCTGACACAGTCTGATCCTACTACATTAGATGTAATTGCTATAATGCTTTCCCTAACGTCATCAGCAGTAAATAGATTGAAAACAAAAGGTGAGAAGCTAGGAGTAGGTAGAGATAAAAGATTACGTATTGTGTTAGCCTTTACAGTCCTGTCAAAATTAGATGAAGTGGAAAAGTGTTGATTTAGTGAATTCATATCTAAATCTTTTGAAATTGCTTCATACCGAGTTCGGCCAATCCCCAAAGTGTTAAGAAATTTCCATACTTTCTCAGGATCTTTGTTTTGGACGGAATTATGAATGTGCTGTCGTTGTGCATCCCTGCAAACTTTATTGCAATGATTGCGTAGTGACACGTACTTCTTGAGTTTAGATGCATCTGGCTTAATTTTGTATTTAAATTTAGCTGCCGCTTTCTGGGCAGTAAGAAGTTTAATACTGTCAGTAAGCAATGGTGGATAATGTATATATATATATATATATATATATATGACCAGACGGCATCAGATGAAGTTGGCACTGGTCGATATAAACCTCTTAGTATTTTTTAAGAAACCCATGAGGAAGATAATTGGTAGTAATATTCGTGGCAGCCACAAATCCATCCAAAACTCGATAACGATGGACCACCCACATGGTGAAGTTTGAAGAGCGGTTTATGGAGTTGCACATCGTCCCTTATTGAATCCAGGATATTTTGGACGTGATTGGCTTCATAGCTTATCTAAAAAAAGCAATGGAAAAATAACTTTGCCATGTGTCGGCATCCATTGCTTGAATCTACCTTTGACAGAAACAGGCCATCTGGTAGGATACCATCTTACGCAGCGACGCCAGGTGAGACAATGTAGTAACAAATAATAATATAGGTAGCTATAATGGATTCTATCTAGTTTGTATTTGATTTTTAATTTCATCATCATCACAGCCCATAAATGTCCCACTGCTGGGCTCGTGCCTCCTCTATAATAAGAGGGTAATTAACCTACTATACCGCGCTGGTCAGACGTGTTGGTATAGGGTTTTGTTTCAAGTTTTCCTTCTCTCGCATAGATGTTATATGCGTTTTATATCCCTTAGTCGTCTCGTACGATCACCCACGGGTAAGATATGGTGTGGTGAAAAGTATTCTTACTCTTTAAATTACTGAAATTTAGCATTTAATATGCTTAATTATTTATAAAACTCGATTACGAAGTGAAAATTCTTACTGAAAATTCTTACTCTGTCACCACACGAAAAATACGAACATTTATTAACTCATAACTTTCATACGAAATTCATTCTCAGATTCTTTTTCTAAAAATATTTTTTAATTTATCTAATGGTTTCTGATGTTTACGCGATTGTTACACATTTAAAATAAAACTATTTTTACTGATTCTATCGCGTTTGTACTTGATTTTTAATTTCCTGACTGGTTCGAACTTGACTGTTTCGAACACTTTACAATGATCAGTCCTCCCATGATCACTGTAAAGTGTTCGAAACGTCGGGAAATTAAAAATCAAATACAAACGCGATAGAATTCGTTACAGTTGTATTATAAGCGACTTGACTTTACAAAAATCCAATTAACTAAATAAGCAGAACTGATACAACAATATATAGATCGCACAAAGTATTGTCCTACATATGCATTAAACCCATGACAGTTGTCACGGTATTTTAACCACTAAACCATGTTTGCAGTAAAATTATATTCCAAAATTTTTCTTGATATTCGGTGACTTAATAAAAAAAAGGGAAAAGAAAAAATCGGCCAAGTGCGAGTGGGACTCGCGCAAGAAGGATTCTGTAACCTAAACTTGCAATTAAGGAATCGTTCTAATCCTGCAAGAAACGGTAAAAAAATCAAGTTTGTTGTATTGGAGCCCCCCCCTCCCCCTTAAATATTTATTTTATTTTATTTTATTTTTAGTATTTGATGTTATAGCGGCAATAGAAATACATCATCTGTGAAAATTTCAACTGTCTAGCTATCACCGTTCTTGAGATACAGCTTGGTGACAGACGGACGGACGAAGTCTCAGTAAAAGGGTCCCGTTTTTACACTTTGGGTACGGAACCCTAAAATGGTTAATAAATGAAGAAGTTCCTATCACACTTTTGTAATCAAATGCTTTATGAATCATGAAGATTCTTGGGATGACCTATGAATCAGATATAATAGCTCTTCAGTGAAAAATTACATCCTTAAAGTTTGAAAGAATGAATTTACATTATGTTTTAAAACTATTTTTACGCATTCTATCGCGTTTGTACTTGATTTTTGTTGCTCGACGTTTCGAACACTATACAACGTTCATAAACACGGGAGGATGCGATAGAATCAGTAAAAATGTTCAACAAGTCATCGTTATTACAGAGATTTATATCCACCCGTTTACAGTATTAGTTATTAAATTATAGCAATTATTAAACTGTAGCTGTAGATATCTTTGTAATAACAATAACTTATTGAATGTAAGAAACCTTAATTATCCCGTAATCAAGAGCGCTGTAAAGCGTTTGGAACGTCGGGAAATTAAAAATCAAAAACAAACGCGATAGAATCCGTAAAAATAGTTTTATTTCAAATATAATAAATGATTATGAATTTGAATTTACTTATACATAAATATTGCTGTGTGGTACGACGAATACTACCAACCCTTACTTTGCTCGTGGATGTCCTAAAAAACGACTAAGAGCCATATAACGACATGGGCTAACTCTATATGATACCGTTTGGTCAACAATTACATTCCCAAGGAGGGTTGACGTCTAACAGACAGTCGGTCATAAAACTATTGTCAATAACTTTTACAATATGTACTATGTAAGAAGAGTACATATTGTATCGACCCCAAGTAATTGGGAGTTGGAGAATGATGATAAGTTACCAGGTAAAACGTAAAAAAAGTTTTATTTCAAATGTGTAATACACGCTTAAACATCAAAAATCTTTATTGTGTTTTAATTTATATCAATTATTTATTAATGTTATGAAGCTGAAGTGCTGCTTTGTGCTAGCGTCTGTGAATACTGCTAAGTCGTATATGGCTCAAAAATGTCATAAATGACGACTAAAAGTTTTACATGAACTCTCCAACTATATCTGATGGCGTCTGATCAATCCAATACATTTCTAAGGTTAACGTCAGGCATAAAATTATTGCCAAAACTTTTGCAACATTTAAAATACAAGAAGAGTAAATATTGCGTTGAGTCAAGTAAATGAAATAAGAGCAGGATGAATGATGATAATAATAGAGCTTAAAGAGTTTTGAACGTTGATTTTCTGGGAGAGTATGATACTATGAGAACATAGCCAATCTAGTTATAATTCATCATCATCAACATCATCATCATCTCAGCTCATATGTGTCCCATTGTTAGGCTTGAGCCTCCTCCATAATGTGAGGAAAATTGACCTATTATACCACGCTGGTTAGACGTGTTAGTATAGGGTTTTGTTTCGGGTTTTCTTCTCTTGCATAACTGTTATATGCGTTTTATATCCCTAAGTCGTCTCTTACTATCACCCACGGGTAAGATAGATGAATTGTATTCTTACTCCGTAACCACACGGATAGTTATAATTGCAGGCAGAAAACTATCAGCAGCGTAGCTTGACTTTAAGGTTCTATATTGATATTGAACCCGTAACTTTCAGTACAACAGGTGACTTTATAAACCGCTATGAATATGTAGATCAGATTCGTATCGGCCACACACTTAGGCCACCCCACTCGAGTCTCAGAACATCCAATCAAAATTGCTCCCGCGCATCGATCCCTCTTTCCTGTGGGTCGTTACAGATGTTCATAAATTCTTTCTAAAGCTGACAGCTTCGCGGTTCACATGTATACCCATCATGTAGTCCTTCCCATGTTAGTTTTGGACCTCACAATCGGCCCAGCATGTGTATAGAAACGACGCGTCGACCAGCCGCCATTTTATTTTGACAGTTTGGGATAAGTTCGCGACATTTACCAGTGTTGTGCGTGTGTGTGTGTGAGGTGTTAGTGATGTTTGTGTGTTTGCGTAAGTAGTTTTTTTTTTAAATTTGACTTTGGTCTTTGGTTCTTCAAATAGGTTTAATATATTTTGCTTAGTTTAAAATTAGTGAATATTATATGCTATTTCGGTAATATTTATAGAATTATTATTTTAAATTCATCACAATATGATTTAAATTTTAATTCAAGATGATTAAGAAAAGTGAATAGCTATTGTATTGGAAAATATGTTTATTTTTTATTTTAATTTTAACTACTTACTACTAAATATATTAAACGGTCCCCAATTTGGGAAGGCAATTATGAAAGTATATAATATAAAGTAGGTAATATTTAGAGAAAAAAATACTGAATATAAAAGATGACTAGAGATGCAAGACAAGGAGAACTTGACATAAAATCCTATGTCATTATGAGGTGACAAGCATAAAAAAAATATAGACGAATTGAGCACCTTCTCCTTTTTTGAAGTCGGTTAACGACTGACCAGCACCGACATACCGACTATACTAATGGTAGGTCAAATACATAATTGTGGAGAAGGCCGGATAGAGTAAGAATATTTTGACCAGCCAGTCTTTTTTTGCTGGTGTCGTACGTAATGGGCTCAGATAATATCAAAACGGGATAAAATCTTAAAGAAAATCTACTAATATTATAAAAATGAAAGTTTGTGAAGATGTTTAAATATTTGTTAGTCAATCATGCGTAAAATGTTAAACATATTTGGATGCAAATTGGCGAATAGATAGAGCACTTTACACGACAAAATTCCGCAGTAAGAAAATAATTCTTGTGTTGCGGGGGATTTTACAAACACATAATTAACGAACTTGAAATATATTTCACGAGAATTGAGAAAGGATAACTAAGGCCCCGATTCACAGACCTATTGCATATCTGTGCATAAATTACAGAAAGCTTTTGTTTGTGGATTTTTAATTACTCACTCTCTAAAATCATTACAAAATAAAATCGCTGTCTATGAGGGAAAAATGCCATATTCGCCCTGCTCTGTAAGCATGTTGGCGATCGCAGTCGATTTCGAATTCTTTTAATGCTGCTTAGCCAGACTACAACTCCTACATGAAAGTAAGGTGCGGGGTCACTTTGTTCTCTTATTTTTTTTATATATTAAAACCTCATTTATATAGCTTAAGACTGCATGATCACTACAGGCTTAAGCAAAATTTTCATCATTATTATCGTCCCAATCATACATCCAATTGATGGGATCAAGCTTCCCCCACAATAGGACAGAAATAGTACCTATACTTGGGCAGACAGGTTTATATTAGGTTTCTCCTTAATTGTCTCTTAAGATTATATGCAAAAGAAAGAGATAGATAATAGTTGAAGTTTTACTTTGTTGCCTTTATTTTGCTTTTGGGACAAACCATGGTATGGTTACAGTCCGTCCGATAAATCTGGAACTACTTACTTAGTTACCATATGGATAGTCAAGTTATTTGCTGCCTTACTCCTGCATTGCATAGGAGGGAAACGGAATCAATCTTTTCCAACTACTTCTGTTTAACTTTTCTAATTAAATTCGTTGTGGATTCCAAAATTAAAGGCATTTTCAGAATCGCCTGAGGGTCGAACTTCAATGTCATATATGGATATCATTTGGAAAATTTAAGTTCGACTTTAAAAATTTTTTCATCATCATGCAGTTCAAGCCTCTTCCACAGTAGAAAGAAAAAATGACCTACGGAACCACGCTGGTCAAACAGCTTGATATAGAATTCCATTTCGACTTCTTCTTCTTTTGCATATATGTTAAATGTATATTACATCCTTAGTTGCCTTTTAACACCCACTGGCAAGATGACAGATGGTCAATTGTAATCTTACTTGCTTACCATACCGCATACTCACTTTTAAACATATGCTATTCAATATTATATATCACTAACGGCCTATTAATAGACAGTATTCCTTTGCCGGCCAGTGTACCTATCAACTTGTTATTCTATCAGTTAAATTGGCATCGACCTGTGGGGATATATTACAAATGGCCATGCTATTAAAAGTTATTTTAACGTACTAAGAAATGAATCACTGTTTAGCTTTTTTGATTAGCTCAAATATAATTTTGACACATTTACTATTGGGTCTATATCCATCATATGTTTCTTTTAGTAGGGGTAAAGAAAGAAAGAATGTCTTTCATTGACACACATTGTGTAATCATTATCATAATCATCGCAGCCCATTAATGTCCCACTGTTGGGCTCGGGCCGCCTCCGTAATGGGAGAGAAATGAACCTACTATACCGCGCTGGTCAGATGTGTTGGTATAGGGTTTTGTTTCGAGTTTTCCTTCTCTCGCATAGATGTTATATGCGTTTTATATCCCTTAGTCGACTCGTGCGATCACCCACGGGTAAAATATGGGATGGTGAATAGAATAGAATAGTATTCTTACTCCGTCACCACACGGAAAGTGTAATATAATGTGTAATATAATAATAATAATCGCGCGTAATAATAATAATCCGGTTTACGCATGACTTTGGCATAATCTAATGACAAGGAGGACATCTCGAAAGCCATACCGTCCAAAACCCATTTCATGGTGATTATAGGAGATTTTAACGCGAAATTGGACAAAGGGACGATTTGAATAGTTAGAAGAACCACTGAAGACTGATGACGGCGCTATTATTTTATCCCAAAGTGAGATATTGGGAGAGAACGAAATGTTCTATGGGCATTTATATAAAGCATACCAGAACCTTGTTGTCGACTTGGTCCAAGCCCTCAATCCAAGCTAATTCAGCACTATATCGTAGAAATTACGAACGTCAGCTTATATGAGATAAGAGTGGCTCTGAAACAAATAAAGGATGGAAAGTCACTGGGAAATGACGGAATTACCAGAGAGCTCCTAAGGGCGGACGGCAAATCAGTATTAGAAGCCCTACAGAAGAAGCTGTTTAATTTTGTCATCCTCGATTATCGGCGACGTTACAGTTTGTCATGAACTAGGAATGAGATGGTACTATTTTACAAAAAGGGTGATACTCTTTTAAGGTATTATAGACCTATCTCACTCTTAAGCCACGTTTACATATTCTTTATGGGAGTCATTATAAATCGACTCATGCACAAGCTCGATTACTCTCAGCCTGAACACGTCGTTTTCTGAAACGGCTATAGTGTCATAGATCATATCCACACATTTCGGGAGATTATCCAAAAGACCAAGGAACGTATCCATCTCTGTTTATAACGTTTGTGGACCATGAGAAAGCCTTTCATCCAGTCGAAACTTAGTCGGTGCTGTAGTCTCTTCAGATATGCCAAATTGAATGTCGTTACATCGAAGTGTTGAAGTGTTTGTACAGGAACGCCACAATGTCAGATCGCAACCGGAATACGAGGACGAAATCGATCCAATTGCAGAAAAGTATGAGACAGGAAGATGTCATCTCTCCGAAACTGTTCAAAATTTAGTGGAAGATATGTTCAAACTCTTATACTGGACCGAACTCGGTATCAATATCATCGGCAAATACATTATCCACTCTCGATTTGCAGACCGATGATCGTTATGGCAGAATTCATGGAGAACCTTGGCACTATACTCAACGATCTCAGCAGGATATCTCAATTAGCGGGCTTACAAATGACCACGGACAAGACGAAAGTCATGTGAAATGCCTATATCATTCCAGCAGCGATCCTAGTTGATAATTCGGTTTTCGAAGTTATCAATAATATTATTTTTACCTAAGACAAACAGTCTAGTTAGTTAGTTCCAATATGGAGAAAGAGGTCTGCTGATGAATTCTACTTGGTTAGGCAGCATTTAAGGAAACTTGAGAGGATCATCTCATCCAATATGTCACAATATCTGAAAACACAGGTCTACGATTCAGACTGTGTTGATAGTGATGACACATGGAAACGTAGTCCTCGGTCACTCAATATGCTATGGAATACGCTATGCTCGGGTAGGTAGAGGAATGGGTGTAACCAACATAGCACGAAGAATTAGTTCACTAAAGTGTCAATGGCTAGGCCACATCGCTCGACAAATTGATGACTGCTAGAAAAGAAAGAAGAAAGGTTCTTGAGTGGCGATATCATATCGGACGGCGCAGTAGGATGAACCCCGAGGTAGATTGATCACCTAGTGATGATTGCTAGCAGTCATTGGATGCGAGCGACACAAGACCGCATTTTGTGACATAATATGATGCAGGCTTACGTCCAGTAGTGGATGGTAAAGGGCTGATGAAGATAATTACTTTGCCCAAATGAAATATAAATCTATATATAAATAATTTTCTAGTTTCTGTCTGTATATTTAATATTTTCGTTTAATTTTGTGATGAAATTCGTTTTGTGATTTATGAGTGAACCCAGCGTGATTATCGTCTGACCTCCTCCACGATGTTCTAAGATTTGACAGACATCAGAGTATTTGAGAGTCATCTTTCCTTAAATATGGTAGAGGGTGGTATTTAAGCTTCAGATCAAGTACCGTTTGTGGAAATTAATCCAGGCTGAATATTTTGTATTATTTTTTCCGTATGTTGTTGCACTTCGTTTGATGAGCGAGAGAGCTGGCCCAAGTTTCTGTAGTAGTTTCTGCGTAGATTTGGGGTTTTCAATAGTAAGCAGCGGCTTAGCTGTACCCTTGGTGTTGCAAAAGCCCATGGGCGGCAGTAACACGTAAGTGTTACTGCCGCCCATGGGCTTTTGCCATGGGCTTTTGCACACCTGATGGTAACATCAGGTGTGCTGTTTGCTCGTTTGTCACCAAAAGCACGGGTGACGAGCGATACGCCGAGCGTCAGAATGTTCCTCAGAGTATTTGCATAGAAAAGACAAGCTTACTCAACTCGTGTCTGAAGTCAAGCACTCTCCGACGGGCCTTGGAATGGACTGAACGGAACATAGACATTCCCACTAACACACGAGTTTGCATGTTCACTGCAAAGAAGGACTCATTTATCATGACGCTTCAGTTCTAAAGAGTAACTCTGCAATTTCCTGAGAGTATTGGGATCATCGGCGTCGAATTGTTGAGCAAAGTCCAGTTTGGCTGTCATCTGGAGGATAAAAACATTTGAGCGTGCCAAAAGCTTGGCGTGCTGAACATAGCTAAGTTGTACTTCACGCCGAGACAACCTCTTGAGCAATACAAAGCACAATTTTGTATTATGTTGATTTGGTGATAAATATATAAGCACGATATCCTGACCTCGAATCTTACAAAATTTAAAGTTGTAAAGAGTTAGAGATGTGATACAAAATAACAAATAATTTATCTGGTTCTTCGTAACCGTTAAGCCAAATAGAATTACGGTGTAAAAGGCCAACGTCTAGTTATTTGTATATTTTTAATATTTCTTATTCAAAAATTTGTTATGAGTAAAATAGACTTGAATACCAGTTTGTAGTTATTAGAATATTAAATATAAAAATATTGCTATTATTTATGAATGAATATTTTCGTACTTTTAGATCAACTTTCCAAAATTGCTGTGTACTTTTATACATTTTTTTCGAATAATAGTAATAATAGCATACCATAAATCTACTTCTTATTGATTAATTTCTCAATATTTGTTAGAAACTTTATTGAAGAAAGTGTTAATTTTTTTTTGTGAATTACTTCGTTATACTATATGTTTTTCTAGACAAACAAAATAAATAAATAAGTAATTGGATTTACGTTACTTCTATATTTACCTGCAATAAAAAAAAAAACGAAAATAGTATCATTTCTTATCACGCATTCATACATTCACTTTATATGCCGTTTATAAAATATCATAGCACGCCAACAGTCTGGGACCTGGAGGCGGAGATGCTCGCCGAGCTTTACCGGCGGGTGTCTAGCATACGCGAGGAGGGCGGTATTGCGTCACCCAGTGAGCTGGCCGCCTGGCGCGAAGACGCCCGCCAGAGGGCCATCGCCCATTGGGCAGCACAGCTGGAGAGGCCTCGATTCGGTGTTCGTACCATGGAGGCTATCCGGCCGGTGCTGATCGAGTGGATGGAGTGGCGGCACAGAGCCCTCTCTTTCCTACTGGTGCAGGTTTTGTTGGGCACGGATGCTTCGGCAAATACCTGTACACGATTACAAGGAGCGAGACGGCTCCGTCCTGCCACCAGTACCGTGCACCGAGGACACGGCGCAGCATACGCTCGAGGTCTGCGTAACCTGGGAACAGCAGCGTCGTGTACTCGTTGCAACCATCGGTGCCGACCTGATTCTGCCGGCCGTCGTTAAGGCGATGGTCGACAGCGTCAAAAACTGGGATGCGGTCGCTGCCTTCTGTGATACAGTCATCTCACAGAAGGAGGGGGCGGGGCGTACCCAGGAGGAACTCCTTTACGGCGACATGCATCGCCGCCGGCGCCTTGGACGGCACAGGCGCGAGTACCTCCTCCTGATGCCGCCCTAGCCGAGGCAGCGGGTGACCGGACCGGGGATTAGTCTGGCCGCCTGGAGCGAGGCCATGCCGCGTGAGGACGAAGCCTGGACGGCGAAAGCTGCCGGGGCATCGACTCGAGAGAATACCCGTGAGAGTAAACCGCCGGGTGGGCTACCGAAGACAAATACCGGGTTCCGGTGGCCCGCTCGCTCGGCGTAGAGAGGTACACGTAGGGCGGGTCAACGCCGTTTCCTCTGTCGCCCCGGGCGGATTTAGCGGGGTGTGACCACTCCATAGCCCGCCGCCAAAATAGAAAAGAACGCCAACAATCTAGTCATGTAACGTTATCCTGTCGCCACGCGGAAATGTTTACCATCCATGCTTTTTTCTCTTTTAACAAAAAAGACGCGAAGTTCTATTCTTTCAATTTTTAATATTTTCAAAATATCTTTATAAATATTTTGAAATAGTTATCATAGATATTATATTTTTTTAAAACCATTAATTACCTGGCTACACGTCACATAGAAATTTAGAACTTTCTCCAACTAACTTCCAAGTTAGTTCGTATCGTCGTTCGTCGTAGCATCGTTATAATTTAATCTTTTGATTAATTTACTTCTTTTTAGTAAATATCTTACAATTTATATTTATATGAAAATAACAAATAAACTACATTATTGAATGGTGTCTTTAAAATCCTCCATAAAGATGCCTGAGTTATCTGATAAGTAGATACCACGTCAGACTAGAAAATTTCTGTCCTAGTATTTTATTGCAAATTTTTTGAATTATTTTAATTTGAGAACCTGGATCTATCCTTGATTTTCAATAACATATTTCTCAGAAAATTCTCAACACCAAGAGATAAAAAACCATAATTTTACTATCAAATATTATGTTACAGGTACAAAGCCGGTGGTAACCCTAATCTAGTCGACATATATTAACAAAATGTTAATTCAGTTTCCTTAAACTGATAGAGTGAATAGTGTGGGAAACAGACAACCAGTCAGTTTTTATTATTAGAACGAGTGAGAGTACAACTTAGCCATGGATACGAAAAACGACGGACGCATCGATGAAATCGAACTTAGCGCTCAAGGAACAAGCAAACACGGGTAAGGGTTTAATCCAGATAATTAAAATCAAGGTACTGGTATCAGAAGTCCAGTCAAAAAGTGGGAATAGGGTGCACTTTGGGTTATGGAGCTCTAACGTTACTAATGCGTAACTTGAACAACTGGGTGCATTCGAACCATAGCCGGTTAAAAAGACTTTACTGGCCAAATTTCCAAAGTTCTTTAGAAATGAAAACTTGTCAAGACACTTCATTAAGCTGCAATATGCAGTTATGATTAGAATTTTGATTTGAGGAACTTTGAAAGGCCTTGGTATCCAATTAGATCTCAAATTTTAGCTGAGTTTTTTTTTTGATGATTTCTTCTTTCCTATAAAAGACAGTAGGATACTCTAACAAATACATCTTTGTATCAATTAACGGATGGCACAGTGGTAACTAGCGATCTTACTTGGTAAAGTTCGATTTCCACATACGACAAAAATGCCTTCGAAGCTTTAAACGGCTGAAAACATATTCATGACTTGTAAGAAGATACACATTTAATATTAATAGAGAATATTAAAACATATTTTAAAAATGTCAGTAAGAAATAAATCCTTGTTTGGCGAGGAACTCCAGAAATATGTATTTGAATTTGTTTAAATTAAATTTAGTCTCAGAAAAATAATAATTGGTGAAACAAAAGAAATTGTTCTGAATGTGCTTTGAAAGAATCGATTCCACGATGCTTGGCTTGGGACACCACTACTTATTATTTATTATAAAATATCTTTTTTTTACATAAAGTTCATCAACTTTTCAAGGATATAATGATCTTCATTTTTGCAGAGATGTTGCAGCTAAATCTGATCTACCCGAAAGAGGCGCCTGGGCCAGCAAATTAGACTTTATACTGTCTGTCGTCGGACTAGCCATTGGCCTGGGCAATGTTTGGCGTTTCCCTTACCTTTGCTACAAAAATGGCGGCGGAGCTTTCCTTATTCCTTACTTTCTCACGCTTTTCCTCGCTGGTATACCTATGTTTTTCATGGAATTAGCAATGGGACAGATGCTCACTATTGGCGGTTTGGGAGTTTTTAATATTGCACCGATTTTCAAAGGTATGAATAGATTATTTTATATAAAACTTATTTCTTATATCTTATCGAAGATAAAATGCTGGAGTCGCAAAGGGCAAGCCACATTGCCTCACATTAACTGGACTGACGTCATCGTGAAAGCTGCACGCCACATTGGATGGTGGCATAGAATCATTCATTCTTGCAAGATGGCCTATGTCTAACTTTGACATTAATAGGCCCATGGATGGATTAAACATAATGTAGCCATTATTCTTTGAAAGATTTAATTTAGTTCATGCGGCTAATTTATTAACAGCTAAAACTCGATCATAATTTTTGGCTTTTAAATCATTGAAATTCTATAACCATTAAATAGACAATTTTCTCAAATATAACAACTATTTTGCGGCTTCGAATATTATATTGGTCGTGGGTGTCGTTAACTAAGACACCTAGGCTAACTCCATCTGATGCCGTCTGCTCAACAATTAAATTTCTAAAGAGTGTTGACGTCAGGCTTCGGTTGGTCATAAGACTTTGCTATATATCCAATAAAAGAGTACGTATAATATCAACCCCAAGTAATGGGATAAGAGAAAAATGATGATGATATCAGCTACGATAATACACTAATACAAAATTAATGCTAAGTATGATATTATTTGAAAAATATTAATAAATATAAAAACTATATAGGTACTATAGGTACCTATTTTAGGTCATAATTAACACAATTATGATGCATTATTATGCATAAATGTGTTTATTGATATTGGACGTTTCCTTATCGCTGTACTGGTTAATTAGTGTTTTTGGTATTATTACATAATGTATATTATATATATTAGGTAATATATACATACATACATACATATCATCACGCCATATAGGTAGAGAGAACAGAGTGCCAGAGAACTGTATCATTGTATACTTCACTCGCTCCCTCAACATTCATAATTCTCTTCATACACGCTCACCGGTTTCGGAGACTCTTGACTCCATCTTCCTTCAGTACGCGACCAATCTGGTCTAGGTAGGTATGTCTCGGTCTCCCCCGGTACCTACATCCTTCCACAATATAAAATTTGATAATAAAATTTGTATCTATATTTTAGTTATTTTCTTCACAATATTTCTATATAAACTATAATTATTGTTAATATTACATTCTTAAGTTTGTGTAATATTCTTAAAAACATTGTTCGATCTTTTAGTTTTACATAGATAAAAGAATCATCATTCTCCTACTCTTATCCCAATTACTTGGGGTCGATACAACATGTACTCTTCTTTCATAGTACATATTGTAAAAGTTATTAGCAATAGTGTTATAACTGGCCGCCTGCCAGCCGTCAACTCTCCTTGGGAATGTAATTATTGACTAAACGGCATCAGATGGAGTTGGTCCAGGTCGTGATAAAGCTCTTAGTCGTCTTTTAATACATCCACGAGTAAAGTAAGGGTTGGTAGTATGCGTAGCCGCCACACACACCGCACAGTATAAAAATACACATAAATAAAAGAATATAATATAATATTATTTAGCATTAAACTTTGCAATATAACAAAGAATTTTACAAGACGTTTATAGCACATTTGCGGTTGGAATTTACAGAAACAGCGCAATCTTAGCAGGAGTTATTACTGAGCCCAAATAAAAGGGATTCATTCCTTTGTTTTACCAACACAATTGATCTCAACAATTACTTCTCTAGTCTTGTTTTCAAAATTAATTTATAGCGATCTTTTGTTTTTATTAATTTATGTAATTAGTAAATAAGAAAACATTGGTTTAGAAATAAGCAAACTGGGTTGAATTTCTTTTAATGATTCAAAGAAAATTAATCACTGTTTAATTTTTTTTTAATTTGCTGGTAAATTATTCAATTTACATTTTTTGGCTATTAAAACAAAATTCATTTTATTTATGATGTTAAGACATTGACAGTTAAAAAATATTTGTTGAACGTATTACATTTTGTGAATGTGCCTGAATTAGGTTAGCAAGGCCTAAGAAAACGAAACCGTGCAATAAACGTAAATCGATTCGCGAATGGTTCTTTATTACTATATGATATGTGAGTATTCCTTATGATAACTTCTTGTGAATTGGCATACCATTAGTTATGAGATATGCACTTAAATTAATACCAAATTTTAATGCATTATTGTATTAGGAACCTATCGAAATTTGCCAAATTTTAAAAATTAGGAATAATTTGAAATTGTCCTTCATCAATCATTTACCTCTGACTTGGCTTTACTATGTCTAGAATTCTGAAAATAAGTAATAGTAATATAACGAATAATATAAGCAGTAAAAATGCTTAAAGGAAAATCACCGAATTTATCATTATTTTAATTAAGTCAATAAGTAATTAATAATTTCTCTTCTCGTTATATTTCTTCAAAAATATTTTCCATTATTGTTTTGATTACATAAACAATTCAATCTATTTCATTTTCTTTATTAATATCTTCCATATTACAATTAACCTTAAAACGCATTAGTCAGTCAATATTAGTTTCACTTTGAATCACTCGCTCATCTACGATATTTACCGCCCCTTGCATTATTTTAGGCTTTCCTCAAATATAGTTATTCTTTATATTGTAAATTTTTCTCACCCCACATATTTATTTTAACAATCATACATCATCATCTCAGCTCATAGTATGTTCCATTATTTGGCTCGAGCCTCCTTCGTAATGGGAAGGAATTTAACCT
Organism: Lymantria monacha; assembly: GCA_905163515.2. Taxonomy (NCBI): domain Eukaryota; kingdom Metazoa; phylum Arthropoda; class Insecta; order Lepidoptera; family Erebidae; genus Lymantria; species Lymantria monacha. The sequence goes on along the minus strand of LR991107.1, from coordinate 5,075,832 downwards.
ACTATACCACGCTGGTCAGATGTGTTGGTATAAGATTTTGCTTCGAATTTTCCTTCTCTCGCGTAGATGTTTTATGCCTTTTGTATCCCTTAGTCATCTTTTACGATCACCTACGGGTAAGATAAGGGGTGCCTGGGGGTTAATGTTTCTTAATAAATTATGTTAACGTAAATAAAATAAGAATCCAATTTTGTAAAATTTGCTTCTATAATAATAATTTATTACTTTAGAAGTTTGCTGGAATGTTTATATAATTGTTATTACTTAGTTATATTACTTTTACAGGCATAGGGTATGCGGCTGCAGTTATGTCCTGTTGGATGAACGTATATTACATTGTAATTCTAGCGTGGGCCATCTTCTATTTCTTCATGTCTATGAGATCAGGTAAATATGTATTATAGTAGTATAAAGATCAAAGCATCTTGCTTTCATCGTTTGTCGAATTTTTTTTTGTTACTTTATTTATCAAAAATATCAATCGATAGGTACGTATAAAATCATTCAAATATTGAGTTTAATAAATCAGCCAACTAAAGGCTTTTGATAATGACAATAGTATACTTTTCTTACATTTTAAAAATTATTATTTATTTTACTGCTTCCTTTAAACAATGAATCCTTCATTAAGTAGACGGCGAAACCGCTTGATAAAAAGATTTTCTCCAGAACTTATGAAATCACTATACTTTGAAGTTCAGTAAAATAATTGCAGTTTCTTTGCTATCCATTTGAAATATATAGTCTTAATTTTATATTTTGAGGAGAGTTTATCAATCCGTGGAATTAATAATATATATAAAATCCGTATAAAAAGTAAAGAAAATGGCTTAAACTACTTTACGGTTAGCAGAAATATTAAAAATCTGAGCCAAAATAGTAAATTCTAAACAGATTAATGTTTATTTGACATGATTACAGTTTTGGACAGTATAAGTATGAGTTTTTGTTATATTTGAGGTATCTTAGATATCAATGTATCATTAAAATTTAACATAATATTGATCACGAAATTTTTTGATAAAATGAATTTACATTGGGAAGAAACTGCTTTGATTTTCTTCTACATAACTATTAGACCTAGGTGTATTGACTTATAAATCTTATTTCTCATCCAGAACTGCCCTGGCGCAATTGCGATAATTATTGGAACACACCTACGTGTGTAAATCCCTACGATAGAAAGAATCTGACGTGCTGGTCATCTTTAGCCGATATGAGTACATATTGTTCGCTCAGTGGTAAAAACGTCAGTAAAGCTGATCTTTCTGATCCTGTAAAAGAATTTTGGGAGTAAGTATTAACAAAATGATTTGAAGAAATCATTATTTCATAACTATATAAATATAGTTTCTTTACTTATAATATGATTAGAGAAATTCATCGTCATCATCACAGCCCATATATGTCCTACTGTTGGGCTCGAGCCTCCTCCGTAAAGGGAAAGAAATTAACCTATTATACCGCGTTGGTCAAACGTGTTGGTATAGGGTTTTGTTTCGAGTTCTTCTTCTCTTGCATAGATGTTATATGCGTTTTATATCACCCATCACCCACGGGTAAGATAGGGAGGTGCTGAGTTGTATTCTTACTCTGTCACCACATAGATTATTAGAGAAATTCTCTCATTAATAAGTCTAAGCTGTTGATATTTATAGTTATTAATGAAATGTTATAATCAAACTGTTATATTCATACTGTTATATTTTTACCATCGTTTTTGATAAACATTCTACAGTAAGAAAATTATTTTATTTTTAGTGTTCGAGATTAGTGTAAATAAATAAATTCTACAATCTTAGAATAATGTTATTATTACAAATTTTAAGCATTGCAAAATAATATTTAGAAATAATACTGATATTTACATCATGTTATCAACCATTTATGTTTGTGAGTCATGATATCAATTACTTAATGTTCTCATATTAAAAGCTATTGTTATGGCGAATAGACCTTTTGCTCTTTCACCATAATCAAACAAACACGTAGCAATATTTGGTGCGTAAAAAAATGTACCATTGTAATTACCTATGGTAACATTTTGAAACATATTTTGTTTCATTTAACTAGTTTTGTTATTTTATCTTAAGAAAATTCAAGCACTAAATAATTAATTAAAACTGTGAATGGTAAATCCCAAAAACTAGTGTAGTGTGTATTGGGATTCAAATAAAGTTGTAATTTTACTTCCAGCTTTAAACATAAGATACGTGTCTATGAACATCAAAATAAGGCTGTTTAAACATTTTATATTCGGAATACTAATTTACTAACAATCAAGCAACAAATATACAATGAACATCAAAGTCTTTTTATTTTATTCTTATTTAAAACATTTCTTTTTAGACGTCGCGCGCTCCAAATTTCAAGCGGTATTGAGCATATCGGTAACATTCGATGGGAGCTCGCGGGAACTTTACTACTTGTGTGGGTATTATGTTACTTCTGCATCTGGAAGGGAGTCAGGTGGACTGGCAAAGTTGTCTATTTCACAGCACTGTTTCCATATTTCTTGTTGACAGTATTGCTGATAAGAGGTAAGGCTTTAGTAAATAATTAGACGTACGTCTGATAAGTTAATTACAGAGAATCAATTGTAAAACTGAATCCACATATTGAATAATATAAATTTTAGTATAACTAACCTGGATTTTGCAGGTATTACTTTGCCTGGGGCGTTTGAAGGCATCAAATTCTACGTGATGCCAAACATGTCTAAGCTGTTGGAGTCAGAAGTATGGATTGATGCTGTTACTCAAATATTCTTTTCATATGGCTTGGGCTTAGGCACGCTTGTGGCTCTTGGCAGTTATAACAAGTTCACTAATAATGTGTATAAGTGAGTTAATTTAGATGATGTTATTACCTAATATTATTATTACCTATATAAATAAATTGAACTCAATATGTATATAGTAATATATTTTTTCAAAGTAATTAAAATATTATTTAATATATTGAAGCTACTTGTCATTTATAGATTTGATTACATATTATGACTAATAGTCCGATAGTTACGATAAGAGGCTGATTTCTAGTGCAATTGAATGAAATGTTTTGACTTATTATTAGGTTTCGCAAAATTATTATATTCAATCTTTTATCTGCCAATATTAATTAAAGTGTACATTTTCAGGGATGCGCTAATTGTTTGTTCAGTTAATTCTAGTACATCGATGTTTGCTGGTTTTGTAATATTTTCTGTTGTGGGATTCATGGCACACGAACAACAAAGGCCAGTGGCGGAAGTCGCTGCATCAGGTACAATATTATTTTTCTTATTGATTATAACTATATGTATCACGTATTAAGTTCGTTAAATAAAATAATTAAAAAATCGAAAAACCCAACTGCGTAAAAAGCGAACTAAACTACGTACATAATAAAAAACTGAAAAGAAAAAACAAGCACTTAGATGTCCGGTGGTCTAGAATTCTATAATATATTATTGAATGAATACTATTGCAGAAAATTAAATATATTTTAGTAATGGAACATGACAACTGAACAGTCGGGATCCATTATTCGACAGCAAATCTAATTTTTTAGACCACCAGATATAGAATTCTAGACCACCGGACATCTAAGTGCTTGTTTTTTTTCTTTTCAGTTTTTTATTATGTACGTAGTTTAGTTCGCTTTTTACGCAGTCGGGTTTTTGATTTTTTTAATTATTTTATTTTATTTTATACTTTTTAGTTATGAATATCTAGGTGGCTAGAGTTATTTTATTTACTAATAAGTAGGTACCTAACTATATAAGTCTTTCGACTGAAGTTGAGTACTCATTAGAAGTTGGAGATGGGCGACCGCGTCAGACATTAGATACTTTAGGTAGGACTACCTATGGTATATTGGATAATATACCTACTAGATACTTTAGTATATGTCCATCCACATTCACACGCACAATCATACGAATTTTTCGTCTTTTCATCGTAAAATTCTACTGTCTAATAACCTATATGTGAGAAAGGTTGTTACGAAACTTTAAATCGATATAGACCCTAAACGGTCAGTCGAATCGAAAAATGCTGAAAGAAAACTAAAAGTGATTTTTAAATATCTATTCAACGATACCCCACTTGACATAGTTTGTTGAATTTCATTTTTTTCATTTTCACAATATGGCGTCCAGTAGTCGCCATATTGAATTTTAATTAACGTCATGTCTTTAGTGACACTCGCCGGACTAAGAAAAATCGATTGACGTGTGAATCATAAAAATCGGTTCAGGCGTTTGGTTTATATAGTGCTTCAAAGGAACATACAAACATACATACATAGACTGTTAAACATAATACCCACTCCTTTGCGTCGCGCAGTCGGGTAATAACTGAACTGAGACATCAATTATTTTATTATTCGTATCTGCATTTAACTTTATATGACATTTTGTTACTTGGAGAAAATTATTTATCTTCTTTGACATTGTGGATTGTAGAGTGTTCTAACATCATCTTATTTACAGGTCCTGGTTTAGCATTTTTAGCATATCCATCAGCAGTACTTCAACTACCAGGTGCTTCACTTTGGTCTTGTCTGTTTTTCTTCATGTTACTTCTCATCGGTTTAGACAGTCAGTTTTGCACTATGGAAGGCTTCATTACCGCTGTCATTGATGAGTGGCCCAAACTACTCAGGCGAAGGAAGGAAATATTTATCGCTATCACGTGCGTGATTTCCTATTTGGTTGGACTTTCATGTATTTCAGAGGTGAGAATTCATTTTAATATAAATCTTTGCTCACAACTTAGTGATCAGCTTCTTTCGGTTTATTTAATGTTCATATCGACGAAAAGCTTTTAATCATCTTTAATTTTTATAAAATGGAGGAGAGGAAGGAAAACCCACCACTTTCCCACGGTTAATCAATATACCGTACACCTCAAAAAAGGAAGGAATACGGGATGGGATCAAGGTGGAATAGGATATAAGGAAATTTCACTCCTGTGATGAGCACCGCCTCCAGAACGTCTACTTGCAATTTTCCGCAGAACTTCGAATAAAGATTCGACACGTGTTTCGCCTCTAAACGAGGCATCCTCAGGATGGTTCGGCTTCAAATGCGCCTTCAATTCAAATTCAATTGCCCCTAAGCAATGAGTCATATAGAAAAGAACTCGATATCATATATTATATCGCCCAATCCAACGGATATAATAAAGAGTTGATCGATAGGATAATTAAAAGAAAAGAAAGTAATATAGTTAAACAGCTTTTATATCCCTCTTCAAAAGAGCCTACAAAATTCACGTGTACTTTAACTTATTTCGGTGACTTGACTGACCGACTACTAGCGAAAATTCTTAGAGTACATGACATTCACTGTGCTTATAGACCAAATAACACACTCAAGACCCTGTGTAATGGAAAAGACAAGCTCAAAACAAATAAAAAGGCCGGTGTTTAAAGGTTAAAATGCGACACGTTTCACAATGTTTACATTGGACAAACGGGTCGCAATTTTGAAACTAGGTACAAAGAACATTTAGCCGCATATAGAAACAACTACCCACATAAATCGAATTTTGCTAAACATTTAATAGATAGTAATCACTGTATAAATAATAATAATACTTTCAAGCCCTTACATATTTGTAGCAAAGATTTCAGGCTATGTATATTGGAACAATTAGAGATTGTAAAGTGTAGCAAACATGGATTGCTGAATGAACAAACAAACTTTAATACATCCCCACTCACCCCAAGTTGTTTGCGTGTCAATAAAAAACATCACAGGAGTAAGATTTCCTTATATCCTATTCCACCTTGATCCCATCCCGTATTCCTTCCTTTTTTGAGGTGTACGGTATATTGATTAACCGTGGGAAAGTGGTGGATTTTCCTTCCTCTAAAAAACAAAAAGTAACACAATACAACAACATTCATATATAATAATAATGGATTTCCGCCATGTATCGCCTAATTCAATCAATTACATCTTTAATTTCACCTCTTCATCATCTTGCTCTTATCCCAATTACTTGGGGTCGACGCAATAGGTCATCTTACTCCATGAAGTCCTATTAGACGTCATTACTGCAGTCACGCCCTGTCTATCCATGTCATACCTCACGCAGTCCATCCATCTTTTCTTTGGTCTTGCTTTACCGGTAAAGTCAACATTAATATTAAAAACTTTCCTCACAACATTACTTTCATCCCGTCTCATCACATGTTTATACCATGTCAAGCTTTCACTCCTTAACTTATCCGTTACTGGTGCAACTTTCAAACTTCCTCTTATTTGTTCATTCTCTTTAATAGCACCTATGAGGGTTGGCAGTATTCGTAGCTTAATATGTGATCAAAAATGCAATAACAGTATTGCTTCATATAAGTGGAAGTTTATTTTGATTTAAATATGATAGAGGTATATCAGATAATAATAGTTAATATATGTATCTTTTCTAGGGTGGCATGTACGTATTCCAAATTCTCGATTCGTATGCTGTATCCGGCTTCTGTCTACTATTCCTCATCTTCTTTGAATGCGTATCCATTTCATGGGCATTTGGTGTAGGCCGATTCTATGATGGTATTAAGGAGATGATCGGCTATTACCCTACTATATGGTGGAAATTCTGCTGGGTCGGATTCACGCCTGCTATTTGCATTGTAAGTAAATTAACTCAACATATTATAATGTTATTAAATTGATATCAAAGATTTCAAATAGTATCTTTTAATTATCTTATATTTCAAATAGTGTTTCAAAAAAATTAGGAATTCGGATACTTCATGGCTGATCATAATTGCATATGATATTTTACCGTTTTCACAAAACTATCTTGAATAATTATAAATCGTTGTGCTATTGTTAATTCATGATCGCTAATATTATTCTAAAATATTAAAAATAATTTACTATAAGTAGTAATTATTAGAAATTACCGTTCAATTACACTTCGTATAGTAAATCTAATTGATAATTATATATAAAATAAATTGTACGACAATCTTTTATAAAATTATTATCTGCTATTTTCAGAGCGTATTCATTTTCAACTTGGTGCAATGGAAGCCAATCAAGTATATGAATTATGAGTACCCCTGGTGGTCGCATGCGTTCGGCTGGTTCACGGCTCTCTCTTCGATGTTATGTATTCCCGGCTACATGATTTACTTGTGGCGTGTAACACCAGGCACTTGGCGAGAGGTTTGTTTATTAAGGCTCAATTTTTTTGTCATTTTGTTTGTAGAATTTCTCGTCTTTTTCACCTAGTTTGGTGAATGGCCCATTTTTAAATCATTTCAAGTCATCATTATTCTCCTGTTCTTATATCAGTTACTTAGAGTTAACACAATGTGTACTCGTATACATTGCAAAAAAAATATTGGCAATAGTTTTATGACTAGCTGCCTGTCTCACTTCAACCCTTCTTGAAAATGTAATTGCTAAGCAAACGGCATCAGGTGGAGTCAGTTCAGGTCGATATGAAGTCGTCTTTTACGACATCCACGAGCAAAGTAAGGGTTGGTAGTATTCGTAGCTGCTATCACATAGCTATGTATGTATAATCCCTATTCAGATCTTCTTTAGTAAATGAAATTATTCGTTATGGATTAACAATACATATGTCATTTAACCCCATTTAGTTCCTGTGGAAGTCATAAAAATCGACTGAGGATTCAGCAAAGATTTGACCAGTAGCACTCTCCTCGACAATTCATAACATGATCTATGATTGCCAACCTACCTGCCATGGGTGACGACTGTCGCATTATTCTCTCTTGAGGATCCCATATCCATTAGTGGATTTAAATGAGCTGATAGAAGGCTGGATGGCGTAAAATAATTACCAATTACAATTTTATACATATAATGTATTATGTTGTTTATAGAAATACCACAAAATCATCCGTATACCTGAAGATGTGCCATCTTTGAGGACTAAGATGCAAGCAGAAGAGCAGGCCAAGCATGCAGCTTAATTCACAATCTACTTAACACTAGGATCTCATTGAGGCAATGAATGGGATTCAAAGTGAAATAAACGTCCTGTTTGGTTATGATAATATAAATACATATTTTACAAACTATCTTCTTAATTCCTATAAGATTACAGATATTCATTCTAAGTTCAGTATTAATAACACAAGTGCTGAGTATTATGGTTGTAATACTTAGCACTTGTACACTGTGTATACTGGTTTTATCCTTTTACCTCAAAGACCTAAATCGATTAACCACGGCTACTGCTTCATATAAACACATTTGATAATATCATCAATAAGAACCCTACCATATAGTACATCTATATAGTAGGATTATGAACTGTATTAAAAAGATGTTAAGAATTATTACGTAATTGGTTATAAATTACTATAGCAGAATTTTTTAATTATTATTTTCATTCCGTGTCGCCAATCTTGGTTCTGATAGTTTTACTTAGACAATTCAAATGTTAACGTCACACGCACAATGAGACCGATCTAATTATAGAAAAAGTTTGCACACAAATCGTAGGTACAAACCTACGAGTCACAAATCTACGATTTGTGACCCCACAGGGTTGTTGTCTTTAAAGCTTTACTATCCAATTACGATTTTGAGTAGTAAATTAAAGGAATTGAAAGGAAGAAATTTAACAATTCGTAATGCGTGAAATTTAACTAATTACAGACAATTTTATTAGTATCAGTTGTTAATTTTGAGTAGTAAATTGAAGAAATTGAAAGAAAGAAATTTAACAATTCGTAATGCGTAAAATTTAACTAATCATAGAAAATTTTATTAGTATCAGTTTGTTAATTTTATTCTTGAAGTTATGGGAATGATTATGACCAAACAGGATTAAAAGCGAGATTAAAATGTATTAATAATTACATTCTAAACTGTCACGCACAATATAAATTACATTAAATGCCAAAATATAAACGTGCCATAATTTTATTATCAAATTATATGACAACGATATTTACAATTATAATAATAATTATGATATCCCCAAATATATTAAATGTAGTCGTATATAAAATATAAATAATGTATAATTATAATAATCGTTATAAATACAATCTTATTTTAAAATATTGAGAATAATTTGAAGACTTTCCGTTTGATGTGCGCCGCGACGCGTTCACGTACTTTTAATTGTACGACTATATTAAGGATAGTTAATATTTAAGTATGTTATATTATTCTATTAGTCTTCCATGTAGCGATTTCAATTAATTAATATTATTATGAGTATATAAAGTATTTACGTAATGTTGTATATTAAATTCTAGTGCTCATTTTGATTATTACATTATGAACCTGGTTTTAGTCAACCATCGTGTACAATAGTGTGCTCGATCAAGCAAAGTACATTGTATTATGTACATATAATTGTGCTGATTCTTTGCATATATTAAGTCTATTAATTTCCAGTTCGTAACCTATTGCAAAATTATTATTGGTTATTACAAAGATATACATTTGATTCATAATAAGCACTAGATGTTAATCTTATTTTTTAAGAAATTGCTATTTAAATATATTATTTTTACGTAGATGATTCTAATATCATGATCCTAAAAGGACTTAAGTATTTGTTCGATGTTAGTTAATAAATTTGTAAGGGTTAAACGCGCTATGGGACTCGCTATTTCGAATCTATATGGTGTTATTTTTAATTATAATGAATTTTATTATTAGATTCAAGTTTATAATTCTGCTAATACAGCGTATATTGCGACCCATTTGTTAGCTTTTCATTATAGGGAGTTCGATGTTTAAGTACGCTGTTATAGTTTTATATAATTTAAAATATTATAAACTGTTTATTGATTTGGTTAATCAGCTTTAGTAAGATAATCATAATTATAAAACATTTTTATTTTAGTGTTATATATATTTACTTTAATCATGTTTTTAATTTTTTTTTGCTTCGATATCTCATTAATAAATAACTAATGAAAAGGTATCTGAGACCAAAAAAAAAACACAAGAAATCTAGAAATCATAATTATATTTATAAACCTTTCTAAAATATACTGTAGGTTTTATAAAATTATGCAAATATTAATAATGATATTTACTTTTATTTTAATCAATATGAAAACCTTTTCTACGAATGTAATCGACTGTCAATTCCTATAACTATATTTATAGTAAATTTACTATTTCATTTATAAATATATACATTTTTTATATACCATTATATTATAAGATAATGAATTATAAACCTGTAACTAAATTAAAATTGTGTACGTATGTAGTGTGTGAACGAAAACTTCGTTATAATTTTTAGCAAATAGTTATATATTATTGAATATAAGATACTCGTAGTCGAGTTTTAATGTTGTTATAGTAATTTAAGAGGAGCGAATGCACAAATGTTTTGGATAATTGACACTGCTCTATAAAATATAAATTGCATTCCATTAACAGTTCACATAACCGAATATAAGATTATTAATGATCACATAACCGAACACTCAAATGTTTTTTACAAATTAAAATTAATTATTTTAGAAGATTTTAAATTATTTTTAATTTTAATTCCTGTCCAATATCCAATACAATTGTGGCTAACATAAATGTGCTTCCAAATATTTAAATGAAGGTATTTTAATTTAGAATTAAATATATAAATTTAAAATGTACTTTACAAGTTATAATTATCAAGTTATTTAGTCGTTTTAATAAGTTGACTGACAGACGATATAATTTACAAAAAAAAAGAACATTTTAAAAATTATATACCTACATCATGGCAACATTAAATATCAGTCTAGATTTAGTAAGCATAGTAAAAATTATTTTAAAATTAACGCATGCATGCAAATGTAGTAAGCGTTACAAAATAAACAATCTAACAACTAAAAGAGACATTCTTATACACTGCCAAAATAATTAAAATAAGAAAAAGTTATAATTATATATGGAATATAATGGACAAAATTTTATATTTATCATTCTGAAAATATAATTATTAATATTTATTATTATTAAGACATATCTGTTGTTAATCAAGCTTCTAAAGATTATTTTAAATTTAAATCTTATATAATGTAGTTAAAATGGTTGAAATATTTAATTAAATGGTAGATGAAATTGATGTTTTTTTTTCACTAACTTTTTTGAGGTATCAGCAAGTAAGTAATGCATTACATTTGAGTGAATTTAAATTGTTATTGCTGCAGGGCCTTTCACCTCAGGATTTTTCCTCTATGCGTAATCGAATTTGATTTATAGTAAGCTTTTTTCAAAATTAGATTTAGTGGGTCCATCCCAGATTTATGCCGATAGTTTAATAAAAAATGTAAAACTTACCTTAGACTGGTAAAACGGCGTAACTGCTAAAAAGGCGTTGGTAGTCAAGTTAGACTCGATGCTAAAAAGGCGTTGGTAGTCAAGTTAGACTCGATGCTAAAAAGGTGTTGGTAGTCAAGTTAGTCTCGATGCTAAAATGGCGTAGGTTGTCAAGTTAGACTCGATGCTAAAATGGCCTAGGTAGTCAATAGGTTTGTGGAATGAAAGGAAAAAATGTGAAATGAAACTTTAAACTATTTTTCTTTTTCATAGTATTCATTCTTAATTTCATAAATATTTTAGAACTGTCGTATGTTTAAAAAAATATTTGTAGGGGGTTATAATTCATCAAAGTTATTTTATAAAAAAAATAAAATAATAATATTTAATTATTTTGAATAATATTTATCTCAAAGATAATTATTTGTCTGGGGCGTCAAAATAGATGATCGCTTGGGGCCGGGACTGGATTTTAGGGTGGGTGGTGTAGTTATTCAAAATTTTATTAGACGATGTCTCCATCCGTCGTGATGTTAGACCGTCTCAACATGACGGTGTGCTCGAATTTGTGCATTGACGTTCAAAGGGAGGACAGCTCTTGTGAAATTTTATCTTCCTAAATCTTTGATGGCTTTTTTAGTTGGGCTATCAACAAATTACAGTGCTCTCTCATTATTATTCACAATGTCATGCTTCTTACCACCATATAATGAATATTCTTAATGTCGTCCCAAAAGATGGTCGCCTTGATCTTTTTGGTCGAATGAGACACTTTAAATTTGTAAGAGGTGCTGACCCTTGTTATGGAACTGGATCTGCTCAGGTTCATAATGATGAACTCAGGTGTCATCAACAGTTAAAATTAACGTCATAATTTCATTATATTGGTTTTTACGGCGTCCCAGTAACTCGCGAGAGTAGTCGATACGTTTTCGTTTTTGAAGCAACGTGAATATTCTCGGCATTCATCTTGAGGACGCTTTAGTCATGCCAACATGCTAATGTCATGCTTCTGATGCTCTATCTAACACCTGAAAACTATTTGTTATTAAAACTGCCACCTTCTTGTACAATTTTCTCGACTTCTTCATTGTTTTCTGGTATGTTGCCATCAATTAGTCGTCCAAGTGGAAAGTCGTTTTCAATTATATCTCTCCTTTGCGTGAAGAGACGCCTTCATTTATATATTATTGTTTTCCATGAACACAGTCCATAAATAGTTAATATTACTTGAAAATCGTTTCGGGTCTTTTTTCTTGCTTGGTGAGAGAAATTTATGATGGCAAGGTATTCAATTATCTACATATTAATTGATTGCTTGCCAATATACTTGTTTAATTATTGATAACTTGAAATCTAATGAATCGATTCAACTGAAACTTGGTATACATGTAAGTATAGTAAAAATAAGATACTTAATCTATATAGAACTTTACCCCTGCTAACTCCACTGTCCGCCATCTTTTTGACTTTCCCTCGTATTAGACATAACTGTCGACTTCTCTATATTTATTTGTAGTACTGCTAGTTGGACAACCTTGATAGTGAGCATAGTAGCTAGGTTTTCCAAAAGTTCTGTATCTTTAAATTTACGGTTATTGATGCATTTGCTGTTGTACTTCTTAGGTAATATCAATGCTAGATTTGGCTCAATCAAAGAGTTTTAAAACATATGTTTCAAAGAAGAGGGGAACAGTTCATCAGTTAGATTCCGGTTCCTCGACTAACAATAAACCTTTCGACTCGAGAGGTTATAAATCTTTCTGAAGTTGTATCAGTTTCATACTTTTGAACTGGATTTAGATAGGTATTGTGACTTTATAAATAATTGTCGTATTATCACTGTTGAATGGTCAATAAAAATGCTCAAACAATAAAACTACCTTTCTTATTAGTATAATCAAACGATAAGCACAGGAACAGTTTTCAGGAATCGATATATCACAAATATCATATTGCCTTAATAATACAGCTTTTTTTAAACAATATTGTTCAGAACCCTGAAAGTTTGAAACTAAATTAATTTTACGATTTCATTTCACTTGTGTTTCACTTTACGGTTATTTTTCCCTTCTACACTATCGTATTTCTAATGGAACATGGTTCAGGTAGGTGAATGAAACAACATAGTGATCGCTAAACAACTTTTAATTCCATTATCTTATGCTTCATTAACTGCATTCTAATCTACCATATATATATATATGTATATATATACCAACATCAACTGGCTCTTATCCCAATTTATTTGGGGTCGACGCAATATGTGTTCGCCTTCCATACAACTCTATCAGACGTCATCTCTGTGGTCACTCCTTGTCTATCCATGTCATGTTTCACGCAGTTCATCCATCTTTTCTTCGAAAAAAAATGTCTTTATATTTCTCTCGTACAAAACGCCAATTTCATATGTAAGGACCTAATATAACGTGAAAAGCACCGCACTAGTATGGCCCGGCTTCGTGCTTCCCACTCACAAGAGCAAAGTGAGGCAGTCTGTGAAAATCGTCAAGTAAATCTCGCAGATCAACAATTAGGTAAAAAAATGTCGTCTTGCTGGCACGTCATTAAAATATTTGTTTTTTTTTAATTTATATTTTATTATAAAAACATCATCATCACCATCTCAGCTCATATAGGTCGCACTGTTGGGCTCGAGTTGCCTCCGTAATGGGAGGGAGAATTGACCTACTATACCACGATGGTCGGACGTAATGGTATAGAATTTTGTTTCGAGTTTTCCTTCTCTTGCATAGATGTTATATGTGTTCCATATCCCTTAGTCGTATTTTACGATCACCCAGAGATAAGATAGGAGTTGTGAATTGTATTCTTACTCCGTTAGCACATGGATGGATATAAATAGAAACAATAACTTAATAATTTTGAATTACTCGAAATCTGCTCATTCATTGACTGTTAGGCGGAACGAAGTGTGCCGGGTGGTTAGTAACTTATAACTCTTTCTAGAGAAAGAGGAGGAAGACATCACATCGCTAATTAGCAGGACACATTAAAATACACCTCTTATTCATGGCTCGCTTGTTCGTTTTGTGGATACACTTGTAAAGGAGTAGAAAGTGAATGTCAAGTATCTGTCAATAAAATTCTTATAGCGGTTAAGGGTGTAGATCGTGAAAATCACCGAAAAGAGTGTTACGATTTTTCATATTTAACCTATTTACATATGATTGATATCAATGATAATTTGTATATATTACAATCAAAGACCAATAAGTATGTTCATGCTTATATTAAACTCTTAAACCTAATAGTTGTTATATAATAAACGTCAACAAACGCACAAAATTGAGTAAAAATGCAAAAACATGACTTCGTATTTTTCAGATTTAACCCCATAAATCAACACAAATTGATAAAAAGAAACACTTTTTGAACACTGAAGAAACCAATAAGTATAGTTGTATACTTCTTTTTATACCTTTACAAACAAAGACTTCCTCTTTTAAAGCCCTAAAATCTAGATATATTTTAAGGTAAATTTTTCATACACAAATGTATGGGATAAAGCGTTCGTTTCATTCGTGCAATCTCGGTGGTCACTAACGGCAGTTCCTTTCTGTAAGTGAACGCGACACCACGCTTGTCGGCTGCAGACAGCAGAATTACGTATTGTGAATTTGTGTTTTTTGTAAAAAACTGTAAGTATAATATTTTTATAATTAATTTATTTTCAGTTAGTAGAAAGTATCGATATAATGAATGTCTGAAAGAAAACCATGATGGAACTAGATATAAATCGTAAAAAATACAATATCTACACTAATTATAAAGAGGAAAGATTTGGATTTTTGTATGTAACGAATAAACTCAAAAAGTACTGGACCGATTTTAATAATTCTTTTATCATTCGAAAGCTACATTATCACTGAGTAACATAGGCTATTTTTTTCGCAGGACTGATTGAATTTGAGTGTCATGCCAGGGAAAAGAAAGTTTTGTACGCATTATAAAAATATGAAAGCCAAAAGATCTCGGAATAAAATGTAAGTTCCTCCCTACTTATTTATTATCGCATTTGAACAGGATACATTACAAAGCTAATACAATATGTCATATGATTTAGATCGCCCGATTCAGACATATACCTACAATAACATGTAAATATTGGTTTGTATTATCTATATCTATACTGATAAATAAAATTGAAGTATCTGTATGTAATATCAAAATAATAGGATTTTTTTAAAAAAAAAAGGCGATACGGAGTTCGCCGGGTCAGCTAGTATTGTCTAAATATCAAATTGTGGAAGTAGGTAGGCGACAGCGCAACTTTGTCGACATACCTATACCTATACCGCCAAACAGACGCGAGGCGACTATCATCTGGCTTAGGGTTGTACAAAATAAATAAAAAGTGGATAATATTGATGAATAATATTTCCAGTATTGAAAATAAAGAAAACCTTGGGGCCGAGACTCTGAGCAACAATGCTACGCGCTGTATAGAGGTAAGTTGTTATACGTAATTCTTGTAGACTTGTTACATAAATAAACAAACTACTTAGTTAGTGATGGGCGAAGACAAAATCTCAATACCTACCTATAGATTTTTTCTTGCAATATTTATTATTTTCATCGAGAGACAAACACCTTAGTACCGAAATACTTCTCAATTACTTTCTCAAAAGAAAATTTACGTTCAAATAGGTGACGTCATAAAAAAACAATACCTAATGCGTAAAGAAATTATAATTTCTATTCATCAGGAACCTAATATTGTACTAATTCTTTTGCATTTTTTTAAATTTTTAATTATTTTTTATAAAAAAAATCAAGCCATTATCTTTCTTTACAGGAACTAGTTATTGAAAACGTCCAAGAGGGAAAGGTGGATGAAATGGAAGTTGGGCGTAGAGTTGTAGACGTTTCTTTTTTTTTAAAGCTCTTCAGGCCATAGGGGACCACGGTCCAATGGATTGTAAGTTAAGTTACCTCAGTATAATAGGTGAAGTAAAAGTTGGTCTGGACTCAAAACTCATCATGAAATGTAGTATGAAATTTACTGTGTGTTTGATTGAAAAGAAAGAAGATAGAATGGAAGTGAATCATCAAATTGTATCATCATCTGGTGGGAGCTACTATCAGTTAAAAACATTAACTGCCGCAGTAGCCCTACCAATCATGTCACCTTCATTATACAATGAAATTAATAATACGGTTTGCGATTGGTGGGAAAAGACAGCAGCACATTCCATGGCAGAAGCTGTCAAGGAAGAAGCGGAGTACGCAGTGTCTATAGGTAGTGTTGATAAAAATGGTACACCATTAATATCTGTTGCTGTTGACGGTTGTTGGAGCAAGAGATCTTATGGTAAGAATTTTCCCGCCTTGTCCGGCGCAGCTGCGATAATTGGCATTAAAACTAATAAAGTATTGTTTTTTGGAGTTAAAAATAAATACTGCGTAGTTTGTGCACGAGCCGCAAAGAACGACAGTCAGCCCTCGGAACACCGTTGTTTCAAGAATTATTCGGGATCATCTACCGGTATGGAATCGACCATAATAGTTGAGGGGTTTAAACGTTCCATTGTTGATCACGGTGTAATTTATAATAAATTTGTAGCAGACGGCGATTCCAGTACTTATAAAAAAATATTAGATTCGCGACCGTACGGTAATTTAACAGTAGAGAAAATTGAATGCAAAAATCATCTTTTACGAAACTACTGCAATAGCTTGGAGAAACTGTCGAAAGACACTAAGTATCCTTGCGAATTGCAGAAATTCCTAAAAGAAAGGTATTTGCGTTTAAGAACGGGTGTAAAATGCGCTATTAAATATTGGGGCGATCAAAATCAGTCACTCGAAGAAAAAATAAAAAATCTTAGTGAAGATATCCTAAATGGTCCACAACACGTATTTGGTAATCACCAATATTGCAAGGAGTATTTCTGTAGACCTGATACTCGTCGAATAGAACCTGTTGGGTTGCTTCCAGCAATTGTTGGATGCGGATTAATGGACGCGGTACACATTTTAAGTAAAAGACTGTCATATCATTCTAGAAGTTTAATTCATAATTGTACAAGTAATATAGTTGAAAGTTTTAACGCTGTGATTGCCAAATTAGTAGGGTGTAAGCGTGTAAATTATTCTTCCCGTGGTTCTTATGCGGGCCGATGCGCAGCTGCTGTTGTGTCTTTTAATACAGGATCGATTGATAGTAAAACTCATGAAGTAATATTTAAATCTAGTCCTAATCCTTTGATCGCGAAAGTGGAAAATTGTAATCGTAGAATCCGTTTAATTGCTAAACCTAAATTAAGATTAAAAAAGAGCCACAGCGCTGTATCGAAAGACGCTCACTATGGATCAAACTGCGAAAAACCTGATCTGAGTCCAGAATTATATGAGAAAGCCAAGTCATCTTTTTTAGCCGATTTAAAGTTGTCTTGTGCTGAAAGAGAGGAGCTTGAAAGGTCGACCCATTTGCAAAGAAGTAGTTCTGAGTGGATGAGTACAAGGAGAAAATTACTAACCTCATCATCGTTCGGGGAAGTTTGTAAAAAACGAGAGAGCACAAGTTGTGCTGTTCTTGTTCGTAAAATCGTTTATGGTAGTAATATCTCCAGTTTGCCTGCTGTTCTTCGTTTTCGATACCGTACCGTAGTACGGTATCGAAAACGAAGAAACCGCAATTAAACAGTTAGAAATTCAAGAGAATATTAGTATACAAGGTTGCGGTTTGTTCGTCGACGATCAATATGAATTTCTTGGTACTACACCAGATGGCATTTATGCAAACGGTTTAATTGAAATTAAGTGCCCACATTCTTTAGCTGGCATGACTCTTGATGAAGCAATGGCCAAACATACCTTTTGGGTTAAGGACAAGGCTTCCAAGGGTTATGTCATAAATAAAAATCATAACTGGTATATCCAAATTCAGGGACAGGTACATATTACTAAAAGAAACGTTTGCATGCTTGGCATCTGGTTTGGTGCTACTGTACCTATGAAAGTTTATATTATAGAAAAGGACGACAAATTTTGGGAGGAGAAAATGGAGATGAAATTAGTTAGGTTTTATTACGATTGCCTACTTCCAGAATTAGTTGATCCTCGGCAGTCACGAAGCATGCCCATTCGTGACGCGCCCAGTATCATAGAGGCTATGAAAGAGAGGAAAGAAAGAGCTTTACGTGTTATGAAAGAGAAGAACGCCTAATGATTTTGAAAGATACAGGTAACTTAACTACCCAGCCAGTCGATTCACGTAAACACGCCAGTCCAAAAGTCGTTTTAACTTAGGAACTTAGAAATCGCCTTTTGGTTTTCTGTTTTAAACGCACTTACTTATCTAGTCTTGGATTGTCATAAATCTTCCAATAGCTCAATTACTATACAATATCTGAGTTACCTGGTGTAAAGAATCATAAAACTCAGGTGTCTATTACAGGCAGTAGTTGGTTCACGTCTAGAATTGATTATTCTCAATTACCCCAAGTCCTTTTTGATGGCACGACTATTCCGATCAGTAATCAGGTTAAGGATTTGGGCATAATTATTGACTCTAATTTAAGTTGGGGTCCGCAATTGCAAGAGGTAAGCAGAAAAGTATTTGCCTCTGCGGGAGTTCTAAAAAGGCTTCAAAATTTTCTGCCCACTGCCACTAAAATTACGCTTGCTAATTGTCTATTATAACCCATTTTAGACTACGCTGATGTTAGCTACTTAAATCTTGCTGAATATCAACTAGACAAGCTTGAGCGTCTCCAAAATCTTGCAATAAGATTCATATTTGGATTACGCAAATATGACCATGTTTCACAGTTTCGGCACCAGCTCAAATGGTTACCTATACGTCTTCGTCGGAACACTCACATTCTCTCTCTATTATACACTGTATTATTTACTTCTTCAACTCCTTCCTATCTTAAAGCTCGCTTTGAATATCTGCATGATACGCATAATAGGAATTTAAGGTCATCAGATAACATGAAACTGAAAATGCCACTGCATTTTACATCATTTTCTGAGAAATCGTTCACAATCACGGCGGTACATCTGTGGAATGAACTTCCGCTAGATATAAAACGCTCTAAGACCCTGGCCACATTTAAAGTAAAACTTAAAAATCATTATCTAAAATTGATCAGTTAGTATTTGCTATCTACTTTATTATATAACCTAGATTTATATTATTACTTTACTAAGCTTCACATTTATTAAGTTATCAAGCGCGTTATAATATTTATTTTATATATATTTATATATGTGTATGTGTATATGTATATATATGTATATGTGTGTATGTATATATATATTGTATGTATATGTTTATTTATATATTTTATTCATAGTTAAGCAGTACACCTACAACTACCGCTCTTTCCTTACATGTTTCCATCCAAAGGTTGCCTGGCAGAAATCGCTTTTAGCGATAAGGCCGCCCATTGTACTATCTCCGCTTAGAATTGTTATTATAAATGTATTAACCTAGGTGTGCAATAAAGTATAAATAAATAAATAAATAAAAATTGGTTCAAAAATACAGCGAATTGAGAATTCTCCTTTTTTTAAGTCGGTTAAAAGGGCTAAATTTGCAAAAAACGAAGTGACGTCACTGCGCTACGGTTTTTATTACTTACGTGAATCGGGCAGCTGGTAACGTTTTCATTCTGATAGGTTTTGTGATAGCCATTGATTTTATCATCAAATTAGCAGAAATCAGAACTTGATCCGTAATCGAATGAAAAAACATTAGAATTTTGAACTCATATTTCGTTATTGTTTAATTACATACTTTTAATTAGTATATTAATAATTTACAAACTTCTGTTAAAATTAGTAAATAAATGAATTAAATTTTTGTACAACCCTAGCACGCTTTTGAGATAGCGAGTAATGGCGACTCATATTTGTTATTTTGTAGTAAATAAATCATTTTTATACTTGTGTTTCATTTATTGACATTTTTTTTAAAACCCTAGGATTTTTTTTAGATATCGACGAGGTGATCGTAAACAAAAAGTAAGTATTTGAGTTTACGCAATAGGCACATTTCCTTGCGTAGAGATAAACACACTTCCTACTGAATTTGAAATTATTTTATTGAATGAATATTTTACGAATTAGAATAAATTTTGGTAGTGAAATTACAAATAAATACATAGTTGGAATTTTAGGTAAGTAGAATACAAAAATGTCAGTCCGGACCTGCTCTTGATTGTATATTATATTATAAACTAGTAACCCGCCCTCGCTATCTTCGGCAATATTCACTTAAATTACATACTATAAAAAGCATATTGATCTATAATAAATGCACAATTTATTTAAGGTACTTAATTGGATAAGGATTAATGCTGTATTGTATAAAATCACTTAGTAAATAATCATTTTTTAGTAGAGGATAAAAAATGGTTATGGTGGGTTATCCCTAAGAGATAGACATATGCCATCGTGGACTTTTTTGTTGAACTTTTTAAGATGGATAATACTGTTGTACATTATTTTTGTCTATCTCGTAGGGTTCAGCCAACGTTTGCAATATAAGCGCAAAAAAACGTGCTTATTTACGACATCACATTAGAAACCTCTAAATTAATCAGCGTTTCTCTACTATATTATGCATGTATTATACATATAAACCTTCCTTAAGAATCATTCTATTTATTAAAAAAAACTGCATCAAAATCCGTTGCGTAGTTTTAAAGATCTAAGCATACATAGGGACAGACAGACGGCGGATAGCGACTTTGTTTTATACTATGTAATGTAATGATAGAAAAACATAAAAATTGTGTCTCAACTACTCTTATTAATCTATTAATAAGAATCAACAGCTAGTTTCCAAAAATTCAACGTTATTGTTATGCTGTAAATATTCAAGTTCAATAACAATTTCTCAACGTGGAACGTTTGTTGCAAAACATTTTGAAAATCGCGCTCTCTAGGTCATTCATCCGCCCCGTCGGATGTTACATTAAACTTTGGCGCTGCGGGCGCTCGAAATCGAGATCTCAGGCCAACAATCTACACCCTTAACTAAGACTAATTAGTTCATTCAATTATTTGAAGCACATATAAATATATAACTAGGTTGTGTTAAAAGTACTAATAAATAATAATCATTTTATCTACATCCTGTTTTACACGTTTTCCTTATTTTTAAGTATATATAAGATATAACGGAGGCTGGGCGCCATTCTGGACTCGATAACACTCTTGGTAGCTATTGTTTTAAAATAACTAGTTTAACTTTTTGGCTCATTATTTTCTAATAATGAAGCTCCTATTGTGCGTACTTGTTTTGGGTATTTCGTGTACAGATGCCAATAGTAAGTTTCTTTATTTTTCATTAATTATGGAAACAGATTCATTTGTAGCTTTTATGTTTGCATGATACCAATTTATAATTTATACAAATTACTGAAATTTAACATTTAATACGCCCGATTATCTATAAAAACCCGATTACGAGCGAAAAATGATTGTCACAAATGGGATTCGAGCCCACGCTTATTGGATATCTGTTCCAATTGTGCTGTCAGTTACCCCACAGTGAACTATTTTAGGACATTCAATTCTCGCATCGTATTATATATGAAATAAATGGTATTCCTAAATGTTGTGCACATCTGTAATTGATATAAAGACTAGTTTTAAGGCATTGGAATGATCTTAGCATATGTTAGTGTTTATGTCGTAGATGAGCCTTATATAAATAAATAAATATATAGTGTAAGTGGCAGTACGGTTGGAATGGCTTTCCAATAAATGTGGGTTCGAATCCCACTTGTGACAGTCATTTTTCGCTCATAATCAGGTTTTTATATTATAATTAAACGTTTTCTGTGTTTTTTATTAATATTTTTTTATTTGTGCCTTTGTTATGACACTACCGCGGTCGTGTACGTTGCATTAAAACTTTATTTATAGTTATTTCTTCATAGTTAATATTATTTAATAATTGTTCATCATTATATTTTACATCGACCTGGACCAACTTTGCATGATGCCGTTTGGTCAACAATAACATTTCTAAGAAGGGTGGACGACAGCCAGGCCAATGCTTATAAAACCATTGCCTATGATAGTGGTAGGAACACGCTGTGGACAGTTCTCCGTCTGCAGCCGCGGGCCGGTCCGTCCGGGGTAGTACCACACTCTCGCAGAAAATCGACGTCTGAGTAATGGCAATGTGCTATTGTGCTTCGTTCGGTGAGCGAGAGAGCCGGAAGCCCAGCCGGGGTGGGTTCAGGGTTTGAACTGGTAGCAAGCGGCCTACTTGTACCATTGGTATTGCAAAGGTCCATGGGCGGCAGTGACACTTACCATCAGGTGTGCTATCTGCTCGATTGCCACCACAAATAATAAAAAAAAATGCAATAAGTATATATGACGGAAGAGGAGTACATATTGTGTCGACCCCAAGTAATTGGGACAAGAGCAGTAGAATGATGAAGACGATGATTCGTTCATCATTACATATATATTTTGGCAATAGTTTTACGACCTTTCTGTAGTTAATTCTACTTAGAAATGTCAGTTTGGACGGACAGTATTAGATGAAGTTAGCCTAGATCTTTGTAAAACTTGTGATCATCTTGTATGACACCCAGGAGCAATGAAAGCATTAGTAGTATTTGTAGCTGCTATCGCATAACACTAAAACGTAAAAGACGATTGAATATTCAAGACAAGGAAGACTAGAAATAAAATCATTCATCTTTTTGCCGTGGAAGTCATTAAAACCGGCTAAAGGATCACCAAAAGTATGAGGAACTGCGCTCTTCTAAGAAACTTATATCAATCATCAACTATGATGGCCAATAATTTACTTATAGCGATTATACTATTATCCTATCCAGGGGTATTTTATGTCCAATAGTGGACTTCAGTGGGCTGATGAATGAAATAATTAAAATACCTACTTATCAAATTGATATTCATCATCTCAGTTCATAGCAGAGCCTAAGCTCCCTCACAATGAAAGAAAATTGACCTTCCTTTTTGTTTCATTTCGAGGTTTTTCTTCTCTTGCAAAGATAATATCTGTACTACTCTGTCAAGAAAGTACCGGGAAAAGATCAATAATACACAAAATGTTTGTTATTAATCGAAATTTATTATATCCCTTCAAAGTATACTCCTTCAGAAACGATAAACTTATGCCAACGAATAATCCAATCATCAAAACATTTTTTAAACGCTGTTTTCAGAATTGAGTTCATTTCTCGCCGCGATTTCTCCTTTATGTCTTCTACCGATTGAAAACGGGTGCCACGTGGTGGTAATATGAGTTTAGGAAAAAGAAAGAAGTCGGTTGGAGCCATGTCTGAGAATATGGTGGTTGCTCAATGGTATTTGATGAGTGTTTGGACAAAAATTCGTTCACAATGATGGCCTTGTGCGAAGGCGCAAAATCCAAGAATTTTCTTTCCTCAAATCTGGCCTTTTTCGTCGAATTTGCTCTCTTAAACACCGCATAACACTCAAATAATATTCATTATTTACCTTTTAACCTTCTGTAAAGAATTCCGAGTGCACAACACCGCAATAGTCAAAGAAAACAGTCAACATGACTTTGACCTTTGATCGGCTTTGGCGTGGTTTTTTCGGTTTCAGTTCAGTTGGAAGTCGCCCCTCCGAAGCTTGTTGACTAGTTTGCATGTGAAACTCATAAACCCACGTCTCGTCACCAGTAATAATGCGTTTCATGAATGTTAGGTTGGAATTGACTCGTTCTATCATGTCCTCAGCGACTCTCATGCGATTGAGTTAGAAAATTCAGATCCTTTAGGACTAGCCGATCGGAAATATGTTTCATACTCAAATGATTATTTAAAATGGTACGGATCGACTCGTGAGACATAGTTCGGCGGCTATTTCTGTCAAAGTTGAATGAGGATTTTCATTTTCTATTTCCTTCACTTTTGCAATGTTAACTTCAGTTGCAAACGTTGATGGCCTACCAGAGGGAGGCAAGTCTTCTATCACATCTCGATCGCTTTTGAACGCTTTGTACCACTCATAAGCACGTGGTTTTGATAAAGTCGATTCACCGTAAGCTTTTTGTAACATTTTCAGTGACTCCGAACACTAAATTCCATTGGCGATGCAAAATTAAAGACAAACTCTTTGTTCGATGTTTTTGTCCATTATGAAATTCGCAATACACACTATTATAGATATGATGTAACTAAAAACAGCACTGTATTTAATATAAATAACAGATGCATCTCAAACTCCGCGCCAAAATGGAAAACAATTGTGCCAAACTAACAACAACAAAAAAAATACAAAAATTTGTATTTGGAACCATAAACAAATCTTGCATTTCCGTTTCGTTCTTGATTAAATGTATATCTCCTTTACGATATCATTCGCAATAAAGATGGTGAATTGTATTTTATTTTGTCACTACATGTATAAAAAGTTGCTATAATCAAAATCTATTAATGATATCGAAAACTGATTGTCACATTGTTAGTGTTAGAACATAACAATATTTTTTATATTGCATATTACCAAAACTACTAATAAGACTAAAATTATAATTTCATTTTTGTTTATAATACCAATAAGTAGTAATTAAAAGAACACCTATCATGTCATCATTGTCGAAAACTACTAAAACTGCAAAATGATAGTAACAACGTTTGAAATAAAATTACTCTTATGGATTCTATCGCGTTTGTATTTGATTTTTAATTGCACGACGTTTCGAACACTTTACTGTGATCATAGTCACGGGAGGACTAAGGTATCTTATTTCTGATAAATAAATTTATATCTACCCTATAAGATATTCAATTTTGACCTACATTTTAATACAAATTAATTGCCAGTACAAAAAGAAAATGATTCTATATATAAAATTTTTTATATTGTTAATTAATTTTATATTTAATTTTATATTGTTTATGATCTGTTATTATTAGTGTTTAATTTATGATAATTATTGTTGTGGCAATTTACAATTTTAGAAAAACTAACAAAAGCTATTTAGCTACCATCGGATCTGAACGCGGCCACACTGAGAAAGATGCGGCGAGAAATCTCAGGAGGGATAATACTACTTTTATTATTGAATTTTTGAATGGCGGCCTACTTTGTCTTACTAAAATTAATTAAATTAAAATTTTAAAATTTAGCTATTATTGTGGGTCTAATCTATACAATAAGTGCTCACAGTGTCTTTGCAGTCTTGTGGTGGTTTTCTTTGTTTTATTTTTAATTCAGTAAATGACAGGATCCCAGCTTGATGATAATACCCATCCAACTTCTCTATTGAAATTTTTGTGTGTTTTAATTTCAATAGCCTCGTGAACCATTCTAGCCGATACCGATACCTACCGGTGTTATTTTGCAAGGATTTGTGGTTTATCAAACCTGATGTAATGGTGGGTACTGTCCTGACTATGGTCACAGACTGCAGACTTACTGTAACGACGGTGCTTCACATCAGCTATATGTTCCTTGATCCGAGTTCTTACAGATTTCTTTGCTTGGCCTCTATATAAACAAGACCACAATCACAGTCTAGTTTATAAATAGTCTAGTTATACAGTGTATCGCAAGGCAACCCAGAAAGACATTAAGGGATGTAATATGCATATGACATTTGTACAAGAGAAGGAAATATCGCGATATAGTAGGTAAATTTCCCTCCCATTATGGAAGAGGCTTGAGCCCAACAGTGAGACATATGTGAGCTGAGATGATGATAAGATGATGAATTATTAGAATTCCTTAATTGGTGCATAAAAAATTAATACTTATTACATTATTATTGCAAAAAATAAATAAATGAGTTCAAAAATGCTTATCACATTCTTAACGTGCGTAACATTATTATATGTAATAATTAGTTGTTTTTAACTCTATTGTTAGGAAATATAATAATGCTTATCGCGTTATTATTACCTATAGCTGCTAATTATGACCACAAAATTCTTATCAATTTATTATTGAAAAACTATTTTTTAGACTTTAAAATGATTAACACATTGTTTGTGGTCTAAACTATTAATTAGTGCATATAATTTTTTAATTGCCTCTCATATAGTGACAGTTTTAGAATATAATCTGCCACTACTTAATGTTTAATGGCAGCAGTAAAACAGTCGTCGATGAAGATCATCAATTTCAATGACTTTAGTATAGTGTGTCGTAGTGGCTACGAATACTACAAACTCTTCCATTTCTTCTAGGCTTAAGACGACTAAGAGTGTACTGTTTCATAGCAGAGGACTTGACAGACAGAAATACAATTAACAGATACAGATGATATTCACACTCAGAGAAATACTTCGTGATATTGTACTGCATGGGAGCCAGCCAGTTAAATAATGTTCTCGTACTGTTTGACCAACTCCGTAATAGATAGTCCAAAGTTTAAAACATTGAAGAGGAAATTTTACATTAATTAAGCTCAAGGAATGATCAACACCAAATAAATTATACAGAAACTTCTGTCGCGTTGATTAATATGTAAGAAAGAAGGCGATGGTACAATTGTCATGCCTCAAGGACTAAGTCAATAGATTCACAGTGATTCTGTAGATGAAAGTCCATGTCCAGCAAGAACAAATTATAGATAACCACAGACGAATTCTTTATGTGAACAATAATATATTTTTCATTTTGTCTTCCTTAAAAAGTAGCGCAACATGGAAACCGTTCCCGACTTTAGATTTTAGCTTATAAGGCCTTTTTTTCTTGCATATGGTGACAAATGAGCAAGCAGCATACCTGATGGCAAGTGCTAACGCCGCCCATGGAACATTGCAATACCAGGGTTACAGTTAGGCCGTTGCTAACCCCAAACTCACTCAGAAAGCTGGGTTTCCAGCTTTCTCGCTCACCGAAAGAAACGCAAAAGCACATTGCCATTGCTGAGACATCGATTTTCTTCGAGAATGTGGTCCATCCCTGGGTAGACTGACGCTCGGTTGTAATCAATAAACTGTCAACTATGTCACCCTACCACTATTAAAATAATACTTACTCGTCATCATCATCACCATAGGCTGTGTAGTAGCGGCTACGAGTACTACCAACACTTACTTTGCTCGTGGATGTCGTAAAAGACGACTAAGAGCTTGTGGCGACTATCCGCCACTACCTCATATTGGACCGCAACCCAACAATTCAAACCAATCCGCTCCGCTAATGTATCTTGGACCATACCGTAACATCACCTGATATATCACCTGATGTATCAACTAATGTACCTACGGCGAGGCGCGCGACGCGCGCGACGCCGCCGACGCTCGCTTCTCGTGAACGCCACGATTAACCCGCTTATCTGATATTATATTATTCGCTCGCATATTTCTTATCATTGTATTTAGTTTTATAATAATTCATTGTATATAATATTCAGTTCATTAAATTATTAATCTAAATAATAACAGTCTTCGCTCTTGTTCATCTTCTTCTTTCATCTTCCTGCTTAAATATAATATATGATTTGGACAATACAATAGTAGGATAGTCAATTACTACACGCCATCCTACAAGCTTTACATCGACCTGGACCAACATCACAATGAACATAGATAGATATAGATACATAGATGAATCAATTACTTGAGGTCGACGCAATATGTACACGTAGAAATCGCTTAAGTTATTGGCAATAATTTAGAGAGAGTTAGAGAGAGAGAGAGAGACATAGAGAGAGATATTTGTTTCTTTTTCATTATCAAATAGCTTTATTTTTCAAACCAGTTCGAAATTTAAATAAAACTCTGATAAGTCGTCTCCTTGTTGGCTATTTTTTGAAGTAAGAAATCATTCCATTTTTAAAATACACAATAGATATGAATTTACCATACATATTTATTTGGCCGCTAAAACACGACAGATATGGATTTTCATACATTTTTTGCTGGCCGCTGCTCACATGTATTTGGTCAGTACAGCAATGTTGATTTATCTCGAAGAAGGTTGTCAAAATAATATTCAAATTTCCAAGCGTGTTTGAGAAAAAAATATTTTATCGCAAAAAATTATCGATATACCCAAATTTATACTAAAATATTTATTTAACATTAGATATGTATATTGTACAAACTATAAGTAAACTTCACAATACAACAATCAATATTTATAATTATCTCAGCAGTTGCGTTCCAGAATGTTTGATTCGTATGTGTTAGCGTATTTTGTCTTATTGCTCCCATTATTTTGTACAATTTCCTAACATTTACAGCCACTACTCCACTATTGAGTCTCGATACATAGGCTATCCTAGACACTAATTCCTTTTTTAGAATCCAAGTTGTATCTATGTCTAAGATTAAGGCATTTAAACAACCAAACTCATCGGATTTATAATCTTAATATATATTTTAATATATATAAATTACTCGTCACGTTGTTTGTCCGCGATGGACTTCTAAAGTACTTAACCGATTTTAATCAAATTTGCACAGCTTATGTAGTTTGATCCAACTTAAAACATAGGATAGCTTTCATCTCAATTTATAGTCGCAATATTATTTTATTGCAATTTATTTGTCTATTAATTGACAGTCACAATTATCTGTTATCTCCAAACGATTCTAACAGATGGCGGTATCTGTTGACTGGATTGAGATGACGCTATGTTAAACGTACAAACGTTTCATATAAGCTACAATTTATTAGCATAAATAAATAACCACCATGTATTACTGAGGCTACCTTAGCCACAGCAACACGTGGCTGGGTCTGCTAGTATTAAATATAGAATCAAGCAATAATAAAATAAAAGAATTGCAAGGTTTTATGAAAATATCTTAAAGTAAATCCTTAATGAGTATAATGTTGATATCGATTTACCTCACCAATATTAAAGCTGCGTTGAATGTTAAAACATGTTGTTATTGATAATATAAATTATTAGAAAATGGAGGAAAGGAAGGAAGAGCCACCACTTTCCCACGGTTAATCAATATACCATACACCTCAAGAAAAGAAGGAATACGGGATGGGATCAAGGTGGAATAGGGTATAAGGAAATCTTACACTTATAATGAGCAGCCTCTAGAACTTCAATTTGTAATATACAACTTGTTTCAAATTCACCACTGAAGCACTAAAACTGATTTCTTATTTTAGTTATATATATATATATATATATATATATATATATATATATATATATATATATATATATATATATATATATATATATATATATATATGTATGCGATGAATAATACCATTTTCGTATTTTGTTAATTAGATGGAGATCTCGAAGGAGTATCGCGTTGGTCTTCGGTCTACGATTCCGTTGGTCTGAATTTCACGTCTTCGTAAGTACCAGTCTGTTTTTCATCAACATTTAATTTGAAACTTAAAATAATATTATTTAGTTGAATATCATCATCGTCATCATCTTAGCCCACATAAGTACCGTTGTTGGGCTCGAATCTTCTTCATATTGGAAAGGAAATTGACTTCAGTCTCATTTTTTCATGAAGAAAGGAGTTGAATTGACATTTGTTAGATTTATTAGCCGTTGTGGTTTGAAAGTAAGCTTACATTAGTTATATAACGAAATTGCATTGTAAGAATATGATAAGAAATTTCATGGAATAATAATGCTGTAAGAGATGATGGAAACGCCCTGATGTTGGTAAGATATTGAAGAAACATGTTTTTAATACCAAATAGGAGTGGTTATTAGAATTTTTCGTAGCTCTGTCTCATCAAGTTTTCAATTTTTTTAAACCTTTTTCATTAGTTTTATTAAATTTCCATAAATCTTTTCTAAATGTTTATCCATATTCCATCGATCTCCTCGGCGATTTCCATTTTCTTTTTATTGCTTATGATGGCAAACGAGGAGACAGCATACCTGATGGTTAGTGTCACTGCCGCTCACGGACCTTCGCAATACCAAGGGTATAGCTAGGCTGCTGCCTACCTATACAAACCCCAAACCTACCTCAGTTGGGCTTGGGGCTTGTATTATTTCCATACATTCACTTCGATGTTTATATTCTAAGTGGATTCTCAACACTACTCCCATCTTTAGTGCTCACTTACATTATCTAAACTCATGTACAGTCCAATACCATGGATGGATGGATGCCAATACCTAGGAGGGCAATTAATTAATCTAATATTATACGCTGGGTTGATTTAGCATTTTGTTCTGAGGTTTCTTTCTATTGTAAAGATATTATCTGGATATTATAATGCTTAGTCATATTAAAAAAAATGTGGGCAAGAAAGAGGCTAGTGAATTGTATTCCTTTGCCGTAATCATGTGGAAAGTTCACTTCTAGTGTAAAAGGAATATTTTAAACCTATTACATTTTCATGGTTTTAAATTCAGTGGTTTAAAAGTTGTGCTGTGTGGTAGCGGCTACGAATACTACCAAACTTTACTTTGCTCTTGGATATCGTAAAAGACGATTAAGTCTTATAATGACCTGGGCCAACTATATCTGATGCCGTTTTGGTCAATAATTACATTCCCAAGGAGACATGAAACTATTGCCAATATTTTTTTCAATATGTGCTATCAAAGAAGAGTAGGTACATATTGTATTGACCCCAAGTAATTGGGATAAGAGTAGTAGAATGATGAAGTAAATAAATGTATCACCATAGAGTTTCATCCAGGACACTTTAGTCACGCATTTACTCTGCTTATACATTTAGGAGATGATAATTGATAATTTGAAAAGAATCAATGAAGATTATTTTGTCTCTAGACATACATTGCCTCTCTATTATTCACGTCATTTCAAAGATTTTCCTGTAGATATACGGGTTAGAAGTTTATTTACTCGTAGCGAATAGAGATCATGTCAATATCTATTATTTAGAAAATTAGCAGACGAATTGTATCGAAACTGGTTTATTTCATAATACATTTTTGTAATTGATGTATATTTTTATCATTGTGATAATGATATCTGATATGGTATCAATATTAAATACCTAATACTTGTTCATATATAACATTTATTTTTTATAGGAACAGTGACATTTCTACCACACCTGAATATAACTATAAAATGAATACAACTACTGATTACGAGAAAGTTAAAAAAGGTAAGGTATACCTTCATTCTTTTTATTTTTCAGTTGAAATTTTTGCACACCAAAAGAGATATGTATAACTCGTAGTTTCGTTTAGTATAAAATCATTAATATCACAATAATTTGAATATGCCACCTATTCAAGATGCACTATATTTTCTTTTCAAGCCCCTCAATATGCATATAAAATCAAAGTGCTTAAAGAGTAGAAAGGGATAAAATGCAAGAAAAATATTGAATTCAATTTAGCTGCCACATCCACATGGCGGATTATGTTATAACACTTTTAAAATGCGTGTCAAAGAACGATCACGAAATGGTTTTGAAGTATAGAAAGCGATGAAGTTAGTTACATTAAATTCAATGTGATCAGCGGGCCATAATATCGTATTATATTTTCTTTTCAACCTTCTTAGTATAGGTAGAAAATGCTTAAAAAGTATAGAATAGTAAAGTTAGTGAAATATTACTAAATGCATTATTGTCGCTCCAATATAGCGGATTATATTTTTAATCGACTTCAAAAAAGGAGGAGGTTATCAATTCGTCTGTATTTTTTTTTATATGATTGTTACCTCATAACTTTCGACTGGGCAAAGCCATTTTAATGATTCTTTTTTTATTTAAAA
Organism: Lymantria monacha; assembly: GCA_905163515.2. Taxonomy (NCBI): domain Eukaryota; kingdom Metazoa; phylum Arthropoda; class Insecta; order Lepidoptera; family Erebidae; genus Lymantria; species Lymantria monacha. The sequence goes on along the minus strand of LR991107.1, from coordinate 5,043,936 downwards.
GCTGGTGCTTCTCGTGTGGTCCCATTTCAATTTGGTCCAGTTCTGACAATGGCATCCATGAGAAAACCATATAAGTCTAAGATTAGCGTTAAGTATGAGTGCGACAAATGAACGAGTAGCTCAAGCCCCGCTACTAATAAAACAACCTATGTGTGTTTGTAACACTAACAAGTAAAAAATAAAAAAAAAACTACGTTTAAAAAACCGACTTCAAAAACTGAAAAGTACAAAATAACTTAAAATACTATAATTTGTACGTGCTATCTATTGATAGGTTTGAAGTCGGTGCTGGTATCGGTATCTTTAGTGTAGAAATTTTATTACAGTAAGTACCTAAGCTGTTTATAATTTTGTTTAGGGTTTGGCACCGATTGTGGATTTGAAGGTGATAACAATTTTTTAACAACCACAAACAATTTTCAAAGAACAAACCACAAAAAAAAAATAATAAAACCTTCAAAACTAGCTAAAATGTACATCTCATATTACTTTCGCGTACCATCGTGACGTTGAGAAATATTATCGTATCGCATATTCTATAGGTATTTCAATATTTCTCTTACGTCGTGAAGCAAAATAATATCATACTACTAATATTATAAATGTGAAAGACTGAAGATGTTTGTTACTCAATCACGCGTAAACTGTTTAACAGACTTGGATGAAAATTGGCATACAGATAGATCAAGTCCTGGATTAATACATAGGACCTTTTCGCACTAACGTGTTCGCTTAGGATATTTAGTGACTTAATTTTATATTGTGAAATTTACTTTTTACGCGGGCAAAGCCGCGAGCAAGCCTTAAACAAAATTATAAACTTCTTACCCACTGAATTGAAATTCCTACGCTAAAGATACCGACACCGGCATCGACTTCAAACTTATCAATAGATAGCACATACAAATGATAGTATTTTAAGTTATTTTGTACTTTTTCAGTTCTTGAAGTCGGTTTTTTTTAAACGAATTTTTTTTTATTCTTTACTTTTTAGTGTTACAGATACACATAGATTGTTCTATTAGTAGCGGGGCTTGAGTTACTCATTCATTTGTCGCACACATACTTAATGCTAATTTTAGACTTATATGGTTTTCTCATGGGTGCCATTGTCAGAACTGGACCAAATTAAAATAGGACCACAAGGAAAGCACTAGCTTTCAAATAAAATAAGAATCATTAAAATCACTTCACCCAGACGAAAGTTATGAGGTAACATAAAAAAAATACAGACGAATTGAGAACCTCCTCCTTTTTTGAAGTCGGTTAAAAAGTGTCAGAGTGTGTGTGTGTGTAACAATGTATGAATAATTTTAACATAAGTATAACAACATTGCATACATATATAATATAAATAAAATTGGCAATATTTAATAAAATATATATATTTTTAAGAGTGTCGAAATTTCGCACTATATAAGACAATGTAATTGCGCATTAAGTAAATGTTGTTTTAAAGTTTTATTAAAAAATAAATACAGATTTAAATAAACAAACTCTTTAGCTTTATAAAAATGTATAGATATTTGAATGTTTGTCATTCAATCACACATAAACCGGTGAACGTATTTAGATAGAAATTGGCACACAGGTAGACCTGGATTAATACATAGGATATTATTTATCTCTAGATTGAAGCATGGGATTCTATTGACCGAGTGATGATGGAGTAAGAATACAATTTACGACCCTTTATCTTACTCGTGGGTATCGTAAAAGGGGAATAAGGGATAAAGTATGAGGTAGTCTTAAGCCCAAAGGCCATAAGGTTTACGGTCGGCAGAGATCTAGCTGTGCCCATTAGTATTGAAGAGGTCTGTGAGCAGCATTAATCACTTACCATCTCTTTGTCTCTTCAATTTGACTGCACAGATGACTTAATGGTTAACATGCCGACCTACCGTGCTAGCTCTCATGGGTTCGATTGCCATTTCAATAATATTTTGTGTAATCTATAAATTATTGTTCTAAGTCAGGGTGTAATTTGTGTCCGGTAAATGCGTGTTTATTAATTATTAGTGAAAAGTTAATATGTTTATTGTGTTTAAAGCTAGGTAACCTTTCTCATCTGATACCTTAAATTAATCTAATAAACGATTTGAATGCCTCTAACCAACGTTACAGCTTTGCTGACACTATATGAAGTCCGATATTACGTCTTACAGAAAAGAAAATCTAGATTCTTATTTGAAATAAAACATTATTTTTTACGGATTCTATCACGTTTGTATGTGATTTTTAATTTGCCGAGGTTTCGAACACTATACAGGGTGGAAGTGGACTGCTCCCGAAAACAAAGACAGGTGACCCTACTAGTCCTACTTGTAATGATAGGCTAGAAAAAAAATCGATCAGGATGAAAAAAAAATTTTTTTTTCACAAATATTTTTAAGTTTTTTTCACATTGCATCGTATTAGGACAGTGCCATGTAACAATAACTCGATAAAAAATGCGTAACTATACTCAGATGAAAAAAGACGCAATCTATTCAAAACTCACGATCATATGTTCAAGAGTTCAACGACCTCGTGTGGTGAAAAGAATTTTTTTTTCCATCCGAATCGATTTTTTTCTAGCCTATCATTACAAGTAGGACTAGTAGGGTTACCTGTGTTTGTTTTCGGGAGCGGTCCCCTTACACCCTGTATATAATGTTCACGGTCACGGGAGGACTACTGTGTCTCACGTCCAATAAGTCATTGTTATTACAGAGATTAATATCTACCCGTTACAGTATTAGTTATTCATTTTTGACCCATATTTATTAAAATTAAGGACAAAGACAATATAATCCGTACAAAATAGTTTTATTTTTAGACTTTTAGTCTATAAGAAAGAATTTTCATTATAAGGACACATTTAAAATTTTGATTTTATTCCTTCAAATCAAGTTTTTCAAAATTCTTATTGATTCTTTCTTATGTTTCATTGCAGATGTTAATGAGTGCCATAGTGATACACATACTTGTAGCATTAATGAGAGATGTTTGAATACAAACGGTAGCTTTGAATGTGTATGCGCGTATGGATACAAGCGGGACTACGCCTCGAAAGATTGTGTTGGTAAGATCATCGGAATCTGTACTATCACTATCAGTAAATAACTATTCGGATTAAGTTTTGTATGTTATTTATTGTGCTATTGTAATTTTTTTATTGCTTGTGGTGGTGGTATATATATATATATATATATATATATATATATACTAGTCACAAAAATTAAAGGATATAAAAAAAAATCCAAATTTTTGGGTGATTTTCAACGAGCTGTAACTCCGAGGAAAATAGTTGTACAGAAAAAATAAAAAAAGCAAATTGTAGCTCTAAGTGTCTAGTTTTCAGATATGACTATAATTTTTTTTTATCATGTCCAGGTCTGGAGAAATTCTAAGAAAACAACCTAAAAAAAATTTTTCAAATTTTTTTTTCGTCTACAAAAAGGTCCACGGGCTTCAAAAAAATTTTTTTGATTGTTTCGTTCAAAAGCTCTTTTAGAGAATTTAACACTCTTTAATTTGACGTATTCAAAAAGCCTGTACAATGATTTGCCGCGGAGTTATCGTCCATCAAAGCAAAAAAGATCTTTTTAACTTTGATAATCAATAACTCCGGAAATAACGATTGTATAGAAAATTGAAGGAAGGTTTTGAAAACTGCACAATATTCTCTATAAGAAAATGTAAACATCTTTAAGAAAAAAAAAAATTTGAATTGAAAACTCGGACTGAAAAAAAGACAAAAATTCGCATAATTAAGGATATTTGGATAACTTGGTATAACTTGGGATAAAATGGATGAACGAAAGATATCGTCGGTAATTTTTTAACCTCAAAGTGTCCCCTAAAATCCCTCAAAAATTCAAAGCGCTGCGATTTTTTTTTCATTGTGCCCCGAAGCTTCAAATTCTTTGTTTTTGCAAAAATCACCATTATGAGCAATTTTGTGATTTTTATTAATTTTTTCAATGGAAAAATTTTTTTCTCTCTAAAATCTTTATGTTTTTGATCAAAAAGATTAACTGTTTAAGAAGTTTGAAAAAAAAAAATCAGTCATTATTTCAAGAGATATTGATTATCAAAGTTAAAAAGATCTTTTTTGCTTTGATTGACGATAACTCCGCGACAAATCGTTGTACAGGCTTTTTGAATACGTCAAATTAAAGAGTATTAAATTCTCTAAAAGAGCTTTTGAACGAAACAATCAAAAAAAATTTTTTGAAGCCCGTGGACCTTTTTTTAGACGAGAATAAATTTGAAAAATTTTTTTTTGGTTGTTTTCTTAGGATTTCCCCAGACCTGGACATGACAAAATTTTTTAATAGTCATATCTGAAAACTAGACACTTGGAGCTACAATTTACTTTTTTTATTTTTTCTGTACGACCATTTTCTTCGGAGTTACAGCTCGTTAAAAATAACCCAAAAATTTGGAATTTTTTTTATATCCCTTAATTTTTGTGACTAGTGTATATATATATATATATATAAATATATATATATATACATATATACATATCATCACGCCATATCCCTTGCAGGGTAGGCAGAGAGAACAGAGTGCCAGAGAACTCTATCCTTGCATACTTCACTCGCTTCTTCAACATTCATAATTCTCTTCATACACGATCGCCGATTTCGGAGACTCTTGACTCCACCTTCTTTCAGCACGTGACCAATCTGGTCTAGGTAGGTGAGTCTCGGTCTCCCCCGGTACCTACATCCTTCCACTTTCGCATTGTATATCTTCTTAACCAGACGTTCGTTCGGCATTCTATCCACATGTCCGAACCATCGAAGCATTCCCTTTCGCATCTTTACACCAATACTCTCTTTCATACCTACTCGCTCTCTTACGTCGTCGTTGCGAATGCGGTCTGTCAGCCTAACTCCACAGATTTTCCGTAGAGATCGCATTTCGACCGCATTAATTTTGCTTTCATGCTCTTTTCTGCATACCCAACTCTCGCTTCCATATAGTAATGTTGGGACAAGTACAGCGTTATGTATTGCTACACGTGCCTTCTGGCTGAGGTGGTGGCTACCGAGAAGTTGTCCCAACGCTCCGTTCACTCTATTTCCCGCATTCACTCTTCGCTCTATATCAGTGGTGTACCTCCCATCTCGGCTAAAACCACATCCAAGATATACAAATTCATCCACTTGCTCTAGTACATCATTACCTATTTTTATTCTTACATCTGTTCTGGCTTCATCTCTTTCAAAGATCATTATTTTGGTTTTGCTCACATTCACGCGTAGACCCATTTTCTTACAATCTTCGCTTGATGATGATGAGCTTCGCCGCAGCTGTGACTGGGCCCAAGGCTGGGTCCAAGGGGCTCGCTTCGGCTAAGAAGCCGAGATCGGCGCCGGCTCCTGCTAAGGCCACGCTGCAACCGGTGCCCACACCTGCGTCGCTGGTACCGGTTAGCGCGCCCACGACTGCGCCTGCTGCGCTCAGTGCTGCTGCCATGCTCGAACAGGGCTGGCAGGTGGCTGAGCGAAGCAGGAAAAGTCCCGGCCAAAGACGGAGGGCGGCGGTCAAAAGCGCCGCTGAGGCCACCGCTCCCCAAGCAGGAGCCGAAAAGAGGGGGAAGAGGTCGCGCAGGAAGCTCCGGTCGCCAAAGTCAGCAGCAGTGGTTATCACTGTGCTGCCTGAGGCGGCTGAGAAGGGCCTCAACTATGAGGCCGTCTTACGTCGCGCCCGGCGGGAGCTAGACGTCTCTGACATCGGAGGCGTCGAAGCTAGGACCCGCAAGGCCCGGACAGGGGCTCGAATCCTCGAGTTTCCTGGGGCCGAGGGTGCTAAGGCGGCCGATAGTGTGGCCACGAAGCTGCGGAGGCTGTTTGGCCAGGAGGATGGCGTTCGAATTGCCAGACCTGTCAAGTGCGCAGAGATGCGCATTGCGGGTCTGGACGATTCCGTGACGGTGGAGGACATCAGGGAGGCTATTGTCTCAAAAACCGGATGCGCCTCGGACACTGTCCGGATTGGCGCCATTCGCCCTGGACCGGGCGGCGTCGGTGCTGCCTGGGTGCAGTGTCCGGTAGAGTCGGTCAAGAAATTGGCTGACTCAGGCAGGATCCTCGTAGGCTGGAGTTCGGCGCGGGTAACCCTGCTGGAGTCCCGGCCTGCGAGGTGTTTTAGGTGCATGGCGGTCGGGCATACCCGGCCAACGTGTACCAACTGCTTTGACTGCAGCGGACTATGTTTCCGCTGCGGTCAAACCGGGCACATGGCGGCATCGTGTGCTGCCGCACCCCACTGTCCCGCGTGTGCGGCGGGCAATAAGCCCTCCAAACATCGCATGGGGGGTGGACAGTGCAGACCCCCGGCTTCGGCTCCAAAGGGGCGGAGCGGCCCGGCGACCCCGGCCGCTTCCGCTCCTTGCGCGACCCAATCGCCCGCCGGCGCGGAGGAGGTGATGGACACGGCCCACTAATGGCTACCGAGTCCATCCACCTCTTGCAAGCCAACCTCAACCACTCCGCCGGTGCGCAGGACCTTTTCCTGCAAGCTATGGCGGAGTGGTTGATAGGTGTAGCCGTAGCCGCGGAGCCGTATTGCGTGCCCGACCGATCTCATTGGTTCAGTAGCAGTGACGGCTCTGTGGCAATCGTCGCCTCAACGTCGTGGCCTTCCCCGCCTCTGTCTCTAAAGGACAGGGGTGATGGATACGTCGCGGCGGACTGGGGAGAGGTAACGCTTTACGGCGTGTACTTCTCCCCTAACAGGAGTGTGGCAGATTTCGGGGCCTCCCTCACCAACTTGGAGGCCTCGATACGGCGACTGGCACCGCGCCAGCTCTTCGTAATGGGGGACTTCAACGCCAAGTCTATGGCGTGGGGGTCCCCCAGGACGAACGATCGCGGGCGGGCGGTTGAAGAATGGGCGGCGTCACTGGGCCTCTGTTTGCTGAACAGGAGTTCAGTGCATACGTGCGTGCGGCAGCGGGGTGGGTCGATAGTGGACTTGTCGTTCGCTAGCCCCGATGTCGCACCACGTGTGAGGAGCTGGTATGTCCAGGAGGAGGTTGAGACCCTATCCGACCATAGATACATTCGGATAGAGGTCTCCCGGACCCTCCGCCAGCCCAGCAGGGGTCACACGGCAGACGGAGCTCCCGCTTTTCCGCGGTGGGCTGTGGGTCGACTTGATCGGGACCTACTGGTGGAGGCAGCCATTGTGCATTCGTGGCTGCCGTCACCGCCCTCGGTGGACGGGGTGGACGCCGAGGCTGGCCGCATTCGCTGTGCGTTAACGCAGATTTGCGATGCGGCTATGCCCCGTGTGCGGTGTCTTCCCCCGAAGAGGGCGGTTCCCTGGTGGTCCCGGGAGTTGGCAGAGCTCCGAGCTGCGTGCATACGTGCTCGGAGATCTTATACCCGCAGTCGGCGGCGTCACCGCGACGCTGAGCGGGAGGGCCAGCTGTACGAGGCTTACCGCAGTGCGCGGTCTGCCTTCAGGCTGGCCATCCGTCAAGCCAAGGACGTTAGTCGGCAGGAGATGCTGGACAATCTCGAGCGTGACCCCTGGGGTCGCCCCTATCGTGCGGCGCTGAGTAAGCTCTGCGCGCGGGGCCCCCCCCTCACCGAGACTCTCCAGCCCAGCCTCCTCACCAGAGTTGTCGAGGAACTATTCCCACGTCGGACGGAACACACGCCCCCGGTCATGGCACTGCCGAATAGTGACCGGGAGGCCGACTACGAAAGTGTTCCGTCCGTTACGGAGACGGAAATGGGGGCGGCGGTGGTGCGAATGCGTGCCAAGACCACCGCTCCTGGGCCAGACGGGGTACCCGACCGGGTGCTGGCCCTGGTCCTCGAGCATCTGGGTCCACGCCTCGGGGGACTGTACAACGCGTGTTTATCGTCTGGGCAGTTCCCTGGGTGTTGGAAGGAGGGGAGGCTGGTACTCCTGCCGAAGCCGGGACGGTCTCCGGACTCGGCCTCGGCCTATAGGCCGATCGTGCTGCTGGACGATACGGGTAAGCTGTTGGAGAGGATCCTGGCTGCCCGTATCGGCCAGCACCTTAGCGAGGTTGGCCCCGATCTGTCGGACGCCCAATTTGGTTTCCGAAAGGGGCGTTCGACGATCGCAGCCTTGCTGCGCCTGAGGGCCGTAGTCGCGGAGGCTGTCACTGGCGGTGGGGTGCTGTTGGCGGTGTCTCTAGACATCGCCAACGCATTCAATAGTCTGTCATTCAGCTGCATCAGGGAGGCACTCCGGTATCACGGGGTGCCTGTATACCTGAGGCGGCTGGTGGCAGACTATTTGGAGGGGCGCAGCGTCCTCTATAAGAACCGAGTAGGGGATGTTGTGCGAACGCCCATGTCGTGCGGTGTTCCGCAGGGGTCGGTCTTGGGGCCGACTTTGTGGAGCATCGGCTACGACTGGGCGTTGAGAGGGAGCCTCCCGCCCGGGCTGGGCGTAATCTGTTACGCCGACGATACACTCGTCACAGCCCGGGGTGGGACGCTGGAGGAGGCGGCACGCCTGGCAACTCTTGGCACCGAGGAGATTGTCAGGCGGATCGAGGCGCTGGGGCTAAGGGTGGCCCTGGATAAGACGGAGGCCTTATTATTCCATGGGCCCCGCACCAGTCCACCCACCGACGCCTCGATCACCGTCAATTCGGTTCCCATCAGCATCCGGGCCCATATGAGGTACTTGGGCCTGGTGCTCGACGGGCGATGGTGGTTCCGGGAGCATTTCCGTCGGCTTGCTCCACGGCTTGTCGGCGCGGCGTCCGCCCTATCCTGGCTTATGCCGAATGTAGGCGGACCCAGCGCTACGTGCCGACTGCTGTACGCGGGGGTGGTCCGGTCGATGGCCCTGTACGGCGCACCCGTGTGGGCGGGGTCCCTGACCGTCCGACTTAGGGCTCTACTATGGCGACCACAGCGGGCCATGGCGGTCAGGGCCATACGCGGATACCGCACGGTGGCGACGGAGGCAGCATGCCTGTTGGCCGGAACACCTCCGTGGGATTTGGAGGCGGAGATGCTCGCCGGACTGTACCGGCGGGTGTCAGCGACGCGGGCAGGGGGCGGCACCGTCTCGCTTAGTGAGATGGCCGCTTGGCGGGGCGACGCCCGCCGTGACGTTATTGCTCGTTGGGCAATCCGGCTGGAAAGGCCTCGGTTCGGTGTTCGGACCATCGAGGCCTTCCGGCCAGTGCTGATGGAGTGGTTGGGTCGACAGCACGGGGTCCTTTCCTTCCGACTGGTGCAGGTCTTGACGGGGCATGGTTGCTTCGGCAAGTACCTGCACACGGTCGTGAGGAGGGAGAGTACACCGTCCTGCCACCACTGCGATTGCGACGAGGACACGGCGCAGCACACGCTCGAGGTCTGTGGGGCCTGGGCAGAGCAGCGCCGTGAACTCGTCGCGATCATCGGTGCCGACCTGGCGCTGCCGACCATCGCTAAGGCGATGCTCGACAGCGTCAGGAACTGGGACGCGGTCGCCGCCTTCTGCGAGACAGTTGTCTCGCGGAAGGAGGCGGCGGGGCGACTCCGAGAGGAAATCCTCTTCGGTGAGACGCTCCGTCGCCGGCGCCTGGGGCGGCGGAGGCGCGAGTATCTGCGCCTAATGCCGCCCTAGCCGAGGCCGCGGGTGACTGGACCGGGGAATAGTCCTTCACCCGCAGAGAGGCTGACCGCGTGAGGGCGACGCCCCGGCAGTTAGCTGGAGCGTTGACGGGGGATGGTACCCGAAAGGGTAACCCGCCGGGCTGGCCACGGAAGGCAAGGAAGCGGTACCAGTGGCCGGCCCAATGGCGATGGGGAGGGAATACGGTGGGTTATGGGGTCACGCGCTGCCCTTCCGTCGCCCCGGACGGTACGGGCGACGTGTGACCGGGCCATAGCCTACCAAAAAAAAAAAAAAAAAAAAAAAAAAAATTGTGTCGACTAGGGTCTGCAGGTCAGTCGCTGATTGTGCCAGCAGGACTGCATCATCTGCATAAAGCAGAGCATTGACCACTGAGTCGCCCATCTGGACTCCCACATTCATATCGTTTAACCTTTGGAGACATTTATCCAGATATATGATAAACATCCTGGCTGACAGAACGCACCCCTGCTTAACGCCGATATGGACGTCAAACCAAGGCGACATTCCATCATCCAGCCGCACACAGGCTCTACAGCACATGTAACTGGACTGCATAGCCTGTAGCAGTTTACCGTTAATACCATACTCCGGTAAAATGTCCCAAAGTTCCTTTCGTACAACTGTGTCAAATGCTCTCTCCAGATCCACAAAACTGTTGAAAACCCTCTGACCTAGAGCCAGATGCTTCTCCACAATGTTGCGCAGAGGAACGCTTGATCCATGCATCCCCTTCCACTCCTGAAACCTCCTTGTGTCTCACACATCAAACCATCGGACACCATCCTCATTTCAATAATTTTACCGTACACTTTTGCTGCCAAACTGGTCAAGCTTATGGCTCTGTAATTTGCGCAATCATAACGTGAACCCTTGTTTTTAAACAAAGGCACGATAACTGCGCTATTCCAGTCCCTGGGAACCATTCCCGAGCTCCAACATAAATTGAGGAGCAACAGGAACGCATCCCAGACACAGGATCCACCAAGCTTGATCATCTCGGCAGACACCATATCAATACCCGCTGCCTTACCATTTTTCAAACTTCTTATCGCCCATTCAACTTCATCCATACTGATGCCATCGGAGGACGCCGTTGTCGAATGTTGATCTACCAAACCACATCCAACACCGGCGCCAACCGTAGCATCCGCATACATATCGCCAAAATATTCACTCCATCGGCTTAACACATCTTGTGTTTGTGTAAGAATGTCTCCACCTTTAGACCTTATTTTATTCATTCTGAAGGCTGACCAACCACCCCGAGACTTCTTCACCTCCCTCCAAAAGAGTTTAGTGTTACCCTCGAAGTGTTTAGTCAGCCTATCTTCTGCACTCATATTTGCTCTATCGCGTTTCTCTTTCACTAAGGCCTTGGTGTCATTCTTACATTGCCGATATATTTCTTTCTTCTGTTCAGTCATACTGTCCTTCAGATTCAAAGAAGAGACATAGTCCAGCCACGCTTTCTTCTTTTGCTCTACGGAAGCTGCAACTTCCGCATCCCACCATGCATCACCATTTGTTTTTTTATGCTTCTTTGAACTTCCACATACTTCTTTCGCTGTATCTACCATACTCTCTTTCAATATTCTCCAGCATTCTTCAATATCCGATTGCGGCTGGCTTGCCATCGTCAGCCGTTCTCGGACACCCTCTGCATACTTTTCTCTTACACACTCTTCTTGCAACCTTTCAACCTTTATTCTTTTAAGCCCTCCGAAGTGGACACGCTCTCGCCAGTGCCTCCACTTTCTGAACAGACCACTAAATCTCGCAATAACGAGATAGTGGTCCGTATCGATTGTGGGGACCCTGTAGGCTCTTGCGTCCAATATTTTGCTTCGGAGGCGACTGTCTACCAAAATGAAACCTATTATACTTTTTTGTTCATTCCTTCTCCATGTATACATATGGATGTCCTTATGTTGGAAAAATGTGTTTGACACAATAAGGTTTCTCTCCATGCATACATCCGCTATGAGCCTACCTGCGTCGTTCACTCTCTTATCACCAAATGGACCAAGTATGTCTTCATAGTCGGGACGCTTGGTCCCCACCCATCCGTTCAAATCTCTGCATACAATCACGCGTTCACTGGTTTCTGCCATATTCAGAACTTCCCTGACATTATCCCAAAACTTCTCTAGGTCTGATGCCACCGAGGATCCCACGGGAGCATATGCTACAACCATGAATACCTTGGTGACACCTAGTTTTATATGGACCCAAAGAAGTCTGGGATCATACATTCCGTAATCCTTCACACCTGAGGCCAAGCGAGAGGACAACAGCACTCCTACCACCATGCTGGCTCGATCGCTCTGTGATACACCAGACCACAGAGCCATCCCGCCAACAGGAAGATCGCAGGCGTCGCTGCCCCTTCGCTTGGTCTCTGTTACACAGAGCACGTCTAGCTGTTTGTCCGCCATGACGGTTATCAGCTCGCGCAACTTACCTTCCACACATCCTCTTACATTCCACGTGCCCAACCGGCACTCTGCTCTCCTCGACTCGCCTGACTGGGCAAGGCGTGATGGGTGGCAGCCCCCATCGCCGCGTCTGCCGATGTTCATACCGACGGGGGCGGGTCGGTACGCGTCGCCTCCGGGGGACGCCCTAACCCGCACTGCGGTATGCATTCGAGCCGGATTAGCAGTCTAACTAGACTGGCAGGTGACGCGGCGAGCACGCTCCGGACTATGCCCCCCAGTATATATATATATATATATATATATATATATATATATATATATATATATATATATATATATATATACATATATATAATACACTTTTTGCGGATATTAATGAGTGCCGGGAATATTACAATATTTGTAGTATGTCTGAGACCTGTTTAAATAATATTTTGTGCAGTCTATAAATTGTTGTTCTAAGTCTGTGTGTAATTTGTGTCTGGTAGTTGCGTGTTTATTAGTTATTAGCAAAAAGTTAAGTTAGTTGTTGTGTTTTTACCTACCTTTTTCATGTGATACCTCTAAATATACAACGACTTAGATGCCTCTAACCAAGTCAGCAGCATTACTGAAATTCATTGTAAATATGAGCACTATTCGAAGTCCAATATTTCGTCCTTCAGAAAAGAAAATTTAGATTCTTATTTGAAATAAAACAATGTTTTACGGATTCTATCACGTTTGTATGTGATTTTTAATTGGATGACCTTTTGAACACTATACAGTGTTCACGGTCACGGGAGGACTAATGTGTCTTACGTCCAATAAGTCATTGTTATTACAGAAGTTTATATCTAGCTGTTTCAGTATGAGTTATTCATTTTTGATCCATATTTATCAAATTTAAACACAAAGACAACAGAATCCGTACAAAATAGTTTTATTTTTATACTTTTAGTGTATAAGAAAGAATTTTCATTATAAAGACACATTTTAAATTTTGATTTTATTACTTCAAAGCATATTTTTCAAATTTCTTATTATATATTCCTTATGTTTCATTGCAGATGTTAATGAGTGCCATAGTGATACACATACTTGTAGCATTAATGAGAGATGTTTGAATACAAACGGTAGCTTTGAATGTGTATGCGCGTATGGATACAAGCGGGACTACGCCTCGAATGATTGTGTTGGTAAGGTCATCGGAATCAGTAATATCAGTATCAGTAAATAACTATTCGGATTAAATTGTGTATGTTATTGTGCTATTGTAATTTTTTTATTGTTTGTGGTGGTATACAGGCAAGCAGCACACCTGATGGTAAGTGTTACCGCGGCTAGCATAATTTTCTTGGGTCAAATAATAACACCAACTGTGGTATCTAATCAGTCTGCCATGAGTGGCGACACTAAGTAATGGGAATAAGAGCAGGAGAATGATGAAGATTATAAAGCTGTAAAATTTCTTTGGTTAAACATGATAATGTTAAGAACCACCAATTCGGATTGAAAAGTTCGCTTAGTATTGGATAGCTCATTAATCGGGAAAGGTTATGGGTTTAATACTACGCTACGACAAATAGGAGCTGAGTATAAATAAAAATATTGCGAGAGCTTCCGTTGCGTGTGCTGCGCGTCATATGTGCTTTTGACCCACGCTCTCTAACTTCTGCCTATCTTACGTAATGCACATCAAATTGCACGAATTAGCTAGTATATGTATATATATATATATATATATATATATATATATATATATATATATATATATATATATATATATATACGAGCAGAACCATTAATTTTCGACGAAAGTCTGCGCACTAAGGTGGGCGATTTTTATGCTGATTTTTACCTCGAAAGTATACCGTCATCGGAGACGAACCTGAAAATTTCAGCACAGTATGTGCAAATCAGACCGCTAAAGAATTTTTAAAAAAGGCTATTTGCTACTCATTTTCAAATGTTTGTATCTCATCTTCTTTATTACTTAAAGACTAACATAATGGCACTTTTTTAAGTAAAAAAGATTTTATAAAAAAAATAGATGTCTTATATCGGGCTTTGCTAATAGCTCCAACAAACAACTATTTTGGTTAAATTTTACTTATTTTTAAAACACTATTATATATACCGTATTTGAAGTTGAGAACAGTAGCTAATATCTTTTGTGTGGTTATATTTTAATAGAATCTATCCAATTTTTGCTTAATTGCTTCGATTTTGTAAACTTACATACATACATACATATCATCACGCCATATCCCTTGCAGGGTAGGCAGAGAGAACAGAGTGCCAGAGAACTCTATCTCTGCATACTTCACTCGCTTCCTCAACATTCATAATTCTCTTCATACACGCTCGCCGGTTTCGGAGACTCTTGACTCCACCTTCCTTCAGTACCTGACCGATCTGGTCTAGGTAGGTTAGTCTCGGTCTCCTTCGGTACCAACATCCTTCCACTTTCGCATTGTATATCTTCTTAACCAGACGTTCGTTCGGCATTCTTTCCACATGTCCGAACCATCGGAGCATTCCCTTTCGCATCTTTACACCAATACTCTCTTTCATACCTACTCGCTCTCTTACGTCGTCGTTACGAATGCGGTCGGTCAGCCTAACTCCACAGATTTTCCGAAGAGATCGCATTTCGACTGCATTAATTTTACTTTCATACTCTTTTCTGCATACCCAACTCTCGCTTCCATACAGTAATGTTGGGACAAGCACTGCGTTATGTATTGCTACACGTGCCTTCCCCTTTGTATTCTATTCCCGTCCCCCCGTGTGGCGACGGGAATAGAATACAAAGGTCGTCACCCCTTACTTGCCCGTGGGAGTCGTAAAAATCGGCTGAGGGTCTCACCGGGAGATTGGGCAGCGGCTATCTCCCGGGAAACTTAATAACATCTACCGCGATCGCCAATCCGCTCGCCAAGCGTGGCGATTATGGCATTATTACCCCCCCAAAAATAAATATGGATGCACAAATAGTCACGGCCCCCAGTCACGGCAGTTCCGCTGTTCCACGGGCTCATTTTGGTAGCGGGCCTGTTGGTGGCGGGGCAGGGGGAGCTAGGAATCTCCGGCCGCGATCCGGCTACCAAAAAAATCGACCCTTGGCCCTGGTAACACACAACGTTCGGACGCTTAGGACCGACGAGAGGGTCATCGAACTGGAAGAGGAATTGAGCAAAATCCGATGGGACATTGTAG
The DNA here is from genome assembly GCA_905163515.2 of Lymantria monacha. Classification (NCBI taxonomy): domain Eukaryota; kingdom Metazoa; phylum Arthropoda; class Insecta; order Lepidoptera; family Erebidae; genus Lymantria; species Lymantria monacha. The sequence continues at coordinate 5,028,679 of LR991107.1, read as the reverse complement.
GATTATCAGAAGTGCGAAGAGAGGGGGAGGGCACGATAATCCTCCGGTCTGGCAATTTGCTCTTCTACCGGGAGGGAGATCACCCATCTCAAGGCGGTGTAGGGTTTATCGTTCGTAAGTCTCTCGTAGAGAACGTGGAGAGGATCGAAAGTGTGTCAACAAGGGTAGCGTACCTTATACTCAGAATTACCAAACGGTATTCGTTGAAGGTCATACAGGTTTACGCACCGACTTCGACATACTCCGACGACGTAGTGGAGGCCTTATACGAGGATATCTCGAAAGCCATCCACACGTCCAAAACCCACTTCACGGTAGTTATGCGAGACTTCAACGCAAAACTAGGCAAAAGGACAGACGATGAGATGAGAGTGGGGCAATATGGATTTGGACAGAGAAACCAAAGGGGCCAAAAAAAGGCCGACTTTTTGGAGAAGGAAGGCCTCTTTATGATGAATTCCTTCTTCAAGAAACGGCCACAAAGGAAGTGGACCTGGATTAGCCCTGATGGATCCACTAAAAATGAGATAGACTTCATCTTGACGGACAAACGACAAATATTCACTGATGTCTCTGTGATCAGCAGGATTAAAACTGGGAGTGATCACCAGATGGTTCGTGGCACATTGAATCTTCGTACGAAAGTCGAGCGGTCCCGCTTGATGAAGTCTACACTCCGACCTACACCTGTCCAATACCAGAACCCCGATAGCTTTCAACTCGAATTACATAATCGCTTCCAATGCCTGGAAGAGTGCGAATCTTCGAACGATATGAACAACAGGTTCGTGGAAACTGTCCACGCGGTCGGGTCAAAATTCTTTAAGGCCCGTCGCGCTACTAGAAAAAAAAAGCTTTCTGACCAGACTCTTCAACTCATGGAGAGGAGAAAGGAAATGACGGTACAGTCTTCAGCCGATTGGTCCGAACTCAGGCAGCTTAATAGACAAATCTCTAAATCTATGCGACGCGATATTCGCCGATTCAATACACTGCGTATTGAAGAGGCGATAGAGCGAAACCGAGGCTCCAAAGTGTTCGCACGAGATTTGTCTATCGGGCAGAGCCAAATGACTAAGCTGAAGACCGATAACGGTACTGTCATTTCATCCCAGAGTGAGATCTTGGGAGAGGTCGAAAGGTTCTATGGGCAGTTGTACAAATCATCCCTGAATCCTGTTGTCAGCTTGGTCCAAGACCCCAAATCCAAGCTAACTCGGCACTATACCGAAGAAATCCCGGACGTCAGCTTGTACGAGATCAGAATGGCTCTAAAACAATTAAAGAACGGAAAGGCACCGGGAGATGACGGAATTACCACAGAGCTCCTGAGGGCAGGCGGCAAGCTTAAAAGCCCTACAGAAGCTATTTAATTCTGTCATTCTCGGGGGCGACGTTCCAGAGTCGTGGACCAGGAGTGTGGTGGTGCTGTTTTTCAAGAAGGGCGATAAAACGCTCTTAAAGAATTACAGACCCATCTCACTCCTGAGCCACGTGTACAAACTGTTTTCAAGAGTCATTACGAACCGACTCGCGCGCAAGCTAGACGACTTCCAGCCGCCCGAACAAGTCGGTTTCCGAAAAGGTTATAGTACCATAGACCATATCCACACGCTACGTCAGATTATACAGAAGACCGAGGAGTATAATCGGCCTCTGTGTCTAGCGTTTGTGGACTATGAGAAAGCCTTTGATTCTGTCGAAACTTGGGCAGTGCTGCAGTCCCTTCAGAGGTGCCAAATTGACTATCGATATATCGAAGTGCTGAAGTGTTTGTATAAAGACGCTACTATGTCAGTCCGCATCCAGGATAAGAGTACGAAACCGATCCAGCTGCAGAAAGGCGTGAGACAGGGAGACGTTATCTCTCCGAAACTGTTCACCACTGCGCTGGAAGATGTCTTCAAGCTCTTAGACTGGACCGGACTCGGCATCAACATCAATGGCGAATACATCACTCACCTTCGATTCGCAGATGATATCGTAGTCATGGCAGAATCCCTGGAGGACCTTGGCACCATGCTCAATGACCTCAGCAAGGTGTCCCAACTAGTAGGGCTGAAAATGAACATGGACAAGACGAAAATCATGTCTAATGCCCATGTCATTTCTGTACCGGTCCTGGTTGGGAATGCGATTCTCGAAGTTGTCGATCACTATGTTTACCTAGGACAAACAGTCCAATTAGGTAGATCCAATTTCGAGAAAGAGGTCAGCCGACGAATCCAACTCGGCTGGGCAGCGTTCGGGAAACTTAGGAGGATCTTCTCGTCTAATATTCCGCAGTGTCTGAAAACAAAGGTTTATAACCAGTGTGTGTTACCAGCGATGACTTACGGCACTGAAACGTGGTCTCTAAATGTCGGCCTCATAAAAAGGCTCAAAGTCGCTCAGCGTGCTATGGAGAGGGCTATGCTCGGTATTTCTCTACGTGATAAAATCCGAAATACGGAAATCCGTAGAAGGACGGATGTAACCGACATAGCCCGAAGAATTAGCACGTTGAAGTGGCAATGGGCAGGCCACATCGCTCGACGAACCGACAACCGTTGGGGAAAAAAGGTTCTCGAGTGGCGACCACGAATCGGACGACAAAGCGTAGGACGACCCCCCACTCGGTGGACTGATGACCTCATCAAGGTCGCAGGAAACCGCTGGATGCAGGTGGCACAGGACCGTTATAGATGGCATTCTCGTGGGGAAGCCTATGTCCAACAGTGGACGTTTACGGGCTGATGGATGGATGGATGGACACGTGCCTTCTGGCTGAGGTGGTGGCTGCCGAGAAGTTGCCCCAACACTCCGTTCACTCTATTTCCCACATTCACTCTTCGCTCTATATCAGTGGTGTACCGTCCATCTCGGCTAAATCCACATCCAAGATATACAAATTCATCCACTTGCTCTAGTACATCATTACCTATGGTTACTCTTACATCTGTTTTGGCTTCGTCTCTTTCAAAGACCATTATTTTGGTTTTGCTCACATTCACGCGTAGACCCCTTTTCTTACAATCTTCTGTCATTGTGTCGACTAGGGTCTGCAGGTCAGTCGCTGACTGTGCCAGCAGGACTGCGTCATCTGCATAAAGCAGAGCAGAGACCACTGAGTTACCCATCTGGACTCCCACATTCATATCGTTCAACCTTTGGAGACATTTATCCAGATATATGATAAACAGCCTGGCTGATAGAGCGCAGCCCTGCTTAACGCCGATATTGACGTCAAACCAAGGCGACATTCCATCATCCAGCCGCACACAGGCTCTACAGCCCATGTAACTGGATTGCACAGCCTGCAGCAGTTTAACGTTAATACCATATTCCGGTAAAATGTCCCAAAGTTCCTTTCGTACAACCGTGTCAAATGCTCTCTCCAGATCCACAAAACTGCAGAAAACCCTCTGACATAGGGCCAGATGGTTCTCCACAATATTGCGCAGAGAGAACACTTGATCCATGCATCCCCTTCCACTCCTGAAACCTTACAGCTATTTAAAATCAATTAAATTTAAAAAAATCTGTGTTTTTAAACAGCCAAAACTTTTTTCTCCGAACTTCGATATATTTCAAACTTTCAGGTAAGTTGCTTTATTCTATCCTCAAGTTGTCCTGACTGATTTGAAAGAGGGAGTCGAGCTTGTATTTCAGATATATATTTTTTTAATTGTCGATATTGCATTGATTTTGGTAAGGAATTCCTGCTTTTGAAAAAATATTTTAGCTTCTGCTGTATATATATGGACATGGAAAAGCCTTTGATTTGGTAGATCATAATCTTCTTTTAAGAAAACTTCAGTTTTGCGGTGTACGAGGTAATGTCCTAGAACTTGTTCAGTCTTAATTTAGTAACAAGACCCAATGTCTAAAAATAAGTCACTTAAATGAAACAACTAGGAGAGAAGTAAAGTTTGTGTCATCGGAAGCTATTATATCTTATTGCGTGCCTCAAGGTACTGTTTTGGGAACTTTAAGCTAAAGCTGGATAGATTCTATTAAAATATATCTTAGAGAAAATTTGTTATTTTAGATTAATTCAAATTTATTATTAGATTATTTTGCTCTAACCAGGTAAAAGATTGCGTGACTGCTATCTTTTTATCCTTTGGAAGATTTTCTTTGCTATCGAGTTTAAAAATTATAGTGGTAACATCAGCAAATAAAACTAATGCATATGATTCTGTTTTGGAAAGTCGTTTATGTACACCAAGAAGAGCAAAGTTCCCAAAACACTACTTTGAGGGATGCCTCATAAGATATAACAGCTTCCAATGACGTATACTTTACTTCTCTCCTAGTTGTTTCATTTATGTGACTTATTTCTACACGTTGGGTCCGATTCCTAAGGTAAGGCTGACTAAGATCTAAGACATTACCTCGTACACTGCAAGAATGAAGTTTTCTTAGAAAGAGTTTATGACCTACCAAATCAAAGGCTATTTTCATGTCCATATATATACAGCAGAAGCTAAAAATTTTTTGCAAAAGCAGAAATTCCTTACTAGAATCAATGCAATTTTGACAATTTAAAAAAAAATATAGCTCAAATACAAGCTCGATTCCCTATTTTAAATTAGTCAGGACTTTTTGGGGAAGAATAAAACAACTCGCCTGAAAGTTTGAAATAAATCGAAGTTTACAGAAAAAAGGTTTGGCTGGTTAAAACACCGATTTTTTAAAATTTGATTGATTTTAAATAGCTGTAAGTTTACACAATCGGAGCAATTAAGCAAAAATTTGATAGATTCCATTAAAATATTCTTCGCAAATTCGACCACGTATCCATATTTCGCTCTCGACTTAATTGGTTACCGATTAGGCAAAGACGAAGCTTGCGAACTTTTTTTTTTCTGTACTCTATTTTAAGCTCTATTTTAAACTTCACTTTGAATTTCTTAGCTCCATTTATGATCGTAATCTTCGTTCTTCCAAACATCTTCTTCTTCACTATCTCTCTCGTTCCTCCATACTGGTGCATTCCTCCTTTGTTGTCCAGGCTGTACTTCTCTGGAATACGCTACCTCTAGACATCAAAATGGCCGTTAATCGTGACATTTTCAAAGCCAGGGTCAAACGATTGTATTTAGACTTTTTAGCGGAGTCAACTCACCTGTTATTATCTCATCTATGGTTATATACTGGTCAACTTTCAACTTTAAACACGGTACATATAATAGTGTTTTACAAATAGGTAAAATTTAACCAAAACAGTTGTTTCGTTGGAAGCTATTAGCAAAGATTGATATAAGTTTAGACCTAATATCTATTTTTTCATAAAGAAAAGTCTTAATAAAAAATGCCGTTAGGTTCGAGTTTAAGTAATATAGTAGCTGAGATCAAATATTTGAAAATGAGTAGAAAATAGCATTTTTTAAAAATTTTAAATATTCTCTAGCGGTCAGATTTGTAAATACCGGGCTGAAATTTTCAGGATCGTCTCCGATGATGGTTTATTATCGATAAAAAAATCAGTATTAAAATCGCCGACCTTAGTGCGCAGACTTTCGTCGAAAATTAATGGATCTGCCCATATATCTATATATATAAAACAAAGACGGATTTGTTACAACACTTATAACTCGAGATCTGCTGAACCAATATTCATGGTTATTGATTCGTTGGATTTGTCTCCGCCCCGAATAGCATAATACATCTTAAAAACAATGAAAACTCGATATGTGTAATGAATACTCAATCATTCTTCTTCTTATGTATTGGCAATCAGCTACATATACGAGCTATTGGTGCCAGTGTCAAGTTATAAATATTTTCACGTTTTTAGTCTTTCAAGTCAGTCGTTGTCTAAGTCAAATTGTCACCATTAACAGTGCAATGGCCACACTGTTAACGGTATCTTGTGGGAATTTTGATGGAAAACGAAAACGTTGTAAAGCACTTTTATATGATATTCACTATATCCCAGTATTTCCGCACATCACATTACATAAAATGCCATCAAAATTATCTAATATAACACGTTAAAACACTAAGATATCGAATATAATACAAGAGCACCACATGACGTTTTCAAATTCCCGTCAAAAGTCCTACTCTTCTTCTTCTTCTTCTTCTTCTCTTTGTATATTGGCAATCAGCTACTTATACGAGCTATTGGTGCCAGTGTCAAGTTATTATTATTTTATGTTTATAGTCTTGTCAGGTTAGTCATTGTCTAAGTCAAATCGTCACCTTCAACAGTGCAATGGCCACACTGTTAATGGTATCTTGTTGGAATTTTGATGGAAAACGAAAACGTTGTAAAACACTTTTATATGATATTCACTACATCCCAGTAGTTCCGCGCATCACATTACATAAAATGCCATCAGTCCTACTCAATCATTTCAATAAATGCTGATTTGTTTATTTAATGTCAATTTTTTTGGTTCTTTTGTCCATTCGGACAGGCAAAGGGATCACAGCCCATACAGCCATGTCTTTGTCCATTCGGACAGGCAAAGGGATCACAGCCCATACAGCCATGTCTTATTTAATTTTCTTTCTATATTAGTCGGCTTGAACAGTCAAGCCAAAGCTCCACATCTTCAATAATAGCTTCATATAAGTTTCAGTTCTTCATATTAAACGTCTTGAATAAACTCAAGCCAAGACTCCACATCTTCACATCTTTATTGAAGAGCTTCAGTCATAAATAGCAGAATTTTATTGTATTTGGTGTTCTTCACGTCGTAAATAAAATTTGCTTCGTGAAAGAGTAGTAGGCCGAAGCCAAGTCTTTTATTGTCAACATCATTATCATCCCAATCCATTTTAAATTTAAGATTAATATTTATATTTCATGTCAAACATTTGTTGTCCAATCCTGTCAAATACTGTAACAACTATGTGTGCGTTCAGAAATTTATTTTTTTGTAAAATGTCTCGAAAGTTCAGGTACTGTTATATTTGTTTGTTTTAGACATTGATTTGTGTAAATTATTTATTAATTATTTAATTTTTAATTTCCGAAAATAATACCTAAGATTTATTGTACAGGTTAACAAAAGTGTAAATGTCTTTTTATAGGTTGTCTATGATTTTTCTTGATAAGCTATTCATATGTAGTGGTTATATACTCTTTGAGCTATTGTCTATGACTCGAAAGTGGTTTTTTGTGGTTTTATGCGAGTGCACATTCAATATTAATATTAATAACAATGCCGCGTCCTAGAAGGTCTAATCATTCCCAGCGGAGCCGTAATGCAATTAGGCAACGGAATATCGCGAGTCAATTATCTGATGAAGAACGAGAAATTGCACAAAAAGAGCGCCGCGTTAGTATGGAGCAAAGAAGGGCCTTAATTCGTGCTTCTCAAACACAAGAGCAAAGAGAGGTAGCCCGTGAAACGGCTAGGTTAGAAACGAGAAATCGTCGAGCTTATCGTACAGATGAACAGAAGAATAATCTTCGAAGTGCAAGAAGAAATGGTTCAAGTATTGATTTGAATCGAGCAGCGTTTCTATATGATTGCACCATCGACTACAGCTTGCATCATTTAGTTTGCATTGGTCCAATGGACGTTGTTTGCCAGCATTGTGGAGCATTGAAGTTTGCTGGTGAAACGCCTGGTTTGTGCTGCCTTAGTGGTAAAGTGAAATTGCCATTATTGGTCCCGCCACCAGAGCCATTGTGCTCCCTGCTTTATGGCGAAACACTAAAATCATGACATTTTCTAGCGAATACTCAAAAATACAATGTCTGTTTCCAAATGACTTCATTTGGGGCGGAAATTATCGAAGAACACGGATATAATCCGACATTTAAGGTAATTTACGTTAAAAACTGTATTTTCTATGATTGTAAAAAAAAATCTGGAATGTAGTTTGTTAGATTTCTGTATTTGTCTCTGAAATAAATCAGGCTGTTCAAGACTGCTTTAGAGCGCATGCCAAGTGATGACTATAAATTTGTGATCAGAGCAGATAAAAGACCAGCTGGAACACATGAACGCACATTTAATGCTCCAACAATCGATGAAGTGGCACTCCTGATTGTTGGTGAAAACTTGGAAACACGTGATATTGTACTTACACGACGCAATACTGGGCAACTACAAAGAATATATGAAACACACCGTTCATATGACGCGTTACAATAACCGCTGATGTTTTGGCAAAGAGACGCTGGATATCACTTTAATATCAAAATGATTAATCCATTGAATGGTAAGATCAATATTGTTGTTTTCATTTAAACTTGATATACATTTTATTCTGTTTGCTTTTAGTACCCAAAAAAAGTTGTAATTTCTAATTTAGTAGAGCGTAGCTGTAAGAGTCGTTAACCTATTAGGGGTTCTAAAATACGATTTTACTGCATTTGTTTCAGGTGAGGAAACTACCAAGAAGGTTAGTTCGATGAATTATTACGCATATCGTTTGATGATTCGTGAAAATTCTGACAATAATTTGTTGCGATTTCGTCGACTGCTTCAACAATATTGCGTTGACATGTACGTTAAAATCGAAATGGAGCGCCTGACTTTCATTCGGTTGAATCAAGCTAAATTGCGTTCGGAAGAGTATATTCATTTTGGCGATGCAATTAGCACAGAAGGAGATTCAGAAAATGTTGGTCGATTGACTATTTTACCGGCGACATACACAGGTAGCCCGCGTCATTTGCATGAATATGCTCAAGATGCAATGACATATGTTCGTCATTATGGTCGGCCAGATCTATTCATTACATTTACATGTAATCCGAAATGGATAGAAATTATTCAATTGCTGCTTCCCGGACAAACATCAAGTGATCGACACGACATCACCGCACGTGTTTTCAGGCAAAAAATTCGGTCACTAATGAATTACATTGTTAAGCAACACGTCTTTGGGAATACTCGATGCTGGATGTATTCAATCGAATGGCAAAAACGAGGCCTACCGCTTGCTCACATTCTAATTTGGTTACTCGAAAGAATTCGGCCAGATCAAATAGATGACATCATATGTGCGGAGATTCCTGCTCCTGAAACCGATCCAGACCTACATGTGTGTACCATGTTGTAATCACGAATATTATTCATGGACCGTGTGGCACTATCAACCGCCAATCACCGTGCATGGTCAACGGCAAGTGTTCCAAACGGTATCCACGAAAATTGACGGCAGAGACCATTACAGGCAACGATGGTTATCCATTGTATCGGCGTCGATCGCCCGATCATAATGGTAGAACTATCACAACTAAAGTGGAAGGAAACGATTTCGTAGTTGACAACAGTTGGATTGTTCCATATTCGCCACTTCTTTCCAAAACATTCAAGGCACATTGTAATGTTGAGTATTGCAATTCGGTCAAGTCAATTAAATACATTTGCAAATATGTCACGAAAGGGAGCGACATGGCTGTTTTTGGTATCCAAACATCCAATATCAACGATGAAATCACGCGCTATCAAGTCGGTAGATATGTGAACTGCAATGAAGCAATTTGGCGTATATTTTCATTCCCTATTCACGAACGTCATCCCACTGTTGTACATTTGGGGGTGCATCTAGAGAACGGTCAGAGAGTATATTTCACAGCGTCGAATGCTGCTCAACGTGCCGAAACACCTCCAGCGACAACACTGACCAGTTTCTTTGCGATTTGTCAAAGCGATCCGTTCGCACGAACTTTGCTTTACTCAGAAATGCCACGTTATTACACTTGGAACGCTACATCGAAGAAATTTCAACGTCGGAAGCAAGGCGATGCAGTTCCTGGTTATCCAGATATGCGTTCTACTGATGCTCTTGGTCGTATTTACACAGTTCATCCGAAGAATGATGAATGTTTCTATTTGCGGTTGTTGCTGGTACATGTTCGAGGGCCAACATCATTTGAATCACTACGAACTGTTAATGGTATAGTGTGCCCCACATTTCGTGCAGCATGTCAAGAGCTGAATTTGCTTGAAAACGATAGTCATTGGGACACGACAATCGCTGAAGCAATTATTTCTGCATCTCCAAGTCAGATACGCACATTATTTGCTATCATCATTTCGACATGCTTCCCATCGAACCCACGTGACCTATGGAACAAATACAAAGATAACATGTCTGAAGATATTTTACATCGAATTCGCGTCAGCTCAAGAAATTCCGATCTTGAGGTGAATGAGGAGATGCATAACCAGACTTTGCTCTTGATCGAAGATATGTGTTACCTCATGTGCGGCAGTTTGTTAGTTAGGTTAGGAATGCCAGCGCCAGATCGCGGAATGAATGACGCATTTAATAGAGAATTGGAACGTGAACGTGAATATGATCCACATGAACTAATCCAATCAGTCCAAACGAATGTACCTCTGTTGAATCCTAAGCAGAGGGAAGTCTATGATACACTGATTAATGCAATTGATGATGGAAATGGCGGCTTATTTTTTTTGGATGCCCCCGGTGGAACTGGGAAGACATTCCTCATGTCATTGATTTTGGCCACTGTACGTGCAAGATCCGAAATTGCGGTAGCAATTGCTTCTTCTGGAATAGCGGCCACATTATTAGACGGATGCCATACGGCTCACTACTGAACTACTACTACTACTGAACAACCGACATGTAACATTTCGAAACCCTCCGCAATGGCCAAAGTTTTAGTAGCATCAAAAATCATCATATGGGACGAATGCACAATGGCGCACAAACGCGCATTGGAAGCACTAGACCGAACATTAAAAGATCTGCGCAATGACTCGAGATGTTTTGGTGGTGCAATGATTTTATTATCTGGCGATTTCCGACAAACACTACCAGTCATTCCAAGGTCTACTGCTGCCGACGAAATAAACGCTTGCCTCAAAGCATCAAATCACAGATTTGATGCTTTGAGGCGATATGTAAAGAAACTTCAACTGTCTGTCTGTAAATATGAGAGTTGCATTGTTGAACGATCTATCTGCTGATGATTTCTCGAAGCAATTGCTGACTATCGGTAATGGCAGTGTTCCTGTTGACAAATCGAGCGGTTTGATTTCATTTCCTCCAAATGTTTGCAATTTTGTATCATCAAAAGACGAGCTTATCAACAAAGTATTCCCGGATATCATTGCTAACCACAAAAATACTAAATGGTTAAGTGAGCGAGCAATTTTGGCCGCTAAAAATAAAGATGTAGATGACCTCAATTTTATAATTCAAAATCAAATCGTAGGTACTCTGTATTCATTCAAATCTATCGACTGTGTAACAAACGAAGAAGAAGCCACTAATTATCCAAGTGAATTTTTAAACTCCTTGGATGTGCCTGGTTTACCACCGCACAATTTAAAACTTAAGGTTGGCTCGGTAGTCATCATGCTTAGAAATTTAAACCAACCAAAACTGTGCAATGGAACGCGTTTGGTGATAAAAAAACTGATGAGCAATGTGATTCACGCGTCGATACTTAAAGGAAAATTTAAAGATGAGGAAGTTCTTATCCCAAGGATTCCGATGATCCCAACGGATATGCCCTTTGAGTTTAAACGAATTCAATTCCCGATTCGTCTTGCCTTCGCCATGACGATCAACAAATCACAGGGCCAATCCTTGACTATTTGTGGCCTCAATCTAGAAAATGCATGTTTTTCCCATGGTCAATTGTACGTGGCATGCTCACGTGTCGGCAAACCATCCGCTTTATTTGTTCTTGCGCCTGACCAAAAAACAAAGAATGTCGTTTACCACAAGGTGCTTGAATGAAAATCGCATTAATGAATTAATCCGAGTGTATTCCAATCTGCACAACATAGTTTTCAATCATTTTTTTCTGACATGAGTTTGAATTACTTAATTATTATTATTTTTTTAATTTTTATTCTCATTCTGTATGTTTTCATCATCATTCATCATAACAAAATACTTTTATGTTTCTATCTATATTAATATTATTTTGTATCATTGTATTACGTTCATCAAAGCCTAAATTAGTTCAGCTAAAAGGTAACACGACATTCATTGACTGTTAGGCGGTACGAAGTTCGCCGGGTCAGCTAGTATATATATACATAGTACATATATATATATATATATATATATATATATATATATATATATATATACATAGTACATATATATATGCATAGTACATATATATATACATAGTACATATTTTTTGCGGATATTAATGAGTGCCGGGAATATTACAATAATTGTAGTATGTCTGAGACCTGTTTCAATAATATCTTATGCAATCTATAAATTGTTGTTCTAAGTCTGGGTGTAATTTGTGTCCGGTAGTTGTGTGTTTATTAATTATTAGCGAAAAGTTAATGTTTGTTGTGTTTTTACCTATTTTTTTCATCTAATACCTCTAAATATACAACGACTTGGATGCCTCTAACCAAGTCAGCAGCATTGCTGAAATTCATTGTAAATATGAGCACTATTCGAAGTCCAATATTTCGTCCTTCAGAAAAGAAAATTTAGATTCTTATTTGAAATAAAACAATGTTTTACGGATTCTATCACGTTTGTATGTGATTTTTAATTGGATGACGTTTTGAACACTATACAGTGTTCACGATCACGGGAGGACTTGTGTGTCTCACGTCCAATAAGCCATTGTTATTACAGAGATTTATATCTACCCGTTACAGTATTAGTTATTCATTTTTAACCCATATTTATCAAATTTAAATACAACGGCAACAGAATCCGTACAAAATAGTTTTATTTTTTCACTTTTAGTGTATAAGAAAGAATTTTCATTATAAAGACACATTTTAAATTTTGATTTTATTCCTTCAAAGCATATTTTTCAAATTTCTTATTATATCTTCCTTATATTTCATTGCAGATGTTAATGAGTGCCATAGTGATACTCATACTTGTAGCACTAATGAGAAATGTTTGAATACAAACGGTAGCTTTGAATGTGAATGCGCGTATGGATACAAGCGGGACTACGCCTCGAAAGATTGTGTTGGTAAGATCATCGGAATCAGTAATATCAGTATCAGTAAATAACTATTCGGATTAAATTTTGTATGTTATTGTGCTATTGTATTTTTTTTATTGCTTGTGGTGGTATACAGGCAAGCAGCACACCTGATGGTAAGTGTTACTGCGGCTAGCATCATTTTCTTGGGTCAAATAATAACACCAACTGTGGTATCTAATCAGTCTGCCATGAGTGGCGATTAGGGCGCTGTTCACTATTAGGAATGTCTTTGTGCAGCAGTGAAAATTATCAGCGGATGGAAAGATGATATTTTAGAATAAAAAACCCTGACCTGAGCCGACTCCACCCGATGGTGTTTGGTCAAAAATCTCATTCCGAAGCATTCAAACCGTTCATAAAACTATTGCAAATAACTTTTGCAATATGTACGATGGAAGAGGACTACATATTGCGTTGACACTAAGTAATGGGAATAAGAGCAGGAGAATGATGATGATTATATATAAAGCTGTAGAATTTCTTTGGTTAAACATGATAATGTTAAGAACTACCAATTCGGATTGAAAAGTTCGTTTAGTATTGGATAGCTCATTAATCGGGAAAGGTTATGGGTTTAATATCACGCTACGACAAATAGGAGCTGAGTATATATAAAAATATTGCGAGAGCTCCCGTTGCGTGTGCTGCGCGTCATATGTGCTTTTGACCCACGCTCTCTAACTTCTGTCTATCTTACGTAATGCACAACAAATTGTACGAATTAGCTAGTATATATATATATATATATATATACGAGCAGATACATTAATTTTCGACGAAAGTCTGCGCACTAAGGTCGGCGATTTTGGTGCTGATTTTTACCTCGAAAGTATACCGTCATAGGAGACGAACCTGAAATTTTCAGCCCAGTATGTGCAAATCGGACCACTAAAGAATTTTTTGAATTTTTAAAAAAGGCTATTTCCTACTCATTTTCATATGTTTGTATCTCAGATTCTTTATTACTTAAAGACTAACATAATGTCACTTTTTTAAGTAAAAAGATTTTATAAAAAAAATAGATGTCTTATATCTGGCTTTGCTAATAGCTTCCTACCAACAACTATTTTGGTTAAATTTTACCTATTTTTAAAACACTATTATATATACCGTATTTGAAGTTGAGAACAGTAGCTAATATCTTTTGTGTGTTTATATTTTAATGGAATCTATCCAATTCTTGCTTAATTGCTTCGATTTTGTAAACTTACAGCTATTTAAAATCAATTAAATTTAAAAAAATCAGTGTTTTTAAACAGCCAAAACTTTTTTCTCCGAACTTCGATATATTTCAAACTTTCAGGAAAGTTGCTTTATTCTGTCCTCAAGTAGTCCTGGCCGATTTGAAAGAGGGAGTCGAGCTTGTATTTAAGATATATTTTTTTTTATAATTGTCGATATTGCATTGATTTTGGTAAGGAATTCCTGCTTTTGAAAAAATATTTTAGCTTCTGCTGTATATATATGGACACGGAAAAGCCTTTGATTTGGTAGATCATAAACTTCTTTTAAGAAAACTTCAGTTTTGCGGTGTACGAGGTAATGTCCTAGATCTTGTTCAGTCTTAATTTAGTAACAAGACCCAATGTCTAAAAATAAGTCACTTAAATGAAACAACTAGAAGAGAAGTAAAATTTTTGTCATCGGAAGGTATTATATCTTATTGGGTGCCTCAAGGTACTGTTTTAGGACCTTTAAGCTAAAGCTGGATAGATTCTATTAAAATATATCTTAGAGAAAATTTGTTATTTTAGATATATTCAAATTTATTATTAGATTATTTTGCTCTAACCAGGTAATAGATTGCGTGACTGGTATCTTTTTATCCTTTGGAAGATTTTCTTTGCTATCGAGTTTAAAAATTATAGTGGTAACATCAGCAAACAAAACTAATGCATATGATACTGTTTTGGAAAGTCGTTTATGTACACCAAGAACAGCAAAGGTCCCAAAACACTACCTTGAGGGATGCCTCATAAGATAACAGCTTCCAATGACGTATACTTTACTTCTCTCCTAGTTCTTTCATTTATGTGACTAATTTCTACACGTTGGGTTCTGTTCCTAAGGTAAGGCTGACTAAGATCTAAGACATTACCTAGTACACCGCAAGAATGTAGTTTTCTTAGAAAGAGTTTATGACCTACCAAATCAAAGACTTTTTCCATGTCCATATATATACAGCAGAAGCTAAAATATTTTTGCAAAAGCAGGCATTCCTTACCAGAATCAATGCAATTTTGACAATTTAAAAAAAAAATATAGCTTAAATACAAGCTCAAATTCCTCTTTTAAATTAGTCAGGACTTTTTGGGGAAGAATAAAGCAACTCGCCTGAAAGTTTGAAATAAATCGAAGTTTGGAGAAAAAAGATTTGGCTGTTTAAAAACACCGATTTTTTTAAATTTGATTGATTTTAAATAGCTGTAAGTTTACAAAATCGGAGCAATTAAGCAAAAATTTGATAGATTCCATTAAATTAACCTTCGCAAATTCGACCACGTATCCATATTTCGCTCTCGACTTAATTGGTTACCGATTAGGCAAAGACGAAGCTTGCGAACTGTTACTTTTCTGTACTCTATTTTAAACTCTCCTAATGCTCCCTCCTACTATATATTTTATTTGCATATATATATATATATATATATATATACAGTATGACTGGTAAAAGACTGTACATATCGAAGGAGACGATAGATAATGGTCACATGTAACAAATAAAAATATAATAAGAAGGTAATATTAATTAACTAGATAGTAAACCTCAACAATATTAGTGTGTCAGGATTCTCAAAAAGATGGTCACCTTCTCAACCTTTCTCGATATAAATCAATCGCACCTCGTACACTGCCATTTGGTCGAGCATATGCAATTTCCCAACACTCTTAGTGCGAATAACACATTCTATCACACTCCACACACAAATAGTCACGGTTAAAATCAAAACGCGGGCAATTGAAAGACGCGTAGGTTAACAAACACGGAAATGCAAAATACCCGATACGGCGCACGCGGTTTGACTGATCAGCTGACCACAGACGCACACTCACCCCGGGGACATCCCTCGGGGATGCGGGGCAGAGTGTGCGCGGGAGCCACTACTTAGCACTGTTGTCAAGGTCACGCGCTCGGCTAGTTACTATTTTAATGTAATTTCAATATCTATGCGGAGGTGTACGTAAATAAATATTTTTATAGGACAATTAGTTCAAAATTTAAGTATCAATTTTTTTTATATATTCGGTATCAGAATCGAGTACTGAATACCCTCCCTCAATATGTACAATCTTTTACCAGTCACGCTGTATATGTATATCTCGGCGCAAATACAACAATACACCTACTATAAATAATTAGACTAATTAATTGAACAGTTTAATTACTTCATAAATCATCAATTGATTACTCTGATCTGATCTTACTCTGATCTGATCAATAGATTATTTTGATGTTAATTTAACATTAACAAACATGTGATTATTTCTCTCATTGTAATTTCTATACTAAAACTTTTAAACACGTGCACGTGCTCCGAGCCCTATAAATACGCACGCACTGTCGCAATACATTCCGCCGGGTTGAGAGCCCTCAGCGCTCACCCATAGTCCGGGTTAAGCTGTAACAGCCATCTGCGGCTAACAGCTAAAAGACAGACACAAAAAAAAAAAAAAAAAAAAAAAAGCAATACATTCATTCGTGTTCGAGTCTTTGTACCGTGCGGAGCTCTCTGGGGCGACGTTACGCTACTCGTTGAGAATACAACATTTAAACAGTTTTACAGTCGTTGAGAATACAACATTTAAACAGTTTTATTTCGAAGATCAAAACCGTACCATGAGTAATCCACGTAACTAACAACAGTGACGTCGGCAATGGTGACGTCATACCTTTTAAAAATACAATGGTGGTGCCTCCTTAGTCATGATTGGTTACTCCTTCGTCATATATATATGTGTGTGTATTTGTGTATGTATATGTGTATGTATATATGTGTGTATATATATATGTATGTATGTTTATAGTTTCATACTTATTTTTTTTATATAGGTATGAATATATTTATTGGGTATTCGCACATACGGTAAAAGTAAATTTAATTACCATCGTTTTTTTTCATTGTTTTTAAAATATTTTCTGTTTACATTGCACCTACCTTACATTATTTCTGCTCCACCCTAGGTCGACTGGTAGAAAATATATAAGGCATTAAGTCCGCCTTGTACTGTTAATTTGTGCAAAAGTTTTTAAATAAATAAATAAATAAAATAAAATATAGCCACACAAAAGATATTAGCTACTGGTCGACTTTCAACTTTAAACACGGTACATATAATAGTGTTTAACAAATAGGTAAAATTTAACTAAAACAGTTGTTTCGTTGGAAGCTATTAGCAAAGATTGATATAAGTTTAGATCTAATATCTATTTTTTTCATAAAAAAAATCTTAATAAAAAAATGCCGTTAGGTTAGAGTTTAAGTAATATAGTAGCTGAGATCAAATATTTGAAAATGAGTAGAAATTGCCTTTTTTAAAAATTTTAAATATTCTCTAGCGGTCAGATTTGCAAATACCGGGCTGAAATTTTCAGGATCGTCTCCTATGACGGTTTATTATCGATAAAAAAATCAGTATTAAAATCGCCGACCTTAGTGCGCAGACTTTCGTCGAAAATTAATGGATCTGCCCATATGTATATATACATAGTACATATATATATATATATATATATTGTGTCAAACACATTTTTCCAACATAAGGACATCCATATGTATACATGAAGAAGGAATGAACAGAAAAGTATAATAGATTTAATTTTGGTAAACAGTCGCCTCTGAAGCAAAATATTGGACGCAAGAGCCTACAGGGGCCCCACAGTCGATACGGACCACTATCTCGTTATTGCGAGATTTAGTGGTCTGTTCAGAAAGTGGAGGCACTGGCGAGAGCGTGTCCACTTCGGAGGGCTTAAATATATCGGCAATGTAAGAATGACACAAAGGCCTTAGTGAAAGAGAAACGTGATAGAGCAAGTATGAGTACAGAAGATAGGCTGACTAAAAACTTCGAGGGTAACACCACTCTTTTGGAGGGAGGTGAAGAGGTCTCGGGGTGGCCGGTCAGCCTTCAGAATGAATAAAATAAGGTCTAAAGGTGGAGACATTCTTACACAAACACAAGACGTGTTAAGCCGATAGAGTGAATATTTTGGCGATATGTATGCGGATGCTACGGTTGGCAACGGTGTGGCATGTGCTTTATTAGATCAACATTCGACAACGGCGTCCTCCGATGGCATCAGTATGGATGAAGTTGAATGGGCGATAAGAAGTTTGAAAAATGGTAAGGCAGCGGGCATGATATGGTGTCTGCCGAGATGATCAAGCTTGGTGGCTCCTGTGTCTGGGAGGCGTTCCTGTTGCTCCTCAATTTATGTTGGAGCTCGGGAATGGTTCCCGGGGACTGGAATAGCGCAGTCATCGTGCCTTTGTTTAAAAACAAGGGGTCACGTTATGACTGCGCAAATTACAGAGCCATAAGCTTGACCAGTTTGGCAGCAAAAGTGTATGGTAAAATTATTGAAAGGAGAATGAGGATGGTGTCCGATGGTTTACTGTGTGAGACACAAGGAGGTTTCAGGAGTGGAACGGGATGCATGGATCAAATGTTCTCTCTGCGCAACATTGTGGTGAAGCATCTGGCTCTATCTAGGTCAGATGGTTTTCTGCAGTTTTGTGGATCTGGAGAGAGCATTTCACACGGTTGTACGAAAGGAACTTTGGGACATTTTACCGGAGTATGATATTAACGGTAAACTGCTACAGGCTGTGCAGTACAGTTACAAGGGCTGTAGAGCCTTTGTGCGGCATCATATATCTGGATCAATGTCTCCAAAGATTGAACGATATGAATGTGGGAGTCCAGATGGGTGACTCAGTGGTCTCTGCTCTGCTTTATGCAGATGATGCATTCCTGCTGGCATAGTCAGCGACTGACCTGCAGACCCTAGTCGAGACAATGACAGAAGATTGTAAGAAAAGGGGTCTACGCGTGAATGTGAGCAAAACCAAAATAATGGTCTTTGAAAGAGACGAAGCCAGAACAGATGTAAGAGTAACAATAGGTAATGATGTACTAGAGCAAGTGGATGAATTTGTATATCTTGGATGTGGATTTAGCCGAGATGGAAGGTACACCACTGATATAGAGCGAAGAGTGAATGCGTGAAATAGAGTGAACGGAGCGTTGGGGCAACTTCTCAACAGCCACCACCTCAGCCAGAAGGCACGTGTAGCAATACATAACGCAGTGCTTGTCCCAACATTACTGTATGGAAGCGAGAGTTGGGTATGCAGAAAAGAGTATGAAAGCAAAATTAATGCGGTCAAAATGCGATCTCTTCGGATAATCTGTGGAGTTAGGCTGACCGACCGCATTCGTAACGACGACGTAAGAAAGCGAGTAGGTATGAATGAGAGTATTGGTCTAAAGATACGAAAGGGAATGCTGACATGTGGAAAGAATGCCGAACGAACGTCTGGTTAAGAAGATATACAATGCGAAAGTGGAAGGATGTAGGTACCGAGGGAGACCGAGACTAACCGACCTAGACCAGATCGGTCAGGTACTGAAGGAAGGTGGAGTCAAGAGTCTCCGTAACCGGCGAGCGTGTATGAAGAGAATTATGAATGTTGAGGAAGCGACTGAAGTATGCAGAGATAGAGTTCTCTGGCACTCTGTTCTCTCTGCCTACCCTGCAAGGGATATGGCGTGATGATATGTATGTATGTGTATGTACATATATATATATATATATATATATATACATAGCACATATATATATATATATATACATAGTACATATTTTTTTCGGATATTAATGAGTGCCGGGAATATTACAATAATTGTAGTATGTCTGAGACCTGTTTCAATAATATCTTATGCAATCTATAAATTGTTGTTCTAAGTCTGGGTGTAATTTGTGTCCGGTAGTTGTGTGTTTATTAACTACTAGGTGATGCCCGCGGCTTCGTCCGCGTGACGTTCAGTTTTACTACGAACCCCTATTTGAAACTTAAAAATTCAAACTCGACCAAGTATTTCCGGCAGCCACTTGACCATTTTCATCAAGGACGACGCTTTCTCCAATTTTCTTTAAAACATCGGCAAATTCTTAAGCATGTGAATTAGTGTTGCCCAAATGCAAGACTAACACAAAGTCACTTGTTTTGATAGAAATAAAAAATCCCCATAGACATTAAAAATCCAACTAAATTAATAAAATTCTATTCATCTAGTGGCAGTAGCTGTACAACTATCAATAATTAGGTACATACCACTAAACGGAAGGGAGGCTATTATTCTTCCGTGTACTGTTATTACTCGTAAGAATACGAAATATTGACAATCCTTTCTTTGTTAAGAAAATCGTAAAATCATGTCTAAGGGAGCACTGCGAAACTCTTGCAGCAAGTCTTGGTCTTGCATTTGGACAACACTAATGTGAATGGTGACCTTGGCTTTGCTTGCATGTTGATGGTTAGAGTCAGCTTGCCTACTTGGGGCCACAGATAAGAATACTTCAGTGAAGCATTGATCACATCATTGACTTTTCATTACCATCTCGTAGTGCTCGATTTACAACCTCTACGACTTTTTTTTATTTATCATTGTCCAATCAACGCAAACGATTAGACAGCTATCCTTAATAAAGACACTAATAGTGGTAAAGCCACAGTTGATAGTATTCTTTCTACAGCCACGGGCCGGTCCGACCCCCAGTCGGACCTAGTACCCCACTCTTGCAGAAAAGCAACGTCTGAACAGTGGTAATGTGTTATTTTCGCTTCATTTGTAAGAGGCGGCGGAGCGGCGCAGGCGCGATTACCTGCGTCTACTTGGCTTAGCCGAAGCCGCGGCTAACTGGAACGGGGAATAGTCCGTCACCCGCGGAGAGGCTGACCACGTGAGGATGAAGCCCGAAGCCCGCGTCATCGGGGATGGTACTCGATAGGCCCAACGGTGATGGGGAGGGAAAACGGTGGGTTATGGGGCCACGCGGACGGAATGCAAGGCGTGTGTCCAGACCATGGACTGCCAAAAAAATAAGTGCATGCTGCTTGCTCGTTTACCACCGTACAGAATAAAACAAAAATCACTTTGAATGTGTCGCAGTTTCGTGTTATTGAACATCTCGGTGTTTCATTGCTTTATAAATCTATCGGGTTTATAAACAATGTGCATGATTTATGCACATTGTTTATCGGGTTTTTAAACAAAGCTCTTTTACCACCAAGAAGTAATGCAGCTGCAGTTTCTGACGTAGTTACTTCCAAAGTTATTTTACGCTATCTCCTCATTTTGGTAAGATTGCTCTGCTCAGATAAGTCTTTTCAGGGCTACCTGGGGACATGAACATCTATCATCTCAACTTATATACGTCCCACTATTGGGCTCAAGCCTCGTCCGTAATGGGAGGGAAATTGACCTACTATATTACGCTGGTCAGACGTGTTGGTATAGGGTTATGTTTTGAGTTTTCCTTTTCTTCCATAGATGTATGATATGTATGAGATGTCCTTTAGTCGTCTCGTGGGTGATCGACCCACGGGTAAGAAAGCGGTTGGTGAATTGTATTCTAACTGCGTAACCGCACGGATAAATATATATAATAAATGGCTTTCATCACGAAAGAATTCATGTCGCGTTTTAGTAGCGTAGAATATCTTCAGATGGATATTTTTTCTATTTTGTAATAATGTCAAAGGATTTGAAAGACTGTAAAACAATAACATCAATAAAAGCAAAAGACTCAAACGAATGGGAATGGGGGAGGAAATATGACTGTTACAGACCTACTCAAGGGTGTCATCTCAGCGATGATCACCTTCAAGTACTCTGCAAGCTGCTTGAAACGACGTCGACGAACGTCCGAAATTTCGCCTCCTGTACCCTCTACAACTAGAGGGTCAGGAGCGAATTGGGGCTCAACCCATTGCTGGGGAGCCCGCCCTCTCGCCAGAAATTAGCTGCGGGCGACAATTCAGCAGAAGAACGATCTGGGGGACTGTCGCCCGCACCCAGGGTACACTACGTGGAGGTTTTCTGGCACCGTACCCCGCGGGTAGTTGGACCACGGGAATTAATCTACCACCCGCAGAAACACCGATCGCGTGAAGGCGATACAACACTGTTGTTTGTCGGGGTGTAGACGGAGACGATACCTGGAAGGGTAAACCCCCGGACCGGCTACGGATGTCAAGTAAGCGATACCAGAGGCCAGCCTGATGGTTTGGGCAGAGAACACGATGAGTTATGGGGCCACACGACGCCCGTCTGTTACCCCGGAAGGAATGGCCGTGTCCAGACCATATCCTACCAAACAAAAACAAAAAAGGGTGCACTTTGCATACTCGCCCCAAAGTAGCATCTTAACTAAGAATGTACGTTTTGTACGCTCTATGATGTAGACTTTACTTTTCGTTTTCGTGTTTCACTTAGTTGTTAGTCGCAGATGGCTATGACAACTTTCCTCGGACTGTTAGGTGAGTGCTGAGAGCTTTCCACCCAAAGTACCTTTACTAAGTTCAAGAAGTTAATGTAGTAGCTTTTGAAAAGATAACGCAAAAATGATTTAAAGTTTTAAACTAAATTATAGCGCCATCTATTGCTCATTTAACAAACTGAATAAATCATGCATTTTATTAATTTATAGCTAAATTATATATTATTAACTAATTAAAACATTCTGTTTTATCACAAATAGTTTTAATAGTTATTTTGACTACCTCACTAATGTTATGTATTATGTCAACTTCCCTTCAACTTTGAAGGAAGTTTTAGCCCAGCAGTGGGATGTATATGAGCTGAATTGATGAAACTACTATATATTAAGTAATACAAATACTTTCCTTACACTATAGATAAATTAAATAATTATTTTGAATTGAACCTTCTAGTGACATAAAAGGTGAGCGGTGATTTTAAAAACTTAAATGGCCCTAACTTTTTTTACACACATCAGATTTCAATGAAACAAAGTTAGTCTTTACGTTGCTCTAAATTTGGCTTAATCTTTTTATCAAAACTGCGAAATAATCCGTTCAGTGACTTCAGAGATTAGCGATTACAGACATACAGACACAAAGACATACAGACAGACAAGAAATTCCAAAAAATGTTTTTTGTTTTCTGTTAGTGTTTTCTTACTGCCTAGATTCATTTTTTATAAATTTATCAAATGTACAGACACGGAATTTTTACTGATTTATTATATGTATAGATTAGCGAAAAGTTAATGTTTGTTGTGTTTTTACCTACTTTTTTCATCTAATACCTCTAAATATACAACGACTTACATGCCTCTAACCAAGTCAGCAGCATTACTGAAATTCATTTTAATTATGAGTACTATTCGAAGTCCAATATTTCGTCCTTCAGAAAAGAAAATTTAGATTCTTATTGGAAATAAAACAATGTTTTACGGATTCTATCACGTTTGTGTGTGATTTTTAATTGGCCGACGTTTCGAACACTATACAGTGTTCACGATCACGGGAGGACTTGTGTGTCTCACGTCCAATAAGTCATTGTTATTACAGAGATATATATATCTACCCGTTACAGTATTAGTTATTCATTTTTAACCCATATTTATCAAATTTAAATACAAAGACAATGGAATCCGTAAAAATAGTTTTAGTTTTATACTTTTAGTGTATAAGAAAGAATTTTCATTATAAAGACACATTTTAAATTTTGATTTATTCCTTCAAGCCAACTTTTTCACATTTCTTATTGTATATTTCTTATATTTCATTGCAGATGATAATGAGTGCCATAGTGATACACATACTTGTAGCATTAAAGAGAGATGTTTGAATACAAACGGTAGCTTTGAATGTGTATGCGCGTATGGATACGTGCGAGACTACGCCTCGAGAGATTGTATTGGTAAGTTCATCGGAATCAGAATATCAGTATCAGTAAATAACTATTTGGTTTAAATTGTGTATGTTATTGTGCTATTGTAATTTTTTATTGCTTGTGGTGGTATACAGGCAAGCAGCACACCTGATGGTAAGTGTTACTGCGGCTCATGTACCTTTGCAATTCCAGAGGTACAGCTAGGCCGCTGCCTACCAATGAAAATCCCAAACCAACTCAAAGGGTTGAGCTTCCGACTTTTTCGGTTACCAAATGAAGCACAACAGCATATTGCCACTGTTCAGACGTCAATATTCTGGGAGTGTGTGGCACTACCCCGAACGGACCGGTCCGCCGCTGTAGACAGAAAACTATCAACAGTGTGGCTCTACCATTATTAAATTTTACAATTATGTCATCAAAAGGCAATATTGCAATTGTTTATTATAATTCTCGGTGTGATGATATTAGAAATGCTTTTGTGCAGCAGTGAATATTATCAGCGGATGGAAAGATAATATTTTAGACTAAAAAAATTATCATATTTTCATTCCAAACATAAAAAGCTTTAAGATTTACATAAGTATTAATAATAAAGAATCTATGCAAATATATTTGTAAAAAGTACTCGCGTAGTTTCGCGGCATTAATAATAATGTCAAGATTAATAACATTAATTATCATTTTTGTTATCTCATCAGTTGACATATATGCGCGGAACGTTTGATGAACGTTGTCCCATTGTTACTAAATGTTGCTGGATTTTCAACATTAAGAGATCTATTACTGTCAATTACAGTGCTATATATTATAGTATACTAAAATCTTTCTCGATTAATATCAATAGGCTATGCCATACAATAAGATTTTTTAAAATTCTAGTTAAAGTATCTGATATTAAAACGTTCAAACAAACAAGTATTTAAGCTCACCGTAATATCTATATAATGTAAAGCCGGAGACTGCTATGTGGTAACGGTTGCAAATACTACAAATCCTTATTTAGCTCATGGATGTCGTGAGAAGCAACTAATAGCTTTATATCGACCTGAACCAACTCCACCTGATGGTGTTTGGTCCTCATTCCGAAGCATTCAAACCGTTCATAAAACTATTGCAAATAACTTTTGCAATATGTACGATGGAAGAGGACTACATATTGCGTTGACACTAAGTAATTGGAATAAGAGCAGGAGAATGGTGATGATTATAAAGCTGTAGAATTTCTTTGGTTAAACATGATAATGTTAAGAACACCAATTCGGATTAAAAAATTCGTTTAGTATAGGATAACTCATTAATCGAGAAAGGTTATGGGTTTAATATCACGCTACGACCAATAGGAGCTGAGTATAAATAAAAATGTTGCAAAAACGGGCAAGTTGTTCCTTTTGAGAGCTACCGTTGCGTGTGCTGCGCGTCATATGTGCTTTTGACCCACGCTCTCTAACTATATATATATATATATATATATATATATATATTACAATATATATGGAATATTAGGAAATATTACAATAATTGTAGTATGTCTGAGACCTGTTTCAATACTATTTTGTGCAATCTATAAATTGTTGTTCTTAGTCTGGGTGTAATTTGTGTCCGGTAGTTGTGTGTTTATTAATTATTAGCGAAAAGTTAATGTTTGTTGTGTTTTTACCTACCTTTTCCATCTGATACCTCTAAATATACAACGACTTAGATGCCTCTAACCAAGTCAGCAGCATTGCTGAAATTCATTGTAATTATGAGCACTATTCGAAATCCAATATTTCATCCTTCAGAAAAGAAAATTTAGATTCTTATTTGAAATAAAACAATTTTTTACGGATTCTATCACGTTTGTGTGTGATTTTTAATTTACTGACGTTTCGAACACTATACAGTGTTCACGGTCACGGGAAGACTAATGTGTCTCACGTCCAATAAGTCATTGTTATTACAGAGATATTTATATCTACCCGTTACAGTACTAGTCATTCATTTTTGACCCATATTTATCAAATTTAAATACAAAGACAATAGAATTCGTACAAAATAGTTTTATTTTTAGACTTTTAGTCTATAAGAAAGAATTTTTATTATAAAGACACATTTTAAATTTTGATTTTACTCCTTCAAACCAACATTTTCAAAATTTTTATTGATTCTTTCTTATGTTTTATTGCAGACGTTAATGAGTGCCATATTGATACTCATACTTGTGGCATTAAAGAGAGATGTTTGAATACAAACGGTAGCTTTGAATGTATATGCGCGTATGGATACATGCGAGACTACGCCTCGAGAGATTGTATTGGTAAGGTCATCGGAATCAGTAATATCAGTATCAGTAAATAACTATTCGGTTTAAATTTTGTATGTTATTGTGCTATTGTAATTTTTTATTGCTTGTGGTGGTATACAGGCAAGCAGCACACCTGATGGTAAGTGTTACTGCGGCTCATGTACCTTTGCAATACCAGAGGTACAGCTAGGCCGCTGCCTACCAATGAAAGACCCAAACCCACTCAAAGGCTTGAGCTGCCGACTTTTTCAGTTACCAAATGAAGCACAACAGCATATTGCCACTACTCAGACGTCAATTTTCTGCGGGAGTGTGGCACTACCCCGAACGGACTGGTCCGCCGCTGTAGACAGATAACTTTTTTTTAAATTCTTTTTTTATTGCCAGTGGTGGCAAACGAGCAAGCAGCACACCTGATGGTAAGTGACACCACCGCTCATGGATCTTTGCAATACCAAGGCACAGCTAGGCCACTGCCAACCGTGAAGAAAGAGCTCTTCTTAAAACTCGTTTAAAAAAGGGCATGTCATAGCGCTCGGGAAACACGGCAGCAGGTAGTTCATTCCAGATCTTGCACGCACGTGGTAGAAATGATCGCTGAAAACGTACAGTAGATGTCCGTATCGTTTCTAGGTGAAATGGATGAACCCTGCTGCGGTGTCGAGTGATACGGTAATAAAATGGTGACGAAGGTACCAAGTCAAATAGTTCCTCAGAGTACTCCCTGTGAAAGAGCCTGTAAAGTACACAGAGAGACCCAAAGTCTCTCCGGCTTCCAGTCTTTCCATGAGATTGGGATCACCGACGATTCGAACTTCGAGCTGGTTATACAGGATGACACAGGGCTTTTATTTCTAGTTTTCTTATTGCTTTTAGTGTCAAATGAGCAAGCAGCACATCTGACAGTAAGTGTTGCTGCCGCCTTTGGACCTTTATAATACCAGAGGTATAGATAAAGCGCTGCCTAGCAATATTATACCCTAAACCCGCACACTTAGGGTTGCGGCTCTCTCACTCACCTAACAAAGCGCAACATTACCACTGCTCAGACGTTGATCTTCTGCGAGAATATGGTACTACCCCGGACCGGACCCGCCCGTGGCTATTGACAGAAAACTGTCGTCAGCGTGGTTCTACCACTACGATTTCTCTTCTATAGATGATTACATATTATCTTTTAGTTGCTTTTTACCACATCCACGATCCAGATGGAGTGATTTATATTGTCTTCTTCTTATTATCTCTTTATTATATTTTTACTTTCCGTCATCACACTGAATAAAAATGCTGCTATAAATGAAGAAAAAATGTTTTTTTCGTATCTTGATGTCTGGGGCAATAAAAGGTTAGCGTGAGGCCGATGCCTTGACCTTGGCCTTGACTTCGGTAGTTCAACACAGTGTCCTCGTAGAAAATTGGCTTACATAAGTTAAAATTATGGACATTTGATATAAATCTAGCATCATTTTTATGGAAATAATTATATTTATATATTAGACATGTGTAAGTAATGCGAGTGATATATCACACGTGATATTACCCGACCGCGTACTGCTTCATTATACATTAGGCGACTAAAGTGTGATGTTCCACACTAAACGCGAACGCCCGTGTAGTACACGGGCGTTCGCGTCATATTTAGTGTGATGTTTAATTTAGTCGCCTAATGTATAATGAAGCAGTACGCGGTCGGGTAATATCACGTGTGATATATCACTCGCATTACATGTCTATTATATATAAAATTTTGTTTTCAGATGTTGATGAATGCGCACTAAACACTCACAATTGCACCGGTAGTATTTCTTGCAACAACACAATTGGATCTTTCAATTGTATATACAATGAAACTGTGATTGTAAAGATACAGCCTGAAGGTATTAAGTAAGTATAAAATACCGTACAAATTACGTATTTGAAGCTATAACTGGTAGGCTATGGTTTGGACACACGCTGTCCGTTCTGTCTGGGGCCACTAAAGGATGGCGTGTGGCCCCATAACCCACCGTATCCCCTTGCCATCGCCATTGGACCGGCTACTGGTATCGAATCCTTAAAGTCCATGGCATTAGTGTTATCTTGTCCGATTTGTTGTTTAATTTTAATTTCACCCAATCTTACGCATGGGGATGACTAAGGGATATAAAATTCATATAAAATATATACAATTCGGAATAAAACCCTATAACCTATTTGATTGTGGTGGTATACTAGGTCAATTTACCTTCTATTACGCCAAGGCTCGAACCCAGCAGTGGGACGTGTAAAAGTCAGTATTTTGTTTAAGACAATGCCCCGTACTAAGGAAGTAATCCTTATGTTGCACAAAAACATATAATTAATTGACACAAATTACATCCAGACTTAGAACTACAGTTTGTGGATCACACAAAGTATTGTCCTGCGTGGGAATCGAACAGAACTAGCACTGTAGGTCGGTGCTCTTTTTTTTTATTTCTATTTTATTAATTAGGAGTTTTGTCGATAACCGACCATGCCACTTCCATAGTAAAATTATCTTATTATACTAACTTAACCTAAGATATCTAAATAAATATTCATGAGAATCCTGTCTTCATCGGATGCAGGTGAAGCCAGAATTCTATTACACTGACCCACATTCATGCCAATATTGCTATCCTGTAGAAAATTATTATTACGTAGGGCATCGCCCCGGGCATATTCCGTCAACAGATGCTATACGTCTTCAACCGAGTTACAATACTCACAATTCGGTGAATCCACCTTTTTTTTTTTTTTTTTTTTTTTCACGCTGTGGAAACGCATTTACGCGCTGCCCCTCGCCGGTGACAGACGAAGGGGGAGTGTGGGACTCGCCGACTAGCTAAACCCGACCGGAATACCCACTAAAACCACAGCGGTCCCTTCCGCGCTTTTACGGGGTACCGGAGAGATCGTCTATTGACATTCGATCCCCGGCAACCCAACGCTTGGCCGTCGGACCACGCCCTGTCGTCATTCATGGCGGTGGGAGGAGTTGCGCATATCGGCGCCTCCTCCTCCCTGGCCGCCGCCGGCGGAGCGAGTCTGCGGACGCAAGTGCCTCGCGTTGTCGCTCCGCGGCCTCCTTTATAGAAATGACTTCCTCACAAAAGGAGGCCATCGACGACCAGCACCTGTCACTGTCGAGCATCTTTGAGATGACGTTTGACAGCGACAGGTCCCCTCCAACAACCACCGACAAGACGCGGCGCTGGGGCCCCTCAGGCGGGGCATACCTCCAAAGAAAAATGATTATAACCCTACCGAACGGTAGGGTTCAAAAATACTCAAGACTCATTTGAGAACACTCAAATGAAATCTTTAGTACCCTCCACGGAAATCTTTAGTAAAAGGCGAAAGATTTATACGTTTTGAAGGGAAACCAGAGATCGGTGAATCCACCTTGCACATTAGGTATTTAAACACATTAGACGGAATGTGACGAGAGCGGATCCTCATCATGGCAAATACCTGCTTTCTGTTCATATGAGAGTATCTTTTCGAACCATGGGTGACGAGGAGGCTCATACTCTATTGTTTTGTACCATATTCCCGTAAATCGTGATCGTTCATCGACTATTAATAAATTCCTATTGCATAGTTGAAATTCTTCGATGTTACCAAAGGTAGTTCCTCTATTAATGAGCGTTTACTAATAGTGCGCCCATCGGCGTATAACACTTTTCATTCTTCAGAGATTCATAAAACAACGGCTTGTATGCCTGTGTTATTAAAATATAATAGGCGCTTCTAAATATTATACTTTAATTAATATTTTCAGTAAAACAGCCTCATCTTCTGAAAGTGAAGCTCTGCCTAATGGAAACACAGCAACTGCACATCAACCCCAACGTCCTGAAACTCAATTAACAAAATTAGAATCACCAAAAGAACAAAATGTACCTATAAATAAATATATACAATCTGTAGCGGCACCAGGGTTATTCAATCCACTACAATATCCTCAAATTCAACCAAGAGGACCGCAAAATCCAGAACAACTAACTCCACCTTTGCCAGCAAAATCAGGCTCAGCACAATATTTCAATTTTGCTATTGTAAATAACAAAAAATAATTGAAATGGTTCACTTTTTATTTAATCAGATAGAAAGCCAAAAGTACTTTTAGTTTACTTAAAAAAAAAAAAAATAGTCGTAGACAATTAATAGTTAATATAGATTAGGGTACAGAATGTACTGCATAGATATAATGATGAACTATTGAGTTCGAAGGCCATCGCAGTGGAGGTAATTAAATAATAAACATGTACTATTTTTTATAAAAAATCATAAAAATAAAATAAGATAGACAAAATATAATTAGACAAACCCACTGAGTTTCTTGCCGGATCTTCTCAGTAGCGGTCTCATTCCGATCCGGTGGTAGTTTCTTAGATTAAATTTAAATGTAAAAAATTACAATATGTAAGTGCCCTTGCAGGGTTTATGCATAATAAAAAAAAAAACAAAAATAAATACCATCTGCTTTGCGTCATTTTCAAATATGGTCTTATATTGCAATTAGTTTTTAGCCTAATTTACAAATAAAGAAATTCTAATAGATATTGTTTCTTTTTACTATTTTTTAATGTTTTGTTTATTTTACTTAATTGTTTATTTTAGTTTTTTTTAATGCTGATGATGGCTGACGAATTAATATACCACCAATTCATAATTGTTATGGTTTCTATGTTTAAGAGATAGCAACTGGTCTCCTTCTTCTTTTAGTTAATCTGTACTGATTGGTCTTGGGAAATTTTAAAGATCTTTTGTACCAGAAAACATATTGAGATCGTTTTTAAACAATGACAAATTTGCAGTTTATACCAAATTTGGCAAATCGTTTATCAGTAAAATTAACAGCAAAGATTCCAACTTACTACCTTGGGTTGTAACCCAGGGTAGTAAGTTGGAATCTTTGCTGGTATGGTGTACCATACCAGGTAATATATATACTGAAATTTATCCTGCTTCTTCAATACATCTTTCAAATTATTTTTATCTAATCTTTTAAATACCTAATAACGAACTGGAGAAGATGTGGGATAAAAGCTACCACTGCCAACTTTTTGAGCAGTATAACATGATCAGCTACGTCGACAGGTTATTTATAAATGAAGTCAGCAGCATGACCTGACAGGCTCTACCAACTGTGGCAACTATATGAGCCATATAACTTATGAGGTTGCTCATTGTATTCCTTAGTGACTGAAATCTCTCCAATGCTTTTGCCGGAGAAGAGAACGCTTCAACCGGTCTATACCTTTTAATCTTTACTTTTTGATCCCTCTTTGGGTAGAGGAACAACACGATTGATATCCCACCTTTCCGGAACCACAGTCAATTTTAAGCACAGGTTAAGAATGTGAAAAAGCGGTTGAGCCGACACTGAACGAAACTCCTTCAGCATGTAAGCACGCATACCCTTTGAACTCACGTAGTTTTTTTTGGCTTAAGATGTGTACATGTACACCCGGATAAAGGCGAAATTGTGCTTTTAGGTTATCATCGTACGCCTTATTTGGTGCACTAATATTACATCTAAATGACAGAGTGTAGATCGGTATTTTTAGTAAATTATGTTTTCTGTTTATATATACTTGGATATAAATAAATAACCGATAAAGTAATAAAAAAGATTAAATATTAAAAAAAAACGGAAAAAGGAAAATAAAAAGATACCAAGAATCGAGCTGGGGACTGTCTGGATTAAGCAACTGCTCGATTTCTCAACTCAGCTATTTCCACTCTTCATGACAGTGGCTACCAATAAAAAATATAGAATATCAATGTAAATTATACATTGATATTCTATATTTTTTATTGGTTAAAACACTGACAAAACAATATTTTCTATAATTGAATCCTAGCCAGATCGATTTATTGACCCCAAAATCTCGTGCAAACTAAATTTCTTGCAAATTATTGGAGCGGTTTCAAACATTCTGAACATATAAAAATGTACTAGATTTGCTTATTTAAAGATAAAAAGATCTGGATGGTATTTTCTATTCAGTGTTTTGTGGAAAACATATTTTGAAATAACAAAAAAAAAATATGATAAATTAATGAAAAAAATAAAAACGGGAAATTTAAAAAGTATTTAAATCAGTATGGTTACACCAGATTATCATATTTTTTATTAAATATGTTCTGGTGCATATCCATATATCCTATAAACCTACCCTACATATTGCACGCCTCATAAACGAAGCGTTGAGGTCTTGCTCTACTCTCGACATATGAAAATCAAGCACTTTTCAAACATAAAAATGATTGTATTTTTTTCACATTGCACTTAAAGGATAATATTATAATACATATGTCAAGAAAAAACAATCGTTTAAACGTATTTGATATTTTTAAAAAGCAATAATTTTGTTTAAAGTAAGTAAATAGTTGATTAAAAAAAATAATCGAGGACGTCGGATAAAATATTTTGTATCTGGCAGGATCACGACTGTAAAAATTAATGTATCAAAATATTTATTTTTTTAAAAGCTTCATAATCGCAACGCGCTGTTTCTTTTCGGAAATGGCTTGGTAATTCTTTGTCGTTTAATTGCAATTAATAAAACACTAAACTGCTTAGTATATGTATACTTTATGAAATTTGGGTTCGTTTACATTTTTTTATTCGTCCATTCGGACAGGCAAAGGAAATAAATCCCATTCAGCCTATACTTAGCTATGTTTAGCTGTACGTCGAGAATGGCACGAAATTTCAAAAGTATTTCTTTTCTTTCATTACAAGCTTATATTTAGTTTTACCTGTCCCGTTGTCTGTAATCAAATCTTGCAAGTTAAAATTGATACACTTCCCGGTTTCTGATTGAGCTGAAATTTTGCATGCATATATAAATCGCATGACAATGCAATATTATTGTGACATAGAGCTGATCTGATGATGGACCTGGAAGCTGGCCATAAGAACTCCGTAATTAAACGACGCAACCTCATCAAGTTTAGCCTCGTTTGATTTGTCTTGTCGAGTACTTTGAAACTATATGGTAACCAGGGTCTGAAGATGGACCTGGAATCCGGCCATAGGAACTCCGTAATTAAACAACGCAACCCAATCGAGTTTTGGCTCGCTTAATTCGTCTTGACGAGTACTTTGATACTGTATGGTAACCAGGGTCTGATCATGGACTTGGAAGCGGGCCATAGGAATTCCGTAATTAAACGACGCAACTCCATCGAATTTAGACTCGTTTGATTCGTCTTGACGAGTACTTTGATACTATATGGTAACCAGGGTCTGATATTGGACCTGGAAGCTGGCCATAAGAAAAAGAAGGTGCTAAATGTTCTTAATCATACCATCAAAATGTAACACGCTTTTATTTATAAAATTGGGTCTGTGATAGAAACGGGAAGATTTAATAATTATGGTGTAAAGTTTTAGTGTTAAAAATATATAATTATGTACGATATTGAATTATTTTGTAATAGACGATGAAGCTTAATTATCGTTAAAGGTTACAATGAACTTATGAAGTGTTATGTGTCTTATTAGAGTTAATTTATTTTTAAATAAATAATATATAATATTGGGGGCATAGGCCGGAGCGTGCTCGTCGCGTCCCCTGCCAGTCAAATTAGACTGCTAATCCGGCTCGATATGCGTACCGCAGTGCGGGTTAGGGCGTCCCCCGGAGGTGACGCGTACCGACCCGCCCACGTCGGTACGAACTTCGGCAGTTGCAGCGATGGGGGCCACCACCCATCACGCCTTGCCCAGTCAGGCGAGTCGAGGAGAGTAGAGTGCCGGGTGGGCACGTGGAATGTAAGAGGTTGTGTGGAAGGTAAGTTACACGAGCTGATATCCGTCATGGCGGACAATCAGCTAGACGTGCTCTGTGTAACAGAGACCAAGCGAAGGGGCAGCGACGCCTGCGATCTTCCTGGTGGCGGGATGGCTCTGTGGTCTGGTGTACCACAGACCGATCGAGCCAGCATGGGGGTAGGAGTGCTGTTGTCCTCTCGCTTGGCCTCAGGTTTGAAGGATTATGGAATGTATGATCCCAGACTTCTTTGGGTCCGTATAAAACTAGGTGTCACCAAGGTATTCATGGTAGTAGCATATGCTCCCGAAGGATCCTCGGTGGTATCACACCTAGAGAAGTTTTGGGATAATGTTAGGGAAGTTCTGGATATAGCAGAAACCAGTGAACGCGTGATTGTATGCGGAGACTTGAACGGATGGGTGGGGACCAAGCGTTCCGACTGTGAGGACGTACTTGGTCCATTTGGTGATAAGAGAGTGAACGACGCAGGTAGGCTCATAGCGGATGTATATGCATACATCCGCTATGAGCCTACCTACTACCTACTAAGGTTTCTCTCCATGCGGAGAGAAACCTTATTGTGTCAAACACATTTTTCCAACATAAGGACATCCATATGTATACATGGAGAAGGAATGAACAGAAAAGTATAATAGATTTAATTTTGGTAGACAGTCGCCTCCGAAGCAAAATATTGGACGCAAGAGCCTACAGGGGCCCCACAGTCGATACGGACCACTATCTCGTTATTGCGAGATTTAGTGGTCTGTTCAGAAAGTGGAGGCACTGGCGAGAGCGTCTCCACTTCGGAGAGCTTGAAAGAATAAAGGTTGAAATGTTGCAAGAAGGGTGTGTAAGAGAAAAGTATGCAGAGGGTGTCCGAGAACAGCTGACGATGGAAAGCCAGCCGCAATCGGACATTGAAGAATGCTGGAGAGTATTGAAAGAGAGTATGGTAGATACAGCGAAAGAAGTATGTGGAAGTTCAAAGAAGCATAGAAACACAAATGGTGATGCATGGTGGGATGCGGAAGTGGCAGCTTCCGTAGAGCAAAAGAAGAAAGCGTGGCTGGACTATGTCTCTTCTTTGAATCTGAATGACAGTATGACTAAACAAAAGACAGAAATATATCGTCAATGTAAGAATGACACCAAGGCCTTAGTGAAAGAGAAACGTGATAGAGCAAGTATGAGTGCAGAAGATAGGCTGACTAAACACTTCGAGGGTAACACCAAACTCTTTTGGAGGGAGGTGAAGAAGTCTCGGTGTGGTTGGTCAGCCTTCAGAATGAATAAAATAAGGTCTAAAGGAGATATTCTTACACAAACACAAGACGTGTTAAGCCGATGGAGTGAATATTTTGGCGATATGTATGCGGATGCTACGGTTGACGCCGGTGTCGCATGTGGTTTAGTAGAACAACATTAGACAGCGGCGTCCTCCGATGACATCAGTATGGATGAAGTTGAATGGGCGATAAGAAGTTTGAAAAATGGTAAGGCAGCGGGCATTGATATGGTGTCTGCCGAGATGATTAAGCTTGGTGGCTCCTGTGTCTGGGAGGCGTTCCTGTTTCTCCTCAATTTATGTTGGAGCTCGGGAATGGTTCCCGAGGACTGGAATAGCGCAGTCATCGTGCCTTTGTTTAAAAACAAGGGTTCACGTTATGACTCCGCAAATTACAGTGCCATAAGCTTGACCAGTTTGGCAGCAAAAGTGTATGGTAACATTATTGAAAGGAGAATGAGGATGGTGTCCGATGTTTTACTGTGTGAGACACAAGGAGGTTTCAGGAGTGAAAGAGTATGCATGGATCAAGTGTTCTCTCTGCGCAACATTGTGGAGAAGCATCTGGCCCTAGGTCAGAGGGTCTTCTGCAGTTTTGTGGATCTGGAGAGAGCATTTGACACAGTTGTACGAAAGGAACTTTGGGACATTTTACCGGAGTATGGTATTAACGGTAAACTGCTACAGGCTGTGCAGTCCAGTTACATGGGCTGTAGAGCCTGTGTGCGGCTGGATGATGGAATGCCTTGGTTTGACGTCAATATCGGCGTTAAGCAGGGGTGCGTTCTGTCAGCCAGGCTGTTTATCATATATCTGGATAAATGTCTCCAAAGGTTGAACGATATGAATGTGGGAGTCCAGATGGGCGACTCAGTGGTCACTGCTCTGCTTTATGCAGATGATGCAGTTCTGCTGGCACAGTCAGCGACTGACCTGCAGACCCTAGTCGACACAATGACAGAAGATTGTAAGAAAAGAGGTCTACGCGTGAATGTGAACAAAACCAAAATAATGGTCTTTGAAAGAGATGAAGCGAGAACAGATGTAAGAGTAACAATAGATAATGATGTACTAGAGCAAGTGGATGAATTTGTATATCTTGGATGTGGATTTAGCCGAGATGGAAGGTACACCACTGATATAGAGCGAAGAGTGAATGTGGGAAATAGAGTGAACGGAGCGTTGGGGCAACTTCTCGGCAGCCACCGCCTCTGCCAGAAGGCACGTGTAGCAATATATATCGCAGTGCCTGTCCCAACATTACTGTATGGAAGCGAGAGTTGGGTATGCAGAAAAGAGTATGAAAGTAAAATTAATGCGGTCGAAATGCGATATCTGCGGAAAATCTGTGGAGTAAGGCTGACCGACCGCATTCGTAACGACGACGTAAGAGAGCGAGTAGGTACGAAAGAGAGTATTGGTGTAAAGATGCGAAAGGGAATGCTCCGATAGTTCGGACATGTGGAAAGAATGCCGAACGAACGTCTAGTTAAGAAGATATACAATGCGAAAGTGGAAGGATGTAGGTACCGGGGGAGACCGAGACTAACCTACCTAGACCAGATCGGTCATGTACTGAAGGAAGGTGGACTCAAGAGTCTCCGAAACCGGCGAGCGTGTATGAAGAGAATTATGAATGTTGAGGAAGCGAGTGAAGTATGCAAAGATAGAGTTCTCGTGCACTCTGTTCTCTCTGCCTACCCTGCAAGGGATATGGCGTGATGATATGTATGTATGTATGTATGTATTTATTTTTAACTTTTTATTTTATTTTATTAGCAAATAATAAAAGTATGTTTTCAAAAAAGGCTTTTTCTTTAATTTTATTTTTATTTCTGGCATTGACTAATAGTAAATGATAAATAGTATAAAATTTATGAGGCGTGCACTTTTGGATTTTCCAAATTATTTACACCTACTCGCGATGTGAATATACGGCGGGGTACTGCCGAACGGACAGTGAGTCGAGGCGGATGTGCTTCGGGTTTAGTGTTCGCATCATCACATTGTGTGTTGTTAATTAAATTAAACAATTTAAACACCTTATCAACTGACAGAAAATAGAATATTGAAATTAATAGTGAAACGCTACACTTGTAAATTTTGAAATATAACAAGGAGTCTAAGTGCAACCTATTCGTACTAACGTTGTCAGCCTAATGCCTATGCCCTGCGTATCGCTTCAACAGGTAAACATAAAAATAAAAATGGTGCTCGCTCCACAATGTTGCT
The DNA here is from genome assembly GCA_905163515.2 of Lymantria monacha. Lineage (NCBI taxonomy): Eukaryota > Metazoa > Arthropoda > Insecta > Lepidoptera > Erebidae > Lymantria > Lymantria monacha. Next base: position 4,991,237 of record LR991107.1, on the reverse strand, counting down.
AGCGCCACGATTGTCGCGAATGCGAAGTAACATTATATATAAGTATATATATATCGTAGTAATAAGACGGTAGGCACACATCGTAGTAATAAGACGTAGACAGCTTTCGCTACAGGGTAGAAGGTACGCCGTCTACCTCCCACCCTATGGAGGCAGGACGTCGATAGCAGTAGCTAAGACTCTCCAAACAGCAGTTACCGCCCTAGCCAATTGGTTCAGGAAATGGAGAATAGAAACCAATCCCGAAATGAGTCAGGCGGTCATGTTCACTCGTAGAACTGCCCGTACCTACTCTATAAATAGCATACCGCCCCTAAAGCTTTTTAACAAGCCTGTCACTTGGAGTAGGCAAGCTAAATATTTGGGTGTGACCCTTGACGACCGACTCAGCTTCGCCCCTCACATAAAGCGTGTCCGCGTGCGCGCAGCTTTTGTGATGGGACGCCTCCATAGCCTACTTAATGCTAGGTCAAAACTACCCTTGAGCAGCAAGGTCCGACTATACACCGCTTGCATACGGCCGATCATGACCTATGCGAGCGTTGTGTTCGCGCACACTAAGGCACACAGGATTCATAGGTTACAGACCCTTCAAAATAGGTTCATGTGCCGAGCTACGGGAGCACCGTGGTTCATTCGAAACGCCGATCTTCATATCGACCTCGAACTGCCGACCATCGTGCAGTTTATGAAGCGATGCTCCCAGAGCTATTTTGACTCTGCCATGACACACCCCAATCCACTAGTGGTTGGGGCGGCTTCCTACACCCCATCTCAAATTTCAAAAATCAGACGTCTGCGTCACGTACTAAACGACGATGACGATCAAATCACTCTCGCCCAATCTAGAGCCTGCGCCCGCGAGGCCATCATGCACAAATATCCGCGATTTCGTCTTCGCCGTCGAGTTGCGAAGTCACGGCGCGCAATAGTCACCAATCCAAACGTGGACACGTCCACGTCCACTTTGCCTTCAGCGACGCCCCGAGCCGAGATCCGTTCCCCACATGGGGAGCCCTCAGGCGATGTCGCGTAGTACACTTCACTCGGGTTGAGAGCCCTCGGGCTCACCCATTGTCCACGTAAAGCTGTAAAAGCCATTTGCGGCTAACAGCTATCGTAGTTGTTTTTTTAGTGGGTATTCAGTGACCCCTTCAGGGCCTGCGAGTCCCACATACCCCGCACGGTCGGGTATGCGAAAAATGCATTATTAGTCACTGCGTTGTCGAAAAAAAAAGGACGGTAGCCATAAGTCGTGAGCGCGCGTGGAGAGAGGTGCGCGGGCGACGGGGAGAGGCAGCGAGCGGCCAGTTGCGTGCGAGCCATCTGCCGAGTATCATGTGAGTAAGTTTTTTGTTGTGTGTATACGTAATTCGATCTAGATATATCAGTATAGTTAAGTAACAGTGAAATCAGGTGTTAATATAAGGTTTATAATCAGATGGTAATCAGTATATCAGGTTTATTTGTGTGAAATACCAGATTAGATCAAACCAGTTTCAAATAGATCAGTTACCAGTTTGTTTAGAGCGAGGCTCGGGATGGCTATAAGGGGAGGTAAGGAGACCATTTTAAGGGGGTTGAGACCCCGACCTAAGAGCTCTGTGATTAGTTATCAGTACCAGTATAAGAGCTCTGTGATCAGTTATCAGTACCAGTATAAGAGTTCTGTAATCAGTTATCAGTACCAGTATAAGAGCTCTCTGATTAGTTATCAGTACCAGTATAAGAGCTCTGTGGTCAGTTATCAGTACCAGTATAAGAGCTCTGTGATCAGTTATCAGTACCAGTATAAGAGCTCTGTGATCAGTTATCAGTACCAGTATAAGAGCTCTGTAATCAGTTATCAGTACCAGTATAAGAGCTCTGTGATCAGTTATTAGTACCAGTATAAGAGCTCTGTGATCAGTTATCAGTACCAGTATAAGAGCTCTGTGATCAGTTATCAGTACCAGTATAAGAGCTCTGTAATCAGTTATCAGTACCAGTATAAGAGCTCTGTGATCAGTTATCAGTACCAGTATAAGAGCTCTGTGATCAGTTATCAGTACCAGTATAAGAGCTCTGTGATCAGTTATCAGTACCAGTATAAGAGCTCTGTGATTCGTTATCAGTACCAGTATAAGAGCTCTGTGATCAGTTATCAGTACCAGTATAAGAGCTCTGTGATCAGTTATCAGTACCAGTATAAGAGCTCTGTAATCAGTTATCAGTACCAGTGTAAAGAGCTCTGTGATCAGTACCAGTATGAGAGATCTGTATTCGGCACCAGTGTAAGAGATCTACATTCAGCATCCGCGTATTACATCAAATCAGTAAATCAATTTGTTACATGTATTGTTTGCATGTTATTATTTAACTATTAGAGGTTCTAGGCCTAATGTATTCGTCACGTACTGCATATGGTGGTGCGTTGACGACAACGATGTTGCCAACGCAATGGCGCCCGCTCCACAATGTTGCCAGCGCTACGTTGTTGCCAACACTGGCTCCACAATGTTGCTAGCGCTACGATTTTGCCAATACGGCCATTCTGCAAGGCGAGTGTCCCAGGAGCCCCACGAGTCTAGATAAAACACTGAAACAAAACAAACATTTAACCGATTGAAATAAAACTACTTTTACGGATTCTATCGCGTTTGTATTTGATTTATAATTTCCGGACGTTTCGAACACTTTACAGTAATCATGGTCACGGGAGGACTGAAGGATGATCAATGTAAAGTGTTCGAAACGTCGGGAAATTATAAATCCAATTCAAACGCGATAGAATCCGTAAAAGTAGTTTTATTTCAAATGTGTAATACTCGCGTAAACATTAGAAGTCATTATTTAACCGATTGCTTAACACAAACAATGCTGTAAGCGTAGAATGCGCTGAGAAACATTAGCAAATATGTAGTCTTTTGTTGCTAGGTGACCCGCACTTAAAGGGACTGTGCAATACTTAAGAGACCAGGTTTTTCTACAACTTTCTCAGGATTACTCGCATTTAAAAAGCACTACACTTAAATGTTCCAAGGTTAATTCCAAGTTTTTTACCGTCTACTTCTGTTTGTATAGACAATAATAATGGCGCAAGTGTTTTAACTAGTCTTGCATTTATAATGTAAGATGTAAAATTTATTCTCACCATGAAGAATACGAAACTTTTAACAATCATTTACTATAGCGATTATGCAATAAAATTGAAAATCATGCCATTACATCTACCACTTGCCAACACGGACATTTTCACAAATTATTCTGAGAGGAAGAGGAGAGAGAGAGGGGGGGAGTGCAATCTATTTCAAATTTTGCATAAACATTCTCTGACAGAATAGATGAAAGATGTGTTTCATGTTTTATTTAAATTCATATTCTAACAGGGTTTAAAAGTGGTAGAAAGTTATTTGAGGGCGATTTGTTTTAAAGCTGATATCAATACTTCGTACTGATTTTTATTTAAAAGACATTTTATTTTGACACATGTTTGAAAACTCAATTCGATTTTATTCAAAAAAACCGGCCAAGTGCGAGTTGGAGTCGCGCACAAAGGGTTTCACGCCATTATCTATAAACTGCAAAATAATTACATATGTCTCTTGTATTGGGCTTCCATTACTCTTAAAAATTTCTATATTTGTTTTATTTTAATTAAATTATTTATTTCTAAAGTGAATACTTATATTGCTAAATATTCTGTGAATATTTTAAGCGTCTACATATTGTCGTTATCAATATTAAGCAAAAACGAGCAAAAAAAGTCACGTTTGCTGTATGGGAAGCCTCTTAAATAATTATTTTTTGTTTTTTAGTATTTGTCGTTGTAGCGGCAATAACAATACATCATCTGTCAAAATTTCAACTGTCCAACTATCATGGTTCATGGGAGCAGCCTAGCCAGCCAGCGCCTGACAGACAGGCAGACTACGAACGGACAGCGGAGTCTTAGTAATAGGGTCCCGTTTTATTTTTTGGGTATGGCACCCTAAAAAGGTGGAACTCACATAAAAGCTTGGTACAATGCAAATACTCTTTAAAATCGGAATGTCTCAAAAGTCACCGTACTATATTAGTACGGCATTTGTATGTTTTTAAGCTTTAGAGAGGTCATTCATTTTTAGGACACGGCCTCATAGGAACGTAGAGTTTGAAATTTAAAATTGTTAGACGGTAACTTTTTAAGCGGAATATTGTAATTGAGAGCCATGGTAACACCTTACATTGAATAACTGAAATTCATCGCTCACACGATGCATTGATGATATGAACGGGTATTGTACCCGTTTATATCTTACTACAGCGATGGTGGATACTTTATTTCAGCGCTTATTTGGTTTTAGATTTGCACTGGGATATACCCAGTGCGATCCTTAGACTACAAACACCGCTTAGTAAAATTATATCTACTGCAACTTTTTATTTTAGCCTATAATTATTAATTCGTAACGACGACGTAAGAGAGCGAGTAGGTATGAAAGAGAGTATTGGTGTAAAGATGCGAAAGGGAATGCTCCGATGGTTCGGACATGTGGAAAGAATGCCGAACGAACGTCTGGTTAAGAAGATATACAATGCGAAAGTGGAAGGATGTAGGTACCGAGGGAGACCGAGACTAACCTACCTAGACCAGATCGGTCATGTACTGAAGGAAGGTGGAGTCAAGAGTCTCCGAAACCGGCGAGCGTGTATAAAGAGAATTATGAATGTTGAGGAAGCGAGTGAAGTATGCAGAGATAGAGTTCTCTGGCACTCTGTTCTCTCTGCTTACCCTGCAAGGGATATGGCGTGATGATATGTATGTATGTATAATTATTAGGAAAAGAGCATAAGGTCATCTGCTATATTTTCGTTCGCTGTTTAGTCAGCTTACAATCAACATTATTGCAAAAGTCGAAACGGAAAGTTTGAGTTATAGTAGAATTAATCAGTAAGATGCGATAGCATGACAGAACGTTGATGCTGACCAGCTCGATCCCAAGACGCTATGACATATTCTACTATCATTTCGATCTCTTTATACCATTTACTTGCAAATATTTGAGATCATTCGAAGGGGTCAAAAATGGATATAAATCCTTCGAGTAAGTGATGAGCGCCGATGGTGTCATATATTAACTGGCCAAGTTGCTGAATAAACTAAAGTCTTCCGGTCTCTCAATGCACATATTAAAATTGCGAGTTGGCTTGCCAATTATTTTGCTGCGAAATATAAATCCACCAAAATTGTTGCCATCAGATTACGAGTGAAAACATTACATCGCAATATCATTGGGGCAACTATACTGGCCGGTTGTTCTCGAGCGGAGTCTGAATCTATTCTTAGGATTCTCCTTATATCTATCAAATTATTACCCACTCGAATATGTTATCAAAGTTTACATCGCTATGACCATAAACAAAGCTCAAGGTCAAACTCTTAAGGTAGCCATAGTAGACTTGAAAGAAAGCTGCTTCTCTCATGGAAAGTTATATGTGACATGCTCTAGAGTAAGCTCATTGATTAGTCTGATAGTCCTAGCATCCGAAGAAAAAGCAAAAAACATTGTTTACATAGCAATAATTGCGGGTGAACGGACCGTGGTAGATGATCCGCAGAGAGGTCAACCTCGTGATGGCAACGCTTCGGCATCACTGTTGTTTGTTGCCGGGGCGTCGATGGTGATAATGTCCGAAAAGAGTAATCAGCCGGGCGGCCGCAGAAGTCAAAGAAGCAGTATTAGTGGCCGACCTAAAGTCGATGGAGAACATGATGGGTTATGGGGCCATACACCGTCCCTACGTCGCTAAAAATCCTATCTAAAACAAAAATCCTATTAGAACCATTTTCGACTTTTACGCGGACCAAGTCGTAGGCGAATGCTAGACTGTCAATAAAATTTCCATAGCGGTTAACTCAGACTAATTAGTTCTTTCAATTATTTTGAAGTACATATAAATATATAATTAGGTTGTGTTAAAAGTACTAATAAATAATAATCATTAAATCTACATCCTGTTTTACACGTTTTCCTTATTTTTAAGTATATATAAGATATAACGGAGGCTGGGCGCCATTCTGGACTCTACAACACTCTTGCTAGTATTGTTTTAAAATAACTAGTTTAACTTTTTAGCTCATTATTTTATAATAATGAAGCTCCTATTGTGTATACTTGCTTTGGCTATTTCGTGTACAGATGTATTCAGTAAGTTTCTTTATTTTTCATTAATTATGGAAACAGAGTCATATGTAGCTTTTATGTTTGCGTGATACTAATTTATTGTTTATCGTTTTCTATCTTTTCTATTAATATTTTTAATTTATTTGTATATAGATACTGTTATGACACTACCGTGGTCTTGTACGTTGCTTTAAAACTTTATTTATAATTATTTCTTCATATTTAATATTATTTAATAATTGTTTATCATTATAATTTACTTCGACCTAGGCCAACTTCGCTTGACGTCGTTTGGACAACAATAACATTCCCAAGAAGGGTTGATGTCAGGCAGGCCACCGTTCATAAATTTTGCAATAACTTTTGCAATATATAAGACGGAAGAGGTGTTCATTTTGCGTCGACCCCAAGTAATTGGGTCAAGAGCAGGAAAATGATGATGATGATGATTCGTTCATCATTGCATATATATTTTGGCAATAGTTTTACGACCGGGCACCTCTCTGTAGTCAATTTCTCCTTAAGAATCTCAGTTTAGACCGGACAGTATCAGAAGAAGTTAGCTTAGATCTATGGAAAACTTAAGGTCATCTTTTGCGACATCTAGATGCAATGAAAGGATGGTAATATTCGTAGCAGCTATCACACAGCACTAAGTTGTAAAAGATGACCGAGAGATATTATATGCATATAACATCTATTCAAGATAAGGAAAACTCGAAACAAAACCATTCCTTATTTTGCCGGGGAAGTCATTAAAACCAGCGGAAGGGTCACCAAAGGATTGGGGAACAGCGCTCTTCTGAGAAACTCATCAACTATGATCGCCAAAACAGGACGATTATGCTATTATCCCACCCCTGGGAAGATTTATATCTAATACTGAACTTCAGTAGGCTGATGAATGAAATAATTAAAATATAAGTTGATATTCATCATCTCAGTTCATAGCTGGACCTGAAACCCCTCCATAATGAAATAAAATTAACCGTCCGTTGGTTTCATTTCGAGCTTTTCTTCTCTTGAAAAGATAATAAAATAAAATATTTTTTTTAAATTTATTGTATGATAATTAATCTCCGATGGTTCGGACATGTGGAAAGAATGCCGAACGAACGTCTGGTTAAGAAGATATACAATGCGAAAGTGAAAGGATGTAGGTACCGGGGGAGACCGAGACTAACCTACCTAGACCAGATCGGTCATATACTGAAGGAAGGTGGAGTTAAGAGTCTCCGAAACCGGCGAGCGTGTATGAAGAGAATTATAAATGTTGAGGAAGCGAGTGAAGTATGCAAGGATAGAGTTTATAAAACCCGATTACGAAGCGAAAAATGATGTCACAAGCGGGATTCGAACCCACGCCTATTGGGATTCCGGCCCAATCGTGCTGCCACTACACCACCGTGACTTATTGTAGGACATCCAAATTTAGCTTCGTATCATATTTACGTCTTAAGGTGACGGTATGCTATCTACCCGACAATGTTTACACATTGTTATAGGCTTAACCCTTCAAACTTTGCAGTTAGAATTGTATTAAACGATGACACAACCTTGTTATTTAAATTACTGAAATTTAGCAGTTAATATGCTTAATTATTTATAAAACCCGATTACGAAGCAAAAAATGATGTCACAAGCGGGATTCGAACCCACGCCTATTGGGATTCCGGCCCAATCGTGCTGCCACTACACCACCGTGACTTATTGTAGGACATGCAAATTTCGCTTCGTATCATATTTACATCCCGACCGACAATGTTTACCCGACAATGTTTACACATTGTTATAGGCTTAACACTTCAAACTTTACAGTTAGAATTGTATTAAACGATGAGCGAATAACAATGTGTAAACATTGTCGGGACAATAAACGAGCCTATAACCGTGATGACCGCCCTAGCTTGTAATTGCGTGTTGCTTGCGGGATTTGATAATTCTTTTTTCGTATTATATTTTGGAAAAAGAAATATATCCTGATGCTCTCTGTTTTAGTAGATACCTGGAGCAGGGCTCTCCCTTCCCTTCAATGTGGTTGAATTGAGTGATGGTTGATCTAGCTCTTGATCCGGTGTTGCTTGTGAGATCTGGTCCAGAAATAATTCTATTTTTTGTATTATATTTTGAAGAAAAAATAAACATATTCTGCTTCAAATGCCCATCCCATTGGAGTTTAATTACTAAAGATGTTGTATAACATTATCATCATCTCAGCTCATACATATCCCACTGTTGGGCTCGGGCCTCCTTTATAATGGGAGGGAAACTGACCTACTATACCACGCTGGTCAGACATGTTGGTATAGGGTTTTGTTTCGCGTTTTCCTTCTCTCACATACATATTAATGCGTTTTATATCCCTTAGTCGTCTCGTACGATCACCCACGGGTAAGATGGGGGTGGTGAATTGTATTCTTACTCCGTCACTACACGAAAAATGTTGTATAACATTTCATTTAAAAGAAATAACTTAACAATGACGAGGTTGCTGAGTTGGCCTTGTCAAGCCAACGTAAAACTGACAACGACGCCTCGTCCACAGGACTTGAGGCGTCTGCCGAGGGCCCGGCACCGACCAAGGAGGCCCCCCCCCCTCTTGAAGACGAAGAAGCGTCGACAGGCGCGCTTCACATGGGGGAAAGCTGCGAAAGCGAACGCTCGCGACAAGAAGCGGAATGCCGAAACCCGCAAGCGTTACGCGCGTGAGCTAGATAAGGACGGCGGCATTCCACTGCAGAGCCGTCAACGGACGAGGGCGACATTTCTGTCGCAGGGCCGTCCAGAGACGAGGGCAGTGGATCTGCCGATGTGATGGACGAGGGCGGTAGTTCCGTAGAGCCGTCCAAGGAGGTAAGCGGGTCGGCTGAGAAAGACGCCGCCGCTAGGTCGTCGCCGCGCCCTGCGGCGGCGGCCCTGACCGCGGCCCTGACGGTAAGGGAGGAGGCCCTCCCCTCGAAGGTGCGGAAGCGCCCCCTAAATAAGGAGGGCAGCTTAGGCGCCGATTCCGAGGGGAGCGTGGTCATCGTGTCTCCTCCTAAAGTGCCGGCCTCTCGCAGAGGGCAAGGGGCCGCGGCGTCGGGAAGGGCAACCCACTCCCCGGTCGGCGGAGTACGTGGAGGGGCTGAGGCTGGCAGGCGGGCCGTTAACGAGGCGGCCGCCGCGAGGGTGCTGGGGGTGTTGTCCGGCATCCCTCCCACCGAAGTGGCGGCCGCTGGTGCCCGCGTGAGCGCCCCAGCCACAAGCCGCCTTGGTGGCGAGGTGTCAGGCCTGCGGGCCCAGAACCGTCGGCTGCAGTCGGAGCTGGCCGCGGTGCGGAGGGCCTACCGCACCCTCGCCAAGGATGTGGCACACCGGCTCCTGCCGTACCGCAGTCGTCGCCCGCACCGACACCGCCGGCGACGACTAGCGCACCCGCGACCGCGCCTTCCGCGCCTGGCACGCCCGCTGCGCCCGAACAAGGTTGGCAAGTTGCCGAGCGCGGCAGAAAGAGTCGCGGACAGAGAAGGAGAGCGGCGACAAAGCGCGCCGCTGAGGTCGCCGTTCCTCAGGCAGGAGCCGGAGGAGGCGGCACAAAAAAGAAGAGGCCGCGCAAGGGACTCCGGCTGCCGAAGACAGCCGCAGTGGTGATCACTGTGCTGCCTGAGGCGGCAGAAAGGGGCCTCAGCTATGAGGCCGTTCTGCGGAAAGCCCGGCGGGAGCTCGACGTTTCCGACATAGGAGGCGTTGAAGCCAGGACCCGCAAGGCCCGGACAGGGGCTCAGATTTTAGAGTTCCCTGGGGGCGAGGGCACCAGGACGGCCGATAGCGTGGCGTCGAAGTTGAGAGGTCTGTTCGCCGAGGAGGGTGGCGTTAGAATCACCAGATCCGTGAAGTGCGCCGAAATGCGCATTTCGGGTCTGGACGACTCCGTGACGGTGGAAGACATCCGGGAGGCCATTGCCTCGAAAACCGGGTGTCCCCTGGACACCGTCCGGGTTAGCGGCATCCGGCCCGGTCCGGGCGGCGTAGGTGCCACCTGATACATCCGGATGGAGGTCTCCCCTCTCCGGGACCCCAGCAGGGGTCACAGGGCGGACCGGGCTCCCGCATTTCCGCGGTGGGCTGTGGGGCGGCTGGATAGTGACCTACTGGCGAGGCGGCCATCGTGAACACGTGGAGGTCCTCACCACCCCCAGCGGACGGAGTGGACGTTGAGGCTGTCCGCATCCACAGTGCGCTAACGCAGGTCTGCGATGCGGCCATGCCCAGGGTGCGGCGTCTACCTCCGAGGCAGGGGGTCTACTGGTGGTCCCCAAGACTGGCGGACCTTCGTGCGGCGTGCATTAGTGCCCGAAGGTCCTACACCCGCAGTCGGCGGCGTCGCCGCGATGATGAGCGGGAGGGCCAGCTGTACGAGGCGTACCGCAGTGCACGTACCGCCTTTCGGCTGGCCATCCGGTCCGCCAAGGACGCAAGTTGGCAGGAGATGCTGGACGTTTTTTTTTGGTGTTCTATGGATTATGGATTCGTCTCGCCCCGCCAAATCGGTGCGGGGTGACGGAGAAGGCGGCGTGTGACCCCATACATAGACCCAGCGTAAAAACTCCTCTCTCTTCGCCGTGCGAGCGGGTCACCGGGAACCGATTTTTAACTTCGGTGGCCGCCCGGCGGTTCACCCTCGCGGGTTCCTCTCGTCGACGCCCCGACAGATTTCGCCGTTGGGGCGTCGCCCTCACGCGGTGGCCTCACGTCGGGTGACCGGACAATTCCCCGGTCCGATCACCCGAAGCCTCGGTTAGGGCGGCATCAGGCGCAGGTATTCGCGCCTGCGCCGACCCGGCCGCTGGCGGCGGCCCGGGGCGTGGGAATCCTCCCTTGCCCGTTCCGCCGCTTCCTTCTGCGAGATGACAGCCTCGCAGAAGGCGGCGACCGCGTCCCAGTTCCTGATGCTGTCGACCATCGCCCTCGCGACGGCCGGCAGCGTCAGGTCGGCACCGATGACAGCGACGAGGTCACGGCGCTGCCGCTCCCATCCCGGACACACCTCCAGCGTGTGTTGCGCCGTGTCCTTGTCACTCCTGCAGTGGTGGCAGGCCGGTGACCCCTGGGGTCGCCCGTATCGCGCGTCGCTGAACAAGCTTCGCGCGCAGGCCTCCCCCCTCACCGAGACCCTCCAGCCCAGGGTGTTAGCCCAGCCAGCTCCAGGGTGTTAATAATTCTATTCCAAACAATATTAATTTGTTTAATATCAGGAATATTAATTAAAACATATTGATTTTCTTATATTTTATTTTTAATTTTCCTAGGAGGATTATTAGTATATCATTTAAGCACGATAAGGTTCAGGATGCAGTTCAACTTATTAATGAAGATCTTAATAATATATGTGACTGGGCGTTGCGCAATTCACTTGTACTTAACGCCAATAAAACTAAGTATATGATCCTAGGCTCAAAAAACCAAGTTAAACTGATAAACTTTGATAGGCCACTAATTTTTGTAGATGGTACACCCGTTGAACAAGTTCGTGAAAGCAGAAATCTTGGTCTTTTAATGGACCAAGATTTAAGATTTGAAAAACACATATCTGAAGTGGCTAGGAATTGTTTTTACAGACTACAGGTATTGTATAAATTACGAAGCCATCTCAGTACTGACCTACGTATTCAATTGGTTGATACACTCGTCCTATCTAAGTTCAACTACGTGGATGCCGTATACGGACCTAGAATTCTTGCTAAGACTTCTAATCTCATCCAAAGAGTACAGAATGCGTGCGCGCGTTTTTGTTTCAATATTCCACCTAGAAGCCATATCACTCCCCGTTTCTAAACTCGAACCGTATTTTAAGGATGCAATATAGAAGACAGCTGCACCTTGCCACACTATTATTTGGAATTATTCAAAAGGAAATCCCCGAGTATCTTTATTCAAAATTATCATGGTTATCGGAGAATAGTAGGTACCCCACTCGAGCGTCAGCATATGCTTTAAGGTTTCCACAGCACAGAACAACAGCTTTTCGTGGCAGTTTCAAATTTGCTGCTACTAAGTGCTGGAATGACTTACCGCCACCTTTACGTCATGTTCAAACAGTGAATAGATTTAGAACTTTATTAAAACAATTTTATTTTGATATTCAGTTTTCCAGCACTCGACAACAAAAGTGGTAATATGAACATGTACACTAATGTACTGTTGAGTTACACTGATGTTACAGACTGAGTAATGTTTCACAAGTGATGCTCTAAATTTTTCTATATATTTTTTTTTTGTGTCGTTTTATATTCAGTTTTATTTATTTTTTATCCTTTAATTTTTTTTTTTTAATTTTTTTTACATAAAAAAAAGAATAGTTCTTTTTTACATTCTATTATTTAAAAACGATTTTGTATACTTATTCAATTTTATGTCTCGAATATGTTCTAGTGAAACGTAAATGTGAGCGTTAGCCGTTGCCCATCTTAGGTTACAGCTGAAAATCAGCGCTGTATTTATATGCAGCAAATGCTGAGCTGTGGCCTTTTCGGTGTATGATGCCACACTGAGTTTGCTTCTAATGTTATACTACCTTTATAGGTTATATTTTGTCCTATATATGCATAATTTGTAAATATACAACTATGATTAGCGTCCTAGTATCTAGTGGTTGAATGTATTTGGTATTTATAATAATTATTGATCATGTAAGTATAGTCATGTAAATTTTGTTGTGTGGCGCATTGCCGAATAAAGTATGTTTTCTTTCTTTCTTTCTTCTTTCTTCGTAGAGTGGTTGAGGAGCTGTTCCCGCGGCAGTCGGAGCACATGCCCCCGGTCATGGCTTCGCCAGATCACGACCGGGAGGCCGTCGAGAGTGTTCCGCCCGTGACGGAGTCGGAAGTGGGGGCAGCCGTGGCGAAGATTCATTCCGCCACCACGGCTCCCGGCCCGGACGGAGTCCCAGTCCGGGTGTTGACGTTGCTCCTCGAGCATCTCGAATCTCGCCTCAGGCGCCTTCAACGCCTGTCTGACGTCTGGACAGTTCCCTGAGTGCTGGAAGTAAGGGAGGTTGGTTCTCTTGCCAAAGCCGGGACGGCCCCCGGATTCGTCGTCAGCCTACAGGCCCATTGTGCTTCTGGACGATGTGGGTAAAGTGCTGGAGCGTGTCCTCGCTGCCCGCAACGTCCGGCACCTGGAGGAGGTGGGGCCCGATCTGTCGGACGCTCAATTTGGGTTTCGGAAGGGGCGTTCGACCATCGGGGCCCTGCTACGCCTGAGGCAGATGGCCGCGAAGGCTGTCGCCGGCAAACGAGTGTTGTTGGCGGTGTCGTTGGATATCGCCAACGCCTTCAATAGTCTGCCATTCAGCCGCATCAGGGAGGCTCTCCGGTTCCATGGAGTGCCCCTGTACCTCAGGCGGCTGGTGGCAGACTATTTGGAGGGGCGCAGTGTTCTCTACGCGAGCCCCGCAGGGGACATTGTGCGGACCTCTATCCTTTCTAGTACACTTGTCGGGTTATGTATCCGGTTTCGCCACGTTTTTATGAGACCACTTATTCTAGTCATTACTAGAAAGTGGTATGTATGGATACCAACACCGCGATACACCCTGGTGTCTAGAACTTTGTTTCTGAGTCTTTCGTCTACTATTATAAAATCAATCATACTCTTTCTTACATTCTTTGCTTCGCGTGTATACATATGGATCTTTTTGTGTTCAAACATAGTGTTTGTAACACAAAGGTTCCATTCCAAGTACACCTCTAGCAGACTTTGACCATTATCATTCACACTTTCATCACCAAACCTTCCTAAAACGTTTTCGAATCCTTTTCGGCCTACTCCCACCCATCCATTAAAATCACCTAGCAAAATCAACCTTTCATTTAACTGGCATAATCTTAAAACATCTCTTAGTTCCTCCCAAAACTTTTCTCTTCCATCCTGCTCACATTATTTTTAGTCAAACCCGTGTTTACAGGAGCATATACTCCTACAACAAAAATACGGGTCAGACCCACTTTCATTCTTAACCATACTAATCTAGCATTCACACAATCATACTCTTTCACACGTTGAGCCATTCGAGCAGAAAGAAGGAGACCAACTCTCTGGCAGGCTCTAGTAGTCATTGGTACCTCGGACCAGTATGCCGTATAAGGTCCATGACTAGTTATCTCACATCCTTTTCGCTTCGTTTCATTCACACAAAGAATACCAATCTTTTTATCATCCATCATTTGACATACCTCGTTTAATTTCTCTTTCATTCCTCCTCCTACATTCAACGTGGCAAAACGGCACTCCGTAGACCGCTTTTCGCCCTCATTGGGATCGAGACGTGAAGAGTTGCGAACCGCATCGCCGTCATTTGGACTTTTAAAATTTTTCATACAATCCATAGCGTTCCCATGAGTAGTAGGTTTATTACTAAAAACGTGTATAAAAGTAAGTTTTATTCAACATTCGGTCACGTATTTACGAGATACCTCGGGAGCAGTTAATTACACATAAAAAAGAATTTCAAAATACTTTATCGCTCTAGTATCATAATATCAAAAAAAAGCATTACTATTATCATTCATCATTGGTCATAATAAAATAAATACAAATCTATTTTCTAATAATAATTATTAATTATTAAACTTTATTACCAAAGAAATAGAGTGTTTTCTCTTTTGACAACTTAATTAAAATGATACGAAAAAAGTGTGAAATATCGTCGGCGGGCCACGCAGCGCACTTATCTCGTTCATTTTTCATTACCTTGTGAGAGTGAAACATTCTGCGATGCAAAGTGAGCAATGAGCTAGTGAGCTACTGATATATTCGGCACTCCTCAAGTGAGCGAGTGATAACTTGTGTCTATGTGAGTGATATAGCTTTTTTATATTACTCGCTCAGGAGCTACACAACTTTAGTGTCTAGACAATAGACACCCATATAAAAGTTAAACAATTTCAATATTAAATAGATTAGTTTTAGTTATCACTTCGATCGGGCATCCCAAAACACACACGTTTTCTTTTGTTTTTTGAAGTGAAACTTCTTTAGAATCGTTGTGAATTTCAAACTCGATGAAACGAAAAAATAAGTCCATGGAGACACAAACACATAAATGTATAGGATTCAGAGAGAGAGGATGAGAGAGAGAGAGAGAGAGTACACGCTATTGGTTGATGTATGTAAAATAGATTTAGAAAATAGTTTGCCAAAGTTTCACTTCTGATATGTGTACTTTGTACGCAAGCATAATTTTTTTTTTTGTCATGTGTCTTTTAGCTGTTAGCTGCAGATGGCTTTCACAACTTAGACCATATATGGGTGAGCGCTGAGGGCACTCAACCCGGAAAAAGCTTTAAGTGACTACACAGACCATCATCGATTCGGCAAATATACTTTGCCGGTAACATTACGTTGCGTTCCAGTAGACATAGTTTGTGTTTCTTTTCGTGTCTGATATTCATATTTTTTTTTTGTTGCTTATGGTGGCAAACGAGCAAGCAGCACTCCTTATGGTGAGTGTCACTGCCGCCTTTGCAATACCAAGGATGTTGCAAGGATATAGCTTAGGGAGCTGTCTACCAATAAAATTCCCAAACCCACCCCAGTTAGGCTTTCGGCTCTCTCGCTCACCGAACGAAGCGAAATAGCACATTGCCATTACTCAGACGTCGATCTTCTACTACCGACATCCTACCCGAGCTGTCGGTCGAGGAGAGGGTACTCTTTAGGGGTATTCCGTCGGGCCGACCACTGACGTCAAGACACTCTGCTCCGGTGGTCGGCCCAACGACGAAGGCGACGTCACGGGTAGGTTACGGGTGTGCGTGCTTACGCCCCTCTGTCACCCCGGATGGAGTGGTGCGAGGAGTGCGCTGACCGTAGCCCACCCCCAAAAAAAAAAAAGATACCCTATATCTTTTTTCTGTATGTATTGATCGATCATAGCTAAATGTTATAGGTATTTGAATTGTGGTATGATTTCATTAAAAGATAATCACTCTAGTAAAATATATTTTAACTGAAAAAAGGTTAGGTTAGGTTAATTAGTTAAATACAGCTAAGATTATTGATGTAAAACAGGACAATTAATTTTAAAATATTGGAAGAAGCGCCATCTATCTACATGCTCCATGCATAAAATATAAAACATGGCGCCATTTTTGACTAACATCCCATTTGAATTAAAGTGAATATAGTTTTGATACAAATTTTAGAACTTATTTATTATATATAGTTTTTATTTATCTATGCTCAGCGATCACATGAAGCCAGACAGGACAGTTAGTTATAAATAAACAACATTTTGAAAAAAAGGGGAATTTGAAAACGTCATGTGGTGCTCTTGTATTATATTCGATATCTTAGTGTTTTAACGTGTTATATTAGATAATTTTGATGGCATTTTATGTAATGTGATGTGCGGAAATACTGGGATGTAGTGAATATCATATAAAAGTGCTTTACAACATTTTCGTTTTCCATCAAAATTCCCACAAGATACCATTAACAGTGTGGCCATTGCACTGTTAACGGTGACAATTTGACTTAGACAACGACTGACTTGAAAGACTAAAAACGTGAAAATATTTATAACTTGACACTGGCACCAATAGCTCGTATATGTAGCTGATTGCCAATACATAAGAAGAAGAAGAAGAACAATATTTATCTGGTTATAAAAACATGGTTTAAATAGTTTATCAGCCGGACGCCAGCCGAGTATTCACTGACACGTTTCCGTCAAGAAAACAATAATGACTACATAGAACGATCAAATCAACTTTATAATTATGGAATGACCGAGGTCATAATAAAGTCAATGCGAAATATCTTTTTAGTCAATGTGGTGACGAAGTAAGAATATAATTCACCATTTTTTTTTTTGCAGTGTACATTTACCACATCCATTGTACAGCACTGGTCACGCCTCGCCAAATCAGTCCAAGGCGACGGAAGAGGTGGCGCGCGACCCCATAGACCCACCGTGCAAGCACCTCTCTTTACCTTGCGAGCGGGCCACCGGTATCCAATCTTTTCTTTATCTCTGGTGGCAAGATTCACCATCCCCTGTCTTATCTGTGGATGGCTTAAAAGGCGACTAAGGGATATTAATATGCGTTTAACGTCTATGCAAAGAGGAGGAGAGTTTTTTAATGGTAGGACCACACTTTCTTTCTGTCTACAAGTGCAGAAAACCAACGTCCGAATGGTAATGTGTTGTTGTGCTTTGTTCGATGAGCGAGAAATCCGGAAGCCCAACTTTCTGGTTGGGTTTGGGATTTTTTTCAAAGGTCCATGAGCGGCAATAACACTTACCATCAGGTGTAGAGCTTGCTCGTTTACCACCAAGAGCAATAAAAAAATGAAGGTAAACCCAATATGAAACTCTATACCAAGCCGTTTGATCAACGTGGTATATGAAGGAGTTTCGACCTCAGCAGCGGGACGACGAGGTTCCACTAGTATTATACATACAAATATACTGAGTACTTCTTAGAATTTCATCGTAATTTATTACTACCTCTACTTAATACCATGATCACCTCACTTGCCAAGCGATTTGACTATTTACAGTTGCCTTTATAAATTGCCCAGTAAAGTACAGTTAAGTACATCATCATCACAGCCCATATATGTCCCACTGTTGGGCTCGGGCTTCCTCCGTGGAAGGGAAATTAACCTACTATACCACGCTGGTTAGACGTGTTGGTATAGGGTTTTGTTCGAGTTTTCTATCTTTTGCATAGATGTTATATGCATTTTATATCCCTTAGTCGTCTCTTACGATCACCCACGGGTAAGATAGGGGGTGATGAATAAGTGAATTGTATTCTTGTCACCACACGGATAAAAGTTAAGTACATACTGTTGTCTATTATTCTGGTGATATCTTTATTTACAATTTTTAGAGGAAAGTAGATAGGAAAGTATGGGCGGTAGTAACCGACTGTCTTGATAATCCGTCACCACAAGATATTATTCATAAACAGCGATGAATAAATAAATAATTTGATTTATAATCATCATCAACATCATTTTGCTCTTATATCAATTACTTGGGGTCGTCGGTACTATTTTTCCTACGTAAATATTGCATATAGTTATTGGCAATAGTTTTATGATCACCCGCCTGTCTAACATCAATCCTCTTTGGGAATGTAACTGTTGACCAAACGGCATCAGGTGGAGTTGGCCCAGGTCGTTATAAGGCTCTTAGTCGTCTTTTACGACATCCACGGGCAAAGTAAGGGTTGATAGTATTCGTAGCCAGCTATCACACAGCACAGAGATACGAATATATCTAAATTAAGATAAGGTTCTATTTATCAGCATGGAAATGTGTGACTACCGAAGACATGAATTTGGAATGATGGCCCGTCCAGATCTGGTACTGTACGGCAGGTTATGGGGTTACACGTCGTCCCTTTTATCACCCTAGTCGGCTTACGCATGGAGATCTATGTTTAGACTGTCACAAAAATCAAAATTATGTAAATTATGTATATGCCCACAAGAATACTACTTAGAACGGTCCTATACCACCTGCATTCAATGGCTGTTTGCAACTTTTAAGATCTCGGTATTGCCATACTAAACTCTTTAGCAACCGGAGAGGTAATATTAAATTAAGGTATACTCTGTGTGCACAAAGTATAGGAAAACAAGGATATAAATTAAATGATGACGATCATGTAGTGCCTCTTGTGGTCCTATCTATCTTTTGCATTCAATTTGAGAATTATATTATATCGTGGTTTGTAATGTATCAAACTGGAATTAATAGTTATTTATATAGTACGATTAATAGTTACATGTTGATGTTATTTTTATATAAAACGGGCCATCCATTAATCACGTGAGGTTTTAATAGGGGGGGGGTGCATTGGCGTTTGACAGATTACAAGGGGGACGGGGGTGTAGTAAGATATCACGTAAAACAAACTTGCTGAGTTTCTTGCCGGATTTTGTGCGGTCGCATTCCCATCCGGTGGTAGTTATTTGGATTAATTTAAATTAAAATATAAAAAATAATAACATATAAATGGCTTCACAAGGTTTACGCATAGTAAAAGAATTAAAATTTGAAACTAACTCTGAATATACATGTCATCGGCAACCTGTCTAGCAAACGTGGCAATTACGAAACTGTCCTCTGATTTGTCGGGGACGCCTACGTCCAATAATAAAAGTGACGGCAAAATTCTGAACTATGGCGATGTGTATCATGCGATTAGGGTGCTTCTCTAGACCGCCTGTCATCCCGCTTGACCCGCCAGTAATCATCAGTCCGTGATCGTCAGACCGCCACTTGTCAGTCAGTCAGTCGGGTCTGGATCAAGACATGTTATGACAAATTTACGAAAATAATGACATGCTTTTTTTATATTGCAGCATACCTTTCATATTCTTCGTACTCAAAATGTCCTTATCCAAGTATAAATAATGGTTCATTACGTATCAGACAGAGAGGGAATTTCGTTAAGTTCATCTGCCGACCTCGGTATATGCTTATGGGTAATATGTATGCCACTTGCAGAAATGGCCGATGGGACGTGCCCTTACCAGTTTGTATTAGTGAGTATCATATGTTTTTTTCTGAAATTAAAAGATAATTGAACTGAGTTTTTTCTGAAACTAAGAGAACTGGATATAGACTAAAAAATGGATATGTGTTAGTCTATCGTCCACTGTTGAGAGTTGGTGTTTGCGTGAAGGATATTAAAAAAATGTTAAAACGTTGCACGTAAAGATGACATTATGAAAAGATTTATTTATTAGTGTCTCGTATCATAGAACCTTGGTGGAAGTGAGAGTCCTTCATAGATCGTGAAGTGATAGTGCACGTTTGGCACGCGGGTTAATTGGAGATTACAGTGAGTGATATGTTTCCCAAGAGAGCTGCTGCCCACTATCCTGGTGAACATTTAGATTTTTATGACTTCCATGCAGAAGCAGGGAGCGGTGACAATTGTATTATTTGTCGTCGCCACACGGGGAATATAAAAATGCAGTTAAAACTCGATAAAATGCGTAAAATTAGTCTTCTTTCATAAATATTTTATTTTCGCGCAAATATTAAAAGTTGATACGCATGGAAAGCATCATTACTTTTATCATCATCTTTTTTTTTGGTAAGCTTTGGCCTGACATGTGGCTCCATAACCCAGCGTGTTCTCTCCCTATCGCCATCAGGCCAGCCACTGGTGCCACTTCCTTGACATCCGTGGCCGACCCGGCGGGTTATCCTTTCGGTAAGCGATAGTACAGACTGGCTATGAGCAACTCCTCATTCAGCAATTACCTTGTCTTTGTAAACTGTTTGTTTTTTGTTTTTAATGATTTTACATACCTGTGAAGCGTAGCGTGTTTTGCCTAATGAATTTTGACTTTGGTTAGCGTTAGTAGTACATGGTATTGGTCATGCTCACTGAAAGTTCTACTTGCGGTAGCTGCGTGGAGCGGGTCTCTCCCTTCCCTCCAAGGTGGTTGAGGGGAGTGATGGCTGCTCTACACACCCGCTGAGTTTCTTGCCGGATCTTCTCAGTAGTGGTCTAGTTCCAATCCGATGGTAGTTAATTAGATTAAAATTAAAATGTTAATACTGACAATATGTAAGTGCCCTCGCAGGGTTTATAAATAATAAATGAATTTGAATTTGATATTATCATCCTCTTACTCTTAACTCATAATAATGATTTGTTTCCAGAACCTGGCTGTGGTACATTAGAAGTAGTGAAGAACTCAGTCGTTCAGTCATATCATTCAGATGCATGGGTGTTGTTCTTCTGTTTCCCTGGATACACCCTTGTTGGATCACCAGTTGTATACTGTGATGGAAGACATTGGAATGCTACAGTTCCTCAATGCATAGGTAATGTATTATTAAATAATAATATAGTAAATTCATCATCATCAACCGGCTTTATATCATCCACTGTTGGATAAATATTTCCTACAAATGATGGGATGTCGTAATCATTAACATTAGAGTACCCGATAATTAATATTGCACATAAATCTTTGGAAAGAGACGCTCGGGTAACTTCGGTGTTGTAGATTGTTGTCTCTGTCGCATACTACCCATGTGCAGTTTGTCAGTCGTTGTGCAAGTGCGAGAGAGTGTGGTTGCGTTCAATCAAATACATATACAGAATTATTTTAATCGCAATAATTTAGAAAAAATGTCTATAGAATTGGTGTATTTTATTTAAAAACAAAACCTCGTAATTATTTGAACAGCTTTTATATCTAATAGGTATCACACTATTGGTCCTTCGTGCAACGTCACACAGGTTGGAAAATACTCTCATCATTATTATCATCATCTCAGCTCATAAATGTCGACCTCATGGGCTTGAGCCTCCTCCATACTGGGAGGGAATGTTATATGCCATTTATATACTTTAGTCGTCTCTTACGATCACCCACGGGTGAGATTGGAGTGGTAAATTGTATTCTTACTCCGTTACCATAAGGAAATTACTCTACGAAGACGAAATTAGTCGATTTTCTCTTTTCTAGAGACAGTGTGTAAATATTTATGACTGAATATTGTAAATACGTATGTAATCCATGCAAGCAAAGCTGCGGAACACAAAAAGTTTAAATATAATATTTTCATCATATCATCATATCATATCATCACGCCATATCCCTTGCAGGGTAGGCAGAGAGAACAGAGTGCCAGAGAACTCTATCTCTGCATACTTCACTCGCTTCCTCAACATTCATAATTCTCTTCATACACGCTCGCCGGTTTCGGAGACTCTTGACTCCACCTTCCTTCAGTATCTGACCGATCTGGTCTAGGTAGGTTAGTCTCGGTCTCCCTCGGTACCTACATCCTTCCACTTTCGCATTGTATATCTTCTTAATCAGACGTTCGTTCGGCATTCTTTCCACATGTCCGAACCATCGGAGCATTCCCTTTCGCATCTTTACACCAATACTCTCTTTCATACCTACTCGCTCTCTTACGTCGTCGTTACGAATGCGGTCGGTCAGCCTAACTCCACAGATTTTCCGAAGAGATCGCATTTCGACCGCATTAATTTTACTTTCATACTCTTTTCTGCATACCCAACTCTCGCTTCCATACAGTAATGTTGGGACAAGCACTGCGTTATGTATTGCTACACGTGCCTTCTGGCTGAGGTGGTGGCTGCCGAGAAGTTGCCCCAACGCTCCGTTCACTCTATTTCCCGCATTCACTCTTCGCTCTATATCAGTGGTGTACCGTCCATCTCGGCTAAATCCACATCCAAGATATACAAATTCATCCACTTGCTCTAGTACATCATTACCTATTGTTACTCTTACATCTGTTCTGGCTTCATCTCTTTCAAAGACCATTATTTTGGTTTTGCTCACATTCACGCGTAGACCCCTTTTCTTACAATCTTCTGTCATTGTGTCGACTAGGGTCTGCAGGTCAGTCGCTGACTGTGCCAGCAGGACTGCGTCATCTGCATAAAGCAGAGCAGAGACCACTGAGTCACCCATCTGGACTCCCACATTCATATCGTTCAACCTTTGGAGACATTTATCCAGATATATGATAAACAGCCTGGCTGATAGAACGCAGCCCTGCTTAACGCCGATATTGACGTCAAACCAAGGCGACATTCCATCATCCAGCCGCACACAGGCTCTACAGCCCATGTAACTGGATTGCACAGCCTGCAGCAGTTTACCGTTAATACCATATTCCGGTAAAAGTCCCAAAGTTCCTTTCGTACAACCGTGTCAAATGCTCTCTCCAGATCCACAAAACTGCAGAAAACCCTCTGACCTAGGGCCAGATGCTTCTCCACAATGTTGCGCACTTGATCCATGCATCCCCTTCCACTCCTGAAACCTCCTTGTGTCTCACACAGTAAACCATCGGACACCATCCTCATTCTCCTTTCAATAATTTTACCATACACTTTTGCTGCCAAACTGGTCAAGCTTATGGCTCTGTAATTTGCGCAGTCATAACGTGAACCCTTGTTTTTAAACAAAGGCACGATGACTGCGCTATTCCAGTCTCCGGGAACCATTCCCGATCTCCAACATAAATTGAGGAGCAACAGGAACGCCTCCCAGACACAAGAGTCACCAAGCTTGATCATCTCGGCAGACACCATATCAATGCCCGCTGCCTTACCATTTTTCAAGCTTCTTATCGCCTATTCAACTTCATCCATACTGATGCCATCGGAGGACGCCGTCGCCGAATGTTGATCTACTAGACCTCATGCGACACCGGCGCCAACCGTAGTATCTGCATACATATCGCCAAAATATTCACTCCATCGGCTTAACACGTCTTGTGTTTGTGTAAGAATGTCTCCACCTTTAGACCTTATTTTATTCATTCTGAAGGCTGACCAACCACCCCGAGACTTCTTCACCTCCCTCCAAAAGAGTTTGGTGTTACCCTCGAAGTTTTTAGTCAGCCTATCTTCTGCACCCATACTTGCTCTATCACGTTTCTCTTTCACTAAGGCCTTGGTGTCATTCTTACATTGCCGATATATTTCTTTCTTCTGTTCAGTCATACTGTCATTCAGATTCAAAGAAGAGATATAGTCCAGCCACGCTTTCTTCTTTTGCTCTACGGAAGCTGCCACTTCCGCATCCCACCATGCATCACCATTTGTGTTTCTATGCTTCTTTGAACTTCCACATACTTCTTTCGCTGTGTCTACTATACTTTCTTTCAATACTCTCCAGCATTCTTCAATGTCCGATTGCGGCTGGCTTGCCATCGTCAGCCGTTCTCGGACACCCTCTGCATACTTTTCTCTTACACACTCTTCTTGCAACCTTTCAACCTTTATTCTTTCAAGCCCTCCGAAGTGGACACGCTCTCGCCAGTGCCTCCACTTTCTGAACAGACCACTAAATCTCGCAATAACGAGATAGTGGTCCGTATCGACTATGGGGCCCCTGTAGGCTCTTGCGTCCAATATTTTGCTTCGGAGGCGACTGTCTACCAAATTAAATCTATTATACTTTTCTGTTCATTCCTTCTCCATGTATACATATGGATGTCCTTATGTTGGAAAAATGTGTTTGACACAATAAGGTTTCTCTCCATACATACATCCGCTATGAGCCTACCTGCGTCGTTCACTCTCTTATCACCAAATGGACCAAGTACGTCCTCATAGTCGGGACGCTTGGTCCCCACCCATCCGTTCAAATCTCCGCATACAATCACGCGTTCACTGGTTTCTGCCATATCCAGAACTTCCCTAACATTATCCCAAAACTTCTCTAGGTCTGATGCCACCGAGGATCCTACGGTAGCATATGCTACAACCATGAATACCTTGGTGACACCAAGTTTTATACGGACCCAAAGAAGTCTGGGATCATACATTCCGTAATCCTTCACGCCTGAGGCCAAGCGAGAGGACAGCAGTACTCCTACCCCCATGCTGGCTCGATCGCTCTGTGGTACACCAGACCACAGAGCCATCCCGCCACCAGTAAGATCGCAGGTGTCGCTGCCCCTTCGCTTGGTCTCTGTTACACAGAGCACGTCTAGCTGTTTGTCCGCCATGACGGATATCAGCTCGTGCAACTTACCTTCCACACAACCTCTTACATTCCACGTGCTCACCCGGCACTCTGCTCTCCTCGACTCGCCTGACTGGGCAAGGCGTGATGGGTGGCGGCCCCCATCGCCGCAACTGCCGAAGTTCGTACCGACGGGGGCGGGTCGGTACGCGTCCCCTCCGGGGGACGCCCTAACCTGCATTGCGGTACGCATTTCGAGCCGGATTAGCAGTCTAATTAGACTGGCAGGGGACGCGAACGAGCACGCTCCGGACTATGCCCCCCAAATATAATATTTTAATTTATAAATATACCATTAAATCATTGCATCACCTTGTTGAAACAAGTCTAATATTAACACACGAGGAAATTTACGAGTATAATTCTAAAATAATAGTTTAATAGTATAGAAATGTCTAGATACTCAGCGAATTGGTTATTTATAAATTTATACGCCTTTTTCTTTTTAGCCCACACGAATCCCACTGTTGGGCCCAGCTTTCTCCTACAATCAAAGGCAATCCATCGGCCCGCCACTATGGAACATAGGTCTCCCCATGAGAATGCCACTCAAAACGGTCATGTGCTATCTGCATCCAGATATAATAGGTTTCCGGCGACCTTTATAATGTCGTCCGTCCACCTAGTGGAGGGTAGTTCGTGGTCGTTTAGATTCGTGGTCACCACTCGAGAACCTTTCTTCACCAACGGTTGTCGGTTCCACGATCGATGTAGCCTGCCCATTGCCACTTTAACGTGCTAATTCTTCGGGCTATGTCAGTTACACCCGATTCCGTGTAGAGAAATACCGAGCAGAGTCCTCTCCATAGCACGCTGAGCGACTTTGAGCCTTTTTATGAAACCAGCATTTAGGCTAAGGCAAATTATCCTACTATACCACGCTGATCAGACGGGTTGACATATGTTTTTTTGTTAAGTTCTTCCTTTTGCATGCTAACTGATACATTAGTTTTTGGAATCCAGTGCCCGAGATTAGTACTTTTATACAAATAAACAAATCAAACTCTTCAGTTTTATATTAGTGGTTCATGTATATATATTACTTACTCTTTAAGATACATTGGCCCCAATAAAAACATCGTGCGACTTCGAGGATCCTGACATTTGTGGTTGGAAGCAAGATGAATTACACGACTTTAATTGGCGAAGACTGAGTAAAAGAACACCCAGTTCTTTCCTCTTTACAGGACCTCAATATGATCACACTTTAGGAAAAAATGGCAGCGGTAATGATTTATTATTTGATATTTGGGTTCTCTTTCTGGATCCCTTAAAGATGTGTTTGTTTTTAAAGATAAGACCCATATTAAGGATTAAATTTGTGTTCTTATTTTTTTTTTTATATTGGCAATCAGCTGCTAATACAAACTCATTGTTGCCAGTGTTAAAATTTTATTTATAATCGTTATTTATAAATTATCACTTCATTTAAAATCATCGTCTATTTCTTAAGGAGAATTGACGTTTGGCAGGCGGCCGGTCATAAATCTATTGCATTAACTTTTACAATATGTACTATGAAAGAAGAGTACATATTGTATCGACCCCAAGTAATTGGGATAAGAGTAGAAGAATGATGATGATGATTTAAAATCATTGTCCGTCAGTAAGTCAATCGTCGCCGTCAAAAGCGCTGTGGGCATACTGTTAATAGTATTTTTTGGGAATTTTGATGGCTAACGAAAACATATCTATAACATTCTTATATCATATTCACTACATCACAGCATTTCCTTTGAATCACATTACATATGAAGTCGGTAAAAAACGTCATCAAATTGATTTAATACTAGTTCTTTTATTGCTTATGGTGGCAAATGAACAAGCAGTACAACCGGAAAGTGTTATTGCCGCTTATGGACCCATGCTGTACCAGGGGTATAGCTGGGCTGTTACCAACCAACCCAAACATACCTAGAAATTTGGATTGCCGGCTTTCTCACTCACTGTACGAGCAGCATATTGGCACTGCTTAGACATAGATTTTCTGCAGGGTGTGGCCAAAGGGCTGAAGTCCTCCTAAACTTCTGCACTGATTTTACAATGTTTTTTTTTGTGTGTTTTAATTTGATTAAAAAATGACTTAGATCAACAATTGCGCCCGGTAGGTGGCGTTCTAATTTATTTCAAGGCTCTTTTAATATATTTTTTTTGGATTTGTACAGAACTGCATTTGTCAAATCAGCTAATGATAAAATATAATGAAAATATGTTTCTTTATTTATTTTTCTAGGTTATTATATGTATATAGAGAGTACTAGCCGAATTGTAAATGATACGGCCCGATTGATATCACCAGTTTTTGATAAAAAACTCCTGAGGGACGGTTGCTTTGTATTCCACTATCATATGTATGAGAGGTAAGTTTGTCATTGCAATTTATAAATGTCACATCCATGACTTCTTCCTCCAGTATATAATAACTTTATTCCTCTTTTCGTGTGTTGACGGAGTGCATTTCATCCCTTCCTATCTTAACTGTAGGCGTTTTAAAAGATGACTACGATATACATATAATATCAACGGAAGTGAAAATCTAAACAAAATCTTATACCAACCGATCTGACCAATGTGGTATACTAAATCAATTTCCTTTCTATTGTGGAGGAGGGATTCCAATAGTAGTAATTACAATATATAGAAATACTAGCTTTTGTTAGTGGTACCGGCTACGAATACTACCAACCCTTACTTTGCTCGTGGATGTCGTAATTAAAAGACGACAAAAAGCTTTATATCGACCTATGTCAACTTCACCTGATACCGTTTGGTCAATAATTACATTCCCAAGGTTGATTGACGTCGCCACCGAGGACAAAGATCGGGTACCGGTGGCCCGCTCGCACGGCGAAGAGAGGAGTTTGCATGGTGGGTCTATAGGGCCACGC
The DNA here is from genome assembly GCA_905163515.2 of Lymantria monacha. NCBI lineage: Eukaryota > Metazoa > Arthropoda > Insecta > Lepidoptera > Erebidae > Lymantria > Lymantria monacha. The sequence goes on along the minus strand of LR991107.1, from coordinate 4,963,663 downwards.
GCCGCCTCGTTCGTCACCCCGGACCGATTTGGCGGGGCGAGACGCATCTATAGTCAACCGCAAAAAGAGGTTGATTGACATATAACTATTGCCAATAACTGTTGCAATATGTAAGAGTACGTATTCCGTCAACCCTAATTATTATAAGAGCAGGAGAATGATGATTTTGCTCGCGATTTCATTAACAAAGAAATCATTTATATCATTCTCGTTAAATATATTTTTGTTTTATTATATTATAGGGTGAAATATATCAAAGTAATATTACTAGGCAAGTGAACAATGTGTGAAGAATATGAGTAAGTAGGCAATATAGTAATCACTGAATATTTCTTCTTGTGAACTTGAGAGGAGTGCGACGTACGCTTTTACAATAATTGTATGTAAATAAGTAATACACGCAGTCTGTTCTATACAAAAGTAATTGATGAAGAAATTAAAATGTGTCCCTGTTACATTAGTTAGTGTTAGTAACGCTAGTTAGCGTAAGTAACGTTAGTTTCAATTATATAGTGTGCCTTTATAACAAATTACGTTTAGTTTTTTTAGTTACGTCGTTTAAAACCATATTATTATATGCTTTCAATGTAACGTTAGTTGGTGTTAGTAACGTTAGTTAGCGTTAGTATCGTTAGTTTACGTTAGTAACGTTAGTTAGGGATAGGTAAAGTAAGTAGTAGTAGTATTAGCGTTAGTAATGTTAGTTAAGTTTAGTAATCTTAGCTAGTTTTAGTAACGCTAGTAATGTTAATTAGTGTCAGTAGCTTTAGTAAGTTTCACTTATATTAGTGTGCCTTTATGACAAAATACGTTTAGTTATTTTGGGTTAGAACGTTTAAATAAGCATATAATTATTTACTTATTTTATTTTAACATTCAACTATAGAGCACGGCAACTCGCAAATGTAATGTAAATATTTCTGTTATTTGTTAAGTTTTAAGTATATTTTATGTAGAATTTTAGACACATTATGCACGTAAATACAAAAGTTTATGGCGTTGGATGGATGTTTGTCCCAGTTTCACGGCAAATTCTACTGTGCTTAGTAATTATTATTATGTACTACAAATGTTCAGTATTTATTAAACTGCAAAAAAAATATTGTAGGTTTTTAGTCTTCATCATCATTCTCCTGCTCTTATTAGTCCGGGGCGACGGAAGGAAGGACGGAAGGAGGCGCGTGGTCCCATAACCAACCGTATTTCGTCTCCATCGCTATTGGGCCGGCCATCGGTTCAGAGTCCTTGACGTCCGTAGCCAGCCTGGTGTGTTACCCTTTCAGAACATTTATCTCATGCGTCATTTTTGTAGACCAACATGCTGACCAATCAATACAGTAAACTTTATTATTAGTTTTTAATATATTTTGTTTATTTTTTTTTCAAGTTTCAGGGACATAGGTGGTCTACGCGTATATCAAAAACCAAATGAAATAAATTTATACGATGTATTAAGTTACAATTTAAATGGAACTAATAAGTATAGGCTGTTCGATCAGTGGGGTAATCTGGGTAACTTTTGGTATACTGGTGTTGTCAGCCTTCTAGATGTTAATGATGATTTTCAGGTAAATATATAGTATTATGATGATGATGAGTGAATTTAGAATGCTATATATTAATTATTCTTACTTCCCAGTAATACTGCTATATTAAGGAGCTCTGTAAATGTAATTTCACGGTGTTATTTAGTGCATTTCGATACTCTTAAAATTATCAAGAATACAATAATATATATTTTATTAAATATTATAAATTTCATTTATACTATATATGCATGCAAATATACTTATATTTGAAATAAAACTACTTTTACGGATTTTATCGCGTTTGTATTTGATTTTTAATTTACCGACGTTTCTAACACTTTATGATGATCACTGATCATGGGCACGGGAGAATGACCAGGATCACTGTAAAATGTTCAAAACGTCGGTAAATTAAAAATCAAATACAAACGCGATAGAATCCGTAAAAGTAGTTTTATTTTAAATGTGTAATACTCGCGTAAACATTGGAAATTATTAATATTCTTATATTAAAATTATTTGCATCGTTACACACACTGTAAAGATGTAAATAATTTTAGTGCCGACATCATTGTTTCTGGTTTGACTCTGCCGACCATCGCTAAGACGAAGCTCGACAGCGTTAGGAACTGGGACGCGGTCGCCGCCTTCTGCGAGGCAGTCTCGTGGAAGGAGGCGGTGGGGCGAGTCCAAGAGGAAATCCTCGTCGGTGACATGCTACGCCACCGGCGCATGGGGTGGTGTATGCGCGAGTACCTGCAACGAATGCTATTTTAACCGAGGCGGAGGGTGATTGGACTTTCCGTGACCACGCCTCGGTAGCAAGCCGGGGCATGATGGGAGACCCGAAAGGGTAACGAAGTATTGGGTACCAACGGTCAGCTGAATGATGGTAGGGGAATATAGTGGGTCATTGGTTCGCACACCATCCTCTTGTTGGACCAGACAGCCCAGACCACAGACTGCCAAAAAAAAAAAGAAATGAAGACAATTCTTATAAAATCTACCATACGGAATCACAAAACCAAAATCTTTTTGCTAATCTGTCTGTGAATTTATTTTGTTTTTAAAGACTGCACTAAGGAAATAATCCTTGTATTGCGGGGGACTTTACAAACATACAATTAAAGCACAAAATTACACCCAGACTCAAAACAACGCTTTGTGGATCGCACACAGTATCGTTCTGCGTGGGAATCGAACTCACTGCACTGGAACGGAAGGTCGGAAATCTTAACCACTGCGCCATCTGTGCAGCCAATGTGGTGATAGAGTAAGTAAATTAGGACTAAGGGATATAATATATATGTACATAGAATCTATGCAAGACAAGAAAAACTCGAAACAAAACCCGTCGTATGTGTTTGACCAGTAGGTTTATTTCTCTCTGATAGTGAAGGAGGCTCACTATTAGAGAAACGATGATGATGATGAGAAGAAGGCTCGTGTATATTACAGTACTGAAGAAATAGGAGGAATTGTATTTTTGTTTCAACAGATCGTGATTGAAGGTATTCGAGGGAAGAGTTTCATGAGTGTAATAGCTATTGATGATATCGCCGTACTCCAAGGTGCGAATTGCACTGATGCTATGCATGGTGCCACCACACCGCAACCTAGTAAGTATCTAAGTTTTTAAAACTCGTTCTAACCATGGACACCTACGTTTTGGTATCATCATCTAAGATAGTTTAAAACATTAATTAAACATTGAGTCAAACGAAATCATTTCATCATTCGCCTGCTCTTTTTTTTTTTTTTTTTTTTTTTTTTTTTTTTTTTTTTTTTTCTAATTACTTAGGGTCGACGCAATATGTTGAGAGGGAGTCTCCCCCCCGGGCTGAGCTTGGTGTGCTACGCTGACGACACGCTCGTCACAGCCCGGGGCAGGACACTCGAAGAGGCGGTGAGCCTGGCCACTCTCGGCACCGAGGAGATGGTCAGGCGGATCGAGGCGCTGGGGCTCAGGGTGGCCCTAAACAAGACGGAGGCCCTACTTTTCCATGGGCCCCGTGTGAGGCTACCCATCGGCGCCTCGATAGTGGTAAACTCCATCCACATCAGCATCCAGGCCCATATGAGGTACTTGGGTCTGGTGCTCGACGGGCGATGGTGGTTCCGGGAGCATTTCCGACAGATTGCTCCCCGGCTTGTCGGCGCGGCGTCCGCCCTTTCTCGACTCATGCCGAACGTGGGCGGACCCAGTTTCGAGGGCCGACGGCTGTATGCGGGGGTCATCCGTTCGATGGCCATGTACGGCGCACCCGTGTGGGCGAGGGCTCTGAACGCCCAGCTCAGGGCAGTTCTGTGGAGGCCACAGAGAGCCATGGCGGTCAGAGCCATTCGCGGGTACCGCACGGTGTCGACAGAGGCGGCGTGCCTGTTGGCCGGGACACCCCCGTGGGACCTAGAGGCGGAGATGCTCTCCGACCTCTACCGGCGGGTTATCACAGCGCGCGAAGAAGGTGGCTCCCCATCGTTGAGCGAGATAGCCACCTGGCGCGTGGATGCCCGCCGAGACGTCATCGCCCGTTGGGCTACGCGGCTGGAGAGGCCTAGGCACGGTGTGGAGACCGTTGAGGCCCTCCGGCCCGTATTGATAGAGTGGATGGAGCGGCGGCACGGAGTCCTCACCTTTCGGCTGGTGCAGGTATTGACGGGGCACGGGTGTTTCGGGTTGTACCTGCACAGGGTCGTGTATAGGGAGTGGACTCCGGCCTGCCACCACTGCAGAAGTGACGAGGACGCGGACACGGCGCAACACACGCTGGAGGTGTGTCCGGGATGGGAGCGGCAGCGCCGTGACCTCGTCGCTGTCATCGGTGCCGACCTGACGCTGCCGGCCGTCGCGAGGGCGATGGTCGACAGCATCAGGAACTGGGACGCGGTCGCCGCCTTCTGCGAGGCTGTCATCTCGCAGAAGGAAGCGGCGGAACGGGCAAGGGAGGATTCCCGCGCCCCGGGCCGCCGCCAGCGGCCGGGGCGGCGCAGGCGCGAATACCTGCGCCTGATGCCGCCCTAACCGAGGCTTCGGGTGATCGGACCGGGGAATTGTCCGGTCACCCGACGTGAGGCCACCGCGTGAGGGCGACGCCCCGACGGCGAAATCTGTCGGGGCGTCGACGAGAGGAACCCGCGAGGGTGAACCGCCGGGCGGGCCACCGAAGTTAAAAATCGGGTCCCGGTGACCCGCTCGCACGGCGAAGAGAGAGGAGTTTTACGGTGGGTCTATGGGGTCACGCGCCGCCTTCTCCGTCACCCCGGGCCGATTTGGAGGGGCGCGGCTAATCCATAGTCCACCAAAAAAAAAAAAAAAAAAAAAAAGGGTCGACGCAATATGTACTCCCTCCCTACATATTGCAAAAGTTATTGGCAATAGTTTTATGACCAGCCGCCTGCCAGACATCAACCCTTTTTGGGAATGTAATTGTTGACCACATGCCATCAGGTGGTGTTGGCCCAGGTCGATATGAAGCTCTTAGTTTTTTACGACACCCACGAGCAAACTAAGGGTTAGTAGTATTCGTAACCGCTACCACACAGCCAAATAAAATCATTTATTATGGATTAGCTTACGTCCGCGGCTTCGCCCGCATGGTTTGTTGATAAAAAGGTAGCCTATGTCCATCCCTAAGCTTCAGTCACGCACTCTGTATAACTCGGAGTCTTTCAATGGTTTTAATTTTGTTGTTGTAAAACTCCATGTCTTTCTTTTTTAACTAAAATTAGCCTAAGTTACACCTTATAACATCAGCTACATGTCGCTGAAAGTCTCCTTAAAACCGGTCAAGGCGTTTTAGAGATTAGCCGGAACAAATAGAGGGAGGAAATTCAAAATATATATTTTTTAATTAAGTACCGTATATACTTTTACATACATTTATTAAAAAGCTGTTAATTTGAAATTACAAACAGGCACTTCAATTTTATTTATATGTATAGATAAGTCACATAAGGGCACTTACATATTGTTAATTTTATATTTGAAATGAATCTTATAATCTACCCACGGGTCGGAACGCTGCCACTAGTTAAGAAGATGTGACAAGAAACCCAGCGAGCAATTTAAAATATTATGACAATCTGTCATCATCTCAGCTCATATATGTCCCACTATTGAGCGCGAGCCTCCTCCATAATGGGAGGGTAATTGACCTACTATACCACGCTGGTAAGACGTGTTGGTATAGGGTTTTATATCGAGTTTCCCTTCTCTATCATAAATGTTATATGCGTTTTATATCCCTTAGTCGTCTCGTACGATTATCCATGGGTAAGATAGGGGGTGGTGAATTGTATTGTTACTCCGTCACCACACGAAAAATCTGACATGATATTTTAAATTACTGCTCTTAATTGAAATTGTAAGTGTATTACAAATTTAGCAAGTAAGTATTAGCCTGAGTGCCTTTCGGATTAGCTTAAAGTTTTTATTCAAAATATAATACATAAGACAAAAAAGAGCGACCACAAGCGGCACGCGATCACGAGTTACCTACTAAATCAGCCATCAATACATAGCATCGATTAAGTACATAGATATTTCATGATATTACTGTATGCACATAGTCTTGTGGCATTAATCAATATTTTTATTATATCAGTTTTTATGACAACGGCGAGTGCGCTGAGCTCTTAATTTGCGATATCAGTTACTAAATTTTGCTTGATTTAACAATCATTAATATATAACGTAATATTATTCAATAGTTTTTTATTTCTTGTGGTGGCAAATGAGCAAACATCACACCTGATGGTAAGTGTTACTGCCGTACATGAAACTTTGCTATACCAGGAGTTGCTTACGAATGAAAACCCAAAACCTACCCAGGAATTTGGGCATCCAGTTCTCACACTTATCGACCAAAGCACAGCAGCACATTGTCAATTCTCATACATCGATTTTCTGCGAGAGTGTAGTAATACCCCGGATGGACCGGTCCACGGGTATAGACAGAAAACTACCTGCAGTGTGATCCTACCACTATTGAAGATTAAAACTTTTCTCAATAATCAGACCTACAAATTTTGGTATTCAATTGCGAACAAATAAAACAAAAGTCGCAAGAACAAACAAACTCTTCAGATTTATAGTACTATAGATATTAAATGTCTTGTAGAATAGGGTACAGCTTAAAGACCGAACGTTTTATTTCCTTACTAGCTGATTTCCAAGGCTTCACCCGTGTCGATATATTAAAATATGGCTAGTTGTTTGAATGGTCAAAAATTAATTAATATATTATCTTAACTTAATAAAGGACTAATAATTAAAAAAATGTTTTTTTTTTAAACTAAATATAAGTTTATTTTATTTTTTTATATTACTACTATTACCAATTATTCGGGGTGGATGCAATATGTGCTTCTTTTCCTACATATTGCAAAAGTTATTGGCAATAGCTTTATGACCAGCCGCCTGCCTAACGTCAACCATCCTTATGAATTAATTTATATTTAAGCATCGATGTACTAAGTTCTATAGATTTAATTCCAAAAGTGACAATTTTCATACAACTATAACCCCTAGCTTAGTCCCCGTATTTTCTAAAAACAACATTTTTTTTAGATTTGTTAAGGATCTCTCTTTCATATTGACACATTTTCATACAAACTCTAATATCATATTTTACTTTCTTTAGGGATGATTAAAAATAATTATAGGTACGTGTTTTTCATATTTAATTAAATATTTGTATTTGGTTAAGTTGTACAGTTGCTGTGTGGTAGTGGTTATGAATACTGCCAAACCTTAATTTGCTCGTGGATGTCGTAAAGGACAACTAAGAGCTTTGTATCGGCCTGGGCCAACACCACCTCATGCCGTCTAGTTAATAATTACATTCCCAAGGAGGGATGACGTCAGGCAGGCGGCAGTTCATAAAACTATTATTGCCAATAACTTCTGCAATGTGTAGGAAGAGGAGTACGTACGTATTGCGACGACCACAAGTAATTGGGATAAGACCAGGAGAATTATGAATTGTAGTTAAATTACAGATATCAGTATCAAAAAAAAGCAAAACAAAGTTCCGTACTTGTTTATAACTTAATTTCCTTACATATTTCCAACATCCATTTCACTTTAGGTAATGATTTCAAAAAATGGTGAAATACGTACTTGTTATTTAATATTGATTAGCCAAATAAATATTTTTATATCAATGTGCAACCCCTGTTTTATATATTTAGTGGGCATTTTTCCATAAATGCTGAAATTATGTATTTATTCATTTAATATATCAAATAGCTAAATAATTATTTTTAAGGTTATAACTTTAAAACTTTCCGTGTAGTGATAGAGTAAGAATACAATTCACCACGCTATCTTACCGGTGGGTGATCGTAAGGGACGACTATGGGATATAAAACGCATATAACGTCTATGCCGGAGAAGCAAATCTCCAAACGTAACCCTATACCAACACGTCTGACCAGTGTGATATAGTAGATCAATTTCCCTCCCATTATGGAGGAGGCTCGAGCCCAACAGTGGGACATATATGAGCTGAGATGATGATGATGATGAACTATAAGACTGATGATATTTTTTAATAAACTTGCAACCCCTGTTTAACATCGATATGATTTATTAGAAAATATCCAAAAATAATGAAACAAAAATAACCAAACAAAAAGCCTCACAAATGTAATTTAAAAACTGTTAAAATTTCATAAAAAACTTGCAACCCGTATTTTACATCCTGCTCATAGAAATCTATAAAAACTGATGAAACACGTATTTTTAACATTTAATACTTAAAAGCCAAATACAAAAGGTCACGGATCGAACTTCAAATCTTACGAAGTTTCATACAAACTTGCAATCCCTATTTTTGGGAAGAAATTTCTAAAAATGGTGACACACGTACTTTTTTATTTAGTACTAAATAGCCAAATATAAATTTTCACTAATATAACTTTAATAATTTCCGTGTGGTGACAGAGTAAGAATACAATTCACCACCCCATCTTACAGTATCGTAAAAGACGACTAAGGGATATAAAACGCATATATGTAATATCTATGGAAGAGAGGGAAAACTCGAAACAAAACTCTATACCAACACGTCTAACCAGCGTGGTATAGTAGGTCAATTTCTCTCCTATTATGGAGGAGGCTCGAGCCTAAGAGTTGGACATATATGAGCCATCGGGGCGTCGCCCTCACGCGGTGGCCTCACGTCGGGTGACTGGACAATTCCCCGGTCCGATCACCCGAAGCCTCGGTTAGGGCGGCATCAGGCGCTGATATTCGCGCCTGCGGCGGCCCGGGTCACGGGAATCCTTCCGGACTCGTTCCGCCGCCTCCCTCTGCGAGATGACAGCCTCGCAGAAGGCGGCGACTGCGTCCCAATTTCTGACGCTGTCAACCATCGCTTTCACGACAGCCGGCAGCGTCAGGTCGGCACCGATGACAGCGACGAGGTCACGGCGCTACCCGTCCCAGCTCGGACATACCTCGAGCGTAAGTTGCGCCGTGTCCTCGTCACTACCGCAATGATGGCAGGACGAAGTCCATTCCCTCCACACGACCGTGTGCGGGTACTTGCCGAAGCAACCGTGCCCCGACAAGACCTGCACCAACCGGAAGGAGAGGACTCCGTGCCGCCGCTCCATCCACTCCATCAGTACGGGCTGGAGGGCCTCAACGGTAACAACACCTAGGCCTCTTCAGCCGCGTAACCCAACGGGCGATGACGTCTTGGCGGGCGTCCTCGCGGCAGATGGCTATCTCGTTAGACGATGGGGAGCCACCCTCGTTGCGCACTGAGGTAACCCGCCGGTAGAGGTCGGAGAGCATTTCCGCTTCTAGGTCCCACGGGGGTGTCCCGGCCAATAGGCATGCCGCCTCGGTCGATACCGTGCGGTACCCGCGAATGGCTCTGACCGCCATGGCTCTCTGTGGTCTCCACAGAACAGCCCTGGCTTTCAGAACCCTCGCCCTCACGGGTGCGCCGTACATGGCCATTGAGCGGATCACCCCCGCATACAGCCGTCGGCCCTCGAAACTAGGTCCGCCCACGTTTGGCATGAGATGATCCGCAGAGAGGTCAACCTCATGATGGCAACGCCTCGGCATCACTGTTGTTTGTTGCCGGGGCGTCGATGATGTCCGAAAGGGTAACCCGCCTGGCGGCCGCGGAAGTCAAGGAAGCGGTATTAGTGGCCGACCTAATGTCGATGGAGAACATGATATCTAAATCAAAAATCCTATTAGAACCATTTTCAACTTTTACGCGGATGAAGTCGTAGGCAAATGCTAGTCTGTCAATAAAATTCCCATAGCGGTTAACTCAGACTAATTAGTTCTTTCAATTATTTTGAAGTACATATAAATATATAACTAGGTTGTGTTAAAAATACTAATAAATAATAGTCATTAAATCTACGTCCTGTTTTACACGTTTTCCTTATTTTTAAGTATGTATATATAAGAATAATGGAGGCTGGGCGCCATTCTGGACTCTACAACACTCTTGCTAGTATTGTTTTAAAATAACTAGTTTAACTTTTTAGCTCATTATTTTCTAATAATGAAGCTCCTATTGTGTATACTTGCTTTGGGTATTTCGTGTACAGATGCATTCAGTAAGTTTCTTTAATTTTCATTAATTATGGAAACAGAGTCATATGTAGTTTTTATGTTTGCGTGATACTAATTTATAGTTTATCGTTTTCTATTAATATTTTTTATTTATTTGTATCTATGTTATGACACTACCGTGGTTTTGTACGTTGCTTTAAAACTTTATTTATAATTATTTCTTCATATTTAATATTATTTAATAATTATTCATCATTATAATTTACTTCGACCTGGGCCAACTTCGCTTGATGCCGTTTGGTCAACAATAATATTCCCAAGAAGGATTGACGTCAGGCAGGCCACCGTTTATAAATTTTGCTATAACTTTTGCAATATGTAGGACGGAAGAGGTGTTCATTTTGTGTCGACTCCAAGTAATTGGGTCAAGAGCAGGAAAATAATGATAATTCGTTCATCACTGCATATATATTTTGGCAATAGTTTTGACTGATCTTATCCCAATTACTTGGGGTCGATGCAATGTATACTCCTCTTCCATGGTTTAGTTATTTTAGTTTTAATACCGGCCGCCTGACGTCAACCCTCCTTGGGATTGTCATTGTTGTCCAAAACGCATCCGGTAGCGTGGCCCAGGTCGATATAAAGCTCTTAGTTATCTTTTAAGACTACCATGAGCAAAATAAAGGTTTATAATTTTAATGTAATGGCACTGGAAATAAATATCACTTATTTTTTTCTTTAACTAATATCCATATATTTTACTATTAAGTACTGAACTCTTTCAAATGAAAGAAAATTATCTTACTATACCTTCCTGATCGGTTGATATAGTTTTATTTTGACTGCCTTCCCTTGCTGAATAAGGTACCTGGGTCGAATATGGCCACCTTAAGGTTTGTTATATATTATTTTAAATAATAAAGCTAAAACAAACAAGTTTTAGCACTTATTCGTGAAGAGTGGCTATTTATCTATACAAAAAAGGTAAAAAATACAGAGACATTAAACAGTAAATAGTATTTTCAACAGTTTAAAAAAAAATTGAAATTGGCCATATTTCCGACGGGGGTGATAAATATGCGCCCTCCATACGTGTGGCCATATTTACTGTATTAATTTACCATTTTTAAATACTTCGGAATAAACTGAAATAAAAATGGATATTGTGTTTTAATAAAACATTTATTTAAAAGATATTCTTTGGGCGACATTTTGTACAAATAAAGAACTATCTTTACAAGTAATATAAATTTAAAGATATCAACCTGACGCTGAAATGTTATTTCGATCACAGAATGTCTTTACGCATCTACGAGTATGTAGTAGGTACACGCTGTGTCAATGGGTATCCCACATTGCACAGGCGAATAACACGGGATGCCAAAATCTTCTCTTGCTCAGGGTTAAGAAGTGGTTACTGGCCCAAAGTAGATTTAGTCTCCTTTTTCTCTTGTAAATAACGCCTTAGAGTTCGTCTTGGTACATTATAATGCTTTGCAGCCGTATATATCTTGATCTTACCGCTTTTAACTGCAATTAAAGCTAGTTGTAAACTTTTTTTTATTGATGGTTCAGACCAATTACCTCGAAGCCCTTAAGCTTTATAGCGTTCCATGGTCTAAAACAAAAAATAAAGTTTTGGTAATTTAGTACCGTAAATATGGCCAAACGGTGGCCATATTTGCAGTTATGCATTTTGGAACGAAGTTCCTTATCGCGCGTTGTGAAGGGGGCTAGACAGAAAAAATTCTTACGAAAAGTTGTCACGACACTTTTTGCTATAGTAAGCTATTGTAAGCTGTGCGGCGTCGCTCGTCGGCTCTCTTATAGAAAGCAAGCCAGATATTTTCATTTCTATTTCGCATTGAACAGTGTGGTGTCGCGACGATTTTTTTTATAGATAGAGTGATTCAAGAGGAAGGTTTATATATATAATATATGCATAATGTACTAGAGAAACACTGATAATTTTAGAGGTTTCTAATGTGATGTCGTAAATAAACACATTATTTTGCGCTTACATTGCAAACGCTGGCTGAACCCTACGAAATAGATCAAAATAAAGTACTACAGTATTATACAGCTTAAAAAGGCCTACAAAAAAGTCCGCGATGGTATATATCTATCTCTTAAGGATAACATACTATATCCATTTTAATACTTTAAAAAATGTTCTATTATAAAACGATAATTGAAAAGCTATTTACACAAATACTTTATTAATCCTTATCATTTTAAATACATTAGTTGGCTTGAGCATTTCATGAAGATATTTTTTTTCCTTCAGACCATGCAAATTAAATCAATACCTTAAGAGATATAGCAAAATCAAAATAATGCGCAACGAAATTATTTTCGCCCGTGACCGGGCCGCGTGGCCGGCTCGCGTTCGAGCTCGGGGCCTAAAAGTTTTGGTAGTCTAGTGGAATTGTATATCCTATTATTAATATTATAAACGTGAAAGTTTGTAATAATGTATGGATGTGAACATGTTTGTTGCTCTTTCACGTAAAAACTACTGAATGGATTTTGATGAAATTTATAGTAATATAGCTTGCACATCAGAATAACACATAGGCTATAATTTATAAAGATATTTTGCAAATTGGCTAAAATATAACGATAAAAATCGCTTAAGGCAGAAAAAAATTATATAATTAAAATAGAACTTCGTTCCATCCGGGTGTCCCTTGACACCTCCGGTTTTTTTTGTTTTCATATACACAAATGAAAAAGGCACTATTACTTTGATAATTAAACAAAGAAATATCAAATTACGATCGTCACACAACATCTTAATGTGATTAACAAAGATTCTTATTTGAAATATAACAAAATACAGGAGAATACTTACTTAATGTTTTAATAACCTCAGCAGCATGTTTCACTTTAATGGACCCTGGGCGACTACTGGGCGCGCGGGAAGGGTGACAGGTACGGTACGCCGTTCGGATACATCCGACACTAGCGACAATTAACTGTCGCGTTCAGGTCATTACAAATTTTTGTGTTAGAAATAATGGTATATGGCCATATTTTCCACCTGGCCATATTCGACCCATGTACCTTAATTGAAAAATGCTGAATACTTTCATAGGCACTAATCACACAGCAGGTATAATGATTATTACAATAATTATTATTTAATACCATTAATGAATGCAGATAAGATTATCTATACATACATACATACACATCACGTCCTATCCCTTGCAGGGTAGGCAGAGGGAACAGAGTGCCAGAGAACTCTATCCTTGCACACTTCATTCGCTTCCTCAACATTCATAATTCTCTATCATGTTGGTAAAGTCGAAAACTGCTAATAAAACCTTAAAATAATAGTAGCATTATTATTTTTAAATTCTATTTTACTAATTGTACCTACATAAAAATAATATTGTATACATTGTTATTATTAAAAATACTAAACAAAAAAATTACTATTGTTATTGATAAAAAATATTAATTAATACACAAATGCTTATCACGTAGTTATTGGTAAAAACTATTAATAAAAACCTATAACGCTTATCACATTCTCAATATTAGAAACCACTAATCTGTGGAGTTAGGCTGGCCGATCGCATCACCGTTACATCCGGATGGAGGTCTCCCCTCTCCGGGACCCCAGCAGGGGTCACAGGGCGGACCGAGCTCCTGCATTTCCGCGGTGGGCTGTGGGGCGGCTGGATAGGGACCTACTGGCGGAGGCGGCCATCGTGAACACGTGGCTGTCCTCACCACCCCCAGCGGATGGAGTGGACGTTGAGGCTGTCCGCATCCGCAGTGCGTTAACGCAGGTCTGCGATGCGGCCATGCCCAGGGTGCGGCGTCTACCTCCGAGGCAGGGGGTCTACTGGTGGTCCCCAAGACTGGCGGACCTTCGTGCGGCGTGCATTAGTGCCCGAAGGTCCTACACCCGCAGTCGGCGGCGTCGCCGCGATGTTGAGCGGGAGGGCCATCTGTACGAGGCGTACCGCAGTGCGCGTACCGCCTTTCGGCTGGCCATCCGGTCCGCCAAGGACGCGAGTTGGCAGGAGATGCTGGACGGTCTTGACCGTGACCCCTGGGGTCGCCCGTATCGCGCGTCGCTGAATAAGCTTCGCGCGCAGGGCCCCCCCCTCACCGAGACCCTCCAGCCCGACCTCCTTCGTAGAGTGGTCGAGGAGCTGTTCCCGCGGCAGTCGGAGCACACGCCCCCGGTCATGGCTTCGCCAGATCACGACCGGGAGGCCGTCGAGAGTGTTCCGCCCGTGACGGAGTCGGAAGTGGGGGCAGCCGTGGCGAAGATTCGTTCCGCCACCACGGCCCCCGGCCCGGACGGAATCCCAGTCCGGGTGTTGACGTTGCTCCTCGAGCATCTCGAACCTCGCCTCAGGCGACTGTTCAACGCCTGTCTGACGTCTGGACAGTTCCCTGAGTGCTGGAAGGAAGGGAGGTTGGTTCTCCTGCCAAAGCCGGGACGGCCCCCGGATTCGCCGTCGGCCTACAGGCCCATTGTGCTTCTGGACGATGTGGGTAAGCTGCTGGAGCGTGTCCTCGCTGCCCGCATCGTCCAGCACCTGGAAGAGGTGGGGCCCGATCTGTCGGACGCTCAATTTGGGTTTCGAAGGGGGCGTTCGACCATCGGGGCCCTGCTACGCCTGAGGCAGACGGCCGCGGAGGCTGTCGCCGGCAAAGGAGTGCTGTTGGCGGTGTCGTTGGACATCGCCAACGCCTTCAATAGTCTGCCATTCAGCTGCATCAGGGAGGCGCTCCGGTTCCACGGAGTGCCCCTGTACCTCAGGCGGCTGGTGGCAGACTATTTGGAGGGGCGCAGTGTTCTCTACGCGAGCCCCGCAGGGGACATTGTGCGGACGCCCATGTCGTGCGGTGTTCCGCAGGGGTCGGTTCTGGGGCCGACTCTGTGGGACATCGGTTACGACTGGGCGTTGAGAGGGAGTCTCCCCCCCGGGCTGAGCGTTATTTGCTATGCTGACGACACGCTCGTCACAGCCCGGGGCAGGACATTCGAAGAGGCGGCGAGCCTGGCCACTCTCGGCACCGAGGAGATGGTCAGGCGGATCGAGGCGCTGGGGCTCAGGGTGGCCCTAAACAAGACGGAGGCTCTACTATTCCATGGGCCCCGTGTGAGGCTGCCCATCGGCGCCTCGTTAGTCGTCAACTCCATCCACATCAGTATCCAGGCCCATATGAGGTACTTGGGTCTGGTGCTCGACGGGCGATGGTGGTTCCGGGAGCATTTTCGTCAAATTGCTCCCCGGCTGGTCGGCGCGGCGTCCGCCCTCTCTCGGCTCATGCCTAACGTGGGCGGACCCAGTTTTCAGGGCCGACGGCTGTATGCGGGGGTGATCCGCTCAATGGCCATGTACGGTGCACCCGTGTGGGCGAGGGCTCTGAACGCCCAACTCAGGGCGGTTCTGTGGAGGCCACAGAGAGTCATGGCGATCAGAGCCATTCGCGGGTACCGCACGGTGTCGACAGAGGCGGCGTGCCTATTGGCCGGGACACCCCCTTGGGACCTAGAGGCGGAGATGCTCTCCGACCTCTACCGGCGGGTTACCTCAATGCGCGAAGAGGGTGGCTCCCCATCGTTCAACGAGATAGCCACCTGGCGCGAGGACGCCCGCCGAGAAGTCATCGCCCGTTGGGCTACGCGGCTGGAGAGGCCTAGATACGGTGTTATTACCGTTGAGGCCCTCCGGCCCGTACTGATGGAGTGGATGGAGCGGCGGCACGGAGTTCTCTCTTTCCGGTTGGTGCAGGTCTTGTCGGGGCATGGTTGCTTCGGCAAGTACCTGCACACGGTCGTGCGGAGGGAGTGGACTCCGTCCTGCCACCATTGCAGTAGCGACGAGGACACGGCGCAACATACGCTCGAGGTATGTTCGGGCTGGGACGGGCAGCGCCGTGACCTCGTCGCTGTCATCGGTGCCGACCTGACGCTGCCGGCTGTTGCGCGAGCGATGGTCGACAGCGTCAGGAATTGGGACGCGGTCGCCGCCTTCTGCGAGGCTGTCATCTCGCAGAAGGAGGCGGCGGAACGGGCCCGGGAGGATTCCCGTGACCCGGGCCGCCGCCCGCGGCCGGGGCGGCGCAGGCGCGAGTACCTGCGCCTGATGCCGCCCTAACCGAGGCTTCGGGTGATCGGACCGGGGAATTGTCCGGTCACCCGACGTGAGGCCACCGCGTGAGGACGACGCCTCGACGGCGAAAGCTGTCGGGGCGTCGACAAGAGAGGAGCCCAAGAGGGCATACCGCCGAGCGGGCCACCGAAGACAAAGATCGGGTACCGGTGGTCCGCTCGTACGGCGAAGAAGAGGTGCTTGCAGGGTGGGTCAATGGGGTTGCGCGCCGCCTCTTCCGTCACCCCGGACCGATTTGGCGGGGTGCGACGTCCATAGCCCACCGCAAAAAAAAAAAAAAAAAAAAAAAGGCTGGCCGATCGCATTCGTAACGACGATGTAAGAGCGAGTAGGTATGAAAGAGAGTATTGGTGTAAAGATGCGAAAGGGAATGCTCCGATGGTTCGGACATGTGGAAAGAATGCCGAACGAACGTCTGGTTAAGAAGATATACAATGCGAAAGTGGAAGGATGTAGGTATCGGGGGAGATCGAGACTAACCTACATAGACCAGATTGGTCATGTACTGAAGGAAGGTGGAGTCAAGAGTCTCCGAAACCAGCAAGCGTGTATGAAGAGAATTATGAATGTTGTTGGAAGCGAGTGAAGTATGCAAGGATAGAGTTCTCTGGCACTCTGTTCTCTCTGCCTACCCTGCAAGAGATATGGCGTGATGATATGTAGGTATGTATGTTTGTACTAATCAGTGTATAAACTTATGCTTATTATATCATTGTTGTCAAGCACTCTTAATAAGATTCAATACTTTTTCTTCTCTGCTCATATGTCACCTTAATTAGAGGTAAATTGAGCTTAGTATCTACTCTGTGTACATTTCTCGTGTGGTGATGATCTTGGAATGTAAACCGTTGCCACCTCTTACTTTCGAGTTGGAGTTGTGAAAAGCGATTAAGGTATCACAAGATGCAAAGTCTCTAGTAAGCCTGAGAAACTTAAAACACCAATTGCCAACGTGTGCATGCGTGATTCGGTATGCAGCAAAGTACTTACTTATTATGACTTACTTACCTCGCTTCGAAATTGCGCATTGATTATAAAATTATCAGTCTGTCCATTTCAAGAGACCGTAGAAGTGTGACGTCACAATTCTATTAGGGTTGTGGGTATTTCCGGGCTGGCCACGGATGTCAAGTAAGCGGTACCAGTGATACGGTCCGGTAGGTAATAGGATCACGGGTCGCCCTTTCGTCGCCCGGACGAGGAGGGCGACGAATGTCTACACCATAGCCTACCAAAAAAAAAGTATGTGTATCAGCTCCGACGCACGACTGGAGTTTACTCCTTAGTACGATTATCAAAACAGGCGCAAAAAAGCTCATTTGACTAAAAATAATATATATATATTTTTATTTACATTTATTAAAACTGTTCAGTGAAGTATTATCTCACGTCAGAAAGTGAAAGGTGCGCAGAATAGGTTGCGCACCAAAAACGTAACGAGGTCATTCGATCACTAGATTTTACTACTCAAATTTTTCTCATACCGGGCGCCTTATATGAAAATCGATTCTTAAGGAGTAAACTCCAAAAAAGGTTGTGGATATTTCTATCGTCCTCAAAACTATGGATCCGCGTTTAACTCCGTCACTGTTATTGTTAAAAACTATTATTTAATCCGTTCAAGTAATTTCATTTATGTTTTCCAAATGACAAATAAGAAAGTAAAATAATTTTCACGGTGAAAATATAATACTTATTTCGTTATCGAAAAATAAATAATTGAAATACTGAAATTTTGCATTTAACATGCTTGATTATTTATAAAAACTTGATTACGAGCGAAAAATGATTGTCACACATGGTATGCGAACCCACACCTATTGAAAAGCCGTTCCAATCTTGCAACCACTTACACCAGCATGAGCTGTTGTATGACATTCAACTTTCGGCTCGTATTATATTTTCGTCTTTAAAGGAGACATGTGCCATCTACCCGATAATGTTTACACACATTCCATGTGTGACTTTTCGCTCGTAATCAAGTATTATAAATAAATAATTGAGTTCAAAAATGCTTATCACATTCATAATAATGCATAACATTATTATATTAATTAGTGGTTTATACCACTATTGTTAAAATATACAATAATACTTATCGCGTTATTATTGCCTATAGCTGCTAATTATGACCATAAAATGCTTATCAAGTTATTATTGGGAAAAACTATTTTTTAGTCTTTAAAATGATTAACACATCGTTTGTGGTCTAAACTATTAATTAGTGCATATAATTTTTTAATTGTCTCTCATATAGTGACAGTTTTAGAATATAATCTGCCACTACTTAATGTTTAATGGCAGCAGTAAAACAGTCGTCGATGAAGACCATCAATTTCAATGACTTTAGTAGGTATAGTGTGTCATAGTGGCTACGAATACTATAAACTCTTCCATTTCTCCTGGCCTTAAGACGACTAAGAGTGTACTGTTTCATCGCAGAGGACTTGACAGACGAAATACAATTAACAGATTCAAATGACTCATTTAAACTCAAAGAAATAGTTTGTGGTATTATCCTGCATGGGAGTCAGCCAGTTAAATAATGTTCTGCTAGTATTTGCCCAACTCGGTAGTAGTCCAAAGTTTAAGCCTTTGAAGAGGAAATAATCCTGGAAATGTAAGCTCGAGGGCCTATCACCAAATAAATTATACAGAAACTGCTGCTGTGTTATATTATATATATATATATAAGGAAGTAGGTGATGATAGTCAAACCTTATGACTAAGAAAATAGATTCACAATGGTTCTGTAGATGAAACTCCATATCATCTATGGAGACCGTTGTAGTTCCTGGCTTACAGGAATTATATTTGAAGAATTATATGGTGGAAAGAGTCCCAAGAAGAATAAAATTATGCCCTACTCAAACCTTAATTTGGCCCTACCGCTATTAATATAATACTCACTCGTCATAGTCATCTTCATAGGCTGTGTAGTAGCGACTACGAGTACTACCAACAGTTACTTTGTTCGTCGTGGATGTCGTAAAAGACAACTAAGAGTTTTATATCAACCTGGATCAAACACTACCTGATGCCGTTTGGTCAACAATTAAATTCTCGAGGAGGGTTGACGTCAGGCAGCCGATCATAAAACTATTGCCAGCGAATTTTCAACATGTATGATGGAGGAGGAGTACATATTGAATCGATCCCAGCTGATTGGGATAAGAGCAGGAGAATGGTTATGATGACGACTAACGTGGACTATGATAAACAAAAAATGATTACCATACGTAGGACTTGAACGCACCTCTATTGGAAATCTATTCCAACACCTTGTCGGTTGAGCGTGCAGTGTTGCTTACCTACCCATAGTCTGATATGTTGTTGTATATGTGTCTGATGTTAACGAAATTGTTACTCGCATTATCGTCTTTATGGAAAATATTTAAACGCCATCTATCAGACAATGCTTAGACTCCTTAGACTTTGTTTCGGTTTAATACTTTAATATTTGTTTCAATTTGTAATAGGTTGGAATGGCTGTGTGATGGCGGCTACAATTAATATCAATACTTATATTGCTCGTGTGTGTCGTAAGATACGACTAAAAGCTTTACATCATCTTGTGTAAATTCTATCAGATGCCGTCTACTACTACATATCTAAGAAGAGGTGATTGCGTTGACTCCAAGTAATGTAAGAGCAGGAAGGGTTGCAATAGGTTTTATATAAGATTAGGGTTCAATTCTCATGTGTGGTTATCGAATTTCGCTGACAAATACACTTTTCCAATTAGGCTGATATGATAAATATTAAATTGTAGCGGTATTATCTATAATTATTACTTTTAAGAACATTTTGTGATTGCAGCTCATTCCTTAAGTGAACAATATATTTTCGTATTTTCTTATCTAGGAAGAAATACAACCCGGGAACCACTCTCCTCAACTGATACACCGTCAGACTATTCTCCGTCGACAATGAGTGAGTATTCTAAAGTTATTGTTTTAACATGTTGCCTATACTTATGTTAAAGAATATCATTTCACTTTTTATATGATAGGCTTGGACTGAAGCCGGCCTTTGACTTTGGGATATAATATAATGTATGTAATATGTATATTACATCTTGAGGTATAATATTTTATCATTCGTCATACGTTTTGTACGAGAGCGTTCACATTGTGCTATAATATATATTACATCCCAAACTATAAATATTTTTTCGACTAAATATGCGATATTTCGAAGGAGTATAATTTACCTCACGTCCCCGGACACCGCGGTTCCTCGTACTTCGCCCTCAGTTTGAATGATGACCGAAGCTGAACTGTTCCAAAATATATATCTTACAGTGTGAACAGCCATCGCGGGATACAATATATAGCTCAAGATGTGATATATATTAGGTATGCGTCCGATATATCAAAACGAATCTGAAATCGGATACCAGTCAGAAATCGTATCGTATCGATATACAACACTATGCAAACTGATCAACACGACATATCAAAACAAAATGCCAAAAATACAAACAAATATAAATCTAATCATCGCGCAATCGTGTTATTGCTAGTTTTGCAAACCAAACCAATATTTGAAAACTTACTAACTCTTTCACTCCACCAATCAATCGCTTAGTTAGAAAGAGAGAAAGCGAATCTCATTAAGATTCGCCTCCTTTCATTCTAACTAAGTGATCGTTTAGCGCAGTGAAAGACAGGAAGCGAATTGTCATCAGTTTTGGATTTTGGCAGTTTCTAAGAAACTAAGAATGGCAGATTGAAACGAAACAGAATTACAGGGGTCAGGGAATAAGATCTATATCAGAATGCAACTACTTCCATGATAAGATTACGCAATACTTAGTGATAGTTTAAGTTTTGTGTTTGTTAAATAGATTTTTTGAATTATTGGAGAATTTTGATGCACACCTGATCTTGGTGACACGTGCGATGTGCGCGTAATATTATTTTTGTGTTCTCGTGAACTATCTAATAAGATAGGCATTTTATGATTTCTTAAAAGTGTTTGGTGGTGACGGATTATTGTTTGTAATTTTGTATTATTGTTATTTTAAAAGTTTAATCGCTTAGAATGTAAAATGTAAGCCTAGATAAAGCATGAAGGAAAATCGTACACCTAAATCCACAATACACCAACAAAGAAATTATAGAAAAATATTTTGAATGCTTTCGTTCGTTTGCGTTTTTCGTCTGCTACGCTAAAATAACTAAAACCATCGAATATCGATCGAAACTAAGGTAAATCCAATCCGCCAACCGCTCCGGAAATCGATTTCTGAAAACGAATTTTGAAATCGATTTCAATATCAGAAATCGAATTTGTATCGGTTGGCGTAAAACACAAAACATAATTATATACGCCATACTTCGTATGAAATCTGCACGAATTGATTAGCACGTAAGGAAGCAATAAAAACAGTTTTTTTACATTTAATCACGTTTCTTCCATAGCCACACAACGGAATCCGTTCTACTCACATAATGCCGGATTAGATCTCCGATCTAGAAATGATACAAGGGAAACAAGTGAGTATTCTAAATGCATTTTAACATTTTGCCACTATGTTAAAAAATATTATTTTACTTTTTATATCATAGACTTGGTAGGTAATAGAGGTATGACTAATATATTCGTAATAGGTATTATAATATAAGCCATACACATTTATTAAACATATGCGAATATAGATTAATAGGATATCAGATATTAATCCAATAATAGCCATAATAGCGAGGCGTAACAGCAAGCGAAGTGACTCACTCGGTTTGCTAGGCAATTATTATTTGCCAAAAGCAGTTACTTCACTCATTCGTCGACGTGTCGGCGTTCGACGATTGAGCGAGATGAATATTGTATTATATGAATAGACCCTAACACTGCCTTCTTGTCATTTCGTGTCCATCACGTGCGTATTGTAAACTTAAAACAAAACTATACACGCCGTACTTAGTATGAGAGCTAAAAGCTATATAAATACATATATAGGATTTTGAAGTTATATTTGCAGTGAATGAATCAGTATACCTGAATATGTATAATCGGAAAAAAACCCATAGAGATTTCTCAAAGCCCACTCCCTAGTGGGCTTTGAGAAAAACTATAGCCAAAGCTCAAGAAGTAGTACCGGAAAAAAGAGGAAGACTATATACAAAAAGAAATGAGATGCCATTAAAAACAAATTGCTGAACTCTTATCTATTTGAAATCCATTCATATGCCTTGCCGATTGGACCGATGTGGTTTTCCTACTCATATTCTGATAGGTTGTTGTACATGTGTCTGATGATAACCAAATTGTGACTCGCAATTATCGTCTTTATGGAAAATATTTTACACGCCATCTATCAGACAATGCTTAGACTCCTTAGACTTTGTTTCGGTTTAATACTTTAATATTTGTTTCAATTTGTAATAGGTTGGAATGGCTGTGTGATGGCGGCTACAATTAATATCAATACTTATATTGCTCGTGTGTGTCGTAAGATAGGAGTAAAAGCTTTACATCATCTTGTGTAAATTCTATCAGATGCCGTCTACTACTACATATCTACTAAGAGGTGATTGCGTTGACTCCAAGTAATGTAAGAGCAGGAAGGGTTGCAATAGGTTTTATATAAGATTAGGGTTCAATTCTCATGTGTGGTTATCGAATTTCGCTGACAAATACACTTTTCCAATTAGCCTGATATGATAAATATTAAATTGTAGCGGTATTATCTATGATTATTACTTTTAAGAACATTTTGTGATTGCAGCTCATTTCTTAAGTGAAAAATATATTTTCGTATTTTCTTATCTAGGAAGAAATACAACCCGGGAACCACTCTCCTCAACTGATACACCGTCAGACTATTCTCCGTCGACAATGAGTGAGTATTCTAAAGTTATTGTTTTAACATGTTGCCTATACTTATGTTAAAGAATATCATTTCACTTTTTATATGATAGACTTGGACTGAAGCCGGCCTTTGACTTTGGGATATAATATAATGTATGTAATATGTATATTACATCTTGAGGTATAATATTTTATCATTCGTCATACGTTTTGTACGAGAGCGTTCACATTGTGCTATAATATATATTACATCCCAAACTATAAATATTTTTTCGACTAAATATGCGATATTTCGAAGGAGTATAATTTACCTCACGTCCCCGGACACCGCGGTTCCTCGTACTTCGCCCTCAGTTTGAATGATGACCGAAGCTGAACTGTTCCAAAATATATATCTTACAGTGTGAACAGCCATCGCGGGATACAATATATAGCTCAAGATGTGATATATATTAGGTATGCGTCCGATATATCAAAACGAATCTGAAATCGGATACCAGTCAGAAATCGTATCGTATCGATATACAACACTATGCAAACTGATCAACACGACATATCAAAACAAAATGCCAAAAATACAAACAAATATAAATCTAATCATCGCGCAATCGTGTTATTGCTAGTTTTGCAAACCAAACCAATATTTGAAAACTTACTAACTCTTTCACTCCACCAATCAATCGCTTAGTTAGAAAGAGAGAAAGCGAATCTCATTAAGATTCGCCTCCTTTCATTCTAACTAAGTGATCGTTTAGCGCAGTGAAAGAGAGGAAGCGAATTGTCATCAGTTTTGGATTTTGGCAGTTTCTAAGAAACTAAGAATGGCAGATTGAAACGAAACAGAATTACAGGGGTCAGGGAATAAGATCTATATCAGAATGCAACTACTTCCATGATAAGATTACGCAAATACTTAGTGATAGTTTAAGTTTTGTGTTTGTTAAATAGATTTTTTGAATTATTGGAGAATTTTGATGCACACCTGATCTTGGTGACACGTGCGATGTGCGCGTAATATTATTTTTGTGTTCTCGTGAACTATCTAATAAGATAGGCATTTTATGATTTCTTAAAAGTGTTTGGTGGTGACGGATTATTGTTTGTAATTTTGTATTATTGTTATTTTAAAAGTTTAATCGCTTAGAATGTAAAATGTAAGCCTAGATAAAGCATGAAGGAAAATCGTACACCTAAATCCACAATACACCAACAAAGAAATTATAGAAAAATATTTTGAATGCTTTCGTTCGTTTGAGTTTTTCGTCTGCTACGCTAAAATAACTAAAACCATCGAATATCGATCGAAACTAAGGTAAATCCAATCCGCCAACCGCTCCGGAAATCGATTTCTGAAAACGAATTTTGAAATCGATTTCAATATCAGAAATCGAATTTGTATCGGTTGGCGTAAAACACAAAACATAATTATATACGCCATACTTCGTATGAAATCTGCACGAATTGATTAGCACGTAAGGAAGCAATAAAAACAGTTTTTTTACATTTAATCACGTTTCTTCCATAGCCACACAACGGAATCCGTTCTACTCACATAATGCCGGATTAGATCTCCGATCTAGAAATGATACATGGGAAACAAGTGAGTATTCTAAATGCATTTTAACATTTTGCCACTATGTTAAAAAATATTATTTTACTTTTTATATCATAGACTTGGTAGGTAATAGAGGTATGACTAATATATTCGTAATAGGTATTATAATATAAGCCATACACATTTATTAAACATATGCGAATATAGATTAATAGGATATCAGATATTAATCCAATAATAGCCATAATAGCGAGGCGTAACAGCAAGCGAAGTGACTCACTCGGTTTGCTAGGCAATTATTATTTGCCGAAAGCGGTTACTTCACTCATTCGTCGACGTGTCGGCGTTCGACGATTGAGCGAGATGAATATTGTATTATATGAATAGACCCTAACACTGCCTTCTTGTCATTTCGTGTCCATCACGTGCGTATTGTAAACTTAAAACAAAACTATACACGCCGTACTTAGTATGAGAGCTAAAAGCTATATAAATACATATATAGGATTTTGAAGTTATATTTGCAGTGAATGAATCAGTATACCTGGATATGTATAATCGGAAAAAAACCCATAGAGATTTCTCAAAGCCCACTCCCTAGTGGGCTTTGAGAAAAACTATAGCCAAAGCTCAAGAAGTAGTACCGGAAAAAAGAGGAAGACTATATACAAAAAGAAATGAGATGCCATTAAAAACAAATCGCTGAACTCTTATCTATTTGAAATCCATTCATATGCCTTGCCGATTGGACCGATGTGGTTTTCCTACTCATATTCTGATAGGTTGTTGTACATGTGTCTGATGATAACCAAATTGTGACACGCAATTATCGTCTTTATGGAAAATATTTTACACGCCATCTATCAGACAATGCTTAGACTCCTTAGACTTTGTTTCGGTTTAATACTTTAATATTTGTTTCAATTTGTAATAGGTTGGAATGGCTGTGTGATGGCGGCTACAATTAATATCAATACTTATATTGCTCGTGTGTGTCGTAAGATAGGAGTAAAAGCTTTACATCATCTTGTGTAAATTCTATCAGATGCCGTCTACTACTACATATCTAAGAAGAGGTGATTGCGTTGACTCCAAGTAATGTAAGAGCAGGAATAATTGCAATGGATTTTTTTATAAGATTTGGGTTCAGTTCTCATGTGTGGTTATCGAATTTCGCTGACAAATACACTTTTCTAATTAGCCTAGTACTATAAATACTAAATTTTACCACTCCGAGGATTACCTGAAGTTGTGTGCTAGATTTCACATCCTACCTTTAGTAATAAGGCGAGATATAGCTGATGTCACTTATTTACTAAAAATAATCAATGGATCTGTTGACTATCCTACACTTTTGTCAAAAATATGTTTTAATATACCAGTTAGAGCTACAAGAAATCACATCCCCTGTCATCTCCCATTAGTATCAACTAATTACCGGCAGAATGCATTTCTGTGACGAGCGAGCAATACACTTAATAATAAATATAAGAAGCATAAACTTGATATTTTTAACTCTTAAGTTAGATGCGATAAAACGGACTCTCAGTCTTGATTTTTTCAGATTGTATGATATCGATAGGTGAATTTGTTTGGGATAAATTTACCAAAAATTAATAATGTAACACTAATGCATTGTTCTTTTTATTGCTAATTGTGAAGCTTAATAGTGAAGACCTGTTATTGGCTTTATGTATCTTAAATATTGTAACAAAAATTTTATTATTTTAAGCTGTTGGTCTCCTGATAAATAAATAAATTTCTGCAGTATTATCGATTATTATTACTTTTAAGAACTCTTTGTGATTGCAGCTCATTCCATAAGTGAACAATATATTTTCGTATTTTCTTATCTAGGAAGAAATTCAACACGGGAACCGCTCTCCTCAACTAATACATCATCAGACTATTCTCGATCTGGATATGATGCATGGGAAACAAGTGAGTATTCTAAAGTTATTGTTTTAACATGTTGTCTATACTTATGTTAAAGAATATCATTTCACTTTTTATATGTGTGACTAATATATTCGTAATAGGTATTATAATATAAGCCATATACATTTATTAAAGATAAGCGAATATAGATTAATAGGTTACCAGATATTAGTCCAATAATAGCCATAATAGGGACGCGTAACAGCAAGCGAAGTGACTTACTCGGTTTGCTATGCAATTATTATTTGCCGGAAGTGGTTACTTCACTCATTCGCCGATGTGTCGGCGCTCAAAGTGTGACCGAGATGAATATTGTTTTGTTTGAATAGACCCAAACTGCTCTCTTGACATTTTGTGTGCTTAATATGTGTATTATAAACATAAAATAAAACTATACACGCCGTACTTCGTATGAGAGCTAAAAGCTATATAAATATATAGGATTTTAAAGTTACATTTGCAGTGAATGAATCTGTGAACCTGGATATGTATAATAGGAGAAAAACCCATAGAGACAGGGAGTGAGCTTTGAGAAAATCTGTAGCTGAAGCTCAAGGAGTATTACCGGAAAACAGAGGAAGACTACCTACAAAAAGAAATGAGATGCCATCAAAAACAAAACTTGAAAAAAATGCCAAGTCGCTGAACTCTCATCTATTGGAAATCCATTCCAATGCCTTGTTAATTGGGCCAATGTGGTTTACTTACTCATGTTCTGATAGGTTGTTGTATATGTGTCTGATGATAACCAAATTGTGACTCGCATTATCGTCTTTATGGAAAATATTTTACACGCCATCTATCAGACAATGCTTAGACTCCTTAGACTTTGTTTCGGTTTAATACTTTAATATTTGTTTCAATTTGTAATAGATTGAAATGGATGTGTGATGGCGGCTACGATTAATATCAACACTTATATTGCTCGTGTGTGTCGTAAGATACGACTAAAAGCTTTACATCTAAATTATATCAGATGCCGTCTACTACTACATATCTAAGAAGAGGTGATTGCGTTGACTCCAAGTAATGTAAGAGCAGGAATGATTGCAATAGATTTTTTATAAGATTTGGGTTCAATTCTCATGTGTGGTTATCGGATTTCGCTCACAAATACACTTTTCCAATTAGCCTGATATTATAAATACTAAATTGCAGCGGTATTATCTATGATTATTACTTTTAAGAACATTTTGTGATTGCAGCTCATTCCTTAAGTGAACAATATATTTTCGTATTTTCTTATCTAGGAAGAAATACAACCCGGGAACCACTCTCCTCAACTGATACACCGTCAGACTATTCTCCATCTGGATATGATGCATGGAAAATGAGTGAGTATTTAAAAGTTATTGTTTTAACATGTTGTCTATACTTATGTTAAAGAATATCATTTCACTTTTTATATGATAGACTTGGACTAAATATGTGACTAATATATTCAAATTCATATTTTTACTGTATTGTATGGATATTGGATAGGCTCTAACTGCTTGCTGGAATTCGAAACATCATCAATTTCACTTTTTATGTTACAGACTTGGTAGGTACTTGAAGTGTGATTAATATATTCGTAATAGGTATTATAATATAAGCTATATACATTTATTAAAAAGATAAGCGAATATAGAGTAATAGGTTACCAGATATTAGTCCAATAATAGCCATAATAGGGACGCGTAACAGCAAGCGAAGTGACTTACTCGGTTTGCTATGCAATTATTATTTGCCGAAAGCGGTTACTTCACTCTATCGCCGACGTGTCGCGTTCAAAGACTAAGCGAGATGAATATTGTACTATATGAATAGACCCTAACTTTGCTTTCCTGTCATTTTGCTTCCGTCACGTGCATATTGTAAACTTAAAACAAAATTATACACACCGTACTTCGTATAAAAGCATTCGTTGCTCACCACTCGGATCCGATTGGGGCGGGGCTATAGTAGCGTCGCCTCCCACTCGGATCCGAATATGTTAAAACCAATATAAATATGTAGGATTATAAAGTTACATTTCTATCAGTGACTCCCCGAGCCGGTTCTTTCCCCACAAGAGGAGCCCTCGGGCGTTGTCGCTTAATATTTTTACCGGGTTGAGAGCCCTGTGCTCACTGATAGTCCAGGTTAAGCTGTGACAGCCATCTGCGGCTAACAGCTAAAAGACAGACACAAACAAAGTTACAATTGCAGTGAATGAATCAGTGTACCTGAATATTTATAATCGGCGAAAAACCCATAGAAGCAGGGAGAGGGCTTTGAGAAAAACTGTAGCCGCAGCTCAGTAGCTAAGGTAGATCAATTTTCCTCTTATATTGGAATAGATTTGAGTCCGACAGTGGGACGTGAGAGTTTGAAATGATGATGATGATGATGACGTGATTGTAGCACATTATTTAAATGAACAATATATTTTTTATTAGGAACCAGCACAACATGAAAACCGTTCTACTCATATACTCGACGAACATCCCCTCCCTCAGCTATAGGTGTTTACTGGAGGAGAACAGATTATCCTACATGTATTCTTTTAAAACATTGGCTATATATTAAACAATATTATTTAAATTACTGAAATTTTGCATTTAATATGCTTAATTATTTATAAAACCCGATTACGAAGCGAAAAATGATGTCACAAGCGGGATTCGAACCCGCGCCTATTGGGATTCCGGCCCAATCATGCTGCCACTACACCACCGTGACTTATTGTAGGACATGCAAATTTCGCTTCGTATTATATTTACGTCTTAAGGTGACGGTATGCCATCTACCCGACAATGTTCACACATTGTTATAGGCTTAATACTTTAAACTTTGCAGTTAGAATTGTATTAAACGATGACACAACCTTGTTATTTAAAATACTGAAGTTTAGCATTTAATATGCTTAATTATTTATAAAACCCGATTACGAAGCGAAAATATCGCGAAATATCCCAATAGGCGCGGGTTCGAATCCCGCTTGTGACATCATTTTTCGCTTCGTAATCGGGTTTTATAAATATTATTTAACTATATATATTATAGGTTAGGTAGTTTTAGCATTATCAAGGTTACTATCATACCTTTGTCTCTCTCTATCGTTCCGTCTATTAACATTCAGCGAAAGACACAGGTCTACTAAAGTAGAAGTAGTGTCAAAATTGTCACGCTTAGCAGGCGAATGTGAAATCTTAGTAGCAGTTATGAGATTGCCAACAGAATGCTGTTCTCAGTGGTCCTGGTGATCCATTAACTAGCTATTATGACACACCCATGGGTAAAATTACTGAGTCCATATTCACATGCTACGTTCGTACCCCTGGCAACCGCTTTGTGGTAGGGAGAGATCATTGTCATGTCTGGCAGTCAGATGGGTAATCTTAACTGTAGTTAGGAGATTTTAAACAGAGTGGACACATATGGCCATCTATGTTTATCCATTGTTATAATATTAATTAACTACAACACCCGGCACTAAGGAATCAATTCATATATTAAGAGAACTTGAAAGACAGATATACAATTAAAAGGCAAAAATTACATTCACCCAAAAAACAAGAACTGATCCTTGTTATAAACCAGCGACTGCTGCACTGCTTTAGAAACAACAGCATTGTTTTGTGAAAATTATGTTCGCAATCCTCAGATTTGAACTCTGAGGATTTGAACTCTATCGAACAGCTTTAGGTTATTTTAAAGTACAAGATCAGAGAGCACAGTATTATATCCAAAACAATGTTAATAAATGCTCTAATTCAAGATTGGGAGCGACGTAAGTGTAGGTGAATGTAAAAGACTTGTAAGCAAAATAATTGCTGCTGTGATCAACACAAAGGATTGCCCAACTAAATATTAGCGATTTTCTACCTTAAACACGAGATATTCAATAAATTTTGGAGTGCCTAATAGTTTTGGCTAATGCCAATTATCTAACGAATTACTACTGATCAATGATTGCGATTGGTATCCAATCGCTGATTAAGCGTGTCATTAGCTTCGATTTAATTTAAACACGAAACTCTCTCATTAACGTCTAATTAGATTTGTTTAAACACTAATTAAATATATACAAATAACTTTGTTATATCATGTATTATTTGTGGTCTTTCTTTCTTGTCTTCGTCTATTGTTATCTATAACTTGTTCTTGCTATGCATTCTTTATGTAAACAATAAAATCTTTATCGTATTTTCTTTTCTAGGGAGAAGCACAACATGGAAACCATTCCCCTCATATTATACATCCACACCTAGGACCTCATCTGGATTTAGTTCCTGGAACAGAACAAAAAAGTATTATGAAGGTATTTTTTATAAGTTTTTGCATATTATAAACTGATTGACTGACCGATTGGGCCGGATTCCCAATAGGTGCGGGTTCGAACCCCGCTTGTGACATCATTTTTCGTTTCGTAATCGGGTATTTATAAATAATTAAGCATATTAAATGCTAAAAATTTCAGTAATTTGAATAACAAGGTTGTGTCATCGTTTAATACCATTCTAACTGTAAAGTTTGAAGTATTAAGCCTATACAATGTGTAAACATTGTCCGCTAGATGGCATACGTCACCTTGAAGGCGTAAGATATAATATGAAGCGAAATTTGCATGTCCTAAAATAGTTCACGATGGTGTAAGTGGCAGCACGATTGGGCCGGATTCCCAATAGGTGCGGATTCGAACCCCGCTTGTGACATCATTTTTCGTTTCGTAATCGGGTATTTATAAATATTATAAACTGGTAAATTAAATAATAAATGTAATTTTTTAAGTGACAATATGCGAACGAGCCATATTGTTTGTCAAACTGACAACCGTTAGGGAAGTAAGTAGTTTGAGTGTTGACCACGATTCGGATAATGCAGCGTAGGAAGGCCTCTCATCAAGTGACATAATTATTTTTTTAGTTCGACTTTGAATGTTAGCTTCAGATGGTTGTTATATCCGTATGCGAACTAATAGTGAATGCGGAGAGCTCACAGCTCAACTGCAATACCTTTTTGGTTGGAGTTTGGATAATAGCTTCATATGGCTTTTACGTTCTTAATCGGGCTAAGAGTGGCTTAATTGATAAGGGTTCAGGTGATTGTAGCTTATTCGTTAAGTGAATAATATTTTCTTTCTTCTTTAAGTGAACAATATTTATTGTATATATATATATATATATATATATATATATATATATATATATATATATATATATATATATATTTTATTGCTTATGGCGGCAAACGAGCAGACAGCACACCTGATGGTAAGTGTCACTGCCGCCCATGGACCTTTGCCAATGGTATAGCTAGGCCGCTGCCTACCAATACAACCCTGAACCCACCCCAGTTAGGCTTCCGGCTCTCTCGCTCACCGAACGAAGCGCAATAGCACATTGCTATTACTCAGACGTCGATCTTCTGCGAGAGTGTGGTACTACCCCGGACGGACCGGCCCGCGGCTGTAGACAGAGAACTGTCCACAGCGTGGTCCTACCAGAATATATATATATATATATATATATATATATATATATATATATATGTATATATATATATATATATATATATGTATATATATATATATGTATATATGTATATATATATATAATTATATATACGAGTATGCTTCGAACTCAAGTACGTGGGATAAAAGCAGGATAACGATGAATTTGAACAACTACATTTGTTAAATGCGTATGCTATAGACTTATTTTCGATGTTATTTAAGGAGAAAAAGGTCACTCTACTCAAATTTATTGGTATAATGTTATGTATAACCTTTCTGGTTAACTTCGTTATATCATTTGTTATTTGTTTGTCTTTCATTTTTAATTTAGTATCTTGCAGTATTTAATGTCCCGTTGTTACTTTTAAGTACATTTTGTGATTTTAACTAATGCTTTAAGAGAACAATATTTATTTATGCATAATATCATTCCAAAAATGTAGTAGTACATGGGAACGGTTTTACTGCGTCATATTATTTCTTTGATTCATATTCGAACTTAAGCCACATATGGCTGTTACATTTCACATAAACTACTGACGACTGCAGAGAGCTTATAACGCAAACGAAATAACTTTTTAGTTGCATTTTGTCTGTTAGTAATATGACATTTACATCCTTACGTGGATTTTTGGTGAGCGAAAAATGATTATCGTCATATTTGCGATTTGAACCTACATCTATTGGAAATAAATTCCAACGCCTTGCCGATATGATCAGTATGGGCTTTCTACCCATATTCTAATATATTGTTGTGTGTAATGATATTCAAATTCAGACTCGCATTGTCGTCTTTATAAGAAACGCCTTCCACGCCATCTGTCAGAAAATGTTTAGACATTGTTTCAATTTAATATTTGGCCCAACTGGTAAGAGGTTGGAATGGCTCAATGGTGTGATGATAGCTTCATATGGCTTTAACGTTCTTACGCGGTCTAATGGTAGATTAATTGATAAGGTTTCATGTGATTGTAGCACATTTTTTAAGTGAATAATATTTTTTCTTCATTAAGTGTATAATATTTTTTTTTATTAGAAACCAGTCCAACAAGGAAGCTGTTCGACTCATATTCTCCACGAACATCCCCTCCCTCAACTACAGATGTTTATAGGCAGAGAACAGATTATCCTACAGGTATTCTTTTAACGTACTTATTGCTATATTTTAAACAATATAATTTTACTATTTATATTATACTTTAGATAGATTTAGCATTATCAAGGTGACTGTCATATATATATATATATATATATATATATATATACACCTAAGTATTTAGGATAAGAGCAGAATAATGATGAATTTGAATGAATGGCTGTGTAGTCTTTAAGCGCGTATGCTAAAGACTTATTTTCGATGTTATTTAAAAATAAAAATGTAACTCTGTTAGAACAATGTTATGAAAAATTCAGGTATAACATTTCAGGTTAACTTCGTTATATCATTTGCATTTTGTTCTCTTTAATATCTTGATTTCGTCTCTTGCGATACTTAATATCTTATTGTTACTTTGTAGCTGATTTTGTGATTTTAACTAATGGTTCAAGAGAACAAACAAACAAAGGGGAAGATTTGAAAGTTGCGCCAGTGATGGAAAAGTTAAGGAGTGAAAGGTTGACATGGTATGGATATATGATGAAACGGAATTTATTGGCAATAGTTTTATGACCGGCCGCCTGCCAGACGTCAATCCTTTCTTTTTTCCTTGCAGTGGGCTATGGATGTGGTTGCGGTCCGTCAAATCGGTCCAGGGCGACGGAAGAGATGGTGCGCAACCCCATAGACCCACCGTGCAAGGACTCCTCTCTTCGCCGTGCGAGCGGGCCGCCGGTACCCGATCATTGTCTTCGGTGACGCCAGACGTCAACCCTGAATTTTTTATGTGAACATTACAATTCTTTTTCGTATTTTCTTCTTTAGGTAGTAGTAGTAGCACAACATGGCGACCGTTCTCCTCATCATATTATACATCCAAACCTAGTCCTCCGTCTGGAGTTGATTCCTGGAGCAATACAGAAAATTCTGAAGGTATTTTTTTATAAGTTTTATATATTATAAACTGGAAAATTACATAATAGATGTAATTTTCATAATAAATGTAATTTTCAATTGATAATATGCGAGCTACATTTTTTGTCGAACTGACAACTATTAGGGAAGTAAGGTGTTTAAATGCTGATTACTATTCGGACAATGCAACGTAGGAAGGCCCCTCAGCAAGTGTTATATCCGTACGCGGGCTAGTGGTAAATGCAGAGAGCTTAACTCAAGTGAAAATGCCTTCTTTGGTTGAAGTTTAATAATAGCCTCGTATGGCCTTTACGTTCTTACGCGATTAGACCATTGTGGGTTACCTACGCATATTCTGATAAAATGTTGGATATGTGTGTAAGTATGCCTACTTGAAATAAAATCCTATATTTAACCATTTGATCAGCGTGGTATAATAGATTAATTTTCGTCACATTATGGGGGAGGCTTGAGTTCAGCAGTGGGACTTATATCATCTGTGAAGATGAAGGTGGTAAAAGGTTGGAACGGCTTTCCTATTAGAGGTATGTTCGAAACAAACGTGTAGTAATTATTGTTTTGTTCGCAAATAAGTTTATTATAATGCTTTAGGTATGTTAAATGCTAAATTTCAGCTCTTTAATCTATTATTGTTACTTTTAAAAACATTTTGTGATTTTTCTTCAAGTGAATAATATGTTTTTTTTTGTATATTCCTTCCCAGCAAGCACTACAACATCAACACCGTACTATTCACTAAAATACTATCCGGAATCTCACAGTTATCGGTGGGTAAGGAGAAGTGAGTATTCTGAAGATATTCTTTTGAAGTGTTGCCTATTTATTACAAATCATTATTTATTTTTTTATCTTACATACTTTGTGGATACACCTCGAAACAAGGCAGTTAGGTTTTATTGACAAATGTTTTTTTAATTATTTTTAAAAGATTTACAAAAAGGAAGAGTTATTTTTTATATGTATTACCTCAGGACTTTTCTGATGTGGTCCCATTTAACTATCTTTTACAGCACCCACAAGTTGGATAGGAGTCATAAATTATATTCTTAATCCGTCACCATAAGTAAGACGGACGGGATGAAAGAAGGGGTGAATTGAATTAATTATTTCTACGTGGTTATATAAAAATATAATTAATAAATGATAATCAGTGACGTTACTACGATGTCGTACAGTATTTTATATACTGCTATTTATGACAATCTGTACATAAACAGTATATCTATAGCCGATATAAAATGTTGAGTGACAATTGCATGATTTTATTAAGGAATATCTCATCAAGAATATAAATGTGAAATAGCTCCCTGTGTAGTGAAGGGGCAAGAATACAATTGTCCTCACGTCTTATTTGCCCGTGGGCGTTGTAAACATCGGCTGAGGGTCTCACTGGGAGAGTGAGCAGCAGATATTAGCCTGGGATACTTTATAACACGTACTGCGATCGCCAATCTACCTGCCAAGCGATTATGGCATTATTCCCCCAAAATAATTATGGTCTGAGTATTACTCTCTTGGGTAGACTTATGTTCAACAGTGGGTGTTTACGGGCTGATCGATGAATAGATAACATTCTTAATCGATTTTAAAACAATATCTTTTATATTTTTTTCTACAGAATGTAATTAATAATGACGATTGTTTCCGTCTATTGTAATCTATAATTTGTTCTTGCTATGCATTCTTTATGTGAACAATAAAATCATTTTCATATTTTTTTCATTAGGTAGTAGTAGTAGCACAACATGGCGACCGTTCTCCTCATCATATTATACATCCAAACCTACTTCATCTGGATTTCGTTCCTGGAACAACACAGAAAAGTATTCTGAAGGTATTTTTTTATAAGTTTTATATGATAAATTGGAAAATTACATAGCCATATTATTTGTCGAACTTACAACTATTAGGGAAGTAAGGTGTTTGAATGCTGACCACTATTCGGATAATGCAACGTAGGACGGCCTCATACCAAGTGGCAAAATTATTTTTTTAGTTCGACCTTGAACGTTAGCTTCAGATGGTTGTTATACAGAGTGGAGACGTCAATACGACAATAAATGAAAACACCGTCAATACTAGTGTATAGGAGAATTTTGAAACTATTAAAAAAGTCCTCGCATGCATATTTAAAAACAATTTTTTCAAACAAACTTTTTATCATAAATATTGAAACAAAATAGAACACCGTTTGTAAATATTAGTTCACTAACCTGTGGTCGGCGCAAAACCGGCGAGTGACTTTGTGGTGTCATATTTTACAACTTCGAAACGTAGGTAAATACATACACTTAATGTTTTGGGCGCTATTCATTCTCACTTGATTATTTTATTAAAATAATCACGACAACTTTAATAATTCACTTGGTCGTTAAACTTTTAAATTTTCGATATGTGCGCCATGGACCCGAACGCACAAATTATATCGTCTTAAAATATTATTTCGAACTCTTATTAACAGGTCGCCATTGACGGCGATGTATTTTAACTTGTCGAAAGATCTTACAATTCCTTTTTTTAAGTTCTCCATATTATCAACCTCAAATTTGCGAGCAAAATAATTTAAAATTTGTTCATCTAGGGTGGCTCTTACACGCGAAAGAGTACTATCCAGATGAGGCAGTAAGGATTGATTATCCCGTAACCTCTGGACAGCTTGCACAATAGTCCGGCCATTGGTAGTGCAAACACGTGTGTTTCCATATCTCTTTCGGTACGTACGTATGGTTAAAGCTGCATTTTCGTGACATTCTCCATAAATTAAAATCATATCTGTATACCCGAAGCTGTGTAATTATAACGAGGCATTGTAAATGAGAAAAAAATACTATTCTAACACAAAGTAAGTCTAATTTCGCACCATTCACTTAAAAAAATTCAGTTATCTACTCGTATAGTACATGTTCACTTTAGAAAAAAAACGTCCTATGTCGCACAAATCACACTTTTAAACGTCAAAAACAAAAGTAGTTAACTAGGTAGACAGCAGTCACAATTTGCAAATCATCAATAGCGCACGCGACGCGACGTTCACGTCACAGGATCATGATGGCACACTGACCTACAGACATATTATAATAGTTTTGAACATGAGACCGAGGTCTTCTTTCATTAAGCCGCATTGGGTAGTTTTAAATTTCTCATCTAAGTCTGATGACACGGTTTATGTGCATCTTAAGACTTAGGAATAATATGCATTGATTTGTTTTACGTTTGGGGAAGACTTGAACTGGTAAACATAGCGATATGTAGGTATTAGTTTCATATTAGTTTATACCGATGCGGCGCGGGAGGTCATTGATCTCTTAGTGATAGGCGAATAATTTTAATTTTTATACAGAGTGTGGAAATTGTTAATAATACAAAGTAATGTGCTGTGGCTAAACTATACGACATATTGTATTCAAAGTTTGTATACAGGCTGGGCAAGTCATCAGATACACTAAATTAAAATTATTGTCGTATGGTCGTCTCCACCTTGTATACGCGGAATAATAGTAAGGGCAGAGAACTCAACCCAAGTATCTTTTTTGGTTGGAGTTTGATAATAGCTTCTGGGTTTTACGTTCTTATGTGAGTTAATGGTGAGCAAATAATGAATACCACACGTTGGACTTCAACCTACATTTATTCGGAATCCATTCTAATGCTTTACCATAGGGGCCAGTGTGGGTAAGTATATATGATAACCGAATTGTGATTCGCACTATCGTTTATACGGGTGATGTTTTACACGCTATCAGAAAATTTTGGTTTAAGTTTATATCATAGAACATATTGTACCGATTCAATACTCTAATATTGGGCTTCATTGATAAGGGTTCAGGTGATTGTAGCACATTCTTAAGTGAATAATATTTTTCTCTTCCTTAAATGTTTTTTTTTTATTAGGTACCACTACAACATGGAAACCGTTCTACTCATATTCTCCACGAACATCCTATCCCTCAACTGAAGATGAATACCGGAAGAGAACAGATTATTCTACAGGTATTTTTTTTAACGTATTGCTATATATTAAACAAAATTATTTAACTAACTCATGGAGTGGAGAAAAGAAGTGACAGTGCAGTCCGAATATAGGCATATAAATAGGTATATCTCCAAGTCTGTGCGTCGCGATATTTACCAATTTAATACGCTTCGTTTTAAAGAAGCGATAGAGCGCAACCGTGGCTCATAGTGTTCGCACGACCACTGTCTATTGGGAAAAGCCAAATGACTAAGCTGAAGACCGATGACGACACTGTTATTTCATCCCAAAGTGAGATCTTGGGAGCGGCCGAAAGGCTCTATGGAGAGTTATATAAACCATCCCGAAATCCTGTTGTCAGCTTGGTCCAAGATCTCAGATCTAGGATCGGATCGGATTAACTCGGCACTATACCGAAAAAATCCTGGACATTAGCTTGTGCGAGGTCAGAATGGCTCTCGAACAACTAAAAAACGGTAAGGCACCGGGAGATGACGGAATTATGGCAGAGCTCCTGAAGGCAGGTAGCAAGCCGGTCTTAAAAGCCCTTCATAAGCTATTTAATTCCGTTTTCCTCGGGGGCGACGTTCCAGAGTCGTGGGCCAGGAGTGTGGTGGTGCTGTTCTTCAAGAAGGGCGACAAAGCTCTTCTAAATAACTACAGGCCCATCTCACTCTTGAGCCACGTCTATAAGTGGTTTTCCAGGGTTATTACCAATTGGTGAGTCGATTGGTCGGTTGGTCGGATGCAAGCTTGATGACTTCCAGCCGCCCGCACAAGCTGGTTTCCGAAAAGGCTATATATAGTACTATAGACCATATCCTGACTTGTCGCCAGATTATCCAGGAGACCGAGAAGTACAATCGGCCTCCGTGTATAGCGTTTGTAGACTATGAGAAAGCCTTTGATTCAGTCGAAACTTGGGCGGTGCTGCAGTCCCTTCAGCGGTGCCAAATCGACCATCGTTATATCGAAGTGCTGAAGTGTTTGTATAGGAACACCACTATGTCAGTTCGCATCTGGGATAAGAGTACGAAACCGATCCAATTGCAGAAAGGAGTGTGACAGGGAGACGTCTTCTCTCCGAAACTGTTCACCACTGCATTGGAAGATATCTTCAAACTCTTGGACCGGACTCAGCATCAACATCAACGGCGAATACATCAATCACCTTCGATGTGCAGACGATATCGCCGTTATGGCAGAATCTATGGAGGACCTTGGCACCATGCTTAACAATCTCAGTAGGGTATTCCAACTAGTGGGTTTACGAATGAACATGGACAAGACGAAAGTCATGTCAAATGCCCATATCATTCCTATACCGGTCCTAGTTGGCAAGGCGATTCTCGAAATTGTCGATCATTATATTTACCTTGGACAAACAGTCCAGTTAGGTAGATCCAATTTCGAATTTTCGTAGGCCTATGTAGGCCTCATAACCAAGCTCAAAGTCGCTCAGCGTGTTATGGAGCGGGCTATACTCGGGGTTTTCAGCGAGATAGAATTCGAAATACGGAAATCCACAGAAGAACGGGTGTAACCGACATAGCCCAAAGAAGTAGCACGCTGAAGTGGCAGTAGGCAGGCCACATCGTTCGAAGAACCGACAACCGCTGACCGCGACAAACACTCTTTTAAACGTTGAGACCAGTTGTCAATAGAAGCACGCACTCTTTCCATGGGAAAATTATTCACTGCCAATCGTATGGATTGTTTTAGGGACTCCAAATTATCATGGAGTTTAGTGCGTGAGAGAGTACGGCTCGCTAAAACTGACCATAAATCATAATCCAGCGGATTATGATCGGGACTAGACGATGGCCAGTCTTCAGTTTTGATGAAGTTTAAAACATTTGTTTCCAACCAGGATTGCGTAGACCGAGCTTTATGTCCCAGCGTTGAGTCTTGCTGGCAAGACCATTCTTGGTTATTGAACACGGTGGTGTTAAGGAGCTTCACTACCTTCTCAAGAATGGTATCTTGATACACTTGTGCCGATGCTTTGATACCGTTTTCACAAAAGTATGGCTCAGTCACTCCTTCATAGCTAATACCCCACTAAACCATCACTGAAGTCGGATAATGCCCAAGTTGCACTCTGTCGAATAATTGAGAAGCTTTCTTAGAGCTTTGGGCATAAATACTATCATTTTGTTGCTTAAAATGTTGCTCAATTGTAAAAATTTTCATATCAGTAAACAAAATTTTTCTGTGACCTCCCTTTACGTACCGCTTCGGTAGTTGTTTCGATTTTACCTCCCTATTCTTTTGTAAATGATCAGTTAAGAAATGACCAGTACGTCTCTTATTGGCTGCAAGTCCTAAGCCATCTTTTAAAATATGCGACATGGTTCAAGGTTGGTTTGGTGCTATCTTCATCTCCCGAAATAAAATCTTTTGCTTTCGAACAGGATTTCTTCGATTTTTTTCCCTTTCTGCTTTGACCACCTTTTTCGTACGAACACTACGTGGACGACCAGATCTTTTTCTGTCACAAACAGAGAAGGTCTCGTTGTACCTATTAATAGCCCGGTACATAAAATTTTACGAATACCAAGCGTATGGAGAGGTTTAAAAATTGCATTTGGCTCTATACATAGTTTGTGTAATGCAATCACAGCGATTCAGTTCTCTTTATCACCCCACTCCATTTTAATATCGCAAAATATTGTACAATGTATTGGCGCCAAAATGAGAAAACACAATGAACAATCATGTAAAAATGACAGATTCCATATTCAAATCTAATATTTTGTTTATTTTTAATTGTAACAATACTTATGGCCGGATTAAGTATAATAAAATGTATGTATATAATAAAATGTATCGTTTTTGTAGGAAACTTTGCATGCCATCTTTCAGAAAATGTTTAGTCCTTGTTCCAATTTAATATTTGGCTTAATTGGGTGGCGGTAATGAATACTATCAACTCTTACATTGCTCGTGGGTGTGATAAAGGAAGACTAAGAGCTGAGGCTTAACTGCTGATGCCGTCTGGTAAACCATTACACATCCAAGAAGGGTTGACATCAGGCAAGCGGCCGGTTATAAAAATATTGCCAAAATATAAAAATATTTGCAATATGTGCGATGAAAGAAAAGTACATATTGCTTTTTTTGTGACTTGTTAGACGCAGATAGCTATGACAACTTTACCCATACGCTCAATGAGCGCTGAGGGCTCTCAACCCGAAGTACATATTGCGCCGACGCCAAGTAATTTTAATAAGAGCAGGATTATGGCTGGTGATTTTTATATAGTGATGGAGGAAAAACACAAATGGTCTATTATAAGATGTTTATTCAATACAAACGTACGTTAGTAATCATTATTTCGCTCGCAGAACAATTTATTACAATGCTAGGGCCGCACCTGCGTGTATCGTTCCGAAGTTATGTGTGGCGAAGCTTCGTACGTTTTGTACACTAGAAAGTTATCGCGGTAAAACTGTGGTCACATTACCGACTTCGGTATTTTACACGAAGTATCGTGCAATAATTAAAGATGGCCGAAATCATTTTCATGCGATGACGAATTGCTTTACTATTACAGCTATATTATGCTAATAATGATTACATAATGATTTTTTTGGATTCCTTCATGGGTTACGCTTCATAATGGTATAAAAATTCTAACACTATTTCATCACTCCACTCCATATTTATTGATTAACTGGAGATCCTCGAACGCGTTTAAACACATCGAAAATTTCCGACTAAATGAAAAACGCTAGTCTGACCGCAAAGCGCGATATATTAGCGCGCTAAAACCTTTGACTTATTGCCACCCAAGCGATAACGCACACGAAGCCTGAATGTTCGCGACGATAGCCAATAATGACCGGTCACATCTGCGTATATCGTCTCATTGCACGAAGCTTCGTGACGATACACGCAGGTGCGGCCCTAGCATTATGAGTTCAATGCTAAATCAGCAGTGTAATCACTTTTTTGGTACTTTTAAGAACATTTTGTGAATGTAGTTTTTCCTTGTGTGTACAGTATTTTCTTTATATATTCCTTTCCAGCAAGCACTACAATATCAACACCGTACTATTCATACACTGTACCAACATACGCTCCGGAACCTTACGATTATCGGTGGATAAGAAGAGGTGAGTATTCTAAAGATTTTGAAGTATTTGTATTTTGAAGTGTTGCCTATTTATTAAAAAATATAATTTTTATATGTTATATATTTAGTAGATACACCTCGAAGCTAGGCAGTTAGTTTTTTATTGACAAATGTTTTTTATTTATTTTTAAAAGACAAAAAAAGAGGAGGTATTTTTTATATGACCTTAGAACTTTTTTTCTAGGTGAACCAATGTGGATTATTCTTTTTTTTCTGTTTGAAAGCTGGTATTTTATATGTGGTCCCATTTAACTATCCTTTACGGCACCCACGGGTAGAATAGGGGTGATGAATTGTATTCTTAATCCGCCAACATACAAAAGACAAAGGAAGTGAAAGAAGTAGTAGATTTGTATTCTTTCTCCATCGTTATATAGAAAATATTATAATAAATAGTAATTAGTGATTATTACTACGTTGTCATACACAACTGAAATTTAGCATTTAATATGCTTGATTATTGATAAAAAAATTATTACGAACGATAACTGATTGTCCACGTGTGACAATCATTTTTCGCTCGTAATCAAGTTTTCATAAATAATCAAGCATGTTAGATGTTAAATTTCAGTAATTTGAATAACTTTTTAAATGCCAATGTTCAAGTTAATTATTTAAATAATAAACTCTAACGATTAAATCTGAACATTGAAGCTGGCTAGTTAAACTTTTTTCATCATCTCAGCTCATATACGTCCCACTGCTGGGCTCAAACCTCCTCCACAATAGGGGGAAAATAGACTCACTATATCACGCTAGTCAAACGGGTTGCTATAGGGCTTCATTTCGAGTTTTTCTTATGATGTACAGACGTTTTTGCATGTTATGCCCCTTAGTCGTTTTTTACGACAACCACGAGTAAAACAAGGATTGGTAAAATGTATTTTTACTCTGTCATTACACGGAAAACTAAACGATTTTTATTTTTATAATATTATTGGAATGAGTAAAATAAGGTAAAAATTATCGCTGCGTTTTTGGTGCGAAATTTATATTATGTAATAAAATCATTAAATTCTTGTACCGGTCCTAGTTGGCAATGCGATTCTCGAAATTGTCGATCATTATGTTCACATTGGACAAACAGTACAGTTAGGTAGATCCAAATTCGAGAAAGAGGTCATCCGACAAATCTAACTCGGTTGGGCAGCGTTCGGAAAACTTAAGAGAATTTTCTCATCCAACATACCTCAGTGTCTGAAAACACAGATCTACGACCAGTGTGTGTCACTAGTGATGACTTATGGCATGGCAACGTGGTCCCTAAATGTAGACCACACAACCAAGCTCAAAGTCATTTAGCGTGCTATGGAGCGGGCTATGCTCGGGATTTCTCGCGCGATAGAATCCGAAATACGGAAATCCGCAGAAGAACGAATGTAACCGACATAGCACGAAGAATTAGCCCGCTGAAGTGGCTATGGGCAGGCCACATCGCTCGAAAAACTGACAACAGTTGGAGAAGAAAGGTTCTAGAGTGGCGACCACGTACCGGACGACGCAGTGTAGGACAAATAGGTGGACAGACGACTTGGTGAAAGGTTGCTGGGCGTCGTTGGATGCAAGCGGTACAGGACCGCACTCTGTGGCGTAATATTAGAGAGGCCTACGTCTAAAAGTGGGCAGCGATAGACTGAAATGATGATGATGAAAAAAATCATGTTCTTTACCGTTTGCTCATTAGGTTTTCTCAATGCAATAACGCGCTGGTCTTCGAGGGACAGTACTACTACGTAAGTATGAACCTATTTTTTTAATCGAGTAACAGGTTAGCCCGTATCTTAGATG
Source organism: Lymantria monacha (assembly GCA_905163515.2). Taxonomy (NCBI): domain Eukaryota; kingdom Metazoa; phylum Arthropoda; class Insecta; order Lepidoptera; family Erebidae; genus Lymantria; species Lymantria monacha. Next base: position 4,919,721 of record LR991107.1, on the reverse strand, counting down.
TCTGTTTGTAATTTTCTTTTTTATTCTTCGCATCTTCCAAACAGCGGGATGAATTTTGACAGTTAAGAAAAACGTAATTATATTTAAATAGATTTAAAAAATATTTGAGCCAAATAACAAATTAATGGTGTAAAATTAGAAATAACTCATCAAAAAGTATTATCAGCTTTCATGGTCATGGAAGGACTGAGGTATCATATGAATAAAAGTATTTTCAACGTCGGGTAATTAATATTAATATACAAATAGGGTATCAAGGGAATGAAAAGGGGATTGCAAAAATATATACAAGTAATAATTTTTTTAATAGAATTAAAAAGAAAGAAAAAATATTTATTACTCCTTCACGGAAAAGAGATACAATGGTTAATATTAGTAACATTTTAACAAAAAATAATAAATGAATATAAAAAAAAAATAAAAGCACTAAATCATAAAAATACAAAAAATAAGAAATTACAATTATAAAGTATTTATATTATGACAATGACGTCCCCTCCGCAAATAAGAGGAAAATGATGGCTGCTCAGCTTAATGTTGTGGTATCTACTAAAGAAGTGATATCACAACGCTATTATTCTGCAGCATCCTACCTTAGGAATGCTAAGTTGATTTTCAATAACAGGAATATTAAGTTGATTTAAAAAAAATTGATACTCGTAGCGTAAAAGTTAACCATATTTGTGTCAGATTTCATGCTATCACATTTCATTTAGGGGTGCATCGGGATAGAAAAATAATCAGAAAAATATGATAACCCTTACTAAGATTATAAATGCTGCTGCACAGATGGCGTAGTGGTTAAGATACCGACCTTCCGTGCCAGTGGCGTGGGTTCGATTCCCACGCAGGACAATACTTTGTGTGATCCACAAAGTATTGTTCTGAGTCTGGTTGTAATTTGTCTGCGTTAATTGCATGTTTGTAAAGTCCCCCGCGATACAAGGATTATTTTCCTTAGTGCAGGGAGGTGTCTTTTAAGAAAAAAAAAAAAAAAAAAATACGAAAGTAACTCTGTCCATCTGTCACTCTTTCACGCCAAAATTACTGAACAGATCTAAATGAAATTTGGTACACAGATAGTCTAAAGTCTGATAAAGGACATGGGCTACTTTTTAATGCAGAAAAAGGGTTGTAAAGGAAGATGAAAAGTTGTAAGAAAGTACCGTCATTTTTGAAGCCAGAAGCTTGAAACTTACTTTTAGGCTATTGATGAGATATAAATAAATATAACATTAACATGTTGTAAAAATTTACTCTTAAGGGTAAATTAACATAGGGTATGAAAAACTTTAGGAAAGTAACGTTTTACGCGGGCGAAGCCGCGGATAGAAGCTAGTAAATCATAAAACAAAGTAAATCCTACTTCAGTAGCTTAACAAAGTATATTATGATCTGAAAACCCAAATTTAGATGCCTACATTAAGATTAATGGTAGGAATCTAAACGCAAACGATATACCGAAATAAAATTAATAGGTTCCCCTTATAGTTTATAATAAGGTAGGTCTGTTTAACGGTAGTAGAGTTTACTATGTTTGTGGTTAATTTTCATTTCGTTTTCTATTGTTACTTTTGTTTCAGTTTTTTTAGTACTTTACTCTTTTTTTTGCAGTTGGTTTTTTTTTAATTATTTATTATTTACAAGCAATACTTATATATTACATTTGTTTTGCAGTGAGGATGAAATACCTACTACAGATGAATATGATTATGCAACGGATGTAACTACTGATCATGATAAAGGTATGATAATTCTTATAACGATATATATATATATATAACTAGACTTGAATATATTGTGATGGTTAATAAGCAATCAGTTCACATGACATATGCATATACCATGAGGTTACTACCTCATACCAATATGTATTGCATACACATACATACGTATCATCACACCATATCCCTTGCAGGGTAGGCACAGAGAATAGAGTGCCAGAGAACTCTATCCTTGCATACTTCACTCGCTTCCTCAAGATTCATAATTCTCTTCATACACGTTCGCCGGTTTCGGCGACTCTTGACTCCACCTTCCTTCAGTACGTGACCAATCTGGTCTAGGTAGGTGAGTCTTGGTCTCCCCCGGTACCTACATCCTTCCACTTTCGCATTGTATATCTTCTTAACGATATGTATTGTCTAAGAAATATCAAGGTTACTATCATAACTTGCTGTATGATGGTGGCTACGAATATTACCAACTTCTACATTTCTCGTGAATGTCGTAAAATATAATTATGAACTTGATATCGCCCAAGGCTAACTCCATCTGATATCGTCTGGTAAACAATTACATTCCCAAGGAGGATTGACGTCAAGCAGAAGGCCGAACATAAAACTAAAATCAATAAATTTTGTAATATGTACTATGGAAGTGTAGTACATATTAATTATATCGACCTCAAGAAATTTGGGTAAGAGTAGGATGATGATGATGTTGAATTGCTGTGTAATCGCCAAGTACATATGCCATAGCATTATTTCCGTTGTTATTTAAGCAGAAAAATGACACTCTACTCAAAATTTGGACAATGTTATTAAATTGTCAGATATAACATTTCAGATTAACTTTGTTGTATCATTTGTTATTTTTTTGTCTTTATTTCTTGATCGTATCTCTTGCAGTCTTTAACGTCTTGTTGTTACTTTTAAGAACATTTTGTGATCGCAGTTGTTTCCTTAAGTGATTAATATTTTTTTTCGCATATACTTTTCCAGAAAGTACTACAACATCGGTACCGTACTTCCCATATTTTATACCAACAGACGATCCGGAATATAATGATTTTCGATGGATATCAAGAGGTGAGTATTCTGAAGATATTCTTTTGACGCGTTGGTTATATATTACAAATATTTTTATATTTTATACTTAGTAGGTATACATTGAAGCTAGGCAGTCATTTTTATTACTAAATCTTATTTACCTATTTTTAACAAACTTATAAAAAGGACGAGTTATTCTTTTTGTATAGATTATCTTAGAACTTTTTGATATGTTAATCAATTTTGATGATTACTTTTGGTTTGGAAGCTGGGTCTCAGTTATTATTTGCAAATTTGATCAATATCTGACCAGTAGTTTTTGAGTTATTCTCTTCTCTTAGCTTCGACTATTGTGACGGCGATAACATTATTACATCGAAATAATTATGTTCTGTCGTTGCGAATGCGGTCGGTCAGGCTAACTCCACAGATTTTCCGTAGAGATCGTATTTCGACCGCATTAATGTTACTTTAATGCTCTTTTCTGTATACCCAACTCTCGCTTCCATATAGTAATGTTGGGACAAGCACTGCGTTATGTATTGCTACACGTGCCTTCTGGCTGAGGTGGTGGCTACCGAGAAGTTGCCCAACGCTCCGTTCACTGTATTTCCCGCATTCACTCTTCGCTCTATATGAGTGTTGTACCTTCCACCTCGGCTAAATCCACATCCAAGATATACAAATTCATACACTTGTTCCAGTACATCATTACTTGCTGTGTGGTAGCGGCTACGAATACTACCAACCCTTACTTTGCTCGTGGATATCGTAAAAGACGACTAAGAGTCTTATAACGACCTGGGCCAACTCCGTCTGTCGTTTGGTCAACAATTACATTCCCAAGGAGGGTTGACGTCTGGCAGGCGGCCGGTCATAAAACTATTGCCAATAACTTTTACAATATGTACTTATGACAGAAAAGTACATATTGTATCGACCCCAAGTAATTGGGATAAGAGTAGGAGAATGATGATGATGATGTTCTAGTACATCATTACCTATTGTTACTCTTACGTATATATAAGTCTTACGTATATATAAGTAGAATAAGATAAAAACTATCGCTCCGTTTTGTGAAAAATAAAATTTGTTTAATATATTTTGTAGACGAACATGCCAGAAAGACATACAATCAAATTTGTTGCATAAAAGGTATACATTTCGCACAATATCATACCGCAGAAGAACAGTGTAATAACGTCGACCACATATTTACTCATAATCTAAGATCCAATTACAAGTGCTATACGATAAAGAAATTTTGTTGCTGGAAAACAATGCAGTAAGTGAAATCCCTTCATAAATATAAACGCGAAAATGGGACGCAAATTCAATCGTCATATATGTCCCAATATTGGGTTAGAGCCTTTTGCTTTGCTGTGTGGTAGCAGCTACGAATACTACCAACTCTTACTTTGTTCGTGGATGTCGTAAAAGACGACTAAGAGTCTTATAACGACCTGGGCCAACTCCATCTGATGCCGTTAGTCAACAATTACATTCCCAAGGAGTGTTGACGTCTGGCAGGCGGCCGGTTATAAAACTATTGCCAATAACTTTTACAATAGGTGCTATGAAAGAAGAGTACATATTGTATCGACCCCAAGTAATTGGGATAAGAGTAGGAAAATGATGATGAACGATGATTTGGTAAGAGCCTTCTCTAATATATGAGGGCAATTGACTTACCATGTTGGACAGATGAGTTGGCATAGAACCAAGTTCAATATTTTGATGAAAACAATATGGTTGTGTTAACTTCAGCGATAAAAGATTTGAGATGGGTGGCAATTTTTGTAGACATAAGTGTATTTACTAGAAAAACGTATAACATTCATAATAACATTTTCTGCTAGAAAATGTTTTTTATTAAAGAATATGAATTAAATTCTACTAGTCGTATTGCTAGGCTGAAATGCATGAATGAATGAATGAGTCGTATTGTTTATACAAGTAAATCAAGTATGAGATAAGTAAATCAAAAAATGTTGAGGTTCAGTAGCTCATATGGTAGCAAGGAAAAATTAAGAATTATTATCTTGATATTATTCGCATATGTACCGAGCTTGAGCCTTCTATATATACAAGGTGTAACAGAGAATGGAGCAGCTGGTCAGAAAGATGGTAGGTAATGATGGTAGGAACCCATAACAAAAATTTAAGGGAAAATGTCGATTCGTTAATGAATTAAAAGCATTTTAAATTTACAAATTTGTCATCGCTTTTTCTTTGAAATTGAATGAAATGTACCAAGTGAATGATAAATAATTTGTTACTTACTCATACTTTCTTAAATATTCATTAGAACCTAAATAAATCAATGATTACGTTCACTACAGCATGACAAACGTCGCCTTTACAGACAGCTGATGAGTCAATGACCTTAACATTTTCACTTCAAATTTTTGTGATGGGTTCCTACCATCTGTCTGACCAGCTGTTCCAATGAGTCACATCAAGATAATAATTCTTAATTTTCCCTGTTACCATAATTATGATGAAATTTAAAGGAAGCGAAATGGACTCATAAATTTTGCTTATTTTGTAGGTCAGATGAAAATAGTACACCACCTGGTCATTATTATGAAACAATATCAGGAAATGTATATTACAAAGGTATGTTTAAGATATTTTGTTTCAACATATTTCTTTATATTTAGTATATCTTTCGTAATAAGTACATCTAAGATCCTCGATGACATTGTTATTGTATATTATGGTCAATGAGCAATCAGTTCACATGGTGGTAAGTACTATTCACAGGTTTTAGCAACTTGTAGTGGATGTTATCTGCTTAATTTTAACTCTGATATATAGAATACAGAAGTGAAGGGAACGAAAAGGGTGGCCAGGGACGGAGTGGTGTATTAAAATATGCGTAGGGGAGCACTATGGAAAAGTATCCCGAAGAAGTTACCGAGTTCAAATGATATGGATGTATTTTGAAACGTGAAATATTTCCTCACATTTTGAACCAAGCATAAAGTTAGAGCATGCTAGGTGATTTACTGAACCGGTATTACCTCAGATTATTTTTTACTTCCATAGCCATTTTATATATAATTATTTTGATATTGATAACATCCTTGATACACAAGGATGCCAAAACAAACACTATACGCTTTCAAAGATTTCTGATGCTTACGCGTATATTACAATGCTAAACACAGGGAGCTGCAATGACATAATAAAAGTTTCCAAATCTAAATTTTCTTCTAAATCTTCTAATTGATCCATCATCATCCATTGATGGGTGAATACCCACCGATCAACCTGTAAAAATCCACTGTTGGATATAAGCCTCCCCATGAGGATATCACTCAAAACGGTCCTATGGTACCTGCATCCAAAGGATTCCAGCGCCTTTCAAGATATCGTCTTTGTTTTGGGACTAATCCCACCACACATTCCCACCATTGTAACTCCTGTAAGCCAGGATCCACAATGGTCACTATAAATGACACCGAGATTTGACCCTCAGGCAGTCCCGGGAAATGATTTTAATTGTCTTGGAACCCGCAACAAATTTAATTAGAAAAGTTAAAGAGGAGGAGTTGGAAAAGAGTGATTGCACTTCCCTCCCAGGCAAAGCGGGAGACAGAAAGCAATATTGACTAGTCAGCCAATAAGTAAAGGGTTTTACAGCTACGATAAGCGCAGCAGTACGCCGTACTGCTGCGCTTATCGCTTATCTATGCGCTTACCACGGATACGGGATAACTTAACGGGGCCTATATGTGAGCCTTAAGATTGGTTGCAGTAGTAGGTATGGCAGAAACGCCTAAACGCACGGAAATTTTCTCGAGTTGCTACAAGATCCGTGTAGTATACTACTCCAGATGTTACTTGCAAACTGTCTAACATAAGGTCGCGCTCGTTACGCCAGAGATCGCACTCCCAGAGAATGTGATGTGCTGATTGTTCATACTCGCGGTTATTTGTAGAACATTGACATAGTGGTGAAGGTACGAGTTTAAAAGAAAATATAATATCAAGATATCGTCTGTTCATTTAGTTTCTACTTCAGGCATGCCTCAAGGTTCTCATTTGGTTCCATTGTTATTTAAAATGTTTATTAATGGTAACCTAACCTAACCTAACCTTCCCAATTGTTTTTTTTTTGTATGCCACTTTTGTTTTCAGACGTTCTAAAAATGTATAAAACTATAGAATCACATAGTGACACACATGCATGTATGCAAGCGAATGTGGTCTTCGTTTATTATAGAATGTAACTTTTCCTATAAATGTACACTACTAGAAATAAGTTATTATATTACTGTTACATTTGTTAGCAAATCAAATAAATAAATAATAGTAACATTACTGTACTGCTTACTAGTCCATTGAAAAGTTACATTGGACCTAGCGTTTTTCAAAGTACACAAGGCTCATGTGTTGTTGTCACTGGAATCTTACGAACTTATAAGAATCCGGTGAACTTTGGAGCGCTCTAAAATCCGCATAAATACACGAAATTGAAAAAAATATAGGTCAAAATATTTAACAAAAGGAAAAAATTGTTGTGAAATTTGCCCATGTTTTTGTTAATAACTTTTATATTTGCAATTTTATTCAAAAAAAAAAGTATATAAACAAAATTGTAGACAAAGCAATTTGCTACAAATTATGTCTTTACAGTTTTTTAATAGGTCAATAGTTTCAAAGCTATGGCGAAAAGGCGTTTGCACCTCTTCTTCCAATATGGTGGCTGCGGGACAAGGGTTGCAACCCCACAAACTTGGGGTTAAGCTCTTAATGACCCTCCCCTCTCACGTCCCAATAATAAAATTGCCTACTTTGAAATATGCATGGTAAAAAATTCTAACATTTCAATGGACTATCCATTGAAATGTTAGAATTTTTTATTTTTAATTTTTGTTAGAATTTTTTACCATTTTTTTTATTCATTTTTTTACAATTTGTTTCAAATTTACCATTGAAGTTTAAAACTGATTTCTTATTTTTGTTTAAGGATTTTTTGTGAGTACATATCTTACTGGATGTGATCTATAATTTTTTTTTTGTATTTTGTTACTTAGAAGGCCATCTCCAAGGAGTATCGCGTTGGCCTTCGGTCTACGATGCCGTTCGTCTGCCTGTCACGTCTTCGTAAGTATCAGCTTGTTTTTCATCTACATTTAATTTGAAACTTAAAATATGTAATCGATTATTTAGTTTAATATCATCATCATTATCACCATCTTGCCCCATATCGAGTTCCATTGCCCATATCTAGTTCCATTGTTGGGGCTCGGATCTCCTTTACAATGGAAAGGAAACCGACTTTCGAAAATTTCTTAGCCGTTGTGGTTTTACGACAAGCTTAATTTAGTTATGTTACGAAATTGCATTGTAAGAATATGGTAAGAAATTGTATGGAATAATAATAGTACATGAGATGGTGGAAACTCCTTGATGATTTTTAATTTTTTAATACCCAACTGGAATGCTTATTTTTTTTTAATACCCAACTGGAATGCTTAATAGATTTTTTATAGCTATGTCTTGTCAATTTTTCAAAGCCTTTTCACCACTTTTATTATTTTTTTATAAATCCTCTCTGAGGTGCTTATCCATATTCCATCGATGTCCCCTGCGATTTCCAACGATGGTTATGTTCTAAATAGATCTTCAACAGTACTCTCATCCTCAGTACTCACTTATATTATTTAAACTAATATACATGCCAATATTGTGCTCAAACCTCCTCGACATAGAAGAGAAATTAATCTAGTATAATACGCTGTGTTAATATAGCGTTTTGTTCTGAGGTTTCCTTCTATTGCAAAGATATCTGTATATTATATTCCTTAGTCATCTTTTACTATAGACGCGAGCAAGAAAGGGGGTGCTGAATTGCATTCCTTTTCCATAACTACATAGAAAGCTTACTTGTAGTGTAAATTGACTTCATAAACACATTTTAATGATTTTAATTTCAGTGGTTTATAAGTTGTGCGCTAATAACAGACAGTCTGACTATGTGCTTGTCAAGTCTATATTCATTAGTTCATCTTGCGGTCATATTCTTTATGCACAAACACATCGAAAATATATACATTACGCCATTTCAATTATTTTTCTGTGGATTTACGCGTTAAAAGTTTATTTACCCATATTCAAATTCAAATTAATTTATTATGCATAAACCCTGTGAGGGCACTTACATATTGTCATTTTTACATTTAAATTTAATCTAAGAAACTACCACCGGATCGGAATGATACTACTGAGAAGATCCGGCAAGAAACTCAGCGGGTTTGTCTAATTATATTATAACTATGTTATTATTTTTTGTTTTTTTTAAATGTATAAAAATGGTGACAGGGTCCCCGTCAATATTAATTATTTGGAAAACTGGCAGACGAAATGTATCGAAGCTGGTCTATTTAATAATACATTTTTGTAATTGGTTTATAGTAATTTCAGGTATCGATATTAAAGAAGTAGTGGTTGCTCATATATTACTTTTATTTGCAGGAAATATAAAACAACTACAACAACTGACTATAACTATGGAACTGAAACAACTACTGATTATGAAAAAGGTATCCTTATTTTTTTTACTTTGATTTTTTTGCCAAACGAGGTGTGTAGAACTAGTAGGTTCGAATATATGATGTATTTTATCTATTTCATCAAAATAAGATTGAAGTCACATTCAATATTATAATAAATACGCTTTGGTTACCGATTTCACAGGTAAAAGACTTAAGATTTAAATGGTTACCAAGTTGTAGACAATTCTAAAATTTATTTTAAACATAATTTCTTGTTAGCCTCGTAGCAGGAGCTGTTCAAGACGGTTGTTATGCTATCTGCAATGCAGATAGCTGTTGATCCATTTACAGAGGTCCCTACGGAAAACTATTTGATAGAAGAGCCCTATGCCAAATTCCGTCAAACACCTTAGTGACATCTGGGCTGAAAACTAGCACCTCGTCCTTGGCATCCCAGGCTTCTGTCCAAGTGTTTACGGTACACACGAAGATCACCAACTGACCTTGATTAAAGTTGCATTGATGATTACTGATTAGCTGATAATCCTCAACATACTTGGGGTCAGGTTATGGTCCGATCACTTCCCGATCAATCCACCTGGGATGAAAAGACGGCATAACCTTCCATACACGATCCTTTCTAGGAGGCCTGAGGCATTGAGTCCTTGTCCAGTGGAAATACAATTAAAAATATTTGGTATTTTACATGTGTAACATTTTGCATGGGGTGATGGACTAAGAATACAATTCAATACTTCTTCTTGTCTGCGAGTGACGTCAAAGACGACTAAGAGGTATATATGTAGATAACATCTATGCAAGAGAAAGAAAATAACAGAAAACTATGTCAAAAAGTCTGACCAGCATTGTAAGGTAGATTAATTTCCTTTCCATAATAAAGGGACTCAAACTCAGTAATGGAATTAATGCTGCCCAAATGCAAGACAAGTCATAGTTTATGCACGAAATATTTTAATTTTTGTATTTTATTTACTTATCAGGATTTAATAGTAAAACATCGCGCTGGTCTTCGGATTATAGTAATGTGCAAGATTGGACTCGGTAAGTATTAATCTTTTCACATATTATTTTTAAAAAATTAAGTTTTCTATTTGTTAGAGCTAAAAACGAGAAACAGTCTTTTATCGAGAAAACCCAAAATTATATTATTAAAAAGCTGGAAGTGATAAAATTATTTTTACGGATTCTATCGCCTTTGTATTTGATTGATAATTTTCCGTTGTTTGGAAGATTTTTATCGTTCATGGTTATGGGAAAACTGACCTCTTGTGTCCATATACTTTGTAAAGCGTTTTTAATTCATATGCATAATACTCGCGTCAACATCAGTAATCATTATTTGGATTGAATGATATTTTATATAAAATAATTATATAGTATCTAAATTGCTTATATTTGCCGTGTGGTGACGGAATAAGAATACAATTTACCACCCCATATCTTACCCGTGGGTGCTCGTTCGAGACGACTAAGGGATATAAAATGCATATAACATCTATGCGAGAGAAGGAAAACTCGAAACAAAACCCTATACCAACACGTCTGACCAGCGCAGCATAGTAGGTTAATTTCCCTCCCATTACGGAGGAGGCCCGAGCCCAACAGTCAGACATTTATGGGCTGTGATGATGATGATGAAATTACTTTTAAAAAGATCATGGCTCTATCATATAAGCTCTTTATTCAATTTTAACCACCACATCGGTTGAATTTATAGCTCATCTATACCCATAGCGAGCTTATATTGAAGATATGGAAAATTTTAAATAATACTCTAGTAACTCGTCTGAACAATTCACTTCTATTTCGGAAAAAGTTTGAGCTCAAAAGTATGAAGTGTTATAAGTTGGAGATGATGATGATTAAGATCCATCCATCCCTAACGCTCGCTGCAATGTAGAATTGATAAAGTTACTTTACTAAAGTTGGCAGTTGGTCCACAACTGTGCCCTCACCTATGCTCCCGATAACTCATCATTTGACTCCCATGGCCGTATTCTATTGTTAACAAATACTATCAGCCCTTATAAAGCTCATGGGTGTTATAAAATACGACTAAGAGCTCTACATTGACCTGGGTCAACTCCATCTGATGCCATCTGATCAACGACTACATTTTTCAAAGAGAGTTGCCCTTGACGGAATCTCTCTATTTTATAGTGTATTTTATCTATGATTACGACTGACAACACGCCAAGTGTCTCACGACAAGTCTCTATCCTGCTTATGTATTATGTATATACATAATGTTCGGATTTCTATCCGTGTCGTGACGGACTAAGAATACAATTCACCACACCCTATCTTATCCGTGGGTGATCGTAAGAGACGACTAAGGGATATAAAACACATATAACATCTATGCAAGAGAAGGAAAACTTAAAACTAAACCCTATACCAATACGTCTGACCATCGCGGTATAGTAAGTTAATTTCTCTCCCATTACGGAGGAGGTCCGAGCCCAACAGTGGGACATATATGGGCTGTGATGATGATGATAATGTTAAGCTTTTAAAAAAAAAATTAAATTTTTACACATTATATAATATTAAATATGCAACTACAAAATCTGACCGACCGCATTCGCAACGACGACGTAAGAGAGCGAGTAGGTATGAAAGAGGGTATTGGTGTAAAGATGCGAAAGGGAATGCTCCGATGGTTCAGACATGTGGAAAGAATGCCGAACGAACGTCTGGTTAAGAAGATATACAATGCGAAAGTGGAAGGATGTAGGTACCGGGGGAGACCGAGACCCACCTACCTAGACAAGATTGGTCACGTACTGAAAGAAGGTGGAGTCAAGAGTCTCTGAAACCGGTGAGCGTGTATGAAGAGAATTATGAATGTTGAAGAAGCGAGTGCAGTATGCAAGGATAGAGTTCTCTGGCACTCTGTTCTCTCTGCCTACCTTGCAAGGGATATGGCGTGATGATATGTATGTATGTATGTAACTACAAAATCAATTTTGAACATTGAAGAAGTGAAGAGTACTCATATTGTTATTTTGTATCGCAGGTACTCTAGCCCAGTTGGACTTTATATACCGGGAAGAAATTATAAATATTCTAAAGGTATATTTTTTTATAAGGTTTTGTTTAGTTTTACCTGTTCCTGTATCCGTAATCAAGTTCTGCACGTAAAATTTGACTCTCTTTTCGAAGTTTGATCGAGTTAAAATTTTATATGCGCTTTTAGTTCTGATTAAAATTTATTATACCATCCTGAATATCACAATAATTTTAATATGGCCTATCCAAGATAGTGGAGTAGATTTTTCTTTTCGAGCCCCTTAAAGAATAGAAAGCAAAAAAATAAATTAAAAATTGAATTCAATTAGGCGCCACCTCTACATGGTGGAATACATTATAACACTTTTAAAATGCGTAACAACTGAAAGGGTTTGAAGTTTAGAAAACGATGAAGTTAGTGACACTAAATTCAATGTGATCAACGGCCTATAATATTGGATTACATTTTCTTTTCAACCTCCTTAGTATATATAGAAAATGCTTAAATATTACAAAACGGAAAAGTTAGTGACATATCACTAAAAGTATTATTTCTGCCACTCCAATATGTCGAATTATATTTTCTTCAGTGATATATGTATTAAATGAAAGGATTTGAAGGTGATAACAATTTTTTGACAAACAACAAACAATTTTTAAAAATCAAACAATATTTAGTGTGATGTGATATCACATATCGACATAGTGACATCACACTAAAAATACTTCTCAACTTCGAAAGCGAAATTTTATGATGATCGATTGAGTAGTTAAGTAGTAAAAGTAAATATAAAGTAAAAGTATAAGTATAGTAACCTAATAAATAAACTTAAATTTTCATGTATAATAGCAATAATAATTAGTATTTTATTTCAGATATTGACGAGTGCGCGGAGAATATTCATAATTGTAGCATATTTGAAAGATGTGTCAATACAAACGATAGCTTTGAATGTTACTGCATACGTGGATATGCGCGAAACTACTATCAAGGACCATGTGTGGGTAAGATTATTAGTCATTCACCTATGTTTATATCTAATATTTTTTGTTTGTATACATACCTGGTTTATATCTCAGTTGAAAATCTGTTGTACATGATATATTATAAATAATCGCTTAGCTTTTAGGTGTATTGTATTTTGAGTTTTAAGGTAGGTATATTACATTTGTCTGCGTTAATTTCATGTTTGTAAAGTCCCTTGCAACACGAGGATCATATCCTTAGTGTAGGGTGGTCTTTGAAAAAAAACTAATAAAAAGTTTAATCCTTTTTTTTTTGTGGGCTACGGTCGTCGCGCTTCTCGCACCACTCCGTCCGGGGCGACAGAGGGGCGTAAGCACGCACACCCGTAACCCACCCGTGAACCTCGCCTTCGTCATTGGACCGGCCACCGGAGCAGCGTGAACTTGTCGTCAGTGGCCGGCCCGACGGAATACCCCCTGAGGGGTACCCTCTTCTTGAGCGACATCCCCTCCCTCGGGGAGGACGTCGGTCTTTTCCTCGCGGTCAGCCTCTCGGCGGGTGACGGACTAATTGCCATGTCCAGTCACCCGCAAAAAAAAAAAAGGAAAAAAAAAATAGGTTTTTAATCCTACTAATATTTTATATTATAATAAATGCGAAAATTTTTGAAGATATTTAGATGTTTGGATGTTTTTCATTCAATCATGTATAAATTGTTGAACATATTTAGATAAAAATTGGCACATAGATAGATTAATACGTAAGGTGCTTATCTCTAGATTGAAGCATAGGATACTATTTACCGAGTGATGACGAGTAAGAATACTATTCACGACCCTTTATCTTACCCGTGAGTATCGTAAGAGGGGGAATAAGGGTAAAGTATGAGCTGGTCTTAAGCCCAAAGGCCATGAGCTTTACGGTACGGTGTATGGTCCGAGAGCAACATTAGTCACTCGCCACCACTTTGTCTCTTCAATTTGACTGCATAGATGGCGTAGTAATTAAGATGACGACCTACCGGGCTAGTCTAGTGGGTTCGATTCTCATTTCAATAATACTTTATGCAATCTCTAAATTAGTGTTCTGATAATTGTGTGTTTATTAATTATTAGTGAAAGGTTAATATGTTTATTGTGTTTAAAGCTAGATAACCTTTCTCATCTGATACCTTAAATTACTCTAATAAACGACTTAGATGCCTTTGACCAATGTTGCAGCTATGCTGAAATTCATTTTAAATATGAGCACTATTTGAAGTACAATATTTCGTCTTTCCACGTGCCCACCCGGCACTCTGCTCTCCTTGACTCGCCTGACTGGGCAAGGCGTGATGGGTGGCGGCCCCCATCGCCGCAACTGCCGATGTTCGTACCGACGGGGGCGGGTCGGTACGCGTCGCCTCCGGGGGACGCCCTAACCCGCATTGCGGTACGCATATCGAGCCGGATTAGCAGTCTAATTAGACTGGCAGGGGACGCGAACGAGCACGCTCCGGACTATGCCCCCTTTATGTCTTTCAGAAATGAAAATTTAGATTCTTATTTGAAATAAAACTATTATTGACAGATTTTATCACGTTGGTATTCGATTTTCAATTTCAATACATGGTCACGGGAGAATTAAGATGTCTCACGTCCAAGAAGACATCGTTATTACAGAGATTTATATCTACCCGCTACAGTATTAGTTATTCACTTTTAAGCCACGTTTATCAAATTAAAATACAAAAGCGATAGAATCCGTAAAAGTAGTTTTATGTTAGACTTTTAGTCTATAAGAAAGAATTTTAATTATAAAGTTATTTTAAATTTTGGGTTTATTCCATCAAACACACTTTTTCAAAATTCTTATTGATTCTTTCTTATGTTTCATTGCAGATATTAATGAGTGCCGAGAGAATACTCATAATTGTGGTATTAATGAGAAATGTTTGAATACAAATGGTAGCTTTGAATGTATTTGCGCGCCTGGATATAAGCGGGACTACGCCACAAGAGATTGTGTTGGTAAGATCATCCGAATCTGTAATATAGTTGTATCAGTAAATAACTATTTGGTATTGATTATTTATGTTATTGTCTGTTCACCATTAAGAAGGCCTATGTGCAACAGTGAACGTTATTAGCGGATAAAAAGATGATATTTTAAACTAAAAAAATCAACATATTTTCATCATAAACATAAAAATATTTAAGATTTAGACAAGCATTAAGAATGAAGAATCTGTGTAATTATATATATCAATATTAGTAATAATATCAATATTAGTAACATTAATTACCATTTTTGTTATCACACCAGTTAACATGCACCGACGTATGCGCGGAACGTTTGATGAGCGATGTTCCATTATTACTAAATGTTGCTAGATTTCTAACATTTAAAGATACTGGTCTATTACCATTTATATTATATTTTAAAACCTTTCTTGATAAATAGGCTATGCCACATAGCTTTTTTTTTAATTTTCAATAATAGTATCTGATATCAGAGCGTTCAAACAAATATTATAAAGCTTTAGACTGCTATGTGGTACGAATATTACTAAACCTTATTTTACTCGTGGTTGTCGTAGAAGACGACTAAAATCTTTATGTCGACTTGGGCTAACTCCACCTGAATGTTATATAATAATCTTGTTATGACTAATAAGATGAATATCAATGAAAAAAGTTGCAAAAACGGATAAAATTATTCCTTTTGAGAGCTTCCGTTGCGTGTGCCGCGCGTCATAGGTGCATTTGACCCACGCTCTCTAACCTTTTGTCTATCTTATTTAATGCAGACGAAGTTGCATGAACTAGCTAATGACAATATATAGATATCCCGATCAATCCACCCAGTAAGTTCGTACTTTACACATGAAATAATTTCAATTTCGTATTTTATTTACTTTTTAGGATTTAATAATAAAACATCGCACTGGTCTTGGAATAACAGTAATGTGCAAGATTGGACTCGGTAAGTATTAACCTGTTCACATATTATTTATAATAATCAAGTTTTCTATTTCATCATCAACTTGCTCCTATCCCAATTTATTTGGGGTCAACGCAATATATCTTCTCCTTCCATACAACTCTATCTGACGTCATCTCTGTGGTCACTCCTTGTCTATCCATGTCATGTTTCACGCAGTCCATCCATCTTTTCTTCGGTTTTCCCTTACCCTTTAAGCCTTCAACATTCATACTTATAACTTTCCTCGCAAAATTACTTTCATCCCGTCTCATCACATGTCCATACCATGTTAATCTTTCACTCCTTAACTTTTCCCTCACATCCATCTCAACATTCGCATCTCCGCTACATGTAGTCGTCTCTCATCTGTCGCTTTTGTCACCCAACATGCTGATCCATACAGTACAGCAGGTCTTATTAGGGTTTTATCTATTTGGCCTTTTAATTTAAGGGGTACTTTGGGGTCGCATGTTGTACCCGTGACCTGCCGCCATTTCATCCATCCCACATCAATTCTGTGCTTCACCGCACGATCCAGGTCGCTATCGCTTTGGATAAGAGAACCGAGGTATCGAAAGTTCGAGCATACTGGGATAGTTACTCCATCTAGAGTTATTGGTGTAAAATTGGAGAGACCGCCGAAATCGCAGAACATGTATTCTGTTTTTGGTTTGCTGATTTTCAAGCCAAGTTTCAGAAAGCAAGCCAAGATCAAGTTTTCTATTTGTTAAAGTTAATTTTGCTAAAAAGGAGATAGTTACAGTCTTTTATCGAGAAATCTCCAAATTATATTAATATGTTAAATATCTGGAAGTGATAATATTATTTTAACGGATTCTATCGCGTTTGTATTTGATTTTCAATTACCCAGCGTTTCGAAAATTTTACCGCGTTCATGGTCACGGGAGGTACCTAATGTTTCTAATTCAAATGTGTAATGCTCGCATAAACATCGAAAATCATTATCTGGATGTAATGATATTATGATGAAATAAGTCTTTTTTAACCGACTTCAAAACAGGAGGAGGTTCTCACTTCGTCTGTATTTTTTTTTTATGTTTGTTACTTCATACCTTTCGACTGAGTAAAGCCATTTTAATGATTTTTTTTTATTTGAAAGCTGGTACTTTCCGCGTGGTCCCATTTCAATTTGGTCCAGTTGTGACTATAGCATCCATGAGAAAATCATATAAGTCTAAAATTAGCATTAAGTATGAGTGCGACAAATGAACGAATAGCTCAAGCCTCGCTACTAATAGAACAACCTATGTGTGTCAGTAACACTAAAAAGTAAAAAATAAAAAAAAACTAAGTTTAAGAAAACCGACTTCAAAACCTGGAAAGTACAAAATAACTTAAAATCAAATCATTTGTATGTGCTATCAATTGATAGGTTTGAAGTCGGTGCCGGTATCGGTATCTTTAGTGTAGGAATTTCATTACAGTAAGTACCTAAGCTGTTTATAATTTTGTTTAGGACTTGGCACCAATTTCAAACCTATCAATAGATAGCACATACAAATGATAGTATTTTAAATTATTATTTGTATCTAAATTGCTCATTAAAAAAATCATGGCGGTATCGTTAAAAATGACGAATTTTCATATTAACTCTTTATTCAATTTTTACCACTGCAGCGGTTGAATTTATAACTCATCTATACCGATAGCGAGCTTTTATTTAAGATATGGAAATTTTAAAATAAAAATTTTATAGATACTTTTGATTACTTATCTGAACGACGTGGCATGATACATCAATTTCAATTCTATTGTGAAAAAGGCTCGAGCCTATCATTATTAAATGTATTTTCAAAATATTTTATCTATGGTCACATTGGTCACGACCGGCAGCACGCCAAGGGCCTCGCGACAAGTTTCCGTTACCGTGCTTATACATCCATAATATTCGTAGATTTTTTACATATTATATTAAATATGCATACACTACAAAATCAATGTTGAGTATTGAAGAAAAAGTGAAGTGATATTGTTATTTCGTATTACAGGAACACTAGTGCCGTTGGAATTTATGTACCACGAAGAAATTATAAATATTCTAAAGGTATGTTTTGTATGTCTAAAGATATATTTAGTTTTATCTGTTCCAGTATCCGTAATCAAGTTTTGCACGTAAAATTTGAGTCTCTTCTCGAAGTCTGGTTGAGTTGAAATTTTATATGCGCTTTTAGTTCTGATTAAAATTTAGTATACAATTCTTAATATCACAATTTTATCAATATGGCCTATCTATTCAATCTATCTATACCTATCTGTGCAAGATGGTGGACTTCATTTTTCTTTACAAACCCCCTTAGTATAGGTATAAAATGAAAGGGCTTAAAGAGTAGAAAGGAATAAAATGCAGGAAAAATATAGAATTATATTTAGCCGCCACCTCGACATGGCGGAATACATTGCAACAGTTTTAATATGCGATAATATGAAGTATGCTATATAACGATGAAGTTAGTGACACTAAATTCATAATATAGAATTGCATTTTCTATTCAACCTCTTTAGTACAGGTAGAAAATGCTTAAAGACTATAAAACACTAAAATTAGTGACATATCACTAAAAGTATTATTTCTGCCACTCCAATATGGCGGATTATATTTTCTTCAGTGATGGGTGTATTAAATAAAATAATTTGAAAGTGATAACAATTTTTTAACAACAACAAACATTTAGAAAAATAAACAAACAATATTTAGTGTGATATCACTATCGCCACAACCCGACTAGAAATTTTTTCGTCTTCCTTAGCTAACTAATACTAACACTAACA
This sequence comes from Lymantria monacha, assembly GCA_905163515.2. NCBI lineage: Eukaryota > Metazoa > Arthropoda > Insecta > Lepidoptera > Erebidae > Lymantria > Lymantria monacha. Next base: position 4,900,690 of record LR991107.1, on the reverse strand, counting down.
CTAGTTCTTAAGTTTTTATTGTTACTAACAAAATATGGAGCTCTATACTCTGAAATAAAAATTATTATTATTATTATTAGCAGGACCGGACCGGGCATGCCCGATCTGGACCAGATAAGGTATGTAACGCAGATGATATATCTGGACCCGATCAGGAAAACCTTATCGGGTCCAGATCAGGCATTCCTGATCGGGTCCGGATGAAATTTTACTGATCGGAACCAAATCAATCATCTGCGTTATATATCTTGCCTGATCCAAAACGAGTATGCCCAGTCCGGTCCTTTTAAAAAACATGAATATCTTAAAGAACATGTTTAATAGGTAAAAAATTAAAAATATAAATTAATATATGACCGTAGTCACTGAATACAATGCTATATTCTTATCATAGAGAGTCCCAGTGAGCCGTTCCGATTATGGTGCAACCACCAGATCAGATACTAACGACTGCAACTGTCGCCTGAATTTCTCATTCATGACCTGATCGATCCGTTTTAATCTGTTTCGATAACAACTAATTTAATATTAGGCCATGTCATAACGCTTCGGAAAATCTTAACACCGCGATTCAAATAATGACGTCATTTTACTAACGCCATCTATTTATTATGACCCAAAACATTAAATGTTAGAATGGTTGTTACAATATAATATTTCTATCTATCTATGTTTTCAAATGTTAGGTACGTATATATATTATTTATTTTTGTTTTTTACTTTAAATATAAATTATGTTTATATTATTAATTAAACATTATTATTATTATTAAATACATATGATTAACTAAAGATTTCAGATTAATCTCCTCTGATGCAAATACAATTTCGCCGTGACATAAATATGACAATCATGTCACTTTTTTTAATTTTGATTGATATTTTTTTTGTGTTACGAAAACTGTTTCTGGTTCTGATATACTACAAGCCTTACTATATACTTGATGATATTTCACATCAGGCTATCCTTATTTGGTCCTGATCTGGTCCTGATCCGGTATGCCTTACCATACTTAATGATATTTCACATCAGGCTATCCTTATTTGGTCCTGATCTGGTCCTGATCCGGTATGCCTTACCATACTTAATGATATTTCACATCAGGCTATCCTTATTTGGTCCTGATCTGGTCCTGATCCGGTATGCCTTACCATACTTAATGATATTTCACACCAGGCTATCCTTATTTGGTCCTGATCTGGTCCTGATCCGGTATGCCTTACCATACTTGATGTTATTTCACATCAGGCTATCCTGATCAGGACCAGACCTGGTCCTGATCGGGTTTGCCGGATCCGGCATGCCTCATTCTATCCTGATCGGGTACAGATACATGATCTGGTTGAACCATACTTTTTTTCTAGTCGGGAATTTTATTGTGGTAGGACCACGCTGTGGACAGTTCTCTGTCTACAGCCGCAGGCCGGTCCGTCCGGGGTAGTACCACACTCTCGCAGAAGATCGACGTCTGAGTAATAGCAATGTGCTATTGCGCTTCGTTCGGTGAGCGAGAGAGCCGGAAGCCTAACTGGGGTGGGTTCAGGGTTGTATTGGTAGGCAGCGGCCTAGCTATACCATTGGCAAAGGTCCATGGGCGGCAGTGACACTTACCATCAGGTGTGCTGTCTGCTCGTTTGCCGCCATAAGCAATAAAAAAAAAAAAAAAAAAAAAAAATTAGTGATATCACACTAAAACACTTCTAAATGTCATGGTGATAATGCGAAAGTAACATGAGATGTACAATTTAGCTACTTCATAAGGTCTTACCAATTAAAATACAACATTGCTTAGCGTCTCGCATGTTCTATAGGTATTTCAATATTTTTCTTATATCGTGAAACAAAACAATGTCATCCTACTATCTTATTAATATTATAAATGTGATAGGTTTTTCTTTGTTATAAACACCACCCTGTAACAAAACAATAATTCTTGTATTGCGGGGGACTTTATAAACACGCAATTAACGCTGACAAATTACACCCAGACTGAGAACAAGACTTTGTGCATCGCACAAAGTATTGTCCGACGTAGGAATCGAACTCATGATCTTGCACGGAAAGTCGGCATCTCAACCACCACGCTATCTGTGCAGTCAATCGTTTATAAAGATTTTTGTATGTTTGTTACTAAATCACGCGTAAACCGTTGAACAGATTTAGAAGAAAATTGACACATAGAACACTTCCTTTTTTTGCGGTGTGCTATGGAGTGGCCTCGCTCCGCCAAATCAGTCCGGGGCGACGGAAGAGTCGGCGCGTGACCTCATAGACCCATCTTGCAAGCACCTCTCTTCGCCGTGCGAGCGGACCACTGGTACCCAATCTTTGTCTTCGGTGGCCAGATAGAACACTTCATGGATTAACACATAGGACATTTTTTCGCAGTAATGTGTTCCTTTAGGATAATTTGGTGACATACTTTTATATTGTGAAAGTTACTTTTTTTCGCGGACGAGGCCACGAGCAGAAGGTAGCATTGAATATTAATCACTCCCTTACAAACTTTTGTAATTATTTTATTTATTATTTTAAATCAAATTAGTCTCGCAGCTTCATTCACTTTACTCTATAACTATAGCCCTTTTTGTATTTCTAACAACGTATAAGCGAAATTTCATGGTGATCGATTGAGTAGTTAAGGAGTAAAAGTATAATAAATAAACTTATATTCGCATGTATAATAATTAGCATTTTATTTCAGACATTGACCAGTGCGCGGAGAATATTCATAATTGTAGCATTTTTGAGAGATGTGTCAATATAAACGATAGCTTTAAATGTTTCTGCAGATATGGATATGAGCGAATCTACTATCAAGGAAATTGTGTGGGTAAGATTATCAGCCATTCACCTATGTTTATATCTTATATACCTACTTGGTTTATATTTTAGTTGTGAATCTGTTGGACATATAACGTTATCAATAATCGCTTATCATTTAATTGTATTAAATTTTGAGGTTAATCCTGCTAATATGTTATATATAAATGTGAAAGTCTGTGAAAATGTTTAGGTGTTTATATCTTTGTAATTCCATCATGCATAAACCGGTGAACGTATTTGGCTAAAAATCGTTACCTTAATACATTGGATATATTAATACATATGATATCATACATACATACATATCATCACGCCATATCCCTTGCAGGGTAGGCAGAGAGAACAGAGTGCCAGAGAACTCTATCTCTGCATACTTCACTCGCTTCCTCAATATTCATAATTCTCTTCATACACGCTCACCGGTTTCGGAGACTCTTAACTCCACCTTCCTTCAGTATATGACCGATCTGGTCTAGGTAGGTTAGTCTCGGTCTCCCTCGGTACCTACATCCTTCCACTTTCGCATTATATCTCTTCTTAACCAGGCGTTCGTTCGGCATTCTTTCCACATGTCCGAACCATCGGAGCATTCCCTTTCGCATCTTTACACCAATACTCTCTTTCATACCTACTCGCTCTCTTACGTCGTCGTTACGAATGCGGTCGGTCAGCCTAACTCCACAGATATTATATCATTATCTGGATTAATACATGGGACACTGTTTATCTCTAGATTGAAGCATAAGATAATATTTACCGAGTGATGACGGAGTAAGAATACAATTCACGACCCTTTATCTTACCCGTGAGTGTCGTAAAAGGGGAATAAGGGATAAAGTATGGACTGGCCTTAATCCCTATAGTGATCTTAATCCTTAATCCCAAAGCTTTACGGTAGACAGAGATGGCTATGCCCATTGGTATTTGAGGGGTTCGTGAGCAACATTAATCACTCGCCATCACTCTCTCTTCAATTAGACTGCACAGATGGCGTAGTAGTTAAGGTGACGTTCTACCGTGCCAGTCTCGTGGGTTTGATTCCCATTTCAATAATACTTTATGTAATCTATAAATTGTTGTTCTACGTTTGGGTGTTATTTGTGTCCGATAATTTTGTGTTTATTAATTATTAGCGAAAAGTCCAATAAGTCATTGTTATTACATAGATTTATATCTACCCGCTACAGTATCAGTTATTCATTTTTGACCTATATTTATCGAATTCAAATACAAGGACAATAAACTCCGTAAAAATAAGGTTTTATTTTTAAACTTTTAATCTATAAGAAATAATTTTCATTATACAGACACATTTTAAATTATGGGTTAATTCCTTCAAAAATTTTCAAAACTCTTATTGATTATGTCTTATGTTTCATTGCAGATGTTAATGAGTGTCAAAGAGGTATTCATAATTGTGGTATTAATGAGAAATGTTTGAATACAAATGGTAGCTTTGAATGTATTTGCGCGCCTGGATATAAGCGGGACTACGCCACAAGAGATTGTGTCGGTAAGAACATCTGAATCTGTAATATAGTTGTACCAGTAAATAACTATTCGGTGAATAACATTTATAGAGAAGAAGTAAGATATATAGAATATCAATGAAAAATGTTGCAAAAACGGGGCAAATTATTCCTTTTGAGAGCTTCCGTTGCGTGTGCTGCGCGTCATAGGTGCCATTTGACCCACGATCTCTAACCTTTTGTCTATCTTATGCAATGCAGACCAAGTTGCATGAATTAGCAAGTGACAATATATAGATATTGTTTATTTTTTTTGCAGATATCAATGAGTGCCGGGAATATTACGACAATTGTAGTATGTCTGAGACCTGTTTCAATACTAATGGTAGCTATGAATGTCAATGTGCGCGTGGATATGAGCGAAATTACTCTACAGGCTATTGTGTTGGTAAGACCACTAGAATTTTTAAAAGAAAGTGTGCGTGTACTTATGTACATGCGTTAGAAGTTACAATTCTTTGGCGTAACAAGATAAAAATCTTTTCAAAAATTTTATCTTTCGCCTTATTCTACGTTTGTAGAAAAAACGATACTAACAATAGAAAAAAAGTATTTAATACATTGAAAGTTTTATTATAACGCACTATCTAGTTAAATAAAGTTTATTTTAATATCACAAAAAAACTAAAATGTTGACTATAGCTAACTTCAGGGTGTCGAGTTTTCTTGACGGTGTGCGCGCGCATCGTAAAAATTTACTCTCATCATTTTTCCCTAACGCTCCAAAACAAGTATAACTTCAAAAATCAGAGTGATCATGATCACGATCATGGGGGGAGAGGGAGTCCAGTAGTTTTATTTCATCGTGATATATATCAGAATAATTCTTAATTCTAATTATAGCGTTCTCTTTTTTAATTGTTCTGCGCTATTTGATTAACCACGCCTTGTGATATGGAATGCAGTTGGACAAACCTTAATCTATCAGTCACATTAATACGCTAAGCGCGACGTCCTTGAGTTCCATACCACTTTGCTATAGCTCTGAATGGATATGCGGGCAGTGAGCAGTTCGTAGCTTGCCATAAATAAAATTTATCCTAAGAAGTGTGAATAAGAGTGCCAAATAGCGACACAATGAACAATATCACATAAAGTATTTTTAATTTCTTTTCTGTTCAATACGCTACATCTTCGATAATTCTTGGTGTTTTTTTTTTTATTTTTGTTATTGAATCGCTGGATTCATCGTCATAAACAAACCTACTCATCATTCATCATTGTTCTACTCTTATCCCAATTACTTGGGGTCGATACAATATGTACTTTTCTTTCATAGTACATACTGTAAAAGTTATTGGCAATAGTTTTATGACCGGACGCCTGGCAGACGTCAACCCTTCTTGGGAATAACAAACTTACTCAATAATAAAGATGAAATTGACCAATACTTTTTTGGTCAAAGGGGATGGTATAAGGTTACAATTAGAATTTTTATTAGTGTCATAGTGAGTACAATTGGTCTTATTATTAAATTACATATAAGGTCCTCCAAAATCTGCCAGTTGGCTTACACTTTTAATAAGCTTTACAAGTATATAAATTCATTGTATATTTTAACATGCATGTCTTATATATCAGAAAGGCAAAGGCCATAAGTGAAATGCCATCTGAAATAATAAATTGTGGCACAAGTCAAGTTTCATAGTAGTTATTAATATTACTCATATATTCTATGTCAAGTATCATTATAATTAATTATTTTTATTTATTTCGAGTTTACCTTCTCTTGTATAAATTTTATATATGTACATATTAGATTCTTTATAATATATTTTACAACTCAGACAAGATAGGGTGTAATGAATTGAAAACTTCAGAATATTTTATTTCCAGTACTCAGACTTTTAGGGCATGTGCCATGACTTCGGCTCATCGCAATGTCGTCTTAGAGAATTGGCTTACATAAGCTCAAATTATGGACATTTAATACGAATTTAACATTATTTTTATGGCAAAATTTATTGCATTCGTAATGACGACGTAAGAGAGCGAGTAGGTATGAAAGAGAGTATTGGTGTAAAGATGCGAAAGGGAATGCTCCGATGGTTCGGACATGTGGAAAGAATGCCGAATGAACGTCTGGTTAAAAAGATATACAGTGCGAAAGTGGAAGGATGTAGGTACCGGGGGAGACCGAGACTAACCTACCTAGACCAGATCGGTCATGTACTGAAGGAAGGTGGAGTCAAGAGTCACCGAAACCGGCGAGCGTGTATGAAGAGAATTATGAATGTTGAGGAAGCGAGTGAAGTATGTAAGGATAGAGTTCTCTGGCACTCTGCTCTCTCTGCCTACCCTGCAAGGGACATGGCGTGATGGTATGTATGTATGTATGTTTATGGAAAAATGATATTTATGTATATATCATTTTGTTTTCAGATATTGATGAATGCGCGCTAGACATTCACAATTGCACCGATAGTATTTCTTGCAACAACACAATCGGATCTTTCAATTGTATATACAAAGGAACTGTAGCTGTAAAGGTACAGCCTGAATGGAATAAGTAAGTATAAAAAACTGTATAAATTATGTATTTGAAGCTATTAATGTTATCCTTCCTATTCCGTGTGGTGACGGAGTAAGAATACTATTCACCACCCCATATCTTACTCGTGGGTGATCGTACGAGACGACTAAGGGATATAAAACGCATATAACATCTATGCGAGAGATGGAAAACTCGAAACATAATCCTATACCAACACGTGACCGGCGCGGTATAGTAGGTTAATTTCCCTTCCATTACGGAGGAGGCCCGAGCCCAACACTGGGACATTTATGGGCTGTGATGATGATGATGATGATTAATATTATCCTTTTTTTGACTGTCTATGGTCTAGACCAGGGGTAGGCAACCTTTTGAGTCGGAAGAGCCAAAAATTAGAATTTACAAAAGTTTAAAGTTTTTAAAGAGCCACTTTTTTTGCCAACAATAATTTGTGCCTAATCCTCGTTAATCAATTCAGATAAAATATTTTTTTTTGCGTATAGAAGTAAAGAGACGCAAATGCTGTGTGATAGCGGCTACGAATACTACCAACCCTTACTTTGTTCGCGGATGTCGTAAAAGACGACCTGGGCCAACTCCATCTGATACCGTTTTGTTAACAATTACATTCCCAAGGAGGGTTGACGTCTGGCAGGTGGCCGGTCATAAAACTATTGCCAATAACTTTTACAATATGTACTATGAAAGAAGAGTACATATTGTATCGACCCCAAGTAATTGGTATAAGAGTAGGAGAATGATGATGAAGTAAAGAGACGCAACTTAACAACCAAAGAGCCGCATATGGCTCGCGAGGCGCAGGTTGCCGACTCCTGGCCTAGACACACACCATTCTTTTTTATTTTTTTTTTATTGGTGGGCTATGGGTGCGTCTCGCCCCGCCAAATCGGTCCGGGGTGACGGAGAACGCGGCGCGTGACCCCATAGACCCACCGTAAAATCCTCTCTCTTCGCCGTGCGAGCGGACCACCGGTACCCGATCTTTGTCTTCGGTGCCTAGACATACACCATGGCATGGTCTGTGGCGCGCGCCTATAAACCACCGTATCTCCTCCCCATCGCCACGGGTTGAGTGCCCTCAGCGCTCACCCACAGTCCGGGTAAAGTTGTCATAGCCATCTGTGGCAACTAACAACTAAGACACACAAAAAAAAAGAGAATCCCCATAGCCATTGGGCCAAACCACTGGTAACGAAATTTTCACGTCCGTGGTATTAGTGGTACCTTGTCTTTTTTTTTTTATTGTTTTTTGTAACGCAGTGGCTAAAAAATGCATTTTCCACACTTCCGCCCGGGCGGGGTATGTGTGACTCGCAGCCCCTAAAGGTTGACTGAATACCCACTAAAAAAACCAACTGCGAGCTGTTAGCCGATGTGGCTTTGACAGCTTAGGTACCTTGTCCGATTTGTTGTTTAATTTATATTTCTCCCTATCTTACGTATGGGGACGACTAAGGGTTATAGTCGGTAAATTTCCCTTCTATTACGAAAAAGGCTCGAACCCAGCAATGGAATGTGTAAAAGCCAGTATTTTTTTTAAGATAATGCCACTAAGGATTTTGACTGCACGGATGGCGTAATGGTTATGATACCGACCTTCAGTACCAATGCCGTGGGTTCGATTCCTATGCAGGACAACACTTTGTGTGAAAGAGAGTGTTGTTCTGAGTCTGGGTGTACTCTGTCTGCGTTAATTGCATGTTTGTAAAGTCCCCCGCAATACAAGGATTATTTCCTTAGTGCAGGGTGTCTTAAAAAAAATATGCTGCATAAAAACATATAATTGATAAACACAAATTACATCCAGACTCAGAACTACAATTTATGAATCACACAAATTATTGTTGGAATCGAACAGAACCAGCACTGTAGATAGGTGCTCTTATCATAACACATCTGTGCAATTAATTGCATTGTGATGTCTATTAATTTAGTAACATGAAAGAATACAACTAAAAGTCTATGTGTGCGTGTGATATTGAAAGTATCCTCCAACTCCTAACCTCTAGAGACGCACCTTCCATCACCAGCTCACCTAAATAAGATTATCACTGCCAGATGCATATATTTAAATAGCTTTGGAAAATATATGAGACACGTAATATGTGCCTATAAAATTTAAGGGTTGCCCTTGATTTACATGGATTCCCAACATCAAATCACTTGGTGATATAGGACCACCTTCTAGAGTATACGCTTTAGTATGAAAAAAGAATTTTGAAAATCGGCCCACAATTGACAGAGATAACGGTGAACATACATAAAAAAATGGCAGTCATGGGGACTGCCGATAGAAGTGAAAACTATTAACTTAAGACTAATTGAAATAATAATAATTTTCTAATTTTTATATAAAAATAAAAACCTATAAGTTTTTCCCCTCCAAAAACGCTCAACGCGCCTAAAGAAGTTTTCACATAGCTATAGATATACTATTAGCATTAGCATGTCGGTGACGCGAACCTATAAGTTTTTCCCCTCCAAAAACGCTCAACGCGCCTAAAGAAGTTTTCACATAGCTATAGATATACTATTAGCATTAGCATGTCGGTGACGCGAACCTATAAGTTTTTCCCCTCCAAAAACGCTCAACGCGCCTAAAGAAGTTTTCACATAGCTATAGATATACTATTAGCATTAGCATGTCGGTGACGCGAACCTATAAGTTTTTCCCCTCCAAAAACGCTCAACGCGCCTAAAGAAGTTTTCACATAGCTATAGATATACTATTAGCATTAGCATGTCGGTGACGCGAACCTATAAGTTTTTCCCCTCCAAAAACGCTCAACGCGCCTAAAGAAGTTTTCACATAGCTATAGATATACTATTAGCATTAGCATGTCGGTGACGCGAACCTATAAGTTTTTCCCCTCCAAAAACGCTCAACGCGCCTAAAGAAGTTTTCACATAGCTATAGATATACTATTAGCATTAGCATGTCGGTGACGCGAACCTATAAGTTTTTCCCCTCCAAAAACGCTCAACGCGCCTAAAGAAGTTTTCACATAGCTATAGATATACTATTAGCATTAGCATGTCGGTGACGCGAACCTATAAGTTTTTCCCCTCCAAAAACGCTCAACGCGCCTAAAGAAGTTTTCACTTCAAAAATACATACCGCGGAATATAGAACTTCCTCCTTTTTAAAGTCGGTTAAAAATAAAGACAATGCTATTATCGACTCATACTAATTGACTAACTACTAATGATCTGGCAAGAAAAATAGTGTTTTGTGTCTCATTCAGATGATCCGGTTAACATTCGTATTTTATTTTGCCCTGCGTTTTATCCAATTAATAGATTCCTATTGCATAGTTGAAATACTTCGATCCTACCAAACATAGTTCTTAACTGCCTGTTTATTAATAATAATTTACTGGTAGCACGCCCAACGACCAATAACACTTTTTATTCTTCAGAGATTCTTAAAACAACAAATTTATATTCCTTATCATGTTCCTACTCTTATCCCAATTACTTGGGGTCGATACAGCATGTACTCTTATTTCATAGTACATATTGTAAAAGTTATTGGCAATAGTTTTATGACTGGCCGCTTGCCAGATATCAACCCTCCTTGGGAATGTAATTATTGACCAAACAGCATCAGATGGCGTTGGCCCAGGTCGTTATAAGGCTCTTAGTCGTCTTTTACCTCCACGAGCAAAGTAAGGGTTGGTAGTATTTTTAGCCGCTACCACACAGCAAATGACTTATATGCCTGTGTTATGAAAATATGATAGGCGTTTCTAAATAATTATATTTTAATTATTATTTGCAGTAAAACAACTTTATCATCAGGAAGTGAAGCTTTACCTAATGGACAAAACAAAGAAACTGCGCATAAACCCCAACATCTCGAAACTCAATTAACAAAGCTAGAACAACCAAAATCACAACCTGTAAAAATAATTAATTATATACAATCTTTTCTGCCACCTTGGTTATTAAATCCACCACAATATCCTCAAATTCAACCAGGAGCAGAGAAATATCCTCAAAAACAACCTCAAAAATCAAAAGAACTCATTCCACCTGCAAGGTCAGACTTAGCACAATATCTAAATTTCTTTATTGTCAATAACAATAATTAAAATGGTTCTCTTTGTATTTAATCAGATAAAAAGAAGAAAGAAGTATATTTTGTTTTCTTTAATAAATATAAAATAAAAATATATTAAAAAAAGGAATTGTCATAGCCAATTAATATAGATTTAGATTAAGGTATAGAATATACAGTATAAATAAAATAATAAAACTAAATAAATAATAACGCCTGCTTTGTGTTTTTCTCAAAAATATTGTAACTAGTTTTTAGCTTAACTTTGCACTACATATTAATAAATGCTTAAATAAATAAATAAATCTTAAAAGATATTGTTTTTATTTTCCGTGTGGTGACGGAGTAAGAATACAATTCACCACCCCCTATCTTACCCGTGGGTGATCGTACGAGACGACTAAGGGATAAAAAACGCATATAACATCTATGCGAAAGAAGGAAAACTCGAAACAAAACCCTATACCAACACGTCTGACCAGCGTGATATAGTACGTCAATTACCTTTCCATTATGGAGGAGCTGCTGCTGCTGAACAGCTGAGATGATGATGATGATGAACACATATATGAGCTGAGATGATGATGATGATGATGAGATGATTGTTTTTATATTGTTTATTTTACCTTTCTTTTAATGCTAATGATGGCTGACGAATTAATATACTTCCAAATCACAAATGATAAACTGCATTTCTAAATTTAAAGGATATCAGTCGGTTTCCTTCTTGTTTTGGTTAATCTGTATAGGTCTTGGAGTTGGGTACGAGCCTTCACTAGCGATAGGTATATTACCTTTAATAACAGGTCAGATGGAACAACCTAAGGTTTAGTTTCCAGTTTTACTTTTCTTAACAGTTTTTCTTTATATGAAATAAATCTAGTTTTACGGATTCTATCGCGTTTGTATTCGATTTACAATTTTCCAACGTTTCGAACACTTTATAGCGTTCATGGTCATGGGAGGACTAAGATGTCGCACGTCAAATAAGTCATCGTTATTACAGAGATTTATATCCACCCACAACAGTATCAGTTATTAAATTTTGATCCACATTTTTAATACAAATTAATTGCCAGTACAAAAAGAAAATGATTCTATATATAAAATTTTATATTGTTTATGATTAGTTATTATTAAAAAAAAATTATTAAAATAATTATTTTATTGTGGCAATTTACAAGTTTCGAAAACTAACAAAACTATTCGGCTACCACCGGATCGGAATGCGGTCACACTGAGAAAGATCCGGCAAGAAAACTCAGTAGGCATAATACTAATTATTGATATTTGAGCTAACTTTATCTTAATAAAATTAATTAAATTAAAATTTAACTATTATTGTGGGTCAAATCTATACAATAAGTGCTCACAGTGTCTTATGGTTTTGTGATGTTTTACTTTGTTTTATTTTTAATTTAGTTTTACAATAAAAAAAATTGGTGCGGTGCTATTGATTTGGTTACATACCATTCGATTCATCTAGGGCGACAGAGTTAACACTGCGCGAACACATAGATACTGGGCGATATCTCCTAACATTTTAGTTTACTATATTCAAACCATACTTAAAATAAGTAGAATTGGATACATCAGAGGATAATTTGGAAATGCAACACACTGCCCGAGATTGGGATATTAAAAACCTTCATACCTTATTTTACAGTTACTCTAGCATGAAACTTTATTTAGCTTCATATATTTTATAAATATTATATTATTTTTTGTCCTATTTACGTTTGGTGACGGAGTAAGAATACTGTTCACCACCCCATATATTACCCATGGGTGATCGTACGAGACGACTAAGGGATATAAAACGCATATAACATCTATGCGAGAGAAGGAAAACTCGAAATAAAATCCACCAATCCACCAACACGTCTGACCAGTGCGGTATATTAGGTTAATTTCCCTACCATTACGGAGGAGGCCCGAGCCCAACAGTGGGACATTTATGGGCTGTGATGATGATGATGGTCCTATATAACTCTTTAATATTCTAATTAGCTCGTAACCAGTGCTTTATATAACGTTGTACATACATACCTACATACATATCATCACGCCATATCCCTTGCAGGGTAGGCAGAGAGAACAGAGTGCCAGAGAACTCTATCTCTGCATACTTCACTCGCTTCCTCAACATTCATAATTCTCTTCATACACGCTCGCCGGTTTCGGAGACTCTTGACTCCACCTTCCTTCAGTACATGACCGATCTGGTCTAGGTAGGTTAGTCTCAGTCTCCCTCGGTACCTACATCCTTCCACTTTCGCATTGTATATCTTCTTAACCAGACGTTCATTTGGCATTCTTTCCACATGTCCGAACCATCGGAGCATTCCCTTTCGCATCTTTACACCAATACTCTCTTTCATACCTACTCGCTCTCTTACGTCGTCGTTACGAATGCGGTCGGTCAGCCTAACTCCACAGATTTGCCGCAGAGATAATAATTAATAATAATATATATATATATATATATATATAGAGATAATAATAATTCCTATAACGTTGTAGACGCTTTAATATTAGTAAATTTTCCTGAAATTAAAGTACGTAGTGTAAATCCTAAATTTTTTATATGTTTTACTACAACACTTAATAAAGTGATTACGAAAAGATAGTCTAGTGTTAGGGTGAACCACCAAATCTCTAACGTCAGTAGGTTTAGTCATTTCAACTCCATCAATTTTGTATTTGTATATAATGAGATTTTTTGCCCGTGAAAAACTAACAGTTTGAAATTTTTAAATGTTGAATTGTAATCCATTATCCTTAGTCCAGTCCAAATTTGTAATATCCTCTTGTACAATTTGGTTTCCTAGTTGTAAAAGTCTTGTAACAAATTGCAGTAAATATCGTGTTCGACAAATCTTTTGTCATTAAAATTAACAGCAAGGGTTCCAACTTACTACCCTTTTTTTTTTTTTTTGGGGTGGGCTATCGACGTCGCACCCCGCCAAATCGGTCCGGGGCGACGGAAGAGGCGGCGCGCAACCCCATTGACCCACCCTGCAAGCACCTCTTCTTCGCCGTGCGAGCGGGCCACCGGTACCCGATCTTTGTCTTCGGTGGCATCCAACTTACTACCCTGGGCTATCAGCTAGCTAGCTATCATACCAGGTAATATGGTCCTGAAATTTATTCTGCGTCTTCAACACATCTTTTAAATTATCTTTATCTAATCTTTTAAATACCTAATAAAGGATGTAAGTGATATGGTATAAAACTCACCACTGTCAACATTTTGAGTAATGTAACATAACTACGTCGACAGCTTATTTATAAATGAAGTGAGCAGTATGACCTAACTGGCACTATCAACTGTGGCAACTATATGAGCCATATAATTAATGAGGTTGCTGATTATATCTTTAGTGACTGAAATCTGAGTTGCCAACTGCATTTTTGTGTGGCGGTCTCCAATACTTTTGCCGGAGAAGAAAACACTGCAACCAGTCTATACCTATTAACTTTACTTTTCGATCCGTCCTTGGATAGAGGAACAACACGATTGATATCCCACCTTTTTGAAATCACAGTCAATTTTAAGCACAGGGATGTGAAAAAGCGGTTGTGCAGCACTAAACAGAAATTCCTGAGCATGTAAGCATGAATACCTTATTTTTTTGGTTTCAGATATAATCGCCTCGATAGTCGTCAACTCCATCCACATCGGTATCCGGGCCCATATGAAGTACTTGGGCCTGGTGCTGGACGGGCGATGGGCGTTCTGGGAGCATTTCCGCCAAATTGCTCCTCGGCTGGTCGGCGCGGCGTCCGCCCTATCACGGCTCATGCCAAACGTGGGCGGACTCAGCTTTGAGGGCCGACGGCTGTATGCGGGGGTGATCCGCTCGATGGCCATGTACGGCGCACCTGTGTGGGCGAGGTCTCTGACCCTCCGGCTGAGGGCTTTTCTGTGGCGCCCTCAGAGAATCATGACGGTCAGAGCCATTCGCGGATACCGCACGGTGTCGACCGAGGCGGCAGGCGTGTTGGCCGGGACACCCATAGAGGTGGAGATGCTCTCCGACCTATACCGGCGGGTGACCTCAGTGCGCGACGCAGGTGGCTCCCCATCTCTTAGCGAGATAGCCACCTGGCGCGAGGACGCCCGCCGAGACGTCATCGCTCACTGGGCTACGCGGCTGGAGAGGCCTAGGCACGATGTTCTTACCGTAGAGGCTCTCCGGCCCGTATTGACGGAGTGGATGGAGCGGCGGCACGGAGTCCTCTCTTTCCGGTTGGTGCAGGTGTTGTCGGGGCACGGGTGTTTCGGCAAATACCTGCACAAGATCGCAAGGAGGGAGTCGACTCCGTCCTGCCACCAGTGCGGCAGTGACGAGGACACGGCGCAACACACGCTGGAGGTCTGCTTAATCTGGGCCCGGCAACGCTGTGATCTCGTCGCTGTCATCGGTGCCGACCTGACGCTGCCGGCTGTCGCGAAAGCGATGGTCGACAGCATCAGGAATTAGGACGCGGTCGCCGCCTTCTGCGAGCCTGTCATCTCGCAGAAGGAGGCCGCGGAACGGGTCCGGGTGGATTCCCGGGACCCGGGCCGCCGCTAGCGGCCGGGGCGGTGCAGGCACGAGTATCTGTGCCTGTTGCCGCCCTAACCGAGGCTTCGGGTGATCGGACCGGGGAATTGTCCGGTCACCCGACGTGAGGCCACCGCGTGAGGACGACGCCCCGACGGCGAAAGCTGTCGGGCATCGACAAGAGAGGAACCCGCAAGGTTATACCGCCGGGCGGGCCACCGAAGTCAAAGATCGGTTACCGGTGGCCCGCTCGCACGGCAAAGAGAGGAGTTTGCAGGGTGGGTCCATGGGGTTGCGTGCCGCCTCTTCTGTCGCCTCGGACGCTTTGTCGGGGCGCGACCACATCTATGGTCCACCTAGCGGAAAAAAAAAATGGCTTAAGATATAATAGTGCATGCTGTACTCGTATACCCGGCTAAAGGTAAAATTGTGCTTTTCGGTTATCATCGTACGCCTTCTTTGGTTCACTAATATTATAACATCTAAATGACAGAGTGTAGGTCAGTATTTTTAGTAAATTATGTTTTCTTTTTGAAAAGTATACTTGGATATAAATAAATAGTCGATAATGTAATAAAAAAGACGAAATATTAAAAAATGGATAATAAAAATAATAGGATACCAAGAATCGATCTGGGGACTGTCTGGATTAAGCAACTGTTCGATTTCTCAACTCCACTATTTTTCTTCATACCAGTGGCTTGCTTAATCTATCTTGATATTCTATATTTTTTATTGGCTAAAACACTGACAAAACAATATTTTCTATAAATAAATTCTAGCCAGATCGATTTATTGATCCTAAAATATCGTGCATACTAAATTTCATGCAAGTTACTGTAGGCATTTCAGACATTCTGAATGTATAGAAATATACAATAATTGCTTATTTAAAGATAAATATCTCGATGGTATTTTTGGAAAATATATTTAAACATAAAAAAAAGATAAATTAATGAAAAAAATAATAAAGATAAATTAAAAAAAATACATCAGTATATAATTATTTCTCTAAAAGGTTATGTTGAAAGTGGAAAGAAGGCAAATAACACAAACATCCATAATGTGGAGTACACATATTTTAAATTAATGTGAATAGTTTGTTAAATATTACTTAATATTGCACACACAAATGAGTCAATAAATATGTCAAGACAATAAATGTATATTTCGATTTATAGCATTATGTGTACGTGGCCTTATTGCACTTTGTGTTAAGAAACTTTTCTAGTCCAAAAATGCTTAAAGTAGTAACTATAATACAGCATTTGTAAGTTTTAGATCGAAAATCAGATAGTTAATTGTTTTGACTAGACGTTAGTCTATATATATTTTACATACATACTCACGCCATATCCCTTGCAGGGTAGGCAGAGAGAACAGAGTGCCAGAGAACTCTGTCCTTGCATACTTCACTCGCTTCTTCAACATTAATAATTCTCTTCATACACGATCGCCGGTTTCGGAGACTCTTGACTCCACCTTCTTTCAGTACGTGACCAATCTGGTCTAGGTAGGTGAGTCTTGGTCTCCCCCGGTACCTACATCCTTCCACTTTCGCATTGTATATCTTCTTAACCAGACGTTCGTTCGGCATTCTTTCTACATGTCCGAACCATCGGAGCATTCCCTTTCGCATCTTTACACCAATACCCTCTTTCATACCTACTCGCTGTCTTATGTCGTCGTTGCGAATGCGGTCGGTCAGCCTAACTCCACAGATTTTCCGTAGAGATCGCATTTCGACCGCATTAATTTTGCTTTCATGCTCTTTTCTGCATACCCAACTCTCGCTTCCATATAGTAATGTTGGGACAAGCACTGCGTTATGTATTGCTACACGTGCCTTTTGTCTGAGGTGGTGGCTACCCAGAAGATATCCCAACGCTCCGTTCACTCTATTTCCCGCATTCACTCTTCGCTCTATATTAGTAGTGTACCTCCCATCTCGGCTAAAACCACATCCAAGATATACAAATTCATCCACTTGCTCTAGTACATCGTTACCTATTTTTACTTTTCCATCTGTTCTGGCTTCATCTCTTTCAAAGACCATTATTTTGGTTTTGCTCACATTCACGCGTAGAATCCTTTTCTTATAATCTTCTGTCATTGTGTATGTTTTTAGGATATAGTTTCTATATATTTTAGGAGTAGAATATTTGTAGGTAAGATTACAAGCCGCCTTCTTATATTTGCAAAGCAAGTGAACATATTAGATTAAAGACAAAGATTCTACTAAGTCAACAAGTGAATTCCGTGAAGCACTCTTTATCACAACGTCGTAACGTAAACGTCATCTCAACGCATAAACGTCCCAACACTGGGCCCGAGTCTCTTTTATATTAAGGAAGGAAATCTACCTACTATAACCACACTGATGAGACGTATTAGTATAGGTTTTTACTGTAAGCTTGCCTTCTCTTACATATAATTACTTAATGTGTATAAATATTTATAATTATATATAGGGTACCGTAGACTACCGAAACCGCAATGCGGGTTAGGGCGTCCCCCGGAAGCGACGCGTACCGACCGACCCCCGTCGGTACGAACTTCGGCAGTTGCGGCGATGGGGGTCGCCACCCATCACGCCTTGCCCAGTCAGGTGAGTCGAGGAGAGCAGAGTGCCGGGTGGGCACGTGGAATGTAAGAGGTTGTGTGGAAGATAAGTTGCACGAGCTGATATCCGTCATGGCGAACAAACAGCTAGACGTGCTCTGTGTAACAGAGACCAAGCGAAGGGGCAGCGACACCTGCGATCTTCCTGGTGGCGGGATGGCTCTGTGGTCTGGTGTACCACAGAGCGATCGAGCCAGCATGGGGGTAGGAGTACTGTTGCCCTCTCGCTTGGCCTCAGGTGTGAAGGATTACGGAATGTATGATCCCAAACTTCTTTGGGTCCGTATAAAACTAGGTGTCACCAAAGTATTCATGGTTGTAGCATATGCTCCCGTAGGATCTTCGGTGGCATCAGACCTAGAGAAGTTTTGGGATAATGTTAGGGAAGTTCTGGATATGGCAGAAACCAGTGAACGCGTGATTGTATGCGGAGATTTGAACGGATGGGTGGGGACCAAGCGTCCCGACTATGAGGACGTACTTGGTCCATTTGGTGATAAGAGAGTGAACGACGCAGGTAGGCTCATAGCGGATGTATGCATGGAGAGAAACCTTATTGTGTCAAACATATTTTTCCAACATAAGGACATCCATATGTATACATGGAGAAGGAATGAACAGAAAAGTATAATAGATTTAATTTTGGGAGACAGTCGCCTCCGAAGTAAAATATTGGACGCAAGAGCCTATAGGGGCCACACAGTCGATACGGACCACTATCTCGTTATTGCGAGATTTAGTGGTTTGTTCAGAAAGTGGAGGCACTGGCGAGAGCGTGTCCACTTCGGAGGGCTTGAAAGAATAAAGGTTGAAAGGTTGCAAGATGAGTGTATAAGAGAAAAGTATGCAGAGGGTGTCCGAGAACGGCTGACGAAAGCAAACCAGCCGTAATCAGACATTGAAGAATGCTGGAGAGTATTGAAAGAGAGTATGGTAGATACAGCGAAAGAAGTATGTGGAAGTTCAAAGAAGCATAGAAAAACAAATGGTGATGCATGGTGGGATGCGGAAGTAGCAGCTTCTGTAGAGCAAAAGAAGAAAGCGTGGCTGGACTATGTCTCTTCTTTGAATCTGAATGACAGTATGACTGAACAGAAAAAAGAAATATATCGGCAATGTAAGAATGACACCAAGGCCTTAGTGAAAGAGAAACGTGACAGAGCAAGTATGAATGCAGAAGATAGGCTGACTAAAAACTTTGAGGTTAACACCAAACTCTTTTGGAGGGAGGTGAAGAAGTCTCGGGGTGGTTGGTCAGCCTTCAGAATGAATAAAATAAGGTCTAAGGTGGAGACATTCTTACACAAACACAAGACGTGTTAAGCCGATGGAGTGAATATTTTGGCGATATGTATGCGGATGCTACGGTTGGCGCCGGTGTCGCATGTGGTTTAGTAGATCAACATTCGACAACGGCGTCCTTCGATGGCATGGTATGGATAAAGTTGAATGGGCGATAAGAAGTTTGAAAAATGGTAAGGCAGCGGGCATTGATATGGTGTCTGCCGAGATGATCAAGCTTGGTGGCTCCTGTGTCTGGGAGGCGTTCCTGTTGCTCCTCAATTTATGTTGGAGCTCGGGAATGGTTTCCGGGGACTGGAATAGCGCAGTCATCGTGCCATTGTTTAAAAATAAGGGTTCACGTTATGACTGCGCAAATTACAGAGCCATAAGCTTGACCAGTTTGGCAGCAAAAGTGTATGGTAAAATTATTGAAAGGAGAATGAGGATGGTGTCCGATGGTTTACTGTGTGAGACACAAGGAGGTTTCAGGAGTGGAAGGGGATGCATGGATCAAGTGTTCTTTCTGCGCAGCATTGTGGAGAAGCATCTGGCTCTAGGTCAGAGGGTTTTCTGCAGTTTTGTGGATCTGGAGAGAGCATTTGACACAGTTGTACGAAAGGCACTTTGGGACATTTTACCGGAGTATGGTATTAACGGTAAACTGCTACAGGCTGTGCAGTCTAGTTACATGGGCTGTAGAGCCTGTGTGCGGCTGGATGATGGAATGTCGCCTTGGTTTGTCGTCAATAACGGCGTTAAGCAGGGGTGCGTTCTGTCAGCCAGGCTGTTTATCATATATCTGGATAAATGTCTCCAAAGGTTGAACGATATGAATGTGGGAGTCTAGATGGGCGACTCAGTGGTCACTGCTCTGCTTTATGCAAATGATGCAGTCCTGCTGTCACAGTCAGCGACTGACCTGCAGACCCTAGTCGACAGAATGACAGAAGATTGAAAGAAAAGGGGTCTACGCGTGAATGTGAGCAAAACCAAAATAATGGTCTTTGAAAGAGACGAAGCCAGAACAGATGTAAGAGTAATAATAGGTAATGATATACTAGAGGAAGTGGATGAATTTGTATATCTTGGATGTGGATTTAGCCGAGATGGAAGGAACACCACTGATATAGAGCGAAGAGTGAATGCGGGACATAGAGTGAACGGAGTGTTGGGGCAACTTCTCGGCAGCCACCACCTCAGCCAGAAGGCACGTGTAGCAATACATAACGCAGTGCTTGTCCCAACATTACTATATGGAAGCGAGAGTTGGGTATGCAGAAAAGAGTATGAAAGTAAAATTAATGCGGTCGAAATGCGATCTCTGCGGAAAATCTGTGGAGTTAGGCTGACCGACCGCATTCGTAACGACGCCGTAAGAGAGCGAGTAGGTATGAAAGAGAGTATTGGTGTAAAGATGCGAAAGGGAATGCTCCGATGGTTCGGACATGTGCAAAGAATGCCGAACGAACGTCTGGTTAAGAAGATATGCAATGCGAAAGTGGAAGGATGTAGGTACCGATGGAGACCGAGACTAACCTACCTAGACCAGATCGGTCAGGTTCTGAAGGAAGGTGGAGTCAAGAGTCTCCGAAACTGGCGAGCGTGTATGAAGAGAATTATGAATGTTGAGGAAGCGAGTGAAGTATGCAGAGATAGAGTTCTCTGGCACTCTGTTCTCTCTGCCTACCCTGCAAGGGATATGGCGTGATGATATGTATGTATGTATGTAAATATATACATCAGCAACTTAGAGAATTTCGTTAGAAGAATTTTAATTAAAACAAAAATCTTGTCAACTTGAAAATAACTTCTAAACAGTTAATGAATATTTATAAATATAGATTAAGAAAGTTTGTTTGACGTAGAATCACATATAATATGAACGTTTGAATTTTACTCGTTGTTTTATATTGCCACTCCTCAAAAAACTGTTTTCTTTTTATTGCTTATGGTGGCAAACGGGCAAGCAGCACTGATGGTAAGTGTTACTGTCGCCCATGTACCTTTGCAATAATCAAGGTTATAATTAGGCCGCTGCCTACCATTACAATCCCCAAACCCACCCAGTTGTGCTTCCGGCTCTCTCTCTCTCACCGAACGAAGCGCAGTAGCGTATTACTATTACTCAGACGTCGATCTTCTGCGAGAGTGTGGTACTACAGCGGATGGATCGGCCCGCGGCTGTAGACCGAGAACTGTCTACAGCTTGGTCCTACCACTAATAAAAATGATGTATTTTACCACATTCTAAGCAAATATTAAATTAAGGTTCATTATGAAAATATAGATGTTAGGCTCTCACTCGTATCGGTGGCCCGCTCGCACGGCGAAGAAGAGGTGCTTGTAGGGTGGGTCAATAGGGCTGGACGGAAGGACTATGAAAATTATAGAATGGCAATTATTGGAAAAAAATCTAATTACCACTGGAAGCCAGAAGAAAGCCTACAAACAATTAAATACTGAGAAAAAATGGATACCTACATTGAAAACGCAGAGTGCAACAGCCAAACCACAAACGCGAAAGCATTTAATTAACATTGCTTCAGCATTTTACCAAAATCTCTACCAAACGAAGGACAGTGAAAAAAGTGAATATCAGAAATACGAAAAACAAATTAGCAAACCCGTCAATCCTTTTAACCATAGAGAAATAACGAAAATTATTGAAAAATTAAAAACAGAAAAAAGTCCAGGTCATGATAACATCCCTAACGAAGCCATAAAAGTTGGGAAAAATATACTAATTGGTCCAATCACAATTTTGTTTAACAAAATACTCTCAATACAAGAGATACCTAAGAATTGGGGTGAATCGCGAATAATACTGTTATACAAGAAAGGAAATCCTTCAGATATTAACAATTATCGGCATATAAACTTATTGCCAACCTTGTATAAATTGTTTGCCATGTGTCTGGAAAAAAGAATATCGATGAGTATAGAGAGAAAACAGCCAGTGGAACAAGCCGGTTTTCGTTCGGGCTACTCGACCATTGACCACATCCACACACTGGATCAAATGGTGGAAAAACACCAAGAATACAATGAGCCACTTTATCTTGCATACATTGATTACGAAAAAGCATTTGACTCAATTTCGCATGAGAGCATATGGCAAGTGTTTTCACATCAAGAGGTACCACAGACTTACATAAATATTTTAAAAGATATATATAAGAAAAGTACAAGTAGAGTGAAACTGGATAGACTTGGACCAAAAATATATATATGAAGAGGAGTAAAACAAGGAGATTCTTTGTCTCCAAAAATATTTATAGCTGTTCTCCAAGACATAATGAAAGATCTAGAATGGAGTAAAAAAGGGATAAAAATAGATTCAGAGTTCTTGAGCAACCTAAGATTTGCGGATGATATACTCCTATTTTCGAAAACACCGAAACAGCTCGAGACAATGATGAGAGAATTAAATAGCGCTAGCAAGAAAATTGGTTTACAACTAAATACGTCAAAAACTAAAATTGCTACAAATAGTATACATGAACCTATAATAGTGAACGAAACAGCTATAGAATATGTCGATAGTTATACATATCTTGGGAAACAAATATCGTTTAAAAAATCAAGACAGCAAGATGAATTAGAGCGTCGTATCAACATAACATGGAGGAAATACTGGAGCTTTAAAGAAATTTTAAAAGCTAAACTTCCTATAAAAATCAAAAAGAAGATAATAGATTCGTGTTTGTTGCCCTGCCTGTCATATGGAGCACAGACTTGGGTTTTCCATAATAAAATAAAAAATAAAATACGTTCTAGCCAGCGCGCTATGGAGCGTAGTGTTTTAGGTATTAAGCTTATGGATAAACAAAAGAGTGAAGATATTCGTAAAAAAACGAAATTAATAGATGCACGAGATTATGCTCTACAGTTAAAATGGAAATGGGCAGGCCACATAGCACGAATCACAGATAAGAGATGGACAAAACGTGTTACGGAATGGACGGGTCCTACTGGAAAAAGGAGTAGAGGAAGACCGAAAGTCCGCTGGATCGATGAAATAAAGAAAATAGCTGGGAGAGACTGGATGCTAGAAGCACTTTACAGAAAGAAATGGCAACAGTTGGAGGAGGCCTATACCCGGAGCGGGGCCATGTCACAGGAATAATAAAAAAAAAACCGGAGGTGTCAAGGGACACCCGGATGGAACGAAGTTCTATTTTAATTATATAATTTTTTTCTGCCTTAAGCGATTTTCATCGTTATATTTTAGCCAATTTGCAAAATATCTTTATAAATTATAGCCTATGTGTTATTCTGATGTGCAAGCTATATTACTATAAATTTCATCAAAATCCATTCAGTAGTTTTTACGTGAAAGAGCAACAAACATGTTCACATCCATACATTATTACAAACTTTCACGTTTATAATATTAATAATAGGATATACAATTCCACTAGACTACCAAAACTTTTCGGCCCCGAGCTCGAACGCGAGCCGGCCACGCGGCCCGGTCACGGGCGAAAATAATTTCGTTGCGCATTATTTTGATTTTGCTATATCTCTTAAAGTATTGATTTAATTTGCATGGTCTGAAGGAAAAAAAAATATCTTCATGAAATGCTCAAGCCAACTAATGTATTTAAAATGATAAGGATTAATACAGTATTTGTGGAAATAGCTTTTCAATTATCGTTTTATAATAGGCCATTTTTTAAAGTATTAAAATGGATATAGTATGTTATCCTTAACAGATAGGCATATACCATCGCGGACTTTTTTGTAGGCCTTTTTAAGCTGTATAATACTGTAGTACTTTATTTTGATCTATTTCGTAGGGTTCAGCCAGCGTTTGCAATGTAAGCGCAAAATAATGTGTTTATTTACGACATCACATTAGAAACCTCTAAAATTATCAGTGTTTCTCTAGTACATTATGCATATATTATACATATAAACCTTCCTCTTGAATCACTCTATCTATAAAAAAAATCGTCGCGACACCACACTGTTCAATGCGAAATAGAAATGAAAATATCTGGCTTGCTTTCTATAAGAGAGCCGACGAGCGACGCCGCACAGCTTACAATAGCTTACTATAGCAAAAAGTGTCGTGACAACTTTTCGTAAGAATTTTTTCCGTCTAGCCCCCTTTCACAACGCGCGATAAGGAACTTCGTTCCAAAAAAAGAATATATATATATGTATATATATATGTATACATGGATATACAATTCATATTTCATTTATATTATAACTTGTATATAGAAAACATGGAAATAAAGGCTATATTATTATTATTATTATATCCCTTGCAGGGTAGGCAGAAAAGACAGGGTGCCAGAGTACTCTATCCTTGCATACTTCACTCGCTTTTCTCAGCATTCATAATTCTCTTCATACACGCTCGCCGGTTTCGGAGACTCTTGACCCCACCTTCCTTAGGTAAACCCTAAGATATTATAGTTTGAACCTTATGGTTTGGTCATACTCACTGAAAAGATAAATTAAAAAAAAATGTAAATTTAAAAATTAATAATAAAATCTGCTTGCGAGACCCGCTCCAGATAGCTATATCTGGAGCGGGTCTCTCCTTACCCGTGAATGCAGTTGAGGAGAGTGTGACGGATAGATCTGATTTTGTATTTCACCTTTAAAAGTTGAATCCTTGCTTGGGGGGGCATCTCACTGGAATTATTAGTTACTAAACATGTATGTATACATACAGTTTTAATTAAATTATGTAATTTAAAATATGACGAGTTCGCTGAGTTTCTTGTCAAATCTATTCAGTTTGCGGCAACCTTCCGATCTGGTAGTAGATTATTTTGAATTGATTAAACAATAAAGTTAAATTGTAAATATATAAGTGCCTTTATGGAGCTTATGCATAGTAAATGATTTGACTTGATTTATATAAATAAAATCCTATTGAATAGCAGTATATTCTTCTTGATCGTTTTTATTTCTCATTATATAGAATCTAGTTATCCGTGTGGTGACGGATTTAGTACTATTCATCACCCCATATCTTACCCGTGGGTGATCGTACGAGACGACTAAGGGATATAAAAACGCATATAACATCTATGCGAGAGAAGGAACATTCGAAACAAAACCCTATACCAACACGTCTGACCAGCGCGGTATAGTAAGTTAATTTTCGTCCCATTACGGAGGAGGCCCGAGCCCAACAGTGGAACATTTGTGGGCTGTGATGACAATGATGAGAATCTAGTTGAACGGTAACAAGTTCTAGTACTAAATTGGTCAGCGACGCGACGCAAACTGACATGCTCGCAAAATCTGATGGTGAAAGGCCATCAACGCATGTGTTCCACACCAACGCCTACCCATTTTCCACGAGAGTACAGGCATCATCATCGTCATGCACCACACCATTATGTTCTTTAACAATCGGTACACCGGCGCGGACAAAAGCTACATAAATAATTTTATTAATTTTGGCATGCCTTGATATTCTATCTGCGTTTCTATCATATGACATGCCATGTTGTTTGGGACTATCATCAAATTGCCATTTGTTAATGGCACTAAGATGGAGAAAAGTATGATACACTCACAGTAGTAAATCAATATCAAGTTCGACGAAGTACGTGGTAACATTTGAGCATATATGGACTGAAAATGTGTCGTACATTTAAGACATTCCACAACAGATCCTTTTATTATTAGAGAATTCATGTGAGTGAATAGCACTTTTCACAAAAACGTAGATTAAACAAGGATCTATTCATCCACCAGCTCGTAGACGTCCATCGTTAGAAATAGACACCCCTATGAAAAAGCCAGGTTGCGTTGGTCGGATGGGCTTGATATGCTATGCTGACGATACGCTCTCCACCTCACTCACAAAAGGAGATAAAGACGTAATAGCTATGATTGGCAGGCGGATTGGCGATCGCAGATAATTTTTAATCGCCCACTAACTGCTGCTACTTACCCATTCTTCTAGAAAATTAACTGGTTTTTACAACTTGCCCGAGGAAGCAGGAAATTGTGATCCTTAATATTCTTAATGCGTTAACAAACAGGAAGAATTAGGTAACTACAGGACAATTTGTGTACACAAGCGATAAGGTTATGCAAATATAATATCAGCAATCATTAAAATTATATCCTTTTCCACAAATTTGCCTCAAAATTTAATAGTTATATTTTGTATATAAAAGAGCCATACCAGTTTAAACCACGCATTCTGAGCGGGCAAGCAACCACTCCTGTTCCATATAACAAAATCCATATTCATATTTTGAATTAGTTTTGTTGTTTTGTTTCTTTCTTTTTTGTTCTTAATTTTGTAATAATGAACTATTTTGCGTTATATATAATTGCTTTATGTATTTCGTTTGGAGACGCGTCTTATGATGGTAAGTAATTTTGGTATTTTCAATATGTACACACGTTCACACACATTATATATATATATATATATATATATATATATATATATATATATATATATATATATATATATATATATATATATATATATATATATATATATATATATATATATATATATATATAATATAATATATAAGCGACGGATGAGAGACGATTACATGTAGCGGAGATGCGAATGTTGAGATGGATGTACGGTGTGACGAGAATGGACAAGATAAGGAATGAGCGTATAAGAGAATGTTTGAAAGTAGCGCCAGTGACGGATAAGTTAAGGAGTGAACGTTTGAGCTGGTATGGACATGTGATGAGACGGGATGAAAGTAATGTTGCGAGGAAGGTTTTGAGTATGAATGTTGAAGGCTTTAGGCGTAAAGGGAGACCAAAGAAAAGATGGATGGACTGCGTGAAGCATGATATGTATAAACAGGTAGTGACTACAGAGATGACGTCTGATAGGGATGTATGGAAAAAGAGGACATATTGCGTCGACCCCAAGTGGTTGGGATAAGAGAATATAATGAGAATGATGATGAGATATATATATATATATATATATATATATATATATATATATATATATATATATATATATATATATATATATATATATATATATATATATATAGTCTCGGGGTGGTTGGTCTGCCTTCAGAATGAATAAAATAAGGTCTAAAGGTGGAGACATTCTTACACAAACACAAGACGTGTTAAGCCAATGGATTGAATATTTTGGCGATATGTATGCGGATGCTACGGTTGGCGCCGGTGTCGCATGTGGTTTATTCATCAACATCAACAACGGCGTCCTTCGATGGCATCAGTATGGATGAAGTTGAATGGGCGATAAGAAGTTTGAAAAATGGTAAGGCAGCGGGCATTGATATGGTGTCTGCCGAGATGATCAAGCTTGGTGGCTCCTGTGTCCGGGAGGCGTTCCTGTTGCTCCTCAATTTATGTTGGAGCTCGGGAATGGTTCCCGGGGACTGGAATAGCGCAGTCATCGTGCCTTTGTTTAAAAACAAGGGTTTACGTTATGACTGCGTAAATTACTGAGCCATAAGCTTGACCGGTTTGGCAGCAAAAGTGTACGGTAAAATTATTGAAAGAAGAATGAGGATGGTGTCCGATGGTTTACTGTGTGTGACACAAGGAGGTTTCAGAAGTGGAAGGGGATGCATGGATCAAGTGTTCTCTCTGCGCAACATTGTGGAGAAGCATCTGGCTCTAGGTCAGAGGGATTTCTGCAGTTTTGTGGATCTGGAGAGAGCATTTGACACGGTTGTACAAAAGCAACTTTGGGACATTTTACCGGAGTATGGTATTAACGGTAAACTGCTGCAGGCTATGCAGTCCAGTTACATGGGCTGTAGAGCCTGTGTGCGGCAGGATGATGGAATGTCGCCTTGGTTTGACGTCAATATCGGCGTTAAGCAGGGGTGCGTTCTGTCAGCCAGGCTGTTTATCATATATCTGGATAAATGTCTCCAAAGGTTAAACGATATGAATGTGGGAGTCCAAATGGGTGACTCTGTGGTCTCTGCTCTGCTCTATGCAGATGATGCAGTCCTGCTGGCATAGTCAACGACTGACCTGCACACCCTAGTCGACATAATGACAGAAGATTGTAAGAAAAGGGGTTTATTAATTGTTAAAACGTTACTTTTTCTTATTTTACAATTTATTATGACAGATAACGTTTAATCATTTTTTATAATTTCTTGTACCCACTATTTATTTATGTTTTTATTTAAAATAAAGTCTAAGGGCCTCTTCTAAGGAAATAATCTTTGTATCGCGGGGAACTTTACAAACATGCAATTAGCGCAGACAAATTACACCCACACTCAGAACAACACTTTGTGAATCGCACAAAGTATTGTCCAGCGTGGGAATTGAACCCACGGCACTGGGACGGAAGGTCGATATCTTAACCATTACGCCATCTGTGCAGTCAAAATATACTTTGTCTCAATATATTTAACAGCCTATTAACGTCTATTGTTGAACATAGGACTCCCCGCGAAGGGAGAATTGATATGGTATGACAAGCATGTAGACCATATGGTCACTCACTATTCGCATATTTAATTGTTACCACCTATTCTGGGTCAAAACTATAAAAAAATATATTATTATTCTCCTACTCTTATCCCAATTACTTGGGGTCGATACAATATGTACTCATCTTTCATAGTACTTATTGTAAAAGTTATTGGCAATAGTTTTATGACCGGACGCCTGGCAGACGTCAACACTCTTTGGTAATGTAATTGTTGACCAAACGGCATCAGATGAAGTTGGCCCAGGTCGTTATAAGGCTCTTAGTCGTTTCTTACGACATCAACGAGCAAAGTAAGGGTTGGTAGTATTCGTAGCCGCTACTACACAGCTAAAATCTATAAAAAAAATAGGGTAATTTAAAAAATAATGTAATTTAAAGATCATTTTATTCACTTTTTCTAATATATAGTAAGCCGCCTCTTAAAAGTCAATAATTAGCAATATGCATTCTGAGTCTTCTTGTTAGATCTCTCTCGGTATGGCCGTATTTTGATTCGGTAGTAGCTTATTAGATTTGTCAGCTTTAAATTAATAAATTGCTATAATATAATACCTAATTACCCTAAATCTAAATTTTAATAATAATTAAAGAAATACAATATTATTTTTTTATATAAAATCGTTTATTATTTTGTGTTAGCAATGATTTTGTATCAAAAAGTGGAAAATGTTTAATAACTATAGTTCATCTAATCTAAGAAGTGCATTTTGACGTTTTGCATTTTTTAATACTCAATAACCTTGGTCAAACGTATACACATGACTGCAAAAATAAATGAGAAATCTTAAAGAACTATTAAGTTTTTTACAGAAATAACGTTGCGGGTGACTTTCTTGTATAACAATCTAATGTGAAACTCGTAAACCTAATTTAAAATTAAAATAACATGGTAAATGGTAATTGTTATTGACGATCTTACAATGTCACGTCATCGCGTTCTATACAGTAGTGCTTGACAACTTCCAATTCACGAATATTCAAATAATCGGTAAAAATATTATAATAATATAATTAATCGAATAGTAATTTTGGCAGAGATGTATATTTCGACAATTTATTGATAATGAAATAATTATTAATCTTTACGACGATGATAATTCAAGTAAAAGTAGTGATTCTGAATAAATATTAGCTATTTTCAAATCCAGTTTTCGATTTTACTTAACCTAATCCTACAAAATATGATGAATAGATTTTATGCTGAAATAAGTAAATTTGTTTAGTATTAATTTAGCACTTAATTTATTCATCTCCTTTTTGAAAAATATAAATAAACCGATTATTAATTAAAAAGAATCAATATCGATTTCTCACTAAAATCGGATATTTTCGATAGCGATTATTTGGTTCACATACCTAGACAACTTACTCCGACAGCTGTCAAAGTGCACTTCTCAGATTAGATAGACTATAATAGGTTTTTTTTTGGCACGAATGTGGAAATGTCATGTCACGCTCTTGTATTACATTCATTTCTTTAGTGCTTTGTAGTGTTATATTGAATAATTTTGCTGGTATTTTATAGAATATGGTACAGCTAAAGTGCTGAAGTGGCATATGGTATAATAGTGGTTTACGTGTATTCTCATATTTTGCCCAAAATTCCCAAGAAAACCATTGATTTGGTTATCAGCGCCTTACTGATGGACAATGACTATTAAGACTATACAATATGAAGAAGTATTAAGTAATATATGAAAAAAATAAGACTTGGCTGTATGGGCTTTGATCCCTTTGCCTGACCGAACGGACGAACAAAACGACAAAAAATTAATGACTAATATTGTAGAGGGTAGATCAAAAAACCTTTATAATAACAATGACTTGTTAGATACGAGTCAACTTAGACCTACTAAGACTAAACGCTGGAAAGTGTTTGAACGACGTCAAATCAAAATTCAAATCCAAATACGATATAACCTGTAAAAATAGATTTAATTCAAATAATTAATACTCATATAAACATCAGAAATCATTAATTATTATTACATTTTAATTTGCATGTAGCTATGACTTTGCATCAAATAATATGCATACAAAGTAACGTGTATTAAAGAAATAAATATGCACGTTATATTGATTTATTGCTTTTTTTATTGCTTATGGTGGCAAATGAGCAAACAGGACCCGTGATGGTAAGTTTCACTGCCGCCCATGGACCTTTGCAATACCATGGGTATAGCTTAGGCCGCTGCCCACCAATAAAATTCCCAAACCTACCCAGTTGGCCTGCCAGCTCTCTCGCTCATCGAATGAACCATAACAGCACATTGCCATTACTCAGACGTCGATCTTCAGCGAGAGTGTGGTACTACCCCGGACGGGCCGGCCCGCGGCTGTAGACAGAGAACTATGTACAGCGTGATCCTACCACTATTGTTATCTCAAAAGTAACCAAATGAGTTTAAACCTAATGAGTCTATAGATTGTTAAGATTCTATAGATGATAAGTTATTTGCTTATTCGACTGTTTGTATTCAAAAATGTTTAAATAGTAGGTAATTGCAAAAAAAAATTGTGTTTTTTGTTCTTCTAATTAATAAATTTCAGAATTGTCTAATAGAACTTAGCACCTATTTAGATCTCAAATATTTTGTTGAAGAAATAGATAACTACGATATAATTATGTGGCCAGACCATACATAGCTTGCCAATAAAAAAAAACAATAGGCAGTCATGGGGACTGCCGATAGAAGGGAAAACTATTAACTTAAGACTAATTGAAATAATAATAATTTTCTAATTTTTATATAAAAATAAAAAATATTATCGAACATCTAGGAATCGGTTTTACCACGCTAGTAAGATAACCTTTAAACCACAATGATACTCATTTCATGACATAAAGGTTAAATATTAAAAATACAATTAAAAATTAGCATGTCGGTGACGCGAACCTATAAGTTTTTCCCCTCCAAAAACGCTCAACGCGCCTAAAGAAGTTTTCACATAGCTATACATATACTATTAGCATTAGCATGTCGGTGACGCGAACTTATAAGTTTTTCCCGTCCAAAAACGCTCAACGCGCCTAAAGAAGTTTTCACTTCAAAAATAACAACAATAGGTCTCAATCTAATTTATATACACAATAATACGGCTACACATATTTCATACATATACGAGTATACATAGCAGAGAGGTAGCGCTACGGATTGCCACAAACCACGATCCTGACATACCTCCATCGCTTCATTCACACTCATCACAGTCTGCATGCATGCTCTACGATTACGCGTACTCTTAATCTGACCTTTCGCGAACACATCTTCAATTTGATCCAGAAAAATACGACGCGGTCTTCCCCTTGTAATCGTCCCACTAAAACTCGCTTTGTATACTTGCTTAGTCAACCTTTCTTCACTTATTCTTTCCACGTGTTCAAATCACCAGCATATCTTTTTTTATCTTTGTCGCTACATCTTCATTCACACCATATTTCATATTATTGTGATAAAACAAATAGAATAAAAGTATGGCGATATTATATCAAATTTACTTATGTATTTTAAATTTATGGATTTTGTGAATATTTATCATCGCTTATATAATAAAATCATGATTGTTTTTTCTTAATTATCAGGTATTGTTAATACGACAAGGATTGAGCCAGAAACAGCAACATTTAAAGAAGAAAGTTTTACGAATACGTAGGTATCACTTTATTTGCTTATATTTAGTAGTGACCGATATACTTTATTATGCTATATACACACTTTTTACTGTTAAATTGAGGATATTTTCAATTGAATTTATGTATCTGAATGAATTGAATGATGAATTTACAAATATCCATCCATAGATTTGACAAGTGGATCTATATATAGGTATACCTCTCATTTATAAAATCATCGACGTTCATCATCTTCCATTGATGCTTACATCGTTGTTACTGTAATTACGGAGTGTGCATCTTTAGTGATCCGTTTCAGTGTAACACGAAATCATTTTCAAAGTTTCATTGTTCTACTTCCAATGGTATGTATGTTTTCTTCTCTATATAGAGAAGTGGTTTAGAATATAATGTATTACGATCCATTACTTTTCTAAGAGAGTCATAGAAAACCTTGGCTATGTGAGCGTCAGTAGCACTTTCCTCTCCTAAGTAATTCGTAATACGCGTGCCAAATGTACCGATTGTGACATTATCACTCTTTCATGAGTAGCCGCATGTAATAGTAGAATTCGATAGGCTGATGAATAGATCGAGATTTGTGGTGATGTCAGTCAGTTAGCCCAACAATGAAGTCCATTCACGTAATGAATAGGTTATAGAAAAAGGGATTATCAGACAATTGAATCGTAACTAGACCTATGTTCGCTATAAACAACTATATAATACATGTCATCATTAACTCAGCTCATTTAGATTCAACTGCTGTATTCTAGCCTCTTATATAATAGGAGGGCATTTGTTACTATACCCTGATGGTTAGACGGATATGTGGTATTATTTCGAGTTTAACTTTTCTTGCACGTATGTTATATATATTGTGCCTTAACCGTCGGAGAATCATCCCCGGAGAAAACAGGGGTGAATTTTTGTCACCGTACATCAAGATCGTACATATACATTTATGTAATATCAATGATTTGACGTGGATATCGTAACGGACCGCATTAATTACTCATTCGGCCATAGCGGGTACAGGCCCTGGTAGCTATAATGTACTATTTTCATGGAAACTAGTAGACGAAAACTAATCTGAATATTTTCAAATCTATTTTCTATTTATAATTATTTCATAGTAATCTCAACTATTAATATTAAAGAAGCAAATCGTACTCATGTATATTATTTATTTTATAGATCTGATGAAAAGATTACCACAAATGAAGAAAGCTGGGTGACAACAACAATTAAATATGACGAAGGTATTTATTAAAACACATTACTTGCAACTTAACCTATATAAGGTTAGACGACTTAAATATACCTGCTCTGAGCACCGAGAATAGTTTTTGGATTTTTATATAGATAGCAAAATACAGTTAGCAGTGGGATTAATGTGAGCGAATATCCGCGTATTATAATAGCGTACTTGATAGTTCATTTCTAAATTCATATATTTTTCAGATGTGGATGAATGTGCGACTGGACAACACAATTGTTTACCAAATTCCCAGAAGTGCGTAAATACGGTGGGATCTTACCATTGTGTGCAAAGATTACCATGTGGTACTGGATATTTACTGGATGATGCTACTGGTGAATGCCTAGGTAATTTTGAAAATATTATTTTTTTTTTTGCCGTGAAGGTATATATGAATTGTAAAGGTAATAATGAATTTGAACAAGGTTATCTTAAAAATTTCCATGTGGTGACGAAAAATACAAGTCACCACCACTGAGGGTGAGGTAAAAAAGGACTAACGGCTATAAAATGCAGATAAACATGTATGTAAGAAGAAAACAACTTGAAATAAAACCCTGCACCATCCTGTTGAGGAGAGCGATGCAATGTATCAATTTACCTCTTGTTATGGAGGAGCCTCGAGCCTACCAGTGAAACGTGTGTGAACTGAGTTGATTATGTCGCAAAATCTTTGCACCAAGCTATGCCAGTTGAATTTAGTTTGCTGTTATCATATTGTAGTCATACCGTACTATTACCATACTATTACTGTACAATTTACCTTCATGTGGCTGCTGGTTACCTGCCATCAAAGTCGTTAAAAAGTTAAGTAGGCAGTAGGCGTCAAATAGGCAATTGATATTAGTGAAAACTCGGTCTACCATGCTCTATTCTTCTTTCACGATTATTAATCCAAGAAAATATGTACGGCGACTACAAATTAATTAATTAATTGGAATAAGATGAAGGTTAACAAGCCGTATTTATACGTGGTCAAATGATAACGAAAAGAGAATTTTCAATTCGGGCCTATTTCTAGGCTATTTGAACCCTTAGATATTATAGGGAGTAGCGCAAAATGGTTGTTTGATTTATGGATGATGAAAATAACAATAAAATCTAATTTGATTCTCAGACATCGACGAATGTGCATTAAATATACACCACTGCGAACCTAAACGTACTTGCTACAATACTGAAGGATCCTTTCATTGTGTACGTCAAAAATCAACAACTGAGCAAATATTACAGTCTGAACATCAGGATTATGAGTAAGTATATAAGTATAAGTAAGTATGTCTGGTTAACTACTCTACACCAGATGGCACTTCAAAAAGCCTGTTCTATATATCAAACGATGAAACTGACGAAGAAACGCATAACTTAAAGCAACAAATTGAAAAATTAAGTGAGCAGTTACGTGCTGCACATCAAGAAATAAATAATCTTTCTTTAGAAAATAGCGAACTCAAACTTACAATCGAAAACTTAAATAAAAAACAAGACTTGATGATTAGAGCTACTAAGAAAATTTCTAGCGAAATACTTACACCAAGTAAAAATAAAAAACATGCTTCGTGTAG
This sequence comes from Lymantria monacha, assembly GCA_905163515.2. Classification (NCBI taxonomy): domain Eukaryota; kingdom Metazoa; phylum Arthropoda; class Insecta; order Lepidoptera; family Erebidae; genus Lymantria; species Lymantria monacha. The sequence goes on along the minus strand of LR991107.1, from coordinate 4,865,413 downwards.
GACCTTGAAACAGCCATGTAAACAATATGTGGAACTATCCCAAACAGACAAAAAAAAGGGAGGAACAACTAAGTTTAACTGAGGTTGCACCTAGAACTTTTACCGTGCGAGTTTCAGATAAGCTATGACACCCAAAATTGTGCATAATAAGCAGTAACAAGAGAAACAAGATATTATTAATGGCTCAAAATACATTTCCGAACTATAATATTATATATGTCACTACCTCTCAACAGACTGCGGATTAACGAACTTAATTGACAACTTAGAATTAAAAGTTAAGGATTATACCATGAAAGACTATTGTGTAATATTCATAGGCGATAACGACTTCAAAAAGACATATAACTACTCTGAACTGATAAGCAATTTACGGGAAAGACTATTGACAATTAAACACACAAATGTTATCCTTTGTTTGCCAATATTCAAATGTCATCCTTATAGTACTATGCATAACTGGAGAATTGAAATGTTTAATTATTTACTTTATCATGACATGCAAATCTATAACTATGCAATAATATTTGACTCTAATTTAAATTTGTCATATGACTATACCATGTTCTCTAAATATAACGGTGTGCTTAATAATCGAGGCATGGTGAATATTTTTCATAACTTAAAATATTTAATTGAACCATTAGCTGTAGAACCTTACAATAACACTATTTATGCGAATACAAAGAGTACAAAGGTTGATAAATATACTCAATATGATGAAATGAAATACTATAATATAGATAATGACACCTTTTTTCGTTAATAATTTTTTCTATGTACTTCATCAGAACATTGCTGGTTTATTAAATTAAGCTGAAGCTCTCTCTGTATCATTGTCCAATTTGGTAGATAAAAAACGAAGTATAGACGTAATATGCTTAACCGAGCACTTCATTATCTCTGGTTATGAAACTCATGTTCACATACCAAATTATATTTTAGCCACGTGTTTTTGTAGAAGTAGTTGTAAAAGAGGTGGAACATGTATCTTAGTAAAAATAGGTCACGTTTTTAAAGAAATACCTGAAATAGCCTTATTATCTTTAAGTGGGATTTTTGAATGTTGTGCAATAGAAATATATAAAATGGCAATCATATGTATTTATAGAGTGCCATTACAAAGATATATAAAAGTTTTCTTACATAAGTTAGAACAAATCTTAGTACAAATTAGTAAAAAGAAAAAATATGATAATATAATAATAACTGGCGATTTTAATATTGATGTATTAAAAAATAATATTAGTACATTGGAGCTAAAATGTTTATTACAAAACTTTAATTTAGTACTAGCCCTTGAGTGTCCAACAAGATTAATAACTCAAACATGTATTGACAATTATGCTCATAGTTTTTAAAAATGTTGGAGGGCCGATGTATTGGATTTAGCTTTATCCGATCATACAGCTCAAATTTTAGAATACCCCGTGAACAAAAGAAATTTGTTAAAATACTGGCGCAAGAGACAAATAGACTATGCGCCTGAAAATATAGTAAAATTTAGAAACTATATATCAGAACTTAAATTTGATGATATATACTGCACTGAGGATGCAAATATGGCATTTGATTTATTCTTTGATCAATTTAATCTTTTCTATAAATTGTGTTTTCCATATAAGACTGTAATCATAACACCAAATAGTAAACCTAAGTGGATTTCACGAGGCATAAAAACGTGCAGTAAAAGAAAAAGAACACTTTTATGGCTTGCTAGAATCAGACCAACTGCACAAAATAAACAAGCTTACATTAGGTACTCGAAGCTTTTTAAGAAAATTATAAAACTCACAAAACGGGCACAAAATATTCATAAAATAAATACTTCATATAATAAAACTAAAACGACATGGCAAATAATCAATAATAATAAATTTATGAGCCCAAAGGATCTATACAAAAATTGACTGTAAATAATAATACTATGACTGATCCGTTCTCTATAGCAAATAGCTTCAATGACTATTTTGTTGATAAAATCATGCCGCTGATGCAATCTAGGACAAATGCTACATCATCAATACCACACAGAAAAAAATCTATGTTCATGGCACCAAGTATACCACAAGATATACTGAAAATAATTAAAAACATTAAAAATACTAATAGTGTGGGTTATGATGGCATTTCTACAAAAATAATAAAATCTGTGGGTGACCTTATATGTGGACATCTCAGTCATATACTCAATCTTTGTATATGTCAAGGGGTTTATCCAGCAAAATTGAAAATTTCGGTTATAAAGCCAATACACAAAAAAGAGAATAAGGATATCATGTCTAATTATAGACCAATTGCATTAATTTCGATATTCTCTAAAATCTTAGAGAGGTATCTATATAATGAAATATATAAATATTTAGAATCTAACAGTATTATATGTGAGGGACAGAAAGGATTTCGGCAAAATAAAACAATAGATACGGCTATACATGAATTTTTGCATAGAACAATGGCGAATATAGATAAAAGAAATCCAGTCTGCTCAATATTTTGTGATTTGACGCAGGCTTTTGATCATGTACATCATGGTATTTTAAAAAATAAATTAGAGTATTACGGCATTAGAGGAAATGTCCTAGATTTACTATTATCTTATTTAACCCTCAGAAAATAATATACAGCAATTACAGTTATAGATTATAAAACAAAACAAGAAGTAACAAAATTGTCAAATGAGCGCATAGTAAGATATGGTGTGCCACAGGGCAGTGTCTTGGGACCTCTGTTGTTTATAATATACATTAATGACTTGCCTAGATCGGTTGATCAACCCATGACTCTTTTTGCCGACGACAGTACACTAACTATAAAATGTAAATCTTTAGATGTATACGAAAATGACATAAATAAATCATTATCTCAAATAATATCTTGGACACATAATAATAATTTAGCAATTAATTTAGAAAAAACACACATAATGCATTTTAGTCAAAGAGCTGTAGGCGCACATGTTGATCAACTCTCTATTAAATATGGAGATCAGAATATAAATAGAGTCGACAGTGCAAAGTTCTTGGGCGTCATTATTGATGCTAAACTCAACTGGAAAGCACATGTTACACACCTAGCTCAGAAATTAAGCAATCGCTCCTATACGCTTTATAAACTCGCCCCTGAAGTAAATATATCTACATTACTTACTGCATATCATGCCCTTGTTGAATCGATACTTAGATATGGTGTTATATTCTGGGGTAACTCTGTTGATAAAGAGATTATATTCAAACTTCAAAAACGATGCGTTCGTGCTATGTTTGGCTTGCAAGTAGTAGATAGTTGCAAACCATATTTTGAAAAACATAAAATTTTGACTTTTCCCTCACTATATATCTATGAGACAGCTGTATTTGTGAAATCTAATTTACATCTATTTCCTAAAATGTCAGACGTTAGTATTCGTAGTCGCCGTGACAATTATAGACTATGCATGCACACGGCTAAAACATCCCTCCTGGGGAATAGCATTATTTGTATGGCCCCCATAATTTATAATAAGATACCAAATATTTTAAAGGATCTAAATATCACACGATTTAAAAAGACATTAAAAGAATTATTGATGAATAAATGTTTTTATAATATCAAAGATTTCTTGAATGACGATTGTTTATTATAAATTGTAATGTAATGATATTAATTGTTGTATTTAAATTCAATATCAATGCATTCAACTATTGACATTTACTAATAATAATTATTTAATAGATCTTGACTCATTGTTATATTTAATTTAATTCTTGCTATGTATGAATATATTGATAGTATTTGTTGTATTGGGTCGATATAGTGTATGGATTATAATAAAGTTGTATGTCTTATGATAGACAGAACATGTTGGCTCCATAAAGTGCTGTAACACCATTTTGTACACATGTTGAGACAAATAAAGTTATCTTATCTTATCTTAAGAAGACATACCGAGACCGAGACTCACCGATCTAGACCAGATTGGTCACGTACTGAAGGAAGGTGGAGTCAAGAGTCTCCGAAACCGGCGAGCGTGTATGAAGAAAATTATGAATGTTGAGGAAGCGAGTGAAGTATGCAAGGATAGAGTTCTCTGGCACTCTGTTCTCTCTGCCTACCCTGCAAGGGATATGGCGTGACGATATGTATGTATGTATATAAGTAAAAACATTCAAACGTGGCTTCAATAAAAAGAAATCAGATGTCCCTACTCTTTAGAGCCTACTCTCTCTGCTCTCTCTGCCTACCCTGCAAGGGATATGGCGTGACGATATGTATGTATGTATATAAGTATAAACATTCAAACGTGGCTTCAATAAAAAAAATTCAGATGTCCCTACTGTTGGAAGTCATCGAAATTGACTGAGGCATCACCAGAAGAATGGGCCGCAGCATACACATTATGTGCCTTAACCGTTTTTACGACATACCCGGAGAAAACAGGTGTGAATTTTCGTCATCGTACATCAGGATTGATATGTGCATTTATGTACTAAAAATGATTAGATTTAGATTTCGCGCTGAGCTGCTTTAATTATTCATTCGACCATAGCGTATACTGGTCCTAGTAGCATTTGTGTATTAGTTTCATGGAAACTAGTTGACGAAAACTAAACTGTATATTTTCAAATCTATCTTCTGGTTATAATTGTTTCAAAGTAATCTCTGTTATTAATATTAAAGAAGCAAATCGTACTCATATTTGTTATTTATTTTATAGTTATGATGAAAATATTGCCACACCTGAAGAATACTGGATAACAACGCCACCTCATTATTACGAAGGTAATTATTAATTTTTATTTCTTGCACCTTTACGTAGGCTAAACGACTTAAATATACCTGCGCTGAGCACCGAGAATAGTTTTTGGATTTTTATATAGATACCAAAATACACTGCCAGTTATTTCTTTTCTCGTATTTATTTTAAAAATAATGTCCTCAATGATAGTGATGCGTTTTAAGTATCATTTTTGTTTTGAAGTTTAGTGTAATCTATGGCATGGTCGCTTACAAATTATTCAAGCAAAGTGTAAAACTAGCTGTGTTGTATACTGCTTTCTATTTTTGTATGTTTATCTATGTGACACATATTTCTTTATTTATTCAGAGTGAGCGGATATCTTAACTTAATTAAGAGATCGTTACTAATATTCTGATGTGTCTGAATTTGGCTTCGGTACTAAAGTACCACCCATACCATCTCCAATTGATTACCCTAATGTGGGTAAAATTTTAGTAAAACGTATCACGAATGTGACGTGTAATTAAAGTGTGGTAGTAATGTGACCGCTTAGAGATGCAATGTATAAGTGTGGACGATTGCAAACCTATGACCCCTGATTTCTAAACTGAATTTAATTTAAAATCTGTACCAATTGAATTGAATATGAAGGATTTGTTCTATAAACCCAACTTGTCAAATGTAATTAGTTTATATACGTAGCATCAGTTATGGGCTCGCTGCTTTAGATCGTAGATTGTGACACCCGACGAGGTGCATGTGGACTGTCAAAATAGTAATAAAGAACTACCATTAAAATTCATGTATCTCTTTTATGCTACTCGTATTTAACTAAAATACTTAAGTTTTTATTCTAAATTTTGGCAGTATCACTTTTTGTCGTACTTATTATTGCGTGTTGCAGTTTTTTTTTTAAAAGATACCACCCTGCACTAAGGAAATAATCCTTGTATATCGGGGGACTTTACAAACATGCAATTAACGTAGACAAATTACACCCAAACTCAGAACAATACTTTGTAGATCGCACAAAGTATTATACTGCGTAGGAATCGAACCCACGGTACTGGCATGTAAGGTCGGTATCTTAACCACTACGCCATCTGTGCAGTCGTCGTTTATGAATCGACTTTTTAATTTTTTTATTTTCTTATATTGCATTTCAGAATTTGATGCGTGCGCGACGAATATGCATAACTGTAGTTCTTATGAGAGGTGTTTGAACACAAACAGTAGCTATGAATGTGTCTGCTTGCATGGGTACGAGCGAGACGTCACAGGGGAATGTATTGGTAAGATTATCCAAATCTGAAACATTACAGTATGTATGATCACCAAGAAACCTGCCAAGCGTGGTGTTGACTGCATCATCTCTTCATTTATATGTGAAGTCTATAAAATAGTGAATGGCCAAAGGCTGATGATGAATAATTGAAACCTCGTGACACTTACATAACAAGATTGCTGTAAAATTCCTTGACAAATATAATAAAGAAATTTGATTAGAGGAAATAATTGCAAATTTGTCTCGTCGCGCTGTGTGGTAGCGCCTATGAATACGTCTAATCTTTACTTCACTTGTGGATATCGTAAACGACGTCTTTTTTTTTTGGCGGCGGCCTATGGTACTATACGCCCCGTTAATCCATCCGGGGCGGGGAAAAGCGGCACACGATCCCGTAGACTCGCCCTACATATTTGTCTCGACGCCATGCGAGTGGGTCACTGGAACGCGGTCTTTTTCTTTAGTGGCCCACCCGGCGGTCTACCCTCACGGGTATCCGCTCATGTCGACGCCCCATCGTAAACGACGACTAAGACCTTTATATGACCTGGACTAACTCCACCTGATGCTATTTGGTCAACAATTATATTTCTAAGGACGGTTGACGTCAGGCAGGCAGTCGGGGGTCAAAACTATTGTCGGTAACTTTTGCAATATTTATATATTGTATCGATCTTGCTCTTTGATAACTTGGATAAGAGCAGGAGAATGATGATGACTCGGAATTAGCACTATTATTGAAGCAAAACAACTTGTCTTTTCCATTTTAACTAATATTATTATCAGAAGTAGGCCCTTATCGTTACCTATGATCAGACAACCAAAAGGAATTGTCGTTTCAAAACATATACATATATACCGTTTCTTACCATTTTACATCAGGTTACTTAAGCATTCTTAATGAGCATTTTTTTTAAATATTTCCGTACACTTCTTTACAGATGTTGATGAGTGCAAAGAAAGGATTAACAATAACTGTAGTATTCTTGAGGTCTGCTTTAATACAAATGGTAGCTATGAATGCCATTGCGCCCCAGGTACTGAGCAAAATTATACTTCGAGCCCTTGTGTTGGTAAGTTTAACAATGTCGGTATATATATTGCCTGAATTATATATATTTTGGCATTTTATTGATATCTTGTCACTGCCTCGTTTGTCTAGTGGCGTGTGCTAGTGCGATGGTAAGGTGCAAGGTCTGAAATCTATATTCGAAAAAGTTTTATTGATGTTTTACACACTTTTCTCAAATTTGTTGCTCCTCTATTAAGCCATCCGAAATAGTAAAATAAATGCTATTACTTGTCCGTGCAGAAATTATAGGTATATCCGTTTGATTCATGGACATAAATTCAATATTAGTTTGATTTCCATTATCCAAATTGACTATCCATCCATCCATCCATCCATCAGCCCATAAATTTCCACTGTTGGACACAGGCCTACCCACGAGAATGCCATCTGCAACGTTCCTGTGCCACCTGCATCCAACGGTTTCCTGCGACCTTGATGATGTCATCAGTCCACCGAGTGCACCAAATTGACTATTAAATTTCAAATATTCTCCTATCCATTTATCGATCAATGCTGTTATGATCTTATGAACCCTCGAAATTTTCACAAATTGTATTTTCTTTATGCTGGCCTGCACTCTCGTGTAAGAAGTAGACACCTAGCCTCGATAGATGGCGTTGCACAATTTTCAAAATCACGCTATGGTACAGTGCGTTTCTTTATAATGCATTCAATATAAAACTACCTATACCGGGTTGTTTTTGTAAGAGTACCCAAATTTTTTTAGGATATTCTACATATAAATAAGGTTATATTAAAAATATAAAATATTAAAAATCACTAGTAATTACCTAATTATTTACATTTGAAAATATCTAAAAATATTCATGATTTATGGACAAACTTTTTTTTTTACGCACGGCCATTCATAAGTAAGCAATTATCGAACGCACACAAGTTCATGTTAGATGTTATGGACACCTATCTAACTACATTGTAGTGAATACACACATTAATACAACAGTATCAGTTATTGTGTTGGTAATTAACCAATTACCAACACATGTAACATAGTAAATAAGTTTATGATTAAAATTTTCTTTCATACTATTTAAAGGGCTTAGAACTGCCATAATAAACAGATACATTAAAATACTAGTTTATTATTTAAAACCACATACATACTAATGTTTGTATTTATTAAGTTGTATTTAAAAAGTGGAATGTACTATTTACAACTAGGTATTAAACTTACCTTTTCATTTAGTTCCATGAAAAAACCCTATCGTGTAGTGTGTATAAATGTACAATTCTTTTAACACTTGCTTACATTGTTTTTTAATGTTATTTGTGTTCGAGCACTTTTCACTTCACTTAAATGCAGTAATCATTTTGCTATCCACGTAACTTTCAGCACTAAGAAAGTAGCCAGCACCATACACACATTCTTTAATATTCGAATATCTTACATGATTTGTGCTACCATTGTTGGATATATAAAATAAAAATTAGCACGCGCTCATAATTAGGTCACGGTCAAGACTAAGAGTTCACTGGGGTGAAAATCGTGCGGCGGCGTGTGCGCAGCGGGTACAAGAGGGGGTTACGAATTTTGCCGAACGCTTACCGAAATACCGACAAAGAAATACTTGAGTACCTATAAACTTCGGGAGTGTTTCTTTATGTGCGTGGTGTGTGTGTTTATAATTTTGAATAACTAACGTAGTGTCATCAAATTTAGTGTATCTCGGAATGTTTAAAATGTAGAAAGTATTTTTTTTTTGAAAATAAAAACATGTTTTTATTTCACTAATCAATTATACTATCGAATCTGAACCTCCTATGTAAATTTGGGTACCTCTTGAAAAATAACCCTTCATCCAGATCAAGGGTCGGGTTGAGAGCTCTCAGCACTCACCCATAGTCTAGGTAAACTTGTCATAGTCATCTGCAGCTAACAGCTAAGTCACGCACAAAAATAAAGAAAGAAAAACCTAATCGAGGCATACACAATCCACGAGGCCCCGATAAGAAAGTATCCACAGTTCCGCCCTTGTTATTGTCGGGAAGCGAGTCGCGTTAAGTTCATAAACAACTCACTTTGTCAGCTAAAGGAGTAATGCTCCTGATTTTACATGTAATTATGGAGTATGACTACAATCTATCATCACAGCTATCTTTGTTGGAGGTGGTCGTAAATGATGACTCGAGGATACAAGCAAATAGTATCACTACGAGAGAAGAAAATATCGAGGTAGAACTTTTCACCAAACCCTCTAAGGTTCAAGGCTAGCAGTGAGATTGATGTAAGCGAAAATGATGATGTACTTGATAGTTCATTTCTAAATTCATATTTTTCAGATGTTGATGAATGTGCGACTGGACAACACAATTGTATACCACATTCCCAGAAGTGCGTAAATACGGTAGGATCTTACTATTGCGTGCGAATATTACCATGTGGTACTGGATATTTGCTGAATAATGCTACTGGTGAATGCCTAGGTAATTTTGAAAAAGATATTCTAAATTTTATTTCTTTTTTTTTTTGGCCGTGAAAGTCACGCATGGTGAATTTGAACAATGTATGGTGAGAAAAATACAATTCACCACCTCCTATGTTGCTTCAGGGTGTTATAAAAAAGACTAGCGGATATAGTATGCCTATAATAACCAGCTAAGCACATAAAACATCGAAATAAAACAATATAGCAACCCGTTTGACTAGCATGACACAGTATATCGATTTACCTCTAGTTATGAGGAGCCTCGAGGCCAACATTGAAATATGTATGAACTGAGTTGACAATGTCGCAAGAGCTCTGCATCAACCTATACTCATCTCAGCTCGTATATATCCCACTGTTGGGCTCGAACCTCCTCCATAATGGGAGTGTAATTGACCTACTATACCACGCTGGTCAGACGTGTTGGTATAGGGTTTTGTTTCGAGTTTTCCATCTCTCGCATAGATGTTATATGCGTTTTATATCATGTCTATCATCTCTCATAGATGTTATATGATAAAAATAACAATAAAATCTAATTTGATTCTCAGACATCGACGAATGTGCATTAAATATACACCACTGCGGTCCTAAACGTTCTTGCTACAACACTAAAGGATCTTTCCGTTGTTTACGTCAAGAATCTGCAACCGAGGCAATAATACAGTCTGAAAATGACTATTATGAGTAAGTATATAAACATATACATTCACGCGTGGCGCCACGATAAGAATTCAGTTATCCCTACTCTCTACCTATTATTAGAAGTCGTCGAAATTTACTGAGACATCACCAGAAGAATAGACTGCAGCACCATCTTGGGAATTTTTAACACCTTACTGTAATGATCAACCTACTTGTCAAGCATGACAATTATACTAATAACGTTAATGACCATATTATATGACATTCTATGATGGATGGTCTTGTAGTATATGGCGAAAAACTAAATAATGATGATGAAGATCAACATATAAATTATCAAACATGATAATTTTCAATGATTTTTTATCATAAAGTTGTTTTTAACTCATTTTGATAAGACGAATGAAATAAAGTATAAAAAATTAGAAATGTTAACGGACAATAGTCAGTAGATAAGTGTTTCACTTAATTATATCTATTTGGTGTAGCTTATTCTTAATAACTTGATATTAGTTTAACTATGAATAACAGTTTGATAAATCTTACATTCCGCAAGACCTGTAGGTAAACATAAATTTAGTTATAATATTTTTATTAGATACATACTGCAGTTATATTTTTTAATAGATCTGCTTTTAGAGAACGTAATGTATTATTATTTCTTATTGTCCGTTAAATGTCATAAGAGATGATTCGAGCAGATATAATACGAGTAATAAGACAAGATTAGGACTTCAGATAAATCCTTACGTTAAGCTAATTATTATGGCCAGCCTGATATAATAGGCTGATTTTCCTCCCATCGTTAAAGAACTCGAGTTAAAAATGGATTTATATGGTTTGAATGAAAGCAAGATAAATTTATTATTTATTTTCAGTGAGAACACGTCAGTTGTTGACAGTGGTACTAAAGATAATAGCGTAAAAGAGGAAATAATTATTGGTATGCTAAGAGAAATTATTTCACATATTCGACCCAATCAAATTCAAGATTTATCAAGTCAAGACACAGAATTTATAGAAGAAATCGAGAATTGCCAATGTCAACCACGACATCCCAAATGTTAAAGCGAAAAACTATCTACACCTTGTGCGCGAAAAACAATTGCAGACAATTCGCCCCTGCTATCAAAATTGATGCCAGCCTTCAATTTTTATATTTTTAATTATAATAATTAAATGACATAAACATAAATAGAAAATTTTAAGAAAATATTAGCTATTATAAATATTTAAGAGTCAAATTTATGAAAAATATTTTTTTAAAAATGTAAAGATAATTTTAAATAAATTCTTAAAATAAAGTTGTTTTTAAATATTCAAATATAGCTCGCTTGGACTGTTCCTTAAGTTATAGACGTTTTTCAAGAATTTTGAGAGTTCGAGCATAAAATGTATTATATCTCCAAAATCAGACTTGCCCAGCATTTGTATTAAGCTACTAAGGCTCACCTAGCAACGAGACTCGCCTTAATAGCCGGCACCGCAAAATGTTTGCGGTTCCGGCTATTAATTTATTATATTCTATCATAATTGCGGTAAATTTTTGACGCTCGAGTACAAACGTCCTTAATATTTCAATTGTACTGTGTACCATTTCAGACACTTATCATTCATCATTATTGTCCTGTTCTTATCCCAATTTCCTGAGGTAGACGCAATATGTGCTTCTATATATTGCAAAAAATTTTGATAATAGTTTTATGACCGGCCACTTGCCTGGCGTTTACCCTACTTGGAAATGTAATTGTTAACCAAACGATATCTGATGGTGTTGGTCCAGGTCTAGATAAAGCTCTTAGTCGTCTTTTACGACATCCACGAGCAAAACAAGGGTTGGTAGTACTTGTAGCCGCTATCACAGTAGAGCCGCTACCACACAGCAGCATACAATTTTGTATTTTATACATACATACATACATATCATCACGCCATATCCCTTGCAGGGTAGGCAGAGAGAACAGAGTGCCAGAGAACTCTATCTCTACATACTTCACTCGCTTCCTCAACATTCATAATTCTCTTCATACACGCTCGCCGGTTTCGGAGACTCTTGACTCCACCTTCCTTCAGTACATGACCGACCTGGTCTAGGTAGGTTGGTCTCGGTCTCCCTCGGTACCTACATCCTTCCACTTTCGCATTGTATATCTTTTTAACCAGACGTTCGTTCGGCATTCTTTCCACATGTCCGAACCATCGGAGCATTCCCTTTCGCATCTTTACACCAATACTCTCTTTCATACCTACTCGCTCTCTTACGTCGTCGTTTAGAATGCGGTCGGTCAGCCTAACTCCACAGATTTTCCGCAGAGATCGCATTTCGAACGCATTAATTTTACTTTCATACTCTTTTCTGCATACCAAACTCTCGCTTCCATACAGTAATGTTGGGACAAGCACTGCATTATGTATTGCTACACGTGCCTTCTGGCTGAGGTGGTGGCTGCCGAGAAGTTGCCCCAACGCTCCGTTCACTCTATTGCCCGCATTCACTCTTCGCTCTATATCAGTGGTGTACCTTCCATCTCGGCTAAATCCACATCCAAGATATACAAATTCATCCACTTGCTCTAGTAAATCGGTACCTATTGTTACTCTTACATCTGTTCTGGTTTCATCTCTTTCAAAGACCATTATTTTGGTTTTGCTCACATTCACGCGTAGACCCCTTTTCTTACAATCTTCTGTCATTGTGTCGACTAGGGTCTGCAGGTTACTCGCTGACTGTGCCAGCAGGACTGCATCATCTGCATAAAGCAGAGCAGTGACCACTGAGTAACCCATCTGGACTCCCACATTCATATCGTTCAACCTTTGGAGACATTTATCCAGATATATGATAAACAGCCTGGCTGACAGAACGCACCCCTGCTTAACGCCGATATTGACGTCAAACCAAGGCGACATTCCACCATCCAGCCGCACACAGGCTCTACAGCCCATGTAACTAGACTGCACAGCCTGTAGCAGTTTACCGTTAATACCATACTCCGGTAAAATGTCCCAAAGTTCCTTTCGTACAACCGTGTCAAATGCTCTCTCCAGATCCACAAAACTGCAGAAAACCCTCTGACCTAGAGCCAGATGCTTCTCCATAATGTTGCGCAGAGAGAACACTTGATCCATGCATCCCCTTCCACTCCTGAAACCTCCTTGTGTCTCACACAGTAAACCATCGGACACCATCCTCATTCTCCTTTCAATAATTTTACCATACACTTTTGCTGCCAAACTGGTCAAGCTTATGGCTCTGTAATTTGCGCAGTCATAACGTGAACCCTTGTTTTTAAACAAAGGCACGATGACTGCGCTATTCCAGTCCCCGGGAACCATTCCCGAGCTCCAACATAAATTGAGGAGCAACAGGAACGACTCCCAGACACAAGAGCCACCAAGCTTCATCATCTCGGCAGACACCATATCAATGCCCGCTGCCTTACCATTTTTCAAACTTCTTATCGCCCATTCAACTTCATCCATACTGATGCCATCGGAGGACGCCGTTGTCGAATGTTGATCTACTAAACCACATGCAACACTGGCGCCAACCGTAGCATCCGCATACATATCGCCAAAATATTCACTCCATCGGCTTAACACGTCTTGTGTTTGTGTAAGAATGTCTCCACCTTTAGACCTTATTTTATTCATTCTGAAGGCTGACCAACCACCCCGAGACTTCTTTACCTCCCTCCAAAAGAGTTTGGTGTTACCCTCGAAGTTTTTAGTCAGCCTATCTTCTGCACTCATATTTGCTCTATCACGTTTCTCTTTCACTAAGGCCTTGGTGTCATTCTTACATTGCCGATATATTTCTTTCTTCTGTTCAGTCATACTGTCATTCAGATTCAAAGAAGAGACATAGTCCAGCCACGCTTTCTTCTTTTGCTCTACGGAAGCTGCCACTTCCGCATCCCACCATGCATCACCATTTATTTTTCTATGCTTCTTTGAACTTCCACATACTTCTTTCGCTGTATCTACCATACTCTCTTTCAATACTCTCCAGCATTCTTCAATGTCCGATTGCGGCTGGCTTGCCATCATAGACATTTCCTTTTAATAAAAGGTGATATGTTTTGTGGGGCAAATGTAAGCCAATTTCGTGTGCCCCATTCGAATATATTATTGAGACAAATTTCTGCTAATTTCTCTAAACCGTCTCTAGTGTTGGATTCTACGAGTAGAAGACCGTTGTCGGCATAACCGATCAATTGACAGTGTTTCGGCAGAGGTAATTTGAGGAAATCGTCAAAACCTAAATTCCATAGATATGGACTTAGCACCGAACCTTGGGGTCAGCCATCGTCAGTGGCTTCGACACAGCATGGTGACCAAGTTTCAGTTTAGTCGAGCTTTGTGAAAAGTATGACTGTATAATTAAGTAGATATTCCTATAGTACACACGAGTCTTTAATTTAAGAAGTAGCATTGGCCACCAGGCGTTGTCGAATTTATTTATTAATTTATTTATTAGACTATATTAATTTATTCATTTTATTCCATTACAACGACTTTCACATGAAACGGTTTTGAGACGGCTTTGTATGGGGCTTTACCACAGTTCGGCCCTCGGCTGTAGACAGAAAACTGTCTGTTTCATAGTCTATAACGGACATATGAAAATTTTTTCTCCGTGTGGTGACGGAGTACGAATACCATTCACCATCCCCTGTCTTGCCCGTGGGTGATCGTACGAGACGACTTAGGGATATAAAACGTATATAACATCTATGCGAGAGAAGAAAAACTCGAAATGAAACCCTATACCAACACGTCTGATCAGCGTGAGGTTAATTTCCCTTCCATTGCGGAGGAGGCCCGAGCCCAACAGTGAGATACATATAGAGACATTTATGGGCAGTGATGATGATGATGATGATGATGATGAACATTTTTTGAGATTTATAGGTACTATTTTATACGCAAACGTGAGATATTATTATGTTATACATGGTTTAGTTTCTTCAGTTTAGGAAGTTCTCATTTAAAAATAAGTATATTAACTGTTTCGTATTGTGTGTTAGCGGCTACGAATACTACCAACACTTACTTTGCTCGTGGGTGTTGTTAAAGATGACTAAGAGCTTTATATCGACCTATGTCAACTTTACCTGATGATGCTTGGTCGATAATTACATTGCCAAGGGGGGTTGAGGTCAGTCAAGTGGTTGACTGTAAGACTATTCTCTTTAACTTTTGCAATATGTACGATGGAAGAAAAGTATATATTACGTCGACCCCAAGTAATTGAAATAAGACAACAACGTTTGATGAGCCAGATGGCAGTTTACTTCTATTCTGTCCCACTCTCATGCACGTTTTTTCACGAGCATTTTTGTCTACTTCTAAGTTTGCTTTTTGGTTTCATTGAGATTCAAACCTTAAGCTGCTTAAAAAGTTTTATGTTCATATTTACTTTAAACGTTGATGTACGTACTTATGTAAAATTGCTAGCAATATTAAGCAAGACAACTTTTAAATTTGTTCAGGCGCATAAATACAAACAGTTCTAATTATATCCGTTTTTTTTTATTTATTTTTTTTATATTATTTATGGTGGTAAACGAGCAACCAGCACATCTGATGGTAAGTGTTACTGCCGCCCATGGACCTTTGCAATACCAAGGGTATAGTTAGGCCGCTGCCTACCAATACAAATCCCAAACCCACCCAGATGGGCTTCCGGCTCTCTTGTTCACCGAACAAAGCGCAATAGTACATTGCCATTCTTCAGACGTCGATCTTCTGCGAGTGTGTGGTACTACCCAGGACGGACCAGCCACGCTGTAGACAGAAGACTGTCAATCGTGATTCGTGATTCGTCGTGATTCTACCACTAATATGGAAAATTAATAGCAATATTAAGAAAGACAACTTTTAAATTTGTTCAGGCGCATGAATTCTAATTATATCAATTTAAAAGTTATCCATGAAGTGCCAAAGTAAAAATAAAATCGTGCCTTCATTTAATGTAGGTATTTAATGTAGGTATATACAAAACGACTAAGAGATTCAAGTAGATATCATCAACGTAAGAGAAAGACATATTGATATAGTACATTATACTAATACATCTGACTAGTCTAAATTAATGTAATTTATTACGCTTGATTATTTATAAAAACTTGATTACGAGCGAAAAATTATTGACACACATGAACCACACAACCACACAAAGCTGTTCCAATCATGCTACCACTTAGACCAGCGTGCGAGCTTGTCGTACGACATTCAAGCTTCAGCTCGTATTATAATTTCGTCTTTAAAGGAGAAGTGTGCCATCTACCCGACAATGTTAACATTCAACATCTGACTAGCTTGGTATAATAAGTCAATTAGTGATCCATTGTGGAAGAGGATCTAGTTGGATGTATTTTTAAAGTGTATTCATTATCATCATTCTCCTGCTCTTGTCCCAATTACCTACTTGGAGTCGACGCAATATATACCCCTCTTCCTACATATTGCAAAGGTTATTGGCAATATTGCCACCATCATTCTCCTACTCTTATCCCAATTACTTGGGGTCGATACAGTATGTAATCTTATTTCATAGTACTGTAAAAGTTATTGGCAATAGTTTTATGACCAGCCGCCTGCCAGACGTCAACCCTCCTTGGGAATGTAATTGTCGACCAAACGGCATCAGATGGAGGTGGCCTAGGTCGTTATAAGACTCTTAGTCATCTTTTACGATATCCACGAACAAAGTAAGGGTTGGTAGTATTCGAAGCCGCTACCTCACAGCTAAGCTTGCTCGACTCGACCGCAAACCGGGTTCTTTAGACAAATGATAACGCGAAGATTGTTTTAGACTACTAAATTAAAGCATTAAGAACCGGTAGATGACATTGTTATCAATTTCAAAGAAAATTATTTTAGTTTTTTTTTTTAAATTGTATAGCATCTGTATGGACAGATAATATGAAAAGTCC
This sequence comes from Lymantria monacha, assembly GCA_905163515.2. Classification (NCBI taxonomy): domain Eukaryota; kingdom Metazoa; phylum Arthropoda; class Insecta; order Lepidoptera; family Erebidae; genus Lymantria; species Lymantria monacha. The sequence goes on along the minus strand of LR991107.1, from coordinate 4,848,303 downwards.
ATTTTTACGGATTTTACTACTCAAACAAAAACAAAAAATTCCGTAAAATTACAAAGATTTCCGTAAAATTTAATCTGCAGGAGGTTTCGGGGCTAATAATTTGATTTAGCCAAATTGCATTTAAAATAAAAATTGGTCAGTATTTGGAGTCTGTTCATCATTTGGTCAGTCAAGTAGAAAATTTGACTACTGTTATTGAGAATAGAAGTAGTTCGTAGTGAGAATAGAAGAAATTCAGTAGTTTAATATAAACAGATAATTTTCCCCTTTTTTAGTTTTTGTATTTTTTTTTTTCATTATTTTCTCAATTATTTTTTTTAATAGGTTTATAAATATATTTTCCGAAAAAGACACTAATAAGAAAATACTAAGCTAGGCTTAATCCGTGTGGTAACGGAGTAAGAATACAATTCACCACTCCCTATCTTACCCGTGGGTGATCGTAAGAGACGACTAAGGTATGTAAAACGCATATAACATCTATGCAAAAGAAAAAGTAAACTCAAAACAAAACCCTATACCAACATATCTGACCAGCGTGGTATAAGTAGGTTAATTTCTCTCCCAATACGAAGGAGGCCAGAGCACAACAGTGGGATATATATATATGGGCTGTAATGATGATGTGATGAAGCTAGGCTCGGTCATCCAGATATTTATTATAAAGCTGTTTATAACAATTATATTCGGATCTTCAAAACGTGTTCATTCATCCATATGACAGCTATATGTTATATTATATTACGAATACATTAATGAAAGATGGCCTTATAATTATGCTAGACATTTTTAATTCAGTGTAGAGTCATCCCGTTAAATTAATGAACTTGCAAGATTTGTGATAGTTAAATTACGTATATTAACTATTGTACCTATCATTTTTAATATTATTACTATTGTTCCAATTAGAAAATAACTTTAATTTGTTATTTCATCATCATTATCTTAGCTCATATATGTGCCACTGTTGTACTTTAGTCTCTTCCATAATGAGAGGGAAATTGATGAATTGACCTTCTCCGAAACATGCAGTATCCTATGGTATAAGTATTACTCCAATCGGTTCAGTAGTTTTCGGAGTTTAACCGAACAAAAAAAAAAACCGGCTCTCCATTTATTTGAATATATTTTAACTAAATATTTTTGTTTTTATATTTTTTTTATTGTGTGGTGATGAAGTAAGAATACATTTTAATATCCCCTCTCTTACACGTGGGTGATCATAAGAGCCGTTTTTTTCTTTTTTTTTTCTTGCGGTGGACTATGGAGGTGGTCGCGCCCCGCCGGTCGGGCGACGGAAGAGCCGGTGCGCAACCCCATAGACCCACCCTGCAAGTGCCAACCCAACCTCTCTTGCCCGTTCGAGCGGGCCACCGGTACCCGATCTTCGTCTTTGGTGGCGAATAAGAGCCGACTAAGGGATATAAAACGCATATGACATCTATGCATAAAAAGGAAAAATCGTAACAAAACCTTATATCAACACGGCTGACCAGCGGTATAGTAGGTCAATTACCCTGCCATTATGGAGGAGACTCGAGCCCAACAGTGGGACATGAGCTGAGTTGATTATCAATGTACCTACTTTAACTTAAACTTAACTCTAGTGTAAGTGGGAACAATATATGTAGATACTTATATACAGAAGTATCAAAAACGGTCATAGTGGCAAGAGTTCAATTGTTTTTCTCATTTAGAAAAAACCCAGCGCATTTTCTGTTTTTTTTTTGCAGTGGACTATGGATACACCCTGATCCATAGACCTGACCCTGCAACGCGCCTCTCTTCGCCGTGCGAGCGGGTCACTGGTGCCCGATCTTCGTCTTCAGTGGCCTTTCACGCGTTGGTCACACTTCGGATGATGCCAACGCGCCTAAAGAAATTTTCATCTCAAAAGAACATTGTTAAAGTTGGTGTCACGATCATAGTTGGTGATTTTCCTCGAAACTTGTATTGAAGTTTTTGCGCAAAAAAAAAAAAACGTCCAATATCAGTAGGTTAACCAACAATTAGCGTGTCTCAATTAAAAGTGCTACTGTGTTAATCGAAGTCATACTATTTGTTTAACCATTATGATATAAGTAAGAGACATTTTTGGCACATAGTTGTAAATTGAATGGCTCCTTACATTGAAGATGATGTAATTACGTAGGTGTGGCCTTGGGTGTCCATATTATTTTAGGAAAAACACTGAACAAACCAGTTCCCTTCAAATATTAAATTAAAACAACTATTCAATATTCCCCGTGTGGCAATGGAATATGAATACAGTTGTCCTTAACCTTTGCTTGCTTGTAGGATTCGTTAAAATCAGCTGAAGGTTCTCTAGGAGAATAAATATCATCGATATCTTAGTAAATAAATAACATCTTACTGCGTTTGCTAACTCACTAGTTAAGAGTGGTAATTATGGTAATAAATCTACCAAAGGAAAACCGCAATGTGGCGTTTTATGAGCGAGGCTTAAGTATAAAGGCTGAATGATGATAATGATGATATTAAAAGACAGGGGCTGATCAATTTGAATGTATGAATATGAATGTCCAAGTACGAATCGTGGTTCAGAAAAAAGGTCACTATTAGATTTTACTGATTAATTTTCTAACAAGAAATGATGTTTAACAAAAGCGTGTCATCGTTAGATCTTTACAAAATTTGAATGAAATCATTTTGGAATGAGCTTCTTTCATATAAAATAATAATTTGGCACATAAGTCTTTATATAATAGAGCTATGCCCAAAGTGACTCTAAATCATAACGAGACTCTTGCAGAAATAGTTATAAATAAGAACTTTAAACCTAAAAAAAAAAGCAAAAGCATATGAAAAGCGTATCGAACGCGTTATGGACGTCTTGGTCATTGATACAAAATTGTATAAAATAGACGTAATAAAAAGATATATAAAAGATAAGTATAATAAATAATCTTATGAACTGTTAGCAAAAAAGGCAGCTTTGGCTAGGTACAAAGGGAAAGACAGCCTGATAACGGGATTGTCCCTTCAATAACGGGATGTATGGTCACATTAGCTATGATCAAATATATATAAAAAGAATTATATAAACATCCGAATTGAGAATATCCTCCTACGGTTAAAATAGTAGATATTGCAAGTAGGCACAAGGTTGGCAACAACAGACACCGTCTTCATTCGATATTTTAGGATTACGTTTTGTACGGCGTTAAAGTATTGTCACAATCTAGGTATATATAAGTCTGTATTCATATAAGGCGGTCGAAACGTTGATAATATTTGTAATACAAACTAATATAAAGATTTGTGTTATTTACGCAAATATTATATGAAATGAAACTATTTTTACGGATTTAATCGGGTTTATTGATTTTTTTTGTTTGTTGTTTACGGTTTTCATAGCATTTGTTATTGGTTTTGTACGTCCTCAACGTTTTGAATACGCTAAATTCTGTACAAGTAGTTTTATTTTCATAAATAAATATTTTACTACTAATCAATTTTATTGATTACCTTATATAGTCAAACATGTAATATATATATATATATATATATATATATATATATATATATATATATATATATATATATATATATATATATATATATATATATATATATATATATAGGATAACCTAGATATCCGCGTGGTGACGGAGTAAGAATACAATTCACCACCCCCATCTTTCCCTTGGGTGATCGTAAGAGATAGCTAAAGGATATAAAACGCATATAACATCTATGCAAGAGAAAGAAAACTTGAAACAAAACTCTATCTATACCAAGACGTTTGACCAGGGCGGTATAGTAGGTTAGTTTCCCTCCCATTACGGAGGAGGCCCGGGCTCAAAAGTGGTATATATATGGACTATGATGATGATGATGAATACTAGGTTTCAAAAAACATGTGTTATACATATATATATGTATAACTAATTGTTATAAAAAACAATTAGTTATACATATATTCACAAAATCAGTTTCTACTTTTACAATTCGTATATCTTCAACTGTTGAGTGTAAAGTATGATGTTAAACAACAATTGAAGACATACCAACTATAATTTCCATATTAGGCTTTTCTGTGATGTGGAAATGACCCTCTTTCGTTTTACATTCTAGTATTTTCTGTATATAACGGGTTTTTCAACAAGAATTTTGTTTTCTAAAACAAAATAAAACAAGAAATTTAGATGAAGATGATTCAAATTTTTATTGTATTACGAAGAGAAAAGTTCGGCAATTATGAATGAAAAATGATATCTGGCAAATGTCCACCACGACCACCACGCTGACAGATTTCGATTCTTTCATCAAAGTTTTTAATCACTTTTTGGCAAAATGGCGGGTCTATTTCGTTAATCACATCGAGTTTTAAGGCTGCAATCGATTCCATTGGCTCCGTATAGATTCTGTCCTTAACATAGCCCCACAAAAAATAATCCAGTGGTGTTAAATCACACGATCTGGCTGGCCACATAACAGCTGATTTTTGTGAAATTATGCGATCGGGAAATTTGGTTTGCAATAAATTGATCGTTTCATTGGATGGTGTGACATGTGGCACCGTCCTGTTGAAACCACATGTCAGTGATATCCACGTCATCAATAATAGGCCAAAATTAAGTTGTTAACATCTCGCGATTTTTCGTGATGATTCATCCTTTTGTTGTCTTTGACAACACTCACCGGTAAAATAGGAGGTGGTGGATTTTATTTTTACTCCATTACCGCACGAATAAAAACAGCCAAATACGAATGAAGCCTAAGAAATTATTAATTCCCCTCACACCATTCTAGTGACCTTCGATTCGGCGATAAAGCTTCATTTGACATCAACTGTAAATAATTCCTTTTATTATTCAAATAAGCATATGTACTATTCAATGTTATAAGGGTTTTGTCAAGTTTAATGTATTCGCATATTTTATATGTAGCTTTAAACATTTTTATATTTCGTACCATTATCATTCTCATCACTCTTATCCCAATTACTTGGGTTCGATACAATATGTACTCTTTTTTCATAGTACATATTGTAAAAGTTATTGGCAATAGTTTTATGACCGGCCGCCTGCCAGACGTCAATCCTCCTTGGGAATGTAATTGTTAACCAAACGGCATCAGATGGAATTGGCCCAGGTCGTTTTTATAAAGCTCTTAGTCGTATTTTACGACATCCACGAGCAAAGTAAGGATCGGTAGTATTCTTAGCCGCTGCCACACAACTTGTTTTTATATTTCGTACCATTTGACTATAATAGTATATTTTCTCATTTATTAACCCAATTTTTTGTGTGGAGATTTTAGTAATATGCATATAACTTTTAAACAAGAAATGGTAATATTGAAATAAAACCTGTACCAAGCATTTGACCAGCGTATTATATTAGATTAATTTCCATTCTATTGTGGAGGAGGCCGGGGACTAGTAGTGGGATATACATATATGAACTGATTCTGCAGTCTGACATTCAAAAAGAATAATGATATTCTTGATAGATGGATTAGATCGACTGTCATAAAAGAAAAAACCTTTTTTTTGTGTGGTGACGGATTAAAAATACAATTCACCACCCCCTATCTTATCCCTGGGTGATCGTACGAGACGACTAAGGTATATAAAACGTGGGAACGCGTAAAGTTGGACATATTTGAGCTGAGATGATGATGATCATGATGAAAAGGAAGAAGAAGTCAAATGAGCTCCGATATTATTCAACATTTATGAAGGCAGGTTTCAAATCATCGTCTCATTTCCGCTAATATAGAATTGAGTCGTTTTTGTCGCTATACGTCGATAACTTCTGAATTAACATGCATAACACTTTCTCTTAATTTCATTGTGTTTCTATATATAAGGAAGGTATTACGTTCCGACTTGTTTTACTTAGGTAATGTATTGGATAACTTAATTTTTTTTTGTCACATGACTCTATATACAGTACTAACTTCGCCCGCGTAAAAGGTTACTTTCCTTACAACAAAACCTTACACGAAAATTTTACCTTAAAACAAAAAATTGTAGTTCGCACAAAGCACTGTCCTATGTAAGAATTGCACCTGTAATAAAAGTGTTGCAGGCAGGGTTAGTAGTTTGGCCACCGAAGACAAAGATCGGGTACCGGTGGCCCGTTCGCACGGCAAAGAGAGGAGTTTGCGTGGTGGGTGTATGGGGTCACGCGCCGTCTTTTCCGTCACCCTAGACCGATTTAGCGGGGCGAGATGCATCCATAGTCCACTGCAAAAAAAAAGAAAGGGTTGTTTAGTAGTTTTACCTCCATGCCATTTGTATATGCCCTGGAATCTCTATATAATGCGTGGAATAATGATAATACATTTTTTTTTATTTTAACTTTAACATCATTACCCTGCTTTTATTCCAATTACTTGCGGTCGACGCAATATGGTCTTTTCTTCCACACAATCCTATCCGATGTCATCTCTGTGTTCACGTCCTTCCTATCCATATCATGCCTCACGCAATCCATCCATCTTTTCATTGGTCTCCCCTTACCCCCAAAGCCTTCAACATTAATACTTAAAACTTTTCTCACAACATTACTTTCGTTCTATCTCAACACATGTCCATACCATGTCAGCTGTTCACTTTTTAAACTTTTACGTACTTTCAAACTTTCTCAAAAATATTTTTATTTTTTTTCTTTCATTTGTAAATATAATCAGATTATTTTAAAGGAATTAATAATATCATAATAAATGAGGAAAATACTTTTCTATTCGACTGTATATTTTTTATGTTGATACCTCGTGATTTTTTGTCTGAGTGAAACGATTTTGATGATTTATAAAACGCGAAAAAATGATTGTCACAAATGGGATAATTTTTCGGTCGTAATCAAGTTTTTATAAATAAGCATGCATGTTGAATGATAAATATCAGTAATTCAATTTTGATGATTTATTTCCATTTATTAGTTGGAGCTTCCCGTGTGGTCCCATTTTAACTTAGTCCACTGGTAAAGGTAATATTGATGATATGACATTTTTAAAAACGTCACCTTTAGAAAAAAAAATAGTGACAATCCTAAAAGAAGACCTTAATTATTATTAGCCAAGAATACCTTTAGAAAAAATAGTGACAACCCTAAAAGTAGGCCTTGTAATATCTGACAACGGATACTTATTATCGATAAGGCACGGATGACTTAGAACCTACGTTCCAGTATTATTGGCGTTTCGTTATTATGACCCAAGTTTTACAAAACTTGAGTAGTTATTACAGTCAATTACTTAGAATCACTTCAAGTCCATCCAGCCATCCATCATTCGACTCGTTAGCTGAACATAGGAATCCTCATCGAAGGATATTTTTTTTCGTTTATATTTTTAACGTGACTAATCTTTATTTATTTTTTTATTGTTTATGGTGGCAAACGAGCAAACAGCACACCTGATGGTAAGTGTCACTGCCGCCCATGGATCTTACCAAAGGTACAGCTAGGCCGCTGTCTACCATTACAAACCTCAAACCCACCCCAGTTGGGCTTCCGGCTCTCTCGCTCACTGAACGAAGCGCAATAACATATTGCCATTACTCAGACTTCTTCTTCTCGATCTTCTGCGAGAGTGTGGTACTACCCCGGACGAACCGGCCCGCGGCTGTAGACAGAGAATTGTTCCACAGTGTGGTCTTACCATTATTAAGGCTCGAGCCCAACAGTGGGAATTGTATAAGCTGAGATGAGATGATAATGAGATGAATATGGTCACATTTTAGTGAACAAAAATGAATAAAATATTGATTTATATTGCATCATCTAGAAATCAAACTGGCAACTAAAACTACATTCATATTTCGGGTCTCTCAAATTATCTAAACAAATAAACTATTGTGTAGGTTTATGTGTAATTTCTTAGAAGCCAGACGAAAGTATGTACAAACAAATTCAAGTATAGTTGTATTCTTTTGATATGGTTCCGTACCAATAGCTAAACAAGCTATTTCTGTATTAAAATAAATTCCCAAAGCCTCTAGATATTAGGTTTACTCCTAGAACTAGTGTTTACCAAAAAAATTGTTATTCCATGTGTGTAAAAATATTCAATAAGCTACCATGTAATATTCGCGGACTTCCATTTCCATTTTTTTAAAAATAAGCTCAAGACCCTACTTTTAAATGAAGTTATATATTCAATAAATGAATGCATTGATAGTAATTAAATATAAATTTTTCGATATCTTTAAATAATATATTAATTAAATATAATATTTTTGTTTAAATGAATGATTGTAATATGGCACAATTTAATTTTTTTCATTTCTTTTTCATTTTTTTTTTGACTACAAACATATTTTGGTTTGGTATTGTAATGTTGCCAAAATATTAATGTATGAAATGCAAATTTTATTTGAAACTAATTTATTTTAATTTTATTATTTATATAAAAATGACTGTATTTCACATGCCAAAGCAAGGCTAAATAGATAGATCTATGTATGTAAAAATGACTGTAACATCTGATTATTGTACTCTATTTAAGGTGAATAAATATATTTGATTTGATTTGATTTAGTACATGGAAATTTAACCAACTTTAACTTCAAATTTAAAATACATACAATACGTGAAATGTGTCAAAATAAATAGAAACATTCATAAAAACAGCAAGACATCTTAAGGCGTCAGAAACTAAACATTAATAGAGATTCTCGTACTTTATTTTTAAATGAATATCAGGAATTCATCTTCATTTCAGCTCATATATGGTACATTCCACTTTAATAGTGGTAGGACCACGCTTTTGATAGTTCTCTGTTGGCAGCCGCGGGCCGGTCCATCCGGGGTTAATGGTAATGTGCTATTGCGCTTCCTTCGGTGAGCGAGAGAGCTGGAAGCCTAATTGAGTGGATTTGGGGTTTATATTGATAGGCAGCGGCCTAGTTATTATACCCTTGGTATCGCAAGGGTCCATGGGCGGCAGTGACACCTATCATCAGGTGTGCTGATAGCTCGTTTGCCACCACTAGCAATAAAAAAAAACTTCTGGACTCAAATCTTCACTTCCAACACTACCACCCTTCTTAAGAAGGCAATTGATCTACTATACCAGGCCGGTTAGACGGGTTGATACAGGTTTTTATATCAAACTAGTATATTATATTCCTACGTCATTTATATTACAAGATTCCACACACGGAACACATATCAAAAATTTTCAAGGTACAATTCTGATGCTTTATTTATTTTGTTTTTGTTTTATGATTAAATTAAATATTTAACGATTTAACCCAAATTATTTTATTAAAAAAATGCCAAAAAAATATTCACAAAGATGGTTGCGATATAATCAAATCTTAAACGTGCAATCTTTAAACGCTATTTTTACAAGACACACATATTTTAAATTAAATACTGAGAACCGCCAACGCTTAAGATATAACTGATAAAATGTATTTTTTTCTCTTTTAGTTCATACACATAATTATAATGAACCGCAACCTTATTAAAATTAACTACTACTTTGATCAAAAAAATAAAAAAAAAATATTTGAAATATTAGTTATATTTCAAATATTTTTTTTTATTTTTTGCTATGGTCACGGGAGAAGAAGGAGTGGTCCTTCCGTGACAATAAACGCTGTAAAATATTTGAAACGTCGGGGTATTAAGAATGAAATATAGACGTGATAGAATCCGTGAAAATAGTTTTATTTCAAATTATATTTATTATTCATCATCATCATCATCATCATTTCAGCCTATTGCCGTCCACTGCTGAACGTAGGCCTCCCTCATTTTACGCCACAGAGTGCGGTCCTGTGTCGCCTGTATCCAACGACGCCCAGCAACCTTCACTAGGTCGTCTGTCCACCTAGTGGGGAGGCGTCCCACACTGCGTCGTCCGGTATGTGGTCGCCACTCTAGAACCTTTCTTCCCCAGCGGTTGTCGGTTCTTCGAGCGATGTGGCCTGCCTAATATTTATTATTATTATTTCAAATATGTAATAGTCGCGTAAACATCAGAAAAAAACTATATATTATATAATTGATTAAAATATATTGCTGTAGCGGCTACGAATACTGCCAACCCTTACTTTGTTCGTGGATGTCGTAAAAGACAACTATGAGCCTTATAACGACCTGGGCCAACTCCATCTTTTTTTTTTTTGTTATCGCTGAGGAAATGCTTTTGCGCACATCCCCCGCCAGTGACATTGTGTGACTCGCCGGCCATGAGATTGACGGCCGGAATACCCACTAAAACCTAACAGCGGTCCCTTCCGCGCTTTTACGGGATGCCGGAGAGATCGTCTATTGACATTCTATCCCCGAAGGGCCAACTCCATCTGATGACGTTTGGTTAACAATTACATTTCCAAGGAGGGTTAACGTCTGGCAGGCGGCCGGTCATAAAATTATTGTCAATAACTTTTACAATATGTACAATGAATGAAGAGTACATATTGTATCGATCCCAAATAATTGGGATAAAAGTAGAAGAATGATGATGAATAGATTTAAATTCATATAACATAATTTTCCGTGTGGTGACGAAGTAAGAATACAATTCACGACCCCCTATCTTACCCGTGGGTGATCGTACGAGACGACTAAGGAATATAAAACGCATATATAACATCTATGCGAGAGAAAGAAAACTCGAAACAAAACCCTATACCAACACATCTGACCAGCGTGGTATAGTAGGTAAATTTCCATCCTGTTTTGGAGGAGATTCGAGCCCAACAGTGGGACATACATAAGCTAAGACGACATAATTGGTACGGTTTCTTTTCAAGAATATCATCATCATCATCATCATCATCACAGCCCATAAATGTCCCACTGTTGGGCTCGGGCTTCCTCCGTGATGGGAGGGAAATTAACCTACTATACCACGCTGGTCAGACGTGTTGGTTGTTGGTTTTGTTCCGAGTTTTCCTTCTCTCGCAAAGATGTTATATGCGTTTTACATCCCTTAGTCGTCTCGTACGATCACCCACGGGTAAGATATGGGGTGGTGAATTGTATTCTTACTCCGTCACCACACGGATTCAAGAATATACACCATAACAATTTTGTGCTATATATTTTATCATATTATATTATAATATATATATTATGCTGTGTGGTAGCGGCTACCAATACTACCAACCCCTACTTTGTTCGTGGATGTCGTAAAAGACGACTAAGCCTAATAACGACCTGGACCAACTCTATCTGTCGTCTTTCGGTCAACAATTACATTTCCAAGGAGGGTTGACGTCTGACAGGCGGCCGGTCATAAAACTATTGTCAATAACTTTTACAATATGTACTATGAAAGAAGAGTACATATTGTATCGACCCCAAGTAATTGGGATAAGAGTAGGAAAATGATGATTTTTTAATATTATTTCTTTTATTATATAACTTTCTAGTTTATAAGTTTTGTAAAAAATGACTAGGAGCTTTACAAATACCTGGGCCAACTCTATCTGATGCTGTCTGGTCAACAATTACATTTCCAAAGAAGAAAATCAGCCGGTTATAAAATTGATAAAATGTAAAAACTTTTGCAAAAGATACTATGGAAAAGCAATATGGTTTGCGTCGACCCCAAACAATTGGGTCAAGAGCAGGATCATGATAATGAAAAAAAAATCTTACGATATCTGTGATAAGACGAGAATTGGTGATTATTGTATCTTTATTAAGACGTCACATAGAGACAATATTTTTTAGACTTCTTTTTCCTTGTCCATAAATCTCTGTGCCTAATAATATAATTTTACATAGATGGCATTATGATTACCGATCTACTGTGGAAGAATACTTTGTCCGATATGCAAATTGTTGCTGAATGTTATGGCCACTGAAGACAAAGATCGGGTACCGGTAGCCCACTCGCACGGCGAAGAGAGGCACTTTGCAGGTGGGTCTATGGGGCCGCGCGCCACCTCTTCCGTCGCCCCGGACCGATATGGCGGGGCGTGACCGCAGCATAGTCACCGCAAAAAAGAGATCTGAATGTTATCTGCGCAAAGCGATATTTTTTTTGATACTTATGGTGGCAAACGAGCACACCTGATGGTAAGTGTCACTGCCACCGATGGACCTTTGCTATAACCAAGGCCGCTGCCTACCATTATAATCCCCAAACCCACCCAATTGGGCTGCCGGCTCTCTCATTATAATAAACATTAAAAAAAAATGATATATCTGGATTTGATTAGCAAAACATTTGCAGATTGTGCGAAACTATTGGCGTCGATTAAAAGTTCAGACATTACTTTTAAAACCATTCAGCAGAATCCTTCCATCATGGAGAAAATATGGGAGATAAGAGAGACAAAAACAATTGTCTTGCATGGAAATTAAATTCATGGCAGAGTCGATATTTATGTTAACCTTAAGTGCAACGAAACAACCTAGAAAACTACGAATGAAGAGTTAACCTTCAAAATTTAATACCCAGTTAAAATAACAGGTTAACCAACATTTTTCGAAGACGTTTAACACTTGCAAAAAATTACAGTGTCCTCGGAAACTAGTTTGTACGATTTAAATTTTACCAACTGACCTACTCTTTGTGAGATGTGGTTTGGAGGTTAATTGGAAGATGTAATATTTAATACAGTTTTATTTTCTCATGTTTTGACGTGATTGACAGCGGCTGCATGCACGAAAAAGTGTCACGTTCCTCCTGAGTCCAGCGTGTGAACGAGAGCGCGGAACGAAAGCGATAAAAGACACGATCGAACTAAGTGTTCTTGCATTTTAAGAATTATTTATAAAATGAAGTGAAAAGTTAATGTGAGTTCCATCGTTTATGCTTGTTCATAAAAGTATGCAATTTTTATGAATATTTTCTAAATTTATCGTCTGTAAATTGACTTTACAGACATCTATCTGTTTTTTCTTTTTATAATAAGGAAAAAAATATTATTTAATTGTGTAAGGAATATTTATTACCAAGTAAAAATACAATACAGCACGCCCGTTATTGCTCGTGGGTCAGATGGATTGATGCATAGTTTTATTTCGAGTTTTCAATCTTAGCATAGATGCTGTGTCCATATTCATAATACTACACCTACGGGTCAAAAAAGTCGGTATTGAATCATATTCTTACTCATTCACCACACGGAAAATACAATGCAGAGAAAGTGCTAAGGTGTACAGACTATGAATTATCAGTGCTTCAAGCACATATCCATAATATTATTATTTAAGTACCACGGGTCCCTAAGTTGCCTTCTTGGGTATCGTCACGTTACTTGGTACCGACAAAACATGTATATAAGCAATTAGCTTATCTTAACCGCATTTGAAACATTTACTATTGATTTGGTGCTTTCTTAATGATTATTTTCATAATAAAATTAAGTAAAAAAATAAATTGAAATAATAGACTCTATGGATAGCGTAATAGTTAAGATAACTAGCTAATCTGTCAAGTGTTAAGGATTCGATTACTATACAGGGCCTCAATTTGGACACCAAAGACAGATCAGGTGCCAGTGGCCCACTTGCAAAAAAAAAGAAACCTCAGTTTCTGCGATATATATTTTTTTTTGTTATCGCTTGTGGTGGCAGATGAGCAAGCAACACACCTGATGTTAAGCGTCACTCCCGCCCATGGACCTTTGCTATACCAAGAGAATAGCTAGGCCGCTGCCTACCAATACAAACCCCGAACCCACCCAGTTGAGCTTCCGGCTCTCTCACTCACCGAACGAAGTGCAATAGCACATTGCCATTACTCAGACGCCGATCTTCTGCGAGAGTGTGGTACTAACCCGGACGGACCGGCCCGCGGCTTTAGACAGAGAACCATCAACAGCGTGGTCCTACCACAATAACGTAAATATCTTTATATATATAATTCTTATGTACGTGTATATGTCACTGAAATCCTCCTAAACGGCTGAGCGGATTTTGTGTGTGTTCAAGTTGATTTGATAATGGTTCAGATTCGCAATTGGACCCAGTAGGTGGCGCTGCGATCGAGTGGTGGGATTTTTTCGTACATTGACTGTCCCCCACAATATAAAGATTATTTCTATAGTGCTGAGTGTTATAAAAAATATTAATTCAAGCAAAATTACTTTTTAGAGGTATGCAGAATGTACATAGATATGGAGACGGAGTAAGCATACCGCGATTATATCTTTCTTTTCCCAGATATATTGGTTAAAGCTTGTTAAAAGATAAATAACTTCAGAATTTTAACATAAAATTTAACATTTTATCAAATCGTCAGGATGACGTGGTTAATTATGTTGATTAACTTATTAACTAGAATAACTTAATCATAGTCTTTTACAAATTAAGTAAATTGATTTAATCTGAAGCAAGCTCGTACCGAACTGCGGGATAAATATAGTCATGCTCTTTTATCTTTTAGAGGACTATATTCTGAGCTAAATTGTTCCGTGTATTATGCACCGTGTGTATTTATTATACACTTACAGCATCCAAATAAGTATTTTAGCAGCTAATTGAATGAATATAGAATTTTTATATGTATCCGGGACTCTTCTATCTGATACCGTCTACTCAATTACATTTCTAAGAAGTGTTTATGTTAGACAGGCGGCTGGTCATAATACCATTGTCAATATTTTTGCATTATACATATACTCGTACGATGGAAGGTCGACCCCAAATAATTGGAATTAGAGTAGGAAGATAATGATTATCATATTTTATTAGTTATTTATATTAAATTTTATCTTAAATTATGCTTAAAAGTTATATTTTTGTTATTATAAAATATTTTGCGTAATATTGAGTCAATTTTAATGTTTGAAATACCTTTTTTTAATAATTTATTTTTCCTTATAATGACGTAATATATATCATTAAGATGTGGAAATAAAAAACAAATAATTTAAAATTATGTTTTAATATTATTACCATATTATTTAGTAATTAAACTAAAAGTTTTTTATACATAATAGTAGCCTTTTTTTTTTTTTTTTTTTGCGTTGGGCTATGGACGTCGCACCCCGCCAAATCGGTCCGGGGTGACGGAAGAGGCGGCGCGCAACCCCATTGACCCACCCTGCAAGCACCTCTTCCTTGCCGTGCGAGCGGGCCACCGGCAATACATAATAGTAGCCTAAAGTATCTGAATTAAAAAAATTCTCAATCTCATATTTCAAAGAGTGAACTAATGTGTAGTAATAAGATACACATCGGACACATTTGTTTTGTTAAGATTATTTTAGACTGAAATAGGACATTTGGATATGTCCTGAGACATTCCGCTTAGCCGGCATGTTGCAGTAGTAGGGAATTCATAGATTAATATCGTAAATACGTCTATATCTATAACAGTTTCTACCTAACTAGTTATTTTTTCACAGATACTATAAAAGGTACAAATATGGTGATGGAGCCATGTCATTCGCTATCGCCAACTCGCTGTTGTCTTAAATAGACGGTTCACATTAATTAGTGACGTTTGAGAGCCCTTAGCGCTCACCCACAGTTCGGGTAAAGTTGTCATAGCCATCTGAGGCTAACAACTAAGACACACAAAAAAAAAAAAAAAAGATTAGTGACATGCTTTAATAGAAAATCGACTTTGGAGTAGTAGTAGTAATTTATAAATTTACTTCATTTGGTCAGTGAATGGGTTGGCGGTCAAAACCTTTAAGATAAGTGGTGACCTAGTTATATATAGCGGCAGTTAGTCCATGCCAACAGATAACTCATCATCAGTGCAAACGTTACGACGGTCTGTGCGATCGTGTTCACTGACCATCGTAGCAAGGAGTTCATCATCAACTTGCTCTTATCCCAATTTATTTGGGATCGACGCAATATGTCTGCTCCTTCCATACTTACAACTCTATCAGACGTCATCTCTGTGGTCACTACTTGTCTATTCATGTCATGTTTCACGCAGTCCATCTATCTTTTCTTCGGTCTTTCTTTTTCGGTTTTCCCTTTATAAAATAGAGAGCTACGTCCGATTTGAATAGTTAAATTTTGTTTAGATTTTCATATAATGCATCTGCATCTATATTATGGGCCCAAAATTGTAGTTATATATCTATATAACTACAATTTTAGCCCATAATATGAATCTTTTTGTATAAGCTCAGAATCAGTTTAAATAGCAAACAAAAAATAAATATTGCATCCATTAGTTAGTTAAATTTAACATATTATTTTATTTTTATATTAAAAACTTATTCTGATTTTAATAAAAATATTTTGATCATAAAAAAAGTTATTTTAACATTTAAAACACGAAAATACTGTTCAAATGTAATTGCAATAGAGAAAAATCCATACATACATATCATCACGCCATATCCTTTGCAAGGTAGGTAGAGAGAATAGAGTGCCAGAGAACTCTATCTTTGCATACTTCACTCGCTTCCTCAACATTCATAATTCTCTTCATACACGCTCGCCGGTTTCGGAGACTCTTGACTCCACCTTCCTTCAGTACATGACCGATCTGGTCTAGGTAGGTGAGTCTCGGTCTCCCCCGGTCATCCTTCCACTTTCGCATTTTATATCTTCTTAACCAGACGTTCGTTTGGCATTCTTGCCACATGTCCGAACCATCGGAGCATTCCCTTCTTCATAAGAAAATTCTCTTACATAAGAAAAGAAAAATCCACATTAATCAAATGCCGAGAATGTAGTTAAAACTATATTTATAAGTATATCATAATTTCTTTATAACGCTCTACCCTAAAGAATAAATCCTTATATGTAACTGTCATGAATTAACAATAGTTATGATCTATCTGATAGTCGTAGGCACTAAATAATTTTAGTTTACAGTCATATCTGTACACATAATCTTTGCTGAGACAGAGATGGGTGCAGTGCGAACGTGACCGAAATAGATCGCGCTCCGAACTCGTACAGTACACACTCCTGCGCCGCGCTCTTTCAAAACTAGGATCCATGGATCATTTTTGTATTAAAATATCTAAGCTGACTTCTTAAATTATAAAGTGTTGACTTTATGAAATGGCACGGTGATTTCGAAGTATAAATGAAAAGGAAGTGTTATAATAACTCTTGTTTGTTTGTTTGTCGCGTTATTTTGTGATAATGAAGTGTTTTGCATTGTGCATGCTTGCTTTGGTGACCTTGTATCCAGATGCATATGGTAAGTTCGTTAGCATCTCTAGGTTCCATACATGAAACTCTTATATTTTAATATTTTTAATAGAACCTTTTGTAGGTCTCGTGATATTTCTTTATATATTTAAAAAAAAACAGCTCCTTAAATTAATCAAATTATTTCTTTAATAAATATAGGTACATTTTTAATTCTATTTTATACAAATCTTATTTTTTGATAAAAAGAATTCGGAGTAAATTGAAAGAAAATAAGGGTTAATTTTACATAGTTCATAAATTATAATCTCGTAGTAGTTCATACTTACTACTTACAAAATATATAGCTAATAACTACACATAACATATTCTGGAATGATATATTGAAACCTTTTTTTTATTAGAAATGGTTGATAAAAAACCCCTTGACCCATAAATTATACGAAGTATCCTCGAATGTAGAGATCTTTTTTAAATAGGTTTATTCATGTTATTAAGAACAGGTGCGTGAAATAAAAGTTAATAGAGGTATCAGCCGAATAGCAAGCAAGTTTTTTTTTTCTACAATAAAATGAAGCTTCACAAAAGAGTATAATTAAAATACTTGTATTGTAGGAGGTCCGTGTGGTGACGAAGTAAGAATACAGTTTACCACCCCCTATCTTACCCGTTGGTGATCGTAAGAGACGACTAAGAGATATAAAACACATATAACATCTATGCAAGAGAAGGAATACTGGAATTAAAACACTATACCAACACGTCTGACCAGCGCGGTATAGTAGGTTAATTTCCCTCCCATTATGGAGGAGGCCCGAGTCCAACAGTGGGACATATATAGGCTGCGATGATGATGATGATGATTGCAGAAGAATTATAATCCTATAATGACTCAATTTAGGCGCAGACGCAAAACGATTATTTTGTGTAATGAAATTTTTTATGGGAATCGAACTTACTCAGCCTACTAGATCATTACTTAGTCCATCATCGTTCTCCTCTTCTTATCCCAATTACTTGGGGTCGTAATATGTACTCCTCTTCCTACATATTGTTAATGGCAATAGTTTTATGACCGGCCGCCTGTGGGAATGTAATTGTTGACCAAACGGCATCTGATAGTATTGGCCCAGGTCCTTATAAGGCTTTAGTCATCTTTTACGACATCCTCGATCAAAGTAAAGGTTGGTAGTATTCATAGCCACTACCACAGAGTTATCATCGTTTAGACTACTACAGTGCAAATTATTTTATTATGAATAAATAATAATGCATATAGATAAGTCAGAATAGGCTTTTATTTTATTTTAATTGGATTTTTAATCATTTATTTTATTGTTATTAATAATATTTCTTTTATAGTCTGACGCCTTGAACCTCAAGGTATGTGACCTTGTATACATTCCAACATTTTGATATACATATAATCTTTAGTTCCACTTAATAGGGGGTGACCTTTTTAGGGTCCCGTACCCAAAGGGTAAAAACGGAACCCTATTACTGAGACTTCGCAGTCGGTCCGTCCATCCGTCCGTCCGTCCTTCCGTCCGCCCGTATGTCACCAGGCCGTATCTCAAGAACAGTGATAGCTAGACAGTTGAAATTTTCACAGATGATGTATTTCTATTGCCGCTATAACAAAAAAATACTAAAAATAAAATAAAATAAATATTTAACAAGCTAAATATACAACAAACTTATTTTTTTATAGTTAATGGTACGGTACCCTTCGTGCGCGAGTCTGACTCGCACTTGGCCGATTTTTTACAAACCGGATATACCTATATATAAACTTTAAGCTGAGAACATCTGAAAGAATCCTTGAAAATCAATTAAATATGCGAACATTCATTCACATCATCTCGTCTAAAATTCCACTAACGGATATGAACCTCTCCATAAAGGAGATAACTTAATTATCGATATAACTGGCAAGTGGATTGATGGTCGTGGTTAATTTATAAATTGCCTAGGAGAGCGCTATGCCTCGATCTCCACGTAGGTCCATAAGTACGGGGTGCTGACACACTGTATTTCTAATACGTCAGCCACACAGGAAACCCCAACAACACTTTGGAATCGACCTTCACAATCGCAATTGCCTATTTATAATCAGTAAACAAAACAAGCTGTCAATATTTTTATAAATAACGTAATTAATGATATTTCTTTTAAATACCTCACTGCACTAAGGAAATATTTCTTGTATTGCAGGTGACTTTAAAAATATGCAATTAATTCACACAAATTACACTCAGACACAGAACAACACTTTATGAATCTCACAATGTATTTTCCTGCGTAGGAATCGAAACCATGACACTGGTACGGAAGGTATTTTAACCACTAGGCAGTTAACATTGAAAAAAATCATTGTTATGTTGTCACCTATATTGTTTTAGGTGTTACTTAAAATTTAAGATCCGTGAAAACTTATTTTTTTTTATATAAAAACTATTTTTTAATAGCAAGTGGATGAATTTGTATAATCTTGGATGTGGTTTTAGCCAAGATGGAAGGTACAACACTGATATAGAGCGAAGAGTGAATACGGGCAATAGAGTGAACGGAGCGTTGGGACAACTTCTCGGTAGCCACCACCTCAGCCAGAAGTCACGTGTAGCAATACATAACACTGTGCTTGTCCCAACATTACTATATGGAAGCGAGAGTTGGGTATGCAGAAAATAGCATGAAAGTAAAATAAATACGGTCGAAATGCGATCTCTACGGAAAATCTGTGGAGTTAGGCTGATCGATCGCATTCGCAACGACGACGTAAGAGAGCGAGTAGGTATGAAAGAGAGTATTGGTGTAAAGATGCGAAAGGGAATGCTCCGATGGTACGGACATGTGGAACGAATGCCGAACGAACGTCTGGTTAAGAAGATATACAATGCGAAAGTGGAAGGATGTAGGTACCGGGGGAGACCGAGACTCACCTACCTAGACCAGATTGGTCACGTACCGAAAGAAGGTGGAGTCAAGAGTCTCCGAAACCGGCAAGTGTGTATGAAGAGAATTAAGAATGTTGAAGAAGGGAGTGAAGTATGCAAGGATAGAGTTCTCTGGCACTCTGTTCTCTCTGTCTAGCCTGCAAGGGATATGGCATGATGATATGTATGTATTTTTTAATCATTTTATAAAGCCAATTATAACTTTTTTTTAATAGCTAAGGGATAAATCCTTGTGTACTAGAGGACTTAAGATACATACAATTAACAGATCCCTATATCAAACCATCTCACTTTGGCATAGTAGGTCAATTCTATTGTAAAGCAGGCTAGAGCCCAGCAGTGGGACATAATATTTATGAACTGAGATAATGAACCAACACAAATAACAACTTGACATATACTCGTAATTTGCGAATCGCATAAAAAATTGTCATGTATAGTTATCGAACTCACGGCCGAATGTAATTATTTACATCACTGAGCTATCTGTGAATAGTTACAACACAATAGATCATGGCTAAGTGCCCATACTTATTTGTAAAGCAAGTTAGCCTAAATAAGAGCCTGTTCATTTAGTTCTACCTTGAAGACGCCCACATTTTATGCAAATTCTACGAATCTATAGATTTATTAATTTTATGTTTGAAATTTTGATAAACTAGTATCCATAATAAATTGCTGTGTGGTAGCGGCTACAGATACAACCAACCCTTACTTTGCTCGTGGATGTCGTAATTTCATAGCTTATAACGTACTGAGCCAACTCCATCTGATGTCGTTTGGTCAATAATTATATTCCCATGTCTGGCAGGCGGCCGGTAATAAAACTATTGGCAATAACTTTTACAATATGTACTGTGAAAGAAGAGTTCATATTGTATAGACCCCAAGCAATTGGGATAAGAGTAGGAGAATGATGAATGATGATGGAACTTTACAATTGTTCGAAACGCACCGAACATCGTAAAAAAAAAACAATGATTGTCTATGAAAATAATTCTACATTTTGTTCTTCAATGAAGCCACCCAATTGAGTACACGCGTTTTTTTTAACTTCCACATAAATATCCAAATCCCAAATAAATTCAACAACAATATAGGTTCTAGAATTTATTTCTTACTGTAACTCATAAAAAAATATCCTCAGATATCACCAGCGAGTGAGTAACGTATTCACCTCGTATGTCATTGGTATAAGAATACTATTGTCGTCACCATTTGTTCATCCGTAATTCTTAAAGATCGATCAAATGTGAGTCATACTCGCCCACGGAGGGTTCAGTAAAATTAAAAAAAAAAAACAAGTTTGTTATATGGGAGCCCCCCTTAAATATTTATTTTTTTGTATTTGTTGTTATAGCAGCAATAGAAATAAATCATCTGTGAAAATTTCAACTCTCTAGCTATCACCGTTCTTGAGATACAGTCTGGTAACAGAAGGATGGACGGGCGGACGGACAGCGAAGTCTCAGTAATAGGGTCCTGTTTTTACCCTTTGGGTACTAAAAATTAATGGGGGCTAATCCGCCTGCTAAACGTAGCGATTGTGACACTATTCCCTTAAAGGAATGAGTGACCACCTATTGTAATGATGTATAGACATATCAGAAGCCTATGTTCTGTAGTGGACAGCAAAAAGCTGAATGGCTACGGTAATGAATGAATTTGCTTTTAAAAACTATTTTTACGGATTTTATCGCATTTCTATTTTATTTAATTTTTTTTCCGACGTTTGAACCATTTTACAATTTACTTCGAGTATTAAACGGCATTACTTTACACTACAACGTTACATTACATTGTATTATTTCGAAACGTTGAGAAAATTAAAAATCAAATAGGTACAAACATGATAAAAAGGCGTAAAAATAGTTTAATTTCACATATGTAATACTCGGGTAAATATCTAAAAATTATTATTGTATTTTCTGTAGATATTAATGTCAAGTGCAGTTCAGTTAATCGTTTAGTTCTGTCTAATAAACAGATCTCGTGCTTACAGGCAAAGCGATTTGCATGTATTGCGGTAGACTTTACGAACATCATCATCACAGCCCATAAATGTCCTACTCGGCTTGGGCCTCCTCCGTAATGGGAGGAAAACTAACCTACTATATCGCGCTGGTCAGACGTATTGTTATATGGTTTTGTGTCGAGTTTTCCTTCTCTCGCATAGATGTTATATGCGTTTTATATCTCATAGTCGTCTCGTACGATCACTCACGGGTAAGATATGGGGTGGTGAATTGTATTTTTATTCCGTCACCACACGAATAAATAATAACTTATATATTAGTAGAAATGTGTAAAAATCTTTAATAAAAAATGAGTTAACTTTTAATATAAGCATGCGAATAACAATCATTCGTCATAACAAAATATTCATTTTCATACCTCCATTGTGTCACTAGTTGAATAATAATTTACAATTCGATTCATTCAATATAAGGACGCAACTTTATTACAGGTACGCATAATTAGGTACAGATTTTATGATATTTATAACTATGAAGTCATAAATATTGATTTTCAATCAATATTTTATTATGATAATTACTTATAATTGGTTGTGTGATGTCATTACTTATAATCACATAAGTTAGATTAAGTGTCGAGATTAAAATATGCGATATAATTAATGTGCTGTGTGGTAGCGGCTACGAATACTACCAACCCTTACTTTGCTCGTGGATGTCGTAAAAGACGACTAAGACCCTTATAATGATCTGGGCCAACTCCATCTGATGCTGTTTAATCAACAATTACATTCCCAAAAAAGGTTCACGTCTGGCAGGCGGCCGGTCATAAAACTATTGCCAATAACTTTTACAATATGTACTATAAAAGAAGACCACCTATGTAGTACAATATGTATTGTATCGACCCCTAGTAATTGGGATAAGACTAGGATAGTGACATTTATTATATTACTAGCTTCTGCCCGCGGCTTCGCTCGCGTAATAGGTTTTTCCCTAAAGTTTTACATCCCCTATTTTTAATTTACCCCTTAAGAGTAAATTTTTTACAAAATGTTAACGTTATATTTATTTATATCTAATCAATAGCCTAAAAGTAAATGACGTGTCCTTACAACTTTTCATCCCTCTTTACAACCCTTTTTTGCATAAAAAGTAGCCTATGTCCTTTATCAGAGTCTAGACTATCTATGTACCAAATTTCTTTTAGATACGTCCAGTAGTTTTGGCGTGAAAGAGCGACAGAGAGACAGATTGAGTTACTTTCGTATTTATAAAATTAGTAAGTAAGTAAGGATTTTGAATTTAATATACGTATCAATATAATATATGTATGTTTGTTACATACATACATATACATCATTATTCGTTTTATGATCAAGGTTTACATTTATGGTAATATGTCAAGATAAACAGAAATGTATGTATTCACAAATGGTCTAGTGACGGAATTTTTAGTGGTAGGACCACGCTGTTGACAATTTTATGTCTATAGCTGGAGGCCGATCAATCCGGGGTAGTAAACACACTCTCACAGAATATCGACGTATGAGTAATGGCAATGTGCTATTGCGCTTCGTTCGGTGAGCGAGAGAGCTGAAAGCCCAACTGACGGGTTTCAGGTTTGTATTGGTAGGCAACGGCCCAGCTATACCCTTGGTATTGAAAAGGTCCATGGGCAGCAGTAACACTTGGCAGGTGTGCTACTTGCTCGTAAAAATGTGCGATAATTTCTCGCCGTTTATATTATTATGATATATTACAATTAATTAGTTCCTTAGTGTAAAGTT
Organism: Lymantria monacha; assembly: GCA_905163515.2. NCBI lineage: Eukaryota > Metazoa > Arthropoda > Insecta > Lepidoptera > Erebidae > Lymantria > Lymantria monacha. The sequence continues at coordinate 4,824,562 of LR991107.1, read as the reverse complement.
AATGTACATTTCCGTTCATCGCGGCTGATCGCCCGCGTGCGTTTAAACGCTCACGCGCGAGCGATGCGACAATATTTAGTCAAAGTATGAAAATATATGGCGCCGTTTCCGTGGTTCGCGACAGTCTTGAGCGACAAATGACGTAAGCTGCGAAATCTTAATCTCAAAAGAGTTTGTGTTAATTTTTTTCTTTCCGTGTGGTGACGAGATAAACATACAACTCACCACCTGTGGGTGATCGTAAATTCCGACTAAGGTATATAAAACGCATTTAACATATATGCGAGAGAAGGAAAACTCGAAGTAAAACCCTATACCAACACGTCTAACCAGTATTTAATAGTAGGTTAATTTCCCTTCCATTATGGAGGAGACTCGAGCCCAACATTAAGACATATATGAGCTGAGATAACGATGATGTTAATTTTTACTAATATAATTATACATATATACGGGATTACGACTCCGTTTATTTGTCTTTCACATCTTAACTATTGATGAGTTCTATTTCAGAACTGATCGTCATGATTTTTTTTATACATGCTGTCAGATAAACAGAAACAAGCAGCTAGCACCTATAGCGTTTTGTAATTGAACCTTCAATTTATACTCAATTTCTTCACTTGCATATTTAATTAATATATATAAAATCCGATTACGAAATGAAAAATTGATGTCGCAAGCGGGATTCGAACCCGCGCCTATTGGGATTCCGGCCCAATCGTGCTGCCACTACACTACCGCGACCAATTGTAGGACATGCAAATTTTCATCTCGTATTGTATTTACGTCTTAAGGTGACGGTGTGCTATCTACCCGACAATGTTTACACAATGTTATAGGCTTAATACTTCAAACTTTACAGTTAGAATTGTATTAAACGATGACACAACCTTGTTATTTAAATTTACTGAAATTTTAGCATTTAATATGCTTAATTTATAAAATCCGATTACGAAATGAAAAATTGATGTCGCAAGCGGGATTCGAACCCGCGCCTATTGGGATTCCGGCCCAATCGTGCTGCCACTACACTACCGCGACCAATTGTAGGACATGCAAATTTTCATCTCGTATTGTATTTACGTCTTAAGGTGACGGTGTGCTATCTACCCGACAATGTTTACACAATGTTATAGGCTTAATACTTCAAACTTTACAGTTAGAATTGTATTAAACGATGACACAACCTTGTTATTTAAATTTACTGAAATTTTAGCATTTAATATGCTTAATTTATAAAATCCGATTACGAAATGAAAAATTGATGTCGCAAGCGGGATTCGAACCCGCGCCTATTGGGATTCCGGCCCAATCGTGCTGCCACTACACTACCGCGACCAATTGTAGGACATGCAAATTTTCATCTCGTATTGTATTTACGTCTTAAGGTGACGGTGTGCTATCTACCCGACAATGTTTACACAATGTTATAGGCTTAATACTTCAAACTTTACAGTTAGAATTGTATTAAACGATGACACAACCTTGTTATTTAAATTTACTGAAATTTTAGCATTTAATATGCTTAATTTATAAAATCCGATTACGAAATGAAAAATTGATGTCGCAAGCGGGATTCGAACCCGCGCCTATTGGGATTCCGGCCCAATCGTGCTGCCACTACACTACCGCGACCAATTGTAGGACATGCAAATTTTCATCTCGTATTGTATTTACGTCTTAAGGTGACGGTGTGCTATCTACCCGACAATGTTTACACAATGTTATAGGCTTAATACTTCAAACTTTACAGTTAGAATTGTATTAAACGATGACACAACCTTGTTATTTAAATTTACTGAAATTTTAGCATTTAATATGCTTAATTTATAAAATCCGATTACGAAATGAAAAATTGATGTCGCAAGCGGGATTCGAACCCGCGCCTATTGGGATTCCGGCCCAATCGTGCTGCCACTACACTACCGCGACCAATTGTAGGACATGCAAATTTTCATCTCGTATTGTATTTACGTCTTAAGGTGACGGTGTGCTATCTACCCGACAATGTTTACACAATGTTATAGGCTTAATACTTCAAACTTTACAGTTAGAATTGTATTAAACGATGACACAACCTTGTTATTTAAATTTACTGAAATTTTAGCATTTAATATGCTTAATTTATAAAATCCGATTACGAAATGAAAAATTGATGTCGCAAGCGGGATTCGAACCCGCGCCTATTGGGATTCCGGCCCAATCGTGCTGCCACTACACTACCGCGACCAATTGTAGGACATGCAAATTTTCATCTCGTATTGTATTTACGTCTTAAGGTGACGGTGTGCTATCTACCCGACAATGTTTACACAATGTTATAGGCTTAATACTTCAAACTTTACAGTTAGAATTGTATTAAACGATGACACAACCTTGTTATTTAAATTTACTGAAATTTTAGCATTTAATATGCTTAATTTATAAAATCCGATTACGAAATGAAAAATTGATGTCGCAAGCGGGATTCGAACCCGCGCCTATTGGGATTCCGGCCCAATCGTGCTGCCACTACACTACCGCGACCAATTGTAGGACATGCAAATTTTCATCTCGTATTGTATTTACGTCTTAAGGTGACGGTGTGCTATCTACCCGACAATGTTTACACAATGTTATGTACAATACGAGATGAAAATTTGCATGTCCTACAATTGGTCGCGGTAGTGTAGTGGCAGCACGATTGGGCCGGAATCCCAATAGGCGCGGGTTCGAATCCCGCTTGCGACATCAATTTTTCATTTCGTAATCGGATTTTATAAATTAAGCATATTAAATGCTAAAATTTCAGTAAATTTAAATAACAAGGTTGTGTCATCGTTTAATACAATTCTAACTGTAAAGTTTGAAGTATTAAGCCTATAACATTGTGTAAACATTGTCGGGTAGATAGCACACCGTCACCTTAAGACGTAAATACAATACGAGATGAAAATTTGCATGTCCTACAATTGGTCGCGGTAGTGTAGTGGCAGCACGATTGGGCCGGAATCCCAATAGGCGCGGGTTCGAATCCCGCTTGCGACATCAATTTTTCATTTCGTAATCGGATTTTATAAATTAAGCATATTAAATGCTAAAATTTCAGTAAATTTAAATAACAAGGTTGTGTCATCGTTTAATACAATTCTAACTGTAAAGTTTGAAGTATTAAGCCTATAACATTGTGTAAACATTGTCGGGTAGATAGCACACCGTCACCTTAAGACGTAAATACAATACGAGATGAAAATTTGCATGTCCTACAATTGGTCGCGGTAGTGTAGTGGCAGCACGATTGGGCCGGAATCCCAATAGGCGCGGGTTCGAATCCCGCTTGCGACATCAATTTTTCATTTCGTAATCGGATTTTATAAATTAAGCATATTAAATGCTAAAATTTCAGTAAATTTAAATAACAAGGTTGTGTCATCGTTTAATACAATTCTAACTGTAAAGTTTGAAGTATTAAGCCTATAACATTGTGTAAACATTGTCGGGTAGATAGCACACCGTCACCTTAAGACGTAAATACAATACGAGATGAAAATTTGCATGTCCTACAATTGGTCGCGGTAGTGTAGTGGCAGCACGATTGGGCCGGAATCCCAATAGGCGCGGGTTCGAATCCCGCTTGCGACATCAATTTTTCATTTCGTAATCGGATTTTATAAATTAAGCATATTAAATGCTAAAATTTCAGTAAATTTAAATAACAAGGTTGTGTCATCGTTTAATACAATTCTAACTGTAAAGTTTGAAGTATTAAGCCTATAACATTGTGTAAACATTGTCGGGTAGATAGCACACCGTCACCTTAAGACGTAAATACAATACGAGATGAAAATTTGCATGTCCTACAATTGGTCGCGGTAGTGTAGTGGCAGCACGATTGGGCCGGAATCCCAATAGGCGCGGGTTCGAATCCCGCTTGCGACATCAATTTTTCATTTCGTAATCGGATTTTATAAATTAAGCATATTAAATGCTAAAATTTCAGTAAATTTAAATAACAAGGTTGTGTCATCGTTTAATACAATTCTAACTGTAAAGTTTGAAGTATTAAGCCTATAACATTGTGTAAACATTGTCGGGTAGATAGCACACCGTCACCTTAAGACGTAAATACAATACGAGATGAAAATTTGCATGTCCTACAATTGGTCGCGGTAGTGTAGTGGCAGCACGATTGGGCCGGAATCCCAATAGGCGCGGGTTCGAATCCCGCTTGCGACATCAATTTTTCATTTCGTAATCGGATTTTATAAATTAAGCATATTAAATGCTAAAATTTCAGTAAATTTAATTAATATATTTCAATAATTACAACATTTTTCGACGTTACTAATAATATCAATATTGATAAGAATCACAATACATTAATCACAATTTTTGTTATCTTACTAGTTATTATGAACACAGCGACCGGTAGACGAACAGATTCAGAAATGATTTTCATATGGTATGGTATATATTATCCGTGTGGTGACGGAGTAAGAATACTATTCACCACCCCATATCTTACCCGTGGGTGATCATACGAGACGACTAAGGGATATAAAACGCATATAACATCTACGGAGAAGGCCCGAGCCCAGCAGTGGGACATTTATGGGCTGTGATGATGATGATGATGATGATGAGGATGATATGTATATGATGGTATATATATATATATATATATATATATATATATATATATATATATATATATATATATATATATATATATATATATATATATATATATATATATAGTCTCTACATTTTTATTTATCTGTATAATCTACGTTTTTGTGTTTTGTTTTTCTGGTGTGTGGTAGCGGCTACTAGTACTGCTAGTTGACTAAGAGCCACCATCTGCTGCTGTCTGATCAACAATTACATTTGTAGGGAGGGATGACGTCAGGCAGGCGATTACAATATAGTAAAATCTAACAATACTCTCGTAAAGGTGAAAATGCGAGCGAGAATTTGGTTGTTATATACACAATCAATTTGGGCGGTTATATATATATATATATATCACTTCGACATTTATTAATGGATATTGAACAGTTCCTGCAGATTGTAAACATAGTTTCATCATCATCATCATCATTTCAGCCTATTGCCGTCCACTGCTGAACGTAGGCCTCCCTCATTTTACGCCACAGAGTGCGGTCCTGTGCCGCCTGCATCCAACGACGCCCAGCAACCTTCACTAGGTCATCTGTCCACCTAGTGGGGAGGCGTCCCACGCTGCGTCGTCCGGTACGTGGTCGCCACTCTAGAACCTTTCTTCCTCAGCGGTTGTCGGTTCTTCGAGTGATGTGGCCTGCCCATTGCCACTTCAGCGTGCTAATTCTTCGTGCTATATCGGTTACACCTGTTCGTCTGCGGATTTTCGTATTTCGGATTCTATCTCGCAGAGAAATCCCGAGCATAGCCCGCTCCATAGCACGCTGAGCGACTTTGAGCCTGATTATGAGGCCTACATTTAGGGACCACGTTTCCGTGCCGTAAGTCATCACTGGTAACACACACTGGTCATAGACCTGTGTTTTCAAACACTGAGGTATGTTCGATGAGAAGATCCTCTTAAGTTTCCGGAACGCTGCCCAATCGAGTTGGATTCGTCGGCTGACCTCTTTCTCGAAATTAGATCTAGCTAACTGGACTGTTTGTCCAAGGTAAACATAATGATCGACAATTTCGAGAATCGCATTGCCAACTAGGACCGGTACCGGAATGACATGGGCATTTGACATGACTTTCGTCTTGTCCATGTAATGTTAAATTAAACATAGTTTAAAAAGTAAAAAATAATTTAATAATGGTGGGGCCACAGTGTTGACAGTTTTCTGTCTACAGCCGTGGGCCGGTCGGGAGTAGTACCATACTCTCGCAGAAAATCGTAGTCTAAGCAATAGTAATGTACTTTTACGGTTCATTAGGTGAGCGAGAAAGTCCAATTTTCTGGCTGGGTTCAGAGTTTTCATTGATAGGCTGCAGCCTAACTGTAACCTTGGTATAGCAAAGGTCCATGGGGGGCAATAACACTTACCATTGTATGCTGCTTGCACATTTGACACTATAAACTACATAAGAAAAAAAATCGGCTTGGTACTCGCGCACGAAGGGTTCTGTAAAACTAAAAAAAAATATATGATGTAACTTAAAATTTAAAGTTTTCGCAATTTTTCCTTTATCTGTGCTATAAGACGTTGCTTCGTACCAAATTTCAAGATTCTAAGTTCACGGGAAGTACCCTGTAGGTTTTGATTCCTTTGTCAGTGTCGAAAATTTGCGACATAAACGCCTGTATATTTTGATTTCATTGGCTTAGAAGTTTAATTTTTAACAGATTTAAGGGACAGTAGACTTAAGTATTTGATATAAATTTCAGCTTGATACCTCCACGCGTTCCCGAGAAAAAGGGTCTTGACAGACTAATAGATGGACAGACGGCCAGACGGATGGACGGACAGACGGACGGATGGACAACAAAGTGATCCTATAAGGGTTCCGTTTTTTCCTTTTGAGGTACGGAACCTTAAAAAGAAAACGAATTTTCATTAGATGTGGTTTTAAATTTTATTTAAACTTTTTCTCTCTTTATCTCTCTTTTAAAAGTTTTAAATATAAACGTAAACATTGTTTTATAACTTTCGTTTCAATTACAAAGCATCTCTATTATAAGTAGAATGTTTCTGGAGTAGGTCATTCGCATAAAACATCAAATTGATCATTTGCATCGGTAACTAGTTCCACTAACCTATTATTTGGTTCGTCATTCTAATTTGCGAAGGACTATTAACTATTTAGACCAAGAGCTCACAGCTGGTAAACATGCTTTATTTTCTGAAAGACGAAATGTGGGACTTTGTGTATTCATACATATGTACATTGAATTCTGGCATAGTTGGTTATACGGCCAATTTAGAGGTTTGAATTATAGTGTTTTTTATATGTAACACATATAAAAAAATGGCCAAGTGCGAGTTGGACACGTGCACGAAGAGTTCCGTACCATTAACTATATAAACAGCAAATTATTTATTTATTTTAATTTACCTAATTGTTTATTTTTAAAGTAAATATACAACTAAATATTCGGTTAATATTTCAAGTTTCTACCTGTTTTCATTATTATTATTTTTAGAAAATAAACGGCGAAAACCTCTTTTAGTGTATGGGAACCCCTTTAATTATTTATTTTTATTTTAATTAATTATATTTAAAGAGAACATAAAACTAAATATTTTGTGAATAGTTAAAGCATCTACCTATCACCGTTATTAGTATCGAGCAAGAAACGGTAAAAAAATGAAGTTTGTTGTATGGAGCCCCCTTCAATATTTATTTTATTTTTAGTATTTGTTGTTATAGCGGCAATAGAAATATATCATCTGTGAAAATTTCAACTGTCTACCTATCACCGCTCTTGAGATACAACTTGGTGACAGACAGACGGACGGACGGACAACGAAGTCTCAGTAATAGGGTCCCGTATTTACCCTTTGGGCACGGAACCTTAAAATGGACTCGTAATTTGGAGACTATTTCAAGTAATTATTTATTCAGCTATACAAATAGTAAAAGGTAAAAATTACCTCTGATATCAAAAATAATCAGCTGTGAGGGTTGTTTCATTGTGTAAAAGTGTTATCTCTAAAGCTAAGTTTTGTTTGATTTGACAAAACTTGAAGTTAAAAATTTAGTTAATATAATTCAGTTAATAATTAAAACATCAGCGTCCTGCTCATATGCCAATTACTGGTTGATACTATGCTCCCTTCTTTCCATACTGAACTGTAGCCCTTTCTGTCATTTACATACATACATACATATCATCACGCCATATCCCTCGCAGGGTAGGCAGAGAGAACAGAGTGCCAGAGAACTCTATCCTTGCATACTTCACTCGCTTCCTCAACATTCATAATTCTCTTCATACACGCTCGCCGGTTTCGGAGACTCATGACTCCACCTTCCTTCAGTACGTGACCAATCTGGTCTAGGTAGGTTAGTCTCGGTCTCCCCCGGTACCTACATCCTTCCACTTTCACATTGTATATCTTCTTAACCAGACGTTCGTTCGGCATTCTTACCACATGTCCGAACCATCGTCATTTACGATGTCATTTATTTATTCACCCATCATCTATCTATGTCATGTTCACCTAGTCCATACATAATTGGGCTTCCCTTACTCGTAAAGGATTTAATATTTACACTTAAACCTTTCCTCACAACATTACTTTCATCCCGCCTCATCACATGTTCATATCGTTATCGGTGCAACTTACTTTTTTTTCTTTAATTTTTTTTTTTAAACTTATTAAATATAGCTGCAAATATTTTGAAACTTTAGCTTCGTTTATATGATGACAAGATATTTACCTTTGGTGGTAGGAGGACCACGCTGTTGTCAGTTTCCTGTCTACATCTGCGGGTCAATCCGTCCGGGGTAGTACCACATTCTCGCAGAAGATCGACGTTTGAGTAATGGCCATGTGCTATTGCGCTTTGTTCGGTGAGCGAGAGAGCCGGAAGTCCAACTATATTGGTGGGCAGCGGTCTATCTATGCCCACAAGGGTATAATAACAATATTGCAAAGGTCCATGGGTGACAGTGACACTTACCATCAGGTGTGCTGTTTGCTGGCCATCGAAGACAAAGATCGGGTAACAGTGGCCCGCTCGCACGGCGAAGAGATATTTTTTAATTTTTTTTATTGCTTTTGGTGGCAACCAAAATAAACCCAAACCCAGTTGAGCTGCTGGCTCTCTTGTCCTTGCAGGGTGGGTCTATGGGGTTGCGCGCCGTCTGTTCTGTCGCCCGGGACCGATTTGGCGCAGCGCGACCACATCCATAGTCACCGCAAGGAAGAAAAAAAAAGGTGTGCTACTTGCTAGTTTGCCACCATGAGCAATAAAAAAAAACCTGTCAACTTATATCTCAACAATTATGGTAGAGACAACGTTATCGTCATCATCCGTCGTCATCTCAGCTTATATGAATTTGGGTTCTAGCCTCCTACACAATAGAAAGGCAATTGACTTACTTTACCAAGCTGGGCAGATGTGTTGGTACAGAATTATATTTGTTTTTTTGTCTTAGTCATTATCTTTATATTCCTTAGTGGTCTTTTACAACACTTCCGGACAAGAAAAGGGGATGGTAAATTGTAATTCTTACACCATTTCCACACGGAAAACATCTTTTTAGTCTCAAAAATCAAATATAATTTTTTTTTATAATAGGTCGGGGAAAAAGTCCTTTCGCATATAGTCTGTAGAAACATTTGATAAAATCCCTTTGAGGAGTTTTGGCGCGAATGTGGAAATGACATGTCACGCTCTTGTATTATATTCATTTATTTAGTGTTTTGTAGTGTTATATTGAATAATTTTGCTGGTATTTTATGGAATATGGTACAGTTAAAGTGCTGAAGTGTAGTGAATATGGTATAATAGTGGTTTACAAGTATTTTCATATTTTGCCAAAATTCCCAAGAAAACCATTGATTTGGTTATCAGCGCCCGATTAATGGTAACGACATGACTTACTGACGGACAATGACTATTAAGACTAGACAATATGAAGAAGTATTGACGAAATGTCTAAACTATGAAGACTTGGCTTAAAAGTCTAAGTAACCAAGCCATATACCCCAAAAAAAATCCCTTTAACTGTTTCTAATTGTATCTGGCTGGTTTTGATACCATTAAAAAAGTTTCATTTTAAAAAAAGAAGCAGTTTCTCGCCGTTTTTCTTATGTTTTTCTTTCTGTCAAAAGGAGTGAATCTAATGAAGAAATAAAATGTCTCGAAATTTCATATAGAGTGCGAAGAAACTTTTCCCTCGATGTTATATGTATGATTTAGAAAAACTATAACCATGGAGTTTAAAATGAAAATATCTGAAGTTTATTGACTTCCAAACTAGACTACCCGTTCTTTTAAAGTATAAACGTGTTATAAAGTTTTCAGTATAGGTGTTTGTTTATATTTCGCCTTATTCTTGACCGTAATCCTCTCAGAACTTCCATGTGTATATTTTATGACCTACTTACACAATTACAAGGTAAACAGTGTACTTATAACTTGCATTATGTTTACGTTGACCAAAATAATATCTATACGGGGGTTCGCCATCTGTTTTTATGTTTATTTGTAAATTGCTCGTCTTGGATGGGCTTTTGTTAGTAAAAAATTTAAGCTTTCACTGTATAACAAGATTTTGAGAGACTGCTTAGAATCTTAGATGACGATAGTGATTTTAGTATCAATCATACAGGTAAACTGTACATTCGTTTATATATTGTTATAAAAAAAACACTTGAATAAGAAAAGATTTTTTTATTATTTATAATTAATTACATAATATTTCGTCATACATACATACATAGATATCATGACGCCATATCTCTTGCAAGGTAAGCAGAGAGAACAGAGTGCCAGAGAACTCTATCCTTGCATACTTCTCTCGCTTCCTCAACATTCATAATTCTCTTCATACACGCTCGCGCGGTTTTGGAGACTCTTGACTCCACCTTCTTTCAACACGTGACCAATCTGGTATCTAATATTTCGTCACTACACAGAATCATATTCTGTCATCACACGGCAAACCGGAGCTATTTAATCATAAACATACTAAGCAATTATATTTAGGCGGTAATAAAATTATAATTAACGATAGTAATTTCTTAACGAGATTAATTTATAGGCAACATTAAGCTTGCAGATGGCAATTAATTATATTCTCTAACTATTAATTAATTATGTATTGCATAATAAATTTAATATTATTAATTTCATAGTGAAGTTATGAGTTCTCCGTCATATTATCATATCAGCTTCTTGTAGGGCTCACAGCTGAGCCTTCCTTCAAAACATGAGTAAAAATTGACCCGCTATGAGTTGAAATAAAACTACTTTTACGGATTCTGTCGCGTTTGTATTTGATTTTTAATTTCCCGACGTTTCGAACACTTTACAGTGATCATGGTCACGGGAGGACTAAGGTGTTTTACATTGCGCCATATTTACGTCCATATTGGACGTAAATATGGACGTAAATATGACGGAATGATTTTTGATGTTTACGCGAGTGTGTAACACAGTCGCGTAAACATCAAACATCATTACGCTATGAGTTGATAAAAGGTTTTATTTCAACTTTTTTTTTGCATCGATGTTATCTGTATATTATGTATGTCTCTCAATCTTCTTTTATTATAGCCACGGGCAAGAAATGGAATGGTGAATCTCATGAATATGAAATAATATCTTTTTATAGTAATATATCTTATATATCTAAATATAGAAGCTGTGTGATACCAGCTACGAATACTACCAACCCTTACTTTGCTCGTGGATGTCGTAAAAGACGTCTAAGAGCTTTATATCGACTTGGGCCAACTCCATCTGATGCCGTTTGGTCAACAATTACATTCCCAAGGTTGGTTGGTTTGATGTCAGGCAGGCGGCCGGTCATAAAACTATTGCCAATAACTTTTGCAATATGTAGGAAGAAGAGTACATATTGCGTCGACCCCAAGTAATTGGGATAAGAGGAAGAAAATGATGATAATATTTCTTAAATATAGATGCAATATTTTCCGTGTGGTGACGGAGTAAGAATACCATTCACCATCCCATGGCTTACCCGTAGGTGATCGTACGAGACTACTAAGGGATATAAAACGCATATAACATCTATGCGAGAGAAGAAAAACTCGAAACAAACCCTGACCAGCGCGGTATAGTAGGTTAATTTCCGTCTCATTACGGAGGAGGCCCAAGGCCAACAGTGGGACATTTATGGGCTGTTATGATGATGAGATGCAAAATAGTAGAATAAATTTCAAGGACTTTGCCTGGTCTGATTTTTTTTTTGCCTTGTTACAGGATACCTTAGCGATGATATGGCTAAAACGTTTCAACTATGCTGCGATGAAGGTCACAACTTCGCACGTAAGCACACTGAGAAAGCCTGTCAGGGTAACCTTCCAGCGACCACCGATATATCACCGTTCCTCGAGTCCATGTGCACTATGGCGAAAAAACAGTGCTGTACTGAATACTTTCAGTAAGTATAATTAGAATACATATCATTTGAAGTTTAAGCGAGTGTAATGTATATGAAATAAAATTATTTCAAATGGATTTTATCTCTTTTTATAATGTGGTAATATTTGTATAAAATTGTTCATACATCATTCTCGTACTCTTATCCCAATTATTTGGGATCGATACAATATATACTCTTCTTACATAGTAGACATATATTGTAAAAGTTATTGGCAATAGTTTTATGACCGGCCGCCTGTCAGACGTCAACCCTCCTTGGGAATGTAATTTTTGATCAAACGGCATCAGATGGAGTTGGCCCAGGTCATTATAAAGCTCTTAGTGGTCTTTTACAACATCCACGAGCAAGGTGTCAGGGTTTAAGGGTTGTTAGTATTCGTAGCTGCTACTACACAGCTTTGTAAAAATAGTTATGGTTAATATGTTTTTTTTTTATGTGGATTTAGCTGTTATTTGCAGATGGCTTTACGCGGACTATGTGCGAGCGCTGAGGGCTCTCAACCCGATATCGTTTATATATTGCGGGGTTGATTATTTCTTTCTAATTTCTAAAACTATTTAAACAATTTTAGTAATATTTTGAGCATATATTTTGATGATTTAAAATTATATACATACCATCACGTCATATCCCTTGCAGGGTAGGCAGAGAGAACAGACTGCCAGAGAACTCTATCTTTGCATACTTCACTCGCTTCCTTAACATTCATAATTCTCTTCATACACGTTCGCCGGTTTCGGAGACTCTTGACTCCACCTTCCTTGAGTACATGACCGATCTGGTCTAGGTAGGTTAGTCTCGGTCTCCCCCGGTACCTACATCCTTCCACTTTCGCATTGTATGTCTTCTTAACCAGACGTTCGTTCGGCATTATTTCCACATGTCCGAACCATCGGAGCATTCCCTTTCGCATCTTTACACCAATACTCTCTTTCATACCTACTCGCTCTCTTACGTCGTCGTTACGAATGCGGTCGGTCAGCCTAACTCCACAGAATTGCCGCAGAGATCGCATTTCGACCGCATTCATTTTACTTTCATAAGTCTAAGATATCAGATTTAAAATTGATATATAGAAATTTCTTTCCACGTGGTAACGGAGTAAGAATAAAATTCACCACCCCTTACCCGTGGGTGATCGTAAGAGACGACTAAGGGATATAAAAGGCACATAACATCTATGCAAGAGAAGGAAAATTCGAAATAAAACCCTATGCTAACACGTCTAACTAGCGTGGTATAGTAGGTTAATTTCCCTCATATTACGGTGGAGGTCCAAGCTCAACAGTGGAACATTTATGGGCTGTGATGATGATGATGATGATGATGATATAGAAATTTCAGATTCATTAAAATAACTAAGATTGGAAGATAGTGAATACTATTATTATAAGATTTATAATATAGGCAAGTTAAGAATGTTAGGGATTTTTACAGTATTTGTAGACTGTGCATATATTTACACCTATATATTTCGTCGTTTTATCATCACCCAGCAACGGGTATATACTCATAGCTAGGTATGTGCCATCTTCAAAATAGAAAGAATTTTTGGAGTTTACTCCTCAAGAATCGATTTTCATATAAGGCGCCCGGTATGAGAAAAAGAGGAGTAAAATTTAGTGATCGAATGACCTAGTTACGTTTTTGGTGCGCAACCTATTCTGCCCACCTTTCACTTTCTGACGTAAGATAATACATCACTACACAGTTTTAATAAATGTAAATATATATATATATATATATATATATATATTATTTTTAGTCAAATGAGCTTTTTTTGCGCCTGATTTGATAATCGTACTTCAGGAGTAAACTCCAGTACCCGAGGGGGGGGTGTCGGTCGAGGAGAGGGTACTCCTCAGGGGTATTCCGTCGGGCCGACCACTGACGTCAAGTCACTCTGCTCCGGTGGTCGGCCCAACGACGAAGGCGACGTCACGGGTGGGTTACGGGTGTGCGCGCTTACGCCCCTCTGTCACCCCGGATGGATTGGTGCGAGGAGTGCGCCGACCGTAGCCCAACCCCAAAAAAAAAAAAAAAAAAAAAAGGAGTAAACTCCAGTCGTGCGTCGAAGCTGACACACAGACACACACAAGCAAGTGCCCATTGATTATTTAAAAAAACTTTATATTATATTTAGTATTTAGCATTCGATTAAGAGATATAACAAATGATTAAAAATCAAAAATTACAAAAAAAGACTATATAGAGTAAGCAATTTGTAAAAAAATATCCATACATAAAAAAGCTGACAAACGTTTTGTGTATTTATTTTCACCCTCATGTCATCATGTCATCAACCCTATCAGAATAGGTAACAATCTTGCTCGCTCCTTAGAAGCTTGGTCTCTGTACGTTTATTTAGTCATGTGGTCCTACCACTATACAAATTGACCTACTATACTGCGCTGACCACACAGGTTGGTATAGGGTTTTTTTTGGAGTATTACTTCAGGCCAGATCCCGAGAATTATTTAAAGATAATAAGTAATATGCTTGTGGTTTCCTTGTTTTATTATTGTAATTAATTAAATTAATACTAATAGGAATTAATATTATTTGTTTTAAATATAAGCTTAAGTTATATTCAATATTATTACATATATTTCTGTTAATAACCACAATTATATAATAAAAATATTTTTAGTTGCTTGTTTATTATTTACAAATTAAATTACGAATAAGTAATTTCAACTGATTAACAAGAATTATTGTTACTTCATAAATTGTTAAATAATTTCATAAATTATTTGTCTAATCTTACAAATCTAATTAGCTCGCACGGTAAGGAACTGCTTCCATAAAAATCTAGATGACGGCTTAGGGGATTATGATGTTACCTCTTATATAAATTCTAAGTCAATTCTCTCAGGTCTCAAAGCTTTTTTTTGTTCAAAGGATTATATGTCATTAAAAATAAAACAATTTTTGCGGGTTCCATCGTGTTTGTATTTGATCTTTAAATGCTAGAAGTTTGGAACATTTTACAGCAATCATTCATGCGAGGACTCAGAGATCCTCAGACTCAAAGGTCCATCTCGTGACCATAAACGCTATAAAGTGATCGAAACATTGAGAATTAAAAAGTCGGTCAAAAAAAAGTTTTTAAGAAAAAAAAAGAGTGTACGCTTAAGACCGCACGGCAGAAGTTAAAACTTCATTGGCGAATCCCAATCAATTTATATATATATATATATATATATAGGAAATAATATTATGTATTATGTAGTATTATTAGGGATCTTGTTCGTAGATTGAATGAGAAACAAGTCAGAAATTAAAGTTAATATTAATATTTATTAAATTCTATATAAATCAAATTATTTATTTTTGTTATCGTATTCTACAAATGATACAATCGGTTTGTGATAACTAAAATAAGAAAATATGGCAAAGTAAAAGTTCACAGACAATAAAAGTTAGGTTAACTTTTAATAATATTACACATACATACATTTATATTGTATACGCATATAATATAAACATCAGGTGACTTACCTATACGATCGAATCTCTTTATATAATATCAATAACAATAATTATGATTTGTGTAACGGTTATTGTTCATAATTTTTTTTTTCAATATATATTATTTTTCCAAAATGTATTATTTTTCAATATTACCAAACCGCTAAATACACACACTAACCTCACAATGTAAAACAGATAGTCGTTAAAATAATAATAATTATCATTATGTATCAATTATAACTATTAATTTACTAAAGACAATTAAGACGTAAGAATTGATCATACGAAATACAGCGATACAACTGCGAAGAGCAGCTGACTGTATCTTTCTCGCTCGGGTACACTCGGTGGTCTCGAGTTCACCCGATCGAGCGTTTCACCTCAGAGCATGACGGATCAGCCTAGCTTACTGCCCATGAAACAATCTGTGTGCGGTGCGCCTAAAGAAGTTTTCACTTCAAAAAATTAAACCACCGAAAATCTGAAAAGCAAAAAATAATAAACTTTATTTTTAATGACTATTATAAGGTCAACTAAGTTCTTAAACTAATTTAAGTACACCTAACTTCATCTCAAGTGATTTTGAGTCGGCGCCAAACAATCAATGAACAATGATTGCTAAATTACCTCCGACGCCGACTCAAAATTACTTGGTAGGTATAGTTAATTTAAGAGCTTATTTATTAAAGCCAATAAAAATAAGGTTATTATTTTTTTGCTTTTCAGTTTTTTCGGCGGTTTATTTCTTTTTTCTTAAAAATGTTTTAATTTTAATTTTTTTGTGGCTGTAATAAAATCTGTGAATGAACTATAAATCATCTCCTGTTTTCCCACCCTTAGGGTTGGATTTTTAAAATATGGGACTAACTTCGGGTATATCCCCTTTCCAATAAAAAAAGAATTATCGAAATCGGACTACTCTATAAAAAGTTATGCGTACACTTAACATAATACATAAAAAAAAATGTATGCGTCGACTTGAGGACCCCTCCTTTTTTCATCGGTTAAAAAACAGTGAACAAACGTCTGGTTAAGAAGATATACAATGCGAAAGTGGCAAGCTGTATGTACCGGGGTAGACTGAGACTCACGTACCTAGACCAGATTGGTCACGTACTGAAGGAAGGTGGAGTCAAGAGTCTCCGAAACCGGCGAGCGTGTATGAAGAGAAATATGAATGTTGAGGAAACGAGTGAAGTATGCAAGGATAGAGTTCTCTGGTACTCTGTTCTCTCTGCCTACCCTGCAAGGGATATGGCGTGATGATATGTATGTATGTAAAATAATTTCATAAATTATTTGTCTAATCTTACGAATTTAATTTATTTATACGGTAAGGGACTGTTCCCATAAAAATCTAGACGATGGCTTAGGGGGTGATAATGTTACCTTTTATATAAATTCTAAAGCAATTCCTTTCAAAGAGTAATCTTTTTACATTTAATGGAATATATGTCATTTATAATAAAAAAATAAATAAAATGCGGATTCCATGGCGTTTTCATTTGGTCTTCAAATTCTCGAAGTTTGGAACACTTTACAGCGTTCAAGGTCATGGGAAGTCCTCTGAGACTGAGAACCTATGAGTATTTGTATAAAAATCAAATACAAACGCGATAGAATTGTTAAAAATAGATTTATTTCAAATGTGTAATACCTACACGCTTAAACATCAAAAAATCTGAATATATGTCAGTTATTCTTATTGTCTGGAATCGTGTATAAGTACAAATGTCCCGTTCAAGGACAGGATTTTATTATCGTACTCCGACGATATGAATTATAGGTATATAGTACGGACTGTAGGCAATAACTTTTTATCACAATACGAGCTTCCAGTTTACTGCATTTGCGAACCTATCAATTGACCTAATTTAAAAGGAAAAATAATAAATATTTTCTTGGTAATTTATTAATAATTAAATTGGTTTATTTTGAATTTAATTTATTGAATATATTTAAACGAGTAATTTTGTTTATCTTTCATAAATGATTCATCATTCAGAAGACATTCAGAGAATCATATCAATTGTGTTTTCTCAATTTATGATATTCCCAAGTAATTATTGAATATTCTATAGTTAACAGTATCATTGTTTCCGTTTGGTGACGTAGTAAGAATACATATCACCAGTGTTGCCAATTCATTTTTTTAAAGAGAGCTAGATCACCTTCGAAAAAGAGCTAAAAAAAGCGAAATTTTTTGAAAAAAAAAAAAGAGCTATTTTTTAGGTCAATCAAAGTGGCAATTCATAGTTATGGCAGCATTTTTTTGTCCGTCGTAATCCAGATCTGACAGTTAAAATCGCATTGGTGGTGTATTCTTAAGTCGATTTCTAGATTTGTTTTTGACAATATTTAGTTGGCTAAATACTCTTTCTACTTCGCCGTTTGACCATGGCAATGAAATCATTGCAAGAGCAAAAGAACAAAGGTCTTTAAAATGATTTATGTCCACCGCATTTTTGTACTGCAAAACTTCAGACCAAAATGCAATTGTGTTCTCCTTCTTTTGCCATGGCACCAGGAATATGCTGTTCCATTGCATTTCTACTTTACATTTAATTCACATCGACAATAGCAGCAATACGCTTTAGTTTTGTCATTACTAACTTCTTTCAACCAACCTCGAAAAGCAGTCTCGTAGAGCCATTCTACTCGGAACTTTTGTGTGTATGGCTTACAAAACTCACTTAATTTTTTTTAAATATTGGCATGGAGCTAAAATTTTAAAATTAAAGAGCTAAAGAGCTAAAATTGTTTTTTTCGAGCCGATATTGAAAATATTGCTAAATTTAGCTCTAAAAGAGCTAAATTGGCATCACTGCATATCACCACCCCCTATCTTACCCGTGGGCGATCGTAAGAGACGACTAAGTGATATAAACCGCATATAACATCTATGCTAGAGATGGAAAGCTCGATTCAAAACCTTATACCAACACGCCTGACCAGCGTGGTATAGTGGATAATTTCCCTCCCATTATGAAGGAGGCTCGAGCCCAACAGTGGGATATATATGAGCTGAGATGATGATGATGATGAACAGTAGTAAGATACGGTGTTGTAATAAGTGGTTAAGATACCGATCTTCCGTGCCAGTGTAGTGAGTTCGATTCCTACGTAGGACGACACTTTGCGCCCGCAAAGTGTTGTTTTGAGTCTAAGTGTAATTTGTCTGCGTTAATTGTATGTTTGTAAAGTACCCCGCAATACAATGATTATTTCAATAGTGGAGGTTGGTGTCTTTTTAAGAAAGAAAGAAAATAAAAAATTAAAGAGATATAATAAGTAGATAATTTTAATATTAAACTTTTTATATTATAGAAAGAAGAATGATTGTGATGCCGGTGTCGACATTTCCATAAGCAGCAATGGTTGCGACTCTATTCGAGGTACAAGTAAGGTGAGTTCTTTTTAATTTACATACATACATACATATCATCACGCCATATCCCTTGTAGGGTAGGCAGGGAGAACAGAGTGCCAGAGAACTCTATCCTTGCATACTTCACTCGCTTCCTCAACATTCATAATTCTCTTCATACACGCTCGCCGGTTTCGCAGACTCTTGACTCCACATTCCTTTTTAATTTACTTTAGCGGTTTTAGCTTTGCAAGTTTTTTAATTGATTGTATAAATATCACAGGGTCTAAATATTGATATTCCGTGGGAGACATCGTGGGTGTTCATACTCAAGTTCAATCATTATCATTCTTGTACTTAGGGTTGATGTAATATGTACCTACTCTTTAATCATTACCCAAATATTTTTGGCAATAGTTTTATATCGCCTGATGTCAACCCTTCTTAGGAATGTAATTATTGATCAGACGGTATTAGTTAACTTCGATATAAAGCTCTTAGTTGTCTTTTATACGACATCCGCGAATAATGAAGGGTTGGTAATATTCGCAGCCACTACCACGAATGATCTCATTTTATCTATGTACATACATACATACATATCATCACGCCATATCCTTTGCAGGGTAGGCAGAGAGAACAGAGTGCCAGAAAACTCTATCCTTGCATACTTCACTTGCTTCCTCAACATTCATAATTCTCTTCATACACACTCGCCGGTTTTGGAGTTTCTTGACTCCACCTTCCTTTAGTACATGACCGATCTGGTCTAGGTAGGTGAGTCTCGGTCTCCCCCGGTGCCTACATCCTTCCACTTTCGCATTGTATATCTTCTTAACCAGACGTTCGTTCGGCATTCCTTCCACATGTCCGAACCATCGTAGCATTCCCTTTCGCCTCTTTACACCAATACTCTCTTTCCTACCTTTTAAGAGAGTATTCTATTTTATCTATGTAACTTTATTAAGACTTTATCGAGCTGGAAGAGGAATTGAGCAAAATCCGCTGGGACATTGTAGGATTATCAGAAGTGCGAAGAGAGGGCGAGGGCACGATAATCCTACGTTCTGGAAACTTGCTCTTTTACCGGGAGGGAGATCACCCGTCCCAAGGTGGTATAGGGTTTATCGTTCGCAGCTCTCTCGTAGGCAACGTGGAGAGGATCGAGAGTGTGTTGGCAAGGGTAGCATACCTTATACTCAGAATTACCAAACAGTATTCGTTGAAGGTCATACAGGTATACGCACCGACCTCGGTATACTCCGACGACGAGGTAGAGGTCTTTTACGAGGATATCTCGAAAGCCATACACGCGTCCAAAACCCACTTCACGGTGGTTATGGGAGACTTTAACGCGAAACTAGGCAAAGGGAGTGATGATGAGTTGAGAGTGGGGAAACATGGATATGGACAGAGAAAGCAGAGGGGCCAGAAACTGGCTGAATTTCTGGAGAAGGAAAGCCTCTTTATGATGAATTCCTTCTTCAGAAAGCAGCCACAAAGGAAATGGACCTGGATTGGCCCCGATGGTTCAACAAAAAACGAGATAGACTTCATCTTATCGGACAAACGACATATATTTAATGATGTCTCAGTGATCAGCCGGATTAAAACTGGGAGCGATCACCGAATAGAGGCACATTAAATATCCACACAAAAGTCGAACGGTCACGCTTGATGAAGTCTACCCTCCGACCTACACCTGTCCAATACCAGAACCTCGAAAACTTTCAACTCGAACTACACAATCGCTTCGAATGTTTAGACGAGTGCGAATCTCCGAACGATATAAACAACAGGTTCGTGGAAACTGTCCACGCGGTTGGGTCGAAATTTTTCAAGACTCACCGCGCTAATAGACCTAAAAAACTTTCTGACCAGACTCTCAAGCTCATGGAGCGGAGAAAAGAAATGACAGTACAGTCTTCAGCCGATTGGTCCGAACACAGGCAGCTAAATATGCAGATCTCCAGGTCTGTGCGTCGCGATATTCGCCAATTTAATACGCTCCGTATTAAAGAAGCGATAGAGCGGAATCGTGGCTCAAAAGTGTTCGCACAAGATCTGTCTATCGGGCAAAGCCAAATGACTAAGCTGAAGACCGATGACGGCACTGTCATCTCATCCCAAAGTGAGATCTTGGGAGAGGTCGAAAGGTTCTATGGACAGTTATATAAAACATCCCGAAATCCTGTTGTCGGCTGGGTCCAAGATCCCAGATCCAAGCTAACTTGGCACTATACCGAAGAAATCCCGGACATTAGCTTGTGCGAGATCAGAATGGCTCTCGAACAACTAAGAAACGGTAAGGCACCGGGAGATGACGGAATTACGGCAGAGCTCCTGAAGGCAGGCGGCAAGCCGGTCTTAAAAGCCCTTCAGAAGCTATTTAATTCCGTTATCCTCGGGGGCGACGTTCCAGAGTCGTGGACCAGGAGTGTGGTGGTGCTGTTCTTCAAGAAGGGCGACAAAGCTCTTCTAAAGAACTACAGACCCATCTCACTCTTGAGCCACGTCTACAAGTTGTTTTCGAGAGTCATTACCAATCGACTCACGTGCAAGCTTGATGACTTCCAGCCGCCCGAACAAGCTGGCTTCCGAAAAGGCTATAGCACCATAGACCATGTCCTCACGCTTCGGCAGATTATCCAGAAGACCGAGGAGTACAATCGGCCTCTGTGTATAGCGTTTGTGGACTATGAGAAAGCCTTTGATTCAGTCGAAACTTAGGCGGTGCTGCAGTCCCTTCAGCGGTGCCAAATTGACCATCGTTATATCGAAGTGCTGAAGTGTTTGTATAGGAACGCCACAATGTCAGTCCGTATTCGGGATAAGAGTACGAAACCGATCCAGTTGCAGAAAGGCGTGAGACAGGGAGAAGTCATCTCTCCGAAACTGTTCACCACTGCACTGGAAGATGTCTTCAAGCTTTTAGACTGGACCGGACTCCGCATCAACATCAATGGCGAATACATCACTCACCTTCGATTCGCAGACGATAATGTCGTCATGTCAGAATCCATGGAGGACCTGGGCACCATGCTCAACGATCTCAGCAGGGTATCCCAACTAGTGGGTTTACGAATGAACATGGACAGGACGAAAGTCATGTCAAATGCCCATGTCATTCCTGTACCGGTCCTAGTTGGCAATGCGATTCTCGAAATTGTCGATCATTATGTTTACCTTGGACAAACAGTCCAGTTAGGTAGATCCAATTTCGAGAAAGAGGTCAGCCGATGAATCCAACTCGGTTGGGCAGCGTTCGGGAAACTTAAGAAGATCTTCTCATCCAACATACCTCAGTGTTTGAAAACACAGGTCTATGACCAGTGTGTGTTATCAGTGATGACTTACGGCACGGAAACGTGGTCCCTAAATGTAGGCCTCATAACCAGGCTCAAAGTCGCTCAGCGTGCTATGGAGCGGGCTATGCTCGGGATTTCTCTGCGAGATAGAATCCGAAATACGGAAATCCGCAGACGAACGGGTGTAACCGACATAGCACGAAGAATTAGCACGCTGAAGTGGCAATGGGCAGGCCACATCGCTCGAAGAACCGACAACCGCTGGGGAAGAAAGGTTCTAGAGTGGCGACCACGTACCGGACGACGCAGTGTGGGACGCCCCCCCACTAGGTGGACAGACGACCTAGTGAAGGTTGCTGGGCGTCGTTGGATACAGGCGGCACAGGACCGCACTCTGTGGCGTAAAATGAGGGAGGCCTACGTTCAGCAGTGGACGGCAATAGGCTGAAATGATGATGATGATGATGAACTTTATTAATTATATTTTTCCGTGTAATGATTGTAAGAAAATTATGTTCCTATTCTTTATTTTCCTCTGGGAATCATAAAAATGGCATAGTGGTGTGTCTAGGTGACGATACCCCAACGGAGAAAACTACCGGGGTATCGATTTTAGATACACACACCCACAAGGGTAACCCGTTAACGGGTCAACGAAACGATCAAGTGCCGGTGATCCGCTCGCACGACGTTGAGTGGTACATTACAGGATATTTCTATGGGGTCAAGCGCCGTTCCCTACGTCACCCCGAATGGATCAAACGGGTTTGGCTACAACATAACCCGCCAACATAATAAAATGACAGTACCAAGGTAATGATACGCAACGCTCTCCTCGGCATTTCAATATTAATTATGATCGCCAAATCGCCTAATAAGGGTGACAATTGTAGTATTATCAACCTAAAGCTTATGTCCAACATTGGACATTAATAGTTTAGCGGATGGATGTTTGAATGAATTTTGATGTCAATTTTTAATGAACCTATCATCATCATCATCATCACAGCCTATAAATGTCCCGCTGTTGGGCTCGGGCCTTCTCCGTAATGGAAGGGAAATTAACCTACTATACCGCGCTGGTCAGACGTGTTGGTTTAGGGTTTTGTTTCGAGTTTACTTCTCTCGCATAGATATTATATGCGTTTTATATCCCTTAGTCGTCTTTTACGATCACTTACGGGTAAGATATGGGGTGGTGAATTGTATTCTTACTCCGTCACCACACGGATTACGTACGTTAGACGTACGTGTGCTTATTTGAATAATAAAAAATATATTTACAGCTGATGTTATATAAAGCTTAATCTCCGAATCGAAGGTCACTAGAATGGTGTGAGAGGAATTAATAATTATTTAGGCCTCATTTATATTTAGCTGTCTTCATCCAAGTACTGATGACGTAAGAATACAATTCCCCACCCTTTTTCTTACTCGTGGTTATCGTAAGAAAAGGAAAGCTCGAAGTAAAATCCTATACTAATACGTCTGACGACGAGAGCTGTCGGGGCACCGACTCGAGAGGATACCCGCAAGGGTGAACTGCCGGACGGGTCCCCAAGACCGGTTTCCGATGGTCCGCTCGCTCTGTGTAGAGAGGTACATCTAGAGCGGGTCCATGGGGTCACGCGCCGCTTCTTCTGTCGCCCCGGACAGATTTAGCGGGGCGTGACCAGTCCATAGCCCGTCGCCAAAAAGAAAACTAATACGTCTGACTAGCGTGGTGTAGTAGGTCAATTTCTCTCATATTATGAAGAGGCTGAAGCCCAGCGGTGGGACGTATATGAGCTAATGAGCTATGATGATGATCAAATGATGAGTATCAGGTACTATAACTGAGATTCTAGAAAATCTTCTTCTTTGAGATACTCTATTAATCAAAAAAGGCTGTTATAATGAACGCTGTATCAAATAATAGTTTTTATACATACATACATACATATCATCACGCCATATCCCTTGCAGGGTAGGCAGAGAGAACAGAGTGCCAAAGAACTCTATCTCTGCATACTTCACTCGCTTCCTCAACATTCATAATTCTCTTCATACACGCTCCCCGGTTTCGGAGACTCTTGATTCCACCTTCCTTCAGTACATGACCGATCTGGTCTAGGTAGGTTAGTCTCGGTCTGCCTCGGTACCTACATCCTTCCACTTTCGCATTGTATATCTTCTTAACCAGACGTTCGTGCGGCATTCTTTCCACATGTCCGAACCATCGGAGCATTCCCTTTCGCATCTTTACACCAATACTCTCTTTCATACCTACTCGCTCTCTTACGTCGTCGTTACGAATGCGGTCGGTCAGCCTAACTCCACAGATTTTCCTATAGTTTTTATAAATATTAGTATATCAGGTAAAAAATGATAATGGCATCACATATAAAGCGCTATGCATAGACGTCGTTGCATGACAACTGCTTACATAACGAAATAGGTGATTAATAGGTTCTAATTCATGTTGATTTAATTATTAACACCTGGCGACAAAAGTAATATTTAAACAGAATAATAGCATTGAATAATTAGGCGCTTAATTTATACAGATGAAGGTACAACTGACAGAGCTAGTAACGCATCCATCTCCATCTCAGTTCATATAAGTCCCACTGTTGGGCTCGAACCTACTCTATAATGGGAGGGAAATTAACCTACTATACCGCGCTGGTCAAACGTGTTGGTATAGGGTTTTGTTTCGAAATTACCTTCTCTTGCATAGATGTTATTTGCATTTTGTATCCTTTAGTCGTCTCTTACGATCATCCACGGTAAGACAGGGGGTGGTGAGTTGTATTCTTACTTCGTCACCACACGGGAAACGTAGCGCATAAAATGAGTATACACCTTAGTAGTAGGGTAGGCCCTGACTATGAACGCTCTAACTCTATACTGTTTAAAACATCGGGCAATTAAAAATCAAATACAAACTCAAATAGAATCCGTGAAAATAGTTTTATTTCTATAGTTCATCTAATATAAGAAGTGCATTTTGACGTTTTGCATTTTTTAATACACAATAACCTCGGTCAAACGTATACACATGATTGTAAACACTAAATCTGAAATTTTAAACAACTATTAAGTTATTTACCTAATTAACATTGCGGGTGACTTTCTTTTACAATAATCTAATGTTGAAACTCGTAAAAATAATTTAAAATAAAATAACATGGTAAATAGTAATTGTCATTAACGACCTAACAATGTCACGTCATCACGTTCTATGCACTAGTGCTTGACGACTTCCAATTCACGAATATCCAAATAATCGGTAAAAATATTAGAATAATAC
This sequence comes from Lymantria monacha, assembly GCA_905163515.2. Taxonomy (NCBI): domain Eukaryota; kingdom Metazoa; phylum Arthropoda; class Insecta; order Lepidoptera; family Erebidae; genus Lymantria; species Lymantria monacha. The sequence goes on along the minus strand of LR991107.1, from coordinate 4,799,054 downwards.
AATTAATCGAATAGAGATTTTGACAGAGATGTACATTTTGACACTTTGATTAATGAGGAAATAATTATTAATGTTCGCGACGCTGATAATTCAAGTAATAGTAGTAATTCTTAATAAATAGCCATTTTCAAATCCAGTTTTTGTTTTTATTTAACCTAATCCTACTAAATATGACGAATAGATTCTATGCTGAAATAATTAAATTTGTTTAGTATTAATTTAGCACTTAATTTATTCATCACCTTTTAGAAAAATAAAAAATAAACCGATTATTAATTATAAGGAATCAATATCGATTTCTCAGTAAAATCAGATATTTTCGATAGCGATTATTTGGTTCACATACCTAGACAACTTACTCAGACAGCTGTCAAAGTGCACTTCTTAGATTAGACAGACTATAATGTGTAATACTCGCGTACACGTCAGAAATCATCTTAATATATATAAATTACACGTCACGTTGTTTGTCCGCGTTGGACTCCTAAAGTACTTAACCGATTTTAATCAAATTTGCACAGCATGTGTAGTTTGATCCAACTTAAAAGATAGAATAGCTTCCATCTCAATTTATAGTCGCAATATTATTTTATTGCAAATTATTTGTATATTATTTGACAGTCACAATTATCTGTTATCTCCAAACGATTCTAACAGATGGCGATATCTATTGACTGGATTAGTAAGTATTTAATAGAGGGCGTTATGTTAAACTTAAATACGTTTCATATAAGCTAAAATTTGTTAGCATAACCACCACGTGCTGCTGAGGCTACCTTAGCCACAGCAACGCGTGGCCTAATCTGCTAGTTATAATATAAAAATGTATCGCTAAATGATCCTTCCGTGTAGTGACGGAGTAAGAATACAATTCACCATCCCTTATCTTACCTGTGGGTGATCGTACGAGAGGACTAAGGTGTATAAAACGCATATAACATCTATGCGAAAGAAGGAAACCTTGAAACAAAACCTTATACCAAAACGTCTGATCAACGTGGTATAGTAGGTCAATTACCCTCCCATTATGGAAGAGGCTCGAGCCCAACAGTGGGACATATATGAGTTGAGATGATGAGATGATGATGATGATGGAATCCCAAGGGAGCACATTATCGAGATAAAAAGTATCCTATGAATTAATAGAGGAAATGGTCTATCTGCATACAAATTTTCATTAGAATTTTTAAAACGGTTTACGCGCGACTGAGTAACAAAGATTCAAACATTCCAATATCCAAACATCTTCAACAATATTTCAGATTTATTATTTTATAGTAGAATAAAACAAAAATGAAACTAGAAATCAAATATTAATAAAAACCGCTATAAGAAATTCTTACAGGCCACCAAAATTGCAAAATTTTCTTGAATTGAAGTTGCACAATGATGACCGTTCCAAATTTAAATACAGAAATAAACAAATTATAGAAAAAAAAAATATTAATTTGCAACATTTATTTATATGCAGACTTTTTTGTGACAGTAAATAATGTTACAAATTAATCATACTTTCCGTTTTTTAAAGGAATCTTTTACTTTGAAGTGCTAATTACAGATAGACCAACATCTGTAGTTACTTACTACATACATACATATCATTACGCCATATCCCTTGCATGGTAGGCAGAGAGAACAGAGTGCCAGAGAACTCTATCCTTGCATACTTCACTCGTTTCTTCAACATTCATAATTCTCTTCATTCACGCTCGCCGGTTTCGGAGACTCTTGACTCCACCTTTTTTCAGCACGTGACTAATCTGGTCTAGGTAGGTGAGTCTCGGTCTCCCCCGGTACCTACATCCTTCCACTTTCGCATTGTATATCTTCTTAACCAGACGTTCGTTCGGCATTCTTTCCACATGTCCGAACCATCGGAGCATTCCCTTTCGCATCTTTACACCAATACTCTCTTTCATACCTACTCGCTCTCTTACGTCGTCGTTGCGAATGCGGTCGGTCAGCCTAACTCCACAGATTTTCCGTAGAGATCGCATTTCGACCACATTAATTTCACTTTCATGCTCTTTTCTGCATACCCAACTCTCGCTTCTATATAGTAATGTTGGGATAAGCACAGCGTTATGTATTGCTACACGTGCCTTCTGGCTGAGATGGTGGCTACCGAGAAGTTGTCCCAACGCTCCGTTCACTCTATTTCCCGTAATAAAGGTATATGAAAATAAGAATTATCAAAATGAGTGTGGTTGGAATTAAGAACCTTAGGAGGCCCAAATAGAGATAGTTTTCTGGTAAACGTGGATATGGATATAAAAGCAGTGAGTGCAGATATAACGGCTGATAGGAGTCTACCTAAGTTAAGGACATGTGGCAGTCTAATGATAATGACCATGGATGTTTTAATTTAAAAAAAAAACCCGCTAATATTTGTATAAGTATACCACTATATAAATAAGGAAGTCTCATTATAATCCAGTCACGCTGTTGCGAACAAACATTATTATATCTAAGAATGTTATCAGTGAGCTCACGAAATGATAACAGATCTCTAATTACCTACTTAGGTGATGTTTGCATTTTAAATAAGCCATAGATCACAGATAAATTGCCATGGTTTCGTTTATATGTTTACGTTGATGATGTCTATGATTAATCTCAAATATCTCATTAAAGACGAAAATATAATACGATATGAGAATTGATTGTCCTACAATAGTTCACGCTGGTGTAAGTGGCAGCACGATTAGAACGGATTACCAATAGGTGTGGGTTCGAATCCTACTTGTGACAATCATTATATTATTAACACCCCATGGACCCACCCTGCAAACACCTCTCTTCGCCGTGCGAGCGGGCCACCGGTACCCGATCTTTGTCTTCGGGTTAAGACACCACCCTGCAGTAAGGAAATAATCTTTATATTGCGGATGACTTTACAGACATACAATTAAAGCAGGCTAATTACACCCAGGCTCAGAACAACACTTTGAGGATCGCACAAAGTAATATCCTGCGTGGGATCGAACCTACGGCACTGGCACGGAAGGTTGGTATCTTAACCAGTACGCCATATGTGCAGTCGATCTGCGCAGATCAAGTTCCTATGGCTCAAAAATCTAGATCTTAAATTGTTCTCATTGTATCTTGATTTTTTTTAATATCTGATTCCTTATATTAGAGAGTGCCATTTTTCATTTTCCATATGCCTCAGAAGAACAAGACATTCTGTGTAAACCTTATACAAATTGGGATAAGAAAATGATGATGTTGTCACTAGTAATAATTTAACTAACATAAAACCCTGAGCCATGTGGTGAAGGTTTAAGATTACAATGTCTCACCATCCGTTATATTCCCGTGGAAGACGTAAGAAATAGCTGAGAGATCACAACCAGAATAGACATCAAACATTTTTCAAGAGATTTGAAATATAGACTGTGATCACCAATGCATTCATGTGGCCCGAGACAAGGGATGATGTCTTATCTTGGCTAGACTTATGTCTAAGACGGGATGTATAAGTTGATGTATATAAGACCTAGAGCGATTCTAGTCCCAAAAGCTTTAAGATATTAAACTACTATTCTATGTTTTCAGGAGTGCTGTGAAGACTGCAGTAGAGGAACATCTCTAGGAGCGTTCAAGGGTCCAAGCGCCTGTTTGAAAAGTTCAGACAGTTTTGGTGCAGAAGAAATGAAACGCGATGCATTTATGAAGTGCTGTTTGGTAATTGTTTCTGTTCTCACTTTAAAGAATAATATAACGCACATATTTGCAAGTTTCAAATAAAGCAATGAAGTGATTTTATCTTCCAGCAAGTCTCTCTATTTAGTATATGAATAGAGTTTCCATCAAGGCAAAGATTGAGTGCCAAAAGCCCACTTTAGAGAGGGGTAATAAGGCAGGTTAAGAGGATCCACACTACCATTCTGTTGCCTTGGTCGATTTGGACGTGATGCGGTCTCAGGGCGAACCAAAAAAGAAACCAAAAAGCTTCGAGTACCTTATAAATCATAGCTCAATAACCAAAGCAAAATATATAATTATTTTTATGTTATTACACTCCATAAAATTTAACATTCTAGGCAGATTTTATGTTACCTTTAAAAAATAGCCAAGTGATTGATAGATATTACTTGATATCTTGTGGCAAAAACGGCAAAAATTCATATTTAGGAAGATATAAATCTACAGTAGCTGTAGTCAACGGCCTAAATTAGAAAAATCTAAATATGACTACTACAAATTTGCTTGAAAATGAGCTAATGCGTTAGGAGAAATGTTATGAAAGATAGTCACTCCCTCCCTTGACTGTTATAAAAGGCAAATAAGATATATAAGCAGATTACATCACTACAAAAAAAAGAATTCTAAATAAAGCTCTATATAGTTTCGTTTGATTAGCGTTGTAGGTCAAATTCTTTTCCGTTGTGGAGGAGACTCGATTTCAATCATGAAGTGCGTATGAGTGGAGAAAGAGAAAAAAAATTCAAATGCATAAACGTATTTAATTTTTTGTTTCTTTAAAAAGATAACATCCGGCACTTAGGATTATCCTTGTATTGCGGAGAACTTTTAAAACATTCAATTTAATGGACACAAATTAAACTCGGACTTAGAACAACAATTTATGGCACGCACAAAGTATTGTTCCAATTAGAAATCGAACCACGACTTTAGTATGATATATCGATATTTCAACCACCACGCCATCTGTGCATTAGTTTATAATTCAATTTATCTCATGATTTCAGAAAGCAAGTGAAGAATGGAAAGAAAAGAAGTCCGCACAAAACTCAAATTCCGCCTCATTATCAAGTAAGTGTATTTAGAAATAAAATTTGATAACCGAGACACTTTTAAACCTATAATTTAATAACTAGGCAGCAAATGAATCATACAGCGGTTCTAGTATTTTTTTAGAAAACATCGCCCAGCATTAAGAAATAAATCCTTGTAGCATGGGCTGTCATGGGCCCACTTTATAAACATACAATTAACAAACACAAATAAAACAATTGCACGCTTTGGCATTTGAATTGGCATTGTACGCTTTTATGAAGAGTAGGAATGTGTCTAAAAAGGCACGCCTAGCTGTACATAAGGGAGTATTAGTGCCCACTCTCATGTATGGCAGTGAAAGTTGGATTTGGCAGGGAAGACATGAAAGTAGAATAAATGCTGTAGAGATGAGAGCTCTTCGTAGTATGTGTGGTGTAAGTCTGAAAGATAAAATTAGGAATAGTGTTATAAAACAGCGCTGTGGTGTGAATGAAGAAGTAGTGACAAAGATAAAAAGGGAATGCTGAGGTGGTTTGGCCACGTCGAAAGAATGAGAGAAGAAAGGTTGACTAAACAAGTATACAAAGCGAGCACGTCGTACCTTTCTGGATCAAATTGAAGATGTATTATCGAAAGGTCAGGCTAAGAGTACGCGTAACCGTAGAGCATGCATGAAGACTGTGATGAGTGTGAATGAAGCGATGGAGGTATGTCAGGATCGTGGTTTGTGGCAATCCATAGTCTCTGCCTACCCCTCTGGGAAACAGGCGTGAGGCTATGTATGTATGTATGTAATAAAACAAAGACGCAGCACTATCATCGCACAAAGAGATCACTACTATACCAATATCACTACGCCATTTGAACAATAAAAAATGCTACAGGTTTTTGTCTATGCAGAAAATGAAGAATAGTTTTACTGTCAAGTTTTGCAAAGTTTTACTATCACTTTCCGAATGCAACATCATTTTGTATGAATTTCCAGACGGAATAGAAGTCAGCATTTAAAGTTTGATTTATAAAACCCAAAACATGGTGCATAGTACAAAATTATAACATCTGCATCCAACAGCTCCCTAAATAGATAGACACACATAACATTCCATTAAATGGCCATAGAGATTTTTTTTATCGAACCCTTATCTTATTTTTCATGACTTCGGCATTTCATTTCTCTTTAACGCAGAAGGAGGTCTTTATTGAAAAATTTCAAGACATGCATAAGGTTTTGATTAAATTTTACACCAGTTGTGCCTCTTCACCAATGTCAACCAATCATGGTGCATACGACAATAGGATGAAGAGATGGATGTATTCTAGTAGTAGATATGTGATATTAATTCCAGTGTTACCGTCGACTTGCGAAGATTATGCTCCAAATGAACTGTGTGCACATCATTGTATACCTGTGCCAGGATCTTACAAATGCGAGTGCAATCCTGGATTTATGCTGATGGCGGATGGAAGAAATTGTAAACAGGTAAGAAGAAAACTGTCCATGTGGTGACGGAGTAAGAATACAATTCACCTCCAGGGTGGAGGTGAATTGTATCTTACCCGTGACTGATCGTCAGAGACTACTAAGGGATATAAAACGCATATAACATCTATGCAAGAGAAACAATTTGTAAGCGTGGCTTAAGAGTTAGATAGTTATTTTAAAATGGATGTTTACCCTTTCTGAAGAGTATTAAATTCCCAAAACAACAGAATTTATATAACATTTCAAGGATAAATTCTTTCTGGTCGAAGCGCGAGGAAAAAGTCTCACCACAAACAGCTGGTGCACCGATGAGCAGTGGTATCCGAAAATACCCTTATAGGCAGTTGTCAGTTTAATTGACCCTAGGGACGTAATGTGGCAGTTTATGGGAGCACTCACCACCCTTTCATTGTCGTGTGCGACCAGACCATAGTCAGTCAAAAATAAAGTATCTACACATATTTTTTCTTCAGAAATATTTTTCGTTTTATCGCTTCCCAGTTCTCTGCCGTTCTTTAGTTGTTTAAAGAGGAATTCTGATCTATAAGCTTACGTCCTGGATTTCTTCAGTAGTAATATAGTGCTGAATTAGCTTGGAACTGGTGTCTTGGTTAAAGCCGATATCGGATCCTATAATATAGGTATTTTCTTCTTTAAAAACTATATTGTAATATCTCTTTATGTCATCAGTGAACCAATCAGACCTCGGTATTTCTTTATTATTTACCTACTTGTTTAGAATCGTATTGGTTTTTTTTTCTGGACATTATCTATTATTGCATCAAATGTACATCATGTGGGTCATAATTATCAGTTAAAACCTTTAATCATCATCATCATCACAGCCCATAAATGTCTCACTGTTGGGCTCGGGCCTCCTCTATAATGGGAGGGCAATTAACCTACTATACCGCGCCGGTCAGACGTGTTGGTATAGGGTTTTGTTTCGAGTTTTCCTTCTCTCGCATAGATGTCATATGCGTTTTATATCCCTTAGTCGTCTTGTACGATCACCCACGCGTAAGATATGGGATGGTGAATAGTATTCTTACTCCGTCACCACACGGATAATACCTTTAATATTTGATAAAAAATAATTAAAAATAAAATAGATAGAAAATATAGTTTCTAGTAGCTAACGAATAATAATAAATAATATTTTTTTTTCATTGCTTTCGGTGGCAAATGATCAAGCAGCACACCTGATCGTAAGAGTTACTGCCGCCCATGAGACCTTTGCTATACCAGAAGTATATATGGGCCGCTGCCTACCAATATAAACCTCAAACCCACTCAATTGGGCTTTCGGCTCTCTCGCTCACCGAACGAAGCGCAACCGCATATTGCCATTACTCAGATGTCGATCTTCTGCGAGCGTGTGGAACTACCCCGGGTAGACCAGTCTGCGGCTGTAGACAGAAATCTGTCAACAGCATGATCCTACCACTATCAATATTAGAAATAGTTTCGTTGGTTCACTCAATAATAAATGAACACACATAGATAACATTTTTATGGTCAATTATTTTAACCCTCTCATAACCATCGATGATATAAATTGTCTGAAACAGTGGGTTTCTACAGCAATAAGAAAACTGGTTTATTTTATATTAGTGATTTAAATTACTGAAATTTAGCATTTAACATGCTTGATTATTTATAAAAACCCGAACACGAGCGAAAAATGTCACAAGTGGGATGCGAACCCATACCTATTGGAAATCCGTCCTGCCACTTACATCACCGTGAACTATTATAGGACATTCAATCCTCGTATCGTATTATATTTACGTCTTTAAGAAGACGTGTGCCATCTACCCGACAATGTTTACACATTGTACAGGCTTACAGTTACTTTGCAGTTAGAACTATATTAAACGACGACACAACCCTGTTATTGAAATTACTGAAATTTAGCATTTAATATGCTTGATTATTTATAAAAACCTGATAACGAGCAAAAAAAATCACACTTGTGACATTTTTCGCTAGTGTTCGGGTTTTTATAAATATTAGTGATTTATTTTGTACCATTTCAGGTAACAAGAAACAGATGTAAACCTAGAAATCATTGCCAACATAAGTGTAATGATAATGGTGTAGAAGTGAAATGCTCCTGTAGACGAGGATATGAACTGATGCGTGATGGAAAGTCATGCCAAGGTAATAATGCTGGATAATTTTGTGTCCATAAATGCATCAACCTATTACCCTCCCTTCACCTTTAAATATATCTCATGAAATTCTACACACAAAATAGAGATGCGGATAATCCACGCACGGCAGATTATAAGACTCCATGTCACCTTTTTCATGCCCTAAATGGCTATACTCATACTCATACTCATTTATTTCGTAAAACCAATTTACATGTCAATTTTATTGTTTTATATAGGGTATGGTTAGTCTTAACCAGCCAAAAATAGATACGCGTAACTCAATTTGCATCTAAACGATTGAGATCCCAATCCCACGCTCACTTTGTATAACATCAATGTACGACTATTTTATGATCAAATATTAATATTTTAAGACCATCTCTCTAATTCATATAAATAAATTAATTGAATGAGTAAGTCGCAATTAATTGAACTAATAATTAATCAATTTAAATCAAAATTAATAATAGAATTAATAAAATTAATCAATTTAAATCAAAATTAATAATTAATCAAATTAAAAAAATATTAATTGAATTAATAATTAATCAATTTTAATCAACATTAATAATTGAATTAATAATTAATCAATTTTAATCAAAATTAATAATTATTTTAATAATTAATCAATCATTTATTGAATTGTTAATTAAATGATTAAGTGTTTAGAAAATATTAAATTGTACTTTTTTATTTCTTTTTATTATTAATAATATTACATATAAATGTAGTATGTAGTTTTAATTAATTTATTATACAAGAAATACTCAGCAATAAATATTTTTCTTCGTTTCTTCGTTTTATGGCTATGCGACTAATTTTCGAAATTCGACTATCAAAAAATTAACGACTATCGCAACAATACCCATAGAAATAGTTTTATTTTATGTTTAATACCCGCGTGAATATGAATAATCGGAAGTTCCATCCATAATCTTTTACATTGTATGTATTTTTACATTCGAATAGTTCGAAGGGCACACACAATGGAGCTAAATATTTCCGATCATGTTATATTATTTTTTATAAAAAAGTCGGTACATAAAAAAAGTATGTAAAATAGTAATAATAATAAACAAACTCGCTGAATTTCTTGCCGGATCTTTTCAGTAGCATTCCGATCCGGTGATAGTTTATTCGATTAATTTAAAATGTTAAATCTAACAATATGTAAGTGCTCTTGCAGGGCTTATACATACTGAACGAATTTAAATGAAGGTAAATTTATTTTCTTTACAGATATAGACGAATGCCTTTTAGATGTATCAATATGTCTAACGGGGACAAAGTGTCACAATATTCAAGGTTCCTACAAGTGTATACCGGATAAGACTAATAATACTGTGGAGAAGGGGCAGTGTCCATTGGGTTACGTCAGGAATGTTATCAGCAACGTTTGTGATGGTAAGAAATACATTATTAATATATTATATTCATCATCATCTTAGCCCATATATGTCCCACTGGTGGGCTTGGATCTCCTCCATAATGGGAGGGTAATTGACCTACAATACCACGCTTGTTTTTGCGGTGGATTATGGAAGCGTCTCGACCCGCCAAATTGTTCCGGGGTGACGGAATAGACGGCGCGTGACCTCATAGACCCACCATGCAAACTCCTCTCTCCGCCGTGCTAGCGGGCCACCGGTACCCGATATTTGTCTTCGACGGCCCGCCCGGCGGTTTACCCTCGCGGGTTCCTCTCGAGTCGACGTCCCGATAGCTTTCGCCGTCGGGGTGATCCATACCACGCTGGTCAGACGTTTTGGTATAGGGTTTTGTTTTGAGTGTTTCTTTTCTCGCATAGATGTTATATGCGTGTTTATATACCTTAGTCGTCTTGTACGATCACCCACGGGTAAGATAGGGGGTGGTGAATTGTATTCTTACTCCGTCACCACACGGAAAGTAAAGTAGGTTTTTTTTTTTTTTTCCGTTTAAAAAGACACCACCCTGCACTAAGGAAATAAACCTTGTATTGCGGGGGACTTTACAAACATGCAATTAACGCAGACAAATTACACCCAGACTCAGAATAACACTTTGTGGATCGCACAAAGTGTTGTCCTGCGTGGGAATCGAACCCACGGCACTGGCACGGAAGGTCGGTATCTTAACCACTACGCCATCTGTGCAGTCAAGTTTATTATACATTATTAATACAATTATTATATATTTTTTTTGTCCCGTGGAAGTTGTGAAAACTCGATGAGAGATTGTTAAGAGAATGGACAGTAGCATTTTCACATAGAAAAGTTATAAAACCAACTGCGTCCAAATTACTGAAATTTTGCATTTAATATGCTTAATTATTTTTATAAAAACCCGATTACGAAGCGAAAAATGATGTCACAATAGGATCCGAACCCGCACCTATGGGGAGTCCGGACCAAAGGTGCTGCCACTTACATCACCGTGAACTATTGTAGGAAATTCAAATATCGCTCATTTTCGCTTCGTAATCGGGTTTTTATAAAAAAAAAAACCAACTGCGTCCTCTAAACTATTTGGCAAATTTAGCGGATATGGCATTTATCATCATCATCGTCACAAATCACTGCAATCAGTCAATCACTGCAGAGCTCGAGCCTTTTCCGCAATTGGAAGGAAATTGGCCTTACTATGCCATGCTGTTCAGGCGTGTTGGTATTTTTTTTTTTTTGGGTTGCTATAATCCGGACATAGAACGCCCGTTCCGTCCGAGGCGACGGAAGGGTGGCGTGCGGCCTCATAACCTACCGTATTCCTTTCCCATCGCCATTGGGCCTGTAACTGGTACCGCTTTCTTGACGTCCATGGCCAGTCCGGCGGGGTAGCATTTTACACGCTGGGCTATTTAGAGAATTTTATTTGCTAGTGAAGTTGAAATAGATGTCCAATAGTGGGTTCAAGTCCCAAGTATGTTTTTTTTATTTCAATCACAAAAAAGTTTATATTAAAAATAGTTTTTTTTTTAATATTTCCAAGGGTGTTGTTGGTGTGTTTTCTCATAAAATATCACATTATTCATATCTGTAAAGAGCAATTTTCAGTTAACATATTCAATGCCTACAAAATAAATAAAAATAATAGCTGGGAGCCAAAATTTTTTAAGGCGAATTCTGATTACATACATACATATCATCACGCCATATCCCTTGCAGGGTAGGCAGAGAGAACAGAGTGCCAGAGAACTCTATCCCTGCATACTTCACTCGCTTCCTCAACATTCATAATTCTCTTCATACACGCTCGCCGGTTTCGGAGACTCTTGACTCCACCTTCCTTCAGTACCTGACCGATCTGGTCTAGGTAGGTTAGTCTCGGTATCCCTCGGTACCTACATCCTTCCACTTTTGCATTGTATATCTTCTTCACCAGACGTTCGTTCGGCATTCTTTCCACATGTCTGAACCATAGGAGCATTCCCTTTCGCATCTTTACACCAATACTCTCTTTCATACCTACTTGCTCTCTTACGTCGTCGTTACGAATGCGGTCGGTCAGCCTAACTCCACAGATTTTCCGAAGAGATCGCATTTCGACCGCATTAATTTTACTTTCATACTCTTTTCTGCATACCCAACTCTCGCTTCCATACAGTAATGTTGGGACAAGCACTGCGTTATGTATTGCTACACGTGCCTTCTGGCTGAGGTGGTGGCTGCCGAGAAGTTGCCCCAACACTCCGTTCACTCTATTTCCCGCATTGACTCTTCGCTCTATATCAGTGGTGTACCGTCCATCTCGGCTAAATCCACATCCAAGATATACAAATTCATCCACTTGCTCTAGTACATCATTACCTATTGTTACACTTACATCTGTTCTGGCTTCATCTCTTTCAAAGACCATTATTTTGGTTTTGCTCACATTCACGCGTAGACCCCTTTTCTTACAATCTTCTGTCATTGTGTCGACTAGGGTCTGCAGGTCAGTCGCTGACTGTGCCAGCAGGACTGCATCATCTGCTTTATGCAGAGCAGAGACCACTGAGTCACCCATCTGGACTCCCACATTCATATCGTTCAACCTTTGGAGACATTTATCCAGATATATGATAAACAGCCTGGCTGATAGAACGCAGACCTGCTTAACGCCGATATTGACGTCAAACCAAGGCGACATTCCATCATCCAGCCGCACACAGGCTCTACAGCCCATGTAACTGGATTGCACAGCCTGCAGCAGTTTACCGTTAATACCATACTCCGGTAAAATGTCCCAAAGTTCCTTTCGTATAACTGTGTCAAATGCTCTCTCCAGATCCACAAAACTGCAGAAAACCCTCTGACCTAGGGCCAGATGCTTCTCCACAATGTTGCGCAGAGAGAACACTTGATCCATGCATCCCCTTCCACTCCTGAAACCTCCTTGTGTCTCACACAGTAAACCATTGAACACACCATTAACACATAAACCAACAGAATTCTGATTAATATGTACATATTATGAATGTTTGAAAATATGGATAAATGTATATTGTTATAATATTATTATTATTTCAATAATTTTTTTTCGGATCCGAGTGGACAGTACGCTGGGTGCCGAACACTCGGATCCTACTACTACAAAATGAATGGGACGCTCGCTCGGATCCGAGTGCGAGGCGCCGCTACTATAGCCCCGCGCCACTCGGATCCGAGTGGTGAGCTAGGAATGCGTTAATCTATAATATCTTTTTCAGATATTAATGAATGCAAATTACCAAATCCACCGTGTCCAGCTTATAAATGTCGTAACACGGTAGGAGGATACCTATGTGGTGGGGTATCTGGAGGTTCTGAACATACTAATGCAGTGGAACCTGCGGAAGAACGATGTCCTTCAGGCTTTCAAATTGGAAAGAATGATGAGTGTGAAGGTAATTCGTAGTAATGACTTTGATTAATGATTTTATTAATACAATCTATATAGCTTATGCATTGTGGTTGTGTTGTTTTTTAATTGAAAAATTATATAAATTCAGTTGTTAGTTGTTTATATTATTTCATCATTCTCCTACTCTTATCAATTACTTGGGGTCGATACTATATGTACTCTTCTTTCATAGTACATATTGTAAAAGTTATTGGCAATAGTTATATGACCGGCCGCCTGCCAGACGTCAACCCTCCTTGGAAATGTAATTGTTGACTAAACGGCTTTGAGTATGAATGTTGAAGGCTCTATGGGTAAAGAGAGACCAAAGTAAAGATGGATGGACTGCGTGAAGCATGATATGTATAAACAGGGAGTGACTACAGAGATGACGTCTGATAGGGATGTATGGAAAAAGAGGACATATTGCGTCGACACCAAGTAGTTTTATGACCGACCGCCTACCAGACGTCAAGCCTCCTTGGGAATGTAATTGTTGACCAAACGGCATCAGATGGAATGGCCCAGGTCGTTATAAGGCTCTTAGTCGTCTTTTACGACATCCACGAGCAAATTAAGGATTGGTAGTATTTGTAGCCGCTACCACACACACGCACACTATAATAGTAGGATAATAGATATCTGCTACTGTATTAAGAACGGCTTCTTACTTTTTCCTACACTAGCCTAATCGTTTAACACTTTTTGTTAAATTTATTTCTGTTATTAGTTACATTGACGTTGTCTTTTTTATTTATCCAGATGTAGACGAATGCCAAACGAGGGCACACGATTGTAATCTTCTGTCACAATTTTGTATCAATACACACAGGTCCTTCTATTGTCAAGATAAAGTCTCCAAATATTGTCCACCTGGTTTTAAGCCAGATATTACCACAAATAAGTGTGAAGGTACGAAATATTAACCTATATTCATGTATAGATTCTATTCATGACATGTACATTGTATACTAAGCATAGTTCTCTATCACAAAGAGAAAAAATGACTAATGTATAAAAAGAGTACTTTCTTCAAGGTAGGTAATGACCTGGGTGTACTCCTGGTATTGCCAAGGTCCATGTGCAGCAGTATCACTTACCATCAGATTTGTTGCTTGCTTATTTGCCACCATAGGCAATAAAGAAAGGCTAAAATCTCACGCTGGTCGGTGTTTGGCCTTGTGTTGAGTTTTCCCTCTCTTGCATTGATTTATTTACGTATTTTAGCATATTCGTCAGTTATAAAAGTGGTGAATTATATTCCTCCAATTTACAAAAATACTACTAAAGTAGAGCAAGAGTAGTAACCATAACTCTAAATTGCACAACAGACACTCAAAAATAATAAAAGATATCAGAGACAACAACTATCTATCAATTTATAGCAGTTTATGGGAATACACGTCATTTTATCCGCCGCCCTGGTCTGTTTGGATAGCATGTCAACAGACCATATAGCCTATGCTAATCCATAGATGACTAATGCTCCTGCCCACTTCTGGAATCTATAATCATCATCATCATCACAGCCCATAAATGTCCCATTGTTGGGCTCGGGACTCCTGCGTAATGGGAGGGAAATTAATCTACTATACCGCGTTGGTCAGACATGTTGGTATAGGGTTTTGTTTCGAGTTTTCCTTCTCTCGCATGGATGTCATATGCGTTTTATATCCCTTAGTCGTCTCTTACGATCACCCACGGGTAAGATATGGGGTGATGAATAGTATTCTTACTCCGTCACAACACGGATAATCGATAATACTTAGCACGATAAGTCATTACTAAGATTAATTATGATATCATTGGAGTGCAATGGGTCGAATTGAAACTATTGAATTAAATAAAATAGTAACGAAATAAGGCATTATTTCAATTACAGATATAAACGAGTGCAAAGAGGATAGCGATGTTTGTCGTTTAGACCAGATTTGTATCAACCAACTCGGTCAATACGATTGCAAGCAGAAAATTGAGCCCACCAGGTAAATTTTTCTATCATATTATATTATATTACTGGTAAGGCCACATTGTTGAAAGTTTTTTGTCCACATTTGCAGGCCAGTCCGTCCGGGGTTGTAACATATTCTCGCAGAAAATCGACGTCTGTGCAGTGTTAATGTCGTCCTATGCTTCATTCAGTGAACGAGAGAGCTACAAGCCCAACTTTCTAGTTGGATTTGGGATTTTCATTAGTAGGCAGCTGTCTATTTATACCCCTTACCAATAGCCATTCCTCATACGTCTCATGAAAGGCAACTAAGTGATATGGGCAAATAATGTTACTGTAAGAGTAAAAAACTAGAAAATAAATCCCTTCTATTAACTAGAATGAATAACTAGACCCCCTTATCCTTGCAAGTGGAGAAGACCTGGGTTTAATAATACTTTTCCTGGGTATCGTAAAATCCGACTAAAACGCCACGGGATAACACTATAGAGGAATGATCAGCAGTACTCTCCTAAGAAATTTAATAGATTTACTGCTATCGCCAACTCGTCAAGCCATGGCACTATGCTCTTTCCTCGGAGCTTATATTGAATAGTGGCCATTGATATGCCAGTGGATGGATAAGAATAAACATAAAGAAGATCTCATAGAGCATTTATTTTTCAGGGATACCGCGTGTCCCGAAGGATTACGGAAGAAAGAAGGACGTGACTTCTGCGAAGGTATATTTTTTTACTTAATATATAAGTATGTAAACTCCTTTCCCATTTGGTATCGGGACACAAATGGACTTGTATCGCCTCTATAAAATACCAAAAGTATTGGCGATTGTGATTGATGCTATGAGACTCCCAAGAACGACTACCCATTCTCCTGGTGTTGCCTAAATCAGTTTTACGACTCCCATACAAGTGGAAATAAATATTAATGGATAAAAATGACATCCAGAATCTGAACAATTATTTCGATCCTGCGTGGGAATCGAGCCAATGACACTTAATGCCGCTGGTGTTATATATCTACTATCATTTTGTAGAATAAATGTGTGAAATTGAAAAATATGTTTGATTTTATTTCAGATATCGACGAATGTGCAACAAATACCCATATTTGTAGTCTTCATCAGAGCTGTTTGAATACACACGGTAGCTATGATTGCCATTGCGTGCCAGGATATGAGCTGGACATCACCACAGGAGCCTGTGTTGGTGAGAACAATATATCATTATCATCATTTCTCACATACATCCCACTGATAACTTGATGCTTCTTTTCTTTATTGCCTATATTATAAATAGTTAAAAATTGTTTATTCTTTATATATGTTTATAGATGTAAATGAATGCGCAACGGGACAGCATGAATGTATGCCACAAGCTCAAAGATGCGACAACACAGTGGGTTCATACCTTTGCGTGAGAATAACACCCTGTGGTACTGGATATGTTCTCCAACATTCCACCGGTGAATGCGAAGGTAATTGTAATAAGCGCTCTCATTAAGTACTAATAGATCTCTTTCAGATTTTCTAAAACGCAACTTTTGTATTTAGTAATAAATTTTAAATTATTAGAATCCTGTCCAAAATTGTGCAGTATCTAATAAGTCACGTTTTATTAATAGCGATGACTTATGTCATTGAAATATTAAAATAGCATTGAAATGTAAAATTTTCTAAATCATCATTTCATTATTCTCTTGCTCTTATCCCAACTACTTGGGGTCGACGCAATATGTCATCTTTTTCCATACAGCCCTATCAGACGTCATCTCTGTACCCACTCCCTGTCTATCATTTCTAAATATCAACTTCATAAACAAAGGCCAAATTCCGCAATACAAGAAACAGTATATGAACATTTGTAACCGCCATAATTAAAAAAAACCTAGATAACTTCAAAAATGCCTTTAGCATCTTGTTTGAAAATCATTGTGATCTCTCTGACAAAATCTTCGATCATTAAGGTATAATAATGTTTAGAGATTGTTTTTATTTGTAGATATCGATGAATGCGCTCTTGGTACTCACAATTGCGGCCGTGATTATTCCTGTTACAATTTAAGAGGCTCTTTCCGTTGTGTACGTCGGCGACCTGCTACCACTACGACTGAAGCTTCTGATTATGAATACTATTATGACTCCGAGTGAGTATAATCTTGTTCTTTTTCTTTTATATTAATTTTTAAATGCAATTTTAATTGTAAGTTAGTTTATATGACGCGCTGGAATGCGGTTCAACTATAGCTAGTAAAAAATAATGAATACAAATTCATTAATATATTTTTTAGAGAAGAAACGGAAAGACCGGAACATTCTGGTAATCAATCACCTAAAGAGTCTTCAACAACTATCACATCTACAACTACCACAACTACAACTCCGAAACCAGAACCTTCATCAACTCAGCAATCTTTAGAGAAATCACCTAGTACTGATGCTGATAAAAAGATAGAGGATAATAATATTGAACCTTCATTAACAACTGATATACATTACAGCGAACCAAAGTACACAGATATATCAGATCCTACATACACTATAGTAATTCCAAAACCACCAGAATTACCTCCGAAACCTGAAATACAACAACCTCAACCAGAGTCTACTGATCTACCGAAACCTATCCAACCAGAACCTAGCCCAACCCAGCCACAACTGCCTCCTACTTTTCAACAATCAAATCAACCATCAAAGGTTACAGAAGATCAACCGTATACCACCGAGCAATATTCTGTATTTACTGAGGCACAATCTAAAGAATCTGAAGTAAAACCAACTGAGTGGTTACCATATGTACCACCTCAGCCAAAATATCAACCCGCAGAACCACAGCAACCATCAGTACATAATCCAATTATACCACCTGAAATTCCTGATGATGAATTACCAAAAGAGCCAGAAATAATACGCAAATATGCGTATGAAACTTCACCAAGCATTGACTTCATTCCTCAAGAGCCAGAAAGGCAACCTGAAATTACATTCACTCCCGTAACACCACCTACAGAAAGAACAAGTTCAATTTCGTCATTCGCTATCAATGTAAACGTAGGTGAAGGTCAGGACCCTAACGAAATAAATGTAAATTCTGTAGAGAATAATCAGGATGTTCCAAAGAATGATTGGAATAAAGTTAACATCAAACCCAAAGACTGTCCAATAGGATTTGAAGCTGATGAATATGGCTCATGCTTTGGTAAGTAAACTTACCTTATGTCTTATGATTTTTTTTTTAAATCTTGTGTGTTATTGTATTGTTATTAGTATTATAGCCTCAATAGGATGCAAACGAGTCATGCAGTAGTTGTTTTCTGCATCGAAATCTAAAATATGAAATTATCTGATATTTCTTTTAGACAATAATAGTGATATACTAATATCATAAAAAAATGTTCTATTTCAGATATTGACGAGTGTGCTACCAACCGTCACAGTTGTTCAGGATTAACAGAGGTCTGTAAAAATACAATAGGAGGCTATACATGCAATTGTGCGCCAGGCTTTAGAAGACATTGGATAACTAAGGCGTGTGACTTGATTACTACCTCTTCGTCAACTACATCAACTACCACTCCACCTCCAACCCTTCCAACTTCAACTAGTAAGTGAATGTATTTTATAAAATCATTTAAATCCATTGCTGGAATTATGCCTCGTCAAGGAAAAATAACATCATAATAGCTGCCTATGAAAGATGGGTTGGTAACTGCAACTGCTGTTAGAAATATCAATTCTGAAAATGATAGGAGAGGATAGGTGATGTATTGTATTCTTAGCCCGTATTGTATAGAAGTTATGATGTACGTTCAAATTTCCAGTCTATTTCTATTAGTACATTCTACCTCAAATGCCTTGGGGAACAAATACAAATTGATTTTGAAGAATCGAGTGTGAATAAAATATTTTAAGCAAGGAGATATATTAGTAGAATATAATATTTAGACTAACTTTACAAGAGGAATCTATGTGTGACCTGTACTCCTTTCTAATTATCAGTTTTCCATGTCAAGACAGATAAAATTATAATGGCCAACACCCCTTTCCGAGATATCATAAAAAATATTATGGGATGTAAGTTGTACCTCTACAAGAGAAGGACAGCTCGAAATAACACTATACCAAATTGTTAGGCGAGCGTAGTATAGTATTCTAATTTCCCTCATCTAGTGATTTTCTTTACATCATCTTCATCATCTTGGTTCATATACGGCCCAATATTGGGTTTCCAACCCAGTACTATAACGGAAGGGAAATTCATTTCTATGCTACGTTGGTCAGACTTATTGGTATAGGGTAATATTCTCAGTTTTCTTTCTCTTGCTTTTGATGTTACCTACATATGCTTTAGTCATGTATGACATCCACGGGTAAGAAAGAGTGTGGTGAATACTCTTACTCTGTTACCATAAGACAAGTTTCACATATTTAATCTAAATACTTTTAAAATTTCAGGTAGAAATTTGTTCTGGGGTTACCCTGAATATCGAGTTACTGTAAGGCCGTTCCGACCACGAAATCTATGTGATGCTGGTTATCTTTATAATACAAAAACTTTTAAATGTGCAGGTAAGTTCTTTAATGTATATTTTTTTTTATTAAAATAACAAGAAAAAAAGGAACCTATACATGTATGATATTTATATAAGAACTAGCGGACCCGGCACACTTCGTTTCATCTAACAGTCAATGAATGAGATGAGCAGATTTCTATTAATTCAAAATTATTAAGTTATTTATTTTTATTATGATAATAAATAATATATGTACATATAATATATAAATTCAAAATATCAAGTATTTTAATAACGTGCCAGCAAGACAAAGATTCTTCTCGTGTGTTATAGGACATTGTTTTCATTAGCGTTGAAAATTATCTAATTGTTGATGCCTGAGATTTGCTCGACAATTTCGAATTGTCAACCGAGCCGTTTCACGGGCTGCCTCGAAAATGTGCAATACCTTGTTCTTCTGCCATGGTTACATTCGTGATGTTTCGAATTTCAATTGCATTACGGCTTTGTCAGGAAAGATTTGATCTTATTGGTCGCGGCATTGCTGATGACAATATAGACACAATATGATTTATTATAACAATATTCGTAAAATTTATAACACTTGCACAAAATGAACTCTGACCGATTTAATCTAATTTCAACTTTTCGCGATATTTTCCAAACTATTAGACCATGTAATGACGTGAGCTGTCAGTTGCGTTTTGTTACATCATCAAAAAAATGGACATTTAGAACTGATGTTTTTTTAATGATTTTTTTTATTTAATTATATCATATTTTAATATCCTATTCCCGACGACAACAAACTTAAAATCATAAAAATTGTTCCAAACGTTCTCGAGTATATCGATATAGATTATATGAGCTGACAGTTGCAGTTTGTTATATCGTGAATAAATGAACGTTTAAACTGATGTTTTGACTAAGGTTTTCTTTTGAATTTTTTTTTTTATTAATACCATATTTTAATATCCTATATCCTATTCATACATACATACATACATATCATCACGCCATATCCCTTGCAGGGTAGGCAGAGAGAACAGAGTGCCAGAGAACTCTATCTCTGCATACTTCACTCGCTTCCTCAACATTCATAATTCTCTTCATACACGCTCGCCGGTTTCGGAGACTCTTGACTCCACCTTCCTTCAGTACATGACCGATCTGGTCTAGGTAGGTTAGTCTCGGTCTCCCTCGGTACCTACATCCTTCCACTTTCGCATTGTATATCTTCTTAACCAGGCGTTCGTTCGGCATTCTTTCCACATGTCCGAACCATCGGAGCATTCCCTTTCGCATCTTTACACCAATACTCTCTTTCATACCTACTCGCTCTCTTACGTCGTCGTTACGAATGCGGTCGGTCAGCCTAACTCCACAGATTTTCCGCAGAGATCGCATTTCGACCGCATTAATTTTACTATCATACTCTTTTCTGCATACCCAACTCTGGCTTCCATACAGTAATGTTGGGACAAGCACTGCGTTATGTATTGCTACACGTGCCTTCTGGCTGAGGTGGTGGCTGCCGAGAAGTTGCCCCAACGCTCCGTTCACTCTATTTCCCGCATTCACTCTTCGCTCTATATCAGTGGTGTACCTTCCATCTCGGCTAAATCCACATCCAAGATATACAAATTCATCCACTTGCTCTAGTACATCATTACCTATTGTTACTCTTACATCTGTTCTGGTTTTATCTCTTTCAAAGACCATTATTTTGGTTTTGCTCACATTCACGCGTAGACCCCTTTTCTTACAATCTTCTGTCATTGTGTCGACTAGGGTCTGCAGGTCAATCGCTGACTGTGCCAGCAGGACTGCATCATCTGCATAAAGCAGAGCAGTGACCACTGAGTCGCCCATCTGGACTCCCACATTCATATCGTTCAACCTTTGGAGACATTTATCCAGATATATGATAAACAGCCTGGCTGACAGAACGCACCCCTGCTTAACGCCGATATTGACGTCAAACCAAGGCGACATTCCATCATCCAGCCGCACACAGGCTCTACAGCCCATGTAACTAGACTGCACAGCCTGTAGCAGTTTACCGTTAATACCATACTCCGGTAAAATGTCCCAAAGTTCCTTTCGTACAACCGTGTCAAATGCTCTCTCCAGATCCACAAAACTGCAGAAAACCCTCTGACCTAGAGCCAGATGCTTCTCCACAATGTTGCGCAGAGAGAACACTTGATCCATGCATCCCCTTCCACTCCTGAAACCTCCTTGTGTCTCACACAGTAAACCATCGGACACCATCCTCATTCTCCTTTCAATAATTTTTCCATACACTTTTGCTGCCAAACTGGTCAAGCTTATGGCCCTGTAATTTGCGCAGTCATAACGTGAACCCTTGTTTTTAAACAAAGGCACGATGACTGCGCTATTCCAGTCCCTGGGAACCATTCCCGAGCCCCAACATAAATTGAGGAGCAACAGGAACGCCTCCCAGACACAAGAGCCACCAAGCTTGATCATCTCGGCAGACACCATATCAATGCCCGCTGCCTTACCATTTTTCAAACTTCTTATCGCCCATTCAACTTCATCCATACTGATGCCATCGGAGGACGCCGTTGTCGAATGTTGATCTACTGAACCACATCCAACACCGGCGCCAACCGTAGCATCCGCATACATATCGCCAAAATATTCACTCCATCGGCTTAACACGTCTTGTGTTTGTGTAAGAATGTCTCCACCTTTAGACCTTATTTTATTCATTCTGAAGGCTGACCAACCACCCCGAGACTTCTTCACCTCCCTCCAAAAGAGTTTGGTGTTACCCTCGAAGTTTTTAGTCAGCCTATCTTCTGCACTCATACTTGCTCTATCACGTTTCTCTTTCACTAAGGCCTTGGTGTCATTCTTACATTGCCGATATATTTCTTTCTTCTGTTCAGTCATACTGTCATTCAGATTCAAAGAAGAGACATAGTCCAGCCACGCTTTCTTCTTTTGCTCTACGGAAGCTGCCACTTCCGCATCCCACCATGCATCACCATTTGTTTTTCTATGCTTCTTTGAACTTCCACATACTTCTTTCGCTGTATCTACCATACTCTCTTTCAATACTCTCCAGCATTCTTCAATGTCCGATTGCGGCTGGCTTGCCATCGTCAGCCGTTCTCGGACACCCTCTGCATACTTTTCTCTTACACACTCTTCTTGCAACCTTTCAACCTTTATTCTTTCAAGCCCTCCGAAGTGGACACGCTCTCGCCAGTGCCTCCACTTTCTGAACAGACCACTAAATCTCGCAATAACGAGATAGTGGTCCGTGTCGACTGTGGGGCCCCTGTAGGCTCTTGCGTCCAATATTTTGCTTCGGAGGCGACTGTCTACCAAAATTAAATCTATTATGCTTTTCTGTTCATTCCTTCTCCATGTATACATATGGATGTCCTTATGTTGGAAAAATGTGTTTGACACAATAAGGTTTCTCTCCATGCATACATCCGCTATGAGCCTACCTGCGTCGTTCACTCTCTTATCACCAAATGGACCAAGTACGTCCTCATAGTCGGGACGCTTGGTCCCCACCCATCCGTTCAAATCTCCGCATACAATCACGCGTTCACTGGTTTCTGCCATATCCAGAACTTCCCTAACATTGTCCCAAAACTTCTCTAGGTCTGATGCCACCGAGGATCCTACGGGAGCATATGCTACAACCATGAATACCTTGGTGACACCTAGTTTTATACGGACCCAGAGAAGTCTGGGATCATACATTCCGTAATCCTTCACACCTGAGGCCAAGCGAGAGGACAACAGCACTCCTACCCCCATGCTGGCTCGATCGCTCTGTGGTACACCAGACCACAGAGCCATCCCGCCACCAGGAAGATCGCAGGCGTCGCTGCCCCTTCGCTTGGTCTCTGTTACACAGAGCACGTCTAGCTGTTTGTCCGCCATGACGGATATCAGCTCGTGCAACTTACCTTCCACACAACCTCTTACATTCCACGTGCCCACCCGGCACTCCGTTCTCCTCGACTCGCCTAACTGGGCAAGGCGTGATGGGTGGCGGCCCCCATCGCCGCAACTGCCGATGTTCGTACCGACGGGGGCGGGTCGGTACGCGTCGCCTCCGGGGGACGCCCTAACCCGCATTGCGGTACGCATTTCGAGCCGGATTAGCAGTCTAATTAGACTGGCAGGGGACGCGAACGAGCACGCTCCGGACTATGCCCCCCATATCTATCCTATTCCCGACTAAGACAAACTCAAAAACATGAAAACCACAAAAATTGGTCCAGCCGTTCTCGAGTTATAAGTGCTGTAACTAACACAACTTTCTTGTATAGATATAGATATCTGGATTATCAAACCTAATTCATAGCAGCTAGAAATCTCAGTAATTCAGAAAAAGTTGTTATATTACTGAGAACGTGTGACAAACATTAAAAAGCTTAATAATCATTATCTATTTATATATGCTCTAAATCTTGTAAGCTTATTAAGCCTACATATAATTAATCAATTTCATAAAAAAAAGTAAGTAAAAATAAATGCTGTTCAAGTGAAAACTTGCCTTATATATCTAAAAATACTCGAAATTTATAAAAATATAGCCCACTGTTGGGCTCAAGCCTCCTTCAAAATGGGAGGAAAATTGACCTACTATACCATGCTGGTCAGACGTGTTGGTACAGGGTTTTGTTTAGAGTATTCCTTTTCTGGCATAGATGTTATATGCGTTTTATATCCATTAGTCGTCTTTTACGATCAATCCCGGGTAAGATAGAGAGTGGTGAATTGTATTTTTACTCCGTCACCACACGGAAGGTCACTTTCAAGGCGAAGATTTTGCGCGATAACGTCAGAAGAAAACATTGATGAAAAATTACATATTTTTATGAATTGAATAAACATAAACAATAAAAATCACATTAACTTTTCACTTCACTTTATCAACAGTTGACAAAACAGTTCACGTCAAATTCTTAAACTGCAAGAACGCTTAGGCCGATCATGTATCTCTATCGCTTGTTTCGCCCTCTCGCTTGCACGCATGGTTCAGACATGACAATTTCAAAACAGTCCACGTCAAATTCTTGAACTGCAAGAACGCTTAGGCCGATCGTGCATCTCTATCGCTTGTTTCGCCCTCTCGCTTGCACGCATGTTTCAGGAGTGACAATATTTCGTGCATGCAACTAGTGTTCATCGATTTATAGGACGTTATCACATCAAAAATATATGAAATAAATAGTATAACTGAGATATTATTTTATAGATATAAACGAGTGTACCAATGGACAAGCAAACTGCGCTGCTGTAGAGATCTGCGTTAACACCGAGGGAGGTTACAAGTGTGAATGTCCACCGAACTGGCCATTAGATCAATTCAGACATAGATGTGTTCCAAATCATCATTTTGGACATCATATACCACCAGGATATGGAAATGAACCAGGTGAGTTTATAATTTAAAAACTGATTACTCAGATGGATAATACTTTCTACGATCAGCGAATTCTTGACACGAGTCTAAGTGTTATTTCTTTTCTTTATAAAAAAGCAACACCCTGCAGTAAGGAAATAATCAAAGCCAAATAATACGAGCCAAAAATTGATTGTCATACAGCAGCTTATACTAGTCTAAGAAGTAAGACGATTGGAACGGATTTCCAATAGGTATGAGTTCGAGATTCAGGTCTGACAATCATTTTTCACACGTAGTCCACATATTGTAGTACCACACTCTTGCAGAAAATCGTTTGGTGATCATCGATCTTTTTGGGTAGGTTTGGGGTTTTCATTAGTCAAGCGGCCTAGCTGTACCCCTGGTAGTACCATACCAGTACCAGTCCATGGGCGTTAACATCAGGTGTGCTGCTTGCTCCTTTACCACCATAGGCATAATAAATAAGAAAATCTTAAACTCAAAACCTATGTATTAATATAGGGTCTGATCTTAAGTTTTAGTTCTTTTTTTAGGGTTCCGTACCTCGAAAGAAAAATCGGCACCCTTATAGCATCACTTTGTTTATAACTAGACCGATTACTATCTGACCAGCATGCTATAGCAGTTCAATTTTTCTATTGCGTAGGAGGTTGAGCAGCGTATGGTACCAACGTACATAAACTAAGCTGATGATTTATTAAACCCGATTGCGAAGCAAAAAATGATGTCACAAGCGGGATTCGAACCCGCGCCTGTTGGGATTCCGGCCCAATCGTGCAATGCTGCTTTCGCTTCGTAATCGGCTTTAATAAATAATTAACCATATTAAATGCTAAATTTCAGTAATTTGAGCTGATGATGATTTTCTTTCAACAGATTCAATACGACCACCTCAAGTTGATATCCCCATATCGAGCGGCACCAAATATGTGGATCCGGAGATCACTCAAATAGAAGATCGAGGATCTGTCTTTAGATGTCCTTCTGGATATAGACTGGGAGATGATAAAATCTGTATAGGTAAGAGCATTTTATATATTTTTCTTTAGTACCTATTACTTTTAATAGTACTTATTAGGTTGCACGACCCCCTTTAGTTGCCCCTGGCAGAATGGACAGAGTGTGTCTAGACCATGACCTACCACAAAAAAAAAATAGCGGATGTAATCTATATAGCATGAAAAATTAGCACGCTGAATTGGCAAAGAGTATTTCTGATCAAACGACGAACCGATAACATACATACATATCATCGAGCCATATCCCTTGTAGGGTAGGCAGAGAGAGCAGAGTGCCAGAGAACTCTATCCTTGCATACTTCACTCGCTTCCTCAACATTCATAAATCATAATTCTCTTCATACACGCTCGCCGGTTTCGGAGACTCTTGACTTCACCTTCCTTCAGTACGTGACTAATTTAGTCAAGGTAGGTGAGCCTCGGTCTCCCGCGGTACCTACATCCTTCCACTTTCGTATTGTATATCTTCTTAACCAGACGTTCGTTCGACATTCTTTCCACATGTCCGAACCATCGGAACATTCCCTTTCGCATCTTTACACCAATACTCTCTTTCATACCTACTCGCTCTCTTACGTCCTCGTTGCGAATGCGGTCGATCAGCCTAACTCCACAGCTTTTCCGTAGAAATCGCATTTCGACCGCATTAATTTTGCTTTCATGCTCTTTTCTGCATACCTAACTCTCGCTTCCATATAGTAACGTTGGGACAAGCACTGCGTTATGTATTGCTACACGTGCTTTCTGGCTGAGGTGGTGGCTATCGAGAAGTTGTCCCAACGCTCCGTTCACTCTATTTCCCGCATTCACTCTTCGCTCTATATCAGTGGTGTACCTACCATCTCGGCTAAAAACCACATCCAAGATATACAAATTCTAAAATATAGAGCGAAGATAAAAATAATAACCGATAACAACTGGTAAATAAAGTTCTACAGTGTCGACTCGTTCTCGAATGATGCAGTATGGGACGCATTCTCATTAGATGGACCGCAGACCCTGTAAAAGTTTTCGCGGGTACCGCACGGTGTCGACAGAGGCGGCGTGCCTATTGGCCGGGACACCCCCGTGGGACCTAGAGGCGGAGATGCTCTCCGACCTCTACCGGCGGGTTACCTCAGTGCGCGAGGAGGGTGGCTCCCCATCGTTGAGCGAGATAGCCACCTGGCGCGAGGACGCCCGCCGAGACGTCATCGCCCGTTGGGTTACGCGGCTGGAGAGGCCTAGACACGGTATCGTGACCGTCGAAGCCTTCCGGCCCGTATTGATGAAATGGATGGAGCGGCGGCACGGGGTCCTCACCTTCCGACTGGTGCAGGTGTTGACGGGGCACGGGTGCTTCGGGAAATACCTGCACACGGTCGTGTACAGGGAGTGGACTCCGGGCTGCCATCATTGCAGTAGTGACGAGGACACGGCGCAACATACGCTCGAGGAATGCTCGGGCTGGGACGGGCAGCGCCGCGACCTCGTCGCTATTATCGGTGCCGACCTGGCGCTGCCGGCTGTCGCGAGGGCGATGGTCGACAGCGTCAGGAATTGGGACGCGGTCGCCGCCTTCTGCGAGGCTGTCATCTCGCGGAAGGAGGCGGCGGAACGAGTCAGGGAGGACTCCCGCGACCCGGGCCGCCGCCAGCGGCCGGGGCGGCGCAGGCGCGAATACCTGCGCCTGATGCCGCCCTAACCCAGGCCTCGGGTGATCGGACCGGGGAATTGTCCGGTCACCCGACGCGAGGCCACCGCGTGAGGGCGACGCCCCGACGGCGAAATCTGTAGGGGCGTCGACGAGATGAACCCGCGAGGGTAAACCGCCGAGCGGACCACCGAAGACAAAGATCGGGTACCGGTGGTCCGCTCGCACGGCGAAGAGAGAGGATTTTACGGTGGGTCTATGGGATCACGCGCCGCCTTCTCCGTCACCCCGGACCGATTTGGCGGGGCGAGACGCACCCATAGCCCACCAAAAAAAAAAAAAAAAAAAAAAAAAAAGACCCTGTAAAAGTTACTGGGAGACATTGTATGCGAGCGGCGCATGACTGCACTTTCTGGTGAAGTATGAGGGAGAGGTACGTTAAGCAGTGGATGGAAAAAGGCTGAAAGACGTTTATGATGATGATAATAATTACTTCTTAATGAGAGCTAGAGACAATGCGAGATTCAACGTCTTTATTACAAGTCTCCAGCCCACATTCTTTAGACTACAGAAGGATTGTAATAAAACTCAGATAGCTACACTCTCAATCGTGATGACCAAAGATAGACATTTCTGCTATCGTAAGGGCTGTTCTCAATCCTTGATGGATGGCTACAAGTTTTCTAATGTTATAAATGTGTTTGAAATAAACTATTTTCACGTTTATTATCGTACTCGTATTTGTATTTTAAAGACTGACATTTCTCCCGTGACCATGAATACTGTAACGTATTCTAAATCTGATGCAATTTAAAATCAACTAAAAATTATACAAGGTGGAGACGACCATACGACAATAATTTTAATCTAGTGTATCTGATGACTTGCCCAGCCTATATACAAACTTTGAATACCATATGTCGTATAGTTTAGCCGCAGCACATTACTTTGTATTATTAACAATTTCCACACTCTGTATAAAAATTAAAATTATTCGCCTATCAATGAGCTCCCGCGCCGCATCGGTATAAACTAATATGAAACTAGTACCTACATGTCGCCATGTTTACCAGTTCAAGTCTTCCCCAAACGTAATACAAATCAATGCATATTATACCTTATTCCTAAATCTTAAGATCCATACATATAAACCGTGTCATCAGACTTAGATGAGAAATTTGAAACTACCTAATGCGGCTTAATGAAAGAACACCTCGGTCTCATGTTCAAAACTATTATAATAGGTCTGTAGGTCAGTGTGCCATCGTGATCCTGTGACGTGAATGTGCGTAATTAGACGCTTACTTTGTGTTAGAATAGTATTTCTTTCTCATTTACAATGCCTCGTTATAATTACACAGCTTCGGGTATACAGATATGATTTTAATTTATGGAGAATATCACGGAAATGCAGCTTTAACCATACGTACGTACCGAAAGAGATATGGAAACACACGTGTTTGTACTACCAATGGCCGGACTATTGTGCAAGCTGTCCAGAGGTTACGGGATAATCAATCCTTACTGCCTCATATCATATGGATAGTGCTCCTTCGCGTGTAAGAGTCACCCTAGATGAACAAATTTTAAATTATTTTTCTCGCAAATTTGACAGAGGTTGATAATATGGAGAACTTAAAAAAAGGAATTGTACGATCTTTCGACAAGTTAAAATACATCGCCGTCAATGGCGACCTGTTAACAAGAGTTCGAAATAATATTTTAAGACGATATAATTTGTGCGTTCGGGTCCATGGCGCACATATCGAAAATTTAAAAGTTTAACGACCAAGTGAATTATTAAAGTTATCGTGATTATTTTAATAAAATAATCAAGTGAGAATGTATGTATGTATTTACCTACGTTTCGAAGTTGTAACATATGATACCACAAGGTCACTCGCCGCTTGCCGACCACAGGTTAGTGAACTAATATTTACAAACGGTGTTCTATTTTGTTTCAATATTTATGATAAAAAGTTTGTTTGAAAAAATTGTTTTTTAAATATGCATGCGAGGACTTTTTTAATTGTTTCAAAATACTCCTATACACTAGTATTGACGGTGTTTTAATTTATTGTCGCATTGACATCTCCACTCTGTATAAAATTCGTAAAAATTGTTTTATTTTAAGTCAGCTTCAGCTTGTTCAGCTTAAGCTTGTTCTTTTCCGCTTCACCTGGCATATAATGTAGGTAGTATTATGTTGTATGTATGTAGATATATGAAAATAATTAAACTTGATTAATTATTATTTATCTAATTAAATTTAGTAACATCTCATCATTCTCTTTCTCTTATCCCAATTACTTGGGATGGATGCAACATGCCCTCTTTTTCCATACAGCCCTATCAGACGTCTTATCTGTCGTCACTCCCTGTCTATTCATATTTTGCTTCACGCAGTCCATCCATCTTTTCTTTGGCCTCCCTTTACCCCTAAAGTCTTCAACATTCATACTTAAAACCTTCCTTGCAACATTATTTTCACCCCGTCTCATCACATGTTCTTACTAGATCAAGCATTCCTTAACTTACCCGTCACTGGTGCCACTTTCAAACATTATCCTCCTATACGCTAATTAAAGTTAGTAACATCTATTGAAAATTGTGCGCACAAAGTACACATATAAGAAGTGAAACTTTGGCAAACTAATTTTTAAATCTCGTTTACATACATCAACAAATAACGTGCATTCTCTCTCTCTCTATATCTCTCTCTCTCTCTCTATATCTCTCTCTCTCTCTATATATCTCTCTCTCTCTCTATCTCTCTCTCTCTATATTTCTCTCTCTCTCTCTCGCTCGCTCTCTCTCTCTCTCTCTCTCTCTCTCGCGCTCTCTCACTCTCTCCCTATCTCTCTCTCTATATATCTCTCTCTCTCTCTCTCTCTCTGTCTCTCTCTCTCATGCCGTGATTTTCGTGTCGCGTTTCATCTTGAAAAAATTTTACCCTCATGCACGCAAGTTTCAATTCTAAATAAATATGGCGCGTAACAGAAAAACGTTACAATAATATAAAATTTCTCCCATACGTCGATAAAAAAGTTTCATTTCAATAAAAAATCTTCAATTGATCTGATTGCTACTAAACTACACATGATTATTCTCTGTGTTATTATTATACGCACAGTTTTCCTAAAAATTGAACCAAAATCAGATTGAAGTATATAAGGAAGACACATTATTACATTGATTTTTTAATACACACGTAAACATAGGTACTCGCTATGTTATTAATGCTCATTTTTTTTTTGCAAAGATATCAACGAGTGTATTACTGGTAAAGCGAAATGTGGCCCATTGCAAACATGCTCCAACCTTCCCGGTGGCTACTCATGCAATTGTCGAAGCGGATACAAACTGATAGCTGACCACGAGTGCGAAGATGTCAACGAATGTACTGTAGCTGGTAATTTGGTATGTATATTATAAATAAAATTATAGTTATTCATTTATCAAAGAAAAATTAATTGTGTGGTTTTATGAAACCACGGTAAAAGTGAAACTTTTTTTCACATTGTAGACTAAAAATTTTTGGAATAATATTCGATTTAGGATATTAAAATCGCATCATTAATCTTAATTTTATACTTGGAAAATGGGAATGATTATGGGAAATGATAACTAGGTCTCCAACTAATATTTTAATTTAACTCTGTATTTTAGAGTACGACATACATAATATATACAATTATTTAGATGATATACATATATTAAAAACAAGATGGTGTGTGATTATTTATTACTTCATTTTATCTTTTTCATCATCATAAGATTGTTTATTGCTGTACATGGACATCTATAAGGTTTACGACATTATAGTATAATCAACAAGCTTTAGGCGGGTTGGCGTTTCCAGGCGGTGTTATATATTTTTTTCAGGATAAAACTTCATTCTTCTAATGATCTATAAGCTTATTTTTTAAGACTTAATCGTGATAAAATGTATTCCTTACTTGGCCAGATCACCAACCAGTGTAGTAAACATGGTGATTACGTTATTATTATCCCATAGGCGCAATCTGTGTTCAACATTAGGCATTGGTGGCTGATGGATGAATGGAGTAAATAGGTATATATGTATATATATGATTTAAGACACTTTTTTTGCTCTTGGTGGTGAACCGGCAACGAGCACACCTGATGGAAAGTGTTGCTGTCGCCCATGGACCTTTGCAATACCAGGGTACAGCTAGACCGCTGTCTACCAATGAAAACCTCAAACCTATCCAGATAGATAGGCTTTCTTGCTCACCGAACGAAGTACAGCAAGCAGCACATTGCTACTGCTCAGACGTGTATTTTCTGTGAGAGTGTGTTACTATACCGGTCGCGCCGGCCCGCGGCTGTAAACAGAAAACTGTCAATCATCATCATCACAGCCCATAAATAAATGTCCCACTGTTGGGCTCGGACCTCCTCCGTAATGGGAGGGAAATTAACCTACTATACCGCGCTGGTCGGGCGTGTTGGTATAGGGTTTTGTTTCGAGTTTTTCTTCTCTCGCATAAATGTTATATGCGTTTTATATCCCTTAGTCATCTCATACGATCACCCACGGGTAAGATATGGAGTGGTGAATAGTATTCTTACTCCGTCACCACACGGACAAACTGTCAATAGTGTGGTTTTATTATTATTGATTAAAGATAAGATAATACGAAAAGCTAAATATTAATATAAATAATGAAATCCCGATCTTCATTATAGTATAATTGGTTAAAATTGATTTTCTTGTTATGTTTCAGTCTGTTTGCTCTCAAAATGCAGACTGTATAAATACAATGGGTTCTTACCAGTGCAAGTGTCATAGTGGATTTAGAGCAGCACCTATTAATGATAAGGTAAGTTTGTAAAATTGATAAGACAGTAAAGCTAATAATATAGATATCAGATGTGATTTCTTAGCTTGATTATAAAATCAAATTTAGGCTATGAATATAACACTAGTTTTGCCCAAATGCTTGACGACGGTCTTCTACTCATACAATCGAACACTAGAGACGGACTTGAGAAATTGGCGGATACATGTCTTAATTTAATAGTTAAATGGGGCGCACGAAATCGGCTTAATTTCGCTCCTCATAAAACTTATCATCTTTTATTAAAGGGTAACTTGCAGTCAACGCCACGCATAAGATTTAATAATGCGACAGTTAAAAGGAAAGAGTCAGTTTGTTATCTTGGCCTAGTCTTAGAAAAAAACTTCTCATTCATTGAACATATTAAAACTGTGGGTGAAAAGGCAAAACGAAACTTTTATGCTCTTACTAGAATTTCAACGTCTACCTGGGGCATCTGTTTTAATACACTTAAAATCATATATACAGCCACATATCTGGGGTGTATATGTTACGGTGCCCCAGCCTGGGCTGACAGAACTACGATAGGCGCGGCACGGCGTAAATTACTCCAAAGTCAACGATTAGCATTAATATTCCTATGTAAAGCATATAGAACAGTTAGTACCGAAGCCTTACCAGTACTTGCAGGTGTACTTCCGGTCGACTTGGAGATACAAAGGCGCGCGTCATTGTATTATTCCACCAGGGAAAATATGAACACCAATTTTCTTTTACCGCGCGATCGTATTAAAATTACTAGACGTTTTGCGCCGCAATGCGTTGTGTACGAGGAGCTCCTGACCGAATGGCAGGAAAGGTGGGACTCATCAACGAAGGGCCGTCATCTATATCTATTCTTTCCATCTATTCGAGAGCGTTTAGAGAAGGTTTGGCTAGAAATTGACTACTATGTAGCACAATTCCTCACAGGCCATGGTAATTTTAGAAGTAAATTATTCTTTTTTAAACTAGTAGATTCACCATTTTGTCGATGTTCCACATCAAATTGCACTTTTGAACAAACAGCCCATCACATCCTCTGGGAGTGCAGTCTCTGGCAAAACGAGCGCGATCTTATGTTAGACAGTCTGCAAGTCGTGTCGGGGGTTATATATTATACGGACCTTGTAGCAACTCGAGAAAATTTCCGTGCGTTCAGGCGCTTCTGCCATACCTACTATTGTAATCAAACTTAAGGCTCACATATAGGCCCCTTAAGCTCTGTCATATCCGTGGTGCTGTACTGCTACGCTTCACGTGTCAGTACATCCTTCTATCTATTGGCCTATTAGCCAATTTTGCTTCATGTCTCCCGCTTTGCATAGGAGGGAAGTGGAAATTCTTTAACTCCTCCTGTTTTTCTTTTCTAATTAAATTTGTTGGGGGTCCCAAGACAATTAAAAGCGTTTCCCGGGACTTCCTGAGGGTCAAACCTCAGTGTCTTTTATGGAGACCATTGTGGATCCTAGCTTACAGGAGTTACAGTGGTGGGAATGTGTGGTGGGATTAGTCCCAATAAAAAAAAAAAAACTATCTTAGTTACATACCACTTACCGTGGGGCCTTAATAATCATACCTATCTATTATGTAACTATTTAAAATAACATGAAATTATTCCCCCGTGTACTGGTATTAAGAATACAAAATGTTGAAAATCCTTCCTTTGCCAAAGGAGTCGTAAAATGATGTCGAATGGAGCTGTGTGAGATTCTTACTGTAAGTCTTGGTCTCGCATTTGGGCAACTCTACCAACATGATGAGTCCCTATTGCGAAGGAGGCTCCTGGAGTTCAATAGCGGCTCATATGATCATATTATGTTTACATTCTAAATTTCTTTCATTTCAAATGTTCAGTAGGTCTATATATAATGGATTCTATATTAAAACTTACTTGACCAAATTATTAACATGTGTAACTGAAAAAAAAATCGTGTGGTACCGTAATCTTAATATATATAAATTACACGTTACGTTGTTTGTCCGCGATGGACTCCTAAAATACTTAACCGATTTTAATCAAATTTGCACAGCGTGTGTAGTTTGATTCAACTTAAAAGATAGGATAGTTTTCATCTCAATTTATAGTCCCAATATTATTTTATTGCAAATTATTTGTCTATTATTTGATAGTCACAATTATCTGTAATCTCCGAACGATTCTAATAGATGGCGGTATCTGTTGACTGGATTGAGTAAGAATTAGAGGCGCTATGTTAAACGTACAAACGTTTCATATAAGCTACAATTTATTAGCATAACCACCACGTGTTACTGAGATCTTAGCCACATCAACACGTGGCCGAGTCTGCTAGTAAGAATATAATTTACCACCATCTTAAAGTGTCGTAAAAGACGACTATGAGATATAAATATGCAGATAAAATCTATGAAAGAAAAGAAAAAATTGACATAAAACCCCATTTTTTTGGCGGCAGGCTACGGTGCGGTCATGGCCCGCTAATCCGTTCGGGGTGACAAGAAAAGCGGCGCAAGACCCAGTAGACCCGCTCTACAACATACCTCTCGACGGTGTACGGGTGGGTGGGTCACTGGGACGCGTTCTTTTCTTTAGTGACCCATCCGGTCGAGATAAAACCCTACGCTATAGTAGGTCAATTTCCTTCTTACGCTTGAACCCAGGCTTGAACCCAGCAGTTGGACGTATATAAGCTGAAATTATAATGATAATATATCAATTTTACTTCAATGTAATCTTTATTTCTGTAGGTATGTGTCGACTTTGATGAATGTTCAGCATCAAGACCTGGCACCCTATGTCAACACAGATGTAACAATGTATGGGGCGGTTACCGCTGTACCTGTCACAGAGGATACCGACTTAATAATGACAATACGTAAGTAATTTATTATACATAAGTAAAGTACCTATATGTATACATAAACTAACCTATATGTATACATTAACTGGACATGGCAACTTTAAAAGTAAATTATTTTCTTTTAAACTCGTACCTTCACCACTATGTCAATGTTCCACAGCTGACCATGAGTATGAACAATCAGCACATCACATTCTCTGGGAGTGTGATCTCTGGCGAAACGAGCGTAACCTTATGTTAAACAGTTTGCAAGTTAACTGTGGAGTAGTATACTATACGGACCTTGTGGCAACTCGAGAAAATTTCCGTGCGTTCATGCGTTTCTGCCATACCTACTGTAGCAATCAATCTTAACGCTCACATATAGGCCCCGTTAAGCTCTTCCGTATCCGTGGTGCCGTACGGCTGCGCTTATCGTAGCCGTACACCTCTTTAATTATTGGCTGAATAGTCATTTTGTTTTCCTGTCTCCCGCTTTGCCTAGGAGGGAAGTGGAATCACTCCTTCCAACTCCTCCTCTTTAACCTTTTCTAATTAAATTTGTTGCGGGTTCCAAGACAATTAAAATCATATCCCGGGACTGCCTGAGGGTCAAACCTTGGTGTCATTTATAGTGACCATTGTGGATCCTGGCTTACAGGAGTTACAATGGTGGGAATGTGTGGTGGGATTAGTCCCAAATAAAAAAATATGTATACATAAGTATATACATAAGTATATACATAAGTATATACATAGACAACATAAGTATATATATTTATGCAAGAAAAGGAAAACTCGAAACAATACCGACACGTCTGACCAGCGCGGTATATTAGGTTAATTTCCCTCCAAATCAAATTGCGGAGGCTCGAGCCTAACAGTGGGACGTGTGTGGGCCGTGATGATGATGATGATGATGATGACGATGATGATGATGATGATGAAGTAAAGTACCCGGTAATAAATAAAGAAGTAATCGGTTAATTTTGGCTTCGTAGAGCGTGATCTATGTCGCACATTACCCCGAGTGATATTTGTTAGTCATTGTACAAGTGCGAAGGAGTGCAGTTGCTTCCAGTCAAATATATATAAATATATATACATATAAATATAAATATATATATATATATATATATATATATATATATATATATATATATATATATATATATATATATATATATATATGCATATACATATATATATATATATATATATATATATATATATATACATATACATATATATATATATATATATATATATATATATATATATATATATATATATATACATATACATATACATATACATATATATATATATATATATATATATATATATATATATATATATATATATGTATATATATATATATAGAGAGAGAGAGAGAGAGAGATTTGTTAAAATTGCGGATGTAAGAATGAAGGGTAAGAAAATTTTGGATAGACTTGATGAAATTATGATAAGAATTATGCCATTCGGTAGTGACATTGTTCTCATCGGAGAAGTTGGATTTGAAGTTAAGTGCCTGCTGGAAATGTGGCACTATATATTAGAGAATGTAGGCTTGAAAATCAGTAGACCAAAAGCAAAATACATATAGTCTGCGACTTAAATGCTCTCTCCAAATTTCTCTTTAGAAAGAAAAAGCTTATAGAGTAGGTGTCATTTATTTAGTAACAAAAAAATATAATTGTTTTAACAACTGCTAATAAATACCAAAGTGTGAAGTAGTGTGCGATAGAAACAACGTTCGAAATCAAAATTAGCCGATTGTCTCTGCCCAAATTCGACGTAGAATATTTATTGCCGGATACTGTATTTGGAAATGATTATTTTTTAATTACTGTATCGTATCAGGTCAATAAGACAATATAATCATCATTACAGCCCATATATGTCCCACTGTTGGGCTCGGGCCTCCTCCGTAATGGGAGGGAAATTAACCTACTATACCGCGCTGGTCAGACTTGTTGATTTAGGGTTTTGTTTCGAGTTTTCCTTCTCTCGCATAGATGTTATATGCGTTTTATATCCCTTAGTCGTCTCTTACGATCACCCACGGGTAAGATATGGGGTGGTGAATTATATTCTTACTGTGTCACCACACGGAAAAAAAACATATTGCCATCCCTTAATTCGTTATAAAACTCAACCAAGTTAACACCAAAGACAATAAAAGTTTTTTTTATAGATAACTCTAATGTTTAATTTCATAAGCACGCAAATTACATTCAGAATCAATCAGGATATGATCAAACTGGCCACCGAAATCAAAAATCGGGTACCGGTGGCCCGCACGGCGAAGAGAGGTGTTTGCAGGGTGGCTCCATGGGGTTGCGCGCCGCCTCTTCAGTCGCCCCGGGCCGATTTGCCGGGGCGCGACCACATCCATGGTCCCACCTTGCGGAAAAAAAAAGGGATATGATCAAACTCACGATACTGGGCACGATAAGTTGTTACTTTGATTACTCCCTTACCTAGATAGTCATATCAGGTCCTTCGCAAATACTATTATTATCGTTGTATAAAGAGTCGTATATCATAGTGGAACTTAGAAGCCTTTTTTTTTGGCGGCGGGCTATGTATATGCTATGCTAGTGTCCATGCTCCGCTAATCCGTCCGGGGCGAAAGGAGAAGCGACGCGCGAACCTTTTTTTTTTTTGCGGTGGACTATGGATGCGTCTCGCATTGCCAAATCGATCCGGGGTGACGGAAGAGGCGGCGTGTGAGATTTAATACTAAACCTTCAATTGAGATTAAAAATGCAAATAAACATAAGAATTGTACACTTAATTTTTTTTTTCAGTACTTGTTCTGATATTGATGAATGTCAGGAGTTCAAATCCAGAACTGTATGCGTAGGACACTGTTTGAATGAACCAGGAAGTTATC
This sequence comes from Lymantria monacha, assembly GCA_905163515.2. Classification (NCBI taxonomy): domain Eukaryota; kingdom Metazoa; phylum Arthropoda; class Insecta; order Lepidoptera; family Erebidae; genus Lymantria; species Lymantria monacha. Next base: position 4,760,719 of record LR991107.1, on the reverse strand, counting down.
GCTGTTCATGTCCAAATGGTTATAAACTTTCTGCAGATAACAGAAGCTGTGTCGGTAAGTTATCTATCTTATTATACTGAAATCTATCTGATCATAAGAATAATATAGCGGTAACAATAGTCAAATCATCGATTATAGAATTACCTTCTATTCGTAGTGCGTGGGTCTTCCTGTGGGTCTTTAGTTAAGTTATTAGATCGTGGGTTCGATTCCTACATAGAACAATATCTTGTATGATCCACAAATTATTATTATCCTAAGTCTTGTTGTAATTTGTGTCCGTTTAATTAGATGTTTCTAAAGTCTTCCGCAATACAAAGATATATATTTCCTCATTACCTGGGTACTGTTGTCTCTTTTTTTAAAGTAACAATGCGTTTAATTACAATTCTTGTTTCATTTTCATATAATTTTGTATAAACAGATATTGATGAATGCGAAACTGGTGAGGCGCCATGTTCGAAGAGCTCCTACTCATTAAGATCGAACGACGTATGTGTCAATACGCATGGAAGTTATAAATGTCCTCACATCAGTTGCCCGATTGGATATCGATTGGAAAATAAACAGTGAGTATAGCATTTATGCAATGTCATTAGATAAGATCCACAGAGTTAAACAAGCTAAATCTATGTCAATCATTCTAGCCAACGTGGTAGAGTATCAATTTTTATTCCTATTATGGCGGAAGCTTTAATGCTGTGTGGTGGCGGCTACGAATACTACCAACCCTTACTTTGCTTGTGGTTGTCATAAAAGATGACCAAGAGTCTTATAACGACCTGAGCCAACTCCATCTGATGCCGTTTGGTCAACAATTATATTCCCAAGGAGGGTTGACGTCAAGCAGGCGACCGGTCATAAAATTATTGCTGATAACTTTTACAATATGTACTATGAAAGAAGAGTACCTATTGTATCGACCGCAAGTAATTGGGATATGAGTAGGAGAATAATGATATGGGGGAAACTTTTATGTAATAGCAAGACATATTGACGGCTGGGAAAAAAAAATGACAAACCTTTTGATTATTTCTTAGTCTATTAATTAATTACAGTATAACTATCAAAACTTATAATTTACTTAATTATCATAATTTCATTAATTGTAGTATATTATTTTATGGATTCTATCGCATTTATGTTGGATATTTAATTGCCCGAAGTTTCGAACACTTCACAGCGTTCATGGTCACGGGAGGACTGAACGCTTGTAAAGTTACGGGAAATTAAATATCAAATTAAAAATATTTAGTTTTATTTCAACCAGAAATCTTTAATTAATAATCAAAAATTTTAATCAGAAATCATTATATAGTAAATATGCATTCTTGTTTAAAATGTGGTCAAATATTATCTGGAAGAAATTGTGTATAGGGCGCCTGTATTTTATATGTTATTTTCTGGTTTTATTATTTAAAACTGGTTATTGTATAAAATATATAACATACATACATACATATCATCACGCCATATCCCTTGCAGGGTAGGCAGAGAGAACAGAGTGCCAGAGAACTCTATCCTTGCATACTTCACTCGCTTCCTTAACATTCATAATGCTCTTCATACACGCTCGCCGGTTTTGGAGACTATATATAGCCTACTAATATTATAAATGTGTAATTTTGTGAAATTATTTGAACTGTTGAACAGATTTGGAAAATTGGCACATGATTAAAAACAACCAGATGTTCTTTATCTCATCCCACTTTTAGGCTTGAGACCAAGTGACCCATAATAGGAGGTAAATTGACCTGACGCTGGTCAGATGGGTTGCTATAAGATTTTATTTCGAGTTTTCCTTCTCATGTATAGATGTTATATGCATATTATATCACTTAGTCGTCTTTTACAGCAACCACAACCCAAAAAGTAGGTGGTGAATTGTAATCTTGCTCCGTCACCACACTGATATGTTCTTATAGAAATATTATTTTTCAGCCGCTGTACGAAGGTGGAAAGGATATGTCAACCTGGAGACTGGAACTGTACACATCAGCCAACTACAATCTCTTATAATTTTATCACTTTTGTCTCCAATTTATACATACCAGAGAGCAAGGTTAGTTTTGTAAAAATATATTTCGATTTTTTTTTTCAATACTTTTGTGTTTAATGCTGTGTAGTAGCGGCTACGAATACTACCAACCCTTACTTTACTCGTGGATGTCGTAAAAGATGACTAAGAGCCTTATAATGACTTGGGTCAACTCCATCTTAAACCGTTTGGTCAACAAATACATTACCAAGGAGGGTTGACGTCTAGCAGGCCACCGGTCATAAAACTATTACCAATAACTTTTTCAATGTGTACTATGAAAAAAGAGTAGGTACATATTGTATTGACCCCAAGTAATTGGGATAAGAGTAGGAGAATGATGATCTTTGTGTTGTAATTGGTTGAGGATACCTAAGAGTCGTAAATATTGATTGAAGGTTTTCAAGAGAATGGAAGCAATCGCCGGTCTAATTTATAATAGCATTTTTTTTTGTGGAGTTTATGGCTTGGTTTACTAAGACTTTTAAGCCAAATCTTTTTAAAGTTATACTTCTTTTGTTGCGTTATGTAAAAATGTTGGGAGTAATTATAGACGATGCGCGCGTACACCGTTACGAAACACCCGACACCCTGAAGTTAGCTATAGTCAACATTTTAGTTGTTTTTGTGATATTTAAATAAACTTTAACTAGATAATGCGTTATAATAAAACTTTCAATGTATTAAATATCTTTTTTCTATTGTTAGTGTCGTTTTTTTTCTATAAACGTAGAATAAGGCGAAAGATAAAATTTTTGAATAGATTTTTATCTTGTTACGCCAAAGAAGTATAACTATCTAACACGTGTACATAAGTACACACACTTTTTTTTTATAAATTAACTTCATTTCAAGTCATCGTCCTTCAGTAAAACAAATCGTCGCCTTTCACAGTACCATGGCCACACTGTTAAAGGTATCATTTTGGACTTTTAGTGGAAAACGAAAACGTATGTTAGGCACTGTTATGTGACAGTCACTACACCTCAGCACTTCATACGCATCACATTATATAAAATGCCACCAATATTACTTAATATAACACGTTAAAACACTAAGATATTGAATATTACAAGAATACCATATGACACTTACCATTTCCCGCTAAAAATCAGTATAACACCAATTGCGATCGCTGGACCACAGATCAAGTCCAGCGATTGTGTTATTATCGCTCCTTTATAAGAAATATAAGTCATATTTAATAGTGACTGTGTAGTGCTACAAATACTACCAACCCTTACTTTGCTCGTGGATGTTGTAAAAAAAAATATAATGACCTAGGCCAATTCCATCTGATGCCGTTTGGTCAACAATTACATTCCCAAGGAGGGTTGACGTCTGGCAGGCGGCCGGTCATAAAACTATTGCCAATAACTTTTACAATATGTGCTATGGAGGAGGAATACATATTGTATCGACCCCAAATAATTGGGATAAGAGTAGGACAATGATGAATAGTGACGTTAATAGGCTAAAAATGTATAGACAATTTTGGCGTACAAAACTGAAGTTCGATGGCATCCTAGACCTAAGTTATCACAACTAGTTTATTATAGTACCAATTTTTTTTTTTTTTTTTTTAAATTTTAATAGATATTTAAAATTTTAGTACTTACATGATGATTCACTTTAACCAAAGAACCTTTTAAATATTAAGATGTTAATATTATATAAAAGAAGCAAAACAAATAGCCTTACAGTTAATAAAAAAAATTATTTCAAATTTTCGCTAATTCCAAAACTTATGCGTCTAAAAAACTGCCACTCTTTTTTTTTCTTGCGGTGGACTATGGATGTGGTCGCCGGAAGAGGCGGCGCACAACCCCATACATCCACCCTGCATGAACATCTCTCTTCGCCGTGCGAGCGGGGCACCGGTACCCGATCTTTGTCTTCGGTCGACCACCCGACTGCCACCCTAGGCCTCGCGGGCTTAAGCCTATCCGTCACTACATTTAAAGCTTATTATCAACAGATAGGTAAACAAAACAATATAATGATTGTTAATTAATATTTTTACAGGTAAAACTATTCACAATGAAAGGTCCAGTTTGGGCGAACGCTAAAATGAGGTTCGAGTTACGCTTGATAAACGTGAACGCTCCACCTAGTGTTAAGAAAAAGGCAGACATAAATGATTTCTTGTAAGTATATATTCAACTTAATCATCTTTATCATCTCAACTCATATATGTCCCACTGCTGGACTCGAGCCTTCTCCGTGATGGGAGGGAAATTGACCTACTATACCACGCAGATCGCAGTTTTCTTTCGAGGTTTCTCTTTCTTGTATAGATGTTATATGCATTTTAGAACCCTTATTCGTCTGTTACGATCACTCACGGGTAAGATGAGGGGTGGTGAGTTGTGTTCTTACTCCGTCACCACATGGATATTCAAGAGAACGAAATTTAGAACAAAACTTTATTTCAAAATTTCTAATTTCATCATCTCAGCCTGTCACCTTTCGAGCTCGAGCCTTCTCCAAAATGGGAGAGAAATTGACATACTACGCTGAACATATCATATCCTTTAGTCGTCTTTTACTATCACCCATGGGTAAGAGAGGGGGTGGTGAATTGTATTCTTACTCCATCACCACACGAATAATCTCTAATTTAGTAATATCTAATTTCAGTGATCTGCTGAAACCCCAAGCCAAATATTGATATAAATATATATTGTGAAGCAATATATTTAAAAAGGGCTTACCATCAGATAAAGCCATTCGCTGTATATGTTTTTTTTCGCTGTATATGGCTATAAGTACTACTAACCTTTACTTTGCTCGTTGGATGTCGTAAAAGACGACGGAGCTTTGTATCCATCCGGGTAAACTCCATCTGATGCTGTTTGGTCAACAATTAAATTCCTAAGGAGGGTTGACGTCAGGTAGGCGGCCAGTCGTACTACTATTGCCAATAACTTTTGCAATATGCATGATGAAAATGGAGTACATATTACGTCTAGTAATTAGGATAATAATAATAATAATCGGCTACCGTATTGGAAAGCAACTGAGAAAAGCCTGCAAAAATACCAGAGCTGTTTTTTTTTTATATAAAATTGTATACATGTTTTGTCAATATCAACTCTAGTATATCCTTCAAATCAGGATGTATTTCATTCCGTCAATTTGCAAAGATTATGCTTAGACGAATCATACATACATACATTCATATCATCACGCCATATCCCTTGTAGGGTAGGCAGAGAGAACAGAGTGTCAGAGAACTCTATCCTTGCATACTTCACTCGCTTCCTCAACATTCATAATTCTCTTCATACACGTTCGCCGGTTTCGGAGACTCTTGACTCCACCTTCCTTCAGTACGTAACCAATCTGGTCTAGGTAGGTGAGTCTCAGTTTCCCCCGGTACCTACATTCTTTCACTTTTGCATTGTATATCTTCTTAACCAGACGTTCGTTCGGCATTCTTTCCACATGTCCGAACAATAGGAGCATTCCCTTTCGCATCTTTACACCAATACTCTCTTTCATACCTACTCGCTTTCTTACGTCGTCGTTACGAATGTGATTTTTACGAATATATATTAATTAATTACGAATGGACGAATCATCATTTACTTTTACCATCATTATACCCTTTAAATACAAATAAAAGGCAAGAAATAACTGACAAGCTCCTCCTCTATTTCCAGTTATTTTATTTATTACTTATAGTGCCAAATGAGCAGTGTACCTAATGCTAAGTGTTACTGCAGCGCAAGGTTTTTTTCAATATCAACAGTATATCTAAGCCGTTGCCTAACAACTCAAACCCGCTCAGTGGGCTTCCGATTCTCTTGTTAACTAACTCGTGCGGTATAGGTTGGTTGCTATTCGGGACGGGCCAACCCGCGGCTGTAGACAGAAAATTGTCAACAGTGTACTCATCATTACTAAAAGTCGTACCGCTATTAATATTATTGTTTTTTGTTTATTACAGATTATCACAAACGAATAACTTCGAAGGCCAGATGTCTTTGGTTCGTCCTTTGGAAGGACCACAGAGTATAGAACTTGAAATGTCTATGCACGTATACACCATTGAACAATTTGGAGGGACGGCTGTCGCAAAATTATTTATTTTCATATCCGAATACGAGTTTTAAATTTCGAACGAATAAACTCATCAAACTATGTATTGATTTCTATCAATTAAACTTTTTCATGTCTTTTTTTTTGTTAATTTTTTTTTAAATGAAAAGTTTATTGTATTTTTAATATTTTTTTTAATTTGTGTCAATTTGCACTTAGTTTGCTAGGCTGTTATTGTATTTTGATATATAGTTATGAAGGTCAGTAAAACAATTATGTTTATAGGATACTCTACTAAAAATATCTTTAAACTTTCAAGAAATATTAATCTGGTCAAATTTAGCCTGTACTTTAGCAAGAAAACAGTGATATTTAATACTTTTAAATATCTTCATAAAATAACTTCTCTTTTTTCGCGACTTCTTTAATTAGGTATTACTTTGTTTTGTTTTAATATTTATTGTTATTGCGTTTATAAAAAAAATATACACAAAAAATTTCAACTGATATATAAAATACAGCTTGGTAATATACAGACGTACGAACAGACTACAGATGTTTAGTAAATAAAGCATCTGAATGTGAAAATCTAAGTATTGTATTGACAAATATGTAGTTGTCAGTCCAAAATTTACTGTTGGATAACTTGTTTTGGAATATATTACATATCGTACTTATATAAAGGATTTTTTTGCCAGCTTATATAAATTATATATTATATATTTATAGTATAAAAGATTTATCATATAAATGATTTATTGGCATTAAATCATTTAATATGAAATGAAAATTTAACTTAAAGATGTGTTTTATTAAATAGGTAATAAATATTTAGTGATTTTGTTTATGTATAGTTTATAAATAACCGATTACGAGCGAAAAATGATTGTCACAAGTGGGGTTCGAACTCACACCTATTGGAAATCCGTTCTAATCGTGCTGCTACTAACACCACCGTGAACTATTGTAGGCCATTCAATTCTCATCTCTCTTCGTCTACCTGACATTGTTTATATAATGCACACGTCTCCTTAAAGACAAAAATATAATACGATGCGAAAATTGAATGTCCTACAATACTTCACAGTGGTGTAAGTGGCAGCACAATTGGAACGGACTTCCAATAGGTGTGGGTTCGAATCCCACTTATGACAATCATTTTTCGCTCGTAATCGGGTTTTTATAAATAATCAAGCATATTAAATGCTAAATTTCAGTAATATGTATAGTTTATTTAAAGCAAATGGAATGCATTTTTAATTCACATCACATTAGAATAGAATAAAAAAAAACACCTTGTTACTAATAAGATCGTCGTAATAAGATCCCTTTTAAGTTGAAATATATTAATAGTTATTATAAAAGGTTCTTTTTCAGTCATCTGTTACAAAAATGTTCTATAAAAACTGTTTAGTTCTTTTTAGTTTTAGCGGTAAACTATATATTATGCGCTCTTATTATCTCGAGTAAGATTATTTTTCATGTCAATTTTATACTTAAATGAAAACCTTTAAAAGTGTAATAGTTAAAAATCTATCAGTAAGACAAACCAATGCTTTAAGTGAACGATAATTACGTTTTTAAATATGAAATTTCAAAAATCGATGGATGATAAAAATGTGCATAATGCACTGTTTATTTCTATACATTATTTTAGCTCCTTACCTTTCATAAAATTTTAATCAGTTTTTAACTCTGGTTATATTTAAAAACCTAAGCTTAAATATCGAACCATGCATAGTGTTATTTATGTTTAATTTGAAAGCTAAATTTACGAAATAATTATGTTCGATACGAAATGTTCTAAATTGATTTATATTAATAGTCATAGTAAAAAAAAAATATTTAAATATCGCCAGATTACAAATTTTTTTTTTAATAAGTTGTAATATGACGATTGAAAATCATACCTATATGAAAATTATTTTTATAAGACATCTAATAACTAACAAATGAATATACATCAACATCATTCTCCTACTCTTATCCCAATTATTTGGGGTCGATACAATATGTACTCTTCTTTCATATATAGTAGGTACATATAGTAAAAGTTATTGGTAATAGTTTTATGATCGGCCGCCTGCCAGACGTCAACCCTCCTTGAGAATGTAATTGTTGACCAAACGACATCGGATGGAATTAGACCAGGTCGTTATAACGCTCTTAGTCGTTTTTTACGACATCCACGAGCAAATTAAGGGTTGGTAGTATTCGAAGCCGCTATCATACAGCCTAAATTAATATATACCATATGTGTTTAAATTTCATAGTTATCGAAGAATTGTAATCATAAGTAACAGTACTAGCCCTTTGTGGCCTACCACATCTTACCCTAGCCAGACTGTTGATACTTTTTTGAGTACAGCCAATTGTACGACACCTCCGAGATAATTTCACACACTCATAGAATATATGTCTGTGTTGTAGCAAATTGATACTGCACTACGTTGAAAGTAAAAGAAAATCGGAACCCAAGTTTACTCGTTATATATTATAGTGGACAGTGATTTGGCTGTGCATCTAGTATTGCAGAGGTCTAGTTACCGTTTAATATCAGGTTGTCTGCTTGCTCATTCGCCACTAAGGTTAATAAAGATAATACAATTGTCCAATAGTGATATAGCCACGCTGTTAATAGTTTTCTGTCTACAGCCGCGGGCCAGTCCGTTCGTGGTAGTATGACACTCGCAAAGTATCAACGTCTGAATAATGGCAATGTTCTGTTACACTTTGTTCGATGAGCAAGAGAGCCAGAAACCCAATTTTCTGAGTGTGTTTGGCAACGGTATAGTTCTGCCGTTGGTGTGACAAAGATCAATAAGTTTCTGTAATACTTATTATCAGGCCTGTTCCGTTTTCGTTTACTACTATAAGCAATAGAAGAGTAAAAAATAGAACGCACTTATTAATGAAATTTTCTGCTTCTCTATTTTATAATTACTTTCTATTCTATGGTTCTACATCCGATTAATTAATTACCATCTACATCCGAGTAATATGTATTTTAATCTTATATTATACAAACTGCATTCTGTGAAGTCAGTATTGTTTTATGGATATTATAATAGTTATTTAGGACTTATTTTTATAGTCATGTATTATAAAGAAATATAAAATAAAGAGTTATGAAATTTTTAATGACAAATGCATTATTTATTTTCTTATAAACGGGCTGGTCTTCGGTTATGCCGGAACTTTTGGCCGCAAGAACGAGAACTTGGGGTTCTTTGACAAATTAAAAAGGTGATTATATTTTTTGCAATAATGTTTTTAAAAAATATGTTGATAATTAAACATGCTGTAGGAATGTGGAAAGATGTAGGAGCCGTGAGAGACCCGAGAGAGAATGCATTGTTTGAATGAGGATATGAGTGCAAATGACGGCTGACAGGAAGCTGACGATGTATTTTATGCCGGCACCACTTTGTATGAAATAAGAGGGACTGATGGTGAATCAGGTAGGTACCCTGCATGTTTGAAAAACTTACGATTTATTTTAACTAGAAAGCTAATATATAAATAATTATTGTAGGTAGGTACTGTCACTATGTAAGTTACTGCAAGTGAATTTCGAGTCTCTTGTTAGTCCCACGGCCTTAGTTATGGACTCCACGTGTCCTTCTGGTAAAATAGGTATATAAAATATTCTATATTTACTATATATACCTATATATATATATTGTAATGAGGATGGTGTCCGATGGTTTACTGTGTGAGACACAAGGAGATTTCAGGAGTGGAAGGGGATGCATGGATCAAGTGTTCTCTCTGCGCAACATTGTGGAGAAGCATCTGGCTCTAGGTCAGAGGGTATTCTGCAGTTTTGTGGATCTGGAGAGAGCATTTGACACGATTGTACGAAAGGAACTTTGGGACATTTTACCGGAGTATGGTATTAACGGTAAACTGCTACAGGCTGTGCAGTCCAGTCACATGGGCTGTAGAGCCTGTGTGCGGCTGGATGATGGAATGATGCCTTGGTTTGACGTCAATATCGGCGTTAAGCAGGGGTGCGTTCTGTCAGCCAGGCTGTTTATCATATATCTGGATAAATGTTTCCAAAGGTTGAACGATATGAATGTGGGAGTCTAGATGGGCGAATCAGTGGTCACTGCTCTGCTATATGCAGATGATGCAGTCCTGCTGGCACAGTCAGCGACTGACCTGCAGACCCTAGTCGACACAGTGACAGAAGATTACAATCTTCTTCAATCAAAAAGGGGTCTACGCGTGAATGTGAACAAAACCAAAATAATGGTCTTTGAAGGAGATGAAGCCAGAACAGATGTAAGAGTAACAATAGGTAATGATGTACTAGAACAAGTGGATGAATTTGTATATCTTGGATGTGGATTTAGCCGAGATGAAGGTACTCTACTGATATAGAGCGAAGAGTGAATGCGGGAAATAGAGTGAACGGAGCGTTGGGGCAACATCTCGGTAGCCACCACCTCAGCCAGAAGGCACGTGTAGCAATACATAACGCAGTGCTTGTCCCAACATTACTGTATGGAAGCGAGAGTTGTGTATGCAGAAAAGAGTATGAAAGTAAAATGAATGCGGTCGAAATGCGATCTCTGCGGAAAATCTGTGGAGTAAGGCTGACTGACCGCATTCGTAACGATGACGTAAGAGAGCGAGTAGGTATGAAAGAGAGTATTGGTGTAAAGATGCGTAAGGGAAAGCTCCGATGGTTCGGACATGTGGAAAAGAATGCCGAACGAACGTCTGGTTAAGAAGATATACAATGCGAAAGTGGAAGGATGTAGGTACCGGGGGAGACCGATACTAACCTACCTAGACCAGATCGGTCATGTACTGAAGGAAGGTGGAGTCAAGAGTCTCCAAAACCTGCGAGCGTGTATGAAGAGAATTATGAATGTTGAGGAAGCGAGTGAAGTATGCAAAGATAGAGTTCTCTGGCACTCTGTTCTCTCTGCCTACCCTGCAAGGGATATAGCGTGATGATATGTATGTATGTAGGTATGTGTAAATTTATTAAAAGGTACATAATATATCAAGTTATTATTGGCTCGCTTTAGGCATTAAATTCTATAGTACCTACCGTCATTCAAAGAAAGTATTTTTACAATATTAAAATCGTATTTAATAATATTCTACAATACCGTCTTTCAAGGCAAATATTTTTTATAATATTGTATTCGGTAAAATCCCGAATGGTGACAGATTAAGAATGGAATATCTTATCACCCCATACTTAACCATTGTAACAATAATTAGTGCGTATTTATCTATCTAAAAAATATCAAAGCTAATGTACTAAGCAGATACAATTCAATAATTAACGATAAATGACTAATGACTCTGTGAAATCACTAAAGAAATTTCGAGTTCTATATTTACTTGAATCATATCATAAACAGAGAGAGATTCTTAAACGTTTATTAAGACCAACTTTTGTTAGAAATCTAAAATAAAACAACTATTGTATTACATAAAATTTATTTAACAGTTTAATAAAATATAATTATTTCTTTATCTAAATGTTTATGCGGATATTAAGAGAAAATATTCGATTTTTCAGCTATATTGCAGATAGATTATAAAAATTGTATAGAATTACTATCTTAGTTATAAAATAAATAAACATATTATGGTTCGTTTTCCAGATAATACCTTAATCAGAAAGATATTTCGTAGAAAAAAGAAATAGAGTAACAGTGACCTTTGAAATGAGCAAGAAAATAACAATATTTTTTTTGAGCTTATATAGATTCTATATTATATAGATTCTATATTATATAGATTCTATATTATATAGATACATAGATATTTATTGCAGAAACTGTGTTTGTCATAGATGTCATACAGATTCTGATATCAACAGTTGACCCAATCGAGAAATAATAATTTTATTCTATTAATATTTTTCATTAAAAATATTATACATTATTTTAACTATATATAAAATGAACCATAACATATTCTTGGCAAAGTATTCGTCTAAACTATGAAATACATTAATTTGAAGCAAACATTTTTTTTCAAAATGTTTTTAAATAACTGTCTTTAAGTTTTATTATATGTCTAGGTAAATGGTTGTAGACCCTTATAAAAGTAATATATGTACTTTATCTCAAACATGCTTGGAAATTTGAGCATTATTTTGACAACCTTCCTCGAGATAAATCGAAATTGCTGTACTGACGAAATACATGCGAGCAGCGTCCGGCAAAAAATGTAAGAAAATCCATATCTGTCGTATTTTAGCGGCCAAATAAATATATATGTAAATTCATATCTATCGTGTATTTTAAAAACGGAACGATTTGTTGACTTCAAAATATGACATTCAAACAGGCACCTTATCAGAGATTTATTTAAATTAGGAACTGGCTGAAAACAGAAACCTATTGGATAAGGAAAAAAAGAGGACTTTTGGTGGGAATCTAAAACGTCATGTAGTGCTCTTGTATTATATTCGATATCTTATTTTAACTAATTATCTTTATATTTTAACGTGTTATATTAGATAATTTTGATGGCATTTTATGTAATGTGATGTGACAGAACTGCTGGGATGTAGTGAATATCATATAAAAGTGCTTTACAACGTTTTCGTTTTTCATCAAAATTCCTACAACATACCATTAACAGTGTGGCCATAGCACTGTTGATGGCGACAATTCGACTTAATGACGACAATGACTAACCTGAAGAGATTAAGAACGTGAAGATAATAATGACTCGACACTGGCAACAATGGCTCGTATTAGTAGCTGATTGCCGATACATAAAAAGAAGAAGACGAAGGGGAAAAAAAACAAATGAAACCTTTAGCACGTGAAAAATGTTGTTCGTTGTTCGTCATGTATACAGTTCTACTTAGTACTACTTGGTTTTAATTTCCACGCATTATTTGAGAAAAGTACTATACAAGGCTTGGTTACAACTAGGAATTAATAGACTTAAGTACACACACGTTTACACGTTCGTCAATCAATGTCTCTTTTGCTAGCCGCTGCAGTAATGTACTATTATTACTATTATACCCAAAATTTTTTCAATGTCAATATTACTAATCAGATGGGTTGGTGGAGTTTTGGCGCGAATGTGGAAATGTCATGTCACGCTCTTGTATTATATTCATTTTTTTTAGTGTTTTGTAGTATTATATTGAATAATTTTGCTGGTATTTTATGCAATATGGTACAGTTAAAGTGCTAAAGTGTAGTGAATATGGTATAATAGTGGTTTACGTGTATTTTCATATTTCACCAAAATTCCCAAAGAAAACCATTGATTAGGTTATCAGCACCCGATTAATGGTAACGACTTGACTTACTGACAGACAATGACTATTAAGGCTACACAATATGAAGAAATGATGAACAATATATGAAAAATAATTAAATAAGACTTGGCTGTATGGGCTTTGATCCCTTTGCCTGTCCGAATGGACGAACAGAACTAAAAAAAAAAAGATGGGTTGGTATCTTAGATTTAGAGTTTTCATTTTTAAAATGTTATTTCCTTACACTTCTTATTTATCTCTATATGAACGCTTTTACGTGGGAAAATGGTAATCTTAGCGCAGGGAAATGATTGGATACGTTAAGCAGGTACTTAAAAATATTATTAGTTATAACAGATAAGTGTAACATTTATATCTACAACTATATAAGTGATTTTACGTAAAAACTGCCTAGCGATTTGATATATTTGAAGTATTTCGTATTCTATGTGCTTAGGTGAATAAGAGCGATCCTCTTACTCTTACATTTCATCATTATGGTTGTTTTAGAAAATAGAATATTATACGTAATAGTTTTGTAGCTAACGATTTAAACTCTTCAGTAAAATTAAATTAGAAATTGGGTGAATCTTGATCATTATTTTTATTATTTAAATCTATTTCCATTTTTTTTTACGTTATTATTTTTTTTTTTTTGGTTCTGTTCGTCCATTCGGACAGGCAAAGGGATCGAAGCCCATACAGCCAAGTCTTATTTAATTATTTTTCATACATTGTTCATCATTTTTTCATATTATGTAGCCTTAATAGTCATTGTCTGTCAGTAAGTCAAGTCGTTACCATTAATCGGGTGCTGATAACCTAATCAATGATTTTCTTTGGGAATTTTGGACAAATATGAAAATACACGTAAACCACTGTTATACCATATTCACTACACTTCAGCACTTTAACTGTACCATATTGCATAAAATACCAGCAAAATTATTCAATATAACACCACAAAACACTAAAGAAATGAATATAATACAAGAGCGTGACATGACATTTCCACATTCGCGCCAAAACTCCTTACGTTATTATTTTGAATAATGTTTTTTTTTTAAATATATTTTAAATATTTTTATTCAATGTCTAAGAGTAGCTTCTATATTTGTGCACAAATTTTATATTATTTTTACCTAAATGTGATACTAATTACAAAAAAGCACTTGGCTTTAACTATAACTTGTGAAAGATATTTCAAAAACATATACCTACGAATCTGTGTGATATTTGATATTAAGAAAAATAATTTCGATTTAATAAAGAAATATCCGATCTAGTGGTAGCTGACTAAATTTGTTAGTTTTGTAAACTTGTAAATTGCCACAATATAATAATAATCATAAATTAAATGTTTAATAGTAATGATCATAATCAATATAAAATTTTATACATAGAATCATTTTCTTTTTGCACTGGCAATTAATTTATATTAAAACTTTGTGTCAAAATTTAATAACTGATAGTGGTTAGATATAAATCTTTGTAATAACGATGACTTATTGGACGTCAGACATCTAAGTCCTCCCGTGACCACAAACTCTGTAAAGTGTTCGAAACGTCGAGTATTTAAAAATCAAATACAAACTCGATAGAAGAGAGAAATATTAAAAAATATCAATATTATATTAAATAACTCGTAATTAAGTGTAATTGGTAATTTCCCATTCAAAATAATGTATATTTATTTAAATAAATAAAAATTAAAATAAATCATACGTTACTCTAATAGGTATAGAAAAAGAATATATGAATCTAGAAATAGCTTTCTAGATTCATATAATGAAAGTTTTTCTTTTTAGAAAGTACTAAGCGTACATTTATGTTGTGTTATTTTTTTATTAACTTATAATTAACTATTTTACTGTCTTCATATTTATCACAGACTAAACAGTTTGTACGAATGCTATGTTATTTTTTAAATTAATATTAAACTTAGATCTATTACAAATATTAGCCCTTAAATTTTGCATTTAAAATTAATTAATTAATTAATAATTTAGGTATTACTCTTCTAGTAAATGTAATAGGCATTACAATGTCAATAAATCGAAGTAAACCAAATAAGACTAAAGGGACTAAAGTAATCATCATCATCATCATCATCCTCCTGCTCTTATCCCAATTATTTGGAGTCGACGCAATATACTTAGGACATCTTTGCTTCGACCCCAAATATTTCTACACAAAAACCTATCAGACGTCATCTCTGCCATCATTACTTTTCTATCAATGTCATGCTACGTGAAGTCCATCATTCTTTTCTTTGGTCTTCCCTTCCTCCTTCCTTAGCCTTCAACATTTATATTTAAAACTTTCCTCACAATATTACTTTCATCCCGTTATATGGCCATACTATGTCAAGCGCTCACTCCTTAGCCTATCCGTTACTTGTGCAACTTTTTTTTGTGTCTTAATTGTTAGCCTCAGATAGCTATGACAACTTTACCCGGACTGTGGGTGAGCGCTGTGGGCTCTCAACCCGAGTTGTGCAACTTTTAGACTTTCTCTTATACGTACATTCCTTAAAAAGGACCAAACCAAAAGGAATATAGTAATAGCTTAAATTAAAATAAAGTTTATTTATTTTCAAGACGACACCTCGAATTAAGAAAAGTTCTTGTGTCGTGGGTGATTTTACGAAATTTATTTTTATATTAACATTTAGACATCCAGATTCGGCACAATTATTTATGGGCACAAAGATTAGTCCTACTCGGGAATCCCATTCGTTATGGCAAGTTACTGCTTAGACAACTGCGTCATATGTGCAGTCAACTATTCACTACGTTTGTCCAAGCAATTTATATTATTTGTACCTAAATATGATCATTATCGTCTAAGGCTACGTCCTAATTGACAAGTCGTTCTACGACAAAATCGGTTGTTCGCATTGCCGTGCGACGAGTTGGTCGTACGACAATAATGATGTGTCCAAATTGCATTGTCGTCAGTCGTCGAAAAGTCGTTGTCAAAAATATACATATATATGTCATAGTATTCATTTTACTTATCAACCAAAAACACGTGTTGCTCGGACGACCGACACGACAAAATAGAACAGGTTTGAATTTAAAACACGACGACCAACAAATGCGATGTCGCACGTCAGTGCGAGTTGTCAGTTAGGACAGCTCCATTCAAAAGCATGTGTTTTAATTTTGTCGCATTAGTTGATCGGTTGGACAACAAAAGTCGTGTCGTATTGCGACAGCCAATTAGGACATAGCGTTATTAGCGTAAGCATTGACATTGGGTTTTAAATAAGGTAAATTGTATTCTTACTCTGACAAAATACGGACTTATATAATAGATATTACTTGAGAAATCCAAAATGATGGCTCACACAAAAACTTGTCCTGCGTGAAGTTCGAAACTATAACATGCCCGGTCCTTTTTATTCTCTCAATTTCTATGCATTAAAATTTTGAATTCGCAAGATAAGATTTAATTTTGTAATTAATTAATATTTTTATTAGGTTATTAATAACATTTTTTTGAACATAGTCAGTCCGACTATCCAGAGTTGCACGCCGCTCAACCTATGGAAGGAAACATAAAGGCCTTTGAGCACATATTTCTTGCCGTACAAGCTTCCGATAACAAGGCCACTGATGACCGATGGCTGTTTCGCAAATTCAAAGTCTGTACTCAAAAAAAGGGGTCCTATAACCCGACCTCTTCTCCACTCATTGAGCAGATCAGCATGAGTTCGCCCTCTTCGCTGACATTATGTCTTGTGTAAACTATTGATTACAAATCCAAAAAATAAAAATTTAGTAAGAAAAATAAACATCTATTCAAAACGCTAAGAGACCTTTCCCACTTATTCCATCATAACTATTTCCTTCAAAGCATTCTTTCACTCATGAGGATCGACAATATCCAGTACAGTGAGGCAACCATCTTGTGAAGCGATTGCCACCGCCTTTCCTCCATGTGCACTTGCGACTCCCGTGACTTCAGCTGGGGCTCTATATTCAGCTATAGTGCGACCATCCTCTGACCTACAAGATTCAATATTATCATCATCATTTAAAACCCAGTTTTGGGCTGGGAACTCCCCTACATTGGATGAAAAATTGGTATATAAATAAAGGTCACTGATATATCATATATTTATTCTCCATATGACAACGGGATAAGAACAAACTTATTGGCAGCCTTTACTTGAGTGTGGGAGTTTAAAAAAAATGGCTAAGAGTCTCACCAGGATAGCAAACCGCAGCTCTCCTGGGCTACATAAAATACCACGATTGTATCACGGTTATCATTAACCCACCAGCTAAGCCTGGTGATTATTCGCACTATCCCCTTACTTTTGGGAAGGCCTAGATCTAGCAGTGTACGGCGAAATGGTGAAATGAAGCGTGATACCACGCATATTAAAAAAAAACCTTTAACTGATAGCTTTGATATCAAGATCAGCGGAAAAGTTCTGATTTAATTATAGCAACATTAGGTGCATATATAGACTAAATAAAAAGAAAATACCTAAGAAAAGGATAATAGAAGAATTGAGCAGCGTAGTTCAACTTACCGAAATACTCTTAAAGTCTTTCGTCCGCTGTGATAATAAAACACGTATTGATCATTAGAACTGAACATGGTAATGATGGAGAATACACCTTCAGCGGCTCGATAAATAAGTTGTTGCACTGATGTTCCCCTCTTCAATTCAATCAGGTCAAGACCGCCACGGGATGGAGCGCAAAGACCAATCTTGCCGTCTTTTGTACAGGCACCATTCCAACGAGGAACTACTCTAAAATTACAAATTACATTATTTTTCGTTATGGTGGAATTCGAGCAGATAGCCCACCTCATGGCAGATAAGTAGTAATTACCACTCATGAACCTCAGCAATATCAGGGCACAGCCAGGCACTATCGTAAAAGTTTAGGCCTTTGATTTTCTCGCTCACGTAATGAAAGAAATTAGCAAATTGCTACTACTCAAAAGTTGATTTTCTGTGAGAGTGCAAGACATCCACTTTTTTTTTGCTGTGGCCTATGGATGTGCTCGCGCCTCACCAAAACGGTCCGGAGTGACGGAAGAAGCGGCACGCAACCCCATAGACCCACCCTGCAAGGCGCCTCTCTTTTTTTGTATAAAAAAGATTTAAAAGAAAAAATAACAGACTAACCCGCTGAGTTTCTTGCCGGATCTTCTCAGTAGTGGTCTACTTCCGATCCGGTGGTAGTTAATTGAATTAATATAATATGTTAAAACTGACAATATGTAAGTGCCCTCGCAGGGCCTATGCATAATAAATGAATTTAAATTTGAATTTGAATTCGTGGTGCAAGCGGGCCGCCCGCCCGAGTGCAAGCTACCCTAGATGAACTTGTTATTTTTGGTTGCAGTCAGAAAACTATCAGTAGCATAGCTATGCTGGTGGAGCTCCACCAAATGATTAATGGTAGAGCTCTTTTAATCAAATTATAAATTTTATTAGACTGAACATTTGGTGATGGTGTAAGTATTCGTATATTCTAGAATGAATAACATGAGTGTCGTTTCGAAGAATATTGTAACTATTTCAGTACTTGAAGTTTAGAGATGACTACGTGTGAATGCAGGAGTATTTTCTCGAGTTTCTATTTTATACTACACTGTTTACTGAATATAACATTCCGTTTCCTTACTACTTCTGTAAAATTTCTAATGAAAAAGCACTGTAGCGCTCTGCTTAACCTACAGATTACATCAAAATTGACATAATATAATTAATCTACAGAATATTTACAGTAAATTAATCCTGAAAAAAATATCAAATTTTACTACTAAACTATTTTTTGGACCACACCATCTATGTCAGCTCTTCAAATCAATTCATTTTATTTGCTCAAATATGATTTATACAGGTGTTACACATAAATTTAGGTACATCATATTCTACCCCGTGGGGCGTGCAAATAGGTATGTCTATTCAATTAATTAAACGTCATAAATGTCAATTAATTGTTGACAATATCATATTTAATTAATTAAATTATATTCAATTAATTAATGTCATAATAATATTATATTTAATTAATAACACTAAATTCAATCAATCACATATCATAATTATTTTAATTGTTAATAATATTAATAATAAGTAATACAATTTTGAGTAGTTTATATATATATATATATGTTAAATACAATTTTGTAGTAGTATCCATATTATTCATGTCCATGTGGTTATTACAATAATGGAATTATATTGTAAATGTCGATTCATATTTCAGTCAACCTATATTAAATTTTATCTTCTACATATTCTCTACAATTATAATATGTAGTTTTTATTTATTAATAAATTATGTAATACATTTTTAAATCTTTGTAATGGTAACAATCTTATATTTTGCGGCAGGTGATTAATTATTTTAATTGACATGCAATATGAATTTCGAATGAACAGTTCTAATTTAATTGCTGGCAATTTTAATTTTGCTTTATGCCTAGACGTGTTATCAAATTTGTTGGAAAAGTCCGGATATTTTTTAACAAAAATGCATGCTTCGTAGATATACAGGCATGGGATGGTCAGGATGTTGAGCTTAACAAAGTGTGGCTTACAAGTATCTAGAAAACTAATGCCACATATAGCTCGAATACACTTTTTTGTGCTCTTAATACTTTATCAGCAACTACTGAATTTCCCCAGACAACTATGCCAAATCTGAACATAGACGCGACGTAAGCATGGTATGCAGTTATAGCAACAGTTACATTAACTGTTTGTCTTATTTTTTTAATAACATATATAAAACGATCTATTTTGTTAAGTATTTTTTCTATATGTGGTTTCCAACTACAATATTTATCTAGAGTAATACCTAAAAATGCACAATCGCTAACACGGTTTACATGTGTATTATTAAATTGAATGTTAAGTGGAGTAATATCTGCTTTATATGTCTGAAATTGTATTATATTTGTTTTCGTCATATTTACTTTTAAGTCATTATATTCTAACCAGTTTATGGTATTTTTAAGAGCTAGTGTCATATCATTCTCAAGTTTCTCTTTACTAGAATTTTTAATTATGATTGTTGTATCGTCAGCGAAGAGTATTGTGTCTTTGTTTACGACACCTGGCAGGTCATTAATGTACAACAAAAATAATAAAGAGGCTAATAAACTACCTTGGGGGGTATCACAACTATTGCTCTTCTGGCAAGAGAGCAAGAGGTATTTGTAAAAGTTGCAAGTAGCTTTTGGAAGCAAGTGAGTCATTTTGAAAAGCACTTTCACGAGGAAGCTTGCGCTCAAATATAAATGCTGATACACTGATGAGAATGTTAACCACTATTACCTGACATGCCTCTTAGTTTTTATATCCAGAATGCCTGCTTTGTCATTGCCAACAACAGCGACCCACAATGGCTTATGTGGTAGCGCTACGATTGACTGCATATCTTTTATACCGCTGTTCTTTATTGGGATTCTGAAACCAGTGTTTTAAGGTTATTTGGTTTAATAATTTCTGTCAAAAACATCGTTTTCAACATTACTGTAAAAAGTAGTGAAATTGAATGAATTTTTCCAAACATCAATCTTTTGAGATCTACTAAATATATCCAAATACGCCTCTCCAAGGGGTATAATGCTAATTAGGATATGCGTAGTAGACGGATTAGCGACTGCTTTTGGTTTTATAAGTTAACCAGTTGCTTTTGGTTTTACAGGTTACCAATTGTTTAAGGAATTGCCAGAAAAATGAGGTTCTTCTGGAAAATCCTTAGTCAATTTTTACTACTCACACGAGAAATGAATTAGTGGGGATGAATCCTATCTGTATGCCAAATTTTATTCTGACCTATTCCACCTTTCTGGCGTATTTCTGTGTTGTTTACTAAAAATCCATCCAAAATGTCGTATTTATTTTAATAGTAAGGATATTAAGATTATAATTAAGTCATATAGTTTGTTAAATATGATTTTAATTATTTGTGTTGCAAAATAAAAATATCAACGCAAAAAATTACCCTTATTTTTTTTATTTTTACGGTATATTATTCTATATTAATAGGTATAGTAATATGTCACCTATGGGGATCATTTTTAGAATACTTCTTGTTAGTAAGTTTTTATATCATGATAAGACGCTGTTTAGTAGTCATTTCAGCTGATTTAATAAGAAATCAAATAAAAATATCACTTTAAATTACTGAAATTTAGCATTTAATATGCTTAATTATTTATAAAACCCGATTATGAAGTGAAAAATGATGTCAATCACGGCGATGTAGTGGCAGCGCGATTGGGCCGGAATCCCAATCGGCGCGGGTTCAAATCCCGCTTGTGACATCATTTTTCACTTCGTAATCGGGTTTAAAAAAAATATTACTTTTTTTATATACTTACCTGAAGAGTATTTGTGCTTAATTTAAAGATAACGAATAAAGATTATTCTCTTCGCAAATAAAACTTGGCATTGCGTACTTATTTTTGTGATAGAATTTTGTAAAATGACTTTTAGTGAGTTTCTACTTCGGAAGGTTAACAGTTAGATGAGTGGATAGAAATTAACTTATAGATGATAACTGCTGGTAACATTCACTAGAATTAATATTAAATACCTGTGCAACCTAGCTCCAGTTCTTGCATGAAAAACATGGAGACAGTCTCTGGAAGACTTGTCCACACCGGGAGCCACAATGTGGTGTTCATCAGTTGACACAACGGCTGCCTTATATCCTGTGCCTCGAAGGTCATATTCTGCTGTGTAAATCTTATCACCATCTAAAATTTATTTTATTATTATTCCAATTGTGTTCAATTTTTGAACAATCAATCGGAAAAAAATGTGAATAGTTTTAATACTTCCGTGTGGTGACAGAGTAAGAATACAATTCACCACCCCCGTCTTATCCGTGGGTGACCCTTTACTGGTAAGAGACCAATGCTTATAAAATCTATGCAAGAGAAGGAAAACTCGAAACAAAACCCTATACCAATACGTCTAGCCTTGATCATATCTCACATTTCTTCGTCCTTTGAGTTGTGTAGTATATTATCCTTTTCTTTCCTTCATTTTAAAATAATAATGGAATTCCGCCATGTATCACCTAATTTAATCAATTATATGGCATGGTAATTTAAATAAAGACCTGTCATACAAGTTGACGACGATTCAATTCTCATGAAAGACAAATCCTTACTAATATTATAAATGCGAAAGGAACTATGTCTGTCTGTCTGTAACTCTTTCACGCCAAAAATACTGAACCGTTTCAAATGAAATTTGGTACACAGATAGTTTGGAGCCCGATAGGTTACTTTTTAATGCAAAAAAAGGGTTGTAAAGAGGGATGAAAAGTTGTAAGGAATTATCGTCATTTTTAAAGCCAGAAGCTGGAAACTTATTTTTAGGCTATTGATTAGATATAAATAAATATTACATAAAAATTTCGTAAAAAAAAATTACCCTTAAGGGGTTAAATAAAAGTAGAGGATGAAAAAATTTAGGAAAGTAACCTTTTACGCGGGCGAAGCCGCAGGCAGAAGCTAATATTTATATAATCTACAATTGGAACACTAAATCTGGGTGTAATTTGTATTTCTTATATTGTTGAGAAGTTCAAAACGACACTTGTCTCTTAACCCGGCGTCATGGGGGTTTGGATCTGTGAGACCCGAGAACGCATTTTATTTCGCTTATAGTTCGTTTACTAAGTGTGCAAATTTGCCGTTCTTCTCAATAGCTGGAGCTGTTGAGTTGTTCTAGCAGTTAACTAGGATAGTCGCGCGACAGCCACAGTGGGAATTACACGTGCACGAAATTGAATTAGGTATGTGAGACCCATCCCAACAGTTGGTGTCACAATTTCGCGCCATTTTGTATATATATTATTTTAATTATTATCCGTGAATTTATTCTTTTTTTTTTATTTTTATTTACAATTAAAATTGCTGATATATAGTTTAATGCATTTTATTTATGTTTTTTTTTGTGGCTACTTAGTAAAAAATGGATCAAGAAGAAGCAGAACGACAGCGTATTCTTTCGATTTTACGTGTCTATCTCCGATTTTCGAGTCTGATTCTGGAAGGCCTAGTAGTAAACAAAATTAATAATAGTTTTTCAAAAACAAAATGAATGCGATTTATAAAAATACTACGCCTCGGGCTTGTAGTACATCTAGAACTTCGCCGTAATGTATCAGAGCTTCTACGTGTTGTAAAAAAATTGAAAAATTTGTGAATCTACAAGGGAATTTTCAGAAAAAAAGGCTAGTATTCACAAATGATACCGAAAGTGTCCAGCCAAGAAAGACCATAAAACAAAGTACAGCTGCGAGAATTGCAATATATGTATTTGTTTAGAAGATATTGTACTTTTTTGTGCTGACTGTACCAAACATAATGATTCGGAGTAATTAATTGTTATTATTTTCTTAAGATAATTTAGTTTCCTACAAAAAAGTGGCGTTAAAACATTAAGAATGATTGTTAATTAATAATAGATCTATATTTAATGAGAAAAGAAAAAGTTTGTTTATATTGTCCTTCTTTTTTACAGCTCTAATAAATATGATTAAAACATAATATAATATGATATTTGTGTTTCATTTATTTATGTAAATACCTAATAAACTAAACATGAATAAATATTATGTTAAATTTATAAAGTATTAGAATAATTTTGATATTTAATGAACGCGTCTGTGAGACCCACCCCATCGTCCGTGTAACACTTTTCAACCCCCATGACCGCGAGTTAAAAAATAAATATTTACTAGTTTTAAAACAATAAAACCAGATGTGTTCTTACTTGCTGTATAGCTGATCATATGAACTTACCAGGAATAGTTCTCGCTACAATATTAGCAATACCAATATTATCTACATTAACAGAAGACACTAACGTTGATATCGTTATAAATTTAGTACCATCTTCCAACAGCAGTACTTGCTTGATCCCTTTTTGTTCTTCTTTAAATAAAGCCTAATGAAAATAAATATATTTTTTAAACAAATTGCGTCATTATTCTTAATACATTTTCATGTGAAAATTTATCAAGAATAATGACGTAATTTGTTTAATATTTAGCATTAGATTTCATCATCATCATCACAGCCCGTAAATGTACCACTGTTGGACTCGGGCCTCCTCTGCAAAGAGAGGGAAATTAACCTACTATACCGCGCTGGTCAGACGTGTTGGTATAGGGTTTTGTTTCGAGTTTTCCTTCTCTTGCATAGATGTTATATGCGTTTTATATCCCTTGGTCGTCTCGTACGACCACACCACGGGTTGAGAGCCCTCAGCGCTCACCCACAGTCCGGGTAAAGTTGTCATAGCCATCTGAGGCTAACAACTAAGACACACAAAAAAACAAAAAATCGTACGATCACCCACGGCTAAGATATGGGGTGGTGAATAGTACTCTTACTCCATCACCATACAGAAAACATTAGATTATTATACTGGTAATCTTGTTTAATCTATTTCACTGTTCCATTGGTATATTAACACAAAACCTAAATTCCTTGCTAAAAATGTATATTCGCTAGATGACACGTAGCGTCTTATCCAGTACTAAAAGTTAGCAAGTTATTAGCATGTTATAGGTTTTTTGGCTAAATTTGGCTTGGCGACGTAACTACGCTCTCCAACAAGTCGTCTGGGGCAACAGAAGGAAGGTGTGAAGTACCATAATCTGTCGTGTGTCCATCTGGGCGTCAGTGGTCCGTCTAACAGTTATTTTTCGACTATACGAGAACAATCTATTTTTTGGACTGGCTATAGTCTGATGATACCCTGCCCAAATCATCCGAGGCAACAACCGCCGAATGAGCGTGCCACCGATTTAGTTCTGTGGCCCACTTGGAGACAGGTGTTCATCCCTTATATTATATCTTCCCTACTGCAGAGAATAAAACCTTGGTTTTAAAATACAATATCTTTGGAGCACTTATGAATAATGTATATATTTTAAAGGAACAGTATTAAATGCAACAAAATCAAAAGTCGCCAATAAAATGATCCAATTTTCATTGGTCAAACACAAGGCAATTGAAAAAAGTCAAAGCAGTCATGAGGACTGGCGACAGAAGTGAAAACTTAAATCAACAAAAAAAAAACAAATACAAAATAATAAAAAGCGTGCCTCAGAGATTATGTATGGGTGTGACCATACAATAAATAGGTACACATATTAAATATATTATATTATACACATATTATATTATTACTTCCTCTCCTACGGTCTACTCTCCCTCCGTCTTACGAATTTTTGATCAGGTCACGTGTCCTGATGCGAGTTTAACCTTTTTTACCCATCTCAAAAAAGTGCAGAACGCTGCTAAAAAAGCTTTTACTTCAAAAAATGGTAGTCTAAATAACTAAGGCTTATTTTTAATTACCTGTTTCTCTGATGTGTCCCAAATAACAACATTACCAGACTCAGCGGTAATGACATTATCACCGCTTGGGGTGATAACAGCGTGAGTTACAATGGCTCCCAGAGGTGCTTCGGCTAATTGAGCTAAAAGCTTTCCTGTGCTTGTATCCCAAAGACCCCAGCAGCTCCTAGTTACAGTAACTGCTAAACATTTATCGCGGGCTAGACTGAAATGAAGGAGAAGTCTATTATTTAGGCATAGCATAGTTAAGTTTGCTATAAAGAAAAAACCGGAAAATTGCGAAAATTCTGTTGAGGGAATTGAGCAATGGATCCAACATAACCTGAGTAATTTACTCCATTACCTCTGCTTTACCATCTGAGATGATAATATGCCGATTTCTTCTGACCGATTTCTTCAAATTGATGGTCCATCCTGTCTAATATACAGGCTACGCATCATGTTTGAAGACATCGATAGCTAAGCAAAAATATATATTAATACTAGACTTAGGAAAGTTACAATCTTCTCTAGTTCTTATTCTGCTGTTTTATCTGCCCCTGGTAGAATTACTCGTCGTAGGGCCATATTGTCTTCTGTCGATAGCCGTCTGGGGTAGTACACTCTCGCAGAAAATTAACGTTTGATCAGTGACGATGTGCTGTTGAGATTCGTTCGGTGGACGATGAAACTTCAAGCTTTTTCTGTCATTGTACCCCTGGCAATAACACATACCATACTGTTTGCTCCTTTGCCACCATAAACAATAAAAAAGATCAATAAAGAAGATACCTGATAGAATCGATAGGCAATTCTTGTCTATCAATCTTGTGGACCTGCTCAAAAATATTATCAATATTCCAAATCTTCACAGTACGATCAATTGATGAGGTGATGACATTATTCCAAGTGCCAACAGTCAACGGCTCCAATTGTACAATTCTTCCAAAGTGAGCATCAAGTATCTTGATCAACTTGGTTGTCTCCAAACTCCAAACGTATAGATTTTTTCTGAAGAAAATTATATCAATATAAAAACTAAAAAGACCACGGGAAAGAACAAAATAACCAGGTATATTTTCACAAAACCTTACTCTAAAGGACTAATCCTTGTATTGCGGGGGACTTTACAAACATATAATTAACGGATACAAATTACATTCAGATTCGGGCATCGGAATATTTTGAGAATCCCATAACTGCGTGGGAATCGAACCAGTTTCTTTTTTTTAAACAACACTCGGCATTAAGAAAATAATCCTTATTTTGCTGGGTATTTAAAAACATATAAATAATAGAAACAAGTGTTGTGTGGTAGCAGTTTGCTCGTGGATGGCGTAAAAGACGTCTAATAGCTTTATATCGACCTGGGCCAATTCTATCTGAAGCTGTCTGGTCAACATTTAAATTTCTGAGAAAGGTTGACGTCAGGCAGGTGGCCTTAATTCTATTGCCAATAACTTTTGCAATATGTACGATGGAAGAAGAGAATATATTGCGTTGACCCAAATAATTGGATTAAGAGCAGAATAATGATGAAGAATTAACGGAAATAAATTGCACTCAGATTTGCAATAACAATTTGTGAAGGGCACAAAGTATTGTCCTGCATGGTAATCAAACCTGCGATACTTGGTACACTTAGGTCTATAAGAATCACTGCATCTTCTACGCAGCTTTAGCATTCTCTTGTAAATTCCCTCTTGCATACTTTTGTTAATATGGCCAAATTATCTTACTTAATTACATCTACTCATAAAATACCTGACTCCAGCGACCGCATAAGTATTATTATTGCTTATCATAAAAGAATTGGAAAGCGTCATTTTTGTTGAAATATTTCGAATAGTATGTGGCAGCTGCAACACTATACCATGGACGCGATGATCTATCTCCGGTTCCTCTTCTGGTTCTTTCTAGAATAATATTTTGTCAAGTAATTATTATTATTTCAGTATATTGCTCCACTGCTGGGCTCAGGTCTCATTCACAATATGAAGTAAATTGACATACGTCTTTTTTGACATCTAGGGGCAAGACAGAATTGTATTCTTACTCTGTCACCACACGGATGATAATTTTATTAAGTAAAATGTGCGCATTCAACATAAAAGTTAGGTTTAAGGTGACCGTAAAAGATTATTAATGAAACAGATCATCTCTGCAACCTCTTCGACTGTAGAGATGACTTAATTATTTCGATATCGACCTAACGTGCCAGTGTCAAGGTATCCTTTCCCACTTTTTCATACAATACTTCTTGCAATTCACAAATTTTTGTACTGTCATCATCATTATCATCATCTCAGTTCCAACTGTTGGGATCGAGCCTCCTCTATAATGGGAGGGAAATTGACCTACTATACCACGCTGGTCAGGCGTGTTAGTATAGAGTTTTGTTTCGAGTTTTCCCTCTTTTGCACAGAAGCCACATGCTTTCCATATCCCTTAGTCGTCTCTTACCATCACCTACGTGTAAGATAGGGGGTGGTGATTTGTATTTTTACTCCGTCATCACACGGCGTTTTGTACAGTATCAGGGCTTAATTTCTGCCCATTTATATGATTCTAAAGTTCTCCAAGTTACAGGGACTATTTCTACAGTGCAGAGTAATATATATTAAAGAAAAAAAATGAAACTAAATAAAGCCCCAATATTAATGCACCTCACTTGAGTGGCATGATGTATCAATTACGAAAACTATTATGGAGAAGTCCCTCCATAATGGTATAAGCCCTATAGTCTTTTGAGCGGAAGAACTAATTACTTGCAAATTGACTATATTTAAATTTTTTAAAATTTAGGAATCTATTGAAATATTAATTTGTATATTGAGGTATATTTTAGAATGATATCCAAACGAGTACATCCCTCGACGAACTAATAACCGATGGGGATAAGAGATGGGGAGGAGAGAGAAGAGGTTCTCGAGTGACGACCGCGTATCGAACGTCGCAGTGTTGGTCAACTAACATATTATCACCTATGTATTAACGAAGTAAGAACATTTCACCTACATCTCTTCAAAGTGGGCATAGTAAAAACTAACTCAGGGATATAATATGCAGATAACAGCTATGCAAGAGAAGGATAACTTGAAATAAAACCCAATACCAAATTATTTCAACAGCTTGTTATATTAAGTCAATTATTTTCCTAATCTTAAGGCAATTCGAGCTTAGAAGTGGCAAGCATATTGGCTAAGAGGACGATGAGGTTCAGTGGTGCAGTATAATCTACTTCCTACTTTCTTACTATTTAAAAGTAAAGATAGATTAATAAATACAGTGTTCGCTAACCGGTACATCCTCTTTTATAAACATGAGTTCGTCATCATCTTTCGGTGGTGGTTCAGGTTTCACTCTTGGTATCATCACATCAAAATCCCATACCACGAAGCTATAAGTTGTTGTTCCTGAAATATTTAAATTATTAAAAAATATATATTTCATTTATTAATTTATTAGGTGAATGATCTATTGATTTAAGGGCTCTGGCGTCGAATATTTCCAAGCAAAAAATATCGAACAAATTTTTTTTTCTAAATAATAAATGAATGTTCTGGATCCTGGATTTAAATTGTGTACTTATTTGTACGTTTAGGGAGTAAGAAAACAATTCGTAACTCCTTTTGTTGCCTATGGGTAAAGTAAAAGATGACTAAGAGATAATATGCATATAACATTTACCTATAATAAGTCTGAGTCTGATCAGCGTAGTATATTAGGCCAATTTCCCTCCTACTATGGAGGAGTTTCATACCCATGAATGGTGAGTTGAGATAATTCTGTTTATGAAATCTCTCGCGACACGAAAATTCAATAGAAATAAAAGATAATTACCTAATAACATTCGATCTTTCTTGCCACGTTTAAGTTGCAGCATGGCTTCAGCGGTATCGGTCTCTTTATGGTATAGTTCCTCGAACTTTATCCAACATTTCTCTTCAACATTTAATTCAAATATTGTTATCTAAAAATTTTGTAAATCATTAGCTACGAAAATGCACCAGTGGAATGAGTTATAAAAGTCTTTTGTGCATTTCACCCAACGTGTTTGCTAGGCTCTGCGATACAGTCGCATACACACACATAATGGAGATATCCATTTAAAGTGGTTTATTTCCATTAGTGGACGTCTATAAGCGGTAGAATAATTGGAGATAACAAGCTAACGTATTTTATGAAAATTGAAAAGAAAGGTTCGGTCTATCCTGGGTAATAATACACTCTCGTGGAAAAGCTACGTCTGAGACCTCTATTGCGCTTTGTTCGTTGAGCGAGAGAGCCGGTAGCCCAAATTTTTGGTTGGGTTTTGGTTAGTCTGGCTATATCTTTGGTATTGCAAATATATATGCGTGGCAGTAACACTTATCACGTGTACTACTCGCTCATGTGCCATCATAAGCAATTTTGCATTATTACCTGATACCCTCTTTCAGGGTCACTGCAGTATATCTTGGACCAATTTTTGTTCATAGCCAGAGCACCACGGCATCTGAGTGGTGTCATCCATTCCCCTGCTTTACAAAATTGCACCAGAAGTCGATCTTCATCCAAATCACCACTCCATAATACCAAGAAGAAATTTTCCAAATCACGGAATTCCATTGCTGCATACATAAAATTTTGATGTTATACTAACGAGACTGAATGCTTCTACTGCACTAAATACTTTAATTAGATTGTATCCTTCGCACCGTTAGTAGATGATTTATTACGTACATAATTGGAACGAATAAGATAATGATCATTATTCATCCAGTTATTCGAATTGTTTGGGGTCGTGTTTTCTTTCATTGTACTAATTGTAAATAGATTTGGCATTAGTTTTATAACCAGTCGCCTGCTTGATGTTTTTTTTTATAATAAATTTTAGGTCTATAGACTTTTGTCTGTGCCTTTTTTATGTTTTGTATCTTAATTATTTTATTGATGTTATATAATTCAAGTTTCTTGAAGTGGCTTTAAAATATATGTATTATCTTTGGGAAGTTAATAGTTAACCAGATATCATCAAATAGAGATAGAATAGGTAGATGTAAATTATCTTTTACAACGCCCACGAGCAATGAAACGTTTGGTAGCATTCGTTGTCGTCACCATACAGCAACCAAACAATAGCAGGCTAGCTCGCAGGCAAGTATATAACTTAGATAAACATATGTTTTACTTGAGAACATAAACTAATGTTTGCATAAAAACATTAATTTGAAAGTATTCACTTATTTCTTGTCATTAAAGGAGAAAGCTATCTTCAAAATGGTGTGGCCACCTATGATAATGGGATATCATACAATTACCTCAACAAGGGAAAGGTGAAGAGATTCTAGTTAACAGGGGTTATACCATGTATATTGTGCCATAATCACGAAAGTACTCTTTTTTCGTAACCATGGCGCTTACAACAGTGCCAAAACATCAGAAACTCGTAAATAATAAAATCATCGTGATAGTTTGAAATCCTAGAGAAGTCAAGGGACTTATAGCTTCGGGTTCTTTGAATAATTTTATAATTTACATTGTTGATATTTAAATTAAAAACAACTTGGGTTGCGTTATGAGACGCAAAAAAAAAATCTTCTCTCATCACTCATTTCTCATTCTCTTATCCCAATTACTTGGGGTCGATACCATATGTACTCTTCTTTCATAGTACATATTGTAAAAGTTATAGGCAATAGTTTTATAACCGGCCGCCTGCCAGATGCCAATCCTCCTTGGGAATGTAATTATTGATCAAACGGCATCAGATGGAGTTGGCCCAGATCGTTATAAAGCTCTTAGTCGTCTTTTACGACATCCACGAGCAAACTAAGGGTTGGTAGTATTCGTAGCAGCTACCACACTTGTCTGTAATACAGTAATATAAGATTATAATTATTTTTTAAAACGGTTGATACTCATTTTCAATATACATATATATTTTCCAGTTTCGTATGTGGTTCTTTTTCGTTAATAAATGTTTTTTTTTTTTCTTTTTATAAAATGGCAAACTTTAATTACATAGTATTTCCCAAGAATCTTCATCATACGGCGCTGTATCGGGTACAGGTAAAGTTTGTTCGTGTTCGCCTCTCATACTGTATTGTACCCAGGACTTAGGACCGTAAATAAACATATGGTGACTTAACAATGATACACCTCGTACTATTTCCCCTGAAAAATAATTTTTAAATATACCTACAATTATACAGTTAATATACATTACACTGCACTGCTCAAGCTTCCTTCACAATAGGAAGGAAATAGGCCGACTATACCTATACTGTTAAAAATTTATGCAATTTTTTTTTACAAAAAACCTTGGAAGTTTTTGCGCACAACAAGAAATTAATACTAATTCCGTTTTGTAAATTTACTATACAATACGTGTAGGCTTATTACAAAAAAAAAATCTACAATTACAACTCACTATAGTAAGTTTCTTTCATTCCTTCACATGTTTTGTAATTTTACTCGAATTGTATTATATTTTGTATTAGTATACGTTGATTTGGAATTCTGCTCTTATTTGTTTTGTAAAATTGTAATTTTAACAAAATTTCTAACAGGGCAGCTGGTGAGACGTGTTGGGTATAGGGTTTTGTTTAAAAGTTTTCCTTTTCTTGCCTATGCAACTATATGTTATCTACATACTTAATCCTTTGTAGTCTTCTGCAATACCCACGAGCAAGAAAAATGGCAGTCAATTGTATTCTTACCCCGTCACCACACAGATATAAATTATACTCTCATTGTGTCTCTTAGTCTTTTACAGGACATAATTAAAGAAGGGAGTTCATGAGCTGTATTTTTACTCCATCACACAGATAAGCTTCATCATCATCATCTTAGCTCATATATGTCTAACTGTTGGCTTCGAACCCCCTCCATAGTGAAAAGGAAATTAATCTTCTTTGACATATCACGCGGAAATTAACCTACTATACCACGCTGGTCAGACGCGTTTTTATTAGGTTTTATTTCCAATTTTTCTTCTCTTACATAGATGTTATATGCGTTTAATATCCCTTGTCGTCTCTTATGGTCACCCATGGGTAAAATAGGTGTAGTGAATTGTATTCTTATTCCGTCACCACACGGAAAATAATCATCACGCGGATAAGCTTACCTTCATCCAAAGGATTATCGATTGTAATATATTCACTGGTCAGCATATTAAGCAGCATCGACTAAAACAAAAATAAAATAATAATAAATTTCTTTATTATATCTTATTACTAAGGTATACAAGTGGATAGCATCACTGCATTAGAAAGAAGGAAACTCCCCGTGTTGCGACGGGAAAAGAATACATATGTCGTCACCCCTTACTTGCCCGTGGGAGTCGTAAAAATCGGCTAAGGGTCTCACCGGGAGATTGGGCAGCGGCTATCTCCCGGGAAACTTAATAACATTTACCGCGATCGCCAATCCGCCTGCCAGGCGTGGCGATTATGGCATTATTACCCTCCTTAAAAAATATGAATGTAAAAATAGTCACGGCCCCCAGTCACGCAAGAAGATCGCAGGAAACCGTTGGATGCAGGTGGCACAGGACCGTTGCGAATGGCATTCTCGTGGGGAGGCCTATGTCCAACAGTAGACGTTTACGGGCTGATGGATGGATGGAATAGAAAGAAGGCTTGAAGTAAAAGCCTATACCATTCTTTCTGACCAGCATGGTATAGTAGGTCAATTCGTCTTCTACTGTGAAGGAGGCTTGAGAGCAGAAGTGGGACGTATGAGCTAAGATAATGATGAATAAACTTTTGTAATATTTAATATCATCTCAGCTCACAAATATCCCACTGTTGGACTCGAGCCTCCTCCGCAATGGGAGGGTAATTATACCACGCTGGTCAGGCGTGTTGGTATAAGGTTTCGTTTCCAGTTTACCTTCTCTTGCATAGATGTTATATGCGATTTATATCCCTTAGTCGTCTCGTACGATCACCTACGGGTAAGATATGGGGTGGTGAATTGTATTCTTACTCCGTCACCACACGGAAAATATATATTATATAAATATAGAATAGAAATACAGAATATTTAATATACAGTTAGTCAATGGATCTTCAATGTTTTAAATTATATTAATATGTAGTTAGGTTAATTTATTTGTGGAAACCATGATATTATTAGTAATTAAGAACGCATTGTATCATCCCCTCTCATATTCTACTAGGAGTTGTAAAGAAAGGCTAAGGTTACATGAGCATGCCCACCTCCAAAAAAAAAAATGATACGTGAGCCTATTTCTTTTTTTTTTAAACACCACCCTGCACTAAGGATTACATCCTTGTATTGCGGGGGACTTTACAAACGTATAATTAACGCAGACAAATTACACCTAGGGCCTCGTTCACCATGTTCAAGTAAACCTTTGATTAGTTACTTCCTGATTAGCGTTAATTGTCAAGTAGATAATAGTTATGAGTATCTTCTGTCAATTTCACAAGCAAAATTAAAGCTTCGAGTTACAACTTACTGGTTAACCGAATGGCACAATAAATTAGACGTTTCATTCGTTCAATATACATCATTCTCGCTTGTCAAACGTCATTTTAGACTTGCATCTGTCAATTAGTGTTTGTGTCGCGTAAATAACGTGTGGGACTTTTGACGGGAATTTGAAAACGTCATGTGGTGGTCTTGTATTATATTCGATATCTTAGTGTTTTAACGTGTTATATTACATAATTTTGATGGCATTTTATGTAATGTGATGTGCGGCAATACTGGGATGTAGTGAATATCATATAAAAGTGCTTTACAACTTTTTCGTTTTCCATCAAAATTCCCACAAGATACCATTAACAGTGTGGCCATTGCACTGTTAATGCTGACAATTTGACTTAGACAACGACTGACATGAAAGACTAAAGACGTGAAAATATTTATAACTTGACACTGGCACCAATAGCTCGTATATGTAGCTGATTGCCAATACATAAGAAGAAGAAGAATAACGTGTGATTTTATATTGTTATTAATTAAATTCATATTATAATTAAAATGGATAAATCCATTTTGGATTGCATATCGATAATAACATTCAGATAAACGAAATCTGGCAAAAAAGTCCGCTTCATCTAAATCCGTAAAATACGACTATTTTCCGTGTCGACACACGAAATTTAAATACACGAATCCTTGGTACACGTTGTACTGCAGAATATTCAAGTTCATCCAATTGATGATCAATTAAGTCGAATAAATCCATTATATTATTTAAAAGATATGTAATATGCACCAACAATAACGTTTAACCATCAAGTAAATGTGCTAATTGGCGGACTACGTGGCAAGTAAGTTACGCGGCTCTTAATCTTAAGATTATTGCTACTCGAACGTCGTGAAATTCACATTTGAAGTTACGGGTGACTTTAACTGGCAGTTAGTCTACTTGACGCTTTACTTGAGGATGGTGAAAGAGCCCCCTAGACTCAGAACAATAGTTTATGAATCGCACAAAGTATTGTCCTGCGTAGGAATTGAATCCCACGGCACTAGCACGAAAAATTGGTATTTTAACCACTACGTTATCTGTGCAGTGCTGTGTTTTAACGACACCTAGGTAAATAGTCCCCATCACTTGCCTGAGGAACATATAATAGCACCTACATTTCTTAACCCACCTACCAATGGTGGCGTATACGGGGGCTTCGCCCTTTTTGATAGTTCTTTTTTTTTTGGTAAGCGATAGTCTATACATACGCCATCCGTTTCATCTGAGGTGACGAAAGGGCGACGCGCGTTGTCTTTAAACGCCGTATTCCCTCTCCCATCACCATTGGGGTGATCACTGGTATTCAATCCTTGAGGCCCATATTTAATCTTGTATGTTATTAAATTAATGAATAGATAATCAAATTATTTTATTACTATTTTTCATTTTTTTATTTTATACCATCACGTTATATCCCTTGCAAGTTAAGCAGAGAAAACAGAGTGCCAGAGAACTCTATCCTTGCATACTTCACTCGCATCCTCAACATTCATAGTTCTCTTCATACACGCTCACCGGTTTCGAAGACTCTTGACTACAACTTCCTTCAGAACGTGACAAATCTGGTCTAGGTAGGTTAATCTCGGTCTCCCCCGGACCTACTATCCTTCCACTTTCGCATTGTATATATTCTTAACCAAACGTTCCTTCGGCATTCTTTCCACATGTCCGAACCATCGGAGCATTCTTTTTCGCATCTTTACACCAATATATATATATATATATATATATATCTTTAAACCAATATATTAATGACGACGTAAGAGAGAGATTAGGTATGACAGAGAGTATTGGTGTAAAGATGCGAAAGGGAATGCTCCGATGGTTCGGACATGTGGAAAAAATATGCCGAACGAACGTCTGGTTAAGAAGATATACAATGCGAAAGTGGAAGGACGTAGGTACCGGAGGAGACCGAGACTAACCTACCTCGACCAGATCGGTCATTTACTGAAGGAAGGTGGAGTCAAGAGTCTCCGAAACCGGCGAGCGTGTATGAAGAGAATTATGAATGTTGAGGAAGCGAGTGAAGTATGCAGAGATAGAGTTCTCTGGCACTCTGGTCTCTCTGCCTACCCTGCAAGGGATATGGCATGATGATATGTATGTACACCAATATTGGTGTAAATAAAACTTATTTAAAATTAAAAATAATACGTACAACAGAATTGTTAGTGAAGGCAGCCGCCCATTTGTTATCAGGCGATAACTCCAAGTTCTGCATTATGCCTTCCAGTTGAGGGCAAAGATCTCTAGCCAAGTCAGATGTAGATAGATCCCAAGATATAACCCTGCTTGATATGGAAACTACATAACGCTTATCAGAACTAAGTCGAATCCCAAACACTGCGAATTGGTGCCCTTCCAAAGAGTACTGCAAAAATTTAAATATTTTATTATACATTAATTTTTTATTTATTTACTTTCATTATCATCATCATCTTCAGCTCAGCTCATATGTTCCACTGTTGGGCTCGGGCATCCTCCATAATGGAAGGGTAATTGACTTACTATACCACGCTGGTCAGACGTGTTGGTATAGGGTTTTGTTTCGAGTTTTCCTTCTCTTGCATAGATGTTATATGCGTTTTATATCCCTAAGTCGTCTCTTACGATCACCCACGTATAAGATAGGGGATGGTGAATCGTATTCTTACTGCGTCACCACACGGTAAATTTACTTTCATGTGAGCCCAAACCTCCCAGATATACTTTATTTTATGAAAAAAAAACGAAACGAGATGTGGGATTAGTAATATTTTTCATAAGCATATTAAATACCAGTATATTTTAAAGTTGGTTACACGCTGCATTTAGAAATAGTAGACAAGAAAGTCAGGTAAAAATAAAACAGACTTCAGATTGAATTTTATATAGGTTATTGTGTTACTACATATTTCAAACATATATTCATTCAGCCAGATAAATCATGTAAGCCAAATATACCCTGCCAAATATCTCACATCGAATAATAAAAACATTCGGTGGTAAGAGAATAACACATTTGTATAACAGCGCCATCTAGCATCATGTTTTTTTGATTAAAATAGTGTACAGCTTACAGTATATAATATACTTACAATATAAAATAAATTAGAATAATAACATGTTAAAAATAAAAATAATAATTTAACAACATTCAATATTATCTATCTAGTTGAATTTAATAATGTCCAGTTTATTTAATCAAATTAAATAATTTATTTGATTAGATTAAATATAATCTTACTCGTAGAAAATAAAATTTATTTTTGAAAAATAATCATCCTACTCTTATCCCAATTACTTAGGGTCGATACAATATGTACTCTTCTTTCATAGTACATATTGTAAAAGTTATTGGCAATAATTCTATGACCGGCCCTGCCAGGCGTCAACCCTCCTGGGGAATATAATTATTGACCAAACGGCATCAGATGGACTTGGCCCAGGTCGTTATAAGACTCTTAGTCATCTTTTACGACATCCACGAGCAAAGTAAGGGTTGATAGTATTCGTAGCCGCTACCACACAGCTCATATTTAATCACAGAGAAAACAAATTTTGACTAAGAAAATCTAATCATTCAAGTATATATACTCGTAGCGTTTTATAAATTAACTCATCATACAAAATTGATCCGAACGCAATCAAACCTCATAGGATTACTCTCCAAGCTAATTTAACATTTACTGAAAATTTTAATCAAAATTTATCCAACGGTTCTGGAGTTGTTTTTTTTTTTTTTTTTTTTGTAGGCTATATTCCGGACACACGCCTCCCCTTCCATCCGGGGCGATGGAAGAGCAGCGCGTGGCCCCATAACCCACTGTATTCCCTCCCCATCGCCATTAGGCCAGCCACTGGTACCGCTTACTTACGATCCGCGGCCAACCCGGCGGGTTACCCTTTCGGGTACCATCTTTTGACGCCCTTTTTTTTTTTATTTTTTTTTTTTATTGGTGGGCTATGGGTGCGTCTCGCCCCGTCAAATCGGTCCGGGGTGACGGAGAAGGCGGCGCGTGACCCCATAGACCCACCGTAAAATCCTCTCTCTTCGCCGTGCGAGCGGACCACCGGTACCCGATCTTTGTCTTCGGTATCTTTTGACGCCCTGGAGTATGAAGATACATATATACACATATAATAATAATTTATTGCCTTTTCAGAACTTAAACTAAAAACTGATAATTATAATAAACAAAATTAAATCTAGTAGGCAAAAGGAATTGGCTCAGCTTCTGCTGTCACAAGAACAGCGCTGATTTTCAGCCATCCCCGTGAATCTATTGTATTGTGTATGTTTATCCGTGTGTGTGCCTGCGCGTGTGTGTGTGTATGTGTTTATGTGTGTGTGTGCATAAGCGTGTGTGCGTGTGTGTGTACGTGTGTGCTTGTGCATGCGTGTGGGTCTGTGTGTACTACTATATTATTTTTTATAGATATAGATTAATTAAAAATACATAAATACCTTTAATGGTCCTCCAGGTGTGTGTAAGCAATGATGTGATGGCAGCAAAGCACAATGCATTTTGCCATTATGATGACATTGTTTTAGTAACGAGGATATGGCAGGATTATGTGGAGCTTCTGGCAATAATCGCCCAACAAGCTGTGGTGCTAGCATGTCAGGGTATGTACCGAGAATTGCACCTCCTAATCGTAAAGCATCAGCTACTAGCATGAGTTCTCTGAAATTTAAACAAATTTGACAGTTATACACATACATACATACATACATATCATCACGCCATATCTCTTGCAGGGTAGGCAGAGAGAACAGAGTGCCAGAGAACTCTATCCTTGCATACTTCACTCGCTTCCTCAACATTCATAATTTTCTTCATACACGCTCGCCGGTTTCGGCGACTCTTTACTCCACCTTCCTTCAGTACGTGGCCAATCTAGTCTAGGTAGGTTAGTCTCGGTCTCCCCGGTACCTTCATCCTTCCACTTTCTTTTTTTTTTACCTTTTCATACTGACAGTTATATATTTAATGAAAATAGTAAATGCAAAAAATATATCTCCATATTTAATAGTGGTAGGACCAAGCTGTGGACTCTGTGTACAGCCGCAGGCAGGTCCGTCCGGGGCAGTATCACACTCTCGCAGAAGATCTGACGTCTGTATAAATGTGCTATTGCGCTTAGTTCGGTGAGTGTGCGAGCCGGAAGCCCAACTGGGGTGGGTTTGAGGTTTGTATTGGTAGGCAGCGCCTAGCTATACTCCTGGTATTGCAAAAGTCCATGGGCGGCAGTGACACTTACCATCAGGTGTGCTGTCTGTTCGTGTGCCACCATAAGCAATAAATAATGAACTAATAGATAAGTAAAAGTCGAAATAAGAGATAAATTTTCGTCGAGATATATTTAATCATCATCATCTCCGCCCACATATGTCCCCATGTTGGGCTCGAGCCTCTTCCTTAATGGGAGGGAAATTGACCTATTAAACCGCGCTGGTCAGACATGTTGTGTTGGTATAAGGTTTCGTTTCGAGTTTTCCTTCTCTTACACAGCTGATATATGCATATTATATCCCATAATTGTCTTTTACGATACCCACGGTTAAGATAGGGGGTAGTGAACTGTATTCTTACTCCGTCACCACACGGATGATATAATTAATACTTTCTTCATAATAATAAGCAAGTCATGGCTCTGAACCCAGCTTTATCTTATGCTTCACTTTTAAAAAGATTAGGAATTACCTGACAGCGTCCTTGCTAACATGCTGCTTGGAATCCTCAAAGTCTGCGAGGACAGCTTGCAGCGGACAGCAATTCAGTTTCGCGTGAAGCCACTCGTAATTAAATAAAACTTCAGCGTATAGATCCGTGAAACGCTTGGAGCGGACCAAATGAAACGGCAATTCACCAAACTGGGTATAACAGATCCGCTTAATAATATGAACACTTTAATAAATATGTATTTTTTTCAAATGATGACGGGAAAGGAATGCAATAGCTACCAATATTTTCTTTTCCTTCAGTATCTGTTATTAAATTCATCATCATTCTCCTACTCTTATCCCAATTACTTGGGGTCGATACAATATGTATTCTTATTTCATAGTACATATCTTTAAAGTTATTGGCAATAGTTTTATGAGCGGCCGCCTGCCAGACGTTAAACCTCTTTGGGAATGTAATTGTTGACCAAACGGCATCAGATAGAGTTGGCCCAGATCGTTATGAGGATCTTAGTTGTTAATTAAGAGATATAAGAAGGCTGCTAAGATAGGGCAGGTATTTAGTCCGGTTTTAGACCCAAGTGCTGATAAGGGATGCTACCCGAAAAGATAACCTATGGGCCACTGATGTCAAAGAATTGGTATCTTATCAGTCCAAATAGCAGTGGGAAGGTACTCTGTTAGATTAGGGTGTATGACCGTAAAAAAATGAGCATATAAGCTAAAATTTTTACAGCAAGAGCAGGCAAATTCAAAATAAAACTAATGCGTCCAAGCAGTGAGGTATAGTAGATCAATTGTTCTCCGACTGTGGAAGAATCCGACGGCTACCCAGTGCAACGAATATAGATTGAAAAGAAGAAGAAAAAGCATAGACATCTAAAATATTTCATAATCTGGATCTGTATATTCTTATCCCTTATTTTATAATCTCAAAAGTACTGTACCTTTCTTAAGTTATATCGTTTCATAGAACCATCAGCTGACATGAATACAAGTGGTTGTAAGGGCACTTTTCTATCGGCCACACCTTCTCTGTCAGCTAAGTTAAATCTGTGCCTTTGGATTTCAGTATATTTAAATGGTTTTGGTGTTCCGCCTCCCCAAATTCCTGAACAGATAATAGAAGCATTATTTACTGTACAAATATCAAAATGATCTAAATATCAAAATCTGATGCGAGTAACGCGTTCAATATCCACGCAGGTTGATGCTTTATGCGACACTAAAAGA
Organism: Lymantria monacha; assembly: GCA_905163515.2. Taxonomy (NCBI): domain Eukaryota; kingdom Metazoa; phylum Arthropoda; class Insecta; order Lepidoptera; family Erebidae; genus Lymantria; species Lymantria monacha. The sequence goes on along the minus strand of LR991107.1, from coordinate 4,719,630 downwards.
AATTATACCGAGTGTAGGGCTAATTTGTATCCCTTATTTGCATGCTTGTTCTTATAATTGTTGACCCGCTTGCCAACTTTAGTTATTGTGGTATTCACCTATATTAGAAGGCTTATAACTAGCAGATGATGAACCTGTAGGTTTTGGGCGACTAAATTTTTTATTCCGATGTGCATTTGAAGGCATTTGAAGCATTTGAAGGAATTTGAAGTATTTGAATGCATTTGAAGGCATTTGAAGCATTTGAAGCGGAATCGTTCTGAAGATGTCTCGTCTCATTCACAATTTTTGTCGTATTCGCTGCTCTGTGGAAAATTTTAAGATGATTTTCTGGTATTTTCTCATAACATAGGAGTGACAAAACACCTAAATTCTATCCCGTATTCCTTCGTTTATTGAGGTATGTATAATGATTAACCATTTGTTTTTTTTTTTTGCGGTGGACTATGGACTATGGTCGCGCCCCGCCAAATTGGTCCGGGGTGACGGAAGAGGCGGCGCGCAACCCCATAGACTCACCCTGCAAACACCTCTCTTCGCCGTGCGAGCGGGCCACCGGTACCCGATCTTTGTCATCGGTATGTATAATGATTAACCATGGGAAAGTGGGATTTTCTTTCTTCTCTTCTTGAAATATAAATGAATTTCTGCCATATATAGCCTAATTCAATAAAAGAAATATTATTTAAAAAAAAAATACATACCAAGATAATAATCAGCAATCATTGAATGGAAGTACATAGCCATGTTCATATTTTTGAAATATCTCTCCTTTGCGGTATCACGGAACTGTCTGTGATACCAATTCATCACGGAGACACCATCAGCTTCACGCTCAGATAAGTAGTTAGGAAGATCATTGCGGATTCTGTAAATAATTTAATAAAAGTATAAGAATGCTTATTATAAGCTGATCTAAGAACTATGCGAATCTAAGTTGCATTAGCATAGAACTGCACCTTGTAGCGTTCTTTGGCATCTTCCTATGTCCATCAATGGACAGTAAAATGTTGACTAAAAAGCACTAAAAATTACCTGGTCCATAACAGTGGTGGAATTCTTCTAACAGGTGGTAAATGGTATTGATATACATCATCCAGTACTTTGTCATCTAAAGAGATCAGATCTTCCAGCTCTGTTTCCGAAAGACCACTTCGAGCTGCTGTAATGTACGCCAGAGCATGGAATACTAGTAGCCGACCATGCTATAAGTAAAAAAATTAAAAGATTATATCATCATCATCATTATATTACTCCATATAGGTTCTATTGCTGAGCTCAAGCCTTCGCCACAATCCCATTGTGAAACCTCCGAAGGTTTTACCTATTATACCTCGCTGATCAGGTATGCCGGTATACTTCAAGATTTTCTTTTCTTGAATAGATATTTTCTGCATATTGCAACTCTAAGTGTTCTAAGCCTTCCTTTACGACATCCACGGGCAAGAAAGGCATTGATGAATTGTATAGATACTTCGTCACGTTCAGTTGGATAGTTTATCGGCCACCAAAAGGCAATAAAAATTAACAGAAGTGCGCTATTACGATTCGTATCCTTTACCTCTGCCTTTTGGTCTCTCTTTATACTATTCAGGTTAAGAGTACGCGTAACCGTAGAGTATGCATGAAGACTGTGATGAGTGTGAATAAAGCGATGGAGGTATGTCAGGATCGTGGTTTGTGGCAACCCGTAGTCTCTGCCTACCCCTCTGGGAAACAGGCGTGAGGCTATGTATGTATGTATGTTTATACTATTGCCACTATTTTGCCTTTTGGTATTTACATACTTATATAAGACATAGATATTACCTGTTTTTCTATCCTTTCGAAGAGCATCATAATAGAATCCATGACGCTGTCGGCTAAATGTGTGTCCTGTGGTTTTGTATAACTACGCCATCTGCACACCTTTTTAAAATTCAAAATTATTTATATGATTTGTTTCTAAGGAGAATAATAAAAATAACTGCCAAATTGAAGTATTTTTTAATGAAATAGTTACCTCAGCAAATACCAATTTAACGAAGATAGGTAAAGAGCAAGAAGCAATTGCGTTAGAGACCAAACGCCACTGATAGTTGGATAAGTCGCGAGCAGCTGATGACATCCACAATCTGTAATAATAAATTTTCTAATTGGTCACAATGAATTGTACATATGTATGGTTAATTTACAACCTGTACACCCGAAAGCCCCGTTTTTTAAGACCAGGCGGGAGTATAAACTGGATCATATCTCGCAGAAAATCTCTTGGAGCGGCGGAACGGGCTGTGCAACCCCAAAGAGTCCCCTACATTACCTTTTTTAATGCTATTTAGGCGGACTACTTATACCGAGTTCATATCTTGGGTAGCCCATCCAGTGAATTACTCTTTCAGGTATCATGCCTTAGCGTCGCTCTCTCTAACACAAAAAGTCTTAACAAAAACCCAAACACCTGTGATTTTTTTGTCATTGCGGTGATGATTTTGTAAATAATGTATTCTCCTGATTTCCCGCAGGTATTACAAAAGCGCCAAGTGTATTGGCAGCAGAGTTCTCTTAGGACATATCAATGGCAATCCCCAACTTGTCTGCTGCAAGTATAGAATCTATCTCTAATGATAACCCATATCATATATTTGACGTCGATAGTATGGACGGATAGAAATTATATTTAGATATATAAAAATACTTGTGAAATTGCCTCACTTAAGAACTTGCATAGCCAGGTCTTCTCCCAGTGCTTTCACTTCAAGAAAATTCTCTTCAGAATCAATCATGCGCCTCAGTACGTCATATTCTTTAGACACCTCTGGATTGGCTTCTTCACAAGCACATGTTACTATTATCTAAGAATAGAGAAAATAATAAATTATTCTTGTTAAAGAATTGGTTTTTGTTTGGTGGTGAAGTAGGAATATTCAACACTTTCTTGAGCGTAATTGTCGTAAAAATGGACTAAAATTACTTTTAGTATATGCAAATAGCAACTGTGCAAGAGAAGGAATAAAGCGTGGTATAATTGGTCAATTTCCTTCCCATTTTAGTGGCGATTCGAGTCCAATAGTGGATCATGCATGTATGTGCTGGAATAACCAAAGCATCGGCTTTACTAGTTTATTAACGAAATAAAATGAAATATTATAAATTTTGATAGCGAATAATATATAAATTTTGATAGCGAGTAGGTATGAAAGAGAGTATTGGTGTAAAGATGCGAAAGGGAATGACCCGATGGTTCGGACATGTGGAAAGAATGCCGAACGAACGTCTGGTTAAGAAGATATACAATGCGAAAGTGGAAGAATGTAGCTACCGGGGGAGACCGAGACTAACCTACCTAGACCAGATCGGTCATGTACTGAAGGAAGGTGGAGTCAAGAGTCTCCGAAACCGGCGAGCGTGTATGAAGAGAATTATGAATGTTGAGGAAGCGAGTGAAGTAGGTAAGGATAGAGTTCTCTGGCACTCTGCTCTCTGTGCCTAACCTGCAAGGGATATGGCGTGATGGTATGTATGTATGTACCTATGTGTTAATAGCTAGAAGCCGTTTATTTACCATTTATTGTGTCAAGCTATAGTCTGGTCAAGCCTGCCTGAACCCTATATTGCATTGGCAGGATGACCGGTAGCACATGATCTGTTATATTACTTCCCATCAACATTTTGGCTGACAACTGGTACTGATTACTATTTGCAGTAACTTTTCTACCTTAAACTACATTTTAAAGAACAGCGCCATCTATGCAAATATTTCCACATTACTTATCGTTATAGTTTGTTGAGTAGTTAGGATGTAAGCAATTGGACTGTTTCATTTTTGAAATAGTGCCCAGTAATAGTAATAGCACTTGAAATGTTATATAAGAAAATAGGTGGCGGTTATCACCAAAAAGACCTTAGACAGGTAGACTAGGTACTTTATCTAATGTCCTTGTGTATGTATAAAGGAAAATATACTAAGACCTAATATTAAATGATATAGAGACACGAGGAGTATCTTTTCAAATACGCTTAATTCTGGAGCTATCAAACACTTTAGGACAGTTAATTAGAATAATACCTGTATATGCAGTTTTGAAATTATAATGTTTTTGATCTTAATAATATTAAACATTTAAAATAAAACATTTTTTACAAAATGGCTAGGGATTGTATTTAATTTTAAATGACTAGGGATTGTATCTGCACAACGTTTCGAAACAATTTGGCAATAAAATTAAAAATTTAATATAAACACAATAAAAATGATTCAAAAATAGTTTCATTTGAAAATAATAAAAATATTTTCAGTTTTGCCGAACGAACGTCTGGTTGAGAAGATATACAATGCGAAAGTGGAAGGATGTAGGTACCGGGGGGGACCAAGACTCCCTACTAGACTCCTACCTAGACCAGATTGGTCAAGTACTGAAGGAAGGTGGAGTCAAGAGTCTCCGAAACCAGCGAGCGTGTATGAAGAGAATTATGAATGTTGAGGAAGCGAGTGAAGTATGCAAGGATAGAGTTCTCTGGCACTCTGTTCTCTCTGCCTACCCTGCAAGGGATATGGCGTGATGATATGTATGTATGTATGTTCATTTGAAATTGAAACTGCAATAGTAAGTATGCTAATTCTTAATCTGATATATAACTAAATAATATGAATAGAACTTTATGTGCGATGTAAATTAAAAATATAATATTATCAATTATGATATTTTAAAAAGAATTAATGAAAATAAACATATTTCATCGTCATCATCACCCTTCTCTTATACCAATTATTCGGCAAATATATTAGCTACCTTATGTGTTCACTCTCTTTCTATCTATATGAAAGATGTCAGACAACCTATCTATATTTTTTCAGTCTTTCCTAGCCTCTAAAGTCGTCGAAATACATACTTAAAACTTTTCTCGCCTTGTTTATAAAAAAAAATAAAAAATAAAAATGAAACCAGATTTATGAGCCTCAAGAAAACTGTTCTTCAGACTTATTTACTTTTCAAAAACTCATCAATCATTTCTTCTATCTTTTAAGCCATACATGATATATTATTAAGATTTGTTTACAGTCTTATTGATACTAACTCTAAGGAATAGAAATGCTATGTAGTAGCTACGAATACTCCCACATTTCTCGTGGGTGTCGTAAAAGATAACTAAGACCTATCGATCTAGCCAACACAATCTGGTGTCGGTTGATCAACAATTACATTCTCAAAGAGGGTTGACGTCAGGCAGGCGACAGTATATGAAACTATTGCCAAAGTTTTTGTAATATGTATTGTAAGATTAAAGGAAAGTAAATATTGTGACGACCCCTAATAATTGGGAGAAGAGCAGAATGAGGATGATAATAATATATAATAGAAACTGTACTTAAAATTTTCCCGATGTTATGGCGGGAATATAATGTACTACCATCCTTGATTTGACTGTGGAAATTGTACTGATTGGGGTCAGCAGGTTAAAGAATAATATTACTTTCCTGAAAAAAAAAAGTGTGTGTGTGTCAGCTCCGACGCACGACTGGAGTTTACTCCTTAAGTACGATTATCAAAACAGGCGCAAAAAAAGCTCATTTGACTAAAAATAAATAATATATATATATTTTTATTTACATTTGTTAAAACTGTTCAGTAAAGTATTATCTCACGTCAGAAAGTGAAAGGTGCGCAGAATAGGTTGCGCACCAAAAACGTAACGAGATCATTCGATCACTAGATTTTACTCCTCAATTTTTTCTCATTCCGGGCGTCTTATATGAAAATCGATTCTTAAGGAGTAAACTCCAAAAAATGATTACCAGTTGTGGCAGCCTAACTGCCTCTCTGATGGAGTGGTTGGGTCGACAGCACGGGGTCCTTTCCTTCCGACTGGTGCAGGTCTTGAAGGGGCATGGTTGCTTCGGCAAGTACCTGCACACGGTCGTGAGGAGGGAGAGGACACCATCCTGCCACCACTGCGATTGCGACGAGGACACGGCGCAGCACACGCTCGAGGTCTGTGTGGCCTGGGCAGAGCAGCGCCGTGAACTCGTCGCGATCATCGGTGCCGACCTGGCGCTGCCGACCATCGCTAAGGCGATGCTCGACAGCGTCAGGAACTGGGACGCGGTCGCCGCCTTCTGCGAGACAGTTGTCTCGCGGAAGGAGGCGGCGGGGCGACTCCGAGAGGAAATCCTCTTCGGTGAGACGCTCCGTCGCCAGCGCCTGGGGCGGCGGAGGCGCGAGTATCTGCGCCTAATGCCGCCCTAGCCGAGGCCGCGGGTGACTGGACCGGGGAATAGTCCTTCACCCGCAGAGAGGCTGACCACGTGAGGGCGACGCCCTAGCTGGGGCGTTGACGGGGGATGGTACCCGAAAGGGTAACCCGCCGGGCTGGCCACGAAAGGCAAGGAAGCGGTACCAGTGGCCGGCCCAATGGCGATGGGGAGGGAATACGGTAGGTTATGGGGCCACGCGCTGCCCTTCCGTCACCCCGGACGGTACGGGCGACGTGTGACCGGGCCATAGCCTTCCAAAAAAAAAAAAAAAAGCCTAACTGCCTCTCAAGGTTTTCGATAATAACATCAACCTCCTTAGGAAGGTCTTTGTTCAGGAATAGACATAGATTAACTAATAGATAGTTTTAATACAAGCTTATTTTTTTATTGCAATTTACAGTATTCTATCAGCATTTAGCTTCTTGTAGTCTACTGTTGGACGTTAGCTTTTCTTATAGTCCATACTAAGCGTGATCCTGTGCCGGCCGCATCCAACAAGTTCCAGCACTTTCACCAAGTAGTAGGTTCACTTGGTCACGTCATAAATTGCATCGTCCGATACGTGTTCACAATTCGAGAACCTTTCTTCCCCAGCGGTTGCTGGTTCCTCGGGCGATGTGGGCTGCTCATTGCTACAGCGTTCTATAGTTTATATTGACTTCCACCTACCTTACAGTTTGGTGGCAGCCTTGTTGGTAACCAAGATACTTTATTATTCTCAGTGCCTATGCCAGTTAATTGGTCAACGGAGTCCAGAAATAATAACAAAGGCTGTTGCTGCGTAGCCATCGTGAGGAGCTGCTTGAAATGAGCAGTTAATGGCACCAAATCATCTGGAATACTTTCAAACGGCAGAGCGAGATTGTATGAAATCTGAAATTAATATAGGTATTAAAAATTATTTAGATTTAAAAAAAAACCGACTGATATTTTTTATAAAAATATAAATGCCTATTATTTCTATTTTACATTGACCTAGACCAGCTCCATCTGATGCCGTGTGGTCAACAATTACATTCCCAAAGAGTGGTGACGATAGGCAAGTGGCCGTTCATAAAACTGTTGCCAAAATATTTAAAATAAAACTATTTTTACGGATTCTATCGCGTTTGGGAGGCTGTTCTACCGTGATCATGAACATTGTAAATTGTTCGAAACGTTGAGAAATTTAAAATCAAATACACACGCGATAAAATCCATAAAATAGTATCTATTTCAAATATGTAATAACTACTCGCATAAAAATCACAAGCCATTCGAAACTTTTACAATATGTACGATGGAAAAGCACATATTGCATTCATCTCATCATCTCAGCTCACAATATGTCCCACTATTGGGCTCGAGCCTTCTCCGTAATGGGAGGGAAATTGACCTACTATACCACGCTGGTCAGACGTGTTGGTATAGGGTTTTGTTTCGAGTTTTCCTTCTCTTGCATAGATTCTATATGCCTTTTGTATCCCTTAGTCGTTTCTTACGATCACCCACGGGTAAGATAGGGGGTGGTAATTTGTATTCTTACTCCGTCACCACACGTAAAATATATCCATATTGCATTATCATCAAGATTATTATCTCAGCTTCTACTTTTCACCGCTGGTCTCGAGACTCGTCAAGTATACACATACATACATACATACATATCATCACGCCATATCCCTTGCATGGTAGGCAGAGAGAACAGAGTGCCAGAGAACTCTATCCTTGCATACTTCACTCGCTTCCTCAACATTCATAATTCTCTTCATACACGCTCGCCGGTTTCGGAGACTCTTGACTCCACCTTCCTTCAGTACATGACCGATCTGGTCTAGGTAGGTTAGTCTCGGTCTCCCTCGGTACCTACATCCTTCCACTTTCGCATTGTATATCTTCTTAACCAGACGTTCGTTCGGCGTCAAGTATACAATTTTATTTTGAATCTTCCTACATTTGCATACATGTAACATGCATGTTATTTCCCTTAGTCGACTCTTGCGACGCCCAAGGGCAAGAAAAACAGTGAAGAAGTTCTGACTCTATCTTTACACGAACGCTTTTTGCTCATTAGATTTTTAAACTTTAAGTTCCATTCTCCGTTGATGATGTTCCATTTAATAAGATAGAATATAATGTTTACGCGAGTGTTACACATTTTAAATAAAACTACTTTTACAGATTCTATCGCGTTTGTATTTGATTTTTAATTTACCGACGTTTCGAACACTTTACAGTGATCATGGTCACGGGAGGACTAAGTTGTTTTACGTCCAAAAGTCATCATTATTACAGAAATTTATATCTACCCTATACATATAAATTATTATATATTAGTCATATTATATTAGAATAAATGTTAAGTTTTAAAGGTTTTTTAACCCAGGTATGTGAACTATAATAAAAAAAATGTTACAAAGATAACTTTGGTAGGCTATTTTTTTTTCTTAGAAACGGATCAAATACGTTTCAAAGTAAACATCTGTATGATTTAGTTTTGTAATATGTTTTGCTTTTCTTCCACGTGTAATATTTTTTAGATCAGATAAAGATTTAGTTGGATGAAAATGGATCAATGGGACGAATACAAGGGGAAGACCACGTCCTATTTTTCTGCACCAAATTGGAGAGGTGTTGACGAGAGATCTTGTTGAGAGTATGCGGAATCGTAATCGCAAATGAGTGTGAATGAAGCGATGGAAATATGCCAGGATCGTGGTTTGTGACAATCCGTAGTCTTTGCCTACCTCTCTGGAAAACAGGCGCGAGGTTATGTATATATGTATGATAATGGATTAAAATTCGTAAACTTCTTTAGATCAACTGCTTTTTGACTGAACAGATGACTTAGTGCTTAAGGTACCGAAATTTCGTGCCAGTACCATGGGTTCGATTCCCACGCAGTACAATATTATCTGCGAAGCGCAAAGTGCTGTTCTGAGTCTGAGTGTAATTTGTCTGCCTTAATTATCTGTTTGTAAAATTCTCCGCAATACAAGGATTATTATTACTTTAGTGGAAGGTGGTGCATTAAAAAAAAAAACAATTTTATACCAACATGATTATACAATATAGTTTTGTAGCCTAATTCATTTCATCTGCAATAAGTTCTAGAACGTAATAGAAGATTTATGAAATAATCCCTAAGTCATAAAAACAAAAACTCACCAGCGTTTACTTGCTTAAAAATTAGGATCATTGAGAGAATAAACAGAATCATTCTTCTGGAAGATTTATAAGACATTACGGCGATGGTCAACCCATTTGCCATGGCAATAATCTCACTAATGAATAGCTACACTATTATATATCAATCTATGAAGAAGGCATACCTATCAGTGCACGGTGAAATTCTGAATGATGGTGAGCAAAATAAAATGCTGTGTGATAGCGGCTACGAATACTACCAACCCTCACTTATGCTGCTTATGGAAGTCGACCGTTATAACGACCTGGGCCAACTGCATCTGATGTCGTTTGGTCAACAATTACATTCTCAAGGAAGGTTGACGTCTGGCAGGTGGCCGGTCATAAAACTATTGCCAATAACTTTTACAATATGTATTATGAAAGAAGAGTACATATTGTATTGACCCCATTTAATTGGGATAAGAATAGGGGAATGATGATAGTGAGCAAAATAAAATGAAATCTTAGAAGGGCAAGTTTCCATATCTTTTTTCACATAACTCGAATTACATGAGTCATTATTTTAGAAAGTATTAAATTATGAGTGCTTGCAGCTGTGTTGATATTTTATTCTAAGTATACCTGTTGACATATTGATATTAATGTAGGAGTCAGCGCACTAGAATCAGGCGTAGTACCGAGAAATCTGATAATGTTTGTAGGTTTCACATCTGCGAACCAAGTATCAAGTGACATCGCAGCACTTTTTGATAAAAGACTTGTCTTCCCACAACCACCTGAAAAGATAAAAAGTCTTTGTTATAAAAAAGATATATTTAATTTCATTTCTTTTATTGAATCTTTTTTATTTTCTTTGTCGTTTAAATAACAACAAGGTACAAATCTTAAGTTGTATTTTTTTTCAAGTTTCAATTTGTATGTACCATATATGATTCACGGCTTCTGTCTCTAAACAAAATATTTTTTTATCTTAAAAGTTAGATCAACATAGAATAATTTATATTGTCTAATAGATATACCATGTTTTATGCTCATATAATATGTATTTGGAACGTAATATGTCAGCTCCTCAATTTTTCCTTGTAGTTGTTAAAAACCATTTTTTGTTTTTTTTTTTTTGCGGTGGGCTATGGACGTTGCACCCCGCCAAATCGGTCCGGGGCGACGGAAGAGGCGGCGCGCAACCCCATTGACCCACCCTGCAAGCACCTCTTCTTCGCCGTGCGAGCGGGCCACCGGTAGTTGTTAAGAACCAGCTAGGGAGTTTTAAAAGAGTAAGTTGTACAGGGATCCTGGACAACTCACAACACCAATTGTGATCATCAACCTACAAAATTTATTGGACACCAATAAGCTGATAGTCGATTCCAAAAAGGACGTCGCGATAATGCATTCTAGAGATTAAGATGTATTTTTTTTAAAGCAATAAATATTGCCCAACATGCACTTCATATTAAATAAAACTAAGTAAATAACGCTTAAATCAAGTTTCTTAAATTAATAATTTTAATTACATATTTTTTGTCGCTTAACATTATGGTCCTACCACTATGACCTTTGTATTAAGTCTTATTCAATTAAATTATTTCACTTTTCAATATATGTTTATTACTTTTTGAATTATTGACGGATCGGAATCGAACATTCCATTCAAAAGATATTAGAAAATTAAAAATGTCAATAACAGGTTAAAGGTAAAAAATCTTAAACGTTTAAAAAAAATATACTTAAATGAAAATTAGTTTAAAGGATCTTTGTTTTTAATTTTGACTATTTGGACAAATTAAGCCATGTACATGTATAATTACATACTTATAAGTTTGATTATCTTAATTTATTTCAAAGTTTTATAAAAATCTTGTGCGAAGCTAGGACGGGCCTCTAGTGTATTATAAAAGCGTGGTTTTTTTTTGGTTTTTTTTTTAAACGAAACTTTTTTAAACAACTTTTTTTTTTCAAATTACTGAAATTTTGCATTTAATATGCTTGATTATTTATAAAAATCCGATTACGAGTGAAAAATGATGTCTGGGTTTTTATAAATAATCAAGCATATTAAATGCTAAATTTCAGTAATTTGAATAACAAGGGTGTGTCATTGTTTAATACAATTCTAACAACAAAGTTTGAAGTGTTTAGCCTATACAATGTATAAACATTATCGGGTAGATGGCACACGTCTCCTTAAAGACATAAATATGATACGATACTTTTTTATTTAGAAGCAGCCAATTCTTGGCATCCGATTTGATAGTAGCGACATAACCTTGGATGGTGAAGCACACTACGTAAAATTTTATTAACTCATGCTAAATTATAATCCAACTGGAACATCGATCTTGGCAAATTATTCCATTCTCTCGCCGCGTATGTTGTAAAAGGTGACATAAAACTTTTATTTCCCGCAAATTAAATGTCTAAAACATAAGAACAAAAACCAATTTATCTGGTGGACCTATTGTGGAGTGAGGATGGAGGAATTAAGTTATTGAGTTTCAACGCACACATTACAGAATGTAGTAACGTTATTTTTTTTTAATTGTAACACTGTATCAGATTAGATTTAGTAAGTACTTAACTAAAAACATAGGACTATCTATTGTGGTAGGACCACGCTGTGGACAGTTCTCTGTCTACAGCCGCGGGCCGGTCCGTCCGGGGTAGTACCACACTCTCGCAGAAGATCGACGTCTGAGTAATGGCAATGTGCTATTGCGCTTCGTTCGGTGAGCGAGAGAGCCGGAAGCCTAACTGGGGTGGGTTCAGGGTTGTATTGGTAGGCAGCGGCCTAGCTATACCATTGGCAAAGGTCCATGGGCGGCAGTGGCACTTACCATCAGGTGTGCTGTCTGCTCGTTTGCCGCCATAAGCAATAAAAAAAAAATACAAAAAAAAACTAATCCCGTTACATATTCCCAAAAGCGTAACGCCTGTAAATCTACTGTATTATGGCATCTAAACAGGTTGACGTAGACTTTTGCTGGGAGTTTTCTATCTATTTTTGGTAACTGTTAATATTCTTTAATCGATTTTACAATATTATTAATAAAGGTAGATATGGTATATTTTTATTCCATCACAACATAGAAAATAGTAATAACAAGAAGTCCAACGGGGTAGGTTTGGGTTATGGGGTTGTATTTGTAGGCAGCGGCCTAGCTCTTAGTATTGCCAAGGTCCATGGGCGGCTGTAACACTTACCATCAGGTGTTCTGCTTGCTCGTTTGCTAGTGGCAAGCAATAAAAAAATTGTAACATTTAATTACTTAAACCTATATATTATATAAATACGCACCTTCACCGTACAACACCAAAGGTTTATCTGATTGGTTCTTCATATAATCCTCAATGAAATTGAGATCTGGCTCCCTGCCGTGGAATACCTTTACAGAGTTATTGCAAGCATGTAAATGCTGCAGTATTTCTGTTACGATGACACCTGTAGCACTGCTATCTTCTTTACGCATTGCCCTGGAATCCGAAAGTGATTAATACTTTTTTTTCTAAATTATGAGTATGTTATTCCACAGTCTTTTTGTCCGTGATCTTTTTATGTTTATTTTAATTATTATGTTGGTTTGTTTACAAAATTAATGTTCTTGAAGTGGCTTTATTACAGTTGGTTAAAGCTTGAAGAGCGCAATTCATGTGTCATAGATGTTGAGCGACAACATATCTTTTGGGGTTTCTTCTTGGCGCTGGTGGTCTTGTTGTTGGTGAAACCCTTCTACTTATAGATGTTGCTGTCCTCTGTGATGTAGTGATGATGATAATGATGTCTGTGACGTTTTATTTTATGATGTGTTTAATTTGGAAGTCTATGTCTTGGTTGGTGGTAATTGACTCCATGCTTGTGTTGACTTTAGTTTATTGGGCTAGTAGACCAAGCTCTTTCATTACCCTAGTGATTAATACTCAGAAGAGTGGGGCAACGGAATGGATAGAAAAGTTAAGAAGTGAACGTTTGTCATGTTATGGACATGTGATGAAACGGGAGAAAACTAATATTGTGAAGAAAGTTTTAAGTATGAATGTTGAATCCTTTAGAAGTAATGGAAGATCAAAAAAAAGATGGATAGACTAAGTGAAATATGACATGGATAGACAGGGAGTGACCATAGAGATGACATCTGATAAGAATAAGAATAAGAATAAGAATAAGAATAATTTATTTGCTAAAATATGAGTAATATAAAGTTGACAATATATATTTACATGAACGTTTCAGTCATATTATACCAATAATAGGTGTGCAAATGTTTGATGACAAGGACTTTAGATCCTAAATGGCATAATTGCAAGCATTTAACAAATAGTATTTAGCAAAAGTCTTATATAATATTAAATTTTAAAACAAATATTAAATCAATTCAGTTATATAATCTGTTAAATTATAGTAGCATTTTTCAATTAAATATTTTTTAAGTTTGTCTTTAAATGTATTAAAAGAAGTAACATTTTTTAGGGGCCTTGGCAATTTGTTATATATAAGCGGCGCCATACAATATACGCTCTTGTGCATTAATGATGTATTTGACATTCTTACACACAATCTATCGTTGTCACGTCGATTACGCGTACTATAATCTGACATTTTTTTAAATAATTGTGGATTACTTTTTACAAAAACAGCTACTTCGAAGATATAAAGTGATGGAAGAGTTAATATTTTATGTTTTATAAAGTATGGTTGACAAGTGTCAGATGGCTTTAATCCAAACATAGCTCTAACACATCTCTTTTGTGACCTGAATATAATTTCTTTATTGGTAGAGTTCCCCCAAAATATAACACCGTATCTCAGAATTGAGCCAACTATACCATGATATGCGGTTAATCTGGCATCTACCCCTAATATTGGTGCTATTTTATGTAACATATAAGCTGCTTTATTCATACGTGTGCTTAAAGATTCTAAGTGTGCTTTCCAATCTAATTTCCTATCTATTAAAAGCCCCAAGAATTTACTTGTGCATACTTGCTCTATAGCATTATTATTGAAAGAAATATTAAAGTCGTTGTTTACTGCTAATCTTTGACTGAAGAACATAATTTTCGTTTTATCCAGATTTATCCTTAAGTTATTATTATACAGCCATGTAATTATTGAACTTATAGTAGAATTTATTTTAGCTTCAAAATTTTCATTACTAGAACAGCTAATAGTTACCGTACTATCATCTGCGAAAAGGGTCATGCTATTGGTAGTTATTTTAGGTAAGTCATTGATATAAATTATAAATAGCAACGGTCCCAAAACACTTCCCTGTGGAACACCATATGATACTGTTCTTTGTTTAGATCTATAGATATGCTCCTGTTTAGTTTCACAATTAAATTTAGTTATTTGTACACACTGCTTCCTGTCTTTTAAATAAGATTCAATTAATTGTAAAACATTCCCCCTTACACCATACTTATTTAGTTTATTAAGTAAAATGTCATGATCCACATAGTCAAAAGCCTGTGTCATATCACAGTACACTGCACAAACTGGGTTTCTTTTATCTACATTTACTATAACCTCATTTAAGAAATCATAAATTGCCATGTTTATGGTCTTACCTTTACGAAATCCTTTTTGATTATCAGTAAGAATCTCATACTTCTCTAAATATTTATATACCTGTTCATAAATATATTTTTCATATACTTTTGAAAGAACAGGCACAAGTGCAATTGGTCTGAAAGATTCTAAGTATTGATTGTTCACATTTTTTTTTAGTGGTTTTATTATAGCTCTCTTTAAATGTTTTGGGTATATACCAGCAGAAATACACAGATTCAATATATAACTTAAATGATGACTAATGCTATCAGCTACATATTTAATAACCTTTGTAGTAATACCATCATGTCCCACACTATTGGTATTTTTCAGTGATTTTATTATTTTTAGTATATCATAATATGAGCTGGGTGCCATGAATAAAGAGTTGCTTTGTATGGGTATATTAGATGTGACATTTTTACCTTTAACCGCTAGTGGTTTAATTTTTTCAATATAATAATTATTAAAAGTTTTAGCGATTAAAACTGGATTAGTTTCTATCTTATCACCGATCATAATACGTGATATACCTTCTCTGGGTATTATAAATTTTGAATTGTTTATAATATCCCAGGTAGCTTTTGTTTTATTCAAAGATGTATTTATTTTATAAGAATTCTGAGCTATATGTAATATATGTATAATGATAGGCTATATGTAATATATGTATAATGATAGGACTATATGTAATAAAAAGAGGACATATTGCCTCTACCCCAAGTGATTGGGATGAGAATAAGATGGTGGTGTCATCAATTTTGTCTTAGGTGTTACCTAAAATTTAAGTCTCTTAGCTATTTTTTTTTTGTTACTTAGTTGTTAGCCTCAGATGGATATGACAATGGATTTACCCGGACTGTGAGGGAGCGCTGACGGCTCTCAACCCGATAAACTGTAGGAGACAAAGGGAGGTTTATATAACGGAGAGTCATGAGTCACTTGCCAGGGTGTTCTTTGTTGATTAAATATATAATATTTTCCATAAGATTGCTAGAGTTCATTCTCCTGACGTTTCTTTAGCTTAATTTTCCAACTTCTTCACCCAGAGTTAGGGCTTGATTGCTATCTTATTCTTAAACCTCTACGTATGAGCTCCACCCCCAAAATTTTAGATGGCATCTAAGGTACCGTAGACAACTATATAACATTCATCTTTTTCTTCCCATATTTCCTATTGTTAGACTCTGTGTTGACTGTCAACCTTCTCTACGGGGACATTGATATTGACCTATTATACCACGCTGGTCAGGTATAGGCATAGGTCTTTATGTCGAGTTTTCTTTCATCATAACATTGGTGTTTCATCATTATCATCATCATTTCAGCCTATCGCCGTCCACTGCTGGACGTAGGCCTTCCTCATTGTACGCCACAGAGTGCGGTCCTATGCCGCCTGCATCCATTGACGCCCAGCAACTTTCACCAGGTCGTCTGTCCACCTAGTACGTCCTACACTGCGTCGTCCGGTAAGTGGTCGCCTCTCTAGAACCTTTTTTCTCCAACGGTTTTCGGTTCTTCGAGCGATGTGGCCTGCCCATTGCCACTTCAGCGTGCATTGCAACATTGGTGTTAAATAATTTTAAAAAAAAATAGCACCTAAAATTATATAGGTAAATGAAATAACTTTAACATTATGCGTTATTTTATTGCGTTAGGTTTTATTTAAATTTTATAGGTATAGTGATAAAAGGGCATTCATATTTATATCTGACGAAATATTACAATTCTAATATATGAAAATTATGCTAACAGTCAGTATACGCACTATGCGCAAGCAATGCAATTTGCAAAATTAATTTCTGAACTCAATCTAGAGCATTTGCATGTGAATTGTTCAAATTGAAGTAAATTCCATTAATAGCATCGTCATATTCGATCGAATATGAACAGCAATAGCTGGCTTTAATTTAAATATAAGATCATATACAAATTTTGCTGGTAACTGCTGTTATGATGTGTATAATTAAGAAATAAGGTACGACTACTTTTTTTTTAATTAAAATTCTAATAAGAGATATGAGGAATATGCTTAAGTACAAGCTACAGAAGTCTCTTAAGCTTTTTATCTCGCGGACTTGAGAAAATTGAGACATACGCCCTTTTCAATCTTGTAATTTTATGTAAATAAATGTACATAAACATATTCTATGCTATTCAAAAATTATTGGTCAATAATTAACATGTTTTCCTCCAATATAAAAGTTTTATTTCCATCATATGTTCTTAAGGATTGTCTAGTCTTTATGGTACCATGCCCAAAGGGTAAAACGGGGCCCAATTACTAAGATCCCGCTGTCCGTCCGTCTGTCACTATGCTGTATCATGAATGTGACAGATAGACAGTTAAAATTTTCACAGATGATATCTGTTGCCGCTATAACTTAAAAAAAAAACAGAATTAAGGGGCTACCATACAACAAATACGATTTTTTGCCGTTTTTATAGATAATGGTACGGAACCATTCATGCGCGAATCCGACTCGCTCTTGGCCGGTTTCTTTTATGTAGTTTTTTTTATTTATTTCAGCTGATGGCCCAGCATGGCACTGTACTAATTACTTCCATCTAATCGCATATTTGTTCATGAAATATGAGATATGATGTTGCTAGAAAACAAATTATCTATTCTAGAAACCGTCTTCATTTGATTTCTGTTGTATAGCTTAATTACCAGCGATTGAGCTATCAAAATCTAGGAAAAACATATCTACTGACCTGTCAACGAGTTTTATGATGTTCTTGTAGAAGTGAGATATAAAGTGGTTCAAATATTCGCCATGACTTTCAGTATCCAGACCCTCGCGTCCAATCCATTCAACTGTGTATCTAATGAAAGAATTAAATGAGACCTGATTACCCTACTACAGCTAAATAGTCATAAGGAATAATTTATGAAATTAAAATGGCAATAACAGTAGTATCGGTGATGGTATGGTGAATATTCACCAGCATTTGGCAAGAGAGGGATATCCCTCTCTTGCCAAGTAGGTATAATCATTATTTCAGCTCACATATCCTCCACTACTGGTCGAGCTTCCTTCTCAATAAAATTTACTCACTATACCACGCTGGTCAGATAGAAAGATAAAGGGTTTTATTTCGGATTTTCTTGCTCTTGTCACCTCAATGCGTACTCTTATTTCTTTAAAAATATTGCAAAAGTTTTATGACTCGCTACCGCCGTGAAGTCAACCGTTCTTTTGAAGGTAATAACTGACTAGACAACGTCAGATACATTAGGCCCAGGTCGATTTTGAGTTTCACTTATGACATCCTCGACCGAGGTAGGAAATGGTAGTATTTGTGTATAATAAACAATAGCCTTTGAAATTAAACGAATGTTTAAATTGAAAAATATACTTTTGAATGTTAGTAGTTTCAATCTTCTCTGGCAATCTAACATCCCTGAGATCAGCCAAAAGCTTCGATGCTTCAGCGTCCAAGTTTCTATTAAGAATATCGACGAAGTTGCTTGCTTTCTTCAGATTCTGGAGGTTGATGTTATTGATATATCTGACATAAGCCAGGCAGTGATTTTTTGTGTTTTTTACATTAAGAATTCCATTGATAACTTCGCGTTCAGTTACTGTAATTTAAAAGTTAAACCAGGTTATGAAATACAAAAATAATGATTTTTATTATCAAAAGAATATTTTTCCGTGCAACGACGGAGTAAGGACACAGTTCTTCAATTCCTATCTTCCCCGTGGATGTCTTAAAAAGCGACTAAGGGATATAATATGCATATAACATCTATGCAAGAGACGGCAAATTCCAAATAAAATTCTATGCGAACCCATCTAACCAGCTTGATCTTGGTAAGTCAATTTACTTTCTATTCTAGAAGCGGCTCAAATCCAGCAGTGCCACGTATGTAGGCTGTGATGGTGACTATAAAAACAATTTTAAATTATCCATTACTATTTCATTATAAAAATAATTGCGAATATATAAATTAGTACCAGACACAGAACTTGAACCTATATCTATTGCAGATCCATTAATATTGCCTAATTAAGCTGATATGGCAGCTACTTAAAGTAACTATAACATCGTTGAAGATTTTCATCTTTACAAGTAACGCTTCTTTATACACGGAGTAATAAAACGTTCCTCATTAAAATTCCTATCACTTACCAGACATAAAATAATTATGCATAGTGTCTTTGTCAATTTTTCCAGAGTTGAAGAGCTGGAGGGAGGCCTTACGGAATAGCTTTTGCATCTTGCCAAGTGTATCCCACCATACCGCTTGGTCCTCGGCTTGTAATTTTGGAACTCTCTGAAAAATATATTATTATACTTCTTGTATGTCTATATACTTACTATAGTCTATCTAATCTAAGAAGTGTGAGTAATTAATAATCGGTTTATTTTTTTATTTTTCAAAAAGGAGATGAAATATTAAGTGCTAGTTTAAAACTAAACAAATTTAATTATTTATAAATACCCGATTACGAAACGAAAAATGATATCACAAGCGGGGTTCGAACCCGTACCTATTGGGAATCCGGCCCAACCGTGCTGCCACTTACACCATCGTGAACTATTTTAGGACATGCAAATTTCGATTCATATTATATCTTACGTCTTCAAGGTGACGTATGCCATCTATCGGACAATGTTTACACATTGTATAGGCTTAATACTTCAAACTTTACAGTTAGAATTGTATTAAACGATGACACAACCTTGTTATTCAAATTACTGAAATTTTTAGCATTTAATATGCTTAATTATTTATAAATACCCGATTACGAAACGAAAAATGATATCACAATAGGACATGCAAATTTCGAGTCATATTATATCTTAAGTCTTCAAGGTGACGTATGCCATCTATCGGACAATGTTTACACATTGTATAGGCTAGGGCTAGGCATTGTAGGTGCATAATTAGTCATGCACAGGCAGATAAAACGCAAGCAGATAAACCGCTGCTAGTGAAGGGGACGTAGGAATATATTAACCTCTCTGACCGGCTTGCTATTGTAGGCTAATTTCCCGCTTATTTTAGAGAGGGGTTAGACGCCATATTGTGTTTCACCTATATTTTTTATAAATACCCGATTACGAAACGAAAAATGATGTCACAAGCGGGGTTCGAACCCGCACCTATTGAGAAGCCGGCCCAACCGTGTTGCCACTTACAAAATAAAGTTTGAAGTATTAAGTCTATACAATGTGTAAACATTGTCCGATAGATGGCATACGTCACCTTGAAGACGTAAGATATAATATGAATCGAAATTTGCATGTCCTAAAATAGTTCACGATGGTGTAAGTGGCAGCACGGTTGGGCCGGATTCCCAATAGGTGCGGGTTCGAACCCCGCTTGTTATATCATTTTTCGTTTCGTAATCGGGTATTTATAAATAATTAAATTTGTTTAGTTTTAATCTAGCACTTAATATTTCATCTCCTTTTTGAAAAATAAAAAAATAAACCGATAAATTTCAGTAATTTGAATAACAAGGTTGTGTCATCGTTTAATACAATTCTAACTGTAAAGTTTGAAGTATTAAGCCTATACAATGTGTAAACATTGTCCGATAGATGGCATACGTCACCTTGAAGACGTAAGATATAATATGAATCGAAATTTGCATGTCCTAAAATAGTTCACGATGGTGTAAGTGGCAGCACGGTTGGGCCTGATTCCCAATAGGTGCGGGTTCGAACCCCGCTTGTGATATCATTTTTCGTTTCGTAATCGGGTATTTATAAATAATTAAGCATATTAAATGCTAAAAATTTCAGTAATTTAAATTTAATTATTTCATCATAAAATCTATTCATCATATTTAGTAGGATTAGGTTAAGCAAAAACAAAAACTAGATTTGAAAATAGCTATTTCTTCAGAATCATTAGTATTACTTGAATTATCACCGTCGCGAACATTAATAATTATATCCTTATCATGAAAATAGTCGAAACGTACATCTCTGTCAAAATCTATATTCGATTAAATATATTAATCTAATATTTTTACCGACTATTTAGATATTCGTGAATTGGAAGTTGTCAAGCACTACTATTTAGAACGTTATGACGTGATATTGTAAGATCGGCCATAATAATTACTATTTACAATGTTATTTTAATTTTAAATTAGTTTTACGAGTTTCAACATTACATTATTGTACAAGAAACTCACTCGCAACATTAATTATGTAAATAACTTAATATTTCTTTAAAATTTCAGATTTATTGTTTGCAATCATGTGTATACGTTTGACCAAGGTTATTGTGTATTAAAAAATGCGAAACGTCAAAATGCACTTCTTAGATTAGATGAACTATAGGAATATTAACAGTGCTTACATTGGTCTTGGGTGTCGCAAAGAATGACTAAGAGCTTTACGTCGATCTGACCCAACTCTATCTGATGCCATCTGATAAATTTTGTTTAAAAAGCGGGTTGAGGTTATAGAAGGCAATTTATGATCGTCATCATCTCAGCTTATATGTTACACTGGTGGGCTCGAGCCTCCTCCGTAATGGGAGGGACATTGATCTACTATGTACACCAAGCTGGGCAGGCGTGTTAGTATAGGGTTCTGTTTCGAGTTTTGCTTCTCTTGCATAGATGCTATATGCGTTTTATATCCCTTAGTCGTCTCTTACGATCATCTACGGGTAAGATAGAGGGTGGTGAATTGTATTCTTGCTCCATCACCACACGGAGGGGCAGTTGGCGAGTGCTAAAATTATTGCCAAAACTTAAGCAATTTATAAGATTGAAAAAGGATAGATATTGCGTCGTCCTTAAGCACTTAAGATAAAAGTAAGCTGGTTATGATATAGCCTCATACTTTTATCTTCGCAAGAATAAGTACAGAAGTCTTACTATTCTTGTGATTTTTAATTTTTCATCAACTAACCCTTCACTGTCCGTTTATTTCTGAAATTACCCTCCCCAAAGGAAAGGGATGTCTAAGCAAGTATTAAAGTCCTCACAGTACTAAAGGATGATGACATATTTCTTGTATTTTTCCACCCTACGCTAAGGAAATAACCGTTGTATTACGGAGATCTTTACAGAGCATGTAGTTAATGCAGACAAATTACATCCAAACTCAGAATTATACTTTATGTATCGCACAAACTATTGTAGGGCATGAGAATTGAACCCACGGTACTGGCACGGAAGGTAGGTATCTTAACCACTACGCCATCTATGCAGTCCCATTCTTGAACTATCACCACATGGTTTCTTGTAGGTATATTTGATGAAAATAGTTTTGAGAAATAAAATTAATGTTACGGTCAAGTCATCGCTCTTACAGAGTTTTATGGGTACAAATCATCGCTATTACAGAGTTTTATGGATCCAAGACATCGCTATTACAGAGTTTTATGGGTACAAGTCATCGTTATTACTGAGTTTTATGGATACAAGTCATTGCTATTACAGAGTTTTATGGGTACAAGTCATCGTTATTACTGAGTTTTATGGATACAAGTCATCGCTATTACAGAGTTTTATGATTACAACAAGTCATCGCTATTACAGAGTTTTATTATTACAACAATTCATCGCTATTACAGAGTTTTATCGATACAAGTCATGGCTATTACTAAGTTTTATGGGTACAAGTCATCGCTATTACAGAGTTTTATAGGTACAAGTCATCGCTATTACAGAGTTTTATGGATACAAGTCATCGCTATTATAGAGTTTTATGGGTTCAAGTCATCGCTATTACTGAGTTTTATAGGTACAAGTCATCGCTATTACTGAGTGTTTTATGGGTACAAGTCATCGCTATTACAGAGTTTTATGATTACAACTAGTCGTCGCTATTACAGAGTTTTTGGTATTCATCATCAACGTCTTCCTCATATATCAATTACTTGGGGTTGATGCAATATGTACTGCATTTCCATCGTACATATTGTAAAACTTATTGGCTTTAGTTCTATGACTAGCCGGTTGCCTGACGACAACGCTCTTTGGAAATATAATTGATGATTAAATGGCATCAAGTAGAGTTCGATCGGGTTGATATAAAACTCGCAGTCGTCTTTTACAACACTTACAAGTAATGTAAGGGTTGGTAGTATTCGTAGCCACTATCACATAGCACGGTAATATTCAAAGTAGTATTCCGTACTTATCTCTGACCTTAGTAGTTTTATTTCAAATGTATATTATATTTTAAACTAATATTCGTGTAAACATAAAAATGTTGTAGTTCTATAAACATCACTAAGAAACACATAGCTAATTTTTGATCATCATTCATCATCATCATTCTCTTGCTCTTATCCCAATTGCTTGGGGTCGATGCAAGTGTGTACAAGTATGTACATAGCTCATACATTTTGCAAAAGTTATTGGCAATACTTTTATGATCGGCCGCTTGCCTGACGTCAAGCCTCCTTGTGAATAATTGTTGACTGGCGTTAGCCCAGGTCGATATAAAGCTCTTAGTTGTCTTTTACGACATCCACAAGCAAAGTAAGGGTTGGTAGTATTCGCAGCCGCTACCACACAGCACTTTTGATCATCATTCTGGTGGTAAAATAATATTTTTTTATTTAGTCCTTGGACCTTTAAATAGTACAAAATTAAAGTTGAAGCGAATCGTTCTTATAACTCGATTTCTTTATAAAATACTAGCTTCTGCCCGCGGCTTCGCCCGTGTAAAAGGTTACTTTCCTAAAGTTTTTCACCCCCTATTTTTATTTTACCCCTTAAAGGTAAATTTTTACAACATATTAATGTAATATTTATTTATATCTAATCAATAACCTAAAAATAAGTTTCAAGCTTCTGGCTTTAAAAATGACGATACTTCCTTACAACTTTTCATCCCCCTTTACAATCCTTTTTTGCATTAAAAAGTAGCCTATGTCCTTTATCAGGCTCTAGACCTCTGTGTTCCAAATTTCATTTAGATCGGTTAAGTAGTGTTGGCTTGAAAGAGTGACAGACAGACAGAGTTACTTTCGCATTTATAATAGATATTAATAAGGATTTAATGTCACACTTATGTTAGTTATACTCGTTCCAACCATTTATTTAAAAGTGCATTTATTCAAAGTTAATAATTGCGTATAATGAAACAGTTACGTCCTAAAGCATGTGTCAAAAGTAAAATAAATGGTTGGAAGTTGGAACGAGTATAGTTAGTTTGTGTCATACGCGCGCACGCACAAATGAATAGAGAATAGCGGCGTAGTATCACGGCATGACCACATTTGCCTTAGTACCTACCTAACCCAATCTATCATTTCCAGTAGTCGACATAATTTTACTGCCAAGGCGCGCAAAAAGATGTTTCATATCACAAAATTTCAATACCTATCTATTATATATAGGTATAGTATGTTATTAACAAATCGTGATGATTGATGTATTTTTGACAGCACTATGCTGTCAAAAATACAACAATCATCAACGATGACTGCCCTCACGTCTTTACTTGTGTTCGGGTCGCACAATCGGCGATCATAGATTTCTGGCCATATTTCTGTAGTGCGCCCGGTTGCTACCTGACCACAGCACTGCGCACTCTTATCGTTCTAACTTTTGAAATATTGTACCAAACGACATGCGGTAAAAAGCAAAAAATATGTACTTTAAATATCAAAAGCAATAAAAGCATTTGTTTGCATAAGAATCAATTAGTTACTATAAAATGTGCATCGACAATAAATACCAAATTATTTTGAATTTTAATTTACTATATTAACGATAAATGCTTAAATATTAAAAATAGATATATGCTGTCGCGGACTTTTTTGTAAAACTATTTAAGAGGTACATTTCCACAATACATAACATTTGTCTAACTATCAAGATATTTGCAGCGTATGCAAAGATAACTCGCAGATGGGTGATTGTTTCTGTCTTAAGCGATTTTTATCGTTATATTTTAGCCAATTTACAAAATATCTTTATAAATTATAGCCTATGTGTTATTCTGATGTGTAAGCTAATATAGCTTAATATACTGTAAAGTTTCATCAAAATCAATTCGGTAGTTTTTGCGTGAAAGAGCAACAAAGATGTTCACATCCATACATTATTACAAACTTTCACGTTTATAATATTAGTAGGATATCAACTGATATATTCTTACCTTATTATTAAAATTAATGAGTATTGAAGATATCGGTTGCAATACGGATACAGGTGGCACAGCGTTCGAGTCCTTTTTGTACCATGTATCAAGTAAAATTACATCGACACCACCGGCGACCAACTCGTCTCTTAACATCTGAAGTTCCGATGAAAGCACGTAAGTGGGTATTGGCCTGAAAATTTATATGTTTTTATACATTATTATATATAATTCTTCTGTACGTGTGTTGACAGTGAACTCCTCCTCTATCTATTTAAGCGGCGCTCAGTCACTCATTCATATATATAAAAAGTTTATCTGTTTGATAATAAATATGAATTATTGAAAATCAGCAGACCAAAAACAGAATACATGTTTTGCAATTTCGGCGGTCTCTCCAATTTTACACCCATAGATGGAGTACCTATTCCAGTATGCTCGAACTTTCGATACCTCGGTTCTCTTATCCAAAGCGACGGCGACCTGGATCGTGCGGTGAAGCACAGAATAGATGTGGGATGGATGAAATGGCGGCAGGTCACGGGTACAACATGCGAAACCCAAAGTACCCCATAAATTAAAGGGCCAAATATATAAAACCCTAATAAGACCTGCTGTACTGTATGGATCAGCATGTTGGGCGACAAAAGCGACGGATGAGAGACGACAGCATGTAGCGGAGATGCGAATGTTGAGATGGATGTGTGGTGTAACAAAAATGAATAAAATAAGAAATGAACATATAAGAGGAAGTTTGAAAGTTGCGCCAGTGACGGAAAAGTTAAGGAGTGAAAGATTGACATGGTATGGACATGTGATGAGACGGGATGAAAGTAATGTTGTGAGGCAAGTTTTAAGTATGAATGTTGAAGGCTTAAAAGGTAAGGGAAGACCGAAGAAAAGATCGATGGACTGCGTAATACATGACATGGATAGACAAGGAGTGACCACAGAGATGATGTCTGACAAAGTTATATGGAAGGAGAAGACATGTTGCGTCGACCCCAAATTAATTGGGATAAGAGCAAGTTGATGATAATGATGATGAATAAATATGAATTAGGTATCTATGCGGTGATGCAGTAAGAATCCAATTCAACACCACCGGCCTAACTGTACCTCTAGTATTGCAAAGATCCATAAGGTATTAGTACTTATCATCAGGTATGCTTGCACGTTTGCCTCCATACGTAATAAACAAAAAGAAAAAAATACAAACAATAAAACATAGAACTTCCTCCTTTTTGAAGTCGGTTAAAAAAGAACTTATCAACACCAAATATGGTGATGATGGTATTCTCCCTATTTTGGCGAGACCAATGTCATGTAGATGGATACTTAATGGACTTCCTCTTACCGATATCCATACTTTTGACCTAAGAATACAACAAAGTTTGGTCCCATGGACAGTCGCTGGCAGTTCTTGATCTCTCTCATACAGAGTTCTGTAGTCATATGATCATCAGTAGCTTCATCACGCACTCCCCAACGCATATCCACCACCTGATTATAACAGAAAATTTAATAGTTCAAATAAGTATAAACAGCTATTTGAACTGTCAATTGCTAATATTTTATCAAGTGATAAATTTTTAAAGGCGCCATTATAGTCCGCCACATATAGAGAGAAAGACCATGTGAGGGTTGTTTGTTAACCCGCTCGGTCAGGCGCAATTATCAAGAAATTGGTACCAGTGGTCGATGTAATGGTGATTAGGAGAGAAGAAAAGAAAAGGTGCGCCATGACATAGAAAAGAATTGGCGTTATGATTTTTTTAACAAAATAATATTAACAAATGCTTAGCTTGACCGTTATGGTACAATAATAATAATCTGTTACGTAAACAGTATAATATATGTACATTATCATCATTCTCCTACTCGAATCTCAATTACTTGGGTCAATATAATATGTACTCTTCTTTCATAGTACATATTGTAGAAGTTATTGGCAATAGTTTTATGACCGCTGATGGCACACATCTCCTTAAAGACGAAAATATAATACGATGCGAGAATTGAATGTCCTACAATAGTTCACGGTGGAGCAAGTGGCAGCACGATTGGAACGGATTTCCAATAGGTGTGGGTTCGAATCCCACTTGTGACAATAATTTTTCACTTAGAGTATTATTTTGCTATGGATCTTATTTGTATAGGTTTATCGATCGCAATTGGCGATTGAAGACTTATTGTGACGATTTAATACAACGAATCCAACTTTTAATGTACTCGTATATATTATATTAATTTTAAGAAGGAACAGGTAAGTGGGCTACTGCTCACTAGCACTACCGTGCTATCCTACGAAATTGGTAATATCAGCTGTAATCGTTCGTTTTGTCAGCACTGTGACCCACATTCATCGAATGTTGAAAATATATCGACATTAGACCATTTTCCCATACTATTATGTGGAAATTAAAAGTATAATTATCATGGATGTCGAGAAATCGGTACTCGTTGTCGGCCTAGGGTATGTAGAGCAAGCCTGTTAACAAAAAAAAATATAAACGTACGATATTTCTTTTTTAAATAATTTCACCAACACCTCTCACTATTTCCAATACCGAATATAACTGAAACGGACTTTTAAAAGCTACAGTTAACTGTATAACAACCACAATATTAGCTTTATTTCCTGTTCGAACTCATAAGCCGTACTGAAATTCAATACGCTACTCAAGTACTCAATCTATGCCCCCCCCCTTAGTTTCAAACACAATCCGTAAATAGCAAGCGCAAACACAAGCCATAGGAATTGTAAACATTTACAAAATGCTAGGCACCCTCGCATAGTTATTTTGAGTGACGGATACTAAACCCACGTACGTACTGCAACTGGAAACATTGATTTACAAAACTGTATGTTATAAGCTTATTTATATTTTATAACTATTATATTTATTAGATTAGTCAGCGTTGAATTTGTGAATACTATTTAATTGCGAGAATAAACGATATAGTCCGAAGGATTAGTACGTGTGGGTATGCAGAAAAGAGCATGAAATTAAAATTAAAGCGGTCGAAATGCGATCTCTTTTTTTTTTTTTTTTTTGGTAGGCTATGGCCTGGTCACACGTCGCCCGCAACGTCCGGGGCGACGGAAGGGGAGCGCGTGGCCCCCTAACCCGCATTATTCCCTCCCCATCGCCATTGGGCCGGCCACTGGTACCGCTTCCTTGCCTTCCGTGGCCAGCCCGGCGGGTTACCCTTTCGGGTACCATTTCCAGTCGACGCCCCAGCTAACTGCCGGAGCGTCGCCCTCACGCGGTCAGCCTCTCTGCGGTTGAAGGACTATTCCCCGGTCCAGTCACCCGCGGCCTCGGCTAGGGCGGCATTAGGCGCAGATACTGGCGCCTACGCTCACCGAAGAGGATTTCCTCTCGGAGTCGCCCCGCCGTCTCCTTCCGCGAGACAACTGTCTCGCAGAAGGCGGCGACCGCGTCCCAGTTCCTGACGCTGTCGAGCATCGCCTTAGCGATGGTCGGCAGCGCCAGGTCGGCACCGATGATCGCGACGAGTTCACGGCGCTGCTCTGCCCAGGCCACACAGACCTCGAGCGTGTACTGCGCAGTGTCCTCGTCGCAATCGCAGTGGTGGCAGGACGGTGTCCTCTCCCTCCTCACGACCTCTCTGTTCTCTCTGCCTACCCTGCAAGGGATATGGCGAGATGATATGTATGTATGTAATTAGTACATTGAAGTGGCAATAGGTAAGCTACATTGCTCCTCGAACCAATGTTGATTCCGAAATACGAAAACTCGCAGAGTAATGGATGTAATGTAACCGATATAACAAGAAGAATGAGTACGTTGAAATAGCAATGAGCAGGCCATGTTATTCGATAAATCAAATAACCGCTGGGGAAGAAAGTGGGTGATCGTACGAGATGACTAAGAGATATAAAACGCATATAACATCTATGCGAGAGAAGGAAAGCTCGAAACATAACCCTATACCAAAACGTCTGACCAGCGCGGTATAGCAGGTTTATTTTCCTCCCATTACCGAGTAGGTCCGAGCTTAACAGTGAGAAATTTACGGGCTATGATGATGATCAAGAAAGTGGAGACCATGTAATGGATGACGCAGTGTAAGACGATACCTATGAGATGGATTGACGACATTAAGAATGGCGCAAAAAGTTCTTGCGTGCAAATGGCACAGTACTATTCTGAGTGGCATTCTCATACGTACATACATATCATCACACCATATCCCTTGCAGGGCAGGCAGAGAGAACAGAGTGCCAGAGAACCATATCTTTGCATACTTTACTCGCTTCCTCAACATTCATAATTCTCTTCATAAACGCTCGCCGGTTTCGGAGACTCTTGACTCCACC
Organism: Lymantria monacha; assembly: GCA_905163515.2. Taxonomy (NCBI): domain Eukaryota; kingdom Metazoa; phylum Arthropoda; class Insecta; order Lepidoptera; family Erebidae; genus Lymantria; species Lymantria monacha. The sequence goes on along the minus strand of LR991107.1, from coordinate 4,690,296 downwards.
TTCCTTCGGTATGTGACCAATCTGGTCTAGGTAGGCGGGTCTCGGTCTCCCCAGTACCTACATCCTTCCATTGCGTGGCATTCTAGTTAAGACTTATGTCCAAAAGTGGATGTCTGGAGACTGATGAATGGATGTTTATATTTAATTATAAATTATTTAATTACTAGGTGATTCAATAGACGTTCTTCTGTACATATTTTTAAATAATATCTGACTGAAATAAGTTTATTTGTGTCATATAAAAAAGACAGAGATGATCAGTGAGACTGGGGGTCATAAGCATTTACAATATACAACATCTCTCTGAAAAGGACTCAATATTAGCCGTATTTGCAACATTTTATTTCGTAGTTGATTGACAGTTTCCTGTTGTCGTGGGCCGGTCCGGGTAGTACCACACTCTAACCAAAAATCGATGCCCATGCAGTAGCAATGAGCTGCTGTGCTCGGTGAGCGAGAGAGCCGCAAGCCAAAATTTCTGGGTGGTTTTGGGATTTTCATAGGTAGGCAAAGGCTTAACTCTACCCCTGGTATTGTAAAGCGCGGCATTAATACTTACCATCAGGTGTGAACTCCGAAACGAACGAAAGCGTAAGGGTGTATTGATCCATCGTATTCTTTATTTGATAGATTATTTGAATAAAAGATTTAAAAGATTATTGTATTGTAAATACATACATACATACATATCATCACGCCATATCCCTTGCAGGGTAGGCAGAGAGAACAGAGTGCCAGAGAACTCTATCTCTGCATACTTCACTCGCTTCCTCAACATTCATAATTCTCTTCATACACGCTCGCCGGTTTCGGCGACTCTTGACTCCACCTTCCTTTAGTACATGAACGATCTGGTCTAGGTAGGTTAGTCTCGGTCTCCCTCGGTACCTACATCCTTCCACTTTCGCATTGTATATCTTCTTAACCAGACGTTCGTTCGGCATTCTTTCCACATGTCCGAACCATCGGAGCATGCCCTTTCGCATCTTTACACCAATACTCTCTTTCATACCTACTCGCTCTCTTACGTCGTCGTTACGAATGCGGTCGGTCAGCCTAACTCCACAGATTTTCCGCAGAGATCGCATTTCGACCGCATTAATTTTACTTTCATACTCTTTTCTGCATGTGTGATGACTTACGGCACGGAAATGTGGTCCCTAAATGTAGGCCTCATAACCAAGCTCAAAGTCGCTCAGCGTGCTATGGAGCGAGCTATGCTCGGGATTTCTCTGCGTGATAGAATCCGTAATACGGAAATCCGCAGAAGAACGGGTGTAACCGACATAGCACGAAGAATTAGCACGCTGAAGTGGAAATGGGCTGGCCACATCGCTCGAAGAACCGACAACCGCTGGGGAAAAAAGGTTCTAGAGTGGCGACCACGTACCGGACGACGCAGTGTAGGACGCCCCCACACTAGGTGGACAGACGATCTAGTGAAAATTGCTGGGCGTCGATGGATGCAGACGGCACAGAACCGCACTCTGTGGCATACCATGAGGGAGGCCTATGTCCAGCAGTGGACGGCGATGGGCTGAAATGATGACTCTTTTCTGCATACCCAACTCTCGCTTCCATACAGTAATATTGGGACAAGCACTGCGTTATGTATTGCTACACGTGCCTTCTGGCTGAGGTGGTGGCTGCCGAGAAGTTGCCCCAACGTTCCGTTCACTCTATTTCCCGCATTCACTCTTCGCTCTATATCAGTGGTATATAATTGTATATAATATTAAAAATTGTCATCATTCTCTTGCTCTTATCCCAACTACTTGGGGTCGACGCAATATGTCCTCTTTTTCCATACAGCCCTATCAGACGTCATCTCTGTAGTCACTCCCTGTTTATACATATCATGCTACACGCAATCCATCCATCTTTTCTTTGGTCTCTCTTTACCCCTAGAGCATTCAACATTCATACTCAAAACCATCCTCGCAACATTACTTTCATCCCGACATGTCCATACCAGGGCAAACGTTCACTCCTTAACTTATCCGTCACTGGCGCTACTTTCAAACATTCTCTTATACTCATCTGATGCCGTTTAGTCAACAATTACATTTCCAAGGAGGGTTGACGTCTGGCAGGCGGCCGGTCATATAACTATTGCCAATAACTTTTACAATATGTACTATGAAAGAAGAGTACATATTGTATCAAACCCAAGTAATTGGGACAAGAGTAGGAGAATGATGATAGTTTTACGACATCGAGGGGTAAGATAAGAGGTGGTAAATTGTTTTCTTACTTTCTCACCATAAAGAAACCGTGTATTATTTATATGTCATCATAATTCATCATCTCAGCCCACATACGTCCCACTGCTGGAATCGGGCCTCCTCTACAATGGAAGGGTAATTGACCTAATATACCACGCTGGTCAGACGTGTTGGTATAGGGTTTTGTTTCGAGTTTTACTTCTCCGGCACAAATGTTATATGCGTTTTATATCCCTTAGTCATCTTGTACGATCACGCACGGGTAAGATAGGGGATGGTGAATAGTATTCTTACTCCGTCATCACATGGAAATTGAAATTATTTATAATTATGTATTAATTGGGAACTGATTTCAAGATATAAAAAATAATTAGAACAGATTCAAAAGTATAGATTTCCAATAGTACTCCTTATTCCTTTGAAAAAGATACTCAGATACGCAGTTAGTTATATAAATTCATTTTCCCTTTTTCACGTCAAAATATCTGCGGCTTCGGGATTATATTATTGGAAGGACTATCAATGAACTGTGTTAAGGCGAAGGATGTCGAGTATTAAAATATTCACTGACTTATAAGATTATATATTTACATACATAAATACATATCATCACGCCATATCCCTTGCAGGGTAGGCGGAGAGAACAGAGTGCCAGAGAACTCTATCCTTGCATACTTCACTCGCTTCCTCAACATTCATAATTCTCTTCATACACGCTCGCCGATTTCGGAGACTCTTGACTCCACCCTCCTTCAGTACGTGACCAATCTGGTCTAGGTAGGTTAGTCTCGGTCTCCCCCGGTACCTACATCCTTCCACTTTCGCATTGTATATAATATATTTACTAATTTAATAGCAAATTATTCTTGATTTTTCTCTAAGAGTCGTAAATAATAGGTGTGGAATCACCAAGGTGCTACTGGCGTTAAGAAATTGATGTCTCGATGGCTAATGACCATGGACAGATGAAATGGTAGGTTATGAGTCCATATGCCGCTCTTCCGTCGCCCCAAATGGATTGGACGGGCTGTATATAGACGATAGCCTACAAAAAAGCAATCTTTGTCTATCAGTATAGATCTAAAGGTAGAAAAAATTAAACAAAAACATTTATATTCTGTTCCTTTTTCTTTATCATCCAAATACAGTTTTTGATAAATTTATAAAATGTGACTTATACTACTTATATATAAATATACTCTAATATATTACATGAAAAAAAAAGTTATGTGGTAATGGCGTTCATGTACTGAAAGAAGGTGGAGTCAAGAGTCTCCGAAACCGGCGAGCGTGTATTAACAGAATTATGAATGTTGAGGAAGCGAGTGAAGTATGCAAGGATAGAGTTCTCTGGCACTCTGTTCTCAATGCCTACCCTGCAAGGGATATGGCGTGATGATATGTATGTATGGTAATGGCTACGAATACTACCTACACTTATATTGCTCGTGGATATTTTAAAAGACTACTAGTCATCTCTACCTAATGCCAATTGATCAATAATCAGAAATTACATTCGTCGTCATGACGTCAGGTAGGCTGGTCATAAACCTATTACCAATAAATTTTGCAATATTTGTGGTGGAAAAGAAGTATATATTGCGTCGACCTCAAGAAATTGGGACATGAGCAGGATGATTATTGATGATAAAATAAATATCCGTAATCATACTAAATGACCTTGCACCATATATATCAAAATTCATTCATCATTGTCAGTCATTTTAGGTTATAATAATTCCAATGCTGGGCTAAATTCTTATTAACAGTGCGAGTCTTACCTACTATACCATTCAGACACGTAAGAGCGAGAAAGTAAGTGTAGAATTGTATTCTTACTCCGTCACCACGCAAAAACATAATCTATATACCAAAAACTCTAGAAAAATTTTAAAAAAGATATTTGTGTTTTCAATAACGACTTGACCTTACACGGTCTAGAGGTCTGCAGCGGTTTTATATAAATCAACCCTTAGCCTTATACATATTTACATAAGAAACGGACTTCGTCAATATTTCGGTTTTATTTAAATTTCATATTTTTTTTTATTATTGGTAACATTTGATCAAGTGTTCTTAGGTGTTTCTTAGTTCTTTGGAGATTTTATAAAGAAATAATGACAAGTTCATATTTTAGAACTGTGCCCGCTCGTCAGCAACTAGCTCGCATATCATCATCATCATCATTATATTATCATCATCATTTCAGCTCATATATGTCTTACTGTAGAGCTTGAGCCTCCTACATAATGGAAGGGAAATTGATTTACTTTGCAGGTCAGACATGTTAGTATAGAGTTTTTTGTTTCGAATTTTTCTTTTCTTGCATAAAAGATCACCCACGAGTAACGGTTTATTACATGCAATTATATATCAACTCGTCTAACCAACAATATAGTATATATTATCTATATACAGTAGGTAAATTTCCCCTTTTTTGTGGAGGAGGTTCGAGCCCAGCAGAAAGACGTCTATAAGCTGATATGATGGTGATATGATGTAAGGGTTTAGTCCATATCTAGAACAATTTCTACCATATATTATTGTGAAGGAAAACTCAAAACAAAAATTTGTACCAACACATCTCATAGATTGATTTCTCTTATATTCTAGAGGAGGCCTGATCCCAGCAATGAGGCGGTGAGGAATGAATATATGAGCTGTGATTATGATGACGTTGATACCATACTAAATACATTTTTACCCTTTTATTATCATTTTTACCTTCGACTACACAGATGGTGTAATGGTTCTGATACCGAACTACAGTGCTAGTGCCATGGGTTCGATTCCCTCGCAGAATAATACTTTGTGCAGTCCACAAAGTGTTTTTCGGAGTCTGAGTGTAATTTATCTAAGTTTGTTAAGTTCCCCGCAATACAAGGATTATTTCCTTAGTGCAAGATTGTGTAGTGGGTTCGATTCCCATGCAGGATAACACAGTGTGCAATCCACAAAGTGTTTTTCTAAGGCTGGGTGTAATTTGTCTGTTAATATTCAACACAAGTATTATTTTCTTAGTGCAGGGTCTTTTAAGAATATATATATTACTATGACTTCAAGAGTAGAAGGTTAATAGACAAATCATGGTCTTCTTTATCACTCTTCTCTTATCCCAATTACTTGGGGGTCGACACAATATGTAATCTTTCGTTGTACATATTCCAAATAGTTATGATAATAGTTTTATGATCCGCCTCTTGTCTGTCATCAACACCCCTTGGGTATGAATGAAATATTTGACCAGATGGCATCAGATAAAGATGGCTCACATCAATCTAAAGCTTATACAGAGTATCTTAAGTGTTGCTAGTAACTATCCACCATCACATAGAAAATTATAATGCTATTTTGCTAATCATATTTTTTTTTTAATATTTTTTTTTATCCGTTTGGTCACGGAGTAAGAATACAATTCACCACCCTCTATCTTACCCGTTGGTGATCGTAAGAGACGACTAAGGGATATAAAACGCATATAACATCTATGCGAGATATGGAAATCACGAAAGAAAATCCTATACCAACACGTCTGACCAGCGTGGAAAAGTAGGTTAATTGCCCTCCCATTACGGAGGAGGCCCGTGCCAGACAGTGGGACATACTCGTATATGGTCTGAGATGATGTTGATGAAATTTTGTTCGACGCTTTTTAATAGAATTTATTTAACAAAACAAAAGCGACTGCTTCTTAACAAAATATAAGGATTTAAATACGATTCGTTGGAAGACGTAAATTTTTATAGTATCCTAAGAAAATAAGCGTTAGAAATGATATTCTTTGAATATTAGAGTGTTTCTTTTAGTAAGATATATTTTTATGGTTGCTTTAATATGAATAAAAATTTCTATCGTCATCATTCTGCTCTTATCCCATCTAGTCTATGCAATATGTACTCTTCATTCATCTTACATATTGGAGCTGTGTGGTAGCGGCTACGAGTACTACCAACCCTTACTTTGCTCGTGGGTGTCGTAAAAGACGACTAAGAGCCTTATAACGACCTGGGCCAATTCCATCTGATGTCATTAGGTCAACAATTACATTCCCATGGAGGGTTGCCGTCTGGCAGGTGGCCGGTCATAAAAATATTGCCAATAACTTTTACAATATGTACTATGAAGGAAAAGTACATATTTTTTCGACCCCAAGTAATTAGGATAAGAATAGGAGAATGATGATTCATCTTTAATATTGCAAAGAATTTGGTAATAGTTTTACGATTGGCCTATCTGATGTCAATCATCCTTTCGAAAATGATTGTTGATCAGACGCCATCAAATTTTTTTTTTATTGCTTATGGTGATAAACGAACAGACAGCACACTTGATGGTAAGTGTCACTGCTGCCCAATTGGACCTTTGCCAATGGTATAGCTAGGCCACTGCCTACCAATACAAACCCCGAACCCACCCTAGTTGGGCTTCCAGCTCTCTCGCTCACCGAACGAAGCGCAATAGCACATGGCCATTAATCAGACGTCGATCTTCTGCGAGAGTGTGGTACTACCCCGGACGGACCGGCCCGCGGATGTATACAGATAAATGTCCACAGCGTGGTAGGACCACAATAATAAAATGTTGTTAGCCCTGGTATACATACATACCATCACACCATGTCCCTTGCAGGGTAGGCAGAGAGTACAGAGTGCCAGAGAACTCTATCCTTGCATACTTCACTCGCTTCCTCAACATTCATAATTCTCTTCATACACGCTCGACCACACTCCACCTTCCTTCAGTACATGACCGATCTGGTCTAGGTAGGTTAGTCTCGGTCTCCCCGGTACCTACATTCTTCCACTTTCGCATTGTATATCTTCTTAACCAGACGTTCGTTCGGCATTCTTTCCACATGTCCGAACCATCGGAGCATTCCCTTTCGCATCTTTACACCAATACTCTCTTTCATACCTACTCGCTCTCTTACGTCGTCGTTAGCCCTGGTATATATATCTCTTATTCGCCTATTATCGTGCCCTTGAACATTGCAAGGGTTAATAGTATCCGTAGCTATCACCACAGGTCAATTTAACACCAAGGTCATCACCGTTTTGCATTTTTACAAAGTCGATCTAAAATTCTTAGTAGTCTTTTACGACATCCCCGAGCAAAGTAAGGGTTGGTATTATTCTTAGCCGTTATCTCACAGAACTAATTTATTATAAAATCGGGCAAAATTTAATAATAAAGAGCATTAAAGTTACCACGTAGTCTGCGAAGTCATGATAACTGCTAAAATAACAAAAAATATAATTGATACATTACGAATATTAAAAGCGGTGACGCCTTTGGAACGGACAGGTCTTCCAACCAAATAATGATATATATATATATATATATATATATATTAGTAGATAGGAGCAAAGGTGCTGGAACAGCTAGTAATATGACACCGGGGTTTGAATCTCGTGAAGTCCTAGGACATGCTGTTAAATGTCTTTCAACCCGCAAAAAAAATTAATTAGAATAGAAAAACAGGACGATTTGTAAAAAAAATTCACTTTCCTCTTATGCAAAGCGGGAGACATGAAAAAAAATTAGCTAATAAGCCAATAAATAGAAATAATTACAGCTATAAGCAGCAAAGCGGTAAATTACCACGGCTATGACAGATCTTAAGAGGCCTATATGTGATCCTATAATTGATTGCTATTATAGAAATGGCAGAAACGCTACGCTAATTTTCTCGCTAATGTGTACATTTGGTACCTGAAATTCCAAACCGTGTTTCTCTCGGCAGTAGTCCTTGATGCGAGGGTAGCATTTGGCCATTAACGTATTTCTCTCCATTGTCGTATCTGAAATAGAATACGTATTTTAATTTTATTTAAGAAATATTTTCATATATTAAAGAACTAATAAATTTCTTCAGTGTGGTGACGGAGTAAGAATACAATTCACCACCCCATCTTACCCGTGGATGATCGTAAGAGACGACTAAGCGATATAAAACGCGTATAACATCTATGCAAGAGAAGGAAAACTCGATATAATACCCTATAGCAACACGTCTGACCAGCGTGGTGTTCAGTTTTCCTCCCATTATGGAGGAGGCTTGAGCCCAACAGTGAGACATATATGAGCTAAGATATAAGAGATGGTGATGAGATATCGCCTTCCGTGATTCAAAAATATATATTTTATTGAAGCGGTGTTGCTTGCTCATTTACTATCATAAATAAGAAAGAGATATATTATAGCTGTATTATCTTATCTTTAATGGCGGAAAAGGTCAACAGATATAACGAGAATTATAAAGACCTTTTACAAACAATATTTAAAGATTAGTTTGCGTGCTAATCACCGCGAGCATTTGGCGTTAGATTGAATATAGTCACAGTTTCGTGACGCTATTCATAAAACCATCTGCATCAATTTACTGCATTACCGCATACAACCGATATTCTATAAGTCATTTAACTTTGTTGCTTATATTAATAGAATTATGGAGTTATGAATATTGAACAAAACTATTTCCTTGTTCTATTTTCGTATTGATTTATTGAAGTGAGAAAAGTGAACATGAAAGGTGTAAAAAAGGATTGGCGTTACGATTTTTGTATAGAAATTCGGTTACGCTAGGCTGTTACGTTACACCGCCGAGCGGGCCACCGAAGACAAAGATCGGGTACCGGTGGCCCGCTCGCACGGCGAAGAAGAGGTGCTTGCAGGGTGGGTCAATGGGGTTTCGCACCACCTCTTCCGTCACCCCGGACCGATATTTGGCGGGGTACGACGTCCATGGCCCAGCACAAAAAAAAAAAAAGGCTGTTACGTTACAATAATAATATCATCATCATCATCTTCACAGCCCATAAATGTCCCACTGTTGGGCTCGAGCCTCCTCCGTAATGGTAGGGAAATTAACCTATGATACCGCGCTGGTCAGACGTGTTGGTATAGGGTTTTGTTTCGAGTTTTCTTTTTTTTTCCTTCTCTCGCATAGATGTTACCCCACGGGTAAGATATGGTGATGAATAGTATTCTTACTTCGTCACCACACCGAACCAATAATAATATACACGCGAGATATTCACGATAAATCATCATTCTCTAACTCTTACCCTAATTACTTGGGGTCACATATGTTCTCTTCTTTCATAGTACATATTGTAAAAGTTATTGGCAATAGTTTTATGACCAGCCGCTTGCCTTATGTCAACCCTCCTTGGGAATGTAATTGTTGACCAAACGGCATCAAATGGCGTTGGTCTAGGTCGTTATAAGGCTCTTAGTCGTCTATTACGACATTCACAAGTAAAATAAGGGTTGATAGAATTCGCAGCCGCTGCCACACAGCTAGATATTCACGATAAATATAATTATATTATTAAAAACTGCATATATGCTGTAATAATTAAGATACAGATGTACTATGACAGTATTATGGTTCAATTCTCATGCAGAACGTTTATTCGTTTTTTTTTAATTGGATTACTTAATAGTTGTAACTTTAAATTTGCTTTGAAGATATTAATATACCACTATATATGTGTCGATAACTTGAAAGCTATATGTATATTGCTATAATTTGCACGCGATATAATGTCGCGAAGGCTTAGTTACATGCGTTATAACTTACATTGGATGTACAAATATCACGCTAGCCTTATCACGGCTCGAGCTTCCTCCATAATGGATGGAACTTACATAGTAATTGCTATATGCTGATCAGACTTGTTGATATAGGATTTATTCTCCACTTTATTTCTCTTGCATATATGTTATACATACATACATATCATCACGCCATATCCCTTGCAGGGTAGGCAGAGAGAACAGAGTGCCAAAGAACTCTATCCTTGCATACTTCACTCGCTTCCTCAACATTCATAATTCTCTTCATACACGCTCGCCGGTTTCGGAGACTCTTGACACAACCTTCCTTCAGTACGTGATAAGTCTGGTCTGGTGGTAGGTTAGTCTCGGTCTCCCCCGGTACCTACAACCTTCCACTTTCGCATTGTATATCTTCTTAACCAGATGTTCGTTCGGCATTCTTTCCACATGTCCGAACCATCGGAGCATTCCATGTTATATGCATTTTATATTACTTAGTTGTCTTTTACGGTGCCCATAAGCAAGATATATCTATAGCGGGTGATAAATTATATTTTTACATTTTTATCATACAGAAAATATGCTTAGATATATTTAATATCGATTATAAGACAGATTGGTCCTACCTAGACCAGATTGGTCACGTACTGAAAGAAGGTGGAGTCAAGAGTCTTCGAAACCGGCGAGCGTGTATGAAGAGAATTATGAATGTTGAGGAAGCTAGTGACGTATGCAAGGATAGAGTTCTCTGGCACTCTGTTCTCTCTGCCTACCTTGCAAGGGATATGGCGTGATGATATGTATGTATTATAAGACATGTTTAATAAATATGACAGTATCAAAATCCTTTTAAGTTGTCACAGGTGTAGTGAACGGGCTGCGGAGTAGGGTCGTTCGATTTCTTCATTTGTTATATATCCGTAATGCGTAGAAAGAAATAACCGTCGCGAGCAAAAATTATTAATAAAATATAGCGAAATATTATTATACTATTTTATTTTATTGCTTATGGTGGCAAACGAGCTGGCAGTACATCTGATGTTAAGAGTCACTGCCGCCCATGGACTTTCGCAATACCAAGGGCATAGCTAGGCCGCTGCCTACCTATACAAAACCAAACCAAACTCACCCTAGTGGGGCTTCCGGCTCTTTCGCTTACCTAACGAAGCGCAATAGCACATTGCCATTACTTAGACGTTGATCTTCTGCGAGAGTGTGGTACTACTCCGGACGGACCGGCCCGCAGCTGTAAACAGAGAACTGTGCACAGCGTGGTCCTACAACTCTTTTATAAAAAAAAAAAAAAAAATATGGTGACGATGACTGACTGCACAAATAGCGCAGTAGTTAAGATGTCGACCTTCCGTGCTAGAGCCGCGCGTTAGATTCCCGCGCAGGATAATACTTTGTGCGATCCACAAAGTGTTGTTCTGAGTCTGTGTATAATTTGTCTACGTTAATTGCATGTTTGCAAAGTCCTCAGCAATACAATGATTATACCTATACCTTTAGTGTTTTTTTTTAAAGTAAGCATAACTATTACACCCTCTCTTGCTCTTGGATATCATAATAGACGAGTAAAGAATATGATCTGTATATAAATAACATCTTACAAGGGAAGAGAAAATTATTCTAATTAATAAATATAGCTGAAACACGTTTGAATATGATCTAGCGAAATTCATTAACTTAATTTTAAATTCGTTCCACTCACTTTGACAAATAAATATAACAATTTTGCACGCCTCATAAGCGAAGCGTTGAGGTCTTGCTCTACTCTCGATATATAGAAATCAAGGTCTTTTCAAATCTAAAAATGATTGTATTTATCTCACATTGCACCTATAGGATAATATTATCATACATATGTCAAGAAAAAACATTCGTTTAAACGTATTTGATATTTTGAAAAAGAAAATATTTCGTCTAAAGTAAGTAGTAGTAGTTGTTGATTAAAAATAATATTTGAGGATGTCCGGATATTTATTTTGGATCTGGCACGATTACAAGCGTAAAAACTAATGTATCAAAATATTTCTTTTTTTAAAAGCTTCATAATCGCAACGCGCTGTTTCCTTTCGAAAATGACTTGGTAATTCTTTGTCGTTTAATTGCAATTAAAAAAAAACTAAACTGCTTAGTCATAAGTCTATGTATTACCTTACCTTATGAAAATTGGCTTCGTTTACATTTTTTGTTCGTTCATTCGGACAGGCAAAGGAAACAAATCCCATACAGCCTATTGTAAACGAACAGCTATGTTTAGCACTACGTCGAGAACGGCACGAAATTTCAAAAGTATTTTTTCTTTCATTTATGGCATTGACTAATAGTAATATCAAAATAAATAAATAATATCAAAATTTTGAAGCGTGCACTTTTGGATTTTCCAAATTATTTATCTAATATCTTTAAACGAGAAATTCTTGTATATGTATATTTATTGTGAATCTCGGACACGGCACCAACAATTTTCTTGAAATTTAGGTTCTGGGGACGACAAATCGATCTAGCTAACTTTCATTTGTAGAAAATATTATTTTGTCAACATTTTCAGGTAATGAAAAATATAATTTTGCGTTTGCTTACAACTATTAAAATATGAAGGCACTATAAAACAATATTTTGGCGCTGTCATTAAGACCTCAATTGGATAATTGAGCAATCTAATCGAGGTCGGTTCGGAACCTGTTTCTCCTTTTTATTACTTTTTGACTTTTTATTTTTATATTAATATTTAATTAATTACTTTTATTATATTTAAATATATCTTCAAAACACACTAAAAAGAAAATACCGTCATCCAGATATTTTATAGTGAGGTTAGCTGATACAAAAGACGCTGTTACTTACAAATCTAAAAATCCAATCCATTGAATTCCTTGAATTGGATTTCAGCGTCTACTAGATCGAATTGGAAACTATATTATACTCTTGAATCCACCTTAATATAGACCAACTTTTTATCATAATTAGCTCATCCATTTAGAAGGAATACAGTCACTTACACAAGTATAAGAAGAGTTTGAAAACAATATACAATACATTTTGTTTTTTTTTGGGGTGGGTTATGTTCGGCGCACTCCTCGTCCCACTCTGTCCGGGGCGACAGAGGGCCGTACGCACGCATACCCGTAACCCACCCGTGAACTTCGCCTTCGTTGTTGGACCGGCCACCGGAGCAGCGTTAACTTGTCGTCAGTGGCCGGCCCGACGGAATACCCTCTGAGGGGTACCCTCTCCAATATACAATACAAAAAACGTAGTCTCATAATATCATCATCATCTTGCTCTTATCCCAATTATTTGGGTACATACATACATACATACATATCATCACGCCATATCCCTTGCAGGGTAGGCAGAGAGAACAGAGTGCCAGAGAACTCTATCCTTGCATACTTCACTCGTTTCCTTACTTTTATTACTTAGGGTCAACGCAATATATCATCTTCCTCCATACAATCTCAGACTTCATCTCTGCAGTCACCCCCTGTCTATTCATGTCATGCTTGACGCAGTCCATCCATCTTTTTTTTTGGTTCTCCTTCACCCCTTTCTTTTTTTTTTTGCGGTGGAATATGGAGGTTGTCACGCCCCGCCAAATCGATCCGAGGCGGGTCCGGGTCGACGGAAGAGGCGGCGCGCGACCCCATAGACCCACCCTGCAAAGCGCTTCGCTTCACCGTGCGAGCAGGCCACTTGTACACGATCTTTGTCTTCAGTGGCCGTCTTCTTTTACCCTCTAAAGCTTTCGACATTCATATTTAAAACTTTCCACACAACATTACTTTCGTTCCGTCTCATCACATGTCTATATCGTGTCAACCTTTCACTCCTTAAAAATGTAGTTTCTTAAAATATTATATTAAAAATGGGACTTTAAAAAATTAATTTTCGCAACTCGATCACTGGTAGATGCTATTAGATAGAATGGTGTTAATTAAAAGTTGATCATTTCAACCCTCCTCGCCACCCGTGGAAGTATTTTAAAATTGCATTTGAACACGATCGGGGGGGTTGAAACCACCCATTTCCGATAAGATAGTAATGAGTTATAAAGCAAGGTTATCTTTGTCTATATATAGTATTAGTATTATAAAACTCAAGTCTTTGTTTGTTTGAACGCGCTATTCTCAAAAACTACTGGTTCAAATTGAAAACATCTTTTAGCACTGAATAGTCTACATATTAGGCTATAAGACTATTGACTCGAGAGGATACCTGAGATCGCGACTCGCTTGATGGGCTACTGAGAAAAAGGACCAGGTCCTTCTGATGCTCAGAACGGATCGAGCAGGTTGTGACTATACTAATGCTCTCCGACCTCTACCGGTGGGTTAATTTAGGGCGCAACGAAGGTGGCTCCCTATCGCGTAGCGAGATAGCCACCCAGCGCGAGGACGACCACCGGGACGTAATCGCCCGTTGTGTTACGCGGCTGGAGAGGCCTAGACACGGTGTTGTTACCGTTGAGGCCCTCCGGCCCGTACTGATAGAGTGGATGGAGCGGCGGCACGGAGTACTGTCCTTTCGGTTGGTGTAGGTCTTGTCGAGGCAAGGTTGCTTCGGCAAGTAACTGCACACAATCGTGAGGAGGGAGTCGACGCCGTCCTCCCACCAGTGCGGTAGTGACGAGGATACGGCGCAACATATGCTCGAGGTATGTACGAGCTGGGACGGACAGCGCCATGACCTCGTCGCTATCATCGGTGCCGCCGAGGAGCGAGGTCGAGCGAGGAGGCGAGTCCGGGAGGATTCTCTGCATGCGGACTAGATCCGCCGCTGGCGACTATCTGCGCCTGATGCCACCCTAACCGAGTCTTCGGGTGATCCGTCACCCAACGTGTGGCCACCGCGTGAGGGCGACGCCCTGACGGCGAAAGCTGTCGGGGCGTCGACACAAGAGGAACCCGTGAGGGTAAATCGCCGGTCGGGCCACCAAAGACAAAGATCGGGTACCGGTGGCCCGCTCGCACGGCGAACAGAGGTGTTTGCAGGGTGGGTCTATGGGGTTGCGCGCCGCCTCTTCCGTCGCCTTGGACCGATTTAGCGTGGAGCGACCACGTCCATAGGCAACCGCAAAAAAAAGGTGTGGCTATACTGTAGCTCGCCGCCAAAAAAAAGGGCCGTACGCTAATATTAGGCATTAATATCTTGACCTGACATCTGATCTAATCATAAACTATCAGATTCATTGAGATGTTGATGTTCAAATGATTAATCAGACTGTGGAAGAATGATATTCAGCAGAATAAAAACTATTGAACATAATAAAGGTTAAGAGAATAGTATCATGTAGACGATAATAAAAGTAATTACCAAGTTTCCAACCCATCCATCCATCCATCAGTCCGTAAATGTCCACTGTTGGACAAAGGCTTCCCCACGAAAATGACATTAAAAACGGTCGCGCCACCAGCATCCAACGGTTTCCTGCGACCTTGATAATGTTGACAGTCCACCTAGTGGAGGGTCGTCCTACGCTGCCTCATCCGATTCGTGGTCACCATTCGAGAACCTTTCTTCCCCAATGGTTGTCGGTTCGTCGAGCGATGTGGCCTACCCATTGCCACTTCAACGCTAATTTTTCAACCAAACACCAGGTAAAAGTCTGCAGTTAAAAGTCCAGGTGACTGCAT
Organism: Lymantria monacha; assembly: GCA_905163515.2. NCBI lineage: Eukaryota > Metazoa > Arthropoda > Insecta > Lepidoptera > Erebidae > Lymantria > Lymantria monacha. Next base: position 4,674,866 of record LR991107.1, on the reverse strand, counting down.
AGATGACGTAGTAGTTAAGATACCGAACTTACGTGCCAGTGTAGTGGGTTCGATTCCTACGCAGGACAATACTTTGTGTGATCCACAAAATATTGTTCAAAATCTGGGTATAATTTGTTTGTGTTAATTGTATGTATATAAAGTCCCCCGCAATACAAAGATTTTTTCTTTAGTGCAGGAAGGTATTTCAATTTTTTTTGTTTTTTCTTTTTATATTTCTTCCTTAGTTGCGTTGTACGACACCCATAACGAATGGGGAATTATGATTAGTTGACAAAAACAGATAACGCAAACAACAATTCAAGTAAATATAATATCCATTATTAGAATCTTAACAATTGTTCCAGCTAACAAACTTAACACCGAATCGATTTCACAGTTGGTACCTGTATAAACTTTGAAACTTCAATTCTAACTTAAAGCTCTTTAACTCCCGTTAAGTTCACAAAGCTTTTTAAAGTTGCAGTTGATTGTTGAAAGCAGTACGAAAATGTATTCGTATAGGCAAACGAATCAATCATATATATACCTAATTAAAGTTTTATGCCACATTTAAACTACCAATGCCATTTGAATTATTCTTGTAGTAATGAAATAAGAGAACACCACTCTATTTCTTGCCCCTGGGTGTCGTAAGAGATGACTTGAAGATATAATATGCTGATAACGTGAATGCAAGAGAAGGAAAAACTGGAAATAACTTTATACCAACTCTATTCTAACTCATTTCTGGTACGATTTTCGAGAGGATAATCTGCAGGGTTGACTACGTACGTCAAGGACTCGGAACCAATTACCGGACCAATTGTGATGGGGAAGGAATACGGTGGATTGTGAGGCCAAGGACTGCCCTTTCGTTGCTAAAGATGGAAGGAATGGGGAGTATACAGACCATAAGCCTGCCAAAAAACATAATACCAACTTATCTGACCAGAGTGGCATAGTAGGTTAATTTCTCTCCTGTTGTGGAGGAAGCTGGAGCCCAGCAGTATATATATGAACTGAGATGATGATGATGATGATAAATATGTTTTTTATTTAAAAAAGACAGTTATAATTTGATAAAGCAATAAAATCAAAATAACTCTAAAGGAGACGTGCGCCATCTACCCACCAATGTTTACACATTGTACAGACTTAATACTCTAACTTTGCAGTTAGAATTGTATTAAACGATGACACAACCCTGTTATTAAAATTACTGAAATTTAGCATTCAACATGCTTGATTATTTATAAAAACTTGATTACGAGCGAAATATGATTGAAAAAGCACGATTGGAACGGATTTCCAATAGGCCTAGGTTTGAATTCCATATGTGAGAATCATTTTTCACTCTTAATCAAGTTTTTATAAATAATCAAGCATATTAAATGCTAAATTTCAGTAATTCAAAATAACTCTGATGTAATACAGACCACACACTGAGGCTATTAATTATAAAATACTAGTAAAATTTACTTTGCAATTTCTATGGCGCTTTAGCTTTGGATACGTGACGACTGAAATAGGCCGCACCAAGCGAACAATAACTTCAGCGCTGTAAACTTCTTACTTCTTACTTGTAATAGTTATTAATAATTGCGGCTGTTGTATTGATGGCAGTAACTCGCTTGTCGAGAGTTAGTTGCTTGGTTAGAATTATGTTAAACAGGAAACTAATGTTTTGAGTTCTATAGATGTTTAAATAGTTAATCTTTAAGCAGTGACTATAACTGCTGCGGTTTATAGCTTCAGTAAGTATAACTGCTGGGGCTTATTAGGAAACCCAGCCCGTTGGTTTGTTTGTAGAAGTCGATATATCGCAGCGCCGCCTGCTGGCGAGTTACATCAGTGGAAATGGCATGTAAACCTTCTCCGTGAAAAAATACATAAACATACCAACTGTCATAAAGATCGGTCAAATAGTTTCTGAGTTTAGCGATGTCATATATGATAGCGGCATCGATGGCTGATCGATAGAATCTTCGTTAATAATTCGTCGATTAATTATGAATTTCACACAATCCCCACTTTCCAATACGACTCCGTCCACGTGACGCCATTACAAAATCTAGTGGCGCCACTGTTTTTTTTTTGTTATGTTCGTCCATTCGGACAGGCAAAGGCATCAAAGCCCATACAGCCAAGTCTTATTTAATTATTTTTCATATATTGTTCATCATTTCTTCATATTATGTAGCCTTAATAGTCATTGTCTGTCAGTAAGTCAAGTCATTACCATTAATCGGGTGCTGATAACCTAATCAATGATTTTCTTTAGGAATTTTGGGCAAATATGAAAATACACGTAAACCACTATTATACCATATTCACTACACTTCAGCACTTTAACTGTACCATATTGCATAAAATACCAGCATTATTATTCAATATAACACCATAAAACACTAAAGAAATGAATATAATACAAGAGCGTGACATGACATTTCGAAATTCGCGCCAAAACCTGGCGCCACTGTATTTACCAGGTGTTGCCAGTACTAAATTACGTTACTAAACCTAGTGGGCGCCACTGTATTGTTAGTACTAAATTAGTCAATTGAGCAACTTACTTTAAGCGATATCGTATTTATATAAACATCCTTCTTTTATAGGTATAGAATATGTGCATATTATATTATTCAGTCATTTTACGTTCAAGAAAGGTAGTGGTAAAAAATTCTTACTCTGTCGTCACACAGGAACTTAACATATAAATCAAATTTGTTTAATTTTTAAATTTAATATGTAATCATTGTATGCTTTAATATAAGCTGCATGATAGCGGCTACGAATACTACTACTTTTACTTTGCTCGTGGATGTCGTAAAAGACGACTAAGAGCCTTATAACGACCTGGGCCAACTCTATCTGATGCTGTTTGGTCAACAATTACATTCTCGAGGAGGGTTGACGTCTGGCAAGCGGCCGGTTATAAAACTATTGTCAATAACTTTTACAATATGTACTATGAAAGAAGAATACATATTGTATCGACCTCAAGTAGTTGGGATAAGAATGATGGTGTATTCCTTAATATTATAATCTAATCTTAATACTAAATACATATTTTATGCCTTAATTAATTTTAATATTTTATGAATAGTTAATCATGTACTTTTTTTTATTTTTCACATTTCTTGTTCCTTTTAAATAAATTGTGCTTGTTTTATTACACTTCAGATCTAAAATTTGCATGCCTTATGGTAAAATATGGAAGAACTGTGATTTTTTATTGTGAGACCATAATTGTACTCATATTTGGCTTACAGGCTAATAGAATCAAAGAAAGATCGGGTACTGGTGGCCCGCTTGCACGGCGAAGAGAGGAGTCCTTGCACGGTGGATCTGTGGGGTTGCGTACCGTCTCTTCCGTCGCCCCGGACCGATTTAGCGGAGCGCGACCACATCCATAGCCCACCGTAAGGGAAAAAAAAAGGCTAATACAATCAATCATTTATTTCAAAAGTAAATGATTGATTAATTGATTGTATTAGCCTGTATTATAAATTAGAAATATTTACCACCCCTTCATAGCTGTCCAAATTTAAATCATTAAAACTTACCAGTGAAAGTAGAACTGGTGAAAATCCGGACGATCTTGGAGCTGACAGGCGGCAAAGACTTCAGTGAGCCGCTAAAAATCAGGTCTATTGTACGATCATCCATGATGTTAGAGTCAGGTTATCTGGCTAAAGAAAATATAAGTGTGAGAAATGACATGTCTATAATTTTTTATCAGTAAAATATTAGCCAGAGCGTCGATGAGGGTTGGCATCTGAAAGGGTAACCCGCCGGGCTGGCTACGGACGTCAAGGAAGCGGTACCAGTGGCCGGCCCAATGTTGATGGGAAGGGTATGTGGTGGATTACGGGGCTACGCGCTGTCCTTAGGTCACCCCGGACGGAATGGATGGTGTGTGATCAGCCATAGCCCCTGCCAAAAAAAACAGTAAATCATAATATATTATACGAGTAGCCATAGCTATATTAAATTGGCTTTTACAAAAAAAAAAAAGATTTTCTATATTGATTTTTACAATAAAGTTTATCATCATCATCTCAGCTTATATATGTCCCACTATTGGGCTCGTACCTCCTCCATAACGGAAGGCAAATTGACCTACTATACCACGCTGGTCAAATGTGTTAGTATATGGTTTTGTTTTGAGTTTTCTTTCTCTTGCATAGATGTTATATGCGTTTCATAGATCATAGTCATCTTACGATTACCTGCGGATAAGATAAGGGGTGGTGAATTGTATTCTTACTCCGTCACCACACGAGAAAATAAAAAAAAAATATTTAAAAAAAAGTTTATTACTTTGTAATATTTTATATTTAATTATTATATCTTTGAATATAATTAATATAACTTTAGACTCTTGCTTTTTTTATTCTCCTATTATCTTTGATCTCCTGTATTTAGTAATGCGTGGATACTAATTATTTACTCTTTTAATTTGGTATTCAGTTCTCTATGATTTAAATTTAATTTTTTCTGGCACTCTGTTCTCTCTGCCTACCCTGCAAGAGATATGGCGTGAGGATATGTATGTATGATTTAAAATACGTTTCACGTCAAAAATAAAATCATTAAAATAAGCAGTCGGGACTCGAATATCGTAAACAGTTTGCGACCAGAGGGCAGCACATGTGTTCTAAAGTTTACGAGAACCAAATTACATTTCTGCGGTATATATTTCCTGTATAAGTACTGAAGTGGTACATTTAATTTTTATTGCTGTCTGAGCACACGTGCTTACATAGATTTTATAGCTAGTTGTACCTTTTGACTTCTCTTCCTTTGTACAAAGTTATGGATTACTTAAAATACTTTGAGTTTAGTTTCAAGAGAATCTTTATCAATCTCAAGATGAGCCTCAATCAATTTTAACAAAGCAATGAGTCCTAGCAAGGGATAATATTTCACAACCGAGTTTTTTAGCTCTATGCCATTGGACGACTTTCACAAGCATTTGCGCACTTGATTCATTTTGCTCACAATGAGAAAGTCCTGTGACGTGGTGTAAGAGAAGTTAGTCCTCTAACCTACTAGCTATTTTAATTGGTTCGGTTCGGTGTCCAACCTAGCAGTAATATATGTTTAAGATTGAATCTATACTTTATTTTGTTTCCATTTTTAGGGTTCGCTTTTTAGCGTCCTATTCCGGTTTATTAATGTAGCTAGAAGCATTTTTAAATCTGATTTTTTTTTCCTTCACTTACAATAAAAAATTTTCGCGTATCGGCTTAGGTTCATAAATTTTGCTACAGGTTTTGTTAACTTAAAAATTTAATAGCATGCAAAGTAGATATATATTCGGGTACCCCATCGTGATGGAGAGGGAATACGACAGGTTAGGAAGGCCATCGCCCTTCTGTTGCCTTATAAGTTTTGGACGGGGTACGTGCAAACCATAGCCTGCCATAAAAAAGGATATGTTGTCAATGGTACGAAAAAGGACATAGAGTTCTTTTAATTCCAAAAATGTATAACTTGCATATGTTCATGAACGTAGATATTAAGTGCTAATTCTTCATGCTATGTCGGTAAAACCAGTTCTTATGCGGATTTCCGTATTTCGGATTCTATCTCGCAGAGATTGCCCGAGCATAGCCCGCTCCATAGCACGCTGAGCTTTATCTACAAATTGGAGTAAATTTGGCTGATATTCCATATTCATACGGAATAATGATACAAAGGTCGCCACCCCTTACTTGCTCAGTTAAAATCGTAAACATTTGCTAAAGATGTGCTAAAAGATCGAATGGCAGCTTTCTTCTGGGAAACGTATAACATCATTGCGAGCACCAATCTGCTTCCTGCTAGGTCTAACCATTACTTCATTATACCTTCAAAAAATATCTTCTATGGGGAGGACTACGTGACCCGAATATAGTCTATTCCTTAAATAAAAACGATTTTTTTTAATTGTCTAGCACTTTCAGTAATCTTCTTCGCCAGTTATACACATCCCACTATTGATCTCGAGCCTCCTCCATTATTGGAGCGAAATTGACCTACTATATGGCACTATACTGATGGTTTGGTATAGAGATTTATTTAGAATTTTACTTCTTTTATGTATCTTATATGATGTGTGGATATTATATTGCATTGCATTATGTGCATTTATAGTGGTAAGAGCATACTGCTGACAGTATATCTACAGCCGCGTGCCGGTCCGTCCGGAGTAGTACCATACTGAGCAGAAAATCGACGTCTTAGCTATGGTTATATGCTGCTCCGCTTCATACGATGAGCAAGAGAGCCGGTATCCCAACTTTTTGGGTAGATTTAGGGTTTTCACTGGTTGGCAACGGCCTAGCTGTACCCTGGTATAGCTAAAGTCCATGGGCGGCAGTAAGATTTACCATCAGGTATGCTACTTGCTGACCACCAAAGACAAAGATCGGGTACTAGTGGCCCGCTCTCACGGCGAAGAGAGGTGCTTTGCAGGGTGGGTCTATAGGGCTGCGCGCCGCATCTTCCAGCGCCCCGGATCGATTTAGCAGGGAGTGACCTCTCCATGGCCCATTACAAAAAAAAGGTATGCTGCTTGCTAGTTTGCCATCATAAGCAATGAAAAAAAACATTCCTTAGTCATCTTTTACGACATCTATAAGAAAGCTAGAGGATGTTAATCTTACATTCCTTGGTAATTTCGTCATAGAGACAAATTTAGATATTTCTGCTTGAACGGCTAAAAAACCAACACACACCTCTGCATATTTTAATATAGATTTTCATATTGAGATTTAGATAACACAATCATGAGCTAAGTTATGTGTAATGATTTTAGCTAATCTGGGATTAAGATAAACATTTGTCAATTTATTGCGAATCGATTTCATACTAACATGATTTTATGGTTCAAGTATTTGTTATCAACTCGAATTACCTTTCCAAGTATTGCGGGTTTGTTTCCAACGTAAGGCAATCCTTTATACGAATCATAAATTATTGTTCTGAGTTTGGGCGTAACTTGTGTCCGTTGAATGTATGTTTGTATAGTATCCACAATAAAAAAAAACAGTTTAGGCGTTTCTCATTCCTACTACTGCAATCGATCTTAAGGCTCACATATAGGCCCCGTCAAGTTATCCCGTATCTGTGGCGCCGTACTGCTGCACTTATCGTAGCTGTATAACCCTTTAATTATTGGCTGACTAGTCAATATTGCTTTCGGTCTCCGGCTTTACCTGGGAGGGAAGTGGAATCACTCTTTTTCAACTCGTCCTCTTTAACTTTTCTAAGTAAATTTGTTGCGGGTTCATGGACAATTAAAATCATTTTCCGGGACTGCCTGAGGGTCAAAGCTCGGTGTCATTTATTAGGACCATTGTGGATCCTGGCTTACAGGAGTTACAATGGTGGGAATGTGTGGTGGGATTAGTCTCAAAAAAAATCAGTTCTTCTGTACATGGTATGTCTTAAAAATAAAAAAAACAGGCAGTCATGGGGACTGGCGATAGAAGTGAAAACTATTAACTTAAGACTAATTGAAATAATAATAATTTTCTAATTTTTATATAAAAATAAAAACCTATAAGTTTTTCCCCTCGAAAAACGCTCAATGCGCCTAAAGAAGTTTTCACATAGCTATAGATATACTATTAGCATTAGCATGTCGGTGACGCGAACCTATAAGTTTTTCCCCTCCAAAAACACTCAACGCGCCTAAAGAAGTTTTCACATAGCTATAGATATACTATTAGCATTAGCATGTCGGTGACGCGAACCTATAAGTTTTTCCCCTCCAAAAACGCTCAACGCGCCTAAAGAAGTTTTCACTTCAAAAAATATCAGATTATCTGGAGAATGTTCAATAACGCTGTTTTAGAAAACTTAAGATACTAATTGCAATCGCCAAGTATCGTCTGGCAAGTGTGGCAACTATAGAGTTATCTCCCTTGTTGTCATATATTCACCTGTGGATAGATGGAGTTAGTCTCTAATCAACTTATTGGACAAGCGTTTCCTCTTTGTCGTTATTTTTTAATGCATACGCGACAATTGAGTAAGCAGCTCACTTAATGTAAGCGTTACTGTCATTCGCCACGCTACTGCCTGCTAACAAAAACTCACCCAAAAAATTGGGCTTCGGGCTCTTTCACTCACCGAACTAAGCGCATTACCACTGCTTAGACGACGATTTTTTGCGAGGGTATGGTACTACTATGTATGAACCGGCCTGTGGCTGTAGGCAGAAAACTGGCAAAAGTATGGTTCCACCATTCCTAGATCACTGATAGGAGTTATAAATTTCCTAAGAGATAACTGTTGCCAACTCTCCTGGTGGACTCTCAGCCAATTATTTAGACTTTCACGGGTAAGTAAGGGCTGACGACAATTCTATACGGTCGCCACATGGGGGTGTACCCCGTTGTTCGTGCGAAGTATTTTTTTATTATTATTATTATAACATACTTTTTATTATTATATTTAGAATAAATCTGCTCTCGTAGGTTCGTTAGTCTGAACGTAGATGTAATTCGTTTTCTAATCCTTGGGAACAATGTTTAATTGTAAATAAAAGTTACCCCCTTTTTGGCGGGCTATGATCTGGACACATGTCGTTCATTTCGTCCGGAGCGACTGAAGGGCCGCGCACTCACTGTATTCCCTCTCCATCGCCATTGGGCCGGCCACATAAAAGCTATTCTATAACCTTTTCTGTATACTTGACAAAGTTTATGAGAAATTTCGAGCTGATTGGTTGAATAAATATTGCACGAAAGAGTGACAACCACTTACCGTCTGGTAATGGAGTGTAAAAATAAAATTCACCAGCCCTTCTATTGTCCGTGATCGTCATAAAACGACTAAAGGAATATGCATATAAAATATACGCAAGAGAAGGAAAACTCGACATAGTACACAACGCTACCACGTCTTCTGACGAGTTTGGTATAGTAGATTAATTTTTATCCTATTGTATAGGAGGTTCGAGTCCAATGGTGGACCAGATTCCTTGACTTCGGTGAGCATAATGATTTAGTATTATTCGTGTTATAATATTTTATTAGTGATAGGACCACGCTGTTGACAGTTCTCTGTCCACAGCAATGAGGCTCATTCCGTCCGTCCGTCCGGAGTAGTACCACACTCTCGCAGAATATCGACGTCTGAGTAATGGCAATATGCTGTTGCGCTTCGTTCGGTGAGCGAGAGAGCTGGAAGCCAAACTAGGTGGGTTTGGGGTTTCTAATTGTAGGCAGCGGCCCATAAGGTGTAGCAAAGATCCACGGGCAGCAGTAACACTTACTCTGAAGTGTGCTACTTGCTTGTTTGCCACCATAAGCAATAAAAAAAAGAAGAGAAATAATACGTAATATCATCATGTGACTTTGACCATATGCTTTATAAGGTAACTATAGATCACTAAGAGGTAAGTCGGGTTGAGAGCCCTCAGCGTTCACCCACAGTCCGCATAAAGTTGTCATAGTCATCTGGGCCTAACAACTAGGACACAAAAAAAAATGTATTTTTATCCATGACTCCATAATCATCATTATCGTCATAGCTCTTATATGTCCGATCAATAGGTTACCTAAAATAATCAATAATAATCTATATAAAATGACAAAAATGGACTCACTAAGGTACTGGAGAGACTGGTTGATTTTATTTCAGGTGTTCTTTCTGTTGCATCGATTTTTTTTTCATATTTTATCTCTTTATCGTCTTTTATGATATTTTGGGGTAAAATAGGGGGTGGTGAATTGTATTCTTACTCCGTCACCACGCGGAAATCTAGCTTTTTTTAATCCTTTTTACCTATATAGCAATCATAAATATAAGATACAGGTGTTGTTTAAATCTAAAAGCAGTAACCGATCGATTACAAGAATCGAAATCGTATTAATATTTTAAAACTTCCATTCCACTAACGTGTTGAGTGTTATATAATAAAATCTTTATAACATTAAAAACATTCTCACCTGTGTTCTATTTCTTGAAAACTTTAATCAATACATCGAGAAGGTCGAGGTCAAATCGATTTTCACTTTCAACGATTCGATTAATAGCCCACCCCTATAGCGTATCAATTAGAAAATATATAAAATTCTTCTTTTGAAATTTGATTATTTGAATTTAGAACGCGTGTTGTTCGATTGGTATTGATAATGTTACTGGTTTGTAATTCACAGTTATGAAGTCTGTTATCCGGTTGCTTAGTTACCATTGCATGGAATTGGCGATGAAAAAGTGTTGTGACGTCATCTAATATTGAAGTTAAAGCGTGAAGCTTATATCGATAGCACCTGGACGACCAAATTTAATGGAGCACTTTTTTTTTTTTTGAATAAAAAGATTTTCATTTTATTAAATTGTCATTTTTTAATTATGCATGACATGATGGTGTCTTATTTATTGCAGTGAAACTCCCCATTCAAGAATGGGGACTATTGACGGGTATCTGAAAACGTCATGTGGTGCTCTTGTATTATATTCGATATCTTAGTGTTTTAACGTGTTATATTAGATAATTTTGATGGCATTTTATTTAATGTGATGCGACAGAAGTGCTGGAATGTAGTGAATATCATATAAAGGTGCTTTACAACGTTTTCGTTTTCCATCAAAATTCCCATAAGACAGTGTGGCTATAACACTGTTGAAGGTGACGATTTGACTTAGACAATGACTAACCTGAAAAGACTATAAACGTAAAAATAATTAATATAACTTGACACTGGCACCAATAGCTCGTATAAGTAGCTGATTGCCAATACACAAAGAGAAGAACTCCTAAATGAAAGGTTGATATTCGGGGCATTTTTTGCAATAGAGTTTAAGTGACCAGTGAATGTTGTGTGTGTAGTTACGCGTATTGATTACAAGCTAGTAAACCGTTATAGACTTTATCCCTAGATCGCTTTTTTTAGTGGTAGGCTACGCTGTTAATACTTTTTGTTTAATCCTTATGGTGGCAAATGAGCAAGTAAGACACCTAATTATAAGCGTTACTGCCACCCATGGACCTTTGCAATACCAAGGGTATAAGCTTAGGCCGCTGCCTACCAATAAAATTCCCAAACCCACCCCGTTGGGCTTCCGGCTCTCTCGCTCACCGAACGAAGCGCAATAGCACATTGCCATTACTCAGACGTCGATCTACTGCGAGTTTGTGGTGCTCCCTTGGACGAACCGGCCCGCGGCTGTAGACGGAAAACTGTCAACAGCGTGGTCCTAACACTTTTCTGTCTACAAGCGTCCAAGATAGTAACACACTCTCGCAAGTAATCGACGTCAGCAGTGGAAATATGCAGCTATTGCACTTCGTACGGTGTGAGAGCCGGCCACCCAACTTTTCAGGTGGGTTTGAAGTTTTCATTGGAAGGCAGCAGTCTAGATGTACCCCTGGTATTGCTAAGGTAGCGGCAGTAACACTTACCCCCAAATTTGCTGCTTGCTCGTTTGTCATATAACAATTAAAAAAAAAGTCATTGCAATCATAAAGTAAGCTTACTTTGTCACCACCTTTTACGTAATTATATTATAAGGTTGAAATAATATTGCTATACTTTGGCCTTTGGTAAAATACTTTTGAGGGAAACCCCTTAACCCCCCAACATAAGCATTTTTAATAGTAGAAGTATTGAAATTGTGAAATGGATGAATTGATGGAGTCAATATACTCGAATGTCAAACTAAACTAACAAGTCCACAATCAACTTAACTGATATGATGTTTGCTTTCTTATGACTGACGTCATGACGATCAGTAGCATAACAATGATAAATAGCACAAAAAGCAATCCATTAGTAACAGTGTATGCATGCCACACCTTGCGACCGCTGGGTGGAGCTGACACTATCGATCAAGTCATACGCGTTAGCGTATATGACACAAAGGCAATACACCACAAACATGGTGAAGGCAGTAGCCAGTTTGGTAACGGCTTAAGAAGATATTACGTTACGACCGACCGTAAAAACCGACTGAACTAACACGGAGTATTCTCCGTGTTAGCTCTCAGTTAGTTTCTCAGGCAGTAATAGCAGCAATCCTTTTTTTTTTTTTTTTTTTTTTATTGGTGGGCTATGGGTGCGTCTCGCCCCGCTGAATCGGTCCGGGGTGACGGAAAGGCGGCGCGTGACCCCATAGACCCACCGTAAAACCTTCTCTCTTCGCCGTGCGAGCGGACCACCGGTACTCGATTTTAACTTCGGTGGGGTAATAGCAGCAATCCTAGGAAATTTATAACACCAATAATGATCAGTTAACTACCTGCGAAGCGTGGCGATTATGAAATTTGTCTTCTTGGGGAGGCTTGAAGATAATCCGATTTGAAAGACTTTTTAGGCAGGAAACCTGCTCTTGTGATCTGAGTTGATCGATTTTGATGATATTTTTTGTGTGTATTTAGGTGGATTCAAGAATACTTCAGATTAACAATTGGTCCTAGTAGATAACGCCGCGAATGATATGCATTAATTCTATATTCATTATTTTAAAATTTGTACAGAACAACGTCTATTGGGTTAGGTAATATAGTTGTAAGATTCAAACAAATGCTGTTGATCGTAAAAGTTGGAACTGGGCTGGCCACGGATGTCAAGGATTCGGTACTAGTAGCCGCTCAGTGGCGATGGGGATAGAATACGGGTTTAGATTATGGGATTTAGATATTGGCCCTTCTTTCGCCCTGGATGGAATCGACAGCGTGTGTCCAGACCATAGTGTGCCAAAAGAAAAATAGCCAAGCTCAACCACTGTTGCATTCATCCTCCGCTAATGTCTATTGCATATGCACTATGTCTAAAAATGGATATTGCTAGGCTGATTAGAGAAATCACATTAATTGCGTAGTAAATATAAATTAAAATAATATAAAGAAAAATATATTTGTATAAATACTAGTATTATTTGCTAACTTACGAGTAAAAGCTTAAATTAAGAGTACCTACACATAACTGTAGACCGTGCTTAAAAACTGTAATGAGTGTGAATGAGACGATGATCGTATGCCAGGATCGTGGTTGTAGTGAGCGGTAAACCCGTTGGGAAACAGGCGCGAGGCTATGAATACGAGGCTATGTAGATTCTTCTTCTTCTTATATATTGGCAATCAGCTACATATACGAGCTATTGGTGCCAGTGTGAAGTTATAAATATTTTCACGTTTTTAGTCTTTCAAGTCAGTCGTTGTCTAAGTCAAATTGTCACCATTAACAGTGCAATGGCCACACTGTTAATGGTATCTTGTGGGAATTTTGATGGAAAACGAAAACGTTGTAAAGCACTTTTATATGATATTCAATACATGCCAGTATTTCCGCACATCACATTACATAAAATGCCATCAAAATTATCTAATATAACACGTTGAAACACTAAGATATCGAATATAATACAAGAGCACCACATGACGTTTTCAAATTCCCGTCAAAAGTCCGCTATGTAGCTTAAATGAATTTCATAGACATTTGACAGATCGTTTGCAAGTCAATTAGGTTACGCGGCAAAGGGGCTGGTATTATCACGGATACCACCATACATAGATCTGAAGACGTTAACTTACCAATAGATGATCACTGTAATTCAGATCTATAAAATATTAAAACTAATAATGAATAAAATTAAAAAATACAATATCAATTAAAAATTAAAATTTGACGCAATCGCATTCACTTTGGGCCACAACGCAGCGGAAACGCGTCTATTTTAGTGGCGATAGGTACCTGCTTTTCCACGATTAGACTATACCGTGCCCCGAGTTCCGGTCGTTTCAGATACAACGCTTTCATGCTATGTTGCGAATTGATGGCCGACAGTTCTCAACTTTGTTGTAATTTTAAATACGACATAAGGGCTCGGTTTGCAAAGGATCAGTTATTTTACTGCCTACGTTATTTTATTTATAACATCCATAATTATCCGTGTGGTGACAGAATAAGAATACTATTCACCACCTCATATCTTACCCGAGGGTGAACGTACGAGACGACTAAAGGATATAAAACGCATATAACATCTATGCGAAAGAAGGAAAACTCGAAACAAAACCCTATACCAACACGCCCGACCAGCGCGGTATAGTAGGTTAATTTCCCTCCCATTACGGAGGAGGCCAGAGCCCAACAGTGGGACATTTATGAGCTGTGATGATGATGATGATCCATAATTATAACCTTTGTCCAACCACACACTTGACAGTTTTCTGTATACAGCCGCTGTCCTAGCTATTCCCTTTTTTTTGCGGTGGACTATGGATTTGGTCTCGCCCCACCAAATCGATCCAGGGTGACGGAAGAGGCGGCGCGTGATCCCACAGACCCACCATGCAAAACTCCTTTCTTCACCGTGCAAGTGGGCCACCGGTACCCGATCATTGTCTTCGGTGGCCCGCCCGGGTCTAGCTACCCTTGGTATTGCAAAAGTCCATGAGCGGCAGCACTTACCATCAGATGTGCTGCTTGCCCGTTTGCCACCTTCTCTTCTTAATCAAACGTGAAATATCAAATTTATAGGTCACCTGTTTATGTCATTACACTATAGATGCAATTATGTTCAATCTCATTCATTATCAAATGTGCAGTGTTACATAAGGCCGCCTTGCAGAGAGGATAACGTAATAATAGCTATGCTTGGCAGCGGGTTGAGGGTCACAGATGATCTTTTACGTTCCCCAAGAATGCTATTGACTAGTCTGTAGGTGGTTCTTCAGAATTTCTTGTGCTCAAGACGTGGTACATTGTGTACGTGAACCATCTCCACACTTATTCTATCGGCTGTAGATAATAAAAAAAAATCTCTTATCGTTTCACGGTCTGGTTCATTTGCAATATTATCATATTTCTTGGAGGTGTCATAGATATAAAATTTTATTCCTATAATTATTTTGTATCTAAGTAATCAATCTTTATATATTATACTAGCAGACCCGGCCACGCGTTGCTGTGGCTAAGGTAGCCTCAGTAACACGTGGTGGTTATGCTAATAAATTATAGCTTATATGAAACGTTTGTACGTTTAACATAGCGCCATCTATTAAATACTTACTCAATCCAGTCAACAGATACCGCCATCTGTTAGAATCGTTTGGAGATAACAGATAATTGTGACTGTTAAATAATAGATAAATAATTTGCAATAAAATAATATTGCGACTATAAATTGAGATGGAAGCTATCCTATCTTTTAAGTTGGATCAAACTACACATACTGTGCAAATTTGATTAAAATCGGTTAAGTACTTTAGGAGTCCATCGCGGACAAACAACGTGACGCGTTATTTATATATATTAAGAAGATGTTATACGCATTTTTGTATTTATGATATCATAATTATATATTAATTTGCTATACTGTAAAAGATTACTTTCGTATCAAGTAATCAGTAAATATATTAAAATTAATATTTTTATTAGAAACATACAATAGAAACCTTTTCCACTTTAACACGCCATCTAGCGGTAACTTGTTCGCTTTAAGAATTGTCGGTAGTTTTAGTTACAAATCATATTCAGAAAAGTAAATAGTGTCATCTGTTGGCATATCCTAATATATTTTATAATGTTCACAAAAACTTATGTACTAACTTATGTATTAATTGAAAATGAGCAAATAACTAAAAATAACAATAAATAATAGGCAGATCTCCAGGTCTGTTCGTCGCGATATTCGCCAATTTAATACGCTCCGTATTAAAGAAGCGATAGAGCGGAATCGTGGCTCAAAAGTGTTCGCACAAGATCTGTCTATCGGGCAAAGCCAAATAACTAAGCTGAAGACCGATGACGGCACTGTCATTTCATCCCAAAGTGAGATCTTGGGAGAGGTCGAAAGGTTCTATGGACAGTTATATAAAACATCTCGAAATCCTGTTGTCGGCTTGGTCCAAGATCCCAGATCCAAGCTAACTCGGCACTATACCGAAGAAATTCCGGACATTAGCTTGTGCGAGATCAGAATGGCTCTCGAACAACTAAGAAACGGTAAGGCACCGGGAGATGACGGAATTACGGCAGAGCTCCTGAAGGCAGGCGGCAAGCCCTTCAGAAGCTATTTAATTCCGTTATCCTCGAGGGCGACGTTCCAGAGTCGTGGACCAGGAGTGTGGTGGTGCTGTTCTTCAAGAAGGGCGACAAAGCTCTTCTAAAGAACTACAGACCCATCTCACTCTTGAGCCACGTCTACAAGTTGTTTTCGAGAGTCATTACCAATCGACTCACGTGCAAGCTTGATGACTTCCAGCCGCCCGAACAAGCTGGCTTCCGAAAAGGCTATAGCACCATAGACCATATCCTCACGCTTCGGCAGATTATTCAGAAGACCGAGGAGTACAATCGGCCTCTGTGTATAGCGTTTGTGGACTATGAGAAAGCCTTTGATTCAGTCGAAACTTGGGCGGTGCTGCGGTCCCTTCAGCGGTGCCAAATCGACCATCGTTATATCGAAGTGCTGAAGTGTTTGTATAGGAACGCCACAATGTCAGTCCGTATTCGGGGTAAGAGTACGAAACCGATCCAGTTGCAGAAAGGCGTGAGACAGGGAGACGTCATCTCTCCGAAACTGTTCACCACTGCACTGGAAGATGTCTTCAAGCTTTTAGACTGGACCGGACTCGGCATCAACATCAATGGCGAATACATCACTCACCTTCGATTCGCAGACGATATTGTCATCATAGCAGAATCCATGGAGGACCTGGGCACCATGCTCAACGATCTCAGCAGGGTATCCCAACTAGTGGGTTTACGAATGAACATGGACAAGACGAAAGTCATGTCAAATGCCCATGTCATTCTTGTACCGGTCCTAGTTGGCAATGCGATTCTCGAAATTGTCGATCTTTATGTTTACCTTGGACAAACAGTCCAGTTAGGTAGATCCAATTTCGAGAAAGAGGTCAGCCGACGAATCCAACTCAGTTGGGCAGCGTTCGGGAAACTTAAGAAGATCTTCTCATCCAACATACCTCAGTGTTTGAAAACACAGGTCTATGACCAGTGTATGTTACCAGTGATGACTTACGGCACGGAAACGTGGTCCCTAAATGTAGGCCTCAAAACCAGGCTCAAAGTCGCTCAGCGTGCTATGGAGCGGGCTATGCTCGGGATTTCTCTGCGAGATAGAATCCGAAATACGGAAATCCGCAGACGAACGAGTGTAACCGACATAGCACGAAGAATTAGCACGCTGAAGTGGCAATGGGCAGGCCACATCGCTCGAAGAACCGACAACCGCTGGGGAAGAAAGGTTCTAGAGTGGCGACCACGTACCGGACGACGCAGTGTGGGACGCCCCCCACTAGGTGGACAGACGACCTGGTGAAGGTTGCTGGGCGTCGTTGGATACAAGCGGCACAGGACCGCACTCTGTGGCGTAAAATGAGGGAGGCCTACGTTCAGCAGTGGACGGCAATAGGCTGAAATGATGATGATGAATGATGAGCAAATAACGTGTAGAAATAGTAGTTAGTATGTCATTTTAAATTTGTTATAAATTGAGTAGTTTTGGCGGCAATATGAAAATATAATGAGATGACTTAACTTTTATTCAATATTTTAATGTTTTATTGTTTTATATTGAATGAAGAAAAAAACTAAAAATGCTGGAATGGAATGAATATGATATTATATATCTTTTTGTGTGGTGACCGAGTAGAATACTATTCACTCTCACTCTCCGTATGATGACGGAGCAGAATAATACTCACCACCCCATATTTTACCCGTGGGTGATCGTACGAGTCGACTAAGGGATATAAAACGCATATGTTTTCCTTCTCTCGCCTGCCTATGCGAGAGAAGGAAAACTCGAAACAAAACCCTATACCAACACGTCTGACCAGCGCGGTATAGTAGGCTAATTTCCCTTTCCACTGTGGAGGAGGCCCGAGCCCAACAGTGGGACATTTATGGGCTGTAATGGTGATGATGATGATATCTTTATGAAGCACTTATAGAGCTTCACACAGTTTTATTTGGTGGATGGTTTTATAACCAGCCGGCCATGGGTGGAAATCCAACACAAGATATAAATATGGTAAGACGGAATCTTATTCCACTACGCCATCTATGAAGCTAAAATGTTTTACCTTTAAATGAGTCATAAATAAACCCAACGTATCTTAGAAATCTTAGCCAAATCTCAGTTTCCATGATGCGATGGTGCTCTTTTGCCCTAGCGTAAGACGTATAGTGCCATTGTGTTCCCGTAATAAAGTAAATCACATTTACGGTCCGCTTTAATACTTAATTTGTTAATTTGCCTCTACATTGTAATGAATAGGACTTGGGAAGGGTCTTTTCTAACCTTTTTTTTTTTTTTTTATTGGTGGGCTATGGGTGCGTCTCGCCCCGCCGAATCGGTCCGGGGTGACGGAAAGGCGGCGCGTGACCCCATAGACCCACCGTAAAACCTTCTCTCTTCGCCGTGCGAGCGGACCACCGGTACTCGATTTTAACTTCGGTGAAGGGTCTTTTCTAACCTTGAGAAACTAGGCACTAGGAATTTTCTTTTCTTTAATGATGTATACTAAGAAATTAATCATCTTTGGAGAATCTATAAAAGTATAAGGATGCTTTTTTCAGCTCATAAGCGTCCTATTTTCGATCTTTTTCTAGATGAGGGCAATCAGACAATTATTATTCACTAGCTACACGGATTGTTGTTAGAATATCAGTTGAATAACTTCAAAGAACATAGTAGGCTATATGAAATATCCATTGCCTTTGTTACATCAGTATATTGAAAATGAATCATTTTGAGGAATTTCTTCTGTAGAGATAATTGTATAACGAGTAACCTAAGTTTATTATATTTTAGCCAGATTATTAAATTGCCATGCAAAAAGAAAATTAAAACCGCAATATAATAGTGAACGAATTTTGTTCAAATTAAAAAAAAATATTGATTCAACAACCTTATAGTATCCTTATCATATTCTTGGAGAAAGAATTAGAAAGGATGCATCTTTACTCCTATTCAAAAATGGGATATATTTTTAAACAACAATATCCAATAAGAAAATAAATCCTAGTATTTTGGGGTACCTTAAAATCATAGAATCAACGTAACACACTTATATTATAACCAAATTTAAAAGACCAGTCTGTATATTACTCAAAGTTATTTTCCAGCTCATCGTTTCTGCTGTGTGGTAATGGCTACGAATACTACCAACCCTTATATTTCGCGTGAGTGTTGTAAAAGATGATTAAGAGATTTACATCAACTTAATATCTGATGCCATCTGCTCAATAATTATATTTCCAAGTACGTTTGAGGACAGGCGGCCGATCAAGTTTTACGAAAACTATTGCAAATAGTACATCTATGGAAAGAGTGCATACTGCATTAATTTCAAGTATTTGAGATAAAAGCAGGATAATAATCACCATCTCAGTTCATACCTATATGTCCCACTGTGGGGCTCGAGCTTCCATTCACTGAAGAGAAATTGACTTACTTTACCACGCTGGTCAGATGTTAGTATAGGGTTTTGTTTCGAGTTTTTTTCTCTTGCATATATGTTATATACGTTTTGTATTCCTTAGTCGTCTTTATGAACAGACGGGCAAGATTGCAAGAGAAGAAGGAGAGATGGTGGTGAATTGTACTCTTACTTAGTCATCACATGGAAATAATTTTGACAAAGTATCACCAGGCTAATTATCGATTACTGCGCCATCTATGCAGTCTGATTAAGAACATATAACGAAATATAGCGGCACTATGATGCAAGCGCAAGTCAACAAAATATTCGCTAGTATTTTGACTCTTAGACTATAATTTAATATAGACAGAGACGTGCATTGCGAAAAATGTTATAAAGGTTTTATTAATAGATAAATAATATTTAGTACATTCACATCCTGAATCCTGACATAGAATACGGATCTATTACGTACGGTTAGCATAATAAATTATAAACTTTATATATTTATATTAATTTATCCTTACTAATATTATAAATGCGAAAATAACTCTGTCTGTCTGTCGCTCTTTCACACCAAAACTACTGAACCGATCTAAATGATATTTGGTATGCAGATAGTCTAAGGCCTGATAAAGGACATAGGCTACTTTTTAATGCAAAAAAAGGTTGTAAAGGGGGATGAAAAGTTGTAATGAGGTATCGTCATTTTTAAAGCACGAAGCTTGAAACTTATTTTCAGGCTATTGATTAGGTATAAATAAATATGACATTAAAATGTTGTAAAAATATACCCTTAAGGTGTAAAATAAAAATAGGGGATGAAAAGCTCTAGGAAAGTAACCTTTTACGCGGGCGAAGCCGCGGGCAGAAACTAGTTAAAAATATATCCGCTCGGATAGGCGTGCGATAAAATTTAATTATGTAACTTGACTTCTGTTGTTTACGCGAGTATTATACGTTTGGAATTAGGAATATTCGATATACATCGATGCATCGAAAACATCGATGTTTACAATGCGATACATCGAATCGATCCGATGTTTTGAAGAGCTATCGAAATACTCGATGTATCGATGTTTTTTCATAAAACATCGAATGCCACAAAAAGAACCTTTTTTTTTAGAAGTCAGTTTTATAAGTAGGTAATTGGAATAGGTATAAATGCCACAAAAAAGACCTTTTTTTTTTTAGAAGTAACACTTTTGATATGGCTTTAGAAAAAGTACTCGATGTTTAAAAACATCGATGTTTTCATCCGATACATCGAAAGACATCAATGTACAGTTTCGTTTTACCGAATCGAAAAAAACATCGATGTTTTTTCAAAGTGGACACCCCTATTTGGAATAAAACTATTTTATGGATTCTATCGCGTTTGTATTTGATTTTTTTATTGTTTATGGTGATAAACGAGCAACCAACACACCTGATGGTAAATAATCTTACGAAAACTGATATATGAAAGAAAAAATATTGTCACATGTGGCAATCGAATCCACACCTATTGGAAATTTGTTCCAATCGTCCTACCACTTAGGCACAATGTGTACTCGTACATATTGCTAAAGTTATTGGCAATAGCTTTATAACCGAACTGCCTACAACCCTCCTTGGCAATGTAATTGTTGACCAAACGGCATCAAGTGAAGTTGGCCCAGGTCGATATAAACCTCTTAGTTGTCTTATATGACATCGACGAGTAAAATAAGAGTTGGTAGTATTCGCAGACGCTACCAAACAGCACTCGCCTGATGTTTTATTATAAATATAAATTCAGACGGATATATACTTTATTATAATTGTCAATTCTAAAATAATTTTTATAATCCACTATAATATTAAAATATTTCATGTTGATAGATTTTAAAATGAAAAATTAAAATTTTCGTTAATTTTACGGCCCGCTCATTAATATTACGGTACGGGTTTTGACACCTAATTTGATGGACAACGCTCGTACGCTCTCTAGGGTTATGACAATGTTAATCAATATATTTAGTTCGCAAGACAATTAATTTAGTAAATAGGTTTAACATTGACTCTCATAGGATGTCGTTTTAGATATATAAAGTATTATTAATTTTTTACTAACCTACCTAGACCAGATCGGTCAGGTACTGAAGGAAGGTGGAGTCAAGAGTCTCCGAAACCGGCGAGCGTGTATGAAGAGAATTATGAATGTTGAGGAAGCGAGTGAAGTATGCAGAGATAGAGTTCTCTGGCACTCTGTTCTCTCTGCCTACCCTGCAAGGGATATGGCGTGATGATATGTATGTATGTATTAATTTTTTTAAAACATTACCTCCTGTACTAAGGAAATAATCCTTGTATTGCAGGGGACTTTACAAAACTGTAATTAACGCAGACAAATTACACCTCTTTTTTTTTTTTTTTTGCGGTGGGCTATGGACGTCGCACCCCAAATCGGTCCGGGGTGACGGAAGAGGCGGCGTGCAACCCCATTGACCCACCCTTTTTGAGTGGCGGCCTACTTTATCTTACTAAAATTAATTAAATTAAAATTTAACTATTATTGTGGGTCAAATCTATACAATAAGTGCTCACAGTGTCTTGCAGTCTTGTGGTGGTTTTCTTAGTTTTTTTTTTTTTATATATATACAATCATTCTCTTTTTGTACTGGCAATGAATTGTATTAATTTTGTATAAAAATGTGGGTCAAAATTTAATATCCTATAGGGTAGATATAAATAAATATCTGTAATAACAATGACATATTGGACGTAAGACACCTCAGTCCTCCCGTGACCATGATCACTGTAAAGTGTTCGAAACGTCGGGAAATTATAAATCAAATACAAACGCGATAGAATCCGTAAAAGTAGTTTTATTTCAAATGTGTAATACTCGCGTAAACATTAGAAGTCATTATTTAATTATTTAATTAAAATTTAAATGAATTGTTATAAAAATTAATAGTAATTTTATTTAATGATCTGTCTGTACATGCTCAAGGCAAATATGTACATTCACTGTCATCGTGTCTGTCCGTGGGATGCATGATAATATCGCATTGTATCGTGACAATTGTTTATATTTGTGCAAATTATCAACGATTTTATAACGTGATATAATATACAGTAATAATAAATCAGTAGTATAAATTAGAAGGGGGTGAAAACTTACCGTTACGAATAAACAAATATATATACCAAGATATTAAAAGCATGTTAATTTAAACCAATCCCACCGCTCATTTCTTACGTTTTATATCAGAGAGTCAGAATTTATATATATGTTTTATTGCTTATGGTAGTAAATGAGCTAGCAGGTTACCTGGTAAGTGTTACTGCTGCTCATGGGCCTTTCTTTTCAATACCAGGGGTACAGCTCGCTCTAGCCGAAGCCGAAGGTTACCAGACCGGGTAATAGTCAGTCACCTGCAGAGAGGCTGGCCGCGTGACGGCAATGCCCCAGCAGGAGGTGTAGACAAGTGTTGGTATCTGAAAGGATAACGCACTGAGTTGGCCACGGATGGCAAAGATGTGGTACCAGCGGCCGGCTTAAAAGCGATGGGGAAGGAATACGGTGGGTTATGGGTACACGCGCCGCCCTTTCCTCGCCCTGGACGGAATAGACGGAGGGTGTCCTGATCATAGCCTGCCAAAAAAAGGGGTACAGCTAGGCCGCTGCCTACCAACCCAAAGCCATTCAGAATTATGAACTTCGGGCTCTCTTGCTCACCGAACGAAGTACAACAGCACATACACTGCTCAAACTTCGATTTTCTGCGAGAGTTTGGTACTCCTCCTGACGGACCGCCCTGCGGTTGATGACGCAAAACTATCAACAGTGTGGCTTTACTCTTATAGTAATGGTCTCTGATCAGGATTCATAATGGTCTTCATAGGGTTTTTATAACTAATTAAGCATATTAAATGCTAAATTTCAGTAATTTGAATATATAAGCCTATATAATGTGTAAACATTGTCAGGTAGATGGCGCACGCCACCTTAAAGACGTAAATATGATACGAAGCGAGATTTGAATGTCCTACAATAGTTCACGGTGGTGTAGTGGCAGCACGATTGGGCCGGACTCCCAATAGGCGTGGGTTCGAATCCCGCTTGTGATATCATTTTTCGCTTCATAATCGGGCTTTTATAAATAATGCTTGTTATTTTCTGAAAAATATTTTCTATAATATATCATAATAATATTTTAATAATTCATCCCATGTGGTGACTAAGAATACAATTCACTACCGTCTATCTTATTTGTGGGTGTTGCAAAAAATGACCAAAGGCATATGATATGTATATAAAATCACTACAAGAGAAGGAAATCTCATAAAAAACCCTAAACCAATCTGAGCAGAGTGATATAAGTAGGTTATTTTCCCTCCCATTGTAGAGGCAGGTTGAGCCCACTAGTTAGACTTAGATCAGCTGAGATGATGATGACCTATCTAACAGCATATCAGTCAGTCACTATTGGTCATAAACCTCACTAATTGAGATTTCTAATCATTATAAAAATATTCATAGACACTTAATTAAAAATTATTAATTTTGCATTATATTTTATTTAGGAAATGCACGGCGTGTGTACATAGCCTGCCAAAAAAAAAAGGAAAAATAAAAAAGAATGGGAATGATAATAATATTCATTATCATCACGCTTGAGAAGCAGGTTTGACGTTCACTTATGGTGGAGGTTATTTCAGGAGAAACTGCTGGCCTAATCGAGCGATTCCTTTAACCGGCTTTTACTACTTCCACACATTACAGATGTCGGAATCACTATCATCACTAAGCATTCATCATTCTAAACATACACCCTCCATCATAGAATGTCACATAAAACCGCCTTTTATGGAAGGGTTTGTTGCAACAATCACCATATTTAATAGTCGGTTCGTTAGTAAGTTTTTCTAAATTTCCTAGAATAATTTTGCTGTCCATTCTACTGATGATTCCTCAGCTAATTTTTATGACTCTCACGGTTGTTTAAGAGTGATGACAATGGTATTCTTATCACATTTCCACGTCAAGGTACTAAGGAGTGGTAACACTGTAATCTAATCCGTCACCATACCTACTGCAAATAATAATTATTGTTAATAATAAAATAATTAATAATTACTGTAAAGTTTTAAGTATTAAGCCTATAACAATGTGTAAACATTGTCGGGTAGATAGCATACCGTCACCTTAAGACGTAAATATGATACGAAGTGAAATTTGCATGTCCTACAATTAGTCACGGTGGTGTAGTGGCAGCACGATTGGGCCGGAATCCCAATAGGCGCGCGTTCGAATCCCGCTTGTGACATCATTTTTCATTTCGTGAACGGGTTTTATAAATTATTGTTATCTAAAAAAGTTCCCATCTGGCGATGAGATAACAATACAGTTATTGCGAGCTTAATTCCTTGTGGGCTCAGAAATAGACAGAGAACAGACACAATTTGGCAGAGGCTCTCTTGGCACGGGCGCTCTCGTAGCGGGAACGATCTCCTGCAACTATGACAATATGACCGCGCCATTACCTCTCTATGAGGGAGATCTATGTTTAACAATAAACGGTGAAAACTAGCTGATGATGATGCTGTTGATCTATCAAATTTACTAATTGGAAAACAAACTAGTTTTTGAGTGCTACCAATTCGAGTGGGTGTTTATTTGTAGATTTTAATTTCAAACACACATTATGAGTTAAATAATACAATTGAATGATTATAGACATAATTGCACAGTTAATATTTAGGGGGGCTGGTGAGACGACATAAAAACAACAGATTTAGCGGACGTACATTGAACTCTTATTGCTTCGAGACATCTGATCGACCGTTTTCGAGTGCAGTTCCATTATTATATGTTACGGATCTGCTATAAAAATAGGTTCTTAACTTTTTAATTTTCAGTACCTATACAAGTTATGGGATAAGAATTGTGATAAGAAGTGCATAGGAATCATAAAAACCTGTTAAAGAAGCGCCAGAGGACAGCTTAGCAGAACTCTTGTGGAAATACCGTCTCACAAACTGGGAGTAGGGTCCTAAAAATCACAAAACATAATGCTCCGACAAATAGGACACGTAGAATTTATATATTAGCAAATCTAGAATAGCAACAGTAGCTGTCAAGCATAGCAACAGTGGCTGTCAAGCACAGCAACAGTGGCTGTCAAACATTCTGTACTGTCACCTTATCCTTGGTATCCAATGAGTTAAAAATGTTATATCACCATCATTATCTTAGCTTGTATATATCTCATTGCTGTTTTCGAGCCTCCTCTGCAGTGGAAACGGAATTGACTTACTATCACCGCATTAGTTAGATGGGTTGTTATAGGATTTATAACGAATTCTAATGATATTTACCTGCGTCATTTACCATGGGTAAGAAAGATGGTGATGAATTGTATTTTTACTCCGCCATCATCATCATGTGATAGATGTATTACAGATATTTATAAAATTATTGTTACTAATACCATGGGATGATATTTCTAACATCATTCATCATTCATCCGTGTGATGACGGAGTAAGAATATAATTCACTACCCCCTATCTTACCCGTTAGTGATAGTACGAGACGACTAAGAAATATAAAACGCATATAAATTCTATGCAAGAGAAGGAAAACTCGAAAAAAAACCCTATACCAACACGTCTGACCAGTGTGGTATAGTAGGTTAATTTCCCTCCCATTACGGAGGAGGCCCGAGCCCAATAGTGGGGACATATATGGGCTGTGATGATGATGATGATGATGTTTCTAATATTATTTTTATATGAAAAATATTGCAAAAAAAAAAACCCGGGAAGTTTTAGACATTTTGAGAGCGTGCCTCGAATGTGCTGCGCTTTATAGATGCTTATAACCTAATCTCTTTAATCTGATCATTATTTTATGTGTATCAAACGAAGTTGCTTTAATCAATTATAAATATATTGATTATATCAAGTAAGTCAAGCCAAATCAAATCATTTATTATGCATAAGCCTCATAAAAACATTTATATATTGTCAATTTTACATATTTTTTTAAATTAATCTACCATCGCATCGGAAAGAAGCCGCAAACTGAGAAGATCCGGTAAGAAATTCAGCGGGCTCGTAATTTTTTTTTAATTACATATTTTAATCAAAATGATTAGATACATTTTTAATAAGTATTACCCTCCAGTAAAGCAAGCTTATTAAAGGTTTAAATAAAAGTCAATAAAACCGTATGACAATGGACACGGTGTATGTCAAGTCACGCACAATCAAGTCACCTTGATTGTACCAGTCGAACATCCGTAATGTTGCTTACAATTAGATCACAGTGCGTTCCTCTCTGCTTGCTTATTGTTGTACTACGAGATATGTTGAAAACGTGTTTTGTATCAAAATATATTACTACTGGATTTATTTGGTCTACAAAACTGTTTTAATATATAAATAGTTGAATAAGTGTATTCGCTTTTTTCTGTGGTGATTGAAGTAAGAATATAATTCACTACCGCGTTTCTTGCTCGTGGGTTTTCTTTTTTTTTATTGCTTATGGTGGCAAACGAGCAAGCAACACATCTGATGGTAAGTGTCACTGCCGCCCATGGACCTTTGTAATACCAAGGCTTAGGCCGCTGCCTACCAATAAAATCCCCCACCCAGTTGGGTTTCCGGCTCTCTCGCTCACCGAACGAAGCGCTATTGTGCTTCGTTGTGCTATCGCACATTGCCATTGCTCACACGTCGATCTTCTGCGAGAGTGTGGTACTACCTCGGATGGACTGGCGCGCAGCTGTAGACAGAAAACTATCAACAGCATAGTCCTACCACTATTAGAAAAGTCTAGTAAAACATAAAATATCATTCTTCCGTTCTTATTCCAATTACTTGGGATCGAACAATGAAAGAACATCGTAGACATTACGGCGAATTCAATAAGAAAATTGGCAAAATATTATCGTACGAAGCATTCTAGCTTCAATTGCATTAGATGGGCCCAGGATCCTCCTAAATATTTATTTAAATGTTTTAGGTTAACTTAGTTCAATAATATATTCGCATTATTGGGGTGGCATGTTCATTCAAAAAAGAAAAAAAAATCGTACGAATACCTAATTCAATATATGTATTTTTTTAAGATCTACCCTTTTTGCAGTGGATTATGGAGGTAGTTACGCCCCTTCAAATCGGTCCGGGGCGACGGAAGAGGCGGCGCGCGACCCCATAGAGCCACCCAGAAAAGCACCTCTCTTCGCCGTGCGAACGGGCCATCGGTCCCGATCTTTGTACTCGATGGCCATTAAGATCTATCCTGCACTAAGAAAATAATCCTAGTATTGCGGGGGACTTTACATACGTATAATTAACGCAGACAAATTACACCCAGACTCAAAACAACTCTTTGTAAATCGCACAAAGTATTGTCTTGCGTAGAAATCGAATTCACGGGACTGACACGGAGGTTAGCTTTCTTAACCATTACGCCATCTGTGTAGTAATGTAACTTAGTAACGTTAACTTTTTTGCTAAAAAAAAATATTAGCTAAAGCAATAAATTGGTGTCTTTAAAACGTACCAAATATTCTTTTCACTTCAAACTACTTTTTTTTAAAGACGTCACCCAGCACTAAGAAAAAAATTCTTGTATTGCGGGGGACTTTACAAACATGCAATTAACGCAGACAAATTACACCCAGATTCAGGACAACACTTTGTGGATCGCACAAAGTGTTGTCCTGCGTGGGAATCGAACCCACGGCACTGGAACAAAAGGTCGGTATCTTAACCACTACGCCATCTGTGCAGTAATGTAACTTAATAACTTTAAACTTTTTTGCTAAAAAAAAAAATATTAGCTCAACCAATAAATTGGTGTCTTTAAAACGTACCAAATATATCTTTTCACTTCAAACTACTAATTAAAAAACGTTTTATTATTAATAATTGTTAGTTAAAAAGAACGCAATCGTTTAATAATAACTTTATTTCCTAACAGTAATAAATGCTGCTGGGAATAAGTCTCTCCCATGAGGCGTATTAATCCCCATTGCAGTGAACATATTAATATATGCAGCTTTGTTATGGATATCATCCTCCCATAATTAATATTTTTTGGTCCTTTGTAATACTTTACGAAAGCCTTGAATCAAAATGGAGTGGAATTGTAATAAGATTCTAGTGTATAGATAGTCAGTTCCAAAGAGTAAAATTATTAAACTGAAAAAGAGTAGCAACTCGATGATAAAATATGCATGTATGGAAAGTGCTGCCACCCAGAGTTTAGGCGGTGAACTAAAGTTGAAGTAATATATATACATATCTGTGTATGTGTAATTACATAGAATTTTCTTTTACTATGAAAGCTACCCTGAAATATAAAAAAAAACATATCAGCTGATAAGTAACAGTAATAATATCAGCCTAACAATGAAACTTGAAATAATTTTTAGAAAGAATATCAATAACCGAAAATAGATCGATGACAATAAGTACCTACGCTATGAACAAAAAATAACAATTCTCAGTTGTGAAACGTTTGACAGCCAGGACAAAATGGCAGCAGTTAAGTTTGTACAACCAATTTGTAGGCGGCGCGACAGTCAGTAAAAATAAGAAATGTTTTAAGTGTGCCCCCCCAGGTCAGTTCTCAGTGTTTCAGAATTATTTTCTTACTCCGTCATCAACCGGAAAGACACTTTCTTATTACTTATTTCATAAAGTACTTATTCGAATATACATTATTACTTGTTACATAAAATACTCATTCGACTATACATACATTCGTCATAAATAGATGAAACCAAATATGGTAGTTTAGTTAAATATGTAGGAGTCTCATAAACCTAAAAACATATGTCCAATTATGATATATACATGTCGGTAGATGGCGTAATTGTCTACTGATCTAGCTTTGCGAGTAATATGGACTTTTTTTTGGCTAGGATCCGGTTACATTCAGACAAAGGGTCCAGATCTACGGAAGGGTGTAATAGGAGTGCAACAAAAAGAAGATATGATCATTACAAAGTAATGACCAATCTTCTTTTTATTTAACTCCAATTACATCATCATCATTCACCTGATTTTATCCCAATTATTTGCTGTCGATACAATATATAAGTTAAACATGCTTATTGCAAAAGTTATTGTCAATACTTTTATGACCGGATTGACGTCAATCCTTCTTGGGAATGTAAATGTTGACTAAACAACACCTGGTGGAATTGGTCCAGGTCGTTAAAGCTCTTAGCCGTTTTTTACGACATCCACGAGCAAAGTATGTGTTGTTAGTATTCGTAGCCGCTACCATACAGAACTTTCTACTCTTTTTCTCTTCTTTACTTTATGTTTTTCTACTTTATGTTTTTGAAATAGAAAAGTATAATAAGCATCCCACGATAATGAAATTAGTTTCCCGAAATTTTCTGTAGTACCAACTACAGTGTCATATCTAAAAACCATTCTAGATTTTAATTTAAAAGAATTATAACGGCAAGAATATGTAGGGAAATTAGCTACTATAATTTGCAAAAATATAAGGTTACAACCCATCTGACCTGAGTAAAATAGTAGGTCAATTTATATGGAATATGTGATTAAATGATAAATTTGTAACAATAACTTGCTATAAATACCACGCGATTTAATTTATCACTAACACTATCCCAAAACTTGAGCATTTTTGTGGTACACTTTACTGATAAACTATCACGCCTATAGATTTGTGCTTTAACATAGTAATTTCACTTCATATCTAGATGTGTTATCTGACAAAAAAAAAAGTAATTTTATAACAATTAAAAAATTAATATTAACAATTTTGTATTCATTGGTTAAAATGTTACTATACTACGAACGCCATCTGTTAGAAAACCAAAGAGTTAACATCGCTGCAACAGAACTAAACTCAAAATTTAAATATATCTTGTCGCGGAATTAAGTACTAACCAATGCTTGATAAATACATACATATATACATATCATCATGCCATATCCCTTGCAGGGTAGGCAGAGAGAACAGAGTGCCAGAGAACTCTATACCTGCATGCTTCACTCGCTGCCTCAACATTCATAATTCTCTTCATACACGCTCGCCGGTTTCGGAGACTCTTGACTCCACCTTCCTTCAGCACGTGACCAATCTGGTCTAGGTAGGTGAGTCTCGGTCTCCCCCGGAAATGAAAATAAATATCTAAAAATGATTGGTCGTATGAATTATTTACCGAATCTCATATGAATAATTACTAACTATAACATCTATGCAAGAGAAGGAAAATTCGAAACAAAACCCTATACCAACACGTCTGACCAGCGCGGTATAGTAGGTTAATTTCCCTTCCATTACGGAGGAGGGCCCGAGCCCAACAGAGGAACATATATGGGCTGTAGTGATAAAATGAAATGATATCAATAATCCTATACAAAAATATTAATAACTGTCTTAAAAATTATTACCTGTTAGCAAAACTAAGCGAGCCCTCACAAAGCTCAACCTTTTACTGGTTATATAGTCAGTATTTAAAAAATACTTACCTATCTATGAATACAATACAAATACAATATAGTTTTATAAGTAGAATAAGTAAGTTATATAATAGGCTTAGAACAAAAGACGGCTGGGCAGTCAAGTATAACTTATTTGTATTGTCAAGTTTGTTACAGTTATAGTATCTGATGTGCACGAAGCTAGTGCTAGTTAAGTTGGTACTTATTGACATACATAATACAAAGCAATAAACACTTTGTTTGTGGGTTATAGTGTAAGCACTGCCCGTCCAATTATTTAGATGGCATATATGGCGTAGTGGTTATGATACCGACCTTCCGTGCCAGCGCCATGTGTTTGATTCCCACGCAGGACAATATTTTGTGCTATCCACAGAGTCTTGTTCTAAGTCTGAGTGTAATTTCCCTACGTTAATTGCATGTTTGTAAAGTCCCCCGCAATACAAGGATCATTTCCTTAGTGCAAAGCAGTGTTTTTTATTAAAAAAAAGGATCGATAGCAAAGCAATAGGGCTCCACAAGCTGGCATGGTTTAACTTTTCTTCTGTCTTTATTACTATTGTTTTGTATTTGTGTATATAACTGAACTCCTAAACGACTGGAAAGATTTTGATGATTTTTTTATGTGTTCAGATGGATTCAACAATGGTTTTTGATTTTATTTTCCAGTAGTACGATATTGTTGACAGTTTTTTGAATACTCTCGCGGGCCGCTCCGTCCGGGGTAGTACCACACTCTCGTTGAAAATCGACGTCTAAGCAGTGGCAATATGCTATTGCGCTTTGTTTGGTGAGTGAGGAAGGCTTAAGCCCAATTTTCTGGGTTGATTTGAGTTGCTATGCGTAGCTGTAACGTTGGTATTATAAAGGTTACCATCAGGTGCACTGCTTGCTCGTTTGCCATCATATGCAAAAAAAAAATAATGATGTTTATGGCATTGCCACCGATTTTAAGGAAATCTATTTTTATAAATTTGTACAGTTCCACAAAAGAAATCTGGCTAACTATGATGCGATAGGTATATAAGTTTATGGGGTCGCACCTTTCGTCGCCCCAAATAGCACGGGCAGGATGTGACATAAGACGTTATTATACGCACACATAGACTTCTATCTAAAAGATTTCATTTCTGATTACTTTCTTCGTCTCCTTCCACTAGATTCAGATCTTGTAGGAACAGGATACCGCGTCTGTCCCTTTTATTCTATTTGAAGGCCAGAACACTTCGCACGATACCATGGCACATACGTAAGGTTTGGTTATTGATATAAGTCAAAGCACAAATGGCAGTGTTTAAGGTGCTGAGCTGCTTTGCCCAGGTGGGATTCGATTTTCTCGTAGTGCAATATTTTAACCGTTACAGAAATCACAGTTCTAAATCTCAT
The DNA here is from genome assembly GCA_905163515.2 of Lymantria monacha. Classification (NCBI taxonomy): domain Eukaryota; kingdom Metazoa; phylum Arthropoda; class Insecta; order Lepidoptera; family Erebidae; genus Lymantria; species Lymantria monacha. Next base: position 4,642,632 of record LR991107.1, on the reverse strand, counting down.
TGTCATTATAATTTGTCTCTAATTATGTTTTTGTAAAGTCACCAATAATACGAGTATTGATTCATTAGAGCCTATTTAAAAAAATGACCACTTATCAGAACAGAACACAGTCTAGGACGGCCCCTATCAGGTGAACTGACTACCTGGTGAAAGTTAATTGGAGTCGTTGGAAGTGGACGACAGATGTCCTCACTTTATGATGAAGTATATCCCGAACTGCACCGCAAAAGTTTGAAAGATATTGATGATGATTTAAAAAAAGGGTCTTGACAGACAGACAGACAGACAGACGGACAGACGGACGGACGGACAACAAAGTGATCCTATAAGGGTTCCGTTTTTTCCTTTTGAGGTACGGCACCCTAAAAATAATGTATCACCGTTTTACAAAAGTGTGATAAGACCACACTGTTGACAGTTCTTTGTCTACTAACGCGGGCCGGTTCATTGGGGTAGAACCACACTCTCGCAGAAGTCAACTTCTTAGTATTGGCAACGTGCTTTTGCGCTTCGTTCGGTGAGCGAGAGAGCCGGCAGCCCAACTGGGTGGATTTGGTGTTTGTATTTGTAGGCAGTGGCCCTAACAGGCCATGGGCGGCAGTAACACTTATCATCAGGTGTTTTGCATACTCTTTTGCCACCAAAAGCAATAAAAAAGGAGCCTTGACTCTAGCCGCAATCCTTATATAAACTAGGATGATCATTATCTCAGATGATGATGCTGAACCACTATACAATTGTTAAAATATAGGTATTGAAAAGTCTAAATCGGAGTCTTTAATGTTTACTCTTCAAGCACTTTCAAACATTCCAACCATCGTCCAAGCTGTGAAAGACCAGCCCCAATGTAGCAATAGATTTATATTTTTACCTCATAAACTATAACAAATTTTGTATTTAATCGATATTGATAAAAGCACTTCTAATGGGATTACTTCTTGTCGTTTTAACAGCTTAAAATATTAAATATCGTGAGGTCACCCCTCGCAATTGTGAGGTTTCTAATTTAAGCCGCTTTAAATAAGTTCAAATGTTGGAATATTTGACTTTATTTGCAATAATCTGATAATATTTCATGAGTTTTAGCGCCAGATATAATACTATATTCAAATAAATTTTATTTTAATTTGATAATGAATTAGTAATATGGTTTTATGAAAATTTGAGTTAATACTGTGACGGTGAAAGAAAATTTATATAGAGCTGTGTCAGTGCCATTTGAAGCTAGTTATCTAGCTAGCTTGCTTTTAGTGGTGGTGGGCCACACTATTCAATTTTCTTGGCCAGCCCATCTAGAGTAGTACACTCACGCAGAAAAACTACGTCTGATCAGTGGCAATGTTCTGTTGCGCTTCATTTGGTGAGTGATAGAGACGGAAGCCAAACTTTCTTGGTGGGTTTGAGGTTTTCTTTGGTAGGCAGCGATCTAACTGTACCCCTGTTATAGTCAAGGTCCAGAAGTAACATTTACCATCAGGTGCGTTGATTCTTCGTTTACCATCACAAGCAATAGAAAAAATGCCTGCGTATAAGTATACATATCAGAAGTGAAACTTTGGCAAACTAATTTTTTAAATCTCGTTTACATACGTGTATAGTATATACCAATAGTGTATTCTCTCTCACTCTCTCTCTTCCCCCCACCCCTCTCTCGTGCCGGGTTTCTCCTGTCACGTTTCATCTGTAAAAATTTCATCATGCGCGCAGAAAAGTTTCATTTAAAAATAAATATGGCACGTTACAGAAAAATGTGACTTATTTCTCCGATACGTCGATAAAAAACTTTCACTTCATTAAAAATCAGTTACATACACAATGGGTGATATCCATCAAGTAGTTGATCATAAAACTGTTGCCAATAACTTTTACAATATGTACGATGGAAAAGGAGTATATATTTTATCGATCCCAAGATTGTAAGTTAAGAGCAAAATGATGAGAATATAGATAGGGTGACGGAGTAAGAACATCATTTGACAGACGATTATAGTTAATGCTATAACATTAGTGGGAAATCGCTTAAAAAAAGAAAATCCCATGATGCTTCCATGGTATCGGTTTCTATAAATCCTTTTCACAATTAAGGGATACGTCACATTATATTGCAAACACATCACCACACGGAAATAATAAAATTTGGCACCAATAACGAAAGGAAATTCTATGAATTTCCATATGGAGATAATATACGAGCAGAGACCTATGGAGGATAAAGACTGCACAGATGAAGCAGTGGTTAAAATAACGCGAGCTACTATGCCAGTGTCGCGAATTCAATTGTATCAAGATTGGCTTTTATGAATCAACCCTTTTTCCTTTTTTGTTTTGCCGCAGGCTATGGTGTGGTCACACCCCGCCAGATACGTCCGGGGCAAGAAAAGAGGCGGCGCGCGGCACCATAGGATGGTGCCGCGCGGCAATTCGCTTCTCTTCGCCGAGCGAGCGGGCCATCCGGAACCCTGTTTTCGGTGGCCCTTATGAATCTACCCTGAATATGGGTCAGCGCTAATGCCGGGAAGGGATTAGCTGCATGATTTTTTTTATTTAAGTATTTAATTAATAATTGACAGCGAAATCTCATTCAGTAGAGCGAAGAGAGTGAAGTCACATCTCTTAATAGTTGAGAGCGAAGGCTCATTCCGTAGTAAATTGTATATTTTTTACAGAAGTATATTTTTTTGAAAAAAAATATCCATATTTAATTATATACTCAAAATATAACTTACGCAGACGGCATAAAACTTATCTATTAAATTATAACTACCCATAATATGCACTTATTAAAGGGCTAGGCATTTCATAGGGCAATTCCAACCCCTTTACGAGGCTAAAAGGGTGAAATTTGCTATCCAAAAGTACCATAAAACCAAGCATATAAAGAATAGTACTCGTATTATTTTGTATATTGCCACTTAGGTTATGATTTCGGGTGTGTCGTTTCTCTATCCCTTTTGATTTTATGTCACCTGACACTGTAATAAGGCTGTGATAATAAAATTTTGAATATGATGGTCATTTACCTTGGCTGTGATATATTATGGTTGTGCTCAGCTGCTCGTGCATAAGGAAGATTTTTTTATATTTTTAGCTATATTATAGAACTAAGGGTTCTGTCAATTCTCAATCTAATTGTTAATCCAATACTTTTTTTTACAACCACTACCGCGCGGGGCAGTAATAAAATGCTACGAAGAGGTCTCGAGTTTGATTATAGCCGACACCTACTTTATGGAATTATACCTGTATTACTTAAATTGTTAATTGTAAATGTACAAAAGATTGTGAAAGAAAAGAAGGAAAATTTTAAAGCGTGGCAGAAAGAAGATAATGAAAGGTTGAAGAAAGTGAAAAATAGTGAATACAAGGAATGTAAGAAAAAAGCTAAACGGGCAATAGCTACAGCGAGAACCCAGGCCCAAGACAGAATTTATAATTCGTTAGATGGGCCTCGAGGACAAAAGGCGCTGTACCGTATTACGAAAGCCCGAGAGGAACGAGCGAGAGATATTAGGCATGTCAAGTGCATGAAAGATGGAGATGGTAAAGTTTTAATACAAGACGAGGAAATAAGGCAGCGTTGGAAGGAATATTTTGAAAGATTAATGAATGAAGAGAACTTATGAGGTGGAGTGTTAAAAGATGTGCCTGAGAACGTCGGTCTAGTAAAAGAAATTACAATAGATGAGGTAAGAAAGGCAGTGATAAGTATGAAAAACGGAAAGTCTGTAGGGCCGGACGGTATACCAGTGGAAGTATGGAAAGTTTTGGGTGAGGATGGATATATGTGGCTGACTTTGTTCCTCAATAAGTTGCGTCAGGATGAAGTAATTCCCAATGAATGGTGCAGTAGTGCGCTAGTGCCCATTTTTAAAAACAAGGGTGATGTTCAGGACTGCGGCAGTTATCGGGGAATAAAGCTCATGTCACATAGTATGTAAGTGTGGGAAAAAGTGGTTGAGAAGCGATTGCGAGAAGAAAGCAAGATCACCCAAAACCAGTTCGGTTTTATGCCGGGCCGCGGGACAACGGATGCCATATTTGCACTGCGCCAACTGTGCGAAAAATATCGTGGTGCACATAAAAACTTGCATATGGTATACGTTGACCTCGAGAAGGCCTACGACAGAATACCGAGAACAGTTTTGTGGTGGGCACTGAAAGAGAAAAGTGTCCTGTGAAGTATACTAGGTTAATCTGTGCTATGTACCAACGATCTAGGTCGTACGTAAAATCAACGGCTGGAGACTCCGACGAGTTCAGTGTGCAGGTGGGTTTGCACCAAGGGTCGGCGTTAAGTCCTTACCTCTTCCTGTTGATAATGGATGCGTTAACATCGGAGATACAGGAAGAGGCACCCTGGTGCATGCTATTCGCTGATGACATTGTTCTCGTCAGAGAAGAAGGACTTGAGGTACAGAGCATGCTGGAGAAGTGGCGCTGTAAATTAGAGAATGTTGGCTTGAAAATCAGCAGACCTAAAACAGAGTACATGTTCTGCGATTTCGGCGGTCTCTCCAATTTTACACCCATATCTCTAGATGGAGTACCTATACCAGTATGCTCGGATTTTCGATACCTCGGTTCTCTTATCCAAAGCGATGGCGACCTGGATCGTGCGGTGAAACACAGAATGGATGCGGGATGGATGAAATGGCGGCAGGTCACGGGTACAACATGCGACCCCAAAGTACCCCCTAAATTAAAGGGTAAAATATATAAAACCCTAATAAGACCTGTTGTACTGTATGGATCAGCATGTTGGGCGACAAAAGCGACGGATGAGAGACGACTGCATGTAGCGGAGATGCGAATGTTGAGATGGATGTGTGGTGTGACGAGATTAGATAAAATAAGAAATGAGCATATAAGAGGAAATTTGAAAGTTGCGCCAGTGACGGAAAAGTTAAGGAGTGAAAGGTTAACATGGTATGGACATGTGATCAGACGGGATGAAAGAAATGTTGTGAGGAAAGTTTTAAATATGAATGTTGAAGGCTTTAGGGGTAAAGGAAGACCAAAGAAAAGATGGATGGACTGCGTGAGGTATGACATGGATAGACAGGGAGTGACTGCAGAGATGACGTCTGATAGGACTGTATGGAGGAAGATGACATATTGCGTCGACCCCAAGTAATTGGGATAAGAGCAAGATGATGACGATGATGACTTAAATTGTTAATTATTGGTCAAACTTTAACATAGTCTCTAAATGTCGCCTTCATAACAAGATTAAAGTCGCTCAACGGGCTAAGGAGAGAGTTATGCACGATATTTTGGCAACGTGATAAAATATGAAATACAGGAATCTTTCGAAGAACGAGTATAACCGACATAGCCTAAAAATCATCAAGTTGAAGCGGCAATGCGCAACCAACATCGCTTCTCGAATCACCAACCAACAGTTGATTGTACGAATATTTTTTTTTTCGAGTGGCGACCACCATTTGGATGACGAAGCATAGGGCGGCCCCTATTCTAGTCGTAGAAACAGTTGGATGCAAGTGACATTGGACCGTTCTGACTGGCATTCACTTGGAAAGCTTATTTTCAATGGTGGTCATCTAGGTCTTAATGGATACTTATTGCTTCCTATAATGATAATAATAATAATCCGTCACCGTACATCTCTTAACATGGGTTTGAAGGCAGACAACAGTTTATAATTTCATAGATATAAGATGAACCAGTCCACTAAGCACCCACTCCCATATTCATATATTAGATACCATCATCACACAATAGTTTTACACTTACCGCTGGCAGTCCACGTATGTTATGTGCAGACGTGGAATGTCATCGGTAGATGCCCAATATTTAGATTAAATTTCTCCAAAGGCCTCTGCGTGTTGGATCCATATCCCCATGTAAACCTCCCAAAGGACCGGGCATCTTCCTTCTATGGAAGATCCCGTGAAAAATGGACATACATAATAATAATCAAATCTCTATTGTACGAGTACCATTAACTTTTAACAATTTTGTATACAAGTCCAGACTCCCAAACTAGCGTGAGCTGAAGGTATGTTACGAACCACTGCCATTCCAATAGCAAGCGTATTCCATAAAAAAACATTAAATAGATACACTTATTAAACAATGTTACAATAATTAATGAAAATACCCACAAGTACTACGTATCTATTAATACCAAGAGGTGTTCTAAAATATATATCTGATAGTCTATAGATATTTAGTCTTGGAATAACTTAATCTCGTTCATAGTCTTTTTTACAGGCTATGGTTTGATCATATTCTGCCCTTAATCATCCAGCCGGCCAAGATAATTGCGGCGTGGAGTGACGCAATATATTCTCTTATTGGAAAATTTATTGGCCATAGCTTTAGTACCGGCCATATGGCTGACATTAACCCTCCTTGAGAATGTAAATGTTGACAAAACGGCATCAGATGGAGTTGTCCAGGTCGGTATAGAGCCCTTCATCGTCTTTTACGACATTCATGAGTAAAGTAAGGGTTGGTAGTATTCTTAGCCGCTATCACATAGTATTATTTCTACCTACAGGTAGGTATTCATTCTATTAATAAGTTTTATAAACCCATATCGGGCTCTTAACCACTTTGATGATAAATTGATGCTAGGTATACAAAGGATCACCGAAGACAAAGATCGGGGACCGGTGGCCCGCTCATACGGCGAAGAGAGGATAGTCTGCATGGTGGGTCTATGGGGTCACGCGCCGCCTCTTCCGTCACCCCGGACCGACTTGGCGGGGCGACACCACGTCCATAGTCCACCGCAACAAAACAAAAAAAAAGGTATACAAAGAATATTTTGGCATAAAATTTTGATAAAACGCGGCATGGGTCTTGTGAAAGAGATAAATATTGTCACGACGCTGCATTGCCTTATAAATGTGTAGGCTTTTGATCTTTCGTATCAAGACCTAGACTTATGTGGCACCGCAGTAAGTTTAATAATCCTGCAATAAGATCTAAAGTGAAATGTTCCACAGTGCGCCATAAAGGGCGACAAAAAAAAAGTGCGCCATAAAGACCCTTATGGACCCTGTACTGTTTTGCTTGCATCCCAGATGACTTATCGGCGGCATCGCTTCCCACACAGGGTAATTTTTTTTTGCGACCCTAAAGCGAAAACTAAAGCAAGCATACCTTATGGTAATGGAGCAAGAATACAATTAACTACCTCTACCTGTGGGTATCATACAGATGACTAAAATATATAATATGCATAATCCATTAGCTTGGTAGGTTAATCTTCCTCCTATCGCGAAGGAGGCTAGAACTCAGCGAGGCAATTCTCGTTTTCTTCGAGATAATATTTATTGAGAATTCTCCGTTCGAACTCCTATTTCTATTGTAAGACTGAAATAAATGATGTACTTTGACCGTAGAATGGAACTTTTCAAAATCGTAAATCACATTTGGATGCAAGCGGCACAGGACCGTATTTTGTGGCGTAACATGAGGAAGACCTACGTCCAACAGTGACGGCAATAGGCTGAAATGACGATGATGATGAAATGCCAAATTATGCTATTTTAAAGATGTTGTACACTATATTCTTCGTATGACAGCTCTCGAATCGCTGGTCTTAGATCTTGACAGGTTTTTTTTTTTATTGTTCTAAGTCATCATGAACTTAGTCTAAATTACCCCTGACTTGATCAGGGACCTAAATTAGTTGTGACAATCTATTAGCAGTTACAATAAAAGTTGGAAAAAAATTGAAAGAATACATAGTAACATTATAAGAATTAAAATAAATTTAACAAGGAAATATGAAAAATAATTATGCTAAGAGAGAAGTAATAAAGTAGTTAAAATTAATAGCACTTAATAGTATAATGAAACTATTTAGATAAAGAAAAAACAACTACTACTTGTTGATATTTATTATCAGGAATCTTAGTTAGTTGAGGAAATGAATTAACAATATATGTACATTTGATTTTAGAAAAGGATAGTGCTAGTGACATAAGAAAGGTAAGAGAAGTTAGAGAGAATACATAGTGACATTATAGGGATGGGGTAACAAAAGTAAAAAACTATAAGTTTGATCTTGACTGGTTGGGAACATGAGAAAAGCAATCTCGAATTCAAAGCCACAAAATTATATAGGTATTAAAATCTTAAATTTGTTTGGGTTAAAAAAATATCACCTGTCTCACTCATTATCTTACGTCCAAAAAATATCATCCATCACCGACTATCCTCATTCATTACATCAATTCCCATCGAGCCTTCCTTCATCTAATTCATCCCTATACCTTACCACACCCATCCGTCACCACTTATGCCGATGGAGATCCGTTCCCATTTATACCATTTATTACTATTGCAGATGAGGTGTGCGGATCCATTCCTATTTATACTATCCATCACTCTCCTACGCTTATCCCAATTGCTTGGGGTTGATTTAATATGAACTCATACATCACTTACACTCATCTCATCTATCTATCTCCATCTGTCCATCCATACATACATGAGTCAGCTGTCGCGCTGGATATCCTGTACACGTCAGCTATACTAAACAGAAATATGACAACGGAACGAAAACTCTAATTAGAAATAATTACGAACAAAACGATAATTGAGCTTACGTATACATCCACCACACCCATCTTAGCTCATATTACGTCCCACTGTTGGGCTCGAGGCCCCTCCAAAAGAGGAGAGATATTAACCTACTATACCCCACGGTGGTCAGAGGTGTTGATATAGTGTTTTCTTTGGAGTTTTCCTTCTCTTATATATATGCGTATGTTGTATACGTATTTTATGTCCCTTAGTTGTCTCTTACTTTTAACGAGTAAGAAAGGGTGTAGTGAATTGTATTCTTACTCCATCCCAACACGGTATATCTTGATTTACGATTGTGAAATGTGCGAATTCGATTTATTCTCGATTTCCTGGTCTATTTCTATGAGTGAACATTTCCTTCTAGTAGTAATATGGAATTGAGATTAAGATAATAATGAATCTTGAAAATTTCTTAAAGGTATAAAGATTGATTTTCTATTAAAATATTTATAATAACATCTTTCATGCATTTATATATTATAAATAAGAGAAATGGTTTATCTAAATAATAAATCTATCTATCCTGTTGTATTAACTCAAATCACTTACATTTGGTACGTGAAAATCTCATGTAAAATGTATCATAGTTTGGGGTGTCAGCTGTCCCTTTTGCAAGCGTCTAGCCTCACTGATTTAGTTTTCCCCTAAACTCGACGGAGGGTTGAGATTTTAGTAGACTATAATATTTATAGTTCTGTCTAGTGTCTATACAATAACCGCTATGTATATTGAGTACAGCTCGAAAATGTTAATCCCTCTTCAATTCAAAGCTGCCGTAGCTTTTTATGAGTTTTCTAAGTTTTATCTTACAAATGTAGACCTATGTTTATGACATTAATTACACTAAAACGGTCGCAGATATCTAGTAGCTATTACTACACAGATGGCGTAGTGGTTAAGATACCGATTTTCCATACCAGTGCCGTAGTTTCGATTCCTATGCAGAACAATACTTTCTGTGATCCCCAAGCTGTTATTCTGAGTCTGGGTGTAATTTGTCTGCGTTAATTATATGTTTGTAAAGTCCCTCGCAATACTAGGATTATTCTCTTAGTGCAGGGTGATGTAATAGTGTATTAAAAAACAAAAAAAAAATAATTTGGATTAATAGAGTATAGTAATAATAGTTCGAAATAGAAAAATCTATCCCAAAATAAATATATGGGATTATTTTGTTTTTACATTTATAAGTATGTATATATATATATATATATATATATATAAATATATATATATATATATATATATATATATATATATATATATATATATATATATATATATATATATATATATATATATATATATATATATATATTTACATTTGCAAGTGAAAAAACAAAGCTTAATTTATTTTAGTAAAATACTAAACGAGCTTTCTTTCTTCTTTCATAATACATATTGTTAAAAGTTATTGGCAATAATTGAATGACCGGTCGCCTGCCAGACGTCAACCCTCCTTGGGAATATAATTGTTGACCAAACGGCATCAGATGGAGTTAGCCCAGGTCGTTAAAAGACTCATAGTCATCTTTTACGACATCCACGAGCAAAGTAAGGGTTGGTAGTATTCGTAGCCGCTACCACACAGCACAGAAATAGAAACTATGTACTATCCTAGCTATTTTTTTGTTATTCTCCTTACAAGAGGTACAATTTCAGAATAACCACGCTTGGTAGGGTGACAAGTTGGTATAGTGAAAAGAAAAAAAAAATGAAAAAAAAATGTAATCTTTCTGATCTTATAAGTACAAAATAACTTAAACTACGATAGAACCGACTCCTCGGGGCCTTGTTAGTTAAGAAACTTGAAGCCGTGACAACTTGAAACTAAATCTTGCTTATTGCTAACTTCATAGTAATTAACATTTCTGAAAATTTACAGCTACATTTATCTAGTAACATAATTAATGGAGAAATAGTAGTAATGTTGATATTGTGTGAATTTGATATTTATTTATAGGTACTCGTCATTCTCCTACTCTTATCCCAATTGCTTGGGGTCGATCATCGGTCGTCAAAATGTACTCTTGTTTCATAGTACATATTGTAAAAGTTATTGGCAATAGTTTTATGACCGGCCGCCTGCCAGACGTCAACCCTCGTTGGAAATGTAATTGTTGACCAAACGGTATCAGATGGAGTTGGCCCAGGTCGTTATACGTCTCTTAGTCGTCTTTTACGACATCCACGAGCGTCGTAAGGTTTGGTAGTATTCGTAGCCGCTACCACACAGCTTTAATTCTTTAAGTAAACTTCATAATATTAATGTTTTTATTAAATAATTTCAGTTTGAAAACTTACATTTTTGCACCAAGATTAACTAGTTCAGTTTTATTTCTATTTAAAATGTACTTTTCTGTGTAGTGAAGAAGTAAGAATAAATATATCATCACGACGATTAAGGGATTTAAAACGCATATAACATCTATGCAAGAGAAGGAAAACTCGAAACAAAACCATATACCAACACGTCTGACCAACATAGCAAATCAATTTCCCTCCTATTATGGAGAAGGCACGAGCTCAACTGTGGGACATATATGAGTGGAAATGATAATAATATAGAAAGTATTATTATTATTATTTTAAAATGTCATCTGGTATTTAATAAATAGCTGTGTGGTAGCGGCTACGAATACTACCAACCCTTACTTTGCTTGTGGATGTCGTAAAAGACGACTAAGAGCCTTATAACGACCTGGGCCAACTCCATCTGATGCCATTCGGTCAACGATTACATTCTCAAGGAGAGTTGGCGTCTGGCAGGCGGCCGGTCATAAAACTATTGCCAATAACTTTTACAATATGTACTATGAAAGAATAGTACATATTATATCGACCCCAAGTAACTGGGATAAGAGTAGGAGAATGATGATGATCTGGTGTTTAATAAATATTCTATTAACTGCAAATTATTTGTTCCAAGTCTTCTAGTCTTCACAAAATTCTTCAACTGATGTTAAGTAGGCACTAACACACCTGAAAGTTTGCTCACCTAGATTAAAAACACAGGTTCGAGCAACAATTCAGGCCCATCAGTGTACCATACTTTATCTTCTTTCTTCTATCTTCTGTTTATTTTGTTGTTGTTTCTTTCTTTAATCTTCTACGTTTATCTTCGTTTTTGAAATTCATAATTTTGACACGCTCATTTGAAACCTTATATCTGTATCACATATACAATATTCCAAATCGATTGCACAGTTAGCTTATTGGTAGATACTAACCTATCCTTTTCCGTGTAGTGATGGAATAAGAATACTATTCACCACCCCATATCTCACCCGTGGGTGATCGTACGAGACGACTAAGGTATATAAAACGCATTAATATCTGTGCGAGAGAAGGAAAACTCGAAACAAAACCCAATACCAACACGTCTGACCAGCGTGGTATAGGGTCTATTACCCTCCCAATATGCAGGAGGCTCGAGCCCAACAGTGGGACATATATGATTTGAGGTGATGATGAAGAGATACTAACCTATAGGCACAGCTATCATTAGTTCGATTCCTATGCAAAACAATACTTTGTGCGATCCGCAATTTTTTTAAACGAACTCTCTCATACGAATCCAATAATTCTTAGATTTCAGGGACTTTATGACCACGAATTATTGTTCTAGGTGTTATTTGTGTCCAATAATTTTATGTTTGTAAAATCCCTCGCAAAACAAGGATAATTTTCTTAGTATAAGGCGTTGTCTTAAAAAAAAACAAAGCACCACCATTTTACAATTCTAATCTTCTTAGTCTTATTTGCTATAAACATAGAGTTTAATTTCATGTTTCCTTTTCAAGTTACTATGTACTATGTTAAGCAACTATAGTTGATCCAGCATTATACATACATACATACATACATACATATCATCACGCCATATCCCTTGCAGGGTAGGCAGAGAGAACAGAGTGCTAGAGAACTCTATCTCTGCATACTTCACTCGCTTCCTCAACATTCATAATTCTCTTCATACACGCTCGCCGGTTTCGGAGACTCTTGACTCCACCTTCCTTCAGTATCTGACCGATCTGGTCTAGGTAGGTTAGTCTCGGTCTCCCTCGGTACCTACATCCTTCCACTTTCGCATTGTATATCTTCTTAACCAGACGTTCGTTCGGCATTCTTTCCACATGTCCGAACCATCGGAGCATTCCCTTTCGCATCTTTACACCAATACTCTCTTTCATACCTATCATCATCCACCATCATCATCATCCATCGTCCACTGCTATCCAGCATTATAATTTAAAAATAATAGTTACGGCTATGAGGCGCCATATAATAACTATTCAATGATTGAATTGTGTGTGTAATATATCCGGATCTTTTTTTAACTTCTAAATTTTAGTCATACTGATAAGATAGAATTTGGGGTATTTGAATATATTTATGATACCTATCGTACTTGCTGTGTGGTAGCGGCTACGAATACTACCAACTACTTTGCTCGTGGATGTCGTAAAAGACGACTAAGAGGTTTATAACGACCTGGGCAAACTCCATCTGATGCCGTTTGGTCAACAATTACATTCCCAAGGAGCAGGGCCAGCTTTACCTATAGTGCAGAGGGTGTGGTGCACCCGGGCGCCGGGTTTTAGGGGGCGCCGCATCGGGTGCCTAACCATCTATAGTCGTAGTGGGTGCGTTATTTGACAGGTTTGGGTAGGTTGCTTTGTCGCCATGCTCACTGTTACTTCATAATGCGACCGCGTTTACCTGATTTTGTGTCAAAAACTTTCAACCTATTCCATTTTTTTCACGAATTTTGAGGGTAATTGATTGCACTTGGGTGCTGCATGTGCTAGAGCCGCCCCTGCCAAGGAGGGTTAACATCTGGCAGGCGGCCGGTCCATAAAACTATTGCCAATAACTTTTACGACATGTACTATGAATGAAGATTAGGTACATATTGTATCGACCCCAAGCAATTGGGATAAGAGTAGGAGAATGATGACCTAACCTAGTACTTAGTAGTAGGTACCTATCTACCTAGTACTTAACAATTTATTTAGTTATATGTGCTATTGAGAAAAGGCAAAGCAAGCAAACTTGTAAGATTTAATGTTGGTTAATCTTTGGAAATACTCACCCAATTTTAAAATTCCTGTCATCCCATTTTAATTTTTTTTTTTTACTTTGTGTTTTGATTTGTTGTAGTGTTGCTCAAATGCAAGACCAAGACTCGCTGCAAGAGTCTCACAGTGCTCCCTTAGACAGTATTTTATGATTCCTTTGGCAAAGAAAAAATTGTCAACATTTTGTATTCTTAATACGAGTAGGTGCACGGGGCAATAATAAGATCTTATTTTAAACAGTTTCGTGATAGATAGGTGTGACTATAGCCCCACTCCTGTTAAGTGGTATGTACCTAATTATTGATAGTTGTACAGTTAGTGCCACTAGATGAATGGAATTCCAGTAATTTATTGTGGATGAATTTGTATATCTTGGATGTGGATTTAGCCGAGATGGAAGGTACACCACTGATATAGAGCGAAGAGTGAATGCGGGAAATAGAGTGAACGGAGCGTTGGGGCAACTTCTCGGCAGCCACCACCTAGCCAGAAGGCACGTGTAGCAATACATAACGCAGTGCTTGTCCCAACATTACTGTATGGAAGCGAGAGTTGGGTATGCAGAAAAGAGTATGATAGTAAAATTAATGCGGTCGAAATGCGATCTCTGCGGAAAATCTGTGGAGTTAGGCTGACCGACCGCATTCGTAACGACGACGTAAGAGAGCGAGTAGGTATGAAAGAGAGTATTGGTGTTAAGATGCGAAAGGGAATGCTCCGATGGTTCGGACATGTGGAAAGAATGTCGAACGAACGCCTAGTTAAGAAGATATACAATGCGAAAGTGGAAGGATGTAGGTACCGAGGGAGACAGAGACTAACCTACCTAGACCAGATCGGTCATGTACTGAAGGAAGGTGGAGTCAAGAGTCTCCGAAACCGGCGAGCGTGTATGAAGAGAATTATGAATGTTTAGGAAGCGAGTGAAGTATGCAGAGATAGAGTTCTCTGGCACTCTGTTCTCTCTGCCTACCCTGCAAGGGATATGGCGTGATGATATGTATGTATGTAGTTGGATTTTTCATTTCGTTGTGGATTTTTTATTTGTATCAAAACAAGTGACTCTGTGTTATTCTAACAACGAAACTCTGAAGATTCTTGCATTTGGGCAACACTACTTGCTATTATGTGTGATAACCTCCACGAAAAGAAGTGGATAGTGACGGATTGTATACCTATTCTATTTTATTTAAAAAAGCGACATCTAGTGCACTGCATACATACTACTATAACTGAATCTTATTTCAATAGATGGCGCTGCGTAGAACGCACTTTAAAATCAATCGCAATATGGACTCTTCTTCTTCTTTTTATGTATTGGCAATCAGCTACTTATACGAGCCATTTTTGCCAGTGTCGAGTTATAATTATCTTCACGTTCTTAATCTCTTCAGGTTAGTCATTGTCTGTCAGCCAGTCGAATTGTCGCCATCAACAGTGCTATGGTGACACTGTTAATGGTATGTTGTAGGAATTTTGATGGAAAACGAAAACGTTGTAAAGCACTTTTATATGATATTCACTACATCCCAGCAGTTCTGTCACATCATATTACATAAAATACCATAAAAATTATCTAATATAACACATTAAAACACTAAGATATCGAATATAATACAAGAGCACCACATGACGCTTTAGATTCCCGCCAAAAGTCCCAATATGGACTCACCCCTATTAAGTCTCATAATGCCAACAATAAGGAATCAAGATGAGTTTGATAAAGATGTTTTTTTTAAAGTGATTTTTTATTAATTGTGTCGTTTCCCTACATAACAATATAACATACATTATTTTTAATTATTCTGTTATCCTAATGAACTTGTAAATATTTAATAGTAATATAAAAAAATCGTCGCTATCCCTTTTACTTGTCCGTGGGAGTCGTAAAATTCAGGAGAGATGGATCACCATAACAATAAGCAACAGCCTTCTCCTGGAAAATGTATAACTTTCTGCGATAGCCAAAACTACTTACCAATGCAGACGATAATGGCAATCACCCTTCTAACGAATGACGTGCTAAGAGGCATTCTTAGGGGGACACCTACGTCCAGCAAAGGGTGGTGAAAAGCTGAATAATAACGATATTGAATATAAATAAGTATGTAAATAATATTATTTATCATTGGATTTTTTTTTCCGTGTGGTGACCGAATAAGAATACTATTCACCACCCCATATAGATTACCCATGGGTGATCGTACGAGACGACTAAGGGATATAAAACGCATATATCATCTATGCAAGAGAAGGAATACTCGAAACAAAACCCTATACCATCACGTCTGACCAGCGCGGTATAGTAGGTTTATTTCCGTCCCATTACGGAGGAAGCCCGAGCCCAACAGTGGAACATTTATGGGCTGTGATGATGATGATAATTGGATTCTTGTAATAAAAATGCTTAAACATGTTAAACAGAGGCGCCTTATACTTAAAACATTTATAAAGCGGATTTTAAAATTGCTTACATAATTTATTTTTTATCTTTATATATACAATGAAACCTATATTATTGAACATAAAGCGCTTTAAGTCTGCCAATATAGATGTTATCGAAACTACTACAATTAAATACACATGTCAATTTCACTTCAGCGACATGTGTCAACTAAAACTATAAAGATTGTCAAGAATGATTGAAATCGTTAACCATTTACCATAAATGTAAAGAATATACTATGCTATATAACAAAGATATTTTAGTTCACTAACAATGTGAGAAATAATGATGAACAAATACAAAATAATAAAAAAAAAACGCAAACATCAAATAAAGGTGGACGTTATCAACAATAAAAATCTACATCATTACATTGACAAATAAAATGGCGCGAAAGCGTTTGACATCTGTCAATTACGTCTGCGTTCGGATACAAGACACGAGACCTATAACTTTATTGCGATCAAATAATATACGATATGTAGATTGGGTTAGTTTAGTTACAACTGTTATTCGTGTTAGTTTCTAAATTTAATGACCGTGTTGCGAGACTTCTAGCTTACTGATATCGTCGCTTCGAGCGAATTGTTTGTAATATAAGTTTTGGGCGTAGGTGAATGTTAGATTAAATGTATCATTGTGATATATTGTAATAATATATTATTTAATTGTTAGTTTTACTTTGTTTGAAAAATCTGTTTTGGAATATGATGCCAAGTAAAAATATTATTTAATTATTACGCTTCTTGGATCGCCTCTATATAAAATCGTATATTTAGTTTCCAACTTAGTGGCTTTTTACATTTTCCTTTAAAAATTATAATCGATAATCGCTTTGCTGTTTATTAAGTAACACTTAAAATTTAACACTATAAAAAATTAACATGTGACATCCCAAATCCATTCCCATATGCAGAATTACTTGATTTGCTTTCTTTATTTATCGACTCTTTATTTTTCTATTGTTAAAAGACTATCCCTTTGTTGTAAGGATAGTTAATACTTCGTGCAATAGAAAATCATGTTGTCATCAAAGTAAAGCACAAAAATCTAGCCTTTTAATTCCAACTACATAAAAGGCAAACTTAAAACAAAGCTGTATGAGAACTCATTTGACAATCGTAAGATACAGACTAATTTCTATTTGAGAGGAAGGGGAGACGCGTGCAATATCATCATAATCGTCCTGTTCTCATTCTAATTATTTTGGATCAACGAAATTGATTGTATTTCTACATAATTTTGTGAGAAGTCATTTTTGATCTTCTATTACCGCTAAAACCTTTGTCATTTATACTTTTTTTTTATTACCTTCTTCTTGTCTCATCACATATTCATACAATGTCAAAAGTTCATTCTTTAACTTTTCCATTCACTGGGGAGTGAGTACCCAATAACTTTAAAGTCCACAGAGTAACAACAAATATGAAAAGACATAGAAATTGGTGGCTTAAAATTAAAGCAATGAACTTCAGAGTGAACTGTCAATCTACTCGCAAAATCTGCTTCAATCTGTCAAACTGTAGGGTACTATGTAAAAAATCTAAATACGGCGGTAATATATGTACCTAGATATATATATATATATATATATATATATACACTTCATTTAAACAATGGTACCATTTGATAGATTAAAGCAATTTCATAGGCCATTTAGCTAGCAGATCGTACCGAAGCCCATTAGCTAACATGCTAAGGGGCTGGTTGTACGATGATTATACATTGTTATATATAAAAATCTATGTATGCATTAGAAGATGGAATAAAAAAAAACCTACTGATAACAATCTATTTATAATTTTAAAGACGTTCATTACGGGACATAAGCTTCTCTGTACATGTGATGGTGGATATAAGCCCTTAATGAAGTGATAATTGGGCTTTGATATTTTTTTTGAGATATTTAGAAATATCATATATAAGTTTTATAACAAAACTATTTTTTTATTTCTTTTTCGCAATAATTAAAAACTACCTCTATACGGATTCTATCGCGTTTGTATTGTATTGTATACAAACGCGATAGAATCCGTAAAAATAGTTTTATTTCAAATGTGTAATACTCGCGTAAACATTAAAAGTCATTAATAATTAAAAAGTTATATCAAAATAAAAATAAATTTTTGAATCCAGTACCGAAGACCCGCCGACAACTCCCGAACGAACCCGAACGCGTGTGACGTCGTAATGTTAGTTTTCACCCATTGTAGCATACGGAGATAATAAGCACAATGTTTTGACTTTTGAATTGCTTTAACATTATGACGTCACAAGTATTGTGACGAATCGCGGCGCGTTCACAGTCACGTGACTTTTATTCAAATTTTATCAATTTTTAATTGTTTTTATTTAATTTAAAAAAAAATCGCATTCTTCTTCTTCTTTTTATGTATTGGCAATCAGCTACGTATACGAGCCATTTTTGCCAGTGTCGAGTTATAATTATCTTCACGTTCTTAATCTCTTCAGGTTAGTCATTGTCTGTCAGTCAGTCGAATTGTCGCCATCAACAGTGCTATGGTGACACTGTTAATGGTATGTTGTAGGAATTTTGATGGAAAACGAAAACGTCGTAAAGCACTTTTATATGATATTCACTACATCCCAGCTGTTCTGTCACATCATATTACATAAAATACCATAAAAAATATCTAATATAACACGTTAAAACACTAAGATATCGAATATAATACAAGAGCACCACATGACGTTTTAGATTCCCGCCAAAAGTCTCAAAAATCGCATTAAATATCAATATAATTAATAAAAAAAAGTTTAATTTTTGTTTTAAATTCACAATTACAGATGGCGTTATAACTTTTTCAGCAAAGTGGTGATGACCTCCTGGTGACCTATCAGCTAATTATTACCATATTTAAGGAAATAGTAAAGGCTGTTAAAGCAATTTATTTTTAACCCAAATTAGTAATAAAGTATATAAAATGTATCTAAACTAATAGTTTGAATTTAGTTGTCATCGTCTCTAAGTAGCTAGCTTGTCGCGGGCGTACGAAAAAAATCGATAGCCCGTCCCAGCCTACCCCAAAAATGTAATTGGATAGTTTACATAATGACGTCACTAATAATAGGCTATATAATACATTAGAATAGTGGTTTTAGTTACAATAATATTTGCAATATGAAAATTATTCTTTTAGTTATTTAAAATATTTAGTTAATAGCGTTTAGTTCTGTGAAAAATACCTTCACCACAGCCCATATATCGCTTGCTCAGAAGAATAGTGTCACAATTCAAAAAAGCAAATTTTTTCAGGAGGGTCAAAATAAGTATTTCCTTTTTTTCAGCTCGGTTCAGCAGCGATTCCAAATGCACGAACGTCGGCATAATATCATTAAGAATGACGATGAAGAGTCGATAGGAATTTATAATATTAACAACTTTCCACCATCAAAAATTTAAATATAATGAAAATTGTAATTTTTAGAGTTGCGACACTATTCTTCTGGGCAAGCGATATGTCCCATTGTTGGGATCGGGCCTCCTCCGTAATGGGAGGGAAATTAAACTAGTACCACGCTGGTCAGACGAGTCGGTATAAGATTTAGTTTCGAGTTTTCATTCTCTTGCATAGATGTTATATACGTTTTATATCCCTTAGTGGTCTCTTACGATCATCTACGGTTAAGATAGGGGGTGGTGAATTGTATTCTTACTTCGTCACCACACAGATAATATTTGCAATTTGAATATTATTATTTCAATTGTTAAAAATATATAGTTGATAGCGTTTAGTTCTGTTAAAAATACCTTCATCATCATCATTCGCCTGCTGTCATTATTAGTATGGGTCGATGTAATACGTTGATACACCTCTTTTATGGTACACATTGTAATATTTATTGCTGACCTGATGTCAACGTTCCTTGGGTACGTAACTGTTAATCATTTGATGCCATCTGGCAAGCACGGTTAAGATATTGAATTGAATTGTATTCTTACTTTAATTGTGGTAGGACCAAGCTGTTGACAGTTCTCTGTTTGCAGCCGCGGGCCGGTCCATCCGGGGTAGTACCACACTCTCGCAGAAGATCGACGTCTGAGTAATAGCAATATGCTATTGCGTTTCGTTCGGTGAGCGAGAGAGCCGGAAGCCTAATTGGGTGGGTTTGAGGTTTATATTGGTAAGCAGCGGCCTAGTTATACCCTTGGTATTACAAAGGTCCATGGGCGGCAGTGACACTTACCATCAGGTGTGCTGCTTGCTCGTTTGTCACAATTAGCAATAAAAAAAAACTCTGTTACCACACGGAAAGATTGAATAATTAATTAATAATATAACATTCATAAAGTTTGAATGTAATAATGCGACATTCAATTCTAAGTTACACGTCCATATTGGCTGATGTAAGGGTTGGTTTCACCCGCAGTTATACAAATATTTATTTAGGTCCATATTTACATAGTCTGTGGTACCTACATGTGAATAGTTTTCGACTTTATCAAACACCACTAATCAAAAAGTTAAACTTATGATTATATATTTTTACGCTATCATTAAATACAGATATTATACGAAAAAAAAGAAGTGAGAAATCCTCTCTTATTATGGAGAAGGCTTTGAGTCAAATATTGGAACGTATATCAGCTAAGATGATGTTAATGATGACGATAAGACAAGAAGAGACTTAAGGTCAAAATGTAATATTACATACATATCATCACGCCATGTCCCTTGCAGGGTAGGCAGAGAGAACAGAGTGCCAGAGAACTCTATCCTTGCATACTTCACTCGCTTCCTCAACATTCATAATTCTTTTCATACACGCTCGCCGGTTTCGGAGACTCTTGACTCCACCTTCCTTCAGTACGTGACCAATCTGGTCTAGGTAGGTGAGTCTCGGTCTCCCCCGGTACCTACATCCTTCCACTTTCGCATTGTATATCTTCTTAACCAGACGTTCGTTCAGCTTTCTTCATTTACTCTTATTCTTTATTGAAAAAATTGTAGTCACTCCCTGTCTATCCATGTCATGCCTCACGCAGTCCATCCATCTTTTCTTTGGTCTTCCTTTACCCCTAAAGCCTTCAACATTCATATTTAAAATCCTAACAATATTACTTTTATCCCGTTTCATCAGATGCTCACATCAGACTGATAATAATTATAATAATAAAGTTTGAAAATTTTAAAACCTATGAAAAAAATGGTAGGCAGCGGCGTAGCTATACCGTTGGTATTGCAAATGTCCATGGGCGGCACTAACACTTACCATCAGGTACGCTACTTGCACGTTCGCCACTATAATCAATAAAAAAAAAATTGCGACATAAACAGCTGTATCTTTTGATTGCGTTAGAAGTTTGATTTTTTTACAGCTCCAAGGGACAGCAGACCTGAGTATTTGATATACATATATTTCAGCTTGATACCTCCACCCGTTCCTGAGAAAAAGGGTCTTGATAGACAGACAGACGGACAGACGGACGGACAACAAAGTGATCCTATAAAGGTTCCGTTTTTTCCTTTCGAGGTACGAAACCCTAAAAAATTAACAAGCAATATTGATATTTCAATGGTTTTTCATATTGAATTTACGCAATGAATTAGATGCATTCATAATATTCAAAATAGATAGAATAGTAGTTTTAAGATCAGAAAGGCAAGCCGTCTTATATAACTAGAGAATACGAGATCCATTTGTTCAACTCAAGCCAACACAAATACAAAAGTCAGTGCCAAAGTTTACTCATAAAGATAACATATAAGAAATTTATTTTAAATCATATTTTATATCTCTTGTGAATTGTTTATGGGGAATTATTTATCTGTGAATTGTTCTGGAAGATACGATTGTAAGGTTATTTTTTTATAACTACGCTTTAAGATCAGAATGTATATTAGATTTATTAAGTTGCCATGTTATCAACATATTTTTAAAGTTATATTTTAAAAATGTGTCTATTTATTTCCGGACTAAATAGTTAAAAGTTAATATTGCCATCGGAAGAAATTAAATGAATACAACAACATTTTTTTCTTCTTTTGGATGCTAGAAGTCATAAACTTAGTAACCTAAAAAATTAAAATCGGACCACTAGAAAAGCCTTTTTTTTAATAAAATTTATGACATATTTTTTAATCTAGATTTGTATTTGAATTTTTTTTTAATTTTTTTTTCACGTTTATATATTTTCTGGATTAGGGCACTTATGCTTTTTAGCCTCCATATATAAACCTAGCTTATACAAGATAAGTAATTAACAATAATGCATCTGTACAAATATAAAACTAGTTCCGATAAAAATTTAGAATATAAATTATTGAGTATTGAATAACCACAAAAAACGTAGTTTGAATAATAGACAAAAGTATGAAATAGAATCTTTGCAAGTCATCAACGCCATTTAAGGTTTAAGACATTTCAATTGAATATTTCATCAGATAACGTAATTACGTAACTAAATATTAAGGTATGATAAATTAATAAAAAAAATCACAAACCACTTATCTAATATAATTTTCATTTCGTCAGGCAATTAACGTCTACTTTTTGACATAATTATTCTCCACCAAAATACCACGTATAATGATAATATATAC
This sequence comes from Lymantria monacha, assembly GCA_905163515.2. Lineage (NCBI taxonomy): Eukaryota > Metazoa > Arthropoda > Insecta > Lepidoptera > Erebidae > Lymantria > Lymantria monacha. Next base: position 4,619,974 of record LR991107.1, on the reverse strand, counting down.
TTATATCCCGTATAGAATAGTTTTTTTTTTTTGCCATTTTCACGATGTAAGTCAGTCCACCCGGTAGAAGCAGTACTACGCTAGCACTACGCTTTGTGAGCTAATACTGTAGTCCTCTTTGAGAATGTTTCTTCTTCTTATATTTTGGCAATCAGCTACATATACAAGCTATTGGTGCCAGTGCCAAGTTATAAATATTTTCACGTTTTTAGTCTTTCGCGTTAGTCATTGTCTAAGTCAAATTGTCGCCATCAACAGTGCAATGGCCACACTGTTAATGGTATCTTGTGGAAATTTTGATGGAAAACGAATACGTTGTAAAGTAATTTTATATGATATTCACTACATCCCAGTAGTTCCGCCGCTTCATATTACATAAAATGTTATCAAAATTATCTAATATAACACGTTAAAACACTAAGATATCGAATATAATATAAGAGCACCACATGACATTTTCAAATTCCCGTCAAAAGTCCTCAAGAATGTTTCTTGTCCAATAAAATTATTGATTTTTTTACCGATATTGTCTGTCTCAACCACTTCATCTTGACAGTTGTTCTGACTGTGTCATTTATACCCGTTTAATTTATCATGTAATGATAGAAAATTATTTTATCAAAACAGAACCATTGTACAAAATTTGCTGGAATTTATAGGAAAGTTTCATTATTTGTCTCCAAAACTCATCAATATAACTTTACAAAATTTAAATTTGACCTTTTCGAAATAACAAAGTTATGTCGTTCGAGCGTAACTAATGTTAAATATTTTATAAAAAAGGAAAAAAGAACAACAATTGGAGAGCCTCTTCTATTATTAGAATTGGCTAGAAATATAATATTTAAAAAAAGTTACAATAATAAACTAAGTTCTTTCTAGAATTAAAGCAAATATTCTTCTAGTTGACTGTTGCAACCTAAACTAGTATTATACATGCCATGAACTTCTTAATCTCTTTCATCATCAACTTTTTTTTTTATTTTCTACATTTTGCATTTCTTCGTTATTTATCTCAGTTCTTATACATCCGCTTGCTAGACTTGAAGCGCATTCCCAATACGAAAGAAAATGGCTATACCAAAGTTGAACGAATGGATTATTATAAAAAAAAATGAATTATCTTGTTCTTAATATTATCTACATATTATATTCCTTTGTCATATTTCACGGCACCCACGAAAGGCGTTGGTGAATTATGTTCTCTTATTAGGTCAATATAAAAAAAAACTTTATTCATACTCGTAATAATAGATAATAAATCAAAGATATAGGAGTTAAAATAGAAAACTATACTTAACTGGCAACCAAATTAGTGTACAATATAACTTAATTCAAAAGGCAATAAAGATCTTTAACAAACTATTTACTTTTTTAAGCTTAATATATGTCCAAACATGTACACATACCATTAGCGAAATTCATGGAACTTTCCTACCCTAAAAAGTCTTTTTCATCTATAAGTATGTAGACAAAACATTTAGGTTAATACATACCGCGCCCAGCTCGCGTGACCACCTACTGCCCACTAGACTTAATTGAATTAGTAGCTATCGTTTCATCCACTTAATGCTATCCATTCGTCTGATGGTTATCATCAAATGTGCAGACATTTTTTTTTGCCTCTTCAATTACTGTTAACGTGTAATTCAATAGCTGTAATTGATTGATTGCCAATATCGAACGCGAATTCTTGACGCTTTTACTAAATTGAGTGTGTGTTTTTTTTTGACAAACAAAATTTTAATGTTGCTGAAATGAAAAATTTAATTATTGTTATCGTTTTTATTTATTGTATTTGCTACTATTCGATATAATATTACATACATAAATAAATACATATCAACACGCCATATCCTTTGCAGGGTAGGCAGATAGAACAGAGTGCCAGAGAACTCTATCCTTGCATACTTCACTTGCTTCCTCAGCATTCATAATTCTCTTCACACATGCTCGCCGGTTTCGGAGACTCTTGACTCCTTGACATAATATTAAATGATATATTATCAAATGAATTGCCCAAAAAAGAGCCTCATGTTTTGCGTTTTACAGAATATTATCTTTAGTATTATTTTGTCAACACTCTATTACTTTTTTTTTGTGATTAGGCAATTGGCTATTAACTTTTCCATGTGGTGACGGAGAAAGAATACAATTCACCACCACATCTTACTCATAAGCGTCTTAAAGACGACTAACACGCGCATATAATATCTATGCAAGAGACAGAAAACTAGACATAAAACCATATATATACTCAGCGTGGTAGGGAAGTCAATTACCCTCCCATTATGGAGGAGGCTCGAGCCCAACAGTGGGATATATTTGAGTCTAGATGATGATTGTCTAACCACATTACGCTTGAAGGTCTAGGCAACAGAGCTTTACTTACAAATTCTATCTTTATATCATCATTCTCCTACTCTTATCCCAATTACTTGGGGTCGATACAATATGTACTCTTATTGAAACAAGTAGTGCATATTGTAAAAGTTATTGGCAATGGTTTTTATGAGCGGCCGCCTGCCAAACGTTAACTCTCCTTGAGAATGTAATTGTTGACCAAACGGCATCAGATGGAGTTGGCCCAGGTCGTTATAAGGCTCTTAGTCGTCTTTTACGACATCCACGAGCAAAGGAAGGGTTGGTAGTATTCGTAACCGCTACCATACAGCTAGACATATAATTTATATTACATTTAATATAATATAAATATAATTTATTTTATGTTATACTTTGTAGAAATATAATTTAGATATGTAAATTACATTATTGGCTTTTGTTAGAAAAATTGTGATGGAAAATTCTAGATTATGAAATCATTAATCTATATAACATCAATATATGTTGGAATAAAGAAAGTCTGTTAAAATTACTGGAAATGTTTAATTTCAATTCAAATTTGTTCTAAATATATACTAGATGTATAGGATGTGAAGAAAATATTGTCGATAGATGGCGTTAATATTAAAATTTATTCGAGAAGAAAGCAAACGAAAAATTGTTTGTCATAATTAGCTTTAATAGTAAAACAATGATTTATAATAACCGTGTGCCTCTATTTATTTTCAAAAATGAGTGTTTATAAAATTCCTTCCATTTCAATAGCAAAATTAACATAAAACAATCAATTCATTTAGTTTGAATATTGTAAAGAAACCAAATCAAAAGTTATTCGCAATTATTAATCAAAAGCTTCGGCTACTGAAATTGATTGTCAAAAATATCAATTTTGTACTCGGCTTTATATTAGAAAAAGGCACTGACTTGTAAATTAACTGGCTTGTAATTAGTTACTATTATAGTGTCTGGGTAATAAAAGTGACCTACTTTCTTTATTAATTGGTATGACCCAGTTTTGTTCTACAATTCACAACATTCATCAATTTATCTGAGCCTTACATTTCCTTCTTAATTTTATCACTTAGTATTATTTTATTTTACTTAAGATTTAATATATATATATATATATATATATATATATATATATATATATATATATATATATATATATATATATATATATACCTAGACCAGATTGGTCACGTACTGAAGGAAGGTGGAGTCAAGAGTCTCCGAAACCGGCGAGCGTGTATGAAGAGAATTATGAATGTTGAGGAAGCGAGTGAAGTATGCAAGGATAGCGTTCTCTGGCACTCTGTTCTATCTGCCTACCCTGCAAGGGATATGGCGTGATGGTATGTATGTAATAAATTTATTGACCGAAAAGGACGCAAATTTAATTAACAATAAGTATACATTTTCATACTCCGTGTCCATTTACATATTCCGTGTAGTGATGGTGTAAGAATACAATTTACCACCCCTCATCTTACCCGTGTGTAAACGTAAAATAGGACTGAGGGATAAAATATGCATAGATATGCAAGAGAAGGACATTATGGTTTGCCTTTGGCTACTTCAGTGTACTAATTTTTCGCACTATGTCGGTTACATCTGTTCTTCTGCGGATCTTCGTACATTGCTTCGTCCAGCACTGCAGCGTCTGATATGCGCTCACCACTCAAGAACCTTTCTTCCCTAGCGATTATCGGTTCGTCGAGCGGTGTGGCCTGCCCATTATCACTCCAGCATGCCAATTTTTCGTGCTCTGTTGAATACATTCGTTCTTCTGCGTATCTACGTACAGATTCTATCTCACAGAGAAATCCCGAGCATTGCCCGCTCCATAGCATGTTGAGCGACTTTGAGCTTAGACATAAGGCGGCTACATTTAGGCACCATAAAAAGATAATATAAAAAAATGATTAAAAAAATCAAAAAACCCGACTGCGTAAAAAGTCACCAAAACTACGTACCTACCTACATAATAAAAAAACTGAAAACAAAAAAAACAAGCACTTAGATGTCCGGTGGTCTAGAATTCCATAATATATTATTTATTAAATACTATTGCAGAAAATTAAATATATTTTAATAATAGAACATGACAACTGAACAGTCGGGATACATTGAAAAATTAGATTTGCTGTCGAATAAAGGATCCCGACTGTTCAGTTGTCATGTTCTATTATTAAAATATATTTCATTTTCTGCAATAGTATTTAATCAATAATATATTATGGAATTCTAGACCACCGGACATCTAAGTGCTTGTTTTTTTGTTTTCAGTTTTTTTATTATGTAGGTAGGTACGTAGTTTTGGTGACTTTTTACGCAGTCGGGTTTTTTGATTTTTTTAATCATTTTTTTTATTTTATACTTTTTAGTTATAAATACCTAGGTAGGTATAGTTATCTTATTTATTAATAATTAGGTAAGTACCTAACTATATATAGTTTTTCGCCTGAAGTTGAGTACTAAATCGTTAGAAATTGGAGATGGGCGACCGCGTCAGACATTAGATACTTTAGGTAGGACTACCTATGGTATATTGGACAATATACCTACTAGATACTTCAGTATATGTCCATCCAAATCCAATTATATGAATTTTTCGTCTTTTCATCGTAAATTTCTACTGTCTAAAAAACCTATATGTGAGAAAGGTTGTTACGAAACTTTAAATCAATATAGATCCTAAACGGCCAGTCGAATCGAAAAATGTTGTGAGAAAACTAATAATGATTTTTAAATAGCTATTTAACGATACCCCATTCGATATAGTTTGTTGACTTTATTTTTTTTAATTTTCACAATATGGCGTCCAGTAGTCGCCATATTGAATTTTCAATAACGTCATATCTTTAGTGACACTCGCCAGATTAAGAGGAATCGATTGACGTGCGAACCATAAAAATCGGCCCAGGCGTTTGGTATATATAGTGCTTCAAAGGAACATACAAACATACATACATACATAGACTGTTAAACACAATACCACTCCTTTGCAGTCGGGTAAAAAAGGGTAACTTATGAACACGCGTTAGAAGTTATACCTCTTTGGCGTAACAAGATAAAAATCTTTTTAAAAATTTTATCTTTCGTCTTATTCTACGTTTGAAGAAAAAACGACACTAACAATAGAAAAAAAGGTATTTAATACATTGAAAGTTTATTATAACGTATTGTCTAGTTAAAAAACTAAAATGTTGACTATAGCTAACTTCAGGGTGTAGATTTTTCGTGACAGTGTGCGCGCATCATAAAAAATTACTCTCATCATTTTCCTTAATGCGCCAAAAGAAGTATAAATTCAAAAACTAAACGCAATAACTATTATCATTTTACAGTTTTATTTAGCGGTGCTACTAAATGTAAAAATTAGGTTAATAGGCAATTTACGCGTCAACTAAAGTAACTAACTGACTCAGTGTTCTGCTCGTCATAGTTGGTACGTTTCGGATGATATGAACGATGAGTCATTAGGGAAGTATGAGGTTGGTTATGTTTATTCATTCACTGGGTGGTCTTATATGAATATTTTCTTATCGTATTTGGACCAGTTTCTATACTTAACTGCACAGGTAGTTTTAATAGCGAGCTCTAATGCCAAGATACGTCGATTCGATACCTATGTAGAACAGTTTTTTGATCGATCGACGATTTTTATATGATTTTTTAGGGTACAAGTTTTATTTCTGTTGATAATTATACATATATAGTCTCAGCAATTCAAGGATTTGCCGAACTTCTTTTATGCGGTGTGTTTTTTTTTATATAAAAATAGAAAATAAAGCGATTTTACAAATGTGTTTTGACCTGTTACTACCCTGAATAATCGAACTGGGCGTGATAGAAATATATAAACCATAAGAAGAAAAAATAATAAATTCTCCATGTGGTGACTGCATAAGAATACTATTCACCACCTCCTATCTTACCCGCAAGTGATCGTAAGAGATGACTAAGAGATATAAAATGCACAAAACATCTATGCGAGAGATGGAAATCTCAAAACTAAACCCTATACCAACACGTCTAACCAGCGTAATATATAGATAGGTAAGGTAGGTTAATTTCCCTCCCATTACGGAGGAGGCTCGAGCCCAATAGTGGGACATATATAAGCTGAGACTATCTTTAATTAAGACGTCTTATAAAAAAGTTGCCAAGAGATTAAAATAATAAGACATTTTATTAGTGGGTGGTCAGAAAAGTTGACGTTTTCAAATGCTACGTTGGTTGAACGTTGTAATACAAAGAATGCTGATTTTAATTAAAAGTATGTATTACTTTGTATGTACTAAGTTAATTCCTAGCATTGAGTGTGCTTTTATGATTACGGCGTATAGAACGACCTCCCATCAAGCGGATTGTTGATATAGCAAAATTCACAAAGTATTTGTTGGTGGCATTTGGATTATAATCTACATATATCTTTTTGGTATAGATTATATATTTTCCGTGTGGTGACGGAGTAAGAACACTATTCACCACCCCATATCTTACCCGTGGGTGATCGTACGAGACGACTAAGGGATATGAAACGCATATAACGTTTAAGCTAGGGATGGAAAACTCGAAACAAAACCTGATACCAACACGTCTGACCAGCGCGGTATAGTAGGTAATTTCCTTCCAATTACGGAGGAGGCCGGAGCCCAGCAGTGGGACATTTATGGGCCGTGATGATGATGATAGATTATATCTATCTTCCTAATCACCACTAATAATTATTAGTTGTAATGAAGAGACCTATGATCAATAGTGTATGGAATAAGAGAAAGAAAATTCGAAATGAGAGCCTATAGGCTTTTATTAGTTGGTATACCTACAACTCGTTTGACCAGCGTTGGTCAATTTCCTTACTGTTTTAAAGGCGACTTAAAAGTAGCAATAATATGTATATTAACTAAGATGATAATGTTGGGATGATAGTTGATGCACTTATACGTATATCTTTATATATAACTAGCTTTACACGCGATTTCGTCCGCAAATAAATTATATGTTATCCTCGTTAAATATGTTTTTCATTACTTATACAGGGAAAATATCAAACAACTAGTAAAAAGCCAAAACAACCTTTTTTGCGGTGTGCTATGGTGTCTTCACGCCCCGCCAAATCGATCTAAGGCGACGGAGACGAGGAGACGGCGCGCGACCCCATAGACCCACCCCGCAATGCGCCTATCATCGCCGTGCGAGCGGGCCACTGGAATCAATCTTTTTCTTCGGTCGCAAGCCAAAACACCCTAAGGAAATAGTGCTTGTATTGCAGGGGATTTTACAAACGTATAATTAACGCAGATAAATTACACTTAGATTCAGAAGAACAGTTTGTGGATCACACAAAGTATGCTAAGTGAGAATCGAACCCACGCCACTGGCACAGTAGGTCAGTATCTCAACCACTACGCCATCTATGCAAGCATTGCACATATATGGAAGAGCCACCAAACTACGGCCTACTCACATGGCGAAAGAGAAGTACATGTAGAACGGGTCTATGGGGTTGCGCGCCATTCTTTCTATCACACCGGATGGAATTAACGTCGTGTGACCACACCATAATCCGCCATTAATAAAAAAAAACAAAAGTGTCAATTGCAAATTACTACACTGGCTGGTAGGAGAAGGGCTGAGGAATTATATTCTCACTCCTTCAGCACAGCAAGAAAAATATTTGAATTATTAGATGTATAATTCATTTGCTTATACAAGTCCTTCTGTAAGTCCGCAGTACTAAATCGATACTTTATAGTTTTCAATATATTACGCCGCAGTATTTCTATAATAACTATCATAATCAATATATTGGATCGATGCCAATTTTGGACCTCCGCGGTTGTTTAATCAGACATTCTGATTTCTTTCAAAGTTAAAAAAGAAATAGCGATGCTATCAATTATTGGCACGGAGCCAAAATTTTTAGCTTGTCTCAACATGTTCGCTAGCGGAAAATATTGTAAGGTAATATTTAATACTTTGGCAGATAGTTATTCAGCAAACTTAAGCGTTCTTTCTGAAATTATACGTGGTGATGGAGTTAGAAAATAATTCAACATCACCTTTCTTAAAACAAGAGAAGGAAATCTCGAAATAAAACCCAGCACCAATCTGTCTAACCTAGCGTCGTGTAGGTCAATTTTCCTCCTATTATGGAGGAAGTTGGACCTCAGTGTGATGTATTTAAACTGAGATTATGAACTTCTGTGATATGCTTATACTTAAATAAAGAATATGTATATCGACCCCACAATGAGTGGTAGCGGCTACGAATACTACCAAAAGTTACTTTGCTCGTGGATGTCGTAAAATACGTGCTTTATATCGACCTGGACTAATTCTAGCTGACGCCATTTGGTCAACATTCCAAAGAGGGTTAACGTCAGGCAGGTGGCCGGTCATAAAACTATGGCCAACAACTTTTGCTATATGTACAAGTACATATTTCGTCGACCCCAAACAATTGGTATAAGAGCAGGAGAATGATGAAATGAGTGGAGTATCATAACTGCCACGTTTATTAGACAAAATGGCAATGGCATTAAGGTCTCAATATTAAAAAAAAATGCTGGCCACTTTTCTGATAAAACTATAGGCGATTTTTATGACACCTACAAGCAAGTAAGAAGTGACGGAAAATTTATTCTTATCTCATTATTATTCGGAGAATATAGAATCCTTACTAATATTATAAATGCGAAAGTAACTCCGTCTGTCTGTCGCTCTTTCACGCCAAAACTACTGAACCGATCTAAATGAAATTTGGTACACAGACAGTCTAGAACCTGACAAAGGACTTACTTTATAATGCCAAAAAGGGTTGTAAAGGGGGATGAAAAGTTGTAAGGAATTATCGTTATTTTTAAAGCCAGGGAGCTTTAAACTTATTTTTAGGCCATTGGTTAGATATAAATAAATATGACATTAATTACCCTTAAGGGGTAAAATAAAAATAGGGGATAAAAATCTTTAGGAAAGTAACCTTTTACGCGGGCGAAGCCGCGGGTAGAAGCTAGTACAAAATATAAATCAAAAACGATTTATTATTAAGAAATAAGTAGCTCAATTCGAAGGTTGTCTGCTTCATGAAATGGAGTCAACCAAATCTAATTTATCAGAGGATCTGGAAAGTCATAAACTTTTAGTGTCGAGGATTAAAGACGCAATGTAATTTCACGATAAAATCTTCTTGAATCTACGGATGCTTGAGCATTTAATTTATATACCTTGCTGGAGTGCTACGTTTCGATTTGCTAAAGAAGATTATTTTTCTGCTGTGTGGTAGCGGCTACGAATACTACCAACCCTTACTTTGCTCGTGAATGTCGTAAAAGACGACTAAGAGCTTTATAGCGATCTGGGTCAACTCCATCTGATGCTGTTTGGTCAACAATTACATTCCCAAAGAGGGTTGATGTCAGGCAGGCGGCAGGTCACAAAACTATTGCCGATAACTTTTACAATATGTAGGTACTATGAAAGAAGAGTACATATTGTATCGACCCCAAGCAATTGGGATAAGAGTAGGAGAATGATGAAAGAAGATTATTTTCTGTGGTGACGGAGAAAAATCATGATTTTTATAATTCAACGTTCTTATAATTACATATGTATATGTAGTGTATGTATAGTTTATATATTTATATTATTTTATGTATATTATTATGTATTGTACATTATTGAATATATATAAGTATATATGTATTTTATATGTATTACATATTCTCGTTTGTATTTCTCAGTTTGCATAATATATTATTTAGTTTACAATGTTCTTTTTCTCAAATAACTTCCTCAGCACATGCACCTACCTTTTACCATCTCTGCGTCACCTGTGGTTAACTGGTAAAGAATGCCTCTGGCATTAAGTGCGCCAATGTACATGTTGCATGAAGTTTAAATAAATAAATATAATTCACCATCTTTTACTTGTCTGTGGCTCTCGTGAAAGATGATTAAAGTTTGTAATATCAACCCATCTGGTTAGCATTATATAGTAGATCAATTAAAACTGTTGTGGAGGAAGCTAGGGCCCAGAAGTGGGATGTTATAAGATGAAATAAATGATTTATTTTTAATTTTTTAAAGACAAAACTTTTTTTTTTTTCCTCGCACGGTGGACCATGGACGTGGTCGCGCCCCGGCGCCCGGGGCTACAGAAGAGGCGGCGCGCAACCCCATGGACCCACCCTGCAAACACCTCTCTTCGCCGTGTGAGCGGGCCACCGGTACCCGATCTTTGTCTTCGGTGGCAAAGACACCACCCTGCACTAAAGAAATAATCCTTGTATAGCTTTTCAGGACTTTACGAACATGCAATTAACGCAGACAAATTGCACCCAGACTCAGAACAATACTTTGTGTATCGCACAGTATTGTCCCGCGCTGGAATCAAACCCACGGCACTGGCACGGAAAGTCGGTATCTTAACCATTACGCTATTTATGCAGTTGAATACATACATACCATCACGCCATGTCCCTTGCAGGGTAGGCAGAGAGAACAGAGTGCCAGAGAACTCTATCCTTGCATACTTCACTCGCTTCCTCAACATTCATAATTCTCTTCATAAACGCTCGCCGGTTTCGGCGACTATTGACGCCACCTTCCTTCAGTACATAACCGATCTGGTCTAGTTAGGTTAGTCTCGGTCTCCCCCGGTACTTACATCCTTTCACTTTCGCATTGTATATCTTCTTAACCAGACGAATAAATGAAAGAAAATATGTTGGCTTTCTAGAATGTTCATCTATCTGCATGGTAATTTGTTTACGAATACAGCAAAAATTACTATACCGAATTAATTAAAATTTGATAATAATAGTTTATATACTAGACTATAAAGCATTTGATGGCTGCTTTAGTAATTTTGCATAATATACGAGAATTATATTACATCCTAGTTCAAAGGATATCACAGTGGAGTTAATCATCATCATCATCATCATCACAGCCCATATATATGTCCCACTGTTGGGCGTGGGCCTCCTCCATAATAGGAGGGAAATTAACCTACTATACCACGTTGGTCAGACGTATTGGTGTAAGGTTTTGTTTCGAGTTTTCCTTCTCTTGCATAGATGTTATATGCGTTTTATATCCCTTAGTCGTCTCTTACGATCACCCACGGGTTAGATAGTCGGTGGTGAATTGTATTCTTACTCCGTCACTACACAGAATAAAATAGTGGAACAGTGGAGTTGATACTTTAGTAAATATATAATTTCATATAAGAAAAAAATAAATTTAAAAAAGAAATAGAAAAGGCAATCCTGCTAAAATTTCTTGTCAGAAGAGATTTGGCAAGTTCGCTGAATCTCTTCTCAATGGCAGTTGCATATCGACCCGGTAGTAATTTTATTGGATTAATTTAAGTTAAAATGGAAAAAATGATAATAATTTGTAAGTGTTTCCAGAGGATTTAAACATTTTAAACAATTTTTTTTTATTTAATTTGTTCATTTTGATTATATATTTATCAAAAAAGTTCAATTTATCCTTGGACGAAATTGTGGATAGAGCTAATAATTTTTTATATTTACTAAGTTAAGTTTTTCCGTGTGGTGACGGAGTAAGAATACTATTCACCACCACATATCTTAAACCCGTGGGTGATCGTACGCTAAGGGATATAAAACGCATATAACATCTATGCGAGAGAAGGAAAACTCGAAACAAAACCCTATACCAACACGTCTGATCAGCGCGGTATAGTAGGTTAATTACCCTCCCATTACGAAGGAGGCCCGAGCCCAAACAGTGGGACATTTATGGGCTGTGATGATGATGACGATGAAGTTAAGTTATAAATAAGACCAACAAACTCACTTTTATATATGCAATAGCTATAAGGATATATTAGTTTACAAGTTAAAAACTTCTCGTGCCAAAAGTAATAAAAAACCGTATCGATTTTATAATTAAAAACTCAACCGATAGGAAACGTTGAGCAGATGCGTATGCGCCCACGATTGATTGATATCCACCATATGTTCGATTTGGGGTTACACTGTAATGCGGCTTATAATTATAAATGATGTTTTAAAATCTATCTTTATTCGTGTAGTTTTTTTAATCCGCTTATATTAGCTTATTTTCCGTATGGTGACGGAGTAAGAATATAATTCACCATCCCCTATTTTACCCGTGGGTGATCGTTAAAGACGACTAAGGGATACAAAACGCATAAAACATCTGTGCAAGAGAAGGAAATTTCGAAACTATACCCTATACCAACACGTCTGATCAGCGTGGCATAGTAGGAGATCGATTTTCTTCCCATTATGGAGGAGTTTTGAGCTCAACAGTGAGACATACATATGTATATAAACAGGGATGATAATGATGCCGATATTGCCTTGATTTGAATATAATGGTATCTTTGAACGTAATTTTTAATCCCACGTCGGACTAATTTCAAATTTTACATACTTAACAAATACCGATGAGAATGTAATAATTTTATTAGTCGCTCCTTTTATTTTTATAGAATTACCGTTTTTTTCTTTCTTTTGTATTTTGTGTGTATTTAGCCGCAGATGGGTTTTGCAGTCTTGCTCGAGCTTTTGGTGAGTGCTACAGACTCTTAACGAGGTGAAAGTAAGCTAAGCAATATTGCCTAAGGGCACCCTTGTAGGATTTAGATTTCAACTAAGCGCGTTGGTAGATGTGTTCTAGCGCAGGTAGAGCAACAAATAGGTATGTCCATAATTGGAGTATGGAGTTTTACGCGTCGCGGTTTCACACCTCTACAATGACGCAGCCGCGGTTATTAGTGTTATGGCCGTGGAGTCTCTCAATATTTTGTGCAATATATAAACGCTTATCTGACTGACTTAAATAATAAATCCATATTTACAACCAACAAATAAAGAAAAAAAAGAGATTAACAATTTGGGTGTTTATATTTTGTTTATAATTGTATTTTAGCGCTTAATTTGGTCACATTTAGACAGATTTTTAATTGCTGTGTAGCTACGAATATTACCAACCTTTACATTATTCGTGGATATTGTAAGAGACGAGTAAGAGCTTAAAATTGACCTCAGTCAACTCCATCCAATACCGTTTGGTCATCAATTACATTCCTAATAAATGTGTGGACATATTTTTTTTTGTCTTTGGTGGCAGATTAACGGTCACCTGATGGTAAATAAAAACTACTGCTCATAGATATTTGTAATACTCAGATTATAGCTACGTCGCTACCTAGAGCAAAGGTTAAGGCTTTACATCGATCCGAATTGATTGTGATAACAATAGAAGAATGATGTTGAAAGGTTGATAAATAGATATATCTATTTTTTATCATCATCTCAGCTCATATATGTCCCACTGTTGGACCCGAGCCTCCTTCGTATTGGGAGGGCAATTGACCTGATATACCATACTGGTCAGACGTATTGGTATAGAGCAGGGTTCGGCAATTTGCGGCTCGCGAGTCACATGCCACTTTTTGGATGTGAAGTTGCGGCTCTTTAGTTCTATAAGCAAAAAAAAAATATTTTATAAAGAAAACATTTAAAAATGGTTCTGAATTGATTAACGAGCATTATATATAAATTATTGTTGCCAAAAACATATGTGGCTCTTTGAAAAATTAAAACTTTTATAAATTCTAATTTTTAGCTCTTCCGACTAAAAGGGTGGCCGACACCTGGTATAGGGTTTTGTTTCGAGTATCCCTTTTCTTGCATGCATGTTATATGCATTTTATATCCTTTAACCGTCTCTTACGATCACTCACGGGTAAAATAGGTGGTGATGTATTCTTACTCCGTCACCACACGGATTATCGGATCTCGTTTTTACTAACATTATAATAAAAATAAATATATCCTCAATATTATAACTCAGTATTACACTGTACCGTACGTAGATCGTATCGATCTCACATTAAAATTTATTTCGGGAACGAAAGATTAATATTTCTGGCGTACACTCAAAGTTGCCAAGTGTAGAGTGAAGTTACGCAGACATTTCTCTTGTAATATTTTTAATTCATTACCAGAGTTAAAAAAAAATGTATCGAGTTAGTTCAAATATAAAATTAAATTCTTGTTTTATATAATAATTTAAAAAATAAAATCCAAAAATAGTTTTGAAGCTTTGCGTGTTTTCCGATCTGGCGCTGCCGACCATCGTGAAGGCGATGCTCGACTGCGTTAGGAACTGGGACGCGGTCGCCGCCTTCTGTGAGGAGTCGTTTCGCAGAAGGAGGCGGCAGAGTGTGTCAGGGAGGAGACTCTCCAAGCTGACACGCTCCGCCGCTGGCGCATTGATCGATGCAGGCGCGAGTACCAGCGCCTGATGCCACCCTAGCTGAGGCTGCGGGTGACTGGACCGGGGAATAGTCCGTCACCCGCAGAGAGACTGACTGCGTGAAGGTAACACCCTGGCAACAGGCTGGGGCGTCGACGGGGATGGTAACCGAAAGGAGTAACCCGCCGGGCTGGTCACTGATGTCAAGGAAGCGGTACGAGCGGCTGGCCCATTGGCGATGGGGAGGGAATACCGTGGGTTGTGGGGCCACAAGTCGCGCTTCCGTCGCCCCGGCCGGAGGGGAGGACGTGTGTCCACACCATAATCTAACAAAAAAACATTCCCAAGGAAGGCCGACGTGAGGCAGGTGCCCGATCATAAAACTATAGCATACAACTTTTGCAATATATGTATATAATGAAACACATTGCGTCGACCCAAGTAATTGGAATAAGAGAAAGATGATGATGAGTTTCAACCTTTGACAGTAGTGAAAGAGTGATGAATGGTATTTTTAATCTGTCATAATACAGAGAAATGTCGGTTACGTCAATCCGGAATACAGAGATTCGTAGATTCCAAGCATATCTTTATACTCGTAGTACGTAATGTGTAAGATTTTGTGCTGAATTATGAGATTAAATTTTAAAGAAAACGCTTTCGTGCCTCATCGCTGATAAAATAAACTGTATTATCTAATTAACACTCTTCTTAATATAATGGATGCGTGGGTAAATGGATATTTTACAACTTAAACAATTAATAAACATTATTTGATTTAGAGATCAAAAGATTACATATTTAAAAAACAATCTAATTCAATTAATGTTTTTTTTTTGTGTTTACTTATATAAAAATATCGTAGTCGCACACAAGATACCAATCGTGTTCAACATTCATTCTCCTACTCTTATCCTAATTACTTGGGGTCGATACAATATGTACTCATCCTTCATAGTACATATTGTAAAAGTTATTAGCAATAGTTTTATGACCGGCCGCCTGCATGACGTCAACCTTCCTTGGTAATGTAATTGTTTATCAAACGGCATCAGCTGGAGTTGGCGCAGGTCGTTATAAGGCTCTTAGTCGTCTTTTACGACATCCACGAGCAAAGTAAGGGTTGGTAGTATTCGTAACTGCTACCACACAGCACAAGGTACGAATCGTGTTGTAGATATGAAAAATATAGTAATAAGTATTATAACTTTGAAAAATAAGCGATACTTAATAGATAAGATACAAAAATTAGTCTGTGCTTAAGACCATACTACAGAAGAATAAGCAGTACTTAAAATAACAAAAATTGGTTTGCCCTGAAGACCACACTATAAAAAAGAAAATTTCGTCAAGGCAAAACTAATAATACGAAATACAACATTTTTTTTCTATATTCATAGAGTTATATTATTTATCTACATATAGTATATAAGAGATTTCCACCTATATATTGACTCATCACGATATCTCTGGAACCATAAGACCATTTAAATTTGGTAGCAATATTCCTTTCACCGAGTAAGGGTCAGCTAAGAACGGATTTAATGAAATTCCACCTGCAAGAGGGGTTGCTGGGGAGTAAAAATCACATTTTTAAATATAGTTTCTATAGACTAGAATTTCGGTAGGCATATTTGTGTTACGATATAGAGGTAAACTAAGAACGGCTTTTTAAAAATTCCACCTTTAAAGGAGATTTCGTAGGTGTTAACCCAAAAAAACACATTTTCCAATACTGCCCCTACAGACTTCGAGTTTGGTGTGACTTTTTATTTCTGCTCTCTAAAGGTTAGGTGAAGTAGAAATTACTTCTCCAAAAGGAATTCTACTTCTTCTTATATATTGGCAATCAGCTACTTATACGAGCTATTGGTGCCAGTGTCAAGTTATAAATATTTTCACGTTTTTAGTCTTTCAGGTTCGTCATTGTCTAAGTCAAATTGTCGCCATTAACAGTGCAATGGCCACACTGTTAATGGTATCTTGTGGGAATTTTGATGGAAAACGAAAACGTTGTAAAGCACTTTTATATGATATTCACTACATCCCAGTAGTTCCGCCGCTTCATACTACATAAAATGCCATCAAAATTATCTAATATAACACGTTAAAACACTAAGATATCGAATATAATACAAGAGCACCACATGACGTTTTCAAATTCCCGTCAAAAGTCCAAAGGAATTCTATGTCGCGAAAGAAAACTACTCAACTGAACTGACGCAACCAAAGCGAAGGCGGGTCGCTAGTAATATATATTATCACAATCTATATCTATAAAAGAGGTTGTTTGTATATATGACATCGCTAAACTCAGAAACTATTTGACCTGATCGGTCATGAAAATTGATATGTATTTTTTCACAGAGAAGTATTATATGCTATCCCCATTAACTCGCGACTAGGTGGCACTGCGTTATATCGATTTCTACAAACAATTAGATTAGCTAGTCATATAATAATTACTGTAGTAAATTTTGATCTAACTATTTGTCATATGTCATCATCATCACAGTCCATAAATGTCCCACTGTTGGGCTCGGGTTTCCTCCGTAATGGGAGGGAAATTAACCTACTATACCTCGCTAGTCAGACGGGTTTGTATAGGTTTTTGTTTCGAGTTTTCCTTCTCTTGCATAAATGTTATATGCGTTTATATCCCTTAGTCGTCTCTTACGATCGCTCACGGGTAAGATATGGGGTGGTGAATTGTATTCTTACTCCGTCACCACACTGATAATTAGTCATATGTATTGTGTTTTAAAAATGCTGCCTGAAGCGTTGAAAGTTGATTTTATTCGCCCAAGAATTACATAGTTAAGCATGACGGCTAATCTGATTCAATACCAACAAAATAAAGTACACCACGCGCCTTAAAATTAGTTTTCAATTCAAAACTATACACGTGATGGAACTGAAATTTCTTAAACAATGACAAAACACGATGACACGTAGATTTTTTTTAATGAAGCGATGTATTTCTGGTATGTACTCGTATGTGCTTCAACAGTTATTGCTTGACTTTTGACGGGCATTTGAAAACGTCATGTGGTGCTCTTGTAATATATCCGATATCTTAGTGTTTTAATATGTGATAATAAATAATTTTGATGGCATTTTATGTAATGTGATGCGGCGGAACTACTGGGATGTAGTGAATATCATATAAAAGTACTTTACAACGTTTTCGTTTTCCATCAAAATTCCCACAAAATACCATTAACAGTGTTGCCATAGCACTGTTGATGGCGACAATTTGACTTAGACAATGACTAACCTGAAAGACTAAAAACGTAAAGATATTCATAACTCGACACTGGCACCAATAGCTCGTATAAGTAGCCGATTGCCAATACATAAGAAGAAGAAGAAAAAGAAGTTATTGCTTCTGTTTCTAAAGTGTCTTAGTCTATAGTTTTGTAATGTTATAAATATGGCATTTTTGTCCTACTTCTGTGATGCTTTCTCTCAACACTATATTTTCTTTATCTATCATGTAACTAAACATGACGTAATATTTTGCTTATTTATAGCTATCATTCACTTCACAATAAAATTATTGAATTGCGTCATTGAAGCGTCACTTCTGATGAGTTTAATTCCCAGTGGTGACGGAGTAAGAATACAATTCAACATCACTTTATTTTTCGTGGGTATTATATATTAGAAGATATTTCAGCAAGATAATGATAAAAGTTAGAAAAAAAAGAAAAAAAAAAAAGAAAACTTGAACTAAAAACCTTTTCCTAACCGTCTGTTCAACGCGATATATTGAGTCAATTTTTTACCCATTGTAGATAAAACTCCAGTCCAAGATTGTGATACAGGCTTCTACATCTGTTCTGTTATCGTTATGATGAGCAACCAGGTGGCACTTTTCAGGTTATAACCAGCCATAAGAATAATAAAAAAAAAGTTACACCACATGGCTACATTAATCTCTTTCTGAACTTAAATAACCCAAATTACTAATTAGATATTATAAAATGTAATATTTTTTGGCATAATTTCAAAGTAATTGCGCAGCTGACGTTGGGCAGACGTCGTATTCAGCCGTATTTATTGGTTAAAACATCTTACGTATTATGTAATATGTAATTGTGTTATGAATTGAGGCCAGTTTATACTTCAATGTATGGTGTAATGCAATTTGAATGATGCATTATATTTTCAGTTATTTAGATTTTTTTGGTGTTCACTGCTGAACGTAGGCTTCCCTTATAGAAAGCCATATACATATCTCATAGATTTTCATTGGAGAGGTTGCTGCCATAATTGTCTCGCTTAGTAAGCGAATTGAAAATCCCAGTAAGTTGTTGTAAGGTATACCTTACGTAGAAGAGGAGTGCTAATAAATTTTCTGGTGAGCGAATTTCAAATACAAGTAAGGGTGGCGATAATTGGATTTTCATCCTATCGCCACACGGGATGTAGTATTATATTAAATTCTTTAATTTATAATTCCCAGAGCTTAAATTATATTAATCTGCGATCTAATCTCTAAATAAATTAATAATTTTAGTTTATTTTTTAGAGACTCTAAGGAACTAATCCTCGTAATGTAACTTTAAATACAATACACACAAATACACTCCAAAATCGTAACAAATTGTGAATCGCACAAAGATTTTTTTTTAAATTGGTAATACTCACAAGAATGATTCTTATTGACTGTCATTACCTGAAAAACAAAAAAAAGATTATATAATTTAATAATACAATAGTAGATATAACTAAAATACCTTTGAAATTCTATTCAAACTGTAAAATCTAATAAAAACTATAATTTAAATAAGCGCCATCTCTTGACATTTTACATGTAACTTTTAGTTCAATTTTAAAAACAATAATAATATTCATGTTCATACGTCCATCCATTATCTATAAAAGTCCACTGTTAGACATCCTTCCTCCCCAAGGATGAATAAAGCCATAATCGGCATGTTTTATTAGATTGGTAACTAGTTGGTAATCGGATGCTAGGTTTCTCATAGCTATAGTCCATTCTCTTGGTGATTAATTACTCAATTTCGATAACTCACAATAGAAAGTAAGAGTGTATTGATATATTGTATTGTTGACTTGATACTATTTATTTTAAGACATCATTTCGCACTATGAATAAATGAATGATGATGGTTGAATGAAATGAAAAAAATAATGAATGTTCCGATGGTTCGGATATGTGGCAAGAATGCCGAACGAACGTCTGATTAAGAAGATATACAATACGAAAGTGGAAGGATGACTGTACCGGGGCAGACCTAACCTAACCTTCCTAGACCAGATTGGTCACGTACTGAAGGAAGGTGGAGTCAAGAGTCTCCGAAACCGGCAAGCGTGTATGAAGAGAATTATCAATGTTGAGGAAGCGAGTGAAGTATGCAAGAATAGAGTTCTCTGGCACTCTGTTCTCTCTGCCTACCCTGCAAGGGATATGGCGTGCTGATATGTATGTATTTCGCACTAAGGAACAAATTATTCTGTCGAGCAGTCCTTTACAAACGTACAAAAGAAAATAAAAGACTTATAAAACGTATTGTAAAATGGTACAGAATAGATTTAAATAAAGCAAATTACTATTTTTGTCGTGCTTCTGTACCTAAATATATAATATTATTGATTTGTTTGAACAGCCCCGTAGCATTAAAAATAATATCAACATTATTAACATTCACAATACATCAATCATCATTTTTGTTATCTGGGCAGTTGTCATGCAACGGCGACTGCGCAGAACGCTTGATGTGCAATATACCATTGTTAACTAATTATACATAATTTACTAACATTTATAGATACTGTTCCGCTTCGGATATGGGTGTAACCGATATAGCCCGAAGAATTAGCACGTTGAAGTGGCAATGGGCAGGCCACATCGCTCGACGAACCGACTACCGTTGGGAAAAAAGGTTCTAAAGTGGCGACCACGAATCGGACGACGCAACGTAGGACGACCTACTAGATAGACTGACGATATTAAAAAGATCGCAGAAAACCGTTGGATGCAGGTGGCACAGGAACGTTGCGAATGGCATTCTCGTGGGGACGTTTATGCCCAACAGTGGACTTTTACAGGCTGATGCATGGGTGGATGGATAGATGTTCTGCTTCTATTTTATCACGGTGTTATGTTCTATATCAAATATTGATGGCTGTCTTACATAATAAGATTTTTTGGAATCAAAGAGTTAGTACTTCAGATTGGTGAGTGAAAATCAAACTCTTCTAAATACAGATTAACATGATATAAACTAGTGGTGTGGGATTAAATTTCACTGGTAGCCGAAGGACACGGCCGAGAGAAGAGAAAAAATCTATGTTATAATAGATATATTATAATCAAAATATGCAATTCGCGCATTGTATTATATTTTCGTCTTTTTTCGCTCGTAATCGGGTTTTTATAAATAATCAAGCATATTTTATGCTAAATTTCAGTAATTCAAAATGTGCAATTTCTAACAGCTTAAAGTATGTAGTAAATATAAATTGTTACAATGTTGTAAATTTCTACAAACGTTAACGAGGTAAAAATACAATATGTCACCATTCCTTTCCCGTGGACGTCGTAAAAACAGGCCGAGAGATCAATAGAAAAATGGGCAACAGATATCTTTCGAGAAATTTATCAAAGCATCAGCAATCACCAACCTGTCTACCAAACGTAGCGAATGTGGCAATAAAACAGTCGAGAGTACTATATTAAACTGTTGATGATAATGATGATGACGACTCCCTTAAAATATGTTTATGGATACACCATCTTCAAAGTAATTTAAACAAGCGCCATCTATTGATATTATACAAAAACAGCTGAGAAACACTGAAAACACTATTTCAGTCAATTTTACAGCCGTTCAGACACTCGCGTAAAAAGATTCGTTGCTGCAGCATTAAACTATTCTACTATAAACATATCTATTTTGGAAGCCGTCTGTGTTTGATCAGACTTCATATCAAAGGATTTCGGCCAGCCGTGTGCTTTGGCGTGTCAATTAAAAAAATGTTTAGTTCACACGCTCACTGTCATTAAGATTTAGTGGCAGTTCGGTTTTTAAAAGATGTTCGAAATTCGAATCATAGATTTGCTAGAAATTGATTATAAATTTTTGTCTGTGGTTTACGTAGAGTAATATAATACACATTTTTATTTAATTTCATTCACATTTCTATCAATTATTTATTATTATTTTGTTATGCTTTTATCTTTAAATAAAAAATAGATATACATATGCCACATAGTAATGACCAGCACATTATCGTGTATTCTATTGACATACGCTACTTTATAATTGGCTTCCTTACAGATGAAATAATGTCATATTCGCCACGCCTAGTAGGTAAGCGAGTTGGCGATCAATGTTATGACTTTCCCAGGAGATTGCTCTTGTCCATCCTCCTGATATTATTCGACCGACACTCATAATCAAGTAAGTAATGCCACAAATTATATTTTTATTCCATCACCATATGGTAATTAACAGCTAGTAATCTTAATATATATAAATTATGCGTCACGTTGTTTGTCCGCGATGGACTTCTAAAGTAGTTAACTGATTTTAATCAAATTTGCACAGCATATGTAGTTTGATCCAACTTAAAAGATAGGATAGCTTCCATCTCAATTTATAGTAATATTATTTTATTGCAAATTATTTGTCTATTATTCGAAAGTCACAATTATCTGTTATCTCCAAACGATACTAACAGATGGCGGTATCTGTTTACTGCATTGAGTAAGTATTTAATAGATGGCGCTATGTTAAACGTACAAACGTTTCATATAAGCTACAATTTATTAAAATAACCACCACGTGTTACTGAGGCCACCTTAGCCACAGCAACGCGTGACCGAGTCTGCTAGTATATAAATATGTATCACAATTTTACTATTCTCTTAGTAACCGATTGAAATTTAATTCAATTGAAGTAATAGACATTGTAAATTTATTTTTATACTATATGGTTAGTGGCTACGAATACTACCAAGCCTTATATTGGTCGTGGATGTCGTAAAAAACGAGTAAGAGATGGTCTGAACCAAGTCCATTTAATGCCGCCTAGTCAACAATTAAATTCTCAAGGAGGGTTGACGTCAGACAGGCGGCCGGTCATAAAACTACTAAAAAGCTTTTGCAATATGTACGATGAAAGAGAAGTGCGTATTGCGTTGACCCCAAGTAATTGGGGCAAGAGCAGGGTGATCAAATTTTAGTTGAAAGCAATCCAGGTTTTATGAAAATAAGGACCTATGCAGTTATAAATTTTGTATAATTTTACTCTTGCGAGCACAAGTAACTATATTCTATAGCAGAATTTACATTTAAACTAGGAGACCAGGCCACGCGTTGCTGTGGCTAAGGTGGCCTCAGTAACACGTGGTGGTTATGCTAATAAATTGTAGCTTATATGAAACGTTTATAAGTTTAATATAGCGCCAACTATTAAATACTTAGGTACTCAATCCAGTCAATAGATAGATCTGTAAGAATCGTTTGGAGATAACGGATAATTGTGACTGTCAAATAATAGAGAAATAATTTGCAATAAAATAATATTGCGACTTTAAATTGAGATGGAAGCTATCGTATCTTTTAAGTCGGATCAAACTACACATGCTGTGCAAATTTGATTAAAATCAGTTAAGTACTTTAGGAGTCCATCGCGGACAAACAACGTGACGCATAATCTTTATATATTAAGATTACTAAGATGTAACATGCTAGAATATTTATAAAAAACGGTACTATTTGCAAACATTTTCCTATAAATGATAGTTAGCATGTGGACAGATAGATGGCGTGTGGAACGTCTCCTGTATAGACAGGACAGTACGAGCGCGAATTTGGTTGATATACCCACGTCTGTTTGTTAAAACGATTGGAACGGATTATCAATAGAAGTGAGTTCAAATCCCACGCGTGGCAATAATTTTCCTCTTGCAAAACAAGTTATTATAAATAATATAGCATTTTATATAGACAGATACATAAAAATAGAGAATATTAATGACTTCTGATCTTTACGCGTTTACGTTACGTTTACTTTTTTCTAAAATTCAATCAATATAAAGATGAAGCGATTCCTCATCACCACCATTACAGCTCATATACTTCCCATTATTGGGCTCGAGCCGCCTCCATAATCGGAGGGAAGTTGACTTACTATACCACGCTGGTCAGATGTGTTGGTATAGGATTATGTTTCGAGTTTTCAGACAGACGGAAGCAATTCCTCAGATTCTATGAAAACAAGAGATAGCTCCTATGATTAATAAGTTTAAATAAATGAACATTTTCTTTATTGTTATAATGATAAATGGAAAACATGCTCGTATGTTGATATTGTTTACAAAGTTGCAAATTCTTTTAACAGGTACATACATACATAGCTTCACGCCGGTTTTCCAGAGGGGTAAGTAGAGACTACGGATTGCCACAAACCACGATCGTGGCATACTTCCATCGCTTCATTCACGCTCATAATAGTCTTCATGCATGCTCTAGGACTACGCATACTCTTAATAAGACCTCTCGTCAACACATCTCCAATTTGGTGCAGAAAAGTATGACGTGGTCTTCCCCTTGTATTCGTCCCATTCACGCTTGCTTTTTATATTTGTTTCGTAAACCTCTCCTCACTCATTCTTTTTAAATGTCCAATGTATGTATTAATAAATAATGCAATTTATTCCTAAGAACAATGGCATATGCATTAAGAATTATCTTGGATTACATCATTATTAGAATATATTTACAAAAAAAAAAAATGTTATTTATAAATCGTCCGTGTGGTGACGGAGTAAGAATACAATTCACCACCCTTTATCTGGTCCGGTGGGTGATCGTAAGAAACAACTATATGATATAAAACGTATATAACATCTATGCTAGAGAAGGTAAAATAGAAACAAAATCCCATACCAAAGCTGTTGACTCGAGCCTCCTCCGTAATGGGAGGGAAATTGACCTACAACACGCTGGTCAGACGTGTTGGTATAGGATTTTGTTTCGAGTTTTTTTTTACTTTTATAGATTTTATATGCGTTTTATGTCCCTTAATCGTCTCTTACGATCATCCACGTGTAAGATAGGGGGTGGTGAATTGTATTCATACTCCATCACCACATGGAAATCTTTATTTGTATAAATATAAAAATACGTATTATATCATTGAATCTCTTCTTTCCTATTAAATAAACATATACACAAAATGAAAATTAAAACCCAACGAATCTGTTTCTATTTTACGTTCAAATGAGTTACAAAACGAAAAAAACAAATTTGAATGGGCAAAACAAGGGACCTTTTTAAAAACCAAATCTTTAAATTGCTACCTTCATAGCGAATGCGACCTCATTTTAAAAGTATCCTCTTAACAATACTGACTAGAATGAAACAATAAATTCTCTTTTACGAATTGTTTCAGTATTACACAATAGGTTAAGAAGGATGACAAGTATTGTGCTTATTGCATAACCAAACGTGTTTTAGATTCAAATTGCACAAGATATATTTTGTAAAGTTTAAATTTCAATTTTCACTAAAGTTGATTTCGAAATGAGACATTTTTAAACTGTTAATAATAAGCGGTTTCGTCTTCATCATCATCATCATCACAGCTCATATTTGTCCCATTGCTGGGCTCGGGCCTCCTCAATAAAGGGGGGGGGGGGGGGTTGTTAGTAGGGTTATTATGGGGAAATTAATCGTCTTTTGCGACGTCCACGAGCAAAGTAAAGGTTGGTAGTAGTTGTAGCCGCTATCACACAGCGATTTATTATTATATATATTATTAAATTGTAAACGCAATCAATAGAATTAAAATATTTATTTTAAATAAATGACAAATAGAGTAAATTTAGTTACTATAAATGCAATATTTCAAATCATATAAATATTGTTTTCAGATAAATAATCACCAACATATTATATACGAAAACCTTCTGTGGGTGATCTGGGTGATCGTACAAGAGGACTAAGGAATATAAAACGCATATAACATCTATGCGAGAGAAGAAAAGCTCGAAACGGAACTCTATACCAACACGTCTGACCAGCGCGGTATATAGTAGGTAATTTCCCCTCCCATTACGGAGGAGGCCCGAACCCAACAGTGGGACATACATATATGGGATGTGATGATGATGATGATGATCAACTCATATGTAAATGTGAGTAATGGTTTAGGATTGGATTAATTTTATGATCAAAAGATGTATTTGATAAATTTATTTTATTATCCATTGTTTGAAAAGAACAATCACATTTTGTATTTGTTTGAGTGTTTGTGGTTTTACCTATTTACTGTCAATTATTGGTATTTCGTTAGCTCAACTTCCTATGTTAATCATGTTTAAGTAACGCCTACTTAAAGAGCTAAATGCTTTGTAAAATAAATGAATCAATGAAATTAGGTTTACAGACACTGCGTCAAGGAAATAACCTTTTATGCTGTGGGACTTTATAAACATATAAAATACTAGCAGATCCGGCCACGTGCTGCTGTGGCTAAGGTAGCCTAATAAATTGTAGCTTATAAGAAACATTTTGACGTTTAACGATGGCCCTATGCCATCTATTAAATACTTACTCAATCCAGTCAACAGATACCGCCATCTGTTAGAATCGGTTGGAGATAACAGATAATTGTGACTGTCAAATAATAGACAGATAATTTGCAATAAAATAATATTGCGACTATAAATTGAGATGGAAGCTATCCTTTTAAGTTGGATCAAACTACACATGCTGTGCAAATTTGATTAAAATCCGTTAAGTACTCTAGGAGTCCATCAAGGACAAACAACGTGACGCGTAATTAATATATATGTATATATATATATATATATATATATATATACATATATATATATATATATATATATATATATATATATATATATATATATATATATATATATATATATATATATATATATATATATATTAAGATAAGATAAGAAGAAAGATTACAAAATACTGATGTCAAAATAATAAAAAAAAATTGAAATATAACTATTTGAATAATATATAATCTGTGGTTACAATTGAAACGACACAAAAAGGCACTTTTTCTCGTTCGTTTCCCAATTTCTAGTATCACACTGTACCCATGGGAGTCCAAATGTCTGTAATAATATGTTACCGACTCTATATGATTCCATTCCGATTTCCACTTTAAGCCGAGATGGATTCCCAATGGTACGTCGCTCAACCTCGAAAATGGACTTGTAGCGATTGTGGCAGCTATTTTTTTTTTTTTTTTTTGTAGGGAAGAGTAACATTGTGTGATTTTTGACTTCATTTATTTTGTTTTTATTATTTTTCGTACTTGATACTCATCATTCATTATCTTTATCCTGTTTTTATCCTAATTCTCTCTTCCAATGTACATATTGAAAAAAACTTTGGCAGTAGGTTTATGACCTCAGCTCTCCTTGGGAAATTGTTAATCAGACGGCATTAGATGAAGTTGACCTAGGTCAATATAAAGATACGACATCTTTTATGATATCAGAGCAGTGAAGTAAGGTTTGATAGTATTCGTAGCCGCTACCACACAGCAAGTTTATACTTTATTAATTTTTGATTATATTAAATTCGTATTGAAATAATTTCCAGAAATTTTCCCAAGCACTGATTTTCGTGAGGAAAGACCGACATCCTACCCGAGGGGGGGACGTCGGTCGAGGAGAGGGTACTCCTCAGGGGTATTCCGTCGGGCCGACCACTGACGTCAAGTCACTCTGCTCCGGTGGTCGGCCCAACGACGAAGGCGCCGTCACGGGTGTGCGCGCTTACGCCCCTCTGTCACCCAGGATGGAGTGGTGCTAGGAGTGCGCCGACCGTAGCCCACCCAAAAAAAAAAAAAAAAAAAAAAACTGATTTTAAACAAATATATTAAAATATTGTTATTAAAAAAAAAAAAAAAAAAAAAAAAAAAAGTCGCTTCTATTACGATACTACACATTCTTATATTTTTATTAATTCATCATTCATCTCAGCTCATATATGTCCCACTGTTGGGTCTGAGCCTCCTCCTAAATGGTAAGGCAATTGACCTACTATACCACGCTGGTCAGACGTGTTGGTGTAGGGTTTCGTTTCAAATTTTCCTACTCTCGCATAGATGTTATAAGCATTTTATATTCCTTAGTCATCTTGTACGATCACCCACGGGTAAGATATGGGGTGATGAATAGTATTCTTACTCCGTCACCACACGGAATCGAATTTTAGTATAAAAATTATATTCATGTATTCTGAAATGGAAATTAACATAATTCTCCCAATATTTAAGAAAGAAAAGAAGAGTTCTTCGGATCTGTTATATCCATAATAATGGAGATCTAGTTATCTCAAGTAATATTCCCAAAACTATTAAACGGAAAGATTCGAAACCTTTTCCCTCAATTAAAGTACTGAAATCGACTTAGGGGTCCCTAATTCCGAGTCACTCGTCCGTATTTAACAGCCACTTAAACCAACAGCCTTTCATGTGAGAGATTCGACGTAAAATTCCGACGAGAAAACACTTTTTTTTTTCAGAGCGTTTTCGATAAAAATCTGTCACTATTTCTGGAGTATTTGCTTTTCGTATGATTTATACTTAATCGTTCTAGCTATCTATATTTATAGACATATAAAGAAATTGGTTGCCTAACTCATTACACTTGAAGTAAAACTGGTCATCATTCTCCTGCTCATATTCCAATTACTTGGGGTCAACGCAATATGTCTTCCATCTCTTCCATCGTAGATATTGCAAAAGTTATTGGCAATAGTTTTATGACCGGCTGTCTGCCCATTGGGAATGTAATTATTAACAAAACGGCATCTGATAAAGTTGGCCCAGGTCGATATAAAGCTTGTCTTTCACGATATCCACGAGCAAAGTTTCCTTCCATTACTCTCTTTGGTAGTATTCTTAGCCTACACAGCTGAAGTAAAACTGGTGAATCTAGATAAACGACATTTTGACAGTTGTTGTTTTTGTGACATAGTGACTCAATAGCAAAGGGTTTTTACGATATTCAACCTCAAAAAAGTTGAAAAACAGTGTCAAATTTTGTAAGGAAAGAAAAAAAATATTCGTTACTTTTTTCAAATTTAACACGAATTATTAAAAAAAATAATAAACAGCTGCATCATTTATCAGTTCTTCATCCTCTACGAGTGTAAAATAGTGGTTTAAAATTTTCGATGAAAAATCAATCTCTTAGAGGATATATTTTCTCCTTAAGGTATAGAATAGGGGTTGAATTTTGATTTGATATTTCACAATAAGTACTCGTTTTTACTAAACAAATGAGTATTAGATAGCATATTTTGTAAAAAATAATATGTCTCTGCTTTACAAAAAAAGGAATATTCTAAAAATTAATCTCTTAGAGGATATATTTTTTCCTTAAGGTATAAAATAGGGGTGAATTCTGTTTTGATATTTTCCATTCTACAACAAAATGAAAAACATATTTAACGTGATCACACACAACTTCCATCTGACGATTGGTAACAATATGTAATCATAGCTGCAAACCCATTGCTATACTTTTCAGCCCTTTATTTTTTGGGGGTTGGGCTACGGTCGGCCCGCTCCTCGCATCACTCCGTCCGGACACCCGTAATCCACCCGTGAACCTCGCCTTCGTCGTTGGACCGGCCACCGGAGCAGCGTGAACTTTTTGTCAGTGGCCGGCATTCTTTTCAGCCTTAATAATTTTATATGCGAAAGGAAATTAGACACTATAATACAAATGGCATAGAACTACACATGAGGCGTAAACTAATAGTCTACGCATAGCAATGATAACGAGGGCTTTGTTAATCGTTAATGGATAGTTCGAAATAAAACTACTTTTACGGCTTCTATCGCGTTTGTATTTGATTTTTAATTTCCCGACGTTTCGAACACTTTACAGTGATCATGGTCACGCGAGCACTGGAGGATGCAGAAACCTTAGAAATTATAATGGATAGTTTTTTTTTTGTAATTGTGAATTTTATGACAATTTTTATGTAATTTATAATATTTCAAGAGTTACATTATGCTTTTAAGGGTATATGAGAGTTGATAATGCTTACGACACTTTTTTAAGCATGTTTTAGTGTTGATAACAATTAATACACTTTTTTTAGGATGTATGAGAGTTGATAACACTTAAGACACTTTTTTAAAGGATGTATGAGAGTTGATAACACTTACGACACTTTTTTTAAGGATGTATGAGAGTTGATAACACTTGAGACACTTTTTTAAAGGATGTATGAGAGTTGATAACACTTACGACACTTTTTTAATGATGTATGAGAGTTGATAACACTTACGACACTTTTTTTAAGGATGTATGACAGTTGATAATACTTACGACACTTTTTTAAAGGATGTATGAGAGTTGATAACACTTACGACACTTTTTTAAAGGATGTATGAGAGTTGATAACACTTACGACACTTTTTTAAAGGATGTATGAGAGTTGATAACACTTAAGACATTTTTTAATGATGTATGAGAGTTGATAACACTTTTAGTCACTTTTTTAAGCAGGCTATGGAGGCACCCAATGTTGGTATATTTTCTTGCATCAAACATTTTGTGAACATAAGTGACTGGCCATAGTTTTACGACCAGCTAATTGCCTGACGTCAAGCCTCCTTGGAAATGTAATTATTAATAAGTTGACATCAGATTATTGGTATCAGATGAATTATAATATTATTACAATGTATTTTGGTTGGTTATCCGTCTGGTGCTGTCATCACACGGATAACCAACCAAAATACATTATTACTCTGTAGTAAGAATACAATTCACCACCCCCTATCTATACCGCCGCATATAACATCTATGCAAGAGAAAGAAAACTTGAAACAAAACCCTATAGCAAAACGTCTGACCAGCGCGGTATAGTAGGTTGATTTCCCTCCCATTACGGAGGAGGCCCGAACCCAACATTGGGATATATATGGGCTGTGATGATGATGATTTTGGTTATTATTATTCGTAGCTATCTCCATACAGCAAATGGTATTTTTTAAAATAAAACTAGTTTTACGGATTCTATTGAGGTTGTATTTGATTTTTAATTTCTCGTGACCATGATCGTTGTGTTCGAAACGTTGGGAAATTAAAAATCAAATACAAACGCTATAGAATCCGTAAAACTAGTTTTATTTCAAATGTGTAATACTCGCGTAAATATTAAAATCATTATGGTATCTTTTAAATAAAAAATAATAAAAAAACGAATCTATTTATAAAGTACGTGACCAATCTGGTCTAGGTCTAGTCTCGGTCTCCCCCGGTACCTACATCCTTCCACTTTCGCATTGTATATCTTCTTAACCAGACGTTCGTTCGGCATTCTTTCCACATGTCCGAACCATCGGAGCATTCCCTTTCGCATCTTTACACCAATACTCTCTTTCATACCTACTCGCTTTCTTACGTTGTCGTTACGAATGCGATCGGTCAGCCTAACTCCACAGATTTTCCGTAGAGATTGGTCACGTACTGAAGGAAGGTGGAGTCAAGAGTCTCCAAAACCGGCGAGCGCGTATGAAGAGAATTATGAATGTTGAGGAAGCGAATGAAGTATGCAAGGATAGAGTTCTCTGGCACTCTGTTCTCTCTGCGTACCCTGCAAGGGATATGGCATGATGATATGTATGTATGTATTTATAAAGCAAATACTTATACAGAGAATGAGTTACCTTTTCAATTGTAACAGGTACAATCCTACGCGAATGGGAAGTCAATAATACTTTACGTAAAATGTAGGATGTTATTATTTCGATGTATATTTTAATACATTTAAGCTGTTATTTATAAACTGATTAACATACACCCACATTTTTCTATTCATCTAAAGCTTGCATATTTTGTATTTTTCCATGTCGTTATTGAAAATTGCCTAAGGAAAAAATCCAATACATCGATACAATTCGATCATTCGCTTTGTCATTTTTTTTTTTATGGAATTCTACTTCACCCATTGAAAAAAGCATTGGAGAATTGTACTCCATGTCCAATTATGTTTTAGGGCTATAGAATCATTATTCAACCTTTCACCATCCACTGCTAGACGTAGAACCCATGGAATAATACACGGCGCAGTTATGATGGTCAATCTTTGATAGGGTTATTGCCATAATAGAACAGGCAAGTGGATTCAACAATCGCACTAAGGTGCTATGCGTTTCTTAGGCGATAACTTCGGTGGCCCACCCAGATGGCGTAAGTTATGGAGTCACGCACTATCCTTGTCGTTGCCCTGAATGAATTGGGTAGGGTGCGAGTATACTAGAGTTTGTTCAGAAAAAAAGGCAGGCGACAATTATATTCTTATATTTTCGCCAATCCTATATATATTAGTAAGTAATACTATACAATAATTAATAATAATTAGTAATTATAAACTCTTTACTTTTAAAATTGTATATTTGATAACTTAAGTTGGCAAATTTGCTTATGACCCAAATCTGATTTTGTGCAGATGTTTCATATTCGTTAGTCGTCGTTTACGAGACCTATGGATAGGATAAGAGTTTAGAAAGGTGCTTTGAGACCGACTGTGGTAAATGATTTTTCAATTATTTTTTATGAACATACAAGGTTTTTGTTTTTACTTTCGTGTGTTGACGGAGTAAGAATACAATTGAATACTATCTTGCCAGTGGGTGATCCTAAGAGACGACTAAGGGATACAAAACGCATATAACATCTATGCAAGAGAAGGAAAACTCGAAACAAAACTCTATACCAACACGTCTCCACCGAAGGCAAAGACCGGATTCCGGTGGCCCGCTCGCTCGGTATAGAGAGATACATGTAGAGCAGGTCTATGAGGTCGCGCGCCGTTTATTATGTCACCCTGGACGGATTAGCGGGGCATTTTCCTTCCCATTATGGAGAATGCTCGGATCAAATAGTGGGACATACTTATATGAGCTGAGATGATGACAAGGATTTATTTTTTAGTCCATTTATTTGTTTTAAAAATATGAAATCACATATCGCCACTAACACAAAGTAACCTAAATCTCTAATGATCATTGAACTCAACGAATTCTGTGTAATTCATGATGACACATCAAATTTGGAAAGGTGACTACGAAACGTGAATTGATGTACAATTCTGTAAGAAAAAATAATATTGTGTAACATTATTGTAATACGTATTTTGTTTAAAAATTGTTAGTTCTTCACAATATGTCAAGTCATCTATCAATTATTAGTCAGCCTATTAGAGTGGCATAGACATAGTGATATAATATCACTTAGGATACAGGTTGTTGATCGCAATTGGTGCTATATTTTTTTTTTTTTTTTTTTAGACACCAACCCACACTTAAGTAGTAGATTCTTGTATTGCGGGGGACTTTACAAGCATGCAATTAACGCAGAGAAATTACATCCAGACTCAGAATAACAATTTGTGGATCGTACAAAATATTGTCCTGCGTGGGAATCGAACCCACGCCACTGGTACTGAAGACCGGTATCTTAAACACTGCATTATCTATGCGGTCTCTGTGTGTTTCCCAGAAGAGGACAGGCCTACTCTCTTGTTACTCTATTAACCAGATTATATGACTCTGTTAAGGGAGCAGGTAAGGAAACTAGTATAAGTATACAATACTCCAATTATTAAAGATGACTCAGAGATATGTATATAATATTTAAACATAGCACAGATGGCGTAGTAACTATGATACTGACCTTCCGTGCCCGTGCCGTAGGTTCGATTCCCAGACAGGACAATACTTTGTATGTTCCACAAAGTGTTGTTCTGATCCTGGATGTAATTTGTCTGCGTTAATTGCATGTTTGTAAAGTTCCCAGCAGTACAGGGATTATTTCATTAGTACAGAGTGGTGTCTTTTCAAGGAAAAGAAGAAAATAAGAGAAGGAGAACTGTAAATACAATCCTATACCAAACCGTCTGATCAACGTAGTATAATAAGTCAATTTCTCTACTATTGTAGAGAAAGCCCAAGCCTTTAGTGGGTCCTGTAAGAGCTGAGACGATGATGATTAGAAAGCAAGAAGGAGTGATAATACTTCTCCCATCACTATACCAGAAATTCACAATAGTGGTAAGTGATAGCGCATCTTAAATGTAAAACAAGGACAGTCACTCGAAACAATAAGTCTTTGAACTCGGCAGTAATCGTTTGATATTAGTCGCCCCTTAAAAAGCAGAGAGGTCGCACTATATGTCATGGGAACTCACAACAACTTAGGCACCACCTGAGGTATAACTTAAGTGTCACCTAAAACCGCTATTTACAATAAAATTAAAGCTAATAACTTTTATACATATTGTAAAAGTTTTACGAGGGAGTTGAGGTACATATTGCGTTAACCACAAGTAATTTTGGGATAAGAGCAGGATAATGATGTTGGTGAAAATTTCTATGAAAGAAAATATGTTATGGTTTTAAAATTATGAAGAAAAATATGATATATTTTACTGAGAAGACAAACATGTAATATTTTCTTTCTCTTCTTTCTTCTTTATAAAATATCAATAACTAGCTTCTGCCCGTAGCTTCGCCCGTGTAAAAGGTTACCTTCCTAAAGTTTTTCATCCCCTATTTTTATTTTATCCCTTACGGGTAAGATTTTTTACAAAATTTTATAAATGTCACATTTATTTATGGTATATCTAATCAATAGCCTAAAAAAAAGTTTCAAGCTTCTGGCTTTAAAAATGACGATACTTCCTTACAAATTTTCATTCCCCTTTACAACCCTTTTTTGCATAACATTTTGCATAACAACCCTATATCCTTTATCAGGCTCTAGACTATCTGTGTACCAAATTTCATTTAGATCGGTTCAGTAGTTTTAGCGTGAAAGAGCGACAGACAGAGTTACTTTTGTATTTATAATATTAGTAAGGATTATTTTACATAATCAAATAATTAGGTCAAAATAATGATTTCCTTGTAATTTTATGATACCGAATACCTACTAAAGGCATTTTTATTCGTTTCTTTTTTTTTCTTTTATTAGGCTACGGACAATTCACAGGCCGCCTGTAAAATCTAAGACGAGATGTGGGCGTAATACGGCACCATAACTTTGGCATTAATCCGACTCAACTCTAATTGAGGGGGCTACCGGTATTGATTCCATAATATCGATAGCCCATTTGAGGATTATCTTTCGTATATCCTATTCCTACTACCCTTTTCCTCCTAACTGTCACATAGCCTATACCTCTGCGTATGAAATACTGTCTAAGGCAGAATCTGTTTTACACGCTGTCTTAAAACTTACCTTTTTTTAATTGATTATGGTGGTAAACGAGAAGGCAGCACACCTGGTGGTAAGTGTCACTGCCGCCCATGGACCTTTGCAATACCAAGGGTATAGCTGGGCCGCTGCCTACCAATACAAATCCCAAACCCACCCCAGTTGGGCTTCCGGCTCGCCCGCTCAGCGAACGAAGCGCAATAGCACATTGCTATTACTCAGACGTCGATCTTTTGCTCAGTGTGGTACTACCCCGGACGGACCGACCCGCGGCTGTAGACAGAGAACTATCAATAGCGTGGTTCTACCACTATAACTGTATAGTTACAATGAGTTTGATTTTACAGATGGCAATAAGTCTGCCGGGCTAGCCACGGATGTAAAGTAAGCTGTACCAGTGACATACCCAATGGCGATAGGGAGGGAATACCAGGGATTATGGGACCACGCATCACCTTTTCGTCACCCCGAATGGAATGGACGGCGTGTGCCAGGCTTGCTACCCTGGCCTACTAGAAAAAAATCAAGGTGGCAACATTCCTTGTCTTTAGTATCCAAATAACATCCCTATGGTCTTACTTTAAGAAAGTAATTTTTCATCAACTCTTAACTTAGGTCTCATAAAATGAATGGGTCACAGCATCTCAGCATTATAGTAAGAAACTTTTAACACCAATTCTCATTCAGTAATTTGAATAACAAGGTTGTGTCGTCGTTTAATACAATTCTAACTGTAAAGTTTGAAGTATTAAGCCTATACAATGTGTAAACATTGTCCGCTAGATGGCATACGTCACCTTGAAGACGTAAGATATAATATGAAGCGAAATTTGCATGTCCTAAAATAGTTCACGATGGTGTAAGTGGCAACACGATTGGGCCGGATTCCCAGTAGGTGCGGGTTCGAACCCCGCTTGTGACATCATTTCTCGTTTCGTAATCGGGTATTTATAATCGGGTATTTATAAACCAATTCTCTTCGTTAATCCATCGACCAAGTTTGGTGGTTATGGCGTTATTGTGTCTTTATAGACGTATGTTAATATCCAAAATAGACATTGATAGACAAAATAGATGGATAAAAAAGGGTATAGAGGTATTAACTTATTAAATTTATGCTAATACTAGCTTCTGCCCGCGTCTTCGCCCGCATAAAAGGTTACTTTACTAAAGTTATTCATCCATCATCATTTTACAAAATGTCATATTTATTTATATCTAATTAATAGCCTAAAAATAAGTTTCGAGCTTCTGGCTTTAAAAATGACGATAATTCCTTACAACTTTCATTCTCCTTTACAACCCTTTTTTTTGCATTAAAAAGTAGCCTATGTACTTTGTCAGATTTTAGACTATCTGAATACCAAATTTCATTTAGATCGGTTCAGTAGTTTTGGCGTGAAAGAGCGACAGACAGATAGACAGACAGAGTTACTTTCGCATTTATAATATTAGTGAGGAAGTAAAGATTTAGAGACAAGGGCGCGAAACTGCAAAATAAATGCAATAACCAGCTCGTTGGTTTTTTTGTAGAAGTCGATATATCGCAGCGCCGACTTGTGGCGCTGATTACATCAATGGGAATGGCATATAAACCTTCTCCGTGAAAAAAATACATATACATACTAATTTTTATAATGACCAGTCAAATAGTTTCTGAGTTTAGCGATGTCATACATAGAAACATCATCTTTTATAGACATAGATTGAAGATAGATACATCAATATCCGAAAGCAAAACTACAAATTTTAAATCATTACACATTTCATTCATTTATATATGACTAAAGTTTATCATTAAAAATGATAAGTACATAGAATATTTCCATTTACCCAAAATCCTAAAATACCTGTCCCACCTTTTAGTGTAAATTTTCTACAATTGTATTAAAAGTAGGTACTTACCATTTAGCAGCTCGCAGTGTTATAGCATATGTAAATCAACACGTATAACCAGCGTGGTATAGTAGGTTAATTTCCCTCCCATTATAAAGGAGGCTCGAGCCCAACAGTGGGACATAAATTAACTGAGATGGAAATCTTCCTTTATATAAAATTAGAATTCGAGTGTTTCTCCGCACTGTTACTAGAAGATTAATTACGTATATCACAGTGACCTATCAATGATGAAGAGATAAAACAAATGTTTTTAACCAGTGATAAGTTACAGCACTGAAACGTGGTCTGTAAATGTCTAACTCATTAACAAGTTCAAAGTAGCTCAGCGCGCTATGGAGCGGGCTGTGCTCGATATTTCTCTATGTGATAAAAACCGGAATATGATAATCTGTAGTAAATTAGGTGTACTGATATAGCCCGAAAAATTAACACGTTGAAGTGGCAATGGGCAGGTCACATCTCTTGTCGAACCTTGAGAATAAAGGCTCTCGAGTGGCAACTACGATTCCGGCAATACAGCCTAGGATGAGCCCCATTAGATGGACTGACGACATCTCAAAAGTCGCAGGGATCCGTGGGATGCAGGGTATCAAATTGTGTGTGTGAAATTATAACTTATAAAATGTAATTTTTATTAATTATTATCATCGTCATTTCAGTTCATATATTTTGAACTCCAATCTCCTTCACCAAGGGAGGAAAAGTTGACCTACTATGTTACTTTGGTCAGACTAGTTGGTAAAGCGTTTTATTTCGGGTTTGCCATCTTTTATGTAGAAGTCATTTGTACGTATCCCTTAATCGTCTTTCTTTGCCACTAATGGTCAAGAAATGAGGGTGGAGAATTCAATTCTTACACGATTTTTTTATTTATTATATGTCCTTTGGAAATAAATAGTTTTATTTTAGATGATAAAATTCGTAAAAATAGGTTTATTTTACATGATAAAATCCGTAAAAATAGTTTTATTTTACGTGGTGAAATCCGTAAAAATAGTTTTATTTCACGTGTGTTTGCGTAAAAGCCAGTAATTATTAGTTTTCCTTTACAAGATACCCGTATTATAATCAGATGCAAGTTCATTCCAAATTATTGAGATTCATGATGATTTATATTATTTAACATAAATGACTGATATTTAAAAAGGGGTCAACGCTTGAATATGAACAAAACCAAAATAATGGTCTTCGAAAGAGATGAAGCCAGAACAGATGTAAGAGTAACAATAGATAATGATCAGTACGTCACCAGATTAGTCACGTACTGAAGGAAGGTGGAGTCAAGAGTCTCCGAAACCGGCGAGCGTGTATGAAGAGAATTATGAATGTTGAGGAAACGAGTGAAGTATGCAAGGATAGAGTTCTCTGGCATCACATCATTTTTACTGTATTTAACATTTTCGTTCAACAAAACAAGATTTTATAGATGGAAATATTTCTGGCCAAACGTGGTGATAATTTAAGAAGACCCCATTACCTTCACTTCCTGTGGGTGCCTTAAAATCGGCAAAACGAACACGAGGCGTATGAGCATTGATCATGCGCCCCCTTCTGGGAACTACCGGTGTTCGGTAACTCCTATACTAAGGTGACGATTATAGCATCATCTTTTGCTCGCTTTTGCTTGCTTTTACGGCAAAACCTATGTTCAGCAGCAAATGTCTATTAGACTGATAGATGAATGCAAAATTACTGGCATCTTATAAGTTCCAAGTAATTTTGAAATGGAATAACATTACATTGTTACGTATTACAAAAAATTACGTATAACGTTTAGTTAAAATGGGTGGAATTTTCTGAACTTACGGCTAGAAGTCGGGAAAATGGGTATTCCCAGCTGGGATCAAAATAGATTTTTTTTATTGCTTATAGTGGTAAACTAGCAAGCAGTACATCTGATGATAAGTGTTACTGACGCTAATGCGTCTTTGCAATACGAAAGATACATCTAGACCACTACCTACTAGTAGTAGGTAGTGGTCTAGATACTACTAACCTAAACCCACCCAGAACGTTGGGCTCTCAATTCTCTTGCTCACCGAATGAAGTGTAACAACATATTGTCACTACTCAGACGTCGATTTTCTGCAAGAGTGTGGTACTACTAGGGATTGCAATCCGGGAACCGAATCCGGTAATCAAGCGGATCCGACGTCATAAAATGTTCACCGGATCCGGTATACTGGTACCGGATCTAGTGTTAGCAATTTTAAGCAAAATAATAGAGCTGTTGCGTAAGTAGGCAGTTTGAATGCTTGTGGGTGGTGTTCGTGCGTGCGAGTCGTTGGACGCCAAGTTACCCCAGCCCACTACCTTGCGCCTGTACCGCGCCGCTACCCGCATTCGTATATATATTTTTTATTGTATTGCTTATGGTGGGAAACGAGCAGACAACACACCTGATGGTAAGTGTCACTGCCACCCATGGACCTTTGCAATACTAATATAGCTAGGCCACTGCCTACCCAATACAAACCCCAAACCCACCCCAGTTGGGTTGCCGGCTCTCTCGCTCACCGAACAAAGTGCAATAGCACATTGCTATTACTCAGACGTCGATCTTCTGCGAGAACTGTCGACAGCGTGGTCCTACCACTATGATCGTATACATAATACACTTGTTTATAAAATTACTTACTAAAATAATTAATCTACCTGTGAAAATAAAATCTAGGAATACTGAGTTACTCGTTAATTAGTTAAAATTTTAACTAGTTACCTACACTACTAGATTTTACTTGTTTGCTCTTTGTCTAATCTTGACGTCTGGCGGGCGACCGGTCATAAAACTATTGCCAATAACTTATGCACTATGTAGGAAGAGGAGTACATATTGCGCCGACTCCAAGTGATTGGGATGGGAGCAGGAGATGATGATGCTCTTTGTCTAATCTTAACATTGGATTGGAAATAAAATTGCTATTATATATGTTCTATTGTTTATAAATTACCTATCTTAACTACAATGGCACCTGATCAACTTACTAACTGCTCATTTTGAGTCGAAAAGCGAAAATCATTTTGATTTGATCAATCCGGCCCTATCCGACCGGATCCGGCCGGATTGGTGAATAAATGGTCGGATCCGGCCGAACTGACAATG
The DNA here is from genome assembly GCA_905163515.2 of Lymantria monacha. Taxonomy (NCBI): domain Eukaryota; kingdom Metazoa; phylum Arthropoda; class Insecta; order Lepidoptera; family Erebidae; genus Lymantria; species Lymantria monacha. The sequence goes on along the minus strand of LR991107.1, from coordinate 4,580,090 downwards.
ACGCCGCATTGCAATCCCTAGTACTACCCGAGACGAAAGCTATCAACAGTGTAGCCTTACCAATATTAAATTCACGATTGTACTTGAAATTGTGAAATACGACTGAAAAAGATCAACGCTAACTAGCATCTCGTATCTACTGCAAGACCCTAAGGATTGTGAATAAAATTTGCTATTCCATTTGATCCAGAATCAAAATAAGGTATAAATATAATACCTAATAAAGAATGAAAGTTTATTCTGATTTAGAGTCAAAAGATCTATCTGGAGTTAAAAAACCAAGTTATATATTTGTACATTTCATAAATTATGTCATGTGGCAGGTCACGAATACTCATCATCATTCTCTTGCTCTTATCCCAACTACTTGGGGTCGACGCAATATGTCCTTTTTTTCCATACAGCCCTATCAGACGTCATCTCTGTAGTCACTCCCTGTTTATATATATCATGCTTTACACAGTCTATCCATCTTTTCTTCGCTCTTCCTTTACCTCTAAAGCCTTCAACATTCATACCCAAAACTTTCCTCGCAACATTACCCTCATCCCGTCTCATCATATGTCCATATCAGCTCAAACGTTCACTCCTTAACTTATCTGTCACTGGCGCTACTTTCAAACATTCTCTTATACGCTCATTCCTTATCTTATCCATTCTCGTCACGCCGTACATCCATCTCAACATTCGCATCTCCGCTACATGTAATCGTCTCTCATCCGTCGCTTTTGTCGCACAACATGCTGATCCCTACAATACAGCAGGTCTTATTAAAGTTTAGTAATTTTTTCCCTTTAATTTAAGGGGTACTCTGGGATCACATATTGTACCCGTGACCTGCGCCATTTTATCCATCCCGCATCAACTCTGTGCTTCACCGCACGATCCAGGTCGCCGCTGCTTTGGATAAGTGAACCGAGGTATCGAAAGTTCGAGCATACTGGTATAAGTACTCCATCTAGAGCTATAGAGAGATCGCCGAAATCGCAGAACATGTATTCTGTTTTAGGTCTGCTGATTTTCAAGTCAATATTCTCCAACTTACAGCGCCACTTTTCCAGCATACTCTGGACCCCAAGCCCATCTTCTCCGATGAGAACAACGTCATCAGCGAACAGCATGCACCAGGGTACCTCTTCCTGTATCTCCGATGTTAAAGCATCCATTATCAACAGGAAGAGGTAGGGACTTAGCGCCGACCCTTGGTGCAGGCCCACCTCAATGTTGAGCCCGTCGGAGTCTCCAACAGCAGATCTTACATACGACCTGGATCGCCAGTAAATTGCACAGATTAATCTTATATACTTTACAGGCACACCTTTCTCTTTCAGAACCCACCACGAAACCACTCTCGGGATTCTATCATAAGCCTACTCGAGGTCAACGAATACCATGTGCAAGTTTCTATGTGCACCCCGATATTTTTCGCATAATTGGCGCAGTGCAAATATGGCATCCGTTGCCCCTCGGCCCGACATAAATCTGAACTGGTTTTGGGTTATCTAACTTTCTTCTCGCAATCGCTTCTCAAATAACTTTTTCCCACACTTTCATACTGTGCGACAAGAGCTTTATTCCCTCGATAACTGCCGAAGTCCTGGACATCACCCTTATTTTTAAAAATGGGCACTAGTGTACTACTGCAGGAAGCAGGAAGCAGGTCACGAATACTATAAATCCTAATTTTCTAAAAAAGTCGCAATAGTAGAATAAGAGAGTACATATTGAATACATATATATATATATACAATATACTGACTAATGATATAATCCTGGAATATAGATAGAGTTTGGATATCAAATCGAATAAATTCTACCTTTCTGTAGAATAGAAATAGGTTCTCAAGAGTATTTCGGTACCTTATAAGTTCCTGTAATAATAAGATAAGAATATAACTCAGAATCCATTCATTTCTCGCAAATGCGCAAGAGATGTTTAAGTGGAAAGCTTGAGATAAAACACTTTAGCAACCAAATAACCAACATTAAGAAAAGAAATCTGAAGAATATATTTATTTTAATGTTAATAAGCAATTATAGTTAGTTATAATAATATTTTATCAAGTCGCATAAGGTATTTCTAATGAACAAAACGGTATTGTACTAGTGAAGTTTACTTTAAAAACGATGTTATTATTTCATTATTCTACTTCTACAGGAAATGATTGATTTCTCCTATTAACACCTAAACATAGGTACTAATTGTTTAAAAAAAATCACTATTCAGATCAAACGTTTACTAAAAAGTAGAAAAAAAAAACCCCGCGTTAATTTGTATCTACGCCGGCAGTCAATTAACAAATTTGGGTGAAACCATCAGTTCTGAATCACTTGTTTAACATAACACGTTTAAAATAAAATTAACACAGTATTAACAAGACACGGAGGGGTACTGTACGCGTTCCCGTCACATGTACAACTGAACGAATTTATTGTATGTTCCCGCTTATATAGGTTAAGAAGGGGATGCGCGCGCATAGATAATAAAAGAGCTAACATTTCCCATAAAGCGTCCTCATTAGCAAAAGGGCGCGACCGCTTTGTATACATGGTTTTATTGTAGGTGTACACCACACCTCGTTTGGCGATCATCTGTTTATTTTAAGGTCATTTCTTGTGTTTATCGTATGTAACTTATTTGGTCAGACTAAGGGCAGTTTGGTCGGCGGTAATAACGCGACGGATTGAGGTATTATAGCGCTCAATAGAGTTATATGGTTGGCGTGCCCCGTTAAACAAATGTCGAAGAAAATAGGTTGATGTTGACCCATTGTTTATAGTAAGAGGGTGCGGTTGGGTGGGGTTTGCAATCGCGATACGCCCTGATTTATCAAAGGTGGGTTGAAAAAAAAATTAGACCTCCCAAATTGGAGTCGACGGGCTCGTTTTATTTTTATACGGCATTTTTATCGCGAAACCGTCAATCTGTACCCCTTTTTAAACATCGGATGTGGTAATAGATGTTCACCTTTATACGTAAATAGATTGTGTGAACAGAAAGCCCACTGTTGATTTTTATAATATTGCTTCTTTTTTTTTCTAGTTTATGCCTTCATTATTTAAGTAATGGTTAGAGTAACACTTACGTATTTTTAGTAATCAATCATTAATACAGGCACAATTTTAATAATATCGACATAACGTGCTGGTCTCCAAGTTAGATTACCACACAGGATACTTTGTGCGATCTACGAATAATTTTTCTGATTCTGGATGTATGATGTGTCCCAACACAATGATTATTACTTTAGTGCATGGTCTAAAAAAAAATTGGCAGAAAATCCAATAATGTTCTTGTGGCCCAAGTCTTGAGCCTCCTCCATATGATAAGAGGGAAATTGACCTACTATATATAGCACGCTGGTTATAAGTGTTGGTATAGGGTTTTATTTCAAACTTTTCCTTCTTGCATATACTTATACATGATACATATTATGGCTCTTAGTTGCTTTTTAGGATACCCACTGCCATGAAAAGAGGTGGTAATTTATTTAAAAACAAATCATTATTCATTCTCCTACTCTTACCCCAAATACTTGGGGTCGATACAATATGTACTCTTATTTTATAGTACATATTGTTAAAGTTATTGGCAATAGTTTTATGACCGGCCGCCTGCCAGACATCAACCCTCCTTGGGAATGTAATTGTTGACCAAACGGCATCAGATGGAGTTGGTCGTTATAAAGCTTTTAGTCGTCTTTTACGACATCCACCGCCAAAGTGAGGGTTGGTAGTATTCGTAGCCACACAGATTTATTTAAAAAGATGTGCAAATATAAATTTATTTAAAACACATCAAAAATTTATACGCTATTTTAAAATGATCTCAATAGAAAATAAACTCGAAAATTTAAAAGGTATGTGTATAATAAATATATATATATCGCTAATTCCCAAAAATAAGGGGTTTTACTCCAAAATTAAACTTTGGGTTTCCACCAAAGGTTTCGTCGACATTTTTCCGTGTCCCTAAAAAGGTCAGTTGGCAACTCTCACAGCTTTTTGTGAGTTAAAACCTTTTTAAAATAATTTAGGAAAAATATGAACTGCCTAATAATAAAGAAGGATTCGTTTTTTACTTAATAATGAAACATGGAAGGATGTAGGTACCGGGAGAGACCGAGACTCACCTACCTAGACCAGATCGGTCATATACTGAAGAAAGGTGGAGTCAAGAGTCTCCGTAACCGGCGAGCATGTATGAAGAGAATTATGAATGTTGAGGAAGCGAGTGAAGTATGCAAGGATATAGTTCTCTGGCACTCTGTTCTCTCTGCCTACCCTGCAACGGATATGGCGTGATTATATGTATGTATGTATGTATGAAGCATGGATTCAATTTCATCATTTAATGTGATTAAGAAATGTGATGACTGATGATCACTTACTTGTGAGATTATAGAAAATGAATGCTATGTCATTCCTTCTTTTTTAAATGACTTCAAAAAAGGGTGCTAAATGTCTATTTCTTTTTTATGTGTGTTACCTCAAACTTTTTCCTCGTTCAACCTATTTATATGATTCTTATTTTATTTAAAAGCTGTTTTTTCTATATATTCTCTTTTAAATTTTATCAAAATCTGACCAGTGGTTTTTGAATTATCCTCAATAATGTGAATTTAATTTGATCAGTTGAGGTTAGGACTTTTTTGTATTTTTTTGAAATAAACAATTATTCGGTCACCCCGCCCAAATTGCTCGTGGTAGTGGAAGCTACATAAATTGCCATAATCGGTCTCTATATCATAATTTAGGTGAACCATCGGTCCTTGTCTTTGTTTTTTTAAATAGGAAACTATACTATTAGATAGTTTTGCAACTGAGTTAATATACAGGCTGGAAGTGGACTGCTCCCGAAAACAAAGACAGGTAACCCTACTAGTCCTACTTGTAATGATAGGCTAGAAAAAAAATCGATTCGGATAAAAAATATATTTTTTTTCACCACGCGAGATCGTTGAACTCTTGAACATATAATCGTGAGTTTTGAATAGATTGCGTCTTTTCTCATCTGAGTAAAGTTACGTATTTTTTATGGAATTATCGTTACACGGCACTGTCCTAATACGATGGAATGTGAAAAAAACTTAAAATTTGTTGTGAAAAAAAATTATTTTTCCATCCGAATTTTTTTTCTAGCCTATCATTACAAGTAGGACTAGTAGGATCACCTGTCTTTGTTTTCGGGAGCGGTCCACTTACACCCTCTTTCTTATAGTGTTTTTTTTCTATTTATTCTTACTCTGAGACCATGTTCTATATGTATTCAATAAAAAATATTAACTTTTTAAAAAAGCCTTGTAGTTTAGTGACTTTATCAATAAGTGACTAAGTATCAATCTGTCAGCAGTAAGTCATTGTGAAGGGTATGGCACACCCAGTGGACGGGGAGTGTCACATATCTTATGTCCATTGTCTCAAGGGGAACAGTTATCAGCTGATTGGAAAAAGTATACGGCGTATCCATTCAATGATTAGAACTGGGTATTTATAACATCTACACAAATGGCGCAGTGGTTATACCAAACTATTATTGTGTGATTCATAAATTGCTGTTCTGAGTCCGTTAATCCGACCTGTCACGCTGAGATCATGGTTTCGAATACTTTATTGTTTTATATTTGTAAAATTTCTCGCAATTTTAGGATTTATTTCATTAGATGGTGTTCTCTTAAAAAAAATATATTTTGGATATTTCATCATATCATAACAAATCAGCTCATTTATGTCCCACTGTTGGGTTCGAGCCTCCTCCACAATGGGAAGGTAATTGACCTACTATACCACGCTGGTCAGACGTGTTAGTATAGGGTTTTATTTTAAGTTTTCCTTCTCTCACATAGATATGATATGCGTTTTATATCCCTTAGTCGTCTCGTACGATCTCCCACGAGTAAGATAGGGCACCCCCTATCATCAATTCACCACAGCGAATTGTATTCTTACTCCGTCACCACACGGAGAATTGGAATATTTATTTTACTGCAATGAAGTTTGCTTGCGAAATAACCACGTATTTGTAACAGGCTAAAAATACAATAGGTTACCATCCATTTTTTTAAGTGACGCAATCGTACCTAAAATTATTATAATGAAGAGTCGGTACTCATTTTTTCTATGACGTCATAACAACTAAGAAAATTTAAACCAAAATTGACATAAAACACTTGTGAAATAAAATTGCTTTCGGCGATTTTACAACTTTTTAGCATTCTTGGTCACGTTACGATAAACACTGAAAAGTAATTAAAACATCGGGGAAAGTAAAAATAAAATACAGAAGCGTTAATATTCATAAAACAATATTAATTTATAATAATTAGTAATTTCTCTCACGGTCTCGTAAAAATGTTGTACGTATAATGTTTTATGGTATGCAGAGGGCTATGCTGGGCTATATTTTTACATACATACATATCATCACGTCATATCCCTTGCAGGGTAGACAGAGAGAACAAAGTGCCAGAGAACTCTATCCTTGCATACTTCACTCGCTTCCTCAATATTCATAATTCTCTTCATACACGCTCGCCGGTTTCGGAGATTTGATTGACTCCACCTTCCTTCAGTACGTGACCCATCTGGCCTAGGTAGGTTAGTCTCGGTCTCCCCGGTACCTACATCCTTCCACTTTCGCATTGACAATGCGAAAGTGAAAGGATGTAGGTAAGATGTAGGAATGTAGGTACCGGGCTATATTTTTCTATGTGATAAAATCCGAAAGACGGAAATCCGTAGATGAACGGGTATAACCGACGTAGCCCGAAGAATAAACACGTTGAAGTGGCGATTGGCAGGCCACAAGTAATGTACTTGTCAAATGAACTTGGGGTACAAAGGTTCTCGAGTGACAACCACGATTTGGACTACGCAGCGTAGGACAACCCTCCACTAGCTGGATTAACGACATCGTGAAAGTCGCGGCAAACCGTTAGATGCAGGTGGTATAAGACTATTCTGAGTGGCATTCTCGTGGGGAGGCCTATATCCAACAGTGGACATCTACGATCTGATGGATGGACGGAATTATTAATTTTTAAAATAGTGTCATTTACAATACATACTTTTATGATATACAGGGTGCAATATAGGTTAAAAATAAATTATATTACCATATCTTACTTTTTTGTAAAAATAATAATAAAACGGCTGAGAGATTAGCAGTAGAACAGCCAGCAGATCTCTTTTAAAATATTTATAATTTCAACTCGTTTATAAAGTGTAAGGATTATGATATTAGTCTTCATTGGGTGGAACTATTTGTAATAACGGATATCAATAGGCTGATTGGTAGATAGATGGTGACTATGAAACAAAGACAGTTATAGTCACACTGACGGCCGAACTCCATTATATTCTACCAAACTCAAGAAATTCTCTCAAGAATTCCGTGACGGAGTAAGAATACAATTCTAAACTGTTATTGATCGTAAGAGACGGCTAAGATATACATATAAAACGCATACCGCATCTACGCAGGAGAAGGCAAACTCGAAACAAAATCCTATGCTAACATTACTAGCGTGGTAGTAGGTCAATTTTCCTTCCATTATGGAGGAGGCTCGAGCCCAACAGTGAGACGTATATGAGCTGGTAAAAATTAAACTTAAAAAAATAATATAAGTCTTAACTTGATTTAAATATATAAAAATAAACACATTTAAAACTTCCGTCCTGTCAAAAATGCTTACGGTTTAAAAAAAAATAACAGCTGAATATAAACGCTTTATAATATTAAAAAAATAAAATATGAATCGCGTGAAAAATGTCGAGAAATTGAATTAATTACGACAAAATGGAGGCTGCGCTTAAATTCACAAGGGCCTTTTATCAACGCACAGAATAACTTAAAATCTATTTAAGTAATTCATATTAATTACTTAAATGGATTTTTTATTGTAATCAAATTAAAATTTTGATTAAAATTCTTTAGCACACCTGATAGGCGATGTCACTGCCGCCCATGGACCTTTGCTATACCAAGAGTATAACTAGGCCACTGCCTACTAATATAAACCCCAAACCCACCCAGTTGGGGTTCCGACTCTCTCGCTCATCGATAGAAGCGTAACAACACATTGCCATTGCTCAGACGTCGATCTTCTGCGAGAGTGTGGTACTACCCCGGATGGACCGGCTCGCGGCTGGAGACAGAAAACTGTCAACAGCGTGTTGCTACCGCTACTGTGTTAGTTGTTATTCAGTAGTTTAGTTGCTTCTATGTACTAACCTCTTTTTATTAGTAAACTATATTGATATTCCACATTTCCGTGTGGTGACGGAGTAAGAATACAATTCACCACCCCCTATCTTACCTGTGGGTGATCGTAAGAGATGACTAAAGGATGTAAAACGCATATAAAATCTATGCAAAAGAAGGAAACCTCGAAACAAAACTCTATACCAACACGTCTGACCAGCGTGGTATACTAGGTTAATTTCCCTCCATTACGGAGGAGGCTCGAGCCCAACAGTGAGACATATGTGAGCTGAGATGATGATAGTCCATTACTGCACTCCACACTGGCGTCTAGAACAACAGCAAGATTCATAGCTTCATAACCCATCACACGAACACGCAAACCCTCTCCATATTTTAAGTGGAAGAATAAATATAATTTAGATTTCATTCATCATTTATTAAGCTATTGACTTACATTCCTGAACCTACCCCCTATCTAGGCCTCCTAAAGGGCTGCATTACTACAAACGCCATGGTTTATAGTCGTATTAGTTATAACAGTTAGACTAATGACTTTCACAGGAGTATGCTACTGCCTATTCTCGTAGTGATTCATCAGCCGATTTTTAAGGCACTCAACCCACTGGTATAGCACGGGTTCATAATGTTTAGTAACCTTAAACAATCACCATACAGACAGATTTTTATTAGAAGCCTATCATCACAAGGTTTTTCTCTTTTGCAATGGTTTCATCATTCATCATCATCTCAGCTCATATAATTGGAACCACAGCATTTAAACAAGCATTGGAAAATGAAATGAAAATTGACCTGATATATCACATAGATTTAGATGGGTTGGTATAGGATTTTATTTCGAGGCTCCTTCTTTTACACTAATGTTATATGCACATTGTATCCCTTAGTCGTCTTTATCAACACCCTTGGACATGAAAGCGAGGTGGTGAATTGTATTCCTGCTCCGTCACCACAAAATATATGGAACAGTGATATTATTATCTATATATCGAATAAACCATTTAGTAGGTCATAAATTCTATGAAGAAAATAATAGTGCCAATGCATTGAACTGATAATATAAGTCCATAAAATAAAGTAATATGAGACTAAAAAACAGAACAATTTTTCTAATATTTAGATGTAAATTGCGTATATTCCTTTCAAATCTAATAAATATTCATCGAATTTTCAAAATTCTATAACTAATATAAATAAATATTATCCCATTATATTAGAAGCATAATGGACTAATTTTTAAATTGACAAAATATGTGATTTCTACTGGCAACGGGCAACCAAGAATGTAAAGCTTCGAGCAAAATCAAATATAATATAAATTTCAAATTATTATTTCAATGGCTTCATTGAATCAACAATAGAGCACACTATTGTTTCGCGAACTGAAAATGACCAATAATTTCATTTGAGAACCAAAACTAGTACGTACATTACTAGTAAAACAATCAACTCTTGTTAAAATAAATTTAATTGGTGTTTGGCTCAATTTATAAAAGATAGAGATTCTATTTATAATAAGGATGCTTGCATACTTCAGCTTATCGGCCTTTACTAATGAATATGGAACTACGTTTTCTGAAACAGTGAATAAAAAAAACATATTGATAAATATGATTATTATACCACTTAAAAGGTCCCCTTTAAAAAGGTTTGATCTAGATATAGGTAGAGTAGAAAATGAAATTTAGAGACGTTAAAAAAATATTATGATGTATTTATTAAAATTAAAGTGTGTGACCAAAAACTACTAAGTCTATTTGTAAATATATAATCATTTACGTTACCTACTGCTGATATTAATTGTATTTTTCAATCAAATGTAAGTAAAAGAAAAATCTATAATAACAAGTGCGTCATTAAATTAACATAATTAGACCTGCAGTAATCTAGTGATTTAGATGCAGGCTAAAAAGTATTTGAAGTATCAGACAGTTAAAATCAAAGTTGAAACTATAGCCCGTTACAAAATTAGTTAAAGTAGGTAAAAAAATATAAAACTAAAAGAAATCATAAATTGCTCACAACTCCATCTATACAGCCTGCTTGTAACTAAACAATCTAGATACTAATTTAAAGGCACTTAAAATATTTATCAAAATAAATCCATCTCATCGTTCTCCTACTATTTTCATATTGATTTATCGAAGTGAAAATAGTAAGCATCGTCATTCTCCTAGTATTATCCCAATTACTTGGGGTCGATACAATATGTACTCCTCTTTCATAGTACATATTGTAAAAGTTATTGTTAATAGTTTTATGACCGCCTGCCAGACGTCAAACCTCTTTGGGAATGTGATTGTTGACCAAACGGTATCAGATGAAGTTGTCCCTCGTCGTCGTCGTTATAAGGCTCTTAGTCGTCTTTTACAACATCCACGAGCAAAGTAAGGGTTGGTAGTATTTGTAGTCGCTACCACACATCAAAATAAATCCATCTGTTTAGGAGAATTTCTGTGAATTATACACGCACAGAATAATTATCTATATAAAGATAAACGAGCCTCAACATTCTCATTTCCTATAAAACAAGCCGTTGTAATAAAATTCTCCCTAGTACGTGACGTGTGTTCAGAAACATCTATACATTGACTTGACGTCATACCCAATCGTATCACTACGTGCATTGCGGACACATTAAAATATGACACAGAAATACGTTATTTGGGAAATGAGTATTTTAATCGAAATTTTACGTGGGCGATGTATTATGAATATGTAATTTTACCATTTTCCGTGTAGTGACGGACTAAGAATACAATTCACAATACTACCCATTGTATCTCTTGGGAATCTTAAAAGACATCTAAGGGATATTATATGCAAATAACATTAAACCCAAAGAAATAGAATTGGATATAGAACCCTATGGTAACCCGTCTGGCTAGTTATTTTTTATTTTTATTTTATTGCTTATAGTGGCAAAGGAGCAAGTAGCACACCTGGTGGTAAGTGTTACTGCCACCCATGGACTTTTGCAATACCAAGGGTATAGCTAGGCCGCTGCCTACAGATGCCAAACCCACCCAGTTTGGTATAATTAATGAATGCCTTCTCATCATAAAAGCCCAAAGCCAGTAAATTAGCTAAAAATAAATACCACTACTTTAACCTATTATAAAAACATTGTAAAAGACTGTAAAAGAATAAATTTCTACTACAATGTATTTTTGTTTTAATTGTCCAACTTCGTTCTGTATAAACTCACCAGTTGTAGCTTAATATCTACTTTATAGTACTTATAAACTTAAAGTTTATTTGTTCTTGAAGAAGATTTGGGTACGTAGTATTGAAACAGATAAAGGATAATGAAGCTACAATAGAAAGTAGATTAAATGCTAAGACTGTCATCATTTAATACCCAAATTTTATAGAACCACATTGAAAGGAAAATATAATCCTAGTTCCAACCGCTAGCAGAGGGAGCAACTTTCAATAAGTTTCCTTTTAATGCCATCAATCTTCTTCTTCTTCTTCTCAGCTCATATATGTCCCACTGTTGGGCTCGAGCCTCCTCCATAATGGGAGGGTAATTGACCTACTACACCACGCTGGTTAGAGGTGTTGGTATAGGGTTTTGTTTCGTGTATTCCTACTCTCACATAGATATTAATGCGTTTTATATCCCTTAGTCGTCTCATACGATCAACCACGGGTAAGATAGGAGGTGGTGAATTGTATTGTTACTCCGTCACCACACGAAAATACAGCTCACAAAATGGTAATTGGTACGCGAAATAACCAATATAGGTGTAAGATGGGATGAAATGGAATAAAAATAAGAGAAAAAAGGCACATGATTTGGATTTCTGGCTGTTTCATTCAGTAAACAAAACACAGTATCAAATTGTTACTATTCAGGTGTCGATTTTTTGCATGAGTATGATATTGCCCCGGACGAGTCCATTTATTTATGATTGCTATACACAGCGTGGCTTACCACATCGGGTTGAGAGCCCTCAGCGCTCACCAATGGTCTGCGTAAAGCTGTCAAAGCCATCTGCGGCTAACAGCTAAAAACACACAAAAAAAAAAGTGGCTTACCACTAATAAAGCTCATCATCATCATCATCATCATCACCACAGCCCATAATGTCCCACTGTTGGGCTCGGGCCTCCTCCGTAATGGGAGGGAAATTAACCTACTACACCGCGTTGGTCAGACGTGTTGGTATAGGGTTTTGTTTCGAGTTTTTTTTTTAAATATCTATATATTATATGCGTTTTATATCCCATAGGCGTCTCGTACGATCACCCACGGGTAATATATGGGGTGGTGAATAGTATTCTTACTTCATCCGTTACGGAAATATAAAGCTCAAGTAAACTAATTAATGAAAGAAAAGTTCTCGAGTGGCGACCATAGGACGACCCCCCACTAAGTGGACTGACGACATTACCAAGGTCACAGGAAACCGCTGGATGGAAGTGGCGTGGGACCGTGTTGAATGGCATTCTTGTGGGGAGTTCCAACAGTGAACGTTTACGGGCTGATGGATGGATAGATGGATGGAAACTAATCAATATAGACCTCAATTTTCTACGCAACTTGATATATAAGGTAGATAGATAAGGTATCATGTTAAATTACTGTGGCAGTATGTAATAAAATATTTCATAATTATCTCTCTACTAAGCTATTACTTACGCAAAATTTTCGTAAATTACGGGTCAATAGTTTTGGATTTGATTGTGAAAAGTTAATACACAGGTTTTTAAAGTCTTTTTAAAAACGTATATGTTAAAGAGTGAACGCCTAAGCTTATATGAACCTGTGATAAGCCGGGATAAAACTAATATTGTGAGAAAAGTTTTATGTATGAATGTTGAAGACTTTAGGGGTAAAGGAAGACCAAGGAAAATATGGATAGATTGCGTGAAGCATGACATGGATATACAGGGTCATCCCTGTATATCCATAGGTCCATCGTATCCGTCTGATAGGACAGTATGGAAGAAGAATAGTGGTAGAACTACACTGTTGACAGTTCTCTGTGTACAGCCACAGGCCGGTCCGACCGGGGTAGTATTACACTCTCACAAAAGATCGACGTCTGAGCAATGGCAATGTGCTATTGCACTTCGTTCGGTGAGCGAGAGAGCCGGAAGTCCAAATGGGTGGGTTTTGGGGATTGTAATGGTAGGCAGCGGCCTAGGTATAGGTAACCCTTGGTATAGCAAAAGGTCCATGGGCAGTAGTGACACTTACCATCAGGTGTGCTGCTTGTACGTTTGCCACCATAAGCAATAAAAAAAAGAAGAGGACATATTGCATCAACCCCAAGTAACTGCGATAACAGCAAGATGATTATGGGTTTTTTTAAAGTTCTAACGTGTATATATAGATTAATATTTCGATATAATATGAATAATAAACGTTTCAATTAACTCGATGTTAAATAATAAAGAGAGTCAAATTACATCAATAATTCAATCAATCAATTTGTCAACAGGAAGTCCAGCCCGCCAATCGCTTTTGACTTAGTACGTTACCCGTCAATATTAGGCGGTGACTCACGAGTAATACCAGTGGCTGTACGTTTCCATTGTCAAACGTAACTAATACGTCATTACTAGAAATAGTTATTTTGAAAGTTATTTATAACTGTTTTTATGCATAAATATATATCCATTCAACTTATTAACATTCAATGAAGAGTTATAGGTATCTTCTATTAAGATAATATCATAATTGTCAAGCTTGACTAGCGAGTTAACGATGACTGTCGATGTTATAACTATTATTGTTCAACCTTCTTGTAATTCTTCAGCCAGTTTTACGACTCTCACTGGAAGATCACCTTATTAAAGAACTTCATATGGACAAAACATATTTACGTGTAGCTGTTACAATATTAAATATAACAACATAGATATTTTTAATGAAACTCTTAGTACTTTCAGATCTCAACTTGCCAAATTTGCGGCATAACATGTAATTTCATGCATTTCTTTACCTACTTCTTTACTTTTCCTTTAATTTTATATAACATCTAATAGACTCTTAATTACTAATCTCTTAATTAATATTAGATACTTCATTGGTGACAGTGGTAATTATTTTAATGCTTTTTTTCTTATTGTAATTTAATTGTAATACTGTACGTTTCTTTGATGCAATAAATAAATTAAAAAAGGAATGGTGACATTATATTCTTAAGTCACATTACTACACGAAATAATCCATAATTATATTACATATATCGTGACTCAAAGGGCATCACAATGGAGCTAATACTTACTAAAAAAGTTATATTATAATATATAAAAAAAAAGCAATAAAAATATACTTGTAAACGGAGAGCCCTTTTTTCGTTCGGTTATATAGCAAAAATTACTGAACCGATCGTAATAATACATATATCATAAGATGCAGCGTGTTATGAAGAAGGTTTTAGTATATGATACATTGGCGTTTATTTATCCGGAAAGAAGGGAAGCGGGTGGCGGACAGCTATTAAAAAAATAAGAGAAAACTGTATTTTCTTACTACATATCTTCAATGACAGTCGCATTAATATCTGGTGGTAATTTATTGAATTCATTTAAGATGAAATGTTAAAATTAAATATAAGATAAGAGATAAGATAAGATAACTTTAGGTATGTAAATACTTACACAGATTTTAAAACTATAAATGCTTTTGAATTTAAATATGAGTTTGTAATTGTGTTCTTATTTGTTATGTTAGCGTGCTAAATGCAGGTGTCAAAGTACTTATTATACACAACATTATTTTGGCTCTATTTTCTATAGGGTGTTCTCCGGTTCTATGGGGTAATGTATGGTTGAATAATTAGCAATAGCTTAATGGAGAGGAATTTTTTTTACTCGACTTTGACCTAGTTTCAAACCTCTTAATTTTGAAGTTAAATGCGTTAAAAAGAGAAACGTTACTTTAACGAGGTCAAGAAGTAATAATTGTTTTATAAAAGATATTCTTGAAAATTATGATCAATTTTTATTAAAAATATTCTTTTTCTACGGGATAAGGTTTTTTGTTTGTAGTTTATATACAACGATGCTACTAATATTTTACTTTTAAAGCAGTCCTACCCGCTGCCCGTCTACATAACTTTCTGGAGCCTATTGAAATACCTTTTTTAGTAGAACGCCAAATATATATTGTTATAAAAAGGTTCCTGATGAAGAAAATATTAAATAAATGAATACTAACTTTAAATAATAATACAATTACTATACTATTTGTTTTGGAAAATTTATTCATTTTGTCTTATATATTTACGAATAAAAGCTTCATTAAAATTCTTGCAAAAATCTGAATGTTTTGAAATTAGATTTTATTTTCCAATTCTGTTTCTGCACACTACATATATATGAGTAAATGCATATATTGATTAATGCAGATGGAGTTGGCCCAAGCCGTTATAAGGCTCCTAATCATCTCTTACGACATCCACGAGCAAAGTAAGAGTTGGTAGTATTTGTAGCCGCTAACACACAATATGTGTGTTAGCGGCTACAAATACTTACTACTAACTTACTTAACTGCTGCTTAACTTACTTAACTGCTGGTATTAAAAACAATGTTTTTAATACCAGCAGTTAATAAATTTTAACATTTCGTGTAGTGACGGAGTAAGAATACAATTCACTACCCCTTTTCTTACCCGTGGGGGATCGTAAGAGATGACTAAGGGATATAAGCCGCATATAACATCTATGCGAGAGATGGAAAACTCGAAACAAAACCCTATACCAACACACTTGACCAGCGTGGTATAGTAGTTCATTTCCCTCCCATTATGGAGGAGGCTCGAGCCCAACGGTGGAGCGTATACGAGCTGAGATGAGATGAGATGTTAAAGATTGAATCACATTTGCATTCGTATTGCGAATTAAAACATATTTAATAAAAAATATAATGGAAACAAACAAAAATATACAACTAATATAAAAATTACGTATCCATATAACGTTAGTTATTAGACTAATGGCTTCATTTATTATCAGAGATGATATCTTTTATATAAATATATATGTCTGTCCTTTTGTTATTTATATACAAGTATAATTCTTTATGATGTAGGAGGTTAAATACATGGCCACCGAAGTCAAAAATCGGGTACCGGTGGCCCGCTCGCACGGCGAAGAGAGAGAATTTTACGGTGGGTCTATGGGGTCACGCGCCGCCTTTCCGTCACCCCGGACCGATTCGGCGGGGCGAGACCCATCCATAGCCCACCAATAAAAAAAAAAGGTTAATAATACATGACACTTTCCTTTAATTTAAAAATTTACTGAGAGATGTATAAAATGGAGAATGGAGAATCCTGCTCCCTCTCCTAAGAAGCTAAACCGCTTCATCTCAGCTCATATATGTCCCACTGTTGACCTCCTCCATAATGGAAGAGAAATTGACCCCCTATACCACGCTGGTCAAACGTGATGGTATAGAGTTTTGTTTCGAGTTTTCCTTCTCTTACATCGATGTTATATGACTTTTATATCCCTCAATAGTCTCTCACGATCACCCACGGGTAAGATAGGGGGTGGTGAATTGTATTTTTACTCTGTCACTACAAGGATAAGAATCTAATCCGCTTACCAAGTATTATTATGGCACTGACTCTCTAAAAATGATTTTAGGTGGACCTATGAAGAACGTCACGGATATTAATGGCTGTTTGCAGGATTTAACTGATTATAAACAGTGGGAGGACTACGCTGTTGACAGTTTTCTGTCTACAGCCACGAGTTGGTCTATCCGGAGTAGTATCACACTCTCGCAGAAGATCGACGTCTGAATAATGGTAATGTGCTTTTGTGCTTCGTTCGGTGAGCGGGAGAGCCGGAAGCCAAACTGGGGGTGGGTTTGGGGATTTTATTAGTAGGCAGCGGCCCTAGCTATACCCTTGATATAGCAAAGGTTCATGGGCGGCAGTGACACTTACCATCAGGTGTGTTGCTTGCTTGTTTGCCACCATAGACAATAAAAAAAGTTTTAACTTTAATAATTACATGTGTACTCCTAAAGTATTTATTTTTTATAAAATATGACGCTTCCTTTCGTTTTTATGTATGTCTTAAGAGTACCTACTATAGTACTATAGTACCTAAGCAGATAGAATACATTTATGTTAACGGGTCTGTCCGTAATTATATAGTAGGCAAATAGTCCTCTATTTTTATAGAAAGCCTGTTTCATAATAGGACTTATATGGACTGCAAATAAGAAACTTTCCCTGTGGTGACGGAGTAAGAATACTATTCACCACCCCATATCTTGACTAAGGAATTTAAAAATGGCATCTATGCGACAGAGGCAAAACTCGAAACAAAGCCCTATACCAACACGTCTGACCAGCGCGCTATAGTAGGTTAATTCCCCTTTCATTACGGAGGAGGCCCGAGTCCAACAGTGGGACGTTTGTGGGCTGTGATGATGATGAAATAAGAAGTAAAAGAAGAGTTTTTGTAAAAATTGTTCAGGATTTACTTCTCTACCTGCCACCTTCTCCTTTTGTCGTATTTACTACTTCTTCAGAGAAAGAGTCGAAAATTTATAAATTAAAATTATATATACCTATATATTTTATTCTTATATCATCATCATTATCCTGCTTTTATCTCAATTACTTGAGGTCGACGCATTTTGTACTTTTCTTCCAAGTATTGCATGTTTTTGTCAATTTTATGACCCGTCACTAACCTGACGTCGTCCCTCCTTGGGAATTTAATTGTTGACCAAACGACATCAAGTGGAGTTGGTCCAAGTCTATATAAAGCTCTTAGTCGTCTTTTACGACATCCACGAGCAAAGTAAGAGTTGCTAATATTTGCAATCCTTACTACATATAAATTTCAATTTTACAAATTTTATCTTTATATATCGTAAATAAATTGAATCATTTTTTATACAAAGAAAATGATAAAAAATATAAGTATTCTTTCCACAAATATAGTAAAGAAATAGTAGCTCATGAGAAACAAACCCATAATACCTATTAAAGAAGGTTGCATATAATTTGACATCAAAATCTATTCAGTCGTTAGATAATTATATAATCTATAATATAATCAACAATATGAATTTATTACATAGATTTACGAGTAAGTTTTTATAATAAGCGCTTATTTTGATCTCCTTATAGATAATCAACATTTTAAATCGTTCGCGATTAAATTGATACCGAGCTTTGAAGCTGGGCCAGTAAAAGAGCGTGCTTATACAATATTTCTTTCTGTACAGATTTATAGATGACAACCCGATATACAATTATTTTCTTTGCTTCATATTTTAAAGGAAAATATATTTTCTCGTATGCTAATAGTTAAGGTATACAACGAAAATTACTATTCTATCATTTCAAAAAACTAGTGAAGGGGCACCAAGGCACCGAATACAAGAACTTGGTCCACCAAATGTTGATAGAGAGATACGGTAGGTATGGATTTCTACAGTTTTGGGTATATATGCCACCTCTTTTATTGCCTCGAGCGTTTTGAACAGGAAGACTGTTCACAAAAAAGGAGATGTCTGAAGAAAAGGCAACTTTCATAGCACCAGCTACTGTTTCTAATGTACTATGTAGATCTAATATAATTAAAGTCTATAATTTTCTAAATTACATACAATTATTCGTAGTATAATTACTTTTAATTATTTTTCATGCTTTAAAAGCCATATATTTCATATTTTTCTTACTTGATCTCTCTTTAATTATGTTCAAATGCCTTAAAAGTGAAGGAATAAAATTGTACGTACACTATTCCTATTTTAATAGCAAAAGTTTATTCTAAGGATATTCAGGGAATATTATGGTAGTATAGATTTAAAAAAAAAAGACCATCAGTTTCTGAGTTTAGTAGTGTCATATATACAAACATCCTCTTTTATAGATATGCATTTTAAAGTGTATAAGATATAAGAACAGATAGTGCAGATATTGATTCAACTTCGCGAATATAAACGCTTATTTTGTGGCCCAACTAAAATGTGTATACAGCCAAATCAGTAATATTACAGTAATCATTTTTATAAACGATTTTAATATATAGAATTTTGATTAATTGGTAGAGTGATGTTCAATCAGATCAATGACTATAAGACTCATTCCCTTTAGCAGAAGCTCCCTCTACCTCCTTTATTCCTAGAGTGGAAGAAATTTATGCAACAGGTTATTGAATTGAAGTACTCGAAAGGATAACATGCCGAGCGAGAATGACAAAGAATTGCTTTAAAGACCGAATGGTTTGAACAGAAAGTGGCCAGACTGTGCGACCTGTATACATATGTGTATGCAAGCAATGATGACTCTTTTTTTTTCCCGCAGGGTGGACCATGGATGTGGTCGCGCCCCGACGAATCGATCCGGGGCAACAAAAGAGGCAGCGTGCAACCCCATGGACCCACCCTGCAAACACCTCTCTTCGCCATGCGAGCGGGCCACCGGTATTCGATCTTTGTCTTCGGTGGCCCGCCTGGCGGTTTACCCTTACGGGTTCCTCCCGTGTCGACGCCCCGACAGCAATGATTATCCTAAGCTGTATAGGTACTTCTACTTATGTAGGTACTTGTGTAGTTTTATGAAACCACGGTAAAAGTGAAACCATTTTCCCATTGTAGACATTTAACTAAAATTTTTGGGAAAAATATTCGATTTAGGGTATTAAAATCGCATCATCAATCTTAATTTTATACTTTTTTTTTTTCCGCAAGTTGGACCATGGATGTGGTCGCGCCCCGACAAATCATCCGGGGCGACAGAAGAGGCGGCACGCAACCACATGGACCCACCCTGCAAACACCTCTCTTCGCTGTGCGAGCGGGCCACCGGTACCCGATCTTTGACTTCGGTGATCTTAATTTTATACTTAGAAAATTGGAATGATTATGGGAAATGATAACTAGGTCTCCAACTAGTATTTTAATTTAACTCTGTTTTATATAGTACGACATACATAATATATACAATTATTTAGTTGATATACATAATCATATTAAAAACAAACAAATAGCGAGGAGCAGTGGCACAAACAAATAATAGTCTATACCAGGTGCGGACAACTTTGGTGCACATAAAATCTACTTTTTATTTTAAAATTGTGTCGCGATCGACCTATTTCTTAGGTAAGAAGGTGGACGTTTATGCAATGTGCTTTTATACCGACGTGCACTCTTGTGAGTTCCATGATTTATGGGTAAACAAACAACATACATGAATATTTATTTAATGGGTTAAAATACTTATGTCCAGGGGAATTAAAACAACATTTGTCCCCTCTTGGAACTTGCGAGTGATCGACCAAAATTGGTCGCGCGATCGACCGGTCGATCGCGATCGATTTGTTGGCCACTCCTGGTCTATACACTACACAGTCAGCTGATGCGAACCATAGGCGCCGCCATATTGGCCTCAGCTGTTGTCGTGCGGTGGCCGACCGTCACGCGACATGCAATAGATGGGCGAAAAAGTTTGAGGTAATGTAATAAAAGTTTCATTTTAAAAGCTTTATAAGGCATCTTAAAGTTATACAAGGCAGTTATTTTCCATAATTCATCAAGATATAAGCGGTGTTACGAAGATCCGTAGAACAAATGTCAGATGCATAACCCGATAGTTAGCTCATTAAAATTATATTGAGCAGGCCATGGCATTATGCTAATCAACAAAGAAGATACTTTGATATAGTTTCATCTTTTGAGTATCGACCACGAATTCGACAAAAGTATAAGTTGCTCACACCATATAAAAACTTAGTAAAAATCTTTCTTATGCCCGTGTGATACCAGTATATCTTTATAAGCATGGTATTCTTGAATAACCTATGTGTAACAATAAAGGTTACTTGAGATGGATGAATAGTAATGACACTAATAAGAGAAATCCTTATTTGACTCACATTCTCCGTTTAATGATGGATAAAAATGCCAGTTTTCTATGAACATTAAGTTCATAGAAAACTGTATCATTAGGCGAATCTTATAAAAACCATCTGCGCTGACAAAAATACCTACCAAACATGATAATTGTTACCCGTTCATAAGGTCTAAAGCTCGTTTTCATCAACTAATCCTAATTTTTAGGTGAAACTTAACAATAATTAATATTGTTAAGTTTACACAAAATATTATAACAACTAATAAATAATATAATACCGACGTACCGTGCCATTATCGTGGGTTCGAATCCCATGTAGGGTAATTCTTGTATGTGTCTCATAATCTACGATATATTATTATGGATCAAGATCAAACTGTGTGGTAGCGGCTACGATTACTACCAACCCTTACTTTGCTCGTGGATGTCGTAAAAAACGATTAAGAGCCTTATAACGACCTAAGCCAACTCCATCAGATGCCGTTAGTTCAACAATTACATTTCCAAGCAGGCTTGACATCTGGTAGGCGGCCGGTCATTGTCATTTCTGTGGTGACGGAGTAAGAATACAATTCACCATGTCTTACCCGTGGGTGATCGTAAGTAACGACTAAGGGATATGAAACGCATACAACATCTATGCAAAAGATGGAAAACTCGAAACAAAACCCTATAACAACACGTCTGACCAGCGTGGTATATTAGGTCAATTTCCCTCCCATTATGGAGGAGGCTCGAGCCCAACAGTGGGACATATATGAACTGAGATGATGAAAAAAAAAACATTACTTCAATGTTACATTAAAGTCAATGTTTTTATTTTATTAAATCATTATATTGTCTTAAGTGACACCTAAAAGTTAAGAATCATTGGAAAAACAGGCAATAATGTAGTTCAATAGTCTAATGGATAGATACAAGAGAATCATTACGCTATATTTAAAACCTGTATTTAAAAGTCTCGTACTTCTAATATGCAAGCAGGAAGGCCGCCATATAATATAAGTAACTAAGTTAAACGTTGAGGACCCTTAAGGCGAAAGGCGTGTCAGCTATTAAGTTATTATATAAATTACGTAGAAGACTTTCTAATAAATGTCATTGTTATAATATTACGTAATTTTTTTACTTAAGTAACTTGATAAGAAAAGTTCCTCGTATGATAATGAGGTAAGTATACAATTCACCATCTTCTTACTTTGCTGAATGATCGTAAAAAAATAATGGAATGTAGATATGCTCAATACAAGAGAAGAAGTAATAGTGGATTTAATAGTGGGTAGGATTTAATAGTGGTAGGATCACGCTGTGAATAGTTCTCTGTCTACAGCTGCGGACCAGTCCGTCCGGGGTAGTACCACACTCTCGCAGAAGATCGACGTCTGATTAATGGCAATGTGCTATTGCTTTTCGTTTGGTGAGCGAGAGAGACGAAAGCCCAACTGGGTGAGTTTGGGAATTGTATTGGTAGGCAGCCGCCTAGCTATAACCTTGGTATAGCAAAGATCCATGGGCAATGACAATTACCCTCAGGTGTACTGCTCGCTCGTTTGCCACCATAAGCAAATAAAAAAAGGTGTTGATGTATAATATATCAATTTCCTTTCCATTATGGAGGGGACTTAAACGCAGTAAAAAGAGATGATATTGACGTTGATACAATACCATGGCTTTAAATAGTATAGGTAGTAGTTTTTACCATGTAGTTATGGGTTAAGAGTGCAATAGTCATCATGCCTTCCTTTTCCATGATTTTGTAAAATTGTTTTTTTTATTGCTTATGGTGGCAAACGAGCAGTAGCACACCTAATGGTTAGTGTCACTGCCGCTCATGGACCTTTGCAATACCAAGGGATAGCTAGGCCGCTGCTTACACATGCAAACCCACCACAGTCATGCTTCCGGCTCTCTCGCTCACCGAACGAAGTGCAATAGCACATTGCCATTACTTAGACGTCGATCTTCTGCGAGAGTGTGGACGACCTCGGACGGACCGACCCGCGGCCGCAGACAAAGAAAAATGTCCACAGCGTGGTCCTACCACTATCAAATTGAATATTTGTAAAGTCTCCAGCAATATAAGAATTATTTCCTTAGTACTTTGCTTTGGCCACTGACGACAAGTCAACGCTGCTCCGGTGGCCGGTCCAACGACGAAGGCGAGGTTCACGGGTGGGTTACGGGTATGCGCCAATCTCAAAAAAAAAAAAGGACTTTGCTTTAAATCTTTTTATTAACCCTATATAGCATTAAGATGATTCAGCTGAACGTATAAGGTATGTAGTTTCTAAATATATTATAATGAAATGAACACGTTTCATACATTGAGATTCAAATGTGCTGGGTTCTGAAAGGGGCTTTTTTCAAGCAATAATTGGTAAATAGGTTTCGAAGCAAACCTTCCAAAAAGGTAATAGGATTTTTGTTGATTTATCAATCGAATATTGGAGAAAGATGTTATATCTATTAAAAAGGCAGATCGTACTTTTGCAAAGTCATATTATATGAATTCATTCAACCCTTATCGAAAATTCGGCGGCTAGGGTGCACCTTCATTCTCGGCTACAAGTTAAGCTCAACAGACTTATTGGCAAGAGTTGTATGACCAGCCGCCTGCCAGAGGACCCCTTTTTAGTCGCTACCACACAAATATTGTTTTTATACCAGCAGTTCATAAATTTTAACATTCCGTGTAGTGACGGAGTAAGAATAAAATTCATCTTACTCGTGGGTGATCGTAAGAGATGACTAAAGGATATAAAACGCATATAACATATATGCGAGAGAAGGAAAAACTCGAAACAAAACCTTATACCAACACGTCTGACCAGCGTGGTATAGTTAGGTCAATTTCTCTTCTAGTGTGGAGGAGGCTCGAGCCCAAGAGTGGGACATATTTGAGCTGAGATGATGATGAGATGAGTTAATAAATTTCAAATGGCAAGCAACCGACACACAATCACTTTAAGTAAATATTGAAACGTAATATAATTATTAGTATCACTATAATATTCATTTTAGTATAAAAGTCTGTAAATAATATATACATTAATAAATAATATCTGGATGACCGAGCTTTCGTTTGGTATTGTCTTTTTAGTGTGTTTTGAAGATACATTTAAATATATGTAATAAAAATAATTAAATAAATAATAATGAAAAATTTAAAAACTAAAAAGTAATAAAAAAGAGAAACAGGATACAAAACGGACTCGATTAGACTGCTCGATTATCCAATTGAGGTCTTAATGACAGCGTCGTCAAAATTTGCCTTCATATTATAATAGTTGTCAGCCAGCGAAAAATTATATTTTTTTCATTACCTGAAAATATTGACAAAACAATATTTTCTACAAATGAAACTTAGCTAGATCGATTAGTCATCCCCGAAACCCCCCTGCATGTTAAATTTCAAGAAAATTGTTGATGCCGTTTCCTAGTTTGAGAATATATCTTCTTCTTAATATATATAAATTACGCTTCACGTTGTTTGTCCGCGATGGACTCCTAAAGTACTTAACCGATTTTAATCAAATTTGCACAGCATGTGTAGTTTAATCCAACTTAAAAGATACGATATCTTCCATCTCAATTTATAGTCGCAATATTATTTTATTGCTAATTATTTGTCTATTATTTAACAGTCACAATTATCTATTATCTCCAAAAGATTCTAACAGATGGCGATATCTGTTGACTGGATTGAGTAAGTATTTCATAGATGGCGCTGTGATAAACGTACCAACGTTTCATATAAGCTACAATTTATTAGCATAACCACCACGTGTTACTGAGGCCACCTTAGCCACAGCAACGCGTGGCCGAATCTACTAGTATATATATACACATATATATATATATATATATATATATATATATATATATATATATATATATATATATATATATATATATATATATATATATATATATATATATATATATATATAACGAGCAGTTCTTGTATATATATATATATATATATATATACAAGAACTGCTCGTTTAAAGATATTAGATATTCATGTATATAAACCAGAATTAATGACAAAACCGTCTAAGTAAAATAGCGGTGGTAAAGCCTGCGTCAAACGTTATTAATATATAGGATAAGCTCCTGTTATATGAAAATTGTCATCTTTATTTATTCAGTGAATTTTAGCGTTGGAACAATGGATTTTTAGTAATAATATACGTGGATATTGTTCTGAATACATCATTAAGTTTTTTTAAGACTAAATCATAGGCATAGAGCTTGTTGCCGGGCGGGCCATCGAAGACAAAGATCGGGTACCGGTGGCCTGCTCGCACAGCGAAGAGAGGATTCCTTGCAGGGTGGGTCTATGAGGTTGCACACCGCCTCTTCCGTCGCTCCGGACCGATTTGGCAGGACGCGACCACATCCATAGTCCACCGCAAGGAGAAAAAAAAAGGCATAGAGCTTGTTCTACTTTTTTGTTTTGAGTAATGGCTATGCGACTAGTATACGCAATGCAGACAATTTCTGTTGGCATAGAAACTCATTATTTGTGTTGAATTTATAACACGAGATCGTCTGAGTTGGATTTCCCCATTCCGGTTGTCAGAAATAACAGTCTAGTTCGTTGATATTTTCAATTGATAATTAATACTGTGGTTATTTGTCATCAGATCATGTTTTACTTTTTCAGATATCTACTTCAATAACATGTCTTTCTATCATTATTCATCATTCTCCTACTCTTATTCCAATAACTTGGGGTCGATACAATATGTACTCTTCTTTCATAGTTATCATCATCATCATCATCATTTCAGCCCATCGCCGTCCACTGCTGGACGTAGGCCTCCCTTATGGTACGCCACAGAGTGCAGTCCTGTGGCGTCCGTGAATCCATCGAAGCCCAGCAACTTTCACCAGGTCGTCTGTCCACCTAATGGGGGGGCGTCCTACACTGCATCGTCCGGTAAGTGGTCACCACTCTAGAACCTTTTATACCCAGCGGTTGTCGGTTCTTCGAGCAATGTGGCCTGCCCATTGTAACTTTAGCGTGCTAATTCTTCGTGCTATGTCGGTTACACCCGTTCTTCTGCGGATTTCCGTATTACGGATTCTATCATGCAGAGAAATCCCGAGCATAGTTCGCTCCATAGCACGCTAAGCGACTTTGAGCTTGGTTATGAGGCCTACATTTAGGGACCACGTTTCCGTGCCGTAAGTCATCACTGGTAACACACACTGGTGGTAGACCTGTGTTTTCAGACACTGAGGTATGTTGGACGAGAAGATCCTCCTAAGTTGCCCGAACGCTGCCCAGCCGAGTTGGATTCGTCGGCTGACCTCTTTCTCGAAATTGGATCTACTTAAATAAACTGTTTGTCCAAGGTAAACATAATTATCGACAATTTCGAGAATCGCATTGCCAACTAGGACCGGTACAGGAATGACATGGGCCATTTGACATGACTTTCATAGTACATATTGTAAAAGTTATTGGCAATAGTTTTAAAACCGGTCGCCTGCCAGACGTCAACCGTCCTTGAGAAGGTAATTGTTGACCAAACGGCGTCAGATGGAGTTGGCTCAGGTCGTTATAAAGCTCTTAGTCGTCTTTTACGACGTCTACGAGCAAAGTAAGGGTTGGTAGTATTCGCAGCCGCTACCACACAGCTGTCTTTCTACCATTATTAGCTATTTTTTTTATAATATCACATGCCATAGTATCTATGGTCACTGGAAGACTAAATTATTTCTCATATGTTAAAGTATCCGAAACATAGAGACGGAAGAACAATAAAACAGACGCGTAAACATGAAAATTTAATTTCATTATGGAAACTAACTGATAAGAATGAAAATAACTTTAAAATCGTATCCGAACATATAAACCCGGGGCTATACACTATAATCACGAACCGTTATGGTGACGCAACGGCCCACACAACAAAGAATATTTGCATATGTATCACAGCGCATCTGGGCCGACTTGCACGTGTCCTTACTACAATATAAAATATACTTTACAATCACAAAATCTAAGAAAATTGAACTTTATTAGTGATATATAAGATTCATATGACAGATTTCAAACTTCAGAATGATTTGCACAGTTACAAATGTACGCATGGAACTGTTAAAATCATACATGTTGGAATTTAAACTTTATTAGAAAAGAAATAAGAGTTTAGAATAATTATTGAAGTGCACATATGCCGAAGATGAGACATAGAATGGGTTGTTTGGAGTGAATGGAGTCTTTAAGGTATAGAATGAACATTATAAAGAGATGAAGGTTCGACTGAAGTACGTCTGGAACACGTTATGCATGTTAATGTATTATTCGGAAACGTAATGATCGATATTGAACGAAGTTAATAGACAGTTTAATATAATTGATGACATAGACAATCTGTTTTCCTGTCATAGAAGTATTAGAAGCATGCCAAGTACTTATCTCATGCACAATAGAAGGTTAATTGCTCCATTTTTGTCAGACTGGTCAGAGAGAAGATCACAAGAACACATTAATTGAAAAGACAATTCCTAAAGTAATATAAAAACAGAGTTACATGAATTAGACCATAATTATGGCGATTATGAAATACAGAATAAGATGAAAAAAGTTGTGTATAAATATTCGAAGGACCAATTTAGTACGTGCAATCACTTAATGGTCCTTCGAAACCAGGTTTTAATGAGACGCTTTGTGAATTATATTAAATGAATAAGCACGTATGTACCTATTAATAGTTTTTTTATAGATTAGTTTTTATTAAGGCATTGTGACTAACAAGGCATGGCTATTTAATTTTTTTAAGACAAAAGACTTCACCTTTAAAAATTTCATTTGATAATTCTATTCATTTTATAAATCCATTAGTCTTTCGACGTATATTATTGTACATAGATCTACCTAAAGAAAAATACCGTAATTGGCAGAGAGCACCACGCTTGGCAGAGAGCTTGCAGATAATAATTGGCGTTATTAGTTTCCCAGAAACGTTCTGTTGCTTTTTCTACTGCTGATCCGATATTGTTTATTAAGAGCTTCACATCGACCTGGGCCCACTCCATCTGATGTTGTTTGGTTAACAATTAGATTTTCAAGGAGACTTGACGTCAGGTAGGAAATCGATGATTGGAAAAAGTGAATTGATGATGATGATGGATTTTTTCAAGGTTAACTTTTCAATAACAAAGGCGGGAAATAAAATTATGCCCGATAGAATTCAACTAGACTGGGCCTGTTATTAAGATAAAGAGAGCTGTCGATGTAAATGTTTTATACCTATCATGAATACCATCTAAACTTATATACACCCCACTGTTACGACTGAACCTTCTCCATCCAATATCATTTTCCTACTCTTATCCCAATTACTTGGGGTCGATACAATATGTACTCTTCTTTCATAGTACATATTGTAAAAGTTATTGACAATAGTTTTATGACTGGCCGCCTGCCAGACGTCAACACTCCTTGGAAATGTAATTGTTGACCAAACAGCTTCAAATAGAGTTGGCCCAAGTCGTTATAAGGCCTTTAGTCGTCTTTTACGACATCTACGAGCAAAGTAAGGGTTGGTAGTATTCGTAGCCGTGTCCTGTAGTCATGTTTTATAATCACCTACGGGCAAATAATGGGTAGTAGAATAGGATAGCTCTCCATAATTACAGGTTCACATGTATTTACAGGTCTTTTGGTTAGAACCAAAAAGTAAGCAGGAAATAATACGACACAATGGTGGACTATTGGGTAGTATTATTTACTGCCTACTTTTCAGTGCCGTTTGTAATGGATTCAAAACCCACGCCCAGTCTTTGTGTGATTTACATATGGTTATTCTGAGCCTAAATATTTGTGTCTGTTAATTCAATAATTGTAAAGCCCCTCGGTATATAAAGATATTTAATCCTTAATTTGAGGTGTCTTTCCAAAAAAGAAAATGAAAAAATCTCCTACGACACCCATGGAAAAGAAAACAGCTAATAAGTACATAATATTATTTTACTTGAGTATATAGACTACGAGATGGCCTAAACACCTGCCATTCTGAGTATTCTATGTTCGATTCCCATGTAGAATAATTTTGTGTGCAGTCCATAAATTACTTAATTCATGTCTGTGAATTGCATATTTATGAAATCAACCGCAAACGGTTCCTTCGTATGAGATGTACTATACAATAATAAAAAAAATATATTTTAATATCCGTGGTGATAAGTAGTGATGTTTATGTTTATCAACCTTAATACTGCTCGTAGGTGTCTTCTTCTTCTTAGTGAATGGCCTCTGTGAGTCACTCACAATTTCGCCAATGTCAGGTAAAATAAGTTTAAAAAATCCTCGTAGGTGTCGTAAAATACTCTTTTCCTTAACTTGTGTCAAATTTATCTGACATAGTCTGGTCAACAATTACATTCAAAGAGGTTTCACACCAGGTAGGCACAACTTTTACTAAATGAATGATGAAAGAAGAGTTGTGATAGAGATAACAGATGGGATAAGAGTAAAATGATTTATCAAAATTCACATAATCAGAAAACAAGGTTGTATTTGGATTTTTTTTTTGGCGTTTATGGCTTGGTTACTAAGACCTTTAAGCGAAAGTTTCTAAATTAACTTCATTTAAAGTCATTGTCTGTCAATAAGTCAAATTTTCGCCTTCAACAATGCCATGGCCACACTGTTAAAGGTATCTTTTGGTGAGTTTAGTGGAATGAAATTAAACGTATGTATAGCACTGTTATATCATATTCACTACACCTCAGTACTTCCTGTGCATCAAATTACATAAAAAATACCATCAAAATTATATAACATAATACATTAAAACACTAAGATATTGAATATAATACAAGAGCACCTCATGACACTTCATTGCCCGCTAAAAAAACCATTTGGGACATAAAAGTATAGGGACAGACTCTTTTTTTGGTTCTGTTCCGCCCTTCGGACAGGCAAAGGGAGCATAACCCATACAGCCAAGTCTTATTTTTTTTCGTATATAAATTATCACTTCTTCGTATTGTATGTATAGGTTGATAACCGAATCAATTATGTTTTGGGCATTTTGGCAAAATATGAAAATACACGTAAACCACTATTATACCATATTCACTACACTTCAGTACTTTAACTGTATCATATCTCATAAAATACCAGCAAAATTATTCAATATAACACTACGAAACACTAAAGAAAGGAATATAATACAAGAGCGTAATATGTATGACATTTCCATATTTGCGCCAAAACTCAATAGGCACAGACTATAAATCGTTTTAATTTCAACTGTAAAGTATATCAAAGACAACGTACAAATCTCTAACACGTAGACATTTATAGAACTTTGTCAAATTAATTCTTCAATGAATTAGTTTGTTCTACTATATGTCCCCGTATTAATTATCATTACGACATCAGTACAGTGGCTTCCTTGTCAAGAAAAGGTCTATAACGTAATACAAAAAAAATATATTCAGTTCTAAAAACTATTTCAAGTACCCTAATATTATATGAGTAAGGTCTAAATTTAAATGCGTAATACCTATTTAAGTGTAAAGGAATTTTGGTTCAGTAGATGTAGGACAAACGAGAACCATTTTAAATTGGTCTTTAAAGCCTCTTTGTGTCGCTTCTTTTTGTGTGTGATGTATTGCATCTAGAGGGGCGCCGCGGTTCTATTCAACTGGACGTATACTGATTTATTTTTCTTTGTTTGCTGAGGACAATGTTGACATGTCTTTTTTTTTTAAATTTCGACTGGCGTTAGAATATAGCGTTTTCGTCTGGGCAGTGACTTATGGTTTTTGTTATGATTCTAACATGTGTTGGTTGACAAATAATAAATGTGCTTTTTTTTTATAACTTTAAATTCAGTTGTGTAAACTAGATTTAGTTGGTTTGAATTGATTGAATAGACTTTAGTTTTATAAAGCTACGTTACTAAACAATATATTTTTTTATTGCTTATGGTGGCAAACGAGCAAATACCACATCTAATGGTAAGTATTACTTCCGCCCATAGACTTTTGCAATACCAAGGGTCCGCTGTAGCTAGTCCGCTGCCTACCAATATAAATCCCAGACGCACCCAGTTGGGTTGGTTGAGAGCCCTCAGCGCTCAACCACAGTCCGGGTAAAGTTGTCATAGCCATCTGAGGCTAACAACTAAGACACACAAAAAAAAAAAAAAAAAAAAACAGTTGGGTTCAGGCTCTCTCGCTCTCTGAACGAAACACAACAGCACATTGCCATTACTCAGACGTCGATCTTCTGCGAGAGTGTGATACTACCTCGGATGGACCGTGGCTGTAGACAAAAAACTGTTAACAGCGTGGTCCTACCACTTTGAATAAATACAATTCATTATTCACCTGTTCTTATCCCATTATTTGCAGTCGACGCAATGTACTCGTACATATTGCAAAAGTTATTGACAATAGTTTTTGACCGACCGCCTGCCTAACGTCAATAGTCCTTGAGAATGTAATTGTTGACCAAAAAACATCAGGTGGAGGTGATTCAGGTTGATATAAAGCTCTTAGTTATCTTTTACGATATCCACGAGCAAAGTAAATGTTGGTAGTATATGCTACTATCCCTATTTTCCCTTTAAGGTTGTAAATATTGACTGAGAGATCACCAGAAGAAAGACAGCAGCACTTATATATATACATATATATACATACATATATATATATATATATATATATATATATATATATATATATATATATATATATATATATATATATATATATATATATATATATATATATATATCAAATCAAATCTTTTATTTCGCATAAGCCCCATAGGGGCACTTACATATTGTCAATTTTACATTGTGTTTTAAATTAAATTTAATTAATCTACCACCGGCCACCGGATCGGAAAACAGCCACATACTGAGAAGATCCGGCAAGAAACTCAGAGGGCTCGTCATTTTTTTTTTTATTATTATATTATTATTATATATATATATATATATATATATATATATATATATATATACATATATATATATATATATATGTATATATATATATTAGCTTTATAACTACAATAAAAACGATTTGGTATCACAATCATATATAACTTTGTTCTTCGTAAAGGTCGAAGTAATCGTGAACACAAATTTAAAAGACTAAAACTTGTCTAGAAGGCTTACCCTACGAAATTCAACATGACGGCTTGTTTGAACATGATAATCATTATGCATACAAAGCGTGACGTCACGCCGTAAATACCTCGTAGATTTATCATCAAGATTATCAGGATTATGTGGATGTATCGTTGCGAGAGCATCCGGGGATATATGCGGCCTTCAGCACCGACAATACAGCTTATAAGTACCTATAATGTTCCAAATTTATTAGAATGTAAGGCTACCATGTAAAAGGATAGTATGTACCACAGTTTCTCAAAGTGTAATTCATGAACCGCTAAGGTGTCGCCGATATTAACAGCTGCGTGTAACATTTAATGTTGGGTCAATTTTCGTCAATAAAGTGTCGTACATCACAGTGGGCATTATTTAAATAAAATTTCAATAATATGATTAGAATTATTTTCTAGATAGATATTTTTCATCATCATCACCATCTCAGTCCATATACGTCCCACTATCAGGCTTGAACCTCTTTCACAATTGAAAAATATACTACATTGAAAAATAAACTACCATAATACACCGGTTGAAAGTGATAGTTTAGAGTTGTATTCCGAGTTTACCTATTTTTGCATATATTTATTATATGCATATTATCTTTCAGTCCTCTTTTACTACAACTTTTTTTTTTTTTTTTTTTTTTTTTTTTTTTTTTTTTTTTTGTGGTGGGCCATGGACGTCGCATTCCGCCAAATCGGTCCGGGGTGACGGAAGAGGCGGCGCGCAACCCCATTGACCCACCCTGCAAGCACCTCTTCTTCGCCGTGCGAGCGGGCCACCGGTACCCGATCTTTGTCTTCGGTGGCCCGCTCGGCGGTATGCCCTCTCGGGCTCCTCTCCTGTCGACGCCCCGACAGATTTCGCCGTCGAGGCGCCGTCCTCACGCGGTGGCCTCGCGTCGGGTGACCGGACAATTCCCCGGTCCGATCA
Organism: Lymantria monacha; assembly: GCA_905163515.2. Lineage (NCBI taxonomy): Eukaryota > Metazoa > Arthropoda > Insecta > Lepidoptera > Erebidae > Lymantria > Lymantria monacha. The sequence continues at coordinate 4,546,935 of LR991107.1, read as the reverse complement.
CCCGAAGCCTCGGTTAGGGCGGCATCAGGCGCAGGTATTCGCGCCTGCGCCGCCCCGGCCGCGGGCCGCGGCCCGGGTCACGGGAATCCTCCCGGGCCCGTTCCGCCGCCTCCTTCTGCGAGATGACAGCCTCGCAGAAGGCGGCGACCGCGTCCCAATTCCTGACGATGTCGACCATCGCCCTCGCGACAGCCGGCAGCGTCAGGTCGGCACCGATAATAGCGACGAGGTCTACTACACCCCTGAGCAAGAAATGGGTAATTATTCATTGACTTGTGTTTTATGACATCTACTAAAAATGAAATTGAAGTGAAATATATTCTTACATTATCATAAGAGTTAAAAACGATGAAATAATTCAAATTCATTTATTATATATAAACCCTGCGAGGGCACTTATATATGGTCAGTATTAACATTTTAATTCAATCTAAAAAATAAAACTACCACCGGATCGGAACTAGACCACTACTGAAAAGATCCGGCAAGAAACTCAGCGGGTTTGTTTATTATTGTTATTTCTTTTCATTTATTTTTATATATATAAAAATAATGGTACATGACAGAAATAGCTCCAGTGCTCCTTCGAACATAATAGTTTAAATACAATGTAAAATAGCCAATGGCTGGACCAGATCCCAGAAGCGGCACCCGAGCACGAGTTAACTACTAGAGCAGCCATCACTCCCCTCAATCACCTTGGAGGGAAGGGAGAGACCCGCTCCACGCAGCTACCGCAAGTAGACTATAAAGTAGATGTGTGAGTAATTAAGGGAGTGAATAAGATAGTAAAAATTGTGTTGATTTGAGAACCACTGGTTTCGAACTAGTAACCGTATTGCACGAAATATATTTGAATATATAGAAGGCTGTACTTGGTAAAAGGATAATCTAGACCGAAAGGTTGTTTGGTTCAAATTCGCTTGCGGCACGAATGTATTAAGTTTAGTTGGAAAGGTTATACTTGTATTTTTTATTTGCACAATTCTACATTCTAAGGTATACCGGTTTGGGGTCTGCATTTTTTGGATTCGCTTTCAATTTTATTAGCCTTGTTTTTTTTTAAAAATTTAGCATTAGTGGAATGTTTTAAGGTCATGATTTTTGAAATAACTTATAACTTTTTCTAAATTTGTGTTTTTTTTTTATAGTCTTTAACTCTGCACTAACGAAATAATCCTTGTATTGTGGAGGACTTCACAAACATATAATTAACGCAGACAAATTATACTTAGACTCAGAATAACAGTTTATATACCGCACAAAGTATTGTCCTACGTACGAATTGAACCCACTGGCACGGAAGGTAGGTCTTAACCAATATGCCATCTGCGCAGTCAATGGGTATAATAATACATAAGATCGCTTTATTGATTTTTTTTTAAAGAAATTCTTTTATTAATCCAATTTTACATAATTAAATATCATCACGCCATATCCCTCGCAGGGTAGGCAGAGAGAACAGAGTGCCAGAGAACTTTATCCTTGCATACTTCACTCGCTTCCTCAACATTCATAATTCTCTTCATACACGCTCGCCGGTTTCGGCGACTCTTGACTCCACCTTCCTTCAGTACACGACCGATCTGGTCTAGGTAGGTGAGTCTCGGTCTCCCCCGGTACCTACATCCTTCCACTTTCGCATTGTATATCTTCTTAACCAGTCGTTCGTTCGGCATTCTTTCCACATGTCCGAACCATCGGATGTCCGATCCATTCCCTTTCGCATCTTTACACCAATACTCTATTTCATACCTTCTCGCTCTCTTACGTCGTCGTTACGAATGCGGTCGGTCAGCCTAACTCCACAGATTTTCCGTAGAGATCGCATTTCGACCGCATTAATTTTACTTTCATACTCTTTTCCGCATACCCAACTCTCGCTTCCATACAGTAGTGTTGGGACGAGCACTGCGTTATGTATTGCTGCACGTGCCTTTTGGCTGAGGTGGTGGCTACCGAGAAGTTGCCCCAACGCTCCGTTCACTCTATTTCCCGCATTCACTCTTCGCTCTATATCAGTGGTGTACCTTCCATCTCGGCTAAATCCACATCCAAGATATACAAATTCATCCACTTGCTCTAGTACATCATTACCTATTGTTACTCGTACATCTGTTCTGGCTTCACCTCTTTCAAAGACCATTATTTTAGTTTTGCTCACATTCACGCGTAGACCCCTTTTCTTACAATCTTCTGTCATTGTGTCGATTGGGGTCTGCAGGTCAGTCGCTGACTGTGCCAGCAGGACTGCATCATCTGCATAGAGCAGAGCAGTGATCACGAAGTCGCCTATCTGGACTCCCACATTTATATCGTTCAACCTTTGGAGACATTTATCCAGATATATGAGAAACAGCTTGGCTGACAGAACGCACCACTACTTAACGCCAATATTGACGTCAAACCAAGGCGACATTCCATCATCCAGCCGCACACAGGCTCTACAGCCCATGTAACTGGACTGCACAGCCTGTAGCAGTTTACCGTTAATATCATACTCCGGTAAAATGTCCCAAAGTTCCTTTCGTACAACCGTGTCAAATGCTCTCTCCAGATTCACAAAACTACAAAAAACCCTCTGACCTAGAGCCAGATGCTTCTCCACAGAGAGAACATATGATCCAATAAAAAAGATCCAATTTTATTTATGACAAAATTTAATGCTTTATCAAAGTAATAGTAAACTAATATAGAATACCTGATTACGAGCAAAAAATAATTGTTACAAGTGGGATTTCCAATAGGAGTGGGTTCGAATCCCACTTGTGACAATCATTTTTCGCTCGTAATCGGGTTTTTATAAATAATCAAGCATATTAAATGTTAAATTTCAGTAATTTTAATATAGAATACGTTTCATTCAAAGAAAAATACTGTTCGCGAGGAATAGAAAAGTAGCTTTAAGATGGTTGTTCAACTTACTTGGTTGAAGTCACAAGAATAGAAATTTCTTCACAAAGTTCAAAAGTTTCTTTTGAATGTTCTATTCAGAAATCATTTTAAATTGAAATGACTTAAAAAAATATTAGTTTAGGTAGTTTAATTTTCTCTTTATATGAAATTTAATACTAGAAATAAATTAAGGTTTGATTTTAACAAATCTATTAATAAATATTCTCTTTCCGTGTGGTGACGGAGTAAGAATACAATTCACCACCCACTACCTTACCCGTAGTTGATCGTAAGAGACGACTAAGGGATATAAAACGCATATAACATCTATGCGAGAGAAAGAAAACTACAAACAAAACCCTATACCAACACGTCTGACCAGCGTGGTGTAGTAGGTCAATTACCCTCCCATTATGGAGGAGGCTCGAACCTAACAGTGGGACATATATGAGCTAGATAATGATGAAGAGAGATAAGATCATCATCATGATGATTAATAAATACAATAATAGTGGACATGGGAATTTTATTGCAAACAAGTTAGCTGTGATTTAAAACTGAAATATCATTAGAATAGTATTTTAAGTATTCATCACCTTACATATAAAATTACATATCATCATCATATCAGCTCATATACATATGACGCACTGTTGGGCTGAAGCCTTCTCAGCAATTGGAGAGAAATTGACCTACTATACCATGCTGGTCAGACGTGTTGGCATAGGGTTTCATTTCAAGTTTTCCATCTCTGGTATAGATATTATATGTATTTTATATCCCTTAGTCGTCTCTTACGATTACCCACGGGTAAGATAGGGGGTGGTGAATTGAAATCTAACTCCGTTACCACACGGAAAAGATAATAAATTGTATACAGGGTGCCGATTTTATTACTAGAATAACTTAAACTAGGTGTAGGAATGGCGTCATATAAAACACTAAAGTTAGTTGCAGACTCCTAGCTCCGCCCAATCCCGAGATAAAGTGATTTGTTTCTTATCAAAACAGTAGGTTTGTCAGCGTACATTGGTACATTTCGACCGGCTGTGCGGCGGTGAGCGCAGGAGAGCGGGACTATTTGCCTACTAGTTCAATGTCATACGCATGAGTATATGCCTACATCGAACTTTTATAGTACAAGTGTATTGACCGCTTATCAGTAGAGCAATTTCATCAAAAGTTAGGTATTATTTTTTTACTGATTTGGGTAGTGTATCATGGTCTGATACACTCCCTTCAAGGATTCTACTAATTAAATCGGCAACCTGTATATTATTAATCATATTACTATATTTTTTTTTGTATTATAAACTACAAAAAATATTTAAAAACTTACCAAATTCGAGCCTTGTCATAAATCCAGATCTGGAACAATGAAATAATTTTTGGTTAAAAACGTGTCAGTTTTCATACATATGAAAGATAATGATATAAGTATTATCTATTTGGATTAAGGATCTAGATATAGGTTTGCTACTGTAATTATAGGCTCATGGGTTCGATTCCTCGTTCAGGACATAAAAAATGTTATAAATAATCATCATCATTCTCCTACTCTTATCCCAATTACTTGGGGTCGATACAATATGTACTCTTCTTTCATAGTACATATTGTAAAAGTTATTGACAATAGTCTTATGACCAGCGGCCTGCCAGACATCAACCCTCCTTGGTAATGTAATTGTTGACCAAACGTCATCAGATGTAATTGCCCTTGGTCGTTATACGGCTCTTAGTCGTCTTTTATGGTACGATATCCACGAGCAAAGTAAGGGTTGTGCTTAAGCTGTGCCATTAGTAAAGGTGCATGGATGGCAAGTAACATTTACCATCAGATTTGCTCGTTTGCCACCATCAGTAATAAAAAAAGCTACCAAGCTAGAAATGTAGATTAATAAAAAATGTAATTTATGACTTCTAATGTTTACGCGAGTATTACACATTCTATCACGGATTCTATCACGTTTGTATTTTATTTTTAATTTCCCGACGTTTCGAACACCCACCGTCCCGAGCAGTTTTCCCGTGACCATGATCACTGTAAAGTGTTCGAAACGTCGGGAAATTAAAAATCAAATACAAACGATATAAAAGATAGAATCCGTAAAAGTAGTTTTATTTCAAAAATGTAATTTATGATCCCTTATATATGAATTTACGTAACAGCTTATCCTATTAACATACTAAACTGGATATGTAAATCAGATTAAAAATAATAACCTAAAAGTTTATGCCGAAAGCGTCCAGTTAGAATAATTGGGTACTGGCATTGTATATTTTGACGAAACTGAAATGGTTAATTAAATAATTTCATCACAAGGCTTGAAACAATTTGATAAATAAAATATTCGTGAACATTAAGCTAAAATTTGACATATTTTTAAAAAGTTATAGTGGACATTCATTCTGATTTCCGTAGCCATCACTTCTTTTCATAAGAAAAATATATAAAACTATTTCGACCACTAAAATTGAAATCTCGTGTAAAAAAATTGGACATGCATAAAGACAAGGATGAATATACGTCTTACTTATGTCCACATAATGAAAAAAAAATGTCTATAAAAACTTGATTACAAGCGAAAAAGGATGATGAAAAATCAAGCATGTTAAATGCTAAATTTCAGTAATTTAAAAAAAATGTCTTTTAACTAAACAACCGTATTCTTCCAAGTTAGTCTATTAAACATTAAAAATTGCGCAGAGTATATCTAGCAGCATGCTTAAATTAAATGCTAGATATATCTAGACTGAACCGGTTTATGCGGGTTTTACTTGAACACAATAAAAGACTATTGCTCCAGTCGTTTAGTCTACATTAAAGACAGAATGTTACATAAGTCACACATATTTTGCATTTACGAGCGGCAGTATAGGTAATAAGAATTTTGTTGAAGCGAATACTTCGAGAGAGTAATTTTGAACATACAGTTTAACTCACTCCTATTAAATTTCATATTAATGTACGAAGTCATATACATTATCATCATCACAGTCCATATATGTCCCACTGTTGGGCTCGGCCCTTCTCTATAATGACCTACTAAGTACTATCTATAGTTCATCTAATCTAAGAAGTGCATTTTGACGTTTAGCATTTTTTAATACCCAATAACCTTGGTCAAACGTACACACATGATTGCAAACAATAAATCTGAAATTTTAAAGATCTATTAAGTTATTCACATAATTAATGTTGCGGGTGAGTTTCTTGTACAATAATGTAATGTGAAAACTCTTAAAACTAATTTAAAATTAAAATAACATGGTAAATAGTAATTATTATTGACGATCTTACAATATCACGTCATAACGTTCTAAACAATAGTGCTTGACAACTTCCAATTCACGAATATCTAAATATTAGATTAATATATTTAATCGAATAGAGATTTTGACAGAGATGTACGTTTCGACAATTTTATTGATAAGGAAATAATTATTAATGTTCGCGACGATGATAATTCAAGAAATAGTGTGTGTGTGATTCTGAATAAATAGCTATTTTCAAATGCAGTTTTTGTTTTTACTTAACCTAATCCTACTAAATATGATGAATAGAATTTATGATGAAATAATTAAATTTATTTAGTATTAATTTAGCACCTAATATTGCATCTCCTTTTTGAAAGATAAAAATATAAACCGATTATTAATTACAAAGAATTAATATCGATTTCTCTTTAAAATCGGATATTTTCGATAGCGATTATTTGGTTCTCATACCTTGACAACTTACTCTGACAGCTGTCAAAGTGCACTTCTTAGATTAGATAGACTATAGTAAGTAATATGAAATATGTATGTAGTTTCTTCTTGAGTATATGGTGATTGGTTAAAATTATAAGGGCACCAACAATTACTTTCGTATAGGGTTCTCAAAAACGAGGTATCTAACGCTGTCTAATGCTGTTTGGTCAACAATTAGATTCTCAAGGAGGGTTGATGTTATGCAGGCGGCTGCTCAAAAAACTATGGCCAATAACTTTTCTATTATGTACAATGGAAGAAGAGTATAATATAATTGGGATAAGAGCAGAAGAATTTTGATGATGATAACGAAGGTCACGCTGGTCAGATGGTTTGGTTTGGTTCTTGTTTGCCTTCTTTTGTAGAAATGTTATCCGTTTAAATTCCTTGATTGCCATTCACAAGAACAAATTCAAATTCATTTATTATGCATAGACCCTGCGAGGGCACTTACATATATATATATATATATATATATGTAATAATAATAATATAAGAGGATGTTTGTATATACGATATCGCTAAACTCAGAAACTATTGCACCAATCATTATGAGAATGGGTATGAAAATGTATTTTTTCATGGAGGAGGTTTATACGCCATCCCCATTAATGTAACTCGCCCCTTGGGCGCTGCGATATATCGACTTCTACAAACAAACCAACAGGCTGCGCTTCCTAGTACCATATAATCATTATTATTAATACAACATAAAATAGCTAGCAATATAGAAAAAAAGTATATATGTTGTCAAATTCTTAAATGGGTAACGACGATTTATAAAATGCGATGCTCCAGAAAATGTCTGAGTATCCAAATTGAATATTAAATCTTGTAATATTTCAATTTCGTACATAATAATTTTCTCATTTTTATGCAAATTTTTCATGTTTGATGTTTATTTATTTGCTTTTTAGCTAAACTGAGATAATAAAGCCCTGTTTAGCGACGGGATAAAAATAAAATTCTTCATTCACCTGGCCGTGGGAGTCGTGAAAATGGACTGAGGACCTCAATAGGAGAGTAGACCACAGCTATTGGGCCCTTCCATTGGCGTCTCGATCACCGTCAATTCGGTTGATATCAGCATCCGGGCCCATATGAGGTATTTGGGCCTGGTGCTCGACGGGCGATGGTGGTTCCGGGAGCATTTCCGCAGACTCGCTCCACGGCTCGTCGGCGCGGCGTCCGCCCTATCATGGCTTATGCCGAATGTGGGCGGACCGAGCGCTACCTGCCGACAGCTGTACGCAGGGGTCATCCGGTCGATGGCCCTGTACGGCGCACCGGTGTGGGCGGGATCCCTGACCGTCCGACTCAGGACTCTTCTGTGGCGACCACAGAGGGCCATGGCGGCCAGGGCCATACGCGGGTACCGCACGGTGTCGACGGAGGAAGCGTGTCTGTTGGCCGGGACCCCTCCATGGGACCTGGAAGCGGAAATGCTCGCCGGTATGTATCGGCGGATGTTGGGGGTGCGAGCGGAGGGCGGTGTGGTCTCGTTGAGGGAGCACACCGCCTGGCGCGTCGACGCCCGCCGCGACGTCATTGCCCGTTGGGCAGTCCGGCTGGAGAGGCCTCGGTTCGGTGTGCGGAGTGTGGAGGCCTTCCGGCCGGTGCTGATGCAGTGGTTGGAACGGCGGCACGGGGTGCTCTCCTTCCGACTGGTGCAGGTTTTGACGGGGCATGGATGCTTCGCCAAATACCTGTACACGGTCGGCAGGAGGGAGAGTACACCGTCCTGCCACCACTGCGATTGCGACGAGGATACGGCGCAGCATACGCTCGAGGCTTGTGCCGCTTGGGCAGAGCAGCGCCGTGAACTTGTCGCAATCATCGGTGCCGACCTGACGCTGCCGACCATCGCCAGGGCGATGCTCGCGGAAGGAGGCGGCGGAGCGCGTGCGCGAGGAGCGTCTCCTCGACGACGCGAGCCGCCGCCGGCGACTGGGGCGGCGCAGGCGCGATTACCTGCGCCTGATGCCACCCTAGCCGAGACCGCGGGTGACTGGATCGGGGAATTAGTCCGTCACCCGCCGAGAGGCCGACCGCGTGAGGAAACACCGACATCCTACCCGAGGGGGGGACGTCGGTCGAGGAGAGGGTACTCCTCAGGGGTATTCCGTCGGGCCAGCCACTGACGTCAAGTCACTCTGCTCCGGTGGTTGGCCCAACGACGAAGGCGACGTCACGGGTGGGTTACGGGTGCGCGTGCTTACGCCCCTCTGTCACCCCGGACGGAGTGGTGCGAGGAGTGTGCCGACCGTAACCCACCCCAAAAAAAAAAAAAAAAATGGCCACAGCTATATCATAGAAAAGGTATAACACCTATTGAGGTCGCCAGTCCTGCTATTAAGTATGGATTACGGCACTTTAATTTAATTTTTTTTTAAGACAATCCTGCATTAAAACTATTATCTTTATATTGTGGAGAACCTAACTAACATAAAATTAACAGACATAAATTAAATCCCCTCTAGGTGATCGTAAAAGACGACTAAGGTAGATAAAACACATATAACAGCTATGCAAGAGAAGGAAAACTCGAAATAAAATCCTATACCAAAACGTCTGACTTGCGCGGTATAATAGGTTAATTTCTCTCCCATTACGGAGGAGGCCCAAGCCCAACAGTGGGACATATATGGGCTGTGTTGATGATGATGAAATTACATCCAGACTAAGAATAAAAATTTGTGCTGTGGGGTACTTAAGGTTGTGGCTATTACTACCAACCCTTATTTTACTCGTGGATGTCGTAAAATAAGACTAAGAGCTTTATATCAACCAGGACCAACTTCACCAGATGTCGTTTCGTCAACATTTTTTTTGATTTGATTTGACTGCACAGATGGTGTAGTGGTTAAGATACCGATCTTTCGTGCCAGTGCCGTGGGTTCGATTCCCACGCAGGACATTACTTTGTGTGATCCACAAAGTGTTGTTCTGAGTCTGTGTGTAATTTGTCTGCGTTAATTGCATGTTTGTAAAGTCCCTCGCAATACAAGGTTTATTTCCTTAGTGCAGGGTGGTGTCTTTTAAAAAAAAAAAAAAAAAATTTCCAAGGAGGGTTGGCATCAGGCAGGCGGACGGTCTTAAACTATTGCCAGTAACTTTTGCAATATGTAAGAATACTATATCACGTGACCCCAAGTAATTGGGATAAGAGCAAGAGAATAATAAATTAGAATAATTATTTTGTGGATTGAGCAAAGTATTGTTATGGCTTTTTTTTCTGGCGGTGGACGATGGTTTTTTTTATTTTTTTTGTGTGTCTTAGTTGTTAGCCTCAGATAGCTATGACAACTTTACCCGGACTGTGAGTGAGTGCTATGGGCTCTCAACCCGTAAACGGACGATGGTGTGGTCACACCCAGTTAAGTTCATCCCGGGCAACAGAAAAAAATGGCGCGAATCCCCATAGATCCGCCCTACAAGTACTTAGCAACGTTGTGCGAGCGTGCAAAGTGTTGTCCTGTCTGGGATTCCGTAATTATGAAACTGCACACCATAACTTTCATCTTACTGGCTACATTTGCTGGTCCTCATCATCATCATCATCATCATATATGTATGTCCCACTGCTGAGCTCGGGCCTCCTCCATAATGAGAGGGAAATTAACCTACTATACCACGCTGGTCAGATGTATTGGTATAGAGTTTTATTTCGAGATTTCTTCTCTTGCATAGATGTTATATGCGTTTTATATCCCTTAGTCGTCTCTTACTATCACCCACGGGTAAAATAGGGGGTGGTGAATTGTATTCTTATTTCGTCACCACACGGAAAACGACTCGTTACAGTATATAATGAAAATATATATCTTATTTGTTACCAAAGATTTAAAATACGGTGACATAGCGACCGAATACCAAAGCGAGCGCTGGTCACTAGTACTTCATATGCACTTCTCTGCTTACACCAATTCCGTGGGAATTATTTAACTTATGCAATACAATACTTATGAATGAGATCTGTTTTTTATACAGTATGACGCATGCTTAACTTGAGACAGTCCACATGATGTGAATTCAATTATTATAAATTATTTAGTTGACCTTGTATAATTGACTTGGTTGAAATTGTCTAAGCTTTTATACTTAGATTTAGAATATGATATGGTAAGATAAATATTTAGTATGTATAACCCACCCAAATTGCAGGGTGGGTCCATGGGGTTGCGTGCCGCCTCTTCCGTCGCCCCGGGCCGATTTGTCGGGGCGCGACCACATCCATGGTCCGACCTTGCGAAGTAAAAAACAAGACCGGCAATTCGTGTGGTGATGGAGTAAGAATACAAATCACCACCTCCCGTCTTCATCATCTTACCCATGGGTGGTTGTATGAAACTACTAAGTGATATAAAACGCATATAACATCTATGCGAGAGAAGGAAACCTCGAAACAAAACCCTATACCAACACGTCTGACCAGCGTGGTATAGTAGGTCAATTAACCGCCCATTATGAAGGAGGCTCGAGCCCAACAGTGGGACATAAATGAGCTGAGATGATGATGATAATGATGACTGTAAAGAGCAATTTTTATTTATATTAGATGAACTACATATCTAATGTATTTAATTGGATAAGAAGTAATACTCATCATCATCATCATCATTCTCCTACTCTTATCCCAATTATTTGGGGTCGATACAATATGTACTCCTCTTTCATAGTACATATTGTAAAAGTTATTGGCAATAGTTTTATGACCGGCAGTCTGCCAGACGTCAACCCTCCTTGGGAATGTAATTGTTGACCAAACGGCATCAGATGGTATAAGCCCAGGTCGTTATAAGGCTCTTAGTCGTCTTTAATGACATCCACGAGCGAAGTAAGGGTTGGTAGTATTTGTTCCGCCTCATGCCGCCCTAGCCGAAGCAGCGGGTGACCGGACCGGGGATTAGTCTGGTCGCCCTGGGAGCGAGGCCACCGCGTGAGGACGATGCCCCGACGGTGCAAACTGTCCGAGCGTCAACATCAGCGAGGATACCCGTGATAGACCGCCGGATGGGCCACTGAAGAAAAGACCGCGTACCAGTGACCCACCCGTACGGCGTTGAGACGTATATTGTAGGGCGGGTCTACGGGGTCTTGCGCCGCTTTTCCTGTCGCCCCGGACGGAATAGCGAAGTTTGACGTACCGTAGCCCGCCGCCAAAAAAAAAAGGTAATATTTGTAGCCGCTACCACACAGCTAGATAAGGAGTAATACTATTATAATTAATAATAGTATCTTATATAATACATTATTTAAGTTAGATTATTGATTACTGTAATTTATTTAGGAGACAGATATTCACCTCTACAGATTTTATTGAACATCTTTTTAAGATATACAATTTCTTTGTCGTTATATTTTGTAAGGTACCGTATAGCCAGCGTTTGCTATGTAAGCGCATAAAAGTATTTATATATTAACGATATCACATTATAAATCTTCTAAGTTCTCAGCTTTCTCTACTACAATATTCATGTATTTTACATATAAATATAACTCTTGAATCACACTATCTATTGATGCAAATCGCATTAAAATCCGTTGCGTAGTTTAAAAGATCTAAGCGTACAAATAACGACAGTGACTTTATTTTATACTATGTATAGATTACAGTGGTTTGATAATACATAAATGTATATATGTCATCATTCTATTGTGTGTGAAAAGAAAACTTACCGCGTGATGATGAAAAAGAATTATCACCAACTCTTACTTGCCCGTGGGAGTTGTGAAAAGTGACCAAGGGTCTCAATAAAAGAGTAGGCAGCAGCTTTTTCTTTAGAAACGTGTAGTACTTTACTGCAATCTAATCTAATCTGTGATCTGACTGAGCAGCTTTGCTCTCCTAGAAAATTGAAAACCACCTTCCATTCGTAACGACGACGTAAGAGAGCGAGTAGGTATGAAAGAGAGTATTGGTGTAAAGATGCGAAAGGGAATGCTCCGATGGTTCGGACATGTGGAAAGAATGCCGAACGAACGTCTGGTTAAGAAGATATACAATGCGAAAGTGGAAGGATGTAGGTACCGAGGGAGACCGAGATTAACCTACCTAGACTAGATCGGTCATGTACTGAAGGAAGGTGGAGTCAAGAGTCTCCGAAACCGGCGAGCGTGTATGAAGAGAATTATGAATGTTGAGGAAGCGAGTGAAGTATGCAGAGATAGAGTTATCTGGCACTCTGTTCTCTCTGCCTACTCTGCAAGGGATATGGCGTGATGATATGTATGTATGTACCTTCCATTGCCAATACAGCTCTTACTAAGCGTAGTTATAATGGTATGTATACCTCTCGTGTGAAGGTTTATGTTCAAGCGTTAACGATTATAAGCTGATAGATCAGCAAGAGAAATTATTGACGAAAGTTTGAATAAACATACCAAAAGCAGTACGAGGAAAATTATGGACAAAAATTTGAATAATATTATTACACTGCTTTCATGTGAAAAAGTTTTAAATTCAGTACGTGGCAATAATTTGAATAATGTGGCGTAAGTGACGGAGAAAGAATATAATTCAGGAACCCTTTTCTTATCAGTGCGTATCATAATAGACGGCTTCTCTAGCTGTTTGATAAGATACTCTATTCTAAACAGGTAATGTCAAAGAAAGAAAATGTGAAAAAAACCTCTGTAACGGGACTTTTGACGGGAATTTGAAAACGTCACGTGGTGCTCTTGTATTATATTCGATATCTTAGTGTTTTAACGTGTTATATTAGATAATTTTGATGGCATTTTATGTAATATGAAGCTGCGGAACTACTGGGATGTAGTGAATATCATATAAAAGTGCTTTACAACGTTTTCGTTTTCCATCAAAATTCCAACAAGATACCATTAACAGTGTGGCCATTGCACTGTTAATGGTGACAATTTGACTTAGACAATGACTAACTTGAAGGACTAAAAACGTGAAAATATTTATAACTTGACACTGGCACCAATAGCTCGTATAAGTAGCTGATTGCCAATACATAAGAAGAAGAAGAAACCTTTATAACAATTTCACTAGTGATAGAACCAGTCATCATCATCATCATCATTTTCCTCCTCTTATCTCTATTACTTGGTGTCGGCAGCTTGGGGGAGCAGGCGAGGTACAACTAGTTTCAAATAAAGTTAACCGGTATCATAAAAATCGAATACGTGTTTTATATCAGCATATCAATTGCAGGTAATTAACACAAGTTTTCCCAAAGGAGTATAGTGACGTAGTTGCCATAGCAGGTGGTATAGCGATCACAGTTGGCATTATGTTTCCCAGGAGAGTTCCACTATCTATTCTACAGGTGACCACCCTGTTTTTTTTTAATATTGGGGATATTAAAAACCGAGGGGTCACCACATATTCTGTTTTATCCTACCACCATAGGATTTTTTTATAAAGACTGAAAGAAAGTCTTTCAATAAATAATAAACGTTATCGAATTACATTCACATACATTCGAAAAATCAACGATTGATTTGTGATTGGAGAGTTTTCTTTATTTTTAATTTTCTCTATTTTCTTTGCTTAAGCAAGAATGTATGACAAGAGAGTGGCTATCTGAAATACTTGTGCAGAATCGCTCTTGTGTATTTGCTTATAAATACTACATTTATTAGTTTTCTTCAAAGACGCACCAAGGAAATAATTCTTGTTTTGACAAAAATTACATTTAGATTCTTCTTCTATTTCTTCTTCTTATTCTTCTCTTCTTCTTCTTCTTCTTGATGAATGGCTTCTGTTAGCGATTAACCGCAACTTCGCCAATGTCCCGTAAGGCTCGTTCGTAGGCCGTCAAACGAAGGAGATTGTACGGTACGAAATAGTATGTAAAGGGCCGGTGAGTATGACTCTAAGATTACATGAGAAATACGGTGACAAGTAGTATACTGAAACAAAAAACAATTCTAACTAGTCTGAAATATACACATAACTAAATTCTTCTCTTTGTGTATTAGCAATGAGCTAATTATACGAGCTATTGGTGCCAGTGTCAAGTTATAAATATTTTTACGTTTATAGTATTTTCAAGTTAGTCATTGTCTAAGTCAAATCGTCACCTTCAACAGTGTTATGGCCACACTGTTAATGGTATCTTGTGAGAATTTTGATGGAAAACGAAAACGTTGTAAAGCACTTTTATATGATATTCACTACATCACGTAAGAGAGCGAGTAGGTATGAAAGAGAGTATTGGTGTAAAGATGCGAAAGGGCATGCTCCGATGGTTCGGACATGTGGAAAGAATGCCGAACGAACGTCTGGTTAAGAAGATATACAATGCGAAAGTGGAAGGATGTAGGTACCGAGGGAGACCGAGACTAACCTACCTAGACCAGATCGGTCATGTACTAAAGGAAGGTGGAGTCAAGGGTCTCCGAAACCGGCGAGCGTGTATGAAGAGAATTATGAATATTGAGGAAGCGAGTGAAGTATGCAGAGATAGAGTTCTCTAGCACTCTGTTCTCTCTGTCTACCCTGCAAGGGACATGGCGTGATGATATGTATGTATGTACTACATCCCAGCACTTCTCTAGTATCACATTACATAAAATGCCATCAAAATTATCTAATATAACACATTAAAACACTAAGATATCGAATATAATACAAGAGCACAACATGACGTTTTCAAATTCCCGTCAAAAGTTCATTTAGATTCAAAACAATTAGTAGATTGCACAGAGTAGTCTTGTATTTGTCTTGTCTCGTCTGCGTAGGAATCGAATCTATGACTTGTAGTAGAGTAGGTATTTATGTTTACCACTATATCACATGTGTAATCAGATAGTCAATAATATATTATATTAAGGGCGATAATTGTTTAATTAATAACGTCACGCTTTATGAGACTGGCATACTGCCGTATGCAATCAGGAGCGGAAGTGAAAAGCATTTGGGGATCTCCGTTGTGCCCCATATGTTTATTTTTACGTGTAATGTATTCTTGTCATGAATATAATTAGATTTTTGTTGAATTAGTTTGTCGAATGACTCATTTGCATATTACGGTCACAAGGAAATATTAAAATAACCGGCCAAGTGTGCATTGCGATTTACAAGTTCTTAGTTAAAAAATAAATTATAGCTTATAAATTTAAAAAAAAAAACGCTCTTTAATAGAAACCATAAGCAAAATATAAAAAAAATAAAAGTTAATAATTTATGATAAGTAAAATACAGTAAAAAAAAAATGATATTTTTTTTTTGTTTATTACTTACTTATTACTTTAATAATTTTCAAAAATTGCTAATCTATATCTATAAAAGAGGATGTTCGTACATATGACATCACTAAACTCAGAAACGATTTGACCGATTATTATGAAATTGGTATGTATATGTGTTTTTCATGGAGAAGGTTTATATGTTATCCCCATTGATGGAACTCGCCACCAGGTGGCGCTGTTATATATCGACTTCTACAAACAAACCAATAAGCTGGGCTTTCTAGTCATATATAAAAATAATGAGAAAATCTTTTTAAATTATTATGTAAAATTTCAAATTAATCCGATATTTGAAAGTGAAACCCTTACTTTGCTCGTGGATGTCGTAAAAGACGACTAAGAACTCTATAACGACCTGGATTAACTCTATCTGATGCCGTTTGGCTAACAATTACTTTCCCAAGGAGGGTTGACGTCTGGCAGGCGGCCGGTCATAAAACTATTGCTAACCAACTGCTTCTATAACTTTTACAATGTGTATGAAAAAAGAGTACTTATTGTATCGACCCCAAGTAATATGTCAGTCTATCAGTTTTCTGTCTACAGCTGCAGCCTGGTCCTTCTGTAGTAGTATCTACTACACTCTCGCAGAAAATCGACGTCTGAGCAGTGGTAATGTGCTTCGTTCGGTAAAAAAGCAAACTACAGTAGTTTGCATTCTACAATTATTAAAGCTCAAATCGATAAAAATACATAAGATATATATTAAAACTTATTTAATAACCCGATATTTTCAATACTTTTCAACATTCTTGGTCATGAAAGGGCTGAGATATTTGACGACGAATAAATTTTCGTTATTACAGAGGTTTTTTTAGTTACCCAATAAAGTATTATTAATTCTGTCCCTGTACTATATTTAATATATCCTAAAAGATAAGATATTATTATTAATAGACATTTTCTGTCTACATATCTATATCCATAAAAAATCTTTTTGATTACTACTCTAAAAGAGGATATTTGGTATTCATTGGCTGTGTGGTAGCGGCTACGAATACTTTTTTTTTTTACGCTGATATAAAATGCATTTACACATGCCCCCCATTGATGGTATTGGGGGGGTAGGTGGGGCTCGCCAGTGGCTTAGTAGCCAACCGGAATACCCACTAAAAATCATCAGCGGCTCTTACGACGCTCCAACGGTAGGCCTACTAGCCTCGCCCTGGTATCATTCTACTGTGGGAGAAAGCGCGCGTAGTATCGGCGCCGGCTTCCTGGTCGTCGCCTGCGCGTGTCGGCGGCGGCATCTGCCTCACGCTGTCGTTCCGCAGCCTCCTTGCGCGACATCACAGTTTCGCAAAATGAGGCCACGGCCGACCAGCATGGGCCACTGTCGAGCATTTTGCCGATGACAGCTTGCAGTGACAGATCTCCTCCGATCTCATTCACCAGGGCGTGCCGATTTGGCCCCCAGGCGGAGCATATCTCAAGAGTGTGGCGCTTATCGTCAATTGATGCGCCACACTCATGGCAGCTAGGGGTTGCCTCTCGCCTGGCAATCTGATGCAGGTACTTACCGAAACATCCGTGTCCAGTAAGTACCTTCGTCAGCCTAAAACTCAGGCTACCACGTCTCCTCTTCAACCATCGGTGGAGATGAGGACCAACCGCTGTCACGGTATCTCGATCAGCTGCAGGAGAGTTGAGGTCTTCACTCCATCGATGGGTTGAGGCCCGCTGGGCCACCACTTTTATACTATCCAACTCCCTGTGGGTGACCCGCTCGCTCTTTCGTTGCGAGTTGTGAGCTTATCCGCCCAGATAGGGGCACCATATAGTGCCATGGACCGCAAAATTTCAGCATATAGCTGTCGGCAAGATAATCCCAGTCCTTCCAGATTAGGCAGAAGTCCACCTAAAGCCCCAGACGTCTTTAGAAGTCTTGGAGCTAGTTGTGCGAAATGTGGCCCAAAGGCCCACCTCCCATCTAGAAGCAAGCCCAGATACTTCATATGGGCACGTACCGGCATATCAATTCTCTGCATAGTAATGCGTGCTCCACGAGGGGGACCTCGGCGAGGGCCACGGAAAAGAAGAGCCTCTGTTTTGTGTACGGAGACCCTTAGGCCCAGCATACCAATTCTGTCAACGATGAGCGCAGTTCTGACTTCCGCCAAGCGAACCGACTCCTCAAAGTTACCACCCCTCGCCGTGATGAGAGTGAGTGAGATCAACAATTACATTCCCAAGGAGGGTTGACGTCTGGCAGGCGGCCGGTCATAAAACTATTGCCAATAATTTTTAGAATATGTACTATGAAAGAAAAGTACATATTGTATCGACCCCAAGTAATTGGGATAAGAGTAAGAGAATGATGAATGATGATCTAAAAGAGGATATTTGTATATATGACATCATAAACTTATATACTATTCGATCGAACAGGCAAAAACAAATTATTATACTAGCAAAGTATAATAATTTATTAAATGACTCTGGGTCAGAAGGTAACTGTATTGAAAATGATGATAGATAGTAAGGAAATATTTCTGTCATGTTTTAAACTTATCTGTGTAAATATTAGTGTGTTTTTATCTCTCTGTTACTGCTACGCGTTGTCTTTCTTTTCTATACAATCAACTGTCCAAACAGAGGCTTAATTTATATAGAACGTACAAATTAAAAGAAAATGAAAATGTGAAAAGGCCAACTGGGTGGGTTTGGAGATTTTATTGGTAGCAAGCGGCCTAAGCTATACCCTTGGTATTGCAAAGGTCCATGGGCGGCAGTGACACTTACCATCAGGTGTGCTGCTTGCTCGTTAGCCACCATAAGCAATAAAAAAAATGTAATTCCTTAAAATCGCAGTGATCTAAAGAAAACAAAAAATTCAAATTAAATTTCAAATTAATTTATTATGTATAAGCCCTGCGAGGGCACTTACATATTGTCAGTATTAACATTTTAATTTAATCTAATAAACTACTACCGGATCGGAACTAGACCACTACTGAGAAGATCCGGCCAGAAACTCAGCGGGTTTGTCTATTATTATTATTTCTTTTCATTTTTTTATATGTATATATATAAAAAGAATGGTACACGAAAGAAATAGCTCCAGTGTGATGCCCTTCGAACCTAATTGTTCAAATACAATGTAAAATAGCCAATGGCTGGACCAGATCCCACAAGAGGCACCCGATCACGAGTTAACTACTAAACTCAAATAATCGACTACTATTATTTGAGTTATTATTAGTTATTAACAAATTACTAAATAACCTAATGAAGTGATCTGTATTGGGTTATTTATGTCTCAAATTAAAAAACACGAAGAGTAATCAGATTTTTCATAATTATATTAAATATACGATAAAGACAAAGTCTTGATAATTTTGAAGTCGGGAATATATATAGGTTTTTGTTTTTTTTCTCGTAGTTACGGAATCCTAAAAACTGTTTGTTGTGTTATTTGTTATGCTATTAAAGTTCTTTAAGGCCTTACATGTAAATTAGGTTACTAATTAATTCTTTTGCTTGCAGAGGAACTCGTAGGTACTACATATAAATTTATTTTTTACAAATAAATTTGCTGACCTCATATTCCATACTATTATATTTTGCTTATTTAATAGTGAAGAATAAGAGTGAAATCCGTCTGGAAGCTGTGAAAAAATAAAATATTATATTATCCCGCCATTCTTGCCCACAGATGTCCTAAGAAACTACCTGCCATAGTAGAAAAGCCTGTAGCCAAAAATTGAGACTTCATATTGGTTAAAAAAACACTAGCAAATCACAGGTTTTCAAGCCAAAACAATTATTTTATCGATTCTTTTAATTAGTTAACTTGTTAAATTAGTAATTTTTAACCAAATAAAGGTTAAGAAATTTATATTAAATTTAGTATCCGTGATTGCCTTGCTATTAAAGTTTTTCCAGCGAGACTACCTAGAACAGGGATCAGCAAGTAGTTTTATGTGGGGTCCGAAAACTGTGAGTCAATTTTAAGGAGATTATTAAAAAACTAATAATAATTAAGTCATCATTACCATTTCAGCCCTTTGTTATTCACTGCTGGACGTAGTCCTCCCTCATATTTCGCCACTAAGGGCGGTCTTGTGCCATCCGCATCCAACGACTCCCAGCAACCTTCACCTGGTCGTTGGTCCACCTGGTAGGGGGCAATCAACACTTCGTCTTCCGATACGGGGTCGCCACTGGAGAACCTTTCTTCCCCAACGGTGATCGGTTATTAATAATTAAGTGTTGCCTATTTATTGTATGGTTTATCTTTAAAATAGAATAAGTATTACGTTATATTCTATGTGGCTTAAAAATATTAATTCAATAAAGGTATAGTGTACCTTATCTATATAACTAATCCCACCACACATTCCCACCATTGTAACTCCTGTAAGCCAGGATCCACAATGGTCTCCATAAATGACACCAAGGTTTGACCCTCACGCAGTCCCAGGATATGATTTTAATTGTCTTGGAACCCGCAACAAATTTAATTAGAAAAGGTTAAAGAGGAGTTGGAAAGAGTGATTCCACTTACCTCTTAAGCAAAGCGGGAGACAGGAAAACAAAATGACTAGTCAGCCAATAATTAAAGAGGTGTACGGCTACGATAAGTGCAGCCGTACGGCACCACGGATACGGAAGAGCTTAACGGGGCCTATATGTGAGCGTTAAGATTGATTTTTACAGTAGGTATGGCAGAAACGCATGAACGCGTGGAAATTTTCTCGAGTTGCCACAAGGTCCGTATAGTATATACTATTATTTATTATTATCCTTATCTACATATTAATTTAAACTTAGTATACATATAATATTTGGCGGTCCGAGGTTCGATCTTTAGCGGACAGACCACGGTCCGCCTGTTACCGACCTAACCTAGAATGTTGTTTTTATCATATTTGGTCTCTCTTTTTAACCGACTTCAAAAAGAAGGAGGCTTCAAACCGTGTCATTGAATTTCTAGCACACATCATAATTATATTTAATATAAAAAATAATAGGTAATTCGAATAATACAAGAAATGTGATATTGTAAGTTGGCAAATAAATATTATAATTTGTAAATACATATATTATATAGCTTCATTAATTGATTAGTTGCGCCAGTGACGGAAAAGTTAAGGAGTGAAAGGTTGACATGCTATGGACATGTGATGAGACGGAATGAAAGTAATGTTGTGAGGAAAGTTTTAAGTATGAATGTTAAAGGCTTTAGGGTTAAGGGAAGACCGAAGAAAAGATGGATGGACTGCGTGAAACATGACATGGGTGGAGAAGGAGTGACCACAGAGATGACGTCTGATAGGGTTGTATAGAGGGAGGAGACATATTACGTCGACCGCAAATAAATTAGGACAAGAGCAAGTTGATGATGATGATAGCTTGATTAATAAGAGCATTAATATTGTATAGGTTCAATAATATTATCATTTGAATTAAATAGTCATTTTATTTATGGTTTTTTAGTTGATGTAGTTATGAAGTCGGTTTATACTTTTTATATATTACACATACACACACATATTTTTTTGCCATATAATCGTAAAAGTTATTTAAAATAGGTTAATAAACAAAACCATTATCAGTATTTTCTTCTAGTTTGGTCCACAAAGCAGTACTTTTCTCTTATAACCAATTTACAATTACCCTGACATCTCTCTAGAGTCCTATTATATTTTTTCCGCTCCTACTTTCGTTTGATTAAGTTCATTGCGGGGTAGGATAATTTAAACTCCCCCGAGAGAGGTAAGCGAAGTTTAAATATCCCAAACAGTCATTATGGTTAGAAAAAATACCAACGTGTAAATTGAATATTAATAAATAATTAAATAATAATGTTTAATATTTTTGCTAGGTTTCAGTAGGTATTTTCTTATATTTTATAAGCCTGTCGCTTTTAAAAACGCTATAGAATATAATCTATATAATATATTTTTTTTTTCAACACCACCCTGCACTAAGCAAATAATCCTTGTCTTGCGGCGGACTTTACAAACATGGACTTCACGCAGACAAATTACACACAAACTCAGAACAATATTTTATAAATCGCAAGTATTTTCCTGTATGGGAATCGAACCCACGGCGTTAGCACGGAAGTTTGATATCTTACCACTACATATAAATATAAATTACTCTGGCAAACTTTGTTCTAACTGACCATCATTTTATACTCAAAATTGCTCCTATAGTCGTCGAGAGCAAACTTTATTTGAACAAGCTTAAGCCGAGCGTGACGGACTCAAACTCATTCAAAACTCACAACATAGACTGCACAGATAGCGTAGTGGTTAAAATACCGATCTTCAATACCAGTGTCGTGGGTTCGATGCCCACACAGGACAATACTTTGTGTAATCCACAAAGTATTTTTCTGAGTCTGAGTGTAATTTGTCTAAGTTAATTGTATATTCTTAAAGTCCCCCGCAATACAAGGATTATTTCTTTAGTGCAGGGTGGTGACTTTTCTCGCCGCACAGCGAAGAGAGGTGTTTGCAGGGTGGGTCTATGCGGTCTCGCGCCGCCTCTTCCGTCACCCCGGACCGATTTGGCGAGGCGAGACCACCTCCATAGTCCACCGCAAAAAAAAAAAGGTGGTAACTTTTTAGAAAAGTATGTAAGATAGGATAGAAAGGAAGGGTGTAGGATGTAGGTACTGGAGGAGACCGAGACTAACCTACCTATACCAGATTGGTAACGTACTGAAGGTAGATGGAGTCAAGAGTCTCCGAAACCGGCGAGCGTGTATGAAGAGAATTATGTATGTTGAGGAAGCGAGTGAAATATGCAGAGATAGAGTTCTCTAGCACTCTGTTCTCTCTGCCTAATCTGCAAGGGATATGACGTGATGATATGTATTGTATGTACTTTAAAAAAAATATATGCCTAAAGAAATTTTCACTAAAAAAGTATCTATGGCGATAAAGATATTATATAGTGCTAGTAAAAAAAATATAATCGTTTAACACAAGCAATTATGAGCATAAGAGGCCATTATCTAAATGAAAATATGTTGATTTTTGTTATAAATGTATGTATCTTGTGTATACAACGTTATCTTAAATACCTGTCGCTTGCAACAAGATTGTGTGTTACTGGTTTAATTTTAAACGTTATACTTTGGACAAGTTATTTTTTTAATGACCATTAAAAATATTATATCTTTAAGTTAAGTATATTTGGCTATAATAAACATCATCCTCGTGGGAAGATAGTAAGTGTCAAAAAAACCTTCTTCTTCTTCTCCTTATATATTGGCAATCAGCTACATATACGAGCTATTGGTGCCAGTGTCAAGTTATAAATATTTACACGTTTTTAGTCTTTCAAGTTAGTCATTGTCTAAGTCAAATTGTCGCCATTAACAGTGCAATGGCCACACTGTTAATGGTATCTTGTGGGAATTTTGATGAAAAACGAAAACATTGTAAAGCACTTTTATATGATATTCACTACATCCCAGTAGTTCCGCCGCTTTATATTACATAAAATGCCATTAAAATTATCTAATATAACACATTAAAACACTAAGATATCAAATATAATACAAGAGCACCACATGACGTTTTCAAATGCCCGTCAAAAGTCCTCAAAAAAAACCTAGTAATCAACAGAAGAATTGTCAGAAGCAGTCTCTATATGTCAAAAAATCATAAGATGAATTAACAGGAGGATTTTCAGAGGTATTCTCTTAAAACACCAATTGCGATCACAAAACTTATTTTTATTTATTGCTACTGATGGTAGACTAGCGGTGGTAAAGGAATACCAATAGTGGTAAACGAGTACTCGTTTAGGGGTACCCCTTAAAGGTCAAAATTTACAAAACTCATTTTTTTTGCGGTGCTTATAAATATGGCTCTCCCAAATCGGTCCGGAGCGACGGAAAAGACGGCGCGCGATTCTACAGACCCACCCTATAAAGCGCCTCTATTCGCCGTGTGAGCAGACCACCGGAACCCGATCTTTGTCTTCGGTGGCAGCCTAATAAGACCTGCTGTAATGTGTGGATGTTGGATAACAAAAGCGATAGATGAGAGACAACTGCATGTAACGGAGATGCGAATGTTGAGATGGATATGTGATGTGACCAGAATGGATAAAATAAGAAATGAACATATTAGAGGAAGTTTGAAAGCTGCTGTGCTTTAGCTGCGTGGTAGTGGCTACGAATACTACCAACCCTTACTTTGCCCGTGGATGTCGTAAAAGACGACTAAGAGCCTTATAACAACCTGGGCCAACTACATCTGATGCCGTTTGGTCAATAATTACATTCCGAAGGTGGGTTGACGTCTGGCAAGCGGCCGGTCATAAAACTATTGCCAATAACTTTTACAATATGTACTATGAAAGAAGAGTACATATTGTATCGACCCCAAGTAATTGGGATAAGTGTAGGAGAATGATGATGGCTAACATGGTATGGACATGTGATGAGACGGAATGAAAGTATGAGGAGATTTTAAGTATGAATCTTAAGGGTATAGAAAGACAAAAAAAAAGAAGACGTTAGTGAAGTGACATGAATGGACAGAGACAGAGTGAAGACTGTATGGAAGAAAAGGACATATTGCGTCGATCCCTATAAATTGGGATAATGGCAGAGTATACGAGTGAGCAGCAAACCTGATAGTAAGTGTGACTGCCGCTCATACTTACACCCATCGTGCCAGAAAATTAATTTACTGAAATGTAATACAAAAGATTATGATCCCAAAAGTAGCATCGGATCATTAATTAACTACTAGAGCAGCCATCACTTCCTGTCGATTGTAATATTGTACCTCTCTCTGAGGGCCTGTGCCCAACAATAGACATCGAAAGGTTGATAGATACATTATTAAGTCACTCTTCACAAAGACGTTAATTAAAAAAAAAAAATTAAATGTCAGAGAAAGTTCTCAATTTTAAATAAAGCTTTTTATATGAGTTAAGCAACTCGTGAATGTTTGATCAAAGTGTCGGAAGTTAAAAAGCTTCACTGTTTTCTATTCGAACCGTATTTAAATTTGTGTTTTAATAATACTTGAGCATTATAATTAAAATAACACTCAATAAAATATTAATTAATATTTCATATTAGGCGCTTAACTTGTTGTTTCATTCACGAGATAGTTTGTATATGATACATTATATTTATTTGTTGTGTGGTAGCAGCTTAGAATACTACCAACCCTTGCTTTGCTCGTGGATGTCGTAAAAGACGACTAAGAGCTTTATAACGACCTGGGCCAACTTCACCTTATGCCGTTTGGTCAAAAATTACATTCCCAAAGAGCTTTGATATCAGGCAGGCGGCCGGTCATAAAACCATTGCCAGTAACTTTGTGTAATATGTACGATGGAAGCAGATTATTCTTTATACTATAAGCTAAAACAGTGAAACTTAAATCAAAATCAGTCCAGCCATTTCAGAGATTAACTGAAACAAACAAGCGGACAATTTTTTTTTTTTTTTTAAATACCTACCGTATATACGTACGGCGGGCGTCCTCGCGCCAGGTGGCTATCTCGCTCAACGATGGGGAGCCACCTTCGTCGCGCACTGATGTAATCCGCCGGTAGAGGTCAGAGAGCATCTCCGCCTATAGGTCCCACGGGGGTCTCCCGGCCAGTAGGCATGCCGCCTCGGTCGATACCGTGCGATACCCGCGAATGGCTC
Source organism: Lymantria monacha (assembly GCA_905163515.2). NCBI lineage: Eukaryota > Metazoa > Arthropoda > Insecta > Lepidoptera > Erebidae > Lymantria > Lymantria monacha. The sequence goes on along the minus strand of LR991107.1, from coordinate 4,521,428 downwards.
TGACCGACATGGCTCTCTGTGGTCTCCACAGAACAGCCCTGAGCTGGGCGTTCAGAGCCCTCGCCCACACGGGTGCGCCGTACATGGGCATCGAACGGATCACCCCGCATACAGCCGTCAGCCCTCGAAGCTGGGTCCGCCCACGTTTGGCATGAGCCGTGATAGGGCGGACGCCGTGTCGACCAGCCGGGGAGCAATTCGGTGAAAATGCTCCCGGAACCACCATCGCCCGTCGAGCACCAGATCCATGTACTTCATATGAGCCTGGATACTGATCTGGATGGAGTTGACGACTAACGAGGCGCCGATTGGCAGTCTTACGCGTGGCCCATGGAATAATAGGGCTTCCGTCTATTCTAGTCCGTCTATTTAAGACCATCCTGGGCCCCAGCGCCTCGATTTGCATGACCATCTCCTCGTGAATGTGAGCAAAACCAAAATAATGGTCTTTGAAAGAGATAAAACCAGAACAGATGTAAGAGTAACAATAGGTAATAATGTACTAGAGCAAGTGGATGAATTTGTATATCTTGGATGTGGATTTAGCCGAGATGGAAGGTACACCACTGATATAGAGCGAAGAGTGAATGCGGGAAATAGAGTGAACGGAGCGTTGGGGCAACTTCTCGGCAGCCACCACCTCAGCCAGAAGGCACGTGTAGCAATACATAACGCAGTGCTTGTCCCAACATTACTGTATGGAAGCGAGAGTTGGGTATGCAGAAAAGAGTATGATAGTAAAATTAATGCGGTCGAAATGCGATCTCTGCGGAAAATCTGTGGAGTTAGGCTGACCGACCGCATTCGTAACGACGACGTAAGAGAGCGAGTAGGTATGAAAGAGAGTATTGGTGTAAAGATGCGAAAGGGAATGCTCCGATGGTTCGGACATGTGGAAAGAATGCCGAACGAACGCCTGGTTAAGAAGATATACAATGCGAAAGTGGAAGGATGTAGGTACCGAGGGAGACCGAGACTAACCTACCTAGACCAGATCGGTCATGTACTGAAGGAAGGTGGAGTCAAGAGTCTCCGAAACCGGCGAGCGTGTATGAAGAGAATTATGAATGTTGAGGAAGCGAGTGAAGTATGCAGAGATAGAGTTCTCTGGCACTCTGTTCTCTCTGCCTACCCTGCAAGGGATATGGCGTGATGATATGTATGTATGTATGTATGTATCTCCTCGGTGCCGAGAGTGGCCAGGCTCGCCACTTCTTTGAGTGTCCTGCCCCGGGCTGTGACGAGCGTAGCATAGCATATCAAGCTCAGCCCGGGGGGGAGACTCCCTCTCAACGCCCAGTCGTACCCGATGTCCCAAAGAGTCGGCCCCAGAACCGACCCCTGTGGAACACCGCACGACATGGGCGTCCGCACAATGTCCCCTGCGGGACCCGCGCAGAGGACACTGCGCCCCTCCAAATAGTCCGCCACCAGCCGCCTCAGATACAAGGGCACCCCATGAAATCGGAGCGCCTCCCTGATGCAGCTGAATGGCAGACTATTGAATGCGTTGGCGATGTCCAGCGACACCGCCAACAGCACTCCTCCGCCGGTGACAGCCTCCCGGTCTTGATCTGGCGAAGCCATGACCGGGGGCGTGTGTTCCGACTGCCGTGGCAACAGCTCCTCGACCACCCTACAGAGGAAGTCGGGCTGGAGGGTCTCGGTGAGGGGGGGGCCTGCGCGTGAAGCTTGTTCAGCGACGCGCGATACGGGTGACCCCAGGGGTCACAGTGGAGACCGTCCAGCATCTCCTGCCAATTCGCACCCTTGGCGGCTCGGATGGCCAGCCGAAAGGCAGTCCGCGCACTGCGGTACGCCTCGTACAGCTGGCCCTCCCGCTCAGCGTCGCGGTAACGCCGCCGGCTGCGGGTGTAGGACCTTCGGGCACTGATACACGCCGCAAACCCATTATATACCTATCGGAGTCGTAAAATACGGTTGAGGATTCACCAGGAGAGCAACACTTTTTTTAAGCAGTTGGGATATTTATAACATCAATTTTGATCGCCAATCTATCTATCAAACATGGCGATTATAGCATTTTCTCTCTTAATAGGCATGTCGTTATATCTATACAAAGAATATTAATAACCAGATCGAACCATCCATCAGTCCTTAAAAGTTTAGTACTGAATAAAGACTTCTCCGGAGAATGCCAATTACATACAACGTCTTAGTCAACTTTTAAAATGTCATCAGAACATCTAGTGAAGAGGACTGATGTTTTATTGCTTATGGTGGTAAATCAGTAGGCAGCATAGCTGATGGTAACTGTAACTGCAGCTCATGGACCTTTGTAGTACCAGGGGTATAGCTAGCCGGCCACCGAAGACAAAGATCGGGTACCGGTGGTCCGCTCGCACGGCGAAGAGAGGTGTTTGCAGGGTGGGTCCATGGGGTTGCGCGCCGCCTCTTCCGTCGCCCCGGGCCGACTTGCCGGGGCGCGACCACATCCATGGTCCCACCTTGCGATAAAAAAAAAGAAAATGTGGTATAGCTGGCCGCTGTTTATCAATATTTAGCTATATCCTTGGTATTGCAAAGGTCCATGGGCGGCAGTAACACTTACCATCACGTGTGTTTCTTGCTCGTTTGCTACCATGAGCAGTAAAAAAAAATAACGAATTTATGTTTCGTACCAATGCAACAATGACTCATTTATTAAAAAAAATAAGAATTAAAACGAAATTCATTGTTAAAAACTAATTTAATTAAAATTCAGATAATACCAAACCAATTAAGAGCAGGAAATGTACATGGCTTATTATATTTTAACGTTATTAATTGATAACCTTGCACTATCGATAGTCTTAAAAATGATCTTTGGTATAAAATTGTAAAAAGCCACACTAATGAACATAGTCGGCAAAATATTAAACAAAAAAAATAATGTATAAAATTATGAAAAAAAAAAGTAATAATTTATATAATTAAGGACGCCATTTTCATTAAACTTCACGAGGAATTCTTTTTCAGTTTAAAATACTGGACTTTTTATTATATAGATCTCAATTATTGCCCATATGCAACATTGTGAGAGAAATTTATCTAATATATCACTTTCATCATTCTCCTACTTTTATCCCACTTGAGGTCGATACAATGTGTGCTCTTCTTTCATAGTACATATTCTAAAATTTATTGGCTATAGTTTTATGATCGGCCGCTTGCCAGACTAGATGTCTCTCGTCATCTCTCTACTTGGGAATGTAATTGTCGACCAACCCACTTTAGGAATGTAATTGTAGACCAAACGGCATCAGATGGAGTTGGCCCAAGTCATTATAAGGCACTTAGTCGTTTTTCGTCGTCGTAGCCGCTACCACACAGCATATCTTAATTTATCTTTTATGACATCCACGGTTAAGAAAGGAGACGGTGAATTAATTTCTTTTCCACTATCACTCGGAAATATACTGAACAAATAGGGGTAACTGGAGTAGTGCCACACTCTCGCAGAAGATCGACGTCTGAGTAATGGCAATGTGCTATTGCGCTTCGTTCGGTGAGTGAGAGAGCCGGCAGCCCAACTGGGTGGGTTTGGAGATTGTAATGATAGGCAGCGGCCTAGCTATACCCTTGGTATAGCAAAGGTCCATGAGCGGCAGTGACCATTAGGTGTGCTGCTTTTTCGTTTGCCACCATAAGCAATAAAAAAAAGACTTAATATGCGTCCTTATTTAGGCTTAACAGATTAAAGTTTGACGTAACCAAATTAATACAAAGTGTGTTTAACGTGTTTTAAGTTTTCAATTAACATAGACCGCTCCAGGTGAGGTCATACAAAGCATACCTCTGTCAAGTGCTACCCTCAATAGGCGAAGAAGAGATACTTGGCGGTTTAGGCTTCACTTGAGGTCCTACGTTACCCTTATGTCAATGTGGATGATAAAGGGCCTAAAATAGGATTTTATTATGCTAGTGTATTGAATTTTAAACAAATATCGCTTTTAATACAATGAAATAGATTTTTATATTAAGTACCAGCAAGAAGTAGGATATATATTTTTTAAGAGATATCATTCTGCACTAAGGATATAACCCTTGTATTGCGGGGGACTTTACAAACATATATTAACGCAGAATAATTACACCTAGTCTAAGAATGACAATTTGTGGGCCTCACAAAGTATTGTCTGCGTAGGAATATAACTCACGGCATTGGCACGGAAGGTCATTATCCACGTCCCTCAACCACTACGCCATTTGTGCAGTCGAAGTAAAAAAAATAATCGTGCAAGATTAAGATTGTGAACTAATATATCAAATCAAATTCAATTACATATCAAAAAATATAAAACATAACTGACTATGAGAGAAAGAGGGAAAGAAAATGTGTGCTCGCACTTCTCTCTCTCTTGCCCCTACAGTAATATACAAAACGTAACTTTCTCTCTCTTTCTATCTTCACTAAATTATATCTCCCTCTCAACTTTTGTTCGCCTCGCCCGATCACACTTTTCGTAACGTCCTCCTCATGCATTCACTAGTTTACTCCCCGAGTCAAACGTGCGTAAAGAAGTTTTACTTCGAAAAGCTCTGGTTGAAATGATGATGTCACAATATTGTCACATTTTTTATTTTAATAAAAATCATGGTCCATGTGTGCTCTGTAATAGCGACTACAAATACTATCAACACTTACTTTGCTCGTGGATGTCGTAAAAAACTACTAAGAACTTTGTATCGACCTGGGCCAATTCCATCTGATGCCGCTTGGCCAGCGGTTATATTCCCAAGAGAGACCCAAGAGCCGACGTCGGACAGGCCGGTCATAAAACTATTACCAATAACTTTTACAATATGTACTATGAAAGAAGAGTAGGTACATATTGTATCGACCCCAAGTAATTGGGATAAGAGTAGTAGAATGATGATGATTTATACAACGGAATAATCTCAAAATATTACAAAATTTGTGTACTAACTGTACTAAGATGTGAACGAAACCGCGTGCAAAGTGCTAAGTTAGTTGAAATCAATACAGTATCACTATACATACATACATAGACATTATATATATTGAAACAGCAATCAGTCGACACTTACGTTGGACCATATAAAATTACAGCTTTTTTTTCTATCACCATAAAGTTGGAAGTATTTTGGGATAATATCTATAAATTATTTTTAATAGGAATTCTTATTTATGTTTACGAAAATTTTTCTCACAATACTTATCAAATGATATGGCTATTTGAATATTATTATCCCCTAATAGTACAAGATAAGTAAATACAGGGTGGAAGTGGACTGCTCCCGAAAACAAAGACATGTAACCCTACTAGTCCTACTTGTAATCCCCGTGGGACATAGAGGCGGAGATGCTCTCCGACCTCTACCGGCGGATGACCTCACTGCGCGACGCAGGTGGCTGCCCATCGCTTAGCGAGATAGCCACCTGGCGCGAGGACGCCCGCCGAGACGTCATCGCTCGCTGGGCTACGCGGCTGGAGAGGCCTAGGCACGGTGTTCTTACCGTAGAGGCTCTCCGGCCCGTATTGACGGAGTGGATGGAATGGCGGCACGGAGTCCTCTCTTTCCGGTTAGTACAGGTGTTGTCGGGGCACGGGTGCTTCAGCAAATACCTGCACAAGATCGCAAGGAGGGAGTCGACTCCGTCCTGCCACCAGTGCGGCAGTGACGAGGACACGGCGCAACACACGCTGGAGGGCTGCGTGACCTGGGCCCGGTAACGCTGTGACCTCGTCGCTGTCATCGGTGCCGACCTGACGCTGCCGGTTGTCGCGAAAGCGATAGTCGACAGCGTCAGGAACTGGGACGCGGTCGCCGCCTTCTGCGAGGCTGTCATCTCGCAGAAGGAGGCCGCGGAACGGGTCCGGGTGGATTCCCGGGACCCGGGCCGCCGCCAGCGGCCGCGGTGGCACAGGTGCGAGTATCTGCGCCTGATGCCGCCCTAACCGAGGCTTCGGGTGCTCGGCCAGGGAATTGTCCGGTCACCCGACGTGAGGCCACCGCGTGAGGACGACGCCTAAAGCTGTCGGGGCATCGACATGAGAGGAACCCGCAAGGGTATACCGCCGGGCGGGCCACCGAAGTCAAAGATCGGGTACCGGTGGCCCGCTCGCACGGCGAAGAGAGGTGTTTACAGGGTGGGTCCATGGGGTTGCGTGCCGCCTCTTCTGTCGCCCCGGACGATTTGTCGTGGCGCGACCACATCCATAGTCTACCTTGAGGGAAAAAAAAAGTCCTACTTATAATGATAGGCTAAAAAAATAATCGACTCGGACGAAAAAAATATTTTTTTTTTACCACGCGAGGTCATTGAACTCTTGAACATATGATCATGAATTTTGAATAGATTGCGTCTTTTCTTATCTGAGTAACGTTACGTATTTTTTGTGGAATTATCGTTACATGGCACTGTCCTAATACAATGGAATGTGAGAAAAACTTAAAATTCGTTGTGAACAAAAAACATTTTTTTCATCCGAATCGACTTTTTTCTAGCCTATCATTACAAGTAGGACTAGTAAGGTCACTTGTCTTTGTTTTCGGGAGCGGTCCACTTCCACCCCGTATATAAAGAAGGTCAGTGAGTGTGAAAAAGCAATACTTTTCAATGTGCCTCCGTGATAAATATTGCACTTAAAATATTATTGGCAATAATAAATAAAACAACATTTTGATAATAAAGAAATTTAAAGAAAATTTCCATCCGTCTCAGCTCATATATGTCCCACTGTTGGGCTCGAGATTACTCCATAATGGGAAGAAAATTGACCTACTATACCACGCTGTTCAGACATACTGGTATAGCGTTTTGTTTCGAGTTTTCCTTCTCTTGCATATATGTTATATGCGTTTTATTTTCGTTATCGTCATCTCTTACGATCATCCACGGGTAAGTTAGGTGGTGGTGAGTTGTATTCTTACTCCGTCACCACACGGATAAACAGAAAATTTCAACAACACTTTATTTTTATCTAATTCGGATTTGAACCTAGAGCTTCAACTTTTGGTAATCACATATTTATTATACCTTTGATCATTGGTCTTTATAATGTAATCCATATTATCTAAATATAATCCATCCAATAGTCCATAAATATCCACTGTTGGACATAAGCTTCCCCACGAATATCACTCGGAATGGATGATGAAGAATCTTAAAATACATAATAATATTATGGATAATAATAAGATCATATATCAAAAGGCGATAAAAAGAATTAATAATTCCCGACAAATTTAAGAAAAACTCACAACATATTCACCCTACAATTACGTCAACACATTTATGAAGTGTCTGGTTTAGGTGGCTGATTATCAGCTGAGTGATAAGGGGCTCCCCCCACCCCACCACGAGTATCGAGCGAACCCGTATAAATGCATGATTAGAATGTTGCTTCATTAGATGTAGTTGTTCCGTAATTGTTTGGAGTCTTCAAAATATGGGAGATTGAAGAGATTCTACCCTATATTTATTAAAAAAATAGAATAATTTATATGATTATCCCTTATCGTACTTTTAGACATAACTCGTAAAAGAGGAGTAAGATATATAATATCTATGTACGTGTGGTGACGGAGTAAGAATACAATTCACCACCCCCTATCTCACCTGTGGGTGATCGTACGAGACGACTAAGGGACATAAAACGCATATAACATCTATGTGAGAGAAGAAAAACTAGAAACAAAACCCTATACCAACACGTCTGACCAGCGTGGTATAGTAGGTCAATTACCCTCCCAGTGGAACTATATTATATAACAAGCTTTTTGGGGAAAAATGTATATGAGCTGAGATGATGAGATAATCCATGTAAGAGAAGGAAAACTCGAAATAAAACCCTATACAAACCCGTTTGATTAGCATGGTATAGTAGGTAGATTAATTACCATTTTATTTTGGAGGAGGTTCGACCTCAGCAGTTGGACCTATATTGAGAGAGATGGTAATGATGATGATCTACCTTTCACCCCCGTACAGTGATGGACCAAGAATACAAGATGTGCTTACGTTTACTTAGAGGTACTTTTAGGTTACTTTAGATTAGAATAAACCGGCTGAGTGTGTACCAGTTTTCCTGAAAAACTCGCAATAATAACTTTGCTCAGCAATGCCCCTCCCACCAGCCTGCCCTCTTATTTATTGGCTATATTGTCAAATTTGCTTCCTATATCCTTCTTCCGCATTGCATAGAAATCAATCTCTTGCAAACGCCTCTCTCGCAAAAATTTAATTGGAAAAAATAAAAGACAATCAAAATCGTTTTCTAGAACTGCCTTCTTTTTTTTGCCGCGAGCTATGGTCTGGTCACACCCCGCTAGATCCATCCGGGGCAACAGAAGAGGCGGCGTGTGACCCTATAGACTCGCCCGGCAATGCGCCTCTCATCGCCTAACGAGCGGGCCACTGGAAGCCGATCTTTGTCTTCGGTGGCCCGCCAAGCTTTCTAGAACTGCCTCAGAGTTATCTATTGTGTATCCTGGTTTTTAGGAGTTACAATACTGTATTAACATGTGGTAAGATTAGTCCTAATTAAAAAAAAAGCCTTGCAAGTATGGTGATTATATAACAAGCTTTTTGGGGAAAAATTTTTTGCAATACCTGTTTACGCAACGAAAGATTTTGAAAAGTTGAGTTTCTATTATGCTATATTTTTCTGGCAACCCTTAAAATTTTAGAATACTCTCAATTAACCAACGAAAGGCGGCGTTTAATTAAAATAATTATAAAATTATTAAAAATTGACCACACGCATCAAAAAAATCGTTAAATTATCCGAATAGTCGATTAGTTCCGATGTAATAGACGAGTAGTCGATAATAGTCGATTTAAAATTAGTTTCGGAACTAATTCAGTTTTGCGTGTTGGCATTCATTACAGTTAGTCAATTAGTCGTTTGGAATTTTTGGAAGTAGCTACCGAGTCTTTTACGCTGATATATTATAGCATTGTATCACGCTATTATTTCTAAGAATATAACAAATCTTTATTGATCAAATACAAGCTGTTTTAAGTACTGGTGCAAATTATTTTTATAGACATTTTATACCCTCGTTCAGTGGGATAATTCATCATCAATACCATCATTCCAGCTCATACACGTCCTGCAGCTGGGCTCGAGGCTCTCACATAATAGGAAGGGCATTGATACTATACCACGCTGGATAGAAGAGTTCCTATCGGGTTTTATTTCCTATTTTTCTTCCCTTGCTTGTGATCTATATATCATATCTTTATAGTTTTACGACATCCAAGGGCTAGAAAGGGGTTGGTGAATTTATAATCTTACTCCGTCACTACACGGAGAATGGAGGGTAATTAATGTGATTAAAATAATTAAATTAAATTAAAATTTAATTTGAATGCTGAACGAACGTCTGTTTAAGAAGATATGCAATGCGAAAGTGGAAGGATGTAGGTACCGGGGGAGACCGAGACTCAACTACCTAGACCAGATCGGTCATGTACTTGAAGGAAGGTGGAGTCAAAAATCTCCGAAACCGGCGAGCGTGTATGAAGAGAATTATGAATGTTGAGGAAGCGAGTGAAGTATGCAAGGATAAAGTTCTCTGGCACTCTGTTCTCTCTGCCTATCCTGCAAGGAATATGGCGTAATGATATGTATGTATATATGTATGTAAAATAATTTAATTCTGGCGAAATGTTGGCATCAACCTCAGTGTACCCCTTTTTTGTGGCAGGTTATGGTCAGGAAAAAATTCAACCCACCTATTTGGGTCGGCGTATGGTCTTGTAATTTACCGTATCTTTTCCTTGTCGTCATTGGACTTAACTACCGGTCCCAATTCTTTGGTGTCGAAGGCCCACCCCGTCCATTCTACCCCTTCAAAGAAGACGTGACTATAAAAAAAAAATTACAGTATTATTATTAAGTTAACCGTTTACGGTTCTACACGATCGCAGCAGATGTGCAAGATAAACAGGACACGCGCCTGCTGACTCACGACTGCGCGGGCGCAAGTACTGACGATTACAAAAGTGCTTTATTTCCTTATTTTTCTTTTTTCCTGAAATTAAGCAATAAGTCTCTCCTTTTTCTCTGAGTTGGTAGAGAGAGTTCGCTGCTCTAGTATTTATAGGGACCGCCATATTTAAAAATTATTATAGTATTCGTAGCTAGTAGCACTACAATTTATGATTTCTTCTTCAGTTCTCACACCGGAAGCACAACTGGGTGGGTTTGTGGTTTATATTGGTAGACATCGGCCTAGCTATACCCTTGGTAGTGCAAAGGTTCATGGGCGGAACTAGCACTCACCATCGTAAACCTGATGCTTGCTCTTTTGCCACCATAAGCAATAAAAAAAATGTAGGTTAAGGAACTGTAATAAATCACTTCCTTAAAATACATTTTTTGAAAATTCCTTTTTTAAAAAACGAAAATTTTGGAAATTTTGCTTTATCTTACAATTACACGAAAAACGTTCGATTGAAGAGGGCTAATAAACCAGGTAGTAAAATGGTATAGATATAAATTTTATTTAAGTTTTGGCAATCAAAATTGAAAACGTATGATCCAGCAGATAAAAAAAGAGCAACTTTCATAAGAATAAAAAACAATAAAAGCAAAGTTTATACTTTGCTCGATTAATAAGTTTTGAAATTTTGAGACTTTTATAGACGCTTTTATATATATTATTTTAACGGATACTGCTTTAAAAAAAAATTGTTTTGTAGATTTGTATTTTTTCATAAAAATTAATGTTTTTAATATATTTTATTAATTTTCATTTATTTATTCAAAATTCCAAGTGGATTCCCCTATCCTCAGCATTACCTCAGTAATTGATAGTGTAGTACAAATATCCTAATTACTAAATCACTAAATGAGCCAATGCAAATTTTCTTTTTATTTCTTTCAACTGACTAAAACAGGCAAATGGCTTTAACAATATTAAAAAATAAAGTTGTTCTACAGTTAGACTGAATATAAAAATATTGATTTTTGATCATCATCAAATATTCTGGTACAGTAACTTATTTTATTATTATACACAAAAATCTCCTTATTGAAATTTAAAAAACATGGTGTCAATAATACATTAAAAAATCTGAGTGTGTCAACTCTCAGTCCATGTAAGATTACGGTATCTTACTACCTCCTATTGGCATTCTGAATCACCAGACAGGTATTGGACTGAAAACACAATAAAAACTTACAACAAGTGAGAATCAAGACAAATTTTCAAAAAGAAAGTGACGCTCAAAACACTCATTTCATATATTTCTTTTAATTTTTTTATCACTACTTTATTTCAAATATTTACTGTTTTAGTAGCAATAGATACTCGTTCTTACATATCACGGTTCATGAAATACATCTTGCTAATAGACAATCGAATGGATGGATAGACACACTGACAGCGGCCGCTTAGTAGCAAAGTTACGTTCAACGCCCAAGGTTCCGTAGGTACAAAAATTAAAAAAAGATCAAAAAAGATTATAATTCTTCTACGAAGTTCTACTGTAAACTAAAATCAAGGATAGCACGTACATATAAATAAAGGTTTATAAATCTTCGTTAAGTCACTGAGTTTTACGGCCAACCTACTTCGCCCCACCTTTGCAGACAAACAAAATGGCGACTAATGGTAATTGTTGACCTAGTTCCACAGAATATGAATAAATATACACTTTTGGAGTTTTTTATGTTTTATTTATTACTATATTCTTGTGGTATACCCATGGTAAAAAAGATGAGAATATTCTATAATTTTACCCTAACACATATGTATTAAAAAAAAATATGACTAACTTCATTAAGACATTGAATAACTAAAATAGCAGACAAACCAATCTAGTTAAGATTTTTCACCAACAAAATTTAGAATATATTAATGATTTCTAATCGGAAATAAAATTACTTTTACGAATTCTATCGCGTTTATATTTGAGTTTTAATTTCCCGATGTTTCGAACTTTAAAATAATCATGGTCACGGGAGGACTAAGATGTCTTACGTCCAATATGTCATTGTTATTACAGAAATTTACATCTACCCTATAAGATATTAAATTTTGACCCACACTTTTACTACAAATTAATACAATTTTATTGCCCGTACAAAAAGAAAATGATTCTATATATAATTTTGATTTGATTTGATTTGCAAACCAAAAAATATATTTCCTAAATGAATTGAAGACCCTATGAATTTTTAGATTGGTTTTATTTTTATTATTTCTTATAATCGTATCTAATACGTTTCATGAGATAGATATTGACAAACAACAAAGGCCTACTTAAGTTAAGTTAGGTTTTTTTAGCAACCTTTAAGTATGAAATACTAAAAAGGATTTAGAACTTCTAAAATAAAAATAAACTGCAATCACTTCAGGTATACATTAACTTTTATACAATGCCATTAATGACAATCGCCCCAGCAGCCTCTTTTCTTGGTAGGCTATGTTCTGGCGCACCAGTACCGATTACTTCACTAAGTGTGGCGCGTGGTCCCATAACCTACCGTACTCCCTCCCCATCGCCATTGGGCCGGCCACTGGTACCGCTTCTTTGAAATCCGTGGCCAGCCCGGTGGACGCCAGCAGCCTACTGATAATGGTAAATTATAACTGCAGCTATAAACTTCAACAATAGCTCAACGAACGAAATAAAATACCAAATTGCTCCTAAATAAACGATGATTTTCTACAAAAGTGTACTACTTCGTACGAACCGGCCCATTTATGGCAGTAAGAAGAAAACTATCAACAGCGTAGCCTACTTTTATAAATAATTAATGTAAAACTATATTCTCAACGTGACATATTAATTATACAATATACCAACCACATCAACCTAGGCCAAATCCACATGATGGCATCTGTCAACAATAACATCCTTAAGCAGCGTTGCCATCAGACAGCTGGCTGATTAATAAACTATTGACACTTTTACAATATATACGATGAAAGAGGAGAACATATTACTTCAATCCTAAGTAATTGGGATAAGAGCAGGATAATGATGATGTTACCCACATCATGAGGGTTATAAGTTAATAAATAATACTACAGCAAGACCAAGACTCCAAATAAAACGCTATCCTCAGCTCTCTGGTCAAAAATGAAGACAAAATGTAAATAATATAATTAATAAAAGTCGTGGCATAGGGAACGACTAAGGGATATAAAACGAATATAACATCTATGCAAGAGAAGGTAAACTAGAAACAAAATACTATACCAAACATGCTTGACCAGTGTGGGAGAGAAACTGACCTACAGTTTCTCTTCCATTATGGAGAAGGCTCGAGCCCAACAGTTGGCAAATATGAGCTGCGATGATGATTTTGATTACCATTAAAAACAATTTTTATTAACATTTCATCATATGAACTCATTCATGTCTCGCTGTTGACTGTTGAGTTTGAACCTCTTCCACAGTGGAAAGTAAATTAACCGACTTCTACCACGCTAGTTAAACGCTTCGAATTAAAATAAATCCCTTTATTTTATATCAAGTTCCTCTGCTTATTTCTATTAATCATATTTTATAATCACGGGGCAACGAAGACATGGTAATCATTCTTCTATTATATTCTATTTCCGTCACCACACGTTTAATTATTAACGATAATTCTGAGTCTGGGGTTAATTATAGAAGATATTACAAACAGTTGTTTTAAAATGCATACATGTATGTACTTTATGCGTATTCGTTCTAGATAAATATTAATAATGCTATATAATTTTTATCTTTAATTACTTAGTAACGGTCAATAGCAATTCGTGACTACGGAACCCTAATATTAAACGTCTGTAGTCCATCCATCTGAGTGTTAGCGAGTTATTTTCGCAAACGTGGGCAATTGAATTTTTTTAGACTGTGTATTGCTATTATTGATATTTATACATACAGGTGAGTAGAAATCGTGCGTCTTTACATTTGATAAATTTATTTTAAAAAAGCAGTAAGAAAAGCTAAACATAAAAAAAATATTTTTTGAAATCTCTTATCTGTCTGCATGTCTGTGTGTCTGTATGTATGTACACTAATCTCCACAATTGCTTTTTTCAATTGTTTTCACGAGCCCAGCTCAGAGTAATATTTACCGAAGACAAAGATCGGGACGGGTGGCCCGCTCGCACGGCGAAGAGAGGAGTTTGCATGGTGGGTCTATAGGGTCACGCGCCGTCTCTTCCGTCACCCCGGACTGATTTGGCGGGTCGAGACGCATCCATAGTCCACCGCAAAAAAAAAGATCGGAGTATTATTTAGTCTTTGTGTGATTAAAATCTGATTTTAGGAAAAAAAAGTATGGTTATTCAAGATTTTAAACTCATCGCTTGACTTTTATGTCACTAGCTATGCTAGTAATGCCATAACCTTAAAATTTTGAAAAAAGATTACCATACAGGAAATTTCTATTTTATATCCGTTATTACATCCATTAGTCATTTTTACTGTAGCCACGGGTAAGGCTTTCCGTGTGGTGACGGAGTAAGAATACAATTCACCAACCCCTTACCCGTGGGTGATCTTTAAAGACGACTAAGGAATATAAAACGCATATAACATCTAAGAGAAAGAAAACTCGAAACAAAACCCTATACCAACACGTCTGACCAGAGTGGTATGTACATATATATGTATAGTAGGTTAATTTCCCTCTCATTACGGAGGAGGCTCGAGCCCAACAGTGGGACATATATAAGCTGAGATGATGATGACAGGTAAGGCAGGGGTGGTATATTGTATTCGTCACCACGACAAGCCTGGTTGTCATGGTATAAATCCTCAAAGAGAATAATGCCTTAATAGTTACACTTGAGTCACAGTGGATGTCGTGGAATTGAATGAAAATAATGATGATGATGATGATGATCAAATTTTGAACTCCAAACTCCATATAATAAGGGGCATTTACTTTCCATTATGAAGGTCACGTCCAATAGTGGGATATATATTATTGGGTTTAATAGCTAGCTTGCCTTTTCTGGATATATTTAGATCCAGATTTGCAGATCGATCTTGAGAAATCCATTGATATTTGATACTTTTTTAATAGACCATGTGCTCAGACACAACTCGCTCGAATCGATCGAACCGATGGAATGGGGCTGACCAGAAAATTTTTTTGGTAGCATACGTAGCCTCATGCCTGTTTCCCAGGGGGTAGGCAGAGACTACGGATTGCCAGAAACCACGATTCTGATATACCTCCATCGCTTCATGCACACACATTACAGTCTTCATGCATGCTCTACGGTTACGCGTACTCTTAATCTGACCATTTTTGGTAGCAATGTATGGTATAGTCACACCGCGCCCAATCCATCCGGAGCGACAGAAGGGAGGGTTGACCACCAGTATCAATTATTTCGGTGAAACATTTTTTGACACAGGCTCTAAACTCTGAATCTTTAGCGATTATATGTTTATATTTTAGTACCCAACGAGGCAGAGAAACAGTTTTTTTTGATTATCTTCTTTTTACGGCAGAGCGATGTAAAGACGGCAAACAAAATTAAATTAGATAAAGTGAATTAGTTGCCAATTTAGTTTTATCTTATTGACATAAATTAAGCGTGTCGTTCACCTAGCCCCTTTAGTCTTATCGTTCTCAAGGTTCAGACGTTAGGCCAATAAGCAAAAATAATACTTAAAATAGTAGAAATTTTATCAAATTAGGCGGCAAATACTGAGATATTACAGAATAAAATAAATAATATAGGCTTAAAGGATTTGAATCCAAAGCTGTTAATGAATAAAAAAAAGCAGAAGAAATTCTACCATATTTTTTTCAAATCTTATTCTTGATATAGTGTTTGGCTGTAGCATACCTTAGGGGTCATTCATAAATTATGTGAGACGTTAATTTTTTGGTAATGAACCTGACATTACCGAAGATAGTTGCAACCTTATGATGTCCTACGGTAGGGGATGAGGAGACCAAATCATTCTTCAAAATCCCTTACGTAATTTATTAACGGCCCTTTACAAGATTTATTTTGTCAAATTGCAACATGCTGTACTATGTAATTCGACTGCACGGATTGCGGAGTGGTTTAAATACTGACTAAATCCCCAGGCAGGATTTTTTTTGTGCAATCTGCAAAAATTTTTTTCGAGTATAATAATTTATGTTCATTAATTTATAAGTTTTACAGGAATTTACGAATATAGAATCGTTGGACGCATTTCACACGCAAATTCCAAACAACGATTTGTGGATCGCACAAAGAGTTATTTTGCGTCGAAATCGAACCCACAGTACTCATAATAAAAGATTGTTTAGACTGGTAAATTTAGGTAAATTTTCATTTCAAAAATCCCACTGACTAAAATAATTAAAAAAGAACTTAGAAAACATATTTCTTGCTCGACACAAGATCCACAATCAGGGTATACCGATTAGCAACTTGCTGAGCCCTTTTGGTAGGATACATTTCTATCCATCATTTACCTACGTATATCTGAATCCCATCTAGAATCCAGCAAGTATTTATTTTATAACACTTTACTAAATACACATACGAAGTTATAATACTTATATATAAAAAAAATAAAAAATATATATCTAAAAATAAAAATGTAAAATAAATATCCAAAAATAAAAATTAGAAAAATAACATCAAAAAATCTAAAAAAAAATAGCAAAGAATAAATATTTTGAAAAACATAATTTTTGTCGTTTATGTGTATCCACACGTATTTGTCTGTGTGCCTATCTATTTAATCCTACTAATATCTAGAATAACTGAGACCATGAAGTCTTAAGATTTAGTCCAGTGGTATTAAAAAAAAGCATCTCCAGTTCAAAAATATTTTTTTAACTTTTTATTTAGCTTGTATATAAGACACGATTAGACATCGGCAAAAGAATCAGTCAATAGATCGACAAGCTTTTGGGCTAACTCGCCTAACTCGCCATTCAGTAAGGTAATTCATGCCTAAAATTCTAAATATACTCTGCTTCCTGATTTTTATTATTCAATATACAATAGAGTTGATTTTCTACTTTAATCACTGCAAAATAAAAGCCTTATCGTCAGAACAGTAAGCCTCTTTTCGTCTTATAAAATCGGAGTCTACAGACTGCCTACATATTAAATTTGTACATTTTACGTAGGCATATAAAACGTTAGGTACCTAGTTGTTGGAAACGTTAGGCGTCAATTTATTTTCAATTCAAACATGGAGAAATTTATTTTTAAAAGTGTATTTTTAGAAACAAGTAGGCAATCTTGTAAATTTTGGAACGAATACTTCGTTTATTTTTAAAAACGTATGACGGCAAGGATTTTTATTATTTATTTTTAAAAAGCCTGTGCCTACTTAGACGTGAAGGTGGAGAGAAAGATATTTTTATATCGGTATGCTGCTATTATAGATACTTAGGTTACACATATATAGCTCTTAGACGTATTTTATGACATCCACGGCCAAATTAAGGGTGGGTATTCATAGCCGCTAATACATACCACTGCACAGTCTTTGTAGGTAATAAAAAAAATTGTAAATACCTATTTATTTCATCAACGAAATAATTTTTGAAGAAAACATGAAATACTCGCACTACTTTTTTAACTCATCGTATACAAAACGAAACGATTATATACAAATAACTACTATTTTATGTATTTTTTTCTAATTTAATGTTTTAATCTCTGCTGAAAATTCTCTCAGATCACATTTTTGGAGAAAAAAATATTTTTAAAATATTTTTTTTTAATTTTTTAAACAGAATTTAGATGTTTTTTTAAATAGTTTTTTTTTTATTAATAGAATAATATGTAATTAACTGACTACATGTAACGACGCAATGATCTTATTCATTACCAGTTGATATTTTTAAATTTATATTAATTTATTAGACACGTAAAGTTAAGTAATATAAGTTTAAAGTATTTCAATACTTATTTATTTCAATGTCTTTGTTTCTGCTTATTATGTATTCTATTGTACTAAAATATGTTATGTTAAAGAGTTATTGGCTAACACGGAAGTTATTATTTGTGAGGTCTTATTGTAAGTAAGATTTAAGTATATGACCATTCTACTCGATAGTACCTCGCCCACTGTGAGGCCTCTACGGCGCCTGTTGGTCGCATCCCAGCAATAATTAAACTATGTAGGTCGCTTGAACACCCACAATGACCAACGTTGTACCACCTACCAGTACAAGTTGAGCCACCCCACCTCCCACTAACAATCAAACGTCAGACGCGTATACCACACGGCAGAGTTCAACTTAATTTGGACATACTATGACCTCGTCGACCGCTCTTCTGTTGTTCTTTATTCAATTCAAAATGCGTTCCAGACGTATACGTTGATGATAAATGGCTGATTTAATTCGATTTTTAAATGCAAATTTTTATTTTTTTTATTCAAATTTCTTTTTTATATGCCATTAACAAAATTTTTACTACATAATATTGTGTAAGAGGTTTTTAAATTTAAAAAAAAAACTATATAAAAAAAAAACCATGCAAATCTTAAAAATAACTCAGCAATATCAAAATATTATAAATGAAAAATGAGAAGAAACGTCATCATGCATTCGTAATTTAAATAATTCTCCACTTCAATTCCGAAAAGTAGTTCTAATAGATTGAAATGCCTTTTTGCAATAAATAAAAAATAAACCTCGAACTAATCCTATTATCTAAACTGATTAAAAGTAGATGAATAGTATTCGAATCCATTATTCAAGCCTATTTTATTAATAAGCCGGAATAATAGATTTTTTATTCAGACATAATATGAATGGAATGAAATCACAGCATCAGTCAAATGAAATCGCTACAAAATAAAAGTATATGCCATTATTCTCCATCCAATGACAAATGCTGCTCGCGGCAAAGTAATTTGCCACAATTTTCAGTATACAAGAGCTTTTCGTTATTCAACGGCCTACGTAGAGTTTACATTTTTATTTTCTCTTATGGCACTTTTTCTTAAGAATTTAAAAAATGGGATACGAATATTTTTTTATTTTTACACATTGTGATATTAAGATTTGACTGCACAGATGGCGTAGTGGTTAAGATACCGACCTTCCGTGCCAGTGCCGTGGGTTCGATTCCCACGCAGGACAATACTTTGTGCGATCCACAAAGTATTGTTCTGAGTCTGGGTGTAATTTGTCTGCGTTAAATTGCATGTTTGTAAAGTCCCCCGCGATACAAGGATTATTTTCCTTAGTGCAGGGAGGTGTTTTTAAAAAAAAAAAAAAAAAAAAAAAGATTTGGGTTTTTAACAATAAAATAATTATTTTTATCTGAAGAAAAATTTTCATTTGTTCTAAAAAAGATCTTAATCACCTATTATTATTTAACTAAATTTACATTATTCCATCTAAAGTTTAACACAAGAAATTAATTTACTAATTGAAAATATTTAATTTAATAAAAAAAATGCATCCCAATAAATCGCAAGCCGCCGCCGCGGCGACAGTCATTACGTCAAGTACAACCGTATCATTTACATACTGTATAGAAAAAAACCCGAACCCAATACCTCCGAAATATGATGCTCTAATAAAAAAAAAATTTAAACGAAACTTCCCGCAGCCGGCCGCAAAAAGCTTATAATCGATCACACCGTACAACAGAAAAAAAACTTACGTTTCAATCCGGATTCCTTCCGCAAAAAAAAAGTACAGTGCAAAAAAAAAAAAAACAAAAATTCGAACACATAACTGAAAAGGCACTAAACGGTATACGTTCAAAAACGCGTTGTGAAAAAAAACACGCGCGTGTATACACGACCGCTCGACTGGCGACGTGCAATATACTGATCTAATTTCAAAACGTACGACTGTGAAAGTGACGTAATGCCGGGCGCCATGTTGCCCCGCACACCTCGCGCCACACTGCCTTCCCCCCGACCGCGCCTAGCTTCCGTCTGTGGAAAACTGGAAAAATGCACTATTTAATCAATTTCAGAAGTACTATATAACATTACGAAGCTTTATATCTCAAAAGGCTCGTATCATTTTACTGCAGTGTTAAAGTTTTCTACTAATCGATAACGAATTAATGACAGTCTTATCTGTGCATAGGCGTTGGTAACGACTTCTAACTAGGCAAGTTTGTATAGGACAACGTTGCTAGCTATGTCGTAAATAATGCTTTTGCGTTAAAGCTCTTTCATATATTTTCATTAAGTACATCTACATATACTTTAACGATTAATTAGTAGCTTTACATAATCGTCAAACGTTAATCGTTGATTTATCATTTATTTATTTAAAGATTAAGAAACAAATGCACTGCAAAGAGGTTCTATTTCTTTTAAAGACCACCTTGCACTAAGAAAGTAATCCTTGTATTGCGGAGGACTTTTCAAACATGAAATTAACGCAGAGAAATTAACTAAAATTAACCCAGACTCAGAACAACGCTTTGAATTCATTCCTTACGGCACACTTTATAATCAGAAAACTATCATATTTATAAGTTCTTAAAAAATCTTGTAGATAGTTCAAATTCATGCCATAAACGTTTCAAAATAATAGCCTCAGAATATTATTTATCTTCTATAAAGAATCATCATCTCAGCTCATATATGTCCCACTATTGGGCTCGAGCCTCCTCCGTGATGGGAGGGAAATTAACCTACACGCTAGTCAGACGTCTTGGTATAGGGTTTTGTTTCGAATTTTCCTTCTCTCACATAGATGTTATATGCCTTTTATATTCCTTAGTCGTCTCTTACGATCTCCTACGGGTAAGATAGGGGATGGTGAATTGTATTCTTACTCCGTCACCACGCGGAAAGAATAAAGAAATACGAACAATAATTAAACTTTTAAATTGTTTTAACTGACGCAATTTTCTTGGCGGGGTCTTCTTTCGTTGGCTGCAATAAAATGCAATTTCATATAAAAAGAACGCTGATAAAAATTCTATTCGGGTTAAATGTACATAAACCTATTTAGATTCTATAGTTTTTTTTTATTTAAACAATTTCAACTGTTTCATTCTTTATTTTATTTAATTACTCTATGCCAGCCGGTTCGTCCATATTAATATTGGTTTTACTATTTTTCCGAATGAAAGATATTTTATAACGTTTTCTTCTACACTTACATAATATATAGTAAATTTTAAGAGAATCCTAATCAAGAGGATCACTTAAATACACATCATCATTATCATGCTCTTATCCTAACCACCCAGGGTAGACGCCAATATCCACCGAAGACAAAGATCGGGTACCGGTGGCCCGCTCGCACGGCGAAGAAAGGAGTCCTTGCAGGGTGGATCTATGGGGTTGCACGCCGTCTCTTCCGTCGCCCCGGACCGATTTGGCGGGGCGAGACTACATCCATAGTCCACCGCAAAAAAAAAAGGTTCGACTCCAATATGTACTCATACATATTGCAAAATTCAAATTACTGACAATTTTAGCATTTAATATGCTTAATTAGTTATAAATACCCAATTACGAAACGAAAAATGATGTCACAAGCGGGGTTCGAACCCGCACCTATTGGGAATCCATTGCTCCATCCTACATTGTCCGGTAGATGGCATACGTCACCTTGAAGACGTAAGATATAATATGAAGCGAAATTTGCATGTTCTAAAATAGTTCACGATGGTGTTAGTGGCAGCACGATTGAGCCGGATTCCCAATAGGTACGGGTTCGAACCCCGCTTGTGACATCATTTTTCGTTTCGTAATCGGGTATTTATACATATTGCAAAAGTTATTGCCAATAGTTTTATAACTGGCCGTCTGCCTGAACTCAACCCTCCTTGGAAATGTAATTGTTGACCAAACGACATCAAGTAATATTGGCCCAGGTATATACAAAGCTCTTACTCATATTTTATGACATCCACGAGCAAAGTAAGGGTTGGTAGTATTTGTAGCCATTACCACATAGCATTTTTATTTTTAATATACGTTATGTATTAAATTTTAAAATATCATGTAGAGGTAACAAACAAACTTATATTTGCTTCATTTATATTTTATAGCTTAATTTTTTCACGTCATCATCATCATCTCAGCTCATATATCTCACACTGCTTGACTCGAGTGTCCTCCATTCACACTAAGAGGGCAATTGACCTACTACGCCACGCTGGTCAGACATGTTGGTATAGGGTTTTATTTCGAGCTTTTCTTTTTAATCCCTTAGTCGCCTTTTACGATCACCCACTTGTAAGATATAAGGTAGTGAATTGTATTCTGACTCCATCACCACATGGATTTTTTTGCATAGTTGTATGTATTATTTTAGTAACAATAATAATACCTCCGGGCCAGTCGTTACTTCACCATGAGGCTAACGCAAAACTCGGAGGAACATTATTTGGCTCCCTAAGTTCTTTTGATAAAAAAAAATATATATCACAAGATTTACAGGAAAGCCAATAAACCGCAGGGCAGCTTGTGGCGAGCTGAATGTGAGTGGCGACACTGCAGTCCTGAATACTCCAGAGAGTCGATCAGGGACTCGTCTCCAGCTGGCCTTCATTGGCTGGCTAGAGTGGAAACCGAAGAGTGCCCGAAGGACTCTCAGCTCTGGCTTGCCTTAAACAGCTGGTCAGAGAGGGGTCGCCAGAGCTATATGCTCGGGGGTGGAAGTGTCACTGTCAAGGGCATAATTACGGGGAAACCGTGGCTCTGTTTATCACAGACTCAATGGTGAAACCGGCGCCGCACCACTCGACACCCCTAGCCACTTACACCAATGTTGCCCCCCCTGTTGCCCGTATGTGCCTGTGGCGACTATTTAGGGGGCCCATTCAGTGAGTTGGCGAGTCACCGTCTGCCACCGTTCATCTCTTAATATGGGTTTGAAGGCAGACGACAGTTTATCATTTCATAGATGTAAAATGAACCAGTCCTCTAAGCACCCACTCCCATATTCATATATTACATTACATACCATCATCACACAATAGTTTTACACTTCCCGCTGACAGTCCACGTATGTTATGTGTAGACGTGGAATGTCATCGGTAGATGTCCCACCCCAATATGTAGATTAAAATTCTCCAAAAGCCTCTGCGTGTTGGATCCATATCCCCATGTAAGCATCCCAAAGGACCGGGCATCTTCCCTACAGAAGATCCCGTGATTAAAAACCCTACTAGAAATTTTTTCGTCTTCCTTAGCAGGACCGGACCGGGCATGCCCGATCTGGACCAGATAAGGTATGTAACGCAGAAGATATATCTGGACCCGATCAGGAAAACCTTATCGGGTCCAGATCAGGCTTTCCTGATCGGGTCCAGATCAGGCGTTCCTGATCGGGTCCGGATGAAATTTACTGATCGGAACCAAATCAATCATCTGCGTTATATATCGTGCCTGATCCAAAACGAGTATGCCCTGTCCGGTCCTTTTAAAAAATATGAATATCTTAAAGAACATGTTTGATAGGTAAAAATATAAATTAATATATGACGTAGGCATTGAATACAGTGCTATATTCTTATCATAGAGAGTCCCAGTGAGCCGTTCCGATTATGGCGCAACCACCAGATCCTAACGACTGCAACTGTCGCCTGAATTTCTCATTCATGACCTGATCGATCTGTTTTAATCTGATTCGATAACAACTAATTTAATATTAGGCCATGTCATTACGCTTCGGAGAATCTTAACACCGCGATTCAAATAATGACGTCATTTTACTAACGCCATCTATTTATTATGACCCAAAACATTAAATGTTAGAATGGTTGTTACAATATTATAATATTTCTATCTATCTATGTTTTCAAATGTTAGGTACATTTATATACATATATGTATATATATATATATATATATATATATATATATATTATTTATTTTTGTTTTTTACTTTAAATACAAATTACATATTTTTATATTATTAATCAAACATTATTATTATTATTAAATACATATGATTCATTAAATATTTCAGATTAATCTCCTCTGATGCAAATACAATTTCGCCGTGGCATAAATATGACAATCATGATATGATACTTTTTGAATTTTGATTATTTTTTTTGTGTTACGAAAACTGTTTCTGGTCCTGATATACTACACGCCTTACTATATACTTGATTATATTTTACATCAGGCTCTCCTTATTTGGTCCTGATCTGGTCCTGATCCGGAATGCCTTACCATACTTGATGATATTTCACATCAGGCTATCCTTATTTGGTCCTGATCTGGTCCTGATCCGGTATGCCTTACCATACTTGATATTATTTCACATCAGGCTATCCTGATCAGGACCAGACCTGGTCCTGATAGGGTTTGCCGGATCCGGCATGCCTCATTCTGTCCTGATCGGGTCCTGATCCGGTATGCCTTACCATACTTGATGATTTTACACATCAGGCTATCCTTATTTGGTCCTGATCTGGTCCTGATCCGGTATGCCTTACCATACTTAATGATATTTCACATCAGGCTATCCTTATTTGGTCCTGATCTGGTGCTGATCCGGTATGCCTTACCATGCTTGATGTTATTTCACATCAGGCTATCCTGATCAGGACCAGACCTGGTCCCGATCGGGTTTGCCGGATCCGGCATGCCTCATTTTATCCTGATCGGGTCCAGATACATGATCTGGTTGAACCATACTTTTTTTCTAGTCGGGAAGGAGATACAAATAATAATAATAATAGTGATAGATCGGCTATATTTTTTTTTACTAATAATAGCTTAAAAAAAGATCGGTTAGAGCGCCGTGCAATGATTGTTGATGTAACTGATATCTACTCACGACGGTAATCTCGTGAAGGCTGTGAATGATAAACAAATAAAATATCACTGTATCCCTATCACCTGTATTCGCTGCCGGTGGGTCAACAGGCTTTTTATATTTTTAATTATATTATTTTTTATATTATATATTTACAAATGTATTAAGTAGTTGTAAGTTTTAATAAAGAGAATAATAATATAATAGTAAACATTTATTTGTAAGAATACGGGTAGGTATACAAGTTCTCTGTTCAACATACACTCATTTGCAAAAAAAACGGGCACCTAAGCAATGAACCATTTCAAATGTTAATATTTCTTTGTTTGATAATTATAGGTAGTTTTATCCACACAATTTGGTAAATTAATAAGAAAATAATCGTTTTCATCAGTATTTCATAAAATTTAGATACAATTTATGGGAAATAATGCTAAACCTCGCTAGTAGTGTATATTCGCTAGTAGTGCATATGCTCATGAAGTAAAAATAAAAAAGTTTTTTTGTTTGTTTTTCTTTAATAAAGTAAAAGCAGATAAATGTTTAGTATCGAGTGTGACCCCCTCTAGCTAAAATCACAGCTTGAATTCGTCTGGGCATGCTAGCGAGTATATCCCGGATACTTGCTTGCGGAATACGTTCCCACTCCGCAGTAATCACATTCTTCAGCTCTCTGATGGTCTGCGGAGCCGGGTGTACTGATCTCACACGCCGTTTCAGAACGTCCCAGACATGCTCTATGGGATTGAGGTCGGGACTTCGAGCTGGCCAATCCAAACGATGAATGCCGACCTCTTGCACATACGCATTAACATCGCGGGATCGGTGGGCGCGAGCATTGTCGTCCATAAAAATCGAGTCTTCACCTAGAGCGGCCAATGCGGGTTGTGCATGAGAAATTAGAACTTCCGTTATGTATCGATGCCCAGTCAGTGAGCCGTTTTCAATGAAGACTAACTCTGTACGATCCATTGAATTTATTCCTGCCCAAAACATAACAGAGCCCCCACCAGAAGGTGTGATTTCTTCGAAACATGCCTCTGCAAAGCGTTCTCCTTGTCTTCTTAGCACTCGCCGACGTCGATCTTCACCGAACAGAGATATCCTGGCTTCATCAGAGAACAAAACCCTATTCCAATCGTCTTGAGTCCATGATTCACAATTTCTAGCGAACCTAAGCCTGTGAACTCTGTGCTCACGGAGTAATTTGGGGCCGCGGGCCGGGCGGTGACTGCGTATATTGGCAGCGAGAAGCCTCCTCCTGACCGTTCATAGACTAATATGCACATTTCTTACTTCTTGGAGGTTGTTCTTAAGATCCACATACGAAGATTTGCGATTTCTCAATGCGCGACTCACAAGAAAACGATCATCCCGTGGTGGGGTACATGGTTTTCTTCCAGAACCAGGCCTTCTCTCGACGGAACCAGTCTCCTGATATCGCTGCCAGGTCCTTTGGACTGTCGAGCGACTAACATTTAGCCTCCTAGCCACGAAACATTGGCTGCAACCCTCTTCAAGCAGCGCGATAATTTTGGTAGCTTTTACCACTTTATCTACCATTTTTGATACAGCCAAACAGCATTAAATAAAGCTTTGACAGTCAAGGATATGAAATTAATCGATAAAAATTGAGTAAAAGTTGTGAAAGTCGATGTTAACTTCTGGAACTTCGCGCCAAAAATGTAGGATAAAAAGGGGTTTTCTGTAAAAATGAACATCAAATGAAAAATTGAATTTAGAACGTACTGTTTTAAATACCACAGCATTTTTAAAACCGGCCAGTAACGTGTACAAACGATTGAAACCTTTTTGGTATTGTATCTTTTTAAATATGAATGAAAATCAAAACCGCCCGTTTTTTTTGCAAATGAGTTTATTTCAGGAAAGAAATAAACCTTGAAGTAGAATTACCAGCAAGGGTATTTACAAACAATATTAACGGACACAAATCACACCCAGACTCGGAACAACAACTAGTGGATCACACAAAATATTAGCCTGTATCCAAATTATATTAATAATAATTATTATTATAATAATGGCACGGTAGATATCTTAAACAACAAAACATTAATTACGATTTGTAATCTTAATTTTAGCTACAATAGCATTAGCATAAGGACGTATTTAAACTTGTTAAGTAATCGCTTTTTGTGAAAATCATTATTGCTTCAAGTAGGGTTGACGTTAGGTAGACGGGCGGTCGCAAAACTTAGCCAATAACCTTCCAGTATTCTAAGTATCCGTCA
Source organism: Lymantria monacha (assembly GCA_905163515.2). Taxonomy (NCBI): domain Eukaryota; kingdom Metazoa; phylum Arthropoda; class Insecta; order Lepidoptera; family Erebidae; genus Lymantria; species Lymantria monacha. The sequence continues at coordinate 4,494,514 of LR991107.1, read as the reverse complement.
CCTTTGTGAAGATATAAAGGTATATTGCGTTCTATGTTGAAATAAAGGTAAGGAGACTCATCCCATTGTATGTATACTAATAATAGCTAAATAAAACACTTAAAATTAACAGGCGCAAAACAGCCATTTATGAATCTTATAAAGACTTGTAACCATCTGAATGCATATCGAACTACGAAAGATTGTTAATTAGATCACTGGGTCATTATTATTTTTGAAAACTGTTCTATAAAAAATTTTGCATAGTAACCTCAAAATTGAAAAATAAATATCCGTATGATGACAGAATAAGAATTCACCATCGTTCCTATTGTCTATGGGTATAGTAAAATGCAAAGAATATAATAAAGAAAAATTAAAATCCGCCAATTCCGAGTAACTCGTGCGCAAAGGGTTCCATACCATAATATATTAAAAAAATCAAGTTTGTGTATTTAAAATATATATTAAAAATATATATTTTATTTTATTTTTAGTATTTGTTGTTATAGCGGCAATAAAAATACATCATCTGTGAAAATTTCAACTGTCTAGCTATCCCCGTTCTTGAGATACAACCTGGTGACAGACGGACAGCGAAGTCTCAGTAATAGAGTCCCGTTTTTACCCTTTTGGTACGGAACCCTAAAAAGATATATACAAGAGAAGGAAAACTTTATATTAACACGTACGAATAGTGTGGTTAGTAAGTCAATTTCACGACGATTTAAAGGAGGCTCGAGCACAACAGTAACTATTTTTTTCAGTAACTAACTAATTTATTTATATAATCGATCCGGTGGTAGATTAATTTTAAAAATTATGTAAAATTGATAATATGTAAAGTGCTCTCATGGGGCTTATGCATAATAAATGACTTGATTTGATTTGATTGATTTAACACAAATGTTGATACCTAATCACAGTGTTTGATGGGACCAAAAAAATTTCCCTCTCCTGTTTATAGCTTTAATCGATCAAGGTATGCATTTTCATACATTTTCAGAATTAATTTTATTTTTTTAATGTTAAAGGTCACGTAAAGTTCAATATTTTTTATAAAAAAAAGCATTTCAATTTGTCACGTGGGTGTTTTACTCATGCATTTTAAATGCATACCTTGATCAATAAAAGGTATAAACAGCAGAGGGATTTTATTTGGTCCCATCAAACACTGTGCTAATATACAATTGTAACAAATTTGTGGATAGCGTTTGTGAGAGAGCCAGGTAACTGTACTAAGATAATGATCATGTCTAACAGATTACCAGGCCCCCTTATAGATAACATTATCTTATATGTATTAGAATAATCCATGTGGTGACGGAGTAAGAATCCAATTCACGACCCCTATTTTACCCGTGGGTGATCATACTAAGGGATATAAAACGCATTAATATCTATGTGAGAGAAGGAAAACTCGAAACAAAACCCTGTACCAACACATGTGACCAGCGTGGTATAGTAGGTCAATTACCGTCCCATTATGTATTAGGCTCGAGCCCAACAGTGGGGAATATATGAGTTGAGATAATGATTAGAAATAAGCGCGACTTAAGTAAGCTGAGATGATGATGTAAATAATATTGACCTATCTTTTAATCATTTTAACGACTCTCAACTTACATAACGTAACGACGACGTAAGAGAGCAAGTAGGAATGAACAAGAGTATCGGACATGTGTAAAGAATGCTGAACGAACGTCTGGTTAAGAAGATATAAAATGCGAAAGTGGAAGGATGTAGGTACCGGGGGAGACCGAGACTAACCTACCTAGACCAGATTGGTCACGTACTGAAGGAAGGTGGAGTCAAGAGTCTCCAAAACCAGCGAGCGTGTATGTAAGAATTATGAATGTTGAGGAATCGAGTGAAGTATGCCAAGATAGAGTTCTCTGGCACTCTGTTCTCTCTGCCTAACCTGCAAGGGATATGGCGTGATGATATGTATGTATATACAAGATTAGCTCGTTTAAAGATACTAAATAGATAAATTGTATTATAAACCGTAACTACGTTTGCACATAATGAATTGTAAAAGATCGTTATAGTACACAACAGGTTGCCACAGATATCGTACGACGTACTATGAATAAAAGATTGTAATCAATCGTTTCTGATGTATTCTGGATCGATGTATTTTTCATGTTAATGTTGACGGATTGTGACAATTTTAGATACGACGAAATATTGTTGCATTATTTATAGAACATTTATTTTTATTGAAGGCACTATTAGCATTTTCCGTGTGGTGACGGGGTAAGAATACCATTCACCATCTCATATCTTACCCGTAGGTGATCGTAAGAGACGATTAAAGGATATAAAACGCATATAAAATCTATGCGAGAGAAGAAAAACTCGAAACAAAACCATATACCAACACGTCTGACCAGCGCGGTATAGTAGGTTACTTTCCCTCCCATTACGGAGGTGGCCCAAGCCCGACAGTGGGACATTTATGGGCTGTGATGATGATGATGATGATGATGATGATGATGATGACTATTAGCATATGTATAAGTATTTACTTTTGGCTGTGTGGTAGCGGCTACAAATACTACCAACTCTTACTTTGCTCGTGAATGTCGTAAAATACGATTAAGAGCCTTATAACGATCTAGGCGAACTCTATCTGATGCCGTTTGGTCAATAATTACATTCCCAAGGAGAGTTGACGTCTGGCAGGCGGCCGGTCATAAAACTATTGCAAATAATTTCTGCAATATGTACTATGAAAGAAGAGTACATATTGAAGAAATGTACATATGAGGCTCTTAGTCGTCTTTTACGACATCCATGACCAATGTAAGTGTTAGTAGCATTCGTAGCCACTAGCTAAAACCACACAGCTAAAATCTATACATGGAGTATAAATTCATATATAAAAAGCATTGTATTAAGTTGTTTGATCAATATTACGATGATTTTAGTACTGCGTATTAGCGGCTCTGAACCAGCCTTTACTTTATCTGATGCCGTCTAGTCTAAAAAATATATTCCTATTTAAGGAGTGCTGACGTCAGATAAGCGGCCTGTCACAAACTGATAACTTTTACAATATGTACAATGGAAGTTGAGTTCATATTATTTCGCCCTCAATTAATTGAGATAATAGCAGGTTGATGATGATGATTTTTGAATTTTTGGCCTATCTATTATTGCAAAGATTTATACACAACCCAAAGTATATGAATTGTAAAAAGATGTATTTTTGATATGTAAAGATGCGAAAGGGAATGCTCCGATGGTTCGAACATGTGGAAAGAATGCCGAACAAACGTCTGGTTAAGAAGATATACGATGAGAAAGTGGAAGGATGTAGGTATCGGGGGAGACCGAGACTAACCTACCTAGACCAAATTGGTCACGTACAGAAGGAAGGTGGAGTCAAGAGTCTCCGAAACCGGCGAGCGTGTATGAAGAGAATTATGAATGTTGAGGAAGCGAGTGAAGTATGCAAGGATAGAGTTCTCTGGCACTCTGTTCTCTCTGCTTACCCTGCAAGGGATATGGCGTGATGATATGTATGTAAGATCGCTTAATTTGGATACGTTTCTTTTACTCACCAAGGTGAGCCTTTCCGTTTTACAATTATTTATTTACTTCTAAGTATATATCGTCAGTAGTATTATATTTTTCTTGCATCTTTAATTTGCTTTTTTATTAATTTTTTTTGACGATTAATTCCTTCCTATCTTACCCGTGGGTGATAGTAAGAGACGACTAAGAGACAAAAAATGCATATAAAATCTATGCAAGAGAAAGAAATCTCAACACAAAATCCTATACCAACACGCCTGACCAGCCTGGTATATCAATTTCCCTTCTATTATGGATGAGGCTCGAGCCCAATAGTGGGACTGATATATGAGCTGAGAGAAATGATAAATTAATGAATTTAAATTTACTTCCTAAATTTTTGTCTATTAAAGTTTTTTTTTTTTTTGTGGAAAGAAAGTGTAAAAATAGGTTTTAATATTGTAGTAATTATAAAGTTGTGATAGATATATGACTATATTTATATTTTAAATACAGTCACCTAAAGAATAAGGTTCAAATTTGAAGTGAAATCCACAAAATGCAGTTTGAGTATCCTTACAAGAGTACGTGGGCTCACTCGTCCGTTTCCTCATTAGTGCGACAATCATCCAGTCTTGTTCCTTCCTAGTTGATCTCGTGTTTTTTATCTTGTAGGATATCCTTCACAATATTGCCCTTGTGATGTAGTTCTATTTATCTCTTCTTTATCGTCCACATAATCGACGTTAAAACTTCTAATGAACGTTGCACAACTCGTTCCATTTTTTATTTTTTAACATACATATAATCACGCCAAAACCCAGGGTGTATGCAGGGTAGGTAGAGAGAACAGAGTGTCAGAGAACTCTATCCTTGCATACTGCACTCGCTGCCTCAACATTCATAATTCTCTTCATACACGCTAGCCGGTTTCGGTGACTCTTAACTCCACCTTCCTTCAGTACGTGACCAATCTGGTTTAGGTAGGTTAGTCTCGGTCTCCCCCGGTACCTACATCCTTTTTTTACATCGTACATTATTATCCTATTCTTGACGTAACTTCTTGGTAGACTCATATACTTCTTCGGCTTCTTTCGTCGTATATATTGAAAAAATATAGAAATATGTATTTAGTAGTGGTAGGACTACGCTGTTGATAGTTCTCTGTGTACAGCCGCGGGCCGGTCCGTCCGGGGTAGTACCACACTCTCGCAGAAGATCGACGTCTGAGTAATGGCAATGTGCTATTGCGTATCGTTCGGTGAGCGTGAGAGCCGGAAGCCCAACTGGAATGGTTTTGGGATTTGTATTGGTAGGCAGCGGCTTAGCTATACCTTTGGTGTAGCAAAGGTCTATGGGCGGCAGTGACACTTGCCATCAGGTGCGCCGCTTGCTCGTTTGCCACCATAAGGAATAAAAAAATAGGAAATAGTTTTATGACCAGTCACCTGTCTGACATCAGTCCTGCTTTTACAAGTGTTTATGAAATAACATACATACATACATACATATAATCACGCCATATCCCTTGCAGGGTAGGCAGAGAGAACAGAGTGCCAGAGAACTCTATCTCTGCATACTTCACTCGCTTCCTCAACATTCATAATTCTCTTCATACACGGTCGCCGGTTTCGGAGACTCTTGACTCCACCTTCCTTCAGTACATGACCGATCTGGTCTAGGTAGGTTAGTCTCGATCTCCCTCGGTACCTACATCCTTAACAAATAAAAAAAAATAGAAATAAAAAAAAAATAACATGACTGTACAAATGAGATTCAAGTACTTTATATATACATGGTATCGATCTCTTTAAGTTCCTTGGCGATTCATTCCATTTGAAGGCTTATACAATAGTCACAGGCAAGAAAGAGTAATTAAAATGTGTAATTTTCTGACACCATACTCACAAAGTGAAATGTTAAAAAAAAAAAATCTCAGCTAATCCTTTTTTCTCGCATCAGATTATGATTTACAAGTTTTTCAGGATTACTGACTTCCGATTACTGTGAAAAGAAATATTTCATACATAAAAATATTAATAAAAATAGCTATGCTTGTCGTATATCAACATGGCAGGGGAATCGACAGGGTTATTTTTGAACAGACCCAATTTATAAGGATTGGCGGGAAAACATTAAAATGATATTTATACGTTATTGAAAATATGTAAATTAAATTATTTGAAATATACGGCTATTATCTGTGTGGTGATAGAATAAGAACACAATTCACCACCGCTTATCTTACTAGTAGGTGATCGTAAGAAACGACTAAAGGATATAAAACGCATATAACATCTATGTAAGAGAAAGAAAATACAAAGCAAAACCCTATACCAACACGTTTGACCAGCGTGGTATAGTAGATTAATTGCCTTCCCATCACGAAAGAGACTTGAGCCCTACAGTGGGATATACGGGGCGTAAGGGGACCGCTCCCGAAAACAAAGACAGCTAACCCTACTAGTCCTACTTGTAATGATAGACTAAAAAAAAATCAATTCGGATGAAAAAAAAATTTTTTTTTCACCACGCAAGGTCGTTGAACTCTTGAAATATGATCGTGAGTTTTGAATAGATTGCGTCTTTTCTCATCTGAGTATAGTTACGTATTTTTTATCGAGTTATCGTTACATGGCACTGTCCTAATACGATGGAATGTGAAAAAAACTTAAAAATATTTGTGAAAAAAAAAAAATTTCATCCTGATCGATTTTTTTTCTAGCCTATCATTACAAGTAGGACTAGTAGGGTCACCTGTCTTTGTTTTTGGGAGCGGTCCACTTCCACCCTTTATATAAGATGAGATATACGACATAATAAAGAGCATATTAGGCATCACAAAATACCTCCGCATCACTATTCTCCATCAATGTATCTTGTGCATTCAGACCATACGACATTTCGATCTATCAACGGCTGAAAAACACAATTATCAATGGTGGTCAAAATATGATGGTTCGGACATTTAGAAAGAATGCCGAACGAACGTCTGGTCAAGAAAATATATAATGCGAAAGTGGAAGGATGTAGGTACCGAGGGAGACCGAGACTAACCTAGACCAGATTGGTCACGTACTGAAGGAAGGTGGAGTCAAGAGTCTCCGAAACCGGCGAGCGTGTATGAAGAGAATTATGAATGTTGAGGAAGCGAGTGAAGTATGCAAGGATAGAGTTCTCTGGCACTCTGTTCTCTCTGCCTACCCTGCAAGGGATATGGCGTGATGATATGTATGTATTTGTACAAAATCATCACAAAATATTCAATTCAGAAGACTTAGATCATGAACTCTTACAAAATTCAACCAAATATCTGTCATATACGTTGACCTGTTTCTATTTACGGTTTATTTTATAAATGATCTCGTAAAAAGCAGATGTGATTTAGTGGAATATAATTTTAATACCGCATGACGAAAGTCATAACTGTAACTCACTTTCGACATTAACGCAGATGCGTTAAATCGAATATGATATACAATTACTAATCTTTATTTATTTGTAGAATTGGCAGGTATATACCTACGCGGCCATTATGCGGTTATAAAAAGAAATATCATATCTATTTTGGCGAATAGAGTTTTGAACGTAGATGCTATGCCTACATACATACCTACATATCATTGAATAATATCACAACGAACGTCTGGTTAAGAAGATATACAATGCGAAAGTGGAAGGATGTAGGTACCGGGGGAGACCGAGACTAACCTAGATCAGATTGGTCACGTACTGAAGGAAGGTGGAGTCAAGAGTCTCCGAAACCGGCGAGCGTGTATGAAGAGAATTATGAATGTCGAAGAAGCGAGTAAAGTATGCAAGGATAGAGTTCTCTGGCACTCTGTTCTCTCTGCCTACCCTGCAAGGGATATGGCGTGATGATATGTATGATGCTATGCCTGCTTCCACAAATACTAACAAATCTAACAGCGTTTAAGAGGCTACGGTCTGCCTATATCCTGCCTAAACTGTACGGTTTGAATTTGGTGGATATTAAACCTAGGCGCTCTCAGCTTGGCCACCGATGACAAAGACCGGGTTCCGGTGGTCGCACGGCGTCGAGACATTGCGGGATGAGCCTATGGGTTCGCAAGCTATTTCACCTGTCGCCCCGGACTTGCACACTGGATTCCGCGGAGTGTGATGTGAAAAATAAGGGCACTCTCAGCTGAGACGACACCCAAATTAAATTTCTCTTTATTTTTATTTATGCTAGGTTTTGCTAGGTATGCTTCTGCCCGTGGCCTCACCCGCGTAAAGAATAACTTTCTGAAAGTTATATTACTATTCCAATGGAACACATTACCGCAATAAAAAGTTCTATGTGTTAATCCAGGGAATGGTCTATCTATACGCCAATTTTCATCAAAATCTGTTCAACGGTTTACACCTAATCGTATCACAAATATCTAATCATCCAAATATCTTCACAAAATTTCACATTTATAATATTAATATGATTCAATTTTAATTAATTGATGTTTGGTTTTGAATTATTTATTTATTTTTATTTGCTTTTTATTAGCTCCATTATTTTCCGTGTGGTGACGGAATAAGAATACAACTCACCACCCCCTATCTTACCCGTGGGTGAACGTAAGAGACGACTAAAGGATATAAAACGCATTTAACATCTATACGGTAGAGAGCAAATTGAAACAAAACCCTATACCAACACGTCTGACCAGCGTGGTATAGATAAGTCAATTTCCCTTCCATTATGGAGGAGGCTTGAGCCCAACAGTGGGACATATATGAGCTGCGATGATGAAGAAATTAATTCTATTTGTAACTAATGTAATAAAACTTGTAAAATGGTTTTAACCTACTTCTAATTGCTTTATTAATATAAAACTTTACAAGTACACGTAATCTAGTTGACAATACAATTATCTGCCAGCATTGAGCCGATCTGTTGAAGAAGATAGATTGATAGTGAAACACATCAATGGATACCAGTAAAAACAATTATTTCGATCTCATATGATTCGTTTTGACGAGTCCTCAAGAATGATTGCGTAATTCATTAAGCGTTAATTACTTTTTAGCTGTTTGAACTTTTAATTAATCATAATACAATACTCTATACTTTTTGAATTAAATAATAATTTCATATAAGTAGAATGACAATCTTTAAGCTCTGTGGTAGCTGCTACGAATACTACCAACCCTTACTTTGCTTGTGGATGTTTTAAAAGACCTTTATAACTACCTCGGCCAACTCCATCTGATGCCGTTTGGTCAACAATTACATTCCCAAACAGGGTTGACATCTGGCAGGCGGCCGCTCATAAAACTATTGCCTATAACTTTTACAATATGTACTATGAAAGAAGATTACATATTATATCGACCCCAAGTAATTTGGATAAGAGTAGGAGAATGATGAACCTGATTCAATAATACAGCAGGTATTATTAGGGTTTTGTAAATTTTGCCTTTCAATTTAAGATGTATAGAAATATTCATGATGATTTGTTGAGTATTAGATGCAAAATTGTAACAAATAGGGTTAGGAGCTTCAGCGTCAAAATATCTTTAATATTGCTTAGAAACATAAATGCGACCATTTATTACGATATATATTTTTGTTTATTCTATATATATATTCTAGCTGAGGATAAATTTTTTGCTCAAATAAATATTGATTCTGTGAATTTATCATGGGGAAATTGCTTGGTATATTAAATCTTAATATATATAAATTACGCGTCACGTTGTTTGTCCACGATGGCCTCCTAAAGTACTTACCCGATTTTAATAAAATTTGCACAACATGTGTAGTTTGATCCAACTTAAAAGATAGGACAGCTTCCATCTCAATTTATAGTCGCAATATTATTTTATTGCAAATTATTTGTCTATTATTTGATAATCACAATTATCTGTTATCTCCAAACGATTCTAACAGATGGCGGTATCTGTTGACTGTATTGAGTAAGTATTTAATACATGACGCTATGTTAAACGTACAAAGGTTTCATAAAAGCTACAATTTATCAGCATAACCACCACGTGTTACTGTGGCTACCTTAGCCACAGCAACACGTGGCCGGGTCTACTAGTTATATATATATATATATATATGTATATGTATGTATATATATATATATATATATATATATATATATATATATATATATACACTACCGTCCAAAAGTTTGGAAGCACACCTGTTTTCAAACAAAACAAATAAATGCCGACTAATAGCGGTAAAAATTAGCAATAATCTTAAGTTTTACAACCTTTTACGACTGTCTACACAAACACAAAAGGATTATTATCCTACATTCATCAAGTTTTATGGAATTCCTTAATATTGACGAAACACGTGTTTTATGACTTAATCCGTCGGCTACTTTATCCTATGCAATGGTGTAGTTTTATTGATAATGTTTGCTGGTTTTAACTTTTTTAGACCTTATTCAGTCGCACTTGAGCATTGGCACGTGAAAGTTGTGATATTAACATTGTCTGTATTCGAAAGATATCGGCTACTACTTTGACCGTATTTTTTCTTCTGAAAATGGCAAAACGCAAGCAAATCACGCTTGAACAGCGAAGCGCTATTTGCACTCTACGCGAGGAAGGATACAGTGAACGTCAAATCGCAGAAAGGCTCGGAATTTCTTGTAAAGGTGTCCACTATACCCTTGCTAGAAAACAAGAAACGGGGAAAAATGAAGATAGAAAGAGATCTGGTAGGCCCAAATCCACAACAAATCAAGAGGACAACTTCATTAGAGTTCTTTCTAAACGGAATCGACGCTTAACTGCACCACAGATCACTGCAGCTCTGAATGATACGCGAGAAACACCCATTTCAACAACTACTGTTAAAAGACGCTTACTGTCTGCGGGATTAAGAGGATGTGTTGCTGCTAAAAAACCCAAACTAACAAATCGACATAAGAAAAATAGACTAGAATGGGCAAAAGCGCATAAAAACTGGACTATAGAACAATGGGAAAATGTCCTTTGGAGTGACGAATCAAAATTTCAGATTTTCGGATCCAATAGACGTGTCTTTGTACGCCGGTCAAAAGAAGAGAGAGCTTCAGAGGCATGTACAGTGCCTACCATCAAACATGGTGGTGGTAATGTCATGGTTTGGGGGTGTTTTGGCAACAGTAAACCCGGCAATCTTGTGAGGATAACCGGAAAATTAAACAAGGAAGGCTATTTAAAAATTCTCCAAGATTCTGCCATACCCAGTGGACTAAGTCTCATTGGTTCTGGATTCATTTTTCAACAGGATAATGATCCTAAGCATTCGTCTAAATTGTGCCAGAACTTTTTAAACAAGAAAAAAGCTGAAAACATTTTAAACATCATGCAATGGCCATCTCAATCCCCTGATCTTTCTCCCATTGAACTTGTTTGGGATGAACTTGACAGGAGGGTGAAAAGTCGTTGTCCTACGAGCTCAGAACATTTGTGGCAGCTATTAGAGAACGAATGGAACAAATTAGATAAAGATTATTTTAAAAAATTGATTAATAGAATGCCCAGAATATGTGAGAAGATTATAAAGGAGAAAGGTGGACACTTTGATGAAGCTAAAATTTAATCTAATTTACCATTGTATATTATTTTTTTATTTTGTTTAAGTTAGTTTCTGTTTGTTCTTTATTTTTTTATCAATACATTTAAATTTAAATGACTTAGTTTGGTTTTATTCGATTTTACCTTGCTGCTTCCAAACTTTTGGACGGTAGTGTATATATATATATATATGTATATGTATATATATATATATAGGGGGGCATAGTCCGGAGCGTGCTCGTTCGCGTCCCCTGCCAGTCTAATTAGACTGCTAATCCGGCTCGAAATGCGTACCGCAATGCGGGTTAGGGCGTCCCCCGGAGGCGACGCGTACCGACCCGCCCCCGTCGGTACGAACATCGGCAGTTGCGGCGATGGGGGCCGCCACCCATCACGCCTTGCCCAGTTAGGCGAGTCGAGGAGAACGGAGTGCCGGGTGGGCACGTGGAATGTAAGAGGTTGTGTGGAAGGTAAGTTGCACGAGCTGATATCCGTCATGGCGGACAAACAGCTAGACGTGCTCTGTGTAACAGAGACCAAGCGAAGGGGCAGCGACGCCTGCGATCTTCCTGGTGGCGGGATGGCTCTGTGGTCTGGTGTACCACAGAGCGATCGAGCCAGCATGGGGGTAGGAGTGCTGTTGTCCTCTCGCTTGGCCTCAGGTGTGAAGGATTACGGAATGTATGATCCCAGACTTCTCTGGATCCGTATAAAACTAGGTGTCACCAAGGTATTCATGGTTGTAGCATATGCTCCCGTAGGATCCTCGGTGGCATCAGACCTAGAGAAGTTTTGGGACAATGTTAGGGAAGTTCTGGATATGGCAGAAACCAGTGAACGCGTGATTGTATGCGGAGATTTGAACGGATGGGTGGGGACCAAGCGTCCCGACTATGAGGACGTACTTGGTCCATTTGGTGATAAGAGAGTGAACGACGCAGGTAGGCTCATAGCGGATGTATGCATGGAGAGAAACCTTATTGTGTCAAACACATTTTTCCAACATAAGGACATCCATATGTATACATGGAGAAGGAATGAACAGAAAAGCATAATAGATTTAATTTTGGTAGACAGTCGCCTCCGAAGCAAAATATTGGACGCAAGAGCCTACAGGGGCCCCACAGTCGACACGGACCACTATCTCGTTATTGCGAGATTTAGTGGTCTGTTCAGAAAGTGGAGGCACTGGCGAGAGCGTGTCCACTTCGGAGGGCTTGAAAGAATTAAGGTTGAAAGGTTGCAAGAAGAGTGTGTAAGAAAAAAGTATGCAGAGGGTGTCCGAGAACGGCTGACGATGGCAAGCCAGCCGCAATCGGACATTGAAGAATGCTGGAGAGTATTGAAAGAGAGTATGGTAGATACAGCGAAAGAAGTATGTGGAAGTTCAAAGAAGCATAGAAAAACAAATGGTGATGCATGGTGGGATGCGGAAGTGGTAGCTTCCGTAGAGCAAAAGAAGAAAGCGTGGCTGGACTATGTCTCTTCTTTGAATCTGAATGACAGTATGACTGAACAGAAGAAAGAAATATATCGGCAATGTAAGAATGACACCAAGGCCTTAGTGAAAGAGAAACGTGATAGAGCAAGTATGAGTGCAGAAGATAGGCTGACTAAAAACTTCGAGGGTAACACCAAACTCTTTTGGAGGGAGGTGAAGAAGTCTCGGGGTGGTTGGTCAGCCTTCAGAATAAATAAAATAAGGTCTAAAGGTGGAGACATTCTTACACAAACACAAGACGTGTTAAGCCGATGGAGTGAATATTTTGGCGATATGTATGCGGATGCTACGGTTGGCGCCGGTGTTGGATGTGGTTTAGTAGATCAACATTCGACAACGGCGTCCTCCGATGGCATCAGTATGGATGAAGTTGAATGGGCGATAAGAAGTTTGAAAAATGGTAAGGCAGCGGGCATTGATATGGTGTCTGCCGAGATGATCAAGCTTGGTGGCTCTTGTGTCTGGGAGGCGTTCCTGTTGCTCCTCAATTTATGTTGGAGCTCGGGAATGGTTCCCAGGGACTGGAATAGCGCAGTCATCGTGCCTTTGTTTAAAAACAAGGGTTCACGTTATGACTGCGCAAATTACAGAGCCATAAGCTTGACCAGTTTGGCAGCAAAAGTGTATGGAAAAATTATTGAAAGGAGAATGAGGATGGTGTCCGATGGTTTACTGTGTGAGACACAAGGAGGTTTCAGGAGTGGAAGGGGATGCATGGATCAAGTGTTCTCTCTGCGCAACATTGTGGAGAAGCATCTGGCTCAAGGTCAGAGGGTTTTCTGCAGTTTTGTGGATCTGGAGAGAGCATTTGACACGGTTGTACGAAAGGAACTTTGGGACATTTTACCGGAGTATGGTATTAACGGTAAACTGCTACAGGCTGTGCAGTCCAGTTACATGGGCTGTAGAGCCTGTGTGCGGCTGGATGATGGAATGTCGCCTTGGTTTGACGTCAATATCGGCGTTAAGCAGGGGTGCATTCTGTCAGCCAGGCTGTTTATCATATATCTGGATAAATGTCTCCAAAGGTTGAACGATATGAATGTGGGAGTCCAGATGGGCGACTCAGTGGTCACTGCTCTGCTTTATGCAGATGATGCAGTCCTGCTGGCACAGTCAGCGATTGACCTGCAGACCCTAGTCGACACAATGACAGAAGATTGTAAGAAAAGGGGTCTACGCGTGAATGTGAGCAAAACCAAAATAATGGTCTTTGAAAGAGATAAAACCAGAACAGATGTAAGAGTAACAATAGGTAATGATGTACTAGAGCAAGTGGATGAATTTGTATATCTTGGATGTGGATTTAGCCGAGATGGAAGGTACACCACTGATATAGAGCGAAGAGTGAATGCGGGAAATAGAGTGAACGGAGCGTTGGGGCAACTTCTCGGCAGCCACCACCTCAGCCAGAAGGCACGTGTAGCAATACATAACGCAGTGCTTGTCCCAACATTACTGTATGGAAGCGAGAGTTGGGTATGCAGAAAAGAGTATGATAGTAAAATTAATGCGGTCGAAATGCGATCTCTGCGGAAAATCTGTGGAGTTAGGCTGACCGACCGCATTCGTAACGACGACGTAAGAGAGCGAGTAGGTATGAAAGAGAGTATTGGTGTAAAGATGCGAAAGGGAATGCTCCGATGGTTCGGACATGTGGAAAGAATGCCGAACGAACGCCTGGTTAAGAAGATATACAATGCGAAAGTGGAAGGATGTAGGTACCGAGGGAGACCGAGACTAACCTACCTAGACCAGATCGGTCATGTACTGAAGGAAGGTGGAGTCAAGAGTCTCCGAAACCGGGGAGCGTGTATGAAGAGAATTATGAATGTTGAGGAAGCGAGTGAAGTATGCAGAGATAGAGTTCTCTGGCACTCTGTTCTCTCTGCCTACCCTGCAAGGGATATGGCGTGATGATATGTATGTATGTGTATGTATATATATATATATATGTATATATATATATGTATGTATATATATATGTATATATATATATATATATATATATATATATATATATATATATATATATATATATATATATATATATATATATATATATATATATATATATATATATATATATAATTCTTCTATAATGTATGTATGGTCCTTTTTTTATATTTGTAACGAATGAGTGTCAGTTAGTTGCGTATTCATTAATTATTATAAAATAGAAAAAATAAAAGTTTGACACTTATATTTTTTTTTGGTTAATCATTATACCGCACACCCTCTAGTGGTTGGACCAGGCTATTGACAATTTGCCGTCCGTCCGAGGTAGTACCACACTCTCGTACAAGATCGACGTTTGAGTAATAGCAATGTGCTATTGCGCTATGTTCGGTGAGCGAGAGAGCCGGAAGCTCAACTGGGTGGGTTTGGGGTTGGTATGGGCAGCGGCCTAGCTTTACTCTTGGTATTGCAAAGGTTTATGAGTGACAATAACACTTATCATCAGGTGTACTGCTTATTCGTTTACCAACATAAGCAATTAAAAAAAAAACAAAAAAAATACCTCAAGAAAGCAAGCATAGCTAGGTGGAATAAGTTTTCTTACTCATATGTGAAGAGCAACCCCCAGAATTTCAATTTGATACAGAACTTCGAATATTGTTTTGACGCGTGTTTTGCCTCTAAACAAGGCATCCTCAGAATGATTCAACATCAAGTACATTTAAAGTCTGGGCTATATTGATAAGCCAAGGGAAAGTGGTGGAATTCTCTTCCTATTCTTCATTTTAAAATATATAGTTTCTCTGTAATCCATTTTTACGATACAATCTGCCTATATTTTTTAATTTCTAGATAAATGCAGATGCACTTAGACCAGATTGGCCACGTACTGAAGCAAGGTGGAGTCAAGAATCTCCGAAACCGGCGAGCGTGTATGAAGAGAATTATGAATGTTGAGGAAGCGTGTGAAGTATGCAAGGATATAGTTCTCTGGCACTCTGTTCTCTCTGCCTACCCTTCAAGGGATATAGCGCGATGATATGTATGTATGTATAAATGCAGTTAATCGTTGCCTATACATATGTGTTCCTGATCTCAGAATACGTGACCAATAGGACAATAGTGTTGACTTTATTGTTTGTATATTAACGGACTGAGAATATCAAGTGTTCCATTACCCAAGTGGATATTCTTACTAATAGAAACAAATCACGTATTTGAGAAAAAAATTGAACATGATTTTGTACATACATACATACATATCATCACGCCATATCCCTTGCAGGGTAGGCAGAGAGAACAGAGTGCCAGAGAACTCTATCTCTGCATACTTCACTCGCTTCCTCAACATTCATAATTCTCTTCATACACGCTCGCCGGTTTCGGAGACTCTTGACTCCACCTTCCTTCAGTACATGACCGATCTGGTCTAGGTAGGTTAGTCTCGGTCTCCCTCGGTACCTACATCCTTCCACGTTCGCATTGTATATCTTCTTAACCAGACGTTCGTTCGGCATTCTTTCCACATGTCCGAACCATCGGAGCATTCCCTTTCGCATCTTTACACCAATACTCTCTTTCATACCTACTCGCTCTCTTACGTCGTCGTTACGAATGCGGTCGGTCAGCCTAACTCCACAGATTTTCCGAAGAGATCGCATTTCGACCGCATTAATTTTACTTTCATACTCTTTTCTGCATACCCAACTCTCGCTTCCATACAGTAATGTTGGGACAAGCACTGCGTTATGTATTGCTACACGTGCCTTGTGGCTGAGGTGGTGGCTGCCAAGAAGTTGCACCAACGCTCCGTTCACTCTATTTCCCGCATTCACTCTTCGCTCTATATCAGTGGTGTACCGTCCATCTCGGCTAAATCCACATCCAAGATATACAAATTCATCCACTTGCTCTAGTACATCATTACCTATTGTTACTCTTACATCTGTTCTGGCTTCATCTTTTACAAAGACCATTATTTTGGTTTTGCTCACATTCACGCGTAGACCCCTTTTCTTACAATATTCTGTCATTGTGTAGACTAGGGTCTGCAGGTCAGTCGCTGACTGTGCCAGCAGGACTGCATCATCTGCATAAAGCAGAGCAGAGACCACTGAGTCACCCATCTGGACTCCCACATTCATATCGTTCAACCTTTGGAGACATTTATCCAGATATATGATAAACAGCCTGGCTGATAGAACGCAGCCCTGTTTAACGCCGATATTGACGTCAAACCAAGGCGACATTCCATCATCCAACCGCACACAGGCTCTACAGCCCATGTAACTGGATTGCACAGCCTGCAGCAGTTTACCGTTAATACCATACTCCGGTAAAATGTCCCAAAGTTCCTTTCGTACAACCGTGTCAAATGCTCTCTCCAGATCCACAAAACTGCAGAAAACCCTCTGACCTAGGGCCAGATGCTTCTCCACAATGTTGCGCAGAGAGAACACTTGATCCATGCATCCCCTTCCACTCCTGAAACCTCCTTGTGTCTCACACAGTAAACCATCGGACACCATCCTCATTCTCCTTTCAATAATTTTACCATACACTTTTGCTGCCAAACTGGTCAAGCTTATGGCTCTGTAATTTGCGCAGTCATAACGTGAACCCTTGTTTTTAAACAAAGGCACGATGACTGCGCTATTCTAGTCCCCGGGAACCATTCCCGAGCTTCAACATAAATTGAGGAGCAACAGGAACGCCTCCCGGACACAGGAGCCACCAAGCTTGATCATCTCGGCAGACACCATATCAATGCCCGCTGCCTTACCATTTTTCAAACTTCTTATCGCCCATTCAACTTCATCCATACTGATGCCATCGGAGGACGCCGTCGCCGAATGTTGATCTACTAGACCACATGCGACACCGGCGCCAACTGTAGCATCCGCATACATATCGCCAAAATATTCACTCCATCGGCTTAACACGTCTTGTGTTTGTGTAAGAATGTCTCCACCTTTAGACCTTATTTTATGAAAAAAAAACGTTCGTTCTTCTACCCTACAGTACAGACGTGCTAGTAATAGTCTTGTAATTAAAATACAAAATACGTGTTAAAAGTTATTGTTTACTGAAGACTAATATACTGAACTAAACTTATATATCTGTGTAACGTTCTGTAATATTTTTGTGTAATAACAATCGTGCAAAAAGTGACTTACATACATAATACAAGAAGTGATAAGGAAAGAAAACTATTATATTTTCTTTTGAACTACAATAACTAAAACAGTGATAATGAATACGATGTCTTTCGTGAAAAGCTATTAAATAATTAAACTGCGAAACTGTTGATTTTTGGTAAATCCAGTTTGATTTAAATTGCAAAAGTATTGACATGTAAACAACGGTTATACGTCAAAAGTCAAAACAATATTATTGGGCGCGTTCCAGTATCTACCAATCCACGGATCTCTAACATAAATACTATAATACCGGGCGCGTTCCAGTATCACCTAACCGGCAGATTGTCAACATAATTAATATTCCGAAAGAGAGCGAGACTTGACGAGAAATGGAGTATATCACTATAAGAAAAAAGCAAGGCATGAGCACTGAGCGTGATGAAATTGCGTATCAAGAACACCCAACCTCAAATAACAGCTCTTTTCTATCTAGTACCATGAGGAGCCCATCAAGTATGAGGGATGATGAGGAAATCACATTTTTAAAACATCAAATAGAACAACTTAAAGTAGAACTAGATGGTGCGCGTATAGAAATTGGTGAATTGACAGCTGAAAATTTTAATCTAAAAAAGCAATTGCCAAAATGTACAAATACAGTAGAAAAACCGGAAAACCGAAAAGCACCCTCAAATGAAATACAAAAACACTCTGCGCTTCTATCATCCATTGGAGAGAAAAATATGGATTGTACAAAGGAAACAGATAAAAACAAAATTAGGCCTATTAAGTTTTCCACAAACACAAATGTGCACCGTAATAAAATATGCATAATAAGTAGTGACAACATAAACAATATTTTGAGGACAGCCAAAAACATTTTTCAAGATAGACAACTATGCCACTATTGTTTACCAAATGCAGGAATAAAGCAATTGTTCTCAAATATCAATGGAAAAATTAATGATTTTACAAAACAAGATTATTGCATTATATATATTGGAGAGGCTGACTTTCGAACATCACAAAATTATAAACAATTAGTAGAATTCATAAAGACACAACTGGAAAAAATACTGCATACTAATGTGATCGTATGTGCACCAAGTTTTAAACTTAAGTACAATGTTGCTTTATTTAATAGCAGAATAGAAGCATTTAATAAATTATTATATGAGAATGTCTTGCTGTGGGAGTATACTTATACCTTTGACTCAAATAAATATATCAGTTACAGTTACAAGATGTTTACTAAAAAAACTGGTAACATAAATAATTTAGGCATAAAAAAGATATTATTGAATTTATATAAATATATCCAGTCATTGGACTGTATAAGAAAAGACGATTATATGATTCACAATTACAATTCAGATGTCAATTATGTTCCTAAACGTGGAACAATACCATACTATTTCAAAGTTAAGGAACAAAAAAATAATAATAAATGTTTTCGTCGGCAGTAAGATCTCTAATATTACTATCTACCATCAAAATATATGTGGAATAAGCAATAAAATTGATGATCTAGAAATGTATTTATGTGATTTGGCAAGAGATATAAGTTTTATATGCATAAGCGAACACTTTCTTAATAAGTATTCAGTACAGACTTTCAGTTACCCAAACTACAAACTGGCATGTTATAACATTAGAGTAAATAAAAATAGGGGAGGTACTTTAATTTTGACTAATAATGATAGAATTATAGAAGAATCGCAAATATGTAAACAGCTATACAAAACGAATTGCTTTGAAGTTTGTGGTATTAAAGATGTTGAGACCAATATGTATATTATATGTTGCTACCGAACACCCGACTTTCGTAATTATGATATTTTTATAGAGAGACTTGAAATGCTTCTTCATCATTTTTTCGATAAAAAATGTGTAATATGTGGTGACTTTAATGTTAACATGTTAAAAGATGATGAACAAAAAATTGTCTTCTCATCATTACTCATGTGTTACAACTTCAAATATTTAATAGAAGCTTCTACTTTTAAACGCAATAACTCTGAATCATGTCTGGACAACATTTTGACCAACGTGCCAGACTGCCTTATTAGTGACGTTAGTATTGATCACAATGGTTTAGCGGATGGACATGCAGGACTTTTTTGTACAGTGCATCTGGACAAAGTCAATAGTAAGCAGAATCAAACACACATGTATGTTAATAAGATATGTTATGATGAAAAAAGTAAGAGAAAATTTAGACAAAAGTTATTAGAACAAGACTGGAATACAGGTATAAATACATTTTTACAAAAATTTAAACAAATACATACAACAGTCTTCAAAAGAAAAAGAATAAAAATCAACCTAAATAAAAGAAATAATTCAAAATGGTTGACAAAGGGGATTAAAACATCTAGTAAATTTAAAAGGTTTCTTAATACATTAAATGGGTACAATTGTGATAAAACTGTCCTGGACTATCGTAATAAATACATTAATATATACAGAAGAGTACTTAGGTGTGCAAAAAGGCTAGCTATTGGAAAACAAATGGATACAGTATCGAACTCCAGTAAATTAATTTGGAAAATAGTCAATCAACATCGAAATAAAAATAACAAGATGACACCTGCAAATTTCTTACTTAAATTTAATAATACGGTCACGGACAGTCCTGTTGAGATAGCAAACATTTTTTCAAAAGTATTTCAGAATATTATTAGTCTACATACTTGTGACATAACATTAGCTAACACCTATCTATTTAATAATGTCATCCAAATTAAAAATGAAATGAGCTTCGATCCGATTACACCTAACGAACTCTACAAGATGGTAAAAATTATGGAAAATAAAGCTTCTTTCGGATATGATAACATTCCACTGTCGATTGTTAAGGAAAACATTGACGTGTTGGCAGATCCTTTGGCAACTTTCTTTAATAATTGTGTAAATGCAGGTGTTTTTCCCGATCAATTTAAAATTGCTAGAATATTGCCTATATATAAAAAAGGTGATAGGACTGATCCATATAACTATAGGCCTATTTCTCTACTGCCTATCTTTTCTAAGTTGTTTGAAAAAATCATGAAAGATAGACTCTTAAGGCACTTGTATAAATATAAAATATTGAACACTGAACAATTTGGATATCAAAAGTATATTGGAACGATAGATGCAATAGACTCCTTAATAACAGACGTAGTCTATAATTTAAATAATAAATGTAAAGTAGCGGGCCTGTTTCTAGATTTAAGCTCTGCATTCGATACAGTGGACCATAGTATCCTACTATCTAAGATGGAATACTATGGCATTCGTGGTAACTATCTAAAATTGTTTAGCTCCTATTTACTAAATAGGAAACAGTACGTAGAAATTGAGTCAATTATTGACGAAGATAAAGTCAACTTTAAATCAAATCTTGTGACAGTGACTCGTGGTGTGCCGCAGGGCTCAGTTTTGGGGCCCATCTTCTTTATTATCTTTTTGAATGACTTGTCACCTTACATTACAAGTTTTGTTACGGACGCTAGGCTCGTCGTTTTTGCGGATGACACTAATGCCATTATAGCCACTGATAATATACAAAATCTAAACAACAAAATCAATATTGTGTACAATGCGTTTGAAAATTGGTTTGGGACTAACAACTTAATACTAAATACCAACAAAACTAAATGTATGTTGTTCAAATCAACTTCAAGAAATACCGATACTTTACAAATTACATCTGGCGGGAAAAAAATTGATATGGTGGACAATATAAAATTCCTAGGAGTAGAAATAGATACTTTGATAAACTGGAAACAAGAATTGTCACATATTATAAATGCAGTAAGCTCTGCCTGTTATGCAATTAGAAGTTTAAGGGAGTTTCTAACGATAGCTCAACTCAAGATGGTGTATTTTGCCTTTTTTTTTTTTTTTTTTTTTTTGCCGTGGGCCATGGACGTGGCACCCCGCCAAGTCGGTCCGGGGTGACGGAAGAGGCGGCGCGCAACCCCATTGACCCACCCTGCAAGCACCTCTTCTTCGCCGTGCAAGCGGGCCACCGGTACCCGATTTTTGTCTTCGGTGGCCCGCTCAGCGGTATGCCCTCTCGGGCTCCTCTCCTGTCGACGCCCCGACAGCTTTCGCCGTCGAGGCGTCGTCCTCACGCGGTGGCCTCACGTCGGGTGACCGGACAATTCCCCGGTCCGATCACCCGAAGCCTCGGTTAGGGCGGCATCAGGCGCAGGTATTCGCGCCTGCGCCGCCCCGGCCGCTGACGGCGGCCCGGGTCACGGGAATCCTCCCGGACTCGTTCCGCCGTCTCCTTCTGCGAGATAACAGCCTCGCAGAAGGCGGCGACCGCGTCCCAGTTCCTGACGCTGTCGACCATCGCCCTCGCGACAGCCGGCAGCGTCAGGTCGGCACCGATTACAGCGACGAGGTCACGGCGCTGCCCGTCCCAACTCGGACACACCTCCAGTGTGTGTCTCGCCGTGTCCTCGTCACTGCTGCAATGGTGGCAGGCCGGAGTCCACTCCCTATACGCGACCGTGTGCAGGTACAGACCGAAACACCCGTGCCCTGACAATACCTGCACCAGCCGAAAGGAGAGGACTCCGTGCCGCCGCTCCATCCATTCCATCAGTACGGGCCGGAGGGCCTCGACGGTAACGACACCGTGTCTTGGCCTCTCCAGCCGCGTAACCCAACGGGCGATGACGTCTCGGCGGGCGTCCTCGCGCCAGGTGGCTATCTCGCTCAACGATGGGGAGCCACCTTCGTCGCGCACTGAGGTAACCCGCCGGTAGAGGTCGGAGAGCATCTCCGCCTCTAGGTCCCACGGGGGTGTCCCGGCCAATAGGCACGCCGCCTCTGTCGACACCGTGCGGTACCCGCGAATGGCTCTGACCGCCATGGCTCGCTGTGGCCTCCACAGAACCGCCCTGAGCTGGGCGTTCAGAGCCCTCGCCCACACGGGTGCGCCGTACATGGCCATTGAGCGGATCACCCCCGCATACAGCCGTCGGCCCTCGAAACTGGGTCCGCCCACATTCGGCATGAGTCGAGAAAGGGCGGACGCCGCGCCGACCAGCCGGGGAGCAATTTGGCGAAAATGCTCCCGGAACCACCATCGCCCGTCGAGCACCAGACCCAAGTACCTCATATGGGCCTGGATACTGATGTGGATGGAGTTGACGACTAACGAGGCGCCGATGGGCAGCCTCACACGGGGCCCATGGAATAGTAGGGCCTCCGTCTTGTTTAGGGCCACCCTGAGCCCCAGCGCCTCGATTCGCCTGACCATCTCCTCGGTGCCGAGAGTGGCCAGGCTCGCCGCCTCTTCGAAGGTCCTGCCCCGGGCTGTGACGAGCGTGTCGTCAGCATAGCAAATAACGCTCAGCCCGGGGGGGAGACTCCCTCTCAACGCCCAGTCGTACCCGATGTCCCACAGAGTCGGCCCCAGAACCGACCCCTGCGGAACACCGCACGACATGGGCGTCCGCACAATGTCCCCTGCGGGGCTCGGAGCGCCTCCCTAATGCAGCTGAATGGCAGACTATTGAAGGCGTTGGCGATGTCCAACGACACCGCCAACAACACTCCTTTGCCGGCGACAGCCTCCGCGGCCGTCTGCCTCAGGCGTAGCAGGGCCCCGATGGTCGAACGCCCCCTCCGAAACCCAAATTGAGCGTCCGACAGATCGGGCCCCACCTCCTCCAGGTGCTGGACGATGCGGGCAACGAGGACACGCTCCAGCAGCTTACCCACATCGTCCAGAAGCACAATGGGCCTGTAGGCCGACGGCGAATCCGGGGGCCGTCCCGGCTTTGGCAGGAGAACCAACCTCCCTTCCTTCCAGCACTCAGGAAACTGTCCAGACGTCAGACAGGCGTTGAACAGTCGCCTGAGGCGAGGTTCGAGATGCTCGAGGAGCAACGTCAACACCCGGACTGGGATTCCGTCCGGGCCGGGGGCCGTGGTGGCGGAACGAATCTTCGCCACGGCTGCCCCCACTTCCGACTCCGTCACGGGCGGAACACTCTCGACGGCCTCCCGGTCGTGATCTGGCGAAGCCATGACCGGGGGCGTGTGCTCCGGCTGCCGCGGGAATAGCTCCTCGACCACTCTACGAAGGAGGTCGGGCTGGAGGGTCTCGGTGAGGGGGGGGCCCTGCGCGCGAAGCTTATTCAGCGACGCGCGATACGGGCGACCCCAGGGGTCACGGTCGAGACCGTCCAGCATCTCCTGCCAACTTGCGCCCTTGGCGGACCGGATGGCCAGCCGAAAGGCAGTACGCGCACTGCGGTACGCCTCGTACAGCTGGCCCTCCCGCTCAACATCGCGGCGACGCCGCCGACTGCGGGTGTAGGACCTTCGGGCACTAATGCACGCCGCACGAAGGTCCGCCAGTCTTGGGGACCACCAGTAGACCCCCTGCCCCGGAGGTAGACGCCGCACCCTGGGCATGGCCGCATCGCAGACCTGCGTTAACGCACTGCGGATGCGGACAGCCTCAGCGTCCACTCCGACCGCTGGGGGTGGTGAGGACAGCCACGTGTTCACGATGGCCGCCTCCGCCAGTAGGTCCCTATCTAGACGCCCCACAGCCCACCGCGGAAATGCGGGAGCCCGGTCCGCCCTGTGACCCCTGCTGAGGTCCCGGAGAGGGGAGACCTCCATCCGGATGTATCGGTGATCCGACAGGGTCTCCGCCTCCTCCAGGACACGCCAGTTCCTCACTCGTGGTGCGACAGCGGGGCTAGCGAACGACAAGTCCACTATCGACCCACCCTGCTGTCGCACACACGTGTTCACTGAGCCTCTGTTTAGGACACAGAAGCCCAGTGACGCCGCCCACTCCACGATCGCCCGCCCGCGATCGTCCGTCATCGGGGACCCCCACGCCGTGGATTTGGCGTTGAAGTCCCCCAGGACCAGGACGAGGCCCGGTGCCAGTCGCCGTATCGAAGCCTCCAAGGTGGTGAGGGAGGCCCCGAAATCGTCCATCCTCCTATTAGGGGAGAGGTATACACTGTAAAGCGTGACCCCTCCCCAATCCGCCGCGACAAATTCCTCGCCCCTATCCAAGAGGGATAAGGACGGGAAGTGCCGCTGCGTGGAGGTGACGATTGCCGCGGTTCCGTTCCGGCTGACCACCCAATTGGGGCGATCAGGCACGACGTACGGTTCCGCGACTACGGCTGCACCGATCGACCACTCCGCCATGGATTGCAGGAGGAGATCCTGCGCACCGGCGGAGTGGTTGGTGTTGGCCTGCAGGAGGTGAGTGGACTGGGCAGCCATTAATGGGCCGTGTCCATCATCACCTCCTGGCTTGCGGCGGGCGATCGGGCCGCGCTAGGAGCGGGAGCGGCCGGGGTCGAAGGGCCGCTCCGCCCCTTTGGAGCCGAAGCCGGAGGTCTGCACGCCCCAGAGCCCATGCGGTGCTTGGCGGACTTATTGCCCGCCGCACACGCGGGGCAGTGGGGCGGGGCGGCGCAAGATGCCGCCATATGCCCAGTCTGACCGCAGCGGAAACAGAGTCCGCCGCAGTCAAAGCAATTAGTGCATGTTGGCCGGGTGTGCCCGACCGCCATGCACTTGAAACACCTCGCAGGCCGGTGCTCCAGCACGGTGACTCGCGCTGAGCTCCAGCCCACGAGGAGCCTGCCTGAGTCGGCCAGTTGCCTGACCGACTCCACTGGGCACTGCACCCAGGCAGCACCTACGCCGCCCGGACCGGGCCGGATGGCGCCAACCCGGACGGTGTCCATGGGACACCCGGTTTTCGAGGCAATGGCCTCCCGGATGTCTTCCACCGTCACGGAGTCGTCCAAACCCGCGATGCGCATTTCGGCGCACTTTACGGGTCTGGCGATTTTGACGCTACCCTCCTCGGCGAACAGACCTCGCAGCTTCGACGCCACGCTATCGGCCGTCCTGGTGCCCTCGGCCCCAGGGAACTCTAAGATCCGAGCCCCTGTCCGGGCCTTGCGGGTCCTAGCTTCGACGCCTCCTATGTCGGAGACGTCGAGCTCCCGCCGGGCTTTCCTCAGAACGGCCTCATAGCTGAGGCCCCTTTCTGCCGCCTCAGGCAGCACAGTGATCACCACTGCGGCTGTCTTCG
Source organism: Lymantria monacha (assembly GCA_905163515.2). Classification (NCBI taxonomy): domain Eukaryota; kingdom Metazoa; phylum Arthropoda; class Insecta; order Lepidoptera; family Erebidae; genus Lymantria; species Lymantria monacha. The sequence goes on along the minus strand of LR991107.1, from coordinate 4,468,785 downwards.
GCGGCCGGAGCCCCTTGCGCGGCCTCTTCTTCTTCGTGCCACCTCCTCCGGCTCCTGCCTGGGGGGCGACGACCTCAGCGGCGCGCTTGGCCGCCGCTCTCCTCCTCTGGCCGCGACTCTTTCTGCCGCGCTCGGCCACCTGCCAACCCTGTTCGGGCGTAGCGGGCGTGCCGGGCGCTGAGGGCGTAGTCGCGGCCGTGCTAGTCGTCGCCGGCGGTGTTGGTGCGGGCGACGACTGCGTTCCGGCAGGAGCCGGTGCCGTCTTCCTCTTTGGAGCGGGCCTCTTCGGCTTGGGTCCAGCCGCGGCTGCGGCGTAACTCCCCCCCACGCGGCCACTCTGACAGGGTAGCGGGGCGGGAGTTGGTGCCGCATACGGCCGCTTGTCCGCGGCGAGAGGCGGCCGAACTCGAGGTTCCGGAGGCAGCCTTGCCTCCAGAACGGCCAAGCGCGCATTGACCATATTCCCTATGGCGTCTATAATGGCGCGCAAGGCCTCGTCCGACACGCCCCCCACCGCAGGCAGTGGGATCGGTGTTACCGGCTGGACCTCTGCCGGGGCCTGCTCCACGACGGCGACATTTGGCGTGCTGGCGTTGGTCGGCGGCGCACGCTTCGCGGTCAGAGGCGTCTTCGGCGCGGCGGCAATCGCTGGACGGCCGTCGCCTCGGGGCGGCTTCGGAGCGGTGACGACGGCGACAGCTCCTCGGCGGCTAGCACTAGCCGGCGGCGCAGTTGGCGCAGGCGGTACGAGCCGCGCCATTTGGGCCCTCAGCTCAGTCACGTCCTTGGCGAGGACGCGGTTGGCCCTCCGCACCGCGGCCAGCTCCGACTCCAGCCGGCGGTTCTGGGCCCGCAGGCCTGACACCTCGCCACCAAGGCGGGCGTTTTCGGCCTGCAGGGCCTCCATATTTGCGGCTGGGGCGCTCGCGCGGGCACCAACGGCCGCCACTTCGGTGGGAGGGATGCTGGACAACACCCCCAGCACCCTCGCGGCGGCCGCCTCGTTGTCGGCCTGCCTGCCAGTTTCCGCGCCTCCGCGCACTCCGCCGGCCGGGGAGTGGGTCGCCCTTCCCGACGCCGCGGCCCCTCGCCCTCTGCGAGAGGCCGGCACTTTAGGAGGAGGCATGATGACCACACTCCCCTCGGAATCGGCGCCTGAGCTGCCCTCCCTATTTAGGGGGCGCTTCCGCACCTTCGAGGGGAGGGCCTCCTCCCTTACCGTCAGGGCCGCGGTCAGTGCCGCCACCGCAGGGCGCGGCGATGACCTGGCGGCGGCGTCTTCCTCAGCCGACCCGCTTACCTCCTTGGACGGCTCTGCGGAACTACCGCCCTCGTCCATCACATCGGCAGATCCACTGCCCTCGTCTTTGGACGGATCTGCGACAGAATTGTCGCCCTCGTCCGTTGACGGCTCTGCGGTGGATCTGCCGCCGTCCTTGTCAAGCTCACGCGCGTAACGCTCGCGGATTTCGGCATTCCGCTTCTTCTCGCGAGCGTTCGCTTTCGCAGCTTTCCCCCATGTGAAGCGTGCCTGTCGACGCTTCTTCGTCTTCAAGAGGGGGGGGGCCTCCTTGGTCGGTGCCGGGCCCTCGGCAGACGCCTCAAGTCCCGAGGACGAGGCGTTGTTTGTGCCAGTTTTATTTTGCCTTGGCAAGGCCGTAGGTTGGGAATCCGAAGCTTCCCCGTCTTTATTATTTTTTGTAGGCAATTCCATTTTGTTCCCACGATTATGGGAGAAATAAACGGTCGACCCGGGCAGAGATCCCTGTACCCGGGCAAGCCTACATTTACCAACCAGGGGGTCGGCTGGTACCCTGGCTGGAGCGTGCTAGGAACAGAACAGCCCATCTGCCATGCATCCTCTCGCCGCACGCCAGAACTTAGGATTCTGGGTAATTTCCGAATTCAAATGTTAATTCGAACTCTTTATAGAGGTTGTCTTCCTCGCGGTCCGGGCGGTTAAGCCAAGACCCTCGTTCCTGATACTACGCCTCACGACAACTTGTCTTGAAGCAAGATATCAGGTTTACGATATGTCGGCGGTGGCATAAGCCTGCCCAGCCCTCAAATGAATGAGTGACCGGGCCCGTCCGAAATTTCGCCTCCTGTATCCTCTACAAATAGAGGGTCAGGAGCGAATTGGGGCTCAACCCATCGCTGGGGAACCCCCCCTCGCGCCAGAGATTCGCTACGGGCGACAATTCGACAGAGGGATCTGGGGGACTGTCGCCCGCACCCAGGGTACACCACGCGGAGGTTTCTGGCGTCGTACCCCATGGTGTATTTTGCCTTAGTAGAATCGAAATTCCGGTATAGCATACAGTTCTGGGGTAACAGCTATAATTATAACATAAACTCGGCGTTTGTAATACAAAAGAGAGCCATAAGAATAATAGTACGTATCAAACAGACAGAATCATGTAGAGAACACTTCTTAAAGCTAAAAATTCTAACGATACCTTCTTTATATATTCTATTAATACTTACCAACCTAGTCAAAAACCTACATAAATATGAGACATATACAGAAAGGGAAAGAAGACTGAATACTCGCAGAAAGGACCTGCCAACTATTCTGCGTCCAAAATTAAATGTTGTTCAGCATAGTTCCAGAGTACAAGCTGTAATATTGTATAATAAATTGTCTTCCGATTTCAAAGTTATTAGAAATCACACTATATTTAAAAATAAATTGAAATCAAATTTATTGAAAAAATGTTACTATAGCCTACATGAATATCTTAGAGATAGAAACTGAATAATCTATCAATATTAAAATTTAAAATAGAATAATTATTACGATAATAAAAATAATTTTGAACATACTCACCTAACTTTTATAAAAATAGAAATATTATCAACTAAAAATATTATGACTTGTAGTTGTAATAATATAAAAATGTTATGAGTTGAAGTTGTTGTAATAGTACATATATAGCATGTAACATTAATTTAGGTAGGTACTGTTATATTATTTTCGACACAAATGTAAATTTGTTATGAAATAAATGTCTTATGTCTTATGTCTTATATTCATTCTGAAGGCTGACCAACCACCCCGAGACTTCTTCACCTCTCTCCAAAAGAGTTTGGTGTTACCCTCGAAGTTTTTAGTCAGCCTATCTTCTGCACTCATACTTGCTCTATCACGTTTCTCTTTCACTAAAGCCTTGGTGTCATTCTTACATTGCCGATATATTTCTTTCTTCTGTTCAGTCATACTGTCATTCAGATTCAAAGAAGAGACATAGTCCAGCCACGCTTTCTTCTTTTGCTCTACGGAAGCTGCCACTTCCGCATCCCACCATGCATCACCATTTGTGTTTCTATGCTTCTTTGAACTTCCACATACTTCTTTCGCTGTATCTACCATACTCTCTTTCAATACTCTCCAGCATTCTTTAATGTCCGATTGCGGCTGGCTTGCCATCGTCAGCCGTTCTCGGACACCCTCTGCATACTTTTCTCTTACACACTCTTCTTGCAACCTTTCAACCTTTATTCTTTCAAGCCCTCCGAAGTGGACACGCTCTCGCCAGTGCCTCCACTTTCTGAACAGACCACTAAATCTCGCAATAACGAGATAGTGGTCCGTATCGACTGTGGGGCCCTTGTAGGCTCTTGCGTCCAATATTTTGCTTCGGAGGCGACTGTCTACCAAAATTAAATCTATTATACTTTTCTGTTCATTCCTTCTCCATGTATACATATGGATGTCCTTATGTTGGAAAAATGTGTTTGACACAATAAGGTTTCTCTCCATGCATACATCCGCTATGAGCCTACCTGCGTCGTTCACTCTCTTATCACCAAACGGACCAAGTACGTCCTCATAGTCGGGACGCTTGGTCCCCACCCATCCGTTCAAATCTCCGCATACAATCACGCGTTCACTGGTTTCTGCCATATCCAGAACTTCCCTAACATTATCCCAAAACTTCTCTAGGTCTGATGCCACCGAGGATCCTACGGGAGCATATGCTACAACCATGAATACCTTGGTGACACCAAGTTTTATACGGACCCAAAGAAGTCTGGGATCATACATTCCGTAATCCTTCACACCTGAGGCCAAGCGAGAGGACAGCAGTACTCCTACCCCCATGCTGGCTCGATCGCTCTGTGGTACACCAGACCACAGAGCCATACCGCCACCAGGAAGATCGCAGGCGTCGCTGCCCCTTCGCTTGGTCTCTGTTACACAGAGCACGTCTAGCTGTTTGTCCGCCATGACGGATATCAGCTCGTGCAACTTACCTTCCACACAACCTCTTACATTCGACGTGCCCACCCGGCACTCTGCTCTCCTCAACTCGCCTGACTGGGCAAGGCGTGATGGGTGGCGGCTCCCATCGCCGCAACTGCAGATGTTTGACTGACATGACTGACATGATTTTGTTCCTAACGTAAATCAAAATATTCGCCACCCATTTCTCATTTTCCTTAGTCTAATCTCTAATTAGATTTATATCTAGTACACAGTATATGTACAATTCTAGAATGAAGTGCCTGCTGCTGTGTCTCCCGAGCACTATGATATGTCCTTCTTCAAGCGAGGTTTAAGAAGAACACTTTCTTCAAATTAGGCAACGGCTTGGCTATGCCCCTGGTGTTGCTAAGGTCCATTTGCAGCAGTATCACTTACCATCAGGTGTGCTGCCTGCTCGTTCTTCTCTCTCTCTCTCTCTCGTTTCGCATACCTCGTGGCGCATACCTCGTGCCGCGTTTTATCTATAAAAATTGTACCCTCATGCGCGCAAAAAAGTTTCCCTTCAAGATGGCGCGTAACCGAAAAATGTGATGGTAAATTTTTTTCCAACGCCGATAAAGAAGATTTACTTCAAAAATTAAAATAAAATTCCAAAATTAATTTCAAAAAGTGAACGTGACAGTGTTGAAGTTAACGGACATACGAATACAAACTAATTTCACTTAATTCATTATTTTTTATCATTTCAGCTCGTATATATCCCACTGTTGGACTCGAGCCTCCACCATTCCTCCATAATGGGAAGGAAATTGACTTACTATGCCACGCTGGTTAGACGTGTTGGTATAGGGTTTTATTTCGAGTTTTTCTTTTCTTGCATAGATGTTATATGCGTTTTATATCCCTTAATCGTCTCTTACGATCACCCACGGGTAAGATATGGGGTGGTGAATTGTATTCTTACGCCATCACCACACGGTATATTCACTTAATTACTAGACAGAAATATGTGCACGTGTTTATTCGTGTAAAAAAAGATAAAGTTATATACCAAGTGATTGTAAATACCTAGTAAACAATTTCTCATTGACTTATGATCCTATGGATTAGGATTAATATAAATAAAAGTCTTACTTTTATATGTTAAGATGTTTATACAATGGTAAAAAATATCATATATAAATATATCGACGTGATCTTAAAAGACTATCAAAAAATTCCTAATATTTAACAAATAAACATAAAATAATATGATGATTAAAATTAATTATTTAACAAATAAAAATAAAATAATATGATTATTACAATTAAGATATACATATTATTATATAAAATTATTTACAAAAACATCTTTTATTACAGAAAACTTTTTTATTTATTTATTGCATCAAAGAAACATACAGTTTGACAATTAATTTATAATAACAAAAAAAAAATATTAAAATAATTAACACTGTCACCAATGAAGTTTTTAATATTCATTAAGAGATTAGTAGTTAAGAGTTTATTAGATGTTATATAAAATAAAAGGAAAAGTAAAAAAGTAGGTACAAAAAAAATAATTAAAAAAATCAAGAAACCCAACTGCGTAAAAAGTGAACCAAATTACATACACAATAAAAAAAAACTGAAAAGAAAAAAACAAGCACTTAGATGTCCGGTGGTCTAGAATTCTATAATATATTATTGAATGAATACTATTGCAGAAAATAATATATATTTTAATAATGGAACACAACAACTGAACAGTAGGGATCCATTATTCGACAGCAAATCTATTTTTTCAATGAATCCCGACTGTTCAGTTGTTATGTTCCATTATTAAAATATATATTATTTTCTGCAATAGTATTCATTCAATAATATATTATAGAATTCTAGACCACCGGACATCTAAGTGCTTGTTTTTTTCTTTTCAGGTTTTTTTTATTGTGTACGTAATTTGATTCACTTTTTACGCAGTTGGGTTTCTTGATTTTTTTTTTTTGTTTTTTATTTCATACTTTTTAGTTATGAATACCTAGGTGGCTATAGTTATTTTATTCATCAATATGTAGGTATCTAACTATATATAGTTTTACGACTGAAGTTGAGTACTAAATCGTTAGAAGTTGAAGATGGGCGACCGCGTCAGACATTAGATACTTTAGGTAGTCCAATATACCTACTAGATACTTTAGTATATGTCCATCTACATTCACACGCACAGTCATACGATTTTTTCGTCTCTTCATCGTAAAGTAAAAAATCGTAAGTACAAAATTTTTAAATCAATATAGATCCTAAACGGTCAGACGAATCAAAAAATGTTGAGAGAAAACTAAAAATGATTTTTAAATACCTATTCAACGATACCCCACTTGACATAGTTTGTTGACTTTATATGTTTTCATTTTCACAATATGGGGTCCAGTAGTCGCCATTTTGAATTTTCACTAACGTCATGTCTTTAGTGACACTCGCCGGACTAAGAGGAATGGATTGACGTGTGAATCATAAGAATCGGCCCAGCCGTTTGGTCTATATAGTGCTTCAAAGGAACATACATACATAGACTGTTAAACACAATACCACTCCTTTGCGTTGCGCAGTCCGGTAAAAATACATGAAATTACAAGTTATGCCGCAGATCTAAAAGTACTAAGAGTTTCATTAAAAATATCTATGTTGTTATACTTAATATTGTAACAGCTACAAGCACGTTTTATAAAAACATTTTGTCCATATGAGGTTCTTGGTAACGCTACACCATAAACTTGGTAATATCATAGCAGCAGCAAAGCAGCATACATAGTGAAGGAATAACGCTAAGACTCGAAGTAAAACTTGAAATGTCTTAGTGGTAAATGGAGCCAGCTCGGCATAAGCTGGTAACATATCAGTTTGTAGACTAATTAGGTTTGGGGCCCCAGGCGCTTCGTTCCCCGTACAGCTTACTATAATCGATCCAAAAAGAGAACTGCTTGTCAAAACTTCACGATAAACCCATGTTTCATTCACTAATGTCGCTGCTCTGATCGCATTATGGCGACAAAAGAAGGATAATGAAGAAAATATTGAAATCGACATATTTCAATTCGAAAAATAGCCTTTTTAGCTCTAAAAACGAAATACAATTTTACTTACATAACCATTCGTATTTTTATGCCCCCACACTCTTATCGTTTACGCACAAATCTTTTACACACAATCGGAACATCTTCAGATAAAAAAAAAACTCCAACAAATTCGAAAAAAGTTGAAACACCAATAACATCGTAAAACTTTTTTTCCTGTCGATTGAACGCAAAGATATTCTATAACAATGGGTATCGATTTAAGATGGCCGCCTTCCCGCGCTTTCTTACGTCAAACGTTTGCCAGTTCTTGCATTGGAAAATTCGTTGTTGTTTTGATAACTTTTTAAGTATTGACGAGAAGTTTTGGCTATAAATGTCGACGGTTTTTTTTTTTAATTTGATTTGTCTTTGTCTAGCTTTCATTAAACCAGAGTTTTTAATGTTAATACAGTCTTTATATCTTATGCTTGTGGATGTCGTAAAAGACGACTAAGAGCCTTATAACGACTTGGGCCAACTCCAACTGATGCCGTTTGGTCAACAATTACATTCCCAAGGAGGGTTGACGTCTGGCAGGTGGCCAGTCATAAAACTATTGCTAATAACTTATACAATATGTACTATGAAAAAAGAGTACATTTTGTATCGACCCCAAGTAATTGCGATAAGAGTAGGAGAACGATGATGAATATAGTCTTTTAATTAAAAAGCCAACTTTTATAAGAAATAAAAACCAAAAATAATTAGTTTTATCACAGAACAACTTGCAAAGATATTAATAATGGATATAAATCGCACCTATGCTTAGAACGCACGAACGGTTTTGTTTCGATATTTCCTTCTCTTGCATAGATGTAATATGCATTTCATATCCCTTAGTCGTCTCTTACGATCACCCACGAGTAAGATAGGGGGTGGTGAATTGTATTCTTACTCCGTCACCACACGGATAGGTATGCATTTACCATTAGGTATGTTATTAGCTCGTTTGTCACCATAAGTAATAAAAAAAATTGGTGTTCTAAGTTTCACAGAAAATAATATTAATATACGAACCGTAAAACAACGTAATTCTACTTCAATAAAATACTAATAAAAACAACAAAACTTTTCGCACAGAACTTAATTAGCTAAAGAGAAGGACTGTATCATATAAATAATAATCGACTCAAGTATATATATTAATCAATGAAGGCAGAGTTCGTCTAAAAGTATTGTCAAACTGACTCTTTCGTTCTTCGTCATAAACAGACAGATACAAACATCTCGGACTTATATATCTAAGATGTAAGAATGATTATTGTTTTTGTTTTAACTAGTAGTAGTGCGAGACCAGTTTTCTTTTACCAGATAGATTATGATACAGTCATCTGGATCGTTTGGGGTTACAAAAGGAATAATGTGAATCCAATAACCTACCACATACAAGGAGTACCTATGTAGAGACGACTGCATGTAGTGGAGATGCGAATGTTGAGATGGATGTGTGGTGTGACAAGAATGGATAAAATAAGAAATGAACATATAAGAGGAAGTTTGAAAGTTGCGCCAGTGACAGAAAATTTAAGGAGTGAAAGATTGACATGTGATGAGACGGGATGAAAGTAATGTTGTGAGGAAAGTTTTAAGTATGAATGTTGAAGGCTTAAGGAGTAAGGGAAGACCGAAGAAAAGATGGATGTACTGCGTGAAACATGACATGGATAGACAAGGAGTGACCACAAAGATGACGTCTGATAGAGTTGTATGGAAGGAGAAGACATATTGCGTCGACCCCAAATAAATTGGGATAAGAGCAAGTTGATGATGATACGTATACGTACTTCTCTTCCATTTAATTTGCTTACCAGTATCGAGGCTACGATTTCAGCAGTCCGCCTGGTGACGGCCATATTGTTTATAATTTTCAGCGTTTTCATTCGGAGTATATAATCTTGCAGAAAATCAAGGTCCAAGTTGTAGTCATTTCCTACAGCACTCCGATTGTTGCGCGAAAAAGCTTGTAACTTACTCACTACCACAGTGACCTGGTTTGCAGAGGTTTATAGACGGGAATTAGCACTTGCCATTCGATGAGCTACTTATTCATTTGTTAAAATAAATAAAAATTCTTTCAATGCAAGGAACTAGCCGATTACATAATCCTTACTAATATTATAAATGCGAAAGAAACTCTGTCTGTCTGTCACTCTTTCACGCCAAAACTACTGTACCGATCTAAATGAAATTTATTACACAGATAGTCAAGAGCCTGATATAGACATTTTTAATGCAAAGAAGGGTCGTAAAGGGGAATGAAAAGTTGTAAAAAAGTACCGTCATTTTTAAAGCCAGAAGCTTGAAACTTATTTTTAGGCTATCGATTAGAGATATAAATAAATATGACATTAACATGTTGTAAAAATTTACCTTTAAGGGGTAAAATTTTTAATAGGGGATGAAAAATTTTAGGAAAGTAACCTTTTACGCGGGTGAAGCCGCGGGCAAAAACTAGTACAGATATAACTTCGAAAGTCAAAACAGCTTCAGACCAATTCATCTATTAATCTTCAGCTCGGCTTTTAAAAGACTTTAAATAATTGTGCGGCCTCCATGCCCATCAGGAACGTAACACATTGCGATAATTTTTTTCAAATTCAAAAAAATTTTTTGATAATATACTTTTATTGATTTTATAACTATTTTTTACTCACCAAAACTGCAATCTTCCTTTATTCAACTCTTTCTCTATTTTATATAATATCATCATCATCATTTCAGCCTATTGCCGTCCACTGCTGAACGTAGGCCTCCCTCATTTTACGCCACAGAGTGCAGTCCTGTGCGGCCTGTATCCAACGATGCCCAGCAACCTTCACTAAGTCGTCTGTCTACGTATTGGGGGGACGTCCCACACTGCGTCGTCCGGTACGTGGTCGCCACTCTAGAACCTTTCTTCCCCAGCGGTAGTCGGTTCTTCGAGCGATGTGGCCTGCCCATTGCCACTTCAGCCTGCTAATTCTTAGTGCTATGTCGGTTACACCCGTTCGTCTGCGGATTTCCGTATTTCGGATTCTATCTCGCCCACTCCATAGCACGCTGAGCGACTTTGAGCCTGGTTATGAGGCCTACATTTAGGGACCACGTTTCCGTGCCGTAAGTCATCACTGGTAACACACACTAGTCATAGACTTGTGTTTTCAGACACTGAGGTATGTTGGATGAGAAGATCCTCTTAAGTTTCCCGAACGCTGCCCAACCGAGTTCGATTCGTCGGCTGACCTCTTTCTCGAAATTGGATCTACCTAACTGGAATGTTTGTCCAAGGTAAACATAATGATCGACAATTTCGAGAATCGCATTGCCAAATAGGACCGGGACGGAATGACATGGGCATTTGACATGACTTTCGTCTTGTCCATGTTCATTCGTAAACCCACTAGTTGGGATACCCTGCTGAGATCGTTGAGCATGGTGCCCAGGTCCTCCATGGATTCTGCCATGACGACAATATCGTCTGCGAATCGAAGGTGAGTGATGTATTCGCCATTGATGTTGATGCCGAGTCCGGTCCAGTCTAAGAGCTTGAAGACATCTTCCAGTGCAATGGTGAACAGTTTCGGAGAGATGACATCTCCCTGTCTCACGCCTTTCTGCAACTGAATCGGTTTCGTACACTTGTCCGGAATACGGACGTACATTGTGGCGTTCCTATACAAACACTTCAGCACTTCGATATAATGATGGTCGATTCGGCACCGCTGAAGGGACCGCAGCACAGCCCAAGTTTCGACTGAATCAGAGGCTTTCTTATAGTCCACAAACGCTATACACAGAGGCCGATTGTACTCCTCGGTCTTCTGGATAATCTGTCGAAGCGTGAGGATATGGTCTATGGTGCTATAGCCTTTTCGGAAGCCAGTTCGTTCGGGCGGCTGGAAGTCATCAAGCTTGCACGTGATTCGATTGGTAATAACCCTCGAAAAGAACTTGTAGACGTGACTCAAGAGTGAGATGGGTCTGTAGTTCTTTAGAAGAGCTTTGTCGCCCTTCTTGAAGAACAGCACCACCACACTCCTGGTCCACGACTCTGGAACGTCGGCCCCGAGGATAACGGAACTAAATAGCTTCTGAAGGGCTTTTAAGACCGGCTTGCCGCCTGCCTTCAGGACCTCTGCCGTAATTCCGTCATCTCCCGGTGTCTTACCGTTTCTTAGTTGTTCGAGAGCCATTCTGATCTCGCACAAGCTAATGTCCGGGATTTCTTCGGTATAGTGCCGAGTTAGCTTGGATCTGGGATCTGGGACCAAGCCGACAATAGGATTTCGGGATGATTTATACAACTGTCCATAGAACCTTTCGCCCTCTCCCAAGATCTCACTTTGGGATGAAATGACAGTGCCGTCATCGGTCTTCAACTTAGTCATTTGGCTTTGTCCAATAGACAGATCTTGTGCGAACACTTTTGAGCCGCTATTCTGCTCTATCGCTTCTTTAATACGGAGCGTATTAAATTGGCGAATATCGCGACGCACAGACCTGGAGATCTGCCTATTTAGCTGCCTGTATTCGGATCAATCGGCTGAAGACTGTACTGTCATTTGTTTTCTCCGCTCCATGAGCTTGAGAGTCTGGTCAGAAAGTTTTTTAGGTCTATTGGCGGGGTGGGACTTGAAAAACTTTGACCCAACCGCGTAGACAGTTTCCACGAACCTGTTGTTCATATCATTCGGCGATTCGCACTCGTCTAGACATTGGAAGCGATTGTGTAGTTCGAGTTGAAAGCTTTCGAGGTTCTGGTATTGAACAGGTATAGGTCGGAAGGTAGACATCAAGCGTGACCGTTCGACTTTTGTGTGGATATTTAAAGTGCCTCGTACTATTCGGTGATCGCTCCCAGTTTTAATCCTGCCGATCACTGAGAGATCATTAAATATATGTCGTTTGTCCGACAAGATGAAGTCTTCTCGTTTTTTGTTGAACCATCGAGGCTAATCCAGGTCCATTTCCTTTGTGGCTGCTTTCTGAAAAAGGAATTCATCATAAAGAGGCTTTCCTTCTCCAGAAATTCAGCCAGTTTCTGGCCCCTCTGGTTTCTCTGTCCATATCCATGTTTCCCCACTCTCAACTCGTTATCACTCCCTTTACCTAGTTTCGCGTTAAAGTTTCCCATAACCACCGTGAAGTGGTTTTTGGACGCGTATATGGCTTTCGAGATATCCTCGTAAAAGATCTCCACCTCGTCGTCGGAGTATGCCAAGGTCGGTGCGTATACCTGTCTGACCTTCAACGAATACTGTTTGGTAATTCTTAGTGTAAGGTATGCTACCCTTGCCGACATACTCTCGATCCTCTCCACGTTGCCTACGAGTGACCTGCGAACGATAAACCCTATACCACCTTGGGACGGGTGATCTCCCTCCCGGTAGAAGAGCAAGTTTCCAGAACGTAGGATTATCGTGCCCTCGCCCTCTCTTCGCACTTCTGATAATCCTACAATATACCCGCGGATTTTGCTCAATTCCTCTTCCAGCTCGATGACCTTCTCATCGGTCCAAAGTGTCCGAATGTTGTGTGTTACAAGGACCAAAGGTCGTTTTGATTGGTAGCCGGATCACTGCCGGAGATTCTTCGCACCCCCTATTCCATCGCTACCAGGCCCGCTACCACGATGAGCCTGTAGGATAGCGGAGCTGCCGTGACTGGGGGCCGTTTTTTTATATAATATAAGTTATGTATATTTCTATATTATTTTTATACAAAAATGTTAATTATACATTTCAATCAAGAGGTTTCATTAAAGATTTTATAAAAATAAACCTAAATTATTCAAAATTAAATATAAAATAGCGAAATATAAGTTTTATGTAATAAATTAAGTACGAGACCTATTTTACATAAAAACTAAAACTAAATTGAATAGTAAATTTAAACAAAACTATAACAAAGAAAAAGTAATTTAAATGATATTTATATGTGTATTTATACACTTTCCGTGTGGTGACGGAGTAAGAATACAATGCACCAACTCATATCTTACCCGTAGGTGATCGTAAAAGACGACTAAGGTATAAAATATGTATATAACATCTATGCAAGAGAAAAAAAAACTAAATAAAACTCTATACCAACACGTCTGACCAGCGTAGTCTAGTAGGTTAATTTCCCTCCTATAGTAGACGAGGCTTAAGCCCAACAGTGAGACGTATATCAGTTGGGATAATAGGCATGATGACTGATTTTGAAATATGACTCCACGATGTTATAACCTATCTACTTTAAGAAAATAAATCTAATTTCCGCAGAAAAAGTTAATTTTTGTATAAAAAACTACCTTTGAAATAAAACTACTTTTACGGATTCTATCGCGTTTGTATTTGATTTATAATTTCCCGACGTTTCGAACACTTTACAGTGATCATGGTCACGGGAGGACATGGTCCTCCCATACAGTGATCATGGTCACTGTAAAGTGTTCGAAACGTCGGGAAATTATAAATCAAATACAAACGCGATAGAATCCGTAAAAGTAGTTTTATTTCAAATGTGTAATACTCGCGTAAACATTAGAAGTCATTAAAAAACTACCTTTTTAAAATCAAATTTAAATTTCGCTCCAAAACGGTGCAAAAGTAATGGCGTCTATCTGTGACGTCACGCTTTCGTATGCACTCGCAAGTAGCGTTGTTATTGTTTATTGTAATCCTTAATTTCTATAATTCTGTGCGATTATCAATGAATAAAATGAATTCTAATGTGTTTATAGATGGTGTGCAGTTCCTCTATGTAATAATACATCAGCAAAAACTCCAACTAAGTTGTTTATTAACGTTTCAATGAAGAAAAATGTGAGAAATACTTGGTTAAATCTTAAAAAATAGATATGCCTATGCATGTTAACTGTTGCAGAACAATTTTTATTATTAATTTATCTACCTAAGTTTTTATAAAACTAAAAGCACAATTTGTAAAGTTGCAATAACATTCAATGTACACTAGGAAAACATGTACCAATAGGACATTATAGATCACTAGCTAAAATTACCTTAAACCCTAACCAATTTAGATAAATTATATACTTTTGTATATTAAGTTTAGCTGAAGGTTCTAATATAAATAAATCTAGGATATAAGGTTAATGGGGTACTATCCCAGAAACCTCCACGCGGTGTACCCTGGGTGCGGGCGGCGGTCCCCAGTTCTTCTGTTGTACTGTCGTCCGTAGCGAATATCTGCGCGATTTCGCTCCTTACTCTACTACAGTCGTAGTAGAGGTTATAGGACGCGAAATATTGGGACGGGCTCAGTCACTCATTCATTTGAGGGCTGGGCAGGCACATGCCACCGCCCACACATCGTAAACCTGATATCTTGCTTCAAGACACGTTGTCTTGAGGCGTAGTATCAGGAGCGAGGGTCTTGGCTTAACCGCCCGGACCGCGAGGAAGACAACCTCTATAAAGAGTTCGAAGTAACATTCGGACTCGGAAATCACCCAGAATCTTAAGTTCTGGCGTGCGGCGAGAAGATGCATGGCAGATGGGTTGTTCTGTCGTTAGCACGCTCCAGCCAGGGCACCGGCTGACCCCCTGGTTGGTAAATGTAGGCTTGCCCGGGTATAGGGATCTCTGCCCGGGTCGACGTCTTGTATCTCCCATTCTCGTGGGTATAAACATGGATACTTTAAATTTAAAATCAAATCACGACGGGGATCGTAGTGATCCTCACCCCAAGGCCCGGTCAAGCCGATCAAAAACTGACCAAAACGACGCCTCGTCCTCGCGACTTGAGGCGTCCGCCGAGGGCCCGGCACCAGCAAAAGAGGCCCCAAAGAGGAGGAAGAAGAGCAGGCGGATGCTAACTCCGCTTGGCGAGCGCGCTAAACGGCGCGCCAACCGCCTGAAGAAGGAGAGGGAGGCGCTGGAGGCCGCGGCACGCCGTGAGACCAGCGTTCCCAGCGACGAGGGCGGCACAATTGCCGCAGAGCCGTCGCATACGGATGGTGGTAGCGCCGCAGGACTGCCGCGGAGGGAGAGTGGCGGCGGGTGTGTGTCCCGGGACGAGGGCGACGATGTCGCAGAGCCGTCCAAGGAGGGGACGAGGAGTGGCAGCTCAACAGAGCTGTCGAGTGACGAGGGCGGATCTACCGCAGAGCCGTCGCGGAGTGAGGGTGGCAGTAAAGCCGCAGGGCCGTCGTCGGAGAGCGCCAGAAGCTCCGACACCGACACGGCCTTGGAAAAGTCCTCGGACGAGGGCGGGAAGGCCGCAGAGCCGTCCGACGAGGAGGTCGGCCGAAGGCTGGACGAGGGGCCGTTCAGCATGGAGGAGGGCAGCTCGGCTGCCGAGGCCGCCGAGGAGTCTGAGCCGCACACTGCGGCGAAGGCTCCGACGGCGGCCATAAATGTCAGGGAGAGGGAAGAGGCCCTCCCCCCGAGTGTCCGGAAGCGCCCCCTGCATAAGGGCGGCAGCTCCGACTCGGAGGGGAGTGTCGTCATGCCTCCTCCTAAGGTCCCCACCGCGCGTCGTGGGCGTAGAGGTCGTGGGTCGGCGGTGGCGGCGAGGCCGGTTCCGGGTCAAGCCGATCAAGGAGGTGAGGTGGCGGCCCTGCAGGCCGCGAACGCCCGCCTCAGTAGGGAGGTCTCCGGCCTGCGGGAGCGCAACCGGAAACTTGAGTCGGAGTTGTCGGCGGTGCGGAAGGAGAACCGCGGGTTGGCCAAGGACATGGCTGACCTGCGGTCTCAATTCGCACTTTTAGTGCCAGCCGCGCCGCCGACACCGGTTTCGCCGCCGAAACAGGTTGCGCCGGGGAGGGCGGGCCCGTCCTCTGCGCTCGTGGTGCCACCTACGTCCGTGGCGCCACCTGCGCCCGTGGTGACTGCTGCGCCGGTTGCGCCCGCGGCGTCGGCTGTGAGCGCCGCCAGGAAGCGCGGAAGGCCCAAGAAGGGGGAGGAGCCGCTGCCTGCGGTGCACGGTGTGCCGGAGGAGGCGATGCGCGTCATCTTCGCCAAAATTGAGTTGATGATGGACGCACGCATCCAGGCCGTGGCGGATCGTCTTCCGCCCGAGGCACCCCTCCGACCACCGCTCGCCGCTGACAAGGCGAAGCGGCCGCAAGCCCCAGCCCCCGCCTCGCTGCCATGTCAGGGTGGCCACGTGGTGACCTACGCCGCGGCCGTAGGCGGGCCCAAGGGGGCCAAGAGGAAGGCTGGCACGGTGCCGGCTCCCGCCAAGGCCGGGCGGTGGCCGGCGCCAGCGGCTACACTGAAGGCTCCGGCTAGCGCACCCGCGACTGCGCCTGCTGCGCCCAGCGCTGCTGCCAGACTCGAACTGGGCTGGCAGGTGGCTGAACGCAGCAGGAAGGCACGCGGCCAGAAGCGGAGAGCGGCGGCCAAGAGTGCCGCTGTGGCCGCCGCTCCCCAGGCGGGAGGCGGCAAAGGGGGAAAGAGGTCGCGCAGGGGCCTCAAGTCGCCGAAGACAGCTGCGGTCATTATTACCGTGTTGCCTGAGGCGGCTGAGAGGGGCCTCAACTATGAGGCCGTCCTAAGACGCGCCCGGCGGGAGCTGGACGTCTCCGACATCGGAGGCGTTGAGGCGAGGACCCGCAAGGCTCGGACAGGGGCTCGTATTCTCGAGTTCCCTGGGGCCGAGGGCGTCAAGGTGGCCGATAGTGTGGCCTTGAAGCTGAGGGGGCTGTTCGGGCCGGAGGATGGAGTCCGAATCGCCAGGCCCGTCAAGTGCGCAGAGATGCGCCTCACGGGTTTGGACGATTCCGTGACGGTGGAGGACGTTCAGGAGGCCATTGTGGCGTGTACTGGATGTGTCTCGGACACTGTCCGGATTGGCACCATCCGCCCTGGTCCGGGCGGTGTCGGTGCTGTCTGGGTGCAATGTCCGGTGGAGTCGGTAAAGAAATTGGCCGACTCAGGCAGGCTCCTCGTGGGCTGGAGTTCGGCGCGGGTAACCGTGCTGGAAACCCGGCCCGCGAGGTGTTATAAGTGCATGGCGGTCGGGCATACCCGACCGACGTGTCGCAACTGCTTCGACTGCAGCGGGTTATGCTTCCGCTGCGGTCAGGCTGGACACCAGGCGGCATCGTGCTCTGCGGTGCCCCACTGCCCCGCGTGTGCGGCAGGCAATAGGCCTGCCAAGCACCGCATGGGCTCTGGGGACTGCAGACCCCCGGCATCGGCCCCAAAGGGGCGGGGCGGCCCATCGACCGGGCCTGCGCCCGCTCCGAGCGCGACCCGATCGCCCGTTAGCACGGAGGAGGAGACGATGGATACGGTCTGTTAATGGACCACGAATCCATCCGTCTCCTCCAAGCCAATCTCAACCACTGCGCCGGTGCGCAGGATGTTTTCCTGCAAGCCATGGCGGAGTGGTTGATAGGAGTAGCCGTAGCCGCGGAGCCGTACGTGGTGCCCGACCGACCTAACTGGCTGGGTAGCACCGACGGCACTGTGGCAATCGTCGCCTCCACGTTGTGGCCTTCGCCGTCTCTGACCCTTAGGGACAGGGGCGTCGGATACGTCGCGGCGGAATGGGGAGAGATTACGCTTTTCGGAGTCTATCTCTCCCCTAACAGGAGCGTGACTGATTTCGGGGCCTCCCTCACCATCTTGGAGGCCTCGTTACGGCGACTGGCACCGCGCCAAGTCTTCGTTCTGGGGGACTTCAACGCCAAGTCCATGGCGTGGGGGTCCCCCGCGACGGACGACCGAGGACGGGCGGTCGAATTGTGGGCGGCGGCATTGGGCCTCTCTTTGTTGAACAGGGGCTCGGTGCAAACGTGCGTGCGTCAGCGGGGCGGGTCGATAGTGGACTTGTCGTTCGCTAGCCCCATTGTCGCCGCACGCGTGAGGAGCTGGCGCGTCGCTGAGGAGGTTGAGACCCTATCGGACCACCGATATATCCGGATTGAGGTCTCCCAGACCCTCCCGACGCCCAGCAGGGGTCACGGGGCGGACGGACGTTCCGCGTTCCCGCGATGGGCTGTGGGTCGTTTGGACCGGGACCTGCTGGTGGAGGCAGCCATCGTTCACTCGTGGCTGTCCTCTGCCCACCAGTTGGACGGGGTGGACGCCGAGGCTGGCCGCATCCGCAATGCTTTGACGCAGATTTGCGATGCGGCCATGCCCCGTGTGCGGTGTCTGCCCCCGAAGAGGGCTGTCCACTGGTGGTCCCGGGAGCTGGCGGATCTTCGGGTCGCGTGTATACGCGCCCGAAGGGCCTACACCCGCAGCCGGCGGCACCATCGCGACGAGGAGCGGGAGAGCCGGCTTTACGAGGGCTACCGCAATGCGCGGTCGGCCTTCAGGCTGGCCGTCCGTACCGCCAAGGACGTCAGTCGGCAGGAGATGTTGGATGGTCTCGATCGTGACCCCTGGGGTCGCCCCTATCGCGCAGCGCTGAGTAAGCTCCGCGCGCGGGGCCCTCCCCTCACCGAGACTCTCCAGCCCGGCCTCCTCACCAGGGTCGTCGAGGATCTGTTCCCGCGACGGGCGGAACACACGCCCCCGGTCATGGCTCCGCCAGACACCGACCGGGAGGCCGATGATGACAGTGTTCCGCCCATCACGGAACCCGAGATGGGGGCGGCGGTGGCGCGCATGCGCGGAAAATCCACCGCCCCTGGGCCCGACGGTGTTCCCAACCACGTGCTGGCCCTGGTCCTCGACCACCTGGGTCTACGCCTCAGGGGGCTGTTTGACGCGTGCTTAGCGTCGGGGCGGTTCCCTGGGTGTTGGAAGGAGGGGAGGCTGGTGCTCCTGCCGAAGCCGGGACGGTCACCAGAGTCGGCCTCGGCCTACAGGCCCATCGTGCTGCTCGACGATGCGGGCAAGCTATTGGAGAGGGTGCTGGCTGCCCGCATCGAGCGGCACCTCGTCGACACGGGGCCCGATCTGTCGGATGCCCAGTTTGGGTTTAGGAGGGGTCGTTCGACGATCGCGGCTCTGTTGCGCCTGAGGGCCGTGGCGACTGAGGCCGTCACCGGCGGGGGAGTGCTGTTGGTGGTGTCCCTGGACATCGCCAACGCATTCAATAGTCTGCCATTTAGCTGCGTCAGGGAGGCGCTCCGATATCACGGAGTGCCAGTTTACCTGAGGCGGCTAGTGGCGGACTATTTGGAGGGGCGCAGCGTCCTCTACACCAACCGAGTAGGGGACGTTGTGCGAACGCCCATGACGTGCGGTGTTCCGCAGGGGTCGGTCCTCGGACCCACCCTGTGGAACATCGGCTACGACTGGGCGTTGAGGGGGAGCCTCCCGCCCGGGCTGGGCGTGATATGTTACGCCGACGACACGCTCGTCACAGCCCGTGGTGGGACGCTGGAGGAGGCGGCAAGCCTGGCGACTCTCGGCACCGAGGAGATCGTCAGGCGGATCGGGGCGCTGGGGTTGAGGGTGGCCCTGGACAAGACGGAGGCTCTCTTGTTCCATGGGCCCCGCATAAGTCCTCCCATCGGCGTCTCGATCACCGTCAATTCGGTTGATATCAGCATCCGGGCCCATATGAGGTATTTGGGCCTGGTGCTCGACGGGCGATGGTGGTTCCGGGAGCATTTCCGCAGACTCGCTCCACGGCTCGTCGGCGCGGCGTCCGCCCTATCATGGCTTATGCCGAATGTGGGCGGACCGAGCGCTACCTGCCGACAGCTGTACGCAGGGGTCATCAGGTCGATGGCCCTGTACGGCGCACCGGTGTGGGCGGGATCCCTGACCGTCCGACTCAGGGCTCTTCTGTGGCGACCACAGAGGGCCATGGCGGTCAGGGCCATACGCGGGTACCGCACGGTGTCGACGGAGGCAGCGTGTCTATTAGCCGGGACCCCTCCATGGGACCTGGAAGCGGAAATGCTCGCCGGTTTGTATCGGCGGATGTTGGGGGTGCGAGCGGAGGGCGGTGTGGTCTCGTTGAGGGAGCACACCGCCTGGCGCGTCGACGCCCGCCGCGACATCATTGCCCGTTGGGCAGTCCGGCTGGAGAGGCCTCGGTTCGGTGTGCGGACCGTGGAGGCCTTCCGGCCGGTGCTGATGCAGTGGCTAAATCGGCGGCACGGGGTGCTCTCCTTCCGACTGGTGCAGGTTTTGACGGGGCATGGATGCTTCGCCAAATACCTGCACACGGTCGTAAGGAGGGAGAGTACACCGTCCTGCCACCACTGCGATTGCGACGAGGACACGGCGCAGCATACGCTCGAGGTTTGTGCCGCTTGGGCAGGGCAGCGTCGTGAACTCGTCACAATCATCGGTGCTGACCTGACGCTGCCGACCATCGCCAGGGCGATGCTCGACAGCGTCAGGAACTGGGACGCGGTCGCATCCTTCTGCGAGGCAGTAGTCTCGCGGAAGGAGGCGGCGGAGCGCGTGCGCGAGGAGCGTCTCCTCGACGAAGCGAGCCGCCGCCGGCGACTGGGGCGGCGCAGGCGCGATTACCTGCGCCTGATGCCGCCCTAGCCGAGGCCGCGGGTGACTGGATCGGGGATTTAATCCGTCACCCGCCGAGAGGCCGACCGCGTGAGGAAAGACCGACATCCTACCCGAGGGGGGGACGTCGGTCGAGGAGAAGGTACTCCTCAGGGGTATTCCGTCGGGCCAACCACTGACGTCAAGTCACTCTGCTCCGGTGGTTGGCCCAACGACGAAGGCGACGTCACGGGTGGGTTACGGGTGTGCATGCTTACGCCCCTCTGTCACCCCGGACGGAGTGGTGCGAGGAGTGTGCCGAACGTAACCCACCCCCAAAAAAAAAAAAAAAAAAAAAAAAAGGATATAAGGTTAATATTTTAAAAGATAGACTTAGTTTTTATTGTGTTGTCTTATTGGCTCTATTAGATTGATTGAAAAAAAAACTTAGATAAGTACAGAATTTTTGAAATGAATAAACTTTTTTTAAATGTTATATTGCACTTTTATATAACACTGAATATAACCATTTTTTTTCCACAGACCCAATAATAGTTTCAAAAAATCAGACATGTAAGCGTCATCGTATATAATACTTATGATCACAACTTTTAATTCAAATCAAATCATACATACATAGAAGTTTTAATATTTCGAAATTCTGTGGAACAAAAATTATTGCTTGATAAAAAAAAACCTTTCCAGTATCGACAAGTCGATTCACGGCAAATTAGAGGTATTTACTTTGATAAATTCTAGTTCCATCGCTAAAGTTTATATATAGTAATACAAAAGTGATATCCATTACAAGTTTTTACCACAAAATATCTGGTAAACGGAGTAATAATACGATAACGAGCTCAGTGCGAACTAAGATGCTAGCAAAATTCACTAATAAACGAAAGCGTGACGTCACTCGCTTCTGATTGGTGTTCAAACCAATATGGCGAAATGATATCTTTTGAATTTTTTATTTTTAATATTTTAAAGTTAATCGCGCTTACTATTTCGAAACAAGAGCTTTTTTACAATCTTTATATCTTATATTATTAAAATAATTCACTATTTTAGTGATTCTTAGTTACTGTCATCATGCCTATTACATATGTATAGAATTAAAGTTATGTCGTTCAAGGCTTATTGCCAAATCTCAAGACTTTCATACTCTCTCACACATATACATATACAAACTTAGTAAATAAATAATCACTTGGAGAGGATTGTTTCATTATGTGATCATTTCTATCAGTTAACTCTTGTATAAGCCGCGTAAAACGTCCAAAAACTTCTGAAGTAGGTCTTCGTTACACTCGTAATATGCTCTACAATAGTATTCCTACAATGGTAACAGAAATAATGAACAATACGTCTGTAAACACCACAATAGTTCAGCTTAGTATAACTTCTCTAGTATAATGACCGAGTATAGATCATTTTGCTATTGATGTAGGCCTCGTAACAACGAGGTAAGCGGGTCACTAGGGCCCCATTCAGTGTGTTGCTGCAGCGATCCAATGTACCACAATGATTCACTTCCTTCCGTGCTCTATTATATACTGGAATATATTGTTTTGATTTATTAATTTTACATATAGATAACAGATTCATAAGGAAATTCGAACTTAAAGTTGCTCATTGAGATTTTCTTAACCAATAACACAATATTTTTGCCTAATTTTGAATGGGAACACTTAAATGGTTACCCAATCAACAGCTTATATTACTAGATTAACGAAAAGTTTTTAAATTGAAGTAAATTCTAATAAACCATATGCATTGATTAGACTAAAATAAAATTGTGGGATACTACAAAACGAACATTTTAATCGATGATTACAGATATTTGACGTGTCCAACGATTTTATTTAAGTGTAATCAATGCATATGTTTAAAATTTGTATATTTCAAAAATATCATATTTTTACATACTTACATTAATCTATAATACATTGCATTTTTAAGAATTTATGTGAACATAGTCATTGCCACAAGTTTAGTAAGTTATGAGTTACCTTATTTAAAAAATATAACAATGTAATACATATTTGTACCCATGACTCTATCTATTTAATTATTTTTTAGCTTTTAGTACATCTATCTGCAAAATTATCATGACTGTTTACAATAAAACTGTTTAACTTAAAAAATATATTTACCATTTTTTATTTTCAAGTTTTTAGTTTTTATTTCTCATTCTATTTAATTCCTCATTATTCCAAGTTTTTTTGCCCGTTAATTTAGTACATACATTCTAACTCCTGAATACGTAATCCCTCCAAAGATCTCGCTCTACTAAGAGCCACGTAGGCTTGATCTTCCTGAAATAGTTTCGCGCCTAAATAAAAAAAAAATAGATTATCCGCCATTTTGTAGCGTCGGACATCTTAGATTTTGATTTTATATAGTGCACTGTATTTTACTCGACAAGCCCTTTCATTTGATACTCATATTGATGGGATTGAAAAAAAATATTTTATCTACCATTTTGTAGCGGCGACCATCTTGAATTTACAATAAATTTTAGTATACATAATTGTATTGTCCCCAGAACCAAAGGCGTATACTAAATTTCAGATCAATCGGTTGTTAGGAAGAGGGTGAAATGTTAATTACTAAATTTGACCCAAGAAAAAAAAACAAATGGAGTAAGCTAAATAATACCGTTTAACAAGTAAAACGCGAAGTAAAGCCATATGGGCTTTACTTCGCTCAGCATGAAATACTAGGACAAGTGCCTACCTGTTGTGGAGGAGGCGGAGGAGCCCAGCAGTGGGACATTTATATGAGCTGAAATAATTACTCATCTTCTACGACAACCATGTAAATTTGACTCGTATACATACAACAGACAGAAGTAAAAGTATATATATACAATTTTCTAAAACTTAATATATTTTAACAATTTTCTATCTATATTATAAAATGTGGAGACGGACGTCCGCTTACTACAATAACGTGCTTGTAAACGACAGTTGACAGGCGCCATATTGGCATGTCTATAGCAGACGCATGTTATAGGGTTAGAATCAGCTGTATTGTTCATTTTGTGCAAATTATTTATTTAAAAAATAGTCTTATTTGTAATCTCGTAAAATAGAAAAAAGTTTGACGATTCGAAATGAAAATAACAATTTAAATAATTTTAAATTTGACCGTTACAACAGATAAAAAGCCAAATTCATTAACAAAATATTATTGATACTAATATACAGAAATACGTTTAAAAGAATGTTTTTTTCTTGACATATGTAAGATAATATTATCATATAAGTGCAATGTGAGAAAAATACAATAATTTTTAGGTTGGAAAAGATCCTTGATTTTCATATTTCGAAAGTAGAGCAAGACTCAACGCTTCGCTTATGAGGCGTGCAAAATACTAGATAAAAATCAGGCAAATAATACAAATGCTACAGGAGAGTAGCATCTACATATTTCGTGCATCTATAGGAATTAGACCACAAAGATTGCGCAACTCCGGTTCTCCAGTATCGAGTCTCCTGTATTCAGCTTCTACGAGTGATGCTTCATTATGTGGTCTGGGAATGTTTTGAAGTGAAACTTCTAATGCGACTTCCAACAAGCGCAAACGCGCGGTACTCGAACGCATACGCGTAGTATACCTGTTACAGCCAGCGCGAGCGTTAGCAACGAGTAGCGTCCAATATTCCAACGCAAGAGGGCGAAAGAAGGAAAAGATACACAAAGGTAGAAAGTAGGAGTAAGAAAGAGAGTGAGTCGGTAGATCCTAAGCACATGCGCGTGGTGTTGTTGCTATGCAGCGAAGTAAACATGTGAGCGTTGTAAAATTAGCTGAAATACGTACTTTTTGTTCTATTTTAATTTATAATATTCATTATTTTCATAGGTTTTAAGTTTTCACTTCTGTCGGGAGTCCTCATTTCTTGTTTTTTTTTAATCTGTACATTTATTATTCTATTGTAGAAATATTGTATATGCCCCTCAAATAGAAGAGAGTTCTTAAGAATAAATTAAAGGGAAACAGTTTACATGGTAAAATAGAGTAGAAGACTAGAGCTTCACACATCTTTATATCTTTTTGATTCTATCACGTCTGAATAGAGAGCTGTATGTCCTATCAAAACTTTTATTTGTAAAACTCGTAACCGTAGTAAAGTTAGGTATAGATATTGCAACTATCAAACAATATTAGATTCAAATGGGGTTCTTGTTCAACAAATTTAAAACTAAATTGATATTGTAAATATAGGTAGAGACAAAATAATCTATTTAAACGGAAAATCTTTGCTCTTATTTAGCTTGTAAAAAAGCGATATCGTCTCAAAAAAAAAAAATATTTGCAAATAAAATCTTTCTAAGTGAAAATATTCTATTTCGAGAGAATATTCTATTTAAGAAAACAAAAACAAATTGGTTTTCTTTTTAGGCAAACTAAAGAAAACTAACAATTGCACGCCTTTTCTTTTTTTTTTTTTCTCGCAAGGTGGACCATGGATGTGGTCGCGCCCTGGCAAGTCGGTCCGGGGTGACAGAAAAAGCGGCACGCAATCCCATGGACCCACCCCGCAAACACCTCTCTTCGCCGTGCGAGCGGGCCACCGGTACCCGATATTTGTCTTCGGTGGCCCGCCCGGCGGTTTACCCTTGCGGGTTCCTCTCGTGTCGACGCCCCGACGGCGAAAGCTGTCGCCCGTCGCCCTCACGCGGTGGCCTCACGTTGGGTGACCGGACAATTCCCCGGTCCGATCAACCGAAGCCTTGGTTAAGGCGGCATCAGGCGCAGATATTCGCGCCTGCGCCGCCTCGGCCGCTAGCGGTGGTCCGGGTCACGGGAATCCTCCCGGACTCATTCCGCCGCCTCCTTCTGCGAGATGACAGCCTCGCAGAAGGCGGCGACCGCGTCGCAATTCCTGATGCTGTCGACCATCGCTCTCACGACAGCCGGCAGCGCCAGGTCGGCGCCGATGACAGCGACGAGGTCACGGAGCTACCCCTCCCAGCTCGCACATACCTCGAGCGTATGTTGCGCCGTGTCCTCGTCACTACCGCAATGGTGGCAGGACGGGGTCCACTCCCTCCACATGACCGTGTGCAGGGACTTGCCGAAGCAACCATGCCCCGACAACACCTGCACCAGCTGGAAGGAGAGGACTCCGTGCCGCTGCTCTATCCACCCCATCAGTACGGGCCGGGGGGGCCTCAACGGTAACAACACCGTGTCTAGGCCTCTCCAGCCGCGTAACCCAACGGGCGATGACGTCTCGGCGGGCGTCTTCGTGCCAGGTAGCTATCTCGCTAGACGATGGGGAGCCACCCTCGTCGCGCACTGAGATAACCCGCCGGTAGATGTCGGAGAGCATCTCCGTCTCTAGGTCCCACGGGGGTGTCCCGGCCAATAGGTATGCTGCTCCGGTTTGTCAACCGTGCGGTACCCTCGAATGGCTCTGACCGCCATGGCTCTCTGTGGGCGCTACAAAACAGCCCTGAGCTGGGCGTTCAGAGCCCTCGCTCACACGGGTGCGCCGTACATGGCCAATGAGCGGATCACCCCCGCATACAATCGTCGGCCCTCGAAGCTAGGACCGCCCACGTTCGGCATGAGCTGCGATAGGGTGGACGCCGCGCCTACCAGCCGGGGAGCAATTTGGCGGAAATGCTCCCGGAGCCACCATCGCCCGTCGAGAACCAGGACCAAGTACTTCATATGGGCCTAGATACTGATCTGGATAACAATTGCACGCCTCGATGTGATGCTCTACTCCCGATATATGAATATCAAGGAGTTTTCGAAATTAATGTCAGAAGTTATTTTCTTTAATTCTGTTTATTTTCATTAATTTATTTTTAACGAGAGCAAAATAAAAGATTTTCTTTCTTCTTCTTTTTTCTATCTGTGCAGTCAAATAATGTACTCCTTAATTTTTTTTAAAGATAAGAATCATCCTTGTCCGGTGGGGGATTTCAAAAACACATAATTAACGGCGACAAATTACGTTAGTTCATTATCTTTGTTTAATGGGTTATGTAATTACAACACGACGTAAGTATTTAAACGTTCAATTCTTCTTCTTCTTAATGAATGACCTCTGTGAGTGATTAACCACAACTTCGCCAATGTCAAGTAAAATAAGTTTAAAAAATTATAATAGATTTATATTTTAGTCGTCAGTCATGTCGGTTCATTGTCTAAGTCCAAAGTCCCTTAAACGTTCAATAAACACAACGATATGACATTGGAATGTATAAATGACAATCGATCGATCCATCAACTAATCGCCATCTTCTTTTGAATAAATTACTAAAATTTTGCATTTAAAATCCTAGAAGATAATTTGTAAAAAAAATGTTTATTAGCGAAAAATTATTATCATACATGAGATAAGATAAGATAAGATAACTTTATTTGTCTCAACATGTGTACAAAATGGTGTTACAGCACTTTATGGAGCCAACATGTTCTGTCTATCATAAGACATACAACTTTATTATAATCCATACACTATATCGACCCAATACAACAAATACTATCAATATATTCATACATAGCAAGAATTAAATTAAATATAACAATGAGTCAAGATCTATTAACATGGGACTCGAACCCATACTTATTGTCAATCCGTTCCATAAATTCTAGTACTTAGACAAATATAATTATATTTATGAAAATCAAATATATAGTAGTCCTTACGAGAGACGTACGCCATCTACAGGACAATGATTTAAACATTGTACCTATTTAATACTTTTAACTTTGCAATTAGAATTATATTAAATGACACAACCGACGGTTATCCAAATTACTGCATGCGTTTATATATTTTTCTTTCTGCTTTGGGACAAATAAGTTTTTTTAATTATTATCATCTCAGCTCATATATGTCCCACTGTTGGGCTAGAGTCTCCTCTATAATAAGAGGGCAATTGACCTACTACACCACGCTGGTCAGACGTGTTGGTATATGGTTTTGTTTCGAGTTTTCCTACTTGCACAGAATTATATGCGTTTTATATCCCTTAGTCGTCTCTTACGATCAACCACGGGTAAGATAGGGGGTGGTGAATTATATTCTTACTCCGTCACCACACAAAAGTCATCAGTTTTATATCAAGAAAAATATAAACTATAAATACAATACTAAATCAAATAGAAACAGAGTAGTGACTATGTGAAATAGCTAATGCTTCTATTAAATGATCATTTAAAAGATTTATTAACACGTCATTAAAATATAACTGTTATGAACTCCCGTTGATCTGTCACCCCTTAGGAGGGTGGTCGTTTATCATAATCGATCCGACACTGGAGGCCCTTCATCGCCTAATCCAACCAATCAATGCTTGGTACAATGTAATTGACATTATGATTTAAGACGAACGATAAATACAGAAGAATTATTGACATGTTTTTATTTGTTGCTTTGCTTCTCTTAATAATAATAATATTGGTGAGATTTTGGCAAAGGGCCAGGTTAAGAGTATCCTGAATGATGGCAATATATGTATGAAGATATATGAAAGCGAATACAAAACAAGTGGATCAGTATAAAAAGTAGTTTGATGAGTTATCTCTAGGATAAACAGGCCGTGAGTTTATAGTTTAATTAAAATATAAATATTTTTTGACGTATATACTATTTATTACACATATAAAAGAAAATGGAGTAATTATAAATAAAATTTAAAATAAAATAATAATCCACGACATATAAAAAACAAAATTAAAAAAATCAAAAACCCGACTTTGTAAAAAGTGAACCAAATTACGTACATAATAAAAAAAAACTGAAAAGAAAAAACAAGCACTTAGATGTCCGGTGGTATAGAATTCTATAATATATTATTGAATGAATACTATTGAAGAAAATGAAATATATTCTAATAATAAGTCAGGATCCATTGAAAAATTAGATTTGCTGTCGTCTGCATCTAAGTGTTTGTTTTTTTCTTTTCAGTTTTTTTTTTATTATGTACGTAATTTGGTTCACTTTTTACACAGTCGGGCTTTTTGATTTTTTTTTATTTTTTTTTTTATTTTATACACTTTAGGTATGAGTAACCTAGCTAACTGTGGATAAACCGAATGCGACGCAAAATGTGAATGTTTTTCATTAAGTTATTTTATTTATTAATAAGTAGGTACCACCTACCTATATATAGTTTTTCGACTGAAGTTGAGTACTAAATCATTTGAAGTTGAAGATGGGCGACCGCGTCAGACATTAGATACTTTAGGTAGTCCAATATGCCAACTAGATACTTTAATATATGCCCATCCACATTCACACGATTTCGTCTTTTCATCATAAATTCCTACGGTCTAAAAACCTATAAGTGAGAATGGTTGTTACGCAACTTTAAATCGATATAGATCCTAAACAGTCAATCGAATCTAAACATTTTGAAAGAACACTAAAAATGATTTTTAAATACCTATTCCACGACACGCCACTTGACATAGTTTGTTGACTTTCATTTTTTTTTCATTTTCACAATATGGCGTCCAGTAGTCGCCATATTGAATTTTCACTTACGTCATGTCTCTAGTGACACTCGCCGGACTAAGAGGAATCGATTAACAGGTGAATCATAAAAATCGGCCCAGGCGTTTGGTCTGTATAGTGCTTCAAAGGAACATACATACATAGACTGTTAAACACAATATCATTCCTTTGCGTCGCGCAGTCGGGTAAAAAAGGTCTATTATTATTCTCCTGCTCTTATCCCAATTATTTGAGGTCGACGCAATATGTACCTACTCGTACATATTCCAAAAGTTATTGACAATAGTTGTAATGACAGGCCACCTGCTTGACGTCAACCCTTCTTGGGAATGTAATTGAACTTGAACTTGAAAGATTCAGGTGGAGTTAATCCAGGTCGATAAAAAACTCTTCGTCGTCTTTTACGACATCCACGAGCGAGGTAAGGATTGGTTGTATTCGTTGCCACTACCATATAGCAATTAAGAATATTCTGCTGTATAAATAAGAAAGAGATAAGCTTGCGGATGGAGATCTTGTGCCTTGAATTGGAAGCTTAAGGCCTAGTTGAGGCACCTGTTCTAAACAATATGTATGTTTAAGTATTTTTCCTAATTATGCAGCTCATTGATGCTCATTTAGCTCAACTGTGTGGTAGCAGCTACGAATACTGCCAACCCTTACTTTGTTCGTGGATTTCGTAAAAAAACGACTAAGAAGCTCTTAACGACCTGGGCCAACTCCATCTGATGCGGTTTGGTCAACAATTACATTCCCAAGGAGGGTTGACATCTGCCAGACAGCCGGTCATAAAACGATTGCCAATAACTTTTACAATATGTACTATTAAAGAAGAGTACATATTGTATCGACCTCAAGTAATTGGGATAAGAGTAGGAGAATGATGATGATATGCAGCTCATTGATCTTTATTTTTAATGTATGTATTGTGGTGAGAAAATAAAGAATTATTATTATTATTATCTACAATACTTGCCTTGATTTTTATATAGTTATTAGTACTTCTTTGTTCACATACTGCTTGCAACCACACAAGCCCGTTGAAAATAGAAGGCAAATTACTTTACTATACCATTCTTTTTTCCTTGCGGTGGACTATGGATGTGGTCGCGCGCGACCCCATAGACCCACCCTGCAAGCACCTCTCTTCGCCGTGCGAGTGGGCCACCGGTACCCGATCTTTGTCTTTGGTGGCCCGCCCGGCTAGCCTACTATACCATACTGGGCAGATATGTTATAAACACTTATTACCCGACTGCAAAGGAGTGGTATTGTGTTTAACAGTCTATGTATGTATGTTTGTATGTTCCTTTGAAGCACTATATATACCAAACGCCTGGGCCGATTTTTATGATTCGCACGTCAATCGATTCCTCTTAATCCGGCGAGTGTCACTAAAGATATGACGTTATTGAAAATTCAATATGGCGACTACTGGACGCCATATTGTGAAAATAAAAAAAAATTAAAGTCAACAAACAATATCGAGTGGGGTATCGTTAAATAGGTATTTAAAAATCATTTTTAGTTTTCTCTCAACATTTTTCGATTTGACTGGCCGTTTAGGATCTATATCGATTTAAAGTTTCGTAACAACCTTTCTCACATGATCCATTGAAAAATTAGATTTGCTGTCGAATAAAGGATCCATTGAAAAATTAGATTTGCTGTCGAATAAAGGATCCCGACTGTTCAGTTGTCATGTTCTATTATTAAAATATATTTCATTTTCTGCAATAGTATTTATTCAATAATATATTATGGAATTCTAGACCACCGGACAACTAAGTGCTTGTTTTTTTCTTTTCAGTTTTTTTATTATGTACGTAGTTTTGGTGACTTTTTACGCAGTCGGGTTTCTTTTATTTTTTTTTCAATTTTTCACTCTCCATCTTTTATTTTAAATATTAAACGAAATGTTATTTAAAAAAAATCACAACCCAAGTCTTCATTTACAAAAACAAAAGCAGTATTCAATTTTATCTTTTAATACCTTCAAAGAAAAGTTTCAGGACAGCCATTAAATTTTACGATTCCTAGGAACGTAATTCATTAAGTACTGAATCGTAAAATAGTAAAGCTAGTTACAGGCACCGTTATGACTACACATGTACTAAAATGCTTAAGGCACAATATACTAGACATGCAGAATACATTATTAGTTCATAATGAAACGGAGGACAGGAAGAGTGACCCACCATTTGCCAATGTTTAAAAAATATATCGTACATTTATAAAAACCCGATTACGAAGCGAAAATGATGTCACAAGTGGGGTTCGAACCCGCACCTATTGGGAGTCCGGCCCAATCGTGCTGCCACTTACACCATCGTGAACTATTGTAGGACATTCAAATCTCGCTTCGTATCATATTTACGTATTTTAAGGAGACGAGAGTCTTTTAAGTTCACGGTGGTGTAAGTGGCGGCACGATTGGGCCGGACTCCCAATAGGTGTGGGTTCGAACCCTAATTGTGACATCATTTTTCGCTTCCCAATCGGGTTTTTATAAATAATTAAGCATATTAAATGCTAAATTTCAGTAATTTGTATACCGTACATCTCAAGATATAAAGGATCACGAGATAGAAACTAGGATAAATTCTTAAGCAATCTTTTGAACTTGAATTTTTTCCTGAACTTTGTATATTAATTACACCTGAGTCCTGAATAAGGCATCTTCAAGACGGTTCACGCACAAACACGCACGCACGCACGCACGCTCGCACGCACGCACGTATGCACACACGGCCGCACGCACGCGTGCACATAGCCAAACAATAATCATCAAATCCCTTACTATAAACCTACTGTTGTCATAATGACTATTGAAATAATAAATTCTTTTTCAAATTGAAATTGAAGTGTTGTGTCTCAATATTATCTTAAAATAAAGAATAAGATAATTTAAAATAAAGATTTGATTATCATCATCCTTAATCTCAATCAATTGACGGTGGTCGACGCAATATGGACTCTTATTTCATCGCACATAGCAAAAGCTTTTACAATAGTTATGCCTGCTGACTGACGTCAACCCTTTTGCGCAATGTAATGGTTGACGGTACCAAAGATCGTATTTTACAATACTTAAGAGCAATTCATGGTTGGTAGTATTCGTAGATATACAGCAAAATTAAAATAAATACGTGAAAAATATTAACAAATCTGAATACAAGGATCCCTAAAATAATTAAAAGTCACCGCTGGCGTGATGGGTTTGCCAGGGTGGGGCGGTAATGCTTTAAGGTGCGTCTGTAGAGCGTATATCTATAGACGGAAGCACTTTGGATAGTAACTTATACTACAATGTTTATTCATTTGTTAATGTACAAAAATATTAAAGTTAATCAGATTTTAGCATTTAACATGCCCATCAGAGAACCTCTACGGGCTAATAAGTGAATATTTCTTAGTGGTTCTTTATATAATACCTACGGATAGGGACCCTTTTTTGTCTGAGGTCTGATAAAATATGAAATAGAAGTGAAATTCTATTAATTTGCAAAACTATTAAGAATAATTTGAAATAAAACTACTTTGATGATGGGATGATCACTGCAAAGTGTTCGAAACGTTGGTAAATTAAAAATCAAATACAAACGCGATAGAATCCGTAAAAGTAGTTTTATTTCAAATGTGTAATACTCGCGTAAACATTAGAAGTCATTATATTATGAATAATATACAAAACCCTAATAAGACTAGTTGTACTGTATGGTAATCCACACAGTACAGCAGGTCTCGGTCGCCCAACATGCATCAGTATGTTGGATGACCTAGACCATACAAAAGCGACGAATGAGAGACGACTGCAGCGGAGATGCGAATGTTGAGATCGATGTGTGGTATTTACAAGAATGGATAAAATAAGAAATAAACACATTAGAGGAAGTTTGAAAGTTGCGGCAGTGACGGAAAAGTAAAGGAGTGAAAGGTTGACATGGTATGGACATGTGATGAGGCGGGATGAAAGTAATGTTGTGAAGAAAATTTTAAGTATGAATGTTGAAGGCTTAAGGGGTAAGGGAAGATCGAAGAAAAGATGGATGGACTGCGTGAGGTATGACATGGGTAGTCTGTGAGTGACTTCAGAGATGACGTTTGATATGATTATATGGAAGAAGATGACATATTGCGTCGACCCCAAGTGATTGGTATAAGAGCAAGATGATGATGATGAGAAGTGAAATATTATTCAATATATTTTTACCATTGAAATAAAAATAATTTTACGCCTTTTATTATGTTTCAATTTAATTTTTCTCGCCCAAAGTTTTGAATAATTTTCACTATTAATCTGACTATGATAATGAGCATTGATAAAATCAAATATAACGATAAAATCCATCAGAATCACGGAATTGAATTAGATTAATTCACTGACATAGGTTTGTAAATATCCTAAGAAAACATATCAAAAGCTTATCTTATTATTATCAGAGCTATATAACAGGCAAACTTTCGCTCGAAAACACTTTAACGGTTTATTGGAAATTAATTATCACTGGCCAATGGTCAAGGCAAACATTTTGAGAATATCTCCTTTATCTTATTTTTGAAAATAAACTATTTGGGAATTTATTTTATTAATAACGTTAGCAAGACATATAGTTGTGGGTGATTGGACCGGGGAATAGTCCTTCACCCGCAGAGAGGCTGACCGCGT
The DNA here is from genome assembly GCA_905163515.2 of Lymantria monacha. Lineage (NCBI taxonomy): Eukaryota > Metazoa > Arthropoda > Insecta > Lepidoptera > Erebidae > Lymantria > Lymantria monacha. The sequence continues at coordinate 4,434,976 of LR991107.1, read as the reverse complement.
GAGGGCGACACCCCGGCAGTTAGCTGGGGCGTCGACGGGGGATGGTACCCGAAAGGGTAACCCGCCGGGCTGGCCACGGAAGGCAAGGAAGCGGTACCAGTGGCCGGCCCAATGGCGATGACGAGGGAATACGGTGGGTTATGGGGCCACGCGCTGCCCTTCCGTCGCCCCGGACGGTGCGGGAGACGTGTGACCGGGCCATAGCCTATCGAAAACAAAACAAAAAAGCAAGACATATTTATTTGAAGTTTCTCTTTTGTAGGAAAGGTATATATAAAGGTATAATTATGAACATGAAGTCATAAAATTTGTTAATATTTTTATGATCGGCCGCCTGCCTAACGCCAACATTCTGACGGACAGACGAACAGATGGCATAAGAAGGAGTTGGTCCAGATCGATACAAAGGTCTTAATTGTCTTTTCATCGTCATTCATCATCATCGCCTGCTCTTATCCCAATTATATGGCGATTGGCAGACAAAAAACTGTCAATAGCGTGGTCCTACCACTAAATGCAAATTCAGACGTTGATCTTCTGCGGTGATTGATGATGATAATGATTCTTCTGCATGCTTCTTTTTAAAAGTCAAAACTCTCACTTATGATTTTTTTTTTTTTTTTAAAGTCATCACAATCCATGAGGGGTAAAATAAGTAATGGTGAATATGACAGTGTCATATCGTGGTTTTATATTACTATCGATATTTTAGTGTTATAATTACGATGGCATTTTATTTAATGTGATACGAAGGAACTGCTGAAATGTAGCGAATATTTTTTTTTTTTTTTTTTTTTTAAAGACACCTCCCTGCACTAAGGAAAATAATCCTTGTGTATAATGTGAATATGATATAATAGTGCTTTACAACGTTTTCGTTTTCGACCAAAATTGCCACAAGATATCATTAACGGTGTATCCATAGCAGTTTTAACGGTTACGATTTGATTTTCTGACGTACAATGACTTATATGAAAAAGACTTATATAGCTGTGTGGTAGCGGCTTCGAATACTACCAACCCTTGCTTTGCTCGTGGATGTCGTAGAAGACGACTAAGAGCCTTATAACGACCTGGGCAAACTTCATCTAATGCTGTTTGGTCAACAATTACATTCCCAAGGAGGGTTGACGTCTGGCAGGCGGCCGGTCATAAAACTATTGCCAATAGCTTTTACAATATGTTCCATGAAATAAGAGTACATATTGTGTCGACCCCAAGTGATTGGGATAAGAGTGCTGCCCAATTGGGCCGGACTCCCGCTTCGTAATCGGGTTTTTAATAAAAAAAAAAGACTAATGATGTGAAGAAAACTGTAACTTAACGCTGGCAACAATGGTGCGACTAATTAGCTGATTGCCAAAACTATAACAAAAGAAGGAGGAAAGGGTACAGGAAATACTTGTATTGCGGAGGAGTTTACAAAAATGCAATTAACGCACATAAATAACACCCAAACTAAAAACAATCAATTATTGACCGTAGAAAGAACTACCTTTTATTATTATTTTTTTGTTGTTGCGATGGACTATGGATGTGGTCTCGCCCCGCCAAATCGGTCCAGGGTGACGGAAGAGGCGGCGAGTGACTCCATTGACCCAGCATGCAACTCTACTCTCTTTGCCGTGCGAGCGGGCCACCGGTACCCGATCTTTGTCTTCGGTGGCCAAGAACTACCCTGCCTGGGAATTTAACTCACAAGACTTGGAAGCTACTTAGACCATCGTATATAAGTTCTGAACAAGGGACATTCAAAATATTGTCAACTGAAATCAAATTATTTGTATGAATAAGGGCACTTATTTGTGTGGTGATGGTATTAGAAAATAATTTATCACCCCCTTTCTTGTCTGTCATCATCATCATCATCATCTTGCTCTTATCCCAATTACTTGAGGTCGACGCAATATGTCATTCTCCTCCATACAGTCCTATCAGACGTCATCTCTGCAGTCACTCCCTGTCCATCCATGTCATGCCTCACGCAGTCCATCCATCTCTTCTTTAGTCTTCCCTTACCTCTAAAGCCTTAAACATTCATATTTAAAACTTTCCTCACAACATTACTTTCATCCTGAGACGGGATGTCATACCATGTCAACCTTTCACTCCTTAACTTTTCCGTCACTGGCGCAACTTTCAAACTTCCTCTTATTTTCAAACCCCCTTTCTTGTCTTTGGTTGTCATAAAAGACCACTAAGGGATAAAATCGACAGAAAAAACCACTAGGTAGCTACGTGGAGCGGGTCTCTCCCTTCCCTCCAATGTGGTTGAGGGGCGTGATGGCTGCTCTAATAGTTAACTCGTGATCGGGTGCCGCTTGTGGGATCTGGTCCAGCCATATTTCTTTCTTTTTTGTTTTATAAATATTCTTAGTTTAATTTTGTATTATTTACAAAATTTTAAAAATGAATCTTTACTCGAAGGGCATATCACTGGAGCTAACATAAATTAAACATGTAACCAAACTCTTTTGTGAAAAAATATAATAAAAAAAAATGACGAGCCCACTGAGTTTCTTGCCGGATCTTCTCAGTATGTGGCTGCTTGCCGATCCGGTGGTAGATTAATTAAATTTAATTTAAAAAAAAAAACAATGTAAAATTGACAATATGTAAGTGCCCCTATGGGGCTTATGCAAAATAAATGATTTGATTTGATTTGACTATAATATAAGGCAAATTCAAAATAAAATTCTTTACTTTTTTTTTATAGAAAACACTGTGCACTAAGAAAATAATCTTTATATTGCGGGGGACTTTGCAAACATGCAATTAACGCAGACAAATTACACCCAGACTCAGAACAATACTCTGTGGTTCGCACAAAGTATTGCCCTGCGTGGTAATCGAACCCGGGATACTGTCATGGAAAGTCGGTATCTTAACCATTACGCTATCTGTGCAGTCACAATTCTTTTGATCAGCGTTGTATAGTAGTTAAATTTTTCTCTCTTATTGTTGAATGGGTTTGAGCCCAGCAGTGGGACGTATATGAGATTATAATGATGATGAAAGGCACCTATATATTATACATACATACATATCATCACGCCATATCCCTTGCAGGGTAGGCAGAGAGAACAGAGTGACAGAGAACTCTACCCTTGCATACTTCACTCGCTTCCTCAACATTTATAATTCTCTTCATACACGCTCGCCGGTTTCGGAGACTCTTGAGTCCACCTTCCTTCAGTACATGACCGATCTGGTCTAGGTAGGTTAGTCTCGGTCTCCCCCGGTACCTACATCCTTCCACTTTCGCATTGTATATCTTCTTAACCAGACGTTTGTTCGGTATTCTTTCCACATGTCCGAACCATCAGAGCATTCCCTTTCGCATCTTTACACCAATACTATATACCACCAATACTAAATATATGTTTATATAAACTTTGCTTTAACATACGACAATAGTTTTGAATATCCGTGTGATGACGGAATAAGAATACAATTCATCACTACCTGTCTTGGTCGTGGATATCGTAAAAGGCGACTAAACGATATAATATGCATATAACATCTATCAAGAGAAGGAAAACTCGAAACAGCACCCTATACCTGTTTGATCTTTGACAAATAAGTGTTATCTGATAACATAATCTAAAGGAAAAAAGAATATAAATAATCAAAATACTTTCTAGACACTACGTCAAGTCTGTGTACAGTCACACATTTTTACCTCCAACCAGTGTAATTGAACATCTGCGGGCTTTAGTCTATTATCAAAGATGGTGTGACATTTAAATGTAGAATATTTTTTTTTATTGTGCTAATTCGATATTATTACCTATTTGTACACTTTAACAACAAAACATTTTACTTAGTTAAATAAAGAATTTTTATTCACATCCACATGTGCAAGTTTTGATTGGTATTATTCGAATTATCGTATTAACAACGCTGCTCTGTATACACCCACAGTCCATGATGGTCGCAGTCACACTAAAGTAAGGTGTACGGATTGCAGTACAGCTTAGTCGAACAAAGAAAGTGTTCGGAACGCGAAATCTAGTACGTAGTACATATATATCGATGGTCAGGGCCGAATGAGTATTTACAGTAGGTATCGTGGGTGCGGGACCCATAAGTACGAAACCGAGGACTGTGCGCAATGCAGCAGGCGCCGACAGATCACGTGATGTGTGAACATCGTCGGGGAGTAGCAAGTGAGGAAATAGGGAAGCTCCTATTAAAGCGTCAATTTTGTTAGGCTTACCGAAGCTTTCGTCAGCGAGCGGTATACCTTGAAGATGTGATAAGACCGACATGTCAATCACATCTGTAGGTAACAAGTCTGTTACCTTATCAACAACAAGCGGTGTGATATTGAAGTTAATATTGTCGTCGAAACGAGAATAAAATTTTAAATCAATCGTATTAGTTTGAATAATTTTCTCGGTCCCACCGAACCCCTTCACTATAGTACGTTCAGTGTTTTTAACCTGTAGACCTAACCGATTACAACAATCTTTCTTTCGTAATGAAATGGCTTTGTGATGCGGAATCTAATAAAGCACGAATAATATGACGATTGCCGATAGCATCGTATACGGCAACCTGCACAGTTAACAATAAAATAATTTAAATTACTGAAATTACTGAATTTCAGTAATTTAAATAACAAGGTTGTGTCATCGTTTAATACAATTCTAACTGTAAAGTTTGAAGTATTAAGCCTATAACAATGTGTAAACATTGTCGGGTAGATAGCATACCGTCACCTTAAGACGTAAATACAATACGAAATGAAATAAAATAATTGTTTGTTTATTATTTACGATCGTATTATGCAATGATAAGCGAGAATCATTTTCTATATTCGTTGTGCACAATGCAACATCTGAGCGTTCGCTAGGAATTCGCGCCGACGTCGCGGTCCCGCCGGCGCTGGGCGACTCATTAGCGCGCGACTGCAGCGGCGATAACATGTCTGTACTGGACGCGAGCGCAGGGGCTGTCGGCTGAGACGCACCGCTTGGGGTACGTCCCGGACGTTCGAAATGCATAACAGAGTGATGTTTTTGAGCACAGACCCTACAACGAGAGATGCTGGTACAATTAGAAACCCTATGATTAAGAGCTAGACAATTGACACATGCATTATTCTCTTTAACACATTTAAAACGCTCGTGAGAATTTAATTTATTAAAATCACTACACTTAAAGAGATGTGTATGTATTATATTTGTACATAAACACTTATGAGTGGATTTATTAACTGTGCTTATATAAGTTTGATACTTCGGCGCAGTGCCAGAAGAACTAGAATGTAAAATTTTAATATTTTTTATTTTATGAACTAGGTTTGAGTTAGATGTAGTACGTTCAAATACCTTAGCACGAGTTGTGATAAAGTCAACAAACACGTCTAAAGTAGGCATTTTACTACCGTATTTTGTTTCAAACGCGCGGACCGACTCTGAGTCTATCTTCTTTAATGCAATATGAAGTATGATGAGATCAGCTAGGTTATCTAATTTCAAATTATTTAATGCGCTAACTGCGCTAACAAAATGATCATTAAAACGTTCAAAGTTGACAGCGGAAACGATTTGAAAAGTTTTAAAATTAAACATTTCATTTAAATAAGCAGAAACTAACATTCGCTTATCATCATATTTATTTATTAACGTTTGTAAAATTAATTGGTAATTTTCTGCACATGGAGAAATGCCTGCGATTACCATCTTAGCCTTGCCCGTTAACTTAGGTATAAGGTAAAATAAGTTTTCGGCATCTGTGAGAGAGGGATTTTCGTGCACTACAGACTTGTAAGTTGCGTAGAACATCTGCCATGATTTTATGTCACCGTCAAATTCAGAAATCTGTATAGGAGGTAGTTTAGGCTTGGCCTTTAGCAGTGCAGCAGTTGCGAACTGCTTATACTGCCAGTGATGTAGAAGGCGAGTATAGTGATTGAACTCGTTTAATCCTGCTATACAAAGTCTCAAATGCATACAGACTTTTGTAGTTAGGTTTTGTAGTTGGATTTATTTTTAATAAATAAGAATTATATTCATTTAAATTACTGATCCTACCATACCGTAATCGGTTTTATAAATAATTATATTCATCTAAAATTACTTCAAATTTATTACGCAACGAATCAATCTGTGAGGATTCATCGAGAAAACGTTCCCTTTTTACGACGTCCGTACTAATATCGGACTCAGAAGATAGATCAAAGATATTCTGAACAATACCGAATATTGCCTCGCGCTTAGCAAGTAAAATAGATAAAGTAGTATCTTGAAGTGCGTCATCATAATCTGAGCTTCCATCAGACTTACTATCTTTTTTCGGCGGCATTATGATGGCACTTAAATAATTTAATTGTAATCAAAAATTAAAAAAAAATATAACTAATGAATATAAAATTATGAATTAATCAAATTATCGAGCGACAGTCGTTGCACTAAACCGCTGCGCTATCGGGTAAATCGAGCTGCGCTCGAGTCGCCGAGTCACGTAGGCCGTTTTATTTTATTACGTACGAGGGTACTAGCAGATTACAATGAAATATTTTTTATTTTTGTTAATTATAATTAAATACAGTAATATTTATATATAATATATATTAATATGCGTAGATGAATAGTTTATCTAACTATGGAAATAATTAGCGCAATGCCAATAACGATATTTGCCAATATTTTGGGCTACGAAAACCAGACGATGCAATATCGGGTGGGTATTAATATAGTTAATAGATTATTAGTATAAAATATATTTAAAATACTATAATACTTATTAAATATATATGCGTAGATAAATACTATATCTAGCTAGGGATAAGTGGCTCAATGCCACGAACTATATACGCCAATATCTTAGGCAAGAAAATAGGTGACACATTGTTACGCTATTTCTATAAAATATAATTACATTCGCAATGAATATAATTCACTTATTAGAGCCATGAGAGTATTCAAATAAGGGAGGGTGGTTGCAAACCCGTGGTGGACGATCACAATGAACGTCCGGCCGAAGGGCCACAAATAATGATGGCGCCAGATTTTTATGTGGGACGAAAAGGCCCCAAGATCGATGAGTGGACTGTATATTTTAATTTTAAAATTAACCTGGTGCGACAAATATAACAGGATAGGAAATTAAAGGGATTACTTACAACCTTTGACGATTTCTTCCCGTTCGCAGGCAGTCGGCAACATAAATTCGTATAACGACCGCGACAAGCACAATGCACACACCCGATTAATGTTTTTTGGCGCGACCATATGTTATGTAGAATAGTTCACACGTTATCCACAATGAATCCGGTGAATATATTAGAGTTTATGTAATACACAATGTATTAAAGCGAACACCAAACACGGAGCACATCCGCCTCGACTCACTGTCCGTTCGGCATTACCCGGCGTATATTCACATCGCGGGCAAGTGTAAGTATGTAGGGTAGGTTAATAGGATATATGGATAAGCACCAAAACATACTTAATAAAGACATGCTAATCTGGCGTAACCAAAAGTAATACCGGATCGAAACGCGTCCTTAAGTGGAAAAAAATTTAGCAAGAAAATACTTCTTTTAATTAAAATTGTTTACAATATATTTAGTACGTTAGAAGACCAACATACAGAGGGGTTTCCAGCATCAACATCAAGCAATTGCCCAAAGTAGAAAACCCCAAAAGAACATGCAATCACACAACATCAAGGACGCGCCAATCCTTACTAATATGTATTATAAATGCGAAAGTAACTCTGTCTGTCTGTCGCCCTTTCACGCTAAAACTACTGAACCGATCTAAATGAAATTTGGTACACAGATAGTCTCGAGCCTGATAAGGGACATAGGCTACTTTTTTTGTTTGTTTGAAAAGTTTCAAGGAAGTATCGTCATTTTTAAAGCCAGAAGCTTATTTTTATGCTTGTTGATTAGATATAAATAAATAAAGCATTAAAATTTTGTAAAAAAATTATCCTTAAGGGGTAAAATAAAAATAGGGGATGAAAAATTTAGGAAAGTAACCTTTTACGCGGGCAAAGCCGCGGGCAGAAGCTTGTATACATATAAACCATCATAAATGTATTAAACGCACTTCAAGAAACCTTGAATTATATAACATCAATATTCTGCAGCCACGGGGCGGTCCATCCGGGGTAGTACCACACTCTCGCATAAGATCGACGTCTGAGTAATGGCAATGTACTATTGCGTTTCGTTCGGTGAGCGAGAGAGACGGAAGCCCAACTGGGTGGGTTTGGGGATTATAATGGTAGGCAGCGGCCTAGCTATAACCTTGGTATAGCAAATGTCCATGGGCAGCAGTGACACTTACCATCAGGTGTGCTGCTTGCTCGTCCGCCACCATAAGTAATAAAAAAAAAACTTTATCAAATAAAAAAAAAAATATTTAGTAAGCATTTGTTTCAGTGTCTTATAGTTTGTATAAAGACACATTTATTATATATTTCTTCAAATAATACAAAGAAAATATGCGTGGACCAGACCCTACAAGTGGCGTAACGATTAAACTACTAGAGTAGCCATCACGCTTTTGCGGTAACCAGGTCACGCAGGTTCATCTGATCTGTCACTATATGGGTCGACCCCACCCGTTTGCCGCCGCTCCCTCGACTTAGTATTCTATTACATCAAATTACTTATATTGAAAAGATTGTTTGTTTGTATAGTAATCCTAATTTATGCTTCGCTTGAAAAAATATTTTTGTTTAAGAAATATTCTCTTTTTAGTTAAAAAAAAAAGAAAACTTGTGCGTTTCCGCAGAAGTGATAACTTAAACTAATCTAAGTTGAACTATTTAATATTGAAATTGTTTAACTTGTGAAAAGCTTAGGTTATTACTTAAATTTTATTTTCTCAAACATGCTTGGAAATTAGAGCATTAATTTGACAACCTTCTTCGAGATAAATCGAAATTGCTGTACTGAGCGAACAGCGGCCGGCAATAAATGTATGAAAATCCATATCTGTCGTGTTTTAGCGGCCAAATAAATATACCTACATGTAAATTCATATCTATCGTGTATTTTAAAAATGGAACGATTTGTTATTTCAAATTCTAGTAACCATAAAGGCAACTATCAGAGTTTTATTTAAATTTCGAACTGGCTTGAAAAAGAAAACCGTTTAATAGTGAAAAAAAAATGAACCCTTTAGCACGTGAAAAATGTTGTTCGTTGTTCGTCATGTATACAGTTCTACTTAATACTATTTAGTTTTAATTTCCGCGCATTATTTGAGAAAAGCACTATACAAGCCTTGGCCACAACTAGGAATTGACTTACGTATGTGTGCCTCGGCTACGCCTCGGCCCGCATTTACACGTTCGTCCATCAATACCTCTTTTGCTGGCCGCTGCAGTAATGTACTATTATATTAATATGGTAATGTAAGGAAAAGTTATTTATTAATAAAATTTTATAATATCACATCTTAAGTCGGCCAGCGCTATGGGTTAGCCGTTAGAGTGTGAGAAGAGGAGCATGCCTACCGCTGCGTGAGAGAAAAGGAAGCCAGACAGACCGGCGCCGTTACGCATTACGTAACGAAGCTGTTTACCCTCCCATATTTAGGTTTGCCATATTGAAGTTATTCGTATCAATTATATTTTACCATTCTAGGTCATTCATACTTTGTTGGAATAGAGATACATCATCATTATTTTAGTTCATATAAGTCCCAGGCTCGGCTTGAACCCTATTTTTTAAAGCAGGCTATGATATCTCCATCTCATTCGTCCGGTATGAAAGCTAGCGCCGCGCCGCCATAACTTACCGTTCATATATCTAATGCCACGTGTGCGAGCTACTGGTACCCGTTCCTTGCCATCAAAGACTTAGGTTTGAGCCTCCTCTACAATAAAAATGATATACCATGCCAGTCAGACAAATTGGCAAATCCTTTTTTTTTTTTGGCGGCGGGCTACGGTACCACAAACCCCGCTAATCCGTCCGGGGCGACAGGAGAAGCGGCGCAAGACCCCGTAGACCCGCCCTACAATATACCTCTCGACGCCGTACGGGTGGGGCACTGGTACGCGGTCTTTTTCTTCAGTGGCCCACCCGGCGGTCTACGGTCTACTCACGGGTATCTTCGTTGATGTCGACGCCCGGACAGTTTGCAGCGTCGGGGCGTCGTCCTCACGCGGTGGCCTCGCTCCAGGGCGACCAGACTAATCCCCGGTCCGGTCACCCGCTGCCTCGGCTAGAGCGGCATGAGGCGGAGGTATTCACGCCTCCGCCGCCCCAAATTGGCAAATCCTATGCTTTATTTCAAATTTTCCTTCTTTTGCATAGAGATTATTTGCATATTATATCCCTTAGTCATCTTTTATGAGGCCTGTGGATTGAGGCGAGTGACGTATTGTATTCTTATTCCATTATCACACGGAGAGAGAATAGAAATAGTTACACAAAACATAATCCCATTTAAGGTCACTGAAGTTAATCGTCAAATCAAGAAATCGTTTCTGATGCCTGTTCCATTAGCGGAGTCGGCTAATACGCCTTTACATAATCGCAAACGATTTTAAATGAGTATAGCTTGTCCAGAAACACCTTTTTTGGGCAAATTGCATTTTAATTTCATTACCACAATTACCACTTCCAACTTCTTCTATACTCAGAGTCCCTAAAATTAAGAAAAAAAACGTTAGAAGATATACTTCTTTGGCGTAACAATATAAAAATCTTTTCAAACATTTTTTCTTTCGCCTTATTCTACGTTTGTAGAAAAAACGACACTAACAATAGAAAAAAGATATTTAATACATTGAAATTTTATCATAACGCATTATCTAGTTAAAAAACTAAAATGTTGACTATAGCTAACTTCAGGGTGTCGATTTTTCGTGACGGTGTGCGCGCGCATCGTAAAAATTGACTCTCATCTTTTACCCTAACGCGCCAAAAGAACTATTATTACAAAAAAAAAAGAAAATATAGTGATATCGGTATCTTAAATAAAATCGTAAATTGTAGCTAAGAACCATCTAGATCCCGTAAGCTTGTATACAAAAAAAAACCGCATCATATTCGGTCCATTTATTTAGGAGCTACGATGTTAAATACACACAAATACATGTCAAATTTATAACACACTCCTTTTTACGATGGAAATCAAAAATGAAAATATTTTAATAAACGTAAATATATTTTTTTTCAGTGTGGTGACGGAGTAAGAATACAATTCACCACCCTCTATCTTACCTGTGGATTATCGTACGAGACGACTAAGGGATATAAAATGCATATAACATCTATGCAAGAGAAGTAGAACTAGAAACAAAACCCTATACCAACACACCTAACCAGCGGTCCTATTTGCAATTTTGTCTAGCATTATGGAGGAGGCTCAAGCCCAAAAGTGAGATATATAAGAACTGAGGTGAATGAATGAATGAAATATAATTTACCTACGCCTCAATTCACAATTCAAAATAGAATCTGCAAACTGTATAATGATTTTTCCCGTTATTTGGATTTAGACATTTGTGATGGCTTAACATAATATCCGATTCCGAGATATGCCAATGAATAAGTTCAAAAAGGCTATCAAAAACAGACTGTCCAGAAAAGGATATTACAGCATTTCGGATTATCTAAATGATAATACGGAATGGTTATGAGCAGCTCCTCTCTCAGCAATTGCCCTTTTAATGTTTATCACTTACTCTTGTATTATTTGTATTATCTTAATTGTACAGTGTAGCGTGTTTTGCCTAACGAGTTATGTATTTAATTATCCAAGCTATCTGTTTCAAATTTATAGATTATGGTGTGGTCATGCTCACTGAAAAGGTCTCTGCTTGCGGTAGCTACGTGGAGCGGGTCTCTCCCTTCCCTCCAATGTGGTTGAGGGGCGTGATGGCTGCTCTAATAGTTAACTCGTGATCGAGTGCCGCTTGTGGGATCTGGTCCAGCCATTTTTCTTTCTTTTTTGTTTTATAAATATTCTTAGTTTAATTTTGTATTATATACAAAATTTTAAAAATGAATCTTTACTCGAAGGGCATATCACTGGAGCTAACATAAATTAAACATGTAACCAAACTCTTTTGTGAAAAAATATAATAAAAAAAAAATGACGAGCCCACTGAGTTTCTTGCCGGATCTTCTCAGTATGTGGCTGCTTTCCGATCCGGTGGTAGATTAATTAAATTTAATTTAAAAAAAAAACAATGTAAAATTGACAATATGTAAGTGCCCCTATGGGGCTTATGCAAAATAAATGATTTGATTTGATTTGATTAAAACCTAAATCTGTGAATATTTTAAGTCTTTATTATGTAAATTAGTAAGATTTAACATTTGACATGCTGAGTTATTTACAAAAACTTATTTGCGAGCGAAAAATAATTACTCACATTGACCCAAATGTTAAGGCAACGGATTTCTATTAGTTATGATGTCATCTTCCACGTGTGGTCATCATTTACGCTAAATAATGCAAATATGTGTGGTAGCAGCTACGAATACTACCAACTCTTACTTTGCTCGTGGATGTCGTAAAAGACTACTAAGAGATATCGACCTGGGCCAGCACTACCTGATGCCGTTTGATCAGCAATCGCATTCCTGAGGAGGGTTGATGTCAGGTAGGCGGCCGGTCATAAAACTATTGCCGCTAACCTTTGCAATACTTCTTAATACAATACTCTTCCCACAGAGAGAGGGGGTACATATTGCATCGACCCCAAGTAATTGGGACAAGAGCAGGCGAATGATGAATGCAACTATATATAGTATTAAAGTTGTCCTAATTTTAAATGTGAAATTAATAATGTTATTTCAGGAACTATCCTAATTGCTTTCTTAGTTTTAATCATTATCATCTTCATCATCATCTCCTTTCATTTATGGAGTGTTGAGCTCCTTCACAACAGGAGACAAATTGGCCAACTAAAGTTGGTAAGATAGATTGGTATAGGGTTCTATTTCGACTTTTACTTCTTTTGCTAGATTATAACAGCATATTATTTACCTAAGTCGTCTCTTACAATACCCACAGACAAGAAATGGGATGGTCAATTGTATAACTATCACCATACGAAGAATTTTTTTTTTTTAAAGACGCTGCACTAAGTAAAATAATCATTGTATTACGGGGGATTTTACAATCATAGAATTAACGCAGACAAATTACACCTAGATTCAGAACAACACTTTGCGGATCGCGCAAAGTATTGTCCAGTCCACGGAACTGACACGTAAGGTCGGTCTTAACTACTACGCCATCCATCATGCAGAACTATGTAAATAATCTACAGTAGTTATAGCAATAATAATAAAATATATTATAATCTCTATGGGTGTGTACAGGCGTGTCCCAGATTCGATGCACGACAAGTTAATTATATAGCCATCCCCCATATAACTTTTGTATTTTGTCACATCATGGTTAGTTAATTTGTTAGACTTATCAGGATCGTTAAATTTGTTTAGAGGTCATAGTATAAATGGAACTTTCTGAATATCGTTTTGACCGCATGTGAATACGTGTAGACACACATATACATGCATGTAATATTGATAGAATAAATGTATGTAAGTAAGAGCGTGTGTCACCGTTAAACAATTACGTTTGGCGAGAATAATTATGTACTAGTAAATAAGATACCATTGTGTAATAAATAAATAAAAAAAAAAAAAAAAATGGCAAGTGTTATTGCCGACCATGGACCTTTGCAATACCAGGGGTATAGCTAGGTCGCTGTCTACCAATAAAAATCTCAAACCCACCCAGAAAATTCGCTCTTACTCACCGAACAAAGCACAGCAGCATATTGCCACTGCTCAGGCGTCGATTTTCTACGAGAGTGTGGTATACCCGCGACGGACCGGCCCGCGGCTGTAGACAGAAAACTATCAACAGCGTGGACCTACCACGATAGAACTACCACTGTATGTACCATGTGAATAATATAAAATATACACTGCAATAATCATTAATTGAGATAATATAAAAGCAAGGAGTTCGGCAGATCAGCAATGGCTGCCTATGTAATCTTACAATTTGTCATATATTAGAGTATATTTCTCTACCGTCGCCCTGCTAGAACGGTGCACGTACAGATTATAGCTAGCAACAGAAAATCCTCTTCAACTATCTCTCAGACAATACTCTGATATAATCCTTAAGTTATGGTCGTTATATTAATATATTTATGTTATCCCGCCTTTTTGCTCGTTTGCCACCATTAGCAATAAAAAAAAAGAAGTATTATTGCACGCCTCATAAGCGAAGCGTTGAGGTCTTGCTCTACTCTCGACATATGAAAATCAAGCACTTTTCAAACATAAAAATGATTGTAATTTTCTCACATTGCACTTATAGGATAATATTATAATACATATGTCAAGAAAAAACATTCGTTTAAACGTATTTGATATTTTTAAAAAGCAATTATTTTGTTTAAAGTAAGAAAATAGTTGATTAAAAAAAATATTCGAGGACGTCGGATAAAATATTTTTTGTATCTGGCAGGATTACGCCCGTAAAAATGAATGTATCGAAGTTTTTCTTTTATTAAAAGCTTCATAATCGCAACGCGCTGTTTCCTTTCGAAAATGGTTTGGTAATTCTTTGTCGTTTAATTGCAATTAATAAAAAACCAAACTGCTTAGTTTTCAGTGTATGTATACTTTATGAAAATTGGGTTCGTTTACATTTTTTTGTTCGTCCATTCGGACAGGCAAAGGAAATAAATCCCATTCAGCCTATACAGCTATGTTCAGCTCTACGTCGAGAATGGCACGAAATTTCAAAAGTATTTCTTTTCTTTCATTACACGCTTATATTTAGTGTCACCTGTCCCGTTGTATGTAATCAAATCTTGCAAGTTAAATTTGATCCACTTCCTGGTTTCCGATTGAGCTGAAATTTAGCATGCATATATATATAAATCGGATGACAATGTAATATTATTGTGACATAGAGCTGATCTGATGATGGACCTGGAAGCTGGCCATAGGAACTCCGTAATTAAACGACGCAATCCTTTCGAGTTTAGGCTCATTTGATTTGTCTTGACGATTACTTTAATACTATATGGTAACCAGGGTCTGACGATGGACCTGGAAGCGGGCCAAAGAAACTCCGTAATTAAATGACGCAACCCCATCGAGTTTGGGCTGATTTGATTCGTCTTGACGAGTACTTTGATACTATATGCAAACCAGGGTCTGACGATGGACCTGGAAGCTGGCCATAGGAACTCCGTAATTAAACGACGCAACCCCATCTAAATTGGGCTTGTTTGATTAGTCTTGGCGAGTACTTTGATACTATATGGAAACCAGGGGCTGACCATGGACCTGGAAGCTAACCCAAAGGAACTCCGTAATTAAACGACGCAACCTCATCAAGTTTAGACTCGTTTGATTTGTCTTGTCGAGTACTTTGAGACTATATGGTAACTAGGGTCTGACGATAGATCTAGAAGCTGGCCATAGGAACTCCGTAATTAAACGACGCAAATCCATTCAAATTGGCCTAATTTGATTCGTCTTGGCGAGTATTTTAATATTATATGGAAAATAGGGTCTGATCATGGACCTGGAAGCTAGCCATAGGAACTCCGTAATTAAACGACGCAACCTTATCGAGTTTAGGCTCATTTGATTCGTCTTGACGAGTACTTTGACACTATATGCTAACCCGGGTCTGACGATGGACCTGGAAGCTGGTCATAGGAACTCCGTAATTAAACGACGCAACCTCGTCGAAATCGGGCTTGTTTGATTCGTCTTGGCGAGTACTTTGCTACTATATGGAAACCAGGGTCTGACCATGGACCTGGAAGCTAGCCCATAGGAACTCCGTAATTAAACGACGCAACCTCATCAAGTTTCGACTCGTTTGATTTGTCTTGCCGAGTACTTTGAGACTATGTGGTAACTATGGTTTGTTGATGGTTTACTGTGTGAGACACAAGGAGGTTTCAGGAGTGGAAGGGGATGCATGGATCAAGTGTTCTCTCTGCGCAACATTGTGGAGAAGCATCTGGCTCTAGGTCAGAGGGTTTTCTGCAGTTTTGTGGATCTGGAGAGAGCATTTGACACGGTTGTACGAAAGGAACTTTGGGACATTTTACCGGAGTATGGTATTAGCGGTAAACTGCTACAGGCTGTGCAGTCCAGTTACATGGGCTGTAGAGCCTGTGTGCGGCTGGATGATGGAATGTCGCCTTGGTTTGACGTCAATATCGGCGTTAAGCAGGGGTGCGTTCTGTCAGCCAGGCTGTTTATCATATATCTGGATAAATGTCTCCAAAGGTTGAACGATATGAATGTGGGAGTCCAGATGGGCGACTCAGTGGTCACTGCTCTGCTTTATGCAGATGATGCAGTCCTGCTGGCACAGTCAGCGACTGACCTGCAGACCCTAGTCGACACAATGACAGAAGATTGTAAGAAAAGGGGTCTACGCGTGAATGTGAGCAAAACCAAAATAATGGTCTTTGAAAGAGATAAAACCAGAACAGATGTAAGAGTAACAATAGGTAATGATGTGCTAGAGCAAGTGGATGAATTTGTATATCTTGGATGTGGATTTAGCCGAGATGGAAGGTACACCACTGATATAGAGCGAAGAGTGAATGCGGGAAATAGAGTAAACGGAGCGTTGGGGCAACTTCTCGGCAGCCACCACCTCAACCAGAAGGCACGTGTAGCAATACATAACGCAGTGCTTGTCCCAACATTACTGTATGGAAGCGAGAGTTGGGTATGCAGAAAAGAGTATGATAGTAAAATTAATGCGGTCGAAATGCGATCTCTGCGGAAAATCTGTGGAGTTAGGCTGACCGACCGCATTCGTAACGACGACGTAAGAGAGCGAGTAGGTATGAAAGAGAGTATTGGTGTAAAGATGCGAAAGGGAATGCTCCGATGGTTCGGACATGTGGAAAGAATGCCGAACGAACGCCTGGTTAAGAAGATATACAATGCGAAAGTGGAAGGATGTAGGTACCGAGGGAGACCGAGACTAACCTACC
The DNA here is from genome assembly GCA_905163515.2 of Lymantria monacha. Taxonomy (NCBI): domain Eukaryota; kingdom Metazoa; phylum Arthropoda; class Insecta; order Lepidoptera; family Erebidae; genus Lymantria; species Lymantria monacha. The sequence continues at coordinate 4,417,987 of LR991107.1, read as the reverse complement.
TAGACCAGATCGGTCATGTACTGAAGGAAGGTGGAGTCAAGAGTCTCCGAAACCGGCGAGCGTATGAAGAATAATTCTATATATAAAATTTATCTTGTTTATGATTTGTTTATTATTAAGGTATTTAATTTATGATAATTATTATTGTGGCAATTTTACAATTTTTACAAAACTAACAAAAACTATTCAGCTACTACCGGATCGGAACGCGGCCACTCTGAGAAAGATCCGGCGAGAAAACTCAGGAGGCATGATACTAATTTTATTATTGAATTTTTTTTTATTTTATTTTATTAGTAAATAGTAAAAGCTTGTTTTTAAAAAGGCTTTTTTCTTTAATTTTATTTTTATTTCTGGTATTGACTAATAAATAGTAAATGATAAAAAATATGAAAATTATGAGGCGTGCACTTTTGGATTTTCCAAATTATTTTTTTAATCCAACTGGTAGTTCCTTAAATTACCGTATTCAAACAAACTCTTAAGTGTTATTATATTTAAAAAAAAATCGTTAGATTAAAAAAAGCAAATATAATCAAAATATTAACAAAATTAATTGCGTAAGAATATTATAATTCTAGGTAAATTGAACTTAAGTCGTAATAAAGATTTAATAACCAATATTTCCATAATTCCTTGTACTTGTAATAGGTACTTGAATGTAATATCAATAATTTATAGTAAACTAGCAAACCCGGCCACGCGTTGCTGTGGCTAAGGTAGCCTCAGTAACACATGGTGGTTATGATTGTACGTTTAACATAGCGCCGTCTATTAAATACTTACTTAATCCAGTCAACAGATACCGCCATCTGCTAGAATCGTTTGGAGATAACAGATAATTGTGACTGTCAAATAATAGACAAATAATTTGCATTAAAATAACATTGTGACTATATATTGAGATGGAATCTATCCTATCTTTTAATTTATATTAAACTATACATGCTGTGCAAATTTGATTAAAAACGGTTAAGTACTTTAGGAGTTCATCGCGGACAAACAACGTGATGCATAATTTATATATATTAAGATAAGATAAACAATTCCTTGAAATTAATATTCTAAAGCGAATTCTTTACCGAAAACATAGTATGTATCTAACAGGATGTAGGTAGTTGTCTTAGTGATAATCAACGCTAGTAGCTAACTACTTGTAGCAAGAAATGAGCTGACTCCGGTAATATTACACTCTTACAGATCATCAGAATTCTGCAACTATAGGTAGTGAATAGGTTGTACCTCTAGTATTATTGAAATCATGACATTGGTACTTAATATAATGATGGTCAGAATTATAAATATTTTAATATATATATATATATATATATATATATATATATATATATATATATATATATATATGTGTGTGTGTGTGTGTGTGTATATACAAATCTATGATTTAGTTATTTCATTATTCTATAATTAAATCATCTATGATTTAAATCAGATTTACGATAAAAAAATATTCGTATCGACACAATTATTTTTTGTAACTTGAAAAACACTTCTCTAAAATTTCATTTTCAAGATTACACATTATTGAAGCAAAGAGGCGATATATATTGTATATATGATATTGAGTCTAACAGCTTCTTTGAGCAATCCCAGTGACACAGCTGGTAGAGTAGTGATGCAGTTTCTCCGCCGATCTAATGTCTCCAGTAATATATAGATAACATTGAGAACACTGACAGTTAAAAATATACTTAGAAACTATAATAAGAATTCTTACAAGAAAAAAAAATATATTACAATCACAGCCCTACACTTTAATTAATAGTGGTTACCCTTGACAAGCTAAATATGAAGTGGGGACAAAATAGATTAATCATTGCCAATGGACACTGGCGACATTGTTTACCAGCGAAGATTACAAAGGGGGGGGGGGGGTGGGTCGTTGGTTAACAGTTTCCTAAGTAAATTCTTTGCGTAAAGTTTACCATCGATACTTTAAAAGTTTAAAAGATGTCTTGGGGTGCTTGTTCGAGATAAATATTATTTTATTCGGCGGTTTAATTTAAGAAGTTTATTTTTCAACGATATTATTTTGAAGTATTAATTATAAAGGTTAACCAGATAAATTAACATGTTAATTAGCCGTACTTTATTGATAGAAAAAGGGTCGGAGTGGTCTAACAAGTGACCTCGCGTTCTGTATGCTCTGGTTTCAATCCCCACACAAAGATAATTCTTCGTATATTCCGCAAATGATTAATTTGAATCTTAAAGTTATAAATAAAAGAATTTAAGCATAACTTATTTTTTAAGATTTAATAAAAATCATCATAAACGTCTTTTACAATATTTTTAAAAGCAATGCAATTTAATATTACATTGCATCATTTCTCTAAGAACTGCAAAAACATTGAAAATATCTAGAAGAAATGCAAAAGCTAAAGATTGTACAATACTGATTGCATTTGAAACAATACTATTTTTACGGATGGACGATAGGACGGATTCTATCAGTCTATAAAGTATTCGAAACGAGGGAAAATTGAAAAAAAAAACAATTATATACACAATTATAAATCCGTTAATTTTTTTTTATTCTTAATATCTAATAATAGTGTAAAAATCAGAAATCATTAACCCACAATAAAGACTTAATATATTTTTTATATTGCATAAGAAAATCTACTTCGGTCTTATCGTTCCATCAAGAAATAGAGTTCGATCTGTGTCTGTATGTATATTACAATTAATCACCACTTATCTTGGTGGTTATCGTAAAAGATGTATAAGGGATATAATATACATACATCTATTCAAGAGAACAACGCTATACCAATACGTCTGACTATCATGTCAGCGTGGTACTATACCACGCTGGTCCTTTTCCCTTTCATTATAGAAGCACAATAGAAAAATTGTAAGACATAACAATATCAGCTTACCCTAACCAGTGTGATATGGTCCCCGCAGTCCATGGATTATTTCCTTAGTTCAGGTTGGCGTCTTCCAAAAAAAAAAATGAGAAAGAGCATAGATTTAAGGCAGGCAACCAGGAACGGATCGTGATTTTTGGAGTTCTTGGCTAATATTATACAAGGCTTAATTATTCAACAGTCATTCTATCCAGAAACTCTTTTCTATAATGAAAATGAAAGTAATAGGAAAACTAGAAAGAAATGAGACAATAAAATATTTTATTTATTTAATATAAATAAGTGTTTGTGTACCTACCTATATAAACAGTCACTAGTACCTAGTAATGACCCATACTTAAATTATAAAGCAGCCTTTGTGCATTTTATTGCTGCAAAATCTTTTATTTACTATCCACCATGTAAATTCTTTATTAAATCGCGATTTATAGAAAGAATAGATAAATTATTTAGTCTATCGTTTAATATTGTTGTTCTATAAGTTTTCTATATACGATTCACGAGAACGGCCGGAAACAAACGACAGTCAATTCCCCGTTGCGTTTGATAGACGGGTTGATCGATCTTCGGATTACCAATATTAATTAATTAAATTTTATTTTAACATTACACATTTTACTTTAAAATATTGTATCGTCGACTGGGGCCTCTTATGTCTACGGGGTCCTAGGCTCCAGCCCAAATAGGAGTAAGTACTTCCTCTCCTGCGAGCGACTCATCATGAAACTATGGCCAAAACTTTAACAATATTTATAATGGAAGCAGAATATATATTGCGTCAATCCCAAATAATTGGGCCAAGTACAGAATGATAATGATGATTTTACGCACACAAATTACATCCACACTTAGATCCAGAATTTTTGGATCGTATAAAGTATTGTATTTCATGGAAATAAAATTCAAAGCACTCACATCATCATCATCATCATCATCACATGACATTTATGGGCAAATGTCCCACTATTGGACTCGGGCCTCCTCTGTAATGGGAGGGAAATTAACCTACTATACCGCGCTGGTCAGACATGTTGGTATAGGGTTTTGTTTCGAGTTTCCCTTCTCTCGCATTGATGTTATATGCGTTTTATATCCCTTAGTCGTCTCGTACGCACCCACGGGTAAGATATGGGGTGGTGAATAGTATTCTTACTCCGTCACCACACGTCAAACTCACATAGTAGGTCAGTATTTTAGCCACTACACTATCTGAACAATAACATAAATACTTCCAGGACGTTTGGCGGGAATCTAAAACGTCATGTTGTGCTCTTGTATTATATTCGACTAGCTTCTGCCCGCGACTTCGTCCGCGTGGAATGGTTACTTTGGGCTAACGTTAACTTCAACTCGCGAATTCGTTTACGTAAAAGGTGGAAATATTTTTAAATAATACATACGTTAAAGCTGTTTTAGGTACCTACATGACCCTTTTATTAGTAAGAGTAGAACATTTAACCTTAAGTAAAATAATAATAATAATAATCTTTATTGAAAACTAAATACATATGACAGTTGACATAGATGTCTTTGCCTCTTGAATTAGGTAATACCTGTGTTTCAAGAGACAGTTCCTTCCCGAAATACATAAATCTTGAACATCAAATTATTTTACAGTAACATACATTATAAATAATGAATATATATATCTTACGTAATAAAGACTAATGATAAAGAAATCTATAATAAATGAATGAGTGAGAATTAACGTGTTAGCGCGCTCACACGTTGTGTGTGTGTGTGCGTGTGTATGTGTGGTGTGCGTGTGTTTGTGTGTGTGTGCGTGTGCGTGTGTGTATGTGTGTGTGTGTGTGTGTGTGTGTGGTGTGCGTGTGTTTGTGTGTGTGTGCGTGTGTGTATGTGTATGTGTGTGTGTGTGTGTGTGTGTGTGTGGTGTGCGTGTGTTTGTGATGTAGTGTGCGTGGGTCTTATCTATACTTTCTATAGATATATCTATAGAAAGTATAGATATATATACAATGTATGTATATTATACATACATACATACACTTACGCCTATTTACGATTACACATACTTTTAATGTGTATGAAATCGCTGTGTGGTAGCGGCTATGAATACTACCAATCCTCACTTTGCTTGTGGATGTCGTAAAAGACGACTAAGAGCCTTATAACGACTTGGGCCAACTCCATCTGATGCCGTTTGGTCAACAATTACATTCCCAATTAGGGTTGACGCCTGGCAGGCGGCCGCTCATAAAACTATTGCCAATAACTTTTATAATATGTACTATGAATGAAGAGTACTTATTGTATCGACCCCAAGTAATTGGGATAAGAGTAGGAGAATGATGATGATGATGACCTCTCGTGAACAAATCGCCAATTTGGTCCAGAAAAGGTCTTCCCCTTGTATTCGTCCCATTCACGATTGCTTTATATGTTTGCTTCGTCAACCTCTGCCCACTCATTATTTCTTCCACTTCGTGTCCAACCCACCTCAGCATACCAGCGCTCTTTTATAACATTATACCTAATTTTATCTTTCATACTTACATCACACACAGCTTACGAAGAGCTGTCAGCTCTACAGCATTTATTCTATTTTCATGTCTTACCCGCCAAATCTAACTTTCACTGCCATACATGAGGGCAGGCACTAATACTTCCTATACTTATTATTATTATTTAGGCTGTGTAAAGCCGACGGAAGGTCATGAGAAGAAAACAAAACTAAAAATGTAGTGTGTGCAGAAGTACTTTGAAATAACATTAGTTTGAGTTTTTTTTTAATATAAGATTATAAGATCCAGTATTTTTATCGTAAATGCGCGCCCAGTACTTGATCATTATTTTGCTGCGATGTTATTTTTAAACTGCGATATTTCCTAAGATATTCATTGAAATCAAATAATGTAAAGAGCAATTTTGTTTTAAATTAAATACTTGTGATGAAAAACTCATTTATTTGGATAAGGATTAATATTATGTTTATAAAAACACCTTCGAAAATATCACATTATTTTAAAACAAATTTGATTAGCATAAAAAAGGTTATAGTGAGCCAATCTTAAAAGATAGACATATGCTGTCGCGGATTTTTATTTAGAACTTTGAAAGGGGAACAGTTATGTAGTACATAATTTTTGCGCAACTTTAACCGTTTACGCAGCGGAAGCTCTCAAAAGGAAACATAAACCCGATTTTTACACATTCATCATTGTTGCTCTGCTCCTATTGGTCGCAGCGTAATGTTATATAGCCTAAAGCCTTCCTCTATAAATGGACTATCCAACAAAAAAAGAATTTTTCAAATCGGACCAGTAGTTCCTGAGATTAGCGCGTTTAAACAAACAAACAAACAAACAAACAAACTCTTCCGCTTTATAATATTAGTATAGATATCTTAGTGTTTTAACGTGTTATATTAGATATTTTTTATGGTATTTTATGTAATATGATGTGACAGAACAGCTGGGATGTAGTGAATATCATATAAAAGTGCTTTACAACGTTTTCGTTTTCCATCAAAATTCCTACAACATACCATTAACAGTGTCACCATAGCACTGTTGATGGCGACAATTCGACTGACTGACAGACAATGACTAACCTGAAGAGATTAAGAACGTGAAGATAATTATAACTCGACACTGGCAAAAATGGCTCGTATAAGTAGCTGATTGCCAATACATAAAAAGAAGAAGAAGAAATACTTCCAGATATTATTAGATGTATTAAATAAAAGCAACGTGACACATTCTAATTGAATCCCACTGTGATGTCATTAAATTTGGATTGACGTCAGCGTATTGAGACGCAACAAACATATATGACGTAATTATAATAAAAGAATTATTGTAGAACTAACCACAATATATATATATCCGTTCTTTTACATACATATATACATATCATCACGCCATATCCCTTGCTGAGTAGGCAGAGAGAACAGAGTGCCAGAGAACTCTATCTTTGCATACTTCACTCGCTTCCTCAACATTCATAATTGATTGATCATTTATTCATTCGTTCTTTTATATGGTATACTTAAATCTGAATTGAATACGAAATCTCATAGTAATTAACTCGTGTTCAGCTGCTCCCTGTTCCTACAATAGATTGTTGAAGAAATGTGACTGGATTAGAGTCCATTTAAAGCCACAACTTTTTTTGGGGTTATATTTTGAAAAAAATAAAGAAACGTATGCTGATTCAAATGGCATCCCACTGAGGCTAATACTTACTAAATATTTATATATTTTTTTAAAGCAATAACTAAAAATGACGAGCCTGCTGAATTTCTTGCCGAATCTTCTCAGCTTTTTCATTATATTGCAAATTGTATCCTAGTTACTATTATACCAGATCGGTCATGTACTGAAGGAAGGTGAAGTCAAGAGTCTCCGAAACCGGCGAGCGTGTATGAAGAGAATTATGAATGTTGACCATTCCGCTATCTTCGCAGTCAAATAGACTTTAGTCCACTGTACTAATTTGGAACAAGTCTAGCGTTCCAAATTTTCTTAGAAAAATAATTTACTATTTATGCTCAACTATTGAGGGTATTATGATATCAAAGAAATATTACAAATTATGGCTAAGATATCTCAGCCTTCTCTTGAAAATCAACAAAATCTAAATAAATTTTGCTTTCCATTTAAATAAACTTTCCTTGAGGTGACGGATTAAAAAAAAAACAAAAAAAAAAAATAAAAAAAAAGAATTCACTACTCCCTTTTGCGGGCATCGTAAAAGACAACTAAAGAATATGATGATATACACATAACATCTTTATAAGAAGAAGGACAACAAAACAAATACAGACTAACCCTTCTGATCAGCATGGTATAATAGGTCAATTTCATTCCTAATGGGAAGGAGGCTCGAGTCCAGCAGTGGAATATTTAGGGGTTGAAAATACTAGAAAGAACTAATAAATTTTTCAATCATTCAGTAATAAATATCATAGGTCTGTACTTATTGTTTCTATTAGACAATGTAAATATGTATTTGAGAATCCACCTGATATCATTCTCATAGTGAATTATAAATTGAATTGTGTAAATACAGAATTTCGAAGGACTGTTTTATTGATTTCCTATTAAATTAAAATGTATTGGTCCTTTATATATTGGAATGATTATTTTGTTATTTCCTTGGTAACAGAAAAGTATATCATGATTTTATCTAAATGATGATATAACTACTAGGTGAGAGAGTCGAAAGTCGAAGTTTCTGGGTGGATTTTGGTTGGTAGGCAGTGACCTAACTGTACCCCTGGTATTGCAAAAGTTCATAAGTGCTAGTAACACTTAACATCAGGTGTGATGCTTGCTTGTTTACCAACATAAGCAATAAAAGAAACTATTAGTTATGTAAATTACTGAAATTTTAGCATTTAATATGCTTAATTATTTATAAATACCCGATTACGAAACGAAAAATGATTTCAGTAATTTGAATAACAAGGTTGTGTCATCGTTTAATGCAATTCTAACTGTAAAGTTTGAAGTATTAAGCTTATACAATGTGTGAACATTGTCCGATAGATGGCATACGTCACCTTGAAGACGTAAGATATAATATGAATCGAAATTTGCATGTCCTAAAATAGTTCACGATGGTGTAAGTGGCAGCACGGTTGGGCCGGATTCCCAATAGGTCCGGGTTCGAACCCCGCTTGTGACATCATTTTTCGTTTCGTAATCGGGTATTTATAAATATTAGTTATGTACTTCAGCAATACCAGTGGTGCGGCTAAGCTGTTGCCTGTTGTGGATACGGGATTCAGAAGAATGGAATGAGAACATAAGGGATTTCCCTTAGGAGATTTGGACCTCTGACATTTTTTTGACCTTCAGAGGTCACTTTGATACATATTTGTATATAAATTTTCCCACCCTTTTCAATAACATAAACCAGACAGTATTTTATGGGTATACCTAATACAGTTTATGCATTAAATGTAGGAAATAAGTCGGGTGCCAGAATATTCCTTGAGAGAACCCAAACAAGCAAGTCATGAATTTTATCAACTTAACTTGGACCACATTGTGGTGACGGGTTTAAATACTTCACCACAAAGTGCGATCCTATGCCATCGTACCCAACAACTCCCAGCAACCTTCATCAAGTTATGAGTCCACCTGGTGGAATATAATTTAAGTTTACTTACACCATATCATTTTCACAGCTCCAACAAAACTGAAATAAACCTAAACTAAATAACTTTATCATCGAACATTAAAACAAAAATTAGTATTAAAAATCTCACACCAAAAACATTTTAAGTCAAAATAAAACATCACAAAAATTGCCTCCATATTGCGAATACATAAACCAAAAACATTTCTGCTTACAAACATATTTAGATCAAAACGAGTGGCAGTACTGAACTGAGTTCCATCAATCATTCTCGTCGTTGACAAGCCGAACAAAAAAAAAACGGAACTTCCAACGTGATAGTCATTAGCGATAATTAAACGAAAAGAACAGACAATTTGTATAACAGTTGCTGAAATGAAAATTTGGGATAAATTGAACTCTATTATTTGTACATCACGACAAGCGATGCTTTTTGTGATTAGCAATATGATTATGTAGATTGTAAAATGGTGTAGGGTTGTCCATGTCACAGAAAATGTGTAAAAAGTGACTTTAAAAGTAACAAAACTTAAATATAATGACAGTAGTAATTACTTACGGTGACGGTCAAAAAATAAGATATGTTAGTAAACCATTCTCTTTTGTTATAAGAGATATAGAAGAGTTACAACAAGATAACATGACTAGAAAATCGTGACATGAGAAAGAGAATCCTTACTAATATTATAAATGCGAAAGTAACTCTGTCTGTCTATCTATCGCTCTTTCACGCCAAAACTACTGAACCGATTTAAATGAAATTTAGTACACAGATAATATAGAGCGCGATAAAGGACATAGGCTACTTTTTAAAGCAAAAAGGGTTAAAATAAAAATAGGGGATGAAAACCTTTAGGAAGGTAACCTTTTACGCGTGCAAAGCCGCGGGCAGAAGCTAGTTTAAAATAAAACCTCTTCCTCTCCTCTTGCTAATGTGGTATCCATCTACTAGCCCTTCGATCCACTAGATAGAAATCTTCTAAAGACGTATAATACCTGTTAAATTAACAATAGGTGTTGTAATATGACAGAAAATAGACTGAAACTGAAGAATCGTATGATGAAGAAGAAGAAGAAGACTGAAGAATCACGCGAAGAAGAAGAATCATTGGAATAAATCCCTATCAATTATACCACAATCACAATAAAATTTGTATTGGCAGAAGATGGAGGAAACAATGCTCAGACTGAGTAAAATTCTTCGTCTTTTTTTCTCATTAAATATTCGCCTCCTGTAGTTGCAGCTGAAAATCAGAGTTGGAATTCGGTTAAATCTAAATCAATACGGAGCTTTCCACACTTTTGACACTAATAGTCATCATTATTCTCCTACTCTTATCCCAATTACTTGGGGTCGATACAATATGTACTCTTTTTTCATAGTGGATATTGTAAAAGTTATTGGCAATAGTTTTATCACCAGTGGCCTGCCAGACGTCAGCCCTTCTTGGGAATGTAATTGTTGACCAAACGGCATCAAATGGAGTTGGCCCAGGTTGTAATAAGGCTCTTAGTCATCTTTTACGACATCCACGAGCAAAGAAAGGGTTGGTAGTATTCGTAGCCGCTACCACACAGGAAGACACTTTTGACAATAATAGTATTAGTATATTTTATTTAGGGAATACTTATAAAACCCGATTACGAAATGAACAATGATGTCACAAGTCGGATTCGAACCCGCGCCTATTGGGATTCCGGGCCAATCGTGCTGCCACTACACCACCGTGACTAATTGTAGGACATGCAAATTTCACTTCGTATCATATTTACGTCTTAAGGTGACGGTATGCTATCTACCCGACAATGTTTACACATTGTTATAGGCTTAATACTTAAAACTTTACAGTTAGAATTGTATTAAACGATGACACAACCTTGTTATTTAAAATAAATTACTGAAATTTAGCATTTAATATGCTTAATTATTTATAAAACCCGATTACGAAATGAATGATCAGGGAATACTGTTAAATTTTGTTTTTCATATTTTAGCCAATAGATTGTATAATTAATGTATGTGTTAATAAAAGATTTTGCCGTTATTTCTTTCAGTATATTAGGACACAAATTAGCTTACTAGATATGCTAGTCGGACTATTTGGCATAGTTATAATAAACGACTTCCTTCTTCCTCAGTGATGTTATTTGCGTATAGTCCATGACACCTTTCGATTCCCTTACCATATGTGCATAATTTTCTAATATTTGACAAATTTATCCTGAGACTAACAATGAATGCAAGCAAAATAAATTTATAACGCCTAAATTACCTTGATTTAAGCATTTGACATCCTAGGTTATTTTATAAATCGGCGCGGTTACCTCAGTGCGCGACGAAGGTGGCTCTCCATCGTTGAGCGAGATAGCCACCTGGCGCGAGGACGCCCGCCGAGACGTCATCGCCCGTTGGGTTACGCGGCTGGAGAGGCCAAGACACGGTGTCGTTACCGTCGAGGCCCTCCGGCCCGTACTGATGGAATGGATGGAGCGGCGGCACGGAATCCTCTCCTTTCGGCTGGTGCAGGTATTGTCGGGGCACGGGTGTTTCGGTTTGTACCTGCACACGGTCGCGTATAGGGAGTGGACTCCGGCCTGCCACCATTGCAGCAGTGACGAGGACACGGCGAGACACACACTGGAGGTGTGTCCGAGTTGGGACGGGCAGCGCCGTGACCTCGTCGCTGTTATCGGTGCCGACCTGACGCTGCCGGCTGTCGCGAGGGCGATGGTCGACAGCGTCAGGAACTGGGACGCGGTCGCCGCCTTCTGCGAGGCTGTCATCTCGCAGAAGGAGACGGCGGAACGAGTCCGGGAGGATTCCCGTGACCCGGTCACGGGAAAAAAAAAAAAAAAAAAAAAAGGTTACTTTATAAATCGACTAGACCTGACCAGAAGGCCAAGCATTGGAGTGTCGGGAATAGAATGTCATTAGACGATCTCTCAGACATCCCGTAAATGCGCGGAAGGGACCGCTGTGGTTTTAGTGGGTATTTCGGCCGAATTAGCTGGCCGGCGAGTATGGTCGAATTAGCTGGCGAGTCCTACAAACCCCCCGGAATGTCACCGGCAGTGGCTAGTGCGTAAATGCATTTCCCCAGCATGAACAAAAAAAAGGATATTTTATAAAACTTATTTGCGAACGAGTGTTACTTAAATCCTATTGGAAATCCCACAAGTGGGATTTGAATCCTATTGGAAATCCGTTCCAGTCATCACTTTTTGATTGTAAATATTTTCATATAAATGTAGGACAGTTGTATTCATAAAATTAAAACAATGAAACTTTTACAGGCACTGATGATACATAAAAATGACTTTTACCCAACGTGTAATTAAGTCGCCATGAAAAATAATATAAAATGATATTTACTAATTTTTATTTTAATCACGACCTTTTCAGTCAACTCTGTCATCCTTACTCTCAGTTTCTGAACGGATCATTCGTCGCCATTGATTGGCCGTCGGTTTCGCGCCAAAACGATATGATGAATGACAGCCGTCAACTTAACCTCAACAATTTGTTAGGTGACATGTTCAAAAACAAATTATTGTCGCTTAAAGCTGAGTGTATATTGAAATTATATTTATTTAGGTCCACTTAAATTACAGTACCGATTGAATATTTGACTGAGGAGATAACGTTTATTTACTTAGTATGCCGTAGTTTCACACACATAAGGATTTCCACGTAGCCACTGTATAAAAATCGAGGAAGTAGATTTTCTGTTGACCAGGAGGAAACGTAATGAAGTAAAGCGACTTATATAGTCCATATAACATGATAACCTACACGGAGGTGAAGAATAAACTGTATTATGATTTACTTTTAGTGGCGACCGAAAAAAATAGCTGAATAATAAGTAGAAGAATTTGTAGCAGTCTCCTTGTTAATTTGAAATATTACTGTTTGATGGTATAGTACTAATGTAAGGGACATTGTGGGTGTCGTAAAAGCTGAATAAGAGTTTAACATCAATCTGGGCCAACTGCATTTGAAAAATTTTATTCCCAAGGAGGTTTGACATCAGGCAAGCGGCTGATCATAAAACGAAAGCTTTTTCTGTCTCTTTTATTGCGTCAACTTCAAGATAAAAGGAGGATGAAGAACGATCACCAAGCTGTTCATCATTTTGATTATGAGCTTATTTGTCATTAGGAAGACCTATACCCAAAAGAGGAAACTTCCTCTTTTCAATAAATAGTTCCATCAATTAATGGATTGATGGACCTGATAATTAATCGACTGCATCATAATTGATTTAAGGCTTAAGCCAATTTAAAGTTAAATTGTAGTCTCAATGTGCTGATTTTAAAACTTCAACTTGCAAATTTGCGCAGAACTTCAAATATTTATTTAACACATGTTTGCAGCTGAACGAGACATCGTCAAGAACGAACCGAATACTCAAACCGCTCTGAACCACTATGGTTGCATTTTGAAATTAACAATTTATTAATATGTTCCACACTTTCTGAATTGATTGTTGCCCAATTTTTACAATATTTTATATGTCGCCGCAACGATTAATTCCATTGTAAACATAAAATTAATAGTAAGCTGATTAACAGTAGTAAGCTATTGTAACAATTGTAAACCAAATTATGTTCAGTATTTATCTAAGTACCATCCTTTCATTAATCGCAATTTCATTAAGATTTGTTTATTTAATCATAAATAGAGTTCTAAAGATTCTAGATTTAATTATTCTTTAAATAGGTTCAGTAAAACTTAATGACATAACGATATTGATAAAAATATTTTAATACCGTCTCTATTAAGGTTTGAATTATTAATGTGATTTTTAATAAGAAGGGTAGATGAACACGCGAACGCTATAAAAGCACGATTGTTACGAGCGGTCAGTTTGATGAAATCACAATCGCTCAAGAAAGAGCCAACACGGCCCGCGCGGCCATAACACATAGATACTCGCGCTTTCGCCTCCGCCGCCGGAGAAGGAAGACGCGACGCGTAAAAATCAATATTCCAAACGTGGGCACACCCACTTTGCCACCAGCGACGCCCCGAGCCGAGGTCCGTTCTCCACAGGGAGAGCCCTCGGGCGTAGTCGCTTAAAAGTTATACCGGGTTGAGAGCCCTCAGCGCTCACCCATAGTCCGGTTAAGCTGTCAAAGCCCTCTCGGCTAACAGCGATCGCAGTGGAAAGAGTTTAGTGGGTATTCTAGCCACGGGGCTAGTGAGTCCAACACTCCTCGTCTGTTTTTCCGACAGGCGGGGGTTAGTGCGCAAATAGCATTCTTGAACCACTGCGTTAACAAAAAAAAAAAAAAAAAAAGAGCGGTCAGTTCAGTTGGTTGCTAGCGTTCGAAGGAATAACACTGTAAGTAGAATTAATGTAATATTGATTAAAAATATTAGATTTGGTATTGCTTGCTTTAATTTATACTCCAGCTTCAAAACTCTATTATCTTTCCATCCATGATGGTGAGAACCGGAGTGTACTTGGTTATTAACATCATGGTATTGAGATACGCCCAATTAATCTAGATAATAGCAGAACCGGTGACCTTACCATGGTCGACGGTTCTGCAGCTTTTTAAAAAAACATTTTACCCGATTTATATTTGACATATATAACAAAATACAAGGATGAAAAGGCACCCACCCTTTATAAGAGAAGCATTATTTATTAGTGAGACACTAGTATTTTTCTGTCTACAGCGGGCCGGTCGGTCTGGAGTAGTACCACACTCTTGCAGAAAATCGACGTCAGAGCACTGACAATGTGTAGTTACTGTTCATTCGGTGAGCGAGAGAGCCGGAGGCCCAATTTTCCTGGGGTTTGGTTTGGTAGGCTGTTGCCTAGGTGTACATTTGCTTTTGCAAAGGCTCATGTGCGACCGTAACACTTACCATCAGGTGCGCTGCTTGCCCGTTTGCCACAATAAACAGTATAAAAAAGAAGCAAATAATTTGACAACTCATCATAAGAAAAATATCCAAATTACGAGTATCAACGGCAACGACGTAAATAATTCCTTGCTTCATTTGTCAAACCAAAGCGAAAATCTTCTTCAGAAAATCAGATGGAATACATAGTTATGCATGAAAAATATTATGTGAATTAGATTAATGATTCTCGTGTATATAAAAGAATGGTTTATATTATCTTGACTCATAATAAATCCAGCTGCTGGCTTCCAGCTTCCCCTTCAATCGTATGGAAGTTGATCAAATTTACTATACCACGCTGGTCAGACGTGTTGGTATAGGGTTTTGTTTCCAGTTTTTCCCTTGCATCCATGCAGTTCTCATATGCATATTATATTCCTTTTTTGGCAGGTTATGGTCTGGACCCATCCCGCCTGTTGCGTCCAGCGCAACGGAAGAGAGGCGTGTGACCCCATAACCAATCGTGTTCCCTCCCCAATGGAACCGACCACTGTTACCGATTCCTTAACATCTGTGGCCATCCCGAGCATATTATATCCCTTAATTGTCTTTTACGATACCCACGGACAAAATAGGAATGACTTTAATTCTCAGTCTCTTCTCCATCTTAGTAGTGATAGGACCACACTTTTTTCTGTCTACAGCCGCGAGCTGGTCCATCCGAGGTACCACACTTGCGCAGAAAATCGACGCATGAGCAGTGTTAATGTGCTGCTGTGCTTCGTACGGTGAGCGAGTGCTGGAAGCTCAACATTCTGGGTGAATTTGAGATTTTTATTTATAGGCAGCGGCCTAGCTATACCCTTGGTATTGCAAAGGTCCATGGGCGGTAGTAACACTTACTATTAGGTGCACTCCTTGCTCGTTTTCCACTAATAGGATTAAAAAAGTTCAAATCCCCAAGGAATACAAACGAATATATAAAAAATTTATAAATTATAATTTATGAATGTCTGAATTGATTGAATGATATAAAAATGATAATTAATTCGTCGACACTGTGTATTAATTACAGTTATCAACCCTATTTTAATTTATCGGTGGCACGAAAGTGATTTTTGTTACACCATAGTGCTTCTCGTTACGCGTGCACTATTAAATTAGACGCCACTAAGCGATCTTCGCACGAACCAATCAGACAAGCTTTTGACATTGACTATCATTTATTAAAAATCTAGGATAAATCCTAATTTATATACAGCCGTATTATATTTTCGACTTGGTAATAGCGTAAGAATATAATTCACTTTTTTACCCCCTACCTTGCCTGTGGGTATTGTAAAAGATGAATAAGGAATATATTAAGCATAGAACATATTGCGTTCTCTACGGAAAATCTGTGGAGTTGACCGACCGCATTCGCAACGACGACGTAAGAGAGCGAGTAGGTATGAAAGAGAGTATTGGTGTAAAGATGCGAAAGGGAATGCTCCGATGGTTCGGACATGTGGAAAGAATGCCGAACGAACGTCTGGTTAAGAAGATATACAATGCGTAAGTGGAAGGATGTAGGTACCGGGGGAGACCGAGACTAACCTACCTAGACCAGATCGGTCATGTACTGAAGGAAGGTGAAGTCAAGAGTCTCCGAAACCGGCGAGCGTGTATGAAGAGAATTATGAATGTTGAGGAAGCGAATGAAGTATGCAAGGATAGAGTTCTCTAGCACTCTATCCTCTCTGCCTACCCTGCAAGGGATATGGCGTAATGATATGTATGTAGAACATTTATACAAGAGAAAGAAACCTCGAAATAAAACCCTTATACCAACCTGTTCTACCAGCGTAGTACATAAGTCAGAGATGAAAAAAAATACGGACGTTTTAGGTCATTAATATAAAGTTTTTACTGAAGATACGGTACGCATACTATTGTATCATTTCTGATGGAATAAATGGACGATGACAGGCCAATCATCTTCCATAAATTCATCCTATCATAGGCATTAGACTATCACCGTTCAGTATTAGACTTAGATGGATAATAATAGCCACGCTTAGCAGGCGCGTTGGCGAAATAAAACTTTATACCAACACGATTGACCAGCTTGGTGTAGTAGGTCAATTTCCCTCTATTGTAAAGAAGGCTCGAGCCTTACAGTGAAAAATATATGAGCTAAAATAATAAATTATGTCTCTATTTCAAATCTCTATAATATAAAGTAATAAAATAAAATCTAAAAAAATAACAACTTTAATTGCTGAGTTTTGTAGAAATTATATTACGATAAATTAACTTATTTAAAAAAATATTAGTCACCAAAAAATATCATCATCTCAGCTCATATATGTCCCACTGTTAGGCTCGAGCCTCCTCCATAATGGGAGTGAAAATGACCTGCTATACCACGCTGGTCGGACGTGTTGGTATACCAACTTTCTCTCTCTCTGAGTTTTCTTTCAAGTTTTCCTTCTCTTGCATTGATGTTATATGCGTTTTATATCCCTTAATAGTTCTTACTCCATCACCACACGGATGAATATACTTTAAAATATTTAGTAATCCGTGTGGTGACGGAGTAAGAATACAATTCACTACCCCCTATCTTACCCGTGGGTGTAAGAGACGAATAAGGGATATAAAACGCGTATAACATCTATGCAAGAGAAGGAAAACTCGAAACAAAACCCTATACCAACACGTCTGACCAGCGCGATATAGCAGGTTAAATTCGCTCCCATTACGGAGGAGGCCCGATCCCAACAGTGGGACATATATGGGCTATGATGATGATGATGAAGGAAAATTAATATTATTTCACCCAAATTTTAGAAATAACTCATCTCGGTTGATTTTAACACACTATTCAAATCAATAATCAAGACTATCAGATTGGCTATTACGAACTGCTATTAAAGAAAAAGCAGTAGGCTATATAAATGTCATGCGAATTTAATTAAAGCGAATGAGATTGCTAAGTGTTTTAAATGAGATAATACTGTGCGAGCTTTGAATTTATAATGTCATATCTTTGCGTTTGTTATTTTCTTACATTTTTAAAAGCCCAGGTACATAATTTAGTACATTTTGCGGGATTAATTTTAACTTAGAGGCTTATTTTTTTTAGAATTTCTAATAAATTACGAATAATATTCATTCTCAATGTCACAAACATCGCTTATGGACGAAAGAGATCACAGGTACAGATAATAAAACCAAAAATGCTATCCATTATAAATACAAATATTGTATATTATTTTATTCTAAATTCTTCTTATGCAAAATATTGCAACCAATCCTCAGTAAATTATAGAAAATATTGAAATTACCCAAATGTTTTATGCAAGAAAAAAATCAACCAGCCTCCATTTTCATAGAAATAAAAAATTCATCATCATCATCGCAGCCCATAAATGTCCCACTGTTGGTCTCGGGCCTCCTCTGTAATGGGAGGGAGATTAACCACGTTGGTCAGACGTGTTGGTATAGGGTTTTGTTTCGAGTTTTCCTTCTCACGCATAGATGTTATATGCGTTTTATATCCCTTAGTCGTCTCATACGATCACCCAGGGGCGCCGTCTTTCCGTCACCCCGGACCGATTTGGCGGGGCGAGACGCATGCATAGTCCACCAATAAAAAAAATAAAAAAAAGGGGGTAAGATATGGTGTGGTGAATAATATTCTTACTCTGTCACCACACGGAAAAAAAAAATAAAGAAAAATATATATAATATACTTAAATAAATAGATGGTGTTCAAATACTAAGTAGGTCAATTTCCCATCTGTTGTGGAGATGACTCAAATCCAGCAGTGGGATATATGATATAAGATGACTTGATGGTAGCAACCCAAAGAAAAATATGTGATCTATTTTAGACAAGCAATTACAAAAAAAAACAAACAATTACTCTGGAATATCAATGATGAATAAAAAATCCATCAAAATAAAAATCAATTAAAATGAATATATTGACACATTCATCAATAGAGGACTTTTCAAGGCTCGCAGGATCACAGAGAAAATATACATATTTAGGTATTTATCCTGTTATTATTCCATGTATTTATTTTCCACTATTGGTCAACAGAATTTTCGATTATGAAAGAACAAATCTATCTCATCATCATCGTTCTCCTACGCTTATCCCAGCACTTGGGGTCGATACAATATGTACTCTTTTTTTCATAGTAGGTACATATTGTAAAAGTTATTGGCAATAATTTTATGACCGGCCGCCTGCCAGACGTCAACCCTCCTTGGGAATGTAATTGTTAACCAAATGGCATCAGATAGAGTGGTCCCAGGTTGTTAGAAGGCTCTTAGTCGTCTTTTACGACATTCACGAGCAAAGTAAAGGTTGGTAGTATTCGTAGGCGCTACCACACAGCCTATCAAATCAAATCAAAAAGAACAAATCTATATATCATTACCAAAATGCCTAGATTGTTTTAGAATTTCATTTTGAGTACTTTGTAATATCAACTAGGAGTTATTAAAGGAGGGTCTTTAAAAAGCCCACCGGGATGACAGAGAAAATTCAATTAGAGACACGAGTGAAAAATAAGAATAAGGAAAGTGTGATGAATTTTTCTTTTAATACATTATCATAGAGATATACACCGTGACATTTATATCGTCTTACAAAAGAAATGCCATAAAAGTATCCGACCAAAGAAACATATCTAACATATTTAATTGTTCAATAGTGGTAGTGATAAAAATATAAGAAAATAAAATAAATTAAAGTTAATATTTTGTAACACTCTGTTTATAATGTTTACATTTTAAACAAAAGAAATCATACGGCATTCCGCATGATAATGATTGGCTAACGTAATTACGTTAGCCAATCACAGCTACAAAGTCCGCGTGGACTGCTATTCTAAAGCGTACCTACGCCTAGGTAGTACCTACACAGTACGTAGGTTATGTCGAGTAGGTAGCCTACCGCTCGCTACATGCTGTTCTTTTACTATTTTAATTAGTAATTATTTATCATAATTTAAAAAAAAAATATTCCAGTAAATATATTTTTTAACCTTTTAATTGTACGAATGAATAGTAGATACTTGGTACATTTAACTGAACTGCTTTTGTAAGACGATATAAATGTCACCATGTGTATAATACCGCTTTGGGTATTATTCAACTTGTGGACTGTAGAACTTCAATTGGTGGGAATACTAGGGAATTTAAATGAAACCACTGTATTCTGATCTCGAGGCTGGTTCAACTTGATCTGCACCGTTGATCTAAGTGACCTCTGTCCTCTCCTCTTTCCTCATTTATTATAAAATATTGTTAGCTATTTACACTGCATTTTGTAATGAAACCATAACTTGATCTAGCAAGGCGGTACAACGCCATCTAATGAACTAGATATTAAATATTAATTTTAATAAACATAAATCCTTCATAAACACCATGTATAAAAGTCACAATTGTATTATAAAATATCCTAAGATTCCTTCGAAATCACATTGTCACCGCAATCTTAGAAGCAGTAATCAAGAAACCCGACAATTTTGACGAATATTAATTCGTCAAAGTTGTTTTCCGAGTTGAGATTGCGTGTTTAATGAATGGACGAATGGACGTTTGGCGAAACAGCTATTGTCTTTCGATCGCCTAGATTAATTTTGGCCACACGCGAAAATGTACTTTACATTAATATAATACGATTTATAATAGATTTTTGCTTGTGATATGATAGAATAACAAATTTTGTTGGTTACAATCAATCAGCTATTGTTGTTTTATTTCTGTAATTAAATCATTGTCTGTCTTTCTATCTGTCTATTGTAGCTACTAGTAGTTTATCATATATTCTCTGTTTTATTATAGTTTTAAATATTTTTCAAATTCAAATTCATTTATTATGCATAGACCCTGCGAGGGCACTTACATATTGTCAGTTTTAACATATTAAATTAATACAATAAGCTACCACCGGATCGAAAGTAGACCACTACTGAGAAGATCCGGCAAGAAACTCAGCTGGTTAGTCTATTATTGTTATTTCTTTTAAATTTTTAGAAGTTTACTCCTTAAGAATCGATTTTCATATAAGGCGCCCGGTATGAGAAAAATTTGAGGAGTAAAATCTAGTGATCGAATGACCTCGTTACGTTTTTGGTGCGCAACCTATTCTGCGCACCTTTCACTTTCTGACGTGAGATAATACTTCACTGAACAGTTTTAATAAATGTAAATAAAAATATATACATTGTTTTTAGTCAAATGAGCTTTTTTTGCGCCTGTTTTGATAATCGTACTTAAGGAGTAAACTCCAGTCGTGCGCCGGAGCTGACACACACACTTTTTTTTTATAAAAATAATGGTACAACATGTTTAATAAGAAATAGCTCCAGTGTGATGCCCTTCGAACCCAACAGTTCAAATAGAATGTAAAATAACCACGGCTGGACCAGATCCCACAGGCGGCACCCGATCACGAGTTATCTACTAGAGCAGCCATCACTCCCCTCAACCACCTTGGAGGGAAGGGAGAGACCCACCCCACGCAGCACCGCAAGAAGACCTTTCAGTGAGCAAGACCAATACCATGAGCTTTTCTTTCTTTAATTTTTATTACTTGTCAATTTAGAATTACGGCGTAACATGTGGTTGTTGACCGAGATTTCTTGGGATTCTAATACTGAACCGAGCGTTATTTCCGTTAGGAAATTCTCTGTATTATTGAATCTAAAATACAGTAGGCGGCAATAAACTTGTTCATATTACTTAAAACTTAATATTAGGTACGTATTAGATAAGTTTTTATTAATATTGTGATTATCGATCGTGAGGTCTGTTAGAAAACCGTCCTTAATAATATTTACAAAATTTACTAAAAAAAATTACTTAAACGTCTATCTGATTTCTGAACTCTAATTCGATGTGCGTAATCTCGAACTTTACCGTGTGGTGAAGGAGTAAGAATACAATTCACCACCCCCTCTCTCACCCGTGGGTGATCGTAAGAGACGACTAAGTGATATAAAACGCATATAACATCTGTGCGAGAGAAGGAGAACTACAAACAAAACCCTTTACCAACATGTCATGACCAGCGTGGTAGAGTAGGACAATTACCCTCCCATTATGGAGGAGGCTTGAGCCCAGCAGTGGGATATATATAAACTGAGATGATGATGATGATGAATCTGCTACTATTTCCAATGCTCCGTATTAAGTTGTTTATAAAAAAGAAGAGAGTAAGAATGTGTCAACTATAATTATACAGGCTTGTATGATCTCTAAAAAGAAAAGAGAAATAGTGTAGAGATCTAGAAAAAGAGAAGCGTATGTCACTACATATGCTTCTCTTTTTTCTAGATATCTGTTTAATAAGTATTATATGCATACATAATATGAGATACGAGAAATCTTTAGTTCGGTACCTAGGCAGGAAAAACTTTCTTAAAATATAAAAATTTTCTTAGTAAATATTCCATAGTAAAATAAAAGCATAGAACTGAATACCATCCGGGTTGAGAGCCCTCAGCGCTCACCAATAGTCCGGGTTAAGCTGTGACAGCTATCTGCGGCTAACAGCTAAAAGACAGAAACAAAAAAAAAAGAACTGAATACTACAATATTATACTGATATTGTATTTTTAACAATAAATCAATTATTTATTTGCAAATCATCATCATCATTCTCCTATTCTTATCCCAATTACTTGGGGTCAATACAATACGTACTCTTCTTTCAAAGTTCATATTGTAAAAGTTATTAGCAATAGTTTTATGACCGGTCGCCTGCCAGACGTCAACACTCCTTGGAAATGTAATTGTTGACCAAACGGCATCAAATGCAGTTGGCCCAGGTCGTTATAAGGCTCCTAATCGTCTTTTACGACATCCACGAGTAAAGAAAGGTTTGGTAGTATTCGTAGCCGCTCCCACACAGTTCAATTATTTATTTAATTGCAAATATGTATACAAATATCATATTAAAATAAAAAACTACATCTCTTCCATATTGTACTATAAGGCATGCAAATTTTAAGTATTGTATTATATTAAAATAAGAGCAATTTAGTAGAAGAAGAAAATATTAAACAATTTGTAAAATATTAGGTCCTTACATATGAAATTGGCGTTTTGTACGTAAGAAATATAAAGTAAATTTTTCTTGTGTAAAATATATATAATTAATCAAAGTATGCACCGTTGTTATCTATGCATTTTTGCCATCTTATAGGTAGTTTATTGATCCCTTTACTAAAAAAAAACCATGGGGGAGAGATCAGAGAATCAATAAACTCTTTGAAGGCTGTTTGGACTGCCGCATGGGGGTTGATTTTTTTTTCCTTATAAGAATATGTCCAAATTGCGGAAAAATGGTAATCTGTTGAAGCAAGGTCCGGGGAGTACGGTGGATGTCGCGGACACTCCAATTGTACTGTGTGGTTGTCTGTTGTGCAGTGTGTGGTCTTGCGTTGTCGTAAAGCAGCAGTGGCCTAGAGCGATTGACCAATCTCGGTTGTTTAGCAGCTAGTTCTTCCTTCATGGTTTGCAGTTGTTGACAATAGATATCTGCCCTAATCATTTGGCCAGATTTTAGAAAGCTGTAGGGAATAACATCAGTGCTAGTCCACCAAACACTCACAAGTAACTTTTTCTGAGTCGATTTTCGTTTAGGGCAGGTTTTGGCTGGATCTCCAGGGTTCGGCGATTGGGACGAGCGCTTCCGATTATCGTACAGTATACACTTTTTATCACAAGTAATGATTCGATTTAAAATTCTTTCATTATTGAGTCGGTTGAGCAAAGTAACACAGCAGTCGACGCGTGTTTACAAGTTCGATTCACTCAATTCATGAGTTACCCATCGTTCAAGGTTTTTACTTTCCGGATTTGCTTCAAGTGGATTAATACAGTTTTGTCACTTACACCAAAGCCTGCAGCTATCTCTGAAGTGCTTTGTGATGGGCCCGCTTCCACAACAGCCTTTAATTCTTCATTTTCCACTTTGGTCTCCGGCCGTCCACGGGGTTGGTTCTGAAAGTCAAAATTTCCAGAACGAAAACGTTGAAACTAAAATCGTACCGTGCTTTCTTTTGCGATACCAGCGCCGTACACGTCATTAATCCTTCGAGCTGTTTCTGCAGCACTAGTGTCACTGTAGAACTCGTACTCGTAAATATACCGATATTTTACGTTTTCCATTGTGCAGTAATAAACGACGCCAAAGAAAAGAACAGTGAGGGAAAAACACATGAATGACTGTTTTCAAAACTCAAATGTACCAGCTAAATGAATTTATAAATTTGAATTTGAAATTCTTAACCAAAGAAGAAATATTTCAGATCAAAGTACTCAGTACGTCAAAACGCTAATTTCATATTTAAGGACCTAATATTTAAATTTAATAAGACTCAATGAAAGTAATAGTAAGTAAAAAATATAATGCACTGAGTGCACAGATGGTTTTGTGGCTAAGATAACTATATTCCGTGCCAGTGCCGTGGGTTTCATTCCTACGTAGGACAATAATAATGATTTCCTGAGAGAGAGAGAAGAGAAGAAGAGAACATTAATTTTGTAAACAAACCACCATAATAATTAAATTAAACATAAAAAGTGCACGGACAATAAGTCTGTGGAATAGCTTAAAATAAATAATAATAATAATAAAATAATAATGATTTTTATTTCGCAGTTCAGAGCTCCAAATTTTGTTAGTAACGATAAAAAAAGTTGCATGTTTTTAAGTTCAGAACAACAGTTCTTCTGAGTCTGGGTGTAATTTGTCTGCGTTAATTATATGTATGTAAAGTACAAGGATTATTTATTTAGTGCAGGATGTTTTCTTTTATAACAAAAAAAAATATTACTAATATTAAGGCATAAAATTATTACAAACATACATACCATCACGCCATGTCCTTTACAGGGTAGGCAGAGAGAACAGAGTGCCAGAGAACTCTATCCTTGCATACTTCACTCGCTTCCTCAACATAATACAAAAAAAAATATAAAATTATTACATAGGTATTTAAAAATATCTCTTCTTTTATATTTTATTTTACACTATAAAATACTTGTTGGGATAAAATAATATTTAATTAAAGCTAAAGAATAGATAATCCCTTCGCAGACTATACTTAAAAATTAATTATAATATTATATTTATTTTACAAGCTACCCACAAATATTAAAAATAAAAGAAGGCATTTACGACTTTCCTTTGCTTGCGGCGTTTTTTATTAATTTGAATCGTAATTGTAAATTATTACTTATACAGCCCAATGTAAAAATATATTATATGTCACTTATCCGTTTGGTGACGGAGTAAGAATACAATTCACCATCCCCTATCTTAACCGTGGGTGATCGTACGAGACAACTAAGGCATATAAAACGCATTTAACATTTTTGCAAGAGAAGGAACACTGGAAATAAAACCCTATATCAACACATCTAACCAGCATGGTATAGTAGATCAATTTCCCTTTCATTATGTAGGAGGCTCGAACCCAAGAGTGGAACATATATGAGCTGAAATGATTCATTTGAAGATTACTCATTAAATTCTCTAACTAATTACTTTGCGATGAATATAGCTTGATTAATTCTAGCTGCTCTACTAGATCAACACTCATCATCATTCAGCTTGTCACTATCCACGCTTGGACGTAGATTATCACACATAAATGAGGGTAGAGTATCATAATCGCCAGGCTTGTATTACACGGCCACCGAAGACAAAGATTGGGTACCGGTGACCCACTCGCACGGCGAAGAGAAGCGCTTTGCAGTGTGGGTCTATGGGGTTGCGCGGCGCCTCTTCCGTCGCCTGCCCAACTCCAAGCCCCACTGAAAAAAAAGGCTTGTATTGCACAAAATTTGGATGGATTTTGGAGGAGGCTTGGGTCCAGTAGTGAGACGTATATGAGCTGAAATGATGATGATGAAACTTATGGTACAATCTGCCGCTGCTATTGTGACGTCGAAGGTGACTACGAGGTCAGTAAATAGTGCGGGGAGGGCGCTCAGCTGTTATACGCCTCCACCGCACTCGCGAACACTCGCCAATCAACTTCCAAAACATATACGCATCATCATCATCACAGACCATATATGTCCCACTGTTGGGCTCGGGCTTCCTCTGTAATGGGAGGGAAATTAACCCACGCTATTCAGACGTGTTCGTGTAAGGTTTTGTTTGGAGTTTTCCTTCTCTTGCATAAATGTTATATGCGTTTTATATGGCTTAGTCGTCTCTTATGATCACCCACGGGTAAGATAGGGGGTGGTGAATTGTATTCTTACTCCGTCACCACACGGCAAGTGCGTAAGTGCATACTTTCGTTGTATCTATTTTCCTATTTTAATATTCTAATTTATATCGAGCGAGTCACTATTTCATTTCTATGTGCCATTACCGAACACCATCGAGATTCTATATTTTTTTTTAATTTACTATCACTCGATAAACTTTTGATAACTTTCAATTAACTAAACAATTAAATAAATGAATAAAATCGTTATTAAATTGTTTCCAACTTTTCTATTGGTTTATCAGACAACAAATTTTATCGAGAGTGATTAATATAAATGAATGAATCATTCGTTCGTTTCGTAATCATTTTATTGCTCTGCGAGTTTGATTAAACATTTGTTTTTTTTTTTTTTTGTTTACTATGGACGTGATCGCGCCCCGCCAAATTGGTCCGGAGATCGGTCGACGGAAGAGGCGGCGTACAATCCCATAGACCCACCCTACAAACACCTCTCTTCGCCGTGCGAGCGGGCCACCGGTACCCGATCTTTGTCATCGGTAGCCCGCCCGGCTAGTTTTACTAAGATACTAGAAGATCTTAGTAATTCTTGAGTTTGATTAACCCTAAGAATAACTAAGATCTTCTAGAATAATATATATAAAAATGAATTTCCATTAAAGAAAATCATGTAAAAGAATAACTCCTAAAGATGATAAAAAATCAAATTTACCATAAAAAAAACAGCCCAAATATTGCTCTGTAATAATATTCTATTTAACAAAGTCAATAACGAATTTACTATAGATTAAAAGTTAATAAAAACGATTCTAAAATCAAGACCGCAAATTGTGTTTTCTTGATAATGATGATTCTTCTTTCTTTCCACTGGGTGATGGAGAAAATACAATTCACCACCTTACCCGTGGGCGATCGTAAGGGACAACTAAGGGATATAAAACGCATATAACATCAAAAGAAGAAAAAATCGAAACAAAACACTATACCAACACGTTTGACCAGCGTGGCATAGTAGATCAATTTGCCTTCCAACAATGGGATATATATGAGCTGAAATTATGATGAAGAGATTTTCTTATAATTCGTTCAAGGACGTTCTTGTTAAAATTACATTTCAATATAAAAAGAAAACTAAATCGTATCAACTCATATAATTAGGAACTACAATGTCACATAAATACATCTTAACAAATTAAATTTTTGACTTAATACCTCAAATAAATGTCATTTCTTTTTATTGCTTATAGTGGCCAATGAGCAGACAGCACACCTGATGGTATGGTGACTGCCGCCTATGGACCTTTACCATACCAAGGGTATATAGCTAAGGCGCTGTCTACCGATACAAACCCTAAGCTTACCCGATGTGCACTTCCGGCTCACCGGACGAAACGCAATAGCACATTACCATTACTCAGACGTTGATCTTCTGCGAGAGTGTGGTACTACCCCGGACAGACCGGCCCGTGGCTGTAGACAGAGAAGTGTCCACAGCGTGATCCTACCACTATTAGATTCAACAAGTAAATCCATCAACTTATCCATGAATCCATTGACTCAACTGACATTTTTATATATATTTAGCCCATCATTACAAAGAAAATTAAAGGCAACCAAAATTACCTAAACAAAAAAAAAACTCGCAGCCCCTTTCAGCTTTTCACTTCATTTGATTTAGGTTGAATATCCGCACTCGAGAGAGTTTATTAAAAAATAAAGTAAAAAGAAAAACTGTTTATAACTGTTTAACCTACAGACAACGGCAAACTAAAGTGGAAATGCGATTAAAAATGAAAGTTAATTATAGAGTAATGGTTCGTCCATTACTGAATTAAATTTTAATTTAGTAAACGACTCCTTTATTAATACAATATCATTTATAAAATGTGTTATTTTTCGCTTAGGACTCGAAAAAATCTTTATTTAATGGTTGATATATTTTTATAGCTTCACACTTTTATACTGAAATAAGTATGCAGTGATATACCGGGTGTAACAGAAAATGGAGCAGCTGGTCAGAAGGATGGTAGGTAATGATGGTAGGAACACATAATAAAAATTTGAAGGTAAAATGACGATTCGTTAATAAATTAGAGGCATTTAATGTTTTCAATTTTGTCGTCACTTTTCTTTTGAAACTAAATAAAATGTACCAAGTAAATGATAAATAATAATCTGCTATAAACTCATACTTTCATAAATATTCATTAGAACCTAAATAAATCAATGATTACGTTGTATGACAAACGTCGCCTTTACAGACAGCTGATGACTCAATGACCTTGAAATATTTCGTTCAAATTTTTGTTATGGGGTCCTACCATTATTACCTACCACCTTTCTGACCTGCTGCTCCATTCTCTGTTACAGCCAGTATAATCTACGTACAGTGACACTGCAAGAATATAATTCAACACCACCAATCTCCCATGTGAATGCCGTAAGGAAAGAAAAATTGGAATAAAACCCTAAAATTACCCTTCTAACTTATAAATAACTTGATACGCAGATAAAGTCTATGCAAAACATGGAAAACTCAAAAATAAAACTCTATACAAATCCATCTAACCAACTGTGGTATAATAGTCCAATTTTAGGCTAAATAGTGATAGGACCACGCTGTTGACAGTTTTCTCTCTACAGCCACGGGCCGCCTGTTCAGGGTAGTTCCACACTCTTGCAGAAGATCGACGTCTGAGTAATGACAATGTACTATTGCGCTTCGTTCGGTGATCGAGAGAGCCAGAAGCCCAACTGGGTGGGTTTGGGGATTTTATTGGTAGGTAGCGGCCTAAGCTGTACCCTTGGTATTGCAAAGGTCCATGGGCGGCAGTGACACTGACCATCAGATGTGCTGCTTGCTCGTTTGCCACCATAAACAATAAAAAAAAAATCCTCCTATTGCTGCTGAAAGTATATGAACTAGGATTATAATGAGTCTCTTGTCCGATTACAAAAGTTATTTTTTTTAATAAGGAACTGGATTATTTATGAGTGTTTAAGAGGCTTTTTATACCATTAATCTATAGCATTCATACGTAAAATATAACATAGAAAAAAATAATTAATAAAACCTTTTAATACTCGTGAACAAAAATCTAACCTAGGTCAAATGTAACTGTCCTTTTCTTAGGACTGATGACCCCAAAGCCTTGGTAACGATCGTTCTATCTTTTATCAACACATTAAAAAACATATGTCCCTCTCTATCCTACGCCATCTTGTCAGTACCTACTTGATCGTAAATGGGTGCAATTGCAAGGCTTTTAAGTTTTATTTCTCAAGAGTTACGTATTTGCGGTGTTTATAAAGAACTATTGTAGTGACTCCGTGTGGTGACGGAGTAAGAATACAATTCACCACTCTTTATCGTACCCGTGGGTGATCGTAAAAGACGCCTAAGGGATATAAAACGCATATAACATTTGCGCAGAAGAAGGAAAACTCAACAAAACCATATACCAATACGTCCGACCAGCGCGGTATAGTAGGTTAATTTCCCTCCCATAACGGAGGAGGCACGAGCCCAACAGTGGGACATTTATGGGCTGTGATGATGATGATAACATCTATGAGAGAGAAGGAAAACTCAACAAAACAAAACCCTATACCAACACGTCTGACCAGAGTGGTATAGTAGATCAATTTCCCTCTCATTAAGGAGGAGGCTCGAGTAAAAAAGTGGACAATATATGAGCTGAAATTATGATGATGATGATGGCGAATTTCACAATATATAATTATCTTTGCAGAATTTAAACATAATAATATGAATTTTACCTTCAGATCATATTAAAATTAAGTCTCGGGTCAAGCGAAGCAATATTGGATTATCTCATTACTCAAAATGAAATTATAAAATTGTGCTTGGTATCCCGTGAATAAATTTACGTGCATTACCTTAGTTTAGAGACAAGTAAATACTAAAATATGAGCAGTGGCATACACTATATAAGTGAAATTACTGAAATCTAGCATTTAACATGCTTGATTATTTATAAAAAACTCGATTACGAGCGAAAAATTGTTATCATACATTAGATTCGAACCCAGAACTATTAGAAATTTATTCCAATCGTGCTAGCAATTACACCAACGTGAACTGTTGTATGACATTCAATCTTAGCCTCGTATTGTATGTTTGTCAATAATAGACAACAAGCCCAAGAAAAAATTAGCCTGTGAAATGAACCAACGTGAATAACGCTTAGAAGGGTGTTACTATATCATAAAATAACTCTGAGCGCTATGCCGTCATTTCTGAGCGGTAAGGATGAGTACGTGAGTAAATGGAATTTCTCAGGCACAATTGCGGAATTACGACTAATTATTAATGTACGGATTTTTTATAGCTTATAGATGATTAAAAATAAATGTCGAAAAATCTAGTGTTGTACTAAAGTGGTGGTGCCGGAAGTTAATGCAAATTTTTAATTCGCTGGTAATTGTAGAAGCAATATAGGTCATTCGACTCCGCGCTGAAAATATGTACGGCGTTTATGGATAAAGTATCTATATATGTATACAAAAAGAATTACACAAATGCCGTACAGTAATAAATGATCCGAGAGCCGCAAGCCCAACTGGGTGGGTTTGGGGTTTGTTTTGGTAGGCAGCGGCCTAGCTATACCCTTGATATCGCTAAGATCCATGGGCGGCAGTGACACTTTCCATCAGGTGTGCTGCAATAATAAAAAACTCTCATTATTATAACGCAATAAGTTTGAAATAGTTCTGAGACCTACATATTTGAAAAAAAAAAATACTGCACAGGATCTTAATTCTGAATTTGAATATCGATTCATAAGCTCAAAAGGCGTCGGAACAAGCTATCTAATGCTTCGCACAACCAACTTTTTTTTTGTAGGGCTGTATTATTATACTTTGTACTGTTCAAAGGGGTCTACGCGTGAATGTGAGCAAAACCAAAATAATGGTCTTTGAAAGAGATAAAACCAGAACAGATGTAAGAGTAACAATAGGTAATGATGTACTAGAGCAAGTGGATGAATTTGTATATCTTGGATGTGGATTTAGCCGAGATGGAAGGTACACCACTGATATAGAGCGAAGAGTGAATGCGGGAAATAGAGTGAACGGAGCGTTGGGGCAACTTTTCGGCAGCCACCACCTCAGCCAGAAGGCACGTGTAGCAATACATAACGCAGTGCTTGTCCCAACATTACTGTATGGAAGCGAGAGTTGGGTATGCAGAAAAGAGTATGATAGTAAAATTAATGCGGTCGAAATGCGATCTCTGCGGAAAATCTGTGGAGTTAGGCTGACCGACCGCATTCGTAACGACGACGTAAGAGAGCGAGTAGGTATGAAAGAGAGTATTGGTGTAAAGATGCGAAAGGGAATGCTCCGATGGTTCGGACATATGGAAAGAATGCCGAACGAACGCCTGGTTAAGAAGATATACAATGCGAAAGTGGAAGGATGTAGGTACCGAGGGAGACCGAGACTAACTTACCTAGACCAGATCGGTCATGTACTGAAGGAAGGTGGAGTCAAGAGTCTCCGAAACCGGCGAGCGTGTATGAAGAGAATTATGAATGTTGAGGAAGCGAGTGAAGTATGCAGAGATAGAGTTCTCTGGCACTCTGTTCTCTCTGCCTACCCTGCAAGGGATATGGCGTGATGATATGTATGTATGTATGTATGTACTGTTCAAACCGCTCCGCTTGACTCAAACCTCATTCTTATCGCCTAGTCTTATATTATAATTTATATACATATATATATATATATATATATATATATATATATATATATATATATATATATTCAACTGTCTGTGTTAAGCTGTGTGGTAGCGGCTAAGAATAATACTAACCCTTACTTTGCTCGTGAATGTGGTAAAGACGACTAAGAGCCTTATAACGATCTGGGCCAACTCCATCTGATACCGTTTGGTCAGGAATTACATTCCCAAGAAGGGTTGACGTCTAGCAAGCGAGCAGTCATAAAACGATTGTCAATAACTTTTACAATATTTACTATGAAAGAAGAGTACATATTGTATCGACCCCAAATAATTGAAATAAGAGTAGGAGAATGTTGATATTCAACTGTCTAATCCACTTCGCTCAGCATACCATATCTTCCGTAGGTATTATCTACACAACCGTTGTGGTAGCTGATTTTTAAATCGTTATGCCTATCATAGGCCTCATTTTTTCACATATAACCTTCTTTTCATAGTAGTTACCTAAATACATACCTTTTTCGCTTATAGCCTTAAGTGTATATATGAGCTACATATCAATTCACAGTATATAGATGTCCAATATATTATAGAGATATTTATGCGTTTACCCGGCTGCAAAATACAATATGTCACCGCTCTTTTTTTTTTCTGTGGGCTATGGAGTGTCCACGCTCCGCCAAATCTGTCCAGGGCGACGGAAGAGGCGGCGCGCGACCCCATATACCCACCTTGCAAGCACCACTCTTCGCCGTGCGAGCGGGCCACCGGTACCCGATCTATGTCTTCGGTGGCCCGCCCTTACTTTCTGTTCATCAGCATTATCATCTTAGCTCTTATAACTCCCATTGCTAGATTCGAGCTTGCTTCACGCAGCAAGGGAAAATGACCTGCTATACCACGCTGGTTAAAGTGTTTGTATACGATTTTATTGCGTGTTTTATTTCTTCATCCGAGTTTTATTCAAGAGAGGTATATATCAAATAGTTGATATTTAGGCTGATAAATAGATAACTTATCGTTCGCATCTGAATTCATACATGTCTCACTATCGTCCTACTACTGTTGAAGAAAATTAACCAGTATATCACGCTGTTCAGATAGCAGATAGTTTACTTTAGCGATTCATATTTCCATCTCTTTAAGTTATATTACTTTGATATCATAACTCTTAGCCGTCTTTTAGAACATTTACAGAAAAAAGAGAAGGTGGAGAATTGTATTCTCTCTCCACCCAAAAAAAAATATAGATATAAAAAGAGATGTATTATATCATCATCATTCTCCTACTCTTATCCCAACTAATTGGGGTCGATACTCTTGTTTCATAGTACATATTGTAAATGTTATTGGCAGTAGTTTTATGATCAGCTGGGTGACGTCAACCCTGTTTGGGAATGTAATTGTCGACCAAACGGCATGAGATGGAGTCTGCCCAGGTCGTTATAAGGCTCTTAGTCGTCTTTTACGACATCCACGAGCAAAGTAAGGGTTGGTAGTATTCGTAGCCGCTACCACACAGCATTAGAGATATATTATATATATACCGCTCTTAAATCCGTTCCGCTTATGTCAGACCTCACCTTTATTGCCTACCTATAAATACGTATATATAGTGTACATATCCGTTGTCGAAACTTTTAGCTAACATGTGACTATAACTTGCGTCATTGCCAAACACCTTTAGGGCGAGTTACACTATTAAACGTTGAATAAAAATAAATGCGTATTTATTTCTTTAATTTTGTTCTGCTTTGTTTCGTGGTGATTTTTTTTATTGTTTAAAATGATATTAGTGCACCGGATAGTAAGTATACTACCGCTTATGGACCTTTGCAATACCAAAGGTACCATATCACCCAAAAATTTGGACTTCCGGTTCTCTCACTCACCAAACAAAGTCGTTTTTTTTTTTTTTTTGTGAGAGTTTGATAATACTCAGGACGGCACGGCCCGCGGTTGTAGACAGAAAACTATCAACAGTATGGTCATGGTATACCATTATTAAAAAGTTTACTTTAAAATAAGTACAAATCAAATCATTAATTATGCATAAGCCCTATAAGGGCACTTACATATTGTCAATTTTACATATTTTTTTAAATTAATCTACCACCGGATCGGAAAGCCGCCACAAACTGAGAAGATCCGGCAAGAAACTCAGTGAGCTCGTCATTTAGGTTTTTAGATTACATTGTTTCTTAAATATCAGGTTCACTTTCATTTATATTAATTTGTATATCAATTGGTGACAGATGGCATAGTGTTTAAGATACCGATACCGACCTCCAATGCTTGTAGCATGGTTTCGATTCCCACGCAAAACAATACTTTGTGCGATCCACAAATTGTTCAACAACAATTCAAAATAAATATGTGAGTCTTCAGAATAATTAGAGATTATAAATCAATTTGCACTATTAAAATACATCGACAGCTATATTTAAAATAAAAAAATAATAATATGTCATCATCATCTCAGCTTATGAGCTGAGATGATGATGACATATTATTATTTATTTAGCAGTATGTCTCGCTGCTAGGCTAGGCTCTCTCCATAAAAGTTCAAAATTGACCTAACATACCACGAGTGATCAGGCGAGGTATTGTGTTTTATTTCGAGTTATGTATGGATTTTATCGAAATGCGATCGCTACGGAAAATCTGTGGAGTTAGGCTGACCGACCGCATTCGTAACGACGACGTAAGAGAGCGAGTAGGTATGAAAGAGAGTATTGGTGTAAAGTTGCGAAAGGGAATGCTCCGATGGTTCGGACATGTGGAAAGAATGCCGAACGAACGTTTGGTTAAGAAGATATACAATGCGAGAGTGGAAGGATGTAGGTACCGGGCGAGACCGAGACTAACCTACCTAGACCAGATCGGTCATGTACTAAAGGAAGGTGGAGTCAAGAATCTCCGAAACCGGCGAGCGTGTATGAAGAGAATTATGAATGTTGAGGAAGCGAGTGAAGTATGCAAAGATGGAGTTCTCTGGCACTCTGTTCTCTCTGCCTACCCTGCAAGGGATATGGCGTGTTGATATGTATGTATGTATGTATATGTATGTATGCATAGATTTTATCTGTGTATATAGTACACAGATAACATCTATGCATGTAAATAAGGTAAATAAGTTGGTAATAAATTATATTATTCCTTCATTTCACACAGGCAAAATAAACATTTAGGTGCTAAGAATAATATTAATATTTTTTGACACGTTTTAAGATAAGAAATATTAATATAGATATATATATAAGAGATGGTCTATGATTTTTTTACAACGAATGGCTTCCTCAACATCATAAAATATCGGATATGACGTCACTTCTGCAATACCTCAACGCGTCGCAGTAATATGCAAACGCCATGTAACATTCAACAGTTCATTCATTCATTTCCGTATCCGACACGATTCTAATCTCCGTTTAACGATTCAGTGCAACTAACCACAATTTAGTTGTGGCCCATCCATCAAATAAGAAGGGGGGAAATGTTGGGCTGAATGTTTTCCTTCCTCAGCTATCAAAGCGCGGCTAATAACCGACGTTAATATCTAGCAATTGTGTTGCACAACTTGCAAAAATCGTTCATTTGAATGAAGCGAATGAAATATATGAACGAATTAAGTGTAGAAACAGGGAAAATATAATTCAACACCTGTTTATATCCCCGTAATATACTTATGATGACGAATTAAGAATATAATGTATAGTAAAAACCATCTATAGGGGCAATAAGGATTCTCTTGGGACCTTAATTAGACAACTAATCAATCGCTAATACACATTTTCTTTTGCGGTGCACTGTGGTGGCGTGTGACTCCATAGACCCACCCTGCAACTGCTCTCTTCGCCGTGCGAGCGAGCCACCGGTACCCGATCTTTGTCTTCAGTGATCGCTAATACGCCTGCCATGCATGATTATAATAACATAATCATCATAGTAAGTCGAGCGGGCCGGATGGCATCCCTGCAGTGGTCCTGAAAACGTGCGCCCCCGAGTTGACCCCCGTCCTCACGCGCTTATACCGACTTTCCTATGATACTTGTAGGGTTCCATCTTCGTGGAAGATAGCCCATGTCCACCCGATCCCGAAAAAGGGAGACCGGTCGGACCCGTCGAATTACAGGCCGATTGCGATTACATCCTTGCTCTCTAAGATAATGGAGAAAATAATCAACCATCAGCTTCTGCAGTACCTTGAGGATCATCAGCTGATCAGTGACCGCCAATATGGGTTTCGTCATGGTCGGTCGGCTGGTGATCTTCTTGTGTACCTCACACACCGTTGGGCGGAGGCCTTGGAGGGCAAGGGTGAGGCGCTAGCGTTCAGCCTAGATATCGCGAAGGCGTTCAACAGGGTTTGGCACAGGGCCCTTCTATCGAAGCTACCATCATATGGAATTCCCGAGGGACTCTGTAATAGGATCACCAGTTTTTTGGATGGTCGGAGCATAAAAGTAGTCGTCGATGGCTCCTGCTCCGAGACCATGCCCATTAATGCTGGTGTACCACAAGGCTCGGTGCTCTCCCCGACGTTGTTTATTCTGCATATCAATGACATGCTCTCCATAGAGAGTATTCGTTGCTATGCGGATGACAGCACGGGTGACGAGCGATACACCGAGCATCAGAATGTCCCTCGGAGTATGTTACAGGAAAGACGGGCTCAACTTGTGTCTGAAGTCGAGCGCTCTCTAGGGCGGGCCTCAAAATGGGGTGAACGGAATTTAGTCCAGTTCAACCCCACTAAGACACAAGTTTGCGCGTTCACTGCGAAGAAGGACCCTTTTATCATGGCGCCTCAGTTCCAAGGAGTAACTCTCCAAATCTCCGAGAGTATTGGGATCCTCGGCGTCGAGCTATCGAACAAAGTCCAGTTTGGGAGTCATTTGGAGGACAAAGCCAAATTGGCAAGCAAAAAGTTGGGCGTGCTGAGCAGGGCCAGGCGGTACTTCACGCCGAGTCAACGTCTTGTGCTATATAAAGCACAAGTTCGTCCTCACATGGAGTACTGCTCTCATCTCTGGGCAGGCGCGCCTAAATATCAGCTAGACCCACTTGACTCCCTACAAAGGCGGGCAGTTCGAATCGTCGGTGATCCCAATCTCACGGACAGACTAGAGTCGCTGGAGCGGCGGAGAGACTTTGGGTCACTCTGTGTACTCTACCGGCTCTTTCACGGGGAGTGCTCTGAGGAACTGTTTGACTTGGTACCACCGTCACCATTTTACCACCGTACCACTCGACACCGTAGCAGGGTTCATTCATTTCACCTGGAAACGATATGGTCCTCGACCGTACGTTTTCAGCGATCATTTCTCCCACGTACATGCAAGATCTGGAATGAACTACCTGCTGCTGTGTTTCCCGAGCGCTATGACATGTCCTTCTTCAAACGAGGTTTAAGAAGAGCTCTTCCTTCACGGTAGGCAGCGGCCTGGCTGTACCCCTGGTGTTGCTGGGTCCATGTGCAACAGCATTACTTACCATCAGGTGTGCTGTTTGCTCGTTTGTCACCGTAGACAATAAAAAAAAAAAAAAAAAAAAAAGGGAAAACTAAGTCCGAAAAACAATTCACATGTTAATGAATAGATCGTTTAGAATTAGAAATTAATTGCTTACAAAACTAGAATATAAAGGCCCCAAAGCACTAAAGGCGAGAACTCTATACGAGTGGTCCACTCAAATAGTTATATAGAGATAGCGTATGGCATGGTTGTAGGGTTTCATGCCTTCCTTTCGCCACTTTGGGCGGTTGGGACGAGGTAGAACTTAATTATAGCTGAGTTCAAGATAAAAATAAGGGGAGCTAGCATCATTCAAATCGAAAATTGAAAATCAAATCGTATATTCACCCATCTGACCAGCGTGACATCACAGGTTTTCTACTTCTTTTTTTCTATTGGCAATTAGCTGCTTTAGGAGCCATTCTTGCCACTGTCGGGTCACAATTTTCTTTACGTCTTTAATATCTTCATATTATTCACTGTCCGTCAGTAATTCAAATCATCGCCATCAACAATGGTATGCCCACACTCTTAATGTTAAAT
This sequence comes from Lymantria monacha, assembly GCA_905163515.2. NCBI lineage: Eukaryota > Metazoa > Arthropoda > Insecta > Lepidoptera > Erebidae > Lymantria > Lymantria monacha. The sequence goes on along the minus strand of LR991107.1, from coordinate 4,380,107 downwards.
TTTGGGTATTTTGATGGGAAACGAAAATGTTGTAAAGTACTTTTATATCATATTCCACTCCCAGCAATTCCATTGCCTCACATTACATAACATCTATACATATAATAAAAATGTAACGGATCGCTGTCTGTACATGGAAGATATATGAGAAAAAATATTACTGGGACCTTTATCAACACTAATAGAAGCCAAAACAATGATTTTAAAATTCTTGTCTGTTTATCTGTTTGTCTGTTTATCTGTTTGTTTGTGCGTTTGTGCACGCTAGTCTCAGAAACAGCTTATCCGATTTAGACGCGGTTTTCACTAATATATTGTGGTAAGTTTGTATGGGGAGAATAAAAATCTTTATTGATTCTTTTCAAATTACGAGTCGAATCAAATATTCTAGGGTAATATCCGGCATTAGTCAATTTTCACCCTCTGGCTGTGTAAATTAAGCCTATGAAACGGGTTGATCGACTCATTACCGCCAAGCCGAAACTATTAAAGGTAGAAACATAAAATTTTGAAGCACGAAACGTGCTGTATGTATGTATTTATGACATAGAGATTCAATATGAAAGGATTTTATGAATTCCGCCCCTAAGTGTAACAAAGCGGCAAAGTGTGTATGGGGAGAAAATTTCTTTATCGATTCTTTTCAAATTACGTACAAATATTTTTCGATAAAAAAAAAAAAAAAAAACACGTGTTTCTCTCTCCCTCTCCATCAACCCCGCACCAGTGCCGTTGTGGCGGCCAGTGCCGGCGTGAGAGCTCACACGATACACATAGTAGATTGCAATAGGTTTTTGCCTAATGGTTTAAGATACAGGTTAAGTTTGGCTTCAAAAATGTTCACTCTATAACTCAAATAATCATATCTAACGAGGTCGCAACTCTGCTGGTGAAACAAAACAGTCAAATAAAGGGTGGCGATAATTATATTTTTATCCCATGGTCATACCGTAAATAGTAATAAATATTAATGGCAATATAATTTGTAGAATGAATAGAACTTTGAACTACCTTTTTCTTTAGTGACCGGCTATGGTATATAGAATTATAGACACACGCGCGCCGTACACGTACATCTACGTTGTGCGGTCGGACCACCGCAACCGGGTATCATCTCGAGTCGAAGCCCTCATGCTGTGAACCTCAATACAGGTACTTACGCTTGCGCGGCCCAAAGCACCGACGATAGAGCGTGTCAACCTAGAGTATTTTCTCTCGAACCCACCCTATTGCCTAATTCCGTTAGATAACTAACTCGCAGAAGGCGGCGACCGCATTTCAGTTTCTGACGCTGTTGATTATCGTCCTAGCGACAAACCTTCAACACCTTGCATTGCTTTTTCTATTTAACTCTGTCAGAGACGACTTCTGCGTGGATGAAGTCGCGGGCAAAAGCTAGTTATCTAATATAACACGTTAAAACACTAAGATATCGAATATAATACAAGAGCACCACATGAAGTTTTCAGATTCCCAAAAAGTCCTTAGGACAATATTCCTTCTTTTATGGAGTAATTCGGACCACTATAGAGGATATATATAAATTGAAGAAAAATTATACTTATCTATAAGAAATAACTCCTTCTCAACAAGTCGAGTGCATTACCACATTGTAACTACAGATTCATTCCTTCGACTAAAAAACTTATAACGACCTGGGCAAACTCGGTCTGATGCTTTCTACTCAACAATTACATTCCCAAGGAGCGTTGACGTCTGGCAGACGGCCGGTCATAAAACTATTGCCGATAACTTTTACAATTTGAACTATGAAAGAAGAGTACATATTGTATCGACCCCCAAGTAATTGGAATATGAGTAGGAGAATGATGATCTTATTCTAATTTTATGAAGGCGAGTAAGAGTTTTTAATCACGTTTTCACATATAAATACGCAATTAATCGTTTTAAAATTTCATATATTATATATTCGGAATATGGAGAAGGAATTCGTTCAGAAACTACTATTCCACAAGGTCATCATCATTACCCTGCTCTCATCCCAATTACTTGGGGTCGACGCAATATGTCCTTTTCCTCCACTCAATCCTATCCGATGTCATCTCTGCGTTCAATCCCTTTCTATTCATATCATGCTTCACGCAATCCATCCATCTTTTCTTCGGTCTTCCCTTACCCCTAAAGCCTGCAACATTCATACTTAAAACTTTTCTCCCAACATTACATTCATCCCGTCTCATCACATGTCCATACCAAGTCAGGCGTTCACTTTTCAACTTTTCCGTCACTGGCGCCACTTTCAAACTTCCTCTTATATACTCATTTCTTACCCTATCCATTCTCGTCATGCCACACATCCATCTTAACATTCGCATCTCTGCTACACAAGTGTTCCACAACTGTTCCACAAGGTGTAGATTGTTTAATAAAAATGTATAATAAAGCAAGCTTAAATAAAAGTATTTTCTAATGTAAGCGATGCTTGTAATTTAAAGTTAGAAAATCCCGAAAATAAAAGTGGAACCAGAGGGTTGTAGACTAATAAGAAAATATGGGCGTGTAAAGCTCTCGCCCTGTCTTAAGGGCAATAACAGTCGCTCAAGAATAGTACGACCCTTTTTACAATTTTTGACATAGGTATATATACGGAAATAAAGTAACTTTAGCGGTTGACTGTTTTTTTTATATTTTGTATATCTATCCAGAAGGCACGTGTAGCAATACATAACGCAGTGCTTGTCCCAACATTACTGTATGGAAACGAGAGTTGGGTATGCAGAAAAGAGTATGATAGTAAAATTAATGCGGTCGAAATGCGATCTCTGCGGAAAATCTGTGGAGTTAGGCTGACCGACCGCATTCGTAACGACGACGTAAGAGAGCGAGTAGGTATGAAAGAGAGTATTGGTGTAAAGATGCGAAAGGGAATGCTCCGATGGTTCGGACATGTGGAAAGAATGCCGAACGAACGCCTGGTTAAGAAGATATACAATGCGAAAGTGGAAGGATGTAGGTATCGAGGGAGACCGAGACTAACCTACCTAGACCAGATCGGTCATGTACTGAAGGAAGGTGGAGTCAAGAGTCTCCGAAACCGGCGAGCGTGTATGAAGAGAATTATGAATGTTGAGGAAGCGAGTGAAGTATGCAGAGATAGAGTTCTCTGGCACTCTGTTCTCTCTGCCTACCCTGCAAGGGATATGGCGTGATGATATGTATGTATGTATGTATGTATGTGTTGTATATCTATCGAAAAATACATATACACGATGTAGAACTAGCAAACAATTATAGATTTTTGAAATGAAATTCTTTACGCGAAGTGAAACTTACTTTACGTGTCTTTGTGCGTAAATAAAATGTGTTGTTTCATTCTTTTCGTTTATGATCTTTTTTAGATGTAAATATTTATTTAAAAGTTCTGGGGTTTACTTGCTCTTAGTGCTATTTTTTTATTTATATATAAATATTAAACATACAAATTCCACTGAGATGAAAAATAACATATTGTGGTTCGCACAAAATACTCTGTAGCGTGGGATTCGAACCTTTGACACTTGATATGATAGGTATCTTAACCACTACGCCATCTCTCCAGTCCACTACTTTCATCCTGTCCCAGCATATTCTGATAGCACGAGTAACAGACTCTTTAACCACTTAAACTGTTTGTTTCTTCTAATCAACCACGGAAACGGCTGTACAGATTTTGATGGAACAAATTTTTCAAATTACTGAAATTTAGCATTTAATATGCTTAATTATTTATAAAAACTCGATTGTGTGGATTCGAATCCCACCTGTGACATCATTTTTCAATTCGTAATCGGATTTTTATGGAACATTTTTTTTTAATCACACTATTAAGTTACCGGCTGATGACGTCAAAAGAGTAAATAATTGAAGATTGTTAACAAGAAAAATAGTTGTATTTGAACATCTAGTCTATGTAGGCGATACACAATTGGTCGAATTGACCTTTCTAATGAGATCTGTGACCGTATTATCAACTGTATAAAAGTTAACACACATTACTCGTTCGTTGTTCTAGTAACCAAACCTTTGATGACTGTGAAATCACTGGATCAAATATTATTTGGTCTTTCCGTTATGACGACGCCATGATGACGTTAGCTAAAAGTTTCAATCAGTGTCAAGGAACCGGTACAATCAACCCAACCCAAATGACAATAGAGAGATAAGGGGGCGTCCATTACTTGCGTGAGGTATGGGAGGAGGTCGAGCAGAATCTTACTAAATCTCACGGGGGAAGAGGAGGGGTCTTGGCAAATATCATTTAATTTATTTTAGCAGAAACTGATGTAAAAGTGCGTGAACGATAAGTTAAATGAAATTAAAAACCCTTTATACCCAAACACTAGGTTTAAAAAATCTTACGTGAAATTTGGAAAGGGGTGAGGGGATCGAGAAAAATCTTACGACATCTCACCATTGGGGGAGGGTAGATCAAAAAAAACACAAAATGCCTCACTTAATTAATGGACGCCCTCTAACAGGATAGGCTATGGGGCCGCAGACCGCAGACAGTATGGGAAGATAATATAAGAATATAACATATCTAAAACAAGAACACATCTTGGATGTGGATTTAGCCGAGATGGACGGTACACCACTGATATAGAGCGAAGAGTGAATGCGGGAAATAGAGTGAACGGAGCGTTGGGGCAACTTCTCGGCAGCCACCACCTCAGCCAGAAGGCACGTGTAGCAATACATAACGCAGTGTTTGTCCCAACATTACTGTATGGAAGCGAGAGTTGAGTATGCAGAAAAGAGTATGAAAGTAAAATTAATGCGGTCGAAATGCGATCTCTTCGGAAAATCTGTGGAGTTAGGCTGACCGACCGCATTCGTAACGACGACGTAAGAGAGCGAGTAGGTATGAAAGAGAGTATTGGTGCGAAAGGGAATGCTCCGATGGTTCGGACATGTGGAAAGAATGCCGAACGAACGTCTGGTTAAGAAGATATACAATGCGAAAGTGGAAGGATGTAGGTACCGAGGGAGACCGAGACTAACTTACCTAGACCAGATCGGTCATGTACTGAAGGAAGGTGGAGTCAAGAGTCTCCGAAACCGGCGAGCGTGTAAGAAGAGAATTATGAATGTTGAGGAAGCGAGTGAAGTATGCAGAGATAGAGTTCACTGGCACTCTGTTCTCTCTGCCTACCCTGCAAGGGATATGGCGTGATGATATGTATGTATGTATGTAAAACAAGAAAATTTTCCGGGTGATGACGGAGTAAGAATACAAATCACCACCCCCTGTCTTACCCGTAGGTGATCGTAAGAGATGACTAAAAGATATAAAACGCATCTAACATCTATGCAAGGAAAACTCGAAACAAAACCCTATGCCAACACGTCTGACCAGCGTGGTATAGTAAGTCAATTTCCTTCTCATTATGGAGGAGGCTCTAGTCCCACAGTGGGACATATATGAGCTGAAATGATGAAAACAAGAAAAGGCTTGAACTAAAATTTAGTTCTCTTTGGATGAAAACGGACAAACTTTTACTGGGAAAATGAGCCAATGTTTACCAGAATATTTATCGATAGCTTTTAACCCAAAGCGATGCAACTGGTGGTATATATTTTATCAAGTGTGGAAGTTCACTACGCTCGTAGCTTGCACTCTGCACTGCCATTAACGGCTTTTGAGAATTTATAAAGTTGTTTGTGAAATAGCTTTTAATGCTTTTGTCGACCTCTTGAATTTGTTCTCTTTTTATTTCTCTCGATCTTTCTTAATGTTGTAATCCCGCATTTAAAAATAAGTATTTGTATTATGGGGTAATTTATAAATATATAATTTATCTGCGTCATCATCATTTCATCGTCATTATCATCACAGATCGGACCTCCTCCGTAATGGGAGGGAAATTAACCTACTATACCACGCTGGTCAGGCGTGTTGGTATAGGGTTTTGTTTCGAGTTTTACATCTCTTGCGTAGATGTTATATGCGTTTTATATCCTTTCTCGTCGTCCTATCCTTGTCGTCTCTTACGATCACCCACGGATAAGATAGGGGGTGGTGAATTGTATTCTTACTCCGTCACCACACAAAGTTATAGTTATATATTTTCTTAATAAAAAAAAAAAAATCTTATCTGCTGTGTGGTAACGGCTAAGAATACTACCAACCCTTGCTCGTGGATGTCGTCAAAGACAACTAAGAGCCTTATAATGACCTAGGCCAACTATCTGATGCCGTTTGGTCAACAATTGTATTCCCAAGGAGGGTTGACGTCTGGCAGGCGGCCGATCATGAAACTATTGCCATTAACTGTTACAATATGTACTATGAAAGAAGAGTATATATTGTATCGACCCCAAGTAATTGGGATAAGAGTAAGAGAATAATGATGACGATGATACTATTTTCATTATCATCAATGTCTCAGCTCGTGTATGACCCAATACTGGGCACTTCTACTGCACAATATCAGGGAAATTGACAATACCACCGCTGGTTAGACGGGTTATTATAGAATTTTAATTCGAGTTTGCATTCTTTTGCTTATTATATATATATATATATATATATATATATATATATATATATATATATATATATATATATATATATATATATATATATATATATATATATATGATTTAGTTATTTCATTATTCCATAATTAAATCATCTATGATTTAAATCAGATTTACGATAAAAAAATATTCGTTGCGACACAATTATGTTTTGAAACTTGAAAAACACTTCTCTAAAATTTCATTTTCAAGATTACACATTATTGAAGCAAAGAGGCGATATATATTGTGTATATGATATTGAGACTAACAGTCTCGGTCTCCCCCGGTACCTACATCCTTCCACTTTCGCATTGTATATTTTCTTAACCAGACGTTCGTTCGACATTCTTTCCACATGTCCGAACCATCGGAGCATTCCCTTTCGCATCTTTACACCAATACTCTCTTTCATACCTACTCGCTCTATATATAATAATCTTTCTCTTAAGATACCCACAGGCAAGAAAAGGGAAAAATATACTATTATATATAAAATATATAGCTAAAATATAAAACTAAATATAATAAAGTTTAGATGTTGGTTAGATTTAATCCATACGACGCATCTAGGGCGGGTCGTATCTATAAAAGCGATTTGTTCTGATCAGATTATGTTGTCATTTAAACTGTGTAAAGAGACACTGCTGGGATTTCAGAAGCTTGTTGTGATAATCCTAGGATATGTAACAAGATATTTATATACTTATATATTTATTTTTAATCTCAGGGCATTATTACATACATAAATATCATCACGCCATATCCCTTGCAGGGTAGGTAGAGAGAACAGAGTGCCAGAAAACTCCATCCTTGCATACTTCACTCGCTTACTCAACATTCATAATTCTCTTCATAAACGCTCGCCGATTTCGGAGACTCTTGACTCCACCTTCCTTCAGTACGTGGCCAATCTGGTCTAGGTAGGTTAGTCTCGGTCTTCCCCGGTACCTACATCCTTCCACTTTCGCATTGTATACCTTCTTAACCAAACGTTCGTTCGGCATTATTCCGGAAGGGATAGGCTGTTGTGTATGTTATCCAAGACTTTGTCAAAAAATATATCGTCCCTTGAAATAGAGGATAAGGTTAATGCCAGTTATATATATATATATATATATATATATATATATATATATATACCAGACTTCAAGTAAAAAAAAATCGAAAATATCTTGAAGTTAATTGTCACAGCTAAGAATACAATTCACCATCTCTATCTTGTATGTGACGGCTAAGAGTTATAATAGTAATATAAAAGAAGGAAAACTCGAAATAGAACCTATAACTACCCGTCTGACTCGCGAGTTGTTTCGTTCATTTTAGCTCATATATGTCCCACTGTTGGGCTCGAGCCTCCTTCATAATGGGAGGGAAATTAACCTACTGTACCATGCTAGTCAGACGTATTGGTATATTTGGTTTCAAGTTTTCCTTCTCTTGCATAGATATTATATGCGTTTTATATCCCTTAGTCGTCTCGTACGATCACCCACAGGTAAGATATGGAGTGGTGAATTGTATTCTTACTCCGTCACCACATTGAAACCTAGACTAGCGAGTATATTAAGTCAATTTCTATCCTATTGTAAAGGAGGCTCGAACACAAGAGCTAAGATTTTTTTTTTATGACACCACACTAAGGAAATAATCCTTGTATTGCGGGGGACTTTACAAGCATGCAATTAACGCAGACAAATTACACCCAGACTCGGAACAACACTTTGTAGATCGCACAAAGTATTATTCCGCGTGGGAATCGGACCCACGGCACTGGCATGGAAGGTCGGTATCTTAATCATTACGCCATCTGTGCAGTCAATTTTGATGATGAATTGACCCAAGCTATATTGGGGATAACAACAAGGTTAGCTTGCATCCCAATCCACTTTTGCGACACGCATGGTTGAGAAAGGGGCTAATAATTTGTATTCTAACTAAATCACCATAAAAAAAGACGAAAGGGAAATCAATTCAGAAGTTCACAATATTCACATTATACTTCTAAATTTTTTTTTTTATTGTTGGTTGTGGCAACCGAGCAAGTAGCACACCTGATGGTACGTGATATTGCTGCACATGGACTTTAGCAACATCAGAGGCATAGCCAGGCTGCTGCCTACCGTGAAGAAAGTGCTATTCTTAAACCTCGTTTGAAGAAGGAAATGTTATAGCGCTCAGGAAACAGAGCAGCGGGTAAGTTCATTCCGGCCACAAAAGACAAAGATTGGGTACCGATGGCCCGCTCGCACGGTGAAGAGAGGTGTTCGCAGGGTGAGTCTATGAGGTTGCGCACCGACTTTTCTGTCGTCCTGAACTGATTTGGCGGGGCGCGACCACGTCCATAGTCCACCGAAATAAAATAAATAAAAAGGTAAGTTCATGCCAGATATTTACGTGGGAGAAATCATCATCAACTTCCTTTTATCCTAATTTATTTGGGGTCGACGCAATATGTCTTCTCCTTCCATACAACCCTATCAGACGTCATCCCTGTGGTCACTCCCTGTCTATCCATGTCATGTTTCACGCAGTCCATCCATCTTTTCTTTGGTCTTCCCTTACCCCTAAAGCTTTCAACATTCATACTTAAAACTTACCTCACAATATTACTTTCATCCCGTCTCATCACATGTCCATACCATGTCAATCTTTCACTCCTTAACTTTTCCGTCACTGGCGCAACTTTCAAACTTCCTCTTATATGTTCATTTCTTACGTACGTGGGAGAAATAATAACTAATAAGAAATTTCCGTGTGGTGAAGGAGTAAGAATACTATTCACCACCCCATATCTCACCCGTTGGTGATCGTACGAGACGACTAAGGGATATAAAACGCATATAACATCTATGCAATAGAAGGTAAACTTGAAACAAAATATACCAATACGTCTGACTAGCGTGGTACAGTAGGTTAATTGCCCTCCCATTACGAAGGAAGCCCGAGCCCAACAGTGGGACATTTATGGGCTGTGATGATGATGATGAAGAAAGTTCAATTATCTGAATTATAATCAGAGTTAGATAAACTTAAAACAAACGTATTTATCATAGGAACCGTTATATTCCGGCCATTTGCATAGATTCAGCTTAGTTAAAGATATATTCTGCTTACCCAGTGCATAGTATACCTTGATGATATTTTATGGCTACGCTACGAGACATGTACAATGTTGAACAATGGTGATTCTAGGCAAATAGTATCTTTTTAAAATTATATTCACTGAGGAACTTTTATGTTGTAAGGGACTTCACAAACGTATAATAAGTAATTATCATACTCTCAGCTCATATAGGTACATCTCACAGTTGGGTTTGAGCTTTTTTTTTTATTGCTTATGGTGGGCCAACGAGCAGACAGCACACCTGATGGTAAGTGTCACTGCCGCCTATGGACCTTTGCCCCGAGTTTAGCTAGGCCGCGCCTACCAATACAAACCCCCAACCAACCCCAGTTGGACTTCCGGTATTGTCCTGTGTGTTATCCATTTTTTAAGATTACTAAAGAATAGTAAAGGTTGGGCAACATTGTATTCTTAGACGACGATTCATATCAATAATTTTGTATGGTGACGGAGTAAGAATACAATTCACCAATACCTATCTTACCCGTGGGCAAAAGACGATTAAGGGATACAAAACGCATATAACATCTATGCAAGTGAATGAAAATATGAAACAAAACCAACAGTTCTGTCCAGCGTGGTATAATAGATTAGTTTCCCGAAATTCCGTAGCATTATGGAGAAGGCTCGAGCCCAACAGTGGGACATATATGAGCTGAAATGATAATGATGAATCACATCAATTCCATGTGGTGACTAATTCACTTTAAAATGATGATCTTCTTTTCCAGTGATAAATCCATAAAGCCGTTCTACGCCTAGAACAGACAACAATTCTCAATTAGCCATTAGTGGCAAACAGCGTAGGTCTTCATAAACCATGCAGACACTCAATGCCTTTTAAAGGCTTTCTTTATTAGGCTAAAAAAATATCATCAAAGGAATAATAATCATCAGTGCTAAAATTTTTGTCCAAATAGTGAATGAGAGCGGTCTCTTTCGCTAGCCTGGACGATTTAGGCAGACTGTGACTGAACCAAAGCTTGTCCCAAGAAAAAAAGGGTAAAAAAATATATATGGAATGGACATGATTGGAAAAACTTTCATAGATTTTTTGTTGCGACTGTCTCACTATCGACCACGACAGAAGACAACTAGCATCCCTAGTAAAATATAACTATAGTTTGTTCAAACAAAATTGCACCTTATTAGCAAGCAACAAGCTTTATATTACTCCAACATTAAAAATCTAGAGCATACGATCTGCAATGAAGATTAAACTTTAATACGAAAGCGGTTAAGTTGAAAATAAATAAAATACATAATGAAGGCACACATCTTTATTTCGCTCGATAATACGACCTGTTGCACGTATAATACACACAAACACATATATAGATACGCACACATAAATGTTTACACTAGCATTTATAGATAGGGCTTGTTCGCAAAAAGTATTGGATTACTATGACGATAGAAAAATATAAAATACTAGCTATTACTCGCAGCTTCGATTACGTAAAATATTACTTATATTATTTTCCATTTGCAGGCACCCCTAATGGAGTTTATTTCCACCAAAACCCACCAAAAAGCTTTAATTATTAGAAGCGAGCTTATTTGTGGTAGGACCACTCTGTTGATAGTTTTATGTCTATAGCCGTTGGCGGGTCCGTCCGGGGTAGTACACCACACCACCACACTCTCGCAGAAGATCGACGTCTGAGCAATTGCAATGCTGTTGCGCTTCTTTCGGTGAGCGAGAGAGCCGGAAGCCTAAGTGGGTGGGTTTGGGGTTTGTATTGGTAGGCAGCGGTCTAGATATACCCCTGGTATTGCAAAGGTCTATGAGCGGCAGTAACACGGTAAGTGTTACTGCCGCCACCAAGAGTGCTGCTTGCTCGTTTGCAATCAAATGCAATAAAAAAAGCGACAAAAGCATCTGCTTGCCATCAACAATACCAGACTGCAGATATGGCATAGTAGATGGAGATGATACCCGAAAGGATAACTCGCAGGCCGTCCACGAATGTCAAGGAATCAGTAGCAGTAGTCAGCCCAAAGGCGATGAGGAGCAAACATGGTGAGTTGGGGTCGCAGGCTTCCCTCCCGTTTTCTGGAACGGAATGTGGGTGGGGTATGATCAGACCATAGCCTTTATTGTTTTGTTTTTTTTTTTCTCGCTGAGGAAACGCAATTACGCGCTATCCCCCGCCGGTGACAGACTGGGTAGAGTGTGGGACTCACCGGCCAGCTGAACGAGAGATCTCGAGAGATCGTCTACTAACAGACCATCATAGCCTGCCAAACAAAAAGACATTGCATAGCGGTCTAAGTATATACTTTTCAAACCAAGCAACGTGAATTCAATGCCCAAGCAGGACAGTTCTTATTCTTATTATTTATTTTTAAACAATAACTAATCCTTTCATTATGGTTTCTTTATATAATAAATAAACACAAATCACAGCTAGATTTAGTACAAAAAAATGTGGATCCCACAAAGTATAATTTTGTGTAGGAATCGAACGTATGACGCTAGTAGGTACATACTAGACAGTATTTTTCTTTCATTCTATTTATCATAAATCGTTCTATTTTGATCTTCTTTTCTTATTATAAATTATAATTTATATAGAGATATGAAAGAGAGTATTGGTGTAAAGATGCGAAAGGGAATGCTCCGATGGTTCGGACATGTGGAAAGAACGCCGAACGAACGTCTGGTTAAGAAGATATACAATGCGAAAGTGGAAGGGTGTACCTACACCCTTCCACTTTCGCACTTTCCCCCACCAGGGGAGACCGAGACTAACCTACCTAGACCAGATCGGTCATGTACTGAAGGAAGGTGGAGTCAAGAGTCTCCGAAACCGGCGAGCGTGTATGAAGAGAATTATGAATGTTGAGGAAGCGAGTGAAGTATGCAAGGATAGAGTTCTCTGGCACTCTGTTCTCTCTGCCTGCCCTGCAAGGGATATGGCGTGATGATATGTACGTATGTATGTATAATTTATATATTGTTTCTAAGAAACATCTATATTATCATAAAATTTTATCATAATCTATTCAGTGTTTTCTTGTTTGAAATAATAACAAACACACAAACATTCTCACTAGTTTTCACATTGATATCTAACGTTGGTAGGGTCCCTTGGGGTCTAGCTCATAATAATGACATTGAATATATGTATTTTTGACGTAGATATTTCTGATCACAAATATGTGGGCATGAATATATGGGAATACAAAATTAATAATTTCCAAGGGCTAGGAATTAAAAGGTCATTTTTATTTTCGCTCTAAGAAATCTATTGCGAAAGTAGATGGCGCTATGTTAAGTACGTATATTTTAGTTTTCTTAATGTTTATTTTTCGATTAAGTTTCTTATATTTTTCTTTTTTTTAAACACAACCACTCATTTTTTTTTTGGCGGTGAGCTATGGACGTGGTCGCGTCCCGCCAAATCGGTCCGAGGTGACGGAAGAGACGGCGTGCAACCCCATAGACCCACCCTGCAAACACCTCTCTTCGCCGTGCGAGCGGCCCACCGATACCCGATCTTTGTCATCGGTGGGAAACACACTGGAAATAATCCTTGTATTACGGAGGACTTTACAAGCATATAATTAACACAGAAGAATTACACCCAGACTCAGATCAACAGTTTGTGGATTGTTCAAAGTATTACCCTGGTAGGAATCGAACCCACGGTACTGGCACGGAAGGTAGGTGTCTTAACCACTACACCATCTGTGCAGCTAACTTTAAGTTTAACCTTAGTAAGTCAGGTGTATACATATACGGTTTGATTTCGTGTTTTCCTTCTTTTGCGGTAATATTATTTAATTGTGTCCCTTAGTCATCTCTTACGATCACCCATAGGTAGGAAAGGGTGATTTCTTTATTTCTTTAATCATCTAAATTGATAACCTTCCTCTTCAAATTACTGAAATTTAGCATTTAACACGCTTGATTATTTATAAAAACTTGATTACGAATGAAAATTTATCCCATGTGTGACAATCATTATTCACTCATAATCAAGTTTTTATAGAACTTCCTTTTTTTGACGTTGGTTTAAAAATAAAACTTCCAATAAGCACACTCTATTACAGAAAGTTAACGTAATATTTCTATCCGTCTTTCATTACTCGCCACCATAACCTGAGCTCCCATATTAATATAATCCTTATCCACAAAGGACTGCAGACGTCTCAATATAAAGTAGACAACATAACCAATTTGAAAAGGTCTCTATCTTTTAGTTTTGTTTCCTCTAGAGTCGAATTAAATGCTTAAAGAAGGGGGCCATAAGAAAGGTTCAAGATGAAACGGTAAGAGGTATCGAAGTCTGTATAACTTTGAAGGTCGAAGAATTTTATAAGGAAATAGGACATTGGTTTTCGATATTTGTTATTGATTATGGATAAATTGAAGCCTCTGTGGGGATATATTAATAAATAGAATTAGTATCAACCTTTAATGGAGTCGTAAAAACCACGTAGGGACCACAGCACTCTCCTAGACAACTTATATCACTAATCATCGCCAATCCTCTTACCAAGCGTGGTGATTATGGTAATATCCCTTTTACGAATGCATCATCATCATTCTCCCACTGTTATCCTAATTATTTGGGGTCGATACAATATGTATTCTTATTTCATAGTACATATTGTAAAAGTTATTGGCAATAGTTTTATGACCGGCCGCCTGCTAGACGTCAACCCTCCTTGGGAATGTAATTGTTGACCAAACGGTATCAGATGGAGTCGTTATAAGGCTCTTAGTCATCTTTTACGACATCCACGAGTAAAGTAAGAGTTGCTAGTATTCGTAGCCGCTACCACACAGATTAGCTTATCTTTTACGAATGCCTATGTCCAACAATTGCCTTCGAAAGATTCATGGATGGATATGGATAAAATATATAATTACTTTCATCATCATCATATTTATATTACTTGGGATCAACGGAACATATATCCTGCTTCCATTAAGCGTATTGCAAAAGTTATTGGCCATAGTTTTATGACCGACCGCCTGCCAGATGTCAACCCTCCTTGGGAATGTTATTGTTGACCAAACGGTATCAGGTGGAGTTGGCCTAGGTCTATAAAAATCCCTTAGTCGTCTTTTACGACATCCATGAGCAAAGTAAGGGTTGGTAGAATTCGCAGCCGCTACCACACAGCGAACCACGCGGCAAAATATAGAGTAAAAAAAGAACGTATTACTTATCGTTTATTAAAACCAATGGATTTTATATCAAATATTATTAATTACGACTTGATCAAGCCTAAAATAGTTGTATCCAAAACGTCTGGGTAACTACATCTTGTATATATCATGAATATTAGCCAAGTCAGGCGTATGGGCGTCTGCGATGGTTTTTTTTTTTGCGCTATTTTTATAATATTCCAGCTGCTTGCCATAGAGTAAAGTGGCCAGCCTTAAAATTGTAACGAAATGAGTTAAGGCGAAGCTTTGCATATATATATATATATATATATATATATATATATATATATATATATATATATATATATATATATATATATATATACATCTATATTCCTATTTTACTATTAATTATTTCTTTATTAGCTGTGTGGTAGCGGGCGTGATTACTACCAACCCTTACTTTGCTCGTGGAGGTCGTAAAAGACTACTAAGAGCCTTATAACGACCTGGGCCAATTTCATCTGATGCCGTTTGGTCAACAATTACATTCCCAAGGAGGGTTGACGTCTGGCAGGCGGCTGGTCATAAAACTATTGCCAATAACTTTTGCAATACGCTTAATAATTTTAATATGTACTATGAAAGAAGAGTACATATTGTATAGACCCCAAGCAATGGCTGTGTAGTAGCGGCTACGAATACTACCAACCTTTACATTGCTTATGGTTGTCGTAAAAGACGACCAAGAGTTTTATATCGACCTGGGCCAACAATTGGGGATTTTTTTACTAGTGATCTTTGATATAGAGATAGATAGATGAATGTATATAAATTATTGTTTTAACTTATCATCTTCTTGCTATATTTTATGTGGTGGTTTGGTGGTGCTTGTGTGGTCTGCTTCGATTATATTTTTCTTTTGAATAAGTCTGATCTGGTTCAAAAATTTAGATATATACTTTAATTAAATAAAATTAAAAAATAACAGAATATAATTTTAATTTGAGTCAATATTTTTATCATTAAAGATCAATGCAATATATTAGCTTTCTCCAAATCTATATTACAAAATTGCTTCTATGATATTTCTAAGAAATATTATTTCTCACAGAATCAATCACCAATTTCTACCGTCTTAAGATATCTGGTATTCTGTTTACAATTTATCGAGATTATTATCATTATATATATTTTTTTATGATATCAATTTTCATCGCTATTAAATAAATGCTTTTAATTTTTGTACTCAAATAGGTAGAGTTTTTCATAAAAACTAATAAATTATTTTACTTATATTCGTATTCATGTAATCTAGATAAGCTATGGTCTTGTTACGATACTGACCTACCGTACCAAGTGTTACAAGTTCGATTCCAATGCAGGACAACATTTTGTGCAATCTATTAAATATTGTTTGAAGTCTGAGTATAATTTATGTTCATTAATTGTAGTTTTGTTAATTGCCTCGCAATATAAGAAATAGTTTATTATGGTATGGTGCTGTGTTTAGAAAAAACAACGATCTATTGCAGAAAGGAAGTGTACTCGTCATAAATTAGCGTATAACCCTTCACCGAGGAACACCAGTATCCTCAACTTTCGTGGCTCGTCTAAATAAAGTGTCTTCATCTAAGCGAAAATTAAAAAAGCAAAGTTTCGCTAAATATCTGCACAAGGACGTCAGGAGGGAGAGTACACCGTCCTGCCACCACTGCGATTGCGACGAAAACACGGCACAGCATACGCTCGAGGTTTGTGGCGCTTGGGCAGAGCAGCGTCGTGAACTCGTCGCAATCAACGGTGCCGACCTGACGCTGCCAACCATCGCCAGGGCGATGCTCGACAGCGTCAGGAACTGGGACGCGGTCGCAACCTTCTGCGAGGCAGTAGTCTCACGGAAGGAGGCGGCGGAGCGCGTGCGCGAGGAGCGTCTCCTCGACGACGCAAGCCGCCGCCGGCGATTGGGGCGGCGCAGGCGCCATTACCTGCGCCTGATGCCGCCCTAGCCGAGGCCGCGGGTGGCTGGATCGGGGAATTAGTCCGTCACCCGCTGAGAGGCCGATCGCGTGAGGAAAGACCGGCATCCTACCCGAGGGGGGGACGTCGTTCGAAGAGAGGGTACTCCTCGGGGGTATTCCGTCGGGCCGACCACTGACGTCACTCTGCTCCGGTGGTCGGCCCAACGACGAAGGCGACGTCACGGGTGGGTTACGGGTGTGCGTGCTTACGCCCCTCTGTCACCCCGGACGGAGTGGTGCAAGGAGTGCGAAGACTGTAGCTTACCCCAAAAAAAAAAAATTCTTAGCGAAAATTCGGCATTTTATTCATACCTTAATTAAAAAGTTATAAATAAAAATTGTGAATTTTATTTATTTTTATACTTTCTACAATCAAAGTTGTGGTACTAGAAATTGCATTGACAATAATGTATCAAACAATTATATAAAATTTTAAACTCTTAAAATAAAATATTTTAACGGTTTTTCCTGTTAAAGAAAACACTCAGAATATAGTTCCTCCACCCGCCTTCTATCAAAAAATAATCAGAATTTTGACCAAGGACCAATTATCCTTTGTTTGAACTACATGCCATCCAAAACAAAATAGTGACGACGTGTATTTCTACCAGCCATATTTCTATCTATTCTTGTCCTTTTGAGTGAATCACCATAAACGAAACCTTAACTTCAGTAGCTCACCCACTAAAATATCCATTCGGATACTCATCCTGATTCGCATCTTTATTCGAGATAATTGCTCCACAGATAACGACGACTGCGTTCCAGTTCCTGACGCTGTCAGCCGTCAATCTTACGAAGGTTGTTAGCGACAAGTCGGCTTCGATGATTAGAGCGATGTTGCAAGCCACACATATACTTTAATACAATCACAGGGAGAACAGCATACAGTTTATCTGTCGTAACAACCATTACTTAAAAAATATGACACCTTTTTAATGACTCTGCTTCAGGGTATCCTAAGAATCGATTGAGTAAATAGCATCACCGTAAAAAGAAAAACGAATAAAAATGGCAATTTTCTTAATATTTTTTTTTGGCATCGAGCTATGGAGTGGTCAGCGTGGCGCCGCTAACTATGTTTATATATGGTAACTTAGCTTATAGCTAAGTATTATTACATACATACATACATATCATCACGCCATATCCCTTGCAGGGTAGGCAGAGAGAACAGAGTGCCAGTGAACTCTATCCTTGCATACTTCACTAGCTTCCTCAACATTCATAATTCTCTTCATACAGGCTCGCCGGTTTCGGAGACTCTTGACTCCACCTTCCTTCAGTACATGACCGATCTGGTCTAGGTAGGTGAGTCTCGGTCTCCCCCGGTACCTATATCCTTCCACTTTCGCATTGTATATCTTCTTAACCAGACGTTCGTTCGACATTCTTTTCACATGTCCGAACCATCGGAGCATTCACTTTCGCATCTTTACACCAATACTCTCTTTCATACATTAGTTGTATATTCAACGTAATAGTATTATTATATATATGTATATAGTTATAGTATTATTAACTTAGCTATAAGCTAAGTTACCTTATTTGGACAAGATTCGTGTCCTAGAATAGGAAGCTTATATAACTTTAAAAAAATAAGAGAAAAATAAAATGTATTGTATCCACCACTGAAAATAGGTACCTACTATAGTCTAGTCAAAGTATTCAAAATTAATAGTCTAGTAACTAGACTATTAATTTTGTACATTACAAAAGTATTATGTTATGAAGTTGTACGCCATCATCTCTGTTATCTTGAGTGATGTGGTAGGATGGTGATCCCGCTAAAGCATGAGATGACCTCATTTCAGCACATATAATCCGATCAATCCGCTAGGCTCGATCCCCTTCGAAACAGTACATAAATACTTCGCTGGTCAGTGAGGTAAAGGTTTATATTTCAAATTTCCCTCCTCTTTTATAGATCATCTCAGCTCATATATGTCCCACTGTTGGGCTCGAGCCTCCTCTGCAATGGGAGGGAAGTTAACCTACTATACCGTGCTGGTCAGACGTGTTGGTATAAGGTTTTGTTTCGAGTTCTCCTTCTCTTGCTTAGATATTATATGCGTTTTATATCCCTTACTCGTCTCGTACGATCACCCACAGGTAAGATAGGAGGTGGTGAATTGTATTCTTACTCCGTAACCACACGGATAGGTATATTTAGCCAAGGTCTAACTGCATTAAAAAAGACGAATATAGTGTTGCCCCTTAACGAATATCTGGAAATAGTAACGTTTGATCACCAGCAGGCGTGCGCACGCGTCGATCGGCTTCGAACCGATCGATTGATTTAAACACACATCCCTTTTAAAACACACATAACCTAACAACCACGTTCATTTCATACGAAAATGTACTCTATATTAAACAAGTACAGTAAAAATTTGATCACGTGCATATTAATCTAGTTTCAGGTGAAATTTCACGGCTCATCTTTATGAAGGTAGGTAGGATTGTGAAATCGGGGCCAAATTTTCAGACTAAAGGCCAGACGGTTTGCGCAATGTCACTTATTTGAATTTAGGCCGTGTGATTTATCAGATTTTTGTATTGTAAACTTATCCTGAAAATTTCTGATGCATGTTTTAGATAATTTTCTCCTTGTGGTATGAGTTAAGCCTGTATGATTCTGGAATGAACTCACTTTGACTGCACGAATGGCTTTGTGGTTTTGCACACCACCGTGATAAAGACGTGGATTATATTCCTATATATAGGACCTTTTTTCTTTTTTTTTTTTCATAATCCACAAATAGTTGTTCTAAATCTGGTTTCTTTTTTTTTATTGCTTATGATAGCAAACGAACGAGCAGCACACCTGGTGGTAAGTATCACTGCCGCCCACGGACCTGTGTAATACCAGGAGTATAGCTAGGCTGCTGCATTACAAACCCAAACCTACCCAGTTGAGCAACCGGCTCTCTCACTCACCCAACGAAGCGCAAAGGAACATTACCACCGTTCAGATGTCGATCTTCTGCGAGAGTGTGGTACTACATCGGACGGAACGGCTGTAGACAGAAAGCTGTCAACAGACTAGTGCTACCACTAACAAAATATGATTGTAATATTTTTTCGCTAAAATAAATAAAATCTCTCTAAATAATTTGTATTATTTTTAAAGTTCGTCGCAATGCAAGGATTGCTCTTTACTGCCAGCTATTGTTAAAAAAAAAATATGGTTTACTTACTGTTGTGTTTCCCGAGCACTATGATTTGTTCTTTTTTAAACGAGGCATATATTGCCTGACCTAGTTGTGCTCCTAGTATTTTTGTCCTACAGACCAGGAAGATAGGTAACAGCAGCTTTCTGGTAAAAAATATCGAACCAGCTGCGATAGATAAACCGCCTGCCGAGCATGGCAATTACGGCAATATCGCCATTCATAAGCAAGCTTATATCCAGCAAAGGTCAGTGAAAGACTGAGTATGATGATGCCCTTCAGCGTCATTAGTATAACAAAATTTATCCGTATGGTGATGGAGTAAAAAAAAATAATTTGGAAAATCCAAAAGTGCATGCCTCATAATTTTTTATATTATTTATCATTTAGGTATTAGTCAATGCCATAAATGAAAATGAAAAAAAAAATACTTTTGAAATATCGTGCCATTCACGACGTAGTGATAAACATAGCTGTTCGTTTACAATAGGCTGTATGGGATTTACTTTCTTTGCCTGTCCGAATGGACGAACATTAAGATTTAAACGAACCCAATTTTCATAAGGTATACATATACTAATGACTATAAGTAGTTTATTTTTTTATAAATTGTAATTAAACGACAAGGAATTATCAAGCCATTTTCGAAAGGAAATAGCACGTTGCGATTATGAAGCTTTTAAAACAAGAAATATTTTGATAAATTAATTTTTTGTACCAGATCCATAATATTTTAACCGACGTCCTCGCATATTTTTTTTAATCAACTATTTTCTTACTTTAAACAAAATAATTGCTTTTTAAAAATATCAAGTTTAAACGGATGTTTTTTTTCTTGACATACGAGTATGTATGATAATATTATACACATATAGGATGTGCAATGTGAGAAAAATACAATCATTTTTAGGTTTGAAAAGTGCTTGATTTTCATATATCGAGAGTGGAGCAAGACCTCAATGCTTCGCTTATGAGGCGTGCAAAAGAGACTATTCAAAATTGTCGATCTTGGCCGTAAGTTTTGTAAAAGATGACTCATTCTCATTTTCTTATCATAATTCGACTACACAGATGGCGTAGTGATTAAGATACCAATCTTCCGTGCCAGAGTCGTGGATTCGATTCCTAAACAGGACAATTCTTTGTGCGATCCACAAAGTGTTATTCACGAGATTGGGTGTAAATTGTCTGCGTTAATGGAAGGCGAAGGCGGAAGTGCCCCCTTAATAAGGAGGGCAGCTCCGGCGCCGATTCGTGGTCACTATGCCTCCCCCTAAAGTACCAGCGTCTCGCAGAGGGCGAGGGACTGCGGCGACGGGCAGCACAACCCACTCCCCGGCCGGCGGGGCATGTCTCATGAGGCCTTGTGCGCCATTATCGATACAGTCGGTAATCTGGTCGATGCGCGCTTGACCGTTCTGGAGGCAAGGCTGCCTCCAGAACCACGTGTTGGGCCGCCTCTCGCCGCGGATAAGCAGCCATATGCGGCACCAGCCCCCACCCCGCTACATTGTCAGGGTGGCCGCGTGGGGGGAGCTACGCCGCAGCCGCGGCTGGGCACAAGAAGAAAGGGCCCGCTCCGAAGAGGAAGACGGCACTGGCCCCATAACCTGCCGTATTAGCTCCCTATCACCATAGCCTTGAAATGCGTGACCAGCCTCGCGAGAACGTAATATCCTATAGCAACTCCTCTGATCCGCATGGTATAGTAGGTCAATTTGCCTTTTATTGTGAACATAAGTCTGTTACTGCGATCGTGACCTCTTGAGTTTTCTAACGAAATGTTGGTATGTTTACAACTCACTGCTTCGGGGATATATTTGCGAAGTCATAAAAAAGGAAACAATAAATCTCAATAAGAATTTTAACCGCAACAAAATTATTTAGCATATTTCTTCTTACGAAACTTCGCCAAGTCTAACTTCTAAGTGAAATAAAAAAAAAATTGTAAAAGTAATTCGCATTGCCAACAAAATGCCGATTTCTAACAAGCTTTACTTTAAGGCTGAGGGATTCAAGCCCTTGACTTAAGCATACGCAGATTGGCAACAAGCCAAAATGAACTTTTCCTCACTAAAATGAAAGTCCAATTTCATAAAATTTATATATACACGTACAAAGAAAATTCTTAAATAAAGAAAAGCATACATTATTTTTCTTAGGAATAAAGTTTAAATTTCAATAAAGTATGTAAATTTTTCTTATATTTTAAATAAGGCCAGTACTGTTGGACTAGAAGAGCGTATTATAAAAGAAGTCATTGTTTCGAGGAAGGAAAGTAGATTACAGAACAATTTGTACTTTAATATAAAGCTTTTAGACTACAAATTCGATTGTCGCGACCAGTATTGATTACTGTTGGTTATATAGGATTATTCTCACGACTTGATTCAAGTTTACTAGGTCATTCCACTCCATAGTTCTAGTAGTTATTCCATCAACGATTATTATAGGATCTTAGAATACATGAATTATATTCAAAGCCCTGTTATACTCTTACCTATTATTTAAAACATTTCTTACATTAAACAAACTGGCTGAATTTAAAAGATTTTATTGTTATTTTTTTATTTAGTAGTGGAAGGACCACGCCGTTGACAGTTTTCTATCTACAGCCGCGGGCCGGTCCGCTCGGAGTAAAACGTACGCTCGCAGAAAATTGTCGTGACATTGACGATCCGTGTGGTGACGGACTAAGAATACAATTCACCACCATCTTAACCCTATATATCTTGTCCATGGAGATCGTAAGAAGCAACAAAAAATGTAATATGCATATATAATTCATACAAGAAAAGGTAAAATCGAAATAAAATTCTATATCAACCCACCACCATTAATTTAGTAGGACAGGCTTCGAGCCCTGCAGTGGGACTTACATATATTACATACTAGCTTCCGCTCGAGACTTCACCCGCATGACAGTAACTTTTTCAAAGCTTAACTATTATCCCAAGAGAAACATATTACCGGAATAAAAAATATCCTATGTGTTAATCCAAGAAATGATCTATCTATGTGCCAAATTCCATCCAAATTTGTTCAATGGTTTAAGCGTGATTGTGTAACGAACATACAAACAACTTCACAAACTTTCACATGTATAATATTAGTAAGAGTAAGATTTTTTTTATTACTTTTGGTGGCAAACGAGCATGTAGCACACCTGATGGTAAGTGTCACTGCCGCCCATGGACCTTTGCAATACTAAGGGTATAGCTAGGCCACTGCCCAATCATACATATCCCAAACCCACCCAGTTGAGCTTCCAGCGCTCTCGGTCACCGAATAAAGTACAACAGCATATAGCTATTGCTTAGACGTCGATCTTCTGCGAGAGTGTGCTACTACCCCGGACGGAACGGCTCGCAGCTGTACACAAAAAACTGTCAATATCAGTCGTGGTCCTACTACTATAAAATCTAAAATAAGATAGGACAAAAAATATAAGATAGGATTATGAGCTAACATGATGTCCAACAGTACTTTGACATACATACATATACATATCATCACGCCATATCCCTTGCAGGGTAGGCAGAGAGAACAGAGTGCCAGAGAACTCTATCTCTGCATACTTCACTCGCTTCCTCAACATTCATAATTCTCTTCATACACGCTCGCCGGTTTCGGTGACTCTTGACTCCACCTTCCTTCAGTACATGACCGATCTGGTCTAGGTAGGTTAGTCTCGGTCTCCCTCGGTACCTACATCCTTCCACTTTCGCATTGTATATCTTCTTAACCAGGCGTTCGTTCGGCATTCTTTCCACATGTCCGAACCATCGGAGCATTCCCTTTCGCATCTTTACACCAATACTCTCTTTCATACCTACTCGCTCTCTTACGTCGTCGTTACGAATGCGGTCGGTCAGCCTAACTCCACAGATTTTCCGCAGAGATCGCATTTCGACCGCATTAATTTTACTATCATACTCTTTTCTGCATACCCAACTCTCGCTTCCATACAGTAATGTTGGGACAAGCACTGCGTTATGTATTGCTACACGTGCCTTCTGGCTGAGGTGGTGGCTGCCGAAAAGTTGCCCCAACGCTCCGTTCACTCTATTTCCCGCATTCACTCTTCGCTCTATATCAGTGGTGTACCTTCCATCTCGGCTAAATCCACATCCAAGATATACAAATTCATCCACTTGCTCTAGTACATCATTACCTATTGTTACTCTTACATCTGTTCTGGTTTTATCTCTTTCAAAGACCATTATTTTGGTTTTGCTCACATTCACGCGTAGACCCCTTTTCTTACAATCTTCTGTCATTGTGTCGACTAGGGTCTGCAGGTCAGTCGCTGACTGTGCCAGCAGGACTGCATCATCTGCATAAAGCAGAGCAGTGACCACTGAGTCGCCCATCTGGACTCCCACATTCATATCGTTCAACCTTTGGAGACATTTATCCAGATATATGATAAACAGCCTGGCTGACAGAACGCACCCCTGCTTAACGCCGATATTGACGTCAAACCAAGGCGACATTCCATCATCCAGCCGCACACAGGCTCTACAGCCCATGTAACTGGACTGCACAGCCTGTAGCAGTTTACCGTTAATACCATACTCCGGTAAAATGTCCCAAAGTTCCTTTCGTACAACCGTGTCAAATGCTCTCTCCAGATCCACAAAACTGCAGAAAACCCTCTGACCTAGAGCCAGATGCTTCTCCACAATATTGCGCAGAGAGAACACTTGATCCATGCATCCCCTTCCACTCCTGAAACCTCCTTGTGTCTCACACAGTAAACCATCGGACACCATCCTCATTCTCCTTTCAATAACTTTTCCATACACTTTTGCTGCCAAACTGGTCAAGCTTATGGCTCTGTAATTTGCGCAGTCATAACGTGAACCCTTGTTTTTAAACAAAGGCACGATGACTGCGCCATTCCAGTCCCTGGGAACCATTCCCGAGCTCCAACATAAATTGAGGAGCAACAGGAACGCCTCCCAGACACAAGAGCCACCGAGCTTGATCATCTCGGCAGACACCATATCAATGCCCGCTGCCTTACCATTTTTCAAACTTCTTATCGCCCATTCAACTTCATCCATACTGATGCCATCGGAGGACGCCGTTGTCGAATGTTGATCTACTAAACCACATCCAACACCGGCGCCAACCGTAGCATCCGCATACATATCGCCAAAATATTCACTCCATCGGCTTAACACGTCTTGTGTTTGTGTAAGAATGTCTCCACCTTTAGACCTTATTTTATTCATTCTGAAGGCTGACCAACCACCCCGAGACTTCTTCACCTCCCTCCAAAAGAGTTTGGTGTTACCCTCGAAGTTTTTAGTCAGCCTATCTTCTGCACTCATACTTGCTCTATCACGTTTCTCTTTCACTAAGGCCTTGGTGTCATTCTTACATTGCCGATATATTTCTTTCTTCTGTTCAGTCATACTGTCATTCAGATTCAAAGAAGAGACATAGTCCAGCCACGCTTTCTTCTTTTGCTCTACGGAAGCTGCCACTTCCGCATCCCACCATGCATCACCATTTGTTTTTCTATGCTTCTTTGAACTTCCACATACTTCTTTCGCTGTATCTACCATACTCTCTTTCAATACTCTCCAGCATTCTTCAATGTCCGATTGCGGCTGGCTTGCCATCGTCAGCCGTTCTCGGACACCCTCTGCATACTTTTCTCTCACACACTCTTCTTGCAACCTTTCAACCTTTATTCTTTCAAGCCCTCCGAAGTGGACACGCTCTCGCCAGTGCCTCCACTTTCTGAACAGACCACTAAATCTCGCAATAACGAGATAGTGGTCCGTGTCGACTGTGGGGCCCCTGTAGGCTCTTGCGTCCAATATTTTGCTTCGGAGGCGACTGTCTACCAAAATTAAATCTATTATGCTTTTCTGTTCATTCCTTCTCCATGTATACATATGGATGTCCTTATGTTGGAAAAATGTGTTTGACACAATAAGGTTTCTCTCCATGCATACATCCGCTATGAGCCTACCTGCGTCGTTCACTCTCTTATCACCAAATGGACCAAGTACGTCCTCATAGTCGGGACGCTTGGTCCCCACCCATCCGTTCAAATCTCCGCATACAATCACGCGTTCACTGGTTTCTGCCATATCCAGAACTTCCCTAACATTATCCCAAAACTTCTCTAGGTCTGATGCCACCGAGGATCCTACGGGAGCATATGCTACAACCATGAATACCTTGGTGACACCTAGTTTTATACGGACCCAGAGAAGTCTGGGATCATACATTCCGTAATCCTTCACACCTGAGGCCAAGCGAGAGGACAACAGCACTCCTACCCCCATGCTGGCTCGATCGCTCTGTGGTACACCAGACCACAGAGCCATCCCGCCACCAGGAAGATCGCAGGCGTCGCTGCCCCTTCGCTTGGTCTCTGTTACACAGAGCACGTCTAGCTGTTTGTCCGCCATGACGGATATCAGCTCGTGCAACTTACCTTCCACACAACCTCTTACATTCCACGTGCCCACCCGGCACTCCGTTCTCCTCGACTCGCCTGACTGGGCAAGGCGTGATGGGTGGCGGCCCCCATCGCCGCAACTGCCGATGTTCGTACCGACGGGGGCGGGTCGGTACGCGTCGCCTCCGGGGGACGCCCTAACCCGCATTGCGGTACGCATTTCGAGCCGGATTAGCAGTCTAATTAGACTGGCAGGGGACGCGAACGAGCACGCTCCGGACTATGCCCCCCAATAAGCTAACAATAAGAAAAATCAAAGGTCACCATAGTAGACTTCAACCTGAAACCTTTTACGTAAAATCTTAATAATCTCCTCACTAAGCTATCTAAAAAAATATAAACTTTTAGGTATATAAACTTCTATCAATTCATAACCCATAAACCACTATAAGAATGGTTGTAAAACAATGGTTATAACGCGGGTGGGCCATACGTGACCCGATGACCAGGCCACTGACCCCTGTCCTAACAATGTTTCGCTCTAAATAATTTATACCTTTTATAGTATCCGGCCATTTAGATTTAAAAAAAAAATGTTTAAAACAATAGGCCTTTTTGTTATTTGCTTAATTGTTTCACAGTGAAAGTACTAAGTACATGTTTTGATGAATTTGTAATAACGATACGCTTTCTTTTTTTCCTTTACTTTATCATTTCTTTAAACCTAGTATGGTGACTTTTCTTTAAATACGTAGGATACTGAAGGAATAACCCGTAAGACAGGCCACCCAAAACAAGAACCGGATATCGCTGGCACGTTTATATGGTGATGAGAGAGAAAGAGAGAGATGAATATGGTAGATTAGGGGGTATATGCCATATCTTTTATCACACCGGACGGGTCAGGAATGACCAGACCGTAAACTGTCCACAAAAACAAAATGGCGTCTTTACTTTTTTTTGATTTCACCCCATCACACATGCCCACCACTGTCATCTCTGTAAGCAAGGATCAATAATAACATATACAAATGACACCTAAATATGACCCTGAGCAACTGGCTCAAAAAGAAAATGATTTTAATTGTCTTGAGGGCCCGCAGTCAATTTAAATAAAAAGGGAAAAAAAAGTTAGAAAATAAATCACTTCTGACTTGACGATAGAGGATAGGTACTGGCCCACTCGATACCGTACCAGCGTTCTTAAATTTCACCTTGAAACCTTTTTATAGTCCGCTGCTAAAAATAAAAAAGTGAAATATAATAAAGGAACTGTTTACTCATATGTGATTTTCAGAACTTGAAATTGCAATTTTTTGCAATACATCGAATATTGGTTTGACACGTATTTATTTCGTCTCTGAACGAGACATCTGGAGAGTTCGGCTTCAAATGCATACTGAACATATCACAGACATTGGACATCAATAAAGTGATGAATTAATTATTATAAAGAAAAGAAAGAAAGAAAGAAAATCATTTATTTTGTTCTCGTTAAAAACTAATTAAATTAAACAGAACTAAAGAAAATAACTTCTAGTATAAAATGACATTAACGAGAAACAAAAAAGGCTATTGCCCCAGCTTTGGCTATTTATTTTATAAAATAGCGCTGATATTCTGCCAATACCTGGTACATTATTATATTAGTCATAACTAGGTTTTTTTCAATATAACGACTAACTTTATTATACTACACAAGACGTTAAGACATTAGAATAAAGTTTGTTAATTTTATGTTCACAAAGTACATAGCATGTAATACAATCCGTAAAATCGTTTTATTTTTAAGTTTAATCAGAATGAACATAAAACAATCAAATTATAATGATTTCTTATATCTACGCGAGTATTACACATCATCATTCTCCTACTCTTATCCCAATTGCTTGGGGTCGATACAATATGTACTTTTCTTTCATAGTACATATTGTAAAGGTTATTAAACCGCCTGCTAGACGTCAACCCTCCTTGGGAATGTAATTGTTGACTAAACAGCATCAAATGGAGTTGGCCCATGTCGTTTATAAGGCTCTTAGTCATCTTTTACGACATTCACGAGCAAAGTAAGGTTTGGTAGGATTCGTAGCCGCTACCACATAGCTGTTAGAGGTAAATGCATTATGTACTCCTCTGTTTTCTTATTTTGCAATAAATCTGAATTATTTCGTTTTGTATCCATTACATAGGTACTTTATATTTCACAAGCTCAGAAATCTTAGACTAGCCGCATATAAACTATTTATAACACTTCATTTTCGATACGTCTAAATGTCGGCGGATCTCCATCATAATTTTATATTTAAAACCGACGAGTTGCCAAACCTTTTGTTAATTTTGGCGTGGTTTACGATCGACAATAAAATCCGCCATGTTGGCATCGCTTTATCGCAAGATGGCGGTCTGATGTCAAAAAGGGCGCGAAAACGAAGAAACGGCGGTCGATAGTCGTTATTTTTAATAGTCTGTTTGTTGGCTATTAATTTTGTGTAAATTTTTGATGAAATCGTTATTGTTCGTGGTTTTGGAATATAATTAAGATATCTTAGCAAATGAAGTGTATAAATTAAATTGTAAACATTGTAATTTGCTTTGACGTAACAAAGTATACATAATATACATTTTGAATGGATTAATAGGCTTTGGTAAATTAAGGCCAAAAATATTCTTCATAAAGAATTCACGGGTAAATTTAAAATTCCTGAGAACAACTCTTCGAATTAAACGTCCCCTTAACTTTAGACGTCGCCTCATAAATACAATTTACTACGGATCGTTTAAAATGAAATAAAACATTTTCTTTTGAAACTTTCTCAAAAAAGTTTCCTTTTAATATTGAGTGCCTCAATATTTTTTTCTCGTTTCACTAAATCTTTAATAAATCATACCTGTTTTTTTTTTCAAATTAACTAGGTTAAGAAAAAGGATCGCCTATACGCGTATAATATTCTTCAATTTAATAATTTCATTATCATAGAAATTGGCAGTTACTGATCGTTAGGTAAAAGCTTTACCGGAATTTGGCAACACACTTTACAGGGAACTAAAAGGCTAAAGTTAGAAGTTCACTACCTACCGTGTAAGTATCGTCATATGTCATTGGACAGGACATTACGTTCATTTGATTTCACATAAGGGACTATTCTGTATGAGTCCATCTAAGAATTATGATAGTAATTCTATCTTTTCCCAAATGTTTCATAAGTCGACTAAGGAAATGGGTTCATGAGTTCACGTACTTTCTACATAGAAGCACATGTAAGGATATGGATACAATACATAGATTTAATCCAAAGCTCAAAGGTATGGCTTAGCTATCACTGCCTATTAATATCTACGTAGAATGACTAAGTAAGAAAGATCTTAAGATAAAAAAGAAACATGTATAGTTACACTCCTGCTGGAGCTTCAAGGATAAAAATGAGTGGTGGCTGCTCTAGTAATTAACTTGCGATCGTATGACAAGTGATCGTAAGTTGCAGATTTTGGTGAAGATAACAATTTTTGTAATATAAAAAACAAGAAATATATCCTGGTTCAAAGGCATCACATTGCAGCTAATGTTTAACATTATTTAAAAGAAATAAATTAATAAACAATGAAACTGAACCGAAAGAAACTCCATTTCTTTCTGATTCTTCTCAGTTTGCGGCCGCGTTATGATCTTCTGGTAGTAGAATATTAGAATAATTTCAAATAAAATATAACATGGATAATATATAAAGATCCTAACAAAACTTATACATAAATAAATATTTTTTTTTTTTAATAAATGAAATCATCATTATCATACATACATACATATCATCACGCCATATCCCTTGCAGGGTAGGCAGAGAGAACAGAGTGCCAGAGAACTCTATCTCTGCATACTTCACTCGCTTCCTCAACATTCATAATTCTCTTCATACACGCTCGCCGGTTTCGGAGACTCTTGACTCCACCTTCCTTCAGTACATGACCGATCTGGTCTAGGTAGGTTAGTCTCGGTCTCCCTCGGTACCTACATCCTTCCACTTTCGCATTGTATATCTTCTTAACCATCATTATCATCATCTTGCTTTTATCCCAATTACTTGGGGTCGACGCAATATATCATCTTCCTCCATACAGTCCTATCAGACGTTATCTCTGCAATCACTCCCTGTCTATCCATGTCATGCCTCACGCAATCCATCCATCTTTTCTTTGGTCTTCCTTTACCCCTAAAGCCTTCAACATTCATATTTAAATCTTTCCTCACAACATTACTTTCATTCGGTCTCATCACATGTCAACCTTTCTTTAAGGAAACTCCTTAACTTCTCCGTCACTGGCGCAACTTTCAAACTTCCTCTTCTGTGAAAAAATAAATGAAATATGGTTAAAAATATAAAAATGCGCTATAAAGAGCAAATTGCTTTCCAATTTCAATTCTTCGTAGAATAGTAGCATTCTTCGGAGCTAAAATACACTGATCACTTGTCCTGTCCCGGGAATATGATAAAAATCAATTAAGAATTGTAAGCAGATAATAAAACTCTACTAAATAACTCTGACAAAAGTTATGTCTACGTTATACTAATGAAACCTTCTTAAGGAAAATAATAAAATATTTTCTATATAATACCATTTATATAGGTATTCAAACCGGACGAACGTCTGGTTAAGAAGATATGTAGATATATCTTCTTAACCAGAATCTTAAGCATTGTAATGCGAAAGTGGAAGGATGTAAGTACCGGGGGAGACCGAGACTCACTTACCTAGACCAGATTGGTCACGTACTGAAGGAAGGTGGAGTCAAGAGTCGCCGAAACCGGCGAGCGTGTATGAAGAGAATTATGAATGTTGAGGAAGCGAGTGAAGTATGCAAGGATAGAGTTCTCCTGGCACTCTGTTCTCTCTGCCTACTCTGCAAGGGATATGGCGTGATAATATGTATATATATATGTAGGTACTTAACGTGTTGCGTACAAAGTAAGAATACAAAATGTCACCACCCCAACCTTTGCCGTGGATGATCGTATACACAGCTTACATTTATGATCAAGAAACGCACTACATAACGTTTTCTAATAATGCCGGCAATGTTACACATAATTAATACTACAGCGGGTAGATATAAATTTATATAAAATTATTGACTTATTGGACGTGGGACACCTTAGTCCCCTTATGATCATCGACCACATCCATGATCCACCTTGCGTTAAAAAAAAAAAAAAAAAAAAAAAAAGTCCTCTTATGATCATGAACGTTGCTAAGTAATCGAAACATCGGGCAATTATAAATTAAATACAAACACGATAAAATCCTTTAAAAAATCCCCTAAATAGCAAAATGTTTTATCAACGTAAAATAGTAGATTAATTTCCCTCGTATTTCATTGGAGGTCCAGTATTGGGACGTATAAAAGTTGCATTTATAATGAAGACGAACCATCATTGTAAGTAAAAAGACAAAGGACAAAGACGCCTGCTTAATCTATACTAATCAGATCTACTAAAATAAATGACCACTTGACCAGTGAAGTACAATAGGTTATTTTCCCTTCCATTGCAGTGGCATTTTAAGCTCAGGGATGAAGGTTGTATGAGCTGAAATGATATTAGTACTTCAAAGATGTATTTTTTATCGCTTACGATGACAAACAAGCAAGCAGCATACATTTTAGTATACATTACTGTCGCCCATGGATCTTATTGATACCAGGAATACAACTTGACCACTGCCTACCAGTATGTATTTTGTTTTTTATTTTTCTTGATGTCTTTGTTTTTTATTATTATTTGTATTTACTATTTTTAATTATGAATATTTACTAACAATAATGAGTCTCTGTTACTTAAATAAATGAGTATTATTATTATATTGCCATTACTTAGATTTTCTGTGAGAGAGTGGTACTACTTCGCTGCGACCTGCGGCTGTAAACAAAAAACTGTAAGTAAGTATACCTGATCTAAATGAACTATAGTAGTGATATTTTGTATACTTAAAAGGCAGCCTTCATACAAACGCCATTTACTTGCTATTTAGGTAAGTCCGTCAATAAATTGAGTAACATTATTTCGCTCAATAACTTAGCAAACTAAGCAGTCTAAATATCAACATAAATGCCGAAACCTTTCGCTGAGTATCATTAAAAAGAAATCTATACATTGTCGCAACAAAATAGCTTCAAATGTCAGAAATAAGGTTGGGAGCGACAAATGCCAGTCGGTGCAAATGCTAGACCACGACATTTGGGACCTTGATTCAATCGTTTCATGGTCGGGTGGCCACCCTACGTCTGCGTCGATTGCTTGAGTTGTAAACATAGGGATAAGAAATTTGAACGGCCATGATAAAGGTGAATGTTAGACTATAGGTAAAAATTTTTAATGTTCATATTAATTTTCTCAAACATGCTTGGCAATTTGAGCATTATTTTGACAACCTTCTTCGAGATAAATCGAAATTGCTGTACTGAGCGAGCAGCGGAACAAAAAATGTATGAAAATCTATATCTGTCATGTTTTAGCAGCCAAATAAATATATATGATGGAACGATTTGTTATTTCAAATTCTAGTAACCATATAGGCATCTTATCAGAGTTTTATTTAAATTTCGAACTGGCTTGAAAAAGAAACCTGTTTAATAATAAAAAAAAACCCAAATGAACCCTTTAGCACGTGAAAAATGTTGTACGTTGTTCGTCATGTATACAGTTCTACTTAATTTTAATTTCCGCGCATTATTTGAGAAAAGCACTATACAAGCCTTGGCCACAACAGGAATTGATGGAATACGTTCCTCCATCAATTCCTCTTTTGCTGGCCGCTACAGTAATGTACTATTTCTTCAATCAATTAATTATTTATTTACAAATATGATCGTACATTTAATTTTCCAATTCTAACATATTTTAAATAAAACATAAAACTGTAGTTTTTGTTATTTCATTAAATCTACATAAAACAAAGACAAGGAAAACTCAAAATAAAACCCTATACCAGCTTGGTATAGGGTTTATTTCTCTTGCCATTTGCATATCCCTTAGTATTCAATTTACATTATTAAGTCAATTTCTCTCTTATTTTGAACGATTATCAAGCTTAGCAGTGGATTATATAGTTTATAAACTGAAATGAATGAGATTAATGAGAGAGAGCTTCAAAGGGCTCTGCAACGCAAATAAGTTTTCTATACCTAAACTATTCATCATCATCATCATCATCATCATCATGTATAGTTTAGATATATAAAACTTATTTGATATAACATACTTTTAAATATTTTATGATCATATCATCATGACATCACACAAGCTCAATTTAACTCATCGTTCACCATCATTGTTCTGCACTTATCTCAATTACTCGGCGTCTACGTGATATATCCTTTTCTTCCTTACGATTCCATCATAATTCACCTTTGCGTTCACTCCCTTCCTATCCATGTCATGGTTCACGCAGTCAATCCATCTTTTCTTTAGTCTTTTCTTACCCTTAAAATCTTCAACATCCATACTTAAAACTTTTCATCCATCATTTATATTAATAATAAATATCATGTTCATACCACGTTAGGAGAAAAAAAAACTCAATTTACATACATACGTACATACACACATATCATCACGCCATATCCCGTGCAGGGTAGGCAGAGAGAACAGAGTGCCAGAGAACTATCCTTGCATACTTCACTCGCTTCCTCAACATTCATAATTCTCTTCATACACGCTCGCCGGTTTCGGAGACAACAATTTAAATATTAGTTGCATTTTATTCCCATCTTCGTCTCCGTAATCCTAATATGAAAAGCAAAATTTAATATGGAAGCCCATTAGAAAGTAAGACGCGCTATCATTTTTTTTAAGAATTTCGATTTCAATCGATTATTAATGTTTTAATGGTAATCGAAGATTTTATGAAGAATCCTATAAGCATATTCAATCACTCTTTATCATCCGCTAATGGCTTCTTGTATTCACTCACTTCACTGTTTATCACCACACCATCTATATAAGGGATTTAACTTGAGAAATTTGCAAGAATATTATCATCATCATCTTATCGATTGAAACCATGGTGTTCCTTTTATTTTATTGCCTTTTGGTGGCATATGAGTAAGCAGTCCACCTGAAGTGATTACTGATAATTGGTAGACTTCAGCAAAATCAGGGACGAAGTGTAGTCGCTGCCTGCTTTAAATAACGCTTACGTCCATTTTACTCACCCGTATATTTTCAAATCCAGCCTATTGTTTTTCGCAGTTATTTATTACGAAGTTTTAGCATAATACAGAGTTTATTAGGGGCCGGACAGAGAGGGAGGCGATCCGTTTTGTTTTTAGCAAAAACACTCATGAATCATTTGCACGAAGCTCGTTTAAACGATCTAACTTATTAACTTGTCTTAAAGTTTATTTGGTGTATTATGGGTACATGATTATTACGTATTCTCAATGGAATTACGAAGTTTTATTAGAGATTTAATGCCTAATTATTTTAATATAATTTATTTTATATAATTTCTTATTGTGGACTACCTGTTTTATATTGATTGATCTGGTTTCGTATGGATAATCAAAATAATCTTTTCGTAATGATATAGCAGTAAGAACACAATTCGCCACTCCTATTTTACACGTTGGTGATCGTAAGAGACGACTAAGAGATATAAAATGCATATAAGATCTATGCAAGAGATGGAAAACTCGTAAGAAAACCCTATACCGACACGTCTGACCAGCGTGGTATTGTAGGTAAATTTGCCTCCCATTATGGAGGAGATTCGATAAAATTACTGATATTATGCACTATATTTTCTTTTTATTTTTGGTAATACTTCTATAGATAACTAAATGCTTTCGTTAACGACAATGCAACGGAAATCCGTAACCATGATGATGATACTTCAGTATTTTTATTGAAGTAAAACTTGTTTGCTTGTTTGTTTGTTGGGGGGCATAGTCCGGAGCGTGCTCGTTCGCGTCCCCTGCCAGTCTAATTAGACTGCTAATCCGGCTCGAAATGCGTACCGCAATGCGGGTTAGGGCGTCCCCCGGAGGCGACGCGTACCGACCCGCCCCCGTCGGTACGAACATCGGCAGTTGCGGCGATGGGGGCCGCCACCCATCACGCCTTGCCCAGTTATGCGAGTCGAGGAGAACGGAGTGCCGGGTGGGCACGTGGAATGTAAGAGGTTGTGTGGAAGGTAAGTTGCACGAGCTGATATCCGTCATGGCGGACAAACAGCTAGACGTGCTCTGTGTAACAGAGACCAAGCGAAGGGGCAGCGACGCCTGCGATCTTCCTGGTGGCGGGATGGCTCTGTGGTCTGGTGTACCACAGAGCGATCGAGCCAGCATGGGGGTAGGAGTGCTGTTGTCCTCTCGCTTGGCCTCAGGTGTGAAGGATTACGGAATGTATGATCCCAGACTTCTCTGGGTCCGTATAAAACTAGGTGTCACCAAGGTATTCATGGTTGTAGCATATGCTCCCGTAGGATCCTCGGTGGCATCAGACCTAGAGAAGTTTTGGGATAATGTTAGGGAAGTTCTGGATATGGCAGAAACCAGTGAACGCGTGATTGTATGCGGAGATTTGAACGGATGGGTGGGGACCAATATCCTGACTATGAGGACGTACTTGGTCCATTTGGTGATAAGAGAGTGAACGACGCAGGTAGGCTCATAGCGGATGTATGCATGGAGAGAAACCTTATTGTGCCAAACACATTTTTCCAACATAAGGACATCCATATGTATACATGGAGAAGGAATGAACAGAAAAGCATAATAGATTTAATTTTGGTAGACAGTCGCCTCCGAAGCAAAATATTGGACGCAAGAGCCTACAGGGGCCCCACAGTCGACACGGACCACTATCTCGTTATTGCGAGATTTAGTGGTCTGTTCAGAAAGTGGAGGCACTGGCGAGAGCGTGTCCACTTCGGAGGGCTTGAAAGAATAAAGGTTGAAAGGTTGCAAGAAGAGTGTGTAAGAGAAAAGTATGCAGAGGGTGTCCGAGAATGGCTGACGATGGCAAGCCAGCCGCAATCGGACATTGAAGAATGCTGGAGAGTATTGAAAGAGAGTATGGTAGATACAGCGAAAGAAGTATGTGGAAGTTCAAAGAAGCATAGAAAAACAAATGGTGATGCATGGTGGGATGCGGAAGTGGCAGCTTCCGTAGAGCAAAAGAAGAAAGCGTGGCTGGACTATGTCTCTTCTTTGAATTTGAATGACAGTATGACTGAACAGAAGAAAGAAATATATCGGCAATGTAAGAATGACACCAAGGCCTTAGTGAAAGAGAAACGTGATAGAGCAAGTATGAGTGCAGAAGATAGGCTGACTAAAAACTTCGAGGGTAACACCAAACTCTTTTGGAGGGAGGTGAAGAAGTCTCGGGGTGGTTGGTCAGCCTTCAGAATGAATAAAATAAGGTCTAAAGGTGGAGACATTCTTACACAAACACAAGACGTGTTAAGCCGATGGAGTGAATATTTTGGCGATATGTATGCGGATGCTACGGTTGGCGCCGGTGTTGGATGTGGTTTAGTAGATCAACATTCGACAACGGCGTCCTCCGATGGCATCAGTATGGATGAAGTTGAATGGGCGATAAGAAGTTTGAAAAATGGTAAGGCAGCGGGCATTGATATGGTGTCTGCCGAGATGATCAAGCTCGGTGGCTCTTGTGTCTGGGAGGCGTTCCTGTTGCTCCTCAATTTATGTTGGAGCTCGGGAATGGTTCCCAGGGACTGGAATAGCGCAGTCATCGTGCCTTTGTTTAAAAACAAGGGTTCACGTTATGACTGCGCAAATTACAGAGCCATAAGCTTGACCAGTTTGGCAGCAAAAGTGTATGGAAAAATTATTGAAAGGAGAATGAGGATGGTGTCCGATGGTTTACTGTGTGAGACACAAGGAGGTTTCAGGAGTGGAAGGGGATGCATGAATCAAGTGTTCTCTCTGCGCAACATTGTGGAGAAGCATCTGGGTCTAGGTCAGAGGGTTTTCTGCAGTTTTGTGGATCTGGAGAGAGCATTTGATACGGTTGTACGAAAGGAACTTTGGGACATTTTACCGGAGTATGGTATTAACGGTAAACTGCTACAGGCTGTGCAGTCCAGTTACATGGGCTGTAGAGCCCGTGTGCGGCTGGATGATGGAATGTCGCCTTGGTTTGACGTCAATATCGGCGTTAGGCAGGGGTGCGTTCTGTCAGCCAGGCTGTTTATCATATATCTGGATAAATGTCTCCAAAGGTTGAACGATATGAATGTGGGAGTCCAGATGGGCGACTCAGTGGTCACTGCTCTGCTTTATGCAGATGATGCAGTCCTGCTGGCACAGTCAGCGACTGACCTGCAGACCCTAGTCGACACAATGACAGAAGATTGTAAGAAAAGGGGTCTACGCGTGAATGTGAGCAAAACCAAAATAATGGTCTTTGAAAGAGATAAAACCAGAACAGATGTAAGAGTAACAATAGGTAATGATGTACTAGAGCAAGTGGATGAATTTGTATATCTTGGATGTGGATTTAGCCGAGATGGAAGGTACACCACTGATATAGAGCGAAGAGTGAATGCGGGAAATAGAGTGAACGGAGCGTTGGGGCAACTTTTCGGCAGCCACCACCTCAGCCAGAAGGCACGTGTAGCAATACATAACGCAGTGCTTGTCCCAACATTACTGTATGGAAGCGAGAGTTGGGTATGCAGAAAAGAGTATGATAGTAAAATTAATGCGGTCGAAATGCGATCTCTGCGGAAAATCTGTGGAGTTAGGCTGACCGACCGCATTCGTAACGACGACGTAAGAGAGCGAGTAGGTATGAAAGAGAGTATTGGTGTAAAGATGCGAAAGGGAATGCTCCGATGGTTCGGACATGTGGAAAGAATGCCGAACGAACGCCTGGTTAAGAAGATATACAATGCGAAAGTGGAAGGATGTAGGTACCGAGGGAGACCGAGACTTCCCTACCTAGACCAGATCGGTCATGTACTGAAGGAAGGTGGAGTCAAGAGTCTCCGAAACCGGCGAGCGTGTATGAAGAGAATTATGAATGTTGAGGAAGCGAGTGAAGTATGCAGAGATAGAGTTCTCTGGCACTCTGTTCTCTCTGCCTACCCTGCAAGGGATATGGCGTGATGATATGTATGTATGTATGTATGTATGTAAAACTTGTTAGAAGTGATTATAAGGAGCAACTTAAAATATTTTCTGACAGAAGTTACTTTATCAAACGGAAGTGACGTTTAGTGAAAAAAATAGATAATTTACGATCATAGTTTAAGTATAGTGTGAGTGTTGATGTATGTGATGGGTGA
This sequence comes from Lymantria monacha, assembly GCA_905163515.2. Lineage (NCBI taxonomy): Eukaryota > Metazoa > Arthropoda > Insecta > Lepidoptera > Erebidae > Lymantria > Lymantria monacha. Next base: position 4,341,409 of record LR991107.1, on the reverse strand, counting down.
TGGGTGGATGGAAATACTATGCTGTGTTCATTAGTGGAAGAATGTAGGATGATTTTCCATGTGATGACGGAGTAAGAATACAACTCACCACCCCATATCTTACCCGTAGGTATCGTAAAAGACGATTAAGGGATATAATATGCATATGGCATCTGTGCAAGAGAAGGAAAACTCTAAATTAAACCCTATACCAACACGTCTGACCAGCGCGGTATAGTAGGTTAATTTCCCTCCCATTACGAAGGAGGCCCGAGCCCAATAGTGTGACATATATGGGCTGTGATGATGATGATCTAAAGATGATCTAAAATTTCAGAGTTGCGGCCGTTTCAGAATCTATTAGGAACATACATACATGCTTTCTCTTTTATATATAGATAAGATATATATACTTATGTCAATTCAGATAATTTATTATGAATGAGGTCCGCAGAATAATATATTATTAATTTTGTTTTTCTTTTTACACAAGATAGCGACCACAACCGCGAAGATACGATAGGAAACACATCTTGTCGACACAAACTTGTCATATTTTTTCATAGAAAGAAATAAAAATCATTTATTTTTTGCTCATATAATTCAAATGGAAGGAAAAAGAAAAGAAAAAGTGTAACAATGATACCTGCATTATCACCATCATCTCAGCTTATATATGTCCCGCTGTTGGGCTCGAGCCTCCTCCATAACGAGAGGGAAATTAGCCTACTGTACCACGCTGGGCATACGTATTCGTATAGAGTTTTGTTTTGAAGTTTCCTTCTCTTGCATAGATGTTATATGTATTTTATATCCCTTAGTCGTCCCTTACCCACAAGTAAGATCCGAGACCCACGGGGTGGTGAATAGTATTCTTACATCGTCACCACGCGGATAGTGATAACTTGTATACTAGTAAAATTAAAAACTGAAAATATGTAAAGAGACGAAAAAGGATATAAGCGCGGCTATCTGCTACTTATTTTCTTAGAAGTAACATATTGACATGAATATTCAGTAACCCTGTAGAAATCTGTCTGACCAGCGTGAAATAGTAAGTCATTTTCTCTCCTGTTTTAGAGAAAGTTTGAGCCAAGTAGTAGATGGTGATATAACATAATAATAATAATAATCTTTATTGAAAACAGATACATTTGACACTTATACATGGGTATCCCTGCCTCTTGAATTAGGTACTACCTGTGTCTCAAGAGACAGTTCCTTCCCGAATTACATAAATCGTAGACATAAAATTAATTTGCTGTAACATAATTATATCTAAGGTTATATATGTGGTAATAAAAGATAATAATAATAATAAGAAAAATAAAATCCAAATATGTAATAAAATTTTAGAAACTTAGACGTGTAAGTGTGTGTGTATGGTGTTTGTATGTGATGGTGTGTGTACTGTATATGTGTAGTGTGCATCTACGTGGTATGGTGTGCGTGCGTGCGTGTGTGTGCATGCGTGCGTCTTTGATGGTGCGTTTGGTGGTATAAAAGCTGAGATAATGTTCATTAAGTAGCAATTCAAGTAATTCCCGAATGATGAACTTTCGAATAATCGTCGTAATATTTCTAAAATATATTGTAAAAGAATATGGCTAGATCAGATCCCATAATCGGCACCCGATCATGAGTTTAACTAATACAACAGGCATCATATCGAAAGGTTGTTCAACTTTACCTACATTTAAATATAGCACGCATATATTGACCCCGTTGTGCAAAATATATGTACGTCGAACAAAAGAGAAAATTTGTATTATTTATTCTTTTTTATTTTTTTAGATATGTGCATAAAATGTTGAAAATTATCATAATATTGAATGGTAAAGTGCGAAAATTTATAGAGCATCGAACTTTTAATAGGATACTGAATTTATAAGCGACTTATTCGACGACAACTTCGTTTGCGTCGAATAAGAGAGAAAGAGTTAACAAGAGAGCAGCATAGGCAATTATAACACACAGCGCACGCAATAAAAGCTCTTAAGAGGTTATTTTTTTTTTTTTTTGCAATATTTTTTATTGATTCTTCTCTCTCATTAGTCGTAGCATGATTTTATATAGCCTATAGTCTTCCTCGATAAATAGACTATCAAATACTAAAATATTTTTCATTTCGAACTAGTAGTTCTTGAGATTAGCGCATTCAAACAAACAAACGAACCCTTCTACTTTATAACATTTTTTTTTGTAGGGTATGGTCTGGACACAGGTCGTCCGTTCCATCCGGGGCGATGGAAGGGCAGCGCGTGGCCCATAACCTAGCATATTCCCCCATTTGATTATTTCCCCATTAGCCAATAGATCGGCAACTGGGACCGCTTCGTTGACATCAGTGGCCAGCCCGTCATACCATCAAGAAATCAAGGGAATACCTTCTTGGAAGGGAGTTTTACCTTCAAGAAATCAAGGGAAATAGTTTTTACAACATGACGGATATAATATAAGGGGTCTACGCGTGAATGTGAGCAAAACCAAAATAATTTATTTATTTATTTATATTTACTTTCATTATTGCTAACAGCGTGCCATACACAATAATAGACAATATTTTTATACATAATAAGGAAAATAACATATTATAAAAGATGTATTGATTAATTACAATAAAGATAAAATATAATAAACTTGGATCAACATATACTACTGCAAATGGTCAGTGCCTCCACATACTTCTCAGCTACAGACATAAAACATCTCTCTGTACAAGAAAATAAGTCTAGTGAAGTTTCAGAGGCTAGTATCTCATTGATGTAGTGTAATGCGCGAGGAAACGGTGCGAATTGACCGATGCTAGTGCGCGCCGTATGTGACGCCAGTAGAGGTCGCTGTCGCTCGCGCAATTTACCTACAACCTGGCGCGGCACATTGAATTTTATTTCTGCTAAAAGTAACGGATTGTGGGTAAAACCTTGTATTAGTCTGAGGAAATATTTTACTAATGCTGTGTTACGACGCGTCGCCAACATATGATGATCTACCATGCCTATTACATATAATGTGGGGTATAGATAGGGGTAATAAAAATAAATTCTTTTGTATAGGTAACGAATAAATGTTTTTTTTGTATTCTCTCAACTTTTTGAGGTAATTGTATTGTGTTGGGATTCCAAACAATAGCATTAGTTTCTAAAGTTCTACGATCATATGCATTGTACAAACTATTAAATGTTAATTTATTATTAAAATAATGGTCTTCGAAAGAGATGAAGCCAGAACAAATGGAAGAGTAACAATAGGTAATGATATACTAGAGCAAGTGGATGAATTTGTATATCTTGGATGTGGACTTAGCCGAGATGGACGGTACACCACTGATATAGAGCGAAGAGTGAATGCGGGAAGTAGAGTGAACGGAGCGTTGGGGCAACTTCTCAGTAGCCATCACCTCAGCCAGAAGGCACGTGTAGCAATACATAACGCAGTGCTTGTCCTGACATTACTGTATGAAAGCGAGAGTTGGGTATACAGAAAAGAGCATGAAAGTAAAATTAATGCGGTCGAAATGCGATCTCTACGGAAAATCTGTGGAGTTAGGCTGACCGACCGCATTCGTAACGACGACGTAAGAGAGCGAGTAGGTATGAAAGAGAGTATTGGTGTAAATGTGCGAAAGGGAATGCTCCGATGGCTCGGACATGTGGAACCAAGACTAACTTCCCTAGACCAGATTGGTCACGTACTGAAGGAATGTGGAGTCAAGAATCTCCGAAACTGGTGAGCGTGTATGAAGAGAGTAATGAATGTTGAGGAAGCGAGTGAAGTATGCAAGGATAGAGTTCTCTGGCACTCTGTTCTGTCTGCCTACCCAGCAAGGGATATGGCGATGATATGTATGTATGTATGTATGGTCGGATATAACAGAATTTATTAATAGTAATTATGTAGTATAGTACTCTGAATTAGGTATACATACATACTTTAAATCTTAGCTCGTACGTCCAAATATTGGGCTCGAGCCGCCTTCACGTCACCTTTAAGAGATATTGACTTACTGTACCACATTCAGACGCGTTGGTACAGGATTACATTTCGTCTTTTATAATTTCACAAAATAACATTAAATGCATATACATTAGATTATCCGTGTGGTAACAGAATAAGAATACAATTCACCACTCCCTATCTTTCCTGTGGATCATCGTAAGAGACGATTAAGAGACATGAAATGTATATAACGTCTATGCAAGAGAAGGAAAACTCGAAACAAAACCCTATACCAACACGTCTAACCAGCGTGGTATAGTAGGTCAATTTCTCTCCAATGGGAGAGAAGCCTCCTCCATGATGATGGAGGAGGCTCGAGCCCCACAGTTGGGCGTATATGAGCTGAGATGATGATGATGATGATACATTAAACTTCTTCGAATGTCATCACACTTTTTTTTTGGCAGCGTACTATGGAGTAGGTACCCCGCTAAATCCGTCCGGGGCAACAGAAGAAGCGGCGCGTGACCCCATAGACCCGTCCTACGCGAGCGAGCGAGCCACCGGAACCCGGTCTTAATATCTTCACACTGGAGCTAGTTCTTGTTAAACATGTTATACAGTTATCTAATAACAAATAAAAAAAAAACTAGAAAAAAAAAATAATAATAGACAAATCCGCTGAGTTTCTCGCCGGTTTTAGTCAGTAGCGGTTGCAGTCCCGATCCGGTGGTAGTTTATTGGATTAATTTAAAATGTGACTCACAATATACAAAATAAGTGCATTCGCAGGGTTCCTCCCTTAATCGTCGTTTAAGACACCCACAGGGAAGAAGAAGGGATAGTTAATTATATTACATCTACGTTTTAACACGGAAAATTTTAACATATGATAAAAAAAATGCGTGTATAAATTGGAATTTATCAACAATTTTCACATCAGCCAATCTGTTATAGTAACTGCTAAGCCCTTGGGAATATTTCGAGAATTTTGTTGCTCGTTTCATTGCCTCGCCAACTATGTTATGCGAATATAAAATTATTTGCTAATGTAATTGTTTTAAGAACTATTTGTATTTTAATACTAGCTCTACCCGGCATACTTCGTACTGCCTCAATCGATAAATAAAACACCTAAACTTTTGTATAAAATAAACTTAAAACAAACAAAATAGGAATCCGTAATCAATAAAAAAAAATGCTCAGTATGAATGAAGTTTCATTATTATTTTCAATTCATTACACATGATGGCATAATTACAAGTAGATCTAGATTTTTTTTTGAATCGATAAGAAAAGGCGGTATATAAAACAGTTTTTTTTTTATTTATTTTAAGCTATTCCACAGACTCTTTGTCCGTGCTCTTTTTATGTTTAATTTAATTATTATGGTGGTTTGTTTACAAAATAAATTTTCTTGAATTGGCTTTATTACAGTTGGTTAAAGCTTTAAGAGCGCAATTCATGTGTCATAGATGTTAAGTGACTACACATATTTTTGGGGTTTCTTCTTGGCGCTGGTGGTCTTGTTATTTGTAAAAACCTTTTTTTTTTCCTTCGCAAGGTGGACCATGGATGTGGTCGCGGCCCGACAAATCGGTCCGGGGCGACAGAAGAGGCGGCACGCAACCCCCATGGACCCACCCTGCAAACACCTCTCTTCGCCGTGCGATCGGGCAACCGGTACCCAATCTTTGTCTTCGGTGGCCGGCCCGGCGGCATACCCTCGCGGGTTCCTCTCGTGTCGATGCCCCGACAGCTTCCGCCGTCGGGGCGTCGCCCTCACGCGATGGCCTCACGTCGGGTGACCGGACAATTCCCCGGTCCGATCACCCGAAGCCTCGGTTAGGGCGGCATCAGGCGCAGATATTCGCCGATCCGCCGGCGGCGGCCCGAGTCAAGGGAATCCTCCCGGACTCGTTCCGCAGCCTCCTGTGTACGAGGCTGTCATCTCGCAGAAGGCGGCGACCGCGTCCTAGTTCCTGACGCTGTCAACCATCGCTTTCGCGACAGCCGGCAGCGTCAGGTCGGCACCGATGACAGCGACGAGGTCACAGCGTTGCCGGGCCCAGGTCACGCAGACCTCCATCGTGTGTTGCGCCGTGTCCTCGTCACTGCCGCACTGGTGGCAGGACGGAGTCGACTCCCTCCGTACGATCGTGTGCAGGTATTTGCCGAAGCAGCCGTGCCCCGACACCACCTGCACTAACTGGAAAGAGAGGACTCCGTGCCGCCGCTTCATCCACTCCGTCAATACGGGACGGAGAGCCTCAACGGTAAGAACACCATGCCTAGGCCTCTCCAGCCGCGTAGCCCAGCGGGCGATGACGGAGACGTCATCGTCACGCCGAGAGGCGGGCGTCCTCGCGCTTATTTGTGATACCCTTCCTACTTGTAAATGTTGTTGTCCTTTGTGATGTAGTTGTGATGATAATGGTGTGATTTATTTTTTGTGTTTACTTCTCCTGCTTTCTCTGAGTTTGTGGTGTTATATTTTGTGATGGGTTTAATTTGAATGTCTATTAGGTTGGTGGTGATTAATTCTATGCTGGTGTTGACTTCTATTTATTGGGATAATAGATCAAGCTCTTTCATTACCCTATTAAATAGTTTTAGCCTATCAAGAATGGACTAATAAATAGCTAGCTAATAATATTAGAATAATAATTAGTTAATATATAATTTTCAAGCCCAGATGTATAATGATTGCTAATGTTTGCGCGAATATTACACGTTTGTAATTAAACTACTCGTATTTTTACGAATTCTATCGCATTTGTTTTGGATTTTTATTTTCCCGATGTTTAGAACACTTTACAGCATTCATAGTCACGGGCGGACTAAGGTTTATTGGGAGGCTTATTGGACATGAGACACGTCCAATAAGTCATCATTATTACAGATTTATTATCTATCCGCTACACTATCAGTTATTAAATTTTGACCCACATTTTTAATACAAATTCATTGTCAGTACAAAAAGAAAATTATTCTATCTTCTTCTGTAGGTGTGTTGACAGTGAACTCCTCTTAAACGGCTGGACGGATTTTCTTGAATTTTTTTGTGTGTGTTCGAGAGAATTCGACAGTGGTTTAGATTTACAATTGGACCCGGTAGGTGGCGCCGTTGTCGGCATGTCAAATGGTTGGGCCGATTGGGATGAAATTTTCCATGTATATTCCAATGGGTCCCTGGATGATTTCAAAATACAATTGGTATAAAATGTTATATTGTTTATGATCAGTTATTATTAAACATTTAATTTACGATAATTATTATATTTTGGCAATTTACTAGTTTAAAATACTAACAAATCTGTTCAGTTACCACCAGATTGGAATGCGGCCACACTGAGTAAGATCCAGCAAGAAAACTTAGTAGGCATAATACTTAGTTAAACCCTTTTTTTCGCGGTGGACTATGGATGCGTCTCGCCAAATCGGTCCGGAGTGACGGAAGGGACGGCGCATGACCCCATAGACCCACCATGCAAACTCCTCTCTTCGCCGTGCGAGCGGGTCACCGGTACCCGAACTTTCTCTTCGGTGGCCCGCCCAGCGGTTTACCCTCGCGGGTTCCTCTCGAGTCGACGTCGTCCTCACGTGGTGCCTCACGTCGGGTGACCGGACTATTTCCCGGTCCGATCACCCGAGGCCTCGGTTAGGGCGGCATCAGACGCATACTTAGTAACACCTACAGATAGCACTACAAATGTAACCAAAAAGAAAATAAATTTTTAAAGACTACAAAATATTATTAACGAACATATTATAAATTACACTCAAACTCAGAATAACAATTAGATCGTACAAAGTATTGTCCAGCTTGGCAATCGAACCTATTGACATCTTAACCACTACGCTATCTGTGCAGTTATCTTTGCCTGCCATATTCTACAAATATTAACAACACGCTTGCATGCCTAAAAGGCAAAATACACTTCATCTCTTCATCTTAGCTCATATATGTCCCACTGTTGGGCTCGATTCTCCTCCATAACGGGAGGGAAATTGACCTACCATACTACGCTGGTTAGACGTGTTGGCATAGGGCTTAGTTTCGAGTTTTCCTTCTCTTGCATAGATGTTATATGCGATTTATATCCCTCAGTCATCTCTTACGATCACCTACGGGTAAGATAAGAGGAGACGAATAGTATTCTTACTCCGTCACCACACGGATAACACTTTTTTATTAATAATAAGTAACTTTTATCTATAATCACGGCTAAACCACTAAATCGATTTTGAAAAAAATTCGCCAATAGAAAAGCTCTATTATTAGCGAGTAATAACAGCTATACCTATATTTTATCCTCGTATTCCCACGGGAACAAGAACTAAGCGTGTGAAATAGGGTAAATTTGCTAGTAATCCTAAATAACAATTTACTTAAATAATAGATAAACTTACTCAACAGTATTTACTCAACTTTAGTAAGATAGAGATGAGCATTCTCAGTGTGGGCGCATTCTAATCCAGTGGTAGCTTATTAGATTTGTTATTTATAAATATGTAAATTATTATACTAAAATAATTACTTTAAGTAATGATTTCCAATGTTTACGCGAGTATTACACATTTGAAATAAACCTACTTGTACAATTCAAATTACTTAAATTTAGTATTTTTTTTCATCAATTTCACATTTGATTATTTATAAAAACTTGATTACCAGCGAAAAATGATTGTCACATATGGGATTCGAACCTACGCCTATTGGAAATCCGTCCAATCGTGCTACCATTTACACCAACGTGAACTGTTGAATGACATTCAATCTTCACCTCGTATTATATTTTTATCTATGTCACTACAGAGTCAATAATATCTTTTGTAATAGCAATGAATGAATTTGTATCAAAAAAGGTGAGTCAAAATTTAATAAAGTCATACTTGTAGCATGTAAATAAGTTATATGATGACTAAGACCGAGTTCCGGTGGCCCGCTCGTACGGCGTGAAGAGGACATTGCAAGACCGGTCTATGGGGTCGCGCGCCGTTTCATCTGTCGCCCCGGACAGATTTAGCGAGGTGTGACTAGATCATAGCGCGCCGCAAAAAAAAGGTTTGAATTGTATAGCCAAATGATTATTATTAATTCGAATATTATTTGTATATTTGTCAGGTTTCACGTAATACAAGAATTTATTCCCTAAAGTAGATTATCATCTTTTCAAAATAAAATATAAGTTTAAAAAAAACAATTGTGCAGACATAATATATCTACGAATAGAACAAATATTATATTTATCACCAATCTACCCTTATGTATTCCCCTAAGGTTCATCCTGAAGGTCTCGATAATGGCATGAACTATAAACATCGTAATATTATGTTCACCCTTCAAAATACCATGACATTTCAAATAATTAAATTATATAGTTATATATTATTTCTTTTAGCAGACGTGCTAATAGCCCAATTGGTCTTAAGTGCTTAGTACTGCTCATGGACTACGTAATACCAGGGGTATAGCCAAGTCACTGCCTAACCTCTAACGCAGTCTCTTTTTTTCTAAAAAACTATATTAAATATTATCTCTTTTTCACTCCTTTTCCTTTCACGACATGATTCACGCAACCTATTCTTCTTCTTTTATTTGTTCTTCCCTTAACCCTGAAGCCTTCACCATTCATATTTATAACATCTCGTTTCATCATATATGTATATATTTCACGTTTATTTTTTCCGTCATTGACTACCATATATCCATCCCCATCACATCATGCATCCATCTTAATATTAGTATTTTGCTACCTGCAGTCGTCTCTTAAACATCATTTTTTAATCCAACATACTGACCCATCAATTATGATATTTATTCTATTCCTAGAAAACTATTATCTCTTTTAATTTTGAAGGTCAGATGGCAATTGTATCTTAGTAAAAAATATACTTTATTGATATCTACTACTACTAAAAGAAAAAAAAATTGCTCGTAAAAGATGACTAAGAGCCTTATAACGACCTGGGCCAACTCTATCTGATGCCGTTTGGTGAACAAATACATTCCCGAGCAGCATTGACGTCTGACAGGCGGCCGATCATAAAACTATTGGCAATAACTTTTACTGTATGTTCTCTGAAAAAGTACATATTGTATCGACCCCAAACAATTGGGATAAGTGTAGAAGAATGATGAATGATACTGGTTAAGTTAGAAAATTGTTCTCAATATTATTGGAAACTATAAAGGTTAAGAGAAAGGGTAATTATAGTATCTACAATTAAACTCTCTATAGTATTTGGATCGATATAATGTACATGTTAAAGCTGGGCGTTATCATAAATAAAATTATATTATAACCTTTCCGTGTGGTGACGGAGTAAGAATACTATTCACCACCCCATATCTTACCCGTGGGTGATCGTACGAGACGACTAAGGGATGTAAAACGCATGTAACATCTATGCAAGAGAAAGAAAATCGAAGCAAAACCCTATACCAACACGTCTGATCAACGCGGTATAGTAGGTTAATTTCCCTCCCATTACGGAGGAGGCCCGAGCCCAACAGTGGGATATTTGTGGGCTGTGATGACGATGATGATGATAACCTTAAGAATTAACGTAAATATGTAACATACATAGATTCATTTAGACAGCATTATACGAGAAATTAATGCATTGAGAAATTAATGCAGTCAAAAATAATTAGTTTGAGAAATTATTGCATTAAATGATTATTGTAGTGAGAAATTATTGCGTTAAATGATTATTGTAGTGAGAAATTATTGCATTTAATCATTATTGTGGTGAGAAATTATAGCATAAAATGATTATTGTAGTGAGAAATTATTGCTCTGCAAAATTGTGATATTAAAATTAATGAGTTGAGAAATTATTACATTGAAAAAGTATAGTCTTAATAAAATTAATGCATTTAGAAATAAATTTGTTAAGAAATATTTTACTACATTAAATTAGTTATTAGCTTATCGCTTATTTTATCTTATCATCTTATCTCAGACCTTATATGTCCCACTGTTGTGCTTGAGCCTCCTCTACAGTGGGAGAGTAACTGACCTACTATACCACGCTGGTCAGACGTGTTGGTATAGGATTGGTACAGGAGAATAGTATCAATTTATTACTGCGCTTTGTTCGATGAACAGAAGAGCTGGCGATTTAAATCCTTATAGTAGGCCGCAATCTGAATGTACCCCATGTATAACAAAAATCGATAAACGGCAGTTACCACCTACCATATGTAATTTGCCTGGTTGTCTATCACTAAAATTAATATCAAAAAAAATACCTACTATTAAAAGAAAAATAAAAATGTCAAGTTAATTCCATCCCTGAGTTCACTTTTTTTCAAGATCTTTATGCATGAAAGAATATACATATTAATTGATATTAATATTTATAAACGTTATGTTGATACATAACGTTTTACTTGTATAAATTTAGACCCTCGAATCGTTAAATTTTAACGTTAATCCTAAATATCTAAAAGCGTACGTGAGTAACCGTCCACAGGTACGGTTCGCACTTGACCGTTCTGTATTTTTACTTCGAGTACAGGCCATGTGTTGTATAAACGGTGCTACATCAAAGAACAAAAGAATTAGACTCATGAAGAAAGTAAAAATAAAACGGATATATACAGGCTGATGTTTATTAATTACGTTATTTTTTTTTAATAGAGAAAATATAACGTCCTTTTTTGCACGGTTAATCAATACACCTTAAGAAATAAAGTAATACGAGATAGGATTGAGGTGGAATAGGATATAAGCCGCTTCTAACTCCTTTTATGTATGTCCATAAAGCTTCCCTAGTATAAACCTGACCAGCATAGTATATCAAGTTAATTTCCTTCTCATTATAAATTTCATTTTTTTTTTTAAAGATTCACTCACCACCCTGCCCTAAGGAAATATTCCTTGCACTGCGGAGGACTTAACAAACATGCAATTAACGTAGACAAATTACAACACACAAACTCGGAACACTTTGTGGGTCGCACAAAGTGTTGTCCTGCGTGATCAAACCAGTCGATCGCATGATTCTGGCACAGAAGGTCGGTATCTTAACCACTAGGCCATCTGTGCAGGCAAAATTAAACTTCTACATACATACATTATCATCACGCCATGTCCCTTGCAGGTTAGGCAGAGAGAACAGAGTGCCAGAGAACTCTATCTTTGCATACTTCACTCGCTTCCTCAACATTCATAATTCTCTTCATACACGCTCGCCGGTTTCGGAGACTCTTGACTCCACCTTCCTTTAGTACATGACCGATCTGGTCTAGGTAGGTTAGTCTCGGTCTCCCCTGGTACCTACATCCTTCCACTTTCGCATTGTATATCTTCTTAACCAGACGTTCGTTCGGCATTCTTTCCACATGTCCGAACCATCGGAGCATTCCCTTTCGCATCTTTACACCAATACTCTCTTTTGAGCCGGCTCGCACCTTGCGACCGTGTACAGGTATTTGCCGAAGCATCCATGCCCCGACAAAACCTGCACCAGTCGGAACGAGAGGGCTCCGTGCCGCCGCTCCATCCACTCGATCAGCACCGGCCGGAGGGCCTCTACGGTACGTACACCGAATCGAGGCCTCTCCAGCCGTGCTGTCCAACGGGCGATGGCATCTCGGCGGGCGTCTTCGCGCCAGGCGGCCAACTCGCTGGGCGACACAATGCCGCCCTCCTCGCGTATGCTAGACACCCGCCGGTAAAGCTCGGCGAGCATCTCCGCCTCCAGGTCCCACGGGGGTGTTCCGGCCAATACGCACGCTGCTTCGGTCGCCACCGTCCGGTATCCGCGAATAGCCCTGACCGCCATGGCCCTCTGTGGACGCCACAAGAGAGCCCTGAGTTGGGCGGGGCGAGACCTCGCCCACACGGGTGCGCCGTACAACGCCATTGAGCGGATCACCCCCGCGTCCAGCCGTCGACATTCCACGCTGGGTCCGCCCACGTTTGGCATAAGCCGTGAGAGGGCGGACGCCGCGCCGACGAGCCGGGGAGCAAGTCTGCGGAAAAGCTCCCGGAAGAACCACCGCCCGTCGAGCACCAGGCCCAGATACCTCATTTGAGCCTGAATGCTGATCGGGATGGAGTTGACGACTATCGAGGCGCCAGCAGGTGGACCGTTACGAGGCCCATGAAATAACAGGGTCTCCGTTTTATTAAGGGCCACCTTAAGCCCCAGCGCCTCGATTCGCCTGACCATCTCTTCGGTACCGAGAGTGGCCCGGCTTGTCGCCTCTTCTAGTGTCCTGCCCCGGGCTGTGACGAACGTATCGTCAGCGTAGCATATTAAGCCCAGCCCGGGGGGGAGACTCCCTCTCAACGCCCAGTCGTAACCGATATCCCACAGAGTCGGCCCCAAGTCAGTCAGCCTTACTCCACAGATTTGCCGCAGAGATCGCATTTCGACCCTCTGACCTAGAGCCAGATGCTTCTCCACAATGTTGCGCAGAGAGAATACTTGATCCATGCATCCCCTTGCACTCCTGAAACCTCCTTGTGTCTCACACAGTAAACCATCGGACACCATCCTCATTCTCATTAATTATATATTAAACTTCTAATTCACAAGATAAGAGATTTTAAACGAATTTATACTTAATAATGAAATGAAATGGAGTGATAGTCCACGTGTAATTAAAAAAATAAGCTAAGAAGTCACCAAGGGCGAGGCCAGAATTATTCTTTTGTACTAAACTCATAATATCAATTGCGGTTGCTAATTTTATGTGGTGATTATGTAATTATCCTCTGTTCAAGATACGTCTATATCTAATACGTTGATAACCTGATGGATAAAATTAAAATGATGGTGAAAGGCATACCAATACGTTAATCAATGGAGGAAACGCAAATCAAATCAAATCATGCATAAGCCTCATAGGGGCACTTACGTATTGTCAATTTTACATCATTTTTTTTTAATTATTTCAAATTAATCTACCACTGGATCGGAAAACGGCCCCAAACTGAGAAGAGCCGCCAAGAAACTCAGTGGGCTCATCATTTTTTTAATTATATATTTTTACGAAAGTGATTGGTTACATGTTTAATTTGTATTAACATCAGTGAGATGGACTTATTTTCTAAAAGTTATACACAAAATTAAACCAAAATATATATAAATAAAACAAAAAAAAAACAAAAATGGCTAGACCAGATCCCACAAGCGGCGCCCAATAACAAATTAACTACTAGAGCAGCCATTACGCCCTTAGCCACATTGGAGGGAAGTCAGAAACCCAATCCACGTAGCTACCATAAACAGAGACCTTTTCAGTGAGCATGACAACACCATAATCTATAAATTACAAACAGATAGCTTAGATAAATAAATACTTGTTAGGCAAAATACGCTATAATGTATAATTATGACAATACAAAAAAATACAGACTTCAGACGACAGTGAGGATCAACGTCAAAATATGAATCTGCGAGCATATGAATCTGCGAGCATATGAATCTGCGAGCTGAGTTAGTACTTAATAAAATTTCATATATACTTATATTGTAAATACTCGGAATGCTCACCTTATTTCGGGTTTTACCTAACAATGAATGTAACCCCATTAAATTTATCTAAGGGTCTCTAGCGGTTCTTAGGCTTCGTGCGAGCTCATTTGTTATTTTATCTCATTTGGTTTTTAGATAAAATGTTACAAACCGTCGTAGTGAGATTTTTTTTTCAGTTAAACATATTTTGCCTTGTTTAGTTATTTATCCATCATCTTTCGTTATTCATCATGTTGGTTCACCTATTCTAAGCTATTGTATAATTATACAATAGCTTAGATTGTGTTTTTGCAGCTACTATTCTTTTATAGATTTCTATGTTTTCCGCTTTTGTTGCCTTTTTTTTTTCCTGCAAGGTGGACCATGGATGTGGTCGCGCCCCGACAAAAACGTCCGGGGCGACGGAAGAGGCGGCGCGCAACCCCATGGACCCACCCTGCAAACTCCTCTCTTCGCCGTGCGAGCGGGCCACCGGTACCCGATCTTTGACTTCGGTGGCCCGCCCGGCGGTATACCCTTGCGGGTTCCTCTCTTGTCGATGCCCCGACAGCTTTCGCCGTCGGGGCGTCGTCCTCACGCGGTGGCCTCACGTCGGGTGACCGGACAAATCCCCGGTCCGATCACCCGAAGCCTCGGTTAGGGCGGCATCAGGCACAGATACTCGCGCCTGCGCCGCCCCGGCCACTGGCGGGCCCGGGTCCCGGGAATCCACCCGGACCCGTTCCGCGGCCTCCTTCTGCGAGATGACAGCCTCGCAGAAGGCGACGACCGCGTCCCAATTCCTGATGCTGTCGACTATCGCTTTCGCGATAGCCGGCAGCGTCAGGTCTGCACCGATGACAGCGACGAGGTCACAGCGTTGCCGGGCCCAGGTCACGCAGACCTCCAGCGTGTGTTGCGTCGTGTCCTCGTCACTGCCGCACTGGTGGCAGGACGAAGTCGACTCCCTCCTTGCGATCTTGTGCAGGTATTTGCCGAAGCACCCGTGCCCCGACAACACCTGCACCAACCGGAAAGAGAGGACTCCGTGCCGCCGCTCCATCCACTCCGTCAATACGGGCCGGAGAGCCTCTACGGTAAGAACTCCGTGCCTAGGCCTCTCCAGCCGCGTAGCCCAGCGAGCGATGACGTCTCGGCGGGCGTCCTCGCGCCAGGTGGCTATCTCGCTAAGCGATGGGGAGCCACCTGCGTCGCGCACTGAGGTCACACGCCGGTATAGGTTGGAGAACATCTCCGCCTCTATGTCCCACGGGGGTGTCCCGGCCAACACGCCTGCCGCCTCGGTCGACACCGTGTGGTATCCGCGGATGACTCTAACCGTCATGATTCTCTGAGGGCGGAAATGCTCCCAGAACGCCCATCGCCCGTCCAGCACCAGACCCAAGTACTTCATATGGGCCTGGATACCGATGTGGATAGAGTTGACGACTATCGAGGCGCCGATAGGCGGCCTTACACGGGGCCCATGGAATAGGAGGGCCTCCGTCTTGTTTAGGGCCACCCTGAGCCCCAGCGCCTCGATTCGGCTGACCATCTCCTCGGTGCCGAGAGTGGCCAGGCTCGCCGCCTCTTCGAGTGTCCTGCCCCGGGCTGTGACGAGCGTATCGTCAGCATAGCATATCATAGCATATCAAGCTCAGCCCGGGGGGAAGACTCCCTCTCAACGCCCAGTCGTACCCGACATCCCACAGAGTCGGCCCCAGAACCGACCCCTGTGGAACGCCGCACGACATGGGCGTCAGCTTGCCCACATCGTCAAGGAGCACGATGGGCCTGTAGGCCGACGGCGAATCCGGGGGCCGTCCTGGCTTTGGCAGTAGAACCAACCTCCCCTCCTTCCAGCACTCAGGGAACCGTCCAGACGCCAAGCAAGCGTTGTACAATTGCCTGAGGCGAGGCTCGAGGTGCTCGAGGAGCGACGTCAACACCCGGACTGGTCTTCCGTCCGGGCCGGGGGCTGTATTGGCGGAATGGATCCTCGCCACAGCCACCCCCACTTCCGACTCCGTCACGGGCGGAACACTATCGTCGGCCTCCCAGTCTTGATCTGGCGACGCCATGACCGGGGGCGTGTGCTCCCACTGCCGCGGAAATAACTCCTCGACCACCCTACAGAGGAAGTCAGGCTGGAGGGTCTCGGTGAGGGGAGGGCTCTGCGCGCGAAGCTTGTTCAGCGACGCGCGATATGGGCGACCCCAGGAGTCACGGTCGAGACCGTCCAGCATCTCCTGCCAACTCGCACCCTTGGCGGATCGGATGGCCAGCCGAAAGATAGGCCGTGCACTGCGGTACGCCTCATACAGCTGGCCCTCCCGCTCAGCGTCGTGGTGACGCCGCCGGCTGCGGGTGTAGGACCTTCGGGCACTAATGCACGCCGCACGAAGGTGACCGCCAGTCTTGGGGACCACCAGTAGACCCCCTGCCTCGGAGGTAGACGCCGCACCCTGGGCATGGCCGCATCGCAGATCTGCGTTAACGCACTGCGGATGCGGACAGTCTCAGCGTCCACCCCGTCCGCTGGGGGTGGTGAGGACAGCCACGTGTGAACGATGGCCGCCTCCGCCAGTAGGTTCCTGTCAAAATGACCCACAGCCCACCGCGGAATCGCGAGAGCTCCGTCCGCCCTGTGACCCCTACTGGAGCCCAATAAAGGTTAAGGTAAGGGTAAGGGAGATACACAAAGTCGACCCGGACAGAGATCCCTTTACCCGGGCAAGCCTACATTTACCAACCAGGGGGGCAGCCGGTGCCCTGGCTGGAGCGTGCTAAGAACAGAACAACCCATCTGCCATGCATCTTCTCGCCGCACGCCAGAACTTAAGATTCTGGGTGATTTCCGAATTCGAATGTACATTCGAAATTCTTTATAGAGGTTGTCTTCCTCGCGGTCCGAGCGGTTAAGCCAAGACCCTCGCTCCTGAAACTAAGACAAGCAAAGAATCAGGTTTACGATTTGTCGACGGTGGCACATGCCTGCCCAGCCCTCAAATGAATGAGTGACTGAGCCCGTCGCGAATTCGCGTTCGGTCACCCTCTACGAATAGAGGGCTAGGAGCGAATCAGGGCTTCCCAAACAAGGGGCGCCTAGCGCCAGATATTCGCTACGGGAGACAATCCTACAGAATGATCTGGGGGACTGCCGCCCGCACCCAGGGTACACCACGCGGAGGTTTCTGACGTCGTACCCCTCCGCTTTTGTTGCCTAGATTTTTTAATATCCTATTCGGATATTATGGATCGCATCACTTCCTTCAGTTTAAGTTGATTGACAGAAATGATGGTTGCTGTAGTACTTAGTTTGCGATCGTGTGCCGCTTGTGAGATCAGGTTCAGTCATTTTAGAAATATTATATCCCAGTTAATAGGGTTAATAGTTTCAAATTGTGTTATGTAACTTTGGCATTAAAAGAAGTTATTATTTAACTCGAAATGCGTACCACAATGCGGGTTAGGGCGTCCCCCGGAGGCGACGCGTACCGACCCGCCCCCGTCGGTACGAACATCGGCAGTTGCGGCGATGGGGGCCGCCACCCATCACGCCTTGCCCAGTTAGGCGAGTCGAGGAGAACGGAGTGCCGGGAGGGCACGTGGAATGTAAGAGGTTGTGTGGAAGGTAAGTTGCACGAGCTGATATCCGTCATGGCGGACAAACAGCTAGACGTGCTCTGTGTAACAGAGACCAAGCGAAGGGGCAGCGACGCCTGCGATCTTCCTGGTGGCGGGATGGCTCTGTGGTCTGGTGTACCACAGAGCGATCGAGCCAGCATGGGGGTAGGAGTGCTGTTGTCCTCTCGCTTGGCCTCAGGTGTGAAGGATTACGGAATGTATGATCCCAGACTTCTCTGGGTCCGTATAAAACTAGGTGTCACCAAGGTATTCATGGTTGTAGCATATGCTCCCGTAGGATCCTCGGTGGCATCAGACCTAGAGAAGTTTTGGGACAATGTTAGGGAAGTTCTGGATATGGCAGAAACCAGTGAACGCGTGATTGTATGCGGAGATTTGAACGGATGGGTGGGGACCAAGCGTCCCGACTATGAGGACGTACTTGGTCCATTTGGTGATAAGAGAGTGAACGACGCAGGTAGGCTCATAGCGGATGTATGCATGGAGAGAAACCTTATTGTATCAAACACATTTTTCCAACATAAGGACATCCATATGTATACATGGAGAAGGAATGAACAGAAAAGCATAATAGATTTAATTTTGGTAGACAGTCGCCTCCGAAGCAAAATATTGGACGCAAGAGCCTACAGGGGCCCCACAGTCGACACGGACCACTATCTCGTTATTGCGAGATTTATTGGTCTGTTCAGAAAGTGGAGGCACTGGCGAGAGCGTGTCCACTTCGGAGGGCTTGAAAGAATAAAGGTTGAAAGGTTGCACGAAGAGTGTGTAAGAGAAAAGTATGCAGAGGGTGTCCGAGAACGGCTGACGATGGCAAGCCAGCCGCAATCGGACATTGAAGAATGCTGGAGAGTATTGAAAGAGAGTATGGTAGATACAGCGAAAGAAGTATGTGGAAGTTCAAAGAAGCATAGAAAAACAAATGGTGATGCATGGTGGGATGCGGAAGTGGCAGCTTCCGTAGAGCAAAAGAAAAAAGCGTGGCTGGACTATGTCTCTTCTTTGAATCTGAATGACAGTATGAGTGAACAGAAGAAAGAAATATATCGGCAATGTAAGAATGACACCAAGGCCTTAGTGAAAGAGAAACGTGATAGAGCAAGTATGAGTGCAGAAGATAGGCTGACTAAAAACTTCGAGGGTAACACCAAACTCTTTTGGAGGGAGGTGAAGAAGTCTCGGGGTGGTTGGTCAGCCTTCAGAATGAATAAAATAAGGTCTAAAGGTGGAGACATTCTTACACAAACACAAGACGTGTTAAGCCGATGGAGTGAATATTTTGGCGATATGTATGCGGATGCTACGGTTGGCGCCGGTGTTGGATGTGGTTTAGTAGATCAACATTCGACAACGGCGTCCTCCGATGGCATCAGTATGGATGAAGTTGAATGGGCGATAAAAAGTTTGAAAAATGGTAAGGCAGCGGGCATTGATATGGTGTCTGCCGAGATGATCAAGCTTGGTGGCTCTTGTGTCTGGGAGGCGTTCCTGTTGCTCCTCAATTTATGTTGGAGCTCGGGAATGGTTCCCGGGGACTGGAATAGCGCAGTAATCGTGCCTTTGTTTAAAAACAAGGGTTCACGTTATGACTGCGCAAATTACAGAGCCATAAGCTTGACCAGTTTGGCAGCAAAAGTGTATGGAAAAATTATTGAAAGGAGAATGAGGATGGTGTCCGATGGTTTACTGTGTGAGACACAAGGAGGTTTCAGGAGTGGAAGGGGATGCATGGATCAAGTGTTCTCTCTGCGCAAAATTGTGGAGAAGCATCTGGCTCTAGGTCAGAGGGTTTTCTGCAGTTTTGTGGATCTGGAGAGAGCATTTGACACGGTTGTACGAAAGGAACTTTGGGACATTTTACCGGAGTATGGTATTAACGGTAAACTGCTACAGGCTGTGCAGTCCAGTTACATGGGCTGTAGAGCCTGTGTGCGGCTGGATGATGGAATGTCGCCTTGGTTTGACGTCAATATCGGCGTTAAGCAGGGGTGCATTCTGTCAGCCAGGCTGTTTATCATATATCTGGATAAATGTCTCCAAAGGTTGAATGATATGAATGTGGGAGTCCAGATGGGCGACTCAGTGGTCACTGCTCTGCTTTATGCAGATGATGCAGTCCTGCTGGCACAGTCAGCGATTGACCTGCAGACCCTAGTCGACACAATGACAGAAGATTGTAAGAAAAGGGGTCTACGCGTGAATGTGAGCAAAACCAAAATAATGGTCTTTGAAAGAGATAAAACCAGAACAGATGTAAGAGTAACAATAGGTAATGATGTACTAGAGCAAGTGGATGAATTTGTATATCTTGGATGTGGATTTAGCCGGGATGGAAGGTACACCACTGATATAGAGCGAAGAGTGAATGCGGGAAATAGAGTGAACGGAGCGTTGGGGCAACTTCTCGGCAGCCACCACCTCAGCCAGAAGGCACGTGTAGCAATACATAACGCAGTGATTGTCCCAACATTACTGTATGGAAGCGAGAGTTGGGTATGCAGAAAAGAGTATGATAGTAAAATTAATGCGGTCGAAATGCGATCTCTGCGGAAAATCTGTGGAGTTAGGCTGACCGACCGCATTCGTAACGACGACGTAAGAGAGCGAGTAGGTATGAAAGAGAGTATTGGTGTAAAGATGCGAAAGGGAATGCTCCGATGGTTCGGACATGTGGAAAGAATGCCGAACGAACGCCTGGTTAAGAAGATATACAATGCGAAAGTGGAAGGATGTAGGTACCGAGGGAGACCGAGTCTAACCTACCTAGACCAGATCGGTCATGTACTGAAGGAAGGTGGAGTCAAGAGTCTCCGAAACCGGCGAGCGTGTATGAAGAGAATTATGAATGTTGAGGAAGCGAGTGAAGTATGCAGAGATAGAGTTCTCTGGCACTCTGTTCTCTCTGCCTACCCTGCAAGGGATAAGGCGTGATGATATGTGTATGTGTGTGTATTATTTAACTTATTACATACATACATACCATCACGCCATGTCCCTTGCAGGGTAGGCAGAGAGAACAGAGTCCCAGAGAACTCTATCCTTGCATAGTTCAATCGCTTCTTCAACATTCATAATTCTCTTCATACACGCTCGTCGGTTTCCAAGACTCTTGACTCCACCTTCTTTCAGCACGTGACAAATCTGGTCGAGGTTGGTGAGTCTCGGTCTCCCCCGGTACCTATATCCTTCCACTTTCGCATTGTATATCTTCTTAACCAGACGTTCGTTCGGCATTCTTTCCACATGTCCGAACCATCGGAGCATTCTCTTTGGCATCTTTACACCAATACTCTCTTTCATACCTACTTACTCTCTTACGTCGTCGTTGCGAATGCGGTCGGTCAGCCTAACTCCACAGATTTGTCGTAGAGATTGCATTTCGACCGCATTAATTTTGCTTTCATGCTCTTTTCTGCGTACCCAACTCTTGCTTCCATATAGTAATGTTGGGACAAGCACAGCATTATGTATTGCTACACGTGCTTTCTGGCTGAGGTGATGGCTACCGAGAAGTTGTACCAACGCTCCGTTCACTCTATTGCCTGCATTCACTCTTCGCTCTATATCAGTGGTGTACCTTCCATCTCGGCTAAAACCACATCCAAGATATACAAATTCATCCACTTGCTCTAGTACATCATTACCTATTTTCACTCTTACACCTGTTCTGGCTTCATCTCTTTCAAAAACCATTATATTGGTTTTGCTCACATTCACGCGTAGACCCCTTTTCTTACAATCTTCTGTCATTGTGTCGACTAGGGTCTGCAGGTCTGTCGCTGACTGTGCTAGCAGGACTGCATCATCTGCATAAAGCAGAGTAGTGACCACTGAGTCGCCCATCTGGACTCCCACATTCATATTGTTCAACCTTTGGAGACATTTATCCAGATATATGATAAACAGCCTGGCCGACAGAACGCACCCCTGCTTAACGCCGATATTGACGTCAAACTAAGGCGACATTCCATCATCCAGCCGTACACAGGCTCTACAGCCCATGTAACTGGACTGCACAGCCTGTAGCAGTTTACCGTTAATACCATACTCCGTTAAAATGTCCCAAAGTTCCTTACATACAACCGTGTCAAATGCTCTCTCCAGATCCACAAAACTGCAGAAAACTCTCTGACCTAGAGCCAGATGCTTCTCCACAATGTTGCGCAGAGAGAACACTTGATCTATGCATCCACTTCCACACCTGAAACCTCCTTGTGTCTCACACAGTAAACCATCGGACACCATCCTCATTCTAATTTCAATAATTTTACCGTACACTTTTGCTGCCAAACTGGTCAAGCTTATGGCTCTGTAATTTGCGCAGTCATAACGTGAACCCTTGTTTTTAAACAAAGGCACGATTACTGCGCTATTCCAGTCCCCGGGAACCATTCCCGAGCTCCAACATAAATTGAGGAGCAACAGGAACGCCTCCCGGACACAGGAGCCACCAAGCTTGATCATCTCGGCAGACACCATATCAATGCCCGCTGCCTTACCATTTTTCAAACTTCTTATCGCCCATTCAAGTTCATCCATACTGATGCCATCGGAGGACGCCGTTGCCGAATGTTGATCTTATAGACCACATGCGACACTGGCGCCAACCGTAGCATCCGCATACATATCGCCAAAATATTCACTACATCGGCTTAACACGTCTTGTATTTGTGTAAGAATGTCTCCACCTTTAGACCTTATTTTATTCATTCTGAAGGCTGACCAACCACCCCGAGACTTCTTCACCTCCCTCCAAAAGAGTTTGGTGTTACCCTCGAAGTTTTCAGTCAGCCTATCTTCTGCACTCATACTTGCTCTATCACGTTTCTCTTTCACTAAGGCCTCGGTGTCATTCTTACATTGCCGATATATTTCTTTCTTCTGTTCAGTCATACTGTCATTCAGATTCAAAGAAGAGACATAGTCCAGCCACGCTTTCTTCTTTTGCTCTACGGAAGCTGCCACTTCCGCATCCCACCATGCATCACCATTTGTTTTTCTATGCTTCTTTGAACTTCCACATACTTCTTTCGCTGTATCTACCATACTCTCTTTCAATATTATCCAGCATTCTTCAATGTCCGATTGCGGCTGGCTTGCCATTGTCAGCCGTTCTCGGACACCCTCTGTATACTTTTCTCTTACACACTCTTCTTGCTACCTTTCAATCTTTATTCTTTCAAGTCCTCCAAAATGGACACGCTCTCGCCAGTGCCTCCACTTTCTGAACAGACCACTAAATCTCGCAATAATGAGATAGTGGTCCGTATTGACTGTGGGGCCCCTGTACGCTCTCTCGTCTAATGTTTTGCTTCGGAGGCGACTGTCTACCAAAATTAAATCAATTATACTTTTCTGTTCATTCCTTCTCCATGTATACATATGGATGTCCTTATGTTGGAAAAATGTGTTTGACACAATAAGGCATTGAACAGCCAAGGAAATATAAATACACAATCGCTCGCGAGGCAAATGAATCGGCGATCGCAGTTACAAATTTTCGAAGAGTATGCTGCTACTCATTCGTCTGATAAACCTCCGATTTTCATAACTCACAACGAAAAGAAAGAGTTAATTGGTTGAATATTGTACTTTTAATCGGTTATAATACAGCATTTTAACGCCAACATTGCTAATAGCTATATAACAAGATCAATTATTCACAGATGATCCGTTTATAAACTTTTTGGTAACGGGCCATTGTTACAAAGCTCCCCTAATTCCTTAATATTTTGACATATAGATTAGTATGTTAACGACAATTTTAATTTACAGTCGTTATATAATAGATATTAGAACTGCGTAATAATCTCAGCTCATATACGTCCTACTGTAGAGCTCGGATCTTCTTCACGATAGGACGGTAATTGACCTACTTTATTACGCTGGTCAGAAGGATTGGTATAGGGTTTTGTTTCAAGTTTTCCTTCTCTTACATAGAGGATATATGTAAATTTTTATCTTTTAATGATAATCATGGGCAAAAAGGCGTTTATGAATTGAATATCACGGAACAGGTAAATAAAATGTCTTTAATTCTATCCATCCATCAGTCTATTAACGTCCACTGTTAAACAAATGCGTCTCCAAGGTACGCTTGGCAAGCGGTTTGACAACCACAGAGGATATTATATTATAAGTGTCTCAGGAGAGTGATTCTGTTCATCGTTCTGATGATGCATTAACTGGGTTACACGTGTATCTTATCATCAAGGCGATGAAGAGGATTAAAGTCAGGCAAGCCGCCGGTCATAAAACTATTGCCAATAACTTTTTGCAATGTGTACGATGGAAGCAGAGTACATATTGCGTCGATCCCAAGTAAGTATAATAAGAATAGAAGAATGATGATCCTCAGTACCGTAGTGTACTTATCTTAATACAAGGTCACCTTAATCTAGTTGCGAATTGAAACTATTTTATATATAATATAATACTAGCAGACTCGGCCACGCGTTGCTGTGGCTAGGGTAGCCTCCGTAACACGTGGTGGTTACGCTAATAAATTGTAGCTTATATGAAACGTTTGTACGTTTAACATAGCGTCATCTATTAAATACTTACCCAATCCAGTCAACATATGCCGCCATCTGTTAGAATTGTTTGGAGATAACAGATAATTGTGACTGTCAAATAATAAACAAATAATTTGCAATAAAATAATATTGCGACTATAAATTGAGATGGAAGCTAATCCTATCTTTTAAGTTGGATGAAACTACACATGCTGTTTAAATTTCATTAAAATCGGTTACGTACTTTAGGAGTCCATCGCGGACAAACAACGTGACGCGTAATTTATATTTAAGAAGATATTCTATTTTAATGGGATCTTAAAAAAAATATTTTAATGTTACGGGGTTCGAATGGCCTAGTGCTGTCACAAGGTAAGTTTTATAACCAGATCTATAACGCCTAGTATCGTGCTAATGGAAAACAAAAATAAATCAATTCCGCTGTGAACGTATTAACCTATAACCATACAAGTATATATAGATAAATATATATAATATAGTATAAATACCAAAAACACCTGCCTTATAAAAAACTATCAAAATAATAACAACAGCCTGTATATCACGGGCCCCCAATAAAGCGGCGCGGGCGCAGCCGACTCCGAAACCGTTCATCGAACCCGCAACATCTGTTTCCTCGCACGAGCTCCGCCACACTGTCTTGCTCATTCATCGGAACGTTTTTTTGTTGTTTGAATATCCTCGAGAAATAAGTGCTATAAGATTTTAACACTTTTTAATGAGAAAATGTGGCGGCTTCGGTTTTCGTCGATAAGGGCGTTTTATTTAAAAATATACTATTTTTTATCACACTACTTACGGTTGTTTGTTTGACCGCGATATATTTATGTAGAACTGTGTGTGTATGTTGATTTGTTTATTCATAACTTCTAAACTAATCTGCTTTAGTTAATAAATTAACAAGTCACACTAAATACAATATGATTCCCGCTAGACAACATAAAAACCTAAATTAAACAAAAATGTTATTTAAACAATGATATATTGTCACCCCATAATTCTTACCCGTCGGTGATCGTACGAGACGACTATAACATCTATGCTATGATATAAAACGGATATAACATCTATGCGAGAGAAGGAAAACTCGAAACAAAACCCTATACCAACACGTCTGACCAGCGTAGTATAGTAGGTCAATTTATATTTCTTTGGCGTAACAAGATAAAAATATTTTCAAAATTTTTATCTTTCGCTTTATTCTACGTTTGCAGAAAAAAAACAACACTAACAATAGAAAAAAAAGGTATTTAACACATTGAAAGTTTTATTATAAAGCATTATCTAGTTAAATAAAGTTTATTTAAATATTACAAAATAAATAAATAACGTGAATACAGTTGTTAGTTCTCACGCAAACATACGTAGATGTCCTTACGTTTACTTTGTTGGTAACTTTTTTTGAAAAACGAAACTGTTGACTATAGCTAACTTTAGGGTGTCGGTTTTTCGTGACGGTGAGCGTGCGCATCGTAAAAATTTACTCTCATCATATTTCTCTAACGCGCCTAAAGATGTATAACTTCAAAAATAACACTGAGTATTAATAATATAATTTAGGGTGATAATAATGGCTCTTACTATTCATCATTATCATCGTCCTCCTCTTATCTTTATTACTATCTAACTGTCTTTCATTGTCAATATTGCAAAAGTTATTGTCAATCGTTTTGTGACCGATCATCTGCTTGACGTTAAACCTCCTTGGGAAGGTTATTGTTGAGCAGACAACATCAGATATAATTGGCCCAGGTTGATATAAAGCTCTTAGTTGTGTCTTAAGTCACGCACTAGTAACGTAAGGGTTGGTAGGAAGCGAAGTCGCTACAATATAACGATAAATGTATGTAGATAGTTGTTTTTTTATTTTATTTAATATCAAAAAAAATATTTATCTCAATATTATGTATTCTCCTACTCCTATCCCAATTACTTGGGGTCGATACAATATGTACTCTTCTTTCATAGTACATATTGTAAAATAATGATTTCTAATATTTAAGCGAGTATTTACACATTTGAAATAAAACTACTTTTACGGATTCACAAATACAAACGCGATAGAAACCGTAAAAGTAGTTTTATTTCAAACATTTTGTAAAAGTTATTGGCAATAGTTTTATGACCGGCCGCCTGCCAGACCCTCCTTGGAAATGTAATTGTTGACCAAACGGCATTAGATGGAATTGACCCAGGTCATTATAAGGCTCTTAGTCATCTTTTACGACATCCATGAGCAAAATAAAGGTTGGAAGTATTCGTAGCCGCTACCACACAACGTTTATATTGCATTTAAAATGTTTCCTAAAATTTAGAAGTTGTTGATTAAAATTAGCATTAGTCACCTAGCGATGGAAAAATCAAAATATATGAGATCAGATTTAGTTATATTACAAGTCGTCGAAGTATAGCTGTAGATCTGACCAGATAACTAGTGTAAGACAATTGCCGTTTTATTACAAAGCAGACATGGATTCAACAATGTTACTTATAAAAAATAAGAAAATAGTGATATTTATAAATAAGTATATATATATATATATATATATATATATCATCATCATTCTCCTACTCTTATCCCAAATACTTGGGGTCGATACAATATGTACTATTCTTTCATAGCATATTGTAGAAGTTATTGGCAATACTTTACCTTCTCTCGCATAGATGTTATATGCGTTTCATATCCCTTAGTCGTCTCGTACGATCACCCACGGGTGAGATATGGGTTGGTGAATAGTATTCTTACTCCGTCACCACACGGAAATGAAACTACATATATATATATATATATATATATATATATATATATATATATATATATATATATATATATATATATATATATATATATAACTCTATAATCCAATTAACAGCTACATGGGGTCAGTTAACCGTGTCAACTAGTTAAAATTCCTCATTAGCAAATTAACAAACAAAAAAAAAGTCTTGTTAAAACCATTGCTGTCAACACTCTCAGATAAACATCAACACTATAGAAGTACCCATAAAACAGACGGTACCCCATAAAACAGCCTAAACAATTAATATTTAAAACAGCTGACGGAATGCAAATGCCGACAAATTAGAAATGGCGCCGTCTTAATGTCGCCATTTTGTTGGCAACGTTTAAATCCAGGTTTTGTGTGTGAACTTAAAATTTTGATAGATTCTTAACATGAAAAAGAATGGTAAATCCTTGTAATATATTTTCATATAATAATAAAAATGTATTCTCCTAAATCTGAAGACTTTTTTTGTTTATATAAACACTTTAATCTCATAAATGGATTATATTTTAAATATTATTGGATTTTTTATTTAAAATATTATTGGATTGGATGGATTATCTTAATATATATAAATTACGTGTCACGTTGTTTGTCCGCGATGGACTCATAAAGTACTTAACCGATTTTAACCAAATTTGCACAGCATGTGTAGTTTGATCCAACTTAAAGGATAGGATAGCTTAAATGTCAATTTATAGTAATATTATTTTATTGCAAATTATTTGTCTAATATTTGACAGTCAAAATCATATGTTATATCAAAAGGATTTTAAAAGATGGTGGTATCTGTTGACTGGATTCAGTAAGTATTTAATAGATGGCGCTATCTTAAATGTACAAACGCTGCATATAAGCTAAAATTTGTTAGAATAAACAAAAAGTGTTACTGAGGCTAACCTAAGCCACAGCAACGCGTGGCTCGGTCTGCTAGTAATTTATATTTAATTTTATTATAAAAGAAAATATTATATACGATGAAGAGAAGGAAAGGGACTAAATGAAATTGTAATATCATAAAAGATGAAGAAAAACATTTGCGGTAGCACAGGACTGTTCTGAGTACCAACGTTGTGGTAAAGCTTTGTCCAAGAGTTTATCATATTTAGGTTGAATAGGCTATAACCTTACAAAAAATAGGAGAGATTTCCAATAAATGTTAGCAAATTGGTCAAAATATAATAACAATGATCGTCAACCAGTCTACGTAGTCGCTGTTGTCATAGCAACCGCTGAGATAAAAAATGATGTTCATGGATGGATGACTATAGATATTATTACTATTATTTATTTCTGATAATGTAATATCATCATCATCATTACAGCCCATAAATGTCCCACTGTTGGGCTCAGGCCTCCTCCGTAATGGGAGGGAAATTAACCTACTATACCGCGCTGGTCAGACGTATTATGCGCGTGTATGAAGATAATTATGAATGTTGAGGAAGCGAGTGAAGTATATAGAGTTCTCTGGCACTCTGTTCTCTCTGCCTCCCCTGCAAGAGATATGGCGTGATGATATATATGTATGTATGTATAAAATCTGGAAAACGGATATCCTGAGAAGAACGGCTGTTGATCAATATAGCTCGAAGAACTAGCACGTCGAATTGACAATGAGCAGGTCACATCACTCGTAGAACTGACAACAAATAGTGCCGACCACAATTCGGACGACGCAGCGTAAGACGACTCCTCACTAGGGGACCAACAACATCGTTTAAAATCTCAGGAAGCAGTTGAATGCAAGTAGGCCAGGACCGTTCTAAGTGACATTCTCTTGGGAAGGTCTATGTCGATCAGGAGACTTTACGAGCTGATAGATAGATGAATTCAAGACTGACAAATGACACTTGACAATACAAATATAAGTTCTTCTTTTTTTTATATATTGGCAATCAGCTACATATACGAGCTATTGGTGCCAGTGTCAAGTTATGAGTATTTTCACGTTTATAGTCTTTCAAGTTAGTCATTGTATAAGTCAAATTGTCGCCATTAACAGTGCAATGGCCACACTGTTAATGGTATCTTGTGGGAATTTGGATGGAAGACGAAAACGTTGTAAAGCACTTTTATATGATATTCACTACATCCCAGTAGCTCCGCCGCTTCACATTACATAAAATGCCATCAAAATTATCTAATATAACACGTTAAAACACTAAGATATCGAATATAATACAAGAGCACCACATGACGTTTTCAAATTCCCGTCAAAAGTCCCAAATATAAGTTAACTTCGAACATGGGACTTTTGACGGGAATTTGAAAACGTCATGTGGTGCTCTTATATTATATTCGATATCTTAGTGTTTTAACGTGTTATATTAGATAATTTTGATGGCATTTTATATAATGTGATGTGCGGAAATACTGTGATGTAGTGAATATCATATAATAGTGCTTTACAACGTTATCGTTTTCCATCAAAATTCCCACAAGATACCATTAACAGTGTGGCCATTGCACTGTCAATGGTGATAATTTGACTTAGACAATGACTGACTTGAAAGACTAAAAACGTGAAAAAATTTATAACTTGACACTGGCACTAATAGCTCGTATATGTAGCTGATTGCCAATACATAAGAAGAAGAAGAACTTCGAACATGATCAGATCTGTGACTTATAAGCACTCCCTAAGTCAAGTTCTGTCACATAAATACCATTGTTAGTTACAAGCTTTTTTATTTAGAAATTTTATGGCATAGATACAAAGATCATTATGCCAATTCTATTATTCTTATTTATCATGGCCACACTTTATTGAAAGTCATTGTCCGACAGTAAATCAAGCCGTTTTTATTGCTTACCAATCTATAAAAAGTTAATCTGGGAGTTTTGGCAAAACATAGAAACATGTAAACCATTGATAACTCATCAGCACTCTTCTGTGTTGCATTATATAAAACCTCTGCGTACAGCCGTCGGCACGTAGCGCTGGGTCCCTCCACATTCAGCATTAACCAAGAAAGAGCTGACGCATTTTTGAAGAGGATTTTGATAATTTGATGAATAATACCTTAAAATCTTGAATTATTATATAAAAATTGATTGCTGTTAGTTTCGCTAAAACTCGAGAACGGCTGGACCGATTTGGCTAATTTTGATCTTGAAATATTTGTGGAAGTCCAGGAAAGGTTTATACAATCCATTCTGGACAGGCTAAAGCTATTTAATACACCGCCTCCTTTCTTATCGATACAAAAAAAATATATTTATTCTAGATCTACATGTAATTATGCCATAATGCGTAATGAATCGAAAATAATAATAAAACTTCATTTACCGAGCATTTTTTTAATGATTACGGATTCCTTTTGTTTGTTTTAAGTTTTGTACAAAAGTTTGGGTGTTTTATTTATCGATGGAGGCAGTACGAAGTCTGCCAGGTACAGCTAGTATTGAAAAATTATGGATTTCTGATATAATACATTCCATATTACAAATGCAAACAGAAGTTAATTTGTTATATTTTCACGCCTAAACCTTGATTGAAATTGATTTTCAAAATTCTCTCATCAATTGGAAAGCTACATTAACAACAAATAACACAAACTATATTTTAACCTCGTATTCTCACGACAAATATTTTTATATTTTTCATTATTTGTATTTGATACATTACGTAGATTGTAACAAAACACTTGGATTCGAAATACTTTAGTCCTTCCGTGACCTTTAATACTGAAAAATATTTGACTTAAGATGAGCAGAGAGACGGCAGCCCAATTTGGGTAGTTGTTAGTTGGTAGAAAGCGGCCTGGCTATATCTCTGGTAAAAGGTCTATAGCCAGCGGTAATACATACCATCAAGTATATTGCATGCTCATTTGCCACCATAGGCAATCATCATCATTCTCCTACTCTTATCCCAACTACATGGGGTCGATACAATATGTACCTACTCTTCTTTCATAGTACCTACATATTGTAAAAGTGATTGGCAATAGCTTTATGACCGGCCGCCTGCCAGACGTTGGCCCAGGTCGTTATAAGGCTCTTAGTTGTCTTTTAAGATATCCACGAGCAAAGTAAGGGTTGGTAGTATTCGTAGTCCCTACCACACAGCAATGCCGTCATAGACAATAAAAAAGTAACAAGTCGTGGGGAAAGTTTTTAGTATTTAATTACAAAATATACTTTTTATCAAATAATATAATTGATTCTATATATACGGAGTTTAGAATAATTTTCAAGCGTCATCTTCATCATTCTCCTGCTCTTATCCGAATTACTTGGGATCTACGCAATATATAAATATACATATTACAAAAGTTATTGGCAATAACATTATAATCGGTCGCCTTCCTGACGTCAACCCTTCTTGGAAATGGAATTTTTGACCAAACGGCATCAGGTGGAGTTGACCAGATATAAAGATATGTTAATTTTCAAATATCCTTGTAATATAACCTATAAGCCGAACGAACGTCTCGTTAAGAAGATATAGAATGCGAAAGTGGAAGGATGTAGGTACCGGGGAAGATCGAGACTAACCTACCTAGACCAGATTGGTCACGTACTGAAGGAAGGTGGAGTCAAGAGTCTCCGAAACCGGCGAGCGTGTATGAAGAGAATTATGAATGTTGAGGAAGCAAGTGAAGTATGCAAGTATAGAGTTCTCTGGCACTCCGTTCTCTCTGCCTACCCTGCAAGGGATATGGCGCGATGATACGTATGTATGTACTTTATATCAAATAAAATAATTGATTCTATATATGCCGAGTTTAGAATAATTTTCAAACGTCATCTTCAACTTTCGCCAGCTCTTATCCATATTACTTGAGATCCACGTAAATATACATATTGCAAAAGTGTATTTATTGGCAATAGTTTTATAATCGGCCGCCTGCCTGACGTCTACCCTTCTTGGGAATGGAATTGTTGACCAAACTGCATCAGATGGAGTTGACCCAGGTCGTTATAAGGCTCTTAGTAGTCTTTTGCGACATCCACGAGCAAAGAAAAGGTTGGTAGTATTCGTAGCCGCTACCACACAGCAGTATTATGGCTGTCTGCCTGTTTAACACCAATTCATTTTGGGAACGTAATCGTTAGACAAGATGTCACCAGAGTTGACCAGATATAAAGATATGTTAATTTTCAAATATCCTTGTAATATAGAACAGCGCTTTCTAATATTAATAAACCATATCCAGACTTACAAATATTTATCTAATTGCCTGTTTGTTACAGACAGACAATCAGATAAACTGTATTATTAGTTAAATATGAATAATTCAGTATTCATTCTAGCATACTGAACAGCGAAAGCTTTAGGAGCGGACAAAAGTTATAATTCCAATGAAAACGGATATTATATTTTTAAATAAAAGAATTCTTTCTCATGAGTCAATTAAAATGTAGAATGTAGAATTGAGATTTTTGATAAACTTCGTTAGCAATTTTGAACAAATTAGAGACTTTATACTTTCCATTTATAGATTTTTACTTTTTTGGACGCTATGGAGAATGTCAATGTTGCAAGTATGATGGCGTGAAATAAAAAATAAATAATTTAATAATATATTAACTATCCGTCTAATGACAGAGTGAGAATACAATTCACCATCCCCTATCTTGCCAGTAGATGAACGTAAGAGACGACTGAAGAATATAGAAACGCTTATAACAAAAGTAAGAGAAGGGAAACTCGAAATAAGATCCTATACCAACACATCTGACCAGCGTGGTATTGAAGGTCATTGTCCCTTACATTATAGAGGAGGCTTGAGCCCAGCAGTGGGCCATATATAAGCTGAAATAATTATCATCATCATCTTGCTCTTATCCCAATTTAGAGTCGACGCAATATGTCATCTTTTTCCATACGATCCTATCAGACGTTATCTCTGCAGTCACTCCTAGACTATCCATGTCATGCCTCACGCAGTCCATCCATCTTTCATTTGGTCTTCCTTTACCCCTAAAGCCTTCAACATTCATACCTAAAACTTTTCTCACAGAATTACTATCATCCCGCCTCATCGCAAGTCCATACCATGTCAGCCGATCACTCCTTTACTTATCCGTCATTGGCGCAACTTTCAAACTTCCTCTAATGTGTTCATTTATTACGTTATCCATTCTTGTCACACACCACACATCCATCTCAACATTCGCATATCCGCTATATGCAGTCGTCTCTCATCCGTCTCTTTTGCATTTTTTTCATAAGCTAAAATAATCATGATGATGAATTAAGAATTGTTATAATTTTTTTAACCATGTGATGACGGAGCAAGAATAAAATTGACCTTTTTTTGCCTGTGAGCGTCTTGAAAGACGGCTAAGAGTTATAATATGCATACGACAAACAAGAGAAGAAAAACTCGATATAAGACCTTAAGCCAACTCGTGTGACTTGCGTAGTATAATAGTAGAGATTGTGGCAGAAGAGCTATTAATTATTATAATTAATAGCAATCAATCCTACTGCTCCTCTGAATCTTTCATTTCATTCATTCCATCTTAATGGGCAAATTATTAAAATACCGACAAATTGTCCTAGGTTCTCTCCAGTTATTGATGACAAGAGCCGTATATTAGCTCGCTTAGATGTGTACAAGTAGACTATAGAATCATGCGCCGTCACTGTTGTCGTCCCGTATGGATCGGGTGTGGTTAGACCACACAATTGCCTTTTTTTTTTCACGGTTAACTATTGATGCGTCTCGGCCTGCCAAATCAATCTGGGGTGACGGAAGAGGCGGCGCGTGAGCCCATAGACCCACCGTGCAAACTCCTCTCTTCGCCATGCGAGCGGGCCATCGGTACCCGATCTTTGTCTTCGGTGGCCTGCCCGGCACCATACTATAGCCTGCCCCAAAATAAAAGGTAGATAGTTCTCAGCGCTCACCCACAGTCCGGGTAAAGTTGTCATAGCCATCTGAGGCTAACAACTAAGACAAAAAAAAAAAAAAAAAAAAACCCATAATTTTCTTATGTAATTCTTCTCTTTCTGTGTAACAAATTAGCAATCTATTTTCTCGAAGTAAAGGCATCTTACATATTTGTGGGATTTACAAATTATTGTCTTAAGTTTGGAGTAAATGATAGGTATATGAAAATTATATATTTATGGAGTATCTCACAATGCCTTACTTACTTACTTCCTTAGTGCAACGTGCTTTTTTTATTAATAAATAAAATAATTCATTCGCTTGGTAGGAGGACAAATAGTTGTATAGGGTTAACAGTAGCCCAGTTTACCGTAGATTCTCTTTGTAAACCTTCAGATTATTTTTACAACTTTCATTGGCAAGCAAGGATGATAACATATTGAAATTCTTAATCCATTGCTACAAAAGAAATTTGCCTTTCACCATCATTTCAACATCTCGCATCATATCCATCCTATTATGGGTCCAAACCTCCTCCAAAATAGTAAAAATATTAACATACAGCAGGTAAATCAAGCTGGTTAAACGTATTGGTATAAGATTTTAGGTCCTATTTTCCTTCTCTTGCATAGATGTTATATGCATATAACCCTTAGTATTTTACACCAATAGGAAAGATAAGGAATAGTTAATTGTATTCTTACTTCGTCACCATACGGTTCCTCCGGTCATTCTGTCTTTATTATAATTGAAGTGATACTTCTAATGCGACTTCCAACAAGGTTGCGTTAAACGTTTAACGCAATAGCACCCGAACGCATGCGCGTAGTATACCTGTTACAGGCCAGCGCGAGCGTTAGCTACGAATAGCGTCCAATATTCCAACGCAAGAGGGAGAAATAAAGAAAGATACACAAGTAGGAGAGAGAAAGAGAGTGAGTCGGTAGATCCCAAACACATGCGCGTGGTATTCTTGCTATGCAGCGAAGTAAACAGTGTGAGCGTCGTGAAATTAGCTAAAATACGTACTTGTTGTTCTATTTTAATTTATAATAATCATTATTTTAATAGGTGGAAGTTTTTTCCTTCTGTCGCCAGTCCTCATTGATGCTTTTTTTAATAATTATCTAATTCTATGACAATTAATAGATACATATAATATTCAGTAAAACACTAATTGTTTTGTCAAATATCATCCGCGATATAAAGAAAAGGATGAGTCGCAAAGTCAATGATTTTGGGTGGTTTGAATATTTTTTTTTTTAATAAATAGTATACAGTATGACCAGTGGTTTGGTAAGCAGAATGACTAATCGTCCATACACAACAGGTGGTTAGCAGATGCATTGTTATAAATGTACCGATAGCAAATTAAATTTTATATTAATACTGAATAATTTTGTAATTCCCAAGAAGGGTTGACGTCTGGCAGGCGGCCGGTCATAAAACTATTGCCAATAACTTCTACAATATGTACTATGAAAAAAGAGTACATATTGTATCGACCCCAAGTAATTGGGATAAGAGTAGGAGAATGATGACTGAGCAATTTTGTAAAAAATATTTATAATTTAATGATTTCTAATGTTTACGCGAGTGTTACACATTTGAAATAAAACTACTTTAAAAATCAAATACAAACGCGATAGAATCCGCAAAAGTAGTTTTATTTCAAATATTTATAATTTAAAAATAACTAAAGATATATAATTTAAAAATAACGAGAATTAATATACTCGCTATTATGTCTACGTAATATATACTCCTGTCGTAGCTGGATAAAAAAGTTATTAGCAAAGGTTTCGTGACTGTCGTGGCCTAGGCCAGAAGGATTGGTGGCACTGAAGACAAAGATCGGGTACCGGTGGCCCGCTCGCACAGCGAAGACAGGAGCTGCACGGTGGGTCTATGGGTTCAAGCGCCGCCTCTTCCCTCACCCCGGACCGATTTGGCGGGGCGAGACGCATCCATAGTCCAACGTAAGAGAAAAAAAAGGCCAGGAGGATTGGTATATTCGTAACACAGCATAAAATCCATTATTAAATTGATTTATAATACAAATCATTCAATAACGACCATTAATATTATTAATTAAAATAACTATTAATTAAATATGTAAAATAAGTAATAAATTTGTTGCATTTAGTACAAGCCTTGTGGCTTCTTATATTAAGACTATCCTTCACATTACGTTTGAACCGCTAATATAATATATGATTTACTTGTTGATCTAACCTAATTATAAGCTAATTATATACAAAATATATCGTAACAAAATATTCTACTTTAATTTTTTTTATTGCTTATAGTGGCAAACGAGTAAGCAGCACACCTGATGGTAAGTGTCACTGCCGCCTATGGACCTTTGTAATACCAAAAGTATAGGCAGGCCGCTGCCTACCAATACGTAGTTCAGCTGGGCTTCCGGCTTTCTCGCTCACCGAACGAAGCGCAATAGCACAAAGCCATTACTCAGTCATCGAAATCCTCTTCAGTAACACGTTCCGCTACCAGCGTTTGGGGCGGTGCAGACGTGAATAACTGTGCCTGATGCCGCCCTAGCTGAGGCCGCAGGTAAAGGTACCCTGCCGGGCTGGCCACGGGTGTCAAGGAAGCGATACCAGTGGTCGGTCTAATGGGGAGGGAATACGGTGCCGTCCTTCCGTCGCAACAGACGGGAAGGATGGCGTGTGTCTAGACCATAGTCTACTAAAAGAAAAAAAAACAGTATAAATGAACTTCAAAAACCGGCTGTATATTGCAGGCCTCGATATATGAAAATCAAGAAAGGCAATTAATAAAAAACTAAACTTCAAATTACTGAATTTTTTTTTTCGTAATCGGGTATTTATAAATAATTAAGCATATTAAATGCTAAAAATTTCAGTAATTTGAATAACAAGGTTGTGTCATCGTTTAATACAATTCTAACTGCAAAGTTTGAAGTATTAAGCCTATAACAATGTGTAAACATTTGTAGGGTAGATGGCGCACGTCACCTTAGGACGTAAATATGATACGAAGTGAGATTTGTATGTCCTACAATAGTTCACGGTGGTGTAGTGGCAGCACGATTGGGCCGGCATCTCAATAGGCGCGGGTTCGAATCCCGCTTGTGACATCATTTTTCACTTCGTAATCGGGTATTTATAAAAACTAAACTGCTTAGTAATTAGTGCATATATATGTTATGAAAATTGGGTTCGTTTACATTTTTTGTTCGTCCATTTGGACAGGCAAAGGAAACATATCCCATACAGCCTATTGTAAACGAACAGCTATGTTTAGCACTACGTCAAGAATGGCACGAAATTTCAAAAGTATATTTTTTTTCTTTCATTTTCATTTATGACATTGATTAATAAATAGTAAAAAAAAATGAAATAATAAATTGACTAGCAAATGATAAATCAGTAATATAAAAATTACGAGGCGTGCACTTTTGGATTTTCCAAATAATTTATTTGTATAAATTGAATGCTTTCATGTTTTATAGCGTTCGAATCTCACCGTTCGGATCGCGGCGTTCTAACCGCCAAATCTAAACAAACCATTATCAAATAACAGACTGTGTAATCCCTAGAGTACTGATTAAAACGACCTCGCTGCATTTAATCTATACATACATACTAGGTACGATAGAAACTAGTATTCATAATCACTATTATCTCTTTGTTGTATCAGCCTTTGTAGTCGCATGTTGCGGTTACTGCTTAGCTATAGACAGCTTAAGCTTAACTAGCCTGTATTCGTTAGAATTTTACTTGCGAATCCTCTGTGGTTTCTTTTATATTGCTCGTAGGTCTGCTAAAAGATGACTAAGACGATTATTTCGACATGGACGTACTCTATCTGATGTCGCCTGGTCAATAATTTTTTTTTTAATGCTTATGGTGGCAAAGGAGCAGACAGGACACGTGATGGGAAGTGTCACTGCCGCCCATGGACCTTTCCAAACCAAGGGTATAGGGCTAGGCCGGTGCCTACCAATACAAACCCCAAACCCATCCCAGTTGAGCTGCCGGATCTCTCACTCACCGAACGAAGCGCATCAGCACATAGCCATTGCTCAGATGTCGATCTTCTGTGAGAGTGTGGTACTATCCCGGACAGACCGGCCCGCGGCTGTAGACAGAGAACTATCAACAGCGTGGTCCTACCACTATTAATTTCAAAAAGAGTTGACGTCAGGGTGGTAATAAAATTGAAGCAAACTTTTTTAATATGTACGATGGAAACGGAGTATTATATTACAGCGACGAAATATGTAATCTCTTCACCGTACATATTCCAAAAGTATGGGCAATGGTTTTATGGTTATCTGCCTCACCATTCTCCTACTCTTATCCCAATTACTTGGAGTCGATACAATATCTACTCTTTTTTCATAGTACATATTGTAAAAGTTATTGGCAATTGTTTTATGACCGGCTGCCTTTTTTTTATTTAATTTTTGCGGTGGACTATGGATGCGTCTCGTCCCGCCAAATCGGTCCGGGGTGACGGAAGAGGCGGCGCGTGAGCTCGTAAACCCACCATGCAAACTCCTCTCTTCGCCGTGCGAGCGGGCCACCGGTACCCGTTATTTGTCTTCGGTGGCCCGCCCGGATAACCGCCGCCAGACGTCAACTCTCCTTGGGAATGCAATTGTTGACCAAACGGCATCAGATGGAGTTGATCCAGGTCGTTATAAGGCTCTTAATCGTCTTTTACGACATCCACGAGCAAAGAAAGGGTTGGTAGTATTCGTAGCCGCTACCACACAGCAGTATTATGGCCGTCTGCTTGTGTGACACCAATTCATTTTGGGACGTAATTATTAGACAAGAGTCACCAGATGGAGTTGGTTCAGATCTATATAAAACTCTTATAAGAAAAGTGTTGGAGAATTATATTCTTGCTTCGTTATCATCATGATCACAGTTCACACATGTCCCACTATTGGGCTCAAGCGTCCTCCGTAATGGGAGGGAAATTAACCTACTATACCGAGCTGATCAGACTTGTTGGTATAGGATTTTTGTTACGAGTTTTCCTTCTCTCGCATTGATGTTATATGCGTTTTATATCCCTTAGTCGTCTTAAGATCACCCACAGGTAAGATAAGGGTTGTTGAATTGTATTCTTATTCCGTCACCACACGAATAATTACTTAGTCATCACGAGAAATAAATTTTAGAATTTCTTTTTTTATGTCGATATTATCAGTTATGTCTAGACAGTATTATTACACATGGTGTTAGATTGTATAAGGAAGTACACATGCAGGAATTACAATCAACGGGTTTGTTTATGTAATCATTCCTGACAACCGACAGCAGGGGTTCACAACCTACTTGGCTTTCAATTAATTCAGTATATATAAATTACTAAGATTTTAAACATTTAACATGCTAGATTTTTTTTTGGGGACTAATACCACCACTGTAATTCCTGTAAGCCAGTATACACAATGGTATCCGAGACACAGAGAGAAAAAGACACCGAGGTTTGACCCTCGGATAATCCCAGGAAACGCTTTTAATTGTCTTGGGACCTACAAGAATTTCAATTAGAGAAGAAAAAACAGGAGGTGTAGAAAAAGTGCCACTTCCCTCCTTTGCAAAGTAGGAGACATGAAGCAAAAATTGGCTAGTAGGCCAATACATAACAGGTGTATGGTAGTGGCTACGTATATTACCAATCCTTACTTTGCTAGTGGATGTCATAAAAGACGATTAAAAGCCTTAAACGACCTGGACCAACTCTATCTGCTGCTGTTTGGTCAACAATTACACTCTCGAGGAAACAAATTACACCTAGATTTAGAACAACACTTTGTGGATCGCACAAAATATTGTCCTGCGTAGGAATTAAACCCACTACACTGGCACGGAAGGTCTGTATCTTAAACACTATGCCATATATGCAGTCAATGAAGATAGTAAAATAATATACAGTCCATTCTTAATAAATAAAAAATAATTTTAATGTTTATAATTAGTATACATATTTGTGATTTATACATTGCTTGTAGATATTTATACATTTTTTTTTTATTTTGGTAGGCTATGGTTTGGACACACGCCGTTCTTACCGTCCAGGTCGACGGCCCTGCGCGTCGACCTATAACGTACCGTATTCCTTCTCCATCGTCATTGGGCTGGCCGTTGGTACCAATTCCTTGACATCCGTGAATATCTTTATACACGAGATAAACTTCTGTAATAGGTACTTCTGTAAACTAAAAGCTTCTTTTCCGTGTGGCGACGGAGTAAGAATACAATTCACCACCCTAACTTACCCATGGGTGATCGTACGAGACGACTAAGGGATATAAAACGCATATAACATCTATGCAAGAGAAGGAAACCTCGAAACAAAACCCTATACCAACACGTCTGACCAGTGTGGTATATATAGGTCACTTTCCCTCCAATCATGGAGGAGGCTCGGGTCCAATAATGGGACATATATGAGCTGAGATATAAGCTAAAAATTTGTACTAATTTGAAACTTCCATATGCTCCCTCGAGCTCATATTTGTCGATTTTAGGTACAAATATAAAAATGTTTTTATACTCTGGTTGTGTGTTCATACATGACAGATGCGTCGCACGTGTGGCCTGCGCGTGCGCGTACGCAACTCAATCTGTTACTGGATCTTATACAAATATATCTTTGTATATCAACCAACTAATAACTAGTGGATCTCTGAACTATAGATCACGCAAGCCTAATAAAGGCTTGTGATATTTTTGAATAAAACACGATTTTTTATGGATTTCATCTCATTTATTTTTAACCGACTTCAAAAAGGAGGTTTTATGTTTGATATTTTTTTTGTCCATGTTGTGATGGATTAAGAATACAATTTACCACCAATATTACCGATATAAAATGCTTATAACATCTATGCAAGAGATGGAAAACTCGTACCAACACGTCTGACCAGCGCAGTTTATTGGGTAAATTTCCCTCCATTACGGAGGAAGCTTGAGCCTAACAGTGGAACGTGTATGAGCTGAAATGATAAATGATGAGGGTTTTATTTCGAGATTTCCTACTTTTACAATAATATTACACAATCACAATGACAGAAGATTGTAAGAAAAGGGGTCTACGCGTGAATGTGAGCAAAACCAAAATAATGGTCTTCGAAAGAGATGAAGCCAGAACAGATGTAAGAGTAACAATAGGTAATGATATACTAGAGCGAGTGGATTAATTTGTATATCTTGGATGTGGATTTAGCGGAGATGGAAAGTACACCATTGATATAGAGCGAAGAGTGAATGAGGGAAATAGAGTGAACGGAGCGTTGGGACAACTTCTCGGTAGCCACCACCTCAGCCACAAGGCACGTGTAACAATACATAACGCAGTGCTTGTCCCAACATTACTATTTGGAAGCGAGAGTTGGGTATGCAGAAAAGACCATGAAAGTAAAATAATGCGGTCGAAATACGATCTCTACGGAAAATCTATGGAGTTAACTGACCGATCGCATTCGTAAAGATGACGTAAGAGAGCGAGTAGGTATAAAAGAGAGTATTGGTGTAAAGATGCGAAAGGGAATGCTCCGATGGTTCGGACATGTGGATAGAATACCGAACGAAAGTCTGGTTAAAAAGATATACTATGCGAATGTGGAAGGATGTAAGTACGGGGTACACCGAGACTAACCTACCTAGACCAGATTGGTCACGTACTAAAGGAAGGTGAAGTCAAGAGTCTCCGAAACCGGCGAGCGTATATGAAGAGAATTATGAATGTTGAGAAAGCGAGTGAAGTATACAAGGATAGAATTCCTTGGCACTCTGTTTTCTCTGCCTACCCTGCAAGGGTATAGCCCGATGATATGTATGTATGTATGTGTATGTACAATAATATTATATGTAGATATTACTGAATCTATTTTTATTTA
Source organism: Lymantria monacha (assembly GCA_905163515.2). Classification (NCBI taxonomy): domain Eukaryota; kingdom Metazoa; phylum Arthropoda; class Insecta; order Lepidoptera; family Erebidae; genus Lymantria; species Lymantria monacha. The sequence continues at coordinate 4,299,282 of LR991107.1, read as the reverse complement.
TTAAGTAATCTGTGGTTATACTCACAGGAAAGTATCTGCTGGTGACCATTGTATTCTCACTTTCTCACCAAACGGGTGCTAATTAGTTTATAATGAAAATAATCCTATGTTTGAATATACATATAATCAAGCAGAAAAACTTAAGTCAGATATTCTGCAAATTGATTGAAGTTTCAAAAATTCTTTCAAGTTCAAAGGGCAAACTCGAAGTTTAGAATTAAGTCCGGCTATCGCCACCCTCACATCCTCTAGGCTAGGGTTTTATTATTGCCTATTACGTCACATCGAACCCTCCTAGGCAAAAACGGAAAGATATAAATAAAAAAAATATAGAAAGACAATGCTTAAGATTCGTTTCCTGATGCAAAGTATGTTATTTTATTAATCAATAATCATTTATTATACTGTTCTCATCCCACTTACTTGAGGTGGACATAATATGTACTCCTCTTCCATTTTACATATTGCAAGAGTTATTAGCAGTAATTTTATTACTGACTCGACACTTATTGAAATGTAATCGTTGATGAAACGGCATCAGGTGAAGTTGGTTCAGGTCGAGCTCTTAGCCGTCTTTTACGATATCCACAGTGATAAGGCCACAACGTTGACAGTTTTCTGTCTACAGCTGAGGGTCGGTCCGTCCGGTGTAGTACCACTCTCTAGCAGAAAATCGATGTCTGCAATATGCTGTTGCACTTAATTCGATAACTAACAGAGCTGGCATGCCAATTTTTAGTATGTGGGTTTGGGGTTTTAATTGGCAGAACTAGCTGTACCCCTGATATTGAAAAGGTCCAGGTAGTAACACTTACCATCAAGTATACTGTTTGCTCATTTGTCACCATTATATTATATGAAGTACGTAGTAACATCCCTACTAATCCCTACTAATATATAAATGTGAATGTAAGTTTGTTTGTTACGCTTTCACGCTAAAACTACTCAACCGATCATCATGAAACATTGTACACATATTCTTGGAGGTATTTAAAGTAACATAGGATACTTTTTATTAAAAAAAAATCAAAATTTTTATATGAAAAATAAAAAAATTGTTTGTCAAAAATCTCAAAATCTAGCTTCTTCAACGCCATCTAGCAGTCCAGTAATGAAGTTCCAACCCTAAGTATTGTAATACCGTTGCACTGTATTACCGACGGTCAAAAATAAAAATAGGGGATCAAAAACTTTAGGAAAGTAACCTTTTACGCGGGCGAAGCCGCGTGCAGAAGCTAGTATTATATAAAATTAAGATTTAAGCTGGATTGTGTAATAGTGTGAGTAGGTAAAGTTAAGAGCATGAGTGTTCTGTCTCCTCCCGGTAACAACGGAAGACCAGCGCTGGTCGTCTGCGGCCAGCATTATGCTGAGTTGAGACCGGATTGTGGCAACAACTAATCATTTTTTTATTATTATTATCTATTTATTTTACTTGTGCTGGTATCTGTCATAAATAAATCATTTCATTTCCTTTGCATTATAAAATTTAAAAAAAAAAAAGTGTGTGTGTCAGCTTCGACTGACGACTGAAGTTTACTCCTTAAGTACGGTTATCAAAACAGGCGCAAAAAAAGGCATTTGACTAAAAATAATATATATACATTTGTTTACATTTATTAAAACTGTTCAGTGAAGTGTTATCTCACGTCAGAAAGTGAAAGGTGCGTAGAATAGGTTGCGCACCAAAAATGTAACAAGGTCATTCGATCACTAGATTTTACTCCTCAATTTTTTCTCATACTGGGCGCCTTATATGAAAATCGATTCTTAAGGAGTAAACTCCAAAAATGGCACTGGTACAGTTTACTATTTTACGCCGTTATAAAATTATAATTACATATATATATATATATATATATATATATATATATATATATATATATATATATATATATATATATATATATATATATATATATATATATATATATATATTCTAGTTTTGTTTCTACAAATTAATTGATACAGATAAAAAGAAAATTCATGACTTCATTCTAAGTAAATTTTTAAAAACTCAACAATAAATTATCATACGAAAATCACTACGTCCACTAGAAGTATGACTGACCAGAATGTAAACAAAATTCACAATCTCATTTTCATTGGTAGTCCGCTTGACGTGAAATGCCCCATATCATCATCATTCATTCTCCTACTTTTATCCCAATTACTTGGGGTCGATACAATATGTACTGTTATTTCATAGTACATACTGTAAAAATTATTGGCAATAGTTTTATGACCGACCGCCTGCCAGACGTCAACCCTTCTTGGGAATGTAATTGTTGACCAAACGGCATCAGATGTATTTGGCCCAGGTCGTTATAAGGCTCTTAGTCGTCTTTTACGACATCCACGAGCAAAGTAAGGGTTGGTAGTATTCGTAGCCACTACCACATATATACAGTTATAACAAAGCATAATATATCTTAATATATATAAATTACGTGTCACGTTGTTTGTCCGCGATGGATTCATAAAGTACTTAACCGATTTTAACCAAATTTGCACAGCAAGTGTAGTTTGATCCAACTTAAAAGATAGGATAGCTTAAATCTCAATTTATAGTAATATTATTTTATTGCAGATTATATGTCTAATATTTGACAGTCAAAATCATATGTTATATCAAAAAGATTTTAAAAGATGGCGGAATCTGTTGACTGGATTCAGTAAGTATTTAATAGATGGTGCTATGTTAAATGTACAAATGCTGCATATAAGCTAAAATTTGTTAAGCTGAATAAACAAAAAGTGTTACTGAGGCTAACCTAAGCCACAGCAACGCGTGGCTCGGTCTGCTAGTTATATAATAAATGTTAGTTCCAATGTGATGCGTTTCAAACTACAATATAATATACTTAATTCGCAAATATAATAAGATTATGGCTGGACCAGATCCATTAAGCTGCTCCCGATCACGAGTTACCTAATAAACCAATCTATTCGTAACCCCCTACACGTGAAACTTATTAACAAAGGTAGACAACACCCGATGTAGACACCCGAAAGCGTATACTCTATTTAAAATGATAGGGAAAACTTTAAAAGATTAAAATAAAACTATTTTACGGATTCTATCGTTCATGGTCACGGGAAGATACCGTGACAAACGTTGTAAAGTGTTCAAAACGTCGGGAAATTATTAATCAAATACAAACGCGATAGAATCCGTAAAAATAGTTTTATTTCAAATGTGTAATAAGTATTTAAGAAGATATACAATGCGAAAGTGGAAGGATGTAGGTACCGGGGGAGACCGAGACTAACCTACCTAGACCAGATTGGTCACGTATTGAAGGAAGGTGGAGTCAAGAGTCTCCGAAACCGGCGAGCGTGTATGAAGAGAATTATGAATGTTGAGGAAGCGAGTGAAGTATGCAGGGATAGAGTTCTCTGGCACTCTGTTCTCTCTGCCTACCCTGCAAGGGTAAATGGCGTGATGATATGTATGTAAGTAATACTCGCGTAAACATTAGAGATCATTATTTAAAAGTATATTTAAAATTGATGGCTACATCGATAAAATTTCTTAAATATATATATATATATATATATATATATATAGCATTTATAACTAAAATAACATTAAATAATATACATGTTGTAAAGAGCGATAGAATACCGACATACCTTGAGTATGGTACAAATGAAATTATATTACTAAGCGCTTTGTATAGCCACGTTATATGAACGTTAGTGATGGGATTAACGGTCAATATGTTTTATAAACGAATACGTTATTTTTTTAATCAATTTATACTAAAAAAAATCGGCCAAGTGCGAGTTCTACTCGCACGCGAAGGGTTCCGTATCTATAAAAACCTCTTTTATTGTATGGGAGCCCTCTTAATTATTTATTTTGTTTTATTTTAATTAATTATATTTAAAGAGAACATAAAACTAAATATTCTGTGAATAGTTAAAGCGTCTACCTGTCAACGTTATTAGTATCGAGCAAGAAACGGTAAAAAATCAAATTTGATGTATGGGAGCCCCCCTTAAACATTTATTTTATTTTATTTTTAGTATTTTTTGTTATAGCGTCAATAAAAATACATCATCTGGGAAAATTTCAACTGTTTAGCTATCACCGTTCTTGAGATACAGCCTGGTGTCAGATACAGTCTCAGTCATAGGGTCCCGTTTTTATCCCTTGTGTACGGAACCCTAAAAAAAAACTTATACAATTTATATTAATTTCTATGTTTTAATAATTTTTATATTATAGTCGTTATTAATTTCTATGTTTACCATTTAATTAAATATGTTTTATATAAGTTAGACAGAATATAAAACTAGTTTTATGGATTCAATCGCGTTAGTATTTGATTCTTATTTTCCCGAGATTTTAAATGGGAGAACTCCTACCGTAACCATGATGACTGTAAAATGTTCGAAATGCCGTGAAATTAAAAATCAAATACAAACGGGATAGAATAAAACTAGTTTTATTTCAAACGTGTAAGATCAGAAAACATTTGTCATAATATAATATTATTCATCATCATCAATCATTCTCCTACTCTTATCCCAACCATTTGGGGTCGATACAATATGTACTCTTCTTTCATAGTACATATTGTAAAAGTTATTGGCAATAATTTTATGATCGACCGTCTGCCAGACGTCAACCCTCCTTGGGAATGTAATTGTTGACCAAACGGCATCATATAGAGTTGGCCCAGGTCGTTATAAGGCTCTTAGTCGTCTTTTACGACACCCACGAGCAAAGTAAGGGTCGGTAGTATTCGTAGCCGCTACCACACAGCGAGTATGCTTATAATATGTTATTATTCATTACACCGGCACACAAAAAAATAAAAGTTCTCTGTACTTTTGACGAGACCCATATATTTTTATGTATTTTGACCCGCTGAATCCGAATATGATGAAAATCGGCGTTTTCAGTGATGCAAAAATTTTTTTTGACATAAACCAAGCATGATTTTTATGTATTTTGATCCGCTAAATACTTGTCTGAAGTTTATTTGGACCATTAGCCGTTTAAAGTCTAAGTAAATTTCAAAAAACCTTCAGTAATTGTGAAAAAAGCCAATAATTCCAGATATTGTGATAAAAATGTTTTTGAAAGATCTGATTTTATTTTAAGTTTTACGTCAAAAAATTTTTTATTTATATATAACAGAGTGGATAATATGTTTTTATTTATTTATTTTTATAAACTGATTTTTTTTATTTATTTTTATAAATTGATTTTTATTTTAGGGGTTTTTTGCCATTTAGAGATGTCTGGGCCATCGAAGTTCAATATATATATGTAGCAGATAAATATACATAAAAATCATGATTTATCTAGCTCTATAATTTTTTTTTATCACCATATCTAGAATTTTTGGGTTTTTTTCATAATTTCTGAGGGTTTTTTGAAATTTACTTAGACTTTAAACGGCTAATGGTCCAAATAAACTTCAGATAAGTATTTGGCGGATCAAAATACATAAAAATCATGCTTGGTTTAGGTGAAAAAAAATTTTTACATCACCGAAAACGCCGATTTTCGTAATTTTTTCGATTTTTTAAAGTTTTCTCGAAATTTTGAGGGTCTACGGGTTAAATGGACCTCATATTCGGATTCAGCGGGTCAAAATACATAAAAATATAGAGGTCTTGTCAAAAGTACAGAGAACTTCTTTTTTTTGGGTGCCGGTGTTATCATTTAAAATATTCACTTTTAATTTATTCATGCTATTAATTGACAACTGTATCAGACTTTGACTAAAATATTTTTTTTTTTTGGTTTTTCAAATAGTGGTAGGACCACGCTGTTGACAGTTTTCTGTCTACAGCCAACTCCAATAATTAAAATTAACCCAAGGTTTTGATAGAACAAAATTCATTAGTGGAAGGACCACGCTGTTGACAGTTCTCTGTCTACAGCCGCGGGCCAGTCCGTCCGGGGTAGTACCACACTCTCGCAGAAGATCGACGTCTGAGTAATAGCAATGTGCTATTGCGCTTCGTACGGTGAGCGAGAGAGTCGGGAGCCCAACTGGGTGGGTTTAGGGATTTTCTTGGTAGGCAGCGGCCTAAGCTATACCCTTGGTATAGCAAAGGTCCATGGGCGGCAGTGACACTTACCATCAGGTGTGCTGCTTGCTCGTTTGCCACCAGAGCAATAAAAAATACTTTTGCTGTGGATGAACCTAAATAAATAAATCATTATTGTCATCTCAGCTCATATAAGTCCTACAGCTGGGCTCGAATATCCTCCACAATAGGAGGGAAAATGCAAATGCTATATCTAAGACGTATATAATTCGGAAAGGAACTGTTTCTTAAGACACAGGTAGTAATTCAAGAGGCAGAGACACAGACACAGGTAGTAATTCAAGAGGCAGAGACACCCATGTACAAGAGTCAAATGTATTTGTTTTTCAATAAAAAATATTATTAAAGATTTATAACACCAACAGGTAAGATGAGATGGTGAATTCTATTCTTACTCCATCACCACTCGGAAATAAATTACGATATTAATTTTACAAATGAAAAATTTATATTTAAAAGTCAAGTATTCCCATCACTACGCTATGTATACAAGATGAGTTTTTGAATCACCCCATTACATACGATGGGGCGCATTCCTCGCAGGGGTGGAAATCAATTACTGGGGTGTGCCGGCGAGGGTGTCTGCTAGAACGCAAGTAGGTTACGTCTTACGAACATAGATTCCCTTCAATATTTTCAAGACTTGTGTCAACACAAAATCTTTAGCTTACCTATTTTTGTTTCTTTCTTTTTTTTTTAATATATTGCTTCAGGTAGATATAACAAAGGGGATTCGATGTTCCTCTCAGTATGGCTTAATATTTGACTTAAGAAAATAAAGAATCAAGTTGATTTCTTTTTTATAGTTCTGAATAAGTCGAATTTGTAAGTATTGTTTTTCCTTATGCGTAAAGAAGACAAAATATCATCAACTATTATTTTATACTGGGAGACGTTTAATTCAGCAAAGTATACAAGACAACGAGAGGGTTAGGCAGCAGTGTTCTCTAAACTTGTAATACTTTTTTTTTGATAGGCTCTGGACACAAGCCGTCCGTTCCGCCCGGGACGACGAATGGACGGCGCATGGCCCCATAACCCACTATACTCCCTCCCCATCGCCACTGGAACCGCTTCCTTGACATCCGCGGCCACCCCGGAAGCTTGTAATACTAACCAAGACTACCAGCACTTATATACGTCTTACTCTTGAGTTTAAGCCTCCTTCACAATAGAAGGGAAACAGACTTACTGCCACGCTTGTCAGCCGTTTTGTTATAGTAGTTTATTTTGAGATTTTCTTCTCAGATTTTATCATCATTACTTATCCTCCTGCTCTTATCCCAATCACTTGTGGTCGATGCAATATGTACTCCTTTTTCCTCGTACATATTGCAAAAGTTATTGGCAATAGTTTTATGACCGGCCAGCTGCCTGACGTCAACTATCCTTGAGAATGTAATTGTTGATCAAACGGTATTAGGTGGAGTTGGCCCAGTTCGATATAAAGCTCTTAGTTGTCTTTTACGACGTCTACAAGTAAGGTTTGGTAGTATTCGTAACCGCTATCACACAGCAATCACAGATATGATATTATATTAATCGTCTTTTACGCCAATGGATATTGACGACCATTCGGTAAGGATATCGTGAATTGTTATTCTTATTCCGTCACCATACAGAAAATTAATTTTAATATTAATAAATAAATACTAATATATAATAATAATAATCTTTATTAAAGACTAAATACATATGTGGTGTCGTATGTGGCTTTCCATGTGGTGATGAAGTAAGAATACTATTCACCACCCGATATCTTACCCGTGGGTGATCGTACGAGACGACTAAGGGACATAAAACGCATATAACATCTATGTGAGAGAAGGAAAACTCGAAACAAAACCCTATACTAACACGTCTGACCAGCGCGGTATAGTAGGTTAATTTCCCTCCCTTTACGGAGGAGGCCCAAGCCCAACAGTGGGCCATTTATGGGCTGTGATGATGATGACAGTTTTACATGGATGTCTATACCTCTTGAATTAGGTAATACCTATATTTCAAGAGGCAGTTACTTCCCGAAATACATAAATCATAAACAAAGTATTATTTTACAATAACATAATTATAAGTAGTATATTGTAAGTACATATAGATATAATACACTGTACACAAATAAAATAAATAATTCAACATAAAAATGATCGATTATTGCTTGTCTTGATTCAGTTACAAGGTTGAATGTATATAATGAAAGTACTGTAACTTTCATTCAAACTTATTTAAAACTTAACTGTGTTAATTTTATTTTTATTTTTCACATACATACATATTATCACGCCATATCCCTTGCAGGGTAGGCAGAGGGAACAGAGTGCCAGAGAACTCTATCCTTGCATACTTCACTCGCTTCCTCAACATTCATAATTCTCTTCATACACGCTCGCCGATTTCGGAGACTCTTGACTCCACCTTCCTTCAGTACGTGACCAATCTGGTCTAGGTAGGTTAGTCTCGGTCTCCCCCGGTACCTACATCCTTCCACTCTCGCATTGTATATCTTCTTAACCAAACGTTCGTTCGGCATTCTTTCCACATGTCCGAACCATCGGAGCATTTTCCTTTCGTATTTACACCAATACTCTCTTTTATACCTACTCGCTCTCTTACATCGTCGTTACTAATGCGATGGGTCAGCCTATTTATTTTATTCTATATTATATATTTTTATTCTGTAATTAAAACTTTCCGTGTGGTGATAGAGTAAGAATACAATTCACCACCACCTATCTTACCCGTGGGTGATCGTAAGAGACGACTAAGGGATATAAAAACAAAACATAACACACAACAAAAAATACCAACACGTCTGACCAGCGTTGTATAGTAGATCAATTTCCCACTCATTATGGAGGAGGCTCGAGCCCAACAGTGGGACATATACGAGTTGAGATGATGATGAAATAATTAGTATTGTGTCTGCTTTGTCTTCTTGCCGGATCTTTCTCACTGTGGCCGCGTTCCGATCCGGTGGTAGCATATACATTTGTTAGTTTTTAATCTAGTAGGTAAATTGTCGCAATATATTATAATCATCATCATCATCATTTCAGCCTATTGCCGTCCACTGCTGAACGTAGGCCTCCCTCATTTTACGCCAGAGAGTGCGGTCCTGTGCCGCCTGTATCCAACGACGCCCAGCAACCTTCACTAGGTCGTCTGTCCACCTAGTGGGGGGGCGTCCCACACTGCGTCGTCCGGTACGTGGTCGCCACTCTAGAACCTTTCTTCCCCAGCGGTTGTCGGTTCTTCGAGCGATGTGGCCTGCCCATTGCCACTTCAGCGTGCTAATTCTTCGTGCTATGTGGGTTACACCCGTTCGTCTGCGGATTTCCGTATTTCGGATTCTATCTCGCAGAGAAATCCCGAGCATAGCCCGCTCCATAGCACGCTGAGCGACTTTGAGCCTGGTTATGAGGCCTACATTTAGGGACCACGTTTCCGTGCCGTAAGTCATCACTGGTAACATACACTGGTCATAGACCTGTGTTTTCAAGCACTGAGGTATGTTGGATGAGAAGATCTTCTTAAGTTTCCCGAACGCTGCCCAACCGAGTTGGATTCGTCGGCTGACCTCTTTCTCGAAATTGGATCTACCTAACTGGACTGTTTGTCCAAGGTAAACATAATGATCGACAATTTCGAGAATCGCATTGCCAACTAGGACTGGTACAGGAATGACATGGGCATTTGACATGACTTTCGTCTTGTCCATGTTCATTCGTAAACCTACTAGTTGGGATACCCTGCTGAGATCGTTGAGCATGGTGCCCAGGTCCTCCATGGATTCTGCCATGACGACAATATCGTCTGCGAATCGAAGGTGAGTGATGTATTCGCCATTGATGTTGATGCCGAGTCCGGTCCAGTCTAAAAGCTTGAAGACATCTTCCAGTGCAGTGGTGAACAGTTTCGGAGAGATGACGTCTCCCTGTCTCACGCCTTTCTGCAACTGGATCGGTTTCGTACTCTTATCCCGAATACGGACTGACATTGTGGCGTTCCTATACAAACACTTCAGCACTTCGATATAACGATGGTCGATTTGGCACCGCTGAAGGGACTGCAGCACCGCCCAAGTTTCGACTGAATCAAAGGCTTTCTCATAGTCCACAAACGCTATACACAGAGGCCGATTGTACTCCTCGGTCTTCTGGATAATCTGCCGAAGCGTGAAGATATGGTCTATGGTGCTATAGCCTTTTCGGAAGCCAGCTTGTTCGGGCGGCTGGAAGTCATCAAGCTTGCACGTGAGTCGATTGGTAATGACTCTCGAAAACAACTTGTAGACGTGGCTCAAGAGTGAGATGGGTCTGTAGTTCTTTAGAAGAGCTTTGTCGCCCTTCTTGAAGAACAGCACCACCACACTCCTGGTCCATGACTCTGGAACGTCGCCCCCGAGGATAACGGAATTAAATAGCTTCTGAAGGGCTTTTAAGACCGGCTTGCCGCCTGCCTTCAGGAGCTCTGCCGTAATTCCGTCATCTCCCGGTGCCTTACCGTTTCTTAGTTGTTCGAGAGCCATTCTGATCTCGCACAAGCTAATGTCCGGGATTTCTTCGGTATAGTGCCGAGTTAGCATGGATCTGGGATCTAGGACCAAGCCGACAACAGGATTTCGGGATGTTTTATATAACTGTCCATAGAACCTTTCGACCTCTCCCAAGATCTCACTTTGGGATGAAATGACAGTGCCGTCATCGGTCTTCAGCTTAGTCATTTGGCTTTGCCCGATAGACAGATCTTGTGCGAACACTTTTGAGCCACGATTCCGCTCTATCGCTTCTTTAATACGGAGCGTATTAAATTGGCGAATATCGCGACGCACAGACCTGGAGATCTGCCTATTTAGCTGCCTGTGTTCGGACCAATCGGCTGAAGACTGTACTGTCATTTCTTTTCTCCGCTCCATGAGCTTGAGAGTCTGGTCAGAAAGTTTTTTAGGTCTATTAGCGCGGTGAGCCTTGAAAAATTTCGACCCAACCGCGTGGACAGTTTCCACGAACCTGTTGTTTATATCGTTCGGAGATTCGCACTCGTCTAGACATTCGAAGCGATTGTGTAGTTCGAGTTGAAAGTTTTCGAGGTTCTGGTATTGGACAGGTGTAGGTCGGAGGGTAGACTTCATCAAGCGTGACCGTTCGACTTTTGTGTGGATATTTAATGTGCCTCGTACTATTCGGTGATCGCTCCCAGTTTTAATCCGGCTGATCACTGAGACATCATTAAATATATGTCGTTTGTCCGACAAGATGAAGTCTATCTCGTTTTTTGTTGAACCATCGGGGCTAATCCAGGTCCATTTCCTTTGTGGCTGCTTTCTGAAGAAGGAATTCATCATAAAGAGGCTTTCCTTCTCCAGAAATTCAGCCAGTTTCTGGCCCCTCTGGTTTCTCTGTCCATATCCATGTTTCCCCACTCTCAACTCATCATCACTCCCTTTGCCTAGTTTCGCGTTAAAGTCTCCCATAACCACCGTGAAGTGGGTTTTGGACGCGTGTATGGCTTTCGAGATATCCTCATAAAAGACCTCCACCTCGTCGTCGGAGTATGCCGAGGTCGGTGCGTATACCTGTATGACCTTCAACGAATACCGTTTGGTAATTCTGAGTATAAGGTATGCTACCCTTGCCGACACACTCTCGATCCTCTCCACGTTGCCTACGAGAGACCTGCGAACGATAAACCCTATACCACCTTGGGACGGGTGATCTCCTTCCCGGTAGAAGAGCAAGTTTCCAGAACGTAGGATTATCGTGCCCTCGCCCTCTCTTCGCACTTCTGATAATCCTACAATGTCCCTGCGGATTTTGCTCAATTCCTCTTCCAGCTCGATGACCTTCTCATCGGTCCTGAGTGTCCGAATGTTGTGTGTTACCAGGGCCAAAGGTCGTTTTGATTGGTAGCCGGATCGCTGCCGGAGATTCTTCGCACCCCCTACTCCATCGCTACCAGGCCCGCTACCACGATGAGCCTGTAGGATAGCGGAGCTGCCGTGACTGGGGGCCGTTTCTCTATTTGTGTTGCTCATAAGGGGTTAAAGCCGTAATCGCCACGTTTGGCAGGCGGGTTGGCGATCGCAGTGTGGTGTAATACGTTTCCCAGGAGAGAGCTGCTGCCCACTCTCCTGGTGAACCCTTAGTCGATTTTTACGACTCCCACGGGCAAGCAAGGGGTGGCGACACATGTATTCTATCCCGTCGCCACACGGGAAAATATATTATAATAATTATCATAAATTAAATGTTTAATAATAACTGATCATTTTCTTTTTGTACTGATAATGAATTTGTATTAAAAATGTGGTTCAAAATTTAATAACTGATAGTGTAGCGGGTAGATATATAATAAATTTCTGTAATAACGATGACTTGTTGGACGTGACACCTTAGTTCTCCCGTAACCATGAACGCTGTTTACAGCGTTCATGTAACACTTTAGTGTTCGAAACTTCAGGCTATTAAAAATCAAATACAAACATGACAAAATCCGTTAAAATAGTTTTATTTCAAAAAAATGTTATAATTTCAGATAAAAAAATTACAATTTATGTGTAAGGCTAACACAATTTCTAATTATAGATGGACCAACATGCATAGAGAAAACCGGGTTGAGAGAACTCAGCGCTCGCCCATAGTCTGGGTTAAGCTGTGACAGCCATCTGCGGCTAACAGCTAAAAGACAGACACAGAAGAAAAACAAAGCATAGAGAAAAGTTTAACATTTAAAAAATTAAGTCATCGTCATTATTCTGTTTTAATCCTAATTTATTTGGAGTCCACACAATAAATGAGAAACTCTTACATCGGTCAAAGGTATCTTAAAAGATAACTAAGTACTTTACATCAACCTGGGCCAACACCATCTGGCGCCATCTGTGTGCTGAGTGTGAGTTTGATGCGTGCTACAGCGTGCGCGTAAGCATGCCATTTGTATGAAGAAATGTAGTTTCAAAAACGCGCCGCCAGTGGCGCTGTACATTTCTTCATACAAATGGCATGCTTACGCGCACGCTGTAGAGCGCGTCATGTTAACGACAAAACTCACACTCAGCCAAAGAGTAAAGTTATTAAACTGAAAAAGAGTGGCAACTCCATGATAAAATATGCATGTATGGAAGGTGCTGCTACCCAGAGTTTACGCGGTGAACTAAAGTTGAAGTGATATATATACATATCTACATGTGTATGTGTAATTATATAGAATTTTCTTTTACTATGAAAGCTACCCTGAAATATAAAAAAAAAACATATCAGCTGATAACGAAGCAATAATAATATCAGCTTAACAATGAAAATTGAGATAATTTTCAGAAAGTACATCAATAACCGTAAATATATTGATGACAATAAGTACCTACGCTAGGAACAAAAAATAATAATTCTCAGTTGTCAAACGTTTGACATATAGGACAAAATGGCAGCCGTTAAGTTTGTACAAACAATCTGTAGGCGGCGCGACGGTCAGTAAAAATAAGTAATGTTTTAAGTGTGCCCCCCCAGCACTCAGCACACTGTTCAACAATTACATTCACAAGGAGGCTTGACGTCATACAGACGACCGGTCATAACACTCTAGTCAAAACTTTTGCAATATGTACATTAGAAGAAGAGTATTTATTTCATCGACCTCAATTAATTGAGATAAGAACAATATGATAACGATGATGGTAAGAGTAGGAAATTTTTGTGTCTGAGAATTACATGTTTGTAAAGTCCGCGCAGGATTATTTCCTAAGAGAGAGATAAAGAGAGAGAGGAAGGTTTTGTCTTACCCTATACCAATCCATCTGATCAACGTGATACAAATTACACTCGGATAACAATTGCATGATTCTCACGGAATTATTATCCACAGAACTTGGTACGTTAGGTCATTATTTTAACCATTAGGCTACCTTTGCAGTTAATAATAGGATGGATCGATGGAGGATGGAATAATAGGATGGATCTTCCGTGTGGTGACAGAGTAAGAATACTATTCACCACCCCATATCTTTCCCGTGGGTGATCGTACGAGACGACTAAGGGATATAAAATGTATATAATATATATACCAACACGTCTGACCAACGCGGTATAGTAGGTTAATTTCCCACCCATTATGGAGGAGGCCCGAGCCCAACAGTGGGACATTTATGGGCTGTGATGATGATGATGATGAATAGGGTGGATGAATAAATTAATTTGTCATAGAATCTAAAATTTTATATAAAAAGCTATCAAATTACAAGCAGTAAACCTAGTAATTGGGTCTATTGCCCTGAAACACTGAATGAATTTAATAATAAGAGAAACACAGGCTTGACGCGTAGTTATGCAGGCGGCGCCGGGCGTAACAATAAGCGTGAACATTATGGATCATTTGTACGTGACGACCAAAATGAACGCGCCATAAATCTGCCGCCCCCACCCCCACTCTATATTCCTCATTTAGACGATTATCATACATAATACAAACATCTTTACACTTCGAAAGACTGGGCTGTGATTGATATTTTTTTTTAATTAAATAAATATGTATTTAATTTCCGTGTGGTGACGAAGTAAGGATACCGTTGACCACCCCATATCTTACCCGTGGGTGATCGTAAGAGACGACTAAGGGATATAAAACGCATATAACATCTATGCGATAAAAGGTAAACTCGAAACAAAACCCTATACCACCACGTCTGACCAGCGCGGTATAGTAGATTAATTTCCCTCCCATTACGGAGGAGGCCCGAGCCCAACAGTGGGACATTTATGGGCTGTGATGATGATGATGACGATTGACGATGATGAAATATTTAATTAAAGCTCAGTCTGATTGCAAAGATTGCAATAAAGAAATAATTATTATATTGCGAGGGACTTTATAAAAATCAATGGGAAAATTACATCCAGACTAAGAATAAAAATCCGTGTGGTGACGGAGTAAAAATACAATTCACTACCCAATCGCCCACTATCTTACCCGTAGGTGATCGTAAGAGACGATTAAGGGATATAAAATGCATATATATAAATAGTGGTAGGACCACGCTGTGGTCAGTTCTCTGTCTATAGCCGCGGGCCGGTCCGTCCGGGGTAGTACCACACTCTCGCAGAAGATCGACGTCTGGGTAATGTGCTGTTGCGCTTCGCTCGGTGAGCGAGAGAGCCGGATGCCCAACTGGGGTGGGTTTGGGTTTTGTATTGGTAGGCAGCGTTGCTATAACCTTAGGAAGGCAAAGGTCCATGAGCCGCAGTGACACTTACCATCAGGTGTGCTGTCTGCTCGTTTGCCAACATAAGCAATAAAAAATTTATAACATCTATGTAAGAGAATAAAAACTTGAAACAAAGCCCCTATACCAACACGCTTAATCAGCGTGGCGTGATGGGTCAATTTACCTCCCATTACAGAGCAGGCTGTAGTCCAGCAGTGGGACATATATGGGCTGAGATGATGATGATGAAGAACAATAACTCGATCAGACAAAATATAGTTAAATCCACTAACGCTATATATGAATGCAATGATTTATTACTGCCATAATTAATCGGTAATTTGATTGTACAGCTTAAATATGAGTCTAAAATCTTAAGCATTATCATCATTACTCTATCCTTATCCCAATTATTTCGAAGTCGACGTATGATGTACTATTGTCATACAAATTGCAAATAGTTATTATCAATAGCTTTATGACCGACCGCCTGCCTGATGTCAACTCTCCTTGGGTATATAATTGTTGACTACACAGCATCAGAAGGGGTTGACTCAGGTCAATACAAAGCTCTTAGTCATGTCTTACAATACCCACGAGCAGTGTAAAGTTTAGTTGTACTTTTAGCCATGGCAGTTACGAATACTACTAACCACACAGCAATAGTCTCATCATTCTCCTACTCTTATCCCAATTGCTTGGGGTCGATACAATATGTATTCTTCTTTCATAGTACATATTGTAAAAGTTATTGGCAATAGTTTTATGACCGGCCGCCTGCCAGACATCAACCCTCCTTGGGAATGTAATTGTTGACCAAACGGCATCAGATGGGGTTAGGTCGTTATAATCGTCTCTTAGTCGTCTTTTACAATATCCACGAGCAAAGTAAGGGTTGGTAGTATTCTCAGTCGCTACCACACAGCTATAGTCTAAAATCGCTAATCTAGAATCTGTAATAATAGAGTTATATCAAACTTCGAACTTCCATTGGTATCACGGAGACAGTATTAATGGTTAACTGGGCTGGTGAGCTCGTTGAGTGATGGTATACGAAATGGTAACCCGCCGCGCAGGCCATTGATGGCAACAAATCGGTACAGGCTTTCAGGATTAATAACGAAAGAGAGCAGATTATGGGAATACATTTTTTATTTTGTGTTCTACTACCACTCCGTCTGGGGCGACAGAGGGGCGTAAGCACGCACACCCATAACCCACCTGTGAACCTCACCTTCGTCGTTGGAGCGGCCACCGGAGCAGCGTGAACTTGTTGTCAGTGGCAATGGGAATACATGCCGTTTTTTCTACAGTCTCAGACGATCCGTCTGTGGTGGGATTGCTCATAGTCTGTGAAGTATAAAAACATCTTATAGTCAACATAAATGTCTTTGGTATCTAATAATTTATTAACGGCACGCAACCTTGGACATGTTCTGACAGGGTATATTCAGATTTAATAGTGGTAGGACCACGCTGTTGACAGTTTTTTGTTTAGAGTCGCGGGCTGAAGATTGACATCCGAGCAATGGCAATGTGCTGCTGTGCTTCGTTCGGTGAGCGAGAGAGCCGAAAGCCCAACTCGGGTGGTTTCGGGGTTTGTATTGGTAGGCAGCGGCCTAGCTATACTCCTGGTATAGCAAAGTTCCATGAGCGGCAGTGACACTTACTATCAGGTGTGCAGCTTGCTCCTTTGCCACCAAGAGCAATAAAAAAAATACCTGATAAAAAATAAATCTTAAGTACGATCTTAAATCAACAGATAGCACTTTTACTTAAGATTCTACTCAAGATTGAGATCGGTTTATTAATATGTGCCTTATTAAAGATATTTCATGCCACATATAATGATTCTGAATCAGGGTGTAATTTGTTATTTTATCGCGAGATATTAGATTTTCTATTGGAATCCAACCAACACAATACAATGCGGATATATTTTTTTTCTGTCAGTTTAAAGAGATTTTATTGATGACGCCTAAAATGATAAACGACTGCCTGAAACTTATTTTCTATCCATCGGATAATTGATTTTTTATAGGCTTTGGCGACAGATGAGCAAGTAACCCACTAGAGGTAAGTGTTATCTGCCGCACATGGATCTTAATAATATCAGAGCCACAGCCAGGTCGCTGGCTATCATTATGCTTGGGCCTGTGTACCTCTCACGCAACGAACGAACCTCAGTAATAAATTACTATTTTGTTTTTGGATCAAATCTTACCACATGTTCCCATTATTTTACTTCTGTAAGCTATGGTTATGAGGACGCACACCGCTCTTTCATCGCCTTAGATGAAACGGGGTGTCCATAATCTACCACAAAAAAATATTTTCACGATCCACATGGTGTCCATAGATAAGAGTGATAAGACACGATTATTTGCGAGAGTGTGGTCTAGCACCACAATGGACGAGCTGACTCATATAAAACTATGGCCAGAATATTGTCAACAGTGTAGCCGTATTATATACGTAGTATCACTTTAAAAATACCTTTTTTATTTAAGCCGTTATTTAATAAAAAAATCTGCAACACTTAATTTATCTCTGAGCTGAGAAATAGTCTAGTGTTGAAAACGCCTGCTGTTGTATTCTCTGCAAGATAAAATGTTGCTAAATGTTGCTATTAGACCAAAATCATCATTTTTAATATATTTAGACATTCACAATAAAGGTACAGATGCAGTTTTCACTAAACCTTCTCTTTATGTATTAATTAAGTTACAACCATTTTATGTAACTTTGCAGGCTTCATTCAAATACCGCCGGGCGGGCCACCGAAGACAAAAATCGGTTACCGGTGGTCCGCTCGCACGGCGAAGAGAGAGGCGTTTTACGGTGGGTCTATGGGGTCACGCGCCGCCTTTCCGTCACCCCGGACCGATTTGGCGGGGCGAGACGCATCCATAGTCAGCAAAAAAAAAGGCTTCATTCAAATCATCATTGCATCAGCTTTCAATAAGAAATAATATAAAATTACAATAAACAATTATATATATGTACATATTTTTTTATTGCTTATGGTGGCAAACGAGCAAGCAGCACATCTGATGGTAAGTGTGACTGACGCCCATGGACCACGCCATGGCTAGGGCGCTGCCTACCATTATAATCCCCAAACCCACCCAGTTGGTCTTCCGGCTCTCTCACACACCGAACGAAACGCAATAGCACATTGCCATTACTCAGACGTCGATCTTCAACGAGAGTGTGGTACTACCCCGGACGGACCGGCCCGCGGCTGTAGACAGAGAACTGTCAACAGCGTGGTCCTACCATTATTAATTTATTATATTACAACTCTGATTTTCAACGGTTACTGTAATAACGTACAAATTAGACAAACAGGGAAAAGCCCAACTGGGTGGGTTTGGAGATGGTAATGAAGGGCAGCGGCCTTTTTTTTTTCTTTTTTGCGGTGGTCTATGCATGCGTCTCGCCCCGCCAAATCGGTCCGGGGTGACAGAAGAGTCGGCGCGTGACCCCATAGACCCACCATGCAAACTTCTCTCTTCGCCGTGCGAGCGGGCCACCGGTACCCCATCTTTGTCGTAGTGTGTGTCTAGTATTTTAATCTTTTTGTTCAGAACTTGTATTCCATTCGAAGATTTGTAATACTATGTCTAAAATGAAGCTGTTTTAATAAAAAAGTTTTCCATCTTTCACTAATAGTGGTAGGGCCACGCTGTTGACTGTTTTCTGTCCACGTCCGTGGGCCAGTCCATCTGGGGGAGTACCATAGTGTCGTAGAAAATCGCCACTTGAGCAGAGACAACGTGCTGTTCCGCTCCTTTTCTTTCTTCTCCAGTTTCCGAATGTATTTTGGATAATCGGCAGCGGTCTATCTTTACCCCTGCTATCTCAAAGATCAATGAACGGCAGCAACAATTACCAAAAGGTGTGTTGCTTACTCGTTTACCACCATAAGCAGTATAAAAAAAGAGTTAAAGTCAACATAGAATTCCGATTTGTGGCGTACTGTCGATAAAGAACACTTTCATCAGGAAGTGCAAATGAATGCATATATAAGTCGAATAAGTTTTTAAAAATGAGAATGACTATCCACATTCACATACCTTTAGTACAAAGAGCTTCCCACTGTGTCAAGTGGCCACTCAAACCCGACCAATTAAACGAAAGTGTGGGGTATTTTCTTTGTCACCTTATTTCTGAGGTGGGAGGGATTGTGTTCTGAGATGTTTGGAAGTTTTCACAAGTGGATTCGATGGTTGTTTGAAGTAAAATACTTTTTTTAGATACTTTTGATTCTTGAAATTTTTATATGCTAAATAATGTAGATGCCTTTTAGATGCCGTTTGTGAGAAAAATAAATTGTAACATTTTATATTACGCGTAATCTTTATTTCTAAGTCACATTTTTGCGTTACGCGCCATATTTATTTTGATGTGAAACTTCTTTGGGCGAATGAGGGTAATTTTTTTACAGCTAAAACGCGACACGAGAAACGCTGCACGAGAGAGAGAGAAAATACATAGGATATACATAGGAGAACACACATATAACATATACAAGGAAAACGGAGGAAATTCTCAATATGCATCTATTTTTTTTTTTCATGTATGTCCCCATCTCAGAGCTTTTTCTTTTTTAAAAAATATCAATGTAAAACTTTTTCTAGGTGAAACATCACCCATGTCACCAAGTTCTGCGTTGATATTTTTTTTCATTTGATAGCTGGTACTTTCGATGGAATCTCATTTAAATTTAATTAAAATCAGACAAATAGTTTTTAAGTTATCCTCGTAATTAGTTGACTCCCTCTACGACCGGCAGCCCAACTGGGTGGGTTTGGGGTTTATGGGCCTAGCTATAACCTTGGATGTCATATAAAACAACTAAGGAATATGATATGCAGATAATAATAAGAATAAATTATGCGTGTGTACAAAGTACACATATCAGAAGTGAAACTTTAGCAAACTTTTTTTAAATCTATTTTACATACATCAACCAATAGCGTGTACTCTCTCTCTCTCTCTCTCTCTCTCTCGTGTCGCGTAAAAATTTTACAAAAAGTTTCCCTTCAAAAAAAGATGGCGCGTAACGGAAAAATGTGACGCGTAACCGAAAAATGTGACGGTAATTTTTTTTCTAACGCCTATAAAAAAGTATCACTTCAATAAATAACAAGAGAGGGAAAACTCGAAATGAAGTCCTGTAATAAATAACCAGTCTGCTGATCAGGGTGGTATGGCAGATGAATTTCATTTCTTTCTTATAGTGGAGAAGGCTCGAACCCAGTAGTCAGACTTATATGAGCTGTGATGGATTTTGATAATGATTTGAACTTACTACAGCATGTTGGCTATACATAGCTTAATATACTTAATAAACATTTATTTTACCCAAAGTCTGATCTTTAAAACAGCACCATCTAGTGCAACTATATTGAAGCTTAGCATCGTATTTTAATCTTAATGACATCTGTTGAGTGACATACAAACTTCATGTTTAATCTCTTGTGGGCGTCGAATTTAATTCGTTTTGTATTGGCGATCAACTACATATAGGAAGCATTTTTGTCAGTGTCGGGTTACAAATTTTTTTACATCTTTAATTTCTTCATTGTCCGTCAGTAAGTCAATTCGTCATCATCATCAGCGGCTTGGCCACACCGTTAATATTATCTTCTAGGAATTTTAGAAAACCAAAATCTTGTAAAGCATTTTATATCATATTCACTAAATCACTATATCCCAGCATTTCAATCGCATCACATTACATAAAATGTCATTAAAATTATTAAATGTAACACGTTAAAACACTAAAATATTGAATATAATATAAGACATATTCCCGCCAAAAGCCGGATTAAAGATTTCAAATATTATTTTTGAAAATATTCAATATGGCGTTTGTCTTTAATACGCCGTAGTCAAATATAATCTAATTATACATATTTAATAAATAAATGTGTTGGATATAACGTGTAAAATGATTTTAATTGGCTTTTGTATTTTACAATAGTTTTATTTTACTAAAATAATTAAACAGTAACGAACATCTACTATAGTGACTAAATAAGAATACATTTTACCACCCTTATGCCGGCTTTTTTTTTTTTTTTTATTGGTGGGCTATGGGTGCGTCTCGCCCCGCCGAATCGGTCCGGGGTGACGGAAAAGGCAGCGCGTGACCCCATAGACCCACCGTAAAACCTTCTCTCTTCGCCGTGCGAGCGGACCACCGGTACTCGATTTTAACTTCGGTGGCCCGCCCGGCGGTTTACACTCGCGGGTTCCTCTCGTCGGCGCCCCGACAGATTTGGCCGTCGGGGCGTCGCCCTCACGCGGTGGCCTCACGTCGGGTGACCGGACAATTCCCCGGCGATCACCCGAGGCCTCGGTTAGGGCGGCATCAGGCGCAGGTATTCGCGCCTGCGCCGCCCCGGCCGCTGACGGCGGCCCGGGTCGCGGGAATCCTCCCGGACTCGTTCCGCCGCCTCCTTCTGCGAGATGACAGCCTCGCAGAAGGCGGCGACCGCGTCCCAGTTCCTTACGCTGTCGACCATCGCTCTCGCGACAGCCGGCAGCGTCAGGTCGACACCGATAACAGCGACGAGGTCACGGCGATGCCGGTCAAAGCCCGGACACACCTCCAGCGTGTGTTGCGCCGTGTCCTCGTCACTGCTGCAATGGTGGCAGAACGAAGTCCACTCCCTATACGCGACCGTGTGCAAGTACAAGCCGAAGCATCCGTGCCCCGACAACACCTGCACCAGTCGAAAGGAGAGGACTCCGTCCCGCCGCTCCATCCACTCCATCAGTACGGGCCGGAGAGCCTCGACGGTGACGACACCGTGTCTAGGCCTCTCCAGCCGCGTAGCCCAACGGGCGATGACGTCTCGGCGGGCGTCCTCGCGCCAGGTGGCTATCTCGCTCAGCGATGGGGAGCCACCTTCGTCGCGCAGTGAGGTTACCCGCCGGTAGAGGTCGGAGAGCATCTCCGCCTCTAGGTCCCACGGGGGTGTCCCGGCCAGTAGGCATGCCGCCTCGGTCGATACCGTGCGGTACCCGCGAATGGCTCTGACCGCCATGACTCTCTGGGGTCTCCACAGAACAGCCCTGAGCTGGGCGTTCAGAGCCCTCGCCCACACGGGGGCGCCGTACATACCCTTATGCCGGCTTATGGGGGTCGTAAAAATGTCAAAGAGCATATCTCTAATACACAGATAAGGGAATGTACTCACACTACATTACACATTTTTTACAATTGTAAAAACCCTTCCCTTCCTCTCGGTGACCACTTCATGCGATCTAGGCCCATTTTTGTAGGAAAAACCAGGTCAGATAGTATGGCTTCGTTACCCAATATGGATTTAAGAGAAAGAAAACTCAAAATAACCTAGTACATAAACCCTTACATCATGGAGACATGAGTCCAGCAATTGTACTTTTATGAGCTGGAAAGATTTGATTCTGGTCATCTCAAGTTAAATTCGCTTAACTTTTGTCTTTTATTTCTATTCTAATTAAAAAAAATTAAAGTTTAAAATTTACCCTACAGTAGGGTCAATTTAAGTTCATCTTTCATTTACCTCAGCTCATATATGTCCCACTGTTGCGTTTGAGCCTCCTCCATAATGGGAGGGTAATTGACCTACTATACCGCGCTGGTCAGACGTGTTGGTATAGGGTTTTGTTTCGAGATTTCCTTCTCTCGCATAGATGTTATATGCGTTTTATATCCCTTAGTCGTCTCGTACGATCATCCACGGGTAAGATAGGGGGTGGTGAATTGTATACTTACTCCGTCACCACACGGAAAATTTTAGAAGCATCAAGGTATATCTTAAACTTCAAAAATTGAGGTGCGCCAGCTTAATTTTTAATGCATTTAGACACTTTTATGCACAGGGATATAAATAAAACATTTGAAATTAAATGATAAATAATATTTTTTTTTTTCAAATTATTATTGAAAACTAATACACGTAAATATCGTAGCTTATATTATTAGCTACATACTAAATAATTTTCAACAACTAACATACAAAATTAACTAAATAAAAACATTGTCTAGAAACAAATATTAATTAAAATTAATTGTCAAATTTGATTTTCTTTACATTTTGTCCTTAAAAAAATATTTATTTATTGTTAAAAATGTCTAACTAGTATTAAATTAGCATTTACAAAGAAATAACAATTTGACAAATATTCTGTTTTTATTCAATATTGACTTTGATAAAAACGTTTATCACATTAAGAGCTAAAAATATTTCAAAATTATTTCCTTCATTTCTAAATTTCTTAATTACCTTAATTTCTTTACAAAACTGAAAAACCGTCACAATTGAATTCAACTTAAAAATCTAAATATAAAAAAATGTTATATTTGCAAAAAAAATTCAATATAATCTTTTTAAAATATTTTACAATGTCAGCATAAAGTCCAAATTAACTTTTTAAATGACTTAAAAAAAAATGAAAGGACTCATTCGTCTGTTTGCTTTTTGGTGTGTTACCTCAGAACTTTTTTCTGAGGATCTCAATTCTGTTTCTTTTTGTGACCTTACGACCTTTTTTCTAGAGGAATCGCTTTTGATGACTTTTTTATTTAAATGCTGGAGCTTCCCTTGTGGTCTTTGAAGATATGACTAGTAGTTTTTGTGTTATCCATAATATGCGTATTTGTTTGCCCTCAGCTACATTTTCTTAGGTCGATTTTTCGTTAAAATTGTGCATTATAATTGACAGGATTTGTCCATCCAAGCGTTCGTCGCGAGAAAAAGGCACCGTGCGAACCCATAACCCATCATATTACTTCCTCAACACCATTTAGACTGAACACCAGCAATTAGACGAAGAGTTTCTGTGTGTATCACAATCGCAAAATAGTTAATAGATATTATTGATAAGTAAAATGAAAGTAATATATTTATTTTTCATTAATTTATTACTTCTATTTGGTTTATTCTGACATTGTATAATAAATTAAGTGCAAAGATATAAAATAATATTCAATTTATTATTGAAAGCAGGGAGAGTATGGTAACGTATTGATACGGTTAGGGGACCGTAAGCCAGGTCATATGCAATTTTGAATTGCAGTGGCTCTCTTGTGACTATCAAAACCACTTTAGTTTATATAAACAACCAATATAAAATAGTAACTTATTAATTTATTATTATTTTACTAATTTCTCATACACAAATATAGTTGAAAAATCAATTGATATTTCATTATAAAATATTATAAAAATAACTAGGAATAAAATCACAAATTATGTTAAAATTATATTTATAAAACTTTATATAATTAATAGAATATTATCGTCGGTTAAAAAGAAGAGTGACTATACTCAAAAAGTTTTGAAAATTGATATTATTTGGTTTACGTTTTGTTATCATTTGTATTTGAATATAAAAATACATACAATGAAAAATATAACCTCTCCTTTTTGAAGTTGGTTAAAAACGACAAACATCAAATTAAACGTCAAGAACACATGTGCTGTCACAAGTGTCAAATTGATATTCTATGTCAAACCGCCATTTTGACTGTTGAAAAAAAAAACTTTAAATGCGTATACTGTAATTTTATTTTTGTTTAATATCACTTTTCTATTTAATCGATGATATACCTATATGTCTTAAATGATAAAATGTATTTCAAAATTAAATGTTATAATTTAAAGTTATGGTGGCCAGCACCGATGGGGGAAGCTGATTTTTTATTTTGTTTTAATAAATTGTAGTGCCAAGATACAAGCAATATTTAGCCATTGCTGAAAAATAGTGCTGATAAAAATCTTAATATTTGTTATATTTAATAATAATAATTTTGCTCTCTAATACTAGTAGCGCCATCTAAATTTAATACATTTTGAGGAATTTTTTTTTTTATACAACCTAACTTTTTATAGAAACCTACCTTTGACGATATTTCATCTCACCATTATTCGTTTTACATGGGACAAATCTTAACAAAACTTTCTCAATTTATTGCTTTGCAACCTTCAAATTTTACTCGTCACTGTCAAAGGAGTTTCTCTCCCAAAACCCACTTATACAAGCGAAGCCCACGCGATCACTGAGAATTAATTATAAATTACAATATATATATATATATATATATATATATAAATATATTTCTTTATAATACAGATCAAACTATACTTTTGGCACGAAGCAAAAGTTTCCAATGGCTACACCATACCAATAAGAAAAAATAAACTAACAAGTTATTAATTATTGATATTTTTACTTAATATCGTTAAGTTGTTTTTTTATTTTTTTTTTTTAATTTCATTATTAGTCATTTGATTTAATCAAAGATTAAATATTGCAGAATTTAAATTTATTTTTCTGTCTATTTTTGCAACAAAATTAACCATTTTGATACTCTGAAACCGCATTCCCGTATAATAAATGCAATTTACACAAACACTCATACTTATATGGTATACCTAAACTATTAAAAGAAAATACCTACTTACACACTAAAGCTAACTAATAAAACTAATAATACTCATATAATACCTATATTTATAAAAAAATATTGACTTTGTTAAAGTTTGAAGGTACGTAATAAGCATCTATATATACATGCCTTTTCTTTTTTGTAAAAAGATTAGGCAGTTAGGTACGTTCCAGAGCCTACTCCCGAACTAAAATTATCATTATACTTTTGATGTTAATTAACCCTTCGATTAATTCCATAGACGACAAAAACATTAAATTATATGCAGAAATATGTCTTCAAAAATACCTTGTATTGTCTCTAGAAAAAGCTTCTTAATTAAATTAAACACAAAAATATTTTTTATGATTTTGCATAAAAAATATTTGAGTATATATACATTTAGACTGACATCTAGAAAATACCATGCGATTATATTCAATATTTCAGTGTTATTCATTTTGATGACAAGTTATATAATGCTCTGTAGAGAAAGTGGCACGGTGAAGGAAGTATAATACAACAGTGCTTTACATGATTTCATGTCTTGCCCAAGCTCTGAGGAGAACTTATAATTGAGTAGTTAGCACTGATTAATTGACACACTTTTATTTTGAACAAGTAACTCATTATTAAGAAACCAAAATACAAAAAATTATAAATAAAATTCTATAATAACTGGATTGTTAAGATTGGTAATTTACAATGTATACAATAAGGAATTTGAATATTTGATAATGAAAAAATATTACAAAAGAAAAATTACTACAGTTCATATTTAACTATCGGAATAGTCAATAATTTGGTCTATACGATAGTATAGTCTATAGGTTATTACGATTTAATAATTAATTTCGTTAATTTTAATTGAAAAATGCAAGGAATTGCATACAAATAGATATAGTGTCATCAGCCTCTAATTTGTTTATTAATTAATTTTCTAATATTTTTTACGTATTTATTTTTGTAATTTATTCATTAACTTTTTAATTTGAATTTACAAGGCTTAATATGGGGAAAATTGTAATTTCAGAATACTTTAATTTATAATATATTTTAGAATATATATTCCTTCAAAAACATTGAGCTTCCAAAATGATTATCAGAATAGTGACGATTTCAAGAACAAGTCGTATAAATTCGCATCAATAAAGATATATAAAATAATATACCTATATATTTTTTAATTGTGCGAATCGAATGTGTATAAAAATATTATTCACCTCATTTAGTTTATATTCAACACGAATATTCACGACTTGCTCAATATTTAATATTTAAATCGTAAATACAAGTTTTAAATGATTAAAAACATTATGAAATTCAATTATTTTTAACCTAATTTATTTATACAATTGATTATTATTATACAATTATAAATAAATAATAAAATAACTCGGTGTGTAACTGATTCGGCATTGAAGTTTCGTAAAGCAATGGGCTTCGTAATCATCTGTCAAATTGTGTGATGAAAATATTTTAAACTGTCAAATGGTAATCTTAATATATATAAATTACGCGTCACGTTGTTTGTCCGTGATGGACTCCTAAAGTACTTAACCGATTTTAATCAAATTTGCACAGTATGTGTAGTTTGATCCAAGTTAAAAGATAGGATAGCTTCCATCTCAATTTATAGTCGCAATATTATTTTATTGCAAATTATTTGTCTAAAATTTTGACAGTCACAATTATCTATTATCTCCAAACGATTCTAACAAATGGCGGTATCTCTTGACTGGATTAAGTATTTAATAGATGTGCGCTATGTGTGAACGCTATGTTAAACGTACAAACGTTTCATATAAGCTACAATTTATTAGCATAACCACCACGTGTTACTGAGGCTACCTTAGCCACAGCAACGCGTGGCCGAGTCTCCTAGTATTATATAAATAAATATGGGTCTAAGTTTCTATATATAATTACAGCTGTATTTACATTTTTAAATAGAATTTAATTGATTTTCACGGGTAGTTTGACAGTTCACACTGAACTTCATTGCTTACAGGTTAATCTCCAGAATCGTTATCTGTTATGTGGTCATCTCTAATTTGTATTACTGTGGCCTATTTGAGTCGCTTATGATCCAATCACATTTGTTTGCTAATTCCAGTGCCTCACCAAGATATGTATTTTTTTACTAGGAGAACGTGGGCGCCATAATATTTACAGCTCTGTGAAAACTGACCGTTTTAAAAAGTACAAAAAAAATAATTTTCAGTAAAGTTAAAACAATACATATCTATTCTGGTTTATAACAGAAATTATGGCTGATAAATAAGCATATAATATTATGTTAAAATGCAAACCGAATTCGAAACACACCAGTTATCTTAAAATGAAAACAATTCGCTAATGTAAAATTCCTAGATGCATTTTAACCGATGTAAATGCATTCTAGAAATATTAATACTACAATAATTTCTGCTTTAAGCGAAATTATTTGATGATTTGTCGACAGTATGTCTAGGATAATCTTGTGATATGCTAAATTATATGAATTTAGACGAAATATTCGGACTCAACACTTATTAATTAAATCTAATTTGCGTATTCAATCAAATAAAAAAGTATATTTGATATATAATTTTACTTTCCGTATGGTGACGGAGTAAGAATACTATTCACTACCCCATATCTTACCCGTCGTTACCGATCGTACGAGACGCCTAAGGGATATAAAACGCATATAACATCTATGCGATAGAAGGTAAACTCGAAGAAAAACCCTATACCAACATGTCTGACCAGCGCGGTGTAGTAGGTTAATATCCCTCCCATTACGGAGGAGGTCCTAGCCCTACAGACATTATGGGCTGTGATGATGATGAGTATATAATTCGGTGTAAAAATGTAATTAGTAATTGTGTCAACGATCTTTATGAAGACATCGTAAAAAAAAATATGTTGAATTTTTAAGACTTAATTGAAATACGTATTCCCCCCATCTTCTAATGAGGTAAAAATACAATGTAACGCCAAGGCTTTTTGTGGAAGTCGAGACAAACCGGGTAAAGCAATAAGGTAGTGGTCAGGGGCTTACTTCAGAGAAATTCATAATACCTGCATTTGCGAACCGATATGCCAAGCGTAACGATTATGACTTAAATCCATCTTTTATA
This sequence comes from Lymantria monacha, assembly GCA_905163515.2. Classification (NCBI taxonomy): domain Eukaryota; kingdom Metazoa; phylum Arthropoda; class Insecta; order Lepidoptera; family Erebidae; genus Lymantria; species Lymantria monacha. The sequence goes on along the minus strand of LR991107.1, from coordinate 4,270,457 downwards.
AAGAGGCATATGTCTAAGACTGGACGTTGCTAGATGTAATCTATTGTTAATAAGATAATATTCAAAGCTTATGTTGCGTTTTAGTAAAAAATAATTCTATTAATAACTGATTTAGGAATCAAATTCGCAACAGTAAAGCCAGAAGTGTAAAAAATATGTAACAACAAGGCAAGATACCCACGACAATTCTGTAGACAAATCCTATTAACTATTATTTTAGCATTCACATCGAAGTAAATTTTCACAGCACTGTAGAACTGGTATCATACAAACGCCATTTTGTTTTAATATATTTTATTTATAAACGATAATTTCAATCGATTTTTATCGATAATATAATTTTATGCGTACATTTAATGTATGGACAGATTTTGTACCGAAATATTGTCGAAAAATTGTCGAATATCTGTCGATATTTTATTTATCGACAAAAAAAAAAGAGTTATATCGCTTTTTTTTTGCAAGGTCTCTATAAAACGTTAATATTTTTAATTTGAATTGATAAATCTGACATAAATTAATGCTCGGATTGAGTTATTCGTAATAAAAGTTATTATTTAAAAAAAATTAAATACTATTTTTTTTTTAAATATAATATGTGTTAAATAATAGTTTTTGTTATTTAAGGCAAGGCTTTGGTGCGGTCACATCGCCCAAACCAATCAGAGTGTCATAAGGGACAATGTTCATAACGCCATTTAGTCGGGCCACCGGCTAGCGATGACTTGCTACCGGTGTCTTCGGTAAGAACGTCAATAGTATTATTATGGTTAGTAAATTTTTATCCAAGCTTTAAATGATTTTAATGAATGCGGATGGATAAAAAATATTTGTAAGTGATTGATTAAAACCTTGTTACGTTAAGCTCAGTATTGCACTAGTGAAGTTTATTCATCGTTGTCGCTGATTCGATCCATTGATACTTCTCATTTCTGTATACGGTCTTCGGGAGAGTAACTTGAAATCTTCCCCTCCAGTTATTTTGATATAGTCCTGTCGTTTCCTGTACACCATCAACCTGGAAAATAGAAAATTATATTATTAGTTATTATTATCTTATAATCCCAGCCTTATATACATCCCACTGCTGGGCTAAAACCACCTCCACAATAGGAGGGAAATTGACTCCCACATGCTGTTCAAATGGATTAATATAACGTTTTATTTCGAGGTTTTCTTTCCCATCTTAGCCGTCTTTTACAACATCCACGGACAAGATAGAAGGGTTAATAAATGGAAATCTTACTCCGTCACCTCACGGAGAATTTTCTCAAGATTTGTTTTATAATATACCTACTTATTTATATGAGGCCTTGTTCATTTTATATGTTAAGAAAATATTCGCCTAAAAAAGTATACCAGTGAAAAAAAACTATTTCTGTTATATAAAATTCGGTTTAATTTTATTTATAATTTGACATTTCAAATAAATGGTGATAAAGGCTTTTGTGTGCCAGGCTATGGACCAGACAGACCCCGACCGTGGCGTCCGGGGTGACCAAGGACGATGTGTGGCCCCATAGCCCGTCGAATAGGACGGAGGTAATAACTCCCCATCGTTATTTGGGCTGACCGCCGCTGTCCTCTCGTCATAATTACAAAAATTATTAACTTGTATTAAAAAAATATCGTAAAAATAAGTTCATTTATGTAATATTATTATCTTTACAGCAGTCAAAAATATTGTTTATTTTCACTTTAGTATTAAATGAGTAGGCAGCCAACTCGATGGTGAGTAGTATTACTCGTCAGAGTCGGTTGTATAAGGTTCCATATAGAAAATTGTTGCATCGTAACTCTCGTAGCTTTTTTTTTATACAAAAACACAGTTGAGAAATAAAGTATTATATCACTAAAGATTAAAAACATAGATACAAATAAACTATACAGATTACACTCAGACTCCGAACCATGAATCCATAACACTCGATACGAAGGATCGATGCTTCGACCACAACTTCTGTGCAGTTTAAATAAGACTATTTAAGTATTTTTCTCGCCTTATTATAAAAATATAAATATCGTAAAAAGAAATTTTAAACTGTATTAAATGCTTATATTCTAATAGCACGATTCTATTTTAATAATATCAATAGCACATTTTTATATAATATTTGTACAGTACAAATATTATATAAAAATTTACAAGTGCTTTTATAATTTTATCGGAAAAGACAAATAGAGATAAGATAAGATAAATTAAATGAATAATAAATAATAATGATATTATTATTAATAATAATAATTAATTATGAATGTTGAGGAAGCGAGTGAAATATGCAAAGATATAGTTCTCTGGCACTCTGTTCTCTCTGCCTACCCTGCAAGGGATATGGCGTGATGATATGTATGTATGTATAAGATAAATTTGTAATATTTCAACAATTGAACGGTTTCTTAATTTAACTACGCTTCTATCGCCTTTAAAAAATTCAAATATTTTCGCAAATGTGAGTTTTATGTCTATGCAGGACAAGTTTTGTTTCAAATCCTTCATCAAACAAACGATGGACTGAATAGTTAACTAAATAAAAAGTTTCATAACAATAAATGTGCTAATATAAGTTTTAAACGATTGATAGAAAGAAAACAATATTCATTTTAATACATTGTCTTATTTTTTGTTATTAGATGTGAAAATAATCTTCAAAATGGCGGATCGAAAATTTATATTCTCGCAGTATTTTCAAAGATGATTCATAGTAACAAATAATGCCTTCTAAAATGTGTATATTTTTTCTAATTTATAGTTCTCATAGTTAATATCTTTTTTGAAGTGAAACTTCTTTAGAATCGTTGTGATTTCAAACTCGATGAAACGAAAAAATAAGTCCATAGAAACACAAACACGTAAATGTATAGAATTCAGCCGGCGAGTGAATGAGATAGACCACATTAGACGTTCTCGGTCTCCTCTTTGTGCGACTCTTCGTAGCATCCCCACTATCTGACCCCCCACTAGAGAGATAGAGAGAGAGAGGGAGAGATAGCGAGAGAGAGAGAGAGAGAGAGAGAGAGAGTACACGCTATTGGTTGATGAGATCAGTATTAGTGTTGCCCAAATTCAAGACTTACAAGTCTCGTAAGTCTTGCAACTCTCGCTGTTAGAATAACACAGAATCACTTGTTTTGATAGAAATAAAAAATCCACAGAAATGAAAAGTCCAACGAAATTAATGAAATTCCATTCATCTAGTGACACTAACTGTACAACTATCAATAATTAGGTACATACCACTTAACGGGAATGGGGGCTATAATCACACCTATCTATCATGAGACTATTTAAAATAAAATCAAATTATTTCCCCGTGTACTGATATTAAGAATTACAAAATGTTGACAATCCTTACTTTGCCAAAGGAATCGTAAAATACTGACTAAGGGAGCACTGCGAGACTCTTGCAGCGAGTCTTAGTCTTCCATTTGGGAAACATTAAATATTATTTTAACTACTACGCCATCTACCATATAATATTGAAACAGATTAATACATAAATATCATTGTAAAATATGACCTTTATGTCATTATAGCATAAATAAACCATAAGACATATTGTGTATATCTATTACTCTATGAAATAAACACATATGAACACACGTGTGTTGATAGAATCAAACGTAAACACATAATGAGGGACTTTTGACGGGCATTTGAAAACGTCATGTGGTGCTCTTGTATTATATTCGATATCTTAGTGTTTTAACGTGTTATATTAGATAATTTTGATGGCATTTTATGTAATGTGATGCGCGGAACTACTGGGATATAGTGAATATCATATAAAAGTGTTTTACAACGTTTTCATTTTCCATCAAAATTCCAACAAGATACCATCAACAGTGTGGCCATAGCACTGTTGATGGCGACAACTTGACTTAGACTATGACTAACCTGAGAGACTGAAGATATTTATAACTAGTTATTGGCGAAATCTTGTAAACGCCATTTAAAAAAAAAAAAAAAAAAAAAAAACACATAATGAGCTTTGTTTATTCCTTATCTTTGTTTTTTTTTCCATTTGCAGGTAATAAACGAGCAAGCAGCACAGCTGATGGTGTTACTTCCTTGGACCTTTGCAATACCAAGGGTATAGCTAGGCCGTTGCCTATCAATACAAACCCCAAACTGACCCAGTTGGGCTTCCGGCTCTCTCTTTCACCGAACGAAACGCAATAGCTCATTGCCATTACTCAGTCGTCGATTTTCTGCGAGAGTGTGATACTACCCCGGACGGATCGGCCCGCGGCTGTAGACAGAGAAATGTCTACAGCGCAGTCCTAATACTAAAATAAAATTCTCTTTATCGTAATTATTGCTATCATCTCAGCTCATATTTTCATGGAATTGGTTCACGTCGATGTTAAGTCTTAGTTTAGTAGCCTTTTACGTTAGCTATGAGGATATATGGTATAAAATAATATAAGGATTGGTAGTATTCGTAGCCGTCATAGCTAAAATTGACAGCACAGATGAAGTCGTGAATTTGATTCCTACGTTAGATAATAATTTGTGAAATCCACAAATTGTATTCTGGTTTTATATAAATTGTTAAGTCTGTGTATAATTTGTGTCTGTTAAATTGCATGTTTGTTAAAGTCCCCCGCAATATAAGAATTATTTCCTTAGTGTCGGATGTTGTAAAAAAAAAAACAATTATTATCAAAATTTCCCTGCCGTGAGGGTAAGAGGGGGTAAGAGTACAATTTACCATATCATATCTTACCCGTGGGTGATCGTAAGAGACGACTAACGGATATAAAACGCATATAACATCTATGCAGAAAAAAAACCCGAAACAAAACCCTATACCAACACGTCTGACCAGCGTGGTATAGTAAGTCAATTTCCCTCTCATTGTGGAGGAGGCTCGAAGCCAACAGTAGGACGTAAATGAGCTGAGATGATGAAGAATAATCAAAATTGAACCTCAAAGTTATCTCCGGCATTGTTATAAATATAATAACTTAATTGTTGCAATCAGGGTTAGCAGAGAGCATATTCTTTTTTTTTTTTATAATTAGAATCGCTAATTGTCTTTGTTCTGGCACTCTGTTCTCTCTGTCTACCCTGCAAGGGATATGGCGTGATGATATGTATGTATGTATGTAGAAGTAACACTCGTAACAAAATCCTGTACCAGCCCGTCTGATCAGCTTGATATAGTAGGTCAATTTTTCTCTTTTTGGGTAGGAATTTAATTACTTTAATTTATTTTTACTGTGTGGTAGCAGATGGAAATACTATCATTCCTTATATCGTTCATTGGTGTCTTAAAAGATGACTAAGGGCTTGATATCGACCTGAATCGACTGCGTATAAGGCTGTTTGGTCAACAATTATATTCCCAAGGGAGTATTGACGTGAGCGACCTATAGTAAAACTATTGCCGTATTGTATTGACGCCAAGTAATTGGGAGAAGAGCAGAAACATGATGATTATTATGATTTTACATACATACATACATATCATCACGCCATATCCCTTGCAGGGTAGGCAGAGAGAACAGAGTGCCAGAGAACTCTATCTTTGCATACTTCACTCGCTTCCTCAACATTCATAATTCTATTCATACACCCTCGCCGGTTTCGGAGACTCTTGACACCACCTTCCTTCAGTACATGACCGATCTGGTCTAGGTAGGTGAGTCTCGGTATCCCCCGGTACCTTCATCCTTCCACTTTCGCATTGTATATCTTCTTAACCAGACGTTCGTTCGGCATTATTATGATTTTAATGCTGTTATTTTAAATACTGTATTCATCCTGTTCCCCATCGTAATGAATTAAGTGTACACCACTTTTAAACTATATCAATTTTTATTTTCGCGTTGGAGTAGTATAAACCGATTAAGAGATCACCTGGATAATGGACTGAAGAACATTTATAAGAAAAATTTAACATCAACTATCACCAACGATCACCCTTCCGTTGAAGGCTTATATAGCTAACCTAACCCAACAGCAGATACTTACGGGTTGATAGAATAAAAAAAATATAAATATTTGCATTTGGATTTCCGTGTGGTGACGGAGTAAAAATACAATTCACCACCCCATATCTTACCCGTGGGTGATCGTACGAGACGACTAAGGGATATAAAACGCATATAACATCTATGCGAGAGAAGGAAAACTAAACAAAACCCTATACCAACACATCTGACCAGCGCGGTATAGTAGGTTAATTTCCCTCCCATTACAGAGGAGGCCCGAGCCCAACAGTGGAACATTTATGGGCTGTGATGATGATGATGATGTTGAAATATTTGCATTGTGAAAATTTTAAAAATAGTTTCAAAATTAAGTTTCTAATAATACATTGATTTAAGTTAGTATTTTGCTAATAATTAGGGATTTTTTTTTGCCATTCATAAATTTTGGATGAATGAAATCGAGTTTGAGCCATTATGTATTATAAACTCATTTGCAAAAAAAACGGGCGGTTTTGATTTTCATTCATATTTAAAAAGATACAATACCAAAAAGGTTTCAATCGTTTGTACACGTTACTGGCCGGTTTTAAAAATGCTGTGGTATTTAAAAAAGTACGTTCTAAATTCAATTTTTCATTTGATGTTCATTTTTACAGAAAACCCCTTTTTATCCTACATTTTTGGCGCGAAGTTCCAGAAGTTAACATCGACTTTCATAACTTTTATTCAATTTTTATCGATTAATTTCATATCCTTGACTGTCAAAGCTTTATTTAATGCTGTTTGGCTGTATCAAAAATGGTAGATAAAGTGGTAAAAGCTACCAAAATTATCGCGCTGCTTGAAGAGGGTTGCAGCCAATGTTTCGTGGCTAGGAGGCTAAATGTTAGTCGCTCGACAGTCCAAAGGACCTGGCAGCGATATCAGGAGACTGGTTCCGTCGAGAGAAGGCCTGGTTCTGGAAGAAAACCATGTACCCAACCACGGGATGATCGTTTTCTTGTGAGTCGCGCATTGAGAAATCGCAAATCTTCGTATGTGGATCTTAAGAACAACCTCCAAGAAGTAAGAAATGTGCATATTAGTCTATGGACGGTCAGGAGGAGGCTTCTCGCTGCCAATATACGCAGTCACCGCCCGGCCCACGGCCCCAAATTACTCCATGAGCACAGAGTTCACAGGCTTAGGTTCGCTAGAAATTGTGAATCATGGACTCAAGACGATTGGAATAGGGTTTTGTTCTCTGATGAAGCCAGGATATCTCTGTTCGGTGAAGATCGACGTCGGCGAGTGCTAAGAAGACAAGGATAACGCTTTGCAGAGGCATGTTTCGAAGAAATCACACCTTATGGTGGGGGCTCTGTTATGTTTTGGGCAGGAATAAATTCAATGGATCGTACAGAGTTAGTCTTCATTGAAAACGGCTCACTGACTGGGCATCGATACATAACGGAAGTTCTAATTTCTCATGCACAACCCGCATTGGCCGCTCTAGGTGAAGACTCGATTTTTATGGACGACAATGCTCGCGCCCACCGATCCCGCGATGTTAATGCGTATGTGCAAGAGGTCGGCATTCGTCGTTTGGATTGGCCAGCTCGAAGTCCCGACCTCAATCCCATAGAGCATGTCTGGGACGTTCTGAAACGGCGTGTGAGATCAGTACACCCGGCTCCGCAGACCATCAGAGAGCTGAAGAATGTGATTACTGCGGAGTGGGAACGTATTCCGCAAGCAAGTATCCGGGATATACTCGCTAGCATGCCCAGACGAATTCAAGCTGTGATTTTAGCTAGAGGGGGTCACACTCGATACTAAACATTTATCTGCTTTTACTTTATTAAAGAAAAACAAACAAAAAAACTTTTTTATTTTTACTTCATGAGCATATGCACTACTAGCGAATATACACTACTAGCGAGGTTTAGCATTATTTCCCATAAATTGTATCTAAATTTTATGAAATACTGATGAAAACGATTATTTTCTTATTAATTTACCAAATTGTGTGGATAAAACTACCTATAATTATCAAACAAAGAAATATTAACATTTGAAATGGTTCATTGCTTAGGTGCCCGTTTTTTTTGCAAATGAGTGTATTATATAAAAAAGGAAAAGTAATTGTCTCTTCGTATAGCATAAATAAAACAACTGTTCACAGCAGTGGTTCCCAACTTTTTTCAGTTGCCGTACCCCTTAATAGTGTTTTTTTATGAGTACCTCTTCCCTGATAAGGACAAAAGATAAACGAATACACTGTATTTCACCAACCCAACGTAGTCTAGCATCTTAGTAATTTCTTGGTTATAAAGTTCATTTTAAACTACATATTATAAATACAATACATTAATAATGTTTATAAAAAAGCCTTCTTTAATATTTCAGTATTTTCGCCATTACTAATATAATTATAACATACCCTTAACGGGGTCCCACTTATCCCACGGGGCATGTGTGCTACAAGTTGAGAATCGCTGACCTATAGCAATCATCATTAAAAAAATAGCAATAAAAGTTGCGCGTGCGCAATCTAATGTAATGCAACAGTCAAACGCGGAGCTCAGTGTTGACGCAACTCTTACTCAGTGAAGACGTGTTAATTACAAATGGTGATTAATATACATTTTTATAACTTATTACAATTGTGATTAAAAATGGGTTTACGAGCAAAAAAATGATTGTCATATGCGAGATACACATACGTTTTTTTTTAAATGTGATTAATATAAATTTCAAATAATATATAAATAAGGTGTATTTTAAGATTGGCGCATAATTTTCTCAATTTTCAAGGATATTCTTGGAAAATACAGTTAGAAAATGTGTTCGATTACTTGAAAATAAGGATTATTTTACGAAATGTGAGTGCATTTACTCTATTATAATTTCAAGATTAAAGGCCAGTGAGCATGTAGAAAAATTCATTCATTATGAAATTTATTAAAACAATTTTTTTTTACAATTTCTTTTGGAAAAAATATTTTTTTAACATTTTTTTGGTAGGCTAAGTCCGGACACATGTCGCCCGTTGCATTCGGGGCGACGGAAGAGCAGCGCGTGGCCCCATCACCCACCGTATTCCCTCCCCATCGCTATTGGGCCGGCCACTGGTACCGCTTCCTTGCCATCCGTGGCCATAACAGAATGGTTATGGTATTATTAAAATATTTTATAGTGATAAAGATTTAACTAATCATTTCGCTGTCATTGTCGTAATCATTTCAGCTCCTATGGGCTCCTCCTCCTCTACAGTAGGAGATCAATTGACCCACTGTACCACACTAGTCATGATGATATTATTTAGTATACATTCTCCATATGACAAGGTACAAAATAAAATGTATCACTCTCTTATTTTCCCTTGGGAAATTAGACTAAGTCTCATCAAAGGAATAAGTAGCGACAATGTCCTAGGCAACTTAAAACAACAAGAGCGATCGATAACTCGCCTATTTGCCATTATTATGCCATTATTACCTCTCATAGAGAGACCTATTTCCAACAATGATAGATGAATGGATATCCATCCATTATGATATATTAAAATGTTTCTTTTTTTTGTAGGTATATCGAGAAAAATAAGACAGGATTATCTGACGAGGACCACTAAATTATACAGAAATAAGCTATACTCCGAAAGTGAAGGACTTTTTGGAGGAAAATTAAATTAAAACAAGAAGCAATGCAATGTTTAGTTACGAAAAATATTGAAACATTAGAATTTCAGCTGAACAAATCGCTGTTACAAAGTGTAAGTATAATTTTTATCATCATCATCCTGCTTTTCTTCGAAGTCTCTACTTTCATCGCACATATTTTCTAAAGTTATTGGCAATAAAAGATTTTACATATTATTTCTCAATTAGATGAATAACGGTCCGTGTGGTGACGGAGTAAGAATACTAATCACCACCCCTTATCTTACCCGTGGGTGATCGTACGAGACGACTAAGGGATATAAAATCGCATATAACATCTATGCGAGAGAAGGAAAACTCGAAACAAAACCCTATACCAACACGTCTGACCAGCGCGGTATAGTAGGTTAATTTCCCTCCCATTACGGAGGAGGCCCGAGCCCAATAGTGGGACATTTATGGGCTGTGATGATGTGATGATGATGATGAGATGAATAATTTGCAATAATATATTTGAAGTTGGCCTAAGTTTAATAAAAAAAAAACAATAACAAACTAAAAAGACATATCTATTAATATTTTTTTCAAAATGTTATGATGATGGCCATGATGGTTATGTTTTTTTTTTATAAAACATTAATTGATTGAGTGAAATTTGAAGATTATTATGTCCCGAAACATGTACGAAAATTCCAAAAGGGTTTTCTTTCTTTTTTACTTCGTTCCACGGTGTTCTTGTTTTGACTACAGGTATTGAAAGAAAACTCTGGAGTAATAAAAATAAACCTGATGACCTGAAATGACCTGAACACATTGCAAAAGTTATTGGCAATAGTTTTATAACCAGCCTGACGTCAACAGTCCTTGGAAATGAAATTATAAGATTCGGTGACTCATTCGTTGTAATAATTTTCCCAAGAAATTGCTGCTACACGTAGCAGAATTAAGAAATAGAAGAGATTCTGACATATTATTTAACAAATATAATAATAATAATAATAATAATAATAATATATAAAATAGGTTTCATATATTATTCTGAGCAATTTCCCTGTAACTCGTCAGTAACTTTCCTGACAGAGTTCATGTAGATACGAATATAATAATTAATTGAATCATCACCTACTCCATATAAGGTTTACGGAAGAAAACACGTCATTTATCTAACCACCGAATAGAACACGTAATACAGGTAAATAATATTAAATATCATCATCAACGTGTCAAACCCAGGGACAGACTCGAGCCTATATCGCAATGGGCAGAAAATTGACCATCATTATCCTGGTCTTATTCCAATTGTAGTCGACGCAATATGTCCTTTTCTTCCACACAACCCCCATTAGATATCTCTGAGTTCGTTCTCTTTGTATCAATGGAATGCTTCACGCAATCTATCCAACTGATCTGCGGTCTTCTCTTAACCCTAAAGCCTTCAAAATTCATACTTAAAACGTTCCTCAGAATATTACTTTCCCGTTTCATCATATGACTATAATATATCAAGCGTTCACTCTAACTAACTTTTCCGTCACTGGTGCAACTTTTAAACTTTCTCTTATACGTTCATTCCTTTTACCCATTCATACCACACTTACAAAACGTTTATGTTTTTACTTCGTTGATTTTATTGTAGTCCCATATATAAGGTTCCGTACCCAAAGCAAAAAAAATATTATAAAACAGAATAAAATAAATATTTAAGGGGGCTACCATAAAACAAACGTGATTGTTTTTTTGCTTGTTTTGTTCGACATTGATAATGGCAATAGGTAGAAGTTTGAAATATTCACAGAATATTTAGTCATATATTCAATATAGAAATAAACAATTAAATTAAAATAAAATAAATATTTCAAGGGCCTCCCATAGAACAACCTTTTTTTGGTCATTTTTGCCCGATATTGATAACAACAGGTAGATGTTAAAAAAATTCACAGGATATCGAGTTATACTGATAATAGTACGGAAATTTGCTGTGTGGTAGCGGCTAAGAATACTACCAACCCTTACTCAGCTTGGTGAGTGTCGTAAAAGACGACTAAGGGCTTTATATCGACCTGGGCCAACTTCATCTGATGTTGTCAGGTCCACAATTACATTCTCAAGGCGGGTTGACGTCAGGTATGCGGCCTTTCATAGAATTATTGCCAATAACTTTTGCAATATGTTCAGGTCATTTCAGATCTTCAGGATTATTTTTACTACTCCGGAGTTTTCTTTTAATACATATAGTCATAACAAGAAAACTACGACAGTAAATCAAGAAAGAAAACCGTTTTGGAATTTTCGTAACATGTTTTCGGACATAATAACTTTCAAATTGCCCACTTCAATCAATATTTTACAAAAAAAAAATCATGATTATCATACATGACTATCATACATTTAAAAAAAAAATATGAAATAGATATATCTTTTTAATTTTTGTTTTTAGTTAAACGCAGTTAAGCGAATATCAAATGTATTAAGTTTTATTGCAAAATATTGATCTAATTTAGAAATAATATGTAAAAATCTTTCATAATTTATATTATTATTAAAAGGATATTAACAAATCATTCAACGGACATTGCGTTAAACGAATCTTAAAATATATATGTATTTAACACAATTAGTGTAATACCTCAGCCGTGTGGCCTCATTATTAGATTTACATAATTTGCATAAACTGAATTACAAATCGACTGTGGTGAGAATACGTTTTAACAGTTAATATAAACGGTAAAAATTACAAACATTAAATTTAATCAAATGTTTTTAATGACCTCACAAAAAAAACACATTAAAGGATTTTTTTTATTGGGAATGGCAAACAAGCAAGCAGCACACCTGATGGTAAGTGTCAATGCTATTACTGGTGGAGCTAGTCCGTTTCTAAACAATTAAATCCTCAAACACACCCCGAAATTTGGGCAGCCGACTCTCTCGCTAAATTAACGAAGTGCAATAGCGCATTGTCACTGCAAAGATGTTGATTTTCTGCGAGAGTGTGTGTGTGTACCACCCCAGGCGTGCTGGACCGCGGCTGCAGACAGAATACTGTCAACAGTGTCCTACCACTACTAAATACTAAAAATATATAATTAAATGACACAAATTATATGTAAACTATAAACGAATATTTATCGATCGAATAAAAAATTCTACTCATCATCTTCCTCTCAGGTCATATACGTCCCACTGCTGGGCTCGAGCCCCTTCCACAATAGGAGGGACATTCACTTACTACAACTCTGGTCAGACGGGTTATTTTGAATTTTCCATTTTTTGCAAATATATTATATACATATTTCATCCCTTAGTTATCCCTAGTCCCTATTGAGATATTCGGGGATAAGATAAGAGGTGAATTGCGTAGTGAATTGTATTATATTATTTCGTCACCAAGATAATAATTATATGCCTTAGGAGTTAGAGTAATTTAATAATCCTTACTAATATTATAAATGCAAAAGTAACTCTGTCTGTCTGTCTTGCTTTCACGGCAAAACTACAAAACCGATTTAAATTAAATTTGGTACACAGATAGTCTAAAGCCTGAGAAAGGACATAGGCATACTTTTTAATTGGAAAAAGTGTTGTAAAGGGTTGAAAAGGGGGATGAAATGTTGTATGACGAATAGTTACTTTGGATTAACGCTAACTTACGACTATTCCACGCGGACAAAGTTGCGGGCAGAAGCTAGTATAATATACCATAGAATTAATTAAACATCGTATTTATGTTCTCGCTGTATCAACGTGGTTAATAATAATTTTATTAATACTTTACGTGTATACGCCCTTTACCTGTATGATAATGACTAAACTATATAGGCATATATCATCACTGCAAAAGAAGGATAACTACAAAAAAAGAACAATAAACCAGCATTATTGTAAGAGAACATTTCTTTGTACAGGTAAATGTTGGAAATAATGAAGAAAATGAGAGGAAGATAAACTATAGTCTATCCACTGTGATAAATGACGCAAATTAGACCAGATTCGCTTCGAGGACAATAGTGGACGACATGGAATAGAAGGAGACTGAAGAAGAATAATTAGAAGCATGTAAAATGTTAAGAGAATCTCAATTATTAATTCTGTAAGTCTTATTTAAATTTGTATGTTAAGTTTTAACGTTAATTGGTATCGCCATATCTGGCTTCTTTCCTTAACAAGCGAAGCAACAAAACATACACAATGTTTTGTTGCTTCGCTTTCAATAAATTTACTGGTGTTTTGCGTTTTATTTCATCTAAACCCGTCAATAAAATATACATAACGATTACTTATATAATAATATATCAACCCGTCTGGCCTATAACAACCAGTCTGACCTATACCAACCAGTCTGACCTATACCAACCAGTCTGACCTATGCCAACCAGTCTGACCTATACCAACCAGTCTGATCTATGCCAACCAGTGTGACCTATACCAACCCGTCTGACCAGTGTAGTATAGTAGGACAATTTCTCTCCCATTTAAGAGCTATGATAGGATGCTATTGATATTATATTTTACGGATGGTAACGAACTAATATTGAAATAAATAACCAGCTTTTACTTTCGCGAATATTCATAAGAGACACAGACGGGTTGGTCAAAAGCAGTGGTATTGGTAGTTCAATAAGTGAAAGGGGAGATGCTGTGAGTTATGCGGGTTTACACCTTTTGATCGCCTCGTACGACTGAACTAGTTACAGCCGAACTGTGAGCAGGCCCGGGACAATAAAAAAAAGGATATGATCAGATAGCATCACTGCAATAAAGGTAAAATTTAATCGCTAAAACTAAATATCATAGATATGTAGACGGACATTAAAATCCAAATCATTCATGTAAAAATGAGGTTATTTACATATTGTCAATTTTAAATTTCGTCTGAAATTAATCCCATAATCTACCACTGGATCGGAAGTTGAGAAAATCCACAGATGGACTAGAATTTTATAGTTCACGTTTGATAGATCAATTCGAATCCCATTAACTTACACGGTAAGGGCGATCTCACAAGCGGCCTATCATGAAATTATCTACTAGTACTACAACTTGTAATGAGTACAAATTGGTTTTGTCCATGTGATGAAGTAATAATACAATTCAATACTCTCTTTTTTAACAAGACGATGATATGGATAAAACATAGATGCAAAAGAAGTACAGCTCAAAATAATACCAACAAGTTTGACCAGCGCAGTACCTACAGTACATTAATTTCCCTCCCATTGTAGAGAAGGTCCGAGCCCAACGAGAATGTGAGCTGCGATGATGATGATGATGATGAAAAAAGATAACACATGAATAATATATATTTATCAGAATTCTCACGCCAAATATAAAATTATAACAATATATTGTAAAAAATAAAACGCTGTACGAAACGGTCACGCTATATGAATTTTAAGATTCCTCGGTTTAAATATTGCTATCGCTTTTATTGACTTTAATAACAGAACGAGCAAACTATCCACCAGATTATGAGTCCAAAAGTAAACCGTCAATGTTTTTCTTTATTAAATACAACACTCCATACCAAAGAATATATCCTTGAATTGCGACTTTAAAAACGTACATCATCTTAGCTCATATATGTCTCACTGTTTGGCTCGAGCGTCTTCCGCAATAGGAGGGAAATTGACCTACTATACCACGCTAATTAGACGTGTTGATATAGGGTTTTGTTAGGTATTTTCCTGCTCTTGCAAAGATGTTATATACGTTTTATATCCCTTATCATCTCTTATGATCACCCACGGGTAAGATAGGAGATGGTGAATTATATTCTTACTCCGTTTCCACACGGAAAATATACAATAGATTGACCAGATTGGTCACGTACTGACGGAAGGTGGAGTCAAAAGTCTCCGAAACCGGTGAGTGTGTATGAAGAGAATTATGAATGTTGAGAAAGCGAGTGAAGTATGCAAGGATAGAGTTCTCTGGCACTCTGTTCTCTCTGCCTACCCTGCAAGGGATATGGCGTGATGATATGTATGTATGTAAATATGCAATTGAGACGCAAATTTCAGTGGGGATCCCTTTAGTTGACAAAATATATTATTCCACGAAGGGATCGAGCACACATTTAGTATGAGAATTAGACTATTCTATCTGTGGTATTAATTTGATTTGCAATATTACGTATAAAAATTAATGAAAAATAAACTAAACAGGTATCTTAAGACGCTTGGCAAGGCTGAAAACATGTTAATTATCGTGAGACGCCTGACAAAACCGGACCTTGTAAATATATTCATATTTTTAATTTGAAATAATATAAAATTTATAATTATAACAAAAACTTAATTATCTTATAAAAACCGTCTTGTTTAGCGTTAACAATTGACGACCTTTCAAGGTTATCTACTTATCTATTAACTCTATTGTACATATAGAATTGTTACAATGTCATTCAAATAAAAACAAGAGATAGTACAAAATGCTATAATACCGCACACTGCTATCTCTATCAGGTACACAATGAGAGGTTATTCCTATATTGACGGTTATATTAGGAATAAAACTCGTCACCCCTTACTTTTCAGTAGGTTTAAGGGATATAAAAAAAATGATATCAATCCGAGCTCTTGTATTACCCTTTGGACTCTATGTTTTATTGCCATCTTTTTTATTTTTGACCAACAATTCATACATGGAGTATAAAAAGACATCATCACAAGTTCACAACAAACTAATAACACAGAATCTTGTCAAAAATACATATAAACCATCATAAATGTATAATATCAAAGCCACTTCAAGAAAAATTGAATTATATAACTTCAACTTCAACATAACGACTAAAATATACAACATAAAAAAGCGCACGGACAAAAGTCTGTGGACCAACAATTTATTTAATAAAAAAAAGAAAATATTTAAGTAGATCACTGCAAAAGAAATATTTGAAATAAAAACTTATATCAACCCATCTAACTAGCGTTGTATATCAATCTATCTAACTAGCATGGTACAGTATTCTTTGGCCACCGAAGACAAAGATCGGGTACCGGTGGCCCGCTCGCACGGCGAAGAGAGGCGCTTTGCTTAGACCCACCCTGGTCTTGGTTCGCGTCGTCTCTTCTGTCGCCCCGGACCGATTTGGCGGAGCGTAACGACCTCCATAGTCCACCGCAAAAAAATGGTACAGTATTCTTTTATCAATGTGGAGAAAGTCCGTGTCTTACAATTGAATGTATATTTATAGGCTGATGACGAATTATCAATGGAAACATAGAAGAAAAAGGTCAACGGTTGATTTAAGTGATACGAATATTAAATCGAAAAGACACGACAAAACCCGTAGCTGCCCGAATTTTACGTCGTTTTTTATATAATTTTACTTCCAGCTAAAAACATACTATTACATTTTTCAGATTAAAAATAACGTTTAGACATTTCAATACTAATAAAAATTATTCATTCTCATACTCTTATCCCAATTACTTGGGGTCTATACAATATGTACTCTTCCTTCATAGTACATATTGTAAAAGTTATTGACAATAGTTTTATGACCGGCCGCCTGCCAGTTGTCCTTGGGAATGCAATCGTTGACCAAACAGCATCAGATGGAGTTGGCCGAGGTCGTTATAAGGCTCTTAATCGTCTTTTACGACATCCACGAGCAAGGTAAGGGTTGGTAGTATTCGTAACCTCTACCACACGGCTAATCGAAAATATTAAAAATTATTTATAAAAAAAATCGTAAAAAATGATTCTAGCATTTAGATATTACTATCGTAATCAATATAATGAAGAATTTAATTGAGAAAGGAACGCATCGTATCTGAACAAATGAAACGTGCAACCTTCAGCGAGTTAAATCAAACATCGAAAGAAATTTTCCTCTTACTGTGGAGGAAGCTCGAGTCCAGCAGACATGATCATCATGACCAAAGAGCGTAAAACAATTGGATTCTAAGTTCTATACTTATAAAGAAATAATAAAAAATTTAAACAAGGATACACCACGGTAAACATCAAATTACCTGTCAGATACTAAGACCGTTTTACTTGTATTGATAGAATAAGAATATACCTATTTGTTTGTGGGTTGTGAAAAACGACTAAGGAATATGTTGTGCAGATTCCATATCTTGTATAAATGTTCTATGCAAGATACGAAAAACTGACATAAAACCTTAAATAAACACGTCTGACCAGCTCGGTTTAGTGGGTAAACTTTATCATATTTTGGAGGAAACTTATGCCTAATAATGGGATGCATATATGTTCAAATAATGATGATGATGATCAACTTCGATATGGTGACGAAGTACGGATATAGTTCACCACCTACTGTCTTCCATTTTTTTTTTTTTTTTTTATTGGTGGGCTATGGGTGCGTCTCGCCCCGCTGAATCGGTCCGGGGTGACGGAAAGGCGGCGCGTGACCCCATAGACCCACCGTAAAACCTTCTCTCTTCGCCGTGCGAGCGGACCACCGGTACTCGATTTTAACTTCGGTGGCCCGCCCGGCGGTTTACCCTCGCGGGTTCCTCTCGTCGACGCCCCGACAGATTTCGCCGTCGGGGCGTCGCCCTCACGCGGTGGCCTCACGTCGGGTGACCGGACAATTCCCCGGTCCGATCACCCGAGGCCTCGGTTAGGGCGGCATCAGGCGCAGGTATTCGCGCCTGCGCCGCCCCGGCCGCTGACGGCGGCCCGGGTCGCGGGACTCCTCCCGGACTCGTTCCGCCGCCTCCTTCTGCGAGATGACAGCCTCGCAGAAGGCGGCGACCGCGTCCCAGTTCCTGACGCTGTCGACCATCGCTCTCGCGACAGCCGGCAGCGCCAGGTCGGCACCGATAACAGCGACGAGGTCACGGCGCTGCCGGTCAAAGCCCGGACACGCCTCCAGCGTGTGTTGCGCCGTGTCCTCGTCACTGCTGCAATGGTGGCAGAACGAAGTCCACTCCCTTTGCGCGACCGTGTGCAGGTAAAAGCCGAAGCATCCGTGCCCCGACAACACCTGCACCAGTCGAAAGGAGAGGACTCCGTGCCGCCGCTCCATCCACTCCATCAATACGGGCCGGAGAGCCTCGACGGTGACGACACCGTGTCTAGGCCTCTCCAGCCGCGTAGCCCAACGGGCGATGACGTCTCGGCGGGCGTCCTCGCGCCAGGTGGCTATCTCGCTCAGCGATGGGGAGCCACCTTCGTCGCGCAGTGAGGTCACCCGCCGGTAGAGGTCGGAGAGCATCTCCGCCTCTAGGTCCCACGGGGGTGTCCCGGCCAGTAGGCATGCCGCCTCGGTCGATACCGTGCGGTACCCGCGAATGGCTCTGACCGCCATGACTCTCTGGGGTCTCCACAGAACAGCCCTGAGCTGGGCGTTCAGAGCCCTCGCCCACACGGGTGCGCCGTACATGGCCATAGAACGGATCACCCCCGCATACAGCCGTCGGCCCTCGAAGCTGGGTCCGCCCACGTTCGGCATGAGCCGCGAAAGGGCGGACGCCGCGCCGACCAGCCGGGGAGCAATTCGGCGAAAATGCTCCCGGAACCACCATCGCCCGTCGAGCACCAGACCCAAGTACTTCATATGGGCCTGGATGCTGATGTGGACGGAGTTGACGACTAGCGAGACGCCGATTGGCGGCCTTACGCGTGGCCCATGGAACAATAACCTACTGTCTTCCATAAGGGTGTCGTAAAAAACAACTAAGGGGCGTGATATGTAGAAAATAGCTATACCAAAGGAAAATTCGAAATAAAACACTATGACAACCCGTCTTAGGGGGCTGTCCAGTAATCACAAGGTTCGAAAGGGGAGTGCGGGTTTGATAAAAATCACGAAATATCACAAGCTGGGGTGGTAAGATATCACGTGTATTTATTTTTTCGTCAAACGCTACGATTTGTAAACTGAAAAGCGGCGTGTAATGTGACTTGCCGTTGCCAGCCAACGAACGAAGTCGTTTAAAGTAGGTGATCTGTATAAAGACCTTTTCGCGAAGGATAAAAAAGCAAAAAACCGAGAATATAATGAGCTGATGTGGGCTACTTCTTTGTAGGTACTAAAAATGCACGTGATGTTGGTGGGGGATGGGGGTCATAGTCTTAAATCTCACCACGTATCACCAAGAGGGAGGGGGAGGTTAAAAATGCTAAAAAAAGATCACGTGATTAATGGATGTCCCCTCAGCAGTGTGGTATAGTAAGGAAGAAAAGGCTTTTTTCTCCTACTGTGGGAGGCAATTCGAATCCAGTAGATATGATGATGGTGACAAAGACCGGAGGACGATTGGATTCTAGGTATAGAATAGAATGGTAATCGTAAAAACCAGATAATAGAGGAACCGTCATAGCCATATTTGGTAGGTTGGCGATCGTTGATATTATAAGTGCTCCTAGGAGATTAATATTCCTTAATTGCCTGGTGAAACTTCAGTTAGTCTACAGCCGCCAGAGGAAAGTAACTGGTGACACTGTATATTTAGCTCGTCCCTTCAAGTCATTTGTGTTAACTCAATATGCGAGGGTAAGTTTTGAACTCGCCGCAATAAATTAGATCACCTCAGCTTATGTACGACTCACTGCTATACTCAGGTATCCTCCACAGTGGATAAGATATTAACCTACTAAATCACATCCATGTGGTGATAATATAATTCACCACCACCTTTCTTACCCGTGGGTGATCGTAAGAGACGACTAAGGGATATAAAACGCATATAACATCTATGCAAGAAAAGAGCAACTCAGAACAAGACCATTGGTATCGTAGATTAATTTCCCTCCCATTATGTATGGGGTTCCAGCCCATCAGAAGGGACATATATGAGCCGAGAATATATAATGAGATATCATTTCTCAGAGGAATTATTAGGTATAAGGTTTTTGTTTAGTGTTTTCCTTCTTGCATTTATGTTATCACCTTGCGTCTCTTAATCATCACGAACGTCTACAGATGAGGAAGAAGCTATATATGGTCTTACTTCGTCACCACAGGGATAGTAAAATAAGTAACATGAAGTACTAATAAAAAATTTTGTGTTTGACGCAAACACGCGATTACAATTGTTAATGTTTCCGCACTGTTTGAAGCGTTACAATAATAGGATTATGTCATTTATGACCTTGTGAAGAGGTGATTAGATTTTATTTTTATAGTATATCTCTAAATAGCCGATGATAAATCATATATATCGTGGACAATGGTTAGAAAGCACAAAACTCCCTTGCTTTAGCCTGAAAAATACATATATTGTGATTGAGAAATCGGAAGCATTGAGAAATCCGGAGCATATGCAGTAGCACTTTTTGCGAAATTGAAATTATCAACTGCTACCATTATTTTGACTGCTCAGTATGGTGATGATTCTATTCGTCATCTTGAATAAGCAAGCAAATCTTGAGCAAGCAATAAGAAGCCCATCTTGAATAGAGAACGTAGATAGATATCGATGGAAATTTGAATATTCATTTAAGTCTTACAATTTTCATCAACAACTAATTTTATGAAAATTGAACGGTGCTTGATAGAAAATAATTGGCTGTACATCACTGATAACTTGTAGAGTGATGACTACGCTACTAAAACTTTTGTCTAGGAATGTTATGAAGACAATCAGGTTACTGAAAATTGTGATAATTGTGAAATCTGGTTTATAAGGAGATCGAGGTGAGAAACTTGTATTATACAAAAAATCAGAATATGTTCTTACAAATCGAAACAAAAATAATCATCATTCAAAGCCTATCTTTAAATACAAAGCTAATTATTTGGATAAACTTACAGTAAAGTATAAAGAACTTGATATTTAAAAAAGTCAAATAGATCCTTTTAATAAGGTCACCGAAAATAATATCAAACTGCTAGTAAAAAAAATCAAACATTGAAATAGAAAAGTTTCGGTTGCAAGAAAGCGAACGAAACTTCATCGAATCCGTATTCGACTTCGAATTTCATAGTTAGACATTTCAAATATCCGTATTTGTTCGAATTTCATAGTTAGACATTTCAAAGATTCGTATTCGTTCGAATTTAGTCTTGTTGTACATATTATGTGTGCGTTAACGTATCTAAAAACCGGGAGAATAAAGTAATTTAGTTAGCACGACATCCTCATCTAATAACGTTCGTCCTGTCGTAAATCTGTCTGCCTGTATGACACTACAAGGTCTTGGTCATAACTATCACGGTGTTATTTGTGTGAATAAGGGCCATCGTACACTTTACCTAATCATCAACCATCATATTGTATTGAAATGTAAACTTTAGTAGTTTATAAATACCCGATTACACAACGTAAAATGATGTCACAAGCGGGGTTCGAACCCGCACCTATTGGGAGTCCGGCCCAATCGTGCTGCCAATTACACCACCGTGAACTACTGTAGGACATGCAAATCTCGCTTCGTATCATATTTACGTCTTCAAGGTGACTATCAATAGGTGCGGGTTCGAACCCCGCTTGTGACATCATTTTTCATTTCGTAATCGGGTATTTATAAATAATTAAGCATATTAAATGCTAAAAATTTCAGTAATTTGAACTTTAGTAGTGTTACATAAAGTATGTTTTACAAAATTTCGAGACTATTATAAATGTAATTAAATTACTAAAGATTAGTAAGGTACTTTTGTTACCAACTTTTTTAATGATATCTTGAGATCATTGCTTTATATTCTGATATTTAAAAAAAATGTTTCTTTAAAAAATGCTATTTTTTATTTAAACTACGAACACATCCAACACTTACTTTGCTCGTGGAAGCAGTAAAATATGATTAAGAGTTTAATATCGACCTGGGCCAACACCACCTGATGCCGTTTGATCAACAATTACATTCCCAAGAAGGGTTGACGAGAGGCAGGCGGCCGGTCATAAAACTATTGCCAATAACTTTTGCAATATGTACATACAAGTAATTATTGTGTCGATTCTAAGTAATTGGAAGAGGAGCAGGAGCATGATGTCTATAAATTTGATAATGGTGGCATATGTACAATATTTATTAATAAAATATACTTATATTAATAAACAAATAATATGGATAGCTTAATTATTGGATAACTAGTTTATTATTAAAATTCATTTATTATGTATAAACCCTGCGAGGGAACTTATATATTGTCAATTATAATACTTTAAATTAATATAATGAACTACCACCGGATCGGAATGTAACCGCTACTGAGAAGATACAGAAAGAAACTCTTTCTTTTATAGCTGAACCAGATCCTATTATAGCTGAACCAGATCCTACAAGCGGCACCCGATCACAAGCTAAACTATGAGAGCAGCCATCGCTATTTAGATATTATGTAATATAACATTATCATTTATATTGTACTACCTAAGGGCATACCTATTACGTATTCCATTAATAGCGTATTTTATTGTGCAAAAGTGCTTCCAACTATTACGTAAAATAAAATGAAATTGATTAAAACACCAAATAAACTTACTTTTTATTTATACCCCCTGATTGCAAATGCTTATGTAACAACATAATATAAGAGTATAATAAAAAAAAGTTTATACCTTTAAAGTTTATATAAGAGAGAATATAATGAAAAATGAGAGCTAATGAATTTATTAAAACAATTTTTTTTTTTTTATTGATCCAAGCACATTCCTGTTAAATCTCCCGGGGCGATGGGAGGATGGCATACGACCTATAATCTACTATATTCACTCAGCGGTATTGAATGGGTGATTAGAATCGATCGACCTTACTGACTGGTAAAGCGACTCACACTTTTTGTCTACCCTCGTTGGTGTTCTGACAACCAAGCGGCGAAATACCCTTGCACGGTTAGGTTCTCTGGGAGTGGAGGACTAATCCCCGGTCCGCGATCTCGACTAGAATGGTATTCGTTCCTGCGCTGCTCTACTCACTAGCAACGGAGCATGTCAGTGTGGACGATCTCCCCCTTGACATATTGCATCGCCTAATTAATTTAAACACTTAAGTGGTTAAAATACCGGATGTCCAGTGCCAAGCGTCGCGGGTTACGGTTCCACACAAGAAAACACTTTATCTGATGCACAAATTATTTTTAAACTGCACGTAATACAAGATACGTAAAGTTGCCCGCATTACAAGTAAATAAGTTAAGATAATTTGCCCGTGTGGTGACGGAGTGAGAATACTATTCACCGCCCCATGTCTTACCCGTGGCTGATCGTACGAGACGACTAAGGGATATAAAACGCATATATCATCTATGCGAGAGAAGGAAAACTCGAAACAAATCCCTATACCAACACGTCTGACCAGCGCGGTATAGTAGGTTAATTGCCCTCCCATTACGGAGGAGGCCCGAACCCAAGAGTGGGACATTTATGGGTTGTGATGATGATGATGAATTAGTGCAGAACTTCTTAAAAAAAAGTTAATCAGTTTTTTATTGCCTATGGTGGCAAACGAACAATCAGCACACCTGATGGTAAGTGTTACTGCTGCACACGGATTTTAGCATAGCCTACTTTATTTACATAATATATGTACCTATATTATCATCATCATGTCAGCCCATATATGTCCCACTGTTGGGCTCGGGCCTCCTTTTTAATGGAAGGGTAATTGACCTACTATACCACGCTGGTCAGACGTGTTGGTATAGGGTTTTGTTTCGAGTTTTCCTTCTCTCGCATAGATGTTATATGCGTGGTATATCCCTTAGTCGTCTCGTACGATCACCCACGGGTAAGATATGGGGTGGTGAATTGTATTCTTACTGCGTCACCACACAGATAAATCTATATTATATCAATAGTATATTGCCCATTTTTGTTCAATTGTTAATTTTTGTATTAAATATATTATGAAACAAAATATTACTCGACAAAAAAAACATAACCAAAACATGATATTGTCTATTAATTGATGTGTGACATTATTGAATTAACTCGTGGAACCACACCTTATATTTATACACTAGATAGCTCTCCCCGCCCGCTTTCCTTTTTCCAGATAAGTAATCACCAACATATCATATAGTAAAACCTTCTCCATAACACACTGCATCTTATGGTTTAAATATTATTCCGATCTGATCAGTAGTTGTCGCAGTATAACCGAATAAAAAAAACCGGCTCTCCAATTATTAGTATAGATAGATTTTATTATTCAATTTTTATAAAAATAATTATAATTACTTAACTAAAATAGATTTTTAAATTAGGTAATTATAATTGATCTGGGCCAACTCCGTTTGGTCAACAATTACATTTCCAAAGAGGGTTGACGTTTGGCAGGCGGCCGGTCATAAAACTATTGCCAATAACTTTTACAGTGTGTATTATAAAAGAAGAGTACATATTGTATCGACCTTAAGTAATTGGGATAAGAGTAGGAGAATGATGATTATGATGATGTTAATTCAAACTGTCAACGATGCTGATGTTAAAACAATGAAAATTCAGCATCGTTGACAATTTTAATTATTGAATAGTCAAATTTTGTTTGAAGAGTAAAAATAGAACTGAATACCGCCATCCCTGATCTATGTCTTAAATTACGTCTAAGGGACTTGAGTATATAAGATCATTGCAAGAAGAGAAATATGGGAGACAATAATTCATTTAGGCCCGTTGTAAGGAACTGAAGTCTAAAAGTAAAGTGAAATACCACACAACACAAACGTTTCAATAAGATATAACGATGTAGCCTCAAAGAATGACTCGTTGGTTGTATCGTTTACGTATGCTACTTCGATAGATCTTATGTTTGAATTTCCAATCAAACAAATAAACGATTGTAGGAATTTTCTAAAGATTTTCTTAATTTTATAAGATTTTACAGCAATTAAGACGAAATTTGGGATTGTCCGCAGTTCAATTCGCTAATTTTCTTATTATGGGCCTAAAAGTATAACAAACTGTCTGTGTATTTACAGCCTCTTTCTTTAGAGATAAAAACTAAAAACTATAAAAGTAAGGAGAACATATTATCATACCTATTCAAATTTATTGATACAAACTTAAGTAATATGAACCAATAAAATACATGACCAGGAAAATTGGGTGGGGAGAATAGGTAATAGGACAATATTCGGTTACGCAGTGTAAAGACTGCATAAAGGCATCACCAACAAATTGATGAAAAATAAAAAAAAAACACATCCAGCAATCATTCAAACTCGTTCGTCCACAAAACTGTAATAGCTAAAAATAAATTATTAAAAATACTATAAAATAACAATTTTTCTAAATTTATATTTTATTTATTGCCTAAATTTTAATGTTAATACAAAATTCATTTATTTAATAATAAACAGTATTCAAAACGAGAAAAGACAAAACGTTAAAAAACTTATAGAAGAAAATATATATTATATATATGTATATCAAAATTTCTGTATATTTTCATATACCTATCTAATCTATATTCTAATAAATTATTTCATTATGGAAATAAGATATTAGGAAAACAATACTGATTGACTATTTTGATAAGTTTCTATTGAATTAATTGTTTACGTGTTTCGACAAACAAATAATTCACCACTGATTCGATAAGTCAATCGACTTTGAAAATTAATATTTCCTTAAATTAGTTCATATACTCTTTGTATGAACTAATCAAGTTTCAAAAAGATTATATGATCATAAAATAATATAAAATCCACACGCTAAGTTGTTGTTTAACATCCGTCAAACAAAACTAGCATAATTATTTTTTATTTTCGGTGTCGTTCGGTTAACATAAAAATGCCCATAGTTACGTCCAGATTATATAAAAATAGAACCAATTTGTGTAAATGTTTTGCTAACGGAAATGAATTCAGGCTTTAATTTCAACAAATTCATTAATAAAAATGAATTAAGTATACTTTTAAATAAATATGTGATGATGCTTTAGGCAAATTTCAAACATCACAAATGGTAATTATTATTGTCATCAATATTATTAATTGCATTTTCAGTGGAATTTTAATTAATACTGTGACAACACTGATGATTTAAAAATGTCAATAGGTATATGCGCTGCGATTATTATAATAATTTATTAAATGAACATAATTTTTACATAGCGAAATCTGAAGTAAGTACAGTTAAACCTGTTATAACCACAGTAATATACACAATACAGAATATATAGAAGAATAACCGTAGAGTGAGCGTAGTATATCATGAGTGTAACTATGACAGTTGAACGGGTATTGCCAGCAAAAAAAAAAACAACTGATGTAATTATGACAGCTGTGACTAATAGCTTAATTTTTTGACAATTCTATCACTTTTACCTTATTATATTTGATTATTTTAACATTTATACTAATAATATAGTTATTTACAAATAAGAAATGAAATTTGGAAAAAAATATCTGTTTCAAACTAAATACCTTTAGAATGATAAATTAATAATGGAATGTTCTTACTTTGACAAGGCCTCATGAAGCACTGGTTTTAGTACGAAGAATGTCAACGTATAAATATCGATATCTGTAACAAAAGAAAAGAAAGAATAGTATAAAATTGATTATTATATTAAACAAATGCGTTACTTTCTTGATTGTAATAGAATTTGATGTATGATGGGTAAAAATTTTCACCTATGTAGCCATTCATAAAAAAAATATCATCCAATTGTTCTCATTCAATGTTGTCAACGTTAATCCAATAGATGGCGTGGGAAAGTCTCCCGAAAAAACGACAATAAGAGCGAAATTTTTTTAATTATACGTAGGCGTCGAGACGCGACGTCACGTTCGTCTAATTAGCAAGACGATTGGATAAGATTTCCAGTATATATGGTCAAAACATCATTGCTGTATGGTAGCGGCTACGAATACTACCACCCCTTTGCTCGTGAATGTCGTAAAAGACGGTCGTTATTCGGAGTTCCGTCTGATGCCGTTTGGTCAACAATTATATTCCCAAGGAGGGTTGACGACAGGTAGGTGGCCTGTCACAAAACTATTGCCAATAACTTTTACAATATGTACTATGAAAGAAGAGTACATATTATATCGATCCCAAGTAATTGGGATAACAGTAGGAGAATGATGATGATCAGAACATCATTGCAAGAGAAAGGAAATTCAAAAAGTGAGATCCTATGACAACGTAAATATAAAAGGAAAATTTATTTCTAATTATAGGTAAAGAATTTTATAATACGTCGCGACACTTACCTCACCCTAAAGTTCCAGCAGCAAACGAAGCCAGAATAACTAGAACTGCTGTAGCAACGCCACTGGCTCCAACGTGAGCGCCATGCACGGCGGCCGACTCGACGACGCCCGATTCGAATGCGTCGGCTGATAACAATGTATCTGTCAAAATAGTCAACCGGTGAGCGCGTAGGCTCAACCAGTGGACTCACCTAGACTATTGCTTTTGAATTTTTGTTTTAAAAAGTCAACTATATTTAAAAAAGGAATACTTCGAATAAGAATTAAGATTTGAAAAAGGAATGCTTCGAATAAGAATTAAGATTTAAAAAAGGAATGCTTCAAATAAGAATTAAGATTTGAAAAAGGAATATATGTAGTTTTTTTACAGGCAAAGGTATTTAATAAAATGTCATTAATAATCTATTGCCAATAATTATGGTGGGATCAGTGTTGCAATATATAATAAAAAATATATACTGAAGTAATATTGTATAGTACTCAGAATACATAATTAAAACATATTAACTATATAAATTAACTAAAAGAAATATCTACCAAAACAAAATCTTAACCTGTAACTACTAAGCAATTATCTAGCAAAATATGAATTAAAAAAGATATAAATATATTCCATATAATAATAATGGAATCTATGATGTTTAAGCAATTAGTCTAGTTTCGCCCACCTATACATGCAATATAAAAGAAAAAACAATAATAATGAGTAAAATACAATTAATTTTATATATATACCTATCATTATACAAGCTGATACAATAAAAGTATTTAAAAAAAAATCAAGATACCAGACCAATAATCACCACACCAATCATGAATTCCATAAGAAAAATTTCATTAATTTATGTATATATAATTTATATGTTATTAAAGAAATTATGAAACAATATTATTTTTAAAAGACCACCCCACTTCAAAGAAATAATCCTTGTATTGCGGGGGGGTCTTTACAAACATGCAATTAACGCAGACAAATTACACCAGACTCAGACCAACACTTTCTGGATCGCACAAAGTGTTGTCCTGCGCGGGAATCGAACCAACGGCACCGGCACGAAAGGTTAAATCTTAACCACTAAGCCATCTGTACTACTGCTGGGCTCCGCCGTAATGGGCGGGAAATTGACCTACTATACCACGCTGATCAGACGTGTTGGTATAGGGTTACTATATTGGGTTACCTATATTGCGTTATCCATTTCTTGCAATTTTAACCCCCAACCAGCGCGATTATTCGTAAATATAGAACAAAAAAAAATTTTGTTCAATCATAGTGTTTTTTTAAAGACACCCCCCTCCCCTTCTAAACAGGTCACCTAAAATAGGTACGTTTCTTTAAAACTTGAAAAAATAACTGTGATACTCAACCTAGGCATATACGCTAGGATAAGCCAATTTCTCTACGATTGTGAAACTCAACAGTGCTTTGGACATACATATAAACATGTACTTTCTTTATAATAATTATAAAAGGGAATGCTCCGATGGTTCGGACATGTGGAAAGAATGCCCAATGAACATCTGGTTAAGTAGATATACAATGCGAAAGTGGAAGGATGTAGGTACCGGGGGAGACTGAGACCAACCTACCTAGACCAGATTGTTCACGTACTGAAGGAAGGTGGAGTCAAGAGTCTCCGAAACCGGCGAGCGTGTGAAGAGAATTATGAATGTTGAGGAAGCGAGTGAAGTATGCAAGGATAGAGTTCTCTGGCACTCTGTTCTCTCTGCCTACTCTGCAAGGGATATGGCGTGATGATATGTATGTATGTATGTATCAAACGTTATCCAAATAAAATCAACGAATATACTATGTTAATAGATTGACAATTAAAGAAAGCATATAAACTAGTTTAACATCTACGATTAAAAGAAAAATAAAAAGGAAAATAATATTTTTATTCCCCTAATAATTCTTAAGCAATTATAAAAAAAAAACTGAATTTGAAAAAAAAGAGGTATGCAAAGAACAACAGACGTAAATAATTAAAATTAGTATCGAAATTAATTCAGTCTTGAATATAGATTTTATTTCAACACTTCATTAGATTTGTTTTATATTTCAAACATAAGAATCGTTTACTCTATATTTGCCAATGACAAGTATATTTTTAAATTACTGAAATTTAGCATTTAATATGCTTAATTATTTATAAAAACCCGATTACGAAGCGAAAAATGATGTCACAAGCGGGATTCGAACCCGCACATTGGGAGTCCGGCCCAATCGTGCTGCCACTGCACCACCGTGAACTATTGTAGGACGTTCAAATCTCGCTTCGTATCATATTTACATCTTTAAGGTGACGTACGCCATCTACCCGACAATGTTTACACATTGTAGGCTTAATACTTCATACTTTGCAGTTAGAATTGTATTAAACGATGACACAACCTTGTTATTCAAATTACTGAAATTTAGCATTTAATATGCTTAATTATTAAAAAAACCCTATTACGAAGTACATTTTTTTAATAAATCAAAGGAGTTTTAGCGGGAAAGGAAAAGTGTCATTTAGTGCTCTTGTATTATATTCAATATCTTAGTGTTTTAACATGTTATATTAGATAATTTTGATGGTATTTTATGTAATGTGATACGCAAGAAGTACTGAGATGTAGTGAATATAATATAACAGTGCCCTACATACGTTTTTCTTTTCTACTAAAATTTCCAAGAGACCTTTAACAGTGTGGCCATAGTACTGTTGAAGGCGACGATTTGACTTACTGACAGACGATGAATTTAAATGAAGTTAATTTATAAAGAAAGACCTGGCTTAAAGGTCTTAGTTACCAACCAAAAAATAAATAAATCAAACTAAATCGTAACAAACAATACTAATCTTAAAATACATAGCATAGAAAATCTCTGTCAACAATTTACAAATTTTGCATAAAACTGATATTAATTTCGATCATAATTTAAATAAAAAAAATAGATAAATAGCCCGTAATATCTTTAATAATATAAAATATACAAGCATATTGATAAACGTACCTATGCCACCAACTTCCACGATGAATGAATGAACAAAAAAAAATATCATTAATTAAAGCGTCAAAATAACACAAGTGTAATGTAATATAATAAAAATAGAGTAATAAAATTATTTAAATAAATTAAATGCTGGCGAATTATAAATATTATTGTAAATATTATTTATAATAGCGTTTTTAGTGTAATAATAGTAAATTTAGTAGTGATAAGGTCATAATGTTGACAGTCTTAGAAAAATCTTTAGAAAATAATAACACATAGAAACCATTTCCACGTACAAAATGTGTGCCACTAAATTGGTGACAAAAATGTATAGACCCTTTAGAATTGCAAAGGCGACAATGCCACTTACCATCAGGTGTGCTGTTTGCTCGTTTACCACCGTAAGCAATAAAAAAACCCTTCGCAAGCTATTCTTTATAAACTCTATCATTACAATGTG
This sequence comes from Lymantria monacha, assembly GCA_905163515.2. Lineage (NCBI taxonomy): Eukaryota > Metazoa > Arthropoda > Insecta > Lepidoptera > Erebidae > Lymantria > Lymantria monacha. The sequence continues at coordinate 4,239,348 of LR991107.1, read as the reverse complement.
AACGTTATAACCAACACGTAAAGCTCAAAATAGCTTACCTCCATATCTATTCAGCAAGGCCATAATTACTCCGTTAGTCCATCCGAAGCCAGTTTGTACGACATACTCGCCACCACCGCCGTATCCACCAAATATGGTTGCGTCATACTGAAATAAACATTATCTTTGAAGCAATACTGTGTCTATTATAAAGTATATATGATAATCTGATTACCATACGTAATTACCAATTAGGTACCAATTAGGCCAGCATGGGTAATTACCCATGCTGGCCTAATTGGTACGACGGTTGGAACTGATTTCAATTCCAACATGTAGTATTTCTGTTTCGAGAAAACTGTTTTTAAAAGTAGCCTAGCGTATCATCTGTTGTGTGGTAGCGGCTACGAATACTACCAACACTAACATTGCTCGTGGGTGTCGTAAAGGACGACTAGGAGCTTTACATTAAACTGAGATTCTGGGCACTCCATCTGATTGCTAGGTCAACGATATTAAATAAGTAATTTTAATGAAATAAATAATATACTTGAACGAAACTACTGGGGCAGGTACTCTCATATTTTTTATTCCATATACATACATCACACTACTATACCGAGCTGGTCCGATGGGTTGGTATAGGGTTTTATTTCGAGTTTTCCTTCTCTTGTATCACCTTTAGTCTCATATCGCCTCTTTGCTTCAATAATGTGTAATCTTGAAAAATGAAATTTTAGAGGAGTGTTTTTCAAGTTTCAACAAACAAATGATATATATAAATATATATATAAATCTATGATTTTAATTATTTAATTATTCTATATTTCAATTAGAGACGAAACGGATATCCGGTAATAATCCGGTATCCAGCCATGTTTTCACTATCCGGCCGGATACCGGATAAGTAATTCCGTATCCGGCCGGATTTCGGATAGTAAAATTTAAAAAAATCTCATGGTTATACAAAAGGCAAATAATACACACCCCGAGAAATTTAAACCTGACACAATAAACATACCGCGTACTTGTTATCGTCACTGTTTAAATCAAAATACTGCCAAATTGGCGATCGCTTTTTTGATGATGACATTTCTTTTCAATTCAATCATAAAACCACAACGACACGCATAAACAAAAACAAACTGACACACGCGAACACTCGAACGCCTCCTAGTCGTAGCGATCTCTGCTCACGTGCGACAACACCCGAACGCGCACGAATATTGCCGAAAGGGCCGAATATCCGGCGCTCCGGCCTCGCAGCTTGCCGAATATTCGGTATCCGGTATCCAGCCAAACCACTATCCGTTTCATCTCTAATTTGAATCAGATTTACGATAAAAAGTATTAGTTGCGTAACAATTATTTTTTGAAGCTTGAAAAACATTCCTCTAAAATTTAATTTTTCAATATAACACATTATTGGAGCAAAGAGGCGATATATGATTCATGAAACCTCTGAAACATCAAGATCAAAATGTAAATACCTTTTCAAGCATAGCTCTCTTCTGCTGCCACACTTTGAAGTTAGAGCGGACCCATTTAGTAGCGATCTCTGCAGCATATCTCATGGCCTCTGTGTGGCCTGTATCTGCCAAGCCAGTTATCACGATGTATTGTAGTGGAGGCCACGCATTCGGATAGTCCCATTGCTCATTGGAATGCTCGAAAGTTGTGGGGATACCACCATCAAAATGGTCCACCTTTAAAACAAAAATATATTATGAGATATTTCTTAATAATTTCATGCATGCCTTTTTATGGCTTATTAACGTTTATATTTGTTTTTTTTTTTACTTTCACAGGAGGACTAAGGTGTTCGTCATAATTATAACAGAGGTATTTTCTATTTTGGAAGTTATACTTCTTTAGGCGCGTTATGAAAAAAAGATGAGTGTGAGATTTTAATATGCGCGCGCATCACTGTAACACAAAAGTAACAGGTTGAAGTTGGCCGCAAAACCACTCAAATAAACTCACTCAAAAAAAAAATATTCATTCATCAGCCCGTAGATGTCCAATGTTGGAAATACTCGTACCTATGAATCCTCCTGAGTGAGAATATGAGCTACACAGCTTCAATTCTAGTTATGGTGAAAAACAAATAAAATTCCGTTATATTTTTATTACAGATCCCAGCCTCCCTTATTAATTCCTATGGTTGAACTAATAATGGATGACATGGAAGATATTGAGTTCCTGAGACAGCATATACACACTTTAGATCGAGAGTTCAATCATTGGATGACGAATCATTCTGTTGAAGTAGACCATAATGGACATAAGTATACACTTATGAGATACTACGACCAATCTCAGGGACCAAGACCAGAGAGTTATAAAGAGGATGTTGATTCTGCTAAGTGAGTTATTAAAGTTATATTTCTTTAGGTGCTTTATGAAAAAAATATGAGAGTGAAATTTTAAGATGCGCACACATCACTGTAACACAAAATTAACAAGTTTAAGTTAGGAATTGAGATGCGCGGATCAATGTAAAAAGAAATTAACAGATTGGAGTTGACCGCAAAACCGCTCATTAAGTCTCGATAAAAAGCTACGATATAGAAATAAAATCTCTTTCTAGTTTCTACATTCACAACACGTGTTTTAGTTTCATACAAGTGCGAATTATATGTGCTAATAAATTATATTCAGTAGTGATTTAAATTTAATATTTTGATTAATATTATTTATTATTCGTAAATATTAGGAGTAAAAATATCCTATCCTTTTCCCAGTCCTTTTATTATTTTATTGTAATTAATTATTTGCTTGCAATTAAAAACTACCTTTTAACAATACGAAAGAAGTATAACTTCTCATGAGCGTACATAAGTAATAAGTACACGCACCCATTTCCTTTTTTTCTACCAACTACAGTATCAGTTACCAAATTTTGAGCAACTTTCTTAAATTTTTTTTTTTTTTTTAGTTTATGGCTTGGTTACTTAGACCTTTAAGCCAAGTCTTCATAGTTTAGACACTTCGTCAATACTTCTTCATTTTGTCATTTTGTCTTAATGGTAATTGGCCGTCAGTAAGTCATGTTGTTACCATTAATCGGGCGCTGATAACCAAATCAATGGTTTTCTTGGGAATTTTGGCAAAATATGAAAATACACGTAAACCACTATTATACCATATTCACACTTCCACACTTTAACTGTATCATATTCCATAAAATACCAGCAAAATTATTCAATATAACACTACAAAACATTAAAGAAATGAATATAATACAAGAGCGTGACATAACATTTCCACATTCGCGCTAAAACTCCACTTTTTTAAAAAAGAATCAATCAATTAAATTAATCTGGCCATTAATGTAATTGCAAAATTAAAATTGATTCTTTTTTTAAAAAAAGATATATATTATATTTTTTTTGTGGAAAGAATGCCGAACGAACGCCTGGTTAAGAAGATATACAATGTGAAAGTGGAAGGATGTAGGTACCGAGGGAGACCGAGACTAACCTACCTAGACCAGATCGGTCATGTACTGAAGGAAGGTGGAGTCAAGAGTCTCCGAAACCGGCGAGCGTGTATGAAGAGAATTATGAATGTTGAGGAAGCGAGTGAAGTATGCAGAGATAGAGTTCTCTGGCACTCTGTTCTCTCTGCCTACCCTGCAAGGGATATGGCGTGATGATATGTATGTATGTATGTATATTTTTTTTGGTGGACATTATCATTAAATATTTTACTATAATTATCTTTTAATGAAACCAGATTAAATATAATTTTTAATATACTAAATAATAGTAATAACTGGCCAAAACCATTTTAATTTGTAATCCGTTCGCATATCTTAAACTTACCCTAGTTAAACAGTGAAACCTATTATTAGCCATACAATACTGTAGAACACAAATTAGGTATATATTATATGTATCGCTGTTGGTTTTCTAAATAAATAAATTAAAAAAAAATAACTGGCCAAGACAAAATTTTTTATATGGTGAATTATTTTAATTTTTTATTCCAAAGGCGAAATAAAAAGAAATGCTATAAATTCGTAAAAATTGTTTTAATTCAAAGATTTATCTTTCCGTATTTTCAGTCCATATTCAACTACATATTAGGACGGGTTTCTTTTTAATGGGAATGAAAAACCTAATGGGGTTACTATATACCAAGCTAGTCTGACAGGCATAGACGTTTCTCTGTATCAAACTCTTACTCTACTCCTTTTTTGTAATGGCAATCGAATATTAATACGAGCCCATTGTAGCCAGTGTCGAATTTTTATTAGACAGTATTTATTTATAAATTATCAGTAACTCAAATCGTCACCTTCACCAGCGCCAGGGACACACTGAATGATATCTTCTGGGAACTTTGGTGGAAAACAAAAATCAAAGTAAAGTATTGTTTTATCATATTTTTTTAAATTCTAGCACTTCTTACGCATCACGTTACATAAAATTTCATCAAAGTTATTTAATATAGCTGCCATTCCCACAGTTGTAAAAGACGATAATTAAACCGATAAGGCTGCATTATTTTATCTTTTATAGAGAGAAGGCTATTAGGTGGAGTAAGAACATGTATCAATCTCAATTAGTATGAGATAAGTAATGGTTAATGGTATGATAAAGACTGCAAATGAAAGAAAACTCGCCACTAAAACCTTATATCAACACGTTTTATTACATACATACATATCATCACGCCATATCCCTTGCAGGGTAGGCAGAGAGAACAGAGTGCCAGAGAACTCTATCTCTGCATACTTCACTCGCTTCCTCAACATTCATAATTCTCTTCATACACGCTCGCCGGTTTCGGAGACTCTTGACTCCACCTTCCTTCAGTAGATGACCGATCTGGTCTAGGTAGGTTAGTCTCGGTCTCCCCCGGCACGTTTTATTAGCGCGTTTATACCCATTTACCCCGCTATAGTACCCACTTACCCCATTATAATACCCGCTTACTCGTTATAGTACCCACTTACCCCATTATAGTACACACTTACCCCGTTATAGTACCCACTTACCTAATTATAGTACCCACTTACCCGTTATAATACCCACTTACTCCGTTATAGTACCCACTTGGGTAAGTGGGTACTATAATGGGGTCATTATAGTACCCACTTACCCATTATAGTACCCACTTACCCCATTATAGTACCCAGTTACCCGTTATAGTACCCACTTACCCCATTATAGTGCCCACTTACCCGTTATAGTACCCACTTACTCCGTTATAGCATCCACTTACCCCCATTATAGTACCCACTTACCTCATTATAGTACCCACTTACTCCGTTATAGTACCCACTTACCTCATTATAGTACCCACTTACTCCGTTATAGTACCCACTTAACCCATTATGAAAAAGAAAATTACTGACCTTAACTATATCCAAATAATTAATCACTCTGTTGACATAATAATCTTTTCTTTCAGGGTCGTAACAACGAGCCCAAAGAGGGGATAGATTGGAAGGATAGAAATAGTCTCGTCGCCTGTTGGACGCCAAGCTGTAGTCAAGCCAAACACCTACATCCTCATGCCATAGTACCTGAAAACGAAAATCTTTTTAATTTCTTTTAATATGTATATTCTAATTTATACAAGTGGCAGACCATCCTGTTGACAGTTCTCTGTCTACAGCCGCGGGCCGATCCGTCCGGGGTAGTACCACACTCACGCAGAAGATTGACGTCTGAGTAATGGCAATGTGCTCTTGGGCTTCGTTCGGTGAGCGATATTGTCCTGCGTGGGAATCGAACCCACACAGCAGGTCACTCATCAACTACACCCTCTACGCAGTCAATTTTCTCATGGTTAAGGTATCATCAAAGGAGAAAACAACACCATGGTCCTTAGAAATTCCGCTGCCATCGCCAACCCGCTTGCCAAACGTGGCGATTGTAGTATATAGCTCCCAAGGCCTTTATTCAATAAATATACTTCATCATCATCATCATTTCAGCTCATTCATGTCCCACTGTTGGGCTTGAGCCTCCTCCATAATGGGAGGGTAATTGACCTACTATACCACGCTGGTCAGACGTGTTGGTATAGAGTTTTGTTTTTCCATCTATTGCATAGATGTTACATGCGTTTTATATCCCTTAATCGTCTCTTACGATCACCCACAGGTATGATAGGGGGTGGTGAATTGTATTCTTACTCCGTCACCACACGGATAAATAAATATACTTGGGCGGATGAAATTAAAAAACTGACTTGTTCTATTGCATCCACTAATCTTGCATGTACATTCCTATAGTACTCAGCTTTGTCGACGTCTCCTAACCGCGTATGGAAATCCCTCATCAGCCTCGCGTTCCAGCACATAATCGCGTTCAAATCCACCGGTATTATGGAGCGGGTCTTCAAATTTGTAAGGTTACCTGATTTAATTTTGATATTAATGTTTTATTGTCATAGTGCTTACAATACATAGTGCACCAAAACTTGCTATAAGTTTTTTTTCTACTAAAATGCAACACCCAGCTATAAGGGGGTAAATTCATATATTACGAAGATCTTTACAAATCATCATTCTCCTACTCCTATCCCAATTATTTGGGGTCGATACAATATGTACTCCTCTGTCATAGTACATATTTTAAAAGTTATTGGCAATAGTTTTATGACCGACCGCCTGCCAGACGTCAACCCTCCTTGGGAATGTATTTGTTGACCAAATGCCATCAGATTGAGTTGGCCAAGGTCGTTATAAGACTCTTAGTCGTTTTTTACGACATTCACGAGCAAGAGTTGATAGTATTCTTAGCCGCTACCACACAGCTTTTACAAATATAATTATAAAAATAACAAATAATACAAATTACACTTAAACCCAGAAAAATAATTTGTAAAGCATACAAAGTATACTCCAGCGTGAGAATCGAAGCGATATTAGTAATGGTAGGTCGGCTCCTTAATCGCTAGGCAATCTTTGAATTAGATTGCAGTAGCGCCAATGTATTTGGCTAGTAATCTGTATCAGCCACTCTACAGACTTCTTTCAAATATTATTCGAAATCTCATTTCGTTACATTTTCTTTTTAATCTTAACATAATATATCATTATATGTGGCAATTGGGAATATGAAAAAAAAAACTGTTTTTATTATTTCTAAATTTGATTTATAAAAAACTTATTTTCTCAGTGCAAGGCGGTGTTTAAAAAAAAATGAAATTACTTACCCTTATTAGTTCCATTTAATATAAACCATCTTGATGAGAAGTCCCATCCGGATTCAGCAGCCGCTTTCAACTCGGCATACAATTCCTCCTTCTGGTCATTGCTATCGAAAAATCTGTAATACATATATATCGTCGCTGTTAATAACTTTTAAAGTAATTTAGTTAGTGGTAAGACCACGCTGTTGACAGTTCTCTGTCTACAGCCGCGGGCCGGTCCGTCCGGGGTAGTACCACACTCTCGCAGAAGATCGACGTCTGAGTAATGGCAATGTGCTATTGCGCTTCGTTCGGTGAGCGAGAGAGACGGCAGCCCAACTGGGTGGGTTTGGGGTTTTGTATTAGTACCCTTGGTATTGAAAAGGTCCATGGGCAGCAGTAACACTTACCATCAGATATGCTGCTTGCTCGTTTGACATTATAAGCAATAAAAAAGAAATAATTGAAAATCATTATCATTCTGCTCTTAACCCAATTAGTTGAGGGCGAGGCAATATTTTTTTCCTATCGTAAATATTGATTGCACATATAGCATAGTGATTAAGATACCGACATAGCGCGCCAGTGGTGTGGGCTCGATTCTTATATCTTACGATTAATCGTTGTTCTAAGTCTGAGTGGAATTTGTGTCCGTTAAATTTAATGTTTGTTAAGTCTCACGCAATACAAGTATTTATTTACTTAGTGCAACAAATAAGCAGCATATCTGATGGTAAGTGTTACTGCCAATGGACCTTTGCGATGCTAGATCTAGTTAGATCACTGGTTACCAGTGAAAATCCCAAAGCTATTTAGAACGTTAGACTTTTGGCTGTCTCGCTGACGAAACACTACAACATATTGCCACTACTCATACGTCGTATTTCGATAGTGTGGTACTTCTCCGGAAGGACTATCCTTCAGCTGTAGACAGAAAACTATCAACAGTGTCGTTCTACCACTATTAAATTCTATGTAGAGTAGCATTATAAGGGTTGGAAGTATTCGTAGCCGCTACCACGCAGCTCCTTAAACAATTAATATATAAAAAAAGAAATGGCTGCGTATACTTATGTACGCGAGTGAGAAGTTTTACTTCTTTGGCATCATTAACAATAGTTTTTAAATATATGCAAATAATTAATTACACTAAAATAATAAAAGGATTGGCAAAAAAAATAGGGGTTTTTTCACTAATATTAACGAATAGTAAATAATATTAATCAAATTATTCAATTGAAATCACTACTGAATATAATTTATTAGCACATATAACATAACAACAACTAGAACATAATAACAACTAGAAAGAATGCGGAACGAACGTCTGGTTAAGAAGATATACAATGCGAAAGTGGAAGGATGAAGGTACCGGGGGAGACCGAGACTTACCTACCTAGACCATGATTGGTCGTGTACTGAAGGAAGGTGGAGTCAAGAGTCTCCGAAACCGACGAGCGTGTATGAAGAGAATTATGAATGTTGAGGAAGCGAGTGAAGTATGCAAGGATAGAGTTCTCTGGCACTCTGTTCTCTCTGCCTACCCTGCAAGGGATATGGCGTGATAATATGTATGTATGTACATATATAATTTACGCTTGTATGAAACTAAAATACGTGTTGTGAATGTAGAAACTAGAAAGAGATTTTATTTCTATTTCGTAGCTTTTTTTCGAGACTTAATGAGCGGTTTTGCGGCCAACTTCAATCTGTTAATTTCTTTTTTATTACATTAATACGCGCGCATCTCATTTGCTCCTAACTTAAACCTGTTAATTTTGTGTTACAGTGATGCGTGCGGATCTTAAAATTTCACTCTCATATTTTTTTAATAAAGCACCTAAATATAACTTTAATAACTCACTTAGCAGAATCAACATCCTCTTTATAACTTTCTGGTCTTGGTCCCTGAGATTGGTCGTAGTATCTCATAAGTGTATACTTATGTCCATTATGGTCTACTTCAACAGAATGATTCGTCATCCAATGATTGAACTCTCGATCTAAAGTGTGTATATGCTGTCTCAGGAACTCAATATCTTCCATGTCATCCATTATTAGTTCAACCATAGGAATTAATAAGGGAGGCTGGGATCTGTAATAAAAATATAATGAAATTTTATTTGTTTTTCACCATAACTAGAATTGAAGCTGTGTAGCTCATATTCTCACTCAGGAGGATTCATAGGTACGAGTATGTCCAACATTGGACATCTACGGGCTGATGAATGAATATTTTTTTTTTCGGCAGGCTATGTTCTGGACGACGTGAAGCCACCGCGTGAGGACAGCTTTCGCCGTCGGGGCGTCGACTCGAGAGAAACCCGTTAGGGTAAACCGCCGAGCGGCTCACCGAAGGCAAAGATCGGGTACCGGTGGCCCGCTCGCACGGCGAAGAATAGGAGTCCTTGCACGGTGGGTCTGTGGGGTTGCGTACCGTCTCTTCCGTCGCCCCGGACCGATTTGGTGGAGCGCGACCACATCCATAAAAAAAAGAAAAATAAGGCAAAAAAAATAAGCAAGGAACAAAATAAGGCTATGTTCCGTCCAGGGCAACAAAAGAACGGCGTGTGGTCCCATAACCTACTATATTCTGTCCCCATCGCCATTGGGCACCTCTGTGGGCACCGATTCCTTGACGTCCATGACCAGCCCTGCTGGATAAATGATATATGCTGCTGTTTGGTTTTCACGCTCTTCTGAACAGTTTGAATCCTTATATTCGAAAATGATTAAAACTAAGCATTTGATACACGTTTCCGTGTGGTGACGGAGTAAGAATACAGTTCACTACCCCCTCTCTTACCCGTGGGTATCGTAAAAGTCGCATATAACATCTGTGCAAGAGAAGTAAAACTCGAAATAAAACCCTATACCGACACGTCTGACCAGCGCGGTATAGTAGGTCAATTTCCCTCACATTATGGAGGAGGCCCGAGCCCAACAGTGGGACATATGTGGGCTAAGATGATGAAGCATTTGATCTCGGTAGGTGGCGCTGTGATAGATTTCAATTAATTCTATTTCAATGTTTCTTTTTAATTTGTACAAAACAGCGTCTGCTATGACAACGAGTTATTTTGTTTGTATGCGTTATTGTTAAAAATCATCAGTTGGTAAAATTTACTATTGATGATTTTATTTCGTAGTTTTTTTCGACACTCACGGGTAAAGAGAAGAGGATAGTGTATATTCTCTATTCTTTTCTTTACAGAAAAATATTCACAATTAACTAGCTACTAATGCTCATATTCCTTAGTCGCGTTCCTTAGTTACAGCTGCAGCTCACATTATTTAGTCCTCTACAACATACGGGGAAGGAAGACATGTAAGTCCCATAGCTGGGCGCTGGCTCTTCCATTGTTGGCATACTATAAGCGCATGGTGAGACGGCTTAGTCATCATTCTCCTGCTCTTATCTCAATTAGTTAGGGTTGACACAATATGTACTCTGTTTTCATAGTACATATTGTAAAAGTTATTGGCAATAGTTTTATGACCGGCCGCCTGCCAGACGTCAACCCTCCTTGGGAATGTAACTGTTGACCAAACCATAATAAAATAATATCCATAATATATTCGATTACTATTTGTTATCTCAACAGTTGTCATGACATGACTTTCCGTGTGGTGACGGAGTAAGAATACTATTCACCACCCCATATCTTACCCGTGGGTGATCGTATGAGTCGACTAAGTGAGATAAAACGCATATAACATCTATGCGAGAGAAGGAAGACTCTAAACAAAACCCTATACCAACGCGTCTGACCAGCGCGGTATGGTAGGTTAATTTCCCTCCCATTACGGAGGAGGCCCGAGCCCAACAGTGGGACATTTATGGGTTGTAATGATGATGATGATGTCATAACAACGACCCAGTGTTATAATACTTTACCCGATTTGGAAACATTTAAATAAACTTATGGGTTAGTATAGAATTTAATTTCAGATTTTTTCTCTTGCAGTGAATTTATCTGCTTGGGTCTCTTATTCAGTTGTTACAATCACTCACAACTCATAAATTAAGTGGTGATTTGTATTCTTACTTCTTACCGGGTTGAGAGCCCTCAACGCTCACCCATAGTCCGGTTAAGCTGTCAAAGCCCTCTCGGCTAACAGTGATCGCAGTGGATACGTTTTAGTGGGTATTCTAGCCCCGAGGCTAGCGAGTCCCACACTCCCCGTTCCGGGGGTGATGCGTAAAAGCATTTCGGACCACTGCGTAATCAAAAAAAAAAGTTTTCTAGCTCCTTCTTTCTCGTCTTTACACAGTTAAAGAGAATTTTATCATCCAAAGCCGATTTCAAAAATACACTTACCTCATAGCATAATATATTCTACCACCATTCGGTATGAAGCCGATCCTCTCGACAATATCTAAGAAGTTCGATACCATACCCTTAGCTGTGAACCTCATTTCAGACAGCAAGAGACCCTTGAGGATCCAATACGAGTCCCAATAGTAAAACTCACGGAAACGACCACCTGGAAAGAACATACCGTTAGAAGTTTAATTAATATGTATACGCTATCTTACCCGTGGGTGATCGTAAGAGACGACTAAGGGATATAAAATGCATATAACATCTATGCAAGAGAAGGATATCTCAAAACAAAACCCTATACCAACACGTCTGACCAGCGTGGTGTAGTAGGTCAATTACCCTTCCATTATGGAGGAGGCCTGAACCCAACAGTGGGACATATTAAGCTGAGATGATAATGATGATGATGTATACGCTTAATTATGTCCTCGTAACGTTATAGGTAATGCACCATCGCTTAATTTCTCATAGAAATCCCACCCACGGACCAGAGCGAGATGCATCTTTGACATAAAAATTCCTGAATTAAAAACATTCAAACCATCTTTGTGCTACTCTCACCGACACTGCATTAGGTTCATAAACGTCTCGGATTTTTTTCGCGGCTTGCGTTGCATTTATTTCTTTTTGTTATAAAATTTTAAAATGTATCGAATTTATTCATAAGCGTCACTCATTTTCAAAGAAAGAAAAACAAGTGAAAAACGGCGGAAAAAGTTTTTTTTGTTTTGACTGGCAAAGCGGACAAAGGCCATACATCCAAGTCTTATTTTTTTTTCATATATTATTTATCACTTCTTCATATTGTATAGCCTTAATAGTCATTGTTTGTCAGTAAGTCAAGTCGTTAACCATTAATTGGGCGCTGATAACTAAATCATTAATTTTGCGGCGGGAAACAACATTTCACTAAATTGTTTCTTTTTTTTTAACATTTTTAATGGTATCGAAACCAGCCAGATAGGTACTAGTACAGCCAAAGAGGCTTTATTAAAAGTTTTTACAGACTATATACGAAAAGACTTTGACCTCGACTTATTATACTTATATCTGTATTCGCATACTGTTAATCCTTCACCTAATTCGTAATACGTGTGCGTCTGTACGTGTGCATGTGTGCGTGCATGTGTATGTGTGTGTATATCTATGAGTGTTTTTGCCTTACCTCCATCGCTTTATTTCCACTCATCACATGCTTCGCGACCTGATTAATGTCACGACAACTTACCATAAATAAAAAAAATATAATACTTACCAGGTACAATGACTGGATTTTCTACATAGATAATGGAGTATAATTCCTGATTCGATTTGATTTCCCGTTTCATCTTCCTACCTAATTGCAACCACAGCAAGTTAAGATCTGTAGCCCATTGATTCAGTAGCGGATCCTTTATTCTCTGCAGAAATGCTGATGAAAGAAAATATCGTGTTTTATATAAAATGCATAGAAGTATCAGGAATTGACAAATTAGAGATCCGTGGGGCTGATCTTTCCCTCCAATGTGATTGAGGAGAGTGCAGGCTACTCTAGTAGTTAACATGTGATTGGATACCGCTTGTGATATCTGATAAAGCCGTAATATTATACTCTCTAAGCCGAGTGAGCGGCCCACTGGAACCCGGTGTTTGTCTTCGGTGGCCCGCCTGCCAGTTTACGCTCGCGGGTATCCTGGATACCCCGGCAGCTTTCGCTGTCCTCGATCGTCGATCCATAAATTCTTATCCTGATTCTAAATGTAATTTACGTCCGATTATGTTATTTTTTTAAATAAAAGTCATAAGAAAATAATTCTAGCAGTTATTGCGGGGACTTTACAAACATATAAACAACACCTTGTAAATCCGCACAAAGTATTGTCCTGGGTAGAATCGAACCTATAGCACTCCCACGGAAGGTCGATCCTTTAACCACTACGCCATCTGTGCAGTCTAAATATAATATTATACGCACATTTAGTATACGATAGAAAGTAATATAATTAAATCAAGTAGGAATCTCACCAGGATTAGCCTTCCAATCAGTAGGTGTCCATTCTTCAAACTCTGACCCTTCAGGATCAAAGTTTTGGTTAACAAACTCCTGGATGTCAGCCTTCGTCGGTCGAGAATCTGTCCTGAAAAATTATGTAAAAATATATTATTATACAATTTTAATGGTAGCGCTAAACTGCTGACAGTTTCTGTGTCTGCAGCCATAAAAGGCTGACTCGTATGCAATAGTACCACTATCGGATTGTGAGCCGTCAGCGCTCACACACAGGCCGCTTAAAATAGCCATCTGGGGCTCTCTATCGTCTGGGACGGGCAGCGCCGTGACTTCGTCGCTGTTATCAGTGCCGACCTGACGCTACCGGCTGTCGCTAAAGCGATGGTCGACAGCGTCAGGAATTGGGACGTGGTCGACGCCTTCTGAGAGGCTATCATCTCGCAGAAGGAGGCGGCGGAACGAGTCCGGGAGGATTCCCGTGACCCGGGCCGCCGTCAGCGGCCGGGGCAGCGCAGGCGCGAATATGCAGATATTGCCTGATGCCGCCCTAACAGAGGCTTCGGGTGATCAGACGCGAGGAATTGTCCGGTCACCCGACGTGAGGTCACCGCGTGAGGGCGACGCCCTGACGGCGAAAGCTGTCGGGGCGTCGACATGAGAGGAACCCGCGAGGGTAAACCGCTGGGCGGGCCACCGAAGACAAAGATCGGGTACCGGTGGCCCGCTCGCACGGCGAAGAGAGGTGCTTGCAGGGTGGGTCTATGGGGTTGCGCGCCGCCTCTTTCGTCGCCCCGGAACGATTTAGCGGGGCGCACCACGTCCATAGCCCACCGCAAATAAAAAAAATTAAAAAAAAAATGCTCTCTGTCGTCCCGGACAGATTAGCGGGGCGTGAAGTACCGTAGCCCGCAGAAAAAAAAAGCCCTCTGAGGCTAACAACTAAGTCACACAAAAAAATACGATAGTCCCACAATATCTTTAATATTGTGGGACTATCGTATAGGTACAGTTGTTTCAATATTTGCAATTTGCTACTGCGCGGCTGCGCTTTGTTCGGTGAGCGAGATCCGGACGTCAAAACTTTTATGGCAGAGTTCCATGAACGACTATTACCACTTGCCATCATAAGCTATTTGTTATTCTAATACAAAAGGAAAAAACAAAGTGACACAAAAAAAAAATATTTGTATGAAAGGCCCAATCTCAGGCTCCTTCACATCACATCATCATCATTCTCCTACTCTTATCCCATTTACTTGAGGTCTATATAAAATGTACTCTTCTTTCATAGGTAAAAGTTATTGGCAATAGTGTTATGACCGGCCGCCTGCCAGACGTCAACCCTCCTTTGGAATGTAATTGTTGACCAAACGGCATCAGATGGAGTTGGGCAAGGTCGTTATAAGTCTCTTAGTCGTCTTTTACGACATCCACAAGCAAAGTAAGGGTTTTTAGTATACGTAGCGGTTACTACACAGCTAAAACTTATAATACATAACAAAAAAATCTTGTAAATTCCTCCTGTTAATAATGATTTCTTTATTACAAACAAACAAACTCAGAAGGAAACAAGAAAGCTTATATCGTGTAGTGCTTCTGGATACCCTAAGCACTCACCCAATAGTCCACGTAAAATTGCATTCTATTGTAAAGGGCGCTCGAGCACATTGCAAATAAAAATATAAGTAAATAATTACCTTTGCATCATTGCTTTAAAATGTTCCATGGTAATATTCGGAGGCATTTTCAGTTTCATATCTACGAAGGTCTTGGAGTCGTTGTACAGTCCTGCCATTTGCACCGTATCCAGTAACGGACCATGACAATAGATAGAACTGTAAATACAAAATACATCGATCAATAAGGTAGGATGATCCAAACGAGCGTTGATGTGGTTGGCACCCGAGAGGGTAACCCTCCCGGCGAGAGGCGGATGTCAAGTAATCTGCACCAGTGGCTGGACCAAAGAAATTGGGGCCGGGCCGCACGCTGCTCTTCCGTCGACCCGAATAGAAAAAACAATGATGTTCGTACAAGTTTTCTATGTTAGTGGTTAAGATACCGATCGTGCTAAATGTCGCGTGTTCGTTTCCCATGCAAGACAATACAATGCGACGCACAAAATATAGTTCTGAGTTAGGACGTATTTTTATTATTGCTTTTGATGGCAAACGAGCAAGCAGCACACTTGATGGTAAGTGTTACTGCTGCCCATGGACCTTTAGGACCGCTTCCTACCAATACAAATCCCAAACCCACCCAGTTGGGCTGCCAGCTCTCGCGCTCACCGAACGAGCGCAGCACATTGCCACTATTCAGACGTCGATCTTCTGCGAGAGAGTGGTACTATCCCAGAGGGACCTACCACTATTTATGTCCGTTAATTGTATTTTTGTAAAGTCCCATACGATTTAACGGACACAAATTACACCCAGACTCGGCACAATTTGCGGATCACATAAAATGTTGTCCTACTTAGGAATCGAACCTATGATACTGTCAGGGTAGGTCGGTACCTTAAACACTAGCCATCTAATTAATAGTTTGCCACTATTGTCTTACAAAAGAGAAAAAAATAACACTATTTATAAAATCCGATTACGAAATGAAAAATGATGTCGCAAGCGGGATTCGAACCCGCGTCTATTGGGATTCCGGCCCAATCGTGCTGCCACTGCACCACCGCGACTAATTGTAGGATATGCAAATTTCACTCCGTATTATATTTACGTCTTAAGGTGACGGTATGCTATCTACCCGACAATGTTTACACATTGTTATAGGCTTAATACTTCAAACTTTACAGTTAGAATTGTATTAAACGATGACACAACCTTGTTATTTAAATTACTGAAATTTAGCACTTAATATGCTTAATTATTTATAAAATCCGATTACGAAATGAAAAATGATGTCGCAAGCGGGATTCGAACCCGCGTCTATTGGGATTCCGGCCCAATCGTGCTGCCACTGCACCACCGCGACTAATTGTAGGACATGCAAATTTCACTCCGTATTATATTTACGTCTTAAGGTGACGGTATGCTATCTACCCGACAATGTTTACACATTTTATAAATAATTAAGCATATTAAGTGCTAAATTTCAGTAATTTAAAATAACACTAGTTGGCTAAAAGAGAGATTCAGGCCCAATCTATTAAGGAGAGAATTCTCATAAGACTTGCTCAATGTACCTATAGCATAGTAATAGGAATAATCGATGATCGATCTTATGTATCTATGAATCATCATCATCTCAGCTTAAATATGTTCCACTGTAGGGCTCGAGTCTCCTACATACATACATACTATCACGCCATGTCCCTTGCAGGGTAGGCAGAGAGAACAGAGTGCCAGAGAACTCTATCCTTGCATACTTCACTCGCTTCCTCAACATTCATAATTTTCTACATACACGCTCGCCGGTTTCGGAGACTCTTGACTCCAACTTCCTTCAGTACATGACCGATCTGGTCTAAGTAGATTAGTCTCGGTCTCCCCCGGTACCTACATCCTTCCACTTTTGCATTGTTTATCTTCATAACCAGACGTTCGTTCGGCATTCTTTCCACATGTCCGAACCATCGGAGCATTCCCTTTCGCATCTTTACACCAATACTCTCTTTCATACCTACTCGCTCTCTTACGTCGTCGTTACGAATGCGATCGATCGAGTCTCCTACATAATGAGAATTGACTTACTATACCAAACTAGTCACACGTGTTGGTTGTCATAAGGTTTTGTTTGGAGTTTTCTTTCTTTTGCGTAATGTTATATGTCGTCTCTTACGATCACCCTCGGGTAAGATAGGGGGTGGTGAATTGTACTCTTACTCCATAAGTCTTAAGTCCATAAGTGAAAAAATTCCCATAGGGCGGTGGGATTAGAACACAGTTGTCGCCAGTACTTACTGAGCAGTGGGATTTTAAAATGTAAGCTAAGGCCATCACTAGGAGATTGGGCAACGGTTGTTTCATGAGATTATTAGTGATAGGACCACGCTGTTGAGAGTTCTCTGTCTACAGCCGCAGGCCGCTCCGTCCGGGGTATTACCACACTCTCGCAGAAGATCGACATCTGAGTAATGGCGATTTGCTATTGTGCTTCGTTCGGTGAGCGAGAGAGTCGGAAGCCCAACTCGGTGGGTTTGGAGTTTATATTAGTAGTCAGCGGCTTAACTATACTTTTGATATTACAAAGGTCCATGGGCGGCAGTGACACTTACCATCAGGTGTGCTGCTTGCTCGTTTGTCACCATAAGCAATAAAAAAAAACATATAACATTTGAAATAAAACTACTTTCACAGATTCTACTGCGTTTGTATTTGACTTATAATTTCCCAACGTTTCGAACCCTTTACAGAGTTTATGGTCACGGAAGAGCCGTGTGACAGACCTCCCAATATTCAAATGTACACCTAACTGAGATCGCCAAAACACCAAGTGGCGATTACGACACCTCATATGAGCAGTAAAATTCTAACACCGTCATCACAAGAACGGATCTGTCATAATAGATTATTACAATGTATTATCAAATAAATTATTTTTACAATGTGGATATGATGAGATGATGCGAGGAATGCTGTCCAAGGTGCGTTTACTATTTGCAATGTTGCTGTAGGTATTCAATATTGAGTGGCATCTATTTTTAGCTCACGATTTAGCTCTTGTTACGATTCTATTATTTCCTTATTACTCCCATTCTATACTAGCTTGTGCATACAGTTTTGTTCCTTTTAATTTCTTTAATGGAATATATTCTGGTAAATTACGTTATACGGGGTTTTTATTTGGGACTAATCCCACCACACATTCCCACCATTGTAATTCCTGTAAGCCAGGATCCACAATGGTCACTATAAATGACACCGAGATTTGACCCTCAGGCAGTCCCGGGAAATGATTTTAATTGTCTTGGAACCCGCAACAAATTTAAATAGAAAAGTTAAAGGGGGAGTTGGAAAAGAGTGATTCCACTTCCCTACCAGGCAAAGCGGGAGACAGAAAGCAATATTGACTAATCAGTCAATAAGTAAAGGGTTGTACAGCTACGATAAGCTCAGCAGTACGGCACCACGGATACGGGATAACTTAACTAATTATACGGGGATAAAAATTGCCTATGTTATGTTTTAAGAAAATAATTCTTGTATTCCTTTTCGTGTAGTGATGGAGTAAGAATACAATTCACCAACCTCTGTCTTACCCGTAGGTGATCGTAAGAGACGACCAAAGGATATAAAACACATATAACATATATGCAAGAGACGGAAAACTTGAGCCAATACCAACACGTCTGACCAGCGTGGTATAGTAGGTAGATCAATTTCCCACTCATTATGTAGGAGGCTCGAGCCCAACAGTGGGACATATATGAGCTGTGATGATGATGATGATGATTGTGAAAGAATTTGCAAGCATATAATCAAAAGAAAAATTACACCTAGTCTGAATTGTCCTATACAGAATCGAGATCGCGACACCCGACGTGGATATTTTAGTCTCTTAACCACTATGTCTTTTAACATCTATGTAATCAGGTATAAATAACTATTAAAATATAAAAATAAACCAAATCACTCACCTATCACAAGGGGGTGGTAGTTTACTCCTATCAGCACCCACCGTCACAGCCAACAAAGTGATAATACACCACTTAACAGCCATTATACACTTAACAAATCAACTAACGCTAATATCACTGAACAAAAGGAACAAAAAATAAAATAATAATCACTAAATAATTAGATTATTATTTAAAACAAAATGTCTTTCAGTTTTCTTTTTTACGTATTAAGATATGTGTTTAAGATTTTATATGATTTCTTTCTGAATGGCTGGATGACCATCTTGCAGAGGTTAGCGTAACCTCAATTCATAGAGGTCAGCATATTAAATCTGTAACAAAAACAAATAAACGTTAATTTAATGACAATAAATAGTACATTACTGCAGCGGCCAGCAAAACAGGCATTGCTGGACGAACGTGTAAACGTGGGCCGAGGCGTAGCCGAGGCACACATACGTAAGTCCATCAATCCTGGTTATAGCCAAGGCTTGTATAGTACTTTTTCAAATAATGAGCGGAAATTAAAACTAAGTAGTACTAAGTAGAACTGTATGCATGACGAACAACGAACAACATTTTTCACGTGCTAAAGTGTTCATCTGTTTGTTTTGTTTCATTACCAAATAGGTTTCTTTTTCAAGCCAGTTCATAATTTAAATAAAACTCTGATAAGTTGCCTATTTGGTTGCCATGTTTTGGAGTAACAAATCGTTCCATTTTCAAAATACACGATAGATATGAATTTACATGTACATTTATTTGGCCGCTAAAACACGACAGATATGCCGGCCACTGCTCGCATGTATTTGGTCAGTACAGCAATTTCGATTTATCTCGATGAAGGTTGTCAAAATAATGCTCAAATTTCAGAAAAAAATCTTATCGGCTATATGGTAGAGGCTACGAATACTAATTAACTACGTTAAAAATTGTAAAAAAGAAAACAAAACGTGCGCTTCTCGGGACGCTCTACAGAAGGGATAACGGGATTGAAATTGTTTAACTTGTGAAAAGCTTAGGTTATTACTTCAATCTTATTTATATTAATATGATAATGTAAGAAAAGGTTATTTATTAATAAAATCTTATGATATCACATCTTAATACGGCTAGCGTTGTGGGTTTGTGGGTTAAAGTGAGAGAGGAACAGCCTGCCTACCGCTGCCGTATGCGTGAGAGAAAGGGAAGCCAGGCAGACTAGCGTTACGCGTTACGTAACGAAGCGGTTTACCCTTCCATAAAAAGTTATCACTTCAATAAATCAAAATATATAATCTCCCTTTTATTTTGAAATAAAACCTAAATACTTATACAATTATTATAATAATTACTACATGATAATTGATCATCATCATTCTCCTGCTCTTATCCCAATTACTTGGAGTCAACGCAATATGTACTCGTACATTTTGCAAAGGTTATTGGCAATAATGTTCTAACCGACTGCCTGACTTCAATCTATTTTGGGAATGTAATTGATGACCAAACAGCATTCGATGTAATTGGACCAGGTCGATATAAAGCACTTACTCGTCTTTTACGACATCCACGAGCAAACTAAGGGTTGGTAGTATTCGTAGCCTCTACCACACAGCACTACTAATTATCAAATACTAAAAAGGAATTTGTTTGAACAAGCCTTTTTTATTTATTTATTTTTTTGTGTGATGAACAAGCCAATCTCAAAACTTATTTATTTATAATTTTTGCACAAAATTAGTACAAGGTGGACTTAATGCCATAGGCATTTTCTACCAGTCGACCTAGGGTGGAGCAGAAATAATGCAAGGTAGGTGCAATTAAAGTGCAGATTTAAAAAAAATCTTATTCCATCAGATGAAATTCACTACAGGCTAAAATACATTGCAGTAAATATATTCGGAGTGGTGTTCCAAATCGTTATGCGTTCTACGCAATCCCCGTTGAGATAACAGCGGTTGACATAACCAAAAATGCGATTGATGTATTATGAATATTGTTAGTATCAATATTTTTACTAATACCAGGGACGGTATTAGTTTTCAAATAAAATAATAGCATATATGTAAACATCCATGGAAACGAAATTGCTGACAAAAAAGGAAAGATTTCTAAAACTGCAACCCGACCATGAAATAAGCGTCATCATTATCATCATCACTGCCCATAAATGTCCCACTGTTGGGCTCGAGCCTCCTCCGTAATGAGAGGGAAATTAACCTACTATACCGCGCTGGTCAGACGTGTTGGTGTAGGGTTTTGTTTCGAGTTTTCCTTCTCTCGCATAGATGTTATATGCGTCTTATATCCCTTGGTCGTCTCGTACGATCACCCACGGGTAAGATATGGGGGTAGTGAATAGTATTTTTACTCCGTCACCACACGGAAGAGAAGAAATAAGCATACAAAGGTGGAATTATACTCTAATATTTATCGCTAACCGATCGAAGCGCAATGGCGAAAAGTACTCGTATTTGAATGAAAAAAAAAAACTATTTTATTGACATTTAGTAAAAACGTTGGATACAAGCGGCACAGGACCGCACTCTGTGGCATAACATGAGGGAGACCTACGTCCAGCAGTGGATGTCAATAGGTTGAAATGATGATGTTGATGATGAATGATAGTAAAAATTCAAATATTAAGTCGAAAAAAAATATAAACGTTCTATAAGAAAAATTAAAATAATAATGTAGGTACCGAGGGAGACCGAGACTAACCTACCTAGACCAGATCGGTCAGGTACTGAAGGAAGGTGGAGTCAAGAGTCTCCGAAACCGGCGAGCGTGTATGAAGAGAATTATGAATGTTGAGGAAGCGAGTGAAGTATGCAGAGATAGAGTTCTCTGGCACTCTGTTCTCTCTGCCTACCCTGCAAGGGATATGGCGTGATGATATGTATGTATGTAAAATAATAGCTAAATTCAATCGTAAATATTTGATATTTTAGATAAGTATGGCAATACTTAACGAGCTAACCTAGAAAAGCAAGTCAGAAAATTAACAGAAACTCTCAAGAATATCAGAAAAAAATATACACATACATACCAGTTAGCTCTTCGCCGAATACAAAGAAAATACGGTACCAGAACTTGAAACGAAATGTACTAAAGAAATAACTATACAGTTTAAAAAAAAAACCTAGAACGTTCACACCGGCATGGCGGATGTCAATTATCTGCAGATCAGTCGTATAGAGTGGTCAAGTCGGTTACAATAACGTGACGTCATCGTATATAAACCGAGAGCGACACGTGAGCGCTCACGTTAACTTTGAAGAACTAGTGGAGCATTATATGCAAAAAAAAGTTGACGTATTTTTAATACGACATGATAGAAATTAATTCACCAAAGCGAGTTTAATATTACGAAATCATAATTCTCCTGCTCTTATCTCAATTATTTAGAGTCGACGCTATATGTACTCCTCTTCTTACATATTGCAAAGTTATTGACAATAGTTTTATGACTGGCTGCGTGCCTGAGTTCAACTCTCCTTGGGAATGTAATTGTTTTGATCAAACGGCATCAGGTGGTGCTGGCTCTGGTCCATATAAGGCTCTTAGTCGTCGTTAACGACATCCACAAATAATGTAAGGGTTGGTAGTATTCGTAGCCGCTACCACACAGCAATTTATATTTATACTATTACGAAATATAACTTACTACCTAACTAGAAAGTAAAATTAATGCGGTCGAAACGCGATCTCTACGGAAAATCTGTGGAGTTAGGCTGACCGATCGCATTCGTAACGACGACGTAAGAGAGCGAGTAGGTATGAAAGAGAGTATTGGTGTAAAGATGCGAAAGGGAATGCTCCGATGGTTCGGACATGTGGAAAGAATGCCGAACGAATGTCTGGTTAAGAGGATATACAATGCGAAAGTGGTAGGATGTAGGTACCGGGGGAGACCGAGACAAACCTACCTAGACCAGATTGGTCACGTACTGAAGGAAGGTGGAGTCAAGAGTCTCCGAAACCGGCGAGCGTGTATGAAGAGAATTATGAATGTTGAGGAAGCGAGTGAAGTATGCAAGGATGGAGTTCTCTGGCACTCTGTTCTCTCTACATACCCTGCAAGGGATATGGATAATATGTATGTATGTAAATATAACTTTCTTTTTGTTTTATATTCATTGAAATAATAATAAAATTTACAATATATAACTATAATTAGTTTTTCCTTGTGGTGACGGAGTAAGAATATAATTCACCAAAATATGCCTGGACCAGATCCCACAAGCGGCGCACGATCACGAGTTAACTACTAAGATTAAAAATAAAAATACTGACAGAAAGACATCTCAGAAATAACATAAATATAACAGGGTATAATACGACAGGGTAATATATACAAGACAATATAGATATATATTCTTAAGCACTTTCATCAATTACGCATACCAAATTAGTCAAGGTCATTTCTATATACATTTCTATATATACTTCTTAAGGTTTCAATGAATTGTTTCTGGTTTCTTATTAGAATATACGCTTTTATATAATCACATAACCTTGGCATTAATGAGCATCTTTAATTGATAAATCTAATATCTTTAAAAGAGGATTGCTTAAATGTCTATTTATTTTTAGGTTCTAGAGTGGCGACCACGAATCGGACGACGCAGCGTAGGACGACCCCCCACTAGGTGGATTGACGATATCAAGAAGATCGCAGGAAGCCGTTGGATGCAGGTGGCACAGGACCGTTACGAATGGCATCCTCGTGGGGAGGCCTATGTCCAACAATGGACGTTTACAGGTTGATGAATGGATGGATGGATGATTATTTATATATGACGATTTCCATGTAAATTTAATATGCAGGCGATTTTCGGCAATGATAAATCAATCTAGTTATAGGTATAGCTCTAGGTTTCATTAATAGTCTTTTCAGCCAACGACAACATATATTTTTTCATTGGTTGAAAACTATTAGAAAATATGAAGGCAAATTTTGACTCTCATTAAGTATAGACATATCTCAGTTAGGAAATCGAGCAGTCTAATCAAAACGACAGCTCCGGCAGCAAATATCGAATATATAATAGAGCAGCAGCAAATATCGAATATTTGGTTTTCCCTTTTTAATTATTTTTCTTACTTTTTTTAATTCTGAAATATTTTTCACTATTATAATAAAAGACTAAAAAGAAAATATCGAGGTAAGCTCGGTCATCCAGATTTTCAAGTCGAAGAAGACAAACAAGCCGGCTGAGGGATAACCATGTGTTGATGGAGTAAAAACACAATTCACCACCTTCCTATCTTGCCCGTGGTTGTCGTAAAACAGCTCATCATCTCATCAAGATCATCATAATTCAGCTTTTTGCTGTCTACTGATTGTAAGCGTCCTTCATGCCTTGCTAAATGTCTCTCATATCCTTATATTACGGCTCTGTCCCCTTGAACAGAGCCGCAATCGCAACGTTCGGCATTCGGATTGGCGCTCGAAGTGGTGTCATACGTGTCCCAGGCGAGAGCTGCTGGCCGCTCTACTAGTGAAACCCTTAGTCAAACTTTACGAGTTTCACAGGCAAGCGACAATTGTACTTTTGTCCCGTTGCCACAGGGATTACACTATGCATATACTGTCTGAGCGTCAGATGGAAATCTCGTAATAAAACCCTATACCAATCCATCTAACTAGCATGGAGACATTTTCCCTCCTATTGTGAATAAAGCTCGAGACTAGACATGTGTAAGTATATCATGCGAGTGATGTATCACACGTAATATTACCCGACCGTTTACTGTCATATTACACATTACGCGACTAAACATCACATCACATTAAACATGACGCGAACACCCGTGTACTGTTCTGCATTTCTGCAATGTTCGGTGTCTGGCAGTTCAATATTTGTTTTGAGCTTTATTTTTAGAACGTTAAAGCTTATATTTCATGACGCCGCCCGCCGTATACAGGCTGGAAGGGGACCGCTCCCGAAAACAAAGACAGGTGACCCTACTAGTCCTACTTGTAATGATAGGCTAGAAAAAAAATCGATTCCGATGAAAAAAAAATTTTTTTCACAACTACTTTTAAGTTTTTTTCACATTTCATGAATGCCATGTAACGATAATTCCATAAAAAATACGTCACTTTACTCAGATGAGAAAAGACGCAATCTATTCAAAACTCATGATCATATGTTCAAGAGTTCAACGACCCCGCGTGGTGAAAAATACATTTTCTTTTTTCATCCGAATCGATTTTCTTTCTAGCCTATCATTACAAGTAGAACCAGTAGGGTCACCTGTCTTTATTTTCGGGAGCGGTCCACTTTCACCCTGTATATAGAGCGCTATCGCATTACGCATCACACATGACATGAAATGTCATGTGTGATGTTTGAAGTGATGGTAAAATGTAATATTAATCGGCACGAAATGTAATGCCATATCACATCACTTCGCGAAGTACTGTTTCGCGCATGTCTACTCGAGACCATTAGTTCGACGTGTATGAGCTTAAATGATTTTGAGGGATAATCAGTAGGAGCATTCCTCTGGAAACAAATATCCCTAATCCTAGATCAAACGGTGGACGTCGATAGGTTTATGGATGGATAGATAATTAACTAAACCCTGGTAGTTATAAAGTTTCGGATCATGATACCTACCGGTTTCTGAAATAGTAATCTTTTGCTGACCGCACAGAAAATTGTCTTCCGTGGAGATCGAGCCCAAAACGCTACAAGAGACAAACCACTCCACCATGTCATGAATTATCCAGTTGTGTAAAGTAAATGATCTAAAGAAGATATATGTATAGTAGATTTCCATTGCATTGTATACGGAACAGTAGGAAGATGCCGTCCGCTGTATGATTTTATTAACAATTTGCCTGCCGTATATCAATTGGAAAATTGGTTTACCTTTAACCAATGTTGGATAAGATTTGACGGCAGAGTGCTCCTTTGATACAGTGAAATTATATTAAGAATTAATTTTTTTAACTAAAAGGAGTTATTATTTATGCCTAGAAACATTTTTTTTTTATCTGTAAATTACAAACCGTGGTATATATGCCACACGAGTTTTTACATGCTTTTTATTAGCTTGACCTGTATGTTTGTAACCGACTCCTTTGGACTTGATTTTGACACACTTCGAACGGTCAGATTTCATTTAAATTTGGTAGACTTATCGAGGACCGATGACAATGCAATAATTTAATAAGATTACACCATTATCCTAATCAGTTATTGGGATAGTCGGGATTAAATTGTTGAATTTAAGTTTCCAATTTCGAATTACGCGCCTAGAGGGCGCTACCGTGAAACAATGTCTCTCTATTTCGTGACATCAAGGTCATCTGTCAAGCCACTGTATGTTTTTCTTGTTAGTTTCATATTAAATAGTTAATAAAACTCGAGCTACGTCGTTCAATTCATCAGGTTAAGGGCCCAGAAAATCTCAGAAATAAAGACAGTGTAATATCTAATGGTAAAATCAGTGATCAAAGACGTTGAAGTGAACATTAAAAACACAACGTAGTTCATGTAAAAGTTTTCTTGTTAGGTCTTTGCGAAGCATTTAAGTATTTGAATTGAGATATCTATTTGAAAATGGCATTAAATAATACTTTATCGAAAACCTGTCTGGCCATATAAATTATGCAACCTGACGTTTACGTTTAAGAAACGAGACGCTAAAGCTAAGACGAAGATAATACTCTCAGTCAATTCAACAAATTATGTGCACATTCAATTCTGTGTATGTGTGTTGCCAAAGAAATATAGGAGAAATTGACAGGAATTATCTGTGCAGTCCTCAGGACAAGTAAGCTCAGCCACTTATATATTATATACGTTATGACAAAAAAGTCCTGTTTAATAATGTTTTACATGTTCTCGAACTAGCAACCTAGCAATCTGATATCTGTGAATCAGATTATTCAAAGGGGTGGTTGGTAGTGATTGACAATTTGCAGATATAAATATTTAAGATCAAAGCTTGGAATGTTATGATATAACATAGTTTTCAACTGATTTAGTGCTTATTTGTCAAGTTAAAAATTGAAATGGTATTATATAACTTACTCTTGTATTATTATAATATTTAAGATCTAAGCTTGAAATGTTATTATAAAACATATGTAGTTACTAATGCAGGAATAATGTAAAACTTAGTTTTTTAATTGTTCATTTGTGAGTTATTGTCTAATTTAAAAGAAGTACTGGTTTCGGCCATCTTTTCTGAAAATATTTCGCAGCATACCCACAGTGCCTACTTACCCACATGACTCTATCAATGGAATGTTAACATCAGGCACCCCACGCTTTTTTACATTAAAATACACTCTACCTTAACTTGAATGATTAAAAAAGTTATTTTCTACTTTTTAGTTTAGTTTATATATAAAAGCATGTTTTATAGTTTTTTTAAACTATTGCTAGTAAAATCGTTCCGCGTGGTGACGGAGTAATAACACAATTCACCACCCCCTATCTACGTGAGTGATCGTAAAATACGACTAAGGAATATAAATTGCATATAACATCTATGCAAGAGAAGGAAATCTCGAAACAAAAACTTATATCAACACATCTGACTGGCGTGGTATAGAATTTCCGTCCCATCATGGAGGAGGCTCAAGCCCAACATTGGGACATATATGAGCCGAGATGATGAAAATTGGTGGTGGATGGTGGTGCGAAAATACAATTTACCATGTGTACCCGTGTAAGTTTTTTTTTTTTTTTTTTTAATTGCATATAGTAGTAAACAAGCAGCATACCTGATGGTAAGTATTACTGGCGTTCATGTACTTCTGCCAAGGGCACACTTTGACCACTGTCTATCAACCAAAACTCATCCAGAAAATTGGGCTTCCGGCTCTACCGCTCAGAGGATGTAGTACTACCCCGGACGAACCGGTCCGCGTCTTGTAGACAGAAGACTTTCAACAGTGTAGTCCTACCACTAGTAAACAGTCATAAAAAATACATACATATATATCATCACGCCATATCCCTTGTAGGGTAGGCAGAGAGAACAGAGTGCCAGAGATCTCTATCCTTGCATACTTCACTCGCTTCCTCAACATTCATAATTCTGTTCATACACGCTTACCGGTTTCGGAGACTCTTGACTCCACCTTCCTTCAGTACGTGACCAATCTGGTCTAGGTAGGTTAGTCTCGGTCTCCCCCGGTACCTACATCCTTCCACTTTCGCATTGTATATCTTCTTAACCAGACGTTCGTTCGGCATTCTTTCCACATGTTCGAACCATCGGAGCATTCCCTTTCGCATCTTTACACCAATAATCTCTTTCATACCTAATCGCTCTTTTACGTCGTCCCGCGTCGTTACGAATGCGATCGGTCAGCCTAACTCCACAGATTTTCCTTAAAAAATAGACTTTCGTAAAAAATAGACTGAGGAAAGTCAGGTAAATGGGCAATAGTATTCACCTGGGCTTATAATAATAACTGCAACCGTCAAATTAGTGTGGCAATTATAACAATAGATGTCAATAGCCTAATGAATGGATGGATATCGAAAAAAAATTCAATAAAAGAATTGCAATGATTGCGAAAGACTATTTCAGTGTATGAAATCGACAGTATCACAAAAACAATAGATCATCAACTGCCGAGTATTATTTTGCAATATATAGATCTTGCTTGAAATTAATTCTGAGCTGTGTGGTAGCGGCTACGAATACTACCAACACTTTGCTCGTAGATGTTTTACAAGACGACTAAGAGCTTTATAACAACCTGGGCCACCTACATCTGATGCCGTTTGGTCAACAATTACATTCACAAGGAGGGTTGACAACTGGCAGGCGGCCGGTCATAAAATTATAGCCAATAACTTTTACAATATGTACTATGAAAGAAGAGTACATATTGTATCGACCCCAAGTAACTGGGATAAGAGTAGGAGAAATGAATGATGATGCTTGAAATTAATTCTGTAAAATGTGTGAAATTTGTTCAAAACATCGGTTAATTAAATATCAAAGGTTTGATTGATTTGATTAATGACTTCGTATCAAAAAAAAAGTAGATAAAAAATTAATAATAAACACTGTATTGAGTAGATAAAAATATTTGTAATAACGATGACTTGTGCATTAGACACTTTAATCCTCGTGCGAACATGAACGATGAAAAATGTTCGAAATGTACATACGCAATAAAAACGATAAACATAATTTTATTTCAAATGTACTCGTGTCATCATTCTCCTACTCTTATCCCAATTGCTTGGGGTCGATACAATATGTACTCTTCTTTCATAGTACATATTGTAAAATTTATTGGTAATAGTTTTATGACCGGTCGCCTGCCAGACGTCAACACTCCTTGGGAATGTAATTGTTGACCAAACGGCATCAGATGTAGTTGGCCCAGGTTGTTATAAGGCTCTTAGTCGTCTTTTACGACATCCACGAGCAAAGTAAGAGTTGGTAGTATTCATAACCGCTACCACACAACAAGTGTAATAATCGTGTAAACATCAAAAATAATTAAGTAAATTCAGCTTTACGACAGTTGGAAAAAGGGATGAATGAATGCCTAGCATATTCTTAAACTCATATTACACGGGTTAAAAAAGTTTTAAAAACTTTTTGCTTACGATTTCTGTAAAATAGCGTTTACAGAATAACGTTAAACAAATTATTTAATTTAAATTACTGAAATTTAACATTTAATATGCTTGATTATTTATAAAAACCGAATACGAGCGAAAAATGTCAGAAGTGGGATTCGAACCCACACCTATTGGAAATCCGTTCCAATCGTGCTGCCAATTACACCACCATGAACTATTGCAGGACATTCATTATTTTATTTTATTCAAAATCTACAAGTAGCACGAAGACATATCAAAGACAAATAAAAAATGTTTTATTATTAAATCAATATGACATTCCAACGATGCTTTCGTTTTATGACGTCACTTTCACGTGATGGTTTGGGAGGCGGCACCCACGACAATGGGATGGTACGATACCACGTGCATCATCAGCCCACCAACTTGGCAATGATCCAAAACACCACGCAGTCACACCCTCTAATCGTGATTGTAATTTCGGGTTAATTACCTTTAGTTTACGTTCATACTTTGATTGCGTAGATATGATGTATATCTGTGTAGTTTAAGTGCCAAGCTTCAATACCAAGTGTGGTGCCTTTGATTTCCATTCAGGATGTTTTATAAAAGCCACAAACGATGTATACCTAATACTCGCGTAAACATGAGACATCACAAGTAATTGTTTACATACATACATACATATCATCACGGCATATCCCTTGCAGGGTAGGCAGAGAGAACAGAGTGCCAGAGAACTCTATCCTTGCATACTTCACTAGTTTCCTCAACATTCATAATTCTCTTCATACACGCTCGCCGGTTTCGTTCTTGACTCTACCTTTCTTCAGTACGTGACCAATCTGGTCTAGTTAGGTTAGTCTCGGTCTCCCCCGGTACCTACATCCTTCCACTTTCACATTGTATATCTTCTTAACCAGACGTTCGTTCGGCATTCTTTCCACATGTCCGAACAATCGGAGCATTCCCTTTCGCATCTTTACATCAATACTCTCTTTCATACCTACTCGCTCTCTTACGTCGTCGTTAATAATTGTTTTAAGTGAAACTAATTCGTATCTGTTGATTTTTCGGGATATATACACTGATAGAAGTCATTCCACATTGCATTGGAATTTGCAATGCTGTATGGTTTAGTGTTATTACTTGCCAGTGAGTCAAGACGACGTATTTTCTCGCGAACTTCAGAAGTGTGTGTGTGAAGTGAAAAAGTTGATAATTTTATATAAATAAATGAATATTAAAAAAAATCTATTTAAAATTCATTGAAGAAAGATTTGAAATGAAACTATTTTTACGGATTTCATCGCGTTCAATAGGACGTGGTTAGTCATCCCGAGTCACGCTGAAAAATATTCGAAACATTGGGAGTTTAAAAATCGAATATAAACGCGATGAATACGTAAAAATAGGTTTATTTTAAATGTGTTATACTCGCGTAAACATCAGAGCGCATTATGGTCGTGTATAATTAAAATATTTCCCTGTAATATACAAGTTTCACTTATGTCTGTCTTTAGGACTGCTTTTTCTATGTCTTTAAAGCATGACACAACTTGTGAATTTTTGAGACTCTTCTTTTTCTTTGTCCTTAATTTGGCTTACAAGCCCGCTTAGGATGGATGCAACTAGGATAAGTATAGAATTTTATTTTGAGCTTTTCTTTATTTCCTTCTTTGTAATAATATCCATAATAAATTTTCATGATACGTATTGAAATTAGGACAGTTATTATTCCGATTTTTTTTTGCTAATTTATTGAAATTTCAATTCATTGGAATAAGGCATAAAAATCATAACATATCTTCTGACGGATTCTATCGCATTTGTATTTAATTTTTAATTCCCCGACGTTTCGAACACTTTATAGTGATCATGGTCACGGGAGGACTAAGGTGTTTTACGTCCATATTGGACGTCCAATATGGACGTAACGAAAAATTAAAAATCAAATACAAACGCGATAGAATCCGTAAAAGTAGTTTTATTTCAAATGTGTAACACTCGCGTAAACACCAGATGTCATTATATTTTCTGACGGTCAATATTTTTGGCAAAATGTTCTGGCACAAGAGTAGGAATCTGACACCCACGTAATATTAATAATTCGCTCTCAGCATCTAAGTACTTACGCGTACCATATAAAACGTATTTATAGATATTTGACAGGTCGATAGCACTGCAAGGTCATACTTTCGTTTTATAGTAAATTTAGCCGAATTAAATTTGGCAATTCCTCAGGTAATATAATTAGATATCTCTATGGAAAAGTTTAGAATCAAAGTTATTGGAATTCAAGAAAGTGTGAACTATATTTAATTTATAATATTTGATACTATGAATCTTTTTGACAACATAAAAAGTCTTAACAAGGGGGTATATAAGATCTTAAGATGCTAAGAAGAATTGCAAAATTTGCCTATCTTACCCGTGGGTGATCGTACGAGACGACTATGGGATATAAAAAGCATATAACTTCTGTGCAAGAGAAGGAAAACTCGAAACAAAACCCTATACGAACACGTCTGACCAGCGTCGTATAGCAGGTCAATTACCCTCCCATTATGGAGGAGGCTCGAGCCCAACAGTGGTACATATAGGAGCTGAGATGATGATGAGATGACAATTTAATTTCACATAATAGTAGTAGAACTATACTGTTGACAGTTCTCCGTCTACAGCCGCGGGCCGGTCCGTCCGGGGTAGTACCACACTCTCGCAGAAGATCGACGTCTGAGTAATAGCAATGTGCTATTGCGCTTTGTTCGGTGAGCGAGAGAGCCGGCAGCCCAATTGGGGTGGGTTTGGGGTTTATATTGGTAGGCAGCGGCCTAGCTGTACCTCTGGTACTGCAAAGGTCCATGGGCGCCAGTGACACGTACCATCAGGCGTGCTGCTTGCTCGTTTGCCAACACTAGCAATAATAAAAAAAATGCATGTATGAATTCTATTATGTAAATTTCTTATGACGATTGAGGTCAAGTTCCGGATAACTGGACCGAAGACTTGAAAAAGGCATTGTTCATTGCTTGGATGTGAAACAAGAAGGAATACTGATAGATAGAGAATAGATTAGGAGAAGCCTATATTTAATAATATATTGCGATAAGTTATTAAATCTTATTGTACTATAAAAGAGGATGTTTGTATATATGACATCGCTAAACTCAGAAACTATTTGACCGATCATTATGAAAATTTGTATGTATATGTATTTTTTCACGGCGAAGGTTTATATTCTATCGCTATTGATATAACACACCACCACGTGGCGTTGCGATATATCGACTACAACCTACAAACAAACCAACGGGTTGGGTATCCTAGTTTATTAGCTAGTTTATTATATTTACAGCAAATATCAACAACATTTTTTGTTCTATCTAAGATTCAAAGTCGTGATTGGAGTAGTGGTAAAATGTATATAACATCTATGCAAGAGAAGGAAAACTCGGAAAAAGAAACCCTATATCAACTCGCTTGATCAGCGTGGTATAGTACCTAGGTCAATTTCCCTGCCATTGAGGAGGAGGCTCGAGCCCAACAGTGAGACGTATGTGAGCTGAAATGATGATTATATCCCTCAGTCATATTTTACAACATCCACAATAAATAACGGATGAATATTGAACCATGAAATGCCATGAATAATAACCCTAAAGCTCTACGTCTCCATGTTTAGTAGGTACATCAGAACTCTGCCTTTAAATCGTGGCACGCGCCAACGAAATTCTTAGTTACACCTGCGTTGTTACGTCAAATGACAAAATATTCGTCTCTTAGTCACTAATGTCTGTAATTAAAATTTGCTATATTTACTTACCAGCCTTGCTGGCGACGATTCTTTCAATGTATTTTTTAACACATTTTAAATGACTGTCCAGATGGCTCAGTGGTTAAGATTGATCAAAGACTTATTTTTTGGTCATCTATGGTTAGGACACTATCCGTGTGGTGACGGAATAAGAATACAATTCACCACTCCCTTTCTTACCTCTGGGTGATCGCAAGAGACGACTAAGGGATATAATATACATATAACATCTAATCAAAAGAAGGAAAACTTGAAATAAAAAGCTATGCCACTCCGTCTGACTAATGTGATTTTTTTTTTTTTTTTTTTGGGACTAATCCCACCGCACATTCCCACCATTGTAACTCCTGTAAGCCAGGATCCACAATGGTCACTATAAATGACACCGAGGTTTGACCCTCAGGCAGTCCCGGGAAATGATTTTAATTGTCTTGGAACCCGCAACAAATTTAATTAGAAAAGTTAAAGAGGAGGAGTTGGAAAAGAGTGATTCCACTTCCCTCCCAGGCAAAGCGGGAGACAGAAAGCAATATTGACTAGTCAGCCAATAAGTAAAGGGTTGTACAGCTACGATAAGCGCAGCAGTACGGCACCACGGATACGGGATAACTTAACGGGGCCTATATGTGAGCCTTAAGATTGGTTGCAGTAGTAGGTATGGCAGAAACGCCTAAACGCACGGAAATTTTTCTCGAGTTGCTACAAGATCCGTGTAGTATACTACTCCAGATGTTACTTGCAAACTGTCTAACATAAGGTCGCGCTCGTTACGCCAGAGATCGCACTCCCAGAGAATGTGATGTGCTGATTGTTCATACTCGCGGTTATTTGTAGAACATTGACATAGTGGTGAAGGTACGAGTTTAAAAGAAAATAATTTACTTTTAAAGTTGCAATGTCCAGTTAGAAATTGAGCTACAAAATGGTCAACCTCCAGCCACACTCTCTCTAGGCGCTCGCGGACGCATGGGAAAAATAGATAGAGGTGACGGCCCTTCGATGATGAATCCCATCTTTCTTGCCATTCAATTAAAAGTTTTTCATAGACAACGGACTGCGGTGCAAACAATTGACTAATGTGATATAGTTGGTCAATTTCCCTCCTATATTAGAGGAGGCTTGCCATACAGTGGGACGTATATTAGCCGAAATATATGATCAGGACACGCCCGGAGCGACGGAAGGGTGGCGTGTGGCACCATAACCCACCATGTTCTCTCCCCATCGCCTTTACGCCGACCACTGATACCGATTCCTTGACATCCATGGCCGACCCGGCAGTTCGATTGTAAACCTAGCGTGACAAAATTTTACGTTTTTACATATTCTTGTTCCAGAACAACAAACTCAGGTCTGAGGGTAATTTTTGTCCATTAATTGTGTTTCCCAGGGTGAATTAATAGGCTACCGATGACATACACCAGGTTCAGATGGTCTACCAATATAACGTAGAGACAGGGATTATAACGGCCATATAACTGTGTAAGGTAGATTATGAGGTAAGGCGACGTATCTTCCGTCGCCCCGAACGGAACGGGTAGACAACAAACAAGTGTTCCCAGGGCATCGCCCACATGCAGTCGGCTCTCTACGGTTGACAACCTAATCCCTACTCAATCCACCCGCAGTTTAAAAACGCTAAGGAACTGTTAGGTTCCAAATCTTATTGTATCACAAAAAAAAACATATAAGGCTGGGACAAATTAAAGCGATCTATAAATATTAGCAAATACGATAAAATATAGCAACAATGATCATTGAAGTCACTGTTATCATAACAATGAATAACATAATGAATGAGATAAGATAATTTTCCTCATTTGTGGAGAGAACGCCACTGTTTTTATTTTATTTTATTTTATATTTTTACCCGACTGCAAAGGAGTGGTATTGGGTTTAACAGTCTATGTATGTATGTATGTATGTTTGTATGTTCCTTTGAAGCACTATATATACCAAACGCTTGGGCCGATTTTTATGATTCGCACGTCAATCGATTCCTCTTAATCCGGCGAGTGTCACTAAAGATATGACGTTATTGAAAATTCAATATGGCGACTACTGGACGCCATATAGTGAAAATTAAAAAAAATAAAGTCAACAAACTATATCGAGTGGGGTATCGTTAAATAGGTATTTAAAAATCATTATTAGTTTTCTTTCAATATTTTGCGATTTGACTGACCATTTAGGATCTACATCGATTTAAAGTTTCGTAACAACCTTTCTCACATATAGGTTTTTTAGACAGTAGAAATTTACGATGAAAAGACGAAAAATTCATATAACTGGATGTGGATGGACATATACTGAAGTATCTATTAGGTATATTGTCCAATATACCATAGGTAGTCCTACCTAAAGTATCTAATGTCTGACGCGTCGCCCATCTCCAATTTCTAACGATATAGTACTTTACTTCAGTCGAAAAACTATATATAGTTAAGTACTTACCTACTTATCAATAAATAAGATAACTATAGCTACCTAGGTATTTATAACTAAAAAGTATAAAATAAAAAAAAAATATAAAAAAAATCAAAAAACCCGACTGCGTAAAAAGTCACCAAAACTACGTACATAATAAAAAAAACTGAAAAGAAAAAAACAAGCACTTAGATGTCCGGTGGTCTAAAATTCCATAATATATTATTGAATAAATACTATTGCAGAAAATGAAATATATTTTAATAATAGAACATGACAACTGAACAGTCGGGATCCTTTATTCGACAGCAAATCTAACTTTTCAATGGAATCTTTTCAGTTTTTTTTTATTGGAATCTTTTCAGTTTTTTTTTATTATGTACGTAGTTTTGGTGACTTTTTACGCAGTCGGGTTTTTTGATTTTTTTAATATTTTTTTTTATTAAGTAGTTACTTTATTAAGTAGTTACTATTTAAGCTTGTAATGTGTCCTTTTCATGAGTAGAGAAATAAATTCTTTTTCTTTCTCTTTCTTTCTTCTTTCATAACAAAAAAAATAATTTATAGATTACAGATATTATTTATGTCGATATTATTACTAATATCGCAGGACGATGTGGTTATTCAGACTAAATAAAAGCATAAAATATTTAAATAAGCCATGCAATTTCTGATATTTACGCGAGTATTAAACATTTGAAATAAAACTATTTTTACGGATTATATCGCGTTTATATTTGATTTTTATTTTCCCGACTTTTTGAACACTACAGCGTTCATGGTATAATAGATATAAATCTATGTAATAACGATGACTTGTTGGATGTGAGACACCTAAGTCCTCCCGTTATCATGAACTCTGTAAAGTCGTAAAAATAGTTTTATTTCTAATCCATGCAATCGAGACTGCTGGCACAACCCAGTAAGATATGTATATAAAAACAATGATTACATGAGAATGCAATAACAAGTCCAATTAATATCAAGTCCTATCTATACATAGTATGAATCATAGTCGCCGCCTCTGTATGCTATATCTTCTATATATCTTTTAAACTATGCAAGAGATTTCAATGCGATTTTCATTCAATACATAGAGAGTGATTCAAGAGGAAGGTTTATTATGTATAATATTATAGGAGAATAAAGCCGAGAATTAAAAAAAAATGTAATGTGTTCTCGTCAAAAGCATATTTTTATGCACATTCCATACGATGGCATAGTTTAAACCTTACGAGATATATAAAAATTATATACTAAGAAATATTATGTTAAAAAGATCTACAAAAAACGCCGCGATGGTATCTCATAAAGAAGTCACTGTAGCCATGTTTAACCTTACACATCACTAAAATAATGGGTTATTTACGAAGCTATTTCAAACAATACAGTATTAATCTGTATTCAATTATTTATATTATAAAGTGCATTTAATGTACAAAAAAAAAATTCTCTTATAGTATATGATATATCATTAAAACGAATATCTTAAAAGTTAACAGAGATTTTAAATGCAGAGACAAAGCAACTGATTAGGGGCCATTCATAAATTATGTAAGACGTTTTTAGGGTTACTTGAATATTATAACTTCTTACTATAGGCAGGCCCGGTTGGGGTACTGAACCTGCCATTACGTAAGTTATTAAATTGAAAATTACTAATTTTGGTCAAAATTGTGATAGATTATTAATAAGATGAATGTTATTGCAGTGAGTTAATGATACTTGCAGTAAGAAGATTGTAATAAAAGATATTTTCAGAAAAAACGGAGTTATATCAATAGGGCCTTTTCTTACAAAACTTACTTCTTATTAAGGGGCAGAAGGGCGTAGTTGCAATCTTATGTTTTACTGTAGGGGCCAAATCATTCTTCAAAATCCCTTACGTATTTTATTAACGGCCCCGTTACCGAAGTGAAGCGATGGCGGATCTACTAGTTATGGTATAAAAACTAAAACAAAAAAAACCATAGATAAAAAAACCTCCATCATGATTTGCTAATAAACAGCTATGGGGCATTGAACTCAAAATAAATGCGTAGATAAACATTATGCGATCCGCAAATTGTTGTTCAAAGTCTGGAAGTAATTTATGTCTGTTAATTATATTTTTGTAAAGTCCCCCGCAACACAAGGATCCTTAGTATTACAGTGTTTTCTTCATATTTTTTTCTCTATTTACTCAGATTAAGAGTACGCGTAATCGTAGAGTATAGAGTATGCATGAAGACTGTGATTAGTGTGAATGAAGCGATGGAGGTATGTCAGGATCGTCGTTTGTCGCAATACGTAGACGTGCCTACGCCTCTGGGAAACAGGCGTGAGGCTATGTATGTATTCAACAACAAAGAACTTGAATTCATATATCACATAATATCAAACTTTATATGCCGTCATTATATGACCTTGTCAATTAACGAACTGCAAATTTTTCTGTAGGTCACCTTGACTTTATATCACATATTTCCGGTTACAAAATATATATCACTTTCTATTTGAAATAAAACTATTTTTACGTATTCTATCGCGTTTGTATTTGATTTTTAATTTCCCAACGTTTCGAACCCTACAACGTGCAACATGATTATAGAATTGTGCAGTGTTCGAAAAAAAAGGCACGCTGTAAAGTTTTCGAAACATCAGAAAATTAAAAAACAAATACAAACGCGTTAGAATCCGTAAAAATAGTTTTATTTCAATAATACTCGCGTAAACATCAGAATTTATTATATCACTTTTTAATTATTGTTTTAGCGACTTTTGTACATGGTAACAAAAATATCACTTACTATACTAATAAACGGGCTTGGTACAGAAACCGCTTGCTTTTTTTTATTAGATTACACACCCCGCACTTGAAATGAGGTTTACCGAACTTAGCTCAGTTCAGTCCCACAAAGACACAAGTTTGTGCATTCACTGAAAAGACGGATAACTTTAACATAGCGTCTCAGTTC
The DNA here is from genome assembly GCA_905163515.2 of Lymantria monacha. Classification (NCBI taxonomy): domain Eukaryota; kingdom Metazoa; phylum Arthropoda; class Insecta; order Lepidoptera; family Erebidae; genus Lymantria; species Lymantria monacha. The sequence continues at coordinate 4,200,567 of LR991107.1, read as the reverse complement.
CAAAGAGTAACTCTCCAAATTGCCGAGAGTCGTTATTATTAGAATCCTTGGCGTCGTAACAACCAGCAAAGTTCAGTTTGGGTGCCATTTGGAGAGAAAAAGTCAAATTGGCAAGTAGAAAGTTTAGCGTCCTGAACAGAACCAGGTGGTACTTTACCCCAAGACAACGTTTACAAAGCACAAACTCACCCTTGCATGGAGTACTACTCACACCTCTGTGAAGGCAGGCTTAAATATCAACTGGACCCACTTGACTGACGATAAACAAGATTTAAGAGCACTTTTTTCTCCGTATGTACCGGTTTGGCTGCGCTCCCGGTATTATAAAGGTCCATGATCGGCAGTAAAGTATATCATCAGATATGATTGTTTGCCAGCTTGAGCAACAAAAAAAAACTCAAAACAACAAAAAATATGGCTTTAAATAACTTTATGGGAAATCTATGTCCAAGAGTGGACGTCGACTTTTTTTTTGTATTAGCTTTGGTGGTAGACGAGTAAGTTCATCTGGACATAAAGGCTAACTCACGATAATGAGCCTCCACTATACCAAGGGCACATCCAGATCCGCCTAAGGGGACGTCCATTAATCACGTGTTCTTTTTTTTTAGCATTTTTTAAGCCTTGTTGATACGTGGTGAAGTTTAAGACTATGAAGGTTTAGGACTTCGTGATTTTGATTTATTATTGGGTGGAATAATGTAGAGTAAGTAGAGTAGTATATTACTACTACACAGGCGTCGATTTTCCATGAGAGCGTAGTACTCCCCCATTTTTATGGTGTGTTTAACTGTTAGTTAGGCTCGAACAGCTCTGCCCAGATTATGAATGATCACTCAGGTCTCTAAACCCGGAGATCGTGGTACTAATGCGTCAGATAAGCCGCGCTATTTATTACTGAAAACAGAAACTCCTAGTAGCGTGACCTTACCACAGATTCGCAATGCAGTCGCACGGTCTCTCTGCAACTTTTTTTTTGTGTGTTTCTTAGTTGTTAGCCGCAGATGGCTATGACAACTTTACCCGGACTGTGGGTGAGCGCTGAGGGATCTCAATCCGAACGGTCCTTCTACAACTTTCTTATTCTTCAGCTATAAATAACATCACTGTATACCTAATTGAATGCTACCGTTGTGTGGGTGCCATAAACAAGCAAATTAGTCCATATTAGCTCAATTTACTAAGACTCCATGTTATTGGCTGAACATATGACTTTATGATTTCCACTTGTTTAAGAGTTAATATAGTTTGAATTGTGACGGAGTAAGAATAAAATTCAACATCTACTTACTTGTTCATCATTCATCATCATTCTCTTATCCTAATTACTTGTGTGGTGGCTATGAATACTATCAACCCTTATTTTGCTCATGGATGTTGTAAAAGACGACTAAGAGCTTTATAACGACCTGGGCCAACACCACCTGATGCCGTTTGGTCAACAATTACATTCCCAAGGACCCTCCTTGGGAATGTAAATGTTGACGTTATAAAACTATTGCCAATAACTTTTGCAATATATAGGAAAACGAGTACATATTGCGTCGACTCCAAGTAATTGGGATAACAGCAGGTGTATGATGAAGGTGGTAATCATTATCCTCCCATTGAAGAAACATATCCATAAGCAGACTTCGTTATGAAGGATGGATATTTAAACCTCCTATATCTTCAACAGTCAAAAAAACTTTGAAACAGTTACCGTGGCTGTACTGTAATAGTTTTCACACAATTGCCCCCGGCTATCACCGGTTATAAGTGGTTATGTTACCGTGTGGACAGCAGGCTATTGTGTTAATAGGGGTGCCACTCGGCCTTAGACGAGGTCGCAGGTGGACCGACTGGGAATTAGTCTGCCACACGCAGGAGCGTCCGCGCGTGACCCTCTATGGCAACGGGCAACCTAAATCGTAATAGATAGATAATGGGGTCAGACGGCGCCCTTTTGTCTCCTCAGAAGATAGGGCCGGGATGTGTTCAGAGCAAAAGCCTGTTAAAAAAGAACATGTGTTGCCACTCGTTAATATATTATGCCTATATATCTACCCCTAAGTTCAAGGTACTTATATTAGTTGCCAACTAAAAATCATCGATGCATATCTCACATCTTACTTATGTTAAAATGACTGGCTTTTCCCGGCAAAACTTATAGAATTTTCAATTATTTGTAACATTATCATGTTTTATGTTATTTAATTTATTTAAAACTAGCTTCTGCCCGCGGCTTCGCCCGCATAAAATATTACTTTCCTAAAGTGTTTCATTCCCTATTCTTATTTTATGTTATGTTTATGTTTTATCTTAATGTCATATTTCTTTATATCTAATCAACAGCCTAAAAATAAGTTTCAAGCTTCTGGCTTTAAAAATGACGATCCTTCCTTACAGCTTTTCATCCTCTTTTACAACTCTTTTTTGCATTAAAAGTAGCCTATGTCCTTTGTCAGGCTCTAGACCACCTGTGTACCAAATTTCATATAGATCGGTTCAGTAGTTTTGGCGTGAAAGAGCGACAGACAGACAGAGTTACTTTCGCATCTATAATATTAGTAAGGATTCTTTATTTTACCATTTTTTTTTGCGAGAATAAATGGTTTCTTTCTTTCAATGTTAACAAATTTGTTGCTGTGTATCTTTGTCTTGCTTTACGCAGATAAGATAGGTACGAGAAAGATAGAGTTATACCTAAAGCGAGACCCCAGAGAATAAAATTATGTCCTTTTTTTACCAACGACACCTAAATTCTAAGGCAGATACCTATATCTCGTAGGCCTCCGGTGACCCGCTCGCATAGCGTAGAGAGATATATATATTGCAGGGCGGGTTTATGGGGTTGCACGCCGCTTCTTCTGTCGCTTCGGACAGATTACCGCGGCGTGACTACTCCATAGACCACCGCCAAAAACAAAGTCCTGACCTTAATTATTATTTTTCTTAATTGTTATTATTATCATTCAGCCTTTTGCCGCCCATTGCTTAACGTAAGTAACTTTAACTAACTTCTAATTAACTTCGTAACTTCCCTCATTTTTACCCACAAAGTGCGGTTCTGCGCTACTCGCATCCAATGACTAGGAGTCATAGGAGACTAGGAGCAACTTTCACCGAGTCGTTGACTCACCTTTTTTTTTAATTATTGTTGGCTACTTATATGTAAATTTAATATATTTTTATGATCCCCATGTGAAAGAAACAGCAATAAACTAATGTATTCTTACACGAGGACTTCACGAATATAAATTACATTAAATAAAAATATTTGTTCTCGTTACAAGTGACAACCCTATCTATTATAAGAACGTCGGTTTCGCGACCGCTCTAGAATTCTTCCGGACGGTTATCAATTAATTTCGACGACGTAGTGGTAAAAATACCGACCTACCGTACCAGGTGTCGTAGGTACGACTACCATACAGGAAAATAGTTTGAATTTGAGAATAATTTGTAACCGTTTATTCTATGTTTGTAAAGTCCCCCACAATACAAGAGTATTATATGAAGGATGTTTAAAAAAAGCGCCTAAGATTATGTAGTTGAAACAAACTCTTCAGCTCATAAAGCTGTATTCCATTTATAAAAAAAAAAACAATTTGTGAATTTATAGTAGGTATGAAAGAGAGTATTGGTGTAAAGATGCGAAAGGGAATGCTCCGATGGTTCGGAAATGTGGAAAGAATGCCGAACGAATGTCTGGTTAAGAAGATATACAATGCGAAAGTAGAAGGATGGTACCGGGGGAGACCGAGACTAACCTATCTAGACCAGATCGGTCATGTACTGAAGGAAGGGGAGTCAAGTCTCCGAAACCGGCGAGCGTGTATGAAGAGAATTATGAATGTTGAGGAAGCGAGTGAAGTATGCAAGGATAGAGTTCTCTGGCACTCTGTTCTCTCTGCCTACCCTGCAAGGGACATGGCGTGATGGTATGTATGTATCGGCACTATGTACTCCAGAAAGGCTGGACCGATTTGGATGAAATTTTAAGGAAATCTTCAGATTATATTAGAGATTATTTTTGCATCATGTCTCCCGCTTTGCATAGGAGGAAAGTGATGTTTTTGCAAATCCTATTTTCTTTTCTAAATAAGTATGTTGTGAGTACCAAGGCAATTAAAAGCATTTCCCGCACTACCTGAGGGTCAAACTTCAGTGTCACTTATGATCACTATTGTAAATCCTGGCTTATCGGAGTTACAGTAGAAGGTAATGTATGACAACATTAATCTTAATTTAAAAAAAACACAAAGCAGTCACGAGGACTGCCGACAGAAGTGTAAACTTAAACCTATGAAAAAAAAAAGACAAAGAACTAAAAAGCGTGCCCCATGGAGTATGAATGGGTGTGACCATACCATAGCCAGCCGTCAAAAAAAAATATTTTGCAATAGTTAAGGCATAATTTCACATGAATTGCTTTATTTATAAGTATAAAAGTACTATCATTTATGTGGTTAAATACAAAATTCTCCTACGGTCTACTCTCCCTTCGTCTTACGAGTTTTCGATCAGGTCACGTGTCCTGACGCGACTTCAAAATTTTTTACCAATCCCGAAAAAGTGCACCACGCAGCTAAATAAGTTTTTTTTTTATTACTTGTGGTGGCAAACGAGCTAGCAGCACGCCTGATGTTAAGTGTCTCTGCCGCTCATGGACATTTGCAATACCGAGGGTATAGCTAGGCCGCTGCCTACCAATATAAACCCCAAACCCATCCAGTTGCGCTTCTGGGTCTCTCACTCACTGAACGAAACGCAATAAGTACATTACCATTACTCAAACGTCGATCTTCTGTAAGAATGTGATACTACCCTGGTCCGTCCGGCCCGCGGCTGTCGATAGAGAACTGTCAACAGCGTGGTCCTACCACTATTAAAGTTTTCATGTCAAAAAAATACAACGCGATGTTGCCAGGGATAGCTTAGTAGAAATAATAGATTTAAATTGAAATACATTTCCCGCTCGTAATAAGTCGTAAACTATACTTATTTATATTATAATTTATTCGGAAATGGTAACACTGGCTGGGCTCAATGTCATACTATTTAGAATGGCCACTAGAGAATATATTGTTAGTGCTATAATTTATTTACCGCATTCAATACGCTAGGCCTCAATTGAAAACTATTTACAAACTGTTCTAAAAGAAAGTGAACAATTTTAATTTTAAATTATTAACTAAATCTTTTCCAACGGCAATTACAATTTTGAAAGCAATTTCGTATCATATTGAAGCTTAGCTCTTGAATTAATGTTATTTTTTGTTGGCAGAACAGGAAATATTTTCTAGACATTATAAAACCTAATAATTTTTAATGTTTACGCGAACATTTGAAATAAAATTAATTTTACGGATTCTATGGTATTTGTGTTTGTTTTTTATTTTACGTTCATGGTTACCGCACGACTCCCGTGACCATGAACACTGTAGTGTTCGAAAGGTCGTGATATTAAAAATCAAATACAAAAACGATAGAATCCGTAAAACTAGTTTTATTTCAAATCTTTCACGTCTGTCGTTATGAATAGAAAGAAAAAAGAATACGTTTGAGCTCAGTCCATATATGCTCCACTATTAGGCTCGAGTGAACTCTAGTGTGGAAGAGAATTGACCTACAATAAAACGTTGATCAGACGTGTTGGCGTAAAGTTTTGTGTCAATTTTTCCGTATCTATAGATGTTATCTGCATATCATGTTTTTATCGTCTTTTACAACAACCCACGAGCAAGGTAAGAGGGGAATAATATTTTTAATTTGATACCACACGGAAAAATAGGTATATTATGATAAAAACACTATACTAATCACAAAATAAAAGGCCCGTTTTGACAGTTCACACCCAAGAAGTTCTCTATTTTTACCGATCGAAATGTTCTAAGGTAATTACATTTTTCATTGATGGGTACCGCCCACTCGGCTAAGTGCCGTGCATAACGATTTTTTCATATTCTCCACAGACTATTAATAATCGGTTAAAGAAAAAATAAATCGATCAAAATATTTTCTTTTAAGGTGGACTCGCAGTTGTCCGGTTTTATTAATTTTTATACTAGTGTTTAGAATAACTGAATTTCACCAGCTGTGTATTGATCTTTACTGAAAGTTATGAGTTTGGAGCTAACAAAGTTACAAATTGGGACAATGTCATATTTGTCGAAGAGATTTGGCTGAACTCGAATCATACCGTGCCACAGTCGTGGACGGACGATACCAAGGCATCTTGCTCAAAAGTGCCAATGGGAAAAGGTGGACGCTTAATAATCTGCCACGCTGAATCAGCTGGGGGAAGTTTTTTTTAATGATGCCTTGCTTGCAATGGAGTCTAAAAGTACAAAAAAATATCACGAAGAAAAGGATGCAAATAAATTCACAGAGTGGTTCAGCATGGACACAAAATGATAAGAGCGCCACCATACCATTGTCAGTACAATACTTTGATCTGGGCTCAAATGAAAGGATACGCAGCACGCCACAATACAAAGCCGCCATTCTCCACTAAGAAAATTATGACATTGTTGAATGAAGCTTGTGCCAAAATTACTAAAGAAGACTGGACAAAAGTGGTAGAAAACTCGAAAAATAATTAAGGAAGACTATGATAGAGACATCAATATTGACAATATAATTGAAAATGAAATAATTATAGATGCGGGTGACGATAGCTCAACCGACAATTTTGGCTCATCATTTGAAGAAAATGAAGAAATTAAATGAAGAAATTGAAGATTCACTTTTTCTCGATTTTTTATTTTGTGATTGAGTGAATGTTATTGTAACACAAATATATAATGATAGAAAATTGACCTTTCATAACATTGTGTCATTTCAAAATACCCATAATATCAAAATTTTAACTTAAATTTTCAAATCAGAACTTTAATCCAATGCACTTTACAATACATATTCAAATCGATTAAATACTCACGCAAACTTGAATCGATATATCGTGAGTATCGAGTACCGAGTCGTATGGTTATATCACTATATCCATCAATAAGACAAATGTCAAAACGGGCCTTTTATTTTGTGACAACTATAACTAAGCAAATAGTAGTTAAAATAATTCAAATAATGCATAGTGCTTATTTCTGTCATAACCCGGTCTTCACTCAGCAATTTATTGGTTATAACCAACGCTGATCTTACGTTAGCAACGGTGTGCGACACACTTGTGTACATAACTGTACATTTTAACAAATAATACATACCTATTAACAAAATACTTGAAGATATAAAATATTAAATAGAACAGTAATTAAAAATGAAAATAGAATAAAAGATATTTATGATTTGAAGGCGGGAGGTGACTTTACCACGTTCATAGTCCTCCCGTGAACATGAATGCCGTTAGTGTTCGAAATATCGGGCAATTAAAAATCAAATACAAACGCGATAGAATCCGTAAAAATAGTTTTATTTCAAAAGTGTAAATATTCGCGTAAACATAAAAAAAAACGGGTCTATACCGATTTTCAAAAGGTGAATCAGTTTAGAAATAATAAATACGAACTTTTTTTCTGTTTATACTCGTCAACAAAGGGAAGTACCTACCTACATTTAATAATTGTCACGCTTCATGAAACTTTAGTACATAAATATTGCAGTCGTAGCTATTTGACTGTTAACTATTCTTGTTAATGGGCAACACTGTTGACAGCTTTCTGTTTACATTTCAAACACTTTACAGCATTCATGGTTACGCGAAGCCCGAGTATATAACACTGTAAAGTATTCGAAACGTCGAGAAATTAAAAATCAAATACAAACGCGATAGAATCCGTAAAAATAGTTTTATTCCAAACAAGTCTTTTTTCTTCTTACTACTCTCGCTAAGTTTCTCATCGTCATTATCATCCTCGTTTATTCTTTTGCTAGCCATTACTGAATCTAGACCTAACCCATAGAATGGCAAAAGGCACGGTCCGATGTCGGTACTCGTCTTTTACGTCACCCATGGCTAAGAAAGAGCGTGATGAAAGTAACTTTAAGCCAACACCACACAAATAGTTCTTTTACACCTAACTAGGACTAATCCATTGGCTCATATCCTCTTTTAGCAATCTCAACGCTTCACCAAAAAAAAAAAACTATATATATAACTGATTATTTTATATTTTCTTTTAGAAGAAAAAGCAATTATAGGCGAACCAGATAAATCGAACACAATATGTACTCTTCTTTCATAGTACATATTGTAAAAGTTATTGGCAATAGTTTTATGACCGGCCGCCTGCCAGACAACCTTCCTTGCGAATGTAATTGTTGACCAAACGGCATGAGATGGAGTTGGCCCAAGTCATTATAAAGCTCTTAGTCGTCTTTTACGACATCCACGAGTAAAGTAAGGGTTGGTAGTATTCGTAGCCACTATCACACAGCTAGAACAGCTACACGAACAAATATGGAGATATTGGAGGTAAATATAAATAAGGAAGTACGCAGACTTATCTAAAATTAAGAAAACCCCTAAGCTGTTTGGTCAGTTTTGGATAGAAAGACTCCTTATCAATGAGGCCCTTGGTTAGTGAAAGGTATGGGCCTTGAAAAAGAAAACAAAACACTAGGATATGAACATTTGTGTATTAACTTTAAACACATTAATTATATTCTTAAGTAACAGAATATAATTCTTAATTAATCATAAATTAATTGTATTGAAGTCACAAAAGAAATATTAATAAAAATTTATATATTTTCGATTTTAATGTTCCATTTATATGAAACAGTAGCAGCGAAAAAACTATAGGAAGGATATCAGGCTTAGCGAAGTATTTGAAGGTCAATAAATATTTCAAAATATCCGTATATTAGATTCTATCCTATCTTACTTCCTACTAATATTATAAGTTTCAAATATTATCAAAATGGAGGATTTTTTCATCACCACTTTAAAGTTTTCCCTGTGGTGACGGAGTAAGAATACTATTCACCACCCCATATCTTGCCTGTGGGTGATCGTACGAGATGACTAAGGGATATAAAACGCATATAACATCCATGCAAGAGAAGGAAAACTCGAAACAAAACCCTATACCAACATGTCTGACCAGCGCGGTATAGTAGGTTAATTTCCCTCTCATTACGGAGGAGGCTCGAGCCCAACAGTGTGGCATATATGGACTGTGATGATGATGACTTAAAGTAAACTAGAGTATACATTTTCATATAAATTATCATTTTTATAGTGGCAGGACCACGCTGTGGATAGTTTTCTGTCTGCAGCCACGGCCGGTCTGTACGGGATAGTACCACACTCTCGCAGAATATCAACGTTTGAGTAATGGCAACAGGGAAAATTTATTATAATATAAAAAAGCCAAGTGTTACTTATAGTGAACACGAGTCTCATATTAAATCAGTCAATAAATACAAACACCAATAGCTAATTTAGCATCAGTTGACATTTCAACGTCAAGGAAACTGACGCAGTTTCAATTAAAAGAGAATAATAAATCTCGTACCAATTAATTAAAGTAGTTTACCATCAATTATTAAACATGATATTTTTTTACATAAGTAAACTCCTTTGTTTCTAACGCCATCGTGGATATAATTAGTTATGTCCGAATTCATCCATCCATATCTTTCTATTTAACTGTTCACTGTTAGGCGTCTCTAAGGAAGAATATGGTCAAAATACGTAACCAGTTGGGTTAGTTATCGATTTGGTTTCAAAATTCTCCAGGCAATTTATGCTGGCCACCGAAGACAAAAACCGGGTACCGGTGGTCCGCTCGCACGGCGAAGAGAGGACTTTGCATGGTGGGCCTATGGGGTCACGCGCCGCCTCTGCCGTCACCCTGGACCGATTTCCCGGTGCAAGCCGCATACATAGTCCACAGCAAAAAAAAAATGGTCATTTTCCTAATAATCCCACTATGGCATGTGTGTGTGTATGGCAACTATGGAATCGTGTCCTTTTGGGCAAGTCGAAGGCGAATAGTGCATAAGAAATGGTCGTAATAAATACAAAATATAACCAATTTTTTTTTGTGTAAAGGCACTTACATATTAATAATTTTATTTAATATATTTTTTTTTAAATACCACTCTGCTTTAAGGAAATATTCCTTGTATTGCGGGTGACTTTAAAAACATGCAAGTAAAGCGGACAAATTACATTCAGACTCAGAGCAACAGTTTGTGGATCATTTTTGTTTGAAATTATTCTAATAATCTACCACCGGATCGGAATGCGGTCATAAGCTGAGAAAATCCGGTAAGAATCTCAGTGGACTCGTCATTTGTTTGAGTTAATTCTTTTAAATATAATTGTGTACATGTTTAGTAAGTCCAGTAGCTCCTGTGTGCCTTTTGAACCATGATTTATTTCTTTTAGCCAAAATACACAGCACACTAGAACGGATCTGTGGGAGCACTTTCATATTCTCAAGTTTGTGTCATAAATTAACTCAATAATCTACTAACGGATTGGAATGCTACTGAAAAGATCCGGTAAGAAATTCAGCAGCTTCGTCTTATTTTTTATATAAAATTTTACACGTTTAGCAAATACCTACTTTTGACCAGGAATTAATTTTATTTTTCTTAAATAAAAAATATATGATTGGATCAGTCTACAAGAAGAATTCCAGTAATGTTTTTGCGATTATGCTATTATCTCACCCTTGATATTACATATGGAAGAGAGTTCCATACTTTTCTTTTTCCCCGTAAGGTGGACCATGGATGTGGTCGCGCCCCGACAAATCGTCGGGGTCGACAGAAGAGGCGGCACGCAACCCCATGGACCCACCCTGCAAACACCTCTCTTCGCCGTGCGAGCGGGCCACCGGTACCCGATCTTTAACTTCGGTGGATGAGAGTTCCATACTCCGGAATGATGAAGAACGATATAATCGTTGAGATTATGGATGTAATCTTGCTGTGTGGCTACAAATACTGTCAACCCTTAAATTGCTTGTGAATGTTGTAAAAGATTCTTAGAGCTTTATTGACCTAGACCAACTCCACCTGATCCCGTTTGGTCAACAATTACACTTCCGAGGAATGTTAACGTCAAGCAGGCCACAGATCATAAAACTATTGTCAATATTTTTTGCAATATGTAGGGTACTATGGAAGAGTAGTACATATTACTTAGACCCCAAGTAATTAGGATAAGAACAAATGATGATGATGAGCTGATGAATGAAGTGTCTTTGTATAACTCTATAAATGTAGAAAATGATTAATACTTTTAATGAGCGGTAATTTTTAGCAAAATTCTCTGCGATGTATTAATAAAATTTGGACTTTGTTATTAGGAAAAATTCACGTGTTTTCCTTGTTATTTGCAAATCATCTTAATGTATACATATAATTGAAAATCACGTGTCAAGATGTTTGTTCACGCTAATTTCGTTATCGCAACATTTTAATGAAATATTGTTAATATGTTAATCGCAGTGCTCTGTAGTAGCGGCTACGAATACTACCAACCCTTACTTTAGTTGTGGATGTCGTAAAAGACAACTAAGAGCCTTATAACGATCTGGGCCAACTCCATCTGATGCCGTTTGGTCAACAATTACATTCACAAGGAGGGTTGACGTCTGGCAGGCGGTCGGTCATAAAACTATTACCAATAACTTTTACAATATGTACTATGAAAGAAGAGTACATATTGTATCGACCCCAAGCAATTGGGATAAGATTAGGAGAATGATGACATTTTGAAGCGTTATTTTCCAAAACCGGATTTTGAACTTACATTTATCATTGTGCAAAATCTGAAGGTAGACTTCTAAAATGTAAGTTCAAAATCTGGTCCACCCATCCATCCACCATGAATATATGCCTCCTTAAATTACAATAAAACGATAATTCACATTGGTAGGTTCAGTTTTCTACGAGGGAATTACTGTCCGTTGTACTGATGATTTAGCCCGTTCCTACTACTCCCACAGGTAAGTAAGGGGTGGTAACATATTATATACCTAACTCATCACCATTCAGGCAATAATTTGTATTATTATATTTAGAATTGGAAAATTGTATTTAAAAGAAGAAAATATTAAAAACTTATTCAAACATGCTCGAACACCTTTGATTCAACTACGGTATTAGCACTTGCTAATTTAGCAGTAAGAAAGACAGCTCAAACTGAAACACCTTCTCTCGCGATCTTAGCAGTAAAAAATACAACACAAACTGGTCAATAAATTTCACCATCAACGACAAGAAATTAGTATGGGTGGTTTAATCAACAGGCGGAGAGGTAAAATACGGCAAATCCCGCATCACCCCAGACGATTTGGGTGTCTATAAAAACAAAGGTTAGTCATAATTGGGCCTTATCTTATATCTATAAAAGTTTTCTGTCTACAGCTACAAGCCGATCCGTCCGAGGTAGAGTACCCCCTCGCTCGGCAAAGAGAGGTCTCCTCTTCGGTTGCCCCATTAGAGTACCCCACTCTCACAGAAAATCAACGTCTGAGCAGTGGAGATGTGCTGTGTGAAAACTGAAAACGCAATTTTCTGGGTGGGTTTGGTTTGGTAGGCAATGAGCTAGATGTACTTTTGGTATTGCAATCCATGAATGCTTGTAACACTTACCATCAGGTGTGCTTGCTCATTTGTCGCTATAAGCAAACTAAAATAAAACAAAAAATAATTACGACTATATGGCAATACGGCATATGGCATCAAACATGTTTGCTATTTTCGCATAAACTATACAGAATTCCGGTTTCTATGAAGCGTGTTAGGTGTCTAACGACCGGTGAAGTACTCTATTAGTCCTTGAACTTTAGTCTCCGTGTTAATTAAATAACGCTCTCTTGCGTTGTTATATTAATCTACTGTATCTGATTTCTACGAATCATTTTTTTTTAATCAAATCAATCCTGGTAATCAAGTTCTTGGGCGAAACTATTTTGGGATATTCTTTTTGCTTCCAACTCAGAAATACGCCATTCATCATCATCATAATCATCCTGCCCAATACCTTAAAGCATGTCCTCATATTTCTTATTCTTTTGTTATTTTTTTTTAAATTCCACCCCGCTCTAAGGTAATAATCCTTGTATTGCGTGGGATTTTACAAACATACAATTAACGCAGACAAATTACACCCCGACTTAGAACAACACTTTGTGGGCCGCACAAAATATTGTACTGCGTTGGAGTCAAACCCGTGACACTGGCACAGAAGGTCGGTATCTTAACAATTACACCATCTTTGAAGTCTATTTCTTTCTATTTCCATACCATCTTCAATTCAGCATACCACTACTGGGTTTAAACTTCATCTATAAGAGGAAGGTAATTGACTTAAGAATAAGAATAATTTATTTATAGCTTAAAATACTTACTACTTATGAGTTGAGTATAGGGCTTCACTTCATGTATTCTTTTTTTTTTTTGAGGTAGAAAATATCTACATTTACAACCTATTATAGGTATGCCTTTTCCGTGTGGTGACGGAGTAAAAATACAATTCCCCACTCCATATCTTACACGTGGGTGATCGTACAAGACGACTAAGGGATATAAAACGCATATAACATTTATGCAAAGAGAAGGAAAACTCGAAATAAAACCCTATACCAACACGCCTGACCAGCGTGGTATAGTAGGTCAATTACCCTCCCATTATGTAGGAGACTCGAGCCCAACAGTGGGACATATATGAGCTGAGATGATGAAGATGATATGCCTTGACGTCTTTTACGACGAAAAAGGGAGTGATTTTCGTATTCTTACACGGATGACATCCCTATAATCACCTACTCTCTATGGTAGTTTACCAATTACAGCACTAGAGCGCATTATGCGGCATAATGCTTAACGTTGAATGTTCCAACTACAGCAACGCTTCGCACAATCGAGCACTCTTAAAAGTAGTGATTTCGTCTGATGCGTGCAATCGATACCAACTTAGTGACTAAAAATTAACAAGTGTTTTTTCTTTAAGTTGACATTATTGATCGAAATGCTTTATTTATATTATCGTTAGTAATATTATTTATTGATGAAAAAATTTTTAAAGCTTTCGTTTAGTTGTAGTTTTTTGGAAATAATCAAAGATTGATTTAAACTCGGAGTACTCGATAAATCATCATCACTATCATCTGGGTAAGATGATTCAATTAAAAAGTATTTAATTCTTTTAGAACTCATTTTAAAAAAATACTCAAAACAAAAAAAATGTTTATTAAATAATCAAAATCTAAATTACTTAAAATAACCGTAAATAGTTTTCAACCAATTATTATGTATACCACTTTATTTACAGATTAATTAGGTTATTGCTAACTCTGAGATTATTTTTTTTTCAACGCTGAACTTAGCGCACTCTGCTGGTGCATTTAAAAACTAATTCACGTTCCAATTAAGCATCAGCATAATTCGGCATTGTGCGCCACTGAGTCGCATAATGCTCTGTAATTGGAAAACTACCTATCTATGTCATGCTTCACGTATTAATCGTTACCGCAGTGAGAGGCAAAGGATTAATATAGGGTTATATTTTGTTTTTTTTTTTATTGTATTTATAATTTTTTTTTATTGTAATTATACATCGTAACGACGACGTAAGAGAGCGAGTAGGTATGAAAGAGAGTATTGGTGTAAAGATGCGAAAGGGAATGCTCCGATGGTTCGGACATGTGGAAAGAATGCCGAACGAACGTCTGGTTAAGAAGATATACAATGCGAAAGTGGAAGGATGGAGGTACCGAGGGAGACCGAGACTAACCTACCTAGACCAGATCGGCCAAGTACTGAAGGAAGGTGGAGTCAAGAGTCTCCGAAACCGGCGAGCGTGTATGAAGAGAATTATGAATGTTGAGGAAGCGAGTGAAGTATGCAGAGATAGAGTTCTCTGGCACTCTGTTCTCTCTGCCTACCCTGCAAGGGATATGGCGTGATGATATGTATGTATGTATGTAATTATACATGTAAAGCGTAGCGTGTGTTACCTGACGAATTTTGACTTTTTTGCATTTATAGTACATCATGGTATTGGTCATGCTCACTGAAAGGTCCGCTTGCGGTAGCTGCGTGGAGCGGGTCTCTCCCTTCCCTCCAAGGTGGTTGAGGGGAGTGATGGCTGCTCTAGTAGTTAACTCGTGATCGGGTGCCGCTTGTGGGATCCGGTCCAGCCATGGTCTTTCTTTATTGTATTTTAACTATTGCGTTCGAAGGGCATCGCACTGAAGCTAATTAAATAATAAACATGTACTATTTTTTTTTTATATAAAAAATGAAAAAAATATAATAACATAGATAAAATATAAATAGACAAACCCACTGAGTTTCTTGCCGGTTCTTCTCAGTAGCGGTCTCATTCCGATCCGGTGGTAGTTTATTAGATTAACTTTAAATGTAAAAAAAATGACAATATGTAAGTGCCCTCGCAGGGTTTATGCATAATAAATGAATTTGAATATATTTTTACGACTTTTTACTTAATAGTCTCTTACGGCACCTGCAGAGAAGGCATGGATGTCCGGTCACCCGAAGTGAGGCCACCGCGTGAGGGCGACGCCCCGACAATCTTCGGGGCGTTGACGAGAGGAACCCGCGAGGGTAAACCGCCGGGCGGACCACCGAAGTCAAAAATCGGGTACCGGTGGTCCGCTCGCACGGCGAAGAGGGAGGAGTTTTACGGTGGGTCTATGGGGTCACGCGCCGCCTTTTCGTCACCCCGGACCGATTTGGCGGGGCGAGACGCATCCATAGTCCACCAAAAAAAAATCGGCCAAGTGCGAGTTGTACTCGCGCACAAAGGGTTCCGTAAAACTAAAAAAATATTTATGCAGTAATTTCTTTTTGATATTAAATCAAGTTTTTTTTTGTGCCGTGGTAGCGGCTACGAATACTACCAACCCTTACTTTGCTCGTGGATTAAGTAAAAGACGACTAAGAGCTTTTAACGACCTGGGCCAACTCCATCTGATGTCGTTTGGTCAACAATTACATTCCCAAGGAGGGTTGACGTCTGGCAGGGGGCCGGTCATAAAACTATTGCCAATAACTTTTACATTATGTACTATGAAAGAAGAGTACATATTGTATCGATCCCGAGTAATTGGGATAAGAGTAGGAGAATGATGATGATGAATTCAAGTTTCTTTTTTCTTTGATATTAATTCAAGTTACACCTAAATTAGTAGTAAATAAAAATTAGTAGTTTTAATAAATATTAAAACTACTAATTTTTAAAACATTTAATGAACACGTTTTTAAACAATTTTATTTATAATATTATATTATTAAATTATTATAAATAAATTTTGCAAAAATAAATAGCAAAAAGAGCTCGGCGACGGTGAGATTCGATCTCGTGCCTACGGTGTCTTAAACCAGCGCCTTAGACCACTCGGTCACGCTGCCTGTTCATTGTCAGTGCAAAATTAACTGCTGCTTGTTAACCATACACGTTCAGGTGAAAAGGGGTAGTGAGTTTAAAATGATTAAAAATATTTTTTTTATATGATGTAATCAAAAATTTACAGTTTTCACAATTTTTCCTTAATCTGTGCTATAAGACGTTGCTTCGTGCCAAATTTCAAGATTCTGAGTTCACGGGAAGTACCCCTGTAGGTTTTGATTCCCGTGCGAGTGTTGAACATTTGCAGAAATTTGCAACATAAATAGCTTAATCTTTTGATTGCGTTAGCTTAAAAGTTTGATTTTTTCACAGCTCTAAGGGACAGTAGACCTGAGTATTTGATATAAATTTCAGCTCGATACCTCCACGCGTTCCTGAGAAAAAGAGTCTTGACAGACAGACAGACAGCCGGACAGACGGACGGACAACAAAGTGATCCTATAAGGGTTCCGTTTTTTCCTTTTGAGGTACGGAACCCTAAAAAGAGAAGGTATGGATGATGTATGTGTGATAGATATAATCAATCATTGTTACGTGTCATATTTATCTTAGGTGTTATTTAAAAACTAGGTATCAACAGTGAAAACATTAATTATTTTATTCAAAAAATCGTTTAAGTCTATGTGCTATATTATATATGTATGGTAATACATTATTATGTCGTAAAAAATAACGTATAACCGTTAATATTATTGCAGGAAAACTTCAAATGAAACCACATACTAACCCATCGGACCAGCTCGATACAATCAATTTTCCTTCCCATTATAAATTTAGCATGAGCTTTAATAGAGACTCGATTTAAATTACAGTAAACGAAATTAAAATGTCTAAATTACAGTTTTTTTTTTGGTTATGGTGGCAAACGAGCAGACAGCACACCTGATGGTAAGTGTCACTACCACCCATAGACCTTTGCAATACCAAGGGTATAGCTAGGCTGCTGCCTACCAATATAAACCGGAAACCCATCCCAGTTGGCTTCCGGCTCTCTCGCTTACCGAACGAAACGCAATAGCACATTGCTATTACTCAGAAGTCGATCTTCTGTGAGTGTGTGGTACTACCGCGGACGGATCGGCCCTCGGCTGTAGACAGAGAACTGTCCACAGCGTAGTCCTATCACTATTAAACAGTTACCCCACCACTACTGAACAGAAAGTGGAAGGATGTAGGTACCGAGGGAGACCTAGACTAAACTACCTAGACCAGATCGGTCATGTACTGAAGGAAGGTGGAGTCAAGAGTCTTCGAAACAGGCGAGCGTGTATGAAGAGAATTATGAATGTTGAGGAAGCGAGTGAAGTATGCAAAGATAGGGTTCTCTGGCACTCTCTTCTCTCTGCCTACCCTGCAAGGGATATGGCGTGATGATATGTATGTATGTATGTACTGAACAGTTTTATTTCCATCGATCTAGCAACCCATCAATATCCTGTGAAGGAACTTCATCAGAAGAAGAAAATGGAATAATGACCACGCTTGGCAAGCAGGTTAACGATTGCATTTGATGTTATAAATATATCCCAGAAGAGCGCTTTTGCAAATTCTCCTAATGGCAGCTTCAGCTGTTTTATGATTCCTACGAGTTTAGAGTCCATAAAACATTGTATACTCAACTCGTTACACGATTATTTATATTTACTGCTTGCCATATATTTATTTCAGAATTTATTCTCCTACTCTTATCCCAATTACTTGGAGTCGATACAATATGTACTCTTCTTTCATAGTACATATTGTAAAAGTTATTGTCAATAGTTTTATTACCGGCCGTCTGCCAGACGTCAACCCTCCTTGTGAATGTAATTGTTGACCAAACGACATCAGATAGAGTTGGCCCAGGTCGTTATAAGGCTCTTAGTCGTCTTTTACGATATCCACGAGCAAAGTAAGGGTTGGTAGTATTCCTAGCCGCTACCACACAGGCAGAATCTATGTATAAAATCATTAATATACTGAATTAAATAAATCTAATAACGAATTTTAACATATTAAAGCCATCTATAAGGAAAGTCTCTGCGTCGGTAGGGACTTAACCTGAACATATCCATTACAAAATAGCAAACCATTTAATTAGTCAAAAAAAAATGTACAGAAAACATCACGCGATATGTCATTAAAACGAAAACATTTAGTTCAGGTATCATTTCAAGGTTAAACTAAACACTTGTTGCCAAAAGGAAATTTATTTCTAGACGTCATTGAATTACCGTCAAGATCACGGTTAAATAATCATTTAAATAAATTCACTTACCTTTGGAACTCAAAAATTAATCACAACACAACACAATTCACTTTATTATCCTTGATTAGTATTAATTTGATTAATAAAGAGAGACGTCCGCACGCCGCGGTGGTCAGATAACAACTGAATAAGATAGTAAGGAAGACTGAATTGAATGGCTGTTTCGCATTTCTACGTATTATTATACGACGTTCGATGAAAGTCATTCGTGTATACACACAGAACGTATTCGTGTGAAACAATCTGTCGATTTTGATTTATAGTTTAACATTGACGTTCGGTAATTTGATTATTAAACGATGTTTTATTAAAATTATAACCAGAGGCATAAAAATATTTTCTTTTGGCAATTACCTTCCTTCTTTATAGAGTATGTCTGTCTTACAGTCTGATACTGGCTTAATTGTGCCACTATCCATTCATACATCTATCCATATGTCTTATTTGACAAGCTATGATCCAGATACGCCCTTTCTGAACGATTCAGAGCGACGTAAAGGCGGTGTGCGAACCCATAACCTCCACATTACCTCTCAAATAAAACACTATACCCACACGTCTGCGCAGCGTGGGATAGTAGATCAATTTCCCTCATACTGTTAAAGAGATTCGAGACCAGCAGGGGGTCCTATATGCCACCGAAGACAAAGATCGGGTACCGGTGGCCCGCTCGCATGGCGAAGAAGAGGTGCTTGCAGGGTGGGTCAATGGGGTTGCGCGCCGCCTCTTCCGTCACCCTGGACCGATTTGGCGGGGTGCAACGTCCATGGCCCCCACAAAAAAAAAAAAAAAAAAAAAGGGGGGGGGGCCCTATATGAGAAGAGACAAAGAAAATTGTTTCAAAAATTTAAACCAAAATCCAAAACGCCATTTAATTTTCGTAGAGATACTATAATAAATTTAGAGTCAGATAATAGCACTTAAACGCTAACAAATAAATCACGACTAATTGAACTCGTTTTTCTTTTATAGAAAAATATAATTGTAGTAATATTAAAAATGATGGTCGAAAAAAAAAAACAATAAATGCACACACGAGCAAAAAACTTGCATATTAACATAAAATATGCTAAAATTTATTCTATATAAAGGTTTTCGTTAACAGCAGTTTTATTTGGACCAATCAAAGACCTTTACAGCGGCACACCGACAGCGTGTATAGTGACGTCATTAGGTCACAGAGTACTACTTGTATTTTAATGTGTAATTTGTCTGCGTTAATTGCATATTTGTGAAGTTCCCCGCTATACAAGGATTATTTCCTTAGTGCAGAGTGGTGTCTTATTAAAAAAAGAAACAAAATAAAAAAAAAGCAATGTCTTTTGTGACAGACAAGCAAGCTGTTCACGTTATGTTAAGTGGTAACTGTGGCTCGTGGATCTCTTTAACGTCAAGTACGGAGCAAGGTTGCCTTAGGTAAAGTTTAGGAAGGAAGGAACAGGGACAGAAAGTAATGGAAGGGGATTTAAGGCTACAATTCTTTGGGGGCGTCCATTAATTACGTAAGGTATTCATTTGAGGCTAGTCGAGCCGAATCTTACTAAATCTCACAAGTCTTGGCAAATATCACGTAACTTTTTTTTTGGTGTATATTTTCTACTAAAAAAAACTGCGTTGAAGTTAAGTTAAATGAAAGTAAAAAATGTTTATACCAAAGTACAAGTTTTGAAAAATCTCAAGTGAGATTTTGATCGAGACAAATCTTACGACATCTCACCAAGGGGGTCAAACATCCTCAAAAATGCCTCACGTAATTAATGGACGCCCTCTTTGCAAATTGCTACTATTCAGACGACAATATCTTGTGTGAATCTTGTGGGAATATGGCACCAAAGAAGCTGATTTGTTTTTGGATACAGGCTGTAATTAAAATGGCTTTACCGAGAAAAGAAGGTAAAAGATGGTGAGCTAATATTTTCTTCTCATTCGCAGCCCTTATATACCCTAGTGCTGGAGCCGGGCCTTCGCCATATTGGGAGAGAAATTGACCTACTATACCACACTGGTTACACGTGTTGGCATAGTTCTTTAAGTCGGGTTTTCCTTATCTTACAAATGTTATCTGTATATCATATCTTCGTCGTCTTTTAAAACATCCACGGCCAAGATTCCTACTCTGTCACCTCGCGGTAAGCGTATTATACGACAATAAATTCCCCCTCTGGCGATTGAATAAAAATACATTGTCGCCACCCCTTAGGAGATTGTAAGAGGCGGGAAAAATTAGGTCTCTCTAAAGATCTCATCAGGAGAATAGGCAGCAGGTATCTTCTGTGAAACGTACAACACCTTAGATGCAGTGGTATCTGCGAGGTTTACGTCCAGTAGTGGGCAACGATAGGCTGATTTATAAATACAATAGATTCAAATTAACAATATATTACATTGCAAATCAATTGGCATTAACTCAAAAACACATTTCTCGTTACAGTTGTAATTATTTAGAAAAATGCGGAACTTTGAATGACGCACGCATACGCCTGCCTCTGTAAAACTCTTCATATTGAAACAACTAGATCGACTTGAAAGAAATTAAGTATTAAAATAGCTGACAACGAGGCGTACATAAATAATATTTTATGTTAAACTGCGTCTTTATTAAATGATATCCAAAATATTATTGACTATATGGGCCGACCGTAACCCACCCTAAAAAAAAACAAAAAGGAAAATTAACAAAAACGATATAGAACCAATAAAGAGGGCACTAAATTAATCTGACATTTATCGTGAACGTAATGTTCCCGTGACGTCACGTAGAATACAGTTTACCAAAACCACGAGGTTGGCGGTTTCTCAGCAGGAAACATAACCAACTGAAATTAGCTAAATCATTGCAGTTTAAACTTTGTTTTATAGGTAATACGGTTAATATTCGCAATGTTAGGATCAATAGAATAATAGGCCGGCAATCGGATGTTTTTGGTTTTCTCATCCTAATCATGTTTGGTGTAAATTTATAAGCCTAATTGATATTCACTGCTGGTATGGTGTGAGTTTCCCATATTGTTACAGGGTTAAGAATACAGTATTTACTACTACTACTCTTTACAATTACGTGTGATACATTATAAAATAAAAATAAATAAAATATAGTAAATAAATTAAAATAATTTAAAAAATCAAAAAACCCGACTGCGTAAAAAGCGAATCAAATTACGCACATAATAAAAAAAACTGAAAAGGAAAAAACAAGCACTTGATGTCCGGTGGTCTATAATTCTATAATATATTATTAAATGAATACTATTGAAGAAAATAAAATATATTCTAATAATGGAACATAACAACTGAACAGTCGCGATCCATTGAAAAATTAGATTTATTGTCGAATAATGGAACCCGACTGTTCAGTTGTTATGTTCCATTATTAGAATATATTTTATTTTCTTCAATAGTATTCATTTAATAATATATTATAGAATTATAGACCACCGGACATCAAGTGCTTGTTTTTTTGTTTTCAGTTTTTTTTTATTATGTGCGTAATTTGGTTCGCTTTTTACGCAGTCGGGTTTTTTGATTTTTTAAATTATTTTAATTTATTTTATACTTTTTAGTTATGAGTATCTAGCTAGGCTATAGTTATTTTATTTATCAACTAGCTTTCGCCCGCGTGTTTTTTGATAAAGGAAGGACACACCTTCCCCAGGCCTCAGTCGCGCATTCGATGTTGAAACGTCATTGCTTAGGCCCACGAAAATGCCCGCCTTAGCGGCGAGGTATTAGGTCTGCGGGACCAAAACCACCGACTGGAGGCGGAGTTAGCGGCGGTGCGGAAAGAAAACCGCAAGCTGGCCAAAGATATGGCCGACTTGCGGAGCCAATTCGCGCTTTTGACGCCGACAACGCCGTCGACAAGGTCCGACTCTGTCGCCGCCTCAATTGCGCCGGCTCGAGCTGCGAGGCGCGCCCCGATAGCCCAGCCAGTAGCGGCAGTACCGCTGCCCGCGCTGCCTGTGGTGGACGGTGTGCCGGAGGCAACCATGCGCGCCATCATGGAGTCTGTTGGCGTCATGGTCAATGCGCGCATGGAGGTTCTTGAGGCAAGATTGCCTCCGGAGCCACGTCTCCAGCCGCCACTCGCTGCGGACGGAAGCAAGACCACGCGGCCGACTATAGCGTCGAGACCCACCCCGCTACCCTGCCAGGGTGGCCGCGTGAGCTTCGCCGCAGCTGTGACTGGGCCCAAGGCTGGGTCCAAGGGGCTCGCTTCGGCTAAGAAGCCGAGATCGGCGCCGGCTCCTGCTAAGGCCACGCCGCAACCGGTGCCCACACCTGCGTCGCTGGTACCGGCTAGCGCGCCCACGACTGCGCCTGCTGCGCTCAGTGCTGCTGCCATGCTCGAACAGGGCTGGCAGGTGGCTGAGCGAAGCAGGAAAAGTCCCGGCCAAAGACGGAGGGCGGCGGTCAAAAGCGCCGCTGAGGCCACCGCTCCCCAAGCAGGAGCCGAAAAGAGGGGGAAGAGGTCGCGCAGGAAGCTCCGGTCGCCAAAGTCAGCAGCAGTGGTTATCACTGTGCTGCCTGAGGCGGCTGAGAAGGGCCTCAACTATGAGGCCGTCTTACGTCGCGCCCGGCGGGAGCTAGACGTCTCTGACATCGGAGGCGTCGAAGCTAGGACCCGCAAGGCCCGAACAGGGGCTCGAATCCTCGAGTTTCCTGGGGCCGAGGGTGCTAAGGCGGCCGATAGTGTGGCCACGAAGCTGCGGGGGCTGTTTGGCCAGGAGGATGGCGTTCGAATTGCCAGACCCGTCAAGTGCGCAGAGATGCGCATTGCGGGTCTGGACGATTCCGTGACGGTGGAGGACATCAGGGAGGCTATTGTCTCGAAAACCGGATGCGCCTCGGACACTGTCCGGATTGGCGCCATTCGCCCTGGACCGGGCGGCGTCGGTGCTGCCTGGGTGCAGTGTCCGGTAGAGTCGGTCAAGAAATTGGCTGACTCAGGCAGGATCCTCGTAGGCTGGAGTTCGGCGCGGGTAACCCTGCTGGAGTCCCGGCCTGCGAGGTGTTTTAGGTGCATGGCGGTCGGGCATACCCGGCCAACGTGTACCAACTGCTTTGACTGCAGCGGACTATGTTTCCGCTGCGGTCAAACCGGGCACATGGCGGCATCGTGTGCTGCCGCACCCCACTGTCCCGCGTGTGCGGCGGGCAATAAGCCCTCTAAACATCGCATGGGGGGTGGACAGTGCAGACCCCCGGCTTCGGCTCCAAAGGGGCGGAGCGGCCCGGCGACCCCGGCCGCTTCCGCTCCTTGCGCGACCCAATCGCCCGCCGGCGCGGAGGAGGTGATGGACACGGCCCACTAATGGCTACCGAGTCCATCCACCTCTTGCAAGCCAACCTCAACCACTCCGCCGGTGCGCAGGACCTTTTCCTGCAAGCTATGGCGGAGTGGTTGATAGGTGTAGCCGTAGCCGCGGAGCCGTATTGCGTGCCCGACCGATCTAATTGGTTGAGTAGCAGTGACGGCTCTGTGGCAATCGTCGCCTCAACGTCGTGGCCTTCCCCGCCTCTGTCTCTAAAGGACAGGGGTGATGGATACGTCGCGGCGGACTGGGGAGAGGTAACGCTTTACGGCGTGTACTTCTCCCCTAACAGGAGTGTGGCAGATTTCGGGGCCTCCCTCACCAACTTGGAGGCCTCGATACGGCGACTGCTCTTCGTAATGGGGGACTTCAACGCCAAGTCTATGGCGTGGGGGTCCCCCAGGACGAACGATCGCGGGCGGGCGGTTGAAGAGTGGGCGGCGTCACTGGGCCTCTGTTTGCTGAACAGGGGTTCAGTGCATACGTGCGTGCGGCAGCGGGGTGGGTCGATAGTGGACTTGTCGTTCGCTAGCCCCGATGTCGCACCACGTGTGAGGAGCTGGTATGTCCAGGAGGAGGTTGAGACCCTATCCGACCATAGATACATTCGGATAGAGGTCTCCCGGACCCTCCGCCAGCCCAGCAGGGGTCACACGGCAGACGGAGCTCCCGCTTTTCCGCGGTGGGCTGTGGGTCGACTTGATCGGGACCTACTGATGGAGGCAGCCATTGTGCATTCGTGGCTGCCGTCACCGCCCTCGGTGGACGGGGTGGACGCCGAGGCTGGCCGCATTCGCTGTGCGTTAACGCAGATTTGCGATGCGGCTATGCCCCGTGTACGGTGTCTTCCCCCGAAGAGGGCGGTTCCCTGGTGGTCCCGGGAGTTGGCAGAGCTCCGAGCTGCGTGCATACGTGCTCGGAGATCTTATACCCGCAGTCGGCGGCGTCACCGCGACGCTGAGCGGGAGGGCCAGCTGTACGAGGCTTACCGCAGTGCGCGGTCTGCCTTCAGGCTGGCCATCCGTCAAGCCAAGGACGTTAGTCGGCAGGAGATGCTGGACAGTCTCGAGCGTGACCCCTGGGGTCGCCCCTATCGTGCGGCGCTGAGTAAGCTCCGCGCGCGGGGCCCCCCCCTCACCGAGACTCTCCAGCCCAGCCTCCTCACCAGAGTTGTCGAGGAACTATTCCCACGTCGGACGGAACACACGCCCCCGGTCATGGCACTGCCGAATAGTGACCGGGTGGCCGACTACGAAAGTGTTCCGCCCGTTACGGAGACGGAAATGGGGGCGGCGGTGGTGCGAATGCGTGCCAAGACCACCGCTCCTGGGCCAGACGGGGTACCCGACCGGGTGCTGGCCCTGGTCCTCGAACATCTGGGTCCACGCCTCGGGGGACTGTACAACGCGTGTTTATCGTCTGGGCAGTTCCCTGGGTGTTGGAAGGAGGGGAGGCTGGTACTCCTGCCGAAGCCGGGACGGTCTCCGGACTCGGCCTCGGCCTATAGGCCGATCGTGCTGCTGGACGATGCGGGTAAGCTGTTGGAGAGGATCCTGGCTGCCCGTATCGGCCAGCACCTTAGCGAGGTTGGCCCCGATCTGTCGGACGCCCAATTTGGTTTCCGAAAGGGGCGTTCGACGATCGCAGCCTTGCTGCGCCTGAGGGCCGTAGTCGCGGAGGCTGTCACTGGCGGTGGGGTGCTGTTGGCGGTGTCTCTAGACATCGCCAACGCATTCAATAGTCTGCCATTCAGCTGCATCAGGGAGGCACTCCGGTATCACGGGGTGCCTGTATACCTGAGGCGGCTGGTGGCAGACTATTTGGAGGGGCGCAGCGTCCTCTATAAGAACCGAGTAGGGGATGTTGTGCGAACGCCCATGTCGTGCGGTGTTCCGCAGGGGTCGGTCTTGGGGCCGACTTTGTGGAGCATCGGCTACGACTGGGCGTTGAGAGGGAGCCTCCCGCCCGGGCTGGGCGTAATTTGTTACGCCGACGATACACTCGTCACAGCCCGGGGTGGGACGCTGGAGGAGGCGGCACGCCTGGCAACTCTTGGCACCGAGGAGATTGTCGGGCGGATCGAGGCGCTGGGGCTAAGGGTGGCCCTGGATAAGACGGAGGCCTTATTATTCCATGGGCCCCGCACCAGTCCACCCACCGACGCCTCGATCACCGTCAATTCGGTTCCCATCAGCATCCGGGCCCATATGAGGTACTTGGGCCTGGTGCTCGACGGGCGATGGTGGTTCCGGGAGCATTTCCGTCGGCTTGCTCCACGGCTTGTCGGCGCGGCGTCCGCCCTATCCTGGCTTATGCCGAATGTAGGCGGACCCAGCGCTACGTGCCGACTGCTGTACGCGGGGGTGGTCCGGTCGATGGCCCTGTACGGCGCACCCGTGTGGGCGGGGTCCCTGACCGTCCGACTTAGGGCTCTACTATGGCGACCACAGCGGGCCATGGCGGTCAGGGCCATACGCGGATACCGCACGGTGGCGACGGAGGCAGCATGCCTGTTGGCCGGAACACCTCCGTGGGACTTGGAGGCGGAGATGCTCGCCGGACTGTACCGGCGGGTGTCAGCGACGCGGGCAGGGGCGGCACCGTCTCGCTTAGTGAGATGGCCGCTTGGCGGGGCGACGCCCGCCGTGACGTTATTGCTCGTTGGGCAATCCGGCTGGAAAGGCCTCGGTTCGGTGTTCGGACCATCGAGGCCTTCCGGCCAGTGCTGATGGAGTGGTTGGGTCGACAGCACGGGGTCCTTTCCTTCCGACTGGTGCAGGTCTTGACGGGGCATGGTTGCTTCGGCAAGTACCTGCACACGGTCGTGAGGAGGGAGAGTACACCGTCCTGCCACCACTGCGATTGCGACGAGGACACGGCGCAGCACACGCTCGAGGTCTGTGTGGCCTGGGCAGAGCAGCGCCGTGAACTCGTCGCGATCATCGGTGCCGACCTGGCGCTGCCGACCATCGCTAAGGCGATGCTCGACAGCGTCAGGAACTGGGACGCGGTCGCCGCCTTCTGCGAGACAGTTGTCTCGCGGAAGGAGGCGGCGGGGCGACTCCGAGAGGAAATCCTCTTCGGTGAGACGCTCCGTCGCCGGCGCCTGGGGCGGCGGAGGCGCGAGTATCTGCGCCTAATGCCGCCCTAGCCGAGGCCGCGGGTGACTGGACCGGGGAAAAGTCCTTCACCCGCAGAGAGGCTGACCGCGTGAGGGCGACGCCCCGGCAGTTAGCTGGGGCGTTGACGGGGGATGGTACCCGAAAGGGTAACCCGCCGGGCTGGCCACGGAAGGCAAGGAAGCGGTACCAGTGGCCGGCCCAATGGCGATGGGGAGGGAATACGGTGGGTTATGGGGCCACGCGCTGCCCTTCCGTCGCCCCGGGCGGTACGGGCGACGTGTGACCGGGCCATAGCCTACCAAAAAAAAAAAAAAAAAAAAAAAAAAAAAAAAAAAAAAAAAAAAAAAAAAAAATTGCTTAGGCCCACAATACGGCCTTCCCATCTTATCGTGATATTTTCCCAAATATTGAAATCTACATTAAATATTGAAAGCGACAAATATCACTATTTAGATAAGAATTAACTGAATGCTTTAATTCCGCGTGGTAACGGAGTAAGAATACAATTCACCACCACCTGTACCTGTGGGAGATCATAAAAGATGACTAAGGTATACAAATGCATATAACATTTATGCAAGAGAAGGAAAACTCAACTAAATTACCTTATACTAACACATCTAACCAGCGTGGTGTAGTAGGTCAATTTCTCTTTTAGTGTGAAGGAGGCTCGAGCCCAACAAAGGGACATGTATGAGCTTATAATTTAGGATATATTAGCTTCCATTATCCATATAAAGAGTAAACTGTCGCTATTTTTTGTTCAGAACTATTTAAAATAAACTATACGTTATCTTCGTGTGAATTCTACAGTTTAGGTAGCGCTCGCCAATGTAATTCAGATGGAAAGAATTATATTATATTGCCTTATAACAAATAGGTATTATTGTAAATCAGTGTTTCCACTTTTAGGGATTTCGCCCTATTTCAGGGCGAAACTGCTA
Organism: Lymantria monacha; assembly: GCA_905163515.2. NCBI lineage: Eukaryota > Metazoa > Arthropoda > Insecta > Lepidoptera > Erebidae > Lymantria > Lymantria monacha. The sequence continues at coordinate 4,172,602 of LR991107.1, read as the reverse complement.
ATTTAAAATATGGCTTAGGGCCATTTAATATTTTTAGGGATTTAGGGTAATTTGGGGTAAAATGACCTGGTGAAAATCGCTGGGCGGCGATACGTTGAAATGATGATGAATTCAGATTTGACTTTGAAAATGTTTTCTATTTTATAAAATATGTAGATCCACAAATTGTACGACAGTTGGAAAATCGTTCTATAACACATCCTGTGTTCAGCCATTTCAGTTTTTTAAGTAATAAATGTAATATACAAAAAGCGGATAATAAATGGCGTCAACAAGCCCTTATTGAAGCGAATTATTTAAAGGTAAAAAGTGAAGAAGAGGTCACAAAACTACTAACGGAAGTATATTGGAATAAAGTGTTGAGCTTGAAAGATCATTTTGGAACTTACAAATACTAAAACCTTGAAGTTGTGATTTCACTTCTATTAGCACTGCCATCTTCGAATACCGAGGTAGAAAGATTACTCAGTGTACTAAAAAAAATGTAAAACTTATAAAAGAAACAGGCTTCACAATGAAACCCTCAACGATTTGTTGCATACCAAACTAGGTATGACAAGCTTGATTTTAGAACCTAACAGACAAATATTGAATGCAGCTCAAAAACTTAAGCCCAGTGCTTTAGCTTCAGCATCACATTGTTCACCATCTACTTCTTTCACAGATTAAAATTAATTCTTCTTATGATTAATTATTTACTAACTCTGATTAATAGATGAAAATTAAAATAAATATTCAAACCATCAAGTTTTGCTTTATTTTGAACTCATTTAAACTTTGCGCCCTAAATCAAGGATTTTCAGAGAATAATTAAGGTATTTAGGGCATTTATTAGAAAAATCTAGGGTAAAACTAAAACCTGATAGTGGAAACACTGTTGTAAATACTAAAAAGAAAAAATAAACTAAAAAGAAAAATAAAGCCGGTCTCTAAAGTAACTTGTTATTTCTATTTATTATTATAATTGACATTTTACATATAAAAAATAGTGAATTTAATTTAAGATTAATATTTAATTTTTAATGTCACACTTATGTTAGACAGCTACCCCTGTCATACGCGCGCACATACAAATGAGTAGAGAATAGCGGCGTAGTATCACGACATGACACATTTACCTTAGTACCTACCTAATCTATCATTTCCTGTAGTCGACACAATTTTACTGCCAAGGCGCACAAAAAGATGTTTCACAAACTTTCACTACCTATCTATATAATTATATACAGGTATAGTATGTTATTAACAAATCGATAGTGCTGTCAAAAATACAACAATCATCAACGATGACTGCCTCACGCCTTTACTTGTGTTCGGGTCGCACAATCGGCGATCATAGATTTCTAGCCATATTTCTGTAGTGCGCCCGGTTGCTGCCTGACCACAGCACTGCGCATTCTTATTGTCCTAACTTTTGAAATATTGTACCAAACGACACACGGTAAAAGGCAAAAAATATGTCTTATCTAAATTACTTGGCTTTAACCCAATATGTGCTCCTCTATCATCGTACATATTGCAAAAGTTATCGACAGTAGTTTTATGACCGGTCGCCTGCCTGACGTCGAATGTAATTGTTGACTAGACGGCATCAGGTGGAGTTGGCCCAGGTCGATATAAACCTCTTAGGGGCCGTTCATAAATCACGTAAGGTATTTTGAAGAATGATTTAGCCAACTCAACAGACATCATGAGATTGCAACTACTCCCCCCTGCCCTTTAATAAGAATTTTTGTAAGAAATGGCTCTATTGATCAAATATAACTCCGTTTATTCTGAAAATATCTTTTATTATAATCTTTTTACTGCAAGTAGGTATCACTGCAATAACGTAAATCTTATTAATTTATCACAGTTTTGTCCAAAATTAGGAATTTTAAATTTAATATCTTACGTAATGTCAGGTTCACCACCGCTTCTGCGTATAGTAAGAAGTTATAATATTCAGTCAACACATCACCTCAAGCCAATACAATATATAAATAAATTACGTCATCTCGGAATTTAAAACGGCGTTAACCCCCATCATGAGAAGTCTTGCTTAACAATGGACGTCCATAGGATGATGTATGGATTTATGGGTGAATCTATATGTTCTTTACTTTTTACATACATACATATCATCACGCCATATCCCTTGCAGGGTAGGCAGAGAGAACAGAGTGCCAGAGAACTTTATCTCTGCATACTTCACTAGCTTCCTCAATATTCATAATTCTCTTCATAAACGCTCGCCGGTTTCGGAGACTCTTGACTCCACCTTCCTTCAGTACATGACCGATCTGGTCTAGGTAGGTTAGTCTCGGTCTCCCTCGGTACCTACATCCCTCCACTTTCGCATTGTATATCTTCTTAACCAGACGTTCGTTCGGCATTCTTTCCACATGTCCGAACCATCGGAGCATTCCCTTTCGCATCTTTACACCAATACTCTCTTTCATACCTACTCGCTCTCTTACGTCGTCGTTACGAATGCGGTCGGTCAGCCTAACTCCACAGATTTTCCGCAGAGATCGCATTTCGACCGCATTAATTTTACTTTCATACTCTTTTCTGCATACCCAACTCTCGCTTCCATACAGTAATGTTGGGACAAGCACTGCGTTATGTATTGCTACACGTGCCTTCTGGCTGAGGTGGTGGCTGCCGAGAAGTTGCCCCAACGCTCCGTTCACTCTATTTCCCGCATTCTATTGTGGTAGGACCACGCTGTGGTCAGTTCTCTGTCTACAGCCGCGGGCCGGTCCGTCCGGGGTAATACCACACTCTCGCAGAAGATCGACGTCTGAGTAATAGCAATGTGCTATTGCGCTTCGTTCGGTGAGCGAGAGAGCCGGAAGCCTAACTGGGGTGGGTTCAGGGTTGTATTGGTAGGCAGCGGCCTAGCTATACCATTGGCAAAGGTCCATGGGCGGCAGTGACACTTACCATCAGGTGTGCTGTCTGCTCGTTTGCCGCCGTAAGCAATAAAAAAAAAAAAAAAAAATTCACTCTTCGCTCTATATCAGTGGTGTACCTTCCATCTCGGCTAAATCCACATCCAAGATATGCAAATTCATCCACTTGCTCTAGTACATCATTACCTATTGTTACTCTTACATCTGTTCTGGCTTCATCTCTTTCAAAGATCATTATTTTGGTTTTGCTCACATTCACGCGTAGACCCCTTTTCTTACAATCTTCTGTCATTGTGTCGACTAGGGTCTGCAGGTCAGTCGCTGACTGTGCCAGCAGGACTGCATCATCTGCATAAAGCAGAGCAGAGACCACTGAGTCACCCATCTGGACTCCCACATTCATATCGTTCAACCTTTGGAGACATTTATCCAGATATATGATAAACAGCCTGGCTGACAGAACGCACCCCTGCTTAACGCCGATATTGACGTCAAACCAAGGCGACATTCCATCATCCAGCCGCACACAGGCTCTACAGCCCATGTAACTAGACTGCACAGCCTGCAGCAGTTTACCGTTAATACCATACTCCGGTAAAATGTCCCAAAGTTCCTTTCGTACAACCGTGTCAAATGCTCTCTCCAGATCCACAAAACTGCAGAAAACCCTCTGACCTAGAGCCAGATGCTTCTCCACAATGTTGCGCAGAGAGAACACTTGATCCATGCATCCCCTTCCACTCCTGAAATCTCCTTGTGTCTCACACAGTAAACCATCGGACACCATCCTCATTCTCCTTTCAATAATTTTACCGTACACTTTTGCTGCCAAATTGGTCAAGCTTATGGCTCTGTAATTTGCGCAGTCATAACGTGAACCCTTGTTTTTAAACAAAGGCACGATGACTGCGCTATTCAAGTCCCCGGGAACCATTCCCGAGCTCCAACATAAATTGAGGAGCAACAGGCACGCCTCCCGGACACAGGAGCTACCAAGCTTGATCATCTCGGCAGACACCATATCAATGCCCGCTGCCTTACCATTTTTCAAACTTCTTATCGCCCATTCAACTTCATCCATACTGATGCCATCAGAGGACGCCGTTGCCGAATGTTGATCTAATAGACCACATGCGACACTGGCGCCAACCGTAGCATCCGCATACATATCGCCAAAATATTCACTCCATCGGCTTAACACGTCTTGTGTTTGTGTAAGAATGTCTCCACCTTTAGACCTTATTTTATTCATTCTGAAGGCTGACTAACCACCCCGAGACTTCTTCACCTCCCTCCAAAAGAGTTTGGTGTTACCCTCGAAGTTTTTAGTCAGCCTATCTTCTGCACTCATACTTGCTCTGTCACGTTTCTCTTTCACTAAGGCCTTGGTGTCATTCTTACATTGCCGATATATTTCTTTCTTCTGTTCGGTCATACTGTCATTCAGATTCAAAGAAGAGACAAAGTCCAGCCACGCTTTCTTCTTTTGCTCTACGGAAGCTGCCACTTCCGCATCCCACCATGCATCACCATTTGTTTTTCTATGCTTCTTTGAGCTTCCACATACTTCTTTCGCTGTATCTACCATACTCTCTTTCAATACTCTCCAGCATTCTTCAATGTCCGATTGCGGCTGGCTTGCCATCGTCAGCCGTTCTCGGACACCCTCTGCATACTTTTCTCTTACACACTCTTCTTGCAACCTTTCAACCTTTATTCTTTCAAGCCCTCCGAAGTGGACACGCTCTCGCCAGTGCCTCCTCTTTCTGAACAGACCACTAAATCTCGCAATAACGAGATAGTGGTCCGTATCGACTGTGGGGCCCCTGTAGGCTCTTGCGTCCAATATTTTGCTTCGGAGGCGACTGTCTACCCAAATTAAATCTATTATACTTGTCTGTTCATTCCTTCTCCATGTATACATATGGATGTCCTTATGTTGGAAAAATGTGTTTGACACAATAAGGTTTCTCTCCATGCATACATCCGCTATGAGCCTACCTGCGTCGTTCACTCTCTTATCACCAAATGGACCAAGTACGTCCTCATAGTCGGGACGCTTGGTCCCCACCCATCCGTTCAAATCTCCGCATACAATCACGCGTTAACTGGTTTCTGTCATAACCAGAACTTCCCTAACATTATCCCAAAACTTCTCTAGGTCTGATGCCACCGAGGATCCTACGGGAGCATATGCTACAACCATGAATACCTTGGTGACACCTAGTTTTATACGGACCCAAAGAAGTCTGGGATCATACATTCCGTAATCCTTCACACCTGAGGCCAAGCGAGAGGACAACAGTACTCCTACCCCCATGCCGGCTCGATCGCTCTGTGGTACACCAGACCACAGAGCCATCCCGCCACGAGGAAGATCGCAGGCGTCGCTGCCCCTTCGCTTGGTCTCTGTTACACAGAGCACGTCTAGCTGTTTGTCCGCCATGACGGATATCAGCTCGTGCAACTTCCCTTCCACACAACCTCTTACGTTCCACGTGCCCACCCGGCACTCTGCTCTCCTCGACTCACCTGACTGGGCAAGGCGTGATGGGTGGCGGCCCCCATCGCCGCAACTGCCGAAGTTCGTACCGACGGGGGCGGGTCGGTACGCGTCGCCTCCGGGGGACGCCCTAACCCGCGCGCGCGCCCTAACTTTGCGGTACGCAAATCGAGCCGGATTAGCAGTCTAATTAGACTGGCAGGGGACGCGAACGAGCACGCTCCGGACTATGCTCCCCTTCTTTACTTTTTCACCTTCTAAACCGTATATATGACTTTATGTTACGCTAAAATAACTTGAAGTAAAAGAAAAACAATAGATAAGTATAATATTTCTTCAATAAAATAATACAATGAAATATATCAGTTAACATTTCTACGTATAATTGAAAAAACCCAGCTGCTATTACATTCACAAATGCACACACGCACAATTGTTTTTATTGCACACGGCGGCCATGACAGTTCGGCGAGCCCCTGAAACCGCGGACGTTGATTGGATGAACGCAACGCGCCTCCGTGACGTCACCGACTCCAGCGCACGCATTCTAACAAAATACTTTATTCACGATAAAAGCGATAGCGATTTATAAAAATAAATATATTAAATTATTTTGCTAACCACGATTTACTTTTCCTTGTCGTAACTTAGTAAGAATACAATGGTTATTAATCACGCCTTATTCTTTTGGTATTGTAAAAATTGATTCGAGGGATGTAACCAAATAAAAACACTGTAAGAGAAGGCAAACTAGAAATAAAATCCTATGCATATTTATCTGATCGAGCGTGGTTTAGTAGTCAATTTTTTAACGGACAACTAAGCAAGCTGCGCGCGGACCATAGCCGATCAAAAAAGATGGTAATATAGCTGTTGAGCCCGTTTTGTATAATAATCACTCATCTCAGCAACATTAACAAAATGAAAATAAACTATTTCTTTTGCTTTTGAAGTGAAAACTTCTTTAGGCGCGTTGAGCGTTTTTGGAGGGGAAAAACTTATAGGTTCGCGTCACCGACATGCTAATGCTAATAGTATATCTATAGCTATGTGAAAACTTCTTTAGGCGCGTTGAGCGTTTTTGGAGGGGAAAAACTTATAGATTCGTTTTTTTTTTTTTTTTCGTTTCTTATCTTACTAGCGTGGTAAAACCGATTCCTAGATGTTCGATAATATTTTTTATTTTTATATAAAAATTAGAAAATTATTATTATTTCAATTAGTCTTAAGTTAATAGTTTTCACCTCTATCGGCAGTCCCCATGACTGCCTGTTGTTTTTTTTATTTTAACATGATAAATCGTCTGTAAACACATTGCCCGAGCTGTCCATTTCGACGGACGTTAATGACAACTTTCATGACTACTCCAGTTGAAATGATCAACTAGACATAGACGTCCCAAAGGATACTAGTATAATCACCAAACTTGGCAGGCGGATTGGCGATTACAATTGGTATTATAAGTTTGCAAGGAGTGTTCCTGCCAATCCTCCAGGTGACCCCTACAGTCTCCACAAGAAGTAAAGCCATATTGACATATTATACTTTAACCAGCAACCATAGAGAATTTCTATATTACCGGTGCAATACTATATTTATAAAAACACTATCCACATGGTGACGAAATAAGTATATTTTACCCTTTTTTACCCGTGGGTATCTTAAAAGCTGACTAAGCGACGTATTATTCAAATAACAACTATGAAAGAGAAGGAAAACTCAAAATTAAATCTAATACCAACATATCTGATCACCATGCTGATACTTGGTGCGTCAATACCTTCTACTGTGAAGGAGAGGTCCAACAGTGAAACTTAAATAAGCCGAGATGGAAAACGCTTTCGCTTATAAAATAATAATTAACCCGCTATTCGCTAACAGTATGACCTATATATTTTATTTAGAAAGTGGTTGACCTCGCTAGCAAGTTGCAATAAGCACTTCAACGCGGTACCGTACAAGTTACATGATTAAAATTTTGCCTTTCATTATCAATTGTAATTTAAGATTGAATTAATCGTATCATTCATCCATCAACCCCTATTTGACTGTTGAATATCGGCCTACCCACGAGAATGACAGAACAATTCTTGCATATCGTCAGTCCACTAATTGGAGTACAATTCGTTTGGAGGTTCATCATCATCATCACAGCCCACATGTCTCACTGTTGGGCTCGGGCCTCCTCCGTAATGAGAGGGAAATTAACCTACTATACCACGCTGGTCAGACGTGTTGGTATAGGGTTTTGCTTCGAGTTTAGATTAGACTTGTATAGATGCTATCAACATTATCTTGCTCTTATCCCAATTACTTGGCATCGACACAAAATGTAGGTAGGTAGGTACTCTACTTCCATGCTACGTATTGCAAAAAGTTATTGGCTATAGTTTTATGATCGGTCGCCTGCCAGACATCAACCCTCCTTGGCAATCTTGTATAGATGCTATATACGTTTTATATATCACTTAGTCGTCTCTTACGATCACCCACGGGTAAGGTAGGGGTGATGAATTGTATTCTTACTCCGTCACCACACGGAATAACTTTTGGAGCTTGTTACTTGAGAACCTTTCTTCAGCAACGGTTTGTCGTTTCAACGAGCAATTGCTTCCCGATTCACATTTCAGCGTATTAATATTTTCTATGTCAATTACAACTATTTTTCTACGGATTTTGTATTCATGCTATGTGGGAGCGGCTAAAAATACTACCAACCCTTACTTTGCTCGTGGATGTCGTGAAAGACGACAAGTGTGAGGCCAGACTGAAAACGCGGGCACGGGGCGGGCGCGGCGCGACGTACTCAAACATAAGAACTTCATTTGAGCGTCCATAGTGGACACGCGGGCGCGGGGCGGACACGAGCAGCGGCGCGGGCTACATGGCGCGAAAAGCGCGCGAGCAACTCGCGCCATAGTTCATTCATACAAGTGCGCGGGCGGCAAGCGACAACCCACGCGGGAGCGGGCATCTCAAACTAGTTCGAGCTAACCGCGCGCTATGTTGCCGCGGTCGACTGCGGACAGGCACAATCGCGCGCATTCCCGCACCCGCGCCGCTCACCGCACCGCGCTGCCAGTCTGGTCAAGCACTAAGAGCTTTATATCGACGTGGGCCAACTACACCTGATGCCGTTTGGTCAATAATTACATTTCCAACGAGGGTTGACGTCAGGCAGGCGGTCAGTCATAAATCTATTGCCAATAACTTTTGCAATAGGAGTACATATATATTGCGTTGAACCCAAGTTGTTAGGACAAGAGCAGGAGAATGGTAATGATATAGTATTTTGGCTCATATCACGTAAAGAAATCTCAAGCATAGATTTCTCTTTCTCTATCTACTCTCTTTCTCTCTACGCGACTTTGAGCCTATATAACGACCATACGTTTCAGTGTAAATTATAATCAAATTTTGCAATATTTTATAACACCATTTTTATGCTTAGTCATATACCTAATTAGTCAAGAGATTTCTTGAAATAACAAATATAGCGCAAATAATAATAAATATGATGCAATTGCACCATATTTTTTTATGTTTTGTAGTGTAATGTGGTGATGGAATGGCAATATAGTTCGCAATCCCTTCCTTTCTCATTAAAGTCGAAATATCCGGCTAAAGGAGTGCTATAGATTTATGGAAGCCGGGTGGGCCACTGAAGAAAAAAAGACCGCGTACCAGTGACCCGCCCGCACGGCGTCGAGAGGTATATTGTAGGGCGGGTCTACGGGGTCTTGCGGCGCTTTTCCTGTCGCCCCGGACGGATTAGCGGGGTTTCACGTGCCGTAGCCCGCCGCCAAAAAGAAAAAAAAATAGGTTTATGGAAACTAATAATATCAATTTCGATTATCCCTTCCTTCATTCTGCCTGCCAAGCGTGGCGATTTTGGTCTTATCATTATGAATAGACGGCTGTATAAAGTTATATAGATAATAAATTACACCTTTTATGTTTTTTGGCTATGATATTGCCACATCCAATGTCAGTTGCCATTACAGTATAAAAACCCGATTACGAGCGAAAAATTATTGCCACAAGTGGGATTCGAACCCACACTAATACGATGCGAGAAATTAATGTCCTACAATAGTTCACGGTGGTGTAAGTGGCAGCACGATTAGAACGGGTTTCCAGTAGGTGTGGGTTCGAATCCCACTTTTGACGATCATTTTTCGCTCGTAATCGAGTTTTTATAAATAATCATGGCATATTAAATGCTAAATTTCAGTAGGTAATTCCATTACAATAGTTTTGGCGGGCAGATGAAAATGTCATATCGCGCTTTGAAATTATATTCATTACTTTCAATGTAACCATTTTTTTAGGTCTAGGCTTTGATCTGGACACACGCCACCAGTTCCGTCCGGGGCAACGGAAAGGCAGCGCGTGGCCCCATGACCCACCGTATTCCCCCCCCATCGCCATTGAGCCACTGATAACGCTTAATGTAACCATATACATACATTGAATCAAATATGATGGCAATTTTAATGTAATACAAAGAAATAACTAAATTGTAGTGAATATAACGTAGCAGTAATTTACGTGTATTTTCATGTTCTTACTTAATTGCCAGAGGAATCGTAAATTAGGTTAGTAGCGCCCAATTAATAGAAAGTTAACTTTCTGATGGACCGTGATTATGAAAAAAAAAATATATTTATAAGAACTGGAATATTACAAGTTATGAAATAAAATATACAAGAATTGAGAATATTGAAATTATTATATTAACAATTTAATTCGAATGAAGTACTTTGTATCCATGGTCATAAATAAATATTACTAGCTTCTGCCCGCGGCTTCGCCCGCGTAAAACGTTACTTTCCTAAAGTTTTTCATCCCCTATTTTTGTTTTACCCCTTAAGGGTAAATTTTTACAACATGTTAATGTCATGTTTATTTTTACAACATGTTAGTCAATAACCTAAAAATAAGTTTCAAGCTTCTGGCTCTAAAAATGATGATACTTCCTTACAAATTTCATCCCCCTTTACAAACCTTTTTTTGCATTATAAAGTAGCCTATGTCCTTTATCAGGCTCTAGACTATCTGTGTACCAAATTTCATTTAGAGCGGTTCAGTAGTTTTGGCGTGAAAGAGCGACAGACAGACAGAGTTACTTTCGCATTTACAATATTAGTAAGGAAGTAAGGATTAAGAAACTACTACGGATAATCTTTCTTTTTTTTTGGCGATTGGCACTACGGACTCTCTACTACTCGTAATATTTGTTCGAGATAACAAAAGTGGCTCTAATAACGCCCCTTGCATCATCTTTTTTTCGGAATAGGACATGGCCAACGTTACCATAAGTTAGGACACGCGACGAGTTTATACATTCAGGTAACATAATTAGCAAACCTATACACGTGTATGCATTCCAAAGACCTTGAAACTAAACTTGTTATCGCATAGAGAACTCGAAACACGATAACACAACGGAAGGACAATCTTCTAACTAATAACCATTACAGATAAAAAATTATTATCTAGCAGTTACGTGCGATAAAGCAGTAAAACTGCAGTAATTATATTTAACTAAAGTATTAATTTATCCGTGTGGTGACGGAGTAAGAATACAATTCACCACCCCATATCTTACCCGTGGGTGATCGTACGAGACGACTAAGGGATATAAAACGCATATAACATCTATGCGAGAGAAGGAAAACTCGAAACGAAACCCTATACCAACATGTCTGACCAGCGCGGTATAGTAGGTTAATTTCCCTCCCATTGCGGAGGAGGCCCGAGCCCAACAGTGGGACATTTATGGGCTGTGATGATGATGATGATGATGATGAAAGTATTAATTAAATCTAAGGTATAAGTTTAACATGTGGTGACGTAGTAGGAATACATTTCACCAGCCCATACCACGTCCGTGAGTGTCGTAAAAGACGTCTGTCGTCATCATCATCTTGCTTTTATCCCAATTACTTGAGGTCGACGCAATATGTCATCTTTCTCCATACGATCCTATCAGACGTCATCTCTGCAGTCACTCCTAGACTATCCATGTCATGCCTCACGCAATCCATCCATCTTTTCTTTGGTCTTCCTTTACCCTTAAAGACTTCAACATTCATACCTAAAATTTTTCTCACAACATTACTTTCATCCCGTCTCATCACATGTCCATACCATGTCAATCTTTCACTCCTTAACTTTTCCGTCACTGGCGCAACTTTCAAACTCTTTCTCTTTCTTGTAAAAGACGTCCGTATGAGAAGGTAAACTCCAAATAAAACTAAGCCATTTCACCAGTAAATCAATTTCCCTCCTATTTTGGAGGCGGCTCTAAACATTTTTTTTTTGACAGGCTATGTTCTGGACACATCCCCTCCACTCCACGAAATGGCGAAGGAAATAACGTGTGTCCCTGTAGCCCATCGTGTTCACTCCCCTATCACCATTGAGTCGATCACTGCTAGAGATTCCTTGACGTCGGTGGAAGAGGCTCTAACCTAGCAGAGAGACTACCGCGCTTTTACGGGTGCCAGAGAAATAGTCTGATGACATTCAATCTCCGACACCCCAATGCTTGGCCATATGGCCACGTCCTGTCATGATTCAGGGCAACGGGAGGAGTTGCGCAAAGAGGCGTCTCCTCTTACCTGGTCGCCACCCACGCAGCGAGTCAGCGGAAACAAACGCTTCACAAAATGAGGCCATCGACGACCAGCACCTATCGCAGTCGAGTATCTTGCAGATGAATGTCGGGAATGATAGGTCCATGCCAATTTCCGCCGACAGGACGTGGCGCTGGGGGACCCCAGACGGAGCATATTTCCATTTGTGGCGCGCAATGTCAATTGGCGCGCCACACTTATGGCCACATCCTAGGGCCCCTTCACTTCCAATATTGTGCAGGTACTTAGCGAAAACCCAATTTCCAGTAAGCCGGTAAGCACTTGCACCATCCAAAATGTAAGACTACCCTGCCTTCTCCTGAGCCAACGGTAGAGATGTGGCTCAACCGCCATTGATAGCTTTTTTTTTTTGCTGTGGGCTATGGACGTGGTCGCGCTCCGCCAAATCGATCCGGGGCGACGGAAGAGGCGAAACCCCATAGACCCACCCTGCAAACACCTCTCTTCGCCATGCGAGCGGGACACCGGTACCGCCATTGATAGCCTGCCCGACGGGTTTACATTTTCGGGTACCTATCACCCTTTGAATCTCCGGCAACAAGGCTGCCAGAAACTACAGACGCGCCTCCGGCTTCTAACACGTATTATAAGTATTACTCGTGCAATTTATTTATTATTTAAAGTATGGCAAGCATCATTTCGTCATTATTATTATCATCATATTCTCAGCTCATTTGCGGTCCAACAGCTGGGCTCCAAACTTCCTTTATAACTTATTTACATACTACTTACACGCTGGTCAGACGTATTAATATAGAATTTTATTTCGAATATTCCTTCTGTTACATCATCATCATCATTCTCCTACTCTTATCCCAATTATTTGGGATCGATACAATATGTACTCTTCTTTCACAGTACATATTATAAAAGTTATTGGCAACAGTTTTATGACCGGCCAGCCTGCCTGCCAGACGTCAACCCTCCTTGGTAATAATATTCCTTCTGTTACATAGATATTAATTAAAATTCTTTTTATTTTCAAATTCATTTATTATGTTTAAACGCTGTGAGGGCATTTACATATTGTCAGTTTTAACATTTTACACTAATCCAATAAACTACCACTAGATCGGACCGTAACCGCTACTGAGAAGATGCGGCAAGAAACTCAGCGCGTTGGTCTATTATTGCACGCCTCATTGCAGCGTTGAGGTCTTGCTCTACTCTCGACTTATGAAAATCAAGCACTTTTCAAACTTAAAAATGATTGTATTTTTCTCACATTGCACTTATAGGATAATATACATACATATGTCAAGAAAAAACATTCGTCTAAACGTATTTGATATTTTTAAAAAGCATTTATATAAATAATTAAGCATATTAAATGCTAAATTTCAGTAATTTAAGCAATTATTTTGTTTAAAGTAAGAAAAAAGTTGATTAAAAAGAATTTTCGAGGACGTCCGGATGTTACCGTAAAGTATCTGGCATTCTGTCGACCGTAAAAATGAATGTATCGAAGTTTTTCTTTTATTAAAAGCTTCATAATCGCAACGCGCTGTTTACTTTCGAAAATGGCTCGGTAATTCTTTGTCGTTTAATTGCAATTAATAAAAAACTAAACTGCTTAGTCATTAGTGTATGTATAGGTACTTTATGAAAATTGGGTTCGTTATATTTTTTGTTCGTCCATTCGGACAAGCAAAGGAAATAAATCCCATTCAGCCTATACAGCTATGTTTAGCTCTACGTCGAGAATGGCACAAGATATATAAAGTATTTATTTTTCTTTCATTACGAGTATGTACAAGCTTTTATTTAGTTTCACCTGTCCCGTTGTCTGTAATCAAATCTTGCAAGTTAAATTTGATCCCCTTTCCGGTTTCCGATTGAGCTGAAATTTTGCATGCGTGTATAAATTAGATGACAATGCAATATTATTGTGACATAGAGCTGACCTGATGATGGACCTGGAAGCTGGCCATAGGAACTCCGTAATTAAACGACGCAACCCGATCGAAATTGGGCTTATTTGATTCGTCTTGACGAGTACTTTGATACTATATGGAAACCAGGGTCTAATCATGGACCTGGAAGCTGTCCATAGGAACTCCGTAATTAAGCGACGCAACCTCATCGAGTTTGGGCTCGTTTGATTCGTCTTGACGAGTACTTTGAGACTATATGATAACCAGGGTCTGACGATGGACCTGAAACCTGGCCATAAGAACTCTGTAATTAAACAGCGCAACCCCATCGAGTTTGGGCTCGCTTGATTCGTCTTGACGAGTACTTTGACACTATATGGTAACTAGGTTCTGATGATGGTCCTGCAAGCTGGCCATAGGAACTCCGTAATTAAGTGATGCAACCCCATCGAGTTTGGGCTCGTTTGATTCGTCTTGACGAGTACTTTGATACTACATGGAAACCAGGGTCTGATCATGGACCTGGAAGCTATCCATAGGCACTCCGTAATTAAGCGACGCAACCCCATCGAGTTTGGGCTCGTTTGATTCGTCTTGACGAGTACTTTGAGACTATATGGTAACCAGGGTCTGACGATGGACCTGGAACCTGACCATAAGAACTCCGCAATTAAACAACGCAACCCCATCGAGTTTGGGCTCACTTGATTCGTCTTGAGGAGTACTTCGATACTATATGGTAACTAGGTTCTGATGATGGACCTGGAAGCTGGCCACAGGAACTCCGTAATTAAAAGATGCAACCCCACCGAGTTTGGGCTCGTTTGATTCGTCTTGACAAGTATTTTGATACTATATGGAAACCAGAGTCTGATCATGGACCTGGAAGCTGTCCATAGGAACTCTATAATTAAGCGACGCAACTCCATCGAGTTTGGGCTCGTTTGATTCGTCTTGACGAGTACTTTGAGACTATATGGTAACCAGGGTCTGATGATGGACCTGGAACCTGGCCATAAGAACTCCGTAATTATATACCCATATCGCTAACGTTGCGCCTCAGAGTACCAGGGCGAACCCTGTTATACTGAAGCCCTTATCCCTCCACAATGGACCTCTGGGGTGATAAACCCTTTTTGTCCTATATTTGTGGGAACAACACGAATAATAAAAATACTAAAAAGTTAAAAATAAAATTAAAGAAAAAATTTTTTTTAAAAACAAGCTTTTATTATTTGCTAATATCCATCCATCCATCCATCAGCCCGTAAACGTCCACTGTTGGACATAGGCCTCCCCACGAGAATGCCATCTATAGCGGTCCTGTGCCACCTGCATCCAACGGTTTCCTGCGACCTTGATGAGGTCATCAGTCCACCGAGTGGGGGTCGTCCTACGCTGCGTCATCCGATTCGTGGTCGCCACTCGAGAACCTTTTTTCCCCAACGGTTGTCGGTTCGTCGAGCGATGTGGCCTGCCCATTGCCACTTCAACGTGCTAATCTTTAGGGCTATGTGGGTTACACCCGTTCTTCTACGGATTTCCGTATTTCGGATTTTATCACGTAGAGAAATACCGAGCATAGCCCGCTCCATAGCACGCTGAGCAACTTTGAGCCTTTTTATGAGGCCGACATTTAGAGACCACGTTTCAGTGCCGTAAGTCATCGCTGGTAACACACAATGGTTATAAACCTGTTTTCAGACACTGCGGAATATTAGACGAGAAGATCCTCCTAAGTTTCCCGAACGCTGCCCAGCCGAGTTGGATTCGTCGGCTGACCTCTTTCTCGAAATTGGATCTACCTAATTGGACTGTTTGTCCTAGGTAAACATAGTGATCGACAACTTCGAGAATCGCATTCCCAACCAGGACCGGTACAGAAATGACATGGGCATTAGACATGATTTTCGTCTTGTCCATGTTCATTTGCAGCCCTACTAGTTGGGAGACCTTGCTGAGGTCATTGAGCATGGTGTCAAGGTCCTCCAGGGATCCTGCCATGACTACGATATCATCTGCGAATCGAAGGTGAGTGATGTATTCGCCATTGATGTTGATGCCGAGTCCGGTCCAGTCTAAGAGCTTGAAGACATCTTCCAGCGCAGTGGTGAACAGTTTCGGAGAGATAACGTCTCCCTGTCTCACGCCTTTCTGCAGCTGGATCGGTTTCGTACTCTTATCCTGGATGCGGACTGACATAGTAGCGTCTTTATACAAACACTTCAGCACTTCGATATATCGATAGTCAATTTGGCACCTCTGAAGGGACTGCAGCACTGCCCAAGTTTCGACAGAATCAAAGGCTTTCTCATAGTCCACAAACGCTAGACACAGAGGCCGATTATACTCCTCGGTCTTCTGTATAATCTGACGTAGCGTGTGGATGTGGTCTATGGTACTATAACCTTTTCGGAAACCGGCTTGTTCGGGCAGCTGGAAGTCGTCTAGCTTGCGCGCGAGTCGGTTCGTAATGACTCTTGAAAACAATTTGTACACGTGGCTCAGGAGTGAGATGGGTCTGTAATTCTTTAAGAGCGTTTTATCGCCCTTCTTGAAAAACAGCACCACCACACTCCTGGTCCACGACTCTGGAACGTCGCCCCCGAGAATGACAGAATTAAACAGCTTCTGTAGGGCTTTTAAAACTGGCTTGCCGCCTGCCTTCAGGAGCTCTGTGGTAACTCCGTCATCTCCCGGTGCCTTTCCGTTCTTTAATTGTTTTAGAGCCATTCTGATCTCGTACAAGCTGACGTCCGGGATTTCTTCGGTATAGTGCCGAGTTAGCTTGGATCTGGGGTCTTGGACCAAGCTGACAACAGGATTCAGGGATGATTTGTACAACTGCCCATAGAACCTTTCGACCTCTCCCAAGATCTCGCTCGGGGATGAAATGACAGTACCGTTATCGGTCTTCAGCTTAGTCATTTGGCTCTGCCCAATAGACAAATCTCGTGCGAACACTTTGGAGCCTCGATTTCGCTCTATCGCCTCTCCAATACGCAGTGTATTGAATCGGCGAATATCGCGTCGCATAGATTTAGAGATTTGTCTATTAAGCTGCCTGAGTTCGGACCAATCGGCTGAAGACTGTACCGTCATTTCCTTTCTCCTCTCCATGAGTTGAAGAGTCTGGTCAGAAAGCTATTTTGTTCTAGTAGCGCGACGGGCCTTAAAGAATTTTGACCCGACCGCGTGGACAGTTTCCACGAACCTGTTGTTCATATCGTTCGAAGATTCGCACTCTTCCAGGCATTGGAAGCGATTATGTAATTCGAGTTGAAAGCTATCGGGGTTCTGGTATTGGACAGGTGTAGGTCGGAGTGTAGACTTCACCAAGCGGGACCGCTCGACTTTCGTACGAAGATTCAATGTGCCTCGAAGCATCCGGTGATCACTCCCAGTTTTAATCCTGCTGATCACAGAGACATCATTGAATATTTGTCGTTTGTCCGTCAAGATGAAGTCTATCTCATTTTTAGTGGATCCATCAGGGTTAATCCAGGTCCACTTCCTTTGTGGCCGTTTCTTGAAGAAGGAATTCATCATGAAGAGGCCTTCCTTCTCCAAAAAGTCGGCCAGTTTTTGGCCCCTTTGGTTTCTCTCTCCAAATCCATATTGCCCCACTCTCAACTCATCGTCTGTCCTTTTGCCTAGTTTTGCGTTGAAGTCTCCCATAACTACCGTGAAGTGGGTTTTGGACGTATAGATGGCTTTCGAGATATCCTCGTATAAGGCCTCCACTACGTCGTCGGAGTATGTCGAAGTCGGTGCGTAAACCTGTATGACCTTCAACGAATATCGTTTGGTAATTCTGAGTATAAGGTACGCTACCCTTGTTGACACACTTTCGATCCTATCCACGTTCTCTACGAGAGACTTACGAACGATAAACCCTACACCGCCTTGGGATGGGTGATCTCCCTCCCGGTAGAAGAGCAAATTTCCAGACCGGAGGATTATCGTGCCCTCCCCCTCTCTTCGCACTTCTGATAATCTTACAATGTCCCATCGGATTTTACTCAATTCCTCTTCTAGTTCGATGACCCTCTCGTCGGTCCTAAGCGTCCGAACGTTGTGTGTTACCAGGGCCAAGGGTCGATTTTTTTGGTAGCCGGATCGCGGCCGGAGATTCCTAGCACCCCCTGCCCCGCCACCAACAGGCCCGCTACCAAAATGAGCCCGTGGAACAGCGGAACTACCGTGACTGGGGGCCGTGACTATTTTTGCATCCATATTTATTTTGGGGGGGTAATAATGCCATAATCGCCACGCTTGGCGAGCGGATTGGCGATCGCGGTAGATGTTATTAAGTTTCCCGGGAGATAGCCGCTGCCCAATCTCCCGGTGAGACCCTTAGCCGATTTTTACGACTCCCACGGGCAAGTAAGGGGTGACGACCTTTGTATTCTATTCCCGTCGCCACACGGGTAATTCCCGTCGCCACACGGGTATTTGCTAATATAATAAACTAAAAAGTTAAAAATAAATTAACTCTAATCAGACATATAACACTTTATAAGTTCATTGTAACCTTTAACGATATTTTTATTAATCTTCAACAACAAAATAATTCCATATCGTACATAATTATAACTAAAACTTTACACCATAATTATTAAATCTGCCCGGTTTTATCACAGTCCCAATTTTATAAATAAAAGTGTGTTGCATTTTTTAGCAAATAATAAACAGCTTGCTTTTAAAAAAGGATTTTTTTTCTTTAATTTTATTTTCATTTCTGGCATTGACTAATAGTAAATGATAAATAATATAAAAATTATGAGGCGTGCACTTTTGGATTTTCCAAATTATTATTTCTTTACTATTACTAACTTTTTTCTAAAAAAATAGTACAATATGTTTGGCACGAATTAGGTTCAGTGTGATACCCTTCGAACCCTGGTATAATTTCAAATTCAAATACATTGTAAAAGATTATGGCTGGACCAGATACCACAAGTTATCAGGTTATATTTTTTATTCGTCTATCACGACACCCACGGTTAAGAAAAGGATTGGAAAATTGTATTCTCATTCACTCATCACACGGAACCCTTATTTGAATCACACGTACCTAAATAATTGCCATACGTCAATTGTTTAATAAAACCAAAGTACAGAGTAATATATAACACTTGACATGAACATATTCAAATGTCAACAGCCATTAGAATCGTTTATATTGATTTGTTATTTAATAACCCACCACTTGAATATATTAAAATTCTTCAATAATGTTAATTGAAATATCAACGAGGTCTTCATTGTATTTACGCATATTTTTTTTTTGGAACGAAGTTCCTTATCGCGCGTTGTGAAGGGGGCTAGACGGAAAAATTCTTACGAAAAGTTGTCACGACACTTTTTGCTATAGTAAGCTATTGTAAGCTGTGCGGCGTCGCTCGTCGGCTCTCTTATAGAAAGCAAGCCAGATATTTTCATTTCTATTTCGCATTGAACAGTGTGGTGTCGCGACGATTTTTTTTATAGATAGAGTGATTCAAGAGGAAGGTTTATATGTATAATATATGCATAATGTACTAGAGAAACACTGATAATTTTAGAGGTTTCTAATGTGATGTCGTAAATAAACACATTATTTTGCGCTTACATTGCAAACGCTGGCTGAACCCTACGAAATAGATCAAAATAAAGTACTACAGTATTATACAGCTTAAAAAGGCCTACAAAAAAGTCCGCGATGGTATATATCTATCTCTTAAGGATAACATACTATATCCATTTTAATACTTTAAAAAATGTTCTATTATAAAACGGTAATTGAAAAGCTATTTACACAAATACTGTATTAATCCTTATCATTTTAAATACATTAGTTGGCTTGAGCATTTCATGAAGATATTTTTTTTCCTTCAGACCATGCAAATTAAATCAATACCTTAAGAGATATAGCAAAATCAAAATAATGCGCAACGAAATTATTTTCGCGCGTGACCGGGCCGCGTGGCCGGCTCGCGTTCTAGCTCGGGGCCGAAAAGTTTTGGTAGTCTAGTGGAATTGTATATCCTATTATTAATATTATAAACGTGAAAGTTTGTAATAATGTATGGATGTGAACATGTTTGTTGCTCTTTCACGTAAAAACTACTGAATGGATTTTGATGAAATTTATAGTAATATAGCTTGCACATCAGAATAACACATAGGCTATAATTTATAAAGATATTTTGCAAATTGGCTAAAATATAACGATAAAAATCGCTTAAGGCAGAAAAAAATTATATAATTAAAATAGAACTTCGTTCCATCCGGGTGTCCCTTGACACCTCCGGTTTTTTTGTTTGATATTAATGCGAATCGAAGCACTTATTTAGGCATGGATACAAAAGCTTTTATGCCAAGTCTACACTTATGAAAGAAGAAAGAAAAATGATTTATTTCTTCCTCGCAGAGGGACACATAAGTATATAACATAGTTAGTATTAATAGTCGATAACACGAGAGATATGTAAAACAAAACACATAAGAGCTAGTGTCCCAACCGCGAGCATGTGAAAAGGATCGCTACTCAGCATAATGTTGTGGTAGCTCATATGAGAAACCACAACGCTGTTCTTCCGTAGCGTCCTGTAGGATGTGGCGATTGACAGCAGACTCAAAAAGCAAGGTGCGCTTTGAATATATAGAAAATGACAAACAGAAAAAATATAAAATAAAAAGTTTTGTGTACATACTCGTTAACACATTCATTAACGGAGACTACGTAAAACAATAATGACAGATTAGAAGTACATTGTACCTGTCACGTTAAAATAGAATTCTTAAAATAGTACATTAAAACAAAAATATAAACAATATTTAAAAAAAAAATAAAAACCGGAGGTGTCAAGGGACACCCGGATGGAACGAAGTTCTATTTTAATTATATAATTTTTTTCTGCCTTAAGCGATTTTTATCGTTATATTTTAGCGAATTTGCAAAATATCTTTATAAATTATAGCCTATGTGTTATTCTGATGTGCAAGCTATATTACTATAAATTTCATCAAAATCCATTCAGTAGTTTTTACGTGAAAGAGCAACAAACATGTTCACATCCATACATTATTACAAACTTTCACGTTTATAATATTAATAATAGGATATACAATTCCACTAGACTACCAAAACTTTTCGGCCCCGAGCTCGAACGCGAGCCGGCCACGCGGCCCGGTCACGGGCGAAAATAATTTCGTTGCGCATTATTTTGATTTTGCTATATCTCTTAAGGTATTGATTTAATTTGCATGGTCTGAAGGATAAAAAATATCTTCATGAAATGCTCAAGCCAACTAATGTATTTAAAATGATAAGGATTAATACAGTATTTGTGTAAATAGCTTTTCAATTACCGTTTTATAATAGAACATTTTTTAAAGAATTAACATGGATATAGTATGTTATCCTTAAGAGATAGATATATACCATCGCGGACTTTTTTGTAGGCCTTTTTAAGCTGTATAATACTGTAGTACTTTATTTTGATCTATTTCGTAGGGTTCAGCCAGCGTTTGCAATGTAAGCGCAAAATAATGTGTTTATTTACGACATCACATTAGAAACCTCTAAAATTATCAGTGTTTCTCTAGTACATTATGCATATATTATACATATAAACCTTCCTCTTGAATCACTCTATCTATAAAAAAAATCGTCGCGACACCACACTGTTCAATGCGAAATAGAAATGAAAATATCTGGCTTGCTTTCTATAAGAGAGCCGACGAGCGACGCCGCACAGCTTACAATAGCTTACTATAGCAAAAAGTGTCGTGACAACTTTTCGTAAGAATTTTTTCCGTCTAGCCCCCTTTCACAACGCGCGATAAGGAACTTCGTTCCAATATCAAAACATTCCAAAAGTACAAAACAAAATAGCAAAAAAAAAAAATGGGGATAAATATAAGTAACATAACAAATATATGATTAGGCTGAATGTGATTTATTCCCTTTCCCTATTCGAACAGACGCTATCATTGTGTCAATGTGCTGTTGTCAAATAGATACATCGTAAATCACCAAAATTTACTCCAAGAACATGTTCAATGCCATGAAATTAGTGAGCTTATCAATTGTCACTTTAATAAAAATCACTATCCGTCAGTAAATTAAATCGATGCCTTCAACAGTATGACAGAATTTGTCAACATTATTAACGGTATATATGTATCTGGAAACTTTGGTGGAACATGAAAACATAAATATAGATAAAGCACTATTATATTATATACTCTCTACCTTAGTACTTCCTCAGCATTACATTACATAAAATGCTAACAAAATTATTATATATAAATATTGAATATAACATAGCACAGGCACTCGTGCTTTCGTCAAAAATCTCTTTCCCATAATCATCAATTTTATTTTATAAATGTACATTAAGGAATCTCACATATTCAATGGTATGAGGTACTTGATAAGATTAATCATTATAGATCATCAACTACGATCAAAAAGTCATTAAATGCAGATGTTACAATGTATACATTGGTACTTTCCACCATCCAGTCAGCTTGTCTAACATAAATATTATGATGGACGAGCTACCTGAATAAACGTTCGCTAATAACAAATCTTCATTAACAAAAGTGACACTAAGCAAACTTAGAATCGTCATATCACAGGTATAAAATATGATTTTTATTGTTACTAGAACGTGAGCTATTTTTATTGTATATGGTGGCAGACGAGTAACTTAGTCGGAATGACATCAACATCATCTCAGCTCATATTTGTCCCACTGATGGGCTCGTGGCTCCTGGAGAGAAATTGACCTACTATACCACGTTGGTTAATTAGGTATAGGGTTTAGTTTCGAGTTTTCCTTTTCTTGCATAGATATTATATGCGTTTAATACCCCTTCGTCGTCTATTAGGCGGGGCTACCATACAACAAATGTGATTTTTTGCCGTTTTTATAGATGGTACGAAACCCTTCGTGCGCGAGTCCGACCCGCACTTGGTCAGTCTTTTTAGTTTTTTTCAAATACTGTCGTCTATTTCCTCTCCTCTTCTTCTCAAACTATATACATCCCACTGTGGGAGCGTACCACTCCGCGCGTATCACAAACAAGTTGATACAAGATTTCATTACGTATTTTCTTCTCTTTCAATGTCTATACCACGCCAGCCACACAGAATGAATTACTGCTTTGTTTCCCGAGCGCTATGACATGTCCTTCTTCAAACGAGGTTCAAGAAGACCACTTTCTTCACGGTAGACAGCGGCCTAGCCGTGCCCCTGGTGTTACTAGGATCCATATGCAGCTACTTACTATCAGGTATATCAGGTATACTTTCACTTACTATCATGTATACTGCTTGCTCGTTTACTACCGTAGGCAAATAGTAATACCGTGTTAGACTTTTACAATACCCACTGGAAATCAAGGGATACCATTGTACTCTACTATGAAACCCCACGAATAATTTCTACTTATTTCCATAATAATTAACGAAAAACTTATTCATGAAAACAAAACAGGAAACAGATATATTTTGTGAATTTAATTGAACCATTCGACAACCTTCATAGTTGGTGTAACAAACGATCACAACAGAAAAATTATTGCAAGCGTAACATTTAATAAAATAGTATTATTAGATTTAAAGAACCACAATCACGACCACCAAAGTAAGGGTTTTTTTTTTTTTATTTTTTTTTTATCTCCCCTGACATGATCAGGGACCTTGTTTAGATTTGATTACATTACAATACGATACAATTTACAAGTTGAAAAGAACAGAAAGTACGAACACTAAAGTACATACAGAACATAACTATGTATTAGATTAAGGTTAAACTATTAGAAAAGTAGAATACAGGAAATTAAAACTAGATAATGAGGGAGTAATTAACTATTATTATTATTTATATATTTCTTTTTTTTTATTATTATTATTATTTTATTTACCTTTATTTTTTTTTTATATATATATATTTTTTTTAATTTTTTTTTTTTTTATTATATACCTTTTTTTTTTTTTTTTTTTTTTTAAAGTAAGGGTTGGTAGCCGCTACCTCACAGCACAATTTAATTATATTTTTATTATCATCATAAAATTAGATTTCATATCTAATTCATTTTCAATGTCAAATTAAATAGAATGTTTAAATTAATATGAAAATAATTTACCAGTTAAATTTTCCAACTGAATTTCACAATAACCGGACTTCATCTGATACTATTATTAATTCCGCTCGTGTCTTTGGGAGACTTACAGAAAATAGACAGACTACTTTTTTTGACAAGCTATATATAGTCTGGACTAGGGATATTGTGGCTGTGAAGTTTCTGATCTGGATATGAATATTAAAATAAAATTGTACCGGTTTCGACTACGGTTATAATAATGAAATTAATTCGGATTATCCGACATTTTTGGATAGTTTCAATAACGAATATTGGCTTTTTAAGGAATTTTAAAGTAATTTCTAAGTATGGTGATTACCGTATTTATTCCCTATTGGCTTATGTTTAGGATGTCAGTTACACACCGATATTATTCGTAATTTTTATATCAGTTTCGATTACTAGGTCGAACATACTTTAATTTCGGATATCCGATAGTTAGGATTACGGAACTTCATAATATTCTTATGCACACTCCATCCGATCTGCCAATAGCGACGGGTGGGGCGACGCGCGGCCTAAACCTAACATATCCATTTGACTGAACACTAGGTGTTGCCCAAATGCAAAACCAATACTCGCTGCAAGAGTCTTGCAGTGCTCCCTTAGACAGCATTTTACGATTCCTTTGGCAAAGTAAGGATTGTCAACATTTTGTATACTTAATACGAGTACACGGGGAAATAATTTGATGTTATTTTAAACACTCATGATAGATACGTGTGATTATAGCCCCACTCCCGTTAAGTGGTATGTACCTAATTATTGATAGTTGTGCAGTTAGTGCCACTAGACGAATGGAATTTCATTAATTTCATTGGATTTTTTATTTCTATGTGGATTTTTCATTTCTTACAAGTGACTCTGTGTTATTCTAACAGCGAGAGTAGCAAGAGTTTTGCTTTTGGGCAACACTAGTGGACACCGGTACAGATTATTTGACTTCGATGAAATAGAGACTATTTTTTTTTTTTGTATTTGATACGCTAGGTGAATATTACTAAAGTCCCTCCTATATAATGGAAACCGAATTTCCAATACGTAACATTTTTTTATTAATTGCTTCTATTAGCAATAATAACAAAATTTCATATCTTGGAAAAATAGCATTTTTCTGAATGAAACACTTTATACTCCTGACTGATATAAGCTATATGTAATTTCATGATAATACGTTGAGTAATTAATGCAAGCATATTTAACAAGCAAATTTACATTTATAATTAAGACTAGCTTCTGCCCGCGGCTTCGCCCGCATAAAAGGTTACTTTTCTAAAGTTTTTCATCCCCTACTTTTATTTTAACCCCTTATGGGTAAATTTTTAACGAAATTTTAATGTCATATTTATTTAGATCTAATCAATAGCCTAAAAATAAATTTCAAGCTTCTGGCTTTAAAAATGACGACACTTCCTTACATCTTTTCATCCCTCTTTACAAGCCCTTTTTTGCATTAAAAAGTAGCCTATGTCCTTTATCAGGCTCAAGACTATCTGTGTACCAAATTTCATTTAAATCGGTTCAGTAGTTTTAACGTGAAAGGGCGACAGACAGACAGACAGAGTTACTTTCGCATTTATAATATTAGTAAGGATTTTAAAGTCTTGTTCATCACAGCGACGCTATTTACACGATTCGTCCCATCCCATACAATATTTAATATGACAACATCCTAATATGTCAGCGTAATACAATCACGTTATAATCAAAATTGAAATTGACGACTAACTTGTAATACTGACAATGATAGATGAGACCAGACACTACAAATATTATTATACAGACTAAAAACGACCTTCATATAATAAAAACTACACTGAATGAGACAACAATCAAAATATGCATAGAACTGGAACCTTTTTTTTTTTTTTTTTTTTATTGGTGGGCTATGGGTGCGTCTCGCCCCGTCAAATCGGTCCGGGGTGACGGAGAAGGCGGCGCGTGACCCCATAGACCCACCATAAAATCCTCTCTCTTCGCCGTGCGAGCGGACCACCGGTACCCGATCTTTGTCTTCGGTGGTATAGAACTGGAACCTTAATTCAAAGTCTATAGAATCTATATTCGAATGTACCCTATTATTGACAGCATGGAAAACAAATTTACACATATTGTGACGTAATAAGCTTGGATTATTTGTGTAACATGATGTACATACTTTATATTTATTGATAATTAATAGCCATTGGTTTTCAGTCTGATGACTGGGTAAGAATACACTTCACCACCCCATATCTAGCCCATGAGTGTTGTAAAAGACGAATAAGAAGTTTAAATCGACCTGGACCAGATCTATATGATGGCGTCTGGTCAACAATTATATTCCCAAGGACGATCGATGTAAGGCAGGCAGCCGTTCATCAAATTATGGCCAATACGTTTCGAATATGTACAATGGAAAAAAGAAGTACATATTCCGTCGACCTCAAGTAATTGGGTTCAGATCAGAATAATTATGATTTTATCATAATCATTGGTAATACTGGCGACAGAAATATTAGGTCCTTATATATAAAATTAGCGTTTTGTCGTACTGGCCACTTTGATATGAAATATCTCCTCTTTAGTTAAGAATTCCAAATTCAAATTTATAAATTCATTTAGCTGGTACATTTGCATTTTGAAAACAGTCATTCATTTTTTTTTTTACTCATTATATTTTTCTTTGGCGTCGCTTATTACCGCACAAACGAATACGAGTTCTACCGTGGCACCAGTGCTGCAGAAACACCTCGAAGGATTAATGATGTGTACGGCGCTGGTGTCGCAAAAGAAAGCACGGTACGTTTTTGGTATCATGGTAACGTTTTCGTTCTGGAAATTTCCACCTTCAGAACCAACCCCGTGGACGGCCAGAGACCAAAGTGGAAAATAAAGAAAATTAAAGGCTATTGTGGAAGCGGATCCATCACAAAGCACTATACCTGCAGGCTTCGGGGTAACTACTCCGCCGGTGCGCAGGATCTCCTCCTGCAATCCACGGCGGAGTGGTCGATCGGTGCAGCCGTAGTCGCGGAACCGTACGTCGTGCCTGATCGCCCCAATTGGGTGGTCAGCCGGAACGGAACCGCGGCAATCGTCACCTCCACGCGGCGGCGCTTCCCGTCCTTATCCCTTTTGGATAGGGGCGAGGAATTTGTCGCTGCGGAATGGGGAGGGGTTACACTCTACAGCGTTTACCTCTCCCCTAACAGGAGAATGGACGATTTCGGGGCCTCCCTCACCACCTTGGAGGCTTCGATACGGCGACTGGCACCGGGCCTCGTCCTGGTCCTGGGGGACTTCAACGCCAAATCCACGGCGTGGGGGTCCCCGATGACGGACGATCGCGGGCGGGCGATCGTGGAGTGGGCGGCGTCACTGGGCCTCTGTGTCCTAAACAGAGGCTCAGTGAACACGTGTGTGCGACAGCAGGGTGGGTCGATAGTGGACTTGTCGTTCGCTAGCCCCGCTGTCACACCACGAGTGAGGAACTGGCGTGTCCTGGAGGAGGCGGAGACCCTGTCGGATCACCGATACATCCGGATGGAGGTCTCCCCTCTCCGGGACCCCAGCAGGGGTCACAGGGCGGACCGGGCTCCCGCATTTCCGCGGTGGGCTGTGGGGCGTCTGAATAGGGACCTACTGGCGGAGGCGGCCATCGTGAACACGTGGCTGTCCTCACCACCCCCAGCGGACGGAGTGGACGTTGAGGCTGTCCGCATCCGCAGTGCGTTAACGCAGGTCTGCGATGCGGCCATGCCCAGGGTGCGGCGTCTACCTCCGAGGCAGGGGGTATACTGGTGGTCCCCAAGACTGGCGGACCTTCGTGCGGCGTGCATTAGTGCCCGAAGGTCCTACACCCGCAGTCGGCGGCGTCGCCGCGATGTTGAGCGGGAGGGCCAGCTGTACGAGGCGTACCGCAGTGCGCGTACCGCCTTTCGGCTGGCCATCCGGTCCGCCAAGGACGCGAGTTGGCAGGAGATGCTGGACGGTCTCGATCGTGACCCCTGGGGTCGCCCGTATCGCGCGTCGCTGAATAAGCTTCGCGCGCAGGGTCCCCCCCTCACCGAGACCCTCCAGCCCGACCTCCTTCGTAGAGTGGTCGAGGAGCTGTTCCCGCGGCAGTCGGAGCACACGCCCCCGGTCATGGCTTCACCAGATCACGACCGGGAGGCCGTCGAGAGTGTCCCGCCCGTGACGGAGTCGGAAGTGGGGGCAGCCGTGGCGAAGATTCGTTCCGCCACCACGGCCCCCGGCCCGGACGGAGTCCCAGTCCGGGTGTTGACGTTGCTCCTCGAGCATCTCGAACCTCGCCTCAGGCGACTGTTCAACGCCTGTCTGACGTCTGGACAGTTCCCTGAGTGCTGGAAGGAAGGGAGGTTGGTTCTCCTGCCAAAGTCGGGACGGCCCCCGGATTCGCCGTCGGCCTACAGGCCCATTGTGCTTCTGGACGATGTGGGTAAGCTGCTGGAGCGTGTCCTCGCTGTCCGCATCGTCCGGCACCTGGAGGAGGTGGGGCCCGATCTGTCGGACGCTCAATTTGGGTTTCGGAGGGGGCGTTCGACCATCGGGGCCCTGCTACGCCTGAGGCAGACGGCCGCGGAGGCTGTCGCTGGCAAAGGAGTGCTGTTGGCGGTGTCGTTGGACATCGCCAACGCCTTCAATAGTCTGCCATTCAGCTGCATCAGGGAGGCGCTCCGGTTCCACGGAGTGCCCCTGTACCTCAGGCGGCTGGTGGCAGACTATTTGGAGGGGCGCAGTGTTCTCTACGCGAGCCCCGCAGGGGACATTGTACGGACGCCCATGTCGTGCGGTGTTCCGCAGGGGTCGGTTCTGGGGCCGACTCTGTGGGACATCGGTTACGACTGGGCGTTGAGAGGGAGTCGCCCCCCCGGGCTGAGCGTTATTTGCTATGCTGACGACACGCTCGTCACAGCCCGGGGCAGGACACTCGAAGAGGCGGCGAGCCTGGCCACTCTCGGCACCGAGGAGATGGTCAGGCGAATCGAGGCGCTGGGGCTCAGGGTGGCCCTAAACAAGACGGAGGCCCTTTTATTCCATGGGCCCCGTGTGAGGCTGCCCATCGGCGCCTCGTTAGTCGTCAACTCCATCCACATCAGTATCCAGGCCCATATGAGGTACTTGGGTCTGGTGCTCGACGGGCGATGGTGGTTCCGGGAGCATTTTCGTCAAATTGCTCCCCGGCTGGTCGGCGCGGCGTCCGCCCTTTCTCGGCTCATGCCGAACGTGGGCGGACCCAGTTTTCAGGGTCGACGGCTGTATGCGGGAGTGATCCGTTCAATGGCCATGTACGGTGCACCCGTGTGGGCGAGGGCTCTGAACGCCCAACTCAGGGCGGTTCTGTGGAGGCCACAGAGAGTCATGGCGGTCAGAGCCATTCGCGGGTACCGCACGGTGTCGACAGAGGCGGCGTGCCTGTTGGCCGGGACACCCCCGTGGGACCTAGAGGCGGAGATGCTCTCCGACCTCTACCAGCGGGTTACCTCAATGCGCGAAGAGGGTGGCTCCCCATCGTTAGACGAGATAGCCACCTGGCGCGAGGACGCCCGCCGAGAAGTCATCGCCCGTTGGGCTACGCGGCTGGAGAGGCCTAGATACGGTGTTATTACCGTTGAGGCCCTCCGGCCCGTACTGATGGAGTGGATGGAGCGGCGGCACGGAGTCCTCTCTTTCCGGTTGGTGCAGGTCTTGTCGGGGCATGGTTGCTTCGGCAAGTACCTGCACACGGTCGTGCGGAGGGAGTGGACTCCGTCCTGCCACCATTGCAGTAGCGACGAGGACACGGCGCAACATACGCTCGAGGTATGTTCGGGCTGGGACGGGCAGCGCCGTGACCTCGTCGCTGTCATCGGTGCCGACCTGACGCTGCCGGCTGTTGCGCGAGCGATGGTCGACAGCGTCAGGAATTGGGACGCGGTCGCCGCCTTCTGCGAGGCTGTCATCTCGCAGAAGGAGGCGCCGGAACGGGCCCGGGAGGATTACCGTGACCCGGGCCGCCGCCCGCGGCTGGGGCGGCGCAGGCGCGAATACCTGCGCCTGATGCCGCCCTAATTGTCCGGTCACCCGACGTGAGGCCACCGCGTGAGGACGACGCCTCGACGGCGAAAGCTGTCGGGGCGTCGACAGGAGAGGAGCCCAAGAGGGCATACCGCCGAGCGGGCCACCGAAGACAAAGATCGGGTACCGGTGGCCCGCTCGTACGGCGAAGAAGAGGTGCTTGCAGGGTGGGTCAATGGGGTTGCGCGCCGCCTCTTCCGTCACCCCGGACCGATTTGGCGGGGTGCGACGTCCATAGCCCACCGCAAAAAAAAAAAAAAAAAAAAAAAAAAAAAAGGCTTCGGGGTAACTGACAAAACTGTATTAATCCACTTGAAGCAAATCGGGAAAAATATAATTAATAAACAACAAAATTCCATTTGTAACTATAAAATTTTAAGGAAGAAGATACATAAAGGTTTGTTGGGCTCGGAATAGTCCGTCACCCGCAGAGAGGCTGACCGCGTGAGGGTGACGTCTTGGCCGTAGACTGGGACGTCGACGAGGATGGTACCCGAAAAGGTAACCCGTCGGGCTGGCCACGGATGTTAAAGAAGCGATAGTGGCCGGCCCAATGGCGTTGCGGAGGCAATACCGGAATACAATACAACATAAGCCTGCCAAAAAAAAAAAGCTTGTTCGACTCGTGAATATCGAAAAGCAAATACTTTAAGAGTATCCAACGTCTAATAATAGACTCTGCAAAGGGGGAAATCACACTAATAATCACTTAGTCATCATTTACGTCCAAAGAATTGCTTAAATAATATTTACACGCAATTACATCAGTCTATATAAAACGTAGGTATATCTATCAGGTACTTACGATTACGGTTGCCATATCTTTATATGTATATATAATTTTACTGTACGTGTGTATGTCATCGAACTCCTCTTAAACGCCTGGACCGATTGGGGTGAAAATTTTTGTGTGTTCGAGGGAATTCGAGATTGGTTTATATTCACAATTGGAACAGATAGATGGTGCCGTTATCGGTATGTCAAATGGCTGGATTGATTTGGATGCAATTTTCTATGTATATTCCAATGGATGATTTCAAAACACAATTGGACCCGGTAAGTGGCGCTGCTGTCGGATCGCTTAAAGCTTTTCCGGGCAGGACGACGTCTACCGGGACAGCTAGTTTTTTTACAAATAATACAAAAAAGTAATGAAGGTTGTAAAAAGAGGATGCAATGTGTACTCCTCTTCCATCATGCATATTGCAAAAGTATATATATTGGCAATAGTTTTCCGACCGTCTTTAGGACGTTAACCCACTTTAGGACATTAACCCACTTTAGGACGTTAACCCACTTTAGGACTAATTGTTAACCAGACAGCATCAGGTGAAGCTTACCCAGGTAGATATAACTTTCAGAATGCGAAAGATAAAAAAAATACATTGTGAAAAAATAAGAACGATTTAATTTAGGTACTTAATTATTTTTATTCTTCTAGTAACTTGAATTTAAGAATGCTTTAGATTAACGTTAGACCTGATACAACTCGGGCGATTGATTTCAAGGAGTTATATTTTTTCGTTCATTCTATATTTCCGCTGAAGAGCGTCTGTGGAGTCAGCTAGTATTTTGTAATAAAGCATAGATGGCAACCGCCCTCCACCGTCACAATAAGACGGCAATTGATTGATTATACCACACTGGTCATTTGATTTGGCTTTTTATTCGAGTTTTGGTACTGGGTTTTTATTAGATTTTGTCTTCTGCATAAATATCATACGCATATTTTCATTTGTCGTCTTTTGAAACACCCACGGACATGTTATGAGAAATTGTTAACTCTGTCACCACAGGGAAAGTTCAATATGTATACTATGGTTGTATTAAGATCTGGTTTAACTCTAACAGTAGCGAGTGAATACGTGATATGTAGCATGCAACCAAACAGGAACGCATATACTATTTTAAGCGTTAAAATTTGGTTATAAATAATCCGCTATGAACTTGCCAAAGTAGCTCAGCAGAATGTACAAGTATTTTAAATGCTTATTATTTCATTTATTTGTTCGTTATCTATGTACATTTGTATTGGAATATTTGAACGTAATTCTGACCGACCTAAAATCATTACGTTAAATTGAAATTTTGTCTATGATGACGATACAAAAAATTTATTAAGTTTGTTGCATTTATTCTGACCTGAATGACTGGGTTAAAATTAAGAATACATTTTTATGTTTCAATAACTTAACGGGCTAAGAAAATAAATCACTTCAAAATATACGCTCTAATAATAATTCGATATAAATAATATTAATAATTTAAAATTTAAAAAGTTGTTGAGTGTTTTATGCTATATTTTTTTTATTAAATTATTTTTTTATATAATAAGAGAACAATAAGCTATTTATATAAAAATATTTGATATCAAACACGCCTTTTTGCTTTTGCTTTATAATTATACTAGCGGACCCGGCACACTTTGTTCCGCTTAACAATTAATGAATGAGATGAGCAGATTACCGTGCCGAGCCGTGGTTACATTCGTGATGTTTCGAATTCTAATTGCGTTACGGCTTCGTACCGAAAGATTTCATCTTATTGGTCACGTCATTGTTGATGACAATATAAACACAATATGATTTATTAATACAATATTCGTAAAAAATCGTAACACCATACAAAATGAACGCTGGCTGGTCAAATTTAAGTTCTACTTTTCGCGGTATTTTGCAAACAAACCATGAGACCACATAATGACGTGAGCTGTCACTTGCGTTTGTTACATCATCTATACATATAATAAATGAGTAGAAAGCCCGTGTCTGTACATTTGATAAATTTATTAAAAAATGAATCTAGGCAGTAAGAAAACACTAACAGAACACAAAAATCTTTTTTTTGGAATTTTTTGTCTGTCTGTATGTCTGTAATCGCTAATCTCCGAAGTTACTGAATGGATTGTTTCGCAGTTTTGATAAGAAGATTAAGCCCAATTCAGAGCAACATTTAGTCTTTGTTTCATTGAAATGTGATGTCTGTAAAAAAAGTTATGGTCATTTAAGTTTTTAAAATCACCGCTCGCCTTTTACGTCACTAGAAGGTTCAATTCAAAATAATTATTTAATGTATCTATAACGTAAGGAAAATATTTGTATTACTTAATAATTATGTAGTAGTTTCATGAATTCAGCTCATATACATCCCATTGCTGGGCTCAAACCTCCTGCAGAGTTGAACGGAAGTTGACTTACTATATAACGTTGGTCAAGTAGTCAAAATAAATATTAAAACTATTTGTGATGAAAAATAATGTTTTAATTAGTTAATAGTAGGTATATAATTTAGCTATAAATTAATAAAATGCAGGATTTATTTAGTTTGTAAAATGAACAATAGATGGCGCTGAAAGTTAAGTTTAAATCTTTCGTTATATTTTCAAAAGCTACTATATTAACTTTTTGAACTTGGTAAAGGTACTTCGGGTGGAAAGCTCTCAGCGCTTACCCAACTCAAACAACAAAAACTCAAAGGTAGGTGAGTCTCGGTCTCCCCCGGTACCTACATCCTTCTACTTTCGCATTGTATAGCTTCTTAACCATACATTCTTTCGGCATTCTTTCCACATGTCCGAACCATCGGAGTATTTATTCCCTTTCGCATCTTTACACCAATACTCTCTTTCATACCTACTCGCTCTCTTACGTCGTCGTTGAGAATGCGGTCGGTCAAACTAACTCCACAGATTTTCCGTAGAGATCGCATTTCGACCGCAATAATTTTACTTTCATGCTCTTTTCTGCATACCCAACTCTCGCTTCCATATAGTAATGTAGTTGTTTTGTTAGTTATCTATTATTGAATGAGCACAAAACATGTACCATGTGTTTTTTTTTTACTAAATTATATGCTTCTATATATTTTGTTGGCGATCCTAAAAATAAATTAAATTAAGTGAGGATGTGATGTATTGTATTCTTACTCCATCAACACGCGGTTAATAAAATTATTAATTAAATAGAATATTTGTATAATTTATCTTATGACGTGTATATGTTGACACGGACTGCGGTTTGTATAAAGCCGCATTAACGTTTTCTATTGTACTTGGGGCTACGTGATGACGGACTCGTGCGCCGACCAATCGTGTCACACCCACAAGGAGGCGCGGTTATGACGCATTCGTACTTACACAACATTATAAATTCTTACTAAACGACATTAGTATACGAGGAAAATACTTAAGGGGGGTCGAAGTCCATTAATTACGCGAAGTGATCAGAGGAATTCAAGCCGAATCTCACGTAGCGGAGAGACGCTTCATTGTGTTACGTTTCTATTATGACATTTCTATTGCATCACCAGAAGAAATTGACAATTGGTCACTCCCTTCATATGATACTCGTGGGCACTCAGGTTATCATAAAAGACACCACTTCATTCATTCTCCTGCTCTTGTTCCAATTACTAGGGGTCGACGCAGTGTCGCCCACGTCGTGCGGTGTTCCACAGGGGTCGGTTCTGGGGCCGACTCTGTGGGACATCGGGTACGACTGGGCGTTGAGAGGGAGTCTCCCCCCCGGGCTGAGCTTGGTGTGCTATGCTGACGACACGCTCGTCACAGCCCGGGGCAGGACACTCGAAGAGGCGGCGAGCCTGGCCACTCTCGGCACCGAGGAGATGGTCAGGCGAATCGAGGCGCTGGGGCTCAGGGTGGCCTTAAATGAGACGGAGGCCCTATTATTCCATGGGCCACGCGTAAGGCTGCCAACCGGCGCCTCGTTAGTCGTCAACTCCATCCAGATCAACATCCAGGCCCATATGAAGTACTTGGGTCTGGTGCTCGACGGGCGATGGTGGTTTCGGGAGCATTCCCGACAGATTGCTCCCCGGCTGGTCGACGCGGCGTCCGCCCTTTCTCGGCTCATGCCGAATGTGGGCGGACTCAGTTTCGAGGGCCGACGGCTGTATGCGGGGGTCATCCGCTCGATGGCCATGTACGGCGCACCCGTGTGGGCGAGGGCTCTGAACGCCCAGCTCAGGGCGGTTCTGTGGAGGCCACAGAGAGCCATGGCGGTCAGAGCCATTCGCGGGTACCGCACGGTGTCGACAGAGGCGGCATGCCTATTGGCCGGGACACCCCCGTGGGACCTAGAGGCGGAGATGCTCTCCGACCTCTACCGGCGGGTTACCTCAGTGCGCGACGAAGGTGGCTCCCCATCGTTGAGCGAGATAGCCACCTGGCACGAGGACGCCCGCTGAGACGTCATCGCCCGTTGGGTTACGCGGCTGGAGAGGCCTAGACACGGTGTTGTTACCGTCGAGGCCCTCCGGCCCGTACTGATGGAGTGGATGGAGCGGCGGCACGGAGTGCTCTCCTTCCGGTTGGTGCAGGTCTTGTCGGGGCACGGTTGCTTCGGCAAGTACCTGCACACGGTCGTGCGGAGGGAGTGGACTCCGTCCTGCCACCATTGCACTAGCGACGAGGACACGGCGCAACATACGCTTGAGGTATGTTCGGGCTGGGACGGGCAGCGCCGTGACCTCCTCGCTGTCATCGGTGCCGACCTGACGCTGCCGGCTGTTGAGCGAGCGATGGTCGACAGCGTCAGGAATTGGGACGCGGTCGCCGCCTTCTGCGAGGCTGTCATCTCGCAGAAGGAGGCGGCGGAACGAGTCCGGGAGGATTCCCGTGACCCGGGCCGCCGCCCGCGGCCGGGGCGGCGCAGGCGCGAACACCTGCGCCTGATGCCGCCCTAACCGAGGCTTCGGGTGATCGGACCGGGGAATTGTCCGGTCACCCGACGTGAGGCCACCGCGTGAGGACGACGCTTCGACGGCGAAAGCTGTCGGGGCGTCGACAGGAGAGGAGCCCGAGAGGGCATATCGCCGGGCGGGCCACCGAAGACAAAGATCGGGTACCGGTGGTCCGCTCGCACGGCGAAGAGAGGTGTTTGCAGGGTGGGTCCATGGGGTTGCGCAATATAATAAAATAACTATAGCTACCTAGGTATTTATAACTAAAAAGTGTAAAATAAAAAAAATGATTAAAAGAATCAAAAAACCCGACTGCATAATAAAAAAAAACTAAAAAGAAAAAAACAAGCACTTAGATGTCCGGTGGTCTAGAATTCCATAATATATTATTGAATAAATACTATTGCAGAAAATGAAATATATTTTAATAATAGAACATGACAACTGAACAGTCGGGATCCATTGAAAAATTAGATTTGCTGTCGAATAAAGGATCATGAATCAAGGACATCTAAGTGCTTGTTTTTTTCTTTTCAGTTTTTTTATTATGTACGTAGTTTTGGTGACGTTTTACGCAGTCGGGTTTTTTGATTTTTTTTAATCATTTTTTTTTATGTCAGTCGTGGATATCGATAATCCAGAGGCATAGCTAAATCACTGCCTACAGTGAGAATATTGCTTTCTTATAATCAACGCAATACATACTCTCTTCCTATACAGACCTACCAGAGATCATCTCTGTGGTCACTGATCGGAACGTAACGACTCTCTCTCCTCTCTCACTTGCATATGTGGAAAATATAGGCCGGCCTTCTGATCATGGGCAATCATCATTATCATCACAGCCCATAAATGTCCCACTGTGGGGCTCGGGCCTCCTCCGTAATGGGATTGAAATTAACCTACTATACCGCGCTGGTCAGACGTGGTGGTATAGGATTTTGCTTCGAGTTTTCCTTCTCTCGCATAGATGTTATATGCGTTTTATATCCCTTAGTCGTGTCATACGATCACCCACAGGTAAGATATGTGGTGGCGAATAGTATTATTATATCATGGGAAATCAATTAGTTATATTATAATACTCATAAACTTCAGGCCTGACACTTCACGGTCATGGAAGCAGTCCTCCCATGACCGTGATCACTGTAAAATGTTCGAAACGTCGGGAAATTAAAAATCAAATACAAACGCGAAAGAATCTGTAAAAGTAGATTTATTTCAAAAAAGTTCTTATTCCGTCTTCGCACAGAAAAAAAAAGCATAAAGTCTACATGATAAAACAATGTCTTTATTTTCTAC
The DNA here is from genome assembly GCA_905163515.2 of Lymantria monacha. Taxonomy (NCBI): domain Eukaryota; kingdom Metazoa; phylum Arthropoda; class Insecta; order Lepidoptera; family Erebidae; genus Lymantria; species Lymantria monacha. The sequence goes on along the minus strand of LR991107.1, from coordinate 4,135,464 downwards.
AAACATGCTAAATGAATAGAATAATTTAGCATACAAGTGGTGACGCTGTAACCAACTTTAACTTTTAGACAATACTTTAAATCTATTTATTTACATATAGTTTAACTAGGTTTCAGTCATAGGTTAAATTCATTGTGCTCCATAGATATTTGTATGTATAAACAGTAACATAGTTCTTGAGGTTTTTTTTTATATTTGTGATGATTGAAATTTATATCAACACCACAATTTCTGTGTGGTGAGAGAATAAGAATACCATTCACTATCTCCTATCTTCACCGTGGGTGATCTTAAGAGATGACTAAGGGATATAAAATGCATATAACATCTATGCAAGAGAAAAAAATCTCAAAACAAAACCCTACACCAACACGTCTGACCAGAGTGGTATAGTAGATTAATTTCCCTACCATTACGGAGGAGGCCCGAGCCCAACAGTAGGATATACATATATGAGCTGAGATGATGATGAAATTTATATTTGTATCCAGGCTCAAACTGGAAACACTTTCGTTTTTAACCTGCCATATTACCCCTCTCCACCCATTTATTAAATTCAAACACATTTATTCTAAGATAAACCTCTTATATCATATGTTATCATTCTTAACATTTGACCTTAAACATAAATTATTTTCAATTTTTTTTTTATTACTGTTGGTGGCAAAGGAGCAAGCAACACACCTGATGGTAAATGTTACTGCCGCCCACGGAGCTTTGCAATACCAGCGGTACAGGTAGGCCCGCTGCCTATCGATAAAAACCCCAAACCCACCCAGAAAGTTGGGCTGCCGGCTCTATCGCTCACCGAATGAATCGCAACAGCACATTGCCATTACTCATATATTGCTTTTCTGCAAGAGTGTTCTACTATCTAGGACGATCCGGCTCGCGGCTGTAGACAGAAGACTTTCAACATTGTGGTCATACCACTATCAAAAGTTGGTGTAATATATTTTTTAATTACATCTTTTATATAAAATTGTAAATAACATATTTAATAAATATTAGCCCCAGTGGTGCCTTTTTTATTATTATTATTGCTTATGGTGGCAAAGAAAAAGACCCCACTCACTCAGCATAGAGAGGTACATGTAGGGCGGGTGCGTGTGGTTGCCGGTCGCTTCTTCTGTCACCCCGGACGGATTAGCGCGGCGTGACCACACCATAGCCCCCTGACAAAAAAAAAGGGTGGCAAGCAAGCATCACACCTGATGATAAGTGTTACTGTCACTCATGCACCTTTGCATTACCAGGAGTACAGCTATACCGCTGCCCACCAACCTAACCTAAGTACTCAACCAACTTGTTTTATTCTATATACTATCAACAAACTTAATTTTAGATTCATTAGAGAAAGATAACCATTATTTTTATGATATAATACCTCATGTTTAGATGGATTAAGAATACAATGTGTCACCATTCTCATCAAATAGAGTTGATGCAATGTAGAGCTCTTGATTTATATCAGATTGACGTCAAGCAGCCGGTCCTAAATTATTACTTAAACTTTTGCAATGTACATACATACATATCATCACGCCATATCCCTTGCAGGGTAGGCAGAGAGAACAGAGTGCCAGAGAACTCTATCCTTGCATACTTCACTCGCTTCCTCAACATTCATAATTCTCTTCATACACACTCGCCGGTTTCAGAGACTCTTGACTTCACCTTCCTTCAGTACGTGACCAATCTGGTCTAGGTAGGTGAGTCTCGGTCTCCCCCGGTACCTACATCCTTCCACTTTTGCATTGTATATCTTCTTAACCAGACGTTTGTTTTGCAATATAGGAGTAGATATTGTGTGGACTCCAAGTAATTGGAATAAAAACAGAATGATCATATTGGATATGGTCATATTTATCACTAACCAAAAAGGCAATAAATACTTCTTTTATTTTAAATTATCAAGTAAATGATTAATTAAAAGTTTTTGATATGGCATCTGTAAATGCATGAAAATTAATATTAACTTATGAAATAAAACTAGTTTTATGTTTGTTCATTATTTCAAATATTTTATAGCAACCATGGGCATAGATAGACCAAGATGTATGATCTCGGACATTATTACAGAGTAAGGTGAGAAAGAGAGCACATGTGATCTGAGGAATTGCAAAAATGTTTTGTATTTTTCATAGATTTGATTCGTAAAAATATACTTCATTTACTAAAGAATTTACAAGAAGTATATTAACTTTTTAAACTTAATTTTCGATGTTAATACATCGAAAATTAAGTTTAAAAAGTTATATATTTTTTTTTTAATATTCTACTTTAGAATTACTTATAGAGTAAGAAATGTTGTTTTAAAACCAGAATCGCATTTCGATTAAAACTATATATCATTTTAAAAGAGGTATTATACTGAGCTAAATAAAAGCCTAAACAATCCGTCGCGATGTAAACGTCATATTCTTGAAACTTAGACTTGAAAGTGATTTCGCAATAGATTGTTTAAAAAAACAGACATTTAACTAAACATTCTAATAAAACTGGTAATAAAAAAAGACTTACAAACTTTTGAATCCGGTTCCATATACGAATTGATGCTGAAAAGAAACAAAACACAACTGGATTTTTCACTCACTGAATTTCAATTTCAAACTCTTTCAATAGAAAACACTTTCGTCCTTTGTAAATTATCACAAGTTTACTAATATTTAATTTAGTAATGTGAATTATTTTTAAACCCTAAATTACTATAATAATAATTCGTGTGAACGATGACATTGGTTTGACAGTTTGACTGAAACAGCTGTTACAGCGCAACAGCCTGCCAAAGGGCACAATCACATATTTTCAGTGCAGATAAAGCGGCGCTGTCGTGTACCTTATTCTTTTCATAATACAACATGCTTATGTATACATAAACGTTCTACAATTTCTGTACAGGTCAATTAGTAAAGATAATTTGTATTAATAACTGATAAAATGCAGATTTTCTTATAAAATTCTAAATATTTTTTATTGTATAGAGACGAAAGAGAAATATAAAACTATACTAACCAACTTACCATATTAGGTAAGTAGGTAGTAAGTTGGTATTACAATTACAGTAATTATTAAAGTGAAATTTGCAACGCAAGAAAGATGCTAATAACGCTTTCCTATGATTTGTTTTATTTTAAGGGAAAGTTCTGTTATTTATTCAAATCACTTTAATTTTTGTTATTTTCAACTTATTTGCGTTTGTGCTGCCCTCTAACCAATACGGACTATATTAATTGTACTATTTAATTGCGTTATAATGTAATTGTTGTTCAATAGATGGCGCTTATTGAAGAAATGAAATGGCAAGGTATGAAAATAATAGTTTATTTTACAATAAGTAGCATTTCTTTTTTTTTCATAATTTGATTAATATTCTATTCTACTTACATATTAATACAATACTTTAAAATATTTACTATAATATTTAAATACATTTAATACTATATTTACACATAATAGGTACATATGTATATAAGTATAAATTCGAAGTACATACATAAATACAGCCAAATTGATATTTACAATACATATTTGCATAAATATTTAAACCATGGTCCTTGTGCATGCATTTTATTCATAGCTTTGTCTTCTTAATTTTATTTCTTACTCTGTGCAAGTTGTAGGTACTCTATATTGCTCTACCTTGGGTACTCCAGTTACTTGAGGGTTCTGTCCCTGAAGAATTTGGTTCTTGTACATTTTGAACTGTGCATCTGTTTTAGATTTGCAAACCGCTTGAACAGCCTGGCCTTGGTAATCGTTGCCGTGACAATGGGACTGGCAGGCAGATAGAGCTGTGGTTGTAATGCAGATCTCTCCATGATTTTCATGATACTGCACTTGATTTTGTACTTGACACGGGCCGCGCTGTTTCAGATAGCTCATAGTCCTGTACACTTTTTGAGAACCCCATCCAGGACTCTTTTGTTCTACATCCTTTTTCCATTCATCATCAGAACGAAGTATTGTTGTATACTTAACCGTGGGTGGATAAGCAGATTGTTGAGCTAGTTTCTTCAATTCTTGTATCTTACTATCAGTCTGGTCAGGATCTAACACGAAGCTAGCTACACGGTGTTCAGGATTATCCACTATTCCAAACGGTGTTCTATAGTCATCGCGTGGCTCACCACTATTATAGCCGCAAATACCTCTAGTTGCGTTACGGTATTCTGAGGTTGTTAAGATCACACGTTCTCCATCGAACATGAAGTGAAGATCATCACGTATATGAAGTAGTAACACATCTGAGGTAATAGAATATTGCAAGACTGGTTCAGCTGCTACATCATCCCAGTAAATGACGAGTTGGCCGTCAGCGATCTTTTTGGCGTTTGTCTTCACGTTCACGCTAGCCTTGTTCTTTGCAGCGGTATATGGTATATTAATTTCCAGATCTATGCCCGTGTCTGTCCTGAAAAAATTACAAAGATTTTTGTTTTAATTATTTGAATAAGGATTTGCTAGTGGCTACGAATACTTGGTTGCTTTGTTCGTGGATGTCGTAAAAGACGACTAAGAGCTTTATATAGACCTGTGTCAACTGCACCTGATGCCGTCTGGTCAAAACAGTTGCATTCCGAAGGAGGATTGACGTCAGGCAGGTGACCCGTCATAAAACTGTTGCCAATAACGTTTGCAATATGTACAGTAAAAGATGAGTACATCTTAAGTCGACACCAAGTAATTGGGATAAGAGCAAGATAATGATGATGAATAAGGATTTCACATCACGCCGTTAAGTCACATCATCACATCAAGCCCTTAATCAAATAAACAAAAACATGGCAGTACAAGACTCTTCCTCTAAGAACAGGCAGTTTGACATTCTTTACCAGGCAAACTAGACGTGCGCTTTATGCTTTTAGGTATCTTCTGTGTGTTTCTGAAGCTAGGTTATATGCTATGAGATTTTGTTCCCTAAGCTATCATACGATCCGTCGAGCTGACCACGGATGTCAAGGCTTCGTTACCGACCAAATGGCGAAGGGGGAGGAAATACAGTTATAGAGCCACACGCCACCTTTCCCTCGCCCCGTACGGAATGGACGGCGTGTGTCCAAACCATAGCTTGCCAGCAAAAAAAAAAGGTGATACGATAACCTAAGAAACGAATGAATACATTCTATTCTTCTTGCATTACCAATGGAAATACTTACGTGTGGGAAATGTATAAATTCAAATTACGCTCAGCTATCCTCTTCACCGCGACGACGAGATCCTTCCATTCACCCTCTGTTTTGATCGCCTGCTTATGCATCGCCACTGCCCATGATTGGGTCAGGTTAAAATTGTAGGTGAGGCCACTAAATGTTTTCATTTTTGTTCCATCCACGGTGCAGTACGCTATTAAAGGATTTTATTTTGTTAATAACTTTTATATTAATCATTTTATACCTGATTAGGGTAGTGTGGTAGCAACCATTGTAAGAATATAATGCGTCACCAACTCTCATTTTTCCGTAGGAGTCATGAAAAGCGATTGAGGATCACCAGGGATAGTAAAAGTGTCGTCATCAAATTCATAATACCAATTGCAATCGAACAACTGCCTTCTAAACAAAACGACTATTCCTGTATCCTTCCTTGGAGAGTACTTTGTGTAATAGTGGAAACAATAGACTGATACATATATCAGAAGGTCAAGAAATCAGCGGTAAAACTACTCCTTATAAAAGCCATACCAAAAGCTTACGGCTATAATACTTCTTATAAAAATAAGGAGTGGTTTACACTCCATTACTTCACAAGAATCAAGAAAGTTATTTAATTTAGAAATATCTTGGTGGCGTTTCCTTCTTTTTTCTTTTATTAATGAATATTTCATTAATAAAAGAAAAAAGAAGGAAACGCCATCAAGATATTTCTACCACCATACTTCTTAATTTTTCTTGAATGCTATGTGGTAGCTGCTACAAATACTGCCAAGCCTGACTTAACAAGTGGATATCGTAAAAGACGTCTAAGCTTTATATCGACCTGGAACACCTCCACCTGAGGCTGTTTGGTTAACGGTTACATTCCCAAGGGGGGTTGACGCCTAGGGCCTCCTCCGTAATGGGAGGGAAGTTAACCTACTATACCACGCTGGTCAGACGTGTTGGTATAGGGTTTTGTTTCGGGTTTCCCTTTCTTGTATAGATGTTATATGCGTTTTATATCCCTTAGTCGTCTCTTACGATCACCCACGGGTAAGATGATGACGGGGTGATGAATTGTATTCTTACTCCGTCACCACACGGATTAAATGTTAATATCAATATGTACTAAATATGAAAGACATATTGCGTCGATCCCAAATTCCGTAATTGGGATAAGAGCAGGAGGGTGATGCTGATGACTCTTTTATTATTTTTTGGATTTTATAGCTAGATAGGTTTGACCATGTAGTTTTATCGTTTCTAATAATCTATAATAATTATTATAATACTTACCTTGATATCGATGATTTGAAATCGAGTTAAGTGCATGATTCCAAGAGCTTATCACTCCCAATGGCCTGACTGCAGTCAGCCAGTCGTATGAAGAACGAACCATTGGTAAGTTTGTTAAATGGACATGTCCGTTGAACGAGGTCATAGCAACATTTGCGGTTTGATCAACATAAGAAGCATTTGCCTCTAGTTCTATTAGACCTTCAGCGGTTTTCTTTAATGGGTTATATTCAATAGCTGCATTCACTTGTCTCAGAATATAGGTATAAGCTTGAAGAGCTACAGCGTTCTCTAGAGGGGATAGATTTTTATAGGTTACAGATGCTCTAAACTGATCTGGGACTTGAGATTTTAAGAGTATATCGTGGCAGTCTGGTTGGAACAAATTTTGCTGGGCATTCTCTTGGGCGCACTGATTTGCCCAATGACTATTATTTAAGTATTGCAAATACTGCTGGCTACGTTTAGTATGTCCTTTGAGGTTAATATTACTGTTTTGTCCATATCTGACATCGACCTCGTAATTGTAGTTAACGTCCCTCTTCAAAGCTTCTTGATAGTTTAATGGTGTCATTTGGGGTGTTTGTATCTTAACGACAGCATTAATCTGTTCATCACCGTGCTGAGCTGATGAACTTCCTAGGAAAAGTGCGCCATGAAGTTTAGTATCAATTAAACTCTCTGCATACGCAGCTGTTAGCGAGTATACTTGTTTTTGTGGACCCTCAAATGAAGCACTTAGATCTACAACTTGTGCTCTGGCGGTATTAATTCCAGTTGAAACTCGTTTCAGTATTTCTTCGCGACGAGGTGCACTATCAGCTGTAACGTCGCTAAATTTGTCTGCTTGGCCGAATTCACCCAGTTGGTTCTGATTCCAGAGTTCATCTGCAAATATATATATTTAAATATAGTAACGATACCCTTTAAAATCTATATAACCAAAGAATTATGATACAATGATCTAATACATACCAAATACAACTGTAAATTTAACAGCTTCAGTTTTAGATTGTTTGCCCAGGTATTTATAAACGTAACAAGTGTCAGCCAAATCATTCGGTGACAATAAATTAGGCAAGTTTGGAATATCTTGCTCTAAACTACCAGTATGACTATAGGACTTAGAGTACGAATATCCTTCGACTTGGATAATTGTATTCATCTTTTGACCTATCTTGAAGTTCATCTTGTTTGTAACCTCATAAGGCCGTTTAATCGTTATTGTTGTTGGATCTTGAGATGGAGGTACTATGGTGTCCTTTTTCTGAAGAGCAGAATATAGCCATACTCTAAAATATGCGAGAGTGATATCTTCATTACGGTCCAACGGTTCAATCTTAATTTCAGTTTTTGGATTTTGGACTGTTATTGCAATTTTAACGGGCAGATTTATTTGATATTTCTTGACCACTCCGGTTCTGGCTAGTTGATCAGTGACAGTGTCAATAAAACCAACATTACCGTCCATATTGCTAGCGAAAGTGAATTTTAATTCTTTTTCTAATGTAGCAGATATATTTTTATAAGCTGGAGGATGATTAATTTTACCGGATATTTTGCTTTGTACGTGTACAAGTACAGGTTCTTTGTATTCATAAACAAAAGGCATACCCGTCGCCAAGGGGAACATAACAGACACTTGCTTAGAATAAAACACCTTAGTATAATGCCACTGTATGCCACTTCCTAACTTCTTAGCGGAGCCTATTATATCATATATTATCTGTTTAATATCTTCTTCATCAAAGGTCAAGAATAACTCCTGATCGAAGATTTTATAGTAGATGGAGCTTTCAATTGGCTCTCGTGGGTCACGCTTTATATTCAAAAGATCACTAGTCTTATCAGCAGAGTATTGATGTTCGGTGGTAGATTTGCGTGGTTCCAAAATTAATTGCTTGATATAGTTAATAAGTTCTTGTGCGCTAGAAACAGCAAAGCCCATCTGAAAATTTAAATTTGAGTTTTCATAAAATTTTGACATCAAACATTCGTCATTCTCATGCTCTTATCCAAATTACTTGAGCTCGATGCAATATGTTCTCCTTTTCTATTGTACATTGCTCTTGCACCGTAGATAAATTATTGCCAGTAGTTTTATGACCGGCCGCCTACCTGACATCAACCCTCCTTGGGAATGTAATTATTTATCAAATGGTATCAGGTGGAGTTTGCTCAGGTCGATATATAGCTCTTAGCTATCTTTTACGACATCCACGAGCAAAGTAAGAGTTGGTAGTATTCGTAGCTGCTACCATGCAGCTGTTTGACATCAAGCATTAGTATGTTTACAGAAATTTATATTAATGTCAAAGCATTATGTTAACGACAGATTAAGATGAAACTTTCTGAGAAACTAGATATTAAGCCCTAACAAGAGATTAAGCACTAGCCTAAGTTTTATCAATATTAAGGTGTAAATATATATGTATTAACGATGCCTGTGTCTATAATAATAAATAACTAACAGCCTATTATAAGCATTTCAAGGTTATATCATCCATATTACTCCATTCTATTACTAATAGAATAGTATGCTTGAATTAGCTAGGGAAATGTGTTGTGTCCTGCTAAATGCGTATATATCCTTTTGAATTAAAACTAGTTTTACCAATTCTATCGCGTTTGTATTTGTATTTTTAATTTCCCGACGTTTCGAACACTTTATATTTACCCACCACTTTTAATAACTGATTCTATAGTGGGTGTATATAAATCTCTGTAATAACTATGACTTATTGGACGTGAGACTCCTTAGTCCTCCCGTGACCGTGAACGCTTCGAAAAATTAAAAATCAAATACAAATGCGATAGAATCCGTAAAACTAGTTTTAATTCAAATGTGTAATACTCGCGTAAACATTAGAAATCATAATCTTATACGAGTATATCCTGCTAAAGAAAGAAAATAAAATTCCTATAACTCGAACGCAGTCCCGTTGAACTATCTGTAAATCTAGACCATCCATGGAATTACTGAGGGGCACATAGGAAACACCGTCAAATTTTATCCAGCCGTTTAGGAGCTCATTTACAAATACATCAATAAGAACAGTATTGATACACTAGAATAGTTAATATACGAACCGTGTTTTCAGCACCTCGTCCGTAAAATCTGTTACTCCATATTAATTTATATAGCTTAGGAATAAGGCCCTTATCACTACCAATGTAGGTTTCTGAGCGATATCTGGGTACTTCCTCGCTGTCCACGTTCCTTTCAAAATAAACTGCGGCAGAGTATGCGTATCCAAGATGTTCTGATGTTACCAAGTTTCTAACAGCTTGCGCCGATCTTGCCCTGGAATTGTGAAGGTAGTTTTAGAATATATATGAGTTTATATCCCAGCCTCTTATTTAAAAACATTAAGAGCTATCTAAAACCGAAGCTAAAAACATTGAGTGACTGCACCATGGTTATGCTTTCCGGTGGAGTATCTTTTAAATTAATTATTTGTGCGGTTTCAAGTCTTAGCCATCCACTGCATAAAATAAACGTAACCAATTGTAAATATAATAAATTTCTCTAATAATTTTGTTGGTATTTTATTTTACTTCGCTTGAAAACCCCGATGCTTGACCGTTGAGGTAAATTCTAAACCCAAAAGAATTGCGCTCTAGTCCAAACGTTATTAAAGTATAATTTAGAATGAACACAGTGCTCTGTAAATTCTGTAAGCTCTTACATCTATGGCATTCTGTGAATATCAAAGGAGTGTATCTTCTGTCCGTAGTATATATTCTGTGCCATATCTAGTAGTAAAAGGCAAAAAGCGAAATTATGAAATGATAGTACATATATGAAACCATAGTACATATGTATTTGTTGTGAAATTGTAAAATACTTACAGGTGCCGATGACGATCGCCTTCCAAGTTAGCTGCTGCTTCAATACCACTCTTAAGAGCAGCACGCACGTGGATACTAGGATCATCATATGTCATTTGGGCCATTACAAACCACATATCTGCTGTTGGGTCATGCCTGAATATATTGAATGCAGCAGCAACTCTAACTTCATATGGTTCAGCAGTATTCCTCAAGATACTATAAAGAACGGCAAGAACGTACCTATCCCTCTGTTCAGCTAGTGGCTTAAGTTCAATGATCATTTGTACTCTAAGGTAAGTGCTAACTTTAATTTGTCCTTCTAAATACGGTGTAAAAACTTTTAGAATGTCACGATGACCTAATGTTCCTATTGCCTTAATGATCACCTGGGCTTTACTATATTCTCCTTGCTCTACAGCGTGTTTCAACAATTCTGACAGACGAGGTAAAATATCTTCAACGACGAAACGATCCTGTTTGGGTGTAAAACGCCCATACATATATATCGGATAATAGGAATTAGCGTTTTCGTAATCTACATAACCCATCCGAATGAATTTCGTTGCAGCTATCAAGGCGCTTGCATTTAGGTACCTCTGTTCTTGGACTTCAGGAGTCAGTGCTAATTCAAAGAATTGTTTCATAATATTTTTGGTAGGATAACGCAAACTTTTAGCTAAAGATGACATAACGACAGCTGCTTCATAAGCTTCAATTGTCTTAGTCGTAATCCATGTTTTCACCTGCTGGAACGCAGGCAGTGTGCCAGCCTGAACGACGGCGTCACGGTAAATCATCCACATACCTACTTTAACAATATTATTTGAAGCTTTACCAAGTTCTATACTACGGCTGAGCTGGGTCAGTTGGTCTGTGGTCATGGCCGAAATAAGGCGAACCAGAATATTGAACTTTGTAAGAAATTCATCTTTTGGCATATTGTTGGGAGTTTGGAGCTGCTGAGCAAGATCTTGAAGCACTTTTTGGGCATTCATAGCGTTTTGTTTCTTATCTACATGAGACTGACTATTCAAGAATAAAGCAGCGTGAGCTGGTTCATTACTTTTAGGTAGCTGATCATTAACTGAATTCATAAACCAGTCACTAGAACTTGAGCTGTCATGGTAGTTATGGATATTAGCATATTCATCATGAATCTCGTGAAGTTCCTGTGCTGTGTTCCTTGGACCTTCAAATTCTTCGTTTGATTGTGAAGAGGATTCATGATTATTTAGTACTTGTTTAGTCGACAAGGAAAACATTAGTGACTTAACTTGACGAGTCTTTTCAGGTTTTTGCCATTCAACAGGAGGAATTTCTTCAACAGATTTTAATAACAGTAGTAAGAAGGTGTAAACCTCGGCTTTTTGTTTACCATAAATATGTGGATGTACACTCACTGAGCTATTTGTTTCAGCTTTGTAAATAGGACCTTGTGTACCAGCAAGAATACGAGACCTAGATCCACGAGAAATGAACTGTGTCTCGCTATTTCTGTGAGCAGTACCTGTCCATTTAGCACCTCTAGGAACACCAAACTGATAACCGACATCATGATGGCAATGATCATGGCTTCTGCTTTTGGTAATTTCAATTGGCTCTTGATCTGATGCAAACTGTGTTAGTTCTTGTTTCCATTCAGCATTTACTGGGGAAACGGTGTAGAGAGTCTCACAATTACCAGTTACATCTGTCTCGAGCTTACTGAACAAACCTTGTTGGCTGTTCTTATCATAATTGTCTTGCGGTCTATTGATATGACGATAAGATGTTAAATCTACTTGAAGGGCGCTAATTAAACCTTTCAGCAAGTTCTCATTAGAAACTGACAGAGTTGAAGGTAAATTAAGTAACAGGACACGTCCACCATCGACAAATATTTCGAAAGGTTGGTCCAGATTCTTAACCCCTGTATATTTAAGGTCGGCAGGTAACTGCTTCCTATTATCAAGCTGCTGGTGGAACTGTGCATGTTGTGGATTCTCCAACTTGGCTTGTAGCTGACCTGGGGCTTTCACATAGATGATAAAATGAGCCTTAAAAGCACTGCCAGAACTAGGGCCTTCCTGGAAATGAGTCACTGTATGGGAATTCACTTCATAGCGGTATTGTTTGCCAGTTTGCCATGGCCATTGTTGAGGGTGACTTGGCTGCGGTTCACTCAGGGGGCCTGAGGACACGACGGCTAAAACAACAATGTATAGTTTAGTAAACAATTTCTTAAAATCTTAATAATATGTAAAAAGTGTGTGTCAGCTCCGACGCACGACTGGAGTTTACTCCTTAAGTAATAAACAGGCGCAAAAAAAGCTCATTTGACTAAAAATAATATATATATTTATTTACATTTATTAAAACTGTTCAGTGAAGTATTATCTCACGTCAGAAAGTGAAAGGTGCGCAGAATAGGTTGCGCAACAAAAACGTAACGAGGTCATTCGATCACTAGATTTTGCTCCTCAATTTTTCTCATACCGGGCGCCTTATATGAAAATCGATTCTTAAGGAGTAAACTTCAATAAAGTCCAATAATGAATTTAAAACAATTAAAATTAGTTAAAAATATTTTTTTCTACGTTTTGTAGCTACTTTACGTTCCATCCATCCATCCATCCATCCATCAGCCTGTAAACGTCCACTGTTGGACATAGGCCTCCCCACGAGAATGCCATCTATAACGGTCCTGTGCCACCTGCATCCAGCGGTTTCCTGCGACCTTGATGAGGTCATCAGCCCACCGAGTGGGGGGTCGTTTTACGTTATATGTTTATAAAAGTATAGTTCACTATAATTTTTATGTTAGATTGATTTTGTGATTAATTTTGAGAGAGATTAAAGATTGTTTTAGAGTTTTTTGTTTTTATAATTATCCCTCTAATATCTAAACTGAATAAAGCGTGGGGTGCACTTTAAGATATTTTCAAAATGACAATATATTTTACACTTGTACTAATATCTATTAATTATAGGATTATTATAATTACCATCAAGTACCCCACGCATATTTACAATGAAATAGAGGTGCTTTTTAAAATATTTTATTTAAGATTTTTTATTACGTTCAATTATTCAGTTACCTACAAACGAAATTAATATAATTATTATTGTATTAAAATATAAATGTATTTAGTCTATGTTCGCTATTATTGTCAATGTTTTCAAATTTAATATGTTTATTATGTTGTGCACTCGTCAAATGGTAAAGTTTGAACCGTTTTAGTTATGTAATTACTTAACTAAGATGTAATACAAAGAAATAACTAACATCGTTACAACAATGCTCATTTTTACATATTCGTTTATTTCTTCTCTTTGTGTATTGGCAATCAGCTACTTATATGAGCTATTGGTGCCAGTGTCAAGTTATAATTATTTTTACGTTTATAGTCTTTTCAGGTTAGTCATTGTCTAAGTCAAATCGTCATCATCAACAATGCAATGGCCACACTGTTAATGGTATCTTGTGGGAATTTTGATGGAAAACGTAAACGTTGTAAAGCACTTTTATATGATATTCACTACATCCCAGCACTTCTGTCACATCACATTACATAAAATGCCATCAAAATTATCTAATATAACACATTAAAACACTAAGATATCGAATATAATACAAGAGCACCACATGACGTTTTCAGATTCCCGTCAAAAGATTATTTAAAGTTTTATGTACACCTTATATATCTGCGTAACAATTTATATAAATAACGATGTCTAGTATAAAGGAAATAATTCCATACATTGATTGACGTTGATTAATTTTTAAGAAAACCTTATTAGAGATTTATGCCTTACATCATCATCATCATCTTCACAGCCCATAAATGTCCCACTGTTGGGCTCGGGCCTCCTCCGTAATGGGAGGGAATTTAACCTACTATACCGCGCTGGTCAGACATGTTGGTATAGGGTTGTTTCGAGTTTCCTTCTCTCGCATAGATGTTATATGCGTTTTATATTCCTTAGTCGTCTCGTACGATCACCCACGGGTAAGATATGGGGTGATGAATAGTATTCTTACTCCGTCATCACACGTAGATGCCCTTAATATTCATCAACTTTTAAGTCAAAATCAAGTGTAAATTCTGTTCAATTGTAGCTGAGTTTATCTCATATTTACAAGCAGTGAATTATTTACGAACATCGATAATTTAATCAAAAAGATATGAACCGTGTTCACGTGTGGCACTCGGGGACTGCCGCGGTAAAGCTATTGCATAGCATTTTTTATCAACTTATGCAATTACAATTATTTATTTATTTTTTATTTATGCAGTATTTTTTTTATATTAATTCAATTTTTTTTTCTTTGATATTAGTTCAAGTTACACCTACTTATTAAAACTACTAATTTATTAAAACATTTAAAGTACACGTTTTTAAACTGTTTTATTTATAATATTATTAAATTATTATAAATAAAGTTTGCAAAAATAAATTGCAAAAAGAGTTTAACGGCAGTGAGATTCGAACCCACGCCTACGGCACCCTAAAACCAGCGCCTTAGACCACTCGGTCACGCTGCCTGCGTATAGTTAATGCAAAATCAACTGCTGGTTTTCAACCATACAATCTTATAGCTTAAAAAATATATAAATAAAATAAAACAAGATATATTTTAACGGATTTCATATTGAAGGAATAATCTTTAGGCAAAAGTCACCATTTTTTTTTATTGCACATCGTGGCACATGAGCAAACGGCAGACCTGATGGTAAGTGTTATTGCCACCCTCGGACCTTTGCAATACCGGGGCCACAGCTAGGCCTCTGCCTACTAGTGAAAATCGCAAACACATCCAGAAATTTGGGACTGATATAATAAAGTCCCAAGGTAGACGAGAAAGGAATCGTATTCGCTTTAAAAGTTAGTTCTACCATTGATTTCTCTCGTAAAAAAAAATGGATCTTATCTGTTCTTATCATCCAAGATAAAAAATACTGTCCCGAACTATAGAAAAATATCATTAAAACATATATTGGATATAGGCCGCTCCATCATAGGTGCTTGCAGAGTGGGTCTGTGGAGTCGCGCGCTGCCTCTTCCGTAACCCTGGACCGATTTGGCGGAGCGTGGCCATTCCATATCCCACCGCAAAAAAAAAAAAGACGCTCCATCATTATCCTGCTTTTATCCCAATTTACAATTATAATACAGTAGACAATAGTTATGTAACCGGCCGCCTGTTTGACATAACCATCCCTGAGGATATAACTGTTGACCAGCCGGCATCAGATAAAGTTCCAGGTCATTGCAAATCTCTTAGTTGTATTTTAAGACATTCACGAGCAATGTATTGGGTAGTAGTATACATAACCGGTGGACCCCCCACTCGGTGGACTGATGACATTATCAAGGTCGCAGGAAACCGTTGGATACAGGTGGCACAGGACCGTTACAGGTGGCATTCTCGTGGGGACGCCTATGTCCAACAGTGGACGTTTACGGGCTGATGTGGTAAAATCATAATAGCAAATTTTGCATGAAACAATTGCAAGACATCGCTATATATTTTTTTTTAATTTATTTTTTATAACGACACTGCCTGCACTAAGGAAATAATCATTTCATTGCGGGGCATTTAAAAAAAAAACATGTAATTAACGCAGACAAATTACACTCAGATTCGGAACAACATTTTGAGGATCGTACAAAGTATTCTCCTGCATAGGAATCGAATCCACAGAACTGGCACGGAATATCAGTATAAATATCTTAGTCAGAACAGCGAGTGATACTTTTTTAAATTTTTAATACCTTCCTCCCCTTGATGACCACTCGTAGTATACGGAAAATATCCAGGATTTTTTCAAATATAGTACTTTTAAAGATCCCGTACCCCTAAACAGGTCATGTAAAATAGGTGCGATCCTTATATTTTGAGTTGTGTTTTTTGCGACACCCTGTGCTTTTTTTTTTTTTTTTTTTTCGGTAGACTATGGAACACCTCTCTTCGCCGTGCGAGCAACACCCTAAGCAATATATGATGAATTTTATTTCAATTTCATTACCACAAAAAAAAATTGCTGTGTTAGCGGCTGCGAATGCTATCAACCATTACTTTGTTCGTGGATGTCATAAAAGACGTCTAAGATCTTTATATCGACCTGGAGCAACTTCACCTGATGCTGTTTGGTTATAAATTACATTCGCAAGGACAGTTGACTTTAAGCAGGTAAGTTTTTTTTTTTATTGCTGGTGGTGACAAACGAGCAAGCAGCACACCTGATGGTAAGTGTCACCGGTGCCCATGGACCTTCGCAATACCTGAGGTACAGCTAGGCCGCTGCCTACCAATATAAATCCCAAATCCACCCCAATTGGGCTGCCGGCTCTCTCGCTCACCGAACGAAGCGCAATAGCACATTGCCATTACTCATACGTCGATCTTCTGCGAGAGTATGGTACTACCACGGACGGACCGGCACGCGGCTGCAGACAAAGAACTGTCAACAGCGTGGTCCTATCACAATCATTCATCAAAGTAATTGGAGTTAATAGAAGAATGATAATGACCAAGGCAAAAAAAAATTTAACTTCATCCATCAGCCCATAGACGTCCACTGTTGGATATACGAGTAAGCTACTAGCTTAGTTAACTAATATGGCTAACTTAATATAGGTATAACATAAAGAAAATCTTTAACTTACCGATTAACGCCGCTAGTGCCAACAACTTCATTTCCAAGTCAGCACTGGAACTACTCCTGTTGTACGGAGAAGTTGACTTCTGTTTATCGAGCGGTTATCACTGCCTTATATAGTTTACATACACGTGGAGAAATCTAGCCTTAGGGCCGACCTATGACCTTAACGTTGATAGTTACATTGTTGCAATTAATACTGAACTGATTGAGGGTATAAAATTAAGGTCATCATTTAAAATACTATAATAATATTGTGATTTCGCTTTTGCGTCATGTTATTTTTTAGAGTTTACTCCTAAAGAATCGATTTTCATACAAGGCGCCGGGTATGAGAAAAATTTGAGGAGTAAAATCTAGTGATCGAATGATCTCGTTACGTTTTTGGTGCGCAACCTATTCTGCGCACCTTTCACTTTCTGACGTAAGATTATACTTCACTGAACAGTTTTAATAAATGTAAATAAAAATATATATATATTATTTTTAGTCAAATGAGCTTTTTTGCGTCTGTTTTGATAATCGTACTTAAGGAGTAAACTCCAGTCGTGCGTCGGAGCTGACACACCCACATTTTTTTTCTTTTTAAGTAGAAAATCAAAAATTTTTGTATACTTATGACCGCACGATAAGAGTGATACTTCATTAAGGCGAGATTAAGAAAAGCTACCTAAAAAGATACTTTTAAAGTGAAACTTTTATTACATCGCCTCAAACTTTTTCGTCCATCTGTCACATGTCGCGTGACGGTTGGCCGTGGTGTAGGGGTTAAGTGAAAATCGCTCGACAGAGCAGCCGAGGCCGATATGGCGGTGCCTATGGTTCGCATCAGCTGACCGTGTAGTGTATAGACTATTACTCATTTGTGCCAGTGCTCCACGCTATTTGTTTGTTTTTAATATATGTATATCATCTGTAAATATTATGTATGTCGTACTCTAAAACACAGAGTTATATTAAAATATTAGTTTGAGACCTAGCTATCGTTTCCCATAATCATTCCCATTTTCCAAGTATAAAATTAAGATTGATGATGTGATTTTAATACCCTAAATCGAAATTTTTACAAAAAATGTTAGTTAAATGTCAATGCGCAAAAAAGTTTCACTTTTACTGTGGTTTCATTTTTTTGTTTGTTTTATATTCATAAAGTAAATAACATTTACAATGTATATAATTATAGTTGTGTATAATTTTCGTGTTCACCACCCGGTTCAGGTGCTAGGCAGCCGCTTGCAACCGTTTTTAGGGTTCCGTACCTCAAAAATCGGAACCCTTATAGGATCACTTTGTTGTCCGTCCGTCTGTCCGTCTGTCTGTTAAGAACCTTTTTCTCAGGAATGTGTGGAGGTTGATACCTCCAATTGCTGAAATTTATATCAAATACTCAAATCTACTGTCCTAAAAGCTGTGAAAAAATTAAACTTCTAAGCCAATGTATTCAAAAGATACAGGCGTTTATGCCGCAAATTTCCACAAATTTTCTACACTCGCAAGGGAATCAAAACCTACAGGGTACTTCCCGTGAACTCAAAATCTTGAAATTTGGTACAAAGCAACGTCTTATAGCACAAATAAAGGAAAAATAGCGAAAACTGTAAATTTTTATTTACATCATATAATAAAAATATTTTTAGTAATTTTAAACTTACTACCCCTTTCCTCATGAACGCGTAGAGGTATTAAATTGAAATTCATATCAAACACATCAGATCTACCTATCATACAGATCTATGAGACCTTTAAGCTGTAACAAAATCATACTTCTATGTTAACGCAATCAAAAGAAACAGCAATTTAAGCCGCATATTTTCAAACACACAACTACAAAAGAATCAAAACCTAAAGGGTACCCTTTAGGTTTAGATTCTCTCCTCCAGTCGACCTAGAATCGCACTTGGCGATTTTTTTTTAATTAAAACATTTTTAGGCGCGTTATGAAAAAAATTATGAGAGTGAAATTTTAAGATGCTCGCGCATCCCTGTAACACAAAAGTGACGGGTTGAAGTTGGCCGCAAATAAGATGCGCGCGCATCATTGTAACACAAACGTAAATTAGGTTGAAGTTGGCCGCAAAACCGCTCAATACGTCTCGAAGAAAAACTACCAACAAAATAGAAATAAAACCTCTTTCTAGTTTCTACATTCACAAAATACGTGTTTTAGTTTCATGCAAGTGCGAATTATATATGTGCAAAAAAATATATATTCAATAGTGATTGAAATTGAATTATTTGACTAATATTACTTACTATTCGTAAATATTAGCAAAAAAAAATCGATATACATATATCCTATCCTTTTCCAGTTCTTTTATTATTTTATTGTAATTAATTATTTGCAAGCAATTCAAAAGCAAAAAAAACTATTTTTTAATGATGCCAAAGAACTATAATTTCTCACGCGCATACATAAGTACACGCACCCATTTCTTTTTTTTTTAATACAAACCTGACACTAAAGAAATAATCATTGTATTATACGGCTTTACAAACATACAATTAACGAACATAAATTCGTTTGCACACAAACACAAATCGGAGATCCCAATCCAGACAGATTGGAGTCGCTGGAACGGCGGCGAGACTTTGGGTGTCTCTGTGTACTCTACTGAATCTTTCACGCATAGTGATAGTGTGAAAATACAGTTCTTACCCGTAGATGTAAAACACGACTCGACTCGAGAGGAACCCGTGAGGGTAAATCTCCGGGCGGGCCACCGAAGACAAAGATCGGGTGGCCCGCCCGCACAGCGAAGAGAGATGCTTGCAGGGTGGGTCTATGGGGTTGCGTGCCGCCTCCTCCGTCGCCCCGGACCGATTTGGCGGGGAGCGACCATATCCATCGTCCATCAAAATAAAAAAAAGTGTGTGTGTCAGTTCCGACGCACGTCTGGAGTTTACTCCTTAAGTACGATTATCAAAACAGGCGCAAAAAAAGACTCATTTGACTAAAAATAATATATATATATTTATTTACATTATTTAAAACTGTTCAGTGAAGTATTATCTCACGTCAGAAAGTGAAAGATGCGCAGAATAGGTTGCGCACCAAAAACGTAACAAGATCATTCGAACACTAGATTTTACTCCTCAAATTTTTCTCATACCGGGCGCCTTATATGAAAATCGATTCTTAAGGAGTAAACTCCAAAAACGGTGTAAAAGGCGACTAAGAGTTGTCATATGCAGATAATATCTGATATGCATGAGAATGAAAAGTCGAAATTAAACTGTAAACCAACACGTCTATCAGCGTGGTATAGTATGGTCAATTTTCTTCCCATAGTGGAGGAGGTTCTATGGAACTGTTTAGTTTATTATCACCATCATTTCTTTACCACCTAAAATTGCCTTCAAATGTACGTTTCCAGCTATATTTTTTCCAGTGGAGGTACAGAATGTTTCCCGAGCACTATGAACAACCATCAGCAATGAATAAAAAATCTGAAATCCAGTAGTGGGACTAATAAAAGCTAAGATGATCCCTTAGTCATCTTATACAAAAACCGTAAGCAAGAACGGTTTTTTTTTTGGTAGGCTATGGTCTGGATATACGCCGTCCCCTCCGTCCGGGGCGCCGGCAGAGCGGAGTCTGGCCCCATAACCCACCGTATTCTCTCCCCATCGCCATTGGGGTGGCCACTGGTACCTGGTAAATACTTGACATCCGTGGCCAACCCAGCTGAAAGCAAAAAAGTATGAATTGTATTCTAACTATATCACGAAACGGAATTCACCAAATTAGTAGGTTTAATATTGAAAATATACAAATAACTGTTCGAAGATATTTTTATTCATCATCTCAGCTCATATATGTCCCACTGTTGAACTCGAATCTTCTCCATAATGGGAGTGTAATTGACCTACTATACCACGCTGGTCAAGCGTGGTTGGTATAGGGTTTTGTTTCGAGTTTTACTTCTCTCACATAGATATTAATGCGTTTTATATCCCTTAGTCGTCTCATACGATCACCCACGGGTAAGATAGGGGGTGGTGAATTGTATTCTTACTCCGTCACCACACGGATTTTTTTTTTATTAATAACAATATTTTTACATTCCTTTTTGCATACGTTCTCGTTACTAAATTTCTATATACTTTTGTACAAACGTACATATAAATAAATGATTTTAATGTATTATTATTATGTAAATGCGGTCACCTTACATAGTTGCCAATACAAAAACAAAAAGTTCATTGCACTGATGTACGAGTGCAGAATGCATATGCAAATTGCTGCCATGTTATCACCAGGCTATTCATAATCTAATTCGATTTATTTTCACATATGTTTAACTAGTATATCTCATACTAGCAAACCCAGCCTGTTGATGTGTTTATAGAAGTCGATTTAGCGCAACGCCATCGGGTCCCGAGTTACATCAATGAGGAATAAAATCTTCTCCGTGAAAAATATACTTACCAATTTTCATAATGATCGGTTTAATAGTTTCTGATTTTCATCATCATCATCATCATCTCAGCTCGCATACGTTCCACTGTTGGGCTCGAGCCTCCTCGATAATGGGAGGCAAGTTGACCTACTATACCACGCTGATTAGACGTGTTGGTATAGAGTTTTGTATCGAGTTTTCTTCTCTTGCATAGTTGTTATATGCCTTATATATGCGAGCGACAGTCCCCCAGATCCTTCTGTCGAATTGTCGCTCGTAGCGAATCTCTGGCGCGAGGGGGGGTTCCCCAGCAATGGGTTGAGCCCCAATTCGCTCCTGACCCTCTAGTTGTAGAGGGTACAGGAGGCGAAACTTTGGACGGGCCCGGTCACTCATTAATTTGAGGGCTGGGCAGGCTTATGCCACCGCCGACATATCGTAAACCTGATATCTTTCTTCAAGACATATTGTCGTGAGGCGTAGTTTCAGGAGCGAGGGTCTTGGCTTAACCGCCCGGACCGCGAGGAAGACAACCTCTATAAAGAATTCGAATTAACATTCGAATTCGGAAATCACCCAGAATCTTAAGTTCTGGCGTGCGGCGAGAAGATGTATGGCAGATGGGTTGTTCTGTTGTTAGTACGCTCCAGCCAGGGTACCGGCCCACCCCCTGGTTGGTAAATGTAGGCTTGCCCGGGTACAGGGATCTCTGCCCAGGTCGACGGTGTACTTCTCCCCTACTCGTGGAAACAAGATGGATGCTCATACTTTACCACTTACAGACGGGGATCCTAGCGGTTCCCACATTACAGCCTCGCCATGCTACCGTAAAACTGGCACAGAAGACGCCTCGTCCTCTAGACTGGAGACGTTCAAACCCGCCGAAGGCCCGGCACCCATGGAGGCCCAATCGAAGCCGAAGAGGCGTGGAAGACCACCCAAAGTGACTCGTGGGAAGACTTCCGTCGCGAAGAGGCGCCAAATGGAGCGAGAGGAGCGGCGGGCTCTCAGGGAGGCTGCCGCCGCTCCAACCCATGAAGGAGACGACAGTTCTGCTGCAGAGCCGTCGAAGGACGAAGGCGACAGTTCTGTCGCAGAGCCGTCCAACGACGAGGGCGGAAGATCTGTCGTGGAGGCAGAGGACGAGGGCGGAGATGCCACAGGTCCGTCGGAGATGGAGGAGGGCAGCATGTTGGTTGCCGAGACTGCCGCTGCGTCATCGTCGCGTTCTGCGGCATCAACCATGGCGGCGGCTTTGATGCTCAGGGAGGAGGCCCTCCCCTCGAAGGTGCGGAAGCTCAGGGTCCGACTACGAGGGGAGTGCAATTATTATGCCTCCTCCCAAGGTGGCAACCTCTCGCAGGGGGCTAGGGGCCGCGGCGGCGGCAAGATCGGCGGCTTCGTCCCCGGTCGGCCAAGTGAGGGGGGGCCGAGGCTCGCATGCGTGCCGAAAATGAAGCAGTCGCCGCGAGGATGGTGAGGGTGTTGTCCAACATCTCTCCCACCGACGCGGCGGCAGCTGAGGGCGCTGTGAGCGGCGACCCTCCAGCCACTCAGATGGAGGCCCTGCAGGCCGAAAATGCTCGCCTTAGCGGCGAGGTATCAGGTCTGCGGGACCAAAACCACCGACTGGAGGCGGAGTTAGCGGCTATGCGAAAGGAAAACCGCAAGCTGGCCAAAGATATAGCCGACTTGCGGAGCCAATTCGCGCTTTTGACGCCGACCACGCCGACAACGTCGTCGACAAGGTCCGACTCTGTCGCCGCCTCAATTGCGCCGGCTCGAGCTGCGAAGCGCGCCCCGAAAGCTCAGCCAGTAGCGGCAGTACCGCTGCCCGCGCTGCCTGTAGTGGACGGCGTGCTGGAGGCAACCATGCGCGCCATCATGGAGTCTGTTGGCGTCATGGTCAATGCGCGCATGGAGGTTCTTGAGGCAAGATTGCCTCCGGAGCCACGTCTCCGGCCGCCACTCGCTGCGGACGGAGGCAAGACCACGAGGCCGACTATAGCGTCGAGACCCACCCCGCTACCCTGCCAGGGTGGCCGCGTGAGCTTCGCCGCAGCTGTGACTGGGCCCAAGGCTGGGTCCAAGGGGCTCGCTTCGGCTAAGAAGCCGAGATCGGCGCCGGCTCCTGTTAAGGCCACGCTGCAACTGGTGCCCGCACATCACGTACTTCTCCCCTAACAGGAGTGTGGCAGATTTCGGGGTCTCCCTCACCAACTTGGAGGCCTCGATACGGCGACTGGCACCGCGCCAAGTTTTCGTAATGGGGGACTTCAACGCCAAGTCTATGGCGTGGGGGTCCCCCAGGACGAACGATCGTGGGCGGGCGGTTGAAGAGTGGGCGGCGTCACTGGGCCTCTGTTTGGTGAACAGGGGCTCAGTGCATACGTGCGTGCGGCAGCAGGGTGGGTCGATAGTGAACTTGTCGTTCGCTAGCCCCAATGTCGCACCACGTGTGAGGAGCTGGCACATTCAGGAGCAGGTTGAGACCCTATCCGACCATAGATATATTCTGATAGAGGTATCCCGGAACCTCCGCCAGCCCAGCAGGGGTCACACGGCAGACGGAGCTTCCGCTTTTCCGCGGTAGGCTGTGGGTCGACTTGATCGGGACCTACTGGTGGAGGCAGCCATTGTGCATTCGTGGCTGCCGTCACCGCCCTTGGTGGACGGGGTGGACGCCGAGGCTGGCCGCATTCGCTGTGCGTTAACGCAGATTTGCGATGCGGCCATGCCCCGTGTGCGGTGTCTTCCTTCGAAGAGGGCGGTTCCCTGGTGGTCCCGGGAGTTGGTAGAGCTTCGAGCTGCGTGCACACGTGCTCGGAGATCGTATACCCGCAGTCGGCGGCGTCATCGCAACGCTGAGCGGGAGGGCCAGATATACAAGGCTTACCGCAGTGCGCGGTCTGCCTTCAGGCTGGCCATCCGTCAGGCCAAGGACGTTAGTCGGCAGGAGATGCTGGACAGTCTCGAGCGTGACTCCTGGGGTCGCCCCTATCGTGCGGCGCTGAGTAAGCTCAGCGCGCGGGGCCCCCCCTCACTGAGACTCTCCAGCCCAGCCTCCTCACCAGAGTTGTCGAGGAACTATTCCCACGGAGGACAGAACACACGCTCCCGGTCATGGCACTGCCGGATAGTGACCGGGAGGCCGACTACGAAGGTGTTCCGCCCGTCATGGAGACGGAAATGGGGGCGGCGGTGGTGCGAATGCGTGCCAAGACCACCGCTTCTGGGCCAGACGGGGTACCCGATCGGGTGCTGGCCCTGGTCTTCGAGCATCTGGGTCCACGCCTCGGGGAGCTGTACAACGCGTGTTTATCGTCTGGGCAGTTCCCTGGGTATTGGAAGGAGGGGAGGCTGGTACTCCTGCCGAAGCCGGGACGGTCCCCGGACTTGGCCTTGGCCTATAGGCCGATCGTGCTGCTGGACGATACGGGTAAGCTGTTGGAGAGGATCCTGGCTGCCCGTATCGGCCAGCACCTTAGCGAGGTTGGCCCCGATCTGTCGGACGCCCAATTCTGTTTCCGAAAGGGGCGTTCGACGATCGCGGCCTTACTGCGCCTGAGGGCCGTAGTCGCGGAGGCTGTCACTGGCGGTGGGGTGCTGTTGGCGGTGTCTCTAGACATTGCCAACGCATTCAATAGTCTGCCATTCAGCTGCATCAGGGAGGCACTCCGGTATCACGGGGTGCCTGTATACCTGAGGCGGCTGCTGGCAGACTATTTGGAGGGGCGCAGCGTCCTCTATAAGAACCGAGTAGGGGATGTTGTGCGAACGCCCATGTCGTGCGGTGTTCCGCAGGGGTCGGTCTTGGGGCCGACTTTGTGGAGCATCGGCTACGACTGGGCGTTGAGAGGGAGCCTCCCGCCCGGGCTGGGCGTAATCTGTTACGCCGATGATACACTCGTCACAGCCCAGGGTGGGACGCTGGAGGAGGCGGCACACCTGGCAACTCTTGGCACCGAGGAGATTGTCAGGCGGATCGAGGCGCTGGAGCTAAGGGTGGCCCTGGATAAGACGGAGGCCTTATTATTTCGTGGGCCCCGCACCAGTCCACCCACCGACGCCTCGATCACCGTCAATCCGGTTCCCATCAGCATCCGGGCCCATATGAGGTACTTGGGCCTGGTGCTCGACGGGCGATGGTGGTTCCGGGAGCATTTCCGTCGGCTTGCTCCACGGCTTGTTGGCGCAGCGTCCGCCCTATCCTGGCTTATGCCGAATGTGGGTGGACCCAGCGCTACGTGCCGACTGCTGTACGCGGGGGTGGTCCGGTCGATGGCCCTGTACGGCGCACCCGTGTCCCTGACCGTCCGACTTAGGGCTCTGCTGTGGCGACCACAGCGGGCCATGGCGGTCAGGGCCATACGCGGGTACCGCACGGTGGCGACGGAGGCAGCATGCCTGTTGGCTGGAACACCCCCGTGGGACTTGGAGGCGGAGATGCTCGCCGGACTTTACCGGCGGGTGTCAGTGACGCGGGCAGTGGGCGGCACCGTCTCGCTTAGTGAGATGGCCGCCTGGCGGGGCGACGCCCGCCGTGACGTTATTGCCCGTTGGGCAATCCGGCTGGAAAGGCCTCGGTTCGGTGTTCGGACCATCGAGGCCTTCCGGCCGGTGCTGATGGAGTGGTTGGGTCGACAGCACGGGGTCCTTTCCTTCCGACTGGTGCAGGTCTTGACGGGGCATGGTTGCATCGGCAAGTACCTGCACACGGAGAGGACTCGTGAGGAGGGAGAGGACACCGTCCTGCCACCACTGCGATTGCGACGAGGACACGACGCAGCACACGCTCGAGGTCTGTGTGGCCTGGGCAGAGCAGCGCCGTGAACTCGTCGCGACCATCAGTGCCGACCTGGCGTCAGGAACTGGGACGCGGTCGCCGCCTTCTGCGAGACAGTTGTCTCGCGGAATGAGGCGGCGGGGCAACTCCGAGAGGAAATCCTCTTCGGTGAGACGCTCCGCCGCCGGCGCCTGGGGCGGCGTACGCGCGAGTATCTGCGCCTAATGCCGCCCTAGCCGAGGCCGCGGGTGGCTGGACCGGGGAATAGTCCTTCACCCGCAGAGAGGCTGACCGCGTGAGGGCGACGCCTCGGCAGTTAGCTGAGGCGTCGACGGGGGATGGTACCCGAAAGGGTAACCCGCCGGGCTGGCCACGGAAGGCAAGGAAGCGGTACCAGTGGCCGGCCCAATGGCGATGGGGAGGGAATACGGCGGGTTATGGGGCCACGCGCTCCCCTTCCGTAGCCCCAGACGGTGCGGGCGACGTGTGACCGGGCCATAGCCTCCAAAAAAAAAAAAAAAAGGGTATCATCTCCATCGATGCCTCAGGCGGTCAGCTGTACAAGTGGCGAACTAATCTCTGGTCCATACAACTGTTATTTCAACTAGGGTAACATCAGGCGCAAGTCTCAATTGAATACCTTGCCTAGAAATTCTCATTTAATTAAGGAATTAAAACAAAGAAAGGTTTAGGTTCATTTAGCTTGACACGTGTTCAATAAGTGGGTATCATAAAACATCAATGTTGTTATCTTCTTTATCAAAGTTCAACTTAGAATTGCAATATATATCATAGCCACCTAGACCTATATTCTAAATAATATCTTTGTCACAAATCATTTGTAATCAATGCTATTTTAGTTACTGTTATCAGTATGGAAATGAAATAACAATACAATGTATGCACGGACCCCTTTCTTTGAATATCATCTTACCAAGTGACGACACGTAAACAGATAACATCACTCGCAAGAGAAGAAAAAAAAAATCATTAACAATTTATTAAACTACATACGGGTTGAGAGACCTCAGCGCTCACTCACAGTCCGCGTAAAGTTGTCATAGCCATCTGAGGCTAATAAATTAGACACAAAAAAAAAAAAATATTAAACTACGGTTAGATTAAGAAAGAATAGCTGTAGTGGTAGGACTACGCGGTTGACAGATCTCTGTCTACAGCCGTGGGCTAGTCCGTTCGGGGTAGTACCACACTCTCGCAGAAGATCGACGTCTGAGTAATGGCAATGTGATATTGCGCTTCGTTTGGTGAGCGAGAGAGCCGGAAGCCCCACTGGGGTGTAAGGTCCATGGGCGGCAGTGACGCTTACCATCAGTTGTGTTGTCTGCTCGTTTACCACCATAAGCAATAAAAAAAAAAGAATATAACTAAAAATCTTTATTTGTTTTAAATTGCGATTATAAAAATCTATATTAAAAATGGAGACCCGGTTTTTGTGTTCAGTTATACTGCGAAAACTACTGAAGCGATCGGAATACTACTTATACCATAAGATGCAGCGTGTTTCGGAGATGGTTTTTGTATACGATATGTTGGTGATTACTTATCCGAAAAAGAGGAAAATGGGCGGGGGACAGCTAGTATAATTAGGTATATGGTATTTTTAAACCTTTTCACCCACGTACCACTGGATAAAGTAGCAGGGTTTATGAATTTTACATGGAAACGTAATGGTCTTCAACTGTACATTTTCAGCGATCATTTCTCCAATGTATGTGCAGTAAGGCCACCGAAGACAAAGATCGGGTACCGGTTGCCCGCTCGTACAGCGAAAAGAGGAGTTTTCATGGTAGGTCTATGGGATCACGCGCCGCCTCTTCCGTCACTCTGGACCGATTTGGTGGGGCTAGACGTATCCATATTCCACCGCAAAAAAATAAAATAAAAGGTATGTGCAGTATTTTTAAACCTTTTACCCACGTACCACTGGATAAAGTAGCAGGGTTTATGAATTTCACATGGAAAGGGTATGGTCTTCAATTATACATTTTGAGCGATAATTTCCCCAACGTTTGTGCAGGATCTGGAATGAACCACCTACCTATGACGTGTCTTTTCTTAAAAAAATTCAAGAAAATCACTTTTGTGTGCGTGCATATCGGTGTGATTGAATTATAATCGATCCTCAAAAATGAGCCCCAGAGAAGGAAGAATTTTCGGTGGACGTATGCTATTTCCAGTATATATACCGTCTTTTGGATTAAGGTCCCAAGTCCACCTAGCGCGAACTTCTCAAGGTCAGAAGCATTTGGCTAGAACTTAGGACAATATCATCGCTTCGAGAATCGTAAAGTTTGGTTGAGGTTTTGACCAGGAGTGGGCAGCAACTATTTCCTAGAAAACTTATAATACTGTGATCGCCAATCCACCTGCCATGGATGGCGATTACAGTATTATTCCAAAAAAATATTTTCATTCACGACAGTGCCGCTATTCCATGGGTTCAACATAGCAGGAATTATTTCCTGCAAGCACGTGCAAGCGGCACAAGATAGTTCTGAGTCATACTCGTGGGGTGGCCTATGTTCAACATCGGCGGGCGGGCTGATGGATAGAAGAATGTTATTCTCTACATCTTAGAGAGGCTTAGGTATAACTAACAGTGGATCTGTAGGCTGATGACCATTCAATTTCATCTCATACATTCAGTCAAGAAAGTATTGGGAATGGATGATATGTTAACAGTTCCAAATTAAAATATTCGTTTTTTTTTTGTTGTTGTTAGATTGGCACAAATGTTTTCCATTTTGGCGCGGTGTTTCAGTTGCATCTGTTATTTATATTAAATATAGTGCTGTTTTTAGTTATATCATATCTAGTGTATATTGCGAATTTCATAATGGACAAAAACATCGAACAAAGAGTTTGTCTTAAATTTTGCATCGTCAATAGACGTTCGTGTTCAGAGTCACTGAAAATGTTATAGAAAGCTTACAGTGAATCGACTTTATCAAAAACACGTGCTTATGAGTGGTACAAAGCGTACAAAAGCGGTCGAGATGTGATGGAAGATTTGCCTCGCTCTGGTAGGCCATCAACGTCGTCAACTGAAGTTAACATTGCAAAAGTGAAGGAAACAGTGACTGAAAATCCTCATTCAACTTTGAGAGAGATAGCCGCTGAACTTTCTGTGTCTCACGAGTCGATCCGTACCATTTTATATAATCACTTGGGTATGAAACATGTTTCCGCTCGGCTAGTCCTAAAAGACCTGAATTTTCTCCAGAAACTCAATCGCATGAGAGTCGTTAAGGACATGCTAGAACGAGTCAATTCCGACCCGACATTCATGAAACGCATTGTTACTGGTGACGAGATGTGGGTTTACGAGTTTGACATGCAAACTAGTCAACAAGCTTCGGAGTGGCGATTTCCAACTGAATGAAACATGTTTCCGCTCGGCTAGTCCTAAAAGATCTGAATTTCTCCAGAAACTCAATCGCATGAGAGTCGCTAAGGACATGCTAGAACGAGTCAATTCCGACCCGACATTCATGAAACGCATTGTTACTGGTGACGAGACGTGGGTTTACGAGTTTGACATGCAAACTAGTCAACAAGCTTCGGAGTGGCGATTTCCAACTGAATGAAACATGTTTCCGCTCGGCTAGTCCTAAAAGACCTGAATTTTCTCCAGAAACTCAATCGCATGAGAGTCGCTAAGGACATGCTAGAACGAGTCAATTCCGACCCGACATTCATGAAACGCATTGTTACTGGTGACGAGATGTTGGTTTACGAGTTTGACATGCAAACTAGTCAACAAGCTTCGGAGTGGCGATTTCCAACTGAATGAAACATGTTTCCGCTCGGCTAGTCCTAAAAGATCTGAATTTCTCCAGAAACTCAATCGCATGAGAGTCGCTAAGGACATGCTAGAACGAGTCAATTCCGACCCGACATTCATGAAACGCATTGTTACTGGTGACGAGGCGTGGGTTTACGAGTTTGACATGCAAACTAGTCAACAAGCTTCGGAGTGGCGATTTCCAACTGAATGAAACATGTTTCCGCTCGGCTAGTCCTAAAAGATCTGAATTTCTCCAGAAACTCAATCGCATGAGAGTCGCTAAGGACATGCTAGAACGAGTCAATTCCGACCCGACATTCATGAAACGCATTGTTACTGGTGACGAGACGTGGGTTTACTAGTTTGACATGCAAACTAGTCAACAAGCTTCGGAGTGGCGATTTCCAACTGAATGAAACATGTTTCCGCTCGGCTAGTCCTAAAAGACCTGAATTTCTCCAGAAACTCAATCGCATGAGAGTCGCTAAGGACATGCTAGAACGAGTCAATTCCGACCCGACATTCATGAAACGCATTGTTACTGGTGACGAGACGTGGGTTTACGAGTTTGACATGCAAACTAGTCAACAAGCTTCGGGCTGGCGATTTCCAACTGAATGAAACATGTTGCCGCTCGGCTAGTCCTAAAAGACCTGAATTTCTCCAGAAACTCAATCGCATGAGAGTCGCTAAGGACATGCTAGAACGAGTCAATTCCGACCCGACATTCATGAAACGCATTGTTACTGGTGACGAGACGTGGGTTTACGAGTTTGACATGCAAACTAGTCAATAAGCTTCGGAGTGGCGATTTCCAACTGAATGAAACATGTTTCCGCTCGGCTAGTTCTAAAAGACCTGAATTTCTCCAGAAACTCAATCGCATGAGAGTCGCTAAGGACACGCTAGAACGAGTCAATTCCGATCCGACATTCATGAAACGCATTGTTACTGGTGACGAGACGTGGGTTTACGAGTTTGACATGCAAACTAGTCAACAAGCTTCGGAGTGGCGATTTCCAACTGAATGAAACATGTTTCCGCTCGGCTAGTCCTAAAAGACCTGAATTTCTCCAGAAACTCAATCGCATGAGAGTCGCTAAGGACATGCTAGAACGAGTCAATTCCGACCCGACATTCATGAAACGCATTGTTACTGGTGACGAGATGTGGGTTTACGAGTTTGACATGCAAACTAGTCAACAAGCTTCGGAGTGGCGATTTCCAACTGAATGAAACATGTTTCCGCTCGGCTAGTCTTAAAAGACCTGAATTTCTCCAGAAACTCAATCGCATGAGAGTCGCTAAGGACATGCTAGAACGAGTCAATTCCGACCCGACATTCATGAAACGCATTGTTACTGGTGACGAGACGTGGGTTTACGAGTTTGACATGCAAACTAGTCAACAAGCTTCGGAGTGGCGATTTCCAACTGAATGAAACATGTTTCAGCTCGGCTAGTCCTAAAAGACCTGAATTTCTCCAGAAACTCAATCGCATGAGAGTCGCTAAGGACATGCTAGAACGAGTCAATTCCGACCCGACATTCATGAAACGCATTGTTACTGGTGACGAGACGTGGGTTTACGAGTTTGACATGCAAACTAGTCAATAAGCTTCGGAGTGGCGATTTCCAACTGAATGAAACATGTTTCCGCTCGGCTAGTCCTAAAAGACCTGAATTTCTCCAGAAACTCAATCGCATGAGAGTCGCTAAGGACACGCTAGAACGAGTCAATTCCGATCCGACATTCATGAAACGCATTGTTACTGGTGACGAGACGTGGGTTTACGAGTTTGACATGCAAACTAGTCAACAAGCTTCGGAGTGGCGATTTCCAACTGAATGAAACATGTTTCCGCTCGGCTAGTCCTAAAAGACCTGAATTTCTCCAGAAACTCAATCGCATGAGAGTCGCTAAGGACATGCTAGAACGAGTCAATTCCGACCCGACATTCATGAAACGCATTGTTACTGGTGACGAGATGTGGGTTTACGAGTTTGACATGCAAACTAGTCAACAAGCTTCGGAGTGGCGATTTCCAACTGAATGAAACATGTTTCCGCTCGGCTAGTCTTAAAAGACCTGAATTTCTCCAGAAACTCAATCGCATGAGAGTCGCTAAGGACATGCTAGAACGAGTCAATTCCGACCCGACATTCATGAAACGCATTGTTACTGGTGACGAGACGTGGGTTTACGAGTTTGACATGCAAACTAGTCAACAAGCTTCGGAGTGGCGATTTCCAACTGAATGAAACATGTTTCAGCTCGGCTAGTCCTAAAAGACCTGAATTTCTCCAGAAACTCAATCGCATGAGAGTCGCTAAGGACATGCTAGAACGAGTCAATTCCGACCCGACATTCATGAAACGCATTGTTACTGGTGACGAGATGTGGGTTTACGAGTTTGACATGCAAACTAGTCAACAAGCTTCGGAGTGGCGATTTCCAACTGAATGAAACATGTTTCCGCTCGGCTAGTCTTAAAAGACCTGAATTTCTCCAGAAACTCAATCGCATGAGAGTCGCTAAGGACATGCTAGAACGAGTCAATTCCGACCCGACATTCATGAAACGCATTGTTACTGGTGACGAGACGTGGGTTTACGAGTTTGACATGCAAACTAGTCAACAAGCTTCGGAGTGGCGATTTCCAACTGAATGAAACATGTTTCAGCTCGGCTAGTCCTAAAAGACCTGAATTTCTCCAGAAACTCAATCGCATGAGAGTCGCTAAGGACATGCTAGAACGAGTCAATTCCGACCCGACATTCATGAAACGCATTGTTACTGGTGACGAGACGTGGGTTTACGAGTTTGACATGCAAACTAGTCAACAAGCTTCGGAGTGGCGATTTCCAACTGAATGAAATATCGCAAGCGGGATTCGAACCCGCGCCTATTGGGATTCCGGCCCAATCGTGCTGCCACTACACTACCGTGACTAATTGTAGGACATGCAAATTTCATTTCGTATTGTATTTAAGTCTTAAGGTGACGGTATGCTATCTACCCGACAATGTTTACACATTGTTATAGGCTTAATACTTCAAACTTTACAGTTAGAATTGTATTAAACGATGACACAACCTTGTTATTTAAATTACTGAAATTTAGCATTTAATATGCTTAATTATTTATAAAATCCGATTACGAAATGAAAAATGAATCCCGCTTGCGACATCATT
Organism: Lymantria monacha; assembly: GCA_905163515.2. Classification (NCBI taxonomy): domain Eukaryota; kingdom Metazoa; phylum Arthropoda; class Insecta; order Lepidoptera; family Erebidae; genus Lymantria; species Lymantria monacha. The sequence continues at coordinate 4,102,364 of LR991107.1, read as the reverse complement.
TTTCATTTCGTAATCGAATTTTATAAATAATTAAGCATATTAAATGCTAAATTTCAGTAATTTGAATGAAATATGTTTCCGCTCGGCTAGTCCTAAAAGACCTGAATTTCTCCAGAAACTCAATCACATGAGAGTCGCTAAGGACATGCTAGAACGAGTCAATTCCGACCCGACATTCATGAAATGCATTGTTACTGGTAACGAGACGTGGGTTTACGAGTTTGACATGGAAACTAGTCAACAAGCTTCGGAGTGGCGATTTCCAACTGAACCGAAACCGAAAAAAAACACGTCAAAGTCAATCAAAAGTATTTTAGTACGAATATTTAATTTAATTTATAATAGTATTATATTTTAAAAATATAAGTTACCAACTAATAAATAAGTTATTCCTCTGTGGTAGCTGCGACGAATACTAACAACGCTGACATTTCTCGTAGATATCACTTTACATGGACCTAGGCTAAATACACCTAATGCCATTTAGTCAATAATTACATTCCCAATCGGACAATTGGCCGTCCAGTGGTAGTTCCATATGTGGCCACCGAAGTCAGAAATCGACCGGTGGTCCGCTCGCACGGCGAAGAGAGAGGAGTTTTACGGTGGGTCTATGGGGTCACGCGCCGCCTTTCCGTCACCCCGGACCGATTCGGCGGGGCGAGACGTATCCATAGTCCACCAAAAAAAAAAAAGAAAAAGTGGTAGTTCCATATGTACAATATGTAGTACCACCTACCTTTGTATATAACTACCTCAAAAGTGATTCGGATGGGAACAGAATGATGATGATAATAATAAATGTTTATATATATATATATATATTAAATTGAAACAAATAAACAAAGTAATTTATCATTTAATTGAGCATACAATAATGTATTGACAGTTACTGCCTTAATATAAAATGATGTTTAAACATCAACTTAAAACAATGATAAGAATATTATGAGCAAATAAGAGATCTCAGAATGGAAAATATATTTTTTTAACCTTCTATATTCCTAACGAGATTCTTTGGAAAGCGATAATTTGTACATTTTAATATAATACTTAACGATATATATTTTAATTAAATAGCGGGCTCGTTTATAATTAAATTTCGGATAACTCTGTTTTTGTGGAGACTGTTTATGCTATGATTACACCATGCCCGATGGATCCAGAGTGACGGAAAGGATGGCACAACCCTATAATTACTGTACACCTCCTTAAGTCATATTGGGGGCCAGTGGTACTTCATCTAACGCTTGTCATCGGCGTCCCGCCCTGAGGCCATCTTATATCGCCCCGGAAAAAATTTAAATAACCCTAAAGCAGTTTATAAATCCATCGCCTATTATTATATTGGAATTATTGATGTTATGTACCATACAGATAACTTTAGGTGCTACTTAAAATTTAGGTATCATTATTGAATAAGGGAATTAATATTTCTCTTAGCTTAATCAATTATATACATATGTATGATAGTCAAAAATTTAGACATGGTGTATTGTAAAGATACAAGTGAGATTTTTGTATTTCAGGGTAACATTTTAATTCTAAATCAATCAGTTTAAAATAGCATAAATTGTGTTTATCATTCATTTAAAAACTTTAATTTATGAAAACATAAAAAGTATGTTTCACTCTTCTAAAGTTGACGAGATAAAGATCTTAAGCGCCAACTCTCTCGAATATTTACGCGTCACATATTTTGAATACTTTACTCGTGAACTTTTCGTTACGAAAAAGGTTGGCAATTCATAATTTTTACGTCACAGGAAAAGGTTGCAATTCAGAATTACAAAGCCCTTAATACGAAGAATCACTTCAAAACTAATAATTAAGATTTCCAAAACCCAATCGCGACGTTAACTACAGACTCCACATGTGTTAAACCATCCAAGGATTCATTAATACATACAAAATTTTCATCTAAATATGTTCAACCGTTTAGTACGAGTTCAGTCACAAACATAAGTACAGAATAATTAATTACATTACACTCTCTCCTCTTTACATTTTCTTGTACCAGTTACTAAGTACTACTTATTATTATGAACGTAATGATGAAATTTATCGCCATTTTGAATCCTAAAGTTTTACCGCCATTTTGAATCCTAAAGTATCTACCGCCATTTTGAATCCTAAAGTATTTACCGCCATTTTGAAACATAAAGTAATAACAATAAACTTAATATTAACTTATATTTATAACTTTAATTTACAATAACTTACATTTAATTGAGCAAATATAGGTGCAAATGGAAAATGTTTATATACTAACATAATTTTAATTAAACTTTTAAATGTATAATGTCTTTGTATAGAGATCTATAAAAATCGCTTATTAAATACTAGCTGTCCCACACGCGCTTCCCTCCTTTCCGGATAAGTAATCATCAAGATAACATATACAAAGAAACCTCAGAAACACTCTGCATCTTATAGTATAAGTATTATTCCAGTCAGTTCAATAATTTTCGCAGTATAATCGAACAAAAAGAAAACTGGCTCTCAATTTATTAGTATAGACTGTGTTTAAAATATTATTATTTTCACAATTTGTATCTACAAAAATAAGGTTCCTTTTTTATAATAATTTATTACATTGGATACAAATCCTTTAAGCCAATAAAATATGATTTTTGAAAACATTATTACAATCAAACTATTTAATAAATTAATAGAAAATAATAATATTTTATCTGATTTAACTGTTGACATGTTTTTTTTATATTTCTTGAATATTATGTAAAACGCTTAAGCCTCCACCTCCGCCCTATAAAATTAAATATTAATTCAATTATAACATATAAATTTTCCACAAAAAAAATCTTAATGTATAATAAAATAACAAAAAATATTTGGAATCAGCAAACTCTATATTGATAGGTATTTAGTATGATTGCTCTTAAAACTATAAAAAAATAATCTTATATCTATCTTTGTGGTGTTTTCAACACAATTATTAATTAAAATTATATAATAAACTTACTTGCTAATAGTTTAAGAGTGAGATTATTCACTTCTTAAAAACGTATAGTAGATGAACAACATTTAGATATCTACTGTTAAAATTTTATCTATCTACTTTTAAGTAAAAAAATAATTTAATAAATCGTACAAAAATATTTCACTAAAATGCGAAATTATTTTTTTGTGTCTTAGTTATTAGCCTCAGATGGCTATGACAACTTTACTTGGACTGTTGGTGAGCGCCGAGGGCTCTCAAGCCGAATGCGAAAAAAGTATTCTTCTTTTTATATATTAGCTATCAGCTACTTTTAAGAGCTATTGTTGCCAGTTTCGAGTTACAATTTTCCTTCATGTCATTAGTCTCTTTATGTTAGTCATAGTCTATCTGATAGACTATGACTAACATGAAGAGACTAATGGACTGGCTGATAGACTCTATCAGCAAGTCAAGTCGTCGCCATCAACAGTGGTATTTCCACACTGTTAATGAATCGTCGAGCAATTGTGGTGGCAAATGAAAAAGTTGTAAAGCACTTTTATATCATATTCACTACATTTTAGCAGTTCCTTCGCATCATATTATTTCAAATGCCATCAAAATAATTTAATATAACATATTTAAACACTAAGATATTGAATATAATACAAGTCCACCACATGACGTTTTCATATGCCCGCCAAAAGTCATTTTATTTTGAGACAGGCTACAGCCTAACTGTCTTTGATAGCAAAACATATCTTTATACTTTTTTTTTCTAAATTAAATTACATAGTATATATATTAGGACATAAATACATACTATTCTCATTTATTTAAATTAAAAGAAAAAAAATATTGTAACAATATTTAGGAAATAGTCCATACTGATAGTTTTGCTGTATGACAGCGGCTAAGAATACTAACAACCTTACTTCCTTCGTGGATGTCGTAAAAGACGACTAAGAACTTTATGTCGACCTTTCAACTCCATACCGTTTGGTCAACAGTTTCATTCTTACGATGGGTTGACGTCAGGCAGACGGTAGGTCAAAAAACTACTGCGAATAACTTCTGCAATATGTACTATGGAACAGGAGTACATATCGTATCGACCTCAAGTAATTGGAATAAAACCAGTATAATAATGAGTCTATACTGATATTTTAAAACTATAAATTTTGTAAGTTTAGCGGGAATTTCTAGAATTACTGAACGAATTTCAAAAACCTTTTTTACTAATAAGGATTTATATTATTTCTGAATATTATAGATTGTTTTGTTTTTTTTTCGAGAAACTATTATAAAGTTGACATATCAAATTCTCATGCAATGTTGACATAAGACTACCATAAACTAAATAACCTTGGTATCATCAGTCTAGACTTAAAATAATAAAACCATAATGTAAATTAAAAATAAAATTGAGCGAATTTTCCCTCAGTCTTTTTTTATTTGAGCTATTATTTGTTTTTATTTTCTTTTCGAAAAAGAGAATATTTTTATAAACATTCGTGACTAAAATTAACACTAGATTTTTCATCTTTAATATCTCAAACCCAGGGTCTAATAGCGTCAATGACGTTTTAGAAGTGAAGGGAAAGAGGTTAGATTTATTTTTTAGGTTTACAAATACATTATAAATATCAAAACCGACTAATAAGTACATATTGCTTCTACCAGCCTATCCATTATAAGACATAAATAATAAGTCCCCCATTGGGGGTGTTTTGAGCAAAACCAAATATAAACAAGATTAAAATATTCAAATTACTGAAATTTAGCATTTAATATGCTTGATTATTTATAAAAACCCGAATACGAGCGAAAAATGTCACAACTGGGATATGGACCCACAACTTTTGGAAATCCGTCCCAATCGTGCTGCCTCTTACACCACCGTGAACTAATGTAGGACATTCACGTCTCCATAAAGACGTAAATATAATACGATACGAGAATTGAATGTCCTACAATAGTCCACGGTGGTGTAGGTGGCAGCACAATTGGGACGGATTTCCAATAGGTATGGGTTCATATCCCACTTGTGACATTTATCGCTCGTATTCGGGTTTTTATAAATAAGATTAAAATATTTTCTTTTCTAGATTTGAGCAATTTTTGTGTACGAATGAAAGAAAATTACTATAAAAATATACCATCTCGGCTATACGCCATGTTTTATTTCGAGTTTTCCATAATTTCTTCTCCTAAATCCCTTAATAATCCAATAAGATAAAAGGTAATATATTTTTTTTCTTAGCCTACTTCCTTTTTTGTTTGTTTCATCTTTTTCTGTTCACGATACAGATTAATCATTAAAACACGAAAGACATATCAGTTAAAAGAAAAGATGATTTTACAATTTCTGTAGCCTCGGTACTGTTAATTTGTCTCGAATACATCGAAGAGTGGTTAATTTCGCTGGGGAGCTCGGCACAGTCTGCTCTTGATCTGGTTTCCTCATAGGCCTGGACGGCGGTATACATGTCCTTGGTACATTAGTGATGTGAGGGTGAGTTTTTACATGCTTCCTGAGAGAAGATGGATCTGTATATCTCTTACCACATCCAATTGCACCACACGCATAGGGTCTCTGGAAGGTAAGAGGAGATTTGTTTTTAAATAAATAAAATAGGTACCTTGTATTACGAGGGACTTTATAAACGTATCATTAACGGATACAAATTACGCTCAGAAGCAAAACAAAGATTTGGGGATCGCTAAAGTATTATCCTTTTTTTTGTTTTTTTTTTGGGAGGTGGGCTACGGTCGGCGCACTCCTCGTACCACTCCGTCCGGGGCGACAAAGAAGCGTAAGCACGCACACCCATAACCCACCCGCTAACCTCGCCTTCGTCGTTGGACTGGCCACCGGAGCAGCGTGAACTTGTCATCAGTGGCCGGCCCGACGGAATACCCCCTAAAAGGTACACTCTCCCTGAGCGACGTGCCCCCCTCCCCGGGGGAGGACGTCGGTCCTTCCTCGCACGGTCAGCCTCTCGGCGGGTGACGGGCTAATTCCCCGGTCCAGTCACCCGCGGCCTCGGCTAGGGTGGCATCAGGCGCAGGTAATCGCGCCTACGCCACCCCAGTCGCTGGCGGCGGCTCGCGTCGTCAAGGAAACGCTCCTCGCGTACGCGCTCCGCCGCCTCCTTCCGCGAGACTACTGCCACGCAGAAGGCTGCGACCGCGTCCCCGTTCCTGACGCTGTCGAGCATCGCCCTGGCGATGGTCGGTAGCGTCAGGTCGGCACCGATGATTGCGACGAGTTCACGGCGCTGCTCTGCCCAGGCGGCACAAGCCTCGAGCGTATGCTGCGCCGTATCCTCGTCGCAATCGCAGTGGTGGCAAGACGGTGTACTCTTCCTCCTGACGACCGTGTGCAGGTACTTGGCGAAGCAACCATGCCCCGTCAAAACCTGCACCAGTCGAAAAGAGAGCACACCGTGCCGCCGTTCCAACCACTGCATCAGCACCTGCCGGAAGGCCTCCACGGTCCGCACACCGAACCGAGGCCTCTCCAGCCGGACTGCCCAACGGGCAATGACATCTCGGCGTGCGGCGATGCGCCAGACGGTGAGCTCCGTTAATGAGACTACACCGCCCTCCGCTCGCACCCCCGACGCATGCCGATACAAATCGGCGAGCATCTCCGCCTCCAGGTCCCATGGAGGAGTCCCGGCCAACAGGCACACTGCTTCCGTCGCCACCGTGCGGTACCCGCATATGGCCCTGACCGCCATGACCCTCTGTGGTCGCCACAGAAGAGCCCTGAGTCGGACGGTCAGGGACCCCGCCCACACCAGTGGGCCGTACAGGGCCATCGACCGGATGACCCCCGCGTACAGGGGTCGGCAAGTCGCTCGGTCCGCCCACATTCGGCATAAGCCACGAAAGGGCGGACGCCGCGCCGACGAGCCGCGGAGCGAGCCTGCGGCAATGCTCGCGAAACCAAAGTATTATCGTGTGCGGGAATCGAACTCCAAAACAATAGTAATCTCTCGCAATTCAATGACTAGTTCTTTTGAAAGATCGTGGTCATTAAAAAAAAGAGAAATAAATGATTAAGAAAACGAAGAATTAGAAATAGGACAGGAATTTCTGAAATACTTACAGCATTAAAATGTGTCCTCTGATGCTTAGCTCTATCTGAAGAGTTGGAGAAGGCTTTCCTGCAATGTGGCGCGGGGCAGGCGTATGGTCTCTCACCAGTGTGTGATCTGACGTGAATCTTCAAGTTTTCCAGACGAGAGAACGCTTTGCCACAACCAGGATGCTATTGAAATAAGTAAAAAATAAATAATAAATAAAAACAGATAGAAGTTTCTAGAACAAAATAAAAATACTCGAAGCGGTATTTTGATGAAGAAACCTGTTAACAATTTTTTTTGACAAGAAATCTATGTCATCTTTATCATCATCACAGCCCATATATGTCCCACTGTTGGGCTCGGGCCTCCTCCGTAATGGAAAGGAAATTAACCTACTATACCGCGCTGGTCAGACGTGTTGGTATAGGGTTTTGTTTCGAGTTTTCCTTCTCTTACATAGATGTTATATGCGTTTTATATTCCTTAGTCGTCTTATAGGATCATCCACTGGTAAGATATGGGGTGGTGAATTGTATTCTTACTCCGTCACCACACAGATTGATATCTGAAATCTATGTATTTCTTTATAACCACAATCCCTCGCCGCCGGTTAAACGACTGAATTCTTTCTATACGGCTGGACCGATTTTGATATATTTTTTGTGTGTGCTTTTCTTTTTCCTTTTGAGCAAAAGCTATGCGACTAATTTGGCTCTTTTCTGTTGTGTGTGTGCTTAAGAGTGTTTAAGAATGATTACGCTAATAATTAAACTCTATAAATGGCACTGCGATCAGTTTCAAAGAATTTAATTTTTAAATTTGTAGGGTTCCGTACCTCGAAAGGAAAAAAACGGAACCCTTATAGGATCACTTTGTTGTCCGTCCGTCCGTCCGCCGGTCCGTCTGTCTGTCTGTCAAGACCCTTTTTCTCAGAAACGCGTAGAGGTATCAAGCTGAAATTTATATCAAATACTCAAGTCTGTCCCTTGAATCTGTTAAAAAATTAAAACTTCTAAGCTAACACAATCAAAAGATACAGCTGTTTATGCCGCAAATTTCTACAAATTTTCGACATTCGCAAAGGAGTCAAAACCTACAGGATACTTCCCGTGAACTCACTATCTTGAAATTTGGCATGAAGCAATGTTTTATAGCACATATAAAGGAAAAATACCGAAAATCTTAAATTTTAAGTCACATCATATATTTTTTTTTAGTTTTACTGAACCCTTCGTGCGGAAGTACAACTCGCACTTGGCTGATTTTTTTTCTTATTGCACAGAACAGCGTCTATTAGGTCAGCTACAGAGTAGACACGTTACTTTATTAATAAATATAACAATTTTGATCGCTTTGTCATTTACAGCTAAATTTAAAAAAAAAAAACTTGTTCTAAGGAAATAATGCTTGTATTACTCATGCCATGCATGGAAATCGAACGTACGGCATCTGGTGCGGTAGACCAAAGTCTCAACCACGTCGCTATCTGCGCAATTAACTTCGCTGTTAGCTGACGTTATAACATAAAAAAGTTAAACCGACAAAAATTATACCCAGACTCGGAACAATAATTTATCAATCGCACAAAGTATTGCGTGGGAATCGAACCCATTACATTTGGCACAGTAAGTCGGTATCTTAACCATTCCGCGAGCAGTCCAATGTTTTATTTCATGCGTAATCATTTATGTATGAACTCAGAAACCCATCATACTTCGGCATCTGTAACTTAAGTAAGAAACGATAAATATGCCCTAGTTATGAAAGGCAGACTTACGTGGCATCGATTAGGTTTGTGTCCGCTGTGGACTCTCATATGTATGAGAAGCTTGTATCTTGCGTTGAAGGGGCGACGCTCTCTGGCACATTCCCGCCATAAACAGCTAAACTCATCGCCTGCAAACACATATTTAATAAAATTAGGACTGTATATACATATTTAATTTCATAATTAATAAATATCACGCCATCTAGCTTATTTTTACATTAACAAAAGCTTTAATCCTTACTAATATTTATAAATACGAAAGTGACTCTGTCTGTGTGTCTGTCGCTTTTTCACGCCAAAACTACTAAACCGATTTAAATGAAATTTGGTACACAGATAGTCTAGAGCTTGATAAACTAAAAACTTAAAAAAGACATAGGCTACTATTTAATGCAAAAAAATGGTTGCATAGGGGGATGGAAAGTTGTAAGGAGTATCGTCATTTTTAAAGCCAGAAAAGCTTAAAACTAATTTTTAGACTATTTATTAGGTGTAAATAAATATAACATTAAAATTTTGTAAAAAAAATAGTCTTAAAGGGTAAAATAAAAATAGAGGATGAAAAACTTTAGGAAAGTAAGTAACCATTTACGCGGGCGAAGCCGCGGGCAGAAGCCAGTTACTAATATTTAATAGGCTAATATTTTATAATAAAATATTTACAAGAGAAAGTGACTTCTATACGTGAAACTTGAATTGACAACTATTGGTAATGCCAATTTTTTTTTATTGCCTAAAGTGGCAAACGAGCATGTAGTACACCTGATGGTAAGTGTTATTGCCGCTCATAGACATTTGCAATGCCAGGGGTACAGTTAGGCCACTGCCTACCAACCAATACTAACCCAGAAAATGGAACTTCTGAGTCTCTGCCTCATAGAACGAAGCGCAACAGCATATGGCCAGTGGCTTAAGAAGCAATTTTCATATAAGGCGCCCGGTATGAGAAAAAATTGAGGAGTAAAATCTAGTGATCGAATGACCTCGTTACGTTTTTGGTGCGCAACCTATTCTGCGCACCTTTCACTTTCTGACGTGTGATAATACTTCACTGAACAGTTTTAATAAATGTAATTAAAAATATATATATTATTTTTAGTCAAATGAGCTTTTTGTGCGCCTGTTTTGATAATCGTACTTAAGGAGTAAACTCCAGTCGTGCGTCGGAGCTGACACACACACTTTTTTTCCTTGTGGGCTATGGATGTGGTCACGCTCCGCCAAATCGGTCCGGGGCGACGGAAGAGACGGTACGCAACCCCGCAGACCCACCGTGCAAGGACTCCTCTCTTCACCGTGCGAGCGGGCCACCGGTACCCGATCTTTGTCTTCGGTGGCTCAACAATACGACCTTACTGCTAATAAACTTTACCAACTAGGCCAATGTGAATAAATACGTATGATAATCAAATAGTAAATCACATTATCATCTTTACTTGTTCCATTTTAATACATTTCAGTCAGAATTATACTAAGCGTTGACATGATTCAATAGCCAAATTACTGAAATTTAGCATTTAATATGCTTAATTATTTATAAAAAACCCGATTACGAAGCGAAAAATGATGTCACAAGTGCGTTTCGAAATCACACCTATTGGCAATCTTCCCTACAATAGTTCACGGTGGTGTAGGTGGCAGCACGATTGGGATGGATGTGTGGGTTCGAATCCCACTTGTGACCTCATTTTTCGCTTCGTAATCGGGTTTATATAAACGATTCAATAGCTTAAATTACTGATTTAATATTGGTTCTATGTTATATGCTTACCTTTATAAGTATTAACGTGAGCCCTTTCAATATGTTCCACTAACAGATTCTGATTTGGATATCGTTCATAGCACTGCTCCCATAGACAAATACGCTCACCTAAAAAATATTATCATATTTTACTAAAATTTGAAATTATCAATAAAAATTTTCCGTATGGTGACGGAGTAAGAATACAATTAACCACCCTCTATCTTACCCGTGGGTGATCGTAAGAGACGACTAAGGGATATAAAACGCATATAACAGCTATGAGCAGAGCAGAGAAGGAAAACCTCAAACTAAACCCTATACAAACACGTCTGACCAGCGCCAGTCAATTGCTCTCACTTTATGAAGAGTCTCGAGCCCAACAGTGGGACATATATAAACTGGAATAATGAGGAATGAATAAACATTTTAACGAAACATTTTTTGTGTAGTGACGGAGAAAGAATTTATATAATTCACCAATCGCTCTCTTTATTGTGGGTGTCGCAAAAGACGACTAGGGAATATGATACGCAACTAAACACCAATACAAGACATGGAAACCTCGCAATAAAACCATAGGATTTTGTTTATAATTTGGCATAGGCCAACAGGCTTGACCTACGCGGTAGTAGATCCATTTTCCTCGCAGAATGGATGAAACTCGAGCCTAACAATGGTACATATATACCCATATGAGATGATCAAACCAGTGGTATTTATTAATCTCAAATATGATTTAAAAGAAATCATAGTAGTTTGAAATAGATCTTCCATTTATATGAACACATAGTTATTTTAGGTGAAATATGGTAAAATTAACATATTTAATTATGATTTAGTTACCTTGTTGTTTTTCTTTGTCTCCTTTTCTTGCGTTCCGTGTCTTAATCTCGTTTGTATCATTATTATCTCCCTCAAAAGTTAAACCAAAATCATCTAAATTTATAAATAGATCTTCTTCATCGAAATTTTCAGAATTCTCATCATAATAACTTGAACTATGAACATCGCTTTCGACTGATTCTGAAACGGATGTCTTTCTCTCATTTCTATCAAAACTGAATTCATTGCAACTGGTTGGTGTATCAGGCAGTATATATTTCTTTTCTTCTAAATTGTACAGAATGTTATTGGGGTAACTGTAGTGTTCTATGCTACTTATTGCGGCAATGTTTTCTTGAACCGGAATAATATTATATTCTTGTACCTCTTCTATATTATAACTACAGTAGCGTTTAGAGAGAACAGTATCTATTGGCGGTAAAAGGTTGCTATCTGTATTACTTGGACTCAAATACTCTTCATTAAAATCAGGTGTCAATCTACAAGATTCACCATCTTCCCTGCAAAGTTCATCAATCAGTGATTCATCATCGATATAATCATTGTTTGACTCATATATTTTATTTGCTTGTTCTTTATAAGCATCTTCTTTGTAACTATTATCTTCAAAATCAATACTATCCAAATCTAATAAAACTTCTTTAATATTCTGTTCATTAATATCACTATCTATAACATCATCTATAATACGAAATTCGTTTTCATTATTAGTCGGATTGGTCCAATTATCTAATACTTGAAAGTCAAAACTTTCTTCTACTTCATACTTGAAGCTATTATCTTTTTTATTTCTATCACCATTCTCTAGTTCTAAATTAAATTGTGACATATAATAAGCATGTAGATCAGTGACATTATCATTAGTATCTTCAAACATATCTTCATCTTCATAGCAAGGTATGACGTCATATTGTGCCATTATTATAGGTTCATTTACCTACAAAAGTTCAGTAATCTCTTAGATAGGTGTTGACATGTGGTGTTTACCCTCAACTTTGCGCATATGGCTGGTTGGTTTTGCTATTATTATAAAAATAAACTTTCTCTGTGTAAGATCACGCGCTGCCGGAGCATCTGCGAATTATAAATTTACGTCTCTTTAGAATTATTATTTGTTCTCAACACGTGTGGATACGTTGACTTATTGCCTATTATTATTTGAGCAAGGAAGTTTTCCGTATATCTGCATCGCGGTTGTTTTAAAAATGAATACAACGATTTTTTTTTTGTTGAAATCACAATTATAGTCTTAATTTATGATATACAGATGCTGTAGTATAGTAATAGTGATATTGACTAACTAACGCCCTCGTGTGATGAGATTTTTAGATTTTATTAATAATAAATATTTTTGATATCCAATATAGATTTTTAAATGAAGGTCGCCATTACCTGCTATTATAGCAATTATTTGGGGGTCGACACAATATGTACTTTCATTCCATTGAACATATTGCAAATAGTTATTGGCAATAGCTTTATAACAAGCCTGCCTGATATCAACCCTGCTTGGAAATATACCAGACGGCTTCAGATAGAATTGGCACATGTCGATGTAAATCTCTTAATCGTCTTTTACGACATCCACGAGCAATATAAGGGATAGTAGTATTCGCAGCCGCAATTGGTAGGACCACGCTGTTAACCGTTCTCTGTCTACAGCCGCGGGCCGGTCCGTCCGGGGTAGTACCACACTCTCGCAGAAGAGAAAAGAAGAAGAAGATCAACGTATGAGTAATGACAATGTGCTCTTGCACTTCGTTCGGTGAGCAAGAGAGCCGGAAGCCCAACTGGGGTGGATTTGGGGTTTATAATGGTAGGCAAGTATTTAAGTCAGGATATAATATTTTAAATCAAGTTAATAATTATAATATCTTAATGATCTTGGAAATATATTAATTGTTATGTTTGAAATTATTCTTTTTAATAAACAAGTATGTATTTTTAATCATGTCGCTATGTTTAGTTATGCTTGTAGCATATGTTTATATATAATTTAAGGGGACAACTGCACTCTGAGATACAGGTTAATATCTAGTTCGAAACTTTCCATGTGATGACGGAGTAAGAATACAATTCGCCACCATCATACCAGTGAGTGATCGTAAAAGTCGACTAAGAGATATAATATGCAAATGGTATCTATGCAAGAGAAGGAAAACTCGAAATAAAACCTTACACCACAACGTTTGCGCGGTATAATAGATCAATTTCACTTCCATTATAGAGGAGGCTGGAGACTAACAGTGGGCTAACATATGTGGGCTGACATGATGATGAGATGATTAGGTCATCATTTGGATATAGAAGTCTTTATGACATAATTCTATTTGTTTATTTACCAATTTTGTATTATATCTATTTCTAGTGCTCGTAAACTTTAAGCATTACTTTCAAATTATTGACAAGTAAATATATGTAATATATAACATTTGAAATATTAGGTTTATTTAATTAAATTTTCGGTGTCGCGACGGAGTAAGAATCACCACCATCTCACTTATGAGTGATCGTATGAGACGACTAAGGGATATAAAACGCATATAACATCTATGCACGATAAGAAAAGTTCAAAACAAAACCCTATAACCTCTTGATCAGCGGGGTATAGTAGGTCGATTTCCCTCCCATTGTGAATGAAGCCTGGGCTTAGGCCCAGCAGTGGGACATATATGAGTTGAGATAATCATGATTAAATTTAGTTGTACAATCCAATAGGTGTGTGTTCGTATTCGTATCCCACTTGTGACAATAATTTTTCGCTCGTAATCGGGAAAACCCCAAGTGTAGTTCGTGGATAAAATACATTATAGAAGTTTAATACAATTCTAACTACAAAGTTTGAGTATTAAGCCTGTACGATATGTAAACATTGTCGGGTAGATGGCATACGTCTCCTTTAAAGACGAAAATATAATACGATGCGAGAATTGTATGTCCTGCAATAGTTTACGGTGGTGTAAGTGGCAGCAAGATTGGGACGGATTTCCAATAGGTGTGTGTTCGTATTCGTATCCCACTTGTGACAATCATTTTTCGCTCGTAATCGGGTTATTATAAATAATTAAGCATATTAAATGATAAATTTTAGTAATTTACATTAGAGAATTTAATACAATTGTAAATTAAAAAAATAAATTTTATATTTAATTATAGTAGTAGTTTTCCGTGTGGTGACGGAGTAAGAATACTATTCACCACCCCATATCTTACCCGTGGGTGATCGTACGAGACGACTAAGGGATATAAAACGCATATAACATCTATGCGAGAGAAGGAAAACTCGAAAAAAAACCCTACACCAACACGTCTGACCAGCGCGGTATAGTAGGTTAATTTCCCTCTCATTACGGAGGAGGCCCGAGCCCAACAGTGGGACATTTATGGGCTGTGATGATGATGATAATAGTGGTAGTACCACACTTTTGCTATCTAAAACCATGGGCTGGTCCGTCCAGGATAGTATAGCTATAATATAGCTGTCCCCCTGGTATTACAAAGGTCCATGGGCGGCAGTAACACTTACCATCACGAGTTTTTTTTTTCTTTTACTATCAGATCTACTGCTTGATCGTTTGCCACCAAAAGCAATAAAAAAAAATGATATCCAACTTTATATTAATAAAAAGTATTACTTAAATGAAATTAATAAAAAGTAACTACTGTAAAAAAAAAAATGTAAACCGACTACGTGAAAGCTATTTTTAATATCATATCGACCACAGCGAAGATTCACGTAAAAGGAATTATATCCATATGTTTATATCATACGTCCTTGTAACGGTAATATATTATTCAATGAACTATTTACATTAAGTACTTTATGTTTTCCATGTAATGACGGAGTAAGAATACAAATCACCACTCTATATTTTGCATATGGGGGTCGTGAAAGACGGCTGAGAGATGTAAGTACACGCAGGTGTAATAATGAAAAATATATCTATCTGCTATACCTATCGTCACGAAGCTTCGTGCAATGAGGCGATACACGCAGATGTGACCGGTCATTATCGGCTATCGTAGCGAACATTCGGGCTTCGTGTGCGTTATCGCCTGGTTGGCGATAAGTCAAAGGCTTTTAGCGCGCTAATATATCGCGCTCTGTGGTCACACTAGCGTTGTTCATTTCAGCGGGAATTTTCGATGTGTTTAGACGCGTTCGAGGGTCTCCAGTTAATCAATAAATATGGAGTGGAGCAGTTTTTACACCATATTGAAACAGCTGTAAGAGTAACAATAGGTAATGATATACTAGAGCAAGTGGATGAATTTGTATATCTTGGATGTGGATTTAGCCGAGATGGAAGGTACACCACTGATATAGAGCGAAGAGTGAATGCGGGAAATAGAGTGAACGGAGCGTTGGGGCAACTTCTCGGCAGCCACCACCTCAGCCAGAAGGCACGTGTAGCAATTTAAATGTAAAAATGACAATATGTGAGTGCCCTCGCAGGGTTTATACATAATGGGCGCCTGGGGCGGCGTAAGCGTGAATATTTGCGCCTGATAACTACTAAAACAGCAAAGGGAAATTTTTTTGGTCCCATCAAACACTGTGCGCTGGTAACAATGACTCGTTTAAGCAGATCATTGCCAATACAAAAAAAAACAAGAAGAATTGTTCTCTATCTAGAATTACTATCCAACGTGCCAGCGTTACTAGCGTTCCTGACGCGTTGACCACTCGCAATAGATTAGGTATTTGACAAATCTTTTCGATAAATAAATTATAAGTATTATTTATTTAAAACTAGCTTCTGCCCGCGGCTTCGCCCGCGTAAAAGGTTACTTGCCTAAAGTTTTTGATCCCCTATTTTTATTTTTGACCGTCGGTAATACAGTGCAACGGTATTACAATACTCAGGGTTGGAACTTCATTACTGGACTGCTAGATGGCGTTGAAGAAGCTAGATTTTGAGATTTTTTGACAAACAATTTTTTTATTTTTCATATAAAAAATTTTGATTTTTTTTAATAAAAAGTATCCTATGTTACTTTTAATACCTCGAAGAATATGTGTACAATGTTTCATGATGATCGGTTGAGTAGTTTTAGCGTGAAAACGTAACAAACAAACTTACATTCACATTTATATATTAGTAGGGATATCTAAAAGAAATAATATGTACATATATAACATATAACACTTGCTGTGTGGCAGCGGTTACGAATACTACCAACCCTTACTTTGCTCATGGATGTCGTAAAAGACGACTAAGAGCTTTATATCGACCTGGGCTAACTGCATCTGATACCGTTGGGTCAACAATTACATTCCTAAGTAGGGTTAACGTCTGGCAGGCGGTCACTCATAAAACTATTGCCAATAACTTTTACAATATGTACTATGAAAGAAGATTACATCTACATATTGTATCGATCCCAACTGATTGGGATAAGAGTAGGAGAATGATGATGTAAAAGAAATAATTAATCTCCGCGTGGTGACGGAGTAAGAATATTTTTTTTTTTTTAGTTGTAGGATCACGCTATTTACAGTTTTCTGTCTACAGCCGCGGGACGGTCAGTCCGGGGTAGTACCACACTCTAGTAAAAGATCGACATATGAGTAATGGCAATGTGTTTCTATGCTTCGTTCGGTTAGCGAGAGAGTCGGAAGTTCGCCTAGGTGTGTTGAACACTTATCAAGCGTGCTGCTTATTCCTTTGCCGTCAAAAGCAATAAAAAAATAACAATTTACGTTTATGATATCATTATACAATTGAAATAAAACTATTTTTTTTACGGATTTTATTGCAATTGTGTTTGATTTACCCGACGTTTTGAACACTGTTCCGCATTCATGGTCACGACAGGACTAATCTACTTGCAGTATGAAAGTCATAGCGCTCAGTAACAACTGCAGCAGGCTAATTCATTTCAAAGCATGCGCGTATGTAAAAGAAATGATCGAAAACGACTTAGTTTTTAAGTAATATAGGTGAATTACTGAAATTGTTAGCATTTAATATGCTTAGTTATTTATAAATACCCGATTACGAAACGAAAAATGATGTCACAAGCGGGGTTCGAAGCCGCACCTATTGGGAATCCGGCCAACAACCAACCAACCAACCGTGCTGCCACTTACACCATCGTGAACTATTTTAGGACATGCAAATTTCGCTTCATATTATATCTTACGTCTTCAAAGTGACATATGCCATCTATCGGACAATGTTTACACTTTACACATTGTATAGACTTAATACTTCAAACTTTATTTTGTAAGTGGCAACACGGTTGTGCCGGATTCTCAATAGGTGCGGGTTAGAACGCCGCTTGTGACATCATTTTTCGTTTCGTAATCGGGTATTTATAAATAATATAGGTGAAACACAATATGGCGTCTAACCCCTCTCTAAAATAAGCGGGCAATTAGCCTACAATAGCAAGGCGGTCAGAGAGGTTAATATATTCCTACGTCCCCTTCACTAGCAGTGGTTTATCTGCTTGCGTTTTATCTGCCTGTGCATGACTAATTATGCGCAGGTGAAAAGAGTGGGATGAATTGTAGAAACAATTGATTTAGGTAATATTAAAATTAATTAATATGAAATAATAATACTAAGTAGTAGTAAATAATAATACTAAGTAGTAATAATACTAAGTAGTATTATATCAGTGTGATGATGGAGTAAGAATACAATTCACCACCCGCTATCTTACACGTGGGTGATCGTAAGAGACGACTAAGGGATATAAAACATATATGCAAGAGAAGGAAAACTCGAAACAAAACTCTATACCAACACGTCTGACCAGCGTGGTATATTAGGTTAATTTTCTTCCTATTATAGTAAGCTTTTTTTTTTTTTTTTTTTTTTTTTTAAAATAAGACACCTCCCTGCACTAAGGAAAATAATCCTTGTATCGCGGGGGACTTTACAAACATGCAATTAACGCAGACAATTATGGAGGAGGCTCGAGCCCAACAGTGGGACATATATGAGCTGAGATGATGATGATGAAGAAATATAACAATTAAGTAATGCCGTGTGGTGATTGCCGTGACTGTACAAAGCAACTTTTCCTTCCTCATGTGTTCCTAAATTAATTAAAACATACAACAAAATACTGCACAAGTCGCGTAGTGGTTAAGATACCTTCCGTGCCAGTGTCATAGGTTCGATTCCCACGCTAGACGATACTTTGTGCGATCCACACTGTTGTCCTGAGTTTGGGTGCAACGTTAATTGCATGTTTATAAAGTCCCCCGCAATACAAGGTTTATTTCCTTAGTGCAGGGTTGGAGTTTTAAAAAAAAAACTTTATTCTTATTCAATCACCGTACAATCATTGAAATAAATTAAGCAATTACATCTTCTCCTGTACCCCATATAAGGTCCAATATTAAGCACGGATCTATTTTGCAATTCAAGTATTATATTTCCTTAGTGCAAGATGGTGTCTTTATAAAAAAAAATCCCAACACACTAATAAAGTAGGTATATTGTACTCATTTGCAAAAGGGGTTTGACTTTCGTCAATGTATTAAAATTATATTGCGGAAATCATGATTACAGATACTCGTAGCTATAAAAATAATTAAATATTTTCTTGCGATAACTTTAATATCTTTTAATCTAGCGTTTAAAAGTTACAACCTGTTAATTTTCAATGTCCAAAATAAAAATTATGCAGAAATATTTTTGTTATGTGAACATAAATATAAAATATTTTTTAACATAACGTTTAGTCTCGAGAGAATTTTCATAATTCTCGCTTAAAATATTAAAAAAAATCTGGAAAATAAAATTGATATAAAACGTCAGACGTCATTACAAGTTATTTTGTGTTGTAACAAAAATCTTTATCCAAAAAAAAAATCCTGTTCCGATTTTTCATTCACACAAATATCCTGTACTGATTTTACTTATTCCAACTTGACAGATACAAGTACTTAGCTCTAAAACGTATGATAGTTCTTATATTCGTAGCGACTAGTCTACGAAGTCATCGCATATAGTTACGAATAGTTGTTAGATGTTTATTCTTGTTTTATTTTTATAAAAACGAAATAATTATCAACATAAAATAATAAGTCCTTTAAATACTATATGTATACTACATTTTTTTTTTCTATATCATTGAAACTTTGGCAATGGCGCGCCTGATGTTAAATTATACAATTTACTATTTTACTAATGTTGTACATATTATATTAATTAACCTTAACTTAATATTTTCAATGATACTTTAATAGACAATAGATATAACAATAAACAATACTCACTAGCTTTCATTTAAAATTACAATCCTTATAAAAAGAATTCCTTAGGTACGTTTAATGTTTTTTTTAAGCTTTTTTTAATCGTAAACCTGTAAAGTTATACAATAATTTATTCCTGGGTTATTTTAAAAAAAAACATCCACTACTCTTAAAATACAAAAGATAGTAATACTAATTTATAAATACCTATTAGCAATTAATAGCATATCAAAAATTAAATAAAAGATTAGTAAATTAAAATACTTACGTAATATAATTAGCTAACTTCAAAAACACACTCCACAAAATTGGCGCGAACTTTGACACATAACCTAACCTCTTTGAGGGCTCAACACACGAGCTCACGATATCGGGACTCTGACAGGAATAGTACAGGAGCTAACGGGATCGTAAAACTCCTTACTGAACTCACAAGGCACCATAGAGTTATTTATAAATGGAAGGGACTTCGATGCAGGCTATTTATTTGAGAATCAATTAGTGTATGATCTTTAGAATAACTAAAACTTATTGTCGCTATCGCTTCTCAATACTTTTATATTATGGTTTTTGATACATGAGAGTATTGTGAATCCTCATTCAGAGGAGTTGCAATGGCAATAAAGTATAATACCGAGATATAGCCTAGTCTGTTAATATTAAATTCTTACTATGATCACCGAATTTTTGCGAATATTATGCTACTATTTAAAAAAAATCGTAAAAATCATTAATAAAATCAATTAAATTATCTATGAATATAATAATTTAGTGTCAGAGTCACAGTTAGAGAAGAGAATTATTATAATATAATTATCTGTATAGTGATGGTCTAAGAATTAAATCGAAAAGTAAATATTCATCATCTCAGCTCATATATGTCCCACTGTTGGGTTCGAGCCTCCTCCATAGTAGAAGGGAAATAGACCTACTATACCACGCTGGTCAGACGTGTTGGTATAGGGTTTAATTTCGAGTTTTTCTTATCTTGCATAGATGTTATATGCATTTTATGTCCCTTAGTCGTCTCTTACGATCACCCACGGGTAGGGTAAGATATGGGGTGGTGAATTGTATTCTTGCTCCGTCACCACACGGACAAAGTAAGTATTAAGACAATGGTAAATTATAAAATGATATTACTAAAGACTTAATATTATATAAAATCTACTGTAATTTCGTGACCCGCAAGGTACATACAAGTTAATATGAAGGACTAACAAAAAAAGATATATCCCTGTGGTGACTGAATAAGAATTCGATTCGGAACCCCCTTTCGTATCTGTCGACATTGTAAAGTCGACTAAACGATATAATATGCATATTTTAACATCTAAGCAAGAGAAGGAAAACTCAAAATAAAACACTTTATTAACACGTCTAACCATCGTGTTATGGTCGTTTAATTTTCATTTTGTGCTGGTATATGCTGGGCTCAGCATATAAAAAATAACTTAACATTTATTAAAAAAATAGATAATTAAAAAAAACGACACCAGTAATAAGATTTGATATATAAAACATAATTATAGTGACTTATTATAGCGATTGTGGTTATGACAAAAAAAATGTGTTCTTAAAGCACTCGTTACTGTTTTTAGCCCTAGAAAAACAATTATCACATAATACCAGATATAAAATTGATGGTTCATCCATCATTATCATTCTCCTACTCTTATCGCAATTACTTGGGGTCGCTACAATATGTACTTTTCTTTTATAGTACATATTGTAAAAGTTATTGGCAATACTTTTATGACCGGCCGCCTGCCAGACGTCAACGCTTCTTGGGTTTACGATTGTTGACCAATCGGCAACAGATGGAGCTGGCCCAGGTCGTTATAAGGCTCTTAGTCTGCTTTTACGACATCCACGAGCAAAGTAATGGTTGGTAGTACTCGTATATTGATGGTTCGTCCAAAGTCTTTCAAAATGAACATTGACAGAAAAATACTCATGTTTTTAAACTAGTAATTAGTAATATCTAGGTATTTAGTTCTTTGTTTCAACATGTGCCTTTTGATATTAAGACATTATTGTCAACAGTTTTTTGTTCGTAAACGTTTTCGTTGAACTTTATAACGTCTAGCATTAGCATCAAAATTCAATTGTAAGTTATATAAATAACTGCAAAATGTTTAGTTTATTTCTTAATCGTTTTACCGCTAATAATATTACGTTAAGATTGAATAGATGAAAACTGAATCGAGTTTATAACTATAGGAAACTGTTGCCAAGTTTGTGAATTAACATTCGTAGTAGCAAACATTTTTTACTAATGCTTACATTGCTCGTAAATGTCGAAGACGATGCTGTGGAAGATGAAGAAGGAATATGCATATAAATTTTATACAAGAGAAGGAAGACACAATATAAAGCCCTATGTCAAGTCAGCTGACCAGCGTTCTATTGCAGGTCAATTTTCTTTTATACGGAGAAAGCCTGTATCTAGCAGTAAGATATATATGTAATCAAAAGTATACATAGCTAATAAATATTATAAATTACATACGCATAGGTGTGCCTAGGCGTAAATTAATGGAGTTAAGAATTTTGGCAAACGATGAAAACTAGCCACAGATATTTCCTATAGTGGTAGGACCACGCTGTGGACAGTTCTCTGTCTATAGCCGCGGGCCGGTCCGTCCGGGGTAGTACCACACTCTCGCAGAAGATCGACGTCTGAGTAATAGCAGTGTGCTATTGCGCTTCGTTCGGTGAGCGAGAGAGCCGGAAGCCTAACTGGGGTGGGTTCAGGGTTGTATTGGTAGGCAGTGGCCTAGATATAACCTTAGTATTGCAAAAGTTCATGGGCGGCAGTGACACTTACCATCAGGTGTGCTGTCTTCTCGTTTGCCACCACAAGTAATAAAAAAAAAGATGCTTTTCTGATGCCGGGCGTGCCATCAAAGACAATGATCGGGTACCGGTGGCCCGCTCACACGGCGAAGGGAGGCCCTTTGCAGGGTGGGTCTATGGGGTTGCGCGCCGCCTCTTTCGTCGCCCCGGACCGATTTAGCGGGGCGTGACCACTCCATGGCACACCGCAAAAAAAAAGTTGCTTTTCTGATAAGTTTTAAGAATATGCTGTATGTAACTGTTTTGCTGCGTAAAGTTACATAAAAATTCTACGAAATAAATATCGTACAATTTGTTTTTATTATTTTCCGTATGGTGACGGAGTAAGAATATAATTCACTATACTTGTCTTGCTCGTGATTATAGTAAAAGTTAACAAGACATAATAATGCAATAAAATCTTTGAAAGACAAAGACTTTGAATAGCCCTGTACCTACCAACCCGTCTGATCAGCATGGTTGCAAATTAAAATGTGGCAAATTAAATTTTCTTTTATTCTAGAGGGGCTCGATCCCAGTAGTAGCACGCATATGAGCTGCAATGAATGAAATTTATTTAAAATTAATATGACTTTTATTAACAATATTATTTATATAAACTATCTTATTGTTTTAACTGAATGCAAAGATTTCGTTTATTTGTATTAAAACACATTTTATGAGGCGCCGAAGAGATCGTCTTCTGATATTCGATCCCCGGAACTCTAATGCTTGGCCTTATGGCCACGTACTATTCCGTTCCTCAAGGCGGTGGAAGGAGGTGTGCATAACGGCGTCTCCTTCTCTCCGGTGGCCGGCGGCAGAGCGAGTCAGCGGACGCAAGCGCCTTACGTTCCCGCTCAGCAGTCTTTTTACTTGACGTGGCACTGGGACCCCTAGGCAGCGCATACCTCCATAATGTGATGCGCATCGTCTACTGGCGCACCATAATCGTGACTTCCTGGAGCTCTTTCTCTTCCGATTCTGTGCAGGTACTTACCGAAGACCCCGTGTCCGGTAAGCACTTGCACCATCCTAAAGCTTAGGCTGCCATGCGTTCAATTAATCCAGTGCTATAGATGCGGTGCAACACCTCCACAGGCTCCAGTTCTCTTCATCGGCGAATGACTTCACTTCAGGCCACTTCCAGTGCTCTGTCCAGTTCCCTTACGGAGACTTTGCCCCGCCGTCGGCCCGCACCGCTACGGGCAGCCAGGAGGCCTCCGCCAGGGTCTCAGCTACAAGTGGCCAAAGCGGGTCGCCTGCCAGCAATGTCGCCACGATCCATGACACTGTACGGTAGCCCCTAATAGCACTCACCGCCATGGTCCTCTGTGGAAGTCGCAGAAGGGCAATGTTGCGGGCGGTGAGGGAATCCGCCCAAATAGGGGCACCATACGCGCCATAGACCGTACAACTCCAGCGTATAATAGCTGACAAGACGACTCGGGACTGCCAGTGTTTAGCAGAAGCCTACCTAGCGCTGCGGCTGTCTTGACGAGCCTTGGAACGAGCTGGGCAACGTGTGGCCCGAAATTCCACCTAGAATCAAGGTGCAGCCCCAGATATTCCATCTGGGCCCGCACCGGACGGCGACTCCAGGGCGGGGAGGTTTATATCGGCCTGGGCCAACTGCACTTCAGGCCGTTTGGTTAACTAAACTTGATGCTGTTTGGTCAACAATACATTCACAAGGAGGGTTGACGTCAGGTAGATGGTCGGTCATAAAACTATTGCCAATAACTTTTGCAATATACATGATGAAAGAGGAGTACATATTACGTCAACTACAAAACACATTTATCTCATAAAATCTCATTAATTCTCATAAAATTAGTTAATAAAACCAAATAGTGTATATTATTAATTTTAATACGCTACCATATAAAAATGCTACACAAAAAATTTAAAAACTGCTGTAAAATGAACATAAATGGATCGTGAAAGCTTTTAAAACTGTCAAAGAAGCGACGACGGCTCTCGTCAATATATATTTTTTATTTGACAAGTTTTTTTTGCGACAAGATATTTTACAAAATGTTTACAAATATGTATAGGTAAGCTATATTTTTATAAATCATAGAATGAAGAAATTCTACGGTATATTTTAAGACTAATAAAAGTTATAATAAATCGAATTGAAAATTATGAAGTAAAGAAGGAGTCTATTTGACTTGAAACTTCTATAATCGCTTCGGCTTCGTGCCGCGTTTTTTTTAATTTTTTTTTAATTTGTAAAATGTAGTTTTTTTCTAAGAAAACGTTTTCGGATTACTTTATCAAATTTTGACTTTCTTATTTTACAGTGTTATATAATTACAGGCTGACTATGACAATTGTGACGGACATAGTAACTTGTTTAAATTTAAAAAATCATTACTAATTTAATCTTTAAAAGCAAACCTTTAGGAATCCGGCCCAACGGTGCTGCCACTTACACCATCGTGAACTATTTTAGGACATGCAAATTTCGATTCATATTATATCTTACGTCTTCAAGGTGACGTATGCCATCTATCGGACAATGTTTACACATTGTATAGACTTAATACTTCAAACTTTGCAGTTAGAATTGTATTAAACGATGACACAACCTTAAGGTTGTTGTTATTCAAATTACTGAAATTTTTAGGAATCCGGCCCAACCCCGCTTGTGGCATAATTTTTCGTTTCGTATCGGGTATTTATAAATAATTAAGCATATTAAATGCTAAAAATTGCAGTAATTTGAGCAAACCTTTAATTAACATTATACCAACATCCAATAATAATAATGAAAATATCTCAATTTAATCTATCTTTAGATCAAATACGCAATTACAAAAGCTGTATTAAAACTTAGTACTTCATCATCTCAGCCCATGTCCCACTGTTGGGCTCGAGCCTGTATTCTTACTCCACCACCACACGGATGTAGGTTGACTTACTTTAAATGCCAAGTCATCATCCTAAGTCATCATCATCATAATCATAATCTCAGATCATATACGTCCCACTACTGTACTCGAGCCCCCTCCACAATTGGAGGGAAATTGACCTTCTATATACCATGCTGGTCAGACTTGTTGGTATTTTTTTTTTTGTAGTGGGCTATGGTCTGGTCACACCCACGCTTAATCTGTCCAGGGTGACAGATGAGGCGGCGCGCGACCATATAGACCCGCCCACAATGTACCTCTCCACGCCGTGCGAGTGGTCCACCGGAACCTGGTTCCGTCGTCGGTGGAGATTTGTTGATATAACGATATTTTTTCGAGATTTTCTTCTCTTACATATATGTTTTATATTAGACTGGACCAAAAAAGACGAACAATTTTTTTTATTAACGGTACTGTGAAAATATTGTTCATGATGACAAAAGAAAATTATTCTGAAAACTTGAGCCCTTAATATTAATATTAAGAGGTGCATCATTATGATTATCGATTTTTGAACAGCTACTGAATTTTTCACACAAAATTCGGACATCATGAATTTTAAAACTTTTTTCCATTTCATATCTTTGAAGGAAATTAAATTTCCTACAAATAAGCTCTCTTAATAAATTAACGTAGGACGAGCCGTTCCCTTGTAATCAAGCCTTAAACATTGATATACTTTTTTAATTTTTAATTTGGATTCTGGATTTTTTAACCACTATAAATATCAATATTTTTATATAGAAAATAATTATTATTAAGTAAAATTTTATGCTCTACAAAAAAGGTCTCTTAACATTTTTTATCAAATTCACTCATTTCAAAGTTATTCGACTTTAAAAAAAAAATATACGTTATTCCTTGTATTCTTAGTCTGTTACTTACACGGGAAAATAAACCTGAGTAATTATAGTAAAGTTATAATATACTATAACAATTTACTTAAATCAATAAAAATAATAAAACAAAATATATAAAATACAAAGAAAAATTATTATTATTATTTTATATTATACATTTTATTTCAGTCCATATAGAATAGGTGTTAGTAACAATTTTCTTATAAACTAATGTTAGTATATACGTATTATTTTAATTATTGCGGGCATTTATTCATCTAGTATTATCTGAAGCCTACTTTTGCATATATAATATATATGTTGAGCACGAGCTTAATAGCGAATAGTTTGCCGATTTCCTAGTTTTAAAGATTTCTTTTGATGTGACTGGTGTCCCCTAGTCGACAGTTGCAAGACAAGTCGGGGTCAAACATTATATTCTTAGCGCATAACCATATGGTCACTGCATTAGCCATGCACATTTATTTATTATTCATAATACTTATTTAGTTAATTTCTTAGTAAACTAAAGATGACACATTAATATCAATACAGACTCGTTCGCCACATACCCTAAGGCAATAAAAAATAAAAAAAAACACATCATAACTCTTCGCTTATTAAAAAACTAACCGTTTCATCGATTCGAATTTCGAATACTACCGTTTAAAAAAAGAAGCGTGTTACAAGTGCGTCGACGCATGCGCGCTGTGACGTTTTATTATTGCTGCACTTGCGCGCCACGTGTGCGCACCCGCCATTTGTTATAATGATCATATCTTTTTGTGTAAATAATAATCGTAGAAAGACTTTTACTTTTTCTTATAACTCGTTATTTATGTTATCGTTATTTATGTTGGATTAATAATTTATTTTTGAAATGAAAACTTAAGGCGCGTTGTCATGAGTAAGCAGAATACATATTACGTCGTCGCAAAGTAGAATAATTAAAAAAAATTACAGTACGCCGGCAATATATATTGTACATCGATATTTGAAAAGATGCATTCGGTTAATTTCGTCTTCACAGAGAATTGTCTTTGTCGCACATTATCTGTAGGTATGACATTTGTCAATCGTTGTACAAATGCGAGATAGGGTAGTTGCGGGCTTTTGACGGGAATTTGAAACGTCATGTGGTGCTCTTGTATTATATTCGATATCTTAGTGTTTAACGTGCCATATTAGATAATTTTGATGGCATTTTATGTAATATGATGCGGCGGAACTATTGGGATGTAGTGAATATCATATAAAAATGCTTTACAACGTTTTCGTTTTCCATCAAAATTCCCACAAGATACCATTACCAGTGTGGCCATTGCACTGTTAATAGTGACAATTTGACTTAGACAATGACTAACTTGAAAGACTAAAAACGTGAAAATATTTATAACTTGACATTGGCACCAATAGCTCGTATAAGTAGCTGATTGCCAATAGAAGGGTAGTTGCGTCCAGTCAAAAATATAGATATAGAATTAAAATTGCAACAATTACGAAAGCTTGTAGAATAAATATATTTTATTTAATAAGACAAAGTTTAATGTTTTACGTATGTTGACGGAGTAAGAATACAATTCACCACTCTCTATTTTACCCGTGGGTAATAAGAGATGACTATTGGATATAAAATGCATATAACATCTATGCAAGTGTTTAACCCTAGATTAGGGTTATTTTATAATGATTTTGCAATAAAACAAGGGTTGCCTATTTGGTGACTCAACAATATGTATTCTGTTCTACAACTTATCTTACAATTTTATTATTACTATAATTGATATACATTCAAAAAATAAATTAAAATTAAATTCTATTCTATTCTTCGATATTCAAATCTAACCGGCCAACAACTGCCAGTGGCTCTCGATCGGGTAGGTATTAAACCTTCATACTGAAACAAAACTCGAAACGAAACCCTATACCGTCACGTCTGACCAGCGTGGTGTAGTAGTTCAATTTCCCTCCAGATGGCATAGTGGTTAAGATACCGACCTTCCGTGCCCCAGTGCCGTGGGTTCGATTCCCACGCAGGACAATACTTTGTGTGATTCACAAAGTGTTGTTCTGAGTCTGGGTGTAATTTGTCTGCGTTAATTGCATGTTTGTAAAGTCCCCCGCAATACAAGGTGGTATCTTATTAGAAAAAAAAAAATATAGAGGAGGCTCGAACCCTACAGTAGGACATATATGAGCTGAGATTATGATGATGATGATAATTGTTTTAACAGGTCCTAATATATACCAAACTGTTAGAGCTTCGTGGCATTTCGCATAGTGACAGTTTTCTACAAAGCACTTTCTTTGGCTTGATATAGGGTTATTATTTTGAGTTCTGCTTATCTTGCAGTGATATAATCTGCTCACAATCCTTATTTGTTTATTACGATACCCACGGTAAATGGGTAGTGATCATTATTATCACAGGGAATCGCTATAAAACGTTAAATCACAGCGAGCCCATCACTAATGTCTACGATACGCGTGTCAAGACATACTCGTATATACAGATATGTCAAGACTTTTGGCGCGAATGTGAAATCGTCATATGGTTGTATTATATATAATATCTTAGTGTTTCAAATTGTTATTTAATTTTGATGACTTTTTTATGTAATTTGATGCGACGAAACTACTGTAATGTAGTAGATATGATATAAAAGTGCTTTACAACGTTTTCCGTTACTACCCGTTACCGTTACCAAACACCACACCAAAATTCCTAGAAAATATTATTAAAAGTGTGACCATAGCACTCTTGATGGCGACGGTTTGACTTATTGACGGACTATAATTAACCTGAAAAGATAAAGACGTGAAGAAAATTATAACTCGATACTGCCAACAATGGCTTGTATTCGTAGTATCGCTGATATTGGCAATATATAAAAAGAGGAAGAAGAAATTTGAATGAATGAAATGAATGATGATGAATAAATTGATTTTATTAACTAAAAAAACGAAAATAATAAGAAAGGAAAACGAAGATTCTAATTGGAACTATTTGGATTAAAAGACTGCCCGATTTCTCAACTGAGCTCTTTTTGATGGCAGTAGCTAAATTTACTTTCATATTTTAAACATTTTTATTTCATTACTTGGAAACACTGATGAAACAAGGTTTTCTATAAATTATTTCATTACCTGGAAACACTGGTAAAACAAGGTTTTATATAAATAAAACCTAGCTAGATCGATTTATTTATATCTTTCCGTGTGGTGACGGAGTAAGAATACTATTCACCACCCCATATTTTTTTTTTACCCGTTGGTGATCGTTCGAGACGACTAAGGGATATAAAACGCATACTACAACTATGCGAGAGAAGGAACATTCGAAACAAAACCCTATACCAACACGTCTGACCAGCGCGGTATAGTAGGTTAATTTCCCTCCCATTACGGAGGAAGCCTGAGCCCAACAGTGGGACATATATAGGCTGTAATGATGATGATGAGATCGATTTATCGCCGCCAAAACCTACTTCGTACTAAACTGCATGACAATCATTGAATATATAAAATTATAAACGAGAAGCACAGATGACGTAACAGATAAAATACTGATCTGCCATGCTTAGTGTCCTGGGTTCGGTTCCCACGCAGGACCATACTTTGTGCTATCCATAAGTTGTAGTTGTGAGTCTAAGTGTAATTTTTCGTTAATTATATGTTTCTAAAGTCTCTAGCAATACAAGGATTATTTCCTTAGTGTAGAGGCAATACTTTTATGATCGGCAGCCTGACAGTACACCTGATGGTAAGTGTCACTGCCGCCCATGGACCTTTGCAATACCAAGGCTATAGCTAGGCTGCTGCCTACCAATTCAAACCCCAAACCCACCCCAGTTGGGTTTTTGGCTCTCTCGCTCACCGAACGAAACACAATAGCACATTGCCATTACTCAGCCGTCGGTATCCTGCCAGAATGTGGTACTACCCCGGACGGACCGGCCTGCGGCTGTAGACAGAGAACTGTCCACAGCGTGGTCCTATATATGTATGTACTATATATGTCTGACGTCAACCCTCTTAGGTTAATGTAATTGTTAACCAAACAGCATCAGATGGAGTTGCCCGAGGTCGATATAAAGCTCTCTTTTACGACATCCACGAGTAAAATAAGGGTTGGTAATATTCTTAGCCGCTACCACACAGCTTCCACTTACAATTGCTATCAAACCCGGAACCCCTTGAGTAACATATGCTAAGCAATTAGACTTAAAAAAACACATTGATTATACAAAAGTAATTAAACCCATGACCAAAATACTAATTAGTTTTATATTTATATATAATATAAAAGTGAAGTTTTAACTGAAAACATATTGAATGATGAATGTATTTAAAGTTTATATTAATTATAAATGTACACTTTATCTAGGACAACATACTCGAGAAATGCTTACACTTGTTGTAAGCATATGCTTGTCAAAGTTTAATTATTCAGTTTTAGTTATTTCCTTAAATCTGTACATACATACATACATATCATCACGCCATATCCCTTGCAGGGTTAGCAGAGAGAGCCAGAGAACTCTATACTTACATACTTCACTCGCTTCCTCAACATTCATAATTCTCTTCATACACGCTCGCCAGACTCTTGACTCCACCTTCCTTCAGTAATACTACCAATCTGGCTAGGTAGGTTAGTCTCGGTTTCCCCCGGTACCTACATCCTTCCACTCTCGCATTGTATATCTTCTTACCATGCGTTCGTTCGGCATTCTTTCCACATGTCCGAACCATCGGAGCATTCCCTTTCGCATCTTTACACCAATACTCTCTTTCATACCTACTCGCTCTCTTACGTCGTCGTTAAAAATCCTAAAATCTGTACTAAGGTTATGTCATCATCATTCTCCTACTCTTATCCCAATTACTTGGGGTCAATACAATATATACTCTTCTTTTATAGTACATATTGTTAAAGTTATTGGCTATAATAATTTAAATGACCGGTTGCCTGCCAGATGTCAACCTTCATTGGAAATGTAATTGTTGACCAAACGGCATGAGATGGAGTTGGCTCAAGTCGTTATAAGGCTCTTAGTCGTCTTTTACGACATTCACGAGTAAAGTAAGGATTGGTAGTATTCGTAGCCGCTATCAAACAGCTAACTAAGGTTATACATTTTGTATAATAATTTATTAAATATGATAATTAATTATATATAATTTTTACAAAAATATAATTGACCGTTGTTTGCGTTGATTAATTAGACAGATTTTGACATTTATAACTATTTTTATCTTAAATGACACTTATGTTTTAAGTTATATTTCTACAAATATATCGGTGAAAACTGCATTCAATATCATGCAATGACTTTTGCTTAGTACATGTACAAGTAAATAGACAGATAAAAAATCAAAAAAGTGCCTCTGTTACTTTAATACATATATTTCTAATACAGACATTCATATTAGTTTTCCTCAATATTTAAAGCAAATTCTAAATAAATGTAAAGCAAAAAAAGTATGGTATAAATAAACGAACTTCGTAACGATTTTTCGAATGATATATGAAATTGCACTAAATCTATACCTAGCATTGTACTAGCAATTCAATAAATATATGTCATCATTCTCCTACTCTTATCCCAATTACTTGGGGTCGATACAATATGTACTCTTCTTTCATAGTACATATTGTAAAAGTTATTGGCAATAGTTTTATAACCGCCCGCCAGACGTCAACACTCCTTGGGAATGTAATTGTTGACCAAACGGCATCAGATGGAGTTGGCCCAGGTCTTTATAATGTTCTTAGTCGTCTTTTACGACATCCACGAACACAGTAAGGGTTGGAAGTATTCGTAGCCACTACCACACAGCATAATATATGTATATTTATTTATTATATTATCCCCTTTATCTATATTTTATATAATAGTATAATTTGACCAATTAAAGCAGATTGCATGGTTAGTTTAACAGTTTACTCTGTATTCCATTTCGTATAGTGTAAAACCCGAATGCCACAATCGGCATCCGATCAAGAGTAAACTACTAGAGTATCTATCACTCTTAACAACTGTGAAAGAAGGGATCCCATGATTGTTACATAGTTCAATATATAGTGAAAGTGTATATAATCGTGTTTGAGAACCATTGATCGTCGCGGTGGTAGATATACTAAATTAATACACTCGTGCGCTTCATGAATGATCAACCGACGGTCGCATCAATTTTATACATATATATAAAAATTTATATCAATATATTCCTTGTGTATATTTTCGGAATTGAAATTTTTCGTGTGGTAACGGAAGATGAATTCAATCATCCCTGATCTTGCCCATGAATATCATAAAAAACGCCTTGGAGATATGATATAAAAATCAATGCCAGAGAAGGAAATGTTGAGGAATCTGTGTGCTGAGATAATGACGATGAAAATTTTATAAGCATGATCGTGATTTTGTTTTTATTGTGTCGCTTTTCTCGTCATTTTATTTTTCAATCTTAATTTTTTTTTTGGTGTTTATGACTTGGTTACTACGACCTTTAAGCCAAATCTTTGTTTATAAATTTTTCATTTAAAGTCATCGTCCGTCAGTATGTCAAATCGTCGCATTCAATACTTCCTGCGCATCAAATTACATAAAGTGCCATCAAAATTATTTAATATAACACTTTAAAACACTAAAATCTACTAAGATTACAACAAGTCAAGTCTACTAAGATTACAGACAAGTCTACTAAGATTACAGAACCATAAAACATTATTTATAATGTCTTGCATTTAATTCAACTATTTGGAAAAAATCACAATATATGCTTTTCTTCCATCGTAAATATTGCAAAAGTTATTGGCAATAGTTTTATGACCAGTCGCCTGCCTGATGTCAACCCTCTTTGGGAATGTAATTGTTAATCCAGTTGAAATGCTATCTGATGAAATGGACCACAATCGATGAAAAGCTCAGTTATACTCATATTTTTGGACAACCACTAGCAATATACGAGTAGAATGTATTCGTAATTGACATCATTCAATATAAACTAAATAAAAATCTTAGAATTATAACACATAGAAACATAATTCTGCGCACAATATTTGATGCCACTAAATTAGTGTCATAAATGTCACCTTACACTTGCACACTAACAGTATTTTTGGCTTCACTTTTTTAAACATTTAAAGTACAGAAATATATATAATATCCTTCTCTGTGTTTTTATTCTAAGATAAAATATTAAATTTGGTGTAAAGATGAGAAAGGGAATGCTCCGATGGTTCGGACATGTGGAAAGAATGCCGAACGAACGTCTGGTTAAGAAGATATACAATGCGAAAGTGGAAGGATGTAGGTACCGGGGGAGACTGAGACTAACCTACCTAGACCAGATCGGTCATGTACTGAAGGAAGGTGGAGTGAAGAGTCTCCGAAACCAGCGAGCATGTATGAAGAGAATTATGAATGTTGAGGAAGCGAGTGAAGTATGCAAGGATATAGTTGGCTCTGGCACTCTGTTCTCTCTGCCTACCCTGCAAGGGATATGGCGTGATGATATGTATGTATGTATGTAAAATATTAATTTAAAAGAATAATCAATTCCGTCCCGCGGTTTGTCGCTCATGCTTTAAACATAGGAGTAAGCACGCGCACATGTGTACACACAGAAATAAACACAATACTTAGTGTTAGTAGTAATTGTGCCACACGCCCGTTACCAACAAAAAGACAACATATATTTTTTTTTACATAAATAAACACCCTTTGAAACTCCGCAGACGAACGCTTTTCAAGATTTTTTTTTATTGTTTACGTAAGAATTTTTTAAAATATATTCCATAATTAATGATTGGTTTGGTTTTTTTTTTGAGATTTTTTTTTATGTTGCCCATAATTGGTCTTCTTCGATTTGATAAAATAAAAATATGTCTACGTATTTAGTCTATGATCCTCTGTATATTAATATGGAGTTAATTTTTTATGCCTTAGTTATAAAGATTTTTTTCTAATGTTTACGCAAGTATTACACATTTGAAATAAAACTATTTTTACGGATTCTATAGCGTTTCTATTTGATTTTTAATTTGCCGACGTTTCGAACATTTTACAGCTTATACCATTTTTTTTATTATATCACTGATAATTTAAATCATCGGCTTTCAGTTGAGCAATGTCTACACTATTACTAGTTTCTTCTATAAATTTTATTAGCATACGAAAACATATATAAAGTACTAATTAATTTTATATTCAAGATATATTTACACATATAAGATTTTCTTAAAAATAATTTAATTTAACACTTTCACCGTCATTATTTTAGCTCTACTACTGGGTTCGAATCGCCTCCAAAATATGAAGGAGCCGCCGGACTGGCAACGGACATGAAGGATTCGGTGGGAGTGGCCGACCCAATGGCGATGGGGAAAAAATACGGTGGGTTATGGAGTTACGCGCCGCAATTGTCACCCCTGAACGTACGGCGTATTAATTACACGACTTTAGGTGGGTTATGGGACCACGCGCCGGCCTTCTGTTGACCCTGACGGAATGGACGGCGCGTGTCCAGAATATAGCCTATTAAAAAAAATAATATAAAGGAAATTGTCTTTTCTTAGTACGCTGATCGCCTGATCAGAATAAAAACCTATACCAACCCAGACAGTTGGTATAGAATATATACTACCATATAAGAATATTTTATTATATGGTGAGGGAGTAAAAATACAATTCACCATCCCCTATCTTAACTGTGGGTGATCGTAAGAGACGATTAAGGGATATAAAACGCATATAACATCTATGCAAGAGAAGGAAAACTCGAAACAAAACCCTATACCAGCACGTTTGACCAGCGCGGTATAGTAGGTTAATTTCTCTCCCATTACGGAGGAGGCCCGAGCCCAACAGTGGGAGATATATGGACTGTGATGATGATGATGATGATAATGATGGTATAAGAATATTCATATAGGTACTGCAAGTGCTCCTACATACACAACTTGCAACTTTAAAACAACGATCCTTACTAATATTATAAATGCCTGTTTGTCTGTCTGTTTGTCGCTCTTTCACGCCAAAATTATTGAACCGATCTAAATGAAATTTGGTACACAGATAGATAGTCTAGAGCCTAATAAAGGAAATAGGCTACCTTTATAATGCAAAAAAGGTTCTAAAGGGGGATGAAAAGTTGCAAGGAAGTATCGTCATTTTTTAAGCCTGAAGTTTGAAACTTATTTTTAGGCTATTGATTAGATATAAATAAATATGACATTAAAATTTTGTAAATAAAATTACTCTTAAGGGGTAAAATAAAAATAGGGGATGAAAAATTTTAGGAAAGTAACCTTTTACGTGAGTGTAGCTGCGGGCAGAAGCTATATTGAATATTTTTATAGCCAATACATTTAGCCATTAGCCTGTGGAGTTCAATATTCACACACATCCTGTTCTTATCCCAATTACTTGCGGTTAACGCAATATGTACCCTTCTTCCATCGTAGATATTACCAAATCTATTAGCAGTAGTTTTATGACCGAACTCCTGCCTGACGTCAACCCTTCTTGGGAATATAATTGTCCAGAGACCAGACTGCACTAGGTGGAATTGGTCCAAGTCGATATAAAACTCTTAGTCATCTTTTACAACATCGATGAGCAAAATAAGAGTTTTTTTAGTGTTCGAAGACACTACCACACAGCAATTAAATTAGTCTATCGAGGTTTAGTCTCGAAATTACAGCCACCAAGACGGGATATTGTCATAATTCCATCGCTTGGCAAGCCGTTCTTATGCAACAAACATCTTCACAAACTTTTACGTTTATAATATTAGTAGGATAGCAGTATAAAAACCACTTAGCTTAATTGTACGTTGAAATACAAAAAAAATATTTTAGGTGAAGAACGAACCTACGACAAGTCCGAAATATCGGTACTATCACGGCGCTATCGTGTACTCTGAATATTTTTTACTAAATTCTAACTCGATAAAAAGAACGAATCTCAATTCAGAAGATTAAATTTAGATACTCAAATGGCCTAAACCCTTCTGGGTAAGCTTATTTTTTTAAAATAACACCCGGCTCTAAGGAAGTTTTACTTAGAACACTTTACAGTGATCATGGTCACGGGAGGACTGATCACTGTAAATGATGATCACTGTAAAGTGTTCGAAACGTCGGGAAATTATAAATCAAATACAAACGCGATAGAATCCGTAAAAGTAGTTTTATTTCAAATGTGTAATACTCGCGTAAACATTAGAAGTCATTAAGTTTTACTTAGAATTAACATTTTTTTACATTTTTCAAGTAAGGAGAACATATTTTGCAATTCATTCAGTAATTATCATCATCATCACAGTCCATACATGCCCCACCATTGGGCTCGGGCCTCCTCCGTAATGGGATTAGAGGATGGGATTAGAGAATTAACCTACTATACCGCGCTGGTCAGACGTGTTGGTATAGGGTTTTGTTTCGAGTTTGCCTTCTCTTGCATAAATGTTATATGCTTTTTATATCCCTTAGTCGTCTCGTACGATCACCTACGGGTAAGATAGGGGGTGGTGAATTGTATTCTTACTCTGTCACCACACATATAATACTATTTTGTGAAAAACTATGGTAGGCATCTACTGCATGGAAATGGAACCCAAGATAATTGACGTGCTTGAACTGTGTGTTAATTACTACGCCATTTATGCACTCAGCGATATTATTACTTAATATTAATATAATACTTAGAATAAAGTAACCGAGTAAAGCTGTGTGGTAGCGGCTACGAATACTACCAACCCTTACTTTGCTCGTGGATGTCGTAAAAGACGTCTAAAAGCCTTATAATGACCTGGGTCAACTCCATCTGATGCCATTTGGTCAACAATTACATGCCTAAGGAGGGTTAACGTCTGACAGGTGGCCGGTCATAAAACTATTGCCACTAACTTTTACAATATGTACTATGAAAGAAGAGTACATATTGTATCGACGTCAAGTAATTGGGATAAGAGTAGGAGAATAATGACTTAGAATAAAGTAACCAGAAGCTCTTCAAATATTTTTAAGACTAGGAAATACTCAAACATAGAATTGACGCATATTAAAAAAATCTTTCTCACGTGTTCACAATGACAGAATCAAATCATAGCCACATGGCCGTTCATTACTCATCTCTTTAACAAAAACTTATACAGAAATAAACTTTAAAAACCCGAAAAATACTAAATTAAACCCCTAACTCTACATTTCCAATTGGAATGACATTTTTGTACAAAAAAATAAAGACAAAAAAAAATTTCAACGTTACGATCTTAACCCATTCGTAGACATGTGGGATAAAAAGTGATTTTTTTTTTCTCCTCCTAAAGTTCAGTAACCAGATATGGATTAAAAACAACAGTTATTTTAGATTTTTTTTTGTCGCTTCACTAGTTTTTAGACGTACAGCTCCAGTTATAATTAAGAGCCACATGTCACTTTAGTGGTGCGTAT
The DNA here is from genome assembly GCA_905163515.2 of Lymantria monacha. Taxonomy (NCBI): domain Eukaryota; kingdom Metazoa; phylum Arthropoda; class Insecta; order Lepidoptera; family Erebidae; genus Lymantria; species Lymantria monacha. Next base: position 4,064,697 of record LR991107.1, on the reverse strand, counting down.
ATAAAAATATCGACACTGTGAGATATCGATAATTTCATAAAATTAATAATGAAAGTAATTTTTCTCTCTGGTGAAAGAGTAAGAATGCAATTTACTAATCCCTATTTTATCCGTGAAGCGTAATTTCTTCGAAGAGAAAGTTCGCATCCGTTGATTTCTGCTCTTTAGCTGCTTTATGAGAAAGAGATGCAAGCAAATAAAATTACTGTAAAAGTAGGGAAACTCGAAATAAAACCCTATATTAACCCGTCGGAATAGCGCTCTAGTAAGTCAATTTTCAGCCTTCTGTGGAGGAGTAAAAATGAGTTGAATAACCCGTCAGAGTAGCGCTGTAGCAAATCAATTTTAAGCCTTTTGTGAAAGAGTATAGATGAGTTGAATAAACCGTTGGAATAGCGCTCTAGTAAGTAAATTTTCAGCCTTCTGTGGAGAAGTATAAATGAGTTGAATAACCCGTCAGAATAGCGCTCTAGTAAGTCAATTTTCAGCCTTCTGTGGAGGATTATAGATGAGTTGAATAACCCGTCGGAATAGCGCTCTAGTAAGTAAATTTTCAGCCTTCTGCGGAGGAGTATAGATGGGTTGAAAAACCCGTCAGAATAGCGCTCTAGTAAATAAATTTTCAGCCTTCTGTGGAGGAGTATAGATGAGTTGAATAACCCGTCGGAATAGTGCTCTAGTAAATCAATTTTCAGCCTTCTGCGCAGGAGTATAGATGAGTTGAATAACCCGTCGGAATAGAGCTCAAGTAAGACAATTTTCAGCCTTCTGTGGAGGAGTACAGAAATGACTTAAGATTTTGATGATTAAAAAAAAATATATGAAAAGGCGGAAGTAGACTGTGTAGAAAATAAGGTAAAACATTGAAAATTCATATTAACTGTTTTGCAAAAAAAAAAAACAATTGCTATAGCAGAAAATTCTTTACAAATATTTATGTCTTACAGCCCAAAAAGTCTCATGTAAACCTATAACACATTGATTAGACAACTGAATATTAGGGTTTATTAAGACATTTTTCCCATCTCGCATTGACATCTGCTGTCACTGTTCAATTTATACCTGTAGATTAGAAGGGGATGGTAGCACACGGTATACTAATTTTACAATGCCACTATGTAGTAAATATTTTTATCGATAAATATAAATTATGTGACTACATCACTAATACACTTGTTTCGTAACATAAATCAAGCAGGCGTACGCTTACGACGTATCGACAATACTACACCACATTTCAGTAATAGTTTTATTCTGTTTATCTATTCAACCTGTAATTACTTTGATGTTGGTATTACTTAAAATATTGTTCCAAATGGAGTTTTGGCGGGAATATGTAAATGACATGTTGCGCTCTTAAATTATAATATTATAATTTTAATGTAATTATGATTATATTACTTATGAATAATATGAAGAAGTAGAGCAGTCTTCTATAAAACTACTTTTATGGATTCAATCATCTATCATCATCATTTTCCTACTCTTATCCCAATTACTTGTGGTCGATACAATATGTACTCTTCTTTCATAGTCCATATTGTAAAAGTTAAATAGTTTTATGACCGGCCGCCTGCCAGACGTCAACCCTCCTTGGTAATGTAATTGTTGACCAAACGGCATCAGATGAAGTTGGCCCAGGTCGTTACCTATGTATTCAATTTTTAATTTCTCGATGTTTTCAACACCATATAAAGTTTTGTATAAGCTATAATTTTCTTTTTGTAGTAGTACTAATAAATTTGTATCAAAATGTGAGTCAAAATGTAGAGAATAACTGATACTGTAGCGGGTAGATATAAATCTCTAAACTAACGATGACTTGTTGGACCATGAACGTTGTAAATTATTCGAAACGTTGGATAATTACAAATGCGATAGAATCCGTAAAAATAGTTTTATTTCAAATCAGTTATGTCCACAAGTTGAGGAGGTTAATTGCTACTAACATCATCATCTCTGATTATATATGTTCCACTGCTGGGCTCAAACCTCCTCCATAATAGGAGGGAAATTCACTTACTATATCATGCTATTTAAACATGCTATTATAGGGTTTTATTACGTGTTTTCCTTCTCTTAATTAAGTTAATACATCGATATAGTTCTGAATAAGGCATAGAAGAACATCAAGCTAAATTAACTGTGATCATCACTCCTCACTCAGGCTACTTTCCACTTTTGAACGTATGCCCCTTCTCATTAATGAGGAAATAGCATCATGTACGTATAATAATATTCATGATTGCCAGGTGAGTTGACGGTTTTCTAGAAGAGAGCGAGGCAGCTGCTTCCTCCTAATGAGAAAATAGGTTGATTTTATTCCACGGGCTCTCTGTACCACGGACAAGTATGGGGTGGCGATAATAGTATTGTTATGCCATTGCCACACAGAGAGATTTATTGATCCATAAAATAATACGAGAACTTAATTGAATTAGGTGATATATGGTGGGCAATGTCATTATGAATATATTTTAAAATGAAGGAAAAAGAGGAGGCAAAGGAAATGTTGATAACATTTCCTTTATTCCAAATTAATACGGAAACGGAAGTCATAAATGATTTTATAAAAATAAAACATATATTGCATCGCTGTAAAAAAAAAAAACAAAACTTAATAATTGCACCGGACACGTCACTCAACGGATATGGCGAATGTTTTTTTTTTTAATAAATTAATAGTCGCATGCGCAACAAATGTGTCTGTTCGTCACTGACTCATTAACGTGGCGAAGATCGTCCGTTGCAATTTTATTTTATAGTTATACCGGAAGATCTGTCAGAATACTTCATAGGTACTGTTAAATCAAATCAAATCAAATTACTGAAATTTTGTATTTAATATGCTTAATTATTTATACAATCCGATTACGAAGCGAAAAATGATGTCACAAGCGGGATTCGAACCCGCGCCTATTGGGATTCCGGCCCAATCGTGCTGCCACTACACCACCGTGAACTATTGTAGGACATGCAAATTTCGCTTCGTATCATATTTTACGTCTTAAGGTGACGGTATGCCACCTACCTGACAATGTTTACACATTGTTATAGGCTTAATACTTCCAACTTTGCAGTTAGAATTGTTTTCGCTTCGTAATCGGGTTGTATAAATAATTAAGCATATTAAATGCTAAATTTCAGTAATTTAAATAACAAGGTTGTGTCATCGTTTAATACACACCCCGCTAACTCAATCTGGAGCGACAGATGAAGCCGCGCGTGACACTATAAACCCCCTTCGCAAAGTACCTCTCCACGCCGTGCGAATGGGTCATCGGAAATATTAACTTGGGCCTGGAGCGCCATCGGCACCTAAATTCTTCACTGATCATAAGTTCCGCTATTGCGCTCGAATCTCCTTCACAACAGGAGGGAAATTCATTTACAATACCATGTTGGCCAAACGTGTTGGCATAGGGTTATACATACATATCATCACGCCGTATCCCTTGCAGGATAGGCAGAGAGAAGAGAGTGTCAGAGAACTCTATCCTTGCATACTTCATTCGTTTCCTCAACATTCATGATTCTCTTCATACACGCTCGCCGGTTTCGGAGACTCTTGACTCCACCTTCCTTCAGTACGTGACCAATCTGGTCTAGGTAGGATAGTCTCGGTCTCCCCCGGTACCTACATCCTTCCACTTTCGCATTGTATATCTTCTTAACCAGACGTTCGTTCGGCATTTTTTCCACATGTCCGAACCATCGGCGCATTCCCTTTCGCATCTTTACACCAATACTCTCTTTCACACCTACTCGCTCTCTAGGGTTTTACTTGGAGTATATCTCTTGCATAGATTTCATCTGAATATTACATCCCTTAGTCGTCTTTTACGATCACCCACGGGCAAGAGATGGAGTGGTAAATTCTATTAGTACTCCGTCACTACAAGGAAAAAAGGTTGACTTTAGTGGCATTTGACGGCATCTAAGTGTGTTTCAGAAAGGTTCTTACGGTCTTACTACGGGAGCTGGTCTGTGTGTTTGGTCCGTGCATTCAAATAAAGGTGTGTTTTAACAAGCCCTGGGCGATAGAAGAGAAGATATTTGACTATATAACTTTTTGTATTGATACCTCTATGTCACTACTTGGGCTCAACAATAATAGCGAATTGTTGTCTATGGTGGCCTGCTTAGTGACTCTTACTTTCCCTCTTTCTCTACAAGTGGCAGACTAAGTCCAGTTACTCGGAACAAAGATAATCTAGTGGTAATACCGGGTAAAAATGAGATATTATGGTACTGACCTCTTGCAATATCAAGGTCACAGTCAGGTTACCTACCGTAAGGTGGAATTTCAACTTCAGACTCTTGAAGTAAGTGGCAAATTCATCATTATCACAGCCCATAAATATCCCAGTATTGGGCTCGGGCCTCCTCTGTATTGGAAGGGAAATTAACCTACTATACCGCGCTGGTCAGACGTGTTGGTACAGAGTTTTGTTTCGAGTTTTCCTTCTCTCGCATAGATGTTATATGCGATTTATATCCCTTAGTCGTCTCGTACGATCACCTACGGGTAAGATATGGGGTGGTGAATAATATTCTTACTCCGTCACCACACAGAAAGTGTGTGTGGCAAATTACTACTAGTCAAATATGAGTTTGGTTCTCGTTCTATTCCGGAGGAAATCATCAATTTATGGTTGGAACTTAAAATCCACACCTTAAGCGGGCTTTTGACAATGGGATGTAATATATATCTTGAGCTATATATTATATCCCGCGATTGCTGTTCACACTGTAAGATATATATATATATATATATATATATATATATATATATATATATATCTTAATGTGTACCTATTTGTAATGATAGACAAGAAAAAAATCGGTTCGGATGAAAAATATATTTTTTTCACAATGAATTTTAAGTTTTTTTTCACATTCCATCGTATTAGGACAGTGCCTTGTAATGATAATTCCATAAAAAAAATACGTCACTTTACTCAGATGAGAAAAGACGCAATCTATTCAAAATTCACGATTATGTGTTCAAGAGTTCAACGACCTCGCGTGGTGAAATTTTTTTTTATGTATCCTATTTTTGTTTTTTTGGCTGTCCTACAAGTAGTAAGAGTAGGGTCCCCTGTCTTTGTTTTCGGGAGCGGTCCACTTCCACCCTGTATATGATAGGGTATATAATATAGGCCATACAATAAAAAATATATCACCATGCTCTTACCCCAAATACATGAGGTTTTATCTTCGTCTCAGCACATATATGTCGCACTGTTAAGCTCGCGCCTCCTCTATAATGAGAGGGAAATTGACCTACCATACCACGCTAGTCAAATGTGGTAAATGATATAGGTTTTTGTTATGAGATTTCCTTCTCTTGCATAGATGTTAGTTATATGCGTTTTATATACTTCAGTCGTCTCATACGATCACCAACGGGTAAGATAGGGGCTGATGAATTGTATTCTTACTCCGTCACCACACGAAAATCTTAAGATCTACGCAATGAATATATAGAGAGATCCCAGATCGATATAAAAAAACTCTTAAGTCATCTTTTAAGACGCTCAGAAGCAATGTAAGGGTTGGTAGTATTCGTAGCCATGGCGGCCATAAGGTATTTTTTTTAATATTGCAATAACAAAAAAAAATACAATAAAACAAATTATAATTGTAATGATTTCGTTTAATACAACACTAAGTAAGTTTAATTTACAATGATTCAATAAAATTACGCACATCGGCGAAGCCACATACATCGATCAAGCATTCGTTCTGACACCTATACGTTAAACGGAACGCAAATAAGAGTCGATTCACACTACACCGCACGGTATCACAACACATCACACCCGCTCGTATACGTTGTAATTAAAAAAAAATAACGCGTCCGTAATAAATATACAAATTGTAAATATTTTTTTGGAGTTTACTCCTTAAGAATCAATTTTCATATAAGGCGCCCGGTATGAGAAAAATTTGAGGAGTAAAATCTAGTGAACGAATGACCTCGTTACGTTTTTGGTGCGCAACCAATTCTGCACACCTTTCACTTTCTGACGTGAGATAATACTTCACTGAATAGTTTTAATAAATGTAAATAAAAATATATATATTATTTTTAGTCAAATGAGCTTTTTTTGCGCCTGTTTTGATAATCGTACTTCAGGAGTAAACTCCAGTCGTGCGTCGGAGCTGACACACACACTTTTTTTTTATTTTGATTCGGCAGCGATGCAGTGTGTATATAACAAAAAAAATATATAAATTATAACAGAAGTGAAACTTCAAAATATTTTTCTTTTGTGTTTAAGTAGTGACTTAAGACCCGCGTCTTGATTGTGAAGTCTTGAGAAAGAGAAATTAGATTTTGCCTTTATCAGTTCGAAAATACAAATATTTTTAAATGCATATTCATTTGGAAACAATACAACAAGAATAATACAATTTTAATTAACTATTTATATTTAAAAAAAAAATATTTTTCTGTCTTTGAAGACATTTAAAATAGGTTTTGGAGAGTATTTTAGAATTATATTGTTACACTGACAGGCTTGATAATATACGTTTCATTTCACGTATTCACACGATATTATATAATTTGTTTTTGAATTATAAGTGAACGGATTATTTATTTTTCGAATGTGAAATTATTTAATATGTGACCTATTATATAATTATAATACGTAAAAAAAGTTCAAAAACTATTGTATCAATTCCAAAATTTTTTAGTTGTGCATATTATTATTAAAAAAAATATATAAATAAATATTGTACTTAAACTGTTTAATGTTGTTTCAGACGTTTTTATCAATGTTTTTTTTTAATCTAATTTATTTCTGAATGTATTTTAATGACTTTGACTATTGCCACAGTTCAACGTGCATTCTTTGTTAAATGTACCAATTTTATACGTAAATGGTAACTGTGTCAATGTAAGCAATTCCAGAACAACGTGATTGTATTTAATTAGATTAATTATAAAAGAATACGGTGGTATATATTATTACACAGTGAATAAAATTTACGATCAAAATAATATCCAATCATTAATTAAATAATAAAAAAACTAAATATCCTTATTTAACAATAAGTGCCTTAAATTGCAGTCATCATCCTATTCTTATCTCAATTACTTGGGGTCAACGCTGTATGTAGTTTTTTTCCATTGTAAATATAAAAATGAACTATAGTTTTATAACTGATTGCTTGCCCGATATCAACCCTCCTTGGACAAGTAATTTTTGAATAGACAGCATCAGATGTTCTTAGTTGTCTTCTATAACATCCATGAGTAATGTGGTAGTATTCGTAGCCTCTTCACAGTATATTCCTTAAATTTCAGTAGACCATTGCATTTATTTGTTCAAAAAAACTAGATATTTATTGGTTATAAATGAAATATTTTTATTAGTAGTTCTGGCTCTACACGATGACTCAGTTGCCAAGGTTTTTAAAAAAGTATAAATATTGTATTATATATACCGTATGTAACAGAGAATGGAGCGGCTGGTCAGAAAGGTGGTAGGTAATCATAGTAGGAACTCATAACAAAAATCTGAAGGGAAAATGCCAAGGGATCATTGAGTCATCCGCTATCTGTAAATGCGACGTTTGTCATACTGTAGCAAACGTAATCATTGATTTATTTAAGTTCTAATGAAATCAAGAAAGTATGAGTATGCAACAGATTATTTTTCATTTACTTGGTACATTTTATTCAGTTTCAAAGAAAAAGCGATGACAAAATTGAAAACTTTAAATGCTTCTAATTCATTAATGAATAGTCATTTTACCTTCAAATTTTTGTTATGTGTTCCTACCATCATTACCTGCCACCCTTCTGACCAGCTGCTGCATTCTCTATTACACCCGGTATATTGATTTAGATTGGTTATTATTTCGATCGTTACACTAAACGATATGTGATTTTTATTATATACATGAAAATATTGTATTTAATTTCTATGTAATTTATGTGAAAAGTATTTTTCAAACTATAAGCTTTAAAAACCTGCAAGAAAACTAAAGTAGGCGGTAATTTAAAGACTCTTTATAGTTAGGCGGATGTGTTGTTAGTATGTTATTTGTATTTATAGCTATTAATATTTAGTAAAAATAATTAAATTTTACTGTGATACAATTTTCAAAATAGACAAGAAAATTTTACTGCGGAAAATAATTATATAAATGTGACATAACTACAATTCTAATGTATACATTATATAATCCCAAAGATACTGCGAAATCGAATATACATTATATAGTCATTTTACATTTCTACATTAAGTATACATATTATAAATGTGTGATATGATTATTTCCACCCCTCCAGATACCTAACGTCGACAAAAAAAATATATATAACAAAAAAAAAAATCAAACACTCTTTAATATATATTTATAGTAAATGCAAAAATTGAAAAAAAAAATGCACGAAAATCTAGACAATGTCCAACGAAAATTAAATATTAGAGTAGTCTTATAGGGATTTTTAACGACTAAGTATTATTATTATTATTATTTTTTTACTAATTTTTTTTTCTACAAGATGAACGATTTAATATGCAAGATTTATGAGAACGTTTACACTCGTCTAAATATGTTACCATTATTTTTTTCAAAAAAAAAGAGGATTATTTTACAAATCGCGATAAATATTTACATTCTAATACTTAATTTATAAACAATTCCTGGGAATCATAGCGTAATAAAAAAAATACGGTACCAATATAAAACCATGGCACGCCATTTTAAAAAATAAAATTATAACTTTAACATTTAACATCAGATCATCGATCACAAAAGTGTATAAAAAAACAAAAAATAATGCAGTTTGTATTTTGAAAAAAAAAAACTATGTTGAGATCCTTTTTTTTATCTGTATGCACAAAAAAGGTGCCGAAACAACTGAAACGCTTAGCGTATAATTATATAACTTAGTTAACCACATCAATAGTTACTAATTATTGTTCTTATTACTTGTATATTACAAATAATGATTAAAATATTTATTTTTTAAATATTAAAAATTGATATGGACCTTTTAAGGTTTATTTATCGTTGAACCAATGTTTATTCGCGTAATCCATTCCATCTAAAATCATTCTAACACTTATCTTATATAATATTACTAACAATTACAACTACCTCAGCTACCAAAAACTAAGATAAATTTATATATATATATATATATAAAAAAAAATCGTAAAACCTATAATACTTGAAAACCCCGTTAAAACCGGGTCAATTAAAAAGTAAACGCGACAAAAAAAAAAACAAAAAAAAAAACAAAAAAAAAAAATATATTTGGTTAACACTAACTTACAATTCCTCATAGAGATCGTCCATATTTTTTTTTTGTATTGTAAAAAACTCCCAACATTGAACACATTACACTTTCTAAGAACACCATTTCTAATAATTTGAAATAGATCTACACCCGTAATTATAATAGTATTATATACTGTGATAATAAACGACAAACACTGCCAGTGTTTGTGTAAACAATTTTACACTTGAAATATTCACGTTACACTTGATACACTAAATACACTTGATACACTACGATTAAGTAGATATTACACTGACTACGCCCGCTACGTATCCGTGCTACGCGTTTCGTAGACTCAGCACATTCTACGATGTTTTAAGTAAATAGTTTATTTATCAGATCTCTGTTCGTTGAGCGATAAGTTCTCTGCTTCGTCTTTGATGTGTGATATGGAAGCGCGGTACCTATCGTCAGGACGCGGATAGTCATCGTAAGGACTTGTTTCCCCGGATCTGATGCTGGATGACTCCTTGTTGGAGTTTGAGTAATCACCTGAAAAGATACGGTCTAATATCAAATTTGTAAAAAATCATCATCACCATCATTCTCCTACTCTTATCCCAATTACTTGGGGTCGATATAATATGTACTCATCTTTCATAGTACATATTGTATTACATAGTACATCTTGGTATTAGGACAGTGCCATGTAACGATAATTCCATAAAAATACGTAACTTTATTCAGATGAGAAAAGACGCAATCTATTCAAAACTCACTATCATATGTTCAAGAGTTCAACGACCTCGCGTGGTGAAAAAAAAATTTTTCTTTTCTCATCCGAATCGATTTTTTTTCTAGTCTATCATTACAAGTAGGACTAGTAGGGTTACCTGTCTTTGTTTTCGGGAGCGGTCCACTTCCACCCTGTATTCTCTGACCCATCGTTGACATGTTGATTCAGAATATGTATGTGAAGAATGGTCGTAAAAGTTTTTAATAAGCAGTAACCCGTCATTAGATAGTACGTATGTTTATTAAACATGGTGATGAGTGAATGAAACGAAAGAGTTATTTTAACAACATAACATTTCATAACCTTTGAATACCTCTGTATTACAGGCAACTGAGGTAGGCAACGATTACGAGATGTCACATATTGTTAATAAAGCTACTGCTTTATTATCTAAAGCCATTGAAGTGGCCCCAATACCCATTTGTTTAAAGTTTCAGTTCCTATTTATGAATTTAATTACAAAATGTGTCCCGAAACTTGCAAAGGTGAAGGACACGAATCTGAATTTGACAAGCACTGAGCGAACCCGGTGTATCTTTCTCATTTTCTTTGGGATACTATACAAGGTGAAGATGACAATACGACAATAAATGAAAATACCGGTAATACTAGAGTATATGAGTATTTCGAAACTATCTAAAAAATCCTCACAGGCAAATTTAAAAAAAAATATTTTCTAACAAACTTTTTATCATAAATATTGAAACAAATTAGAACACCATTTGTAAATATTAGTTCACTGACCTGTAATCCGACCGAATATGTATCCTTTCATTATGCCGCATGCATTAGGTATTTTTAATTACAGTTTATATGGATCTTATTGGTCAGAAATAAGGTATAATATGCATTAATTTGTATTGCGTTTGGCGAAGACTTTAAGTAGTAAACTGGAGATATGTAGGTACCTTACCTTCATATATTTGTTTATACCGATGCGGCGCGAGAGGTCTTTGATCTCTTAGTGATAGCCTAATAATTTTAATTTTTAATACAGAGTGTAGAAAATGTTAATAATACAAAGTAATGTGCTGTGGCTAAACTATACGACGTATTGTATTCAAAGTTTCTATACAGGCTGGGCAAGTCATCAGATACACTAAATTAAAATTATTGTCGTATGATCGTCTCCACCCTATATATAAAATAGTTACATATTTTTTTCTTGCACAGATTTTATGACTGATTTAATTAATATACAATCTTCTTTACTTGATATCTTACCTTTGTTAGAATAATCAGATGCTTGCATTTCATTCTTGAGTGCGTAAATGTTTGGTTTGACATCTTGTGGGTCGCTGGTCAAATCTTCGGCTTTGACGTCATGTGAGGAACTGCCGCTGCCGTAACCGTTCATGATGGGAGGCCGACTGGAGACAATAACAAAAGTTGGAGCATTTAAAGATAATGATGGAATTGCCAGAGGCAATACAAGTTATTTAGGACAAAACTGTCAGTAACTTAATAGTGGAAGGACCACGTTGTTGACAGTTCTCAGTCTACAGTCGCGGGCCGGTCCGTCTGGGGTAGTACCGCACTCTCGTAGAAGATCGATGTATGAGTAATAGCAAAGTGCTATTGCGCTTTGTTCGGTGAGCGAGAGAGCTGGAAGTCCAACTGGGGTGGGTTTGAGGTTTGTATTGGTAGGCAGCGGCCTAGGTATACCCTTGGTATTGCTAAGGTTCATGGGTGCCAGTGACACTTATCATCAGGTGTGTTGTCTGCTCGTTTGCCACCATAAGCAATAAAAAAAATAAAACGTCCTTTCATCATCATCATCACAGCCCTTAAATGTCCCACTGTTGGGCTCGGGCCTCCTCCGTAATGGGAGGGAAATTAATCTACTATACCACGCTGGTCAGACGTGTTGGTATAGGGTTTTGTTCCGAGTTTTCCTTCTCTCGCATAGATGTTATATGCGTTTTATATCCCTTAGTCGTCTCGTACGATCACCCACGGGTTAGATATGGGGTGGTGAATAGTATTCTTACTCCGTCCCCACACGGATAACGTACGTAACGGATACGTCCTTTAATGTTGTCAAATTGTTGTCAAATTCAAATTATACATACATACATATTATCACGCCATATCCCTTGCAGGGTAGGCAGAGAGAACAGAGTGCCAGAGAACTCTATCTCTGCATACTTCACTCGCTTCCTCAACATTCATAATTCTGTTCATACACGCTCGCCGGTTTCGGAGACTCTTGACTCCACCTTCCTTCAGTACCTGACCGATCTGGTCTAGGTAGGTTAGTCTCGGTCTCCCTCGGTACCTACATCCTTCCACTTTCGCATTGTATATCTTCTTAACCAGACGTTCGTTCGGCATTCTTTCATTTTTAAATTATACTATAATTTGAAGGAAAAGATGAAGAAATTCAACTCACTTTTATATCAAAATATACACAACTATACCCAATATAATATAACGTAAAGCTTCTCCTAAAATAAGATGATTTCAAGCGAGCATTAAATTTAGTTATTGTTCTCAGCGCAATTCGTAATATTCTTTTCAATTAATGAATAAGCTAATAATAATTTAAAGTTAAAAACATGTCACGTCAATATATGACATACGTTTTATTCTCCTGTAGGAAACGTGAACAGCTGTTGAGGGTTTAATTTATAATACTTATAATTTAAGATATATACATATAGTTTCCGTGTGGTGACGGAGTAAGAATAAAACTCACCACCCTCTATCTTACCCGTGGGTGATCGTAAAAAACGACTAAGGGATATAAAACGCATATAACATCTATGCAAGGAAAGGAAAACTCTAAACAAAATCCTATACTAAGACGTCCGACAAGCGTGGTGTAGTAGGTCAATTTCCCTCCCATTATGGAGGACGTTCTAGCCCAACAATGAGACATATATGACCTGAGATGATGATGATAACAGTTTAATATATTCGTATTACAAAGTAAAAAAAAATATGAATGTTGAGGAAGCGAGTGAAGTATGCAAAGATAGAGTTCTCTGGCACTCTGTTCTCTCTGCCTACCCTGCAAGGGATATGGCGTGATGATATGTATGTATTATAAAGTAATAAGTAGGCTGATAATATACATCAACTTTGATTGTCAACTCGCTTTCAGAGCATCGTGACGGTACCATTGCACGTTTTGGTTTAGGCTTACATTTGCCTATGATCACCATAAACTCAGCTCATATATGTCCCACTTAACTCAAACCTTCTCAACATATGAAGGAAATTGACCTACTATATCACTCTAGGACAAAAATTAATATTCGGATTAATTTTGAGTTTTACTTCTCTTGCATAAATATTGTATGCATGTATATACCCCTTGTTCGTCTTTTACGATATCCATAGGCAAGATAGAGTGTGATGAATTGTATTCTTATTCTGTCACCACACGGAAGATTTTATCTTATTTTTTTATTGTTTATAAACGAGCAAGCAGTACACCTGATGGGAAATTACTGCCGCCCATGGGCCTTTGCAATATCAGGAGTACAGCTACTGCCTACTAATAAAATCCCCAAAAAATACACAGAAAGTTTGGGCTGCTTTCTCACTGACCAAATAAATTACAACAGCACATTACCACTAATCAGAAGTTGATTTTCTGCGAGAGTGTGGTAGATATTATCTTTTTTTTTATTCTATTACAAACAAGCAAGTAGCACGACGACTGCATGTAGCGGAGATGCGAATGTTGAGATGGATGTGTGGTGTGACAAGAATGGATAAAGTAAGAAATGAATACATTAGAGGAAGTTTGAAAGTTGCGCCAGTGACGGAAAAGTTAAGGAGTGAAAGGTTGACATGGTATGGACATGTGCAGAGGCGGGATGAAAGTAATGTTGTGAGAAAAGTTTTAGGTATGAATGTTGAAGGCTTAAGGGGTAAAGGAAGACCAAAGAAAAGATGGATGGACTGCGTGAGGCATGACATGGATAGTCTAGGAGTAACGGCAGAGATGACGTCTGATAAGATCGTATGGAAAAGGATGACATATTGCGTCGACCCCAAATAATTGGGATAAGAGCAAGATGATGATGAAACAAGCAAGCAGCACAACTGATGGTAAATTACTAACGCCTATTCACATTTGCAATGTCAGGAGTACAGCTAGGCTACTGCGTACTGGCGGGCCACCGAAGACTAAGATCGGGTACCGGTGGCCCACTCGCACGGCGAAGAGAGGAGTTTGCATGGTGGGTCTATGGGGTCACACGCCGTCTCTTCCGTCACCCCGGACCGATTTGGCGGGGCGAGACGCATCCATAGTCTACCGTATAAAAAAAAGGCAACTGCGTACTAATAAAAACCCTAAACACACCCAAAAAGGTGCGCTACTTTCTCGCTTACAAAGTGCAACACCACATTGGCACTTAGACGTCAATTTTCTGCGAGAATGTAGCACTACCCTGGACAGACCAGCCTGGGGCTGTAGACAGAAAACTCATGTGACCCACCACTGTTGTTATCTGTGTAATTATTAAATACCTGTAATCATCATGGGCAGATGGATAATCGTCTTGTTGCATCATGTGATCCTCGCTGGACATGTACGATAGATTGCAATCGTCCATCATTCCCTGTAATGTAATAATCTTACTCATTATATTAAATCTTCAACGAAGTCATCATTCACCTGCTGTTAGCCCAATTACTTGGAGACAACGCACTTCTCTTCAAAATAATGAATAATAGTTTTATGACCGGCCGCCTGCCTGATATCAACTTTCTTTGGGTATGTAATTGTTGACGTCCGCCCCGGGGTGGGGGACGTCGCTCAAGGGGAGGGTACCTCTCAGGGGGTATTCCGTCGGGCCGGCCACTGACGACACGTTCACGCTGCTCCAGTGGCCGGTCCAACGACGTAGGCGAGGTTCGTGGGCGGGTTACGGGTATGCGTGCGTACGCCCCTCTGTCGCCCCGGACGGAGTGGTGCGAGAAGAACGCCGAACATAACCCACCCCTAAAAAAAAAAAAAAAAGAAAGGGTATGTAATTGTTGACCAAATGGCATCAGGAATTGGTCCAGGTCGATGTAAAGCTCTTAGTTGTATTTTACGACACGAGCAAAGTAAGTGTTGGTAGTATTCGTAGCCGTTACCACACACCAATTTCAGAAACAATTACGGTACAGTATTTTGCGCTATTCATAAATGTTGTCCCGTGTTTTGATGAAAATCTTGTTCGATAATTGCATATTTGTAGTTTCTCCTAGAGCGTGATGGTGACTTTAAAAATATACAAAATAAAATAAAAACAAAAAAAATATTAATGCGTCTTGTTAACCCAAAAGGCAATTGCCCTTTCAGTTTTAAGTTATATATACAGCATATTATATCCACTTTATAGCCATCACTTGTCCTTGGGATTCGTAGAAATCGGCTAAGAGCCAGGAGTGCGAGCAGCAGTTCTCTCTTGGGAAACGTATAACATCCTACTGCGATAGCCAACCTGCCTACCGTATCTCTTTTTTTTTTGTGGAGGAAACTGACGTCCAGTAGTGGACGATAAAAAGTTGAATGATATAATCCACTTGCGATGATACTATATTTAATTCGTTTTCATCGCATTCTTCAAACAATATCGTCTATTACTAAACTTCGCAATTGTTGTTGTTGGCATAACAA
Organism: Lymantria monacha; assembly: GCA_905163515.2. Taxonomy (NCBI): domain Eukaryota; kingdom Metazoa; phylum Arthropoda; class Insecta; order Lepidoptera; family Erebidae; genus Lymantria; species Lymantria monacha. The sequence goes on along the minus strand of LR991107.1, from coordinate 4,049,031 downwards.
CTTCGCTCATAATATTATTTAGTAACTTTATCAGTCTTCAAAAATACAATGTATCTAGATACCGTACACAACCATTTATAATGGGTACAAATAATATTTTTAGAAACTATGTATTTACATAAGAATATATTTCTAATCTCATTTATAGTATTACTAATATTTGGCTAATATAAAGTTATACCTGAAGATTTCTCTTAAGGGCTTCGCTGTACCCATGAGGGCTGGTCATCATCGGTGGACTTTGAGCTCCCATAAACCTGTAGTAATATTTATCCATGAAGACTCTCGCAAATAAATCCAAAGCAAATAGCTTTCAAAATAAATTATATTGCAATAATATATATATTTTTTTAATAATTCAAATACTATGTGAAATTGATATTTAATGAAACTAATTATTTAATTAAAAAATAAAATAAAAAAACTTCATACCCTGGCCATATCAGACCTCTTCCAAATTAACTTATAATTATTATAACTAATCTGTGGTATAATGTGACGTGTATATACTGTGGAGTGTTTAATTTTGAATATAAGTCCAATTTTATATGTATAAGTGTATCGATGAGTGTGTGAATGTATGTGTGAAAGAGAAAGATAAATAGAAAAAAAAATTGAAAAATTTAGAAAAAGAGCAAGCCTATTGTATATTAGAAAAATTAGAAAAAAAAACTATTCTAACATGCGACAGAAATGCACAGGCAAAGCTTAATAAGCACCACACTTACCTCGGGAATTACATGCATGAATATTATAAAATAGGGAATTTAGTAAAAGATTAAAATGTAATTTAATCTTACTTGGATATCCAACGACGATCCTTTACAATTATATTTGTATTAGATGCAATACATGCAACTCATTGTAGACACAAACATTGTTTATAATTATCAAATATAATGTCCGACGGTAACCATCAAATATAATTTTTTTTAAAAAAAATATCGTAATTACATCAGCAAATTATGATATTAAGCTAAATTTAAAAAACAAGTATAACTTGTTTCGATGTGATCCATTTAATGTGATGTTAAAAACTATTGCAAAACAATTGGTTATAGCTTCGCACTCTAAGAGTCTATTAAAACAGCATATGCGTATATTTTAGATTGTATTTTTTTGTATAATTTGAATTTGTATACATTTAAAAAAAAAAATATCGAAATCAAAATCGTATAAAAAATTATATCTGTCGTGTGATTTGGTCTTGATGCCGATACTAAAACTGACTATTTCTATTGTCGATGTCTTCTTATATTTTGTAATGCATTATTATACGAAAAATTGTCAATAGCTTTACTTGTATTTTTGCAAGCAAAATCGACAAAAGTATATTATTTAACTGTGAAACATTGAATTTAATCTGCACAAAAAAAAAATTTATACACAAACCGAAAAAAAAATTAGGAAAAAAATTTGCGCAGTTAAAAAGCTCAGATAAATCCTGATGAGTATAATCCTAATCTTAAGAAATATCATTTTGAATAAAATAATGACAGATATTATTTTCAGTCAGTCGTATCAGCTAGATTCAAAATAATTCTTATGTTCTGGGCTTGAAGTATTTTGTTCAACATTTTATAGAATCGTATTAGAAATACTTGATATAAGTGTTATCTATTTCCTTCCCATTTTTTTTTTGTGTGGGCTACGGTCGGTGCACTCCTCGCACCACTCCCTCCGGGGTGACAGAGGGGCGTAAGCACGCACACCCGTAACCCACCCGTCAACCTCGCCTTCGTCGTTGGACCGGCCACCGGAGCAGCGTGAACCTGTCATCAGTGGCCGGCCCGACACCTATTTCCTTCCCATAAGATATGATCGTTGAAATATAAGCATATACTGTCTTTTTATAATGTTCTATATTATAAACACTCAAGTGTCTAGTTACAGACTAACATGACATGTTGAATTAATCTAAGCTTACACAGTGATACACTTTACAATAATTGTCAGAAACATCAAAATCTATTAATACCAAGGATTATCCGTTTCAATATATTATATGATAATTCTCGGTTATATCGTTTCACATACAAATTTAGTCTATTGTGGACGCGATCGTCCAACGACTGGATGTTATATAAAACATATTTATAATAAATAATGACATTAAAATATTCTTTAACATTTTATTAGAAAAATCTTTATTCCTGTCGAAATAATGTATGTTATCAAAATTAAGAATAGTTACAATGTGCACTTAATCAATCTTTTCATTATGATGTTCAAGATTTTGATGATTTAGCAAATTAAAATATATTTGTATATTAATAATATTTAAAAATTATTCAATAAATTAACTCATGAGCATCAGTGAAAGATTGATAAAGTCGATTCGTTGGACGGTCGCAGTGATTGGGCAGCGCCCTTACTGTGGCGGGTTGTGTCCGGTGGGCCCTGGGTGTCCGGGGGCCGGCTCATACTTGCGCGGCCGGCCCCGGCTCAGATGGCGTCTCTTCACGAATTCAGCGTCGTCCACCATCCAGAACGAGCCGAAGTCGTCCTCGTACCGCACGAAACATTTGTGCAGAGACAGGTTCGTCCGGATAGCGTTCTATAATTGCATCGCCGTTTAAATAACTATCAATGTGATCCAAATATCTGTAATTTCTTAATTATTGATTTGTGCTTCCGTTGTTTCGGAAAAATACAAATATCTATAATCTTAAAATTAACAACGGAAGCACAAAAGATCGTCGTGGAATGGAAGATCGTACCATGCAGGATGTGACAGCCCCAGAGACCCAGAAGGATGGATAGGAATGGATAAGTTAATAGGCAAGCGAGAAAACGTTATTAACCGTTGTGCCGAAATCCACGAACACACACAAAAAAACCTAAATACTGAAAAACAATTTACATATGACCTCACAAATTGGTAACGTTATAACTTGAACGTTATAACGTTACTCACAATAATCAAAGAGCCCACTACACAAATAAATACATAATCAAATCTGAAATGAGACGAAAACGTTTATTTACACAATAAGAGTTAGAATACATTGCTAGGTTAGATAGAAAATATTTAAGAGAAGATTTAAAATGTATTTGTAAATTTTGTTCAGTGTTCATTTGTAAGTGTTTTAATATTTTATTTGTGAGAATTTTTATTGAATTCATGTATATAATGAAAGAAATATAAATAAATAAATCTGATCCTTAAACTATATAAGTTCATAATTTAGTATTTTTGATTTATTAATGTTATTTCCCTACATTTATTTACTACAGTTTCTTCTTATATCTTTCTGTCTTAATCTCTAAGTGTATTTTACTAAAGTATTATTTTAACACTTCTTGTGTTTACTGTCAATTATCATTTGAATTAAATTTATTAATGTTTTTAGTTCTATATATGTAATTTTTTGATAGGTATTATATTCTGTAAAAGTGATTTTTATAAACGTTTTTATTTGAAATAAAACTACTTTTACGGATTCTATCGCGTTTGTATTTGATTTATAATTTCCCGACGTTTCGAACACTACAGTGATCATGGTCACGGGAGGACTGAGGTGTCTTACGTCCAATATGTCATTGTTATTACAGAAATTTATTTATATCTACCCTATAAGATATTAAATTTTGACCCACATTTCTATACAAAATTAATACAATTCATTGTCATTCTCTTTTTGTACTGGCAACGAATTGTATTAATTTTGTATAGAAATGTGGGTCAAAATTTAATATCTTATAGGGTAGATATAAATAAATTTCTCTAATAACAATGACATATTGGACGTAAGACACCTCAGTCCTCCCGTGACCATGATCACTGTAAAGTGTTCGAAACGCCGGGAAATTATAAATCAAATACAAACGCGATAGAATCCGTAAAAGTAGTTTTATTTCAAATGTGTAATACTCGCGTAAACATTAGAAGTCATAACGTTTTTATTATTTATTTTAATGTAAGTAATGAATGAGTAGTTTAAAATATTTATATCAATTGAAATGTGTTTTGATTTTTTATAAAAAGATGCTTTGGTAGTATTTTTGTGTCATGTTTATAGCAGTAAAGTGTAATAAGTGGATATAATTTTTTATGTCACAACAGAAGTAAAAAATGTAAAATTTGTTGTTTCAGTGTAAAAGATTTGTAAATATTAGTGAAAAAGGATTTAATAGTATTAAAATGTATAAAGTATTTATGGAGGTGTATTTATATATGTATTTTTATGTAAATATGTTTGTTTATAATAGATCTATTATTCAGTGCAGTCAATATGTATATTATATTATGTAAAGGTTCAGATTGGTGGATTGCTATTAGACAATACTATTAAAATTAATAATGTTTTATGTAAAAGTGTATTGGTTGTCGTAAGTTTATGATAAGTGTAATCAGTGTAGTTGTAATATTACAAATTCCAATCTGTGTTTTTATTAATCGTTACAACAATAATCATAATCATTGTTAAGTATAATCGTTCGGTATGTTACATCTTATAAAAGTGTTTGTAGCTTATGTAAGAGCGTGAAGTATTTGTTTTGCTGAAATATGTTTAAAACAGTGTGTTGAGTGTTAAAAGCGTAATTGTAAACAAAATTCTCGTGGAAACTGTAATATAAAAATCGTAAAGTATTTGTATGGCTGAAATATGTTTAAAACAGTATCTTTAGTATTAAAAATGTAATTGTAATCAAATATCCTTGTGGAGTGTAAGTGTAATGTAATAATCGTAAAGTATTTGTATCGCTGAAATAGATATGTTTAAAACAGTATGTTGAGTGTTCAAAATGTAATTGTAATCCATTTCCTTGTAGAGTGTAAGTGTAACGTAATAATCGTAAAGTATTTGTATGGCTGAAATATGTTTAAAACAGTATCTTTAGTGTTAAAAATGTAATTGTAATCAAATATCTTTGTGGAGTGTAAGTGTAATGTAATAATCGTAAAGTATTTGTATCGCTGAAATAGATATGTTTAAAACAGTATGTTGAGTGTTCAAAATGTAATTGTAATCCATTTCCATGTAGAGTGTAAGTGTAACGTAATAATCGTAAAGTATTTGTATGGCTGAAATATGTTTAAAACAGTATCTTTAGTGTTAAAAATGTAATTGTAATCAAATATCCTTGTGGAGTGTAAGTGTAATGTAATAATCGTAAAGTATTTGTATCGCTGAAATAGATATGTTTAAAACAGTATGTTGAGTGTTCAAAATGTAATTGTAATCCATTTCCTTGTAGAGTGTAAGTGTAAGGTAATAGTCGTAAAGTATTTGTATGGCTGAAATATGTTTAAAACAGTATCTTTAGTATTAAAAATGTAATTGTAATCAATTCCCTTGTGGAGTGTAAGTATAATGTAAAAACCGTAAAGTATTTGTATCGCTGAAATAGATATGTTTAAAATAGTATGTTGATTGTTCAAAATGTAATTGTAATCCATTTCCTTGTAGAGTGTAAGTGTAATGTAATAATCGTTAAGTATTTGTATCGCTGAAATATGTTTAAAATAGTATGTTGAGTGTTAAAAGTGTAATTGTAAACAATTTTCTTGTGCAGTGTAACTGTAATGTAATAATTGTAAAGCACTTGAAATGTGTTGAAAATAGTATATTTAATGTTAAAAGTGTAATTGTAATTAATTTTCCCTGTGAAGTGTAACTGTAAACATTTTTTTTTGGTGAAGTGTAATCTGTTTTTTTTTTTCTGAAATGTAACTGTAAACATTTTTTGTGAAGTGTAACTGTAAAGTGTAATGTACTGTTTAAAAAAATGATCTAGAATCGGTCTTAATGGCAATGGGCGAGTGGGTGAGTACCCGGCGTGTAGCGGCGGTGGATGTGCGTGCGCGGCTCGCTGCGGCCGCCGCTTGTAGAACTCGACCTCGTCCACCGTCCACACAGCGCCTTTCACATTCTCCACGCGCATGAAGCACTTGTGCAGCGACAGGTTGTGACGCACCGCGTTCTGTCCGCCACTCAACCACTTCTTTATTTGCTCACTTTTATACTAAGAAACGATGCGCTATTCGCTATTTCGATGAAGATATTATAGATATTACAGAAGAATAACCTCATAATAAATTGGCTTATCACATTTTGTATAATTTAATAAATTTAAAAGATCTATAGCGCATCGTTGATATCATAGACGTATAGATAATATAAAGATACACATATATACAAGTAAAGTATTACTTAATACTAAAAGCAATCTTAATAAAAAAACGAATTGTCAAGTGAATAAGATACATGAATATTGAGTGGTAATAGTTAAAAATGATTTATTTATTAACTTGACAATTGGCATATTCGTAATTAATTAACAGAAGATGAATAAAATATAGCAATTAGAGTAATAAATTTTACTAATGTTACCTTATTATGTTGCATATCAAACAGTACTTCATTTAAAAAGAAATTATTAGTTTTATATCATATTCGTATATAAAGTGCTAAATCTGTTTCAATAATTTGGTTATTTGAAGAATTATTAATCGTATCATTATTACTTTATTCTTTTAAGAGTTTCGAATATTACCCTTGTTCAAATAAGATTTTGTTTGTCCCATAATAATTTATATTATTTTTGAAATTATTTTTACCAAAATATTATATCTAGAACATACCTTCCAAGTGGCAGCGTTACGCCTGAAGTAGCAAAATGTCGACTGGAACCAGTTATAGATCTCGTTGAGAGTCAATTGCTTGTCAGGAGATTCTATAATTGACTGAAATAGCCAAAATAATAACCATTACACATTTTGTGAATTTAAGATTTTATACACAAATATCATTGGAGTATTTAAATGTCAAAAGAAAGCAAAAGAACTATTTAATAATTAATTACTCCTATACCTGAGCATTCTTCGAAAGAACGACCGGTAGTAATGTAATGAAATTTAGAAAAAATTGTAATTACTATGGTTCTAAGATGCATCCTTGAGGCATTCTTAGCACAAAACTAAATTATAATTAAAATATGTTAAAAAATCATGTATATAGCAGAATTTGTAGCACATATTTCAGCTATAGTTGATAGATAATAGCTGTTGATAGTAATTAAAAAACATTCATGATGAATTTCCACTACAGAGTAGTGTAATTAATATCAGCTTAATGCCTGAAAGAATACCAACCTGTCGAATAAGTGAGGCGTAAGTGAATGGTGGACGAACATCCGCCGTTTTATAAAATTCACGATTACGTTGAATCTCTGAAAACATATAAACGGTTAATGAGATCTTTATATTTATTAATTTATTTTATGAAGACTAATAAAATATAATCACAATTGTCGAATAACGTAGATCGGTCAAGGAAAGAACATAATTATAGTGCGTATAAAATAAAAAACAAACTCATATCGCTAATCATTGGTTTACCTTGTTGTACATCTAATCCAGCTCTCTCGAGCATATATGGAAGACCTTCAAGACAGAATTGACAAGATTTATATATATTATTTATATATATCACCAGTAAGTATTATCTATATCTATATATGTATATATAAGAGATTTCCATCTATGTATTGACTCATCACGATATCTCTGGAACCATAAGACCTACAAACTTTAAATTTGGTAGGAGTATTCCTTTCACCGAGTAGAGATCAGCTAAGAACTGATTAACGGATTTTTACGAAATTCCATCCGCAAGGGGGCTTGCTGAGGTGTAAAATCATATTTTTTAGATATAGCTCCTACAGACTTAAATTTTGGTAGGCATATTTGTGTTACGATACAGAGGTAGACTAAGAACGGCTTTTTAAAAATTCCACCCCTAAAGGGGATTGCATAGGTGTTAACCCAAAAAATCGGCGTTTTCCAATACTGCCCCTTCACGCACTTGAAGTTTGGTGTGGACTTTCTTTCTGCCCTGTGAAGTAGGATTTTAAGAAATTCGTTCCCGAAAGGAATTCTATATTACGAAAGTAAACTACAAAACTGAACTGACGTAGCCGAAGCGAAGCGAGGGCGTGTCGCTAGTATTAATATATATGTACTAAAACACAACAAAGTCTTAAGGTATGTTTGACACTTTGACATCTTTTATTATTAAAATATTAAAAGTTTTTTGTCTTTTAGTAAAGGAGTTCTTATAATGAAACTAAAGAAGCTGCATGTCAGCTCTTGCAGGATCACTATCTAATATATCTAAGCCTATTTTTACTAATCGATTAGCAGTGAAAAATATTATTTTGTACTCACCTCCAGCTATAGCAACGCCTGATTTATCAGAGACTCGCCGTCGCACTGGACCTGGAGATGCACCTTCAGCCGCTCCACCTGTCATGTAACCATAGTACAAATATAAACATAGAGAGCGGAACTAGAAACCAAGCTGCTATATATATATATATATATATATATATATATATATATATATATATATATATATATATATATATATATATAACTTAAACAGCGTCGTAATAAAATTTTAAAGTAATATATAGAAATTTGATACTTGGTTTATTACGATTCATAAAAAACAAAACTAAATATATTAACGTAAAATAAAATATTACCAGTGATTTTATAGATAATAGATAAAATGGTCATGATATAAAAACAATTTAGAATTATTAAAAGAAAATATAGGTTGACCAGGAAATGACCAGAACCTTGAGGAACATAAAGACGTGGGAACGAGGGAAACCAAAAAAAAAATATTGGGCGAATATATCTAAAGAAAGTTCTGGATCAAACTGGGGACGATAAGCTAATAGAGCGAGATCCCAGAGCGATAAGACACAACTTATTTTCTAAAGCATAGAACATTCGGTTCCTAAAGTTTTGGTTTGTTTATAAAATTTAAAAATATCAAAATTTTCTCTGAAGACTGTCCTGCTATGTATTCATTAGATTATTGGGTAAATTGGTATGATCTGAACATCCTAATAATAAATCACATCTAAGGTATAAACCAGGCTAAAAGACGATATGACAGAAATAATCTTCAACAAATTTGTTCATCTTTCATAGAAAAAAGTTATCCGGCACATTACAAAATATTCACAGACGGCTCTAAAGACATGATATCAACTCACCACCGATACCTGGGAGCTGCATTTTTCGACCCTCAAATAGACAGTTTCATGAAATTTAAAATTTGCGACGACATGTCTATTATGCATATAGAATTAATAGCTATCTTAGAAGCACTATCGTATATTAAGAGTGTTGCGGACTACAATAATTTCGTTATTTTAACCGACTCAAAAAGTGCCCTACAGCACGTGGCTCGGTGCACCTCTTGCTTAAGAGGTACACCGATCGCCTACAATATTATTAGAATAATATTTGAGCTGAAAATAAATTCAAAGGAAGTAATCCTTCAGTGGATTCCTTCCCACATGGGCTTGTTGGAAAACGAAATAGTAGATAAGCTAGCAAAAGAAGCTTCTTGTGATGGTGTAGCTTCAGGTATTTTACCTTTCTTCACGGACCACATCCATCTAGTTAAAAAGTATTGTTACCAATTATGGAAAACTCACTTTGATAGGAGGTCAGTGGAGAAGGGTATATGGTATAGGACCCTACAAAATGAGCCTTGGAAAACGCCGTGGTTTGAAAAAGCGCAGTTGAACAAAAATACTGTAACCACTGCACTTAGACTTCGATCCGGACACATTCCTCTTAATAAATTTGCTTTCTTAATGAAAAAAGTACCAACCCCGCTATGTTCGGAACGTGGAAAAGTTGAGGACGTAGTACATATTATAGAGGAGTGTGTTCGGAACGAGGATTTCAGAACTGAAATTGTTAGTAAAGGTATAAACATTAAGAATGTTGGAGGCTGTAATAGTGTCTTGTCATGCCCCTTATCTGATAAGGCCAAACTGTTGTACAGACTGGTCGAAATTGGCATAAGACGCCGCGCGCAGTGATGAGTTCGTGACTTTACTGTCTTCGTTATTTAATTTTAAGGTTTATTTTGTTGAAGGTCTAATGGAGCGGCATAGCCGATTTAAATTGATTAAGCTCCTTAAAATGAAAGAAAAAAAAAAAAAAAAAAGAACATTCGGTTCCAAGTAGCTTCTCGTATACTTTTTAATATCTGTACGTTTATGAAATTGGCTCGGTGACACCTTCGCAGGTACCAGGTGAGAAAAGTAACTAAAAATCAGAGTTACTTATCTTAAATTTTAATGACTGATTTTTATATATATTTTGTAGAATATTACTCTGAAGTAATATCAAAATAGTCAGACGCTTTCCATGGGCCAGGAATTTTGTCAGATGCTTTAAAGCTCTACAAGAAATAAACGAACTTAATTTATTTTTAAATGTCTGATTTTTATATATGTTATTAAGATAAATATTCCATAGTTATATTTAATCAGTCAGACAAATTGTAATGACCAAATATCCCCTAAACACAAAACTATTTTAAACAGGCTCTCGTGGATTTTTTCATTCAAAATTAGGCATCTGATGAAATGGTACCATTTATCGAAAATAAACTAATATATATAAATTTCAAACAATTTTATTCTTACATCGTTAAAAATAATAAAGTTGTATCAAGTGTAGATGACAATTTATCGTGTCCAGAACATGAAGAAGCTGACACTAAAATTATTTATCATGTCTGTAATATAGATGCTGAAGCAAATTTTGTTATAAGATGTTCAGATAATAATATTGCGATAATTATGTTGGGACATATGCATAATTTGAAAAACTATGATTCGAATGTGTGGTTAAACCACAGGTACTGGAAATAACCAATGATACATTCATTTAACAAAAAATTACGATGATTAAGAAACTTATTTCATTAAATGATCATAATTATTTTTTTTTACTAAAATAATTACAATTGATATTTTTTTTTAAATAAAATAAAAATAATTCTCTTTACACACAATTGCACAACACAACACAACACAATTGCTCCGAAAAAATAAATATGTAATATGTTAAATTACTTTAAAATGATTATTTTTTTTTTAATTAAAATTTCATCTTATTTAAATAGATATGCAAAAATATAAAATTGAAAGCAGTAAGTATTTTTCCAATATATTTTACTCAAGCGCATGCGCATAGTGCTCTCGCGCGCATACTCATGATCGAATATTTTTTGTGTTTACGGGATGTTTGGTCATTACAATTTGTCTGACTGATTAAATATAAATTTGGAATATTTTTCTTAATAACATATATAAAAATCAGACATTTAAAAATAAATTAAGTTCATTTATTTCTTGTAAAGCTTTAAAGCGTCTAACAAAATTCCTGGCCCATGGAAAGCGTCTGACTTTTTGATATTACTTCAGAGTAATATTCTACAAAATATATACAAAAATCAGTCATTACAATTTAAGATAATCTGATTTTTAATAACTCTGATTTTTAGTTACCTCTATCACCTAGTACCTGCGAAGGTGTCACTGAGCCAACTCCATAAACGTACAGATATTAAAAAGTACACGAGAGACTACTTAGAACCGAATGTTCTATGCTTTAGAAAATATGTTGTGTCTTATCGCTCTAGGATCTTGGACTATAAGAATAGAGAGAACTGAATGAGAAGCGCCAGAGGCTAAGTCTGCAAATCAAAAAAATCTACACAATTTTAATACTACCAAGGCTAACAAGATTATGGTAGAACAAATGCCATTTTTATTTTATTTTTAGATATTCAACCTGTTGTAATAGAAAAGAAAACAATGCTTTTATTTTGGGACAGGATACTATATAAAGAACTTTTAGAAATAACTATTAAAATAATACAAACTATGCATAGTGCCAATTTTTGCTATTTTCCAGTCCTAACTTAGCAAATACTATGTTAGACATAAATAACCAACACTCATGTTCCATTAGTAACATAGAAAAGAACAGTTCATACCATGTGGATGTTTAGCAGGGTGATGAGTTGTATCTCTAGCAGCGTGAAGATGTCGCATCATGGCTGCTAGACGATCACGTTCGCGTCTCAACTGTAGTTCCAGTTGAGCTACCACCTGCATCTGTACCCGAGCTTGAGCTGCTGATCTATCGTCTAAGGTATGAGCAGCTTCCAGGTGCCTACGCCGTGGTAAAATAACTCAAGTTAGGATAATGGTGAACAATAATTTGGTTGCTATACGTAAATAATTACACCAGTATTGATTTTGTCAATATTTGTTTATCAAGTTACTAAAGAACACATTCTGATGTTGCAAAATACGTTATAAATACAATTAATGATTACAACAGTTAAACCCAGACTAAATATTTGTGGACCTCATAAAGTACTGTCCAGTGTGGGGTTCGAACCTGATACTAGACATGAAAAGTCCATACTAAGACCACTATTTGTCATCATCATTCATCATTTGACCGTTCATTGCTGTATGTAGACTTGATTCCACAAATAAGGGGGTAATGCCGTAATGACGGCAGGTGGGTTGTCAAATGCATTGATACGTTCCACGTTTCCTTGGAGACAACAAAAGCGAGAGAGACGATTTGACTCCTTACCGGCATTCCCACTCCTTAGCCGGTATTTACAATTCCCAAGGGCAAGTAAGGTGAGTCGACAATTGTTTTATAATTGCCATATGGGGAACATACCATCTATGCTACCAATGAATTAATAAAACCACATATATAATAGAAGTTCGTAGAATTCTCGTTTGTCGTTAAATTAGTTTTTTAGATAATCTAACTTTTGGTATGCTTAATAGACAAATAATAGAAATTTAGAGGGTCTTTCTTTTTTTCCGTGTGGTGAGGGTAGTAATTACATAAAAAAATATAACGATAATGTAAAATACTACTCCCTATTTTGACGGTAAGTGTCGTAAAATATTACGAAGATATATAATAAGCATGTACCATCTATGTAAGAGAAGAAAGACCCCACATAAAAGCCTAAACCAATAGATGTGACGAGTGTGGTATAGTAGATCAATTTTACTCCTTTACCCAACAAGAACTAGCTTTCATAATAACACAGGTTATTGCTTAACTTACAACACGTTCTATACGGTTACTTACTTGAGGAATGCCTGATAGTCTTCCGCCAGTGCATCACATCCAGGCCACTTGCAAACGCCACGACCAAACAAAGGATGCTCTTCCATCTCACTACCCCATAGCATTAAACCTATAAGAAATAGTATAATAATATTACAATTGATTGAATTAGACGAAATATGGTGGAAATCCATTATTATTTTAAAATAAACCGCATAACTCAAGAAATGAAGGAATAGAATAATAATATAATCAAAGGCGCATTTGACATCGAACCGTCTTGAGGATGCCTCGCGAATTACGTTTCGAATCATTTTTCCAGTTTCTGCGGTAATCGCCAGTTGAAGTTCTGGACCATTCACCACATAGGAGTAAGATTTCTATTTTATCTTGTTCCTATCTCATATTTCCTACCTTTCTTGAGGCGTGCGGTATATAAATTAATCGTGGAAACTTGGAGGATATCCCTTTTCTTCCTCCATTAAAAAGAAATTAGTGATTTTCAGCAAATTAACTATTTACGAGTACCTCAATGGAAAAATAAGAAACTACTTTTGCTGACCTGCCATATCCAATTGAGCTGGCGGCGCATTTGGTGGCACGGGTAGAGGCCCATGCATCAGGTACTGACGTTGCACCGCCTGCAGCTGTTGTACCAACTGCTGTTGCTGGGCTCCTAATTGTTGCTGCAAGGAACCTGGGGGAATATTTGAGAGAGGTGTTATATTTATTTTTTATTATTATTCCTGGCAAGAGAAGCAACAACGCAAAGAGTCCATTAGAAATCGATTTTCAACTAAAACTTTAGACTGATGTAACTGAAACACATCTTTGTATTTTTATTATTTCAGATCTTGATCTTAGAAACGGGTAGGTATAGCGATATTAAACTTATTATTAGAGACAAGGCTATTGCGTAGTCATAAAAAAAAACAAAGAAGCTGGAACTGATATCAAATCTAGCGTTCCAAGCAGCAGCTCGAAATCAATATTTAGTTGCGGGATTTTATTTTGATCTCAAAGAAATTTCCCAACTGATTTGGATAATTTCTTTTTAATTTGCAAAGGAAAATACAAAACTAACTGATTAATACAAATATGATAAAACTGCTGCAAATGTGAAACCAGCATGCGTAAGTCCATGATTTAACATTAAATATCTATCAAAAATTGTATGGTACAAGATTTCTTTAGGATTCATTGCTAAAGAGCCGCCCAGTCCGTGTATTTCTCAAATAGCGTCCCCCCTCTCTCTCTCTTTATAGTTAATTTCGAATAAATATTGATAAATCTCTTAAAGGTACGATCATCCTCCGCTAACTTTGATATTTAGGCCAACCATGTTATCTAATAATTTAATAGTGGTAGGACCATGCTTTTGACAGTTCTCTGTCTACAGCTGCGGGCCGGTCTGTCCGGGGTAGTACCACACTCTCGCAGAAGATTGACATCTGAGTAATGGCAATGTGCTATTGCGCTTCATTCGGTGAGCGAGAAAGCCGGCAGCCCAACTGTGTTTGGGGATTGTAATGGTAGGCAGCGGCCTATCTTTACCCTTAATATAGTAAAGGTCCATGGCAGCAGTGACACTTACCATCAGGTGTGCTGCTTGCTCGTTTGCAACCAAAAGCAATGAAAAAGAAAGGTCAAAGAAAAAGAAATACAAAGGTGCAATAAGTTTTCATAAAGAATTCGTAGTAAGTTAGCCTAATTGTCTTTTAAGTTAGAAGCTCATCAAGCTAACTACGGTAATAAAATTTTATTCTAACTCATTCGGTATATTCTAATTTTTATTTAGTTGTAAATAAATAGAGCAGAAATTGCAGCATCATAAGATGCAATGGATTACAAATTACCAGGCGAGGCATCCGGTGGGGGAAGATGCGACTGTGACAGCAAGTTCAGATTGATCTGATCCTGCAGCCGTGACTGCTCTAATTGTCTCTTCGCCGCCTCCGAAGACATGTGCTGGATCAATAACAAAAAATGATTCTATTAGCTTTGCATTAAATGAAAATAAGAATATAGAAGAACGAAGAAGAGTAGAGATAATTATTTTTTTTGTTTTTAATGCAACCAATCGACTATTGTTTTTGGATTCAGATCTGTTGGATATAATGAATGCCCAATAATGGCCTTGACTATACAACTAGCGTAGTGTTTAAGATACCGACCTACCGCGCCAGTATCGTGGACAAGTCTGAGTGTAATTTATTTGTAAAGCTGTGTGGTGGCTTCGAATACTACCAACCCTTACTTTGCTCGTGGATGTCGTAAAAGACGACTAAGAGCAGTATGACGACCAGTGCCAACTCCATCTGATGCCGTTTGATCAACAATTACATTCCCAAGGAGGGTTGACGTCTGGCAGGCGGCCGGTCATAAAACTATTGCCAATAATTTTTACAATATACCATATACTATAAAAGAAGAGTTCATATTGTATCGACCCCAAGTAATTGGGATAAGAGTAGGAGATGATGATGAATATTTTTGTAAAGTCTCTCGCAAAATCAGGATATTTTCTAAGGAAATTGCAAACAGATTGTACGAAAGTACAAGCTGTATTTGTCTATAAAATAAATCACCACCCTTGGCAGTCACTTCGTATCCTAGTTGGCAGGTATTATATGTTTGATATCCATTTTTCTGGTGTCTCTTTAAACAAGAAATGATGATACCTTGTAATCTTAATTCTAAAATATTTATTTAAGCGAAAATATCTGAATACTCGAAGATATATTTTTGCCTGCACAGAAGTTAAAAAGCGAACGCTTCACGTGGTACGGACATATGATAAAACGGGACGAAATTAATATTGTGGCAAAATGATGATAATGATATTTATGCCCTAAACTTTAATTCTTTACTCAATCTCTTTGATAATAAATAAAATCTAGATGATGCCTTACATTGTGTACGATAACCTACATTTACTTATGTGTTATGTTGATAACATACTAGTACGAACTACATCTAAAGATAATAATAATGCAAATATTTTAATCATGTTATTAGGTGCTAGCTGTCATTGCGAATTTCATTTTACCTTTATTTGTAGATAGGTTAACATAAAATTAAAAGATTATTTCAACGGCTAGAAAATTTTTAAATGTTACCGGAGCGTCGAAAGGTGATATTACTCGAAAGCGTACATCCGCCGGATGGTTGAATCCATCCAGTATTAGATAATCAATATCATTATCATCCACCGAACGGCTAAACCCATCGATGTCCTCTGTTTGATAGTCAACATAACTATTATCTCAGTTCATATACATCCCACTATTTAACTCGAGATTTTTTCCAAACAGGAGAGAAATTTACTTAACTAACTTTACCACGCTGATCAGACGTGTTGGTATTGGATTTTATTTCGAATTATTCTAATCTTGCATAGATGTCATCTTCATATTATATCTCTTCGACTGCTAGAGGTAAGATAGGATTGGTGAACTGTATTGTTGCTTCGTCACCACACGGAAAGTTGGATAATAAGCCTAAGTAGTATTATAATGTCATATTCTTTCTTTCTATGGTGACGGAGTAAGAAAGCAATTCACCACCATCTATCTTGTCTGTAGATATGGTAATAGACGGCTAATGGATGCAATATGGTAATAACAACTGGCTGCTACAAATGAATATTATTCTATGGTTACAGTTACCGTTCTCAATGGCCTATGAGGGTACTGCTGCATTTTCCTGGTGATTCCACAACCGATTTTTATTGCCCTCAAGTGAAAGTTGAGGGTGGTAAAATATTGAATTCTGAATCCGTTATCATTTAATATATAATAAATACCTGTTTCTGCATGTGATGCTGATGGAACAGGCGCTGCTTCATGAGCGCCTGCAACTGGGTATGCTGGTCTAACAACTGCATAGCTAAAATATCTGGTGCTACCAGTGGCAGTGGGGATCGAGGGCCACCTGCTGCACCAGCACTACCTGCTGGCGAGACTGGCGCTGGACTCGAATGAGCTGAACCTTCAGTAGGTGATGTTGGGGCTGATGCCTGTAGATTGGATGTTTTTTATAAAATTTTGATAAAATTGGTTCTAAACATCAAGACAGGTGTCGAAAATCTTAATTAAACAATAATTTACTTTTGTATCATCGTCAGGGTACCAGACATCCATTATTGGGCATAATATGCCTTGCAAAATTAGGATAAATTCATAATCAAAGCAGTTCGTGTAATAAGTTTCCCGAAAGAATACTATTTCCATATTGGTGTTTAGCCAAATTTGACGCTTCCTAAGAGAGAGTGAGGGGGTGGCGACGTAATGAAATCATAACCGTTACCACAGAGGGAGCTTGTGTATACTGTTAATCATCATCATTACCATCATCTCAGTCCATATATTTCTCTTCCCCAATGAGAGGGAAATTGGTTTAGTATAATACGCTGATCGTGATGCATGAGAATTGTATTCTTACTCCGTGACCACATTGAAATTAATTTCATTCAGTTAATTTTCTCCAAAAACTAGGTCCTTACCTTGCTGAAATATATATAACCATCTTGGTGTTTAGCACGTTCTTAAAACCATATACGTTCTATTCTTGGACACAGGCCTTCACAATGGAACATAGCCTAATATACCTTACTGGGTAGACGAGTAAGCAGAGGTTTTGGAGGTTTCTTCCCTTGCATAGTTGTAATCTGGATATCAAAATCCCTTAGTCACCTTTTACGATACCCAAAAGTTAGGAATGGGAGTGGTGAACTGTATTTCGCCTATAGCACCACATATAAAATAAAAAATATTCAATACAAGTTCAGCAAGGTGTGGTTATAAAAATAGGTGGTAGTATAGTACCCTGGCGAGCGCCAGCGGCTCATGGTCTCTGTCGCGCACGGGCGAGGCACGGCGTGACGGCGAGACGCGCCTTCGTCGCCTTGTCGCCTCGCCGCCCCACCTGCCGGGCTCCTCCCTGCAACAAAAATATCTTCATTATACATGCAGCACTACTATTAGCACAATTACTTTTAAAGACTTAACTGCCTACTTCAGAGAAAATTTATATTATTTTTGTGTGTTGATAGACGGGGCGAGCCAAGAAATAGCATGCAGCTCCCATAACCTTCTCTTATCTCTCTGCCGCAATTAGGGCTGACCATCATCATTCCCCTACTCTTATCCTAATTGCTTGGGGTCGATACAATATGTACTCTTCTTTCATAGTACATATTGTAAAAGTTATTGGCAATAGTTTTATGACCGGCGTCAACCCTCCTTGGTAATGTAATTGTTGACCAAACGGCATCAGATGGAGTTGGCCCAGGTCATTAAAGGCTCTTAGTCGTCTTTTATGACATCCAGGAGCAAAGTAAGGGTTGGTAGTATTCGTAACCGCTACCACACAGCTGGGGCCGCAATTAGGGCTGACCATCGGTACCAAATTCTTTTATTCAATGAAATATAGTATGGGGTTCACTGTTGACAGTTTTCTGTCTACAGCCGGGGAACGGTTCGTCTTGGATAGTACACTCTTGCAAAAAATCGAGGTCTTATTAGTGGCAATGTACTGTTGCGCTTTTTGTGGTGAGTGAGAGCGCCGGTACTCCAACTTTTTCCTTTTTAATTGGTAAGCAGCGTTCTGGCTTTATCCCTGATATTGTAAAGGTCCATGAGTGGCAGTAATACTTACCATCAGATGCTGCTGCTCGTTTGTCACCACAAGCAATAGAAAACAAATGTAACACAACTTGGTATCGTAACGTTTTCTACGGGGTCAGCTCATTGGGCGATGAGGCTAATACGTCGTTATGAGAAAGTTCGTATCTGAGTATTCCTATTGATCAGCTTATTAATTCCTTCTAAGTGGATAATACCAAAATCATCACCCATTTGACAGGTTCTTACATGATTTTAGTTAGTGTTACAATTTCTTGAAGGGAGTGCTAAGGATCATTCTTTTGGTGATTCCTCAGTCAGTTTTAGGACGCCCAAGTGAAAGTAAGAGGTGTCGTACATTGTATTATTAACCTATCATTACATGAGAATACAAATTATATACAGCCTTATAACTCTAAAATATATATAACTAAAAAAAATGAAAATATAGGATCATACTCTTGCAGAAAATGGGCGTCTTTGTATTAGAAATTTGCTACTTCGCATCGTTTCGAAAGAGTTGGAGGCTTAAACTTTTCCTTGAGATAAGCACCAATCTCTGCTTTTGGTATTGCAGATGTTCGTGAGCGCCAATTTAGGAGTGCTACTTAGTAAGCAATGACAAAAGAAATAAAAAGATGGGTTACCACGATGAGTTAAAAGTCTACTCACCGGTCCAAACACCGATCCAGCTCGAAGGAGTTAATAAGTGGCGGCTTCGCGGCGCCACCCGAGTTTGAGTTCAAAGCGGACTCCGGACCCTGAGAACAAAAAAAAATAGAATCTTATATTCTTTGTGGCAACAAGAAACGGTCCTTCCTAGGAAAGTCCTGTGAAAGATACACTAGAACTGTGAGCTGAACTGTGAAAGTTCCTGTGAAAGATACACTAGACGTATATTTTTTTTCTTTATAAGACCATGTCAGACTAAATATACCTAGACTCAAATAAATCATTTGTGGATTTTCACAAAGAATTGGCCCACGTAAGGATTGGAACCATCGACACTAAGCACAAAGTCATTCCTTAGACCATTCTACCAGTTGTTCAACCAGTTCACTTGACATCATTCCTTGTGGAAAACAATATTTGCTATTTTATAATATAGGAAATTTTCAAATAGATGTCTACTATTGGAAATATGCTTCTCCTGAGAATAAAACTCAGAACGGTCCTGCGCTGCTTGTAACTAAAGGCTCTCTGCTAAAGAGATGATAAAATGGCGGAACTGCCGTAACTAGAGGCCGTTACTTTTTTGCACCATATTTTCGGCAAGAGTTATTTTTGGGCAAATAGGGTGTTTTAGGCATTAATTTATTGCATGTATGTATAAGAGTTAAAAGTAAAAAGAATATTGCAATATCCTGGGGTGATAACGAAATGTACACTTAGCCAATATTGTCGTGCCTAGATGCTTTTTGCATCCATATTTTGGGAGGAGTTATTTTAAATAATGGTTAAGAAGATATACAATGCGAAAGTGGAAGGATGTAGGTACCGAGGGAGACCGAGACTAACCTACCTAGACCAGATCGGTCATGTACTGAAGGAAGGTGGAGTCAAGAGTCTCCGAAACCGGCGAGCGTGTATGAAGAGAATTATGAATGTTGAGGAAGCGAGTGAAGTATGCAGAGATAGAGTTCCCTGGCACTCTGTTCTCTCTGCCTACCCTGCAAGGGATATGGCGTGATGATATGTATGTATGTGTATGTATGTAAGTTATTTTTAAAAAATAGTAAAAGCAAGAGAGAAAGAAAGAAAAACATTTATTTTGTTCTCGTTAAAAACTAATGAAAATAAACAGAACTAAAGAAAACAACTTCTGGTATAAAATGACATTAACGAGAAACAAAAAAGGCTATTATTGGTTATTTTATTTCATAATATAGCCCTGATATTCTGCCAACACATGGTACATTTTAAGGAAGTGTGTTTTAGACGTTAATTATATTATAAGGGTTGAAAAGAAAATAATCTATATCCTGGGGCGTTAAAGGAAATGTCCAGTTAGCGAATATAGAAAGCAAAATGTAAGCCATTGTTATTATAAAGGCCTTTAAACATCTCACGATGCATATTTACAAAATGATGTCACCTAAAGGCTGCAAGGAGATTTGTTTTAATAAATAATTATCCAGTATTATAAACACGATACTAATAATGTAAACTATGCCAATATTATTTTTTATAAACATCCATTACATAGAAAAGTTAATAACTCTAGGATGGGTTTGGGTGGTCAATGTTGGCGTGAATTTTTAATGTGATTTTTTTATCGAAGGGCTTTAAACTTGTTATTTTGAATATGAAAAATAAGAGCTTAAGCGACAGCGGTTACGCATACTTATGCATATACGTTACATACTTCTAAGAGTCACGAGTCATAGAGAGAATTTACGAGTCAAATAAAAATACAAACACTCGATGATTTCCGTTTATAGACCTCTACAATGCCAAGAGCAAAAATTTTTAATGTCAATAATTAGAAAATATCATCATTTTGACTTTTACATGTCGCACTGTTGAGCTTAAGCCTCCTCTATAATTGAAGGGAAATTAATCTACTATATATCACTAGCCAGACTAGTTGTTAGCTTTTATTGCAAAGTTCTTTTTTTGCGTAGATTTTATAGGTATGTATATTATATTTTTAATCATCTTTTACGTCTCCTACGGAGAAAATAAGGGGTGAATATTCTTTTATTCATATTTTTCCGGTATTGGTAATATTGAACTAATAAGTTTCACGTGAAATTGGAGTATTAATACAATTTACTTTTATGCCTATGGGTGTTGTAAAAGACGACTTTAGGGGTCTAAATAGATTACAAGATAAAAAAAAAATCAAAATAAAACTCTTTTTATGCTCAATTTATACTTAATATGAGTTCAATATCCTGGTAGCAGAATTTACCATTATAACATATTAAAATGTATACGTGTTTCCGTGTGGTGACGGAGTAAGAATACAATTCACCAACCCTATCTTACCCGTGGGTGATCGTAAGAGACGACTAAGGAATATAAAACGCATGTAACATCTGTGCAAGATAAGAAAATCTCGAAACAAAACCCTATACCAATACGTCTGACCAGCGTAGTATAGTAGGTCAATTTCCCTCCTATTATGGAGGAAGGTCGAGCCCAACAGTGGGACATACATATATGTGATGGTTCCTAACGTTTACGCGAGTATTACACATTTGAAATAAAACTAGTTATTTACAAAAACCCGATAACGAAACGAACAATGATGTCACAAGCGGGGTTCGAACCCGCGCCTATTGGGAGTCCGGCCCAATCGTGCTGCCACTTACACCATCGTGAACTATTGTATGACATGCAAATCTCGCTTCGTATCATATTTACGTCTTTAAGGTGACGTGCGCCATCTACCCGACAATGTTTACACATTGTAGGCTTAACACTTCAAACTTTGCAGTTAGAATTGTATTAAACTATGACACAACCTTGTTACTCAAATTACTGAAATTTAGCATTTAATATACTTAATTATTTATAAAAACCCGATAACGAAGCGAACAATGATGTCACAAGCGGGGTTCGAACCCGCGCCTATTGGGAGTCCGGCCCAATCGTGCTGCCACTTACACCGTAGTTAGTTTTACGGATTCTATCGCGTTTGTATTTGATTTTTAATTTCCCGACGTTTCCAACACTTCGCAATGTTCATGGTCACGGGAGGATTGGGATCAGTACACAATAGCCGTCACCCATTACTGGCTGGTTGTTGGTATCGGCTAAGGACATTTCTAGGCGAATAGCAATGAAAATTTTCTCTTTAAGGGGTTAGGGGTAGTCAAAGACACGAAAAAATGAGAATTTTCAGTAATTTTTTTTTGCTATTAAATCATGTTATTTTACAAAAGTAATAATATGGCATTATTATACTATGTTTTGACTTGAAGTCACGAAAATTTGAAAAAAAAAAAATATAATTTCCAAAGTTATAGCTGTCTGTGTTGACCCAGTTTCAAAAAAAGGTCCTTGCGGTGACTATCATAAGTCCTTGGAGATTCATCTAAAATCAATCGGATAAAAAAAATAGTATTATAAATAGATAATCCTGGGCCTGATCGAAGCTTTTTTTTTTTTTTCAAAAATTAACAAAATGGCGGCCTCGGGCAATTTTTTTCTAGATTTTCGGGAAAAAATCAACAGTTAATTGGTCTTAAAAAATCAAATTTTTGAAAAAGAAAAAATCCTTCGATCAGGCCCGAGTTTATTATGTATTCTAAAGGCTGTATAAATTTCATTAAAATCTACTGAGCGGTTATCGAGTTACAATTGTCACCAGTTCAAAAAACATAGTTTTGAGAAAAACGCATTTAAAGTTTCACACTAGATTTACGTACAGAAATACGAATTATTTAATCACTTACACCGAGTCATCTATTCCTGGGCCATATAATAGTTCTTCAGCCATTGTGGAAGTGGCATTTATAAATTTAGATACTACTACATACATCAAAGGTTTAGTTCATGGATGACAATAAAACCCAAGAAACTGGTTGCTTGCAGCTGCCGATAGCTACCTACTCCCGAACGTTTTGGAGTGCCCGAGCGATCTTTGTTATTTGTCGAATAACTCGAAAAGTAATTATCTGATCAACATCAAATTTTCAGAGAATATTTTTAAGATATTACACTTAACGAAAATGTAAAAAAAAAATTGATTTTTTGAAAATCCTGACTACCCCTAACCCCTTAACTCTCACTCTCGCATTCCCAGAAAACGTATAACTCAATGCGATCGCCAACTCTCCTGTTAGAGGTCGCGATTGCGGTATTACTCTCACATCCCAGTCTACGATCCAGATTCGTTTAATTAGTTAATTGTTGCAATCGTTAATTATATTTGTAAATTAATAGCAAACCCAAGCCCGTTGGTTTGTTTGTAGAAGTCGATATCACGCGGCGCCACCTGGTGGTGATTTACATCAATGGGGATAGCATAGAAACCTTCTCTGTGACAAAATACATATAGTCAAATAGTTTCTGAGTTTAGCGATGTTATATAAATAATTAAATATACAAATATCCTCTTTTATATGTATAGATTCCATGACGAAAGCACTTTATTCCCTAGTATCTTGATTTTTAATTGCCGATTTTTCGGCGTTCATAGTCACGATGGAACAGAAGTCATATTTAATAATATATAATATTTTATATGCATAGCTGACGTAATTATTAAGCTAACGATCTTAGCCAATCGTCAAAAGCTCGAGTTCTATGCAGGACAATTTCTTGTGTTATTCATATATTATTGTTCCGAGTTTGCAGTTGCACCTGTATTGGAATTTTTTCTCTAGTCAGAATGCAATTCGCCGTCATCTCACACATGGGTGATCGGAGAGGGCAACTGAGCGATATGATATGCAGTTAACATCAATGCAAGTGAAGGCAACTCGAAATAAAATCCAACCTAGGCTGGATCCGAGCAGTGATGATGACGATAATGAATTACATATTTTTAAAGTCCCTAAATACAATAATCCTTAATGTAGGGTGTTGTTTTTCCGAGCTGGCCATGGATATCAAGGAAGTGGTACCAGTGGCCGGCCGAATGGCAATGAGGAGGGAACGTATTACGGTGGGTTATAGGGCAGCGCGCCGCTCTGCCGTTACCTCGGGAGGAATGAACGCGTCTAGACTATAGCCTACTAAAAAATGGGTGTTCGTCTTTAAAAAAATAATAATCAACATAATATATCGTAACTCTTTGTCATGAGTCTCACGTATTACGAGTACGTGCAATAAACAAAAACATTATTACTATGAAATTAATCATATAATAAATACAAAAAAAAAAATGCTGCGTCTCATTAACATATCACGTTTACAGCCGTTATCTATACGTGACGATAAACAAACAGACAAACAATTTTCTTAGAATGTTGCTTTTAGAATGTTAATATATACATCCTTATATCGATCTAGATATTTCAGCGGTATAATACGATTGTTGATCATAAAGTCTTCTTTTTTTTTTTGACTAGACGCCGTCCTTTCCGTTCATGATGTATAAAAGGCGATGTGTGGCCCCATAACCAAAAGTATTCCCCCCTCGTTGGGCCGATTACTATTGCCAAATCCTTGACGTCCGCTGCTGGCACTGTTTTAGAATGTCTATACGAGATTTCCCTTGTAATGACGGAGTAAGAATATAATTCACCAACTTATCTTACTACTAAGTATCGTAATAGAATACTAAGAGATATAATATGCAGATAAGATTTAGTCAGTCCTCTCGTGACCATGAATGCTGTTAAAGTGTTGGAAACTTCGGCAAATTAAAAATTAAACACAAACGCGATTGAATCCATAAGAACAGTTTTCAAAAGATAATATCTATATAAGAGAAGGAAAACTTGAAACGAAACCAGTAGGTTTTCGCAAAGGAGTGCAGTAAGTCAATAGCTCTCCCATTGTTGATGAAGCTCACGCCCATTAGAGTGATATATGAACTGATTATCATAGTAATATCAGTCTATATGCTCTAATGTTAAGTCAGGGATGTCCTTTAAATAAGAGAAATTACCTTACTACCCCACATAAGTCAGATGAATTGCCTTCAAAGCATGGTGGTTATGAAATTATCCCCTTCTTTGTCGAGGCTTATATCCTTATGATAGATAGAAACAGTAAACATTCAGAAATTGTGCTGTGTGAAAACATGACTAAAGAGTGTTACATATACCTGGACCAACTGCATTTGGTCACCAATTACATTCTAAAGAAGGGTTGACGTAAAGCAGTTGGCCAGTGCAGATGGAAGAAGAGTACATATGCCATTAACTCCATAGATAATAGCAGGATAATCATGATGTAATATTTTTTAAAAAGACTCTGCACTAACGATATAATCCTTGTATTACTGGGAACTTTTTATCAGATACAAATTACATCTAGACTCAGAAAAAACAAGTCGTGACAAAGTATTGACCTGCGTGGAAATCGTAAACATAGCACCTGGCATAGTAGCTCCATAGTTTAACGTCATCTATGTAGAAATAACGATTGTATTTCTTTGTATTGCTTAAATGATAGCATATCTTTATGAATGCGAAAGTGGAATGATGTAGGTACCGGGGGAGACCGAGACTCAGTCTACCTAGACCAGATTGGTCACGTACTGAAGAAAGGTGAAGTCAAGAGTCTCTGAAACCGGCGAGCGTGTATGAAGAGAATGTATCGTATGAATATTGAGAAAGCGAGTGAAGTATGCGAGGATAGAGTTCTCTGGCGCTCTGTCCTCTCTGCCTACCCTGCAAGGGATATGGCGTGATGATATGTGAGTATGTATGTACAGCCCCAACAATATTAGAAAATGAACGAAACAGAATGAATTTTAAAGATTACTCACACTTTCCATGCATACATTACTTATAATGAAACATACAAAACACGTTTGTTTTAATAACGAAGCAATGTTTGACTCAGCCGTGTGTTTACTTATCGTGTTACTTTGTTTTGTTTTTTTTTTTTAGGGAAAACATGGCGACCCGCGGCTGAATACGAGCCTGTACGGAAAACAATAACATGCACCGAGGACTTTGATAAACTAAGTAAATATAAACGAAAACGGTAGCTGGTACACGCCTTAATATAACAACTAAGAATTATTATTATATTTTACTAGCTGACTCAATAGATGCTGGTCTTCTCATATCACCTCCACCTTTCTCTGGTCATATCACCTCCTAGTAGTGTAATGCAAGGTTCGGGCCTCCTTAATAATAGGAGGGGAATGGGAAAAATGCTGATCAGGCTGATCAGACATGTTGGAATAGGGTTTTACTTCGAGTTTTATCATTTCACCTCTTGTATAGATATCTTAATATATATAAATTACGCGTCACGTTGTTTGTCCGCGATGGATTCCTAAAATACTTAACCGATTTTAATCAATCTTAATATACATAAATTACGCGTCACGTTGTTGGTCCGCGATGGACTCCTAAAGTACTAAACCGATTTTAATCAAATTTGCACAGCATGTGTAGTTTGATCCAACTTAAAAGATAGGATATCTTCCATCTCAATTTATAGTCACAATATTATTTTATTGTAAATTAGGTATTTGTCTATTATTTGACAGTCACAATTATCTGTTATCACCAAACGATTCTAACAGATGACTGTATCTGTTGACTGGATTGAGTAAGTATTGAATAGATGGCGCTATGTTAAACGTACAAACGTTACATATAATCTACAGTTTATTAGCACGTGTTACTGAGGCTACCTTAGCCACAGCAACACGTGGCCGGGTCTGCTAGTTATATTATATATTTATATCCTTAAGTCGCTTTTACGACATCCATCGTGAGGAATAGGGGTAACGAGTTGAATCCTTACTCCTTCACCACGGAAAAAACGTTATTTTATATAAATAAGAAAACAATATTCCTTGAAATGGATTGCAGCACACATGTTGTCAATTTAATCCATTCTTAAATCCATTTGAATTCTTAAAAAATTTTGTCAAAATCGTGCCAGCCGTTTACAACATACCTATATAGTATAGAATACATTATCATCATCACAACCCATAAAGGTCCCACTGTTGGGCTCGGGCCTCCTCCCTAATGGGAGGGAAATTAACCTACTATACCGCGCTGGTCAGACGTGTTGGTATAGGGTTTTGCTGTGAGTTTTCCTTCTCTCGCATAGATGTTATATGCGTTTTATATCCCTTTATAAAGACTAGCGTTACAAAGACTAGCGTTTACCAACATGCACATACAGAATTCATTCCTTTCCATAGGAAATGTGCCTCTTTTTTCCTGCAAAAAAGATAAAAATTGAACTTTTTGAATTGATACCTAATGGTTAAATTGTTTCAATTCAAATCTTTAATATCGTACAGAAGACGCCATTTTAAATTTTATAGAATGTACGAGTAGATTGCAACCTGCGGACGCTTAAGTCGCTACTAAAGACATATCATTTGACATAGTATATTAAGTGTGTCAAAAGTTGCAAGGAAACAGATAAACATACATATAATTGTATGTAACATATGTTTACCGAGACTAACCTACCTAGACCAGATTGGTAACGTACTGAAGGAAGGTGGAGTCAAGAGTCTCCGAAACCGGCGAGCGTGTCTGAAGAGAATTATGAATGTTGAGGAAGCGAGTGAAGTATGCAAGGATATAGTTCTCTGGCACTCTGTTCTCTCTGCCTACCCTGCAAGGGATATGGCGTGATGATATGTATGTATGTATGTAACATATGTATGAGTATATACATCAATAGGGTAGTTTTTAACTTTTTAGAGGCTCTCTACTGTTTTTGCTAGCTTAAGTTCATCAAAAATTATTTGATCATCAATTATTTCAATATCAATATAAACTGAAATCGATTAATTTATTTTTAAAAATATACAATTCTAAAACAAAATTAATCGATTTTAGTTAATAATATCAGAAAATGTTTTTTTTTTTATAAACACCACCCTACACTAAGGAGTAAATCCTTGTATTTCGGGGGACTTTACAAACATGAAATTAACGCAGACAAATTACACCCAGACTCAGAACAACACTTTGTGGATCGTATACAGTAATGTCCTGCGTGAGAATGTCATCCATGGCACTGGCTCTGAAGGTCCATATCTTAACCACTACGCCATCTGTGCAGTCAAATAAATAAAACGGATTTTATTAAGTTGGTATTTGATTTTTATTTTGCCAATGTTACGAACAATTTTCAGTATTCTTACTCATAGCAGTACCCCCGTTACCATCCCGTCTTTCCGTGACAATAAGTGCTAAAATTTCTTTTATTTCATATGCGTAACATTCGAGTAAATATCAGGAAACATTTTGCAAAAAAAATATTTTTTATTTGCATTTATTATGTTTTTAAGAAATAGTATAATTTATTTTATATGTTCCGTATAATGACGGAGTGAGAATACAATTGAACACCCCTTCTCCTGCTCTACGCTGAAATGTAAAGACGATAACGGTTTTCTTAATAACAACTGGTCACTCCATATCAACCCAGCTTTTTATTGACAGAATAAAATACGAAATTTTAATATCCCTAACAATTGGGGATAAATTGAATTGGAAAAGATGCAATTAAAAAAAATACATAGTTATTATTTTTATAAAAAAAAAAACCTCATCTAAACACTTATTTAAATACTCTGCTGTTAGTAGGCAACGTGCCCAGGGTGCTAACAGCATTGCCACGTCAATTTTAACCTCTGTGCCAACTAAAGGCCAGCATGCCGATCAATGAGGTGCTTATTTAAACCTTTAAAATACAATATCTAATATCTTTAAACAAGCAATTTTGTATATATGTATATATTTTCTGAATCACTGGAACGGCAACAACAATTTTCTTGAAATTTAGCATGCAGGAGGTTCCGTGGACGACTAATCGATCTAGCTAAGTTTCATTTGTAGAAAATATTGTTTAGTCAATATATTCAAGCAATGAAAAAATATAATTTTGCGTTGGTCAAACTGTAAAAATATGAAGGCAAATTTTGACGCTGTCATTAAGACACCTCAATTGGATAATCGAACAGTCTAATCGGACTTTTGACGGGAATTTGAAAACGTCATGTGGTGCTCTTGTATTATATTCGATATCTTAGTGTTTTAACGTGTTATATTAGATAATTTTGATGGCATTTTATGTAATGTGATGCGCGGAACTACTTGGATGTAGTGAATATCATATAAAAGTGTTTTACAACGTTTTCGTTTTCCATCAAAATTCCAACAAGATACCATTAACAGTGTGGCCATTGCACTGTTGAAGGTAACGATTTGACTTAGACAATGACTAACCTGACAAGACTATAAATATAAAATAATAATAACTTAACACTGGCACCAATAGCTCGTATAAGTAGCTGATTGCCAATATACAAAGAGAAGAAGAAGAAGAGAGAAAACAGTCTAATCGAGGCCGGTTCGGATCCTGTTTCTCTTTTTTATTACTTTTTGACATTTATTTTTTTTATTATTATTTAATTAATAGTTTTTATTATATTTAAATATATCTTCAAAACACACTAAAAAAAAATACCGAGCGAAAGCTCGGTCATCCAGATATTACTTATATTATATACTCATAGATACTACATATACCATCTCCCCCTATCTTGTCTGTGGATGTCGTAAAAGACGACTAAGAAATAATATATATATATATATATATATAACATCTATGTAAGAGAAAAAAGACTCTAAATAAAACCTACTCGAAGTTAGACCAACGTGGTATGTAGATCAATTTCCATCCATATTATAGAAGAAGCTCGGCCTCAATAGTGGGACATATACGAGCTGAGATGATGATGATGATATATTTTTCTTAAATATATTTTTTATATTTCTCCGTATGGTGACGGAGTAAGAATACAATTCACCAACCTCTATCATACCCATGGGTAAGAGACGCCTAAGGGATATAAAACGTATATAACATCTATGTAAGAGAAGGAAATCTCCAAAACAAAACCCTATACCAACACATCTGACCAGCGTGGTGTAGTAGGTCAATTTCTCTCCCATTATGGAGAAGGCTGGAACCCAACGGTGGGGCATATATGAGCTGAGATGATGACGATTATATTTTTAAAGTTATACTTCTTTTGGCGCTTTAGGGAAAAATTATGAGAGTAAATTTTTACGATGCGCGCGCACATCATGAAGTTAGCTATAGTCAACATTTTAGTATTTTTGTAATATTTAAATAAACTTTATCTAACTAGATAATGCGTTATAATAAAATTTTCAATGTACTAAATATTTTTTTTCTATTGTTAATGTCGTTTTTTTTTTTACAAACGTAGAATAAGGCGAAAGATAAAATTTTTGAAAAGATTTTTATTTTGTTACGCCAAAGAATTATAACTTCTAACGCGTGTACATAAAGTACACACATACATTTTTTTTAATATACTAAGACTTACCTGTCTTACAGCATACAACATCGCAGGCTTTTCTCTTTCAATCTTCTTTAGTTCACAATAATATTAATAAATAATTTGTAACACTGCTGTTATAAATGTTGTCACGAACACTTTTTAAATTTTATCAACTATCAGTCATTATTATTCGTTTATTTATAATTAAATAATTCACTATAAAATATTCTTCCTCTCATGTTATAATTTATTATTAATCATATTGAATTTTCATCTGAAAAGAATAAATAAATTTTATTGAATAAATAATATAAATTAATAGAAATTGATTTTTATATACAGGGTGTCCCAAAATTCAACGATAAGCCGGCACCAGCAGGTGGACCTACATATGACTACTCGAGAACAAAAAAGAAAAAAATTCTACCTTGATTTTTTTTTTCATTACGATAAAAAAACCGATTTCTTTAAAAATCGTCATCTTTTATTATATTATTAAGTGCCATTGCTACAACTTTACAAGTAATTCTGTGTTTTTTTTTGTATTGGCAAGGTAAGTAGCACTACTATCGATCACAACCATTAAAAATTCCAGAATATCTATAGTTTTTACACAAAAATCAACCAAAACTATGTTTTTTTCATAAATTATGTAAGATTTTGACTTTCAGCTCACTTTCACTCATCACAGTGAAAAAAAAAAGTATGGACACTACTGTGGCAAATAGTATTAAAAATTGGCGCAACTAATTACAATTCTAAAATGGTATAACATTCTAGGCAAACTAGCCACAAAAATATACTTAGGTGTACTATTTCAAAATAACAACCATATTTCGAAAATTGTTAGTGTTGATAGTAATCACTTCTACTATGTAGCCAAAATGTTTTTGTTGCAAGTTCTCAGAATTTGAATGAGACATGTGCGTAGTCCATAAGATAACATAAGTTAGACAGAGATAGATATAGAGAGATTAGAATTTACTATATTATTAAAATTACAATAAACGTTCGAATTGTTTGCCATTGACAGTAATGCAGGCACGACATCGCCTTAAAAATGAACGTTTTATTTTTCTTGCATATCTGATTCTGTTCATGTGATCCACAGCCTGAATTATTTTTTGGCGAAGCTCGTCCAAGGTTGCAATGGGTTTTGAGTAGACTCTTGCCTTTAGACAACCCCAATAGAAAAAGTCCAGGGGATTTAGATCGGGTGAACGGGGTGGCCATAAGATAGGACCAAGTCGCCCGATCCAACGCCCTGGGTACTCTTGGTCTAAGTACTCTCGCACAGGGCGGGCATAGTGAGCTGGGCAACCATCGTTTTGAAACCACATGTTTTGGAAATCACTTAAGGGCACGTCTTCTAATACTCCTGGTAACTCATTTTGTAAGAAGTTCAAATAGCTATTGCCATCTATGTTTCCTTGTAACTCAAAGGGTCCTATCACTTTTCCATTTATTATGCCCGTCCATAGGTTAACCTTAAATTGATATTGCGATTTGTCTTCTCTCACCAGGTGCGGATTTTCATTGTACCAGCTATGAAGATTGTGAAGATTTAAATAGCCATCTTTCTTGCAGGTTGTTTCATCCGACCTTAAAACTTTGTCTAAGAATTGGGGATCTTCCCTGTGTTTTTGCAGCATTACACGGCAAAATGCGACCCGCAGTGGATAGTCCCGCGGTAATAACGCCTGCACGCGCCTGTAATGATATGGATGAAGCTGGTGACGTTTTAAAATTCTATGTGCAGTACTTTTTGGAATTCCCGTTGCTGTTTGTATGGCACGTACAGAGGTAGTTGTATCGCTTTCTATTTCATTGAGAACTTCTTCATCGTGTTCCGATCTAGGTCTTCCAGCGTTTCTCCTGTCAGATGGTATACGACCCTCCGAAAATGCTTGATGCACGTTAATAAATACGCGATAATCCGGATACCTTTGAAGAGTAGGGTACCTTGCTCGATATAATCTGCTAGCAGCGTTAGCATTGCATCGGCATTCTCCATAAATTAGGTGCATATTAGCGTATTCTAACGCTGTATAAGGTAGCGGCATAATGAATGCTAAACACTTGAAAATAAGGCAAAACTTCTTTAAAAAAACACAAAATCACAGTCTAAAATAATGCCAAGTCAGGTCAATTGCCAGGTCACTTAATTCAATCCAAAGTCGCGTACTGACTTGCTCTGTGCTGCTGAGGACATTAATTACTTCTCTACCTGCATTAATGTTACTAAACAATTAGCATCTATCTATCTCCCTCTAACGTATAATCTCTCTATCTCTGTCTAACTTATGTTATCTTATGGACTACGCACATGTCTCATTCAAATTCTGAGAACTTGCAACAAAAACATTTGGGCTACATAGTAAAAGTGATTACTATCAACACTAACAATTTTCGAAATATGGTTGTTATTTTGAAATTGTACACCTAAGTATATTTTGGTAGCTAGTTTGCCTAGAATGTTATACCATTTTAGAATTGTAGTTAGTTGCGCCAATTTTTAATACTATTTGCCACAGTAGTGTCCATACTTTTTTTTTTCACTGTGATGAGTGAAAGTGAGGTGAAAGTCAAAATCTTACATAATTTATGGAAAAAACATAGTTTTGGTTGATTTTTGTGTAAAAACTATAGATATTCTGGAATTTTTAATGGTTGTGATCGATAGTAGTGCTACTTACCTTGCCAATACAAAAAAAATCACAGAATTACTTGTAAAATTTTAGCAATGGCACTTAATAATATAATAAAAGATGACGATTTTTAAAGAAATCGGTTTTTTTGTCGTAATGAAAAAAAAAATCAAGGTAGAATTTTTTTCTTTTTTGTTCTCGAGTAGTCATATGTAGGTCCACCTGCTGGTGCCGGCTTATCGTTGAATTTTGGGACACCCTGTATATATATTAAAATAATTAAAATCAAAATAATAAACCGTGAGTGAGCGTTTTATTTTTATTTAGATAATTTTTAGCTTTATAAAAAATATTTCGATAAAAATTTATAAATCTTATAAAGAATTATTTTTCGTATTAATTAATAAGTAAATACCAACACGTAGTAAGCGATGTAGCATGTTGAAGAACCAATCACAAAGAAATTCATTTTATATCTATAATTTTTATATTGCAATGCTAATATCTGTTTACTCGGTTACTTTTTTTAAAGAACTCGTAATATAGACTCATTTATTGTATTGTGAGAGACTTTACAAACGCGATCGTTCGTAAAACTTCTCATACTATTTTCACTTATGTCTCACCTTTTCATTTTTTTTATTGCTTTTAGTGGCACACGAGCAAGCAGCACACCTGATGGTAAGTGTCACTGCTGCCCATAGACCTTTACTATACCAGGGTATAGCTAGGCCGCTGCCCACCATTACAATCCCCAAACCTACCCAGTTGGGCTTCCGATTCTCCCGCTCACCGAACGAAGTGCAATAGCACATTGCCATTACACAGACGTCGAACTTCTGCGAGGGTGTGGTACTCCGGACGGACCGGCCCGCGGCTGTAGACAGAGAACTGTCAACAGCTTGGTCCTACCACTATTAAAGACAGCACTCCGCAATAAGGAATAAATAATTCTTTTATTGCGGAAGACTACAAATATTCAATTAACGATCACAAATTATACCCAGACATGGAACAATCATTTGATTGCATAAAGATTTTTTTTTAATTCTTCCGTGTGGTGACAGAGTAAGAATCCAATCTTACCCGTGGGTGATCGTACGAGACGACTAAGGGATATAAAACGTATATAACGTCTATACGAGAGAAGGAAAACTCGAAACAAAACCCTATACCAACACGTCTGATAGCGTGGTATAGTAGGTCAATTACCCTCCCATTATAGAGGAGGCTCGAGCCCAACAGTGGGACATATATAAGCTGAGATGATGATGATGATAAAGAATTGTCCTGCATAGAATAAAAATCTAAAATACTCAACATAAAAATTGATACTAAGATCATTTCATCACTATGCAAAGAAATGTCTAGAAAAAGAAATGTTAGACGTAAATGGCCTTCAACCAGGTGGAGCCATGACTTAGTGAAAGACTCTGGAGTGGTTGGATGCATACAAGCGCGCCATGTGACGTTCTATGGGGAGATTTTCATCCAGCAGTGGACGATGAAGGACTGAATAATGTTGAAAATAAAATATACTGCAAGAAGATAGATTATAATAATGTTACCATTTGAACTGTAATTACTAATTAAGATAAGACTGTATCATCTTTCCGTCTAGTGACGGAGTAAGAATACTATTCACAACCCTATATCTTACCCGTGGCTGATCGTACGAGACGACTACGGGATATAAAACGCATATAACATCTATGCAAGAGAAGGAAAACTCAAAACAAAACCCTATACCAACACGCCTGACCAGCGTGGTATAGCAGGTCAATTTCCTTCTTATTATGGAGGAGGCTCGAGCCCAACGGTGGGACATATATGAGCTGAGATGGTAATGATGATGTTGAGTTCGAACCTCCTCCAAAATAGGAAGGGAAATGACCCACTATACCATGCTCCTCATTTGAATTGGCATAATATATGTATATGTATCATCCATCAGTTTAAAGGCAGCGATAGTATAGAAAAAAACACTTGACTACTATGCATATATCAGCAAATTAGAAATATCGCAAACATATTAAAAAAAAAAAATTAGTGATAGATAAAATTAATGCATTAAAGATATTTGAGAAAAATAATCTAGATCTTTTAAGAAAACTGTCAACAGTGGAGCACTATCACTACTAATATATCACATAAAACTTAATAGCGCTTTCGCCAACATGGAAATGGAATTCATTCACGATCGATATATTTTTTTTTGTTTTGTGTCTTAGTTGTTAGTCTCAGATGGCTATGACAACTTTACCCGGACTGAGGGTGAGCGCTGAGGGCTCTCAACCCGTAATCACGATCGATACAACCATCTAAGCAATTTATTTAAGTACATCACAGAATCAAAAATTTGATTACATTTCATTAAAATGAATGTAAATCTAACATTCAATCTCATTTCCATTCAATTAAAAAAAAGTAATTATACATGAAAAACATCAACGCAAATAATTAAAGGTCGTCACAATCTTGAAAACGCAAGCTTTGCCTCTGAAAAGCGCCCGCCCGCCCCACTTTACAGCGACGGCGGCGACATCAAACAACGACCGGCCAATAGCGTGACGCCGCTGAAAAGAGACACGCCCACCCGCTATAAAGTGACCGCCGCCTTTGATCTCCACCGACTTTTATATAACCTTTATGTAGCCTTCATATACAATATAATATAATTCTTCTGGTAAAATTACGAACCGTTACTAGATACTAATGTCTCTAGTTCGACCTGCGTTTCAATAAACATGTAAAACTTTAAATTCCAGCCTAAGACATATTTTACTGAATTTTGTCGATATATATAAATTTAATTTGTATATAAATACATTCTTTAACATGATGAGAAACCCTATATGCTTGAAAATTTTCTTGATTTACACGTTAAAACATTTTCAGTTAATATATTTTTTTTATTGCTTATGGTGGCAAAGGAGCAAACAGCGCACCTGATGGTAAGTGTCACTGTCGCCCATGAACCTTTGCAATACCAAAGGTACAGCTAGACCGCTGCCTACCATAACAAAACTCCAAAGCCATCCCAGTTGGGCTTCCGGCTCTCTCGCTCATCGAACGAAGCGCAATAGCACATTGCCATTACTCAGACGTCGATTTTCTGCGTGAGTGTGGTAGACAGAGAACTGTCCACACCATTGTCTTACCACTCTTAAATTTACAAAATAAAATAATAACTGCATCAATCTTGATCGTAATGGTTTCATTTTAACCAATTTTATTTTAGGATATTATTTTACAATGGTATTTTTATCTGACCTCCACAATTCGAAAAATAAAGATATTCATGGATTAAACTAGATGTCAGTGTATTTGAATACTGAAACTGCATTCGCATGTCGATTGTCATAGAAATTCATGACAGCTGGGAGCGAGGACTAAATGTGCTAGGCAGTGCCGATTTTAACACTACCAGCGCCCTGGGCGAGATTTTTACAGCGCCCTCCAACTGCAATTCAAGACTTTACGACTAAGTAGACCTCGAACTATGAGAATGGCCTGCGGCGCCCTTTTTTACCCGGCGCCCTGGGCGGTCGCCCAACCTCGCCCTACCCTAACACCGCTACTGGTGCTAGGCACGGATTTCCGCACCCAAGATATATTTTTTTATATTATAAATATTTTCTATAGTGTTTTTTTTTTATATACAGATTTTAGTTCTCGTACAATAAAAATATATTCACAATTTTTTACCCATCTAATAGGTAATAATTATATCTTAACTTCAAGTATTATTTTATCACCTTTGATGGCAGACGATCAAGCAGCCTATCTGATAAGTGATAAGTCACGGCGCTCTATAATACTAGGAATAAAGCTAGGTCACTTTTTACCCTCAGATGGAGTTAGGTCTCTGGCTCTCTCAGTCACTGAAGGAAATACGAAAATGCTACCATTTAGATATCTATTTTTTATATATCTACCTTTGACGAGCCGATCGATTTATGGATGTAAGCAGAAATCTCTTAGCTACGTGGTACCTACTACCCCTGAAAATATATAAATTTACTTTTAAATAATACTAGGCTTTCCAAGTAAAATTCACATCTAGTTAAGGTAATGTAAAGTAGAGGTAATGCATAATTTCGCTATTCTCAAAAGGTAAGAGTTTTATATTCTTTTAAATGTCTTTTATAATAAAATTTGTGTTAATTGCTCATAACTGATGTTAAGCGATGAAGTCATTTAGTTAAAATGGGATATTCTGCTGATTCAATATAAAATGGGATAAAAGCAGTCGATAACAGATTATAGCTGTAGCTTCAGGAATATATTTGTAGTGAAATAATAATAACTACAAGGCATCGCTTCTTCATTCAAATTTCACTTTATCTTTGTGATTCTAATAGCACAAAAATTCTGTCAGTTTTGCCCGCAATATCTTTCCGAAAAATTTTTCTTCACAATGGCTGCCTTCGCCGAAATGCGTTTAGAAGAATATATCTTTATTATTATATGTTTTTGTAATTTTTTATAGATGCGATACAATAAATACCATACGTGTATGGGTAAATAGTGAATTCTGACACACCATAGTAAACGAAGATATCCTTTTCGGTTTTTAGTAGCGATTCGAAAGATTTATACTTTCTGTAGATTCGCCTCCTGCTTATTCAGCTTCTATAGGAAGTTCTACAGGTTTTTTAACATATCTTGTTCTCTCTTTTGAATTTCTACCTTATGGAGTTTGAGTAAAGAATGAGGTTCTACCCCCGTCAAAATAAATGACGAATTCATCATTATAAATATCTCCATCATCCAAATTGTTACGTGTAAATGTTGCGAAACTAATTTTTCATAAAATATAACTAACTCCTATATAATGTTGAATATTAATTTCATTACATATTAAAAAAAAACTATTTTTTTTTTCATTGAATTTACACTTCCACTTCTGTCATCCGTTTCTACTAACATTTAGTTAATAGTCTGTTGCCGTTTCTATTTCCGTTATGATACTTCTATTGCATCACTACCTTTTAGTAGGTTACAAGCGCTGGAATCCTACATACCCTTACTCTATTATAGGCGAAAAATATATTTTCCACAACGACAAGAAAAGATACAATTGGTTAGTAGGGCATGTTTTTTATTATATTTTGGTGGTAGACCAGCAAGCACTACACCTGATGGCAAGTGGAAACTGCCGCTCAGGGCTCTTAGCAGTGCTAGGCACACAGCCAGGCCGCTGCCTACCATGAGCCACGATTTCTTCTTAAACCTCGTTTAAAGAAGGACATGTCATAGCGCTCGGGAAATATAATAGCAGGTGGTTTATTTCAGAGCCTGCGAAATAAACTGCCAGAGAAATAAACGCTGAAAACGTACAGTGCAGGATGATATCGTTTCCCGGTGATATGGTGGAATCTTGCTGTGGTATGATAAGATGACGGAAAAGAAATGTGGTCGACTTGATACCATTAAGTCAAACAACCATTCAAAGCATTCCTCATTAAAGAGACGATAGAGCACATAGGAGTCTATAGACCTTCAGTCACTCTGCCACTACAAAAACTCCAATTCATTCGTAAAATTGGGATCTTTGACAATTCAAACAATACGTCTTTGCAAGGATTCCAGTGGGTCGAGCTGATATTTGGATGCACCTGAGCAGAGATGATGAGCGGTACGCGTGAAATACCGCTTGTCTCTCTTCAGAATTCTCTGGTTCTTGCTCACCAATTTGGCTTTGTTTTCCAAATGAATGCGAAACTCCATTTTGGATATTTCGACATCGAGAATCTCAATACTCTCGGAGATTTGGTAAGACACCCCGTGGAGTTACTACTTCTTATCCTCCTAATTATGTCAAATATTAAATATATCTCGTGTAATGCTTTTTTTTATTGCTTATGGTGGCAAACGAGTAACCAGTGCACCTGATGGTAAATGTTGGTGCCGTTCATAGAGCTTTGTATTACCAGAGGTATAGCCACGGAACAAATACAAAGAGGAGACGGCCTAAGTTACTGTGCACTGTGATTCTCAAGTAGGCCGTGACGTCATCACGTTAACATCAATAGTAGGCGTGGCCTATTAGTCTTCTGTCGTCGCTGACGGTGTTCGTACGGTGCATAAAATTATATTTTTGGTGTATTTTTATGTTATTACGAAGAAAACCATGAAGTGCTGTATTTTATCATGTAAAAACTACTCCGATAAACGTACAGATGCTATGGAAAGAATCACATTCCATTTGTAAGTATATTTATTTATAATTTATCAAAATAATTTCTAGAAAGTTCTTTTGACGGTATCATGTTCAGAAATAATTTTACTCAACGTTAGATGGCACCACTTTGCGTAATAGGACCTAGAACAATAAAAGCACATACAGTTCAAACTATTAAGATTATTGTAATAACTAATAACCATGAGTATTAAAATTTATACCCAAAGCCTTTTACCTCGACAAAATATGAGTTTTATATGTAGTTAATAATTATTTTGTAAGTAATACGCCAGCTGTCGTTAACTATGAAGAACTATAAAAGTGTCAAAAATCCAGGGTCGTAATTAGAATATAATAATATTCGGATTTTTCATCAAAGAAAAATATTTTTTACACTACTTTAAATTAACCTATTATAATTAAACTGTAAATTTTGTATGTTTTAGAATACCGTCCAATGACGATGTTAAGAAGCAATGGATTTCAAAAATTAATAGAAAAACTGGACTCCTACGAAATATACAAAGATTTGTTCTTCTCATTTTAACAATGAAGATTTAAAGGACTGTATTGCAGCCAATGGAAACCACTTCGAACAAGCTTTTTATATTTTAAATTGTTTTATATTTATGTATTAAACTAACACTGTAAAAGTAATAAATATTTTTTGCAATAGAAGAAGGGTTTTCTTTGTTACAGTATTTAGGGCAAGACTAGGTATAGCTCAAGAAATATATGATACAAAAGAGTATTTCATTTTTATTATTGGAACCAATGACACCCTTTCTCCTTTATTTCTTAATAATGTAATTGCATTCGATGCAATTTCTTGATAAGATTAACGAGGTTGAGCACGTCACAAAAATATTCAAAATGGTGGTGGCGTCGAAGACCGAGTCTTCAAGTTACCTTTGGCATGGCTAAGTTTTAGATGGCCCGTGCGTCAATCAAACAGTTGCTGCCAGGGGGGGCTGGTCTGCTCGCTTGAAATACTCTTTTACATGTCTTGGTCATTGACACTATTGTTGCATTATCAATTGTATAAAGCCTTATTTTAATAGAGTGGTTTGGTTCTTTTTTAAATGGAAAAGACAAAAAGGAAGGAAACAATACCGTGTAACTAACATATTTACTAAAAGTTCAACTACTTTCATTCGACAATTTGTTAGAAACCCAAACAAATAATTGTATTATTTGGTCGCATGAAAAGGACACAAATATGAAGAAAAAAGGTTTCTAAATTTCTGAGTTTATCAGAATGGCAGTAAAGAAAAGATGGATTTTTCATAAAATATTAACATTATGAACAATGCTGACAAGCCTTATAAAGAAATTTTCGGTTAAACACAGTAGTCATACACCTATCTGCTATGCAGAATTATTTGATTGTAAACATTTGTATTTGAATAGAGCAAACAGCTAATAAGATTTGTTTGTATCTTTGAAATTAAAAAAAATTAGCACTCCTTGATATAGGTAAATTCTGAGTACGTCCCTGTTACACCATACACTTACTGACATCTAATGCAAGATAGCTCAACTGCATACAATATACGAAATTAGTAGTTGTGCTAATAGCCGGTAGATGGACATAAAGGAGGGAGTGAGACAAGTACTATTACTTGTCTCACTTTCTGCATTAGCAGCGTTCCCCTCACCCCCTGTAAATGACACGCATTGTTTTATAGAAAATATTCATTACAACAGCTCCTCTTTGTATTTGCTCCGTGGGTATAGCTAGGCCGCTACCTACCAACCAAGACCCACCATAAAATAGAGCTGCCGGCTCTCTAGCTCACCGAACGACGCATAACGGCTCGTTGCCGCTACTCAGACGTCGATTACACAAGTGGTTTAATAGTATAATTATAGTGCTGTCGATCGAATGTCTCAACTTCAATTCTAACAGAGCACAATTTTATATGCAATCGACAAATGATTATTCTTAGTCTAGTTGTATCTTATGTACATTATGTACAGATACATCATCCCAAAAATCGACTACTTACAAGTAACTGAGTAAATAGTCACAAGCAGAGTGCTAAGCTCTGAAATTGTTAAAACGCTACCCATACATGGCGCTGTGAAGTTGTACGTGATCATTTAATCAAGAGAAAGAAAACTAGAATTAAAACCTTATATCAATCGATCTAACCAGCGTGGTGTAGTTAAATTTACCTCCTATTCTGGGGAAAACTCGAGCCCAGCAGTAGGACGTATATGAGCTGAGATGAGGATGATAATAAATGTATATAAAGCTTAAGTACTAACCAGATCCAGCAAGGGGCACGCGATTACGAATTAACTGCTAGAACAGCATACAACATAGTTCCGTGTTGAAGTTTTGGCAGGAACGTGAAATATCATTTGGAACTCTTATATCATAATCATTATTTTAATATTTTTGTGGTATTTTTGTAATTTAATAAAGAGAAAATGCTAAAGTAATTAATAGAATATAAGAGTGTTTTACGTGTATTTTTATATTTTGCTTTCCAGAGGAATCCTTTATTGGGATGTTAGCGCCTAAGTGGTTATAAACAAAGCTAATCAATATAAAGATATGAAATATTATTTTATAAGTGGTGAAAAAATTTTACAGAACATGTTCATAATTTTTAACATTTTCTACTTACTATTATATTAGCTTCAATATTTTTAACCAGAGAATATAGACAAATGGGACCACATAGTGATGTGATAAAATATAAAAAATACAGAATTGACAGGTTACGGTCGGGTCGATCCCCGCCTAAAGCGTCTGAAGCGGTGGAAATTTAGGCGTGAAGTTCCATAAACTCTCATATGTTACTTATCGCCATTTGAATGGTGCACTGAAACCAAGTCTTATCATCAAACAAGATAGATGAGGACTGTGGGCTCATAACCCAGATAAAACATTGTTATTAAGAAATCAATTTAATAGTTTTAAGTGAGTTACTTAATTTATTTCAGTGCCGGACTAAAAATACAAAGACCTCAAATGATGATACTACTTTTATATCTCAAGACACATCTATGACAGAGAATGAAAACACGAAACTCTGTGTAGTTTTTGACTGCTGTCTAACCAGTATGTTTTAATAGCCCGATATGCCTCCCTTCTTCTGCTTAGCTCACGTAACTATTGGACTCACGCCTCCTCCACAATGGCAAGGAATCTGACTTACTATCACACTGTTCATAAGGGTTAGCATACGGGTTTATGTCAAGTTTGAATCGATGTTATTTGCATATTACTTTAATTGTATTTACCTCACCCATGGTCAAGCAAGACGGTGGTCAATTATATTTTTATCTCGTCCCCACATGGATATGCTCTTAGTCCTTCTGTATGGTTTCGGGAGCATTTCCGTAGGCTCGCTCCGCGGCTCGTCGGCGCGGCGTCCGCT
This sequence comes from Lymantria monacha, assembly GCA_905163515.2. Taxonomy (NCBI): domain Eukaryota; kingdom Metazoa; phylum Arthropoda; class Insecta; order Lepidoptera; family Erebidae; genus Lymantria; species Lymantria monacha. Next base: position 4,006,317 of record LR991107.1, on the reverse strand, counting down.
CTATCGTGGCTTATGCCGAATGTGGGCGGACCGAGCGCTACGTGCCGACAGCTGTACGCGGAGGTCATCCTGTCGATGGCCCTGTACGGTGCACCGGTGTGGGCGTCCGACTCAGGGCTCTTCTGTGGCGTCCACAGAGGGCCATGGCGGTCAGGGCCATACGCGGGTACCGCACGGTGGCAACGGAGGCGGCGTGCCTGTTGGCCGGGACTCCCCGTGGGACCTGGAGGCGGACATGCTCGCCGACCTGTATCGACGGGTGTCAGGGGTGCGAGCGGAGGGCGGTGCGGTCTCGCTGAGGGAGCTCACCGCCTGGCGCGTTGACGCCCGCCGAGATGTCATTGCCCGTTGGGCAGTCCGGCTGGAGAGGCCTCGGTTAGGTGTGCGGACCGTGGAGGCATTCCGGCCGGTGCTGATGCAGTGGTTAAAACAGCGGCACGTGGTGCACTCCTTTCCACTGGTGCAGGTTTTGACGGGACATAGGTGCTTCGCCAAATACCTGCACACGTCCGGAGGGAGAGTACACCGTCCTGCCACCACTGCGATTGCGACGAGGATACGGCGCAGCATACGCTCGAGGTTTGTGCTGCTTGGGCAGTGCAGCACCGTGAACTCGTCGCAGTCATCGCTGCCGACCTGACGCTACCGACCATCGCCAGGGCAATGCTCGACAGCGTCAGGAACTGGGACGCGGTCGCAACCTTCTGCGAGGCAGTAGTCTCGCGGAAGAAGGCGGCGGAGCGCGTGCGCGAGGAACGTCTCCTCGGCGACGCGAGCCGCCGCCGGCGACTGGGGCGGCGCAGGAGCGATTACCTGCGCCTGATGCCGCCCTAGCTGAGGCCGCGGGTAACTGGAACGGGGAATTAGATCGTCACCCGCCGAGAGGCTGACCGCTTGAGGAAAGACCGACGTCCTCCCCGAGAGGGGGACATCGGTCAAGGAGAGGATACCCCTAAGGGGGTATTCCGTCGGGCCGGCCACTGACGTCAAGTTTACGCTGCTGCGGTGGTCGGTCCAACGACGAAGGCGAGGTGAGACGGGTGGGTTACGGGTGTGCGTGCTTACGCTCCTCTGTCGCCCCGGATGGAGTGGTGCGAGGAGTGCGCCGACAGAAGCCCACCCAAAAAAAAAAGTCCTTCTGTATATAACACTCCCTCATCATCTCACCTCATATATGTTCCACTGTTGGGCTCGAGCCTCCTTCATAATGGGAGGGAAATTGACCTACTATAACACGCTGGTCAGACGTGTTGGTATAAAATTTTGTTTCGAGTTCTCTTGCATAGATGGTATATGCGTTTTACATCCCTGAGTTCATCCCTGAGGGGGTGGAGAATTGTATTCTTACTCCGTCACCATACGGAAGTACATAACATCCCTTAGTCTCTCTGTAGCCATTTGTAATCATCATTCAGCCTTTTGCTATCCACTGCTGGACGTAGCTGGACTATGTGTAATACAAAAGTTTACTTTTTAGTAAAATTTAATGCTACCGTAAATTTAAAATCACTATTGGTGGTAGGACCACGCTGTTGACAGTTCTCTGTCTACCGCCGCGGGCCGGTCCGTCCGGGGTAGTACCACACTGAGCAGAAGATCGACGTCTAAGTAATGGCAATGTGCTATTGCGCTTCGTTCGGTGAGCCGGAAGCCCAACTGGGTGGGTTTGGGGATTTAAATTGTAGGCAGTGGCCAAGCTATACCCTTGATATTGCAAAGGTCCATTGGCAGCAGTGACACTTACCATCAGGTGTGCTGCTTGCTCGTTTGCCACCATAAGCAATAAAAAAATGATTCAATAAAATCCGTAATATTAGTTTAATTTCGTATATTTATCAAATATATTCGCGTAAATATTAAAAGTCGTTAAATATTTAATTCGCCTATTTAATGGTCTGTAAGATCATAATAAAATAATTATTATACTATTTTTTTCTCAAGCAATTAATTTGCATATATAATAAATTATTAACAATATTTTATATGTTTTGTGAATCTCGGTAATTCTGCTTTGTTTTGATAAATATTTTGGCAACAAAGGCTATATATATTATAATTATTTGGTTGTTGTTTATTAAGATAAAATAATAATATTTTAAAGTGTTGGATTGTATTCATTTGACAATTTAATATTTCATAAAACAAATTAAATATATTATTTTTTTAATATATTATTTATTAAATATATTATTTATTAAATCTATTAATTATAAAATATATTTCAAAAACAAATGTAATTATATCCAGAAAAATTCTATGTTTTTTTGGCAGGCTATGGTGCGGACTCACGCCACTCGTTCCGTCTGGGGTCCCGGGAGGGCGACGTGTAGGCCCACAGCCCACCGTATTAAAAAAAATACGTACAAAGCTATGATTTTTTTTAATTTTAATAATCAGCTGCTAATGCAAGTTTTTGCAGCCAGTGTCGATTAAATTTGCCTTTCAAGTTTAGATAGGTCGTTAAAGTTAAGTTTTGGAACCTTTATTAAAGCTTTCAAGGCTGTTGTCATAATTTAAATCATTATGACTCAATGGACACTTAATATTTTATAGGCTCATAGACAATTTCACACTAAAATAATAAACTCCTTAAACTAACTATGCTTTTAATAAAAATACGTGGTATTTGAAAAGTAAATGAATGGTGAAAAAAATACTTTTTAAATTTCTGGCAAAATAATCAATTATTTGTAGTTACTTAATTATGTGAGAGAAATTTATAGAAACCCTAAACTTAATAAATTACAAACACATTAGAGCAAATGAATAAATGGCGCGTAAAAATTGTCGTTTTTTTTTCTATTTATTAGGCAAAGGAAACAAAGCTTTGTTTCCTTTGCTTTTATAACTTACATGTCTATGTAATGTATGTAATGGTTTTTTTTTTACAAACCTGACAACTTTCAGTACACCTTTTCAGTACTTAAACGTCCCATTACTGAACACAAACCATTTCTATGATGAAAGAAAAATTACTCGGTTTAGCAAACGGTAAGAGTTTTTGAAATTCCCTTCTCCTATATTTATGTTATTTCCTACTGTGCAAACGCCTCGTTTACTCTCACCAGATCCATGGAATAGGAATCGGTCACATAGTTACCACATAGATATAATCTGTTTTAATTTACTTTTGGTACTAGATGGGCATGCAGACGAACTGATGATAAGTGGCAAGTGATGCTCATGGATCTCCATAATATCATGGGCACAATCAAGTCATTGTTGCCGTGAAAAAAGAGCTCGTCTCTAACCTCGTCCAAAAGAAACTCTTGAAAAAACCGCAACTTAAAAGCCTATACGTGCGTGGGAGATATTTACCCTGATGACGTAGAAGCGAGGACTTATTATAATCATCATTTAATCACTATAATCTTACCGCAAGTTGTAACTTTTCTTATAGAATAAGAGTGTATACTTGGCTCAATTTACGCGTGGTGATGGAGTAAGAATACAAGTCACCACTCCTTTTTTACCTATGGGTGACCATAAAAAAACGACTAAGGAACACAAGCAGATAACTATACTACGATCGAAGGCAGTAGAAGGAAATAGATCAATTTCCTTCGTACTGACATATATGAACAGAGATGATGATGATGAGTATCCGTTAGTCTATCGACTAAAATTAATATCAAATTCTTTATAAATTTTACATACGAAATACTTGTCCGTGGAATGAAACGTAACTATTATATACAATAGTGTGCGTGAGTTCATAGAAAATATTCAAAAATGGAACGAATAATTCGATTTTTGAAAAGTACGTGTTGATAAGCACTTTGAAATAAGAACGCACGTTTACAATATAACAAAGTGCATTCTTATTGTATTTCTATTAAATACATTATAGCAATTGAAACTTCTTTTTTTTTTTTTTTTTGTGTGTGTCTTAGTTGTTAGCCTCAGATGGCTATGACAACTTTACCCGGACTGTGGGTGAGCGCTGAGGGCTCTCAACCCGTTAAAGTTAAGCTAGAAACTTCTTCAGGCTGTTTTATTGTACTAAATGAGATAGTACCGTCACGCTTGGCTATGTAACGCTCGTTCGAGGGAAGTCGGCGCTCAACGACTAAGGTAGCACTTTTAGACTATGCTACAAATAACGATCACTAAGAGCAAACTTTACAGGAGTAATTTATATATAATGTGAATTATTATAATATTGTGAATTTTATTATTTTTTGAATTTGAAACAAAAAAATAAGTTTTTTATATCATTAACTTCGACTTGATAAAGCAAATTTGTAAATTCAAGTATATTTTTTTCGTGCATATTATAGGTAGATTTTTTTTAGCTTGTTAAAGTTCCTTTTATTCTTACTAATATTATAAATGCGAAAGTTACTCTGTCTGTCTGTCGCTCTTTCACGCCAAAACTACTGAACCGATCTAAATGAAATTTGGTACACAGATAGTCTAGAGCCTGATAAAAGACATAGGCTACTTTTTAATGCAAAAAAAAGGATTGTAAAGGGGGATGAAAAGTTGTAAGGAATTATCGTCATTTTTAAAGCCAGAAACTTGAAACGTATTTTTAGGCTATTGGTTACATATAAATAAATATGACATTAATTACCCCTTAATGGTAAAATAAAAATCTTTAGGAAAGTAACCTTTTACGCGGGCGACGCCGCGGTCAGAAGCTAGTTAATAATATATCTTAGTCCTATGTTATTTAAATCCTGTTAATTATGATATTAGTTTTTTACTATATATATATATATATATATATATCTAAAATATTTTTTTAAGATAACACCCGGCAGTAAGGAAATAATACTTTTATTGCGGGGGCCTTTACAAACATTCAATATAATGAACACAAATAACATCTACATTTAGTACAATTTGCGGATCGCACAAAGTATTGTCCTACGCAGGTATCGAATCCACGACAATGTTACGTTAGGTCGGCATCTTAACTACTATGCCCGCTGTGTAATCAATTATAAATATTTATATTAAATATTAATATATCAACCTCTCCTTCTCAACAACATTAACGTTTTGAATATGGCGACGAAAAGGAGTATAGTAGTAGTAGAGTATATATAATATAGGTATATATATATATATATATATATATATATATATATATATTTTCATTTATTTGTTTTTTTTTTAAATTAACAAATACTCACACATTTATGTTAAAGAATGTTAATCTTTTTCTATAAATAAGCAAAATTTAAACATCACAAAACAGTAGTCAAATCATAATCATCTCAGCTCATATATGTCCAGTGGGACCCAATAGTGATTGGGCTCGAGACTCCTCAGGCATAATGAGATAGAAATTGACTTACTATACCTCGCTGGTCAGACGTGTTGGTATAGGGTTTTGTTTCGAATTTTCCTTCTCTTGCATAGATGTTATATGCGTTATATATCCCTTAGTCGTCTATAACCATCACTCACGGGTAAGATAAGGCGTGAAGAATTGTATTCTTACTCCGTCACCACATCACACACACGGATAAGTATAGGTGCTAGTTCCAAAAGCAATAACCGTTCCAACACAAACGATTACTTAAATATACCAATGAGTCTCATGGTTTCGTGTTTAAATAATTTTATTAAAAGGATACGCCCATAGCGTGACTCCCAGAGAAAGTGCTACGAAATACTATGTAGTAGGTACCTACGTGCTAAATTCTCATGTTAATCTTTTTTTTTTTTTTTTTTTTTTGCTTATGGTGGCAAATGAGCAAGCAGCACACCTGATGATAAGTGCCACTGCTGCTCATGGACCTTCGCTATACCAAGAGTATAGCTAGGCCGCTGCCTACCATTACAATCCCCAAACCCACCCAGTTGGGCTTCCGGCTCTCTCGCTCATCGAACGAAGCGCAACAGCACATTGCCATTACTCAGACGTCGATTTTCTGCGAGGGTGTGGTACTTCGCCAGACGGATCGGTCCGCGGCTGTTGACAGAGAACTGTCAACAGCATGGTCCTACCACTTTTAATAGGGATTAAAGTGGTCGGTAACTGACTTAAGTTCGATGGCACCCTAGGTCCAAGTTAATTTGACAGTCCTAGTTTTTTTTTTTTTTTTTTTTTTCGCAAGGTGGGACCATGGATGTGGTCGCGCCCCGGCAAATCGGCCCGGGGTGACGGAAGAGGCGGCGCGCAACCCCATGGACCCACCCTGCAAACACCTCTCTTCGCCGTGCGAGCGGACCACCGGTACCCGATCTTTGTCTTCGGTGGCCACAGTCCTACATACCTACATAATTAAAAATTAAAAAAATAATGTACATTCTAGTACCTACACAATTAATCATTTTAACTTTTTGTTTTCCTTTTAAATTTTGACATCTTAGGGTTAATAAGCAATAGAGCTTAGTCTTACAATTCCCGAAAAAAAATTTTACTACTTTGTCGCCTCTACAAATTTGCCGCCCAAGGCGAGACCTCATGGGCTTAAGCCTACATTCATCATACACAATGATAATAATTGCATTTTTTTAGTTTAATAATTAAAATTAATTAAAATTAAGACCCTGAATTTATTCAAAGATGCCCAACTTAAAAGGTGAGCTGTTCTCAACCACCATTCCTTGCCATTAAAAAAACGCGAAGGGAATTCTGGTTCTGGAGTGCTGGTATCCTAAATTAAGTGTTAAAGTAATAAAAAATTTATAAATATTTATATCTACATAAATAAGGTTCTTTATAATTTTGAAGGTACAAATGAGCCCTCTAATTAGAAAATGTTTGAAACAGCCCAACTGGGTGGGTTTGGGGATTGTAATGGTAGGCAGCGGCCTAGCTATAGCCTTGGTTATAGCAAAGGTCCATGGACGTCAGTCACACTTACCATCAGGTGTGCTGCTTGCTCATTTGCCACCATAAGCAAAAAAAAACAGGAGTATTCTCTTATTTTACTAGGGTAAGGAGAACTTATTATTATTGATTAGATAGGCTACTCTGGAATTCGCGTCTGTTAGCCGCGAGACGACAAAAACTAAACACTTTATTAAATGTTATTAAAAAAAAAAGTTTATTAACTAGTAGAATTCTCTATGGTAAACATTCTTTCAAATGAGTAAATAACATGGCTTTCACTTTATTTATTTTAAAAAGAAAGCTCTTGTTTTATTACAACTAGATTTCTGTCAACTCTCTGCATATATTTTTAGAGATGGTTATCATATTTTTTTTTAGTATATATGCAATGATTTTTATGATTTTATAAAAACTTATTTGCATAAATTAATATATGATAATAAATTTCGTTCGATTCAAAATATCAGTTCAGAATTTTAAACAAACACTTTAAATTCTTAATGACAAAATGTTTCTAAAAATAGATATTCATGTTTTAAAATGGTAATAATAATTTTACATAAAATATAAATATCTTACAAGAACTAATAAGTATATTTTAAAACCAAGAATATATTTAAAAAAAAAGATGAGATATTTTTTAAATTATAAAACTTTAACCTATCTATTAATAAATAATTTCAAAAAACTTCATATTTCGAACAATGCTTTCGCGTTTTCATCGCGATCTCTTATCAGCTGTCAAAACTGGCGCTGTTAAGCGGGCGCTCGCTATTGGCCAAGCCGCTTATAAGAGACGCTGTGATTGGTCGGGACCTGGTGCACATGAGCGACAGACCACGTGCTCATAAGTTCCACTGTGAAAATACAAACTTTTCACGATATGCAACACACATTACGATTGCGGATGAAATACTTTAACGTTTAAATTGATTTAACGGTTTATTCTTTTAATTTAAATTGATTTTGAAAATAGTAAACTAATTACGAAAAAAAATACTTTTAAATGATTTAAGATTAAACCAATTTTCACCTAATATTATTTTAAAAAGGAGCAAATTTTTTTTAATTATTATAATAATGGCTTAATTTTTAAAAGCCACTATTTAATATAAATCGTTTTTTTAAAACAAGAAAATGCTATTTAATTCAATTTATTTAGCGAGAACAATAACGTTATATTCCAAACTTACGCGCTCTCCAAAACTCCAGATAACTCATTTCACTCACGGTAATAAACAATAAAAAAAATTTAAAAAAAATTCAATAAAAAAGTTAACACTGAACAGTGATGAAATTAACCACTCATAAGCACCCGAAAGACTGCAGTTTCAGATGCAAATTATTTACACTAATGCAAATCTGATGCACTGTAAGCCAAAAAAAAAATTGTCCTAGTAATCCACAAGTACACTGGTTAATAATAATTAATTGATATCTAATACACACTATAGTGTTTATATTTAAATTATATATTTGCTTGAAAAAGCACGTCTAAACAATACACAACAGTCTGCGACGCCGCAGCATCAACAATGCAAAGGCGAAATAAGCAAGAAATATTTAACTACCAAAGAGGGGTGGGGCGGGCACTGGCCCACAGTATTGGAGCTACGCCTGTGGTAGTTATAGTTTACGTGATACACAGCTCAAATACAAATAATATAAACATCACGGCTGAGCATGCGCCGTAACAACAGACAGGGACGAAGCTAAAAACTCTTACCATAACTAAACGCTTACAAATAATATTTTTCATCTATATTAGAATGTAAATACTAAATTTATTAGTTTGAAACTATCATTCATAACACTATTGTGGTGTTCAATCACATTTTTATAGATTAATTTGCATATTTTTGACAGGAACGCGTTCGGTAACGTCGTACGCATGCGCGGGAACGTCGCACAAGAATGTTATTGACGATGCAAAATGTTTATTTTTCGACGCAACAGCGATGCTGGCCCGCTGCGTGAAACGAAACGCGTTGCAGCCATTTTGAAAAATGGCCCTTGGCAATTTTAAATAAAATTATTCTATATTACATGAAAACTAAATTTAGACTTAAAAATCTATAGTAATTCGCATAATAATTGGGTCCTTATAAATTATAATACTAGATAAAGTCGTAATCAGTTTTCAACGATGTATATGACTATTTCAGTTGGATTTATTTCAATTATTATCCGATGTAAAAGTTTAGCGCATGCGCGAGGCTACATTTACACCGAATTGTACGTGACTAGTTAAAAACACAATGTATCATTATCCCTTAGTTTTATCATAAAGATCAACTGAGGGATCACCCGAAGAAGTAGCATTCTTCTGTGTAATGCATGACATTAATAGTGATCGTCAATACCCCTAGCAGGCGTGACGATTATTGCGTTATCCCACTGCAGAAAACCTATTTGCAATCATGGATATTGACAGGCTGACATATCTTTTTTTAAGACTAAGGAAATAATCCTTATTTTGCTACACAAATAAAAACCAGAATCGGAACTGTTGCTATGTTGTTGTTATTCGTTTTTTACGAATCCCATACAGTATTGTCCTGCGTACACAGTAGGGCGAAATCTTAACCGCTTAGTCAACTGTACAATATAAGAATGGATATCTCCACAGTTACTCGAAGTGAGAGCAAGACCAAGACAGCGCAGGGCTCTTATATCAATTAATACGGTTCATATATATAAATATAATATTAATTTCGGTTCATTAACACATGTCTAATACATATTTATGATAAATCAAAATAAAAATCATCATTAGTCTGATTTAATATCTAATAGAATAAATTAATTTAATGATATTACTATCAAAAAAATTATAGCAAAAACTTGTTTCTTCGGGGCACATAATAAACAAATGTAATTCAAAAATTTGCAAGGCTTTTTCATTTAGATTATTTGCTTAAAATGTATGTAATAAAATTGGTGTAAAATTGTGTTTTCCGTGTGGTGACGATCTTACCCGTGGATGATCGTAAAAGGCGACTAAGGAATAAAATATACTTGAACATCTATGCAAGAGAAGGAAAACTCTAATTAAAACCCTATAGCAACACGTCTGACCAGCATGGTGTAGTAGGTCAATTTCCGTCCTAGTGTGGAGGAGGCTCGAGCCTAGCAATGAAGAAAATTAGTGTATAAGTAACAAGATAAAAATCTTATCAAAAATTTTATTTTTCGCCTTATTCTACGTTTGTAGAAAAAGAAGATATACAATGCGAAAGTGAAAGGATGTAGGTACCGGGGGAGACCGAGACTAACCTACCTAGACCAGATCGGTCACGTACTGAAGGAAGGTGGAGTCAAGAGTCTAGGAAACCAACGAGCTTGTATAAAGAGAATTATGAATGTTGAGGAAGCGAGTGAAGAATGCAAAGATAGAGGCACTCTGTTCTCTCTGCCTACCCTGCAAAGGACATGGCGTGATGGTATGCATGTATGTAGAAAAAAAACGACATTAACAATACAAAAAAGGTATTTAATATATTGAAAATTTTATTATAACGCATTATCTAGTTAAATAAAATTTATTTAAATATCACAAAAAAAAACTAAAATGTTGACTAGGTATAGCTAACTTCAGGATTTTTCGTGACGGTGTGCGCGCACATCGTAAAAACTTACTCTCATAATTTTTCCCTAACGCGTCAAAAGAAGTATAACTTTAAAAATATATATAGGTACCGTAAATGTCAATTTGTAGATGCAGTCATGAACTCGCGTGACGATAATGACAATATACGCTCATTTATGAGAGATGATATGTAGGTCACATACAGAAATGGATACTGATACGACGATCGATAGACTCTTTTCTTTTTGAGTATTCATTTCATAATGATCAAATTTTAGCAATATTTATTCATCAACCTGATGTTTTTAACATATAAATAAACCACATTAAGATTTAATTATTTTAAATTTGCTATGTGGTAAAAGACGATTGAGAGCTAAAGCTCAGGTAAACCTGGCCCAACTCCACCTGAAGCTGTCTGATCAATAATTGCATTCCCAAGAAGGGTTGACGGCAGGCAGGCGGCCGGTCATAAAACTATTGCTAATAACTTTTAAAATATGTACGATGGAAGAGGAGGATACATATTGCGTCAACCCCAAGTGATTGAGATAAGAGAAGCATGATGATGATGTTTTACATTAAATCCAAATCATTTTTACTACCAACACAATAAAATAAATCTAATTTAAATACTATAAAATCAACAGACACATTTGCGCACGTGACATGTCGAGAAAATATGACATTGCATATTTTATATACTTACTGGTCGTAAATCTCGGATATGAAGTCGACCTTCAGGATAAACGCTACCTTTCTATCATGGAATCATACAAGTATCTTGGGATAGTTTTGCGCAAAAAAATACTAATATATTACAGTTTCATTCGGTAGCTCTTACGCTCAGATTATAGAGTAGGTCTTACCTTTTCATAATGACGCTATAGACGAAGTCACGGAGAGACAAACTGGGGATTTATGACTAACTCGAGGATTAGAGTTCATGGCCATTAGGACCACACTATGGGTCTTTGATGTACTGGCAAGATTTCTCTCTCTTTATAATCCATATATTTACATTCCAATTATGGAACACGCCATTTCTATCTTTGGGAAGCAATCACTACATGTTACTCTATCCTGATCAGGTAAGTGGCACAGTGTTATATTTCAAATTTTCCTTTTTCTGTAATGATGTAATCCACTTAAATCCTGTACTTGTTTAGTACGCCATCTGCGAGAGAGAAAAAGTAGTGACACAAGGCATTCTTAATGATCGCTTAAATTATCACTGCAAAAAAAGATTCTAATCAAATCAATACAGATACATATCTTTGAATTAATTTCAATAGAAATAGTGATAACTAAATTAACATATTACTATCGCTTTCATTTACCGCTTATAGAACAAGAAAGATTACGAATACCGTAGATAAATAAGTATATCAAATTTATATTTTCGCTCGAGATGACCAAAATTAGCACAACAGAACGACCAAGGTCGTTCGGTTCTTTATTATTTACATAAAGCATCGTATGTTCTTACTAAACAAACAAGTGCCTCTTTAAATGTCTTATGTTTTGAATATATGTACATATTTAAAACTAGTTACGGTCACGTGTTATAATTATATTATAACTTTGATATTATTATATTATTTGGCATAAGTTATTTGCTAAAACAACAAATTTGCATTACCAGCTCTTGTACTTGTTGGAACTGATGGTAGAACTTACTAGATATAAAATATCATCATCTTAGCTGTTTGTTATATTATTGAACATGAAAATCTTTCGTAATGGGAGGCAGATTGATCTAAGATATGAACGGCTTGACAGAAATTTTTAGTGATATGAAATGCTGACATCCCTTATTTACCTTTTACCATACTCACAGAAATAGAGCTCTGTGAATTATATTCTAATTCCATCACTTGGGCTTGCTTAGATCGGTATTCGATTCAGCAACATTTAGAAAATCGAATAATACGCTTCTATCCACATTCGGAGAATAATATTCTTTGTATGTACTACTAGGGGTAATTACAAATTTAATATTACTAGTTTAGATCCACTTGCAGGATGATAACTATAGATACAATTTCCGTGTGGTAACGGAAAGCATATAATAATAATAAAATATAAGCATACAATTATACAATTCCCCACCCCCTATTTTGTCCGTGACTGTCGTAAAAGAAAAGTAAAGGGAGATAATATACATATAAAATCTATGCAAGAGAGGGAAAAGTTAAAATAAAATCCAATACCAACCCCTCTGACCATCGTCATAAAGATAGGTCATTAGATAGGTATTGTGGAACTGAGATAAATAGGTATTGTGGAATTGAGCCCAGCAGTAGCAGTTATATGAGCTGAGATGACGATGATGGAATACAGCCTACCTTCAATAAGTTTAAAACGCAACTCATTGATATATTAAGTATCACATTGTTTATAACAGTTTGATACTTAAGAAAACATAATGTGTGACCTGAGAACTCTCGGAGCGTAATTCGGAGAGATCTCAAGGACAAATATGGTTGTTTATTTTGTCTTTATTACGAAATTGATTGATGCTACACGATAAAATTAGGAATTACACTTTAATTTCAACATGTCTGCTTACAGTCTTTATTGCATTTAGTTGCAATTGCTTTCAGCATTGAATTTAACTGGATCTGGCTCATTTTGCATGAAAGTGACGCTAAAATAATTTTTATAATAAAAGACATTAGGATTCTACAAAATGATGCCACTATTGAGGTAACAAAAATAGAGTTTGAATTTTCTTCATTTTTCCTTATGTGACAAGATCAAACTGCTACGAAATTTCACGTTTCTTTTTTATTCTATCATAAGCCAGTTTTTACTGTTAGTGCTTTCTTAATTTTCCTTTTAATATACAATATTATCTTACGTGGGAATTGACCCTGCGATGCCTGCAACGTTAGGTTAAGTTAAGGTTAAGTTAAGATACCAATATCTTAACCTCTACGTCATTCCTGAAGTCTAAATTTAAGCATACCGTTTCGATTTATCTAATACAAAGTTCTACAATGAAGAAATGTTCTACATGTTCTATTTCGTGATTCAATTGGTCGATATTGATAAAACACCAGTTTTTAGGTTAAGATAATTCTTGTTTTTATAAGATAATAAACATGAAAAACAGATAGAAGACTTTGATAACGACTGATCTTTTGCATACTTTTATATTTTCGCATAAAAAACATTTTTTTTGGATTTTTACGATTGCATAATATTTTTTTCCTATTCATGAACTGTGGGGTTCATATATCATTTTTTTTTTTAAAGATACATAAGAACATTTCATATAAAACATTCTCTACAAATGAACGCTCGCATGACAATTTCGGTGTAAATGCAGCACTAAGCTAGGCCAGTGACATTTTTATTGAGCGATGATTTAATGCCTATCGATTGTGTCTTCACTATTCCCCTAAAGGTAGAAAATATTACGTGAAACCATTATTTATGAAATTGTCTATGACTTGCAATCATTGCCCAAAAGAAATACGAATTTGCAAATGTTATCCAAGGAATACAGAATGATATTACTATACGTAATTCAAATAAAAATTGCTGTAGTGTATATGAATGTACAGGAACTTGAATACTTTTAATATTTAAATATGGAACTGACACTTTTATACGTATCTTGTTTAAAAATCGAACTATTAATTTTTCTTAACACATCATTTGAAAAATGTTCATGAACGAATGAAAATTTATATGCAATTTTACATTTTTTTTTAATTAATGGAAACGCTCTTTCTTCGCTGTAAATATTTACAGCCAAGAACTGATATATATTAGTATATGACCAACTGTAATTCCACACACTTGAGTATAAAAAAAAGTAATTTCAAAATTGGAACTATGTTGAAATTAAAAATATATCCAGAGATGTATAAATAGAATCATTCTCTACACGCAAAACTTAAAAAAACGTTAGAATGGAGGCAAAAAAATAATTAATTAAAACTTTTCAGCGTTGAATTTTCAGTTGCCTGATGAGCGAGTGGGCGTTCGCCCCGCCTACTGAAAAGCGACGCCCAGCCGCGCTGTAAAGCGACCTCCTACCTAACCATGTCTAGGAGTCAGACTTCATTTAAGAAAAATCCATACTGAAGTCACAAATCAAAAAGGCGGCTTTACTGCTTTATCAGTTATACAAATGCCACTTACATTTTAATTATCTCAAGCAAATGATACAGTTTTATTCTATATTTCTAAACTCATTGAATTATCGTATTAAATACCTAATATTTTAATTGAAAACATAAAAGGCACTTAATTTATTTAAAGGATGTTTTTTATAATACCGATGTTATTTGCATTAGGCATTGGAATTTCATAATTTTATTAATTTGAGAAATTTGTGTATGTTGATACAGTAAGAATACAATTCAACACCTGCTTTCTTTGCTGTGGGTACAGTAAAGGCGATTAGTGTGTATGAAAACTCGAAATAAAACCCTATACCAACACGTCTGACTATCGTGGTATAGTAGGTCAATTTATCTCCTAGTGTGGAGGAGGCTCGATCCCAGCAGTGGGACGTATATTCATCATCATCATCATCACAGCCCATAAAAGTCCCACTGCTGGGCTCGGGCCTCCTCCGTAATGGGAGGGAAATTAACCTACTATACCGCGCTGGTCAGACGTGTTGGTATAGGGTTTTGTTTCGAGTTTTCCTTCTCTCGCATAGATGTTATATGCGTTTTATATCCCTTAGTCGTCTCGTACGATCACCCACGGGTAAAATATGGGGTGGTGGATAGTATTCTTACTCCGTCACCACACGGAAATTACGACGTATATTACCTGAGATCAATATCATGTTATTTCTATGCGTCACCCACGGGAAAGGAAGAGTCGGTGACATATTTTAATCCACCATACAGATATTGAGAACTGATACCACATACTCGGTCAAAGAATTCAGAATTTAATTCACTACGCTATCAGTTGTAGTGAATTGGAAAGTTAATAAATTTATAAAAAAAAAAAAATTTTTTTTATAACAAATTATAAGCAAACATAGGCAAATGAATCAAGTTTTATAAATAATTCATTCGCTCATCTAAGATATATTAATATGTGATACCATTAAGATTTATTGAATGATATATATTTTAAAATTAGATAAATTTCTTATATAAATATTGCATTAACTGATTTTACTGATAATTATTAATTAAACAATTTACATTTTTATTTATTTTTGTACTGTGATAGCGGCTACAAGTAAGTACTACCAACGCTTACTTTGCTCGTGGATGTCGTAAAAGACGACTAAGAGCCTTATAACGACCTGAGCTAACTCCATCTGATGCCGTTTTGTTAACAATTACATTCCCAAGGAGGGTTGACGTCTGGCAGGCGGCCGATTATAAAACTATTGCCAAATAACTTTTGCAATATGCAGGAAGAGTAATACATATTGCGTCGGCACCAAGTAATTTGGATAAGAGCAGGAGAATGATGATGATGGATATTAGAATTTTTTCTATCTGTTAATTTGTTTGCGAATCATATAAAAATTAACATGCCATATTTTAGGCTGACCGACCGCATTCGTAACGACGACGTAAGAAAGCGAGTAGGTATGAAAGAGAGTATTGGTGTAAAGATGCGAAAGGGAATGCTCCAATGGTTCGGACATGTGGAAAGAATGCCAAACGAACGTCTGGTTAAGTAGATATACAATGCGAAAGTGTAAGAATGTAGGTACCGGGGGAGATCGAGACTAACCTACCTAGACCAGATCGGTCATGTACTGAAGGAAGGTGGAGTCAAGAGTCTCCGAAACCGGCGAGCGTGTATGAAGAGAATTATGAATGTTGAGGAAGCGAGTGAAGTATGCAAAGATAGAGTTCTCTGGCACTCTGTTCCCTCTGCCTACCCTGCAAGGGATATGGCGTGATGATATGTATTTTATAAAATTTGTTTAGATCTAAAGCCCTTTTTTTGCGGTGGGCTATGGATGCATCTTGTCCCGCCAAATCGGTCTGGAGTGACGGCAGAGGCGGTGCGTGACGTCATAGACCCACCATGCAAACTCCTCTCTTCGCCGTGCGAGTGAGCCACCGGTACCCGATCTTTGTCTTGGGTGGTCAAGATCTAAAGGCCTACACATACACATCAGATCAGTGTAGTTTTTTTTATTTTCTCTATTGTGGAGACCCAAGCCCAGCACTAGGACACTTATGAGCCGAGATAAGTAAAAAGGATCAGTTTATTTATGAAATAATGTAGGTACCAATAAAATATAAAATTCGTCGCGGACATATTTATCTTAAATACGATTACCCACTAATGATTGAGGAAAAATATAGGCGATCATTAAACATTAATTATTTGCACAAATACACGAGTTTATTGTGTAAGCAATACTAAAAATCGTTTATTTATTAAACTCAAACAAACTAGTTTAAATAATTATTAAGTTTTCAAATTATCATTATTATTATTATTAGAAATATTTTTTTTATATTATTTTTTTTTTTTTTTAATTTAAATTGTTGCTATGTCGCGGCGACAATGAATAATACCAATATTTGTTCGTGAGTGTTGTAAAAGATGACTAGGTATCTACCGACCAGGTGTCGTGAGTTTGATTCTCATACAGGAGAATACTTTGTGCGATCCACAAATTGTTTTTCTGAATCTGGGTGTCATTTGTGTCCGTCAATTATATTTTTTTAATGTGTAATTGGTATAGCAAAAAATAAAAATAATTATTATTGTGTATTTTTTTCCTGTCTTTTCTATTAAATAAATTAAATTAAATAAATAAAATTAAAAGTAAATTTTCTCATGTTCATCATCATCATCATCTCAGCTTATATATGTCCCACTGTTGAGCTCGAGCCTCCTCCGTAATGGGAGGGCAATTGACCCACTATACCACGTTCGTCAGACGTGTTGGTATAGGGTTTTGTTTTGAGGTTTCCTTCTCTTGCATAGATGTTATATGCCTTTTGTATACCTTAGTCGTCTCTTGCGATCATCCACGGGTAAGATAGGGGGTGATAATTTGTATTCTTACTCCGTCACCACACGAATCACTCATGTTCATTATATATTAATTACTTTTAGCATATCTTCCGCCCAATAAATGCATTTTCTTTCTTTCTTTTCCTTCTGATATAAATAGCTATACGAGACGCGTACGAGATTTCCACAGCCACAGTATTTGATCCAAAAGACTATCTAATATATTATTTAGTGGATGTAAAATTTTCACGTGCAACCCGCGTCCCAAGAGTTCCGCGGCCACAGTATTTGATCCAAGAGTCGATAAATTAAAATCTAATAAATAGACAAAGTTTTAACCGACTTCAAAAAAGGTGGAGGTTCTCAATTCGTCTGTATTTTTTTTTTTATGTTTGTTACCTCATAACTTTCGACTAGGTAAAGCGATTTTAATGATTCTTTTTTTTATTTGAAAGCTGTGTGGTTCCATTTCAATTTGGTCCAGTTCTGACAATGGCATCTATGAGAAAACCATATAAGTCTAAAATTAGCATTAAATATGAGTGCAACAAATGAACGAGTAGCTCAAGTCCCGCTGCTAATAGAACAAACCTATGTGTGTCTGTAACACTAAAAAGTAAAAAATAAAAAAACTTCTAACTAAATTGGTGCCAAACCCTAAACAAAATTATGAACAGCATAGGTACCTACTGTAATGAAATTCCTACACTAAAGATACCGATACCAGCACCGACTTCAAACCTATCAATAGATAGCACATACAAATGATAGTATTTTCATTTATTTTGTACTTTTCAGTTTTTGAAGTCGGTTTTTTTAAACGTAGTTTTTTTAAAAGTTATACATTATCTAAAAACATTGCTCCGATTTAAATAATTCAAGCACCGTCTCTTAGCCTAGCCCTTAATGGCGTTGAAATTTCTCGCTCGTCGAACAATAAACGGTTATACGCGGCTATATACGAGTACAAACTACTGCGCTATTACCACCCCTAAGTGGGGGGATGCTGCTTTTTGTACTTAGTGCTTTATCGAACTAAATTAACTGTGAAACTATATTCTGTAGAGATTCTTTATGATTTATATATATATATATATATATATAATTTTGTATTCATATTTATAATATTTATTAGAATAGCCATTTTTTTTTTTTTTTTTTTTTTAATCTCATTTATTTGGGGACTTTTATTAAAAAAATATGTCAGTCCCATTGTATATACAAAGGTAACACAAAAATACAATAATTACAAGTCGAAGCTACTATAAAAGAGAGAATTGGGTCTGTTATCTAAGTTGGCTCATATACTTAAAAAGTTGTTTTGCAGCGTCAGAGCTGGGCTCAGCCAGTATATCACTATGCCAACCGACATCCAGCCGATTAAAATTATACCTCAGTTCGAGTGCTTTCCTCTCGCGCTGAAAGCGGACACACTCCACAAGTAAATGATACACGTCCTCAACAATCCCACATGTGTCACAATTGGGTGTATCAGCTTTCCGCATGAGAAAGGCAAATTTTTTTAGTGGCATGTGACCTGTTCTTAATCTATGCGCTGTTACAACCAGTTTTCGTGTCAAACTCATATCACTAAACCACGGTATGTGAGGAGGCTCAGATACTATAGTTTTATACCATATACCTTTGGTTACTGACCGAACATCAAAATATTCCTTCCATATATTAAAACATTTCTTCTTAAATTTAGGTAAAATTTCATTATAGTTTGGCAAGATGTGATAATCACTACCCTCTAAAGCTGCTTTTTTTGCGAGTATATCAGCCTCCTCATTACCTCTTAGACCAATATGCGATGGAACCCATTGCACTTTAATTTCGAACCCGCTACTCATTATATCACCCAAGAATAGCCATTGTACCAGCTGTTCTGTATGAGTCAAAATGTTGGGTGACTAACAAACAATCTGTCGAAATATTTAATAATAACTGCTGATGATCATAAACAATAAAAAATTTTATATATAGAATCATTATCTCATGCTGTGTGGTAGCTGCTACGAATACTACCAACCCTTACTTTGCTCGTGGATGTCGTAAAAGACGACTAAGAGCTTTATAACGACCTGGGCCGACTACATCTGATGCCGTTTGGTCAACTATTACATTCCCAAGTAGGGTTGACGTCTAGCAAGCGGCCGGTCATAAAACTATTGCCAATAACTTTTACATTATGTACTATGAAAGAAGAGTACATATTGTATCGACCCCAAGTAATTGAGATAAGAGTAGGAGAATGAATGATATAGAATCATTATCTTCACACAGACACAGAAACTCAATAAAAAGTATCTTATGATGCAATTGTAATTCAACCTTAAAGAGGGCGAAACACAGTGGTAAAGTTTATATGGAAAGAAAAACCCATGAATTGTTTTCTAATTAAGTACATATGCACTTAATTGGAAAACAATTCATGTAAACTCATCAGAAAAACAATAAACATATTTTCCAGCGTTTGTCAATTTTCATCCTCCAAGAATATAAAGTATAGGATTAAATTTTCTTTTGATTTCCTATTGAATTAAAAATTAGCCTAAATAATTTCGAGCTTGCTCTTGTGATGTAGTAGAGCCTCACTAAAACGGTTATTCTAAAAATCAGCCCCTTAGAAGATTCTTCCATAAGGGTACAAAAAGTCTGCCAGCAAGGCGATTGTAGTACACCCGTAGGCCTGAATCTAACAATGGACTTAGCTAATGAATAATCTTCATCTCAGCTAATACAGCCACTATTGGGTTCGAGCCTCCTACAAACGGAAAGGAAATTAATCTACTGTTCCACGCTGGCCAGACGTATAGGGTTTTGTTTCGAGTTTCCCTTCTCTTGCATAGATGCTAGCCTTAGTCGTCTCGTACGATCACCCACGTATAAGATAGTTGTTAATTTTTATTCTTACTCCATCACCACACGGACGCTAATAAATCACTGTATGCTATCAAAAAGTGAGAGACAAGGTGTCAACAAAATTATCGAAAAAAAAATCGTTTCAAATTTGACTTGCTAGTTTCACAGATGATATAAAAGGGTTGAAATAACGACCATCGACGATAGCACATTGACAATAAAATCATTTTTATCGCTATTCAGAATTGGTTACAATGACGAAAATGTTGCTATGATAGCACTTTTTTACGAGCTAACAGGTAAGAAAAACATTTTGATTGGAACATCAATTATTTATTCCAATGTGGACAAATTAGATATTTTTGATGGTAAGTTTCTTTCTTTAGTTATGATATAACAAAAACAAAAATGATTTTATGATTACTTATTTCATCAGCTCTTATTTTGCTCGTGGATGTCGTAAAATACGACTTATCCGGATTATTGAGAATGCCACTCAAAACTGTCCTATGCTACTTGCATCCAACGGTTTCCTGCGACCCTCATAATGTCGTCATTCCACCTAGTCGTTCTTCTCTACGTCTTTCGATTCATGGTCGCCACTCGAGAACTTTTCTTCCCAACGGTTGACTGTTTGACGAGCGATGTAGCCTGCCTACTGCCACTTCAACGTGCTAATTTTTCACAGCCGTTCTTCTACGTATTACGGATTTTATCACATAGAGAAATAGCGAAAAATACGACTAAGGATAATACAGTATAGTAGGTAATACACATATTACATCTAGACAAAAGAAAGAAAATATTAAACAATTGTATTTTTCGTCAATACTAAAGTCGAATATGTCGACCCGCGTTTCGAACGTATCCAATGTTCATTATCAGGGTGAGTGCGAAGCTGCGTCTGCGAGTTGGGTGCTCGAAACTCGAGTCGACATAATCGGGTCTAACGCGTAAGTATTGCCGAAAAATAAAATTGTTTAATATAATATATATCAAACTCACGATAATTTCAACACTAAAAAAGAAAGAAAAGTCTATAGCAAGAGTTTTATTTAGACTTTTCATAGCATATATAGCTTTTGATAGCAACACGTCAGACCAGTGTGACATATAGGTCATTTCCCCTCCCATTGTGGAAAGGCCTCGAGATCTATACTGGGATTAACGAGCTAAGATTGTGATGATGGATTGTATAATATTAAAATCCCCCATAATATAAGAATTTATTTCTTAATACGGTGTATTTTTACAAAGAATCTTATTGTTATATCGCAATACCTACTCAAAAGAGAGATTTAGTATTTCAAACAAAATAAAAATCTTTAATACTTGAACTATAAAGGTTAATCATAAATACAAATAAGGGTCCAGGATAGGGGGTCTCCATTGGAGTACCAACGTCAATATGTTGAGAGGATCGTTCCGATACTAACATAATCTTCTTCCTATTACTTTTAAAACTCGATTGCGTAGATGGCGTAGTGATTAAAATACCGACCTTCAGTACCAGTTTCATGAGTTCCATGCCCGCGCAGGATAATACTTTGTGCGATCCACAATGTTGTTCTGAGTCTGGGTGTAATTTATAGATCTGCGTTATTTGCATGTTTGTAAAGCCTCCCGCAACACAATGGTTATTTTCTTAGTGCAGGACGGTCCCAAAAAAAAATTTTGGAAATATATGTACATTAACGGCAAGTTTTAAATTAAAATATTTACAGAAAATATAATAAGGAATAATAAATAAAAAAAAAAACAAAAGGCGCCATCAGGCATTGAAAAATTCTTTCACATCACTGTCCACCGGGAATGTGCCCAGAAGACTGGCAGCATTACCACGTTGAATGGCAATGCTAACCATTTATGCAAAATATAGGTCAGCCCTCTGATCACGTGAAGTAACGATTAATTCTTTTGCGATCTTTTTAAATAAAATGTAAATATTGGTTAAAATAAAATAAATATAAATATCGGTAAATATATATAAATATATATATATATATATATATATATATATATATATATATATATATCGTTAAATATCGGTCATGTACTGAAGGAAGGTGGAGTCAAGAGTCTCCGAAACCGGCGAGCGTGTATGACGAGAGTTATGAATGTTGAGGAAGCGAGTGAAGTATACAAAGATAGAGTTCTCTGGCACTCTGTTCTCTCTGCCTACCCTGCATGGGATATAGCGTGATGATATGTATGTATGTAAATATTTATTTATCTTTTTCACATGTTTAATTTAAAAAAAAAAAATTAAAAAAGGAATGATATTTATTTTTAAATTAAGGTGGAATATAAAAAAATAATTACAAAGTTCACACGTGACCATGAATGTTGTAAAGTGTTCGAAACGTCGGGCAATTGAAAATCAAATACAAACGCGATAATCGCATGTAATAAAATATTTAATATAATTTGCATGCCAGCTTCTGGCGAATCATGTAGCTGATTCTTAATAGAACTGTAACACCTTAACCTTTACCGTGATTCTGGTAAATAAATATCTTACTTACTTACTTACGATACAATCCGTAAAAAAAATATTTTATTTCAAATGAGTTTAAGGGGCATATGCGACGCGCGGATGCCCCTTAAACTTAAGGGAAAAATTTACAAGAGTGTCATTAGACCTGTCGTTATGTATGGATCTGAATGTTGGGCATTGAAAAAGACGGATGAGAGACGATTGCACGCTACTGAGATGCGTATGTTAAGATGGATGTGTGGGGTGACAAGACTAGATAAGATACGAAATGAGTATATTAGGGGAAGTTTAAAAGTAGCACCAGTGATAGAGAAGTGTAGGAGCGCGAGATTGTCTTGGTATGGACATGTGATGAGGAGGGATGAAAGGCATGTGACAAGGAGGGTTACCAATATGCTTGTGGATGGGCGTAAGAGTCGTGGGTGACCCAAAAAAAGATGGATGGATTGTGTAAACGAGGATATGTGTATGAAAGTTGAGTGCAGATATGACGGCTGATAGAAGATTGTGGAAGGCAAGAACGTGTTGTGCCGACCTCACTTAGCGTGGGATGAGGGCAGGAAAATGATGATGTGTAATACTCGCGTAAACATCAAATACCATTAAAAAGTAATAATAAATATAAATAAATACTCACCAGTAGAGGTAGCTGCACCATTGGTGTCTGAAACAAAATATTATTATAGAATATTATATTTAATTTAGATTGTGATAGCGGCTACGAATACTACCAACTCTTAATTTGCTCATGGATGTCATAAAAGACGACTAACATCCTAAGGCCAACTCCATCTGATGTCGTTTGGTCAACAATTACATTCACAAGGAGGGCCGACGTATGGCAGGCGGCCAGTCATAAAACTCTTGCCAATAACTTTTACAATATGTACTATGAAAAAAAAGTACATACAACCCCAAGTAATTGGGATAAGAGTAGTAGAATGATAAAGATTTAATTTAGATTGTGGTAGAGGCTACAAATAGGTACTACCAACCCTTAGTTATTCCCCTTACTTTTTTTTTTTTTTTTTTTTTTCGTAAGGTGGGACCATAGATGTGGTCGCGCCCCGGCAAATCAGCCCGGGGCGACGGAAGAGGCGGCGCGCAACCCCATAGACCCACCCTGCAAACACCTCTCTTCGCCGTGCGAGCGGACCACCGGTACCCGATCTTTGTCTTCGGTGGCCCGCCCGGCGAACTTTATATAGACCTGGGCTAACACTATCTGACGCTGTTTCGTCAACGATTGCATTACCAAGGAGAGTTAACGTCTGACAAGCGGCTGGTCATAAAACTATTACTAATTTTGCAATATGTAGGAAGAAGAGTACATATTACTTCGACGCCAAGGAATTGGGATAAGAGCAGGGAAATTATGATGACTTAAAGCGATATAAATCACACATAACTTTGTTATTATCATCAGCATCGTCATCGTCATGTCATCACCGTTGCTCACAAACGTCCATATACTGGACTCGGGCCTCCTCCTCAATGAAAAAGGAATTTATATACTAAGTATACCACGTTGCTGAGAGGGGATACACTGATATATCGAGTTTTCCTTCTCTTGTAGGTATCTTATTTGCTGGGCAGCGCAGACGCGAATATCTGTGCCTGATGCCGCCCTAGCCGAGACTTCGGGTGATCGAACCAGGGAATAGTCCGGTCACCCAAAGTGAGGCCACCGGGTGAGGACGAGAGGAACCCGCGAGGGTAATCCGCCAGGCGGGCCACCGCAGACAATCGAAGAGATCGAGTAACGGTGGCCCGCTCGCACGGTGAAGAGAGTAGTCTTTGCAGGATGGGTCTATGCGGTTGAGCGCCGCCTCTTCCGAAGCCCCGGACCGATATGGCGGAGCGCGACCACATCCATAGTCCACAAGGAGAAAAAAACGTATCTTTTTTTTTTTTTTTTTCTTTTTTTTGATTGAGACTCTTATAGTCGTCTGTTACGATCATTCACGACTTATTCTTACTCCGTCACCACTTACTTGTAGTCGATGCAATAAGTACTCTTTTTAAATAGAAAATTTTGCATAAATTTTGACAATACTTCTATAATCGGCCGCCTGCCCGACGTCAACCCTCCTTGGGATAATAATTGTTGATTATATGCATATTTCATCCCTTAGTCGTCTTTTACGATCACCCACTGGTAAGATAAACTTGGGACGAATATTAGATTGGTGAAATGTATTCTTAGTCCGTTACCAAACGGAAAGGTTATAAGTTCTTTAACGGTACACATACACGCATGAAAGGAATGGGCGGTGACATATTCAAGCATCGTCATCACAAGGAAATAATAAAACTTTGCGCAATATTCATATTTTTAAATACACAATTAACACGATAATGAATTTAGTTTTATCGTTATTATAAAATTGTACCGGAAATTATTTCAATGATAATGTTTAACACTAAATAAAAACAAATCTTTGTTAAAAGAGAATTAAAAAAAAAAACCATGCCAATTATGTATTTTTAATCATAATATCCTTGACCGTAGAGCATTTTGATAAGATTGCGTATTTACGTACAAATTTTTAAACATACAGATAAATATCTATATTAATATTAGCAAATACAGCACGTTGGTTTGTTTGTAGAAGTCGATATATCGCAGCGTCGCCTGGTGGCGAGTTATATCAATTGGATATAAAACGTAAAAAAATACGTATACATACCAATTGCCGTAATGATGATGAGTAAAATTCTTTTGTTAAAATGATTAATTATGTAAATACTAAAATTACAAATATCTAACAAATTAGTACTAAATAAGTTTTAGTTAACATATTATTATCTATAAAAACTTATATTAACTTGGACTTGGCTATGGTTTGGTGACCTCCCGCTAAATCCGTTCGGGACGACAAATGAAGCGGCGCGCGACCTCATAGTACTGCCCTCCAAACGTAGCTGTCCACATCGTGCGAGTGGGCCACCGGAACCCGGTCTTTGTCGTCGGTGGCCCGCCCGGTGGTATATTAACTTGGATCTAGGGCGTCATCAAATCTAAATCCATCACTCCTTATATTCATACTCTTATCCAGATTCGAAATTCCATATCCAAAATATCCTTAACATTCGTCCTAACGCAGTTTTACTCTTTTTGATCAAACTCAAAAACTACTAAACCGATTGTAATTATACTTTCACTAATAGAATGCTACATTATTAGTGAGTTATATGTTAGGTAAATTTTATTCAATTAACAATAAGCCATATGAGGCTTATTGTTAATTGAATAAAATTAGAGATCCCTATGAAAACTCCAATAGTTATAACCCAAGGTTTTGATAGAACAAAATTCATTAGTGTTAGGACCACGTTGTTGACAGTTCCCTGTCTAGAGCCGTGGGCCAGTCCATCCGGGGTAGTACTACACTCTCACAGAAGATCGACGTCTGAGTAATGGCAATGTACTATTGCGCTTCGTTCAGTGCGCGAGAGAGCCGGCAGCCCAAGTGAGTAGGTTTGGGGTTTATATTGGTAGGCAGCGGCCTAGCCCTAGACCCTTGGTATTGCAAAGGTCCATGGGCGGCAGTGACACTTACTATCAGCTGTGCTGCTTGCTCGTTTGCCACCATAAGCAATAAAAAAAATCAATTTAAACATTTCTTTGGTCGTGATTTTTAATGAAATTTATCAATAAGATAGCTTTACTTATCTCTTATTAAAAAATGTTTTAATTCAATATTTTTTTAGCCATGCGAAGCCGGGACTGGTCGGTAGTTCTAATATATACAGAGTGTTTAATTATTTATTGCAAATATTTATTAATTGAAAAAAAGAAAGAGGTGCTAGGTTTTCTATCATTTTCGTATTCTCACTGTGAATCTCTTTTTCTAATTAACTAATGAGTTTTATAATTTATAGTGTTATTTTTAAAGACGATGACTTCTTCTTATTAGATCATATATAGGTATCCCAATACTAAACGCGAGCGTCCTCCATAATGGAAGGAAAAATACCAACCTACTATACCACACTCGTCAAAGGGATTCATAAAGGGTATTGTGTGGAGGTTTCTTTCGCTTGCATTGATAGTATTTGCGTATCAACTTCATATGTTTTAGTTTTCTTTTACAATTTGTATTCTTATTCTATGACCAGACGGAAAATATAACTCAATTATATTTCTTTGTAAAATTATAAAAAACAATAAAAAAAATTAAAGTTGCAAAAAAAACTAAACACGCTGTATATACAATTTATCGGGTACCTACGCACATTATATACAAAAAAAAAACCATAAATAATTATAATACGTATATAAATACTAAATAATATAATTATAAATGTACATTAGTATTATAACTAATATTGTAACGAGATTATGTGTTTTTTTGTTTGTTTGTTACACTTTTATAGCATGAAAATTGAGTACTTCAATAAGGGATATAAAAAAGGACATGGGCTATTTTACTTGACTAATTTACGGACTCTGAGAGACTGAAAATATTACTTTCAAATCATTGTTCGTCGTTTTAAGATGAAATGCCACACTAAGGAATACCTATATCCTTGTATTATGAGGTAAACAAACACGACCATTATCATTCTTCTGCTTTTATCCCAAATACTTTTAAGATCAACGCAATATGGACTCTTCCATCGTACATATTCCAAAAGTTATTGGCAATAGTTTTATGATCGGCCGCCTGCATGACGTCAAACCTCTTTCGGAATGTAATTGTTGACCAGACAAAATCAGATTAAGTTGAGTCAGGTCGTTGTAAAACTGGTAAAAATATAACCACATCCATGAAATATCCTGCTTGGTGATTGATTCCACAACAGTCAGTATAGTGGGAAGGATTCATCTCAGCTCATATAAATATGTCCAACTGTTGGGCACGAGTCTCCTCCACATCAGGAGAGAAATTGACTACCATACCGCGCTGGTCAGACGTGTTAGTATAGGGTTTTTTTTCGAGTTTTCCTTCTCTTGCATAGATGTTATAATGTATATTTTATCCCTCAGTCGTCTCTTACGATCACCCACGGGTAAGATACGGGGTGGTAAATAGTATTCTTACTCCGTCACCACACGGAAAAAATATTATATATAAAGTAAGAGGGATTATATTTAGTCAAACACGCCATCTATGATATCAACTATGTAACGAAGGTAAGACTTTCAGGCGTTATTCAGACACAGTTTAGTAGTGGGGGGGTAGGAACACACTGTGGACAGTTTTATGTTTACAGTCGCGGGCCGGTCCGTCCGGCGTAGTACCACACTCTCGCAGAAGGTCGACGTCTGAGTAATGGCTATGTGTTTTTGCGCTTCGTTCGAAGAGCGACAGAGCCGGCAGCCCAACTGGGTGGGTTTGCGGCTTGTAATGGCAAGCAGCGGCCTAGTTATACTATGACATAGATAGGTGTACATAATTCACGCAAGCTCATCATCATCATTCTCCTACTCTTATCCCAATTACTTGGGGTCGATACAATAAGTACTCTTCTTACACATTACATATAGTAAAAGTTAGTGGCAATAGTTATACGACCGGCCGCCTGCCAGACGTCAACCCTCCTTGGAAATGTAATTGTTGACCAAACGGCATCAGATGGAAGTGGCCCAGGTCGTTTATAAGGCTCTTAGTCGTCTTTTACGACATCCACGAGCAAAGTAAAGGTTGGTAGTATTCGTAGCCGCTACTACACAGCAAATAATTCACGTAAGCTATCACATCTATTATGCTTTCATGTCTAATATGAAATATAAATAAAAGTATTATAAACACTATAAATCTGATACTTATAATATATAAAAGTACGCACAGATTGACGTAAGTTCTTTATTTATAATACGTCATAATAATTTTTATATACAATATTATATAATTCTTCTATATGTATGTATGTCACTGAACTATTAAACAACTGAATAGATTTTGATGTATGAATAGGATTGTATAAATTGAGATGGTAAGTACTGCGATCGAGTTTTTTTTTTTTTGTTAGGATTTCTATTTTCTATGTAGTATAGAAGTAAGAATACAATTCAGCACCCTTTTTCTTGAACTGTGGGGGTCGTAAAAGATTACTAAAAGAGCGTAACATCTATTGATTATCATCACCCATTATTTATTCCAATTACTGGGTATCGATGCAATATGTTCTCTTTTTCCACACAATCCCATCAGATATCATCTTTGTCTTCATTCCCTTTCTATATATACATCATGCATGTTTTTATTGTATATGGTGGCAAAGTAGCAAGCAAGAAACCTGATGATAAGTGTTACTGCTGCCTATGGACCCTTGCAGTACCAAAGGTATAGCTAGACCGCCACCTACCAATACAAAACTCGAACCCACCCAGTTGCGCTTCCGGCTCTCTCACCGAACGAAACGCAATAGCACATTGCCATTACTCAGACATCGATCTTCTGCGAGAGTGTGGTACTACCCCGGACGGACCGGCCCGCGGCTGTAGACAGAGAACTGTCAAGAGCGTGGTCCTACCACTATTAAATCTTCTTATCATAAAAAGGGGGAAGACCACGTCATGCTTTCCTGGATCAAATTGAAGATGTGTTAGTGAAAGGTCAGATTAAGAGTACGCGTAATCGTAGAGCATGCATGAAGACTGTGATGAGCGTGAATGAAGCGATGGAGGTATGTCAGGATCGTGGTTTGTGGCAATCCGTAGTCTCAGCCTACCCCTCCGGGAAACAGGCGTGAGGCTATGTATGTATGTATGTATCATTAATCTTCTCTTGCCCTTCAACATTCATGCTTAAAGCTTACCTGAACTTTACCTTCATCCCGTCTCACCACTTGTCCAAATCACGTCAGACGTTCACGTTTCATACATGTTGCTGTGTGGTAGCAGCTACGAATATTACCAACCCTTACTTTGCTCGTTGGTGTCGTAAAAGTAGACTAAAAGCTCTACGTCGACCTAGGCCAATTACATCTGATGCCTTATGTTCAATAATTACATCCCCCAAGAGGATTGACGCCAGTCAGACAGCCGGTAATAAAACTACTTGCAATAACTTTTGCAATATGTACATAAGAATCTATCGAAGAGTGGGCAAACTCGACTTAAAACCCTTATTAGTTACCTAATCACATGGAAACCGTTGAACAAATTTGGATGAAAATTGGCAAATAGATGTAACATTGCCTAGATTGACAGATAGGATACTTTTTATCGCGATAATGTATTGTTTTAAGACAATAATTCAACTTTAGGAAAGTCACTTTTTATGCGGGCGTAGCGAGCAAAAGCTAGCCAAAGGTTAATTTCCGTGCCGGGCTGGCCACGAATGGCAAGGTAGCGGTACCAGTAGCCGGTCCAATGGCGATATGGAGGGAATACGGTGGGTTATAGGGCCACGCGCTGCTCTTCCGTCTCCCCACATAGAACGGGCGAATTGTGCCCTGACCATAGCGTATCCCAACAAAAAAAAGGTTCATTTTCGTGCATCGCGATCGATAGTAGCCGCGCGCGTTTAAACGTATACAGTCGTACACGATACTCAGATTCAAAACAAGAAATTGTAGATCGTACAAGAAATTACAGTGAATTATCTAATGCCGAGTTCAAACTTACGTCATTTGACACCAGAAGTCAATACTTAAACCACTCTACCAACTGTGTGTTATTGATTTACAAAATATTCTAATGCCGTTATTGCACATAATTCTTCCACAACAAAAAGTTCAGATCAATTATTTTTTTAGTCTTAAATTGCAAAAGTTGCACACTTTTTCAATAACTTTGTTACAATTCATTATCTAATCAATAACATATCAAACATTTATATTAATTTTTATCAATATTAGTCATCTTGGTTTCTATAAATATTATAATGATTTAACAATTACACGGTAACATAATTCAATAATTAATATAGGTACTTTATATGTGTGTGCAGTATTTAAATTGACTTACACTAATAATCGAAATTAGTAAAATTTCTTGCTTTATTCATAACAAAATTATACGGGGATAAAAATTGACATGAATCGCTTCGAGAAAAGGATGTTAGACACTTGACTTGACGGGGCCATTACCGTGCTCCCCAATTTATAATCCCCAATTTTTACCGATAGATGGCGGTGTTATAATGCTACTAAGTCGCACTATTAACCCTGTGAGACATAATTATTTAATCATATAGAAGTCAACCAAGAATCCTCAGCTGCGACTAACAACTAAGTCACAGTAAACAAAAATAAACAGCTTTCTGTTTTTATATAATTATTTTTGAAGTAGACGAGCAGGTAGCGAAATAAATGGCAAGTGGTAAGTGCTGCTCATAGACGTCTGTAATACCAAAGACACAGGCAATTCATTACGTTCTGTAAAAGCTTAGATCCCGGCTCCTTTTAGTCCAACCATTTTCTTTCCAAAGGAATAACAATATTCTACCCGACTAGAAAACAAGTGTGGTTCAACCAGATCATGTATCTGGACCCGATCAGGATAGAATGAGGCATGCCGGATCCGGCAAACCCGATCAGGACCAGGTCTGGTCCTGATCAGGATAGCCTGATGTGAAATAACATCAAGTATGGTAAGGCATACCGGATCAGGACCAGATCAGGACCAAATAAGGATAGCCTGATGTGAAATATCATTAAGTATGGTAAGGCATACCGGATCAGGACCAGATCAGGACCGAATAAGGATAGCCTGATGTGATATATCATTAAGTATGGTAAGGCATACCGGATCAGGACCAGATCAGGACCAAATAAGGATAGCCTGATGTGAAATATCATTAAGTATGGTAAGGCATACCGGATCAGGACCCGATCAGGACAGAATGAGGCATGCCGGATCCGGCCAACCCTATCAGGACCAGGTCTGGTCCTGATCAGGATAGCCTGATGTGAAATAACATCAAGTATGGTAAGGCATACCGGATCAGGACCAGATCAGGACCAAATAAGGATAGCCTGATGTGAAATATTATCAAGTATATAGTAAGGCTTGTAGTATATCAGAACCAGAAACAGTTTTCGTAACACAAAAAAAATATCAATCAAAATTCAAAAAAGTGACATGATTGTCATATTTATGCATTATGCCACGGCGAAGTCTGAAATCTTTAATTAATCATATGTATTTAATAATAATAATAATGTTTAATTAATAATATAAAAATAATTTATATATGAAGTAAAAAACATATATATATATATATATATATATATATATATATATATATATATATATATATATATATATATATATATATAAATGTACCTAACATTTGAAAACATAGATAGAAATATTATATTGTAACAACCATTCTAACATTTAATGTTTTGGGTCATAATAAATAGATGGCGTTAGTAAAATGACGTCATTATTTGAATCGCGGTTTTAAGATTCTCCGAAGCGTAATGACATGGCCTAATATTAAATTAGTTGTTATCGAATCAGATTAAAACAGATCGATCAGGTCATGAATGAGAAATTCAGGCGATACTCTGCGGCGGCTACTCTCTCAGGCGGACTCTCTATGATAAGAATATAGCACTGCATTCGGTGCTTTCGTCATATATTAATTAATATTTTTACCTATTAAACATGTTCTTTAAGATGTTTATGTTTTTTAAAAGGACCGGACTGGGCATACTCGTTTTGGATCAGGCAAGATATAAAACACAGATGATTGATTTGGTTCCGATCAGTAAAATTTCATCCGGACCCGATCAGGAACGTCTGATCTGGACCCGATCAGGAATGCCTGATCTGGACCCGATCAGGAATGCCTGATCTGGACCCGATAAGGTTTTCCTGATCGGGTCCAGATATATCTTCTGCGTTACATACCTTATCTGGTCCAGATCGGGCATGCCCGGTCCGGTCCTGCTAAAGAAGACGAAAAAATTTCTAGTCGGGTAAGATCAGAACCCTTGAATATTCCGTTATCTATCATATTCGTGGTTATTGACTCATACAGGAAACGACGCATGCTACTAAACCTCCCTATAAATACAGATAGAAAGCTTTACTAAGAAACATACAGGAAAACGTGATCATCCTACTCTCTTACTAATTACTTGGGTTCGACACAATATGTTTTTTTTTCCACACAAGCCTCTCAGTCATAGTCATCTCTATGATCATCCTCTGTCTATGCATGTCATGTTTTATCCATCTTTTTTTTAATCTTACCTTCTTCCTTACCTCAAACATGAATACTTCAAAATATTACAATATTACTTTCATCCCGTATCATCATGTATATACTATATCAAACGTTCAATCCTTAACTTCTCCGTCACCGGAGCAATTTTCAAACTTTCTCTAATAAGGTCTTTTCTTATTTTATCCATTCCCGTGCCACGGTCACACTGCACCTCGATATTAACATTCTCATCTCTGCTACATGCAGTCATCTCTTATCCATTGCTTTTGTAAGCCATACAGTGCCTACAACAGTTTCATATTTTTTTCTCTTAAAAGGAAAACTAAACAAAATGTTAACTAAAACAATCTCTTTTTTTTGTGTGTTTTTAGCTGTTAGCCGCAGATGGCTTTGACAGCTTTACGTGGACTATGGGTGAGCGCTGAGGGCTCTCAACCCGATTGAGGTAAGCTAAGCGACATCGCCCAAGGGCTCCCCCTGTGGAGAACGTACCTCGGCTTGGGACGTCGCTGGTGGCAAAGTGGGCATGCCCACGTTTGGATTTATGATTTTTGCGCGTCGCGATTTATGTGTAATGTAAAACCGCGGATATTTATGTATAATGGCCTCGCGGGCCGTGTAAGCTCTTGATTGAGCGAGTGTGATATCGTCGTCGTCATCGTCGATGACGTGCCGCGGACGTCGAATTTTTGAATTACGAGTGGGCGTGTAGGAAGCCGCCCCAACCACTAGTGGGTTGAGGTGTGTCATAGCAGAGTCAAAGTAGCTCTGGGAGCAAAGTTTCATAAATTGCCTGATGGTCGGTAGTTCGAGATCGACATGAAGATCGACGTTTCGTATGAACCACGGTGCTCCCGTAGCTCGGCGCATGAACCTATTTTGAAGTGTCTGTAGTCTGTGGATCCTGTGTGCCTTAACATGCGCGAACACTACGCTAGCATAGGTCATGATTGGCCGTATGCAAGCGGTGTATAATCGGACCTTGCTGCTCAAGGTTAATTTAGACCTAGCATTTATTAAACGATGGAGGCGTCCCATCACGAAAGCCGCACGCGCGTGGACTTGCGTTATGTGAGGGGTGAAGCTGAGTCGGTCGTTAAGATTTACACCTAGATATTTGGCTTGCCTGCTCCAAGTAACAGGCTTGTTAAACATTTTAAGGGGCGGAATGCTATCGATAGAGTAGGTACGGGCATTTCGACGTGTGAACATGACCGCCTGACTCTTATCGGGGTTGATTTCTATTCTCCACTTCCTAAACCAATTGGCTAGGGCGGTAACCGCTGTTTGGAGAGTCTTTGCTACTGTTGTCGGGATCTTACCTGTACAGAAAAGTGCGGTGTCGTCAGCGTAAAGCGCTTTATGAACTCTATTAAATTTGGGCATATCGCTAGCGTATAGCGTAAATAGAAAAGGGGAGAGGACCGAGCCCTGTGGGACACCGGCCTTGATAGGGTGGGAGGTAGACAACGTCCCTTCTGCCCTGTAGCGAAAGCTGCGATGACTTAAGTAGTCATGTATGATTAAAATTAGATAGTCGGGGATCTTAAGACGATAAAGTTTGTAAATCAGACCCTCGTGCCACACTTTATCGAATGCCTTCGCTACATCTAGGAAAATTACAGCCGTGGATCTGTTTATAATGGACTGACCACTTATGTATTTTACTACTCTGTGAACTTGCTGCACACAACTGTGCCCAGCACGAAAGCCAAATTGCGCGTCTGGAATGAGGTTGTTAGCCTCGGCGAATGTTCTTAGTCTACTGAGGCGAAACAATCTCGATCACATCAGTTTTACAAATAAAAGGCAACATATCATAACTAATCAATCAATACATCATCATCATCATCACAGCCCATAAATGTCCCACTGTTGGGCTCGGGCCTCCTCCGTAATGGGAAGGAAATTAACCTACTATACCGCGCTGGTCAGACGTGTTGGTAGAGGGTTTTGTTTCGAGTTTTCCTTCTCTCGCATAGATGTTATATGCGTTTTATATCCCTAAGTCGTCTCGTACGATCACCCACGGGTAAGATATGGGGTGGTGAATTGTATTCTTAGTCCGTCACCACACGGAAAAATCAATACATAGATACGTTAAATTTAAAATCTCTTTTTTTGCTTCGGGAATTAAAAATACTATAAAAATTATATACCCGGGGAACTCCAGACGGATTTTAATAGTATATACATATAATAATAATAAATAATATAAACAGTATGAATATAGATATGTTATGATTGAAAATGTTTTTGTTTGGTCCGTGTTATCATTGCAAATGATAGTCTATATTGTAAATAATGATAAAACTGTACTCATATTGATAAAAACTAAAATTGCGTATCTATCATGATAAATGTAACAATATTTTATATATATTAAGAGAATCATCCGTGTGGTTACCGAATAAGAATACAATTCACCATATTTTTTATCTTAATGAAGCACAAGCTGTGCTAAGATCAGATTCATCGAAATGAAGTAGCGCTAACTGTACTTAGATCCTTTTTTGTCTATAAGTAAATAATAGTTTTAACTTATACATGAGCTACCACCCTCGTTCTCGTTCGTATGTTGAAAAAGACGACTAAGGGATGTAATATGTAGATAACATATTTGTAAGAAAAGGAAAACCAACAATAACCCTACACCAGTCCGTCTGACCAGCGTGGTCATCATTCTCCTACTCTTATCCCAATTACTTGGGGTCGATACAATGTGTCGATACACTTCTTTCATAGTTCATATTGTAATAGTTATTGGCAATAGTTTTATGACCGGCCGCCTGCCAGTCGTCAACCCTCCTTGGGAATGTAATTGTTGATCAAACGGCATCAGATGGTGTTGGCCCAGGTTGTTATAAGGCTCTTAGTCGTCTTTTACAACATCCACGAGCAAAGTAAGGGTTGGTAGTATTCGTAGCCGCTTCGTAACCACACAGCAGCGTGGTATACTATATAAAATATCTTCCCATCCCGCAGATGAGCAAGCAGTATATAGCGTACTACTCCAACACAGTAGATTGGGAGTAAACCATAATAATAATGATCATTACGTTTCATAGATGGACGAACCGGGTATTAGTCCACCACCCACGTAGAGGCCAGCTGTGTAAGTGTGACGATTGCAAATGGAAGGAATCGGTACGAAAGGGCGGCTCAATGGCGAGGGGAAGGAACATAACACTCACGCCACACTCAAACACTTACGCCACACTTAAACATTTACGCCTCATATTCTCAACCACGTCACACTTAAACACTTACGACCTACAAATCATCCACGTCACGCACATTTACTCATGCTATAATCAAACATTCACGCCACATATAATCACCCATGTCACACATAAACACTCTTCTTCTTCTTATTTTTATGTATTGGCAATCAGCTACTTAAATGAGCCATTGTTGCCAGTGTCGAGTTATAATTGTCTTCAAGTTTTTAGTGTCTTCAGATTAGTCATTGTCCGTCAGTAAGTCAAATTGTCGCCATCAACAGTGCTATGGCTACACTGTTAATGGTATCTTGTGGGAATTTTGATGGAAAACGAAAACGTTGTAAAGCACTTTTATATGATATTCACTACATCTCAGCAGTTCAGTCACATCACACTACATAAAATACCATAAAAAATATCTAATATAACACGTTAAAACACTAAAATATCGAATATAATACAAGAGCACCACATGATGTTTTAGATTCCCGCCAAAAGTCCCACATAAACACTCACTTTACATAAAGTTCTTATTGTAATAGATCCACATTAATTATTGTAAATATTGCGAGGGCCTGGTATCCATACCACAAGTTAAATCTTACATTGGGTACTAGTGTCCAAATAAATAATGATCCAACCCATTTATGTTTTTTTGTATGTATATCCTGTGTATTACTTTTTGTGAAATAAATATTATTATTATAATATATGGATTATGGAGTCGCACGCCGTCCTTCCGTCGATCCGGATGTAAGGAATGGGGTGTAGCCCTATATAACCATAATAAAAATAAAAGGCCTTAGTACCGGTGGTCTAGCAGTAGAGAGGCTGGTTAACAAAGTTGGC
The DNA here is from genome assembly GCA_905163515.2 of Lymantria monacha. Taxonomy (NCBI): domain Eukaryota; kingdom Metazoa; phylum Arthropoda; class Insecta; order Lepidoptera; family Erebidae; genus Lymantria; species Lymantria monacha. The sequence goes on along the minus strand of LR991107.1, from coordinate 3,969,395 downwards.
AGGTTAAGAGCAAAAAGAAATGGAGCCGGTCTAATCAATTTGCGAGATCAACAATAAGAGTATAATATTCAGATGTGTCTATAGGGGGTTCTGTCTCCAGCAGTAGACGGCGAAAGGCTGAATAATAGATATATATTTTATTGTGTTACTTTTTGATTTGTTAGCCGCAGATGGCGATTACAACTTTACCAGGACAGTGGGTGAGCGCTGAGCTTGGCTCTCGACTCAATCAAGAATATATTATAAGGAGATACTATGGAGGAGTTTAGCGGGAAAGGAAAGGTGTCATGTGGTGCTCTTGTATTAATTCAAAATCTTAGTGTTTTAACGTGATATATTAAGTAATTTTAATTACGCTTTTTTGTAATCTGATGAGCAGGAAGTATGAGGAGTAGATAATATGATATAACAGTGCCTTACATACGGTTTCGTTTTCCATTAAAATTCCCAAAAGATACCTTTAACAGCGTGGCCATTGTACTGTTGAAAGGGACGATTTGACTCACTGACGGATGATGTCTATAAATGAAGTTAATAAAAATAGTTTTACAAACAAAGAATTGGCTTAAAGGTTAGGTTAGCAACCAAGCCATAAACTTCAAGAAAAAAAATATATAAGATGTCACCGTATTTATAAATCAATCATCGTACATTTCACCTGTATATGTAACAAATCGATTTCACTTGTTTATAATAATCGATGAAAGCGAATATCGATACGGCCACTATGTTTAGATTTTCGTTATTCTCGCTTTATCGAGTTTACTTTCGTTTTAAAATTGTTTTTTATAAACATCATGGGTGGCGAACGATTTTCATTCTCGTGTTATTGTTAATCGATAAAAACTTAGTGCGTGTAATGTTTTTAAAATTAAAAATAAATACCTTTTTTATATTTAGAATGTTGATTTGATTTTTTTTTATGCAAGATGGAAGCTTTATCTTTAGCTTTTTGTAGTGGTGCGTGTCTTCGACGTACACTGCATTCTTATGATACTCGTAAGACCAAGGAGGGAAGGGCGGTCGTGATTTTGACATTAGTTCGTACCACGTATTCGGCAAAACTTATAAAGTATTTTTGTATAACTGATAACTCGCTCATATTTACACTTAATATTCAATAATTGATTGCTGTGTGGTAGCGGCTACGAATACTACCAACCCTTACTTTGCTTGTAGATGTCGTAAAAGACGACTAAGAACTTTATGTAGGCCTGAGCCGACTACACCTGATGCCTTTTGGTCAACAATTATATTCTCAAGGAGGGTTGACGTCAGACATGCAGCCGGTCATAAAACCATTGCCAATATCTTTTGCAATATGTACGAATATGTACTGCGTCGACCACAAGTAAGGGTAAGGGGTAAGAGCAGAAGAATGATGATGATTCAATAATTGGTTGGTATTTTTTTATTGTAAAGTCATTGGCGACAGGGTTTTTTCGTTTTAATCGGATCTATTATCATTGTATAAGAAAAAAATTATAAATTAATGAAAAATCAACAAAATAATAAATAATTTCTGATAACCTCTGAGGGTATTGATAAAATAAACATTTATAAATACTGCTTGGTACTTAATATCTTAATAATCATCATTATTCTCTTGCTCTTATACTAATTTCTTGAGAGATGATGATGATATTCGGTAAGGTGATATATATATACGTTTCCTATTAAAGTTTTCATTTCCCTGGTGATTGGTTTGTTAATATCTACGACTCCCAGATAATTTGTGTCGATAATTGAATAATGACTGTATATGGTTAAGATACCGACCTATCGTATCAGTTTTATGGATCCTATTCCCGTGCAAGATAATACTTTATGCGATACATGAGTTATACGTGAGTATATTCGTGTGGTGATGTACTAAGAATACAATTCACCACCCCCTATCTTACCCGTAAGAGACGACTAAGGGATATAAAACGCATCTAATATCTATGCAAGAAAAAAAAAAGAAAAAAAAAAGACAAAAAAAAATCGAAACAAAACCCTATACCAACACGTCTGACCAGCGTGGTATAGTAGGTCAAATTCCCTCCCATTATGGAGGAGGTTCGAGCCCAACAGTGGGACATATATGAACTGAGATGATGATGATGATGAGTTACAGCAATACCTAGGATCACACTGTTGACAATTTTCTAATTAAAAGCCGCAAGCCGGTACGTCTGGAATAATACTTTCGCAGAAAATCAACGTCTGCGCATGGCAATGTGCTTTTGCACTTTGTTCTGTTAACGAGAGAATTGGATGAGGAACTATCTGAGTGGATTTGGGGTTTTCATTGGTAGGTAGGCCTAGCTGTACTGCTGGTATAGCAAAGGCGGGCGGCAGTAACATTTCTTCTTCTTATGTATTGGCAATCAGCTACATGTACGAGCTATTGGTGCCAGTGTCAAGTTATAAATATTTTCACGTTTTTAGTCTTTCAAGTTAGTCATTGGCCAAGTTGAATTGTCGCCATTAACAGTGCAATGGCCACACTGTTAATGGTATCTTGTGGGAATTTTGATGGAAAACGAAAACGTTGTAAAGCACTTTTATATGATATTCACTACATCCCAGTAGTTCCAACGCTTCATATTACATAAAATGCCATCAAAATTATCTAATATAACACGTTAAAACACTAAGATATCGATTATAATACAAGAGCACCACATGACGTTTTCAAATGCCCGTCAAAAGTCGGCAGCAACCATCAGGTGTGCTGCTTGCAAGTGTGTTTGCCATTGGTAATAAGCAATAAAAAAAACAAATGGTAGTTTTGAGTCTGGGTGTAATTTTTCTGCCTTAAGTGTATGTTTTTAAAGTCCCCGGCATTACAAGGTATTATTTTCTTAGTGCAGGATGCCTTTTAAAAAAAATTATCCTTTTTTCATCATCACGCAGCTATTAAACCTTACTGTATATTTTTTAAATAAAACTATTTTTACGGATGCTATCGCGTTTGTATTTTGATTTTTATTTTTCCTGATGTTTCTAACACTTTACAGCGATCATTGTCACGGTAGGACTCTTCCAATCAACAAATCCATTAAAAGAGTTTTATTTCAAATGTGTAAATTCGCGCAAAGCGGCCGCCTGCTTAATGTGAGCTCTCTTGAGAATTTAATTGTTGATCAGCCTCTTAGTCGTCTTTTAATACCCACAAGCAATGTATTGCACAGATGGCGTAGTGGTTAAGATAACCGACCTTCCGTGCCAATGCTGGGGTTCGATTCCCACGCAGGACAATACTTAGAGCGATACACAAGTTGTTGTTCTGAGTCTGGGTGCAATCTGTTTACGTTTATTGCATGTTTGTAAAGTCCCCCGCAATAAAAGTATTATTTCCTTAGTACAGGATTAGGTCTTTAAAAAATAAAAAAAATGTAAGGGTTGGTAATATTCTTAAGCGCCAACAAACAGCAAAATGTGTGTTCTCTATCTTAAAATAATTTTAAAAAAATAGCTTAGAACTTATATTTCAAGTAAAAGATATATTTGAAAGATACATCTTAGGATTTAATTTTTGTAAGATAGGTACATATTCATCTTCGAATTTATTTAAATTTTTTTGTTCACTGAAAAATATTTTTTTAAAGTATAATAAGTAGGGAGGGGTGAAACGTCAAAATATGTTTTGATCAGAATATACGCAAGTCACTTGATGATAGAGCCAAATCTCAAAGAACCTTTGAATAGACGAGCTCTATTGAAAAATGAATATCCAATTTTAAATAAGCTTTTCAATTGGAATGCTTTAGTATCATACTTAGCGTTTTATTGGTAATCTTTTATGGGACTCCTACACATTCGCACCTCTGTAACTTCTATACACTAAGATCCACAATGATCTCCACAATTTATAGACGTTTGACCGAATTCAAATTGACATTGTTAGTTTTAACATGTTTAAATTAATACAATAAACTATCAGCGGATCGGTACGTAACCCCTACTGAGAAGATCCGGTAAGAAACATAACAATCTTTATCTATTATTATTATTTCTTTACTGATTGTTTTATTAAAATATATTAGAAACATGTTTAGTAAGAATTAGCTCCAATATGATTCTTCCCCTTCGAACCATACATACATACATACCATCACGCCATGTCCTTTGCAGGGTAGGTAGATAGAACAGAGTGCCAGAGAACTCTATCCTTGCATACTTCACTCGCTTCCTGAACATTCATAATTCTCTTCATACACGCTCGCCGGTTTCGGAGACTCTTGGCTCCACCTTCCTTCAGTACATGATCTGGTCTAGATAGGTTAGTCTCGGTCTCTCCCGGTACCTAGATCCTTCCACTTTCGCATTGTATATCTTCTTAACCAGACGTTCGTTCGGCATTGTTCCACATGTCCGAACCATCGGAGCATTCCCTTTCGCATCTTTACACCAATACTCTCTTTCATACCTACTAGCTCTCTTACGTTGTCGTTACGAATGCGATCGATCAGCCTAACTCCACAGATTTTCCGTAGAGATCGCATTTCGACCACATTAATTTTACTTTCATACTCTTTTCTGCATGCCCAACACGTGCCGTTTGGCTGAGGTGGTCGCTACCGAGAAGTTGCCTCAACGCTCCGTTCACTCTATTTCCACTCTTTTTCCTTCGAACCATGATATAATGTAAAAGAATTATAGCTGGACCAGATACCAGAAGCGGTGCCCGATCACGAGTTAACTACTAGAACAGCCATCACTCCCCTCTATCACCTTGGCGATAAAGGAGCATGCTGTTCCACGCAATTAGGAAGGCCCGGGAAACGCTTATAATTGTATTATGGCAACAAATTTAATGAAAAAGAAAAATATTTATTTAGTAGCGGCAGGACCACACTTTTGACAGTGTTCTGTTCACAGCCGCGGGCCGGTCCGTCTGAGGTTAAGCTAACCATACTCTCGCAGTAAATCACAGTCCGGGCAGTAGTAATGTGCTGTTGCTCTTTGTTTGGTGAGCGAGGGAGCCGACAGCCTGACTTTTTGAGTGGATTTTGATTGGTAAAGAGTGGCTAACCTAACTGTAACCCTCAGGATTACAAACGCCCATTAGGGGCAGTAACACTACCACCAAGTTACCATTAAGTATTCTGATTGCTTGTTTTAAGCTAATAAACAGAGGAGAATTTTTCATTAGCATTTTTATCTTCATCATTTGTGCCCTTGTGTGGTGACGTTAAAGACATAACTATCACAACTTTTTACATTTCCATAGGAATCTTAAAATCAACTGAGCACCCGTTAAGAATATAGTGATTTTTAAATTTTTGCTCATACAAGCTCAAAGTCGCCCAGCGTGAGAGGGTTTGGTTATGCTCGGGATAAAATTGGATGACTGCACAGATAGCTTTATGGTTAAGATAACTAACTACCATGCCAAGTGTCCTGTGTTCGATTACCACACAGAATAATATTTTGTACGTTCCACAAATTGTTATTCTAGTGTAATTTGAGAGAGAAAGGTAGACTTTAGGTATAATTTGTGCAAGTTATTGTGTTTTACAAAGATTATCTCCGAAGAGCTAGGTCTTGTCTTTTAAAAAAAGAAAACTGTAAAAGATCCATGATATCACAATTAGAAACAATTTGAAATATACAATTTGGACTCCTCCTCCGTCCTCCCGTGACCATGATCACTGTAAAGTGTTCAAAACGTCGGGAAATTAAAAATCAAATACAAACGCGGTAGAATCCGTAAAAGTAGTTTTATTTCAAATGTGTAATACTCGCGTAAACATTAGAATTCATAAATTAGAAACAAATCAGTTATGACAATAAACTAACGAATGGATAACTTGAAGATAATGTAACAGTCTAAAAACAAATAATTTTCAAATAAATTAAAGAAAATAAAATATTGCAAACAGTTAATCAAACAGCCACATGAATTATTTGTACTTGCAACATTTATAATATTACCGTTATTTTTTCACAGTCGCAAGTAAATAACAAATTATATTTAGACTAAACAAAGGATAGACATGAATATATAATGAAACAAAAGGCAAATAAAATATTTAAATAGTAGATATATTTTTTATGTATTTTAAACAAATGTTTGACCCATCTTTGCGTCTAACTTGTAACTTTTCTCTTTTTTTATTGCTTAATAATCAATGCCAGAACCCACCCAGATATTTGAGCTTCCAGCTCTCTAGCTCACCGAACGAAGCGCAACAGCACATCGCCACTGCTGAGACGTCGATTTTCTATGAAAGTGTGGTACTACCCCGAACGGACAATGTGCCCCTATTTCAGAATTTCAATTTACCAATGACAAAGACTGTCAAAAAAAGCATAACCTCAATTATCTAAAGCTTATGGTCAATATATCTTATGATGGAAGTGCATTCCATATAATGAAATATAATTATTTTATTTATTTACGCAAGTATTACAGATTTAAAATAAAACTGGCGGAGCCCTCGCGTGACCATGAAAGCAGAAGTATTCTAAATATCGGGCAAATAAAAATCCATCTAATAATATATTTTTGGTTGCCTGAAAATATTAAAAAATCTAGATTGTCTATAAATCTATCTATTTAGAATAATTTATCGAACCCAGAAACCTCCTACATACTAAATTTCATGAAAATCATCTGAGTCGTTGCGAAGATTCCTTATATACAAAAGTAATATATAAGAATCGTATAAGATAACGCGATAATCCGTTTAAATAGTTTTATTTCACTAATTAAAACTAAACACAATAGTTGCTTTATTATATAGGTAGGTATATAAGATTAAGATAATTTGTTTTTAAAATTCGTGTTTGATTATTAGTTAATATTAATACTATTTTTAATTAATTTCAGTTAATTGATCTAATTTTCCACGTAGTGACGAAGTAAGAATACAAGTCACCAACCCCTATCTTACCCGTAGGTAATCGTAAGAGACGACTAAAGGAACACATATAACATCTATGAGAGAGCAGAAAAACTCGAAACAAAACCCTATACCTACACGTCTGACCAGCGTGGTATAATAGGTCAATTTCCTTTCCATTGTGGAGGAGGCTCAAGCCCAACGGTGGGACGTTTATGAGCTGAGATGATAAGATGATGATGATAATTGAATTAGGCGATACATGGTGAAAATGCTTTTCATCATTCTCCTGCTCGTATCTCAATTACTTGTGGTCATCGCAATATGTTCTAGTACATATTGCAAAAGTTATTGGCAATAGTTTTATGACCGGCCGCCTGCCTGACATCAACTTTACTTGGACATGTAATTGTTGACCAAACGGCTACAGTTACAGTTAATTAATACTTTTTATTATACTTTCGCCTTCGACTTGGGAGTCGTAAATAACGGATAAGGGGTAATTTGTAGAATAGGCAGCACGTTTTCTTGAGGTACTTATTACACCAAATTCGGACGCCAACCCGATTGCCAAGTGTGACGATTAAGGCAGTTACTCCCCTCATGGGGAGGTCTTTCAAGGTTGTTCAACAGTGTACACGATAGTCTGACGGAAGGGTGGATAATACTTATTAACTATTTTTTGAATACAAATTATCTACAGAGCAAATTACTTACTTACACTTCAGTCTAGCATTTATAATAGTGAAAATAATACTTCTTTATTTGTAATAAAAGGTAACTTAATAACCCTTTCACTATTTAGTTAATTATAAATGAACTAGCTGATTCAACAGAGGCTTTTATGTGCAAAACAAGTAAAATAAAATTACTTTAAATGGAACCACCGATTGGATCCAATTACCAATCTAAACCATTTTTGAATACACCTAAATATACACAAAAAAATATCAAAGTCAGTCCAGCCGTTTAGAAATAGTTCAGACATGATGTATATATGTATACACAGATGCAGATAATAAAATTTATACAAACAATACTATAAGTATTTAACTTATATTCATGAAAATAATATATAGTAACACTCTGTGAATTACACAAAAATATTCAAGTAAAACTCACCGCTTCATCTAAGTTGTCACCGTAGTCTTCATCCCTTTGGAGACACATCCAGAAAACACAAAGTCAAATTCACTATCACCTCATTAAAAATATAATAAAGTTTATAGTAGACCTAGTAAAGAGCCCTGCGGCACTCCACCACTGTACTCTCGATAAGACTGACGCAGTCCAGCATCGATGTTTTGAATACAAATCTGTAACAAAAAAGAAAAACAATAATAAACTTTACTTGCACTTGGAATTGCGTTTCAACTTGTATAAGCGTAAAGATATTGTTTATTTAATCAAATGCTTAGATAAAATCATTTTCAATATTATTATGTTTATCATTCAGACTTTTGCTGCTAAACATAGGCCTTACTCATGAAACACAATATACTACAGTCATTCGGCATGGAGGGCTTATTAGCTTAATCGCCACTCTAGAAGCGTTGGTGATTGCAATTATACGTTTTCCAGAAGAAGAAAAGACTCTACGCACAAATAAGGGGTGGTAGATTACTATATTCTTATCCCGTCGCCACGCCAGGATATTAACTAAGATATAATGATTCCTATTTCTATACTCAAATGGTAAATAATATATTACCGTCTACATATTTTAGTCTATCCTGTGCCGGATAATGAAATATAACAGGTTAATGGCGTTCCATTCTATACAATAGTGGGATATAAAATCAATCACTTAATAAATTATCTAAAAGAAAAAGATACCCGATCCGACAGGCATATGTATTTATAGGCTGATTAGTTAAAAAAATGCATCTTTTTTTATCGATCTAATTTGATATTTAATCATTTCATTCATTTAATTGTGGTAGGACCACGCTGTTGACAGTTCTCTGTCTGCAGCCACGGGCCGGTCCATCCGAGGTAGTACCACACTCTCGCAGAAAATCGACGTATGAATAATGGCAACGTGCTATTGCGCTTCGTTCGGTGAGCGAGAGAGCCGGAAGCCCAATTGGGTAGGTTTGGTTTGGCCCAATTAGGTCGCTGCCTACGAATATAAAACTATTGGTAGGCAACGGCCTAGTTATACACTTGGTATTGCAAAGGTCCATGGGCGGCAGTGACACTTACCATCAGGTGTGCTGCTTGCTCGTCTCCACCACTAGCAATAAAAAAAATATTCGTCATCAGCAATCGCCATATTTTTGCAACTGGATCAGAGAAATATTAATTTTAATAAGTAAAATAAACATCATTATTAAAAACAATGTAATATAAACGCCAAAATAATAAATTCATCTAGCCACTTTGAAATATAATCAATTCAAAAATTAAAATTCACATAAAGATACTTAATGAGATTTATTTTAGTGTGGGAATTGAGTTGATGGTTAAAACAAAGAGCAAATTTTACGATACTTCACAACAAGCTTAGTCAAGTGACTAAGACATTGTCACAAAGATTTATGTAGGTATTTCAGGTTCGAACCTACGCTGCGTTGTATAATATTAGGCTAGAAAGCTCTCACGTATTGGATATAAGTTGCCATTATAGTATAAACATATATATACTGTAAGGTTACCACTGTCTTCTCTTGCAGTAATATTACTAGTGTTTGTCCCAGGTACCTATTACTAGTGGCTCCATGAGTTGGAGATCCCCCAGCGTGTCTTTCCACAGTTTAAAATTTAATAAATATTTAAACACCCCGTTACATTTTGAAGTTAACAGGATAAAGAAGTTGTTTAGACAAAAATATTATATCTAGTCTAAGTTATTTGAAGAAAATAAACGTTTTGAACATTTTCCATATGTCTGAAATTTGTTTTTCTTTTTATTGTAAACTCCTAGTGTCGCAAATTAAAAAAAAACATAGTTTCATAAAAAAAAATACAATTGATTTTTAATATAGATATCATTATGTATTCTTCGTTACAAACGCTAAATTTACCATCATCTAGGCTCATGTACGTTCTAGTGCTGTAGCTCGCCACCGCAGATAAAGACCGGGGTTCCGGCGGCCCACTCGCACGACGTCGAAAGGACCGAAAAGTACATCGCGGAGCGGGTTTATAGGGTCGCGCGCCGCTTCATCTGTCGTCCCGGACGGATTTAGCGGGGTGTGACCAGACCATAAACCGCCGCAAAAAAAAGTGTGTCAGCTCCGACACACGTCTGGAGTTTACCTACTCCTTAATTACGATTATCAAAACAGGCGCAAAAAAAGCTCATTTGGCTAAAAATAATATGTATATATATTTTTATTTACATTTATTAAAACTGTTCAGTGAAGTATTATCTCACGTCAGAAAGTGAAAGGTGCGCAGAATAAGTTGCGCACCAAAAACGTAACGAGGTCATTCGATCACTAGATTTTACTCCTCAATTTTTCTCATACCGGGCGCCTTATATGAAAATCGATTCTTAAGGAGGAAACTCCAAAAAAAAATTTCTCTAGCTCCTCAACAATAGAAGTAAAATGGACCTAGTATACCAGGCTAATCAGATGTTTTGGTAAGTTTTCCTTCTCTTGTAAAGATGTTATATGCATATTATACTTCTTAGTCGTTTTGTACGACACCAATAGGCAAGATGGTAATGGTGAAATTATCATTAGTAATTTGCACAAATATTGGACCTTATGAATCGAACATAATACATACATCAATTACGGTTACTACACAATCGCTACACCACCAGAGTAGTCTAACAATAATAAAACAAAAATGTTTTGCTTACAATGGCGATAGAAACAAAACATTTTGTTTGAGAATAGTAGCAAGTTCAGGTGTCATTTTACAACTAATATTGAGCTAAATACATAACAGCTTCAACGACATATCCATTGATACGAATTTATACTTTATATTTATTGTAACAAAGATGAATGTCGATTTATAGATTTAGTTTAGCATGTTATGGTTCGTCTAGAAATTAGTCATAGGCTATGATTGTCCGGTTATATTTAAAAATACTACTTATTGTTTATTAAAAAGTACTGTGAGTGAATGTTCAACAAGGTCTCAATATGCATAAGTTACTATTGATTCAGTCAATTCTATTTTACTAGAGATTTTGTGTAAATATTAATTTTGTAGCGAACTTAAAAATTTTGAGATCATTATCATCCTGTTCTTAATATTACTTCGGTCAACGTTCAGCTAATCACTCTTCTGTTCATTGCTTGTCTAAGATCTTATTACCATGTTATCAAATTTACACCTCGCAAATATGTAAAATATAGAAACCTTTCCAAAATTTGACCCACTTCCATAGATATTAAATCTTACTATCCTACTAATCCTACTAATATTATAGATGTGAAAGTTTGTGAAGATATTTGGATGTTTGTTACTAGATCATGTGTAAACCGTAGAGCAGATTTTGATGAAAATTGGTACATAGAAATACCAATTCTTCGATTCACACATAGGATACTTTTGATCCTAGTAGGTAATACTGTTCCCGTGGGATAATAGTTCAATTTTGCAAAAATTACTCTTTACGCGAGCGAAGCTGCGGGCAGAAGGTAGTTTGTTATATTTTTATGAAGGAAATTTTGCACTATGTCATACGTTAAAAAACAAGATAAAACCGTATTTAACGGTTTAGAAGTCACAGCGGTCCGTTGGACGTAACTGACACAGGACTGTTCTGAGTAGCATCCTCGTGTGGGTAGGTCCGGACGTCTTCGGGCTAATGGATGGATGAATGGATTTCAGTGATTCGATCCGTTTCCAATTCATCCATCACATCCAAAAGTGGCTAAGAATCACCAGATATATCTGAACATTGATCACTGTTGATCATGCAGATCGCCCAAGCTGATCGGTCACACTGGTTAGATAAAGAAAATCCTCCTCACAAACGAACATAAGAAAATAATAGCAATTGCATGCAATTTAATGATATTACGATTAATTACACTGAAACTATTAAGTCCCTTACGTGCCTAGCGACTTTTTCATATCAAGTGTGATGAATTTAATGGCGTTTTTTCATTCTTGTATCTTTGTCTATTAATTGCATGTTTATGAGGTTCACGACCCATAGTTTAATATCTTTTTCATGGTTATGCTTTAGCCATCAAAACCGTTAAAGGAAGCTGTGGTGTAGTACACTAAAACCTAATATTACCTCTCCCAAAAATTTATCAGACTACTGAAAGTATTATTGAAATAAAGAATTAATGCAAAGTGGTATTTTAAAAATATATAAAGAATCTATATTGTTTTTTCTTTGTGCTGTGTGAAAACGGCTACGAATACAACCAACTCGTCGCTCGTGGATGTCGTGTCGTCGTGTCGAGATGACTAAGAGCTTTTTCGACCTAGACCGATTTCAACATGGGACGTGGTCGCCGCTTTCTGCGAGGCAGTCGTCTCGCAGAAGGAGGCGGCGGAACGAATCCGGGAGGATTTCCTCCATGAGGACTCGGCCGAATATCTGCGCCTGATGCCGCCCTAGCCGAGGCATCGGTTGATTGGACCGGGGATTAGTCCGGTCGCCCGAAGTGAGACTACCGCGTGAGGACGATGCATCGACTCGAGAGAAAGCCGTAAAGATAAACCGCCGGGCGGGTCACCGAAGACAAAGATCGGTTATCGATGGCCCGCTCGCTCGGCGAAGGAAGGCGCATTGTCGGGCGGGTCCCGATCCCCGAGAGGCGGCGCGCCCTCTCGCCTCTTCTGTTGCCCGCGGTAAAAAAAAAGAAGAAAAAAAGTCAACTCCACCTGATGCCGTTTGAGTAACAATTACAATCCCAAGGAATGTTGATGTCAGGTAGGCGACGAATACATGTTACCTCGTATCCAAGTAATTAGGATAAGAGCAGGTGAATTAATAAAGATTCTATATTTTTAAGGCCACCAACCTAGTATTTCTCACACGAAATTCTACCAAGTATCATTTATCCAAAACACGTTTAAGTAAACAGTAACCTATCCTTATACACGTAACTAACGTGACACAAAGTTAAAACTAACATATAGATTGAATCATAATATGGCATGTTTAGTTTCAAAAGTGCAAACATAATCAATTTTAGTTTCAACTGGCATATATTACTTACTGATTCCTATGATTAACTTCTCTCTGTGTTAGAGTTTTGATTCCCATTACCCAAAAACTCTTTCCGCAATCCTCAACTTAATGTTCTAATCATCATAATCTTCTCAGCTCATATATATCCCACTATTACGCTCAAGCTTCCACCATAATGGGAGGGAAATTGACCTACTATACCACGCTGGTCAGACGTGTTAGTATCGGTTCCAATTTTCCTTCTCTTGCCTAATGCAAGAGAAGGAAAATTCGATGTTATGCGTTTTATATCCCTTATGATCATCCAAGTGTAAGGGGCGTATAATTGTATTCTTACTCCGTCACCACACGGATAGAATGTTCAAAATAATGATGATTTTTTTGGTGTGGTGATGGAATAACAATACAATTTACTTTGCCTGTAGGTGGCGTAAAAGACTAAGGGATATTATATGCAGATAACATCTATGCCAAAGATGAAACACTCGTAATAAAACCCCATTATACCAACCCGTCTTTTTCATTGCTTTTGGTGGAAAGCGAGCAAACAGCACACCTGATGGCAAGTGTTACTGCCGCCCACGGACCTCTGCAATACCAAGGATATAGCTAGGCCGCTACCTACCAATGAGTACCGTCTGACTAGCGTGTTATAGTAGCACAATTTTCCTCCTATTACAGAGGAACTCGAGCTCAACAGTGGGACGTATATTAGCTGTGATGATGATGATGAAATTTACTTTCGATGTCCTCTACGATACAAGGATTCATTCCTTAGTACAAAATCATCATCCTACTTTTATCGCAATTACTTGTGAATGACGCAATATGTACTCCTGTTCCATTGTACCTATATATCATAAGTTAATGGTTATTGTAAGTTATTTTACTGTTAACACTCCTTGTGAATGTAATTATTGATCAGACTACATCAGATCTTCCCGTGGCATTGACTCGAGAGTATACCCGTGACGGTAAACCGCCGGGCGACACCCCGAAGACAAAGACCGGGTTCCGCTCGCTCGGCGAAGAAAGGTACCTGTAGGGGTTCTGTGGAGTCGCGCGCCGCTTTTTCTGTCACCCCGGATGGATTTAGTGGAGAGTGACAACTCCATGGCCCGCCGCCAAAAAAAGACGACATCAATGAAGTTATTCCAGGTCCATGAAGCCGTTTATCGTCTTTCACGACACAAACAATGTAAGGGTTAGTAGTATTCGTAGACGCCTTCACACAATACATTTATTCCTCAGTATATAATGTTTCATATAAGAGAGCGGTTAAGAATACAATGTGCTGTCCATATTTACTTTCCAATGGGAATCGTAAACTGGATGTGATCAGAATTGACTAGAATTGGTAACAGCGCTCTTCTTGGAAGTTGTAACACCAAATGCCTACCTACCCGTCTGCCAAACAATATGAGTTATCATGCCTTGGAAAAGTCTATCGATCAGCGAACGTTCATAAATTGAAAGATGAATGAAACTTCTTCTTTAATTTTCTTGTTATTTTTTTAATTTTACTCAGGAATAAAATATTTAACAATTCACGTTACTAAAGTTGTAAGCACAATCAATTTTTTATTTCCATTTCTTCTTCTTCTTCAAATATCTTGCTGTTTATTTGAATTTTGACTTATGTAAATTTAATCCTGATTACAAAATTGTTTATAATGCCATCTAATAGAATTATAGAGAACTAAGTAACCTGTTACATGACTAAAGTGCTATCAGACAACGCCATCTATGACAGATAACCTGTACCGTTTTTTTATTCAAGGCGACGTCACGCCTGTTGCATACGATCAACCAATTGTTTACACAACACAAAAGACCCCTTGTTTGTTTTTCGCTAGACGTTTCCTGGTTTGTTTTGTGTGTGAATATGTGTGTTTGTGTGTGTGTGTCCGTATGTTTTCACAGCCGGCTCTGTGTGTTCGAGGACGGTACATAAAATGTTGTTGTTTGCACGGCCCGAGTAGGTAATAAATTCACTGTCAGACCATCGGCTCATGTACAGATAGATATTTTTATGCTTTTAAATAATACGATAGATGTTCTGTAAGATTATGAATTGATGATGGATGAGTGATGAGGTGTAAGCAATTTATTGAACTAGTGAACTGGGTATATGTAATAAACCTACTAACCAACAACTAAATAATTTACTTTGACTAACTATTAAATATTACCGCACGATTTTATGGAAGGATCTTTGAGAGTCCAAAAAAGAATAATAATAAGCCGCAGACCAGAGTCTTGGTATTTATGGCAATCGATATGAAGAGTCAGTACCTACTAGTGTTGTCAGATCTAATTTAATAGTGGTAGGACCAAGCTGTTGACAGATCTCTGTCTACAGCCGCGGGCCGGTCCGTCCGGAGTAGTACCACACCCTCGCAGAAGATCGATGTCAGAGTAATTGCAATGTGCTATTGCGCTTCGTTCGGTGAGCAAGAGAGCCGGAAGCCCGACTGGGTGGGTTTGGGGATAGTAATGGTAGGCAGCGGCCTAGCTATACCCTGCAAATAGCAAAGGTCCATGGGCAGTAGTGACACTTACCATCAGTTGTGCTGCTTGCTCGTTTACCCACAATAAGCAATAAAAAAAAATAATGCAATGATGGCGTAGTGGTTAAGATACCGACCATTGGTGGAGAGTCACGGATTCCATTGCCACACAGAATGGTACGGTATAACTTGTATAAACGCAATATACGTAATTTTTTTTGTTCAGGGTTGTAGTTATGACCACCGAAGACAAAGATCGGGTACCGGTGGTCCGCTCGCATGGCGAAGAGAGAGGATTTTACGGTGGGTCTATGGGGTCACGCGCCGCCTTCTCCGTCACCCCGGACCGATTTGGCAAGGCGAGACGCACCCATAGCCCACCAATAAAAAAAAGGGTTGTAGTTATAAAAAAATATGTCACCTTTAATAAAATGGAAACTATAAAAAAAATATTTATTGAACTAAATTCTTCTCCCCTCCAGTTGATGATTAGGTAAAATTCAGAAGAAACCGTTTGATGCAGATATCATGAGACTATTCTACGTCTAAATAATCCTTGTATTGGCACCGCAAAATGCATTATTTCCTAAGTGTGAACTTGTAACCTTGACAAACATTGGGTGCCGGTGGTCCGTCCATAGTGTTGCCCAAATTCAGTCTTGGTCTTGCAGTCTTGGTCTTGTTCTTGCGTTTTTGCAAGACCAAGACCAAGAACAAGACCGCGTATTTTTAGCAAGACCAAGACTGACCGTGCAAGACTTGAGCAAGAACAAGACTAAGCCTGCAAGACTCTTGCGTCTTGCAGCTAGGACTTAGCGCTATTTCACGGAGTAGTTAGGTGTAACAGTTCGGTGTATAGGTACGCTTAGGAATTCTATGAGACGCAAAAAACTGTATCAAAGAATATGAAAAACTGGACCTATGCGCATTACGACTAATACCATTTTTTTTTTTTTTTTTTGCCGTGGGCCATGGACGTCGCACCCCGCCAAGTCGGTCCGGGGTGACGGAAGAGGCGGCGCGCAACCCCATTGACCCACCCTGCAAGCACCTCTTCTTCGCCGTGCAAGCGGGCCACCGGTACCCGATTTCGTCGTCCTCACACGGTGGCCTCACGTCGGGTGACCGGACAATTATTACGACTAATACCATAAACATACCTACATAGCGAATAAAAAAATATCCATTAAAATCAAACTGAGTGCATGCATAGTTATGTTTTAACCATCGGCACTTTGATAATGCGGCATCAAAGGTTTTGTACTTACTTTTCAAAGAAATTTGCCGCTTTTCGGAAGTACATGGTTATGATACACGCGCCGGCGGCTTCTTTTGAAATCATATACAACAATCGTTGCCGCCGCGCCGAAATCACAACATTTGACACTATTTGATTGCCGCTACAGGGCGTAGGTATACTCATGCAAAATAATTTCGAATTTTAAGAGTACCTACAGGTGTTCCAAAGAATAAATAAGTTTCAGAGTGCTTAGAATGAAAATGAATACATTATACTGATCATGCAAGTAGTATTATGATAGGAAAAAATGTTAAGGATAGGTAGTAGATGTCATAATAATTTATTCTAGTAAGTATATATTATAATATTGATTATATGGTTTTAAACTAATTACTTAGGTACTATTATTGTACATTTAGTCATTATATTTCTTAAGTTTTTACAAGAAAAAATAGCAAAAAAGTGTTCAAATATCACCCGTTTGATAAATATTGTAGCCACTTTTAAATATACTTGAAACGTGTAAAAAAATTCTACAAAACTAATAAAATAATATAAAAAGCGTAGGTTTTACTACTACTTACTACTTACCTACTAATAAAATAAAAAGCCTGCGATAAGAGTTTTGTATTGCTTACCAGCCCGAATATCTCTGAGAGAGATGATGAGAGTAAGTATTTACTAGCAGTGCCCGCGACTTCGTCCACGAGGAATAGTAACTTTGGAGGTATAGTGACGTTCAGGATTTATTTATTTATTTTAAAACTTCTGTCATCAAACATACAAACAAACTCTTCAGCTTTATAATATTAGTATAGATAAGTATAGATGTACGCCAAAACATTCACTTATATGTAAAGAATAGTGATTGGCACTAATTCTTTACATATATTTTATTCACGCGTCGCGTCTGTACAAGTAGGTAATAATCTGTGTTTGTACGCCGCACGCGGCATCGTTTGATTTGCGGCGGCATCCTTTTAATAGAGCCGGCACGTGGCGAGGCGGCGCGGTAGAAAGCAAGGAAACGTACTATAAATAAAGGAATTATTTTAATTCCAGTCATTTCCAATTGAGCTGTGCTTCGAGTCTAACTTAATAATTGTTTTTACTAATTCTTGTTGTTTTCTAAAAACGTATCACGTGTACAATTTAATATGAGTGACGAAGATTCAAATTATTCTAGTCCGAGTAACGAGAGTTTGAGTAACAGATCTAAAAGACCCAAAAGCAAATTTGAGGAGTTATTCGAAATAATTCATGCATCCCAAACTGCCTTGTGTAAATTGTGCCAACATAAAAAGATTGAAATAAAAATGAAAAACAGAAACACTTCAGGCTTAAGGAAACATCTAATATCTTGCCACAAAAAGGAATCACAAATATTTCTTCCTGTTAAACCAAAATTAAGTGGAGATATCACAAGCTTTTTAGTAACCGCTGGAAGAAGTGGACAGGTAAGAATATTTTTTTAACAATGGTCGAAGTTGTCGCTACGGGAATTTTAACTCCGCGTAGCTATTCATGCGATACTTTCAAAAACGCCATTAACTTACGTAAGTATTTTTGAGTTAGTGGTGTTTTCATCTAGGGGTGCGACATATTAAGTACGTAATTATCGTCTTAAATATTTTTTATAAACACCCATATTTTCATTTGTTTTCATAATCGGCCAGTAACAACTAAGTACTTTATTTTGGTAATATAACAAATATCAATTTAACGATTTTCTCGATTTAACAACAACAAACCTCCTCCTCCTAAACGCTCAAATCTAGTATGTTTTAAATAATAACACAAGATTTATTGTTTTATTTCAGTCGGAAAACAGCAGTGACAACATCACGACAGCTACAGTTGATTGGGTGGTGAAAAAATATCTTCCCTTCTCATTTGTCGATGACGAAGCTACACAAGTATATTTTCGACGTATTTGCCCTAATATGGTGTTTCCTAAAAGGTCTACACTTAGAAGGAAAGTCAAAGAACGATTTGAAGAGCTCCAATTGAATCTCAAGGAACGACTTCAACAATTATCATCTAAAATGTCGTTTACTATTGATGGGTGGACGTCAATTGCTGGTAGGAGTTACTACGGGGTTACTATGCATTATATAGACAACGAATGGAAGTATCGATCTGTAGTTCTTGATTTTATACCATCACGCGGTCGACATACTGGGGAAGATATTGCAACGATTTTCCATGAATGTTTATTGGAATATGACATAATTGATAAAATACAAGGTATCACGGTCGACAACGCAACTGCAAATACCAAATTTATGTATGAACTGGGCAAACAGCTGCCGCCACACTTTGATTCAGACAATCAACATTTCCGGTGCTTTGCTCACATTTTAAACCTTGGTGTACAAGATTTATTAAAGACCTTAGCATTACACTATGAGTCTGACACTAACGCGCAAGATCAGCAGTATGAAGACTATGCAGACGAAACTGAGGATGAGGCAGATGAAGAATATGCACCAAATATTGCTGACTCGCGTACATCTGTAACAAAGTTACGCAGTATTTCCAGTAAAATAAAAAGAAGTGAGATAGTGAAGAAGAAGTTTCAGTCTGCTTGTGAAGCAGCTGGCGTGCCATCAAATCTAAATGCCATTCTTGACTGTCCAACGAGATGGAATTCCACACATGATATGATTGGGTTTAAAAGTGAGAGCGGGCATTAACATATTGTGCAGTTCTGTCACCGAATTGAATGATTTTCAAATCACAGCTAGTGAATGGCAGGTACTCGAAAAATTACATAAATTTCTAATAAACTTTAAACTTTTAAGTACAAAACTTGGTGGAGACAAATATGTTACATTACCGCTAGTCATTGTATCATTCAATCTCTTGCTAGATACAATTGAATCCATGGTAAAACAGTTAGATGAGAAACCTAATCGATCTGAAGTGCTTTCCAAGCAGCTCGAGACAAAATGCTTAAACATTATAAGAAGAGCAACTGGATTTATTGTACTTCTTTAATTTTAGACCCAAGGCATAAGGCTCAGACTTTTGACCTGACAATGTGGGGGAAGCAACTTAAAACAGAAAGTCTGCGCAAGTTCAATGAACTTTATGAAGAATATAAAAGTCTACACTCACTGAACAAATCTCTGGAATTACCAAAAAAAGAAAATAAAGTATGTGATGAAGATGAAGACGTAATAGACTTTGATAAACTCTATGAATGTCCCTCGACGTCATCTGGATCTTGTCTTCAAGGCTTAGTGATAGACGAGTTGGAGGAGTACCTGAGAAAACCAAGAACTGTCAGCTCGGAAGACATTTTAGATTGGTGGAGGACGCATGAGACAGAGTATCCGACTTTATCGAAGATGGCCCGTGATTTTCTCTCAATAACTGCAACTTCAGTACCTGCTGAGGGATTATTTTCTAAAGCATCATTAGTAATTAGAAAACATAGAAATAGGTTAAGTGATGAATCAGCCAGATGGTTACTTTGTATTAATTCTTGGTCAAAAGAATTGATATAAAGTAACATAACCTAATGATAAAGCTGTTGTGTACTGTTATGTTTGATTTGTGTTGTATTTTATTTTTTATTGAAATAAATGATAAATCGTAAAACTCTTTTATTAAATTTCATATAAGTTGAGGGTTCAATCTCTTTCTAGACAGATATTGTTCTTTAAAATACAGTCAAGTTATTGTAATTAATTTGTTTTTTACATGTTTTAGCAAATGTAAGCTTATAAATCATAAATGTTTATTAAGAAACAGTTACTTCCATGGAAAACGACATATAGGTCAGTTGATTTTTCGAATTTCTTATCAAATCCTCAGTTATTTATTAATCTGCTTGATCTTTACTATGGCTATGTTAATTCAAGCTCACAATGTTTCAATTCTAATACGTTTTTCTAAGATTTAAAGTAAACTTTAATAAATAGTAATAGACTAATAAGTAATTGCAAGACTTGCAAGACTCTTGCTGCAAGACCAAGACCAAGACCAAGACTGGGAGCGCAAGACAAAGAGCAAGACCAGGTGTATTGGCGCAAGACCAAGACCAAGACTGGCTAAGTCTCGTCTTGTTCTTGCATTTGGGCAACACTATCCGTCCGCATGGCGTTCAGAGGCACGTACACGGCAGGTTATGGCCGCGGGCCGCCCTGTCGTCACCCCAGACGAATTGGGCTGGGTATGACTAAACCATAGCCTGTCCCAAAAAAAAGTGTGTTATTTAACGCTATTAAAAAAAAATTAAGTCGATGAAGAAAATAAAAACACGGCAAACATTTTTATCTTAATTAATATTTAATTTATTGCATTTTCTTATGTAATATTATAAATACTATAAAAGAGGATGTTTGTATGTATATATGGCATCGCTAAACACAGAAACTATTTGATCGATCATTATGAAAATTAATATGTATATGTATTTACTATTTTTTCATTGTGAAGGTTTATATGCTATCCCCGTTTTATGTAACTCGCCACCAGGTGGCGCTGCGACATATCGACTTTTATAAAACAAACCAATGGGCTGGGTTTTCTAGATTAATTACAGTACTATAAGCACGAAAATACTTCAGCAACAATAGTAACCTGAAATATTGTGCCTCTTATGTCTATACTAACATCAGCCATTCGAAGATATTCTATTCGGATATTTTCAACACTATTTGTTGGACTACGCTGTGGACAGTTCTCTGTCTACAGCCGCGGGCTGGTCCTTCCGGGGTAGTACCACACTCTCACAGAAGATCGACGTCTGAGTAATGGCAATGTGCTATTGCGCTTTGTTCGGTGAGCGAGAGAGCCAGAAACCCAACTGGAGCAGGTGTGGGGTTTGTATTGGTAGACAGCGGCCTAGCTATACCCTTGGTATTGCAAAAGTCCATGGGCGGCAGAGATACTTACCAATAGCATAAAAAAAAAGTAAATCTCTAAATAAAATCCTATACATACATCTGACCAGCGTGGTATAATAGGTCAATTTTTCTTCTATTACGGAGGAGACTCCAGCCCAGCAGTAGAAGCCACTGAAGACAAAGACCGGGTTCCAGTGGCCTACTCGCACGACGTGGAGAGATAGATACATTGGGCGCGGGTCTATGAAATCGCGCGCCGCTTCATCTGTCGCCCCCCCGGACGGATTTAGCGGGTGTGTGACCAGACCATAGCCCAAGGCAAAAATAAACAACAGGCAGTCATGGGGACTGCCGATAGAAGTGAAAACTATTAACTTAAGACTAATTGAAATAATAATAATTTTCTAATTTTTATATAAAAATAAACAATATTATCGAACATCTAGGAATCGGTTTATCACGCTAGTAAGATAAGTTTTAAACCACAATGATACTCATTTCATGACATAAAGGTTAAATATTAAAAATACAATTAAAAATAAATAGCCATGCCATGCCATACTTTTAAATGCAAATATTGATATGAATATTGAAAATATTTGAAAATAAATTCTTTATTTTCATTATTCATTTATCTATATAAAAACACTACTCATAGCTATAGATTATATTAGCATTAGCATGTCGGTGACGCGAACCTCTAAGTTTTCCCCCTCCAAAAACGCTCAACGCGCCTAAAGAAGTTTTTACATAGCTATAGATATACTATTAGCATTAGCATGTCAGTGACGCGAACCTATACGTTTTTCCCCTACAAAAACGCTCAACGCGCCTAAAGAAGTTCTCACTTAAAAAAAATGCCCCAGTAGTGGGATATCAGCTAATGTCATGACGATTTGCAATAGATTTTCCATTACAATCAAATGTTTATATTACCGTAAAAGAAGCTGCTATTATGTATAACACGTGTAAGCTTAAAATTACCTACCGGTTATATTAATATTATAATTAATACGTTCATAATTATAGTTAGGTTTTTATCTAGTTAAGTAATTAAACTTCTTTTTTATTGCTGTATAATAGCGGCTACGAATACTACCAATACTTAGGTTACTCGTGGATGTAGTAGACGACTAAAAGCTTGATATCTGTCTGAGCGAACTCCATCTGATGCCGTTTGGTCAACAACAATAAAAACACACGGTAATGAAATAGAAAGAAGCTGTGTGGTAGCGTCTACAAATACTACCAACCCTTGCTTTGCTCGTGGATGTTGTAAAAGAAAACTAAGAGCCTTATAACGACCTGGGCCAACTCCATCTGATGCCGTTTGGTCAACAATTACATTCCCAAGTAGGTTTGACGTCTGGCAGGCGGTCGGTCATAAAACTATTGCCAATAACTTTTACAATATGTACTATGAAAAGGAGTACATATTGTATCGACCCCAAGTAATTGGGATAAGAGTAGTAGAATAATGGTAATGAAATAAATATAATAAAACCAACTCTATTATAAATTACAACACATATTATTTAATATGTTCTAATTAGGAATTTAGTGCAAAAATTGTCTTAATTGCTTGTTTTGTTTGTATATTTATTTGATAACATAATCAGCTTTTGTATTTAAGGATAAATTATATATTAACGAATTGGTCAGATAATTTTTACTATGCTTTACGCTCCAGTTATTATATAAAATTAAGTATATATTTACGCTCATATATGTCCCACTGTTGGGATTGAGCCTCTTCCATAATGGAGGGAAATTGACCTACTATACCACGCTGGTTAGATATGTTGGTATAGGGTTTTGTTTCGAGTTTTTATTCTCTTGCATAGATGTTATATGCATTTTATACACGGTGACATTTATGTCGTCTTACAAAAGCAGTTCAGTTAACGTATCCAGTATCTACTATTCATTCGTACAATTAAAAGTTTAAAAAAAATCATTTACTGGAATATTTTTTACTAAAAAATATTATAAATAATTACTAATTAAAATAGTAAGAGAACAGCATGTAGCGAGCGGTAGGCTACCTACTCGGCATGACCAACGTACTGTGTAGGTACTACCTAGGCGTAGGTACGCTTTGGAATAGCAGTCTACGTGGACCTCGTAGCTGTGATTGGCTAACGTAATTACGTTAGCCAATCATTGTCATGCGGAATGTCGTATGATTTCTTTTGTTTAAAATGTAAACGTTATAACCAGGTTGTTACAATATATTAACTTTAATTTATTTTATTTTGTTATTTTTTTTTATCACTGCCACCATTGAACAATTAAATATATTAGATATGTTTTTTTGGTCGGATACTTTTATGGCACTTCTTTTGTTAAGACGATATAAATGTCACGGTGTATATATGTGCCCATAGTCGTTTCTTACGATCGCTCACATGTAAGATGGTGGTAAATTGTATTCTTCCTCCGTCACCACACAAGAAAACATAAACGTAGTAAACCAACAAATTTAAAACAATATACTAGACCCTTTTATTATTGTTTAATTAAAAAATTGTTGTTTTTGAATTTGTAAATCTAGAGTTAAGTTAAAAATAAAACAATAAGTTTTTTTGATAAAATCCAAAAAAGACAACTTTAGATTCACATTTTTTTTATTAACGTTTTTTCTTAATTCATGGTTTCTTAAGTTTTCTAGTATCGATATCTTGTTTGAATTCTGACTGTACAGATCGCGTAATGGTTAAGATATCGATCTTCTGTTCCAGTGCCGTGGATTCGATTTCCCATACATGACAATACTTAATTTGATCCACAAATTGCTCTGAGTCTGGGTGTAATTTATGTTCGTTAAATTACATGTTTGTAAAGTCCCTCGCAATACAAGGACTGTTCCTTAGTGCAGAATGGTACTTTAAAAAAAATGATTATTTAAGTAAGTTTTCCGTGTGGTGACGGAGCAAGAATACATTTCACCACCCCCTCTCTTACCCATGGATGATCGTACGAGACGACTAAGGAATATAAAACGCATATTACGTCTATGCGAGAGAAGGAAAACTTAAAACAAAACCACTATACCAACACGTCTGACTAGCGTGGTATAGTAGGCCAATTACCCTTCCATTACGGAGGAGGCCCGCGCCCAACAGTGGGACATATTTGGGCTAAGATGATGATGATGTTGATAATGATGAAGTAATTTCTAAAATGGCTGATGGATGGATAGATGGAATTTCTAAAATAATGAGCGGCTTTCGAGAACAAGTTAAGAAAAGAAAGCATAAAATTTAAATGCCGCATCAAGTTATTATTTACTTAGGATTATTACCTGGCGGTCTTTTTTTTCTGTCAAACCGGTTACTTACTTCACCCACTGATACATATTTACGAACCCAAAACTAAATATACAATGTAAGATAAGCCGTTTCACTAATGACCATTTTAATTTACATAAACTTGAAAACAGTAAAAAATAATAATAATATGATAGGTATACCACAAATATCATTTTACCTTCTACTGGCGGCTTTGTTCGTAAAACGAATTTTTCCAAAGTTGAAGTATTATCTCAAGTATTATCCTACCCTTTTTTTTTGCGGTGGACTATGGATGCGTCTCGCCTCGCCAAATCGGTCCGGGGGGACGGAAGATGCGGCGCGTGACCTCATGGACCCACCATGCAAACTCCTCTCTTCGCCGTACGAGCGGGCCACCGGTACCCGATCTTTGTCTTCGGTGGAGAGACCCCACCCTGCAGTAAGGACATAATCCTTGTATTACGGGGGACTTTACAAACGTATAATTAACGCAGACACATTACACCCAGACTCAGAACAACAGTTCGTGGATCGCACAAAGTATTGTCCTGCATATGAATCGAACTCACGGCACTGGCACTGAGGTCGGATATCGCAATACAGGAAAAAAGTATCCTACGTGTTAATCCAGGAAATCTATGTGCGAATTTTCATTCAAACCTTTTAAACTGTTTTATACTAGGTATGATTAACAAACATTTTCACAAAGTTTCACATTTATAATATTAGTAGAATATTTTTCTTAGTGGTGATGGCGTAAGAATACAATGATGGTCACCCATTCCCTTCACATAGGTATTGTAAAAATCGGTTAAAGTGATGTTTTGACGGGCATTTAAAAGCAATATCTTAGTATTTTAACGTGTCATAATAAATAATTTCGATGTTATTTTATGTAATGTGATTAGAGGATTCGATTAGGGATCGCGGTCATATTTGAGTCCCAAAAATTTTTGGGATCAAATTTAATTAATCCCGAGATTTTCGGGATTGATACATTTTTTGAATGCGAAAGGGAATGCTCCGATGGTTCGGACATGTGGAAAGAATGCCAAACGAACGTCTGGTTAAGAAGATATACAATGCGAAAGTGGAAGGATGTACCTAGGTAACGGGGGAGACGGAGACTAACCTACCTAGACCAGATCGGTCATATACTGAAGGAAGATGGAGTCAAGAGTCTCCGAAACCGGCGAGCGTTTATGAAGAGAATTATGAATGTTGAGGAAGCGAGTGAAGTATGCAAGGATAGAGTTCTCTGGCACTCTAGTCTCTCTGCCTACCCTGCCTTACTCCTAAAGGACATGGCGTGATGGTATAGTATGTATGTATGTATGTAGAGACTAGACATATATAAACCCGAAATTGGCAATAAGGGGTTCGGATTAATAATTGATTGCCATTATAAATAAACAGGAAATCGATTAAGGAATGTAAGCAATAGGATAAAAATATAATGCTTGATATAAAAACCTCTCATAACCTATCTTACCAGTGTAGTTAAGTAAGTTGATGCCCTGGTTTGTGGGAAGATCGAGCCCAACAGTGGGACATATATGACAATAAGAAGAACAACGTTATTGAATGATATTTAGAAAGATTAAGATTGCGAGCAACAACGGATTTTTGTTAACTGTAAATCTAGCATTGTGCCCGCTAGAACACGATCTATTAATTCGCCAGCATCTCCGACTCTAACGCTCATTTTTACCAACGACTCCTAAGTAACGTAACACCTGAGCCAATATAAATGACACATACCTACATAACATTGAGGTAAATTAATTTTTTCATGTTAAAAATATTAAAATTTTATGTAAAACCTCATCATTCTCCTACTCTTATCCCAATTACATGGGGTCGATACAATATCATTTCATAGTAGGTATATATTGTAAAAGTTATTGACAATAGTTTTATGAGCGGCCACCATTTTTTTTTTTTTTTTTTTTTTGTTTACGCTGTGGAAATGCTTTTGCGCACATCCCCCGCCAGTGACAGACGGGGGGGTGTGTGGGACTCGCCGGCCATGAGATTGACGGCCGGAATACCCACTAAAACCTAACAGCGGTCCCTTCCGCGCTTTTACGGGATGCCGGAGAGATCGTCTATTGACATTCTATCCCCG
Organism: Lymantria monacha; assembly: GCA_905163515.2. NCBI lineage: Eukaryota > Metazoa > Arthropoda > Insecta > Lepidoptera > Erebidae > Lymantria > Lymantria monacha. Next base: position 3,942,414 of record LR991107.1, on the reverse strand, counting down.
ACACCCCTACGCTTAGCCATCTGGCCACGACCAGTCAGATGAGCGGCCACCTGCTAAACGTCAAACCTCCTTGGGAATGTAATTGTTGACCAAATTAATATAATAACGAATAATATTGATGTTATGTGGGATTTATTACATAAAATAAAATAAGCCATAAAATAAGCTGTGTGGCAGCGGCTACGAAAACTACCAACTCTTATTTTGCTCGTGGATATTGTAGAAGACGACTAAGAGCCTTATAACGACCTGGGCCAACTCCATCTGATGCCGTTTGGTCAACAATTACATTCCTAAGGAGGGTTGACGTCTAGCAGGCGGCCGGTCATAAAATTATTGCCAATAACTTGAGTGTATGAAGAGAATTATGAATGTTGAGGAAGCGAGTGAAGTATGCAGAGATAGAGTTCTCTGGCACTCTGTTCTCTCTGCCTACCCTGCAAGGGATATGGCGTGATGATATGTATGTATGTATGTATAACTTTTACAATATGTACTATTAAAGAAGAGTAAATATTGTATCGAACCCAAGCAATTGAGATAAGAGTAGGAGAATGATGATGATGATTTAGCATGTTAAATGCTAAATTTTAATAATTGGAAGAGGAGGATAATAATAAATTATTGTATAGCTGATTTTTTTTTATGTAAATCATCTAGAAATACCCAAAATAGAACAAAACAAGTATAGTAATAAATCTGTACTTTAGAATACTAAGAGATTGTAATTTCTGTAGGTTAATGTGAGAATCTTAACAAAGATAGATACAAATCTATTTGAATTGATAATATCTTTTTGTATAGTGTGTTCTTTATACAGCCATGTGAATGGATAAATAAGTAAATAGAATTATACTCGTCCGCCATTTTCACAAGACCAATCCATTACAGTACTACCGCTAAGCATTAGTCTCATTTGGAAATGTTATAGGGATTTTGACGAATTTTTAAAATGTCAATTCTTATTGGAAGGCTTTGAAATTCTGATATCCAATTTTTTATGTGACAAAAATTTTATTTGTGACGATTAAGCGCAAGTACGCGATAGAGTATTCTTGTTTTTTTTTTTTATTGCTTATGGTGGCAAACGAGCAAGCAGCAAGATGCTAAATGTTACTGCGGTTTATGAATCTTTGCAATACCAAGGGTACATTAACTGCCTACCAATGAATACCTCAAATCTACCTAGAAAATTGGCCTGCCGCCGCTCTCGCTCACCGAATGAACGGCTGTAGGCTGTCAACAACGCGGTCCTACCACTAACAAAATAGTATTATCTATCCCTTTCTCGCAAAACGATGAATTGTTTGAGGCAGATTAGAACGGAGAATGAAAAGTATAATGTCATCTTCCAGTATAGATCTCTCTCTATCTAATGATTAAAATTTGAATCATCATCCTATATGTCCCACTATTGGGCTCGAGCCTCCTTAATGGGAGGGAAACTGACCTACTACTATTACTACTATTACACCACGCTGGTCAGACGTGTGTGAGCGAGAGAGCCGGATGCCCAACAGGGTGGGTTTGAGTTTTATACCTTTGATATTGGAAAGGCCCATGGTTGGCAGTGACACTTACCATCAGATATGCTGCTTGCTCATATGCCATCATGTGGAATATAAAAAATCTAATAACGTCAAAGCTTGTAACGGGGGGTGTCGTACAAGACTGACTAAAGTATTATAATATGTATATAACACCTATATAAAAAATAAAAATGAAACACTGTACCAATCCGTCAGACCAGCGTGGTTATATTAAGTAATTGCCTTCTATTACTGACGAGGCGAGCCAAGTTGTACGTATATCAAATTATATGATAACATATTTTTTAACACATTATCCACTAAGGAAACAATTCAATGAATTGCCCAACATATAATTTAACGGACACAAATAACACCCAGATTGAAAATAATTTTTGGATCGCACAAAGTAGCAGGACAGCAGGATAACCTGCTGAGGAATCGAACCCAAAACACTGGCACAATAGATCGATATATTAAACATGTAGCCATGTATTTAAAGCGGACTATATTTAAAAAAAAACAATGGCTGCGTATACTTTTGTACGCACGTGAAAAGTTGTGCTTCTTTGGCATAATTAAAAAACAGTTTTTTTTTTGCATGCAGCAAATAATTAATTACAATAAAATAATAAAAGAACTCCAGTTCTTAAGGATAGGATAATTTTTTTCACTAATATTTAGAATAGTATATAATAGGTATTAATCACTGACAACCTGTTACTTTTGTGTTACAGTGATGCGCGCGCATCTTAAAATTTCACTCATCATTTTTTCATGTCGCGCTTAGAGAAGTATAACTTCAAAAAAATTTATACTTCGTTTCAAATTCGAGACCTTTAATACTTCCATTTAAATGATTAGATTGCATTACACCGGTAAAATAATTTCCTCACTTTTGAATACCGAGATAGATTTAAACAGATTAAGTAATTATAAAAAATATATATACATATATATATGTATATAATTTAATACGTAATACTTATACAACAATGTTAGAAACATTACAAGTGAGGGAAGCAATTTGAACATCAAACAATACTATGAGAACATGCCCTCTTTCTTACATTGTACAACTATCATGAGCGTGTACTAACAAACTAATTATATTGTTTATTACATGTTGTGAGAGATAATGAATGAGGTGTAACGGAAGTTATACCTTCATCTAAACGTGCAGTCATTGAATAAAATCGCTTCCTATCTTGAGGAGTATGCTCGAGGCTTGTCTACTATTATCATTCTCTTTCTCTTATTGCAATAACTTGTGGTGGAAACAATATGTACTTATATATATTGCAAATTCGGCCGCCTGTCTATAATCAAACCGCTTAATCAAATCGCTTTCACAACGGCCGGCAGTGTCAGGTCGGCACCAATGGTAGCGATGAGACCACAGCGCTGCTGAGCCCAGGTCACGCAAACCTCGAGCGTATGCTGCGCTGTGTCCTCGTCACTACGGCACAATTGGTATCGACGATCACTTTTGTACATAGTGCATCCTAAAACTCCACATTTGGCCGCCTTGTTGTCTATCCGGGCCGGTCACGGTTGTCTAAAAATCGGTATCAATGATTGGCCCAATAGCCATAGAGAAAGAACACAGAGGGTTTATGTGCCACGCACCGTCCATCCGTCGCCCTAGACGGGATAGGCTGGTTGTGCACGGACCATGTGCCGGCCAAAAAAAAAACATAAAGCGTGCTGACTATCACAGTCAATGTTGATAATATTGATTTCAAGTATGTGGTACTACCCCGGACTAATCGGGTCATTCATTGCTGTCACTAGCGCGGCCTAATCACTAATCTATAAGCCACAAATACAGATATATCGGTAATAAATATAAATATTTCCTTTATATTCATTCTGTTATCACGTTTACAATTGTTGATAATAAACTGCTAATTTAGAATATATATTATTTAAATTACTGAAATTTAGCATTTAATATGCTTAATTATTTATAAAATTCGATTACGAAATGAAAAATGATGTCACAAGCGGGATTCGAACCCGCGTCTTCCCTCCTTTCCTCCGTTTAATACAATTCTAACTGTAAAGTTTTAAGTATTAAGCCTATAACAATGTGTAAACATTGTCGGGTAGATAGCATACCGTCACCTTAAGACGTAAATATAATACGAAGTGAAATTTGCATGTCCTACAATTAGTCACGGTGGTGTAGTGGCAGCACGATTGGGCCGGAATCCTAATAGGCGCGGGTTTGAATCCCGCTTGTGACATCATTTTTCATTTCGTAATCGGATTTTATAAATATATATTATTTTGTAATTTGTTTTATTAGTTGGCAGAACTTCATGTCATCATCTTAGCACGTACATATTTCTCTGCTGGGCTTAATCTTCCTCCGCAATGGCGTGACTGCGTAGATGGCGTGGTGGTTAAGATATCTTCCATTCCAGTGCCCTGGGTTCGATTCCTACGCAGGACAATACTTTGTGCGATCCACTAAATGTTGTTCCCAGTCTGGGTTAATTGGGATAATTTGTCTGCGTTAATTGCATGTTATGTCTATCCGTATGGTGACGGAGTGAGAATACAATTCACCGCCCCTTATCTTACCCGTGGGTGATCGTAAGAGACGACTAAGGGATATATAATGCATATAACATTTATATAAGAAAAGGAAAAACCGAAACAAATCCTATACCAACACGTCTGGCCAGCGTGGTATAGTAGGTTAATTTCCCTCCCATTACGGCAGAGGCCCGAGCCCAACATATATGTGCTGCGATGATGATGATCATGATGAATTGCATGTTTGTAAAGTCCCCTGCAATAAAATGATTATTTCCTTAGTGCAGGGTGGTGTTTAAAAAATATAAAAAAAAACAACAATAGGGAGGATATTAATCAAATATACCACTATACTGGATATTAATATAATTAATAAAAAAAGTATAATTTTTTTTTTTTTCAAATACTCAATTATTGACCAAACGGCATCAGGTGAATTCAAATTACTGAAATTTTTAGCATTTAATATGCTTCATCATCATCATCATTTCAGCCTATTGCCGTCCACTGCTGAACGTAGGCCTCCCTCATTTTACGCCACAGAGTGCGGTCCTGTGCCGCCTGTATCCAACGACGCCCAGCAACCTTCACTAGGTCGTCTGTCCACCTAGTGGGGGGGCGTCCCACACTGCGTCGTCCGGTACGTGGTCGCCACTCTAGAACCTTTCTTCCCCAGCGGTTGTCGGTTCTTCGAGCGATGTGGCCTGCCCATTGCCACTTCAGCATGCTAATTCTTCGTGCTATGTCGGTTACACCCGTTCGTCTGCGGATTTCCGTATTTCGGATTCTATCTCGCAGAGAAATCCCGAGCATAGCCCGCTCCATAGCACGCTGAGCGACTTTGAGCCTGGTTATGAGGCCTACATTTAGGGACCACGTTTCCGTGCCGTAAGTCATCACTGGCAACACACACTGGTTATAGACCTGTGTTTTCAAACAGTGAGGTATGTTGGATGAGAAGATCTTCTTAAGTTTCCCGAACGATAATATGCTTAATATGCTTAATTATTTATAAATACCCGATTACCCTGCACCTATTGCAATAGGTGCGGGTTCGAACCCCGCTTGTGACATCATTTTTCGTTTCGTAATCGGGTATTTATAAATAATCAAGCATATTAAATGCTAAAATTTCAGTAATTTGAATAACAAGGTTGTGTCATCGTTTAATACAATTCTAACTGTAAAGTTTGAAGTATTAAGCCTATACAATGTGTAAACATTGTCCGATAGATGGCATACGTCACCTTGAAGACGTAAGATATAATATGAAGTGAAATTTGCATGTCCTAAAATAGTTCACGATGGTGTAAGTGGCAGCACGGTTGGGCCGGATTCCCAATAGGTGCAATAGGTGCGGGTTCGAACCCCGCTTGTGACATCATTTTTCGTTTCGTAATCGGGTATTTATAGGCATCAGGTGAAGTTGAGCCAGGTTTATTTAAAGCTCTTATATACATACGTCTTCTACGATATCCAGGAACAATGTAAGGGTTGGTAGTATTTGTAACTGCTGCATACAGCATAGTAGTAATCATCATCATTATATGTCCCACTGCTGAGCTCGAGCCTCCTTCATAATACGAGGGAAATTAACCTACTATAGCTGATCAGACGTTTTGATATACGGCTTTGTTTCGAGTTTTCCTTCCCTTGCATAGATATTGCGTTTTACATCCCTTATTCATTATTTGTGATCATCCGCGAGTAAGATAGGGGGGGGGGGGGTGAATTGTATTCTTACTTCGCCACCACACGGCAAATTATTCAAAATAGAAATATCGCGGATATGAAGTTTCAGATAGCGATACGGATATTAATTAATTAAACCATATCGGTTTCAGATACGATTAAGAATTAGAAATTATTTCAGAACATAATGATTTCTTATATTTACGTGAGTAATATATACATTTGAAATAAAACTATTTTTAAAGATTCTTTCACGTTAGTATTTTATTTCCAAATAGCCCGACTTTTGTAACACATAACAACGTTCAAGGTCTCGGGAGGGCTGTCCTATCATGATTACAATTAGCGGTTAAATAAAGTATTGTCCTGCATCATCATCTCAGCTCATATATGTTCCATTGTTGGGCTCGAGCCTCCTCTACAATGGGAGGGTAATTGACCTACTACACCATACTGGCCGGACTTATTAGTATAGAGTTTTGTTTCGAGTTTTCGCTTAGTCGTCTCTTACGATCACCCACGCGTAAGATAGGATGTGGTGAATTGTATTCTTACTCCGTCACCACACGGATAATGGCTTATATATTGGTATCTAAACATTAAGCCATCAGTGCGCTCATATCGGATACTGTTTCAGATTTATTTTCATTAACCGACTTCAAAAAGGAGGAGGTTCTTTTTAGATATCCGATTATAATATCGCATTCGTAACGACGACGTAAGAGAGCGAGTAGGTATGAAAGAGAGTATTGGTGTAAAGATGCGAAAGGGAATGCTCCGATGGTTCGGACATGTGGAAAGAATGCCGAACGAACGTCTGGTTATGAAGATATACAATGCGAAAGTGGAAGGATGTAGTTACCGGGGTAGACCGAGACTAACTGACCTAGACCAGATTGGTCACGTACTGAAGGAAGGTGGAGTCAAGAGTCTCCGAAACCGGCGAGCGTGTATGAAGAGAATTATGAATGTTGAGGAAGCGAGTGAAGTATGCAAGGATAGAGTTCTCTGGCATTCTGTTCTCTCTGCCTACCCTGCAAGGGATATGGCATGATGATATGTATGTATGAATATAAATAACCGATACTTTCGGTTACAGTTACGTATCACTATAACATCCCTAGTTGAGAGATTTATACAAGCAATACACATACACATATATATATATATATATATATATATATATATATATATATATATATATATATATATATATATATATATATATATATATATATATATATGTATATAGTTAGTTAGGTACATAATATATAAAATGTTTGCATAAACATGTATTGTTTACATACGTAGCACCCCGCTGATATAAATGGAGATAAAGTTTTTATGTGGTATAAACATTTTTATATACCAATAGATGCACGAGCCGTTTCGCTTGCGTGGATTGTGTACTTAGATATATGTAATGTTTTGTTTGAGATATATATATACACCAGGTATAATAGAGAATGGAATGGAATAGCTGATCAGAAGGGTGGTAGGTAATGATGGTAGGAACCCATAACAAAAATTTGAAGGTAAAAATGTCGATTCGTTAATGAATTAGAAGCATTTAAAATTTTCAATTTTGTCACCGCTTTTTCTTTGAAACTGAATGAAATGAACCAAGTAAATGATATATAGTCTGCTACATACTCATATATTCATTAAAACCTAAGTAAATCAGTGATTACGTTTGCTACAGTATGACAAACGTCACCTTAACAGGGACAGACAGCTGATGAGTCAATGACCTTGACAGTTTCCCTTCAAATTTTTGTTATGGATTCCTATCATCATTACCTATCACCTATCTGACCAGCAGCTCCATTCTCTGTTACACCCGGTATATATATAATAATATATATATATATATGTATATCATCGTTCTCCTACTCTCATCCCAATTACTTGGGTCGATACAATATGTACTCTTCTTTCATAGTATATATTGTAAAAGTTATTGGCAATAGTTTTATGACCGGCTGCCTGCCAGACGTCAACCCTCCTTAGGAATATAATTATTCACCAAACGGCATCAGATCTTTTATTATTTATAATATAATCATGATTTATTTTTGTTCTTTTAATTGCCATTCTTTTAATGTATTTTGGCTCGAATAAAAGGATTTCTCTCTCTTTCAATATTTACTCTAAAAAAGCTAGACAGATTTTAATGCAATTTTCAGATTGGAAAGTAATCCTGTGTTTAAGTTTGATAGTGATGATTGAATGATGATGACTGATGAAATGATTCAAAGACTGCACATATGGCGTAGTGGTTAAGAATGATCTTCAGGGCCAGTGCCGTGGGTACAATCCCTACGCAAAACAATACTTTTCATTGAGTCTGGGTGCAAATTGTGTCTGGTTAATTATACGTTTGTAAAATCCCCCACAATACAAGGATTATTTCCTTAGTGCAGGGTGGTTTAAAAAAATCTTATACGTTGAATATGGAAGGTTTGACGTCATCATTATCACCCTGCTCTTATCACAATTACTTGGGATCGAAGCAATATGTCCTCCTTTTTAATACAACCTTATCAACTATTATCACTGTGTGACCTTTTAAATATTATAAATCATGGTAATATTGACTATTTTTTATGGTATGAATATATATTTTTTTCCATGTGGTGACGGAGTAACTTACTACTACTTACACCAACGTAACTTTGTTATTTAAATTACTGAAATTTAGCATTTAATATGCTTAAAGGGAGACAAGGGGGAGAAGGAAAACTACATCTTATCCACCCCAAATGCCAACCCCTCCTGCACGCGCGTAATGGCGGCGGCTTGTTCCGTGGTGTCTCCTGCTAGACAACAAACGGGGCTATGGCGACCGAGCAAATGGCGGGATAACCATTCACCACCTATCCCTAACTGGGATAGAAGAGGCTACGGAGAGCCTTGGAGATTAAAACCCTCCAAAAATATCTGAAAGGGAGAATTACTTGAAATAATTCCCTAAACGGTGACAGAGAGAGTATAAATAGTGTCACCACCATACCACTTTCCTTGCCACCAAGTTGTGGTAAATGACTGAGGAAGATAAGCAGATAGTACCACTGCAATAGAGAGAAAACTCGAAACAAAATCATCTAATAGGTTACCAGAAACCCGGCTAACCGAAGCCTTAAAAGACTGGGTGCAGTGGCTCGGGGAACCACTGTAACTACCACCCGATATAAAAATGAAATGTCTGAATATAAGGAATGTGATTTGCCATGCTCCCCGGCTAGCCACCGGCGTTTCCAGATAACCGGGTCTGGAAATGAGAAATTTGTTACCGAAGACCGCGAGGGGGTGGATACCCAGGCCCATTCGTTGGTAAATGTTACTGGTCGAATCGAACCGCGCTGCCAAGAAAGCCAAATAAAATGTGTAGCAAATAAAAAGATTCTAACTCAACAAATTTTCCACAGAGGTATACTGGACACACGACCAAGGTCGCAGTCCCTCTGTGATATTTCTTGCAATAAAAGTTCACCTGATGCAAGTAAGCAAAATGCGCAACCGAACATGACTACAAAGCTCAAAAATTCATCTGAAGAAACTAACAGACTCAGAAAGAATGATGCGTCAAACAAAGAAAATAAATCTTGGCAAAATGATCAAGTACCCATAAAAAGAAAAGCTGATTTAAGTCCTGGGCCATCTAACAAGACTAAAATGACTAAAACATCATATGCAGTAACAACTCAAAATAGTTTCCAAATCCTAGAAACTGAAAATAATGATGGTTCTACTAACCAGCGGTTGGAGCCCAAGCCACCAAAACCAGAACCCATCTTTGTGACAGGAGTCATAGAAATACAAAAGCTAAAAGATCTCCTTGGAACTATTGCAGGTGTAGACAATTACACTATGACAACTTTGAAGTCCGGTCATGTAGTGAAAATAATGCCGACTGATATAGACACATACAAAAATATTAGGGCTAAATTCATAGAAAACGATGTCAGCCATTATACTTATAAATTAAAATGCGAAAGAGCCTATCGTGTTGTATTACGTGGTCTTCACTCATCAGAAGACACCGAATTAATAAAAAAAGAACTTTTTGAACTAGGCCATGAAATTAGACACATCACAAATGTAAAGCATAGAACCACAAAACAGTCACTGCCACTATTCTATGTAGACCTTGAGCCTAAACAAAATAATAAAGATATTTTCAAAATTAACCGTTTGAATCATGTTAAAATATTGTTCGAAGCACCATATAAAAAATTTGACATTCTGCAATGTAAAAGATGTCAGAGATTTGGACATTCTAAAAATCAATGTAATAGGCCTTTCAGATGTGTAAAATGCGGCGAATATCATTCCACAACAAGTTGCCTCAAGAGACCCGATACAGAGGCAACTTGTGCAAACTGCCAGGAAAAGCACCCAGCTAGCTATAAAGGTTGCGCGAAATACAAACAGTACAAACAACTTATAATGAAAAACAAAACTAGGAAAATAAATAATAGTAAAGAAAATATTAATAACAGAACACAAATTCAACATCGTATCACTGCCGTGGAAACCACACAAGATAATCGTCAATGCGAGGATTATAATAAACAAAAATACAAAAATCCTAATACTACCTATTCACAAGCAACAAAACAAAAATACACAGCAGAACCAAAACCTAATATCGAAATGCCGAATAACTTTACCGAAGTCCTCGATGTTATGTTTGACAAATTTCAAAACATAATGAGTATTATGTTAGACAATATAATGGATAGAGTAATCCAACTAGTTACAAGCCTTATGAAACACCCCTAAATCTCAGGATTATTACCTGGAACGCCAACGGACTGTCGGAACGCCGACAGGAATTAGAGTACTTTCTAAAAACTGAAAGTATTGATGTGGCTCTAATCTCGGCAACAAGATTCACGTCGAAAGCACATTTTAGTATTAAAAACTATATGGTGTATACTACAAACCACCCCTCTGGTAATTCCCATGGAGGAACAGCTGTTATAATAAAAGAGAACATTAAGCATTATGCTCTCGAAGAGTATAAAACTGAGAAAATACAGGCTGCCTCAGTCAAAATACAAGAAAATAAAGTACTTACAACGGTGTCTGCGGTATACTGTCCACCTAGACATATTACTTCTACGGATGACTTTAAAACTTATTTCAACACCTTAGGAAGCAGATACATTTGTGGTGGAGACTGGAATGCAAAACATGTATACTGGGGCTCTAGACTAATATTACCACGAGGACGTCAACTTTACGCAGCTACGAAAATACTCAACCTCAATTGTGTTTCACATGGAGTACCCACATATTGGCCTGCAGATCCAAAAAAGTTGCCAGATTTATTGGATTTTTTCATAACTAAAAATATACCGATCAACCAAATGTACGTGGAGGAATGTACTGACTTGTCATCGGACCATACGCCTGTGATTGTTAATATCGATTCTAAAGTTATCCTGCGTGATCATACACAGAGATTGTACAATCAAAGAACAGACTGGGATAGTTATAAAATTAAAATTTCAGAATCTATTAAATTGAAATCATTTTTAAAAAGTGTGGTAGGTATAGAGACTGCTATAGAATCATTCAATCAATTAATCCACCTAGCGGTCAATGAGTCTACACCGCTCTTAAAAACAAAAATCACGCAGACCTATTACCAACATAAAATAGTGAAAGAAAAAGTCACTGAACGAAGACAGCTCAGAAAAAGATGGCATACTACAAGATATCCTCGTGACAAAAAAGATTTCAATAGAGCCTCGGAGGAACTCAAACATCTACTCCGTCAAGTAGAAAATGAATATATACAAAATCAACTGGCTACGCTTACCGCAAAGAAAGATACTGACTACTCTTTGTGGAAGGTGACAAAAAACTTAAATAGGCCAAAAGTGCATATACCTCCTATTAAGGCAATGGATAATAAGTGGGCAAGAACAGAGATTGAAAAGGCTGAAATATATACAACCCACCTAAAAACTGTATTTACACCATTGCCTAGTAAAGATCCCGAACACGACAAAGAAGTTCTTAAATATCTTGAATCACCACTGCAAATGTGTTTACCACTGAAGAGAGCAAAACCTAAAGAAGTAAGGAGAGAAATATCAAAGTTACACATAGGTAAATCTCCAGGATATGACTTAATTGATGCACAATTACTTAAGCAACTTCCTATAAAAGGGATTATTCACCTTACAGCCATCTACAATGCCTGTCTAAGATTAGAAATATTTCCTGCTCAATGGAAAATTGCACAGGTTATTATGATACCAAAGCCAGGAAAAGATCCCCATGAAGTAAACTCATACAGACCGATTAGCTTACTTCCACTGCTGGGAAAACTTTTTGAAAAAATTCTTTTAAACAGAATGCGCATGTACCTACCAAATGTAATTCCTTCTCACCAGTTTGGTTTTCGAGAGAAACATGGAACTATCGAACAGATACACCGAATTACAGACACAATAAATGGTGCGTTGGAACGCAAACAGTACTGCTCTGCGATCTTTCTCGATATCAGTCAGGCGTTCGACAAAGTGTGGCACGAGGGTCTCCTCTTCAAACTAAAAGAATTACTTCCCCATTCTTTTTTTCCTGTAATGAGATCATATCTTCAAAACAGATGTTTTGAAGTGAAAGTTAATAATGAAATCGCCCCCTTGAATGAAATCCGTTCAGGAGTGCCACAAGGTAGTATCTTGGGTCCTATTCTGTACCTGTTATTTACTGCTGACTTGCCGACGAAAGCTGATACCTTAACTGCAACCTATGCCGATGATACGGCCCTTTTGTCTGTGCATGAGGATCCTTCTGTGGCATCAGATAAACTGCAAAAACACGTCTACGAAATTGAAAAGTGGCTACAAATATGGCGTATCAAGGTAAATCAGAGGAAATCTATACATGTAACTTACACCTTAAGAAGACAAACTTGTCCACAAATAAAGCTATACAATGAGGCTATACCTCAGGCTGATGATGCGAAGTACTTAGGTATGCATTTGGACCGTAGACTTACATGGAGAAAGCACATCTGGACCAAACGCAAGCAGCTGGATACAAGATTCAGAGCTATGTACTGGCTAATAGGACGCAAATCAAGTTTGACAAACGAAAGCAAAATTGCTATCTATAAAACCATTCTCAAACCAATATGGACTTATGGAATTGAACTATGGGGTACTGCTAGTAATAGCAACATAGAGATTCTGGAAAGATTTCAGAGTAAGGCATTGAGAGCAATGTTAGACATACCATACTATGTGAGTAACAAATTCATACACCTGGATCTAAAAATCAACACTGTCAAACAAGAAATAGCCAGACGTAGCAATAACTATCAGTCAAGAATATTAGCTCACGTAAACGACCTAGCATCAAGGTTAGGAGACACAGGAAGTATTATACACACCCGATTAAAGCGGCATAGTGTTCCTACATTGGCTGCAAGATTCGACCAGGAGGAGAGCATCACATAAAGGAGATTAAGTAAAATCCTTTTGATTGTACAGGCCATGGAATCTCATATTATTGGCTTATTGTGACATCCACAGATCGCCTAGTTGCATTATATCATAAAAAAAAAAAAAAAAAAAAAAAAAATATGCTTAATTATTTATAAAACCTGATTACGAAATGAAAAATGATGTCACAAGCGGGATTCGAACCCGCGCCTATTGGGATGCCGGCCCAATCGAGTGACCATTTTTGTAGAGAGAACTCTTTTTATGGGTACGCATCAATCGGGTAATCGGTTTGTACTACGGTGATGACTTCGAATACTTATATTGCTCTTGGGTGTCGTAAAAGACGACTAAGAGGTTAACATCGACCTGAGGCCAGCTTTATCTGATGCCGTCTAGCCAACATTTAAATTCCCAAGGATATAAAATGTCGGTTATAAAACTATTGCCAATAACTTTTGCAATATGTACAAAGGTAGTAGAGTAGGTACATATTGTATCGATCACAAGTGATTAGGATAAGAGCAGGATGATGATGATGATATAATTTTTAATTTTATATCATTTTAAAGTCTTGCTCTCTGATATACGCAGATGGCTTTAAAAGCTTTGCTCAGACTATAAAGGAGCATTTTAGGATAAACCCGCATTATGAATTAAACTTAATTAAACATTTTTTATCCGTGTGGTGACGGAGTAAGAATACAATCTATCTTACCCGTGGGTGATCCTAAGAAACGACTAATGGATATAAAACGCATATAACATCTATGCAAGAGAAGAAAAACTCGAAACAAAACCCTATATCAACCCGTCTGACAAGCGTGTATAGTAGGTCAATTTCCTACCCCTTAAGGAGGAGGTTTGAGCCCAACAGTGGGACATATATGAGCTGAGATGATGAAGATGAGGTTGATGAACCATTTTTTGACATGCTATGATATGAATACGTCTGGTCCAACCCATCTGGAGCAACGTAAGTGAAGAGTGGCCTGGTCCAAAGCTCGTATTACCACCTTATAACAATTTGGACTAAACACCAGTATCGATTCCTTGATACGAGCAGCTCGATCCCCTATAAAGGAAGTGGTAACTAACTGCAACGTGCAGCGCTACCATCGCTCAGTTTGAGGGGGATATTACCAAGACCATAGCCAATAAAAAAAACGTAAAAAGAGTATGTATATTGTTTTTAAATAAAAAAAAAGAAAAACTAATACGTGTATTATGAAGGCGCGCGCCAATTTCACAGTGTTTAGGAAGCAAAAGGAGGTCGGAAGCGTTGCTGATAGCAATTTATTTAGATTTCGAGGCCGCTATATTATTTAGGTTGTTTTGTTTTATCAGTAGGAAGGCAAAATTTTGCGCTAAAAATCACTGTACACGCAAAACTTTTAGATTAAACACGTGTTGTTATTTTTATCTACGGCTTACTCGGTTTTTTTTTTTGTTAACCAAATGTATCGTTTATATGATTTATTCTTCATTTTAGTTTGACTATTTGGATTTTCAGTTATAACTGAGACTGTGCGGCGTCCATAGCTTCAGTTAAACATCTTTGGCGATGATAAACGACAATTGAGAGTAAAATTTCAAGGCCAAACATTGTTGCAGCATGAGAAAAGAATAAGGTAGAAATAAAATAGAGACAACTACATAGCCATTTTAAAATCTAATATGATTTTTTTTTTGAAGCGAAAAATTCATTTGGCGCACCGCACACAGATTTTTTCGTAGGCTGTGAGGCTGATCCGTTACGCTCTGAGATGAAAGGTTCGATCGGGTGAACTCGGGACCGCCGAGTGTACCCGAGCGTGAAAGATACAGTCAGCTGCTCTTCACTGCTGTGTCGCTATGTTTACTATATTCAATTTATATGTAATAATTGTTATTAATAATTATTATCAATTATTCAATAGTTTTTAATAGTTAATTTTTGACGGCTCGCTATGGTATGGTTACGCCCATATTTTTTTTAAAGGTTTAAGTTCTCACTTCTATCGGCAGTCCTCATGACTGCTTTGTGTTTTTTTTTTGACTTAATAGTTATATGTATATCATAATATCAAAGAAATAAATGTATTTTTACATATTTCATTGCATTAAATGTGGTAAGAAAAAATTAAAATCTTTGTTACCATGTGCGTTGCGATGTGCGGTTGAAATAATACTTTTTAGAGTTCTTCTAACATAAGAAATAATACAAATTATACGGATATTATAGTGTTTATATTTGATTTTTACTTGGTGTTTCGAACACCTTTTTAAAGTTCAAGGTCACGGTAGATCTAGGGTATTTCATGACAAATAAGTCATCGTAATTATGTACAGAAGATTTTTATATGCTATACAGTAATAGTTATTAAATTTTGAACCAACTTTTTGGCAATGAATAATTGCCAGTACATATTTTTTTCAAATTACTGAAATTTTGCATTTAATATGCTTCATTATTTATAAAATCTCGAATACGAGCGAAAAATGATTATCACAAGTCGGATTCGAACCCACACGTAATGGAAATCCATTCCAATCGTGTCTTGTAGGACATTCAATTCTCGCATCGTATTATATTTTTGTCTTTAAGGAAACGTGTGATATCTACCAGACATTGTACAGACTTAATACTCAAACTTTGCAGTTAGAATTGTATTAAACGATGACCCAACCCTGTTATTCAAATTACTGAAATTTATAATTTAATATACTTGATTATTTATAAATACTCGATTACGAGAGAATTTTTTTTTTATAATATTGATTATAATCATTCTCTCCGTCTTCTACTATAATTGATAAAATCATTAAAAATAATTTTAATTTAAATGTGTTACGCTCGCGTAAACATCAGAAATCATTAATATAATAAATAGTTCTTACATTGTGTATTTATTTTTTACATAAAATTATAATTAATATTACTAGATGTGACTTGTTAGAAAAACTTTTTTTTGTGCTTTAAATAATTGGATTAAAGTTTTTTGTGCTTTAAATAATTGAATTATTTAAAAATTAATTGGCGTTTTTTTTTTTAATTTTGTAGATTATTTTTGAAAACAATTAAAAACAAAACAAAACTATTAAACATATCGACATAAGCAATTAATTACTACAAGACGAACTGAATAGGGTTGACACCTTAATTTTAAAAACTTGATTACGAGCGAAAAATTATTGTCACACATGGAATTTTTATTTTTATTACACCTTATTTTTATCGCAATTTCTAGTATCTATGCTCCTTCCTCCTCCTCTTTGATCAACGTAGTATATTTAATTAATTTTCCTTTCACTGTGAAGGAGACTTGAGCCCAGCAGTGGGACGTAGATGAGCCGAAATGATTAACTCTACGCAAGAAAACTTCTTAGCAATTCACTCGACCCAGAGCAAGGTGGTTGAAAGATGTACAAAAAGTACTATCAGCGACCCAGTATAACCAGTAATCTACCGCAATAATATGTCATCAGTTAACTTTATAATCCTCGTTAGTATCACGTCTATGGAACGTCCGAGTGTTATGCATTCAATTCCCACGCAAAACTATTCTTTGTGCAATCCGCAAATGCTCGTTCCTAATCGGAGTGTAATTTTAATTGCGTTGCTTCATTAATTATATGTTTTTAGCAGCTCATATATGTCCCACTGTTGGGCTAGAGCCTCCTCCATATTGTGAGGTAAATTAATCTACTATACCACGCTGATGAGACGTGTTGGTATAGGATTTTATTTCAAGCTTTCCTTCTCTTGCATAGATGTTAGTGTTACATGATTGCGTCCCTTAGGCGACTTTTACGATCACCCACGGGTAAGGAAGGGGGTGTTAAATTGTATTCTTACTCCGATACCACATGGAAAGTTTTGAAATCCACACAATACTTAATTCAATTAATCTGACGTAATATTACAATAACTAAAATATAATGAGATAACAAAAATATAAGTGACAACCCTACAAGTAAAACAATTTGCCAAAACATCTCTAAAAAAAAATAATCAGCAAAACGTGTAGACCTGAGCAACGATCTTTCTACGAATATGTATAAAAATTTAAAATTATAATTACAAAAATAATGAGCTCGCCCATTGTATTTTATTTATAAACTATAAATAAACATTCAAAATAACTATACCATCATTATATTATGAAATTTTTAATAAACAAATATTCGCGGTACACCCTCCATAAGCCTCTGAATGTTATAATGAAAACTTGAGTTATTGTTTATTTTAGCTAAATAATTATCAAGAACCACACCTGTATGTATGTATGTATATAAATATGTACATAGCATATACTATATTTGTTGTATATTTTTGCAAGGCTCGACCTGATAACGCTATCGGCTTCGTCACGCCAACAAGCACACACATACACGTAAAACATTCACAAACGCACACATATGTTATGTTTAAAAAAAAAAGTGTTTATGGTCATCGTTTGTTGCTAAGTTGCCTAAAAAAGCTTTATTTACACGCGCGAATGAAACATGAATTTGTTTAACTATTTCGCATAACTTATTTTCAATTAACGTTATTTTTCATATATGTAATTGTACATAGTTTCTATATATCAGTCAATAGACAAGTCTGGTTGCTTTTTTTTTTATTTATTTTATCTATGTTTGTCTTCAAATAGTTTGCCCATCGAAGCCTCTATGAGATTAAATATAAGGTGGCTAAATAACTTCTATTTATGATACAATATATAGAACTAATTAGAAAATATATCACCCATTCCTTAACGTAAGTGATCTTAATACACGATTAAGGACCCCAAGCCGATAATATCACTGCAAGAGAATGGTTTTCGGATAAAGGGACTTTTCGTGTGGTGACGGAGTAATAATACAATTCACCACCTCTCTCGCATCTTACGCGTGGGTGATCATAAGAGACGACTAACGGATATAAAACGCATATAACATCTATACAAATGAAGGAAAACTCGAAACTAAACCCTATACCAACACGTCTGACCAGCGTGGTATAGTAAGTCATTTTCCCTACTACTATAGAGGAGGCTCGAGCCCAACAGTGGGACATATACGAGCTGAGATGAAGAGAAGGGAGACAATAAAATGTATACCAATAAATTTGATCAATAGGTCAATTTTTCGCCCACTGTAGAGGAATGGGATCTATATGAGCTGAAATGATGATGACGAAAGGTGTAAAGAAGTATCTACTTCTCATATAGACCAGCCACATTTATCTTCGGATAGCTTATTGAAATCGTCCGTTACATTCAAGACGGTAATATATATCGTTTTAAAATTTTAACTTTATTTTGCTCTCTGTAAGTGAATAGTTTTTTGAAATCTTTCTATTAGGTCCAATCCAATAATTGTATAATGATGTAACAGTATCTATAGTATGAGGTTGATAAAGAGGTTGTTTCTTTTTCAGCCATATACGTTGAATTATCAGTATAATAAAAAATAATGGTTGGTATAGGGGTTTTTTTTATTGCTCTTGGTGGCAAACGAGCAAGCAGCAAGTGTTACTGCTGCCAATAGACCTTTGCAATACTAGGGGAACACCTAGACCGCTGCTTACCCATACAAGAAAGTTAGGCTGCCGGCTCTCTTGCTCACCGAACGAAGCACATCAACACTTTGCCACTGCTAATGCGTTGATTTTTTGCCAGAGCGTGGTACTAAGCCGGAAGGAGAAGCCATGTGGTCATCTACTAATTCAAATCTTCCTTCACTTATAACGATGCTATCTGTTTATATTTCTTAGTAGTCTTTTACGTTAGCCATGGGTGATGAAGAATTTGTGAAATACATTCTTATCGCGTACAGAAAACGGGGAGGTCTGTATTTTTGCCAATTTAAATAGAGGGTGCGAAAGTGAAAGGATGTAGGTACCGGGGGAGACCGAGACTAACCTACCTAGACCAGATCGGTCATGTACTGAAGGAAGGTGGAGTCAAGAGTCTCCGAAACCGGCGAACATGTATGAAGAGAATTATGAATGTAGAGGAAGCGAGTGAAGTATGCAAGGATAGAGTTCTCTAGCACTCTGTTCTCTCTGCCTACCCTGCAAGGGACATGGCGTGATGGTATGTATGTAAATAGAGGGTCAGTCCTGAATTTTTTTTTTTTACTAATAGGGCTATATTGTCTATGATTTAGTAATTCCCAGGGGAACAGATGAAACTAAACATACAGAAAGATATCGAGTAAGAATCAAATTTAATAGTGGTAGGACCACGCTGTTGACAGTTCTCTGTCTACAGCCGCGGGCCGGTCAGTCCGGGGTAGTACCACACTCTCGCAGAAGATCGACGTCCGAGTAATGGCAATGTGCTATTTAGCTTCGTTCGGCGAGCGAGAGAGCCGGAAGCCCAACTGGGTGGGTTTGGGGTTTGTATTGGTAGGCAGCGGTCTAGCTATACCCTTGATATTGCAAAGGTCTATGAGCGGCATGGGCGGTAGTAACACTTACCATCAGGTGTGCTGCATGCTCGTCTGCCACCATAAGCAAAAAAAAGGAAAAAAATGCAAACAAAAAAGGAAGAAGTTAGCAATTTGATGGTGTTTTTTATGTGTTACCTCAGAACTTTGTTCTAGGTGAACCGCTTTTGATGATTTCTGTTATTTGAATGCTGGTGCTTCTCATGTAGCCTATTTATAATTTGATTAAGATCTGACTAATAGTGTTTGAGTTATTCTTAATAATGCGTATTTAGTTGACCTCGACTAGTCGTTTTGAAGTCGGTTTTATTTTTTGTTAAAATTTTGTATTATATTAAAATATTGACAATAAGTTAAATTCAGTCAGCATTTCAATATATAACATACCTACTCATTGTTTTAAATTTATTTTATTAAAAATACATAACATATATACACATATTCGAGCGGTGAACATATTTTGCAGTCGGTAAAATATTACGGCATCAAAACACAAGTATCTCTATCACTCCCTTTAAAACTAAAAATATGACATAAAAAAAAAATCTTTAAACAAATAGACTGGTTTTTATAAAACAAATATGGATACGAATAGGTATAATCTATTTATGAAACAGGAAATCAGTGTGATTTAAATACTTTAAAATTAGGATGCGAAATTTATGGGCATTCGTTAATTAATTAATAATAATAGTATTATGTGGACGATGGACGAAACTGGTCACAGCATGGAAAGGTCCAAAAGGCAAGAGAGCCAGGGGCAGACCTATAGACCGTTGGTCTGATGACCTACGAAAGATAGCGGGTAACAATTGGATGGAGACAGCAGGAGATAAAGTACAATGGAGACAGTTGGAGGAGGCCTACACCCGAGAGGAACCATGACTTAATATTATTTATCTTAAATCTTTTTTACATCCTTGTAAATTGTATTGTATTTTATTATGTAAGAATTAAGTCAAGGAACAAATAAAGCCTTATTATTATTATTATTAATAGTATTATGTAGGTATTTATCATCTTCTCAACTTAATGATTTATGATGTTTACGAGAGTATTAAACATTTGAAATGAAACAATTGTTACGGATTCTATCATTCATTTTCGTTTGTAGGTCATCATCATTCTCCTACTCTTATCCCAATTACTAGAGGTCGATTGTAAATGTTATTGGCAATAGTTTAATGACCGGCCGCCTGACAGACGTCAACCCTCCTTGGGAATGTAATTGTTGACCAAACGGCATTAGATGGAGTTGGCCCAGGTCGTTATAATGCTATGACATCCATGAGCAAAGTAAGGGTTGGTGTAGTCACGAGAGGATCTCAGCTCCTAGACATCCCACTGCTGGGTTAGAATCTCCGCCTTAATAGGAGGGAAAATGGGCCTAATGTATCAAGTTGTGTATGTCACTATACGAATGAAAAACAATTTAAATATGTAATATTTTTATTAAATGCAGTTTATATCATTTTATTATTCGGTTCAGATTATCACTTAAATACTTATTTATAAACAAATATAAACTAAATTAACTAGAGGTTATATCTTATATATATGTTATCGCTTCGTGCAATTTTTTATATCATTATTGCATTATTTTTTAAAGTTTAATAATACTGATAACCTTTTTCTTAAGCAAAAACCAATTAGTACGTCCACGCTAGGCAGATTTTGTAAATATTTTTTTTAAATACTAGGCATCGCACTGAGGTATAAATCCTGTAATCGCTAAGGACTTATATCATCTCATCATTTCAGCTCATATATGTCCTTCTGTTGAGCTCGAGCGTCCTCCAAAATGAGAGGGAAATTGACCTACTATATTACGCTAGTTAGACATGTTAGTATAGGGTTTAGTTAGTTCCTTCTCTTGCATAGATGTTATATGCGTTTTATACATTATGAAGCGATGAATGATGATTATGAAGCTTTAAAAAAAAAGAAATACTTCGATTCATTATTTTTTACGGTCGCGAGAGAACCAGATTCATACGTGCAGACATCCGGACGTCCTCGAATATTTTTTTAATCCACTTTTTTCTTACTTTTGCCTTTCTTTATTTAGTTGTAATTATATTTAAATATATCTTCCAAAACACACTAAAAAGAAAATACCGGTCATATAAATATTATTATATAAAGGACATCAATAGTAATTTATTCGATGAGCAACTTATATACACAAACTCAAAGTAGTAATCTGACTAAAAAAAAACCTAAATCTGAATAATATTTATTTGAACACGATAATCTCAGGAAATATCAGTCCGATAAAGATTGTAGTTATATTAGATAACCTACTTATTGAGAAAGGTTAGGCTGTGAAGCGTACCTATGGATGTATACGAATTGGTAGTGTGTTGAACGCTAGTGCCCTCATAGTTAAAACTACAAATACCTGATTAGCCAGACCATTGTCTTTCTTTTTTTTTGCGGCGTGACTACCTTCATAGACCAATGTAGGTAGTCACGCTCCGCCAAATCGGTCCGGGGTGACGAAAGAGACGGTGTACTCTCTTTGTTATGCGAGCGGGCCACCGGAACCCGATTATTGTATTTGTGTGATTAGTCAGACCAGGGATACGTCTACCACAGGCAAAAAACTGTTTGGGATTACCTTCAAGAGAATGATGGTTATAAACGATGTTATGATTTCGATTCCCAAGTAGGACACTACTTAATTGTACATACATACATACATATCATCACGCCATATCCCTTGCAGGGTAGGCAGAGAGAACCGATACTACGGAAGAACTACTTAATTGTGCGATCCGCAAATCTCTGTAAATACTGTTTGAGGGATTGCCATCAAGAGAAAGTGGTTATAAATGGTGTAATGATTTTGATTTCCACGTAGGACAATACTTTGGGCGATTGGCAAATCATTGTGAAATTTATGTATGTAATTTATATGTTTGTAAAGTTACCCCAATACAAGGATTATTTCCTTAGTTCAGGGGTGTTGTCTTGCAAAAATTATCAATCAGCTCAGCTGAGAAATTATACGATTCACTGAGATTGCTAATTTGCTTGCCAAGCGTGGTCATAGCAATATAGTGGTATATGATATAATTAGCGAGGCCGTCGTACATTAATGGAGGGCGTTCGATGGGTGCATAAATGTCTTGTGTTTATGACCATATCAGCTGGACTGATTAGAAGTTAACACAACACATCTTCTTTCTCTTTCAAGCTCTCTTCCTTACTTGAAAACAGATGATAGGGCACACAGTATGAGTTATGACTTCTGCTTAATTTTTACAAGCAAGACATGTCTTTTTCTTTGATGGTGGGCTATGGAGTGGTTACACATTTTAAATCTGTCCGGGGCCACAGAATTAACGGCGCGCAACCCTATAGACTCGCCCTACATGTATCTTTGTCGTGCGAGTGGGTCACCGGAATCTTTATCTTTGGTGGGCCCACCCGGCGGTATGGGTATACCGCGTGAGGGTTCACACCCTCTCGAATTAAAACCCGGATAGCTCGACCTAGGTCACAAGCGACATATCTGAAGTAAACCTTATCCAGAAAGAGATATTATATAAATTTTAGTAGTAGGACCACGCCGTTGACAGTTCTCTATCTACAGCCGCGGGCTGGTCCGTCCGGGGTAGTACCACACTGAGCAGAATATCGACGTCTGAGTAAAGGCAGTGTGCTATTGCACTTCGTTCGGTGAGCGAGAGAGCCGGAAGTCAAACTGTGTGGGGGTTTGTATTAGTAGGCAACGGCCTGGCTGTAACTTTGGTATTGCAAAGGTACATGGGCGGCAGTAACACTTACCATCGGGTGTGCTACTTTCTCGTTTGCCACGATGAGCAATAAAAAAATCACTTCATCCATCCACCATTTGGTCTCACTCCGACTCTAAACTACCTAATTCCAAATAAAACTGCTTCCGCCAGGTTCAAATGTACGTATATGTTCATTATGTATTATTTTTTAAAACTATGAAAAAGCTGCTTAGGCGCTCCTTATACGTATAAAATCGTGTTTTATGTAAATTAATTATTTCTAACAAGTATTTTAATCTTAATATAGCGTCATAAACGATATAATAAAATAAAACTACCTACTTAGTTCCAAACACAAAAATACTTTAAAAAAAAACAAACGCATAACTTTTTTTTGTAAATTTTTTGTCATATTTTTGGCTGAAAGTGAATGGAGGTTTTGGCGGGTGATAGGTAAGGTGATATTGTAATTCTTTTTTTAACTCTTTTATCGATCTCGAACTCCTGAATCTCTGCATCTCTCTAGTTTTTAAATATTTTCATGTTTTTTTGTATAACTTTATTGTGATCTATAGAAGGTGTAACGAATACGAAAAGTTTTGTGTGCGTTTACATTTCTTTACCAAAACCCAAGTCCCAAGGAAACCAAAAGTTACCATAGCAATTACTGAAAATTACTTTTTTAAATTTATTATAGACTTAAAACATAGAAAAAGAGCTATTGAATATACTCGTACTTTGCTTTGAAATTCCAAAAGGCTTGGCTGTATGACCCATGTTTCCTTTGACTCTCTGAAAAGACAAAAAAAAACATACATGCAGGCTTTATTCTCTCTCCCTGTACCTACTACTTTTATATGAATATGTATATTTGTCCAATCGGTGGTAAACGGTGTGGATATCACTTTATTTTAATATTGTATAACTTCAAACCACTATAACCAAACTTCATTGTGATATTGTTTGTTTACCCAATAAAGTGAAAAAAAAATGAATGTGACACCATACAAACAGCATCGCTACAATTTAAATAACCTCAATAAATATAAATATAGGAAGCCTAAATATTTAAAATTCACGAAATTCTCTTTTATTTATTTATCTACGAATAGCGGTGAAAACTAGAAACTTTAATTTTTATTACACTAATTAGTTATATTAATCAAAATCGATGATAAAGCTAAAAATAGATATTTATTTTTTCCTAGTTATCTTGGTTACTTTACTTGCATTGATTACCTATACTTTATTTTGAGATTTATTGATAATAATTTTTATCTAAGATCATCATCATTCTCCTGCTCTTATCTTAATTACTTGTGGTTGACGTAATACGTACTCGTAAATATTTCAAAAGTTATTGGCAATAGTTTTATGACCGGCCGCCTGGCTCACTTCCATCCGTTTTGGGAATTTAATTGTTGAGCAAACGGCATCAGATGGAATTGGCCTAAGTCGATATGAAACTAGTCATCTTTAACGACATCCACGAGCAAAGTAAGGGTTGATAGTAGCCGCTACTACACAGCAATTTTCACTTTTTATCTTAAACTAGCGGACCCGGCAAACTTCGTTCCCCCTAACAGTCAATGTACGAAAAGTAAAAACCCTACAACTCGATCGCAACGCCACCTACCGGGTCCAATTGCGGATCTAAAGCATTCCGAAACCGCTTGAACACAGACAAAAATATCAATAGTATCCCTCCAGCCGTTTCGGAGGAGTTCAGTGACATACACACGTACATAAGAATTATATATATATATATATATATATATATATATATATATATATATATATATATATATATATATATATATATATATATATATATATATATATAAAGATAACAGCAAGTTTAAGTTAAACGGCTAGAATTACAACAGTAGAAATTATATTCAATTCTATGTAGTAGTTTTTGCATTATACGCGTAAATACAGACAAACATCATTCTCCTACTCTTATTCCAATTACTTGGGGTCGATACATGTACTCTTCTTTCATAGTACATATTGTAAAAGTTATTGGTAATAATTTTATGACCAACCGCCTGCCAGACGTCAACACTACTAAGGAATGTAATTGTTGACCAAACGGTTGGAAGTATTCGTAGCCACTACCACACAGCTTAAATACAGACAAACACAGAGATATTTTTTTTAAAACTGTTACTTCTGTTTGCACTTATAAAACCTCAACATTTTTTTTTTTTGGTAGGCTATGGCCTTTTTTTTGCGGT
The DNA here is from genome assembly GCA_905163515.2 of Lymantria monacha. Classification (NCBI taxonomy): domain Eukaryota; kingdom Metazoa; phylum Arthropoda; class Insecta; order Lepidoptera; family Erebidae; genus Lymantria; species Lymantria monacha. Next base: position 3,916,780 of record LR991107.1, on the reverse strand, counting down.
GGGGCTATGGACGTCGCACCCCGCCAAATCGGTCCGGGGCGACGGAAGAGGCGGCGCGTAACCCCATTGACCCACCCTGCAAGCACCTCTTCTTCGCCGTGCGGGCGGGCCACCGGTACCCGATCTTTGTCTTCGGTGGCCCGCTCGGCGGTATGCCCTTTCGGGCTCCTCTCCTGTCGACGCCCCGACAGCTTTCACCGTCGAGGCGCCGTCATCATGGCCTGGACACATGTCGCCCACTCCGTCCAGGGCGACGGAAGGGCAGTGCGTGGCCCCATAACCCACCGTATTCACTCCCCACCGCCATTAGGCCGGCCACGAACAGTTTTTCTGCAATATCTATACTAACACAGACATTGGCAAATTACAATCTAATTATATATATATGTATAGATTTAAATTTAGCGATGAATGTCGCAAAAAGTTGTTTTTCGATCGTACCAACAAATTAATTCGATGTATAAATATGATTATTCTATAATAACTAGATTCTTTTAATTTTTATAGCTTATGGTGGTTAAAATTATCCGTATGGTGACGGAGTAAGAATACAAATCACAACCCCTTATCTTATACGTGGGTGATCGTAAGAGACGATTAAGTGATACAAAAAGCATATAACATCTATGCAAGAGAAGGAAAACTCGATACAAAACCCTATACCAACCCGTCTCACCAGCGTGGTATTACTATACGTCAATTTCCCTCCTATTACGAAAGAGGCTCGGTCCCAACAGCGGGACATATTGTGTGCTGAGATGATGATGATGATGGCAAATGAACAAGCAGCACACCTGATGGTAAGTGTGACTGCCGCCCATGGAACTATGCAATACCAAGGGTATAGCTACGCCGCTGCCTACATTCGCTTACAGTGTCACTATATATATTTTATTTTTTAAACACCATTCTGTACTAAAGAAATAATCCTTGTATTGTGGGGGACTTTACAAACATACAATTAACGCAGAAAAATTACAACCAGACTCAGAACAATAATTTGGATCGTACAAAGTAGGAATTGAACCCACGGCACTGGCACGGAAAGTTGGTACTACTACGCCATTTATGCATCTTTTTCTAGTTTGACTGAAACCAGAAATTCTCAATATTGTAATATCTGCAATTCAAAATCCTTATACGACATCGAAATATTATTGGTAGGAGCACGCTGTTGACTTTGTCTGCAGCAGAGGGCCGGTCCGTCCGGAGTAGTACCACACTCTCGCAGAAGATCGACGTCTGAGTAATGGCAATGTGCTATTGCGCTTCGTTCTGTGAGCAAGAGAGCCGGAAGCCCAACTGGGTGGGTTTGGGGATTGTAATGGTAGGCAGCGCCCCAGCTATAGCTTTGGTTATAGCAAAGGTCTATGGGCGGCAGTGACATTTACCATCAGGTGTGTTGCTTGCTCGTTTGCCACCATAAGCAATAAAAAAAATAGGAAGCTTTGCACTATTTTTTTTTAATAAATTTTCTGAAGCTCACTTTCATTAAACTATATATAATCAAATGTTATTTTAAAGGCTAATTAGCACTGCCGTAGTGTGACGTAGTGCCCCAAAACTCTACTGTATGAATCGCCAATGGAGCAAGCAATATTTGTGGGCACTTGACCTAAATACTTGTCTTCTCACGTTAAAGTCCATATGAAGTCCATATTAAGAATACCATTCACCAATTTTACTCATAGGTCTCGTAAGAGACGAGTAACTGATATAATATGAAGATCATCTATGTAAGAGAAGGAAATCTTGATATCAAAGCCTATACCAATTTCTCTTCGATTTTTGAGGAAGCACGTACAAAACAGTAGGAAGTATAGGAACTGAGAGGAGAATAATGATTATGATTCATGTAACATTAGAATAAATTATGTTGTAAACGTACAAGTATAATAATTTCATCATCATCATTATCATTACAGCCTATATGTCCCACTGTTGAGCTCGGGCCTCCTCCGTAATGGGAGGGAAATTAACCTACTATACCGCACTGGTCAAACGTGTTGGTATAGGGTTTTGTTCGAGTTTTCCAACTCTAGCATACATTTTATATGCATTTTTTATCTCTTAGTCGTCTCTTACGATCACCCACGGGTAAGATAGGGGTGGTGAATTGTATTCTTACTCCGTCAACGCACGGATAGACACACCATAATAATTTAATGGGGTAATAAGAATGTACTAAAAATCTTGAAATTTTTGAATTCAATCTGTAAAAGTTATTTAATGGCGTCAGACGAAAATATCGTTCATGTATTAAAAAAATAAAAAATGAACTAAACATAAGGGTCCCAAACCCCTTGTTTTTATAATTCCAATCCCCTTATTTGCCTTTCCCAGTCTCGGTTTGACGCGACATCTTTGTGTGCTCATACGTTTTTTTTTTATTTTCCAAGAAGTTTTAATATGAGTGATAACGATTTTGATTTTTAAAAAATTATAATAAAATAAATTTGAGAAGTTGTTTATCTTTTGGCGGCGTGTTATGATACGTCACGCCCCGTAAATCTGTCCGGGGTACGTCTCGACGCCGTGCGGGTGGGTCACTGGAACACGGTCTTTTTTTCAGTGGTCCAGTAGTTGTAAGAGCCAGTTCAGTGTTGTACTAGGTAAGGATAAAATCCTTTCTTTTTTACTGCTTATGGTGGCAAACAAGGGAACAGCACACCCGATGCGGTTACTGCTGTAAGTAGTGTTGCCCAAATGCAAGGCTCCTGCGAGTCTCGCAAGTCTTGCAACTCTCGCTGTTAAAATAACACAGAGTCACTTGTTTTGATAGAAATGAAAAATCCACATAGAAATGCAAAATCCAACTAAATTAATGAAATTCATCTAGTGACACTAACTGTAGAACTATCAATAATTATGTACTGTATACCACTTAACGGGAGTGGGGCTATAATCACACCTATCTATTATGAGACTGTTTAAAATAACATCAAATTATTTCCCTGTGTACTGGTATTAAGAATACAAAATGTTGACAATGCTTTCTTTACCAAAGGAATCGTAAAATGCTGTGTAAGGGAGCAAGACTGTGAGACTCTTGCAGCGACTTTTGATCGTGTATTTGAGCCACTAGCTATAAGAGTATACATTACGTCGTCCACTGATTGGAATATCTTGATAAAGGCATCACGATTTTTTTTTTGGGGGTGGGCTACAGACGGCGCACTCCTCGCACCACTCCGTCCGGGGTGACAGAGGGGCGTAAGCACGCACAACCGTAACCCACCCGTGACGTCGCCTTCGTCGTTGGGCCGACCACCGGAGCAGAGTGACTTGACGTCAGTGGTCAGCCCGACTCAATGACTGACTCAATCATAGATAGTTTTGAAATTTCACATACACGTTTCAGGGATACAAAAAAGGCCGAGAATACCTTTTATCGAGGAAAAATATACTATTTTCGAAGAACAGAAAATTGATTGACACAATCTAAATAATCACAAAGGACATTGTAGGCATAACTTTGTATAGAGACAAAAAAAATATTGACTGCGTCTATGGCACAATGGATAAGATAACGACCTACCGCGCTAGTGGCATAGATTCGATTTCGACTTAGAACATGTTGTTCCATCAGAGTGGAATTTGTATTTTTTTAAAAATAAAATCTCTCGCAACATAAGAATTATTAGTTTAGTGTAGAAAATAATATAAAAAAAAAAAAAAGGATTGTTTGTTAAAAAATAAAAATCAAATGTTACGCTTATTCCAATTACTTGGAATTAACGTAACATGTACTCCTCTACCATTATCATAATCCTGCTCTTATCCCAATTACTTGGGGCCGACGCAACATGTCATTCAATGTCTTCCTCCATACGTTCCTATCAGACGTCATCTCTGCAGTCACACCCTGTCTATCTACGTCATACCTCACGCAGTCCATAAATCTTTTCGTTGGTCTCCCTTTACCCCTAAAGCTTTCAACATTCATATTTAAGACTTTTCTCACAACATTACTTTCATCCATCTCATCATGTACCTACATACCATCTCAACCTTTCACTCCCTAACTTTTTCGTCACTTGCACAACTTTCAAACTGCCTCTTATATGTATATATACTCCTCTACCATCGTAGATAATACAATAGTTTTGACAATAGTTATATGTCCGGCCGCTCAGAAAGAAAGAAGCTGCCTGGTAAATGTTAACAGCTGAGCTGACGGAATCAGCCCAGGTTCTCCTGTTTGTTTTTTTTTTTACTAGGCGTCCGGGGCGACAGAAGAAGCGGCACGCGACCCCATAGACTCGCCCTACAGGTACCTCTCTACGCCGAGCGAGCGGGCCACCGGAATCCGGTGTTTGTCTTCGGTAGCCCGCCCGGCGGTTTACCTTCGCGGGTACTCCAGGTCTACGTAAATAAAACTTTTAATCGTCTTATATGATATCCACGAACAATGTAAGGGTTGATAGTATTCTTACTCGCCATCACACAGCAATAAAAATAAAAAAATAAAAATTTAAATAATTTACAAATAAATATACATTTTCATATTATATACATAAAATATTATTATTTTATAATCACACATCTATTATATACTTATAAGGAAAAAAATCCCTTAACAACACTTTGCATAATTATATATTTATATGATTAAGTTTTATATAAAAATATGCCAAGGTAATTACTTAGTCAAAAATTATTTATTTTTGCAAATAGGTACCATCGCTTCGCACGTGTAGGCGAAAATAAGTATGTATTTTTTTTTTTAATTGGCCTTGTTATACATCTACAAACCTTACAGCTTTTTTTTTATAAGATTCTAATTGTTTATTTTCCGTGTCGCGACTGAGTAAGAATACAAGTCACCTATCTTACCTGCGGATGATTGTGAGTGACGACTGAGATATATGAAACGCATATAACAGCTATGCAAGAGAAAGAAAACTCGAAACGAAACCCTACCGCGTGAGGACGATGCCCCGACGGCGAAAGCTGCCGGGACATCGACTCGAGAGGATACCCGTGAGGTTAAACCACCGGGCAGGCCAACGAAGACAGACCGGGTTCCGGTGGCCCGCTCGCTCGGCGAGGAGTGGTACATGCAGGACGGGCATATGGGGTCACGCGTCGCTTCTTCTGTCGCCCCGGACGGATTTAGCGGGGTGTGGCCCGCCGCCAAAAAAAAAATACCAACACATCTGACCAGCGTGGTATAGTTACTAGGTCAATTTCCCTACCATTAAGAAGGCTTGAGCCTAAAAGTGGGACATATATGAGTTGAGATGATGATAATGAATTGTCTTATCGATAAATATAAACTATACTACCGGCACGCTATGATGGCCGTTTTGACGTTTGTCCACTCATGAAGTATCGTATTTATAGTAATTACATTTAAAGGAGAAAATTGCTGTTCTTTATTGTCAATAGTTTACACGTAACTATTGACAATAAAGAACAGCAATTTTAATTGTTGGTCATAAAATTTATCGAATATATTATTTTAGGACACAAAATTTATTTATTACATTGATTTATAAACTATATATATATATATTAGGGTACCTCGAACATTTATTTTTTATTTTTATAACATTATAATTATTGTTGTACTTATTTACCACACAACTCGGCATTTGTTTTACGAAATTCAAAATTTTAAAAAATTAATATAATACGATCGTCATTTATATTTTTGTTTTATTAAACCTTTACTTGCAATAAAAAATTATAGATTTTATTACCTATATTTTTTTGAAGTAGAATATATCGAATAGAATAAATCGACATTTCACATCACTATTGTAATATGTCAAAACGGCCATCATAGCGTGCCGCAACTGTAATACCTATGTCAAATTTTAAAATAAAATGTCTAACTAACTAATACCGTGTGGTGACTGAGTAAGAATCAAATCAAATCATTTATTATACATAAGCCCCATAGGAGCGCCCCACTTACATATTATCAATTTTACATTATTTTTTAAAATTAATTTTAATTAATCAATCACCGGATCGAAAAGCAGCCACAAACTGAGAAGATCCGGCAAGAAACTCAGTGGAATATCATATAAAAGTGCTTTACAACGTTTTCGTTTTTCATCAAAATTCTCACAAGATACCATTAACAGTGTGGCCATAGCACTGTTGATGGCAACAATTTGACTTACTGACGGACAATGACTAATCTGAAGACACTAAAAACTTGAAGATAATTATAACTCGACACTGGCAACAATGGCTCATTTAAGTAGCTGATTGCCAATACATAAACATAAGAAGAAGAAAGTATAGCTAGGCCGCTGCCTACCAATACAAACCCCGAACCCATCCAGTTGGGCTGCCGGCTTTCTCGATTGGATTGATGCATATAAATATTATGTAACTTTGTTCTTCGTATATGACGATATATGAGCTAAGATGATGATGATGATGATGAAACTGTAAACATCGTTTCTATTCTAAGTTCTCTTTTTTTTTGTGTGTGTTTTTAGCTGTTAGCCGCAGATGGCTTTGACAGCTTTACGCGGACTATAGGTGAGCGCTGAGGGCTCTCAACCCAACTGAGGTAAGCTAAGCGACATTGCCCAAGGGCTCCCCCTGTGGAGAACGGACCTCGGCTTGGGGCGTCGCAGGTGGCAAAGTGGGCGTGCCCACGTTTGGATTTATGATTTTTGCGCGTCGCGATTTCGCACCTCGACGGCGAGGACGGAACCGCGGATATTTATGTGTAAAGTCTAAGTTCTCATTGTGCTAAGTATGTTAGTAAATAAAGATTACTAGTATTATACATCGCTGTGGTGATGAATTGTTTTCTTTCTCAATCAACACATGAAAAGTTGTTGTTGTTGTTGTTTTTAGGTTTATGAATGAATTAGTGGTAGGACTTTTATTAGTAGGATCACGCTGTTGACAGTTTTCTGTCTAAAGCCGCGGGCCGTACCGTCCGGGGTGGTACCACACTCTCACAGAAGATCGATGTCTGAGCAATGGCAGTGAGTTATTGCGCTTCGTTCGGTGAGCGAGAGCCAGAGGCCCAAATAGGTGGATTTGGGGTTTGTATTAGTTTCAACGGCCTAGCTATACCCTTGGTATTTTAAGGGTCCATGGGCGGCAGTAACACTTGCCATCGGGTGTGCTGCTTGCACGTTTGCCACCATAAGCAATAAAAAAAAGTAACCTTAAAGATATTGTAGAAAGACTAAACTTTTGCCTGTACCTACTTCAATTAAATATATCGCCTCTTTGTTTCAATAATGTGTTATCTTGAAAAATTACATTTTAGAGGAATGTTCTTCAAGTTTCAAAAAATATTTGTTTCGCAACGAATATTTTTTGTATCGTAAATCTGATTTAAATCATAGACGATTTAATTATAGAATAATGCAATAATTAAATTCATAGATTTATACCTATATCATTTATTTTTTGAAACTTGATAAACATTCCTTTAAAATTTTTCAAGATATTATTGAAGCAAAGATGCGATATGTGTTCGTATGATTAATATTGCAATCTGCCTATATAGGTCGATTTGAAATTGGCTAAATATCTTCTATACTCATTTTGAAGAACAGTTCAGCCGCTAGAGTATTTTTAATATTACAAAAAACTCAGTGCTGATACACAAGCAAGAAAATTTAATAAAACGTAGACCATACGCCGAAATAATTCCAGTGGAAGTGACTCCAGTTTCGAGCTATCAGTTCGCATTAACGACATCCACGAGCGAAATTTGTACCTAGATACTATTTTTAGAGCTTAACCAAACTACTTAAATATTATTTATTTAGTTACATACTCTCTAGGAACCTAGTTATAATCATAATAAAAATATATATATATTGCGTATTATTGTCGGCGAATGGGTAAAAAATTGTTTAATACATCATTCCATAATTAATACTGAGAAATTTCTTCATATTATCATATAAAAAATCCCAAAAATCTCTTGCTCGACCTAGGATAAGAACTGGAGACTGCGCATGCTAGCATTAAACTAAATAAACAGTCACCGGGAAACGGCAAAAAAAAATAATGAAACCTAGTTACATAGCTAAATGTCCTTAATGTCTGCTCTAATTTAAGTAGACAAATAAGTAGGTAGTTAAAATATCTATTTACATACCTCACTATTTATTATTACTATGTTATTAAATTACGGTAACATTATTCACACTATATTCGACATATCACTAAGCAGTCCACAACTTTTTTTCTAAGAGGACATCGCACTTAAAAAAAAATATGCCGTAATTACATTTCGCATTTACACAAAACATTTGGTAGAGTGATGACAAAAATCAATAAAGATACGGCGACGTTCGATACGTGAGTAAATATAATATAATGACGTCTCTTGTCTCGACAATATATATTTTTTCTATTGCCATAAAAGGTGCACATAAATTAAAAAGTCAACTCATCAAAGTTCGTCTTCGCCTAAATACATGACAAGTAACCTCTCCCTGCCGGGAGAGGGGAGCCTCTTACACAAAGTGACAATAAGTCGCGACACACACACGGCTTTTGTTTGTACACTCACACATGCACGGAACCGGCTAGGTATTTGGTTTCCCGCCACCGGCGCGAACACGCACACAAAACACGAAGAGCAAACAATACAAACACCAACACACAAGTAAATTTAAACTCACCTCAAAATAAATCCATTAGAAAACACACTTGTTCAAACAACTAGCGCTTAGCCTCGAAAACGCGTTGAAAAAACACTCGCCAGCATCCAATGTGTACTCAACACTTTTCCAAACTTTCTGTGCAACCTACTTGTTCGTTAGCACCTCCTGTTCCCGCCAAAATCTTATTTGAATTTTCAAAACTTCCAAAAGCGCGCGTTCCACATTTAATTTAAATCACAACATAACGCCTACGTACAACGTTATCTATGTATGTTGTTAATCAAAATTATATCTTGATATCTTTATAATTAGGTCTTCGCACTGCTATCTTCATACCGCGCCGTGAATTTGCGAATATTATTTCACGGCCGAAACGCTTCCGCAATTCAATTGTGAATTTAATCAAACGCTATGGCGAAATAAAAGAAACAACGACAAGTGGCCCCACTTTATTAACACACGTTGCGCGGTAAAAATAAACTATGATTAACTACCATTAAGATTCGCGGAGACAACCGCGGCACCGGCGAGCGTGCGAATAGGTTATGAAAAATATATAAAATGTAAATAATGCAGGAAAAAACGACTCATTACAATGAGGACCTGCCAATAAAAATCGCGAATTTGTTTACCGCGTCGCTATTTCGGTCGCTAGAGACGGTTCCGATATGAATAATTATTATCGCCGGCGAGCGAACATCGACGCATAGTTGTCGTTTCATAAAACGTGCGCGTTAAAACTGAGTCGAAAGGCTCGGCCCGTGTCGGAGCATAGCGCCGAATAAAATAAACAACAATATACCTAAATAAGCGGGCGACGGGTGCGGCCGTGTGTGCGTGAACACGACTGTGTGCGTGTGTAAACAAGGGGCAGTGAGGCTTCAATGGCATGCTCACACGGCACCCACCTATGTATGTATATAGGCACTCGTTCATATTATTTTGCAATTTTTTCAATTTTTTTAAATGCACAAAGGTCAATACATCCATGCACACATACTTTCAGCATGTCTTGGCTGAAATTTCGAGTGTTTTTTTTTAAATTTTGTATTCATATTTGTATGTTTGCAAAATCTACTGGGATGTTAGGTTTGTAAACATTTACACTTATTTTTAACCACTAAGCACAAGCATCATCTGTAATGGGAAAGAAATAGCCTACGTCAAAAGTTAGCGTAAGGTTTTAATTCAAGTTTCTTCTATAGTGAAGTCATCTGCTTACTAATAAGGTTATTGAGATACCTAAGTAGGAAACAATAGGTTGCTATCACTTAACCTACTTACTCCATCATCATTACAACATTGCAAAAAAAAGTGATCTAAAACACAACCAATATTCTTCCACCTAGCTTCTTTACGCACATAGTATTAAAAAGAATTTCATATTCCCCATTACTATCAAAAACTTGTAAAATCCATCAAACATCGTTCATTCTGCAGTAATCGTTTCAAAAATATAGGTCCTAGAATGGACGGTCCATTTACTACACTAATTTCTATTAAAGTAATGCAAATATTGTATATTTATTAATATGTATAAGACTAACCGAGAAAACCTATTCTGAGAATTAATATTATTTTATAATTATCTCTTCTACAAAAACAAATTAAAAAATATTACAAAGAACCCAGTAATGCGTTATGCGTCATAGATATCAGATATTTTTTTAAAAAGATTTTTAATTTTTGTGACATTTCGTAAGACGTGATAAATTTATTGTCATTTACCGTTGAGAACTGTCGTATTTGCTGCTGTCAATTGCTTTAAAAATAGAATACAATAAATATTACTTACACTGTGCACCGAGACAGCAGTTTCTGAACTTTCAATCAAAATATAATAAAAAAAATCACCTAAAAATCTAACTACTCACTATAAATCTAAACGTGTATCCATTCAACCCGAACGGCCCCGCGAGAATAAACATATGACGTCACCGGCGGGTAAACAAACAAACAAACACATGCGCGCCGCTCATGTTTCCTTAATACAATTATTATTTCGAATGTGGAACGCGAGCGGGACGGACGCGTTCGCGATTTATTTTTAAAACTAGCTGACCGTTTACATTATAAACTTCATGTAACATGTGTCTAAAGTAATACACATAACGAGTAATAATAACTCATTATACGCAGTTTTGTTGAATGTTTATTGTATGTTAAAATTCTAAATTACAGTCTGCCCGTGTGGTTAAAAATGGCAGTCGTAAAAATCGACTAAGGTATCAACTAGGAGAATGGACATCTCTCTCATGAAAATCTTAAAACATATTCGCAATCTATAAACCGTTCAAATCAAATATATTTATTAAATAGAATTCGATAAACGGATCTATATATTTAGCCTTTGTTTCGCATGTGAATTAGTTTATTTAAATTTCATTTACGAGTAACGCTATCATAAAATAGCATAAATTTTACATTTAATTAGTCTATTGTCAATTATACAAAATAACACATATTTTCATTCAATGACTGTTTAGTCAGTTGTGACAGATTGTAATATTTAAAAATAAAAACCGTGTTTTCAATTATAGCATTATTCCCCTTTGCCTAGTATCAAAAGTAGCCTTTGCGTAAAACAATTTGGCAGTAAGAATTTCCTAAGCCTTTGCAATATTTTATAATCTATATCTATTTTTCTTTTACAAAGAAGACATAATATAGGGTAATGCAATGATGAGATGCTTTTTTTTTCTTTTTCAAAAGCACTTTTTAGTAAAGAATTAGGTAATTCGTGTCTCGGGGGCCTTTACAAACATGTATAACGGATACAAATTATACATACATACATATCATCACGCCATTTCCCTTGCAGGGTAGGCAGAGAGAACAGAGTGCCAGAGAATCCTTGCATACTTCATTCGCTTCCTCAACATTCATAACTCTCGTCATACACGCTCGCCGGTTTCGGAGACTCTTGACTCCACCTTCCTTCAGTACATGACCGATCTGGTCTAGGTAGGTTAGTCTCGGTCTCCCCCGGTACCTACATCCTTCCACTTTCGCATTGTATATCTAACGTTAACCAGACGTTGTTCGGCATTTGTATTGGTACCTACTATAAAAATAAGTGTGCATCAACCGTATGATAAGTACGGATTATAAATACAAATTACCACCCCATTTTACTCGTTAGTGTAATAAAAGTCAAATAAGGGATGTTATATGCAGATAACATTAAAAAATTGGGTATTTTTATTTTTTGAGTGTCAAACTCAAAACAATGGAATTGTTGTTCTGAGTCTAGATATAATTTTTGTCCTTTTTTTAAACACCTACCTTTTTTTTTGCGGTGGACTATGGATGTGGTCGCGCCCCGCTAAATCGGTCCGTTTTTGTCTTCGGTGGCCCGCCCAGCTTTAAACACTTACCTGCTCTAAAGAAATAATCCTTGTATTGCGTGGGATTTTACAAACACATATAATTAACGCAGACAAATAACATCTAACCTCCGAACAACAGTTTGTTGATTCCATAAAGTATTGTCCTGTGCAGGAACCGAATTCGTGGCACTGGCACGGAAAGTCTGTGTATTACCACTACGCCATCTGTGCAGTGCATTTTATGTTTATAAAGTCGTCCACAATATAAAGTTTAGTTCTTTAGTGGAGAATATTGTTTTGTCCGTGTGGTGACAGAGTTAGAATACAATTCACCACCCCCTATACTACCCGTATGTGATCGTAAGAGACGACTAAGGGATATAAAACGCATATAACTTCTATGCAAGAGAATATTTGTTGACTGAATATTATAACTTCTTACTATAGGCATAGTGAAACTGAATTACATAAGTTAATATAAATAAACTATAAAAATAAATAATAATTGAAAATTACTAATTTTGGTCAAAACTATGATAGATTAATAATATTAATGTTATTGCAGTGAGTTAATGATACTTGTAGTAAGAAGATTATAATACAATTTTCAAAATAAATGGAGTTATATTTGATCAATAGGGACTTTTCATACAAAAATTCTTATTAAGGAGCAGGAGGGAGGATTTCCCTCCCTTTACGGAGGGGCCCGAGCCCAACAGTGGGACATATATGGACTGTGATGATGATGATGGAGCTCATTCGGAATAAGATTTGTCAGTAGATCATATCTGCTGACTGGTCTCCTTTCTTTGTATGCATCTCTTGTAAAGTAGAGATCTACTTAAGTATTTATAAAAAATAATAATATTCGTTTTCTTTTTTGTATTGTCAACTAGCTGCTTATACGAACCCATTGCTGCATGTATCTAATTATAATTTTCGTCACAAATTATCAGATTCTTTACATTTTTAATTATTAATTTCTTCAAATTCCAGACAAGTGTGTTCATAGCCTGACAAAATTAAAAAAAAATAAAATCCTTACCCCAATCTGCCCGGGTATTAATAACTTTTATTCCATTTTATATAATGTTATGCAGAGAAAGTGCCTATATTTATTTCAACAGTGCTTTACAAATGTCTTAGTATACCACCAAAATGCCTTAGAAGACTATTTATGATGTAGAAGACCAGACAATATACTAATGTTAGCGACGATTTAACTCACTGACTGATAATTAGGTACTTCAAAAGAAGCAATCAGCGATAAATATACTGACTTGGCGTAAAAGTCTTTTCATTTCAGCTCATATACGGCTCGAGCGTTCCCCACAATAGGAGAGAAGTTCACCTATTTTACCATGCTGGTCAAGCAGGTTAGTACAGTTTTATTTCCAGTTTCTCTTCTCTTGCATAGATGTTATATACATATAGTATTATACCCTTAGTCTAGCTATGTGGTAGCGGCTACGAATACTACCAACCCTTATTTTGCTCGTGGATGTCGTAAAAGACGACTAAGAGCCTTATAACGACATGGGCCAACTCCATCTGAAGCCGTTTGGACAACAATTACATTTATAAGGAGGGTTGACGTCTGATAGGCGGCCACTCTTGCCTATAACTTTTATAATATGTACTATGAAAGAAGAGTACATAAGGTATCTACCCCAAGTAATTGGTATAAGAGTAGGAGAATGATGATTATGCCCTTAGTTGTCTTTTCTATATTCACGGACTAGTATGATGGGGATGATAAAGAATATTCTTACTCAGTCACCACATCGAAAGATCTTTGTAACGTCCATAGACAAGATAAAAAAAAAAGTTCCCGCTTTTTTTTCTAGTGTCTATATTGTAATTTCAATGTACACTAACCAGTTATGTTAATACAATGTACTAATAAAATAAATAACTTCAACATTGATTGGTGACTGCACATAATTCGTTATTTTATTACTCTATATTCCACGTATAAAGTTGTGAATATAATTTTAATATATTTATAAATTATTAATCATTTATTTGTAAGTTCTTATTTTAATTTTATTATTATTATTTTTTTTAATTTAAAAAAGTTACGGTCAGTTCTGTTATTAAAACGAGGAGCGACGGATGACGTTTTATATCTGGGCCTCAGCCTGCGCTTAGTACACGTGCCTGCATTACTTGCCGCCCGCCAGGCGATAGAATAAATGGCCCATGCAGATTAGACCCCAGCTTATTCATATAAGCCTATGAAGCCCCAACGGTGAAAGCCGCTGAGGCATCGACTCGAGAGGATACTCATTAGGGTAGACCGTCGCGTAGGCCACGTGTGAACACACCATAACCCCGGCGCCAAGAAAAAAATAAGACCTAAATTTAAACTATAACAAATAGTTTATTTATACAATGAGACATTTGAGGTAATACTATTTTTGCGGTCTCTATCATGTTTGTTTTTGATTTTTAATCTCCTGACGTTTAGAATACTTGACCCCGACTGGAGAGCCATCCCAATCCGAACCTCAAAACGAGTACCTGTATTACATTACATATATAACGACTGCAGACGATATCCGAAAAGGTAATCAGCCAGACGGACCATAGAAGACAGGGACCAGGTACCGGTAACCCGTTCGCGTGGCGCTGAGATGTACTTGTACGACAGGTTATAGGGTCGCGTGCCGTTCCATCTGCTGCCTCCGGACGGATTGAGCGCGATGTAACTATACCATAGACTGCTGCCAAAATAAACCTATATTTCATACACCTCAACATTTACTTGCCCTCTTCCTACTCTAATTGGGGTCAGCAGAACATGTTCTAGCCTTCCATAAACAGCCGTCATATCTGCACTTATAACTTTCATATACATATACTCTTTCACACAATCCGTCCATCTCTTTTTGGATCTGCCACGATTTTTCAATCCGTCCATCTCTTTTTGGATCTGCCACGATTTTTCAATCCGTCCATCTCTTTTTGGATCTACCACGATTATTCAATCCGTCCATCTCTTTTTGGATCTGCCACGATTTTTCAGTCCGTCCATCTGTTTTTGGATCTGCCACGATCTTTTCGCCTATCTACAAACATATTGATATCCCTCCTCATCATACCATATATCCATACCAAGACAATCTCGTGCTCCCAATCTTCTTTTTATCACTGGCACCACTTTCATACTTTCCCTAATATATTACATATAAATAATTGACGTTTTTTCCGTGTGGTGACGGAGTAAGAATACTTACTATTCACCACCCCATATCTTACCCGTGGGTGATCGTACGAGACGACTAATGGATATAAAATGCATATGGCATCTATGCGAGAGAAGGAAAACTCGAAACAAAACCCTATACCAACACGTCTGACCAGCGCCGTATAGTAGGTTAATTACCCTCCCATTACGGAGGAAGCCCGGGCCCAACAGTGGGACATTTATGGGCTGTGATGAAATAATTGACTAAAATTAATTAATTGATATTCAGTGTGGTGACGGAGTAAGAATACAATTCACCACCCCATATCTTACCCGTGGATGATCGTACGAGACGACTCAGGGATATATATCGCATGTAACATCTATGCAAGAGAAGAAAAACTCGAAACAAAAAACCCTATACCACCACGTCTGACCAGCGCGGTATAGTAGGTTAATTACCCTCCAATTATGGAGGAGGCTCGACTCCAACAATGGGACATATATTATGTATGAGCTGAGATGATGAAATAATTGACTATAATTATTATTATACTTGTTTTGTTTTGTGTTTATTAAAAACAATAATTAATTATTGCCGATTTTATTTCCTTGCAAAAGGCAAACGTAACTAATGCCTTTTTTGAATTTGACTAATTAAACCAATAACGTTTCCTATCAGTACAAAGGAAATAGCAGTAATTACACCTAAAGTTTCCTTAATTAATCAACAAAATTTTATAATAAAATTAATGGCCTATATTATATTCGCATATTTATACGTAAACATATTAATTACGTTATTTTTTTTTTTCATATTTTTTTTTTGTGCTCCGGTAAGTTTCGTTATTTAGCTAATGCTAATTAATTTTGTATCAAGTTTTATCCGATTTTATATTTTCATCATTCTGTCGCTCTTATCTCAATTACTTGTAGACTCAATATGTGCGAGTACATATTGCTACACACATCCATGTGGTGACGGAGTAAGAATACAATTCACCACCCCCTATCTTAACCTTGGGTGATCGTAAGAGACGACTAACGGATATAAAACGCATGTAAGGGGACGTCTATTAATCACGTGAGGTTTAAAATTGTTTTGACAAAAATCACGAAGTCCTAAACCTTCATAGTCTTAAACCTCACCACGTATCACCAAGGAGGAGGGGGGTTAAAAAATGGTAAAAAAAGATCACGTGATTAGTTGTCGTCCCCTAACATCTATGCAAGAGAAGGAAATCTTGAAACAAAACCCTATACCAACACGCCTGACCAGCGCGGTATAGTAGGTTAATTTCCCTCCCATTACAGAGGAGGCCCGAGCCCAACAATGGGACATTTATGGGCTGTGATGACGATGATGATGATGACATTTTGCAAAAGTCATTGGTAATAGTTTTATGACCGGCCGCCTGCTTTACGTTAATCTTCTTTGGGAATGTAATTATTGACCATACAGCATTAGGTGAAGTGGGTGACATAAATATCGACCTGGACCCAAGAGCTTTAGCATATTTATAATTTTTTTTATAGAGCGATAACTATGCTACTGAGATTTATAAAATGAAAAATAACCCAATAAATTTATAAAATGAAAATAATACATTAATGTGATCGAAATGCGATCTCTACGGCAAATCTGTGGAGTTAGGCTGACCGACCGCATTCGTAACGACGACGTAAGAGAGCGAGTAGGTATGAAAGAGAGTATTGGTGTAAAGATGCGAAAGGGAATGCTCCGATGGTTCGGACATGTGGAAAGAATGGCGAACGAACGTCTGGTTAAGAAGATATACAATGCGAAAGTAGAAGGATGTAGGTACCGGGGGAGACCGAGACTAACCTACCTACACCAGATTGGTCACGTACTGAAGGAAGGTGGAGTCAAGAGTCTCCGAAACCGGCGAGCGTGTATGAAGAGAATTATGAAAGTTAAGGAAGCGAGTAAAGTAAGCAAGGATAGAGTTCTCTGGCACTCTGTTCTCTCTGCCTACCCTGCAAGGGACATGGCGTGATGATATGTATATATGTAAAAATAACACAAGGAAAAACTAAAGTATTGTATGTCCAAGAATACTAAAGTTAAATAAAGAATTCTTTAAGCTCGCTGGACTCTTTGCAGGCGCCTGGCAATGCAGATATGCATATTTGCGCCTGACGCCGCTAAAAATTCTTTCACCTAATTGCAATATTCCAAAAGACACCACTAAGGACAGGAGCTAATCAAATCATACTAATTTTAAAGTATCTCCACCCAGTTCTTTTGACTGTACAGATGGCGTGGTTAAGATACCAATCTTCCATGCCAGTGCTGTGGATTCGATTCGATAGCTATCCACAAAGTGTTCTTCTGAGTCTGGGTGTAATTTATCTTCGTATATATATCTGCTATCGAACTTACGACACTATCGAACAAACTCATAGTAGACCGGTATCAGTTGAAATTTCCATACCATCATTTGAAGATAAACTTTTTCGTTCTGAATTTTCTTCTCAGAATGACAAATTAGTTTTACGTTAGCTTTACGCTGGCGTAATAGGAGTTAGTAAAGTTCACATATCATAATACTACGAATAGATGGTGTGTGGTAGCAGCTACGAATAATATCAATCTTTACTTTGCTCGTGGATGTCGTAAAAGACGACTAAGAGCTTAATAACCTGGACCAATTCCACCTAATGCCGTTTGGTCAGCAATTACATTCCCAAAGAAAATTAACGTCAGGCAGGCTGGTCATAAAACTATTAATTGACTATAACTTTTGCAATATGTACGAATACATTTCATATTGCGACGTATTTTTACCCGACTGCGCGACGCAAAGGAGTGGTATTGTGTTTAACAGTCTATGTATGTATGTATGTTCCTTTGAAGCACTATAGAGACCAAACGTCTGGGCCGATTTTAATGATTCACACATCAATCGATTCCTCTTAATCCGGCGAGTGTCACTAAAGACATGACGTTAGTGAAAATTCAATATGGCGACCACTGGACGCCATTTTGTGAAAATGATAAAAATGAAAGTCAACAAACTATGTCGAGTGGGGTATCGTTGAATAGGTATTTCAAAATCATTATTAGTTTTATCATAACATTTTTCGATTCCATAGACCGTTTAGGATCTATATCGATTTAAAGTTGCGTAACAACCATTCTCACATATAAGTCTTTAGACAGTAGAAATTTACAATGAAAAGACGAAAACTTCGTATGACTGTGCGTGTGAATGTGGATGGACATATACTAAATTACTACTAACTAACTAGATACCTACTATTTTGGATTGGACTACCTAAAGTATCTAATGTCTGACACGGTCGCCCGTCTCGAACTTCAAACGATTTATTTAGTACTCAACTTAAGTCGAAAAACTATATATAGGTAGGTACCTACTCATTAATAAAAAAAATAACTAAAGCCTAGCTAGATACTTATAACTAAAAAGTATAAAATAAATAAAAATAATTAAAAAAATCAAAAAACCCGACTGTGTAAAAAGTGATCCAAATTACGTACACAATAAAACAAACTGAAAAGAAATAAAACAAGTACTTAGATGTCCGGTGGTCTATAATTCTATAATATATTATTGAATGAATACTATTGAAGAAAATAAAATATATTCTAATAATGGAACATAACAACTGAACAGTCGGGATCCATTATTCGACAGCAAATCTAATTTTTCAATTGATCCTGACTGTTCAGTTGTTATGTTCCATTATTAGAATATATTTTATTTTCTTCAATAGTATTCATTCAATAAATAATAAAATCTGTGGTGGGCTTTGAAAGAACGAGGAATGCCTGGGAAGTATGTAAGATTAGTGAAAGCTATAAGCAGGAGCCCGAACGAATGTCCGGTCCGAAGCCGGCGTTACTGACGAGTTCAATGTGGCAGTAGGTTTGCATCAGGGTTCGGCTATAAGCCCTTATCTGTTCCTCCTGGTGATGGATGCTCTGACATCAGACATACAGGGGGAAGCACCTTGGTGTATGCTGTTTGCTTGCAGATGACATTGTTCTCGTCGGAGAGGACGCAACTGAGGTACAGAGCAGACTGGAAAAGTGGCAGGAGAGGTTGGAAAGAGTTGGCCTTAAAATCAGCCGCACCAAAACTGAACATTTGTTTTTAAACTTCAGTGGCTCTTCCCAATTCCTTCACATTGCCTTAGATGGAGTATCGCTACGGGTCTGCTCCAATTTTAAGTACTTAGGCTCGCTTCTCCAAAAGGATGGCAATATTGACCGGGAAGTTAGTAGAAGAATGAATGCAGGCTGGATGAAATGGCGACAGGTCTCGGGAACAATATGTGACGCGCGGATACCCCTTAAGCTTAAGGGGAAAATCTACAAAAGCGTCGTTAGACCTGTCGTTATGTATGAATCAGAATGCTGGGCATTGAAAAAGATGGATGGGAGAAGATTGCATGCTACTGAGATGCGTATGTTAAGATGGATGTGCGGGGTGACAAGATTAGATAAGATACGAAATGAGTATATTAGGGGAAGTTTGAAAGTAGCACCAGTGATAGAGAAGATTAGGAGCGCGAGATTGTCTTGGTATGGACATGTAATGAGGAGGGATGAAAGGCATGTGACAAGGAGGGTTACCAATATGCTTGTGGATGGGCGTAAGAATCGTGTGAGACCCAAGAAGAGATAGATGGATTGTATAAAAGAGGATATGTGTATGAAAGTTGTAAATGCAGATATGACGGCTGATAGAAGTTTGTGGAAGGCAAGAACGTGTTGTGCCGACCCCACTTAGCGTGGGATGAGGGCAGGCAAATGATGATGAGTATTCATTCAATAATATATTATAGAATTATAGACCACCGGACATCTAAGTGCTTTTTTTATTTCTTTTCTTTTTTTTTATTGTATACGTAATTTGGTTCACTTTTTACACAGTCGGGTTTTTTGATTTTTTAATTATTTTTATTTATTGCGTCTACCTCAAGTACCTAATTGAGATAAGAGCAGGAGAATGATGATGATACTTATAGATGTTCGTATTATATGTTTTTTTAAATACTTCTCTATGGATGTGCAACAGAACATTAAGTTGATTATGCGAACTCATTCTTTGGAAAATTGAATCCACAAAATATTTTAACGGTTCAAAGTCCTCAGTGCCAATGCCATCTTAATATATCTACTAAATAAGCTAATTAAATTTTCACAAATACTTAAAAAAACATATAGGTATATATTTCTAGTTTCTATACAAATAATTAATTAACATTCAAATACTAATTATCATAGACAAACAAGGAAGAAGATCTTCAATATTTATTTTTTTATTGAGCAAAAATATTGGATACAGATACCGGGACTTTACCTATATATAATATTTGTTTAGTCTGTATTGTTTATTATCATTTTGTAATCTATGCAAATGTTTTATCTTAAAATATTACAGATTATTATAATACCTATAACAAAATATTCTTATTTTTTTTACAACTTTCCGTCCCTGAAGATGACTGCGGCTTCAACTGACGGTCATCTATTTGCGCATCTTGTACGACGCAAATGATTATCAGTTAGAGCAAAAACTTACCAGAATAATATGCAATTATAATTACATCTGATTTTTTTTTTTTTTTGGCAAACGTTTTATAACATTATTGCCAGTATCACGTTAGATAGTATAGACTATTTACGGTAATTTAGAATTTAGATAAGTTTTGCATTTATCTGAAATAAAAACAGTGCCCAGACACTACTAACTACTAATAGTAACTATACAACTATGAATGGCTTCGAAAAGAAATGAAGTAGTGTGAAGTTTGGTTGTAGTAATGTTTAGAGTTTAAGGTTATTTAAGTACACAAAGGATAAAGTACACATTCAGATAAAGTACACATAGGATGAAATGATACTAATTGTTACATGGTTTATATTATACAACAGGTTCTAATGTGAACAGGAAGAGAAAAATCATGTTTTATAAGCGATGTTATATCTGAATTGGACCTCTCGATTTCCCAATTGAGCTATGTCTGTTCTCAATGATAGCGTCAAAATATGACTATAGTTTTCTTCTTCTTCTTGCTTTAATGGCTATAACAGCTTCAATAAGCCACCATTCTACCAATGTTTGTTGGTTAAGAATATGCTCGGTGCTTCTTCTAATAATTTTAAGCAAACAAAAGATTATATTTTTTCGTTGATTGATGACACTGATAAAACAATATATTCTGCTAAACTTAGCTAGATCGTTCTTTCACCTACGAAATCTTCTGCACATTAAATTTCACGGTAATCGTTGCAGCCGTTTCTGAGATTCTGAAAATATAGAATTATAATAAAGTTTTTAAAATGAAAGTTTATTTTACACATGCATTGCTGTGGGCTGGCCACGGATGTCAAAGAAGCGGTTCCAGTGGCAGGCCCAATGATGTCGCCCTGGACGGAACAGATCGCGTGTGTCCAGAACATAGACTACCAAAAAAAAAAAAAATAACGTAGGTACTACTAAAAAATTGGGAATTGTCCGGTCACCCGACGTGAGGCCACCGCATGAGGTCGACGCCCCGACGGCGAAAGCTATCGGGGCGTCGACACGAGAGGAACCCGTAAGGGTAAACCGCCGGGCAGGCCACCGAAGACAAAGATCGGGTACCGGTAGCCCGCTCGCACGGCGAAGAGATGTGTTTGTAGGGTGGGTCCATGGGGTTGCGCGCCGCCTCTTTTGTCACCCCGGATCGATTTGTCGGGGCGCGACCACATCCATGGTCCACCCTGCGGAGAAAAAAAAAAAGGTACCTACTACTAAAAATGCTTTTTTTTTTGTTCACGCTGTGGAAATGCATTCACGCATTATCCTCCTTCGGCGACAGACCAGACAGGGGGGGGAGGGTGTGTGACTCGCCGGCCAGCTGCTCGACCGTAATATTCACTAAAACTACAGCGGTCCCTTCCACGCTTTTACGAGGTGCCGGAGATATTATCTATTCTATCCCCGACGCCCCAACGCTTGGCCATTTGGCCATGTCCAGTCCACAGTCAAGGCGGTAGGAGGAGCCGAAGAGAGGAACAGCGCCTCATCCTTCCTGGTCACCGCCTGCGGAGCGAATCTTCAGAAGCAAATGCCTCGCGCATCTGCTCGATGGCCTCCTTCAAAATGATGAACTCCTCGCAGAAGGAGGCCATCGACGACCAGCACCTGTTATCTCAGAAATTATGGTCAACAACGACAGACCTATTTCTAAGACCGCCGCCAAGCGGCGGCGCTAAGGCCCCCAGGTGGGATATACCTCCAGGGTGTGACAAACATTCGAGAGGATACCCGCGAGGGTAAATCGCCGGGTGGGCCACCGACAACAAAGACGGGTTCCGGTGGCCCACTCACTCGGCATCGATAGGTATGTATTGGGCAGGTTTATGGGGTCACGCGCTGCTTCTTCCGTCGCCCCAGACGGATTAGCAGGGTGTGACCGCAACATAGCCCGCCGCCAAAAAAAGGGGTGTGACGCGCATCATCAATTGGCGCGCCTCATTCATGGCATCCGGGGGCCCCTTCCCGTCCGATCCTGTGCGTCATCCTAATAGACAACTTCCCAGGCATTCTCTTCATCCAGTAGTAAGGGTGGGGCACCAAGGCCTCGACTGTACTTTGGCCTACTACAGGGGACTCTATTGCCTCTCTCCATCGCCGGATGACTGTCCTTCGAGCCACTTCTCTTGCCCTACTCAGCCCCAGGCAAAATGTTCGCTACTTGCCGGCGTTGCAGTACAGAATCTGTAGACTTCCACCTGTGCCTCACCGCCATGGTTCTCTGCGCTTTACGCAGGATGGCCTCATTAGAAGCGGTGAAAGACTCCGAGCAGATCAAGGCACCTATACAAATGCTTCCTTAGTCGACGAAAGACGATCCTACTCGAATGACCATTGCTTAGCCGAGCGCGATGGCTCAATCTCACTCAACAACCGCAAAATATAGCGCACAGCGCCCCTAAAGAAGTACTCACTTCAAAATAAAAGTAGTAGGAATTTATAAGTGGTAGGACCACGCTGTGGATAGTTTTCTGTCTACAGCCGTAGGCTGGTCCGTTCAGGGTAGTACCACACTGTCGCAGAAGATCGTCGTCTAAGTAATGACAATGTGCTATTGCACTTCGTTCGGTGAGCGAAAGAGCTGGATGCCCAATTGGGTTGGTTTGGGGATTGTAATGGTAAGCAGCGGCTTAGCTATAGCCTTGGTATAGTAAAGGTCTATGGGTAGCAGTGACACTTACCATCAGGTGCGCTGCTTGCTCGTTTGCCACCATAAGCAATAAAAATAAAAAATAATACTAACTACTTATAAACGGGAAACCGTTCCAGCCACCTATTTAGTTTTATAATATAAATTCCAAACTATGTCCAACATATCATTGTCAAAACAAAAATTAGATTCGCACCGTTCGGCTCATGGTCATTCGTCTATGTTAACAGCATACAAATGTCATCGGACGGGATTCGAATATGGGACCGTTGGCTGACTGCTAATGAAGTACAATTTTACGACCGGCGTCTCTTACATAATATGACGTAACGTATTACTTAGTTTTATTATAGTTGTACATCCATTTGAATAATTCGCATCGGTATTTATTAATTATAATTGTATTACATTTTTGTTATTATACTTTTTATTAAAAGGGGTCTACGCGTAAATGTGAGCAAAACCAAAATAATGGTAAATGGTCTTCGAAAGAGATGAAGCCAGAACAAATGTAAGAATAACAATAGGTAATGATGTACTAGAACAAGTGGATGAATTTGTATATCTTGGATGTGGATTTAGACGAGATGGAACCACTGATATAGAGCGAAGAGTGAATGCGGGTAATAGAGTGAACGGAGCGTTGGGACAAGTTCTCAGTAGCCACCACCTCAGCCAGAAGGCACGTGTAGCAATATATAACGCAATGCTTGTCCCAACATTAACATACGATATGTAGTCGGACATATTGCAAAAGCTCTTATATAGTTTTATGACAGGCCAGCCCGACGTCAACTTTCCTTGGATATGTAATTGTTCAATAGTTGGCCCATGATATAAAGCTTATAGTAATATTTTACGACATCCACGATCAAAGTAAGATAGTATTCGTAGCCGCTACCACAAAGCACATCATTATTCAATGGGGTTTTGTATATTTAAGACCAAAGAGTCAAAGATAAATATAAATAAAATAAATATGTAAATGCAGAGGTAGTGCTAAAATGTACCTACATACTCAATACTCCGCTACATACAGTCGTCTCTCATCCGTCTCTTTTGTCGCCCATATCATATATATATATACAGTACAGCAGTACAGCAGGTTATATCCATACAGTACAGCAGGTTTTATTAAGGTTTTGTATATTTTTCCCTTTAATTTGAGGGGTATCTGTGGTTGCATGTTGTACCCGCTATGTGACTCGTTCGCAACAATAAAAATAAAACTCACAATTAAATTTTATCTATATGGATGGCACATTATTTAATAAGAACAGACACACAATCCGTACATTATTATATCGAATATGTCAGTACGCGAAGCTATGTACATATATCTTATTTAAATGCCTCATAAGTAAATAAATGTTTTCTATACAAATTGTATGTGTTTTTTTTTATATGTTTAATTGTATAAGACACGTGTCTGCACGTGAGATTGATTTTAAATAAAATTTTATGCTACTGTTTATAGCAGTAAATCTGCAATTATTGACAATGTATTTGATTGGATTACTTGGAAAATTACAAATTACTGAAATTTAGCATTTAATATGCTTAATTATTTATAAATCCCGATTACGAAGCGAAAAATGATGTCACAAGCGGGATTCGAACCCGTATCTATTCGGAATCCGGCCCAATCGTACTGCCACTTACACCACCGTGAACTATTGTAGGACATTCAAACCTCGCTTCGTATTATATTTACGTCTTTAAAGAGACGTGTGCCATCTACCCGACGTTTACACATTGTATTGACTTAATACTTCAAACTTTGCAGTTAGATTTGTATTACACGACGACACAACTTTGTTATTCAAATTACTGAAATTTAGCATTTAATATGCTTAATTATTTATAAAAACCCGATTACGAAGCGAAAAAGGGTGAGTTTTGTTGTCAGTCGTTATTAAGCCTTTCGCTAGCTACTGCTGGACGTAGGCCTCCCTCATACTTCACCACAAAGATATACCAAGTTGTCGATCCACCTGGTAAAGGGATCTCCCACACTGTGTAGTCCGATATGCGGTTACCACTCGAAAAATTGTCTTCCCCATCGTGTTGTCAGGTAATTCACAGTAATTCACTCATCATCATTCACCTACTCTTATCCCTATTACTTGGGGTCGATACAATATGTACTCTTCTTTCATAGTACATATTGTAAAAGTTATTGGCAATAGTTTTATGACCGGCCGCCTACCAGACGTCAACCTTCCTTGGGAATGTAATTATGGACTAAACAGCATCAGATGGAGTTGGCCCAGGTCGTTATAAAGCTCTTAGTCGTCTTTTACGTCATCCACGAGCAAAGTAAGGGTTGGTAGTATTTTTAGCCGCTGCCACACAGCAAATTCCCTATAGCACAGTACTCGCATCGTATTATATTTATGTCTTTAAGGAGACGTGTGCCATCTACCCGACAATGTTTACACATAGTTACAGGCTTAATACTTCAAACTTTGCTGTTAGAATTGTACTAAACGATGACACAAGCCTGTTATTCAAGTTACTGAAATTTAGCATTTAATATGCTTGATTATTTATACAAACCC
The DNA here is from genome assembly GCA_905163515.2 of Lymantria monacha. Classification (NCBI taxonomy): domain Eukaryota; kingdom Metazoa; phylum Arthropoda; class Insecta; order Lepidoptera; family Erebidae; genus Lymantria; species Lymantria monacha. The sequence continues at coordinate 3,890,874 of LR991107.1, read as the reverse complement.
GATTATGAGCGAAAAATTATTGTCACAAGTGGGATTCGAACCCACACCTATTGGCAATCCATTCCAATGCACACGTCTTCTTAAAAGACGAACATATAATACGATGCTTAATACTTCAAACTTTGCAGTTAGAATTGTATTAAAACTATGAATGTCCTGCAATAGTTCACGGTGGTGTAATTGGACATGGACAGCACGATTTGAACGGATTTTCAATAGATGTGGGTTTGAATACCACTTGTGACAATAATTTTTCGCTCAAAATCGGATTTTTATAAATAATCAAGCATATTAAATGCTAAATTTCAGTATTTTGTATAGCACAGTACCTAATTCGATATAGCAGCAAAATTATAAAAAAAAATGAAATCTTATTTTTTTTAATACATTTGATGGTAGACGAGCTAGCAGCCTTCTTGATAATTAATTGCCGCTCATAGGCCCCTGCATCGTCAAAGGGACAGCCAGGTCAGTGCTTACCATAATGTGAAATCTGGTCTTTCAAGAAATTCTGATTAAAGTAATTTCAAGTTAATTTGGATAGGTATTTGATGGTGCTTATATTTTGCTTATACGTACATACTTATGAGATTATTGTACTAAGCTATTATACTGTATTTTAAGCTATGAATAAATTATTCTTACTTTTATAAACATAACTAGGTGAGAATATAATCTGCCACTTGCCTTCTTGCCAGTGAGTGTCTTAGAAGACCACTAAAGGACATAATATGAAGAACATAGATTATTATCTCAATGATATATGAAATATAGGTATAAGGATGTAAGTACCGGGGGAGACCGAGACTAACCTACCTAGACCAGATTGGTCACGTACCTACTGAAGGAAGGTGGAGTCAAGAGTCTACGAAACCGGCAAGCGTGTATGAAGAGAATTATGAATGTTGAGGAAGCGAGTGAAGTATGCAGAGATAGAGTTCTCTGGCACTCTGTTCTCTCTGCCTACCCTGCAAGGGATGGGCGTGATGATATGTATGTATGTATATATGAAATATTTACTATCATAATTATCATAGCAGTAGGATGATGCTGTTGACAGTTCTCTGTCTACAGCCGCGGGCCGGTCCGTCTGAGGCAGTACCACACTCTCGCAGAAGATCGACGTTTGAGTAATGGCAATGTGCTATTGTGCTTCGTTCGGTGAGCGAGAGAGCCGGCAGCCCAAGTGGGTGGGTTTAGGGTTTGTATTGGTAGGCAGCCTAGTCACCCTTGTAAAGGTCCTTGGGCGGCAGTAACACTTACCATCAGATGTGCTGCTTGCTCGTTTGCCACCATAAGCAATAAAAAAAATAAGTACATAATATCATCACCGACTAAGGCCTAGACCGCACTGTGTTTTTTCCCGGCAGCGGGTAACCGCAATAACCGCGAAGACACATATTACGATTATAAACGGCAAAACCACCCATGATTTTCACAGATTGAAAATGGATTTCAAAAGAGCAGTATGTATTGTATTCATCATTCTCCTACTCTTATCCCAATTACTTGGGGTCGATATAATATGTTCTCTTCTTTCATAGTACATATTGTAAAAGTTATTGAGAATAGTTTTATGACCGGCCGCCTGTCAGACTTCAAATCTCCTTGGGAATGTAATTGTTGATCAAACGGCATCAGATGGAGTTGGCCCAGGTCGTTATAAGGCTCTTAGACGTCTTATACGACATCCACGAGCAAAGTAAGGGGTGGTAGTATTCGTAACCGCTACCACACAGCTACTAGCCGTATGTATTGTATTACTAGCCAAAAAAAAACCGGCCGCGGTTAACGCATAGTGCACTTATTTTTATGGATTACATTTTTGCTACAGTTTTATACCGCGACAATTTTGTAACATTTCGTGGTTTTAAAATCAGTTGTGGCCGCTTGTATTCGGTTTTCTGTTTCATAAACTCACACGGTTAAAAACCGCTGCGGTTTAGCGGCAGTGCGGCCTATTCCTTAGAGACTATTCTACAGAAACCATTGCTAGAAGACTGGTCAACTGTAACAAATATTTAGATTATTTATTATATTGGTCGAATCATATATCAATCATCATCATCTATGCTCATATATGTTCCAATGTTGGGCTCGTGCTTCGTACAACGGGAGGGAATTTGATCTACTATACCATGGTCAGACGTAATGACATAGGATTTTGTTTCTTTTTTACTTGTCGTGCATAGATGTTATATGCGTTTTATATCCCTTACCCTTAATCATCTCTTATGATCACCCACGGGTAAGATAAGAGTAGTGAATTGAATCATCATCATCAATTATAATATTCAGTACTTACATAACTAATAATTTTAACTGATTTTTAATAATATAATAATAATTTTAACTTAATTCGTCACTACATGCAGTACCTACCTACTATATTCTCATAGAAAATCGCCCTTTAAGTGAGAGCGAAAGCTCAAACAAATACGGTAGACAGCGACTTGGCTGTGCCCTTAGTATTGCGGAATCGAATAAGCGGCAGCTACCACTTACCATAACGTGAGCTGCTTGTCTGCCATCAAAGGAAATAGATGTTTTTTTATTTATTCACCCTTTATATGAGCAGGCAATAGCCAGACGTACTGCCTTGTCTTACGTAAGTTATTTTCTTTATATATTATTTATCACATTTCTTCATATTATGTAGCCTTAATAACCACTGTCCATCAGTAAGTCAAGTCGTTAACATTAATTGGGCGCTAATAACCAAAATTATGATTTTAGGTAAACACGAAAATACACGTAAACCACTATTGTACCATATTCACTATGCTTCAGCACTTTAACTGTATCACATTCAGAGATGTACAAAATACCCTCCACAAAGTATCTGGCATAAAAAATGCAAGATACTTTTAAATTAAGTATTTCAGATACCAAATACAAAATACTTTTGAAAACAGTATCTGAAATACTAGATACAAAATAGGTTTCTTCTAAATACTTCTTAAGATGAAAATACTTTTGTAAGAAACCAAGACTTTATTTTAATGAGTTTAAGTTTATTTTTTCATAATTGACATTAATATTATTTACGAATAAATGGTGTTAATCACTGAAATGAAAGATATAGTTTCAAAACCCTCGAATGTGATTTTTGATACATTTTTACATTTTTGTACTAAAGGAAAGAGTTTTAAATTTTATTAACTATAAATCAATGCTTATTTTGACAAATTACTATTTATGGCAAATTTTAGTGAGTATTAGTGAGTTAAAAGAACCCGGTGGGGTTCTACATTTATCTCACTTAGTATCTAGCACAAAGACGTACCTGCGCTGATCGCTCATAATTACACCAACAATGTGCTTAGATGCGAGAACCTTCTCTAATAAAACTGATTTCTTTAATCACATCGAAAATCCACACGAGTGCATGATCGAAAATCACAGACGAATTGAAGCAGTCGCCATGTCACACATCACATCTGCTTTAGCAGTGCTTTTTAAAAAGCTTTACGCAGTGGGTCAACAGAAAAAAAATACAATATATTTGGATATATTTAGGTACTTTTTTAATGCAAATAGTAGCAAACGAACCTGATGGTAAGTGTCACTGCCGCCCATGGACCCTTACTATACTAATGGTATAGCTAGGTCGCTGCCTACCCTTACAATCCCTAAACCCACCCAGTTGGACTTCCGGCTCTGTCTTGAGCGAGAGAGCCGGAAGTCCGCTTCGGTGAGCCGAACGAAGCGTAATAGCATATTGCCATTACTCATACGTCGATCTTCTGCGAGAGTGTGGTACCTACTACACCGGACGGACCAGCCCGCGGCTGCAGACAGAGAACTGTATAATCATCATCATCATTCAGCCTGCCGCGATCCTCTACTGATCATAAGCCGGTCCCACAAATGATCCTTTATTTGTGCAGTATAGTACCGTAATTGCAGATCCTGCCAGACGGGTTAGTGATCGTGAGGGTGGTTTTAAACGGTTCTCAGGAAAGAGCTGATATGTTGTTTATTACCGGTGTGTCGATGGAAATGATCCCAATATGGTAACCCGCCTTACCAGTCACAGATATCAAAGAATTGGTGGTCGAACTAATAGCGATGGGGAGGGAATACGGTGAGTTATGGAGCCGCACGCCACCCTTCCGTCGCGTCATCAGACCAGACATATGTATGACAAAAAAAAACTCCTCGTTAATCCTTAGCTAATTTTTACGATTCCTTCGTTTAATTAAGGGCTGGTTACAATTGTATTGCACGCCTCATAAGCGAAGCGTTGAGGTCTTGCTCTACTCTCGATATACGAAAATCAAGCACTTTTCAAACCTAAAAATCATTGTATTTTCTCACACTGCACTTATAGGATAATATTATCATACATATGTCAAGAAAAAACATTCGTTTAAACGTATTTGATATTTTTGCACGCCTCATAAGCGAAGCGTTAAGGTCTTGCTCTACTCTCGACATATGAAAATCAAGCACTTTTCAAACATAAAAATGATTGTAATTTTCTCACATTGCACTTATAGAATAATATTATAATACATATGTCAAGAAAAAACATTCGTTTAAACGTATTTGATATTTTTAAAAAGCAATTATTTTGTTTAAAGTAAGAAAATAGTTGATTAAAAAAAATATTCGAAGACGTCGGAGAAAATATTTTGTATCTGGCAGGATTACGACCGTAAAAATGAATGTATCGAAGTTTTTCTTTTATTAAAAGCTTCATAATCGCAATGCGCTGTTTCCTTTTGAAAATGGCTTGGTAATTCTTTGTTGTTCAATTGCAATTAATAAAAAACTAAACTGCTTAGTCTTTAGTGTGTGTATACGTTATGAAAATTGGGTTCGTTTACATTTTTTTGTTTGTCCATTCGGACAGGCAAAGGAAATAAATCCCATTCAGCCTATACAGTTATGTTTAGCTCTACGTCGAGAATGGCACGAAATGAATTGATGAAGAAAAGAAATACTATTGAATAGTATTTCTTTTCTTTCATTACAAGCTTATATTTAGTTTCACCTGTCCCGTTGTGTATAATCAAATCTTGCAAGTTAAATTTGATCCTCTTCCTGGTTTCCGATAGAGTTGAAATTTAGCATGCATATATATATCGGATGACAATGCAATTTTATTGTGACATAGAGCTGATCTGATTATGAACCTGGAAGCTGGCCATAGGAACTCCGTAATTAAACAACGCAACCCTTTCGAGTTTGGGCTCATTTGATTTGTCTTGACAAGTACTTTGATACTATATGCTAACCAGGGTCTGACGATGGACCTGGAAGCCGGCCATAGGAACTCCGTGATTAAACGACGCAACTCCATCGAAATTGGGCTTATTTGATTCGTCTTGGCGAGTACTTTGATACTATATGGAAACCAGGGTCTGACCATGGACCTGGAAGCTGGCCATAGGAACTCCGTGATTAAACGACGCAACTCCATCGAAATTGAGCTTATTTGATTCGTCTTGGCGAGTACTTTGATACTATATGGAAACCAGGGTCTGACCATGGACCTGGAAGCTATCCATAGGAACTCCGTAATTAAACGACGCAACCTCATCAAGTTTAGACTCGTTTGATTTGTCTTGTCGAGTACTTTGATACTATATGGTAACTAGGGTCTGACAATGGACCTGGAAGCTAGCCATAGGAACTCCGTAATTAAACAACGCAACCCCATCGAAATTGGGCTTATTTGATTCGTCTTTGCGAGTACTTTAATACTATATGGAAACCAGGGTCTGATCATGGACCTGGAAGCTAGCCATAGGAACTCCGTAATTAAACGACGCAACCTTATCGAGTTTAGGCTCGTTTGATTTGTCTTGTCGGTTACTTTGATACTATATGGTAACTAGGGTCTGACGATCGACCTGGAAGCAGGCCATAGGAACTCCGTAATTAAACGACGCAACTCCATCGAGTTTGGACTCGTTTGATTCGTCTTGACGAGTACTTTGATACTATATGGTAACCAGGGTCTGATGTTGGACCTGGAAGCTGGCCATAGGAAAAAGAAGGTGCTAAATGTTCTTAATCATACCATCAAAATGTAACACGCTTTTATTTATAAAATTGGGACTGTGATAGAAACGGGAAGATTTAATAATTATGGTGTAAAGTTTTAGTGTTAAAAATATAGAATTATGTACGATATGGAATTATTTTGTAGTAGACGAAGAAGCTTAATTATCGTTAAAGGCTACAATGAACTTATAAAGTGTTATATGTCTTATTAGAGTTCATTTATTTTTAACTTTTTATTTTATTTTATTAGCAAATAATAAAAGCTTGTTTATAAAAAAGGCTTTTTTCTTTAATTTTATTTTTATTTCTGGCATTGACTAATAGTAAATGATAAATAATATAAAAATTATGGGGCGTGCACTTTTGGATTTTCCAAATTATTTTTATCTCGTCGCTACGAGGGCAAAGGTATCGCATGGTACTATAGTAAGAAAACCATGTTTTTTCTACAAAAAATTGTTAAATTGTGTTTCTATTTTTGAGTTGTAAATAATCAAATTATATTACTACCTAAATATGTACTGTACGAATTTTTACATTGTTCGTGGGTAGCATAAAAGACGAGGTTTATATCTACCTGGGCCAACTGCACCTGATACCTTTTGATCAACAATTACATTCCCAAGGAGGATTGACGTCAGGCAGTCGGTCAGTCATAAAACTTGCTACTAACTTTTGCAATATGTGCAATGGAATAGCAAATAGAATAATTACATATTGCGTCATTATCGAATATTTAGTTAAGAGAGCTTTTTTGCAGAGTGTAGGTATTTTTCGGTTTAATCAACAAAATTATATTAGTTACAAAACAAAATCATATGTGTAGTCTTTTTTTATGGATTCTATCGCCTTTGTATTTGATTTTTAATTTCCCGACGCGACGTTTCGAACACTTTACAGTGATCATGGTCCTGGGCGGACTGAGGTGTCTTACGTCCAATATGTCATTGTTATTACAGAAATTTATATCTACCCGCTACAGTATCAGTTATTAAGAGTTTGACCCACATTTTAATACAAATTTATTGTCAGTCAGTCATTGTCAGACAAAAAGAAAATCGAAATGTAAAAATTTGACTGATCATAAACAATATATGTATGTAATTTTAATGATCATTATTTTATATTAAACATTTAATTTATGATAATTATTATGTTGTGGCAATTTAATACACTATAGTCTATCTAATCTAAGAAGTGCACTTTGACAGCTTCTTCTTCTTCTTATTTTTATGTATTGGCAATCAGCTACTTAAATGAGCCATTGTTGCCAGTGTCGAGTTATAATTATCTTCAAGTTTTTAGTGTCTTCAGATTAGTCATTTGTCCGTCAGTAAGTCAAATTGTCGCCATCAACAGTGCTATGGCCACACTGTTAATGGTATCTTGTGAGAATTTTGATGAAAAACGAAAACATTGTAAAGCACTTTTATATGATATTCACTACATCTCAGCAATTCCGTCACATCACATTACATAAAATGCCATCAAAATTATCTAATATAACACGTTAAAACACTAAGATATCGAATATAATACAAGAGCACCACATGACGTTTTAGATTCGCACCAAAAACTCCACTTTGACAGCTGTCGGAGTAAGTTGTCTAGGTATGTGAACCAAATAATCGCTATCAAAAATATCCGATTTTAGTGAGAAATTGATATTGATTCTTTTTAATTAATAATCGGTTTATTTTTTATTTTTCAAAAAGGTGATGAATAAATTAAGTGCTAAATTAATACTGAACAAATTTAATTATTTCAGCGTAAAATCTATTCGTTATATTTAGTAGGATTAGTTTAAATAAAAAAAAAACTGGATTTGAAAGTAGCTATTTATTAAAAATCACTACTATTACTTGAATTATCATCGTCGCGAACATTGATTGGTAAGTATTTCTTTGTCAATACATTTGTCGAAATGTACATCTCTATCAAAATCTTTATTCGATTAATTATATTATTCTAATATTTTTACCGATTATTTGGATATTCGTGAATTGGAAGTTGTCAAGCACTACGGTATAGAACGTGATGACGTGACATTTTTAGATCGTCAATAACAATTACTATTTACCATGTTATTTTAATTTTAAATTAGTTTTACGAGTTTCATCATTAGATTATTGTACAAGAAAGTCACCCGCAACGTTAATTATGTAAATAACTTAATAATTTATTAAAATTTCCGATGTATTGTTTACAATCATGTGTAGACGTTTGACCAAGGTTATTGTGTATTAAAAATGCAAAACTTTAAAATGTACTTCTTAGATTAGATGAACTATAGTTTGAAAATCTAAAAAAAACATAAGTCCAGTGACTATGATCACTGTAAAGTGTTCGAAACGTCGAAAAATTAAAAATCAAATACAAACGCGATAGAATCCGTAAAAATAGTTTTATTTAACATACATACATACATATCATCACGCCATATCCCTTGTAGGGTAGGCAGAGAGAACATAGTGCCAGAGAACTCTATCCTTGCATACTTCACTCGCTTCCTCAACATTCATAATTCTCTTCATACACGCTCGCCGATTTCAGAGACTCTTGACTCCACCTTCCTTCAGTACATGACCGATCTGGTCTAGGTAGGTTAGTCTCGGTCTCCCCCGGTACCTACATCCTTCCACTTTCGCATTGTATATCTTCTTAACCAGACGTTCGTTCGGCATATTTAAAATGTGTAATTAAGTTTTAATTAAAACACGTAAACATGAGAAATCATTATATGTGTAGTCTTTGAAATTACACTATGAATAATACTGATCTAGAGATATAATAAACTAGCTACGCCAGAAGTTGCGTTTGCTATCTTTAAGTACCATCATCATCTAAGCTCACACGTCCTACGTTGGGCTCGAACCTGCTCCGTAATAGGAGGGAAATTGACCTACTATACCACGCTGGTCAGACGTGTTGGTATTGGGTTTTATTTCATATTTTCTTTCTCTCGTATATATGTTATCTAATGTGTAGAGTAGTATCAGATCAAGGTATCGATACTTTTGAGTACTCATAAACTTGCAATACACGAAGTAAACTAGAGAGTATTGCCATACTTTAAACAATGGAGGCGTATTTACAATGAGGAAATACTAAGGTCGTGTCGTGTACCTCGTTCTTTTTTTTACGCCGTGCGGGTGAGTCACTGCCTATACGATACCATAGTAGTAGTATCGATACCATATGAGTACTCAGTAGTATCGATTTATCCCTATCGATACCAGTACTCAGTATCGAATGTTAGTACTACAAGTAGTAGTATCGATTGGAGAGTATCGATACCATATGCGTACTCGGTAGTATCGATTCGTCCCTACTACTGTATCCCTAAATTGCCTTTTATGGCATCTACGGACAAGGAAAGAGGGTGGTGAATTGTATTCTTACTCCGTCATCACACGCAAATAGTTTATAATTAAGTACCAATTTCGCCTCATAGTATTAATAACAATAGTATCAACATAACATTCAGAATAAACGATTATTGTTATCTTGGCAGTTGCCATGACAACGGCAACCATGCAGAACTCATGATGCTCAATGTTCCATTGTTATAAACCGATGTACTAACATTTATAAACAACGTTCCTATTTATCGTTCAGATTTCTCCCCTAATAGGTGAACTGACATTATAAAGGTCGCAGGAAAACGTTGGATGACCGCAGTGAGCCGTGTGTGGTCGCAGGGAACCGTGATATTCTCGTGGGGAGGCCTATGCCCAACCGTGGACCTCTACATGTTGATGGTATATTATTTACTGACCACGGACCTCAAGGACTCGATGCATGTGGTTAACACAATAGCAAAGGAGAGGAAATACGGTGAGGTTTGGGGCCGCTGCTCTTTCGTCACCTCGGACGCATCAATCATGTTGCCAGAACATAGTTTGTCAATAAAAAAGTGAAAAAAAAAACTAAAGGGTTTTATATTATACATATTATCATCAACATCCTGCTCTTATCCCAATTACTTGTGCATATTGCAAAAGTGATTGCCAATAATTTTATGACCGGCCGCCTGCCTGACGTAGACCCGTCTTGGGAATGTAATTGTTGACTAAACGGCATCGGGTGAAGATAGCCCAGGTTGATATAAAACTCTTAGTCGTCTTTTACGAGATCCAAGAGCAAAGTAAGAGATGGTAGTATTCATAGACGCTATCACACACCACTAGGGTTGCCAAATTTTTTTAAGCGAAATACAGTATTTTTCAAAATAAGCTATAAAAAAATATAGTATTTTATGGAAAATTAGATTGGTAGTGGTAGGACCACGCTGTTGACAGTTCTCTGTCTGCAGCCGTGGGCCGGTCCGTCCGGGGTAGTACCACACTCTCGCAGAAGATCGACGTCTGAGTAATGGCAATGTGCTATTGCGTTTCGTTCGGTGTCTGAGAGAGCCGGAAGACCAACTGGGTGGGTTAGTATAGTAAAGGTCCATGGGCGGCAGTAACACTTACCATCAGGTGTGCTTGCTCGTTTGCCACCGAAATAAATAAAAAAAAAAATTAGACAAATATATATTTTTTGCTCATATATTTTTCTTAAAACTATATTTTTTGCACTTCATGCATTTTAGAACAATGTTTTGTCTGAAATAAAACTTCATAATATATGCTTTATTACATTCAATTTTTAGATTATTGTAAACGTACCTTCCACCCCTACACATATTCTTAAGCTATTAATAGTTTTATAATATAGACTTACTTCTGCTGCGCGATTATACCCGCGTAAAAAGTGAATTTTACAATAAAAAAAGAAATTCTAAATTACCGACATTACCATCATAAAATTTTTTGCATGTTAATAGGAAATATGCACGTGACTCCAAAATGAACAAAATATTTTTATTTGTAATCTTAATTGCTTAAAAAACATACCTGATATATATACTCCTTACTACTATACTACTGGCACAATAATTCTATTATATTTTTATATATAATTTATATGTCATTACTATGGAGATTTTCTAACAAGCTAATTGTAATTCTTAAAGTTGATTAAAACCAAGTTTCCTTATGGTTTGTCGTTTAATGTATCAATTTTAATCAACTTTAAGAATTACAATTAGCTTGTTAGAAAATCTCCATAGTAATGACATATAAATTATGTATATTATATATAAAAATATAATAGAATTATTGTGCCAGTAGTATAGTAGTAAGGAGTATACATATCATTCAACCCCTCTACATTTTGTTAGCAGATAAGGATTTATGTGACGTAATTGTTTAGATGCCGAGGTGGTTTTCTTGATCTTTCTGACCTTCTTGGTACAGCAACTTCAATCTCAACTGAATTCTCTTGCTGAGACTCGCTGACTGGCTCTAAATTTGATTGTTCAGAAGTGCTTTGATCTGTCAGAACCGAGTCTCTCACTGCTATTGATGACCAAGAAATATTTACTGTCGAAACAGATGCTTAAGAATTCGCTTTAGCAGCTACCTTATCACAAAAGCGACGACCGGTAGCATTTTTTTCGCGAACACAGATTCAGAACGTAGACAATCTTCTATTGAAAAAGAAGCAGGAGCCATCGTTGAAAGTGTTAGCAAGTGGAGACATTTTCTAATTGGTAGACATTTTAATTTAATCACTGATCAACGATCTGTGGCATTTATGTTCAACAGCAATCATAGTAGTAAAATTAAGAACGAGAAAATAGAGTGCTGGCGTCTTGAATTATCCTGTTTCAAATTTGACATTTTATATCGACCTGGCGCCGAAAATATAGTCGCAGACGCATTATCTCGTGTTTGTGCTCACATGAATATTGATAAACTGCGGGCATTACATAATGATCTATGCCATCCAGGGATTGTTAGGATGATCCATTGGATACGTGCTAAGAATTTACCATATTCTGTGGAGGAGGTAAAAGCAATGACAGCTTCTTGCAGGGTATGCGCTGAAATAAAACCACGATTTTGGCAATCTAAAGGACAATTAATTAAAGCTATTGCATATGTATGCATTATAGATAAATGGGAGCATGTTTTACCTTTAGCTCTACACTCGATCCGTTCACTTCTATGTACATCCATAAATGAAACGCCTCATGAAAGGCTTTTCAATTATTCGAGGCGATCCGCGAACGGAAACTCTGTGCCGTCCTGGTTAGTTCCAGGACCAATTTTATGTAGAAAGAATGTGCGTAATAAAAACGATCCGTACGTGGAAGAGGTAGAACTTCTACAGAGTAACCCATATTAGTCATTTATTCGACATAGCGATGGTCGAGAGTCTACAGTCTCAAATAGAAAACTGGCACCGCTTCCTGACAAGGAGAATATTATAGATAGTGAAACTTCTACTTCACCGGTTCTGACAGATCAAAGCACTTCTGAACAATCAAATTTAGAGTCAGTCAGCGAGTCTCAGCAAGAGAATTCTGCTGCGGAGAATGCTGTTTAAGATTGTATTAAGTGTAGGACTGCATTGTCTCAGTAATCTATAAGATGCTGTGGACAGGTTTCCTCGAGTTCGTTTTTATAATTACACCTATAGAAAATTGTGCTTAAAAATCGTTAATAACAACGTCATAAGGATGGCTTGAATTTAAAATTATTGTAAGATGCTTAAAATTCACATCTCGTGATATTAGACAGCAATCCGGGTATCGTTAACTAATAGTTTTGCTAAATTGAAATTAACTAGAAAGACAACACCATTACGATTAGTACCTACCTAATAATTTAAATATTGAAAATATAATGAGATTAATTCACAAAAACTAGTCGTATCCGATATGAATGAATAAACCTCTCAAAACGGCGTGATAGCGATGCAATACCTACGAAATTACTCAATAGCAATATTACAAGCTACAATGCAAAACAAAAATATGATTCATGATTTCTCTGGGTGAATCATAAGTAATAAGCAGCTAATAGTGTCATCTAGCGGACAACTTCCTAAGCGCTTAACCTAAAAAATAGTGAAAGTTGGCATGATTCATATTCAATCTTGTCGGTTTATTTTACCTTCTACAGATTATAGATGGCAGTCACAGTAAGAAACGAAAAGATCTAAAATTTCATTTATACTACTATAAAGAACAAAACTAAATTTTCTTTATAGAGCATTTTGTAATTTTAATGCTCAATAAAATACATTTAATCCAATATATTTTTAAGAATGTCTGTTATATATTAATAAACAACAAATGTGGCTGTATGGAATATGGACCTTTGCATTATTTGAAGTACAAATCTTCTATTGCACAAAAAAATTAAAAAAAATGTGTGAGGTAGCGAGAAATGGCGTCGCAAGTTGTTTTTTATTCGTAATCAATGTGTTTCTAATTGTTGTACATGATTCTCGAAGTTATACGTGTTGTTAAGATAATGCATAATAGTTTCGTTAATGTTTAATTGACCAACAGTGGTTATATTGTCGGGATTTCATCTTTGCTATCGGACAATGGCGTCGTCGAGTGAAGCGAGAGTTACCCATGTAAAAGTTAGTGAAAATCATGATTTTGCTGACGACTACTGCAGTACTAGTAGTTCTAAAGATGCCGGTGAACACAATAAACGTCGTCGTGTAACATGTGAAGGTAAAAAACTGTCTCATCAAGAATATGGGACAAGTATGTCAACGGGGCCCAAACATACATCATCTTTAGAATCCAAAGGTAATAATCTGTTCTATATTTACTCAGCAATCTCGTTCATGTACTTTCAGATTATTCAACGATGTTGCTTTATTTGTTTCACGTGTTAAGTCTTGCAATATTTTGGTGGGAAACATGGTAACCTCTCGTTTGTTGAATTACATCATTACAACAGAGGTCGTAAGTGTTTATAAACATAACGCATGTATTTTATACAACAATAATATATTTTTACGCGTATATATGAAATAATCCGTGCGTATAAATCATAAAAGCTTGATAAAATAAGGTTTTATAATACTTTTAGGTATAACTTGCATCATAGAATGACCTTGCGTCAGCGAGCTGTACTTTCTATTTGCAGTAGGTAATAACTGTACATTGCATTTTTGACCACTATTTACTATAAGATGTCACATTATATTTATTTTTTTGAACTAATTTCTTTACACAGATTTGCTTCTGTTAATCACAGAGTTCATTTCTTATGTTGTACATCTCACATTCTTTCTTTTTACTAGGCAGCTTTGAATTGATGTTTAATTTGTGAAAAGAATTGGCATATATTTTACAAGTTTTACATATACTGCCATGATTATTCTCCCAATTTTAGTCAGTAGTAGGCAGTATTTATAATTACAGGGCAAAGTATTAAAATTAATCTTTAATTATTGTAATTATTCGATAATAGACATATTATACATATTATTTAATAGAATTACATGTTTATTATTTCATATATTATTACCCATTAGGTATTTATAATTATTTAAAATTTAGTTTTACATATGTAATAATTGTATGTGGGTAGAATACCCACTTATTTTACCATGAGAATTGTAAGAATTGGCTGATAGGTCATCAGAAGAAGGCCTATTCTTCTGGTGAGTATTTTCAACAACCTGATTCTGAAGTGTGGCATGCAATTATATGAATATCCTTCTACAGGATACCCATATTGAAGATTGAATGTTGATATGCTGATACATAGATAAATATTTATATTTTCTACTTCCCATCATCATCATTCTACTGCTTTTATTCTCATTACTCCTCTTCCGTCATACATATTGTAAAAGTTATTGGCAATAGTTTTAAGATGGCCTGCCTGACGTTAACTCTTCTTGGGAATGTGATTGTTGACTAAACAACATTAGGTGGACTTGGCTGAAGTCTTGACTTGTTGTAAGACTTTTACGACATCCAGAAGCAAATTAATGTTTGGTAGTATTCATAGTCCCTACTACACAGCTGGCATGGCAGCATTTCTTTAACTTCCAATATATTGTATTCATCTCATCTCAGCTCATATATATCCCACTGTTGGGTTAGAGCCTCCTCCATAATGGGAGGGAAACTGACTTACTATACCATGCTGATCAGACGTGTTGGTATAGAGTTTTGTTACGAGTTTTCTTTCTCTTGCATAGATGTTATATGCATTTTTATATCCCTTAGTCGTCTCTTACGATC
Source organism: Lymantria monacha (assembly GCA_905163515.2). Classification (NCBI taxonomy): domain Eukaryota; kingdom Metazoa; phylum Arthropoda; class Insecta; order Lepidoptera; family Erebidae; genus Lymantria; species Lymantria monacha. The sequence goes on along the minus strand of LR991107.1, from coordinate 3,875,750 downwards.
ACCCACAGGTAAGATAGGGAGTGGTGATTTGTATTCTTACTCCGTCACCATACAGACAAATATATTGTATTATTTTGATATTATTGTACACTCGTGAGAAACCCTCATATGTTTTACAGCATATTAGGCAGCTTGAGAGAAATTCTATATCTTGAAACAATCTTTTTTTGTTTTAAACTATGAAATTCAAACTACTAAGAAACTGATCTCTTTATATTAAAGAATCCTGATGGGGTTGGGGAAGATTTTTAACTCATAGTATCATTTCAGTGTTGTTATGAAAAAAATCAACAGTTTAATTTTGTAGGGTTTATAATTTGGCTATGGGCTCTGATTTCCTTTACAGGAATGTTTTTGATTATGAATTTTATTTAAAATATTTGGGAAATAAACTATTATTCAACTGATCAATTCTGTTATTTACCATACTTTTTAGTTTATTAGTTAAATTTATATTTAACTTTCATAATATGTTTATACATATGTGGTGATGGTTTAAGAATACAATATGTCAGCACCTCTTATTTTGTTATTGAATTCATAAAAAACTCAACCAAACAACCTGAGAAATCCTACAACCTAAGAAACTAAATCTGAGAAATGCATCTGGAAAATATTTAAAAATGTGATATATTTAAATATTTTCTAGATGCCTTTCTAGACATTTTACATGCTTTTTACATCATCATCATCATCATTATCCTGCTCTTATCCCAAAGATTTGAGGTTGACACAATGTCTTCTCCTTCCATACAATTCTATCAGACATCATCTCTGTGGTCACTCCCTATCTATACATATACTTCACACAATCTATTAGTTATCTTTTCTCTGGTCCTCCATTACCTTTAAAAACTGTCAAATTTCATATTTAAAGCTTTCGTCATATTATTTTTATCCTGTCAAGATTAAAGTCCATCCCACTACAATTCCTGGTTATTTGTAGGCTCGTGGATTTTTCTAGAATGTTTATGTTGTTTAATGCTGTGTTTAAATCATTGATGATAATCTTCCTAAAGTTCTGCTTTAAGGCCATATTAGTGGAATCAATATTTTGTAGATTTCCTTAACATATCTCTGGCACAAAATTGCTGATTTATCAGCTGCTATGGCGACAATCTCCTACTCATTCTATCCAACAATACAGACAGACATTAGCGAAATGAGTCTCAACTTAGTACTTGCATGCGACATATGAAATCGAATTAATTATGCGTTCCATTTATTTTGCCTCCTATCTCACACATTGCACAGGTGAAATCTGTCAAAATCTTAGTAATTTTATTTTAAATTGTTGTGGTTTTCCACGTGGGTACACTAAGAATGAAATTCACTCCTTCATTTGTCGGCAGGTGTTGTAAAAGACAACTAAGGGATGTGATCAGACGTTCAGCTATGATCAGACTTTTACTTTAGTTCCCTTTTACTTTAGGGTTTAACTTTTTATTTTCCTTCTCTTGGACATATGTCAAGGAAAACAAAAAGTAAAACCCTGTAGGTACCAACCTATTTGACCAGTGTGTTATAGTAAGTCAATTTTCATCCTATTTCGGAGGAGGTTCATGCCCATTGGTGGGACATTTATGAGTTAAGATGATGATGTACATGTGGGTCCCAAGATAATTAAAGAATTGCCCCAGAAATCTTAAAATCAAATCACTGTACAGAAATCTCAAAATCAAAGCATTGCAGAAAATCATTGTGAATGTTTCTTATTAGGTGTATATAATATCCATGGGTTTTATAATATCCAAGATTTAGTACCTTTTTATTTAAGTAGAGAGATAAAACATTCATATTATTAACTCATGAGTAAATTAATTTTCTGTGTGGTGTTGGAGTAGGAATACAATTTTATCTGTAGTTTAGCATAAAAGACAACTAAATTAGCATATTATTATGCTGCTATTGAAATGTACCAACCCAATCTTACTGACCAGAGTGTTATAATAATCCTCGGCCCAAGCTCGAAATTGGGATAACCCATGACTCGATTCAAGATTCACAATATTTAGCAGTAAAGGAAAATGTGTTTGAAAATATGACGCTTATATATTCTGTCTTTAAAATAATAAAACCTACATTTTATTTTGTTTAACTAATTAGGCAGGTATTACCATTTGTAATCCTTTTACTTTAATTAAAAATAAATATTATGTTGCTTAAATAATTTGCATTGTGCGTGCAGGACCGGGCAGACTCGCACGGGTCGAAACGAGTCAAATATGTTATTTTCTAATTTTAATAAAATTACGCCATTTCCGTATTTGTCGAATAGTAGATAGAATATTCGTTTTTTAATCGTTCTTCTTTATTTTTCTTTTTAAAGAACACCCTGAACTAAGAAAGTGATCTTTGTATTGCAGGGGAGTTTACAAACATATAATTAACGCAGACAAATTACTCCCAGACCTGAGGGGGCACACTTAAAACATTACTTATTTTTACTGACCGTCGCGCCGCCTACAGGTTGTTTGTACAAACTTAACGGCTGCCATTTTGTCCTGTATGTCAAACGTTTGACAACTGAGAATTATTATTTTTTGTTCCTAGCGTAGGTACTTATTGTCATCAATCTATTTACGGTTATTGATGTACTTTCTGAAAATTATCTCAATTTTCATTGTTAAGCTGATATTATTATTGCTTCGTTATCAGCTGATATATTTTTTTTATATTTCAGGGTAGCTTTCATAGTAAAAGAAAATTCTATATAATTACACATACACATGTAGATATGTATATATATCACTTCAACTTTAGTTCACCGCGTAAACTCTGGGTAGCAGCACCTTCCATACATGCATATTTTATCATGGAGTTGCCACTCTTTTTCAGTTTAATAACTTTACTCTTTGTCCCAGACTTAAAACAAAAGTTTGTAGATCGCATAGTATTGCACTGCGTGAGTGCACAATATCTCAAAACTTAGAATTAAATCACTTAAAATCTCAGTATACAATTTATGAGATGAAATAATGATGACTTGTAAATTCTAGTGTCATTACCATCATCATCATCTTGGCTCATATGTTACACTGCTGGGTTCCAACTCCAACCTTTCCACAAGAAGTGGTAAATTGACCTACTATACTATATTGGTCAGACAGATTAATATCGGGTTTTTATTTTCAATTTCCCTTCATTTAGATGTTATAAGCATATTAAGTATATTCTGGGTCGTTTCTTACGATCACCCACGTGTCAGATAGGGGATGGTGAATTGTATTCGTACTCCATAACCACGAACGAAAACTCTTGTTTCGTTTTTATTATCATCTTCTCGTTAAAATTTTCTACACCTATGTATACACTGATGACGATATATAGGAATATACCCATCACACACATTGTTTACATTTTTTTTTACCAAAACTCTCGGTGACCATCTGTAGTATACGCCAAGACCCCCGTCCGTAGTATACGCCAAGACGAGAGGTTTTCACATAGCACTTTAATATTGTTTTAAATATTTATGAAAGTGAAAGGATGTAGGTACCGGGGGAGACCGAGACTCACCTACCTAGACCAGATTGGTCACGTACTGAAGGAAAGTGGAGTTAAGAGTCACCGAAACCGGCGAGCGTGTATGAAGAGAATTATGACTGTTGAGGAAGCGAGTGAAGTATGCAAGGATAGAGTTCTCTGGCACTCTGTTCTCTCTGCCTACCCTGAAAGAGATATGGCGTGATGATATGTATGTGTATGTACATATTTACATATTTTTTTGGAAAATTGAAAAAGCTTATATGCATGAATTTAGATGGACTACATGACAAAGACCAAACCCAATCTTCTGCTCTTATAAACGTGGTAATTTTAAAGATCATATAGTTCACGTAATTTGTGTAGGTATGTTGCTTATCGGCAGGTACTGCACTTCATTCACTAAAATGCTTTATTAACATTATAAATAGATGCCTTTAGTGCTTCTTAATTTTTTGTAATGGCAATCAGCTATTAATACGAGTCCATTGTTGCCAATGTCGAGTTTATCTATTAATCATCACCTTGTTGAACATCATCAAAATAAATTCTGTACCAATCCGTCTGACTAGCGCAGTCATCATTCATCATTCCCACTCTTATCCCAATTACTTGGGGTCGATACAATATGTACTCTTGTTTTATAGTACATATTGTATAAGTTATTGGCAATAGTTTTATGACCGGCCGCCTGCCAGACGTCAACCCTCCTTGGGAATGTAATTGTTGACCAAACGGCATCAGATGGAGTTAGCCCAGGTCGTTATAAAGCTCTTAGTCGTCTTTTATGACGGCCACGAGCAAAGTAAGGATTGGTAGTATTCGTAGCCGCTACCCAAAGAGTAAAGTTATTAAATTGAAAAAGAGTGGCAACTCGATGATAAAATATGCATCTATGGAAAGTGCTGCTACCCAGAGTTTAAGCGGTGAACTAAAGTTGAAGTAATATATATACATATCTACATGTGTATGTGTAATTACATAGAATTTTCTTTTACTATGAAAGCTACCCTGAAATATAAAAAAAACATATCAGCTGATAACTAAACAATAATAATATCAGCTTAACAATGAAACTTGAGATAATTTTCAGAAAGAATATCGATAACCGAAATAGATTGATGACAATAAGTACCTACGCTAGGAACAAAAAATAACAATTCTCAGTTGTCAAACGTTTGACAGACAGGACAAAATGGCAGCAGTAAAGTTTGTACAACCAATCTGTAGGCGGCGCGACGGTCAGTAAAAATAAGTAATGTTTTAAGTGTGCCCCCCCAGCCGCTACCCCACAGCTGACTAGCGTAGTATAATCAACAATTTGTTTCTATTGTAAAGAAAGCCCAAGATCAGCAGCGGATATGGAGCTGTGATAATGATGTTTTTTTTTTTCTATAAGACAACAATTCTGCACTAAGGAAATAATCTTTGTATTGCGGGGGACTTTACAAATATATTGTTAATGCAGACAAATTACACTCAAACTCGGAGCAACAGTTTGTGGATCGCACAAAGTGTTGTTCTGAGGGGGAATCGAGTCCGTGACACTTAGCCACAATGCCATCTGTGTGGTCAAAAATTCATCATCATCATCATTATCACAGCCCATATATGTCCCACGGTTGGGCTCGGGCCTCCTCCGTAATGAGAGGGAAATTAACCTACTATACCGCGTTGGTCAGACGTGTTGGTATAGGGTTTTCTTTCGAGTTTTCCTTCTCTTGCATAGATGTTATATGCGTTTTATATCCCTTAGTCGTCTCGTACGATCACCCACGGGTAAGATATGGGGTGGTGAATAGTATTCTTACTCCGTCACCACACGGAAAACGGTCAATAATTAATATAGTGTAATCAATAATATCTTATTCTATACATATCATCATCATTCTCTTGCTCTTATCACAATTACTTGGAGTCGACACAATATATCTCTTCTACCGCACATATTGCAAAAGTTATTGACAACAGTTTTACGATCGACGGCCTGCCTGACGTCAGCCTTCCTTGGGAATGTAATTGTTAACCAAACGGTATCAGGTGGAATTGGCACAGGTCGATATAAAGATCTTAGTCGTCTTTTATGACATCCACGAACAAAGTAAGGATTTGTAGTATTCGTAGTTTCTACCACACAGCAGAATATCTTTTTCTATACATCATTATTCTCCTTTTCTCATCCCAACTACTTGGGATCGATATAATATGTACTCTTCTTTCATTGCACATATTGTAAAAGTTATTGGCAATAGTTTTATGATCGTCCACCTGCCAGACGTCAACCCTTCTTGAGAATGTAATTGTTGACCAAACGGCATCAGATGGAGTTGGTCTAGGTCAGGAGACGGCAACCTGCGGCTCGCGAGCCACACGCGGCTCTTTGGATGTAAATTTGCGGCTCTTTATACGCAAAAAAATATTTTATAACGAAAACATTTAAAAATGGTACTGAATTGATTAACGAGAATTAGGCACAAATTGTGTTAACAAAAAAAAAAAATTGTGGCTCTTTAACTTTATGATTTTATGAATTCTAATTTTTGGCTCTTCCGATTCAAAAGGTTGCTGTCCCCTGGTCTAGGTCATTATAAGGCTCTTAGTCGTCTTTTACGCCATCCACGAGCAAAGTAAGGGTTGATAATATTCATAGCCGCTACCACACAGCAATATTTTTTTCTATACATGTATGTATATAAAAACTCGACAGAATTACTTGTATAAATAAGTTTACTAGTAACTGATATATTTAGATATTTAAGTTCACTATAAAGACTATCTATTGTCTCTAACTAGATAATTATGATAATACTACACTATAATGCATTTCGGTATGCAATAAAAGCTATTGTTTGAATTTACACCACAGTTCATGAAATAAACATTTTAATTAATGCTTAGTATAAAAGATTGTTATATTTGAAATTATTGTATTGTCTTTGTATAATAAATATACGTGGTTTTGCCGGGAATGTGAAAATGTTTTTTTTTTTATTGCTTATGGTGGCAAACGAGCAAGCGGCACACCTGATGATAAGTGTCACTGCCGCCCATGGACCTTTGCAATACCAAGGGTATAGCTTAGGCCGCTGCCTACCAATAAAATCCCCAAACCCACCCAGTTGGGCTTTCGGCTCTCTCGCTCACCGAACGAAGCGCAATAGCACATTGCCATTACTCAGACTTCGATCTTCTGCGAGAGTGTGGTACTACCCCGGACGGACCGGCCCGCGCCTGTAGACAGAGAACTGTCAACAGCGTGGTCCTACCACTGTTAAAAGTCATGTGCAGCTCTTAAAGTTGATTCCATTTAGTATTTTATAGTGTTTTTATTCTTCTTTTTGTGTATCGGCCATCAGTCACTTCTACGTGCCATTGTTACCAGCGTCAAAGTACAGTTTTCTTCACGTCTTTAGTCTCTTCATATTAGTCATTGTCCGTCAATAGGTCAACTTGTCGCGATTAACAACTATGGACTATGTTATGGCCACACTATTAATGGTATCTTTTGGGAATTTTTGATGGAAAACGAAAACGTAAAGCACTTCACATACTCACTACATCCAAGCGGTTCCTTCGCATTACATTACTTAAAATGCCACCAAAAATATTTAATATAATACGTTAAAACACTAAGATAATGAATATTATACAAGAGCACCACATGACATAATGACTTCTAATGTTTACGCGAGTATTACACATTTGAAATAAAACTACTTTTACGTATTCTATCACGTTTGTATTTGATTTTTAATTTCCCGACGTTTCGAACACTTTACAATGATCATGGTCACGGGAGGACTATGGTGTCTTACGTCCAATATGTCATTGTTATTACAGAAAATTTATATTTACCGTATAAGATATTAAATTTTGACCCACATTTTTAATACAAAATTAATACAAATTCATTGCCAGTACAAAAAAAGAATGATTCTATATACAAACTTTGTATCTATACTAATATTATAAAGCGGAAGAGTTTGTTTGTTTGTTTGTTTAAACGCGCTAATCTCAGGAACTACTGGTCCGATTTGAAAAATTCTTTTTTTGTTGGATAGTCCATTTATAGAGGAAGGCTTTAAGCTATACAACATTACGCTGCGACCAATAGGAGCAGAGCAACAATGATGAATGTGTAAAAATCGGGTTTTTGTTTCCTTTTGAGAGCTTCCGCTGCGTAAACGGTTAAAGTTGCGCAAAAATTATGTACTATATAATTGTTCCCCTTTCAAAGTTCTAAATAAAAGTCCCCGACAGCATATGTCTATCTTTTGAGATTGGCTCACTATAACCTTTTTTATACTAATCAAATTTGTTTTAAAATAATGTGATGTTTTCGAAGGTGTTTTTATAAACATAATATTAATCCTTATCCAAATAAATGAGTTATTCATCACAAGTTTTTAATTTAAAACAGAAGTGCTCTTTACATTATTTGATTTCAATGAATATCTTAGGAAATATCGCAGTTTAAAAATAACATCGCAGCAAAATAATTATCAAGTACTGGGCGCGCATTTACGATAAAAATACTGGGTCTTATAATCTTATATTAAAAAAAACTCAAACTAATGTTATTTCAAAGTACTTCTGCACACACTACATTTTTAGTTTTGTTTTCTTCTCATGACCTTCCGTCGGCTTTACACATCCTAAATAATGATAATAAGTATAGGAAGTATTAGTGCCTGCCCTCATGTATGGCAGTGAAAGTTAGATTTGGCGGGGAAGACATGAAAATAGAATAAATTCTGTAGAGCTGACAGCTCTTCGTAACGTGTGTGATGTAAGTCTGAAAGATAAAATTAGGTATAATGTTATAAAAGAGCGCTGGTATGCTGAGGTGGGTTGGACACGAAGTGGAAGAAATAATGAGTAATAATAATAATAATAATTTTATTTTCGCCACAATAATAAGTTACAATATTTATGTTGTACAATTACATAGTAGTTATTGTGGAGGACTGGTGCCCGAACTAGGGAAAACCTGTATTTCAGGCCACCAGACGCTTCCTTAGAAACACTGGACCACTATTTAGTTTCACATAAGATATTCAGTATAGTAGGTACAATTAGAGTTTGTTTGTTGGTATCGTCAGGGTTAGCAATGAATATGTATCAGATTATGTGTTTGTGTTTCATGACTTTGTGTAATATATAGATGTTTGGTAGGTGTGTGGTGGTGTGGATGTGAAGTGTGTAGTGTATCTGTGAGTGGATGTATATATGATTTCATGTCGCTTAATGTCGTGTAAGTGCATGTCCTTTGCATTATGCCAGCTGTGAGTAGTGTATCTGTGTATTTTTAATTTTACGTTATGCGGGCACGATTAGTAGACTTTCCGTTTTTCTATAGTCTAAGCTTTTGAGCCAATTGACAATCTTACTTTTGCAAGATTTTTTGGTGAGAGAATATATGTCATGATCTGTGTGATCTGAGAGAATATATGTCATGATGAGTGGGCAGAGGTTGACGAAGCAAACATATAAAGCAATCGTGAATGGTACGAATACAAGGGGAAGACCGCGTCATACTTCTCTGGACCAAATTGGAGATTTGTTCACGAGAGGTCATCATCATCATCATTCTCCTACTCTTATCCCAATTACTTGGGGTCGATACAATAAGTACTCTTCATTCATAGTACATATTATAATAGTTATTGGCAATAGTTTTATGACCGGCCGCCTGCCAGACGTCAACCCTCATTGGGAATGTAATTGTTGACCAACGGCATCAGATGGAGTTGGCCCAAGTCGTTATAAGGCTCTTAGTCATCTTTTACGACATCCACAAGCAAAGTGAGGATTGGTAGTATTCGTAGCCACTACCACACAGCGATGTCATACACATTAAAAGTATGTGTAATCGTAAATAGGCGTAAGTGTATGTATGTATATATGTATGTATGTATAATATACATACATTGTATATATCTATAGAAAGTATAGATAAGACCCAATACTTTTACTTAAGGTTTAATGTTCTACTCTTACTAATAAAAGGGTCATGTAGGTACCTAAAACAGCTTTAACGTATGTATTATTTAAAAATATTTCCACCTTTTACGTAAACGAATTCGCGAGTTGAAGTTAACGTTAGCCCAAAGTAACCATTCCACGCGGACGAAGTCGCGGGCGGAAGCTAGTTATGTATATATTTCAAATATCACATGACACTTTCATATTTCCGCCAAAATACCTTTTACAGTGTTATAGTGAATAATTTTGCTCATGTATGTATACATTATACAGAGAAAATGCTTAAGTGTATTCAATACGATATAATACTCGTTTAAATGTATTTTCATGTTCTGTCAAAATTCTCAGAGGAATCGTAGTTTGGTTGTCAGCCCTAGTCTAATGGTCACGACTTGACTTACTGATGAACAGTGAACATAATCTACTTAGTATGAAGAAGTGTAATATACAAGACTTGAGAATTTTGAATTCAATCGATACGGTTTCGTTATCAAAGTTTCAATAAAAATAATAAATAATTTTTATCACGTGTACAGAGATTGGTGGTTTATTAGATCTAAAACACTTTGGTCCATTAGTGACCGTGAACACTGAAAAGTGTACGTAACATCGGGAAATTAAAAATTAATTACAATCGCCATAAAATGCGTAAAAATACTTTTGGAATGTTTTTTAAAGGCAACAACCCCGCACGTACTAATTACTTGTAGCGCAGGTACAAAAATACTGACACAAATAACATCCAGATTTAGAACAATAATTTGAGGATCACACAAAGAATAGCACTGTATAATAGATAGATAGACCACAGGTCATCTGTCGACTATTGTAAATTAGTCTAATTCGGCATTCTTCTTAGACTAGATGCTATATTTGCAGTTTGATGTTGTTTAATTTCGTGCTTAATATTGACAATTCCTTGGTGTGAACTTGCCGTAAATTCATTATCCTTTTTGCCTCCCTAGTATTCGAAGTCGACACTTTACTAATTGTTTCACGATTATGTGACTGAATCAACGAGGCCATTGCATATCTAAAAACTTACATACATACATACATAGCCTTACGCCTGTTTCCCAGAGGGGTAGGCAGAGACTACGGATTGCCACAAACCACGATCCTGGCATACTTCCATCGCTTCATTCACACTCATAATAGTCTTCATGCATGCTCTACGATTACGCATACTCTTAATAAGACCTCTCGTCAACACATCTCCAACTTGGTGCAGAAAAGTATGACGTAGTCTTCCCCTTGTATTCGTCCCATTCACTCTTGCTTTATATATTTGCTTCGTCAACCTCTCGTCACTCATTCTTTCTAAATGTCCAAACCACCTCAGCATACTCTTTTTGATCTTTGTCACTACTTCTTCATGCACACCACAGCACTCTTATAACATTATTCCTAATTTTATCTTTCATACTTACATCACACATACTACGAAGAGCTGTACATATTGGTGTAACTATCTTTCTCATTCCTTTGTCTTTAATCTAATTGACCAAATGCTGTGACATTTACGGAAAGAAACGAATTTAAGGTTTTTATAGCGTTCGGTTTTTGCTGTCTCCATGTTCCGGATAGCTTACACCGTTGATGGTCATAGTAGAGCGATGTAAATGAGCACAAAGATGTCTAGTTTCAATCTTGAGAGCGTTATTGGTTTTTTCTATTCTTTCATATAATATGCATTACATAAATTGACAACCACAATGACATACATAGCCTATCGATGACTCCTGTTATTTAATTGCGTCCATTAGTTGTTTTTTTACGATCACCCATGGGTAAGGAAGGGATGATGAACACTGTATTCTCACTGATTACACGGAAAGTTTTTAGTTCATTACATAGTGGAAAAAGCTGTGTGGTAGCGGCTAAGAATGCTACCAACCCTTACTTTGCTCGTGGATGTCGTAAAAGACGACTAAGAGCCTTACAACGACCTGATCCAACTCTATGAGATGCTGTTTAGTCAACAATTACATTCCCAAGGAGGGTTGACGTTAGGCAGGCGGCCGGTCATGAAACTATTGCCAATAACTTTTACAATATTTACTATGAAATAAGAGTACATACTGTATCGACTCCAAGTAATTGGGATAATAGTAGGAAAATGATGATGAATTACATAGTGGAAAAACAAAACAGTTATAGTGGTAGGACACTGTTGACAGTTTTCTGTCTACAGTGTCAATCGCGGGCCGATTTGGGCCACACTCTTGCAGAAAATCGACATCTGAGCAGTGGTAATAAACTTGCTATGCTTCTTTCGGTGACGAGAGACAGCCGGCACCCCAACTTTCCGAGTGGGTTTGAAATTTTTGTTGGTAGGCAGCGGCCTATCTGTGTTCATGGTATTGCAAAGATCCATTGGCGGCATTAAAACTTACCATCAGGTGTGCTGCTTGGTCCTTTACCACCGAGAGTTATAAAAAAAGACAATATAAATAAAATCACATAGGCACAATTGAATCTTGTAGGAGATGTAACAATGAAATTCTGAAAGTTACAAATCTTATCAAGGTTTTCATTATGGTAAAAAACCTATTATTGTGTTCATTCATTGAATTGAGGACAAACAATATATCTTTTTATTTCTACTCGGTAATTTCTTATATTGTCAGAGTATTATTTAACTCGGAATGTAATTGAAATCGAACAAGTCTTGTCGTTGCTGTAGAAAGATAGCCGAGTAAGGCCATATTTCGCGTTTACAATGCATAATTAACAAAACTTCTAGGGTCCATAGTCCATGCATATAAATTGCATGTCATTTAATTTTATATAATAAATTCCCCGCAATACAAGGTTTATTTCCTTAGTGCAGGGTGGTAAAAAAAAAAAAAAAAAAAAAAAAAAAAAAAAAAAAAAAATTGTATTAACTTAGAAAGATAATTTAGTGAACAAATTGCGCATTATCCTGCAAAACTATTAAAACTTAACGCATAAAACCAATATCCCGAAGTGCGCTGGGATAGCTGTTGCTGGCCACCGAAGACAAGATCGGGTACCGGTGGCTCGCTCGCACGGCGAAGAGAGGAGTTGCACAGTGGGTCTATGGGCTCACGCGCCGCCTCTTCCGTCACCCCAGACCGATCGCGGGGCGAGATGCATCCATAGGCCACTGCAAAAAAATAAAATAGCTGTTGCTCATGGGGAGGGATTTAAAATGCCAAGTTGCTCGGTAAGACGATTGATCAAAATGTTAGGACACATTATATATTTTAAATTATGTGAAACAATGTTAAAGCCACAATTTTCATATTTCAAGATTATTATATATTAAAGATTATAAAATCAAATATTTTTTCTTCTGCAGGCAAAAAGCGTAAAGTCAGCGAATCAAAGGACTTATGTATATGGGGCGAAAATGCTAGACCCTCAAAACTAAGCAAAATATGGCCAGTGTTCGATTCAGGAGGATATGGTAACGCCATGATGGTCAACCTTCAGGTCTCTAAGAAGACTCCACCTCTAAATAATCCATTGCTGTTTCAAAACTGGAATCAGAACTTCAGTTTGGAAGAGATTTATCAAAATCCAATGCAAACGGACTGGTTCGGAGGTCTCAACGCGTGGTGGAAGCAGGCTCGAGTGACAAATAAAATACCGGATGACAATGTTACGAAAAGAATATTTTCTTCGGTCTCTCGACAGCTAAGAATCATCAACTCGCATTTCCAAAGGTCCATGAACAAATACAAATATCCCAGAGTCACGAGGTCGAATGTTCTTCTAGAAAGCTCGGGAATTAGAAGACCAGCAACTCATTTTAACATGTCTTTAAAAGCCTTAAGATTCCAGGCGACACCTAGGAGAGAATTACCATGCTATGGTAATCTAGAACTGCCTCTGAAGATCAAACAAGAAAATGTTAACACTCATGTGTTTCCACTTATTGCTAGGAGTATAAAAACTGAGAAATTGAATGAAGTGAAAGTTAAAGTAGAAAATGAAAGAGTGAAAGTGGAGAAGGATAAAGAGAAAGAAAAAGACAAAGAGAGGGAAAGGTAAGTGTCTGTTTTGCATTCATTGTTGTAAGAATAGTTAGAAAGAGCAATTCTTTGTTCTATTTTTTTTTTATAAATGGTTACCTATAATTGATCTATGGTATGTACCATTTTAAAAATAATTTATTTTAAATTATTTAGAACATTGTTTGATTTAATTTTTCATAAGACGTCATATATGAATCAAAGAGAGTCTACCACATGAAGCTTTGCTTTGTAAATGAAACTAATATCACAGTCATATTATTATGTAGTTTTGATAACTATATGTGGCTAAGATATTATATTACCTCCATTTACATTTTAACATTCACTTTCTCATTTTCATAGGAACATTAGTATTTCAATATTTTATTTTAAATTAACTACTAAATACTGGTTCATATAGGCACTCGAATGTAACCTGGCTTATAAGAATTATAAAGGGGAAAATGGGTGGTGCAATTATAGTTCCACTACAAAAGGCACTCCTGGCAAGCCAGTCAACATTTTTATGTCATCTTCCCCTTGACGTTATCCCAATTTATGAGGTCGGCTTGGCGCGTCTTCTTATAACATATGTGGATAGACAGAAACATCCATGGCATAAGTCAGCCTGATCCCAAACATCCTTGCAATCATTATTGTATACATGGCGTTAGTTGGACATGATGGATAAAAGACAAATAAGGAAAAACAGTTTAATGGCATTTTCTGTTTCCTTTCTCATTTATTTTAATAAAGGGAAAAATGAAAATGTTTGAAATATGTGCATAATAATAAATAAATGTAATTAAATTTGCAGCAGTTGATGTAAGAATATAATATACCACCCCATTTTTTACCCGTGGGTGTCGTAAAGACTGAGGGATATAATATGCAGAAAGAAGAAACTTGACAGAAAACCCTATACCAACCTATCTCACTACTTTAGTATAGTAGGCCTTAAGTTTGAGCCCAGCAGTGGGACATATATTAGCTGATTCAATTAAAATAACATAAAACTTGATATAGATACTATATATAATAAGATAAAAATGTTTAAATTTTATTATAACAGTTTGCGGCCAGATTAATATATTAATATTTATTGGTTCACAGATCCCACTCATCCCGGCATTCGTCATCATCGTCGTCGTCTTGTCATCACTGTAGACGACGAGCTCGTGTCAAGCGTTGTTCTATCGGTGTTCAGTGCCGCCGTGACCGCGCCGGACCTGTCCTCCCGGAGACATGGGGACCGCTCGCTGAGAATCCAACTGTGAAGGAACTCAAGTATCATAGGTAAGGTTTTTGTTTTATTTTATAGAATACTTAATGTGGCCATAAATAAATACTGGTGCAAAAAAAAGCTTGTATTCGAATTTGGAACTTGCCATGTCTCTTATTATTTTCGCGCCAATTTATGTTAATATTCAGTTCTATGATGTGTGGTAGCAGTTACGAGTAGACTTGCGCGAAACAGTACTTCGCGAAGTGATGTGATATGGCATTACATTTCGTGCCGAGTAATATTACACTCGGTTGGGCAGCGTTTCGGGAAACTTAAGAAGATCTTCTCATCCAACATACCTCAGTGTTTGAAAACACAGGTCTATGACCAGTGTGTGTTACCAGTGATGACTTACGGCACGGAAACGTGGTCCCTAAATGTAGGCCTCATAACCAGGCTCAAAGTCGCTCAGCGTGCTATGGAGCGGGCTATGCTCGGGATTTCTCTGCGAGATAGAATCCGAAATACGGAAATCCGCAGACGAACGGGTGTAACCGACATAGCACGAAGAATTAGCACGCTGAAGTGGCAATGGGCAGGCCACATCGCTCGAAGAACCGACAACCGCTGGGGAAGAAAGGTTCTAGAGTGGCGACCACGTACCGAACGACGCAGTGTGGGACGCCCCCCCACTAGGTGGACAGACGACCTAGTGAAGGTTGCTGGGCGTCGTTGGATACAGGCGGCACAGGACCGCACTCTGTGGCGTAAAATGAGGGAGGCCTACGTTCAGCAGTGGACGGCAATAGGCTGAAATGATATGATGATGAATATTACATTTTACTATCACTTCAAACATCACACATGACATTTCATGTCGCGTAATGTGATAGCGCTATATAGATACATACGGCGGGCGGCGTCAAGAAATATAAGCCTTAACGTTCTGAAAATAAAGCTCAAAATAAATATTGAATTGCCATATACCGAACATTGCAGAAATGCAGAACAGCACACGGGTGTTCGCGTCATGTTTAATGTGATGTGTGATGTTTAATGTGATGTGATGTTTAGTCGCGTAATGTGTAATATGACAGTACGCGGTCGAGTAATATTACGTCACTCGTATTACTTACACATGTCTAGTTACGAGTACTGATCTATGATGTGTGGGAACGGCTACGAATACCACCAACCCTTACTTTTGCATGAGGATGTCGAAAAAGACACCTAAGAGCTTTTATATCTACCTGGGTGATGATTATCTGCTGACTTGTAAAAGCCGCGGGCATGACGACTAAGGGATATACTTACTGAACTGTTCATGGATTGGAAGGGGGTCTTCGAAAAATATCACGCTAGAACAAAATCGGATCGTAGCAGTATACTATGTTTGGTCATCGAGAGTGGGTCATTTAGTATAGGTAAATTCCCTAATATCTATTTTAAAGCATAAAGGCCTGAAAAAATACCCTTTCTCTATCTTCTCTTTCCCCATCTGACTAGTGTGGTACAGATTAATGTCCCTCCTATTGTAGAACAGGTCTAGACCTGACCTGAGTTAGCTCAGCAGTGGGATGTGTATTAACTGTGAGTTAGATGATAACAGTCATTGGAATAATAGTATATGGAAACATTCTTATAGCTCCTCTAATGTGTAAGAAAAAGTGGGCGGAGTTTATAAACTGAACCACAGACTGCTGTATATTGTGATTATACTTTTCAGGCAGTAAATATATTTCAAAATATTTTGGTCAAAATGATTATGCATTGGTTAATTTTAATTTTATGTTAATTTAATAATTTTTAGTTAATGTTAATTTTCTCATCATTCAATTAAACCAAAAATACTGGATACTCTTTTCACTGTTATGGTAATAACATTTTTTTTTGTTAATAGATTGATGCGAGTTGAGACTCATCCGAATGGTGGCGCTAGTGTGGTGTATCTACACCAGCGCGACGTGGACATGTTAAATGCACAACAGCAGGAGGCACTTGCTAAGGAATTTCTCAAGGTAAATGGTTATCTCTATAATATAATTTATTTTGGAGTCAAAAATGTTGATATGTGGCATTCTAAATTTTTCAAACCTCAATGACGTTTGATTGACTTTCCATTGAATAACAATTTTTACTTGAATCATAGTTCAAAAGTCCGTCTTGTACTAATAACTTATACATGTAAATACTGTACCTGATAAATTAATCAATCACTCAAGCTTAATGGACCGCAGTAGAGATAGTACATACATACCATCATGCCATGTCCCTTGCAGGGTAGGCAGAGAGAACAGAGTGCCAGAGAACTCTGCTTGCATACTTCACTCGCTTCCTCAACATTCATAATTCTCTTCATACACGCTCGCCGGTTTCGGAGACTCTTGACTCCACCTTCCTTCAGTAGGTAGAGATAGTAGTATTTATATATATATATATATATATATATATATATATATATATATATATATATATATATATATATATATATATATATATATATATATATGTATATATATATATATATATATATATGTATATGTATATATATATGTATATATATATGTATATATATATGTATATATATATATATATGTATATATATATATGTATATATATATATATATGTATGTATATATATATATATATATATATATGTATATATATATATGTATATATATATATGTATATATGTATATATATATATATATATATATATATATATATATATATATATATATATATACAGGGTGTCCCAAAATTCAACGATAAGCCGGCACCAGCAGGTGCACCTATATATGACTACTCGAGAACAAAAAAGAAAAAAATTCTACCTTGATTTTTTTTTTCATTACGACAAAAAAACCGATTTCTTTAAAAATCGTCATCTTTTATTATATTATTAAGTGCCATCGCTACAATTTTACAAGTAATTCTGTGATTTTTTTTGTATTGGCAAGGTAAGTAGCACTACTATCGATCACAATCATTAAAAATTCCAGAATATCTATAGTTTTTACACAAAAATCAACCAAAACTATGTTTTTTTCATAAATTATGTAAGATTTTGACTTTCAGCTCACTTTCACTCATCACAGTGAAAAAAAAAAGTATGGACACTACTGTGGCAAATTGTATTAAAAATTGGCGCAACTAACTACAATTCTAAAATGGTATAACATTCTAGGCAAACTAGCCACAAAAATATACTTAGGTGTACTATTTCAAAATAACAACCATATTTCGAAAATTGTTAGTGTTGATAGTAATCACTTCTACTATGTAGCCAAAATGTTTTTGTTGCAAGTTCTCAGAATTTGAATGAGACATGTGCGTGGTCCATAAGATAACATAAGTTAGACAGAGATAGAGAGATTATACGTTAGAGGGAGATAGATAGATGCTAATTGTTTAGTAACATTAATGCAGGTAGAGAAGTAATTAATGTCTTCAGCAGCACAGCAAGTCAGTACGCTCTACTTCTTTGTTTACTGCACACCGTTCTGTTTTAATTAAAGTGGCTCTGGTACTAACGACTTTGGATTGAATTAAGTGACCTGGAAATTGACCTGACTTGGCATTATTTTAGACTGTGATTTTGTGTTTTTTTAAAGAAGTTTTGCCTTATTTTCAAGTGTTTAGCATTAACTATGCCGCTACCATATACAGCGTTAGAATACGCTAATATGCACCTAATTTATGGAGAATGCCGATGCAATGTCAACGCTGCTAGCAGATTATATCGAGCAAGGTACCCTACTCTTCAAAGGTATCCGGATTATCGCGTATTTATTAACGTGCATCAAGCATTTTCGGAGGGTCGTATACCATCTGACAGGAGAAACGCTGGAAGACCTAGATCGGAACACGATGAAGAAGTTCTCAATGAAATAGAAAGCGATACAACTACCTCTGTACGTGCAATACAAGCAGCAACGGGAATTCCAAAAAGTACTGCACATAGAATTTTAAAACGTCACCAGCTTCATCCATATCATTACAGGCGCGTGCAGGCGTTATTACCGCGGGACTATCCACTGCGGGTCGCATTTTGCCGTGTAATGCTGCAAAAACACAGGGAAGATCCCCAATTCTTAGACAAAGTTTTATGGTCGGATGAAACAACCTGCAAGAAAGATGGCTATTTAAATCTTCACAATCTTCATAGCTGGAACAATGAAAATCCGCACTTGGTGAGAGAAGACAAATCCCAATATCAATTTAAGGTTAACCTATGGACGGGCATAATAAATGGAAAAGTGATAGGGCCCTTTGAGTTACAAGGAAACATAGATGGCAATAGCTATTTGAACTTCTTACAAAATGAGTTACCAGGATTATTAGAAGACGTGCCCTTAAGTGATTTGCAAAACATGTGGTTTCAAAACGATGGTTGCCCAGCTCACTATGCCCGCCCTGTGCGAGAGTACTTAGACCAAGAGTACCCAGGGCGTTGGATCGGGCGACTTGGTCCTATCTTTTGGCCACCCCGTTCACCCGATCTAAATCCCCTGGACTTTTTCTATTGGGGTGGTCTAAAGGACAGAGTCTACTCAAAACCCATTGCAACCTTGGACGAGCTTCGCCAAAAAATAATTCAGGCTGTGGATCACATGAACAGAATCAGATATGCAAGAAAAATAAAACGTTCATTTTTAAGGCGATGTCGTGCCTGCATTACTGCCAATGGCAAACAATTCGAACATTTATTGTAATTTTAATAATATAGTAAATTCTAATCTCTCTATATCTATCTCTGTCTAACTTATGTTATCTTATGGACCACGCACATGTCTCATTCAAATTCTGAGAACTTGCAACAAAAACATTTTGGCTACATAGTAGAAGTGATTACTATCAACACTAACAATTTTCGAAATATGGTTGTTATTTTGAAATAGTACACCTAAGTATATTTTTGTGGCTAGTTTGCCTAGAATGTTATACCATTTTAGAATTGTAGTTAGTTGCGCCAATTTTTAATATAATTTGCCACAGTAGTGTCCATACTTTTTTTTTTCACTGTGATGAGTGAAAGTGAGCTGAAAGTCAAAATCTTACATAATTTATGAAAAAAACATAGTTTTGGTTGATTTTTGTGTAAAAACTATAGATATTCTGGAATTTTTAATGATTGTGATCGATAGTAGTGCTACTTACCTTGCCAATACAAAAAAAATCACAGAATTACTTGTAAAATTGTAGCAATGGCACTTAATAATATAATAAAAGATGACGATTTTTAAAGAAATCGGTTTTTTTGTCGTAATGAAAAAAAAAATCAAGGTAGAATTTTTTTCTTTTTTGTTCTCGAGTAGTCATATATAGGTGCACCTGCTGGTGCCGGCTTATCGTTGAATTTTGGGACACCCTGTATATATATATATATATATATATATATATATATATATATATATATATATATATATATATATATATATATATATATATATATATATATATATATATATATATATATATATATATATATATATATATATATATATATATATATATATATATATATATATATATATATATATATATATATATATATATATATATATATATATATATATATATATATATATATATATATATACATATATATATATATACATATATATATATATACATATATATATATACATATATATATATACATATATATATACATATATATATATATATATATATATGTATATGTATATATATATATGTATATATATATATATGTATATATATATATGTATATATATATATATGTATATATATATATGTATATATATATATATATATGTATATATATATATGTATATATATATATGTATATATACAGGGTGTCCCAAAATTCAACGATAAGCTGGCACCAGCAGGTGGACCTACATATGACTACTCGAGAACAGAAAAGAAAAAAATTCTACCTTGATTTTTTTTTTCATTACGACAAAAAAACCAAAATCTTTAAAAATGGACATCCTTTATTATATTATTAAGTGCTATTGCTACAGTTTTACAAGTAATTCTGTGATTTTTTTTGTATTGGCAAGGTAAGTAGCACTACTATCGATCACAACCATTAAAAATTCCAGAATATCTATAGTTTTTACACAAAAATCAATCAAAACTATGTTTTTTTCATAAATTATGTAAGATTTTGACTTTCAGCTCACTTTCACTCATCATAGTGAAAAAAAAAAGTATGGACACTACTGTGGCAAATAGTATTAAAAATTGGCGCATCTAACTACAATTCTAAAATGGTATAACATTCTAGACAAACTAGCCACAAAAATATACTTAGGTGTACTATTTCAAAATAACAACCATATTTCGAAAATTGTTAGTGTTGATAGTAATCACTTTTACTATGTAGCCAAAATGTTTTTGTAGCAAGTTCTCAGAATTTTAATGAAACATGTGCGTAGTCCATAAGTCCATAAAATAAGTTAGACAGAGATAGAGAGATTATACGTTAGAGGGAGATAGATAGATGCTAATTGTTTAGTAACATTAATGCAGGTGGAGAAGTAATTAATGTCCTCAGCAGCACAGCAAGTCAGTATGCTCTACTTCTTTGTTTACTGCACACCGTTCTGTTTTAATTAAAGTGGCTCTGGTACTGACGACTTTTGGATTGAATTAAGTGACCTGGAAATTGACCTGACTTGGCATTATTTTAGACTGTGATTTTGTGTTTTTTTTAAAGAAGTTTTGCCTTATTTTCAAGTGTTTAGCATTCATCATGCCGCTACCATACACAGCGTTAGAATACACTAATATGCACCTAATTTATGGAGAATGCCGATGCAATGCCAACGCTGCTAGCAGATTATATCGAGCAAGGTTCCCCCTAATCGTTCAACCCTAATCTTCAAAGGTATCCGGATTATCGCGTATTTATTAACGTGTATCAAGCTTTTTCGGAGGATCGTATATCATCTGACAGGCGAAACGCTGGAAAACCTAGATCGGAACACGATGAAGAAGTTCTCAATGAAATAGAAAACGATTCAACTACCTCTGTACGTGCTGTACAAGCAGCAACGGGAATCCCAAAAAGTACTGCACATAGAATTTTAAAACGTCACGTCGTCGTGATGAAACAACCTGCAAGAAAGATGGATATTTAAATCTTCACAATCTTCATAGCTGGAACAATGAAAATCTGCACCTGGTGAGAGAAGACAATCCCAATACCAATTTAAGGTTAACCTATGGACTGGCATAATAAATGGCAAAGTGATAGGGCCCTTTGAGTTACAAGGAAACATAGATGGCAATAGTTATTTAAACTTCTTACAAAATGAGTTGCCAGGATTATTAGAAGATGTGCCCTTAAGTGATTTGCAAACCATGTGGTTTCAAAACGATGGTTGCCCAGCTCACTATGCCCGTCCTGTGCGAGAGTACTTAGACCAAGAGTACCCAGGGCGTTGGATCGGGCGACTTGGTCCTATCTTGTGGCCACCCCGTTCACCCGATCTAAATCCCCTGGACTTTTTCTATTGGGGTTGTCTAAAGGACAGAGTCTGCACAAAACCGATTGGAACCTTGGACGAGCTTCGCCATAAAATAATTCAGACTGTGGACCTACGGACTACGCACATGTCTCATTCAAATTCTGAGAACTTGCTACAAAAACATTTTGGCTACATAGTAAAAGTGATTACTATCAACACTAACAATTTTCGAAATATGGTTGTTATTTTGAAATAGTACACCTAAGTATATTTTTGTGGCTAGTTTGCCTTGAATGTTATACCATTTTAGAATTGTAGTTAGTTGCGCCAATTTTTAATACTATTTGCCACAGTAGTGTCCATACTTTTTTTTTTCACTATGATGAGTGAAAGTGAGCTGAAAGTCAAAATCTTACATAATTTATGAAAAAAACATAGTTTTGATTGATTTTTGTGTAAAAACTATAGATATTCTGGAATTTTTAATGGTTGTGATCGATAGTAGTGCTACTTACCTTGCCAATACAAAAAAAATCACAGAATTACTTGTAAAACTGTAGCAATAGCACTTAATAATATAATAAAGGATGTCCATTTTTAAAGATTTTGGTTTTTTTGTCGTAATGAAAAAAAAAAAACAAGGTAGAATTTTTTTCTTTTCTGTTCTCGAGTAGTCATATGTAGGTCCACCTGCTGGTGCCAGCTTATCGTTGAATTTTGGGACACCCTGTATATATATATATATATATATATATATATATATATATATATATATATATATATTATTTATCCCTATTATTACATAAACTAATCATAAAAAAACTTGTAACTAGCACTGGTGTTCTTCAAGGATCTATTCTTAGACCTAATCATAATTAAATTATGTATAACGTGCGCAATGCAATCGCGAAATTAGTACTGAATGTGGTCAGTGTCCGATGATCCTGATAGTAATTGTAGCTGGAATTTCAGTTACCCAGAGATGTACAAAATAACTAAACTTATAAATAAACTTTGTACAGGGGTACAAAGTATCTGGAATACAAAATGCAAGATACTTTTAAATTAAGTATTTCAGATACCAGATACAAAATACTTTTGAAAATAGTATCTAAAATACTAGATAGAAAATAGGTATCTTCTAAATACTTCTTAAGATGAAAATACTTTTGTAAGAAATCAAGATTTTATTTTAATGAATTTAAGTTTATTTTTGATAATTGACATTAATATTATTTACGAATAAATCGTGTTAATCGCTGAAATGAAAAATATAGTTTCAAAACCCTCTAAAGTGATTTTTGATACATTTTTACATTTTTGTACCAAAGGAAAGATTTTTAAATTTTATTTGTTATAAGTCAATGCTTATTAATGTAAATCACAAAAATTTGCCATAAATTCAATTAAAAACATAATGTTAGTTGCAAACGCCGCTAAAATAACTATTTCTCAAACATGCTTGGAAATTGGAACATTATTTTGACAACCTTCTTCGAGATAAATCAATATTGCTGCACTGACCAAATACATGCGAGCCAGCAAAAAATTTATGAAAATCCAAAAGTGCACGCCTCATAATTTTATATTATTAATCAGTTACTATTAGTCAATGCTATAATATACACGATAAATAAAGCGCCTTAATTATTTCATTGAGCAAGAACTGGTACTAATATTAAATAAAATTGCACTTAAAAACACGTTCGTCCATCAATACCTCTTGCTGGCCGCTGCAGTAATGTACTATTATTATTTTTAACATACATACATACATAGCCTCACGCCTGTTTCCCAGAGGGGTAGGCAGAGACTACGGATTGCCACAAACCACGATCCTGGCATACTTCCATCGCTTCATTCACACTCATAATAGTCTTCATGCATGCTCTACGATTACGCATACTCTTAATAAGACCTCTCGTCAACACATCTCTTGTATCTTGTATCTGTATTTCAGATACTTGTATCTTAGATAAGTCACATCTCTGCAGTTACCACTGTTAAAAGTAGTTGGAAAGATAGACTTGTACATTTTTTTATGTGGGAACTATTTGAGATATAATGATGAGTTATCCAAATTTGTGTATAAGCAGGGGGTTAATGCACCAGGTACTTACCGGACACGGGGTCTTCGGTAAGTACCTGCACCGAATTGGACGTGAAGAGGCCCCTGGATGCCATGAGTGTGGCGCGCAAATCGATGACGCGCGTCACACCCTGGAGGTATGTCCCGCCTGGGGGCCTCAGCGCCGCGACCTGTCGGCGGTCATTGGAGCGGACCTGTCGTTGTCAACCGTCATCAACAAGATGCTTGACAGCGACAGGCACTGGACGTCGATGGCCTCCTTTTGCGAGGAAGTCATCTCTGCAAAGGAGGCCGCGGAGCGAGAACGCGAAGCACTCGCGTCTGCGAACTCGCTCCGCCGGCGGCGACCAGGGAGAGGGAGGCGCCGCTACGCGCACCTCCTCCCACCGCCTTGACGGCTGACTGGTCGTGGCCAGATGGCTAAGCGTAGGGGTGTCGGGGATAGAATGTCAATAGACGATCTCTCCGGCATCCCGTAAAAGCGCGGAAGGGACCGCTGTTAGGTTTTAGTGGGTATTCCGGCCGTCAATCTCATGGCCGGCGAGTCCCACACACCCCCCCGTCTGTCACTGGCGGGGGATGTGCGCAAAAGCATTTCCACAGCGTAAACAAAAAAAAAAAAAAAAGGGGGTTAATGCACGACCTTAGATACAGCTTTTACTATATATGTCGCAAGCTGTAAGCAAGTAGTCATCTGTTGTGACATATGAGCGATAGCACGCGATAAGTCAGTACTTTTGCAGGTTTGCTTCAGGGATCTATTCTCGTGCTCCTTGTTTAACATATTTTTGTTTGTTTCAGTTGGTATTTTCGGAGGACAGTGAGGGTTGGGCACACTTTGTATGTGGAGTTGTGCGTGGAGCGGCAGCACGTTTACCGTGCCTACTGCAGTTTCTCGCTACCGAACACCCTAGCCTCACTGTGAAAGCGGGCGTTCTTGCACGCGCCTCCGACATCGAGACTACCACTGTCAGTCGTTATTACCAGCAGGTAAGGTTTCTACTTTGTATCTATATCAAACATTTGTTCAGATCTCACAACCTAGCTGAATATATCATCGTGTTGTATGTAACGCAATGATCTAATTTTAACAAAGCTTTCGCTAATTTTCATTACACTAAATTCAGCAATCTTGAACAGATTAGGTGATACATGACCCACTACTGGGCTCACGTTTATTCCACAATAAAAAGGCATTTGATACTAAACCATGCTGATTGGGTGGGTTGATGTATGGATTTATTTTGAGCTTTCCTTCTCCAGTATAAATATTATCTGCAAAGGGATACATCCTTTAGTCGTCCCTTACGATACCCCCCACACATTAGTTCAAGAAACTTGCGTACCACGCAAGATAGATGAGTTGGCATTTTATCTCATATTCTTATTGTCATTAATGATTTCTTCTCTTAGATGACCCAATATCCACAGAGGGACTAGAGAGGAGTTGGGACATTGTATTCTTAGTCTATCATCACATGTATCTTATATACCCTACATAATACTCACAAAAGCCTTTTTTTGTAATTTCTCATGATATTAATGTTTGTCAACAGGTGCAACAAACTTATGCAGCGGGCACATTTCGCAGTGGCCCGTTGCATCAAATATCTTTAGTGGGTACTGTTCACGAAGAAGTTGGTGGATACTTCCCTGATATGCTAGATATGCTCGGAGAGTGCCCGTTCCTCAATATGGTTAGTTCACCAATAATCTTAATATATATAAATTACGCGTCACGTTGTTTGGCCGCGATGGACTCCTAAAGTACTTAACCGATTTCAATCAAATTTACACAGCATGTGTAGTTTGATCCAACTTAAAAGATAGGGTGGTACCTTCCATCTCAATTTATAATCGCAATATTATTTTATTGCAAATTATTTGTCTATTATTTGACAGTCACAATTATCTGTTATCTCCAAACGATTCTAACAGGCGGCGGTATCTGTTGACTGGATTGAGTAAGTATTTAATAGATGGCGCTATGTTAAACGTACAAACGTTTCATATAAGCTACAATTTATTAGCATAACCACCACCTGTTACTGAGGCTACCTTAGCCACAGCAACGCGTGGCCGTGTCTGCTAGTAATGTATATAATATAATTATGATTTTGTATTGTGAATGTTTTCATGTATGTAAATAATTTGTCGTAGACGATGCCTTGGGGACCGATGTCAGCTGTTGAAATGGAGCCGCGGGAATCCAATGACGGACCCATATTGTGGATCAGACCTGGGGAACAGTTGGTGCCGACAGCTGAACTTGGCAAAAGTCCTATTAAAAAGAGAAGGTTTGTAAACATACAAGTTAATCTGAAGTAGCTTTATTTAAAACAGACTTATAGTGGTATTATATCATCATGATATGAAATGTTCTATGGATTGTGACGTCATAGAGCAATCTTTAGTAAATTTATAAAATCTATACTTTAAAATTACTGAAATTTTTAGCATTTAATATGCTTAATTATTTATAAATACCCGATACGAAACGAAAAATGATGTCACAAGCGGGATTCGAACCCCGTTTCGTATCGGGTATTTATAAATAATTAAGCATATTAAATGCCAAAAATTTCAGTAATTTGAATAACAAGGTTGTGTCATCGTTTAATACAATTCTAACTGTAAAGTTTGAAGTATTAAGTCTATACAATGTGTAAACATTGTCCGATAGATGGCATACGTCACCTTGAAGACGTAAGATATAATATGATTCGAAATTTGCATGTCCTAAAATAGTTCACAATGGTGTAAGTGGCAGCATTGGGCCGGATTCCCAATAGGTGCGGGTTCGAACCCCGCTTGTGACATCATTTTTCGTTTCGTATCGGGTATTTATAAATAATTAAGCATATTAAATGCCAAAAATTTCAGTAATTTGAAATTAAAATCATTTACTTTATGGAATTGTTATAATAATGTCAACAATTTAGTAATGTTAAAAAAATTGTTGTCGGAAAAGTCATCAAATATATCTTTTATTATTTTGGCATCTGAGCATTTTATTTTATGTTATTTTGTGTATACATACCTGTTCTTGTTTATGTTTCATGGTTTTACCATCTTTATCCAACCAAATCTATTAACGTTATCTCTATTGGTCAAAGATCTCGTCAAAAAAAAAAAAAACGAATAAAACGAAAGGAGTGTTGCTTCCTCTTCTATGCATGATCCGTTAGACAAATTTTGTGACTCCTAACATAACTCTGTCGTCACCAACCGTCTATAGTATACTGTATTTTTGTTACAGGACGGGCATCAATGAACTACGCAATCTGCAGTACTTGCCAAGGTGGAGTGAGGCTCGCGAGTTCTTGTTCGAGGATCGCACTAGGGCTCATGCAGACCACGTAGGCCATGGACTCGACAGGATCACCACTGCGGCTGTTGGTATGTATATATATTTTAAAAAGTGCATTACAGTTTGTGGTATTCTCGAAATAAAACCCAATGGCAATGATTTTGACTAAATTGTTTAGTTCAATTTCCATCCTACTGCAGAGGAAGCTTGAACCTAGTATTGTGACATATATGAGCTATGATCATCATAGCTGATCGATAGCTGTGTGGTAGCGGCTACGAATACTACCAACCCTTACTTTCCCCGTAGATGCCGTAAAAGATGACTAAGAGCGGTGCCGCACTACATCCGATCCGTGAAAATATGGTCCGTCGTAGCCGTAGAACTATTTCTATGGTAATTTACGCACTACATCCGATCTCCGTCATCCCATTTCTTTCCGTCATTCTAGACTCTCCATGCCGGAGAAGATTTTTGACGGACCGATGTAGCCATAGAATTATTCGTATAAATATACGTCTTCGTTCTTCGTACGTACAATAGTATTGCCAGAAGTTGACGTCGATTTAAAGGCTCATGATCAACGACGTGAACACTCTGCTGTGGCTCCGCGTAAAATCACGTAATTCGGTCCGAGTTTTCTAGACCTACATTTTCACGAGTTCGGATCGGACAAGTGCGTAAGCAATATCCGAATTCGGTCCGAGTTTTATAGATCCATATTTTCACGGGTTCGGATCGGATCGGACGTAGTGCGTAACCGCTCTAAGAGCTTTATAACGATCTAGGCCAACTCCATCTGATGCCGTTTGGTCAACAATTACATTCCCAAGAAGCGTTGACGTCCGACAGGCGACCGGTTATAAAACTATTGCCAATAACTTCACCGAACCGAGCAGGAGAATGATGATGAGGATGACGATTATGCTGATAATGAATTTCATGGCTTGTCCTAGTGTGACGTGAATGTGTGTGATGTGAATGTAAGCAAAACCAAAATAATAGTTTTTGAAAGAGATGAAGCCAGAACAGATGTAAGAGTAACAATAGGTAATGATGTACTGGAACAAGTGGATGAATTCGTATATCTTGGATGTGGATTTAGCCGAGATGGAAGGTACACCACTGATATAGAGCGAAGAGTGAATGCGGGAAATAAAGTGAACGGAGCGTTGGGGCAACTTCTCGGTAGCCACCACCTCAGCCAGAAGGCACGTGTGCATACATAACGCAGTGCTTGTCCCAACATTACTGTATGGAAGCGAGAGTTGGGTATGCAGAAAACAGTATGAAAGTAAAATTAATGCGGTCGAAATGCGAACTCTTCGGAAAATCTGTGGAGTAAGGCTGACCGACCGCATTCGTAACGACGACGTAAGAGAGCGAGTAGGTATGAAAGAGAGTATTGGTGTAAAGATGCGAAAGGGAATGCTCCGATGGTTCGGACATGTGGAAAGAATGCCGAACGAACGTCTGGTTAAGAAGATATACAATGCGAAAATGGAAGGATGTAGGTACATGGGGGAGACCGAGACTAACCTACCTAGACCAGATCGGTCATGTACTGAAGGAAGGTGGAGTCAAGAGTCTCCGAAACCGGCGAGCGTGTATGAAGAGAATTATGAATGTCGAGGAAGCGAGTGACGTATGCAAGGATAGAGTTCTCTGGCACTGTGTTCTCTCTGCCTACCCTGTAAAGGACATGGCGTGATGGTATGTATGTATGTATGTCCTAGTTTGAAACTTCAGATAACGCTGTTTTATAAGTAAAAGAGATAATAGTATTTTTTGTGATATTCAGGTGTGCTGAAGGCGATTCACTGCGGTGACGAATCGGACCGCGGCCGTATAACCAAGGACGTGGTGGCGTTCCACGCAGGTGACTTTAATAAACTGGTGCAGCTCCTCGGTCTGGACTTATACGAGCCGCCCATCTCGCAGTGTGTTACGTGGTTAGTAGCTTTTTTGCAATTGAAAGTCCCTATTAATATTGTGAGGAAAGTTTTAACTAGAATGTTGAAGGCTGTAGACATGACATGGACACAGAGAGTGATTGCAGAGATGACGTCTGATAGAACTGTATGGAAGAAGATGACATATTGCGTCGACCCCAAGTGTTTGGGATAAGAGCAAGATAACAATGATGAAAGTTCCTATTTAAATATGAGGGGTGAACTTTTGTGATATTATAGAGTATTTTTTGTCTACCTTTGAAGACGGACGACTAAAGCAACCAGATAGTAATTTTAATTCTTTCGATGTGAAAGTACGAAAACTTAAATAAATTAAAAATCTTTGAAATTTGTTTTTTAAGTATGGTGACATTCGTAATCTTAGCTTATATTGTATACCTTAGTCATTTTACCATACCCACGCCAAGAAAGGGGGTGATGAATTGTATTCTGAGTCACCATATGGAAAGGTAGCCAACTGTAACATTATTGAATTTATATTCAATACCAGCTTCTGCCCGCGGCTTCGTCTACGTAAAAGGTTACTTTCCTAAAGTTTTTCATCCCTTATTTTTATTTTACACCTTAAGGGTAATTTTTTTTACGAAATTTTAATGTCATATTTTTTTATGTCTAATCAATAGCCTTAAAATAAGTTTCAAGCTTCTGGCTTTAAAAATGACGATAATACCTTACAAGTTTTCATCCCTCTTTGCAACCCTTTTTGCATTAAAAAGTAGCCTATGTCCTTTATCAGGCTCTAGACTATTTGTGTACCAAATTTCTTTTAGATCGGTTCAGTAGTTTTGGCATGAAAGAGCGACAGACAGATAGAGTTACTTTCGCATTTATAATATTAGTAAGGATTTTGAAAGCCTATGAATCAAAGGTTGACTGATAGAATAGGGTATCACTGCATACCCACAGGCGAGGAAGAAGTATGGCAACCTGTGTGTGTGAAAGAATTACGGAGAGAAATCAATTAGAAACCTTATGGAGACCTTAGCCTAACCTTGAACTTCATTTTCAAGGCAATTTCAAGGTCAACTTTAGTTTTTTTACATGAAAACTATAAATAAAAAAAGAGCTTTGGGAGCATATACATATGTATCAAGGTGACGGCTGAAGGTCAAATAGATGATGAACAAGAGTATGGGGACCCTTGAAGATCTGAGAGAGGAATTATTTAATCGAAATATGAAAAAGCACTTTACGGAAGATTTTTAATTTGAAATCTTATGTTGACAATATATTTGACTTTGAACTACAGTTTCAAGGTTAAACATTGTTTTTGCAAATACATAACCTACATACCATATACATAAGCGTGTGGTAATTGTTTCATACAAAGCTAGTTAGATGGTATATAACCTTAAGATAATGTCTAAATACCAGGACTGTGATATTATAATTCCTTGACTGTGACAGGTTGGAGGAGGCCAAGTTGAATCAACTTCGTCGCGAAGGCGTGAGATATTCACGGTTGCCGTTGTGCTCCGACGATATTTACTTCTTACCGAGGAACATCATTCACCAGTTCAGGACTGTGTCAGCTGTCACCTCAGTTGGTGGGTATAACAGCAATATTGTTAATATAATATTTTTTTAACATCTGTGTATAGTGAACGTAGCTATACTCGGTGACTGGTCTTTTCAGTTTTAAAACCACCTTCCCCTCTCGGTGAACTCTCGTATTAAGCAGAAAAGGTCCAATTGTGTTTAACCCCCCCCTCAAACAGGACGCGCAGGTTCGGTCCCTTATATTAAAAAATAACATATAATGTTATTTTTTGTGTACTGCAATATTTGTCCATTATAATATATGTATACCAATCCATCCATTACTTATTTCCAGACTTATTACACAAAAGTCTACACTATATGTTACAAATCAGAGATTTGAGAGATCCAAATTAAGATAATACCTCAATCGCTTCATTTGGTAGATGGGTTGGCAGCCGCCGTTGGTGTTAAAAATATGAGAGCTGAAGTTCATTCTCTTGTCATCTCTTGTCTCATCCTACACTTGAATTTTACGTCACCACTTAGGCCTGTTGTTAATCCACTTACTAGCCTATTAAGTTTACAAAATTAGATTATTTTCTTATTTCTATTGAAGAATTTTTCTAAAGAAAACCATTTTCTTTTATATTTCATAATCAGCCTGGCATTTGCGTCTGAAGCAGTACTATCCAACATCGGAGGCATCATCTCCGGCTGATGAAAGACCAGCCCCTGACCCACAGCCTATTACTATCATCAATACTCCTACCAGTGGTAAGCTCAAAATGTGTTATCAATATTAGTATTGTATTATTAGTATATGAACGAACATTTAATTACCATGGCAGTATCATAGGAGAGGTAAAATATCATCAAAAGAAGAAGCATTGGGACAACCGCATTATGGTCTACTCTCTATTCTCATAAACAAAGGCGCATGTTATATTGAAAGTTTAGTGGTGAATCACATATCATCTGGCAAATTCCACCATCATTCACATAAAAAAGAAAACTAATTTTGCAGATTTGGCCTATATTTAAAGTATAGTATTTTCATATAGTTAGTTATTATATATAAGAAATTTATTTAATTTAAGGTACATCTATTCCATCTCCGAAAACAAGATATGACATTTTATTTGAAGATTGAAGTAATTTTAGAGTTAAAAATGAGTTATAATTATTTTTCTCTCTGTATAGAGTCATGGTATGAGTTCATAATAAATATAACATTATTTTTATACAGTAAATTTAATATTTTAAAATATTTTATTAGATATAAACTGATATCACAGAAAGTACAAGGCCAGATTTCTTATCTCTTATTCTTGATCTATAAAACATCTGTACATCACCATCATTTAACGTGTTTCCGTCTAATGCTAGACGTAAGTCTCCCTCATAGAATGCTGTCACTCATAGGATAGTGCAGTAATGGTAACGCTCGGTAGGCGGGTTGGCGATCGCACTCAGGTGTTATACGTTTCTCAGGAGATAGGTGCCGCTCGCTTTGTTGAATCCTTAGCAGATTGACCACTCCTACGGCAAGTAAGGGATAGTGACAATTGTATTTTTATCCTATACATATAGTACAGCCGCATATATGTGTCCTTCATAATATTCATTTATAATAAAAAAGGTAACATAGTTAAAAATATAACTTTGATCATTCCAAGTAAAACAAATGATATGAAAAAAATTCAATCATTTTCTTTATACAGAACCTAAACCATCAAAGTCTTCTAAACACAAGGCTGGTGTCATAGAAATGCGTGCATTGAGCGCCAAGTTTCACCAAAAGATGGAAAAGTCTCCACTCAAAATTGAACCCAACAGAAAAAGTGTTGAGGTCCAAGTGAAAACTGAAAAACAAGCAGATAAAAAGACAGATACAAAATTGGAAAAGTCAGATAAACTTGAACCAAAATCAGATAGAATAGATGCTAAACTTGATAAACAAGAAAGTAAATTAGAGAAAGTTGAAATAAAAACCGAAAAAGTTGAAAGATATGACAAACCAGATTCAAAAATTGACAAAGTTGACAAACCAGATCCTAAGTTAGAAAAACCAGAAGCAAAAACACCTGTTAAACTAGATGCCAGATCCGATAGGGTTGAATGTAAGCCCAAAACTGACCTAAAGTTGAATACATTAGAATCAATATCTGACAAATTAGAGTCAAGAGCTGATAAGGCGGAAAAAGAACCAAAATCTGACAGACCAGAAGCTAAGTCTGACAAAATAGAGACTAAATCTGATAGAACGGACAAGCCTGATAAATCTGATCTAAAGTCTGATAAAGAAAAACCAGACCAAAGAACAGATAAAGATACTAAAACTGAAAAGACAGACAGAATTGATAACAAATCTGATAAATTAGATACAAAATCTGATAGATGTGATAAAAACCATAGACATAAAGATGATAAGCATCGCTCAGAGAAATCCGATCGGTCAGAAAAGTTGGATAAACACGATCACCATAGACGTCACTCGTCATCGCGTCACAAATCATCTCACCACAAGTCTGATAGGCCGAAGGAACATAAGAAAGAACATCGCAGTTCCGATGACAAGAAGTATGATAAGCACAGGGACAAATCAGACAGTAGGGATAAAGTGGGCGACAGTGGGAAGTTACCGCAAGAGGTGTTACATCGACCACCAGATTAGTATTAGTGACCATTAGTGACAATGTGAAGTGAACTTGTTTTGTGAAGGATTTTGAACAGATGATCTTTGCTTCAACGCTGAGTGGATCTCATTTTATTTAAGGTGTGAGTATCAGTTGTTTGAAAAATTTTGAATTGATATAGATTATTATACTTTATATAGTATAAACTTGTGTAGATGTAAAAAAACTGCTTTTTTTCATAGTTGTTTAATTTATATCTAAGATAATAATTGAAGTACAACATCTAACATTTAAATGGCCAATGCCTTACCACTTTATATTTAAGGGGCCAAGACAATTTACCAATGTTGGTTTTACAAATATCTAGAGAATGGAATATATTAGTTGTAGCTACATACTCTTGAATAATTCATTGGGCTAATGAATACCAGCATTTTTTATATTGCCTTCACATTGGTTGACTAGCAAATCTAACTAAGAAATGAACTTTGATTCAGATCCAAAAACTTGATTGAAATATTCAAATTCTTCAGTAACAACATATCCTTTTGGAATGTACACACACACACTTTCATCCAATCCAGAATATGTTTCATTACAAATCTGAGAAATAGAATTGAATTGAAAGATAGACATCCACAAATAAAATAAGTATAAGGCAATCTTTTTATAAATATACTATATTATTATAACTAATAAATTTCTTGAGATTTGTCCTTAGTTAAAGAAATGTATTTGGCTGATTAAAATTATAAAAAGATTTCACCATCACTATTTTATTTGAGCTTTTCCACTAATTAAAATATTAAATTGACAATCATGTTATGTAAAGATTATTTTTTGTGACAAACTATCGATATAGTAATAATCGGCAACTGTTGCAACTTTTGACTTTTTTATTTTTCGTGTGGTAAATGACATTTAACAGCTAAAATATAGATAGATAGTTGCATAATATTGAAAACGAATATTCAACCCAACCTAAATAATACGAACTTTTACTGTATTACATCACTTGTTATAACGAATATTTTCTTTTAAGTTTTGTTATATCGAAGTTGCACAGTATTAATATATACCTAACTGGATATATTAATACCTAACTATAGGGGTATTAATTAATGTTGGTAATCATTAACTTCACATAATTATCAGAAGTGTCAAGATAATTCGGCGCTAATTGCTCTTTACCTATTTTACACTCTATTGATTAATTAATCAATGCCCAAAAAAAAAAAATTGTTTCAAAATACATACAGACTTCAGAGTCCTTCATGAAATATTTGAGCACTTTGTAGGTTAACAATGTAAATATAATCGTTTTAAATGGTCTCGTAGAGGCTGAGCGAATGATTGGATACGCAGTTTTAGATTTTTAATTTACTATTTATATACTTGATTTTTTTTTGGAGAGAAACTTAATAGTGGCTGTTCTCTGTTTGGGTGTTTGTAAGAGTGGGAGTGTCATCTTAATATTAATTGGTATGCCTAACCTACCTATGCATAAGATATTATTTACCAGTATTGTTAAAGTAATGACTCTATTGGTTTTTATTCTGATTTAGAATTGTGGAATAAAAATTGTGGAACTGTATCCAATGCATAGTAACAGGCACATTCTAAATTAATGAAAAATATAATACAAGCACACAGTATATCGCTGAATCTATACTAAACTTAATTCATTTAGTAAAAACCAGTTCAATTTACGTTATACTCAGCTATATTCATAATATTATACTGTTACAATAAAATATGTCATAGAGAACTAATTAACTCCTGACAGGACCATCAACGTGTATGCCTGAGGTATAATTTTATTCTTGCAAAAGTTTTAAAAGTAAATTCACTAAACACGTAAGCACAGAACAGAAATGATTAAAAAAGTCAAAAAACCCGACTGCGTAAAAAGTCACCAAAACTACGTACATAATAAAAAAACTGAAAAGATAAAAACAAGCACTTAGATGTCCGGTGGTCTAGAATTCCATAATATATTATTGAATAAATACTATTGCCGAAAATGAAATATATTTTAATAATAGAACATGACAACTGAACAGTCGGGATCCACTGAAAAATTAGATTTGCTGTCGAATAAAGGATTAATGAAAAATTAGATTTGCTGTCGAATAAAGGATCCCGACTGTTCAGTTGTCATGTTCTATTATTAAAATATATTTCATTTTCTGCAATAGTATTTATTCAATAATATATTATGGAATTCTAGACCACCGGACATCTAAGTGCTTGTTTTTATCTTTTCAGTTTTTTTATTATGTACGTAGTTTTGGTGACTTTTTACGCAGTCGGGTTTTTTGATTTTTTTAATCATTTTTTTTATTTTATATTTTTTAGTTATAAATACCTAGGTAGCTATAGTTATCTTATTTATTAATAAGTAGATAAGTACCTAACTATATATAGTTCTTCGATTGAAGTTGAGTACTAAATCGTTATAAATTGGAGATGGGCGACCGCGTCAGACATTAGATACTTTAGGTAAGACTAACTATGGTATATTGGACAATATACCTACTAGATACTTCAGTATATGTCCATCCACATCCAGTTATATGAATTTATCGTCTTTTCATCGTAAATTTCTACTGTCTAAAAAACCTATATGTGAGAAAGGTTGTTACGAAACTTTAAATTGATATAGATCCTAAACGGCCAGTCAAATCGAAAAATGTTGAGAGAAAACTAAAAATGATTTTTAAATACCTATTTAACGATACCCCACTCGATATAGTTTGTTGACTTTAATTTTTTTTATTTTCACAATATGGCGTCCAGTAGTCGCCATATTGAATTTTCAATAACGTCATATCTTTAGTGACACTCGCCGGATTAAGAGGAATCGATTGACGTGCGAATCATAAAAATCGGCCTAGGCGTTTGGTATATATAGTGCTTCAAAGGAACATACATACATACATAGACTGTTAAACACAATACCACTCCTTTGCAGTCGGGTAATAAAAGAATATGTGCTATATTTTAAAATTTATTTCTCAATAGCAAGTAAATTATCTATATTTTCTAAAAATGCTTATACGTTTTATAATGAATCTAGTTTTCTATAATAAATCATGTATGAAAAAACCTCTTAACTATTTGGAGTCGTAACGTAATTAATGAATAATTTGTATGCCAGCATTGTATGTCAGGATTTGTCGAACTTACCTGAACTAATGATGATAATTGAGCAGACAAAATATTAGCGTATAGTTAAAATGCCTGTACAATAATAATAATATTATTTGATTTAATGTTTGGCCCAGTGTGTATGTCAATTTAAAGTAACAAATTAAAATTTATTTAATTATTAGATATTTATGTATTAAGATTATTTTTAAAAGGATTTTTTTAAAAGTTTAATGATGACGAAACAAATCATTCTCTAAAAATATTGTGATTTTAATTGCTCTGTATTTGATTTTATTTTCTTGCACACTTTTTAATAAATTACATAATATTAATAGAAATATTGTCTGATTGGCACTGGTGATGTTTTGATTTTGGATCGAACAAATATATAACGCTAAGATTTTCTGCAGTTTTTTCCAATAATTTCCCTGAACTATGCTGGTAATATGTTCACCATATATCTATTATGTGGAAATATTAGTTACAGCTTTACTATACCCCATCAGATGAGACTTCTAGCGCCTCAGTGCTGAGACTATAAAATTACTAGGTATTTGAAAATAGACTTAAAGATCACTATTAATTTGGTTCAAAATTGTTAAATACCCATAGATATATTTTGCACAACACTTATTTTGTAAATAAATAATTAATTTAATTAATTAAAATTAATGTATTTTAAAATCTAAAACTGCGTCGCGAGTGTGATTTGAAAGTTTTAATGGAGACTTAAATAAATAAATATTAATAAATTGAAATTTAAGTAAATATTAAAGTTTATTGACACACATATTTCAATTAATTGCACACGGAGAATATGTATTATTATTCTGATAGACAATTTGAATAATTTGGGAGTTGTTTTTGACGCTGTGCAGTGTGGTAGCAATGCAGCTCGCTGCAGCTTTTAACCGACTTGAAAATAGAGGATTATGTATTCAGTATTTTATCTATTATATAAAATAAATAATTATGCATATATAATTGGAAAAGTATTAGAATATAAGATTTCTGTGGTGATTGATGCCTTGTCTGTACTTGTGAGTAGCAGTTATTGCTTATAAACAAATAAACTAGTTGACCATGTATTACTATCTACATGGACACAAAAGATGTTGACGGTTAGACCAATGGCTCCTTATCCTTAGTTCTTGTGACAAATTGCACCAAAACTTATGGCAATAATACTTTTAAAATGTTTATTTACTTATATACAGAAAGACATAGAGATGCATGTATTGGACCTATGTGCAGGGCTCAGCCTGTTATTTTAATCCGATACCTCAGTATTAACAAGCCTTACGCATTTTTTCACCAACAAGCCCTAAATTTTATGTAATATTTTAGAAAACACTACTTAATAGGTATTAGTAACACATATTAAGTTGTTTAAGTGTTACCTAAAACTTAACATCTTAATTAATGTCAATGTTATGTATTTATTTATATTGCTCAACTTATCACTTAAAATTTAGGAGTTGTTGCTGAAAATGCTCATTAGTGTTGTGCATCAAATTATATATCATCTACTATAAAAGAGGATGTTTGTATAATTGTATATATGACATAACTAAACTCAAAAACTATTTGACCGATCATTATGAAAATTGGTATGTATATATATTTCTTCACGGAGCAGGTATCCCATTGATGTAACTCGTCACTAGGTGGCGCTTCGATACATCGATTTACACAAATAAACCAATGGGCTGTGTTTGCTAGTATCTCATAAAATACAAATCTCTGTAATTACTGCACTGCACAGCATAGATAAATAAATTATTGTAATGCCTAAATTTTCAACTTGTAATTATTTTAATTACATTATAATTTGTTATAGATGAGTCTAAGAGTAATTATATAACAGCCAACATGTTAATCATAATTGATTTGATTGTACCATATTTGTTAAACAATGGCCCCTATTTTATTTAATTATCCAGTGGTTGGATGCCAAATACTTATAATTAAAATTTTTCAGATTTAAATTGTAGAAAATATTTTGATTTGTGGTATGAGGTTTTTTTTAATTAATAAGAATTGGGTTGTTGACTATTTCTATAAATATATATATTGAAAATAAACTAAAAACTATATTGATTTGTGAACACATTACATTGTTTTTTCATCTTGTACTAGTTACAAGCAATCGTTTTTTTTTATTAGAAAGAGAGTTCAATAAAATCAATGTGACACATGTCTATACGTTTCTATTCTGATCTGCATCTGCCTTAAACAAACTATTTGTACGAAAAAGGGATAGAATATCCCCTTAATAACTTTAAAAGTAAAGTCTTGAGTATTTTTTTTTTTGCACATTTTTTGAACTACTAATATTTTTTTATATACATTATGTGCATTATAATTTTTTTATCAGTAATTTAATATTTTTAAACTAGTTAAACACCCAATTCGGTTATATTTATTATTTTATTCTAATTGTTGTATATATTATTATGCCATGCGTATATTGTAATAGCAGGCAAATGATTTTTGTCTATTGGCATAATAAAGAATAACATTAGCAGCACCACAGATTATAAATAGAAAAAAAAATCATACCAAGTGATGTTTTAAAAGTAATGCAATCTTATTTTGTATGATGTACCTATATTTACTTAGGAAGTAATTTTAATTTTCAAATCAACCAATTATC
The DNA here is from genome assembly GCA_905163515.2 of Lymantria monacha. Classification (NCBI taxonomy): domain Eukaryota; kingdom Metazoa; phylum Arthropoda; class Insecta; order Lepidoptera; family Erebidae; genus Lymantria; species Lymantria monacha. The sequence goes on along the minus strand of LR991107.1, from coordinate 3,836,309 downwards.
TAACTTCATCACTTAATGTCCACATATTTATTTTTGTAACAGGAATAAAATTACATATACAGCCCTGAATAACAGATACTTAGATGAAGACAGTATTATGAATATTTTTTAGTGAAGTTTGGCATTCTAATGTCTGTCCTATTTTATATATTTGTTACAGCGCCATCTATATTTCTGTGTAGACATTTTTTATAGATGGCGCTTATTGAGAGAACATTATGTTAATTTTGTTATCTCATTTATTTGAAGATTTGCATTAAAAAGAATGCTTTGTAATCGGAGTTGAGTGTGGATGTGTATACCGGCTAAAATTGATTGAGAACATGGAAGTTGAAAAATATTAAAACATGGTATTTACCAAAAAGATGAAATATCATTATGATATTAATTTGAAGCATTATTATCAGTTGATGTAGTGTTTCAAACGCCCGGATGTTGTAAATATGAAAACGAATCGGTTTTCTACAATTTCTATTTTTGTGCAAAAGTATAATTTAGTTTTATTGTTGAATTTCTTCTTTTTTAATTTTAAATTTAAGTAAACTTGCTTAAGTTTGCCCCGGCTTATTTTTTAGAATTGAATGTACATTTTGTATATTTTATATTGTCTAGATAAGTGATATAGACTAATGCCTAGATTTACTTATGAAAACATTTTAATGAAATGTATGTGTTTTAAAAATTAATGATAACTGGGAAATTGGTGTTGCGAAATTGTATCATAAGTAAATCTTATCATAAATTCTATAACAAAAACTTAATCATTCATTCAAATGAGAAAAATACAAGTGCTGTGTGGTTAATTAATTGGTCACACATGATTGACTTGATTGAAAAGCGGGTCCCCTAAGAGTTTTTTTTATTTACTTTGTATCTTTAATAAAAAAAAAGTGTAGCAGTTTTAATAATGCATATTATTTATGAGTTTTGTTATATACAAGTCGGAGACAAAAATGTGAACTTTTTCTAATTCTCTTGGGAGTCTATAGACACGCCGTTATTCCAATTAATACTGACTCAAAAGATATTTAACGATTTTTTTTCCAATTAATAATATTTATCGATACAAGTAAATAACATGCAAAGAAAAAGAGATTTTTTTTTAATATTAAAAAATGCAATTATCGAATTGTATAGTATGGATTTTATCACCGTATAATTTTGTTTCTACTGCCAGCGTTACAGATATTTTTCGGATTACACTACGTTGATATTTATCCGAAATAAAATAAAACAGTAAAAATATGTTTATATGATACTTATAATGCAAAAGATATGTGACATGTTTCTATTGATTATTTATTAATTACTTGTATCAAAGTAATTTTAATGGACAAATTGGAAAAATATATTACAACTATTTCGATTCAAATTACTAAAATTTAGCATTTAACATGCTTGATTTTTTTGTAAACTAAACTTGATTACAAGCGAAAAATGATTGTCACATATGGGATGGAAAATGATTGTCACATATGGGATGGAAAAATGATTCATTAACGATAATTTTTTGCTCGTAATCAAGTTTTTATAAACAATTTAGATTTGTATATAATTAGCAAATTGTATAAGTATTTTGTAGATTTTATCGCGGTTTAATTTTGTTTACAATATCATGACGACGTTTTCACGTTAAAAATTAACCGAAATATGAAAAAATATCCCCTTTAAAATAATATATATTTATTTTATAATGGTTAAAAATCGTACAATCGTGTATTCTCGGCGTGTGTCTATGGTCTGCCATTTTAACTATTTTTACGTTAATTTCTCTAATAACTTTTGTCATAATAAATAAATATTTGGCTAATGTTTAGCCGGTTTTGTTGTTTGGCTCGGACTTGGCAGTGACACGACTCATGGTCTCAAATCTGGACTGCAAGATACTAATGTGATTGAGATATATTTATGTATAGGTGGTTAATTTATTGTTTCACGTTCCCTATATTTTTTTTTTGAAAATAATAATTAGATTATAAATAGAATGAATTGTTTTATTTATTGTCCTTTGTATGTCTGAGAAAATATCCTTATCTTTTTCATAACTATATTTTATATGCTGTATGGTAGCAGCTATGAATACTATCAACCCTTACTTTGCTCGTAGATGTCGTAAAAGACGACTAAGAGCCTTATAACGACCTGGGCCAACTCCATCTGATGCCGTTTGGTCAACAATTACATTCCCAAGGAGGGTTGACGTCTGGCAGACGGTCGGTCATAAAACTATTGCTAATAACTTTACAATATGTATTATGAAAGAAGAGTACATATTGCATCGACTCCAAGTAATTGGGATAAGACTAGGAGAATGATATATTAGCGTGTTATTATGAGTTTTAGCGCGAATATGGAAATATCATGTCACGCTCTTGTATTATATTTATTTCATTTGTGTTTTGTAGTATTATATTGAATAATTTTGCTGGTATTTTATGGAATATGATACAGTTAACATGCTGAAGTGTAGTGAATATGGTATAATAGTGGTTTACGTGTATTATATATTATTTTCATATTTTACCAAAATTCACCATAAACAGTTGATTTGGTTGTCAGCGCCCGATTAATGGTAACGACTCGACTTACTGACAGACTATTAAGACTATACAATAAGAAAAAGTATTGAATAATATATGAAAAAAAAAAATAAGACTTGGCTGTATGGGCTTTGATCCCTTTGCCTGTTCGAACAGATGAACAAAAAAATTGTGTTTTACAGCCATTAGAGATGCGAAAAACGGCTCACTGAAAAGAAAAGAGAGATATAGCTCTTTTGATCAAAAGAACTATATCACTCTTTTAGCTCTTTAGTTCATTTAGCTCATATATATCCTGAGTTCATTTAGCTCATCAAGAGAGCTAGCTCTCTTATTGAGTTAGCTCATTTCATTTCAACTCGTTCACGGCTCTAACTCTTTTGAATTGAATAGTTCAAACTCTGAACTACGCGATCATTAAGCGATAAGCTTGATATGAGCATGTAAATTTTGATTGGTGATTGCAGGATGAGATATAAAATATATTTATATAAAAAAATAAAGAAAATTGAAAGGTCTGTTTGTAATTTAAATGATTAAAAACAGCTTTTCACTAAATGCATATGGGCTGACAGAATCGACTGCGTCCAGTGACAGCTTGCACTGATAACTATTATTATTATTGAATATTGTTATTCAAAGATGAATATTATTTTTAAATATAACTTTTTATTTTTCAAACATTTTTTCTTTGTTGAACATATAACTTGTACGTTTAGTGCTCGCAATAGTCACAATGCATATCGAAACATGCTCAATACTTTTACTGTTCGGCGGTGATCGGCACATATCGGGCACTTTCGGTCGTCGACTGCTCGCTGCTGGGGGGGCACACTTAAAACATTACTTATTTTTACTGACCGCCGCGCCGCCTACAGATTGGTTGCACAAACTTAACTGCTGCCATTTTGTCCTGCCTGTCAAACGTTTGACAACTGAGAATTGTTATTTTTTGTTCCTAGCGTAGGTACTTATTGTCATCGATCTATTTTCGGTTATTGATATTTTTCTGAAAATTATCTCAAGTTTTAATGTTAGGCTGATATTATAATTGTTTAATTATCAGCTGATATGTTTTTTTTTATATTTCAGGGTAGCTTTCATAGTAAAAGAAAATTCTATGTAATTACACATACACATGTAGATATGTATATATATTACTTCAACTTTAGTTCACCGCCTAAACTCTGGGTGGCAGCACTTTCCATACATGCATATTTTATCATCGAGTTGCCACTCTTTTTCAATTTAATAACTTTACTCTTTGGCTCGCTGCTCGTGACGACGCGAGTTAAAGAGCCGATTGAGCCGTTGAACTATTAACTGAGCTAATGTGAGCTAGATTGAAATCAAAGAGCTAGTTCATTTGTATCTCTCATTCAGGAGCTACCCAAGTCCAACAGCCATATGCTTTGGTTTACACTAAGGCAATACCGCCGCGCGGCCGCGCACTATTGTCGTGTAGCGATCCGCCCGCTATGATATTCGTAGGTGATATTTGGCCGCAGTGAACGTGTTAAGTAAAGCTTTAGTTAGGCACGGCTAAGGAATAATTGGATCCATGTGTACACTAATAATTCTGGGAATTTTAGTGAAAAACGAAAACGTAAAGCACTCTTATATTATATTCACTACATCAGTTTTACATAAAATGCCATAGAAATATCTAATATAACACGTTAAAACACTAAGATATTAAATGTGATACAAGGGGCACTACATTTTCAGATTACCGCCAAAAGACCCAAATTGAATGCTTTTTACTATGACAATACAACTGAAACGCGTTCCAGTGAAGGTGCTTTTACAGTCACTTTTTTATTGAATTATACTCAGGCGTAACGAGCAACTCAGATATTTTGCAGACTAAAGTAAGGTGAAGCCGTCACTTTCGTTAGGGCTACCTAACCTTTCTTTTATATTATTTTTACCAAAATAAGTAAATATAATGTGAGTGGATGAACGTAATGGATGGGTTATCGTAGTGATAGGGCTATGCTGTTAACAGTTTTCTATCTACAACCCAAAGAGTAAAGTTATTAAACTGAAAAAGAGTGGCAACTCGATGATAAAATATGCATGTATGGAAAGTGCTGCTACCCAGAGTTTAGGCAGTGAACTAAAGTTGAAGTAATATATATACATATCTACATGTGTATGTGTAATTACATAGAATTTTCTTTTTTTCAGAAAGATATTCTTTCTGACAATAACCGAAATAGATCGATGACAATAAGTACCTACGCTAGGAACAAAAAATAACAATTCTCAGTTGTCAAACGTCTGACAGACAGGACAAAATGGCAGCAGTAAAGTTTGTACAACCAATCTGTAGGCGGCGCGACGGTCAGTAAAAATAAGTAATGTTTTAAGTGTGCCCCCCAGCTACAACCACAGGTCGACCCGTCCGGGGTAGTACCACACGCGCAGAAAATCGACGTCTCAGCAGTGGCAATGTGCTGTTGCCCAATTTCCTGGATAGGTTTGGGTCAGTGGTAATGATTTAGTTGGCGTTGCAAAGGTCCATAAGCGACAATAAAACTTAAAATCAGGTGTGCTGCTTGCTCATTCTTTACCATAAACAATAAAAGAAAAAAGTTTATTACTTGAAAGGTGTAGGGCGACTTTTTTGCACATAATTTAAGTTTTTGAGGTGAAAAAAAAAGGGTTTCTGAGAATTTATTAGGCACCTCCGCATTACGGAATGTAACCTTCAAGTTCCTACAGTTCTCAACTCTATCAGGCCTCTACAGTCTTATTTGCTTTCGAGAACACATCGATCTAAATTACTAGGCTATACAAAGCGAAATTTAATTCCCACTTGTGGGACTTGAGCTCTATTGGAAATCCATTCTAACCGACTTTCTCAACCGTGGTAATTATTTTTCGCTTGTAAACTAAGCAAATAACTTTGTTCTCGTTTGTTCTATGTTGGCCTACTAGAGATTCCTTACGATTATTTCTACCAAGACCTATGGCCGGTTTCTGAGACTCTCAGTTAAACTATCAATAGCTATTGGTTCAATAAAGTTAAACGTAAGATAAACGCCCGATAACTGTCACTGCGTTTCTGAATATTTTTTTTTTTTTTTTTGTGTGTCTTAGTTGTTAGCCTCAGATGGCTATGACAACTTTACCCGGACTGTGGGTGAGCGCTGAGGGCTCTCAACCCGTATTTCTGAATACCCAACGCGCTGTCAAATAACTATGAAACCGATAACCAGTTGATTCTGCCGACAGTGTGTTTATGGTTAACACGTGTGAGAATTATTTTTTCATTTTTGGTTGTTTTGACGAGTGCTGTGATTTATTTTAGTGATTACTAACTTCGTGTTGTCCTAATTACTTGGTATAAGGTTTGTAACGCTTTAATCGTGTTCATCTACGATGGATGGATGGATGGATAACCAGTCTCTTAAATTGTCGCTAGATGGATCTTTTCACAAGATCGAGTTTACAATTGATTTTTTTATTTTATATTGGCATTATTACCAAAAATACCAAATATAATTAACACACATATATTTTCGAAAGTAAATATGTGAACTGAAATTATTATAGTTATAAAATAAGACAATTAATAATGTTTTAACAGCTGTATAAACGAGCGACAACGTTGTCAAATCAATACGTTAAATTTAAAAAAAATACTTCGTTTTGTTTGTCTGCGTGGATTTGAAAGCGGGTGGTATTTTAGTTTCGTTTGCACCAAAATATTTGTTAATTATTATTAAATAATAATGAAATCTAGCAAGCGTAAAAAATATTTTACTGAAAGTGATAAGTATACATAGAATTTGGTGGCATTATCGATAACAATAAGATAGATGGGGCAATAAAAACTTGTTTCAACACTGACGAAGTAAATTTACTATTAGCATCTGGAGCTAATGCACAACGAGTTTGAGTTTAGTTTTTTGCAAAGATATATCACAGTGCCTTTGTTAAAACAGTATCTCACTTTTGAAATCTTTAGATATCCGTAAACATTTCGAATGCATTTTTGCGATTCTTTGGTTTCGAGATATGTACTTATTAACAATAGCCTCCAAAATTTTTGTATCAGTCTTGGATGAACTTCATCTTTCATTCACTTCATCCGATGAAGTGCTTGGTATATATAATTATAGCTATTATTACGTAAGGTGTAAGTACAAAGTGGAACTCCAAATTTAAATAAACAAAAATCACAAAATGTTTTTAGGTTAGTTCTATCGTCAAACAATACTTATCGAATCGATAAACGCTCCTATATTTTGGTCAGTTAAGTTAAACCAAGCTTAACTTAAGTTTGTCGTATGATGGTGTGTTCAGAAACGCAATTCGACAAGTTATTGAACCGATAGCGCTATCGAACGTTTAAACTCCAGTTAAAACTTTAAAAGTACCTCAGAAACCGGCCACTAGTAGTTCAAGTTTTACTAGCTTGCTAGTTACCATTATCCAATTGACCGGTATTCTTTCTATCTAGTGGGATTTCAAAAAAATAAAACAAATATAAATAAAATTTTATTTATTTATTAATTTCTTAATTTATATAAAAATCGGCAAAACTTTTTAAGTACAAACAATAAATAGAGAATTCAATATTCAGTCATACAGTTAAATTATCTAATACATATTTCAACGATAAACATGCTATTATATTATTTAAACAAATAAGTATATAATAATTAAAATATATGAGATTATAGAAATTCGAGATGGCACGAGACACATTATAACTATATTGTGGCAAGAACAAAAAAAAATGTTACCAGTTGAATAAATTATATTGTCCACTGGTAATTATATTCTACGAAGTATCGAAGAATCGCCTTTATTAAGAATAACTCTTATTTAAGATATATTTTTTTTATATCTTATTGAGTATCCAAATAATCGAATTACGATTTAATGTAATTTAAAAATATTTTTAAAGTTTAAAAACTTTATTATATTCTAACTTTGCTAAGTAACTTCAATTAAAAACATTGTATATTGTTTTCTTTATAAAAATCAGAAATTATACTCGTTAAGGCACTTATTTCGAAGTGAAACTTGTTTAAGTATTAGCGTTACGATTTTGGTAAGATTCGGTTACGCTAGATCGTTACGAAATGTTTCATAAATATAGTTAAATAAAAAAAACATATATTTTATATATTTCACATTTGCGAGATTTATTTACCTCTTATTTTAATTTTAAAATATCGAGAATAATCTAGAGAAATTTCACTTCTTGCGCGTACGCACAATTAATATACGAGCTCTAATATAAAATGCTTTTATCATCAGTAGTTGCTGAGTTTTTCAATAAATAATTTTAAAACTATTTGTTTATTATGTTGATGTAAAAAACGTTACAACCATTGACATTAAACTAGTCTATAATTGGCAAATAGTTATAAGACTTTACAACGCTACGAGATAATATTGCTTTGGTTGGTTGTTGTGTGGACGCTGACAACGGTCACTGGAAACAATAATTGATGAAAAATTTAAGTAATTTTTTATTATAATTATCTCAGTTCATATACGTACCCCGCTGGGATCGAGTGTCCTTCATAATTGGACAATAATTTGTGCGATCCATAAAGTAATTGTTCTGAGTCTGAGTGTAAACCGTGTCCATTAATTATATGTTTGTAAAGTCTACCGCATTACAAGGATTAGATCGTAAATGCAAGGTGGTGTCTTAAAAAAAAAATGCATATAAATTCGATGCAGAGGAAAACTTGAGTTAAAATCCTATGCCAACCCGTTTGCCCAGCACGGTATGTAGGTGGATTTCCGTCCTATAGTGAAGGAGGCTCGAGTTCAGCAGTGGGACATATATGAGTTGAGATGGATTTAATTAAATTATTCCGTTTAACTCACCACAAATCTATTCACTTTGGGCGTGAAGCTCTTCGTCGTAGTTGTCACGTTCATGTTTTCAAACTTCTGACGCAAGCTGTTACAACAATACAATATAAAATATTAATTCAAATTAATTATATTGATATAATTTTAAATTTATTAATAAATATATCAGCGCGTCCACTATTAGATATTTTCAAGGGCCTACAATAGTCAAAACGCCTATTGGGCCTCTTCAAAGTAAGGATAATGAAAAAAAATATGGATAATCTTGACGCATAACAAAGGATGTAGGTACCGGGGGAGACAGAGACTAACCTACCTAGACCAGATCGGTCATGTACTGAAGGAAGGTGGAGTTAAGAGTCGCCGAAACCGGCGAGCGTGTATGAAGAGAATTATGAATGTTGAGGAAGCGAGTGAAGTATGCAAATATAGAGTTATCTGGCACTCTATTCTCTCTGCCTACCCTGCAAGAGATGCAGCCTTCAAAAATTAAATTGGGGTCACAGACACGAAAATCGGTCAAGTGCGATGAATTCGTTTATGATCGATAGAATCGTACCTAATTTGGAACGCAGCCTACTTACCACTCCAAATCAATATCCATCAGCAGTATTCATAACTTTTTTAAGGAATTGGCAATATTATCAGCTTTTTTTAATAGATTGGAAGTGTGACGTCATAAGTCTATTAGGACTATCGGCATGCACATCATGCCTATAATGGTAGATTCCGCTTCGCTTGGCAGGCGATTTGATAATCCAATTTGTTTTCATATTTTTTTCAGGAAAGTACAGCAACTCATATACTTGGTAATCCCTCATACGGTGTATGCTCTTGAATAGCGAAGAGAACAATAACAGGGTTGTGTCATCGTTAAATACAATTCTAACTGCAAAGTTAGAGTATTAAATCTGTACAATGTGTAAATATTGTCAAGTAGATGGCACACTTCTCCTTTAAAGACGAAAATATAATACGATCCGAAAATTGTATGTCATACGACAGCTCACATTGGTGTAAGTGGTAGCACGAGTGGAACGAATTTCCAATAGGTGCGGGTTCGAATCCCATATGTGACAATCATTTTTCGCTCGTAATCAAGTTTTTATAAATAATCATGCATATTAAATGGTAAATTTCAGCAATTTAGCGAAGAGAAACTTGTAGTGAACGATGTAAATCATAAGGATGATATGTAGACTAACCTTTTAGCAGTTTCAAGCTGTGACTCTCCATCGTCGTCCTGTTCTTGTTGTCTCTCGATGACCACGGCGGATGGTGACCGCTGGGGTTCCGACTCGGACCAGTTCTCGAAGCGGTCCCGGAAACTCTTTGTGCGAGCCAACTGCTGTGCCTGGATTTTTTCACGATACCAATTGAATATATAGTTTTAATATTTATTGAGACAGGGTTTTGTGGGTTCTAATCTCGCACATTTTTGTTATCTTTTTCTTTTAAAATATATATCTAAGGAAATATATATACCCTTGTATTGTGAAAGACTTCTTATATATAATTAACGTAGACAAATTACATCCAGGCACAGAATAAAACTTGGAAATCGCATAAAATATTGCTCTGCCTGGGTATCGAACCAGTCTTCAACCACTACATAACGTATATAATACGCATGACGTTTCATTGTAGTTTCCAACCATTTTCCCGTTTATATCAAATAAGCTTTTGAGATTTCCTGAAGATTTCTTCGACTTTCATCGATTTTTTTCGGTGCAATACGTCGTGAATTTTCCCAGAAAATATAACACCACTAGCGATTGTCTATATGCTTGCCAAGTATGGCGATCATTGCTTTACCATCTCAACGTGGCTTATAATTAAAAGTGAACATCAATAAGGCTGATGATAGGTATACCTGTTTTAGTGCCTCGTCCCTCTGACGCGCCTCCAGATACAAGCGACGTCTCTCGTCCTCGCTGTCCTCTTCCTCGTACTCCTCAGATGAATACTCCTCTGAAGAAGAATCACCTTGGTGATTGTTCTCACCTGGTGGAGGGGGAGTAAACCTCTTTAAAGGCTTCGGACCTGAAAGAAATTATATCTTTACAATACTTGGGAAATACAATAATACAATATATACAATATAATATATACAATATAATAATACAATATATCATCACGCCATATCCCTTGCAGGGTAGGCAGAGAGAACAGAGTGCCAGAGAACTCTATCTCTGCATACTTCACTCGCTTCCTCAACATTCATAATTCTCTTCATACACGCTCGCCGGTTTCGGAGACTCTTGACTCCACCTTCCTTCAGTACATGACCGATCTGGTCTAGGTAGGTTAGTCTCGGTCTCCCTCGGTACCTACATCCTTCCACTTTCGCATTGTATATCTTCTTAACCAGGCGTTCGTTCGGCATTCTTTCCACATGTCCGAACCATCGGAGCATTCCCTTTCGCATCTTTACACCAATACTCTCTTTTATACCTACTCGCTCTCTTACGTCGTCGTTACGAATGCGGTCGGTCAGCCTAACTCCACAGATTTTCCGCAGAGATCGCATTTCGACCGCATTAATTTTACTATCATACTCTTTTCTGCATACCCAACTCTCGCTTCCATACAGTAATGTTGGGACAAGCACTGCGTTATGTATTGCTACACGTGCCTTCTGGCTGAGGTGGTGGCTGCCGAGAAGTTGCCCCAACGCTCCGTTCACTCTATTTCCCGCATTCACTCTTCGCTCTATGTCAGTGGTGTACCTTCCATCTCGGCTAAATCCACATCCAAGATATACGAATTCATCCACTTGCTCCAGTACATCATTACCTATTGTTACTCTTACATCTGTTCTGGTTTTATCTCTTTCAAAGACCATTATTTTGGTTTTGCTCACATTCACGCGTAGACCCCTTTTCTTACAATCTTCTGTCATTGTGTCGACTAGGGTCTGCAGGTCAGTCGCTGACTGTGCCAGCAGGACTGCATCATCTGCATAAAGCAGAGCAGTGACCACTGAGTCGCCCATCTGGACTCCCACATTCATATCGTTCAACCTTTGGAGACATTTATCCAGATATATGATAAACAGCCTGGCTGACAGAACGCACCACTGCTTAACGCCGATATTGACGTCAAACCAAGGCGACATTCCATCATCCAGCCGCACACAGGCTCTACAGCCCATGTAACTGGACTGCACAGCCTGTAGCAGTTTACCGCTAATACCATACTCCGGTAAAATGTCCCAAAGATCCTTTCGTACAACCGTGTCAAATGCTCTCTCCAGATCCACAAAACTGCAGAAAACCCTCTGACCTAGAGCCAGATGCTTCTCCACAATGTTGCGCAGAGAGAACACTTGATCCATGCATCCCCTTCCACTCCTGAAACCTCCTTGTGTCTCACACAGTAAACCATCGGACACCATCCTCATTCTCCTTTCAATAATTTTTCCATACACTTTTGCTGCCAAACTGGTCAAGCTTATGGCTCTGTAATTTGCGCAGTCATAACGTGAACCCTTGTTTTTAAACAAAGGCACGATGACTGCGCTATTCCAGTCCCTGGGAACCATTCCCGAGCTCCAACATAAATTGAGGAGCAACAGGAACGCCTCCCAGACACAAGAGCCACCAAGCTTGATCATCTCGGCAGACACCATATCAATGCCCGCTGCCTTACCATTTTTCAAACTTCTTATCGCCCATTCAACTTCATCCATACTGATGCCATCGGAGGACGCCGTTGTCGAATGTTGATCTACTAAACCACATACAACACCGGCGCCAACCGTAGCATCCGCATACATATCGCCAAAATATTCACTCCATCGGCTTAACACGTCTTGTGTTTGTGTAAGAATGTCTCCACCTCCACTTTTATTCATTCTGAAGGCTGACCAACCACCCCGAGACTTCTTCACCTCCCTCCAAAAGAGTTTGGTGTTACCCTCGAAGTTTTTAGTCAGCCTATCTTCTGCACTCATACTTGCTCTATCACGTTTCTCTTTCACTAAGGCCTTGGTGTCATTCTTACATTGCCGATATATTTCTTTCTTCTGTTCAGTCATACTGTCATTCAGATTCAAAGAAGAGACATAGTCCAGCCACGCTTTCTTCTTTTGCTCTACGGAAGCTGCCACTTCCGCATCCCACCATGCATCACCATTTGTTTTTCTATGCTTCTTTGAACTTCCACATACTTCTTTCGCTGTATCTACCATACTCTCTTTCAATACTCTCCAGCATTCTTCAATGTCCGATTGCGGCTGGCTTGCCATCGTCAGCCGTTCTCGGACACCCTCTGCATACTTTTCTCTTACACACTCTTCTTGCAACCTTTCAACCTTTATTCCCTCTAGCCCTCCGAAGCCCTCCTCTTAACCTTTAGCCCTCCGAAGTGGACACGCTCTCGCCAGTGCCTCCACTTTCTGAACAGACCACTAAATCTCGCAATAACGAGATAGTGGTCCGTGTCGACTGTGGGGCCCCTGTAGGCTCTTGCGTCCAATATTTTGCTTCGGAGGCGACTGTCTACCAAAATTAAATCTATTATGCTTTTCTGTTCATTCCTTCTCCATGTATACATATGGATGTCCTTATGTTGGAAAAATGTGTTTGACACAATAAGGTTTCTCTCCATGCATACATCCGCTATGAGCCTACCTGCGTCGTTCACTCTCTTATCACCAGATGGACCAAGTACGTCCTCATAGTCGGGACGCTTGGTCCCCACCCATCCGTTCAAATCTCCGCATACAATCACGCGTTCACTGGTTTCTGCCATATCCAGAACTTCCCTAACATTGTCCCAAAACTTCTCTAGGTCTGATGCCACCGAGGATCCTACGGGAGCATATGCTACAACCATGAATACCTTGGTGACACCTAGTTTTATACGGACCCAGAGAAGTCTGGGATCATACATTCCGTAATCCTTCACACCTGAGGCCAAGCGAGAGGACAACAGCACTCCTACCCCCATGCTGGCTCGATCGCTCTGTGGTACACCAGACCACAGAGCCATCCCGCCACCAGGAAGATCGCAGGCGTCGCTGCCCCTTCGCTTGGTCTCTGTTACACAGAGCACGTCTAGCTGTTTGTCCGCCATGACGGATATCAGCTCGTGCAACTTACCTTCCACACAACCTCTTACATTCCACGTGCCCACCCGGCACTCCGTTCTCCTTGACTCGCCTAACTGGGCAAGGCGTGATGGGTGGCGGCCCCCATCGCCGCAACGCCCTAATAGGGGGACGCACTAACCCGCATTGCGGTACGCATATCGAGCCGGATTAGCAGTCTAATTAGACTGGCAGGGGACGCGAACGAGCACGCTCCGGACTATGCCCCCCTAAAATATTTTTTTAATTACTTATACCCCTTTTTAATTACATATATGGTAATATATCTTTATGGTGATGGACTAAAAATACAATTTCGCTCGAGGATCCCCTATTTTGCTCGAGGATGTCGTAAAAGATGACTAAGAAATAATACGTATACAAAATCTATGCAAGAGAAGGTAAACTTTCTTTCTTTAAACTAGAAATAAAACCCTATACTAGCGTGGCCGGTGTGGTGGCTGGAGCTCAACAGTGGGATGCATACGAGTTGAGATACAGCTGCGATCGCCAATGCCTAAAGGCAGGTTAGGGGATGTCTAGGTGCAACTATAAATGTCAATAAGGTAATAGATGGATCTCTTTCTTCTTTAAGACAACATTTAGCAATAAGGAAATAATCCTTGTATTGGTGGTGGGACTTTACAAACATGTAATCAACGGCTACAAATTACATTCAGACTCTGAACAACAATTGTGGGTCACATAATATGGGAATCGAACCCATGACATTTGGGACGATAGGTTGGTATCTTAACCGCTACGCCATCTGTGCATTAAAATATGTAATACAAATGGAATTTATACCCTGTGGCTCGTCAGTTCTCTGCTGCTGGTCTTCAAGCTGTCTGAACACGGAGATCATGCGCTGTGCGGTGTGACGTGAGGCAGCCACGCTCGTATCTACACCGCCCTGCTCGCTACGGACCACCGATGGTTCATGGTACACTTCAGGGGACGGAGACTTGGCACGCTAAACACCAACAAAATATCAAAAATAAATAAAAATATTTCATCAGAGATATAATATGGATATACCTTTTTTAATATGGATGATTTCTTAAGGTTAGAAATACTAACCTTCCTTCCTGGGACCACTTATATTCGACAGGATATCAATAGTATCCATCCAATGTAATCCCATGTGTGACAATCATTTTTCGCGCGTAATCAAGTTTTTATAAAGGGTTATCAATAGGATCAGAATTGACAAAGTAGTAAATAACTGAGAAATTTTTCTGTGAGCTGTGTCACGCCATATTAATTTAGAACCCATTTCATATAGGTGGCGCCACGAGTAATTGGGAATTTGTTATGTATAGACGGCGCCACCCTCGCTAATATCGCACCGAATATTTATTTGTATGGAGAAATAAATTACACTTATTATAGTTTCCTTATGGTGATGGAATAAGATACAATTCACCACCCCCTATCATACCCGTGGGTAGAGACAACTAAGGGATATAAAACGCATATAACATCTATTCAAGAGAAGGAAAACTCGAAACAAAACCCTATACCAACACGTCTGACCAGCGCGGTATAGTAGTTCAATTACCCTTCCATTATGGAGGAGGCCCGAGTTCAAAATTGGGACATGAATGAGCTGAGATGAATGAATTTAGAATGTTTAGGAGTGACCTTGAAATCTTTATTAAGAGTCTCACCTGCGTCTGCCTGGGTGGTGTCATTCGAAATTCCTTGCGTTTAGTCTCCGGCTTGTAAGTCTCAAAGAATTTAAATCTATCCGATATATCGGCAGTTTCAATCTTTACATCTTCCACCTTATCGGCCGCGCGGACCACGTCCTTTGGCACGAACGGCTGTTGTAAATAATAATTTAATTAATTAAAAATTCGCGAGACTAAAACATTAAAAAAAATATCTCAATGGGAAAAGCGACTTTTGCTTTTTTTTATTGCTTATGGTGACAAACGAGCAAGCAGCACACCTGATGGTAAGTGTCACTGCCGCCCATGGACCTTTGCAATACTAAGAGTATACCTAGGCCGCTGCCTAACAATAAAAACCCAAACCCCACCCAGTTGGGTCGATCTTCTGCGAGAGTGTGGTACTACCCCGGACGGACCGGCCCGCGGCTGTAGGCAGAAAACTGTCAACAGCGAGGTCCTACCACTATAATCTTCCTTAGGAACTGTTGACTATACAGCATCAGATGGACTTCGCCCAGTTCAATCTGAAGCTCTTAATCATCTTTTACGACAATGCAATGCAAGGATTGGTAGTATTCGTAGCAACAAACATACAGATAATATTTTTTTATATATGTGCGTTGATTGTACTTACAATTTCCTTCCGTTTCGGCACGTCCTGTGGTGGAGGGGAAGTGGGAGACATGTTCTTTGCATTCGCATCCAGCTCCAAGAATATAGAGCGTGACTTCTTGCCTATACCTGAACAAACACATGAGGTAAGTATTAATGTCCACCTGACCGCATTTCGGTAATGGTGATCAGTTACAGCTACAGTACATAAGTATATGTGCCACCCGTGAGGTAGTGATGATGAGAGAAGAGTGCCGGCTGATGGTTCAGCAGAAGAATAAGTATGAAGTCTTGAATAACTTAAAATAACAATTGAGGTAGCCATATTAGTCTCCCTTTTTTTCTGGAACCTACTAAGGTCTTGTTATACCCCACCCAGTCGTCTAGGGCAGCGAATGGGTTGTATAATCCCATAACCTGCTATATATTATTTCTCTATCACCATTTGGACATGCCACCATGAACATGCTACTGAATTCTACTTATCTTCAGTGCTAAATTGTTCCACTTGAAGAAGCCTTATATTCAGTAGATAATGCTAGATTGAAGGATGGACGAAAGGACAACTGTTTATTTAGTCATAGTGAATATGGAAGCCTGGTTTGTACTGATCTAAAACACCTACCAGAAAAAGAATGCCTTGGCATACATTCTATTATCCATCTTTTATCATTTCATCATCAGTTCATATATGTCCTGCTACTGGGTGAGAGCCTCCCTCACAATGGGAGGGAAATTGACCTAATATTTTTGCGTTGGTCTCCAAAAATACCACGATGGTAAGATCCCTATCCTTCTCCTATAGCTTACATGGATTAAATGATTATAATATACCTTCATTGAACAGTGACCTGTCGTCAATCTCCCTGTTCCTGGGCGGCTGGTTCTCATCATTAAACACCTCACCATTCTCGAAGCGCTCTTTGATTGAGCGCGCTTTCTCTGCGTTCAAATCCAGTTCCCTGGATATCTTGTCGGCTGAAGTCACACCTGAAGAAAACCAATATGATAAATTTTAGCTGCTACTCACGGAGTCAGGAGTAGAAGGACCAGGATGCTTTCACCATGGAATACCACGTTTATGATTATGCAATTTCCAATTCTCCAGCATATCAAAGTCCCCTTCTGGATATAGTTCTCACCAATGACGAATAATGTCATAATCACCACGCTTGGAAGGCGATTTGGCAATCGCAATTGGTGTTATAAGTTTCCCAGGAAAGTGCTACTTCCCACTTTCCTTATGAATGAATCCTCAGCCGATTTTTACGAATTATATGGTAAAATTGCACATATGGTGAGAGATCTAAGTACCGATCTCTCTTCATGATGAATGTTCTGGGTTGGATCCCCAAGCAGCACAATCAACTAATTATTGTACCAACGAAGTCTGGTTGTAATTTGAGTTAATTGCATGCCTGTGAAGTCTTGCGCGATTCAAGAATTTCTTTTTCAGTGCAGGGGCTCAAAAAAATAAGCTATGAATATGACATAGAGAATTATGCTATATAGGAATAGTACTCAAACCACCAGGTAAGTAAAGTCTTACCTAGAGCAGACTATATAGCAATAATATTTATTCTAGATTCCATATATATATAAGTTGTGTGGTAGCAGCTACGAATACTACCAACCCTTACTTTGCTCGTGGATGTCGTAAAAGACGATTAGGAGCCTTATAACGACCTGGGCCAACTCCATCTGATGCCGTTTAGTCAACAATTACATTCCCAAAGAGGGTTGACGTCTGGCAGGCGGCCGGTCATAAAACTATTGACAATAACTTTTACAATTACCATCCGTGTGGTTACAGAGTAAGAATACTGTTCACCACCCCATATCTTACCCGTGGGTGATCGTACGAGACGATTAAGTGATATAAAACGCATATAACATCTATGCGAGAGAAGGAAAACTCGAAACAAAACCCTATACCAACACGTCTGACCAGCGTGGTATAGTAGGTCAATTACCCTTCCATTATGGAGGAGGCCCGAGCCCAACAGTGGGACATATATGGGCTGAGATGATGATGATGATGAACTTTTACAATATGTACTATGAAAGAAGAGTATATACTGTATCGATCCCAAGTAATTGGAATAAGAGTAGGAGAATGATGATTCCAATATATAAGTTACCTTGTTCACTCTGAAGAACGGATTGTTCGTACATTTCCTTTATCTTAGCTTGCTTGCCCTGAAATAAAAAGGATTCAAAATTATTTACATATTATTTACTATTTTAATATTCTATTGATGTATTACTATTTTAATATTATACGTATAACTATTTTAATATTCTATTGACGTACACTATTAAACATACGTTTCTCTACGAAGGAAGATAATTCTGTAAGCATTATGTTTTGTAATTGCATTACCGATCACAATATTTTAAGCTGCTCAGGAGAATACTACTAGATGGCGGACATTTTTACCTGAAACGGTTGCTTTTAAAGATATAAATTTGGCAATTTCATCATCTAAAAATTCTTAAAACCAACATTTAATGGGATTTCAGAGCGCTCTACAAAATTCCAGAACATCCCCATATATTCTAGAATGCTGTCAAGATTCAGAAATAGTGCAAAATCTTCTACAAAATCTAAAATCATTTTGGAACATTCCAGAATACCGTGTGGGAATGTTTTAGAAGTGAAATAATCTAGAATGGCATGGTCTGGAACATTCTCGACCTAAATAGTGTGCCTACAAAGCTACAAAAGACTTTCTTTATGCTTCAAAATTTGTCATTTTATTCTAGCTTCTACACCATGACATATCAACTCCTGAACGAAGCCGGATACTCTAACTAGTATTTTATAATTTTTAAATTGAAGTTCACTATACACATATTCATCCATTGGAGCAAAGAATTGCCTGCCTAGGTTGCGTTGTGCGATATGAAAGTGCCTACTAACCCATTGCTAGCAGGAGTGGTAAAAAAACGTAAGATTTTGCAACAGCTCTCTTTGGAAAAACGTATACACCTCAATGCGATCAGCGATCTGCCAAGCGTGGCGATTATGTTATTCTCATTTCCGTTGAAGGCGTATGTCCAACAGCAGAAAGAGAAAGGATGTTGATAATGGTGCTGATAGATTTACAAGAAAAAAAATGACATTTTGTATCTTATAAGATATCAGTTAGCGCACTCACCATGAACAGTCTACTGCGTATGTTCTGTATTTCCTGCTTCCTCTCGCGATGCCGTTCAGATGACGAGTGCTGACCTGTCTCGAACTTGCCAACGATCTCGCTCATGTTACAGAACGAGACGGGCTGTTCGCGGCTCGTCGTGTGTTTGTACGACTTCCTCAATACAGAGTCTTCGTCTGTGAACACAGATCAAGCAATATGAACAGGGGAGAGGGGTCTTCAAAAATATTACGATTGAATAAAATTGGCCCTTTTTCTATACTACAAGTGGTTATGCTGATCAAAAACTGCAAAGAATGGGTCACTTATGAGTACGTCCCCATATTTCCAAATGGATAATTTTATTAAACAATATATTTCTACTTTTGTTTTCGCAACAGTGAAAGTTCTGCAAAATTTGTTGACATGTTCTATTTCTAATTTTCGCATTATTTATAGCAAAAATTGGTAAGGAACTCTATTACTTTTGGGGGTAAAATAAAGTCTTAAGTTACTATCAATTGATTCATCATCATCATCACAGTCCATATATGTCCCACTGTCGGGCTCGGGCCTCCTCCGTAATGGGAGGGAAGTTAAGCTACTATGTATACCGCGCTGGTCAAACGTGTTGGTACAGGGTTTTGTTTCGAGTTTTCCTTCTCTCGCATAGATGTTATATGCGTTTTATTGCCCTTAGTCGTCTCTTACTATCACCCACAGGCAAGATAGGGGGTGGTGAATTGTATTCTTACTCCGTCACCACACGGTTAATAATCAATTGTTTAATTCATCTCTATACAAATATCTATTTGTTACAATTCATCATTCTGTAAATGTAGCCATACTAGTTTTTTTATCAATTATAATTTACAACTACTTAATATATAATATCTATTTCATAAAATTAGCTCTTTCCTTTGTATTCACGCGTCGACTATAGCATCCGTTTGCGATACTGTTGCAATTAAAATTTACTTGTCACACATCCGTTTCCGTTATGACACTTCCGCTGCACCATTAAGTTTAATTGACCGAAGTAAATAACTATTCATCATCATCATCACAGCCCATAAGTGTCCCACTGTTAGGCTCGGGCCTCCTCCATAATGGGAGGGAAAGTAACCTAGTATACCCCGCTGGTCAGACGTGTTGGTATAGAGTTTTGTTTCGAGTTTTTCTTCACTCACACAGATGTTATATGCGTTTTATATCCCTTAGTCGTCTCGTACGATCACCCACGGGTAAAATATGGGGTGGTGAATAGTATTCTTACTCCGTCACCACACAGAAAAAAAAAATATTAATGATAAGATGATTACGATCGGTATCTTATAATTAAAGGTCCTCCGCGTTGTAACTATCCTCCTTCTGGTGGTGCAATGAGAAATTACAGCTCGCCTCTAATTTTGCATGGGATTTAAAAACCACCACCAGTATGGCAGAGAATAGAGGTGTTGAACGAGGCGATATTATTATACAGAAATGTTAAATGCTAATTTTTTTTCATTATTTTTTTTTTATATAGGTAATTCTTTTGTATTAATGTTGAACTCCTAGACGGCTGTAGCCAATTTGATGATTTTTTTTTATGTTTTCACATGTGTCAAAATCTTTTATATTAACAATTGTAGCTAGTAGGTGGACCTGCGATAGATTTCGAAAAAATATTTTTAGTTTTTAGACTTGTACCGAACAATGTCTGTTGAGTTGGTATTATTATAAAATTTTACACCCATTCACCTTTAAAAGGACCAGATTAAAATTGCTACAATTCAATCTAATATAACATATAATTAACCAACAAATGGAAAGAATGCCGAACGAACGTCTGGTTAAGAAGATATACAATGCGAAGGTGAAAGGATGTAGGTACCGGGGGAGACCGAGACTCACCTACCTAGACCAGATCGGTCATGTACTGAAGGAAGGTGGAGTCAAGAGTCTCCGAAACCGGCGAGCGTGTATGAAGAGAATTATGAATGTTGAGGAAGCGAGTGAAGTATGCAAGGATAGAGTTCTCTGGCACTCTGTTCTCTCTGTCTACCCTGCAAGGGACATGGCGTGATGGTATGTATGTAACGAACAAATACACAAATATTTACATATATATTTATATAAAGAGAAATATTTATTTAAACTCCAGCTGGGTAACTAAAGTTTAACTAAACTAAAGGGGTTTAAACTCAAACCGGGTTAAACCCCAACAGGGTTTAAAACTTTAATTATCCTTTAATAATCCGTAGGCTCTCCCTCTCCCGTAGTTATTAAATCCCATTATTATTACATTTTAACATGTTTTGAAGTTTATGGTCACTGCTTCCTTCTTGAGGACAGTAATTTTATAGGATAAAACCTTTCAGAATATCTAGAGTATTTACTGAAAAAGGTTTTTTTTTCAAACCAGCATAGTATTACAATGTTTAATAGATATTATGTACTAACCGTCCTCATCTTCTGGTTCGCTGGCGCTCTCCTCAACTGGTACACCATTAAGGTATTCATCGGAAACACCCACATCCATACCCTTCGCTTTGAACCTGCAAAAATTATACATTAATATAATCACATCACTAAAACTGCAAGACTGGAATATCTTTAACTGTGTGCAAGTAAGTGCAAGAGTCTCGTTGCTAACAATTTTCTGTCGACAGCCATGAGTGGCCAGCTCGTCTGGGATAGTACTGTACCTTCGCAGAAGTTCGTCGTTTTAGTAGCAGTAATTTGCTACAGCATTTCGTTCAGGAGCGAGAGAGCCGGAGTTTTAAACCTTCATGGTGGTCAGTGACCTGGTTATGCCTAGTATTGTAGAGGTTGATTCCGTCATAGAACAATATTTTATGAGAACAAAAAAATTGTTATTCTGAGTATAATTTATGTCTATTTATTATATGTTTTTTTTTGTTCCACTGTTGCGCAAACTCGACGACTTACAATCGCCTGAACGAGCCAGATGCCGAGGAGATTATAGTGCCATAGATCACATCCACAGGCTACATTAGATTATACTGAAGACCGAGGAGTATAATGGGCTTCTGTATCTAACATTTATGGATCATCAGAAAGCTTTTGATTTTGTTGAAACTTGGACTGCTGCAGTATCTCTCAGCGGGAAATCGATTATGAGGTGCTGATGTTTTTGTATAAAAACGCTACAATATCTGCGAACTGTCGCATCTGGTATATACGAAGCCGGTCCATTTGCAGAAAACCATGGGACATGGAGATGTTATCTCTCCCAAACTGTTCACTTGTTGGGCATTATCATCTATTATTGCTTCAGGATATAAAAATAATGTCACCACCTTTACTATGTATACAAGGAAAATATGCACTAATTATTATTGTGAAACCGACTTCCAAGCGCGGTAATTATGGCATTGCCATTTTATCTTTCCATGGCGAAGAGTATGCCTAATAGTGAACGTTGATAGACTTATGGATAGACACATACCAATCTAAATATGGTGGTGAATATAATGTAAAAATCAGCTGAGTGATCCTCAGAATGCACAGGCGCTCCCTTCACCATCTCAACTCATATCCGTCCTACTGCTGGGCTCAAACTTCCTCCAAAATGAAAGAAGAAATAAATTATACCACACTAGTCAGACGTATTACTAGTGTTTTATTTTTAAATTTCCTTCTCTTGCATAGATTTTTATATACATATTACATCCCTTAATATTTTAGGACGCCTATAGGTAAGAAAAGGGGTAGTGGTAGATTCAATCCCAGCAATAAGATGCATTAGAGCTGATATTATTACGGTTGAATTCCAATTAAATTAAATTCTAATAAAAACAAATATTCTTATCAATTATTGTTTCAATGACCGTTGTCAGCGTCCCACTACCAACCAACCAAAGTAATATTATCTCGTAGCTAGGCAGCACTATTCTAGGAGGCTTATAACCCCAAATTCGTTCGCTAATCCATTTAGCAAGCATGACAATTAGAGTAACATACCTCTTAGTGAGGCCTGTATTCAACACTGAACTTCGAAAAACACAAATATTTTAAAACTTATAAACATACACTAATAAATAATCACTAACATTTAAATAATTTTAATGTTTCAACCGAAGTTTCGTTCGTCTTTCACAGAACAACGAATAAAATGATCCAATAATGGTTTGGAAATATACCATACAACGGAATTTCAACTTTATAGATTATAAAATAAAACATATGCCGATAGAAATAGTCTAAAAAAAATCTTTACGAACATCTTGGGATGGAGAAAAAAATTCAAGCTAATATTACAATACACGTGTTGAGGTGATAGATATGTTTGTAGTACATTGCGTGTTTATTACTGAATATTTAAAATAAAGAATATTTAAAATTCAAGAATTTTGTCATAATTTTTCTGCACTTAACCTAATTCTTCTGGCATTGTACATATCCAAGTTTTCGCAATAGTTTTATAAGCGGACGCCTGGCTAACGTCAATTCTTCATAGGAATGTATTTTTTGACCAGAAGGCGCTTCGTCTTTGGCAACAACCACGAGCAAAATGAGAACTAGTTGTAAATATTCGTAGCCGTCACCACAGAGCATAAAATTTACGAATCATGTATTCAATGTATTTCAAGTAACTGAAATTTAGCGTTTAATATGCTTGATTTTATTTATAAAAATTTGATTACGAGCGAAAAATGATTGTCACATGTGGGATTCGAACCCACGCCTATTGGAAATACGTTCCAATCGTGCTACCACTTACACCAACGTGAACTGTTGTATGACATTCAATCTTCGCTTCGTATTATATTTTTGTCTTGTCTCGTGTGCCATCTACCCGACATTGTTTACACATTGAACAGATTTAATACTCTAAATTAACTTGGCAGTTAGAATTGTATTAAGCGATGACACCGGCTCCTTTAAAGTAAAAAATAATAAATAAAAATATCAATGCATAATTTAAACCTTATATTTTACACGCTTAGAAGTTGAAAATTCACAAATGCTTATTTATTTTTAATAAAGAGTATTTGTACTTAAATTAGAAGACAATGGTTAAAGATTTTTTTCTGTAGGTACATACAAACTTCCACACCGTATTTCAACCGTTTTGGAATTGAACCCTTCATGAGTCTCCGCGTCACAAAAAGAAACTACTGTCATAATTACGTTTCTAGTTTTAGTAGTTTCGAGTTATAATTGATAAGTCAGTCAACCAGCTTTTTATATTATATAAAATCTACAAAACCAGCAATGTATATCAACCGCATAGAAAAGTATCGAATACCGAGTGTGTATTATTAATTTCACATGGAGTACAGAAATAGAACAGTCTGATCTTTATGACGCAAGCGGCCGTGTGAACCGCGACCGTATATTCTTGATCTTTCACTAATATAGTTTGGTTATGAATGAATCAAAATCGTTTTTAATTATAACAATATTAAGTCATTTATAAAAATATAAATGTTGTTTATTTATATTATTATTATACTAGCTTTTATCTGTGGTTGAACCCCTTAAATAAATATCAAAGGCCGTACATTCCAATTCCAGTCAGCGACTGAGCTGCAGACCCTAGTCGACACAATGACAGAAGATTATAAGAAAAGGGGTCTACGCATGAATGTGAGCAAAACTAAAATAATGGTCTTTGCAAGACATGGAGCCAGAACAGATGTAAGAGTAACAATAGGTAATGATGTAATAGAGCAAGTGGATGAATTTGTATATCTTGGATGTGGATTTAGCCGAGATGGAAGGTATACCGCTGATATAGAGCGAAGAATGAATGCGGGAAATAGAGTTAACGGAGCGTTGGGGCAACTTCTCGGTAGCCATCACCTCAGCCAGAAGGCACGTGTAGCAATACATAACGTAGTGCTTGTCCCAACATTATTTTATGGAAGCGAGAGTTGGGTATGCAGAAAAGAGCATGAAAGTAAAATTAATGCGGTCGAAATGCGATCTCTACGGAAAATCTGTGGAGTTAGGCTGACCGATCGCATTCGTAACGACGACGTAAGAGAGCGAGTAGGTATGAAAGAGAGTATTGGTGTAAAGATGCGAAAGGGAATGCTCCGATGGTTCGGACATGTGGAAAGAATGCCGAACGAACGTCTGGTTAAGAAGATATACAATGCGAAAGTGGAAGGATGTAGGTACCGAGGGAGACCGAGACTCCTGCTCGTGGATGACGTAAAAGACGACTAAGGGCCTTATATCGACTAGGGCCTACTCCATTTGATGCCGTTTGGTCAACAATTACATTCCGAACGAGGGTTGATGTGAGGCCGGTCATAAAACTATTGCCAATAACTTTTGCAATATATACTATGAAATAGGAGTACATATTACGTGGACCATAAGTAATTGGGACTGCAAGTAATTCTGATAATAATGATGATGGTGACCTTATTTAAATGAACTATATAAGGCTGATTCTCAAAAAAAGTCGAAAATGGCTTTATCGAGTTGATCAGTTTTTTTTAACTCGTGATCGAATTTTTTTTGCTCAAGTTGTAGTATATGTCTTGTTTGAGGAAAATATTATAGTGGTCCCCAACTGTTTTGGGTTTGAATTGAATATAAAAAATATATATCGAATATAAAAATATGCTATGATTATTAAATAAAAAAATGCTTACCTTTTAATAACATTACATGAGATAATGACATTAAAAATGTAATATTCAACAAACTTTTTGTCAAAGTGTTCTATATTTATTAGAAAATAATGCTTTCCGAAACAAAATTGCTACAAACTTAGGAACATAACCTTACTTTCTTACGAATTGTAAACATTACTTTATTACTACCGAAAACATATAAAAATATGTTATGATTATTAAAAACAAATGCTTATCTTTTGATAACATTACATGAGGAAATGACATTAAAAATGTAATAATCAAAAAACTTTTTGTCAAATTGATTTTAAGAAAACATCCTTTCTTCAATTGTCCACTCTAGTGTATGTTCTCAAGGGCAGTGTTGCCAACTACAAAAAAAAAATAAGGTGGGACTTGGTAGGCTTTGGAGTATTGCTCCAATCACACTGTTACAAAACGGTGAGGGAATGATGCTTTTTTTATGGACAAATTTTGAATTATATTTAAAAATATTTCCATTCGCATTTATGAAACTACGAACTCATATAGGTATAGTCAATACTATCCTATATAAATAAAAAATATGATAATAAACAATTTGTTAGGAATTTTATGTTTTAAGTTAATGATTATCTTCAAATTTAGCGCTTGGGACATAGTGAGGGAATGATTTTCAGGGTACTTTCTTGGACGTGTCTTTGTTGTTTATCATATAAAAAATAATTTTGTTTCATATATTCGTAGATATAGTACGTCGTTTTATTAAAAAAAAAACAACTTTTCATAATTCACGATTCTGGTTTATAAAAATGATCAAGGACATCAATTTCGATTTTTTTTGAGAATCAGCCATAAGTCCATTGATCACTGTAAAACATGTCCTATGTTTCAAACTAGTCAAATGATAATGCCACAAACATTATGCTTGGCAGTCGTTTTGGCAATTGCGCAGTAGAGTGCTACTAATTCTCCTGATGACACCTCACTTGATTTTTACATCTACTGCGGGAAGATCAGGGGTGGTGACACAATGTGTTCTCAATTCACCACATATGGTTGTTATCTTTTCCATCAATAACAATTGACTGTGTATATAACGTAGTGGTTCAGTTATGAAACTACGACGAGTATCGCGGGTTCGATTTTCGCATAGGACAACACTTTGTGCGATACACAGATTGTCGTTCTGAGTCTGGATGTAATGTGAGAATGATGATGAATGTTAGTTATTGTACTTAAATAAAAAAAACCTAATAAATTAATTAGTGCCGGGTGTACTCTATAAAAATAAAAAAATCGGCCAAGTGCGAGTTGTACTCGCGCACGAAGGGTTCCGTAAAACTAAAATCAAGTTTGTTGTACGGGAGCCTCCCTTAAATATTTATTTTATTTTTAGTATTTGTTGTTATAGCGGCAATAGAAATACATCATCTGTGAAAATATCAATTGTCTAGCTGTCACCGTTCTTGAGATACAGCCTGGTGACAGACGGATGGACGGACAGCGAAGTTTCAGTAATAGTGTCCCGTTTTTACCCTTTGGGTACGGAACCTTAAAAAGGCATAAATAAGAAAAAATAAACGGATTAATTCCTTAGTGCAGATCGTTGTCTTTAAATAAATAAACATACATACATACATATCATCACGCCATATCCCTTGCAGGGTAGGCAGAGAGAACAGAGTGCCAGAGAACTATATCTCTGCATACTTCACTCGCTTCCTCAACATTCATAATTCTCTTCATACACGCTCGCCGGTTTCGAAGACTCTTGACTCCACCTTCCTTCAGTACATGACCGATCTGGTCTAGGTAGGTTAGTCTCGGTCTCCCTCGGTACCTACATCCTTCCACTTTCGCATTGTATATCTTCTTAACCAGACGTTCGTTCGGCATTCTTTCCACATGTCCGAACCATCGGAGCATTCCCTTTCGCATCTTTACACCAATACTCTCTTTCATACCTACTCGCTCTCTTACGTCGTCGTTACGAATGCGGTCGGTCAGCCTAACTCCACAGATTTTCCGCAGAGATCGCATTTCGACCGCATTAATTTTACTTTCATACTCTTTTCTGCATACCCAACTCTCGCTTCCATACAGTAATGTTGGGACAAGCACTGCGTTATGTATTGCTACACGTGCCTTCTGGCTGAGGTGGTGGCTGCCGAGAAGTTGCCCCAACGCTCCGTTCACTCTATTTCCCGCATTCACTCTTCGCTCTATATCAGTGGTGTACCGTCCATCTCGGCTAAATCCACATCCAAGATATAAAAATTCATCCACTTGCTCTAGTACATCATTACCTATTGTTACTCTTACATCTGTTCTGGATTCATCTCTTTCAAAGACCATTATTTTGGTTTTGCTCACATTCACGCGTAGACCCCTTTTCTTAAATAAATAAAAAAAGAAATAAACGGATTATTTTTTTCAGTGCAAGGTTATTTATATTGCTTATGGTGGCATACGTGTTACTGCTGCCCATAGACTATTGCAATACTAGAATTACAGCCAGGCCGCTGCCTATCAATACAAACCCCAAACCCACCTAGTTAGGCTTCCGGCTCTCTCGCTCACCGAACGAAGCGCAATAGCACATTGCTATTACTCAGACGTCGACCTTCTGCGAGAGTGTGGTACTACTAAAACACTGCTATCTAAAAAAGATTCTAAGAAGTGTTAACGAACTTGGCAAGTTTGGAGAGAAGGGCGGCGCTCTTCTCTCTGGGCGGGCCTCGGACAGGTTCCGTTTGAGGCTGTTCCGCGTTGTTCCTGCGCTCGAATACCTCAAAGCGCGACTTCACGTCCAGCTGGGACAGCTCCTCCAGTCCCAAGTCAGGCTTATCTGATGCTGGTGTAAGAGATACAAATTATATAAACATTTGTGGTCATATTTTTTCCCTTTGACATGGTGTTCCACAAACTATCGTATTACTCCTCCTGGCTTTAACTAACGTGACCCTACTCTTATGGCACTACTGAGTGCAGTATTAAACCTTTGAGCGAGCTTGCCTGTGCTTTTATTATGAAAGAATTAATGAAGAATTACCGCTTATCTTTAGATGAATAAATTTCTGTGTGGTGATGGAAGAGTCGGTGTGCAAACCCATAACCTTTCACACACAAATCTCGAGCGCCATGTAGGCGGCCCAGAGGCACCCGTTTCTTGTCATCGATGGCTCGTGGAAACCTATAACCTAATTCTATCACCGTATCATATACTAACTCTTTATCGCCATTTTGAAAGGCTACTGGTATCGAGTCCTTGTTGGGTTGTATTTTTAATCCCCTTGGAAACTTTAGTAATACGCATACACATCATCAAGCCATTTACCCTTGCAGGGTAGGCAGAGAGAACAGAGTGCCAGAGAACTCTATCCTTGCATACTTCACACGCTTCCTCAACATTCATAATTCTCTTCATACACGCTCGCCGGTTTCGGAGACTCTTGACTCCACCTTTCTTCAGTACATGACCGATCTGGTCTAGGTAGGTTAGTCTCGGTCTCCCCCGGTACCTACATCATTCTAACACGAGCCAATATATAGTTGGATATATATTAAAGAAAGCTTAACATTGCTCAGAGCTTAAAAAAATTAAAGATTCTTAAGATATAAATTCGGATAATTATTCGAACTAGCCGTAACAGAAACTAAAAAATTCAGACAATTTATAAATTTGTAAACAACGCCATCTATTGTGTCAAAATAAATACATCTCATCTTGGGTCATATACTTCCCACTGCCAGGTTGGAGCCTCCTCCGTAATGGGAGGGAAATTGGCCTACTATACCACGCTGGTCAGGCGTGTCGGTATGGTAGGGTTTAATTCGAGTTTTCCTTTTCTTGCAAAGATGTTCTGCATCTAATCTCTTAGCCGTACTTTACGATCACCCACGGGCTAGATAGGGGGTAGTGAATTGTATTTTTACTGCGTCATCATACTTAAATAAACTTAAATAATGATTGCTAACCTCTAACGACATCTGGTGGTAGTTCAATCGGGTTGCTCTCACAAATGATCATCTGATGCTTTTTAGGTGTGGTTGCTGAAAAAAAAAAACATTCTATATACAAAGTTATATTTTTTTTAAAGACCACTACGCACTAAGGAAATAATCCTTGTATTGCGGGGGACTTTACAAGCATGCAGCACACCTGATGGTAAGTGTCAGTATAAAAATAAAAATAAAAAATAAATAAAAAAATAAAAATAAAATGACGAGCCCACTGAGTTTCTTGCCGGATCTTCTCAGTATGTGGTTGCTTTCCGATCCGGTGGTAGATTAATTAAATTTAATTTAAAAAAAACAATGTACAATTGACAATATGTAAGTGCCCCTATGGGCTTATGCAAAATAAATGATTTGATTTGACTTGTCACAGCCACCCATGGACCTTTGCTATAGGTACCAAAGGTATAGCCAGGCCGCTGCCTACAATCTACTAAAATCTTCAAACCCATCAAGTTGGACTTCCGGCTCTCTCGCTCACCAGCCGAAGCGCAATAGCACATTGCCATTACTCATACGTCGATCTTCTGCGAGAGTGTGGTACTACCCCGGACGGACCGGCACGCGGCGGTAGACAGAGAACTGTCCACAGCGTGGTCTTACCACTATTAAATTAATATAGTAAAAATTAGATAATTACCATCAGTCTGATCGTCTCCATCGACAGGCTTGGGCTCGAAGAGTTGTTTGAAGTGAGGTTTACAGTACAATGTGGTATGATCACTCTGATATGTCTCCACACTAAAACATAAGGGAAATAATTAAATAAAATAAAAAAAGAAATTAAACGATGGATTTCTACAACAATAATATATTTCCGAGTGGTGACGGAATAAGACTATAATTCACCACCGCCTACCTTATGGGTAATCGTCATCATCTCTGCAAAAGAAGAAAAACTCGAAATAAAGAACCGATACCAACATGTCTGACCAGCGTATGTCAATCGTCTTTTATGATCACCCACTTACAAAATAGGCTAGGTGATGGATAGTATTCTTTCTTCATCATATCATTATCACCCAATTAATATCATCAAACAGTTAAATATAAGATTTTCCGTGTGGTGACGGAGTAAGAATACAATTCACCACCCCCTATCTTACCTGTGGGTGATCGTACGAAACGACTAAAGGATATAAAAAGCATATAACATTTGTGCGAGAGAGGAAAAACTCGAAACAAAACCCCATACCAACACGTCTGACCAGCGCGCTATAGTAGGTCAGTTACCCTTCCATTGTGGAGGAGGCCCAATCTCAGCAGTGTGTCCCACTGCTATATGGGCTGATATATGAAATACTAACGTGAGCTGTTTATTACACTGGATACATCTGAAGCACTCCTTATGCCATATTCTTTTTTCAGCCTTGATCCGCTCCATCGCGTACACTGGCCGGGCGCATTTCTCGCATTGCGGGTTCGAATCCGCATCGGACGCCGCCTTCATCTTCTTGAACAGCTTCTCTGAACTTTTGGACTGGAAAAGGAGAGAAAAATAATTGTTAATTTTTGTTTTTCGATTTCAAAAGAAAGGAGTTTCTCAATTCGATTGTATTTTTTTAAGTGTTAACTCTGAGCTTTTTGTAAGCGAATCTATTTTGATAATTTCTTTTTTAGTTGCAAGCTGCTTTTAATGCATTTTTTAATTTAGAATAGGATATTTTTTAAAATCGTACTTTTTTTAAATTTTGCATATTTTTAGTACTGTTAGAAACACTATGTCATAATTATTTTAAGAATCACCAGGAAAATGGGTAAGGAACACGCTCTAGGAAATCTTATAACACCAATTGCAATTGCCAAGCCGTTTCTAAAATGATGTGTTTTATTTTACATTGGACATCGATAAGCGAATATTTTTTTTTAAATGCCTTTAAATAGAAAAATCTTTATTATCTTAATCTCTAATAGGAGTGAGTTCGGGTCCCACGTGTAAAGAAAAAAAAGAAAGATTTTTTATAACGAGCCAATTGATATAAAATTTTAGTACCTATCCATAAACTACATATAATAACTGATCATCATAAAACGACCCAGCTGAGCATATCGCAGACAGAAGCCTGCACTGATCTTCCGCGGAGTCGTAATGATGACGTCACGAAACATTAGCGAATTACATACAATTAAGAAAAACAAAAAGAATATATGAATACCAAACATATATAATAACGTGTGAGAATTTTTAGCTCGTAAATAAGTTATATATCCGTGTGGTGACGGAGTAAGAATACAATTCACCACCCCCTATCTTACTCGTAGGTGATCGTAAGAGACGTCTAAGGGATATATATACGTATATAACATCTATGGAAGAGAATGAAAACTCGAAACAAAACTTTATAACTATACGTCTGACCAGCGTGGTATAGCAGGTCAATTTCCCTCCCAATATGGAGGAGGCTAGCACCCAACAGTGGGACATATATGAGCTGAGAAGATGATGATGATGAAATCAGCTGTATAAGTAATCTAGCATGGTAAATATTAAATGTCAATAATACGAATTATATTAAATTACTTTTTGTGTAAAATATTTTCATCATCATCATCATCATCTCAGCTAATATCTGATCTACCATACGATGTTGTTCTAATAAAGACCCTTTCAATTAGTCAAAAATTAATCTCTTTCTTTTTTATATTTATGGTATACAGAATTCCGATTTTATTACTAGAATAACTTAAACTAGGTGTAGAATAGACGTCATAAAAAATATTAAAGTTAGTTGCAGACTCCTAGCTCTGCCCAATCCCGAGATAAAGTGATTTGTTTCTTATCAAAACAGTAGGTTTGTCAGCGTACCTGTAGTTACATTTTGGCCAGCCGTGCGGTGGTGAACGCAGCGAGAGCGGGACTATTTGCCTATTAGTTCAATGTCACACGCATGAGTATATGCCTACATCGAAGTTTTATAGTACAAGTGTATTGACCGCTTATCAGTATCGCTATTTAATCCAATGTACCTAACATTACTACTATTTTTTTTTACTGATTTGGATATTGTATCATGGTCTGATACACACCCTTCAAAGATTCTACTAATCGGCAGGCAAATCGGCAACCTGTATAAAATATAGACAAGTAAGACTAACCACAGATATAGCGCCTTCATCTTTGTGCCGTCTCGATTTGCTCTTCTTCTTAATCTGCCGCTGTTCTGAGACCTGGATCTCCTGGTAGCTCCTCTGAATCCTCGACTCTGTTTGAATGAGGGTCTGCGACGACTCCATGGTCGCTGTTGCCGTAGCTACGGTAGTCGCCATTGCTTTGCGTTCTGAAGAAAAAAAAGAAAATTCTTTATTAATTTAAAAAAGGAATGATTTTTAAAAATAAAAGGAATACATGGAAAATAATTCTACACTAAAACTATGTTTCTTTATAAGTAGAAATTTAGAAAATTAATTGGTAGTATCAAAAGTAAAACAAGCTTTTGTCTTTAGTTAAAAAAAAAACAAAATTTATGGACTAACTAATTCAAACTGAGTAAAAGTACAATTAATAGAAGTAGAAAGCACTTATCAATGTTTATTTTAAAATATACATTTTACTGCGATTATACGACGGAAATAGACCCTAACTAATAACATTGTACACTTTAACTTTGGCGCGTAAAACGAGGTCAGCCATGCTTCTTTTTTTGGAGCGTAAATTTACTTGAAACTTGTCGGACACTTGTAAACCATAGTTTCTCACTTATAAATTATTTGCAATTTTAATTGCCGGAAATGTGTTATTTGGGTTTTAACAAAAAATAACAAGTGTTAATTAACTTGCAATTGGTGGTGAATAAATAATCTCAGTAGCGTCGAATACCATGTACTCATTTTTTTTAAATTGTCATAGATGACGTACGTGCAAGTACACCTGATGGTAAATAGTTATCGGGACTTTTGACGGGTATATGAAAGCGTCTTGTGGAGATCTTGTATTATATTCAATATCTTAGTGTTTTAAAGTTTTATCTTTACTAATATTATAAATGAGAAAGTAACTCTGTCTGTCTGTCGCTCTTTCACGTCAAAACTACTGAACTGATCTAAATGAAA
Organism: Lymantria monacha; assembly: GCA_905163515.2. NCBI lineage: Eukaryota > Metazoa > Arthropoda > Insecta > Lepidoptera > Erebidae > Lymantria > Lymantria monacha. The sequence continues at coordinate 3,802,754 of LR991107.1, read as the reverse complement.
TTTGGTACACAGATAGTCTAGAGCTTGATAAGGGAGGCTACTTATTAATGCAAAAACAGGTTGTAAAGGGGGATGAAAAGTTGTAAGGAACTATGGTCATTTTTAAAGCCAGAAGCTTGAAACCTATTTTTAGGCTATTGATTAGATATAAATAAATATGACATTAAAATTTTGTGAAAAATTTACCCTAAGCGGTAAAATAAAAATAGGGAATGACAAACTTTAGGAAAGTAACTTTTTACGCGGGCGAAACCGCGGGTAGAAGCTAGTATTAAATAATTTTGATGGCATTTTATGTAATGAGACGCGACAGCTTGGAATATAATATAAAAGTGCTTTACAACGTTTTAGTTTAACACTAAAATTCCCAATAGTCTGTGGTCTCCCAGTGGTCTTGTACCCACCACATGACACTTTAATACATACATATCATCACGCCATATCCCTTGCAGGGTAGGCAGAGAGAACAGAGTGCCAGAGAACTCTATCTTTGCATACTTCACTCGCTTCCTCAACATTCATAATTCTCTTCATACACGCTCGCCGGTTTCGGACACTCTTGACTCCACCTTCCTTCAGTACATGACCGATCTGGTTGAGGTAGGTTAGTCTCGGTCTCCCCTAGTACCTACATCCTTCCACTTTCGCATTGTATGTCTTCTTAACCAGACGTCCGTTCGGCATTCTTTCCACATGTCCGAACCATCGGAGCATTCCCTTTCGCATCTTTACATCAATACTCTCTTTCATACCTACTCGCTCTCTTACGTCGTCGTTACGAATGCGGTCGGTCAGCCTTACTCCACAGATTTTCCGCAGAGATCGCATTTCGACCGCATTAATTTTACTTTCATACTCTTTTCTGCATACCCAACTCTCGCTTCCATACAGTAATGTTGGGATAAGCACTGCGTTATGTATTGCTACACGTGCCTTCTGGCTGAGGTGGTGGCTACCGAGAAGTTGCCCCAACGCTCCGTTCACTTTCATACACACTTTCTCACACTTTCATACTACCGCCAAAAGTCCCAACTTTTATACGAGCCCTGGCTCGTATTAGTAGCCGATTGTCTACACAAAAAGATGAAGAAATGATTACCGAAATTTATGGGTCATAGCAATATCTGGGTCAAGCAAGGCAAGTAGCCATCTTTATCCTTTAATTAATCATTAATTGACTGAATAGCTTAAATATAGATTTATTTTTGATACTATTTATATTACTGTAAGCGATATTTATCAGTGTAGTGACGATACAGGAACACAATTTCTCCCATCCTTTACTTTATTTACCACAGAAGTAATAGACTAGTAAAAGAAGTTAATAGAGAAAATCGATGAAAGAGGAGGCAATCTTGAAAAAACTCTTACGCCAATTCGACCGGCTAACTAGGTAGTAGACTGACATTCCTCATGTAGATTTCTCATCTCAGCTCATATACCTCCCACTGTTGGGCTCGAGCCTCCTTCATAATAGGAAGAAAATTAACCTTTTTTTCTTTTGTTACGCTGAAGAAATGCTTTTGCGCACATCTCCCGCCAGTGACAGACGGTGTGTGACTCGCCGGCCATGAGATTGACGGCCGGAATACCTACTAAAACCTAACAGCGGTCCCTTCCGCGCTTTTACGGGATGCCGGAGAGATCGTCCATTGACATTCTATCCCCGACAAGAAAATTAACCTACTATACCATGCTGGTCAGACGTGTTGGTATAGGGTTTTTTTTTTCGAGTTTACCTTCTCTTGCATAGATGTTATTAGCGTTTTATATCCCTTAATCGTCTCTTACGATCACCCACGGGTAAGATAGGGGGTTGTGAATTGTATTCTTACTCCGTCCCCACACCGAAAAGTACATTACCTGTAGGTTACGTACAGGTATGGGTATAATATAGGTATTTATCCTATATTATGACGCGCAAAGAAATTCCACCCCAACAAGAAAGCACAATAAAATATTATATTCTTTACTGCACTAAGGAAGTAATTCTTGTATTGAGGAAGAGCGTATGAACACACAATTTACACCCAGACTTAGAATAATAACCTGTGAATTATTTTCCGTGTGATGACTGAGTAAAAATACAATTCACCACCCACTCTATCTTATCCGTGAGTGATCGTAACCGTAAGAGACGACTAAGGGATATAAAACGCATATAACATCTATGGAAGAGAAGAAAAAATCCAAACAAAACCTTATGCCAACGTGGTATAGCAGAACAATTTCCCTCCCATTACGTAGATAGCTCGACCCCAATAGTGGGACATATATGAGCTGAGATGATGATGATCATGATAAAGTATTGTTCTGCGTGAGAATTACACTCGCGATACATGTAATGATAGAGCGGTATTTAACCACTACGCCATGTATGCAACCATAAAAAGAAAATAAAAATATTACAGATCAAAATCTTAACTATTTTAAGACACAAGAAATACCTTTTTCTTAGGTTAGTAGTAACTAAAATAGATTTTTATGGAGGTTAGACATGAATTATCATGTTTCGTTGCCATTAAATTAGTTCTTAGAAAGCGGTGACGTGTCTAATCTTTCATGGGCATTTTAACAACATAATTTTGCTTAAGATGTAAAAGCGAAAAATAGATGTACCATTCTTCAGATTTGACCCACAATAATAGCAAAATATAAATTAATCAATTTTAGTAATATAAAGTAAGCCGCCTCTAAAAATTAATAATAAAATTCGTGTTATGCCTCCTGAGTTTTCTTGCCGGATCTTTCTCAGAGTGATTGCGTTCCGATCCGATTGTAGTTTAATAGCTTTCGTTAGATTTTTGAACTAGTGAATTGCCACAATATAATAATTATCAAAAATTAAATGTTTAATATAACTGATCATAAACAATATATTTTTTTACATATAGAATCATTTTATTTTTGTACTGGCAATAAATTTTATAAAAAATGTGGGTCAAACTTTTAATAACTGATATTGTAGCGGGTAGATATAAATTTGTGTAATAACGATGACATATTGGACGTAAGTCACCTTAGTCCTCCCGTGACCATGATCACTGTAAAGTGTTCAAAACGTTGGTAAATTAAAAATCAAATACAAACGCGATAGAATAGCCGTAAAAGTAGTTTTATTTCAAATGTACCATTCTTATAAAATCTAGGTGTGTTAATTTTCATCACAATATTATATCTTCATATGAAGTCGGTACAATATAATTTCTTTCTCACTACAAAGAGTGAGTGTTCATGAGTGAAAAGAAGCTGTATTCACCACTCTTAGCAGGCTGTTTAACAATCGCGGTTATTCTTATATTCCCATGAAAGGCCTGCTCCATACTATCCTGTTTTAACCGCAATCGGTTTTTATTATTCCTATACGAAAGTAACGCGATAAAAATTGGAATACGGCAATCCGTAGAAGAACGAGTGTAACAGATATAGCACGAAGAATTAGCACGTTGAGGTGGCAATAGGCAGGCTACATCGCTCGTCGAACCGATAACCGTTGAGAAGGAAAGATTCTCAAGTGGCGACTACAAAACGGACGACGCAGCGTCGGAGAACTACCCACTAGGTAGACTGACGACAACTAAAGAGTCGCAGGAAGCCGTTGGATGCAAGTGACACAGGACCGTTCTGAGTGGCACTCTCGTGGCGAAGTCTATAACCAACAGTGGATGTCTATAGGCTGATGGATGGATACGAAAGTAAAGGATGTTGCATGTCACAACCGGATTTACTATATTATAGTAATCTTATCCTTAAGATATGGATACGTTTGATATACTATTAAGCTAAGTAACCACTTGAAGTAATTCAAAAATTGGTAGATATAAATCTTTTGTAATAACCATGACTTGTTAAACTTTAAATACCTAATTCCTCCCGTCAGCTGAAATGCTGAAAGTATTCTAAATATCATCTCTGCCCATGCTTACTGCTGGCTCTGAGCGTAGGAGCGAAATTGATCCACCATACCGCGCTGGTAATGCATATTATTATAGGTTTTCTTTCTCTTAAACGTGGATATAATGAAAAAAAATTAAAACGCGATAAAATGCATATCATAGTTTTATTACATGTTCACATATTCGAGTAAACGTAAGAATTTGTTAAAAAAAAGGTTAAACGATGCGTAATTTCTGTTTGAAAATGAACTTTTAACAAATGTACACATAGTTTGGCATAAATCCAAATTTATTTAAAAATTTTATTAATAAAAAAACTGTATAACATTGCATTCGGTGCTCAACTTTCAGACAAGACAGTGCATTCATACAAATTGTTGGTGCCAAATCGCCTGTCAAATACTACAATACTTTACAAACAAATAATTATCGCCACAGTTATGTCTTAGTTAATATTTTTTTATGTTTAGTAAGAATACGATTCATCTTACCCGTGATTAGCTTAAAACGCGACTAAAGATAAAAATGTGCCGATCTTAAATCCATTGACACTTTTTCAATATGTATGAAGGAAGAGAAGTAGGTACATCAGTATTTATTCTGTCAACACAAGTAATAAGGAAAAAAGCAGGATAATAACGATAGCATCTGTGTAAGAGAATTAAAATTCCATACCAATCCATTTAAACAGCGCGATGTAGTAAGCCAATGTCACTCCTATTGTGATTAAGGCTCGAGTTCAGCAGTGGAACTTATATGAGTTGAGATGAATTTTTTTATTTTTAAATCACGGAATAAATCCTGCGTACTACGAAATAAATCCTGCGTACTACGAAATAAATCCTGCGTACTACGAAATAAAGCCTGCGTACTACGAAATAAAGCCTGCGTACTACGAAATAAATCCTGCGTACTACGGAATAAATTCTGCGTACTACGGAATAAATTCTGCGTAGGTACTATGGAATATTTTTTTTTATTCCTTATGTTTGCAAATGAGCAAGTAGCATACGTGATAGTAATTGTTAAAATTGTTCATGGACTTTTGCAATACCAGGGATACGACTAGGCTGCCGTTTACCAAACAATATGCACCCAGGAAGTCGAACTGCCGGCTTTCTTGTTAGTAATTGGTCTAAAGTCATCATTTTCATCTCAGCTCATACACGTCCCACTATTGGTCACGAGGCTACTTCCAAATGGGAGGATTATTAACCTACTATACCGCGCTGGTCAGGCGTATTGGTATAGGGTTTTTTTTTCGAATTTTCCTTCTCTTGCATAGATGTTGTATGCGTTTTATATCCCTCAGTTGTCACTTACTATCATCCACGAGTAAGAGAGGAGTGTGGTGAATTGTATTCTTATTCCATCACCGCACGGAAATATCATATAGGTACTTAAGTATAAAACGTCTACATATAGGGGAGATGCGAATGTTGAGATGAATGTGCGGTGTGATGAAAATGGATAAAATAAGGTATGAAAGTAGAAGAGACAATTTAAAAGTTGTGTCAGTGACTTATACTACGTAAAGCGTCCACCCCTTAGCTAATCAGCTAATGGGTGGACGCTTTACGTAGTATGTGCATATGATGAGACGGAATGAAAGTGATGTTGTGATAAAAGTTTTAGGTGTGAATGTGGCTTTAGGGGTAAGGGAAGACCGGACTGCGTGAAACATGACATGGATAGACAGGGAGCGATCACAGAGATGACGTCTGATAGGGATGTATGGTAGAAGAGAACATAATGCGTCGACCGCAAATAAATTGGGATAAGATTTGATTTTGATACTAGAGTATCCTTTATAGATAGGATTAAAAGAACAAAATCTTATTTAAAAACAAAATTTGACTTAAATCGATACAGCCGTTTACGAAATAAACAAAACATTAAAAACACAGAAACAGAAACAGAAAAAATGCACTTTTAAAGTCATTAGATATTTAGTATATTTGAAGCATATTATATTGATCAGATGCGGAATCAATAAAGTATATTAGAAACAAATTATTTCATTAAATAATACATCAACCAAGACATGAGTTTCTAATGGACCATTACATCTAACACGCAATTGTAGTTGATGCCGATTGAATTCTTTGACCAGTTCATCATGGTTTCTATTCATATGTATACTTTTAATCTTAAAATGTCCGTTTTTACCCCAAAATTTTAGGTTACATGTTATATTTTTTTTTATTGCTTATGGTGGCAAACGAGCAAGCAGCACAACTGATGGTAAGTGTCACTGCCGCACATGAACCTTTGCAATACCAAGGGTTATATATATATATAGCTTAGGCCGCTGCTTGCCAATAAAATTCCCAAACCCACCCAGTTGGGCTTCCGGCTCTCTCGCTCACCGAACGAAGTGCAATAGCACATTGCCATTACTCAGACGTCGATCTTCTGCGAGAGTGTGGTACTACCCCAAACGGACCGGCCCGCGGCTGTAGACAGAAAACTGTCAACAGCGTGGTGCGACCACTATTAAAATTACTGAAATTTAAAATTTAATAAACTTCATCATTTATAAAAACTTGATTACGAGCGAAAAATTACTGTTACACACGGGATTTTCTCGCTCGTAATCAGGTTTTTATAAATGATCAAGCATATTAAATGCTAAATTTCAGTAATTTGAGTGACAGGGTCGTGTCATCGTTTAATATGATTCTAACTCCAAAGTTAGAGTACTAAATCTGTATAATGTGTAAACATTGGCGGGTAGATGGCACACGTCTCCTTTAAAGACAAAAATATGGTGCGAGCTGGTAATTATTATTTTCATTAGTTTTGCCTGTACATATATCTCATACATATACGAGATTTTTCAATGGCCGATGACGCTTTAGAATTTCACATAAATGTTGATAGGTACACAGAGAAATAAAGGGTAATTTTCATACAGGAAAAGAGTAATGTCCTAAAAAATTAGAAAAAGAATCTGACTGATCAAATCCTTACTAAAATTAAAAATGCGAAAGTAACTCTGTCTGTCTGTCGCTCTTTCACGCCAAAACTACTGAACCGATCTAAATTAAATTTAGTACACAGATAGTTTAGAGCCTGATAAAGGACATAGGCTACTTTTTAATGCAAAAAAAAGGGTTGTAAAGAGCGATGAAACGTTGTAAGGAAGTAACCGTCATTTTTAAAGCCAGAAGCTTGAAACTTATTTTAGGCTAGATTAGATATAAATAAATATGACATTAACATTTTGTAAATAAAATTACCCTTAAGGGGTAAAATAAAAATAGGGAATGAAAAACTTTAGGAAAGTAACCTTTTACGCGTGCGAAGCCGCGAGCAGAAGCTAGTCTACTATAAAGAGAACGAATCCCTAAATATAGCTAGAATAAATAAAGAAGATATTATATATCAAAGCTATGTATAAAATATGACAAGAATATGTTGGATAATTTGTATACACTATCAACTGTAATGTACCATGTTAAAGCAAATAAATATATTATTTATTAAACTTTTTTTCTCCGTAAAGGGGTTAATTTCACACTTTCATGCGGACCTTAGTCAAGCACGAGAGCGGTAGTTCTAGATGTCTATAGATAGGCATTTTCTGACAATTCTACAAGTGTTTAGAATAACTGCTTTTTGTATGTGTAATGTGATATAAATGAGTGGATGAATGTGTAAGAGTTTTAGACTTGTATGTAAAGTGTGTGGTATGTCTCCCGTAGATTATTATTATAATTCATCATCATCATTCTCCCACTCATATCCCTTGGGGTCGATACAATATGTTCTTTTCTTTCATAGTACATATTGTAAAAGTTATTGGCAATAGTTTTATGACCGGCCGCCTGCTAGACGTCAACCCTTCTTGGGAATGTAATTGATGACCAAACGGCATCAGATAGAGTTGGCTCAGGTCGTTATAAGTCTCTTAGTCTATTTTACGATATCCACGAGCAAAGTAAGGGTAGGTAGTATTCGTAGCCACCACCACACAGCTTAGATTATTATAGTAATTAAAAAAGATAAAAAAATATATATTATTAGATTATTATTATAATTAAAAGATAAAAAAAACTATATCTATCTACCTAGACCAGATCGGTCATGTACTGAAGGAAGGTGGAGTCAAGAGTCTCCGAAACCGGCGAGCGTGTATGAAGAGAATTATGAATGTTGAGGAAGCGAGTGAAGTATGCAGAGATAGAGTTCTCTGGCACTCTTTTTTCTCTGCCTACCCTGCAAGGGATATGGCGTGATGATATGTATGTATGTAAAAACAACAATTATTTATTCCACAATTTTCATATAATCATATCATCTACTACGGAACTTTCAAAACTTCCTATATCTATACCTAATTAAATATAATTCAGATGCAACATACCAAACGCTGAAGGCGCCATGATACGCATCTTGCACTTTCAATATGTTACACTCTCTCACAGACTATAAGAATAAAAAAATCTCCCAAATTTCGGAATGTTAAATTATCACAGTTTAACACAATGGTCGTGTACACTCGACGAATGCTTTCTATTCACTGAATGTGGCATTAAAAAAATATTATATTTATACATATGTATGATGAGTCTTGGATGTTTTTTGGGTACATTGATTCATGAAAGGCATCACCTACTTAAAAATTCGTCAGTATTTGTCACAAATTAGGTCTAGGTGACATATATATATATTACCTAGACCTAACATATATATATGTACTAATTATACAATTTTGTAATTACCGCATGACAAGCTTTTTGGCATGATCATTGCCATAAAAACTTACGAGAACGTACGTACCCAAATGCCGTGATCCATTTTTTTAGAATTTTTTACTCCTGACAGCGACTGTCCTTAGTGTAAACAACCAAAACCACCTCCCCCCATTAATTTTCGCACATAGTACTTCGTTAAGATGGTTTTATATATTTTTTTTCAAACAAGCATATAAAGAAGAATTATTTTGGCCTAGTCTTTATTAATATGGCGTTTAACGCGTGATGCAATTGACTATATGTATATTTTTTATTACAATTAAATCAATTTTAAATTAGTCGATGTCCTGGTATATATGCATAAGTGTAGCCAGCTGTACGGGGAAAGGTACCCGGAAGGGTAACCCGCTGAGCTGGCCACGGATATCAAGGAAGCACTACCAGTGCATGGGCGGCCCAATGGCGATGGGGAGGAAAACACGATGAGTTAGGGGGCCACGCGAACGGACGGCGTGTATCCAGACCATAGCCTACCAAAAAAAAAAGTGTAGCCAGCCGTGAAGCGCTAACGCTGTTCGTTGAATGAGTTTTATGATGAATGAATTTAGCTCGCTTATTTGGCGAAAACGTAAGACCAAGTGTAGTATTTTTGAAAACTTCTTGTTAAAAGTCTTCAGAAATACCCTTGAAAGGTCACGTAGCTTAGATATGTTGCTTTAAAACTCGACTTTGCCGCAGGCCCGTATAACAAGCCGAGGCATCGGGGGATCGGACTGGAGATTAGTCCGGTCGCCCGAAGTGAGGCCACCGCGTGAGGACAGCTTTCGCCGTCGGGGCATCGACTCGAGAGGAACCCGTGAGGGTAAACCACCGCGCAGGCTACCGAAGACAAAGAACGCTCGTCAAAGAGAGGCGCATTGCGTAGCGGGCATATGGGGTCACGCGGTGCCTCTTCTGTCGCCCCGGACGGAATTGGCGGGGCGTGACCAGACCATAACCCGCCACAATAAAAAGGCCCGTATAAAAAAAATATGTTTTATTAATTTAATGTTTTAATATCAAATTAGAATCTACGTCGATTGATTTACAGAAATGATGACGTGACTTAGCAACTCGTGATTGGGGAGGCGCTCCTAGACTGGAGGCTCAGGGTGCATCCCTACTGTCCGCCATTGCATCTATACACAATAGACTGAACGCTCAGAAAATTTCATATTTATAATACTATGGTACGGATTTGTAAAAGTAGGATGCTTTTATCACGAAAAAAGCCACTTTAAAAATAATATACTTACCTTTAAGCTGACGTAGATCAAGCTAAAGCAATTGAGTTCGACCCTTAGTGTGAGATATCTTCTGAGATCTGAATCTATGTCAATTTTGGAATAATAGACCGTGTAGTCTCGGATTTGAATCCTAACTTCTATTATCAAACAATTCTTAATACATCACTTGTATTCCAGATTCTTTTCCGTGTGGTGACGGAGTAAGAATACAATTCACCACCCCCTATCTTGCCCGTGGGTATCGTAAAAGACGATTAAGGGATATAATATGCATATGGCATCTGTGCAAGAGAAGGAAAACTCGAAATAAAACCCTATACCAACACGTCTGACCACGTCTGAGTTTGCCTTCTCTTGCTTATATGCATATTCTAAACCCTAGTCATTTTTTACGACACCCACCGGCAAGATAGGGGGTGGCGTTTTCTTATTCAATCACCACATTGGTGGTGGGAAAAAAGCAAATAGGCTCTATAGAATTTTAATTAGGTTTTACGACTGGCCATCTGCCTGACCTCATGCCTTTTTGGGAACGTAATCGTTGACCTCATAGCATTAGGTGGAATTGAAATCTTTTCCAACAAGCATGAGGAATAATAAGCTTAATAATAACTATAGTTTCCACCAAAGAAATATATTAAGATCTTAAAAAACATCATACTAAAAAATAAATCATTGTTTTTAAGACTTCAATTAGCGAAAACATATACATAGGGCTAAAATGAAAATGTTCGAAATAAAATGCTGTGCGGTAGCGGCTACGAGTACTACCAACTCTTGCTTTACTCGTGGATGTCGTAAAAGACGACTAAGAGCTTTATATCGACCTGGGCCAACTACACCTGATGCCGTTTGGTTAACAATTACATTCCCAAGGAGAATTGACATCAGACAGACGGCCGGTCATAAAGCTAATGGAATGGCAATAACTTTTGCAATATGTTTACATATTGGGTCGACCACAAGTAAGAGGCCGTCCATTAATCACGTGAGGTTTGAAAAGGGGCGGAGGGGGGGTGTAGTAAGATATCACGTGTATTTATTTTTTCGTCAAACGCCGCGATTTCTAAACTGAAAAGCAGCGTGTAGTGTGACTTTGACTTGCCTTTACCAGGTAACGAACGAAGTTTAAAGTAGGTGCTCTGTATAAAAGACCTTTTTGCGAAGTATAAAAAAGCAAAAACCGAGAATATAATGAGCTGTGGGCTACTTCTTTGTAGGAACTAAAAACTCACGTGATGTTGGTGGCGGAGGGGAAGTCTTAAACCTCACCACGTATCACCACAGGAGTTAAAAAATGCTAAAAAAAGAACACGTGATTAATGGACGTTCCCTAATTGAGATAAGAGCAGGAGAATGAAGATGTCTGAAAACTTTGTGGATTGAATCTATAACACTCAGTTTGAGATCTCGCTATTTTGTTTATTAAGTTATCTGTACTAATTTAAATTTTGTAGAAAAAAATAAATCGATATGAGAGCTGTGTGGTAGCGGCTAAGAATACTACCATACCTTACTTTGCTCGTGGATGTCGTAGAAGATGACTAAGAGCTTTATAACCACCTGGGCCAACTCCATCTGATACCGTTTGGTCAACAATTACATTCCCAAGGAGGGTTGACGTCTGGCAGGCGGCCTGTCATAAAACTATTGCCAATAACTTTTACGATATGTACTATGAAATAAGAGTATATATTGTATCGACACCAAGTAATTAGGATAAGAGTAGGAGAATGATGAAATAAATCAATATAAAATTTTTACAATTTGCCACAGATTTCTTTGAAAACCGAAAAAATATATCAAAAAAGCATCAAAGTAACAGAAAGCATTTTTATCCAGTTTCGAGTTACTAATGTTTTTAATGGTTGTTTGACCGACATTTCAGTTAACCGTAATCTTATACAAATTAACTGAACTGTCGCTTCTACGAAACACTGTCCCGCTTTGTAACGATAAAAACATGGATCTTGCAATGTTTCAAAAAAACTTTGCATGTTATTAACTCAATAAATTACATTTCTTTGTTTATTTTTATACATAACATGTCTGTATTCGTGTTATTATGGAGAATATACAGATATGTATACATTGTATACGCTTTGCTTTCATTATCTCATATTATATGACCTATTCAGAGGTTCTACAAAATTACCACGTTGGAAAAAAAATAGGTCTTGGCAGTATACTATGAATGGTAACCAAAGGGGGGACGGAGCCAAAAATTATAAAAGATCCATAAATAATTACCCAATTTCATTTACTTTTGATTTTGCGGCTGTTCTATCTAACGTGCCACAGCATGGAGACGAACAAAATAAAAAAAAAGAACATATCTAAAAATCAAGCGTCGATCTATTTGCGAATTTATTGCGAAAACGATACAGTTGATTTTTAATCAATCGGAACGTAACTTTCACTAAAAAGACGTGGAAAAATCAATGAATTCGTTTCATTATTTATTTTTTTTTGTATATAAAATGCTGAAATACAACTTTTAAAAATAAGAGTTACTTAAGAATACGTTCGCAGAGTATTAACACGGTGTTATTTTATAGGTTAACATTCCTTAGGCGTCCGCTGAGCCAAAATAAGAGCACGGCAACACTGAAAAGTCCATCAACTATATTTAGTAGCGCTCCAATTAAACCTACGGCTAGGTAACGAGACACTTCCACTACATATCACTAAACGTCGACAAAAGGATCAAATAAATTTTGTTCACTCACTAAAATCCGTGAATAAAATATTTATGTAGTTGTTTTCCATGTGGTGACTAAATAGTAATACAATTCACCACCTCATATCGTGCTTAACGGTGTCATAAATAAAATGGAAGGATGTACGTACCGGGGGAGATCGAGACTAACCTACCTAGACCAGATTGGTCACGTACTGAAGGAAGGTGGAGTCAAGAGTCTCCGAAACCGGCAAGCGTGTATGAAGAGAATTATGAATGTTGAGCAAGCGAGTGAAGTATGCAAGGATAGAGTTCTCTGGCACTCTGTTCTCTCTGCCTACCCTGCAAGGTATATGGTGTGATGATATGTATGTATAAATAAAATGACTAAGGGATATATCGTGTTTAAAAAGAAGAGTGACATTTTTTAAATATTTTAAAAATTGATATTATTCATTAAAACGTTTTGTTATCGTTTATATTTTAATAAAAAACCTACATGTCATCAAATTCAACGTTATATATCTCAAAAACATGTATCATTCTACGGTAAACCTCCATATTGGTTGTTGAAAAAAAAATACGCTTTTAAATGCGTGTAAAGTTTGATATTTTTGATTAAAGACACTTTTCTAGCCAACGATATGCATAACATATATGGGGCTGTCCATTAATCACGTGAGGTTTCAAGGGGGGACGGGGGACGGCTAAGTTGTTTGACAAAAATCACGAAATGTCACAAGAGGGATGGGGGTTGTAGTAAGATATCACGTGTATTATTTTTTTCTTCAAACGCTGCGATTTCTGAACTGAAAAGCGGCGTATAATGTGACTTTGACTTACCGTTGCCAGGCAACGAACGAAGTTTAAAGTAAATGATCTGTGTGAAGATCTTTTTGTGAAGCATTAAAAAAGCAAAAAACCGAGAATATAATGAGCTGTGGGCTACTTCTTTATAGGTACTAAAAATTCACGTGATGGGGGTGAGGGTATCATAGTCTTAAACCTCACCACGTATCACCAAGGTAGAGGGGGGCGCTGTATAAAATGCTAAAAAAAAAGATCACGTGATTAATGGACGTTCTTTATGCAAGAGAAAGAAAACTCTATACCATAATGTCTTTATTTTTTTCGTTGCTTATGGTGGCAAACCAGCAAATAGCACTATCAGGTGATAGTAAGTGTTACTGCCGTCCATGGACCTTTGGAATACCAAGGGTATAGCTAGGCCGTTGCCTATCAACAGAGACCCCAAGTTGAGCTTCCGGCTCTGTCTGATCAGCATGGTATAATAGATCAATTTTTTTTCTATATGAAGAAGGTTTGAGAACAACAGTAGTTCGTATGTGTGCCAAGATGGTGATGATAGGTTTATTGATATACTTGGAATGTGTTAGTCATCGTTACAAAGTTCAGAAGGAAATAAAGCGAAGGCAGTTTAATAGTGGTAGAGCTGTTGACAGTTTTCTGTCTACAGCCGCGGACCAATCCGTCCTATGTAGTACTACATTCTCGCAGAAAATCGACGTCTGAGCATTGGTAATGTGCTGTTTTGCTTCGTTCGGTGAACGAGAGAGCCGGCAACCCAACTGTGTGAGTTTGAGGTTTGTATAGGTACGCAGCGGCCTAGCTACTACTTGAAAATATAGCTAGCTTTTTACTTGAAAATACAATTACTTTTTAAAATTAATGACGAACAACGAACATTTTTCACGCACCCAAGGGTTCATTTCCTTTTTTTTTTTCATTTTCAAACCGGTTTCTTTTTACATACATACATATCATCACGCCATATCCCTTGCAGGGTAGGCAGAGAGAACAGAGTGCCAGAGAACTCTATCTCTGCATACTTCACTCGCTTCCTCAACATTCATAATTCTCTTCATACACGCTCGCCGGTTTCGGAGACTCTTGACTCCACCTTCCTTCAGTACATGACCGATCTGGTCTAGGTAGGTTAGTCTCGGTCTCCCTCGGTACCTACATCCTTCCACTTTCGCATTGTATATCTTCTTAACCAGGCGTTCGTTCGGCATTCTTTCCACATGTCCGAACCATCGGAGCATTCCCTTTCGCATCTTTACACCAATACTCTCTTTCATACCTACTCGCTCTCTTACGTCGTCGTTACGAATGCGGTCGGTCAGCCTAACTCCACAGATTTTCCGCAGAGATCGCATTTCGACCGCATTAATTTTACTATCATACTCTTTTCTGCATACCCAACTCTCGCTTCCATACAGTAATGTTGGGACAAGCACTGCGTTATGTATTGCTACACGTGCCTTCTGGCTGAGGTGGTGGCTGCCGAGAAGTTGCCCCAATGCTCCGTTCACTCTATTTCCCGCATTCACTCTTCGCTCTATATCAGTGGTGTACCTTCCATCTCGGCTAAATCCACATCCAAGATATACAAATTCATCCACTTGCTCTAGTACATCATTACCTATTGTTACTCTTACATCTGTTCTGGTTTTATCTCTTTCAAAGACCATTATTTTGGTTTTGCTCACATTCACGCGTAGACCCCTTTTCTTACAATCTTCTGTCATTGTGTCGACTAGGGTCTGCAGGTCAATCGCTGACTGTGCCAGCAGGACTGCATCATCTGCATAAAGCAGAGCAGTGACCACTGAGTCGCCCATCTGGACTCCCACATTCATATCGTTCAACCTTTGGAGACATTTATCCAGATATATGATAAACAGCCTGGCTGACAGAACGCACCCCTGCTTAACGCCGATATTGACGTCAAACCAAGGCGACATTCCATCATCCAGCCGCACACAGGCTCTACAGCCCATGTAACTGGACTGCACAGCCTGTAGCAGTTTACCGTTAATAAAATTCTTTTTCAAGTTTGTTCGAAATTTAAATAAAATTCTGATAAGTTGACTCCTTGGTTGTCATGTTTTGGAGTAACAAATCGTTCCATTTTTAAAACACACGATAGATATGAATTTACATACATATTTATTTGGCCGCTAAAACACGACAGATATGGATTTTCTTACATTTTGCGCCGGCCGCTGCTCGCATGTGTTTGGTCAGTACAGCAATTTCTATTAATCTCGAAGAAGGTTGTCAAAATAATGCTCAAATTGTCAACCATGTTTGAGAAATTGGTATTTCTTATTCATATCAGTGTGCTCTTAATGTTGTAAAATATCACTAAACTTACATCGAACTGGGTCATGTCTATCTGATGCCATCTGGTCAATAATTACATTGCCAAAGATGGTTAATGTCTATCAAGTAAGTGGCCTGTTGTATTGCCACTTTTGAAATATGTACAATGGAAGAAGGGTACCTATATATTGCGTCGCTTCCAATTAATTGAAATAAGACCAGGACGAAAGTCAATTTGTAGAGGTCTTTATAATATTAAAATAGTTTGCGCGGAAATGATTAGTACACATATGTACCTATAAATAATAAAATTTTCCACTATCCATGACAGGCGATACGATCAAAAATACACAATGTATCATTTACCAGAATGACATAGTCCCAACATTTTGCATAATCATGCAAGAATTACGCGGCGGAATCCAAATAAACGTCGAAAACAGAATGCGTGTCAGTTGAAATGGCGCCAAAAATGTCGACACGAGCGCTAAAGTGAACGCTACGGTCACACGTGAAACTAATTCGGTGATTCGTTATGTTTATTATCTGTGGATATATAGCTACGTAATAACATATTTTGAGTTTTTTTTTAAGTTTTGTAGGTTTTGTTTTTTTCTAGGAGCAACATGAGTGTCATGTGGCGGTGATACTGTATTTAATACTTTTGTATTTTAACGTATTGAATTAAATAGTTTTATCGGCATTTTATGTAATGTAATGCAGATGAAGCGCTAAACTGTAGTAGTATGTGCGATAACCGTGTTTTACACTATTTTTGTATTCCACCAAAACTCTAAAAGATACACAAGTTTGTGACACTATTGGAGGCTACAATTACTTTAAATGAAGTGATAACAATTGATAGAGTTTTGGCATAAAAGTCTATATAACCATGTCATAAAATTCGTTAAAGAAAGCCGTTTACATGGAATTTAAATTTATTCCCGTGACTCAATATTCAAATTTCTACGCAAAGTCACAATTTCTGGAGACTGTCCATCACATAGTAAAACGACCTCCATTATCATCATCATCATCAATTATCCTTGTCCTCATTCTGCTTGTATCCCAATTACTTGAGGTCGACGTATTATGTACCGTCGTACCTACATATAGCAAAAACTTCGTCAAGTCTTATGACTGGTCGCCTGCCTGACCTCAACCTTCTTTGGGAAGGTAATTGCTGATTAGACGGCATCAGATGGAGTTCTCCGAGGTCGATATAAAGCTGTCTACTACGACACCCACGAGCAAAGTAAAGGTTGGTAGTATTCCTAACAGTCATTTAATAGTGGTAGGATCACACTGTGGACAGTTCTTTGTCAGCAGCCGCGGGCCGGTCCGTCCGGGATAGTACCACACTCTCGCAGAAGATCGATGTTTGAGTGATGGCAATATGCTATTGCCCTTCGTTCGGTGAGTGAGAGAGCCGGACGCCCAACTGGGGTGGGCTTGAGATTTGTATTGGTAGGCAGCGGCCTCGCTATACCCTTGGTATTGCAAAGATCCATAGGTGACAGTGACACTTACCATCAGAAATGCTGTCTGCCCGTTTGCCACCATAAGCAATAAAAAAAAAGCCAACATACAACAAAGTGTTTTATAATAGGCTACTATGAAGCTAATCTTTAAGAAAATCACGCTGCACAGTCCGAAGTAAACCACTTTCTTTTCTTCTAAAAACATTCATTTTCATTTCATCATATATGTCTCACTCTTGGAATCGAGCCTACTCCGTAATGAGAGGGACATTGACCTATTATACCACGATGGTATAGGGTTTTGTTTCGAATTTCCCTTCTCTTGTATAGATGTTATATGCCTTTTATAACCTACCTAGACCAGATCGGTCATGTACTGAAGGAAGGTGGAGTCAAGAGTCTCCGAAACCGACGAGCGTGTATGAAGAGAATTGAGAGAGGAAGCGAGTGAAGTATGCAAGGATAGAGTTCTCTGGCACTCTGTTCTTTCTGCCTACCCTGCAAGGGATATGGAGTGATGATATGTATGTTAGTCGTCTGGTACGAACACCCACGGTTAAGATAGAGGGTGGTGATTTGTATTCTTCCTCCGTTAACACACTTTCTAAAACACTTACGTAAAATTTATAACATCTATAATAAGAATATTCTTTGAATGGTTTTGGAATTTACTATACAAATATCTTATGTAAGTCAGCGACGTAAAAACCAACTGAAAATATAAATTACGTACACATTTGGCAAAAGCAGGTTGATAATTACGCACCGGGTACCTCAATGGATAGTATAGAGAGCGCGTGACACATTCAAGTGCCTTGTAAAGCTGACATCAGAGACATTATGTTCACTGAAAACGATTCGAATTGTGTTTTTGTGTTCAATCAAACCAACGATTAAAATGTCCATAGACAGTGCAAATATTTTTTTACGCTCATCCATATTCCTAAGATTTTTGTTTTTTTTTAAATCAACACCCTGCACTAAGGAAAATAATCCTTGTAATGCGGGGAACTTTACAAACATAATTAACGCAGAAAAATGACACCCAGACTCAGGACAACAGTTTGCGGATTGCACAAAGTATTGTTCTACGTAAGAATTGCACCCACGGTACTGACACGGAAGACAGTCAAATTGAAGCTGAAATGGAAGCTATGTACCAGGTATGGATGTATACTATTTTTTCTGTTATTAGTTTATATAGAGCCAATATTAGGCAGGAACTTTGTCCATATGAAGAGTAAAGATACCTAATGTGACTGATCAGACGAATCAGTGTGCAAAATGCACAATAATCCAAAAAAAAAAAAATACTATTTTATATTATATTCGCTGCATAGATGGGGTTTACCAAATTACAATGCCAAGCATCAGGCAGCAGGTTTGACTCCGATTCAGGAAAATACTTTGCGATCTACCAAATATTTGCTCTGAATTTGGTCCCCATTTTTGTCCGGTAATTCTCTGTTCGTAGTCTCCCCGCAATACAATGATTATTACATTAGCACAAAATGTTATTTTTAAAAAACCACGAACGCGTGATTTCACACACTGCAATCGCAAAACCTGTCAAATAAGAAAATGAATAACACTAGGAAAAATACTCTAATACTTTCACTAAAATCTTTATGGTATCGACAAGTCTATCAAACTGGTTTCACCATACATCTAATATATTATGCAGGTTTTCCTTCAAAGTAAAACCTAATAAATTCACTAATACGTCCACTTTTTAATAAAGAATACTTAGTATATTTATAAGAGGCAATGATTGCACCAGCTATCCATCTTATTAAGACCATTAACAGCATGATAAATTAACTTCAACGGTATGCAGTTTCGCAACTTAAACGATATTTGCATCACATTTTGGCGATTGGTGCATACGTTGACAATATTTTTAATTGAAGAATTGGGTTACATAATTCTCCAGCCCTATTTTACACTGTGGTAGGAGCTACGAATACTATCAACCCTTATTTTTGCTTGTGAGAATCGTAGAAAACAATTGAAAGCTCTAGATCCATCTGGAACAATTCCATATGACGCCATTTAGTTTACTAATTACATGTCCAAGGATGACAAACGTCAAGCAGGCGGCCAGTGAACTAAATCTAATAACTTTTGCAATACTTACGATGGAAGTGAAGCAGATATTGAGTCGACCCCAAGTAATTAACATAAGAGGAGTATGACAATCAATCTCCGGCCATATTTTTTCTAAACGCTCACGAGCAGATCGAAGGAAAAAGATATAAATTACAGCCCCTTTTTGATGAATGTCATCTTTCAACAGGAGATACAATGATGAGAACATGTGGCGGAATTAGTCCTAATAAAAATAAAGTGAATAGCGTAACTAAAGAAGTTTTTACTTCAAAAAAAGAAAGAGAAGTTTTTAACTGGTAACACCGCTAAATTACGCTTCTGTGTAGTAGCGGCGACAAATACTACCAAACCTTATTTCGCTTGTTCGACTAAGAATTTATATCGACCTGATGCCGTCACGTCAACAATTACATTCTCAAGGAGAATTGATTGTCAGGCAGGCGGCCGGTCATAAAATTATTGCCAAGAGTTTACTTCTCTTTAAGATGGTTGAGGGGAGTGATGGCTGCTTAGTTAACTCGTGATCGGGTGCTCCTTGTGGTATCTGGTTTAGCCATAATCTTTTACATTGTATTAGAATCTTTCATTATATCGGAGTTCGAAAAGCATCACACTAGCGCTAATCATTACTGATCGCATTGTATTATTTTTTATAAAAACGTCAGTAAATAAATAATAATAATAGACAAACCAGCTGAGTTTCTTGTCGTATCTACTCACTAGCAGTTACGTTCCGATCTGGTGGTAGTTTATTGCATTAATTTAAAATGTTAAAATTGACAATATGTGAGTGACCTCGAAGAGTTTATACATAATAAATGAATTTGAATAGATTTTGCAATATGTAAGATGTAAGTACATCTTACGTCGACCAGACGTAATTGGGATAAGAGCAATATAATGGCTAATCTTAATAGTGGTAGGACCACGCTCTTGACAGTTTTATGTCTGCAGCCGCGGGCCGGTCCGTCCGGGGATCACCCCGGATCCCCCACCGCACTCAGACAGATCGACGCCAGAGCAATGGCAATATGCTGCTGTACTTCGTTTGGTGAGCGAGAGAGCCGGCGGCCGAACTTTCTGGGTGGGTTTTGGGATTATTGGTAGGGGGGCCTAGCTATAGCTCTCTCTCTGAGGTATGCCTCTGGTATTGCAAGGGTCCATGGGCGACAGTAACACTTACCATCAGGTGTGCCGCTTGCTCATTTGCCACCAAGAGCAATAAAAAAAATAACAATCAATTATGCATCTCCACAGACTTATAGGATAAGATAAAAAGCTTATATCTATCAATACACTTAGAATATAAATTTCTAGTCTAGTAATCATATCAAAAAGCTATTCGATTATATTGTTGGTACATTACTAAAATCACTAGTCGCCATTACAGTTTTACATACGATATGGCGATAATGTTCTGAGAACTTCTGAGTGCTGAGAAATCTTGTTAAGGGGAATAATGTTATTGAAATATGTAATATTTTCTTTGTAATAGATAAGAGTGTATTGTGTCATTAAACTATCTCCTGTACCATAAATGTTTTACCAAATAGACCATCAAGATCCTTAGGACAAAAGTATAAGACCCGCCGGCCGGGCCACCGAAGACAAAGATTGGGTACCAGTGGCCCGCTCGTACGGCGAAGAGAAGCGCTTTGTAGGGTGGGTCTATGCCATAGACCCACCCTACAAAGCGCCTCTCTAGATAGATTCTATGGGGTCACGATAGCTCTAGATAGACTCTATGGGGTCACGCGCCACCTCTTCCGTCGCCCTGGACCGATTTGGCGGGGCGTGACCATAGCATTCTCCACCGCAAAAAAAGATATGTGGTGTATGGGTGTGACAATACAATAAATACACATATTAAATATATTATATTATGCACATAATATATTATTACTTTCTGTCTACGGTCTACTCTCCCTCCGTCTTACGAATTTTCGATCAGTACACGTGTTCTGACGCGAGAATAACATTTTTACCTATCCCAAAAAAGTGCACAACGCCGTTAAAAAAGTTTTTACTTCAAAAAAGTACAGGCAGACATTTTATTTGCTTTAATATCCTGTGCCTTAACGTACCAGGTATTGCGAAGAATACATTCGCATCTCATACACATGTATTTTATCTTTGTCCGTTTATAAGTATGTATATTTGGATGCTGTGTAGGCGTAACGAGGTGACGTGTCTGGAACACATTGGATACTCAACGATGTTATGCGCGAAATAACGTGATATCTTTTACACGAATTTATTTAAATTTACCCAAAATATATTTGGTACAAAATTAGTATAGGATGAAAGTAGTTATCGTTAGTTTTATTGCCAAAAGCTAAAGTCAACTTTGTCTGTGAGAAATGTGTTTTGAGTATATGGTTTGAACATGCTAATTCAATACTGATCATGTACTGACAAAAAAGTATACAATTCGCTCCATATCTTGCTCATGGATATCGTAAAGACGAAGCGAGATACTATGCATATAACATATATACAAAAGAAGGAAAACCCGAAATATAACCCTACATACATACATATTATCACGCCATATCCTTTACAGGGTAGGCAGAGAGAACAAAGTGCAAGAGAACTCTATCCTTGCATACTTCACTCGTTTCCTCAATATTTATAATTCTCTTCATACACGCTCGCCGGTTTCGGAGACTCTTGACTCCACCTTCCTTCAGTACATGACCGATCTGGTCTAGGTAGGTGAGTCTCGGTCTCCCACGGTACCTCCTTCCACTTTCGCATTGTATATCTTCTTAACCAGACATTCATTCGGCATTCTTTCCACATATCCGACATATAACCCTATGTCAATCTAAAGTAAAACTTATCGATTTTATGAATACCGGATGACACATGTTAGTTTTCCCAATGCTGTTTTCATCTCAGCTCATATATGTCCCACCGTTGGGCTCAAGTTTCTTCTAAAATGGGAGTAAAATGGAACTACTATGCCACGCTAGTCAAAAGTGTTGGTAAAGCGTTTTGTTTCGTGTTTTGCTTCTCTTGCATAGATATTATATGTGTTTTATACCCCTTAGTCATCTCTTACGATCACCCACGGTTAAGATAGAGGGGTGGTGAATTGTATTCTTATCCGTCAACATACGAAAAATGTTATCTTTACAGCATCCGAAATCCAAAATATTTTTTTAATCATCATTCCGAAATATCTTTTTAATTTATAATTACTTGGAATCAACGCATTAGGTAGGTACTCTTCTTCCATACATACAAATCGGAAAAGTTATTGGCAATAGTTTTATGACCGGCCGTCGACCGTCAAACCTTAAAGTCACCTTGCGAATGAAATTGTTGATCCACCCGCATTGGATGAATTTGGCCCACGTCGATGGAAATCGTCGAAATATCGTTTTAGTAAAAATAAATATTCTTATTTTTCTTTCAACTTGCCATTTCTCTGTTAATTATTCTGCTTTTCTTTCAAATTTGCTTTGAGCACAATGCAGTGGGGACGAATGGGGGTCATCGATGTTAAATAATAAATTGTAAGCTCATACACAGGGTGGAAGTGGACCGCTCCCGAAAACAAAGACAGGTGAACCTACTAGTCCTACTTGTAATGATAGGTTAGAAAAAGAATCGATTTGGATGAAAACATTTTTTTTTTCACAACGAATTTTATGTCTATTTCACATTCCATCGTATTAGGACAGTGCTATGTAACGATAATTTCATAAAAAATAGGTAACTCCATAAAAAAATTAAAACTCACGATCATATGTTTAAGAGTTCAACGACTTCGTGTGTGAAAAAAAAATTTCAATAGTGTTGTTCTAAGTTTGGGTGTTGTTTGCATGTTTGTAAAGTTCCCTGCAATACAAGGATTATTTCCTTGATGCAGGGTGATGTTTAAAAAAATATAGACATATATAATTATATATAAAGAATTATAATTATTAGATGATCAATATATTTTTTTGGACGTGATCATTCTCCTACACTTATCCCAATTACTTGGGGTCGTTACAATATGTACTCTCCTTTCATAGCACATACTGTAAAAATTATTGGCAATAGTTTTATGACCCTGTCAAACGTCATCTCTCTTTGGGAAAGTAATCGTTGACCAAACGGCATCAGATAAAGTTGGCCCAGGTCGTTATAAGACTTTTAGTTGTCTTTTACGACGAGCCGCTACCACACAGCATTTATTTTTTGGACGTAATAAATAAAATAAAAATTAAGCTGCAAATACGTCACAACCGGTAGCGGATTTGAAAGTCAAGCACATATCCGCGAATACAATAATAAAAATGCCATAATAATTAACTGCATACATTTAAAAGAACACCAAATATCGACATCGCGAAGAGAAATCTTATTTTTTATTTGCAACAGTGAAAACAATAATTTACACTCGTAATTACAAGACAGACGCATATCAAAAACACCTAAAATAAATATATTATTAAGACATACATATATGTTACTAGCTTTTGCCCGCGACTTCGTCCACGCAGAAGTCATCTCTGACAGAGTTAAATAGAAAAAGCAAAGCAAGGTGTTAAAAGTTTGTCGCTAGGACGATAATCAACAGCGTCAGAAACTGGGATGCGGTCGCCGCCTTCTGCGAGTTAGTTGTCTAATTAGGCAATAGGGTGGGTCCGAGAGAAAATACTCTAGGTTGACAAGCTCTACCGTCCGGCTTCGACTCGAGATGATACCCAGTTGCGGTGGCCCGCCCGCACAACGTAGATGTACGTGTACGGCGCGCGTGTGTCTATATACCATAGCCGGTCACTAAAGAAAAAGGTGGTTCAAAGTTCTATTTATTCTACAAATTATATTGCCATTAATATACTATTTACGGTATGACCATGGGATAAAAATATAATTATCGCCACCCTTTATTTGACTCACGGAGACGGAAATGGGGGCGGCGGTGGTGCGAATGCGTGCCAAGACCACCGCTGCTGGGCCAGACAGGGTACCCGACCGGGTGCTGGCCCTGGTCCTCGAGCATCTGGGTCCACGCCTCGGGGGGCTGTACAACGCGTGTTTATCGTCTAGGCAGTTCCCTGGGTGTTGGAAGGAGGGGAGGCTGGTACTCCTGCCGAAGCCGGGACGGTCTCCGGACTCGGCCTCGGCCTATAGGCCGATCGTGCTGCTGGACGATACGGGTAAGCTGTTGGAGAGGATCCTGGCTGCCCGTATCGGCCAGCACCTTAGCGAGGTTGGCCTCGATCTGTCGGACGCCCAATTCGGTTTCCGAAAGGGGCGTTCGACGATCGCGGCCTTACTGCGCCTGAGGGCCGTAGTCGCGGAGGCTGTCACTGGCGGTGGGGTGCTGATGGCGGTGTCTCTAGACATCGCCAACGCATTCAATAGTCTGCCATTCAGCTGCGTCAGGGAGGCACTCCGGTATCACGGGGTGCCTGTATACCTGAGGCGGCTGGTGGCAGACTATTTGGAGGGGCGCAGCGTCCTCTAGAAGAACCGAGTAGGGGATGTTGTGCGAACGCCCATGTCGTGCGGTGTTCCGCAGGGGTCGGTCTTGGGGCCGACTTTGTGGAGCGTCGGCTACGACTGGGCGTTGAGAGGGAGCCTCCCGCCCGGGCTGGGCGTAATCTGTTACGCCGACGATACACTCGTCACAGCCCGGGGTGGGACGCTGGAGGAGGCGGCACGCCTGGCAACTCTTGGCACCGAGGAGATTGTCAGGCGGATCGAGGCGCTGGGGCTAAGGGTGGCCCTGGATAAGACGGAGGCCTTATTATTTCATGGGCCTTGCACCAGTCCACCCACCGACGCCTCGATCACCGTCAATTCGGTTCCCATCAGCATCCGCGCCCATATGAGGTACCTGGGCCTGGTGCTCGACGGGCGATGGTGGTTCCGGGAGCATTTCCGTCGGCTTGCTCCACGGCTTGTCGGCGCGGCGTCCGTCCTATCATGGCTTATGCCGAATGTGAGCGGACCCAGCGCTAAGTGCCGACTGCTGTACGCGGGGGTGGTCCGGTCGATGGCCCTGTACGGCGCACCCGTGTGGGCGGTGTCTCTGACCGTCCGACTTAGGGCTCTGCAGTGGCGGCCACAGCGGGCCATGGCTGTCAGGGCCATACGCGGGTACCGCACGGTGGCGACGGAGGCAGCATGCCTGTTGGCCGGAACACCCCCGTGGGACTTGGAGGCGGAGATGCTCGCCGGACTGTACCGGCAGGTGTCAGTGACGCGGGCAGGGGGCAGCACCGTCTCGCTTAGTGAGATGCCCGCCTGGCGGGGCGACGCCCGCCGTGACGTTATTGCCCGCTGGGCAATCCGGCTGGAAAGGCCTCGGTTCGGTGTGCGGACCATCGAGGCCTTCCGGCCGGTGCTGATGGAGTGGTTGGGTCGACAGCACGGGGTCCTTTCCTTCCGACTGGTGCAGGTCTTGACGGGGCATGGTTGCTTCGGCAAGTACCTGCACACGGTCGTGAGGAGGGAGAGGACAACGTCCTGCCACCACTGCGATTGCGACGAGGACACGGCGCAGCACACGCTCGAGGTCTGTGTGGCCTGGGCAGAGCAGCGCCGTGAACTCGTCGCGATCATCGGTGCCGACCTGGCACTGCCGACCATCGCTAAGGCGATGCTTGACAGCGTCAGGAACTGGGACGCGGTCGCCGCCTTCTGCGAGACAGTTGTCTCGCGGAAGGAGGCGGCGGGGCGACTCCGAGAGGAAATCCTCTTCGGTGAGACGCTCCGCCGCCGGCGCCTGGGGCGGCGTAGGCGCGAGTATCTGTGCCTAATGCCGCCTTAGCCGAGGCCGCGGGTGACTGGACCGGGGAATAGTCCTTCACCCGCAGAGAGGCCGACCGCGTGAGGGCGACGCTCCGGCAGTTAGCTGGGGCGTCGACAGGGGATGGTACCCGAAAGGGTAACCCGCCGGGCTGGCCACGGAAGGCAAGGAAGCGGTACCAGTGGCCGGCCCAATGGCGATGGGGAGGGAATAAGGTGGGTTATGGGGCCACGCGCTCCCCTTCCGTCGCCCCGGACGGTGCGGGCGACGTGTGACCAGGCCATAGGCTGCCAAAAAAAAAAAAAAAAAAACCCTTTATTTGACTGTTTTGTTTCACCAGCAGAGTTGCGTCCTCGTTACATATGATTTACTATTTGAGTTATAGAGTGAACATTTTTGAAGCTAAACTTAACCTGTATCTTAAATCCTTAGGCAAGAACCTATTGCCGACTACTATGTGTATCGTGTGAGCTCTCACGCCGGCACTGGTCGCCACAACGGCACTGGTGCGGGGTTGCACAAACGCACAGACAAACAGATAAACAGACAAAAATTTAAAAAATCATTGTTTTGGGTTCTATTTGTGTTGATAAAGGTCCCAGTAATGTTTTTTCTCATATATCTTCCATGTATAGACAGCGATCCGTTACATTTTTATTATATGTATAGAAGGCTAGAGAGAGAGGCTGTAGAGCCTGTGTGCGGCTGGATGATGGAATGTCCCCTTGGTTTGACGTCAATATCGGCGTTAAGCAGGGGTGTGTTCTGTCAGCCAGGCTGTTTATCATATATGTATCTGGATAAATGTCTCCAAAGGTTGAACGATATGAATGTGGGAGTCCAGATGGGTGACTCAGTGGTCTCTGCTCTGCTTTATGCAGATGATGCAGTCCTGCTGGCACAGTCAGCGACTGACCTGCAGGCCCTAGTCGACACAATGACAGAAGATTGTAAGAAAAGGGGTCTACGCGTGAATGTGAGCAAAACCAAAATAATGGTCTTTGAAAGAGATGAAGCCAGAACAGATGTAAGAGTAACAATAGGTAATGATGTACTAGAGCAAGTGGATGAATTTGTATATCTTGGATGTGGATTTAGCCGAAATGGAAGGTACACCACTGATATAGAGCGAAGAGTGAATGCGGGAAATAGAGTGAACGGAGCGTTGGGGCAACTTCTTGGCAGCCACCACCTCAGCCAGAAGGCACGTGTAGCAATACATAACGCAGTGCTTGTCCCAACATTACTGTATGGAACCGAGAGTTGGGTATGCAGAAAAGAGTATGAAAGTAAAATTAATGCGGTCGAAATGCGATCTCTTCGGAAAATCTGTGGAGTTAGGCTGACCGACCGCATTCGTAACGACGACGTAAGAGAGCGAGTAGTAAGTAGTATGAAAGAGAGTATTGGTGTAAAGATGCGAAAGAGAATGTGAAAAGAATGCCGAACGAACGTCTGGTTAAGAAGATATACAATGCGAAAGTGGAAAGATGTAGGTACCGGGGGCAACCGAGACTCACCTACCTAGACCAGATTGGTCACGTACTGAAGGAAGGTAGAGTCAAGAGTCTCCGAAACCGGCGAGCGTGTATGAAGAGAATTATGAATGTTGAGGAAGCGAGTGAAGTATGCAGAGATAGAGTTCTCTGGCACTCTGTTCTCTCTGCCTACCCTGCAAGGGATATGGCGTGATGATATGTATGTATATGTATAGAAGATATATTTTACTGTCATCATCATCATCTCAGCTCATATATGCCCCACTGCTGAGCTCGAGCCTTTTTGACACTAGGAGGGAAATTGACCTTCTACACCACGCTGGTCAGACGTGTTGGTATAGGGTTTTGTTTCCAGTTTTCCTTCTCTTGCACAGATGTTATATGCGTTTTATATCGCTTAGTCGTTTCGTACGAGCACCCACGGGTAAGGTATGGGGTGGTGAATTGTATTCTTACATTTCTTACTCCGTCACCACACGGAAAGACATGCAATTAACAGGCACAAATTACAGTCGGAACAATAATTTTTGGATCGCACAATATATTTATCCTTGATGGTAATCGAACACATAACCCTAAGTCCAGTAGATTGGTATCTTAACCACTAAGCTAACTGTGATGCATTCACAGACTCATACTCCGTTAGCAAATGGATAGTTTGAAATTTATCGGCAAATAAAATTTGTCGTTTCTGTCTCCAAGGCAATGTTTAAATAAATGCAAACCAAAGTAATAATGGCATTAAATAAGAACAGTACATACATACATATCATCACGCCATATCTCTTGCAGGGTAGGCAGAGAGAACAGAGTGCTAGAGAACTCTATCCTTGCATACTTCACTCGCTTCTTCAACATTCATAATTCTCTTCATACACGCTCGCCGGTTTCGGAGACTCTTGACTCCACCTTCCTTCAGTACGTGACCAATCTGGTCTAGGTAGGTGAGTCTCGGTTTCCCCCGGTACCTACATCTTTCCACTTTCGCATTATATATCTTCTTAACCAGACGTTCGTTCGGCATTCTTTTCACATTCCCTTTCGCATCTTTACACCAATACTCTCTTTCATACTACTACTCGCTCTCTTACGTTGTCGTTGCGAATGCGGTCGATAGTAAGTAATAATAGTATTAAATAAGAACAGTCTTGACGTTTAATAGACCTGCTGACATTTTGAAATATACCTAAGCAGTTAAAGTAAATCAAAACATTCCCAGAATAAGCATTCGGTTATAAATTAAGATGTTTTCGCACCTGAAAGTTGCAGCCGCCATTTTGAACTAAATGCGGCCGCATACCACGAAATCAAAGTGTAATTCGATATTATTCTAAGTTTTATTAATACATGGCACATACGACTTAGTGATTTAAGTATGAACTCTCTAAGCTGTGTCATGGATACGAGTACTAAACAGAGCAATTCTCTAAGTTTTAATTTTGGTTTGATTTTATGAAGAGAATTATGAATGTTGAGGAAGCGAGTGAAGTATGCAAGGATAGAGTTTTCTGGCACTCTGTTCTCTCTGTCTACCCTGCAAGGGATATGGCGTGATGATATGTATGTATGTATGTTAAATTTGGTCGGTTAATATAATGACTATATAAAGAATTTAAAAAAAAGTGGCCAAAAAAATCTATGTTAAAAGGATAATAAAAAAACATATTTTTATTATAAGCATTGATAATATTGCAATAAATTAAGAGTATAAGCATGGCAATTGGCCGCGTTAACTGAAATACCAACCACAGAAAAAATGAGGTGTGACGTAATACGCTGAAGTAAACTAGTCGTGTAATAAAATAACTATGGCAAAGCTTTTGTTGTGATTATGCGTTTCATTAGCGTTTTGCAGCATAAGATTAGTTATTTATTTATTGTTCAAATTACTCAAATTTAGCATTTAACATGTCAGGTTATTTTTCTTTTATTCTTCTTTATTGCTTTTGGTGGCAAACGAGCAAGCACACCTGATGGTGAAGTGTTACTGCCGCCCATGGACCTTTGCCATACTAGGAGTATAGCTAAGACATTGCCTAACAATATAAACCCCAAACCCACCCAGTTGGGCTGTCGGCTCTCTCACTCACCGAACGAAGCGCAACAGCATATTGCCATTGCTCAAACGTCGATGTTCTGCGAGAGTGTGGTACTACCCCGGACGGACCGGGCCGCGACTGTAGACAGAGAACTGTTAACAGCGTGGTCCTATCACTATTAAAAATATATTTATAAAAACTTGATTACGAGCAAAAAATTAATGTCACACGTGGGATTTGAATCCACACCTATTGAAATACCGCTCTAATCGTTCTACCACTTAGAAAATGTGAGCTGCCGTTGACATTCGATTTTCGGCTCGTATTATATTTTCGTCTTTATGGGAGACGTGTGCCATCTACCCCACTAGGTTTACATGTTAATTGTTTATCCCTGGTTTTGTGATATTAATACAAAAATCAACTATCATCAATTATAGAGCAAGTTTAAGGCGATTAATTTTAATTTATCAAGAAACGAATTGATAATATTGGCAGTGTTTCTGGCATCAAATAAAGTCTGAGACCGGGAAATTAGTCCGTCACCCGACCGACGTCCTCTCTGAGGGAGGGGACGTCGGTCAAGGAAGGGTACTCCCCAGCCTACTGCTCCAGTGGTCGGCCCAACGACGAAGACGACGTGCCACGGGTGGGTTACGGGTGTGCGTGCTTACGCCTCTCTGTCGCCCCGGACGGAGTGGTGCGAGGAGCGCGCCGACCGTAACCCACAAAAAAACATCTAAATATAGAAATATGAAATCTTCCTTTTAAGTACGTATTATTAATTGTCAATGGAAAGTTTAATTAAATTCACGTAAGCCTTTTAAACTACCATCTCATGTCATATATTAACTATTCAGTTTTTTTTTGCACAGAGGGACTCGCAGACTATTTGTAATCTTAAGATTAATTTTAGCATTCAACATACGTAACATTCGCTTGACTTGCTTTTTTGTGTGCAGAATGCAAACGTTTAGTCACAATACTGAGGTGTGACGTCACAGCAAACACATACACCCATTAGTGCTCGTAATCTGATGTGTAAGACTGCACAGATGGCGTAGTGGTTAAGATACCGACCTATCGTGCCAGTGCCATGGGTTCGATTCCCACGCGGAACAATACTTTGTACGATTCACAAAGTGTTGTTCTGAGTCTGGGTGTAATTTGTCTGCGTTAATTGCATGTTTGTAAAGTCCCCCGCAATACAAGGATTATTTCCTTAGTGGAGGGTGGTTTCTAACAAAAAAAAAAAATACAGTTAGTCAGTTATCAGTATAAGGGAAGGAAATTCTAAATAAAACTGTGTACCAGCCCGTTTGATCACTGTTAAATCAATTTCTCTCTCATTTAGAAGAGGCCTGAGATCATTATCAAGACCTCAAACCTTCTAAATAGAAGGAAAATTGATATACAAGAGAAATTTACTTACTATACCACGCTGAACAAACTTGTTGATATAGTTGTTTAAATTTTTACTTCTACAAAGGAAAGTGACAACAGTACAAAAGGAAGTGGTCCTTACCGAGTGGGCTGATTTTTAATCTGCCGCCAAATACAATAACGTTACGTCACCATTATCTTTATATTTTTGACATAAGTGGTATTAAGTTTATCCGTATGGTGACAGAGTAAGAATACAATTCACCACCCCCTATTTTACCCGTGGGTGATCGTACGAGACGACTAAGGGATATATAACACATAACATCTATGCAAGAGAAAGAAAACTCGAAACAAAACCCTATACCAACACGTCTGAACAGCGTGGTATAATAGGTTAATTTCCCTCCCATTACGGAGGAGGCCCGAGCCCAGCAGTGGGACATATATGGGCTGTGATGATGATGGTATTAAGTTGATTAACTTAAAGCAGATTTGACGTGCAGTTTGACAGTTCACTCTGAAGTTCATTATTTACACGATAAGTTCAAATTCAAATTCATTTATTATGTATAAACCCTGTGAGGGCACTTATATATTGTCAGTATTAACATTTTAATTTTAATCTAATAAACTACTACCGGATCGGAACTAGACCACTACTGAGAAGATCCGGCAAGAAACTCAGCGGGTTTGTCTTTTATTATTTCTTTTCATTTTTTTTATATATATAAAAAGAATGGTACATGAAAGAAATAGCTCCAGTGTGATGCCCTTCGAACATAATAGTTTAAATACAATGTAAAATAGCCAATGGCTGGACCAGATCCCACAAGCGGCACCCGATCATAAGGCCCTTTCTGGTCTCGTAATCGCAATGGATTTTCGTATGCGTCAACATTGAACGCACCTGCAGTGATGCCAGCGCGCGCATAATATTCGTTATACTAATTTTAGCCGCACGCAGTTCTTATGTAATTAAATTCTGGATGATATAACACTCATTTCATATGATTCACTGGTTTTTTTTTTGGCGGCGGGCTAAGGGGTGGTCACGGCCCGCTAATCAGTTGTGGGGCGACGGAAAAAACGCCGCACGGACACCACAGACCCGCCCTGCATGCACCTATCTACGCCGAGCGAGCGGGCCACCGGAACCCGGTCTTTATCTTCGGTGGCGCGCCCAGCGGTATTCTCTCGTCCTCATGCGATGTCCTCGCTTCGGGGCGCCCAGACTTATCGCTGGTCCGGTATGTATCACTGGTTAGTACTTCCTTATAAGGTCATCATCTGGTGGAGGCTACAAACACTACCAACCTTTACATTGCTTGATGGTGTCGTAAAATACGACGAATAACTTTATACTCGTATAGACTTGGACTCAATTTGTTGTCTGGTAGAGATGCTGACTGTGTAGAAATTTACAAGAATCGTTTGTTTAAAGATAGATAGTTATTTTTTTATTGCTTATGGTGGCAAACGAGTATGCAGCACACCTGAACGAGTTGTAGTATGTATAGTTGGGCCGATGCCTACGAATAAAAACCAGAAACCCACCCCGAAAGTTGGTCTGCCGGCTCTTTCGTTCCAACACTCATATTAACAACAGCATATTGCCACTGCTCAGACGTATATTTTCTGTGAGTGTGATACTACACCGGACGGACCGACCCGCGAGGGTTCCTGTAGAGGGAAAATTGTCAACAGTGTTGGTTCCTACCATTACTAATATAATAATAAACATGGCGACTATTAAGGTAATGATGTTTACTCGAGTATTACACATTTGAAACAAAACTATAGTTTTACGGCATCTATCGCGTTTGTATTTGATTTTTAATTTGCCGACGTTTCGAATATTTTACAGCGTTCACGGTCACGGAGGACTAAAGTGTCTCACGTCCAATAAGCCATCGTAATTACGATGAAAATTAGTTTTATTTCAGATTATTAAGGTACATTAAGTGTATATGTATACATACAGATATCAAATGCATATTATCAAGGATAGCTCGAAGCGCAAACAAAACAATTTTCAATGATATTCATCCGCTTCTTATGATCAATTATGTATATCATTATAGTGCTTTGGGAGTTGAATTTTTGAAGTGAAAACTTATGTGGGGCAGTTTTGGTTTTGTTCACCTCGTGTGACAGTCATTTCAGAATTTTCGGTTTTTTATCCTGGATATTTAAGTAGCTAACTTTAAACTCGGACTTTATACAGATACATTTTATTCTTATACTAATAGCTTAAGCTGTTCAAAGTGTATAATTACGTATGAAGCGACTCGACATTCGACACCAATGAGCTAAGGCCACACAATACTTATACAAGGTGATTCTTATAATGTACCTTTTAAATAAGTATGTCCTAGTGGAAACGGAGTAAGATTGGAATACTCAAAATGGTTTGAACCTTTAAGTGACTCGTATGGGGGTACCGATTGAAAACCAGCGCTGGATGTCTCGTCATCTAGCTTATGCTGGCTACTTTTACCGACAAGACGCATCTTTTATTATTTATAATATGATTTTTGTTCTTTTCAATTCATTATTCTATTGCCATTTTGCTGGAATAAAATAATTTCTTTATTTCAAGGCAAAAGCTAAGGAATGTATGCTTATAAGGCAAAGGCTAAGGAATGTATACTTATAACGACCTGGGCCAACTTTATCTGATGCCGTTTGGTCAAAAATTACCTACATTCACAACGTTGACGTTTGGCAGTCGGCTGGTCATAAAACTATTGCCAATAACTTTTACAATATGTACTATGAAAGAAGAGTACATATTGTATCGACCCCAAGTAATTGGGATAAGAGCAGGAGAATGATGATGATGACTAAGGAATGTATACATACAGATAATATTACAAGAGAAGGAAAACTCGAAATAAGTCTTATTAGACCAACGTGGTATAATAAGTCAATATCCATCTCATTGTGAACGAAACACGAACCTGGTAGTGGAATAATGATGAGGTTAGTTTACGTGTGATATTTTCTGTCATACAAGTTTATTCTTTATAGATTTTATCGATTTTTGACGGGCATTTGAAAACGTCATGTGGTACTCTTGTATTATATTCGATATATTAGTGTTTTAACGTGTTAGATAATTTTGATGGCATTTTATGTAATGTGATGTGCGGAACTACTGGGATGTCGTGAATATCATATAAAAGTGTTTTACAACGTTTTCATTTTCCATCAAAATTACAACAAGATACCATTAACAGTGTGGCCATAGCACTGTTGGTGGTGACAATTTCACTTAGACAATGACTAACCTGAAAGACTAAAAACGTGAAGATATTTATAAATAGTTATTGGCGAAATCTTGTAAGCGCCATTAATAAATAAATAAATAAATAAATTATGTTATATATTCGTATGCAAAAATGTCATCCAGCTGTAGATTCTAAATCTATAAATAATTACAAAGCGAAGCATTGTTTATCTGCCGTCAAACTGCGCCAGATTATTTTTAAGATGTTAAATGTCAAACATACACCTCGGCCAACTGAAATATAGGTCACTGTAAACTTAAAATAAATAATGAACAAAAGTGAAGTGTGGAATAACAAGATAGAATTGTTGGTTTAATGGTTTACAAAATCAAATTCATTATTTTTTATTGCTTATGGTGGCAAACGAGCAAACAGCACACCTGACGGTAAGTGCCACTGCCGCCCATGGACCATTGCAATACCAAGGGTATAGCTTAGGCCGCTGCCTACCAATAAAATCCCCAAACCCACCCAGTGGTGCTTCCAGCTCTTTCGCTCCCCAAACGAAGCGCAATAGCACATTGCCATTGCTTAGCCGTCGATCTTCTGCGAGAGTGCGGTACTACCCCGGACGGACCGGCCCGCGGCTGTAGACAGAAAACTGTCAACAGCGTGATCCTATCACTATATATTATTATGTATAAACCCTGCGAGGGCACTTACATATTGTCAGTTTTAACATGGCTAGGGTCCACAAGCAAGGCCTACTTTCAGTGTGTGACACGCATCGTCATTTGGTGTGCCACACTCATGACATGAGGCTCTTTCCCTTCCAATGTTAAACAGGTACTTACCGAAGACCCCATGTTCAGTATTTAAATTCTAATTCATTTATTATGTATGTATAGATATACCTTGCGATGAACACTTACATATTGTTACTTCATAACATTTTAAATTACTGCAACAAACTACCACCTGATCGTAACGTAACCGCTACTGAGAAGACCCGGCAAAAAACTTAACGGGTTCGTCTATTATTATAATTTCTTTACTGACTTTTTTATAAAAAAATAGTACAACATGATCAGTAATAATTAACTCCGATATAATATAAAATTCAGATATAATATAAAAGATTTCGACTGGACCAGATCCCACAATGACACCCAATCACAAACATAGATTAATAACACAGGTTCACAAAAAAAAAACACAAAGCAATCATGAGGACTGCCGACATAAGTGAAAACTTAAACCTATGAAAATAAAGAATATTATAAATTAAAATAGAACAAGTACGTATTTCAGCTAATTTTACGACGCTAACACTGTTTACTTCGCTGCATAGTAAGAATACCACGCGCATGTGCTTGGGATCTACCGACTCACTCTCTTTCTCTCTTCCTCTTGCGTTGGAATATTGGACGTTACTCGTTGCTAACGCTCACGCTGGCCTGTAAAAGGTATACTACGCGCATGCGTTCGAGTGCCATTGCGTTAAACGTTTAACGCAACCTTGTTGGAAGTCGCATTAGGAGTTTCACTTCAAAAAGGTGGTGTGTGCTGGATAATAATTCTTTCGTTAATCAATATGAACTGATTTTCAATTTAATTTGAACTCAACAAATAATACCAACTGCAATCTTCTCGAAAAAGCCATTATTTAGCACTGAACATCAATAACCAAATGGATAGACAATCAATCTGAACAAATAATTAGATTGATCAAACTTATAGGCACGTATTATATTTAGTAATTATCGTTACATCATCGTGTATGACCGTGACTTTCTTAGATCTTAAACAATTTGTTATTTTTTTTTGTCATGAATTATGTCACCTAGATTTCTTTAAATATACATACGATCCGATATTACTAGGAAACCTTGAAACAGTTTTGACAACAAAACGATATGTACTTCGTCGTGTTTCATTTTAGAAGTTAATTAATATTTACTTTTTTTTAAATGTCACCTCATAGGGAGAGAGGAGAGGAGAGAGATGACGGAGTAAGAATACAATTCAATACCTATCCTTCCCGTGGATGTTGTAAAAGACGATTAAAGGAATATGCAGATAATATTTATGCAAGAGAAGGTAAACTCTTTCCTTCCTTTTCTGGAAGAAGTTCGAAGTTAGCAGTGGAACGTGTGTGAGCTAAGATAATGTTGATGGTGATGATATTTTCAGGAATAAATTATTGTTATTTATGACTTTTAAAACTGTTTGGTCTTTGCATGACTTGAATGGTAACAGCCAAAGATTGATTTTCAACATCTGCTATATTTAGCAATTTTTTTTTCTTCCTTTCCTTATTAGCGAAGGACAGATCAAATTAATACGTTTGTTACGCATAAGTCCTATAAGAGTACTTACATATTGTCAATTTTATATTTTTCTTGAAATAAATTCAAAACAATCTACCACCAAATCAGAAGGTAGCCAAGGACTGAAGAGACAGCAAGAAACTCAGCGGTCTCGTATTTTTTTAAGATACATATTTTAAATAAGGTTGTATGTATACATGTTTAGTAAGTATTATCTCCATTGAGATGCCCTGAGCTGATGAATACGATATGTTACTACCCAGAAATACCCCCACGGGAATCGTAAATATCGGATGATTACACGCGACACAGAATGCACACTAATCTATTGTTGAAGTTCCTTGCAATATTACTTAATACAACGTTTTCGTCATCAAATAAAGTTTTTTGAAGTATGTTTATTAAGTAATTCTAACGTATTTTTTTTTAAAAGACTAAACTAACTTGCCATAGTTGCCATGCACTAAGAAAATAAACTTTGTATTGCGAGGGACTTTATTAATTTATTATTAACTGACACAAATTACATAAAGACTTATAACCACGATTTATGTATAACACAAAGTATTGTGCTTTTTTTTCCGGTGGACTATTGGTACAAAGTATTGTCTTTTTTTTTTTTGTTGGTGGGCTATAGATGCGTCTCGCCCCGCCCAATTGTTCCGGGGTGACGGAAAGGCGGCGCGTGACTCCATAGAACCACCGTAAAATCCTCTCTCTTCGCCGTGCGAGCGGGCCACCGGTACCCGATTTTTGACTTCGGCGGGCAAAACAAAGTATTGTCCTAGAAGAAATGCACCAACGATACTGGCACGGTAGTTCGGTAATATAACTACTTCGCTACCTGTGCAATCGGAATTGAACATTAAGTCACCATGAATCATTTTGTTATACATGTGTTGATATCACAAGACGACTCGTGTCTAGCTTATAACAATAACATTACGTATTATGGTGTGATTGCGTGACGATTTGCATACCAGCTACAACTTATAAGTATGACATTTCATTAGTCATTTTAATCTATACATGGGTGATCGTAAGATACGTCTAAGGGATATAAAACGCATATAACATTTATGTAAGAGAAGGAAAACTCGAAACAAAATCCTATACCAACACGTCCGACCAGTATGGTAAGTCAATTGCCTTCCCATTATGGATGAGGCTCGAGTCCAAGAGTAAGACTTATAAAAGCTGAAATGATGATGATGATCATAATTTTACTAAACATTTGAGTTGTATACGACTGCCGTGTAGTGATGGTAAATACAAAATTCTTAATGTTGATTTTTTTTAATGATTTTAAAATTATTTTTTTTTGACAGATAACCCATTTCAGATATGAAGATAAATTATTATGTTAAAGCACAAATTTATAGGGGTGATAGTTTTTCAGTAAAGTGTACCACAAAAATTCTCAGGTTGTGGGATAATGTAGTGATAATGTTACCAAATCTCGAAATCTTCAATTAAAAATGAAGTCTTCTATAGTCTCATCATCATCACAGCTCATAAACGTTCCACTGTTGGGCTTGGGCCTCCTCCGTAAAGGGAGGGAAATTAATTTACTATATCGCGCTGGTCAGACGTGTTGGTATAGGGTTTTGTTTCGAGTTTACCTTCTCTCACATAGATGTTATATGCGTTTTATATACCTTAGTCGTCTCGTACGCTCACCCACGGGTGAGATATGGGGTGGTGAATAGTATTCTTACTCCGTCCCCACACGGAATGATTCTATAGACTCGCAGTATTTAAATAAGTTGGCAACACTATCGCTTATTGATAAATGACTACCGACTATCGGTTCCTCTCTATAAAGTTACACAATAAATAAGGAAGTAGGAAAGTGGTTGGCAAACGCCAAAAAACTACATCGGTTATTGGTTTATTAAAACAACAACAAAAAAATCACGATAAGAATCACGCTATTTTCAGCGATCTAAGATAGGGTTGGCAAAAATATTACCTTATATTAATCATTTATTTATTTATTACTTTTTTATTATAAAGTTAACGCTTGGGATTTTTGGCGATAAAGGCGACGTGTGATAGTCTTGTATTATACTTAATATTTCAGTATTTTAAGGTGTTATATTAAATAATATTTTGATGGCATTTTATGTGATGTGATGCGGAGGAAATGCTGAAGTATAGTGAATATGATATAAAAGTGCTTTATATGTTTTCTGAAGATACCATTAACAGTGTGGACATAGCACTGTTGAAGACGACGATTCGACTTACTAACAGACAATGATGAATTTGAAGAAACTGTATAGATGTGAAGCATTTGGTAAGTTGAATAAAATTGTAAATCGATACTGGCAACAATGAGCTCATATTAGTAGCAGATTACCAATACAAAAAATGTAAAGAAGATCTACAATACAAAAAATGTAAAGAAGGTCTACGCGTGAATGTGAGCAAAACCAAAATAATGGTCTTTGAAAGAGATAAAACCAGAACAGATGTAAGAGTAACAATAGGTAATGATGTACTAGAGCAAGTGGATGAATTTGTATATCTTGGATGTGGATTTAGCCGAGATGGAAGGTACACCACTGATATAGAGCGAAGAGTGAATGCGGGAAATAGAGTGAACGGAGCGTTGGGGCAACTTCTCGGCAGCCACCACCTCAGCCAGAAGGCACGTGTAGCAATACATAACGCAGTGCTTGTCCCAACATTACTGTATGGAAGCGAGAGTTGGGTATGCAGAAAAGAGTATGATAGTAAAATTAATGCGGTCGAAATGCGATCTCTGCGGAAAATCTGTGGAGTTAGGCTGACCGACCGCATTCGTAACGACGACGTAAGAGAGCGAGTAGGTATGAAAGAGAGTATTGGTGTAAAGATGCGAAAGGGAATGCTCCGATGGTTCGGACATGTGGAAAGAATGCCGAACGAACGCCTGGTTAAGAAGATATACAATGCGAAAATGGAAGGATGTAGGTACCGAGGGAGACTGAGACTAACCTACCTAGACCAGATCGGTCATGTACTGAAGGAAGGT
Source organism: Lymantria monacha (assembly GCA_905163515.2). Classification (NCBI taxonomy): domain Eukaryota; kingdom Metazoa; phylum Arthropoda; class Insecta; order Lepidoptera; family Erebidae; genus Lymantria; species Lymantria monacha. The sequence continues at coordinate 3,763,216 of LR991107.1, read as the reverse complement.
GGAGTCAAGAGTCTCCGAAACCGGCGAGCGTGTATGAAGAGAATTATGAATGTTGAGGAAGCGAGTGAAGTATGCAGAGATAGAGTTCTCTGGCACTCTGTTCTCTCTGCCTACCCTGCAAGGGATATGGCGTGATGATATGTATGTATGTATGTAAAGAAGATAACGCACACTCTAAAAAAATAAATCCTTGAGTAGCAGGTGGGACTATAAAGGTAAAAAACGTTCAGACTGTAGAAGAAAAGACTTTCTTTCGTGGAGATCAAACTTACAAAATTTTGGCCATGAGATCGACAGAGAAGTCTTGTGTTTGTATCTCACGCTATGTACTTCTGAATATGGATTGCAATTCGGCAAATTGCACTCAGTATTCCGGCGGTCCAGCATCAAAAAAGGTTTTTCGGATCCGTTATCAATATAACGGATCCAGAGATTATATTCGATGATCACAATTTTCTTGAAGGAGTACCCAGGTACTTTATATGCATGGATCATCAGCCTGCAAGTCATTCGACGCCATGTTAAATACTAAGAAAATTTATCTGTCTGCAAAAATGAAATTTCATAAGACTGAATCATTCGTTCCTACTATATACATTTCCATTAATATGAAAGACGCTAACAGAAAGCAGGTGCTACATCAGCATTAAAATGAATGTTTAGTTATCGGTTAATCTAATATGCCGCGGCTACGAATACTACCAACCCTTACTTTGCTCGTGGATGTCATAAAAGACGACTAACGACCTGGGACTACTCTATCTGATGCCGTTTGGTCAACAATTACATTCACAAGTAGAGTTAACGTCGGGCAGGCGGCGGTCATAAAAATATTGCCAATGCAATATGTAGGAAGAGGAGTACATATGGCTTCGACCCCAAGTAATTGGGACAAGAGTAGGAGAATGAAGATGATAATGATGTTTAATCTAATAACAAAGTAAAACATTGTATAGAATTAGCATATTTTGTAGTTTGAGGGAACCTTTTTTTTTTCTTGCGGTGGACTATGGATGTGGTCGCGGCCCGTCAAAACGGTCCGGGGCGACAAAAGAAGCGGCGCGCAACTCCACACCCTGCAAGAACTCCTCTTTGCGCCGCGCGAGCGGGCCACCGGTACCCGATCTTTGTCTTCAGTGGCCTAGTTTGAGTGAATCTGTGCCTTGAAGAGCAAGTCAAATCATCAGTCTTCATGAATTTGAACATTAATGACAGTTAATATGAATATTTATAGACCTTAAATAACCTGACATAGAAGCCATTACTTTACAAGTTATAAAAAAATATTTGGCCATATCACAACATGCTATTCATTCTTTGGATTATTGTATTGTTACTGCTATATTATAAATGCGACCCTAAAGTGATTAAGAATAATAAGCCTAGGTTGCATAAAATTTTGGTTGGTCGAGGTCATGAGTTCGAAGTGTTACGCTACTGATTCGGTCGTAACGTGAGCGTGACAGATAGTATTAAACAAAGAAATAAAAGCGATAAATGCATCTGCTATATATACGATAAAAGCTATTACAACTATAGAAGCTAGTTAATTTATATGAATGCGCTTAACGCATCAGTAAAATTAGGAAAAATGTCAAAGAAAACGATTACTTTAAAAATCAATTTGCGAAAATACAAATAGGTCACACTTTTTATATAATAATGAACTTAATTATTTATTTGAGAGCGCTGATTTCAGCAAGTACTTGTTCGCTAAGCGCATCAGTCAATTTTCAAATTCGCATTTATTAACTAATCATATTTGTTAACCTGAAATTTAAGTGTTTGAAAGACTATCTAAATCGTACATTAAGTCTGAGGGCCGACTATTTTAGCAATGAACTTCAGAGTGAACTGTAAAGCTACACGTGAAATATGTTTTAATCTAATAAATTATACAATTCTTTACATAAAAATATATACAGCGGTAATATTATAGATATTTAGACCCATATTTATTTAAAATAATTACCATTAAACTGATTAAATCAATTTTATAGAGCATTTGACAGCTCGTTCAGAAACCGGTAAGGACGCTAAGCTCTCACTCACTATGCCATTCGTGTTATGGCGGCACAAATTGGACTATCAAAACAGTTACAAATAGGTTAACGATGACATCCCTGTGTGGTAACGTGAATTGTGTCGTCACTCCGTAATTTTTCGTGGAAATGGTAAAATCGATCTAAGTTGCGATTTATTACCGTAGCCCGCCGACAAAAAAAAAAGCTGCGATTCATAGGGACATGGCATTATCCCACTTGAGGAGGCGTATGTCCAGCAGTAGATGTATACCGATGGAGAGTCACAACGCAAGACACCAGAATTATTGCTCAATGTCTTATTAAGAAATGATTAATTAAGCAAAAGAAAAAGATTGCAACGATATGGCTGAACAGTCAACCCTGCGACCGACCAATCGTGACGAAGTGTTGTCATGAAAAAAGAAAAGTAAAATGCAACGCTTAAATAAAACAAGATGTTATTAACATTGAAAAAGGCGCGGTAATTTCACTGCATTTCAATTTCCTAATATTGGCTCTATGTAAAGAAATATAAAGTTACATACATACATACATATCATCACGCCATATCCCTTGCAGGGTAGGCAGAGAGAACAGAGTGCCAGAGAACTCTATCTTTGCATACTTCACTCGCTTCCTCAACATTCATAATTCTCTTCATACACGCTCGCCGGTTTCGGAGACCCTTGACTCCACCTTCCTTCAGTACATGACCGATCTGGTCTAGGTAGGTTAGTCTCGGTCTTCCCCGGTACCTACATCTTTCCACTTTCGCAATGTATATCTTCTTAACCAGACGTTCGTTCGACATTCTTTCCACATGTCCGAACCATTGGAGCATTCCCTTTCGCATCTTTACACCAATACTCTCTTTCATACCTACTCGCTCTCTTACGTCGTCGTTACGAATGCGATCGATCAGCCTAACTCCACAGATTTTCCGTAGAGATCGCATTTCGACCGCATTAATTCTACTTTCATACTCTTTTCTACATACACAACTCTCGCTTCCATACAGTAATATTGGGACAAGCACTGCGTTATGTATTGTTACACGTGCCTTCTGGCTGAGGTGGTGGCTACCGAGAAGTTGCCCCAACGCTCCATTCACTCTATTTCCCGCATTCACTCTTCGCTCTATATCAGTGGTGTACCTTCCATCTCGGCTAAATCCACATCCAAGATATACAAATTCATCCACTTGCTCTAGTACATCATTACCAATTGTTACTCTTACATCTGTTCTGGCTTCATCTCTTTCAAAGACCATTATTTTGGTTTTGCTCACATTCACGCGTAGACCCCTTTTCTTACAATATTCTGTCATTGTGTCGACTAGGGTCTGCAGGTCAGTCGCTGATTGTGCCAGCAGGACTGCATTATCTGCATAGAGCAGAGCAGTGACCACTGAGTCGCCCATCTGGACTCCCACATTCATATCGTTCAACCTTTGGAGACATTTATCCAGATATATGATAAACAGTCTGGCTGACAGAACGCACCCCTGCTTAACGCCGATATTGACATCAAACCAAGGCGACATTCCATCATCCAGCCGCACAGAGGCTCTACAGCCCATGCAACTGGACTGCACAGCCTGTAGCAGTTTACCGTTAATACCATACTCCGGTAAAATGTCCCAAAGTTCCTTTCGTACAACCGGGTCAAATGCTCTCTCCAGATCCACAAAACTGCAGAAAACCCTCTAAACTAGAGCCAGATGCTTCTCCACAATGTTGCGCAGAGAGAACACTTGATCCATGCATCCCCTTCCACTCTTGAAACCTCCTTGTGTCTCACACAGTAAACCATCGGACACCATCCTCATTCTCCTTTCAATAATTTTACCTTACACTTTTGCTGCCAAACTGGTCAAGCTTACGGCTCTGTAATTTGCGCAGTCATACCGTGAACCCTTGTTTTTAAACAAAGGTACGATGACTGCGCTATTCCCGAGCTCCAACATAAATGAAGAGCAACAGGAACGCCCCCCAGACACAGAAGCCGCCAAGCTTGATCATCTCGGCAGACACCATATCAATGTCCGCTGTCTTTTTCATTTGCCATTTTTCAAACTTCTTATCGCCCATTCAACTTCATCAATAGTGATGCCATCGGAGGACCCCGGTGCCGAATGTTGATCTACTAAACCACATGCGACACCGGCGCCAACTCAGTCAGCCTATCTTCTGCACTCATATTTGCTCTATCACGTTTCTCTTTCACTAAGGCCTTAGTGTCATTCTTACATTGCCTATATATTTCTTTCTTCTGTTCAGTCATACTGTCATTCAGATTCAAAGAAGAGACATAGTCCAGCCACGTTTTCTTCTTTTGCTCTACGGAAGCTGCCACTTCCGCATCCCACCATGCATCACCATTTGTTTTTCTATGCTTCTCTGAACTTCCACATACTTCTTTCGCTGTATCTACCATTTTTTCTTTCAATACTCTCCAGCATTCTTCAATGTCCGATTGCGGCTGGCTTGCCATCGTGAGCTGAAAACCCTCTGCATACTTTTCTTTTACACACTCTTCTTGCAACCTTTATTCTTTCAAGCCCTCCGAAGTGGACACGCTCTCGCCAGTGCTTCCACTTTCTGAACAGACCACTAAATCTCGCAATAACGAGATAGTGGTCTGTATCGACTGTGGGGCTCCTGTAGGCTCTTGCGTCCAATATTTTGCTTCGGAGGCGACTGTTTACCAAAATTAAATCTATTATACTTTTCTGTTCATTCTTTCTCCATGTATACATATGGATGTCCTTATGTTGAAAAAATGTGTTTGACACAATAAGGTTTCTCTTTATGCAAACATCCGCTATGAGCCTACCTGCATTGTTCACTCTCTTATCACCAAATGGACCAAGTACGTCCTCATAGTCGAGACGCTTGGTCTCCACCCATCCGTTCAAATCTCCGCATACAATCACGCGTTTACTGGTTTCTGCCATATCCAGAACTTCTCTAAGATTATCCTAAAACTTCTCTAGGTCTGATGCCACCGAGGATCCTACGGGAGCATATGCTACAACCATGAATACCTTGGTGACACCTAGTTTTATACGGACCCAAAGAAGTCTGGGATCATACATTCCGTAATCCTTCACACCTGAGGCCAAGCGAGAGGACAACGGCACTCCTACTTCCATGCTGGCTCGATCGCTCTGTGGTACACCAGACCACAGAGCTATCCCGCCACAAGGAAGCTCGCAGGCGTCGCTGCCCCTTCGCTTGGTCTCTGTTACACAGAGCACGGCTAGCTGTTTGTCCGCCATGACGGTTATAAGCTCGTGCAACTTACTTTCCACACAACCTCTTACACTCCACGTGCCCACCCGGCACTCTGCTCTCCTCGACTCGCCTGACTGGGCAAGGCGTGATGGGTAGCGGCCCCCATCGCTGCATCTGCCAGTGTTCGTACCGACGGGGGCGGGTCGGTACGCGTCGCCTCCGGGGGACGCCCTAACTCGCACTGCGGTACGCATATCGAGCCGGATTAGCAGTCTAACTAGACTGGCAGGGGACGCGACGAGCACGCTCCGGACTATGCCCCCAAAAAAAAAAAATATAAAGAAAAAAATATAAAGTTATAAAAATAAAAAGTCAAGAACAAATATAAAGTTGACAATTTGAAACTCATTTAATACTTATAAAACCCGATTACAAAGTGAAAAATGATGTCACAAGCGGGATTCGAACCCGCGCCTATTGGGATTCCGGCTCAATCGTGCTGCCACTACACCACCGTGACTAATTGTAGGACATGCAAATTTCACTTCGTATCATATTTACGTCTTAAGGTGACGGTATTCTATCTACCCGACAATGTTTACACATTGTTATAGGCTTAATACTTAAAACTTTACAGTTAGAATTGTATTAAACAATGACACAACCTTGTTATTAAAATTACTGAAATCCCCTTACATATGTTTTCGTTTTCAACTTTTTTTTTTGACGATGTGGAAACGCATTTACGCTCGCAACGATCTGACCAAGACCAAGACAAACTCCGAGAAAATATATATATATATATATGTATTTGTATATACTAGCAGACCCGGCCATGCATTGCTGTGGCTAAGGTAGCCTCAGTCACACGTGGTGGTTATGCTAATAAATTGTAGCTTATATGAAACGTTTGTACGTTTAACATAAAGCCATCTATTAAATACTTACTGAGTCCAGTCAACAGATACCGCCATCTGTTCGAATCGTTTGGCTATAACAGATAATTGTGACTGTCAAATAATAGACAAATAATTTGCAATAAAATAATATTGCGACTATAAATTGAGATGGAAGCTATCCTATCTTTTAAGTTGGATCAAACTACACATGCTGTGCAAATTTGATTAAAATCGGTTAAATACTTTAGGAGTCCATCGCGGACAAACAACGTGACGCGTAAATCATTAATATATATGATTTATATATATATATTTTTTTTTTTATTAATATATATGATTTGATTGTTTGCACACATATTGTCTGGATATTTCTAAGCTTTATTTATTGATTTTTATAACAATCGAGAATCTTTTTTGTGCTATGTGATGGCGGTTACGAATATCACCAATATTTACACTACTCGTGGATGTCGTAAAAGAGCTTTATATCGACCTGGACGATCTGCGTCTGATGCCGTTTCATCAACAATTGTAATTTATTGATTAAACGGCATGACGGGAATGTATGCAAATTGAAGAAAATTAGTAATAATAATTCAAAAAAAATTACGCATTGAAAGAAGTTAACTCGCTTTTAAAGTTATTAAATGACACATATTTTATCTCTTTCTCTCGAAGCGATGATTTATTTGGGGCAGACGTTAATTAAAATGGAGATTGCAATGATGAGGTCATCTTGTTGTATTACTCTCTCTTACAATTGAAATATTTTGAATTCCCTCAATATGCAAATTATTGCTGCGTTGTTTTCACACACCTATATAGTTTAAAAACTATATAGGATAAATTAAAATCTATTGTATATTATATCTCATAAGAATAATTTGTCAATACCCTTATTACTTTTTTTAAAAAGACAGCATCCGGCAGTGTTATTGATGATGATGATGGTGGTAATTATTATATATATTTTATGGTTGGATGCAAGTGGCACGAGAGGCTTACGTCCAAGAGTGGACGGCGATAGACTGAAATGATGATAATTTTTTTATTAAAAAGACAACATACTACATTAAAAAAATCATCTTTGTATTGCGAGGAAATTTACAAACATATAATTAACGGACATAAATTATACGCTTTGTGGATCGCACAAAATATTGTTTCACATGAGAATCAAACTCACGGTACTGGCGCGGAAGGTCGGCATCTTAAACACTACGCCATTTGTACAGTCGAATTATTTTATTGACCATAAAAGCTACAGTTTTATTTTACACGTATAATACTCGCGTAACGATCAGACATCATTTTCTTCTTACACTCCTTTAAAAGAAGATGCCAATCACCTCTGCCTACACTATCAGGCATAGAAGTGTAAGTTTACATAAAAAGTACATTTTTTTCTAACAAACTCTACCCATTGTAAAGTCACGTATGAAGTTACAACATAATATTATAAGAAATATTTACGCGATGACGTCACCTCTCAGTATTTTGAACTCGTTTAAAAGGGTTAAGTGTTGTCAAAACTGTTAAGTACCGATGTTATTAAAAAATATTGAATCGAGTTAGCTAATATGTTTACATTTATAAAATATAAGATCTAGTAATGATATATTGTTATAAAACCCAGTATTTAGGCAGAGGTTCAGGATTCGAAATCATTATCATCATCACAGTCCTTCTGTCCCACTGTTGGGCTCGGGCTTCCTCTGTCATGGGAGGGATATTAGCCGACTACACCGCGCTGGTCAGACGTGTTGGTATAGGGTTTGTTTCGAGTTTTCCATCTCTTGCATAGATGTTATATGCGTTTTATATCCCTTAGTCGTCTCTTACGATCACCCACGGGCAAGATAGGGCGTGGCGAATTGTATTTTTACTCCGTCACCACACGGAAGTAGGATCAGAAATGCCATATGAATTTTAAATCGTAAATTGTTAATACCGACAAAAATATTAATTTCAATGAGGGACACAATATATTCTACCATTATACGTATTGCAAAGGCTTTTGTAATAGTTTTGTGCCCAGCCGTGCCTCTCTGCGGGTGACAGACTGACAGATCGCTTGTTGAAGAATATTAACTTAAACGGTAAAAGGGCAAGTAGTTAGGTTTCTATGAGGAGCTAAGTTCTATGTTAATAGCTAGACAGGCAGTAGATTCATGACATTATGGATTCGGAACTCTAGTATCCATCCATCCATATAACATCCTATTTACTTCCACACAAAAGGATAATACAAGACAATAAAGTAACAAATCAAACTTCGAATAAGTCAAAAGAACGTATGGACATATTATTAATAACAAAGGCTTTGTCTTGAGCAAACTGTTTGATAATTTTCCTGTTTTGTTTCAGTTTCAAACTGCTAATTAATTTTATTATTGATAATTGTAACCGCAGTTCATTCGCCTTAACATATTATTCGTACACTTTTTTTTTAACAATGTAGTAGATCTTTTAACCCACTGGCACGGAAGGTATCTGGATATCTTAACCACTACGTCATCTATACAGTCAACTTTGATCGCGCTTATTTCTGACCACGAACATCTTTTTCTCTCACTCGGTAAAAAATGATATTTATAAAATATTTCGACCTTCTATATATTAGAATAAGAGCAATAGTATACGAGGGAACAGAGATTAACCTTGAACATTTCCAAAACTTCTAGAAATAATAGAAATAAACAAAGTTTGTTGGGTATTTTCTTGGCACGACCGATGTTTGTGTATGGAACGTATATCCAACGAATACAAAAAAATCTTGATTGAATTTTAAATTTGTACCAACTGAACATTAAGCCAATGTGTTCTTTATCAAACAGAAATATATGCAACACAGTTTAATTCGCTAAAACAAAACTGGCGATCCATTGCTGTAGCTGCCTACATTGTTTTTGATAATTTCAAAAGCGATTTCTTAATCAACAATTGCTATTTATAAAACCAGATTACGAAATGATAAATGATGTCACAAGCGGGATTCGAACCCGCGCCTATTGGGATTCCGGCCCAATCGTGCTGCCACTACACCACCGTGACTAATTGTAGGACATGCAAATTTCACTTCGTATCATATTTACGTCTTAAGGTGACGGTATGCTATCTACCCGACAATGTTTACACATTGTTATAGGCTTAATACTTAAAACGTTACAGTTAGAATTGTATTAAACGATGACACACAACCTTGTTATTTAAATTACTGAAATTTAGCATAAAACCTGATTACGAAATGAAAAATGATGTCACAGGCGGGATTCGAACCCGCGCCTATTGGGATTCCGGCCCAATCGTGATGCCACTACACCACCGCGGGTTCGAATCCCGCTTAATTGTGACATCATTTTTCATTTCGTAATCTGGATTTATAAATAATTAAGCATATTAAATGCTAAATTTCAGTAATTTAAATAACTATTGCTACAAAATATTTACAAATATGTGCGATGGTTAAAGTTTATATATTGTGTCAACCCCTAATAATTGTGATAAGAGCAGAATGATGATGATAATGATATATGCATTTTATAAAACAATTTCTATAATTAAGAAAGAATTTTTGTTCTACGATTTTTTTCTTTCTATAGGTAGTTTGCCTGCTGACAGTTTTCTGCCTGCTACCATAAATACGTTGACTATTACCCTCGCAGAAAATCGGCATGTGAGTAGTAGCAATTTACTACGGCATTTAGTTTAGTGGATAAAGGACCGGAGGTTCATCTATCACGAAAGACAAAAATTAATTAACTATCTGAAACAGAAACTAAGATTTCTTTTATTTTTATCCAAACAAAAGTAGACATGTTTAGTTAAATTAACAAAATTCATATTTAAAATTCAATTCTGGAATCCAAAACTCTGTAACGTGATGCGATTTTTTTTTAAATTGCGTTTCGTTCGCAAATTATTTCCTCATAACTTGGAATACAAGCACGATCGTTTTCCATTAAACTTTTTTTTATAATATTCGCACAGATAATAATAGACAGGCTACAGTTAAATAATGTTTCAAATCGTGACCATTAATATTTGCCTATCAAATAAATACAAGCATTAGATAATTAACAATTCAACGTCTTCGAAATTCAATCAAATTAGTGCGATTACTGAATATATTGGAAATAATGGAACGGTATTGTACCTACCTACACATTCCTGAACAATATGTCATCGAATGCAAAAAAAAGGTTGAGTCATGCATAAAGAATGCAAAAAATTAATGCAATAGCCCGCTTGGAGCATAAAGGAAATGGCTTACGATGGATGGACTTCACATGTTCTAAAGCTTTACAATATTACTCATTATCTTCAACCTATTAACGTCCCTTTTTGTACATAAGACTCCTCATACGCTGCCTTAACTGCTAAGCTTGGCGGATGGGTTGGCGTAATTAGTTTCTCAAGAGATTAGAAATAAAACTACTTCGAAAATATTTATCCCGTTTGAATCCTTACACTGTATTTAAATGACGATCCTGATATCTCTTCAAGAAGTTGAGTGATGTTCTTTTGCGTGCTTAATATAACTGGTGTGGTTTATTAGCAATTTCCAGCACATAATGGTTAAAATTACTATAGTTCTTTTGCACGATGACGGAGTAAGCATGACATCCACCACCCTCTATATTGCCCATGGATTCCGTAACTCGAAATAAAACGTTGTATCAACTCGTTTTACCAGCGTGGTATAGTAGGTCAATATCTCTTTCAATGTAGAGAAGTCTAGAGCCCAAGGATGGGGCCGAATATGAGCCGAGATAATGATGATGATGATGTCTGGTTAAAATTTTCACAAATGGTTTTATTTCAAATGTACTCGCATGAACATCAGAAATCATTATATTTACATTACTGAAATTTAGCATTTTAATATGCTTAATTATTTATAAAAACCGATTACGAAGCGAAAAATGATGTCACAAGCGGGATTCGAATCCGCGCGTACGTAAATATGATACGAAGCGAAATTTGCATGTCCTACAATAAGTCACGGTGGTGTAGTGGCAGCACGATTGGGCCGGAATCCCAAAAGGCGCGGGTTCGAATCCCGCTTGTGACATCATTTTTCGCTTCGTAATCGGGTTTTATAAATCATTATATTTCCCAAAGAGATTGCTGGGTATTGTATTCGTGATGTCTCAGTCGTTTTTACGACGACGAAAGTAAGTCGTCACCCACTGTGTTATAGTTAAATAAATAAAATTGTAATGTATATATAATGTTATACCTTTTGAAGACGGGTTGATAATACGTGTCATCACCCCTTACTTTTACGTAAAAATCATAGAAACCAGTTCAAGGGATCACCGCGAAAGTGAACAGCAATCTTCCGGAAATTTCTAACGTTAACGATGGATGCTCCGATGGTTCGGACCATATATGAGCTCAGATGATGATGAAAGTAATGGTTAATAGTATACGTTACTGTCATCATACAATAACCTTCACTTGAGCATCATCTCAGCTCATACACGCCCCACTGTTGGGCTCGAGCCTCCTCCATAATGGGAGGGCAATTGACCTACTATACCACGCTGGTCAGACGTGTTGGTATAGAGTTTTGTTTCAAGTTTTCTTTCTCTCGCAAAGATTTTATATGCGTTTTATATCCCTTAGTCGTCTCGTACGATCACCCACGTGTAAGATAGGGGGTGGTGAATTGTATTCTTACTTCGTCACCACACGGATATTCACTTGTGCATAGGAAGTAATTAAAATATTCGTTTGTTTAAATAAAGTAGACGACCATTGTCATGTTATCAGAGCACCGGCAATCCAGGGAATGCATCCTAATGGTATTATTATCTATGTATAGCTACTGTCACTTACACTTAGAAAATTATCTCATTTGTATATTTTAAATAGTAATTATTTTGTAATCTAAATAGTGGCAGATAAGGGGACGTCCATTAATCACGTGATCTTTTTCTTAGCATTTTTTAACCCATCTTGGTGATACGTTTAAGACTACGACCCCAACCAACATCACGTGAATTTTTAGTACCTACAAAGAAGTAGCCCACAGCTCATTATATTGTCGGTTTTTTGCTTTTTTATACTTCGCAAAATGGTCTTCATATAGATCGCTACTTTAATCGCAACTTCGTTCGTTGTCTGGCAACGGCAAGTCGACGCTTTTCAGTTTAGAAACCGCAGCGTTTGACGAAAAAATAAATACATATGATATCTTACTATAAAATCCCCCTTGTGATATTTCGTGATTTTTGTCAAATATTTTAAACCTCACGTAATTAATAGACGGGGCCAATCAATAATATTGATTCAATATGTCTGACCAGCGTGATATAGTAGGTCATTACCCTCTCATTATGGAGGACGCTCGTGCCCAACAGTGGGACATATATAAGCTGAAATGATGATGATGATGATAATCTGTGTCATTTAGATCATTTAAGTGTTACATAAAATTTAGAATAGGAAACCGTTTACATTGTCTTCTAGAATGGGAGAAATTAAAACAAACCCTATGTGAAACTATCCGACTAGTGTGATAAGGTGGGTCCATTATCCATCTCATTGTGTTTGTAGGCTTGTGCCCGACAGTGGCCTTGGCTGTGAGGAAAAATTGATGTATTGTGTACTTTTAATTATCATTAATAAAATAATCCAAAGCTACATTTATATTTTCTGGTTAAGAAGATATACAATGCGAAAGTGGAAGGATGTAGGTACCGGGGGAGACCGAGACTAACCTACCTAGACCAGATTGGTCACGTACTGAAGGAAGGTGGAGTCAAGAGTCTCTGAAACCGGCGAGCATGTATGAAGAGAATTATGAATGTTGAGCAAGCGAGTGACGTATGCAAAGATAGAGTTCTCTGGCACTCTGTTCTCTCTGCCTAACCTGCAAGGGATATGGCGTGATGATATGTATGTATGTATGTACATTTATATTTCATTATATTTCAATATTATATCCTACAAAGGACAAAGTATTTGTATATACATACCCATACAACTTATATGGGTATACAACTTGTAACGGCCTGATTCAACTCCACCTGATGCCGTTTGGTCAACAATTACATTCCCAAGGAGGGTTGACGTCCGGCAGGCGGCCGGTCATAAAACTATTGCCAATAACTTCTATAATATATACTATGAAAGAAGAGTACATATTGTATCAACCTCAAGTAATTGGGATAAGAGTAGGAGAATGATGATGATGACAACTTATATGAGTAAGTAGACTTATGATAAGTGGTGTCAAGTTTTGTAAAGGCAAAATTTTAGCAACAAAATTAACTAAAAAAGAAATATAAGAACCTGTATTTTCAGAGATTTTAAGTAAATTTCCATTGTTGTCCATTCATCATCATCACAGCTCATATATGTCCCACTGTTGGGCTCGAGCCTCCTCCACACTAGAAGGGAAATTGACCTAACTATACCACGCTGGTCAGACGTGTTGGTATAGGGTTTTATTTCTAATTATCCTTCTTTTGCATAGATGTTATATGTGTTTTATATCCCTTAGTCATGTCATATGATCACCTACGGGTAAGATAGGGGGTGGTAAATGGTATTCTTACTCTGTCAACACACAGGGGAGTTTTCCATTGACATAATGAATTTTCTTTAATAAATATAGTGGTAAATCAAGTTTATGAAAGAAATATTTTTTTATTTATTCAATCATGAATACATATTTTTAAGAGAGTTAAATGTTTTAAAAGTTTGCTCAACTTCATTGTAGTCTTGTCTTGTATAATATATACTCCTTATAATCTAAAATATAACTTTTTTTTTGAAAATATAAACACCTAATAGTATACATATATTTTTAATTTTATTTTTTAAATATAGTGCAGGGTAATTAGGTTAAGGTAAGAGAGTATTATTAGATATCGTTTACCTGACCATCACCTACTAACACGTTTAGTATACTCTTAAACTTTGCTAATCATTTCGTCTATTTAAAGATTACACATTACGTACGAAAATATTATGACCGCAGATGTAATAATCGCGGTTAATAAAAGCACTACAATTCCACGACCTTTTTATAACATTGGAATGCACAGATGATACAACACAAAGGTCTTATTTTCACTTTTGGTTTTTTAAAAATAAAACCCTAAGGCATTTCCGGCAATAAGCTGCTTTTGAGTTTTGTACGAGGTTTTGTGCCATGAAAAGTTATACAGTAAATATTACACTAGAAATTAATAAAAGTTTAAGTCAAAAACTTACGGTTTTCTCACAATCACAACATAAAAATAAATATTTTCATAGAAAACTACACACACGTTCACTACGAGCACTACTTCACTTCGTAATGTCAAACTTCCAATAATTCAGTGTTGCTACTTTGCCGTTTTGTATTACCACAATTGATGAAAATTAGGTAAATATTTAACTCCATTCTTGTATAAAGATGCATAAACTTTATAGCATTTAATATTTTAAATTATTGAAATTGTATTTACCTTTCCACCCTAAGCCAAAAATTCAATTTGCGCAATTAGATATTTAGATAAAGCAATTTGAATTTAAATGTTGCCACTCCATAAAGCATTAGTTTCCCATCGATATTTGGACTTAACAAAGAATTCTTTACCAGTTGGTTCACGTTACCTTTTCTAATTATTATTAGCAGTGACTAAAAATAGGTCAAATATTTAAAAATGCCTGTTGGCACGTATTGCCACAGAGAGCGCTCGTAATGACATTCGCGAAGTGTTTCGTACAATCAATTTTATGTGATTTGTTCTAAAGTAAGGATTTAATTAAATTCAAGTGCATTTTTTTATATCTAGATATAAATATAGATTTGTTATCGGTATTATTTAACATAATAATGAACTGTGAATATTTATCAAATGAGTATTTTTTTAATATTTTGTCCTAATCAATAGTTCATTTGACTTACTGGAACATAAACTAGGATAAAGAAATAATGTAGATATTTTATTACAGATTAAGAATAACGCGATATTTATAGATGTAGCACCTCGTGTGTTTATTAGTAACACCACAACGACCGGTATATTTATATGACCACAACGCGTTCCAGGTTTTATTTGCCATAGTAAAATTATATTTTAAGATATGTACCTACCAAGATATTACAATAAATGTTTTGAAAATTTACTTTCATGTAGAGTAAATGATTCATAGTACCGCTAATAATATGTGACAATCACCGTTCAGAAACTGTTATTATTTTCAATGCTGAAGAATCTATCTAATAGTATACCATACTAATAGATAAATTTCTAGATAGATCTAAATATTATACAATTTAAAAATGATCATAGCTTGTAGTTTTATATTTGTTGGCTTGGCTTTGATATCTAAGCTGATTGTTATGGTCACGAAGTATAGATACAAGGTGTCTGAACCTAATGTTGAACGAATGGTTTCAATTTAGGGGACAGAATTGTTGCCGGTAGAGCGCGCCATTTTTCAAGAAGTAGGTACCTACATCGTTAAAATCTTTACGCGCGAAGTTTTGTTCCTATTGACAGCTCTAGATTTTTATATTTAAATTAATCAAATTAAACATTCACCAGCCAACGCGTGTTTACGTGTAATAATAATAATCGCATCGGTACGTCCTAAATTCTAGCGCAGCCAGTAGCAGAAAAGAAAACTAAGATCTGGGTTTATTATTGTGTACATGAATACTATGAATAAAGTTATACCGTTCGGACTCAGCATCTATACTTTTTGGTTATGGTTTTAAAGTTCATAAAGATCAAAATAAAGGAGTGAATATTATATCGCATAGAGTAAAATAATACATTGGAAATAGAGAGGCCACTCTCGATTTTTTTGTCGCCACTAATGTCAATGAAAGCGCCATCTATTACGAGTCTTAATAATTATTTTCTACCCACACATGCGCAATCCGGACACACACACACACATACTTCTCACATACGCATAGATACTTCTCACACACAGATACATCTCTCTCTCTCTCACACACAGACACACACACACATATTTACATGTGTGTATAATACTATCCTTGTATCCTTTGATATATTTTTGAGAGCCTCTATTGAAAAGTAGTTACTTTACACATTGGCTCATGTACATAGAACCCATCGATATATAGATTTATAAGTGCGCTCTAAAAAGTCTTAAGATCTTCACTACTTAGCAATTCAAAGAGAAATAGTCTCGGGTCCTATTTCAAAATTTTTATAGAGAGCCAAAGAAACTTTGAATTTTGAGGTATAATATTTATTAAATCGAAAATTACTATTTGCTTTTTTTTCTTTCTTCAATCGATTATTTAGAATTTTTAATTTGTCTGGTAAATATCTCTATTATTTCTTCTCAAAGTCTTCAAAATGTGTACCTATATCATTGTTTAGCTTTCTTTTGCATCCATTCCACCTGGATATTTTTGGGGATTCGGCAAATGATAATTGATCGTGGCTAAAAAGGAAATAAAGCCCATTTTAGTTTTACATGGTTACATACGCTGTAAATATTTTCCATTTGTTGTTTACTATTAATGTTCTCTAAGTTAACTTTAAAAGATTTTGCAGTAGATATGAGAATAGATACTAACTACAAAGATAAATGAATTATATAGATTCATAGTAATTTATTGATTTCAGCATTCTTCATGGTCCACTATTAGAAATTGGTCGATTGAACTCATTTCTGTAACCATTATGATTTCATATTTTTTGAAATGTCACTAGGTATAATGTACATACATACATACATATCATCACGCCATATCCCTTGCAGGGTAGGCAGAGAGAACAGAGTGCCAGAGAACTCTATCTCTGCATACTTCACTCCCTTCCTCAACATTCATAATTCTTTTCATACACGCTCGCCGGTTTCGGAGACTCTTGACTCCACCTTCCTTCAGTACATGACCGATCTGGTCTAGGTAGGTTAGTCTCGGTCTCCCTCGGTACCTACATCCTTCCACTTTCGCATTGTATATCTTCTTAACCAGACGTTCGTTCGGCATTCTTTCCACATGTCCGAACCATCGGAGCATGCCCTTTCGCATCTTTACACCAATACTCTTTTTCATACCTACTCGCTCTCTTACGTCGTCGCAAAGAGTAAAGTTATTAAACTGAAAAAGAGTGGCAACTCCATGATAAAATATGTATGTATGGAAGGTGCTGCTACCCAGAGTTTACGCGGTGAACTAAAGTTGAAGTGATATATATACATATCTACATGTGTATGTGTAATTATACAGAATTTTCTTTTACTATGAAAGCTACCCTGAAATATAAAAAAAACATATCAGCTGATAACGAAGCAATAATAATATCAGCTTAACAATGAAAATTGAGATAATTTTCAGAAAGTACATCAATAACCGTAAATAGATTGATGACAATAAGTACCTACGCTAGGAACAAAAAATAATAATTCTCAGTTGTCAAACGTTTGACATACAGGACAAAATGGCAGCCGTTAAGTTTGTACAAACAACCTGTAGGCGGCGCGACGGTCAGTAAAAATAAGTAATGTTTTAAGTGTGCCCCCCCAGCGTCGTCGTTACGAATGCGGTCGGTCAGCCTAACTCCATAGATTTTCCGCAGAGATCGCATTTCGACCGCATTAATTTTACTTTCATACTCTTTATAATATATATAATAATGTATATGTATAATGTATTTAATACACTCTAATTACTATTAAGAATATCCTTTCTGTTGAAAAAATATTTAGTATGTAGGTAATTACAGGAGACAAAGAGATGATTTATTTGTTCATTTAATTATATTTCAAAGCATCTTTTGCAAATAAACTCCACCATGTTTATATATAGTTATAAGCTCTTTCAAGTAAATTTCAAGAAGGAAGAGAACAAAATGAACTCAACGTATATAAGTAAACAAAACTTACGTACTCTTCTTCTTCTTCTTCTTATGTATTGGCAATCAGCTACATATACGAGCTATTGGTGCCAGTGTCAAGTTATAAATATTTTCACGTTTTTAGTCTTTCAAGTCAGTCGTTGTCTAAGTCAAATTGTCACCATTAACAGTGCAATGGCCACACTGTTAATGGTATCTTGTGGGAATTTTGATGGAAAACGAAAACGTTGTAAAGCACTTTTATATGATATTCACTACATCCCAGTATTGCCGCACATCACATTATATAAAATGTCATCAAAATTATCTAATATAACACGTTAAAACACTAAAATATCGAATATAATACAAGAGCACCACATGACGTTTTCAAATTCCCGTCAAAAGAAAACTTACGTACTCATAAAACTTTTTATATTTTTTTATTAATGCTAGAAATTACAATCGGCAGCGTCAAATAGACATTTTCAACTTTTTAATTAGAAAATAATGACTTTATGGTTCGATTGTGTCATTAAAATAAAGTTAAACGTTGTACTTTGAACTCTTTGGTATAATACTGAACTGACTTTTTACTGAATAAAATAAAAGTCTATAAGATATCGGTTATTTAATTTATTGTTTTAAATAGGGTAATTTCTGCCATCTAGTTTTAGTTATTAACATTATTAGTGTCAAAACAAAACACTCAGAAACGTGATCTAGATAACGCTATATTAAAAAAACGACTGTGTAGATTATATCTGACTATTTTATATATGGCTATCTACCATAGATATTATATTAGAAATTAGCTATCTTCTAGGACGTGTTAAAATGAAACCACACTGAGATATTCTTCTAATAGCTAAAATAAATAAGAATATAATAACTATTTAATTTTATTTAGTTTAGTTTAGTGGATGAATTTGTATATCTTGGATGTGGATTTAGCCGAGATGGAAGGTACACCACTGATATAGAGCGAAGAGTGAATGTGGGAAATAGAGTGAACGGAGCGTTGGGGCAATTTCTCGGCAGCCACCACCTCAGCCAGAAGGCACGTGTAGCAATACATAACGCAGTGCTTGTCCCAACATTACTGTATGGAAGCGAGAGTTGGGTATGCAGAAAAGAGTATGAAAGTAAAATTAATGCGGTCGAAATGCGATCTCTGCGGCAAATCTGTGGCGTTAGGCTGACCGACCGCATTCGTAACGACGACGTAAGAGAGCGAGTAGGTATGAAAGAGAGTATTGGTGTAAAGATGCGAAAGGGAATGCTCTGATGGTTCGGACATCTGGAAAGAATGCCGAACGAACGTCTGGTTAAGAAGATATACAATGCGAAAGTGGAAGGATGTAGGTACCGAGGGAGACCGAGACTAACCTACCTAGACCAGATCGGTCATGTACTGAAGGAAGGTGGTGTCAAGAGTCTCCGAAACCGGCCAGCGTGTATGAAGAGAATTATGAATGTTGAGGAAGCGAGTGAAGTATGCAGAGATAGAGTTCTCTGGCACTCTGTTCTCTCTGCCTACCCTGCAAGGGATATGGCGTGATGATATGTATGTATGTATGTAATTTTATTTAGCAATAAGAGAGAATTTAAGAGCGAAGCTTATTAACAAATTCCACCATTAACGCCAGTTTGCTCAGAGTTTACCATTTCCCTTCAATGTCATTAACTGTTCAATTACAGTACCTATTGAAGTGTAAACTTTTAATGCGACTTCCAACAAGGTTGCGTTAAACTTTTAACGCAAGAGGGAGAGATCTCTCTCCCTCTTGCGAAAAGAAAGAAGAAGAAAGAAAGATACACAAAGGTAGAAAGTAGTAGAGAGAAAGGGAGTGAGGCGGTAGATCCCAAGCACATGCGCGTGGTATTCTTGCTATGCAGCAAAGTAAACAGTGTAAGCGTCGTGAAATTAGCTGAAATACGTACTTGTCATCCTATTTTAATTTATTATATTCATTATTTTCATAGGTTTAAGTTTTCAGTTATGTCGGCAGTCCTCATAACGGCTTTGTGTTTTTTTTTATTACTAGCAAGTAAGAAGGAATTGGTCAGCATTTTACATTTTGAGTTTGCGTACTCTCAGTCACACAACTTTGTCAGTGATGGTGACGTAATTTAATACAAAACTAAATACAAAAATTACCTGTAGATAGTGTTGTAATATATAAACAAAGCCTTCTCGCATCCCTAATATTGATTGGACAGATGGTGTAGTACTTAAAATACCGACCTACAGTGCCAGTGCCGTGAGTTCGATTCTTACGCAGGACAATACTTTGTGCGATCCACAAAGAGTTATTCTAAGTCTGTGTGTATTTGTCTGCGTTAATTATAATATATGTTTGTAAAGTCCCACGCAATACAAGGATTATTTCCTTAGGCAGGGTGCTCTTTTTTTTGCCACCGAATACAAAGATGCACGGCGAAGAGAGGCGTTTGCAGGGTGGGTCTATGGGGTCACGCGCCGCCTCTTCCATCGCCCCGGATCGATTTGCCGGAACGTGGCCACTCCATAGCCCAACGCAAAAAAAAACTTCCTACGGTCTTTTCAATAAAACAAAATAAATAATACTATTATTATTATCTAGTATTATACGGCTGGTTTTTGGATGGTGACAGAATAAGAATATAATTTGTCACCGAACCTTATCCGTGAGTTTCATCTATACTAATATTATAAAGCGGAAGAGTTTGTTTGTTTGTTTGTTTAAACGCACTAATCTCAGGAACTACTGGTCCGATTTGAAAAATTATTTTTTTGTTGGATATTTCATTTATAGAGGAAGGCTTTAGGCTATATAACATTACGCTGCAACCAATAGGAGCAGAGCAACAATGATGAATGTGTAAAAATCGGGTTTATGTTTCCTTTTGAGAGCTTCCGCTGCGTAAACGGTTAAAGTTGCGCAAAAATTATGTCCTACATAATTGTTCCCCTTTCAAAGTTCTAAATAAAAGTCCGCGACAGCATATGTCTATCTTTTAAGATTGGCTCACTATAACCTTTTTTATGCTAATCAAATTTGTTTTAAAATAATGTGATATTTTCGAAGGTGTTTTTATAAACATAATATTAATCCTTATCCAAATAAATGAGTTATTCATCACAAGTATTTAATTTAAAACAAAATTGCTCTTTACATTATTTGATTTCAATGAATATTTTAGGAAATATCGCAGTTTAAAAATAGCATCGCAGCAAAATAATGATCAAGTACTGGGCGCGCATTTACGATAAAAATACTGGATCTTATAATCTTATATTAAAAAAAAACTCAAACTAATGTTATTTCAAAGTACTTCTGCACACACTACA
The DNA here is from genome assembly GCA_905163515.2 of Lymantria monacha. NCBI lineage: Eukaryota > Metazoa > Arthropoda > Insecta > Lepidoptera > Erebidae > Lymantria > Lymantria monacha. The sequence continues at coordinate 3,741,895 of LR991107.1, read as the reverse complement.
TTTTTAGTTTTGTTTTCTTCTCATGACCTTCCGTCGGCTTTACACATCCTAAATAATAATAATAAGTATAGGAAGTATTAGTGCCTGCCCTCATGTATGGCAGTGAAAGTTAGATTTTGCGGGGAAGACATGAAAATAGAATAAATGCTGTAGAGCTGACAGCTCTTTGTAACGTGTGTGATGTAAGTATGAAAGATAAAATTAGGTATAATGTTATAAAAGAGCGCTGGTATGCTGAGGTGGGTTGGACACGAAGTGGAAGAAATAATGAGTGGGCAGAGGTTGACGAAGCAAACATATAAAGCAATCGTGAATGGGACGAATACAAGGGGAAGACCTTTTCTGGACCAAATTGGCGATTTGTTCACGAGAGGTCATCATCATCATCATCATTCTCCTACTGTTATCCCAATTACTTGGGGTCGATACAATAAGTACTCTTCATTCATAGTACATATTATAAAAGTTATTGGCAATAGTTTTATGACCGGCCGCTTGCCAGACGTCAACCCTAATTGGGAATGTAATTGTTGACCAAACGGCATCAGATGGAGTTGGCCCAAGTCGTTATAAGGCTCTTAGTCGTCTTTTACGACATCCACAAGCAAAGTGAGGATTGGTAGTATTCGTAGCCGCTACCACACAGCGATTTCATACACATTAAAAGTATGTGTAATCGTAAATAGGCGTAAGTGTATGTATAATATACATACATTGTATATATCTATAGAAAGTATAGATAAGACCCAATACTTTTACTTGCATTACTTTATATGGTACTACATTGCATTATATGGATTACGTCAAACTTGAATCACTTTTAAATACTTATTTCGCGTAACTACAAATACACACAAAAAAAAAAGAAACACATACATGCACGCACACTACATCACAAACACACGCACACCACACACACACACATACACACACGCATACACACACACAAACACACGCACACCACACATACACACACACACACACACACACAAACAAACGCACAACACACACATACACACGCACACACACACACACACACACACACACAACGTGTGAGCGCGCTCACTAACACGTTAATTCTCACTCATTCATTTATTATAGATTTCTTTATCATTAGTCTTTATTACGTAAGATATATATATTCATTATTTATAATGTATGTTACTGTAAAATAATTTGATGTTCAAGATTTATGTATTTCGGGAAGGAACTGTCTCTTGAAACACAGGTATTACCTAATTCAAGAGGCAAAGACATCTATGTCAACTGTCACATGTATTTAGTTTTCAATAAAGATTATTATTATTATTATTATTTTACTTAAGGTTAAATGTTCTACTCTTACTAATAAAAGGGTCATGTAGGTACCTAAAACAGCTTTAACGTATGTATTATTTAAAAATATTTCCACCTTTTACGTAAACGAATTCGCGAGTTGAAGTTAACGTTAGCCCAAAGTAACCATTCCACGCGGACGAAGTCGCGGGCAGAAGCTAGTATAATATAAAGAATATAATCGAGCAACGATTCCAATGTCTGAGAAATTATCTTTTAATCTAATGTTCACCATCTGACATAATAGAGCAATATGTTTTTAATTGTGGAGGAATCTTGAGCCCAAGATTCAGATGTATAAGAGAAAAGAAAGAACTTTTGCTATAATTGAATTATAATCCTATAAAATAATTGGTTTTTAATATTTACACGAGTATTATACTTATGATATAACACTATTTTTTAAAACTACGAACCGAAACTAATTTCATGATTTTCCCCCCTTTTTTTTCTGTTTATGATGATGATGGTGGCAAACGAGCAAGCATCACATCTGATTATGGTAAGTGTTACTACCGCCCATGAACACTATCAAAATATACATATATAAAAACCGTAAATATAGTACTATTTAATTAAATAATAATTAAATTACATATTTTCATTTCTTCTCTCTTTTTGAAACTAAAGTACTTAATAAATATAAACTATTATAGTTTAGATACTATCTTTATACAAATGTATTTAATCTCTCACAAAGACAGTACTTAAAGCAACACCAAACACTACCGCCAGAAACATTCCAACCGATTAATGATGCAAGAAAACGCATTATATAAGGAACACATGCATAAACAGCTGAGTCAGAAATGACATATTCTTGTTCTTAACTCATATTAGTCCCATTATTAGGAACGACTCCCATTAGATAAGCGAAATTGGTTTATTGAAGTGATAACTTCTTATGAGAGGGTAAACCGCTTCGTTACGTAACGCGTAACGACGCCAGTCTGTCTGGTTTTAAAGGATTAAATATTTGATACTAATAATGTTTATATTCATACTAATAATGTAAACATTACGTGCGGTGACGGAGTAAGAATACAATTTACCACCCCCTATCTTACCCGTCGTACCCTATCGTACGAGACGACTAAGGGATATAAAACGCATATAACATTTATGCGAGAGGAAAACTCGAAACAAAACTCTATACCAACACGTATGACCAGCGTGGTATAGTAGGTCAATTACCCTTCCATTATAGAGGATGCCCGAGCCAAACAGTGGGACGTATATGGGCTGTGATGATGATGATGATGACTAATAAATGTAGTACATACCTACACATACCTACCTACATAAAATTCTTCAAAAATTGTAATTAAGAATAAAATATGTTTTATAATCAATAAAAGATTTTATTAATAAATAAACTTTCCTTACATTATCATATTAATATACATCATCATTCACCATTCTTCTACTCTTATCCCAATTACTTGGGGTCGATACAATATATACTATTCTTTCATAGTACATATTGTAAAAGTTATTGGCAATAGTTTTATGACCGGCCGCCTGCCAGACGTAAACCCTCCTTGGGAATATAATTGTTGACCAAACGGCAACAGATGGAGCTAGCCTATGTCGTTATAAGGCTCTTAGTCGTCTTTTACGACATCCACGAGCAAAATAAGGGTTGGTAGTATTCGTAGCCGCCACCACACAGCAATCATCTATATTAATATACATAAAATTTAAACAACAATTTCTCAAGTTAAACAATTTCAATATTAAGTTATAACTTCTGCCGGGCGTCCCGAGACACAATAGTTTTTTTTATATCACGCACTCTCGGCGAATTGGTATATATAGGCTTTTTATTTCGACTTTTCTTTCTATTACCACGAATATATTACGTGTATCTTCATTATGTTACTAGCTTACATGCCTCAATCAGTTTTTGCAATACCAACAGCAAAAGACGATGACCATTGTACATTTAGTCCTTCACCAGACAGGTATCTTAACGATGCAGTATCTAACTAATACTTTTCGACGAGAAATTCTTGTGATCAAAATCTCCACAACAGCTTCAACGATTGACCGCGTGAGGGCGACGAGGGATGATACCTGAAAGGGTAACCCGCCGGACTGGCCACGGACGTCAAGGATTCAGTACTAGAGGCCGACCCAATGGCGATAGGGAGGGATAAATCTATGAAAAAAAAAAAAAATAAATAAAAAACGTGCCCCAGGGAATATGTATGGATGTGACCGTACAATAAATACACATATTAAATATATTATATTATACAAATTATATTATTACTTCCTCTCCTACGGTCTACTCTCCCTCCGTCTTACGAATTTTCGATCAGGTCACGTGTCCTGACGCGAGTTTAACATTTTTTACCCATCCCAAAAAAGTGCACAACGCCACTAAAGAAGTTTTCACTTTAAAAAGAACCTTACATGAAATTTAGAATGAAGTAGGTTTCGCGGACGATGAATTGTCCTAGGTTTCATTCATAGAAAACCTCCTTTTATCTGGGCAATGAAAAAATATGATTAGAATAGGAAAGTAAATTTAGTCACTGCCATCAAGAAATGCCAGATAGCTCCAGTTCGATTATTGGTTTTCCTCCTCCTTCCTTTTTTTTTTTCATTATTTCATCAATTATATTTTATAACCAGTTCATGCTCTTATTATGTCGATAGAATATAAAATTAATTTTAATCAGTATGTAATTTGCATCTAAATATATGTTGCGAAACTTCCAGATATGGATATATTTTTTATATGAAGGTACTGCTAGCTACTGATTAATTTTTTGTGTTCTCGATCCTTATGTCTTACTGTTGGCCTTAGGCGTCTTCTACGATGGGATGAAATATTGATATATGTACTACCATGTCAGCCAGACAGTTTAGCAAGAAACCCTATGATTTCATATAAAGTTTTTGTTCTCTTGTATGTTATCTGCAATGATGTGATGATCTGATGATTATCTAAGATACAAGTATCTAAAATACAAATACAAGATACAAAATACGTATTGCCATCTTGTATCTAAGATACTTTTAAAAATTCATTTTGTATTTAGATACCTTTAGCTTGGTATCTTAGTATTTTATAAATACTTTTTCTAATAAAATACTTTTAGTAATATGTTAGCAGACATTTATAAAATTATTAGTCCATCATCTCATTGATGTCACATTTTATAACAAACTATGCTAGGGTCTTGCATATTTTTTAATGCTTTTCTTTTAAAATCCGCAAGCAACTCAAAACAAATAATATCGCCATACAGTTTTACAAGTCACGTGTTTCAAATGCAGTGCTGTTATTGGTCAATATTATTTTAGGGGACTTTGAAAATAATTATAGTTATTTTGGCGGCGTTTGCAACTAACATTATTTTTTAGATTGAATTTATGGCAAATTTTAGTGAGTTAAGTTAATAAGCATTGACTTATAACAAATAAAATATAAAATCTTTCCTTTGGTACAAAAATGTATCAAAAATCACTTTAGAGGGTTTTGAAACTATACCTTTCATTTCAGCAATTAACACGATTTATTCGTAAATAATATTAATGTCAATTATCAAAAATAAACTTAGGTTCATTAAAATAAAATCTTGTTTTCTTACAAAAGTATTTTCATCTTAAGAAGTATTTAGAAGATACCTATTTTAATATCTAGTATTTCAGATACTATTTTCAAATGTATTTTGTATCTGGTATCTGAAATACTTAATTTAAAAATATCTTGCATTTTGTATTCCAGATACTTTGTACAGGGTATTTTATACATCTCTGGTTATCTGTATATCCTTTAGTCATCTTATACAACAGCCAAGGATAAAAAAGGGCGTGGTCACTTGTATTCTTACTCCGTCAATGCATAGATGTTAATTAATTATGATATTTTTACACTTATTAGTAGGATCTATATTTAAAGCGATTGCAAACGTAAAAAGATCCTAAACCATTCAAATCATCGCAGTAAAAGCCGTCAATGGACTAAAAAAATTAAATTAAATTAAAAATAGATTTATATTCATATTGAAAAAAAAACCGGAGGTGTCAAGGGACACCCGGATGGAACGAAGTTCTATTTTAATTATATAATTTTTTTCTGCCTTAAGCGATTTTTATCGTTATATTTTAGCCAATTTGCAAAATATCTTTATAAATTATAGCCTATGTGTTTATTCCGATGTGCAAGCTATATTACTACAAAGTTTCATCAAAATCCATTCGGTAGTTTTTACGTGAAAGAGCAACAAACATGTTCACATACATACATTATTACAAACTTTCACGTTTATAATATTGATAGGATATACAATTCCACTAGACTACCAAAACTTTTGGGCCCGAGCTCGAACGCCAGCCGGCCGCGCGGCGAACGAAATTAATTTCGTTGCGCATTATTTTGATTTTGCTATATCTCTTAAGGTATTGATTTAATTTGCATGGTCTGAAGGAAAAAAAATATCTTCATGAAATGCTCAATCCAGCTAATGTATTTAAAATGATAAGGATTAATACAGTATTTGTGTAAATAGCTTTTCAATTATCGTTTTATAATAGAACATTTTTTAAAGTATTAAAATGGATATAGTATGTTATCCTTAAGAGATAGATATATACCATCGGGGACTTTTTTGTAGGCCTTTTTAAGCTGTATAATACTGTAGTACTTTATTTTGATCTATTTCGTAGGGTTCAGCCAGCGTTTGCAATGTAAGCGCAAAATAATGTGTTTATTTACGACATCACATTAGAAACCTCTAAAATTATCAGTGTTTCTCTACCACATTATGCATATATTATACATATAAACCTTCCTCTTGAATCACTCTATCTATAAAAAAAAAACCGCATCAATATCCGTTGCGTAAAAGATTTAAGCATAAATAGGGATATAGGGAGAGAGAAAGCGAGTTTGTTTTATATTATGTCGTTACAACTTTGTTGTGTGTCGGTAGTATTTTTTTCCGTCTAGCCCCCTTTCGCAACGCGCGATAAGGAACTTCGTTCCAAAAATAAAAAAGCATAGGAACAGTAAACATTTTTATTGTAAATATTTTTTGTTGTATTCCCTTACACTCGCGATGCACTCAATGTCTTTCAAAGCGTTCATTCAAACTCGCAATAGGTAAGTTCAAATTAATTAAAGTGGATATTTAATGTCGAATAGGCACGTTTATTCGCATATAGAGAAAACTATTGCGAGTTTCAAATATGGCGAAATAATACAAGCGTTTTAATTTAAAGTTACATCCCAGTCGGCTCTTAAATGTACTTATTCTACAAAACTGTAAATTCAATCAATGAAAATCAATGAACAACTTTTGACAGAATATCATTAGAAAAATACAGAGTAATTGCCGATCATAGATATCAAAGTCATTGCAGGGAACAGATTAATAAGATTTTTTTTTGTAACTATTTAGATGTTTCACTGAGATTACATTGGTTGTTAAATGTTAAAATATTCTAAATACATAAGATTATATAACATAAATGTAGGTAAATGAGTTTAATAACTATAAAACAATAAGTGTTTATAGACACATATGTTTATAGACATAAGATGATTATATGCGAGTTTCATTTCCTTATATGTGATCTACTACTTCGTTAATAAATAGTGTGCCAATATAATTCTATTCATTTTACCTTCCTGTGTCATAGTGATATTCGTGTTAGCTACGTTTCTTTTTTTTATTATTCAATTTTGTATGTTGCGCTGTGATATTTTTACGATATATCTTATAAGTTAAATATGACCATCTTATCTGCAATTTTTATCTGAAACTTCTACTTATATCCAATTTAGAATATACTTTATTGTTTTAATTCTTCGTGATATAGTTTTAGAAGCTTCTAATTTTAATTATAATAATGATGAATGAATGGACCATATGTTGTTTTTTTTTTTTAATATTTATGAACGGATACTAAGGTAAAATTATACAAGTATTCTATTCCTCAAGCCGTTCCGTACTAGAAATTTTAATAAGGCGTATTAGCATAGCGACTAATCGCTACATTATTCAATAAAATATCATCTAAGAACTTTAACTTTTTCCCCCTAGTTTAAAAATTTGTAATGTATTTTAGCGTAGAAGAATATTATTTCGTTAAGAAATATATTAACAGTATTTTTTTTATAAATAGATAGTATTATTTGACGACTACCAAGGGTAAAGTGTCACTAGATTTGTATTAGATTCTAGAGAGCATTAAAATATAAATAATTATTCTATAGCGTAAAGTGGCTAACTCGTAAACATGCATTCTTATAAAAAACAAATTTGTCCAATAAGTTGGGATCTTTTTTTTTTAAATCTGGCAATAATAAACGCTAAATAAAAATAATTGAAGCAATGGAGTATTATTTTTGTGTTTTATAAAAATGCATTGCGGATTTAAACGTGAGAATAAGTAATATTAAAAAATGTGGATTTCTTAGAAAAATACTATTTCTTACATATAGAAAGAGTTGCATTGAATTTTTTTGTTTTTAAACGTGCTTGTCATTCGTAAATAGAATGAAAGTGAAACTTACAGACGTATTTTTTTGCAGATAATGTCATTAAAATCGCGTAGAATATAAGGTAACGATTTAAAAAGATAATTAGACGAAACGTAACGTTAATAAATCGAGAAAGGATTTCTTACTTTCACACATTCACAACCCGCCCATCTTTTTTTTAGTAATTATTATAAGTACATAGGTATATGCATAACTATTTTTGTAAATAATTATAATCATTTGCATTACTTAAACATAACAGAACTCTTATAACTTTGCCAAAGCGATATGTTTCCTTATTGTTAGCATTTTTTTATGTATGCGCTCATAATAATAAGTACAATATTATATAAGTATTTCCGAATCGTGTTTATCAAATACTACTCATAATATACACACGTATTACAATATTTATTTGATTCCAATAAACAAATAGTTTTTCCTAACTGTACATAAAGCAGTTTTATAAAAAAACAAAAATCTAAATCTCGTTTATTCTATAATCACACTAAGCTATGCATTAACTGGCCACTTAAATATTAATTTCTAGCGCATAAGACGCCATCTTGTTGAGTTTTATATATTTCAAAATGGCGGACATTCTATTAATCGAATGCAAAAAGAACATATTTTTATCATCATCACAGAATAGTTGAGCCTTTTTGTGAATGCATTACGTTTGTTTAAAAGATAAAGATGATATTGATATTAAACATATTTAAACTACTAGAGATGTAAATTTTCTAATAAACCAACTGAAAAGCAGCAATCTTTGAAAATATCTAACCAATGCTCAAATTTTATGCACCGTTGTTATTAGCAATAGATGTAAATACATATTCGTAGTAGTTACTTACATAATGCATTGACAAAAAGTTATCGGTCATCTTATCTCGCATCAATATATGCAAAAACGTACGTTTCTGATTATTGTTATATGTATGCATTACATTACACCCTAAAACCAGGAGGACGCACCGCCAAGCTTTGTTGATAACTCCCCGATGCCGCGTCCGAATATGTTGCCAACCTGAAAAGTAATTAACTGAATATCTGGATTTTAAAGACAAATTTAGTACCTGCTAGTATGTACGTAACTTTAGTACCTACCTACTAATCTGTTGTCACTGTTTCTTTTTGGCGATAACGTGAAAGTGTCATGTGGTGGTTTTGTATTAGGTAGGTATATTTAATATCTTAGTATCTATATTAACCTATTACATTAAATCATTTTGATGCTATATAATGTGATGCGAAGAAAGTGCTGAGATGTAATGTAGATTCGTATACTAGTTCGCTATGTTTCCTTTGCCTGTCCAAACGAACGAACAAAACAAAAAGAATTACGATTGTAGTGGCCCACATAATAAATCAAGTCAAATACTGCATTACATATCCATGCCTTTGTTCCGTGGCTTATTCCATCTAGCCTAGATTATTTTTAGGATTTGAGCTAACGATGTAGCTTTTATTCTCATTCCTAATTCTGCTTGTGCACCCCAATGGAGGTTAAAAGACGAGTAAAGAATATGAGATATATAACACCGATATTAAACCCTGTGCCAATCCATCTGATCAATGCATTATATTAGGTCAGTTTCGCTCCCACTGCAGAATACGTTCAAGCTTAGCAGTGGAACATATGCGTATGAAATTTCAAATCTCTGAAAATAAATTATTTCTTTGTAAACTACACTATAATTTGGAATTTAAATTCAATTATTATGTATAAACCCCAGCGAAGGCACTTATATACTGTCAGTTTTAACATTTTAAATTAATACAATAAACTACCACCGGATCGGAATGTAACCGCTACTGAGAAGATCCGGCAAGAAAGTCAGCGGGTTTGTCTATTATTATTATTACTTTTGACTTTTTTATAAAAATTAGTTCAACATGATCAGTAATAATTAGTTCTAGTGTGATGCCCTTCGAACCCCGATATAATGTAGGGTTTAAATACAATACAAAAGATTATGGCTGGACCAGATCCCACAAGTGGCTCCCGATCACGAGTTAACTAATAAGTAATATACCAGTTAACTACTACTGCTATTATTATAAATGATGCTATAATAGTCTGCCATTTTTAATTAATGATCTCTTGCCTGGCTCATTGGCTAAGGTGAGCATTGAAATTGTCTATACTCGTATCTGCAGCATGATTCATCTTGATCTATTTATATCTCGATGCCACGGCATTGCTTGTACAATAAATGTCTCGTGAAATAAATACGTCGTAAATTTTATCAACCTCGATGATTAAAATATTAGCAAACAAAATTAACTTTTTGGTGTATTGACCGCGTAAAATAATTTTAATATCGGAAGACATAATTATTTTGGATTTGATCGCAGATATATTATAAACAAGACAGTTTGTTATTAGGAAACGCCTAGATTTAGATAACAATTGGAGTAACGGTATCAATTAAAAATAAATCATGCGTCAGAGAACGGCCTCATCACTGCCCCGCATTGTTTGCCTAAACGGTCATATTACCACGAGATGTTATTTATACCACACTCGTTATTCTCCTACTCTTATCCCAATTACTTGGGGTTGATACAATATGTACTCTTCTTTCATAGTACATATTGTAGAAGTTAATGGCAATAGTTTTATGACCGGCCGCCTGCCAGACGTAAACCCTCTTTGTGAATATAATTGTTGACCAAACGGCATCAGACGTAGTTGGCCTAGGTCGATATAAGGCTCTTAGTCGTCTTTTACGACATCCACGAGCAAAGTAAGGGTTGGTAGTATTCGTAGCCGCTATCACACAGCACCATTTTTTATACTATACTATTTTACATAAATTTAAACAATACCAATTAATCCAACAGAATCGAAAGTGGTTAAGAACTATCTCTATATCCATCTAAATAATTATCGCTCTTAATCTTTTAGTTTGGTTAAGCCGTTCAGGCACACCGAGTGGACAAAGACAACTACGCAACATAGACGAACAATAAAATAACAGAATTGCAGGCAATGCAAATTTTAATGGTTTACACATTAGCTTGTGGGATTTAGTCCAGCTATATTTTTATTTTGTATTATATCTTGAAAAATAAAATGTATACTAGTTCGAAAGGCATCAGACTGGAGCTAATAATTATTAAACATGTAATCATCAACATCATCATCATCATTCTGCTTTTATCCTAATTATTTGGGGTCGACGCAATATCAAATACAGTTCTATCAGACGTCATCTCAGTAGACACTCCCTGTCTATCAATGTCATACTTCACGCAGTCCATCCATTTTTCTTTGGTCTTCCTTTACCCCTAAAGCCTTCAACATTCTTCTTTACAATATTTACAATATGCATTGCTAAACATCCAGTATACATACAATTTCATTTGAAAGAACTAATTTAAAAATAATATGCTCGCTGAGTTTCTTGCCGGATCCTCTAAGCTTGTGACCGCGTTCCGACCCGGTGGTAAATTATAAGATTAATATCAAACGAAATGTAAAATTAATATCTACCAAATAAGTGTCCCCTATGGGGTATAATTAATCATTACCTACATAGATATTTATAAAATTATCCGGAGTAAGAAAAACTCGAAATATAACCCGTTTGACCAGCGTGGTATAGTAGGCCAATTTCCATTCTGTTTTAGAGGAGGCTCGAGCCCAGCAATGGGACGTAGGCTGAGATGATGATGGTGATTAGAAGAATATCGGGTCAGTATTATATAAGGTTAATTTACCATCTCATAGGGATGATGCTGGAGCACATCAGTGGAACGTAGAGTTTTAAAAGGGAGAGAATCTGTATAGAGATACATTACCTTACCGACAACAGCTGTAACGTTACCAAGCTTGGCGTCCTCCGTGAACGCTTCCAGTTTGGACTTGCCGCTGCGTGAGCCTTCCTCTGAACCACCGTCGTCTCCACCACTGCAATATTAAATTGGATATCATCATATCAGCTAAACAAAAAAAGCGTAACTGGGCTCGAGCCTCCTCCACAACAGGAGGGAAATTGACTAGTAGGTCAATTTGTCGTTCCAGAGAATAGCCGACAAGCAGAGTAAAATATAAAAAAAACATTTTTTTCATGTAAGTACCGTATATAATTTCATATTCATTTAGTGAAAAGCTGATTTGGAATTACAAACAGACACTTAAATTTTATTAATATATATATTTCTTATTCAAAAATATCAAGTTGAAATGTTTGTAGGCACTAACACGTTAGTTTTGAATAAACTTAAACTATATTAAGGCTTAAATATTTAGGTTGGCATTTGTATTTATAAAAGCTTAGTGTAGTTGCAAATAGTTACCATGTTTGGAGACTTAAATTCAGATCAGGGCCAATAAACTCTTAACGTGATACTGCAGGATATTTACGAATATTCACGTGAAATTAGTGTATCAGATTTGACTTATATGTACGAAAATATCATACTATAGGTACCGTGTTACGAGTTTGATTATAGTGAAAAAGGGCCAGAATGTGTAACCGATATGGAATTATTATTGCTGCCGGGGCGTATGGTAAGAGATTGTAATCTAAAAGGTAACCATCAGGTGAACCACTTATAGAGGAACCGGTACAAATAATCAACCTAATTGCCGATGGGGAAGCAATACAGCAGTTTATAGAGTCGCACACGGCCCTTCTGTTCTTAGAGATGGTTCAAGCAGTATCTGTCCGGATCGTAGCCGGTCAAAAAAAAAATCACACGCAATCCACGTTGCCGCGATTGGTTCCCTAAGAGAACTTACCTATTGTCTTGCTGTGTGAGCAAAAGGCTGCAGGTGGCTTCCTCTGCGTGCATCCTAGCTGCAACACCCTGGTACACTTTGGAGTTGAGTTTGTCGTCGATTACGCCTTGCAGTTCGAAGTCACTATACATTTTCTGTAAAGAAAAGAGAGAATAAAAACAATAATTACATTGTCATCAGCTCATATAACTCCTACTACTAGGCTCAAGCCTCTTTTACAATAAGAGGAAAATTCGTTTACTATACCACGCTGGTCAAACGGAATTAAATAGGGTTTTATTTTGAATATCTCTCTTGCATACACATCTGCATATTATATCAATTAGTCGCCTTTCACAACATCCACGGCAAGAAAGGGGGTGTTGGATTGTATTCTTACACCATCACCAAGGATGACGCTAAGCCCAGCGGGGAAATACTGTATTCGTTATATTTAACAGGCGCGTTGGCGACCACATTTGATATAGTAAGTTTACGAGTAGTGTTGCTGCCTATTCGCTGATACAGTCCTCAGCTGGTTTTAGCATAATTATTTTCTCGTGGGCGTAGAAAAACTGGCTTAGCAGTCAGGCAAATTAACAGCAGGACTATTATAGAGAATTTATAACGCCAAACAACTTGTTAAGCGTGATAATTATTATTTCTTGCTTGCTAGGTCTACATCCACTAATGAACGTCTATAAGTTGATGGATGGTTAGCTTAATAGATTACCTTAAGAATGATAGAGAGGCAGGCGACTTGTTGCGGATGTAACGCGGGTCTTTCACCCATCCAATCTCCAATGAACCCCATCTGGACGCCATACCAATGTTCCAATAGCTGAAGAATCCACAGCTCATCCGTAATCTGCATCATATTTTTATATTATCATAATTTCGACACAAAACTTCACTTGTATTGTTAAAGGATTTATAACTTGTGATCTTTCAAAATCATAGACTTAAAGGTACTTAATCTAAATTAGCATGACTTCAAATTATTGATTTCTATTCATTGCTAAATGTATTTAACATGCTAGACTATTTATAAATACCCATTTGCGAATTGAAAAAAGTCTTTCATCTGCGGGACTTGAAATTATGCCCATGGGAAATTCGTGCCAAATGTACTAATTCAGCCACCGTGACCGTGGCGTGCAATAACCAAATTGTTGATAGCATTTTCGTTTTTAGAGAACCGTTTGATTTTAATATGTTCTCCAATAACGAGAAAGAAATTGTAATCGCCAAAAGCTAACAGTTTGGTTTTTACTAAAATTGCTGTCGAAAACTATGTTCTTTTTTTTACTTAGCTGTTTATAGTTATAGGGATTATCACAGTAAACTCTGATTAAGAAAACCATACCTTTGATCTAATTTGGTCCATTGAGTTCCTCATAAAGTTCACATAGCCTTGTCCAATGTCTTTACCGGAACCCGAAACGTTTGCTATCGTCAGAATTGAACCGATCAAGCTGAAAAAAAAAGAACAATCAAAGCATATACTGACATCTATTATCCGTGGGGTGATGAAGTAAGAATATAATTCACCACCCTTTTTCTCGCTCTTGGGTGTTGATAAAACGAATAAGGGATGTAACATGCAGATAACATCTATAAGAAAGAAAAATGGCAATAAAAACCAAAAGTTTCTCTCGACCCAAGGATTTATTTCTCTCGCGTGGCGAATGTTGTTATGAAAAAAATATTTCTATGTACATACATAGATATATTTGTTTTATCAGACGGCAGTCAGAAATTGGAAAATTCAGAGGGAGCAAAATTTACAGCATTAATAAGTTCTATCATGAAATATTTACGGAGAACTACATGAGTAATTAAATAAAATTTAATTCGATTCTATTTTAATAAGTTGTAGTAGGTTTCATCCATCTATTCATCCATCAGCTCGTAAACATTCAATGTAGGATAGACCTCCCTACGAGAATTCCACTCAGAACAGTCCTATGCAACTTGCATTCCAAGGCGAATTTTGATATGTCGGCAGTATTCGTTAACGCTACGTTCAGTTAGATCAAGCAAGTAAATAACATCCCTGCAAGAGGAAGAATTCTATAAATAAAATATTAATAACCCATTACTAAACTAAACATATTAGGTTAATTTCTTTCTCATTTTGTAAGGGGTTTGCACCCAATAGTGAACAAAATAGCGGCTGTAAAGAAGAAGAAAGGAGAAAAAACTTGTAGCTTATCTTCGGAGTAAAATATTAAAAAAATATCGTCCTCATTAGTTAAAAATAAATACAAACTACGAACATTTATTGTCTGTATACAGTACCTGCCCTCATCAAATCGAGCAATCTTTGCTAGCGTGGCTTCTAATACAGCAGATAGCCTTGTCGTCATACCGGTTGCCATCGCTTGCAGGCACGCCTCAATCTGACCGTCCATCTTTGTGTGGTATTGGTACTAAATCAATTATAGAATCATTTACCAAGGTATGTTAATGTTGTTGAGAAAGTATTTCGGGTAGTTTTTTAGGTCTAATGTTTATTTATTTAACACACGGATTTCAGGTAGTTTATTCATAGAATAAACTTTGAGTCTTATATCTTATAAAAAAATAATCACTCCTAAATAGAGTGATTAAATATTTAGAATTTTAAAGCCATTTTTGATACCTACTCCCTGTGTTGTGATAGGATACGTATACAATTTAACACCTCCTTAATTTTCTAAGATTAATAATAAAAGATTAAGAGACGTAAATTAATTAATAACCGCAAGAGAAGGAAAATTCGAAGTAAAACCTTATACCAAACTGACTGATTAGAGTGGTAAGCAGGTCAATTATTCGCTCATTGAGGAAGAGGCTCGAGCCCAACAGTGAAATGTATAAGAGTTGAGATGATAATGATGACTTTCAATATAAAACTATTTGAGGAACATCATCCGTAATGAAGCAATCCAATGTTCTAAGTCTAGATGATGAATAGGAAACTAAAATAAACAATGAATATTAATATTACGATATTCAGCTTTTTTAATTGTCCCAGCAATTTGGAATAGACTACGTTAGGTATAAACTGAATGCTAATTAATACCAGCAAGGTCTAGGACCTTGCTGGTATTAATTAGCATTCAGTTTGGTCAGGTAGGCCTGACCATACCGAAAGTTTAAAACAAAATTTTAAACTTATCAGATATGAAAATATAGAAGAATAGCATAAATTCACACAAGTTAATATATGAACATAGTATATAAAAACTGTAATTTATCAAGTTTCAGCTTGGGATAACTGTACATAGGCCGTTGTCAATGTAAAATGAAGTTCAGCTCTTTTATGAAATGAAATTAGAACACTGTCTTTTCAAAGCTGAAAAGACAGAAAAAAGATAAATATTTAATCGGCTTTAAAATAAATTTCAAAAACTTAGTAATATATCTAATCGAAGTTAGTCTACACATTGAAGAAATCCAACAAAATAGAGATACTATATTTTTATGTGAAATTAATTTTTATAGGCACTGTTTACACAAAAATATAAACTTACGTTCTGATAAAAATAAATAAAATCGCTTAAATGCATTTTAAACTTCATTAATCAGTCTGGTTTAATTATTTTGTGAGATACTGCTGTATTGGACCCTCCTATTTCTACTTAGTACTCACTGTATCTACCCCTTCAACTGCACAAAGCTTCAATGCCTGATTCTTGGCATCCAACGCAACGTTGACCATCGCACATGTCTCTGCTGGCAGAATGTAATCTGTCGACATGAATGTCACGCTCTTCTTCAGCCAAGACTATAACAAAAATGAAGCTTATAACTTTGTTTCTCCATCATCATAATAATTATAGAGGTATTCTTATCCCGTCGCCACACAGTATTTCTAGTCTTTAGTATTTCTTCTGTTTGAATAAGTGAGTAAAGAATACAACGTGTCTCATCTGCAACTCTTTAAATTCCTTTAAGAGATTATCAGGAGAATGGTAAGCAATTCGATACTGAAAAAATGATAATCGATAGCGATCACTAAAACATCTGTTAAGCTTGGCATGACAGCATCGGTATCTATCTCTTAGGGGAGGGGTATATTCAACAATGATAAGCTGATAGACTCTGAAGCAAATATCCAGAACAGATTAATTATTTAAATTTTGTCGCATTCCTGAAGAAATTGAGGCGCATGAAAAACTAATTTACAATGAAGTAATTCATATAGCGCACGAAGTTTAAATTTATAATATTTTGATTTATTTGAATATGAAATATGTTTAAATAGTTTTTAATATGTAGATTTTCTTTTGCAAATATACCATATATTTCAGGGAGACATCAATTTTCCATAGGCAATTTTAATTTATAGACTGGAGTGGATTTTTCGTTAGCTCGTGTCATTGTATTGTTCATATAAATGTCACACATGTACTTGCCGCTGTTTATTAAATATTTTTTGGACTAACCTGGAATGCAGCTTCAGTTCTCTGTATGCAAGTCTCCATCATATCACATGCCATCAACTTAAGCCTCTGCTCCAGATGTGAACGAAACTCTGGTTCTGGCCAATGCAAATCTCTAATAAAACATTGCAGAGCATCCAATTTCCAAAATAGTTCTTCGCTGGTGGAACAGCCGTTTCTGTTTGAACAGCAATATAGATTATTTAAGTCGTTCAAGTCGATTTTAAACCTTATATTTACCATTGCCTTACAATAATTTCCAAATGTAAGTACCTACTATAGAGTCATTAAATATAATAATCAAAATTCAGCTGATAAATATATTTATAAATACATCCATTATTATTTAAAAATTGAAGAAAGGAAGAACCCATACTCCAAAGACAATCCTATATACCTTAAGAAATAACCATCTCGTATTCCTTTTTTTTTAGGTGTGCAGTATATTGATTAACTGTGGGAATGTGGTGGATCTTCTTCCTTTCATCCATTTTAAAATAATAATGGATTGCCACCATGTATCGCCTAATTCAATCAAATATATACATATGGCTGAACTAATTATCTTCATGAGCTAAATCTAGATGAATGAGTCTTTATATATTTACTTGAAGCAATTAATTAAAATTCTGTAAGGATGAAATCTCACCTGAATTTACGTGGGTAATTATATAATGGTAAAGCGCATTAGTGCCAGCAAAATTTATTGATTTTACATATTGCTTGGGACATGTGGAAAGAATGCCGAACGAACGTCTGGTTAAGAAGATATACAATGCGAAAGTGGAAGGATGTAGGCACCGAGGGAGACCGAGACTAACCTACCTAGACCAGATCGGTCACGTACTGAAGGAAGGTGGAGTCAAGAGTCTCCGAAACCGGCGAGCGTGTATGAAGAGAATTATGAATGTTGAGGAAGCGAGTGAAGTATGCAGAGATAGAGTTCTCTGGCACTCTGTTCTCTCTGTCTACCCTGCAAGGGATATGACGTGATGATATGTATGTATGTATGTCTACATATTGCTTTAAACAATCAGAAGCGAATACCAAATCAAATCAGTGTTGAAATATTTTTTACAATATTAGTAAATGTAGTGTAAATATTAGTTAACAATGTTAAGTGACAATTTATGTAGATGATGTGCACATACATCTAATTTGTACTTTAGCCTGAAAATTTAAAAAAGATGACAATATATCTTCACGATCCATCTGTACATACCCTTTGATCTCCCACCGTTCCTTTTCAAAACCCTTATGCAGCGATTGTGCGATCGATGATTCCATCAAATCCACGTAACGAATCACCAACGGCGCAAAAGTTTCCCGCAGATGCTCATGGAATCGTCCGCCTTTTAGGTTCTCTGATGACAGTCCAATTAAAGATTGCTCTGAATCAACTGTAATCAACATCACCACACCCCATATACATATATTTTACTATTACGTGTACACCAAAAGCATTTAATATGTCTAATTAAAGAACTTGGACTATGATAACATCAAATTAACGGAAAAAAAATAAATTTTACCCCAACTATTAGAAGTAGAATTGAAGGAAAGGAAAAGTTCTGAAAATACAAAAAAGCTAATAGATTAACGGTACACGATTGTTAAAGTAAAGACAGAAGTACATTCACACAAAAATACTTTTATAACATGCATGAAATATTTAAAAACACGTCTTACCATCTGTCCGCAAATAATCATTCAGAATTTGAAACAGCGGAAAAGAGTCCCAAGTGTCTGGCGGCTGTTCAGCTAACACTCTATCCATATCTACACCAAACAACGCCCAGAAGATTTCAGCGTGTTCGACAAGCAACTCGGAGAACCACGCAAAGGCCTGTGCAGAAAAATGAATAATAAAATATCCAAATATAAAAAGATACGGTTGACTTGATAGAAGGATTTCTGGATTTTATATTGCCGAGGGTTATCTGTAGTCAAGCTTAAGATAAAACAACACAAAGTTTTGTGACTTCAACTTCAAATAACTAACCCTTTTATATGAAAGGTGTTTCAGATAATAAACGGGGTAGCAATATTATTGGATAGTCAGATTATTTATAAATATCGGTATACGCTATTGATATTAGTAAAACTTATGTTCCTACAACATTAAAAGATTAAAGTAGACATCTAATAAAAGGGAAAGCCATGCCTTCTAACAGTTTTCTTTGTGAATTAAATTATCGATAAGGTTCAAGCGGATTAAATTATTTACAAATGTTTGCAAAGGGTAAAAATGTGTCCAATAAGTTTTTATAAAAAACTAGATATCACCCTCGACTAGAGTTATTTTTTTTGTATTATAACTTATAATAATTAGGTTATAAATATTGGAATACTTACTTAGTAAAGTTGGAATCAAAATATTTGCACAGCAATGTCAAATAATTTAATAACCAACTTTTTAAAAGATTAAATAAAGGACACCATGCAATTTTTAAAACTGACGAAAAAGGCGAATCTACACCACTTACTAAAATAATATATAAAAAAAAAATACAGTACTGATACTAGTTTAGTATAATGTGGATTATATGCAACGCCTATTATACGGAAAAAACTAACGTGTTATGTAACGGTCAAGATAACGATGAAAATGATTTTCAGAGGTTCCTTACAGCTAAAACAGTTGTTAAATTGTATATTAAATTATATTTGAATATTCAAGAATATAATTTAGAAACCATTAAAATTATTTTCATTCATAACCACCAGATCAAATAGCAAATTGAAGCGGAGGATAATAAAAGAAATAATAGCAAACTACAAAGGCGTGTCTGTTGTAATGTGCTTAATGTGTGGTTTGTCCTAACTATGTAATGTGAAGCGTCTGTTCCCGAAACTAATGTCATGTATGTTGTGAATCGGAGTAGACTGTAGAAAATATACAAAACTTGACTTTTCATTGCAGACATTAACGACTAAAAACCCTGCCAATTAGATTTTAAATTTATGAGGTAGAAAATATTTTTGGTTCGGGCCCTTAATGAAAAGTTAGATCTCAGTCAGTGAAAACTCACTATTAATTAATAAACCATGCTATTATGCCTTGTTCCTAAACTATTGAAGTAACACCAAAGCATTTGCCCAAGCGAGTCAAACTATCGGTTATCGAGTCTACTCCTTTTATATTGTGATCAAACCAATCAAAGTGAAGTATGACCAAGATCGAGTGAACAAACGATTGACAAGTGATCGTTCAGCCGAGCAATCAATCAAATTCATGAGTAGTTACATTTTGTTGACCGCTAGAGTCCGGTTTTGTGTTATAAACCTGCGGAGAAATAAAATTTAAGATAGAAGTGGATAATAAAGTTATAGTTATACTTAGCGTACATTCAGTGTCGGCTAGTGAATATGTACAATCATTCACTTGACGACTAAGCGACATAAAATATATAATTTGGGAAAATAAAACATTTTTAAATAATAAACTTGGTACACGATAACAAATATAGAAAAGTAGCAAATAAAATATTTCTTTAAATAGAGCTATATATCATGTACCAAAGACTGAAGTGAAAACGTGTTACGTTTAATTCTGTTAAAATAAATAATAGGGCTTATTTATTTCTCACACTAATAGCGACAGGAGAATGGGATGCTATCCATTACACATTTATACAATGGTAAATCATTTCAAGAGTTTTAATGAGAATCTATTTTTTATAGTTTATGTTTTTGAAATCGTTTGCTGTCGTTATATGGTTAAAATATGATGAAAATAATTAATTCAGTATTTAGAGCAAAAGTAACATATTTTGCATTACCTGTGCGTATTTATATCATTTTTAAATGTTATTAATTTTTATGACTTTGTCTTTAATTATATAGAACTCTTAAATGTTTTACCAAAACAGAAATCACGACATTTAAGGAGAGACATAGACACATTTGAGCAAATATTGTAGAGAATAACTTCGAAAAGATATAGTTTATATTTCCAGACAGATTTTGTTCCGTTATACTCCAAAAATTTGCTCTGTTAGGAAATTAATTGTTTCCTTTCGCATAGCTACTCGTAGGTTACCTCTGCGTAATGTTCTTCGTTCTGTTGTAGTAGATCAACACATAGTTCAGCTAAATGAATTAGGTCTTCTAGCTTTTTGGCAGGTGTGACCATTGTTTCTCCTCTCAAGTCCTCTGTTAATAAACACTCATTTTTATTATTACTTAATTTTTAATTATTGAAATAACTTATAATGAAAAATATCAATAAGAAGTTGTACTGGTATCAATTTTCAAGAAATAATTGACTGCAATTCTTTGAATAAAGAGAAAAAAGGATCAATAATTTTCTAGAATACAATTTTTCATCTTGCTAATTGTAAATAAATGTAACATTATCATCTTATTTAATAACTAGCTACAGTTTAATTATCTCTTAAAATTTAGGTGAATTTTGTTAAAAATACCTTCAATATTAGCCTTTTGACTGAGTTGGGTGTAATTCAATAATGCTGCATTTTCTAGACTCGTCTGTATCATGGCCCTTACTTCCTCAGGTGCCACAGGTGTTACCACATCTTTCATCAATACACGTTCTAACAATGACAGCGTTGCCTAAAATTATAGACTATATAGTATTTGGACTTAGTTAATACAACAAAATTATTACCATCAATTTCTGTATATCCATTTTAAGCAACAAAGCTTACTTTAGGTTCTATTTCAGCTAAATTAGCTATTAAATTTTATAAAATATCTTAAAATATTTTAATATTAAATTTCAATATTTTACCTATATAATATAGTATTTTGCTTCTGCCTCCAAATACTGTATCTACGTGAACATACCTTTAAAGCTCCCTCAGGTCTTCCAAATGGAAAAGCATATCTGAAGTTAGTGATTTGATGTTGTAGTAATGCTTTCAGACGATCTTTTATCTCGGCGAATTTTTCTTTTTCTTGTACCGTGATGCTGCCTACCCCGTCCGGCCTGCCAGTCAACGTCGCTGTACTGTGAACCACTTCCACCGTGGGGCTTACTCTAGTTGGGCACAAGCGGGATATAGGGTAGGCTGTGAAATCAGCAGCTTATTCTACTAAATAACTTCTAAACTGGAGAAATCCTTATTAATATCCTATAAATAATACGTTTAAATCATCGAATCGCTATTATAACTAATAATAGATTTGTTTATTCATTGCTTGGATCTGTATAACTAACATGTAATGATTCATATTTAAGTCAACATTGCTTCCTAAAGTGCCTACTGATACATGCTTCTGTGATTTTGTCAAAATGTGTAAATTTCCTTAACACTCGTGTAGATCAATGTAGCAATTAAATTCAAACGCAGACAATTAATATTGATTGAAATTTCGATTACGGTGTATGTGAATACTGTTGTAAATAGTGCGTTGGTGTTCTCAAAGTATTATCAGCTGCTTTTCTCTGCTGAATCCACTAAGCCCGAAAATATGTTAGTAAGGTCAAGCAGGCATAGTTAGTAAGCACATTTAAACGATCGCATAGTAAGTTAGTAAGGTTCACAGTCAGAAGCAACATTACACTTATGTGAGGCGTGGAGGGTCGTGATTTTACACTATTTGAATTACTGAAACTATTTTTGACTAATATTGTCAGCTTTGAAATATATCAAGTCACAATATTGATTAATCTCCTTCAAAAATATGCAACATTATTATGGTACAATAATCTTTTAGTTTTATTTAAAAAGAATATTATTATAACGGAATTATATAACGCATTGTGTGTCAAATGCGTTGCTGCGGTCTATTAGTTATACAAACAAGTTATAATTGATTCATTTAAAGTTGTATATTACACATACATTATTATACTAAATTATGTTAATCAATGTTATTGTCGACTTAAAGTTTTGTCAAACACAGTTTCAGTTCTATTAAAAACCACTAAATCACAAACAAATATAAATGCAGGTCTGTGGTGTCTCCTTGAGGAACACTAAATCTAACATTTACCATTCAACACATATAATAATTTCACAAGTGCAAAAACATTTACTTTTATAAATGCATATATAATATTATTTCAGACGTAATTTATAATTTTATCATGAGTTTAAAATCCAATTTCTACAACTATGATTCATATTGAAACTCATTGCCTATTTCTCTTATTATATCTATACAATTTATATAGTTTCAATTTTAATTTTACTTAAAGTATAGTATTAAATATTATTATTAAAAGGAATTTATACTAATAGTTAATTTTGTTTTTTCAATGAATAAAATATTTTAACTCGCAATGCTACTTCTTAAGTACAACATATAGATGTATATATCACTACTCACCTGTTACCATGGACGTGGCTGGCGCAGAATGCAAAAGAGTAATGCATTAGTGTTGGATCTACGGTCTGAGCTCCACTCTCAGCCACATCCAATAGATCAGACAAATAACATAAATGACGGAAACAACCTCTGACGCCATATCTCGCACAGTATTCGTCTAAGACAAACACTTGACCCGGCGAGAACCAACCCTGTAAAATATAAGGACTTCTGTTAAATCTTCTCTTCTGTTAATTGATCTAGTATTGTAATTATTTAGTTCTATATTTATCCATATTACAATTACCCCAATTTTTTTTATATAACTATGCGGTTAAAAGTCGGTAAAATCAAAGTTTAGCGTTGAAAAAAATTGTTGGGAAACGAAAAAAAGTTAATAAGTGTTTATTTTCGCCTCACTTTTCTCAGCTCATATACTGCCCACTATTGGGCCGAGTTTGAGCCCTACATAATTGGTTGGTATTTGAACTTCTATATCACGCTGTTGAGATGAGTTGATATAACGATTTATTTTAACTTTATCTCTTCTTGATAATTTTATATATAAACAAAGATTTAGATTTATCTACATGGGATCTTTCCTGAATCAAAATTAAATCAAAAAATATATAGCATCATTTTGTAAATTTTTGCCGTCCTTACATTGTTGCTGTAAGTATGCTCGTACATATAAAATTTACTAGATGGCGTTACAAATAAGGTTACCTGCCATCTGCAAACACTTCATGTGTTTGTAGATAGCGAAGCATAGACCGATTGCCCATAAACTCATATATAAAACAATAAATGATTGATTCGTTGTGTTTCTGATACAGAAATAAAATTATTATACTGTTAATATTTATTAAATCACAATAATTATGTTTCGTTCTTTGTGTAAAGATAGGTTAAGAGTAAAACTTAAAACTCCCATTATGGAGGAGGCTCGAGCCCAAGAGTGGGATATATATTCGAGCTAAGAAGAAGAAGAAGACCAACCCGTCTGACCAACGTGGTACATTAAGTCAGTTTCGCTCATATTGTAGAGAAGGCTTGAGCCCAGCAGTGAGACATATATGAGCTAAGATGATAGAAGAGGGTCGATAGCGAGAGTACATCTCAGTATCTAATAGGTTGAGAAAAATATTATAACTTAAAAACATTTAATAGTTCTTACCAATGAACAGTAAGGGTCCTGTAATCTATACTTTAGAGTGAGAGATTGGAGTGTACAGAATAGTTGATGGTGATCAAACTGACATGGATCAGCCTGTATATAATCTTCCATACCATGTTTCCTAGCCTTATCTGCATCTGAAAGGTAATATGACATTAATTACTCTTCCATCATCTTCGCATCATCATAAATTTTAACTTCCAATAAATTGGTTTTAGAACATATTAGGCCCTCAAATGGTTAACTTTTCTAGAGTACATATTGGGTTCTTCAGAGATTTTATTTCAAAATATAGCAACTAAGATGCAGATTTCGCGTGTTTTGGGCGACTAAATTGGTAAATATTCAGAACGTCCAGCTTTGGACGTTCTAAATAGAGCCCAGTGGTACTTCAGATCTATATAACCATTTGTAATATACAAAGTATAGGTTTGTTTACATGTAGAGTACTACTTGCATCTCGAGGCAGGCACTCACATCATCAAATATTAGTTCAAGCTGCTTGATTTGCAGGAGTAAATACGTTCAATCCGAATAATCAATAATTCCAACCGCACGGCAATTATAACTGGAGAAACCTTGAACCCAATTTTGAATGTTCTTTCAATTCTTTTATGGAGATTACTGAAGAACAGTTGTCTTCATACATATCACCAGGAAATGTCATCGTTCTTACATTTTATTAGTTAGGAATAAAAAGTTGAGCCAAAATTTTCCTCAAACGTCACCAGTGTGGCCTGTAAACTTAGATACAGTTTATAATTTACTAACCTCCCATAATTTTATGATGCGTATCTGATGTAGTGGGTGGGGCTGGTTTGTGACTTTGACCCGTTGCTCTATATAAAGCCATAACCCATAAATGACATTCATTCTCATCTGTAACTCCCATTAGAACTGATTCTCCATCACGTACAGCGTTCATGAAATACTTCGCTCCTTCCAATTCTGAAATGAAATTTATTACAAATGTTGTTTTTTTTTTTCAAATTAAATTAAATATATATTTGAAAAAGGTGGCATAAAGGCTTTAAATTGTTTTTGTTAATAGATTTTCTTTGAAACTATTTGGGTAATAAGAAAATAATATATATAAAAAAGTTCATTACCTATTTTTTTGTTGTTTGGCTTACCTTGTCCAACGATCAACTGAGCTGCAAAGAAGATAATACATTTTTGTTAACTATTAATTAAGTATTATTTCCATAAAACTATTTTCTTATATAATTTGAGATGTCAAACTAAAATAAACCAAGGTGCATTTTTTTAGGGCTAATAGTACCACACATTCCCACCATTGTAACTCTTGTAAGCCAGGATCCACAATGATCCCCATAAATGACACAGAAGTTTGACCCTCGGGCAGCCGCGGGAGATGATTTTAATTGTCTTGGAACCCGTAACAAACTTAATTAGAAAAGTTAATGGGAGGTTGGAAAAGAATGATTCCACTTTCCTCCTAGGCAATACGGGAGAAGGAAAACAAAATTGACTAGTCAATTAAAAAGTAAAGGGGGTACAGCTATGATAAGCGCAGTAGTACGACACCATGGATGTCATAGATGACTTGAGCAACATACTATTAATGGACACAAATTATGTGCAAACTCAGATCTATTTATAGAACCCACAAAAAATTTGCCTACATAAGAATCGAAAATGCGCTCTATTCTTGGGTCATCATCAATTAGTCAATTCTCGAAGATTTCATATGAATTTTTATACTTGAAACAGTAATATATTTCATTTGGTGATGAGATAAGAATACAATATGTAACCACTATTCCCTATGGAGGTCGTAAAAACTAGGTGAAGAATCACCTGGAGAATGTACAGCACTACGCGCTGGGAAAACTTATAACATTAACTATGATCGCCAATCCGCATGTCCTACAAGGCGATTATGACCATTATTTGCAATTGAGATCAATTACCAATATTGAGCATGAATAGACTAATGTATAAAGTGAAAGAAAAAATAGCAAATTTAAAAAATCGTTACTGTACCGCTTGCTAATTCGATATAATCTACGGTGAATCCATCAAGTTGCATCATTTCAGCTGGTTCAGATTTCTTATCTTTGTACGAACATAGTGCAAATGTATATTGGCTCACTTGTACTAACACCATATATCGTCGTTTCCATTTCCGCCATACGTTTTTACCGATTACGTGAAGGTAACTGAAATGAAACGATTAAATATAATTATTACTTTTGTAACAACAGAAATGTTCTCTGAAAAGATGAACAATATGTTAAAGGAATTTCCGTGTGGTGACGGAATAAGAAAATTCACCACCCCTGTCTTACCCGTGGGTGATCGTGAGAGACGACATAGGGACAAAGGAATAAAACGCATGAAACATACAGATGTGATGTCTATTGCATAGGCAAAAGATGGAAAACTCGAAACAAAATTTTACAACAAAACGTCTGAACAACGTGGTATATTAGGTTTATTGATGATAGCCAATAGATTGGACTGTCCCTATGTCAGACATTGCTGTGATAGACATTTAATGGTACCGGTGCCACGTAGAAAAATTATAAATAATATAATGTTTTTATTTGTTTTGTTTTATCTATTAATTATTTGATATGTAATTTGAATTTTAATGATTATTGTGAATATTTTATTTAAATTATTGTAACAAATTCATTATTGTGATGTTATATTTTAATTATTGTGATTGTTATGAGTTTTTGGTACTTGAAATAAATTTATTTATTATTATTATTATTTATTTCCCTTTCATAATATGGTAGAGGAGGCTCGAGCCCAGTAGTGTTACGTATATGAGCTGGGATCATCAGATCACATTATGTTGCTAAGAGGCAATTCAAAGCAGCTGGGAGACATCAACTAAACAAAAAATGAAATATATTTGCTGTGGCAACAATATTGTTACTTATGCTAAAGCTATCTTTTAAAAATTATAAAAAATATTATAATATCCAGCTAATCAGTATATTAGAATTAGGATTCCAGAATTAGATCTTCCCAGAGAATCTACGAAGGTGAGGTAAGGTAATCTCTTACTATTGTAAGATAATTGTCATCTTAATTCTCAGTTTTCACCTCAATAATAAATGTGAATATCTAAAAAATAATTATTGTTTTCACGATGGTATGCCTAAATTTAATCTTTCGAGGGTAAAAAGCATTCCCAATATAAATAACTCAAATACGTCATTAAATAGTGAGTGCCATAACCCTGGGTTGCAAAGCGGAGAACCTTACAAGTACCGGTCGCATACATAAAGAAAAAGAAATTGTGTATGCTTAAGACTACATTACAATGTAAACTCCATTAAGACGAGGATAATAATATAAAGTCCATATCATCAGCGATCATAAAACAATAACATTTACAGCATATCTAAGTACACTAAAAATGCTCTTTTAGCCGACGAGTACCTAAATTACACAAACAAGCGTTACATAGCCTAGCGTAGGCTTAGCTTCATTCTTTATCATCGTTGTCCTGCTCTTATCCCAATTACTTGGTCGACGCAATATGTAAAGTTCTGCCTACATATTGCAAAAGTTATTGGCAATAGTTTTATAACCTGCCGCTTGCCTGACGTCACCTTCCTTAGGAATGTAATAGTCGTCTTTTACAACATCTACAAGCAATGTAAAGGTTGGTAGTTTTCGTAGCCGCTACCAGACAGCACAAGCTTAGTTGCCTTCAATACCCATGGACTAAATTGAAGCACGCCTGAAGAAATTTTCACTTCAAATCTTCCAAGTTTCACAAATTTGCTCTTTTTTGTTATTTCTTCCTGTTTAACCTGATTTTCATCAATATATCTAATGAATTCTATTTAATTATAAACTTGTTCAGTTACTCACCCACAGTGCTTCATATTCAAAGGTTTATCCATGCGACAAGCAATTTTTATCCTCAAATCTTGATCGGGTAAATTCTTAGGCACTGTCATCCGATGCCATTCTGGTGCCTACAAAATATAAAATCATTTTTAAATGTGAATAAAATTTACGTGTCTATTTACTGTAAATAATAATTATCACACGTGGGCAAATTAGAAAAACGTTTTATCCACTGTAACAATTGAGTTAATGTAATGCCTAAGTGCAATACTGATATTTTCAGTCCTATTTACCTCTTTAGGGAGACGTTTTACTGCACCATCTACCAAAAAATATTAATAATCCCAACATATCAAATTCCAAATCACAATAAAGACTAACGCAATAGAGACTGCCATTGGAGAGGTGCATCACAAGCAATAGAATTTGCGAGTTTTATAAAAAAAATGTTCTCGAAAATGTATGAATTTCGTTTATGGAAAGTGCAATATACCTATGAATAGTTGTTGGTTCTGGATGTTAAAAGTAGCAAGTTTATGTGGTTAGTATGTATACCCTAGTAAATGAGGATAAGTAAAAGGATAAGGATATTTGATTTTTAGTATTGCTTTTTAGAATTAAACTAGATTTCAATAAATCTTATGATAATTAGAATACATACATATCATCACGCCATATCCCTTGCAGGGTAGGCAGAAAGAACAGAGTGCCAGAGAACTCTATCCTTGCATACTTCACTCGCTTCCTCAACATTCATAACTCTTGACTCGACGGTCCTTCAGTACGTGACCAATCTGGTCTAGGTAGGTGAGTCTCGGTCTCCCCGGTACCTACATCCTTTCACTTTCGCATTGTATATCTCCTTAACCAGACGTTCGATCGGCATTCTTTCCACATGTCCGAACGATCGGAGCATTCCCTTTCGCATCTTTACACCAATACTCTCTTTCATACCTACTCGCTCTCTTACGTAATATTACGATAATTAGAAAAAGATATTTTTTTGAAGACTAAATATGAGATTTGAATGTAACTAGACATATAGATGATAAAATAAATTTTCACAAGTATAGATAACAATATATATGTATGTATAAATAAGATAATTATAGCAAAGCATACTTTGCTTGATAAAGGTGTAGGCCTCAGCACAACTTTTCCAAGTTCTTTATCTTCAAGAGCTAATACTCCAGGATTCTCTGTGTATAATTTAACTTTTACAGCTGGTAGAGGTTGTGTCGCACTGAAATCACCTTGGGTATCCCACCTATTTGCATATAAAAGATATATTTAAAGTATCATAAGAGAAAAATCTTGCCCTGCAAAAAAATCTTTAAAACTTTGCAAACTTTTTATACGAAAGTCATAACTTATGAATTCATTAATCTTATGCCTAAAACATTAATTAATTTTCTTTTAAAAGCGTAATTGCGTAGAAATTTGAGTAGAATTTGCAGCGTCATCCCAAGTAGGTATCTATTAGAATATTTTTAGAAAATCATTTAGTCTAAAATATTTATAAATTCTATAAGCTTCAGTACTTTAATGATGATTACATTTGAACGTTTTGAGTTTAGTTAGTATAACACCTTAAATTTGTTTCAGAATTTATAAAT
This sequence comes from Lymantria monacha, assembly GCA_905163515.2. Lineage (NCBI taxonomy): Eukaryota > Metazoa > Arthropoda > Insecta > Lepidoptera > Erebidae > Lymantria > Lymantria monacha. The sequence continues at coordinate 3,711,993 of LR991107.1, read as the reverse complement.
TTATAATAATTGTGTGCAAAGTTGATTGATAGTTTAGTAAAACTTACATAGGTTTTGAGGCTTCTGCTTGATCAGTCTGAAGTTTGTCACCGCCCTCAACTTCCATTGTACAATAAACTATTCTATTAGGTGCTAAAGACTTGAGACCTTTAACTTCCATTACAACCACCTAGAATGTATTAAATATAAAAACAAAATAAACATTGTTTAGTCTCTTTTCTTGAATTATACTTGGTACTCCTGTTTCAGTTCCAGAAGAAACATTTAAAAATATTTTAACAATATAACAAATTATAATTTGAAATAATAACTAAATCAAGAAGCCTGTAATAAACTGGATTACTATTTAATTTTCAAACTCAAAATAAATATATTAAATGTATATATCCGTACGAATCCTGCCAAATTTACCTCAATTTGGAATGTAAGTACTACATCCATTTTTGTGAGCTGCGTATCCACGTCGCCTCCATCTGTTTCACCCGTCAGTTTGTTCGCTAGAGACCCTTGCGATCTGAAACACAGCTGCTTACTCAACCTTGGACTCGGATCCGGTCCAGCGTTTGATCTAATCATCAAAATAATTAAGCAACCATTCCAAAATACCACCATCATATATTAAACGAATCCCAAACCATTTAGTGAAGTAACATTAAATTTTAATTAGTAATGTTATGTACAGATTAAATTTAATGATAGTTAGGAACATCCACAATTAGTAGGGTTAATGAAGCAATCGTTACATTCACAAGCCCGTGGGAATGGATGGTGGCATACAATATGACAACCCATCACCGATACCAAGAATGATTAAGCATACAAAAGGGGAATATTACATACACATCAATCATACATTATCTAAGGTATATAAATAGATACAGATAAAATGGTAGATATAATATCAACGTACTTGCCCATTAACAAGGCAGAGGGTTCAGTCATTTGTAGTTTAAACGATAACGACATAATAAGAGATAAAATTTTGAATATCCAGTACTTTTTCGGGTAACGTTGTTTCCGTTTTATATTTTGTAACAACAAAGGCTGGACCCTCTTAAAATGAATGGAATAATAAAAATGTAAAATGTATAAATAAGAAAGCGAAGCCCTAACGAAGCTGAAAGCATATTTTATATAGGTCAAGGAATTTATATAGTTACAAAAATAAAAAAGGACAAGATAATTGTGAAATGAAAAAATAAGCAGTGGGCTTATAATTATTGAAAGCTAATTTTATAGTAAGTACATTGGGGTATCAAGTATCTACATTTTAAATATTAAAGCTATCGCTTGTGTTACTTTAGCTGTTTAGAATAAGTTTAATATAATTTTTATCTACATTTACTATAAGCTTTGTACTTTATTCTGCCGGTGTCATGGATGCGACAATAAATCCCTTGTTGTCATAAAATTTATTGAATGAAATTATTTCTGTAATTAGACCACGCGATTTATTAATCAACATTATATTAGCAGTAAGCTCTACTCTAGTATACTGTTACTTAGCTACAGTGGTCCATACGACAACATCGGGATTGCAAACTGTATTATCATTCAAATTGGGATTGTGTTGAGGTCCTGCTACACAAGACACGTGCTTAAATTTATCAATTCTGTACTCATTACTTGTACTTCCTTTCATATTACCGTCCAGTAATGTGCCAGGGATAGAAAACAAAGAAACAGAAATGAACAAGTAGAAATGATTGTCTGGATGTATGTCTAAGGCATTTTGACAATAATTAAAACCTCCACGCATTTGATTACCATGTAACAAAACCATATCGATTACTTAGTACTTGCTTGATTTATTATCACGATAAAAATGTTCGGCAATTCGCTAAAACATAATTATTTGGTATTCTCTACACATGGTTTAAAATACACAGAATGAGTTGGGCCACAAAATGCATAGAAGTCCTAAGTGAGTTTATTTATGTAATTTATAATATGTTTGTTAAACAAGTAAGATTAGTCAAGCAAATATTTAATGCCATTTACAGTTAAGGTCTCTTGATGCAAGGGTCGGTAACTTGAGATTTAATTCATTAAGACTAATTTTAATAATACGATAAACGTTACATCCAGATAAGTTTTTATTGAAATCAAACCTAATAGTGAGAAAGATGAAATGTAAAATACACGATTTAGTATGTATTAGTTATAGTTAAATGTTAGTATGTATTGTTAGTTTGGTGATTACACATTGGCATAACATTGACACTAAGTACACATCGAATTCATAAGCGTTTAAATTCAAAGAAATATTCAAGATATAATTGTATGTATCTATTTAGAGATTCATCTATTTTCTGTTGTCTGAGATTTATATAAAGTCATCATCATCGTCATCATCATCAATCTCCTGATCTTATCCCAATTACTTGGGGGCGAAGTAATATCCATTCCTCCATTATACATATTGCAAAAGTTATTGACAATAGTTGTATGACCGGCCGCCTGCCTGATGTCAACCATCCTTGGGAATGTAATTGTAGACCAAACTTTATCAGGTGAATTTGATCCAGGTCGATATAAAGCACTTAGTCGTCTTTTATGACATCCATGAGCATAGTAAGGGTTGGTAGTATTCGTAGCCACTTCCACAAAGCAAGACATTTATAGAAAGTATAAAGTCTAATAATGATGATGCTTCAACATTAATATTAAAATTTATAATCTTCAGAAACATATGGATGCTTCTAATATAAAAGTTATTTAAGTTATTTTTTTAGCTTCAAGACAATTTTCTTTGAACTTTTCACTCTATAAAATATTATGCATATTTTAAATAAAAGTTACATTTAATATTTGTCAAGATTTAACATAGACTGATCCAAGATAAACAATTCATTATAATACTTTAGCAAAAGTAAATACCTATGAGAGATATTCATTAAGCTTATCGATCAATCTAAATTTGTGTGAGTCAGTAATTCTAGGAACAATAAAAAGGATTAAACAATTACGAATAATTTCTATCTTAAATAATTTATCTTTAATCAGTCAACAGCATACATCGACCACATAGATGATAGAGAGCATGACACAACATTCATAAAATGTCAAAACAACAATTGAAATAATGAATGTTACATACAAAATTGAAATATTTAAAAATAAAATATGAAAACTTTTTAAATATGATTATATTTTGAAAATTGATTTCATATTCATCCAATTCCCTCGAGTATTAGATTCACGCGAGTATTACACATTTGAAATAAAACTATTTTTACGTATTCTATTTTATTCTTCTTTCCGTGTGGTGACGGAGTAAAATTACAATTTGGTGAATTCCCCTCTATCTCTCCCGTGGGTGATTGTACGAGACGACTAAGGGATATAAAACGCATATAACATCTATGCGAGAGAAGGAATACTCGAAACAAAACCCTATACCAACACGTCTGACCAGCGTGGTATAATAGGTCAATTGCCCTCCCATTATGGAGGTGGCTCGAGCCCAACAGTGGGACGAGTATGAGCTGAGATAATGATAATAATAATAATTTTATTCTATTTGATTTTTATGTCCTCCCGTGATCATGAACGCTGTAAACTGCTGGAAACGTCGGTAAATTTAAAATCAAAAACAAACGTGATAGAATCCATAAAAATATTTAGTTTTATTTCAAAATATTTAATACTCAATATATGATTTGGTAAATATAAAAACATATATAACATATTTAAACAAGGAAAATATTTTGATATTAGTTTTATTAATATCAAAATATATTCCTTTATTACCTAACTATGCGTAAAAAAGTTATACGTAAAAATATTTCATTTGTTAAATGAAATATCCGACAAAACTATTTTACTCAAATATAAAATATAAAAATCTTATTACGAAAATTTTGCTAACATATTACTCCATATTATATTAAAAACTGACCTGTGATTATACCGCTTGATTTTATGTAGGCCATATTTTGAATCAGCACCGCCTTTGGAGACCGGTAGAGACTCCAAATTGGCCATCAGCAAGTTGATCGATGACTTCAATTCTTCAATATACAGAGACTCCATTTCTTTCAGGACAAACTTCGGCATCAATTTGCGGTTCTAATAAAATAATAAACACTTTCAATACGCAAAACTTTAATAGTATGCTGAAATTATTGAAAAACAATTCATTAGTTTACCCTCTCCATTTCGTTTACTTTCTGCATTCTTCCGTCCAGTTCTCTTCTAATAGCTGCAGCTTGTTCATCAGCTGAATCCAACTAATAAATTAATATGATATTAATATTACATAAAATTCCAAAATGAGATCTATTTTTTATGCCACAACTGCACATGAGAAATGGGAAAGAAATTAGCCCACTTTATCACGTTGACTGGATTGATTGTTATAAGATTTTTGTTTACGTGTTTCTCTCTTTTGCAATGCTGTTTTTTGTTTTTATAATTTAGGCGTTATTTGCAAACATCGACAAGCTGTGTGGTAGCGGTTACGAATACTACCAACCCTTGCTTTGCTCGTGGATGTCGTAAAAGACGATTAAGAGCCTTATAACGACCTACGCCAACTCCATCTGATGCCGTTTTGTCAACAATTACATTGCCAAGGAGGGTTGACATCTGGTAGACGGCCGGTCATAAAACTATTGCCAATCACTTTTACAATATGTACTATAAAAGAAGAGTACATATTGTATCGACCCCAAGTAATTGGAATAAGAGTAGGAGAATGATGGTTTGCAAACATCCACAATATAGATATGCGTGACGAATTATTCTCTCAATACATTAGAACACGAGCAAATTAGTTAATCTAGTTTCGAAATATACCCATTATATCATCTTAAGAGTCAATTTCACGTAGTAATCCAAGATAAACTATTTAATTAAACCTTAATTCTGAACTAATACTTAATTTATTCATAATTAATTAAACCTAAATTCTGAACTAATATTTAATCATTTTAAATACAGTCTAGAATAATTTATATTCGGATTTGGTTTGAAAGATCTCTCTTAAATCCTCAAAATTGTAAATGTAAATATGAGCTTTTGATATTTTAATGGGAATTTAAAGAACATCATTACGTTTCGTTATGTGAAGATATGACGGATAATGATCTACATTTCAAAATATAGGAATTTAACTTGGATTTCTTATTACATAAAGTTGAAGATACACTTTAAAACTTTGGATGATATTATTCGAAGAACAATATTGATGTCCGAGTTGGAATCCTGAGTCAGCTACAAAGTGTTATTACTTTTTATTGGATACTGTAATTTGAATAGCAATGATGATTTCCGGGTTGGAATTCTGGTTCAGCTACAAAGTGTAATATCACATTGTTTAGTAAGATATTATTAATTACAAGCACGATTGTATTGTGCCTGATAGATAAAGTGTTCATCTTCATCATCATGTTCTATTGCATATATAGTCAAGCTTTCTATTGCATAGATGTTATATGCATATTTATATCTCTTAATCGTCTTTTATGACACCTACGTGCAAGATGAGGGGTGATATATTATATTCTTACTCCATCAAAAGACGGGTACATACATTAATATTAAATATGATTTCTATCAAATGTATATTCTCTTCCAGGACAAATGCTTGAGACTATGAAAATATTTTACACGTAGCTTGATTTTACCAATGATGATGATGGCATAATTAATCTTTCTTATGATATTAACGTCGAATATATATATTGATCCTCTAAAATGAATTGGAATACGTTTAGTTAAAATAATAAAACTTCTTAAAACTATTGAAGCCTTAAGTTATAAAGGCAATGTAAACAAAATGTAGTAAAACATTTTTGTTTGTTAATTAAAGATAAAACTCACAAGAAGCGCGTTGAAAAGTAATTGGTGTTCAAACTTTTTGACGCCGAGTATTTGCTGAAACATGTCGTAAAGCTGCTCTTTGCTGAGAATGCACTCCGCGTTTAAGCTCTGTTGCTGTGCTCGTGATGGCCTCTTGGACTCGTCGTCTCCAGGGATGCCTGTTGACGTACTGGCTTTAAGGACAACAGTGATAATATAATATTATCAGTATTTAAAATGCGATAACATTGTATAGTAAACAATGCTGTCAACAAAATGCAACTTAATTTTTATGGAAACTTTGGAAAATTAGAATTATTATAAAGATTTACGACCGTTTTCAATAAACTGTTTGAGATTATTGATACCTGTTCTAGATTTGTAAAAGAATAATATAGGTATGCATTATTTCCATTTCGCAATCATGAATAACAGGCTATTGTAACTATGTTTTAAGACGCTGTATAGCTTCATGATTTTCATTAATCCTTAAGACAATAAAATTTAAAAGTGAGAATCGTCTTTATCTTTAGTAAATGAAATAACTGAACTACAGTAGATTATTTATTAATAACGATCGTAAGAGGAAAGTACAAGTAGGTTTATTCTAAATAGATATTATAAAAACTTTTCTGTGCAAATATTTTTTTATTAGTATTTGACATAATTCCTGTGCAGGATTTGTAGATAATTCTGCAATAATTATTAAAGAATTTAGACTACATATCGCTAATAGCTTTAGTAGTATTATTAATTAACTTTTCGTATGTTTGATTTGTTATAAAAACGAAGAGACATTGAATAATTTATAGGAAATATATAATGAACGACATACAACGATCAAATGTTTATTACACAAAAAGCCCAAACCGTGATAGTCCACATACATGCAGTGCACTTAATCTTAGACTCACCTTTAAATCCATAAACCTTTAAGATATAAAATACAAAATTTACTTATGTACAAGTGGAAATCCATAGAACGGCGTGTCTGTTAAGTTTACAAGATAGAAATTATGGTTTATATAAATAATTAGGACAATGAAACGCCTAAATTTCACCTAACAAATAGGTTACCAATGACGATAATGAAATGTAATTATAATAAATTGATATTTCTAGGGTTATATCTATAGAAGTTGTTGAGAAAAGTCAATTTCCTTTAATTGCAATAAATCATATCACCTTCTATAATGCTATAACCATAAAAATAAATATCAACATTAAAGTTTAAGCAATACCACAAGACGTAAGCATAAATATGATAAAAGAGGAGAATACGAACGAAACATTATGTCGAATGATACCTGTTATTCCTGTTCAGGATGTGTGAGAGAGACATGTTGTGAGAAAAAGGGAGAGAAACACAGACAGTGAGACAGACACAGGCACACACATTATCAGATACATTTATATAGGGTCAAATGTTACACAAAACTTTTTTTAAATTCTAATGAGCTAAATAACTATACTATTAAATTAAATATTTCTAAGCAATATCATTTAATTATGACGAGATAACAATCTAAAATAGGCAACATCAATAACATACTTACAGCACATTATGACATTTAACATGTACGTACACTCTACAAATACCCTATAACCCGTGATTGCATCCAGTATACCTGAACTTAATGTTAAACTTTATTATGACAAATAACATACATAAAACAAGGTAAATGAAAGTTCAGCTATGGAAGAAATATTATAAAATTTTGCTAAGAAAAAATTAAAAAAAAAGATATGATTAATTTCAAAGCAAAATATTATAAATTACTTGATACTAATATATACTTTAGATTACAAAAACAACCCGATATTAACTGTACGTTACCAGTTATTCTCTAAGAGATCTCTAAAACATACTCAAACGAGACTAAAATTTTGTTTTTGTTGGAAATTAATATTATTATAATAATATGATTAATTAAAACTTTATTCAAATATATATACACACACGTATAAAAGGGTAACATAAAATTAACTATAAAGATCATGAAATAACATAGGGATAACAGAAACTTTATCTATTAGCACACATTCTAACATGCGTCTACGGAGCCTTTCGTAAGTATTTCTATAAAGCTAATGAATTTTATAAATTCAGAATGACGATACGATGACAAAGTATCAAACTTAGATCCAATATTTAGTGAATTAAATGTATATTTAATGGATGTACAAATATTTTTCTTTAATTAACTATTATATTTATTTTAATTAAACAAATGCAGAAGAATACAAATAAAACTTAAATTACCCTTCTATCGGCAATATCAATATTAGTAGAGACACTAAGTATATCTTTAAAAGTAATTACCATGTAATATTTTACTTGTAGTTAAATTAAAGTAAAATATAACAGCATAATTTCTGAATGCATTTATTAGATTACTTATTACAAGCTTCCATAGACTCAAGTTTTCAATAAACATACATATGTAGGCCACATTGCAAACGCAAGCACATCAATACTTGATGCGTCATACACTTTTTCATGCTCGCCTTCCAATTCAAGGATAAGTCGACGAGAATAAATTTCTTCTGTACCTACTAGCGAAATATTAAAAATATTTAATTTGATTTTAGTATCTTATTACTTATTTTATTAATACCATAAATATTCTTGAATAGCATTTCAATATCACGTCCGATTACTATTTATTTTCTTTTATATAAAGATCTGTTATAGATTTTCATCATTTCAGCCTATTGCCGTCCACTGCTGAACGTAGGCCTCCCTCATTTTACGCCACAGAGTGCGGTCCTGTGCCGCCTGTATCCAACGACGCCCAGCAAACTTCACTAAGTCGTCTGTCCACCTAGTGGGGGGGCGTCCCACACTGCGTCGTCCGGTACGTGGTCGCCACTCTAGAACCTTTCTTCCCCAACGGTTGTCGGTTCTTCGAGCGATGTGGCCTGCCCATTGCCACTTCAGCGTGCTAATTCTTCGTGCTATGTCGGTTACACCCGTTCGTCTGCGGATTTCCGTATTTCGGATTCTATCTCGCAGAGAAATCCCGAGCATAGCCCGCTCCATAGCACGCTGAGCGACTTTGAGCCTGGTTATGAGGCCTACATTTAGGGACCACGTTTCCGTGCCGTAAGTCATCACTGGTAACACACACTGGTCATAGACCTGTGTTTTCAAATACTGAGGTATGTTGGATGAGAAGATCTTCTTAAGTTTCCCGAACGCTGCCCAACCGAGTTGGATTCGTCGGCTGACCTCTTTCTCGAAATTGGATCTACCTAACTGGACTGTTTGTCCAAGGTAAACATAATGATCGACAATTTCGAGAATCGCATTGCCAACTAGGACCGGTACAGGAATGACATGGGCATTTGACATGACTTTCGTCTTGTCCATGTTCATTCGTAAACCCACTAGTTGGGATACCCTGCTGAGATCGTTGAGCATAGTGCCCAGGTCCTCCATGGATTCTGCCATGACGACAATATCGTCTGCGAATCGAAGGTGAGTGATGTATTCGCCATTGATGTTGATGCCGAGTCCGGTCCAGTCTAAAAGCTTGAAGACATCTTCCAGTGCAGTGGTGAACAGTTTCGGAGAGATGACGTCTCCCTGTCTCACGCCTTTCTGCAACTGGATCGGTTTCGTACTCTTATCCCGAATACGGACTGACATTGTGGCGTTCCTATACAAACACTTCAGCACTTCGATATAATGATGGTCGATTTGGCACCGCTGAAGGGACTGCAGCACCGCCCAAGTTTCGACTGAATCAAAGGCTTTCTCATAGTCCACAAACGCTATACACAGAGGTCGATTGTACTCCTCGGTCTTCTGGATAATCTGCCGAAGTGTGAGGATATGGTCTATGGTGCTATAGCCTTTTCGGAAGCCAGCTTGTTCGGGCGGCTGGAAGTCATCAAGCTTGCACGTGAGCCGATTGGTAATGACTCTCGAAAACAACTTGTAGACGTGGCTCAAGAGTGAGATGGGTCTGTAGTTCTTTAGAAGAGCTTTGTCGCCCTTCTTGAAGAACAGCACCACCACACTCCTGGTCCACGACTCTGGAACGTCGCACCCGAGGATAACGGAATTAAATAGCTTCTGAAGGGCTTTTAAGACCGGCTTCATGATGATGATGATGATGAAAGATCTGTTATAGATTTTGTCTAATGGTAAATTCTACGGGTTCTTCAGTGACAACGCACATTAGCTTTTAAATTTGAATTTGATCTACGTATCACACTGAAATATGACTTATATTGTTTGGTGGTACAATCTACTATGTGGACGGTGGTAATAAAATCAGGGTGAGACACTGTACTTGGACCAGAGGTAACTAAAGTCCATTATTGTATTAGTTTCAGAGTTAGTAAATAATTCAGTAATAACTTATTTATTACTAAATGTATGTAATTGGTTCTCATAATTTGATCATGGCTATTACAATAAAAATATGCTGTTTGAAAGTAGGTAGATCTAATATTACAAAAGAGAAAAATCTGGATATAGAAGAAATTAATTTTCGTCAACTCTGTTTAAAGTTTGAGAAAAACGAACTTGTGTTCAACTGTTTCTTGAAAAGACAATATTTAAGACTGAATCATTATTTTTTATATATATTTTCATTCTTTGTAAAATTAAATCGCTTTTCTCAATTATTCCATATAACATTTATTAGATTTTATATAAATATGTAATATCTCACCTGTGCCTTTCATAATGCAATCAAATTTGGCCAGCCACGAAGACAAAACTGTCTCTTTGCTTAATCCATCGATTTCAGGCAGCGATCTGAAAAAAGTAGTGTTGCATAACCATAGTTCTGTTGGTAAAGAGAAGAAAGAAAAATTGAAAAACAGCATGAACATGTTTAGGATAGAGTTGGAGGTAAAGGTAACAACACTTTTCTACCAGCGATGTGTTTTAAACATTTCATATTTAATTCAGCTATTGACGTTAATAAAATATTGATATGCGAACACAAAAAGGAGATACATGTCATGCAGGATTAGACAGGTTCTTCATGCAGACTTTCACATAGGACGTCGATGATGATGACATAAAAAATTCATCATCTTAAATTCTAACATTCCAAACCTGACTCTCTTCTCGATATTATTTCTGAATACTTCTCGAAAGTCATGATGGGAGCAGGCACCGGACTTGACCATCTGTTCTACACGTTCAGACTTGAGGAATACGTCATGATACGACTGAACTGCATTTTGAAATGCTTCATCAGCTAAAATCTGTGTTTCACCTTTGAGGAAAGCCTGTTAAAAATATTGCCACTACAGATGTTTATGTTTTATGACATATGATAATTAACTTATTAAATTCTAGTTTTAAGCCCAATACTTAAATAATTATTTTTTAAATGTATACAGGGCATTAAGAATGAATTACCTTCTACTGAATTTTCCAAGCGCAACGAAATGTCTATGTATTTAGAAAAAAAATTAAATGAGCATTTAATACTAATCAATAGCTTGGCCATTATTTCGGTATTAAAATCTATATAATCTTCATAAAAGCAGTTACCACTTGTCAGCAGGCGATCTGTTAGCTCGTTGACCATTATTGGCAATTAATTAAATACACAACTTTAATAACCCATAATGTACAAAGCACATCGTAATGGAAGATATTTTCTGAATTAATCAAGAACTACGATGCTCAATAAATTATGGTGAAGAACATTGTAAGAATATTCAAAATAATATTTTAAAAGAGTACCTGAAACCGAGCTTGAATAGTTTCAAGTTGATGAGGAGTGAGTTTTGTGTGTCTTCGCGTCATATCAGTAGGTTGTTTCGCGTTAAATGGATGAGCAATACACCGAGACACAAAAACGTATAACTGTAGTCGCCGTTTCTTATCCTCTTCTAACTTTTCAATCTTTTCCTATAATAGAAAGTAGTCAGTGCTTACCGCATTAATAATGTAAGGTTAGTGAACTACGTAAATGTTTACCTTTGTTTCATGTTGCACGCAACCGTTTTATTTAACTATTTATGTAATACGCCAACACGGGTGTTTTCATAACTTATTTTTTTGGTACTCTTTCAATTAATTTAAAATTTTGTAGTGTGAATTTAATAAAAAGAAAAATTGTTTAAAAACCAATAATTAACCTTACCTGGGGGTCTTGATCTTTATCGGAATGGCTAGCGCCTGAGGGACTGGGTGATGGAGCTGGAACTTCTCCGGAACTAGCACTTCCCGTCGACGTCCTGCGCAAGAATGATCTACACGATCGATAGCATTAAATCGTCAATGTAAATGAAATCTGTCTTTACACACTGCTCATAAGTTTTTATATATCTGTCTCTTGTGTTTGATATTACAATTATCTTGTACAAATATCTCATATTATATAAAATATTATATGTTGTAGTTTGATTAAGTCAGTGTATTCAGACCAATGGTTATGCTTACTACAACTTGATAAAAATCTTATGCTATATCTAAAATACCTTGGAGGTTATTGTCCACTAAATATCTACAGTAAGTTCTTCATTGAAATATAGACTTGATAAATTTATAAAAGCATTGAGGAATAGTAAGGCTGGGAAAGGTTAAGAGGTTATATACTACTTTGCAGTAGTTATAATAATCTACAATGTATCGTGAATGGAAATGGATGTGAGAGACTAAAGACTATGATAGCTATATTACTTACGCATGAGGTGGCGGTGCTAGAGCAGCAGCTTCTCTTTGTCTTGTAGCAGGATGTAAGGGTGCTGCTAGAGGAGCTGAGGTAAGTGGACTGGCACCTTTATAAAACACCATTTATTTGATCAAAATGTTATAACTTACTTAATATGTATAAAATCTAATAATTTAATCAACATTATCATCATTCTCCTGCTCATCTCCCAATTATTTAGGTTCAACGCAATATGTACTGAATGTACTCGTACATATTGCAAAAGTTATTGGAAATCGTTTTATAACAGGCCGCCTGCCTGACGACAACCCTCCATGGGAATGTACTTGTTGACTAAACGGCATCAGATAGAGTTGACCTAGGTCGATATAAAGTTCTTAGTCGTCTTTTACGACTTCCACAAGCATGTAACGGTTGGTAGTATACGTAGCCGCTACCATATAGCATCTACCATATAAATCTGATAAAATAAGATATACATAAATCTAATAATTGAATATAATCCTAAAATCCGAATGAGATTTGGCGACTATTTTTCATGGTATTTAATTTAGGATGGAGGTCGGAGGTAATTTAGTGATCATTGTTCATTGATTGTTTGGCGCCGAATCAAAATTACTTAGGTGAGCTTAAATTACTTTAAGAACTTAGGAATGGTCAATAAAAATAAAGTTTATTATTTATGTTTTACAGTTTTTTCGGCGGTTTTATTATTGTTAAAAAGTATTTTCAATTAACTAAATAAGTATTAAAATATGTTAAAATGCGAAAATGATATGAGACTTGCTTAAGAAATAGGCGGCTAATCGTTATACTTATCTAAAATCCATCAAAGCACATCATTTGCTATTCTTCCAAATATAAACCGCCAAAGAAAAAATGCGCTGAAGATGCAATTATAATACGATAGATGGAAATTTGTTGATAACCCTATACAGGTTAAAAATTGTAGTTGGTGTTACAAGTATCCTAGGAGAACCTTATACCACAGTGGAAATGATGGGATGATAGTTGAAAATATACATTATGCATTACATAATTTTCTGGAAATTGCATCGATTTTTGAGATTTTGCTTAGGCTTGTTTGAGAATTCCTCAGCAGCGAACTGGAAGTTTGAAAATTACTCTAATTGTCAGAAATAGCCGCGCTTTTTATTTATCTCAGCTCACATTTCACTGCTTGCTCAAGTCTCCTCCATTAAAAAGGAAAACTTACATGCCATCATATTTACCTACTATATCAGACTGGTTGGTATAGAGTTTTATATAGAACACATTGCTTGACTTGCACAGAAGTTATATTTCAGTGCATTTTATTACGTGATACCTACGATTATATGGCTAAATCTGGCTGTATTTATATCTCTGATTATTTATTTTGGTATAAAGGGAGTAAGATATCAAAAATATACATGACATAATATTCACAATAATACCTGGCAGGCCTGCTGTAGATCCACGTGGTATTTCAGGTTTTCCTCTAACTGATGGTCTGCCACCGACCAAGGAACCAGGTGGAGCAACTATTTTTAAAAGTTACAAAATTAATTATTTTTATAATTTAGGACAATTTTTTAAATTCGTAATGATTTTTAATATACAATCTATTGATTAGTCATCAGTCGAAAACCTCTTATTATACAGATGAGAAATCTAAAACGAAAATGTGTAGAGAATTCCATAACATGAGATTTCTTTATAAATCAAAGATTAAATCTTTACTGGTAAATTTTACCTGGTAATTTAGAAGGTTGTTTCTTATGTTCATCGTCACTGTCTTCCTCGGATGAGCTCGGATCAATCATGCTGCTTCTGTAGCAAAAATATCAAAAATAGTTATTAATGTTAATTATCAGCAGATATTCTAATAGAGTAATCTTTAAAAGAATTTATTTCATAGCTTCATGGGATGCTTTAAGATAGCCTTTATCATTATCATGATCTTCAGCCTTTCGCAGCTCGCTGGTAGCCGTAGGCCTCCTACGTAGAATGTCACAAGGTACGGTGCTACCAATGCCGCCCTAATCGACACCTTACGACTTTTGCTAAATTATCACTTCACCTGGTCCGTGAAGACGTTTCTGTCTCATATGTCATCGCTGATAACACGCACTGGTCTTAACGCAGCTCATGTTTAATCACTGAGGGATATTGTACGAGAAGACCTTCCCGAGCTTCCCAAAGGCTAGTAGCTCCCAAGCCAACCAAGTTTGAGTTTGTTTGAATTTGCCGGTAAATTTCTTCCTCGAAATTGGATTTATCTAATTGACCTGTTTGTAAGATAGTTTTAACAAAATTATATACCATGCCTTTCTGGACTATATTAGGGTCACGACGGCTAACATCAATCAATTTGAAGCACTACTTGTGATGGACAGTTTTGCTTGATTAATTGGCTTTGACCTCTAGTGTATTTACGTTGCGATGATGTTAAATTATTGTTCTTCTTTTAATCAGTACATATGTGCACCATTATTAGATACAATCCTCCACAGTGGGAGAAAATTGACCTGCCATCCCAGTTTTCTTTTTATTTTTAATTTTGTCCAAGTCTCTGGGCACATCCACTCTGAATCCGGGCAACGGCAGATTGTGCGGCTCCATAACCGACGGTATTACCCTCTCTCCATCGCTATTTTGGCTGATCACCATTATCAACTCCTTGACGTCGCTGTCTCGAG
Organism: Lymantria monacha; assembly: GCA_905163515.2. Taxonomy (NCBI): domain Eukaryota; kingdom Metazoa; phylum Arthropoda; class Insecta; order Lepidoptera; family Erebidae; genus Lymantria; species Lymantria monacha. Next base: position 3,696,857 of record LR991107.1, on the reverse strand, counting down.
TTGATTTCATACTAGTTCGTATAAGTCAGACCGTATTAACTTTATATCGTATGTTTGGATTTTCGTTATTATTTTCATTTATTTTATCATGTTTATTATTTCGACGGACTGTATCATAAACAAATCTCAAATTCAAGTCAAACTTCCAAAACCACATCTTCATATCCAAAACATCAGTTTATAATACGCAAAGTGTATGAAACATAATATCTATGGCCAACAGCTCTGGCAATGAGGGCGGGATCACGATCTTATGAATTATTCAAGTGAGTGTACATGAAAACCATTATGTCTAGCTATGCTCGAATTACTTTCAACATACATAGGCTACATAGATGCCTATGGATTGAGATATAAACATTTTATTATTTAGAATTTTGATTATATTTTGTTTTCTTTTAATATTCAATGATTTACGCTTCGTTAACAGATTTGCTTCCGTCTCAGCTCTTATATGTCCCACTGGTGGTCTCGAGTCTCTTCCATTGGCATTGACAGAGAAATTGACCTACTATAACCATGCTGGTCAGACATGTTGGTATAGGGTTTTGTTTTCATTATTCCTTCTCTTGCATAGCTGTTATATGCGTTTTATATCCCTTAGTCGTCTCTTACGATCACCTACGGGTAAGATAGGATTGTGGTGAATTGTATTTTTATTCCGTCACTACGGATAACTAAAAAAATAATCACTATAAGTTAGATATTTTAAATAAACTTCTTTCCATAAAATATTGTACTGTTCTAGTCTTTAAAAGGGTAGTCACAAATTATGTTCTGTCCATCTTCTATATAGATAAATTATTTATTGGCAATAAAGCAATAAAGAAGTTTGAAATTGAGATAAAACAATTTTTAATCATGATTGGTAATCCTATCTCGTGGCTAACATAAAAATGTTCGAAATGGACAATAGGAAAATGGTCTATCCATTTTCCTATTGTCCATTTGGAAAATTTTTCAATCACTAACATGATCGTATACTTTCTTGGTGAGGCGTCAAGGTTTTAAATTTTGAACTACGTAGGTATTGGAGTTAGCTTTGTGTGATTGTACGACACCAATATTACTCGTGTCATAAATAGAGATGTGCCGATTAGTCTGTGACTAGTCGACAAAGAGCGACTATCCGGCTTATTATTTTCTATATATTTCTCAATAAAATGGAAATAGGGGAATAATAAATGTGTAATTAACACTTAACAAAATTATTAATGGTTTATTAATATTTTTATTATATAATCAGTTTTACTTATTTTGTAATTTAAAGCAAAGTAAACATTACTTACGTCCAATTTTAGTATTACTTGTTTACAAAAAAGTAATTAGAAAATATTTATACGATATTCATCACATAAAATTAATTAGTATCATAATTCTCAAACAAAACAACAATATTTTCAAATAATAAATATACACAATAAATAATTTATAAATTATAATTTCTTATTAAAATAAAAAAGTAGGATTAAAGAAAAATATTTACAAACCTTACTATCCTTACTTCCTTACTAATATTATACGCTGCGCTTTCACGCAGAAACTACTGAACCAATTTAAAAGATATTTTTTATATATTATTTGGTACACAATAGAACTTCAGAAAGGACATACCCTATGCTACTACTAGGTACTTTTGAATGCGAAAAAGGGTTGTAAGGGGTTGAAAGAGGCGATGAAAGGTTTATTTATTTATTAGATTAACAATTACAACCATCATTACAGGTTTTCCCAATGCAATAGTGTTAGGTCATCAATTTACAAAATTCATGTCAACATATAATTACAAAAATAAAATTCTAATATACAATTTAATGTCATAGATACAAATTAAAAATTATATTCTAATAGTAAGTCAAAATAAGTAAGTCAAAGTAAGAAGATTACAAAATTATCTGCAATTGTCATTTTATAAAAACAACAGTTGTATAGAACTATCGTCATTTTTAATTTTCTGAGGTTTCGAACAATTTACAGTGATCGTGGTCACTCCTCAGTCAGTCCTCCCGTGGCCATGATTACCTAATGTAAAGTGTTCGAAACGTCCGCTAATTAAAAATCAAATACAAACGCGATAGAATCCGTAAAAGTAGTTTTTTTTCATCTAATTGACATAAATGTACCTGTGATTACTATTTAATTGTACCTAGTAAGATCGATGAGTGCTTAGTTATGCTCTTACAAAAACCAATGGTCATTCACCCGGTAAATAAGAAACCTAAGATTGTGCCATTTAATTGATGTTAATGGTAAAACAATTCCAATTCAATTTATAAGGGTCATGTTATAAGAGATTAGGTACTCTTTCTTAATTTATTATGTACGTGGAAGTACAGGTTTCTTAAAAAAGTGTTTGTTTTTATTAAGTAACGACAAATTTAGATTTTTCGAAAATAATGTAGCATAAACTTTTCATTCTGTGTTCTATTGTTATAAAAAGTTTGTGGAACAACAGGCTAAGTAAATAATAACACTGTGTATATTTTCGTATTATAATTTATTAAGAATGTAATAAAGTTTTAATACTTGAACAATAATTTGAACATTTAGATATAATTTTTTGATTACTTGTTCGTGAATTATATTATATATTGCTGAATTTAGAAAATGATAGCGATGTTGAGGTTGTTGAGGATCAAATCCACGGCTATTCAACAATAAATTCATTTTGTTAAATAAAATTATATATGTACTCTATATAGAGAAATAATATACATATAAACAAATTGCAGGCTATTTTGCCAAACCGAGACATAGTTATCGATGCCGAAATGAAAAACTAAAGCGAGTCTTGGTCTTACATTTCGGTGATATCAGATATGTATAATGTTAATATTTAAATGGAGAATCAAATGTTTTTTTTTAATTCCGTTTAGTAAATCACAATTTGTGTCGTAAAAATAAGGTCAGCTTTATGTAAGAAACTACTGAAGCCAAGAATTTGACAGACCATATGACATCATGACAAAATTAATTTACCTATGATTGGATTTATTTATTATTTTCATTTAAAAGGCGCCCTATCTCAAATACGTATACATAATGAGTACTTTGGAAAAATTACGAAAAAAAAAACACATATCAGGAATTCATGACATAGTTCTTGAAAATCAAGTAGATTTTCTTTTAGCACGATTTTTGTACATACGCAATGATTTAATCCATAACAATTAATCACAATTCCAAAAAGGTATTAGCCAATTAATTTCAAAATTATACTCTGGTTAATATAATCATCCATCCGTAAACGTCCACTGTTGGATATAGGCCTCACCACGAGAATGCCATTTGCAACGGTCCTATGCCACCTTCATCCAACGGTTAATATAATAGCAGACCCTAAAATCCTTAGTAATATTATAAATGCGAAAGTAACTCTGTCTGTCTGTCGCTCTTTCACGCCAAAACTACTGAACCGATCTAAATGAAATTTGGTACACAGGTGGTCTAGAGCCTGGTAAAGGACATGGGGTACTTTTTAATGCAAAAAAAAGGTTGTAAAGGAGATGAAAGGTTGTAAGAAAGTATCGTCATTTTTAAAGTCAGAACCTTGAAACTAATTTTTATGCTATTGATTAGATATAAATAAATATGATATTTTTTTTTTAAACTGTATCCATAAGGGGTAAAACAAAAATAGGGGATGAAAAACTTTAGGAAAGTTACCTTTTACGCGGGCGAAGCCGTGGGCAGAAGCTAGTATTGCATAAATTGGCTATGCTATCAATCTCATTAGATTGATAGATTTGGAACTTTAACGTAGCCTTCGATAGATTAAGTCAAACTTAGCTATATGTCATATTATTAAATTAAAGCGGCTACGAATACTACCAACCCTTACTTTGCTCAATAATGTCGTAAAAGATGGCTAAGAGCTTTATATAAACCTGGGCCAACTGTATCTGATGCCGTTTGGTCAACAATTACATTCCCAAGGAAAGTTGACTTCAGACAAGCGGCCGGTCATAAAACTATTGCCAATACCTTTTGTAATATGTACGAGTACATATTGTATCGACCACAAGTAATTGGGATAAGAGCAGGAGATGATATTATTATATTGAACTACATCTACTAGTTATTCGTGTGGTGACGGAGTAAGAATCTCACGGGACCCACGGCTGAATTGTAATTCACCACCCCCTATCTTACCCGTATGATCGTAAGAGACGACTAAGGGATATAAAACACATATAACATATATACAAGATAAGAAAAACTCTAAATAAAACCCTATACCAACACGTTTGACTAGTACGGTATAGTAGGTAAATTTCCCTCTCATTACGGAGGAGGCCCGAGCCCAACAGTGGAACCTATATGGGCTGTAATGATGATAATGATATCTAATAGTGGCAGGACCACGCTGTTGACAATTTCTGTCTACAGCCGCGGGCCGGTCCGTCCCAGGTACCATACTCTTGAGAAAATTAACGCCTGATGTGCCTCATTCAACAAGAGAGAGAGAGAGGCGGAAACCCAACTTTCTCGGTAAGTTTGAGGTTTTTAGTTGTAGGCAGTGGCATAGCTGTACGTCTATTATTCCAAAACTCCTTGAGCGGCAATAACACTTACCATCAGGTATGTTGCTTGCTCGTTTGCCACAATAAGCAATAATACAAAACATTTTTATTTGTATTTAAATAAATACAGTATTTTCTATTCCATAAAAGTGATTTAAATATTTAATCATTTAAGTATGTTAATTTAAAAGTCCTTTGTAGGTAATAAGATAAATCTACAACGTTCAGAAATACAAACTCATTGTTTTAAACTCTTACTTTTAACCAAACGGATTATGAATTGTGTAAAATACCACATTTAATTTTTTTTTTTTTGGTTTCTATCACGTTTATATATTTTTTTTCATAAAAAATATTTAAATTTCACACATTTATTATTTAAATTTTATTATTTAAATTTCACGTAATAGAGGAAGTTTTTTGCCATCTTTAAAATTATCATCTCAGCTCTTATATGTTCCACTATTGGGCTAAGGCCTCCTACGTAATGGGAGAGAAATGACTGAATGACTGCACAGATAGTGTAGTGGTTAAGATACTGACCTTCAATTCCAGTGCCGTGACTTCGATTCCCGCACAGGAAAATAGTTTGTGCGGTCCATAAAGTATTGTTCTGAGTCTGGATGAAAAAAAAATACCAACTATACCACGCTGGTTAAGACGTGTTGGTATACGCTTTTGTTTCAAGTTTCCCTTCTCTTGCATAGATGTTATATGCGTTTTATATCCCTTAGTCGTCTGTTACGATCACTTGCGGTTAAGATAGGGGGTGGTGATTTGTATTCTCATTCCATCACCACATAGATAATCATATCACACCTCATATCATACATCTATTGAATGCAGTTTAAGATTCAATTACCTAATGTAATATTCATGATGGATGAACTAAATAGCATTTTAGGCGAAGGATTTGATTTTTTTTAAGTCTTGAATCTTATTCGGCGTTTCGTATTCATCTACTTATACTAAGATACAAGCAATCTAGCTACATAGGATTTTGAAAGGTATCATCATTCTCCTACTCTTATCCCAATTACTTGGGGTCGATATAATATGTACTCTTCTTTCATAGTACATATTGTAAAAGTTATTGGCAATAGTTTTATGACCGGCCGCCTGCCAGATCTTCCTTGGGAATGCAATTGTTGACCAAACGGCATCAGATGGAGTTGCCCCAGGTTGTTATAAGGCTCTTAGTCGTCTTTTACGACGTCCACGAGCAAAGTAAGGGTTGGTAGTATTCGCAGCCGCTACCACACAGCGAGATTTCTTAAAGGTATGTTTCTTTAAATAAAATCCGAAATAATATGCATAGATATTGTGTGATAAGCCATTGAAAATTATTTTCCTATTTAATGACGAAAATGTTTATTTATTTTTTGTTTATTATTATATTTTGCCAGTGGTGTGCACATACATACATACATATCATCACGCCATATCCCTTGCAGGGTAGGCAGAGAGGATAGAGTGCCAGAGAACTCCATCCTTGCATACTTCACTCACTTCCTCAACATTCATAATTCTCTTCATATACGCTCGCTGGTTTCGGAGACTCTTGACTCCACCTTCCTTCAGTACATGACCGATCTGGTCTAGGTAGATGAGTCTCGGTCTACCCCGGTACCTACATCCTTGCACTTTCGCATTGTATATCTTCTTAACTAGACGTTCGTTCGGCATTTTTTTTATTTATTGTTTTGTTTATTATTAAACTTTGCCAGTAGTGTGCTAACCCATATTCGCCTGATAATCCCTTGTCTACCTGATACATTGTATTATCAATCTTCATGCTAATTGAAAGATCCACAAGGGACACAGCGAAAGGGCTACAAGAAGCTATCCCGTTAAGTAACATTTTATTCCATAAATATTTCCCTTATTTTATAATTTAAATTAAAACCTTAGGAAATAAAGCTATATGACATGTATTATCACGTTTGTATTTTGTCAGTACTCCCGCAAACATGAACGCTAAATTGCATTCAAAATATCGTGCAAAACAGAAATCAAATACAAACGCGATATAATCCATACTTATCCGTGTGGTGACGGAGTAAGAATACAATTCACCGCCCCTTATCTTACCCGTGGGTGGGGGATCTTAAAAGACGACTAAGGAATATAAAACACGTATAACATCTATGCAAGAGAGGGAAAACTCGAAACAAAACCCTATACCAACACGTCTGACCAGCGTGGTATAGTAGGTTAATTTCCTTCCTATTACGGAGGAGGCCCGAGCCTAACAGTGATGATGATAATTTATACAAATTTTATTGTGAAGAAAACCTGTGACAGATAGCTGGACATGTAAGAGTTGGAGAAGAAGGAAAGATAATATTTGAGATTTGAGTAATGATCCCCTTGTATCATGAGTTGCTAACCCACATCATTCTTGTTCCACAAATATCTTTTCGGTTTCGTTGTAATTTGTGTCTATTAACAATAACATCATGAATATTTTTGTGGCAGAAGCATTTTTTTATTTAATGCTATGTCGTTATATAACAAAAAGAAATAATTTTAACAACACATAAAAAAAAAAACTAACTTCAACTAGCAACTAGTGGACTAAATTGAAATGGGGCCACATGGGAAGAACCAGGTTTTGAATAAAAAAAGAATCATGAAAATTATATAAAAAAATTATGCAAAGTACACATATCAGAAGTAAAACTTTGGCAAACTAATTTTTAAATCTCATTCACATACATCAACCAAAAGCGTATATTCTCTCTTTCTCTCCCGCTCGTGTCGCGTTTCATCTGTAAAAATTTTACCTCCGTGCGCGCAAAAAAGTTTCACTTCAAAATAAATATGGCGCGTAACGGAAAATGTGACTTAGAAATAAAGATGGCATATTACAGAAAAATGTTACAATTTCTTTTCTCCCATACGTCGATAAAAAAGTCTCAGTTAAAAAAAAAACAAAAACAGTCTAATTGAGAACCTCCTTCTTTTTTAAAGTCAATTAAAAATATTCTTAAACTTTCATTATAGCATTCCTCAAAACCATATAAATAAATATGTAACACTTCAATCCTAAAATTGAATATGTAAGCGTAATATCTGACCCAAAAAACGGGCGTCTATCTTCAGTTAGAGAGTCAATTGTTTATAAATGGAAAATCGCTTGGACCCTTCTTACGTATTTCTGCGTTTATGGAGTCCTGCCTGACTTGTGTTATTGGGAAATGTCGATTCAATATACTCAAGATTCAATAAAACTACCACAACAAGTCCTATATATATTCAAATTTATGACATTACATTGTTTTGAGAAAATTGAATTCTCAAATACTCTGATGAAGAATTTAAAATTGTTATACAACTTCAAAATTGAATTCTCATGTGGTAAAATAGAATACGATTTTGTTTTTATTGCTCTTGGTGGCAAAGGAGCAAGCAGGATACCTGATGGTAAGTGTTACTGCTGCCCATGGACCTCTGCAATACCAAAGGTATAGCTAGGTCACTGCCTACCAATAAAAACTCCAAACCCACCCGGAAACTTGGGCTGCCGACTTTCTCGCTCACCGAATGAAGCACAGTAGCACATTGCCACTACTCATACGTCGATTTTCTAACCAGCTTATGTCTATAGACAGAAAACTGTCAATAGCTTTTTTGTGACTTAGTTGTTAGCCTCAGATGGCTATGACAACTTTACCCGGACTGTGACAACTTTACTGGACCGTTTCGTAATAAAAATCCCAAACTCACTCAAAAAGTTGGGCTTTCGGCTCTCTCGCTCACCAAACAAAGTACAGCAGCAGATTGTAACTGCTCAGGCGTTAATTTTCTGCGAGAATGTGGTACTACCCCGGCCCGCGGCTGTAGACAGTAAACTATCAACAGTGCGGTCCTTACCACTATTAACATAATACATTACGCCACAACTGTGTGGTAGCGGCTAAGAATACTACCAACCCTTACTTTGCTCGTGGATGTCGTAAAAGATGACTAAGAGCCTTATAAATGACCTGGGCCAACTCCATCTGATGCCGTTAGGTCAACAATTATATTTCCAAGGAGAGTTGACGTCTGGCAGGCGGCTGGTCATAAAACTTTTGCCAATAACTTTTAAAAATATCTACTATGAAATAAGAGTACATATTGTATCGACCCCAAGTAATTGGGATAAGAGTAGGAGAATGATGATGATTACGCCACACGAGGTGGACAGAAATAACTTGTTATATCTAAAATGTGATTCTTTTCATAGGCATAACATGTTACACCTGTATATCTCATCCGTGTAGTAACGAAGTAAAAAATATAATTCACCAGCCCCTATCTTATCTGTAAGTATCGTAAAAGGCGACTAAGGAAATATAGGAATACAGTTGAATGAAAACTCAAAAGGAAACCTTATAAAATCTAATCAGCGTTGTATAGTAGGTCAATTTCCCTCTTATTGTGGAGAAGGCTCGAGCCCAGCTGTGGGGCTTATATGAGCCAACGATTGTCATACATTTTCGTGTAGTGTGAGGATAAAATTACAATATGTCGCCATCATTTCCTTGCCAGAGAGAGAGAGAGAAAAGAAATTTTAAAAACACCAGGGAAATGGGCATTCCTCTGAAACTCATATTATTGCAAGTTCAAGGAAACTTTTCATGAAGTTATGATGAGCAGTGACAAAAAATCCAGATTTGTAATTCCTGATGTTAAATTAAATTTTGTTAGAAAGATTATTATTATGAGACATATTTAATCCATAAACATATAGAATAGGTTTAAAGAATGAAAACGAATAAAAAAGAATTTAATACATATTTTTGTTTGTCGAAAATCTTAAAGATTATATAGGAACCTCAACAAACAGATAATGTACGATACGCCACGGAAGTAATATAAAAAGTTTATAAAGTAAGACGCAAACTACCTATCAACTTAATAGACAGATATGAACGCAACGATGAAAATGAAAAAAAAAAAAGAAGAATCTGGCAATATTAGATAAGTTTCTTACGGGTATAAAAGTGTACTTATTTTGATCACTTTTTACTGGAATTAGTCATTTTCATTTACTTGGTTGTTGCCCGAATATAAAACGTTTTTTTTTTGAAGTTCCAAAATAACTATTAAGTAATCCATGCCTGGGAGCTTTTGACTTAATAAACCATAAAGGCATTTTGCCGCCACCCGCTTTTAAACTGATAGCATTAAAGATGGCTGAGCCTCGTTAAAGCTTACCAAACGGAAAACGAATGCCTGACTTACAAATTTAGTTTAATAAATGTCCAACAGAGGGACTTCTGTGAAAAAGAAATAAAATTTACATATTTCGCATTGATTTACAATGAAATGGTAGTAGTATTTTATCAAATTTAGAAAATTAGTTAGGTTTTTAGTAGTAGTAAAGCCACATAGTTTTATTTTCTATAACCGCGGCCAGGTCAGTCCAGTGAAACAACGCACATTACAACACTTTTACAGAAAATCGACATCTGACCATAATAATATTTCACCAGCGTACTAATATCTCTTAATTGTCTTTTTCAACACCCTTAGAGAATAGAGAAGGTGATGAATTTTATTTCTACTCCGTCACTAATTAGAAAACAAAGTCATTCATATGAAAAACTAGACAAGCGTTATTTTTGTATGTATGAACTTTTAACCTTTGCACGTAGGATATGTTATATGCGTAGTTTTAAAACCCCGCCCGCTGTTTCAAATAATAATTAATTCAGCACGTTGGTATCCAGGTAGAATGCCAATGGAGGGTATGTTTCGGTTTATGAAGCAACCCGAATACGTGGTGAATAGTTAAGAATATGGAACATTGCAAATGTTAAAGCAACAAGAAGTGGTTGTTTGATAAAATTTAATATTTATTTGAATAAATAATTATACCTATTTGATGTTTTTGCAAATATTACGTACTACATATTATGAAACTCTTATTTCATCATCATCATTATCATCATCATCACAGCCCATATATGTCCCACTGTTGGGCTCGGGCCTCCTCCCTAATGGGGAGTGAAATTAACCTACTATACCGCGCTGGTCAAACGTGTTGGTATAGGGTTTTGTTTCGAGTTTTTCTTCTCTTGTATAGATGTTATAGATATGCGTTTTATATCCCTTATTCGTGAATTGTATTCTTACTCCGTCACCACACGGAGACTTATTTCATAACATAGTCTTTTAGTACTTTCTTTCGTTTCTTTATATCAACACGTCTGACTAGCGTGCAAAAGGTCAATTTCCCTCCCATTATGGAGGAGGCTCGAGCCCAACAGTGGGACATGAATGAGCTGAGATGATAACTATTTTCATTATGTACGATGGAAAAAGATACGTATTGAGTAAAGGGTTCATAAGGTAAATATTGCATCAACCCCAAATAATTAGGATAAAAGCCGGATAATGACGACTATACTTACTTCGGGTTGAGAGCCCTCAGCGCTCACCCACAGTCCGGGTAAAGTTGTCATAGTCATCTGAGGCTAACAACTACGACACATAAAAAAAAGCTATACTCACTCAAATAGTGACAGCTATAGAAAATGATATTTCACACCACAATTTACTGCCACTCTCAGTATCCATAGAAAAGCATATAACCAACCAGCCTTTGTAAAATTTCATTAGATAATATTTTTGAAGCATAAATTTTACTTAATTAACTTAACATGTTTCACACATACATTTGAAGGACATACATACATACATACATACATATCATCACGCCATATCCCTTGCAGGGTAGGCAGAGAGAACAGAGTGCCAGAGAACTCTATCTCTGCATACTTCACTCGCTTCCTCAACATTCATAATTCTCTTCATACACGCTCGCCGGTTTCGGAGACTCTTGACTTCACCTTCCTTCAGTACATGACCGATCTGGTCTAGGTAGGTTAGTCTCGGTCTCCCTCGATACCTACATCCTTCCACTTTCGCATTGTATATCTTCTTAACCAGGCGTTCGTTCGGCATTCTTTCCACATGTCCGAACCATCGGAGCATTCCCTTTCGCATCTTTACACCAATACTCTCTTTCATACCTACTCGCTCTCTTACGTCGTCGTTACGAATGCGGTCGGTCAGCCTAATTCCACAGATTTTCCGCAGAGATCGCATTTCGACCGCATTAATTTTACTATCATACTCTTTTCTGCATACCCAACTCTCGCTTCCATACAGTAATGTTGGGACAAGCACTGCGTTATGTATTGCTACACGTGCCTTCTGGCTGAGGTGGTGGCTGCCGAAAAGTTGCCCCAACGCTCCGTTCACTCTATTTCCCGCATTCACTCTTCGCTCTATATCAGTGGTGTACCTTCCATCTCGGCTAAATCCACATCCAAGATATACAAATTCATCCACTTGCTCTAGTACATCATTACCTATTGTTACTCTTACATCTGTTCTGGTTTTATCTCTTTCAAAGACCATTATTTTGGTTTTGCTCACATTCACGCGTAGACCCCTTTTCTTACAATCTTCTGTCATTGTGTCGACTAGGGTCTGCAGGTCAGTCGCTGACTGTGCCAGCAGGACTGCATCATCTGCATAAAGCAGAGCAGTGACCACTGAGTCGCCCATCTGGACTCCCACATTCATATCGTTCAACCTTTGAAGGACATGCGTGAAATAAAACATTTATATCTAATAAATGTTATTATTATTTAAAAAGTCTGGTAATATTTCATCAGATAATGTGGTAATAGAGTCCCAGGTGGATGTTACGACTGTTATATTTGGAAGTACCAGGATTATGATAGTAATCTTAATTCATTTTTGATAACATTAGAATTCCTTCTAATATGACTTATATTAATTTAGCTTTATATAATATTGACAATATTGCATGAAAGAAGAAAGAAAGAAAATTATTTTATTTTACTAACTTAAATATTGCTGAAACTATGAATTAATTGTCCATGTGTTGACGGAATAAGAATACCATTCACTACCCCCTATCTTATACGTGGTTGATCGTAAGAGGAAAACGCAACTTAGGGATATAAAAAACATATAATATCTATGCAAGAGAAATGAAAACTCAAAACAAAATTCTCTACTAACACGCGATATAGTAGGTTAATTTCCCTTCCATTATGGAGGCAGCAGGCTCGAGCCCATTAGTGGAATATATATGACTCGAGCCTCCAGCAACAATGGAAGGGAAATTTATTATATCACATTGGTCAGTCAAATTAACATAGGGTTTCATTTCAAAGTTTCCTTATATGCATATTACATCCCGTTGTCGTCTTTTACGACACTCAAGGGCAGGATAGGGGGTGGTGAATTGAATTCTTATTCCGTCACTATATGGAAAAGTGTGAGCAGGTTGCAAGCATCAATAGATTGACGGACGAGTTATCCTTTCAGAGGTTATGTTCTGGATACACTCCATCCGAATCATTCCGCGCCACGGAAGTTCGGCTTCCGTCTCCATAACCTTACTATTTCGGGTAATAAAATATAAAATAGTCTCGAGACTATAAAGAATAGTATTCAACATCTTCAAATAACAAAAACTACTTATATCTCAACAGCAATATTTTAACTGAACATGCGACACGCAATCTTGGCACACGAGTAGTCCTGTAGGTATTCACGCGGTTAGAAGCGCTCAAACTCCTCTCAGGGGGCCTCCGTGAAAAACAAGTCGCGTGACGTGTAATTAAGTTGTTAAGATTGTATTACATAGCACAACACACTATAATATATAGCTTTACTATAAAATGGGGACGAAATAGGTCAAAGAGCAATAAACTAACTATAGCAAGGAGAAGTGTTCTCTAAATCATAAAGGCTTTTAGTTTTTGAAGTGAAATTTTCTTTGTGTGTGTATGTAAGATATAAGCTATATTATATTCTATCTTTGCTTGGACTAATCCCACCAGAAATTCCACTATTGTAACGCCTATAAGTTAGAATTCGCAATGGTCTCCATAAAATCCACCGAGATTTGAGGCAATTCCAGGAGATACTTTTAATTGTATTGGAACCCGCAACAAATTTAATTAGAAAAAGGTTAAAGAGAATGAATTGGAAAGAATGATTGGCACTTCTCTCCTAGGCAATGCAATCAGGCACTACTAGTCAACCAATAAGTAAAGGGATGTACAGCTACGATAAGCGCAGCATTGCTGCACCACAGATACAGAAGAGCTTAATGGGGCCTATATTTAGTCTTGAGATTGATTGTTCCAGTATGTATGTGCAGAAACGCCTGAATACCAATAATGGGAATACGAGTTTAAAAACATAATTTAATAATTATTATTTATTTATTACCATAATTTACTTTTATAACCAGGGCTTGGACTACAAAATGGTCAACCTTCAACCACACTTTCTCTAACCTATTGCAGATGCATGGGGAAAATAGATAAAGAACGGCCTTTCGATAACGCATCCCATCTTTCTTGCCTTTCGGTTCAAACCTATTCGTGGACAACAGATTGTGACGCAAATAAGCTAGCGATTTTATTACGGTCTGCCTATCTCATAACTGTACATCCTCTTTTTATTAGTCAATTCTGCTGTATATCTCTCGTTTTGCATAGGAAGTGTAATTTACCAACTCCTCTTGTTTTAGTAAAATATATTGTCGGTCGCAAGATAATTAAAGCTGTTTCCCTGGGATTCCCTGAACGTCAAACCTCAGTGTCAAATATGAAGATCATTGTAGTTCTAGACTAAAGCTTAGTAATATTCGTAGCGGGCACCACACACCACATTTTATATAAAAAAGTAACAGGAATATATAAGCTTTATTATTTTAGCACCCATGATCTGAATTCATAAAATGTAATAATATCAAATATTCTTTAACCAAAATATTATTATATTCTATCGCGTTTGTATTTGATTTTTAATTTTTCTAAAATTGTAAATTGCCACTATAATAATTATAAATTAAATGCTTTAATAATAACAGATCATAAACAATACAAAATTGTATATATAGAATCGTTTTCTTTTTGTACTGGCAATGAATTTGTATTAATTTGTATTGAAAATGTGGGTTAAAATTTAATATCTTATAGGGTAGATATAAATTTCTGTAATAACAATGACATATTGGACGTAAGACACCTTAGTCCTCCCGTGACCATGATCACAGTAAAGTGTTCGAAACGTCGGAAAATTAAAAACCAAATACAAACGCGATAGAATCCGTTAAAGTAGTTTTATTACAAACAAAATATTAAAAACTTAATTTCACAAGAGATCATATCTCAACACACCATTCAACTAGAACGAATTTTTTTTGTTCGTTAACGAGCTTCTCAAGATCAGCTCTGTTTATCTAAAATGTATTTTGATATTCGTCGGAGATGAGAAAGCAGGCATCCCATTACCGGGTGCTTTTCTAAATGATACCATAACAAGGTATTCGAAGCTCGAAGCCCTTAGGATTACTTCGAAACGAGAATGTAGAAAGATATTGCAAATATGTTGGAACTTTTTGGAAGTATAATAAACTTTCATTTTTATATATCTATATTAAATATAATATAAATATATTTAAAGATGGTTGCTTGAATCATCAAAGCCGAGTCGAAACTATTGAAATTAAAAAAAAAACGTGTCCGTCTCGGGACGACCGACAGAAGTGCTAAAATAATAAGCTAATCTAAGTTGAACTATTTAATATTGAAATTGTTTAACTTGTGAAAAGCTTAGGTTATTACTTAAATTGTATGTATATTAATACACTATAATGTAAGGAAAGGTTATCTATTAATAAAATTTTATAACATTACGTCTTAATACGGCTAGCGCTGTGGGTTAAAGTGAGAGAGGAGGAGCCCGCCTACGGCTACCGTATGCGTGTGAGAAAGGGAAGTCGGACAGACTGGCGCGGTTACGCGTTACGTAACGAAGCGGATTACCCTTTTTTTTGCACATTATCATCATCACAGCCCATAAATGTCTCACTGTTGGGCTCGTGCCTCCTCCGTAATGGGACAGAAAATTAAACCACTATTCCGCGCTGGTCAGACGTGTTGGTATAGGATTTTGTTTCGAGTTTTCTTTCTCTCGCATAGATGTTATATGCGTTTTATATCCCTAAGTCGTCTCGTACGTTCACCCACGGGTAAGATATAGGGTGGTGAATAGTAATTCTTACTCCGTCACCACACGGAAAAAAAAATATTAACATACTCCACGTTATTTAAAAGTGATTTTTTTATATTGCTTTTGGTGGCTAACAAGCAAGCAGCACATCTGATGATAACGATGTTACTGCCGCCTGTGGACCTTTGCGATATCAGAGGTACAGTTAGACCATAGCTTACCTATGAAAATCTCAAATCCACCCATAAAATTAGGCTTTCGGCTCTTTTGCTCTCTGGCTCACCGAATCGCACATTACCACTACTCAGACGTCGATCTTCTGCGAGAGTGTGGTACTACCCCGGACGGACCGACCCGCGGCTATAGACAGAGAACTGTCAACAGTGTAGACCTACCACTATGATCAATAAATAATTAAAATCATCATCATCATCACAGCCAATATATGTCCCACTGTTGAGTTCGGGCCTCCTCCGTAATGTGAGGGAAATTAACCTACTATACCACGCTGGTCAGACGTGTTGGTATAGGGTTTTGTTTCGAGTTTTCCTTCTCTTGCATAGATGTTATATGCTTTTTAATTATTTTTTTTTTATATATCCCTTAGTCGTCTCTTACGATCACCCACGGGTAAGATAGGGTGTGGTGAATAGTATTCTTACTCCGTCACCACACGGATATAATATAATAATTAATATAATAATTAAAAAGTTTCCTTGTAATACCAAAGCTTTAATTCTATCGTGTATTTTACAAAACACCCTTTCTTTCTATTACATCTTGTTTTTGTTCGTAGGTAATCTTAGACTTTTTGAGCAAGAAAATTTATATTCTTAACTTTACTAACAAGTAACCTAAGTATTTTAAAAGTAAACATAGTTACCAACATCTGCATGTTACTAAGTTATAAGGTGACTCAATGTGGTTCAAAGTAAAAATTAATACCTTTAAAACACGTCACATATTATTTTTTTTTAATTGACTTTGTTGTGGGTTGTCGCGACATCAAGAAATCAAGAAATTTATTTGTCATTTTTATTTCGTTTATGCTCTTGTAGCGGAATATGAATTTTCAAGATTTCATTGAGAATTCTATGGAGTCATCAGCCTATAAAGATTTTTTTAAAGACTACACTAAAGAAATAAATCTTGTATTGTGGGGGACTTTAGAAACATGCAATTAACGCAGACAAATTACACACAAACTCAGAACAACACTTTTTGGGTCGCACTAAGTATTGTCCTGCGTGGGATTTGAAACCACGACTACTGGCACGGAAGATCGGTGTCTTAACCACTACGCCATTGGTGCAGTCAGTCATTATTCGACATATGTACAGTTGGGCCTGGATATCCTAACTATACACACTATTAGTTTTTGGCTAAATAGTCAATTTTGATTCAAATCTTTTGCAGCACATGGAAGGGAAGTAGATCTTATTCTTATTCTTAGAGGAAGTGGATCTTTTCCAATTTCTCCTATTTTTTTTTTTTTTTTTTTTATTATGAGTATGTTATACCACAGACTTTTTGTCCGTGCTCTTTTTATATTTAATTTAATTGTTATGGTGGTTTGTTTATAAAATTAATGTTCTTGAAGTGGCTTTATTACAATTGGATAAAGCTTGAAGAGCGCAATTAATGTGTCATAGATGTTGAGCGACAACATGTCTTTTAGGGTTTCTTCTTGGCGCTGGTGGTCTTGTTGTTGGTGAAACCCTTCTATTTGTAGATGTTTCTGTCCTCTGTGATGTTGTGATGATGATAATAATGTCTGTGACGTTTTATTTTGTGTGACTTTGGAAGTCTATGTCTAGGTTGATGGTAATTGACTCCACGCTTGTGTTGGCTTTAGTTTAATGGGGTAGTAGACCAAGCTCTTTCATTACCCTTTCGTCTCTATGTTTTACCGCCATCTTCTTGACGTATTCCAGTATAGTACCAGAATCCTGATCTATGGACTTCCTCATGAGTTTCCAGATGGCATCTTCACGGGTGTCTGTGTAGTAAGTGCAGGATCTGGTATGCCTGGAGATGGCGACCACGGCGTGTTGTATGCTGTTATGTAACTTTTGCACCGAGTCTCTAGTCTGAATTATGATGACGTTAGGTGCGCCGAGTCCCTGTGCCTCGTGGATGGTTCGCATTTCGGAGCCCTCACCGGTGCCGTATCCCTTTTCCTTGAAGCTTTCTTTCTCTGCCTGGGTGTGTGACAGGTATAGAGTCTCGGGAAGGTCGGGTGGTATGACGGCGTCGGTGTATTTGTATATGTTCAGGGATTTTATGATCTTATTTGACGAGTATATGCCATTGTAGTTGTTCTGGAGGGCATATGCTACGTCCATGGGGCACCGATGCGTACACAGCAGTTCTTGTGTTGCCGATGGTGTGGTCAGAGGCTTGTCATGTCTCATTTTGAATAGGTTGTCCCGATCTATGAATGGGATTTGGTTTGTATCTCCAATGAGGAGGAGTTCTTTGGCCTTGACAGTTCGCATTAATAAGACTACGGAGCCGAAGTGATTTATGAGCGCTTCATCTATGATTAGCCGGTGAAGCGCTTGGTTTTTGTTCGTTCTGACTCCGTTTGTCAGAGCTGATGCTACTGTGTAGACGTTCTTGGCCGCCTTTTCCCCCATGCGTTGGGTAATCCTATTCTTTAGATCGTCTTTTGCTTTGAGCAGTGATGTTAAAACGACGTCGTGTGCGGGGTTGAAGTTTTCCACAATCCAGGTTGATTTGCCGCATCCGGGCACTCCGTTTACCAGGGTGATCTTGTCTGGTAAGTCCCATGTACTCGCTTCCAGATCTCTGGCTCGTTTTAGAATTTTCTCTGTGAGCCAGATTTCAGTGAATTTCGCAGTGACTACAATGGGGTCGTGTTCCGGGGTGTGGAATGTTATTCTACCGTTTTCCTTTGTGGCTTCTTCATCGATGTCTATGAAGCCTCCGGTGGCACTAAACGCGGCCATGTGGGTTGAGATGGGTTTACCCACCATGACCTCGCCTGTTTGGTTGTTGTAAACGTTGGCCTCTTCTTCCTCGAGTCTGACTTTCAGCAACCCTTCGCTTTGATAGTGGTAGGCTTCGAGTATCTTGCTGGCGGTCAGGGCTTTGATAACTATTGTGCCTTCTAAAATGGCCTTGTATTCGAGGAAGGCATTCATATATAGGTCCAACGTTGTGTTCACCGGTCGGTAGTTTGGTGGTTTCACTATTCCTTTGTCGGCGTTTGTGCTTAGTTGTGGTTCTTTTTCTTTATCGATTGGGCGTTCTTTTCTAGTAAAAGCCTCGAGTGCAGATGCCAGTCGCTTACTGCTTTTTTCTTCGCCGTGTTTTTTGGTGATTTCTCCTATTTAACTTTTCTATTTAAATTTGTTGTACCTCAAAAAAATTAAAAACATTTTCCGGAAATGCCTAAGGGTTATTTTGGTACTTGGTCTCTCATCTTAGAAGATCATTGTGGGTTTTGGCTTACAGTTTTTACAATGGTGGAAGTGTATAGATTTGTTTTAAAATAAAATATAATGACGATATTTCTTAATCACTACCTTTGAAAGGCAGCTTATCGATCGCTATTGGCGTTATATGCTGCCTAAAAGAATGCCGCTTTCAATTTTCTTGTTTGTTACCAGCTTTTATGACTCTCATAAAAAACCAAGGGGTGATGATATATTGTACTCTTAACCTATTACCACAAAATACCCATTCATTCTATTCCTACATCAGGACATCAGTCCTAATACGGGGTGTAAGCAGGTATAATTATTATCACTATAGGAAAATTGACAGTTTGGTAAAGTATCTGATTTCGCAAAGAGATTTGTGTAATAGTTGATCTGAAAAGTAAATTATTGCCCTTTTTCTCATATAGATAATTTCTAGTTATTCATTCTCTTAAATTGTAAAAAATAATGTTTTTAAAACGAAAAATACAGTAATTATTAAGGCTTTTGTTATATTTGGTTTTTAATTTCTTCATAGTGAATGAATCTGATCTTACTGAAACTAATTTTATTCAGTACTTGTTTTTTTTGGCGGTGAGCTATGCAATGCTCACACTGCCTCTGTCCGGTGCGACAGAAAGAAGCGCGTACGACCCCATAGACCTGCCCTACATGTAGCTCTCGACGCCGTGCCAGTGGGCCACCCGAACCCGATCCTTGTCAACGGCGGTGTACCCTCACGGGTATTCTCTCGAGTCGATGCCCTGGCAGTTTTTGCCATCAAGGCATCGTCCTCACGCGGGCCTCGCTCCGGGCGACATCGGACGTTATAATGTTTTTCAAAATAAAAATGATTAAAAATTGAAATAGGTAAACAGTTCTGCAAAAAGATTTGTTTTTTAAAAACCACCAACCAGGTGTGTACAAGTGCAAGGTGCACTAAGTATATAATCCCTATATTGCGTGGGACTTTACAAACATATAATTAACGCAGACAAATTACATCCAGACTCAGAACACCACTTTGTGGATCGCACAAAGTATTGTCCTGCGTGGGAATCAAACCCATGGCACGAAAGATCGGTATCTTAACCCTTACGCCATCTGTGCAGTCGAAAGTGAAAATTAAGTGTACAAACAGTTGTTTTTACATTAATATTTTTTCTTATTTACACGTGCCAACCCTTAGTCGTGGCAAATGTTTTTTACAAAGAGTTACCTAATTAATTTAAACGCAAAAGTTTCTATGAACAAGCTAGGGGGAGAAGGTCATCGGCATGATTTTATAATTGCCACAGTAACTTTCATTTTCAACATTAATTGTATATAACATGTAAACCCTGGAATAAACTACCCCCATTATATAAATAATCGGAAGCCCACCTGGTGGGGCGTTGTTTCTTTATTTTTTATTATAAGCTATTGTTTCATATATTTCTTTTCTTCCAATGGGTAAAGAAGCTTAACTTTGAAACCAATACTACGAAAAACTAAGGCGTGTAAAAATTATTAATCTATAGTACTATTAAAAAGTCTTTTCCGTGTGGTGGCAATATTTTGTAATCGTCAAACGTTCTACACAAGCGCTATAGTTATAACAACTGATGAGATAACAAAAAAAAATATTAGCACTGTTGTTATGAGACGACGTAAATTTTACAGACAAAGTTATAAGACTTAATATATAAGTAATCAAAGCACCCATTTTGACATATTTAGTTAATGCTCGTTAACATAGAGGAAAACAAATTCAAAAATGTTGTATTAAGCTTTAATGTTGATGCATTATTATGAAAGAAATTTCATAAACATAACACTTCAAAACGATAGATAGATAATGATAGATAGTCGATAAGAACATGAAGATATCCATATTATCTATTATAACTGTATTGTTGTGCGGTAGCGGCTACGGATACTACCAACCCTTACTTAGCTCGTGGATGTCGTAAAAGACGACTAAGAGCCTTATAACGACTTGGATCAACTCTATCTGATGCCGTTTGGTCAACAATTACATTCCCAGGGAGGGTTGACGTCTGGCAGGCGACCGGTAATAAAACAATTGCCTTTGCAATATGTAGGAAGAGGGGTACATATTGCGTCGACACCAAGTAATTGGGACAAGAGTAGGAGAATGATGATGATGATATCCATTACAACTGTAGTCTAATAGCTTTAAAGGGCATATTAATCATAATCTTACAGTAATTAGCTATCCAACCATACATTGATCCACTCGGTAGGATCTAGGACGCCAATTTAGTCCTTAATTATATGCATTAAGTGTCATTAACGGTAGTGAAACACTAATAAAATTATGCCTATGGGAAATCAAGCTGAAAGCGCTTTTAGTGCGGAGAGTGTCATATTATAAGTGGTATTTATGAGAGAAATAATAGGGTATAATATGGGGTATAATAATATATTACGCTGTATGGTTTGTTAATAAATAAATAAGTGTTATTTAAAATTTTATTAAAACAATTATTATGGCTTTTATCACATTCTTTTTGTGAAGGCTGTGCTTACGAGACTATAAACGCTGAAAGTTTCAGATACTTCGGCACATTAATAATCTAATACGCTATAAAATACATAAAAAATGGTTTTAAACATAATTTTCTTTATTTTCATTTTCTTTTCATTTAAAGATGGACCATTAACGTGGATTCCACAACCCACCACATATTGTTTTTCCATTTATTTAACAAGAGACAAAGCAATACGGTACTGAGACCTTGCCTGATAGAAAATACAGAGACTTAGGCTGAGCCAAAGGCCTAAACCCTCAACTTCAAGTTGTCTGTAGCTATTGTATTTAAAAAGTCCATGAGCGGCAGTTAACACTTACCATCAGTGGGGCTGATTATGCGGTGGCCACTCAAAATAATGAAAATATTCATAATAATAATAATAATAAAGCTTTATTTATCCCTTACAAAATAAATTATTATAAATTCAAGTGACTTAAATGTATCTTCGTTAGTAGTGTTAGTATATTTCTTATTATTATTATGTTAGTATTTTTTAATTAATTTTTTTTTTTTTTTTATTTTTTTTTATTTGTTAATGTAAGGCCCGCTTTAGCGGTGAAAGCCTCCTCCAACTTATGCCAGCTTTCTCTATCTCGTGCCACTCTTGGCCAAAGTGGTCCGGCTACTTCTGCGATGTCATCGCTCCATCTTTTTAAAGGTCTGCCTCTTTTGCGCCTTTTATATGTTGGGTACCAGTTTGTAACAGTTTGTGACCATCTACTATCTGTTGTTCGTTGGGTATGGCCTGCCCATTTCCATTTAAGAGTCAGTACTTGTTTGACTACATCTTTTGCCTTAGTCCTTTGCCTGATATCTGAGCTTTTGATCCGATCCTTTAATTTTATATTCATGTAACTTCTTTCTATACCCCTTTGACATATTTTTATTTTATTTAGGTGCGCTTTTTTAAGTGGCCAAGTTTGACATGCATATGTCAAGCAGGGTGTCAGACATATATTCATTGCTTTAGTTTTAAGATGTATTGGTAGAGGTCCTTTAAATATTTCTTGCATTGACCAGTATTTATTCCACGTGTTCTTTATTCTTCTGTCTATTTCTTTCTCTGTACAAAATCTAAATGATATGAGGTGGCCAAGATATAATAATATATATAATAATAATGTCATCTGCAAACCTTAGATGTGATAGGTATCTACCGTTGATGTTTATGCCCATCTCTTTCCAATCCAGTTTTCTGAAGATAGATTCCAATACTGCAATAAATAACTTTGGTGATAAAGGGTCACCTTGTTTTACGCCTCGCTCTACTTGAAAAATTGGTCCTTTAGTTTCTAGTCGTATTCTAGTCATACTTTTCGCATATATTGTTTGAATTAACTCTATATAATTGCGTTCTATTCCTTGTTCCGTAAGTGCTATATTTTAATTGTATATATAACTCCCTGCTCCAAAGAACTGATCTTTGCTCCTTTAAAATCATACAATTAATGGACCCAAATTACACCGAGACTCGAAAGTACTATAATTTGATGGATAGCATCACGTATTCTCCTGTGAGAGAAGGAAAACTCGAAACAAAACCCTATACTAACACGTCTGACCAGCGTGGTATAGTAGATCAATTGCCCTTCCGCTATAGAGGAGGCTCGAGGCCAACGGTGGGACATATATGAGTTGTGATGATGATGATGATGATTTTCCTGCGTGGGAATCGTATCTGAAATTGATGTAATATATCAGTATCTTACCTACGCGTAGGTGGCAGACACTATATCCATATATGACTGCATAAATGGAGTAGTAGTTAAGGTGCCAGTGAAGCTGCCGGATCCACAGGTTCGATTCGCCGGATAATACTTTGTGAGATTCACAATTGTTGAGTCTGGGTGTAATTTGTGTCCGTTTAATTATATGTGAGTAAAGTCCCCCGCAATACAAGGATTATTGCCGTAGTGTAGAATGTTGTTGTTTACAAAAAAAAAAAAAAAGATAAGACGAAATTAAAAACTTGTTTCCGAGCGAAATATGAATGTAACACGTGGGACTTGAACCCACACTTAATGGAAATCCGATTCGTCCTACCACTTAGACATGTGTGAGCTGTCATATGACATTCAAATTTGCGGCTCGTATTATTTTGTTGTCTTTATGGTAGACGTGTGCCATATATCCGACAATGTTTACACATTATACAGATTTTAATACTCTAATTTATTCATCATTTTCCGTGTGGTGACGGTGTAAGAATACAATTCACCAACCCCTATCTTACCCGTGGGTGATCGTAAGAGACGGCTAAGGGATATAAAACGCATATAACAGCTATACAAGAGAAGGAAAACTTGAAAGCAAACCCTACACCAACACGTCTAACCAGAGTGGTATAGTAGATTAATTTCCCTCCCATCCCATTACGGAGGAGGCCCAAGCCCAACAGTGGGAGAGATATGAGCTGCGATGATGATGGGATGAATACTCTATCTTTGCAGTGAGAATTGTATTAAACGTCGACGAACTCGTGTCATTGTTTGTGGTGGTAAGCGTGGGTTCGAGTCTTGCGTCTGCCATTGATTTTTCGCTCGTAATCAAGTGACGGAAATAATATTCTGAATGTCCATTTAATATATGAAAAGATCATTAAGTATAAGGAAGGATGTAGGTACCGGGGGAGACCGAGACTAACCTACATAGATCAGATTGGTCGTACTGAAGGAAGATGGAGTCAAGAGTCTCCGAAACCGGCGAGCGTGTATGAAGAGAATTATGAATGTTGAGGAAGCGAGTGAAGTATGCAAGGATAGAGTTCTCTGGCACTCTGTTCTCTCTGCCTACCCTGCAAGGGATATGCCGTGATGATATGTATGTATGTAAAAAACCATTCGTAGTTATCTATATTTAGTACGAATATACAGGAGAAGTTTTGTTTGCCGAGTGAACGATAGGAACGGTTATTAATCAGATTGAATGAAACTTTACTTGGATTCGATTACTTAACTTTGTGTTGACTTATAGAAGATTTGCGGTTTCCGATGTGAGAAATAACGATTTATTACTTAATGGACTTGCAAAAATGAGACGACGGACTTTTTGGATTCTTATATATCTTTTATTTACTGTATGGTGGCGGTTATTTTTTTTTGTGTGACTTATTTGTTAGCCGCAGATGTCTATGACAACTTTAACCAGACTGTGAGTCAGCGCTGAAGGCTCTCAATCCGAAGGTGACAGCTATGAATACTATCACCCTTACATTGCTCGTAGGTGACTTAAACCTATACCAACACGTCTGACCAGCGTGGTATAGTAGGTCAATTTTTCTCCCATTACGGAGGAGGCCCGAGCCCAACAGTGGGACATATATGAGCTGTGATGATGATGATGAACGTGTCTCATTCATACAGGGACGCTTTTTTTTTTCTCGCAAAGTGGGACCATGGACGTGGTCGCGCCCCGGCAAATCGGCCCGGGGCGACGGAAGAGGCGGCGCGAAACCCCATGGATCCACCCTGCAAACACCTCTCTTCACCGTGCGAGCGGGCCCGATCGGTACCGGTACCCGATCTTTGTCTTCGGTGGATACATACATGGACCCCACCTTATGCGAAACTTATATCAATTACAGTTATGATTTCGGATATATTTTTTATCCTATAATTTCAACTACAGTTAAGGACCTTCTTAACATCTTTATTACAGATCGATGACTGTACAATATAAATCCTTACTAATATTATAAATGCGAAAGTAACTCTGTCTGTCTGTCTGTTTGTCGCTCTTTCACGTCAAACCTACTGAACCGATCTAAATGAAATTTGGTACACAGATAGTCTAAAGCCTGATAAAGAACATAGGCTACTTTTTAATGCAAAAAAAAGGTTGTAAAGGGGGATGAAAAGTTGTAAGGAAGTATCGTCATTTTTAAAGCCAGAAGCTTGAAACTTATTTTTAGGCTATTGATTAGATATAAATAAATATGACATTAACATGTTGTAAATATTTACCCTTAAGGGGTAAAATAAAAATAGGGGATGAAAAACTTTAACAAAGTAACCTTTTACGCGGGGGAAGCCGCAGGCAGAAGCTAGTATTAAATAAAATAAAGATTTTTTTAACTAAATTTTCGTCTATCTTTCTGTATATATATACTTATTGGATATAAAACGCATATAACATCTATGCGAGAGAAGGAAAACTCGAAACAAAACCCTATACCAACACGTCTGACCAGCACGGTATAGTTGGTTAATTTCCCTCCCATTACGGAGGAGGCCCGAGCCCAGCAGTGGGATATTTATAGTCTGTGATGATGATGATGACGTACGTATTCTACCGAATAATATAACAGCATTAAATATTCAAATCCCATAGAGGTGAAGCTGCTGTCACATCTAATTCTTGATACATTGAAAAGAAAAAGAATCGAGTTATTTATAATTCTATTTTTAGTCCCCTCTTAATGATATTAACCCATCTTGCTTTCATCGATTCACATAATATCCATGTTTTAAAAAGAACAAATATAAAAAAAAACAATAATATTCGGATGGTGACGGTAAGTATACAATTCACGACCTCTTAACCGTGGTTGATAGTAGAATACGATTAAAGGATACAATATTGACTGCACAGATGGCGTAGTGGTTAAGATACCGACCCTCCGTACCTGTGTCATAGGTTCGATTCCCACGCAGGACAATACTTTGTGCGATCCACAAAAATATTATTCTAAATCTGGGTGTATTTTTTCTGCGTTAATTGCATATTTTAAAGTCCCGCGCAATACAAAGATTATTTCCTTAGTGCCGGGTGGTGTTATTTAAAAAAATATATGCAAGAGAAGGTATACTCGAAATAAAACCCTATACCATCACATTTTACCAGCATGGTATCAAAGGTCAATTGTTCTCCTATTGTCAAAGAGATTCATGACCAGCTGTACGTAAATGAACCGCGATGAATGAACGAATGAATGATATCTAATGTTTATCCAAATATTACGAAATAAAATGCCATAAAATATGTTTTGCGATCTCTACGGAAAATCTGTGGAGTTAGGCTGATCGATCGTATTCGTAACGATGACGTTATAGAGCGAGTAGGTATGAAAGAGAGTATTGGTGTAAAGATGCGAAAGGGAATGCTTCGATGGTTCGGACATGTGGAAAGAATGTCGAACGAAGGTCTGGTTAAGAAGATATACAATGCGAAAGGGGAAGGATGTAGGTACCGGGGGAGACCGAGACTAACCTACCTAGACCAGATTGGTCACGTACTGAAGAAAGGTGGAGTCAAGAGTCTCCGAAACCGGCGAGCGTGTATGAAGAGAATTATGAATGTTGAGAAAGCGAGTGAAGTATGCAAGGATAGAGTTCTCTGGCACTCTGTTCTCTCTGCCTACCCTGCAAAGGACATGGCGTGATGTTATGTATTGTATGTAAAATATGTTTTTAATTTCATAAAAAAAAAACAACCATCTAATCATCATTGGCCACCATGTATAACAATTCGGCTCACGAATTAAACCCTCTCAACGGCTTGATTATTTCGTGACGTCATCCGCCTTGTTATCTGGTGACGTCAACGCATCAATTGTTTCATCATACTTCTAGATAGGTATTATATATTTATTGATTTTCTATACCCGTCGTAACTATATACCAGTGTAAATATAAATGTGGCGAATATGGCATTGCCATTTTTAGGAAGGCAAATACTAGCAGTCCAGATCCCAGTATTCTTCGATAGACTATGGTCAGTCTAAGTGTGAAGATTATAGCATCATTCCTCCAGTAAAGAAACCTATATCAAACAGTCAACGGCAATAAGCTGATGCACGGATGGATGAAACATTTTTATATATAAGTAGAATATGATTATTATCTCATCATCATCATCTCATACACGTCCCACTGTTGGGCTCGAGCCTCCTTCATAATGGGAGGGCTATTGACCTACTATACCATGTTGGTCAGACGTGTTGGTATAAGGTTTTGTTTCGAGTTTTCCTTCTCTCGCATAGATGTTATATGCGTTTTATATCTCTTAGTCGTCTCGTACGATCACCCACGGGTGAGATAGGGGGTGGTAAATTGTATTCTTACTCCGACACCACACGGACAATTATTATTATTATTATTTCATAGTGGATATATATATATATAGGATATATTTTTTTTTCTCATAACCTTTATCCAGTTGCTATGTGGTGGCGACTGCAAATACCAATAATGCTTTCATTGTTCGTTACGAAAAAGAAAAAAAAGACGACAAAGAATTTTACATTGACCTGTGCTAATTCCTTCTGATGCCGTCTGGTTAACAATTAAAGGAAGATTGAAGTCAGATAGGTGGTTGGTCATAAAATATTGGAAAAGTTTTTACAATACGATGGAAGAACAGTATATATTACACTGATCACAAGTTATTGGGATAAGAGCAGAATAATGATGGTGAAGAAAATCTGAAACGCGAGCGCTGTATTCTACCTGACAGTCCTTCTGTGTAAAAAGGTAACTAAGCTGGGCCAGGAGGGCAACGTTTTCGCTGACTTGCTCTAACGCTGGCGTATGTGCCTTTACAGACGTAGAATTCTGAAGCTGGTGCTTCTCTAGTCGAGGCCCCATATTATCAGAGTGAAGATTAGTTCGCCACCCATATAAAGGGCGATCGCGTGAAGATGATATCGCAGTGCTTGTTGCTAAAGCATCAATATAGGGACGTAACCCAACGAGAAATCCGTCGGATGGACAATCCAAGTCCAGAAATTACTGTGGTCCAGAAACTATCACCCACTATATAGACGAAAAGGCAAAAATAGGAACGTGGTGGATTATTGAGTTTAGGTTTCCCTTACGCTCTCCCAGGTAACTAGAGGACATGATAAGACAATAAGTGACGAAAACAGTCCTTAGAAAATTCGAAAATACTAACATATATATATCTTTCCGTCAGCCCATCGACGACCTTTGTTAGATGCAGGTGGCATAGAGCCTTTTTGAGTGGCATTCTCGTGGGGAGGCCTATGTCCAACAGTGGACATCTACGGGCTGTTGGATGGATGGATGACATTTAATATTATATGGTAATAAACGATAAAGTAATGACTCCAGAAATTTGTATAAACCCCATCAAAATAGCGCTAGAGGCCGTCTTAAGATTATAGAAGTTTCTACGCATATTTCATAGGCTGTTACGAGGTGTACAAAAATAATAGGTGACTGTTAAAGACTATTAATTAAATCTAAAATGAAACATTAACATTCTAGTCACTTGCAGGCAAACCTTTAATATCCGGTTACGATCTTCAATCCGGATAGACTGATCTGATTAGTTTCCGATTGCCCATCAATATTCATTCGAATACAACAAGAAGCTCTGTGAACAACTTCAACATATTTTTTTCTTTTTAAGATATAAACGGCAGAGGAATTCACAGCAATACAGATTGACAGATAAAAATAACATCCAGACTTAGAGCAATTCATTGTGTGCACGTAGATTTTATCTGCATTTGGATCGTACCCACGGCATTTAGTACTCAAACCAGTCATCTGTGCAGTCAGTGCAGTTAAACTATTACACGGAAACGGAAGTGGCGGTGACATATTTTATTCATTCAAATGGTAAACACCACAAAGGGGATTTTTGTTTAACATACATTATTAAAGACACTATTACTTATGGTGACAAACGAGTAAGCAGCCACACCTGATTGTAAGTTTTAATGCTGCTCATGGACCTTTGAAATACCAAAGATACAGCTAGGTTTATAAAACTCGATTACGAAGTGAAAAATGATGTCACAAGAGGGATTCGAACCCGCGCCTATTGGGATTCCGGCCCAATCATGCTGCCACTACACCACCGTGACTAATTGTAGGACATGCAAATTTCGTAATCGAGTTTTATAAATAATTAAGCATATTAAATGCTAAATTTCAGTAATTTATACAGCTAGGTTGCTGCTACCAATCCAAACCCATCTAGAAAGATTGACTTACGGCACTCACTCACTGAACGAACCTCAACAGTACATTGCCACTGTTCAAATGTTGATATTCTGTGAGAGTGTGGTACGTGTAATATTACACCGGAAGGGCCGGACTGCGATGGTAGACAGAGAACTGTCATCAGTTTGGCCCCACCACTATATTATTTGGGTAAAGGAAGACCAAAGGAAAGATGGATAGACTGCGTGAAGTATAGGAGTAACCACAGATACGTCTGATAGAAGAACCAGGTAATTGGGATAAAATCAAGATGAATATGATAACTAGAGGACCAAATAATCAAAATAGAGTATCAAATATAAAAAAAATATTCAATAATCATCATTCATCGATACAATATGTACTATTCTTTCATAGTACATATTGTAAAAGTTATTGGCAATAGTTTTATGACCGGCCGCCTGCTAGACGTCAACCCTGTTTGAAAATGTAATTATTGACCAAACGCCATCAGATTGAGTTGGCCCAGTTTCGTTATAAGGCTCATTATTTTCGTCATAGTCGTCTTTTACGACGTCCACGGGCAAAGTAAGGGTTGGTAGTATTCGTAGCCGATACCACACAGCAAAAAAAAAATCAATCATATAGGAGATATATTGTGATAACAAAAATGCCTTTGAGAAATAATGTAAACATATATATAACAGCAGTATGAAGTAGGTACAATAGAATAGCGAACGTACGAGCGATGATAAAATTCGTTTTATATACGCTTGGCCGCAAAAGAAATGTCTATTATTTTCAATACAATAGGAGTATTTAACAAAATTGAATGACTTCTTACAGGCAGAGTGCTCTATTGTAATGCCTTCTATATGAAAAACGATATAGGATTGCATTTAAAAGAACTGTGTTTTTTTTTTGTTTTGGCGGGAATGTCAGTGACATGTGGCAGTTTTATATAATATTTGCACCTTTTACCGTGCTGTATTAAATAATTTTGATGGTATTTTATGTAATGCTATGCAGAAGATGGTCTAAGATGTAGTGCTTATAATATAACAGTGCTTCATAAACGTTTCGTTTTCCACAAAAAATCTCAGAGAATACGGTTAAAACTGTAGCTACGGCACTGTTGTATGCAACGATTTGATTTACTGATGGACTGTAGACGAGGTGCTATCTAATTAATAAATAAAGTATTGACATAAGGATGACACGTGAATGTGAGCAAAACCAAAATAATGGTCTTTGAAAGAGATAAAACCAGAACAGATGTAAGAGTAACAATAGGTAATGATGTACTAGAGCAAGTGGATGAATTTGTATATCTTGGATGTGGATTTAGTCGAGATGGAAGGTACACCACTGATATAGAGCGAAGAGTGAATGCGGGAAATAGAGTGAACGGAGCGTTGGGGCAACTTCTCGGCAGCCACCACCTCAGCCAGAAGGCACGTGTAGCAATACATAACGCAGTGCTTGTCCCAACATTACTGTATGGAAGCGAGAGTTGGGTATGCAGAAAAGAGTATGATAGTAAAATTAATGCGGTCGAAATGCGATCTCTGCGGAAAATCTGTGGAGTTAGGCTGACCGACCGCATTCGTAACGACGACGTAAGAGAGCGAGTAGGTATGAAAGAGAGTATTGGTGTAAAGATGCGAAAGGGAATGCTCCGATGGTTCGGACATGTGGAAAGAATGCCGAACGAACGTCTGGTTAAGAAGATATACAATGCGAAAGTGGAAGGATGTAGGTACCGAGGGAGACCGAGACTAACCTACCTAGACCAGATCGGTCATGTACTGAAGGCAGGTGGAGTCAAGAGTCTCCGAAACCGGCGAGCGTGTATGAAGAGAATTATGAATGTTGAGGAAGCGAGTGAAGTATGCAGAGATAGAGTTCTCTGGCACTCTATTCTCTCTGCCTACCCTGCAAGGGATATGGCGTGATGATATGTATGTATGTACATAAGGATCTTTGCAATCATACCATTACAAAAAAAAACTTAAATCCACGAAAAAAAAAAGCAAATACAAAATAATAAAAAATAAAATAAAATATAAGTATAAAGTCTATCATTTATGTGGTTAAATACAATATTCATTTATTGCGCTATTGTACACAAACATGACAAATTGTATTACATAAAAAAATTAACACTTCAGAACTATTACAATTATTTTACATTAAAAAGTTCATCTCAGAAAAATCTTTTCACCATCATTGCCAATCTCTAAAACTGATACTAATAAGTTTATGGTAGCCTTCGTTTTACGAATTTTCAATCAGGTCGCCTGACCTGACGCGAGTTTAACATTTTTACAGATCCCAAAAAAGTGCACAATGCCACTAAAGAAGTTTACACTTCAAAAACAAGCTGTTAATTTTGACAGTTGACGCAAGATGCGACTGTGTATTACCAAAGTCATGCAGCTACAATAAACGTAGCTGTATAGTGTCATGATAACGACAGGCTCTGGTCAAATTTTCCCACCAACTTTCGGAATGTCTACATTGACAACTCTCCTTGGGATATGCTTACTATATGTGTTTGGGAAACCTGCTTATTTATATTTCCGATATATAAATTCTAACTGAACAGAGCATGGTAGTCTAAATAACAACCTCCCAAACCAATGGTCCTTGATGGGATCCCCATATAGGGCAATTCTTTGTATAATTCACAAATTATTGATCTAAATCTGGATATTATTTTTGTCTGTTAATTGTAGGCCCGTAAATTCACTCGAGATATTAGAGTTTGTTGTTCCTTAGTGATGTTCCCTAATTCGGCCCGCATTGTTGTTACAAGTACAACAGCTATTCGTATCCGTTAAAAGGTTTCACAAAGTTCATCAAAACAAAAGGAATTCTTCTTCTTCTCTTTGTGTATTGGCAATCAGCTACTTATATGAGCTATTGGTGCCAGTGTCAAGTTATAATTATTTTTACGTTTATAGTCTTTTCAGGTTAGTCATTGTCTAAGTCAAATCGTTAACTTCAACAGTGCTATGGCCACACTGTTAATGGTATCTTGTGGGAATTTTGATGAAAAACGAAAACGTTGTAAAGCACTTTTATATGATATTCACTACATCCCAGCACTTCTGTCGCATCACATTACATAAAATGCCATCAAAATTACCTAATATAACACGTTAAAATTCAAAGATATCGAATATAATACAAGAGCACCACATGACGTTTTCAGATTCCCGTCAAAAGTGCCTAAAAGGAATTCATTATTTCGTATTGCAGAATATTACGTTTAAAAAAGTTATAATAGTGTTGCCGTGTTTATAATAAGAAACATACATATATCCTAGCAAACTTTAGCGTATATTGTTGGAGATAAATTGCCCCTGTAAAGTTTCGACCTCAAGTAAAATTACTAGAAAAAACGTTGCCGAAATTGACGTGGATATAAAGCCTGGAATGCGAGTCTCGAAGTAATAAATACGCTTCATTTATCAATTTTCTCTTTGGTAATCTCTATATATACATAGACTAGCTTTCGCCCGCGACTTCGTCCGCGTGGAATGGTTACTTTGGGCTAACGTTAACTTCAACTCGCGAATTCGTTTAAGTAAAAGGTGGAAATATTTTTAAATAATACATACGTTAAAGCTGTTTTAGGTACCTACATGACCCTTTTATTAGTAAGAGTAGAACATTAAACCTTAAGTAAAAGTATTGGGTCTTATCTATACTTTCTATAGATATACCATATACAATGTATGTATATTATACATATATACATACATACACTTACGCCTATTTACGATTACACATACTTTTAATGTGTATGACATCGCTGTGTGGTAGCGGCTACGAATACTACCAATCCTCACTTTGCTTGTGGATGTCGTAAAAGACGACTAAGAGCCTTATAACGACTTGGGCCAACTCCATCTGATGCCGTTTGGTCAACAATTACATTCCCATGGAGGGTTGACGTCTGGCAGGCGGCCGGTAAAAAAACTATTGCCAATAACTTTTATAATATGTACTATGAATGAAGAGTACTTATTGTATCGACCCCAAGTAATTGGGATAAGAGTAGGAGAATGATGATGATGATGACCTCTCGAGAACAAATCTCCAATTTGGTCCAGAAAAGTATGACGTGGTCTTCCCCATGTATTCGTCCCATTCACGATTGCTTTATATGTTTGCTTCGTCAACCTCTGCCCACTCATTATTTCTTCCACTTCGTGTCCAACCCACCTCAGCACACCAGCGCTCTTTTATAACATTATACCTAATTTTATCTTTCAGACTTACATCACACACGTTACGAAGAGCTGTCAGCTCTACAGCATTTATTCTATTTTCATGTCTTCTCCGCCAAATCTAACTTTCACTGCCATACATGAGGGCAAGCACTAATACTTCCTATACTTATTATTATTATTATTATTTAGGATGTGTAAAGCCGACGGAAGGTCATGAGAAGAAAACAAAACTAAAAATGTAGTGTGTGCAGAAGTACTTTGAAATAACATTAGTTTGAGGTTTTTTTTAATATAAGATTATAAGATCCAGTATTTTTATCGTAAATGCGCGCCCAGTACTTGATCATTATTTTGCTGCGATGTTATTTTTAAACTGCGATATTTCCTAAGATATTCATTGAAATCAAATAATGTAAAGAGCAATTTTGTTTTAAATTAAATACTTGTGATGAATAACTCATTTATTTGGATAAGGATTAATATTATGTTTATAAAAACACCTTCGAAAATATCATATTTTTTTAAAACAAATTTGATTAGCATAAAAAAGGTTATAGTGAGCCAATCTTAAAAGATAGACATATGCTGTCGGGGACTTTTATTTAGAACTTTGAAAGGGGAACAATTATATAGTACATATTTTTTGCGCAACTTTAACCGTTTACGCAGCGGAAGCTCTCAAAAGGAAACAAAAACCCGATTTTTACACATTCATCATTGTTGCTCTGCTCCTATTGGTCGCAGCGTAATGTTGTATAGCCTAAAGCCTTCCTCTATAAATGGACTATCCAACAAAAAAAGAATTTTTCAAATCGAACCAGTAGTTCCTGAGATTAGCGCGTTTAAACAAACAAACAAACAAACAAACTCTTCCGCTTTATAATATTAGTATAGATATAAATAAAACACCTACTGCACGCCTCGTTGAGGTCTTGCTCTATTCTCGATATATGAAAATCAAGGACTTTTCAAACCTAATAATTATTGTATTTTTCTTACATTGCACTTATAGGATAATATTATCATATATATGTCAAGAAAAACATTCGTTTAATCATATTTTATACTTTTAAAAAGCAATTATTTTGTTTAAAGTAAGAAAATAGTTGATTAAAAAATATATTCGAGGACGTCCGGATATTAAATCTGGATTTATTTTCTGGGCACGATTACGACCGTAAAAATTAATGTATCAAAATACATACACATACATATCATCACGCCATATCCCTTGCAGGGTAGGCAGAGAGAACAGAGTGCCAGAGAACTCTGTCTCTGCATACTTCACTCGCTTCCTCAACATTCATAATTCTCTTCATACACGCTCGCCGGTTTCGGAGACTCTTGACTCCACCTTCCTTCAGTACATGACCGATCTGGTCTAGGTAGGTTAGTCTCGGTCTCCCTCGGTACCTACATCCTTCCACTTTCGCATTGTATATCTTCTTAACCAGGCGTTCGTTCGGCATTCTTTCCACATGTCCGAACCATCGAAGCATTCCCTTTCGCATCTTTACACCAATACTCTCTTTCATACCTACTCGCTCTCTTACGTGGTCGTTACGAATGCGGTCGGTCAGCCTAACTCCACAGATTTTCCGCAGACATCGCATTTCGACCGCATTAATTTTACTATCATACTCTTTTCTGCATACCCAACTCTCGCTTCCATACAGTAATGTTGGGACAAGCACTGCGTTATGTATTGCTACACGTGCCTTCTGGCTGAGGTGGTGGCTGCCGAGAAGTTGCCCCAACGCTCCGTTCACTCTATTTCCCGCATTCACTCTTCGCTTTATATCAGTGGTGTACCTTCCATCTCGGCTAAATCCACATCCAAGATATACAAATTCATCCACTTGCTCTAGTACATCATTACCTATTGTTACTCTTACATCTGTTCTGGTTTTATCTCTTTCAAAGACCATTATTTTGGTTTTGCTCACATTCACGCGTAGACCCCTTTTCTTACAATCTTCTGTCATTGTGTCGACTAGGGTCTGCAGGTCAGTCGCTGACTGTGCCAGCAGGACTGCATCATCTGCATAAAGCAGAGCAGTGACCACTGAGTCGCCCATCTGGACTCCCACATTCATATCGTTCAACCTTTGGAGACATTTATCCAGATATATGATAAACAGCCTGGCTGACAGAACGCACCCCTGCTTAACGCCGATATTGACGTCAAACCAAGGCGACATTCCATCATCCAGCCGCACACAGGCTCTACAGCCCATGTAACTGGACTGCACAGCCTGTAGCAGTTTACCGCTAATACCATACTCCGGTAAAATGTCCCAAAGTTCCTTTCGTACAACCGTGTCAAATGCTCTCTCCAGATCCACAAAACTGCAGAAAACCCTCTGATCTAGAGCCAGATGCTTCTCCACAATGTTGCGCAGAGAGAACACTTGATCCATGCATCCCCTTCCACTCCTGAAACCTCCTTGTATCTCACACAGTAAACCATCGGACACAATCCTCATTCTCCTTTCAATAATTTTTCCATACACTTTTGTTGCCAAACTGGTCAAGCTTATGGCCCTGTAATTTGCGCAGTCATAACGTGAACCCTTGTTTTTAAACAAAGGCACGATGACTGCGCTATTCCAGTCCCTGGGAACCATTCCCGAGCTCCAACATAAATTGAGGAGCAACAGGAACGCCTCCCAGACACAAGAGCCACCAAGCTTGATCATCTCGGCAGACACCATATCAATGCCCGCTGCCTTACCATTTTTCAAACTTCTTATCGCCCATTCAACTTCATCCATACTGATGCCATCGGAGGACGCCGTTGTCGAATGTTGATCTACTAAACCACATCCAACACCGGCGCCAACCGTAGTATCCGCATACATATCGCCAAAATATTCACTCCATCGGCTTAACACGTCTTGTGTTTGTGTAAGAATGTCTCCACCTTTAGACCTTATTTTATTCATTCTGAAGGCTGACCAACCACCCCGAGACTGCTTCACCTCCCTCCAAAAGAGTTTGGTGTTACCCTCGAAGTTTTTAGTCAGCCTATCTTCTGCACTCATACTTGCTCTATCACGTTTCTCTTTCACTAAGGCCTTGGTGTCATTCTTACATTGCCGATATATTTCTTTCTTCTGTTCAGTCATACTGTCATTCAGATTCAAAGAAGAGACATAGTCCAGCCACGCTTTCTTCTTTTGCTCTACGGAAGCTGCCACTTCCGCATCCCACCATGCATCACCATTTGTTTTTCTATGCTTCTTTGAACTTCCACATACTTCTTTCGCTGTATCTACCATACTCTCTTTCAATACTCTCCAGCATTCTTCAATGTCCGATTGTGGCTGGCTTGCCATCGTCAGCCGTTCTCGGACACCCTCTGCATACTTTTCTCTTACACACTCTTCTTGCAACCTTTCAACCTTTATTCTTTCAAGCCCTCCGAAGTGGACACGCTCTCGCCAGTGCCTCCACTTTCTGAACAGACCACTAAATCTCGCAATAACGAGATAGTGGTCCGTGTCGACTGTGGGGCCCCTGTAGGCTCTTGCGTCCAATATTTTGCTTCGGAGGCGACTGTCTACCAAAATTAAATCTATTATGCTTTTCTGTTCATTCCTTCTCCATGTATACATATGGATGTCCTTATGTTGGAAAAATGTGTTTGACACAATAAGGTTTCTCTCCATGCATACATCCGCTATGAGCCTACCTGCGTCGTTCACTCTCTTATCACCAAATGGACCAAGTACGTCCTCATAGTCGGGACGCTTGGTCCCCACCCATCCGTTCAAATCTCCGCATACAATCACGCGTTCACTGGTTTCTGCCATATCCAGAACTTCCCTAACATTCTCCCAAAACTTCTCTAGGTCTGATGCCACCGAGGATCCTACGGGAGCATATGCTACAACCATGAATACCTTGGTGACATCTAGTTTTATACGGACCCAGAGAAGTCTGGGATCATACATTCCGTAATCCTTCACACCTGAGGCCAAGCGAGAGGACAACAGCACTCCTACCCCCATGCTGGCTCGATCGCTCTGTGGTACACCAGACCACAGAGCCATCCCGCCACCAGGAAGATCGCAGGCGTCGCTGCCCCTTCGCTTGGTCTCTGTTACACAGAGCACGGCTAGCTGTTTGTCCGCCATGACGGATATCAGCTCGTGCAACTTACCTTCCACACAACCTCTTACATTCCACGTGCCCACCCGGCACTCCGTTCTCCTCGACTCGCCTAACTGGGCAAGGCGTGATGGGTGGCGGCCCCCATCGCCGCAGCTGCCGATGTTCGTACCGACGGGGGCGGGTCGGTACGCGTCGCCTCCGGGGGACGCCCTAACCCGCATTGCGGTACGCATATCGAGCCGGATTAGCAGTCTAATTAGACTGGCAGGGGACGCGAACGAGCACGCTCCGGACTATGCCCCCCTAGTACGCCGTACGTATCAAAATATTTCATTTTATAAAAGCTTCATAATCGCAACGCGCTATTTCCTTTCGATAATGGCTTCGTAATTCTTTGTCGTTTAATTGCAATTAATAAAAAAACTAAACTGCTTAGTCATTAGTATATGTATAGCTTATGAAAATTGTATTCGTTTACATTTTTTGTTCGTCCATTCGGATAGGCAAAGGAAACAAATCCCATACAGCCTATTGTAAACGAACGCCTAACAATTGGCGACGATGGCATTTCAAAAACAATTAGGCCATAAGTACCTATGATGGTACTTAAATGAACATCAAGGACGCCGTACGAAAACGGGCTAAAGTCGATAATAATTACTTGGCTAGACATAATCTTTTGTTTATTTTTTTTATTGCTTATCGTGGCAAACGAGCAACCAGCACACATGATGGTAAGTGTCACTGCCGCCCATGGACCTTTGTAATACCAAGGGTATCGTTTAGGCCGCTGTCTACCAATAACATCCCGAAACCCACCCAGTTGGGCTTTCGGCTCACTCGCTCACCGAACGAAGCGCAATAGCACATTGCCATTACTCAGACGTCGATCTTCCGCGAGAGTGTGGTACTACCCCGGACGGACCGGCCCGCGGCTGTAGACAGAAAACTGTCAACAGCGTGGTCCTACCACTATTAATCCAATCTTATAGTTTCCTACGTAATCCGTGAACTTTGGTAACAGCAAAATTTTTAAGTCTTTGGTCTGTATCATAGTTTTAAAAAAAATTATAGAGAAGAACTATGGGTTGTCTTAGTGTCTTACTTTGAATTTTCTGATTGCTCCTTACACCAGTTAATCATTCTTCTTCAATACCCGGGAAAAAAACGATTCTGAATGCATTAACCTATACAAAAACCATTATATTATTTATCAAAGTTTAGTTTAGTTAATGTAAATTATCTTCCATAATATACCATCAAAACTAATGGGTGAAATGATACGTCATTTTGAAGATTATCATCTTCTACGAAAAATAATAAAATATGTTAAAATTAATGTTTTCATTAAAAAAAATGTTGATATTCTCATGTGTACTAACTAGCCTTTAAAATTTATATTTCAATTATTTACGTATAATATGTAAAATTATTTACGTAATAATATGTAAAATTATTTACGTAATAATATGTAAAAAATATAAGTATTTTTACGGTTATTCTTATAATCATTATGTTTGCACATATATGTACATTTAATTCTGAGGTCGAGCTTACTACAAAATGAAAAGGAAGTTGATTACACGGCTTGTTATATGGTTTTATTACGAATTTTCTTTCTCTCGCATAGATGTTGCCTCCATACCCGTATTCCTTTTTTTATAAAAAAAAAGGAAACAAAACCATTTGTTTTACTCTCGTTAAAAACTAATAAAAATAAACATAAGTAAAGAAAATAACTTCTGACATAAAATAACATTAACGAGAAACAAAAAGTCTACGCTTTTGCTATTTTATTCTTTTATAATAACGCTGATATTCTGCCAACACCTGGTACATTTTAAGGAACCTATAAAAATATTATTAATATAAAAGTGTGAGTGCGTATGTGTGTTTGTAACCATGTAAATAATTTTGATATAAGTATAAGTATAAATTAGTCACGTACTGAAGGAAGGTAGAGTCGAAGAGTCTCCGAAACCGGCGAGCGTGTATGAAGAGAATTATGAATGTTGAGGAAGCGAGTGAAATATGCAAGGATAGAGTTCTCTGGCACTGTTCTCTCTGCCTACCCTGCAAGGGATATGGCGTGATGATATGTATGTATGTATAACAATATTGCATGCATATATAAAATAAATAAAATAGATAATATTTAATAAAATTAATAATATTTACGAAATTTTTAAATTGATATTATTTACGACAACCACAGTCAAGAGAGGGTGGGGTACTATCCCAGAAACCTCCACGCGGTGTACCCTGGGTGCGGGCGGCGGTCCCCAGTTCTTCTGTTGTACTGTCGTCCGTAGCGAATATCTACGCGATTTCGCTCCTTACTCTACTACAGTCGTAGTAGAGGGTATAGGACGCGAAATATTGGGACGGGCTCAGTCACTCATTCATTTGAGGGCTGGGCAGGCACATGCCACCGCCCACACATCGTAAACCTGGTATCTTGCTTCAAGACACGTTGTCTTGAGGCGTAGTATCAGGAGCGAGGGTCTTGGCTTAACCGCCCGGACCGCGAGGAAGACAACCTCTATAAAGAGTTCGAAGTAACATTCGGACTCGGAAATCACCCAGAATCTTAAGTTCTGGCGTGCGGCGAGAAGATGCATGGCAGATGGGTTGTTCTGTCGTTAGCACGCTCCAGCCAGGGCACCGGCTGACCCCCTGGTTGGTAAATGTAGGCTTGCCCGGGTATAGGGATCTCTGCCCGGGTCGACGAAATGTATCTCCCATTCTCGTGGGAATCTAATGGATACTGCAAATTTAAAACAAAAAACCGACGGGAATCCTAGCGATTCTCACCCCAAGGCCCAGTCATGCCAACGCAAAACTGACCAAGACGACGCCTCGTCCTCAGGACTTGAGGCGTCCGCCGAGGGCCCGGCACAAATCGTGGAGGCCCAGAAGAAGAAGAGGAGGTCGCCTCGAAAGTCTCGGGGCAACGGCCTGAGCCACAAAAGGCGGCTGGAGGAGCGGCGAGCGCGCAGGGAGGCTGCCGCCGCTGAAGAGAAGAAGGACGGTAGACTCGCAGCAGAGCCGTCGACGGACGAGGGCGACAGCGATGTCGCAGAGCCGTCCGAAGACGAGGGCGGCGGATCTACCGTCAGAATGGACGAGGGCGGTGATATTCCCGCAGGGCCGTCCAGAAAAGACAGTGGGTCGGCTGGTGAAGGCCCCACTAGGTCGTCGGCGCGTCTAGCAGCAAAGACGCCGCCGGCGACCGCGACTAAGAAGGAGGAGGCCCTCCCCTCGCAGGTGCGAAAGCGCCCCCTGAGTAAGGGAGGCAGCTCGAGCGCTGAAACCGAGGGGAGCGCGGCCAACATGCCTCCACCAAAAATCCAGGCCTCCCGAAGAGGGCGAGGGACCTCGGCTATAGAAAGGCCGGCGGCGGTCGCTGTCCGCGCCGGTGACGCCACGGATCTGCAGGCCGAAAATGTCCGCCTTAGAGGCGAGATGTCAGGCCTGCGGACCCGAAACAGGAACCTGGGCGACATGCTGGCGGAGATGCGTCGGGCAAACCGCCAGTTGCTGATCGACGTGGCCGACCTCAAGGCGCAGGTGGCGCTGTTCGTGTCGCCTGCGCCAGCCGCGCCACCAGCCAAGACTGGCTACTCAGCGGCCGCTGCGGCGCCAAAGCCGCCTCGCGCTGCGGCGCCGACGACGTTGGGTGATGGCGTCAGCGTCACACCCGTCCCCGCGGTGAGGAAGACGCCTGCCGCCGCGAAGCGCGCGTTGCCGGCTGACGCTGGCGCGGTCACCGCGGCGAAACTCCCTGTTCCCGTGGTGAGGTTGACGCCTCTCCCCGCGGACCGCTTGCCGCCGGCTAGCGCCCCTGCGGCGCCAAAGCCGCCAGGCGCCGCGGAGCGGGCCCCTGGAGAGGCTCGGCCGACCCCGACGCTGGAGGTGGGAGGCTTGTCGGACGAGGCCCTCGCCAAAATCATCGGCGCAGTGGGCAAGCTCGTCGATGCGCGCTTCGCCGTTCTGGAGGCGAGGTTGCCTCCAGAACCACGTGTCCGACCACCTCTCGCCGCGGACAAGCGGCCGCATGTGGCACCAGCCCCCGCCCCGCTGCCTTGTCAGGGTGGCCGCGTGGGGAGCTACGCCGCGGCCGCGGCCGGGCCTAAGCCCAAAGGCCCCGGCCCAGCTCCGAAGGGACCCGCCCTGAGGAGGAAGACGGCTCCGGCTCCTGCCGGACCGCTGAAGTCGCCCGCAACAACACCGCCGGCGACGACCAGCGAGGCCGCGACGAGGCCTTCCGCGTCTGGCACGACTGCCGTACCCGAACAGGGTTGGCAGGTAGCCGAACGCGACAGAAGGAGTCGCGGCCAAAGGAGGAGAGCGGAGGCCAAGCGCGCCGCTGAGGTCCCGCTCCTCAGGCAGGAGCCGGACGGAAGAAGAGACCGCGCAAGGGGCTCAAGTCGCCGAAGACGGCCGCAGTGGTGATCACTGTGCTGCCCGAGGCGGCCGAGAAGGGCCTCAGCTACGAGGCCGTCTTGAGGAAGGCCCGGCGGGAGCTAGACGTCTCCGATATTGGAGGCGTCGAAGCCAGGACCCGCAAGGCCCGGACGGGGGCTCGAATTCTCGAGTTCCCAGGGGCCGAGGGCGCCAAGACGGCCGACAGCGTGGCCGAGAAGCTGAGAGGTTTGTTCGCCGAGGAGGGTGGCATCAAGATCGCCAGGCCCGTCAAGTGCGCCGAAATGCGCATTTCGGGTTTGGACGATTCAGTGACGGTGGAAGACATCCGGGAGGCTATTGCCTCGAAAACCGGGTGTCCCATAGACACCGTCCGGGTCGGTGCCATTCGTCCCGGTCCGGGTGGCGTAGGTGCTGCCTGGGCGCAGTGCCCGGTGGAGTCGGCAACTGGCCGGCTCAGGCAGGCTCCTCGTGGGCTGGAGCTCGGCGCGGGTAACCGTGCTTGAGCACCGGCCTGCGAGGTGCTACAAGTGCATGGCGGTCGGACACACTCGACCGACGTGCACTAATTGCTTCGACTGCGGCGGATTGTGTTTCCGCTGCGGTCAGACCGGGCACGTGGCGGCATCTTGCGCCGCCCCGCCCCACTGCCCCGCGTGTGCGGCGGGCAATAAGCCCGCCAAGCACCGCATGGGCTCTGGGGCGTGCAAACCTCCAGCTTCGGCCCCAAAGGCGCGGGGCGGCCCTACGACCACGGCCGCTCCCGCTCCTAGCGCGGTCCGATCGCCCGCTGGCGAGGAGGTTATGGATACAACCCGATAATGGGTACACCATCCATGCACCTCCTCCTGCAGGCCAACACCAACCACTCCGCCGGAGCGCAGGATCTCCTCCTGCAATCCATGGCGGAGTGGTCGATTGGTGCAGCCGTAGTCGCGGAACCGTACGCCGTGCCTGATCGCCCCAATTGGGTGGTCAGTCGAAACGGTACTGCGGCAATCGTCGTCTCAACGCAGCGGCACTTCCCGTCCTTGTCCCTTTTGGATAGGGGCGAGGAATTTGTCGCGGCGGAGTGGGGAGGGGTCACGCTCTACAGCGTATACCTCTCCCCCACTAGGAGGATGGACGATTTCGGGGCCTCACTCACCACCTTGGAGGCCTCGATACGGCGACTGGCACCGGGCCTCGTCCTGGTTCTGGGGGACTTTAACGCCAAATCCAC
Source organism: Lymantria monacha (assembly GCA_905163515.2). Taxonomy (NCBI): domain Eukaryota; kingdom Metazoa; phylum Arthropoda; class Insecta; order Lepidoptera; family Erebidae; genus Lymantria; species Lymantria monacha. The sequence goes on along the minus strand of LR991107.1, from coordinate 3,653,376 downwards.
GGCGTGGGGGTCCCCTACGACGGACGACCGCGGGCGGGCGGTCAACGAGTGGGCGGCTTCACTGGGCCTCTGTGTTCTGAACAGAGGCTCGGTGAACACGTGTGTGCGGCGGCAGGGCGGGTCGATAGTGGACTTGTCGTTCGCTAGCCCCGCTGTCGCGCCACGGGTGAGGAACTGGAGTGTCCTGGAGGAGGCGGAGACCCTGTCGGACCACTGGTACATCCGGATGGAGGTCTCCCCCCGGGAAGCCGGTAGGGGTCACAGGGCGGACGGAGCTCCCGCGTTTCCGCGGTGGGCTGTGGGTCGTCTTGACAGGGATCTACTGGCGGAGGCGGCCATTGTCAGCACGTGGCTGTCCTCACCGCCCCCAGCGGACGGAGTGGACGCTGAGGCTGTCCGCATTCGCAGTGCGTTAACGCAGATCTGTGATGCGGCCATGCCCAGAGTGCGGCGGCGTCCACCTCCGAGGCAGGGGGTCTACTGGTGGTCCCCAAGACTGGCGGACCTTCGTGCGGCGTGTATCGGCGCCCGAAGGTCCTACACCCGCAGCCGGCGGCGTCACCGCGACGTCGAGCGGGAGGGCCAGCTGTACGAGGCGTACCGCAGTGCGCGGACTGCCTTTCGGCTGGCCATCCGAGCCGCCAAGGGCACGAGTTGGCAGGAGATGCTGGACGGTCTCGACCGTGACCCCTGGGGTCGCCCATATCGCGCGGCGCTGAACAAGCTTCGCGCGCGGGCCCCCCCCCCCCTCACCGAGACCCTCCAGCCCGACTTCCTTCGTAGGGTGGTCGAGGAGCTGTTTCCACGGCAGTCGGAACACACGCCCCCGGTCATGGCTCCGCCAGATCAGGACCGGGAGGCCGACGACGACGAGAGTGTTCCGCCCGTGACGGAGTCGGAAGTGGGGGCGGCCGTGGCGAAGATTCGTTCCGCCACCACGGCCCCCGGCCCGGACGGAATTCCAGTCCGGGTGCTGACGTCGCTCCTCGAGCACTTCGAGCCTCGCCTCAGGCAGCTGTTCAACGCCTGTCTGACGTCTGGACGGTTCCCTGAGTGCTGGAAGGAAGGGAGGTTGGTTCTCCTGCCAAAGCCGGGACGGTCCCCGGATTTGCCGTCGGCCTACAGGCCCATCGTGCTCCTCGACGATGTGGGTAAGCTGCTGGAGCGTGTGCTCGCTGCCCGCATCGTCCGACACTTGGAGGAGGTGGGGCCCGATCTGTCGGACGCTCAGTATGGGTTTCGGAGGGGGCGTTCGACCATCGGGGCCCTATTACGCCTGAGGCAGGTGGCCGCGGAGGCCGTCGCCGGGAAGGGAGTGCTGTTGGCGGTGTCGTTGGACATCGCCAACGCATTCAATAGTCTGCCATTCGGCTGCATCAGGGAGGCGCTCCGGTTCCATGGAGTGCCCCTGTACCTCAGGCGGCTGGTGGCAGACTATTTGGAGGGCCGCAGTATCCTCTGCGCGGGTCCCGCAGGGGACATTGTGCGGACGCCCATGTCGTGCGGCGTTCCACAGGGGTCGGTTCTGGGGCCGACTCTGTGGGACATCGGGTACGACTGGGCGTTGAGAGGGAGTCTCCCCCCCGGGCTGAGCTTGGTGTGCTACGCTGACGACACGCTCGTCACAGCCCGGGGCAGGACACTCGAAGAGGCGGCGAGCCTGGCCACTCTCGGCACCGAGGAGATGGTCAGGCGGATCGAGGCGCTGGGGCTCAGGGTGGCCCTAAACAAGACGGAGGCCCTACTTTTCCATGGGCCCCGTGTGAGGCTGCCCATCGGCGCCTCGATAGTGGTAAACTCCATCCACATCAGCATCCAGGCCCATATGAGGTACTTGGGTCTGGTGCTAGACGGGCGATGGTGGTTCCGGGAGCATTTTCGACAGATTGCTCCCCGGCTTGTCGGCGCGGCGTCCGCCCTTTCTCGACTCATGCCGAATGTGGGCGGACCCAGTTTTGAGGCCCGACGGCTGTATGCGGGGGTCATCCGCTCGATGGCCATGTACGGCGCACCCGTGTGGGCGAGGGCTCTGAACGCCCAGCTCAGGGCGGTTCTGTGGAGGCCACAGAGAGCCATGGCGGTCAGAGCCATTCGCGGGTACCGCACGGTGTCGACAGAGGCGGCGTGCCTGTTGGCCGGGACACCCCCGTGGGACCTAGAGGCGGAGATGCTCTCCGACCTCTACCGGCGGGTTATCACAGCGCGCGAGGAAGGTGGCTCCCCATCGTTGAGCGAGATAGCCACCTGGCGCGTGGATGCCCGCCGAGACGTCATCGCCCGTTGGGCTACGCGGCTGGAGAGGCCTAGGCACGGTGTGGAGACCGTTGAGGCCCTCCGGCCCGTATTGATAGAGTGGATGGAGCGGCGGCACGGGGTCCTCACCTTTCGGCTGGTGCAGGTATTGACGGTGCACGGGTGTTTCGGGTTGTACCTGCACAGGGTCGTGTATAGGGAGTGGACTCCGGCCTGCCACCACTGCAGGAGTGACGAGGACACGGCGCAACACACGCTGGAGGTGTGTCCGGGATGGGAGCGGCAGCGCCGTGACCTCGTCGCTGTCATCGGTGCCGACCTGACGCTGCCGGCCGTCGCGAGGGCGATGGTCGACAGCATCAGGAACTGGGACGCGGTCGCCGCCTTCTGCGAGGCTGTCATCTCGCAGAAGGAAGCGGCGGAACGGGCAAGGGAGGATTCCCGCGCCCCGGGCCGCCGCTTCAGAACTGAAACTGTAAAGTTTGAAGTATTAAGCCTATAACAATGTGTAAACATTGTCGGGTAGATAGCATACCGTCACCTTAAGACGTAAATATAATACGGAATGAAATTTGCATGTCCTACAATTAGTCGCGGTGGTGCAGTGGCAGCACGATTGGGCCGGAATCCCAATAGGCGCGGGTTCGAATCCCGCTTGCGACATCATTTTTCATTTTTTTCATTTCGTAATCGGATTTTATAAATAATTAAGCATATTAAATGCTATATTTCAGTAATTTAAAGTAAGGGTTGGTAGTATTCGTAGCCGCTTACAAAAAAAAAAGACATTGATTTTTATAGTACAAAAATGCTATTTATATCAAACAAAGAAATAAAACAAACCAAAAAACTTCGTACCTAATAAAATATAGCAAAATGTCAAAGCTTGCTTTTATTTTATTTCTAGTAGATGACCTTTTATTTATCTTAAAATAAACGACCCAAGCTACAGTTTTGCTCGCAGAGAGTTTGTGAAATTCAAAGAGTTGTATTTAATCGTCTTAGCTCGGCTTAGTGCCAGACTCTTCGAGGATTTAAGAGCACAACAGTTTTGGCATCCTTGGCGAACTTTATGGCTATTGTGTCAAATTGCTAAAGATACTTCAAGTTACTTTTAAATTAAATGTTAGTGTCATTTAAAATTCTTCACAGATTACATACATACATACATACATATCATCACGCCATATCCCTTGCAGGGTAGGCAGAGAGAACAGAGTGCCAGAGAACTCTATCTCTGCATACTTCACTCGCTTCCTCAACATTCATAATTCTCTTCATACACGCTCGCCGGTTTCGGAGATTAATTTTCTTTTATTAAAAATAACGAAAAGTAACGATATTATTAGATTATAACGATATTATTTATTCTTCACAGATTAATTTTCTTTTATTAAAAATAACGAAAAGTAACGATATTATTAGATAATAATAAAATTCTAACGTATATATTGTAATTATTTAATAAATTGGTCTATAGATTTAATTCATAATTGATTGTAGATACCTAATGTGTTTATTTAAATTGTTGCTTTCATTTTATCCGAATCCGTGTGGACGGAGTAAGAATACAATTCATCACCCCCTATTTTACCCGTGGGTGATCGTAAGAGACGACTAAGGGATATAAAACGCATATAACAACTATGCAGGAGAAGGAAAACTCTAAACAAAACCCTATACTAACACGTCTGACCAGCGCGATATAGTAGGTTTAATTTCCCTCCTTACAGAGGAGGCCCGAGCCCAACAGTGGGACATATATGGGCTGTGATGATGATGATGATGATGATTCTATTCTATTCTATTAATTCTTTGTCGTATGAAAATCTATAAATATTTAATAAAAATTTTGGCTACGTATTGCATTCTTACTCAACTATCGTGTGATATTCTGAAAGATTATTTATAAAAATACACATAAGTGTATGAAATTTATTTTATAACATACAGACATACATATTATCACGCCATATCCCTTGCAGGGTAGGTAGAGAGAACAGAGTGCTAGAGAACTCTATCCTTGCATACTTCACTAGCTTCCTCAACATTCATAAGTCTCTTCATACACGCTCGCCGGTTTCGGAGACTCTTGACTCCACCTTCCTTCAGTACGTGACCAATCGTTCTTTTATAATACGGCATAAATATTAATATATAATATTGACTGCACAGATGGCGTAATGGTTAAGATACAGACCTTGCATGCCATGCCATGGTGGACATGCCACGCACGGCGAAGAAGAGGTACTTGCAGGGTGGGTCAATGGGGTTGCGCGCCGCCTCTTCCGTCACCCCGGACCGATTTGGCGGGGTGCGACGTCCATAGCCCACCGCAGAAAAAAAAAAAAAAAAGGCTAATACTTTGTGCGATCTACAAAGTGTTGTTCTGAGTCTGTGTGTAATTTGTCTGCGTTAATTGCATGTTTGTAAAGTCCCCCGCAATACAAGGACCCTTATCGCTTGGTGGCGTCTAAAAAAATAAAATAAATAAGAAATATGCCATTTCAAAGAATAAATTCATAATGTAAATAATTGTATTAAGAATACATTTCTTTCCAGTCACCACAAGGAAATAATCCTGTATTAATGATGCGCAATATTCATATGTGTCTTCTATTTAATAATAGATATACCTACGGACGTATTCCTTGAAGCTTTAGCTGTTCAAGGGGTAGTACGGGTGACTCATTGCTCAAATACCAACTTGAAAATACATTGCTTAAAGTAATGACTCACGATAGAATTCCTAATATACGATAATATAATACAGATATAACAGATATTCGCATATACAAAATTACTGAAATTTAGCATTTAATATGCTTGGTCATTTATAAAAAAAAAACGAGCGAAAAATGTCACAAGTAGGATTCGAACTTATACCTATTGGACATCCACCCCAATCGTGCTAACACTTATACTACCGTGAACTATTGTAGTACATTCAATTCTCGTATCGTATCATATTTACGTCTTTTAAGAAGACGTGTGCCATCTACCCGACAATGTTTACACATTGTACAGGCTTCATACTTCAAACTTAGGGGTTAGAATTGTATTAAACGATGACACAAGTTTTTCTTCATTCACATATATTTAGAATTCAAAACTATGAATAAATAAAGTTTATAATCAAACGAATTAATGAACTGCGTGCATAGATGGCCGAGTAATTCAAATAACTAATTTCAAATAACTTCTCATGCCAAGTATGGTGCATCTATCCCCACGATTGGTAATTTTCGTACAAACCACAAAAAATTGTCTCAAGTTTGGATGTAACTTGTATCTGTTAATTGTATCTCACTAAAACATAAATATAAAAATAGTGGTTGACGTATTCTCCAACAAAGGACTTGAGATATAAATAGATGCCAAGTTCTGTAGACAATTTAGATTTTTTTTTTAATAGAAGAACATCATTCTCCTGCTCTTATCCCAATTAGTTAGGGTCGACGCAATATATAAACATGCTTATTGCAAAAACTATTGACAATAGTTTTATGACCGGCCGCCTAAAATTGATGTTATCATAATTTTAGCTCATATATGTCCCACTGCTGGGCTTAAGCCTACTCCATAATAGGAGGGAAATTGACCTGACATACCACGCTGGCCGGGCGGGTTAGTATAGTTTTAATTTGAGTTTTTCTCTTAGAGTGATATCATTTTCTTGCGTGACTTAATCGTCTCTTATGATCACCCACGGGTAAGAAAAGTATTGGTGAATTTGTATTCTTACTACATCACCACACGAAAAATTTGGTTGTAATATGTTTAAAATATCCGGCAATAGATAATATTACTTCCTTTTTATTTTCTTTGCGGCGTGCTATTTTCTGGTCACACCCCGCTAAATCCATCCGGGGCGACAGAAGAAACGGCGCGCGCCCCATAGACCCGCGTTCCACGCCACTACCACGCCGTGTGAGTAGGTCACTTCAACCTCTTATTAGTGGTAGTACCAGGTTGTTGACAGTTCTCTGTCTACAGCCGCGGGCCGGTCCGTCCGGGGTAGTACCACACTCTCGCAGAAGATCGACGTCTGAGTAATGGCAATGTGCTATTGTGCTTCGTTCGGTGAGCGAGAGAGCCGGAAGCCCGTCTGGGTGGGCTTAAGGTTTGTATTGGTAGGCAGCGGCCTGACTATACTCTTGGTATTGCAAAGATCCATGCGCGGCAGTGACACTTACCATCAGGTGTGCTGCTTGCTCGTTTGCCACCATAAGCAATATATTAAAAAAAACCCGGTCTTTGTTGTTGGTGGCCCAAAATATTAGTTCCTTAGTGCAGTGTTGAGTTTCCAAAAAATATGGTGATTTCATCGCCACAAAATTTTTCATGAGGCTTAAAGATTATGCACAAACAAGTAATATAAAGATTAGTTAAGTTATAAAAGTATTTCATACAAATGAAGCCATCAAGTTTCTTGTAAAAGCTTAAGACTCTTAACTCTAGCTTATGCTTTTATTTACTTAGCGGCACCGACACCTTGTAATAACTTAAGTTTTTAGGTTAATCCTTTGCTAGCCATAAACAAATAGAAAAGTATAAGTATTATATGAAAACTGTAGTTCATCATTCTCTTACTCTTATCCTAATTACTTGGGGCCGATAAAATATGTACTCTTCTTTCATAGTACATATTGTAAAAGTTATTGGCGAAAGTTTTATGACCGACGGCCTGACAGACGTCAATACTGCTTGGGAATGTAATTATTGACCAAACGGCATCAGATGGAGTTGGCCTAAGTCATTATAAGGCTCTTAGTCATCTTTTACGACATCCACGAGCAAAGCAAGGGTTGGTAGTATTTGAAGCCGCTACCACACAGCTGGACATGAAAATTATATAGATATTATAAATATATATCAATGACTAATAACGAAAACTCATTTATTAATAACATTCAATTTATCTGAATGAGGATGTTACGATAATGGAAATATTATTTATTTAAATGTGTATCAACTATATGGAGATTATAAACGAATTGTTTTATTTAAAACTATTTGATAAATGAAACAAGTTATCACTTAGAGACTGGAATAACTACAAGGTGGCAGGCTGGCAAAACGCCACGGGCCTCCGATCCAAAATGCCGCAAGCTCAGAAATATTTAGTTTTACTTCTTTTGGCGCGTTAGAGAAAAATGATGAGAGTAATTTTTACGATGCTCGCGCACACCGTCACGAAAAACCGACACTCTGAAGTTAGCTATAGTCAACATTTTAGTTTTGCAAAAAAGTTACCAACAAAGTAAACATAAGGACATCTACGTATGTTTGCGTGAGAACTGACACCTGTATTCACGATATTTATTTTGTGATATTTAAATAAACTTGATTTAACTAGATAATGCGTTATAATAAAACTTTCAATGCACTAAATACCTTTTTTCTATTGTTAGTGTCGTTTTTTCTACAAACGTAGAATAAGGCAAAATATAAAATTTTTGAAAAGATTTTTATTTTGTTACGCCAAAGAAGTATCATTTCCAACGCGTGTACACAATAAGTACACACACTTTTTTTATCATTGTCCCTTTTTTTTTTATTTTTTATTGGTGGGCTATGGATGCATCTCGCCCCGCCGAATCGGTCCGGGGTGACGGAAAAGGCGGCGCGTGACCCCATAGACCCACCGTAAAACCTTCTCTCTTCGCCGTGCGAGCGGGCCACCGGTACCCGATTTTTGACTTTGGTGGCCTGCCCGGTTTATCATTGTCCCTGAGTTATACCTATGTTATAAATTTTATTTAACTTAAAAATACATTTTTTAATCTTTGTTAAATATCTGCTTGGATATTCCATTATAGTGAAACAAGTAAAGATCATAATACAAGTTCAAGTTAATCATTAAGATATACAACAACACATCCTTTTATTTATTTTTTTGCATCGGGCTATGGAGTGGTTTAGCCCCGCTAATCCGTCCAGAGCGACGGAATAAGCAGCGCACGACCCGGTAGACCCGCCCTACATATACCACTCTACTCCAAGCGAGCGGGCCACAAACAACACATCCTACACATTAAGATTCTAATAAATTTTATATCCATTGGTTTCTACATCCATTGATTTCAACATTTTTCTCACAATAAAATTGTTATTAGTGTTGGGTAACCACTTAAGTGGTTTAGTAAAATTAAACAAAGTAGGTGACAATTTTTACTGATAGGGCCCCACGGAAAGAATTTACCACAGGCCCCGGATGGTACAGTTATGCCTCTGTACTTTTAGACATACGTGCCTATTTTCCGTGTGGTGACGGAGTAAGAATACAATTCACCACCCTATCTTGCTGTTGGATGTTCTAAAAGATATATAGCATCTATTTATGAGAAGGAATACTTGAAATAAAACTCTATACTAACACGTCTGACCAGCGTATATCAATTTCCCTGCTATTGTGAAAGAAGCTTGAGCCCAGCAGTGGGATGTATATGAGATGATATATCTATTCTAAATAGTACATACATACATATCATCACGCCATATCCCTTGCAGGGTAGGCAGAGAGAACAGAGTGCCAGAGAACTCTATCTCTGCATACTTCACTCGCTTCCTCAACATTCATAATTCTCTTCATACACGCTCGCCGGTTTCGGAGACTCTTGACTCCACCTTTCTTCAGTACATGACCGATCTGGTCTATGTAGGTTAGTCTCGGTCTCCCTCGGTACCTACATCCTTCCACTTTCGCATTGTATATCTTCTTAACCAGGCGTTCGTTCGGCATTCTTGCCACATGTCCGAACCATCGGAGCATTCCCTTTCGCATCTTTACACCAATACTCTCTTTCATACCTACTCGCTCTCTTACGTCGTCGTTACGAATGCGGTCGCTCAGCCTAACTCCACAGATTTTCCGCAGAGATCGCATTTCGACCGCATTAATTTTACTATCATACTCTTTTCTGCATACCCAACTCTCGCTATTCTAAATAGTTATATATATAACTAGCTTTATCCCCAATTTTACTAACATCCCCGTTAAATCTCTTTTTCATTATGTTTTGTATAATATTCATCACCAAAAATTCACCCCGTATTTATATCCTCCGAAGGGCTTCAGAATATTGCTTTTTCATCGTATCATTTATATCACACAAATGAGAGGCTGTTTACTAGATACTGATTTAAGCTATTGTTTAATTGAATCAAAACGAAATAAAAGTATAAATACAAAATTTAATGCCCTATTTTATACCCTTAGGGAATGAAATCTACAAAAAGCTGAACATCGTGTTTATTTTTACTGAAGAGTACTTATGCCTAATTTGAGGAAAAAATAGATAGTGTTTTATTTTTCTTGCCATACAAACTTTAACACAAAGTTTCACCCCCTTTAGGGTAGTAATTAGTAAAATCATATCTTAGCGAATCTTTACGTTACAAAAATAAACTACAGTCGTTTACCCAATCACACACATGTACACACAGTTTTACTAAGTCTTTCACAGTCCTTAAACTTCATGTTAGTTTCGACTCGCTATTAATGAATCAGTCAACTAGCTTCTTTATAAATATGTATATGAAAACTAAACGAGTTGTATCGATCTTTTGTTTTTATTGCTTTTGGTGGCAAATGAGCAAGCAGCACACCTGATGGTAAGTGTCACTGCCGCCCATGGACCTTTGCAATAACAAGGTCATAGCTAAGCCACTGCCTACCAATACAAACCCCAAACTTACCCCATTTGGGCTTCCGGCTCTCTCGCTCATCGAACGAAGCGCAATAACACATTGCTATTACTCAGACGTCGATCTTCTGCTCAGTGTGGTACTACCCCGGAAGGACCAGCCCGCGGCTGTAGACAGAGAACTGTCCACAGCGTAATCCTACCACTATATTAGATCGCACACGACACGATCTATTAAATTGATTGTTTCATCATATTTTAAGTGTGGTGATGGAGTAAGAATACAATTCATCACCTTTTCTTACATTTTAAATATCGAGAAAAGCCAACAGGCAGTCTGAAAAGGTTAAATAGCATTTATTTAAAAAAACAATAAAAAAAAATTGATTTTATTTAGCACGAAAACAATATCGTTTTATCATAGTATAAGCGACGATAAAAAAGTTAACGACAATATGATAGATACGTACCTATATGAATAGGTAACCAAGCCTTTTTAATCATTTTACGGTAGATGAAGTTTTTTAACTCCACCTCAAAGTTTCGCTTTTTTTATTACTTACGGCAAACAAGTCAGCAGCACACCAGATGGTAAATATTACAGACGCTAACATTAACCTTTGCCATACCAACGCTACAGCTAGGTCCACTGCCTACTAACTCATATCCCTAAAAATTTGGGCTTCCGGCAAAGTGACCCGTTTTTTTTTTGGCGGCAGGCTATGGTGACTACACCATAGCCTGCCGCCAAAAAAAACGGAATTAACGGACTACCATTAATTCCGTTCAGGGTGATAGAAAGAACGGCATAGGACCCCTATAGACCCTCCCTTGATGTACCTCTCAATACCGTGCGAGTGGGTCACAGGTGCCCGGTCTTTGTCGGCAGTGGCCCACCCAGCGGTTTACTCTTAAGGGTATCCTCTCGAGTCAACAGTGTGACCTTGCTACTAATAAATGCACCAATATACTAGTTTCTACATTTTTTAATTTTTTTCCGTAGATAAGTAACGTTGTTTTATAACGCCATCTAGTAGCATTTCAACAAGTTAGTGTATTGACTTCCAATAACAATAGCACCACCAGCTTAACGATTTAAGAGGTAGCAAAATAACAACCGCATATTTTTAAATAATGGCTTTTTCAGTATTTTTTTTATACATTTAGATAAATTTCAAAGCAACGACACTATTTAAATAATTTTGATCCCAATCGTTAGAGCTGTTTGTTAGATACGGGAAATGAATAAGAGAAATACCAAAATGGCTTCGTTAAATATACAAGGTAAGAAACAATGGATTACACGGTTCCATACGAATTAGGATCCCTATTCGACTATCTCTGGATAACTCAAATATTTGCCAATATCTCGTAGTTAACTAAACTTTTCCGGATTTATCGACACTTGGAATTATTACGGTAAGTACCGGGGGAGATCGAGACTAACCTACCTAAAACAAATTGGTCACGTACTGAAGGAAGGTGGAGTCAAGAGTCTCCGAAACCGGCGAGCGTGTATGAGGAGAATTATGAATGTTGAGGAAGCGAGTGAAGTATACAAGGATAGAGTTCTCTGGCACTCTCGTTCTCTCTGCCTACCCTGCAAGGAATATGGCGTGATGATATGTATGTAATTATTGCACCAAAGATTGCAGCTTTTCAGTTTAACCTTTCTCGATTAATAAGGTGAAGCTAAAATATTTTCAAATTGCATTAATATTTTTTGAGGTTTAGAGCAATCAAAGTAAATAGCTGATCCCTTAGTCGTCTATAAGATTAAATTGGAAAGTGTGTACTGTTTGATTTTGTACCCCTACTTCCTTTCCACTATCGGAAATCCAAATTGTTATCCTTGCCGATTAATTATCATCATTCTCCTGCTCTTATCCTAATTCCTTTGGATGGACGCAATATTTAATCTTCTTCTATCTTATATATTGCACAAGTTATTTCCAATAGTTTAATGAACGACAGCCTGCTTGACGTCAACCTTCTTTTAATTTTTAACCAAACGGCATCAGATAAAGTCCAAGTCGATATAAAGCTCTTAGTCATCTTTTATATCCCTGATGATATCCACGAGCAAAGTAAGGTTTGGTAGTATTTGTAGCCACTACCATACATCAAGAGTAGAGTATCATACGAATAAATCCAATCAAAAAATTCTCACTATGCAAAGATTTGTTACTCAGTACTTTTATTGCCTTTTTTAAGTACAGCATATTTTAGTTGTAATTAAAGTGTGGTCTCTTAATTTTCAAGTAAATATTTTTTTATTGCTACTCAGTAATAAATAAGCCTTGGATTCATTTCTAAGAATATCAATCATAAAAGACGGTAAGCTAATAAGGAAACCGGAAAATTATCAAGTTATACATAAAAGAGAAATCTTGAAATATATTATCAATCCATTGACGAGTGCATTTTAATTGATTCATTATTATTCTAAGAACGAAATTTTAGAAGGATATAGTTTCTCGTAAACTTGTTATTTTTAATAACAAAATGTTGCAGGAAAAATTTTTAATAATAGTTACCTATCGATTTAAATGTTAATAGGAAAACCGTTTTCATTGACCCAAAAAGTTAAAATGAGTAACAACTATATCGTTATCACCGAACAGAATACTTAAATGTATTCGTAAACCTTCAATTGAACAATAAAAAGAGGCCTCGAGCCGCTTCAAAGTCAAATTAATGAGTATTTTATCGTGTTTCAGACAACGTATCAAGTGCCGCACTTTCTCCATACATATATTATCTATAATCATGTTTTTTATAACATACTATGTTATGTAAAAGAAAAAGAATCGATTTTATTATACTCTTTAAAAATATTACGTTCTAAGAATAACTTAATTCAATTTGTTGCAAAATAATTCAATTTAAAAATAGTTTTATAATTACAAAAAACTACTTACCACACAGCTATGCGTACTTCTGGATTGATTTTATATAGAAAACTAACCGCACACAGACATTTTAATTTTTTAAGGCTCGTAAAAAATATCACGTTGTATTTTTTTTTCCTCAATATATTCTATTTACAATTTTATTTACAGATAACCGTAATTTTCGAAGTGCTACTGAGGATTGGAACGTCAGTGTAGTACTGCTGTCGCATATTGGAGTACGCATGCGCGACACAAGATGGCGGCCGCAAGCGGGTCGATAGCACCCGATAACGTCGGCGAAGGCTGCGCCACCATGCCTTCATTCGTGACATTGTGCTAACGGGGTAACATTAAAAACGAGGTCACCGTTTGTATTAACCCGCGCTTCCGTATTTCAGGGATACCAGGATATCTAAATGTGTTGCCAGTTATAAAAAAATATCAATAACGTTATTTACGTGTTATAACCAAAATTTTGTCTCATTTTGCTTTGCAGATAAAATTTAAAAAAGAAAAAGTTTTTCGGGGTATATTATTCGTGTTATTTATTTTTAAAATGAAACAGTTTAGGTACTATATGTTTTATTCGACTAAAATCTTTGTTATTTCACAATCTAAGAACTATTGGCCATAGCATGCGCTATGCTTCCTATCAATATTGTAAATAATGTACCATCGCAGTTAATATATATCGCTAAGTTAAGAAGATAGACAATGCGAAAGTGGAAGGATGTAGGTACCGGAGGAGACCGAGACTCACCTACCTAGACCAGATTGGTCACGTACTGTAGGAAGGTGGATTCAAGAGTATCCGAAAGCAGCGAGCGTGTATGAAGAGAATTATGAATGTTGAGGAAGCGAGTGAAGTATGCAAGGATAGAGTTCTCTGGCACTCTGTACTCTCTGCCTACCCTGTAAGGGATGTGATGATACGTATGTATCGCAGTTAATCTTATATGATTCTCAACAATGCTGCCGCACATTCTAATGACAATCCTTCAGTTAGTTTTTACGATTTATACGTAAATGTTTGCTCTAGTTTTCGAATTCTTTTAGATTTTAATTCGTGATCGGGTGCCGCTGATGGAATCTAGTCAAGCCTTTTTATCGTGCTTCAAAGGGCATCACATTAGAGAGAATACTTACAATGTATATTGTATACAATTTTATGTAAACTAAACGATTAAAAAGAAAACAGATAAATCCACTGAGTACCTTACTGGATTTTCTAAGTGCGGTCCCGTACGTATAGTAGTTACTTGAATCAATTTAAAATGAAATATAAATATTTGCAATATGTGCCTCCCCGGCCTCCTCATTTATACATAACAAATGATTTGAAATAAGTAGTTCCGATACATTGTACTTTTGTGTCATTATCACACGGCTGAGATAATATACTTCCGTACTATATATCGTATATACTTGCCGTGTGGTTACGGAGTAAGAATACAATTCACCAGTCCCTATCTTAGCCATGGGCGTTCGTACGAAACGACTAAGGGATATAAAAGGTATATAACATATATGCGAGAGAAGGAAACTTCGAAACAAAATCCTATACCAACACCTCTGACCAGCGTGGTATAGTAGGTCAATTACCCTCCCTTTATGGAGGAGGCTCGAGCCCAACACATATATGAGCTGAGATGATGATAAAGAGAATATAGAGTAAGAATGCTTTTATTTATTTAAGTTAAAAACAACAGAGAAGTAATTATGTTGTCCATAATATCAGAACCATCGGAGATATTGGCTCTGAGACTTATCATCATCGTCCTTCTCTTATCCCAATTACTTAAGTTCAACGCTATATGTCCTCTACTTCCTTCATTATTCTCCTACTCTTATCCCAATTACTTGGGGTCAATACAATATGTACTCTTCCTTCATAGTACATATTTTAAAAGTTATTGGCAATAGTTTTATGACCGGCTGCCTGCCAGACGTCAACCCTGCTTGGGAATGTAATTATTGACAAAACAGCATCAGATGGAGTTGGCTCAGGTTATTATAAGGCTCTTAGTCGTCTTTTACGACATCCACGAGCAAAGTAAGGCTTGGTAGTATTCCTAGCCGCTACCACACATCTTAAATTTCTTCACACAGCTTAAACTTTCATCGTAGATATATTTTATGATCAACTAGACAGGTTAGGCATTCGACATTAAAATCTTGGGAATGTAATTGTTGCTAAAAAAGGCTTCACTTGGATTTAGACGGTTAGTTACGGTTGCTTTAGATCGAATTAAATTTTTAGATCGACTTTTACCACACCTGTTTTTTTTTACGGTGGACTATGGATGCGAAATCCGCCAAATCGGTCCGGAGTGACGGAAGAGGCGGCGCGTGACCCCATAGACCCACCGGGTAACTCCTCTCTTCGCCGTGCGAGCGGGCCACCGGTACCCGATCTTTGTCTTCGGTGGCACTTTTACCACACCTGCGTATAAAGTATTGGTGGTATTTGTAATAAGCATACAGCAAGGTGCTGGCGCCTGCCTTCAATACGTTTATTTTCGAATTAAGTAACATAGCGGCTATGTATAACAGTATAGCCCCGAGGCTGAGCTTCGGGACTATATTGTAAAATTGAAAAATAATAATTTCTATTCGAAATTGATAGTTTTAATAGTGATAGCCACACTTGAATTTTCTATCTACTACAGCCACGCCCGTCCGGCATAGTATTATGGTACTACTCAAAGCCAACCTTCTGTTTGGATTGGGGTTTTCATGGTAGGCAGCAGCCAGAGTGTACCACTGGTATTGCAAAGATCTACGGGCGGCAGTAACACTTATCATTAGGTACTCTGCTTCCTCGTTTGCCACCGGCAACAATAAAAAAAGAAATGTAAAAAAAATACTATATTTAGTATATTCTAAGTGAAAATTTACTATATTCAGAATAGCTAATTATTCTAATAAAAAACTGCAGACTAATATTTGAAATCACAAGCGTCGGATCGTTGGATACATCAAATTTCGATTTTATATTAAGAAATCAAAAATGTCGTATTCCATTTCGCCGATTGAATTTCGCAGTAGAGCCTCTGGTACCAATAAATTTTCCTTATTGCACTAATAATATATCTATTATCATTTCTACCACATCCACGAGGAGAAGAGAGCGATTATATGTATTATTCTTAGTGTAATATCACCAATATATAATCAATATAAACACAAGTAACACAGCCATATTGCTGAAAAAATTCTGCTTGCAGACTTAAATAAACCTTGTCGTCCGGGTTAGTATGACACTTGCAGAAGATTGTTTTCCGAGAAATATGAATGTGCAACTACTTTGTCTGGTGAGCCAAAAATAAATAAATGTCCTCCACATTTATTTATTTTGTTACAAAGAAACATACCAGTCTATATTAATCAATGCATACGTAGCTTACAATAACGTAGAACTACGTAGCATGGCTACGACGTAGCCGATGAGTTTCTTACTTATCGAGTTATCATAATAATCCGGTTAAGCTGTCAAAGCCCTCTCGGCTAACAGCGATCGCAGTGGAAAGAGTTTAGTGGGTATTCTAGCCACGGGGCTAGCGAGTCCCACACTCCTCGTCTGTTTTTCCGACAGGCGGGGGTAAGTGCGGAAAATGCATTCTTGAACCACTGCATTACCAAAAAAAAAAAGCTGACCGGTCCGTCTGGGGTAGTAGCTCACTGTTGCAGTTCGGTGAGCGAGAGAGCCGGAAGCCCAACTAAGTGGGTTTGGGGATTTTATTGGTAGGCAGCAGCCTAAGCCTATAGCATATATATAAGCCCTTGGTATTACAAAGGTCCATAGGCAGTAGTGATACTCTTTTTTTCTTTTTTTATTACTTATGGTGATAAACGAGCAAGCAGCACACCTGATGGTAAGTGTCACTGCCGCCTATGGACCTTTGCTATAACCAAGGCCTTTGCTATAGCTAGGCCACTGCCTACCATTATAATCCCCAAACCCATCCAGTTGGGCTTCCGGCTCTCTCACTCACCGAACGAAGCACAATAACACATTGCCATTACTGAGACGTCGATCTTCTGCGAGAGAGTGGTACTACCCCGAATGGACCGGCCCGCGGCTCTAGACAGAGGACTGTCTACAACGTGGTCATACCACTATTATCAGGTGTGCTACTTGCTCGTTTGCCATCATAAGCAATAAAAAAGAAGTTATTAAAATTTTAAGAAGATTATGCGAGTAATAAAGACAATAAGAATAAAATACAACACTATTACTCGCTAATGTAGACGATTTAAGACTATTAAATGAAATGTAGAGATAACATCACAAGGAAAAAAACTTCGAAAAAAAAACCTTAGGCTAACCTATCGTGCCACCGAAGACAAAGACCGGATTCCGGTTGCCCGCTCGCTCAGCGAAGAGAGGTCCATTGCAGGGCAGGTCTAAGGGGTCGCGCGCCGCTTCTTCTGCCGCCCTGGACGGATTTAGCAGGGTGTGATCAGACCACATCCCGCCGCAAAGAAAAAAAAATGCCAAACTCGTAATAAAGGCCTATTTGAAAGGTCTAATTGAAGGCGCTTGTGTCTGATAATGAAACATGTATGGCTGAAGATAAGCAGAAGAATATGAACATCATGATCACTTCAGTTCCTCTACAATGGGATGGAAATTTACATATTGTACTATACTAGTCAGACGGTTGGTATACGGTTTTGTTCTTAGGTTGCTACCTCTTGCATATATATTAGATGCTCTTGTTCTTTAGTGTGTGGTGGCCGATGGGCAGCCTTACACGGGGCCCATGGAATAGTAGGGCCTCCGTCTTGTTTAGGGCCACCCTGAGCCCCAGCGCCTTAATTCGCCTGACCATTTCCTCGGTGCCGAGAGTGGCCAGGCTCGCCGCCTCTTCGAGTGTCCTGCCCCGGGCTGTGACGAGCGTATCGTCAGCATAGCAAATAACGCTCAGCCCGGGGGGGGAGATTCCCTCTCAACGCCCAGTCGTAACCGATGTCCCACAGAGTCGGCCCCAGAACCGACCCCTGCGGGACACCGCACGACATGGGCGTCCGCACAATGTCCCCTGCGGGGCTCGCGTAGAGAACACTGCGCCCCTCCAAATAGTCTGCCACCAGCCGCCTGAGGTACAGGGGCACTCCATGGAACCGGAGCGCCTCCCTGATGCAGCTGAATGGCAGACTATTGAAGGCGTTGGCGATGTCCAACGACACCGCCAACAGCACTCCTTTGCCGGCGACAGCCTCCGCGGCCGTCTGTCTCAGGCGTAGCAGGGCCCCAATGGTCGAACGCCCCCTCCGAAACCCAAATTGAGCGTCCGACAGATCGGGCCTCATCTCCTTCAGGTGCTGGACGATGCGGGCAGCGAGGATACGCTCCAGCAGCTTACCCACATCGTCCAGAAGCACAATGGGCCTGTAGGCCGACGGCAAATCCGGGGGCCGTCCCGGCTTTGGCAGGAGAACCAACCTCCCTTCCTTCCAGCACTCAGGGAACTGTCCAGACGTCAGACAGGCGTTGAACAGTCGCCTGAGGCGAGGTTCGAGATGCTCAAGGAGCAACGTCAACAACCGAACTGGGACTCCGTCCGGGTGTTGACTCACTCATTCAGAGTTTCCAAATCGACTATCACTGTATCTAATTACTGAAGTATTTCTAAAGCAATATCACCATGTCGGTCTGAATACCGGATAAGAGTAAAAAACTGATCCATTTGTAGAAAGGTTGCTTTGGAAAATGACTTCAAACTTTTTAACAGAACCAAACTCCTTCTGTTTTTGGCAAAATACATGGAGAAACTTAGGACTATGCTAAAAGGCTATAAATGAACATGGACGAGACGAAATTCATATCAAAACCTAAGTCCTTTTATTGTACCAATCGTAGACGGGAATGCGATTCTGAATGTTGTCGATCTATTTTTACATATAACAAATCCAATTTTGAGAAAGGTCAGACAAATTTAACTTTAAAGGATTTTTTATGTGTTTATAATATCCATCATAGAGAAGCAAATCTTGAAATAATACTCTACACTAACACGTCTGACCAAATCGATAAAGTAGATCAATTTCTCTCTTATAAAGAATCCAAAAGTGCGACATATATGAGCTGAGATCATCATCATCATTCTCCTGCTTTTGTCCCAATTACTTGGGGTCGACGCAATATGTACGAGTAGCCCATGTAGGTACAGTACAAACACAATACAGATAACAAAAGTTATTGGCAATAGTTTTATGACCGGTCGCCTGCCTGACGTCAACCCTCCTTGGAAATGTAATTGTTGACCAAACGGTATCAGGTGAAGTTGGCCCAGGTCTATAAAAAGCTCTTAGTCGTCTTTTACGACATCCACGAGCAAAGTTAGGGTTGGTCATATTCGTAGCAGCTACCACACAGCATATATGAGCTGAGATGATGACAATAAAAACAAAGATAGTGTGGTAATAAATTAGGATACCCCATAAAACTAAAATCATCATTTAATCATCATCAAGTTCATCCATAGCGTCATTGTTGATGAAACACACTTCGGGGTCGCTGGTGGCACGTCCAAACATCTTCACCATGGTCGCGTACCCTTCCTGGGTACGAAGTTTATATGTGCCGTATATTAATCCGAAACATAATCCAGCTAATAAGAACACCACAACAGCAATAATCACACCGTTTGTTCCTGAAAAAAGAACAAGTCATTAATGGCCCAAAAAAATTAGCATTAATAGCGTAGAAAGATACCCAATAAATTACTGCATCTTTCTGAGTGGTAATGAATCAAGAATACAATCCACCACTCTTGCCCGTGAGGGACCTAAGGAATATAATATGTATGTAACATCTATGCAGGAGAAGGCACCCTGCACCAACTCGTATGACCAGTGTGGTATAGTAGGTCAATTTCCTTCCTATTGTGGAGGAATCTGAAGCCTGAAAAATATTTATGCTCCAGAAGTTAACTTTCACAATTATTTCAACATTATACAAAAGTTTACCAGTTTTAAGAAGATCATTCTCTTCACGACAGGCAGCGGCCTGACAGTACCTCTGCTATAGCAAAGGTCCATGAACGGTAGCATCACTTACCATCAGCTGTACTTATTGCCCTTTTTATACCTTTTTTTTTTTTTTTTTTTATTTTTTTTTTTTTTTTTTTTTTATTGGTGGGCTATGGGTGCGTCTCGTTCCGCTGAATCGGTCCGGGGTGACGGAAAGGCGGCGCGTGACCCCATAGACCCACCGTAAAACCTTCTCTCTTCGCCGTGCGAGCGGACCACCGGTACTCGATTTTAACTTCGGTGGCGCCCTTTTTCTACCTTAGGTAATAAAAACACTCACCTTTAGTTTGCGATATCTCGCTGGTAATTACTTTGGAATAAATTGGATCAGTAATAGGTTTTGGTGTAACCACCATAGGCATAGTGAATTTAGACGTAGTCGGTATGGAAGATGTCGTAGTCTTTTTCATTGCCGTAGTCGCATTGAATTTTGATGGAGTTGTGGCTTTTATTGTGGTAGTATATTTAGAAGTAGTTTTTAATGTTGTTAATTTAGTTGTCGGTGTAGTACGAGTTGATGTGACGCGTCGAGTTGCTGTTGTTGGACGTCTTGTTGTAGTAGTTGTAGTAGTGGATGAAGTAGTCGAAGTGGTTGACGTAGTAGTCAAAGTTGTAGATGGTGTAGCCGTGGTCGTAGTCGTAGTCGTTGATGGAGTAGTCGAAGTAGTAGATGTGGTTGTTGATTGCGTAGATGTTGATGTGGCTATTAGTTTCTGCGTTTGCGGTAATTGAATTGTAGAGCTCGTTAAATTGTCATTATCATATGAGGAATTGCCGTTGTTGTCTGTAAATTAAAAAGATTTAATTAATCATCATCATCACCATTATCATTATCACCATTCATAATTTTGCTATGCACTGTTGGACGTAAATCATCATCCCAACTAGGTGAAATTATCGTAAACTCCACACTTGATGATTGGAATGACGATCGTAGTAAAATTTTATATATTTCCTAGGAGACAGATGCTGCTCACTCCCCTGTTGAGACTCTCAGCCAATTTTACCATTCCCATGGGCAAGATATAGTAGTGATGACAATTATATTCATATCCCAATGCCACACGGAAGCTTCTGGCCATGCAACTGTTCATTGTAATGCAAAACCGGTAATACCTGGTCTTACAATGAGATTAAAATTGCCCAATACTCTTTAGACAGACTCTGGTCTAAACCTATGTTCAGACCAGAGGACTAGTCTAGGACCAGTGTGCTGTCCCACTGAACCTTCCGCGACGACGAAAGAGTGAAATACAGCTTCTTAATCTTTCGTGTTATTTCCCCATATGGGCTGACCACCGGTATCAATACCTTGACCTCGGTGGTCCGCTCGGCGGGATATAATAACTTTTAGATCCTAATTTCACTTTTATTGCAAATACGAACAGATGGTGGGACAGTATAAATTACATTCCCATTGAAGCACCAGCAATCAGATCATACCTATAAGTATTCTACTGGGAATAAATGCGCAGTTGTGCAGATGGCTTTTGATTGCCATTTAAAAAATATATGACGCTAAAAAACAAAATACTCACCATCAACAAACGCGCAGACTTCCAAGTAGTCTGGACAGCAATTCTCATTCACCATGCAGGTGAAACTGCAGCCACAGACATCTTTAGGGAGTGTCTCTAGTACTGCTGAACAACGACCCTCGCAGGACTCTTCGTGTACTGTGAACGAATGGACAACGGTCGTGACAATTCAAATGCATTGATCTATCCATATCTATATCTGTATCTAATTTTTAGGGCCTCGAAAATAGCTCAGGCGACTTTCATGAAATCTAGTACTCCTGCTTACTAAATTTCTGCTTTAAAATTGTAAAGTTCTTGGGAATAGTTTTATGACCGACCACCTGCCAGACGTCGACCTTCATTGGGAATGTAATTGTTGACCAAACAGCATCAGGTGCCTAGCAGTAGGCCTAGATCGTTATAAAGCTCTTAGTCGTCTTTTACGACATCCACGAACAAAGTAAGGGTTGGTAGTATTCGTAGCCGCTACCACACAGCATAACAAAATCTTATCTGTTTATTACGAAATAAAACGTTCGGTCTTTAAGCTGTACCCTATTCTACAAGACATTTAATATCTATAGTACTATAAAGCTGAAGAGTTTATTTGTTTATTCTTGCGCCTTTTGTTTTATTTGTTCGCAATTGAATACCAAAAGTTGTAGGTCTATTTATTGAGAAAAGTTTTAATCTTTAATAATGGTAGGACCACGCCGCAGACAGTTCTTTGTCTACAGCCGCGGGCCGGTCCGTCCGGGGTTGTACCACACTGAGCAGAAAATCGATGTTGACCAGTGGCAATATGTTGCTGCCCTGCGTTCGGTAAGTGAGAGAACCGGATGACCAATTTTCTGGGTAGGTTTGGCGTTTTCATTGATGTCACTCTGCTCCGGTGGTCGGCCCAACGACGAAGGCGACGTGCCACGGTTGGGTTACGAGTGTGCGTGCTTACGCCCCTCTGTCGCGCAGGACGGAGTGGTGTGAGGAGTACGCCGACCGTAACCCAACCCAAAAAAAAAAAAATAAGAGGCGTTTTCATTGATTACGCCTGATATGGCAAAGTTTCATGTGCGGCAGTAACACTTACCATCAGATGTGCTGTTTGCTTGTTTGCCACAACAATAAAAAAAAAAAAAAGATATCTATTAAATAATATTGCGTTATATTATAAAATGGAGGAGAGGAAGGAAGACCCACCACTTTCCCACGGTTAATCAATATACCGTACACCTCAAGAAAGGAAGAAATACGGGATGGGATCAAGGTGGAATAGGATATAAGGAAATATTACTCCTGTGATGAGCACCGCCTCCAGAACTTCTACTTCCAATTTTCTGTAGAATTTCGAATAGTGATTCGACACGTGTTTCGCCTATAAACGAGGCATCCTCAGGACGGTTCGGCTTCAAATGCGCATTTGAATGAATCATTATTCGAAGTTCTGCGGAAAATTGCAAGTAGAAGTTCTGGAGGGGGTGCTCATCACAGGAGTAAGATTTCCTTATATCCTATTCCACCTTGATCCCATCCCGTATTCCTTCCTTTCTTGAGGTGTACAGTATATTGATTAACCGTGGGAAAGTGGTGGGTCTTCCTTCCTCTCCTCCATTTTATTATAATAATGGATTTTCGCCATGTATCGCCTAATTCAATCAATTATTGCGTTATATAACATATAAATGATCGTAAAATCGAGCAAATTTTGGTAACTGTGTGATATTGCGAATTAAAAGTTCAACACAGTCACCGTTTTCATAATAACTACTGAGATAATAAAAATGTTGATTAATGTATTGTGTATGTTATTAGTTTTTATATTATTACCACGGGATAATATGTATACAGTAATATCATGAAATACACTACTTAATCGATACTATGTATTGATGGCTACTTTAGTAGTTAACTCGTGATCGGATGCCGCTTGTGGAATCTGTTCTAACCATATATTTTTATGTCTTTCACATTATATTTTGAATAAAAACTTTAAACTAGTCCGAAGGGGAATATTGGGGCTAATAGTTGCTAAATTTGTTTACTGTGTGGTAGCGTCTTTTTTTTTTTTTGATACGCTGAGGAAATGCTTTTGCACACATCCCCTGCCAGTGACAGATGGGGGGGTGTGTGGGACTCGCCGGCCATGATATTGACGGCCGGAATACCCACTAAAACCTAACAGCGGTCCCTTCCGCGCTTTTACGGGATGCCGGAGAGATCGTCTATTGACATTCTATCCCCGACACCCCTACGCTTAGCCATCTGGCCACGACCAGTCAGCCGTCAAGGCGGTGGGAGGAGGTGCGCGTAGCGGCGCCTCCTTCTCCCTGGTCGCCACCGGCGGAGCGAGTTCGCAGACGCGAGTGCTTCGCGCTCCCGCTCCGCGGCCTCCTTTACAGAGATGACTTCTTCGCAAAAGGAGGCCATCGACTTCCAATTCCTGTCGCTGTCAAGCATCTTGTTGATGACGGTCGACAACGACAGGTCCGCTCCTATGACCACCGACAGGTCGTGGCGCTGAGGCCCCCAGTCGGGACATACTTCCAGGGTGTGACGCGCGTCATCAATTTGCGCGCCACACTCATGGCATCCAGGGGCCTCTTCACGTCCAATTCGGTGCAGGTACTTACCGAAGACCCCGTGTCCGGTAAGTACCTGTGTGGTAGCGTCTACGAATACTACCAACCCTTACTTTGCTCGAGGATGTCGTAAAAGACGATTAAGAGCCTTTTAATTTTTTTTTTTTTTTTTTTTTTTTTTTTTTTTTTTTTTTGTCGCTGTGGAAACGCATTTACGCGCTATCCCCCGTCGGTGATAGACAGGGGGGAGAGAGGGGGACCGGAATACCCACTAAAACCACAGCGGCCCCTTCCGCGCTTTTACGGGGCGCCGGAGAGATCGTCTACTGACATTCGATCCCCGGCATCCCAACGCTTGGCCTTCTGGCCACGTCCTGCTGTCCCTCAAGGCGGTGGAAGGAGGAGGTGCGCATAGCGGCACCGCCTCCTCCCTGGTCGCCGGCGGCGAAGCGAGTCAGCGGCCGCAAGCGCTTCGCGTTCCCGCTCCGCGGCCTCTTTTCTTTTCATGATGGCCTCACAAAAGGAGGCCATCGACGACCAGCACCTGTCGCTGTCAAGCATCTTCGAGATGATGGGCGACAACGACAGGTCCCTCCCAACGACCGCTGACAGGACGTGGCGCTGGGGCCCCCAGGCGGGGCATATCTCCAAAGTGTGGCGCGCATCGTCTACTGGCGCGCCACACTCGTGACATCCTGGGGTCCCTTCTCTTCCAATTTTGTGCAGGTACTTACCGAACACCCCGTGTCCGGTAAGCACCTGCACCATCCTAAAACTTAGGCTGCCGTGCCTTCTATTAATCCAGCGGTGGAGATGCGGCGCAACCGCCTCCACAGTCCCCCGCCCTGCTACGGGAGACTCCAGTTCCTCTCTCCACCGCCAGATGACATCCCTTCGGGCCACTTCCAAGGCTCTGCCCAGTCCCCTTACGGAGACTTGCTCGCCGTCGGCCCGCGCCGCAACACGCAGCCGGTAGACCTCCGCCAGGGCCTTAGCCACAAATGGCCAAGGCGGGTCGCCTGCCAGTAATGTTGCCGCGGTCCACGAAACCGTACGGTAGCCCCTGATAGCCCTCACCGCCATGGCCCTCTGCGGACGTCGTAGAAGGGCCCTGTTGCGGGCGGTGAGCGAGTCCGCCCATATAGGGGCACCATACAGTGCCATGGACCGTACGACTCCGGCGTATAATCGCCGGCAAGACGACCCGGGATTGCCAGTGTTTGGCAAAAGTCTACCTAGCGCCGCGGCCGTCTTGATGAGCCTAGGAACGAGTTGGGCAAAGTGTGGCTCGAAGTTCCACCTGGAATCAAGGTGTAGACCCAGATATTTCATCTGGGCCCGCACTGGCACGGCAGCCCCAGACACGCTGATGTATGCTCCTCGGGGGGGACCTCGACCTGGGCCATGGAATAAGAGGGCCTCGGTTTTCTCCACCGAGACCTTCAGACCCAGCATACCTATCCGGCCCACGACGAGTGCAACCCCCTCCCTTGCCAATCGGGCAGCCCCCAGATAGTCGGGCCTCCTCATGGTGACGAGGGTATCATCCGCATAGCAGATGACCCCCATCCCGAACAGAAGCCGACCCCGTAGGAGCCAGTCGAATCCGACGTTCCACAGGATCGGGCCGAGGACCGATCCTTGTGGGACGCCGCACTCCACCCGATGACGATTAATGCGCCCGTCGCCCCCCTCCCAGAGCACGTACCTTCCCTCGAGGTACGCTTCCAACAGCCTCCGAAGATACGGAGGCACTCCATGATACCGGAGCGCCTCCTTCAGTGTTTCATGCGGGAGGCTGTTGAAGGCGTTCTTTATGTCCAGCGAAACTGCCAGGAGGACTTCCTTGTTGACCACCGCATCGGTAGCCAAGGACTTCAGAGCGGCCAGCGCGTCTATGGTTGACCGACCGCCTCTGAACCCGTATTGACTCTCTGACAGTCCCGGCCCGACTTCCTCGAGGTGCTGGACGAGACGGCCCTTGAGTACCTTCTCGAACAATTTGGCCGTCTCGTCCAACAGCACCAGCGGTCTGTATGCGGAAGGGGAGTCGACTGGGCGACCCTCCTTCCGCAGCAAGCATAATCTGCCGCATCTCCATTGCTCCGGGAACTGTCCGGATCTCAAGCACGCGTTGAACAGTTCCCGAAGTTCACTCTTGAGGTATTCTGCGGCGATACCGAGTATAAGTCCCGGGACGCCGTCCGGACCAGGCGATTTTCTCTTCCCGGGGAGTAGGGAGAGGGCCACTTCCATTTCTCCGTCAGTGATAAGTGGGATTGAAGTCTCCACCTCTACCACCGACCAAGAAGTCATTTGGGGGGGAACGTGTCCCACAGAACTCGGGAACAGTTCCCCCACTAGCCCCGACAGGAAACCCGGATCCATCGTTTCTATGATTGGGACGCCACAGGCCCGGAGTTTGTTCCGCGCCCGTTGGTATGGGCGCCCCCACGGATCCCCGTCGAGGCCCGTAAGGAGTTCCTCACGGGCCCTCTCCTTTGCCTGGCTGATGGCCAGCTGCAGAGTTTTCTTCCTTCTTGTATAGTCTGTCCGCAGCTGACCCTCAAGGACATCGTCGCGGTTAGTCCGCTGGCGGCATCTACCGTAAGCACGCCGCGCCCGATTGGCAGCCACCCGGAGAATAGCGATCTCGGGCGACCACCAGTACACCTGACGACGCGGCGGCTTTCGTTGAGCCCTCGGCATCGCCGCATCACAAACTGCCTCAAGATTACTTCTCATTTGGCCTGCGAGCCCCTCCACATCTGTGAGTAGCTGTCCTGTTCTACCCCAGCGCTGAATTATGGCAGCCTCCCGGGCCAATTCCAGGTCGAGTTGACCAATGGCCCATTTTGGGAATCCACCCCTTCTGCTGCGCCGGGGCTCTGGTGGTCCCCGAGGGGCAGAGATCTCGAACCGCACGTAGCGGTGATCCGAGAGAGTCTCCACCCCTTCCTCCACTCTCCAGTCATTCACCTCGCGAGCGAGAACGGGGCTGGCGAATGATAGGTCCACCACGGATCCACCCTGATGTCGCACGCAAGTGTGGACCGTCCCTCTATTAAGGAGGGACAGACCCGAGGACAGAGACCACCGCTCAACAGCCGCGCCTTTAATGTTTGTGGCAGGGTTCCCCCATATGCGAGACTTCGCGTTAAAGTCGCCGAGGACCACAATTTTCCTCGGCGACTGGCGACGAACAGCGGCACTAACGGAGTCTAAAAATAGCTCAAACTCCGCTAGACTTCGATTAGGTGAGAAATAAACCCCAATAATTGTGAGGTCCCGCCACCCCACCACAACATAACCGTTGCCCCTCTCTAGTGGAGAGAGGGAAGGGCCGACACATCCTCTGGATAGGACAGCTACATCTTCCTTAAGATCCCCCACCCAGTTGGCTGAGTGGGGAATAAAGTATGGCTCGCAGGCCACAGCTAGGTCCGTATCCCACTCCGCCATGGACTGCAACAGGAGGTCCTGTGCCCCGGCGGAGTGGTTTAAATTCGCCTGGAGGAAACGTACTCTGTCTCCCATTAGGTAGACATTTCGACTCCTCCTTGGGCTCTGCAGCTACTTGCTACTGTAACGGCCCGAGGGCCTTGGGCCAGCCGACCTCTGGTGGAGGGAGGCTTACAGAGCTTGCCTCCCATCACGTGTTCCGAGGGGCGGCCCGTATCATTACAAACTGCACATCGGGGCACCTTGTCACAAGCTGCTGATCGGTGTCCAGTTTCTCCACACCTGAAGCACAAGCCAGAACGATCCACCCCGGAGTGGCATAATAGACCGGTGTGCCCAAGGCACTGGCACTTGTAGCAGCGAAGGGGTAACTGCTCCAAAACTAGAACTGCAGCTGAGCTCCAGCCCACCAGCAGTCGCCCGCTGTCGGCAAGAACCTTGGCTGCGGTCACCGGGCATCGTACTTTGACCATGCCCATACCCTGGGGACCAACTTGGATTTCGCTAACCTTGACCTCTTCCTTTGCACAACCACTGGCGCGAACCACTGCGGCGGTGACCTTCTCCTGTGTTACTGAATCATCCAACCCCGTCACTCGGATGTCAGCTTTTTTAACAGGGCGAACAACATCAGCCACGCCCTCAAGTGCTTTGCGGAGCTCCCCTGCCAGACGATCCGCCTGCTCCGACGATTGCGTTTTGGGCAACTGAAGTACCCGCGCACCAGTGACGGCACGGCGTACCCTAAGCCCCTCCCCAATTCCTATGGCTTCCAGATTCACTGCGGCCTCTGCCCGCAACATGGCGTCGGCGTATGTCACTCCCCTTTTTTCGGCTTCTGGCTGTAATGTTATAATAACAGCAGCCGTACGGGGAAGAGTAAGCTCCTTCTTCTTTTCTTTTGTCGCGGTAGGCAGTGGTTCAGCTGCCACGGCAACGATGGATGCAGTAGCTGTCGGGGAGGATTTACTCTTCTTCTTGCCTTTTCTCACAACGGTCGCCCAAGTAGTATCTATTGGAGCTGGTCCAGCCAGCTCTTGCGAGGGAACGTGGGTAGTACACCTCGAGGTACTAGGTACCTCGGAAGCCTCAACAGTAGGCATAAGGGAGGCGGTAGTTGGTACCGCCACCTTTTTTCTGTCCGCTGCCAGGGGCGGACGGGTCACCTTTGCAGGTAAAAGGCGGTCTTCTATACCCGCGAATCGGGCGTCCAACATTGCTCCCACAGAACGTGTGATGCAGGATTTTAGGTCCTCCATTGCATCTGCACCTATAGCGGATGTCGAAGCGGAGGTTCTCATCTCCTGAAACTCGCGGCGGTGTGCCTTGACTTCCAGGCGTAGAGTCTCATTCTCTTTCCGGAGGCGATTGACGTCTAGACGAAGCTTACGGACATCCTCCGATTCCTCCTTCAAGCACAGGACTTCTACAATCTCCTGCAGATCTGCCGCTGAGTCCTTCAGTTTTTTAACGTAACCACCTTGGAGGTGGCCCGACTTTCGGGCCACCTCTATGATGGCAGCAATACTGCGACCTCCACGAGCCCGTAGCTCTTCAGGGCCCATCGAAGTGGCGTCCTCCATAACAAAAGACTCTGACGCCGACGTGTCAGCCGATTCATTGGTTACGGCTGGGGCCACCTTTTTGAGTACTCGACTCTTAAGCTCCCGCTCAAACTCCATCTCCTTGGCCTCCGCGTCCTTCGCCTTGAGCTTCGCTCGAGCCCTAGCTAGCCCCGTACCATGGCCTCTAGTTACGGGTTTGCCGCGGCGGACCGTCCCGATTTTAGACCTTGGTTCTGCCTCAGGGTCCGAAGAAACCTCGGATGGCTTTTTAAAAAAAGTGTGCTCATGCGAGCGCTTACGACCAGACGTCTGGTCCGTGTCTCCCGTAAAATACCCGATACCGGACCCCACATCCGAGTCGGCCTCAGATTCGTCGTCACCCATCAATGAAGGATGTTATAAAACTATTTATAAACCTAATTATAAAACCTAATTACAAAACTATTTATAAAGAAAAAGTACCTACAATAACAAAAACGAACGACAAACAAGAACGAAATGCAACATTAATTGTATCTACCTACAAAGAACAATAATAATTTATACCAGAGTATATATACAACACGAAATAACCTAGACAGTGCATAAATTAACCTCCCATATGCAATCCCCCAATAAAAACTTGACACAACAAACAAATAAAAACGACCCGCCAAGACAATTAAACGACAAGAGCGCCTAACGACCAATGCCGATATCGCCTCAAATGCATACGTCCGACCGGTACGAGTGCCTGTCGGCGTATCAGCCTTATAATGACCTGGGTTAACTCCATCTGTTGCCATTTTGTCAATAATTACATTTCCAAGGAGGGTTGACGTCTGGCAGGCGGCCGGTCATAAAACTATTGCCGATAACTTTTACAATATGTACTATGAAAGAAGAGTACATACTGTATCGACCCCAAGTAATTGGGATAAGAGTAGAAGAATGATGATGAGTTGCTAAATTTGTAATACACATACAATTTCATTTAAGAGCAGTAATTTAAAATATTATGACAACCTCGCTGGGTTTCTTGTCGCATCTTGTTAGCTTGTGGTCGCGTTCCGACCCGATGGTAGATTACAGGATTCATTTCAAATATAAAATCGACAATATGTAAGTGCCCTTATGTGGCTTTTCTATATAATATATAAATAAAATTGAAGTGTGTTAGTTGTAATTTCAAATTAACAGCTTTTCAATAAATGCATATGTCTGTACGGTACTTATATAAAAAACATATTTATTTCTAATTTTTATCAGTCTGTCTGTCTGTTTGTTCTGGCTAATCTCTGAAACGGCTGGACCGGTTTTAAGGAGACGTTCACTGACAGGTAGCTGATATTTTTTCGCTCGTAATCGGGTTTTTATAAATAATCAAGCATATTAAATGCTAAAAAATTTCAGTAATATGAGGTAGCTCATGTTAAAGTGTAACTTAGGCTAATTTTATTTTAGAAAAAAAAAGTAGATTTTTACAAAAACAAAATTGGAAGCATTGAAAGACGCCGAGTTACACCGAGTGCGCGACTAAAACCTTAGGATGGACAATTGGACATAGGCTAACATTATCAACAAACCATGCGGGTAAAGCCGCAGGCGAAAGCTAGCTAAATGATTTCATTTGACTCAAATTAATGTTTTAAACTACCTTAGATGATCATCATCATTTACCTGCCCTCATCCCACGCTAAATGGGTTCGGCACAACACGTTCTTGCCTTCCACAAACTTCTATCAGCTGTTATATCTGCATTCACAACTTTCATACACATATCCTCTTTTACACAAACCATCCATCTCTTCTTTGGTCTCCCACGATTCTTACGCCCATCCACAAGCATATTGATAACACTCCTTTTCACATGCCTTTCATCCCTCCTCATCACATGCCCATACCAAAACAATCTCGCGCTCCTAATCTTCTCTATCACTGGTGCTACTTTCAAACTTCCCCTAATATACCAAACCAATGATGATGCCAAAAATTTAGGTGTCCATAGTTAGAATGGGTTTTAAAAAGTTAAATACTTACTAGGTTGTGGTGTGGTGCCACCATGCATAGCATCAGTGCAATTCGCACCTTGGAGAACGGCGACATCATCAATAGCTATGTCACTCATGAAACTCTTCCCTCTGATACCCTCTATCACGATCTGTTGAAGTAAAGATACATTTTATTACTTCTTTATCTGCTGGACATGCGTCTCATCATCATCATCTTCTCAGCTCATATAGATCCTACTGCTGGGATCTCTGATAGCGAGCCTTCTTCACTATCAGAGAGAAATAAACCTACTGGTCAAATATATACGACGAATTTAAATTTCGAGATTTCCTTGCCTTGTTTTTTTTTTTTTTTTGTGTGTCTCAGTTGTTAGCCTCAGATGGCTATGACAACTTTACCCGGACTGTGGGTGAGCGCTGAGGGCTCTCAACCCGTACCTTGTCTTGCATATTATATTATATCCCTTAGTCGTAATTTACGTACTCCATCAGCATTTTGTGCGGCACAGATGGCGCAGTGGTTAAAATACCGACCTTCCGTTCCAGTGCCGTGAGTTCGATTCCCACGCAGGACAACACTTTATGCGATCCACAAAGTGTTATTCTGAGTCCAAGTATGCTCTGTCTCCACTAATTGCATGTTTG
This sequence comes from Lymantria monacha, assembly GCA_905163515.2. Classification (NCBI taxonomy): domain Eukaryota; kingdom Metazoa; phylum Arthropoda; class Insecta; order Lepidoptera; family Erebidae; genus Lymantria; species Lymantria monacha. The sequence goes on along the minus strand of LR991107.1, from coordinate 3,621,783 downwards.
TAAAGTCCCCCGCAATACTAGGATTATTTCCTTAGTGCAGGGTGGTGTCTTTTAAAAAAAATCACAGGCAGATTAGCAAAAAGATTTTGGTTTTGTGATTCCGTATGGTAGATTTTATTAAAATTGTCTTCATTTCTTTATTTTTTTTTGGCAGTCTGTGGTCTGGGCTGTCTGGTCCAACAAGAGGATAGTGTGCGAATCAATGACCCACTATATTCCCTTCCCATCATTCAGCTGACCGCTGGTACCCAATACTTGACATCCGTGGGCGGCCCTGCGGGTTACCCTTTCGATTATCATCTCCCGTCATGCCCCGTCTTGCTACCAAGCATCACCCTCACGCGGTCACGGAAAGTCCAATCACGCACCGCCTCGGATAAAGCGGCATTAGGAGCAGGTACCCGCTCATGCGCCGGTGGCGGAGCATGTCACCGATGAGAATTTTCACTTGGACCCGCCCCACCACCTGCTTCCGCGAGACTGCCTCGCAGAAGGCGGCGACTATACATCTTTATAGTGTTTGTAACTATGCAAATAATTTTGATATAAGTATATTTGCATACATATATAGCGTAAATAAGATTTATAATTCAAATTACTGAAATTTAGCATTTAATATGCTTAATTATTGATAAAGGTAGATGGCATACGTCAACTTAAAGACGTAAATATGATAAAAAGCGAGATTTGAATGTCCTACAATAGTTCATGATGGTGTAAGTGGCAGCACGATTGGGCCGGACTGCCAATAGGTGCGGGTTTGAACCCCGCTTGTGACATCATTTTTCGTTTCGTAATCGGGTTTTTATAAATAATTAAGCATATTAAATGCTAAATTTCAGTAATTTGAATAACAAGGTTGTGTCATAGTTTAATACAATTCGAACTGCAAAGTTTGAAGTATTAAGCCTATGCAATGTGTAAACATTGTCCGATAGATGGCGAGATTTGATTGTCCTACAATAGTTCACGGTGGTGTAAGTGGCAGCATGATTGGGCCGGACTCCCAATAGGTGCGGGTTCGAACCCCGCTTGTGACATCATTTTTTGTTTCGTAATCGGGTTTTTATAAAACATTTATAATATTTAATAAAATATATCTTTCTGTATTCTTAATAATTTAAAGAGTATCGAAATGTCGCATTAGATAACTCCGTGAAATTGCGTTTACAAAACTCATTTACATAGCATTCTAAATTCACTATCATAATATTATATAATTACCTGAAAGTCATCATTAACATCTAGAAGGCTGACAACACCTGTATACCAAAAGTTACCCAGATTACCCCACTGATCGAACAGCCTATACTTATTAGTTCCATTTACATTGTAACTTAATACATCGTATAAATTTATTTCATCTGGTTTTTGATATACGCGTAGACCACCAATGTCCCTGAAATTTATAAAAGAAATAAACAAAATATATTAAAAACTAATAATAAAGTTAACTGTACCAATTGGTCAGCATGTTGGTCTACAAAAATGACGGATGAGATCAATGTTCTGAAAGGTTAACGCACCAGGCTGGCCACGGACGTCAAGGACTCTGAACCGATGGCCGGCCTAATGGCGATGGAGAGGAGGGTACGGTTACTTATGGGGCCACGCCACTCCTTCCGTCCTTCCTTCCATCGCCCCGGACTAATAAGAGCAGGAGAATGATAATGATGACTAAAAAACTTACAATATTTTTTTTGCAGATAAATAAAAACTGAACATTTGTAGTACATTATAATAATTACTAAGCACGGTAGAATTTGCCGTGAAACTGGGCCAAACATCCATCCAACGTCATAAACTTTTGCATTTACGTGCATTATGCACGTAAATGCAAAAGTGTAGTACTAAAATTCTATATGAATACTAAAATTCTATATAGTGTCTAAAATTCTATATGAAATATACTTAAAATTTAGCAAATATAGCACAAATAATAAAAATATTTCACTCTATAGTTCATTTGCGAGTTGCCATGCTCTGTAGTTGAATGTTAAAATAAAATAAGCAAACAATTATATGTTTATTTAAACGATCTAACCCAAAATAACTAAACGTATTTCGTCATAAAGGCACACTAATACAAATGAAACTTACGCTAACTAACGCTATTAACGCTAATTAACATTACTAACGTTACTAAAGCTAGCTAAGATTACTAAAGTTAACTAACATTACTAACGCTAATACTACTACTTACGTTACCTATCCCTAACTAACGTTACTAACGCTAACTAACGATACTAACGTTAACTAATGTTACAGTTAAAGAATATAATAATATTGGTTTTAAACGATATAACCAAAAAACCTAAACGACGTTACTCATAAAGTACTAGTAGTACACTATACACATAAGTAAAACTTACGCTAACTAACGTTACTTACGCTAACTAACGTTACTTACGCTAACTAACGTTACTTACGCTAACTAGCGTTACTTACGCTAACTAGCGTTACTTACGCTAACTAGCGTTACTTACGCTAACTAGCGTTACTTACGCTAAATAGCGTTACTTACGCTAACTAGCGTTACTTACGCTAACTAGCGTTACTTACGCTAACTAGCGTTACTTACGCTAATTAACGTTACTTACGCTAACTAGCGTTACTAACTAATTAATGTAACAGGGAAACATTTTAATTTATTCATCAATCACTTTTGTATAGAACAGACTGCGTGTATTACTTATTTACATACAATTATTGTAAAAGCGTACGTCGCACTCCTTTCAAGTTAACGATAAAAAAAAGAATTCAGCAATTGATATTATTGCCTACATACTCATATCCCCCAACACATTGTTCACTTGCCTAGTAATATTACTTTGATATATTTCACCCTATAATATAAATAAACAAAAATATATTTAACGAGAATGATATAGATGATTTCTTTGTCAATGAAATCGCGAGCAAAGTCATCATTCTCCTGCTCTTATAATAATTAGGGTTGATGGAATACGTACTCTTACATGTTGCAATAGTTATTGGCAGTAGTTTTATGACAGGCCACCTACCTGACGTCAATCAACCTTGGGCATATAATTATTGACCAAACAGTATCAGGTGGAGTTGGCTACGGTCGATATAAAGCTTTTTTGTCGTCTTTTAATTACGACATCCACGAGCAAAGTAAGGGTTGGTATTATTCGTAGCGCGCTACCACACAGCAAAATAAGGGTTGGTAGTATTTGTAGCCGCTACTTCTAACAAAAGCTAGTATAACTATATATTGTAATTACAACTTTACTCCCTCCTCCACAATAGGAGGGGTCATCATCATCATTCTCCTACTCTTATCCCAATTACTTGGGGTCGATACAATATGTACTCTTCTTTCATAGTACATATTGTAAAAGTTATTGGCAATAGTTATATGACCGGTCGCCTGCCAGACGTCAACCCTCCTTGGGAATTTAATTGTTGACCAAACGGCATCAGATAGAATTGGGCCCAGGTCGTTATAAATCACTTAGTCATCTTTTACGACATCCACGAGCGAAGTAAGGGTTGGTATTATTCGTAGCCACTGCCGCACAGCATCCACAATAAGAGGGGTATAGGTTTTTATTTAGAGTTTCCCTTTCGTTGATATTATATGTATATCATAGCTCTGTAGCCGCTACTTCTAACAAAAGCTAGTATAACTATATATTGTAATTACAACTTTACTCCCTCCTCCACAATAGGAGGGGTCATCATCATCATTCTCCTACTCTTATCCCAATTACTTGGGGTCGATACAATATGTACTCTTCTTTCATAGTACATATTGTAAAAGTTATTGGCAATAGTTATATGACCGGTCGCCTGCCAGACGTCAACCCTCCTTGGGAATTTAATTGTTGACCAAACGGCATCAGATAGAATTGGGCCCAGGTCGTTATAAATCACTTAGTCATCTTTTACGACATCCACGAGCGAAGTAAGGGTTGGTATTATTCGTAGCCACTGCCGCACAGCATCCACAATAAGAGGGGTATAGGTTTTTATTTAGAGTTTCCCTTTCGTTGATATTATATGTATATCATAGCTCGTAGTCATCTTTTAAAACGCCCACAGGTAAGTAAGGGAGGGATGAATTGTACTCCGTCAGCACAGGAAAAGAGTAATAAAGTTATTATGTATTGGAAGAAGAAGAAATGATGTGATGGACATTTATAAATTACAATGATGAACTTACCTCCCATACATATGATAGTGAAATACGAAGCAGCCGTCCCTCAGGAGTTTTTTATCAAACACTGGTGATATCAATCGCGCAGTATCATTTACAATTCGGCTAGTACTCTCTATATACATATAATAACCTAGAAAAATAAATAAAGAAACATATTTTCACTATACATATATTCGTAACGACGACGTAAGAGAGCGAGTAGGTATGAAAGAGAGTATTGGTGTAAAGATGCGAAAGGGAATGCTCCGATGGTTCGGACATGTGGAAAGAATGCCGAACGAACGTCTGGTTAAGAAGATATACAATGCGAAAGTGGAAGGATGTAGGTACCGGGGGAGACCGAGACTAACCTACCTAGACCAGATCGGTCATCTACTGAAGGAAGGTGGAGTCAAGAGTCTCCGAAACCGGCGAGCGTGTATGAAAAGAATTATGAATGTTGAGGAAGCGAGTGAAGTATGCAAGGATAGAGTTCTCTGGCACTCTGTTCTCTCTGCCTACCCTGCAAGGAATATGGCGTGATGATATGTATGTATGTATTTTCATTATATTTTATCATTAGCTGTCTTGACAAATGCTGTTCTGTACAAATCTAAAAAAAATATAATAAAAAAGTTTTGAAATGAATTACAACGCCACCTACCGGGCGCAATTGTTGATCTCTTGAAGTTATTATTGAATCAAATTAAAACACACATAAAAAAAAAAACATTGTAAAATCAGTGCAGAAGTTTAGGAGCACTTCAGCCTTTTTGCCACACTCTGGAGAAAATCGATGTCTAAGCAATGCCAATATGCAGCTCGTGCAGTGAGTGAGAGAGCTGGAAGTCCAACTTTCGAGGTGAGTTTGGGTTGGTTGGTAACAGCCCAGCTATACCTCTGGTACTCCAGGGGTCCATAAGCGGCAGTAACACTTACCGGGTTGCTTGTTTGTTTGACACCATAAGCAATAAAGGAACAATATTAAATCAATTTTTAACCGACTTTATATGTAATGTGATTCGGAGGAACTGCTGTGGTGTAATGAATATGATATAAGAGTGCTATAGATATGTTTTCGTTAGCCATCAAAATTCCCAAAAGATACTATTAACAATATGTCCATGGCGCGTTTGACTGTGACGATTTGACTTACTGACGGACGATGATTTTAAATGAAGAAATAATTTATAAATAACGATTATAAATAAAATTTAGACACTGGCAACAATGAGCTCGTATTAATAGCTGATTGCCAATATAAAAAAATAAGATAAAGAATTTAATCCTTAATATGGGTTGCTATCTTTAAAAACAGAGAAACATCTTTAAAGGATCCAGAAAGGGAATCCAAACATCAAAAAATAATTCATTACCGCTGCCATTTTTTCCTAAAGTGTGATCATATTGAGGTCCTGTAAGGAGGAAAGAACTGGGCGTTCTCTTGTTCAGTCTTCGCCAGTCAAAGTCATGTAATTCATCTTGCTTCCAACCACAAATGTCAGGATCCTCAAAGTCGCACGATGTTTTTATTGGGGCCGATGTATCTGAAATAGTAAATAATATACATACATGTACTACTAATATAAAACTGGAGAGTTTGATTGTTTATCGGTATGAAAGTACTAATCTCAGGAACTAAATTCCAAAAATGAATGTATCTAATGAATGTATGACATACGGTTTTTTGTTAAGTTAACTTAACAAAAGAGAACTTAACAAAAACCGTATGTCAACCCATCTGATCAGCCTGGTATAGTAAGATAATTTGCCTTAGCCTAAATGTCGGTTTCATAAAAAGCCTCAAAGTCGCTCAGCGTGCTATGGAGAGGACTCTGCTCGGTATTTCTCTACACGGAATCCGCAGCAGAACGGGTGTATTCGACATAGCCCGAAGAATTAGCACGTTGAAGTGGCAGTGGGCAGCTACATCGCTCGTCGAACCGACAACCATTGGTAAAGAAGGGTTCTCGAGTGGTCACCACGAATCGGATGACGCAACGTAGGACCGCCCCCCACTAGGTGGGCTGACGACATTATAAAGGTCGCCGGAAACCTATTATATTTGGATGCAGATGGCACATGACCGTTTTGAGTGGCATTCTCATGGGACAGTGTGTGTGACAGTGTGTATCGAGTGCAACAGTGGACGTCTACGGGCTGATGGATTGCCTTTGATTGTTGGAGAAAGCTGGGCCCAACAGTGGAATTTGTGTAGGCTAAAAAGAAAAATACGTATAAATTTATAAATAACCAATTCGCTGAGTATCTATACATACATACATTTCTATACTATTAAACAATTATTTTAGAATTATATTCGTAAAATTTTCCTCCTGCGTTAATAATAGACTTGTTTCAACAAGGTGATGCTATGATTTAATGGTATATTTATAAATTAAAATATTATATTTAAACTTTTTGTGTTTCTCAGCTTCGCTTGCATGGATTTCATACGTATTTACAATAATCAGTGATAAATATTTACACATTGTCCCTTAGAAAGAGAAAATCGACTAATTTCGTCTTCGTAGAGTATTTTGCTTATGGTAACGGAGTAAAAATACAATTTACCACCCCAATCTTAGCCGTGGGTGATCGTAAGAGACGACTAGAGTATATAAAAGGCATATAACATTCCCTCCCATTATGGAGGAGGCTCAAGCCCATGATGTCGACATGTATGAGCTGAGATGATGATAATAATGATGAGAGTATTGTCCAACCTGTGTAACGTCGCACGAAAGACCAATAGTCTGATATCTATAAAGCTGGATGATGATGATGATGATGAATTTACTATATTATTTAATAATACATTACCTATGCATTGAGGAACTGTAGCATTCCAATGTCTTCCATCACAATATACAACTGGAGATCCAACGAGGGTATGTCCAGGGAAACAGAAGAACAACACCCATGCATCAGAATGATATGACTGAACGACTGAGTTCTTCACTACCTCTAATGTACCACAGCCAGGTTCTGGAAACAAATCATTATTATGAGTTAAGAGGATGATAAAAGGGTAACCCGCCGCTCTACTTTTGCGACTGATGACCTCCAGTCATGAAAATTTAAATGTTCACCAGGATAGTGGGCAGTAGCTCTCTTGGGAAACATATCGCTCACTGTAATCTCCAATTGACCCGCGTGCCAAACGTGCACTATCACTTCACGATCTATGAAGGACTCACACTTCCAACAAGGTTCTATGGTACGAGACACTAATAAATAAATCTCTTTCATAATGTCATCTTTAACGGGCAACGTTTTAACATTTTTTTAATATCCTTCACGCAAATACCAACTCCCAACAGTGGACGATAGACTAACAAATATCGATTTATTAGTCTATATCCAGTTCTCTTAGTTTCAGAAAAAACTCAGTTCAATTATCTTTTAATTTCAGAAAAAAAAACATATGATACTCACTAACACAAACTGGTAAGGGCACGTCCCATCGGCCATTTCTGCAAGTGGCATACTTATTACCCATAAGTATATACCGAGGTCGGCAGGTGAACTTAACGAAATTCCCTCTCTGTCTGATCCGTGGTGAACCATTACTTATACTTGGATATGGACATCTTGAGTACGAAGAATAATACGAAGGGTATGCTGCAATATAAAAAAGGTATGTTATTATTTTCGTAAATTTGTCATAGCTTGTCTTGGTCTCCAGACCTGATTGACTGACAAGTGGTGGTCTGAAGATCACGGACTGATGACTACTGACGGGTCGAGCGGGGTGACTGGCGGTCTAGAAAAGCACCATAATCGCGTGATATACATCACCATAGTTCAGAATTTCACCGTCGTTTTAATTATTGGACGTAGGCGTCCCCCACAAATCAGAGGACAGTTTCGTAATAGCCACGTTTGCTAGACAGGTTGTCGATGACATGTATATTCAGAGTTAAGTTTCAACATTAATTCTTTTACTATGCGTAAACCTCGTGAAGCCATTTCTATGTTGTTATTTTTTATATTTTAATTTAAATTAATCCAAATAAGTACCACCGGATCAGAACGTCAACGCCTTGAGAAAATCTGACAAGAAACTCAGCGGGTATGTCTATTTTTAAATATTTATTTTTTTGACTGACTTTTTTTATATAAAATTGCCTAGTAAATATTAGCAGTGTGATGCCCTTCAAACCTGGATATAATATAATTCTCAAATTGAATGCAAAAGATGGATAGGACCAGATCCCACAAGAGGGACTACATCATCGCCATCATTTCATTTAGATACTTCTTTTCCTATACTTTGTACACACAGTTAGAGTATATCTTCATTTAATATTACCTCTCCGGTTGCTAAACAGTTTAGTATGGCAATCCCGAGATCTTAAAAGTTGTAAACAGCCATTGAATGCAGGTGGTATAGGACCGTTCTAAGTAGTATTCTTGTGGGCATATACCAATGGACATTTACATAATTTTGATTTTTGTGACAGTCTAGACATAGACCTCTATGCCTAAGGCGACTGGGGTAGTAGAAGGGACGACGTGTACCTCCATAACCTGCCGTACAGTACCACATCTGGACGGGCTATCAGTCCGAATTCATGTGATCGATCGGACATATTCTGATAAATAGAACCTTATCTTAATGTAGATATATTCGTACCTTTGTGCTGTGTGGTAGCGGCCACGAATACTACTAACCTTTACTTTGTCCGTGGATGTCGTAAAAGACGACCAAGAGCCTTATAACGACCTGGGCCAACTGCATCTGATGCCGTTTGGTCAACAACTACATTCACAAGGAGGGTTCGCATCTGGCAGGCGACCGGTCATAAAACTATTTCCAATAACTTTTACAGTATGTATTATGAAATAAGAGTATGTATTGTTTCGACCCCAAATAATTGGGATAAGAGTAGGAGAATGAAGAGATATATTCGTATCTCATCTGTCATGAACATATATGACAAATGATATGAAGTGTTATGACGCTTAAATGTCATGATAGATTCTTTAATCTTAAAACATCATTTTAATTGGTTGACGACAATCGCTAAGTGGAAAAATAATACTCTGATGTTACTGGTTGGAAAGGAAAAGAGATTCCAATGTGATTGGAAATAATAAAGAGGATATTTAGTTATTTAACGCAAAGTCCATATCAATATATGAAACAGGAAATTTAAATTCAAATTAATATAAAAATCAAAATAATTTGCTATTGTTTTGCTATGTATCTATGAGATACTACCAACCCTTACATTGCATAATGAACTAAGGAGATTTACATCGTTTTCAGTTAATTCCATCTGATATCGTCTGGTCAACAATTATATTCCCAAGGAGGATTGACGTCAGACAGGCGGGTGATCATAAAACTATTTCCAATAACTATATGCAATATTTACGTAGAAAGAATAATACCGACGACCCCAAGTAATGGATATAAGAATGAAGAAGAATGATGGTGATGATGATTCATCATCATTCTCCTACTCTTATTCCAATTACATCAATACAATGTGTACACCTCTTTCATAGTACATAATGTAAAAGTTATTGGCAATAGTTTTATGACCGGCCGCCTGCCAGACGTCAACCCTCCTTGGGAATGTAATTGTTGACTAAAGAAAACTCAGATGAAGTTGGCCTAGGTCGTTATAAGGCTCTTAGTCGTCTTTTACGACATCCACGAGCAAAGTAAGGTTTGGTAGTATTCGTAGCTACCACACAGCGTGGTGATGATGATTATAAATCAAATTATTTTTTTTATTTATCGCTGTTTATGAATAATATCTTGTGGTGACGGATTATCAAGACAGTCGGTTACTACCGCCCATACTTTCCTATCCACTTTTCTCTAAAAATTGTAAATAAAGATATCACCAGAATAATAGACAACAGTATGTACTTAACTTTTATCCGTGTGGTGACAAGAATACAATTCACTTATTCATCACCCCCCTATCTTACTCGTGGGTGATCGTAAGACACGACTAAAGGATATAAAACGCATATAACATTTATGCAAAAGATGGAAATCTTGTAACAAAACCCTATACCAACACGTCTGACCAGCGCGGTATAGTAGATTAATTTCCCTTCCACGGAGGAGACCCGAGCCCAACAGTGTGACATATATGGTCTGTGATGATGATGATTTACTTAACTGTACTTTGAACTGACTGGGAAATTTATAAAGCCAACTGTAATCGTCAAATCGCGTGGCAAGTGAGGTGATTATGGTATTAAATAGAGGTCCCTAAATCTAATAACGGACATTGACAAATTAATGGATGGATTGATATTAGTAATAAAGTACTATAACATCCTAAGAAGTACTTAGTATTTTTGTATGTAAAATACTAGCGGAATCTCGTTGTCTCGCTGCTGAGGCCGAAACTCCTTCACATACTATGCTGATGAAACGGCTTGCTATAGAGTTTCATATTTAGTTTACCTTCATTTTTTTATTGCTCTTGATGGCAAACGAGCAAGTAGTACACCTGATGGTAAGTTTTACTGCCGCTCATGGTTCTTTGCGATACAGCTAGGCCGTTGCCAATCAATAAAATCCCAAACCCACCCAGAAAGTTGAGCTACCGGCTCTACGAGAGCTTTGTTGCGAGTCGTTGAACAAAGCACAGCAGCACATTACCATTCGACCTCGATTTTCTGTGGTTGTAGACAGAAAGAAAGTGTGGTCCTACCACTAAAAAACTCTCCTTCTCTTTGCATAGACATTAAACGCATATTAATATCCCTTAGTCGTCATTTAAGTCATCATCATTCTCCTACTCTTATCCCAATTACTTGGGGTCAATAGAATATGTACTCTTCTTTCATAGTAAATATTGTAAAAGTTATTGGCAATAGTTTTATGACCGGCCGCCTGCCAGACGTCAACCTTTCTTGGGAATATAATTGTTGACCAAAAGGCATCAGATGGAGTTGACCCAGGTCACCATAAGGCTCTTAGTCGTCTTTTACGACATCCACGAGCAAAGTAAGGGTCGGTAGTATTCGTAGCCGATGGCGGGCGATCCGCCCTGGTCACTTCAGGCTAGGGCTCAGGCGGAAGCCTACCAGTTCTGCGCTGCGGCGCGGGCAAATGGTGAACGCATCACCACGAAGGGACTGAGCAGGGTGAAAGAAGCGGCTCAAAGGGCACTAGTCCAGCGGTGGAGGGAGGAACTAGAGTCCCCCGTAACAGGACGGGGGACCGTTGAGGCGGTAGCGCCCCACCTTCACCCCTTTTTTTTTTTTTTTTTTGGGCCCGCTCGGCGGTATGCCCTCTCGGGCTCCTCTCCTGTTGACGCCCCGACAGATTTCGCCGTCGAGGCGTCGTCCTCACGCGGTGGCCTCGCGTCGGGTGACCGGACAATTCCCCCACCTTCACCCCTGGACGACACGAAGGCACGGCAACCTGTCCTTCAGGCTGACGCAGGTACTTATCGGACACGGGGTCTTCGGTAAGTACCTGCACTGAATTGGACGTGAAGAGGCCCCTGGATGCCATGAGTGTGGCGCGCAAATCGATGACGCGCGTCACACCCTGGAGGTATGTCCCGCCTGGGGGCCTCAGCGCCGCGACCTGTCGGCGATCATTGGAGCGGACCTGTCGTTGTCAACCGTCATCAACAAGATGCTTGACAGCGACAGGCACTGGACGTCGATGGCCTCCTTTTGCGAGGAAGTCATCTCTGCAAAGGAGGCCGCGGAGCGGGAGCGCGAAGCACTCGCGTCTGCGAACTCGCTCCGCCGGCGGCGACCAGGGAGAGGGAGGCGCCGCTACGCACACCTCCTCCCACCGCCTTGACGACTGACTGGTCGTGGCCAGATGGCTAAGCGTAGGGGTGTCGGGGATAGAATGTCAATAGACGATCTCTCCGGCATCCCGTAAAAGCGCGGAAGGGACCGCTGTTAGGTTTTAGTGGGTATTCCGGCCGTCAATCTCATGGCCGGCGAGTCCCACACACCCCCCCGTCTGTCACTGGCGGGGGATGTGCGCAAAAGCATTTCCACAGCGTAAACAAAAAAAAACAAAAAAAAAAAGTATTCGTAGCCGATACCACTCAGCTAGTAGTCGTCGTCTTTTAAGCCATCCACAGGTAAGATAGGGGATGGAGAATTATATTCTTACTCCGTCACCACATTGACTAAAAAGATATTTCGCATTGACTTGATTATGACCTCGGTCATTCCATAATTATAAAGTTGATTTGATCGTTCTATGTAGTCATTATTGTTTCCTCGACGGAAACGTGTCAGTGAACACTCGGCTGGCGTCCGGCTGATAAACTATTTAAACCATGTTTTTATAACCAGATAACTATTGTTTATTTATAACTAACTGTCCTGCCCGGCTTCGTGTGATCGCTGAGCATAGATAAAAAAAAAACTATACATAATAAATAAGTTATAGAATTTGTATCAAATCTATATTCAATTTAAACTCAAATTGGACGTTCGTCAAAGATGGCGCCATCTTTTATATTTTGTGCATGGAACATGTAGATAGATGGCGCTTCGGCCAATATTTTAAAATTAATTGATTGTCCTGTTTTACATCAATAATCTTAGCTGTATTTAACTAACTAACCTAACCTAATTTTTCCACTTAAAAATATTTTACTAGAGTGACAAACTTTTAATGAAATCATACCACAATTCAAATATCACGTTTACCCTCGCTATGTTCGATCAATACATTCATATTAATATAAGGTATCTGCTACTACCGTTTGACCACGAAGTATAGATACAAGGAGTCCAAACTGTAATAGTATTCATGTCCATAACAGTAAACCCAGATCTTAGTTCTCTTTTCTGTCACCGGCTGCGCTAGAATTTAGGACCTACCAATGCTATTATTATTATTATTACACGTAAACACGCGTTAGCTAGCGAATGGGGAATTTAATTAATTTAAAAATAAAACTCCAGAGCTGTCAATAGCAACAAAACATTCCGTAGCTGTCAATAGCAAAAACACTTCCCACGTAAGAATTTAAACTTCTTGAAAAGTGGCGTGCTCTACCGGCAAAAATTTTGTCCTCTAAATTGAGACCATTCATTCAACATTACGTTCGAACTACTTGAATCTATACTTCGTGAACCAAGGAATCCGACATCATGACATCAATGTCATGATTAAATTATTGGTAGATGTCAACATGTAGGGACCGTCCATTAATCACGTGAGGTTTGAAAGGGGGGAGGGGTTTGACAAAAATCACGAAATATCACAAGAGGGAGGGGTGGGGGGGGTAGTAAGATATCACGTGTATTTATTTTTTCGTCAAACGCTGAGATTTCTAAACTGAAAAGTGGCGTGTAGTGTGACTTTGGACTTGTCATTGCCATATGTGATCTGTATAAAGATCTTTTTACAAAGTATAAAAAAGTAAAAGACCGAGAATGTGAATGAGGTATGGGGTACTTTTTTGTAGATACTAAAAATTCACGTGATGTTTGTGAGGGTTGTCATAGTCTTAAACCTCACCACGTATCACCAAGCGGGAGTTAAAAGTTGCTAAAAAAAAGATCACGTGAATAATGGATGTCCCCCTACCAATAATTTTAGGGTCATTCATAAAAAGAAACTTAAGAATGGATACTGTTATACAACCGCTCGTTTCTCGTTAATATCATAAAATATGACTAATTGATGTAGACAGATAAAGTTAACAAAAAGAGAAGGATAATTTGAAATAAAACCTCATGCTAAACCGTACACGGTACGCTACAGCGTGAAATTGTATGCTACTTTCACTCATCATCATTACCCTGCTCTTATCCCAATTACTTGGGGTCGACGCAATATGTCCTTTTCCTCCACTCAATCCTATCCGATGTCATCTCTGCGTTCACTCCCTTTCTATTCATATCATGCTCCACGCAATCCATCCATCTTTTCTTCGGTCTTCCCTTACCCCTAAAGTCTTCAAAATTCATACTTAAAACTCTTCTCCCAACATTACATTCATCCCGTCTCATCACATGTCCATACCAAGTCAGGCGTTCACTTTGCAACTTTTCCGTCACTGGCGCCACTTTCAAACTTCCTCTTATATACTCATTTCTTACCTTATCCATTCTCGCCAGGCAACACATTCATCTTAGCATTCGTATCTCTGCTACATGCAGCCGTCTTTCATCCGTCGCTTTTGTAGCCCAACATGCCGATTCTACTTTCACTATCATTGTAAATTTGTATTAAAATTGACTTCTAAATACTGCTCTTGACCCTGCAAATAATCTGGGCTCTTTGTTTATTTGCCCATAAATCGAATATTTTATGAGAGACAATGATGAATTTTAATCAGGATATGGAAAATATTCTATTAGATCAGTAGTCCTCGTGTTTTCAAGATTAAATCGAATGAAAAATATTTAAAATACATAATTTAAAAACGATAAAAACAATAACTCTTAGATTTAATAATATCATACAATATTATTATAACAAATTGTAAGCGAAATATTGTTGACAACACTTTCAATGATTTCTACTATACATACATACATAGCCTCACGCCTGTTTCCCAGAGTGGTAGGCAGAGACTACGGATTGCCACAAACCACAATCTTCACATACCTCCATCGCTTCATTCACACACATCACAGTCTTCATGCATGCTCTACGATTACGCGTACTCTTAATCTGACCTTTCACAAACATATCTTTAATTTGATCCAGAAAAGTACGACGTGGTCTTCCACTTGTAATCGTCCCACTCACACTCGCTTTATATACTTGTTTAGTCAACCTTCCTTCACTCATTCTCTCCACGTGTCCAAATCACCTCAGTATACCCGTTTTTATCTTTGTCGCTACATCTTCATTCACACCACAGCGCTCTCTTATAACACTATTCCTAATTTTATCTTTCAAACTTACATCACCCATACTACGAAGAGCTCTCATCTCTACAGCGTTCATTTTACTTTCATGTCTTTTCAGCCAAATCCAACTTTCACTGCCATACATGAGAGTGGAAACTAATACTCCTTTATGTACAGCTAGGCGTGCCTTTTTAGACACATTCCTACTCTTTATAAAAGCGTACAGTACTATATTAGTAGAAAACTAAATAATTGTTAGCATTGCCATTCAACGTGGTAATGCTGCCAGCCTTCTGGGCACATTACCGGTGGACAGAGATGCGGAGGAATTTTTCAATGCCTGATTGCGCCTTTTGCTTTTTATTCTATATTCTATTTTTGCTGTAAATATTTTAATTTTTAAACTTAGCATTAAATGTACATATTTAAAATTAAAATCATAATTGTTTAGATTAAAACCTTTTAAAACTTCCTCAAACATATTGAATACATAGGGAATTTCCCTACATAAAACAAATGGTCAAAATCGTTTTCCTAGTCGCTAACAGTGTCGAACAAAGCAAAATTTCAACATAAACAAGTCTAATATATCGGGTGTAATAATGATGGATTCTACCATTTATGGGTTCCTACCCATAATAAAAATTTGAAGGGAAAATGTCAAGGGGTCATTGACTCATCAGCTGTCTGTAAAGGCGACGTTTGTCATACTGTAGCAAACGTAATCATTGATTTATTTAGGTTCTAATGAATATTTAAGAAAGCGTGAGTATGTTGCAGATTATTATTTATCATTTACTTGGTACATTTTATTCAGTTTCAAAGAAAAAGCGATGACAATATTGTAAATTATAATGCTTCTAATTCATTAACGAATCGACATTTTCCCTTCAAATTTTTGTTATGGGTTCCTACCATCATTACCTACCACCCTTCTAACCAACTGTTCCATTCTCTGTTACACCATGTATATTTAAATGCCTTGCTGTATATACTAGGGAAATCCTAGGAACGTGTATGCAAGAAAAAAATTAATTCGCCGAAAAAACTGAAAAGCAAAAAATAATAAGCTATGTTTTTATTGACCTTAATAACTGAATCCTTAAACTAATTTAAGTCCATCTAAGTAATTTTGAATCGGTGCCAACGGAATATGGCAAAAAATTAACACATACATACATACATATCATCACGCCATGTCCCTTGCAGGGTAGACAGAGAGAACAGAGTGCCAGAAAACTCTATCTTTGCATACTTCACTCGCTTCCTCAACATTCATAATTCTTTTCATACACGCTCGCCGGTTTCGGAGACTCTTGACGCCACCTTCCCTAGTTCCCTAGTACATGACCGATCTGGTCTAGGTAGGTGAGTCTCGGTCTCCCCCGGTACCTACATCCTTCCACTTTCGCATTGTATATCTTCTTAACCAGACGTTCGTTCGGCATTCTTTCCACAAGTCCGAACCATCAGAGCATTCCCTTTCGCATCTTTACACCAATACTCTCTTTCATACCTACTCGCTCTCTTACGTCGTCGTTACGAATACGGTCGGTCAGCCTAACTCCACAGATTTTCCGCAGAGATCGCATTTCGACCGCATTAATTTTACTTTCATACTCTTTACTGCATACCCAACTCTCGCTTCCGTACAGTAATGTTGGGACAAGCACTGCGTTATGTATTGCTACACGTGCCTTCTGGCTGAGGTGGTGGCTACCGAGAAGTTGCCCCAACTCTCCGTTCACTCTATTTCCCGTATTCACTCTTCGCTCTATATCAGTGGTGTACCTTCCATCTCGGCTAAATCCACATCCAAGATATACAAATTCATCCACTTGTTCTAGTACATCATTACCTATTGTTACTCTTACATCTGTTCTGGCTTCATCTCTTTCAAAAAGGCAAAAAATTAAGCTGTAATAATACCCATCTTTGTCACTATTAAGTGTGTAGTAACGATCAGATAGTTCATTCACACTAATTTGCTTGTTTGGCGCCGACTCAAAGTTACTTAGATGTACTTAAATTAGTGTAGGAATTTCGTTATTAAGGTTAATAAAAACAAAGTTTATTATTTTAGAGCAGCGCCGTGAACTCGTCGCAGTTATCGGTGCTGACCTGGCCTGACGACGTTGTCGAGCATCGCCTTAGCTAAGGCGATGCTCGACAGCGTCAGAACCCAGTTCCTGTTCCCAGGTCGCCGCCTTCTACAAGACGATCCTGAGGTGGCAACGCGTCTCCGAGTGTAACTCCTCTTCGGTGACACGCTTCGGCACCGGCGCCTGGGTCAGCGCTGGCGCGAGTACCTGTGCCCGATGCCGCCCTAGGCGAGGCCGCGGGTGACTGGACCGGGGAATAATCCGTCACCCGCAGAGAGATTGACCGCGTGGGGGTTAGCCGGGGCGTCGACAGGGGATGGTACCCGAAAGGATATCCCGCCGGGCTGTCAAGGAAACGGTACCAGTTGCCGGCCCAATGACGATGGGGAGGGATTACAATGGGTTATGGAGCCACGTGCTGCCCGTTCCATCGCCCCGGACGGAACGGGCAGCGTGTGTCCAGACAATAGCCTACCCAAAAAAAAAAGTTAAACAATTTCAATATTAAATAGTTCAACTTAGATTAGTTTAAGTTATCATTTCGATCGGGCATCCCAACACACACACGTTTTCTTTTGTATTTGTTTGTCTTTTAGCTGTTAGCTGCAGATGCCTTTACAGCTTAGCCTAACTATGAGTGAGCGCTGAGGGCTCTCAATCCGGAAAAAGCTTTAAGTGACTACACAGACCGGTCATCGAATCGGCAAATATACTTTGCTGGTAACATTACGTTGCGTTCCAGTAGACATAGTTTGTGTTTCTTTTCGTGTCTGATATTCAAATTACTTTGTTTTTATTGCTTATGGTGGCAAACGAGCAGGCAGCACACCTGATGGTAAGTGTCACTGCCGCCTTTGCAATACCAAGGATATTGCAAGGATATAGCTTAGGGCGCTGCCTACCAGTAAAATTCCCAAACCCACCCCAGTTGGACTTCTGGCTCTCTCGCTGACCGAACGAAGCACAATAGCACATTGCCATTACTCAGACGTCGATCTTCTGCGAGAGTGTGGTACTGAAAACTATCAACAGTGTGGGCCTACCACTATTGAATCTAATAATTTATTATCTGATAGCTCCATAATTATATTTACATGTAGTTAATTATTATATATTTTTTTAAATTAATCTAATCTACCACCGAATTAGAACGCAGCCGTTAGTCAAGAAGACCGGGCAAAAACTCAGCAAGCTCGTCATTTTTAAGATATTTCTTTTAAATGAAATGTTATACAACATTTTTCGTGTGGTTACACAATTCACCACCCCCATCTTACCCGTGGGTGATCGTACGATACGACTAAGGAATATAAAACACATTAATATCTATGTGAGAGAAGGAAAACTCGAAACAAAACCCTATACCAACACGTCTGACCAGCGTGATATAGTAGGTCAGTTTCCCTCCCATTATAAAGGAGGCTCGAGCCCAACAATGGGACATGTATGAGCTGAGATGATGATAATGTTATAAAACATCTTTAGTAATTAAACTCCAATGGGATATGTTTATTTTTTCTTCAAAATATAATACAAAAAAAAAGAATTATTTCTGGACCAGATCCCACAAGCAACACCAGATCACGAGCTAGACCAACCATCACTCCCTTCAACCACATTGAAGGGAAGGGAGAGACCCGCTCCAGGTATCTACTAAAACAGAGAGCATCAGGATATATTTCTTTTTCCAAAATATAATACGAAAAAAGAATTATAGACCAGATCCCACAAGCAACACCCGATTACAAGCTAGAGCAGTCATCACTCCCATCAACAACATTGGAAGGAAAGAAAAGCCCCGCCATCACTCCCATCAATCATATTGGAGGGAAAGGAAAGACCCGCTCCAGTTGCACGGCAAAAGAGACCTTGTCAATGAATGATATGCTCCTAGCGCGATCATAGCATGGATAGATGTAGTGGGCAGACACCTTTATACAGGTCATGACTGCACTAATGGCGTTGTAGTTAAGATATCGTACCTTGCGTGCCAGTGCCATGGGTTCGATATCCACGCAAGACAATACTTTGTGCGATCCACAATCTTCTGAGTCTGAGTGTAATTTGTGTTCGTTAATTGCACGTTTATAAAGTCCCCCGCAATACATGGATTATTATATTACCTTAGCGCAAGGTGGTGATTAAAAAAAAAGACTTTTATTTTTCAAGATAGAGTTGGTACCCGCTCTCCGTGAGAGCCTTAGTCTTTCTTCACCAGTTCCACAGCCAAGGAATTCAAATATATATAGTATTTTGTTTGTATTTGTTTTACATATATTTATCTGTTTAAAAAAACGTTGATACGTAAGTTATGGCAAGTTGGCACCGTGATATTATGAAAACGTCTCAATAGAAGATTAGTAAATACATACATATCATCACGCCATATTCCTTGCAGGGTGCCAGAGAACTCTATCCTTGCATACTTCACTCGCTTCCTCAACATTTATAATTCTCTTCATACACGCTCGCCGGTTTCGGAGACCCTTGACTCCACCTTCCTTCAGTACGTAACCGATCTGGTCTAGGTAGGTTAGTCTCAGGCTCCCCCGGTACCTACATCCTTCCACTTTCGCATTGTATATCTTCTTAACCAGACGTTCGTTCAGCTTAGTATAGGTTCTTTTAAAATGTAATATGCTGAGATGGAGGCGTTATTTAGTATTTTATTTATGTTTTATTTATGTACAACTTGTAAAATACATATATAGACTAGATAACCCACCCACTTCGCCTGGCATTAACAGGGCTGAAAAATGTTTATACCAAAAATCAAGTCCGTAGAAGCTATATTTTAAATATAATTTTTTCAGGTTAACAGCCCCGTAAACCCCCTTGCGGGTGGAGTTTCGTAAAATCCGTTCTTAACTGACCTTTACTCGGCAAAAGGAATATTCTTACCAAATTTAAAGTCTGTAGGCCTTATGGTTCCAGAGATATCGTGATGAGTCAATACATAAGTGGAAATCTTTTATACATATAATATAGATTTTCAATAAATAAATTTTCTTTCTTATTTTCTATTCTTATCTTGTCACTATATGGGTAGTATACAATTAACAGACACAATTATCAACCGGACTCAAAACAACCATTTGGTGAATTTACAAATATTTGTCCCGTGTAAGTATTGAAATCATTATAAAGGAGATTGTATTCTATAAATATGTTTTATTAGCCACAAATTATATATTTATGTTAATTAATAACGTTTTTTAGTTTTCCCCGCTACATAACAATATAACAGGAAGTGTTTATTAATTAAATAATTACTTAATACACCGGCAAATGCAGCCATATTAAACAGCAAGACTACAATATTATCTGAGCTCATATATGTCCCACTGCTGGACTAGAGAGTCCTCTCCTCATAATAAGAGGGAAATTGATCTACTATACGGTTTAGGATATAGATATAGGATTTTTCGTGTGGTGACGAAGTAAGAATACTATTCACCACCCCATATCTTACCCGTGGATGATCGTAAGTGACGGTTCTATCACTCGTCCTCACTTTATAGTGATCACAGAGGACAGTCCTGTCACCATGATCACTGCAAAGAATTCGAAACGTCGGGAAATTAAAAATCAAATACAAACGCGATAGAATCTGTAAAAGTAGTTTTTTTTTTTCTTCAAATAACAAATGTTAAAATTGGAATGTAATTTGTTCAAAACACAAGGATTATTTCTATAGTGCAAAGTAGAGCGTCTTCAAAAAAAAAATCAAAAATTTTGTCTGCTGCAAAAAATGTTAATGAAAAAAATTAAATAAAAAAAGTAGTACTCACAATTTACATTAATAATATTAAAGAAAAATAACAATAATAAACACTTTAAAAATAACATTATGTCACATAAAAACCTTCACGTTTCAAACACAAATGACTTTTTTTTCTTTTATTTAAAAATTAATTATTCATTATATGTTTAGACTAGACCGATTACTTTAACGTATACATTGTAAATGTCCTTATGTTATACATACAGGATTTTACAAATTGTAAAACAAAGAGTATATAATATACGCAGATAGTCATCGTTTTTGATCTAATTGTGTGGTAGCGGCTTCGAATACTACCTACACAGCCCTTACTTTGCTCGTGGATGTCGTAAAAGACGACTAAAAGCCTTATAACGACCTGGGCCAACTCCATCTGATGCCATTTGGTCAACAATTACATTCCCAAGGAGCGTTGACGTCTGGCAGGCAGCCGGTCATAAAACTATTGCCAATAACTTTTACAATAAGTACTATGAAAGAACTACTTGGGGTCGATACAATATGTAACTCACATATTGTATCGACCCCAAGTAATTGGGATAAGAGTAGGAGAATGATGAGTCATCGTTTTTGACCGAGGTTAGCTAAAATATCTAATGATATTATTGTTGTTCGACGCTTATA
The DNA here is from genome assembly GCA_905163515.2 of Lymantria monacha. Taxonomy (NCBI): domain Eukaryota; kingdom Metazoa; phylum Arthropoda; class Insecta; order Lepidoptera; family Erebidae; genus Lymantria; species Lymantria monacha. The sequence continues at coordinate 3,600,284 of LR991107.1, read as the reverse complement.
AGTACCATTGAAACGTAAAAATTTCTCTCCAATTATGAGCGAACACAAAAAAGAAAAACTTCGTTCACACTAGGAGGGAAATTGATCATACCACGCTGGTCAAACGTTTTGATATAGGTTTTTATTTCCAGTTTTCCATCTCTTGCATAGATTTTAGCTCGTACGTCTATCAATCCTTCTTTCCATGTGGTGACGGAGTAAGAATACAATTTACAACCCTCTATCTTACCCGTGAGTGATCGTAAGAGACGACTAAGGGATATAAACGCATATAACATCTATGCAAGAGAAAGAAAACTCGAAGCAAATCCCTATACCAAAACGTCTGACCAGCGTGGTATAGTAAGTTAATTTCCCTGCTATTATGGAGGAGCTTTGAGTCCAACAGTGGGACATATATGAGCTGTGATGATTAAATCCATTAGTCGTCTTTCACAATATCCACGGGTAAAAAAAGGTAATTAATTGTAGTGAAATGAATTGTATTGTAATTTCTTCTTCATTAGCACACGTAATAATTTAAACTAGGTATTGTAAACTAAAATAAAATTAATATTTTTAACTAATGTAAGAAAAATTCAAAACAAATCTACATAAATGGCATAGTGATCTAACTAGCTTGGTCAAGCGTCGTTTGCTCAATCTCTACGTAAGATCCTTTGTGAAATTGACAAATGATTGCTCTGAGTCTGCGTTTTATTTGTGTCCGTTTGATGGTGTGTTTGTAAAATTTATTGCTACAGAAGGATTAATGCCTTAATGCGAGGTTCTTTAAAATAAAATAATATAATTTTACTAGCGTGATGTAGCAAACTAATATAACTCCTATTCTGCAGAAGATTTTAAGCATAACCCAACATGAAGACATAACTGGCAAGTATATTGGTTGAGAAAAAGGAGAACCAAATACCACTGGTTACTCGAGATACAGAGTAAGCGCATCAAAATTGTAAGCAACGGTTATAGACTCAATCTTTGCAATAATTTCGGATATAGACAAGGCTGTAGAGGAGGATATGTGTAATTTTATTGTATTTTGTATTACTCTGCAAAATATACACAGAAGTTAAGTATCAAATTCGCAGTTTTCCTTTTCTTAATTTTTAGTTTCACATTATAAAAGGCAGGTTATTGCCATCTACCAAGCAAATTCCATAACTTTTGCTTGCTGTTGATAACTCCTTACAATACAAAACCCAATACGATCGCACAGCTAGTGCATTCTTCCAAGTACCAACTTCTCGTGCCTATTGTCGCGGGTTCAAATGATTGTTCTGAAGCTGGATTTAATTTGTGTTAGTGACATATTTGTGAATCAAAAATTTGTTCTTTATTACTTCATCACCTATGTATCTTTCCGTGTGGTAACGGAGTAAGAATACTATTCACCACCCCATATCTTACCCGTGGGTGATTGTACAAGACGACTAAGGGATATAAAACGCATATAACATCTATGCAAGAGAAGGAAAACTTGAAACAAAACCCTATACCAACACGTCTGACCAGCGCGGTATAGTAGATTAATTTCCCTCCCATTACAGAGGAGGCCCGAGCCCAACAGTGGGACATTTATGGGCTGTGATGATGATGATGATGATGATGACATATGTACCAGTCATGCCTGCATCTTCACAAGTCCGCAGTCATATACGCAGTAGACATTTTAAACTTTAGAATGTTTTAATAAAAAAAAACAAAAAATAATTATTAAAATATTTTTAAGTTATTTTAAGAATGTAATTATGAAAAAATAAATTATTTTAAAAACAATAAAATTAAAATTGTTTTAAATTGTTAGAATTCTTTAAATCTATAGTTATTTCATTAGAATATTGACTTTACATTAGTGAAACGTTACTGCAATAGCTTGAATTCAAAGCAATTAACGTTAAAGGTATTAAACTAAAGAATTGAAAGACGTTTCTTTATTATTTTTCTAATCATTCGAACGGGATGTTCGTTATAATTATCAGAGGAAACGGGCGGACTTTCCTCCACCGATATTCTCTGTACTATCAACGAGCCATGGTATTTTGAACAAACAGATTAGTACGGGTGGCCAATTCTTACATTATCTAAAACAATTGTTTAAAATATTGTGAATCAGTGTTTTTGAGAATTGATAACGACATGACTAGCGACAATTCGATTATTTGTGACGGGTTCCTGGAACGTGTTAGGAATGTAAATAATTCTCCTCCACAATTTAATACCATTGTAGATAATTCTATGGTTTGTAATTTTAAATTATAAACCAACATAAATGGATATTTTAAACGCCAACACCAGAATTAATTTTATTAACTTCCTAAGTCCTAGTTGCTCTTAGGAAGTTAGACCTAGTCGAAGAGCCCACAAAGGTCTGATCTTCGTTATTTTACAAAAGTTGAAACTTCTTAGAGCATGTCCCCAACGCAGGTAAGTACGACCAGCGAGTATAAAGGCTGGATTGTGGTTACTTGGGCAGACTATAAATCACTTTATAAATTGCCGGCCACCCTTAAACTTTAATAATAAATTATAATTATACTTTTATTGTAATATGAAATGTGATTTTTATATAAATATGTACATATATATTAGGAAACTAGTACTTTTAGATAGCGGTTACGAATACTACCAACCCCTTACTTTACTCCTGGATGTAGTAAAAAACTACTAAGAGTAGTGTCGGGTAGATGGCACACGTCTCCTTAAAGACGTAAATATGATACGAAGCGAGATTTAAATGTCCTACAATAGTTCATGGTGGTGTAAGTGGCAGCACGATTGGGCCGGACTGCCAATAGGTGTGGGTTCGAACCCCACTTGTGACATAATTTTTCGCTTCATAATCGGATTTTTATAAATAATTAAGCATATGAAATACTTTTTTTTTTCTCCGCAAGGTGGACCATGGATGTGGTCGCGCCCCGAGAGATCGGTTCGGGGCGACAAGAAGAGGCGGCACACAACCCCATGGACCCACCCTGCAAACACCTCTCTTCACCGTGCGAGCGGGCCACCGTTACCCGATCTTGGTTTTCGGTGGGATCATATGAAATGCCAAAAAAAAGAAACGAAAAAATTCAGTAATTATTGGCAATAGTTTTATGACCGGCCGCCTGCCAGACGTCAACCCTTCTTGGGAATGTAATTGTTGACCAAACGGCATCAGATGAAGTTGGCCCAGGTCGTTACAAGGCTCTTAGTCGTCTTTTACGACATCCACGAGCAAAGTAAGGGTTGATAGTATTCGAAGCCGCTACCACACATCTAGCTAGCTAATTTATTATTATAATTAAAAAAAAAACAAGTGTTACTAACCCGATTACGAAGTGAAAAATGATGTTTTCACTTTGTAATCGGGTTTTATAAATAATTAAGCATATTAAATGCTAAATTTCAGTAATTTAAAAAAAGTGTTACTAATTTTGACATAGGACCCACACTTTGTGGTGAAGTATGAGGAAGATGGAGGAGATAGATAGTACAACATAAAGGATATTTATTATAGGGAGATATTATACAATACTAATACATCTGACCAGCCTATACCACCCTAGTGAAGTGCCTTCCTTTCCTTCGCCTGTTGATGATTCATAGATAATAAGGTATAGAGTTGAAATAAAGAAGAGCTCTCTTTTTTTATTGCTTATGGTGGTAAACGAGCAAGCAGCACACCTGATGGTAAATGTCACTGCTGCACATTGATCTTTGCTATACCAAGGGCTATAGGCTAGGCCGCTGCCTCAAGCTGAGGGCTCAAATGGGGCGGCTCGTGCCGCCAGCGCCAACTGCGCCGGCTGCGCCAACTGCGCCGGCTGCGCCAACTGCGCCGCCTGCGCCAACTGCGCCGCCGGCCAGTGCTAGCCGCCGAGGAGCTGTCGCCGTCGTCGCCGCTCCGAAACCGCCCCGAGGCGCCGGCCGTCCAGTGGCTGCCGCCGCACAGAGGCAGACGCCTCTGACCGCGGAGCGTGCGCCGCCGACCAACACGCCAATTGTCGCCGTCGTGGAGCAGGTCCCGGCAGAGGTCCAGCCGGTGACACCGACCCCGCTGCCCGCGGTGGGGGGTGTGTCGGACGAGGCCTTGCGCGCCATTATCGACGCCGTCGGTAATATGGTCAATGTGCGCTTGGCCGTTCTGGAGGCAAGGCTGCCTCCAGAACCACGTGTTCGGCCGCCTCTCGCCGCGGACAAGCGGCCATATGCGGCACCAGCCCCCGCCCCGCTACCTTGTCAGGGTGGCCGCGTGGGGGTGAGCTACGCCGCAGCCGCGGCTGGGCCAAAGAAGAAGGGGCCTGCTCCGAAGAGGAAGACAGCACCGGCTCCTGCCGGACTGCAGTCGTCGCCAGCACCAACACCGCCAGCGACGACTAGCGCAGCCGCGACTACGCCCTCAGCGCCCGGCACGCCCGCTACGCCCGAACAGGGTTGGCAGGTGGCCGAGCGCGGCAGAAAGAGTCGCGGCCAGAGGAGGAGAGCGGCGGCCAAGCGCGCCGCTGAGGTCGTCGCCCCCCAGGCAGGAGCTGGAGGAGGCGGCACGACGAAGAAGAAGAGGTCGCGCAAGGGGCTCCGGCCGCCGAAGACAGCCGCAGTGGTGATCACTGTGCTGCCTGAGGCGGCAGAAAGGGGCCTCAGCTATGAGGCCGTTCTGAGGAAAGCCCGGCGGGAGCTCGACGTCTCCGACATAGGAGGCGTCGAAGCCAGGACCCGCAAGGCCCGGACAGGGGCTCGGATTCTAGAGTTCCCTGGGGCCGAGGGCACCAGGACGGCCGATAGCGTGGCGTCGAAGTTGAGAGGTCTGTTCGCCGAGGAGGGTGGCGTTAAAATCGCCAGACCCGTGAATTGCGCCGAAATGCGCATTGCGGGTCTGGACGACTCCGTGACGGTGGAAGACATCCGGGAGGCTATTGCCTCGAAAACCGGGTGTCCCATGGACACCGTCCGGGTTGGCGCCATCCGGCCCGGTCCGGGCGGCGTAGGTGCTGCCTGGGTGCAGTGCCCAGTGGAGTCGGTCAGGCAACTGGCCGACTCAGGCAGGCTCCTCGTGGGCTGGAGCTCAGCGCGAGTCACCGTGCTGGAGCACCGGCCTGCGAGGTGTTTCAAGTGCATGGCGGTCGGGCACACCCGGCCAACATGCACTAATTGCTTTGACTGCGGCGGACTCTGTTTCCGCTGCGGTCAGACTGGGCATATGGCGGCATCTTGCGCCGCCCCGCCCCACTGCCCCGCGTGTGCGGCGGGCAATAAGCCCGCCAAGCACCCCATGGGCTCTGGGGCGTGCAGACCTCCGGCTTCGGCTCCAAAGGGGCGGAGCGGCCCTTCGACTCCGGCCGCTCCCGCTCCTAGCGCGGCCCGATCGCCCGCAGCAAGCCAGGAGGTGATGATGGACACGGCCCATTAATGGCTGCCCAGTCCACTCACCTCCTGCAGGCCAACATCAACCATTCCGCCGGTGCGCAGGATCTCCTCCTGCAATCCATGGCGGAGTGGTCGATCGGTGCAGCCGTAGTCGCGGAACCGTACGTCGTGCCTGATCGCCCCAATTGGGTGGTCAGCCGAAACGGAACCGCGGCAATCGTCACCTCCACGCAGCGGCACTTCCCGTCCTTATCCCTCTTAGATAGGGGCGAGGAATTTGTCGCGGCGGATTGGGGAGGGGTCACGCTCTACAGTGTATACCTCTCCCCTAATAGGAGGATGGACGATTTCGGGGCCTCCCTCACCACCTTGGAGGCTTCGATACGGCGACTGGCACCGGGCCTCGTCCTGGTCCTGGGGGACTTCAACGCCAAATCCACGGCGTGGGGGTCCCCGATGACGGACGATCGTGGGCGGGCGATCGTGGAGTGGGCGGCGTCACTGGGCCTCTGTGTCCTAAACAGAGGCTCAGTGAACACGTGTGTGCGACAGCAGGGTGGGTCGATAGTGGACTTGTCGTTCGCTAGCCCCGCTGTCGCACCACGAGTGAGGAACTGGCGTGTCCTGGAGGAGGCGGAGACCCTGTCGGATCACCGATACATCCGGATGGAGGTCTCCCCTCTCCGGGACCCCAGCAGGGGTCACAGGGCGGACCGGGCTCCCGCATTTCCGCGGTGGGCTGTGGGGCGTCTAGATAGGGACCTACTGGCGGAGGCGGCCATCGTGAACACGTGGCTGTCCTCACCACCCCCAGCGGACGGAGTGGACGTTGAGGCTGTCCGCATCCGCAGTGCGTTAACGCAGGTCTGCGATGCGGCCATGCCTAGGGTGCGGCGTCTACCTCCGAGGCAGGGGGTCTACTGGTGGTCCCCAAGACTGGCGGACCTTCGTACGGCGTGCATTAGTGCCCGAAGGTCCTACACCCGCAGTCGGCGGCGTCGCCGCGATGTTGAGCGGGAGGGCCAGCTGTACGAGGCGTACCGCAGTGCGCGTACCGCCTTTCGGATGGCCATCCGGTCCGCCAAGGACGCAAGTTGGCAGGAGATGCTGGACGGTCTCGACCTCTGGGGTCGCCCGTATCGCGCGTCGCTGAATAAGCTTCGCGCGCAGGGCCCCCCCCTCACCGAGACTCTCCAGCCCGACCTGCTTCGTAGAGTGGTCGAGGAGCTGTTCCCGCGGCAGTCGGAGCACACGCCCCCGGTCATGGCTTCGCCAGATCACGACCGGGAGGCCGTCGAGAGTGTTCCGCCCGTGACGGAGTCGGAAGTGGGGGCAGCCGTGGCGAAGATTCGATCCGCCACCACGGCCCCCGGCCCGGACGGAGTCCCAGTCCGGGTGTTGACGTTGCTCCTCGAGCATCTCGAACCTCGCCTCAGGCGACTGTTCAACGCCTGTCTGACGTCTGGACAGTTCCCTGAGTGCTGGAAGGAAGGGAGGTTGGTTCTCCTGCCAAAGCCGGGACGGCCCCCGGATTCGCCGTCGGCCTACAGGCCCATTGTGCTTCTGGACGATGTGGGTAAGCTGCTGGAGCGTGTCCTCGCTGCCCGCATCGTCCAGCACCTGGAGGAGGTGGGGCCCGATCTGTCGGACGCTCAATTTGGGTTTCGGAAGGGGCGTTCGACCATCGGGGCCCTGCTACGCCTGAGGCAGACGGCCGCGGAGGCTGTCGCTGGCAAAGGAGTGTTGTTGGCGGTGTCGTTGGACATCGCCAACGCCTTCAATAGTCTGCCATTCAGCTGCATCAGGGAGGCGCTCCGGTTCCATGGAGTGCCCCTGTACCTCAGGCAGCTGGTGGCAGACTATCTGGAGGGGCGCAGTGTTCTCTACGCGAGCCCCGCAGGGGACATTGTGCGGACGCCCATGTCGTGCGGTGTTCCGCAGGGGTCGGTTCTGGGGCCGACTCTGTGGGACATCGGGTACGACTGGGCGTTGAGAGGGAGTCTCCCCCCCGGGCTGAGCGTTATTTGCTATGCTGACGACACGCTCGTCACAGCCCGAGGCAGGACACTCGAAGAGGCGGCGAGCCTGGCCACTCTCGGCACCGAGGAGATGGTCAGGCGAATCGAGGCGCTGGGGCTCAGGGTGGCCCTAAACAAGACGGAGGCCCTACTATTCCATGGGCCCCGTGTGAGGCTGCCCATCGGCGCCTCGTTAGTCGTCAACTCCATCCACATCAGTATCCAGGCCCATATGAGGTACTTGGGTCTGGTGCTCGACGGGCGATGGTGGTTCCGGGAGCATTTTCGCCAAATTGCTCCCCGGCTGGTCGGCGCGGCGTCCGCCCTTTCTCGGCTCATGCCGAATGTGGGCGGACCCAGTTTCGAGGGCCGACGGCTGTATGCGGGGGTGATCCGCTCAATGGCCATGTACGGCGCACCCGTGTGGGCGAGGGCTCTGAACGCCCAGCTCAGGGCGGTGCTGTGGAGGCCACAGCGAGCCATGGCGGTCAGAGCCATTCGCGGCTACCGCACGGTGTCGACAGAGGCGGCGTGCCTATTGGCCGGGACACCCCCGTGGGACCTAGAGGCGGAGATGCTCTCCGACCTCTACCGGCGGGTTAACTCAATGCGCGAAGAGGGTGGCTCCCCATCGTTTAACGAGATAGCCACCTGGCGCGAGGACGCCCGCCGAGAAGTCATCGCCCGTTGGGCTACGCGGCTGGAGAGGCCTAGACACGGTGTCATTACCGTTGAGGCCCTCCGGCCCGTACTGATGGAATGGATGGAGCGGCGGCACGGGGTCCTCACCTTCCGACTGGTGCAGGTGTTAACGGGGCACTGGTGTTTCGGGAAATACCTGCACACGGTCGTGCACAGGGAATGGACTCCGGGCTGCCATCATTGCAGTAGTGACGAGGACATGGCGCAACATACGCTCGAGGAATGCTCGGGCTGGGACGGGCAGCGCCGCGACCTCGTCGCTATTATCGGTGCCGACCTGACGCTGCCGGCTGTCGCGAGGGCGATGGTCGACAGCGTCAGGAATTGGGACGCGGTCGCCGCCTTCTGCGAGGCTGTCATCTCGCAGAAGGAGGCGGCGGAACGGGCCCGGGAGGATTCCCGTGACTCGGGCCGCCGCCCGCGGGCGGGGTGGCGCAGGCGCGAATACCTGCGCCTGATGCCGCCCTAACCGAGGCTTCGGGTGATCGGACCGGGGAATTGTCCGGTCACCCGACGCGAGGCCACCGCGTGAGGACGACGCCTCGACGACGAAATCTGTCGGGGCGTCAACAGGAGAGGAGCCCGAGAGGGCATACCGCCGAGCGGGCCACCGAAGACAAAGATCGGGTACCGGTGGCCCGCTCGCATGGCGAAGAAGAGGTGCTTGCAGGGTGGGTCAATGGGGTTGCGCGCCGCCTCTTCCGTCACCCCGGACCGATTTGGCGGGGTGCGACGTCCATGGCCCACCACAAAAAAAAAAAAAAAAAAAAAAAAAAGGCTAGGCCGCTGCCTACCATTACAATCCCCAAACCCACCCAGTTGGGCTTCCGGATCTCACGCTCACCGAACGAAGCGCAATAGCACATTGCCACTACTTAAACGTCGATCTTCTGTGAGAGTGTGGTACTACCTCAGACGGACCAGCCCACGGCTGTAGACAGAGAACTGTCCACAGCGTGGTCCTACCACTATGCTCATCCCATCATCATCATTTCAGCCCAAATACGTCATCAAATCTTGTCCACAATAAGAGGAAAATAAACTACTGGCCAGACGGATTTGTACAAAATTTATTTCAAGTTTTCCTTCTCTTGCATAATATCTATGATACCTGCATATCATAGGATTTACTTCTCTTTTACGACAGCCACATGCAAGAACAGTGGTGAAGATATTGTTACCACATAGCTAATAAAACAAATAAAGTAAAAATTAACAAACTGCCGATAGTTTAATAGACAAAGAGAAGAAGAACAAAGAGATTGTCCTCCCGTGACCGTGATCACTGTAAAGTGTTCGAAACGTCGAGAAATTAAAAATCAAATACAAACGTTGTAGGATCGTTAAAAGTAGTTTTATATCAGACAAAGAGACTTTTTTATTAATCGCATCTAGATCTGTAAATTGTATTTTATTATTAGACAATAATGTAAGGTATTAGGTTCGTGAGGACGACGCCCCGACGGCGACTCAAGAGGAACCCGCGAGGGTAAACCGCCAGGCGGGCCACCGAAGACAAAGATCGGGTAGCGGTGGCCCACTCGCACGGCGAAGAGAGGTGTTTGCATGGTGGGTCTATGGGGTCACGCGTCGTCTCTTCCGTCACGCCGGACCGATTTGGCGGGGCGAGATGCATCCTTAGTCCACCACAAAAAAAAGGTATTAGGTTATTTTTAATATATTATTGCTTTATCATCATCATCATCATCATCATCATCATTTCAGCCTATTGCCGTCCACTGCTGAACGTAGGCCTCCCCCATTTTACGCCACAGAGTGCGGTCCTGTGCCGCCTGTATCCAACGACGCCCAGCAACCTTCACTAGGTCGTCTGTCCACCTAGTGGGGGGGCGTCCCACACTGCGTCGTCCGGTACGTGGTCGCCACTCTAGAACCTTTCTTCCCCAGCGGTTGTCGGTTCTTCGAGCGATGTGGCCTGCCCATTGCCACTTCAGCGTGCTAATTCTTCGTGCTATGTCGGTTACACCCGTTCGTCTGCGGATTTCCGTATTTCGGATTCTATCTCGCAGAGAAATCCCGAGCATAGCCCGCTCCATAGCACGCTAAGCGACTTTGAGCATAATTATGAGGCCTACATTTAGGGACCACGTTTCCGTGCCGTAAGTCATCACTGGTAACACACACTGGTCATAGACCTGTGTTTTCAAACACTGAGGTATGTTGGATGAGAAGATCTTCTTAAGTTTCCCGAACGCTGCCCAACCGAGTTGGATTCGTCGGCTGACCTCTTTCTCGAAATTGGATCTACCTAACTGGACTGTTTGTCCAAGGTAAACATAATGATCGACAATTTCGAGAATCGCATTGCCAACTAGGACCGGTACAGGAATGACATGGGCATTTGACATGACTTTCGTCTTGTCCATGTTCATTCGTAAACCCACTAGTTGGGATACCCTGCTGAGATCGTTGAGCATGGTGCCCAGGTCCTCCATGAATTCTGCCATGACGACAATATCGTCTGCGAATCGAAGGTGAGTGATGTATTCGCCATTGATGTTGATGCCGAGTCCGGTCCAGTCTAAAAGCTTGAAGACATCTTCCAGTGCAGTGGTGAACAGTTTCGGAGAGATGACGTCTCCCTGTCTCACGCCTTTCTGCAACTGGATCGGTTTCGTACTCTTATCCCGAATACGGACTGACATTGTGGCGTTCCTATACAAACACTTCAGCACTTCGATATAACGATGGTCGATTTGGCACCGCTGAAGGGACTGCAGCACCGCCCAAGTTTCGACTGAATCAAAGGCTTTCTCATAGTCCACAAACGCTATACACAGAGGCCGATTGTACTCCTCGGTCTTCTGGATAATCTGCCGAAGCGTGAGGATATGGTCTATGGTGCTATAGCCTTTTCGGAAGCCAGCTTGTTCGGGCGGCTGGAAGTCATCAAGCTTGCACGTGAGTCGATTGGTGGACTCTCGAAAACAACTTGTAGACGTGGCTCAAGAGTGAGATGGGTCTGTAGTTCTTTAGAAGAGCTTTGTCGCCCTTCTTGAAGAACAGCACCACCACACTCCTGGTCCACGACTCTGGAACGTCGCCCCCGAGGATAACGGAATTAAATAGCTTCTGAAGGGCTTTTAAGACCGGCTTGCCGCCTGCCTTCAGGAGCTCTGCCGTAATTCCGTCATCTCCCGGTGCCTTACCGTTTCTTAGTTGTTCGAGAGCCATTCTGATCTCGCACAAATTATTTTAATTATTAATGTTGCTTTATACTTTACAAAAAAAAAACCAATAACGTACACAAATAGCACCTACATTAATTAAATAATTTCGTGGATCACACAATGTTCTGTCCTATGTAGTTATTAAACTCACAATTTAGAGGTTGCTACTTATACCAACGCGCCTATACATGTAATTTTATAAAAACCCGATTACGAGCGACAAATGAAGTCAGAAGTGGGGTTCGAACCCGCACCTACCTATTGGGAGTCCGGCCCAATCGTGCTGGCACTTACACCACCGTGAACTATTGTAGGACATTCAATTCTCGCATCGTATTATATTTACGTCTTTAAGGAGACGTGTGCCATCTATCCGACAATGTTTACACATTGTATGGGCTTAATACTTCAAACTTTGTAGTTAGAATTGTATTAAACGATGACACAACCTTGTTATTCAAATTACGTAAGTGTAAGTCGTATCACGATTGGGACGGATTTCCAACAGGTGTGTTTTCAAATCCCACTTGTGACAATCATTTTTTGCTCGTAATCGGGTTTTTATAAATAATCAAGCATATTAAATGCTAAATCAAAGTGGACAACCGTTTCCAGAGACCTGGAACGGGCTCAATTAAATCCGCAGACAACCCAGAATAGGACGTCCTGGCGCCTAAAAACGAGGAGGGCCGACCCCAGATAATGGGACAAGGCAAAGAAGAAGAAGAAGAAGATTAAATGCTAAATCTCAGTAATTTGAAGTCATTTTAATTTGTTTTGTTATATTATAGTTCTATCCATTTTATTTTGTTGTAAATATTTCTCGTATTACATAAGGATCTGACCTCAACATTAGAAATCATTTCTCAAAGCACTGCACCATCTATACATATTTAAAAATATTCCAACCGTAACCATGCGTTGATGGAACTATAACAATTCCCGCTTTTTATTAACTAATGCCTTCTAAGTCTTATCACAGATATAAGTGACTCATTAAAAATTTTATCATAATAATACTATTCTCCGTATTTGTTATGATATCATAAACAAAGCTTTGTTTTTTTTTTGTTATTTTTAAAAACAATACAGTCTTTTAGACTGCAGGCGTACTATTTTTTTGTATAATATCTACTCACTAAAACAGGACAATTCAATCAATAATACAAGTGTTTATAAACACGTTAGGTCCAGTTATTCCGTGTGGTGACGGAGTAATAATACTATTCACCACCCCATATCTTACCCATGGGTGGTTGTACAAGACTACTAAGAGATATAAAACTCATATAACATCTATGCGAGAGAAGAAAAACTCGAAACAAAACCTTATACCAACACGTCTGACCAGCGCGGTATAGTAGGTTAATTTCCCTCCCATTACGGAGGACGCCCGACCCCAACAGAGGGACATTTATGGGCTGTGATGATGATAGGTCCAGTTATCTCTGTGGTAAAGAAGTAAGAATACATTTGACTATCCCCTTTCTTGCCCGTGGTTATTTAGTAGAGACTAAAGGATGTAATACGCATATATTATCTATGCAAGAGAAGGACAACTCAAAATAAAACCCTTATACCAACTGGTCTGAACAGCATGTTTATAGTAGATTAATTTTACTTCCATTGTGGAGGAGGCTCGAGCCCAATTGTCGGAGGTGTATGGGCTGTTTAAATAATACAAACACAATAGTCCTTTATTTTGTTCATGAAGGTCTTATAACGACTGAGATGTCCCGTATTGCATTTACAGGATTAACTCATTTTAATTAAAGTCAATAGTGGACCTGATGGGATATATTGATGAAGGAATGCATATTATTAATAGTAATACTAGTTTCTCCAAGTGGCGTCGCGTAAAAAGTAACTTTTCCAAAATTGAACTATTATCCCCAGTCAATAACATTACCGAGATAAAAGTAGTATGTCTATATGCAAATATTTATCCAAATCTGTTCAAGAGTTTACAAGTGAGTTGGTATCAAACACATAAAAATTTGTAGCGAAATTTAATAACTCACGAACCTGAACCAATTACATTGAACGTGAAACAACTTAGTCCTTCCATGATCATGAAAGCTGAAAATTGTTAATCATCATCATCATCATTGCAGCTCATATATGCCCCACTCTTAGGCTCGAGCCTACTCCGTAATGGAAAAGAAATTAGGTACTACTATACCACGCTAGTCAGACGTGTTAATGTAGGGTATAGTTTCGAGTTTTTGTTCTCCTGTACAAATGTTATATGCGTTTTATATCCCTTAGTCGTCTCTTACGATCATCTACGGCTAAGATATGGGTTGGTGAATCGTATTCTTACTCCGTCATCACACGAACATATAAATAGAGCTATTCTATACATATACGAAAGCTATGCTATAGTTTGCCTTTATGACATAATCAACGCAATTCACGACTGAACTCTATAATATTTAAAAAAAAACTATAATATTTTACTGCAGTATCTTTATACCAAATATTGCACTAACAAAAATCTTTATTTTTTCATTGACTACGGTGGCAGGCAAGCAGCTCACCTGATGGTAAGTGATTCTGCTGCCCTTGGACCTTAGCAATACCACGGGCACAGCCAGACCCGTTGCCTACTTTGAAAAAGTACTCTTCTTAAACCTCGTTTGAAGAAGGACATGTCATAGCGGCCGGGCAACACGGTAGCGGGAAGTACATACTAGATCTTGCACGTACGTGGGAGAAATTATGTATCGTTTCCAGGTATCGGTTTCAGTGGTGACAGAAAACGGTGACGGTGGTACCAAATCAAACATTTCCTCAGATCACGCCCTGTGAAAAAGTCGTCTCAGTCTCTCCGCCGCTCCAGCTACTCCAATCTATCACTGAGATTAGGATCACCGACGATTCAAACAGCACACCTTTACAGGGAGTCAAGTTAAATTGATCAAGCTGATTAATACTATCTTTTGTTGATATATATTCTCTCTGCCTACCCTGCAAGGGATATGGCGTGATGATATGTATGTATGTATTGCTGATATAAACCGGCAAAATTTTATTTACTGTTACACTCTACCCTGCCTTATTCTTTTACGACACTACGACAACAGAAATTGGGTAAATTGCGCAAACTAATCGCATAGCCATAAAATGAAGAAGTGAAGTGATTGTTTTCCAAGACATATTTATAAAATATTAAAAAGACTCCGGTCAATTTCTCTCCTATTACGAAGGAGCCTCGAGTTCAACAGAGGGTACATACCGGGTGTAACAGAGAATGGAACAGCTGGTCAGAAGAGTGGTAGGAAGAGTGAGAATGTCATGGTCATTGACTCGTCAGCTGTTTGTAAAGGCGACGTTTGTCATACTGTAACGCAATCATGCAAACGTAATCATTGATTTATTTAGTATCTAATGAATATTTAAGAAAGTATGAGTATGTAGCAGATTAATTATCTATCATTTACTTGGTACATTTCATTCAGTTTCAAAGAAAAAGCGATGACAAAATTGAAAACTTTAAATGCTTCTAATTCATTAACGAATCGACATTTTCCTTTCAAATTTTTGTTATGGGTCATCATCCTACCATCATTACCTATCACCCTTCTGACCAGCTACTCCATTATCTGTTACATCCGGTATATAAGCTGAGATGAACATTATAATATATAAAAATGATAAAAGCGATAAAATCAATGAAAATAGTTTTATTTCATGTCTAATAGACGCGGTAAATATTAAAAATAATTGTTTCCTCGAATAGTTAATTATATAAATGTAATTAATTTAATATCCTGTTAGATATAAATACTTATGAACCTGTAATTGAAAACCGCAAAGCATTGTCTATATTTGTGTTTGGTTTGATTTTTACGTCACAAGTGAATTTTTTTTTTTTTTTTTTTTTTATTGCTTATGGCGGCAAACGAGCAGACAGCACACCTGATGGTAAGTGTCACTGCCGCCCATGGACCTTTGCCAATGGTATAGCTAGGCCGCTGCCTACCAATACAACCCTGAACCCACCCCAGTTAGGCTTCCGGCTCTCTCGCTCACCGAACGAAGCGCAATAGCACATTGCTATTACTCAGACGTCGATCTTCTGCGAGAGTGTGGTACTACCCCGGACGGACCGGCCCGCGGCTGTAGACAGAGAACTGTCCACAGCGTGGTCCTACCACAATAAAGCTTATTATTTATTAAATTTATGCTGTGGTTTTTTTTTTATTGCTTATGGTAGCAAACAAGCAAGCAGCACACCTGTTGGTAAGTGTTACTGAGCCCATGGAGCTTTGCAATAGCAAGAGTATAGCTAGGCCGCTGCCTACCAATACAAACCCCGAACCCACCCAGTTGGGCTTCCGGCTTTCTCGCTCACCGAAATAAAGCGAAGCGCAATAGCACATTGCCATTACTCAGACGTCGATCTTCTGCGAGAGTATAGTACTACCTCGGGCGGAACGGCCCGCGGCTGTAGACAGAGAACTGTCAACAGCGTGGTCCTAACACTACTAAGTGGTAGCGGCAACGAATGCTATCAACCCTCATTTTATGTCGTTAAAGACGACTGAAACTTTTATATCGATATGGGCCTACTCCATCTGATGCCGTCTGGTCAACAATTACATTCTCAAGAAGGATTGACGTCAGATAGAACGTCAGTCATAAAACTATTGCCAATACATACATACATACATATCATCACGCCATATCCCTCGCAGGGTACGCAGAGAGAACAGAGTGCCAGAGAACTCTATCTCTGCATACTTCACTCGCTTCCTCAACATTCATAATTCTCTTCATACACGCTCGCCGGTTTCGGAGACCCTTGACTCCACCTTCCTTCAGTACATGACCGATTTGGTCTAGGTAGGTTAGTCTCGGTCTCCCTCGGTACCTACATCCTTCTACTTTCGTATTGTATATCTTCTTAACCAGACGTTCGTTCGGCATTCTTTCCACATGTCCGAACCATCGGAGCATTCACTTTCGCATCTTTACACCAATACTCTCTTTTATACCTACTCGCTCTTGCCAATAGTATTTACAATATCTAAAATGAAAGAGGAGTACATATTGCATCGACCCCAAGTAATTGGGATATGAGCTGGATAATGATAGTAATGAAATGGATCCAACCTTTCGTGAAATGCATGTTTCAACTAGTTCAAGAACCAGGTCTATGAAAGGGTCGTGTCCTCGTGACTGTTGGTTTGTAATCATATTCTATTTAAAAATCCATCCACGTATCGACGTCCACTACTGGGAATAGGTCTCTCAATGGGGGACAATGCCATCGCTACGCTGGTCAAACTGAATAATAATCGCAGTTTTCCAAAGAGTGTTAGTGGAAATTTTCCTGGAGTTCCCTTAGCCAAGTTTTATTAAATTCCACAGATGATTGACAGTTTATATATTACTTTACAAACATATAAATTACATTCAGACTCAGAACAAAAGTTTGTAAATCGCATATTGTCCTACCTAGGAATCAAACCCACGGCACTGGCACGGAAGATCGATATCTTAACCACTATGTAATCTGTGCAGTCAATATCCTTCCTTAATAGGAAGGATTACTTGGAGGAGGCTCAAGCCCAAAATTGGGACATATATGAGCCGAGATGATGATAAATCCTATTCGGATTTTCGCGTCAAAATATATAAAAAATGCTGGTTTTGGTCAAAGTACTAACAGCTTATTTTTTGGGCTTGTGATATTCATATAAATGTTATTTGTGTCCGTTAACTTCATATTTGTAAAATCCCCGTAATACGGCTCGTCAATACGAGGTTTTGTAGTTGTTTAATTAAATAATAACTTTAATATATACTGATGATTTTAAAAATAGCTCTTTTCGTAGAATATAAGTGTAATTATACAGGCCCCGTTAACTTCTCTCGATGACTCTCCTGATGACGTAAGCGCAGCTTATCGTAACTGTCACTCCTTTACTTATTGACTGACTAGTCAATTTTGTTATCTGTCTCCTACATTGCCTAGGAGGCAAGTGGAAACACTCTTTTCCAACTCTAACATTTCTATTTAAATTTTTTGCGGGTTCCAAGATAATTAAAAGCACCTCGGTGTCATTTATGGAGATCACTGTGGCTTAGAAGAGTTACAATAGTGTGTGTGTGGTGGGATTAGTTCCAATTAAAAAAAGCCTAATTAATAATATTATAAATGGAAAAGGGATTTTTTTTTATTTGTTTTCTTTTTATTTCCCTTCTCAACAGCTGAACTAAAAATTAAAATTTCACTTACACATTACCAGAGAAACAAAATTTGCTGTGGTGGCCGCTACGAAGATTACCAATCCTTGCATTACCTTACTGGGCCGTCATCTGATGACTCTGGTCAAGAATTAGATTCCCAATCTCTGACTACGATGTGTATCCCTAATTACGATTTGATACCTGGTTACGGTTTGTATCCCTGACTTATGATAAAAGCAGGATGATGATCCTGATTTTATCGCTATTACTTCAGGTTGATTGTTATTCCATAGTATATACTGCAAAAGTTACTGGCAATAGTTTTTTAACCGGCACTACATAATGTCAACCCTTCTGACCAACAATTGCATTGCCAATACAATTGTTGGTCAGGAGACATCGAATATAAATTTAGATCTTCCTAGTAATCTTTTACCACATTCACGAGCAATTTAAGGGTTAATGCTATTCGTCGTCGCCGCAAAGCAATTCTTCCATCAGCTCGCAGACCACCACTGTTGGTTATAGACTCCACGTGAATGTCACTCAGAGCCATTCTATTTCACCTGCAACTAACGGCTTCCTACGATTTTCGAGATGTCATCAATCCACCTAGTAAGGGCATAGCAATTGTAATCAAGGTATAATAAATAATAATAATTTCTCAGTAAAAATACTATATTAAAAAAAAATATTAAAAACTCTTAAATGAGGTACAAAATCGAGCCATTATCCACGGTATCATTCAGGAATGTCTGTAGAAAATATAACTAAGATCCATCCTTTTAGTTTATCAGCATAACTATATTCCAAGGGTCTATAACACAAAACGGGTGATGACATAATGATAATCTTCATCTTCTTTATCACAATTAAGCACGTTTGCGTGGCAATCCATGATGTCTGAAAGCATAGACATATTTTAAATTAAACCAGTTGAACCAAAACAAAATCTTTGAAATCGATCGCAGCGCCATCTGTCAGATACTATTGTTTCATCTAAACCATGATTATCATCATTACCATCATCACAGCCCATATACGTCCCACTGTTGGGCTCGGGCCTTCTCCGTAATGGGAGGTAAATTAATCTACTATACCGCGCTGGTCAGACATGTTACTATAGGGTTTCGTTTCGGGTTTTCCTTCTCTTGCATGGATGTTATATGCATTTTATATCCCTTAGTCGTCTCTTACAATCACCCACGGGTAAAATAGGGGGTGGTGAATTGTATTCTTACTCCATCACCAAACGGAAAACCATGATTGAATCCACCTAAATACATTAAAAAAAATCAAAAAAATGATCACGTGATTAATGAACGTCCCCCTAACCGACTAAGATGTCCTGTTTTGAGTCAAAGAATAAATGGTCACGTTAGACATAAATGAGCCGAGATGATGACAATGACACAGGAAAAATAAATAACTCAAGACTCCCCTCAATTTTTTCATGCCAATTATAAAAATCAGCTGACCTAGAAATTGACCTACTGCCACGCTGGTCAGACGTGTTAGTATAGGATTTTATATAGTTGCCATTCTCTTATATAGATGTTAGGCGGCGTCCATTAATTACGTGAGGCATTTTTGAGGATTCTTAACCCTATTTACCTTCTTACTTCATCACCACAGTAAGGGTAGTTTATACAGAGTGCCGATTTTATTACTAGAATAACTTAAAAAAACATTAAAGTTAGTTGCAGACTCCTAGCTCTGCCCAATCCCGAGATAAAGTGATTTGTTTCTTATCGAAACAGTAGGTTTGTCACCGTACATTGACCTGTAGGTACATTACGACCAGCTGTGCGGCGGTGGGCGTAGCGCGAGCGGGACTATTTGCCTACTAGTTCAGTGTCACACACATGAGTATATGCCTACATCGAATTTTTATAGTACAAGTGTATTGACCAATTATCACTATGGCAATTTAATCAAAACTTAGGTACTATTTTTTTTACTAAATTTGTTAGTGTATTATGGTCTGATACACTCTTCAAGGATTCTACTAATTAAATCAGCAACCTATATATAAAGATGTGAAGGAAAAGATAGAAATACTCACAGTCTCTGATGTCTGTATAGGGCGCTCGGTTGCGAGTAACGTGTACCGCAGGGCGCGCACGTGTACGGCCGGGCACGCGAGTGTGCTCGCTCGTGGACGTGCAACGAGAACTTGCGACCGAACGACTTGTTGCATATACTAAAAACAAAATTTTACAAATACTATATTTGATTACATCAATATTAAATTCATGATCATCATCACAGCTCATATATGTCCCACTGAGCTCGAGCCTACTACCTAATGGGAGGGAAATTGACCTACATATATAACACGCTGGTCAGAGGTTGATATAGGGTTTTGTTTCAAGTTTTCCTTTGTTGTTTTTTCTTGCACAGATGTTATACGCGTTTTATACCCTTAATCGTCTCTTACGATCACCCACAGGTATCATGTACTGTAAGGGTAGAGGGTGGTGAATTGTATCGTCACCACACGGATTAAAATTAATTATATGGTAGTCGAAATATAACTATTTTTAGCGATTCCATCGCGTTTGTATTTGATTTTTACACACGGATGATCCGGGGCCTCTGTAGTCTGGGGGGCCCTGTCTCATTCATACGGTCGTTACGGCGGTAACTACGCCTATGTGTGACTTCCCTGGTACTTCCTATATGGCTCTTTAACCTACATGGGGATATAGACAGACTGAGAAGTTGACAAATACCTGCAATCATAAGGCTTCTCTCCTAGATGCATCCTGCGGTGGATTTGCAGCTGTTCCGGCCTATTTAATATTTTCCCGCAAAAATCGCATAGGCTTGTTTTCTGTGATTTTGTTTTAGATCTCAATACACCATGCTCCTTCTGTAAGAGATTGAATTTTAATCAACAGCACCTATATTCTAGGTAACACTTAAGGGTAATGCAAATGACAAATAAATCCAAAATGTTATTTGTATCATCTAAGTGTGACCCAAAATATTAATTTTAAAGACGAAAAATTTTTACCAACACTTTAATTTTAGGTAACAATCCAACATGTTGAATGACTAATATTAAACAATCGATTCTGGTGATAAGCACCAATGGCGATGGAGAGATTCTGCAGGCTATTCCGCCCGCACCTTCTTCGTCTTGGAGGGCACGGGTGGCGTTTGTCCAGACTATAGTTTAAAGATTACTAATTTTCTTCACCTGGAAGCGGCATAAGCTCAACAAAGGGACTGGACTAAGAAAAAGAAGGTAACAAGTAGAAAGTTGCCAAAACTTTCATATTAAGTCTCTGATCTCTTATGTTTACGCGAGTGTAACATATTTGAAATAAAACTATTTTTACAGATTATATCGCGTTTGTATTTAATTATTTTTAATTTCCCGACGTCTCAAATTCAAATTCAAATTCAAAACATTTATTATGCATAAACCCTGCGAGGGCACTTACATATTGTCATTTTTTACACTTAAAGTTAATCTAATAAACTACCACCGGATCGGAATGAGACCGCTACTGAGAAGATCCGGCAAGAAACTCAGTGGGTTTGTCTATTTATATTTTATCTGTTATTATAATTTTTGTCATTTTTTATATAATATAAAAAAAAAATAGTACATGTTTATTATTTAATTAGCTTCAGTGCGATGACCTTCGAACGCAATAGTTAAAATACAATAAAGAAAGACCATGGCTGGACCGGATCCCACAAGCGGCACCCGATCACGAGTTAACTACTAGAGCAGCCATCACTCCCCTCAACCACCTTGGAGGGAAGGGAGAGACCCGCTCCACGCAGCTACCGCAAGCGGACCTTTCAGTGAGCATGACCAATACCATGATGTACTATAAATGCAAAAAAGTCAAAATTCGTCAGGCAACACACGCTACGCTTTACAAGTATGTATAATTATTAAAAAGAAATAGTAAATAACAGTTTTAAAAAAAAAATGTAATTGCTGAAAGAGGAGCTGCTCATAGCCAGTTTGAACTATCACTTAGATAATCTGAGATTTTATAATAACCTTTTTTACAGAGTCTGTTCTTGACAGCCCTTTTAAACTTGTTCACAGTCATATCTCGGATATCTTTTGGTAATTTATTATAGAAGCGTATACATTGCCCCATGAATGACCTATTAATTCTTTCAAGACGCGTACTGTGTCTCGAACACTTTACAGCGTTCATTGTCATGGGAGGACTATCCGCCCGTCCGTATAAATAGTTTTATTTCGTTTTAAATCTCAGTACAGTATGCTACTTCTATAAGATATTAAGTGCCTCATCATCATTATCATCACAGCCCATATATGTCCCATTGTTGGGCTCGGGCCTCCTCTGTAATGGGAGGGAAGTTAACCTACTATACCGCGCTGGTCAGACGTTTTGGTATAGGGTTTTGTTTCGCGTTTACCTTCTCTCGTTATTAAGTGCCTATATTCAGCAATTACCTATATTTTTGCATTTCACCTCTTTAAGGGGGTAAGCTTTGTATTGTGGATGATTTTACAAACATATATAATTAACAGACACTAATTACAACCTCAACTCACAAACAGTAATTTGTAGTTTGTATAAATTATTGTCCTGCGCTACAATCGAACCCTTGCTTGATAGATCGGTATATCAACCGCCACGCCATTTGTACATTCAATATATAATTGAGGTTAAATATATTTTTTTACTATATACTATATAACTGATCATCATTCTCCTACTCTTATCCCAATCACTTGGGGTGTCGATACAATATGTACTCTTGTTTATAGTACATATTGTAGAAGTTATTGGCAATAGTTTTATGACCGGTCGCCTGACAGACGTCAACCCTCCTTGGGAATGTAATTGTTGATCAAACAGCATCAGATGTAGTTGGCCCAGGTGGTTATAAAGCTCTTAGTCGTCTTTTACGACATCCACGAGCAAAGTAAGGGTTGGTAGTATTCTCAGCCGCTACCACACAGCTCCATACTATACGTATGTGTACATACTATATAACTGATATAAAATAAAATTTAAAATAAATTGTAAAAATAGTAATAATTTTTCTGTTCTTCTTTTTCTCTGTGGGCTCAGAAAAGAAGAAAATGGAAATTACCTCTAAATGTAACGCCAAACTGTTGACAGAATCACATTTCAAATCACATTGTAGACATACAAGTCGCTTTTTGTCCAAGGATTGTGGATGAATACTGCTGCGATGTGTGGTTAGATATCTGAAATTTAATTTCAAATCAATTAACTTTTCAATTACATATCAATTCAATATTTTTTTTTAATTTTCACTAATGGACTCGAATCTTCTACACAATTGCAGGGAAATTGACCTACTATATACCACACTGGTCTGACAGATAAACCTTACGCAAGGTTTTATTTCGTGATTTCCTTCTCTTGCATAGATGTTATCTGCATATTGTATCCCTTAGTCGTCTTTTACGTCGCCCCGGACCGATTTGGCGGGGTGTGACCACCTGCATAGTCCACCGCGAATAAATAAAAAAAAAAAATCGTCTTTTACGTCACTCAGACAAAAAAGCATTTATTATTCTGTTGCCACAAGAAAAAAGCTGTCACTAAACAAGTAAAAACAGTGATGAGTTGGTTTTTACAACACCCACTTGTAAATTAGGCGTAATACAATATTTTTTCTAACCATGTCACCGTGTGGTGACATGACAATTTGAATCATCATTTTGTTTGCTTCACCGTGTGGTGAAGCAAACAAAATGATGATTCAAATTACTGAAATTGAGCATTTAATATGCTTAATTATTTATAAAACCCGATTACGAAGCGAAAAATGATGTCACAAGCGGGATTCGAACCCGCGCCTATTGGGATTCGGCTCAATCGTGCTGCCACTACACCACCGTGAACTATTGTAGGACATGCAAATCTCGCTTCGTATCATATTTACGTCTTTAAGGTGACCGGGTAATCGGGTTTTATAAATAATTAAGCATATTAAATGCTAAATTTCAGTAATTTGAATAACAAGGTCGTGTCATTGTTTAATACAATTCTAACTGCAAAGTTTGAAGTATATATATAGTCTATAACAATGTGTAAACATTGTCGGGTAGATGGCATACGTCACCTTAAGACGTAAATATGATACGAAGCGAGATTTGCATGTCCTACAATAGTTCACGGTGGTGTAGTAGCAGCACGATTGGGTGGGAATCCCAATAGGCGCGGGTTCGAATCCCGCTTGTGACATCATTTTTCGCTTCGTAATCGGGTTTTATAAAAAATGATGATTATTGAACATATTCATACCTGTCCATATGAAACGCCATTCCGCAGATATCACAGACGAATGGCTTCAAGCCAGTATGAATGTTCTGATGCTGAATATACCAGGTCTTCACTTGGAAACCTTTCCCGCATTTCTCGCAGGTATACTGAAAATGATTAAAAAAATATATAAGTATTACTACTATATGTTATGGTAAAATATCACCCATATTTCTTTGTGAGAACCTTGTGGTGATGGAGTAAGAATACTATTCACCACCCCCTATCCTACCCATTAGTGATTGTAAGAGATGACTAAAGGATATAAAATGTATATAACATCTATGCGAGAGAAGGAAAACTCGAAACAAAACCCTATACCAACACGTCTGACTGGACGTGGTATAGTGTAGGTCCATTTCTCTCCCATTATGAAGGAGGCTCGAGCCCAACAGTGGGGTATATATAATGTGGACCAGACGTCCCGTTTTGAAAAGGACTGTCCCTTTTTATAACAAGTCCCAGTGTACTAGGCATATAATGCATATATGAGCTAAGATAATGACAAATGATAATTACTGGGAGTTCTGGGTGGGTTTAAGGGTTTCCTTGGTAAGCAGCGCCCTAGCTGTAGCCCTGATATTGCAAAATGTATGCGACCATAAGCAACAGAAACTAGTTATTTACGTACATACAAATGTTTGTAAAGTCACAGAGTCATTCCCTTGCCTTGATTAATGCCTTGATTTAAAAAAAGAAGTTTAATACAAAAAACAAATAACTTTTATAGAAAAAAAAAAAAACAACAGTACAAAAACAATATAGATTGTATACAATTTCGTATTCACCAGCTCAAATCTCTTAAAGAAAAAAATTTACCAGCACATTAAATAGCAAAAAATCCATCATTTCATTTTTTATGAATTCCATGTACTACCAACACACATTTTTTTTATAAAGGCACCACCCTACACTAATAAAGAAATAATCCTTGTATTGCAGGGGAATTTACAAACATGCAATTAACGCAGAAAATTACACCCAGACTCAGAACAACACTTTGTGGATCACACAAAGTATTGTCCTGCGTGGGAATCGAACCCACGGCACGGACATGGAATGCCTGTATGTTAACCACTACGCAATCTATGCAGTACTGACATTCGCGACATCAAGGCGAATCTATTAACATATTCTATAAATTCGGTTGAGCCGTTTAGTAGTTACGAGGGGACAAACATATCTATATAGGTCTTTTGAGCCTCGGTCACGTAAAAAACAAAAAATAATACATACATACATACCATCACGCCATGTCCCTTGCAGGGTAGGTAGAGAGAACAGAGTGCCAGAGAACTCTATCCTTGCATACTTCACTCGCTTCCTCAATATTCATAATTCTGTTCATTCACGCTCGCTGGTTTCGGAGAATCTTGACTCCACCTTTCTTCAGTACATGACCGATCTGGTCTAGGTAGGTTAGTCTCGGTATCCCCCGGTACCTACATCCTTTCACTTTCGCATTGTATATCTTCTTAACTAAACGTTCGTTCGACATTCTTTCCACATGTCCGAACCATCGGAGCATTCACTTTCGCATCTTTACACCAATACTCTCTTTCATAGGGGTAAGGGAAGACCGAAGAAAAGATGGATGGACTGCGTGAAACATGGCATGTATAGACAATAAGTGACCACAGAGATGACGTCTGATACAGTTGTATGGAAGGTGAAGACATATTGCGTCGACCCCAAATAGATTGGGATAAGAGCAAGTTTAGGATAACTCTTTTCAGCATACCCAACTCTCGCTTCCATACAGTAATGTTGGGACAAGCACTGCGTTATGTATTGCTACACATGCCTTCTGGCTGAGGTGGTGGCTACCGAGAAGTTGCCCCAACACTCCGTTCATTCTATTTCCCGCATTCACTTTTCGCTCTATATCAGTGGTGTACCTTCCATCTCGGCTAAATCCACATCCAAGATATACAAATTCATCCACTTGCTCCACAAAAAATAATAATAGTAAAAATTCAATAGCTACCTTATACATATGCTTATGTATCCTATCTTCATGGTCCTTCAATGCACCTGTGTAAGACGTACTGAATCCACATTTGTAGCTACAGTGCATTTTCTGTCCACCATGTGCTCTGACTCCATGTCTCATAATATCCGAGACTGTTTTATATGTTCTTGCTGTGGAATTTATGTATATATATTATGTTCAACTTCTGCTTTTCACTCTTAAGTATAAAGAAAATTTACCTTTTATATTGAGTTTTCCTTCTCTTATAGTCATATTACCAAGTCAGATCACAAAAATTTTTACGATAACCTTGGAAAAGATATAGGTGATAGCCATTTTATCCTTATATCACTACTGTGCAGAAGATGTTACAGTAATTATGGGGCTATTATAGCATTTCCCTCTTTTGGCAAAGCCTAATATCTAACAGGGAGCAATGATGGAACGGTGGAAGAATGAATACAGAAAGTAAATTTCTACTTCAATTTCTTATATCAGTGTACACAATTTTATGCATAAAATTATGTTAATTTGTTAGCTGCCGTGTCAGTCACCTGTGGCTGACACGCGTAGTACCTGTTTAGGCCATGTCAGTCATTGGTGACAGACGCCACAGCATAGATTACAAATGGCCTCAGCGAGGCTTCCGTCACGATTTGCGAGTGTTTTCCTATACAAAATGACTGACATGGCCCCTAGCTAACTACTTGCAACTTGGCCCGCAATTTGTATGTGTGGAATTTGAGTTATTCTGTAGTTTCTCGGGAAAAAACAATAATTTTTTAGCAATGCTGTTTATAGTCAAATTTTTGCTTGCTGCATTTAAAACTAACACACAAAAATGCTCGACTATAACGAAAATAATAAAGCATAAATTTATTTATATTCTACATTGAAACATTCTAAACAAAAATGTGCTTGATTGGGGAATTGGGGGCAGTATGTACTGACTTGCTTAGGTTTCTTTCTGGCGTATATTCTGTCTATATTTGAACATTTATCTTGTAACATCTTGAGCAATATTTGCGAGATTTTTTTACTGGCGAAAGGCCAGTAAAAAAATTTCCTAGATGTACTCCTCTGTAAAATCACTTCATTGTCAGTCAATTCACTGTCACTTAGGTTAACTAAAACTAGTCCATAGTTTTGAGTCAATTGTCTTTCTAGCTCGTCAATATTTTGCAAATTTATTAATGACACCTCAAAATCGTTCGTAAAAGACATTTTTTAATATAATTAGTAGCAGTTATCAACTTCTTTTACGCAAAAACAATATTATGCGCACGCGTTCTTATGACGTATTTTGAATTATTGTCATATTAACTAAACACAAGACCGCCCGGCGTAGCCGCGGACATATAATCCGCCAGTCAGTTTCTACTGGGATAGAATAACGGATGAACGTAAGGCCATCCAGGCCCTACTTTATCGGCGATAAGAAAGCACACCCAAACGTCATGTCCAACGCTTGTGACTGACAAAGTGCCTGACACGGTGCTGTCACTATGTTTTATTTCACATGCGCTATGTCAGTCACATATGCCTGACATAATGTTATTTTTAGATATTTTAAAGAAATAAATACGTATATAATTTCTAAATCAATATTTGACGGCATTTAAGTGGTTTTTACCGGAAAAAGAGATTTGGAAATTTTTCGTCATCGTTTTTTTTTCTTGGCAGTTAATCTGTTAATTATGTGTGGAGTTATAGATATTAGTTAAAACTACTAGATATGTATTTACTGTTTCCTTTTCCAAAAATACTATGATTAAAGAAATAGTTTCAAAAGCCCCACATTTGAAACCATTTTTTTTTTATTTTTGAAAATGAATATATTACTAATTTTCATAAATTTAGGCAAGATTTTATCAAATAGGGTGAGCAATTAATGATAGTGAAAGTCATGAATTCATAGGGCTAAATCCTGGATTAAGTTAATCATAGGAAGACACCCTTCTCTTCATTGCAAGAAAATAGAATGATTTCTGTAATCTTCATCAATTTTCCATGTGGTGACGGAGTAAGAATACTATTCACCGGCCTATCCCTATCTTACCCGTGGTTGATCGTACGAAAGGACTAAGGGATATAAAACGCATATAATATCTATGCGAGAGAAGGAAAACTCGAAACAAAACCAACACGTCTGACCAGCGCAGTATAGTAGGTTAATTTCCCTCCTATTACAGAGGAAGCCCGAGCCCAACAGTGAGACATTTATGGGCTGTGATGATGAATCTTCATTAAGACATCTATGAAATTAATAATAGTCTTAAAATATAGATACTAACCACATAACTTACATACATATGGTCTTTCATTGGAATGATACAACAAATGTGTCTTCATATACTTCTTTGAATAATTCTTATCACATTTATTACACTTAAACATTACATTACCATTAAAAATATGTTCAGTAAATGTAGTTTCATTAGCTGCATTATTTTCTTTTGTATGTTCATTTTTATAATGTACTTTTAAATCATCATGTGTATGACAAACTTTATCACATGTTAAGCAACTGAAATTATCTATAAATTTATTTCTATATACTGTTTTAATACATTTTTTGTCTTTTTCTTGTTTATTTTTTGTGGAAGATTTCCATTTGTCAAGTTTTCCTTCTTTTAATGATGAAAGTGTGATATCTTCATCATCTGTACTATGTACTTCATCAAAATCAATATTAAACACTTCATCTTTTATTAATTTAGTTTTATTTTCGAGTTCATTGCCTTTGTTATCTACAAAAAGGTCTGAAGTATTTGCAATATCAACTGCAGCCGTTTTATTTCCACATTTGTCGATATTTATATTAAATGTCTCATCTTTAACGGACAAATCATTCTTTGAATTTACTTCTTCTTTAATATAAATATTGTTTGACAAAGTTAAATAATAATTAGCCAAAGAACCATTCTCCAGGTGTTGTAATAATATTTGTTGGTTGCTTTTTACAGTGGAATGAAATTCATGTATTTGTTCTATTTGTTTCAAGCATCTTCTGCAAAGCTGATTCGGAAATGTCTCGTTCATAGTCAACTGAAAATTATCTTTTTAAATATTAAAGAATTTAACAGATTTTCTTTTCATTTTCTAGATTTAATTTTACTTCAATAACCAAAAATTTAACTGTATTTTTGTGTATCCAGGTAGTGACAAAGTAAAAATAGTGATATGTGTTTGTCCAGCTTTTACTTGCAAATGGGTGACATACTAAAGAATTTAAAACTTACTGTTACGTAAGAGAATAACATTTTATAAAGTACAAGAACTTCTTAGGATTTATGATTCTTATTAATCTCAAACAAGCAGGAAATAAAGGGACGACTACAAGTTTGATTCTTACTATTGGTGAACACAAAAAACACATAAATTTGAAAATTTTAAATGAAGACTATTTACCTCCAAATTGAGACATGATCGTATTTTGGCAAATACATCCTGTTCAATAGATAGTTCCCATTGATCTCTTGTAACTTTCAAACAAAGTCGACATAACGATTTGTACATATTTATAACAAAAAGAATTAAGTTTCATTAATAATTTAAATACAATGTTAATTCTTATCCCTTTCTTATTATTTATTTATATTTGAACATTGATTTACCAAGGGGAAATTGTAAATAATATACATAATTACATATTTACATAATGGATTTGTTTTTGTTATGTTTTGTTCGTCTATTCGGACAGGCAAAGGGAACAAAGCCCATACAGCCAAGTCTCATTCAATATTTTTCCATATGTTACGTAATATTTTTTCATATTGTGTAATATTAATTATTATTGTCTGTCAGTAAGTCAAGTCGATACCTTTAATCGGGTGCTGATAACCAAATCAATGTTTTTTTTAGGAATTTTGCCAAAATATGATAATACACGTAAAACATTACCACCATATACCATATTCACTACACTTCAACATTTGCACTGTATCATATTCCATAAAATACCAGCAAAATTATTCTACAAAACACAAAAAAAGTAATATAATACAAGAACGTGACACGATATTTCCATATTCGCGCCAAACCTCCTCATTTTGCACGCCTCATAAGCGAAGCGTTGAGGTCTTGCTCTACTCTCGACATATGAAAATCAAGCACTTTTCAAACATAAAAATAATTGTATTTTTCTCACATTGCACTTATAGGATAATATTATAATACATATGTCAAGAAAAAACATTCGTTTAAACATATTTGATATTTTTAAAAAGCAATTATTCTGTTTAAAGTAAGAAAATAGTTGATTAAAAAAAATATTCGAGGACGTCGGATAATTTTTTTTTTGTATCTGGCAGGATTTACGACCGTAAAACTTAATGTATCATAATATTTATTTATTTAAAAGCTTCATAATCGCAACGCGCTGTTTTCTTTCGAAGATGGCTCGGTAATTCTTTGTCGTTTAATTGCAATTAATAAAAAACTAAACTGCTTCATCATTAGTGTATGTATACCTTATGAAAATTGGGTTCGTTTACATTTTTTTGTTCGACCATTCTGACAGGCAAAGGAAATAAATCCCATTCAGCCTATACAGCTATATTTAGCTCTACGTCGAGAATGGCACAAAATTTCAAAAGTATTTCTTTTCTTTCATTACAAGCTTATACTTAGTTTCACTTGTCCCATTGTCTGTAATCAAATCTTGCAAGTTAAATTTGATCCACTTCCCGGTTTCTGATTGAGCTGAAATCTTGCATGCATATATAAATCGGATGACAATGCAATATTATTGTGACATAGAGCTGATCTGATGATGGACCTTGAAGCTGGCATTAAACGACGCAACCCTTTCGAGTTTGGCCTCATTTGATTTGTCTTGACGATTACTTTAATACTATATGGTAACCAGGGTCTGACGATGGACCTGGAAGCGGGCCAGAGAAACTTCGTAATTAAACAGAGAAACTTCGTAATTAAAGAATCATTTATTTTGTCTTGACGAGTACTTTGATACTATATGGTAACCAGGGTCTGATCATGGACTTGGAAGCTCGCCATAGGAACTCCGTAATTAAACGACGCAACCTCATCGAGTTCGGGCTCGTTTGATTCGTCTTGACCAGTACTTTGATACTATATGGTACCCATCGAGTTTGGGCTCGCTTGATTCGTCTTTTAAGAATAAGAATCATTTATTTTGTCTTGACGAGTACTTTGATACTATATGGTAACCAGGGTCTGATCATGGACTTGGAAGCTCGCCATAGGAACTCCGTAATTAAACGACGCAACCTCATCGAGTTCGGGCTCGTTTGATTCGTCTTGACCAGTACTTTGATACTATATGGTAACTAGGGTCTGACGATCGACCTGGTAAACGACGCAACTCCATCGAGTTTGGACTCGTTTGATTCGTCTTGACGAGTACTTTGATACTATATGTTAACCAGGGTCTGACGATGTACCTGGAAGCTGGCCATAGAAACTTCGTAATTAAACAACGCAACCCCAACGAAATTGGGCTTATTTGATTCGTCTTGGTGAGTACTTTGATACTGTATGGAAACCAGGGTCTGACAATCGACCTGGTAGCGGGCCATAGGAACTCCGTAATTAAACGACGCAACTCCATCGAGCTTGGACTCGTTTGATTCGTCTTGACGAGTACTTTGATACTATATGGTAATCTGATGTTGGACCTGGAAGCTGGCCATAGGAAAAAGAAGGGGCTAAATGTTCTTAATCATACCATCAAAACGTAACACGCTTTTATTTATAAAATTGGGTCTGTGATAGAAACTGGAAGATTTAATAATTATGGTGTAAAGTTTTAGTGTTAAAAATATATAATTATGTACGATATTGAATTATTTTGTAATAGACGAAGAAGCTTAATTCTCGTTAAAGATTACAATGAACTTATAAAGTGTTATATGTCTTATTAGAGTTAATTTATTTTTACCTTTTTATTTTATTAGCAAATAATAAAAGGATTTCTTTAAAAAAGGCTTTTTCTTTAATTTTATTTTTATTTCTGGCATTGACTAATAGTAAAAGATAAATAATATAAAAATTATGAGGCGTGCACTTTTGGATTTTCCAAATTATTATTGTTTTATTTGTGTTTTTTTATTTTCGAAAAAAAAATATAATATTTAAAAAAATCAGAGGTTGAATTAACCGCACTACACATTAACCAAGTCTGCAGTTTCGGGTTAGGATATAATCGGTGAGATGTAATGATGAGTTCAATATATCAAAACGTAACTTATATCGGATATGTGTTATATATCATACCATATCGATATCTATATCAATGTAGCCGATAATATCACAAAAACTGTATCGAGTCAAAACTTCTACTAACATGCGATAACTATTAAAACTTAAAACTATAACGATGTGAACACGATACGAACAAAACGCAAACTTCACAAACCATATTCGCTACCTCTCGTTCTCTAAGTGTATGTTCTTTTATTAGTATAAAAGAGATGAAGAGAATATGAAATAACTTTAGCCATGTTTGCGTGATTAATATATCTTACTTTACTATCAATAAGGTTTAGTTTCTATTAGATAGTTAAAGTTATGATAACGTATCTGGCGGCTACGGTTACTCGATTTTAGTGAGACACTTACTCTACAAAATTGAACTAAATTTTGAAGTGATAAGGTTGATTTTGAGTTGTTATAATATGGGCACAGGTCTGTAAGTAATAATAATAATTGTTGTTGTTTGATGCCATATTTTGATTTGAAAAACAAATTTTGTATTGTTTATGATAGTTTTTAATTGCACTTCCTTGCGGATATGTGCCATACATAAAAGGAATTCCTTATGTTTTTAAGTTTTTGTAGTGTGTTTATATGTGTCTATACTTTGTGGATACAAAGATACATTTAGTTTAGTATATAGTTTAAAAGTTAAATTATGGTTATACCAAATTGTATTTTTCATAGACAATGTCGCGTAAAACGAGTAAGAAATGGACTCATTTTAATAAAAATCTTTGGTAAATAAATGTGAGAGTTTGTGACTTTGTATTAGTTCGCATTTGTAGTTAGTTTGCTCATTTTATTATCAATGTTAACGTTTGAAAACTGTACTACTGATATCGATATCAGAAAACCGTTTTCGATATCGATATGCAAACTGTATATCGGATACATAACCATTTGTGGCACAAACAGAAAACTCCCATATCTAGTGAGATGTAAGGCAAATTTTCAGCTTGCCTCAAATACTTATTAAAAAATTGGTATTAGCTGCAATTTTATTTTTAATTATTTAAGTTCAGCTCCCTACTCTAGCTGAATATAAATGACATAAATGACATTGACACTTACCGAGTAAAATGACGTCAGTCTCTGCCGAAATACTTACTGTTTACAGTCTGTGCTGTTTACTCTTCAAATTACATGTACCTTTACGGAATTTTCATTACAAATTGCTGTGATTTATTGTAGCACAATGTATGTATCGTGATAAAATAGTGATAGAGCGCAGGCCTTCCTACTTTGACCATTCATTTTATGACTATGACGGAAGGGCAACGTGAGAAAATAGAAATGATTACTCTTCACAAGATATTATTTACTATTTGTTCTTTGTCCTTAATCTATAAATATTATACATCCAGCTCTCCCAACGTATTACTAGTCAAAGATCCCAAATTTAATACACTTGGACCTTACAACACGAGTAATATACCGGTGGATGATACTTATGACCAATTGATTGATATTGATAATTTCTCCTTCAAAATTAATCCACAGCCATGCCAAAACTATAAAACAGGATTGTTATTAATGGTGATTGTGTCTTCAAATCCAAATAATTGTGAAAATCGTAAGATTATACGCAATACTTGGGGTAGAAATTTCGATTCAACAAAAGTCGTATTTTTGATTGGTGAATCCGAAAATGTGAGTGTATCTTCTATGGTGCAAAGCGAAAGTATTAAATATGGTGATATTGTACAAGGTAATTTTGTGGATGTTTATAGAAACATGACTTATAAACATGTAATGGGTTTAAAATGGATAGCACACTACTGTTCAACAGCAAAGTACATTTTAAAGACTGATGATGATGTCGTTGTACATTCCCGTGCGCTGAGACACTTTTTAGCGAGAGAACTCTCACCTTGGGGTGCTAGAGACTTGATAGTATGTCAGGTCCTAGAAAATGCTCACGCACAGAGGTCTAACAAATCAAAATGGAAAGTGACTGAAGAAGAATATGCAGCCCCATATTATCCAACATATTGTGCAGGTTGATATCATTTTATTCTGTACATTTTATATATACATAGGTATTTTTTTTTTGCAAGAACCATATCGCATTAAGTAATAAATTCTTGTGTTGTAGGGACAGGAATACCATCCATATTCAGAACAATCATTGGATGTTCACTCTTGTACCTGAGCCTTCTCATGTTATAGTGACAATACCTGTGATTATAAGTTACCCAAAAAAGTTCCCTGCCCATTATTCTTGTGATTTCTAACTTGCTTTTGCAATTGCTGTAGGAAAATAAAGATGGTGACACATTGTATTCTTAATCCACCACTACACTGCCGGGGGATGTCATCGTGAACATACTATTAAGCCAGACCGATTGTCATAGATTTGATTCCTACCTACCTAGAACAATACATTGTTAGTCATTTTTGTAATGGTTCCTGCTAAAAAAGATTATTTCCTTAGTAAAGAAAATTAAACGCTCTAAATAAAATGTCTATTATGTTTTTCTTGTAAGTTCACTCCATTAATAGTTATTCGAGTTTAAAATTCAACATGTAATCAATTTAACTTCTTTTTCTTAATTTTTTTTTTTTTTATAAAATCCGATTACGAAATGAAAAATGATGTCGCAAGCGGGATTCGAACCCGCGCCTATTAGGATTCCGGCCCAATCGTGCTGCCACTACACTACCGCGACTAATTGTAGGACATGCAAATTTCATTTTCGTATTGTATTTACGTCTTAAGGTGACGGTGTGCTATCTACCCGACAATGTTTACACATTGTTATAGGCTTAATACTTCAAACTTTACAGTTAGAATTGTATTAAACGATGACACAACCTTGTTATTTAAATTACTGAAATTTAGCATTTAATATGCTTAATTATTTATAAAATCCGATTACGAAATGAAAAATGATGTCGCAAGCGGGATTCGAACCCGCGCCTATTGGGATTCCGGCCCAATCGTGCTGCCACTACACTACCGCGACTAATTGTAGGACATGCAAATTTCATTTTCGTATTGTATTTACGTCTTAAGGTGACGGTGTGCTATCTACCCGACAATGTTTACACATTGTTATAGGCTTAATACTTCAAACTTTACAGTTAGAATTGTATTAAACGATGACACAACCTTGTTATTTAAATTACTGAAATTTAGCATTTAATATGCTTAATTATTTATAAAATCCGATTACGAAATGAAAAATGATGTCGCAAGCGGGATTCGAACCCGCGCCTATTGGGATTCCGGCCCAATCGTGCTGCCACTACACTACCGCGACTAATTGTAGGACATGCAAATTTCATTTTCGTATTGTATTTACGTCTTAAGGTGACGGTGTGCTATCTACCCGACAATGTTTACACATTGTTATAGGCTTAATACTTCAAACTTTACAGTTAGAATTGTATTAAACGATGACACAACCTTGTTATTTAAATTACTGAAATTTAGCATTTAATATGCTTAATTATTTATAAAATCCGATTACGAAATGAAAAATGATGTCGCAAGCGGGATTCGAACCCGCGCCTATTGGGATTCCGGCCTATTGGGATTCTTTTTCTTAATTTTTGTTAAATATTTTTTAATTACTATTGAAAAAAAAATTGACTTGAAATATTGAATTATCGCAATCAACTTTGTTAAGAATATAGATCTAGTTCGTGTGCGCCCGCGTTTAAACTGTGATTGACAGTCTGACACAGTCGTTACGTTCAATACGCGCCAATCTTTATGGCCGCTCTGAATGTAGCCGCATTACAATATGTTGCTGAAGGAAAGAATTTGGAATCATTCTTAGAAAAAGACTTTAGTGGATTTGTTTCAATAAAATCATTGACCCTCTTTCAAATATTTGATTTACCCTATGATTTCCCTAATGTTGACGTGAGAATGTGGTCCGAGAATGAAAGTTATAAAGAAAACTTAGAATTTTTCAGAGGGTTAACAGTAGTTAATGATGTAGAAGAACGAGGTATAATAGAAGATTACAATAGTTGCTTAACGAAAGATGAGAGGAGCAACTGTCTTCTACAAGTTGTACAAGAACATCGTTGACGTTTTCTAAATTATCATAAAATAACATTAAAATAGTCATCAAATTATTACATGGCGACACTTACTGTAATTTATAAAAAAAAATGTTGTTTCAAAAAGAATATTTAGGGAAATGATAGGTTAAAATTTGATATTTTTATTTCTATAATTTAAAAAAAAGACTGTTCCTAGGATGTCGTCTTTTAATGAAGATGTCATTGTTGGATTATTTTAGTAGTATTTGTTGTTATTAGCAATTCATTATTCGTGATTTTGATATTAACTATCATGTGATTATTGAAAATTTTATAAACTAAATAATCGTGTTAAACTTTGAACCTTTTAATTACACAATTGGAAATTGTAGAATATTTTTTGTCGAAGATAAGTTTCATTATTATATCAGAATTTAAGAAAACACTATTAAAGTAGTGAATATAATTAATTTTTTATTTATTTCAAATAACTATTAAAGTAGTGAATTTACAAGAAAAACATAAGAGACATTTTATTTAGAGCATTCCATTTCCTTTAAAAATATGTATCGCTCATTCCGATATACTTATTCAAAGATGAGCTATAAAATTCCAAAGCTGAAAAAATTATTTTCCCATGTTATTTAAATGGAAAATAGAAATTCACGATTAGCGACCTTTTAGTATTAACCTTTTAATATTAATATTAAGAGGTGCCGTTTGCACAGCCTTCTTTTTTCATGATTAGGAAGATATTTAACTCCGGGTTTTGAAAAAAAAAGACGATTTTTTTGAACCGATCTAATATATATATACAGCACCCTGCACTTATAAAGTACAAGTCATCTCACAACTTCAATCTGATCTGAAGCAACTAATTATAAGTTTAATTAAAAAACTATTACTTTTTCTGTTGATTTAGTATTTAAAAATAGTAAATAAAGAAACTTTACCAATTAACAGAATATATCTTACCCGTGGCTGATTGTAAGAGATGACTAAAAGATATAAAATACATATAACATCTATGCAAACTCGAAACTAAACCCTATACCAACATGTCAGACAAGCATAGTATATTAGGTACATTTCGCTCCTAGTGTGGAAGAGGTTTGAGCCCAACAGTGGAACATTTATGAGCTGAGATGGTGATGATGATAAAATTAGTAAAATATTACACAAATTCTTCACCCTATGGCAGAGATTTTTCAGGTAATTAGTATGAGTATTAAATTGTAACAGTAATTATTTGCTTGTAAATTACTTTCTTATTTTTCATTTCAGGTTGGGCAGTACTCTATTCACAAGATGTGATTCCAAGATTGTTGAAAACTGCACAATCAATACCATATTTTTGGATAGATGATGTTCATATAACCGGAGTGTGTGCACAAATGATTGGAGTTGCTCGAACACCATTATCGAAATTGATTTTGACTCAAACCAAAGTCAAAATGTTACAAATATTAGGTCCAAAATATGTTGGACGATTTTTACTTGGGCCGCCAGACTTAAGCTCGGTTAAAATTAAAGAGATATGGAAAGCAATTCCAGAATAGCATTTTTACCTGTTTTTAAAGGCCATCAAAAAAGGAATATGTCCTCAATTTTGAAATATTTTTTTTTATTTTTGTTCGGCCATGACTCTTGCCTGTATAGAGACATATTTGCAAAATTCTTCATTTATGTTTAAATGAATTTGTTCCCAAATAGTTTCATTTAAATTTTATAAAGATCTGATGATGAATTATGAAGATCGCCATCAATAAATGCCAGCAAATAGTTTCTTTAGTATTACAATTTCAAATCTCATGAAATAATTTATACCAAAGATTTGTTATCAAAATTATTTATTTGTTTGTTGCTAGTGATTTAAGTGAAGCCCAACGGGTCCATTTATGAATATACCACCAATATTTGTATTAATGGATTTCTATGTGTATTAATTTTTAATTATATTTAAATTTAAAAAGCTTTTTTTTTTATTAAACACGCCGTGGGTTAAGGAAAAGTAGAGTCGTAGCGTACTTACACAACACAGCTCCCACCCGGAAAAACATTTTTCATTGAAATGTGAACTTTTAAACGTCTTATGAAGTCACTCTTTACATTGACAACATAAATTACAGACCGCTCAGTTCCAGCTCGCTGCTAATTTGTTTTGTCAATGTAAAGTGTGTCTGCAGAGAATGCTCAAAGTTCACATTTCATTGAACGGTATTTTGCCGGATAGAATAACGCGGTGTTCTATAAGTGACCTACGACTTTTACTCGGTTTTTATCCAGAACCCTATCTAATTCCTATACAATTCAACTAGCATGGTCAGTTGTAAAAAAATAGATTTTAAAAGACGGATAAAAGGGGATATATTATTCCCTTTTGTAAAGGGTTACGTTTAGGTTGTCAGTATGGCTGGTTAAAAGAAAATGTTGTAAGGTGTCCCATACAGACAACGAACCTATTCGACACTTATTTCGGTTACGGTTTTGGATATATTTTCAATACGGACATCCGATAGTTTCGGTGACACTTCCATAACATGCTTAGTATTTCTGCCCGTTTTTACTCCCCTAAAGACAAATAAATAATATAATTGTTATGGTGGTACCACACTTCGTTATGCGTTATTTGTTATGCGGCTACCATTTATTTTCCCAAATACTTGAACCCAAACACTTTACGAACATGCTACTCCACACTTCGTGCCATCATGCCCAATATATGGCACGCCGACACATATGGAATGAATGACAATATGAATGAATGAACGAAGTGTGGGCACTCGACACACATTCGGCTTATTTGTGTCCTTTGAAGTGTGCAAAAGCGACAAGTGGATGGATACGCGTATTTGCTATTCGTGCTTATGCGTTATGTGTGCGCGTAAAGCAAATACAGACGAATGAGACCTCCACACTTCGTCGCATGCGGCCAATAAGGCGCATAACGAATAACACATAGCGAAGTGTGGTGCCACCATTAGGTATATGTCAATTAACATTCAAAAAATTTATTAGTTTTACTATATTAAATTAGGTGGAAAGTGACCATTATTCCATTATATTTAAATAAAACAAAAATTCTTAACAAATGTTATTCTATTTTATTTGTACATTATTATCTTATAACTAGCGTTTTGAACATTATTTTCATATTAATTTTATTATACTATATCTTATTTAATATATAGTTTTTCAGTTTGATCATGGGCTATGAATAGTCTAGACATTCTCAACTATTCCAAGGGAGAGAGATAAGAGAGCAAGGGTATAATAAGAGAGATAACAGGAATAAATAGAAACTAGATACTGTATAAGCTAAAAATTTGAACATTCTTGCCGAAAAATATCGATTCATGAATCGATTCCAATTACCATCCCAAGAATCTGATCACAAAAACTCTTAGGTCTGAAAGACCGATTACGGAAAAATCCATTCATTTTAGATTTTCTTTCAGTTTTGAAAAAAAGCGACACTTTTTCACATGCCTTGTGAGTGATAGAATTGTCCATGTTAGCGCCTAATGAGTTTCAGGTATTAAGTAAATGATCATTCAACTAATTTTAAATAATTTTATGGTTCAAATAAAAACGGACAATATTATATTTCGGTTTTATAAAGTCCAGCACGAGATACTGATTAAAAATCGATTTTTTGGTCCCAAAAATCGATACTCTAATTAATCAAAAACCCACTTTGCAAGCGACCCTCAGAGTAGAGGCCTTAAAGGGTGCGAACGGTCGCTTAAACTTTATCAGATTGCGAGCCGCTTACCCAAATGTCCGGGTAGAGTTGTCACAGCAATCTGCCGCTAACAACTACGTCACAGAAAAAAATGGCTCCAGGTTAGTTCAGATAACGTGGAAACTCCCATAAGCAGCAATACCTCAAGTCAAGGTTGCATGCCGTAGGGGTACTCTAAAGCCCCGTTGTAATAATTTGGGTTCAGAGCCATTTGCTCACCATTAGTCCGCATATGTAACAAAAATCTGAGGCGAACATTGAAAAAAAAACACCGTAATACTATACAAAAAAGTAAAAAAAACGATTTGACGTTAAAGATTTGTTTAATCACCTTACAACTTCGTCTTAAAATTAAGCTTAACAAAAATCAGTGGAATGCTATTATCAACTAAGTTAAGGGTTGGCAACCTGCGGCTCTTTGGATGTGAAGTTGCGGCTCTTTAGTTCTATAGGCAATAATTTATTTTCAAAAGAAAACATTTAAAAATGGTTCTGAATTGATTAACGAGGATTAGGCACAATGTATTGTTGCAAAAATAAATTGTGGCTCTTTAAAAACTTTGAACTTTTGCATATTGTAATTTTTGGCTCTTCCGACTCAAAGGCTGCCGACCCCTGAACTAAGGGAATGTATCTACACTACGTGACTTATTTATTTACAATATTTTACCCCTCTGCCCTCGGTGACCATCTGTAGTACCTACCCAGTGTACGCCAAGACTTACCCTACCACCTCTAATTTTCAATTAGTATTTCATTAATACAGTCTCAAATATTTTTTTACAAGCAGGAAGTTAAAAAATAATTCATCTCAGCTCATATATGTCCCACTGTTGGGCTCGAGCCTACTCCATATTGAGATGGTAATTGACCTATTATACCACGCTGGTCAGACGTGTTGGTATAGGGTTTTGTTGCGAGTTTTCCTTCTCTCGCATAGATGTTATATGCGTTTTATATCCCTTAGTCGTCTCGTACGATCACTCACGGGCAAGACAGGGGCTGGTGAATTGTATTCTTACTCAGTCACCACACGGATAAAAAAAAAAAATTTGACTCAAATTCGTAGAAAGCTCGACTACGTGACAAAACGCAAATCCTTACTCCGGCCCAAAGAGGAAAGTTATTATACTGAAAAAGAGTGGCAACTCCATGATAAAATATGCATGTATAGAAGGTGCTGCTACCCAGAGTTTACGCGGTGAACTAAAGTTGAAGTGTTATATATACATATCTACATGTGTATGTGTAATTATATAGAATTTTCTTTTACTATGAAAGCTACCCTGAAATATAAAAAAAACATATCAGCTGATAACGAAGCAATAATAATATCAGCTTAACAATGAAAATTGAGATAATTTTCAGAAAGTACATCAATAACCGTAAATAGATTGATCACAATAAGTACCTACGCTAGGAACAAAAACAGTTGTCAAACGTTTGACATACAGGACAAAATGGCAGCCGTTAAGTTTGTACAAACAATCTGTAGGCGGCGCGACGGTCAGTAAAAATAAGTAATGTTTTAAGTGTGCCCCCCCAGCTCCGGCCTTATGACTAAGCGTGATATTTTTGTAGAACCCTCTCCCCTTATACAAGTCATGCAGTTTAGATAGGTTCCCTAATCTATGAATATGTACATTATAATTAATGGAAAAATTAATTTTATAACCAAATTTTCATTGCCATTTTAAATTCTTAATATCGATTCATATACATTATTTGGTTCTTCATTTTATCTTACTTCAGGATCTTACAGTAAAACTTATTCTAACTAATTTTATTAGTTAACATCTATATTGTCCTTTTTGATGAGTTTCATTTGTGATTCAAGATCAAGATTACCTCTCTTTTTACTCTTAAAACTATCTTCTATATCTTGTAAAGTCCTATCTTTAGTTTCAGGCAGTAATACATAGAGAATACTTAGGAACACAGTTAAAATACCCGAGTATACTAAATATGCACCTTCTACTCCGATTGAGGAATATAAATGTGGTGCTGATTTCATTGATATTACAAACGCAGGAGTCAGGAATGATGTAGAAAGCGCTGATCCCAAGCTCCTGTAAGCTAATGGAAATACTTCACCACAGATAACCCAATTCAAAGCAGCTAAACCTAAACAGAACGATAAGGTGTACGTTATCATTAACGATAGTGGAAGTATATCTAACATCCAGGGAGATGTTAATATACCAGCTCTTCTTAAATATATAAATACTGATATTGCACTCATTGATAGAACAGTCATTACACCGCTCGTAAATAGTATTGTCCGCCTTTTAAATGTTTTTAGCAAGAATATAGCTAAAAACGCACAAACGGTTCTTAATAAATCTATCACAGTAAATTGCCAAGCAACATCTTTTGCTTCTTCTTTATCCAAAACCGCTTGCAGAATTATATTACCATATGCAGCCACAATATGCGCTCCACCAAATTCAAAAACGATGAGCATACTTATTGCTATAATTGCTGGTTTGTAGAACTCTTTCTTTTTAAAAATCTTAATAACATCACTAATTGTTTCGAAGATTTTCTTAAAAATATTATTGCAAACGTGCGTTTCGACTCTATCTCTTCGTTCTTCCTCTCTATCCATTTCTTGGGCATTGATCATGGATTCTAACTCTTCTTGTTGTTGGACACCTTTGCCTCGAACCCATCTGAAAGCTTTTCTCGCTTCTTCGTATTTTCTTTTCGAGACCAACCAGCTCGGAGATTCGGGTGACAAACTGATAATAATCATTGCGACGAGAGGAAATATACCGCAAACAGCTGCAGTCATCTTCCAACTTAAATAAGCTCCCCATAGATGCGAGAGGAATATTCCCATTCCTAAAGAAATGGCAAAGGTGCCGATAAATGCTCCTCTATACTTAGGATCAGTGTATTCAGCTACTAAAATAGCTGCTAGAGGAGTACGGAGTCCTAAAGCTAATCCATGTAAAAGTCTTGCGAATATAAATAGAGGAACTGTATTGCCGAATATAAAAACTAGCCAGCCGATAAGAGCTGGTATCGTGGAGATGAGATGGGCCCTCTGACGGCCGAATTTTGTCATCAGCACCGGAGATATGAAGTTACCAACGATACCCATCGCGCCGACGACTGATGCTGCAAAAGAATTTTAAATACTTAAAACACATTTCTGGGAATGAAGATTATTCATCTCTACCACAATAGAAGGGTATTTGACCCTTATACCATGCTAGTCGAGTTGGCATGGTTTTCTTTCGAGTTTTCTTTTTTTTGCAGTGCATCGTATCGTCATCTATTACGACACCCACGGGCAAAATAGGAGGTGGTTTTAAGGAAGTTTTTGGACAGTATAAGAACTCCATGGTCATTTATCTTGTAGTGTAATAAGTAACTAATATCGTAAACACTAATAAGGAATATGTTTGCAAAGAAGGAAACATCGAAATAAAAATCTGTCTCAACGTCAACGTCTCTAGTCAGTCTGGTATAGTAGATCAAAAAATAAACGTAAGCCAAGAGGTCATTAACACCTCTAATTTAGATTATTCTGCATCAAAATCGAGATGTAGGGACGTAGGAACAGTTCGTGGCTTTTAGCAAGCGGTGGTGCTGACACTTAGTCAGCGCTAGGCCCGGTATACCAAATGTAACCAGACGACCTGTTTTGAACGGGACTATCCCTTTTTATAATAATGAGTTCCGGTGTCCCCGTAACGAAATCTGGGATTGTCCCGTTTTCGGCAACCGCGCAAAGATTGGATTTGAGTAATTTAAAAACGTGCCATGAGTTTTATT
Organism: Lymantria monacha; assembly: GCA_905163515.2. Taxonomy (NCBI): domain Eukaryota; kingdom Metazoa; phylum Arthropoda; class Insecta; order Lepidoptera; family Erebidae; genus Lymantria; species Lymantria monacha. The sequence continues at coordinate 3,556,791 of LR991107.1, read as the reverse complement.
CTTACTTAAAATCTTCACCAGTTATTTAATATATATATATATATATCAATTTTTTTCTCTGATAAATAAAGTAACTAAACCTTTCGCGTATATTTTTGAATTTATAACTTTTAAGTTAACTAACTTTTTCTGAATACCTTTAAAAAGTGTTTTTTAATTGACCACTCGACTAAAATGTCCCGTTTTGAGTCAAAGAATAAATGGTCACGTTAGGTATACCTCTTCTTACACCTAAGAGATGGTATGCATACAGAAATCAAATGTTACAATCATAATTATTTGAATAGTAAATCATTCACTCTTTCGCCGTTCACTGCCGGACGTAGGCCTTTTTTGTTTTTTTTTTTTTTTTTTTTTTTTTTTGCGGTGGGCTATGGACGTCGCACCCCGCCAAATCGGTCCGGGGTGACGGAAGAGGCGGCGCGCAACCCCATTGACCCACCCTGCAAGCACCTCTTCTTCGCCGTGCGAGCGGGCCACCGTAATGGCAATATGCTATTGCGCTTCGTTCGATGAGCGAGAGAGCCGGAAGCCCAACTGGGTGGGTTTGGGGTTTGTATTGGTAGGCAGCTATACCCTTGGTATTGCAAAGATCCATGGACGGCAGTGACACATTTCTTTAGGTGTGCTATCTGCTCGTTTGCCACCATAAGCAATAAAAAAAATACAGAACAACACTTTGTAGTTTGAGCCTAGGTATAATTTGTATTCACTAATTATATGTTTGTAAAGACCTGCACCATGCAAGTTAATAGGTACTTCGTGCAGAGTCATTATCATTATTTCAGCTCCTGGACTGGAACAGTCTACAATGAGAAGGAAATTGACTTACTACACCACGCTGGCCAGACGGATTGCTATAGTTTTATTATGAGGTCTTCTTCTCTCATAGACGTTATATGCATAATATATTCCTTAGTTGTATTTTATGATAAGTTGATAACCATGGGTAATGTGATGAATTGTCTTCTTACTTCGACTTCACACGAAAACAGCAAATAGTACTCACCAATCCAAGAAGTATCATGATCAGTCAGTTTGACGGGCCCTCCATCTCGTATCAACTGGGCGAAAAGTACGGCAGGATATCCGTGTGCACATCCATGACCAGCTATGTTCAAAGCTGCACCGCTCACCACAAAAGCCTGGAATATTTTATAAAATAATTTTAAATGTATATTAGGACCAACGGAGCACTATTAGGAAGTTCTTAAGTAGCCTCTATGATCAGATGGAGAATTCTCTGTAACCAACCAATATACTAAAAACACCAAGGAGCCGTTGGAGGCCGGCGGCACGCGCTGTTCATTTGGATAGATCTACGTGCAACTGTGTATGATAAAGAACAGATAGTGAGAAGAACGAACAAAATTCTTGCAATTATATTTATTTTTAAATAATCGTTTATATTTATGGACGTACCTAATAATTTTTAAGATTTTGACACATTTGTAAGATTTAAAGAGACTAACTATTGAACCTTTCGATGCCATGACCATGCTAGGAACGTGTCATGAAAAAAATTATCTTGTAGAGACTATGCCCACTAGACCGTTCCATTACAAATCAATACCATCGTGTGCCAAGCACGAATCGTCATCAAGCCGCTGTGTAGGTATATTCTACTGGTGTCGCAACGCTCCTTCTAGTTGCCATAATAGTCCGTTTCATGTTTCTTTCCCTACCTGGAATGTTCCTAGCAAGGTCATACGATACAATAGTGTAGTGGACAGACTCCTTTAATACTTATTGACACAAATTTTTAATTAATTAAAGGAAAGGCGAGCGTGTATGAAGAGAATTATGAATGTTGAGGAAGCGAGTGAAGTATGCAAGGATAGAGTTCTCTGGCACTCTGTTCTCTCTGCCTACCCTGCAAGGGATATGGCGTGATATTGTGTATGTATTTAATTAATCTAGAAATTAAGTTTCACTGAAAAATTTAATCACCTATTTTACACTCTTAGGGGATGAAAATTGGCCATTAGGGAATTATTTATTTATTTTTGCTGAAGAGTATTTTGCGCTTAATTTGAAGACAATAGATAAGGTTTTGCTTCTCATACAAATTTGTCGCTGCGTTTCATCCCTTTTAAATTTAAATGTCTTAAAATCTTAATGACTTCTAATGTTTACGCGAGTATTACACATTTGAAATAAAACTACTTTTACGGATTCTATCGCGTTTGTATTTGATTTATAATTTCCCGACGTTTCGAACACTGTATTAATTTTGTATAAAAATGTGGGTCAAAATTTAATATCTTATAGGGTAGATATAAATAAATTTCTGTAATAACAATGACATATTGGACGTAAGACACCTCAGTCCTCCCGTGACCATGATCACAGTGATCATGGTCACGGGAGGACAAAGTGTTCGAAACGTCGGGAAATTATAAATCAAATACAAACGCGATAGAATCCGTAAAAGTAGTTATATTTCAAATCTTAAAATCTTTTCTTCTGTCTAAATCACAAAAAAAAACTACTCTCATAATTCACATCGCAGTTGATGAGTCAGACAACCAGCTTCTTTGTATTTAAAGACATACTATTGAACGCGATATGACATTGAGAACCAATCAAACAGTCTAATAATTTATATCAAACAAAAAAACTTACGCACGTACCATTATGTCTAAATAATAACATTTTATTAACCGCAATCAATGTCCCGTGAAGTATCTCAATGGGGAAGCAATTTACACTTAGTTCTGAATAAAAGTGATCAGCCGAATGGAGTTCGACAGCAAGGACAATCGCTAAACAAATAATTTAGCTGTACGGTTACAGGAGGTGTGTGCAGGAATACAAAATTGATTGCATCCATGGCGTAGTGGTTAAGATACCTATACTGTCAATAGTCGCGGGTTTTATTACCAAGCAGGTTATTTTGTGCAATAGATAAACTGTTGTTCTGAGTTTGAGCTCGCCGCAATCAAAAGATTATTTTCTTGGTTCAGGGTGGTGTTTTTTTTTTAAAGGCCACCGAAGGCAAAGTTCGGGTACCGGTGGCCCGCTTGCACGGCGAAGAGTCTCGTTTGCAGGATGGGTCTATGGGGTTGTGCGCCGCCTCTTCCGTTGCCCCAGACCGATTTGGCGGGGCGCGACCACATCCATAGTCCACCGCAAAAAAAGTGCGGTGTTTTTGGCAAGATTCGGAGCACTTTTAAAAATTTTTCTAGAAGAGTGCCGCTATCCATTCCTGTAGCGATTCTTCAGTCGTGTTTTTAGATTCCCGTGCCAAAAAAGAAACTGCATAGATGGGGTAGTAGACTAATAGATCAAAGCAGTGATCTCCTATGCCGTGTAGTGGGTTCGATTCTCAAATAGGACAGTTCTTTGTGCAATCCACATATGATTGTTTTGAATTAAAATTTCTTAATGTCTTCAACGTGTTTTGATCAGTTTAAAATACAATATGCCATCACCCATTATATATTTTATTTAAAGACAGCACTCCGTGCTAAGGAATTACTCTTTGTATCATGCAGACACAAATATTGGGTGTATCTACATTCAGATTCATTTGTAGAGACAGATGAGAATTTATTCTAATCTTATCTCAATTACTAGGGGTCTACGCAATATTGTTTTCCCCTTGTTTATCCACGTTATATTTCACGCAGTCAATCTCTTTTCTTTGGTCTTCCCTTACTCCTAAAACTTTCGATATTCATACTTAAAAACTTACCTCATAATATTACTTTCATCCCATCTTATCACATATCCATGCTCACTTTTTTAACTTTTCCGTCTCTGGCGCAAGTTTGAAACTTTCTGTTATACATTATATATTTGGGGTGCGTTAAGGGTGAAATTAAAGTTTAAGTCCAAATCCCAAAGTTTAAAAATTAAACGCTACACATTAAAAAAGAATAGAACTATAAAAATCCTGCCATATGAACAAATACTCGAATGGTAATTTGTTTTCTTTCAACGCGCTTTTTCATCATCATCTCAGCTCATATATGTTCCACTGTTGGGCTCGAGCCTTCTCCATAATGGGAGGGAAATTGACCTAGTATACCAAGCCGGTCAGATATGTTGGTATAGGGCTTTGTTTCGAGTTTTCTTTCTCTTGCATAGATGTTATATGCGTTTTATATCCCTTAGTCGTCTCTTAAGATCACCCACGGGTAAGATAGAGGTGGTGAATTGTATTCTTCACACGGAACTGATGTTACATTTATGCCGTACTCTGATCAGTCCAATCTTACTGCTAAAAATAACGTAATTAAATTTAGGATAATTCTCAGTTATTTTTTTAAAATATTTTTTTACGTATTTCATCGATTTCGTATTTGATTTTTACTTTCCCAATTTTAGTAACACTTTCCACGGTTCTGCTCACTCGAAAACTAAGATATTTCACATCTAATAAGTCTTCGTTATTACAGAGATTTTTATTTACTTGCTACCGTTCTGCCCACATTTATGATACAAAATCATTGCCAGTACATAAAAGAAAATGATTCTATATAAAAAAGTTATATTATGTTTGGTCAATTATTATTAAACATAAAATTTATTATATAATGACAATCTATTAATTTAAATCTGATAAATATAATAAACTACTACTAAATCAAAACGCAGCCAATATGAGAAAGATCCGAAACCTTTTTTGTTCTTAATGAAGACAATAATTCCACACCAAAGGCTAAATCCTTGTATTGCAACAGACTCCAAAACCTAATTTACGAGATCAAAGAACATCTAGATTGAAAACATTTATTTGTGGATTGCAGGAAGAATTCATCTTACATATTGGAATTGAACCATAATGCTCATCATACGACTTCGAGACTTAGACCACCGTGCCCCCTGTGCCATCCAGTTCGAGTCCTACTTATAGTAATCACTTTTCTGTTTCGCAAATTGGTTATATGGATAGATAGATAAATAAATAGTTGCTATGTCTAAACTCTGTTTATATACTTTTGGAACGGAATCCAAAGATTATAAGCAAATAAATGTTTTAGTTAAAATTTTTAAGTTTATGGAGCAAAAACTAAATATACTACAATAAATAAAGCTAAGGCAATAAATTGATTTTGGCGTGACTTAATAGTCCATTGAAAAATAATGATTACATTACAGAATACAACAAAGATTACAGGTTGCTTCTGTTTTTCTCGTCACTCGGTTTTTGAAGTCATACCTCTTTAGACACGTTATGAAAAAATTATGAGAGTGAAATTTTAAGATGCGCGCACATCATCATCATCATTCTCCTACTATTATCCTAATTACTTGGGGTCGAACAATTTGTACTCTTCTTTCATAGTACATATTGTAAAAGTTATTGGCAATAGTTTTATGACCGGCCGCCTGCCAGACGTCAACCTTCCTTGGGAGTGAAAAATAAAAAGTAGATAATCATTTTCCAGGTCTTTTTCATACTATATTGGGGATTTAAATCCATTTATTGTCACCTATCTGGGACTTTGCGAATAGCAGTAAACCTTAAGCATAGGTACCTTTTTATTTTGATCAGCAAAGCCAACACAATACAATTAGGTACATATTTGTTATTACTAAATAATATAACCTATTTTTTTTCGACTATGGTATAGTAATATCCCAACCGGGTATTTGTTATCAATAGCTCCAATAAAAAACAATGAAAAAAAAATTACAAAAAAAAATAAAAATAACCTAAGTAACTATTTATTTTCATAAATTATAAACTTCTAAACTAAATCCCTATTGACGTCCATTAAGTTATTATTAATTAACGTAAGCTTTCTTATAAAAGAAGACAAATATCATAAGTCCTCACGCTTGCAATCGTTCTAACGATCGCAAGTTGGTGTTCTGTATGTCTCAGATGAGAGCAATTTCGGCCATATTCAGTTTTTAAGCGTCCCGTGGAAAATCAATAATTCGCAGATTATATTCTTAATTTAGGCACCAGAGGTAAGTGAAAATTTAGTTTTCTAACTCCAAATGAGTGAGGCTATATTTTAATCAGACTACTGTTGTTTTATATTCTATTCGCATACACTGGTCTATCTATAGTATATAGGGTACACCTACAGAACGACAGAAAAATTAATATTCTAGCAGCTGAAGCAAACTAAAAGGCGATATTTAGTCAAAACTAGAAGATAACATCTTTTCGACTTGTACGATTCTGCTCACATAATATAGTGTTAAAATGTCGCAGCTTATTATTTTATCATTTATTTTAGACAATATGACGTTTATTTTTTAATTAAGTAAAAATAATCAAAATATAATTAATAGTTTAATACCTAATTAATAGAAAATCAATAAAATCTACATTTTTCTGAAAGGTAATATTATTTTTAAAGGTAATATTAGGCATTAAATGTACGTGTTATATTTAAAGGCATGGTATGTGTCATATTTTCATTGTTTGCCAAAAGTAAATTCTGAATTAACTAATTTTTATTCACCATACGACATGTATAAGGAAGGCTGGTTGACTGACTCACCAAACTGAGCCAAAACTATTGAAACTAGAAATATGAAATTTTGATTGTAATTTCTTTTTGTGACGTAGAAATTCAATAAGGAAGGTATCTATGAAATTCATTACCCTGAAGAGGCTAGAATGTAATGAATGAATAATTTAAAAAAAACTGCATACATACATATATATCATCACGCCATATCCCTTGTAGGGTAGGCAGAGAGAACAGAGTGCCAGAGAACTCTATCTCTGCATACTTCACTCGCTTCCTCAACATTCATAATTCTCTTCATACACGCTCGCCGGTTTCGGAGACTCTTGACTCCACCTTCCTTCAGTACATGACCGATCTGGTCTAGGTAGGTTAGTCTCGGTCTCCCTCGGTACCTACATCCTTCCACTGTCGCATTGTATATCTTCTTAACCAGACGTTCGTTCGGCATTCTTTCCACATGTCCGAATCATCGGAGTATTCCCTTTCGCATCTTTACACCAATACTCTCTTTCATACCTACTCGCTCTCTTACGTCGTCGTTACGAATGCGGTCGGTCAGCCTAACTCCACAGATTTTTCGCAGAGATCGCATTTCGACCGCATTAATTTTACTTTCATACTCTTTTCTGCATACCCAACTCTCGCTTCCATACAGTAATGTTAGGACAAGCTCTGCGTTATGTATTGCTACACGTGCCTTCTGGCTGAGGTGGTGGCTGCGGAGAAGTTGCCCCAACGCTTAAAAAAAACTCTTCAATAAAAATAAATAAACACGTGTTTTAGCATTTATTAATTATAATCAGATCAAGGAGTAAAATGGAGCTGTGTGGTAGCGGCTACGAATATTACCTACCTAATAGATACCGCACGGTGTCAACCGAGGCGGCATGCGCATTGGCCGGAACACCCCCATGGGGCCTAGAGGCGGAAATGTTCTCCGACCTCTACCGGCGGATTATTTTAGCACGCGACGAAGGTGGCTCCCTATCGCTTAGCGAGATACCCACCTGACGCGAGGACGCTCGCCGGGACGTAATCGCCCGTTGGGTTAAGCAGCTGGAGAGGCCTAGACACGGTGTTGTTACCGTTGAGGCCCTCCGGACCGTACTAATGCAATGGATGGAGCGGCGGCACGGCGTCCTCTCCTTCCGGTTGGTGCAGGTCTTGTCTGGGCACGGTTGCTTCGGCAAGTAGTACACGGTCGTGTGGAGGGAGTGGACTTCGTCCTGCCACCATTGCGGTAGTGACGAGGACACGGCGCAACATACGCTCGAGGTATGTCCGAGCTGGGACGGGCAGCGCCGTGACCTTGTCGCTGTTATCGGTGCCGACCTGACGCTGCCGGCTGTCGTGAAAGCGATGGTCGACGGCGTCAGGAACTGGGACGCGGTCGCCGCCTTCTGCGAGGCTGTCATCTCGCAGAAGGAGGCGGCGGAACGAGTCCGGGAGGAGCCCAGTGACCCGGGCCGCCGTCAGCGGCCGGGGCGGCGTAGGCGCGAATATCTACGCCTGATGCCGCCCTAACCGAGGCTTCGGGTGATCGGACCGGGGAATTGTCCAGTCACACGACGTGAGGCCACCGCGTGATGGCGATGCCCCGACGGCGAAAGCTGTCGGGGCGTCGACACGACAGGAACCCGCAAGGGTAAACCACCGATTGCAGGGTGGGTCCATGGCGTTGTGCGTCGCCTCTTTTGTCGCCCCGGACCGAATTGTCGGGGCGCGACCACATCCATGGTCCACCTTGAAAGGAAAAAAAAAACCGGCCGGTCAGTTGAAATTTTATTCTATTTTTTATTAAATTACTTTGGGTGTCCAAAGTAATTTATACTACATAGTTTTCTCTATTTGGCTCTGTCACACATGATTTCTGTATGAAGTCGTGGTTAAAATGTAGGTACTATAGTATAAGTTTAAACATCTACCTATATATATATGTAAATGCAAGTTATTTTTAGCCTAGTCCCCAAAGGGTAAAAAAATTGTTGACTCCAAATCGAACTATATTAAACTTTAACAAATAATTGATCACGTAAAACGAATATCGAGCACGATTCCTATAATTACTTTTTTTTATACAAATATCTTGAAAACTCTGCTCATAGTGTAAAAAAAAATCTTTGTCTGAGACGGATTTATTTTTTGAGATGTTTATCATTCTAAATATAGACATAGGGACAACGAAATAGGTAATTATAAAATAATTCATTTAAAATAGACATCTGATAATCAAAACACTAAAGTCACCATCGTCAACATCCTGCTCTTATTCCAATTACCTACTTGTTCATGACGAAATGCTGTGTGTGTAAAACGTTAAATACAACCGTAAATAAATTGACTAATTATAAAACAACCTTTCTGCGATTTCCTTTGGCAGATTCTCTCTCTAAAACTCTCTCTCTCTCTTTAAATTATTATTGTCTATTTTTGACTTTAATTTAGATGGGGGCCCCTTGAATCCACGGGGCCCTAGGCTGAAGCCTTAGAAGCTATATGGTAGATCCGGCCCTGAGTGCACAAAAAAGAGCTGATGCTAAAGTAGCTTGGATTTTTTAAGTATTTGCATATTTAATATTTTTACTTGATTAAAACTAATCAGTTTAGACCACATAGCCTACTCACGAAAATATGGGCCTCCATTTTTTTATTTGTCCTGGGGCTTTTGGTTACCTAGCTACGCCACTGCATATATGTCCCACTGTTGAGCTCGAGTCTCCTTCATAATGGAGGGGAAATTGACCTATTATACCACGCTGGTCAGACGTGTTGGTATAGGGTTGTGTTTTGAGTTTTCTTTCTTTTGCATAGATGTTATATGCGTTTTAAATCCCTTAGTCGTCTCATACGATCACTCACAGGTAAGACAGGTGGCGACACAGAAAACTTAAACCACAGAGTAATTAAAACCACGTTCAATTAGAATGAACATGATTTAATTACTCTGTGACAACGCATGAATAATTTTGACTACTCTGTGGCTATAATATATACGCGGTATTTAAACATTAGGTCTAATAAATACAAATAACTTTGTCTCTGACCTTCTCTCAATGCATTGCAACGTTTTATCTCAAGTGTTATTTAAATTAGTACCAATAATAGACCCAATCGTGTCAATACATCAGTTCTTAATCGTGATAGGTTTGTATTACTTATTTATTATACTGCAATTCACACGATTGAAATTAAATGTATTAATTAATTTTACTTGTAATGTGTTTTTATAAGTTCCTGATCTAAAGAATCAATTCTTGTTTTGCCTGTTCATCTTTATAACTTATGCAAGCCAAGGCTCTCAACGATCTTCACTAACGACACCGAGTTTTGACCTTCAGGAAGACCCAGGAAATTATTTTAGTTGTCTTGAAAAGCATATTTAATTACAAATGATTAACAGTAGTTGGCAAATTCTATTTCCTTCTTATGTATACAAAAAGAGACTCAAAACTGTTTAATTAACCAATAGCTACAAAAACCGCAATAGTACAGCACCATAAATATAACAGGGCTTAAGGGGAATATATGTCAGATTGATTGCAATGATAGGTAGGGCAGTTCCGGCAGCACCGTTGTTTGCTATCGCGGCGTCAATGGAGATGATCCCCGAAAGGCTAACCGTCCCGCCGGCCACGGATGTCAAGGGAGCAGTTCCAGTGGCCGGTCCAATGGCGATGAGGAGGAAATACGGTGGGTAATGAGGCCACACGCCACCCATACGCTCCCCGAACGGAATGGGCGAAGTGTGTCCAGATCACATAGCCTACTCACGAATAAATTAAGGTAGTGCAGTTCCCCCCCATTTTCAAAAGTATATAATCGTCTTCTTCATCACGTAAGTCATCATCATTCTCCTACTCTTATCCCAATTACATGGGTTCGATACAATATGTATTCTTCTTTCATAGTACATATTGTAAAAGTTATTTAGCAATAGTTTTATGACCGGCCGCCTGCCAGACGTCAACCCTCCTTAGGAAACCACCACCACCACACCACGCAAGTATACCTAATTAAATCATTATCCTACTCTTATCCCCACCACCCTGCACTAAGGAAATAACCCTTGCGGGGATCGCACAAGGTATTGTTCTGCGCAGGAATCCGAAGCCACGGGATTGGTACGGAAGGTTGGTATCTTAATCACTACGTAATCTGTGCAGACAAAGTCAGTCATCTGTGCAGTTTGTTATTATTTTTGCAAAAAAAATAGTATAAAAAAATATAATTAAAAAAATATGACTGGACAAAATACTATAAACGGATTCTATCACAAGTAAACTTATGAATCAGCTATCACTCACTCAACCGTATTGGAGGAACAAATTGGTTTTAATAGTGGTAGAACCACGCTGTTACGTGACGCTGTAACTGGACGAACTGTCCATACAGCGTCTGTGTACAGCTGCGGGCTGGTCCGTCCGGCGTAGTACCACACTCTCACAGAAGATCGACGTCTGAGTAATGGCTGTTTGCTTTTGCGGTGAGTGAGAGAGCCGGAAGCTCCAGTGGGTTGGGTTTGTATTGGTAGGCAGCGGCCTAGTTATTGCAAAGGTCCATGGGTGGCAGTGACACTTACCATCAGGTGTGCTGTCTGCTCGTGTGCCACCATAAGCAATAAAAAAAAATATTTTCCTCTCAAAATGCTTGCCGCTCTATATATTAATACAGATACTATGCAATTTAACCAAAGAATGAAAAGGATTATATAATTACATAATCTGCGCTCGTTCAATTAGAACTTACTAACAATAAAACAAAAACTGTTGTTATACTTTTTATCAACAAATACCGATCACTTCCCACTGATAACTTTGAAATAAAATTACATACCTGTCATATTGCAAATAAAAAACATATATAATTGCACCTCGGACTTTTGACGGGAATTTGAAAACGTCATGTGGTGCTCTTGTATTATATTCGATATCTTAGTGTTTTACCGTGTTATATTAGATAATTTTGATGGCATTTTATGTAATGTGATGCGGCGGAACTACTGGGATGTAGTGAATATCATATAGAAGTGCTTTACAACGTTTTCGTTTTCAATCAAAATTCCCACAAGATACCATTAACAGTGTGGCCATTGCACTGTTGATGGCGACAATTTGACTTAGACAATGACTGACCTGAAAGACTAAAAACGTGAAGATATTCATAACTCGACACTGGCACCAATAGCTCATATAAGTAGCTGATTGCCAATACATAAGAAGAAGAAGAAGAATTGCACTTCATTGAATAGACATAAGGTTATTTAATATTTAGGCCTTCTAATGAAAAATATCCGTGTGGTGACGGAGTAAGAATACAATTCACCACCCTCTATCTTACCCCTTTTTTTTATTTTTTATTGGTGGGCTATGGGTGCGTCTCGCCCCGCCGAATCGGTCCGGGGTGACGGAAAGCCGGCGCGTGACCCCATAGACCCACCGTAAAACCTTCTCTCTTCGCCGTGCGAGCGGACCACTGGTACTCGATTTTAACTTCGGTGACCCACTATCTTACCCCTGGCTGATCGTATGAGACGACTAAGGGATATAAAACGCATATAACATCTATGCAAGAGAAAGAAAACTCGAAACAAAACCCTATATCAACATGTTTGACCAGCGCGGTATATAGGTTAACTTCCCTCCCACTACGGAGGAGGCCCGAGCCCAACAGTGGGACATATATGGGCTGTGATGATGATGATGACGATGAATGAAAAAAATACATGGCAGGCACATAGTAATGAGTTGTCAGAACAAGAAGACCATAACACATTTTAAAAAGGTCCGACGTGCTGTCGATCTCTCTCTGCGCAAAATAATATTATGGCCTACTCTATTTAAGCTGTTTCATCATCATCATCATCACAGCCCATAAATGTCCCACTGTTGGGCTCGGGCCTCCTCCGTAATGGGAGGGAAATTAACCTACTATACCGCACTAGTCAGACGTGTTGGTATAGGGTTTTGCTTCGAGTTTTCCTTCTCTCGAATAGATGTTACATGCGTTTTATATCCCTTAGTCGTCTCGTACGATCACCCACGGGTAAGATGTGGGGTGGTGAATAGAATTCTTACTCCGTCACCACACGGAAGCTAATGCCAGACGTCAACCATCCTTGGGAATGTAATTGTTGATCAAACATCATCAGATGGAGTTGGCCCAGGTCGTTATAATGCTCTTAGTTGTCTTTTACGTCATCCACGAGCAAAGTATGGGTTGATAGTATTCGAAGCCGCTACCACGCAGCATATATGTATGTTATATAATTTAGGTATGTACTACTACTATATTATGTACCAGGTCGGTCAGGTACTGAAGGAAGGTGGAGTCAAGAGTCTCCGAAACCGGCGAGCGTGTATGAAGAGAATTATGAATGTTGAGGAAGCGAGTGAAGTATGCAGAGATAGAGTTCTCTGGCACTCTGTTCTCTCTGCCTACCCTGCAAGGGATATGGCGTGATGATATGTATGTATGTATGTATGTATATAATTTAGGTAATATATTATATTTATACTAATGATCCGTCTTTGCTTCGCTTCGGTCACTCGTTGTGCCCTCGCTGTTCCCTGATAACTTCTAGAATATTCATTTTAATAATATGCTATAAAGACCAATTTTAATTTACGTTAAATCCAACTTAAAACATACTTTTTAGATAAATACATTTAGATAAATACTCTATTGTTAAAAATACCTTTTTATAAAACTCATTGACTAGAACCGAGCTTAAAATCGATCTGGACCAATTCCATTTGATTCCTTTTAGTTAACAATTAAATTCCCAAAAAGGGCTGACGTCAGGCAGGTGGCCAGTCATAAAACTACTTTTTTTTACTTTTGTGTGTTTAGCTGATAGCCGCAGATGGATTTGACAGCTTGTCTGGGAGTATGGGTGAGCGCTGAATTCTCTCAACCCAATGAAATTATACTAAACATAATTATCATCATCATCATCATCATGATCACAGCCCATAAATGCCCCACTGTTGGGCTCGGACCTCCTCCGTAATGGGAGGGAAATTAACCTACTATACCGCGTTGGTCAGACGTGTTGGTAAAAACCCTATGGTTTTGTTTCGAGTTTTCCTTGTCTTGCATAAATGTTATATGTGATTTATATCCCTTAGTCGTCTCAAACCATCACTCACGGATAAGATATAGGGTCGTGAATAGTATACTTAGTCCGTCACCACACGGAAAATCATAATTGTGCTGTGCAGTAATTACTGCCAATAACTTTTCTAATATTAGGTCCTTACATATGAGATTAGCGTTTTGCCGTACTAACCACTTTGGTCTGAAATATCTCCTCTTTGGTTAAGAATTCCAAATTCCAATTTATAAATTCATTTAGCTGGTACATTTGAGTTTTGGAAACAGTCATTCATTTGTTTTTCCCTCATTGTTTTTTTCTTTGGCGTCGCTTATTACCGCACAATGGAAAACATGTAATATCGGTATATTTAGGAGTACGAGTTCTACCGTGGCACCAGTGCTGCAGAAGCAGCTCGAAGGATTAATGATGTGTACGGCGCTGGTGTCGCAAAAAAAAGCACGGTATGATTTTAGTTTCAACGTTTTAGTTCTGGAAATTTCGACCTTCAGAACCAACCCCGTGGACGGCCGGAGACCAAAGTAGAAAATGAAGAATTAAAGGCTATTGTGGAAGCGGCTCCATCACAAAGCACTTCAGAGATAGCTGCAGGCTTCGAAGTAAGTGACAAAACTATATTAATCCACTTGAAGCAAATCGGGCAAGTAAAAAACTTGAACGATGAGTAGGTACCTCATGAATTGAGTGAATCGAACTTGCAAACACGCGTCGACTGCTGTGTTACTTTGCTCAACCGACACAATAATGAAGGGATTTTAAATCGAGTCATTACTTGTGATAAAAAGTGGATACTGTACGATAATTGGAAGCGCTCGTCGCAATGGCTGAACCCTTGAGACCCAGCCAAAACTTGCCCTAAACGAAAATTGACTCAGAAAAAGTTACTTGTGAGTGTTTGGTGGACTAGCACTGGTGTTGTTCCCTACAGCTTTCTAAAATCTGGCCAAACGATTACGGCAGATATCTATTGTCAACAATTGCAAACCATGAAGGAAGAACTAGCTGCTAAACAACCGAGATTGGTCAATCGCTCTAGACCACTGCTGCTTCACGACAACGCAAGACCATACAGCACAATTGGAATTTCGGCGACATCCACCGTACTCCCCGGACCTTGCTCCAACAGGTTACCATTTTTTCCGGAATTTGGACTACTTCTTATAAGGAAAAAAAAACAACTCCAATGCGGCAGTCCAAACCGCCTTCAAAGAGTTTATTGATTCTCGGCCCCATGGTTTTTTTAGTAAAGGGATCAATGAACTACCTTTGAGATGGCAAAACTGCATAGATAACAACGGTGCATACTTTGATTAATTAAATATATTTTACCAAAAAAAAATATTACTTTATATTTCTTCCGTACAAAAAGCCAATTTCATATGTAAGAACCTAATATATACGATAAAAGATTTTATTCGTCATTATTGCCAATTACCTACTTGGGGTTGACGTTATAATCAAACGTTATAATATAATCTAATCATAATGTTGAGTTTAATGCTAGTCACTAATAGTGTTTATGTTGTGAATTATGTAACTTTTGCTTATTAGATATATTTTGATGTTTTTCGTTACTTTTCTTTTATCTTCTTTTTAGTAATTAAGATCGATTGATACAAAATACATACATAGCATCACGCCATATCCCTTGCAGGGTAGGCAGAGAGAACAGAGTGCCAGGGAACTCTATCTCTGCATACTTCACTCGCTTCCTTAACATTCATAATTCTCTTCATACACGCTCGGCGGTTTCGGAGACTCTTGACTCCACCTTCCTTCAGTACATGACCGATCTGGTCTAGGTAGGTTAGTCTCGGTCTCCCTCGGTACCTACATCCTTCCACTTTCGCATTGTATATCTTCTTAACCAGACGTTCGTTCGGCATTCTTTCCACATGTCCGAACCATCGGAGCATTCCCTTTCGCATCTTTACACCAATACTCTCTTTCATACCTACTCGCTCTCTTACGTCGTCGTTACGAATGCGGTCGGTCAGCCTAACTCCACAGATTTTCCGCAGAGATCGCATTTCGACCGCATTAATTTTACTTTCATACTCTTTTCTGCATACCCAACTCAAATAAAAATTAATTTTTGAATACAGTGGCTGAAGATCCGCCGACAAATCCCGAACGAATCCGAGCGCGTGTAACGTCATAATGTTAGTTATCAACCATTGTAGCATATGAGAGATAATAGATACAACGTTTTGACTTTTGATCTATTAAATTCTGTTGTCATATTAAAATACTCAAAAATATATAATAAAATATCGAACATCAAAAGTTATCGCTCTTGTTTTTTACTATTATGTACGAATACTACAAAAAGGATTCTCGAAAAAAAATTTTAAATGTTTCACAAGATGTAATGCAATGCACAGACTAAAGTTGTTGGGTTCTTGCAGGTACAGACACTATTTAGTGAACTTATCATCATCATACAATATGTACTCTTTTTTTATAGTACATATTGTTAAAGTTGTGGCAATAGTTTTATGACCGGCCGCCTGCCAGACGTCAACCCTCCTTGGGAATGCAATTGTTGACCAAACGGCATCAGATGGAGTTGACCCAGGCCGTTTAAAGGCTCTTAGTCGTCTTTTACGACATCCACGAGCAAAGTAAGGGTTGGTAGTATTCGTAGCCACTACCACACAGCTGACACTATTTAGTGAACTATTCATGTTTAAAACTATACCCATAATGCTTTTTCGTTGCGAAAATTAACCTTACTTCTTTTATACTGTATTGTTTCATGGGAAGAAACTGGCGTCTGTGATACAGTCTATACCTAGTTTACACGCTAGTGCTCATAAAAAATTAAGTAAATATATAATACTTTGTAAGTACCAGATAAGATTAGAAATTAGTATTATTTTAGTATTGTTGTTGAAGTTTTATTGCACGCCTCAAAAGCGAAGCGTTGAGGTGATGCTCTACTCTCGATATATGAAAATCAAGAACTTTTCAAAAGTAAAAATGACTGTTTTCTGCATTTATAGGACAATATTATCATGCACATGTCAAGAAAAAACATTCGTTTAAACGTATTTAATATTTTTAAAAGCAATTATTTTGTTTAAAGTAAGAAAAAAGTTGATTAAAAAAATATTCGAAGAAGTCCGGATGTCTGGCCATATGTATCTGGCACTCTCAAAACCGTAAAAAGTAATGTATCGAAGTATTTCTTTTTTTTAAAAATTAATCCCAATGCGTTGTTTCCTTTCGAAAATTGCTTGGTAATTCTTTGTCGTTTAATTACAATTAATAAAAAACTACACTGCTTAGTCTTTAATGTACCTTATGAAAATTGGGTTCGTTTACATTTTTTTTTTTTGATTCGGTTCGTCCATTCGGACAGACAGGAAATAAAGCCCATACAACAGCAAATGATAAATAATAAAATAAATATGAGGCGTGCACTTTGGGATTTTCCAAACTATTATTTTTTATTATCGTTCGTATTATACTCCAATTTCGAGAAAGAGATCGGCCGACAAATCCAATAGGCGGTAAGCAGTGTTTGGGCAATTTAAGAGTACTTAAGTTCATCTCATCCAATACACCTCAGTGTCTAACAAGTTATCAGGGTGTTACCAGTGATGACTTATGGCACATAAATGTGGCCCATGTAGGCCTCATGACCTAACTCGATTGTTCAGCGTGCTATGGAGCGAGCTATGCTCAGGATTTATATGGAAATCCGCAGAAGGATTAATGTAACTGACAGACCACGAAGAATTAGCACGCTGAAGTGGCATTGGTCAAGGTACATCCCTCGACGAACCAATAATCAATAGGGAAAGAGGCAAGAAAGGGGGTGGTGAAATGTATTCTTACTCCACCACAAAATAAAGGCATCTCTCATTGCGCTTTAATTTTATTTTACTATCTATACGCTTCGTATGTGCCTGAGGCCAGGAACGCTGAAAAGTATTCCAAATATCGTAATGGTTAAGTCTTCTTCTTATTCCATCACCACACGGAGACTGTCACTGCTCAGGTAGAGAATCGGCTTGGATCATAATAACTAAGTTGGCTCTCCAACCTGAGGATACCCTGATCTTCATATTAATTCAATTATCCGTATAATGTAGCAGGTAAGATAAAAGAAGTTCTCACGAAGAGAACTGAACATTGAGTGATTCCACACATCTTCTACAGAAAAGGAGGGGTGGACCTTTTGTATAATGCGTCACAAAATGGAAATAAACGTAGAAATAGTTACTTTACCTGCTTTAAAAATGGCTTCATGGCGGTGAGATTTCATGCAGATGAATCTGTAAGTAAATAAAACTAATGTTATAATACGTAGAAATTAAATAATATCTATACAATAAATAAGTTTAGTGGTAGGACCATGCTGTTGACAGTTTTCTGTCTACAGCCACGGGCCGGTCCGTCCGGAGTAGTACCACACTCTCGCAGGAGATCGACGCGCGACGTCTGAGTAATGGCAATGAGCTATTGCGCTTCGTTTGGTGAGCGAGAGAGCCGGAAGCCCAACTGGGTTTGGAGTTTGTATTGGTAGGCAGCGTAGCCTAGCCATACCCTTGGTCTTGCTAAGGTCCATGGGCAGTAGTAACGCTTACCATCAGGTATGCTGCTTGCTCCTTTGCCGCCATAAACAATGAAAAAAAAATACAAATAAATGATTTTTTTTTATTATATGCATATGAAACTATACAGGTACCTACTGCAAATAAAAAGAAAATCATCATTATCATCCTCCTATTATCCCAATTACTTGTGGTTAACGCAACTTGTGCTCGTCTTCCGTATTACATATTGCAAAAGTCATTGGCAATACTTTTATGACCGGCGGCCGTCCTGACATCGACTCTCCTTGTGAATGTGATTGTTGACCAGATGCCATCGTCGATGTAAAGCTCTTAGTTGTCTTTTACTGTTTTCAAGAGCAAAGAAAGGGTTGGTAGTATTCGTAGTTGCTACCACATAATTTAATAAGAAAATGTAATAAATTTTTGTCTGCCTATCTGTATTATTCCGAATAATTTTCGAATTGGTTGAACGGCTTTTGACGAAACTTTCACTAACACCCTAACTGATTTTATATGAGTTTCTTAGGCTACTTTTATTTCAGAAAAAAATAATAGTTACGCGCTATAAAATTTTGAACAATCTCCGAAATGGCTAGATTGTTTTGGACGGGGTTTTTACTAATAAATAGTTGATGTTACAATGAGTCACTTAACTTTACTTTTATTGGTACGGTATCTGGACATTCCAGAATGTTTATTTATATTTATCTTGTGATACTAAGTGGTACGAATAGGTGCATGACAATGGTCGTTGTTTAAATGTTTTAACGAGACCTTGGAATTGTTGAATGCATTTCCGTAACGTACCAACGAGCGTAGTATTACTCAGAATTACAATTTAAAAGCTTTTATATATTAACTGTATAATTATTCCGTGTGGTGACGGAGTAAGAATACTATTCACCACTACCGTGGGTGATCATAGGAGACGACTAAGGGATATAAAACGCGTATAACATCTATGTGAGAGAAGGAAAACTCGAAACAAAACCCTATACCAGGTGCGGCCAACTTTTGTGCACATAAGATCTACTTTTTATTTTAAAATTATGTCGCGATTGACCTATTTCTTAGGTAAGAAGTGGGACGTTTATGCAATATACTTTTAAACCGACGTGCACTCTTGCGAGTTCCATGATTTATGGGTAGATAAGCAACATACATGAATATTTATTTAATGGGTTAAAAACTTATGTCCAGGGAAATTAAAACAACATTCGTCCCCTCATGGAACTCGCGGGCACGAACACCGGCACCCGATCTTTGTCATCGGTGGCCCGCCCGGCGGTTTAACCTCGCGGGTGCCTGTCATTTCGATGCCCCGACGGCTTTCGCCTTCGCGGCGTCATCCTCACGCGGTGGCCTCACGTCGGATGACCAGACTATTCCCCGGTCTGATCACCCGAAGTCTCGGTTAGGGCGGCATCAGGCGCAGACATTCGCGCCTGCGCCGCCCGAGGCGCCGGCGACGGATCGAGTCCGCATGGAGAGAATCCTCCCGGACTCGCTCCGCCGCCTCCTTCTGCGAAATGATAGCCTCGCAGAAGGCGGCGACCGCGTCCCAATTCCTGACGCTGTCGACCATCGCTTTCACGACAGCCGGCAGCACCAGGTCGGCACTGATGACAGCGATGAGGTCACGGAGCTGCCCATCCCAGCTCGTACACGACGAGCGTATGTTGCGCCGTGTCCTCGTCACTACCGCACTGGTGGCAGGACGGAGTCGACTCCCTCCTCACGACCGTGTGCAGGTACATGCCGAAGCAACCGTGCCCCGACAAGACCTGCACCAACCGGAAGGAGAGGACTCCGTGCCGCCGCTCCATCCATTCCATCAGTACGGGCCGGAGGGCCTCAACGGTAACAACACCGTGTCTAGGCCTCTCCAGCCGCGTAACCCAACGGGCGATTATGTCCTGGCGGGCTTCCTCGCGCCAGGTGGCTATCTCGCTAAGCGATAGGGAGCCATATTCGTCGCGTGCTAAATTAACCCGCCGTTAGAGGTCGGAGAGCATTTCCGCCTCTAGGTCCCATAGGGGTGTTCCGGCCAATGCATATGCCGACTCGGTCGACACCGTGCGGTATCCGCGGATGGCTCTGACCGCCATGGCTCTCTATGGGCGCCACAGAAAAGCCCTCAGCCGAAGGGCAAGATAAGACCGATAGGCAAGCCCTAGCGTGTATGTGATAAAACTGTACAGTTATCTGTGCATGTACATGCAACCGAGCAAATATCAAAATTTATATTTTTGCCGCTCGGTTATGTTTGCGCGCGAGCATAACCGAGCGTGTGTGGCATATAGTAAAATAATACATTCGAAAGTGTGTGGCGTCCGGCGAGCTTGCCTGGCACAGGTCTCTATTTTTAAATGTCGTACTACGTAGCTAGAGGTATGGAGAGAAGTCTATTGAAAATTAGAAAAATACAAAAAAAATAATCACAAAAGCATAAGGAAAAGAACAAAAGTTACGGATGCTCTATGCTACTGCAAAAAGCTTAAATGGCGGTGGGCTGGACATATAACCAGACTGACAGACGACCGATGGACCCACAGAATAACATCTTGGGCAGGGCCGTCAGGTATCAGGAAGCGAGGTAGACCTGCGGCCCAATAGGCAGATGATATCATTAGAGTGGCTGGAAAAAATTGGATGGAGACAGCAAAGAATAGAGAGAAATGGAAATCTCTAGAGGAGGCCTTCACCTTCGAATTGAGGGGTTCTTACTAATAGTAATAAGTTCTACTGCATTTATTATTTTTTATTATATTTTTAGTTAATAAGTTGAAATGAATATATATAAAATATATAAATTATCAAAACAAAATTTAATGTATTGTAAAACTGATATCTTTGTAGAGTAAGAAATATAAGGCTTTTTTATTTTTATTTATTTATTTATTACTACGTAGCTCAACTGAGAAGTAGGAGTTCTACACACACTATCACATAGCTCAACTGAAGAGTTAATGTCAAAACTGTGCATGCAAACCCTAACGTGTATGTATACGGCAAAGAGTAAAGTTATTAAATTGAAAAAGAGTGGCAACTCGATGATAAAATATGCATGTATGGAAAGTGCTGCCACCCAGAGTTTAGGCGGTGAACTAAACTTGAAGTAATATATATACATATCTATAAAAATTATACATGTGTATGTGTAATTACATAGAATTTTCTTTTACTATGAAAGCTACCCTGAAATATAAAAAAAACATATCAGCTGATAATTAAACAATAATAATATCAGCCTAACATTGAAACTTGAGATAATTTTCAGAAAATATCAATAACCGAAAATAGATCGATGACAATAAGTACCTACGCTAGGAACAAAAAATAACAATTCTCAGTTGTCAAACGTTTGACAGACAGGACAAAATGGCAGCAGTTAAGTTTGTACAACTAATCTGTAGGCGGCGCGACGGTCAGTAAAAATAAGTAATGTTTTAAGTGTGCCCCCCCAGGTATACGGTTATGCCTGTCAGTTATGCATGCACAGCTAAAACCATCATGCAAAACCTAGCGTGTATGGCCTCCATTAGATGGAGTTGGCCCAGTTCAATATAATGCTCTTGGTCGTCTCTCATTCGTAGCCGCTACCATACAGCACTTAATAAACTTGTATGAATAAACCTGTCTATGTTTTTATAATTAAACATTTTAAATTCTAAACATGGATAAAATAAAATAGTGTTTTCTTGTTATTATATTCTGAGTAGAATATATATATATATATATATATATATATATATATATATATATATATATATATATATATATATATATATATATATATATATATTAATTTATTAATTAAGCTTAATGTTAAAAAATAATTAAAATATGCGTACTCGCGTCATTTAAACGTTTTCATGAGTTATTTGACTTGCCTCGTTTAAGAATAATATGTAAAATTACAAAATATTAACATATTATCTTGAGTGTGGCGGCGCGTGGTACCATAACCCACCCTATCGGCATTGTACCGATAACTGGTACCGTTTCCTAGACATCCATGGTCGACCCGGCGGGTTACCATTTCGGATATCGTCTCCAACGACGCCCCTGGCATAAGCAACTGTGTTGTATTGCCGGGGCGTCGCCCTCACGCGTCTGCCGTCAACTGCTGGCCGTAATCCTTCGTCATACTTCATCCTTAAGTGTAGTTCTGTGCCTCCCAGCAACTGTCACTAATTCCATAGAATAACGGAGTTGCCGTCACTGAGACCGTTTCTAGTTTTTAACTCATTAAAAAATAATTATAATAGGCAAATAATTTTCGTCTGACCAGCGTGGTATAGTAGGTCAATTTCTCTCCCATTGTGGAGGAGGCTCGAGCCTAACAGTGGGACATATATGAGATGAAATGAAATGAAATGTATAATGGCATTTGCTTTTTACACCTTTTTCGAATTAAAATAAAATTTTAGAAGATAATCATGAACTATCTACTACCTACCAAATACCCCAAGTGGCGAGAGGATGAGCGAAGTGCTGTCACCCCTTACTTGCGTCGTAAAAATCGCATGAATATCTCATCAAGAGAATGGGCAGCAGCTATCTCCTATAAAACTTTGAGCACCAACTGCGATCGCTAATCCAGGCGGATTATTTTGCTTGGCAGGCGACAAGCGTGGCAATTATAGTATTATTTCCTCCTAAAATAATGGTTGCAACAAAAATAACGGCTCCGAGTCGCGGCAGATGCAAGCGGCAAAGGACCGTTCTGTGAGGCTTTCTCATGGAGAGGGCCTGTGTCCTAAAGTGGTCAGCTACATATGTATTTTATTACTACCACTGAACAACCAAATAGCTAAAAAAAATATGAGTGGTTTTATTTTCGATTTAATGTAATTTTATTTATTATATGGAGTAGTGGTAGGACCACGCGTTGACAGTTTTTTGTCTACAGCCACGGGCCGGTCCGTCCGGGGTAGTACCACACTCTCGTAGAAGAGCGACGTCTGAGTAATGACAATGTGCTATTGCGCTTCGTTTGGTCAACGAGAGCCGGAAGCTATAAAGTAAATATAAAAAAGTAAATAGAAAAAAATACAAAAAAAAATATAATGTATATTTTTATAATATATAAAATAATTAACTTGAATATTAAAAAATTAATTGTTTAAAAAAGTAATTATAATCGTGAATTTAATTTTTTGTATATTTTTTTTAACCGGCTATGGTCTGTCTTATCCTATGTGACGACGAAATATGAATAAAATTTTAATATAAAACAATTTTTACGAATTCTATTGCGTTGTATATTGTAAATAGTCATTCTAAATAAAAAACAGTAAACCTAAAAATATTTTTGGAGTTTACTCCTTAAGAATCGATTTTCATAATTATAAGGTAGACTATCTGGACATAATTCCTAAATTAAAAATAAAATATCATGACATCTGGAAAGAATATTTTAATGAAAAATCTAAAACAAAAGGCATATGGTACAAAACTATTCAACAATAGCCTCCTCGTTCCCCTTGGTTTGATGATTGTAAATTAAACAGAAAGTATATTAAGTTAGCCCTAAGAGCACGATCTGGTCACTTTCCATCAGCAAAGTTTGCATTCTTGATGAAGAAAACTGACACACCATATTGCACAGTATGTAATTATCTAGAAGATGTGCAACATTTGCTGATGGATTGTGCAAGGAACCGCAGCGAAAGAATGTTATTTAAATTACTGAAATTTAGCATTAAATATGCTTGATTATTTATTAAATCCGATTACGAAATGAAAAATCATGTCGCAAGCGGGATTCGAACCCGCGCCTATTGGGATTCCGGCCCAATCGTGCTGCCACTACACCACCGCGACTAATTGTAGGACATGCAAATTTCACTTCGTATTATATTTACGTCTTAAGGTGACGGTATGCTATCTACCCGACAATGTTTACACATTGTTATAGGCTTAATACTTCAAACTTTACAGTTAGAATTGTATTAAACGATGACACAACCTTGTTATTTAAATTACTGAAATTTAGCATTTAATATGCTTAATTATTTATAAAATCCGATTACGAAATGAAAACGGTGGTGTAGTGGCAGCACGATTGGGCCGGAATCCCAATAGGCGCGGGTTCGAATCCCGCTTGCGACATCATTTTTCATTTCGTAATCGGATTTTATACAGAATGTTATTCCTAAGGAGATTTAACTTGAACATACTAGATGTTGGTTTGGTCCAAAAAATATTATCACAACCTAAGTCCGAACAGGCAAAACATTTGTGCAGCCTATTAACTTTATTGTACCCTTAAAATGCTGCTGTCCTAATTTTAGCCTTGATTTTTATGGTAGTTTATAAGATATAAATGTGCCTTGATACAATGGGGTTGACGTGTCCATGTGGACAAAAACCCCCATAAATTTATAGATAATAAAAAATAAAGAAAAATAAAAAGGCGCCCGGTATGAGAAAAAATTGAGGAGTAAAATCTAGTGATCGAATGACCTCGTTACGTTTTTGGTGCGCAACCTATTCTGCGCACCTTTCACTTTCTGACGTGAGATAATACTTCACTTATATATATTATTTTTAGTCAAATGAGCTTTTTTTGCGCCTGTTTTGATAATCGTACTTAAGGAGTAAACTCCAGTCGTGCGTTGGAGCTGACACACACACTTTTTCAAATACCTATTCAACGACACCACAAGACATCGTAAACTGTAATTTTCTTTTAACATGGCGGCTACTAGTCGCTATATTGAATTTTCTTTAATTTCACGTATTCAGTGACACTTATAAGACAAATTGACTTGAAATTAACCCACGCGTTTGGTCTCTAGAGTGCCACATACATACATACATACCTACATATATCATCTCACCATCTAAGCTTATATATGTTCCACTGCTGGGGTTGAACCTCCTCCACATTAGGAGGACAATTGACCTACATCACATCACACCACGCTGGTGCCATAAAACCCTATTCCAACATGTCTGGTATTAGTATAGGGTTTACCACTGGGGGGGCACAGTTAAAACATTACTTACTTTTACTGATCGTCGCGCCGCCTACAGATTGTTTGTACAAACATAGCTGCCATTTTGTTGTAATTGTCAAAAGTTTGACAACTAAGAATTGTTATATTTGTTCCTAGCTTATATGTATCTCTGGTTTCCCTTCAAAACGTGTTCCTAGCTTATGATACTTATTGTCAATAATCTATTTTCGGTTATTAATGTTCTTTCTGGAAATTATCTCAATTTTTATTGTTAAGTTTATACTATTGCCGTTTCGTTAACGGCTGATATGTTTTTTTTTATATTTCAGAGATTTCATAGTAAAAAAAATCCTATATAATTACATACACATATGTAGATACGTATATGTATATTACTTCAAGTTTAGTTCACCGCCTTAGCTCTAGGTAGCAGCACTTTCCATACATACATATTTTACCATCGAGTTGCCACTCTTTTTCAGTTAATATAATTTTACTCTTTGGTTTACCATCTCTTTCATAGATGTTATATGCATTTTTTTTTTCCCTTAGTCGTCTTTTACGTACACCCATCTATCCATCCATCAGCCCGTAAACTTCCACTATTGGACATAGGCCTACCCACGAGAATGTCATTCAACACGGTCCTGCACCACCTGCATCCAGCGGTTCCCTGCGACCTTGATAATGTCGTCAGTCCACCTAGTGGGGGATCGTCCTACGCTGCGCTGTCCGATTCGTGGTCGCCACTCAAGAACCTTACCACTCGAGAACCTACGTACATCCACGGGTAAGATAAAGAGTGGTGAATTGTATTCTTACTCCGTCACTACACGAAAAGATACACATAGATACAAACACAAAAAGTAAAAAGAGACAGAAATTCTGCGTTATGTATAACGGCCATATTTTTAACGTTATTTAAAATCTATTTAAAATTTCTCAGAACAATCTTAACAAAACAATTACGGAATTTTAAATGAGATGTTTGTTGTGGTCAATCTAATGAATCCTTCACCTAATTATTGAGTGATAATTTCAGTAAATTACTATTATTAATTAATTCAATTTATCATCTTGTATTAATAGAACAATAAGCTATTAGCAAATCCTGACATTAATTAATTCTAAAAATATGACAAACGATTCATACCAGCAGCTTGTCTGTTAGCTGGTTATGTAAACGTGCAATTGATCTCCCCGAGAGGGGATAATGCCTAATCACCACGCTTGACAAATGAGTTAACGATCATGTTTAATGGCAGTTGTCTAGAAGATAGCTGTTCCACGTTCTTCAATTGATACCTTATCTAGCTGGTTTTTATGACATCCACGGTTAAATAAAGCATTGGTGTTATACTTAGGGTACGTCCATTTATCACATGATCTTTTTTCAACATTTTTAACTCCCCCCTCTCCCATGATGATACGTGGTGAGGATTAAGATTACTCCCCTCTTTCGAACCTCACGTGATTAATGGACGGCCCCTTATGGCCGTTTTCACCGACGACCTCTTAATTGGTATTACCTAAATAACACATAAGCCAATAGGTATACAATATAATAAATGACACATAAAATTTATGTTACGTGTCAAATATATTGCTTTACCATAAATTTAAATTTTATCTAACACCAAAAAACTTAATCAACAATTTTTATTGGTCTTTTAAATTGTCCTAGGTGTCACCTAAAATGTAGGCAATAAATGTAGGCGGGTTAGCAGTGAAAGCGGCCATTTGTCTGCCATGTGTAAGGAGGCTGATGGCAGAGACCAATAGTCCGGCGTTTTGTTGCCGCGACACCACCAAAGGCCACCACCGAAGGATCGGTTCCGGTGACCCACTTAATTGCTGGGGAGGAATGAGCTGATTGGTATTAGGACACCAGACACAGCTGTTCTATCGCCCCGAAGGACTTGGGTTAGGTGTGACAATATCACAAGAAGAAGTGGATATATACTCGTAGTATTTTCAATCAATTAAAAAAAAAAAGAAAAATCTGTTTCGATAGAAAATATACTGGACTCACTAGAAAAGATCAAGAATATCCTTTGCACAAATAATTTTAAACCAATTCGTTTACATATAAAAATAAAGTTTATTTTTAATTTTTGAAGTGAAAACTTCTTTTGGCGCACCGCACACAAATTTTCGTAGGCTGTAAGTGAGGCTGATCCGTCACGTTCTGAGGTGAAAGGCTCGATCGGGTGAACTCGGGACCGCCGAGTGTTCCCGAACGAGAGAGATACAGTCAGCTGCTCTTCACTGCTGTGTCACTGTGTTTACGATATTCAATTTATATGTAATAATTCGTATTATTAAGCAATTATTATCGATTATTCAATAGTTTTTTTAAAAGTTATTTTTTGACCGCTGGCTATGGTATGGTCACACCCATACATACTTCCTGTGACACGCTTTTCAATTTTTTTGTGTTTGTTTTTTTTTTACATAGGTTTATAAGTTTTCACTTCTCTCGACAGTCCTCATGACTGCTTTGTGTTTTTTGGAGTTTACTCCTTAAGAATCGATTTTCATATAAGGCGCCCGGTATGAGAAAAATTTGAGGAGTAAAATCTAGTGATCGAATGACCTCGTTACGTTTTTGGTGCGCAACCTATTCTGCGCACCTTTCACTTTCTGACGTGAGATAATACTTCACTGAACAGTTTTAATATTTAGTCAAATGAGCTTTTTTTGCGCCTGTTTTGATAATCATACTTAAGGAGTAAACTTCAGTCGTGCGTCGGAGCTGACACACACAATTTTTTTTATTCTGTATTTTAATTAAAACACCACCCTGCACTAATGAATTTCCTATGAATCCTATTGAGAAGGCTGGATACGTATTGAAATGGAATGATCTGAAAATTACGTGCAATAATCCTTTAAAAACTTACCTACAGTTAATTAGAGGCAAAATCACGATCGAGTGGTTTTAATTAAACAGTTAAGACCAATTATAAAAAGTAAATAGAATTTAATTACGTGCCAATTATTTGTTATGTCCTGTGTAATAGATACTGTAATTTTAACAACATAGCTGACGTAGTGATAAAGATATAGATCTACCGTGCCAGTATTATGAGTTCAATTTCCATGCAGAATAATACTTTGTGGTATGCGGCCGTCTTTTAAAAAAGACTGAGATACACTGTTTATGAAAATGATGGGTCGAAATATTTTTTCTGTGGTGACGGAGTAAGAATACAATTTACCACACCCTATCTTGCCCGTGGGTAATCGTAAGAGATGACTAAGGGATATAAAACACAAATAACATCTATGCAAGAGAAGGAAATTTCGAAACAAAACCCTATACCAACACGTCTGACTAGCGTGGTATAGTATATCAACTTCCCTCCCATTATGGAGGAGGCTCGAGCAAAAACAGTGGGACATACATGAGCTGCGATGATGATGACGAATTTTATGTATAGGGACAGTTTAGTAATATGTGATAGGACTGCCTCGCTATTTAGATGTTCAGCCATATTAGTAATTAGTATTTTAGTATTCCTCATCCACACATCCATCCACCTATAATCCCATGCCCTGTCCATCCACTATATATCCACCCATCTATCCACCATATAATCCATATCCATCTAATCATCGATTCATCCATACACATTCAAAGTAAAACAAAACATATTTTGTTAAATTGGCAACAGTGTCTCGCGATAGTATGCACTTGACTGCTAGTATTTTTTTTTACTGAACGTCACTTCCGCCGTATCATGTTTTCGTACAAAGCATTCAGTTTTAGTTCAAATATCTGAAGACATTAAATATAAATTAATTAAAAATGTAGAAATTAAAATATTTCGTAGTAAGATATCACGTGTATTTGTTTTTTCGTCTTCTTCTTC
Organism: Lymantria monacha; assembly: GCA_905163515.2. Lineage (NCBI taxonomy): Eukaryota > Metazoa > Arthropoda > Insecta > Lepidoptera > Erebidae > Lymantria > Lymantria monacha. The sequence continues at coordinate 3,527,829 of LR991107.1, read as the reverse complement.
TTCTTATATATTGGCAATCAGCTACATATACGAGCTATTGGTGCCAGTGTCAAGTTATAAATATTTTCACGTTTTTAGTCTTTCAGGTTAGTCGTCGTTATTGTTCCCATTAACAGTGCAATGGCCACACTGTTAATGGTATGTTGTAGGAATTTTGATGGAAAAACGAAAACGTTGTAAAGCACTTTTATGTGATATTCACTACATCTCAGTAGTTCCGCCGCATCACATTACATAAAATGCCATCAAAATTATCTAATTTAACACATTAAAACACTAAGATATCGAATATAATACAAGAGCACCACATGACGTTTTCAAATTCCGTCAAAAGTCCTATTTTTTTGTCAAACGCTGCGATTTGTAAACTGAAAAGCGGCGTGTAGTGTGACTTTGACTTGCCGTTACCAGGCAACGAACGAAGTTTAAAGTGGGTGATCTGTATAAAGACCTTTTTGCGAAGTATAAAAAAGCAAAAACAGAGAATATAATGATCTGTAGGCTACTTCTTTGTAGGTACTAAAAATTCACGTGATGTTGGTGTGGGAGTGGATCATAATCTTAAACCTCACCACGTATCATCAAGGGGGAGCGAGGGTTAAAGAATGCTAAAAAAAGATCACGTGATTAATGGACGTCCCCGAAGATAGGGGGTGGTGAATTGTATTCTCACTCCGTCCCCACACGGAATGGGTAGTATACATATATATATCACTGATATCGCATGATTAAAAATATAGGTAGATAATATTGATGTTTAAATTGAGTGACTCCCAGTCACCTAATATTTAGGAGTAGTTCAAGAAAACGGGCATCAGAAAACAAAAGGTAAAAAATTCAAAAAAAAAAGTTATCCTATATGTTAATCCAGGCAACATTCTGTCTCTATGCTAATTTTCATTCAAATCTGTTAAACAGTTTACTTGTGATTAAGTAACAAATATGCAAACATCCAAATAATCTTCAAAAAAAATTCACGTAGAAATATTAGTAGGAAAGTAGGATAGTACGACCAAAGCTGCGGGTAGTAGTAGCTAGTTTAACATAATGCTCGCTATTAATAACCAGCGTTAGTCTTCTGTTAGAACCAGCAGGTGGTGTCACGCACGTGTAGACGCGAATCTAATATTTATTTATATCTATTTCCTGAAAAAAACGTATGTATATGAAAAAACAAGAAATATATAAAAGGAAATACGTACAATTGATTGGTCGTCGTAATAACCATTGCGAGCTTAATTGTGATGATAGCATAAGTTTTTAAACGACTCATTTATTATACAAATATTATTATATTATATAAAAATATGTGTATAATAAATGAGTCGTCGAATCAAAGATGGGCTATCTATATTTGAACAAATTTTTGGTAAAATGAAGTAAAAACAATTACTAATTTGCCATTGTGTTTGACAATTATAAATATATTTTGCATTTGCCCGCGACTTAGTCCGCGTAGAAGACGATAATTGTTCTAATAGGATTTTTGATTAGTTTTTTACGTTATTAATTTTGTTACATACATACATACATATCATCACGCCATATCCCTTGCAGGGTAGGCAGAGAGAACAGAGTGCCAGAGAACTCTATCTCTGCATACTTCACTCGCTTCCTCAACATTCATAATTCTCTTCATACACGCTCGCCGGTTTCGGAGACTCTTGACTCCACCTTCCTTCAGTACATGACCGATCTGGTCTAGGTAGGTTAGTCTCGGTCTCCCTCGGTACCTACATCCTTCCACTTTCGCATTGTATATCTTCTTAACCAGACGTTCGTTCGGCATTCTTTCCACATGTCCGAACCATCGGAACATGCCCTTTCGCATCTTTACACCAATACTCTCTTTCATACCTACTCGCTCTCTTACGTCGTCGTTACGAATGGGGTCGGTCAGCCTAACTCCACAGATTTTCCGCAGAGATCGCATTTCGACCGCATTAATTTTACTTTCATACTCTTTTCTGCATACACAACTCTCGCTTCCATACAGTAATGTTGGGACAAGCACTGCGTTATGTATTGCTACACGTGCCTTCTCGCTGAGGTGGTGGCTGCCGAGAAGTTGCCCCAACGCTCCGTTCACTCTATTGCCCGCATTCACTCTTCGCTCTATATCAGTGGTGTACCTTCCATCTCGGCTAAATCCACATCCAAGATATACAAATTCGTCCACTTGCTCTAGTATATCATTACCTATTCTTACTCTTACATCTGTTCTGTTCGTTCTTCTTAATTTTGTTATAACATATAAAATATTATGTTTGAATGTCTGTATACTTACGTGTAGAGATTTCAAGCTGTGTGGTAGAGGTTACGAATACTACCAACCCTTACTTTGCTCGTGGATGTCGTAAAAGACAATTAAGAGCCTTAAAGCGACCTAAACCAACTCCATCTGATGTCGTTTGGTCAATAATTGCATTCCCAAGGAGGGTTGACGTCTGGTAGGCGGCCGGTCATAAAACTATTGCCAATAACTTTTACAATGTGTACTATGAACGAGGAGTACATATTGTATCGACCCCAAGTAATTGGGATAAGAACAGGAGAATGATGATGATGATTTAGATGTTTAATGAACATGAAAATACAATAAAATTTTGTTATATTTCATGAACACGAAGCTTTTTATTAGCAAGCTATGATTTGAACACACCCCGCCCATGCCGACCGAGGCGACGGAAGGCTGGTATGCAGCTCCAAAACCCATCGTGTTCTCCATCGACATTAGACTGACCACTGTTACCGCTTCCTTGACATCCGTGGCCGGCCCAGCGGGTTACTCTTTCGGGTATCATTACCATCGACGCTCCGGCAACGAACAACTGTAATGCCGAGGCGTCGCCCTCACGAGGTCGACCTCTCTGCGGGTGACGGACTAATACCTGGTCCACCCATCCGCGATACTACAACAAATACAGTATTTGTTTACAAACAATATTTTTTGCTTTTCTTCGAATGTTAATTCTAGCATACCAGGCTACTCTGTGAGCTTACTCTGGAGCATGTCACATACAACTACTACTATACTTTTTAAACATTCATTTTGTATCTTGTATTTAGATACCTTTTGTTTGGTATCTTAGTATGTTATAAATACTTTTTCTGACCAAATACTTTTAGTAATATGTTAGCAGACATTTATAAAATTATTAGACCAACATCTCATTGATGTCATATTTTTTAACAAACTGTGCTAGGTCTTTCATAATTTTTAATGTCTTTCTTTTAAAAACCGCGAGCAACTCAAAACAAATAAAATCGCCATACAGTTTTACAAGTCACGTGTTTCAGATGCAGTGTTGTTGTTGTTCAATTCACTTTAGGGGACTTTGAAAATAATAATAGTTATTTTAGCGGCGTTTGCAACTAACATTATTTTTAGATTAAATTAATGGCAAATTTTAGTGAGTTACATTAATAAAAATTGACTTATAGCAAATAATATTTAAAAATCTTTCCTTTGGTACAAAAATGTATCAAAAATCACTTTAGAGGGTTTTGAAACTATACCTTTCATTGTAGCGATTAACACTGTTTATTCGTAAATAGTATTAATGTCAATTATCACAAATAAACTTAAATTCATTAAAATAAAATCTTGTTTTCTTACAAAAGTATTTGTATCTTAAGAAGTATTTAGAAGATACCTATTTACTTCCATGGTATCTAGTATTTCAGATACTATTTTTAAAAGTATTTTATATCTGGTATCTGAAATACTTAATTGAAAAGTATCTTGCATTTTGTATTCCAGATACTTTGTACAGAGTATTTTGTACATCTCTGCACACAGCACTATTTTTATACACATACATACATACATATCATCACGCCATATCCCTTGCAGGGTAGGCAGAGAGAACAGAGTGCCAGAGAACTCTATCTCTGCATACTTCACTCGCTTCCTCAACATTCATAATTCTCTTCATACACGCTCGCCGGTTTCGGAGACTCTTGACTCCACCTTCCTTCAGTACATGACCGATCTGGTCTAGGTAGGTTAGTCTCAGTCTCCCTCGGTACCTACATCCTTCCATTTTCGCATTGTATATCTTCTTAACCAGGCGTTCGTTCGGCATTCTTTCCACATGTCCGAACCATCGGAGCATTCCCTTTCGCATCTTTACACCAATACTCTCTTTCATACCTACTCGCTCTCTTACGTCGTCGTTACGAATGCGGTCGGTCAGCCTAACTCCACAGATTTTCCGCAGAGATCGCATTTCGACCGCATTAATTTTACTATCATACTCTTTTCTGCATACCCAACTCTCGCTTCCATACAGTAATGTTGGGACAAGCACTGCGTTATGTATTGCTACACGTGCCTTCTGGCTGAGGTGGTGGCTGCCGAGAAGTTGCCTCAACGCTCCGTTCACTCTATTTCCCGCATTCACTCTTCGTTCTATATCAGTGGTGTACCTTCCATCTCGGCTAAATCCACATCCAAGATATACAAATTCATCCACTTGCTCTAGTACATCATTACCTATTGTTACTCTTACATCTGTTCTGGTTTTATCTCTTTCAAAGACCATTATTTTGGTTTTGCTCACATTCACGCGTAGACCCCTTTTCTTACAATCTTCTGTCATTGTGTCGACTAGGGTCTGCAGATCAGTCGCTGACTGTGCCAGCAGGACTGCATCATCTGCATAAAGCAGAGCAGTGACCACTGAGTCGCCCATCTGGACTCCCACATTCATATCGTTCAACCTTTGGAGACATTTATCCAGATATATGATAAACAGCCTGGCTGACAGAACGCACCCCTGCTTAACGCCGATATTGACGTCAAACCAAGGCGACATTCCATCATCCAGCCGCACACAGGCTCTACAGCCCATATAACTGGACTGCACAGCCTGTAGCAGTTTACCGCTAATACCATACTCCGGTAAAATGTCCCAAAGTTCCTTTCGTACAACCGTGTCAAAAGCTCTCTCCAGATCCACAAAACTGCAGAAAACCCTCTGACCTAGAGCCAGATGCTTCTCCACAATGTTGCGCAGAGAGAACACTTGATCCATGCATCCCCTTCCACTCCTGAAACCTCCTTGTGTCTCACACAGTAAACCATCGGACACCATCCTCATTCTCCTTTCAATAATTTTTCCATACACTTTTGCTGCCAAACTGGTCAAGCTTATGGCTCTGTAATTTGCGCAGTCATAACGTGAACCCTTGTTTTTAAACAAAGGCACGATGACTGCGCTATTCCAGTCCCTGGGAACCATTCCCGAGCTCCAACATAGATTGAGGAGCAACAGGAACGCCTCCCAGACACAAGAGCCACCAAGCTTGATCATCTCGGCAGACACCATATCAATGCCCGCTGCCTTACCATTTTTCAAACTTCTTATCGCCCATTCAACTTCATCCATACTGATGCCATCGGAGGACGCCGTTGTCGAATGTTGATCTACCAAACCACATCCAACACCGGCGCCAACCGTAGCATCCGCATACATATCGCCAAAATATTCACTCCATCGGCTTAACACGTCTTGTGTTTGTGTAAGAATGTCTCCACCTTTAGACCTTATTTTATTCATTCTGAAGGCTGACCAACCACCCCGAGACTTCTTCACCTCCCTCCAAAAGAGTTTGATGTTACCCTCGAAGTTTTTAGTCAGCCTATCTTCTGCACTCATACTTGCTCTATGCCGTTTCTCTTTCACTAAGGCCTTGGTGTCATTCTTACATTGCCGATATATTTCTTTGTTCTGTTCAGTCATACTGTCATTCAGATTCAAAGAAGAGACACAGTCCAGCCACGCTTTCTTCTTTTGCTCTACGGAAGCTGCCACTTCCGCATCCCACCATGCATCACCATTTGTTTTTCTATGCTTCTTTGAACTTCCACATACTTCTTTCGCTGTATCTACCATACTCTCTTTCAATACTCTCCAGCATTCTTCAATGTCCGATTGCGGCTGGCTTGCCATCGTCAGCCGTTCTCGGACACCCTCTGCATACTTTTCTCTTACACACTCTTCTTGCAACCTTTCAACCTTTATTCTTTCAAGCCCTCCGAAGTGGACACGCTCTCGCCAGTGCCTCCACTTTCTGAACAGACCACTAAATCTCGCAATAACGAGATAGTGGTCCGTGTCGACTGTGGGGCCCCTGTAGGCTCTTGCGTCCAATATTTTGCTTCGGAGGCGACTGTCTACCAAAATTAAATCTATTATGCTTTTCTGTTCATTCCTTCTCCATGTATACATATGGATGTCCTTATGTTGGAAAAATGTGTTTGACACAATATTTTTATTATTGAGCTAATTACTTACGTTTGAACAAAAACTACCTATTATGCTGAGAAAATACGTTTGACAGTTAAGTTAAATATTAAAAAAAAAAACAATTAAAAAATACATCTAATTTTAAACCATTTATATTTTAAATTTACTTAATGTAGTAGTACGTTTTAATTGGGGAGCTACTATTAAATTATGTGTTTAAAATAATTACAAAAAAGGTAAACGTTTTAATTATAAGATTATTATGAATTTTATTCTGACGCCGTTAATATACTATACTACGTAAAAAGTCCCGACTAGAATTTTTTTCGTCTTCCTTAGCAGGACCGGACCGGGAATGCCCGATCTGGACCAGATAAGGTATGTAACGCAGAAGATATGTCTGGACCCGATCAGGAAAACCTTATCGGGTCCAGATCAGGCATTCCTGATCGGATCCAGATCAGGCATTCCTGATCAGGTCCGGATGAAATTTTACTGATCGGAACCAAATCAATCATCTGCGATATATATCTTGCCTGATCCAAAACGAGTATGCCCAGTCCGGTCCTTTTAAAAAACATGAATATCTTAAAGAACATGTTTAATAGATAAAAATATAAATCAATATATGACGTAAGGCAGCGAATGCAGTGCTATATTCTTATCATAGAGGGTCCCGAGTGAGCCGATCCAATTAGGGCGCAACCACCAGATGCTAACGACTTCAACTGTCGCCTGATTTCGTCATTCATGACCTGATCGATCTGTTTTGATTTGATTCGATAACAACTAATTTAATATTAGGCGATGTGATTACGCTTCGGAGAATCTTAACACCGCGATTCAGATAATGACGTCATTTTACTAACGCCATCAACAATTTATGACCCAAAACATTAAATGTTAGAATGGTTGTTACAATATTATTATATTTATTTCTATCTATGTTTTCAAATGTACCTATTATTTATTTTTGTTTTTACTTTAAATATAAATTATTTTCATATTATTAATTAAACATTATTATTATTATTATTAAATACATATGATTAATTAAAGATTTCAGATTAATCTCCTCTGATGCAAATACAATTTACACCGTGGCATAAATATGACAATCATGATATGATACTTTTTTGAATTTTGATTGATATTTTTTTTTCTGTTACGAAAACTGTTTCTGGTCCTGATATACTACACGCCTTACCATATACTTGATTATATTTTACATCAGGCTGTCTTTATTTGGTATAGACCTGGTCCTGATCCGGTATGCCTTACTATACTTGATGATATTTCACATCAGGCTATCCTTATTTGGTCCTGACCTGGTCCTGATCCGGTATGACTTACCACACTTGATTATATTTTACATCAGGCTGCCCTTATTTGGTACTGATCTGGTCCTGATCCGGTATGCCTTACCATACTTGATGTTATTTCACATCAGGCTATCCTGATCAGGACCAGACCTGGTCCTGATAGGGTTTGCCGGATCCGGCATGCCTCATTCTATCCTGATCGAGTCCTGATCCGGTATGCCTTACTATACTTGATGATATTTCACATCAGGCTATCCTTATTTGGTCCTGACCTGGTCCTGATCCGGTATGACTTACCATACTTGATGATATTTCACATCATGCTATCCTTATTTGGTCCTGATCCGGTATGCCTTACCATACTTAATAATATTTCAGATCAGGCTATCCTTATTTGGTCCTGATCTGGTCCTGATCCGGTATGCCTTACCATACTTAATGATATTTCAGATCAGGCTATCCTTATTTGGTCCTGATCCGGTATGCCTTACCATACTTGATGTTATTTCACATCAGGCTATCCTGATCAGGACCAAACCTGGTCCTGATAGGGTTTGCCGGATCGGGCATGCCTCATTCTATCCTGATCGGGTCCAGATACATGATCTGGTTGAACCATACTTTTTTTCTAGTCGGGGTGGTCATCATCATCATAATCATCTGCTTGCTCTTAATTTAATAACTTGTCGTCGATGCAATATATCTTCTTCGATCGTACATATTGCAAAAGTTTTAGAAATAGTATTATGACTGGCCGCTTGCCTGATGCTAACCCTCCTTAGGAATCTAATTGTTGACGAGTGGGCATCAGATGGAGTCACAGGTCAATATAAACCTTTCAGTTGTTCTTTACGATATTTACAAGCAAATTAGGGGTTGCAGTATTCATAACTACCACACAGCCAAGAAAAAGGATATAATTTTTTTACTGTTGGCCAAGAGTATCAGCCACAATATTAGTTATTACTGGATTTCTCAATTAGTAAACGCTCTCTAAATGCAATAGACCAACATCACATATACAGAATGGAAGTTGGGTGGCGTTTTTCTCATCTGAGTAAAGTTACGTATTTTTATGAAATTATCATTACCCGACACTGTTCTAATATGATAAAATGTAGAAAAACGCAAAAAATGCTGTAAAAAAAAAATTTTCTTTTCTTCCGATTCGATGTTTTTTCTAGCCTATCATTACAATTAGGTTTAGTAGAGTCACCTGTCTTTGTTTTAGGGAGCGGTCCACTTCCACCCTGTATATGTAAGAAACATATGTGTATATAAACATTAAAAACCGAGCTTTTTTCACAAGAGTCTAAAATAATTTTCTCTTTTTCTGATACCAAATATAAAGAGTTTTACATCTTTACTCAATACCATTCCTTCTATACTTCAATATGATATTACACTTTTGCCGTTTCCTTTAAAAAAAACTAAATATAACGATATTACACCTTTGCCAATTCCTTTAAAAAAATAAATATAACGATATTACACCTTTGCCGATTTCTTCAAAAAAACCTAAATATAACGATATTACACCTTTTTCGATTCCCTTAAAAAAACTAAGTACAACGATATTATACCTTTGCCGATTTCTTTAAAAAAAACTACGTATAACGATATTACACCTTTACCAATTCCTCTAAAAAAACCTAAATATAACGATATTACACCTTTGCCGGTTACTTTAAAAAAACTAAGTGTGACGATATGACACCTTTGCCTAACTTAACCTAAATATAACGACATTACACCTTTGCCGCTTCCTTTAAAAAAAAACTAAGTGTAACGATATTACACCTTTGCCTAACCTAACCTAAATATAACGATATTACACCTTTGCCGATTCCTTTAAAAAAAAACCTAATCTTAAAAAAAAGAACTACAATTACGAACGAGCAACAATGGCGGTTTTTAATTACATTGAAAATTATATAATTTATTAGGTACTGAATTAAAAACAATGGAAAAGTTAGGAAATCATTGATAAAGTTGATTATCTTGTTTTTATATAGCATGGGTTCAAGCGGAAATCGTTCAACAATAACTTACAACAATGTCTGTTTACTTGCGCACGTAATATCGATAATTAATTAGTAGACGATGACTAATAAATTAGATAGATCATTGAAGGCTGTGACAATAAAGTATAAATTATTTTATCTAAACAAATGCATCATTATAGAGTAAGGGGCCGTCCATCAACACGTTTGCTGCCATGTAGGGCTATATGTCCGACAAATGAGTGTATCATTCAGGCCTTGTCGGACTATATGACCGACAAAACCTACCTAAATTTGTGTATCCTGTCGGGCGTATTTTCAAGCCTAAAACACGATATAGAGTAAAAATTTGCGAAGCATTTTTTTACGCTTTATTATAATAGACTATGGCAGTTAACGTATTAAACACGTGAGGTTTGAAAGAGGGTAGTGGGGTTTGACAAAAGGGTTCTCTGGCACTCTGTTCTCTCTGCCTACCCTGCAAAGGATATGGCGTGATGATATGTATGTATGTATGTGTAAAAGTGGGTTGTAGTGTGACTTTGGACTTGCCGTTGCCATAGGTGATATGTATAAAGACCTTTTTACAAACTATAAAAAAGCAAAAAACCGAGAATATAATGAGCTATGGGCTACTTTTTTGTAGGTACTAAAAAAAATCACATGATGTTGGTTGGGTCATAGTCTTAAACCTCACCAAGTATCAACAAGGGGGAGCGGAGGTTAATAAAATGCGAAAAAAAAAGATCATGTAATTAATGGACATCCTCTAACTAGCTTCTGCTCGCGTAAAAAGAAACTTGTCCAAAATTGAACTATTGCCCTAAGGCAAAACACACTGCCGATGCCGTGATAAAAAGTAGATAAAGGATGATTTTTTAACTAAAATCTCAAGATACTTTAAAATTAGATTTTATGTTTCATAAACCCAGAGGCTCAATAAAAATCAGAAGAATATGCTCTATATTCACTATAAGCATTATGTTAGGCAGTAAATTTAAGTAATTCACTTTGTCATTTAAAATTCTATATACCTATTAAATCCAGGTAAAGTTCTATTCATGTGCCAATTTTCATCCAAATATGTTGAACAGTTTATGTGTAATTATGCAACAAATATCTTCACAGACTCACATATTATAATATTAGTAGGAGGGATAAGGGTATTTATTATGTTGGGGTGTCGGGGATTGAATGTCAGTAGACGATCTCTCTGGCACCCCGTAAAAGCGCGGAAGAGGCCGCTGTGGTTTTAGTGGGTATTCCGATCAGGCAGCTGGCCGGCGACTCCCACACTCCCTCTCGCCTGTCACCGGCGGGGGATAGCGCGTAAATGCGTTTCCACAGCGTGAAAAAAAAGGAGGATATTTATTATATCTTACTAATATTATAAATGTGAAATTTTACTCTCCCGTGTGGTGACGGAAAGAATACAATTCATTGCCCCCTATCTTACCCGTACGTAATTGTAAGAAATGACTAAGGGATATTAAATGCATATACCTAATAACTATGCAAGAACAGGAAAACTCGTAACAAAACCCTATACCAACACGTCTGACTAGGTATAGTAGGTCAATTTCCCTCTCATTATGGAGAAGGCTCAAGTTCAACATTGGGACATATATGATTTGAGATGATGAATAGGGATATAAGATATCATACAAATTAGGATCGTGGTTTTATACCAGTATATGGCAAATAAACAAGAAGAATCATGTAATGAACGAATGAAAGTTTCATCTCATATTTACTCCACTATTGGACTCGAGAATACTCCACAATAAAAAGGTAACAAACATACTAGATATCACCCTACTTAGGCGGATTACTATAGTATCATATGCCTATTGTATCGTTAACGTTTCTGCCACTCATAGAGCTCTACAATCCCAGGAGTACAGCCGCTGTTAGGCTTGCCACTTTCTCACTCACCGAAAGTAACAGCGCATTGCCACAGCTCAGATGTCGATTTTCTACTAGAATGTGGTTTAATAACTGGACGGATCGGCTGTAGACAGAAAACTGTCAACAGTGTAACCCCTACCACTATTCCAGTAGTGGATGGTCAGTTCATTCGTTGACTGCACAGATGGCGTAGTGGTAGTGATACCGGCCTTGCGTGCCAGTACCGTCGGTTCGATTCCTACGCGGACAATACTTTGTGCGATCCACTAACTGATGTTCTGAGTCTGGATGTAATTTTTCTGCATTAATTTTATGTTTGTATAGTCCCCCGCAATACGAGGATACGCAATACGAGGCCTTAGTGAAGCGTGGTGTTTCAAAAGTGCGAGTGTTGACTTTAAAAAAAAATAACATTCGTATAATGTAAAATAAACAATAATTAACTGCAGTTATTGTCGTTGATAGCAAAATAACTACAATGAACTCAAGTACGCTGTAACACCTATGATAACATAAGTTATTTAGGTTTCAAAAACTTAAATAACTTACGTTATCACAGGTTCAGGTCTTTATAAAAAAAAAAAAAAGTTCAGTTGAAGGACTGAAGATATTGGATAAATCGTGTAAAATAATAAACGCATAAAAAAATCACTGCAGTATAAGAATTGATTCCATAGTTATAAAAATATTATACTGAAGAAAAAAAAGCAACTGCTACAGAACCTTTAAATTGTATAAAATAAGAGTCTACATAACAAACACAAACAACTACGCGGCTGAATCATTATCATGTTTGTTATATTAACCGCGTTGTATAATCACTAAGTATATTGCATTTGATACGACTGTTTATTAAATAAAAAATATAATAATGATTTCTAATGTTTACGCGAGTATTACACATTTGAAATAAAACTACTTTTACGGATTCTATCGCGTTTGTATTTGATTTTTAATTTCCCAACGTTTTGAACACTGCTCATCACAGGAGTAAGATTTCCTTATATTCTATTCCACCTTGATCCCATCCGGTATTCCTTCCTTTTTTGAGGTGTACGGTATATTGATTAACCGTGGGCAAGTGGTGGGTCTTCCTTAACTCTCCTCCATTTTATAATAATGTATACATACAAAAATTGCTCGTTTAAAGGTATGAGATATACACAGATAGGGTAACTAAGAAACGTATTTAATGTTTATATGCCATAATCACTTTCAATCACGGAGCAAGTACCTCCGCATTTTCAATAGCTAAACAAACTTCAAAATACAGAACAAAAATAACTAAATTACGCATATGTTTAACATCTAAACGAGGCATTTCAGTAGGTTTGCGCAAAAAAATACGCATGAATAATATATACATGTAAAACTTTTTACACCCAAATTTTTTTTATCCAAATTATTATTAATTTGCGTTATAATTTTAACTGAAATTTCCGTGACGTTCATTTTACCATTTAGAATCGAATATTCTTTTTTTTTTTCTCTAAATGAGAATTGAAACTGCGTTATTCTCCACGTATATATATATATATGTCTCCGGTTTCTTGTAAATCATGCTACAGATTTGGTTCAGACTCACTGCTATTTGGATATATTTACTGAAGTTTTATAAACGTGCATCTTATTTTCACATTTAAATAACCGTTACGGTGATGGGTTATGCTGTGTGGTTACAGCTACGAATACTACCAACCCTTGGCCAAGAAAAACAAGGACTGGGTACCGGTGGCCCACTCGCACGGCGAAGGAGAGGTACATGTACATAAGGAAATGATCCTTGTACTGCAAGGGATTTAACAAACATGCAATTAACGGAGACAAATTACACCCAGACTCAAAGCAACACTTTGTCAACTGCACAAAATATAGTCCTGCGGTGGATTCGAACTCACTATAATGTCATGGAAGGTCGGTGTCTTAACCACTACGCTATCTGTGCAGTCGAGTCGAGTAAATTTGTTATGTATTTTTTAAGTTCGTATCACTATAATTTATTTTCTTATTTTTTTCAGTCTTCCATAATCTTTAAATAAAGCTAATTTTCATTTTATCCTAGTTATCAAGATCAGGATAATAGGCATACATTATTATTATATTGTCATATATCCTTGACAAATGTGTAAATTTCAATTCAATCTAAGAATTTGACTAGGTATTTCAAGAGACTCGAAATCACGTTTTAGACATGATTTTGACTTGATTCTCATTGTCTTACAAGGATGTATACAGATGATGCTAATAAAATTGAATAATTTATTTAATTATTCATTCACTTGAAACCAAAACCCGGCTATAAAAAATACAATTTTAAGGTAATGCATTAAAAACTACCGAAACAAGATTAAGCACAGAAAACATGTCATATCATTAGCTGAAAATAAAAAAGCAAAAATAAATTTAGTTGCAAATGATCCGTGTGGTGACGTAGTAAGAAATTAAAAATACAAATCACCACCCCCTGTCTTACCCGTGGGTGATTGTAAGAGACGACTAAGGGATATACACGCATATAAAATGTATGCAAGAGAAGGAAAACTCGAAACAAAACCCTACACGTCTAACCAGCGTGGTATAGTAGGTCAATTTCCCTCCCATTCTGGAGGAGGCTCGAGCCCAACAGTGTGACATTTTATGAGCTGAGATGATGATGATGAGTTGCAAGTGAAACCCATTACCTTTTTTTTCTAGTTTATAATTTGAAATTGGGCCCACCAGAAACGGAACGAAGCACAGCAATATAGTGTGGTGCAACCCCAGACGAACCAGCTCGTGTCAACAGTGTGGTCCTTTTTTGGCAGGCTATGTTTTGAACATACGCCGTCCATCCCGTCCGGGACGACATAAGACATGCGCGTGGTCCCATAATCCACCGTACTACCACCTCTTCATTAAACTAACCTAAACTAACCATTCTCTTACGTTGGGCTTTCTAGGGACTAGGGTTTTCACATAATATCAGGTAACTAATTCATTTCATGGGATTGGCTGTTTTATTTGTCACTTTTGTCTGCCATAAACCTGCTGCAATCTCTTATACTTATAAACTTCAAAAAAAAGTTCTGAAATAGTTTTGTTTTTAAACTATTGCATAGCTTTTATCGCGGGTATTGAGCGCGGCGACCGAATCATTTTTTTTTTCCGCAAGGTGGACCATGGATGTGGTCACGCCCCGACAATACGTCCGGGGCGACAGAAGAGGCGGCACGCAACCCCATGGACCCACCCTGCAAACACCTCTCTTCGCCGTGCGAGCGGGCCACCGGTACCCGATCTTTGACTTCGGTGGCCCGCCCGGAGAAATTCCGTAACGAAAATAAAACCTAAGATTGTATGGTTGAAAAGCAGCAGTTAATTTTGCACTGACTATACGCAGGCAGCGTGACCGAGTGTTCTAAGATACTGGTTTTAGGCACCGTAGGCGTGGGTTCGAATCTCGCCGCCGTCAAACTCTTTTTGCAATTTATTTTTGCAAAATTTATTTATAATAAATTCAATAATATTATAAATAAGACAGTTTAAAAACGTGTACTTTAAATGTTTTAATAAATTAGTTTTAATAACTAGTTTTAATAAATAGGTGTAACTTGAATTAATAATATAAAAAATACTGCATAAATAAAATATAAATAAATAATTATAAAAAATGCTATGCAATAGCTTTACCGCGGCAGTCTCCGAGTGTCACACGTATTTTTTTATGTGTTACTTTACTACCTTTTCCTGGGAGAATTTAGATAATTCTTTTTTTATTTTAAAGCTGGTACTTGCAATGTGGTCTCATTTAAATCTGATCAAGAATTGACAAGTAATTTTTGAATTACTGAAATTTAACATTTAATTATGCTTGATTTATTTATAAAACCCGATTACGAGCGAAAAGTCTGTACATTGCGTAAACAATATCGGGTAGATGGCACACGTCTCCTTAAAGACGTAAATATAATACGATGCGAGAATTGAATGTCCTACAATAGTTCACGGTGGTGTAAGTGGCAGCACGATTGGAACATATTTCCAATAGATGTGGGTTCGAATCCCACTTGTAGTAGTTTATGAGTTATTATCGATAATGCGTCTAACCTCGATTATATTGTCTTGAAAAACCATTTTTTTTATATTTTATTTTTTATCATATAATAACGTTTTTAAAGCTGTGTGGTAGCGGCTACGAATACTACCAACCCTTACTTTGCTCGTGGATGTCGTAAAAGACGACTAAGAGCCTTATAACGGACGCGGTCGCATCCTTCTGCGAGGCAGTAGTCTCGCGGAAGGAGGCGGCGGAGCGCGTGCGCGAGGAGCGTCTCCTCGACGACGCGAGCCGCCGCCGGCGACTGGGGCGGCGCAGGCGCGATTACCTGCGCCTGATGCCACCCTAGCCGAGGCCGCGGGTGACTGGATCGGGGATTTAGTCCGTCACCCGCCGAGAGGCCGACCGCGTGAGGAAAGACCGACATCCTACCCTAGGGGGGGACGTCGGTCGAGGAGAAGGTACTCCTCAGGGGTATTCCGTCGGGCCAACCACTGACGTCAAGTCACTCTGCTCCGGTGGTTGGCCCAACGACGAAGGCGACGTCACGGGTGGGTTACGGGTGTGCATGCTTACGCCCCTCTGTCACCCCGGACGGAGTGGTGCGAGGAGTGTGCCGAACGTAACCCAACCCCAAAAAAAAAAAAAAAAAAAGAGCCTTATAACGACCTGGGCCAACTCCATCTGATGCCATTTGGTCAACAATTACATTCCCAAGGAGGGTTGACGTCTGGCAGGCGGCCGGTCATAAAACTATTGCCAATAACTTTTACAATATGTACTATGAAAGAAGAGTACATATTGTATCGACCCCAAATGGTTGGGATAAGAGTAGGACAATGATGAATAACGTTTTTAAAGCAAAAAATCATCCAAGTCAAATTAGTTTACTGAACTTCAGACAAATTAACAGGTACAGTTGTGTTTGAGGCACTCATTATGCAGCCAACACATTTTACAACTGGTTTATACAAATAAAGATATTAACAGAATTTATTATGCTGTTTTAAGTAAAGATAAGGATTATTATATATACGGTCCCATACTAAAAGTGTTGCAAATTAATTAAGTAAAGAAAATAAAAATGTAAATTAATAAGATACATTATATAGGCAGGATTTTGTATCGAGTTTTGCATCGGTAGCAGTGATATTATCTACTTGTTCCATTTTTACTATATCTATGAAAAAGAAAACAAATGGTTGTCTGTAAAGTAGGTTTACGCACTATAGTTTTATGTGATTATGTCATAAAAAAACATTGATAATATTTGCATACTTTTACGAGTTGAACAAACATAGACAATGGAAACCACATTAACTTTTCATAAATTATACTATTCCAAAAAAAAAATCCATATCATCTTTATTAAACCATTTGAATCCATAGATGGCGTTGTTCGATATAATTATCTCGCATTACAACAATTATACTACGCTTTTATTAGTTAGGTCTTCTATAAAATATGTTTTAACTCTGACATAACTCACCCCAACGCTCATTAAAGCGTTTGGGTGAGTCATCTCAAAGAGAGAAAGAGCATCAAGCAAGGGCTCAAGAAAGAGCATACACAGCCTGCGCGGCTATAACACGTAAATAGCCGCGGTTAGGACGCGACGCGTAATATCAATAATTCAAACGTGGGCACGCCCCACTTTGTTATTAGCGACGCCCCGAGCCGAGGTCCGTTCCCTACAGGAGAGGTCTTGGGCGATGTCGCTTAAAGCGTTTCCTCGGTTGAGAGCCCTCAGCGCTCACCCATAGCCCGGATTAAGTACTGATAGCCATCTACGGCTAACAGCTAAAATTCACAAAAAAAAATGTTTTAGATTTTTATTTTTAAACTGTTACTTATCAGTACTTACCATAGTACTATTTATTCTCTACATTTTCTTGAATGTATACTGCTTCAGACGACACTGTTGCAAAGTTGTAAAATTTTTAAATATAATTATAAAACTTATATAGTTTTATAATTATACTAGCGGACCCGGCAAACTTCGTTCCACCTCACAGTCAATATATGGAAAGTAAAAATCCTATAACTCAATCGCAACGCCATCTACCGGGTTCAATTGTGAATCTAAACCATTCTCGAATCCACTCACACACAAAAAATATCAACAAAATCTGTCCAGGCGTTTAGGAGGAGTTCAGAGTACACACGTACATAAGAATTATATATATAAAGATATATTTTGTCTAAGTTTTTAAAATAAAACAAAAAAATTCAGTTGTTTTTAAAATAATCTAAAAATAATAATAGAATAAAACAGTAATAAAACATAATTAAGTATACGTCATGAAAAAGTAATGCGTAAATTTTTAATTATGTTTAACTGTACCATGAAATCAAATAGGAATAGTCTGTAAACAAATTAATTATACTACAGAAATAACTATGAATTTCATTTTTTTTAATGCTTATTGATAAGAAACAAGTAAGCAGCACATCTGATGGTAAGTGTTACGGCCACCCATTAACCTTTGCAATACCAGGCGTACAGCTAGTTTACTGCCTATCAATGAAAACCCCAAAACCACCTAGAAATTTAGGCTTCCGGCTATCTCCCTCACAAAACAAAGCGCAACAGCACGCGCCCAGACGTCGATCTTCTGCTCAGTGTGGTACTACCCCGGACGAACCGGCCCGCGGCTGTAGACAGAGAACTGTCAATAGCGTGGTCCTTCCTACCACTAAAATTTTCTTTTTTCATTTAATATCTAAAAGTTTAACCTCATTTTTACATTACTCATTTTTTTATGTTTATTAGAAACTTTATTGATGACAGTGTTAATATTTCAAATGTTTTTCTTCTTGTAAATTATTGTTTAATTATGAAATAATCCTTGTATTGCGGAGGACATTACAAACATATAATTAACTCTGACAAATTACACCCAAACTCAGAACAACACATTGTGGATCGCACAAAGTATTGTCCTGCATGGGAATCGATCCCGCGGCACTGGCACGAAAGTTCGGTATTTTAACCACTACCCTATCTATGCAACATTATCTTCTTTTAAAAATTCCACCCTTAAACGGATTGCGTAGGTGTTAACCCAAAAAATCTATATTTTCTAATACTGCTCCTATAGACTTGTAATTTAGTGTGGACTTCCTTTCTGCCCTGTAAAGGTTAGATGAAATAGGATCTTAAGAAATTCCTTCTCCGAGAGGAATTCTATGTTGTGGAAGTAGACGTAGGTAACCGAAGCGAAGCGAGGGCGGGTCGCTAGTAATACTATAAGTTTCTTGGACTCATTAAATAAATATACGACTTAAACTGACAATATGTAAGTGCCCTCGCTGGGTTTATACGTAATAAATAAATTTGAATGAATAAATGCATTTTTCCCAACATAATCCAAAAAGAAAAGACTTGCAATTTTAAGTTATAACAAATAATTAAAAGTCAGCTATTCAATCAAGTCTTAACTGACTGATATATGGTGTAGTGGTTAAGGTACCAACCGTGCAAATTGTTATTGGTTCGATTCTCAAGCGCAACAATACTTTGTGCGATCTATAAATTGTTGTCTTGAATCTGAATGTAATTTGTGTCCGTTTAATTATATTTTTATAAACTTCCCCACAATACAAGGATTATTTACTTAGTGCATGGTGGTGTCTTAAAAAAGAAGAAAGAGTCGCAAGTGTTGTTTCGTTTAATAGTGGTAGGACCCCGCTGTTGCCAGTTATCTGTCTACAGCCGTGGGCCGGCCCGTCCGGGGTAGTACCACACGCTCACAGAAGATCGACGTCTGAGTAATGGCAATGTGCTATTACGCTTCGTTCGGTGAGCGAGAGAGCAGCCCAACTAGGTGAGTTTGGGGACAGTAGTAGTAGGCAGCAGCCTAGCTATACCCTTGGTATAGCAAAAGGTCCGTGAGCAGCAGTGAAACTTACCATGTTTGTTCGATTGCCACCATAAGCAATAAAAAAAATGTTTATAAAGTCCCCCGCAATACGAAGATTATCTACTTAGTGCATGGTGGTGTCTTAAAAAAGAAGGAAAAGTCGGAATTGTAAATTTATGACCTCAGCTTAGCCGCCATAAAGCGAATTAAAAGTGATACCTGATATAATCGTTTACAGCGTAGATCCCTGCTTATGCCCGGACGTTACTATGTTCCACTTCCTTTTACGTACAAAACGGCTCTTACTAACGACCATACTCAATGTAATTAATCATAATAATTCATATTTTCACATTACAAAACACGTGACCGAAATATATTCTTAATTTTCCTCTACACGAGCGGCGAAATTTTCATAATAGTTTACGATAACTTCGAGAATCGCAATCTCAACCAATATAGAAATGACATGGGCATTAGACATTACTTTCGTCTCGTCCACATTCATTTACAGATTTACTAGTTGAGAAACTTTGCTGAGGTCGTTGAGCATGGTGCCAAATTCCTACAGGAATACTGCCAAGACCACGATATCATCTGCAAATCAAAGGTGAGTGATAAATTCACCGGTGATGTTGATGCAGAATCCGGGCAGTCTAAGAGTTTGAATACATCTTCCAGCGCAATGGTTAACCTGAACAATTTCGGAGTCTGTCTCAGACCGTTCTCAAACTGGATTGATTTCGTACTCTTATTCTGGATGCGGACCGACTTAGTAGCGTTTCTATACAAACGCTTCAGCACTTCGATGTATCGACAGTGAATTTGGCCCTGCTGAAGCAGCTGCTTCGACATTGCCCAAGTTTAAACAGAATCAAAGGCTTGCTCATAGTCTACAAATGCTAGACGCAGAAGTCTCTACTCGTCGTCTTGTGTATAATCTGACATAGCGTGTAGATGTGGTCTATGGTACATAATTATATTAAGCTATTGCATAGCTTCTATCGCGGGCCTTGAGCGCGGGGACCGAATCCAGAAATTCCGTAACGAAAAAACCTCACGCTCCCCACTCCGACGGGCAAGGAGGTGTGGCTTGAAGGCCGTGCATCGTCTAACGTCGTTTCAGTTCGGCAGTCTTCGACACGGCGTTGTGTGCGATTAGACGTATAAATTTCCAATTATCTTGGCTGGCGATTTCAACATTAACTTCGCTGATAAAAAATCAGAGCGGTTGACAACTTTTCTATCAAAAACATTGAATTTGAAAATGAATAATGATCCACAAGAGTCCACCACAAAATATGGGACCAGCATTGACGCGGTATTTTCTAGGTATTTAGAGGATATTAAGTCGCAAACTTATGTTTCTTATTTCAGTTATCATAAACCTATAGTTTCAATGATAAATATTCCTGAATAACCAACAGCTACTGTAAAATAATAAAACCCACATGTATTGTAAAATAATAAAAATATTTTAAATAAACAATATTAACTTTTTTAATTTATTTTAATAATAGAAAAAATTGTTTTCTTATCGGTCACCACGCTCAAAAAGTGTAACTTGAATTAATATCAAAGAAAAAGCAATACTGCATGAATAAAATAAATAAATAAAAAAAAATTATAATTGCATAAGTTGATACAAAATGCTATGCAATAGCTTTACCGCGGCAGTCCCCGAGTGCCACACGTCTTTTTTTATTATTTTTCAGAAGGTGCCTAAATGATATATGTCCAAATCAGTACATGTTGGTTAATTGGTAAATAATTATCATTTTAAGGTACCTTATCCAAAGGGTAAAATGGAACCCTATTACTAAGACCCCACTATCTGTCTCCCTGTCTGTCGCCAGGCTGTATCTCATGAACCATGATAGATAGACAGTTGAAATTGTCAAAGATGATATATTACTATCGTCGCTATAACAACAAATATTAAAAAATAGAATAAAATAAGCAGTTAGGGAGCTCTCATACAACAAACGTGTTTCCCCCCCCGTTTTAATTCAATATTAATAACGGCAACACCTTTTGCATTTATATTGATAAATACCGTTTCAATATCCATTATCAATATAATATACCCATATCCGCAGAATATTTAATTATATATTCACTTTAAAAATAAATTGAGCAACGGAATCTGGGTTCCTCGGTTAGGCACCAGGAGCCCGCTGCTATGGCGATAAAGAGGTACGTGTACGGCAGATAATAGGTTTGCATACTGTCTTTTTCACTGTCCCGAGTGGTTTAGGCGAAGTGCGACTTAATCAGAACCCATCCCCAATAAAAAAAAATACTCTAATAGTGCTGATATTGTTATTAGGGGTGTGCGAATAATTCGAACTTACGAATTATTCGTTCCGAATCGAATATTAATATTCGATTCGAAACTCGAATCGAATAATTCGAAATTTCGAATTATTCGAAAGTTCCCGAATAATTCGAAAAATTTCGAATAATTCGAAAAATTTTGAATTATTCGAATAATTTCGAATTATTTGAAAAATTTCGAATTATTCGAATAATTTCGAATTTTTCCGAATTATAATATTATTCGCAAATTTTTATTGTATTTTAAATTCGGAGTTTGTTATGTTCGATATTAAAATATGACATTAATAATTAATAAATATTTATTTAAACCATGAAATATAACTACATGAGAACAATGAGTATGAACATTTGCTACAAATTTTTGTTTAAAAATAATAAATACGATACTGAATCTGGTGATAATGAAGTTCGTTTATCAGATACAATATCACCAGCAGTGGAAAATAATCTTTCACTTTCAGCAGAAGTACAAGGTATTCCTAAATATCTTCTCGCCATAAGTAACAATCGGGGATATTTATTTTTTTCGAATTATTCGAAATTTTTCGAATTATTCGAAATTTTTCGAATTATTCGATTTTTTTCGAATTATTCGTCGAATTTCGAATAATTCGAAAATTAGAATTATTCGATTCGAATTTCGAATCGAATATTAATATTCGATTCGATTCGATTCGAACGATATTCGCACACCCCTAATTGTTATGATAGTGTGTATTTATATAAATAATTTCTATTTAGTGATGGAGAAGAATATACCACTTCTGAAAAGCTGAAAAACATATCCTGGTTGGATACCCAGAAAACACAAAGGGGCTTTACAACCTGAAAACAAGGCAAGCCATCACCAGCAGAAATGTTATCATCATGGAGAATATCAAAGACTCTGACATGATACAAGCAATGGTGGAGGATAAAGAAAGTATTCCGAGTAATGAAGTTGAAGATAAGACTCTAATCAGTGAACATCTACTCTGTGATCTAATAGATAATACCTATGTCTCAGACGAAGTTACATATGTACCAGACGATAATGTAAACACAACACAGCTCAGATCACAACCTCCAGCTCAGATGAATTCTGTGACAGTAAATTTAGCCACAGTGATTTAGAAGACCTGCAGCCGGCTACGCCCTCCAAAACAGTGAAGCGTATTTAAAAGCCAGTAGAAAGGTATGGAACAGTAACATATGTCAAAATATAGAGAATGTGTATGAAAGCAGTCTTACATATGAACTTGTGATGAGAGGACCAGAACGGGCAGAATAGTATAAGGCCATGTAAGAAGAACTTCAGTCGTTTAGTCAAAATGAAGCTTGGGCATTGGGAAAGGGTTTACCCAAAGAGAAGGCATTGATTATAAAGAAACTTTTTCCCCAGTTCTAAAATATTTAACCCTAAAATTGTTGTTTGCTATTAGTGTTAATTTAGATCTCAAAATTACCTATTTAGATGAAACAACAGCCTTTTTAAATGGTCACTTAAATGAAACTGTTTTCATGCAATTGCTCCAGAAATTTAAATGTGAATGTAATACATTAGGTAAAGTCAAGCATCAGTTTGCAGAAATTAGGTTATAAAAAGTCCAAGTATGAACATTGTTTATTTATAAAATTTGTTGGTAACTTTAAAACATTTATAAATTTATTTGTTGGTGATTTTTTCATATTTTCAAATTGCAATAATGAAGAAAATTATGAATGTTGAGGAAACGAGTGAAGTAAGCAAGGATAGAGTTCTCTGGCACTCTGTTCTCTCTGCCTACCCTGCAAGGGATGTGGCGTGATGATATGTATGTATGTAATAATGAAGTTGACAATTTAAAATGCAAACTAAGTAAAGAATTATTAAATTATTAATTAATAAATTGAAAGACCTAGGCAGTCTAGGAAGGATGTAACAATTGAGAAAAATAAAATTTGTGTTAGCCAAGAAAAAATTATTAATAAGCTATTGTATAAATTTGGTTTGGACAATTGTAAAGGTATAGAGACACTAACAGAAATAAATTTGAAGCTTGAAAAAGAACAAAATGTAGATTCTAGATTTCCATATCAGCAGCTTATTGGCAGCTTAATGTATCTTTCAGTTTTAACCAGACCTGATATTTCCTATTGTGTTAGCTATTTAAATCAGTCAATACATGTTACACTGAAACGCATGTTAATCATGCTAAATGTGTCTTAAGAAATTTCAGCTATACAAAGTCTTTTGGATTAATGTATGTAAAAGACATTATTTAGATATAACTGGTTACGCAGATATCGATTGAGCATCAGATATTATAGATCGTAAGTCGTATACTTGGTATTGTTTTATTTATTCAGGTAGTGTGGTGTGTGGTGTCCCACAAAAGTAGGAAACAACTGTCGCCTTGTTAAGCACAGAGGCAGAATACATGGTATTTGTGTGAGGCATCTAAGGATGCTATTTTCTTAAAAAATCTGTTATCTGAAATTTTAGATAGGGGTAATAATCCTATAAAATTGTATAATGACAGCTAAAGTGCAAAGGAACTTTCTGTAAATTGTGTGTATCATAGACGTAGTAAGCATATAGATGTCAAGTTTCACTTTATAAGAGAAGCAATTGCTAATAAATTGATTAGTATAGAATATTGGGAAACTTCAGAAATGCCAGCAAATGTTTTGACTGTAAGTTTAGTAAATAAACATTCACATATCCGTGTGGTGACAGAGTAAGAATACAATTCACTACCCCCTATCTTACCCTTGGTTGATCGTACGAGACAACTAAGAGATATAAAATGCATATAACATCTATACGAGAGAAGGAAAACTAGAAACAAACCCTATACCAACACGTCTGACCAGCGCGGTATAGTAGGTTAATTCCCCTCCCATTACGGAGGAGGCCCCAATCCAGCAGTGGGAAATATATGGGCTGTGATGATGATGAAACAAACATTATTACTTTATGAAAAAGATGGGCATTGTAAAGTTAAATAATTAGTTATTTTTAAGTGTTTTTTTATGTATTTTTATTATTTTGTTAAGTGGTGGTGTTATTGTTCTATGGTAACAAATAATAAAAACCAAGCAACCATCGCCATCTAGTACTAAATATGTGTACCATACCTATATTGTATGGAAGTATTGGTCATGTTCTCGAATAAATGTCAGTCTATCAAAAACAACTACTCATCATCAACTTGCTCTTATCCCAATTTATTTGAGGTCGACGCAATATGTCTTCTCCCTCCATACAACCCTATCAGACGTCATCTCTGTGGTCACTCCTTGTCAATCCATGTCATGTTTCACGCAGTCCATCCATCTTTTCTTCGGTCTTCCCTTACCCCTAAAGCCTTCAACATTCATACTTAAAACTTTCCTCACAACATTACTTTCATCCCGTCTCATCACATGTCCATACCATGTCAACCTTTCACTCCTTAACTTTTCCGTCACTGGCGCAACTTTACTACTATGTTTCAATAATCCCGTCGTTGTCCTGTCGACACTCTGGTAATTAACAACAGTGTTAGCAGGGTGTTATCGTCTTTGCGAGTGACGGACTAATCCCCGGTCTGATCAGCCGCGACTTCGGCTAGAGTCGAGCGTAGATACTCGCACCTGCGTCATCCAAGACGTCAGCTGCAGAGCAAGCATCTTACAAAAGCAAGTTGTAGCAATGGCCGCTGACATCTAACGTGTCCTCGTCACAATCGCAATGATGACAAAATGGTATCCTCTATCTTTGACGACCATGTTGTCACATGGTTTTTGCTTTTTTTTTCTTTGCTTCGGCATGTGTCCATACCGAAGAAATAAAACATGACTTTGAAACGATTTGTCAAATGGCCTATGAAATTGCTTTTTCTCAAACATGCTTGGAAATTTGATCATTATTTTGACAACCTTTTTCGAAATAAATCGAAATTGCTGTACTGACCAAACACATGCGAGCAACGGCCGGCAAAATGTATGAAAATCCATATCTGTCGTGTTTTAGCGACATAATTACAAATAAATATTCTTCTTCTTCTTATGTATTGGCAATCAGCTACTTATACGAGCTATTGGTGCCAGTGTCAAGATATAAATATCTTCACATTTTTAATCTTTCAGGTTAGTCATTGTCTAAGTCAAATTGTCGCCATCAACAGTGCTATGGCCACACTATTAATGGTATCTTGTGGGAATTTTGATGGAAAACGAAAACGTTGTAAAGCACTTTTATATGATATTCACTACATCCCAGTAGTTCCGCCGCATCACATTACATAAAATGCCATCAAAATTATCTAATACTAGCGGCCCTCGCTTCGCTTCGGTTACGTCAGTTTAGTTGTGTTGTTTACTTTTACCACATAGAATTCCTTTCGGAGAAGGAATTTCTTAAAATCTTACTTCATCTGACCTTTATAGGGCAGAGAGAAAATCCACACAAAATTCAAAGTCTGTAGGGACAGTAGTTGAAAATTTGGATTTTTTAGGTTAACACCTACGCAATCTCCTTTGGGGGTGGACGTTTAAAAGCCGTTGTTAGTTTACCTTTGCATCGTAACACAAATATGTCTACCTAAATTTAAATCTGTAAGAGCTTTATTAAAAAAATGAGGATTTGTTTAGGTTAACACCTCCGCATTTCCCTTTGGAATGAGAATTTTGTAAAATCTGTAAACATCTGACCTCTACAGTGCAGAAAAAATGTTCACACCAAATTTCAAGTCTGTAGGAGCTATATTCAAAACATGTAATTTTTACACCCCAGCAACCCCCCTTGTGGGTGAAATTTTGTAAAATCCGTTCTTAGCTGACCTCTATTTGACGAAAGGAATATTCCTACCAAATTCAAAGTCTGTAGGACTCATTGTTCCGAAGATATCGTGATGAGTCAATATATAGGTGGAAATCTCTTATGGAATTGATGGACTTCCGTATGTGTTTACACGTTCGTCCATCAATGATTCTTTTGCTGGCCGCTGTATCTATCAAATAGTTTCATTATTTAAATAAATATGTGTCTATATATTTATTATATGCTATTTTTTTTATGGTAGCAAACGAGCAAGCAGCACACTTGATGGCAACTATAGCCTTTGGATCTTTGCAATTTCAACGGTATAGCTGAGTTGTTGCCTACTAAACCAAATCCACTCAGAAAGTTGGGCCTTCGACTCTCTCACTCCCCGAATGAAATACAACAGACAACAAAGCACATCGCTACTACCCAGACGTCGATTTTCTGTGAAAGTGTGGTACTATCGTGGACGGAGCGGAAGGAGGCTGTAGATAAAAAAATATCTACCACTACAAGTGTGGCCCTACCACTGAAAGTTTGGACCTGCCACTACAAATTATATGTATCATATATAATGATATTTTTTTTTTTTTTTACGCCAACCTGCACTAAGGAAATAATCCTTGTATAGCGGGGTACTTTACAAACATAATTAACGCAAACAAATTATACTCAGACTGAGAATAACAGTTTTTGAATCACACAAAGTGTTATCCTGCGTGGGAATTAAACCCACGGCATTGGCACGAAAAGTCGGTATCTTTACCACTAAGCCATCTATGCAGTCAAAATTGAAGCATATTTGACGTGTAGCTTGACATCTCACTCTGAATTTCATCGCTTATAAGTAAAACTGCGAGCTAAGTATATCTCTCCTATAACAACCACAGACAGACAAACAAACACTACTACAGATAGACAAACACTAATTTGAGTTCTATTATATATATTTTAAATATTTATAATATGAATATTATTTTATGTTTTAATTTATTTTTAAATTATATTAAAAGTCTGCAAATCTTTTTAAATTATTTTGCATTTTTATTTTGAATTTTTATGATTATGATGACGTAAATCAATTTTTTTTATTAACCGGAAATATAATCTATAAAAAAAAATTAAAATAAATTATAATTAATAAATGTACTTACACTTTTATCACTTAGATTTTTTTTTAAATAAATGCACTATTAAGAGTTTTTTTTTCTTATGTATTCACGGAAACACTACTTAACAATTATCAATTAGTTTTTATTACTTTTAATTTATTTCGACTCATCAAGTGTACTAAAGCTGACCAACTAAACCATTGTAGTTACGCGTTCCTGCTTTTAAACTCGAGCTTTTTTTTAAAACGTGGCCGTGACATTGAACGTCCAACATATCGGGACCTTGAAACATTCATAAATATAACCAAGTGACAGATCTGCATAGACTGGCATATATATTGTTAACAAATAAACAAATTAGACCTCGTAAATGTACAGTATTTATAAATAAATGGAGTTCAAATTATATTGGCCATTGATTTTTATATATCCAGTATAACGTTGATCCGTTAATTCAATAGTATTTAATAGCTATGAAAGATTATGTTATGTTGGTGTGCATATTTCCACGTTTCTAGCTGAATAATAATAATAATAATGCAGGAACTAATTTATTGCCACAAAGATCTTTTATATTGTAACGTTAATTGTCAGTGAAACCTGTAGCTACACACAATGAAACACGTAATTTTTAAATGATTCTGTTGCGGTCAACGATCGGTAAGAG
The DNA here is from genome assembly GCA_905163515.2 of Lymantria monacha. Classification (NCBI taxonomy): domain Eukaryota; kingdom Metazoa; phylum Arthropoda; class Insecta; order Lepidoptera; family Erebidae; genus Lymantria; species Lymantria monacha. Next base: position 3,499,555 of record LR991107.1, on the reverse strand, counting down.
AATCCAGTGTAAGGTGTTGAACGAAACACGTGAAATAAACGCTCGAAAGGCAGAGAACGGGGCTGTGGATCAAGTGATTGCTTTTATCCAGACCGCTCAGCATAATCTGACAGTAAAAAATTAAGTTATGTTCTATGATTTTGTCCGTGTGGTGAAGGAGTAAAAATGCAATTCACTAATTCATGCTCTTGGGTATCATAAAAAGAGACTGAAGGATACGATTTGTATAAAAGCGACATCTAAGTAGGGTATAAAGATTTTGTCGGGCCGGCCACTGACGACAAGTTCACGCTGCTCCGGTGGCCGGTCCAACGACGAAGGTGAGGTTCAAGGGTGGGTTACGAGTGTGCGTGCTGACGCCCCTTTGTCGCCCCGGACAGAGTGGTGCGAGGAGTGCGCCGACCGTAGCTCATCCCCAAAATAAAAAAAGAAAAAGTTATAAAGATTCTAAATATTTAGAATATATAGTATCATGCGTTCTTGTCTTGGTGTCTACTTTACTCAAGGTATTTAGTCCGCCACCATCAGGGAGGGCGGGTATCCACCGAAGACAAAGATCGGGTACCGGTGGCCTACTCGCACGGCGAAGAGAGGTGTTTGCAGAGTAGGTCTCTGGGGTTGCGCGCCGCCTCTTCCGTCGCCCCGGACCGATTTGGCGGGACGCGACCACCACCATAGCCCACCGCAAAAAAAAAACGAAAGTGCCTGGTTCCATTGTAGCCAGCGACCGTCACTGCTATTATAATGAATAATAGTCCGCCATTAGGTCCCCGTCAGTCAAGAAATCACATCCGGGTATATTTGTCTGCGTTAATTATATGTTTGTATAGTCCCTCGCAATACAAGGATTATTTCCTTAGTGCAGAGTGGTGTATTTAAAAAAAAGGAAAATGTTGAATTGGAGGACGTCAGTTATAGAACAGGTTTTATGACCGCACGCTGCCTTCTCATCGTCCTGAACAATTCAGGTGAAATATAACCAAACAGCCGATCAAAATAAGAGGCATTAAATTTTTATAAAAAGGAACTAACCTGTCAAAAAAGAGACCTTAACCAGTCAATAAAAAAAAAGAGGCTTTAATCTTTATAAAAGGAAATATATTTTTAAGGTCAATTAAAAAGACGAATAATCAGTCAATGAAACAAGTTAATGTTACTTAAAGAATGAAATACGATGTAAAATAAATTAACTTTAATACTTGATTAACTAGTCCATTATTATTACGTTTCATATCATTCATAATGATCTGGGCCAACTCCACCTGATGCCGTTTGGTCAACAATTACTTTCCCAAGGAGGTTTGACGTCTGGCAGGCGGCCGATCATAAAACTAATGCCAATAAGTTTTACAATATGTACTATGAAAGAAGAGTACATATTGTATCGACCCCAAGTAATTGGGATAGGAGTAGGAGAATGATGATTATGGTTTGAAAGGCATTACATTGAAGTTAATTCGTACAAAACATGCTGTAAACAATTTTATATAAAAAAAATCAGTAAAAAACAATAATAATAGACAAAAGCGCTGAGTTACTTGCCGGATTGTTATCAATAGCGGTCATAATCCGATCCGGTGGTAGTTTATTGAATCAATTTAAAATGTTAAAACTGACAATAGTAAGCGCTCTCGCTGGGGTTTACGTTTCTAAGCTTTCACGCCAAAACTACTTAACCGATTATCATGAAACTTTGTACACATAGTTTTCGAGGTATTAGAAAGGACATGGGATACCTATTATTACAAAATATGAACACGCGTTAGAAGTTATACCTCTTTGGCGTAACAAGATAAAAATCTTTTCAAAAAAATTATCTTTCACCTTATTCTAAGTTTGTAGAAAAAACGACACTAACAATAGAAAAAAGGTATTAATACATTGAAAGTTTTATTATAACGCATTATCTAGTCATCGTAGTACATCTAAAATGTTGACTATAGCTAACTTCAGGGTGTCGGTATTTCATGACGGTGTGCGCGCGCATCGTAAAAATTTACTCTTACTTACATTGATTCAATTCTATGGGAATATGTGATCTTTGATATTTATTTAAGGACTTCAACCCGAGCGAAACCGTGGGTAAAAGCTAGAAGATAATAAATTAATTTGAATTTGAGCATAAATAAAATGTATTAACAGTTATGTAACCCTATCGTGGAAGAAGGCGTAACATTGTTTAGTAGATGTTTTTACCACTAAATGTGGAAAGAATGCCGAACGAACGTCTGGTTAAGAAGATATACAATGCGAAAGTGGAAGGATGTAGGTACCGGGGGAGATCGAGACTAACCGACCTAGACTAGACTGGTCACGTACTGAAGGAAGGTGGAGTCAAGAGTCTTCGAAACCGACGAGCGTGTATGAAGAGAATTATGAATGTTGAGGAAGCGAGTGAAAGAACTCTATCCTTGCATACTTCACAGTATGCAAGGATAGAGTTCTCTGGCACTCTGTTCTCTCTGCCTACCCTGCAAGAGATATGGCGTGATGATATGTATGTATGTATGTTTTACCACTAAATATTGTTTTTTATCCGTGTGGTGACGGAGTAAGAATATAATTCACCACCCTCTATCTTACCCGTGGGTAATCATAAAATACGACTAAGGAATATAAAACGCATAACATATATACAAGAGAAGGAAAACTCGAAACAAAACCCTATACCAACACGCTTGACCAGCGTGGTATAGAAGTTCATTTTCCCTCCCATTACGGAGGAGGCTCGAGCCCAATAGTTGAATATATATGAGCTGAGATGATGATGATGAACCGAACTAACACATTAACCTAGATTCAACGATTTTTCTTTGAATTACGTTCGTAAAAATTACTACTTCGACTTATGTAAACTTAGGTCTACTCACCGTGAGATCTTGGATGTTATAAGCAATATGCTTAGTCGTCTTTTAAGGTACCCATAGACAAGAAAGAGAGTTGTGAATTTTATTCTTACTCGGTCACCACACGGCAAACGGAAAGAATAACATGATTTAATATAGTTTTTTTTTCTACTGCTAATTAATTTGTATCAAAAATGAAGATTAAAATTTAATGACTTTTAATGTAGTGCGTAGATTAAAATCTTTATAATAATGATGAGTTGTTGGATAAATAATTACCTTATTAATCCCTCGATCTTGAATACTGAAAAGTCGATTATTAAACGTTGAAAAGTCCAGTATTAATCTTCGAAACGTCGGTGTATTAAAAACAATACTGCACAGATGGCGTAGTGGTTAAAATACCGACCTTTCGTGCTAGTGCTATAGGTTCGATTCCTACGCAGGACAATATTTTGTGCGTAGTGTTGAGTGAGTCTGGGTGTAATTTCTCAGCGTTAATTGCATGTTTGTATATCCCCCCGCAATACAAAGATTAATTCCTTAATGTAGGGGGGTATTTTAAAAAAAATATTAAACGCATTAAAATACTTTAAAATAGTAATTAATCATTTTTATTTCATTGGTTTAGTAAATTTTTATTGTATCTAATTGACATTTTCGCACGTTCTGCTATTATTATTTTTAAGTGAACAGTTTTTACATTTTTTTTAGAATATGTAGTAAGATATCAAGTGTATTTATATTTTCGTCAAACGCGCGATTTCTAAACCGAAATGCGGCGTCTAGTGTGTGTCTTTGACTTGACGTTGCCAGGCAAAGAACAAAGTCCTCTCGCACCGCCGACGACCGCCCGGCTCCGCACGCCAGTCGCCAGTTATTCTGTTGTTTTAGCGCCGAATACATATGCGTAAGCCGTTATCTCATACATTTCGCATTAAAACAATGTTTAAAGTAAATAATCTGTATAAATACATTTTCGCAAAGTTTTAAAAAGGAAAAGCCGGGAATATAATAAGTCGTGGGCTAATTCTTTGTAAGTACTAAAAATTCACGAGATGTTTGTGGGGGAGGGGGTCCTAGTCTTAAACCTCACCACGTATCACCAAGGGGGAAGGAAGGTTAAAAAAATGCTAAAAAATTATCACGTGATTAATTGACGTCTCCCTAGTAGTAATATATAATAACTTGTCTTAAATTATGAGGTTTCCAGAAAAGAAACATTACATCCATAAAAAAATTGTTAAATCTGAAAAGATAGAAATAATACTAGAAAAATAGAAACCAAGCTAAACCGCTAGCACATATATTTTTTTTAATCTATATTAAAATTAAATTAAAAAAAATACTTGTTAAATTAAAAATATAAAATAAAATGAAATATTTTATTATCGTTGTATCATTGAATGCGTCACAATAACACGGAACATAATTTAAAATTTAAATCTTAATTATAATTTAAACACTAATTATTTTTGTTAACAATTAATTATCGTAATGGTTGTCATCGTAACCATCGTAATAATTATAGTTTAAATGCATAAAATAAAAATTAAGTTTACAAACATTCTATATTTTATAAATATATGAACTACCTTCTTTTTCTCTTGCCTTTTGATGGCAGCTGTGGGAGGACCTGATAAATGCAACCACCAGTCATGGAACTCATCAATATTGGCAATTGACACAGCCAAATCGCTGTCTATCTAAAAGAGGTTAGAATAGAGCTTTATTTCAAGTTTTCCTTCTCTTGCTTTGATGTAATCGTCCCACAGCTGAGTTCGAGCCTCCTCAAATAAAATTCACATACGCTTGTCAGACTGTTGTTTCATAGATGTTATAAGTTTATCAGCAACAGATAGGTGTGATAAAGGCTTATATTAGCTTATCAGCACAGATAGGTTCGATTCCTAATCAGGACAATACTTTATGCGATCCACAATCTTTTGTTCTGTGTCTGAGTGTAATTTGTCTGCGTTAATTATATGTTTGTAATGTCCCCCTAATACAAGGATTATTGCCTTATTGTAAGTGATGTCTAATAAAAAAAACTGCACTCCGGGAGTGCCGGTATAAGTGAAAATTTGAACATTAACGGTGTGCATTTTTTGAATATTTTGAAATGGTTAGGGAATCGCACGAATTGCTTTATTTGTCAGTATAAATGTACAATCATTTATGTGGTTAAATATAATATTAATTTATTGCAATATCGTACATGAACATGACAATTTCTATTACATAAAAAAATTAACACTTCAGAACTATTACAATTATTGTACATTAAAAATTTTATCTCTCAGAAAAATCAACTTTCATCCACGATTTCAACGATTCTTTCACCATCATCATTACCAGCATCATCATCGCCAATCTCTAAAACTTTTATGGTAGCTGAAGTAAGAAACGTAACAATTTTATTTTGATTCTAATCTATTTAAATGTATAATAAAGACCGCATCAATAGTAGTTTTGTATTTCGTTGTGCTGAGATTGCGATCATTTGACATCGTTAAACCAAATTCATGATTTAAAAATTCTTGCGAATCGTCACCGTCAAAATCGTCTTACGAATTTTCGATAAGGTCACGTGTCCTGTGTTTAACATTTGTTACCCATCCCAAAAAAAGTGCACAACGCCGCTAAAGAAGTTTTCACTTCAAACAAAATATATATCCCATGGTCGCCTTTTACGTTACAGACAATGGTGCGTTGTCAGACGGGGTTGAATTATATTTCTGTCATCACATGAATCTTGATAGATTTTTTTTTACATTAGGTACACAGGTGGCTATTCGTGGATCTTCAAATTCATCGGTATTATCGTAAGGAGGATAAGGTTCTTCTGAGATATATAACTACAAATGCGACCGCCAGTCTCTTTGCTAAGCGATTATAAAATTAGCCCAAAATAATTCATGAATTTTTTTTGTGTGTTTTTAGCTGTTAGCCGCAGATGGCTTTGACAGCTTTACGCGGACTATGGGTGAGCGCTGAGGGCTCTCAACCCGATTGAGGTAAGCATAATTTCTGATATTTACGCGAGTATTGCATATTGAAATAAAACTATTTTTCATGATTCTATCGCGTTTGTATTTGATTTTCAATTTCACAATATTTCAAGTACCTACTTTACATCATTCAGGGTCATGGGAGAACTGATCTGAAACTCATCATGGGTTGGCGCATGTATAACAATGAATGTTGATAAGCTGAAGGATCTTATTCTTAGTCTATGGTCAAACGAAATTCTCCTAGCTGTTTTATTTGCCATCGAAATATCATCTTAGCTCATATAAGTCCCAAACAACGACATTACGGGACCTGGCTTTTTACATTTCATGTTTTGGTGAGATTGACTATTTACTTAGAATAAATATTAGTTATATAATTATAACGACATACTTGTATAACAAAGCAAAGAGGAACGTTTGTCAACAATTATTACGAGGTCAAAGATTGCACACATGGTGTAGTGGTTAAGATACTGACTTACACTGCCTGTGTAGTATATTATAGTTCTAAGTCTGGGTGGATTTTTCTCCGTTAGTTCTATGTTTGTAAAGTCCCCCGTAATGCAAGGACTATTTCGTTTGTGTAGGATATTTGGTACGCATACATAAAATTACAAATAAATTGTGATAAAATCACGAAAATATGCTAAAAAAATGGCAAATAAACCACAGTTATGGGGATGATAATAAAAGACTTCGATCATCTTGATTAGACACCAATACTGGTAAAAACCCGATTACGAACGAAAAATGATTGTCACATATAAGATTCGAACCCACACCACACAATCATTTTTCGCTCCTATTCGGGTTTTTATAAATAGTCAAGCATATTAAATGCTATCCATCCATCCATCATCAGCCCGTAAACGTCCACTGTTGGACATAGGCCTCCCCACGAGAATGCCATTCAACACGGTCCCGCGCCACCTGCATCCAGCGGTTTCCTGCGACCTTGATAATGTCGTCAGTCCACCTAGTGAGGGGTCGTCCTACGCGGCGCCGTCCGATTCGTGGTCTCCACTCGACAACCTTTCTTTCCCAACGGTTGTCGGTTCGTCGAGCGATGTGGCCTGCCCATTGCCACTTCAACGCGCTAATTCTTCGGGCTATATCAGTTACACCCGTTCTTCTACGGATTTCCGTATTTCGGATTCTATCACGTAGAGAAATACCGAGCATAGCCCTCTCCATAGCACGCTGAGCAACTTTGAGCCTTTTGATGAGGCCAACATTTAGAGACCACGTTTCAGTTCCGTAAGTCATCGCTGGTAACACACACTGGTTATAAACCTTTGTTTTCAGACACTGCGGAATATTAGACGAGAAGATCCTCCTAAGTTTCCCGAACGTGCCCAGCCGAGTTGGATTCGTCGGCTGACCTCTTTCTCGAAATTGGATCTACCTAATTGGACTGTTTGTCCTAGGTAAACATAGTGATCGACAACTTCGAGAATCGCATTCCCAACCAGGACCGGTACAGAAATGACATGGGCATTAGACATGACTTTCGTCTTGTCCATGTTCATTTGCAGCCCTACTAGTTGGGAGGCCTAAGAGTTGCTGAGGTCATTGAGCATGGTGCCAAGGTCCTCCAGGGATTCTGCCATGTCTACGATATCATCTGCGAATCGAAGGTGAGTGATGTATTCGCCATTGATGTTGATGCCGAGTCCGGTCCAGTCTAAGAGCTTGAAGACATCTTCCAGCGCAGTGGTGAACAGTTTCGGAGAGATAACGTCTCCCTGTCTCACGCCTTTCTGCAGCTGGATCGGTTTCGTACTCTTATCCTGGATGCGGACCGACATAGTAGCGTTTTTATACAAACACTTCAACACTTCGATATATCGATAGTCAATTTGGCACCTCTGAAGGGATTGTAGCACTACCCAAGTTTCGACAGAATCAAAGGCTTTCTCATAGTCCACAAACGCTAGACACAGAGTCCGGTTATACTCCTCGGTCTTCTGTATAATCTGGCGTAGCGTGTGTATGTGGTCTATGGTACTATATATAACCTTTTCGGCAACCGGCTTGTTCGGGCGGCTGGAAGTCGTCTAGCTTGCGCGCGAGTCGGTTCGTAATGACTCTTGAAAACAGTTTGTATACGTGGCTCAGGAGTGAGATGGGTCTGTAATACTTTAAGAGCGTTTTATCGCCCTTCTTGAAAAACAGCACCACCACGCTCCTGGTCCACGACTCTGGAACGTCGCCCCCGAGAATGACAGAATTAAACAGCCTCTGTAGGGCTTTTAAAACCGGCTTGCCGCCTGCCCTCAGGCGCTCTGTGGTAATTCCGTCATCTCCCGTTGCCTTTCCGTTCTTTAACTGTTTCAGAACCATTCTGATCTCGTACAAGCTGACGTCCGGGATTTCTTCAGTGTAGTGCCGCGTTAGCTTGGCTCTGGGGTCTTGGACCAAGCCGACAACAGGATTCTAGGATGACTTGTACAACTGCCCATAGAACCTTTCGACCTCTCCCAAGATCTCACTCTGGGATGAAATGACAGTACCGTTATCGGTCTTCAGCTTGGTCATTTGGCTCTGCCCGATAGACAAATCTCGTGCGAACACTTTGGAGCCTCGATTTCGCTCTATCGCCTCTTCAATACGCAGTGTATTAAATCGGCGAATGTCGCGTCGCATAGATTTGGAGATTTGTCTATTAAGCTGCCTAAGTTCGGACCAATCGGCTGGAGACTGTACCGTCATTTCCTTTCTCCTCTCCATGAGTTTGAGAGTCTGGTCAGAAAGCTTTTTTGTTCTAGTTGCGCGACGGGCCTTAAAGAATTGTGACCCGACCGCGTGGACAATTTCCACGAACCTGTTGTTCATATCATTCGTCCATTCGCACTCTTCCAAGCATTGGAAGCGATTATGTAATTCGAGTTGAAAGCTATCGGGGTTCTGGTATTGGACAGGTGTAGGTCGGAGTATAGACTTCATCAAGCGAGACCGCTCGACTTTCGTACGAAGATTCAATGTGCCTCGAACCATCCGGTGATCACTCCCAGTTTTAATCCTGCTGATCACAGAGACATCATTGAATATTTGTCGTTTGTCCGTCAAGATGAAGTCTATCTCATTTTTAGTGGATCCATCAGGGCTAATCCAGGTCCACTTCCTTTGTGGCCGCTTCTTGAAGAAGGAATTCATCATAAAGAGGCCTTCCTTCTCCAAAAAGTTGGCCAGTTTTTGGCCCCTTTGGTTTCTCTGTCCAAATCCATATTGCCCCACTCTCAACTCATCGTCTGTCCTTTTGCCTAGTTTTGCGTTGAAATCTCCCATAACTACCGTGAAGTGGGTTTTGGACGTGTGGATGGCTTTCGAGATGTCCTCGTATAAGGCCTCCACTACGTCGTCGGAATATGTCGAGGTCGGTGCGTAAACCTGTATGACCTTCAACGAATACCGTTTGGTAATTCTGAGTATAAGGTACGCTTCCCTTGTCGACACGCTCTCAATCCTCTCCACGTTGTCTACGAGAGACTTACGAACGATAAACCCTACACCGCCTTCGCACCCCCTGTCCCGCCACCATCGAGCCCGCTACCAAGATGAGCCCGTGGCACAGCGGAACTGCCGTGACTGGGGGCCGTCTCTTTTGGTGCATACATTTATTTTTTGGGGGGGGGATAATGCCATAATCGCCACGCATGGCAGGCGGATTGGCGATCGCGGTAGATGATATTTAGTTTCCCGGGAGATAGCCGCTGCCCACTCTCCTGGTGTGAACCTTAGCCGATTTTTACGACTCCCACGGACATGCAAGGGGTGACGACATATGTATTCTCTTCCCGTCGCCACACGGGTATTAAATGCTAAATTTCAGTAATTTGAATAACAGGATTGTGTCATCGTTTAATACAATTCTAACTGCAAAGTTTGAAGTATTAAGTCTATACAATGTGTAAACATTGTCGGGTAGATGGCACATGTCTCCTTAAAGACGTAAATATAATACGATGCGAGAATTGGATGTCCTACAATAGTTCACGGTGGTGTAAGTGGCAGCACGATTGGGACGGATTTCCATTAGGTGTGCTTTCGAATCCCACTTGTGACAATCATTTTTCGCTCGTAATCAGGTTTTTCTAAATTATACATACATACATACATATCATCACGCCATATCCCTTGCAGGGTAGGCAGAGAGAACAGAGTGCCAGAGAACTCTATCTCTGCATACTTCACTCGCTTACTCAACATTCATAATTCTCTTCATACACGCTCGCCGGTTTCGGAGACTCTTGACTCCACCTTCCTTCAGTACCTGACCGATCTGGTCTAGGTAGGTTAGTCTCGGTCTCCCCCGGTACATACATCCTTCCACATTCGCATTGTATATCTTTTTAACCATGCGTTCATTCGGCATTCTTGCCACATGTCCGAACCATCGGAGCATTCCCTTTCGCATCTTTACACCAATACTCTCTATCATACCTACTCGCTCTATTACGTCGTCGTTACGATACGTTTTTCTAAATTATCAAGCATATTAAATGCTAAATTTCAGTAATTCACCAATACTGGGTTTCTGAATCCCTGAAACGTAAAGTACTCATCTCTTTTACTTAACAGGCCGGAATTTTTGAGGGTAGGTATATGAGCGAAACAGTACTGAAATAGGAACGTGTCGAGATATGTGTAGTTAGATGGGCCTGGCCTAATAAACTAATCCCCGCACTAATAAACGCCCTGCTAATCCGTCCGGGGCGACAGAAGAAGCGGCGCGCAACCCCATAGACCCACCCTACATGTACCTCTCTACGCCGAGCGAGCGGGCCACTGGCCTATTATACTGGCACGCTTTTTTATGTGGCAGTGAAATTAATGAGTTGTTATATAAAAAAATGTCTAATTGCGAGTCGGTCTTGTTCACGAGGGAAGCTGTCATACAAGATTTAATGCATTTTTACTTTCATTTAAAAAAAGCTAAATTCTTTTAATTTTTTTTTTTCAATTTGATTTAAGATCAACAGATGGTTTTCTAAATCTGAGATTTATAGATAAAAACTATTTTTCTATCTGCCTACAAATTAATTCCACCCATCAGCCTGTGGACGTTAGACAAAGATATGACTGTTAGACATGGGTCTCCCCACGAGAGGCTCAGAAATTCCCCACTCAGAACGGACCTGCGCCACCTGCAGTCCTGCATCCAACAGCTTCATCCATTCTACTACACTTATCCCAATTACTTGGGGTCGATACAATATGTACTCTTTTTTCATAGTACATATTGTAAAAATTATTGGCAATAGTTTTATGACCGGCCGCCTGCCAGACGTCAACCCTTTTTTTTTTTTTTTTTTTTTATTGGTGGGCTATGTGTGCGTCTCGCCCCGCTGAATCGGTCCGGGGTGACGGAAAGGCGGCGCGTGACCCCATAGACCCACCGTAAAACCTTCTCTCTTCGCCGTGCGAGCGGACCACCGGTACTCGATTTTAACTTCGGTGGCCCGCCCGGCGGTTTACCCTCGCGGGTTCCTCTCGTCGACGCCCCGGCAGATTTCGCCGTCGGGGCGTCGCCCTCACGCGGTGGCCTCACGTCGGGTGACCGGACAATTCCCCGGTCCGATCACCCGAGGCCTCGGTTAGGGCGGCATCAGGCGCAGGTATTCGCGCCTGCGCCGCCCCGGCCGCTGACGGCGGCCCGGGTCGCGGGAATCCTCCCGGACTCGTTCCGCCGCCTCCTTCTGCGAGATGACAGCCTCGCAGAAGGCGGCGACCGCGTCCCAGTTCCTGACGCTGTCGACCATCGCTCTCGCGACAGCCGGTAGCGTCAGGTCGGCACCGATAAAAGCGACGAGGTCACGGCGATGCCGGTGAAAGCCCGGACACGCCTCCAGCGTGTGTTGCGCCGTGTCCTCGTCACTGCTGCAATGGTTGCAGAACGAAGTCCACTCCCTTTGCGCAACCGTGTGCAGGTACAAGCCGAAGCATCCGTGCCCCGACAACACCTGCACCAGTCGAAAGGAGAGGACTCCGTGCCGCCACTCCATCCACTCCATCAGTACGGGCCGGAGAGCCTCGACGGTGACGACACCGTGTCTAGGCCTCTCCAGCTGCGTAGCCCAACGGGCGATGACGTCTCGGCGGGCGTCCTCGCGCCAGGTGGCTATCTCGCTCAGCGATGGGGAGCCACCTTCGTCGCGCAGTGAGGTCACCCGCCGGTAGAGGTCGGAGAGCATCTCCGCCTCTAGGTCCCGCGGGGGTGTCCCGGCCAGCAGGCATGCTGCCTCGGTCGATACCGTGCGGTACCCGCGAATGGCTCTGACCGCCATGACTCTCTGGGGTCTCCACAGAACAGCCCTGAGCTGGGCGTTCAGAGCCCTCGCTCACACGGGTGCGCCGTACATGGCCATAGAACGGATCACCCCCGCATACAGCCGTCGGCCCTCGAAGCTGGGTCCGCCCACGTTCGGCATGAGCCGCGAAAGGGCGGACGCCGCGCCGACCAGCCGGGGAGCAATTCGGCGAAAATGCTCCCGGAACCACCATCGCCCGTCGAGCACCAGACCCAAGTACAAGTTCATATGGGCCTGGATGCTGATGTGGACGGAGTTGACGACTAGCGAGACGCCGATTGGCGGCCTTACGCGTGGCCCATGGAACAATAGGGCCTCCGTCTTATTTAGGGCCACCCTGAGCCCCAGCGCCTCGATTCGCCCGACCATCTCCTCGGTGCCGAGAGTGGCCAGGCTCGCCGCCTCTTCGAGTGTCCTGCCCCGGGCTGTGACGAGCGTATCGTCAGCGTAGCATATCACGCTCAGCCCGGGGGGGGAGACTTCCTCTCAACGCCCAGTCGTACCCGATGTCCCACAGAGTCGGCCCCAGAACCGACCCCTGTGGAACGCCGCACGACATGGACGTCCGCACAATGTCCCCTGCGGGACTCGCGCAGAGGACACTGCGCCCCTCCAAATAGTCCGCCACCAGCCACCTCAGGTACAAGGGCACCCCATGAAATCGGAGCGCCTCCCTGATGCAGCTGAATGGCAGACTATTGAAGGCGTTGGCGATGTCCAGCGACACCGCCAACAGCACTCCCCCGCCGGTGACAGCCTCCGCGGCCGTCTGCCTCAGTCGTAGCAGGGCCCCGATGGTCGAACGCCCCCTTCTAAAACCGAATTGAGCGTCCGACAGATCGGGCCCCACCTCCTCCAGGTGCTGGACGATGCGGGCAGCGAGGATGCGCTCCAGCAGCTTACCCACATCGTCGAGGAGCACGATGGGCCTGTAGGCCGCCGGCGAATCCGGGGGCCGTCCCGGCTTTGGCAGGAGAACCAACGTCCCCTCCTTCCAGCACTCAGGGAACCGTCCAGACGCCAAACAGGCGTTGTACAGCTGCCTGAGGCGAGGCTCGAGGTGCTCGAGGAGCGACGTCAGCACCCGGACTGGTATTCCGTCCGGGCCGGGGGCCGTGGTCGCGGCACGAATCCGCGCCACAGCTGCTCCCACTTCCGTCTCCGTCACGGGCGGAACACTCTCGTCGTCAGCCTCCCGGTCTTGTTCTGGCGAGGCCATGACCGGGGGCGTGTGTTCCGACTGCCGTGGAAACAGCTCCTCGACCACCCTACAGAGGAAGTCGGGCTGGAGGGTCTCGGTGAGGGGGGGGGCCCTGCGCGCGAAGCTTGTTCAGCGACGCGCGATACGGGCGACCCCAGAGGTCACGGTCGAGACCGTCCAGCATCTCCTGCCAACTCGCATCCTTGGCGGCTCGGATGGCCAGCCGAAAAGCCGTCCGCGCATCGCGGTACGCCTCGTACAGCTGGCCCTCCCGCTCAGCCAGACGTCAACCCTCCTTGTGAATGAAATTGTTGACCAAACGGCATCAGATGGAGTTGGCCCAGGTCGTTATAAGGCTCTTAGTCGTCTTTTACGACATCCACGAGCAAAGTAAGGGTTGGTAGTATTCGTAGCCGCTACCATACAGCAACAGCATCCAACAGCTTCCTGTGACTGTAATAATAATTAATTATTTTGTCACAAAAATTATAACACTTAATTATTTCTTGAAAGATAAGCTAATAAAAAATGTCGCGCGTGGTTATATACGGCTTTTTCTTTTGTTTATTTTTTTTTTATAGCCTTCATTGGTTACAGCTTAAGAAATGATTTTCGATGTTTACACGAATATTACATTTATGAAATAATACTACTTACACGGATTTAATCGCGTTTATTATGGTAGCACCACGCTGTTGACAGTTTTCTATCTATAACCGCGGGCCGGTCCGTCCGTGGTAGTACCACACTGAGCAGAAGATCGACGCCTGAGCAATGGCAAAGTGCTGATGTGCTTCGTTCGGTGAGCTAGAGAGCCGGAAGCCCAACTGGGTGAGTTTGTATTGGTAGGCAACGGGCCTAGCTATACTCCTGGTAATGCCAAAGGTCCATGGCCGGCAGTGACACTTACCATCAGGTGTGCTGCCTGCTCGTTTGCCACCAAAACCAAAGAAAAAAAAAGATTATATTTATTTTTTACTTTATCGAGACGTTTAAACCTTTCAGCGTCCATTGTCACTTTAAGACCAAAATGTTTCACGTCCAAGAAATCACTGTAATTAGAGAGGTTTTAATCTATCCGCTACAGAAGCAAAAATCAAATACAAATCCATAAAAATGTTTTATTTCATACTGCTTAGAAATGCAATAAATCTGTATTGCAAAATTCAGCTAGATCTCTACCGGGAGAAAGCGCAACATCGTTTAAATCGCCAACTTGATGATAGCAGCTACTTTTGCCACCACTTGCCAGTTTAGCAGTTATAGAGTTATTTATTAACAATAAAAATATTTTAACTGCTATTTGCTAAACTTGGCGATTATAGCTTTAATTATTTATCGACAATAAAAACGTACAGTTTCTAAAATACAGGTAAGAAAACTAAATATACTGAGCAATAGCGACTGCACAGATGGCGTAGTGGTTAAGATACCGACCTTCTGTGCCAGTGCCGTGGGTTCGATTCCCACGCAGGACAATACTTTGTGTGATCCACAAAGTGTTGTTCTGAGTCTGGGTGTAATTTGTCTGCGTTAATTGCATGTTTGTAAAGTCCCCCGCAATACAAGGTTTATTTCCTTAGTGCAGGGTGGTGTGTAAAAAAAAAAAAAAAAAAAATAGTTAAACCAGTTATCTATCTTTATGACATACTAGCTTCTGTCCGCGACTTCGTTCGCGTGGAATAATTACTTAATTGTTCGAAGTCACGGGTTAAAGTTAGTGTTAGCCCAAAGTAACTATTCCATGCAGACGAAGTCGGAAACAGAAGTTAGTCATAAATACGCGCGCAGTACTTGTTTATTATTTTGCTGCGATGTTATTTTAAAACTACGATATCGCCTAAGATGTTCAATGAAATCAAATTTAAAGGCCAATTTTGTTTTAAATTAAATACCTGTGATGAATGACATATTTATTTGGTTAAAGATCAATATCATGTTTATAAAAACACCTTCGTAAATATCGCATTATTTTAGAATAAATTTGATTAGCATAAAAAAGGTTATAATAAGCCAACCCTTGGAGATAAACATTACTGTCGCGGATTATTTTTTAAACTTTAAACGAGAAATAATTCTGTCACACATGATTTTTACGAATCTTTAACCGTTTACGCAGCGCACGCTGCGGAAGCTCTCAAAAGGAAAATAAAACGCCCGATTTTGTAACATTCTTCATTGGTATTCTGCTCTTACTGAACTTAGTGTAATGATATATAACCTAGTACAGCCTTTCTCGATAAATTGGCTATACAACACTGAAAGAATTTCAAGACACACAACAAATCAGACCAGTAGTTAGTGAGATTAGCGCGTTCAAACAAACAAATAAACTCCTCAACTTTATAATATTAGTATATCTGGATGCTCTATAAGTTTGGCTTGATTCCGATTTTTTTTAAATTGTCTTTTGGAAAATATATTTAGATATTAAAAAAATATTCATGAAATAGATATATGTATGTATAATGAAAAAATTATAAAAGGGCAATTAATAAGTATCTGAACCGCTACGTCATCATCTGTGCAGTCCTTTAATTTACGGTCGTATTCTAATTATATTTTTTCAATCTGCGAGAACACTGATAAAACGATGTTTCTATAACATCATTCTCCTAGTCTTAACCCAATTACTTGGGGTCGATACAATATGTACCTACTCTCCTGTTCTTACTTTTTCTCCATGTGCGCCAGTAACACTTACCATCAGGTGTGCCGTTTGCTCGTTTGCCACCAAAAGCAATAAAAAAAATCTATTTTAATCATTTTTTATCATCATTTCAGCCTATCGCCGTCTACTGCTGGACGTAGGCTTCCCTCATGTTACGCCACAGAATAAGGTCCTGTGACGCCTACATCCAACGACGCCCATCAACCTTCACCAGGTCGTCTGACCACCTAGTGAGTGCGTCCTACACTGCGTCCGGTACGTGGTCGCCACTCTAGTACCTTTCTTCCCCAGCCACCGAAGTCAAAGATCGGGTACCGGTGGCCCGTTCGCACGGCGAAGAGAGGTGTTTGCAGGGTGGGTCCATGGGGTTGCGTGCCACCTCTTCTGTCGCCCCGGACGATTTGTCGGGGCGCGACCACATCCATGGTCTACCTTGCAAAAAAAAAAAAAAGTACCTTACTTCCCCAGCGGTTGTCGGTTCTTCGAGCGATATGGCCTGCCCATTGTCACTTCAGCGTGCTAATTCTTCGTGCTATGTCGGTTACACACGTTCTTCTGCGGATTGCCGTATTTTGGATTCTATCTCGCAGAGAAATCCCGAGCCTAGCCCGCTCATAGCACGCTGAACGACTTTGAGCTTAGTTATGAGGCTTACATTTAGGGACCAAATTTTAACTGTAACTAAATAATAGAGGAAGCATTTATAAACCGTAAAGTAAACAAATATTGTACAAAATAATTACACTTTCTTCTTCAAGTAATGCCGGCAGAAGAATACAATTCACCAACCCATATCTTGCCCGTCGTTGTCGTACACGACTAAATCTAATCTGTGCAAGAGAAGAAAAACTTAAAATGAAACCCTGTACAGATCCTTCTGACTAGCGTGGTATATTCCCTATTTTGGTTCCCTCCTCCCGACTAGAAAAAAAGTATGGTTTAACCAGATCATGTATCTGGACCAGATCAGGACAGAATGAGGCATGCCGGATCCGGCAAACCCTATTAGGACCAGGTCTGGTCCTGATCAGGATAGCCTGATGTGAAATATCATCAAGTATGGTAAGGCATACCGGATCAAGGCCAGATCAGGACCAAATAAGGATAGCCTGATGTGAAATATCATCAAGTATGGTAAGGCATACCGGATCAGGACCAGGTCAGGACTAAATAAGGATAGCCTGATGTGAAATATCATCAAGTATGGTAAGGCATACCGGATCAGGACCAGATCAGGACCAAATAAGGATAGCCTGATGTGAAATATCATCAAGTAAGGCATACCGGATCAGGACTAGATCAGGACCAAATACGGATAGCCTGATGTGAAATATCATCAAGTATGGTAAGGCATATCGAATCAGGACCAAGTCTGGACCAAATAGGGACAGCCTGATGTAAAATATAATCTAGTATAAGTATATCAGGACAAGAAACAGTTTTCGTAACACAAAAAAATATTATGGGTTTGTAATTAATTAATTCGTATGGTGACGGAGTAAGAATACAATTCACCACCCCCTATCTTATCCCTGGGTGATCGTAAGTGACGACTAAGGAATATAAAATGCATATAACATCTATGCAAGAGAAAGAAAACTCAAAACAACACTATACCAACACATCTGACCAGCGTGGTATAGTAGGTTAATTTCGCTACCATAACGGAGGCCCGAGCCCAATAGTGGGACATATATGAGCTGTGATGATGATGATGATGAATAAATTAATATATATATTGTAGGATAGTCGGACTACGAAGGTTTAATTGTAGTTTCTTTAACACCCTTTGAGTACGGAATTCTAATAACCAAAGTCGATTTGCCGCGCATGCCCATACAAATAAATTCTCATTATGAAAGCTAATATATTGGTCTCCATACATAGACTAATATAAGCATGCCAAGGATTGCTTAACGTACTATAGAATAAATCTGATGTGTGCCATTTACTTGTGTAATAAATACATATATATATATTTTTAACAATACTTAGATTTTACTTACTTTAGTGGTATGACTACACTGTTGATAGTTTCCTGTCTACAGTTGCGGGCCCGTCTGTCCGGGGTAGTACCACACTCTAGTAGAAGATCGACGTCTGAGTAATGGCAATGTGCTATTGCGCTTCGTTCGGTGAACGAGAGAAAAGCCTAACCGGGTGGGCTTGGCGTTTATATTGGTAGACAACGGCCTAAGATAGCGGCCCTTGACATTGCAAAGGTCCAGGGGCGGCAATAACACTTACCATCAGGTGTGCTGCTTGCTCGTTTGCCACCATAAGCAATAAAAAAAACCCTGTACTAAGAATATAATCCTTATATTACACTTAACAAACAAATATTCCAAAGACATTAATTACACTCAAATTAAAAACAACAAACTATTGTTCTATTTAGAAATCAAACCCGTGACATTTGGCACGTTAGAACATTATCAATCATATATTTTTTGTTAATATGTTATGTTGTCATCATTCAGCCTTTTACCATCCATCGCTGGACTTAGGCATCGTCCATAAATGAGGAAATAGTGGTGTAATCGCCACGCTTGGCATATGGGTTGGTGAATGCAGTAAAATGTTATATGTTTACTAGAGCAGAGATTACACTCTTCTAGCGAGATCGTTAGCCACCTTTTATGAGTTATGGATAAATACGGGCTGGCGATTATAGTATTCCAGACACCACGTGGGGATATTATATTTTATTGTAATTAAAAATATATTAGATATATTATTTTTATATCCGTGTGATGACGGAGTAAGTATATAATTCACCACCCGTCATCTTGCCCGTGGGTGATCGTAGGAGACGACTAATGGATATGAGACGCATATAACATCTATGCAGGAGAAGGTACACTCGAAATAAAACCCTATACCAACACGTCCGACCAGTATGGTATAAGTAGGTCAATTTCCTTCCCAATATGGAGGTAGCTCGAGCCCAACAGTGGAACGTATATGAGTTGACATAATGATATTATTTTGTAGACAAAAATTTAATATAAAAACTTGCATAAAAAAGAAATTTAGATTGGTCGTCTTACTTAGTAGATATTCGTTTACGATAGTTTATTAAAATCAGTTATATAATAAACATAAAAATACTTACACAATTATATTTCATCCGCATTTTTGCATCCTTCCTCGTAAATCATTTTACAAAAAAAAAACACAATACAAAGTAATTAATAATTTTTTACAATAAAATTGCTAAGTTGCGATTTACAAAAGACTTGGACAATAAGGAAGAATTCGAATTTCTTCTTCTTCTTTTTATGTATTGGCAATCAGCTACTTATACGAGCCATTTTTGCCAGTGTCGAGTTATAATTATCTTCACGTTCTTAATCTCTTCAAGTTAGTCATTGTCTGTCAGTCAGTCGAATTGTCGCCATCAACACTGCTATGGTGACACTGTTAATGGTATGTTGTAGGAATTTTGATCGAAAACGAAAACGTTGTAAAGCACTTTTATATGATATTCACTACATCCCAGCTGTTCTGTCACATCATATTACATAAAACACCATAAAAATTATCTAATATAACACGTTAAAACACTAAGATATCGAATATAATACAAGAGCACAACATGACGTTTTAGATTCCCGCCAAAAGTCCGAATTCGAATTTAACACATTCGAACGTATTTTTTTTTAAACTCGCGTCGGATAGTGCGGGGAAAGCGGTTTGCGTGTCGATTTCTCCGTTGAGTTAACACAGACTGACTACAAGGAGTGCCATTACGAAACCCCTCTCTCATCTAGTGATGTTACGTACCTACTATTGTTTTTTTGTTGCATCCATTCAAACGGTCATTAAAAAAATTACGTCTCATAATTAATAATTATACACATAACACACACAACACACACACATAACTGTACTAGAAAAATAAATAATGCAATCATTTGATGTAATATAATTTATATTTAATATAATATAGGTAATTGTTTTAATTTTTTTAATCGATAGTTGATTTAATTGATATAAGTAACAACACTAGTGCTTATTTAATTTGGTGCCAGTGTCAAATATTTTTTATTATGTAAAACCGTAACCTCATAATTTTGCACAACGTGAGGCCTAAATGACATAACTGAGAATTTGTAAACTATAGATTAAACGTGTTTTGTGATCCGAATGAGAAAGTAGCAATGTGAGGTCTTGAATTTATTACTGCGTATTCCATTGCAATATTATCATGACAGACTGTTAATAGGCTATATCGAAATAACGCAATGAAATGAATATACAGACAGCGTAGTGATATAGTGACTTTGACGTGGATTGTGTTCGTTTCGCGCGCTTTTCATCTGAATTTAGATCTTGTTTTTTAATAAAAAATACCATGCACTAAGGAAATTTTCTTTTGAGTTTAAACGTATGATATATATATACATATATATATATATATATATATATATATATATATATATACATATACAGGTTGCCGATTTAATTAGTAGAATCCTTGAAAGGGGTGTATCAGACCATGATACACTATCCAAATCAGTAAAAAAACAGTACCTAAGTTTTGATTAAATTGTACACTCGTACTATAAAAATTCGATGTAGGCATATAGTCATGCGTGTGACACTGAACTAGTAGACAAATAGTCCCGCTCGCGCTACGCCCACCGCCGCACACTGGGTCGAAATGTACCTACAGGTCAATGTACGGTGACAAACCTACTGTTTTGATAAGAAACAAATCACTTTATCTCGGGACTGGACAGAGCTAGGAGTCTGCAACTAACTTTAATGTTTTTTATGACGTCATTCCTACACCTAGTTTAAGTTATTTTAGTAATAAAATCGGCACCCTGTATATATATATATATATATATATATATATATATATATATATATATATATATATATATGTATATATATATATATATATATATATATATATATATATATATATATATATATATATATATATATATATATGTATATATATGTATATATGTTGTAATAGAAAATACCATGCATTAAGTAAATCATATTTTTATTACGGGGACTAAACATATATGTTTCTCATTCCTGTTCACCTTAGACGTTGTCCTTTCAGGATATGATACTGGATGTCGTACTATAAGTGGTGGTCCATCAGCGGCCTTAATTAAGGCCCATGGACTAAGATTCTCCCTGATTTTCGAAGGACCTACTGAAATTATTGATATGTTTGAAAGACCTGCACTAAGGCAATAATCTTTGTATTATAAGGATCAAACAAACTTACATTCCACGGACACAAAATACACCCCAGATTCAAAACAACAAATTGTCGATCGCACAAAGTATTGTCCTACGCGAGTATCGAACATCTAACACTTGTTTAAATTACTGAAATTTAGCATTTAATATGCTTAATTATTTATAAAAACCCGATAACGAAGCGAAAAATGATGTCACAAGCGGGATTCGAACCCGCGCCTATTGGGATTCCGGCCCGGCCACTATTTCACAGTGGTTACCAATAGTTCACAGTGGTGTAGTGGCAGCACGATTGGGCCGGAATCCCAATAGGTGCGGGTTCGAATCCCGCTTGTGACATCATTTTCGCTTCGTTATCGGGTTTTATATATCTGACACTTAGCTTGGCAGATTCTTATCTTAACCACTACGCCATCTATGTAATCACAAAATAATTACAAAGCACAGGACCGCACTTTGTGGCAAAAGGAAGGCGGCCTACATCCAGTAGTAGATGACAAAAGACTGAATGATGGGTAAACAATTAATATGTGTATTAACCGGACTACGACTTTGTGTCTACCGGTCCGTCCGGGGTAGTACCACATTCTCGTAGAAGATCGACGTCTGAGCAATGGCAATATGCTGTTCTGTTCGTTCGGCGAACGAGAGAGCCGGAAGCCCAACTAGGTGGGTTTGGAGATTGTAATGGTTGGCAGTGGCCGAGCTATAGCCTTGGTTATAGCAAAGATCCATGGGCGGCAGAGACATTTTCCATCAGGTGTGCTGCTTGCTCGTTTTCCACCATAAGCAATAAAAAAAACCGTGTCGTTGGTCACTGGTATTAACACGTTTGCCAATTAGCTAAATAGTCACATCGAAGTTGTAATTCTACCATGTCAAGATTTTTTTCTTATTACTTATGGTGGCAATACCAACCAAAAAAAGTTGAGTTTTAGGGTCTCTCGCTCACCAAACCAAATGCAACAGCATATTGCTACCGCTTAGACGTCGATTTGCTGCGAGAGTGTAGTACTGCATCAGACGGACCGGTAGACACAAAATTGTCAACAGCATAGCCCTATCACTACTAAAATTGATTTTTATCTCTAAGAAAATTAACATGAAGATATCACTTCAGACTATTTGACCTCAAACTAAATATTACATTTATTATGTGGTGAAAAAGTAAAAACACTATTCGCGATCTTCTATCTTGTCCGTGAGTATCGTAAAATTCGACTCAACATCATCATCATCACAGCCCATAAATATCGCACTGTTGGGCTCGGGCCTCCTCCGTAATGGGAAGGAAATTAACCTACTATACCGCGCTGGTCAGACGTGTTGGTATAGGGTTTTGTTTCGAGTTTTTCTTCTCTCGTATAGATGTTATATGCGTTTTATATTCCTTAGTCGTCTCGTATGATCACCCACGGGCAAGATATGGGGTGGTGAATAGTATTCTTACTTCGTCACCACACGGAAGAATTTAATTCGACTAATTGATCGACATATATATACCACGTCCATGCAAGAGGAGGAAAACTCAAAATAAAACCCTAAACCAACCTCTCACCAGCATAGTACCATGGGTCAATACTCTTCTTATTGCGGCTTGAGCCCAGTAGTGGGACGTATATAATCTGATAATGAAATAATAAACAAAAAAAAAAGTTTTCATAATCTTACAAATACTGAATAACAATTAAATTTTGAATAACAAATTACAAATACATTTTATTGTGCTTAATAAATACGAAATAATAAAATTTTACAAATACAAATATATTTTAATAAATTAATTATAAATTGAATTAAAATTTATGCATTAATTAAAAAGTCATTTTCCTTTATCACAATAAAGCACATTATTTACTTTGAAACTGTAACTATTTTTTTATAGCTTGTGTAATAATTTAAAAAAACGTTTTTAGTTAAAGAGTGAACTCTTGACGTGCTATGGACATGTGATGAGACGGGTCCACGAGGGATCCACGAGTATGATAGTGGGTGGTTAATTGTATTCTTACTCCGTCATCACACGGAAAAGGAACAGGAACTACCTAACTGCCTGTGAAATCTACTTTATCAATAAAATTATATCATTATGTAGCGTAAAATATAACTGCAGGGATAATATAATAAATACATGTATACACGTTTATTTAATTAATATTATTATTTTATAGATTAAAGCCATTTTAAAGCATCCATAAAATAAAATAATTATAATATTTTTTAATTAACAATTATGACGGTATTTAGCTGTATGGTAGCGGCTAAGAATACTACCAACCCTTACTTTGCTCGTAGATGTCGTAAAAGACGACTTATGACGACCTGGGCCAACTCCATCTGATGCCGTTTGGTCAACAATTACATTCCCAAGGAGGGTTGACGTCTGGCAGGCGGCCGGTCGTAAAACTATTGCCAATAACTTTTACAATATGTACTATGAAAGAAGAGTACATATTGTATCGACCTCAAGTAATTGGGATAAGAGTAAGAGAATGATGATGAATTACGATGGAATTAAATACGTAAGACTTTTATTGGCTTATATCTCTTTCTTTTCTTTCTTGATATTTTTAAAGATAACACTTTGCACTAAGGAAATAATCCTTGTATTGCGGTGAGACTTTCGCGCCCCGTGGTCCGGACGGGCGACAGAAGAGGCGGCGCGCGACTCCATAGACCTACCCTGCAAGCACCTCGCTTCGCTGTGTAAGCGGGCCACCGGTACCCGAACTTTGTCTTCAGTGGCATGCAAATTACACCCAGAATTAGAACAATCATGTGTGAATTGCACAAAGTATTCTGCTACGTGGGATTCGAGCCCGCGGCACTGGCACGATGGGTCAGTCCGTTCGTCGATCTTAACCCCGTACCGCCTCCGCCATCTGTGCAGTCAATTATGCATGAATTTTCTTCTTCTTATTTTTATGTATTGGCAATCAGCTACTTAAATGAGCCATTGTTGCCAGTGTCGAGTTATAATTATCTTCAAGTTTTTAGTGTCTTCAGATTAGTCATTGTCCGTAAGTAAGTCAAATTGTCGCCATCAACAGTGCTATGGCCACACTGTTAATGGTATCTTGTGAGAATATTGATGAAAAACGTAAACGTTGTAAAGCACTTTTATATGATATTCACTACATCTCAGCAGTTCCGTCGCATCACATTACATAAAATGCCATCAAAATTATATAATATAACACATTAAAACACTAAGATATCGAATATAATACAAGAGCACCACATGACGTTTTAGATTCCCGCCAAAAACTCTGCATGAATTTATTATAATGTAAATTATTGTAAATTGTTCTGAATGTGTGTGTAATATGTGCCCGTTAATTATGTTTGTAAAATGCCCGCATTACAAGGATTTACTTACCTTTTTTATTTATTAACGGATATTGATACAAGTCCTTTAAGCCTATCTTATTTACATGGATAATTTACTTAGTGAAGGGTGTTGCATTTAAAAAAACAGAGGTTATTATAACGTTGTAAATATATTAAATATGTATATTAAAATAATAACTGCATTTTGCTTTGCCTTTGATAATTAAGAAATATCGCATACGTCGCGACTTCGCACTGATCCAATTTATAATTAATTAATCCAATATGATTCATAATTATTTATAATTAGTGAAATGTAAAAAAAAAACCTTTTTCCATATTAGTAGAATACCATACAAATATTTCGACCTTTCTCAAAAAGAAAGAATAACCTGTCAAAAGCAATGCATCTTTCGCATACATTTTTTTTAACGTATATTGCAAAACAAAGTTATAAACCTAGATATTTTATCGCATGAGTGAGCATTCATAGTATAATTGAAAGCAATATTCATAGTATCAGTATGAATATCGAAATGTCAGCATTTGTACTAACAAACAAAATTTAAAACCTCGCGGCTTTTTTGGCATCGCTTAATTTCAGTTTCTTTATGAATGGCTTCTGTTGGCGTAATTTATTTTATTTCTTTGTTCATGTCTATCCATGTCGTGATTCACGCAATCCATCCATCTCAACTTTGGTCTTCCCTTAATCCCAAAGCCTTCGACATTCATATTTTCCTCGCAAACTTCTCTCGCAACATTACTTTCATTCCGTTTCATTCAGCGACGGATTAATGCTTAGGCCTGCGAAGCCCACGCTCAAGGCGCCAAATTTTAAATCGTTTTTTTTTTATTAACTGTAAGACCAAATATGTACGTTTCATTTTTGATCATAAAGTAACAAAATTAAAAAAGTAAAATTCTTTTATTAAAATGATTTGTCATGTAAGTACTGAAATTTAAAATATCTCACAAATTGATAATAAAAAGTTTTCGTTAAGGAATTTTTATATGTATAAGGGAGTTCTATCAAGTTGGGTCACAGAGCAAATACAAAGAGTTGGGTCTAGAGCGTCAGGCGTTCACTTTTTAACATTCCATCGCCGGTGTAATCTCATTCAACTATAACCTGAAAAAAAAAACATTTTTTTGGAGTTTATGACTTGGTTACTAAGACTTTTAAACCGAATCTTTGTTTATAAATTAACTTTATCTAAAGTGATCATCCGTTAGTAAGTGAAATCGTCGCCTTCTACAATGCCATAGTCATACTGTTAGAGATATCTTTTGGGAATTTTAGTGTAAAACGAAAACATATATAGGGCACTGTTATATGATATTCACCCCATCTCAGTACTTCCTGCGCTTCAGATTACATGTAATTCCACCAAAATTACTTAATATACCACGTTGAAATATTAAGATATTGAATATAATACAAGAGCACCACATGACACTTTTCCTTTCCCGCTAAAACTTAGTTTTTTTTTTATTTGCACAGTGTACTACACTACATCAGTCCAAATTCTTGTCCGGCCAAGGGCAAGACAGAACTTGAGATGGCCTTTGACGTAGTGTTTTATTTCTACGCCCATAGAAACGTAAAGGGTAGCACATTGTGTGTGCATTCAAGTGTAATACAAATAATGTCATTACCACTTATAGGTATAAATAAGTTGTTAACGAAAAAACCTGTAATCTGTCATTGTTGATCTCGTCCTGGTCGAGTCCACGTTAAAACATTTTTTGCAATTTAAACGTGAACAAAAAAATTGCAATGACTTCGCGTTTTATATTACAGATCAATATTTACGTACCTACTTCTGTAACTAGGCAATGCCTAAGAAAAGGCTACAGATATAACAAAACTGTATCTAATCTAGTCCTGGCTATCTGTCATTTTAATAATTCAGTACGCAAAAACTATTGGATGGAATTTAAAACAATTTTTGATTCGTTTCGTTCGCAGGGACGGATTTATGTCTGTCGGTGCCCCAGGCAAAGCGAGATATAGCGCCTGTTAAAGGTTTACCGTTCCTAAAATTTATAAATCCTAAATATTTTACCGCATTAGACCCAGAGTTCACGAGTCTAGGCATAAATCCATCAACTTCAGTGGCGGATTTGTGTTTCTCGTCTTATGCGAAAAAACTACCTTCTTAATCTTTTTATAGCTTTTTTTAATAGACTATGCCGTGCGGGGTGACGGAAAGGCGGCGTATAACCCCATAACTCACTGTATTCCCTCCCCATCACCATTTGATCAACCACTGGTACCACTTCGTTGACATCCGTGACCATCTTTCTACCTCTACTAAAATTTAGGGATCGCGTAACTTTTGACACTCCAAAAATTATATCGGACTAGTCATCTCAGAGTCACTTCCTATTATCATTATTCAACCTTTTGCTGTCCATTGCTGAATGTTCATTTACCCCATAGAAGTCCACATCGCGTAGTCCTATGCCATATCTAACGACTTTTTGAGACTTTAATCAAGTCATCGGAATACCTGGTGGAGAGCTAGCAAACTCTACATCGTTAAATATGTGGCCATCACTTGAGAACCTGTCCTCTGCAGTAGTTATTGGTTCATCAAGCAAAGTGGTTTGTCCATAACCACTTCAGTGTTCCACTTAACATCCGTTCTTCTATTGATTGTCGTGTTTTGCACCTTATCTCGTAGAGAATATATAGCCAGCTCCATAGCACCCTGAATGACTTTGAGACTAGTTAACCTTCACCAATTATATAGGAAATAGATTATATGACGAAGTATAGCTGTATATATGTATAAATCTCTCTCTCTGGTCTTTTTTTCGTTTGGTCTAGTCAAATTCCACCCAGCCTTTGAAATAGTCAGAAGGATTAGCACCTTAAAACCTGCCGAACCAAAAATCTCCAATTTATGGACAGGCTGCCGGGACTTTTGGGTAATCCTGTCGATCGTCGCAATTTATGCTTATCTCTTCGAGAACAAAAGTTTTATTATGTGTTATTTTTACTTTAATATTAATTTCAATAATTAGATTAGGTAGAGTTACAGTTTACAGAGTTTGACTGCACAACTGGTGTAGTGGCTAAGTGGTATCTTCCTGGATTCGATTCTTTTTTGTACAATCCACATATTATTGCTCTGAAACTGGTGTTTATTTGGGACACAATGTCCTTTGACTGTATACTTCTAAACTCCTACGCAAGTTTTATTTCGCTAATACATAGTGTTGTCCTTTAAAAAAATACTTTATTAGGACCGAATGTATGAGTAATGAGTTAATGACTCATTTAAAATTTCTACATTCTTCAACTTACACATCCAAACAATAAACGATTGCAAACTTCTTTCATTCTCTACCTATTGCTTTAACGAAACCACATGAGATATCTATATATTATACTTCATACTTACTTTGTAATTTGTGCTATCAACGTCCACCGTTGGACATAGATGTTTATGGTAGAATCTATCTGTCACTTCTTCTTTTCGCTGAATTGAACGTGCTTACGATAAGGCAATTATACGTGCTTCTGTCTATACTGCGAAAACATTCATTACGCCCTCCTAATCTTCCCAATAGTAGACTTAAGTACCTACCGGGTGTTTGCTATAGAACGGCATAGGACTACATTTGTCCAGCGACAATATTAAATTACTAGTGCAAAAATATATAATGCTCTAAATAAAAAATTAAATTTATATAATGAACTAAAATTATTATGTAAAAAAACTGTTACAGACTATCTGCAAACATTGGGGTATAGCGAAACTGAAAATCTTGTAACAAATTCTCATTAATTATTTCAATTAGTTTTGACTCTCAATTCGTAAGTACTGCATTCACTCACACATAACTTCATACACATTCAACACCATTTTCACACAATACATGTACACACCTTCCACTTTATAACACTCACGTTATGTTCCTATTTTCTTTTTTTTCTTTTATTCCATTGTTTTATTTTTGTATTATTTTTGCTATAATATTATAAATAACATCACAATCGAAACAAAGGTATTTTCATGTTTTTGTTACGGCGGAATACTGATTCCTAAAACACAGGGATTAAACCTAGTTTAGGATTCAAGGATCATATTTCATTATTTACTAAACCTCATTTGTAATTTATTATAACTGATTACGAATTGTTGTTGGTTGTGCAATAAAGAATTATTATTATTATTAAATAATAATAATAATTCTTATTTGTATATTATTATTATTATTACTTCGACAGGACATCCGGCGGTGGAGACAGCAAACGTCAGGCACAGATAAAAAAGCATCGCCCAACTAGAGATAGAATATGTTGGTTATGTTTATAATAATTAAAGCTAATGATAATAAATAAATATAGTAACAGAAAGTATATGTTTCAATATGGAGACAACACAACTAAACAATAGGTCTTCACATTAAAATGATATAATACCATAATTGAGAGCCCTTAGCGAGCAGATTGGTACTCGCAATTGATGTTATAGAGACAGGATGCCTTCTTGCTATTAGTATAACTCGCCAAGACACTAATTACTAAACTTTAGCAACAACATGACATTTTTACGGTCGCGCCAAAAAAATAACAATGAACTTGCTGCATTATAGAGTAGGTACCTACACCAGTTTTTTGTTGTATTTACTACGAACTCTTTGGCGGGAATATGAAAAAGTCATGTGGCGCTCGCTGAAATACATATCTATTTTTTTTAATGTTTTTATAGTTTTATCAAATAATTTTGTTAGTATTATACTACATATATCTAAAGATAATAAATAATAATCGTTGCCTCACGTGATCAGAAGGCTGGCCTATATTATGCACAAAAGGTTAGCATTTAAACGTGGTAATGCTGCCATCCTTCTGGGCACATTACCAGTGGACAGTGATGCGGAGGAATTTTTCGATGCCTGATTGCGCTTTTTGTTTTTTATTCTCTATTATACTTTTATTTTATTTTTATCTGTAAATATTTTAATTTAAAACTTAGCTTTAAATGTACATCATCATCATCATCATCACAGCCCATATATGTCCCACTGTTAAGCTCGGGCCTCCTCCGTAATGGGAGGGAAATTAACCTACTATACCGCGCTGGTCAGACGTGTTGGTATAGGGTTTTGTTTCGAGTTTTCCTTCTCTTGCATAGATGTTATATGCGTTTTATATTCCTTAGTCGTCTCGTACGATCACCCACGGGTAAGATATGGGGTGGTGAATAGTATTCTTACTCCGTCACCACACGGAAAATTAAATTCGACTATGCAAGAGAAGGAAAACTCAAAATAAAACCTATAATTTTAGGTATATTGTAGGCATATTATATTTGTAATAATGTAAAATAGGGGGTGGTGAATTTTATTCTTACTCCGTCCTCACAAGGAACGTTTCCACGTAATAGTACCTAAGTGGGTTCATTGGTTCTAGTTCTATAATTCGTAAAGCCAAGACGTTTGTGGAATATATATATCTATGGCTGGTCTACGAATATAAATGAAAACAGTAATAAATGATTAAAAGTTTATTTGAGCAATGAACATAATAGTTATTGCATCATCGTTGAGTTACTAAGGAATCAATTTTATGTCTATTGTTATTAAACAAAACGTTAACAAAAATGTGAGTAAGGAAGTCATTTTAGCAATATTATACACCCGATTGTTCAAGGGCAAAACGTTTAGAAATGTAATAAAATATTATATAAAACGTCTCGCTCAACACGTGGTTTTATTTTCTGTTCAGTGTTCAGTAGGTCATTCAAATTATAATACCATTTAGTTTTTAAGTGATTTATAATCAATTGTATTTTTTTTTTGTGTGATTTTTAATGTCATTCTGGTATTTTAAGTCAAAAAGTTCAATCAAATTATATTGATTTATCCAAATTCTATAAATACATGGTTTAATGTCAAATTTCGAATAGGGTATTAAATTTGTTTAGAAATAAATATATTTATCATCGCAACAGATTGAAAATACAATCATCATCATCACTATCATCACAGCCCTTAAATGTCCCACTGTTGGGCTCGGGCCTCCTCCGTAATGGGAGGGAAATTAACTTACTATACCACGCTGGTCAGACGTGTTGGTATAGGGTTTTGTTCTGAGTTTTCCTTCTCTCGCATAGATGTTATATGCGTTTTATATCCCTTAGTCGTCTCGTACGATCACCCACAGGTTAGATATGGGGTGGTGAATAGTATTCTTACTCCGTCACCACACAGAAGAATCTTTACTTATTCTTCATTAATTTTAGTTGTTATATTACTTCTATTACGTATATTTCAGCAACACGCCTGTAAATTTCAGAGAATGAATATGTTTGTGCAATGAATTACGAGTATATTCCAGAACGATTAGATTATTAAGATGATTTCTAATAGTGGTAGTGGACCAATCTATTGTCAGTTTTCTATCTACAACTGCAGGCCGGTCCGTCCGGGGTAGTACCATACTCCTGCAGAAAATCGAAGCCTGATCAGTAGCAACGTGCTATTGTGCTTCGTTTGGCGAGAAAACCGGCAGCTCAATTTTCTAGGTTGGGCAAATACAATATCGTATCGTTATTTTTACATGTCATCACCGGTGAAAGGCTCACACCAAAAGAACCATCAGCAGTCCGCCGGCAAAGTTATATCAAATAGAAACACTAAACCACATTCTATGGATGGTACATTAAATATCAGTACCTACGGGAGACTTGTGCCCAAGAATGGATTTCGACAAGCTGAAGAAGACATATTTAATATATGGTTAAATATGGAATTATTACATGTCTATTGAGGCAGTAGACATGAAATAATTCTATATTTAACCATACATATATTAATACTTTTAGACTGACCCAAGACCTGCCCTCATAATGGAGTCTAGGGTGATAGAGCCGCCAACTATCTGGTATAAAACTTTATATCTGGTTTAATAAGAATTTATTATTCTTTCACTTTTTGGAATTATATGCACAAAACTGAACTGATGACGGATTTACTTCATCATCATCATCATCATTTCAGCCCATCGCCGTCCACTGCTGGACGTAGGCCTTCCTCATGGTACGTCACAGAGTGCGGATCCTGTGCCGTCTGCATCCATCGACGCCAAGCAACTTTCACCAGGTCGTCTGTCCACCTACTTATTTTTCTATAAAAATCCATCATTAATTTCAATAGGTGTTTCAGAAAACAGGTGAAGCCTTTCGTTATCATAACATTGCGGAAGGCGAACATCCATATGTACGCTGAGATGCCTTAGCGTAAGCCAAAGAGTTACCTACTAGGAGCGCCACTGATGTTAGATACCCATGGCAAGCGGGTTAGATACCCAACACAACAGATATATTAGATGTACTATTTGAATCCAACTTATTAAACGCTGTTCTGCACAAATCTAAAAAAATAAAATATAGAATTCCTCCAATCGATCGCAGCACCTACCGGGTTCAGTCGTTAATTAAAATGTTTCTTGAATCGAACAAATCGCACATAAAATATGCTAAGACTGCAGTCTCATGCATGCATAATGAGAAAAGAAAACAAAAATAATCTATTGATCCGATCGCTAGCAAAATTTCAGGTCAACTTTCAAACAAAGAAAATTATTAATATCGATCCATTCGTTTTGAAGCTACAATGTCACAGACGGACACACAGATAGAAAGATACGTTAAACGGGAAACATCTCTCTTTTTACCCGACTGCAAAGGAGTGGTATTGTGTTTAACAGTCTATGTATGTATGTATGTTTGTATGTTCCTTTGAAGCACTATATATACCAAACGCCTTGGCCGATTTTTATGATTCGCACGTCAATCGATTCCTCTTAATCCGGCGAGTGTCACTAAAGATATGACGTTATTGAAAATTTAATATGGCGACTACCGGACGCCATATTGTGAAAAAAAAAAAATTAAAGTTAACAAACTATATCGAGTGGGGTATCGTTAAATAGCTATTTAAAAATCATTTATAGTTTTTTCTCAACATTTTTCGATTTGACTGGCCGTTTAGGATCAACATCAATTTAAAGTTTCGTAACAAACTTTCTCACATATAGGTTTTTTAGACAGTAGAAATTTACGATGAAATGACGAAAAATTCATATAACTGGATGTGGATGGAGATATACTGAAGTATCTAGTACGTATATTGTCCAATGTACCATAGGTAGTCCTACCTAAAGTATCTAATGTCTGACGCGGTCGCCCATCTCCAATTTCTAACGATTTAGTACTCAACTTCAATCGAAAAACTATATATAGTTAGGTACTTACCTACTTATTAATAAATAAGATAACTATAGCTACTTAGGTATTTATAACTAAAAAGTATAAAATAAAAAAAAATGATTAAAAAATCAAAAAAACCGACTGCGTAAAAAGTCACGAAAACCACGTACATTAGAGATGGGCGTTTTCAGATTTTTACGCAAACCGATACAAATTCGATTTCTGATATTTAAATCGATTTTAAAAACCGATTTCAGAAATCGATTTCCAGAGCGGTTGACGGAGCGGGTTTACTTTAGTTTTGATCGATATTCGATGTTTTTAGTTATTTTAGCGTAGCAAACAAAACACGCAATCGAACGAACGCATTCAAATAATTTTTCTATAATTTCTTTGTTGATTGGATTTAGGTGTACGATTTTCCTTCATGCTTTATCTAGGCTTAACTAGAGTACTAGACTAGCAAAAATGTTTTGTTTTGGATATGATACAAAACTTTCTTGCGTATTTAAAAATCGTCATATTTACAATGATTTCATGATTATATTATATAATGTACATTTTTTTTGTATGGTTTTTTTTTATTAACCCCGATTACGAAGCGAAAATCTTACCTTTTTACATTAAATAGTTATTTCTTATTTATCATCAAATCGTATGTATGATACTAACATACGTTAGTATAGTATTGAATCGTAAAATACCTATCTAATTATATAGTTCACGAGATCACAAAAATAACATTACGCGCACACCGCACGTATTACCAAGGTCAAGTGTGCAAAAACTCTCCCATAATTCAAAAATCTATTTAACAAACACAAAACTTAAACTACTATCATTAAGTATTGTGTAATATTATCATGGAAGTAGTTACATTCTAATATAGATCTTATTCCCTGACTCTTGTAATTCTGTTTCGTTTCCATCTGCCATTCTGAGTTTCTTAGAAACCGCCAAATTCCAAAACAGATGACAATTCGCTTCATCTCTTTCAATGCACTAAACGATCGCTTAGTTAGAATGAAAGGAGGCGAATTTTAATGAAATTCGCTTTCTCTCATTCTGACTAAGCGATCGCTTAGCGGAGTGAAAGAGATAGTTAGTAAGTTTTCAAATATTGGTTTGGTTTGCAAAACTAGCAATAGAAAACGATTGCGCGATGATTAGATTTATTATTAGTTTGCGTTTTCGTCGTTTTGTTTTGATATGTGTTGATTTAGTTTCTGCTGAAATACGTTTTCTAAAATCAGTTTGTATAGTGTTGAATATCGATACGATACGATTTCTGACTGAAATCCGATTTCAGATTCGTTTTGATATATCGGACGCATACCTAACGTACATAATAAAAAAACTGAAAAGAAAAAAACAAGCACTTAGATGTCCGGTAGTCTAGAATTGAAAAATTAGATTTGCTGTCGAATAAAGGATCCCGACTGTTCAGTTGTCATGTTCTATTATTAAAATATATTTCATTTTCTTCAATAGTATTTAATCAATAATATATTATGGAATTCTAGACTACCGGACATCTAAGTGCTTGTTTTTTTCTTTTCAGTTTTTTTATTATGTACGTGGTTTTGGTGACTTTTTACGCAGTCGGTTTTTTTGATTTTTTAATCATTGCGTCTGTGGTTAAAATTATACATCAAGAAATCTATATGAAAACGTTTTAAATGGATTTTCATAAACTTTAAGTACATCCCTACTTCTGTGGAAACAAGAATTTCTCCAGTAACTTGAAGCGGTGAGAATGTAAGTAAAAACCTATATTTTTTCACCCGCATGGGGTATACCCCAATTATTACAAATTAACACAGCGCTACCTAGTTGTTGCCCGTGTAATTATAATGTACGTAGTTCTAGCACTAATAAATAGATGGCGTTGAACATCCAATATTTTGTATAATGCGCACAATAATGAATTATGCTTACAATTATTTCCGCGTGCCGATTTTAAATGTATAGTGTTGTTTTACCGATTTTTTTTGTATAAGTAATAGTCTGTGTAAGTAACCACCCGACCGCAGGAAGTCACGGAACCACATAACCCATCGAGACTGCCTGCACTTTTGAGGGGAAATAAAAATTCGAATTCAAACTTTACACAAACGGGATTAGTCCCTTGTCGACGAATTTTTCATATACGAAGCTCAATTCTCGTTTTCTTGAAGATTATCTCTAATTAAAGTTCTCGTACCGAACTCATATTTAGTAATTTTGTATCTATACTGTATACAGTTGACGTGTGGGATATCCTGCGCGACAGCCGATGTTGTGTGGATGGTCAAATACATGGGATGAGTGTCGACGGGCGTGGAGTTTGAACGAAATCTAAAATAGAGATTATCTCGAAGAAAACGAAAATTGCTTCTCAAGTTCGTACATACATATCATCACGCCATATCCCTTGCAGGGTAGGCAGAGAGAACAGAGTGCCAGAGAACTCTATCTTTGTATACTTCATTCGCTTCCTCAACATTCATAATTCTCTTCATACACGCTCGCCGATTTCGGAGACTCTTGACAGGGCCGGCTTTACCTATAGCGCAGAGGGTGCGGTGCACCCGGGTGTTAGGGGGCGCCGAGAGCCACTCGGGACACATAACCCATTCCATTTTGTTCACGCATTTGGATACAAGAGGGCGCCAGGTGATTGCTTGCACCCGGGCGCTACATTTGCTAGAGCCGCCCCTGACTCTTAACTCCACCTTCCTTCAGTACATGACCGATCTGGTCTAGGTAGGTTAGTCTCGGTCTCCCCCGGTACCTACATCCTTCCACTTTCGCATTGTATATCTTCTTAACCAGACGTTCGTTCGGCATTCTTTCCACATGTCCGAACCATCAGAGCATTCCCTTTCGCATCTTTACACCAATACTCTTTCATACCTACTCGCTCTCTTACGTCGTCGTTACGAATGCTGTCGGTCAGCCTAACTCCACAGATTTTCGGCAGAGATCGCATTTCGACCGCATTAATTTTACTTTCATACTCTTTTCTGCATACCCAACTCTCGCTTCCATACAATAATGTTGGGACAAGCACTGCGTTATGTATTGCTACACGTGCCTTCTGGTTGAGGTGGTGGCTGCCGAGAAGTTGCCCCAACGCTCCGTTCACTCTATTTCCGCATTCACTCTTCGCTCTATATCAGTGGTGTACCTTCCATCTCGGCTAAATCCACATCCAAGATATACAAATTCATCCACTTGCTCTAGTACATCATTACCTATTGTTACTCTTACATCTGTTCTGGCTTCACCTCTTTCAAAGACCATTATTTTGGTTTCGCTCACATTCACGCGTAGACCCCTTTTCTTACAATCTTCCTTTTCTTACAGTCATTGTGTCGACTAGGGTCGCAGGTCAGTCCAGTGCACTCAAGTTCGTAATCCAGTGCACTCAAGTTCGTAATCCAGTGCACTCAAGTTCGTAATCCAGTGCACTCAAGTTCGTAATCGAATCAATTTCTGAAAACAAATTTGTAGCTTATGACAGACTTGTATGCACCTGAATGCTTGAAATAAATCAATTTACAATTACATTATGTAATACAAGATCTGTCGAAAATTAGCAGAAGCTCCATGTTTATTTGGTCACAATGTATATGGGCTTTTCCTAGTAATGACCGATTATAGGTAATGATGACCTATACCAGGGGCCGGCAACCTACGGCTCGCGAGCCACATGCGGCTCTTTGGATGTAAAGTTGCGGCTCTTTAGTTCTATACGCAAAAAACAATATTTTATAAAGAAAATATTTAATTGTGGTTCTGAATTGATTAACGAGCATTAGGCACAAATTACTGTTGACAAAAAAATTGTGGCTCTTTGAAAACTTGAAAGGTTAACCTTTAAATTCTAATTTTTGGCTCTTCAGAGTCAAAAAGTTGCCGGCACCTGGCCTATACATACATATTTGGAATGGCCATTCAAACAGAATAAGATTTCTTTCTTATCTATATTAATCAAGTTCAGAGTAGAAGAGCTATGTCCAACAAGGAATGTTAAGTCTATTGGAAGAATGGATAGACTGGTCTTGCCTTGACTTGGGCTTGACAAAATTAAACATAGGAAAGTACATGCACCGTTAGAGAAATATTTGGGATTTCTAAACTAATGTTAGTAAAACACACATTGAGTGTCAAATCTTTATTATTTAATTTCTATTTTTTCTTTTTCTTATTTTATTACACAATAAAGTTAGAGGACCATCTTTTTAATTATCCTGATAATGATCAAAAAATAGTAGGCAAACAAAGTATTCTTTCACTTAGTTTTTAATGAAATGCTGTAAAATCTATTTCTGTAAAACTTATTAAATACTTGTAGGGAAATTATTTTAATATTAATCCTAAATTTGAAAATGCAATTATTACTATATTCTATCTAAGGACTCCAACATGACGATGCTGTTTCCTCGGATAACCTGTAATAAAAAAAAATACTATTGAGTGCTGATTTGGCAACTATAAGATAAAAACTATACCATCAAGCCATGATTATCACCACTCTGCTCTAATCCCAATTACTTGGGGTCGATTCAATATGTTCTTCATAATATATAATATAGCAATTGTGATAACATTTTATCACAAATTATCCCAGGTGAACACATTACAGGTAAAAATATTGTATAAGTTATTTATAAAAACTTGATTACGAGCGAAAAATGCTTGTCACACATTGGAGGTATTGTATGCTAATAATTTTTCTTTTCATAAGGGCCGTCCATTAATCACGTAAAGTTTGAAAGACGTTGTATCACATGTCTTTATTTTTTCGTCAAACGCTGAGATTTCTAAACTGAAAAGCGGCGTGTAGTGTGACTTTGAGTTGCCGTTGCCAGGCAACGAACAAAGTTTAAAGTTGATGATCTGTATAGACCTTTTTGCGAAGTATAAAAAAGCAAAACCGAGAACATAATGAGCTGTGGGCTACTTCTTTGTAGGTACTAAAAACTAATGTTATGTTAGTGAGGGAGGGGGGTACATTGTCTTAAACCTCACCACGTATCACCAAGGGGGGTCGAAAAATGCTAAAAAGAAAATCACGTGATTAATGGACGTCCCCTAATCAAATTTTTATATATAATGAAGCATGTTAAATGCTAAATTTCAGTAATTTGTATGGGTACTTCAGGAAATGGTCTATCTGTATGCCAGTTCTCATGCAAATATATTCCAGAATTATGCATAATTGAGTAACATCTTCACAAAGATATTCAAACCTCACTATGGTACATAAAATGTTTTTTAAAATAGTTATTTTCCATTTGACTAAAAATCAAAGCCCACTGTATCATGCTATAAGAAAGTAGCTTTCCATGTGATGTAGTAGAAACTCAATTTACCACTACATATTTTGTCTATGGGTGTCATAAAACTTAGAGATCATCTTCATCATCATTCTCCTACTCTTATTCCAATTACTTGGAGTCGATAGTAAGTAAGTAAGTAAGTAAGATATTTATTTGCCAAAATCATGGTACAGGTTAAGGTGTTACAGTTATATTAGGAAGCAGTTACATGATTCGCCAGAAACTGGCATGCAAATTATATTAAACATTTTATAAATACATGCGTGACACAATTAGACATTTTAAAATTACAACATATAAGTTACATATTAGATTGTTAGATTTAAGAAAATTTTTATTACTAAGGCAGTGAATATTGGTGATTATAATAGAGAAAAACAGTATAAGAAAATGTCATATTTTAAATTTGAATTAAATAATGTCAATTTTAATAATAAATGTAAGTCAAGGAAGACTTTTGGCGGGAATCTAAAACGTCATG
The DNA here is from genome assembly GCA_905163515.2 of Lymantria monacha. Taxonomy (NCBI): domain Eukaryota; kingdom Metazoa; phylum Arthropoda; class Insecta; order Lepidoptera; family Erebidae; genus Lymantria; species Lymantria monacha. Next base: position 3,460,914 of record LR991107.1, on the reverse strand, counting down.
TTGTGCTCTTGTATTATATTCGATATCTTAGTGTTTTAACGTGTTATATTAGATAATTTTTATGGTGTTTTATGTAATATGATGTGACAGAACAGCTGGGATGTAGTGAATATCATATAAAAGTGCTTTACAACGTTTTCGTTTTCCATCAAAATTCCTACAACATACCATTAACAGTGTCACCATAGCAGTGTTGATGGCGACAATTCGACTGACTGACAGACAATGACTAACTTGAAGAGATTAAGAACGTGAAGATAATTATAACTCGACACTGGCAAAAATGGCTCGTATAAGTAGCTGATTGCCAATACATAAAAAGAAGAAGAAGAAGTAAGTCAATAAAAAAGAAAAAATGTCAAATCATAGTTATATATATACTGTGCAATGTCAACGTTTTAAAATATGTCATTTAAAAAATCATTTATTGTATAATAGCATTTTTCTAGAAGTAATGATGTCAATTTTCTTTTGAAATTATTTTTTGTGTCCTCTTTAATATTATACGGTATTTTATTGTATATAATGATAGCCATACCAAAAATATTTTTTCTTAACAGAGCAGTATTATACCCTTTATTATAAATGTTATATTTATACTGACTTCTAACATGATAGAATATGTACTCTTCTTTCATAGCACATGTTGTAAAAGTTATTTAAATCAAATCATTTATTATGCATAAGCCCCCCTAAGGGCACTTACATATTGTCAAATTTACATCTTTTTTTTTTCACATACTGAGAAGATCCGGCAAGAAATTCAGTGGGCTCATACTCTTTTTTTTTTAAATTATATATTTACATATTGACAAGTTTTATGGCCGGCTGCCTGCCAGACGTCAACCTTTCTTGGGCATGTAATTGTTGACCAAACAGCATCAATGGAGTTGGCCCAGGTCGTTAAAGGCTCTTATTTGTCTTTTATGACATCCACGAGCAAAGTAAAGGTTGGTAGTATTCGTAGCCGCTAAAACACAGCAAAATAAGACTTGGAGATATATGTATATTATATAAATATATAGCTAAACATACCTACCCGTCTGAGCAGTGTGGTATATTAGCTCATTCCCCTCTACATGCAGAAGGCTCGACCACAGCAGGGGAACGTATGTGAGCCAAAAAGTAAATTTATAGATGAGACCAGACCATAGTCTGCTACAGCATAACTTGTCACAGCTCATAAAGATGCCACTGCTGAGGTTGAGCCTCCTCTAAAATGAGAGGGGAACTGACCTACTATACCATGCTGGTCAGAAAAATTGGTATAGGGTTTTATATCATTTTCTTTCTCTTACAGTGATGTGTTGTGATTACGTTCCTCAGTCCTCTCGTACAATTACTCATGGGTAAGAAAGTGGCTGGTGAATTGTATTATTATTCCATCACCTCACGGATAGATGCTCTAGCAGATTAAGTTTTATAATCACTTTTATCCTTAATCGTCTCACATTTGCAGGAAGACTTTTAATAACATTTATAATTCATTATTTTTATTAATGTCGCATGAGTTTAGAATTTGCAACATTTAAAACTAAGCTTGCACTGTTTATGGTAATTGTGATGCACCTGCCTGATACTGCCAAGAGCGAGACCTTTTAATATAAATACAATTAGATGCGTGATATGTGTCAGTAAGGTTCTTCCCGCCACATATTGTTTATTGTAAAATTAATCAATAAATAATAGCTATACATATATCTTACCACCATTCCCACATTGTTTCTTTGGCCGTCTTTACATTCTTCTACAGATTCATCCAATACAAGGTTCATAAAAGGATCAAATCCACGTAAAACACCAGTCACTGCTCTACCGGCGTTTAATTTGATGGACAGTTTTTTATCCATAAACCTGTAAATAGGAGACATAAAATCAATACTCTAATGGTATAACGTATGGATTTACGCAATTAAGTAGTATACAATATTGTGTTTATCTATCTATGAATACTTTTTGTACAAAACTAAGGAAAATAACAATTTAGGTTAAAAACATGGCGTGAATACGTGATGCCATGGACGCTGTAAACGAATAGGTAGGATTAAACTTACTTTTTTAGTTCTGGCGGATGTGCTTTAGACATTTTTATATACTTATTTTAAGTTCTTAAATAATACTACAATTAACAGTTTCAGATGCAGCAAAATCAAAGCTCAAAATTGAGTATGATCAAGTAGGTACCCAAAATTACTACAGTACACACATATAAAAAAGAAATGAGATAATGGAGTAGATTATATGAGAGTTACGCTCTGTGTTGCCAACCTCAGAAAACTAGAACTACTCGCGCCAATAAAATACAGTAGAAAACATAGGTAATTGTCATGATAATGTAACTGGCCGCTTTATTAACCCTTTAAAATATCAGAACATTGTATTCATTTATTATATACGTCATTATATGGTATGTCTGATTCTTAACGAATAAAACCATATATTATTCTTAAACGGTAATTAATGGTACAGTAATGTCAAAAAATTCAGATGTCATTATTTCCTCATTTAATTAAAACAGTTAAGTGAATTTAAAGAAAAACAAAAAAGTTTTGACCTAAAGGTCCTTGTCACCAGGTCATAAAAACACAACAAAAAAAAAAAAAACAAATACCTACGTATACATTGGTATAATAATTGATTACAACGTAATTAAAAACAAAAATCAAAGTAAAATTATTTGCCACTCTTATTTGCCTCATCTTCTGTATTTTCTTACCAATTTCTTTTTAAAATCATATTGTATATTGTTAAATTTCTTCGTCTGCCTTTATATGGTTTCAAATAAATAGTAATCGGTTATTTCGGATTTAGTGTATAATGCTCCTTTAAAAGTTGTAATCGATATTTTGTTGCGTAATGTGGGAGACATTTGAGACTTGCATACCTATTCATTTTTTAATTCGTGTACATGGTTTCAAAAGTTGAAAAAACAACAACAAGAAAATCTAAAGATCATGTTCAGTAATACCTCGAATTCCAAAAAGAGTAGATACTACCATCTAATAGTCACTACGTTATATTTTATAACTATATGTTTAAGTGATTAGCTGTGTGGTAGCGGCTACGAATTCTACCAACCTTTACCTTGCTCGTGGATGTCGTAAAAGATGACTAAGAGCCTTATAACAACCTGGGCCAATTCCGTCTGATGCCGTTTGGTCAACAATTACATTTCCAAAGAGGGTTGACGTCTGGCAGGCGACCGGTCATAAAACTGTTGCTCACTTTTACAATATGTTCTATGAACATATTGTATCGACCCGTAGCAATTGGGATAGGAGTAGGAGAATGATGATGATATTTAAGTGATTAATTGGAAAACACGTTAATTGGACAACAGTAAAAATGTTGATTGAAACAGAAAACAGGGCCATCAATGTAAAAACCGCAAATTTACTATTAAGACAGTCGGGTTGATAATACTGGTTACGTTTAAACCAATGCCAGTGCGACTGTCCTTTTTTAACATTTTACTGCAGATAAAAGAATTTTGTAAATCTTTATCATCGATTTTTTTTCCTATGCTAAATCACTTTTGTTTGTATCGGATACAAGCTTGAGATCAAAATCAAGTTCCGATTGTGGCACCCAACAAGACTCCGAGAGACTCTTTTTTCCATTAATGGAGCTTTTCTTTTGTCATTTGTGAAGTTATTAGCCTCTACTTTTTATAACTTTGGCTAGATAGTCTATGCTTTGACGGCTAAGTATTAGGTTATCAACAATCCTTACTGATAAGCTGGGGGGCACACCAAAGAGTAAAGTTATTAAACTGAAAAAGAGTGGCAACTCCATGATAAAATATGCATGTATGGAAGGTGCTGCTACCCAGAGTTTACGCGGTGAACTAAAGTTGAAGTGATATATATACATATCTACATGTGGATGTGTAATTATATAGAATTTTCTTTTACTATGAAAGCTACCCTGAAATATAAAAATAACATATCAGCTGATAACGAAGCAATAATAATATCAGCTTAACAATGAAAATTGAGATAATTTTCAGAAAGTACATCAATAACCGTAAATAGATTGATGACAATAAGTACCTACGCTAGGAACAAAAAGTAATAATTCTCAGTTGTCAAACGTTTGACATACAGGACAAAATGGCAGCCGTTAAGTTTGTACAAACAACCTGTAGGCGGCGCGACGGTCAGTAAAAATAAGTAATGTTTTAAGTGTGCCCCCCCAGGGGCACACTTAAAACATTACTTATTTTTACTGACCGTCGCGCCGCCTACAGATTGGTTGTACAAACTTAACTGCTGCCATTTGTCCTGCCTGTCAAACGTTTGACAACTGAGAATTGTTATTTTTTGTTCCTAGCGTAGGTACTTATTGTCATCGATCTATTTTCGGTTATTGATATTCTTTCTGAAAATTATCTCAAGTTTCATTGTTAAGCTGATATTATTATTGTTTAGTTATCAGCTGATATGTTTTTTTTTTATATTTCAGGGTAGCTTTCATAGTAAAAGAAAATTCTATGTAATTACACATACACATGTAGATATGTATATATATTACTTTAACTTTAATTCACCGCCTAAACACTGAGTGGCAGCACTTTCCGTACATGCATATTTTATCATCGAGTTGCCACTCTTTTTCAGTTTAACAACTTTACTCTTTGCTGATAAGTAAGTATTGTTGATAACCTATATTTTCATAAGGCACTTCCATCTTATTATTTGAAGCCAAGTTAGTGCTGTCGCGAGAATGTCTTGAATTCTATGCTATTGGTACAACTTGGCAAAAATAATGTGTTAATTATAATAACATGCTAGATCATAAATCCATAAGATTTAATTTGTTTTATCAATTATCCGTATTCAATTAAGATAAAGTTGAAAAATATTATCTGAAGATCTTATTCCAATAAATAGTGTAAATTATTTAATAGAGCATTAACTTATTGCCAACATAAAATATACGGTCACAGTTATAACCCGACTTTTGAAGAAAGTCGGTATAGATAAGTTTTATCTAAATTGATAACTGAAATTGAATTTAGTAGTACTATAGTCATTCGTTTTATCATACGTCAAAATATAATAGCAACAAGTAGACAGCTGGGAGGATGGATGCTGTTGTGATATGCATCCTTTCTCTTAATAAATAAGCTAAGTTCGGTGTTGTAATATGAAATTTCATATTTAATCGTAATTTACGTTTGTAGTGAGAAAGTTTGTGTATGTGCCTTGCGTTTAAAAAAAATGGATGAATCCGGGATTGATATGGGCTTCGATCTTGTATCGTTGCTAACTAAAGATTTTAGTGTCGATCAGAAGATCTTAGAAGAGATGACGGCGGCTCAGGAGCATCAGGATTTTATGTTTTACGAACTAAAATCCAAAGCCGTACCCATCACTGAAAGGTAAGTAAGAAAACATTGTAAACATGTCAATAGATTAAGATGCGCTGCGCGAATAGTATACCTATTACGAATATTTTTAGCACAATATGAGGAACAATTTCACTGTAGTTCGAACATCGCGACCCTGAAAACTGGACTTGGCAAAGCCCCCAGATTTACTCCTTGTTTATCTTTGGTCTATGCAATTTCGCAGCCGTTCTATTGACGAATTGTATATCGGTATGCGTTAAGTACTATATTGCTTTCTTTGGCCTCATCTGACTGGTCACGAGTAACTCGATTTTGGATAATTAGATATAAAAGTGAGGCAGTTTGGTTGTATTTAATTTTGCCGCCCTTTTTATAAGATGTAAATATTGTTGAATTTTATAACATTGTTACGATTGCGTGGTAAAATATTGTAGTATAAACATAAAGGTGTAGACCGAATTACTTTCAAAATTGACCTCCTTTAGCAATCACTAGGCGTCCGACGAAATCTTAACACGCTAATATTGGATAGATAAGTGAACACATAACTGGAATTATTAATTATGTATTCATTTGATAATCATATGTCTGTCAAATACATTCCTTAGTTGTGACCTGCTCCCACGTGGGTACGCTAATTACTAAAAAAAATACATACATACATACATATCATCACGCCATGTCCCTTGCAGGGTAGGCAGAGAGAACAGAGTGCCAGAGAACTCTATCTCTGCATACTTCACTCGCTTCCTCAACATTCATAATTCTCTTCATACACGCTCGCCGGTTTCGGAGACTCTTGACTCCACCTTCCTTCAGTACATGACCGATCTGGTCTAGGTAGGTTAGTCTCGGTCTCCCTCGGTACCTACATCCTTCCACTTTCGCATTGTATATCTTCTTAACCAGGCGTTCGTTCGGCATTCTTTCCACATGTCCGAACCATCGGAGCATTCCCTTTCGCATCTTTACACCAATACTCTCTTTCATACCTACTCGCTCTCTTACGTCGTCGTTACGAATGCGGTCGGTCAGCCTAACTCCACAGATTTTCCGCAGAGATCGCATTTCCACCGCATTAATTTTACTATCATACTCTTTTCTGCATACCCAACTCTCGCTTCCATACAGTAATGTTGGGACAAGCACTGCGTTATGTATTGCTACACGTGCCTTCTGGCTGAGGTGGTGGCTGCCGAGAAGTTGCCCCAACGCTCCGTTCACTCTATTTCCCGCATTCACTCTTCGCTCTATATCAGTGGTGTACCTTCCATCTCGGCTAAATCCACATCCAAGATATACAAATTCATCCACTTGCTCTAGTACATCATTACCTATTGTTACTCTTACATCTGTTCTGGTTTTATCTCTTTCAAAGACCATTATTTTGGTTTTGCTCACATTCACACGTAGACCCCTTTTCTTACAATCTTCTGTCATTGTGTCGACTAGGGTCTGCAGGTCAGTCGCTGACTGTGCCAGCAGGACTGCATCATCTGCATAAAGCAGAGCAGTGACCACTGAGTCGCCCATCTGGACTCCCACATTCATATCGTTCAACCTTTGGAGACATTTATCCAGATATATGATAAACAGCCTGGCTGACAGAACGCACCCCTGCTTAACGCCGATATTGACGTCAAACCAAGGCGACATTCCATCATCCAGCCGCACACAGGCTCTACAGCCCATGTAACTGGACTGCACAGCCTGTAGCAGTTTACCGTTAATACCATACTCCGGTAAAATGTCCCAAAGTTCCTTTCGTACAACCGTGTCAAATGCTCTCTCCAGATCCACAAAACTGCAGAAAACCCTCTGACCTAGAGCCAGATGCTTCTCCACAATGTTGCGCAGAGAGAACACTTGATCCATGCATCCCCTTCCACTCCTGAAACCTCCTTGTGTCTCACACAGTAAACCATCGGACACCATCCTCATTCTCCTTTCAATAATTTTACCATACACTTTTGCTGCCAAACTGGTCAAGCTTATGGCTCTGTAATTTGCGCAGTCATAACGTGAACCCTTGTTTTTAAACAAAGGCACGATGACTGCGCTATTCCAGTCCCTGGGAACCATTCCCGAGCTCCAACATAAATTGAGGAGCAACAGGAACGCCTCCCAGACACAAGAGCCACCAAGCTTGATCATCTCGGCAGACACCATATCAATGCCCGCTGCCTTACCATTTTTCAAACTTCTTATCGCCCATTCAACTTCATCCATACTGATGCCATCGGAGGACGCCGTTGTCGAATGTTGATCTAGTAAACCACATCCAACACCGGCGCCTAAAAAAAATATCTTTAAGTAAAACGGTTTCCGTGGATATAGATGATGTCATAACATTTCTCAAAGGGGTTTAAAGAGCATTCAAATGTCTTTTTACACGCGCTTAAGGGTTCCTTACTGACAGCGAAACCAAGAAATAATAATAATAAAATCACCTAAAATACGTCACGTGACGTAGTGCCTAAATGTAGGCCTCATAACCAGGCTCAAAGTCGCTCAGCGTGCTATGGAGCGGGCTATGCTCGGGATTTCTCTGCGAGATAGAATCTGAAATACGTACCGCAAAAAAACGGGTATAACCGACAGCGCGAAGAATTAGCACGCTGAAGTGGCAATGGGCAGGCCACATCGCTCGAAGAACTGACAACCGCTGGGGAAGAAAGGTTCTAGAGCAGCAACCACGTACCGGACGACGCAGTGTAGGACGCGCAAACTGGGTGGACAGATGATCTGTTGAAGATTGCTGGGCGTCATTGAATGCAAGCAGCACAGGACCACACTCTGTGGCGTAACATAAGGGAGTTCTACGTCCAGCAGTGGACTGCGATATGCTGAAATGAAAATACGTCATTCGTATTACGAAGTACCTATGAAAAGTGCCCTAGAACCACTTTAATTTTTTAATTATATTTTTTTATTTTATATTATAGCGTTTATAGCACCATACCATGCATATCTGTAAAAAAATGCATAGTGCAATTTGTGACAATAATTAAAGTTTTGCTTCAATAATGACTTGGATTTGCTAGAGCGTCCTTGTCTTTGCTTCAGTTTTTATAATTATTGATTGAATTTGTCAATTTTGGTACGTCGTGAAGTCGACATGCCTGCATGGAAACCTCAATCCATCTATCAGATTCCAGTATAACGTCTACAAAATGATTTAATTCGATCTCAATTTCAGAAAAAGTATGTCCCGAAACTGTTAGAGAAATCACTTGTTTTCGATTTTGCGAATAGTATCGTAGACCTTGTAAAATTGTCAGCCGCATCGAACATGAAACCATGCTTAATGCATTTAGTATGTATATGACCACATAATGGGTTTTTAAATGAACAAGGACAAGTCGAAAGTTTCGTCTATGCTAGTCATTTTAGTACCAGCCACGATGGGAATGCGACTAGACGCTGTCGATAAGTTATGCTTACTTCATCGAATAAAAAGATTAACTGATGAATTTAGTTAGTAGACACATAGCCACCGATGACAAGAACTACGTGTACTGTACGTTTACGGCGGGCGAATCCGGGAGGAACTTCTCTTCGAGGATTCGCGCTGCCGCCGACGACTGGGGCGGCGGAGGCGTGAATACATCCGCCTCATGCCGCCCTAGCCGAGGCAACGGGTGACCGGACCGGGGATTAGTCTGGTCGCCCTGGGAGCGAGGCCACCGCATGAGGACGACGCCCCGACGGTACAAACTGTCCGGGCGTCGACATCAACGAGGATACCCGTGAGGGTAGACCGCCGGGTGGGCCACTGAAGAAAAAGACCGCGTACCAGTGACCCATCCGCACGGCGTCGAGAGGTATATTGTAGGGCGGGTCTACGGGGTCTTGCGCCGCTTTTTCTGTCGCCCCGGACGGAATAGCGGGGTTTGACGTACCGTAGCCCGCCGCCAAAACTGTACGTTTACGGCAGACTGTAGGGGTCGCGCACCGTTCTTTCTGTCGCTTCGAACGCAACGGGCGGGGTAAGACCAGACCATAGACTGCACAAAAAAAGCTAAACACTATTGTGAATTTGTTTGCCATAAGGAAATGTGAAGCTTCGAGTAATGTTTATACATATGTAGATACAACAGAACCTGCGAAGTATAGACGGGCGGTTCAGGGATACTAGGTGAAAAAAGACTAAAATAAGACGAAACTTGTGCTAATTAATACCTGTGCTTGGAATTTATATTATTACTTGGGGAGTTATTTCAAATATATATTTTTTTCAGCCGTAGTTCGGGTAGATGGCGCTATATTTTTACCTAGACTCTCTAAGTTAGCTGTTTAATCAATTTTGCTGGTAAGGCATTCATTATAAGTATGTATGAGTGTTATATGAAGACCGACTATTTGTCTTTCCTAAATTAATTATATACGCTACATGGTCTCTTGGTCTATTATACATTGTTTTTAGTCTTTTTTTTTTCAAGGTGAAATTGTTTGAAATTTTGGTGTGTAATTAATATATAGAATATAGATCAGATTAACATTTTGATATCTATATCTATAAAAGAGGTTGTATATATATATGACATCGCTAAACTCAGAAACTATTTGACCGATCATTATGAAAATTGGTATGTATGTGTATTTTTTCCACGGAGAAGGTTTATATGTTATCCCCATTGATGTAACTCGCCACCAGGCGGCGCTGCGCTATACTGACTTCTACAAACAAACCAACGTTTACAATCACAAAGGCTTTCGCGAAATACTTGAGAAGATACCGTGTAAAAAGAACATATCGCTTGAGTAAAACTGATAGCCTTAAGAGAAGAAAGATAACCTTTGATTTCGTAACAATATGTACTAATTTTAGAGAATTTTTAGAGCGCTATTGCGTTAGTTTTGATTTAAGTTTTTAAGCTTAATTTTTATCTAAATTATTATAGAGTTTTATTTAATACTATCCTTCGCCCACGAGTTCGCTCCCGTAGTTTGTTGATACAAAGGTAACCTATGTCCATCCAGGGAAAGTTTCAGTCGCGCACTCGGTGTCACTCGACGTCACTTAATAGTTTTAATTTTGTTTTTGTGGAATTCTATATTTGTATAAAATAAAAGTAGCCTAGGTTACTCCCCATAACATTAGCTACCTGCCAGTGAAAGTGCCGCTAAAATCAGTCCAGCCGTTTGAGAGATTAGCCGAAACAAACAGACAGAGAAAAATTTAAAAATAGCTTTTTTTTTCATGTAAGTGCCGCATATACTTTCGTATGAATTTAGTAAGAAGCTGTTAATTTGGAATTACAAACAGACACTTCAATTTTGTTTACATGTATAGATAACTAGGTAATTTTTGAAGGATAAATCCGAATGATAAAATGTACTATATCAACTTGACAATAAGGCTATGGATATGAAATGTATTTCGTCCATATTATACCCACTCGTGTATTCCACTGCTATCAACATATTACATTGTGTAATGAATATAATTTAAAAAAACATACATACACACATACATATCATCACGCCATGTCCTTTGCAGGGTAGGCAGAGAGAACAGAGTGCCACAGAACTATCCTTGCATACTATCTATACTTGCATATTTAAAAAAAAATGTATAATAACACATACCTATCTATGCAATCAAAGACATTAGTGATATATTCTATCCCCATTGGGCTACGATATTTGTTTATGGCAGACGTATTCGTATGGAAATTGCTACGGTGACGTCACCTTTTCTGTATTGCTCTCTCTGTCTTATTGATAAATTGGAAACGCTTGTAACTATCTCAATACGAAAATAAATGTTTTATGTTGTTTTTCACAAAACGAATTACTGAAATTTAGCATTTAATATACTTGATTATTTATAAAACTTGATAACGAGTGAAAAATTATTGTCACATATGGGATTCGAAACCACACCTATTGGAAATCCGTTCCAATCACGCTTAGACAATCATTATTCGCTTATTATCAAGTATTTTATAAAAAAAAAATAATTACTGTTTAGTCCATTTTACATAACTATATGACAATAGAACAAAGCAGGGAACATCGTATTTATCATAGTAATTTATTAGACACTATCTGCCCCCGCCTGCTTCCCTCCTTTCCGGAAAAGTAATCACCAACATATATACTAAAACCTCCAAAACACGCTGCATCTTATGGTATAAATATTATTCTGATCAGTTCAGTTTCGCAGTAAAACTGAACAAAAAACACGTCTCCCTAAGCCGGACTCTTAATAAAACCCTATACCAACACGTCTGACCAGCATGGTGTAGCAGGTCAGTTTCCCTCCAATTATAGAGAAGGTTCGAGCTCAACAGTGGGACATACATATACGAGCTGAAATAAATCGTATCTGAAACTGCTATAATGTTATTTTAATATCCTTATCCACATCCAGATCCGAAACTTAATATCCGGTTCGGAACTTAATAACAGATCAAACACATAACCCTTCTTTTGATTGTGCCATATGAGAATGAAAACAGGCTGAGAACAAATGATTACTGATTTAATTTTCTTGAGCTAAACACGAATGGATTAAAATCTTTAAACAGAACCGCATCTGTCCCAAAATTTCGGGAGCTGCTCCGACATAAACTGGTTTCAGATTGGCGCTTAGATACTTTAGTTTCTATTCATAAGACAAGCGACTAGGCCAGGGGTCGGCAACCTTTTGAGTCGAAAAAGCCAAAAATTAGAATTTATAAAGGTTTAAATTTTTTAAATAGCCACAATTTTTTTTCCAACAATACTTTGTGCCTAATCCTCATTAATCAATTCAGAACCATTTTATATGTTTTCTTTATAAAATATTTTTGTGCGTATAGAACTAAAGAGCCGTAACTTCACATCCAAAGAGCTGCATGTGGCTCGCGAGCTGCAGGTTGCCGACCCCTGGGCTAGGGGAAACGTACATAAGATTTTTTTTTATTGCCTGATAACCTATATAGGATCCTTCCTAGAGCATAAGGGAAGATACGCATAAGATATGCAGAGCATAAGAGGAGAAAATCTTGAAATAAAACTCTATGTCAACCCGCCTGTTCTGTGTGATAAAGTAGAGGTCAATTTCCTTCTTATTGTGAGGTACATTTCTGCCCAGCAGTAGGACGTATATTAGTTGAGATGATGATGATTTGTGTCTGTTTTCCGATCTTTAATTTCAAAATCATCATCTTAGCTCATAACATACATTGTGGTGGAGGTTCGAGCCGAGTGGAATGACCCACTGTTAGGCTCGAGCCTCACCTACAATGGGAAGGAACTCGAGGTATTATGTGGTGCATGCTGGTCAGACGTGTTGGTATAGTGTTCCGAGTTTTCCTTCTCTTGCATAGATGTTATATGCGTTTTATATCCTTAGTTGACGTATACGATACGGATAAGATGGTGAATTGTATTATTACTCCGTCACCACACGGATTATATCACCTAATTCAATTTATATGTATTGTGTATATTCAGAGAATCTAATATTAGTACTAGCTGATTCAGTAGACGTTATTATACACAAATCCAAGAACATAAACCTTCTAGAATTCGATTGCAGCGCCACCTATTACTACTATGAACCAGATATGAAGTCACTCAATTTGCATATTTTTTTTATTAATTGTTGCATTACCGTTGTCTTCGGTTTGAGACGGTATCACAGCTGGCTCAAAAAAAAGGGATGTAAGCATAATGGTATTTCTTTTATGAAAGAGGATTATTTCCTTAGTGCACTAAGGATATGATCCTTTTACTGCGGGGACTTTACAAACATGCAATTTATGCAGACAAATTGCACTTAGGCTCAAAATAACAGTGTGTGGGAATCAAACCCATTGTACTGAAAGTTAGTATTTGAACTACCATCGGTGCAGTCAGATTAAAACATTACTGCAAAATCCGTTTCATTAACGGGGAGTCGTAGCGCTAAATTGTCGAAGTCGTATGCCTGAACGGCAAATTTCTGTCGCCGCAGAGCAAGTGACGTCGTGGAGCTGCTGTTAGTGAGTGCCATATATGCATAACAAAGCAAGTGAATGAGTAAATATTATTTTTACAGCATTAAAAAATAAGTGATGTAGTAATAAATTATCTTATTTGAAGAAGAATATTGAGACCCGCAACAAATCAGATTAAATTTGAAAATAATTAGAAAAGAAAATAATAGGAGATAAAAATTTCCACTTCTTCTTCCCTATGCAAAACGGAAGACATGAAGCAAAATTGCCTATAAGCTATTTGCTTATATATAAGAGAATATAATGCTACAAGAGCTGCAGCTGAATAGTCACTACGTATATGACAGAGTATAAGGGACCTATATATAGAACCCTTAAATTGATGTGTGATTGCGGTTACGAATACTACCAATTCTTATTTTAGTTATGGAGGTCATTAAAGATGATTAAGGGCGTTTTTTTGTCAACCTGGGCAAACTCCACCTGATGTCGTTTTGGTCAACAATTAAATTCTCAATACATCAATCCTGATGTCAGGCAGTCGGCCGGTCATAAAACTATTGCCAATAACTTTTGCAATATGTACGTTGGAAGAGGAGAACATACTGCGTTAGCCCCAAGTACTTGGGATAAGAGCAGGAGAATAATGGTATGTGACCCTTAAGATTGATTGCAATAGTTGTTATAGCAGAAACGCCTGAACTCACGGAAAACTTTTCGAGCTGCTACAAGGTCCGTATTCGCTTCAGACGTGACTTGCAGACTGTCTAACATGAGGTTGCATTCGTTACGACCAGTAACAGCACTCCCAGTAGCTATGGTGGGCTACTTGTTAAAACTCGCAGTTAAACTTTGACAAAATGGTGGCTAGAAATAAAGACTTCTGTGCGTATATTTTGTCTAAATAACTTGTTGCTTTGTGTTTTAAAAAAGTTTTGAAACATATAAAATCGGTAATAAAAAACTACCAAACTACTTAGATTCGAGGTTATACCGATAAACGTGACCGATCTAATATCGAATCGAATCGTAAACTTTTAATTTGAATATTGTTATTAATACTTATTCTATTTGCCGTACATTAAAACTATTTGTCGTTAGTTTAAACTTTTGGACTTATTAAGCTACACAGTTTCTTAATTAAATATTTTGATTGTACCTTTTTAAAGCTTCGCATAACGCAAAAGCCATTGCGAATTATTTGTCAAGAAAATACCCCGAGAACACTAAACCTGTTAAATATAGCCCAATAATTGCCACGTTTGAATTTCAATTTGAATCTTTATTGCCCTCCATAATATTTTAAAACTTATTAAGAACTATATGTGATAAAACAGGATTTAGCTGTGTGGTAGCGGCTACGAATACTACCAACTCTTACTTTGCTCGTGGATGTTGTAAAAGACGACTGAGAACTGATGAACGAACTTGATCAACAATTACATTCCCAAGGAGGGTTGACGTCTGGCAGGCGGCCGGTCATAAAACTATTGCCAATAACTTTTACAATATGTACTATGAATGAATATGACCCCAAGTAATTGGGATAAGGGTAGAAGAATGATAATGATGTGATAAAAATGGATTCTGTCAGGCACGGTAAAAGTAGGAGAGGAACATTTTTATAAAATACTTGCCGACTTAAATGATGCTGTCCTATAAGATTACAAAAAACCCTATAAATCGATCACAGCGCCACCAACAGGATCCTAATGCAAGCATTTTAGTGGTTCAATACTTTCCTTGCATTATTGTCTTTCTAATTAACCTGGTTTTGGGGACATCGATTGCATTGGTTTAGTAAAGTATTTTTTTAACACATACACTAATAATTCTATTTTCTAGTAGTTGAGTTACACTGTTGACGGTTATCTGTCTGCAGCCACGGGCCCATGTGTACCGGATAGTACCACACTCGCAGAAAATCGACGCCTGAGCAGCGGCAATATGTTGTTGCGTTTCGTTCGGTGAGCAAGTGAACTGGAAGTCCGACTTCAGTGGGTTTTGGTTGGTAGCAGCGACCTAGTTATACTCTTGATATTGCAAAAATCCATGGGCGGCAGTAATTTACTTACCATCAGTCGTGCTGCTTGCTCGCTTGCGACCATAAGCAATAAAAAAATAAAAACTTTGACAAGCGAGTTGACGTTGAGTTACCTTTTTTTTTTTTGTGGTGGGCCATGGACGTCGTACCCCGCCAAGTCGGTCCGGGGTGACGGAAGAGGCGGCACGCAACCCCATTGACCCACCCTGCAAGCACCTCTTCTTCGCCGTGCGAGCGGGCCGCCGGTACCCCATTTTTGTCTTCGGTGGCCCGCTCGGCAGTATGCCCTCTCGGGCTCCTCTCGTCGACGCCCCGACAGATTTCGCCGTCGGGGCGTCGCCCTCACGCGGTGGCCTCACGTCGGGTGACCGGACAATTCCCTGGTCCGATCACCCGAAGCCTCGGTTAGGTTGGCATCAGGCGCAGGTATTCGCGCCTGCGCCGCCCCGGCCGCTGGCGGCGGCCCGAGTCGCGGGAATCCTCCCGGACTCGTTCCGCCGCTTCCTTCTGCGAGATGACAGCCTCGCAGAAGGCGGCGACCGCGTCCCAATTCCTGACGCTGTCGACCATCGCCCTCGCGACAGCCGGTAGCGTCAGTTCGGCACCGATAACAGCGACGAGATCACGGCGCTGCCCGTCCCAGCTCGGACACACCTCCAGCGTGTGTTGCGCCGTGTCCTCGCCGCTGCTGCAATGGTGGCAGGCTGGAGTTCATTCCCTATACGCGACCGTGTGCAGGTACAAACCGAAGCACCCGTGCCCCGACAATACCTGCACCAGCCGAAAGGAGAGGACTCCGTTCCGCCGCTCCATCCACTCCATCAGTACGGGCCGGAGGGCCTCAACGGTCACAACACCGTGCCTAGGCCTCTCCAGCCGCCTAACCCAACGGGCGATGACGTCTCGGCGGGCGTCCTCGCGCCAGATGGCTATCTCGCTCAACGATGGGGAGCCACCTTCGTCGCGCACTGAGGTAACCTGCCGGTAGAGGTCGGAGAGCATGTCCGCCTCTAGGTCCCACGGGGGTGTCCCGGCCAATAGGCATGCCGCCTCGGTAGACACCGTGCGGTACCCGCGAATGGCTCTGACCGCCATGGCTCGCTGTGGCCTCCACAGCACCGCCCTGAGCTGGGCGTTCAGAGCCCTCGCCCACACGGGTGCGCTGTACATGGCCATTGAGCGGATCACCCCCGCATACAGCCGTCGGCCCTCGAAACTGGGTCCGCCCACATTCGGCATGAGCCGAGAAAGGGCGGACGCCGCGCCGACCAGCCGGGGAGCAATTTGACGAAAATGCTCCCGGAACCACCATCGCCCGTCGAGGACGTTGAGTTACCTAGGAAAATACTGCTACCTACACAGTCTGCTACAGCTCTGGTGTTTCTTTTATCTGTTTTTATGACTCCCAAAGGAAAGTAAGCTTTTATAATACATTATATTCTTAAAATACACAAGTATGTAATCACGATACAGCCTTTAATACAGGTTTAAAATCATATAGCTCAAAATTACTTAATACTAACTAAGTTGCATTACATCCATTGTAAATATTAACTAAGGAAATATCAGCATACATCACTATCACTTTCAAACAATATACGGCTCACTTTCGTTTGGAATGGACTATACGCTTATACGTAATTAATTCTACCATAACAGTGTTTCTCAAACTAACACGTTATATGTGACCCCTTTAAATTTATTGAATTTATCAAATGATTTTCTCTGTTCTCAACAAAGGTGACTAAATTTAGTAATTATTGTCATCTTCATCATTTCAGCTTATGTAAGTTCCAATGCTGCGCTCGAATCTCCTGCGCTATATGAGAGAAATTTATCTATTATGCCAAGCTGTTCGAAAGGCTTTTTGTATAGGATTTTATTTAGAGTTTCTCTTCCTTTACGTAGATGTTATATGCATATCATATCTCTTAGTATTTAAAACACTCCTGGGTAAGATAGAGGGTAGTGGATTGTTATTTTACTCCGTCACCACACGAAAAGATTAAGTAATACCTAAGGTTAGTTTTATACGCTACTGATGACAAGGACCGGTCCTGGTCCTCATGGTACCGATAAGCAAGTGTGCGGCAGGTTGTGGTGTGGTACGCTGTCCCGTCCATCGCCTCGGACCCGTGTGACCATACCATATCTAATTCCCAAAAATAAAGGTCAATTTTACAGAAATAACTATCAATCATTGTTGATGTTACGTGTATCAATCATATCATAAAATAATTAAAAATAGTATAGACTGTCCCCGTTTGCTATCTCTTTTCAACTTCCGTGCTCCCACAAGAATCCCTCGCAACTCGATCACATCACTTTATCCACCTCACAGGAGAACGGTTTTGGGTGCTAATTCTCCATATGATAGGTTTTGCAGGATTATCAATAGCTGTAGCGATGTGATTGATGTACACTTTGACTCTCTATTTCAAATGAAACGTCAAATCTATAATCGTATATACACTCTATATTTGTATATAAACGTTATAATGGTTGTTGCCATACGCTTCTTAAGGCAAATGTCTCAATCATGAAAACCATGTTAATAGTTGGCATCCATGCAAGATGTCAGTGTACTTTATTTGTCGAAGCCCGCATTATTGCTAGCCTCTAGGTATACCTATATATAAGTAGTTTCGAAATATAGGTAGATATATAGTTTCCGTGTGGTGACAGAGTAAGAACACAATTCACCAACCTCTATCTTACCTATGGATGACCGTAAGAGACGAATAAGGGATATAAAAGGCATATAACATCTATGCAAGACAAGGAAAACTCGAACCAAAAACCTATACCCAACACGTCTGATCAGCGTGGTATAGTAGGTTAAGTTCCGTCCCATTATGTCCAACAGTGAGACATATATTAGCTGCGATGATGATGATGATGAGATAGATGAGATGATGATAATGTCGTGGTTTAAAATATTAAGTATATAAATTCTTGTACAGATTTTTGCTTTAATTTTTTTCTATTTTCATAATCTGCCAAAATATCTACAGAACGTTTTTAATAGCGCAGCCATCGCTCTACTAAATTAAATTTTGTAACATGCTCTATAAACATAACATTGATAAACTTTTTCCATACTGGTCAGTGTACTAAGGAAAAATAAGAAGCAAAGGTTTATGATGGCAGTAGTAGGTACCCTCGCGAGTTGATAACCAAAAAGGTAAGGTCGGGCGCTTGTAGTCTAGTTAATTGGTAGTGAGAGATAATCTAAGTTATGGCGACGCACGCTGCTCATCCGTTGGTGAATATCGTTTTAGCTTTGAACATATCCATGCGCTGTCAAAGTAGTTCCTGAGTAGATTAGTGAGACTAGAGTAGGTTAGATGAGAGGAACTTGCTCAGGTACCTAAAAGAACAATATGTCAGGTGAACCACTCAATCTCTCAAGTTAAATAACCACGTTGTCAGTAATTTGCTAATAAGGTGGCGGAGGTGGCGCAGCTATTTTGTTGCATCACGAGAATGCACAGTGGTCTAAGTACCGACCACTCGTGCTCAGTGTCATAGGTTCAAGCCTCACGTAGAACTATTCTTCGTGCGATCCACAAATGATCGTCCCGAGTATGGAAGGAATTTGTGTTCGTTAATTGCATGGGATAAATCGCACGCAAATCAAGGATGTATTTCTTACTAGTAAGCTTCGTTCTTCAAAAGAAGAAATATAAAGATGGTCGGATGGGATAAGGTTAGATCGTAGCCTACCACCAAAGGGATGAGGGAAAGTTATGAATAATAGATTTAACTATACAAACTTATAGGTTTTATATCTACATACATATATGTAGTGCGTCGATCTAGTGTTGATATTTGATTTTCATTGTGTTAAGATCTTTCTGATGACGTCTTAGATACGACAGATTGCGTCATTTGGTTATTTCAAATATTTTTTTGTTTTCTCAATAAATGCGAGACATTTTTTTTAATATTTAAAAGTTCTATGATCTTTTGTAATAAAATTATTTTTACGGATTTTATTGCATTTATATTTGAATTACACAAACGCCACAGAATAAGTAAGATTAGTTTTATTTTAAATGTTTAATATCTACTCGTGTCACACAAGATTCTAACTTACCTCACTCAAAGTCGTTATTAGTGTAGTTTAGTTGTACTTTAGAGAATTATATTAAAAATATTTTGTTTTAATTCTCACCTTACTTTAATAATATAATCAATCATACTTCCATCAACTCGTAGTGTTCACTGCTGAATGTAGTCCTCACGAGAATACCATTTAGAACAGCTCTGTGCCACTTGCATTCAACAGTTCCTTCATTCGTTAGTCCACTTGGTGAAAAGAAACCTATAAAAACATTTTTGTTTATTTAAATTATAAAACTTTTAAAATAATAAAATATTAAATAAATATCATTCTGCTTTTTTTGTTCTTATTTGGTTCAGTCATTCATGGTATATATTGTACAAGTTATTTGCAATAGTTTTATGACCGACCGCCTGGCTGACGTCAACCCTCCTTGGGAATACAATTATTGACCAGACGTTATCAGGTGGAGTTGGCCCAGGTTGATATAAATAATAAAATATTAAATATAATAATCCACGCCTTATTTACGTTGCCCTGCAATTAGCAAAACAATTTTTTGTGCCATCAAGAAATGTTTTCGCTGAGTTTAAGTGAAATTGTATGCGTGTAAAGCCCTTCTTGTCACATGAATTTACTCCTTCATGCTGGCTATCATTTTTATAGATACAGTATTTATAATATAATTATTCATAATATAATTTCCTAAAAGAGTTACTTATATTTTTCCAATACGATTTGTGTATTTCATCTAACGTATTTCTAAAAATAGAATTAATTTTGCTAGAGTAAAATTAGCATTGAATATGTTAGAGAAATATTAACATATTTACAAGAGTTTATGATGTTCTAAATATTTTGACGATCTACGTAAACAGTTATAATGTATTTAATTTTATTGAGTGGTGTTATTGAAAATAGCACACTGTGTTATAACGTTCGTTGTTATGACGCTATGGAGCTTCATATCTGTAACCAACGAATAGTCAAAATAACAATCTCATCATCTCAGCCCATATATGTCCCACTATTGGGCTCGGGCCCCGCTCGCACGGCGTGGAGAGGTTCTTGTTAGACATGTGTAAGTAATGCGAGTGATGCATCACACGTAATATTACCCGACCGCGTACTGTTATATTACACATTGCGCGACTAAACATGACATGACATTAAACATCACACATCATATTAAACATGACGCCGAACACTCGTGTACTGTTCTGTATTACTGCAATGTTCGGTAATTTGGTAATGGTTATCTATCTCTCAAACGCGCCGTGTGTCTTTTCGGGTGAGTGAGAGGGATAGAACAACTGGACCGCGCTGCGCCTGCGGTCGATAAATATTTATTTTGAGCTCTATTTTTTTGAACATTAAGGCTTATATTAAATGAAATGTCATGTGTGAATTTTGAAGTGATAGTAAAATGTAATATTACTCGGCACGAAATGTAATGCCACATAACATCACTTCGCGAAGTACAGTTTTGCGCATGTCTAGTTCTTGTAGGACGGGTCTATGGGTTCGCGCGCCGCCTCTTCTGTCGCCCCGGACCGATTTGACGTGGCGTGCCCACAGCATAATCCACCGCAAAAAAAAGAGGGTGGTGTTAAAAAAAATAAGAAGACCTTTATTCATCACCATACAGAAAATAGCTCCCTTCCATGGTAAATAAGCAACAGTTCTTATTCTTAATTCATTACATGGAAAATTTGATTGGATTTATTATTTTTTTGTAAAAGGACATTGTCTCATAATAATTTTTCTTTATATTATGATGTAGATATATGTTATCATATGTTATTAGGACAATAACCGATAAAGAATAATTAGGCTTAGATTACTCCGTTAGATTTCGGTTTTTAAAGCATGATATTTTGGTATGTAGTTCTCTTTCTTTTTTTATTGGGCGCTCGTCTATGAGACAGTTGCTGGATTGAGAGCCCTCAGCACTCACCCAGAGTCCGGGCCAAGCCGTCTAAGCCGTCTACGGCTATCAGCTAAACACACCAAAAATATGCAACCGCTAACGAACGTGAGCGATTAATCTGTTGTTTTAAACAATTTTACACTAAGGAAACGTGCAATTAATGAATAGAAATTAGATCTAGATACAGAATAACAGTTTATGAATGGCGTGTTGCCCTTTTTTTTTTTTTTTTTTTTTTTTTTTTTTTTTTTTTTTTATTGGTGGGCTATGGGTGCGTCTCGCCCCGCCAAATCGGTCCGGGGTGACGGAGAAGGCGGCGCGTGATCCCATAGACCCACCGTAAAATCCTCTCTCTTCGCCGTGCGAGCGGACCACCGGTACCCGATCTTTGTCTTCGGTGGTCCGCTCGGCGGTTTACCCTCGCGGGTTCCTCTCGTCGACGCCCCGACAGATTTCGCCCTCACGCGGTGGCCTCGCGTCGGGTGACCGGACAATTCCCCGGTCCGATCACCCGAGGCCTGGGTTAGGGCGGCATCAGGCGCAGGTATTCGCGCCTGCGCCGCCCCGGCCGCTGGCGGCGGCCCGGGTCGCGGGAGTCCTCCCTGACTCGTTCCGCCGCCTCCTTCCGCGAGATGACAGCCTCGCAGAAGGCGGCGACCGCGTCCCAATTCCTGACGCTGTCGACCATCGCCCTCGCGACAGCCGGCAGTGACAGGTCGGCACCGATAATAGCGACGAGGTCGCGGCGCTGCCCGTCCCCGCCAGAGCATTCCTCGAGTGTATGTTGCGCCGTGTCCTCGTCACTACTGCAATGATGGCAGCCCGGAGTCCACTCCCTGTACACGACCGTGTGCAGGTATTTCCCGAAGCACCCGTGCCCCGTCAACACCTGCACCAGTCGGAAGGTGAGGACCCCGTGCCGCCGCTCCATCCATTTCATCAATACGGGCCGGAAGGCTTCGACGGTCACGATACAGTGTCTAGGCCTCTCCAGCCGCGTAACCCAACGGGCGATGACGTCTCGGCGGGTGTCCTCGCGCCAGGTGGCTATCTCGCTCAACGATGGTGAGTCACCCTCCTCGCGCACTGAGGTAACCCGCCGGTAGAGGTCGGAGAGCATCTCCGCCTCTAGGTCCCACGGGGGTGTCCCGGCCAATAGGCACGCCGCCTCTGTCGACACCGTGCGGTACCCGCGAATGGCTCTGACCGCCATGGCTCGCTGTGGCCTCCACAGAACCGCCCTGAGCTGGGCGTTCAGAGCCCTCGCCCACACGGGTGTGCGGTACATGGCCATCGAGCGGATGACCCCCGCATACAGCCGTCGGCCCTCGAAACTGGGTCCGCCCACATTCGGCATGAGCCGAGAAAGGGCGGACGCCGCGCCAACCAGCCGGGGAGCAATCTGTCGGAAATGCTCCCGGAACCACCATCGCCCGTCGAGCACCAGACCCAAGTACTTCATATGGGCCTGGATGTTGATCTGGATGGAGATGACGACTAACGAGGCGCCGGTTGGCAGCCTTACGCGTGGCCCATGGAATAATAGGGCCTCCGTCTTATTTAAGGCCACCCTGAGCCCCAGCGCTTCGATTCGCCTGACCATCTCCTCGGTGCCGAGAGTGGCCAGGCTCGCCGCCTCTTCGAGTGTCCTGCCCCGGGCTGTGACGAGCGTGTCGTCAGCATAGCACACCAAGCTCAGCCCGGGGGGGAGACTCCCTCTCAACGCCCAGTCGTACCCGATGTCCCACAGAGTCGGCCCCAGAACCGACCCCTGTGGAACACCGCACGACATGGGCGTCCGCACAATGTCCCCTGCGGGACCCGCGCAGAGGATGCTGCGCCCCTCCAAATAGTCTGCCACCAGCCGCCTGAGGTACAGGGGCACTCCATGGAACCGGAGCGCCTCCTTGATGCAGCTGAATGGCAGACTATTGAATGCGTTGGCGATGTCCAGCGACACCGCCAACAGCACTCCCTTGCCGGCGACAGCCTCCGCGGCCGTCTGCCTCAGGCGTAGCAGGGCCCCGATGGTCGAACGCCCCCTCCTAAACCCATATTGAGCGTCCGACAGATCGGGCCCCACCTCCTCCAAGTGTCGAACGATGCGGGCAGCGAGGACACGCTCCAGCAACTTACCCACATCGTCGAGAAGCACGATGGGCCTGTAGGCCGACGGCAAATCCGGGGGCCGTCCCGGCTTTGGCAGGAGAACCAACCTCCCCTCCTTCCAGCACTCAGGGAACCGTCCAGACGTCAGACAGGCGTTGAACAGTTGCCTGAGGCGAGGCTCGAAGTGCTCGAGGAGCGACGTCAACACCCGAACTGGTATTCCGTCCGGGCCGGGGGCTGTGGTGGCGGAGCGAATCCGCGCCACTGCCGCCCCCACTTCTGACTCCGTCACGGGTGGAACACTCTCGTCGTCGGCCTCCCGGTCTTGATCTGGCGAAGCCATGACCGGGGGCGTGTGTCCCGACTGCCGTGGAAATAGCTCCTCGATCACCCTACAGAGGAAGTCGGGCTGGAGGGTCTCGGTGAGGGGGGGGGCCTGCGCGCGAAGCTTATTCAGCGACGCGCGATACGGGCGACCCCAGGGGTCACGGTCGAGACCGTCCAACATCTCCTGCCAACTCGCATCCTTGGCGGCTCGGATGGCCAGCCGAAAGGCAGTACGCGCACTGCGGTACGCCTCGTACAGCTGGCCCTCCCGCTCAGCGTCGCGGTGACGCCGCCGGCTGTGGGTGTAGGACCTTCGGGCACTGATACACGCCGCGCGAAGGTCCGCCAGTCTTGGGGACCACCAGTAGACCCCCTGCCTCGAAGGTAGACGCCGCACCCTGGGCATGGCCGCATCGCAGATCTGCGTTAACGCACTGCGGATGCGGACAGCCTCAGCGTCTACTCCGTCCGCTGGGGGCGGTGAGGACAGCCACGTGTGAACGATGGCCGCCTCCGCCAGTAGGTCCCTATCAAGACGACCCACAGCCCACCGCAGAAACGCGGGAGCTCCGTCCGCCCTGTGACCCCTACCGGGTTCCCGGGGGGAGACCTCCATCCGGATGTACCGGTGGTCCGACAGGGTCTCCGCCTCCTCCAGGACACTCCAGTTCCTCACCCGTGGCGCGACAGCGGGGCTAGCGAACGACAAGTCCACTATCGACCCGCCCTGCTGCCGCACACACGTGTTCACTGAGCCCCTGTTAACAACACAGAGGCCCAGTGAAGCCGCCCACTCAACGACCGCCCGTCCGCGGTCGTCCGTCATAGGGGACCCCCATGCCGTGGATTTGGCGTTGAAGTCCCCCAGGACCAGGACGAGGCCCGGTGCCAGTCGCCGTATCGAAGCCTCCAAGGTGGTGAGGGAGGCTCTGAAATCGTCCATTCTCCTGTTAGGGGAGAGGTAAACGCTGTAGAGTGTGACCCCTCCCCATTCCGCAGCGATGAATTCTTCGCCCCTATCCAAAAGGGATAAGGACGGGAAGTGCCGCTGCGTTGAGACGACGATTGCCGCAGTTCCGTTTCGGCTGACCGCCCAATTGGGGCGATCAGGCACGACGTACGGTTCCGCGACTACGGCTGCACCAATCGACCACTCCGCCATGGATTGCAGGAGGAGATCCTGCGCTCTGCGGCGGAGTGGTTGGTGTTGGCCTGCAGGAGGTGAATGGATTCTGCAGCCATTAGTGGGCCGTATCCATCACCTCCGGGCCACCTCGGGCCGCGCTAGGAGCGGGAGCGGCCGTGGTCGAAAGGCCGCCCCGCCCCTTTGGGGCCGAAGCAGGAGGTCTGCACGCCCCAGAACCCATGCGGTGCTTGGCGGGCTTATTGCCCGCCGCACACGCGGGGCAGTGGGGCGGGGCGGCACAAGATGCCGCCACGTGCCCGGCCTGATCGCAGCGGAAACACAATCCGCCGCAGTCGAAGCAATTGGTGCACGTCGGTCGAGTGTGTCCGACCGCCATGCACTTTTAGCACCTCGCAGGCCGGTGCTCAAGCACGGTTACCCGCGCCGAGCTCCAGCCCACGAGGAGCCTGCCTGAGCCGGCCAGTTGCCTAACCGACTGTTTTGCGCGCCTTGGCCGACGGTTTTGGCGCAGGCGGTAGGAACTGCGCCATCTGGGCCCGCAGGTCGGCCATGTCTTTGGCCAACATGCGGTTTACCTGACGCAGCGACTCTAGCTCGGACCCCAACTGGCGGTTCAGGTCCCGCAGGCCTGAGACCTCGCCACTAAGGCGGGCATTTTCAGCCTGCAGGTCCAGGGGGCCCTCGCTCGCAGCAGGCGCCGCCTCACGCCGAGGAGTCACCGACCTTCTTCCTGCTACTGCGGCCCCTCGCCCCCTGCGAGAAGCCGGCACCTTCGGTGGAGGCATGATGGTCCCGCTCCCCTCGGAGTCGGCGCCCGAGCTGCCTCCCTTGCTCAGGGGGCGCTTTCGCACCTGCGAGGGGAGGGCCTCCTCCCTGGTCTTCTCAGCCGCCGCCACAGGACGCGGCGACGACTTAGCGGGGGCTTTAGCGTCCGACCCGCTATCTCCTCTGGACGGCCCTGCGGATATACCGCCCTCGTCCATCTTAGCGGCAGATCTGCTGCCCTCATCCACGGACGGCTCTGCGACGTCACTGTCGCCCTCGTCCGTAGACGGCTCTGCAGCATTTCTGCCACCGTCCTCCTTTTCAGCGGCGGCAGCCTCTCTCCGCGCACGCCGCTCCTCCATCCTCCTCTTGTAGCTGGAAGCCTGCCCCCGGCTCTTCCTGGGCGACTTCCGCTTCACTTTTTGGGCCTCCACGATTTGTGCCGGGCCCTTGGCGGACGCCTCAAGTCCTGAGGACGAGGCGTCGTTGTCAGTTTTTCTTTGGCTTGACAAGGCCGTGGTGTGAGAATCACACAGATCGTCGGTGAAAAAGGTTTTTTTTAAGTTGGTATCCATATGATTCCCACGAGTAGGGGAGATACACTACGTCAACCCGGGCAGAGATCCCTTTACCCGGGCAAGCCTACATTTACCAACCAGGGGGGCAGCCGGTGCCCTGGCTGGAGCGTGCTAACGACAGAACAACCCATCTGCCATGCATCTTCTCGCCGCACGCCAGAACTTAAGATTCTGGGTGATTTCCGAGTCCGAATGTTACTTCGAACTCTTTATAGAGGTTGTCTTCCTCGCGGTCCGGGCGGTTAAGCCAAGACCCTCGCTCCTGAAACTAAGACAAGCAAAGAATCAGGTTTACGATGTGTGGGCGGTGGCAAGTGCCTGCCCAGCCCTCAAATGAATGAGTGACTGAGCCCGTCCCGATATTTCGCGTCCTATAACCTCTACTACGACTGTAGTAGAGTAAGGAGCGAAATCGCGCAGATATTCGCTACGGACGACAGTACAACAGAAGAACTGGGGACCGCCGCCCGCACCCAGGGTACACCGCGTGGAGGTTTCTGGGATAGTACCCCATGGCGTGTTGCCCTGCACGGGAATGAAATTCACGACATTGGTATGTTATGTCAGGTTATCCACTACGCCATCTGTGCAGTAATTTAATACTATTGTAAGAAAGTTGCCTTAATTCAATAATCTTTGAAACCGTAAAGACTTCATCATCATCATCATCATCTCTGCTCATATATGTCCCACTGTTGGACTCGAGCCTACTCCGGAAGGTATATTGACCTACTATACCACGCTGTTCAGGAGTGTTGGTATAGGGTTTTGTATCGAGATTTCCTTCTCTTGTATAGATGTTATATGCGTTTTATATCCCTTAGATCACCTCTTACGATCACCCACGGATAAGATAGGAGGTGATGAATTGTATTCTTACTCCACCACCACACGGATAGTAAAAACTTCTTTTGTGGTAAATATAGAGGAATTATATATTTTCGTCATTCTATTACTATTTTATTTCAAGTTTTCCTTCTTTTGCATATATGTTACATACGTATTATACTACTTAATCATCTTTTACTTTTTACCCGACTGCAAAGGAGTGGTATTGTGTTTAACAGTCTATGTATGTATGTTTGTATGTTCCTTTGAAGCACTATATAGACCAAACGCCTGGGCCGATTTTTATGATTCGCACGTCAATCGATTCCTCTTAATCCGGCGAGTGTCACTAAAGATATGACGTTATTGAAAATTCAATATGGCGACTACTGGACGCCATATAGTGAAAATTAAAAAAAAATAAAGTCAACAAACTATATCGAGTGGGGTATCGTTAAATAGTTATTTAAAAATCATTGTTAGTTTTCTCTCAATATTTTTCGATTTGACTGGCCGTTTAGGATCTATATCGATTTAAAGTTCCGTAACAAACTTTCTCACATATAGGTTTTTTAGACAGTAGAAATTTACGATGAAAAGACGAAAAATTCATATAACTGGATGTGGATGGACATATACTGAAGTATCTAGTAGGTATATTGTCCAATATACCATAGGTAGTCCTACCTAAAGAATCCAATGTCTGACGCGGTCGCCCTTCTCCAATTTCTAACGATTTAGTACTCAACTTCAGTCGAAAAACTATATATAGTTAGGTACTTACGTACTTATTAATAAATAAGATAACTATAGTTACCTAGGACCTACACTTTTTAGTTATAAATAATAACTAAAAAGTGTAAAATAAAAAAAAATGATTAAAATAATCAAAAAACCCGACTGCGTAAAAAGTCACCAAAACTACGTACATAATAAAAAAAACTGAAAAGAAAAAAACAAGCACTTAGATGTTCGGTGGTCTAGAATTAATAATAATAATATATTATTGAATAAATACTATTGCAGAAAATGAAATATATTTTAATAATAGAACATGGCAACTGAACAGTCGGGATCCTTTATTCGACAGCAAATCTAATTTTTCAATGGATTTGTGTTTCTTTATTGTTCCTACAAGGAATCTATTTCTTTCTTTTTAAATAAAATAAGAAAAGAAATAATATTTATCGAATTATGCATCGATGTGTAAATATTAATTTATCAGCCTCTTGACGTGTCACTGTTGGACGTACACCTCCTCTCATGGGCGGTCAAAATGCCATAGTCACACGCTTGATACGCGAATTGGTGTTTGCAGATGCTGTCATAAATTTTCTAGAAAACTTTTCTCGGCCATTCTCCCGGTAATCCTTTACGACATTTTTACGACTCCTACAGGAAAGTCAGTTGGTTGTATCATCATCTCAACCCATATATGTCCCACTATTGGGCTCGAGCCTCCTCCATAATGGAAGGGAAATTGACCTACTATACCACGCTGGTCAGACGTGTTTGTATAGGATTTTGTTTCGTGTTTCCTTCTCTCGCATAGATGTTACATGCGTTTTGTATCCCTTAGTCGTCTCGTACGATCACCCACGGGTACGATATGGGGTGGTGAATTGTATTCTGACTCCGTCACCACACGGATAATAATATAATATAGTTGGTTGTATAGTGTATTCTAATCACACAAAGGGGTAATTTGAGTGTATAAACTTTTTTTTTTTCATTTTAAATATCATTGCGACCGGTAGCGCCTTGTCGAAGACCTCGTTCATAAAACTTTTTAGTCGTTTCACGTGAATTGCGAAAAAAACTGTAGACGTTTCATTGCTCTTGACATTGTTTTTTTTTTAGTTGTATAAGGCACAGATAGGTGTAAGCTTAGAGCATTAATAGTTTAGTTGGATACCAGAATGTCATATTGAGGACTTAATTTAGAATCTACAGAGGCAACCTTCTGCTTTTCCGAAGCTACGTATGTTTTTTTTTTAATTCTTATGGTGGCAAACGGGCAAGCAGAACACCTGATGGTAAGTGTTACTGCCGCCCATGGGCCTTTGCTATACCAGGGTATAGCGAGGCCGCTAGCGGGTGACCGGACCGGGGATTAGTCTGGTCACCCTTGAAGAGAGGCCACCGCGTGAAGACGACGCCCTGACATGGAGACATATTAGTCGAGATGCCAGGGCGCCGACCCGAGAGGATACCCGTGAGGGTAGACCGGATAGGCCACTGAAGAAAAGAACGCGTACCAGTGGCCCACCCGCAATGCCTAGAGAGGTATGTTGTAGGGCGGGTCTACGGGGTCGTGCGCCGCTTCTCCTGTCGCCCCGGACGGATTAGCGGGGCGTGACCGTTCCGTAGCCCGCCGCCAAAAAAAAAAAAAAAACCGGAGGTGTCAAGGGACACCCGGATGGAACGAAGTTCTATTTTAATTATATAATTTTTTTCTGCCTTAAGCGATTTTTATCGTTATATTTTAGCCAATTTGCAAAATATCTTTATAAATTATAGCCTATGTGTTATTCTGATGTGCAAGCTATATTACTATAAATTTCATCAAAATCCATTCAGTTCAGTAGTTTTTACGTGAAAGAGCAACAAACATGTTCACATCCATACATTATTACAAACTTTCACGTTTATAATATTAATAATAGGATATACAATTCCACTAGACTACCAAAACTTTTCGGCCCCGAGCTCGAACGCGAGCCGGCCACGCGGCCCGGTCACGGGCGAAAATAATTTCGTTGCGCATTATTTTGATTTTGCTATATCTCTTAAGGTATTGATTTAATTTGCATGGTCTGAAGGAAAAAAAAATATCTTCATGAAATGCTCAAGCCAACTAATGTATTTAAAATGATAAGGATTAATACAGTATTTGTGTAAATAGCTTTTCAATTACCGTTTTATAATAGAACATTTTTTAAAGTATTAAAATGGATATAGTATGTTATCCTTAAGAGATAGATATATACCATCGCGGACTTTTTTGTAGGCCTTTTTAAGCTGTATAATACTGTAGTACTTTATTTTGATCTATTTCGTAGGGTTCAGCCAGCGTTTGCAATGTAAGCGCAAAATAATGTGTTTATTTACGACATCACATTAGAAACCTCTAAAATTATCAGTGTTTCTCTAGTACATTATGCATATATTATACATATAAACCTTCCTCTTGAATCACTCTATCTATAAAAAAAATCGTCGCGACACCACACTGTTCAATGCGAAATAGAAATGAAAATATCTGGCTTGCTTTCTATAAGAGAGCCGACGAGCGACGCCGCACAGCTTACAATAGCTTACTATAGCAAAAAGTGTCGTGACAACTTTTCGTAAGAATTTTTTCCGTCTAGCCCCCTTTCACAACGCGCGATAAGGAACTTCGTTCCAAAAGGCCGCTGCCTACCAATACAAACCCCAAACCCACACAGTTGGAGTGCCGATTCTCTCGCTCACCGAACAAAGCGCACGTGGCCATTACTCAGACGTCGATCTTCTACGAGAGTGTGGTGCTACCCCGGACGGACCGGCCCTCAGCTGTAGACAGAAAACTGTCAACAGTGTGGTTCTGCCACTAAATATTATATGTATTGTCTGCACACATGTAGTGGTGTTTTTATTCGCCTGTGCCTTATTGTGGAGTCGAATCACACGCAGGGTAATGCTTTCGGCCACTGACGTTAAGTTCACGCTGCTCCGGTGGTCGGTCCAACGACGAAGGCGAGGTGTCACGGGTGGGTTACGGGTGTGCGTGCTTATGCCCCTCTGTGGCCCCGGACGGAGTGGTGCGAGGAGTGCGCCAACCGTAGCCCACCGATTAAAAAAAAAGGGTAATGCTTTGTGTAGTTCAAAAATGATTGTTCTGAATTAAAATTGATAAGCTTTAATAATTAAAGTTTAAAAAGGCCATCATAACATTTCGCGAATTTAAAAATGAAATACAAGGGGGTGAGTTAGGGTGACATAGTGAAGGCTATATGACTATTTTCGATCCCATAAGTGACATCGAAGACCATTTAAATTATTTTTGTTTTTATATATGTATATTAAAAACACACTCTGCAATTAAGAAATAATCCTTGTATTGCGGGGGACTTTACAAACATATAATTAACGCAGACAAATTACACCCAGACTTAGAACAATAATCACACAAGGTATTGTGGGAAGCGAATCTGCGTATATTGGCAGTGGCACAGTAGGTCGATATCATAACCACTAAGCCATCTATGCATACACGATCCTAAATCAAGTGCGGTATTATTTAATACATAATATTGATTTGATTTGACCTATATATTACCTACTTTAGGTGTTACCTAAAATTTAAAGGTCGTTCGTGAAAACTGCGATTAATTCTCAAAGTTACTTATCAGCTCTGCTGATTCGGTTAGTCTATGATATGCTATCATCATCATCATCTCAGCTGTCATCATAGCTCAGTCCTATTTTGGGCTTGAGCCTTCTTCACAATGGAAAAAAAATTACCTTCTATATCACCTTAATTATGTTGGTTGATTCGAGTCTGTTTCGAGTTTTCCTTCTTTTTCAAATTATATGCATATTATATCCAAGCTGTGTGGTAGCGGCTACGAATACTATCAACCCTTACGTTGCTCGTGGATGTCGCAAAAGACGACTAAGAGCCTTATAACGACCTATGCCAACTCCGTCTGATGCCGTTTGGTCAACAATTACATTCTCAAGGAGGGTTGACGTCAGGCAGGCGGCCGGTCATAAAACTATTGCTAATAACTTTTACAATATGTACTATGAAAGATGAGTGCATATTGCATCGACCCCAAGCAATTGGGATAAGAGAATGATGAATGATGATGCATATTATATTTCTCAGTCTACGACGCACACGGACAAGATATGTAAGTGAGTTAAGTACATAATACCTCTTTCATAGAAAAATAAACTACAATTCTTATTTTTATTTCATTACCACATGGAAAGTTTGATTCCATTAATCGTTTTTTTTCATTGCTAATTGTGCAAACGAGCAAGTAGCACACCTGATGGTAAGTGTTACTGCCGCCCATGGACTTTTGCAATACCAGAAGTAGAGCTAGGTTGCTGGCAGTGAAAACCCCAAACCCACTCAGAAATTTGGACTACCGGTTCTCTCGCTCACCGAACGAAACACAGCAGCACACATTGCCACAGCTCAGACGTCGAATTTTTGCGAGTGTGTGGTACTACGCCACTGAAGTCAAAAATCGGGTACCGGTGGCCCGCTCGCACGGCGAAGAGAGAAGGTTTTACGGTGGGTCTGTGGGGTCACGCGCCGCCTTTTCCGTCACCCGGGACCGATTTGGCGGAGCGAGACGCATCCATAGCCCACCAAAAAAAAAAAAAAAAAAAGTGTGTGGTACTACCCCAGACGGTCCCGCCCACAGTTGTCTTACCACTTAGGAAAGTTTCACGTTTCTGTCTCTACGACCGGGGTCGTAGACATGATAGGGAATGGTGCATTGTATTACTCAGTCACTATACGACAAATTCTGCGCTATATAGTCATCTTAATCAAAGGTAAGTTTGACAGATAAAGTTTTTGTCATCTCATATATTTCACACATACTTGACATAACATGACATCCGTTTTAAGTTATACGTAATACCTATATATCATTTACAGAAGAAATATCCTTTAATTATGATCAATCAATTATATTTAGTACATGTCCTATGATAATTGAATGAGATGGTTTCAATTGATGCGATAGTTAACATGTCTACGAATAAATTCGGGTCAGTTAATTTTTGGGTAACAGTTATGAATAATAATAATAATAATTTATTTCTCAGAATATGGTACATTTAGTTATTAATATTTTGTGCGTCTCACATATTCTACCATAAGCTGGTGTAGAAATATTAGTCACTTTTGTAAATTAACATACTATAACTTTAACAATTAAACATTAAGAGATTATCATAATTCATAACAAAATAATGAATATCTAAATTCAATTATACATTATTACAATTATAACTAGAAATCAATAACAATAAAATGATCAATGTCAAAATTAAAATTCAATACAATTACATTAAAATTTGTGATTTAAGAATTCATTAACTTTGTAAAAATTTTTGTCCAACAACCATTTAAATAAATATGTCTTAAATTTATTAATAGTTAATAGTCGAACATCAATTGGTAGTTTATTATAAATTGTAATTGCCATACAATATACATTTTTAGCGAATATTTGCAATCTTTGATGGGGTATTAATAATTTACTGGGATCTCTACTATGTGTTTTTTTCATTACCTTGTCATGTAGTGGAAACATTTGAGGATTTTTTTTTTACAAATAGACATAGTTCAAAAATATATAGACATGGCAGTGTCAAAATTTTCATTTCATTGAAGATAGGTCTACAATGGTCCAAATATTCTGCACCGTAAAGAGCTCGTACACATTTTTTCTGTGCTATAAATACCCTACTCATTTCTACGGAGTTTCCCCAGATAATTATTCCGTATCGCATGACCGACGATACATATCCATGATACGCCGCCAGAGCTGCTTCTCTGGAAACGGTGGACCTCAATTTCCTTAAAGCAAACACAAACTTGTCCAATTTATTGTAAATGTTTTCTATGTGTGTTTTCCAATTTAATTCCTTATCTATTGTTATGCCAAGAAACAAAGCTGTATTTACTGCTTCTATCGCTGTTTTATTTATCTTTATCATCGGTAGTGGTATGTTATCTTTACTATTATACGTTTGAAATTGAACAAATTTAGACTTCTCGATATTTAGTTGTAGATTATTAGCTGTTAGCCAGTTCACTATATTTTGTA
The DNA here is from genome assembly GCA_905163515.2 of Lymantria monacha. Lineage (NCBI taxonomy): Eukaryota > Metazoa > Arthropoda > Insecta > Lepidoptera > Erebidae > Lymantria > Lymantria monacha. The sequence continues at coordinate 3,426,997 of LR991107.1, read as the reverse complement.
ATTCATTGTTGGTTTCTGCCTCTATTTGCAGTTTATTCTTACATTTGACTATGAGTGTAGTATCATCAGCAAATAATATACAGTTATGCTTAAGAGAACTAGTGATGTCGTTTATATACAATAAAAACAGTAACGGTCCCAATATACTACCCTGTGGTACTCCGCAACTATTTATTTGTTTATCTGACGTATACGTTATTTCTGAATTATTAACAATTTGTGTTATAATTGTACTTTGTTGACGGTCTGTAAGATAACTTTTTAACCAATTATAAGAATTGCCTCGTATTCCATAACTTTCTAATTTGCAGAGCAGCCGCTTATGATTAACAAAATCAAAAGCTTTGCTCATATCTAAGAATACGCCTAAAACTGCATTTTTTTTATCTAATGCCTCAGTTATCTGTTTTATTAATGAGAAGCTGGCCAAAGATGTAGACTTATTTTTCCTAAAGCCAAATTGATTATCAATCAATATATTGTTTCTAGTAATGAAACTTTCTATCTTTTGGGACATCGCTTTTTCGAATATCTTGGATATTACCGGAATCAGAGTCACTGGTCTATAGTTACTCATGAGAGCCCGGTCACCTTTTTTGAACAATGGTTTTATTAAGGAAATTTTCAATTTTGTCGGGAAAACACCTTCTTCAAATGACTTATTAATTAAATAACTCAACGGCGACGCTATGCTTGCTGCATTTAATTTGATTAATTTAGTAGGGATCTCGTCATATCCAGTAGAATTTGTGTCATTTAAGGTTTTGATAATTTGTATCACATCCTCTTCACTAACTGGAGTAATGAATAGTGTTTGAGAAACTCTATTGATATTTCTTATGGGTTGGTCATGAATGATTTCATTAACAATTCTTTAAGTTAGGTAACCTCTATTAATCTAGCTAACATCTGATATATATTTAATTACATTAATTAACATTAAAAATGTTAATTATCCTCGGGTTAAGAGCCCTCAGCGCTCACCCACAGTTCGGGTAAAGTTGTCATAACCATCTGAGGCTAACAACTAAGACACACAAAAAAAAATATTAAAATTATATATTTTTATGGATTCAATCGTGTTTATATTTGATTTTTATTTGCCCGACATTTCGAAAACTTCACAGCGTTCATGGGTCATGAGAGAGCTGTAAAGTACATACATACATACATACATATCATCACCCCATATCCCTTGCAGGGTAGGCAGAGAGAACAGAGTGCCAGAGAACTCTATCTCTGCATACTTCACTCGCCTCCTCAACATTCATAATTCTCTTCATACACGCTCGCCGGTTTCGGAGACTCTTGACTTCACCTTCCTTCAGTACATGACCGATCTGGTAAAAGCTGTAAAGAGATACCATAAAATCGCTATAGAATCCGTAAAAATAGTTTTATTTTAATTGTATTACATATTTCCCGTTAACATCAGAAATCATTATATTCGATGTTTGAACGGTAGCCTCAGTACGATTTGGCTTTAATTGCCACCGCGTATAAAGAGTAATGAATATTCTCAATGTTACCTCAGCTTATTTACATTGCTCATTGCTGGGTTCAAACCTCCTCTTCAATATTAGGGAATTTGATCTACTATACTACGCTGATCAGACTGGTTAGTGTAGGGTTTTATGTCGAGATTTTCGTCTCTTTTTCTCGAATTATTATCCTCAATAATATGTGTCATTTATGTTTAATTAAATTGTTAGGAATCTTTGATCTAAATGGACTTTAGATTTGATTTTTGGACTGGCTAAGATCTGTCCAATTATCAGCAGCTTGGAGTTTTATAAACCGCAATGTTTCCCTACTTCAACTATTAAGCAAGCCACCGCAGTCGTGACCTTGAGTTATATCATATGTGCCCCAATGTCATGCACGATCCTAGTTTACAGTGTAAAAAAAAAAAATAAGGTTTGCTGTATACAGTATCCGGAAGCGTAGGCTTCATTATGCAGTAATATCCGCTCTTCTATGTAGCTTAAATAAATATTACACATCGATCTTCGGAAAGAGGCAATCGACTAATTTCGGCTTCGTAGATCGTTGTCTCTGTTGCACAATAATTTTGTGACGTATGTTAACGCTGTACAAATGCGAGAGAATGGAGTTACGTTCATTTGCGCGTCTTCAGACCTGGCTGAGAGATGGCCAAGAGCATTGGGGAGCAGTAAAATTATCCTGGACAATTTATAATATGAATTGCGATAGCGAAAGCGCCTCTAAAACAAGGTGATTATTTTTCTCTATAGAAGTTCTATGGCCAGGAGTGATGTGTTTTTATTTGATAGTCTGAAGAATGAACGTAGATCAATCACGGCTAAATGAAACGAAGTACGCGTTAAAACCACGCATCAGTTAGGTGCACCGTGCCAAAATATTTGTACGTAATAAATGTTGAACAATAAAAACGGTCGGTGTAATTAGTGCCAATTGCTTCTCACTGTTTTATATATCTCATTGGTATGTTTGTGTATATATACTCGTATATACAAGTTTATAAATACGTTTAGTTTTGTAATTTACGATGGGAAGGGAGATCTATCACTCTCAATTCAAAAGAGGAAGAAAATATGGGATAGGAGTTTTTAATTTTATTGCTCTTGGTGGCAAACGAACAAACAGCACATCCTATGGTAAGTGCTACTGTCGCCCATGGACCTTTGCAATAATTACCAGAAGTACAGTTAGGCGTCTGCCTACGAATACGGGTTATGCGCCGCACTTCTTATCGCCCCGGACGGACTAGCGGAGCGCGACCGCACCGTAGTCCGCCGCCAAAAAAAAAAAGACGTCTGTCTACCAATGAAAATCGCAAACCCACCCAGTAAGTTGGGCTTGCGGCTCTCTCGCTCACCGAACGAAGTACAACAGCATATTGCCACTACTCAGGTTTCGATCTTCTGCGACAGTGTGGTACTACCCCGGACGGATCGGTCCGTGGCTGTAGACAGAAAATTGTCAACAGCGTGGTCCTACCACTATGAACTATATTTGAAATAAAAGTATTTTTACATATTCTATTGCGTTTGTATTTTTATTTTTATTTACCCGTCGATTTTTTTTTTATGGCTTGTGGTGGCAGACGAGCAAGCAGCACACCTGATGTTAAGTGTCACTGTCGCCCATGGACCTTTGCTATACCAAGGGAATAGCTAGGCCGCTGCCTACCAATACAAACCCCGAAACTACCCAGTTGGGCTTCCGGCTCTCCCGCTCACCGAACGAAATGCAATAGCACATTGCCATTACTCAGACGTCGATCTTCTGCGAGAGTGTGGTACTACCCCGGACGGACCGGCCCGCGGCTATAGACAGAGAACCGTCAACAGCGTGGTCCTACCACAGTAAATCGTTTCGATCACTTTTCAGCGTTCATGGTCACGGCTGGACTGAACGCTGTTATGTGTTCGAACAAACATACAAACGCGATAGAATCAGTAAAAATTGTTTCATTTCAAATGTGTAATACTTGCGTAAACATCAGATATCATTATATTTGATGTTTTTTTGTCTATGAACGGTAGCCTCAATACGATTTGGCTTCAATTGGCACCGCCTTTGTTTTTTTAAAGTTCACGGTATATAGATAAATGTTAGGAAAGTAGTGGGTCTGCTTGCCTATCGTCGTCTTCATTTCAGCTGATAATCACCTCAGTGTTGAGCTCGAGACTCCTCCACAATGAGAAGAGAATTGACCATATCTATACTAATATTATAAAGCTGAAGAGTTTGTTTGTTTGTTTGAACGCGCTAATCTCAGGCACTACTAGTCCGATTTGAAAAATTATTTCAGTGTTGCATAGCCCATTTAGTGGGGAAGGCTATAGTGATAGATTATGTATCATCACACTAAGTTTAATAGGTGCAGTACATCAATGAAGAATGTTACAAAATATGGAGTTTAATTTTCCTTTTGAGAGCGTCCGCTGCGTGCGCTGCGCAAACGGTTAAGTTTTCGTAAAAATCATGCATGACAGAATTATTCCTCTTTTAAAGATTTAAAAAGAAGTCCGCGACAGCATATGTTTATCTCCAAGGGTTGGCTTACTAACGGGTACCGGTAGCCTGCTCGCACGGCGAAGAGAGAAGTTGCACAGTGGGTCTATGGGGTCACGCGCTGCCTCTTCCGTCACCCCGGACCGATTTGTCGGGGCGAGACGCATCCATAGTCCACAGCAAAAAAAAAGGACCCACTAAAGCTTTTATATGCTAACCCAATTTATTCTAAAATAATGCGATATTTGCGAAGGTATTTTTATAAACATGATATTAATCTTTACCTAAATAAATATGTTATTTATCACAAGTATTTAATTTAAAACGAAATTGCCCGTTACATCATTTGGTTTCAATAACATCTTAGGAGATATCACAGTTTTAAAATAATATATAAAGTAGCTTCTGCGCGCGTATTTATGACTAACTTCTGTTCGCGAGTTCGTCTGCGTGGAATATTTACTTTGGGCTAACACTAACTTTAACCCGCAACGTTAAGGAACTATTCCACACGGACGAAGTCGCGGGCAGAAGCTAGTGTACCATATACCATGCAGATAATAGACGTTAATTAATCGATTCCCTCAGTCGTCTCTTACGATCACCCACGGTTACAAAATGTGTGGTGATTTGTATTCTTACTCTGTTACAACACGGGTGTGCTTTTCTATCATTCATTTCAAATGAATAATACGTTTTCGTTATGTATCGACTAATTCAATCAAATCTGAAATACTTTTATATAAATAAATGTTCGTCTAATATTCTTTTTCTAATAAACTTTTCTCAAGTGATTTACATTACAATGTACAACGTATTTAATTAGATACGGAATAATACTACATACATATATCATCACGCCATATCCCTTGGAGGGTAGGCAGAGAGAATAATACTGTATTGTTTAAAATAGCTTCTCAAATAACCCATTATTTTTTAATAATGTTTTTTTTTCTTCTGGTGGTAAACGAGCAGGCAGCACACCTGATGGTAAATATTACTGCCACCAATGGACATTTTCAATACCAAGGGTATAACTAGGTAGCTGCCTACCAATACAAACCCCTAACCAATCCAGGTGGGCTTCCCGCTCTCTCGCTCACCGAATGAAGCGCAATAGCACATTGCAGTTACTCAGACGTCGATCTTATGCGAGAGTGTGGTACCACCTCGGACGGGCCGGCCCTCGGCTGTAGACAGAAAACTGTGAACAGCATGGTCCTGCCACTTATAAAAGATGAAAATGATTACTATAGGTTATCCTTAGGAGACAGACATATACCACATCTATTGGAAATGCGTTCCAATCGTAAACGGAGGAGACGTGTGCTATCTACCCGACGTTGTTTACACATTGTCGGGTAGATGGCACACGTCTCCTCAAAGACGAAAATATAATACGATGCGAGAATTGAATGTCCTACAATCCACACATAAGCAGTTATCGCAAAAATAAATAAAGAAAATATTCGGTATAATCTCAATATATAAATCACACACTAACAATTTGTGAACGCATTCTTAAAATACTGCTATCATCATTACAATGAATTGCTATCAATTCAAAAAATTGACACCGATTGGTTGATGCGACGGCAACCATTTAATCGTGTCACTGTACAATAGAACGCATTGCTAAATGAATATAAAACGAAGACATTTCATTATACAGTAAAAAGTCGAGAATTTCAAAGTATTTTTGGAGTCTACTCCTTAAGAATCAATTTTCATATAAGGCGCCCGGTATGAGAAAAATTTGAGGAGTATAATCTAGTGATCGAATGACCTCGTTACGTTTTTGGTGCGCAACCTATTCTGCGCACCTTTCACTTTCTGACGTGAGATAATACTTCACTGAACAGTTTTAATAAATGTAAATAATTATATATACAGGATGTATCAGAGAATGGAGCAGCTGGTCAGAAGGATGGTAGGTAATGATGCTAGGAACCCATAACAAAAATTTGAAGGGAAAATTTCGATTCGTTAATAAATTACAAGCATTTAAAGTTTTCAATTTTGTCATCGCTTTTTCTTTAAAACTGAATGAAATGTACCAAGTAAATGATAAATAGTCTGCTACATACTCATACTTTGTTAAATATTCATTAGTACCTAAATAAATCAATGATTACGTTTGCTACAGTATAACAAACGTCACCTTTACAAACAGCTGACGAGTCAATGACCTTGAAATGTTCCCTTCAAATTTTTGTTATGGGTTCCTACCATCATTACCTAACACCCTTCTGACCAGCTGCTCCATTCTCTGATACATCCTGTATATATATGTATATTATTTTTAGTCAAATGAGCTTTTTTTGCGCCTGTTTTGATAATCGTACTTAAGGAGTAAACTCCAGTCGTGCGTCGGAGCTGACACACACACTTTTTTTATTTAAGGTTCGTCCTTATAGTAATTCTGCGTGGTCTTCATCATTACAACTTATATATCCCACTGCTGGGCTCGAGCGCCCTCCAATATTACATCATGCTGATCCGACGTGTTGGTATAAGAAGAAAAGGATTTCATTTAGATTTTTATTTCTCTTGCATAGATGCTATATACATATTATCTTTTAGTCGTATTTTACGACAGCTACTGGCAAGATATGGAGTGATGAATTGTATTCTTACTTCACCACCACACGGATAATAATTGGTGTAACTATAAAAAAAAACAAATGTTTTTTCGGGCGGGCTCTGGAATGGTCACACCCCGCTAATTCCATTCGGGGCGACAGAAGAAGTGGCGCGCGACCCCACAGACCCGCGCTGCAATGTACCTCTCTTCGCCGAGCGAGCGGACCACCGGAACCCAGTATTTATCTTCGGTGGCCCAATTCCTATGTCGTCCTCCCGTGACCATGATCACTGTAAAGTGTTCGAAATGTCGAGAAATTAAAAATCAAATACAAACGTGATAGAATCCGTAAAAGTAGTTTTATTTTAAATCTGCTCTATCTAGGTTTACAAAAAAAAATCTACGTAAGCGGCTATGTCATATTCTTGTGGAGAGGTCTTTGTCTAACTAGACGTCGAAAGACTTATAGATACATACATACATATCATCACGCCATATTCCTTGCAGGGTAGGCAGAGAAAACAGAGTGCCAGAGAACTCTATCCTTGCATACTTTACTCGCTTCCTCAACATTCATAAATGTCATCTATAAGTCTTTTAAGTCTCTTAAAAGACTTATAGATGAATATCAATATAACGATAGCATGGAAATAGGTGTGGTTGGGCTTATGGGATGGCCATGGGACATTTAACGCCTATGGTATCGATGGCGCAACTAGTAGATGATAATTGTATTATCAACTGATTTAGTACATCGCCGGTTTGGTTACATTTTTGGAATGAAAACATTTCAAATTCAAATATTTTATTTATGTATAATTGTTGAACTTTTAGTCAATTTTAGTTTATAACTTCAAACCCTATATATCTAATAATCTACAGGTTAAAAACGTGGTTATTAGTAACAAAATACGTTTGTCATTTTATTAATCATAGCTCCTTCTTTTTTATATTAAATTGTGGTATCTAATATTCAAGCTACGCTTAACAGCTTTTTAACAATATGAAGGAAATTTCACTTTCCAATTTTTTTTTAAATTAAGCTATATAAAAAGGTAGGTAACGTTGTTTTGTAACGCCATCTCGTATAAATTGGACGTACTGCTACATTAAGATCTAATACCTCAGATATTTACGAAATGCTCTTATAAAAAACATTTATTTTTAACATAATCACATTCTTTAATCAAGATATACCTCCATATCATACGCATAATATCATTATTTCTCAATGGTAGTTCTTCGTTAGAATTACTTAATAATTAATAAATTATTTAATTACGAAATTTTAGAATCCTTTGGCAACTAGCTTTAATGAAATATCCTTAAACCAACATACATAGTTACAATATAAATCGAAAAATTCTAAATCAATGATTCCGATCACAAGAGTACCTACTTATTAAAGCAGCCATCCCCCTCTCAACCATATTGGACGGAGGAATGACATTTATAACATGACAATTATGGCAAGTGCAACACGTCTAAGTGATTTAAAAATGGTTGACGGTCAACAACTAATCATTTAAAAGATTTATTTATTATACAATAAAAATTATATCCACATGTATATACACATATTGAGTGAACAGATGGTGTAGTGGTTAAGTTACCAACCTACTAAGTGCCAGTGCCGTAGATTCGATTCTTACACAGCACAATATTTTGTGGGATCCATAAACTTTGGACTGAGTCTGAGTGTAATTTGTCTACGTTTATGTTTGTAGAGTCCCCCGTAATACAAGGATTATTTCCCCAGTGCAGGGTGGAGTATTAAAAAAAAAAGTAAAATCATTAATAAAATTGGCTGAATGTAATGTTGAAATTCTTCGTGTGGTGACAAACTGAGATTAATGGTTTCTTCTTGTTCGTGTGGTGACGGAGTAATGTACACAGTTCATCAACACCCTTCCTTGCCCGTGAGTATAATAAAAGATGATGAAAGGTTATTATATGCAAACGAGACGAGATATAAGATAAAAGAAACTAAATAAAACCCGACTGATCATTCTTATTCAATTTCATGGTCGTCTTAGGTCATTTTCTCTCTTATAATGTAAGAGACCGGAGCCCAGCAGTGGGACACATATGAGCTAATAAATACCTTTTGTTACTTGTGGTTATCGTAAGATTCGTTTTAACGGATGGAAATAGAGTACATCATAGCAAGAGAAGGAAAATTTGAAACAAAACTCAGTAGTAATCCTTTGGCTAGGTCATAATAATGCTAAGCTTATCATCATCATCGTCTCAGCTCATACATCCTCTTGCGGTGATCGAGCCTCCTCCATAATGGGAGGGAAATTGATATATTATACGATGCTGATCAGATGCATCGATATAAGTGTATTTTCTTTTTTTTTATTGTTGATGATGGAAAACAAGCACATCTGATGGTAAGCTTTACTGCCGCCCCTGGATCTTAACAATACCAGGGTAGCTAGGTCGTTGCCTATCAATGAAAAACCCAAACTCACCCAGGAAGTTGGACTGCCGGTTCTCTCGTTCACAGGGAGCATATTGCCTCTGCTCAGAGGTCGATTTTCTGCGAGAGCGTGGTACTGTCCCTGGCGGACTGGCCGGCTGTAGAAAGAAAACCTATAAGTGGGGCTCTACCACTAAAAATTGCCGCGTTTTTTATTGCAGTGATGTTATCTGCCCGAGTCCACTAGTTGTCTTTTAAGATTGAGGACGAAGTGACGACTCATAGGATATATATGAATAGCATAAATGTGAAAGTTGCCAAGTTCAATATTACGATAATTATGGTGTGGCTGTTGACTTTGCCGACGAAAGACATGATAAATGAATGAGTGCCAAGTTCTTTAGACAATTCTGAAATATATTCTTTGTTTATTATGAGAAGGTATAATATTATTTACTTAATAACTTTAAAACCAAAATTTGAATTTTAAATTAATTCCGATGGTTCGGACATGTGGAAAGAATGCCGAACGAACGTCTGGTTAAGAAGATATACAATGCGAAAGTGAAAGGATATAGGTACCGAGGGAGACCGAGACTCACCTACCTAGACCAGATCGGTCATGTACTGAAAGAAGGTGGAGTCAAGAGTCTCCGAAACCGGCGAGCGTGTATGAAGAGAATTATGAATGTTGAGGAAGCGTGTGAAGTATGCAAGGATAGAGAGATATGCAAGGAGAGAGAGGATCTCATGAACTGTGATAGACAGTTGAAATTTTTACAAATGATGTATTTCTGTTGCCGCTATAATAATAAATATTAAAAAAAACAATAAAATAAATATTTAAGGGAGCTACCATACAACAAACGTGATTTATTTGCATGTTTTTGCTCGATATTGATAGCAGAAATCAATCTTGGAGTTTTTATAGATAATGGTACGGAATCCTTTGTGCGCGAGTCCGACTCGTACTTGGTCGGTTTTTTTAAAGACAACACCCGGCACAAATAATTCCTGTATTGCGTGGGACATTACAAATATATAATTTAACGGACACAAATTACAGACTTAGAACAACAATTTCTGGCTCACACAAAGTATTGTCCTGCATGGGAATCAATGATACTCGCATGGTAGGTCTTTTTTTATTGCTTATGGTGGCAAACGTGCAAGCAGCACACCTGATGGTAAGTGTCACTGCCACCCATGGACCTTTGCAATACCAAGACCATAGCTTAGGCCGCTGCTTACCAATAAAATCCCCAAACCCACCCACATGGGCTTCCGACTCTCTCACTCATCGAACGAAACGCAATAGCACATTGGCATTACTCAGACGTAGATCTTCTGCATGAGTGTGGTACTAACCCGGACGGACCGGCGCGCGACTGTAGACAGAGACTGTCTAGAGCGTGGTCCTATCACTATAGAACTTTTGCCGCCATCTGTGCAGTCATAGCAGTTTGTAGCATATATACGATTTAACATTTAAATTAACCATGATGGTACTACTTGAACTAGTCTTATGATGTAGCATTTTTTTTTTTTTTTTTTTATTAATGGGCTATGGGTGCGTCTCGCCCCGCCAAATCGGTCTGGGGTGACGGAAAAGGCGGCGCGTGCCCCCATAGACCCACCGTAAAATCCTCTCTCTTCGCCGTGCGAGCGGACCACCGGTGCCCGATCTTTGTCTTCGGCGGTTTACCCTCGCGGGTTCCTCTCGTCGACGCCCAGACAGATTTCGCCCTCGGGTCGTCGCCCTCACGCGGTGGCCTCGCATCGGGTGACCGGACAATTCCCCGGTCCGATCACCCGAGGCCTGGGTTAGGGCGGCATCAGGCGCAGGTATTCGCGCCTTCGCCGCCCCGGCCGCTGGCGGCGGCCCGGGTCGCGGGAGTCCTCCCTGACTCGTTCCGCCGCCTCCTTCCGCGAGATGACAGCCTCACAGAAGGCGGCGACCGCGTCCCAATTCCTGACGCTGTCGACCATCGCCCTCGCGACAGCCGGCAGCGTCAGGTCGGCACCGATAATAGCGACGAGGTCGCGGCGCTGCCCGTCCCAGCCCGAGCATTCCTCGAGCGAGCTCCTCGAGCTCCTCGAATACCCTACAGAGGAAGTCGGGCTGGAGGGTCTCGATGAGGGGGGGGCCTGCGCGCGAAGCTTATTTAGCGACGCGCGATACGGGCGACCCCAGGGGTCACGGTCGAGACTGTCCAACATCTCCTGCTAACTCGCATCCTTGGCGGCTCGGATGGCCAGCCGAAAGGCAGTCCGCGCACTGCGGTACGCCTCGTACAGCTGGCCCTCCCGCTCAGCGTCGCGGTGACGCCGCCGGCTGAGTCTTATGATGTAGCTAGAAGATGTAAAAGGAAATCCCGGATTCCCTATTAGTAAACCCATCAAGCTTGGTCTCTTTGAATTCGCCGTAACTAGTTCTGTTCTTCAGATTTAATTTTTTATGTTGAGGGTTATTTAAAAAAAAAATATTGTATGCATATTTTTTTTTCTACTTTCTTTTTCTTTACGTTCTACTAGCTAGATAGATTAGTAAACGGTGAGGTTTTTTTATCTCTCAAGCCGGCTTTTGACTTTGGGATATAATATATATATTTTTTTGGGACTAATCCCACCACACATTCCCACCATTATAACTCCTGTAAGCCAGGATCCACAGTGGTCACCATAAATGACACCGAGGTTTGACCCTCAGCCAGTCCCGGGAGATGATTTTAATTGTCTTAGAACCTGCAACAAATTTAATTAGAAAAGTTAAAGAGGAGGAGTTGGAAAAGAGTCATGCCACTTCCCTCCCAGGCAAAGCGGGAGACAGAAAGCAATTTTGACTAGTCAGCCAATAAGTAAAGGGTTGTACAGCTACGACAAGCGCATAATGTAATATATAATATATCTTGAGATATAATAATTTATCGCTCGTCATACATTTTGTACGAGACGGATCACACTGTGCTATAATATATATTACATCCCGAACTATAAATATTTTTTCTACCAAATAAGCGATATTTTGAAGAAGTATATTTTACCTCACGTCCCCAGACACTGCGCCTCCCCCTGCCTCGCCCTCAGTTTGAATGGTGACTGAAGCTAAACTGTTCCAAAATATATATCTTACAGTGTGAACAGCAATCGCGGGATGTAATATATAGCTCAAGATGTGATATATATTACATCTCATAGTCAAGAGCCGGCTTTATAGTCGCTTAATCGATTTTCACTGCTGTGTGGTAGCGGCTACGAATACTACCAACCCTGACTTTGCTTGTGAATGTCGTAGAAGACGACTAAGCCTTATATCGACTTGGGCCAACTATATCTGGATGCCGTCTGGTCAATAATTACATTCCCAAGTAGGTTTGACGTCAGGCAGGCGACCTGTCATAAAACTATTGCCAATAACTTATGCAATATGTACTATGGAAGAGGTGTTTATATTTCGTCGATTATAAATAACTAGCTTCTGCCCGCGGCTTCGCCCGCGTAAAAGGTTACTTTCCTAAAGTTTTTCATCCCCTAATTTTATTTTACCCCTTAAGAGTAATTTTTTTCAAAAATTTAACGTCGTATTTATTTATATCTAAACAATAGCCTAAAAATAAGTTTCAAGCTTCTGTCTTTAAAAATGACGATACTTCCTTACAACGTTTCATCCCCCTTTACAACCCTTTTTTGCATTAAAAAATAGCCTATATCCTTTATCAGGCTCTAGACTATCTGTGTACCAAATTTCATTTAGATCGGTTCAGTAGTTTTGTCGTGAAAGAGCGACATACAGACAGACAGACAGAGTTACTTTCGCATTTATAATATTAGTAAGGATTGGGATTAAGAGCAGGTTAATGATGAGTCGCTTAATTGATTTTCACAAGCTAGGTACGTAAGGCTAGTTATATTAATAACTATTTGCAGTGATACACAAACAAGTCATATTAATTGCATCGTTTCGCAACTACTCATAGTTACAGATACAAGTACAAATATTTGAAAGGAAGGTGATTCGCTTCATCGTGACTGACTGTTTAGTGTATAATGAATCTTGCTAGAGTATCTAAAATACAGTGTATAAGTAGTACAGGATATACCCGTTTTCACTAACGAACTGTTACTTTTAGGTAACACTTAACACGAGATAAATAATTTACAATGAGGTATCTATATTATTAATAGTGATAGGACCACGCTGCTGACAGTTCTCTGTCTACAGCCGCGGGCCGGTCCGTCCGGGGTAGTACCACACTGAGCAGAAGATCTACGTCTGAGTAATGGCAATGTGTTAAGGCGCTTTGTACGGTGAGCAAGAGAGCCGGAAGCCCAACTGGATTTGGGGATTTTATTGGTAGGCAGCGGCCTAAGCTATACTCTTGGTATTGCAAAGGTCCGTGGGCGGCAGTGACACTTACCATCAGGTGTGCTGCTTGCTCGTTTGCCACCATAAGGTAGAAAAAAAAGATTAGTTATCATTTATGGTGTTACCTGCAATTGAACACATGGGTGTAATGGTAGAGATACTGGTTGAGTGCCAAGTTTTGCGGGTTCCATTCTCATGCAGAACAGTACTTGTGCGATTCGTAAGTTGTGGTTTTGAGGTAGGGTGTAATTTGTGTCTCTTAATATTAAGTAACACCTTATTGCTTAGGGTAGGGGTCGGCAACCTGCGACTCGAGAGCCACATGCGGCTCTTTAGTTCTATACGTAAAAAAAAATATTTTATAAAGAAAACATTTAAAAATGGTTCAGAATTGATTAACGACCATTAGGCACAAATTATTGTTGGCAAAAAAAAATGTGGCTCTATAAAAACTTTATAATATATTATTCTAATTTTTGGCTCTTCCGACTCAAAAGGTTTGCCGACCCCTGGTGACGACACCCTTTTTTTTTTTTTTACGGTGGGCTATGGACGTCGCACCCCGCCAAATCGGTCCGGGGTGACGGAAGAGGCGGCGCGCAACCCCATTGACCCACCCTGCAAGCACCTCTTCTTCGCCGTGCGAGCGGGCCACCGGTACCCGATCTTTGCTGGTGACGACACCCTAAGGGTGTTGTTTGCTTTAAAAGGGTATTATATCAAGGATTCCTAAAGTTTGAGTAATTTCTAAGGTGATATAAATAAAAGTCTCATTGACATAGTCTTAGAAGTTCCATAAAATTTTAATTTGATTTAACATCAAAAAATGTAATCAGTCTGTGTTTTGTGTTCTTAAATTAAGGAGTCGTTTGTTAAATTGCGGTTAAAATAATCAAAGTACCATCTTATTCCCAATGGTATTGTGTGTGGATATTCCGTATGATGGAATGAGAATAAAGTTCACCACCCTCTTTGCCTGTTTGTGCCGTAAAAGACTACTAAGAGGTTAATAGCCAAATAACATGTAAGAGAAATAAAACCAGCGTGGTATAATAGATCAATTTCCATCCTATTGCGGTGAAGATTTGAGCCCAGTATGAGCTGAGATGATGACAATGATAATATGGTGATGGGATTTCAAGTAAAAATATTTTCAGCAGAATATCATTTTTAAACTAAATTATGTAAGCAGGTTATCTGTGTGGTGACGGAGTAAGAATACAATTCACCACCCCCTATTTTACCCGTGGGTGATCGTACGACACGACTAAGGGATATAAAACGCATTTAACATCTATGCAAGAGAAGGAAAACTCAAAACAAAACCTTATACTAACACGTTTGACCAGCGTGGTATATTAGGTAAATTGCCCTCCCATTATGGAAGAGGCTCGAGCCCAACAGTGGGACGTGTATGAGATGAGATAAGATGATGTAAGCAGGTAATCACCTTAACAGAAGGAAATCTCGAAATTATATCATATTCCGGCTCAATTTGGCTTTGTATCAAAAGGTCAAATTTCGTTGTACATATTTTACAGATTACCTTGTATTTGGACGCTCACGTTTAACACTGCGATTTATGGGAACTTTAAAAAAAAATTGGCATAGGTATGGCATATTAATCAATAAATTTTTAGTAAAACCTTATTTGCAAGCGAAGAATGATTACCATTTTTCGTTTATTTTTTGCGGTGGGCCATGGAGTGATCACGCTCCGACAAATCGGTCCGGGGCGACAGAAGAAGCGGTGCACAACCCCACACACACACCCTGCAAAGCGCCTCTCTTCGCCGTGCGAGCGGACCACCGGTGAAGAATGATTACCATGGGATTGCAAACTACATTTATTGAAAATGCATTCGCTTGGAACGGGTCTGGGTCTGCGTGCTGTGGCCACCGAAGACAAAGATCGAGTACCGGTGGCCCGCTCGCACGGCGAAGAGGGGAGTTGCACTGTGGGTCTATGGGGTCACGCGCCGCCTCTTCAGTCACCCCGGACCGATTTGGCGGGGCGAGACGCATCCATAGCCCACCGCAAAAAAAAAAGAAAAGAAAAATGGTCTGCGTGCTGTTAGGCATAAATAAGTTTACTTTAGTTTCCGAACTAGGCTAAAGCCTGTATTTCAGAAACTAGAGCTGCGAGTTTACAAGTGCTAGCATGTGGCTATAACATAGAACTTAGGATTAAAAAGTTTTGACAGCTGTGCATGTGTGTGTGGTTGCGTGTTTTATGTTATATGACTGTGTGTGTTTTGTAAGTGTACGTGTCGACGTCTTTACTTTTCAACATTGATGACGTTTTCAGTTGACTCGAGACTACTTTAGAGTATTCATTTTCTATCAAGTTTTTATAAATATTGTTGGTGTCACAGTTAAAAATACAATTCACCACTCTTTCTTCGTCGGTCTCTCTCTCTCTCTCTCTTTCTCACTGGTGTAGTTAAAGACGACTAAGGGATGTAATATGCTTTTAATTCAAGAGAAGGAAAACTCAAAATAAAACCTTATACGAATCCATCTGACTAGCGTGATATAATAGGTTAATTTTCAACCTATTGTGAAAGAGGCTCTATAGCCCAGTAGTGGCACGTATATGAGCCGAAATGAACGATGAAAAAAAAAATGAATTGGATGACAAATATTATATATCGGTAATTTAGGTTTCAATAGCTTAAAATAATGATATTTTTAGTTTTTGATACTTAATTATCATGAATTAAAATTTTAATGAGATACCGGTATTATGTCAAAGAGAAAGTGTACTATGTGTGTTATATCAATACATTAATAGTAATTAAAACTATTATTACGTAAATTGTCTTTGAATGTATTATATCAGGTTTAAAAGTATAATTGACATAAGCTTATCTACATATCATATAAAATCTATTGTCATCATCATCTCAGCTCATAGACGCTCCACTGCTGCGCTTGAGCCTCCTCCACGGTAGGAGTGAAATTGAACTATTATACCACATTGGTCAAAAATTTAACTAAAAAAAAAAAGCTGCACCACTACAAGCAAAATATTTTACCCAAAGCCAGCCCTAAGACACAATTTAATATTGCCATTAGCATGGTGGCAATATTAAAATGTAAGTTTATCTGATGGCTTATGGTGTTAGACCAATTTACAAAATCACAGGTAATGTTTTTGGGAAAATTATTAATAATTAATTTACGAAGGAAATGTTTTATGGGGAAATAATTAATATAACTTAATAGTCTAAAGGCATCTGTTGGATGTTGTTGATAGTATGCCGTACACTGTAAAGAAAATATTCCATCAGAATAATAAGTCAAAGCACTAAATCGAAAACGAAAAAAAAATGGCTAAATAAGCAAGTAACAGGTTCTACATTGCCATTTCAAAATCCGGATATCAATTTGGCACAAAATTTAAATGCATACTTAAAATACATGTTTCTACATGCATAAAAAGCACCATCTTCGGATTTAAATATTCTATGGAAATATTTACTAGAGGAGTTGTATCAAATTTCACCTAAGTACTGCGAAAACGATGTGAGAAGTGTGGAAAATAGTTTGATGCTATTAATAAAGCGAAAAGTCTGTTGGATCAAATATTGAAATTAGAAAATCAGTATTTTTGTACTATTGCAAAAGTAAACCAATTGTATTTCCAATATTTAAACCAATGTTCGTTTAAGCTGATCAGATTTTCTTCATAAAAGTAATAAATGTTTTGAGCTTTTTATTATTGTTTAGCAGTAAATCCTATTTTATAACAGACTAATGGAAATGTAAGGTGCTGACTCAGTTTTACATCTTATTAATATATAATTAGCAAAAGTCCGCGGTTTCATCTGTGTAGTTTTTATCCCCATCGTTCATAAAATATAGACTGTGTTATTCGTTGATAATCTAGATTTCTTGTTATGAAAGGGTTTTTATTAATATCAAAGTACCTCAGGATTGAGAGGTCTCAGCGCTCACCCATAATCCCGGTCAAGCTGTGAAAGCCATCTGAATCGGCGGGGTATGCATAAACGTAACCCATATTAGTATCTTTTAGTACAAGAAAGCGTAACTTCTATCTCAACTAGTTTAGACTGTAAGTATTTTTAATTATTTTCTTGTTAGCTTCAAGGTGATCAAACGTTCCATCAAAATTGTATTTGTGTACTTACTATGCAGATATTGTTATGTACAATAATGCGATCCGACTTCATACCGTCGTCGAATATAATATAGACTGCTAGGTGCGTTCGTTGTAATGTAACTTTTATTGGTGATTTTTTTTTTAAACCGGATATAACGTATATTTAAATATAAATATCCATGGCAATTCTCCAATTACAATTGAGACAAATCAATAATCACTTTTAAAACTTTTTCAAAAATTGCGGGGATACACCCATAGATGTCACTATTTCACGTCTTAGTCGGCATATAATTTTATTAACCCTATACTTGGCAAGATTATTTTTTTTTGAAATGTTGTTAAATTTTACATAGAATGTATTCTTAGGTATTCATTGAGGGGGGAAGAATAAACGCAAAAATATTATTTTATTATTTTATGATTTATTGAATGTATCACATAAGGCACATTGCCAGACTCTTAGTAATTAACCTTATAAAATCTATGTATCATATTCACCGCACTGCCAGGCTTTCAACGAGTTATAAACATTATAAACAAAACAAAAAAATATTACATTCTAACGTGAAAAAAAACATGAAAAGGACACAATGTTGTATTTCCATACATACAATTAAAAAACAGAACCTCCTCTTAGTATTAGTTGGTTAAAATCAACAATAATAGTAAAAAAAAATAGTTTTTGAACCTTATAAAAATCTTAATTATGGATAAAATAAGAATACAAAAAAAATGAGAATAATCACGAATATCTTCTTATATAATTATTATCAGTCTTAGAATCACTAAATATCGTCAGTCTTATAATTTCAACTTATTATTTCTTATGAAACTCTAGGAAACAATTACGTTCCGGCAATAAGCACAACCTCATCTTACATTTTTGGCAAAACAATTTGGTCTGCCCTTTTGTGCAATACATGCACCTCCCTCTGATGGATGCTATAGTTGGATAATGAGCAATTTGGTCATACCGAATAGCATCGGGAGGCCTTTCAGCTACTGGTTTCTGTATGGTCTTGGTTGAGCTGACGCTAGACTTGCTGACATTGCTAGTTCTTTCAAATCGGCGTAGGCTTTCGAAAATTTCAATTCGGAATGTTTTCAGCGACTTGGCTTTTTTGACTTCATGCCTGGCTTCTCTATCACGTCGATAGAGAAGCCAGGCATTGTTCACGCAAATATCGAGCATTTGCGAGAAAATTGGTAAATACCAGCGATGGCCTCGGAACGGTGTACGGTACAGAGCAATCAGCATATCTGCTAGATCAACTCCGCCCATGTTGGTGTTATATTCCTTTATCAAATTTGGACACGTCACTGGCGTTTTTCTCCCTTGGGCTTTGTTTTAACGAAGGACATCCTGGATAGGATGCGCGTCTACAAATGTGCTTGCAACTGTAACACATTTGTTATCGTACCATTTAACGGCAACTATCTTGTTTTTGTTGCATACGACTTGTGCGTGTGATCCTCTGCCACTTTTTTTTAGGTTTTTATCCGTGGGTAGTTTTTTCTCCGCCCCACGGAGCCTGTTTGATCGGATTGTTCCGAGTGCGAAAATTCCATATTCGTTACGTAAATGTTGCAGGACATCAATAGATGTGAAGAAATTATCAAAGCATAAGACCTTGCATGCCGGCTGGTGAATAGATTTCGCCAAAGCTATTACTACTTTTGCTCCCAAGCCCATACCATTTTCTTTATCTGTGAATGAGTGATATCTAAATGTGTCATCTCCTCCGTAGATTAGGAAGTCGTAAACGATTCCAGAGACACCAGCGCGAACAAATATCTTGAACCCCCATTTCTTTGGTTTATTTTGTATATATTGCTTGCGGCTGCCTGCTCTAGTTCCTTTATGTGGAACCATCATTTCATCAATACTGAAACGCGTCTCTTCTTCTAATTTTAGACAGTTTTCACGGATTCTTTGAATAAGTGGTCTCACTTTGTGGTATCTATCGCCATCGTCAATAAAGTTATCACTGAAATGTAAATATCGCCTCAGTAACTGGAACTTCTTCAGGGTCATTATATCAGCTACTTTGTCGTATCGTAGAATTTTGGACCAATAATCTGTATAAGCGTGCATTTTAACTACCCCCATAAATAAAAGGATCGCCAGAAAATCTTTGACATCATCTTCTGTGATATTTATTGAGCTGCCATTTTTCTGTGTACTATAGATATTTGTTTGTTGCACTATGAGAGAGATGATGTCATCTGATAAGAGCATTTTGAAGTATTCAATGGCACTCTTCTCTTCACGTGGTTCAAACGAGTTATCTTTTACTGTTGCAGAACCGAGGAACTTACAGCAACGCCAATTAGGTTGTAATCTTTTAGCAGGTATTACTTTTCGCTTTATCGCGACAACTCTAGGTCTTTTTGAACGAGTAGCCGCTGAGGGGGAAGGTGCAAACAATGGTGACAGCACCTGGTTATGACGCGTCAAGTTGCTGGCTCGTGGTGAAGGTACTTGCGAAGAGGTTGCCAGTGGAGATGGTAAACTTTCTTGATGTAACAAGGGTGGTACCGGAGACGATGGACTAGACTCAGCACAATGAAGCTGCCTTATTACAGATAGATTAGACGATAAAATTGATGGCGAACAAGGATTGGTTAACGGCGATGACTGTGGGTATAGTATCAAAGATGTTGAAGCAACCACTTGATTTGCCTCATTATCATCATCTGATAAAAGATTAAGGTTTTCTATGGAAGACGGCAATGATGGAGGCGGTGAACTGCTGTCGGAGTGCGTTGGGCGGGAGCAATATTGCAGTTCATCCTCAGCAGATGATCCACTGTCATCCAAATCCGATTTTGCTCCCGGCTTCGGAACAAGTGCCACAAGTTGCCGAGCTCTTCTTTGTTGTTGCATACTAAGCTGATGAACCACCTGTGACAGAAATACAAACAAACAATAATTATACCATTTAAATAACAATAATTATATAAAATATTATTATAATAATAAAATTTACAAATAAATCGTAACCATACAAATCAAGCAATGTCACGTATTTGATACATAACTAAAAATGCCTAGAAAGATGGCTATCTGGCAGTGTGTCATATCTGATTCACTCAAAAAAAACAGTAAATTACAAACGATTTCAATCCAGTTAGGTACTCAAAAATAGCGCTTCCGAGTAGTAAACATTGTAACCTATTCGAATTAAAAAGCTTTTGAAAACAATTTGACCAAAATATAATAAAAATTGACAATATTCACCTTGCGATGCGCTGACGCCTTCGGCCGGTTCGCCATCTTGTTTTCTACTGCATACTTGGTGTTACAAGTAATAAAATTTTATTTTTTAGTAGAATTTGGATTATATTTTGTGGTATATTCAATAATAAATGTTTTGAAAATACGTCACGGGACGTCTCTAAATTTTTTAAAAGTTTAATGTATCAAATTATCCACCGTGCCAAGAATAGGGTTAAAGGAGACGCAATTTGTAATTTTTTTAAATATGTTCATAAAATCTAAGATATTTTATTCGATGCCAAATATTTTAAGTTATACTTTTTCTTTGAAATATATATTCTATGATTATAAATTATATAATCTTGAATACTTTGTAAAGAGACGCCTTTTTTAAATCTTGGCTCAATACGTACAACGCCATCTATGTTGGAGTCCTGGTGGGACAGTGAAAATTTCATGTTTTCGCTCCAAATTATATGATATAGTGTTCAATAATTTTGATGCGATTTTATATTATATAATGCAGGGAAAGCGCTAAATTGAAGTAACAGTGCTATTTAATATTATATTCGTTTTTCATATACTGCCAAACACAGTGAATTTCAGTAAGATATCATCGCTCACTAAAATTGATGATTTAATATATGGACAATGGCTTTGACACTAAGTGTAAAATAATATTGAGGTTTCAATTTATACAACATTGACAAAAATAGTCTTGTAGAGGATTGGATAGTAAAATCTAAAAAAATACAAGAATTTTTTTGTGCAGCACGTGTAGAAGTCGTGGTAAATGCGTTCAAACGTAAATATAGTTTTATATATTAATATAGATATGGCGACATAGTAACTGCCTTATCTATTACTATATATAGTTATGTTTTGAAACTAAATCAATAAAGGTCTTGACCTACTCTCGGACCCTGTATCTAGTGAGAGGAGAAAAATTTATACCTCAATATAAATATTCAAGTTTATAATTGGCAATTATTATTTTATATAAGCCATACTGACAGTTATTGAAAGATCTAATATACTACTAGGCAAATGTCTCGGATTCTATCCCAAAAAATCTATAAACCCTCGCAATTGTATGTATTAATCTCTAGAATAATGAGGCCTTATTGAAATTCGACAGTATTTTCTTTACTCTTACGCATTTTCTTCTCAGACCATTTAAATTAGACGAATAGTAGTGCGCGTTTTCATTTACTTACAGTAATATTATCAGCTTAAGTTCCTTGGTCGTATCTTAGGGAAAGTACCCATACTATGTGACAGAGGCGAAGATGGAGTATTCAAAGATACTACGCTTGAATAAAATTGGGCCTTTTCTGTAACTACAGGTGATCACCAAGGGGTGAGGGAGTTACTAAATATGGGTCCCAGAATTTGAGTTCGTACCCTTACAACATCCAGGGTACCTAAGAGATGATGACAAGTTGTATTTGTATTCTGTCACCATACAAATTAATATTCTTGCCTGAAGTATGTTATTGTGGCGAGTTTGTTTAGTAATTTCTGGCGAAACGCCACACCAAATATTGCATACCAGAACAGTTCGCCTTCCGGTATATTAGCGTGTCTTTGAGACGTTCTGCTGTGAGTCATTCATGTATTTATATACTGTCTGTGATGAAATATCGTCTCATTTTTATTTATTAACTAACAATATGAAAGTACTTTAGTACCTTTCATTTAGCTGTGCGAATATTTCATACTTTTTAAAAAGTTTTCTTTTACTTGTAGCTATTTGTTCATTACTAAGTAGGTTTTTTAAAAAATCAAAAGGTTTGTTGGGATTTGCCAACAGATGGCAACATTTACAACGAATATTTCATACTTAAAAGATTTTCTATTACTCGTAGCTATTTGCTCATTATTAAACAAGTTTTATTAAAAATCACAATGTTTATTGGGATTTGCCAACAGATGGCAACATTTACAATTTTCATTTTTTCTTATTTGACATAACTTAGAACAAACAGTTAATGTGAATAAACGAGCATATGACCTGATAACGTGTTATTCTACTGTAATTAGAAAAATCTACTGTTCAAAGTAAATCATTCGCTTTCCTTAGTGGTGAAACTAATTATGCTGTGGTTGTAGCTACGAATATTACTAACCCTAACATTGCTCGTGGATGTTTTAAAAGACGACCACGAGATTTTCATCCACCTAGCTCAACTCCACCTGATGTCGTTTGGTCAACAGTTACATTCCTAACGAGGGTTGACATCAAACAAGCTGCTGATCATAAATCGTATTACTATAACGTTTGCAATATATACAGACTGGAAACAGAACACATGTTTTATCGATCCCAAGTAATTGGCATAAGAACGTTTACCCGACGGGCTGGTGGTGGTGGTAATTAGATAAAAGTTTTTTTTTATTGCTTATGGTGGCAAACGAACAAGCAGCGTCTGATGGACCTTTGCAATACTAAGGGTATAGCTAGGCCGCTGCCTACCAATACAAACCCCAAACCCACCAGTTGGGTTTGCGGCTCTTTCGCTCACCAAACGAAGCACAATAGCATGTTGCCATTATTAAGACGTCGATCTTCTACGAGAGTGTGGTACTAACTACCCTGGATGGACCGAACCGCGGCTGTAGTAAGAAAACTGTCAACAGCGTGGTCCTATCACTAAAAAACTAAGAGAACGCTGCTGCCTACTACCCTTGTGGTTTTTTAATCGGTTTTCATGACGTCTATGAGAAAGGTAAGGGTGCCGATACGTTGTATTCTTAACTAGAAACCATAAGGATATGGCTTTCAAATGATATTTAAACGGCTTAACATAATTCGTGTACACGGAGATTAAAGGCAGAGACGGTTGTTGCACAGTGATAAGAAACTTGCATTTATTACATCATACAATATACTAATATGGACATATCCGTTATTACGTGATTGTACAAAAAAATATGTTGAATGAATATTTGATATTGTATAAGGAAAAATTGTAATATAAAACCCTGAGCCAAATCGTCTGATCAACATTGACATATTAGGTCAATTTCTCTCACATTGTTGAGGAGGCCGACATTGATATATATTTTTAACCGACTTCAAAAAAGGAGGAGGTTCTCAATTCGTCTGTATTTTTTTATGTTTGTTACCTCATAACTTTCAACTGGGCAAAGCGATTTTAATGATTCTTTTTTCATTTGAAAGCTGGTGCTTCCCGTATGGTCCCATTTCAATTTGGTCCAGTTCTGACAATGGCATCCATGAGAAAACCATATAAGTCTAAAATTGGCATTAAGTATGAGTGCGACAAATGAACGAGTAGCTCAAGCCCAGCTACTAATAGAACAACCTCTGTGTATCTGTAACACTAAAAAGTAAAAATAAAAACTACGTTTAAAAAACCCGACTTCAAAAACTGAAAAGTACAAAATAACTTAAAATACTATCATTTGTATGTGCTATCTATTAATAGGTTCTTAAAGGTTTAATCTTTAGTGTAGGAATTTCATTACAGTAAGTACCTAAGCTGTTTATAATTTTGTTTAGGGCTTGGCACCGATTGATGCTGCCTAATTTCCATGAATTATTACCTAGTATGCAGGTTTCGGTGGCGATAAATCAGTCTAGTTAGGTTTTATCTAGAGAAGATATTGTTCTGTTGTTCAGCCAATGAGAAAATATAATTGGAATGTGAAGGTAAATTTGATCACTGTCATCAAAAATAGAAATAGTTCACTTGAGAAATCGAGCAGTATAACATAGACAGTCGCGGTTCGATCCTTAGTTTTCGATATTTAATTATTGTACTTTTTTTTAAATTACTATAAAATCATTTTTATTATTTCATTAATTATTTTTTAATATTTATATATGATAACTAGCAGACTCAGCCACGCGTTGCTGTGGCTAAGGTAGCCTCAGTAACACGTGGGGGTTATGCTAATAGGGGTAGCTTATATGAAACGTTTGTACGTTTAACATAGCGCCATCTGTTAGAATCGTATGAAAATAACAGATAATTGTGACTGTCAAATAATAGACAATTAATTTGCAATAAAATAATATTGCGACTATAAATTGAGATGTTTTTTTTTTTTTTTTTTGTGTGTCTTAGTTGTTAGCCTCAGATGGCTATGACAACTTTACCCGGACTGTGGGTGAGCGCTGAGGGCTCTCAACCCGTAAAATTGAGATGGAAGCTATCCTATCTTTTAAGTTGGATCAAACTACACATGCTGTGCAAATTTGATTAGAATCGGTTAAGTACTTTAGGAGTCCATCGCGGACAAACAACGTGACGCGTAATTTATATATATTAAGATTATTATATTGTAGCAATATACTAGTTGAAAAACTATTAAGCTACCACCGGATCCGAACGCGGCCACTCGAAGAAAGATGCGGCAAGAAAACTCAGAAGGCATAAAATTAATTATTGACTGACTGTAAGATACGTCCGTGTGGTGACGTAGTAAGAATACAATTCACCACCCCCTATCTTACCCGTGGGTGACCGTACGAGACGACTAAGGGATATAAAATGCATATAACATATATGCGAGAAAAGGTAAATTCGAAACAAAACCCTATACCAACACGTCTGACCAGCGCGGTATAATAGGTCAATAGGTCAATTACCCTCCCGTTATGGAGGAGGCTCGAACCCAACAGTTAGACGTATATAAACTGAGACGATGATGAACTCAAATTTTAATTGCTTATTAATTCCATTAATGTATTTATTTTAATTGTCCGTGTGGTGACGGAGTAAGAATACAATTCACCACCCCCTATCTTACCCGTGAGTTCGATACGCGGCCATACTGAAAAAAAAAATCAGTAGGAATAATAATACTAATTATTTACTAACTATAAGAAAAATAGTAAGCCGCCTCTCAAAAGTACAAACGCGATAGAATCCGTAAAAAAATGTTATTGAATTCTAATCTGATCGTCCACTATTTTAATTTCTTCATCAATAACATTTCACATTACATTAAGATTAAAAAATATAAAGCTTAATCAAATAGATAAGTATACAATTTAATGATGACGGTACGTCATACTGACATTTTGGTATGTTCTTAGGGATCGTTTATCTTATTGTTGGCAAATTTCCTCGCGTTAGATTCATTCATTGATAATAGTAAATACACCTTATAGTTTTTGGATTTAATGTGTTAATAAATCTAACGATAGAAATTTATTTGCCATATTATTTACAATTGTAATAATAAGGAATTATTTATTTTAAATGAAAAATGGTTTTACAGTTGGTAGTTTCGTTTTGATGGTTATAGAATATTGTCATATACTGGGCATGCTTTTTTTATACAGACGTTTGATTCGGAGTAATGGCTGAAGGACAGGATCGTTCAAAACTAATCAGTATCCTAATGAACTATATAAAAAATGATCTATGTATATAATGTAGTATTTTTTTTGTTTGGACTAGCGATGTTAGCCTCAGATGGCTGTTATATCCTTCCGCGGAATAGTGATGAGCGCAGAGGTCTCTCAAACCAAAAAGAATGATAATTCTTTTTGCGATATTTGTATATTACCGCTGATTCAGTATGTAGGATACTACCTCTCGCCACGAGAAGTCGCTGTTACAACAAAGTAGGATCTATTGGTAATTTTGCAATAATCAAAAACAGTATTTTCCTTTTCATCTTCGTTGAAATGCTAGATCTTGTATATCCTCCTTCATAATGGGAGGGTACTTCAATTTTTACTTCTTATCCTTTAGTCGTAGTAAAACAGTTAATGAATTGAATTTTTGTATCGTTGTTATACAGACAACATCGTCTAATTCTTACATAATATATATCTATACATAGAACAAAATCACCGTCGCTGTCTGTACGCTTAGATCTATTAAACTACGTAAAGAATTTTAATGCGGTTCGTCAATAGACAGTATAATTCAAAAGGAAAGTTTATTATGTATAATATATGCATACTATAGCAGAGAAAAGTTGCGAATATAAAAATTCTGTAATTATCATACTCCTACTCTTATCTCAATTACTTGGGGACGATACAATTTTTATTGTTCTTTCATAGTACATATTGTAAAAGTTATTGGCAATAGTTTTATGACCGGCCGCATACCAGACGTCAACCCTTCTTGGAAATGTAATTGTTGACCAAACGGCATCAGATTGAGGTGGCCCAGGTCGTTATAAGGCTTTTAGTTGTTGAAAAAACTGTAATGTGATGTCATATAAACCTACTTTTAATGCGCTTTCATTGCAAAACTCATGATACATATCAAATTAATATACTAAAAAAATATATATCTCAAAAAATTTTACTGCACAGATGGCGTAGTGCTTAAGATTCCGACCTTACATGCACTAGCATGCGGTTACGATTCCCACGCAGGGCAACACTTTGTGTGCTCTTCAAACTGTTATTCTGAGTCTGGGTGCAATTTGTCTGCGCTAATTGCATGTTTGTAAGTCCTACCGCAATACAAGGATTTTTCCACCGAGGTATTTTTCGTTCATGTGTCTAAATTACGCCATAATTGATTAAAATTTTTAAATTGTTATTTAATAGATACTATAAAAAATATTTTAGGTGATATACCGAATTTTTAGACGGCGCTCCTATGCCGTAATGACCTCGCGGAGCTGAAAATAGTTCAGCGTTAAATTATAAATAATAGAGATAGAGTTTTGGGAATTGGGACTTTTTTATTGGAAATTCCCTCCTCCTTCAGGATCTTTTTCCAAAATTCCTTAAATATCATTATTTTAGATATTATTAACGAAAAACTAAATGCCTTTTTTACTCTTATTTTGTAAATAACAATCGCATTGTTTTACGTGCTAATAAACCCTTAAAAAACATTTTTCTAGACGTCATTCCGAATTGAATGAGCTATCGCACATATTTTTAGAAGCTTTATTTCTATTTAACACGTTTTTGAACTTGTTGACTAGACTACGAGGACGGGTCGCGCTGGTAACTAATGTAACTATAAGGCACAACAACACATTTTATTAAAATCACGCGTTTAAAACCAGACATGATGTACCCTAACGTGATCTCTTGTTTCTAACAGTTGTATGTGCAGCTAAATACCAATTGATAATGTGAGACACAGACTCGTGTGATCAATTGAAACGATTTAAGATTTATACAGATGGCGCCATATCAATATTATCAACGATTGTTTACTTATTGATTTTGTTTTAATAATTATAGAGTCAGTTGCATTTTGTTCGGTGATTGATAGAGCAGATCAAGTTTCTGGGTGGTTTGAGGGGTATCGCTGATATTAAAAAGTCTATGATAGATGGTGAGATTTTCCATTGGCTTACTTGTATGCTACAATAAACAATATATATATATATATATATATATATATATATATATATTTGTCATTTCATCATTCAGTTTTTCATCGTTCTGAACGTAGATCTCTCCCACAAATTAGGAGATTGTTTGTGATCTAATAAACATAATATTACACCCTATATTACCAATGGATGTCTTGAAACAGACTAAGGCATACAATACTACTGGATACTCTTGAGCTTAGACGAGTGTTTGCCCATCTAATGCACTATTATCATTTGCTCAATAACAGGGTGGATAATCCATTGGTACGAGAATGTTTATACTTTTATGTACCGGACCATTATATGCGTGCTGCCAAGCGACGGCAACATCTACTATTTAGTTATCCACCATCGTGGCGACTTCCCCAGGCTGCTAGTACGCCTACTGGAAGAGCCGTCGAACTTATAAATAATTTTCTCCAAACAAGTCTGAATGCAGACATATTTTTTGACAGGGTAGATCAAATGGAAAAAAGGTCTCACTATATTTAAATATACTATACAGGAATAAATAAAATGAATACAATGTAAATAAATTTCAAATAATGACTTACCCTAAATTGTTGTAAATTTATAATTACTACGCATATTAGATAACAAATTGTTAAAAATTTAGATATAATATTTATTGTTAAATTATTTTATTAAATTGTATAGCATGTAAGCGACTTGGTATCCAGTGTAAGCTTATTATGTTTTTGAATTGATAAATAAATAAATAAATACGCTTATTTAAATTTATGCAAGAGCTGGAAAACTTGGAATAAAATTCCTATGCCAATCCGTCATAGTAGGTCAATTTTCCGTTTGTTGAAGAGGCGGGTCCAGCCCAGCAATTAGATATTATGGGTTGAGATGATGGTGATGATAAAACATTATCAATGAATTTTGTCGTCTGATATTTGTTTGTCGAATTTTGATTGAATATATGGCGGAGTGTTCTAAATACCGCAATTGCCGTGCCAAGTATAGTGAGTTCGATTGCAGGACATTTTTTTGTGTCATCAATAAAATGTATTATTATAACTCTGGGTGTTATTTGTGTCCGTTGTTTGTATGGCGATACAAGGATTTCCTTCAAAAATTTTTAAAAAGCTGTCAAAATTTTTTTCTTATTAGTTCATATACATCCTGAGATTATGAGATTAATAAACCTACTTAACCTACTAAATAGCTGGACCGATTGGTTGGCAGGAGGTTTTGTTTAAATTTTTCTCTTAAAAGTGTCAATCTATTTACATTACTGGATTTTTATTGTCATCTCATTCTCAGCTCATAAATGCTCTACCACTGGTCTCGAACCTTCTCCACAAGAAGTGGAAATTCGATCTAAATATACCACGCTGACTAGATATCTTGGGTTTTATATTGAGTATTCCTTTCCGTGTGGTGACGGAGTAAGAATACTATTCACCACCCCATATCTTACCCGTGGGTGATCGTACGAGACGACTAAGGGATATAAAACGCATATAACATCTATGCGAGAGAAGGAAAACTCGAAACAAAACACTATACGAACACGTCTGACCAGCGCGGTATAGTAGGTTAATTTCCCTCCCATTACGGAGGAGGCCCGAGCCCAACAGTGGGTCATTTATGAGCTGTGATGATGATGATTCCTTTACTTGCATAGCTATCTGCATATTATATCCCAAAGTCATATTTTACGACGCAATCGGTCAAGTTATGTGCTGAATAGTATTCTTACTTCGTCACCATACGGAATTTTTGAAGTGAAATCTTCTTTTGGCGCACCGCACACAGATTTTTTCGTAGGCTGTAAGTGAGGTTGATCCGTCACGCTCTGAAAGTGAAATGCTTGATCGGGTGATCTCGGGACCGTCGAGTGTACACGAGCGATAAAGCTACAGTCAGCTGCTCTTCACTGCTGTGTCGCTGTGTTTACTATATTCAATTTACCTATATATAATAATTGTTATTATATAGATATTATTATCAATTATTCAATAGTTTTTAATAGTTCTTTTTTGACGGCTGGCTATGGTATGGTCACACCCATACATACACTCTGGGGCACGTTTCTTTTTATATTTTTGTATTAGTTTTTGGAGTTTCCTCCTTGCAATCGAACCACTTAACTACAACAATGTAGTCAAAGTCAATATTTGTATGATATTTAAATAAACTGCGTACAATATGAATCAGTTTTGTAACTAACATTACGGCAAGCCCTTGAACTTGCTGAGGCGGCCGCAACGAAAATAGTCGGGCACGTTCCTAAACATATGCGCCTGCCAAACTTTCATACCATGCCAATTGTTTTTTTTATTTTTCATCAAACGCAACTAGCCGTTATGGTTTGGCGTGTGACGTTTTTGGTTTAATCTTTATTTTTTCTGTTTTTCATCCATCCATTGGTCTATTGATGTATATTCGACACCAGAGGCTTACACAGAAACTTTAATGCTATAATCGAAGAGATTGGCAGGCTGGATTGGTGATAACTTTGATAATTATTAATATTAAATTTGACTGCACATATAACGTAGTAGTGAAAATAGCGATCTTCCATGCCAGTGCCGTAGGTTCGTTTCCTATGCAGGACAACAGGCTTTGTGCGATTCACAAAGTGTTATTCTGAGTCTGGGTGTAATTTGTCTGCATTAATTATATATGATCGATCGCATTCGTAACGACGACATAAGAGTAGTAGTAAGAGAGCGAGTAGGTATGAAAGAGAGTATCGGTGTAAAGATGCGAAAGGGAATGCTCCGATGGCTCGGACATGTGGAAAGAATGCCGAACGAACGTCTGGTTAAGAAGATATATAATGCGAAAGTGGAAGGATGTAGGTACCGGAGGAGACCGAGACTAACCTACCTTGACCAGATCGGTCACGTACTGAAGGAAGGTGGAGTCAAGAGTCGCAGAAACCGGCGAGCGTGTATGAAGAGAATTATGAATGTTGAGGAAGCGAGTGAAGTATGCAAGGATAGAGTTCTCTGGCACTCTGTTCTCTCTGCCTGCCCTGCAAGGGAAATGGCGTGATGATATGTATGTATGTATGTGTTAATTATATATTTGAAAAGTCCCCCAGCAATACAAGGATTATTTCCTTAATGCGGGGTGTTGCATAAAAAAAAATAGTTTACGTTCTAATTTGCCCAATATAATGGGTACCTATTCTTATTCAGTTCGATTTTCTGTGAGAGTGTGATACTACCCCGTACGGGCTGGCCCGCGACTGTAGACAGAAAACTGTCGACAGTGTGGCTAGTGACAGATCAACTTTATTATCTGTATACAGCTGTTTAACTCTCAAGAGTTAATTAAACTCAGGTTCGACACTCGGGCTCTCTCATTTAATAAATGCGAGTCATCGTCATTTTCCTATTCTTATCCCAAGTACTTGGGGTCGATACAATATGTACTCTTCTTTCATAGTACATATTGTAAAAGTTAGACGTCAACCCTCCTTGGAAATGTAATTGTTGACCAAACTGCATTAGATGGAGTTGGCCCAGGTCGTAATAAGGCTCTTAGTCGTCTTTTACGACATCCACGAGCAAAGCAAGGGTTGGTAGTATTCGAATTTAATAAATGCGAGTAAAAGCTATATAATATAGATGTATATAATATGGATGGTAAAAATATTGGACGCAAAATAAAAATATTGGACGCAAAAATATTGGACGCAAGAGCCTACAGGGGCCTCACAGTCGACATGGACCACTATCTCGTTATTTCGAGATTTAGTGGTCTGTTCAGAAAGTGGAGGCACTGGCGAGAGCGTGTCCACTTCGGAGGGCTTGAAGCAATAAAGGTTGAAAGGTTGCAAGAAGAGTGTGTAAGAGAAAAGTTTGCAGAGGGTGTCCGAGAACGGCTGACGATGGCAAGCCAGCCGCAATCGGACATTGAAGAATGCTGGAGAGTATTGAAAGAGAGTATAGTAGATACAGCGAAAGAAGTATGTGGAAGTTCAAAGAAGCATAGAAAAACAAATGGTGATGCATGGTGGGATGCGGAAGTGGCAGCTTCCGTAGAGCAAAAGAAGAAAGCGTGGCTGGACTGTGTCTCTTCTTTGAATCTGAATGACAGTATGACTGAACAGAAGAAAGAAATATATCGGCAATGTAAGAATGACACCAAGGCCTTAGTGAAAGAGAAACGTGATAGAGCAAGTATGAGTGCAGAAGATAGGCTGACTAAAAACTTCGAGGGTAACACCAAACTCTTTTGGAGGGAGGTGAAGAAGTCTCGGGGTGGTTGGTCAGCCTTCAGAATGAATAAAATAAGGTCTAAAGGTGGAGACATTCTTACACAAACACAAGACGTGTTAAGCCGATGGAGTGAATATTTTGGCGATATGTATGCGTATGCTACGGTTGGCGCCGGTGTTGGATGTGGTTTAGTAGATCAACATTCGACAACGGCGTCCTCCGATGGCATCAGTATGGATGAATTTGAATGGGCGATAAGAAGTTTGAAAAATGGTAAGGCAGCGGGCATTGATATGGTGTCTGCCGAGATGATCAAGCTTGGTGGCTCTTGTGTCTGGGAGGCGTTCCTGTTGCTCCTCAATTTATGTTGGAGCTCGGGAATGGTTCCCAGGGACTGGAATAGCGCAGTCATCGTGCCTTTGTTTAAAAACAAGGGTTCACGTTATGACTGCGCAAATTACAGAGCCATAAGCTTGACCAGTTTGGCAGCAAAAGTGTATAGAAAAATTATTGAAAGGAGAATGAGGATGGTGTCCGATGGTTTACTGTGTGAGACACAAGGAGATTTCAGGAGTGGAAGGGGATGCATGGATCAAGTGTTCTCTCTGCGCAACATTGTGGAGAAGCATCTGGCTCTAGGTCAGAGGGTTTTCTGCAGTTTTGTGGATCTGGAGAGAGCATTTGACACGGTTGTACGAAAGGAACTTTGGGACATTTTACCGGAGTATGGTATTAGCGGTAAACTGCTACAGGCTGTGCAGTCCAGTTACATGGGCTGTAGAGCCTGTGTGCGGCTGGATGATGGAATGTCGCCTTGGTTTGACGTCAATATCGGCGTTAAGCAGGGGTGCGTTCTGTCAGCCAGGCTGTTTATCATATATCTCGATAAATGTCTCCAAAGGTTGAACGATATGAATGTGGGAGTCCAGATGGGCGACTCAGTGGTCACTGCTCTGCTTTATGCAGATGATGCAGTCCTGCTGGCACAGTCAGCGACTGACCTGCAGACCCTAGTCGACACAATGACAGAAGATTGTAAGAAAAGGGGTCTACGCGTGAATGTGAGCAAAACCAAAATAATGGTCTTTGAAAGAGATAAAACCAGAACAGATGTAAGAGTAACAATAGGTAATGATGTACTAGAGCAAGTGGATGAATTTGTATATCTTGGATGTGGATTTAGCCGAGATGGAAGGTACACCACTGATATAGAGCGAAGAGTGAATGCGGGAAATAGAGTGAACGGAGCGTTGGGGCAACTTCTCGGCAGCCACCACCTCAGCCAGAAGGCACGTGTAGCAATACATAACGCAGTGCTTGTCCCAACATTACTGTATGAAAGCGAGAGTTGGGTATGCAGAAAAGAGTATGATAGTAAAATTAATGCGGTCGAAATGCGATCTCTGCGGAAAATCTGTGGAGTTAGGCTGACCGACCGCATTCGTAACGACGACGTAAGAGAGCGAGTAGGTATGAGAAATAGAGTATTGGTGTAAAGATGCGAAAGGGAATGCTCCGATGGTTCGGACATGTGGAAAGAATGCCGAACGAACGCCTGGTTAAGAAGATATACAATGCGAAAGTGGAAGGATGTAGGTACCGAGGGAGACCGAGACTAACCTACCTAGACCAGATCGGTCATGTACTGAAGGAAGATGGAGGCAAGAGTCTCCGAAACTGGCGAGCGTGTATGAAGAGAATTATGAATGTTGAGGAAGCGAGTGAAGTATGCAGAGATAGAGTTCTCTGGCACTCTGTTCTCTCTGCCTACCCTGCAAGGGATATGGCGTGATGATATGTATGTATGTATGTATATAATATGGATTTGCTTTGACCTCTGTCTTTGGCGATAAAGGCTTTGACGCGTCTTGATCTCTCTCTATGGCGATAGAAGCGTAATAAATAAAATAATCACAAAAAATAACACGTTTCCATACCAACGATTTAACAATTTAAAATTGTAGGTTTAAGAAATGACGAAAGAGAAACGTTTTTAAAAATAAATACTGAAAAATTGTAATAGATAACGCCATGTGTGCCGCAACATTGGAATGACGGCTATAATCCGTAAGCAAACGTATGTGACGTTTTAACAAACATAACGCATAGCATATCATATATTACATGACAAATTGTTACGCAAATAATATACACAGTAGTTACAAAGTAAGATGCCACGCGGCAAAGAGATAAAAACACAATGGTCCTGAACCTCCCTTACTTGCAGATGGTATTCTAAAAATTTGAAGTTATTCAGAGTTATTTTGTCAGTTAATTCTATGTTTTTTAATCTCCTCGCGATTAATTCCCTATTGATCTCAGCCCACGTAATATATGTCCCACTGTTGAGCTCGGGCCTCCTCCATAATGAGAGGGAAATTGACGTACTAAACCACGCTGGTCAGACGTGTTGGTATAGGGTTTATTTCGAGTTTTGCGTCTCTTGCACAAATGCCATATGCATATTCTATCACTTAATCGTTTTTTACGCACGAGTAAGACAGGGAGTGGTTAATTGTATTCTTACTCCGTCACCACACGGAGAATTAGTACTAAAAATTGATTCCTTAGTGTTACTATTTCCTCTTTTTTTGGGTGAAGGGACAGGCGTATATGATTGTAACCGACGTGCAATTCCATAACCTGCTATAAATTACTTTTCTATATTAGGTCAGCCACGGCTACTGAGTTGTTGTTCGATGGTCCGTCCAGATAACACGTCCTGCTTTTTGTGGCAAGCTATGATGTATAACCTAGATCGTCCATGTCCTCCTGGTCGTATTTCGTTGACGGACTCAAAAACACGTACATATAAATGCAACGCCATTGTTACTCTTCTGCTTAGCACTCAACGGGACTCAATTATCGCAGACTGTATAATTATAATAATGATAAAACAAAATATACTTTAAACATATACATTATTTGTAGACACGAATATTTTATCCCCATTTAATGACAGGCTCTTTACCTGACAACTACATAAAACCTCTTAAGATTTTTTATTGTAAACAGAATTCGAACCTATGTAAGGCGTCACGATCTCAGTAGTAATCTAATAGTACCTGTTGATCTTTCTATTATATCGCGACCTCAACATATTCATTGCCCAGCCTTGATCTTGTACATTATTTATTTAGAAAACCTTATTATATTTATATAGAAAACCTTATTATAATAATAGTTTACCTTATTATAATTTTTATTTTTAAATATTTTGGTTGTGTGATGCGATACAATTACAATTTAAGATTACAATTGGGTGTTAAAATGCATCTAAATTT
This sequence comes from Lymantria monacha, assembly GCA_905163515.2. Lineage (NCBI taxonomy): Eukaryota > Metazoa > Arthropoda > Insecta > Lepidoptera > Erebidae > Lymantria > Lymantria monacha. Next base: position 3,391,468 of record LR991107.1, on the reverse strand, counting down.
GAGAAAAACTAAAATTTATACAGTGTGAAGTTATTAGAGGAGTATATTCTATCCTTTTCCCGCAATACAATGTTTATTTAGGACATTGCAACGTCAATGTAAGATAGTTAATAATGTCATATAGTTTGGACTTTGACGGGAATTTGAAAACGTCATGTGGTGCTCTTGTATTATATTCGATATCTTAGTGTTTTAACGTGTTATATTAGATATTTTTGATGGCATTTTATGTAATGTGATGTGCGGAAATACTGGGATGTAGTGAATATCATATAAAAGTGCTTTACAACGTTTTCGTTTTCCATCAAAATTCCCACAAGATACCATTAACAGTGTGGCCATTGCACTGTTAATGGTGACAATTTGACTTAGACAACGACTGACTTGAAAGACTAAAAACGTGAAAATATTTATTACTTGACACTGGCACCAATAGCTCGTATATGTAGCTGATTGCCAATACATAAGAAGAAGAAGAAGTCATATAGTTTGTATTGCTCCCTCTCTCTCTCTCCAATTAAAAAGATCGAAATGCTTGTAACTAAATTTAAATAATATTTAATGTATGAAATAAAACTTTTTTTTTCGCATTCTATTAACTTTGCACTTGATATTTAATTTCCCAATTTTCCGATCACTATACAGCGTCCATGGTCGCGGGAGGGGGAGGAGGGAATAAAAAATCAAATATAAACGTGATAGAATACGTAAATATAATTTTAATTCGTCAATCGTAAAACTAAAAAAAAATTATGATTGTTATGTTGATTTGACATATCCATATATTTTTTAGTTTATTTTAAGTACATGTCATAAAAATATAGTTGAAATGAGTTAGCTATTTAATAGTTGACATTATTTAATGTAGATGTCATATAAGATAGTCAAAAGAATACACCAATGCACTGCCTTTTTTTCCGCGCGTGTCAATAAAACGATAAAAAGACAGGTTAGTATGACTGCAGTAGAAGGCAAATAATACTCTAACCATCTTGGTCACCGCAGTACGTCATTTTCCATCTCACTCATCTTGTCCTGATGGACCATTATTGGTTGATATGAAAGATGACAGTATGCGGCCCTATAATCTACCCTATAACCCATCATTGTCAATTGAGCAGAGTCCCTAAACAATTTCTTGACTTCCACGAACCGCCCGGTCGACTGAAATGCGTGGATCTGGTTTTTAATTTAAATCTACCTTCTCTGATATGTTTTTAAAACGTTTCTTATAACACTTCTAGTGATGAAAGATGTGGTAACACATTGTATTGCTCCGTCACCACACGGCTTGATCATCTTCTGCAAACTGCTTTTTTATTTTGATTTATTTTTTATTAGTTCCTTAGTGCGTTTGTTATCGGGACATCGACAAAAACGATACTCGGAATTGTGACCTGCTCGGGCCGGCCACGAATGTCAAGGAAGCCGTGCCAGTGGCCACACGTCGCCCTTCCATCGCCCTGGATGGAATAGGCGGGGTGGGTCCAGACTATAATAGCCTACTAAAAAAAGTCCCTTAGTACAGTGCTATATTTCTAATTAAATAAAAAAAAAATTGATAAGATCATATAAAGAGGAAACTGAAAGTATAATTTCCATGTGCACCGTATTAGCTAATCTTCTCGGATATCTACGAGTTGTATATTTAGCAAATATTACGAAATTAAGTAGATATAGTCTTAATTGCACAAGTATTAGCGGTTGTACTTGACAATGACTTTGGTAATTCTTTTTAGAGCAAGCTGAAGTATTTTAAAGGACATTTGTGTCTTAGTGGGCTTATAATTAATCGAACTCAATTACTATTGTCAAGCGTACTGTATTGCACCGCTGTCATGTAAACAGCTGAGATAAGAAATATTATGGTTGATGTATTATGGATATTATTAATTGTGAAATTATTATTAATGTATAGATGTCATGCACAACACAGGTATTCTAACAAATTAATATCAAAATTGATAGTTCAAAAAAATAGTTTAGGAAAATATTAAAATAAAACTTAAAATTCGATTAAAGTCCCATCAATGGGGTCTAATATATAGATAACAACTTATATTAGATATTGAATATAATAATTTATTCTATTTATAGTTCACCCATGACATTTTCACGTTCTACCAAAACTGACGCCTAACAGGTTTCTTCTATCACGTGTCGGCGCTGGAGATAATCTGTAATATCTTTTTTGTTGCATACAATAGCAGATGAGCAGGCGGCCAATGATCCACGTGTATTACCTTAATCTTAACCAGTATAGCAGTTATAGTATTAAAACTATCGCGAGTTTGACACATATTAAACAATCGTGCGCGTCAGGGGCTCGCAGACGCAGCTGCGCATTCGCCCTGATGATGAGCATCGGACATGCTCGAAACTCGGGTCGACATAATCGACTCTAACGTGTGAGTATTGCCGAAAATACAACAGTACAGCAGTTTTGAAGGGAATGTGAAAATCATTCACAAACGAGCATATTGTATTTAATATTTGGGTTTTTGGCTATTATATTAAATAATTGATGACGTTTTCTGACATGAAATGCAGAGAAAGCGCTAAATTATAGTGATGTAAAATAATAATGCGCTGTGTTTTCATGTTTCACCAAAAGTCACAAATTAAACCTTAAATATTGTTGTCATATCTATTTCTCTACATTTCTTATCCGGCTAGGGGAGTTTCATGGAAGACAGCGTCTCGGGCTTCTATACCCGACTAGAAAAAAAGTATGGTTCAACTAGATCATGTAGCCGACTAGAAAAAAAGTATGGTTCAACCAGATCATGTATCTGGACCCGATCAGGATAGAATGAGGCATGCCGGCTCCGGCAAACCCGATCAGGACCAGGTCTGGTCCTGATCAGGATAGCCTGATGTGAAATAACATCAAGTATGGTAAGGCATACCGGATCAGGACCAGATCAGGACCAAATAAGGATAGCCTGATGTGAAATATCATTAAGTATGGTAAGGCATACCGGATCAGGACCAGATCAGGACCAAATAAGGATAGCCTGATGTGAAATATCATTAAGTATGGTAAGGCATACCGGATCAGGACCAGGTCAGGACCAAATAAGGATAGCCTGATGTGTAATATCATCAAGTATGGTAAGGCATACCGGATCAGGACCCGATCAGGATAGAATGAGGCATGCCGGATCCGGCAAACCCGATCAGGACCAGGTCTGGTCCTGATCAGGATAGCCCGATGTGAAATAACATCAAGTATGGTAAGGCATACCGGATCAGGACCAAACAAGGATAGCCTGATGTGAAATATCATTAAGTATGGTAAGGCATACCGGATCAGGACCAGATCAGGACCAAATAAGGATAGCCTGATGTGAAATATCATCAAGTATGGTAAGGCATACCGGATCAGGACCAAATAAGGATAGCCTGACCAAATAAGGATATCATCAAGTATGGTAAGGAATACCTGATTAGAACCAGATCAGGACCAAATAAGGATAGCCTGATGTGTAATATCATCAATTATGGTAAGGCATACCGGATCAGGAGCCGATCAGTATAGAATGAGGCATGCCAGATCCGGCAAACCCTATCAGAACCAGGTCTGGTCCTGATCAGGATAGCCTGATGTGGAATAACATCAAGTATGGTAAGGCATACCGGATCAGGACCAGATCAGGACCAAATAAGGATAGCCTGATGTGAAATATCATCAAATATGGTAAGGCATTCCGGATCAGGACCAGGTCTATACCAAATAAGGACAGGCTGATGTAAAATATAATCAAGTATATAGGAAGGCTTGTAGTATATCAGGACCAGAAACAGTTTAAAAAAATATCAATCAAAATTCAAAAAAGTATTTAATAATATGTATTTAATAATATGTATTTATATAACATGTATTTAATAATAATAATAATGTTTAATTAATAATATAAAAATAATTTATATTTAAAGTAAAAAACAAAAATAAATACACACATACATACATATCATCACGCCATATCCCTTGCAGGGTAGGCAGAGAGAACAGAGTGCCAGAGAACTCTATCTCTGCATACTTCACTCGCTTCCTCAACATTCATAATTCTCTTCATACACGCTCGCCGGTTTCGGAGACTCTTGACTCCACCTTCCTTCAGTACATGACCGATCTGGTCTAGGTAGGTTAGTCTCGGTCTCCCTCGGTACCTACATCCTTCCACTTTCGCATTGTATATCTTCTTAACCAGGCGTTCGTTCGGCATTCTTTCCACATGTCCGAACCATCGGAGCATTCCCTTTCGCATCTTTACACCAATACTCTCTTTCATACCTACTCGCTCTCTTACGTCGTCGTTACGAATGCGGTCGGTCAGCCTAACTCCACAGATTTTCCGCAGAGATCGCATTTCGACCGCATTAATTTTACTATCATACTCTTTTCTGCATACCCAACTCTCGCTTCCATACAGTAATGTTGGGACAAGCACTGCGTTATGTATTGCTACACGTGCCTTCTGGCTGAGGTGGTGGCTGCCGAGAAGTTGCCCCAACGCTCCGTTCACTCTATTTCCCGCATTCACTCTTCGCTCTATATCAGTGGTGTACCTTCCATCTCGGCTAAATCCACATCCAAGATATACAAATTCATCCACTTGCTCTAGTACATCATTACCTATTGTTACTCTTACATCTGTTCTGGTTTTATCTCTTTCAAAGACCATTATTTTGGTTTTGCTCACATTCACGCGTAGACCCCTTTTCTTACAATCTTCTGTCATTGTGTCGACTAGGGTCTGCAGGTCAGTCGCTGACTGTGCCAGCAGGACTGCATCATCTGCATAAAGCAGAGCAGTGACCACTGAGTCGCCCATCTGGACTCCCACATTCATATCGTTCAACCTTTGGAGACATTTATCCAGATATATGATAAACAGCCTGGCTGACAGAACGCACCCCTGCTTAACGCCGATATTGACGTCAAACCAAGGCGACATTCCATCATCCAGCCGCACACAGGCTCTACAGCCCATGTAACTGGACTGCACAGCCTGTAGCAGTTTACCGCTAATACCACACTCCGGTAAAATGTCCCAAAGTTCCTTTCGTACAACCGTGTCAAATGCTTTCTCCAGATCCACAAAACTGCAGAAAACCCTCTGACCTAGAGCCAGATGCTTCTCCACAATGTTGCGCAGAGAGAACACTTGATCCATGCATCCCCTTCCACTCCTGAAACCTCCTTGTGTCTCACACAGTAAACCATCGGACACCATCCTCATTCTCCTTTCAATAATTTTTCTATACACTTTTGCTGCCAAACTGGTCAAGCTTATGGCTCTGTAATTTGCGCAGTCATAACGTGAACCCTTGTTTTTAAACAAAGGCACGATGACTGCGCTATTCCAGTCCCTGGGAACCATTCCCGAGCTCCAACATAAATTGAGGAGCAACAGGAACGCCTCCCAGACACAAGAGCCACCAAGCTTGATCATCTCGGCAGACACCATATCAATGCCCGCTGCCTTACCATTTTTCAAACTTCTTATCGCCCATTCAACTTCATCCATACTGATGCCTTGCCATACAAAAATAAATAATATATATATATATACACTCATTTGCAAAAAAAACGGGCACCTAAGCAATGAACCATTTCAAATGTTAATATTTCTTTGTTTGATAATTATAGGTAGTTTTATCCACACAATTTGGTAAATTAATAAGAAAATAATCGTTTTCATCAGTATTTCATAAAATTTAGATACAATTTATGGGAAATAATGCTAAACCTCGCTAGTAGTGTATATTCGCTAGTAGTGCATATGCTCATGAAGTAAAAATAAAAAAGATTTTTTGTTTGTTTTTCTTTAATAAAGTAAAAGCAGATAAATGTTTAGTATCGAGTGTGACCCCCTCTAGCTAAAATCACAGCTTGAATTCGTCTGGGCATGCTAGCGAGTATATCCCGGATACTTGCTTGCGGAATACGTTCCCACTCCGCAGTAATCACATTCTTCAGCTCTCTGATGGTCTGCGGAGCCGGGTGTACTGATCTCACACGCCGTTTCAGAACGTCCCAGACATGCTCTATGGGATTGAGGTCGGGACTTCGAGCTGGCCAATCCAAACGACGAATGCCGACCTCTTGCACATACGCATTAACATCGCGGGATCGGTGGGCGCGAGCATTGTCGTCCATAAAAATCGAGTCTTCACCTAGAGCGGCCAATGCGGGTTGTGCATGAGAAATTAGAACTTCCGTTATGTATCGATGCCCAGTCAGTGAGCCGTTTTCAATGAAGACTAACTCTGTACGATCCATTGAATTTATTCCTGCCCAAAACATAACAGAGCCCCCACCATAAGGTGTGATTTCTTCGAAACATGCCTCTGCAAAGCGTTCTCCTTGTCTTCTTAGCACTCGCCGACGTCGATCTTCACCGAACAGAGATATCCTGGCTTCATCAGAGAACAAAACCCTATTCCAATCGTCTTGAGTCCATGATTCACAATTTCTAGCGAACCTAAGCCTGTGAACTCTGTGCTCACGGAGTAATTTGGGGCCGCGGGCCGGGCGGTGACTGCGTATATTGGCAGCGAGAAGCCTCCTCCTGACCGTCCATAGACTAATATGCACATTTCTTACTTCTTGGAGGTTGTTCTTAAGATCCACATACGAAGATTTGCGATTTCTCAATGCGCGACTCACAAGAAAACGATCATCCCGTGGTTGGGTACATGGTTTTCTTCCAGAACCAGGCCTTCTCTCGACGGAACCAGTCTCCTGATATCGCTGCCAGGTCCTTTGGACTGTCGAGCGACTAACATTTAGCCTCCTAGCCACGAAACATTGGCTGCAACCCTCTTCAAGCAGCGCGATAATTTTGGTAGCTTTTACCACTTTATCTACCATTTTTGATACAGCCAAACAGCATTAAATAAAGCTTTGACAGTCAAGGATATGAAATTAATCGATAAAAATTGAATAAAAGTTATGAAAGTCGATGTTAACTTCTGGAACTTCGCGCCAAAAATGTAGGATAAAAAGGGGTTTTCTGTAAAAATGAACATCAAATGAAAAATTGAATTTAGAACGTACTTTTTTAAATACCACAGCATTTTTAAAACCGGCCAGTAACGTGTACAAACGATTGAAACCTTTTTGGTATTGTATCTTTTTAAATATGAATGAAAATCAAAACCGCCCGTTTTTTTGCAAATGAGTTTATATAAATGTACCTAACATTTGAAAACATAGATAGATAGAAATATTATAATATTGTAACAACCATTCTAACATTTAATGTTTTGGGTCATAATAAATAGATGGCGTTAGTAAAATGACGTCATTATTTGAATCGCGGTGTTAAGATTCTCCGAAGCGTAATGACATGGCCTAATATTAAATTAGTTGTTATCGAATCAGATTAAAACAGAACGATCAGGTCGTGAATGAGAAATTCAGGTGACAGTTGCAGTCGTTAGTCTAATCGGAACGGCTCACTGGGACTCTATATGATAAGAATATAGCACTGCATTCGGTGCCTATGTCATATATTAATTTATATTTTTACCTATTAAACATGTTCTTCTCTGCGAAAGTGGAAGGATGTAGGTACCGAGGGAGACCGAGACTAACCTAACTAGACCAGATCGGTCAGGTACTGAAGGAAGGTGGAGTCAAGAGTCTCCGAAACCGGCGAGCGTGTATGAGGAGAATTATGAATGTTGAGGAAGCGAGTGACGTATGCAGAGATAGAGTTCTCTGGCACTCTGTTCTCTCTGCCTACCCTGCAAGGGATATGGCGTGATGATATGTATGTATGTATGTAAACATGTTCTTTAAATCTTTAAGATATTCATGTTTTTTAAAAGGACCGGACTGGGCATACTCGTTTTGGATCGGGCAAGATATATAACGCAGATGATTGATTTGGTTCCGATCAGTAAAATTTCATCCGGACCCGATCAGGAACGCCTGATCTGGACCCGATCAGGAATGCCTGATCTGGACCCAATCCGGAATGCCTGATCTGGACCCGATAAGGTTTTCCTGATCGGGTCCAGATATATTTTCTGCGTTACATACCTTATCTGGTCCAGATCGGGCATGCCCGGTCCGGTCCTGCTAAGGAAGACGAAAAAATTTCTAGTCGGGATCCCTTAGTCGTCTCTTACGATCACCTAGTTGTGAGATACGTATAGACACGGAAAAAAATTTAAATAAAATGAAGTACCTATGTAATAATTATAATGTCTTATTTAATATGTGATAATATTAAAGGCAATAAAGAAATAAATGAATCAATCATATTGAGATTCATTATTTATAAATTAATGCGAGTTCAAGTTTCGGGTTATGGAAGCAATTTGCTTAAGTTATAAACGCTGATAAATACAGTTGTTCGTTGTTCTTACTATCGTTATGTCATCAATTTACTAGAGTGATAGCTGCTCTAGTAGATATACTCGTGATGGAGTTCAGATTGACAGGCCTTCTGTTGATTCTTTATATCCAATTGTTCAAGGAGGTTATGTGTTCCCAGAACATACTTATCTTTCAGATACTAATGATCTTTTCTTTTTTTAGAGTTTACTCCTTAAGAATCGATTTTCATATAAGGCGCCCGGTATGAGAAAAATTTGAAGAGTAAAATCTAGTGATCGAATGACCTCGTTACGTTTTTGGTGCGCAACCTATTCTGCGCACCTTTCACTTTCTGACGTCAGATAATACTTCACTGAACAGTTTTAATAAATGTAAATAAAAATATATATATTATTTTTAGCCAAATGAGCTTTTTTTTGCGCCTGTTTTGATAATCGTACTTAAGGAGTAAACTCCAGTCGTGCGTCGGTGCTGAAACACACACTTTTTTTTTAAAGACCCTGAGCTAAGGAAATAATCCTTGTATTGCGGGGGACTAAATTAATGCCAACAAATTACACCCAGACTCAGAATAACACTGTGGATCGCACAAAGATTGTTCTCCGTGGGAACCGAACCAACGACACTGGCAAGGTAGTCTTGACCACTATGCCATCTGTACAGTCTTATGTTTAGCTGTTACCTTTATTTTATGTGCAAGTTATTTTATTTATATTGTTAAGATTATTTTCTTCTAAATACTTATATGATTTGATGTTAAAAGCTAGCCATGTTAAATATTGACTCTCATCATCATCATCTCAGCTCATATATGTCCCACTGTTGAGTTCGAGTCTCCTCCATAATGGGAGGGAAATTGACCTACTATACCACGCTGGTTAGACGTGTTGGTAAAGGGTTTTGTTTTATATCCCTTAGTCGTGTGTTACGGTCACCCACGGGTAAGATAGTGGGTGTAGAATTTTATTCTTACTCCGTCACCACACGGAAAGATTGACCACACGATAATTTGACTCTCAATAGATTATAAATTATTGGCTTTATATAAATAATAATTATGATTATTAGAATGATTATTGGAATTTAAAAAATTGTTTTTATGAACATCAAAAAACTTTGCAGTGGAAGAAAAATAAGAAATTGCGTTTTAAAACTTCAAAATGTTACATCTATCTATACTAAATAAATGGAGAGGTATTCCCAAGGAGGGTTGATGTCTGGCAGGCGGCTGGTCATAAAACTATTGCCAATAACTAGCAATATGTGATATGAAAGAAAAGTACATATTGTATCGACCCCAAGTAATTGGGATAAGAGTAGGAGAATGATGACTAAATAAATGTAGATTCGACTTTTTTGTTCGGTTATACTACGAAAACTACGAAATAATACTTATACCATAAGATGCAGCGTGTTTCGGTGAAGGTTTTAATATATCATATGTTGATGATTACTTATCTAGAAAGGAAGGAAGCGGGCGGGGATAATTACTAGTGTACTAATAAATATATTTCAAAATGTCTACAGGAATTGGCACTTAGTCTTTTGTCTGTAAAGTCAGTAATCACACCATAATTACCGTAATAATGAACTTGGTGATTTTTATATTTATGTTTTGGTAGCTATATTAATTCTTTGGCACCGTCTATGACTTAAACGGTTCGATGGATTTTTGTTTTGTTTATTTTTTTGTTTTTTAAAAACACCACCCTTTTTATTTCCCGCAAGGTGGACCATGGATGTGGTCGCGCCCCGACAAATCGGTCCGGGCTACAGAAGAGGCGGCGCGCAACCCCATGGACCCACCCTGCAAGCACCTCTCTTCGCCGTGCGAGCGGACCACCGGTACCCGATCTTTGTTTTCGGTGGCCCGCCCGGCGGTTTACCCTTGCGGGTTCCTCTCATGCCGACGCGATCGCCCTCACGCGGTGGCCTCACGTCGGGTGACCGGACAATTTAAAAAAAAAAAAAAAATAACACCCTGCGCTAAGGAAATAATCCTTGTATTGCAGGGGACTTTGCAAGCATGCAATTAACGCAGGCAAATTACACCCAGACTCAGAACAACACTTTATGGATCACACGAAGTATTGTCCTGCGTAGGAATGGAACCCACGGCAATGGCACGGAAGGTCGATATCTTAACCATTACGCCATCTGTGCAGTCAATAGATTTAAAACTATTTTGTTGCTTATGGTGGCAAACGAGCAAGCAGCACGTCTGACAGTTGAATAACGAAAACCCCCAAACCCGTTCAGAAAGTTAGGCTACCGGCTTTCTCGCTCACGACACGTAACAGACATTGCCACTACTCAGACGTCGATATTCTTCGAAAGTGTGGTACTATCCCGGATCGAATTTTCCACGGCTGTAGATAGAAAGCTATCAACTGTGTGCCCCTACCAAGTTGTGTCTAAGTTATAGAAGTAACATAGGATATAATGTTACGTAATCATTTTCATCATTCAGACTTTGTCGACTGTCCATTGCTGGACAAAAACTTCCCCCCACAAATGAGCGCATAGTAACCATATCGCGCAACTTGGCAGATGAGATAAAAATATTTCTAGTTTTCCTTCTCATGTAGTAATATTATGTATTTGCGTTCTTTAATCGTCGTTTATCACCAATAGGAAATAAAAAGTAAAAAACATAATTTTTACTTCCTCGTAAGAAATACATACACATACATATCATCACGCCATATCCCTTGCAGGGTAGGCAGAGATAACAGAGTGCCAGAGAACTCTATCTCTGCATACTTCACTCGCTTCCTCAACATTTATAATTCTCTTCATACACGCTCGCCGGTTTCGGAGACTCTTGACTCCACCTTCCTTCAGTACCTGACCGATCTGGTCTAGGTAGGTTCGTCTCGGTCTCCCTCGGTACCTACATCCTTCCACTTTCGCATTGTATATCTTCTTAACCAGACGTTCAGAAATATTAGGTTAAAATAGATCCACCGATGGTAAGAACCGGCAGGTCCATCCGTGGCAATTGTAAGTCATATGTAGGGCAGTCTATGAATTGCTGTGTGGTAGCGACTACGAATACTACCAACCCTTACTTTGCTCGTGGATGTCGTAAAAGACAACTAAGAGCCTTATAACGACCTGGGCCAACTCCATCTGATGCGGTTTGGTCAACAATTACATTCTCAAGGAGGGTTGACGTCTGGCAGGCGGCCTGTCATAAAACTATTGCCAATAACTTCTACAATATGTACTATGAAAGAAAAGTACATATTGTATCAACCCTAAGTAATTGAGGTAAGAGTAGGAAGATGATGATGTATGACAATAATTTTTTGCTCATAAATAAGTTTTTATAAATAGATATATAGGTTTGATAAAATAATAGAGAGAAATATACTTATCTCGATAGATATTATTGTACATGTAGGTATATATATAAAGATAATAGGGATATCTAAGATGTGTGACGTCATAGATATCCCTACTACGTTTTTTAGTGGTCCACGCTGTTGACAGTTCTGAGCTCTACAGCCGCGGGCCGGCCCGTCCGGGGTAATACCACACTCTCAAAAAAGATTGACGTTTGAGTAATGTCATTATGCTATTGCGCTTCGTACGGTGAGCGAGAGAACCGAAGGCTCAGCTGGATGGGTTTGGAGTTTCCATTGGCAGGCATCGGCCTATCTATACCCGTGATATTGCAAAGGTCCATGGACAGCAGTAACTCTTACCACCAGGTGTGCTGCTTGCTCGTTTGCTACCCTACCAATAGCAATAAAAAAATTAAGACTGATCACCAATATTGGTTCCTTGTCTTTGGTGACCAGTTTCTACCTCAGTCGATTTTTAACATTTTCATTCGAGGCAGTTATACATGCAGGGCTGAACATCGAGTTAAAGAAATCGGTACTAGTGGCCAGTCTGATGAAGATGAGGAAGAAATACATTTAAGGCCGCGCGCCATTCCGTCATCCCAAACGGATCAGTCATTCCAGGGATGCGTCTGGATCAGGGGTCGGCAACCTTTTAAGTCGGAAGAGCCAAAAATTAGAATTTATAAAGGTTTAAAGTTTTTAAAGAGCCACAATTTTTTTTGTCAACAATAATTTGTGCCTAATCCTCATTAATCAATTCAGAACCATTTTTAAATGTTTTCTTTATAAAATATATTTTTTTGCGTATAGAACTAAAGAGTCGCAACTTTACAACCAAAGAGCCGCATGTGGCTCGCGAGCCGCAGGTTGCCAACTCCTGGTCTAGAACATAAAAAGAAGATGAAACTATGTATTTCAACCTGTAAACACATGGTTGAAAGAACCGAGTATTATTATATTCTTTCATTCATCTTAATATCATATACGGGAGTTCAAATATATCTTTTAGATAACCAAAAATTTTACTGATAGTTAGATCAAATATTTGTAGGCGTATTAAATTCTAAGATAAATAATACTAGTTTGTGATACACATATTTTATTATCTGTGTGTTGTTTATCATAGACAAAAGAAATGTTTTTTAGTGCAACCTTGTAATATAAAAAATATATCACCAAGTTGTTTATGAATTACCTACTAGTTATATACGAATTTGATACGCTAGCTTTTGGCCGCGAATTCGTTCGCGTAAATGTCGTTGCCAAATATGATTTTCATTATCTGTAGAGTGAAATATATCAATGCAAAAGGTACATTTATTTTTTACCTTTAGGTTGAGTTTCATAATATACCTTTATCATGAGTTTCTATATTACTGAAGTAAGACGCTGACTATTACTATAATTTATTAAGAAACTAGCTTCTGCCCGTATATTAGTAACTTACCCAAAGTTAAACCATTATCCCAAGGGAACACACTACTAGGATCAAAAAAGTATCCTATATGTTAATCCTGAATATGATCTATCAATGTGCCAATTTTCATCTTAATCTGTTCAACGGTTTACGCATGATTGAGTAACAAACATCCAAACATTTTCATAAATTTTCATATTTATAATTTTAGTAGGATTAAGTAAAATTCATCATTATCGTCTTGCTGTTATTCCAATTCCTTGTGGTGGACGCAATATGTACTCAACTTCCATCGTACATGTAGCGAAAATTGTTAACTTTAGTTTTATGACCGGCCACCCGCCCGAGGTCAACCCTCCTTTTTTTTTTTTTTTTTTTGTGGTGGGCTATGGATGCCAGACGTCAACCCTCCTTGGGAATGTAATTGTTGACCAAACGGTATTAAATATAGCTGACCCGGTTCATCTTGAAGCTCTTAGTCGTCTTTTACGACACTCACGAGTAATCTTACGGTTGGTAGTATAAGTAGCCGTCGCCACATAGCAATAAATTAAATAAGAATTATCATAGAAATTTAAAAAAATATATCACAGTAAAATTTAATCATCAATTTTACACCCTTAGAGGATGAGAAATGACAAATGAAATACTTGTCCTTTAATGTTTGCTGAAAAGTATTTGTGCTTAATTGAAAGATATTTTCTTTGCCCATAAAAAAAATTGCCACTGTGTTTTATCCCTTTGAGGTTCAATTTTTTCTTAGTGATTCCTAGCACTCGATATTGTACCAGGGTTCATCCATCTCACCTGGGAACGTTACGGTCGTCTACTGTATGTTTTCAGGGATAATTTGTTCCACGCACGCGCAAGATCTAGAACGAACTACTTGCTGTGTTTGACGAGCGCTATGACATGTCCTTCTTTAAACGAGGTTTGAGAAGAACACTCTCTTCACGGTAGATAGCGACCTAGCTATACCTTGTTATTGCATAGGTCAATGAACGGCAATATCATCCATACCATACCATCAGAACTGTTGCTTGCTCGTTTGCCACCAAGAGCAATAATAAAAAAAATAAGCGTAGTAGGTGAATTTCCCCTTCTTGTGGAAGAAACTCAATCCCAATAGTGGGACATATCGCTTGCTCAGAAGAATAGTGACACAATCCAAAATAGCAAAATTTTTCAGGAGGGTCAAAATAAGTATTTCCTTTTTTTCAGCTCGGTTCAGCAGCGATTCCAAATGCACAAACGTCAGCATAATATCCTTAAGAATGACGATGAAGAGTTGATAGGGTGAAGTTATAATATTAACACCCCTTCACCATCAAAATTGAAATATAATGAAAATTGTGATTTTTAGAGCTGTGACGTTATTCTTCTGGGCAAGCGGTATATTAACTAAGATGAAGGCCAGGTAAGGTCTGTATAACGCCTCATATGCAGCGTCTGGCATCACTAACGCCCCGTCCGCCATTAATCGCGATTATCGCGCCATTCAGTGCAAGTCGTACCTCGATTGTATAAAATAGTAATGAAAAATAATATGTTTCATTTATATTCATAACGCGAATAGAATCACACACTCTCTAATGTAATACCAGCTGATACCAGCGGTTCCCAAATATTATTGTGTTAATATGCACACACAAGGGGTCGCAGCTCAGGGCCACCCACTATGACGAGGACTCCAAAAGTTTGTAGTATTTTCTTACACTATAATTATAAAATTATTTCATCAAATAATTAAGAATAAAAAAAGGTAAGAATTCATTCATCATCATTCAATCTTTCGTCGAACACTGTTGATTGTTCACCTATCAAGCACAGGACTCTTTTGAGTACTTTCTCTTAGGGAGGCCCATGTCCAACAGTGGACATCTACGGGGTGATAGATGAATGGATGGACAAATTTATGACACGAATTATGAATATCAAACCGTTTACCAATTGTGGTGATTATAATGTTTTTATCCCTTTCGGTAAGCATATGTTCCAATAGTGAACATCGTCAGACAGATTGATATATGCCGAGATACAACTGATTATCATCATCCTGCAAAATCGATCGAGTCGATGCTTCATCATAAGTCTTCGTCAGATCTACTATCCTACATATTGAGAAAGTTATTAGCCTTAGTTTTTTGACAGCCCCTCTTGCTTGACATCTACACTCCGTGGGAATGTAATTAATAATCAGATGCCATCAGATCTATGTTAAGCTTTTAGTCGTCTTTTACGACACCCACGAGCAATTTGACGGTTAGTAAAGAGTGCTGAGTGCTGCAACTATATTTAAAAAAAAGCTGTTCTGGGGTCATATCATATTTAATTAAGAAACAATGGCCTATAGCCAACGCTTCTAGTGCACACAATATTTAAACAATGGATCTGAATTGTTTTGAATTTAATGGCTCATATACTAATAACATTAGCGTATGGACAAAATCTTAATTAAGTTAAATCGTATCACCTCAACTCTTGTCCGTCTCACTGTTGGGCTGAAGTCTACTCCGTAATAGGAGAGAAATTGCTATAGGCTATAGAGAGAAATTGCTATAGACAATTGCTATAGGCAATAGGAGAGAATTGCTATAGGGAATTTCTCTCCTATTATGGGGTAGACTTGATGATGTGTACGGAGTAGACTTGATGATGTAGACTGAGCAACGCTGGTCAGACATGTTGGAATAGAGTTTTATTTTTAAGTTTTATTTTTCTTGCATCGATATTATCCTCTATTACGTGTGGTGATGGTGTAAGAATACAATTCACCACCCTCTATCTTACCCGTGGGTAGATAGAGACGACTAAGGGATATAAAACGCATATAATAGAGAAGGGAAACTCGAAACAAAACCCTATACCAACACGTCTGACCAGCGTGGTATAGTAGGTTAATTTTCCTCCCATTGTGGAGGAGGCTTGAGCCGAACAGTGGGATATATATGAGCTGAGAGGATAGTCGTCTTTTACGATAACCACGAGAACACAATATTATTACTGTGTCACCATTCGGAAGAGTAGTAATTATTAATGAGTTCAATACATATTTCACAAAGGATCACCTCGTGGTGATGGTTGAGAATACAAAGACTCACCATTACTTATTATACTGAGGAAATTGTAAGAACTGGAGGATTATTAGGATCAGCAATCATCTGGAAGAATTAGAGGCCAAAATTAAAAAGCTTACAAAAAAAAACTTAAAAAGGGCTTTCTTTTTAATCCCCGTCGCAAAAAATTGATGTTTGTGTGTTTGTCTGTGGCATCTAGTGTTTGTTATATGAAAGCTGACTATCTCAACAACTCAGTCTAGCTATATGTTGTAATCAACTAATTACCTAGACAATTAATTGCACTTACGAATGCTTAAATGACGAAATTGTTTCAGTTGTGTGTGCATGCATTCGATTCCCACACAAGATGAATATTTGTATGACATTGTGTGTTTTTCATTTTGAATTGTATTTTTTTTATATTTGTGAAATTTCGAGTGAATGTATAATTGAATGACGCGCGTATGACTAAACAAACGCTGAAACCACGTTACGATATCTGCTTGGCATATATGTGGAATGACTCTGGCAACATTTTAATAGATTCCTTTTTGTATTTGTGTTTAAAAACGTGTTGTGACGTCACGTGTTAGTGGTTACTACGGCTGATGATATACCTAGTAGTCCAGGTGGACAAAATCAGAAAAGCAATAAAATACAAACGCGGTAAATAAATGTTTTTGGCTATAGGAAGTACTTGATTAATGGCTAAATGTATGTATGTAGTGATAAAAAGCATCGGTTGTAAATTGTTAAAAATAGAAAAGAATTAAAAGGAAAGATTCCGTGATGACGGAAGTAGAAATACAATTCACCACCCCCTATCTTACCCGTGGGTGATCGTAAGAGACGACTAAGGGATATAAAATGCATATAACATCTATGCAGGAGAAGGAAAACTTGAAACAAAACCCTATACCAACACGTTTGACCAGCGAGATATAGTAGGTTAATTTCCCTCCCATTACGGAGGAGGCCCGAGCCCAACAGTGGGACATATATGGGCTGTGGTGATGATGAAAAGAAAAGATAACACTTGTAACAGCAGATATTTTAGTTCACATTAACATTGCAAGCCAAACCCAACTGAGTGGGTTTTTGGGTTTGTATTGGTAGGCAGCGGCTAGACACTTGGTATCGCAAGGAGCCATGGACGGCAGTAACTCTTACATCACTATAAATAATAAAAATGAACATTAAAAAAAAAAAATTCTCTGTCTTTATAATTAAGTAATGATAAGTGATATTTTTCCGTGTGGTGACGGGAGTAAGAATACAATTTCCCATTCCCTATCTTATCTGGGGGTGATCGTAAGAGACGACTAAGTGATATAAAACGCATACAACATCTATGCAAGAGAAGGAAAACCTCGAAACAAAACCCTATACCGATACGTCTGACCAGCGTGGTATATAGTAGGTCTATTTCCCTTCCATTATGGAGGAGGATCGAGCCCAACAGTGGGACATATATGAGCTGAGATGATGATGATGATGAAATAAATAATAAACACAGCTCTATACTATACAAAAGTGATAAATGATTAATTGAAAATATTGCCCTGTAATTCAAACGTTTTACTTCTATTGTATGTCTTTACGACACACTGTTGTGTTTAGAGTTTTCGTTGTAGGATGTTCTATAATAAAAACAAACATAAAAAGCACCACAACCAGCCTATCGTGATGAAAGAAGGAGTAACATGGGATCTCTGAACCGCCGTATCCCTTCACATTATCATCAGGCTTATAAGTAAATTCATATTCACTTTATTCGTCGCTATGTTCTTCGTTGAGGTTTTTTTTCTTTTTTTAAGACAACAGTCTATACTATGGTTTTTTATGTCATAAATATACAATTAACGAACACCAATAACGCTCAAAAACAATCGTTTATGGAACACATAAAACTGTCCTATCTGGATATCGAACCTATGTGATATAAGACATCGACATGTAGACCACTGCGTTATCTCATCATTTATTCGCCTACTCTTATCCCAATTACTTGGGGTCGATACAATATGTACTCTTCTTTCATAGTGCATATTGTAAACGTTATTGGCAATAGTTTTATGATCAGCCGCCTGCCAGACGTCAACGCTGTTTGAGAATGTAATTGTTGACCAAACGGCATCAGACGGAGTTGGCTCTGCTCGTTATAAGGCTCTTAGTTGTCTTTTACGACATCCACGGATAAAGTACGCCTTTAAAAAATATGATTAGGGAAAAAAATCAGGAAATGTAATCAGATGGACTTGACCTAGGTCATTATAAGGCTCTTAGTCGTCTTTTACGACACCCACGAGCAAAGAAAGGGTTGGTAGTATGCGAAGCCGCTACCACACAGCAACAGGATAGGACAGACCACTGCGTTATCTATCCAGCCGTATAAAAAAGTTTCATGTAAAATAAATATTCAAGGCTCGCTTATAGAAGAAATTCATTGTATAAAGATTTCTCTCAAAACAGCTTACGTAATTTCTTTCAATTGTTATAAAGCATTCTAGCTTTGTATTCAAATACGTGCATACAGTTAAATTTATTTCTTTTAATTGTGTTTTGATACGTGTTACAATTATTTTTTAATGTATGTCAGTACTCTATTAACGTTCTAATAGATAATAATGGTAATAAAATTTATTCGTTCTGTTTTTTTCTTGAGTTAAATTGTAGTATAATTTTATGTTTAAAGTATTTTTACATAAAACTAGGGTTCATATGTTAATTTAAAGCATGATTTGATATATACAACGTGTTTTTATTATGAGACGTTATATTGAAACAAGATATTTTTATAAAAGTGAAAGTATTAATTAATATTCAAATCGTAATGAGTTATATTCAATAATAAGGTAGCTCTATCTGTTGTTACATCACCTACATTACCAGGTCAAACGAAGTTGAAGTTTGCATCGAAGTACACACGTTGTCCGCTAGATGGCGTGACTTGTAGGTTTTAGAAATGCGCGCGAAATGTTTTGATTTACTCTAATTTTACCGGTAATGATGTGTTTACGATTTTCGCTTGTATATCCAATCATGAATGATTTGTAAAATGGTTGAATGAGGCAATGAATGAATTTACACGCGCGCGTTCATGATTTTTATGATGATGTGTAAGTAATTTGTGAAGACAACGTTTTGTCGGCATCGTTGTTTTACTTTTTAGTGACGGTTTTAAAATGCAATTTATATCTAGTCCTTCCTTTCTAATGGGTGTCATAAAACTGCAAGACTTGGCAGGAACGTAGAAGCTTCATGTGGCGGATTTGTGTTATATTTTGTTTTAATGTATTATATTAAATTATTTTCATGGCATTTTATGTAATGTGATTAAGAGAAACTACTAGGATGTTATGTACATATGTATATGATATAAAAGTGCTTTACAAACATTTTTGGTTTTCCCCCAAATTGCCAAGAAGACCATGTAGCCATAGCACTGTTGAAGATGACGATTTGACTTAGGTACTGAAAAATAATAACTAATTTGAAGAATCAGAAGATGTGAAGAATCATTATTTGTAAAGAAAATTGTAACTTTACGTTAGCAACCATGGGCTCAAATTAGCAGCTGATTGCCAATATATAAGAAAGAGAAGAGACTACACAGAGAAGGAATATTTATTGCTTGATGGTTAGAGTTAGTTTCGTGTACTCTGACGTAATATTACATAAGGTTTCATATATTATTAATATGTAAGGCCGTCTTTTATCTTGACCTGATTGTGGCGTCCTTAATCGCGCTGTTAGTCTCCGATACGCACGCGCAGGCTCGCTCTATACGGATATCATTGACCGCTAAATTAGATACGATGGATGATATGCTTTGATTGCTGCTTGTAGGATATGACTTTAGGGGTATATCCTACAAGCGGGAATCGGTAAGCGTACCATGTAAGTAAATAGCTTTCAGAAAGAACCGATGACTCACGAAATTGCTTTAATAAGGATAAAAAAGCGGTACCACATGGCAGATTAAACTAGATCTCAAAGGTAATGTGACATTTTACTGTGAAGTTTATAGCTTACACGTCTGGTCTAGTAGTAATCTGTGTATTTAGAGAAAAAAGACTTGGTTCGAAGGGTAGGTCCTTCGAACCGGATTCGTACCAGTATAGCTAATACTTACGAAGCATATAGTATTCGATTCTATCGAAGTTTTGTTAATAAGCTGGCCGCAATTCGATCCTTTAGCAGATTAAATCAATTGATTTTAGACATAATTTAAAACTGACAATTTGGAAGAGCCCTTATAGGATTTGTACATTAGGGATGCTACGGATACAAAATTTCGGTTCTGAAGTCTCAGTCTGTTTTTAAGTGTAAGCGTTGGTGACAAATAGTATTTATTACCCGTCACTACACTGTGAAGGAAGGATTTGGATATATATGATTTAGGGGGTAGGTACAGAGGTATGGAATATGGCGCTGAACACGCGGTAAGGTTTAAATCTATGAATAAACGCTAGTCAAACGTGTTTGCTATAGGGTTTTATTTCGAGTCTTCTTTCTCTTGCGTAGATGTTATTTTTTTTTGAAAGACCGCATCCTGCACTGAGTTAATAATATCCTTGTATTGCGGAGGACTTGTACCCGCGACACTTGGCATAATATGTCGATATTTAAACCACTAGTCCATCAGTGCAGAGAGATATATGCATATTATACTCTGTCACCACACAAATAAAAACGTTATTAGCCAATTGTATTCTGAAATTGTAAGACGTAAATTGCGAATTAAAAGCTTGTAGTGCCATCTAGTTTAATACACGCAAACTACATTACACGGAGCCCTTATGTTTTTGAAACCTAAATAACTTATGTTATCATTGGTTTTACAGCGTGCTTGAGTTAATTATAGTTTTTATGTTATCAACGATAATAACTGTAGTTAATTATTGTTCATTATACGAATGTTATTTTTTTTTTCAAACAATGCTAAGCTAAGTATCCATGTAATCCAAATGAACATATAAATGGACTTTTGGCGGGAATCTGAAAACGTCACATGGTGCTCTTGTATTATATTTGATATCTTAATGTTTTAACGTGTTATATTAGATAATTTTGATTGCATTTTATGTAATGTGATGCGATTAAACTGCTGGAATGTAGTAAATATAATATAAAAGTGCTCAACAACGTTTTCGTTTTTCACCAAAATTCCCAGAAGATACCATTAACAGTGTGGCTAACGGTACTACCGTTGATGGCGACGATTTGATTTATTGACGGACAATGACTACCCTGAACAGCGCTTCCACTTTAAAAATTTCCTTTCCCTACGCCGCATTAAGATATCCCCTTCTCTGCACTTCTTTACCCCTTCAAAAATTATTCTGCTGTAGTTGTGGCCTTGTGGCACTAGAGTAACTAAAATAAAAAAAATAAAAACTTTGATTTTCTTCTAACATGGGTTCTTTTTTTACTGCACTTTTATCACGCTAGAGTGCAGCACCACCGTAGTTCCCAAACAGTCATTATATAATCTGCCGTTTTTGACATGTCGTACAAAATATAATTATTTCTAAATTCTAATATTAATCAAGTTTAAAATTGGCTGGAGTATGTTATTATACAATAATGCACCAGGATGCCATAATTTCCCCTTTTCATGTCTTTCCCCTTTTACTTCCTCTCAAAAGGGGAATTTCCCCTCATTGTGGAAATACTGACCCTGAAGACACTAAAGACGATATTATAACTTGACAGTGGCAACAATGGCTCGTATAGCTAATTGCCAACACATAAAAAGAAGAAAAAGAACATATAAATGGACACACATTACACACAGACTCGAATTCGTTTGTGGATTGCCTAAATAATTTACCTGTGTGAGG
Organism: Lymantria monacha; assembly: GCA_905163515.2. Classification (NCBI taxonomy): domain Eukaryota; kingdom Metazoa; phylum Arthropoda; class Insecta; order Lepidoptera; family Erebidae; genus Lymantria; species Lymantria monacha. The sequence continues at coordinate 3,369,437 of LR991107.1, read as the reverse complement.
ATGAATCTCATGCCAGTCGACATGTGCAGTAATCATCATCAACTTTCTCTTGTTCCAATTACTTGTGGTCGATGCGATATGTACACTTTGTTTTATATTATTCATAGTGGCAAACGAATAAGCAGCACACCTTTGCAATACCAGGGGTACAGCTAGGCCATTGCCAACCAATGAAAGCCCCAAATCCATCCTAAAAATTGGGGTGCCGGCTCTCTCGCTCAACGAATAAAGCGCCACGTCGATTTTCTGCGAGTATGTGGTAATACCCCGACGGGCCGACCGACCCGCCTTTGTAGACAGAAAACTACCATTACAAAACTATATACTTGATTTCACCGCCATAATTGTTAAAATGACAGTATTTGCCTTTTTTTGATGCTGGCGTCGATCCGGAGTCTTCCCTTATAACAATCTGAGGCGATGGAAGGGCAATATCAACCTCCATAAAATCTCCAATTTTTCTCTCACCGCCTAGGGCCATTCATAAATTACGTAAGGGATTTTGAAGAATCATTTGGCTCCCTCCCCTCCTACCGTAATACATCATAAGATTGCAACTACTCCCCCCCTGCCCCTTAATAAGATTTTCTTAAGAAAAGGCCCTATTGATCAAATATATAACTCCGTTTATTCTGAAAATATATTTTAATACAATCCTCTTACTACAAGTAGGTATCATTAACTCACTGCAATGACATTAATCTTATTAATCTATAACAGTTTTGACTAAAATTAATAATTTTCAATTTAATATCTTACGTAATGTCAGGTTCACTTATGCCTATAGTAAGATGTTATAATATTCAGTGAACACTCCTAAACGTCTTACATAATTTATGAATGGCCCCATATTGAGATATCTATTGTGTTATACATATTTAAATACTATTTTTTTATTTTTTTTTATTGATTTCACATGGTAGGTACGACCACGGCTATACTCTGACCGATTCGATGGTATATTTTTATATTAATTGTAAACAAAATGTAATATGGACATAAAAACCTTTGTAGGGCTTTTATATAATAAAAGATATGATTTGACCATCGCTATTTTTACCCGACTGCAAAGGAGTGGTATTGTGTTTAACAGTCTATGTATGTATGTATGTTTGTATGTTCCTTTGAAGCACTATATATACCAAACGCCTGGGCCGATTTTTATGATTCGCACGTCAATCGATTCCTCTTAATCCGGCGAGTGTCACTAAAGATATGACGTTATTGAAAATTCAATATGGCGACTACTGGACGCCATATAGTGAAAAGTAAAAAAAATAAAGTCAACAAACTATATCGAGTGGGGTATCGTTAAATAGGTATTTAAAAATCATTTTTAGTTTTCTCTCAACATTTTTCGATTTGACTGGCCGTTTAGGATCTATATCGATTTAAAGTTTCGTAACAACCTTTCTCACATATAGGTTTTTTAGACAGTAGAAATTTACGATGAAAAGACAAAAAATTCATATAACTGGATGCGGATGGACATATACTGAAGTATCTAGTAGGTATATTGTCCAACATACCATAGGTAGTCCTACCTAAAGTATCTAATGTCTGACGCGGTCGCCCATCTCCAATTTCTAACGATTTAGTACTCAACTTCAGTCGAAAAACTATATATAGTTAGGTACTTACCTACTTATTAATAAATAAGGTAACTATAGCTACCTAGGTATTTATAACTAAAAAGTCTAAAATAAAAAAAATGATTAAAAAAATCAAAAAACCCGACTGAGGAAAAAATCACCAAAACTACGTACATAATAAAAAAACTGAAAAGATAAAAACAAGCACTTAGATGTCCGGTGGTCTAGAATTCCATAATATATTATTGAATAAATACTATTGCAGAAAATGAAATATATTTTAATAATAGAACATGACAACTGAACAGTCGGGATCCTTTATTCGACAGCAAATCTAATTTTTCAATGGATCCCGACTCTTCAGTTGTCATGTTCTATTATTAAAATATATTTCATTTTCTGCAATAGTATTTATTCAATAATATATTATGGAATTCTAGACCACCGGACATCTAAGTGCTTGTTTTTTTCTTTTCAGTTCTTTTATTATGTGCGTAGTTTTGGTGACTTTTTCCTCAGTCGGGTTTTTTGATTTTTTAATCATTTTTTTTATGATTGCTATTGTTTCATACTTTTAAGAATATAATTGCTTCGTAGTCGGGTGTTAGTTTATGAAATTATTTTTTATTAGTTTAATTCCTTGAAGTGCCGAACTAACGTCTGGTTAAGAAGATATACAATGCGAAAGTGGAAGGATGTAAGTGCCGGGGGAGACCGAGACTAACCTACCTGGACCAGATTGGTCACGGAACTGAAGGAAGGTGGAGTCACTGACGGAAAGTGGAGTCAAGAGTCTCCGAAACCGGCGAGCGTGTATGAAGGGAATTATGAATGTTGAGGAAGCGAGTGAAGTATGCAAGGATAGATTTCTCTGGCACTTTCCTCTCTCTGCCTACCCTGCAAAGGATATGGCGTGATGATATGTATGTATATATGTATTTCTTGAAGTGGGGGACCTACTTTGCCAAACCGTTTAGATAAAATTTAATACTATAGAGTATAATAACCTTTTAATTAAACGTTTAATTTCTTGTGCGATATAATGTGTTTATTTCTACAAATATATATATGGGATACTCATGTTTCTCAGGACCCCTCTACGTTCGACGTTTATAAGGTTAATTTCTATTTAACCCTGGATTAGAGTTATTTTCTGTTTGATAAACTAACAGCGTGTATTCGACTCAACAATCTATTTCACATTTATTATTACTAGGTATATGTTTGATTTAAATTAAATTATATTATTCTTATATACTTGGGTCGGTTATGTTTCTCATCCTGGTTAGCATTCCACAACAGCGGAAAAGCGGCATAGGGCCCCATAATTTTTAACATGAAGCCTTGTAAAGTAAAAAGGAACTCATTTAAAAAGTTTATGATAAGTTCATTGTAGACGTAGGCCTCCCCACAATAGGCGAATAATGGTAAAATCGCCACGCTTAGCAGACGGATTAGCCGCCGCAGTTTCCTACGAGAATGCTGCAGCCCGAACTTCTGAATCATTTTTGGCAGTTTTTACTACTCCCGACATATAAGTAGTGTACTTCCAAAATACATATATTTAAACAATTCATGTTAAATCGAGTAATTAATTTTTATATTGCTTTTTAATATGTTGTAAGTTTATTTTTATTATATGTAAAAGGGCATAATAATTACATAAAATTTGTCATTAATTATTGATAAGTAATATAACCAGTAGTTAATTTTATTATTATAGTTACGATTTTAAACGTAATAAATATTAAAAATGAAATAATTAAAAACGAATGTATAAACTTTTCCGTGTGGTGACGGAGTAAGAATACAATTCACCACCCCTATCTTATCTATGGGTGATCGTACGAGACGATTGAGGGGTATAAAACGCATATAACATCTATGCGAGAGAAGAAAAACTCAAAACAAAACCCTATACCAATACGTCTGACCAGCGTGGTATAGTAGGTCAATTTCCCTCTCATCATGGAGGAGTCTCGAGCCCAACAGTGGGACATATATGAGCTGAGATGATGAATGTATAAACTAATGGTTTCTGATGTTTACGCGAGTATTACACATTTGAAATAAAACTACTTTTACGGATTCTATGGCGTTTGTTTTTTAATTTTTAATTTCCCGACGTTTCGAACACTTTGACAAATGTATAACTATATATAACTATAACTATGTATAACTATATATATATATATATATATATATATATATATATATATATATATATATATATATATGTATATATATATATATATATATACATATATATATATATATACATATATACCATACATATATATATATATATATAAACTTTATAAAAGGCTTTAGGGGTAAGGTAAGACCAAATGACGATGATGATGACCAAATGATGGTCTGCGTGAAGCAAGATAGATAAACAAGGAGGGCTTATAGTGATAATGTCCAAGAGGGCTGTATGGAAGGAGACGAAATATAATATATATGTTTGTTTATAACGCTGAGTGAGTAGTTTCCAAGTTTAACGATGTTATATATACAAAACGTAAAACTTAAAAGTTACAGATGTCGAAACATCAACATTTTTGTAATAATTTAAATTCAGGTAATTGAAGTTCAGGTTTTCATTCAATACAAAAAAAATGTGTGTGTCAGCTCCGACGCACGACTGGAGTTTACTCATTAAGTACGATTATCAAAACAGGCGCAAAAAAAGCTCATTTGACTAAAAGTAATATATATATTTTTTTATTTACATTTATTAAAACTGTTCAGTGAAGTATTATCTCACGTCAGAAAGTGAAAGGTGCGCAGAATAGGTTGCGCACCAAAAACGTAACGAGGTCATTCGATCACTAGATTTTACTCCTCAAATTTTCTAATACCGGGCGCCTTATATGAAAATCGATTCTTAAGGAGTAAACTCCAATAAAATATGGAAAGAATATTATAAGCAAGCAACATTATAAGTATGTCTTTATTATTAGATGTGAATTTAAAACTAAAATTTAATTCTCGTTTCCCAGGTAAGCTGTCCAGACATAATACAAATAACGTGACCGGTGAGTACGAAAAACAAGAGATAAACTAATGTGTTAATCAAATTTCAAACAAACGTAGTTTACTGCATCGTGATTCACGTGACGTCTCAGTTTGACTGTCAACAGCACTACAAATATGTATATATACACAGTCTAAAGATAACGGTAATACAATACTTTTTAATTTTTTGAAGTGAAAACTACCTTTGGTGCATACATACATGACTGATCCTGACTCACGCCTGCTTCTTTGATAATGTTGAGACTACGTATTGCCACTGCCTGCTATAACTTTTTTGCTTCATTCGCACTTGTCAATTTTTATATATGCTCTACGGTTACCTACCCCATTAATGTTACATTTTGTTTTTTCTAATTGTAAACAGAAGGGCTGTTCTCACTTTCCTTCCATGGCCATTAACGCCAAAAACTATTCGAAGGGTCAGGAAATTAAAAATTAAATTCAAACGAGATAAAAATCCTTAAAAATAGTTTATATTATATTTCAAATTAAATAAATATTTGAATAAATAATAAAGACCACTTGATATCGTGTGGGAATTTTTAAACGAATATTATAAATCTTTTCAAAAATTAACTTAAAGTTTGCCTTATTTTTATGTAAATAAAGCTTTATTTATGTAATATCTAATATAACAAACAAACTGCTCAAAAACAGTTCAGTTTACGCTGTGACAGCTACAAACGGAAACAGTTGATAAGTTAACGCACTCTTTGCTTGCGTGATACCACAGCTTAATAATAAAATCAGTATAGCAACACGATTTTTTTCTTTTTCTTTTTTTTTAAACACAACATACGATTTTGCGTATGGTAACGGAGTAAGAATACAATTCACCACCCCCCTATCTTATCCGTGGGTGATCATAAGAGACGAATAAGAGATAAAATATGCATATAACATCTATGCAAGAGAAGGAAAACTCGAATAAAACCCTATACCAACACGTCTGACCAGCATGGTGTAGTAGGTCAATTTCTAATGTGGAGGAGGCTCGAGCCCAACAGTGGGACATATATGAGTTGAGATGATAATGATGATGATACGGCGCTAAGGTAATAATCCTTGTATGGGACTTTACAAACATATAATTTGACGTAGATAATGATTTCTGATTTTTACGGATTCTAACACATTAACACGGAAGCACAACTGAGTGGGTTGGGGGTTTGTAATGGTGCCTACCGGCCGGCCTAACGGCCTAGTTATACCCTTGGTTTTGCAAAGGTCCATGGGCGGCAGTGACATTCACCATCAGGTTGCTCGTTTTCTACCATAGGCAATAAAAAAAAGTTTATGTTTGATTTTTATTTTCCCTACGGACCCTACGTTTTGAACATTTTACAGCGTTACTGTATGGTTTATGTTATGCTATAATCTAAAAATCATTTGAGTTTAAGAGTAAAGATACAGGGGAAAGGCGACTTATCCCACACCCATGGACCCATACCATAGCATGCCCCGTCTCGGTTCCAGACGAACAAATTAATGAGCAAAACAAGTACGATTAGCGCCGAAGCATTCCATCTTTAATTGTAACCGGTTTTAACTGGATCGGAGCAGTTTGTAAGCTCCTTTATTAGCTCAGATTAAAGTTTGGTACGTATTAAGATTCTTTCAACTACTCTTAAAGATTAAAAGTATTTACAATGGTATGATAACGGAGATGTAATTTAGTTTCTTTTAATTATAACTATCTAATCAACTACATAGATGGCGCTAGCTGAAGCCGTGGGTGACTGGACCGGGGAATAGTCCATTACCCGCAGAGAGGCTGACCGCGTGAGAGCGACGGGGGGTTTGTACCCAAAAAGGGTAACCTGCCGGGCTGGCCACTTAAGGATGCGGTACTTGTGGCCGGCCGGCGGCAATGACGATGAGGAGGAATTACGGTGAGTTATGGGGCCACGCACCGCCCTTCCGTCGCCCCGGACGGAATGGACCGCAATCCGTGTGTCCAGACCATAGCCTACCAAAACAAAAAGGCATATGCCTTTTTAAAAAAATATGCATGTTTCTAGTTTTAGTAATATTGGCTCGACTTTGATGAGGTGGCCAACCAGTTTCTTTTGTATATAGGTATATTGGAGACGTGATATTTTTGTAAACATTTTGTACAACACGTGTGATTAGATAAATGGTAATTCATTATGAACATATATTATTAGTTTTGTACAATAAACTGTAAGTTTATACGTACAATAGCGAGAGGGTATTGACCAAACTACTGCGAGATCATACCCATCATATTGGATAGGAGTAATGTATTAATTAGAAAATTTCATTCAATTGAATTGCAATAGTAGTTAGCCACTATCGATATTTTTCTGTCTATAGTCGCGGGCCGGCCCGCCTGGGGTAGCACTACACTCGCAGAAGATCGTCGTCTGAGCAGTGAATGTGCTATTACTCTTTGTTCGGTGAGCGAAGGAGCCGGTAGCCCAAATTTCGATGTGGATTTGGGGTTTTCATTGGTATTTAGCGGCCTATCTGTACCCTTGGTATTGCAAAAGTCCATGAGCGGCAGTAACAATTACCATCAAATGTGCTGCTTGCTCGTTTGCCACCATATGGAATAAAAATAAAAGATAAAACATCTTTGTGTTTGACTTAGAAGATAACTGAATGCTTTGGACGGCGACAATGCAACGGAAACGCATTACACATTACAGCAATGACGCTATTTTGGTAATGAAATTAATGTAAGTGATATTGCCTTAATGGGACTAATCTCACCACACATTCCCACCACTGTAACTCCTGTAAGCCAGGATCCACAATGGTCTCCATAAAAGACACTGAGGTTTGACCCTCAGGAAGTCCCGGGAAATGCTTTTAATTCTCTTGGGACCCGCAACGAATTTAATTAGAAAAGAAAAACAGGACGAGTTGAAGAATATAATAATGTAAGTGATATATTATCAATACTCACGCGTTAGAATAGATTATATCGACCCGGGTTTCGAGAGTATATGATGCTTAACACCAAGGCGAGTGCGCAGCCGTGTCTGCGAGTCTTCAGGGTGCACTGCAGGCTATCACAATCTGAGTAAAAAATTTCAAAAAGAGTTCTAATGTTTACGCGAGTATTACACATTTGAAATAAAACTACTTTTAGGGATTCTATCGCGTTTGTATTTGATTTTTAATATCCCGACGTTTCGAACACTTTACAGTGATCATGGTCATGGGAGGACTCCTCAGTCCTGTTTTATTTCAAAAAGAGTTTTAATATACATTCACTAGGGGTGAATATATTATTTTCTTAAACCGTCTTCAATTAGCTAAATGTAATTAATTAAGCAATTTTGTTCTTTAACAGCTAAGTATGAATGTTGAAGGCTTTGGAGTTAAGGGAAGGGCGAAGAAAATATAGAATTGTGGATTCTTCAGTAGGACATTGTTAGAAAGCGAGTGAATACAGAGTTGACATCTAATAGGGTTGTTTGGAAGAAGTCATCATCATTCGTCATCATTACAGCCCATAAATGTCCCACTGTTGGGCTCGGGCCTCCTCCGTAATAGAAGGGAAATTAACCTACTATACCGCGCTGGTCAGACGTGTTGGTATAGGGTTTTGTTTCGAGTTTTCCTTCTCTCGCATAGATGTTACATGCGTTTTATATCCCTTAGTCGTCTCGTAAGATCACCCACGGGTAAGATATAGGGTGGGGAATAGTATTCTTACTCCGTTACCACACTGAAAAAGAAGTAAGTAATGAAAATGCAAAATTGAATGAAGTTATTGGGATAAATAAAGATTATGTTTTTTTAACAGCCTTGGTTCTATTTATCATTTGCTAATACCAATTTTCTTTTGGTGGAATATTACCAAGCCCAAAAGACAAGAAAAGAAGATAGTTTTTAACAATTTTCGTGCAATAAAGTGTGCCATCTTTATTGTTTTCATAAAACAATATTTCTCAGAAGTGATAATCTGATATTCTTATGTCTTTGTGTATGTGTACTAGTAGCCTAAATACAATGTAAACTATATTAATATATGTTTACACTTTACACACAACTTACGTACCTGTCATGTCATATTAAGATTGTAAATATTTTTTAATATATTTTTTCCATTTTCTTCTTTTTTTGGTTTTGGTAATTTGGCTTAGTTACGAGAAATTCTATGCTAATAAATGGAAAAGTTTTTTTGGTTCGGTTATACTGTGAAAATTACTGAACCAATTGGAATAATACTTATACTATAAGATGCAACGTGTTTTGATGAAAGTTTTATTTAGTATATAATATGTTATGATTACTTATCCGGAAAGTATATTTTTTGGATATAAAATTAATGAAATTTTATTGTAACTGAATTTATTCTATTGGATTGGCATTTAGACAACTAGTGTTGAATAAAGTTCGAATCTTCATAATTACATATAAGGGAACGTGCCCATATTACGTGACATATTTCTTGCAATTTTTTTTTTACTACAGAACAAGAAAACACTTGTAGAGCATGTTATTGTTTTTTTTTTACTAACCATTGTTTATCTTCTTCTTCTTCCTTGCCTAGTCCCATTATTTGGGGTCGACCCTCCTCGTTTTTAGGCGCCAGGACGTCCTGTTCTGGGTTGTCTGCGGATCCAATTGAGCCCCTTTCCAGGTCTCTGGAAACGGTTGTCCACCACGTGGCCAAGGGTCGCCCTTTTGCTTTTCTTCTTTTCTGGAATAGCCAGAGCTTTTTTAACGGCGTAAAAAAAACAGGATGTAATCTAAAATTTTGGCTTTGATGAAAATGGTCTTTAAAAAAAATGTCATCACCTCACTCTTTTGTATAATTAAACTATACGTTGGTTACATGGTGCATATGTTAAATACGTCTTTCATACGATTGTAACCAAGTCTAAATATAAATATAGCCTATTTGTATTGTAGGTATGGACGTTATGCTACGTCCATACCGTCGTAATTTCGTACTCGTATTTGTTCCTTGTATATGAAGCTATGGAAGATATGTTTCTATGCTCAAAGCTGCTGGGGGCAGAGAATAGATTGTGATCAACCTAATCCCCTAGTTGACCTCGGCAAGGGACCATATAACAGTGTAACACTGAACTAGAACTGTGATAATGAAGCACGAACATAAAACTTTGCCATTTCAGCGTGCAAATTTTCGAGCCATGTCGATTACACTCGTTCTTCTACGCATTTCCGTATTCCGGATTTTGTTACGTAGAGAAATTACGAGCATAGCCCTCTCCATAGCACGTAATCGTTAACCAAACGGCATTAGATAGCATTGATCTGTATAAAGCTTTTAATCGTCTTTTACGGTACCCACGAGTACTATAAGGATTGGTAGTACTCAGGGACCACCACGCATCACCACACTAGAAAATATCTTTGGTTTAATTGAAATTAAAACGAATATATTTTTATTGTTATTTGCTTTATGTATATTACCACGTTGCCATTCATCGGCTTAACTAATTAAACGTATGCGTCACCACAGAGGTGGGAAATTATATCTCAAATGTTACAGACTTAACAATGACTACATATTTGTGAATTAGATATGAGGTTTTTGAGTAATGCTTTAACGAGGTTGACTGAATTTTAAAATATTTGAATTTTTCTCTATTGATATATATTCTTTTATTATTTATGGTGGCAAACAAGCAAGCAGCACACCTTTTATTTAACGGCAGGCTATGGTGAGGTCACTCTCCGTTAAATCCATCCGGGGAAACAGAAGAAACGGTGTGCGACCCCATAAACCCACCCAACAAGTACCCAACCAACCAAAGTAGTCTTTGTCTGCGGTGGCCTTGCGGTTTACTCTCGCGGGTATCTTCTCGAATCGACGACCGGATAGCTTGTTCTACGTCTCGCCATTGGGGCGTCGTCTTCACGTGGGAATATCTACAAAAAAGCCAACATAAGCAGTACTTACACCTGATGGTAAGTGTTACTACCGCTCATGGAGCTTTGCAATACTAAGGGTGCAGTTAGACTGGTGCCTATTAACGAAATCCCTAACACCATTCAGAGTAGAGTTCCCGATGCCGGCTCTCTCCGCTCACCATACGGAGCACAACATTGCCATTGCTCAGCCTGGACTTTCTGCGAGGGTATGGTACTACCCCGGTCGGACCATCATACATCTCAGTTCGCATATGTCCCACTGCTGGCTGCAAGGCACCTTCCTAATAAAAGGTCCTACTATATCACGCTGGTCAGACGTATTGATATAGAATTTTATTTCGATTATTTTTCTTACATAGATATTTTTTGCAAATTATTACCTTTACGGGAAATAGATGGCCATTGCCCGTTAAAAAATGCTAAAAAAAGATCACGTGATTAATGGACGCCCCCTTAGTCGTCTTTTTCGATATCAACAGGCAAGCTGAATGATGAATTTTATCCTTATTCCGTCACCATAGGGAAAAATTTATTACATTAGTATTACATTTATGTAAAATATGTTTTTTGACGTCAAAACTCCTTTAGGTTACTATAGGTTACTTTGGTATGGGGAAAAAGCACTAAACTTGTGTGACTGTCATGCTCAAATACTTACCGGCGCATCTTTGCCTGTGTATGGGTGTATATACAATAATGTGACCACTCAGCCATTGACGACTCTTGCAGTGATGAAGTAATCAATAATTTCCACCTCGCAATATTAAGTGGCTTTAACTAAATATCCTACCCTGTCATCAATTTGATTCTAAGGTTTGTATATATTAATAGGACGAAACTTTCCGTGTGGTGACGGAGTAAGAATACAATTCACCACCCTTTACCTCACCCTCTATCTTACTCGTGGGTGCATGATCGTAACAAACGATTAAGGGATATAAAACGCATATAACATATATATATATATGAGCAGGATAGTGCAGGGTGGTGGTTTTAAAAAAAAAAAATATAAGAGCAGGATAGCTCGAAACTAAACCCTATACTAACACGTCTGAGCAGCGTGCTATAGTAGGTCAATTTGTCTTTTATTATGAAGGAGGCTTGAGCAGAACAATGGGACATATAAGAATGAGAAATATTTTATATGTTATTTATCAATAAAAATCCAATTCATTTTTAATCTTTGTTTTTCTTTTTTGGGAGTTATAAAATATATTATCGAACGATGAGGGACGCACCTAAAGTATGTGAGCCTTTCAGAAGGCCAGAGTCATCAAAAATACTTGCTTAATTACAATAGCAAGGATGAGGGTCGTTACGTAGTCCAGCAAAATTAAAGCTCAATTCGGTAGGTTAGTTCGGTCGGGTTGCGTTAGCGCTTTTTACAGCACATATACTGAGCGATTAGCTGATTTAAAATTGATTTAATGTCGCGTCACGAGGCAACAGTCATATATACATAAAGATAAATTTAAACACAATTATTTTTTATTACCTTTTGTTTGCTAAAAATATTTAAAGTCATATTAATGACTTGCTATTACATATTTTCACGCAATCTTTGCGTCACGCGGGAAATGTTAGATTTATAAAGATAAATTTAAGTCCAATTAATTTTCTTTACATTTTGATTAAAATAAAAAAAAAATCATATTAATGACTTGCTATTTTAAAACTAGAGGGACTTGAACTCACCGAGGTTGAGGAGGTGTTAATTTTAATTTTGAAAAATGGTTCACGTAGTTTGTGTATGTTCCCTAAACTACCATTCATTAACTTTTCTACGTCCTCTGTTAGACATAGATCTCCTTAAGAAAGATACGTTTATCTTTTGAAGGAGAGTAAAGTTGCCCATTCACCTGGTGATACCTAAACTGGTTTTTACAATACACCACTTGTTATTTCTCGTAACGTGACAGAGTAAGAATACAATTCACCACCATACCACATGAGTAAATAAAAGTACAGAGACCAAGCTTCTAAGGAGCGAGCAAAATTTTTACCTTTTCTGATAGGGTTGGCACATGAGGATGAAAATAAATACCCAAAACGTTTGTCCGGTTTTTTATGTATGGATCTTTTTTTACAAATTGCTTACTCTAAATAGTTTTTTTTTGTAATTTTTGTATTTTAATAATTTGTTATATCTCTTAATCGAATGATAAATTCTAAATCTAAAATAAAGTTTTTTTTTAATAATCAATGGGAAAGCACTTGCATGGCATATCAAATTTACAATCTTGTATACGTTTTCTTTTAGTATATCACTACCAATATTAACAATATTTATTTCTAGATCGAAATATTCTCGAAATTTCTTCTCAAGCAATTCAACAAATGCGATGAAGTTGTCAGGAGGTATTATTAAACAACCCAATTGTATACTACTTTCGTTAATTATTATTATTAATTATATTAATAATTCAAATTTCAAATTTAAACAAACACGCACGTCGCGATGCATAGCGAGTGGTGAGTGAGCCCTTTGTTTGAGCACTGGTCGAACCAGCCTAAACAGGTTTCGTTCCGTACGTGACGAGCCGCCAGTGCTCACGCACACACGCGCACCATACTTGTAGTGATGTACCTACCGTGGCGCGGTTGTTTGAATGTTTGTCTCTGTACGTTTATTTACTCATGTGACCATACATCTTGGCTTTGGGTGTCATAAAAGACGACTGAACATTTTTGCAAGGGAAGGACAACTCGAAATTATACCAATCCATCTGATCAGCGTGGTATAGTAGGTCAATTTTTTTCCTGTTGTAGAGGAGGCTCGAACTCAATTGTGGGACGTATTTAAGCAAAGCTAACAATGATGATAACCCATTGACAAATCGCAAAATAAATTATCACTCGTCAAATTATTAATCTCAGTTACATAGTTACTAAAAGCGAGACTGACGTCACGGTCGATGACGCGTTATGACGTCACAAGTGCGAATTTAAACTAATACTGCATTGTATACGCGCCGTCGCGACCGTGCCAATTTGCGTACGCGTAACGTGTGTACGTAAGATATTACAAACATATGTATGGGATTCTAAGAAATGACTCGTTTATCTTTGATTATCGTAGGCATTTAGAAAATTTCCATTTTATTACTACAGATCAGAAGTAACGCGGGAAAGACAGTTTTCAAGTTATACTTCTTTAAGCGCGTTATGAAAAAATTATGAAAATGAAATTTTAAGATGCGCGCGCATCACTGTCATTAAGTCGCGTAAAAAAGCTACCAACAAAATAGAAATAAAACCTCTTTCTAGTTTCTACATTCACAATACGTGTTTTAGTTTCATACAAGTGCGAATTATATATGTGCTAATAAATTATATTCAGTAGTGATTTAAATCGAATATTTTGATTAATATTATTTACTATTCGTAAATCATCATCATCATCATCTCAGCTCACACACGTTAATTTCAGATTAATTTCCCTACCTAGGACCTTGGTCCTCCAAACGGTAGGGAAATTAACCTACTACACCACGCTGGTCAGACGTGTTGGTCGATTTCGTTTCAAGTTTCCCTTTTCTTGCATAGATGTTATATGCATTTTATACCCCTTAGTCGTCTTTTACGATCACCCACGCGTAAGATAAGTGGTGAATTGTATTCTTACTTTGTCACCACACGGAGAATTTTATTCGTTAATATTAGTGAAAAAAACTATGCTCCCCTATTCCAGTCCTTTTGTTATTTTATTGTAATTAATTATTTGCATGTAATTGAAAACGTGGAAAGAATGCCGAACGAACGTCTGGTTAAGAAGATATACAATGCGAAAGTGGAAGGATGTAGGTACCGAGGGAGACCGAGACTAACCTACCTAGACCAGATCGGTCAGGTACTGAAGGAAGGTGGAGTCAAGAGTCTCCGAAACCGGCGAGCGTGTATGAAGAGAATTATGAATGTTGAGGAAGCGAGTGAAGTATGCAGAGATAGAGTTCTCTGGCACTCTGTTCTCTCTGCCTACCCTGCAAGGGATATGGCGTGATGATATGTATGTATGTAATTGAAAACTACTTTTTAATGATGCCAATGAAGTATAACTTCTCACGCGCGTACATAAGTACACGCATCCATTTCTTTTTCAAATGACAACAGCCTGTACTTTAGTAATGGTAAAGCCACATTGTTGACGGGGTTCGTACGGGGTTTATCATCATCTCAGCTCATATACGTCACACGTACATATACGTCTGGAGTCTCTTTCGTAACAGAAGGGTATTTACATTATATACCACACTGGTCAAAAGGATTGGTTTTATTTTAAATTGTTATTGATGCTATCTGCTTGCGTGTCTTAGTCATCTTTTATCATCATCCATGAGAAGAAAAGTAACAGTAGAGAAAGGAAGACATATTTTATAATATATTCGCAAAATAGATATACAATGCGAATATATTTGGAAGAGGATGGATATATGTATGTGGCTGACTTTGTTTTTCGATAAGCTGCTGCATGAGGAAGTGATCACCAGTGAATGGTGCAATAGTACACTAGTGCCCATTTTTAAAAATAAGGGTGATGTCCAGGACTGCGGCAGTTATCGAGGAATAAAGCTCTTGTTGCACAGTATGAAAGTGTGGGAAAAAGATATTGAGAAGCGATTGCGAGAAGAAAGTGAGATAACCCAAAACCAGTTCGGATTTATGTCGGGCCGAGGGGCAACGGATGCCATATTTGCATTGCGCCAATTATGTGAAAAATATCGGGGTGCACATAGGAACTTGCACATGGTATTCGTTGACCTCGAGAAGGCTTATGACAGAATCCTGAGAGCGGTTTTGTGGTGGGCTATGAAAGAGAAAGGTGTGCCTGTAAAGTATATTAGGTTAATCTGTGCAATGTACTGGCGATCCAGGTCGTATGTAAGATCTGCTGTTGGAGACTCCGACGGGTTCAACGTTGAGGTAGGCATGCACCAAGGGTCGGCGCTAAGCCCCTACCTCTTCCTGTTGATAATGGATGCTTTAACATCGGAGATACAGGAAGAGGCACCCTGGTGCATGCTGTTCGCTGATGACGTTGTACTCGCCGGAGAAGATGGGCTTGAGGTCCAGAGCATGCTGGAAAAGTGGCGCTGTAATTTGGAGAATGTTGGCTTGAAAATCAGAAGACCTAAAACAGAATACATGTTCTGCGATTTCGGCAGTCTCTCCAATGTTACACCCACAGCTCTGGATGGAGTACTTGTACCAGTAAGCTCCAACTTTCGATACCTCGGCTCGCTTATCCAGAGCAGCGGAGACCTGGATCGTGCGGTGAAGCACAGAGTTGATGCGGGATGGATGAAATGGCGGCAGGTCACGGGTACAATATGTGATCCCAGAGTACCCCTTAAATTAAAAGAAAAAAATTACAAAACTTTAATAAGACCTGCTGTATTGTATGTATCAGCATGTTGAGCGGCAAAAGCGACGGATGAGAGACGATTATATGTAGCGGAGATGCGAATGTTGAGATGGATGTACGGCGTGACGAGAATGGATAAGGAATGAGCGTATAAGAGAATGTTTGAAAGTAGCGCCATTGACGGATAAGTTAAGGAGTGAACGTTTGAGCTGGTATGGACATGTGATGAGACGGGATGAAAGTAATTTTGTGAGAAGGGTTTTGAGTATGAATGTTGAAGGCTCTAGGGGTAAAGGGAGACCAAAGAAAAGATGGATGGACTGCGTGAAGCATGATATGTATAAACAGGGAGTGACTACAGAGATGACGTCTGATGGGCTGTATGGAAAAAGAGGACATATTGCGTCGACCCCAAGTAGTTGGGATAAGAGCAAGAGAATGATGATGAGATATACAATGCGAAAGTGGAAGGATGTAGGTACCAGGGGAGACCGAGACTCACCTACCTAGACCAGATTGGTCACGTACTGAAGGAAAGTGGAGTCAACAGTCTCCGAAACCGGCGAGCGTGTATGAAGAGAATTATGAATGTTGAGGAAGCGAGTGAAGTATGCAAGGATAGAGCTCTCTGGCACTCTGCTCTCTGCCTACTTATATGTATGTATTCACAAAAATATTTAAATTATTATCTCTTGTATTATTTGAAACTTTTAAACATGCATTTCTTTACCTCTGGACCTCAGTTGCCGGGCGGGCCACCGAAGACAAAGATCGGGTTCCGGTGGCCCGCTCGCACGGCGAAGAGAGACGATTTGCAGGGTGAGTCTATGGGGTCGCGCGCCGCCTCTTCCGTCGCCCCGGACCGATTTGGCGAAGCGTGACCACCTCCATAGTCCACCGCAAAAAAAGGGGACTTCAGTTTAAGCTGTTTACAAATCAAGGCTAACAAATCAATATTATAGTTTTCCTCTTGTATTTGTTTAGTTTTAACAATGGTTAATGAATCTATTCTATAGCTCTGCAGGTCACTATGCTATGATTTTTCCTCTGGAATTGCTTATGGGTTTATCGCCTTAAGTGACGTCACAATAGATTTACCTGAAGGTAAAAGGTACATCTTGAATAGTTTCATACTGTTGATGATGTTATTACATTAAACTTGTGATATTTTTATGAAGTGAATCCTTCTTTAGACTGCACAGATGGCGTAATGGCTAAGATACCGACCTTTCATGCCATGGGTTTGATTCTTATCCAGGACAATACTTTGTGCGATTCACAAATTGTATGCGTTAATTGCATGTTTGTAAAGTTCCACGCAATACAAGGATTATTTCCTTAGAGCAGGGTTGAGGTCTTCAAAAAAAAAAAATCTTTACATTGTGCACTTTGTTCTCTGGTTATTGTATCAAATTGAGCCGTCACGTTCGGCTATGTAACGCTTCGTTCAGATAAAGTCAGCACTCTACGACTAAGGGTGCATTAGATGGAGCAAAATTTACCAGGGTATTGCCGTGTGGTGACGGAGTAAGAATACCTTACCCTTTTTTGCTCGTGGTTATCGTAAAAGACGATTAAGGTATATAAAACGCATATAACATCTGTGCAAGACAGACACCTCGAAATCAAACCCTATACCAACACGTCTGATCAGCGTGGTATAATATCGCTCGTCGGTCAATTTCCATCCCATTATGGAGAAGGCTCGAGCCCAACAGTGGGATATATATAAGCTGAGATGATGATCATGATATTGTTAATGTTATTACTTTACATTTTTTTTTTAAGTCACCAACCTTTTTTTTTTTTTGCGGTGGGCTATGGATGCGTCTCGCCCCGCCAAATCGGTCCGGGGTGATGGAAGAGGCGGCGCGTGTCCTCATAGACCCACCATGCAAACTCTTCGCCGTGCGAGTTGGCAACCGGTATTAAGTCCACAACCTGCGCTAAAGAAAATAATCTTTGTATTGCGGGGAACTTTACAAACATGCGATTAACGCAGACAAATTACACCCAGACTCAGAACAACACTTTGGGGATCGCACGAAGTATTGTCCTACGTAGGAATCGAACCCATATCACTGGCACGGGAGGTCGGTATATTAGCCACTACGCCATCTATGCAGTCGTACTTTATGACTGTAGAACAAAATAATGTTGTATATCGTATTATTAACCTGGCCTTGGCTAAATTTTCAATTCCGTCGTTTTGTCTTAAGCACAAAACAATGTTTGTTTTCACACATGCATTATTCTAGTGCTATTCACTAGTGGACGTAATCCACTAAGAGGACATAATAATATAATCTAAATAATAAATAATAATATCATAATCTTCAGTTTTAGAAGTTGATTTAGCCACCGAAGACAAAGATCGGGTACCGGTGGCCCGCTTGCACGGCGAAGAGAGATGTTTGCAGTGTGGGTCTATGGGGTTGCGCGCCGCTTCTTCCGTCGCCCCGGACCGATTTGGCGACAAATCTAATATTATATGTTAGTATTTTAGTATTTATTTGATTGAACTAGGTAATTAAATTAAAAACACGAACTGAGCAAAACGACGGAAACAATGTATATTGGTGACAAGACAGATTACGGGGTATGTTATTTTTTAAACGTAATAATATGACAAGTGCACAATATTCATAATAGATGGCGTTCAGTGTTGCAATTAATCATTTCAACAAAATCATAAACAAAACAGCTTAGCAGTTGATTTGGTGATTGCAATTATTATTATAAACCTAGAAAAATTCTGCCGACTTCTAATATCTCTGAGCCAGCTTCTAAGATTTTCACGGGGAGCAAAAGCAAAATTGTAATCTTAATTCGTTTCCATACGGCGTATCGTTTTATTTAATATATATAGATTATTAAAATCTCTCGAAGACGCAATTTTGTTTATATATAGTACTTTTATATACAGTTTGAATAAACTCTTCATTATTTATGCAAATCTAAGTGATAACGAACTATTTGATCTAAAAATATCATCATATCATATTTTTTTCTTATGATCTTAAGTTGTATGACTGGAAATTATAAAGTTATTAATTATGTTCTTTATAGATTAACAAATGGTAAGATTACTCTTAATTGTTATAGGTATTTTAGACATGATATTTTCGGATGATTGGAATGTTGTGGCGGTGAAACATTATTTTATTCTCTAATATTTTAAAGATAATATATTCATCTTGCCGTGTGGTGACGGAGTAAGAATACTATTCACCATCCCATATCTTACCCGTGGGTGATCGTACGAGACGACTAAGGGATATAAAACGCATATAACATCTATGCGAGAGAAGTAAAACTCGAAACAAAACCCTATACCAACACGTCTGACCAGCGCGGTATAGCAGGTTAATTTCCCTCCCATTACGGAGAAGGCCCGAGCCCAACAGTGGGACATTTATGGGTTGTGATGATGATGATGATGAATATATTAATTTGAAACATCTGTTGATTCTCTCATGTAGTACATAAGTTTATCAAAATGTATATATATTTCGTTGCTAGGTTACGATTGTTGACGTAATAAATCCTCTACTAAATATGTGAAGTATTATTTGAAAATACATATGCGTGCGTACAAAGTACACATCAGAAGTGAAACTATGGCAAAATATTTGTTATATCTATTTTACATACATCAACCAATAGCGTGTGCTCTCCCCCCCCCCCCCTCTCGCTCTCTCTCTCTCTCTCTCTCTCCCCCCTCTCGCTCACTCTCTCTCTCTCTCTCTAGTAGGGGGTCAGATAGTGGGGATGCTACAAAGAGTCGCACAAAGTGGAGACCGAGAACGTCTAATGTGTTCTATCTCATTCTCTCGCCGGCTGAATCCTATACATTTATGTGTTTGTGTCTCTATGGACTTATTTTTTCGTTTCATTGAGTTTGAAAACACAATGATTCCTAAAGAAGTTTCACTTTAAAAAAAAAACAAGTACTTAAGTTAAATATGTTACTACAAACGCGACTAAGAGCATTACATATGTGCCAACTCCATCTGTCAGTAATTGAATTGCCAAAGACGTTTGACGTCGGGCAGGTGGCTAATCTTAACACAATTGCCAAAAGTTTCACAATGTGTACGATGCAAGTGAGTACAAGTTACGTCGTACCCAAGTAATTGTGATAAGAGCAAGATGATGAAAGATGATGATTAATCTCCATTATCTATATCGGATTATTATCTTTCGTTCCCTTTTCATCATGTCTTTTAACTGTTAATCGCAGAGTGCTTTTACAGCTCAACCCAGACTATGGGTGAGCGCTGTGGGCTTTCAACGCGGATTCTTTCATCATCGTCTCAGACTATATAGGTTCCACTGCTGGGCTCGGGGCTCTTCCGCAATGGTAGTGAAATTGATCTACGATACCACGTTGGTGAGGCAAGTTGGTATAGGGTTTTAATTCGAGTTTTTCTTCTCTTATTACCTTTTTTTGGAGTTTACTCCTTAAGAATCGATTTTCACATAAGGCGCTCGGTGTGAGAAAAATTTGAAGAGTACCTAAAATCTAGTGATGGAATGACCTCGTTACGTTTTTGGTGCGCAATCTATTCTACGCACCTTTCACTTTCTGACGTGAGATGATACTTCACTGAACAGTTTTAATAAATGTAAATAAAAATATATGTATTATTTTTAGTCAAATGAGCTTTTTTTGCGCCTGTTTTGATAATCGTACTTAAGGAGTAAACTCCAGTCGTGCGTCCAGCTGACACACACACTTTTTTATTTTTTTTCTTATTGCTTATGGTGACAAACGAGCAAGCAGCACACCCGGTGGTAAGTGTCACTGCCGCCCATGGACCTTTGCAATATCAAGGGTATAGCTTAGACCGCTGCCTACCAATAAAATCCTCAAACCCAACCACTTGGGCTTCCGGCTCTCTCGCTCACTGAACGAAGCGCAATAGCACATTGCCATTACTCAGACGTCGATCTTCTGCGAGAGTGTGGTACTGCCTGGGACGGACCGGCCCGCGGCTGTAGACAGAAAACTCTCAACAGCGTGGTCCTACCACTATTAAATGGTCGTGGTCCTACCACTATTAACTTTTAACTGGTATAGGGTTCTATTTTGAGCTTTTCTTCTCTTATTACCTTTATTATTATCATGAATGTGACTCAAACTTGCAATACTTTCGCCCACAATGACCACTAGCGATCAGAAACCACACACACTCAGGGATTTCCCGCGTAAAGTTATTATTTTTAATGCGCAATACTTTTTATTGTGTAGATTTTACATTGAAGTAGCGTTTCGAGTTTTTTTTTTTGTACGATATTTAATAATAATATTTAGATAATAATTTCTGTGAATTTATTACGTGGTAATATTAAGAATGGAAATAAATAAAAGGTTTTTTGGCGCTAATATTTGGAAATGTCATGTCACGCTTTTGTATCATATTCATTTCTTTTGTGTTTTGTAGTATTATATTAAATTATTTTGCTGATACTTTATGGAATATGATACAGTTAAAGTGCTGAAGTATAGTGAATATGATATAATAGTGGTTTACGTGTATTTTCATATTTTGCCAAAATTCTTAAAAAAAACCTTTGATTTGGTTATCAGCGCCCGATTAATGGTAACGACTTGATTAACTGACAGATAATGACTATTAAGACTACACAATATGAAGAAGTATTAAGTAATAATAAATGAAAAAAATAAAATAAGACTTGGCTGTATGTGCTTTAATTCCTTTGCCTGTCCGAACGGACGAACAATACAAAAACAAATACAAAGCATGTACGCAATGATTTTTACAGTTCCGTAATTAAAAGACCATTGGAACTGTATTTCTGAGCTCTAGCTTTCATTCGTTCATCTATTAAGTATGTACTACTTATAGTATAATTCACTGTAACAGCCCCTTTACCGACCGTGTTTATTTAATGGTCTTTTTTTTGGTGACGGGCTATGTTGTGGTATGTCCCCGTTAATTTCGTCCGGGGCGACAGAAAGAACAGTGTGCAACTCCGTAGAGCCGTCCTACGTACCTCTCGCACGTTCGTCGTGCGAGTGGACCACCGGTACCCGGTCCTTGTCTTCGGTGGTCCATCCGCGCGGATATCCTCTCGATTCGATGCCTAGTTAATGGACTTGGGAATCGTCTGTCAAATGCTCTATGAAATTTGATTTAATCTAACAGTCGATAACGTTATTTAATAAATAATATATATTTATAATTTATTTATTACATACATACATACATATCATCACGCCATATCCGCGGGCAGAGAGAAAAGAGTGCCAGAGAACTCTATCCTTGCATACTTCACTCGCTTCCTCAATATTTATAATTCTCTTCATACACGCTCTCCAATTTATTTATTATTATATTTATATTATTTTTTTATATAGAATAGTATAATATAATTAATTAAAAAAAAACATGTGTAGTTTGACAGATCACTCTGAAGTTCATCGCTTACACTTTTAAGTCGCTAGATAGTTGCTTTTTTGTGAGCTTGTATTTATAACAATAAATAATTCAAATAAATTTGTTTATTAATTTGTTATATATGACAGTATTATTAATTCATCATAGCTGTGTGGTGTGATGATCTAAAAATACAATGCGTCACTAACTCACCACCCATTACTTTGCCTTGAGAGTCACTAAATACCGACCGAGTGATCACAAAGAGAAATGTCGACAGATTTGTCCTGGGTATTTTATAACTTGCCTGGAAATGTGAAGATAATGGCCTTTAACATTTTTTTAAGGATCATTGCATTGTGGGTGTCTTTACAAATATGTAATTAATAGACACAAATTATACCTAGACTCAGAAAGTAAGTGAATCGCACAAAGTATTGTCCTACGTGATCGAACCTATCAAACTTGGCACAGTAGGTTGATATCTTAGCTACTATATCCTATGTGCAGTCCTATTTTGACATTTGATAAATGGATAGAGGAGAAACGAGTTTCTCGGCGTAATTATTTCATTATTCTATTTTAAAATTGGATTAGATTAAATTTTGTGTGATAACGTGAACCTTTCTTTAGTATAGTCCGATTCGCACTTGGCCGCTTTTTATATTTAGGGTTTTCGCTCCGGAACCTTGGACAGTGTACATTTAGATGTAAATCTTTGCGTATCTAATACGTAATTTTAGCTTCAACCCTAACCGTCTGGCCGTCTGGCCAATTAGTTTTTCTATTTTGGATCAGAAGTGTATCGCTAGCGCGAGACGCCGTCCGTGTCCAGTATCGTTTATAACCGTAGTTAAATATTAATAAAATGGGTTATAAACGTGTTACGAGCGGTTTGAAAATAAAATGGCGGACGGTCACATAAATTTTCGCGCGTTTTGTGTATCTGGCGCGCGTAATTCGCACGTATATATTCATGTGCTTGTATAGTGAATAGTGATTTATTTATGTGATTATAAGGTTGAAATTGCAATGTTGTTTAGTGTTGTTGAAATGTCTGTCAGCGTTTTGTTATGATGCGCAACGTCGAACAATTGTTTGTTTTGGATGGCGCTAAACGACGGGATAAAGATACCATATGTGTGATTATAAAGTTTTAGATAATACGCAATACATATTCAGGGTCTCTTTCTGTGTGGTGATGGAGTTAGAATTAAATTTATCACTCCATATCTTTCTTGAGTTTCGTAAAGGAAGGAAAAGGGTTTTATTATGCATATCATCATCATCATCTCAGCTCATATATGTCCCACTGTTGGTCTCGAGCCTCCTCCATAATGGGAAGGTAGTTGACCTACTATACGCTGGTCAGACGTGTTGGTATAGGGTTTTGTTTTAAGGTTTCCTTCTTTCGCATTGATGTTATATGCGTTTTATATCCCTTAGTCGTCTCGTACGATCACCAATAAGATAGGGGGTGGTGAATTATATTCTTACTCCGTCACCACACGGAAACTTATTATGCATATAATATCTATTAATGAGAAAATGCGAGATAAAAGGTGGAGGAGGCTCGAGATTATCAGTGGTACGTACGACGACGAGTGT
This sequence comes from Lymantria monacha, assembly GCA_905163515.2. Lineage (NCBI taxonomy): Eukaryota > Metazoa > Arthropoda > Insecta > Lepidoptera > Erebidae > Lymantria > Lymantria monacha. The sequence goes on along the minus strand of LR991107.1, from coordinate 3,345,549 downwards.
ATGAGCTCACTCAGGTATTTTCTGTAACTTGTTTCCCTGATGAGTTTAATTAATTTAGATATTTATGTTATCCTTACTAATATTATAAATTCGAAAGTATTTGTCTGTTTGTCGCTCTTTCACGCCAAAACTACTGAACCGATCTATATGAAATTTGGTATACAGATAGTCTAGAGCCTGATAAAGGACATAGGGTACTTTTTTAATGCAAAAAAAGGGTTGTAAAGGGGCATGAAAAGTTGTAAGGAAGTATCGTCATTTTTAAAGCTAGAAGCTTGAAACTTATTTTTAGTCTATTGATTAGATATAAATAAATATGACATTAACATGTTGTCAAAATTAACCCTTAACAGGTAAAATAAAAATAGGGGATGATAAACGTAAGGAAAATAACATTTTACGCGGGCGAAGCCGCGGGCAGAAGTTAGTTGTGGAATATTTGCGCTTCGGTTTGATTGATTTTAAATTTATTAATAATTAAATTTTCTCATATGTTGTAGATGTAGAGTTAAGAATACATAATGTTGTCACCCTTTACTTCTTATTTGCCTATGGATACCTAAGTGGTGGTAGCACCACACTGTTGACAGTTTTCTGTCTACAGGTCGGTCTGTCCGGGATAGTACCACACTCTCGCAGAAGATCGACGTCTGAGCAATGGAAATATGCTGCTGTGTTTCGTTCGGTGAGCGTAAGAGTCGGCAGCCCAATTTTCTGGGTGGATTTGGGGCTTTTTATTGGTAGGTAGCGGCCTAGCTGTACCCCTAATATAGCAAAGGTCCATGGGCGGCATTAACACTTACCATCAGTTGTATTGCTAGCTCGTTTGCCACTATGAGCAATAAAAAAAAAGATTAAAACCAGAAATACTAGAAACTTGAACAAATTATACCGGTAGCCCCACCAAATGGCGATAAAGAGACTACTGCTCGGTATTGCAGATTATTGGGTTCCACGGGGTTCTTTCATACCACTTTGTGAGACCGAGACCCAAGGACGAAAAACTTGATTAAACAACAGCTCTTCTCTAGGAAATTCATAGTATCAACAATGATCAGCCACTTGTATGCCAAGCGTGACGATTATGATAATCCTCATTAATGACAGGCTATGGCTTGGACTAGTCTGGGTTACTTGTATCTCTATAATGTGTTCCCTTGGAATAATAAGTTTAGCTGTGGAAAAATATATGTACTTTTTACGCGAACGAAACGGCGGGCACAAGCTAGTATGTAATAAAAATTAAGTAATTATTGGACATTACTTAGATTTTTTAATAGAAAGTATTGTAATGATTTAATGTACTTTGTGGCTACTTATTTCATTATCTATATTATTATTAAAAGTTAAAAAGTTTGTTTGTATGAACGTGCTAATATTAAAGGCTACCAATAGGATTCCAAAAAAAAAGCTTATTATTGGGTATACCTAATATAGTCGATATCATCGATACATTGCAGGGCGGGTTTATGGGGTAGCGCGCCCGCTTTGTCTGTCGCCCCGGATGGATTTAGCGAGGTGTAACCAGACCATAGCCCGCTGCAAGAAAAAAAAGTTAACATCATCCCGCTCCTTATCCCAATTACTTGAAGTCGATGCAAAATTTGATATCTTACATATTACAAAAGTTATTGTCAATAGTTTCATGATCGGCCGCCTCCTTGACGTCAACCCTCATTGGTAATGTAATCGTTGAGGAAACAACATCGGATGACGTTCTCCCAGGTCGATATAAAACCCGTGGTCGTCTTTTATGACACCCAAGAGCAATGTATGCGTTCGTAAATTATACGTTGTAATACGTTCTTTAAATGTTTGCGAATCGGGTAAATTTTGTACATGCGCCGTTGTCATGACAACTGCTGAGATAACAGAAATGGTAATTGATGTGTTAAGATTATTAATGTTTATCTTATTATTACTGTTACGGGAGGACATGGTGTTCAAATGAAATAATAGTAGTAAATATGTATTATAAATTAATTTACCGAATAAAATATGTTTCTTTCTTTTTCTTAATTAATGCATGTAAAGCTACTGTCTATGTATTGCTAGTATTAGTGTTGGCATTAAGAATTAGGCAGTTTCGATATTAGATATAAAATTCATAATGGATATTACTCTAATGCTTATTGCTATTTATTACGTCATTTTATATAACTGGCTGACCAAATAGGCGTTTTTCCTTTCAAATTTTAATTACATAAAGTTTCTCATATGCCTACATACCGTTTTAATATTGATTCTGTATCATCATCTCATCATCATCTCAGCTCATATATGTCCCAATGTTGGGTTCGAGCCTCCTCCATAATGGGAGGCAAATTGACCTACTATACCACGCTGGTCAGACGTGTTGGTATAGGATTTTGTTTCGAGGTTTCCTTCTCTCGCATAGATGTTATATGCGTTTTATATCCCTTAGTCGTCGAGTACGATCACCCACGGGTAAGATAGAAGGTGGTGAATTGTATTCTTACTCCGTCACCACACGGAAAATTATTATGCATTATTATTATGCATATAATATCTATTAAGGAGAAAATTCCAGATAAAAGGCTATATCTATTCGTGTTACCAGCGTGGTAGAGGACGCTGGTCAGGCGTGTTGGTATAGGATTTCGTTTCGAGTTTTCCTGCTCTTGGTTCTGTATCAACTAGAATTATTTTCATGCTTCTGTTGGCCCGTAGAATCTAATGGTGAATACAGGTCTTTCTATGAGTTTGCCACTCAGAACGGTGCTACGCCACTTGCTGTTATAGCGTATGCATCGTCAACTTGCTGCAATTATATTTGTGGACTTTACTTCGTTCCTGATTATTTTTCCTTATCATCTTTTTATTAAGGCGTACTTTGCTCGTGGATGTCGTAAAATATGACTAAGAGCCTTATAAGGACCTGGGCCAACTCAATCTGATGCCGTTTGGAAAACAATTACATTCTCAAGGAGGGTTGACGTCTGGCAGGCGGCCGGTTATAAAACTATTGCCAAGAACTTCTACAATATGTACTATGAAAGAAGAGTACATATTGTATCGACCCCAAGTAATTGGGATAAGAGTAGGAAAATTATGATGATCTTTTTATTAAGGCAAACAAATTTATATATATAATATATATAGTCGAAATCGGTCAAGCCATTGGGCTTGATTGCTTGATTTGAACTATATACAAATTATTCATATACCTCTACTGACTAATTGCGTGGTAATTGATTTTCAATTATATACTAGGGGGAAAATTAAGAGATCAAAAAAAAAAATTCAAATCCTAGTGGCTGTATTTCCCTTTAAAATGGTCGTACTGGAATTTAAAAAAAAAAAGAATTTTAATGCTCGAAGTTTCTAGTTTTGAGATCTTACGATGAAAAAATTGTTTAAGCAACGTGTTCCAATCAATCCTAATGAATACCGCAAAAAATTTTTTACTAACTTTTTTCGCTTCTTCTTTTTGGTCTACGAACTTGGAAAAAAAAAATCCAACTTAACCACTATATGGATCGGATAGCTTGTTAATTCAGCTTCCAATTGCTTTTATAAAAAAATCGATACGATCACTTTTCGCTGAGATATTGGACTTTGAATGCAAAAGAATCTTTTTGTCTTTAACCATCAATATCTCAGCAACCGCTGAGGGTTTTTAAATCTTGAATACATCTCCCACAAAAATCAGGTATTAATATTTGAAAAAAAAATTATGATCCCTTATGTTTTCCCACTAGTTTATAAAAGAAAGCATAGTTTATTCGCATTGATATTACATATGTACTACTTAGTAGACTCGTATAAATACTTCGAATTGTTATAAAATTTGATTTTCCCTTCACTTGCTATTTTCTGGTTGTTATAATTACCTTATTTAAATTTTACGCTATTTAAATTACTTTTATTAGGATTAGCTAACATATCCCCATGTGGTGATGGTGTTAGAATACAATTGTCGTTTACCCTTACTTGCCCTGGCAGTCAGAAATCAGCTGATGGTTCACCAGGAGAGCGAGTACCAGTCCGTTTGGGTAACATAAAATATCTCATTGTATTCATCAACTCGATTGCCAAACATGGCGGTTACGACACTATCCCTTTATATACTGATATATGGTATGGTAGACCTCCCTCATACTGATGAGGGAGGTCTACATCTAGCATTGGAAGGCAAAAAGTCTAAATGATAACGCTATTTTTTACTAAATTATTGTTATTATAAAAATCGTATTGGCGTATTGAAATGTAAGTTTTAAGTTATAATTTTTTTAAAAGAAACATTCCTTTTCATATATTTAGTTATTTTTAATCAGTAGAGAGGTCAATAATCTTCAGAATGGCATATAGAACGTTATCCATCCATCCATCAGCCCGTAAACGTCCACTGTTGAACATAGGCTTCCCCATGAGAATGCCACGGTCTAGCGCCACCTGCATCCAGCGGTTTCCTGCGACCTTGATAATGTCGTCAGTCCACCTAGTGGGGGGTCGTCCTGCGCGGCGCCGTCCGATTCGTGGTCTCCACTCGAGAACCTGCGGAAGAACTGCAACGGTTGTCGGTTCGTCGAGCGATGTGGCCTGCCCATTGCCACTTCAACGTCCTAATTCTTCGGGCTATGTCAGTTACACCCGTTCTTCTACGGATTTCCGGATTCTATCACGTAGAGAAATACCGAGCATAGCCCTTTCCATAGAACGTTAAGGTAGTATTATACCAGATATTTCATAAACACAAAACAACACTTTTCATGAAATAATATAGGGAGATGTTTATGTATCTTAAAATGGTTCTGTCATATGGGATTTAGTTATCACGTATGTCATTCGTATTACTGATTATATTAAGACTATTGTTATCTGATTAGGATAAGAATGGTGAAATCTTACCAATATATATAATAAACTATAAATATATTATTATAATTTAATAAACTTGAATTTGCGGCTCTGAAGACGATTAAGAAACTATACATCATTCAAATATCAAATCCTTTATTTTCTTTACCACCAAATGCTTTCAAAGAACCTAATAGCAAAAGTTCATACTGGCTGGATTTAGCTCCTTTGATGATAATATAGCTTTCTTTTTGGCCCTTGTCTCCTGCTTCTCGTAGTACAAAATACAACCTTGAATTTTAATTCCATACAATTAATTTATATATTTCCAAATGCAAGATTGGTAGGCTAGAATTACTAGATGTTTTTAGGAAGATTGACAAACTGTTACCTGATATTTTGAGTTTGGAGACTGTTTCACCAATTGATTATAAATCCGAAACGAAAGGCATACATTCGATACAGTGGTATCGAAATATTATAACCTTAATTGTAAGAACCTGGATCGTCATTTCAGGACAACTAATTATTAATAAGATCTTTTTCAACGCTTTGAAAAATGTATTTACCAATCCACTCACCACCGTCACACCGACGCAGATATGTTTTCATTTTTAGATAACAGTACCCACTAAATGGAAATCCGACTCTACATACCCGTTTGTCATCGTAGGCAATAAGAAAAAATCTTTTTATTTAACCTATTATCTCTATCCTCAACGGGCTAGAAATTACAGCGTAAGGATGATAGTGGCGTAGTTTCCGCTGACATATTATTATTCGTTAGACATTAAACGTTTTTGGAATTATGCGCCTTTTTTATAAGACCTTTGTCACAGCTTTCGTAATATACCTCAAATATTCTTTCTCACTGATAATTGTTCTCCGTCCATACTTAACACTTAACACACACATATAATATGTCCAATTGTTGGCCTTCTACTGTAATAAATAGAGAAATTACATATACTACAGTTACATGGTTTGGTGTAATGTTTGATTTCGAGTTTGCCAATTGTTGCTATGTCCTTTAATCTTCATCGTAAAAATTAAGATGATATCACCTTGTATTTTTACTTCACACGCATAAGATTTTATTGGTTACGATATGATTGTCTTATCAATTTTCAAGTAGGTTGTTATTAGACTTATATTTATAGATTGTATTTTTGTTGCACTGTAATAAGCATCACTATAGAGCGTGGTAATGTTGACCAAATGCAAGATCAATACTTGCAGCAAAAGTCTCGCAAGTATTGCAACGCCGGCTATTGGAATAACACCGAGTTATTTGTTTCCAGCATATGTATAGAAATAAAAAATACAACTAGATTAATGAAATTCCGTTCCTCCAGCGGCGCTAACTGTGCAACTATCTATACTTAGATATATAATACTTCTATAATCATACCTATCTATTATGAGACGTTTTAAAATAACATCAAATTATTTCCCCGTGTACTGTCATTAAGAATATAAAGTGTTCACAACCCTTCCTTTGCCACAGGAGTAGTAAAATACAGTCTAAGGAAGCTCTGCGAGGCTCTTGCTGCAAATCTTGAACTTTCATTTGAGCAACAATAGAGCGTGGAGGGTTCTCCGATTCGTTTTTTGGTTCGCACAAAACATTGTTAGGTTAGGTTAGGCGAAGAAATACTTAAACGTTTGGAATTATGTTCTGTAGATACGGTAAATGATAAAATACACACCATCTTATGAATTTTCAAAATAAGATTATATAAGAAAATTCATAAGATGTTACTCATCATGTTTAATCTTTACACACACCTTCAGGAACAGAAGCGTCATATCATAAAATTTTAGTATTAATATAAATATCAAGACAATTATCTATATAGTTATACAGATAGTAAAATTTATTATATACGTTTCCACTTATGTACCGGGAATTCCAGTGTGTCATCCTAAAACTACGATAATATATTTTTGGTTTAGTGCGTTTTGTTTTCTATCGATATTTTTATCTGAACCATTTCATATTGCAGGTTGGATATCTAGACTTGATTAATCTAAGGCTGGACGGCTCTGGAATTATTAATGTCATTGTCTATAACAGGGGAATCTTAGAATAATTTTGATATACCTGAGTTCTTACGTAATTTATATATTTTTTTGCTGGTATGAGCGTTCTTCGTTTGACTGTCTTAAGGGACAGTAGGCTATTAAGCCTCACAACCCGCCATGAGACTGTTTTGCGTCTTTAATGGTACTAAAACTGTTAGTCTATATTTGGTTTTTACCCGACTGCGCGACGCATAGGAATGGTATTGTGTTTAACAGTCTATGTATGTATGTTCCTTTGAAGCACTATACCGCCGGGTCCGATTTTTATGATTCACACGTCAATCGATTCCTCTTAGTCCGGCGAGTGTTACTAAAGACATGACGTTAGTGAAAATTCAATATGGCGACTACTGGACGCAGGGGCGGCTCTAGCACATGTAGCGCCCGGGTGCAAACAATAACCTGGAGCCCTCTTGTATCAAAATGCGTGAACAAAATGGAATAGGTTGATAGTAACAATACATTCGACTAAACTCTGAATCTCGCTGGAATGCGTTGTCGCATGCTTAGTCTCGTTGTTTTGACACGAAACCAGGTAAACGCGATCGGATTATGAAGTTAAAGTGAACATGGTGACAAAGCAACCTATCCACGCCTGTCAAATAACGGACCCATTACTTTTATAGAGGGTTAGGCACTCGCTGCGTGCGGTGTGCCCGCTCCATGCGAGACATTACAGTGGAGGGTCTATGTTTCCAGAGCGGCTCTCGGCGCCCCCTAACACCCGGCGCCCGGGTGCACCGCACCCCCTGCGCTATAGGTAAAGCTGCCCCTGACTGGACGCGACGACGTCGACTGTTCAGTTGTTATGTTCCATTATTAGAATATATTTTATTTTCTGCAATAGTATTCATTCAATAATATATTATAGAATTCTAGACCATCGGACATCTTAGTGCTTGCTTTTTTCTTTTCAGTTTTTTTTATTATGTACATCATACGTAATTTGGTTCACTTTTTACATAGTCGGGTTTTTTTGATTTTATAATTTTTTTATTTTATTTTAGGACACATTACTAACGCTTAAACTAATTCGCTTAATTATCCGGGACGAAGGATTGTCGCCGTGGAGCTCCAGTCATTTAATTATTTTTTGGTTAATGTTAAATAATGCGAGTTATCCATGTGGTGACGGAGTAAGAATACTATTCACCACCCCCTATCTTACCTGTGGGTGATCGTAAGAGACGACTAAGGGATATAAAACGCTTATAACATCTATGCGAGAGAAAAAAACTCGGAACAAAACCCCATACCAACACGTCTGACCAGCGTGGTATAGTAGGTTAATTTCCCTCCAATCACGGAGGAGGCCCGAGCCCAACAGTGGGACATTTATGGGCTGTGATGATGAATGCGAGTTAAGCCTGGATGGTGCCACCATTTGCTGTCACCAAGATCAGATAACACCAGATGGGGGTAACGTACTCCTGGTTAATTCTTAACACTAACAATAATTTTTCGTGTGGTGACGGAGTAAGAATAAAATTTACCACCCCTATCCCACCCGTGGGTGATCGTAAGAGACGACTATAGGATATAAAATGCATATAACATCTATACAAGAGAAAAGAAACTTGAAATTAAACCTTATACCAATACGTGTGACCAGCGTGGTATATCAATTTCCCTCCCATTATGGAGGAGGCTCGAGCCCAGCTGGGGGACGTATATGAGCTGAGAACTATAATTGCCAACCAGCTTGCCAAGTGTAGCTAAATATGGATTATTCTTCTATGTAAAGTTTTGAAAAGTTTTAATCTTACAGTGGACGTTGATACATTGTATGGTTACAATTATTACATACTATAATAATATCACATTCCGTTTTCGTAGAATATCTATATCATCATCATCATCACAGCCCATATATGTCCCACTGTTGGGCTCGGGCCTCATCCGTAATAGGAGGGAAATTAACCTACTATACCGCGTTGGTCAGGCGTGTTATATAGTTTTGTTTCGAGATTTCTTTCTCTTGCATAGATGTTATATGAGTTTTATATTCCTTAGTCGTCTCTTACGATCACGCACAGGTAAGATAGGGTGGTGAATTGTATTCTTACTCCGTCATCACACAGATATAATATATATCTATATATGTACGTATAATTATCTTGCATAGTTAAATCATTTTATTGCTACGTAAAGTTCTTCTAAGAATTCCAGACGTGATTGTACAAAAAATACGTTAAAATCCAGTTTGGATGGAGGCCTGATGGTCGAAATGTCATTCAAATCTTAGTCGCGTCTGCCGTATGCGAATTATTGTTGCCGTATTTGTAATATTCTAATGGAGTAATTAAATAAATATGAAGACTTGATTGGTAGTCTAATTTTCTGATATAAATATATATTTTTTGTGCCATCAACTTATGGCATTTCACTATGTTTAGTTGAAATGGAATATAATGATTTCAACTTTTGTGCGATTATTACACATCCCTATCCCTACTAATATATAAATGTGAATGTAAGTTTGTTTGTTACGCTTTCACGCTAAAACTACTCAACCGATCATCATGAAACATTGTACACATATTCTTGGAGGTATTAAAAGTAACATAGGATACTTTTTATTAAAAAAAAATCAAAATTTATATATGAAAAATAAAAAAAATTGTTTGTCAAAAAATATCAAAATCTAGCTTCTTCAACGCCATCTAGCAGTCCAGTAATGAAGTTCCAACCCTGAGTATTGTAATACCGTTGCACTGTATTACCGACGGTCAAAAATAAAAGTAGGGGATCAAAAACTTTAGGAAAGTAACCTTTTACGCGGGCGAAGCCGCGGGCAGAAGCTAGTACGATATAAAACTATTTTTACGCATTTTATCGCGTTTGTATTTTATTTTTACTCTCCCGATGTTTCGAACACTTTGCAGCGTTCATGGTCACGGTGTACGGACCTCAAACAAAGCGAATAAGAGCGGTTCCGCACTACGTCCGATCCGAACCCGTGAAAATATGATCCGTCGTAGCCGTAGATCTATTTCTATGGTAATTTACGCACTAGGTCCGATCTCCGTCATCCGATTTCTTTCCGTCATTCTAAAATCTCCTTCTCGGAGAAGATTTTTGACGGACCGAAGTAGCCATAGAATTACCTATTTGTATGAACGCTCGCGCACTGCGGCTGAGTTAAAGCCGAGGTGCATACGAGCAGAGAGGCAGCGTGGCAGTGGAAAGAATATTTTCATTGATTAATTTAATGAAAATAAAATAAAGGAATGAACTTTCCTCTAATTCAATAGTAGGACCTCTCCACACAAAAATATTTGTGGAAGAAAACAAAACTGTGTTAATTTGCATATCGATGAAAAAAATCTATAATATTAAACTTTAAAAAAAAAAATGTAAACCGACTTCAAAATAAGATCAGCCTGGCGCTGACCTGGCGCTGCCGAGCATCGCCTTACTGCGCCTAATGCCGCCCTAGCCGAGGCCGCGGGTGACTGGACCGGGGAATAGTCCTTAACACGCAGAGAGACTGACCGCGTGAGGGCGACGCTCCGGCAGTTAGCTGGGGCGTCGACGGGGGATGGTACCCGAAAGGGTAACCCGCCGGGTTGGCCACGGAAGGCAAGGAAGCGATACCAGTGGCCGGCCCAATGGCGATGGGGAGGGAATAAGGTGGGTTATGGGGCCACGCGCTCCCCTTCCGTCGCCCCGGACGGTGCGGGCGACGTGTGACCAGGCCATAGCCTACCAAAAAAAAATAAAAATAAGATCAGCCAAAAACCATACTAATTTAAAAAACCGAAAAATAAGATGATCTATTTAATTCTTGTCTAATTCTAATTATGTATTAATTTTTATAAAATATAATTACAATGTATGCTAGAAATCCACTAACACGATTTGAAGTCGGTGCCAAGCCAAATTGGTATATTATATCGCATTCAAACCATGCCGCGCTTGTGACTGAAGTGATCTGAACGCGCAAGCGGTTAAGCGATTTGATCCATACGGGCAGACGTCGTTGACGGTTGTGTCAAATGGTATTAAATTTTGGGCGTTATAGTGTTCTGAATACATCTTTTAATTCTTATTTTCTTTGATTTTATTAATTTTTCGCCCTGTGTTTATATCATTAAGCTTATTGTATTTTGTTAATTTAAGCTTGGTCACCGAAGACAAAGATCGGGTACCGGTGGCCCGCTCGCACGGCGAAGAGAGGTGCTTGCAGGGTGGATCCATGGGGTTGCGCGCCGCCTCTTCTGTCGCCCCTGATCGATTTGTCGGGGCGCGACCTTATCCACTTCTAACTGTAAAGCTTGAAGTATTAAGTCTATACAATGTGTAAACATTGTCCGATGATAGATGGCATACGTCACCTTGAAGACGTAAGATATAATATGAAGCGAAATCTGCATGTCCTAAAATAATTCACGATGGTGTAAGTGGCAGCACGGTTGGGCCGGATTCCCAATAGGTGCGGGTTCGAACCCCGCTTGTGACATAATTTTTCGTTTCGTATTCGGGTTAATTAAATAATTAAGCATATTAAATGCTAAAAATTTCAGTAATTTGAATAACAAGGTTGTGTCATCGTTTAATACAATTCTAACTGTAAAGTTTGAAGTATTAAGTCTTTACAATGTGTAAACATTGTCCGATAGATGGCATACGTCACCTTGAAGACGTAAGATATAATATGAAGCGAAATCTGCATGCTTTAATAACGGCCTATCATGGAATAGTTGAAACCAATTTAAGATATGCAATTATATTCTGGGGTAACTCTACAAACAAAGACATAGCTTTTAGAATGCAAATAAGATGTATCCGAGCAATATTTAATTTAAGAACACGAGTCACCCGTGAGCCATATTTTAAAAAATATAAAATTCTGACATTACCTTCACTATATATTTACGAAACAGCTGTTTTCGTCAAAACTGACTCTCATCTATTTGAGACACTCGGATCATTGCCACGGAATAGACGCGATAACTTTAGGTTAAGGATAAAAAAGGCCACTACAGCATTAATGCATAAAAAATATCTTATGTATGGCAGTTACTGTTTACAATAAAATACCTAACTATATCAAACTCACAAACGTAACTCAATTCAAAAAACGTCTAAAGGACTTTTTAGTAGAGCGCTGCTTTTATAATATTAATGATTTCTTAAATGACAATTATGTAATGTAAATTTAGTTGACTATGACATTCTTTTGTTAATTTGACATTTAATTTGATGGTTCATATATTAAACAGAGACAACTCTAATAAAAAATTGTAAACCTTATAATTTGCATGCCCGAAAGGTAGAACATAGCGACTCGCTTACCATAACTAATTATAAAACCTTGTATTACCTATGTTCCGCAAATAAATATTATTATTATTATTATCCTAATGAAATTCTTACCTAATTTTTATTACTCCTATGGCCAAGTAAAGATTGGCGACAATTTGATTCTTATCCCATCGCCACACGATAAACTTTTAAATAAATCATAAATGTTGTGATGTTTTTAACGACAAAATACACATGATAAGCAATAATAATGGTCACGCCGATGTCGTAGCAGAGATCGATGAACATGCGATAGTTCTGTGTGATGCGCACGCGCATCTTATTGTAGCAATTGAAATAATGGACGGGCAAACGTTCGAGCGTTTTAGTTAATACAATGTGTCACGTGTTATTTGATGCCTGACTTCTATCGTATGGATAGTTGATAATTTCTCATTAGAATTCGTCGAGACATGGGAAATACCTATTTATTAGGTCTAATACAAACACATATTCTCACCATTGTAACTTTTGTAAGCCAAAAGCCATAAACGATACCGAGGTTTGACCCTTGGGTTCTAGTAAACGACTTTAATTGTTTTGGCACCCGCAATAGTATCGCAAACTTCGTGCTCGTTGCTTGAGAATTATTTTTCTCATCATATGATATGTTTATAATCATGTGATGGGTAGATACTTTATTTATTGATTCGTATCGCCGTGTTAAAAGAAAGAAAGAATGAAAAGAAAAGCAAAATTAATGCTGTCGAAATGCGATCTCTACGGAAAATCTGTGGAGTTAGGCTAACCGACCGCATTCGCAACGACGACGTAAGAGAGCGAGTAGGTATGAAAGAGAGTATTGGTGTAAAGATGCGAAAGGGAATGCTTCGATGGTTCGGACATGTGGAAAGAAAGCCGAACGAACGTCTGGTTAAGAAGATATACAATGCGAAAGTGGAAGGATGTAGGTACCGGGGGAGACCGAGACTCACCTACCTAGACCAGATTGGTCACGTACTGAAAGAAGGTGGAGTCAAGAGTGTCCGAAACCGGCGAGCGTGTATGAAGAGAATTATGGATGTTGAAGAAGTGAGTGAAGTATGCAAGGATAGAGTTCTCTGACACTCTGTTCTCTCTGTCTACCCTGCAAGGGATATGGCGTGATGATATGTATGTATGTATGTATCGCCATGTTGACACAACAAACGAAAGGGTTCGATGCATCTTATATTTAATAACTTCATACGCTTCTTTTTTATTGCTTATTGTGGCAGACGAGCGAGCAGTACACCTGATAGTAAGTGTCACTGCTGCCCATAGACCTTTGTTATACCAAGAGTATAGCTAGGCCGCTGCCTACCATTACAATCCCCAAACCTACCCAGTTGGGCTTCCGGCTCTCTCGCTCACCGAACGAAGCTCAATAGCACATTGCCATTACTCAGGCGTCGATCTTCGGCGAGAGTGTGGTACTACCCCGGACGGATCCACCCGCGGCTGTAGACAGATAACTGTCAACAGCATGGTCATACTACAAATAAAATTAATGAATTTTAATTAATTTTAAAAAGATAATTATTAAATTGTATTAATTTTGATTATTAAATATTTTTACAGATTTTAACGCGTTTCTATTTGATTTTTAATTATCCGATATATAATATAAAAATATTGTTAAAAATATTTGGCTAGATATTAATAAAAAGATTTGAGCAGTGTTAACTAATTTTGTTTGTTCAACAAATAATTAATTGCCTTAGTATTTGAAAAAAAATATATATTTATTTAAACATCAAGTTTTTCATAAGTTATTGGCAATAATTTTATGTCCTCCTGCCTGAAGTCAATACTCCTTAGAAATGTAATCGTTGACCAAACAGCATCAGATGGAGTTGGCTCAGATCGATATAAAGCTCTTAGTCGTCTTTTACGACATCCACGAGCAAAGTAGTTTTCCGTGTGGTGACGGAGTAAGAATGCTATTCACCCCCCATATCTTACCCGTGGGTGATCGTACGAGACGACTAAGGGATATAAAACGCATATAACATCTATGAAAGAGAAGGAAAACTCGAAACAAAACCCTATACCAACACCTCTGACCAGTGCGGTTTAGTAGGTTAATTTCCCTCCTATTATGGAGGAGGCCCGAGCCCAACAGTGGGACATTTATGGCTGTAATGATGATGATGAGCAAAGTAAGGATTGATAGTATTCGTAGCCGCTACCACACAATATTTAGAACTAAGAATCTACGGAAACAATATCGAATCCATTAAACTCGGCACTTGAAGTAAATTTTTAGAACATCACGCGAGATATGTAATAAATACTAACAAAATATATTGTAGATATTTCGATATAATCTATGTAGTAAATAATAATTTTCCTTAATTGTAAACATTATTGAATTGATGTCATGATGCCAGCACGAACGGGTACGAAACCACTTTGAATCTAAGTTTTCCTGTTGCAATTGACTTTATAGTTTCATTAGATGTGTTTATCAGATGATCTTATGGGAAAATACTATATTCGTTGAATTTTATCGCCTTGTTGACAACATAACGAAGGGTACATACATACATACCATCACGCCATGTCCTTTGCAGGGTAGGCAGAGAACAGAGTGCCAGAGAACTCTATCCTTGCATACTTCACTCGCTTCCTCAACATTCATAATTCTCTTCATACACGCTCGCCAGTTTCGGAGACTCTTGACTCCACCTTCCTTCAGTACATGACCGATCTGGTCTAGGTAGGTTAGTCTCGGTCTCCCCCGGTACCTACATCCTTTCACTTTCGCATTGTATATCTTCTTAACGAAGGGTATTTTAATATCTTCTGCTTCTTAGTTATAAGCAAGCAACCGCCGAAGACAAAGACCGCGTGCCGGTGGCCAACTCGCACGGCGTGGAGAAGTACATTGCGGGGCGGGTTAAAGGGTCGCGCGCAGTTTCCAGTATCCAGTCATCACATGTCCAGTCTTGTGCATTACATTCGAGAATTATAGTATGGATTTGATGGGAGTTGTTATTTGTATAAAAATAATTCGGTAAGACAAATAATTGTCGGATCTTTTCGGTGGCAGTTGCGATTCAATCTGGTTTATTAATTAAAATCTTTTCGCTTAGTGACGGTGTAAGAATAAATTTCGCCACTCCTATCTTGCCGGTGGGTGTCGTGAAAGACGTCTAAGATATACAACATTCCAGGGAGGATATGCTCAAAATAAAACCCTATATTAACAAGTTTTATCAGCGTGGTTTAATAAGTCAATTTCCTTATCAGTGTAGAGGAGATTCAAGAGGAGCAGTGGGACGTACGACTCTACTCAACGTATACGAGCTGAGATGCTGATGAAAATGTTAAAATTAACAATGTATAAGTGCTCTTGTTAAGTTTGTAAATAATTTATGATTTTAAATTCATGAACCGAGGGCACGGCCAATTCACAGACTACCCTGGCTTTGTGGTGGCGTAGGCGAATACGTATATAGGAAATAAAATTGTAGCGATAGGCTGTTGTACTTCGTTCGTTGAGTGAGAGCCCAAGTTTCTGGGTGGGTTTGGGGTTTTTATTGGTAGGCAGCGGTCTAACTGTACCACTGGTAGTGCAAAGGTCGATGCGCAGCAATAACACTTACCATCAGGTGTGCTGCTTGCTTGTATGCCTCTATAAGCAATAAAAAAATATATACACTGGTGAGAATTATAATCATGGATTTAAAAAAATATATACACTGGTGAGAATTTGAATCATGGATTTAAAAAAATATATACACTGGTGAGAATTTTAATCATGGATTTAAAAAAAATATATACACTGGTGAGAATTTTAATTATGGATTTAAAAATATGTATATACACTGGTGAGAATTTTAATCATGGATTTAAAAAAATATATACACTGGTGAGAATTTTAATCATGGATTTAAAAAAATATATACACTGGTGAGAATTTTAATCATGGATTTGAAAAAATATATACACTGCTGAGAATTTTAATCATGGATTTAAAAAAAATACAAGGTAATTGCCAAGTAATTTTAAGGTGAATGAAATCTCATTAAGTCATTATTGTAACATTTGAAAACATATTTACGTAATTAAACCTTAACGTCTTTTCACCATATTTGGTAGATGATTTTAAAAAAAAAATCGTATATGTTGCATTTATTTCCGTTGTTTCATCATCTCAGTAAAAAAAAAATGTGCTACTTTAGTCTGAGCTCCTTTGAGTTTGTATAACACCAATAAATTTCTCTGGTTCTTTCGCTCTCAACGCTTAACAACAATAACAACATCGCGTAAAGCTGTACTAAATATCTGTAACCAGCATCTATAGTATTACAAAAAACAAATCTTTTGCTCTACGTTTCTCTACTATAGAGAAAACTATAGGATTCGCCTATTGTTTTCTCTATACACATTATAAAACAAGCTAATGTATTCTTCATTCTTGTCAGCCCATATCGACGTGTCCTATGTATAAAATGCCAATATTTCCTGTATATATGGCCCATATAGGCAACTTTTAAGTTTTTCTTTCTGGCTTTGCTGTTATATGAACATTACATACATACATACATAGCCTCACGCCTGTTTCCCAGAGGGGTAGGCAGAGACTACGGATTGCCACAAACCACGATCCTGGCATACTTCCATCGCTTCATTCACACTCATAATAGTCTTCATGCATGCTCTACGATTACGCATACTCTTAATAAGACCTCTCGTCAACACATCTCCAACATGGTGCAGAAAAGTATGACGTGATCTTCCCCTTGTATTCGTCCCATTCACGCTTGCTTTATATATTTGCTTCGTCAACCTCTCGTTACTCATTCTTTCTAAATGTCCAAACCACCTCAGCATACTCTTTTTGATCTTTGTCACTACTTCTTCATTCACACCACAGCGCTCTCTTATATAGCGCATATATATGAACATTATAATACTTAATTGTCTATTAGGACGACTCTCAGGTAAGAAGGGGGTGAATTGAATTGAATCTTTAACCCTACGTCCACGCGAAGTGGAAGGATATAATAATATCATCACTCTCCTGCTCTTATACCAATTACTTGGAGTTGACGCAATTTGTACTCTTTTTCCTGAATATTGCAAAGTTATTAGCAATAGTTTTATGACCGGCCGCCTGCCTGACGTCAACCCTCCTTGGGAATGTAATTGCTGACCAAACGGCATCAGATGGAGTTGGCCCAGGTCGTTAAAAGCTCTTAGTCGTCTTTTACGACATCCACGAACAAAGTAAGGGTTGGTAGTATTCGTAACCGCTACCACACAGCACAAATTTATTGCGTACCTAATGTTGCGGCAAATATGAGAATAGTGGTGTTTTTAAATCAAAACTGGTAAAACATAATACGAATTGTTTTCAAGCGTTCTGCGCAGTTACCGTTGTCATGACAACTGCTGACATAATAAATGTCTTTGGCGTTTTATCAATATTGACAACATTACTATAATGTTACAATAAATGTGCAAGTAAATGAATTGCGAATCGAAGCGAAGCATCTGTCGTAACTTGTATAACTATAAACTTAGTTTGAATGGAATTGACCTATTAACAATAATAACAATAACAATAACAACGTGGAATGTCATCGGTAGGTGTCCCATTCCAATATTTAGATTAAATTTCTCTAAAGGCCTCTGCGTGTTGGATCCATATCCTCATGTAAGCCTACCAAAGGACCGGGTATCTTCCCTACGGAAGATCCCGTGAATAAATGGGGATAACAATAATAATAATCTTTATTGGGTCGAAAAAATAGGGTTACAATAATCTCCTTATATTAGACATTTGAAAAACAGTTATTTCCATCAAGTTATAACAAAAACTTTCCCTTTCATTTCACCAGCCATTCAATTCGAAATTCTTGGCATCTTTTTACGGTACAATTGCACAAAAATGCCTGCATCGTGTACACTTATGCATGCAAAGAGCATCTATAGAGATTGCATCATTGCCATGTATATTTTCAGAGGCAATTTACCTGCGGTATACCTGATTACAGTGATAAGTATGCGCAGGCGCCGGTTCATACACATTATGTACTGTCAGTCATTTTAGTATCATTCGTAACGCCGTCGAGCGCGGACGTAAAGCGCCTCACGCTATTTAATTACCAACGTGTTTTTTTGTGAGTAAATAATCAAGTGTTGATCAGAAGTATCATATACTTATTGTGTTTAGTGTCCCAAGTGCTCAGTTGTGATAAATTTTGGATTGCATTCGAGACGTTTCGGGTTGTAATACTACGGTAAAGTTGTGACGCTTGTTTGTTTTTATTTATAAATATATTTTTAAACAAGCTTAAATTACTTATTGTATATGGATAGCAGGGCAAGCGAATTAGTTGTGCTCTGCGTGTTGTCAATGAGAGGCGTTTTAAATTGATTGATGCGTGAAATAATGATTCTTATAATATGTATCATAAGTATCATTTTGTAGTGTATGTTGTTGTTTTTTTTTTTTTTGATAATACAAATGAGTAATAGCGATAGTGTTGTATCAATAATAATCAATGGAATATGTTTTATTTAGAAATTGTTGATTGATATGTGTATGGTGTGATAACTGAGAAGAATTTAACTAGTTATTATTGTAATGCCAGGACTAAGGCTATGATATTTGACTGTCAGTTAAATGGAACGATTCGTCTTGGATTCAACTCCGACTATATCCTTGGTATTGCCGAGGTTCATCATCATCATCACAGCCCATAAATGTCCTACTGTTGGGCTCAGGGCTCCTCCGTAATAGAAGGGGAAATTAACCTACTATACCGCGCTGGTCAGACGTGTTGATATAGGGTTTTGTTTCGAGTTTTCCTACTCTCGCATAGATGTTATATGCGTTTTATATCCCTTAGTCGTCTCGTACGATCACCCACGGGTAAGATATGGGGTGTTGAATAGTATTCTTACTCCGTCACCACACGGCAATTGCCGTGGTTAATAAGTGGCATTTATTATAAAGTGGATTGTCTTACTCGTCTATCATCAAAGACAGTAGAATAAAAATGTATCTTTGTCTAAACATCTAAGATGTGTTTACTATATAGTGCAAGGTAAAAACTAACAACTCGTCTTCGTCGCGTATACATAGAGCGCTAGACAGGAAAAAAACACTTGTGCCTTACAAGTCATTTGACAATGTTTAGATTCGTTACCGTGTTTTATTAGCGTATAAGTAAATTAACTTGACTAATTTATACTTTTATTTAAAATATATAAAAACAACAATTTTATACATCTTTTTAGTATTTTTAATTTTAGATACTGAATTGTAATTTAATTAAATGAGATGAGTCGAGAAATAAAAAATAGACTGCACAGATGGCGTTAGTGGTTAAGATACTGACCTACCGTGCCAGTGCCATGGGTTCGATTACTACACAGGACAATACTTTGTGCGATCCACAAATTATTTTTCTGAGTTTAGGTGTAATTTGTTTGCGTTAATTGCATGTTTGTAAAGTCAGACAATACAAGGATTATTTCCTTAGTGCGGGATGAAAATTAAAAAATATAAAAAATAAAAATAAACAAATTTATTTAGCGAATAATCATCAATCTCCTACTCTTATCCATATATATACTTAGGGTCGATACAATATGTACTTACTACTCGTTTTTCATAGTACATATCGTAAAAGTTATTGGCAATAGTTTTATGACCGGCCGCCTGCCAGACGTCAAACCTCCTTGGGAATGTAATTGTTGACCAAACGACATCAGATGGAGTTGGCCCAGGTCGTTGTAAGGCTCTTAGTAGTCTTTTACGACATCCAGCGTGCGAAGCAAGGGTTGTTAGTATTCGTACCACAAAGAACTTAACTTTACCGAATAATGAAAAAAGAAAATATAAAAATTAAAACAAGGAAAATAATAAACGAAGGATAGATTCGAGGCTGTCTAGATTAGACTGCTCGATCTCCCAACTAAGCTGTTTCTATTTTTCTTGACTGTAGCCAGATTTACCTCTATATTCTAATTATATTTTTTTATTCGCTGAAAAGACTGACAAAACGATATTTTCTATAGATGAAACCTAATTATCGCCACCGAAACCTCCGGCATACGAATTTTTATAGAAATTGCTGGTACCATGGTATAAGTATCTGCCGAATCTCATGAGTTCCAAACCCACCCGGAACAATTCCTGAATGATATTTCTGAGTCTTACTGTAATTTGTGTCTGTAAAACCTATTTTTTTTGGCGGCGGGCTATGGAGTGTTCACGCCCCGCTAAATCCGTCCGGGGCGACAAAAGAAGCGGCGCGCGACCCCATAGACCCGCCCTACATGTACCTCTCCACGCCGTGCGAGCGGGCCACCGGAACGCGGTCTTTGTTTTCGGTGGCATCTGTTATGCATTATTATTTAGTGTCGAATGAAATTAAATAATGTTATATATGCACACTGGGAAATACTGAATTAATTTTTATAAATACTGAATTAATTATTGATACGTCAAGAATTTTCTGATGAACCATTAACTAAGCATTAAATATCTAATAAATTAGTTAAGCCGACGGAGTGAATATTTTGGCGATATGTATGCGGATGCTACGGTTGGCGCCGGTGTTGGATGTGGTTTAGTAGATCAACATTCGACAACGGCGTCCTCCGATGGCATCAGTATGGATGAAGTTGAATGGGCGATAAGAAGTTTGAAAAATGGTAAGTCAGCGGGCATTGATATGGTGTCTGCCAAGATGATCAAGCTTGGTGGCTCTTGTGTATGGGAGGCGTTCCTGTTGCTCCTCAATTTATGTTGGAGCTCGGGAATGGTTCCCAGGGACTGGAATAGCGCAGTCATCGTGCCTTTGTTTAAAAACAAGGGTTCACGTTATGACTGCGCAAATTACAGAGCCATAAGCTTGACCAGTTTGGCAGCAAAAGTGTATGGTAAAATTATTGAAAGGAGAATGAGGATGGTGTCCGATAGTTTACTGTGTGAGACACAAGGAGGTTTCAGGAGTGGAAGGGGATGCATGGATCAAGTGTTATCTGTGCGCAACATTGTGGAGAAGCATCTGGCTCTAGGTCAGAGGGTTTTCTGCAGTTTTGTGGATCTGGACAGAACATTTGACACGGTTGCACGAAAGAAACTTTGGGACATTTTACCGGAATATGGTATTAACGGTAAACTGCTACAGGCTGTGCAGTCCAGTTACATGGGCTGTAGAGCCTGTGTGCGGCTGGATGATGGAATGTCGCCTTGGTTTGACGTCAATATCGGCGTTAAGCAGGGGTGCGTTCTGTCAGCCAGGCTGTTTATCATATATCTGGATAAATGTCTCCAAAGGTTGAACGATATGAATGTGGGAGTCCAGATGGGCGACTCAGTGGTCACTGCTCTGCTTTATGCAGATGATGCAGTCCTGCTGGCACAGTCAGCGACTGACCTGCAGACCCTAGTCGACACAATGACAGAAGATTGTAAGAAAAGGAGTCTACGCGTGAATGTGAGCAAAACCAAAATAATGGTCTTTGAAAGAGATAAAACCAGAACAGATGTAAGAGTAACAATAGGTAATGATGTACTAAAGCAAGTGGATGAATTTGTATACCTTGGATGTGGATTTAGCCGAGATGGAAGGTACACCACTGATATAGAGCGAAGAGTGAATGCGGGAAATAGAGTGAACGGAGCGTTGGGGCAACTTCTCGGCAGCCACCACCTCAGCCAGAAGGCACGTGTAGCAATACATAACGCAGTGCTTGTCCCAACATTACTGTATGGAAGCGAGAGTTGGGTATGCAGAAAAGAGTATGAAAGTAAAATTAATGCGGTCGAAATGCGATCTCTGCGGAAAATCTGTGGAGTTAGGCTGACCGACCGCATTCGTAACGACGACGTAAGAGAGCGAGTAGGTATGAGAAATAGAGTATTGGTGTAAAGATGCGAAAGGGAATGCTCCGATGGTTCGGACATGTGGAAAGAATGCCGAACGAACGCCTGGTTAAGAAGATATACAATGCGAAAGTTGGAGGATGTAGGTACCGAGGGAGACCGAGACTAACCTACCTAGACCAGATCGGTCATGTACTGAAGGAAGGTGGGGTCAAGAGTCTCCGAAACCGGCGAGCGTGTATGAAGAGAATTAAGAATGTTGAGGAAGCGAGTCAAGTATGCAGAGATAGAGTTCTTTGGCACTCTGTTCTCTCTGCCTACCCTGCAAGGGATATGGCGTGATGATATGTATGTATGTATGTAAATTAGTTAATACTATTATAGTTCCGGACTATGTACTCTTTAATTACATAAAAATCATCATCATAGTCATTTCAGCTATTAGAAAACTTACTGCTGGGTTCGAGCCTGGAGGAGGCTCGAATACAATAGGAGGGAATTTGACCTACTGTACGACGCTGGTCAGGCGGGTTGATATAGACTAGGTTGATATCATCATCATCATCACAGCCCATATATGTACCACCGTTGGGCTCAGGCCTCCTCCGTAATGAAAGGGAAGTTAACCTACTATACCGTGATGGTCAGACGTATAGGGTTTTGTTTCGAGTTTTCCTTCTCTTGCATAGATGTTATATGCGTTTAACATACCTTAGTCGTCTCTTACGATCACCCACGGGTAAGATAGTACAAGATAGGATAAGATAGGGTAGAGACACGGATAATATATAATAGGTTGATATAGAATTTTGATTTCTCTTTCTATCTTTTCTCGTTCATATTTTATGACATCTCCGAGCAGGACAAAGGCAGGTGGTAGTCAATTGTAGTCTTCATACTGTAAAAATAATATATTTTAATTAATTTTTGGTCTGTACTCGTATATAAACGTCCATTGTTCAACATATTTCTCTCTTTAAGAAGGAATAGAAAATGCTTTAATGATCTTGACAGGTAAGTTGTAGAACGTCTTTAATTGATCTTATCCAGCCCAGGAGAGGCTCTGCTGTTTATAGGAGACTCCTAGTGATCTGACAGTTGGCTTTTAATTCCCACAGGTAAAGGCATTTCTGCCATAACTATTATTGCAATTGATCTTAAGACTCACATAATATAAGCTCTAGTATATCCGTGATGCTGTAATGCTGTGCTTCACGTATCAGTACATCCTCTTATCTATTGGTTTATTAGCCAATTTTACTTTACGTCTCCCACTTAGCACAAGAGGGAAGTGGAGGTCTCTCAACTCTTCCAACTCAACTTCAAAAAGAAAAGCATTTCGAGGTCAAGGTCGTTTGTGGTCGCCATTGATGATCCTAAGAGTTACATTGGATGGCATCTGTGATGGAATTAGTCCCACAGAAAAAATATTAGTGATGTTGACAATTTGCTGATCCGTCACCGCACAGTTTACGTAGTCAGTTATATATCTAATAACACTTATGATATGTATTTTTCCATTAATAGCCATAAAAGTAACAAGTAGACGATGATAAAAAAAATTATCAACGATAAATCGACGCGAACTATTCGACGAGTCTAGACAATTGGTTTAAGACTTTCGATGTCTTACTTAACCTTGGTTTTTTTTTCTTTTCAAGTTTTTCTATCGATTTTTGTAATGTTCTGTTTTTTTTTCATCGACCCTCGCAAAACATACGAAATGACTAATCTTTGGATAATTACAGTATTTTCATAATAATTGAGATAAATAATCTATTATGATTCTACAGGATTTACTCAAATTTTATTTTAAAAAAAATTAAAAACAGTTTTTAAATTTAAGGATTCCATTAAGATGTGGCCACTTATATTATGAAATCAAATTAGAAAGGTGTCGCTAAGTTTAAATGAAATATAGTCTTCACACGTCCACGTATTAGGTTCGTATGTAATAAAGATATTAATAAACTATGCAGTTCGCATTATATATTTTAATCTATATAATATATATATATATATATAATATGTAAAGAAAAAAAGTGTGCGTGTCAACTCCGACGCACGACTGGAGTTTACTCCTTAAGTACGATTATCAAAACAGGCGATAAAAAAGCTCATTTGACTAAAAATAATATATATATATATATATATATATATATATATATATATATATATATATATATATATATATATATATTTATTTACATTTATTAAAACTGTTCAGCTTATAGTATTATCTCACGTCAGAAAGTGAAAGGTGCACAGAATAGGTTGCGCACCAAAAACGTAACGAGGTCATTCGATCACTAGATTTTACTCCTCAAATTTTTCTCATACCGGGCGCCTTATATGAAAATCGATTCTTAAGGAGTAAACTCCAAAAACTATATACTTATTTATTACGAAAATTATACGTTTGGACTAGTATAAAGTTAGGCACACGTTAAAGTTTATATTGAGGTGAAATGCGGCAAACTAATATTCGGGTTGTGAGCCCTCAGCGCTCACTCACAGTCCGAGTAAAGTTGTCATAGCCATCAGCAGCTAACGCTGTTTTGGGGCGGTCTATGGTCTGGTCACACCTCACTAAATCCGGGGCGCAATGTACCTCTCCACGCCGTGCGAGTGGACCACAAGAACCCGGTCTTTGTCGTCGGTGGCTACTGTGTATGTACATACATACCATCACGCCATGTCCCTTGCAGGGTAGGCAGAGAGAACAGAGTGCCAGAGAACTCTATCTTTGCATACTTCACTCGCTTCCTCAACATTCATAATTCTCTTCATACACGCTCGCCGGTTTCGGAGACTCTTGACTCCACCTTCCTTCAGTACATGACCGATTTGGTCTAGGTAGGTTAGTCTCGGTCTCCCCCGGTACCTACATCATCATGTAGGTACTGTGTATGTGCTGTCACATTTTAGCTCGTTAACTGTACTTACTAATTGCACTAATCATTGTATAACTCTAACATCAAACATGAAATATGTTAATTATATTTAAACTAGCAGACTCGGCCCCGCGTTGCTGTGGCTAAGGTAGCCTCAGTAACACGTGGTTGTTGTGCTAATAAATTGTAGCTTATATGAAACGTTTGTACGTTTAATATAGAGCCATCTGTTAAATACTTACTCAATCCAGTCAACAGATACCGCCATCTGCTAGAATCGTTTGGAGATAACAGATAATTGTGACTGTCAAATAGACAAATAATTTGCAATAAAATAATATTGTGACTATAAATTGAGATGGAAGCTATCCTATCTTTTAAGTTGGTTCAAACTACACATGCTGTGCAAATTTGATTAAAATCGGTTAAGTACTTTAGGAGTCCATCGCGGACAAACAACGTGACGCGTAATTTATATATATTAAGATGGTATATTTTGGGTGTGGTGATGGGATAATGAAAAAAAAAATGTGATAAATTCTCCTCCCACGTTAAAGGAGTACCGAGCCTGATGGTGGAACATTGTTGCTATGAGAACTAACTGTGCCAACAGCTTTGCTAGTATGAATGAGTTATGTCTAATATTATTATTATTATTTTTGTTAATAATAATAGGTATTAACGTTAATTATATCAATTATAAATCAATCAACCTTTTTTATGCCAGCGGTTGTTATGACAACGGCAATTATTTGATATATAGTTATTGGTTTATAATGTCGTATCTCATTATATGGGTATATTCAGGGTCGATAAAGTATATTACACTATCCGTATGGTGACGGAGTAAGAATACAATTCACCACCCCCTATATTACCTGTGGGTGATAGTAAGAGAGGACTAAGGGATATAAAACGCATATAACATCTATGCAAGAGAAGGAAAACTCGAAATAAAACCCTATACCAACAGTCCAATACGTTTGAACAGCGCGGTAGGTTAATTTCCCTCCCATTATGGAGGAGGCCCGAGGCCAACAGTGGGACATATATGGGTTGTGATGATGATGATGAAAGTATATTTTCTTACGCTAGACAATTTCCTTAAATATTTACTAGTTAATAACATAATTGCACGACATGCTAAGAGTGGCAGGAAGCCCTTGGATGTAAATAGCGCAAGACCGTTCCAAGTGATATTTTTGTGGGAAGGTTTGTGTCCAATTGTGGACGTCTACGGGCTGATAAATGGACGGAACATATGTATTATTTTGTAACGAACTTTTTTAACTATTAATTATAATAAACAAGCTGAATTAACTAGATGTAATTGAACTCATTATTTAATCTATGGTACACTACTTTTTGTGTATATGTCGATGTCATCATTCTCCTACTCTCATCCCAATTACTTGGGGTCGACACAATATGTACTCTTCTTTCATAGTACATACTGTAAAAGTTATTGGCAATAGTTTTATAAACGGCCACCTGCCAGACGCCAACCCTCCTTGTGAATGTAATTGTTGACCAAACGGCATCAGATGTAATTGGCCCAGGTCGTTATAAGGCTCTTAGTCGTTTTTTACGATATCCACAAGCAAAGTAAGGGTTGGTAGTATTCTTAGCCGCTACCATACGGTTAATTTTGTGTATATGACGTGGGTGATCGTAAACTTCTCCAATCTCTGTAATAAAGATGACCTGTTGGACGTGAGACACCTCAGTCCTCCCGTGACCATGAACGCTGTAAAATGTTCGAAACGTCGGGAAATTAGAAATTAAATACAAACGTGATAGAATCCGTAAAAATTATTTTATTTCAAATTACCGTCCTATTGATGAGGAAAATAGTAGATTTCTTAAAAACAATGTTATTGAATTAATATCATATGAGTCATCAATATTTTAATTTCTTAGTTTGCCTTACGTATGTTAATATATACTTTACTTTCTTTCCTATCAGAATATAGGTAATAACGAAACACAGAAAAAAAATATTCTGCTTTTATTGTACATTTTTTTAGTATCTAAAAGTAGTTAAAAAACCAAGCTAAATAAAATAACGTACGATTTGAAATACAATTATTTCTACCGATTAAAATTCTTAAAAATAGTTTACATAATTTCTTTTTGTTATTTAATAATAATTTCTATGAATTTACAATAAATCACAGGGAAAGTTCTCCCGTGACCATTGGACTGTTCCAAACTGAAAATACAAAAAAAAAAAATTTTATAAATGTGTACTTACGTAAACATTAGAGATTATTTTGATAATCAAATTTTAAATCAAGACAAAGAAGGCTATTTGCTCATATTATGCTGTTTTAATCATCATCACAGCCCATATTTCTTTCACTGCTGGGCCTCCTCCGTAATGAGAGGGAAACTAACCTACTAGGTATACCGCGTTGGTCAGACATGTTGGTGTAGGGTTTTGTTTAGAGTTTGCCTGCTCTTGCATAAATGTTATATGCGTTTTATATCCTTTAGTCGTCTCTTACGGTCATCCACGGGTAAGATAGGGGGTGGTGAATTGTATTCTTACTCCGTCACCGTACGGAGGAATAGCTGTTTTAATAATATTATAATAATTTATTAAACATCTACAATAATCCTGTTGCCGTTCCGATTGTTCGAGTCTGGTTATGAACTACTGAGAAGTGTATTTACACGGAGCGCGACCTCTCGAGGTGTTCGCTGTGACCTTGACCCACAGTTACACCGCGTAAACAATTGATTATAATCTATATGTTACCTGTTCTCAAGTATAATATAAGCAAGTGCCCTTTTAATGCAATCTGAACAACGAAAGCAGTTAAAGAAATATAACATATTTTCTTTATACAAAAATAAAAAACTTATTTCGCGGAGTTTTTAATAAGCATTGACGATGATGTCAATTTACGCTCCACGGCTAGATTTGAACCTTCTCTACATTAGGATGGAAATTACCAACTATACGACTGGTCCGCTGGTCAGACTACCATCATATCATCATTTTCCTGCTCTTATCCCAATTATTTGGGGTCGACGCAATATATAATCGTCATATTACAAAAAATTTTGGCATTACTTTTATGACCGGCCCCCTGCCTGACGTCGACCCTCTTTGAGAATGTAGAATGTTTGGTCAACAATTACATTCCCAAGGAGGGTCGATGTCTGACAGGCGGCCGGTCATAATTATACTATATACTATATTTATACTATTGCCAATAACTTTTACAATATGTACTATGAAAGAAGAGTACATATTGTATCGACCCCAAGTAATTGGGATAAGAGTAGGAGAATGATGAGTATTCGTAGCCGCTACCACACTATACCATAGACGTTCTCTATGGATAGATCATTTATTTTATATTAAGAAGTAAGTAAAAGATAATTTCGTTATTATAAACGTTGTCATAGACCCATAGCCGTCAGCTATTACCCTACATATACAAGGCTGGCTGTATTCTCGTGAGTCGGCTTATGCCGCCGGCACAGACATACGTGTCCTTTCAAAGTTACATCAAAATTAAGGTCGCTAACTTATAAGAGGAACGGCTATTACATATGTTATGATACGTTACGTTTCACACGCTTTATTATTTATTATCTATAAACGCCACGCATTATTTTCATATTGCTCTTGGTGGTAAACGAGTAAGCAATACCAGGGTACAGCTAAGCCGCTAGCTAACAATAAAAAACACCCAAATTCACTCGAAAAATAGAGCTGTCGGCTCTCTCGCTCACCAAACGCGCTCAGCAAATTGCCACTGCTCAAACATTGATTTTCTAGTAGAGTATGATACTACCCTGGACGGATTTGCCCACAGGTGTAGAAAGAAACCGTAGTCCGCCGCCAAAAAAATAAAAAGGGGTAGACAGAAAACAGTTTCGTCTTACCACCAAAGAGTATTTACATATTGTCAGTTTTATCTCACTATATATTTATACGAGCAATTCTTGTATATATATATATATATATATATATATAATCTGGATCTCGGAAACGGCACCAACAATTTTCATGAAATTTGGCATATAGAGTGTTTCGGGGGCGATTAATCGATCTAGCTAGGTGTCATTTCTAGAAAATATTGTTTTGTCTGTATTTTCAGGCAATAAAAAATATAATTTTTCATAGGCTGAAAACTATTAACATATGAAGGCAAATTTTGACGCTGTCATTAAGAACAGACATAGCTCAGTTGGAACATAGAGTAATCTAATCCCAACAAACCGGAGCACGGTTCGGATCCTTAGCTTCCTTTTTATAATTTTTTGCCTTTTTCATTATTTTATTAATTACTAACATTTGCCCGCGTTTTCGTCCGCGTAGAAGTCAAAAATGGTTCTAATAGATTTTTTTGGTTATTAAGTTTATTATTTTTTATAAATTATTGTTTACATGTTTGTATACTTATAAAATATATCAATTTTTATTATAATGTAGGGTATTTAAAGGTCTAATAAATATGACAATAAAATAAAATTTTGTTATATATTATGGACACGAGGCTTTTTTCTTAGGAGGCTACGTTTTAAACAGCTGCGCCCATTGACCGAGGTGACGGAAGGGCAGTGTGCGGCCCCATAACCCACCGTGTTTAGCATCGAAATTAGGCTGACCTCTGGTACCGCTTCCTTGACCTCCATGGCCGACCCGGCGGGTTATCCTTTCGGGTATCATCATTATAGACGCCCCGGCAACAAACAAACGTGATGCCGAGGCGTCGCCCTCATGAGGCTGAGCTTTCTGCGGGTGACGGACTAAACTCGGTCCATGCACCCGCGATACTACACCAACTGCAGTATTTCTTTGTAAACAATATCTTTTGTTTTCCTTTTGGATTGAAATGAGAATTACCAGGCTTCTCTGTGAGCTTACTCTGAAGCATGTCACATACAATTGCCCACGGCAAGAGCAGCTCTCTTTCAAATCTACTCCCGCTACCTTAAGAATTTGACCTCGAGCTTTGTTTATGGTCATTGCGAAGTAAACTTTGATGGCAAACTGCACTCACTGAAATTTTAAGAGATAATTTGATGGCATTTGGAGAATCTTAGAATGTTTTTTCTTGCAAACATTGTATAATTTCGTCGCGCTAGCTTTCAATTTTAAGATGTGAGCTGGGATACCGGGAGGCTTCGGTGTATTCAGAAACTCGACCGGTTGTTTGAAGCGGGGTTAATCAGTTATTCAAAAGATTTATTTTGATATATGAACCCTTCGAATGTTTTCAAATATTTGCAAGTAAATGGTTTAAAGAAATTGAAACGATTGTAGTAGCGCACATAGGTAAATCATGGCGTCTTGCGACCCATCTGATCAATATGCTGTCTCCATATCGTATCTTATTGATTGTTCCTAATATAACTTAACCTTTTCGTCTCGATTTTTGCAAATATGTTGATTAAGAGCTGACTAAACAGCGAACAAAAATATAGCAAATGACTATCTTCTCCTTTCCTAATCATTATTCGGTAAAAATACTCTCGCCAGAGTCAAATAAAAAACGTTTAATGCATCTTATGAGCGATGGATTTCAGTTAGTTTGATGCAATGTGTTATCATGGCTCTCAATGACAATATTCGGCTTAGAAAATTGCTGTCCAACAATTTTGAATTTCAAACTCCACGTTCCTATGACGCCTTGTCCTAAAAGTGTATGAACTCTGTAAAGCTTAGAATCCTTCAAATGCCGTATTAATACAGTATTGTGACTTTCGAGACATTCCAATTTTAAAGAGTATTTCCATTGTACTAAGCTGTTATGGGAGTTCAACCTTTTCAGGGTTCTGTACCCAAAGCTTAAAACAAAACCCTATAACTAAAACTTCGCTGTCCGTCCATCCCTCTCTGTCACCAGTCTGTATCTCATGAACCATGGTAATTAGACAGTTGCAGTTTGCCCAAATGACGTATTTCTGTTGCCGCTATAACGACAAGTACTAAAAAACAAAATAAAATAAATACTTAAGGGGGCTTCCATACAACAAACGTCATTTTTGCTCCTTTTTGCTCGACTTTTTTTTAGTTTCTATTTTTATTTTTTGCCTTTTTGATTTGTTTTGTCATTATTTTTATTATTCCAAAACACATTAAAAAGAAACTACCGAGCAAGGCTCGGTCATCCAAATATTCATAAATTAAACCAATATATAACCATTTTTCCGTGTGGTGACGGAGTAAGAATACTATTCACCACCCCATATCTTACCCGTGGGTGATCGTACGAGACGACTAAGGGATATAAAACGCATTTAGCATCTATGCAGGAGAAGGAAAACTCGAAACAACCCTATACCAACACGTGTGACCAGCGCGGTATAGTAGGTTAATTTCCCTCCCATTAAGGAGGAGGCCCGAGCCCAACAGTGGGATATTTATGGGCCGTGATGATGATGATGATGATATAACCATTGTAGATAGATAGTAGATAGTACTATACTCTCGCAGAAAATCCTTAGATTTTTCGTGTCTTTTAGCTGTTAGCCGCAGATGGCTTTCACAGGTTAGCCCGGACTATGGTTGAGCGCTGACGGCTCTCAACCCGGATCGCAGAAAATGTACTTCTAATTTATATATTAGAATATATTACACTACAAATTCCTTTCTAAATCAGCGCCAGTAAATAGTAACTGCGATAGTAAAGATGCTTTCTGGTTTACTGACCATTGAAAAAAACTTATTAGTCATATATATACTTGGGCTGTATGCACAAGTTTATTTTATGAACGTTATACTTCCTGAAAGAATAATTTAAATATAAAAAAATCATTCATAGTGTTTAATTTTAAACTGTTTTTTTTTATGTTATTATGTTTGTATAATTGTGTTGTTAATTCGATGCATCGTTACATCTGTATCTAAAGAACGTACCCAAATTACGTAAACTAATTTGGTTAATATTTTAAACCCTTCAAAATTCAAACAATCGTACAAGTTTCAAATCTATGATACGTATTATGAAGATAGATTGTTGTAAATATTTTATTAGTACATAAAGCCGCAGCAAATGGCATACGAGCTAGGACCATAAACATTAGCAAATCAGACAAATAAGAATAATTACAAGATTTTGTTATCCCCTTTATTATCTAAATCGCTGTTGTCATAACGACTGTTGAAATAACAATTTCATTTAAATTTTTTGAAGTATTATGTGAGGATATTATTTTAAAAGAGAAGACACAATCCAAAATGAAGATGTGTGTGCTTAAAATAATAACAGTAGTTATGTGGACAATCTAACTTAGCCAAGTCGTAGGCGCTAGTATTCATATAAGATCTATATAAATTATAAAATTGTAGCAGGCAGCGGTCTCTATACATATGCATCTTGCAATAAGGAAGAATTCATTCTTAAGGTTCATTGCCGTGTATCGCGTTTAAACGCGGTTGCGCGCGTTTAAATGCTTGCGATTGTCGCGCGCGGCCGATGCGACAATAGTCAGAGTGTGGAAATGTATGGCGCCGTTTCCGAAGTAAGCGACAGTCGTAAGAGACAAATGACATCAGATGCGCTATATATTTTGATACACTGACTGTTGTCGCATGAGCCGCGCGCGACAGTCGTAAAGGTTCTATTCCGTTTAAACACTTACGGCTGTCACGCGTGGCCGATGGGACAATAGTCAAAGTATGAAAGTGTATGGCGCCGTTTCCGAGGTCCGCGACAGTCGTAAGCGACGAATGACGTAAGCTGCGCCATACATTTTCATACATTGGCAATTGTCACATGAGCTACGCGCGACAGTTCTAAGCGTTTAAACGCGCGCGGCCGTTTTTAAACGCGATGCACGGCAATGAACCTTAACGCTTGAGATTTTAGTAATATAGGATTTTAACCAATTACGTCCTTTAGAAACTACTATCTACAATTAATGGGTCATACTAGAAATTGTCTTGTGTGGAAATTGAATCTATAACTGAAGTACTTAGACCACTAAAACTATGACTACACGAATGGCGTAGTAGTTAGGATACAGATCTTCAGTGCCAGTGCCACGGGTTTGATTCCCACGCAGGACAAATGTTTAAACGATCCATAAAATATTGTTCTAAGTCTGGATGTAATTTGTTTGCGTTAATTGCATGTTTGTAAGTGTCTTTAAAAAAAATGTGACGTATACTAAATTCTATTTATGTATCAAAACTAAGATTTTTTTAAAAACACCACCCTGCACTAAGGAAATAATCCTTGTATTGCGGAGGACTTTGCAAATATATAATTAACGCAGACAAATTACACCCAGACTCAGGATAACAATTTGTGAATCGCACGAAGTATTGCCCTGCGTAGTAATCGAACCTATAGCACTAGCTCGACAAGTTGGTATCTTAACCACTACACCATCTGTGCACTCACTGTGTGACGTATTAAAATGATCTGACGTTTTGTACTAAATTCCATTTATGTACCAAAACAAATAATATTATTAATGGTAGGGTATTTTCCCTACTGCCAACGGTCCAATGGTCATCGAGTTTCAAGAATTATATTATTATACATAGTTGTTATATGTATATATTTAATGAATCATCCCGGAAACCGTTCTTACATATTAATTTTTACTATACTATCAAAGTTAATGACAATGCCGTGACGCCATAAAACATTTTGTATTATATAAGTACATACATACATATCATCACGCCATATCCCTTGCAGGGTAGGCAGAGAGAACAGAGTGCCAGAGAACTCTATCTCTACATACTTCACTCGCTTCCTCAACATTCATAATTCTCTTCATACACGCTCGCCGATTTCGGAGACTCTTGACTCCACCTTACTTCAGTACATGACCGATCTGGTCTAGGTAGGTTAGTCTCGGTCTCCCTCGGTACCTACATCCTTCCACTTTCGCATTGTATATCTTCTTAACCAGACGTTCGTTCGGCATTCTTTCCATATGTCCGAACCATCGGAGCATTCCCTTTCGCATCTTTACACCAATACTCTCTTTCATACCTACTCGCTCTCTTACGTCGTTGCGAATGCGGTCGGTCAGCCTAACTATATATATATGTATATATATATATATATTATTTTCAGTCAAATGAGCTTTTTTTGCGCCTGTTTTGATAATCGTACTTAAGGAGTAAACTCCAGTCGTGCGTCGGTGCTGACACACACACTTTTTTTTTAATATTTGTTATTTTTTAATGATTTCTGATGTTGACGCGAGTGTTACAAATTTGAAATAAAAGTACTTTTACGGATTCTATCACGTTTGTATTTGATTTTTAATTTCCCGACGTTTTGAACACTCCCGTGACCATGATCACTGTAAAGTGTTCGAAACGTCGGGTAATTAAAAATCAAATACAAACGCGATAGAATCCGTAAAAGTAGTTTTATTTTAAATTTATTATTTTTTGTTATTTTATTATTTAGTATAAGGCCACACTGCTGACAGTTTTCTATTTACATGCACGGGCTGGTTTGTCTGGAGTAGACACAGAAAATCAACCACTAAGCAGTGGCAATGTGCTATTGCGCTTCGTTCGGTGAGCGAGAGAGTCGGAAACCCAACATGGGTGGGTTTTGGCTGGTAGACTGCAGTACCAGTATAGTAATATGCTAACAGCACATTACTATTCTCTATGCTCTATTCTATAAGCCATAAAAAAATTGTGTTTTTATTAATTTTGGCTGTTTTTTTTTATTTTTAATTTTCCTTCTCTTGTATAAATGTTCCCTGCGTATCATCTTTTATGACACTTACGGGTAACAATACAGATATCGTTAGCACAGGCTGTTAAAGAGGTAGAAAATTTATTAAAATCCCTAAATTTTGTTAATCATCGATGACAAGTGATATATGCGTACGGTAGTTTATGGTATTGCATTAGCAATTTTTTTTTTATTGCTTATAGTGGCAAACGAGCAAACAGCACACCTGATGGTAAGTGTAACTGCCGCCCATGGACGTTTGCTATAAGCAAGGCTATAGCTAGGCCGCTGCCTACCATTACAATTCCCAAACCCACCCACTTGGGCTGCCGGCTCTCTCGCTCACAGAACGAAGCGCAATAGTACATTGCCATTACCCAGACGTCGATCTTCTGCTCAGTGTGGTACTACCCCGGACGGACCGGCCCGCGGCTGCAGACAGAGAACTGTCAACAGCGTGGTCCTACCACTCTGTGTAGTTCCTTCACGGTAGGCAGCGGCTTAGCTTGTACCCCTATTATTGCTGAGGACCATGATCGGTGGTAACACTTACGATATCTGATCGTGCTGCTTCGTCTGTCACCATCAGCAATAAATAAAAAAAAATCTGATCACACGGTTTGATATAGGGTTTCTTTTGAGTTTTTCTTCCCTTGCTTAGATATTATTATCCCTTACTCGGCTTTGGGATACCCATGGGTCATAAGTGGGTGGTGAATTGTACTCTTAATCCGTCAACATACAGACAACTCAGTTTTCATTCAACGTTTTGGGACTTGTAATAATTATATATCAACTTTATCCTTATTTCTGTATTTCAGTAGTGAAAATAATAATTATTAGTTTTAATTAAACTGTTACACATTACAAAAATAAATTTCTATGTTAAATAAAGTGGCGGTGAAAGGCCACGGTGGCCTTTCACATTTTAAGGTCCTCTAGCTAAAATATATTATTTTTAAATTTCACAGACACGGTCACATTCTTTCGTGAGTTCGTGTATACTCATATACTGATCTTGATTTTGTTTATGGATATACAATGTATACATTGTATCTAAATGGTCATGTAATTTGTTAGCTCGTTTTTGTAATATGAACATCTTAGATCAAAAAAAAAAAATGGAGGAGAGGAAGGAATTATAATAATAATGGATTTCCGGCATGTGTCGCCTAATTCAATCAATCTTAGATCAAATTTAACCAACGTTAAAACAAAAGTTTTACAACACAAAAATGTAAAACAAATAAATAGTCCAGTCAAAATAGGCCCAAAAACACCTTCGTGCTTACAAAAGCTCGTGTAGTCACGAATTTTTGATATGTTGTTAGGACCCAAATAAACATAAAAATATACAATTTGCAACTTCCAAAGTGCTGTGCTAACGGTAGGGTGACCATAAAACCATAAAATTTTTGGACATTTTTCAGATTTTGTTGAATATTTTAATGGAGGAAGGGACTGACATGTTTGGTTGCTATAAAACATTTAAAGTACAATAAATAAGCTACAATTTGAGACTAAAACCACTTCTATATCGCTTTTGGTTCTTGAGATACAGTACATCAAACATAGCCAACTTTTTCAAAAAAGTTATATATATTTCAAAATAGTCACAATAACATATCAAAAATTCGCGACTACACGACCTTTTGTAAGCACAAAAATGTATCTTGACGGGATTAAAAGTACTTAATAAAAATTTGAAGAAATTTTGTTCGGCGTCTGTGAACAAAATTCTACTATGCATTCATATTTCTAGAGGTTTTTACTTCATTGTTTAATGCCGTGTAGTTAATTTTAAAATACAATATCCATATATGTATCTATACTATATTCCGCTTTTATAGTAAATATATTACTAATAATTATCAATTATTAGTATGTCGTATGCAGAGATAGAGTTCTCTGGCACTCTGTTCTCTCTGCCTACCCTGCAAGGGATATGGCGTGATGATATGTATGTATGTATGTATCAATTATTAGTTGCTAACAATTTTCCCATGTGGTGTCGACATAAGAATGCAATTTTCGTTACTCCTTACTTGCACGTTGGGGTCGTAAAAATGTGCTGAGACTCGCCCCAAAAGAGGAGAGCCTGCATCTCTCTCCCGGGGAACGTGTGACACCTCACTGCGATCGCCAACGCACCTGCCAAGCGTGAGAGGATAGCAGTAGAATGCAAAATAGACTACAAGCCCATGGAAAAAATTAACCTGCGAAATGAACCAACGTGAATAACGCTTAGAAGGCTGTTACATGGCTTTTGGGTTATTTTAACCCAAAAGCCATGTTGATTCATATTTGAATTTTATTTATTCCTGTGGTATACATATATATACGGAGTATGAATGCAAAAATCATTCCCTATCTTACCCGTGTGTGATCGTAAGAGACGACTAAGGGATATAAAACGCATATAACATCTATACAAGAAAGGGAAACCCGAAACAAAACCCTATACCAACACGTCTGACCAGCGTGGTATAGTAGGTTAACTTCTGCTGCTAACTGCGTTGACGGAGTAAGAATACAATTCACCACCCCTATCTTACCCGTGGTTGATCGTAAGAGACGATTAAGGGATATAAAACGTATACAACATCTATGCAAGAGAAGGAAAGCTCGAAACAAAACCCTATACTAACTTATTAACTAACTAACATTGGGACATATATGAGCTGAAATAATTATGAGATGATAATGCAATAAAAATTAAAGCTTTTTTTAAAGTTTTGAAGCTTTTTGTTTTAATACATTGAAATAATGATAGCGTATCAATAAACTTCGAACACTTGAACGTTGCTGCGTATAACGTAAACCAACACAGTCAGTGTCCTTATTGTAGGTCATTTCGCATATGGAATTAATTTATGACTCAATGAATGCATGGATAAGTTTTGCGTTTAAATTATACATATATACAATTCAAACTCTCATAATAATTTAATCATTATCATCTCTGCTCATATTTGTCCCACTGTTAGGCCCGAGCCTTCTACCTAATGAGCGGGAAATTGACCTACTACATCACGCTGCTCAGACGTTTTTTTTATTACTTATGGTGGAAAACGAACAAGCAGCACACCTGATAATAAGTGTTACTGTCGCCCATAGACATTTGCAATACCAAGGGTATAGCTAGGCCGCTGCCTACCATTACAAACCCCAAACCCACACCAGTTCAGGGCTTCCGGCACTCTCGCACACCGAATGAAGCGCAATAGCACTTAGCCATAACTCAGACGTCGATCTTCTGCGAGAGTGTGGTATTATACCGGACATACCGGCCCGCGGCTGTATACAGAGAACCGTCAAAATGCGTGTTGGTATTGGATTTTGTTTCGAGTTTTCTTTCTCTTGCATAGATGTTAAATGCGTTTTATATCCTAACATACATACATATCATCACGCCATGTCCCTTGCAGGGTAGGCACTCTTAAGTCTCGTGAGTAGGCGTGTGCGTTACATACATTTAAATAGCATAGCTTTATGACTGCATAACTGGCGTTGTAATATAATATACCCAGTGCCGTGGGTTCGATTCCTACTAGGACAATACTTTGTGCGATCGAAGGATACTATTTTTATGTCCAGGTGCTAAGACACGCGGTATCCTCTGCCATTGTCAGAGATTTTATTTATCTGTCTTATGTTTAGAGTACAAGGTAATGATTTTTTTAATGGTCATTTGGCCTATTTCTTTTAATAATTGGTATCTAATTATTAATATACAGGGTGGAAGTGGACCGCTCCCGAAAACAAAGAGAGGGAACCCTAATAGTCCTACTTGTAATGATAGACTAGAAAAAAAATCGATTCGAATGAAAAATATAATTTTATTTTCACCACGCGAGGTCGTTGAACTCTTGAACACATGATCGTGAGTTTTTAATAGATTACGTCTTTTCTCATCTGATTGTGAGTAAAGTTAAGTATTTTTATGGAATTATCGTTACATGGCACTGTCCTAATACGATGGCATGTGAAAAATACTTAAAATTCGTTGTTAAAAATATTTTGTTTTTCATCCGAATTGTTTTTTTTCTAGCCTATCATTACAAGTAGGACTAGTAGGGTCACCTGTCTTTGTTTTCGGGAGCGGTCTACTTCCACCCTGTATAATAAAAAGGGTTAATTAATTGAATAGTACAAAGAATTTCACTATACGTATTGTTCGTTGTAGTACGAATTGTTATTATGCTCCAGTTTTCAGTTAATAGAGTGAATTGGTGAGGATATGACCGTTAGCACTGAACACGATTTATGTGTCCTGCTTACCCCGCGACAATATACTGCGGATCTTAGTTGACCGATAACAATCTTTATTATTAAGTAAAAAACTAAAATTACATCATGTAGTAATAATTTCCAATAATCTCAACTCATATACATCTCAATATTGGGCTTGAATCACCGCCAAAATGGGAGAGAAAATAAACTATTCTAACCACGCTGTTCAGACGTATTGTTATAGAGTTTTATTTCGAGTTTTTCTTCTCTTCCATAGATATTAAATGCATATGTTATCCCTTAGTTGTATTATACGATAAGTTTTTTTAGGCCATGTCTGGACACACCCCGCCTATTCCGTTCCAGGCGACGGAAGGGCGGCGTGTGGCCTCGTAACCCACCGTGTTTTCCTCCCAATCGCCAATTTTGCGACACCTGCACTTAAGTTAAGTGGTGAATTGTATTCTTACACCGTCATCAACCGGATGCCTTCTGTGACCCATCATAACACTCCCATTTCGAACTCTGATCATTATTGTAAACGTTTAAATTAGAATTAAACCATGATTCGTGAACTGTAAAAGAAATTATAATTAAGATATTTAATACTGTCATTACTTATTATATTTGCGCATAATGATACTTCTTCTTTTTTATTGCAATTTTGTTTTTCAATTTTAACAGAGGTCAATAGACACTAGCGGATAGCACGTGTACGTTTCGTTCTACATAAATATTTTTGTTATGCAAAAAAAAAAACGTTTCATTGCACTTAATATAACTACTTATTTATCTGTTGATAGACGAATTAAAATCGTCTAGGAAGTTATATATTTTATATATGATCTACAAATGTTAAGCAATCATTTTTGCCAAATATGTTTATTGCTTTTTAAATAAATACCTATGATGAAGTAGATTCAGTTTTGATTGCACATACGGGTAGCGGTTTTAATACCGACTTCCCGGGCTGAATGTCGTGCAATTCTCACTGAGGACAATTTCTTTTATAATCCACGAATAGTTTACTAAGTGGGAGCAGTTCTACAGCTGTATGTCATGTGTGTGATTGCCATACAGGACAATTCTTTTTGTAATCTGCGTAGCTTTTTTGAGCCCGAGTGTAATATGTGTTCGTTGATTGTATATTCATATAGTTTCTTTGCGATACAGAATATATATCTTAGTGCAAGGGGGCGTTTAAAAAATGGTTTTGCTTCTAATCATGTCTTTAAAAACTCTTGCATATTACTAAATCTGTAGTCATGTGTAAATTATTTAGGATTAAATATTTTATATAATTAATATCGATGATAATACATCAATTTGGTATGATCTCATGACGGAACCAGGAGGTTCATAGTCGAACTCTGCTAGTAAGATTCTCGAGTTAGTGCTCATTGGATTTGTTTTAAAAATCACACTATATACTTTACTTGACCGCGAAGTAATAATGATTTCTTTATTTTTTTTTGTCAATAATATTTAAAAAAAAAAGCGAATAAAAATTTAGTTTTATAAAATATTACATTTTCCAACTCCAGTAAATTTTTTTGCTGGATGAAAAATTATTGGAAGAGTAGTGCCTTACCGTACCGTACAACAAACAAAATAAAAGAAACTATGAGCTACTTTTAATAGTATACTCATGAGGTGACGCTTGTAGAATCTAGTCGAGACACAATTTCGTAACATATTTTGAAAATAGAAATATTTCCTAATTCGAGTCGTATCACGTAAGCCAATACTTACTAAACACATTTAATATTAATAATTTTATTACAAAAAAGTGACTTGAAAAGTAATTAGCCTGATGAGGTTGTGTCGAATCTTCTCATCTAATTAATTATATACAATATATAATTTTGACAATATCTAAGTACACTTAGGGGCCGTTCATAAATTACGTAAGGGATTTTGAAGAATGATTTTGCCCCCTCCTCCTCTACCGTAAGACATCATAAGATCGCAACTACTCCCTCCTGCCCCTTAATAAGAATTTTTGTAAGAAAAGGCCCTATTGATCAAATATTTTATTCTGAAGCGTTTATTCTGAAAATATGTTCTTCTTCTTCTTCTTTTTATGTATTGGCAATCAGCTACTTATACGAGCCATTTTTGCCAGTGTCGAGTTATAATTATCTTCACGTTCTTAATCTCTTCAGGTTAGTCATTGTCTGTCAGTCAGTCGAATTGTCGCCATCAACAGTGCTATGGTGACACTGTTAATGGTATGTTGTAGGAATTTTGATGGAAAACGAAAACGTTGTAAAGCACTTTTATATGATATTCACTACATCCCAGCTGTTCTGTCACATCATATTACATAAAATACCATAAAAATTATCTAATATAACACGTTAAAACACTAAGATATCGAATATAATACAAGAGCACAACATGACGTTTTAGATTCCCGCCAAAAGTCCTGAAAATATGTTTTATTACAATTTTCTTACTACAAGTATCATTAACTCACTGCAATAACATTAATCTTATTAATAATCTATCACAGTTTTGACCAAAATTAGTAATTTTTAAATTTAATAACTTACGTAATGTCCAGGTTCACAAATGCCTATAGTAAGAAGTTATAATATTCAGTCAACATTATTTATGAATGGTCCCTTATAGGGCTTATACAAAATAAATAATCTGATTTGGGTATTTCCCGTCAAATTTTCCCTTAGTCGTCCAAGAGGCTACCCAATCGCAAAACATTACCTGAACTTTAAAACTTATTAAGAAGTAGAAATACATTTAGCCATTGGACATCGTATGAATGAATGATTACAGGTATTACACAATTTCAATTTGGATGTCAATGACGCAAGTAGCGAGTACGCCCTTGTGTGCGATTTCGCCAAATAACCGCGCGGCCATATTATATTATTGCAGAAAAATTTATATCACAATTCCAATGAATTGAATTTCATTAATATATGTTATTTTTTTTTTATATTGCTTTTGGTGGCAACGAGCAAGCAGCACACCTGATGGAAAGTGTCACTGCTGTCAATAGACTTGCTATATCAAGGATATAGCTAGGCCTCTGCCTATCAATAAAAACTCCAAACCCACCCAGTTGGGCTTCCGGCTCTCTCACTCACCGAACGAAGCACAACAGCACATTGCCATTGCCACGCTGTTGACAGTTCTCTGTCTACAGCCGCGGGCCGGTCCGTCCGGGGTAGTACCACACTGAGCAGAAGATCGACGTCTGAGTAATGGCAATGTGCTATTGCGCTTCGTTCGGTGAGCGAGAGAGCCGGCAGGGTGGGTTCGGGTTTTGTATTGGTAGGCAGCGGCCTAGCTATACTCTTGGTATTGCAAATGTCTATAGGCGGCAGTATCACTTACCATCAGGTATGCTGCTTACTCGTTTGCCACCATATGCAATAAAAAAAACCGGACTCAGATGAACACTTTGTGGATCCCACAAAATATTGTCCTATATAGGAATCAAACCTACTACAGCATCTGTGTAATTAATCTAAATATTTTATGACTCGTATTTGTTAATGTTCACGTATTGGCTAGAGTTGCATTATAAGGATAATAATATATTAGTTACAACATACTAGTTCAATGAAAAAATATAGCCATTATCAAATTAATGATATAACTACTAATTTATATGCAAATATAAAATATAGTACAGTCATCGTCGAAAATGTTTGTCAACAAAGTAATATTTTTTTCTTATATCATATTTTGATTGCACTAAAATGTATTATGGATTCTCTTTTATTAATATTTATGTTTTTAATGAACAGTTATTTAGCTTCTCATATAATAAAATTCCAGATTTTATTTATAAATTTAACAGAAGTAATAAAAGTTTAATTTAATATATTTAAAAGAAGAATTATAATTATTTCCGTTGTGCAAGTACACGTGTGAAATTAAACTCAGTCTACGCTGCATTGTTCGATTTGTGGTCACCCCTCGAAAACATTTCTTCCTCAAACGTTAACGCCTTCTCTGTATTAACAAATACAGACATTTTAATATATAAAAAGATTATATAGCAATTTGATATATGTGCTGTTTGGTATTGGCTACAAATACTACTAACCCTTACTTTGCTCACAAATGTCGTCAAAAATGACTAAGAGCTTGATATCGACCTGGGCCAACTTCACTTTATGTCGTTTGGTCAACGATTGCATTCGCAAGGAGGACATCCAGCAGTCATCCATCATGATGACTATTATCAAAACGATTGCAATATATACCATGGAAGAGGAGTACCTTCATATTACGTCGACCACAAGTAATTGGTACAAGAATAGGAGAATGATGTCAATTTGATGTATCATCATCATCATGGTCTTATCCCAATTCCTTGGGGTCGAAGCTATATGTCCTCTTCTTCAATACAGTCCTATCAGATGTCATCTCTGCACTCCCTGTCATGCCTCACGCAGTCCATCTATCTTTTCTTTGTTCTTCCTATACCCCTAAAGCCGTCAATATTCATGCTTAAAACTATAATGTATACGGATGTAATAACATGTTTGTGTGTGACTGTACTTGTATGTAATATCAAGCGTACAAATACTTGCTTAATATTAATTTGTAACGGTCATTTGACAGCTAACCGTTATTACTGTCAGTGTCACCTGTCAAACTGGACCGCGCTCAGGATTATCAGACGGACAAGCTAATGTCGTTGACTTGCACCTGACACATGTTTTGTTATACATCTTTACATATTTTGGATCAAGAATTTAGGTTCCTAGTTCCCCCAAATGCTAATAATCTAAAGAGTGATTTGAGTTATTGGTGAAATCTTGGAAAACGTCATTAAAAAAAATGTTTTGGCTTTCTTTTTTTATTGACAAACTATGTTCTATGCACATCTTGGCCGAACCGAGGCGACTGAAAAGACATTGAAAAGTACCGCCAACGTTCCGTCTGGCAAATGTTGAAGATCCTTTTAGGACAGTCGCGAGGAACACGAATTTTAATCCATTTCGTATTTTTATTTCCATTTTGTATTACGTGGCTTTTTTATTACTTATAGTGGCAAACGAGCAAGAAGTACATCTGATTATTAATGTTTCCGCCGCCCATGGATCTTTGCTATACCAGGAGTACAGCTAGGCCTCTGCTTACCAATGAAAACCCCAAAGCCTCCCTGAAATTTGAGCTTCTATCTCTCTCGCTTACCGTACCAAGTGCAACAAACAGCACATTGTCAATCCTCAGACGTGGATTTTCTGCGAAAGTGTGGTACTCTACTCCGTATAGACCGACCTGCGGCTATAGATAGAAAATTGGCAACAGTTTGGCCCCACCACTATAAAATATTTTCTTTTTTTCACATAACTTACAATTACATATCATCAATTGGACGTTCTCAATTCTCTTCTTTTTTTTTAACTCATATACTGTTAAGAACGTAACAATACTCTATGTGGCGACAGCGTAAGAATACAATTGTCGTCACCCCTCACTTGCCAGTGGGAGTCGTAAACATCAGCTAAGGATCTTACCAAAAGAGTAGGTAACAGTTCTCTCCTGGGACATATATTAGCGGCACTTCGATAAACTGATGAATGGAATTTTATCTTGTATGAGTTCGTGGTAGATGCTAACGCCCCTATACGTCATACTCGTTGGAAACTGACGCGTACAGCGACA
Source organism: Lymantria monacha (assembly GCA_905163515.2). Lineage (NCBI taxonomy): Eukaryota > Metazoa > Arthropoda > Insecta > Lepidoptera > Erebidae > Lymantria > Lymantria monacha. The sequence continues at coordinate 3,301,048 of LR991107.1, read as the reverse complement.
TGTCATTGTTCAGTGGGCGTCAGCCGGCATCAGATAATTGTGATGGGAATATCGCATTTATTGTTATATTATCTTTGTCGACAATATAGTTTGCAAATAACCTCCATTACTTACATATTTTAATGCTATTAATTTATTTGGTAATCGGTTATTAATAATATCCATAATATATTAAGTATAAATTTTTGTTATCTGAACAGTTGTCATGACAACAGTGAATAGGCAGAACCCTATACGGCCATTATTACTATACTCAATTCGATTTTCAAATATTTAAAGACCACCCATCCCTGATTGTAACGTTATTTATTATAGCTTAATACCTTTCTCGATAAACATGACAAATTATTTGAAGTATAATAAAGAATTATTGCAATGCAATTGCTAGCTCCTGATATTACCGTGTTCAAACAAACTTTTCACCTTCTTAATAGTAGATCCTATTGTGCTGTGTGGTAGCGGCTATGAATATTACCAACCCTTGCTTTACTCATGGATGTCGTAAAAGACAACTAAGAGCTTTATACTAAACTGTGACTCCACCTGATGCCGTTTGCTCAATAATTACATTTTCTCAAAAAATGTTGACGTCAGGCAGGCGCCTGGTCATAAAACTATTGCCAATAATTTTTAAAATATGTACGATGGATGAGGAGTATATATCGGAGTATACTTTGCGTGCAAGATTGATGATGATGAGTACATTTTTTTTTATTGCGCTTGGTGGGAAACGAGCATGCAGCACACCTGATAGTAACAGGGACATAGCTAGGCGGCTGCCTACCAATCCCAAACCCACTCATAAAGTTGGGTGTCTGGTTCTCTCGCTCACCGAACGAAGACCAGCGGTACATTGCCACTGCTCAGGCTTCGATTTTCTGCGAGAGTGTGGTACTAACCCGGACGGACTGGCCCGCGGCTGTAGACAAGGAACTATTAACAGTGTAATCCTACAACTTGGATTGAATCTAGATCCTATTTTAGAAGACGTTCGAGCCCAACAGTGGAACGTGGATGAGCTCAGATCGTTGTTGATATATGAAACGGATAACTATATTTCTATAGTAAATATTTCGGTCATTTATCGGTCATGGCTACATCAATTATTTGATTTTAGTTATGGACCCACTTCTTTGCTAAATCCAAACAAAAATCATTATACAGTTTTTTTTTTGTAGTCGGAGATTATCATGCTGACCTTTGCTCAATGACTGATTTCTTTCTAGATACAAAAAAAAAACTTCACTGGCTAGTTTATTTTTGTCATTAAATTGTCGGTATAAATGTGTATTGTTTCTTTTTGTCGTAATAATGTCTAAGTAAATATAAATGTACGTAAAATATACATAGGATTTTTAACTTCGGTCGCTAGTGATGCCCCTAGCTAGCTTATTTCATTCTCCTGCTTCCTGTCCCAATTCATTCTTCTTATCCCATACATTCTTATCCCAATTACTTGGGGTCGATGCAATATGTACATATTTCCTTCCTATATATTGCAAAAGTTATTGACAATATTTTTATGACAGGCCGCCTGCCTGACCTGTTGACCAAACGGCATGAGGTGGAGTTGGCCCAGGTCGATATAAAGGTCTTAGTCGACTTTTACGACATCCATGAGCAAAGTAAGGGTTGGTAGTACTCGTAGCCGCTACCACACAGCGAGCAGAGCTAGCTTATTTATGGTTAGTTAGTAAAATATATCTTTGAATTCATCAAAATTATCTGACATTCAATTTTTTTGTGTCTACACATAAATTACTCATCAAAATCGGTCCAGTCGTTTAGCAGTTGAGTCGTGGGACTGAATAGAAGAACGTACCTACATACAGAAGAATTATATATATATATATATAGATCTGTTTTAGAACTCATACATACAAATATATATAAACTCACTCATGTTTCTCAGGGTAGTAGGTACAGACTATAGAATTCCAAAGACACGATATGCACCTTCTCTCACTTCATTCACACTCATCACAGTCTTCATGCATGGTTTACGGCTACTCTTAGTCTAGCCTTTCACCAGCACATCAAAACAATCTTCCCCTTATAATCGTCAAATATTTTAAAATCCCTTTTCTGAAATTATATTCTCTGTCTCATGTCATGTGTTTAAATCTAAATAGTTTAACATTTTTTATTTATTATCATTATAAAAAATACCCATGTTTTCAATATCATATCACCGTTTTAAATATATTAAATTATGACCTCTGAAAGAAAGGTTTCGCCATTGTCTACTTTATTTTAAAATATTATTTGACATTAAATATATCCCTGAAATAATGTTTTACATGACAAATAGTTTCTCTTTGCAACAATTTACCTCCTAAAATTTCGGTCACGGAAATCCAGTACCTCGTTCGCGAATTCACAGATGCAACCGAGTGTGTTTTGCATACATAATCGTAAAATTCTGCAACATGTAAAGATTTGAGATAAAAATTTAAAGAGATTTCTAGTTTCTTATTCGTTAAAACTTGTTATATGTAATAAAACAAACATTATAAGATCCTTGATTTAGATAAACGGAGAGAGTCTCCCAAGGCACGCTGGTGGGTCCACAACTATATCTGTTGTTTTACTATACACGTTTTTGGTGTGCTAATGAATATTTTAAAGCGTACGTGTATTGTGTACATAATAATCAAATGTTCAAAACAATGACACACATAAACACACATGATGATGATGATCAGTTAAATGTTACGGTTTGTGAATAACACTCCTTACAAAGGTTGTGATAATTGATGAAGTAATTTTAACACTTGTCTGACCTAATTTGAAATTCAAAAGCGGATAATGATCATATGTTTCCGTCGAAGGGCTAAGTTATGCTGTCCGCTTACTTCTAGTTTATTTTTTGTGTATTGGAGAGTTACATATACAATTATCACCACTCCTTCCTTTCCAATAAGTGTAGTACTACTACTTACAAACTGGATTACATCAAGGTAAGAGATAACACTCTATGCTAAATTTGATTACATCGGCAACTCTTACTCGATAATTAGACAAAAATGAGAATTTTCATTCTTATAACAGGTAAGAGTTAAAAAGACTAGGCTTAAGAACAGTGTTTCTTTTTAAGTGAAGACTTTAATTAAATTCTTACTGCGGTAAAGAGTCTCGTCATCTACAACTCGTTTAACATAAAGTCCCTTGCGTTTCTATAACTAATTAGACACGAATAAACTATTCTTATTATGTAAATAAATATTGTTAAGTTATGTTGAAAACGTTTGTAACACAAATACGGACCAGACAAACAGGTTTTATTATCATTGAAGTAAAAACAGAGGTATATTGAAGATGTTTAAACCCACTCATTGCAAAATTGTAAGGAAATATTGTGATAGTTACAATTGACAAATTTAAACAGTCGCGTCTTGTATGAGACAATATTAAAGTATATGAAACGCTTATTCATTGTCTATTATTATATAATATTCTCATATGATAATTTAAGAATATAATATGTCGTTTACTTTCTCGTGGGAATTTTAAAAATCAGTAGACTTCTGTGAAACTTATAACACCATATTCAATCGCCAACCCGTCATCTAAACTATTATACGACTTGCTCCATGTGGTGAAGCAATAAGAATACAAATAAGTAAGTTACATTTGGGTGTCGTAAAAGCAACTAACTTCTCTGTTTGGTGACGGAGTAAGAATACAATTCGCCACCTGTCTTACCTGTGGGTGATCGTATGAGACGACTAAGGGATATAAAACACATATAGCATCTATGCAAGAGAAGGAAAACTCGAAGCAAAACCCTATACCAACACGTGTGACCAGCTTGGTATAGTAGGTTAGGTAGGTTAATTTCCCTCCCATAACGGAGGAGGCCCGCGCCCAACAGTAGGACATGTATGGGCTGTGATGATGATGATAAAAGACAACTAAGATATATTATGCAGATAACATCTTTGTAAGATTCCTGATGTCTAGCGAATATTACACATTTGAAATAATACTATTTTTACGGATTCTATCGCGTTTATATTTGAATTTTAATTGCCCGACGTTCGTGGTCACGGGTGGACTAAGGCTCTCACGTCCAGCAAGTCATCGCTATTACAGAGATTTATATCTATCTGTTAGTATTAGTTATTATAATACTGTACGTTGTAAAGTGTTCGAAACGTCACAAAATTAAACATCAAATACAAACGCGATAGAATCCGTAAAAATAGTTTTATTTCAAATCTTTGCAAGATAAGGAAAACTCTATATCGATCCATCTGATTGGCGTGGTTATAGTAGGTCAATTTCTTTCTTTTTTTTTGGAGGAGGTGATGATATGAGCTGATTTGACACGTTAGAGAGGTTCAGCCGTGGACGTTTATAAGCTGACATATAGATAATAGCAATAATCGGGTTGAGGGCCCTCAACGCTCACCCACAGTCCAGGTAAAGTTGTCATAGCCGTATGAGACTAACAACTAAGTCACACAAAAAGAAAATAGCAAGCAAGTATAGAGAAATTTAATTTTTTATAATAAATCTTTATGTCATACTTATAATACACTAGAGACCCTCGTTTCGTTTCGGTATTCGGAAGCTCTGTCCCGCATTTTAAATCTCTTATAACTTTTAATTTATATGTCAAATTCTCAATTTTTGTACTATAATATGCATGTATTATACATATAAACCTTCCTGTTGAATTTCTTCTATTTATTGACGAAAACCACATTAAAATCCGTTCATTAGTTTAAAAGATCTAAGCATACAGATAAAATTGATGATTTTATACTATGTATAAATATAGTTTAGGTAATTAGGTTTAATATTGAGATTTTTTAGTATACCATCCTATGGCCATCGAAAACTATGACCGGGTTCTGGTGGCCCACCCGCTCGGCGTCGACAAATACATGAAAGGCAGGTCTATATTCTCACCATAGCTCGCCACCAAAACGAAAAATAAATCATACCATCCTATGCTAATTTATGCCAACATTGGAGACTTCAAAGTATTGCCAATTACATGCATACACCATAGAAACAACGACGCATATACATTAAGATATTTTTAAATCTGATTCAATGACTGCTCTTACATTTTATACAACAGAGCTTCATTATTATCGAAGTATACGTGAATTTGTTTCACCAAAACACCTTGTGTTTGTTTTCCTCCATGGTTTCGAGGTCTGGTTACCATCATGGCTGGATATATATATTTCGTGATATAACGCGTAAATTATGGTCTGTCAGATTTTTAAACTGTTTTGTGTTAAATATAGTTGATTGGCGGTAATTTAATTTGCCGTTAGATGGCGGGGTTAAGATCTGTACCGAAGGCGAGAATGATAACTGCAATATTGGTTGGTACATACATCTGCCACACTAGCTTAATTGGTAAATGGTGTTCTTCTGTGCTTATTTTTCCCGTTCACACACAAAAAGTAAACAATAATTTAGTTTTAATCATATTTTATTTATATGGTAAACCCCGAATTAAAATATACCAAAATAATAACTTCTAATGTTTACGCGAATATTACACATTTGAAATAAAACTACTTTTACGGATTCTATCGCGTTTGTATTTGATTTTTAATTTCCCGACGTTTCGAACAATTTACAGTGATCATGGTCACGGAAGGGCTTTTTATTTCAAATATACCAATATGTTTCAAATAGAGCTATTTTTACGAGTATGATTTATTTTGCGATATAGTATAGTCATGAGAGAACCACGAACGCTGTAAAATGTTTGAAACGTCATGAAATTAAACATCAAATACAAAACGCGATAAAATCCGTAAAAATGCTTTTATGCCAAATGTGTAATACTCGTGTAAACATTACGAATCATTTTACGAATTTTTTTTTTGGGAGACAATTATCGCCTGCTCACAAGCCGCCAAACCGCTCAGGCGGTGAATGGGACGGTTTGCAACTCCATAACCAACCCTACAGTACCTCTATCGATGTTTAAGTGGGCCGCGGGTACCAAGGCCTTCGTTTTAGGTGGATAGCAACATGTTGCAGAGCTGTGTTGTAGCGGCGACGAATAATACCAACCCTTACTTCTTTTTTTATAAATACCCGATTACGAAACGAAAAATGATGTCACAAGCGGGGTTCGAACCCGCACCTATTGGGAGCCCTTACTTCGCTCTTGGATGTCGTAAAAGACGACTAAGAGGCTTATAACGACCTGGGCCAATTCCATCTGATGCCGTTTGGTTAACAACTACATTCCCAAGGAGGTTTGACGTCTCGCAGGCGGCCGGTCATAAAACTATTGCCAATAACTTTTACAATATGTACTATGAAAGAAGAGTACATATTGTATCGACCCCAAGTAATTGGGATAAGAGTATGAGAATGATGAATGATTGGCAACATGCTGCAGAAGATATTTCAGACACAATGGTCATAATGAGTTTTTGCGCATCTGATCCTCGGTCGGTCGGACCGAGGATCAGATGCGCAAAAACTAACTAAAGCCACGAGAATTATAACCTTAGAAAATGATGATTATATCTATAATACTCTAATTACATATCAGTTTATCATGTATACGATGACGTAATTAACTATCTTACAAAATGTGTAATACCAATCCATTAGTTATATATATTACAACTATGATATTTGTTTATCGTCACCTTTAGCCTTGCTTTACATACATTTAAAATGGTTTTGGTATGTTTAAATATCTTAGATAGCTCCTGCTTAGATACAGCGTTGTAACTAAGTTTTAAATCTTTTTATATCACTATCTTTTTGTGTGATTTCAGATAGGTGTGGTTTTCTTGTGTTTATCAAAATTTCTCTCATATCTTAAAAAAATCATAATTTAGCGTTTAATATTTTGCTATTTGAAGAATATTTACAGTACATACATACCATCACGCCATGTCCTTTGCAGGGTAGGCAGACAGAATAGAGTGCTAGAGAACTGTATCCTTGCATACTTCACTCGCTTCCTCAACATTCATAATTCTCTTCATACACGCTCGCCGGTTTCGGTGACTCTTGATTTCACCTTCCTTCAGTACATGACCGATCTGGTCTAGGTAGGTTAGTCTCGGTCTCCCCCGGTACATACATCCTACCACTTTCGCATTGTATATCTTCTTAACCAGACGTTCGTTGGGCATTCTTTCCACATGTCCGAACCATCGGAGCATTCCCTTTCGCATCTTTACACCAACACTCTCTTTCATACCTATTCGCTCTCTTACGTCGTCGTTACGAATATTTACAGTATGTATGATAATAGTACGATATTGCGTCGATCCTAGGTTATTCAGTACACCCGATGCTAAGTGTTACTGCTGCCCACGGAACTTTGTTCACCGAACGAAGCACAGCAGTACTTTGCTACTGCTCAGACATGGTTTTTCTGCAAGAGTGTGGTTGTAACCACGGACAGATCGGCCCGCGGCTGTGGGCAGAAACTGTCAACAATGTCGTACTACCACTATAGCAAGTAATTGGGATGAGAGCAGGATGATCGATCGATCGATTTTCTTTTAAAGATCAGTTTAAAACTTACATTTCAATACGATTTCTGGTGACGATCGGATAATTACTGTGCAGATTTTTTGAAAAAAATCTTAATATATGTGATTATCTTTTTATAGTTTTAATATACTGTATTGTATACTAATTAAAATTGCATTTTTAATGAATTTGTATCTGTTTTATGGATAAATAATTCCAGTATGACATACTTTTCTTACGGATCTTATTGCAGACGATTAAAGAAATTTATATAAGAACAACTATAAAAAATGAAAAATAAATATTGTAGAATGTTACCCAGGCCTTACCTTCTTATTTAAATCTTAATGTCACTACGGAGAAGGCTCGAACCCAACAGTGGTACATAAATGTCCTAAGACGCTAATGAATTTTGATGGTACGCTCTCCATACTAATGTTAGCTAAAGGAATTTGAAAGGGAAAAAGACTTAAAGAAATGAAAATATTTCACACAAAATCGTTATACATTTTCTTTTTCTTTTAAACCATTTTTAAAGATTAAAGAGAGAAATTCTAACGGCGACAATATCTGCTATATCTATTACTATTCTATACAAAAGATTGTTATGCTAGAATGCTTTCACGTTTGAAATTTAATAAAATGTCTACAGCCGTTACAAGAGGACTGTTATAAGTGACATTAAGTAACAACGAATGACAAACGCGAATCGAACGGTACGTGTCCACTGCCACAACAGGAAATAATATCGTGACGGATGTAATAAAGTTTAACTAAATTAAGGTCATTATAATTTCTAAAAACGAGTATTTAGAGTTAATATTTGTTGTAAAAAATGGCTCTAGGAATCATAAACTTATGATTTCATAATTATACTTACAATAATTTTCGAGATTTCGTGTACTTCGGGTTTTTTTGTTTAAGAGGAATTTAATTTTTGTTCTAAAGATATAAATTACTTTTTGTTGTAGGTAATCGTTGTAATGTAGGAATGAGAAAAGAATAGTGATTTACCTTGAATAAATACATAATGCAATAATATATTAATGAAATGCATTATTCTAATCGCTACATTATTTGATCATGGTCGTTCTTTTTTCAGTTTTTTTTAAAACTGTTTTACTTAGTGACCATATCGCCTACAATTTAGTAGTTAATTGTAGATATTATAGTCTTACTTCGGTGTATCAATGAAAATAAAATGCAAATTTTGAATAAATTCATGACACGTCTTTAACTTACGCGTAGAAAGAAACCTGAAGTAAAAATTTTGTTGTAGCGAATGCCATTTTCCTTTGAATTAAATCGTGACAGATTGAATCACAACGTGGCTACGTCGTAGGAAATAAGGGCCTAAATGACGTATCGCGTTGGACAATGGAGATAATCTCACCATTGATTGCATAAAACAAGAGTAGCTTACAGTGTTCGTGGCTGCGCCTGCGTCGGTAAGTGGCCCGGTTTCTTTAAGGTGAAGGCCCCGTTCAATAACTTATAAAAGTTATAAATAATCTAAATAAACGTTCTAGTTATTACGTCACTTTAATTGTAACTTACATTGGTTTTAGTATTTATTTTTTCGTGTTCGATATTGACCTGTAACAATCTTATTAAGAATAGTTGTATTTTTTTTTATAATAATTTAAAGAAAAGTTTCTATTCAGTTCGACAAATGCTGGACATAAAACTCTCTTCATCATTTCAGCTCATATATATCCCACTGGTGGGTTCGAGCCTCCTCCAAAATAGGAGGGAAATTGACCTACTATACCACGCTGGTCAGACGTGTTGGTATGGGGTTTTGTTTCAAGTTTTCCTTCTCTTGCATAGATGTTATATGCGTTTTGTATTCCTTAGTCGTCTCTTACGATCACCCACGGGTCAGATAGGGGTGGTGAATTGTATTAACTCCGTCACCTCACGGATTAAAAAAAAACTCTTAGTGTGAAGATAAATTTAGAATCACAAAAAATTTACGCATGTAGACGGACAAATATACCGACTTAGCTAGCGTTATGCAAAAACCAGGATTACGAAATAAAGTTCAGAATCTATAAATTATTTTCAATGCCTAATTTAAAAAAAATATTAAGGCACGTTTCATAATCCTTACTTCCTTACTAATATTATAAATGCGAAAGTAACTGTCTGTCTGTCGCTCTTTCACGCCAAAACTAGCGCATCTACTACGCGATCTAAATGAAATTTGGTACACAGATAGTCTAGAACCTAACAAAGGACATAGGCTACTTTTTAATGCAAAAAAGGATTATAAAGGGGGATGACAAGTTGTAAGGTAGTATCGTCATTTTTAAAGCCAGAAACTTGAAAGTTATTTTTAGGCTATTGAGTAGATATATATATATATATATATATATATATATATATATATATATATATATATATACATATATATATATATATATATATATATATATATATATATATATATATATATATATATATATATATATATATATATATATATATATTTATATATATATATATATATATAAATATGACATTAAAAAATTGTAAAAAAATTACCCTTAAGGGGTAAAATAAAATAGGAGATGAAAAACTTTAGGAAAGTAACCTTTTACGCGGACAAAGCCGCAGGCAGAAGCTAGTTTTTCTATAAGTCAACACCTCGTATGAAGATATACTTGCATGTCTGATAGGGAACTTTACAAACATACAAATCAAGAACACATAACACATCCAGTCTCCAAATAAACTTTAACAGCACGAGATAATGATTTTTATTATTTGCCACCAAAAGAACATATCAGTTATTAAACAACTAGCGATCTAAAATCTTAAGTATCTATATGTGGTGACAGATGGAAATACATGTACTCTTTTGTAAGGGATGGTTAGAGATCTACAGCTTTACTCTTGCAACCCTTACCGGTCGTTACCGCCTCTAAGAATGTTGAAAGATCAAGAACAGATGTATGGTGGGCTTATAGACTCCGACGCTATCCTGCTACTTCTCCAAATCGCCGAGCGATAAAATTACATTCCAAAAAAATATTTAACATTATTACATAACCTAATCGTACATATAGAAAATCTATGTGGTGACGGATTAAGAATATAATTCACCATCTATCTCTCTCCCATCTTTTGTTGGTGGGGATTAGGGGAACCGGTAGGTTAAGAGATGCATATGCAGATAATATTAATCCATCCATCCTCCTGCTCTTATCCCAATTACTTGGGGTCGACGCAATATGTACTGCTCTTCCTACATATTGCAAAGGTTATTTGCAATAGTTTTATGACCGGCCGCCTGCCAGACGTCAACCCTCCTTGTGAATGTAATTGTTGACCAAACGGCATCAGGTGATGTTGATCCAGGTCGTTATAAGGCTCTTAGTCGTCTTTTACAACACCCGCGAGTAAAGTAAGGGTTGGTAGTATTCGTAACCGCTACCACACAGTGCAGATAACATTAATGGAAGAGAATAAAAATTAACATCAAATGATAACACGTCTGACCAGCTCAGCATAGTAGGTCAATATTCCCTCCCATTGTCTATATTCAAACCAAACAGTGAGACTGAGATGATGATGAGAAAATACAATTCCTACCAGATCGATATAAGATGTACTAAAAGAATAACATACATACATATCATCACGCCATATCCCTTGCAGGGTAGGCAGAGAGAACAGAGTGCCAGAGAGCTCTATCTCTGCATACTTCACTCGCTTCCTCAACATTCATAATTCTCTTCATACACGCTCGCCGGTTTCGGTGACTCTTGATTCCACCTTCCTTCAGTCAATATGATTACTTATAAGTTTTAATCTCAGTATAGGCTCTGTTTAATTAAATACAGATTATACACGTTTTCCTTCTACAATACTGGAAATTTTGTATTTGTTAAGAAAACTCTTGGAAACGTATATTATTATGCACACATATTAAGAAATATGTAAGCTAATTTGTTTAAAAAGTAAATAGAATTGTATCGGTGATTTATGGGTAATAGTTTGCGGCTGTTGATTGTCAGGTTCCGGTTTTGATTTCTATGTTAATTTCACTGTAAAGCAATTCTTAGTAGCCGCATGGCTTTTTTATTTGTGTCAATTGAACAGGGATAGATTTGGCCCTAGTTAGAAATTTTAATATCGTACACTGCCTTATAGCTCATTTAAAGCTAAGTAAGCTTTCAAGGATAAGGGCTTAAAAAATTAAATAATAATGTCTCAGCTTTGTATCATCATTCTCCTACTCTTATCCCAATTACTTGGGTTCGATACAATATGTACTCTTCATTCATAATACTATTGTAAAAGTTATTGGCTATAGTTTTATGTCTGGCGGCCTGCCAGACGTCAACCCTCCTTGGGAATGTAGTTGTTGACCAAACGGCATCAGATGGAGTTGGCTCAGGTTGTTATAAGTATAAGGGACATTATTTCATGGAATCTACAATATTTTTTAAACAATAAACCGATAATGTCCAACTCGGTTATCAAACTAGATTTTTTACGACCACCCTTTGAATGTGTTTCATTATTATTCTAATTTACCTGTACTTTTTTAAGACAGGCTGTTAGACTACATTTCGTTCCTCCTTCGCCCCATACGGTTGAACGGAGTAGGAGCAAATCATAGTCTATAAAATCAATAAAAGTATATTTTCTAATTTATTTAGAAACTGTATAAAATTTCCATCTATTCCAGAGCCATTCATGTCCAATTTTGAACGAAAGATTCCTTACAAAATTAGGAATAATGCTATAATCGCTACGCTTGGCTGATGGGTTGAAGATTGCAGTGAGGAATATATATGATTCCCAGCAGAAAGCTGCTGCTCATTTTTCCCATCTTTAACTGTTATTTTTTACTGATGGTAATCTCATCCCGGTACAGCAACTATACTTGATGTATATATATCCGTGTGGTGACGGAGTAAGAATACAAGTCACAACCCTATATCTTACCCGTGAGTGATCGTAAGAGACGACTAAAGGATATAAAACTCATATAACATATATATATATATATATATATATATATATATATATATATATATATATATATATATATATATATATATATATATATATATATATATATATATATATATATATATATATATATATATATGCAAGAGAAGGAAAACTTGAAGCAAAACCCTATACCAACACGTCTGAGCAGCCTGGTGTAGTAGGTTAATATCCCTACTATTACGGAGGAGGCCCGAGCCCAACAGTGGGACATTTATGGGCTGTGATGATGATGACTTGATGTATAAACGTTAGATGAACCCAATATTCCAGTTGAAGAGGTCAACTTACTCTCGTACACAACATTGATCTTATTCTATATATCGCACCCTAGGCTGGTGTCAAGGAAATTTATTAAAAATAGGGCTGCCCCTTAATATGTAACGAATTATATTTTTATTTATATAATTTTTTTTTTTGTTAAAAATATTTCGACTTATATAATGATTAAAATAACGATCTACCATGCTAAATATCGCGGGTTTGAATCAAATTCATGACAATAAATTGCAAATAATTGGCGTAGGCGCGATTACCTGCGCCTGATGCCGCCCTAGCCGAGGTCGCGGGTGACTGGACCGGGGAATTAGTCCGTCACCCGCCGAGAGGCTGACCGCGCGAGGAGGGACCGACGTCCGCCGCCAGGGGGTGGGGACGTCGCTCAAGTAGAGGGTACCCCTCAGGGGGATTCCGTCGGACCAGCCACTGACGATAAGTTCACGCTGCTCCAGTGGCCGGCCCAACGACGTAGGCGAGGTTCATGGGTGGGTTACGGGTATGCGTGCGTACGCCCCTTTGTCGACCCGGACGGAGTGGTGCGAGAAGAGCGCCGACAATGACCCACTCCTAAAAAAAAAGGACAACAAATTGCGCAAATTCATATTTTTTTGTTCCGAATTTGGATTTATTTTGTGTCCGTTTCTTATATGTTTGTAAAGTCGCTCGTAATACTCGTATAAGTATTATTTCCTTGGTGTAAGTTGTGGTCTTTAAAAAATGTAATCATTTCTGATGTTTACGCAATGATTCCTCGACATCAGCACAGTCAGGTCTGCGTGATAGTAGGCAAATTTCCTTTAACTGGAACCCTTATGCAATAAATGGACGAAAAAGAAAAAGCAAAAAATTTGTTGTCGTTCGCTCTATAAGGAATCGTGCATCTAAACAAGTAACCAATTACCAAAATATTTATAAAATAAATTAGAAAAAAAAATTAAATATTTTAGTTTGTTTCCATTTTATTATACTCTTTTTATATACTTGCAAACATACAATACAATGTAGGTACCGGGAGAGACCGAGACTCACCTACCTAGACCAGATCGGTCATGTACTGAAGGAAGGTGGAATCAAGAGTCACCGAAACCGGCGAGCGTGTATGAAGAGAATTATGAATGTTGAGGAAGCGAGTGAAGTATGCAAGGATAGAGTTCTCTGGCACTCTGTTCTCTCTGCCTACCCTGCAAGGGACATGGCGTGATGGTATGTATGTATGTATGTATATACTTGCCTTAAGACGCCTAGTCTCTTAGTGCTTGACGTCAACTCTACCTGGTAATACAAATATTGACCAGACGACATCAGATGGAGTTGGCCCATGTCGATGTAAAGCTTTCAGTCATATTTTAAAACATTCGCAAGCAAATAAGGATTGTTATTCGTAGTTGGTTCCACACGGTTTTATATTAATTAAGCTTAAAGATTTATAAATCACTAGCTTCTGCCCGCGGCTTCGCCCGCGTAAAAGGTTACTTTCCTAAAGCTTTATTTTTATTTCACACCTTAAGGGTAAATTCTTTACAAAATTTTAATGTCATATTTATTTATATCTAGTCAATAGCCTAAAAATAAGCGTCAAGCTTCTAGCTTTAAAAATGACAATACTTCCTTACAACTTTTCATCCCCTTTTACAACCCTTTTTTGCATTAAAAAGTAGCCTATGTCCTTTGTCAGGCTCTAGACCATCTGTGTATCAAATGTCATTGAGATCGGTTCAGTAGTTTTAGCATGAAAGAGCGTCAGACAGACAGAGTTACTTTCGCATTTATAATATTAGTAAGGATTATTAACAAACGAGTCAACCCTGGTTTAAATATATCGTGCGAAGTTGTCGCCCATGACAGGTACGGGTCCGTCAGCAACATATACAGCAGGTCGCACCAACAAATGACTTCACTTTCGACGACCTTCGGAATAGTACTGTCCCCGATTTGTAGATACGTTTGCGCAACGGTGCCCCGTTTGTGTACAATTACACTTTTAGGTGTTGTGGTGATTGAATGTTAGAACGATACGCCTCAATGGATTCCATATGTGATGTTTTAATTGAAATACAACCACTTCTCGTGATCAATGGCGTAATAATAATATAATAATAATAATAACTTTATTATTCCATAAAAAACTTAACCTAATGACACAAATGAGAAGTAAAGACTAAGTATATAGTGCAACCATTATGTACCACTGTAGCCGAACTAGGCAAAGCCTGTATCTCGGCTTACAGCGCCAATCCCTGCAGATATTAGTCTACATTTAATAATAATACACATTTAATTAAAAATACAAGAAGGAAAAAGAATGAGGAACATAATAATTGCCAATGGAAAAAAGGCAGCGGGTTAAATATAATAAAGAACAAAAAAAACTTAAAACAATATGTATGTATGTCTGTATGTATTTGTAAGTGTATGTGTGCGCGTAAGTGTGTTTGTGTATGATGTGTGTGTTTGTGTGTGAATTGTGTAATATTTATTAAACTTTTTGTCTGAACAAATAGCGTAGTGGTTATTATAACGATCTATGATGCTAGTGACGTGGATTCGATTTCTAATCAGGACAAAACTTTGCATAATTCACAAACTGTTGTTCTGAGTTTAGGAATAATTTGCGTCCGTGAAATGTATGTCTGTAAAGTTTACAATATAACGATTATTTTCTTAATGGTTTCTGATGTTTACGCGAGTGCTACATATTTGAAATAAAACTACTTTTACGTATTTTATCGCGTTTGTATTTGATTTTTAATTTACCGACATTTCGAACACTTTATAGTGATCATGGTCACGGGAGGACTAAGATTATTTTCTTAGCAGAGTATTCTTAAAAAAATCTTGATAATATAATGAGTTTTGATTTATTCATGGTCCTCCCGTGGCCGATGAATGCTGTAAAGGTCCATCGAACCCAAGGCACTGGCATGGGAGGTCGGTATCTTAACCACTACGCCATGTATTTTAAACATAAAAATACAAAATAATTAAGTTAAAGACCCAATTTGAACAAGATGTTTAAATATTTGTTTGGGTCATATATCTAATAATAGATATTTGATTTGTACTGTTTAAGTTTTAAGGTCTTTCTTTTGATATCTAATAACATTTTATATACGTCCCACTGCTGGGCTTAAACCTCCGCATTAGAAAGGAAATTGATGTGCTATACCACGCTGGTCAGACGGATTAGCACTTTTTTATTGCTGATGGTGACGAATGAGCAAACAGTATATATGATGATAGGTATTACTGCTGCCCAGGGATCTTTGCAGTACTAGTGGTGCAGCTTGGCTGCTGTCTACCAATGAAAATCCCAAACCCACTCAAAAAGTTGGGCAGCCGGCTCTCTCGCTCACCAAATTAAGCACATTGCCCCTAATTGGACGTCGCTTTTCTGAGAGTGTGGTACTACTGGACCCGGGCCGGACTAGCCCGCGCCTGTAGACAGAAATCTGTCAACAGTGTAGTCATACCAGTATCAAAATATAATTACTGTAGAGAAAAAGATATAATAATTCATCATCACAGCCCATGTGTTCCTCTGTTAGGCTCGGGCCTCCTCCGTAATGGGAGGGAAATTAAACTACTATACCATGCTGGTCAGACGTGTTGATATAGGGCTTTGTTTCGAGTTTACCTTCTCTTGTATAGATGCGTATTATATCCCTTAGTCGTTTCTTACGATCATCCACGGTTAAGATAGGGGGTGGTGAATTGTATTCTTACTCCGTCACCACACGGAATAATAATTAATTAATAATTAATTCACGTTAACATCGATTCTTAAGGACAATGAACGATATTAATTAATTAAGACATATAGTAGTTATATGTGATAATTGTTTGACAATCGAACAGGTTCGTCATTTATTATACAGTTTAAGGAAAATCAAGATTTGGAAGGTCAGTACAATTTAAGTACAACAGGTTTCTGTTAAGGTAATTGCGAATCTTTATGCAAATCTACATGTTAATAAAATACACATACATACATATCATCACGCCATATCCCTTGCAGGGTAGGCAGAGAAAACAGAGTGCCAGAGAACTCTATCCTCGCATACTTCACTCGCTTCTCAACATTTATAATTCTCTTCATACACGCTCGCCGGTTTCGGAGACTCTTGAATCCACCTTCCTTCAGTACGTGACCAATCTGGTCTAGGTAGGTTAGTTTCAGGGGGAGACCCCGGCACTTACATCCTTCCACTTTCGCATTGTATATCTTCCTAACCAGACGTTCGTTTGGCATTCTTTCCACATTTCCGAACTATCGGAACATTTACATATTTTTTTAAGGCTTCGCACCGACTTCAAACCTATCAATAGATAGCACATACAAATGATAGTATTTTAAGGTATTCTGTACTTTCAGTTTTTGAAGTCGCTTTTTTTAATCGTAGTTTTATTTTTTTATTGTTTACTTTTTAGTGTTACAGACACACATAGGTTGTTCTATTAGTAGCGGGGCTTGAGTTACTCGTTCATTTGTCGCACACATACTTAATGCTAATATTAGACTTATATGGTTTTCTCATGGGTGCCATTGTCAGAACTGGACCAAATTAAAATGGGACCATACAGAAAGCACCAGCTTTCAAATAAAAAAAGAATCATTAAAATCGCTTCGCCCAGTCGAAAGTTATGAGGTAACAAACATAAAAAAAAAATACAGACGAATTGAGAACCTCGCCCATTTTTGAAGTCGATTAAAAAGTATATATTGCAACTGTTGATTGTTCTTATGTTGTTTTTATATTCTCAATAAATCTTATTTGGTTCAATACTAGACCATCAATGCTTCGTGCGACGCCACACAAGCAATGTGTGACAGAGAGAACGCTCTACGAAAGCGAAATTAGTCGACCATCTCTTTCTAAATTTCGACGTGTAATATTTATCATCGGGTTAACTATATTTTCTTATTGATCTCTAAAAAAAAGATGAGAATCAATTTTAATATATCTACATTCGTACGTAAATAGAATACTATGTTTAGTATTTAACCTTGGCAATTGTTAACAGCTAAATTAGTTACGCCGTAATGATTCCCTTCAATTTCCACATAATTTTTGTAATTAACATGATTATTTTCCGTACTACGAGCGAAACGTGTTTATTTAACTAGAAGACACGTGCGGATAACTTCGCGCCTTTATATGAAGTACTTAGTTTTTTCTTTTACTTGTTAACTGATTGCATTGATGGCGTAATGGTTAAGATAACTGATCTACCATACCAGCGTCGTAAGTGCGATCTACAAATAGTTTACAAATATGGTAGGACCATGCTATTGACAGTTATCTGTCTACAGCCGCGGATTGGTCCGTCCGAGGTAGTACCACACTGAGCAGAAGATCGACGTCTGAGTAATGGCAATGTGCTATTGCGTTTCGTTCGGTGAGCGAGATAGTAGGTTTGGGGTTTGTATTGGTTGGTCCATGGGCGGCAGTAACACTTACCATCAGGTGTGCTGCATGGTCATTTGCCACCGTAAAAAAGAAGTTTTTCTCAGTCTGGGTGTAATTCGTGTCCATTAAATTGAATGTTTGTAAAGTCCCCCGTCGTCGCAATACAAGGATTATTTACTTGATTATGTTTAATATATATAAATTACGTGTCACGTTGTTTATGCGCGATGGGCTCATAAAGTACTTAACCGATTTTAACCAAATTTGCACAGCATGTGTAGTTTGATCCAACTTAAAAGATAGGATAGCTTAAATCTCAATTTATAGTAATTTTTTATTTTGCAAATTATTTGTCTAATATTTGACAGTCAAAATCATATGTTATATCAAAAGGATTTTAAAAGAGGGCGGAATCTGTTAACTGGATTCAGTAAGTATTTAATAGATGGCGCTATGTTAAATGTACAAACGCTTCATTTAAGCTAAAATTTGTTAGAATAAACAAAAAGTGTTACTGAGGCTAACTAAGCCACAGCAACGCGTGGCCCGGTCTGCTAGTTTTTTTATAAAAAGAAAATGACATCTCGTGTCCAGTGTTATCGTTATTCGCGTAAGAAAATATAGAAACGATTGATCCAATACTAAATTAAAATTTGTATTCAGTAATTGTATATTTATGAAGTACATTGTTTTTATTCCTTAAATAAAGGAATAAACACATTATTTTCACATACATTTTGTTTATTCCTTATTGCTATGTGGTAGCGCCAACGAATACTACCAACCCTTACTTTGCTCGTGGATGTCGTAAAAGACGACTAAGAGCCTTATAAGGACCTGGGCCAACAACTGATGCCGTTTGGTCAACAATTACATTCACAAGGAGGGTTGACGTCTGGCAGGCGGCCGATCATATCACTATTGCCAATAACTTTTACAATATGTACTATGAAAAAAGAGTACATATTGTATCGACCCCAAGTAATTGGGATAAGAGTA
Source organism: Lymantria monacha (assembly GCA_905163515.2). Taxonomy (NCBI): domain Eukaryota; kingdom Metazoa; phylum Arthropoda; class Insecta; order Lepidoptera; family Erebidae; genus Lymantria; species Lymantria monacha. The sequence goes on along the minus strand of LR991107.1, from coordinate 3,281,858 downwards.
AGAGAATGATGATGATTGTGTTTATTCCTTACAGGAGCGCCTTTTGATTTCTTTTTATCTTTTAAGTTTTTAAGGTATTTTGATCTCCGATTTAAGCTTCAAACGGTTTTTTTTTTTCATTTGATTATAACTTATGCGGAAACAAGTATTTTAGCGTTTATATGCGAACAATAAGTCGTAAATGGAGCGGTTAGTTGTTTTTGTAAATTATTGTTTAGCCTTAAGGTCAGCACGTCACGGCTGAAACGCTTTTTACTTATATTTTCAGTACGGTTTGTATATTCAAGGATGATTCTTTAATTTCATCTGTTTGTTCCAAGTTATTGTAATCTTATTTTAGTTATAGTCAAGGCTTGTAACGGAGAGCCGACTTTAGTTGACAAATAGTTTTAAGTTTAATCAACAATAGCGAAGTAAATTATAGATTCAGTGTTACATGTATTTGTACGGGTGAAAAAAGAACATGACTAGGCTAGCCTGGTATTTTTTGCTGAATTATGATTTTCGGCAAATATATTAGATATTAAAGATTTATGACGCAGTTTTGGAGTATTTAGATACAAATTATATTGTAATGATGTATGGATATTTTTATATACTATCGTTATAAGTAGGATATGAACAAGTTTACTTAAATAAAAGAAAAGTCGGTTGATTGCCTGTAAAATTGATGACAATTTGCATACTTTTATGAATTGAACAAATATAAACAATGGAAACCACATTAACTTTTCACTTCAGTTTATAAATAGTTGACTTAACAGTTCACGTCAAATTCTTAAAATGCAAGAACGCTTAGGCCGATCGTGCCTCTCTATTGCTTGTTCCGCGCTCTCGCTTACACGCTCGCCTCAGGTGGCACATGACACTGTTTCGTGCGTGCAACCGGCGTTCATCATAAGATGTTATAACATCAATAAAATTATTATAATAGTGGTAGGACCACGCTGTTGACAGTTATCTGTCTACAGCCGCGGGCTGGTCCGTCCGGGGTAGTACCACACTCACACAGAAGATCGACGTCTGAGTAATGGCAATGTGCTATTGCGCTTCGTTTAGTTAGCGAGAGAGCCGGCAGCTCAACTGGGTGGGTATGGGATTGTAATGAAGGGCAGCGGTCTAGCTATATCCTTGGTATAGCTAAGGTCCATGGGCAGCAGTAACACTTACCATCAGGTGTGCTGCTTGCTCGTTTTCCACCATAAGCAATGGAAAATAAACAAAGATTTGACTTACAGGTCTTATTAAGCTATGAACTCATAAAAGTGCTTTTCTAGTATTATTAGCTGGCTACATCAATAGCTACAGTTTTGTCAATCGTTGCGTATCTGAAACTTATAGCAGTTGGCTAGGGAACTAAACACCTTGGCGACTGATATTGCGATCTGTCAGTCTCCTACGATAAGATAAGAAGAAATTATTTTGAAGATACTATATTACTCTGTATTCTGTATTCTATAGGACTGACACGGTTTCATTTTGCAATAGAAATAAATTGTCTTGATATTTACGATAAGTTTGATAGCAATAAAGAGGTTTTTTTTTTTTTTTTTTTTTTTTTTTTGTTTATTTTATACGATCCTCCCACGGATAAGAAAAGGGGTGATGAATTGTATTCTTCCTCCGTTCTTCTAATAAATAAGTTTCAGGATTATCTATAGAATTTATAACTTAGAGTATAACTTACACTTTTCAAGTACATAGATCTATAGTAGGTAAGTAGGCTGAAGCAATAGAATGACAATTACATTATCAAGTCCAACGCAATCTCTATATATGTATTACTATTGAAATGTCTGCCACAGATATGAAACGTTTAACCTGAAGTCAATAGACCAATGTCTGATAATCAATTGTTGGATAAATAGATAATACATGAATAATTATTGGGAAGAACCTTATATAAACTAAACTAATAAAGTTTTATTTATATTTTTATTACTATTTTTTTGGGCAACCAAAGGTTTTTTTTTTATATCGTAATCCTAATTATATCTGTAGGATTGAATGACTTGTGAGGACGATGCACCGACGATGAAAGCTGTCGATGCACCGACGATGAAAGCTGTCGGTGCACCGACGATGAAAGCTGTCGATGCACCGACGATGAAAGCTATCGGTGCATCGACATGAGAGGATAGCCGCGAGGTTAAACCGCCGGGTAGGCCACCGAAGACAAAGACTGGGTTCCGGTGGCCTGCTCGCTCGGTAGAGAGGTACATGTAGGGCGGGTCTATGGGGTCGCGCGCCACTTCTTTTGTCACCCCGGACGGATTTAGTGGGGTGTGACAACTCCATAGCCCGCCGCCAAAAAAAAAAAATAAAAAAAAGGATTGAATGACTTGTGTGAACGGTGACGTCGCCTTCGCAACTTTCTCACCGGAATTCTTGGGGATTTTCTTGAGTTTCTTCTCGAAGGCTACTCGCTTGATAGATTTAATGTTTCTTTATTATTTCTACATTTTTAGAATCTCAACAATGGCTACAGCGATTGCCATGAAATTTAGTATGCAAAAGGTTTTGAGAGTGATAAAAATCTATTTTTGTGGATGAATTTGTATATCTCGGATGTGGATTTAGCCGAGATGGAAGGTACACCACTGATATAGAGCGAAGAGTGAATGCGGGAAATAGAGTGAACGGAGCGTTGGGGCAACTTCTCGGCAGCCACCACCTCAGCCAGAAGGCACGTGTAGCAATACATAACGCAGTGCTTGTCCCAACATTACTGTATGGAAGCGAGAGTTGGGTATGCAGAAAAGAGTATGAAAGTAAAATTAATGCGGTCGAAATGCGATCTCTGCGGAAAATCTGTTGAGTTAGGCTGACCGACCGCATTCGTAACGACGACGTAAGAGAGCGAGTAGGTATGAAAGAGAATATTGGTGTAAAGATGCGAAAGGGAATGCTCCGATGGTTCGGACATGTGGAAAGAATGCCGAACGAACGTCTGGTTAAGAAGATATACAATGCGAAAGTGGAAGAAAGTGTCGTACACAAAATCAGCAATATCATTTTTTATTAATTGTTGTAGAGAATTGATTCGTTTTCTAATATTGGTTCCTCTTATATATAGGTCAGTTTAGTTTTATAACTATAATAAAAACTATCTGATATCATAATCAAATGTCACTCTGTTCTTCATATAGGTCGATATCGTTTGATATAATTTGTATTATGATGAATACCAATCTTTATGAAGACAAAACAAAACATTAACATTTTTATAATATTATGTTTTAATAATGTAATTAACTGAATCAAGTTATAAATTATTAAGATAATGAAATTTACTGTATAATTATATCGTGCTAACAACGCAATTATTATTTAAACGAAAGGCAACATCACCGCCACGGTGATACGCCTGTGACGTTCTTCTTTTTTATCGACAATCACTTGTCTTCTCCGCAAAAAAATAAATATATTGCTCCTAAATACTAAATTTCTTATTTTTTTTTTATAAAAATACACTTGACAATGCAATAAGTATAATATCCTCAAAAGTAGATTTTAATTACTAATATTTTTTACAAAATTAGTGTGACATAGTATACAAAAAGCGTGACGGAGGTGTTTTACATACAAATAAAGTGTGTCTCTCTATGACCACTAATGTAAACAAATTGCTCTCGTAAAAAAAAATCACATTAAAAGTTTCTATCTAAAAACATTTACTGAACTACTTGACCTTTGTTATTAAATTAATAAGAAGAAATAATTTTTAATGTTTCTATTATTAAATAAAAAAATATTTTATTGGCTGTCTCCTCACGTGTACGATTTTTGTTGCTTCCTTCTGTCACTCATTTCATGGTGCAAAATAATGTGCGTTAGCAATTTTGACCTTGGTCACTAGACAACAGAATAGCCCCACTCCAACCCGGACCCACGGTATGCGTCCCTACGCCCCGGAAATACCAGTCAGCCGCTCGCAAACAGTAAAAGGAGGTGCATGTGTTTATTTAGCGACCGCTCTGTCACGTAAGTTACTACTTCCAAATGTTATTGTAATTTCTGTGTTTTAATATTATTTTATTGATTCCTGATAAGTATTTCATATATGCCCAGTTTTATGCGTAAATTATAATTAGGAAAATGCTGAGAGTCTCGAACACTACTATTTTACACCTCTGTCACGAAGCACCTCTGTCACAAAAATGTGACGGAGTAGTATAACTTGTGACGAAGTGGTCATTTTTGCATGGAACTTACAGCCTTAGTTAATATTCATAATAGATCATTGTTCATTTTCTTATGTTGGTTATTATATCGTCGATTATTTTCTTAGTTTAAGGTGTTACCATCAGTTAAATGGAAAAATGGCATTATCTGCGGCTGAATGACAGCGACGGTGTCGTGAAAAAAGGAAACATAACCCTGAAATCGTTGCAGAAGTCAAACGTAAAGATTTAAAAAGATATCATGTTCGTAAAAAGTTGGTTAAAAATATGACACCAAAAGAGCATAAAAAATAAAGAGACAATGGCAGATTAGAAATAAGAAGAGAAGAGAACGACAGAAAGCTTTGCAGAACTTTTTGATGAACACTCCAGCTTCTACACCACCTCTTTCAAGTCCCAGAGTACTTCAATTAAGTCCTAGATCTCGTTCACTGACTCCACTCTCGTCTACTGCCAGTGCAAGCGGAAGAAAATAAGTTAGACGGGATAAATCACGACTTTTTAGAAAAATATTCCACTTTAAGTCCAAATACAAGAATTACTAAGAAAAGTACAGAAATACAAGAAAAGACTTCAGCAAAAGAAAAAGAAAGAAAATAAAGTGCATAATACAACCCATAGTGAAAAGGAAAATGAATATGGCGAAGAAGAAAACAGAAAATATACTATTTTATCCAATACCATTAAGAAACATTACAAGGACACAAAAGACCACAAAAAAAACGCTATATCAAAAGTATACTTGAAAACCGAACAATTCAACGTTCCGGACTAAAACTTTAGCTGGCTAAAGGAACCATGGGAATTAAGAGAGTGACGAAGTATAGTTCCGTCTTGCCAAAAAATACTATATTAAAACAAAAATTCATGATTTTTATCTCAGTTCTGTTGATAATACTGGAAAATTATTTAAATTGGTAGAATCTGATGTGTCGGATGTGATGTTTGAAAATTTGTTACAAATTATTCCACCTCCTAAGGTAGTTAAAAGAGGAAGACGCGTGTTTTACGAATACGATCAACCAATAGAAGTTTTTGAAAATAGAGGAAGTGAAAAGATATTGTGAAACTAAATTAATATCCACCAAAGAATGGATACCAATCAAAAGACTTATAGTAATATTTTAAGGAAATATTATAATTTGTTATTGTTTTCAAAAATTAAAAATTGTTATAAGGTTAACGCGGGTAAACATTATTTACCACTCCGTCACTTCGTTTACCACTTTGTCACTTTTTTGTCCCCCTTATAATTGAAGTTCAAAGTAATGTATGAATCACTTTATTGGTAATATTTACAAAAATAACGTGTTCTAGTATTACATGCTAAACAATAAAGGTGTTCACTAGATTTTCAAGTTACTTTATTGGGCGACTTTCATAATATTAAATAGTATTTTGTCTTAAAAATCAAAAATGTGACAGAGTGGTATTGGATATATATTCTTAAATGTTTATTTTAATAATTTCGTCCAATGGAGCTAGGTAAAAATAAATGTATATATTCTTGATAAGAAAGTAATAAGAAACTGAAGATCTGATTTTAAATGAGAAATAAAAAAAATAAACATTTCTGTGACTGAGGTGTTATTTTTTTGATACCATTCCTACTAAATTTGAAATAAAACAAAAATTACAAGTAATACTTCGATGCATTATATGTTTTTGAAATCTACAATAACGAGGCAATAATTTAAATCACATTTTACTAAACAAATCACATTTTTACTTTTTTAACAAATATAAAAATTTGCCGGTCAGATTGTTGATAAAAAAGAAGAATGTCCCGCCTACGTTTTAATTGTGTCATCGTTAACCCTTTTTTTTGTGTCTGTCTTTTAGCTGTTAGCCGCAGATGGCTATCACAGCTTAACCCGGACTATGGGTGAGCGCTGAAGGCTCTCAACCCGGTAAAAAATTTAAGTGACATCGCCCAAGGGCTCTTCCTGTGGAGAACGGACCTCGGCTTGGGGCGTCGCTGATAGCAAAGTAGGCACTCGTTTGAATTACTGACTATTTCGTTAATGTTAATATAAGTCTTATTATATACTAGTAAAGCCAGCCCAGTTGGATTTTTTATAGAAGTCGATATATCTTAGCGCCGCCTGGTGGCGAGTTATATCATTAGAGATAGCGTATAAATTATAAACCTCTGTGAAGATATAAATATATACCAATTTTCGTAATGATCGGTCAAATAGTTTCTGAGTTTAGTGATATCATATATACAATACATACATCCTCTTTTCACTTCCGTGTGGTGACGGAGTAAGAATACAATTCACCATTCCTTATCGTACCTACCCGTGGGTGATCATAAGAGGCGACTAAGGAATATAAAGCGCATGTAACATCTATGCCGGAGAAGGAAACCTTGAAACAAAACCCTATACCAACACGTCTGACCAGCGTGGTATAGTAGATCAATTTCCCTCCCATTATGGAGGAGGCTCGAGCCCAACCGTGGGACTTATATGAGCTGAGATGATGATGATGATAACATCCTCTTTTATATGTCTATAAATAGTCGGTTAATATAGTAATATTATTCCAAGAGAAAGAATACTCCAAATTAAACCCTATGCCAACCCGCTTGACTAGCGTGGTGTAGATCAATTTCTCTTACACTATGGCAAAGACTCGAGCCCAGCACTGAAATATTTGTGAGATGACATTTTTGATTGCGATACCTCCCCAAACGAGCCGTAGCCTTGATAGTTAGCATACAAAAACTGTTAGCAAAGTAGCCCTGGGTTACCATTTACACATTCAACCTTCACGCGTTTTTTTAATACAAGAATATTATGAAGATCTCATTAAAATCTCTCGGATATAAATTGTTCTAAATAAAATTGACATTCAACTTCTTCTTTCAAAAGAAACATCGACATTTCTATTGTCACAAGTAGATGACAAAGGTTCTAGTAGATTTGACCTTATCAATCATCGTCATTAACTCAGCTCATAAACGCCCCACTGTTGGACTCGGGCCTCCTCCAAACGCGAGGGAAATTAACCTACTACACCACGCTGGTCAGACGTGTTGGTATAGGGTTTCGTTTCGTGTTTTCCTTCTCTTATATAGATGTTATATGCATTTTATATTCCTTAGTCGTCTTTTACGATCACCCACAGGTAAGATAGGGGGTGGTGAATTGTATTCTTATTCCGTCACGGAGAACCTTATCAATCATCATTCTTCTACTCTTATCCCAATTACTTGGGGTCGATACAATATGTACTCTTCTTTCATAGTACATATTGTTAAAGTTATTGGCAATAGTTTTATGACCGGCCGCCTGCCAGACGTCAACCCTCATTGGGAATGTAATTGTTGACCAAATGGCATCAGATGGAGTTGGCTCAGGTCGTTATAATGCTCTTAGTAGTCTTTTACGACATCCACGAGCAAAGCAAGGGTTGGTAGTATTCGTAGCCGCTACCACACAGCTAACGGATAACCTTATCAATATAAACCTAAAAATATTTTTGTATTTCCGTCGAATTTATTTTTTTCTTTCATTATAATTGCGATAGACACTTTACAGAAATAAACTATTAATGTATAGTCACGTTGCAATAAGCGTTAAATGGTTTATCACGATACTATTGTAGTAACGTAAATACTATACGAGATACGTAACTATACGTAGTGGGGGTATGTATATATATAACTAGCATCTACCCGCGGCTTCGCCCGCGTTAAAGGTTACTTTCCTAAAGTTTTTTATCTCCTATTTTTATTTTACCCCTTAAGGGTAATTTTTTTTACAAAATTTTAATATCATATTTATTTATACATATCTAATTAATAGCCTAAAAATAAGTTTCAAGCTTCTGGCTTTAAAAGTGACGATATTTCTTTACATCTTTTCATCCACCTTTACAATCCTTTTTTGGCATTATAAAGTAAAGCTTATGTCTTTTATCAGGCTCTAGACTATCTGTGTACCAAATTTCATTTAGATCGGTTCAGTAGTTTTGGGGTGAAAGAGCGACAGACAGACAGAGTTACTTTCGCATTTATAATATTAGTAAGGATTTTAGTTATGTAGTATAGATTTTAAAGTGAATCTTATCATAGGATGACTTAGAATGATTTTTTAAAGAGTGTTTTCTCTGCCTACCCTGCAAGGGGTATGGCGTGATGATATGTATGTATGTACTAAAGAAATAATCCTTGTATTGCAGGGGAATTTCCAAATATATAGTTAACGCAGAACAAATTATACCTAGACTCCAGTAGGTACATCAGTTTGTAGATTGTACTAAGTATGGTCCAAGGGAGGACATTACCTGGATAAAAATTAGTAATTTTTATCCAAGCAATGTGCTCTTTTGGGATAATAGTTCAATTTTGGAAAAAATACTTTTTTTCGTAACGACGACGTAAGAGAGCGAGTAAGTATGAAAGAGAGTATTGGTGTAAAGATGCGAAAAAAGGGAATGCTCCGATGGTTCGGACATGTGGAAAGAATGCCGAACGAACCTCTGGTTAAGAAGATATACAATGCGAAAGTGAAATGATGTAGGTACTGGGGGAGACCGAGACTAACCTACCTAGACCAGATCGGTCATGTACTAAAGAAAGGTGGAGTCAAGAGTCTCCGAAACCGGCGAGCGTGTATGAAGAGAATTATGAATGTTGAGGAAGCGAGTGAAGTATGCAAGGATAGAGTTCTCTGGCACTCTGTTCTCTCTGCCTACCCTGCAAGGGACATGGCGTGATGATATGTATGTATGTACTTTTTTTCAAATGGTAAAGGATAGATGATTAATTAAATTTTTATCTTTAATACAAAAGTATAACTTTTATCATGTGTATTTACAACACATCTTTTGTAGCGTTAAGGCCACTTGACAGTTTTCTATCTACAGCCACAGGCCGGAAAAAAATTAAAATTTATTCTAATTTGATAAAATCTGTAACCTTGTTTTTCTTAATACTTACGTAAATAAAAAAAAAGTTATCAAATAATCGTGACTCATAATATCGTTGAACCGCTTGTGCACGTGAAATTTTCTCTCTTATTGAAATGGAAAATTTAGTTGGCGACAGGCTTAACCGAACTCGTGTTATCTGATTGATATGAATACTTTAGTAGGACTGGTGATAATACAACAAGACAAATTTTATGTTATCAGTAGGGTTGACAACATTACTTATGTGATATAATCATATGAAAATAATAAAAAAAAACATTCCATTTTCGGCTCGTATTATATTTTCACGATTGGAACGGTATTCCAATAGGTGTGGGTTCGAGTCCCACGTGTGACATTAATTTTTCGGTCGTAATCAAGTATTTATAAATAATCAAGCATGTTAAATGTTAAATTTCAGTAATTAAAAATATATATATTATTTTATAACAAAAATGACTTACATTATTTTGGAAAAGAGCTAATACAGCCATCATTAAAAACCATCTCAAAGAAACTCGCTTTTACGTAAAATAAATCACATCAAAATCGGTTCATCGGTTCGAGAGCTACGACACCACACACATGTATATAGACAAGCGTAAAATTTATAACACCCTTCTTTTTGTATCGGAGTGAGCAAGGGCACTTGAGGTGTACTAAACAAATAAAAGAGGAATGGAAGAAAAGTTGCTTAGTTATGGGTTTTTTTTTTTTTTTTAAATTGACCATGTTAGAGGGATTTTTTATTGTTGTTTTTGAAATCAGGGAACTTATAATATAAATAACATTTTAGACAAATGTATTTTACGGCAATTCTCACGCGTTAGAGTCAATTATGTCGACGCTCAGGGGCAAGGTGCGCGTCGGAGGTTCGCAGACGCTGCTGTGCACTCGTCCTGATGATGAGCATCGAATATACTCGAAACCCGGGTTGACATAATTGACCTAACGCGTGAGTATTGTCGTAAAATACATTTGTCTAATAGGTATGTGTCAAACTCACGATAATATCAACACTAAAAGAAATAAACAATTGTTTTAAAAAGTTAAAAGGACCTTTTGAGTTTGAGTAAATTTTTCATATGAGATAATAAGGCTCTTTGACGTTTATTTTTTTTAAATTTAACCAAAACATATATTAATAATAAGAACTCTATATTTATGAAAAAAAAATAAAAACCACGAGCAATAGCGCCACGAAGAACTAGTTAAGGGAGTATAAGGGGATTAGACAAGAACTTTTCCTGGAAAACATCTAATATTAACGGCCATCGCCAACCCGACTCCTAAGCGTGGTGATTACGGTACTGTCCCCCGCTTTATGAGGAGGTCTATCCCAGCAGTGGACCAAATCAAATCAAATTATTTATTATGCATAAACCCCATTAGAGCACTTGCATATTGTCAATTCTATATTTTTATAAACTCAATTCAAATTAATCCACCACCAAATCGGCAAGCGGCCACAAACTAAGAAGATCCGGCATGAAATTCATTGATCCAATGAATGAAATAGTGAAGGCGAGATACCGAAGCGATTTTGTCAATATGTTAAGACACTGATGTATGGAATCTCACGCCACACTTATACCTCCCAGGACGGATTATGTGGTCCACCTTGCGAAGAAAAAAAAAAGAAAAAAAAAAAAGGACGGATTAGGTGAGGTGCGGTCCGATCGTAGTCAGCTAATAAAAAAATCTCAATCACCCTCATAGACTAGAACGATATCTAGCTATACGATAAATTAAACAATTTAATTTCAAACCAATCAACAATAATTTATAATCCATCATTACATCTCATTCGGTGCAATTTTCATATAAAGTATGATAGTTTACGATATTCGTTAGTTGACATAAACACCAATTCATTACCCATACGATAATAAAAAAGGTTTTTTTACAATGTTATGGTCTATGAACATCTCATTTGTATTTTTTTTTTTGGAGTTCACTTCTTAAGAATCGATTTTCATATAAGGCGCCCGGTATGAGAAAAATTTGAGGCGTAAAATCTAGTGATCGAATGACCTCGTTACGTTTTAGTGCGCAACCTATTCTGCGCACCTTTCACTTTCTGACTTGAGATAATACTTCACTGAACAGTTTTAATAAATGTAAATATATATATGTATATATATATATGGATCTGGAGAGAGCATTTGACACGGTTGTACGAAAGGAACTTTGGGACATTTTACCGGAGTATGGTATTAACGGTAAACTGCTGCAGGCTGTGCAATCCAGTTACATGGGCTGTAGAGCCTGTGTTCGGCTGGATGATGGAATGTCGCCTTGGTTTGACGTCAATATCGGCGTTAAGCAGGGCTGCGTTCTATCAGCCAGGCTGTTTATCATATATCTGGATAAATGTCTCCAAAGGTTGAACGATATGAATGTGGGAGTCCAGATGGGTGACTTAGTGGTCTCTGCTCTGCTTTATGCAGATGATGCAGTCCTGCTGGCACAGTCAGCGACTGACCTGCAGACCCTAGTCGACACAATGACAGAAGATTGTAAGAAAAGGGGTCTACGCGTGAATGTGAGCAAAACCAAAATAATGGTCTTTGAAAGAGATGAAGCCAGAACAGATGTAAGCGTAACAATAGGTAATGATGTACTAGAGCAAGTGGATGAATTTGTATATCTTGGATGTGGATTTAGCCGAGATGGACGGTACACCACTGATATAGAGCGAAGAGTGAATGCGGGAAATAGAGTGAACGGAGCGTTGGGGCAACTTCTCGGCAGCCACCACCTCAGCCAGAAGGCACGTGTAGCAATACATAACGCAGTGCTTGTCCCAACATTACTGTATGGAAGCGAGAGTTGGGTATGCAGAAAAGAGTATGAAAGTAAAATTAATGCGGTCGAAATGCGATCTCTTCGGAAAATCTGTGGAGTTAGGCTGACCGACCGCATTCGTAACGACGACGTAAGAGAGCGAGTAGGTATGAAAGAGAGTATTGGTGTAAAGATGCGAAAGGGAATGCTCCGATGGTTCGGACATGTGGAAAGAATGCCGAACGAACGTCTGGTTAAGAAGATATACAATGCGAAAGTGGAAGGATGTAGGTACCGAGGGAGACCGAGACTAACCTACCTAGACCAGATCGGTCAGGTACTGAAGGAAGGTGGAGTCAAGAGTCTTCGAAACCGGCGAGCGTGTATGAAGAGAATTATGAATGTTGAGGAAGCGAGTGAAGTATGCAGAGATAGAGTTCTCTGGCACTCTGTTCTCTCTGCCTACCCTGCAAGGGATATGGCGTGATGATATGTATGTGTGTATGTATGTATGTGTATATATATATATATATTATTTTTAGTCAAATGAGCTTATTTGCGCCTGTTTTGATAATCGTACTTAAGGAGTAAACTCCACGTCGGAGTCGTGCGTCGGAGCTGACACACACACTTTTTTTTATAACAACCTAAAAGCTTTTTGATTCTAACAATATATTGTAATGAAACTATCAAATTATCGTGTTGTGTACCAATATTGTCCAATATATGTAAGAATCCTTGATTTCATCACATACGACAAGGAGACATACAAATTGATATAACACGATTCAGTCAGCAACTGCCGCTAACCGGCATAGCTCACGATATTCATGATTTTTGCATTTATACAATACTTAAACATACAAAGTTTCACTATTTTTATGTTACATCAAGAATTTACTAAACGATAGGTCGCGTAATTTACTCTTTTGTTTTCTTTAACTTTCTCTCTTGAAGATCCTACTGGGTCATGGAAAAACATGACTCTTTAATTTAATTGTAGCTGTTTTTTTATTATATTCTCTCTCTTTACGCTCGGCAACTTGAATGTGGGGTAGCCAAATTCCAAATTTTAACCTAAAATAATCTTTTTTATTGTTTATGGTGGCAAACGAGCAAGCAGCACATCTGATGGTATGAGTTACTGGTGCTCTTGGATCTTTTGCAATACCTCTGCCTACTAACTACTAATTTCTAGAATATCAACAACGTTCAATTCAATTGGAAGTGAAGTGGATCTCTTTAATGATTCACTTCATAAATATAAAAAGAGAGTGTTGTCATCACTGAATTCCATTTAACTCTTTCAAATACTTCAATTATATTAACAATTTCAATGTTCTTTTTTTCTTTCTTTTTTCTTTTTTTATAATGAAGAATCAGGATTTATTTTGTTTCTTTCTTTTTTATAGTTTGTTTCCGTAATTTGTTGCCATTTCTGTGCATGCTGTGGTAGCTTAAGAATTGAGCATTTAGTTTAATTTTATGTTGTATTTATATTTTAATATCTACAATGTATCAATTACTAGCTGTCCTAAAATGAATAAATAAATAAATATACTAACCAAAATTCACCCAAAAAATTGTGCTTCCGGCTCTGCCGCTCACTGAGTACGTTACAGTACATTGTTACTGATCTAACGTCGATTTTCTGCGAGAATGTACTCTTACTCCAGATGAACTAGCCCTCCTCTTCGGCTGTAGAGAGAAAATTGTCAGCAGTGTACCACTACTACATTACCACATTCTTAAACATTAGCATCCCTAAAAAGAATAGTAAATTGCCACGTTCGGCATTCCGGTTGATGATTACAGCTGATGTTATACGTTGCTCAAGACAGTTATTGTCCATTCGTCCCATAGCTTTTTTTATTGACACACCCATGGAAAATTAAGGGGTAGATTCATTGTATATAAAAAAAACCGGAGGTGTCAAGGGACACCCGGATGGAACGAAGTTCTATTTTAATTATATATTTTTTTTCTGCCTTAAGCGATTTTTATCGTTATATTTTAGCCAATTTGCATAATATCTTTATAAATTATAGCCTATGTGTTATTCTGATGTGCAAGCTATATTACTATAAATTTCATCAAAATCCATTCAGTAGTTTTTACGTGAAAGAGCAACAAACATGTTCACATCCATACATTATTACAAACTTTCACGTTTATAATATTAATAATAGGATATACAATTCCACTAGACTACCAAAACTTTTCGGCCCCGAGCTCGAACGCGAGCCGGCCACGCGGCCCGGTCACGGGCGAAATTAATTTCGTTGCGCATTATTTTGATTTTGCTATATCTCTTAAGGTATTGATTTAATTTGCATGGTCTGAAGGAGAAACATTATCTTCATGAAATGCTCAAGCCAACTAATGTATTTAAAATGATAAGGATTAATACAGTATTTGTGTAAATAGCTTTTCAATTACCGTTTTATAATAGAAGATTTTTTAAAGTATTAAAATGGATATAGTATGTTATCCTTAAGAGATAGATATATACCATCGCGGACTTTTTTGTAGGCCTTTTTAAGCTGTATAATACTGTAGTACTTTATTTTGATCTATTTCGTAGGGTTCAGCCAGCGTTTGCAATGTAAGCGCAAAATAATGTGTTTATTTACGACATCACATTAGAAACCTCTAAAATTATCAGTGTTTCTCTAGTACATTATGCATATATTATACATATAAACCTTCCTTTTGAATCACTCTATCTATAAAAAAAATCGTCGCGACACCACACTGTTCAATGCGAAATAGAAATGAAAATATCTGGCTTGCTTTCTATAAGAGAACCGACGAGCGACGCCGCACAGCTTACAATAGCTTACTATAGCAAAAAGCGTCGTGACAACTTTTCGTAAGAATTTTTTCCGTCTAGCCCCCTTTCACAACGCGCGATAAGGAACTTCGTTCCAAAAGATATATCATATTTTGTATATTTAGTTACCTCTGAATGTTTGATGAAGTCCATTGCTTTTTCTCGTGAATTATCTAATAATTTAAACAGTGATTATAAATCTTGTATTTTTAATAGCTATCCGATTCAATGCCAGTTTTCAAGCGAAGGTTGACCATATAGAATAGACACTGACTTGGAACCTAAATTATAAAAAATGATTTCGTTATTTTTATTATTATATGTATCTTTTTTTTAATTGCTTATGGTGGCAAACAAACAAGCAGCACAACTAATGGTAAGTGTCACTGCCGCCCATGGACCTTTGCAATACCAAGGGTATAGCTTAGGCCGTTGCCTGCCAATAAAAACCAGAAACCCACCCAATTGGGCTTCCCGCTCTCTCGCTCACCGAACGAAGCGCAATAGTGCATTGCCATTACTCAGACGTCGATCTTCTGCTCTGTGTGGTACTACCCCAAACGGACCTGCCCGCGGCTGTAGACAGAGAACTGTCAACAGCGTTGTCCTACCACTATAAAATCTTATTTGAATATACTATAATATGAGCGTCCTTACCAAACTGCAAAATGTAATGTTAAGGATAAAATAGCTTAGATAAGTAATCTCTTAATTCTTTAATTCTGATTTTATTATCTTAATTCTAATTTTATCGTGTTTGTATTTGATTTTTACTTGCCCCGATGTTTTGAATATAATCCTTCTGTCACCGCGAATGCTCAGGTGTTTAAAATGTTGGCAAAATAAGAATCCAATACAAACGCGATATAATTCATGAAAAAATATTTTATTTGAAATATCAATGATTTTTATGATTTTACGTGTTTATTATACGTGTAAACATTATATTCCTTTATGATTAATCGTAAGAACTATCTATGGGATAATCGGGAATCGAAATATATAGGACCGGATTAAACTTAAGAATAAAGGGCACAAGTAACCCGCATCGGCTGGAGAATGTGAAAACTTTATTGGAAATTACACCCTTTGATCAGCTTAAAAAGAACTGATGATCTTCAAACAGTTGTAAAAGAGTGCTATTTGGCGAGCTATGTTCTGGACACACCCCCCCCCACCTTTCCGTCCGGGGCTACGGAGGTGTAGAGCGGCCCCATAACCCACCATGTTCCCTTGTCGGCCGACCACTGGTTCCAATTCTTTCCCGTCGATATGTAAAGGGTTCCTAGAATTGTATTGCCTAGGGCTCTATCCTAGTAACCAGTGGCCCGCTCGCACGGTGAAGAGAGGTGTTTGCAGGTTGGATCTATGAGGTTGCGCGCCGCCTCTTCGGTCGCCCTGATTTGGCGAGGCGCGACTACGTCCATAGTCCACCGCAAAAAAAAAAAAGGGTTCCATCCTAGTATATCCGCTTCTGGAGCAATAAATAGATTTTTATGATTTAATTATGTTTTATAATACCAACGATTCGAAAACTTTTAAGCATTCATGGTCACGGGAGGACAAGGTAATATCATCCAACAAGTTTATTACAGACATTTTTTATCTACTTACAAAATTAGTTATTAATTTTGACCTACATTTTTAATACTTATTTTTTAAATGCCAGTCCAAAAAGTAATAATTCTGGGTAGGTACATAAAAAAATGATAATGTCTTTAGTCACTTTACTTCACATTACATTTGACTATCGAAGACAAGGATTCAACGCTCCTTAGGAATGTACTCGTAATTAACCCCGTAGACCCGCCCTACAACATACCTTTCGACGCCGTACGGGTGGGTCACTGGGACGCGTTCTTTTCTTCAGTGACCCATCCGGCGGTCTTAGTCGTGTTTTTGGACACCCATGCAGGAGTTGGTAGTATTCGAAGCCGCTATCCCCACAGCCAGTAATATATTTTTTAAATAGATATCTTTATTTTAAATATCATTCATTAATCATGTTTGCGACTGGGAAAGGAAATATTAACGCACGTAGAGGGCCGCCCTAGGCCCTGTAGGGACGTCGCTTTAAAGAGTTCGATGGTAGACTGGCCGGCATAAAAGAGTAAATTCTATGTAAATTTAATTAGGTGGTGACGGAGTAAGAATACAATTTACAACCTCCTTTCTTACCCGTGTGTGATCGTAAAGGGACGTAGCATAAGGAAAACTCGAAATAAAATGAATCAACACTGATCAGAATCAGCGTGGTATAGTAGATCAACCCCCTTCCAATGTGAAGAAGGCTCGAGCACAGGAGTTGGACATATATGAGCTGAAACGATGATGATGATGAAACGGTTGTAGAAGATGATAATTATAGTAACTAATTCATTAGTTACAAATGTGTCCTTAACCTTATAATTGATTATATTTAGTAATTTTGTTTTACATACAAGGTCTTCAGTTATGCTGAACCGTATTAGTGGGTCTCGGTACGCTTAAGGTCACCTTTGCTTAATTATATTTCATTTGGAGGACCTAGCAAGTTATGTGATTTGTCGCTCGCCTAACTCGATATAATTCGCCGGCTCGATTTTGTCGCTTACGTGTCGCATCTTCTCTCTTTTCCTGTTCATATACTTGTTTTTTATTGTGTTATTTTAGGCTACCGCCGTTTTTTTTTTGCGGTTGACTATGGACCTGGTTGCGCCCCGCCAAATCGGTCCGGGGCGACGGAAGTAGACCCACCTTGCAAACACTTCGCCGTACGAGCGGGCCACCGGTACCCGATCTTACCCGAGGTTACCGCCCTGAGATGTGGGCAGTATCCCACGGTTGATTAAACTTGTATTTTGTACAAGCTAAGTCGTCTCAGTGTGACATACTGCTTCGATCTGTTTTTTTTATTTTGGCAGAGCAAGCCTTTACCTTGTTTTCTGTTCTATTGCTTTGCTCTCCATTTACTATTTGGCTGCCTCGGACATCCATCAATCAGTCTATCAACGTTCATTGCAGACCAAAAGTTTACCGACGGAGGTAGAATAATACCATAATCGCGACAGCGTTCGCACTCCATAATATAGAGAAAAAGACTTCTTCGCGTGGTGTCGAAGAAAGAATGAAATTCACCACCTCCGTAAATATTATAAAAGACGACTGACGGATGTAATACGCATATAACATCTGTACAAGAGAAAGAAAACTCGAAATAAAACCCTAACATATCATCTCATCTGACTGGCTTATTTTATAATTTTCCAATTGTCTATTGCCTTGATTAGGGGACGTCCATTAATCACGTGATCATTTTTTTAGCATTTGTTAACCCTCCCCCTTGGTGATACGCGGTGAGATTTAAGACAAGAAAGTTTAGGACTTCGTGATTTTTGTTAAACCCCTCCCCTTCAAACCTCACGTGATTAAGGGACGGCCCCTTATTAGTAATTTCGCCGGTAAATTCATGCCATTCTACATAAATATTATGAAAATCTCGTCAAAATCTATCGGACTTAAAAGGCGATGACTAGAATCGACATAACTTTGGTCGCGATTAACGAATCGTTTTAATTTAACGTGCTAACGTCGCTTCTTGTACGCTAGCAATAGCAAATAACCCGCACAGTTGTATCGCGCGTTTAATATTCATGATTCGGATAAGGACGACTCATTAACGTGGCCAATTAAGCGCAATTTATTGTTCAGAAATTGTTATTTCTAGTTTAATATGTCTAACATCGACGACAAACGAAGGCGTAAATTTTGTTAAAAAGCAAGCAATTTCAATGAAAAGATATATTCAAATTACTGAAATTGTTAGCATTTAATATGCTTAATTATTTATAAATACCCGATTACGAAACGAAAACGAAATTTGCATGTCCTAAAATAGTTCACGATGGTGTAAGTGGTAGCACGGTTGGGCCGGATTCCCAATAGGTGCGGGTTCGAACCCCGCTTGTGACATCATTTTTCGTTTCGTAATTGGGTATTTATAAAGAAAAGATAAATTTTTACGTAATAGCTTTCTTATTATTTCTTTAAAGAACCTTTTATTAAGGAATAAATCATTGTGTTGGACACTACAAACTTAAAATTGACGGACATAAATTACACCCAGACTCAAAAGTACTACTCACGTGTGGATCACACAAAGTATTGTCCAGAGAATCGCACCCACGACACTGACATAGGTAGGTTGGTATTTTAACTACTACACCACGTCTGTGCAAACAGATTGGATTAATATACTTTTAAACGTTGTATATTTAAATTGCGTTAATTTTATAATATATTAGTTTATATCTATGTATTCTTATTGCAAAACCGTTTACTTGTGTAATTAAAAGGTAGTTATTTTAATTAAGATTATTTTAAATAATTTTCATTTAAAACTATTTTATTTCGTATTTTATGGATTAAAGAGGCGGCAGAGCGCAGAAATTTCACTAAAGACAGGTAGCCTGTCCACGTCACGATAAAGAGATACCTTCCATCGTCCCCGATGGATCGGACGGGATGTGACCCAAACCATACCTCGTCTCTACAATATAAACATTTGCAAGAAAGAAACTTCACAAATTCGGGTTGAGAGCCCTCAGCGCTCACCCACAGTCCGGGTAAAGTTGTCATACCCATCTGAGGCTAACAACTAAGATACACACGAAAAAAATTCAAACCAGGTCTGAAATGAGGATTGAGAGCTCTTTAAGCAATCAGCCCACTAGATCGTGAATGGCGATTGCCGCTCCTGGATCACATCAACACCAGGGCTACAGCCAAGTCGTTGTCTGCTATGAGAAAACAGTTCTACTAATACCTTGTTTAAAGAAGGACATGTTTAGTTCTTTAATAGATGTTTCACATCAAGAAACATACATTTGTTTGGCTCGTGTCAGCGCTAACGGTATCTAGGTTATCTCTGCCGTCGTCCGTCGACTATTATTTTGACTGAGCAAATAGGTAACTTTCTGGTTGGCATCCATAGATAATATGACAATTTCTTTTTCTTTGAAATAAAAACTACTTTTTATGTACTACATACATGTGTTCTGTGGTGCTTTTCGTGTGGTGTTGGAGTAAGAATACAATTTAGTGAATTGTATTCTTGATGAGGTGTAATCACCATACTTAGCATGTGTCTTGAGTTTCACAGAAAAATCGCTCTTCTGCAAATAAGTAAAAAAGAAAAATTATACAAATAATTAGAAAAAAATATTAAAAAGTCCTTTAAATCGTTTAGCATCACTTAGTGGGTCCGATTTCCAATCTAAACCATTCTTAAATCCATCATACCACATAAAAATATATCATCAAAATCCGTTCAGTAATTCTCTCGTTTAGAGGTGACAGGTCGGCCACCGAAGACAAGATCGGGTACCGGTGGCCCGCTCGCACGGCGAAAAGAGGTGTTTGCAGGGTGGGTGCATGGGGTTGCGCGCCGCCTCCTTTGTTGCCCCGGATGGATTTGTCGGGGCGCAACCACATACATGGTCCACCATGCGGAAAAAAAAAAAAAGAAGAGTGACAGGTTAAGAATATAAATGTCCTTTGCCGTTTTTTTGGCAGGCTTTGGTTTGAACACACGCCGTCCATTCCGTCCGGAGTGACGAAAGAGCGGCGGGTGGCTACATAACCCACCTTATTTTCTCTCCATCGTTATTGAGCTGGCCACTGGTACCAAGTTCTTGAGATCTGTGACCAGCACGGCGAACCCGCCGCGCCCTTTTGGGTGCATTAATTTACCTTGAAAGAATCAGCTAAAGGTGATCCTCTTCTAGGAAATTCCTTTGAAGTATTTTAGGTGATCCTAAAAAATGTTCTGAAGGAATTTCCTAGAAAATTTAACACCGGACGTCGATAGGCTAATGATATATTTAATTAAAAGATATATCACAAAATATTATTAGATACGTCTGTAAATATTTGTCAACTGGACAATGTAAATAATCTTACAAAGATGGCCTTGATTAAATAAAATATAGCCGAGACTAACATATTAACACTTCGTTAGCTCCAGATCTAAAAGTATAAATCAATGAAAATATTTAAAAATCAAACGGCCTTCAAATATATAGGATTTTCACGACACGAACAATCGCATTAACATCAGCCAAACTATACGTAAAATAAATCGTGATTATACTAAGTGTAAACTATTTTTAACTCATTTTAATCCCATCTACACTGAGACAATATTTAATATTATTAATACTAATAAGATGATATACATTGCGAAAGTGGAAGGATGTAGGTACCTACCGGGGGCGACCGAGACTAACTTACCTAGACCAATTTGGTCACATACTGAAGGAAGGTGGAGTCAAGAGTGTCCGAAACCGGCGAGCGTGTATGAAGAGAATTATGAATGTTGAGGAAGCGAGTGAAGTATGCAAGGATTGAGTTCTCTGGCACTCTGTTCTCTCTGCCTACCCTGCATGGGATATGGCGTGATGATATGTATGTATGTATGCATAATCTCATATATTTTTTTTCGATTTGATTATTTTACAATTACATACATATTTTGATGAGAGGAGTAAGGAAATTGACTTCAATATTTTTGACCTACATTTTTGTATAATACTTATTAATACATACATACATACATACATACATATCATGACGCCATATCCCTTGCAGGGTAGGCAGAGAGAACAGAGTGCCAGAGAACTCTATCTCTGCATACTTCACTCGCTTCCTCAACATTCATAATTCTCTTCATACACGCTCGCCGGTTTCGGAGACTCTTGACTCCACCTTCCTTCAGTACATGACTGATCTGGTCTAGGTAGGTTAGTCTCGGTCTCCCTCGATACCTACATCCTTCCACTTTCGCATTGTATATCTTCTTAACCAGGCGTTCGTTCGGCATTCTTTCCACATGTCCGAACCATCGGAGCATTCCCTTTCGCATCTTTACACCAATACTCTCTTTCATACCTACTCGCTCTCTTACGTCGTCGTTACGAATGCGGTCGGTCAGCCTAACTCCACAGATTTTTCGCAGAGATCGCATTTCGACCGCATTAATTTTACTATCATACTCTTTTCTGCATACCCAACTCTCGCTTCCATACAGTAATGTTGGGACAAGCACTGCGTTATGTATTGCTACACGTGCCTTCTGGCTGAGGTGGTGGCTGCCGAAAAGTTGCCCCAACGCTCCGTTCACTCTATTTCCCGCATTCACTCTTCGCTCTATATCAGTGGTGTACCTTCCATCTCGGCTAAATCCACATTCAAGATATACAAATTCATCCACTTGCTCTAGTACATCATTACCTATTGTTACTCTTACATCTGTTCTGGTTTTATCTCTTTCAAAGACCATTATTTTGGTTTTGCTCACATTCACGCGTAGACCCCTTTTCTTACTTACTTATTAATTGCCATATTAATTGCTTATAACGACCTGAACGAACTCCATCTGCTGCTGTTTGGTCAACAATTGCATTCCCAAGGAGGGTTGACGTCTGGCAGACGGCCGGTCATAAAACTATTGCGAATAACTTTTACAATATGTACTATGAAAGAAGAGTACATATTGTATCGACCCCAAGCAATTGGGATAACAGTAGGAGAATGATGATGATGATGAATTGCCAACAGAAAAAATATTTAATACGTGTAGCCCTTAAGTAAATATCCCAAAACTAAATTAAAAAAGATTATAATTAGATAAATACCGCTTCAATAGTCAAGCACTGTCTACCATTTCCACAACTAAAAGTGTTATTTTTTCAGACTGTACAAGTGTACACTGTATTGGCTATGAGCCGCTATCATAATAAAAAATTAATTCACATCTTTATGATAGACAAAGATGAGATATACTATATATTAAAATACCATACCACCTATACGTTGCCTCCACAGCTAAAAGATAAAATGCGAACGAAAAAAAGAATTCCTTACGTTCCTTCATACGTGTTTTTTTTTTCGTGAGAACACTTTTATATGTACGCTTTTAATGACAGAGTATGATGGATACAACTCCGACGTTGCTAAAAACACTTACTCTTAACGCAGCTTCTTGCATCTAAGTGTAAAACAGAGCTTAGGAATAAACTTGCCAAAAAATATTATTTACAAAAACAACTATGAGGACATAGTTAAAACGCTTTATAATTATTTATAGCGACTGAACAGTCGGACCGTACGTCCGCGACTGATGATACCTGCACATTATCACGACGTGAACTTTATTTTTTTTTTTTATGCGATAATGGCGTACGGTAATCAGTCCTTCTCCGGTTTTAACCGTGGCCTGACGTAGCGCTTCACCAAGTAGTGTTGTGATTGTAAAAACGCGAGTGTTTATCGGTACCGTAGCGAATCGAGGCGCTCGTTATAATTCATCTATACAGTGATGTATGACTATTTGATGCTACTGCTTTTGTAAATAAATAAAAAAAATCGTTTTCAAATACTTAAATATATTCAGTTGAATATTTCATAAATTTGAAGACGAAATGGTGTACGGTGAGGATAATAGCGAAAAATTTTCGTCACAAATTATTTTAAGGATTCTGCGCAGTTGAATTTATTGTATTATTAAGAATATTATTAGCGTAAATAAATACTTATATATTATTTATAAAGTACAGACTTGTTTAGAATATATTCCGGCCATCTTAAGCGTCTTATCGTTGGAAGTTCGATAATATTTATATATTTAAGCAGATAAACATTTAACTTTTAAATTTGTCTTGTAGCCGAATATCGTAGTTCACTGAAAAGTGTTGTTAGTTTTATCTTAAGATTTGTTTTAATAATATCTTATGTTTATGCGAGTGTTACACATTTGAAATAAAACTATTTTTTTCGGATTCTATCGCGTTTGTGTTTGATTTTTAATTTACCAACGTTTCGAACACTTTAAGCGTTCATGGTCACGGGAGGACTTTTTAGATTAGTTTATCTTTTAGTGAACTTTTAAAAAAATATTCAATCGAAGGCTGTTTGAGTCTGGACTCAAAAGTCAATAGCTTCGCTCGTCCTCATAGCACGCCGTCCCGGGCCATCAATTAAATAACGAAATATGAATTATTATTAGTCCCATCACTCCTTGGGGTAATAAAGGCAGATTATAAAAATAAATATATTTTTTAAAATAGTATTTTATAATAAATTAGATAATATTATATTCGGTGAATTGGTAAAAAATATGTGAGATTTGTGGCTAAGAAATTTTGGAATTAGAAACTAGTATAAGAACCATGTCTGGGACTGATGGACCGCAATGAGCTTTCCTGCTTTTTCATGATATTAAGACTTAGATAGGTTTATGTAAGTGTATTACAATATAAACTACTTTTTAACCGACTTCAAAAAGGAGGAGGTCCTATGTTTTATTGAGAGTAAATTTGTGCGACTGTAGGAAATATGTGTGAATCATTTTAAGTTTTAATTTCTACAGTTTTTTTTTTGTTTTATTTAAAATTTGAAACGCAGTATGTGAATGCTTATATCATTATTGTTTAAACACAATAACATTAATTTTATTTTATTTGAGAAACAAACATCACGGTAATAGCTAGTGTTGAATATACCTATATGTAATTTTTTTACGTACGTATATGTGACTCAAATCTCTCTCTAAGCGGCTACACCGATATGATGATATTTTTCATGTGTTCCGGTAGATTAAAAATGTTGTAGATGAATAATTGGACACAATAGATGGCGTTGGGATTGATTTCATAAAATGGATTTCATGGAACACCAAGTGAACATAGAAAATGAATATTATGTTTTATGCAATTTGATTTGTGCGACATAAATAAAAGTTAAAAATATTTTTATGACCATGAACCTCATAAAAAAAAAATCAAAATATTTGCAAATTAAAAATCAAATAAAAACGCGATATAATTCCTAAATTTCATATGTAATATTCGTAAATCATTATTTTCTCTCTCTCACGCTTAGTACATACAGACAAAAAGCTCCACCAACGTCCGTATAAAAGCCAGGCTTAAATAATTATGTTTCTTCGCACGATTATTATTTAAATAAAAATGTGTTAAAGGACCTACAAGTCTTAAACATCGCAGTTATATAACAATCCATAAGTATGTCCAAAGTCGGAATACAGAAAAAAAAATGAGTATTACTTTTTATTAACCGTTATATGGCAACCTTCAAACACACAACAACTCGGTTCAATCAAAACGTAAACAAAACTAATTTACCACAGACGTAATACTACAATAAAAAAAAAGTTACTCGCGCGGCCATAAACTAGATGCGTTAACTAATAATGACGGTTAGCATTGTTGATGACTATTCGTTTGTGGTAGCACTGTAATAAGATAAGCGAACGTTATGTTATACATATTATACATACCGTTTAACTAAATAGTTTTTTTTTTCCGTGTGGTGACGAAGTAAGAATACAATTCACCACCACCTATCTTACCCGTGTGTTTTTTTTTATTGCTTATGGTGGCAAACGAGCAAGCAGCACACCTGATGGTAAGTGTCACTGTCGCCCATGGATCTTTGCATTACCAAGGGTATAGCTAGGCCGCTGCCTACCAATATAAATCCCAAACCCACTCAGTTGGGCTTCCGGCTCTCTCGCTCACCGAACGAATCACAACAGCACATTGCTATTGCTCAGACATCGATCTTCTGCGAGAGTGTGGTACTACCCCGGACGAACCGGCCCGCGGCTGTAGACAGAAAACTGTCAACAGCGTGGTCCTACCACTTTTACGACTAAGGGATATAAAACGCATATGACATCTATACGAGAGATGGAACACTCAAAACAAAATCCTATACCAACACGTCTGACCAGCGTGTTATAGT
Source organism: Lymantria monacha (assembly GCA_905163515.2). Classification (NCBI taxonomy): domain Eukaryota; kingdom Metazoa; phylum Arthropoda; class Insecta; order Lepidoptera; family Erebidae; genus Lymantria; species Lymantria monacha. The sequence goes on along the minus strand of LR991107.1, from coordinate 3,256,328 downwards.
AGGTCAATTACCCTCAATTATGGAGGAGGCCCGAGCCCAACAGTGGGACATATATGGGCTGAGATGATGATGATGAATAGTTTTTATTAAAGAAATGTTATATATTTATGAGAGAGCCGGGAGCTTAACTGGCTTGGTTTGGAGTTTGTATTGGTAGGCAGCGACCTAGCTATACCCTTGGTATTGTAAAGGTCCATGGGCGGCAGTGACACTTACCATCAGGTCTGCTGCTTGATCGTTTGCAACTATAAGCAATAAAAAATGCTTTTTAATCATTATCATCATTCAGCCCTTTGTCATACACTGCTGGACGTAGGCCTCCCTCATATTTCGCCACAAAGTGCGGTTTAGTGCCACCCGCATCCAACGACTCCCAGCAACCTTCACCAGGTCGTCGGTCCACCTGGTGGGAGTGCGACCAATACTGCGATGTCCGATACGTGGTCGCCACTCAAGAACCTTTTTAATAGTTTTCTCGTATTATACAACTCTCCAGGAATAGCTAACAATTTTAACTGATTAAAACAGGTTGATATCCTGACAGTTCTGGCTTTCATTGTTTCAGCAGTAAATATCCACGCTGTGTGATAGCGGCCACGAATATCACCAATCTTTACTTTGCCCTTGGATGTTTTGTTAAAAAAAATATTTTGGATGTTTTAAAAGACGATTTAGAATTTTATATCGATCCAGACCAACTCCGCTTGATGTCAACAATTACTTTCTTAAGAAGGGTTGACGTCATGCAGGCAGCCGGTCATAAAATTATTAATTATTTATTTAATTACTTTTTCAATATATATACTATAGTAGAGCAGTACATATTGCGTGGACCACAAATAGTTAGGATAAGAGCAGGAGAATGGTAAAATAATACGTTAAACTTAGGTAATTCCTTGCTAATAAAATATAGTTATTAATTTAAACTAATTGCTGTATCCAATCTGCTATTTTATTCTGCTATATAACCTGTTCACGTATATATATTTTTTTTAATTCAATTCATTAATGCAAAGGTAATTGAGTTATTGGTTTGCGTTGTTTTTTTAAAGACTTATAAATAATTCTTGTATTACTGCGAACTTTACAAACATTTTCATGGACACAAATTACACTCAAACTTGGAACAGTTTGTGGTAATCGCACAAAGTATGAACCTAATTTTTTTTTTGGGGTAGGTTACGGTCTGCGTTCTCCTTGCACAACTCCGTCCGGGGCGAAAGTAAGGCGTAAGCACGCACACCCGTAACCCACCCGTGGTACGTCGCCTTCGTCGTTGGGCCGACCACCGGAGCAAAGTATTATCCTGCGTAGAAGTCGAACCGTCATCTCGTTCTGGCTATATTTTTTTTTAATGAAATCAATATGAGTTTTTATTCGTCATTTATTTATCTCAATCAAAATGTTAAGAATATGATTAAGTTTATCAAATATTATCAAAACCTTTATCAATGTCGTTGATGTATATAAATTATGTCTCCTGACAACTACGCCGTAAGATATGCCTTTAGTTATTTTTTTCCGTGTTTGATATATAAAAATTAATGGTATCACAACACCTAGAGATAGATTTGTTGATCTAGTAGCTCACCGTGAGATTTTGAATTTTATTTTAAATTCATTTATTATATACTAGCGACCCGCCCTCGCTTCGCTTCGGTTACGCCATTTCTGTTGTGTAGTTTACTTTCGCTAGATAGAATTCCTTTCGGAGAAAGGTTTCCTTAAAATCCTAATTCATCTAACCTTTACAGGGCAGAAACAAAGTCCACATCAAATTTCAAGTCTGTAGGAGCTATATTTAAAAAATGTGATCTTTACACCCCATCAACCCTCCTTGCGGGTGGAATTTCGCAAAATCCGTTCTTAGCTGACGTTTACTCGGCGAAAGGAGTATTCCTATCAAATTCAAAGTCTGTAGACCTTATGGTTCCAGAGATATCGTGATGAGTGATATCGTGATAGGTGGAAATCATTTATATATACTCGTATATAGATAAACTTAGCGAGGGCACTTACATATTGTCATTTTTAACATTTGAAATAAAACTACTCTTACGGATCCTATCGTTTGTATTTAATTTTTAATTTCCCGACGTTTCGGAAATTTTACAGTGATCATGGTCGGGCTGAGGTCCTCCCGTGACCATGATCGCAATACAATACAATACAAACGCGATAGAATCTGTAAAAGTAGTTTTATTTCAAATGTGTAATACTCGCGTAAACATTAGAAGTCATTATTTTTAACATTTAAAATTAATCGAATAAACTACCACCGGATCGGAACGTAATCGCTACTGAAAGGATCTGGCAAGAAACTCAGTTGTCTATTATTATTATTTATTTACTGATTTTGGCTGAACCAGATCCCACAAGCAGCAACGGTTCACCAAACCAGATAGACCGTAGTAGACCAAACAATCAAGACGGAAATTTGTCTCAACATTTTGAAGACATACAAGACAATTATTTTTGAAGCTATCAGTTGGCTACTAAATAATCTTATTGTGTCAGGTTGCCTGTTTATCGAGAGTTATAAAATATGCCAGTAACGATATAACCTGTAATAATTGGTATGGTTTTCGATGTTTGACATCAGCCGGTCGTCCGGCGACGGCCCTTGTTTTTTTTTCTTTCACCTTGTGTTACTTCATGGTTGTCGCATAATCATCGCAGATAATTGATTGCGGCCTCTGCTGTATTTCGTTCCAATTGTGACGCGCAAAATATTCTACGTCATTTGGATACCCCTATTTTGTAATTTGTTAGTTTAAGTTATTAATTTGTTATTTTTTTAACGTCAGGCAGGCGGCCGGTCATAAAGGTTATTGCCAATAACTTTTGCAATATATATGATAGAACAAGAGTAGGTACTGCATCGACCACGAGTAATTGGGATAAGAGCAGGCGAATGACTTAATGTTATATTATAGTATTTACATATTTATCCGAAGATGCGAAAGGGCATGCTCCGATGGTTCGGACATATGGAAAGAATGCCGAACGAACGTCTGGTTAAGAAGATATACAATGCGAAAGTGGAAGGATGTAGGTACCGAGGGAGACCGAGACTAACCTACCTAGACCAGATCGGTCATGTACTGAAGGAAGGTGGAGTCAAGAGTCTCCGAAACCGGCGAGCGTGTATGAAGAGAATTATGAATGTTGAGGAAGCGAGTGAAGTATGCAGAGATAGAGTTCTCTGGCACTCTGTTCTCTCTGCCTACCCTGCAAGGGATATGGCGTGATGATATGTATGTATGTACATATTTATCCGTATGGTGACGGAGTAAGAATACTATTCACCATCCCCTATCTTGCCAGTAGGTGATCGTAAGAGACGAATAAGGGATATCAAACGCATATAACATCTATGCAAGAGAAGGAAAACTCGAAACAAAACCCTATACCAACTTGTTAATTTCACTCCCATTACGGAGGAGGCCCGAGCCGAACAGTGAGACATATATGGGCTGTGATGATGATGATGACGATGACCTATTTATCATGGTACTTAGATTACAAGATATCTCGATTGATCGAACAGTACATGCTAGTTTTAATGATACTTTATAAAAACAATGCGTTGTCATGAACTACAAGAGTTAGCACATAAATAGGAGGTAGTTGGCATGTAAATTAGGAGGAGTGGTAAAGTACACGAAAAGATTGCCATAACACCAAATGCGATCATCAATACATCGACCTAAACGCAGCGTTGAACTCTCTTGGAGAAGATTATGGATAATAAGCTAAAATACTATTTGTGGGTTGTTAAACTCGTACACGTCTCCACGCGGTAATGAGGATCCTTGATATTTAAATATCATTCATAATGTGTTGAGTAAAGCCCGCCCAGTAAATAGACATGCGCTTGAACACTTATTTGCATACATTCGTCTCGATATTGTCGACTTCGCGCTTCTTACGCTAATTAGTGGAAACTTTGACCGCATATACTTGTCTAGCCGAGAGAAGGATTCTTTCGTTAAATAACAAAACCTTAATATACAGGGTGGAAGGGGACCGCTTCCGAAAACTAAGACAGGTAACCCTACTAGTTCTACTTGTAATGAGAAAATTCGATTCGAATGATTTTTTTTTTCACAACGAATTTTAAGTTTTTTTCACATTCCATCGTATTAGGACAGTGCCATGTAATGATAATTCCATAAAAAATACGTAACTTTACTCAGATGAGAAAAGACGCAATTATATTTAAAACTTACTTATGTTCAAGAGTTGAACGTCCTCGCATGGTAAAAAAAAAATTTTTTTTTATCCGCATCGATTTTTTTTCTAGCCTATCATTACAAGTAGGACTATTAGGGTTATCTGTCTTTGTTTTCGGGAGCGATCCCCTTCCACCCTGTATAATCAATACTCATGTGGTGAGGTGACGGAGTAAGAATAAAATAGTCAACACCTTTTCCTTTCCCGTGGGTGATCGTAAAAAATAAAACTTCAAAAGAAGGTAAACTCGATATAAAACCCGATGCCAACCCCTCTAAGTTGGGTGGTATAATAGATCAATTTCCCTCCTATTAAGGCTGGAGCTCAACAGTGTATGTAGTAAATCGTAGTTGAAAATTGTTTTCAAAAATATGAATATCGTTCAAACAGCTAAAAGCTTAACATAGGTCCGAAGCTAACTCAATCTGATGCCGTTTGATTTAATAACTCTCTAGAGGAAAGTTGAAGTTAGGCAAGTGGTCAGTCATAACTATTGTCGAAACCTTTGCAATAGCTATAATAGAAGAAGTGAACGTACTTTTTTTTGGGACAGGTGTATTGTTATTTTTCCGTGCGGTGACGGTGTAAGAATACTATTCACCACCCCATACCCCACCCCACCTGTGGGTGATCGTACAAGACGACTAAGGTATATAAAACGCATATAACATCTATGCGAGAGAAGGAAAACTCGAAACAAAACCCTATACCAACACGTCTGACCAACGCGGTATAGTAGGTTAATTTCCCTCCCGTTACGGAGGAGGCCCGAGCCCAACAATGGGACATTTATGGACTGTGATGATGATTGTATTATTACTCCCCGTCCAATCCCTCCGAAGCGATGGAAGGAACGTAGCAAAATGTACGTATTGCGTCTACTCCAAGTAATTGGGATAAAAGCACGCTGATGTTGCATTTATTTTATTCGATTTCGCCCGTATCTCAAATTGTTTACTCTAACAGATTTTTTAAAGTAATTGTAAGAAATTTCTGATGCAATATATAATAAGATAATATTTATTTTAATTGCATCTAGTACTTGCACTATGTATAAACACTTGAATAAAGATATGCACCGTCATATTACAATGAATGCGACATAATATTTGTTTATCATTTATCATATGTAGGTTAAGTCGTCAAGGAAAAGGCAAATAATTGCAGAAATATAATTATGTTCTTTAATTTTGGAAATATTCTTCATTTAGGACTTTTGACAGTTTTCTGTCTACAGCTGCGGGCCGGTCTGTTCGGGGTAGTATCACATTTTCACTGTGCTGTGCGAGCCTAAATTGGGTGGATTTTGATTGGTAAGCAGCGGCCTTGCTGTACTTTGCTTGCAAAGGTCTATGGGCGGCAGTAAAACTTCCATCCATTCAGTCAATCCATTCAGTCAATCCATCAGGTGCACAGTTTGCTCATTTGCCACCATCAGCAATAAAAATATCCTTACTTTATGAATGTCTTTTAGACATATTACAGTTGCGGCACGCTATGATGATATATGAAATGACGATTTATTCTCGAAAAAAATATAGGTAATGAAATCTATGTTTTGCATTGCAAGTAGTACCGGATTAAAAAGGTTTAATAAAACAAAAATATAAATGCTATATAATAAAACAAAAATATAAAAGATCCTATGTGAGAGATAAATCGTATCGATCGTATAAATTTTTCATTTTTTTAAATTTTGAATTTCGTAAAACAAATGCCGAGTTGTGTGGTAAATAAGTACAACAATAATTATAATCTTATAAAAATAAAAAATAAATGTTTCGAGGGACCCTAATATATATATATATAGTTTAGAAATCAATGTAATAAATAAATTTTGGGTCCTAAAATAATATATTCGATAAATTTTATGACTAACTACACGTCACTATTGACAATAAAGAACAGCAATTTTCTCCTTCAAATGAAATTACTGTAAATACGAAACTTCATGAGTGGACAAACGTCAAAACGGAAAAACATACACACAAAAACATCATAGCGTGCCGGTAGTATAGTTACACATGTAAACCTTTTTTCCCATTCCAAAAAAAGTACACAAAGCCACTAAAGAAGATTTCACTTCAAAAAAAAATATCAACAAATCTTCATTGCGAAGTTTTCAAGCATACATTCAACAGAATGTCGTATTAAATTGTAATTCAAATCACTTATTACGGAATACGGATAAATCCTGCTGGGGCACTTATATTTTATCAAATTTGTTTTTAAATTACTTACTTTTATATAAAACTATATACATGTCTAATAAGTACTAGCTTCAGTGCGGTCTTAGCATTTTGAATGAGGTTATATTTTCTTTTAAATAAAATGTAATGAACTAGTTGGATTACCTTAGAAGCAATGAACTTCAAAATGAACAGTCAAGATAACTATAAAACCAGTTAGATTATACTGTTTTATGAAAAAAATGTGAACACATGTATTAATGTGTTCACATATATGAAATTGCTTTATTCTGGCAATTAAAATATGTGTATATATAGCCTATAATATGTATACATATATTATAGGCTATATATACACATATTTTAATTGCCAGAATAAAGCAATTTCATAGATCGCTCCGAAGCCCATTACCTTACACGTAAAAGGACTGCCCTTTTACTACCTCCAAATGATACCCCAATCATGGGTTTAACTACTAGAGTAGCCATCATTCCCTTTAACTATATTGAAGAAAATTTGGTCCGTGTGGTGACGGAGTAAGAATACAATTCACCACCCCCTATCTTAACCGTGGGTGATCGTAAGAGACGACTAAGCATTATAAAACGCATATAACATCTATGCAAGAGAAGAAAAACTTGAAACAAAACCCTATACCAACACGTCTGACTAACGCGGTATAGTAGATTAATTTCCATCCCATTTCGGAGAAGGCCCGAGTCCAAAAGTGGGACATATATAGGCTGTGATGATGGTGATATTGAAGGAAAAGGGCAGAGTAAACATATCTTAAAATTCAAAACACCCGGACAACATTTTGATAGATTCGCATACTAAAAATTTTAAATTACTTGAGAATCATATGCGGAATCCGAAAATACTGAGAGACGTTTAAAATTTAAAATATTGTAAACGTTGACAATTTGAACAATCGTCCAGGACGCCATTGTCTCTGGGTGACGCAATACCACAAGTATGTTGTGTGGTATGGCGCTTCTTGTTCGTAATTGTTGCTTTAATTGTTATATGTTGTTGTTATAATATCACTTAATTATTGTGAGCTTGCAGATCGCAGTTTATAGTTACTCATTTTTATTTTATTGGAGTTTACTCCTTAAGAATCGATTTTCATATAAGGCGCCTGGTATGAGAAAAATTTGAGGAGTAAAATCTAGTGATCGAATGACCTCCTTACGTTTTTGGTGCGCAACCTATTCTGAGCACCTTTCACTTTCTGACGTGAGATAATACTTCACTGAACAGTTTTAATAAATGTAAATAAAAAAATATATATTCTTTTTAGTCAAATGAGCTTTTTTTGCGCCTGTTTTGATAATCGTACTTAAGGAGTAAACTCCAGTCGTGCGTCGGAGCTGACACACACCTTTTTTTATTTTATTTTTGAAATAAAGTAGGTATCTTTAAGCGCGATTAAACGGTTAAGTGCGACAATACAACGGAAACGCGTTACGTCGCTGACGCGTTTATATACCTAGCATCCGTTTTCTTTATTAAATTAAAACTTTTAACACATTATGAGAATTAAATTTGATTTTTTTCAGATAGAAGTAATGTTTTGACTTTCATTAAAAAATATAAATCGTTTATGATTTACTGTAATTTGTATGAGTTGCCCGACTAGAAATTTTTTCCTCTTCCTTAGCAGGACCGGACATGCCCGATCTGGACCAGATAAGGTATGTAACGCAGAAGATATATCTGGACCCGATCAGGAAAACCTAATCAGGTCCAGATCAAGCATTCCTGATCGGGTCCAGATCAGGCATTCCTAATCGGGTCCGGATGAAATTTTACTGATCTGATCCAAATCAATCATCTGCGTTATATATCTTGCCTGATCCAAAACGAGTATGCCCAGTCCGGTCCTTTTAAAAATCATGAATATCTTAAAAAACATGTTTTGATAAACAAAAGTATAAATTAATATATGACTTATGCAGCGAATGCAGTGTTATATTCTTATCATATATCTAATTTAATATTAGGCGATGGCATTACGCTTCGGAGAAACTTAACACCGCGATTCAGATAATGACGTCATTTTACTAACCCCATCAACAATTGATTAATTAAAGATTTCAGACTAATCTCCTCTGATGCAAATACAATTTACACCATGGCATAAATATGACAATCATGATATGATATCTACTTAGTTTTTTGAATTTTGATTGATATTTTTTTTTGTATTACGAAAACTGTTTCTGGTCCTGATATACTACACGCCTTACCATATATACTTGATTATATTTTACATCAGGCTATCCTTATTTGGTTCAGACCTGGTCCTGATCCGGTATGCCTTACCATACTTGATTATATTTTACATTAGGCTGTCCTTATATGGTCCAGACTTGGTCCTGATCCGGCATGCCTTACCATACTTGATGATATTTCACATCAGGCTATCCTTATTTGGTCCTGATCTGGTCTTGATCCGGTATGCCTTACCATAATTGATGATATTTCACATCAGGCTATCCTTATTTGGTCCTGACCTGGTCCTGATCCAGTATGCCTTACCATACTTGATGATATTTCACATCAGGCTATCCTTATTATTTGGTTCTGACCTGGTCCTGATCCGGTATGCCTTACAATACTTGATGATATTTCACATCAGGCTATCCTTATTTGGTCCTGACCTGGTCCTGATCCGGTATGCCTTACCATACTTGATGATATTTCACATCAGGCTATCCTTATTTGGTCCTGACCGGATCCTGATCCGGTATGCCTTACCATACTTGATGATATTTCACATCAGGCTATCCTTATTTGGTCCTGACCTGGTCCTGGTTCGGTATGCCTTACCATACTTGATGATATTTCACATCAGGCTTTCCTTATTTGGTCCTGATCTGGTCCTGATCCGGTATGCCTTACCATACTTGGTGTTATTTCACATCAGGCTATCCTGATCAGGACCAGACCTGGTCCTGATAGGGTTTGCCGGATCCGGCATGCCTCATTCTGTCCTGATCCGGTCCAGATACATGATCTGGTTGAACCATACTTTTTTTCTAGTCGGGTTGGATTTTTATGGATAGATTGTTGGTTGGGGGGACGAATGGATATATAGATAAATAGATGGCGTTGTACCGTATTTTTTTTTTGTTTTTAAAGATACCAGCTTTTCACTAAGGAAATATTTGACAGTGATGATTTTTTTTTTGATTTAATAATGTATATGGCATATTTTAATTTTGGTTCGGTGTATTACTAGATGTCGTGCCGTGTCTACCACCGAAGTCAAAGATCGGGTACCGGTGGCCCGCTCGCACGGCGAAGAGAGGTGTTTGCAGGGTGGGTCCATGGGGTTGCGTGCCGCCGCTTCTGTCGCCCCGGGCGTTTATTCGGGGCGCGACCACATCCATGGTCCACCGGCGGGAAAAAAAAAAAAAAAAAAAAGATATCGTGCCGTGTAAATGTGTCATGTCCAAGATCGAGTGTATGAGTGTAAATAAACCAAAGTATTACTTACCTACTTCAGTCGCACGTAAAGGTTGCAAGTACTGTTTATAAGATAACACATATCAAGAGGTGTAGGAGGAAATATTACACAATCCACAATATACATGAGATTTTTTAATTTACGATAAGCCTTATGCTTTCTATTTTACCTAGAAAAAGCAGTAGAACGCTACCGAATGACGTAGAATATTACCGAAAAAGCAGTAGAACGCTACGAAATGACGTAGAATGCTACCGAAAAAGCAGTAGAACGCTACGAAATGACGTAGAATGCTACCGAAAAAGCAGTAGAACGCTACGAAATGACGTAGAATGTTACCGGAAAAGCAGTAGAACGCTACGAAATGACGTAGAATACTACCGAAAAAGCAGTAGAATACTACCAAATATATCGTTTAATCAATGACGATGTAAAGGACAACTACTGAATAAAAAAATAACATGTATGCATCAGCCTATTCAAGTACCCACCGGGCTGGCCACGAATGTAAAGGAAGTGGTACCAGTGGCCGGCCCAATGGTGATGGGAGGGAATACGGTAGGTTATGGGGCCACGCGCCTTCCGTCGTCCCGGACGGAACGGATGGCGTGTGTCCAAGCCACAGCCTACCAAAAAAAAGCCTATTCTAGTCCAATTTTGAATATCTTTCCATGTGCCGCCAACAATTACTGACAATAAGAGGGATAATAATTAGAAAGCGGTTTTGCGATTGTAATTAGTGTTATTGAATTGCCCACGCAAACATGTTCCTACTTTGTCTATGTGCTCCCAGTTTTTACGACTTCAATAGAAAATTAAGGGATTGTCACAATTTATACTCTACTTGTAACAAAAGAAAAACATCCATAAGTACTTACTAAATAGTTTTAACTTCTAACTAAACTGTAAATAGTTTTTAATATTAGTAAATCGTTGTGAGTTTGTGACTATTATCGATCACCGTTTGCTCGCTTAGAATAATGTAAGGTTACGTAAAACTTTGTAACTGTAACTAATTTACGTAATAATTTGTATTTTAAACGTTGTTTAAAACGGTTTTTAGAAAGTATACGTGTATTTACGTTGTTAATTTTAACTCTTCGTAGACGAAGAGTTAAAATTAACAACGTAAATTATATATATAAATAAATATATGTATAACTTAACGTAAATTATATGTATAACTTAACTTATTCAGTAGACTGAATAAGTTAAGTTTAAGAATATCACAATTGTATCAGTATAATCAACCTTTTGCTTGACCACTGCAGGCAGAGCATTTAGAGTCTCAGCTGTACAGTTTTTAGAATGAAAACAATACATGAAAAATGTTATTTATTGCGCAACTAACTCCATAGTGAAGGATTTTATTCAAAGATTTTATATTTTAAGGACGTCCGGTTGTTTCTGTAAGGATCTGGCACTCTCACGACCGTAAAAATATATTTATAGAAGTTTTTCTTTTATTAAAAGCTTCATTATCGGAACGCGCTGTTTTCTTTCCAAAATGGCTTGGTAATTCTTTGTCGTTTAATTGCAATTAATAAAAAACTAAACTGCTTAGTCTTTAGTGTATGTATACCTTATGAAAATTGGGCATAGTTAATATACTATAAATTAGAGAAAATTGGGTTCGTTGACATTTTTTTATTCGTCCATTTGGAGAGGCAAAGGAAACAAATCCCATACAGCCATGGATTCGTTTACAATGCTGCAAGCATTGTAAACAAACAGCTATGTATATTTAGTACTATGTCGGGATTGGCACGATTTTTCAAACGTTTTCTTTTTCTTTCATTTTCATTTTATGTCATTGACTAATAGTAAATGATAAATAATATAACAATTATGAGGCGTGCACTTTTGGATTTTCCAAATTATTTAAAACTTTATTCTATACTAAAATGTGGCTATTGATATGGGCGTGTCACATAAGAAAAATTGACTAAAGACTGTGAAAAGCGAAAGTTGTGGGACGAAAAAGCTAAAGGATGACAGTAGTTTCATTATGCCAAGTTTAGTTAGTCCTTATAGGCAGCTAAAGAAAAATATATGGATGGATATTGTAAATAATGATAGAGATTGTGGTCAAAGAAGATTTTTCTTCAGAAGTAAGAAAGAGAGTAATGGATATTATCATCATAAAATTATCTTTTCAAATTGAACAAAATTTAAAACCAATTGTTCTCACAGTCTGAAGTAATATATTATATTTTTCATTTTTAACTTGCTCTAGAACAAGTTCACCTTGAAATGTTATCAACTTATCATAAACGTGACAGTTTATCTTAAATAACTGTTTCATCTACTGTGGTGAAGATAACTGTGGCAGTTTTATCAACAGCAAATCGTTAACATAACTGTCTTAGTTATCAATTTTAAATGATTGTTGCGAAACTAACTTGATTTGGACCCATCTTATTTTGGAGGGCAAACACATTAGCACCGTGCCCTAGATCTACCACCTTTAGAATAACGCTCATAGGTTAGAGAAACGGCTGCCGGTGCGTGTCCAGTCACACCTCATCACAAAAGCAGATCGAGGTGTATAACCCATTATGTTATAAATAATCTATGCATAACTGTACAAATGGCGTAGTGGTTAAAATACCGATCTATCGTGTCAAGTGTCTCGGATTCGATTCCACGCATTAAAATATTTGCCGCTCTTTATATTTATAATTTTTTTGTTTGAGTCTGGATATAATTTGTATACGGTAATTGTATATTTGTAAAGGTGTGTGGTAGCGGCTACGAATACTACCAAACCTTACTTTATTCGTGAATGTCGAAAAAGACGACTAAGAGCTTTATATCGACCTGGGCCAACTCCATCTGATGCCGTTTGGTTAACAATTACATTCCAAGGAGGTATGATATCAGGCAGGCGGCCAGTCATACAATTTTGTCAATAACTTTTGCAATATGAACGATAAAACAGGATTACATATTGCATCGACCCCGAGTAATTGGTACAAGAGCAAGAGAATGATCAATTGCCTATTTGTATAACTCCCTGCAATATAAGGATTAGAATACATACATACATATCATCACGCCATATCCCTTGCAGGGTAGGCAGAAAGAACAGAGTGCCAGAGAACTCTATCCTTGCATACTTCACTCGCTTCCTCAACATTCATAATTCTCTTCATAAACGCTCGCCGGTTTCGGAGACTCTTGACTTCACCTTCCTTCAGTACGTGACCAATCTGGTCTAGGTAGGTGAGTCTCGGTCTCCCACGGTACCTACAATCTACATCCTTCCACTTTCGCATTGTATATCTTCTTAACCAGACGTTCGTTCGGCATTCTTTCCATATGTCCGAACCATCGGAGCATTAGATTAGAATAAGTAAATAAATACTAAACGAAAATATTTAATTAATACATTGATACGTAATTATTACATAACAGTAAAACCTAAATCAAAATCTCCTAAATCCTTTTATCGTTGTGTCGATAAAAAATGCTAAGTATATTTTACATATATATATATATACGATTTCGAATCCGTCGCGAGTAAACCTGTCACAGATAACATACCGTGATTGTGTCTGATAAATAACCTCGCTTGTCATAATGCGAAATGTGATAGCATCCTGGGCTACCATCATATTTAGTATTTGCAATTGTAATACTGAATAAATAACGCACGTATTCATGCAAGTTTACATTAAGAAAATATAAAGTACTAGATTCTGTCCGCCGCTTAGACCGCGTAAAAGGTTACTTTCCTAAAGTTATTCATACCTTATTTTTATTTTACCCCTTAAGGGTAAATATTTTACAAATGTTTAATGTCATATTTATATATATCTACAAAATAGACTAAAAATAACTTTCAAGTTTCTGGCTTTAAAAATGACGATGCTTCCTTACAACTTTTCATCCCCCTTTACAACCCTTTTTTTTGCATTAAAAAGTAGCCTATGTCCTTTGTCAGGTTCTAGACTATCTGTGTACCAAATTTCACTTAGATCGGATCAATAGCTTTCGCGTGAAAGAGCGACAGACAGACAGACAGAGTTATTTTCGCGTTTATAATATTAGTAAGGATATATCAAATCTAACCGTGCCTATACTTAAGTCATTTTCTTACATCATTCTCCTACTCTTATCACAATTACTTGGGGTCGACACAATATGTACTCTTGTTTCATAGTATATATTGTAGAAGTAGACTTACGGCACTGAAACGTGGTCTCTAAATGTCGGCCTCATAAAAAGACTCAAAGTCGCTCAGCGTGCTATGTAGAGGGCTAAGCTCGGTATTTCTCTACGTGATAAAAATCCGAAATACGGAAATCCGTAGAAGAACGGGTGTGACTGACATAGCCCAAGGAATTAGCACGTGGAAGTGACAACCGCTGGTGAAGAAAGGTTTTTGAGTGGCGACTACGAATCGGACGACGCAGCGTAGGACGACCGCCCACTCGGTGGACTGATGACCTCATCAAAGTCGCAGAAAACCGTTAGATGCAGGTGGCACAGAACCGTTGCAGATGGCATTCTCGTGAGATTATGTCTTATTATTATTCTGTGAGATTATGTATTATTATTATTCTCATTATGTCCCAACAGTGGACGTTTACGGGCTGATGGATGGACGGATGGATGGCTTGTAGAAGTTATTGGCAATAGTTTTATGACCGGCCGCCTTTTTTTTTTTTGCGGTGGGCTATGGACGTCGCACCCCGCCAAATCGGTCCGGGGTGACGGAAGAGGCGGCGCGCAACCCCACTGACCCACCCTGCAAGCACCGCTTCTTCGCCGTACGAGCGGGCCACCGGTACCCGATCTTTGTCTTCGGTGGCCCGCTCGGCATGACCGGCCGCCTGCCAGACATCAACCCTCCTTGGGAATGTAATTGTTGACCAAACGGCATCAGATGAACTTGGCCCAGGTCGTTATAGGCTCTTAGTCGTCTTTTACGACATCCACGAGCAAAGTAAGGGTTGGTAGTATTCGTAGCCGCTACCACACAGCTAAGTTATAATAAGCACACACAGTTCAAGTCATTTATTACCATGGGTTGCTAATTGAAAATCAGTACTAACCTGGTCATATTTGCCGGCAACATATCATCATCATCATTCATCAAATCACCTCCTGTACTTTCTATTGTTGAACTATCGCCTTCTCTATAATGGCAGGGAAATTGATCTACTATATTACGCTGGTCAGATATGGTAAGGGATTTTGTTTCCAGTTTTCTTGTAATAGATGTTCTATGCATTTTATATCCCTTAGTCGTCTCTTACGATCACCCACGGGTAAGATAGGGGGGTGGTGAATTGTACTCTGACTCCGTCACCACACTGATTATTTACAATATGTTAATTAATTTATACCCGTGTGGCGACGGGAATAGAATACAAAGGTCGCCACCCCTTACTTGCCCGTGGGAGTCGTAAAAATCGGCTAAGGGTCTCACCGGGAGATTGGGCAGCGGCTATCTCCCGGGAAACTTAATAACATCTACCGCGATCGCCAATCCGCTCGCCAAGCGTGGCGATTATGGCATTATTACCCCCCCAAAACAAATATGAATACAAAAGAAGTCACGGCCCCCAGTCACGGCAGTTCCGCTGTTCCACGGGCTCATTTTGTCTTGGGGAGGCCTATGTCCAACAGTGGACGTTTACGGGCTGATGGATGGATGGATGGAATTAATTTAATTTAAAATATACATTGTTTTTAAAATGTTTCTTTTTTGATGGTATTAAATAGATTCTTTCTTTTTCTTCTAGTGGTTTTATTACATGCATTTTGATACACTTAAGTCGTTCCGAAGTATTAAAAATTACTTATATCAACATTAAGAACATTAACAATATATCAATCTATATGTTATCTCAACAGTTGTTATGCAACAGTTACCACGTAGAGCTTCGCATTTTGTTGCTCGAGGTTTTTTTTTTTGTGTGTCTTAGTTGTTAACCTCGGATGGCTATGACAACTTTACCCGGACTGTGGGTGAGCGCTGAGGGCTCTTAACCCGTAATTGCTCGAGCTGAGCAACGAGACGTATATATATATAATCTTAGATAATAATGAGATAAATATATAAATTTAATACTATTTAAAATTACAAATTGTAAATATTGAAATAAACGTAAAGTGAAATTACAATCTTGATGATACGGCAACGATAAGATTAATGCAATTAAGTCTATATGCTGTTTGTAAACGTATGCGATATGTGTATCAATTTGCATCAACTATACGATTTTATCGCTATCAAAACCTATTTAAACTCGTATATTTAGTTCTAAGGTAAATGAACAATATACTGAGAAGATATCGACTGAAAAAACACAAAGCAGCCATGAGTCTATGAAAATAATGAACATTATAAATTAAAACAGAACAACAGGTACGTATTTCAGCTAATTTCACGACGCTCACACCGTTTACTTCGTTGCATAGCAAGAATACGCGCATGTGCTTGGTATCTACCGCCTCACTCTCTTTCTTTCGACAACTTTCTACCTTTGTGTATCTTTCTCTCTCTTTCCATCTTGCGTTGGAATATTGGACGCTACTTGTTGCTAACGCTCGCGCTGGCCAGTACAGGTATACTACGCGCATGCGTTCGAGTGCCATTGCGTTAAACGTTTAACGCAAACTTGTTAGAAGTTTCACTTCAATAATATATTCTTTCAAAATCGCACTAGTGATAAGTACCACTAAATAAAGATTTAAGCAGGTATTCTTACATTCGTGAGCTTTTTTCATCATTCCATCTTATTTACGTTTCTATGGGAGTCATTAGAACTTTAGATAGCAATGGCAGCGTTACAAAGACAATATCAAGTATATATTTATTAATGAAATTTGTTCATTCTCCAGCCAGTACGAAAATCTCCTTCAATAGACAGCCACACTATTTTTTTAACCTGAAATCACACGTAAAAGCTAATATATTAAGCTGTAATATTATAATCGCTTTAGCGCCTACACTGCATTACATTACATAAAACTTTGATATTATTACTTGATAGGAGTGCAAATATATGGTTCCAAACAATTTTTTTTTATAACAATTTTTTAATATTTACGCGAATATTATTATTTTTGATTTCTAATATTTACATACATACATACATATCTTCACGCCATATCCCTTGCAGGATAGGCAGATAGAACAGAGTGCCAGAGAACTCTATCTCTGCATACTTCACTCGCTTCCTCAACATTCTCTTCATACACGCTCGCCGGTTTCGGAGACTCTTGACTCCACCTTCCTTCAGTACATGACCGATCTGGTCTAGGTAGGTTAGTCTCGGTCTCTCTCGGTACCTACATCCTTCCACTTCTAATATTTATGTAGGTATATATATATCATTTGAAATCAAACTATTTTTACGGATTTTTATTTTTTACATTTAATTTTTAATTTATCGAAGTTTCGAATAATTTACAGCGTTCATGGTTATGGGACCTCCTGTTTTATTTTTAATAATTTTATTAAATGAGTGAAATTTGTTTAACAGGGAGCACGTTTAGGCGTCTGCCTCTGTCATGAAAATCTATGACAATCGGTTTAGGAGGTATATCTTAATCCTATAGACTATCATTATTCCATTTGGGTTTTGTAGGTCATATAACTGCTCGTGGTCATTTTCTGCCCATAATATGGACTAAAAAGGAAGCACTAATACGATTGGGAATAATAGAGTCCTGGAAGACTAATAAATCATTTTTTCATTTTACAAGTTGTTTAAAAATATCAACATTTTAGCATTGTCTTATTCCTGTTATCGTGATAAGTAAGATTTATCTGAAAGCCTATGTCTTTATCTGTGTCACCTGTCAACATTCATAATCAATCAGTTGAAGCTGATTTCGTGCGATACTCCACCTGTTAAGTGTTTGCTGTATTAAGTTTCGTTCTTTTCTATCCTTTTTTTTTACAGCTGTGTACACCGCTGCTTTCGGCTCTGTAGCAGGTTCATTAGCCTCGTACATAATGAGCGTCCTGATTTGTCTTCTATACTATGCTGGATGACATGGTTTTTGCATAATATATCGTTTCGAGTTTAACTTTGCTTACTTTTATTTTATCTGCGTCTCTTACTCGTTTGCGATTTGGAGTAGTGCACTATGTACGTTTAAATATCTTTTACGATCATATCTTTTTTTTTTTGCTTTTGTAATAAAACAATTTAATAATAATATTTTTTTTTGTACTAAAAGAGTTTGGAACAATTTACAATGTTTATGATCACGGTAGGGACTCGTGGACTCCTTGACCATGAACGCTGTGAACTGTTCGAAATTGGGCAATTAAAAATCAAATACAAACCGCGATAGAATCCGTAAAAATATATTTATTTCAAATGTGTAATAATCGCGTAAACATCAGTAATATTTTTCCTGTTTTTTTAATAATTATTTATGCGATTCATATGTTGTTTTATCAATCTGGTTATAATTTGTGTCTGGTAATTGTATTTTTGTAAAGTACCCCGCAATATAAAGATTGTTATATTAATGCAGGGCGTTGTCTTCGAAAAAAAAAAGAGAGCTGTATCTATTACCATTAAACCACCGATAGCGAGAAAGACAAAAGTCTTTAGTGGTTACATCTCCACCCCTCTAAGCAGCAAATGGAAGTAAAATCTGAAACGAAATTATAGTTCCACGTTAAGCTTCTCTTTTTTTTTTTTGCCTTGATCCAAGATTCGAACCGATCACATCATGATTCCCAGTCGTAATCCTACCTCTTTACCAATGAGGTAGTAAATAAAACGCCGCAAATAACAATACTAGTTCTCCGTCATAAAACTAAATTGATGTTATTATTTATATGTCGTAGCAGGTAATGAGTTCGTGTAATAAGAAACGATTTACAATGAGCTCTCTTATTTTTTTCGTTAAATGCGAGAAGACGTTTGAATTTCATGCATTGGGAACACGTTAAATAGCCGAGTAGGCTATTGAAGTGCCCACCGAAAACAAAGAGCGGGTCCCGGTGGCCCGCTCGCTCGGCGAAGAGAGGTACATTACAGGGCGGGTCTATAGGGTCGCGCGCTGCTTCTCCTGTCGCCCTGGGTAGAATTAGCGGGGTGTGCCCTTTCTATAACCCGCCGCAAAAAAAACTATTGAAGTTGAATATGCACGGCATTAGTAATACTGCTCAAGAGTCGGACAACGGATACAGGGCGGGTTGTTAGAGCCAATATGGTGGAACCAAGGTCAGATAATAGACTAGAGAAAATAAAAACTGTCAGTCGTGGAACTAAGTCAGAGTTGATTTTGGAACGAAGTTCCTTATCGCGCGTTGTGAAATGGGGCTAGACGGAAAAAATTCTTACGAAAAGTTGTCACGACACTTTTTGCTATACCTAGTAAGCTATTGTAAGCTGTGCGGCGTCGCATGTTTCTCTGTCTGTCTCTCTCTCTCTTATAGAAAGCAAGCCAGATATTTTCATTTCTATTTCGCATTGAACAGTGTGGTGTCGCGACGATTTTTTTTATAGATAGAGTGATTCAAGAGGAAGGTTTATATGTATAATATATGCATAATGTACTAGAGAAACACTGATAATTTTAGAGGTTTCTAATGTGATGTCGTAAATAAACACATTATTTTGCGCTTACATTGCAAACGCTGGCTGAACCCTACGAAATAGATCAAAATAAAGTACTACAGTATTATACAGCTTAAAAAGGCCTACAAAAAAGTCCGCGATGGTATATATCTATCTCTTAAGGATAACATACTATATCCATTTTTTTTTTCATCTTTAAAAAATGTTCTATTATGAAACGGTAATTGAAAAGCTATTTACACAAATACTGTATTAATCCTTATCATTTTAAATACATTAGTTGGCTTGAACATTTCATGAAGATATTTTTTTTCCTTCAGACCATGCAAATTAAATCAATACCTTAAGAGATATAGCAAAATCAAAATAATGCGCAACGAAATTATTTTCGCCCGTGACCGGGCCGCGTGGCCGGCTCGCGTTCGAGCTCGGGGCCGAAAAGTTTTGGTAGTCTAGTGGAATTGTATATCCTATTATTAATATTATAAACGTGAAAGTTTGTAATAATGTATGGATGTGAACATGTTTGTTGCTCTTTCACGTAAAAACTACTGAATGGATTTTGATGAAATTTATTGTAATATAGCTTGCACATCAGAATAACACATAGGCTATAATTTATAAAGATATTTTGCAAATTGGCTAAAATATAACGATGAAAATCGCTTAAGGCAGAAAAAAATTATATAATTAAAATAGAACTTCGTTCCATCCGGGTGTCCCTTGACACCTCCGGTTTTTTTTTTTAGTTTTTTATTTATGAACATTATGGTTGGGTTTTTTAGTAAAATATCGACCTGGGTCAAAACCAACTCATGCGGTTTGGTCAACAATTATATTTCCAAAGAGAGTTGACATCAGGCATAGGGGCGGTTATAAAACTATTGTCAATAACTCTTGCCAATTATAAGGAGAGAAGTACGTGTTGCGTCGACTCAAAGTAATTGTGATGAGATGTGTGAGCAGGAGAATGATAATGATTTTTAGGTTTATTAGTAAATATTTTTTCAAGTATTTCTTATTAGAAATATATATTTTATATGATATACCTATATATTTATACGGGCTGGAGCCCCCTCCACAATAGGAGACTCCACAATACCACGCTGGTCAGATGGGATGGTATTTTATTTTGAAATTTCCTTCTCTTGCACATATGTTATAGGCATATCATATCCCGTAATCGTTTTTTAAGACACCTCCAAGTAAGGGGTGGTGAAATTTTATTTTTACTCCGTCACCAAACGGAAAAATAAACAAGTTAACGAATAGAAATATTTGTTACAATTCTCGTCTCCGAGATTAGTGCGTACAGACAAACAAACTCTTTAGTGTTATTATAATAATAAATACATACATACATATCATTACGCCATATCCCTTGCAGGATAGGCAGAGAGAACAGAGTGCAAGAGAACTCTATCCTTGCATACTTCACTCGCTTCCTCAACATTCATAATTTTCTTCATTCACGCTCGCCGGTTTCGGAGACTTTTGTCTCCACCTTCTTTCAGTACGTGACCAATCTAGTCTAGGTTGTTTTTATTAGCCTCGGTATCCCCCGGTACCTACATCCTACCACTTATAATCCATGTATAATAATAAATGCTTTATAAAAACTTGTTTTACAAGCGAATTTAGATGATAAATAATTGATAAGATGGCGTTAGTTAATTTGGTAGTATTTATACAAATACATCGGCCTTTGGGATATTTTTGTTTGTGACGTTAATACAAAAAAATATATATATATCTTGAAATCTATATAAGCAGGCTTTTAACATACAAAAACACCATACAATGCCATAATTAGTTCTCATCCGTACGTATTATAACAAAAAGAATTCCAATTACATATGGCTTTGTTGATTTATAAACGGTTAAGTGCTCCGACAGGCATGTTGGCGTCTCAATGTTAAATTATTTGTGATGGGCACCAATGAATCGTGATTTATATGATACATAATATAATGTACTAGCAGACCCGGCCACGCGTTGCAGTGGCTAAGGTAGCCTCAGTAACACGTAGTGGTTATGCTAATAAATTGTAGCTTATATGAAATGTTTGTAAGTTTAACATAGCGCCATCTATTAAATACTTACTCAATCCAGTCAACAAATACCGCCATCTGTTTGAATCGTTTGGAGATAACAGATAACTGTGACTGTCAAATAATAGACAAATAATTTGCAATAAAATAATATTGCGACTATAAATTGATTAAGTTGAATCAAACTACACATGCTGTGCAATTTTGATTAAAATCGGTCAAGTACTTTAGCAGTCCATCGCGGACAAACAACGTGACGCGTAATTTATATATATATTAAGAAGATATATATTAAGATTATATATTCGATTTTTGCACGTGATAAAAAAAAATCTATAACAGATTTTAATTGTTTTTTTAATATTTACGCGATTATTACACATTTGAAATAAAACTATTTTTATTTTCTATCGCGTTTGTATTTCATTTTTTATTTCTCGACGTTTCGAACACTTTACAGTGATCGTGATCACGGTAGGACTAAGGTGTCTTACGTCCAATAAGTCATCGTTATTAAAGAAATATTGTATCTACCTACTACAGTATCAGTTGTTAAAGACCGACATTTTAATACAAATTCATTGCCATCGTCTTTTTTTTTAGTTACTTATGGTGGCAAACAAACAAGCAGCTCACATCATGGTAAGAGTTACTGCCAAACCTTACTGTAGGCACTAGGGTTTAACTAAACCGCTGACTACCAGTGAAAACTCCAAACCCACCCAGAAAGTGGCGATCTGTTGTTATAACACCTGCATAGATAACGAAAATGATGATTTAAATAAATTATTTGATATTATTATAATAAATAATCCACGCTAGCGACTATTAGTAGATGTAACATATAGCTTCCTGAATGTAGACAATAAAATGTTAGTAATATATAACCAATTATAGAATCTCACGATTAGTTATACACTGTAATGTTTTGACGACCATATTACAATGCTAAACTGTATACAATGTAAAACCTACAAGGTAAAAGTTAAAGTATATTAATAAGGTTTCTTTTTTAAATATCTTGCTTTGTCGTCTAGGGGCCGTTCATTAAACACGTGAGGTTCAAACCTCATGGAGTTGTTTGACAAAAATCACGAAATATCACTTTATTTTTTCGTCAAACGCTGCGATTTCTAAACTGAAAGCGGCGTGTAGTGTGAATTTGACTTGCCGTTGCCAGGCAACGAACGAAGTTTAAAGTAGGTGATCTGTATAAAGACCTTTTTGCGAAGTATAAAAAAGCAAAAAACCGAGAATATAATGAGCTGCGGGGCTACTTCTTTGTGGGTACTAAAAAGTCACGTGATGTTGGTGGGGGAGGGGATCATAGTCTTAAACCTCACCACGTATCACCAAGAGGGAGGGGGTTAATAAATCCTAAAAAAAAAAGATCACGTGATTATTGGACGTCCCCCTAGCTTTTATGATGACATCGTAACTGCTGAAATATAATTAACTCTACATACTAAAACTAACTACAGAGACGGTGGAGTGGTCTTAGTGGTACGAGAGAAAGAAAGAACTCGGCTAATTACTTTCGGGCAACTTAGGTGGAACTTATCGTTCAATATACAGAATGACTTTATTGGTTATGGTGGCGAACGAGCAGGTAGCATTGCTGATATTTGAAATAAAACTACTTTTACGGATTCTATCGCGTTTGTATTTGATTTTTAATTTCCCGACGTTTCGAACACTTTACAGTGATCATGGTCACGGGAGGACTAAGGTGTCTTACGTCCAAAAAGTCATCGTTCAAAGAATCCGTAAAAGTAGTTTTATTTCAAATGTGTAATATTCGCGTAAACATTAGCTATCATTATATAGCATTGCTGATAGTTATGTACGTGACAAAATTAAGTGGAACGGGGGTAATAGTCTGAAGAAATAGCACGCTCTCTAGTATACGCTGAAGAAGCTACACAACATCTGCATGGCTGTTAATATGTAATTTAAAGCGTTCATATCTTTAATAATAATTAAAAATCATCATCATTCTCCTACTCTTATACCAATTACTTGGGGTCGATACAATATGTACTCTTCTTTCATAGTACATATTGTAAAAGTTATTGACAATAGTTTTATGACCGGCCGCCTGCTAGACGTTAACCCTCATTGGGAATGTAATTGTTGACCAAACGGCATCAGTTGGAGTATGCCTATGTCGTTATAAGGCTCTTAGTCTAGTCTAGTCTTTTACGACATTCACGAGCAAAGTAAGGGTTGGTAGTATTCGTAGCCGCTAAACATACAGCTAAAAAATATAGAAAGATAAATTTCCTTTAGAAGTAATTCATTATAAAATAAATAACAAGTCTTTTTAACGACTTGACCATGAAAGTGTACAAAAATAAAGCTATTTGTATGAATGCGTAAAGCTCAAGAACGAGCTAGTTGAATTGCAAAGAATCTTATTGTACCAT
This sequence comes from Lymantria monacha, assembly GCA_905163515.2. Classification (NCBI taxonomy): domain Eukaryota; kingdom Metazoa; phylum Arthropoda; class Insecta; order Lepidoptera; family Erebidae; genus Lymantria; species Lymantria monacha. Next base: position 3,232,390 of record LR991107.1, on the reverse strand, counting down.
CGAATAGAAAATGTTTATTTAGGAAATATGTAACACTGTAAATAGAAGCTAAGTTTCATAATACAATAAGGATGACCTTCAAGCAATCTGCTCAATCGTCTTTGTCATGAAAACTGTTGAGATAACAAAATAGTGATTGATGTATTTAGAATATTATTAATGATTGAACTACTATGTATTGTCAAGAGATGGTGTGGGTGTGCAAAATTAAATAATAACATTAATTTTATAAGTAATTTATGCAAGTTGTCAGAAATATATAGGTATGTTAGTCTCGGTCTCCCCCGGTACCTACATCCTTCCACTTTCGCATTGTATAGCTTCTTAACCAGACGTTCGTTCGATATAGGTTACATACCCTCACTAAACACAGACGTCATAATATACGCGACCATACATGTATGTATTCCTTACACAGCTAGCATGTCTGTACCTTTATTATCTGTTTTTGTTCCTTTAATCTAGATACTTTAATTATTTTCTCATGTTTGTAAATTCAACGGGTGTGCCGGAAGCCCAACTGGGGTGAGTTTGGGGTTTCTATTGGTAGGTAGCGGCCTAATTATACTCTTGGTTATTGCAAAGGTCCATCGGTGGCGGTGGCAGTTACCATCAGTTTGCCAACATGAGCAATAAAAAGAAATCCGCTCTGGCTGTTGAAATAAGGACTTTATCTATTCTAGTCAAGGCACTACTCTAAATATTATCTTGTCAAATAAAATTAGTGTTATAGCTGTTAAATAAAAATCATCATCATCACTAAGAGATAAGAGACAGAGAGGAGCAGGACCCTCTTATCATCATCATTCTTCTGTTCTTATTACAATTACTTAAATAAGTATACTGCCTTATAGCTGTACGAATACTACCAAACCTTACTTTGCTCGTGGATGTCGTAAAAGACGACTAAGAGCCTTATAACCTGGGACAACTCCATCTGATGCCGTTTGGTCAACAATTACATTCCCAAGGAGGGTTGACGTCTGGCAGGCGGCCGATCATAAAACTATTGTCAATAACTTTTACAATATGAACTATGAAACAAGAGTACATACCTATTGTATCGACTCTAAGTAATTGGGATAAGAGAGTAGGAGAATGATGATGATTATACTTCCATCATACATATAGCAAAAAATATTGGCAGCAGTTTTATGATCGTTCACCAGCCTGCTGTCAACCCTTCTTCGAAATATTATGACAATGGACAATAGTAAATCTTCAAATAGTATTTTTTTGTATGAAAACGTTTAAATTACAAACGTTATACTATCAAGAATGCCGAACGAACGTCTGGTTAAGAAGATATACAATGCGAAAGTGGAAGGATGTAGGTACCGAGGGAAACCGAGACTCACCTACCTAGACCAGATTGGTCACGTATTGAAGGAAGGTGGAGTCAAGAGTCTCCGAAACCGGCGAGCGTGTATGAAGAGAGTTATGAATGTTGAGGAAGCGAGTGAAGTATGCAAGGATAGAGTTCCTTGGCACTCTGTTCTCTCTGCCTACCCTGCAAGGAATATGACGTGATGATATGTATGTATGTATGTAATACTATCAATAAAAGCAACATAATAAGATCTTAAAACAATACATGATCGTATGGACGTCATGCAAATTATTTATATTGCTCTGAATGCAACTGAAATGAGTTCGACGTTGTACCGAGCGCATTTAAATAACACGCCAATACGTTATAATATGTTCGGAATAATGGAAAATTATTGGAATGCTTCGAACTAAATATATATATATATGTATGTATATTAACATCGTAAAGTTTTGTATTCAATTCTTAAATAATAAATTTTCCAATCGCTTTAATATACGAGTAAGAATACAATTCATCATCTCGTATATTGCCGTGGGTGATCCTAAAAGATGACTAAGGGATATAAAACGCATATAACATCTATGCTAGAAAAGGAAAACTCGAAACAAACCCTATACCAACACGTCTGACCAGCGTGATGGGCTTAAATGCCCTTCCATTATGGGGGAAGTTTGATGTCAACAATGGTGATGATGATATAGAATTGTCTATTCTTATAGATTATATCGCTATTGCATTTTTACTTTTACTATGACTGCATAGATGACGTAATGGTTAAGTTAGCTATTTACCATGCTAAAGCCGTGTGTTCGATTTTTACGTAGGACAACACTTTGTATGATCCACAAATTATGAGTTTTGGCGCGAATGTGGAAATGTCATGTCACGCTCTTATATTATATTCATTTCTTTAGTGTTTTGTGGTGTTATATTGAATAATTTTGTTGGTATTTTATGCAATATGGTACAGTTAAAGTGCTGAAGTGTAGTGAATATGGTATAATAGTGGTTTACGTGCATTTTCATATTTGCCCAAAATTCCCAAAGAAAATTATTGATTAGGTTATCAGCGCCCGATTAATGGTAACGACTTGACTTACTGACAGACAATGACTATTAAGGCTACATAATATGAAGAAATGATGAACAATATACGAAAAATAATTAAATAAGATTTGGCTGTATGGGCTTTGATCCCTTTGCCTGTCCGAATGGACGAACAGAACCAAGAAACAAAAATCCACAAATTATTGTTCTAGGTCTGGGTGTAATTTGTGTCCGTTAAATTATGTGTTTGTAGAGCCCCTGCAATACAAGGATTATTGCCTTAGTGCCGGTTGTTGTTGTCTTTAAAAAAAAGCTTTCCTTACGTTTCGAATATTTTAACCGTTCATAATCACTGGAGAGCTGAGTCAGATTTTTCTCTCATAATACAAACGCGATAAAATCCGTAAAAATAGTTTTATTTTATATGTTTAATGGTCGTGTAAACATTATAAATCACTATGTCATCATTATTATCGTCGTTTTGCTCTTATCCCAATTACTTTGATTTCATTTCTGTACTTATATGCAGTCGTCTCTCATCGCGTTTGGCGCTCAATATGCTGATCTGTCTTCGATGGCTTTCAAATATTATCTAGACTTATTGACAGGATGTGTGATAGTAGTATATTCACATTTTAATTATTTCTTTGGTAATTTTGTGTAATTTATTTCTAAAGAAGTCATTCATTTTATATATTTTATAGCATAAAGCCGACTTTATTAAAGGTTTAATGAGACATTAATTTACCGAATTATCAATCAAAAGTCCATTTGTAGTTTATAGCTCCTATAGTTTTGCTTTAGCGAGTTTTCAACAGCATTGAATGATAAATTTATTCGATACAGACACACATCTTTAAATAGTAGCTGATTGACCAAAGAAAAAGAGTTCAATTCCTAAAAACACGAAAAATCAAATGCTGTCATATGATTTTGTTGCGACTATACGGTGAATCCAGTAGGTGAGCTATTCCGTCTTCAATTTGCACTCCGCGTTAGGCATCAGGAATTGAAGGGTTCCACTATTTGCTTAACAACTTCGAATCATTGGTACACCTTTCGTATTTGTTGATTGTCCTCTCGAACGCTTGACTGTGCATCAGATGGTGTTAAGTTTTGGAATTTTCTTTCCATTCAAAATGTTCGCAATCGTATTTGGCATTTAAAGCTTTTTCATCGATTAGTTATTCATTGTTATTGGTCTAAATAGTTATTTACCTGTTCTGTTTATATAAAATCAAATTTTACATGAAACACACTTAAATGTAAATAATGAATTCTGATATTTACGTTAGTAGCTAGCTAGTATAATATTTGATATAAAAATATTTTTACGGATTTTATTTGATTTTTAATTTCTCGACGTTTGAAACACTTTACAGTGTTCATGGTCACAAGAGGGCTAAGATGTCCCCTCCAATAAGTCATAGTTACTACAGAGATATTTATATGAAAAAAAAAATTCTATATACCCAATTTTATCTAAATTATTACAATCGTTATCAAAATACACAAAATAAATAATATTTTATTTAAAATAATTTATTGCAACGTAATACGGCCTCCAAATATTGACGACATAATTATAATTCAGCGATTATTATTGACACCATTCCATTTGGTATGGAGTATATATCGCAAATCGAAATCAGTGCAGTTAGTTACGATAAAATTAATGATTGTACGTCGTTATAAATTTCAACTCATCAATCAATGTCTATCTAATAATCTAATCTATATTATTTATTATAAAGCTTATAATGTTTGTTTGTTTATTTAGACGTGCTAATCTTAAGAATTGATAGACGAATTTGGATCAATTTTACGTTTGAATAGCTTAATTATTGAGAAACAATATTACGATAGTTAAGTTATACAAATCGAAGATTTAATAATAAAATAACACAAAGCAGTCATGAGGACTGCTGGCAGAAGTGAAAACTTAAACCTATGAAAAAAAAAACAAATATAAAAGATGAAAGCGTGTCCCAGGGAGTTTGTATGGGTGTGACCATACCATAGCCAGCTATCAAAACAATAACTATTAAAAACTATTGAATAATTAATAATAACAATTATTACATATAAATTGAATATAGTAAACATAGCGACACAGCAGGGAAGAACAGCTGACTGCATTTTTCTCGCTCGGGTACATTCGGCGGTCCCGAGTTCACCCGATCGAGCCTTTCACCTCAGAGCGTGACGGAACAGCATTTTTTTTTTGCGGTGGGCTATGGACTTGGTCGCGCCCCGCCAAATTGGTCCGGGGCGACGAAAGAGGCGGCGCGCAACCCCATAGACCCACCATGCAAGCACCTCTCTTCGCCGTGCGAGCGGGTCACCGGTACCCGATCTTTGTCTTCGGTGGCCCGCGTGACGGATCAGTCTCACTTACAGCCCACGAAAAAATCTGTGTGCAGTGCACCAAAAGAAGTTTTCACTTCAAAAGCGTTTGTAATTCTTAACATACATACATATCATCACGCCATATCCCTTGCAGGGTAGGCAGAGAGAACAGAGTGCCAGAGAACTCTATCTCTGCATACTTCACTCGCTTCCTCAACATTCATAATTCTCTTCATACACGCTCGCCGGTTTCGGAGACTCTTGACTCCACCTTCCTTCAGTACATGACCGATCTGGTCTAGGTAGGTTAGTCTCGGTCTCCCTCGGTACCTACATCCTTCCACTTTCGCATTGTATATCTTCTTAAGCAGACGTCCGTTCGGCATTCTTTTCACATGTCCGAACCATCGGAGCATGCCCTTTCGCATCTTTACACCAATACTCTCTTTCATACCTACTCACTCTCTTACGTCGTCGTTACGAATGCGGTCGGTCAGCCTAACTCCACAGATTTTCCGCAGAGATCGCATTTCGACCGCATTAATTTTACTTTCATACTCTTTTCTGCATACCCAACTCTCGCTTCCATACAGTAATGTTGGGACAAGCACTGCGTTATGTATTGCTACACGTGCCTTCTGGCTGAGGTGGTGGCTGCCGAGAAGTTGCCCCAACGCTCCGTTCACTCTATTTCCCGCATTCTAAATAGAGTCATAATAGTTTTATAATAAAAATTTTAATGAAATTAATTGAAATTGCGATCTATTTGTACAAAAATAATGCAACCTTATCAGTAATTAAACTAGGGCTTTTATGTGGGGAGACTGTGCTGGCAAAGCAGATGTTGATGGGTTTATCACTTAACTCGGTTGATGCTGGTGACAGAAATGAGAATTGTTAGCAAATCGGATGAAAATTGTCGTGATTTCAATAGAAAAAAAACCAAGCTCGGTATATTTTTATAGAGATTATTGTGGATTCTGGCTTACTGAACTGATCGGATAATGTATAATAGGATTAGTCCGAATAAAAAAAAAATCAATACTCTCTCGCGTTAGATTTGATACCCAAAAATGGGTTGTATTGAAGTTGATAAGAAACCGCGGCCACTGCTAGTATTTTACATAAGTATCTTTATGATAAATCTGTTGATATTATTATGTACTGAAAATTGTATAGTATTTATCTACGGCCGACCTTGATAACGATAAGTTGATTTCATTAAGCTTTTAGCATTTTATTGTTATTATTTTATTATTATGCGCTTATTAACAACATATATGTGATTCTTTTCCGTGTGGTAACCATATAAGAATATCCATCCATCCATCAGCTCTTTTACGTTTATGTTTGTAAAGTCCCCCGCGATACAAGGATTGTTTCCTTAGTACAGGACGTTGTCATAAATAAATCATAACGGATCTAATTAATAAGTATTTTCAAACTATTACTCGTAAAGTTTTAGTCTTTATAGCAGAAAATGAAATTAAAGCAAAAAATCAATAAGAAAAGCTATAATTTTATGTACAATAATCGCATAGAATATGTTAAAAAAGTAACAGAACGAAGCTCGGTGACTGTTGTAAAAATCAACTAAACCATATATATATTTATACAAATTCTATACAAAAAAAGCTTAACTCGACATACATACATATCATCACGCCATATCCCTTGCAAGGTAGGCAGAGAGAACGGAATTTAAATCGACAAATTTTAACTCGACATATCGAAATAAAACCCTATACCAACGCGTCTGAGATGATGATGATTCTCAAGAACGTCACAACGTGAAGACGTTTCAAAATGAAATAATTTTATTGTAAACTAAACAAAGGCATAGAGATACGTTCGTGAGACAGTTTACTAGTACAACCGACACGTTTATCACAATTTATCAAAATTCTGACATAATTGTGATAAGACATACTTAGTTTTTATTCGTAATACTTCGCGTTGCTTACATGGAAACAAAATGCAGACAAAATTATATTTACTTACTTTTTATTCTAATAATATGCTGTTCAAACTTTAATAAAAATACTTAAAATCGATCTTAGCGTTATCTACATCGTAGAGATGTTTTTAGAGTTTATGCTAGATTTTGGTTCCCCTTCCGTTTCCCCAGACGGGTTGTATGAGATGTGATCATTAAGAGGCTATTCAAATTATCACAACTTTAACAAAAAAAAATCGACTTCAACTAGTAAAAAAAATACAGTATAATTGAGAAGCTCCTTCTTTTTTGAAAAAGCGTCACCTTCATCTCATCTCAGCTCTTAAATGTCCCATTGCTGGACTCGAGACTTCTCCGCAATAATGAATTGCATTTGTATTTCGTCACAACACGGCAAGCGCCACCTATTGTGTCCTAATATTTTTCAGTGGTTTAAAATCATATAACAACACGGAAAAGCGCCACCTATTGTGTCCTAATATTTTTCAGTGGTTTAAAATCATATAACAACACGGAAAAGCGCCACCTATTGTGTCCTAATATTTTTCAGTGGTTTAAAATCATATAACAACACGGAAAAGCGCCACCTATTGTGTCCTAATATTTTTCAGTGGTTTAAAATCATATTACAACACGGAAAAGCGCCACCTATTGTGTCCTAATATTTTTCAGTGGTTTAAAATCAGGCTTTATTGCCTTTCTACAGAAAGACATTTGGGGCTTATATACAGAATTGTTTATCCTGCGCGGTTGATGGTCTAGGAATGTTTTCACGCCACTTTCGCGTGAAAACCGACTGAGGGACTAGTAGGAGAATACACAGCAGTACTAAACTTGAAACATCAATGTTTTAACCAATCTGTCTGTAAAGTGCCCGTCCTACAATTTGCTGTGCAAAGTTTTGTAAATTGGATTGGATACCTATGCAGGTCAATGCTGTGTGCCATCTACCGGGACTGAATGTAATTCGTGGCCGTTGATTATGTTTTTTTTTTAAAGCTTATGGTGCCAACATTTTGTAATATCAAAGGTACAGCTAGGCTGCTGCCTACCAATCGAAATCCACTCAGAAAAGTGGGTTTTATAAACTCGTTCGCAAGGCACCGAACGAACCTCTGGTTAAGAAGATATACAATGCGAAAGTGAAAGGATGTAGGTACCGGGGGAGACTGAGACTAACCTACCTAGACCAGATTGGTCACGTACTAAAGGAAGGTGGAGTCAAGAGTCTCCGAAACCGGCGAGCGTGTATGAAGAGAATTATGAATGTTGAGGAAGCGAGTGAAGTATGCAAGGATAGAGTTCTCTGGCACTCTGTTCTCTCTGCCTACCCTGCAAGGGATATGGCATGATGATATGTCCGCAAGACAAAGATTATATCCTTATAAAATAATAATATTATCGTTAAAGCGTCAAATCATGACATACAAACACACATTCGCATTCATAATATCATTTACTATATAGTACATATATAATACTCGAGTATATTATCTTAGTCATCAATCAAATCAGTATCAGATACTGAGCGTACTAGCTGTACGTGCCTTTAAAGCAAATTACGAAAATATTTTTTTAACTTTACCTACATACTTTTAGGTGATGGTGTAAAAATTAAAATCATCACACTCCTTTCTCACTTGTGGCTATCGGAAACACGGCTTTTTTTTTCTTTTGGTAGTCTATGGTCCGGACACACGCCGCCCTTTTCCTTCGGGGCGACGGAAGGGCAGCCTGCGGCTCCATAACCTACCGCATTCCATCCTCATACCATACCCCGTCGGAGCGTCGTCATCGGCAATACTGCTAAGAGATCTGACATGAATATAACACAAATCATCATCATCATCATCATTCTCTTACTCTTATCCCAATTGCTTGGGGTCGATACAATATGTATTCTTCTTTCATAGTACATATTGTAAAAGTTATTGACAATAGTTTTATGACCGGCCGCCTGCCAGACGTCAACCGTTCTTGGGAATGTAATTGTTGACCAAACGGCATGCGATGGAGCTGGCCCAGGTCGTTATAAAGCTCTAAGTTGTCTTTTATGACATCCACGAGCAAAGTAAGGGTTGGTAGTATTCGTAGCTGCTACCACACAGCAACATAAATATAACACAAATATAAAAATAAATTCGACATTAAACCCTATATACCCCCTATAACCTATATGATCAGCGTGTATTGTAAGTCAATTATCTGCCGTTTGTGGCAATCCAAACCAAAATAGTGAGATTTAAATGAGCTAAAATAATGATGATGAAATATTACAAGTAAGAATATTGACTGCACAGGTTGTGTAGTGATCTAAGAACAGAATTGTCATGCCGAGTGTCGTTATGATCCCCATTTAAGAAAATTCTTTGTGCTATCCATAAATTTTTATTGTCTGGTTGTAATTTGTTTCTGTTAATTCTACTTATAAAATCTCATGCGGCACAAAAATTTAAATCTTAAGTGTTGTATTTAAAAAAAAAAACCAAGAAAAAAATGTTTTCAAATGTTTGTGCATCCTACTAATATTATTAAGATGAAAATTTGTGACTGTTGGATGTTTATTACTCGATCACGCTTAAACAGTTGAACAGATTTTGATAAAAATTCGCAATTAGATAGACTATTTCCTAGATTAACATATAGAACTTTTTATCCCAGTGATATGTTCCCTTGGGATAATAGTTCAACTTTTGAAAAGTTTTTACGTGGGCTATATGAAATAAAATTTGTAAATTGACAATTATATCACGTTTATATTCGATTTTTAGCTTCCCAAAGTGTCGAACATTTTCACCACTCGTGGGTAATCTCTAGAAAAAAAATATTTCATAAATAAATATAACATATAAAAATATCTTTCAATTTGTTATCAATAGATACGTTTCGGCATACCTTGACACACGCTTTTAGCGATTTTAGTATGTTCTAATCAGAATAATGTGATGTGTTAGTTATAACTTCAATATGAAATACTGTGTCAATAAATACGAGGAGTGTATATAATAATAATATCTATATACTTTATAATTCGCTGTATGGTAGCAGCTACGAATACTACCAACACTTACTTTGCTCGTGGATGTCGTAAAAGACTACTAAGAGCCTTATATCAACCTTTTTTTTTTGTTAACGCTGTAGAAATGCTTTTACGCACTATGCCCCGCCAGTGACAGACAGGGGGGTGTGTGGGAGTCACCGGCCATAGATGTTGGCGGCCGGAATACCCACTTAAACCAACAGCGGTCCCTTCCGCGCTTTTACGGGATGCCGGAGAGATCGTCTAATGACATTCTATCCCTGACACCTCTAGTCTTATATCAACCTGGGCCAACACTACCTGATGCCATTTGGTCAACAATTACATTCCTAAGGAGGATTGACGCCAAGCAGGCGGCCGGTCATAAAACTATTGCAAAAATAACCTTTGCAATAGGTACATATTGTGTCGACCCCAAGTAATTGGGACAAGAGCAGGAGAATGATGATGATGATACTTTTATAAATATTATTTGAAACAACTTTGTAACTGATTTAATAGTAAGACCACAATATGGACAGTTTTCTGTCTACTGACGCTGCCCGGTCCGTCCGGGGTAATACGATGTTTGATCAATGTCAATGTTCTCTTGCGCTTGTTGACCGAGGGAGGCAGAAGCCCAATACCATTGCAAAGATCCATGAACGGCAATAATACTTTGGCAATAATGTTGTTACGATTGCCTGCCTGACGTTAACCATCTTTGGAAATGTAAAACAGCATCAGGTGGAGTTGGCCCAGGTCTATATAAAGTTCCTTTTTTTTTTGGTGTGGGCTACGGTCGGCGCGCTCCTCGCACACCTTCGTCCGGGGCGACAGAGGGGCGTAAGCACGCGTACCCGTAACCCACCCGTGAACCTCGCCTTCGTCGTTGGACCGACCACCGGAGCAGCGTGAACTTATCGTCAGTGGCCAGCCCGACGGAATACCCCTGAGGGGTACCCTCTCCTTGTTCTATATAAAGCTCCTAGACGTTTTTCCAACATACACGAGCAAAGTAAGGGTTGGTAGTATTCGTAAAGGAAGGAAAAGTGACACATTTTATTCTTAGCCAATGACTAGATTTCTATCGTGTTACGTAAACACGTGTCACGTCACACATACACACACATACATGTATATATATATATATATATATATATATATATATATATATATATATATATATATATATATATATATATATATATATATATATATGTGTACGTTTTATGTATAGGTATGCTTTTAAAACATCCTTGGTGACCTAAATAAATCGCATGCGTATGTGATTGATGTTGATATAATCCTTAATCAACTCTAGGTAAGCTAGCACGTGCCTAAACTGTGATAGACAAACGTATTTAAATATTTATTTTATCTGATAAAATACTTTAGATATATTAATGCATATAGCTGTTTAGTGGATGGTTAACAGATTGCTGTATAATAGAGTTAGGGTTCGAATATAGTGCATGTCTGTTTTAGTAATTTTAAATTTACACCCCGTTATTTTCTAATGAATGTCGTGCAAACTGGTTGAAGGCTCAATACATACATACATATCATCACGCCACAACCCTTGCAGGTTAGGCAGAGAGCACAGAGTGCCAGAGAACTCTATCCTTGCATACTTCACTCGCTTCCTCAACATTCATAATTCTCTTCATACACGCTCGCCGGTTTCGAATACTCTTGACTCCACCTTCCTTCAGTACGTGACCAATCTGGTCTAGGTAGGTTAGTCTCGGTCTCACCCGGTACCTACATCCTTTCACTTTCGTATTGTATATCTTCTCAACCAGACGTTCGTTGAAGGCTCAATGATGGACTTAAAACACCACTATCGCCAATCCACCCGACAATCGTGGTGATTATAGCATTGACCCCTTTTTTATGGTAGACGTTGGTCTGGATTGGTTGAGTACTGATTCCTTGACTTCGATGATAAGCCTGACGGGTTACCCTTTCGGGTACCGTCCCCGTCGACGCTTAGGCAACAACAACTATGTTACCGGGAAGCATTGATTCCCTGAGTAAGCCTATGTCTAACTGTGGACGCTGAAAAGATGATGATGATGAGTTGTTTGCGTAAACGATTAAAGTAAACAATGTGGTACGTGCCTATCTAAGAGTTTTATAAAGAATATTCTAGAAAATCTACTCCATCATTTTCTCCTACTCTTATCGCAATTATAGTTTTATGATCGACCGCCTGCCAGACGTCAACCCTCCTCTGCCGGCTCTCTCGCTCACCAAACAAAGCTCAACATCATATTGCCATTGCTCAAACGTCGATCTTCTGTGAGTGTGGTACTACCCAGGACGGACCGGCCTGCGGCTATAGACATAAAACTATCAACAGCATGCTCCTACCATTATATGAAATATGAATACTTGCCACAAAAAGCAAAGATGTATTAATTACATAATTACAACAATGTGTGACGTATCAAAGGAAAGCCCGTCTGAATAACGCTGAAAATATATTAAATATTTGTTCGTATAAAATGTTCATGATGATATCTTATCAAAATCTTAACAACGATGGGGCATACATCATCATACATCAGTCACTTTGACGTAGATGAAGTGATTTTGTGTGCCATTCCGATTAGTATTGTCGGTGGGTTAGCATGTTACTTAGTTTATACATATGTATTATCAATTACATAATTTTTTTTTTCATTGCGTAACTAACTAGTTACAATTATTTATAACTCGTATAATATAACGGACTGTTTAGTAATTTTGTTATTTGTTTATAAAGTGAGTGATTTTTTAAATGAATTTTAATCGAATCTTATCATTTTTAGCATTCAATATGTTATATTAAAACTTAAGTTAAATTTAAGAATATTAAATTATTTCGTTTAATAAACGAAAATATACTTTTGTTATTTATAAAATTTGTTAAATAATTATATACTTTTATAAGATTTGTTTTTGTATTTACAATACAAAATATGTATTTTACGTATCAATCAATATTAATGTTATTTACGAAGACGCCTCGATTGACGGTAACTTGACATTTCAGCAACGCTTATAGTTTGTTAAAGTGAATAATTCAGTATTAATGTACATTATATAGTGAATAGAAATAATATAAAATGTGTTCGGTGAAGAGTGGACGTCACAAGTGATTATGTCAGTGAGGTGACGCGAAGAACGGCCGTCAGGCTGTGGTGATTGAACTACGGAAACATTCCCCTATTAAAAATTTTAACCCAGGGCCCAGTGGATAGCAGTAAGGATATCTGCAAAATGACCAAGGGCCCTCGGAAAGTGAAGCTAGTCATTGTAGTCAACAATAAGAAAGAGTGAGTATTTTTTTTTTTAATCCTTAAACAGATAACGTCCATCCATCATTCAGTCTGAACAGCGCTGTATAGCATGTCAATTGCCTTTCTATTGCGAAGAAGACTGGAGCTCTTCCACTACTGGAGTGTCTCCTGTTTGAGCTGAGATGATTATGATAGAGGGACTGTCGAATAAGTCGATAAAGTTCGTCAAAATAGTTTCATTTGAAATACAAAAAAAAAATCATCATCATCACCATCATAGCCCATAAATGTCCCACTGTTGGGGTCGGGCCACCTCCGTAATGGGAGGGAAATTAACCTACTATACCGCGCTGGTCAGACGTGTTAGTATAGGGTTTTGTTTCGAGTTTTCCTTCTCTCGCATAGATGTTATATGCGTTTTATATCCCTTAGTCGTCTCGTACGATCACCCACGGGTAAGATATGGGGTGGTGAATAGTATTCTTACTCCGTCACCACACGGAAAATAATTATTAATAATTGTAATTTTCGTGTATGTTGAAGATGAATTAGTAAGCTGATACGACTTAGCTAGAGTTTTGTAATGTTAATTACAAAAAAAAACTGCATAATGAAATGTATTACGAACCGGTTACCCTTGGCAGTCGTCAACGCTCCGGACGTGAACAATTTTCCACGTGTTATCTTGGACAATTATGATGACTTTTCGATATGATTAGCATATAATGGACTCTGTTAGTTCATTCATAGTTACTATTCGAGCTTCGTGTGATTTCTTTGTTTGTAAATATTATACTTTATATATGTACTTTTTTGTTCGGGATAAAAATGCAAAGTATGGTCACCAAATTTATTTATAAGTGGGCGTTTTTTTTTGTGACGTGCGTGTAAAATTTTTAATCGCAGATGCTTTTGACAGCTTGGTCCAGATTATGGTTGAGCGTTAATAGTTCTCAAGCCGGTGAAAGTAAATTAAGCTCCTCCGTGAGAATTAGTTGAGGGGACCACCAAGAAATTGGTGAACAGTATTCAAAAGGCCCATTACCCAGTAGGTAATGGGCCTTTTTCTGCCTTTAGGATGTCATATACAGATAGACCATCTGCGTAGGTAAGTAGTAATGCTGTGCTTAATATTTAAAAGATTTAATTGTTTTAAATTTTTAATATTACCTAAGCTAACTGTTTTAAATCAGTATTTTCGCAATTAGCAATGTTATTTTCAGTTACCCAAATAGTAACCCGTATATCCCTAAGGGTACGCGTACCACAGGTTGGCAATCATTGAGCTAATATGTGGATTATAGTCCTTTAGTGACTCAAAAGTGTTAGGATAGTAGATTGGATATCAGACCTTGTGGTTACAATTGTAAATTACTTCGGAGAAACAAGAAAGGTTGCGATGACCTAATTATCAGATATAAAAAATCCATTTAAAAACATGTTCTTGATTGCATATATGGTGAAATTGTCTAAATACTGAACTCTCGTTTCTAGTTTCGGCGGTTTGATTCTTACGCAGAAAAATATTTTGTTCTATCCACAAATAATAATTCTGTGTCTAGGTATATTCATTGTTTGTTAGTAGTTAGCTGTGTGGTAGCGGCTACGAATACTACCAACCATTACTTTGCTCGCGGATGTCGTAAAAGAAGACTAAGAGCCTTATAACGACCTGGGTCAACACCATCTGATGCCGTTTGGTTAACAATTACATTCCCAATAAGGGTTGACGTCTGGCAAGGTCTGGAAGAGATGACTAAGGGATATAAAATGCATATAACATCTATTAAGGTAAACTCGAAACAAAACCCTAGCGCCATATATGAAATGAGATGATGAATTCATTCCTGTATTATTCTCTTACATATATACATATCATCACGCTATATCCCTTGTAGGGTAGGCAGAGAGAACAGAGTGCCAGAGAACTCTATCCTTGCATACTTCACTCACTTCCTCAACATTCATAATTCTCTTCATACAAGGCATACACGCTCGCCGGTTACGGAGACTCTTGACTCCACCTTCCTTCAGTACATGACCGATCTGGTCTAGGTAGGTTAGTCTCGGTCTCCCCCGGTACCTACATCCTTCCACTTTCGCATTGTATATCTTCTTAACCAGACGTTCGTTCGGCATTCTTTCCACATGTCCGAACCATCGGAGCATTCCCTTTCGCATCTTTACACCAATACTCTCTTTCATACTTACTCGCTTTCTTACGTCGTCGTTACGAATCATATAAAATAATTATTATATAATAAAAATTAAAAAAAAAAAAAAATATTATATAATTAATCAACTTAAGGTATGTAAAGAATAATTTATAGTGTATATGTATGTTGTGTGTTGAGTTATGTACGTGTTATGTGGGTACAATGTGGGTCTAGGTTCCCTCATGGTCAGTACCGGTCGCCATAACTGGCGCGATTCAAATGAGTTAAAATGATTCAGTTCTACTTTTTGTATTATCACAATAATTATTTTAATACATACATTTACCTCTCCGTCATAAGCTGTGTGATAGCGGCTACGAATACTGGTAGTACCCTGAATTTGCTCGTGGACAACGACATGGGCCAACTCCTTCTGTTGCCGTTAGGTCAACAATTACATTCACCAGGAGGGTTGACATCTGGCAGACGGCCGGTCATGAAACTATTGCCAATAATTTCTACAATATGTACTATGAAAGAAGAGTACATATTGTATCGACCCCAAGTAATTGGGATAAGAGTAGGAGAATGATGAAGATGATATTTATTCCTTACAGCTGCGCCTTTTGATTTTTTTTTAACGATAAAAGCATGAGAATGTTGATATGATGACTCTTATATAGAACACATAAACACATACCCCGTCATTATTGGGTTTCACTTGAGTCTGTCTTCCCATGATTATGCGCTGAAAAGTTCTGGAAACCTTGGACAAGTAAAATTCAAATACCAACGGTATAAAAATCCGTAAAAAGTTTAATTTCATATATTATATAGAAGTAATTAGTGTTGCCCAAATGCAATACTCTTGCGAGTGCACTGCTAGAATAACACAGAGTCACTTGTTTTAATAGAAATGAAAAATCCACATAGAAATACAAAATTCAACTTAATTGATACAATTCCATTCATCTAGTGGAACTAACTATACAACTATCAATAATTAGGTACATACCAGTTAACGGGAGTGGGATTTTAATCACACCTATCTGATAGAGACTAAAACTGCTTTTACGTATTCTGTATTTGTATTTGATTTTTAATTTCCCGACGTTTCGAACACTTTACAGTGATCATGGTCACGGGAGGACTATTTCAAATGTGTAATACTCGTATAAACATCAGAAACCATTATATCATGCGACTGTTTAAAATAACATTAAATTATTTCCCCGTGTACTGGTGTTAAGAATACAAAATAAAGAAAGAAAGAAAAGTATTTATTTTGTGCCACAAAGGAGAGACGTTAGCAACACACAGAAAAAATATAAAAGATACCTTACAATAAATGAAAAACAGATAAAATCTATAAACTAAATAAGGAGACATAATAATTAGATCGAGTGAACGGCTCAGCTGCGGCAGAAAAAACGATAACTGCTCAGCAATTGTTGTGATGTCAATGTAACACCATAACGCTGATTTTCAACAATGTCCTTTTTTTCCGACGTTAGACATCAAAGCCAACAAGTGGTGGCGCATTAGAAATAAAAAAAAGTATAGTTAAAAAATAAAGTCTCATTTACACAATTAACATACATGATTACACAATTAACGAATGTACAGTTACACTACAAAAGACGACAAAAATGTTGACAATCCTTACTTTGCCAAAGGAATCGTAAAATACTGTCTAAGGGAGCACTGCGAGACTCTTGCAGCGAGTCTTGCTCTTGCATTTGGGCAACACTAGAAGTAATCCACGTAAACGAAGTGAAGTTGTGAGTACAGCTAGTAAATAAATAAAGTTACAACGTCACAGAGATTAATGTCTGCGACATTGTTATCAAATTAGATATTTAATGATAAGTGAAATCAAATATTTGTATTTAAATCAAATATCAGTAAGTAATTTAGATTACTAATACTATTTAATGACAACAAAATCCATTAAAATGATTTTGTATTTTTCTTTTTTTGAAATAAAACTACTTTTACGGATTCTATCGTGTTTGTATTTGATTTTTAATTTACCGACGTTTCGAACACTTTACAGTGATCATGGTCACGGGAGGAGTAAGGTGTCTTACGTCCAATATGTCATCGTTATTACAGAAATTTATATCTACCCGCTACAGTATCAGTTATTAAAAGTTTGACCCACATTTTAATACAAATTTATTGCCAGTACAAAAAGAAACTGATACTATATGTAAAAAAAAATATACTGTTTATAATCAGTTATATTAAACATTTAATTTATGATAATTATTATATTGTGGCAATTCACTAGTTTAAAAATCTAACAAAAACTATTAAACTTTTTTGTTTATTGCTTATGGTGACAAAGGAGCAAGCAGCACACCTGATGATAAGTGATACTGCCGCCCATGGACCTTTGTAATACCAGAAGTATAGCTAGGCCGCTGCTTAGCAATACAAAACCCAAACTCACCGAGTAGGGTTTCCGGCTCTCTCCCTCATCGAACGAAACGCAATAGTACATTGCCATTACTCAGACATCGATCTTCTGCGAGAGTGTGGACCCCGGATGGACCGGCCCGCGGCTGTAGACAGAGGACTGTCAACAGCGTAGTCCTACCACTATTACGTTAATTCATTTTAAATAAAACTAGTTTTACGGGGAGTGATATTTATTTACTACTAGCGACCCGCCCTCGCTTCGCTTCGGTTACAGTTCAGTTGTGTAGTTTACTTTCGATACATAGAATTCCTTTCGGAGAAGGAATTTCGTAAAATTCTACTTCATCTGACCTTCACAAGCCAAAAAATGTTAATACAAAATTTGAAATAGGAGCTATATTTAAAAAATGTCATGTTTACACCCCAGCAACCCCCCTTTCAAGTGGAATTTCGCAAAATCCGTTCTTAGCTGACCTTTACTCGGCGAAAGGAATATTTCTAACAAATTAAATTAGGCCTTATGGTTCCAGAGATATCATGATGAGTCAATACATAGGTGGAAATCTCTCTCTCTCTCTCTCTCTATATATATATATATATATATATATATATATATATATATATATATATATATATATATATATATATATATATATGATTTATTATTTATACATGGAACCACTCATCAGCCTATTTATTTTATTTAATTTCCTAAAACAGCACTGTTGTTGATCCCTTATGTGCTTTTAACCATTCTTATAGAAAAGTTACACGTAATATTTTAAATCCGTCACCATACATTCGCTGTTATCCCACCAATTATCTTTTGAGTAAATGAATAACAAAAATGTTACACAGAATGAATTCCGGTGAATATGACAGAGCAAAGCTAATGATCAGTTTAAACACGGAAGCGTCACGGCAGAGCGGGTAACTCTCTCACGCGATCCGAAACTGTCCTTGGATTGAGGAAGAGCGTCATTTGCGACGTCAAGGTCACCTCACCTTTGATTAGCGGAAAACATGATGATTCGCTAAAAATGCAGTGCACGCTTTGAAATAAACATTAACGACATGGACTAATTAAACCCTGTTTCCACCTATCTAACCGGGTTTAATTTCAGTATGAAAGAAGGAAATCTCGAAATGAAACTTTACATAGAATCTATAGCAATCCGCCTGAATAACGTGGTGTATAGTAAGTCAATTTTCCTCCCATTTCGCAAGGAGGCTTGATTCCAGTAATTGGACGTATATGAGCTAATGATGATGATGATGATAAAATATTCGATGATAGTGATAGAAGTAAATGCAAATTACTAGTTACATATATACAATAAATTGCTTTATCCATCCGTGACTATGAATTTTAAAAGTATTGGAAACGCAGGAATCGTCTTCGTCAGTCTTTCGTGGACCACTGCTGGAGGAAGGTGTCATAGAATAGCCCATGGCGTGACATACTGCTCATTCTTCAATGGGGTTATTGATAATAAATCTACTGAAATGGATAATGATATATTTTCGTTGTAATATAACCTTCCTTTTTGATAATCACTGCATAAAGAACTAACTGATTCACGCAACTTCGTTCGTATCACATGAGTGACAGAAAAGATAACAGAGGGTTAAAGGCTCTCAAAAAGACTAAATTTTCGCGATTTTTGCAACATTTTTTATTGTTTTTTTTTTATTACTTATGGTGACAAACAAGCAGACAGCACACCTTATGGTAAGTGTCACTGCCTCCCATGGACCTTTTCAATACAAAGGGTATAGCTCGGCCGCTGCCTACCAATACAAACCCCGTACCCACCCCAATTGGGCTTCCGACTCTCTTGCTCACCGAACGAAGCGCAATAACACATTGCCATTACTTAGACGTCGATCTTCTGTCGTCTGATCTGGTACTCCGGACGGACCGGCCCGCGGCTGTAGACAGAGAACTTTCCGCAGCTTGGTCCTAACACTATGAAATGCTTAGCTTATATTTATCGTAGCATGATTTTATACGGCCTTATAACCTTTTCCCATAAATGGTAAAACTCTAAAATAAGTGCTTAAAAAACGCGTTCAACTAAACAAATTCTACAATTTTATAATACTAGTATGTACAGATTGGTGTGCTAAAAAAAATAATTGCCATACTTGGCAAGCGATTCTCCTGGTTCTGAGACTGAACTGAAGTTTCAGTCGAGTTTTTAACGTTCATGTAATGTGCCGTCGATAACTGTATTCTTATTCCACCGCCACTCGAATAACATCGGAATAGTAAAATTAAAATAAAAACGAAATTATGTCACAAGCGGGGTTCGAACCCGCACCTATTGGGAATCCGGCCCAATCGTGCTGCCACTTACACCATCGTGAACTATTTTAGAACATGCAAATTTCGCTTCATATTATATCTTACGTCTTCAAGGTGACGTATGCCATCTATCGGACAATGTTTCCACATTGTATAGGCTTAATACTTCAAACTTTACAGTTAGAATTGTATTAAACGATGACACAACCTTGTTATTCAAATTACTGAAATTTTTAGCATTTAATATGCTTAATTAAACGATTGGGCCGGATTCCCAATATGTGCGGGTTCGAACCCCGCTTGTGACATCATTTTTCGTTTCGTTATCGGTTATTTATAAATAATTAAGCATATTAAATGCTAAAAATTTCAGTAATTTGAACGAAATTATGTTTGTAAAATCAGTTTTGTTGTTAATGTGTAATATTCGCGTACACATTCAATACTAGTATTAAATTTGAGATGGAATCCGTATTCATCAAAATAATTGTGAGGTCTTCATAATGTTATATCATCATTACGAAGATTACCATCATCAATTAGAAATATACAGTCTTAATGAAACGTGTTTGTAAATGCAATGTTGTCCGAACGGTTAGCTAATAGTTTGTGGTAAATAATTCGCACTTTTAAATTTTGAAACAGAATTATTTCAGACGCAAGTAGGTATCATACCTACTTGCGTCTGAAATAATTCTGTTTACATATAAAATAAAACTGCTTTTATGAAATTTTACGCGTTAAATTCTATAATAATACTTTTATTTCCTATTTAAAACATATTTTTCAAACTTGTTTGTGTTTTTTTATACATCTTTTATATTTTGTTTTAGCTTATAGAGTCATCATCGCTAGCTTATCGAGGTCCACGGCTGGATATACGCTGCCGCTTTTTCTATAGTGACAACCATTTTCCAGTATCATACCTTAATCATTCTAATAGAGGAATTTAAAATGTCTTAGTAAATTCTATAATCTGTCCTAGTACAGGATCAAATCTATGAAGATTTTGATTTACAAATATTTGTTTTGTACGTCGCGATTGTTTTGTACGCACACTCGCAAGTGGTCTGTGGTTTGCCGTTTCTACTTTGTTAAATAAAAGCATCGATTACATACCTATCTAATATTTAACGTGAAATTGTAATTATTAAATTACATACATTAAAAGCAAATGGTTACATTCAAGTATCAGAAACGTCACCTGTTGTACATAGACTTCCCGAAAGAGAAATATCACCATAATCGCCACAGTGACTGACGTATTTGCGATTTTATATAGAAGGTATCCGTTAATTATGTGAACTAATCATAGATCTAATCAAATCTTACTAAATTTCACACATGAGTGGAGGAGTGAGACGATTTCAGCAAATATAACGTATTTAAAAAAAAAAAAACTTGTATAAATTAAGAAAAACAGATTGATATAAAAAAAAATCTCCAAAAGTCTTTATTAGTCTTAATAATAGTAATTAGAAATATTTCTTTTTATTAAATTCAACGCAGTAATATAATCAAAATATAAATATTGAAATATTTTTTACGCCAAATAATAACGCGATGTAATGATTTGGTTTAAAAAAAATCGAAAAAAATCTCTTGTGATCTTTCATTATGACTCCCATAAAAAAGGAAAAGGCGACACATTATAAACTACTCAACACTTATAGCAAACGATTAGCCACAAACTATACGCCTACAGTGAACACGTGTTCTATCGTGATCGCGTGTGAATTATTATTAGGCTGTGGTCGCCCGTCGCTTGCGCCATACGTTAATTATGAATTAATTGTCATCGTTCTGTGGGAACTGTACTGTTCGTTCGTACATTCATTCATTCATATATTCTTATACACTGTACTATTGCAATGAGTGATGACTTCCATGCTGTCATGACCGTGACCGTAATTGTTGTCATGTTACGTGGTAATAAGATATGGTTTTATGTATGCACGTGGTGACGTATGGTTATACGTATGATGATGGTTTTCACATATTTTTTTACTACACAACACCCGGCACTAAGGATCCTATATCCTTGTATTGCGAGGGAATTTACAAACATTTAATTTAACACAAACAAACAAACACACCCAAATTACACCCAGACATAAAACAACAAATCGTACAAAATATCATCAAGGTATTTTCCGTGTGGTGACAGAGTAAGAATACAATTCACCACCCCCTATCTTACATGTGGGTGATCGTAAGAGACGACTAAGGGATATAAAACGCATATAACATCTATGCAAGAGAAGGAACACTCGAAACAAAACCCTCTACCAACACGTCTGACCAGCACGGTATAGTAGGTTAACTTCCCTCCCATTACGGAGGAGGCCCAAGCCCAACAGTGGGACATATATAGGCTGTGATGATGATGATGATGATGACAAAGTATGGAACCCACTAGCATGGTAGGTCAGTATATTTTGCATTATGCCATCTGCGTAATTGTTAATATGTATATTTTTAGTGGTAGTACCACGCTGTTGATAGTTCTCTGTCTACAGCCGCGGGCCGGTCCGTTCGGGGTAGTACCACACTCACGCAGAAGATCAATGTCTAAGTAATGGCAATGAGTTATTGCACTTCGTTCGGTGAGCGAGAGACCCGGAAGCCCACTGGATGGGTTTTGGGATTGTAAGGGTAGGTAGCGGCCTAGGTAGGCTATATGGTATAGCAAAAGTCTATAGGCGGCAGTGACACTTACCATCAAGTGTGCTGCTTGCTTGTTTGCCATCATAAGCAATAAAAAAAATATTGTGTTTACATACCTTATTTTCCAAGTAGTGTCTAAGAGGTCATAGGAAAACCTAAAATAAATCCCTAATAATTGCACATAAAGTATATGCAAGGATGGAAAACTCAAAATAAAATCTTACACAATCGGTGTGACTTTAGCTATAGGATGTATATGAACTGAAATGAATCCCTGCAAATTAGCATTATACTAGTGGCGTATCATCTTCTATCTTTAAATGAGATTTTTTGTATATTTTTATATGCATACATTTATAAAAAAATCGTTTTGTCAGCCAACAAAAAAATATTTTTTTTTAACTGTAAGTTGGAGAATTCTTTAACTGAAAACTATTACAATATGAAGCCAAATTTGGCCGCTGTCATTGAGAATAGACATAGGTCAGTTGGGAAATAGAACCGTCCAATACAGATATCTCCAGTTCGATCCTTTTTTCTTTAATTCTTATAATTTTTTTCATTATTTTGTAATTTTTTTTTTAATATCTTAATATATCTAATATTATATAATATCTAATATTTTGCAATAAACATTAAATAAAAAAATATCAAAAATAAAAAATATTCAAATACTAAATGTTTCAACGACAAAATAATTCAAAGAATTTGCTAATATTCCTTAACTCAGTATAAAATTGATTAATATTTTGTCAATAGATTCCTTATTAGATTATAACAATACGATATCAATAGTACAAATGATAAACTTTAACAATATCAATGAATTCTATTTATATTAGGCACATGTAATATTGGCGCCATTTTATTATTTGAGTGACGTCATTGTCTATAACCAATTATGTCATCATCATTATGCTCTTATCCCAATTACTATTATTTTAGTGGCGTGATAGTCATTGTCTGCAAAGAAAAATATCATTCACATCCTACTCATATTCCAATTACCTGGGGTCGTCCCAATATGTACTATTCTATAGCCGAGAACCGCTCGGGACAAATAGAGCCTCCACTGCAACACTCCGCACGCAGCGAGTGCCTAACCATTTATAAACGTAGTGGGTGCATTATTTGACAGGTTTGGGTTGGTTGCTTTGTCGCCAAGCTCACTGTAACTTCATAATCCGATCGCGTTTACCTGGTATCGTGTCAAAACAACGAGACTAAGCATGCGAGGTTCGGAGTTCAGTTGAATGTATTGTAACTAACAACCTATTCCATTTTGTTCACACATTCTGATACAAGAGGGCGTCAAGTGATTGTTTGCACCCGGGCGTTAAATGTGCTAGAAGCGCCCCTGATTCTATCATACATATTGCAAAAGTTATTGGCAATAGTTTTATGACCGGCCGCCTACCAGACGTCAACTAGTGTTGCCCAAATGCAAGGCCAAAACTCGCTGCAAGAGTCTCACACTGTTCCCTTTGACAGCATTTTAAGATTCCTTTGGCAAAGAAACGATTGTCCATCCTTTTGTATTCTTAATAACCAGTAGGGTAATAATTTGATGTTATTTTAAACAGTCTCATGATAGATATGTGTGATTATAGGCCCCACTCCCGTTAAGTGGTATGTACCTAATTATTGATAGTTGTGCAGTTAGTGCCACTAGATGAATGGAATTAGATTCATTTAGTTGGATTTTTCATTTCTATCATGTGACTATGTGTTATTTTAACAGCGAGTGTTGCAAGACTTGTGAGACTCGCAAGAGTCTTGCATTTCATCATCATCACAATCCATATATGTCCCACTGTTAGGCTGGGGTCTACTCCGTAATGGGAGGGATATTAACCTACTATACCGCGCTGGTCAGACGTGTTGGTATAGGGTTTTGTTTCGAGTTATCCTTCTCTTGCATAAATGTTATATGCGTTTTATATCCCTTAGGCGTCCTTTACGATCACCTACGGGTAAGATAGGGGGTGGGGAATTGTATTCTTACTCCGTCACCACACGGATAATTCCTCTTGCATTTGGGCAACACTACGGTCAACCCTCTTTTTGTTTGTTTTTTTTTCTACACGGTGGACTATGGATGCGGCTCGCCCCGCCAAATCGGTCCGGGGTGACGGAAGAGGCGGTGCATGATCCCATAGACCCACCGTGCAACTCCTCTCTTCGCCGTGTGAGCGGGCCACCGGTACCCGATCTTTGTCTTCGGTGGCCAACGTCAACCCTCCTTGGGAATATAATTGTTGATCACACATCATCAAATGTAGTTGGTTCTAAGTCATCTATTACGATATACACAAGCTATTTAAGGGTTAGTAATATTCGTAGCAACCACAAACAGCTAAATATAATTAACGGAACCAAAGACAATGAAAAATAAAACAAAGAAGAAAAGATATTCATTGTGTTGATCAAATCAAATCATTTTTTTTTATTGCTAAAGATAATCGTATCTTTTAGTAGTTATTATCTTTTAACTAACATGATAAATGCGACCGTGTTTTTATTACCTGAATTAATCGTTGGCGCTACCGTCACTAATCTTTTTTTTAGGTGGCAGTTATAGTCACATCCCAATTCGTGGTGAGCAGCGGAGGAGATAGGGAGCGATCCCATAACCCTACCGTGCACGTACTTATCTATAGCCATATCAACGGGCTATCGGTGTGCTGAGTGTGAGTTTTATCGTTAACATGACGCGTTCTACAGCGAGCGCGTAAGCATTTGTATGAAGAAATGTAGTTTCAAAAACGCGTCGCTAGTGGCGCTGTAGAACGCGTTATGTTAACGACAAAACTCACACTCAGCACACGGTACTCCGTCCTTGTCATTAGTGGTCCGTCCAGCAATTAATCTTTTACTTTGCCAATTTTCTTTGAAACGAGAAAGCGACACAGTAGAGAGACAAACATGTATTTACTACATAATTCAATTTACACGGTTCATAACAATTAAAATAATGGTATTCGTTGAAATCTACCGCAGCGCCACCCACCAGATCTAATTATATACCTAAATTATTATTGAATCCATTTGAACACACACACACATACACAAAACGTTTCCTTAAAATCGGTCCAGCCGTTTAGGAGGACGTTCAAGTCACATACACACGTAAAGAAGAATTAAATATTTTATAATTATAATAACGAGCAGACCCTTAATATGGACGGCCCCAAATCAATATTAGGTATAATATTTTTATCCATTATTTTTGAAGTGAAAACTTCTTTAGGCGCGTTAAGCGTTTTTGGAGGGGAAAAACTTATAGGTTCGCGTCACCGACATGCTAATGCTAATAGTATATCTATAGCTATGTGAAAACTTCTTTAGGCGCGTTGAGCGTTTTTGGAGGGGAAAACTTATAGGTTCGCGTCACCGACATGCTAATGCTAATAGTATATCTATAGCTATGTGAAAACTTCTTTAGGCGCGTTGAGCGTTTTTGGAGGGGAAAACTTATAGGTTCGCGTCACCGACATGCTAATGCTAATAGTATATCTATAGCTATGTGAAAACTTCTTTAGGCGCGTTGAGCGTTTTTGGAGGGGAAAACTTATAGGTTCGCGTCACCGACATGCTAATGCTAATAGTATATCTATAGCTATGTGAAAACTTCTTTAGGCGCGTTGAGCGTTTTTGGAGGGGAAAACTTATAGGTTCGCGTCACCGACATGATAATGCTAATAGTATATCTATAGCTATGTGAAAACTTCTTTAGGCGCGTTGCGTTGATCATTGTGGTTTAAAGGTTATCTTACTAGCGTGGTAAAACCGATTCCTAGATGTTCGATAATATTTTTTATTTTTATATAAAAATTAGAAAATTATTATTATTTCAATTAGTCTTAAGTTAATAGTTTTCACTTCTATCGGCAGTCCCCATGACTGCCTGTTGTTTTTTTATTATTTTATTTAAATAACCAGTACCTTATGTCGGTAGAGTATACAAATATTTATATTTAATCAGTATGTAATTGATTTTGTCCAGACTAATAACAGCCTAATAAAAAAAAATGTAGGTACAACACGTACCCAGTAGTGGTAGGACCACGCTGTTGACAGTTCTCTGTCTACAGCCGCGGGCCGGTCTGTCCGGGGTAGTACCACACTGAGCAGAAGATTGACGTCTGAGTAATGGCAATGTGATATTGCGCTTCGCTTTATTTCGGTGAGCGAGAGAGCTGGAAGCCCAACTGGGGTGGGTTTGGGATTTACATTGGTAGGCAGCGGCCTAGCTATACCCTTGGTATTGCAAAGGTCCAAGGGCGGCAGTGACACTTACGATCAGGTGTGCTGCTTGCTCGTATGTCACCATAAGCAATAAAAAAAAAAGTGTGTGTGTCAGCTGCGACGCACGACTGGAGTTTATTCCTTAAGTACGATTATCAAAACAGGCGCAAAAAAAAGCTCATTTGACTAAAAATAATATATATATTTTTATTTACATTTATTAAAACTGTTCAGTGAAGTATTACCTCACGTCAGAAAGTGAAAGGTGCGCAGAATAGGTTGCGCACCAAAAACGTAACGAGGTCATTCGATCACTAGATTTTAACTCCTCAAATTTTTCTCATACCGGGCGCCTTATATGAAAATCGATTCTTAAGGAGTAAACTCCAAACAAAACCTAAAATTTGGCCAAAAAAAAATTCAAAATAAAAATCGAGCTAAGTTTGGTCATCCAGTTACTTGAATGGTGATATGTAATATCCTGGGTATATATGTTAATATATAGGTATAGTGACGTCACTGACCTTCGATCAGCTTTCGTGCTGATCGTAGCGCGTGATGGGCAAGTTAACGGTCGCCACGCCACTGATGAGAAGCACAAATAGTAACTGTCTGTATGTCACTTGCGTTATTTGCTGTAAGGACAACGTCGGTGTTAAACATTTTATTTATTATATAATATTTATTGCCTAACTACTATTACTCGAAAGGGATTTAGCAAAGCTTTTGAGCTATAAGAGAGAAATTGGCCTACGTATACCACGCTCGCTAACCGAGGCCGCGGGTGACTGGACCGGGGAATAGTCCGTCACCCGCAGAGAGGCTGACTGCGTGAGGGCGACGCCCCGGCAGTTAGCTAAAGCGACGACGGGGTAACTGGTCTGGCTGGCCACGGATAACAAGGAAGCGGTGCCAGTGGCTGGCCCAATGGCGATGGGGAAGGAATACGGTGGATTATGGGGCCACGCCCTGCCCTTCTGTCGCCCCGGACGGAACGGGCGGCGTGTGTCCGGACCATAGCCTACCCAAAAAAGAAAAACGTATACCTGATAGGAAGTGTGAGTTTGCCGCTCATATATCTTAATAATACCAGAAGTATCCAGTCAGTCAGTCATCATCATCATCATCACAGCCCATATATGTCCCACTGTTGGGTTCGGGCCTCCTCCGTTATAGGAGGAAAAATAACCTACTATACCGCGCTGGTCAGACGTGTTGGTATAGGGTTTTGTTTCGAGTTTTCCTTCTCTTGCATAGATATATAGTTTTATATCCCTTAGTAGTCTCGTACGGTCACCCACGGGCAAAATGTGGGGTGGTGAATTGTATTCTTACTCCGTCACCACACGGAAAGTAAGTAAAAAAGCAAGTATCTGTTACAAAATATTAAACTTTGTCTAAAGAAGGACATGTCATAGCGCTCGGAAAGCACCTCAGCAGACAGGTCATTTCAGATACTGCACGTGTGTGGCAGAAATTATGGCTAAAAACTTACAGCTGTGGAATATAAGGTTTCTAGATGAAATAGATGAACTCTGTTACTGCAATCTATATCCAACAGTAGAGGTTGATAAACTAATGGATGGATATAAGGATAAACAATATAGCTTACATAAGTACGTACGTAGAAATGTTAACGTTAGAAAAATACGCGAATACTTAATTGATAATTCAACGCGGCGCGCGCCATTTCGCGATACTCGTTCGCGTCCTAAATATGTTATTAATTGTCGAAATGTCCGTCCGTGCAAGGTCAGGATGAACGTACCAACAGTTTAATTGTATGTTACAAGAACTACAATAATATTGACAGGTTCTTTATAAAATTTTCTTATGTTTAATCGATTATATTATTTTCCTGTTCTTATCCCAATTACTCGTTGATTGACGCAATATGTACCTACTCATATACATACACACACACACACACACACACACACACACACACATATATATATATATATATATATATATATATATATATATTTATATATATATATATATATATATATATATATATATATATATATATATATATATATATATATATATATATATATATATCTACTCATATACATTATTGCCAATAGTTTTATGACCGGCCGTCTGTCTGACGTCAACCTAACTTGGGAATGTAATTGTTGACCAAACGGCATCAGATGGAGGTCCAGGTCGATATAAAGCTCTTAGTCGTCTTTTACGACATCCACGAGTAATGTAAGGGTTGGTAGTATTCGTAACCTAACGGTTGTGGTAGCCCACACACCAGATATTTACTTATTAACTGAATTAATTTCTTGATTTTATCCCAATTACTTTAGGTTTATTCAATACTAGCTTCTGTCCGCAACTACGGCCCCGTAAAAGATTACTTTCCTAAAAAATTTCATCCCCTATTGTTATTTACCCCTTAAGGGTAAATTTTTACAACATTTTAATGTCATATTTATTTATATCTAATCAATAGGCTAAAAATAAGTTTCAAGCTTCTAGCATTAAAAATGACGATACTTCCTTACCACTTTTCATCCCTCTTTACAACCCTTTTTTGCATTAAAAAGTAGCCTATGTCCTTTATCAGGCTCTAGACTATCTGTGTACTAAATTTCATTTGGATTGGTTCAGTAGTTTTGGCGTGAAGCAGTCACAGACAGACAAGAGTTACTTTCGCATTTATAATATTAGTAAGAATTGTAATGGTTGCTTTCCATTTAGTTAACACAGAGGGACTCTGCGGTACATTGTGAAACACTGCCATACACTGTGTAAAAGTTTAAATGAAACAGCTAGTTGTCTCAAAATAACACTAGAGTGCATCAATATCGCAAAATTATAGGCGTTGTATACCTAAATGCACGTTCCTTGACAAAGTCTTGGCTCAATAATTTATAAACATAACCACATTATCAGGGCTCACTTCAATAGTGCAATATTTACATTTGAACATTTTTATTAAATTTCAATTAGCAGTAAGAGACAAGCTCAATTTAATAATCTCAAATAATACTACTAGAATATGCCGTAAATAAATTGCGATGTTAATTAAGTAATGATACTTAATTCAAGCAAAGTAGTACCTATATATTTAAAGTACTCTATGAAAGTAGGTAATCATCTGTCAAACAAAACTTTTTCGAGTGTCGAACAGTGTACGGCTGTGTTCAACAGTGTCGTTGATGGAAAGCGCTTTATCGAACACTGCGTTACACTGCGTCACTTTTTGTATTAAATGGAAAGCACACAATATTATTTCGTGGATAAAAGTTTTGGCAATAATAATCGGTCGCCTGTCTGATGTCAACACTCCTTGAGAATGTAATTGTTAGCCAGACAGCATCAACAGTTGATTCAGATCGATGTGAAGCCCTTAAGTCATCTTTCACGACATCAATGAGCAATGTAAGGGTGTAGTATCCGTAGCCGCCACTACACAACAAACATATTTGATGTAAAACTATTTTTATGGATTTCTACGGATTTTATGTGTTATTATACCTTTTTTATTTGCTTGATTGATTGAAAAAAATTAATGATTTTTCTTTTGACGCGTTAGGGAAAACTGATGAGAGTAAATTAAATAATTATTAAAAATTAAAAAAAATAATAATAATTAAAATTAAATTAAATTAAAACTAATAAATTGAAAATTAATTATTAAATAAATTTTTACGATGCGCTCGCACACCGTCACGAAAAGCCGACACCCTGAAGTTAGCTATAGTCAACATTTTAGTTTTTTAACTAGATAATGCGTTATAATAAAACTTTCAATGTATTAAATATCTTTTTTCTATTGTTAGTGTCGTTTTTTTCTACAAACGTAGAAGGCGAAAGATAAAAATGTTAGAAAAGATTTTTATCTTGTTACGCCAAAGAGGTATAACTTCTAATGCGTGTACATAAGTACACACACACTTTTTTTAAAGACATCAATCACTGTGCGCTAAAGAAATAATCCTTGTACTACGGAGGACATTACAAATATATAATTAACGCAGACAAATTACACCTAAACTCATAACAACACTTTGTGGATCACACAAAGTAATGCCACATGAGTAAATAAACGTACAGAGACAAACATTAAAACAACCGCGCCACGGTAGGTACATCACTACAAGTATGGTGCGCGTGTGTGCGTGAGCACTGGCGGCTCGTCACGTACGGAACGAAACCTGTTTAGGCTGGTTCGGCCAGTGCTCAAACAAAGGCCTCACTCACCGCTCGCTGTGCATCGCGTCGTGCGTGTTTGTTTAAATTTGAAATATTTATTAATTAGATAGTGTAAATATGGTTTATTGTACTGTGTGCATGTACAACAATCGAAAAAATAAAAACATATCTTTTTTGAAAATGACATTGTATGTTAATAGATCTGAACAACCTATAAATATGGGGAAAGACTCTTTTTTCAGCCATTACAAAGACTTTAACGAAAGCAGTATACAATTGGGTTTTTTAATAATACCTCTGCTCTGCTTTATGCAGATGATGCAGTCCTGCTGGCACAGTCAGCGACTGACCTGCAGACCCTAGTCGACACAATGACAGAAGATTGTAAGAAAAGGGGTTTACGCGTGAATGTGAGCAAAACCAAAATAATGGTTTTTGAAAGAGATGAAGCCAGAACAGATGTAACAGTAACAATAGGTAATGAGAGCAAGTGGATGAATTTGTATATCTTGGATGTGGATTTAGCCGAGATGGACGGTACACCACTGATATAGAGCGAAGAGTGAATGCAGGAAATAGAGTGAACGGAGCGTTGGAGCAACTTCTCGGCAGCCACCACCTCAGCCAGAAGGCACGTGTAGCAATACATAACGCAGTGCTTGTCCCAACATTACTGTATGGAAGCGAGAGTTGGGTATGCAGAAAAGAGTATGAAAGTAAAATTAATGCGGTCGAAATGCGATCTTTTCGGAAAATCTGTGGAGTTAGGCTGACTGACCGCATTCGTAACGACGACGTAAGAGAGCGAGTAGGTATGAAAGAGAGTATTGGTGTAAAGATGCGAAAAGGAATGCTCCGATGGTTCGGACATGTGGAAAGAATGCCGAACGAACGTCTGGTTAAGAAGATATACAATGCGAAAGTGGAAGGATGTAGGTACCGAGGGAGACCGAGACTAACCTACCTAGACCAGATCGGTCAGGTACTGAAGGAAGGTGGAGTCAAGAGTCTCCGAAACTGGCGAGCGTGTATGAAGAGAATTATGAATGTTGAGGAAGCGAGTGAAGTATGCAGAGATAGAGTTCTCTGGCACTCTGTTCTCTCTGCCTACCCTGCAAGGGATATGGCGTGATGATATGTATGTATGTATGTACCTCCTGACAACTTCATCGCATTTGTTGAATTGCTTGAGAAGAAATTTCGAGAATATTTCGATCTAGAAATAAATATTGTTAATATTGGTAGTGATATACTAAAACGTATACAAGATTGTAAATTTGATATGACATGCAAGTGCTTTCCCATTGATTATTAAAAAAAACTTTATATTAGATTTAGAATTTATCATTCGATTAAGAGATATAACAAATTATTAAAAATCAAAAATTACAAAAAAGAACTATTTAGAGTAAACAATTTGTAAAAAAATATCCATACATAAAAAAGCTGACAAACGTTTTGTGTATTTATTTTCATCCTCATGTGCCAACCCTATCAGAATAGGTAACAATTTTGCTCGCTCCTTAGAAGCTTGGTCTCTGTACGTTTATTAGCAGTTAGCATTCCATTCCGTGTGGTGACGGAGTAAGAATACTATTCACCACCCCATATCTTACCCGTGGGTGATCGTACGAGACGACTAAGGGATATAAAACGCATATAACATCTATACGAGAGAAGGAAAACTCGAAACAAAACCCTATACCAACACGTCTAACCAGCACGGTATAGTAGGTTAATTTCCCTCCCATTACGGAGGAGGCCCGAGCCCAACAGTGGAACATTTATGGCCTGTGATGACGATGATGAAGATGAATTAGCATTATAGGTTAAAATATAGTTACTTGCCTTAGATATTTTTATACAGATGACTAGCTTCATAATCCAAATATTATATATAATAGGTATGAGTGTAACTATTTCAATGAACGCTTAAGTTTCCATAACTGTTACGTTCTCATTGTGTATTTGTCACGCATACGAATCAATGATACATTTTGTGATGGAAGGGGGGTCAAAATTGTAGTACTAGCGGTCGCGTTAATATTGACAGAATGAACGGCCAAGGCTGGACCGGAGTCCGCGCCATGTGTGTAGTCCCGGCGACAACCGCCTGATAACTTTCTTCATACGAAATAAATTGCAGAATATAATTTTGTGATGACTCGACTTTAGTTTTATAATAATAAGATTTATTACGCTTTGATAAACATGTTTTTAATATCTGAAATAATGAACTACTTGTACGGATTCTATCGCGTTTGTATTTGATTTTTAATTTCCCAACGTTTCGAACACTTTACAGTGATCATGATCACGGGAGGACTAAGGTGTCTTACGTCCAATATGTTTTTAAAAAGTTGATACGCGAGGGAGTATATTGTTTTTTTAAATGTAACTATCAAATTATATAATGGCGTATAAAATATTAAAATTGATCCAGTATTATAAACATCGCCCATATTTTATAATGACACTAATAATTTTAACTGTCTTCACAATTTAATGAAACAAATCTTAAATGATTTTAATGAAACTGAGTTAGCCGTCATCCATTAGTATTGCATTGGAATTCGCTCATTTGTTTTGGAGATTAGCATGTAATAATATTAACTGACAAAAATAAAAAAATATATTATGTGTTATTGGCAATAGTTTTATTACCGACCGCCTGACTGACGTCAAACCTCCTTGAAAATATAATTTGTGATTGGCCGGCAGTGGTCGCTTAGACTATGATGTTAGAGTAGGTATCACAAGTAGCTACAATATATCATACTTTTAATATATCTATGTAGTTAGCGAGTACTACAAAAGTAAGTTAACGACGCAGTTTGATTACAGTAATGTGTTTATACTGTAGATAGCTTTTGCACGCGACCTCGTCCGCTTAGAAATTATGTGTAACGTTCTCATTAAATAACATTTTTATTATTTGTGTTATAATATGAAAAAAAATCTAAAGCATAACTCACTCATTTTTTTACTCCCTTAGGACGGAATATGTTCTTTGAGGGGGTGATTTTCAAAATATCCCTTTTTACTGAGTATCTAAATAAGAAAATAAAACGTTGCCTAGTATCTATTTCTTATAATATATAATTCAATTAAGAAATCAATTAAAAAGTGTAGTAGCAAAATTTAATCTCTTATTTTAGACACTAAAAATAATAACTTAATTGATATTCATATAAATAACATCTATGTAAAAGAAGGAAAACTCGAAATCAAAGCCTATACCAACTTTTCTGACCAGTACGGTAAGTAAATTTCTCTGCTATTATGTAGGAGGCTCGAGTCCCACAGTGGGACTCGTACGAGCGGAGATGATGATGATGATGATGATAGATAATAAGTATTTACCTTATCTAGGAAATTAATGTAATATTTCAGTACACGCGAACACATAAGCTTATGTACATATAATAAAGCGATTTATGTAAGCAGTAATAGATGATACAGTCACGCGAACTTCCACTGAAAAGCCTTTTACACTGTTCGTTTTATATAAGGACTTGCTAATCCAACAGACGCTGTTCTGAAAAAGCAAAAAAAAAATAGCATTTTTCCTTAAATCGATCACAGCGCCACCTATTAGATCCAATTGTCTATCTAAATCATACAATCCACTTGAACACGCAAAAAATTCTTCATAATCGATCCAGCCATTAGAAGGAGTTCAGTCAGATAAAAACAAGTTGTAATATTACATTCCCTTTATCCATGATATTGATGTTGGGCTGATGAAAGTATGGATAGATGGATACTACTTTTAGACATATGCCTCCCCTACGAAGGTAGTGTATGTCGTAATGGCCCCGCTTAGTAAGAGAATGCTGCTACCATTCTCTTGGTTGTTCCTCAGCTGGTTTGTACGACCTCCACGGGAAAGTAAGGGCTGGCGATATAATATATTCTTATCTTGATTTATTAATATTATATTCTACTATTTGCTACTTTCCGTGTAGTGATGGAGTAAGAATACTATTCACCACCCCATATCTTACCCGTGGGTGATCGTACGAGACGACTAAGGGATATAAAGCGCATATAGCATCAATGCGAGAGAAGAAAAATTCGAAACAAAACCCTATACCAACACGTCGGACCAGCGCGGTATAGTAAGTTAATTTCCCTCCCATTACGGAGGAGGCCCGAGCCCAACAGTGGGACATTTATGGGCTATGATGATGATGATGATTCTTATACCGTCACTACGTTGTATTTACACTACTAATAAAACTACAAAGCTAATATCTGCAAAATATAATTTTCCCCATCAGCTTAGTAATACGGTACTTTGCAATCGGCAACCGTCTCCTTTACTAACCTCTAAAGACAATAAACAAAAGCATTAGTGTCCACTACATTCCCATATTAAATGTAAATAAAACCATTTCCAGGTAGAATACTCTGTTTCTAGCACTTATTTATCATTCAGAACCTATTAGAGGCGTTTTTATAGATCACGATACGACCACGACACGACAAATATATAAGTGATAATAAAATATAGCAATCATGATGGTTGCTTTCCATTTAGTTAACACAGAGGGACTCTGCGGTAAATTGTGAAACACTGCCAAACACTGTGTAAAAGTTTAAATGAAACAGCCAGTTGTCTCAAAATAACACTAGAGTGCATCAATATCGCAAAATTCTGGGCGTCGTATACCTAAATGCAAGTTCCTTGGCTCAATAATTTATGAACATAACCTTTCAATAAGTTAAAGAACTTTGACAATTTGTGGGCAAATAAATAATTGTTTTGTAATAATACTACTTTTGTTTAATAATAATTATTGGAACCAAGTATAATTTTAAACTAAATAATGTTCAATAAATTAAATATAAACATTAAGTAGCCAAACCAAATATGTTTACTCTCAATACAAGTTTTATCGAAGCAATAATTAAATTAATAAAACAAAATTTCTAATATAATTGTTAGGGCTCACTTCAATAGTGCAATATTTACATTTGAACATTTTATTAAATTTTAATTAGCATGAGACAAGACAAGACAAGACGAGAGACAAGCTCAATTTAATAATCTCAAATAATACTACTAGAATATCTCGTAAATAAATTGCGAGGTTAAGTAATGATACTTAATTTAAGCAAAGTAGTACCAATATATTTAAAGTACTCTATGAAAGTAGGTAGGTAAGCATCTGTCAAACACCACTTTTTCGAGTGTCGAACAGTGTACGGCTGTGTTCAACAGTGTCGTTGATGGAAAGAACTTTATCGAACACTGCGTTACACTGCGTCACTTTTTGTATTAAATGGAAGCACACGATATTTCATTCTGAAGTGTTGGAGTAAAATAAACAAAACCGGCCAAGTGCGAGTGGGACTCGCGCATGAAGGGTTTCGTACCATTTTCTAATATTCTGTGAATAATTTCTGATGTTTACGCGAGTGTTACACATTTGAAATAAAACTACTTTTACGGATTCTATCGCGTTTGTATTTGATTTTTAATTGCCCGACGTTTCGAACACTTTGCGGTGATCATGGTCACGAGAGGACTAAGGTGGACGGGAGGACTACAATAATGATATATACAATATATATATATATATATATATATATATATATATATATATATATATATATATATATATATATATATATATATAGATATATATATATATATATATATATATATATATATATATATATATATATATATATATATATATATATATATATACTAGCAGACCGGGCCACGCGTTGTTGTGGTTTAGGTTAGCCTCAGTAACACTTTTTGTTTATTCTAACAAATTTTAGCTTATATGAAGCGTTTGTACATTTAACATAGCGCCATCTATTAAATATTTACTGAATCCAGTCAACAGATGCCGCCATCTTTTAAAATCCTTTTGATATAACATATGATTTTGACTGTCAAATATTAGACATATAATTTGCAATAAAATAATGTTACTATAAATTGAGATTTAAGCTATCCTATCTTTTAAGTTGGATCAAACTACACTTGCTGTGCAAATTTGGTTAAAATCGGTTAAGTACTTTATGAGTCCATCGCGGACAAACAACGTGACACGTAATTTATATATATTAAGATATACATATATATATCGTTATTGTCATATCGTATAGTATAACGTGTTATATTACTATGTCTTAGTTAATTTGCATGCGTATGCGCTTCCTTAGACGTGTCAATAGACTTATTCAGTGCTTCTATGTGAATGTTTAACGAATGACGGCATATTGTGCGAATTTTGTGTGAGGTCTTTTATGTAAAAACATGTATATATTTTTTAATGACATACTGCATTAAAGAAATATTGCTGTGTGGTAGCGGCTACGAATAGTACGAGTACTACCAACCCTTACTTTGCTCGTGGATGTCGTAAAAGACGTCTAAGAGCATTATAAAGACCTGGGCTAGTTCCATCTGATGCCGTTTGGTCAATAATTACATTCCAAAGGAGGGTTGACGTCTGGCAGGCGGCCGGTCATAAAACTATTGCCAATAACTTTTACAATATGTACTATGAAAGAAGAGTACATATTGTATCGACACCAAGTAATTGGGATAAGAGTAGGAGAATGAATGATAGTAGAAAGATACAACGACTGTGGGCTGGTCCGTCCGGGGTAGTACTACACTCTCGCAGAAGATTGATCTATGTCCAGTTGCAATGTGCTATTGCGCTTCATTCGGTAAGCGAGAGCCGTAAGCATAAACGTCTGGCTGGGTTTTAGTGGGTAGGCAACGGCCTAACTGTACTCCTAATATTGCAAAGATCCCCCTAATATTTATTTGTTCTAAGTATATTAACAGTATGTTCTATGTTGTTCCAGTCCTCCCACATTCAAGACCCTGACGCCGACGTCACGTACACAGCTCAAGCAACAGTTGATGAGAGAGCATGCACAGGAACAACTGCGCAGGGAATCTTTACAAGTTAGTAACTTAAACTCTTGGAAATAGGTATATCCAATTGGGCATAGTGAGGCAGAAAGAATATCACTCTACAATCTCTTTATTGCTGGTTGGTGTCGTAAAAAGGAAAGAAAAAGAAATAAAAGTGTGTGTCAGCTGGAGTTTACTCCTTAAGTACGATTATCAAAACAGGCGCAAAAAAAACTCATTTGACTAAAAATAATATATATATTTTTATTTACATTTATTAAAACTGTTCAGTGAAGTATTATCTCACGTCAGAAAGTGAAAGGTGCGCAGAATAGGTTGCGCACCAAAAACGTAACGAGGTCATTCGATCACTAGATTTTACTCCTCGAATTTTTCTCATACCGGGCGCCTTATATGAAAATCGATTCTTAAGGAGTAAACTCCAAAAATCTAACATCTGTATATGGTATAAGGATGTTTGTTTATTGTTTAGTTATACGTTTTCAATATACTTATCATAGGAGAGGTATACAGAGAGCCATTGAAGCAGAGGCTCTGTTTAAAAAAATATCATCGTTGTCCTGATCACATCCAAATTGGTGCCGATGCAATTTATACTGCCATCGAATATATTGCAAACATTTTGATAATAGTTTTAGTTTGAAATAAAACTACGAACACTTTACAGTGATCATGGTCACGGGAGGACTGTAAAGTGATGATCACTGTAAAGTGTTCGAAACGTCGGGAAATTAAAAATCAAATACAAACGCGATAGAATCCGTAAAAGTAGTTTTATTTCAAATGTGTAATACTCGCGTAAACATTAGAAGTCAATAGTTTTAGTGTTGCCCTAATGCAAGACCAAGTCATGTCAAACTCTCGCAAGTCTTGCAACTCTTGCTGTTAGAATAACACAGAGTCATTTGTTTTGAGCAAACGCTATAGAAATGGAAAAATCCAAATAAATTAATGAAATTTCATTCATCTAGCGGCGCTAACTGTACAAGTATCCATAATTAAGTACCTACATACCACTTACCGGGAAGGGCATATACATTATAATCACAACCATCGATTATGAGACTGTTTCCTTCCTTTGCTAAAGGAATCGTAAAATGCTGTCTATGGGAGCACTGCAAGACTCCTGTTGCAAGTCTTTGTCTTGTATTTGGGTAACACTAAATAGTTTTATGACCGGCAGCCTATCTGACGTCAACGCTACTTGTGAATGTAATTATTGATCAGACGGTATCAGATGGAATTGTCCTAGTATGTAAATTTCTTAGTCGTGTCTTACGGCACCAATAGGCAACGTGCCTAAAGATTAAAAAAAATAATTGCCTTCCGTGGCAAGCAAGGAAATAGCTCAGCCAATGTTAAGTGATAACTGCCGCTCAAAAAACTCTGCCATAATAAGAGTACAACCAGGTTACTGACTGTAAGGTGGAGATTAAGCCTCGATGTCTCTAATTCGAGCGAAGAAAGATATTTTATGTTTTATGTATCAGTTTATATGTTGTTATCTTTACAGGCACAAGCAAGCCAGTCCAAAGACAATGAGGACAAGAAGAAGTCATCTCCGGCGGAGGTGCCGAGGATCACGCCTCACGTCGAACTACCACCACAAGTATTACAGGTACTAAATTTAATATTTCTTTAAAATACAACATCGGGTAATAAGGAAAAATCCTTGCATCGTAAATCACTCAGAAAATATTAAAGTAAGGGACACAAATTATAACCACTATAGATATTTGTGACATGCAAAAATTGCCTTGCATAGGAATCGAACAGTAGATTGTTTTTTTATTGAGATGCTAATAAATGAGCGAACAACACACCTAATGGTAAGTGATTTTATCGCTCGTGGATCTTTGTATAAAGACCGCTGGATGCAGGTGGCGCGGGACTGTGTTGAATGGCATTCTCGTGGGGAGGCCTATGTCCAACAGTGGACGTTTACGGACTGATAGATGGATGGATGGACATTTGTAATACCAGGCCCCCACCTTGATGAAAGTGATCTTCTTAAACCTCATTTAAAGAAGGTACAACTACGCTATTTTTGCAGTTAAACTTGATACATTCTTTTGAGATCTTTATTCTTTTAAACAATTAAATAGCATGAATATAAAGACTCGAAATTTAAATTATTTATCTCAATATAACCAAGTCTTTTACAATTTTCTCAGTAACTTATAGAATATTTCATTTCTTTATTGCGTAGTATTTTCGGGTTGAGAGCTCTCAGCGCTCACTCACAGCCCAGTTACGCTGTATATGTGTATACGTTTTAGTGGGTATACTAGCCCTTGGCTAGGAGTCCCACACTTCCCATCCGGGGAGTAAGTGCGTAACGCATTTCGGACCATTGCGTTATCAATAAAAAAAAAAAAATATTGCGTAGTAGTAGTTCACATCACACTTGCTGACAATCAAATTAACGATTTCTCTGGAAATTTTGACAGAACATACATAATATCACTATTATAAAATATTATATTTATTACACTTTAACGCTCTCTCTGTATTGCACTACATAAAATACAATCAAAATTATTCAAGTTTATAATACACTAAAAAATGTATTGAAAATTTAAAAACGCATAATATATGGTCAGACCGTGGCCAATAAAATAATGGCTGAAGTTATAATGTATATATTGTCGTTGCAGGTGCGAACAGTTCTGGAGAACCCCACCAGGTATCACGTGATACAGAAACAAAAGAGTCAAGTGCGCCAGTACCTCAGTGAATCATTTCAACCTCAAACACAGGTCAGTGTAATTCTCTTCTTAACATTATATCTAGGGTAAAGTTTGTTCTATTTTTTTTTATTAGGAACGACGGCGCAGTACTTTTATTGCCAGTACCTTGACGAATGTATGGCCGTAAAGACATTAAGACACCAAACTCAAAATTTATTTTTACTACTAGACTTACTCAAGTCTAGTCTAGTAGTCTAGTCTTACGATATGGAGGAGACTTCTCCTCTATATCGTTATCATCATCATTATCTTGCTCTTTATTATTATCATTATCCTCAATTGTGAGCGACGCAAGATGTGCGCCATCTATCGTAAATATAGCAGCAGTTATGGCAATACTTTTATAAGCCTCATTAAAAATTAGCTTAATTTTATGCTAGAATAGCCAGAGAGAACAATCCTTCATCAATTTTACGATCCCCAATGAATATTTTTTCGTGTGGTGAGTTTCTGAGTAAGAATACAATTCACCACACCCCGTTTTGCCTATGGGTGTCGTAAAATACGACTAAGGGATATAATATGCCGATAACACCTATGAGGGAAAATTCAAAATAAAACTATGCCAACCCGTCTGACCAGCGCAGCGTAGCTAAAATTCCATCATATTGTGGATAAGACTCGAGCTCAATAGTGGGATATACATGAAGCTGAGATGATGAAGAGAATGCTGGTGACCATGCTATTTTTAAAATAAAAGCTAGAAGAATAAATTGCATTATGTGTATGCTATGGGTTACAGGTATCAGGTCGAGGTGCGCCCGTGCAGTCAGCGCCTGAGCTAAGCACGCGGCGCGCGTCGTCACCCGAAAGGCCCTCGTCCAGTCTACGCTCACCAACAATACCCTCAGTCAGCAATAACTCAGAGGTAAATTTGTCACAGACCTATTCATATCTCGCACGGCGTGGAGAAGTATATGTAGGACGGGTCTATGGGGTCGCGCGCCACTTCTTCTGTTGCCCTGGACGGACTTAGCGGAGTGTGACCACTCTAGAGCCCGCCGCCAAAAAAAAAGAAGAAAGAAGACCTATTCATATCTTAATCTTCTCCAGGACTACAAATTGACCTTATTCACCTATTGCAAATTACTAATATAGATATTTTTGTAATTTTTTTATTGTTTATGATGGCAAACTACTCGTTTAGCAGCACACCTGATGGTAAATGTCATTGCCGCACATGGACTTTTGCAATATCAGTGGTACAGCTAGGCCCTTTGCCTATCAATAAAAACCTCAAACCTACCCGGAATGTTGGGCCGCCTGCTCGAGATTGTTTGAAAGACTGCACAGATGGCGTAGTGGTTAAGATACCGACCTTCCGTGCCAGTGCCGTGGGTTCGATTCCCACGCAGGACATTACTTTGTGTGATCCACAAAGTGTTGTTCTGAGTCTGTGTGTAATTTGTCTGCGTTAATTGCATGTTTGTAAAGGCCCCTGCAATACAAGGTTTATTTCCTTAGTGCAGGGTACATACATACATACATACATATCATCACGCCATATCCCTTGCAGGGTAGGCAGAGAGAACAGAGTGCCAGAGAACTCTATCTCTGCATACTTCACTCGCTTCCTCAACATTCATAATTCTCTTCATACACGCTCGCCGGTTTCGGAGACTCTTAGTGCAGGGTGGTGCCTTTAAAAAAAATATATAATTTATGGAATTCTGTTCAGATTCAGCTCTTTTTATTAGCTGCCATAGGCATCGTAGACCCATAATGAGTATTTAGTAGAGATGCGACGACTATATTTTTGGCCGATTAGTCGGTTGCAAAGAGTCTGACTAGTCGGTTAATAAAAAAATCTCTATTATTATTAAGAAATAATTTATAAATATTTATTGTATAACTATATTTTTTATTTAAAAATATTAACAATTAAGTTTCTAATTAATTTTGTTTGATAAATATCGTTAAAATGTTATCTTTACAAGGAAGTAATTTTAAAAAATGTTCGTCATATTGCTTTATATTACAAAATATATAAGACTGATTGTAAAATAACAATATTAATAAACAATCAAATTTTTTATTAAATATAATTATCCATTAAATTTATAACCCTATACACATTTTATTGAGAAATACACACAAAATAAGATGCTGGATAGTCCGCGCACTTTGCCGAATAATCTCCGACTACGATAGTTGTCAGACAGTAGTCGGCTTTGCCAAATAGTCGGCACTTCTCTAGTATTTAAATTTCAAACATATATGATTTAACATTTAAATCACATATGCATGATGGCAGCACTGAGTTAAACTGATAAGGAAACTAGAAGGCCTGGTGGCTGAAATCCTGGTTAGCTTATTAGTAAACCCATCAAGTTTGTGTTCTATTCATTAATATTTTTAAGTTGGAGATTACATAATATATTTATCTCAAATAAAAGGTAGATACATACATATCATCACGCCATATCCCTTGCAGGGTAGGCAGAGAGAACAGAGTGCCAGAGAACTCTATCCTTGCATACTTCACTCGCTTCCTCAACATTCATAATTCTCTTCATACACGCTCACCGGTTTCGGAGACTTTTGACTCCACCTTCTTTCAGTAAAAGATAGATATTTTTTTAAATATTAATTGATTAAATAAGAGATTTTTTATTATCAATTAAAAATATCTGATACTTATTAGTATTTATCAGGGACACGCCCATTACTTATAATTGTAATCTTAATTAATATATAACATTATTATCTCACGTTTTAGATTTAGAGATTCAGATAACAATTGACATGTGAATTGATTGTTATCAAACGATTTTATTACCTATATTTAATATACCAACCATGTCAACCTCATATTAGCCACCGAAGACAAAGATCGGGTACCGATGGCCCGCTCGCACGGCGAAGAGAGGAGTTTGCATCGTGTGTCTATGGGGTCGCGCGCCGTCTCTTCCGTCACTTCGGACCGATTTGGCGGCGCGAGACGCATCCATAGTCCACCGCATAAAATAAAAAATTAAAAAAAAATGTCAACTTCATATTCGTCCCAATGCTGGGACTCCCTCCATAAATAGGAGAGTAATTAAATATAGACCTTGTTTGTTGTCCTAGGCCTGCTATAAATTGCCACCATTCCGTCGTTCCGGTTGATAAGACAGGTCTTCATCAGCGCTGTGTCTATTAA
The DNA here is from genome assembly GCA_905163515.2 of Lymantria monacha. NCBI lineage: Eukaryota > Metazoa > Arthropoda > Insecta > Lepidoptera > Erebidae > Lymantria > Lymantria monacha. The sequence goes on along the minus strand of LR991107.1, from coordinate 3,188,617 downwards.
GTGGGCCACATGTAACGTAATTATTAACATATTATTATTGTATATGCAGGCAGATGAGTTCCTAGAGGATATATTGTCACTGGACGGTGGTACGGGCCCGCTGAGCTCGTCGGGACCGCCGTCCGCCGCCAGTTCTGTGGCTGGTGACTGCGCGTTGCTCTCCGATGCTGATATGCACGCGCTCGCTAAGGATCGACAGAAAAAGGATAATCATAATATGAGTACGTACTTATTCCTCCTACTCACACTATCATCCAGATTTATCTTAGAGGGGATCACCATAACCATCATCATTTAATATACGTCCCACTCTTAGACTCGAGTCAGAGACAGCAGGAGGGAAATTGACCCACTATGTGGTATAGTCATAGGTAATCCAAAAAAAGGGCAACCCTTTTCATTCATATATGATTTTATTTCTAGTTTTCCTTCTTTTGCATCGATATTATCTGTATATTATATCTAGAATATAATGAGCATGTAATATTTGTGCAAGAGAAGGAAGACTTAGAATTAATTCCTGTGTCTATCCGTCTGACCAATTTGGTATCAATTATCCTTTTATGGAGGTGGCTGGACTCCGCCAGTAAAACATCCTTTTATGGAGGAGATTCGAGTCCGACAATGGGACGTATATTAGGTGATGATGTCCCTTCAGCCACCTGAGGGTTGAAATGTTTTCTCATTCTGTCACCACATCACATGAATTAAGTTTATTAATTATATTTTATATTGATAATAAAAAATATATTTTTCAGTTGAAAGAAGACGTCGTTTCAATATTAACGATCGAATTAAGGAGCTGGGCACGTTATTGCCTAAGACTAACGATCCATTCTACGAAGTTATAAGGGACGTGAGGCCGAACAAGGGCACCATACTCAAAAGCAGCGTGGACTACATCAAATGCCTCAGGGACGAGGTGAACAGATTGAAACAGAGTGAACAGAGAAGGAAGCAGATAGAGATACACAATAGGAAACTCATGTTAAGGATACAGGTCAGTTGAGTGTTCATAATTTTTCTCTCTAAAGACTTTAAAAGGCGTCGTGTTTCAGGCGTCTCTTAAGATACTTGCTGGAAGAAACGTCAAATAGTACATATAAAACTCTTATTTCCACTTACACATAAATTTCATATTTAATGCCACCGGATCGAAATTCAGACTCAAATTAAGACAATGTGGCAAGAAATTTGTGGCAACAATATAATACACCCACCAGCCCGTAGACGTTACAGCAGCTACTGTTGAACATGGTGTTCCCCACTAGTATATTACTAAGCAATTATTTTGGGGGAGAATAATGTCATAATCTGCACGATTGATACAGATGGTAGAGCGCTCGCTTAGCATGCGACAGGTGCCTCCAATCTTATTTTTGTTCCTTATTTATATTTTTGTAGATGTATTTTCTAAATATAGGTAGACGTAGTCAGTCAGGTGTAACAAAAGATCTAGCTTTGTATTCCGATTGGCGATCGCGTTAGATGCTATGGTTTCCCCGAAGATAATTGCTGCCTACTCTCCTGGTGCGATTTTTACGACTCTAACGAGCAAGTTAGAGGTGATGATAATTGTATTCTTATCCCGTCTTATCTGTATGCTTAGTAAGTATTAGCTCCAGTTTGAACCAGGATATATGAGTATGAACTGCTCCAGAGACATTTTCAATTATGAACATGGCTAATATTGGAGTACGTGCCCTAACCTGGACGTCGTCGATAGACTGATAGATGGATAGTTGAATAGTGTTAAAAAGTTTCTTCATCATCATCTTAGTCCATATCGGCTCGGACCTTTTCCACTAAGTGAGGGAAAATTGACCTACTGTACCGCGCTGGTCAGACGTGTTAGCCTAGGCTTTTTTGTCGAGTTTTCCTTCTGTTGCACAGATACTATATGCAAATTATATCCTTTAGTCGTCTTTCAAGTTTCACGACACCCATAGACAAGAAAGGCGTGCTGAATTACATATTTACTCCATCATCACGCGTATAAATCGTGGATTATAATTTGTAAAAAAAACTACAGGAATTAGAAAGATTAGCGCGTTTGCACGGTCTACCTGTGTCTGGTGGGGAGAGCGGTTGGTCGTCCCCACACACGGACGACTCGGGAGTTGAATGCGCCGAACCGCCTCCGGAGCCACCGAAGCCGGCGCCACAACCCACAGTATCACAACCGTTACACACAATCACACCTAGTAGTAATACCACACCCGTAAGTACAATATTTTTTACATTTGTTTTTTAGCTGGGATAAGAATCATTTCTTACATTACATTTCATTTATCTCAAGGTATAAATTGGATTTCACCACCGACTAAGTCCTTTAAATAACGTCTTGTGCAGAATGTTGTGAATTCATTACTCCCCAAGAGCATACTTTGTGAGATCTCTAAATAATTGTATTTAATCTGTGTCATTTGTGTTTATTAATTTTGTTTGTAAAGTCCTCTGAAACAAAGGGGTCGCCCAAAGCGCGGGGGCAATCCTTTTGTTTCAGATATTATAATTATAAAAGAAAATATTTTTTTTATTGTATTACATTTTAAAAATAAAAGGTTTTTTTTTAGTCCTCCGTAACAAAGATATTGTTGCGAAGTATTGAAGAAATATCTTACTATTAAATATTAACGAAAATATGACAAGTTATTATGTAAAATGATTGAAATAACTTTTTAAATTGCATTATAGTTGCTAACCTCTAACGAAATCTAAATCTTAGATGACACTAGTCTCCATGGATGACACATAAGGTCAACCAATCATCGATATTATGTTACATATATAGCTGCTGCTTTAGGTGTTACCTAAAATTTAATTCTCCTCGTTAGAAATGCCTATAAAACACGTTTTTGAATATTTTCTTTATTTTAATCAGTCGTAAATTTCATATTTTAAACATAATCTCACTAACTTTGAATACTCTCTAACTAAATATATTTTTTTTTATCCACAATACTATTAGGGTCGGTTTTTAGTGTAATCAGTTTCGGTATATAATTTGTTTCACTGCCGATTATTATATGACCTTCTAAACACTAATCTATCGAACTAAATATTTAAAACAATTAATTACAGGAGCTAATACTACCGAAATCGGAGCCAGCATCGCTCATGGAACTGAGCGAACAACCTCCAGACCTACTCAGGGACATGCCTTCTACAGAGTGTCTATCAGCTCTCGATGCGCTTGGTAAGATAACATTTTAGTGAAAAAAGTATTAACTATTTATATCTTTTCATCTCATCATCATCATCATCATCTCAGGTCAACTAATTGCTAGGTTCGAGACTCCTTTATAGTTCAAGGAAATTGACTTACTATTACCACCACGCTAATCAGACGAGGTGGTATAGTTTTATTATATTTTATTATATCTTGCATATTTTCATGCCTCTCAGCCGATCCAAGCGCAGTAAGCCTTCAGTAAAAAAAAAAGCTTGGACATGGGGAAATGACTGTGTGCCTGACCTAGTGGTGTAGTGGTTAAGATACCGACCTACCGTCCCATAGTCCTGGGTTCGATTCGTACTTAGGACAATACTTTGTGTGATTCACAATTTATTGTCTAGTATAATTTGTATCCGTTAAATTATATGTTACAAAAATAATTTTGATAATTCCCGTAGTTTAATTAAACTACAGTTAAGTTATCAATTATTTAAGTTTATAAAATGGTTGTCCAGTAAATATAGCTACAATTCTCGTATGATATTTTTTTTAATTTCCAAATTCACTTTACAAATATATTTATAAAAAAATATATATAGCTTTAATTCTAAGTGCATTATAGTCAGCTTACCCCTTTCGAAATGATCATCTCATCATCATCATCATCTCAGCTCATATATGTCCCACTGGTGGGCTCGAGCCTCCTACGCAATAGGAAGGAAATTGATCTACTACACGTAGCTGGTCATACCGGTTTGTATATTTCAAGTCACCTTCTCTTGGAAATAAGGGCTCGGTATAAATAAATATATTATCTGACAAAGATACATAATTTGCAGACGGTCTAAAACTAGGTTCGTGTTCCCCGCTGTCTCGAGACGAGGGTCTCTCCCTGGGCTGCCTGGAGCCGGACCTGTGCCTTGAACCTGTCGCCGAGCATTTATTCAACCACAAAGATATTAAGGTGACCATTTTATTATTCTATCTATTAGCTAAGCTTCTTCTCTTGCGATAGTCTGTCCTTATATCTACCACTGAAATACTATTGTGGTTCACGACTAAAGTCAATGTCCGACTACGTTATGGTTGTCACTTTTTGGTCTAAATAAAATACATTGGATAATTAAAAAAGAAAAAGTTCTTCATGTCCAAATAAATAACAATTTAATACATTATTTTGCTTTAAAACATATTTATTTTTAGCAAATTTCAATAAATAATTATCATTACTAAATATTGTTCTTGTACTCGTATTTAATTTAAAGTTTTTGTGCATGTATTTGCGACTTCAATGTGCGGGCCCGTCGCAATATCAGCGGTGTAGTATCGTGTCCACTGTAACATAAGCTGAGATGGACATCATATTTTGGCTTCGCGCGTTTTTGATTTATATGTTTTTAGTAAATATTTATTTCTTTCGCTGGTCTCTAAATTAAAGTGTTGTTTTGTTTGTTTATTTCAAAATAAATAAATAATTCAATTATAACGGATTCGTCATTTGATTTTCATCACAGAGAAGAACTATTTTTTTCACTCATGGCACGAATTTAATTACTTTTTACAAATTTGAAAAAATATATTAATCTGAGAGGAAATATGTGAAATAAACTATTTTAGAGTAGGTATATCCTTACTAATATTATAAATGCGAAAGTAACTCTGTCTATCTGTCGCTCTTTCACGACAAAACTACTGAACCGATCTAAATGAAATTTGGTACACAAATAGTCTAGAGCCTGATAAAAGACATAGGCAACTTTTTAATGCAAAAAAGTGTTGTAAAGGGAGATGAAAATTTGTAAGGAATTATCGTCATTTTTAAAGCCAGAAGCTTGAAACTTATTTTTAGGCTATTGATTAGACATAAATAAATATGACATTAAAATTTCGTAAAAATTTACCCTTAAGGGATAAAATAAAAAAAGGGGATGAAAAACTTTAGGAAAGTAACCTTTTACGCGTGCGAAGCCGCAGGCAGAAGCTAGTAAAGTATATATATATATATATAAGGTATAAAGTACAATAAGTTGAAAAAAGTGCAATACTTTATAATTAACGATTGGCAACCCTAAACAATATGATATGAAGAAAGTTTCGTAGGACATTATTTTGCGAAGTAAATGTCGCAATATATAAATCCGTACAATCCTTTTAACCGATATAGCCCGAACAATTAGCATTATATTAAACCTTTAGCTATTGGTGACGAAATATCTTCGAGTGGCGACCACGAATCGGATGGTATAACAGTAGGACCACGCTGTTGACGGTTCTCTGTCTGCAGCCGCGGGCCGGTCCGTCCGGGGTAGTACCACACTGAGCAGAAGATCGACGTCTGAGTAATGGCAATGTGCTATTGCGCTTCGTTCGGTGAGCGAGAGAGCCGGAAGTCCAATTCGGTTTGGGTTTTCTATTGGTAGGCAGCAGCCTAGTTATACCCTTGGTATTGCAAAGGTCCATGGGCGGCAATAACACTTACCATCAGGTGTGCTGCTTGCTCGCCACCACTAACAATAAAAAAACCTGATAAATCTAGATAGATAGATAGATACAGATGTTTTTATTATGCTAAGGGCCTCCACATAGAAGATAATACCACATTCTACTCTTGATAGGCGGGTCATTGATGATAGTGCTATGGCCCTCCTAGAGGAGTACTGATGCCAATTAAAAGAGCGATCCCTCGGATGATTTTTACAAATACCCACGTGAATATAAGGCGTGGTGAAACAATGTAGACTTAATCCATCAATACTTCAAACTTTTTTTTTGGGACAAGCATGGTTTGGTTACGTACCTCCTGATGCGTCCAGAGCGACAAAAGGGGCCGTGTCCCATAACCTGGATACGTACGTACACGTACACTTGGATACGTAGATAATAGTGGCAGGTCCACACTGATGACAATATTTTGACCGCCGCGGGCGTCCTCCACAGCAGGAGAGAAGTAGATATATATATATATATATATATATATATATATATATATATATATGTATATATATATATATATATATAATATTGGGTTTTTATTTCGAGATTTCCTTCCCTTTCATAGGTTTTATATACATATTGTATCTCTAAGTCGTCTTGTACGACAACCACGGGTAAGACAAAGGGGTAATGAATTGTATCAATAATGTAAGATTTATGTACAGATGCGTTTGTCACCGACGCCCGGTCTACTTGGCAACGAGGACAGCGACGCGGTACTCAACTTGGCGCAGATAGAGGATCTCATGGATGACGACTCCCACAACCCAGTCACGCAAGGTGAGAACTTTTGTACTTAATTAAAGATTGCACAAATATAGTTCTAGTGTTGAACTTTTATGATGAGTGTCGTTATTTGTGTCTGTTAATTGTTTATCTGTAAAGTCCCCCATAATACAACCATTTATTCTTTAGTTTCGGGCCAAGTATTGAACTTTGATGAGTTTCAAGGTGTTATTTGTGTCTGTTAATTGCTTATTTGTTAAGTCCTCCTCAATATAACCATTCATCATTTAATTTTAGACCAAGTATTAAACTTTGATGAGTTTCAAGGTGTTATTTGTGTCTGTTAATTGCATATTTGTAAAGTCCCCCTCTATGCAACTATTTATTTCTTAGTGTGATTTGTTGTCGTTTATTCTGTTCTTATCCCAATTATTTAAGAGTTGACGCAATATGTACATCTTTTCAATGGTACATATTGCAAACCGTTGTGGATAATAGTTTTAGGACCGGCCGCTGGCCTGACCTCAATACTCCTTAGGAAAGTAATTATTGACCTAACGGCATCGGGTGGATTTGGCTCAGGTCTATATAAAGTTTTTAGACGTTTTGTTTTATGACATCTATGAGCAAAGTTATAAATTATCCGTGTGGTGACGGAGTAAGAATACTATTCACCACGCCATATCTTACCCGTGGGTGATCGTACGAGACGACCATGTGATATAAAACGCATATAACATCTAAGAAAAACTTGAAACAAAATCCTATGCCAAGACTTCTGATCAGCTGGTATGGTAAGTTGGTTCCCTCCCATTATGTAGGAGGCTCGAGCCCAACAGTGGGACATATATGAGCTGAGATGATGACGATGAAATACGTGTTCTTAAGTTTGATATCCGAGAGAGAATCGGCAGATTTTTAAATAAAACTATTTTTCGTCATAAATGTGGAAAACAATCTTCAAAATGGCGTATCAAGCATTATAATTGATGAAATATTACGGAAGATATTCTAATACCGACAAAAGTCATTTTTGAGATATTATATAGATTATTTTGCTTCAGGTGATCCCATGTTGTGTTCATCACCGACGTCGCAGCTGTGCCTGAGCTCTGTGGTGGCAGAAGCTGCTGAGAGGAATATCAGTGCCATGTTGCATGATGACTCCGCCTCATTCCCTCACGGCACAGGTAACTATATTTTTTAAACCTTATTTCGAAAGAATTGAACGTTCGAGAGGTCTTCAGAGATATACAAAACCAGCCTAGCGATGTCTACTATTGGTCATGTACCTCTTTAAGGAGTGATAGTACCACAATCGCCACACTTGACAAAGAAGTTGGCAATGGCAGTTGGTGCTGCTGGTCATTTGGAGGCATTTTAATGAGTTCTATGACTCCTACTCGAAAGTAGGTAAGACGTATAGTATTCTTAATGTAATACAAAAACCCACCTTATAAAACGCAGCTAACTTGGCTGCGTCCCTAGTATTGCACATTCATGAGTGGCAGCTACCATTTACCACCAGGTGGGCTCGTCTAACATCAAAGACATTAAAGAAAACTATGGGATAATCATCGAAAATTAGAATTTACCCCCCTTTTCGGGGGATGTTTTAAAAGGCAACTAAGGGATGTGGGCTTATAACATAATGGCAAGAAAAGGAAAGCTTCATTTCAAATACTATGCCTAACCATCTGAGTAGCGTGATATACTGATTTAGTTCTCTACATGGAGAAAGTTTTTGTCAACCGGAGTACATGGAGTTTAATCAACTATTATTGTAAGTCAGTCTCCATTCTATTATTTCTATTACAGGTTCCTCATCTCTTATGTCAGAGACAAGTCTTCTATCCCTAACTGAGGGCTGTCTCCCAAGCCTTCTGCTCGGAGGACCACATCACCACGCGCCTCATTCGCCCCACTCCCATCCTAGGCAACACTGTTTCGACATGGACTTGGGTGCCTGATCACTTGTTCCAGTGCGGCTGCAAGATACGCATAGGCAACTATTTTTACTAACAACGCCATCTAGTGAAATTATATGACAACGATGAAAACATCGCTTGTAGTATAACGCCATCTATGTTATATTTTTAAAAATATTTTATCGGTTGTTATTATATAAAGAATAAAAAAATACAAGGTGTTTGCAATAATAATAGGATTATGCAAATTTTATTATCAATTTTGATCGATATTGAAAAGATAAAGTTGATTATTTTTTGTAATCGTGTTGGAGCATTAAATAAATAAGGATAAATTAATAATATTTACACAGTATTGTTTTCTTTTTCATTAATACTTAATATTATATGCAATAACTGCATCTAAATGATTTGAACTGCATTTTGTGCAATATTTATTTAACAGTTTATGTATTGTAATAAAATAAGTTTCATGTAAATATATAAAGTTTCCACTTTTTATTTCAAGATGGCGTTATACTCAATTATTAAGCCTTCGTATTTCAGATAGAAACTGTAGATTTTCCTGGCTAAGAGTAATAGTAGAGTTTAATACACCATATACAGAGATCTCTTACTTTTTAAAAAACAAAAAGACGATGAATATGTGCCTTTATAGTCCAAACTATTTACAAACTATAGAAAAATATATGTACAAGTATTTTGTATTAAAAAAATTGTGTCCTTAGTAAAATAATAATTCTTATTGAAATGTATAATAACATTTAAAGTTAATTAAAGTTCATATTTGTATGAAAGAATATATACATAGATTTGACAAATGATAAAATATATAATTTTAATATGTTATTCTAATTCGTCACAAAACGGCAATCCAGTTGAAAAAGCCAAAGAGTATTTACGCGATTAATTATATACAAAAATACGTTTTAAATGACATAACACATTATATAGCACTAAAACTTGACACTGGCTATCCATAAAAAACTTGATTACGAGCGAAAAATTAATGCCACATGAACATTCATTTTTCGCTCGTAATCTTAAGTTTTTATAAATAACCTAGCATGTAAAATTTCTGTAATCCGGCTATCTATCTAACTATACATCATCAGTCTATCCATTGTGGAACACAACCTTAGACACGGAACAATCCAGGCGGACCACTAAAAATGGACTTGGTACCGGTGGTCCGCCCAAATAGCGATATATAGTAGCTTATCGGGTTGTACGCCGCCCCTTCCATCGTTCCAGGCTATTTGAGGGGTATATGACAAAAGTCTGTCCCAAAAAAAGGCATATAGGACAATGTGTAATTATGTTGTAATCGCCATGATTGTTAGCGGATTTGTGATCATAGTTGGTATTATACATTTCTCAGTATGTTTATACGACTCCTATTGAGAAGTAATGGGTGGTGACATACTGTATCTTAACCTTGAAATATCTTTAATCAAGTGCAATTAACATATTTAATATGATTCCGATGTTTATTTTGCTTTATACACCCACACATTCATTCATTAAGGGGTGATCACAATGATTTATCCACATTACGCGTCGTAATTTTTATTCACGTGCGGTTATATATAAATAGACAAAACACCAAAATAAAGTTTCATTATTGAGAATTTAATGAGAAAATTTTTGGATAAGCATTTTTATCGGACTCAAACTTTGAACTTCACGGATTGTGTCTTCGTTACTAGACTAATGAGGCAGTAAACAATATATCGATAAATGTCTTGTAAATATATATAATTTAAAATATCTCGGATAAATATGACTGTATCTCGGGTAATATCTGATGACTTAGTTACCGATATTTTTATCATATTACATATATACAAATTAAAATTAATAAAAAGAAAAAAATAGTAGAATTCCCTAACACCTGTGCTCTAGTAAATACTGTTAAAGGTGTTAGTGTCTTCGCCCTTTTAAATATTTACATTATTTATACATCTAAATCAAATTAAAATAAAATGAAAAAAGTGAAAATAAAATTGAAAAATATGACTAAATAATTTTTATTTGCAAAGAATACAAGTAACAAAAATATATCCCTTAGATATATGTACATATACAATATAATTTATATCAATTGTATAACAAAAGCCAATTTATTTATAAAATTAAAACGTTTTTATATATAGCTTCTATTTAAAAAAAAACGAAACAAAATCAATATTTTTTGGCAGTTAAAAAATTCAAAATAACTTACTTTCGTATTTGATTTTTAAGAGTTCCCTGGGATATCTTTGAAATCCATTGACACATCGCTTGAGATTTCCCCATTCCAACTAAAAGGAATCTAAATTATATATTAAATATGCAATCAAATTGAAAACTCCTTTTTTTGGTGTCAGTATAAATACAAAGTTTAATATTAAAAACAACAGCAGACTCTAATGTGAGAAAATAGTATTATTTATTTGATATTTTTTCGACAAAATTTGATATTTCATTATAAGGTACAAAAAATCGGTGAATTATAAATCGTGCAATTATAAATATTAAATAAATATTTATATATAATAACTACGATGTTAACCAACTACTACTATACAATAGAACCAATAGAGAGTCTATTGGTTCTGTATAAATCTAAAATAATAAAAAAAAATATTCCTTTAAATCAATATCAGCGCTACATATTGGGTACAGTTTTTAATCTAAAACATTCTCCAAAACCCCTGTACACACACACAAAAAAATCATCCTGATTTTTAAGAGGATTCCAGTCACATACATAGATTTATAAAAATTATATATTTTATGTACATCATTCTGATAATATGTAAAATTTTAATCTCATATAGTGTAAAGACTACTTACTACTACCTATATGAGTTAAGACTTTGAAATTATCAAACCTATATACCCCAAACAGATTTTATTAGAAAGGTAATAACGCAAAGATGGTGCTAGACCACTAAACAATGCATTAGGACCCTATAGATGCCGCTGCAATCGATTTCAGTAAACTTTTTTAAATCTATATTAAACGCGTATTGGATCCTCTAGTGCTATATAAATAAAATGTCTTATAGGTATATATTTATATATGTATCATGGTTGTCAACGGTGCTATACTTTTGATAGAATTTTTCAATATCTGAAAAAAAAACTAAGATGGACCATTTTTGTACAGAAAAAAAAAATATTGTGATACGAAATATATTTTTAGATGATATTTATTTAGATTATACACAATATATTTTGTATATAAATATAATTAGAATTTATCACAAAAAAAGTGCCTTGCTTTTTAGCCAATTTAGTAGGAAAAAGCTTTTCTAGTATTATTATTTTCAAAAAGTAAAATATATATAACAAAAATGTATTTAAATTTGTTGAAAACCTAACACTGGTTATGAAAACACTGTATTGTTAAGTTTTTATGATGAATTTATGATATTTAAAAATAAATATTGATGTTTTCGTGACTATAAAAATATAGTTGGACTATATTTAAAGTTGACTAATCGACTATTTAAAAAAAAAACATCTCACTAGATAGTCATTTAAGTGAAAAAGTCGTCGATGACTATAAATAAATAAATAAACTGCGCAGGGTTATGTACTAAAACGTATTCCAAATAAATAATAATAAACGATGTATCTGAATAATGTTTTGATGGTAGCAAATCAAATACATTGTCTATAATATATTGATAGTAGCAAATCAAATATATTGCCTACAATACTTCGGCTTGTAGCAAATCAAATACATTGTCTCTAATGTTTTTGCTGGCAGTAAACAAAATACATTGTTTATAATACGACGTATATTGTTCGTATATTGCTAGTAGCAAATCAAATACATTACCTGTAATGTTTTGATGGTAGTAAATCAAATACATAGGCTATAACATATTGTTGGTAGCAAATTAAATATGTGTTTTGATGGTAGCAAATCAAACACATTGCCTACAATGTTTTGATTTGTAGCAAATCAGAATAAAATGTTCTTTAATGTTTTATATAAATGGAAATAGCGAATTTATGATTGTACATGTAACCCTTGGCAGCGTATATTGTTATAATATTACGAACAAATGTATTTCTTTTTTTTTTTCTTGTAGTAAGTGAACGAGATACTGCGAATCGGTGAGCCTATCACTATTATATTGTTAGTTATTATGTTTTTTTTTGTTAACTATTATATTGAGTTGTGCGCATGTGTATACTATTGTAATTCGCTCGAATTAAAGAGTTGTATATGTAGTTTAATAGAAAAATTGCTAATTATAATTCATTATATTATATTTTTATATATTTATTAATTATCATTTATTATATTTTTGACTATTTACAATCGGAATTAATAATATACACCTAATGGGTTAATAATTTGAAAATTTATAATGCGAAACACCAATTATTATTTTATTAAATTATATATAAATATAGATATTATATACAAAAGCAATAGAAAAGTCAATTATATTAATTGATATATTATCTAATATAAGATCAAGAATGTTTATGTTGAAGAGAACTTTCTAGAAACGATATTGTGCCTCTAATGTGTTGGAACAGTCGAGCGAAATCTTTGCTGTGTGAATGTTATTTAATTATTGTATGAGATTAAAAAAAAATGTTCAAGTACAAAACGTAAATAACAAATGAATTTACGAGAAATAATCGTCTTTTATTGTTGTTGTGGTAGCGGATACGAATACTACCAACCCTTACATTGCTCGTGAATGTCGTAAATGTAGACTAAGAGCCTTATATGGATCTGGGCTAACTCTAGCTTATATCGTTGTGTCAACAATTACATTCCCATGAAAGGTTGATCTGAGGTTGTTGAAAGCAGGCGGCCGGTCATAAAACTATTGCCAATAACTTTTGCAATATGTACAATGGAAGAGGAGGACGTATTGCGTCCACCACAAGAAATTGGGATAAGAACAGGATGATGTTGATAATAAATCATCTTTTGTTGTTCTCTAAACACAATTTTTAATATATATCACCGAAGACTAGTACCTACTCAGTACTGGTAATCAGGCCAAATTAGTGTTGCCAAATGCGACACTTTTGCGAGTCTCACTAGTCTCGCAACTCTGACTGTTATAATAACACAGAGTCACTTGTTTTGATAGAAATGAAAAATCCACATAAAAATGAAAAATCCTACGTAATTAATAAACTTTCATTCATCTAGTGGCGCTAACTGTACAACTATCAATAATTAGTTCCATACTACTTAACGGGAGTGGTGCTATAATCACACCTATCTATCATGAGACTGTTTAAAATAAGATCAAATTATTTCCCTGTGTACTGGTATTAAGAATACAAAATGTTGAAAATCGTTTCTTTGCCAAAGGAATCGTAAAATGATTTCTAAGGGAACACTGCGAGACTTTTGCAGCGAGTCTTGGTCTTGCATTTGGGCAACACTAGGCCAAATGGCGGCAGAGCAAATATGGCAGTTTATTTGGCTGTACTTTCTCGTATGGTGATAGAATAATAATACAATACATCAGAATATAACAGCTACAAGAGAAGGCAAACTAGGAATAAAATACCATATCATCGCGTCTGATCTTCGTGTCAAATGCCCTCCTATAATGAAATAGAGTTGAACCTAGTATTGGAACATACATGAGCTGCGATGATGGGGTTACATACTGTCACTTTCGTCTCCTCTCTAGCTATGGAGGTCGTAAAAGACGAGGGATATAATATGCTTATTACATTTAAGCAAAGGAAGGAAAATTCGAAAACAAAACTCTATGCCAACAAGTCTGTCCCACATGGTATAATAGACCAATCCCTCTCTTGTATTGGAGGGTACCCAAGCCCAACATTGGGTCGTATGCAGGCTGAGATGATAATAACAATCAAAATCTATCCTTCTGGTCTATATATTCCTATCCTAGTCAACGCGGAATATTACGCCATTTTCCCTTCCAACATGGAAAATGCGTCTATTCTTTTTTTATTTCTTATGCTGAGAAACGAGCATGCAGCACACCTGATGGTATGTTACCTGCCGCCCATGGGCCTTTACAATACCAAGGGTATAGCTACGCCGCTGCCTACCAATACAAATCCCAAACCCACCCAGTTGGGGCTTCCGGTTCTCTCGCTCACCTAACGAAACGCAATAGCACATTGCCATTATTCAGACGTCGATCTTCTGCGAGAGTGTGGTACCACCCCGGACGGATAGGCAGACAGAAAACTGTCAACAGCGAGGTCCTACCACTATGAGCGATATAATAATACTTGGATATACTCGTATATGGGCCGCAACGTATTCAAGCAGAGTGGGGGTCAATAAGCTGTTGTGCGTCCTGTCCCGTTGGGCAGCAAACTGTTTTTACTTAATTTTACTTTACTGGCTAATTAGATAATAAACTCATTTGCAAAAAAAACGGGCGGTTTTGATTTTCATTCATATTTAAAAAGATACAATACCAAAAAGGTTTCAATCGTTTGTACACGTTACTGGCCGGTTTTAAAAATGCTGTGGTATTTAAAAAAGTACGTTCTAAATTCAATTTTTCATTTGATGTTCATTTTTACAGAAAACCCCTTTTTATCCTACATTTTTGGCGCGAAGTTCCAGAAGTTAACATCGACTTTCATAACTTTTATTCAATTTTTATCGATTAATTTCATATCCTTGACTGTCAAAGCTTTATTTAATGCTGTTTGGCTGTATCAAAAATGGTAGATAAAGTGGTAAAAGCTACCAAAATTATCGCGCTGCTTGAAGAGGGTTGCAGCCAATGTTTCGTGGCTAGGAGGCTAAATGTTAGTCGCTCGACAGTCCAAAGGACCTGGCAGCGATATCAGGAGACTGGTTCCGTCGAGAGAAGGCCTGGTTCTGGAAGAAAACCATGTACCCAACCACGGGATGATCGTTTTCTTGTGAGTCGCGCATTAAGAAATCGCAAATCTTCGTATGTGGATCTTAAGAACAACCTCCAAGAAGTAAGAAATGTGCATATTAGTCTATGGACGGTCAGGAGGAGGCTTCTCGCTGCCAATATACGCAGTCACCGCCCGGCCCGCGGCCCCAAATTACTCCGTGAGCACAGAGTTCACAGGCTTAGGTTCGCTAGAAATTGTGAATCATGGACTCAAGACGATTGGAATAGGGTTTTGTTCTCTGATGAAGCCAGGATATCTCTGTTCGGTGAAGATCGACGTCGGCGAGTGCTAAGAAGACAAGGAGAACGCTTTGCAGAGGCATGTTTCGAAGAAATCACACCTTATGGTGGGGGCTCTGTTATGTTTTGGGCAGGAATAAATTCAATGGATCGTACAGAGTTAGTCTTCATTGAAAACGGCTCACTGACTGGGCATCGATACATAACGGAAGTTCTAATTTCTCATGCACAACCCGCATTGGCCGCTCTAGGTGAAGACTCGATTTTTATGGACGACAATGCTCGCGCCCACCGATCCCGCGATGTTAATGCGTATGTGCAAGAGGTCGGCATTCGTCGTTTGGATTGGCCAGCTCGAAGTCCCGACCTCAATCCCATAGAGCATGTCTGGGACGTTCTGAAACGGCGTGTGAGATCAGTACACCCGGCTCCGCAGACCATCAGAGAGCTGAAGAATGTGATTACTGCGGAGTGGGAACGTATTCCGCAAGCAAGTATCCGGGATATACTCGCTAGCATGCCCAGACGAATTCAAGCTGTGATTTTAGCTAGAGGGGGTCACACTCGATACTAAACATTTATCTGCTTTTACTTTATTAAAGAAAAACAAACAAAAACCTTTTTTATTTTTACTTCATGAGCATATGCACTACTAGCGAATATACACTACTAGCGAGATTTAGCATTATTTCCCATAAATTGTATCTAAATTTTATGAAATACTGATGAAAACGATTATTTTCTTATTAATTTACCAAATTGTGTGGATAAAACTACCTATAATTATCAAACAAAGAAATATTAACATTTGAAATGGTTCATTGCTTAGGTGCCCGTTTTTTTTGCAAATGAGTGTATATTAAAATTAAAAAAGGACTTCATTTCTTCAAGACAACACCCTGCATTAAGTAAATAATGCTCGTACTGCGGGAGACTTTAAAAACATAAATAACAAAATTGCACCCGGACTTAGCATAAAATTTATGGATTGCGCAAAGTATGTTATATACTGTTCTCCATGAGAATCTAACCCATGGCAGATTAGGTCAGTATGATAGTCGTGCAGTAGCCTCTACGTTATTTGAGCAGTTGAATTTTTCAGTAACGAACGAGGATTTATCGGTAATGAGCTAGTGAGAACACATCGCGGTATCGCGATCTGTCAATGCTGTTATAACAATCCGTATGACCACCTTGGTATAAGTAGTTGGTTGAGAGCCCTCTGCGCTCACGAAAAGTCCGCATAGGGATGTAACAGCCATCTAAAGGCCAACATCCCTAGTCCAACAAAAAAAAATGTTATAGTAGGTTAATTTTCTTTTCTACAGTGGTGGAGGTAGATGCTCCACGGTGGGACCTAGGTGAGATGTTAGTATATAATACGTGTTTCCTATATCAATTTCCTAGTTCTTGCTCTTAGATATTATACAGTAAAGGTAGGACTATATTGTTGACATTATTCTATCTACAGCCGCGGGCCAGTCCGTCCTTGGTAGTACCACACTCTCGTAGAAAATCGACGTCTATGTAGTGCCAATATCCAATTATTGGGACAATTTGTTGGCAAATCAAATTGGATGGCCTTTGGTTGTTAGGCAGCGGTTTGCTATACCACGTATTGAATACGTCTATGCGCGGTATTATCACTTACCATTAGGTATGCTGCTTGCTCGTGGCAATTAAAACAATAATATTTATGGTAACAGCTCCAGTCTGTAGGTATATGTTGCAACATTACGTTTAAGTATTAATTTACAGTCTACCTATATAATGCCAATTAACTATTTTTTTTACATAGTTTCTGAGAATAGTAGCAAACAAACCTACACTTCAGTTTTATGGTACGTAGGCCACTCAATCAAAATTTCGTATCTAGTTACAATAAAAATATATTACAAAGTGACCCTGTATATTTGGTACCCCAGTTCCAAATTCTCAAAATAATCAATACACAGTTTGACCATGCAAAAATCCTTATTAATTCAAAATGTCGCTTGCATAAAAACTGTCGTTAATTGTATTCGGCACACTCCTATTGACACAATGGCTTCGACCAAACCTTCGGCAAAATGCATTTTTCCCCCAAAAACTGAACTTGGTAACAATTATTTTTATTCATTCTAGCTGGTAACACAATAGAGCGTTTCAAATTTCGAACGAAATTTGCGTTTTTGCATAAAATGGTAGCGCGACCCGGCGCGTGCGCAGCACCATTAAAGTCAACGGTGACCATGCTATCATGTAATAATTATATATTCTAAAATATATTCTGTTTTTCTCATCCATGTCGCGAAGTAGTAAAAATATAATTTTCAACCTCCTATCTTACTCGTGGGTGTCGTAAAAACCTATTAAGACATGCAGACAGCAAGACAAGGAAACCTTGAAATAAAATCTTCAGTATACCATACTAGTTAGAACCAGTATGGTATACTAGTTACTACCTACTTAGAACCAGTATGGTATACTAGTTACTACTAGCATACTAGTTAGAACCAGTATGGTATACTGGTTAGAACCAGTATGGCAAATTTCCTTCCTAATGTTGAGGAGGCTAGCTGTGTGGTAGCGGCTACGAATACTACCAGCCCTTACGTTACTCGTGGATGATTTAAAGACGACTAAAAGCTTTATTTCGAACGGGCCAGCTCCACCTGATGGATTTCGGTTAACAATTACATTCTTAAGGAGGATTGATGTCAGGCAGGTCAGCTGGTCATAAAACTATTGCTAATAACTTATGCAATATGTACGATGGAAGAGAAGTACATATTGCGTCAACCCCAAGTAATTGGGATAAGAGGAGAATGATGATGATGCTGGTGAGGTTCGAGTCTAGCATGGACGTATATGAGCTGTGATGAGAGAATGTTTCTTTATGAAATGAAATTTTTTATGGGAAGTATTTGAAATTCTCAACCACAACGATTTCTGTAAAGCACCGTTGTCTGTCGCCCTTACCCGATATTTACTAGTCTGCCGTTGTCTATTTCTTTAGCTAGCTCCCTTACCTGGTATTTTCTACTCCGACGCAAAAGTAAAGGATGGCGACATTATATGTATTCTTCATTGGCAATTAGCTGACATAATGGCGTCTCCATTCAAATAATCATTTTTACCTCAACTTTATCAAACTTTCCAAATGTCCTAATTTATTATTTATATTTCATAGTTACCCTAATGTCCATTGAACATAATCGAACTGTGCATATATTGTTTGCAAGATTGATAAAAGCGATACAGTTTCGGTAGTTCGGTTTTTTTTTTGGTCCACAAAAATTTAAATGAAATTCCCCCTCTAACTGTAATAATAATCTTGACATTTGCATGAAATATCATGTTCAATGCGATTTTATTTAATGGCTAACATTAAAATGTACTTAGATATGCCGTGTATTACCATTTTATGATTTTTAGGAATTATTAATGCCTAAAGATATACAATGCGAAAGTGGAAGGATGTAGGTACCGGGGGAGACCGAGACTAACCTACCTAGACCAGATCGGTCATGTACTGAAGGAAGGTGGAGTCAAGAGTCTCCGAAACCGGCGAGCGTGTATGAAGAGAATTATGAATGTTGAGGAAGCGAGTGAAGTATGCAGAGATAGAGTTCTCTGGCACTCTGTTCTCTCTGCCTACCCTGCAAGGGATATGGCGTGATGATATGTATCTATGTATGTATTAATGCCTATGTAAGGTTCTTTTTTTTCATGCTGTGTGGTAGCGGCTACGAATACTATCAACCCTTACTTTGCTCGTGGATGTCGTAAAAGACGACTAAGAGCCTTATAAAGACCTGGAACTCCATCTGATGCTGTTAGATCAACAATTACATTCCCAAGGAGGGTTGACGTCTGGCAGGCGGCCGGTCATAAGACTATTGCCAATAACTTCTACAATATGTACTATGAAAGAAGAGTACCTACACATTGTATCGACCCCAAGTAATTGGGATAAGAGTAGGAGAATGATGATGATGTAAGGTTTTGTTTTCATGTTGTGTGATAGCGGCTACGAATACTACCAATCCGTACTTTGCTCTTGGATGTCGTAAAAGACGACTAAGAGCCTTATAACGACATGGGCCAACTCCATTTGATGCCGTTTAGTCAACAATTACATTCCCAAGGAGGTGTGACGTCAGGCAGGCGGCCGGACATAAAACTATTGCCAATAACTTTTACAACATATACTATAAAAGAAGAGTACATATTGTATCGACCCCAAGCAATTGGGATAAGAGTAGGAGAATGATGATGATGCCATCCACTGTTAGTAGGTCTCTCTCGTAAACGATGGGGATATTACTGTAATCCCCACTTAGAAGATAGGTTGTCGATTGCAGTCTGGTGTTATACGTTTCCTACAAGAACTGCCCACTTGACTGATCAGCCGCTTTTTACGATGCCCGTGGGCAAGTAAGCAATGGTGACAATTGCGTTCTTATCCCATCACCACACGTATTTTACTTAATTCATAAGCCTGTAAACGTTGGACATAGGACATAGGCCACGAGAATGTCATTCGCAATCTACGATCTTCTTTATGTCGTCCGTCCACCTACCTTACTTGTACTACCTTTACTTAATTAAAATGTGTTAAGTGTAAGTTGCTAAAGTTAAAGGACTTTTACTAAAGATTCCAATTATACGATTTGAAAGTCACATTTTATTAAATGGTTGATATTTCACGGACATCTCTAACTAGTTATTATTATTATTATGCCCTCATCACACGCTTATCTGTACTTGCCATAACTTTCTATAAGCCGTTATTCATGTATCCTAATCTAATGGTATCTTATATTTACGCGAGTATTACACATTTGAAATAAAAAATATTTTTACGTATTGTAACGCGTTTGTATTTGAATTTTTAAAATCCCGACTTTTCGGACACTTTAAAGCATTCAAATTCGTATAAATAATTTTATTTAAAATTTTCTAGTCTTTTACCACTTTTCTTTTATTAATTTGGAGTCGTAGTTCTTTTTTTTTGTGTCTGTCTTTTAGCCGCAGATGGCTGTTACAGATTAACCCGGACTATGCGTGAGCGCTGAGGACTCTCAACCCAAGGAGTCGTAGTGTAATTCATATCAAGTAAAAATTTATAACGTGCCCTCCTCCTGGCTTTGTGGTAGTGGCTACGCATACTACCAGCCCTTACTTTGCTCGTGGATGTCGTAAAAGACGACTAAGAGTTCTATATCGACCTGGGTCAACACCACCTGATGCCGTTTGGTCAACAATTACATTCCCAAGGAGGTGTGACGACAGGCAGGCGGCCGGTCATAAAACTATTGCCAATAACTTTTGCAATATGAAGAAAGAGGAATACATATTGCGTTGACCCTAAGTAATTAGGATATGAGCAGGAGAATGATGATGAACGTGCTCTCCTTTTACAAGGATTTATTTAACATTGCGAGCACTGTGTTTAAAACAAAAAGAATAGTACAAAATTCTAGCATTATAACTTCCTTGGCTATATATATCATAACATATCAATTGCCTTAATGACATAACCTGTCAAATAATTTACCAGATCGACGATGACTTATCCTAAAAATAATAAAATATTCTGATTATCTTCTATTGGGATTGATTTACAGAGAAGGGGAGTAAATCTGTACAGAATGATGGCTTCACCGATTACGACGTTACCGCCACAGACTTACACTGAAGTCAAAAAAATATCTTTAGAGATGGTCAAGCCTCAGACTATTTGTACTGATGAGGTAATAATTTTGATAATTATCTTAATAAAGAACAAATACTAGCAATAAGTTTTATACTTTAATAATATCTATAGCAAGGAAATATGAGAATTCCGCGTTTGGTGTTCTGTGTACTATCTTGAAAGTTATTTATGATTATTTTGAAGACTTATTTCAAAATTAATTAATAGATATTGTAAATAGCTAAATAAAGTAGTAAACAGAACTATATATATGTAGAATGGAAACATTATCTATGAGAGAGCTCTATGTGCTCTTCTCGACCTTGCGAAAGTACTTATTAGTTTTCCTTCCAGATCCCAAAAAGAGAAACAATACATCTGTATGTCTAAAAACTACACGTAGAACCTGATTTGCCAGAATACATACAATACAAAAGATTAAGAGCAAAATCTTAATAACACAATGTAGAAAAAAATCACAGAGTGGCTCTTAACTCAGACTTATCACGATATAGAAACAATACTTACGTTTAACACTTGATAAATACACTGACGCACACATACATAAATAGCACTCACTTGTGCACGCACACTACCTCGTACATACAGACATACAAACACTCTTACAGACATTAAGGCACTCGCATACACACACACACACACACATGTTAGATTAAGTAATATCACAGACATTAATGCACTCGCATACACACACACACACACACACACACACACACACATGTTAGATTAAGTAATATCATCATCCTATATAAGTCCCATTATTGGATTCGGGCCTCCTCCGTAATGGGAAGGAAATTAACATACTATACCGCGCTGGTCAAACGTGTTGGTATAGGGTTTTGTTTCGAGTTTTCCTTCTCTTGCATATATGTTATATGCATTTTATATACCTTAGTCGTCCGGTACGATCACCCACGGGTAAGATAGGTGGTGGTGAATTGTATTCTTACCTATCACCACACGGATAATTCAGTAATATACTATTAATTTATAACTCGCAAGATGATTAATAAACTTAAGAGTAAGCAGTAACTTACAATAAGTGCATGAACTTCTTCAACGACAATGCTTTCTTATAAAATAAAATTATTTTACAATAATGCATCAGTCTAACATCGACATCCATAAGGCCTCGTGCCTTAGAAGATAAAATTAGTAGCACATAGATTTTAAGGAATTGAAGCTTTTGCTCATGAAATGGAAGTTCAAGCACCAGTAAACTATTATTATTTTAATTAAAACTTATAATTACCTAATACATTTTTAAATATAGTATAAAAAATAAAATATTTAAAAATATAAAAAGCGTGTTTGCACTTGCAGCGAATACAGAGAGGAAGCCGCCGGTGGCTAGGGTTCAAAAAAAGGAACGTTTTCACAATGCGTGCCGTGTCGAGTAACAGCGCCTTCTGCATCAGACCCCCAATCCAACTACCTAACGCGAGCCTCTTTAGATGTTGAGCGAGGCTCTTGGCGATTAGACCTTTGATCGAAATGACTATCGGTACAAAGATTGCCGTGTACACATCCCACATGTCGACAATCTCGTGAGCTAACTCTTAATATTTAATTTATTTATCTTTCTCAGCCCTCACGAGATTCCCGTCATGAGGAGCAGTGACATCGACAATCATTGCACTGTGCTGTAGCCGATATATCACCACATTGTCTGGTTTATTAGCCACAACAGTTCTATCAATGATGATAGATCGATCCCAGTACAATATGGCACGACCATTTTCTAAAACCGGCGCGGGTATATATCTATAGTATGGCACTTCTACGCTCACAAATTTGTATAACAAATCAAGTTGCTGGTGAATGATCCTTTTTTTTCTTCTTTTTTTTTCGCAAGGTGGGACCATGGAT
The DNA here is from genome assembly GCA_905163515.2 of Lymantria monacha. Classification (NCBI taxonomy): domain Eukaryota; kingdom Metazoa; phylum Arthropoda; class Insecta; order Lepidoptera; family Erebidae; genus Lymantria; species Lymantria monacha. The sequence goes on along the minus strand of LR991107.1, from coordinate 3,165,586 downwards.
GTGGTTGCGCCCCGGCAAATCGGCCCGGGGTGACGGAAGAGGCGGCGCGCAACCCCATGGACCCACCCTGCAAACACCTCTCTTCGCCGTGCGAGCGGACCACCGGTACCCGATCTTTGTCTTCGGTGCTGGTGAATGATCCTGGCTACTTGTTTGTGTCTATAAAAGTACTCGCCGTTAGCAAGACGTGAACAACCGGTAACGATATGCCTGAGGGATTCGCCTGGTAGGTGATACGCCTGACATATATCAGCTGTGCCATCCCTCAAGATATATTTCCGATAGTTATTCATCTTGATAACTTCATAGGCTTCACTTTCTCCAAAGAGATTACCGAATTGTAACCAGGTCAGAAAGGCTGGGCAGTCTACTTCCGAGGCATGTAGTGCCCCGTATAACCTGCCATGCAGCTCATTGCTCTGCCATACTCTCTGACGATGTTTGGTGCTTAGTACTACAGGTCTCCACCAGTCCTCTTTAACCAACCCAAGCGTGGTGAGTCCGCTATCCAGTGCCACCACATCAAGATACACACTACTCGTCATTTTGAGTAAATAATCCCTGGGGTTGCATATTTCGTGACTATGGAGGGCTTTGGCACGTAAAAAGCTTCGTCTCCCACATTTTCGCGGCATATACTCGTACAGCCTCATTATTGATTAAGTAGGTTGATGTATCTTATGCGATTTCAAGTCAGTGCAGACTTTTCTGTCTAAGGTAATTCGGGTTGAGTCCACTTAAGTATGCCAAAGGAGTACATCAGAATAGCCATGACCCACCCATTATTATTATTATTATTAATAATAATATATTGGTCATTATTATATAAATAGACACAAAATAAACGTTTATCCTCTATGGGGATGAGTAATATGAATTAAGTACCTCAGAACTTGTGGAAATTTCCTATTATTTGTGTCTGAAATTTGTTCCTTGCATTTAAATAATTATTTTAAATTAATTTATTCCAGACGCTTACCAGACAACCTTTTCTCGAAGAGTTGATTGCGGTAGACCGTCTACTGGTCACGAAACGCCTGCGTGTTAGAAGCACGTTATTAATGCAAGGGAAAAAGAACAAGTTCTTCGTGAGAAATGCGGAACGAAACTTAATATACACCATCGAGGAACAAAATAGGCAAGACAATATATTTAGGCAAGGATGAGTTATAAAACTTATTTGTGGACTAAAAAAGATGTTGCCACAGACAGAACTTGAACGCATATCTATTATAATATTATAGCAAGTATTCTTGCCTAAGGATGTCTTAGCTGTGACGAGAGTATAGAAACATTGTTTGGAAAATGGATTTTTAGACCTAGCTACCCTAGACCTAGCTGCTCTAGACCTAGCTGCAGCAGTTTAAACGACAAATGAAACTATTTACCAATAGATGTGTTTTTAAATTCTGTCTTTAGTAATCTCTTTTTCATTTCACAAATAAGTTTTATAAAAAGCCTAGCCATGACAAATACTGAATGTACGAATATATTTTTCATTCAATATCTTGCATATTTTTGACAGGCTATGGTTTGGACACACCCCTCACATTCCGTATGGGTTGACGGAAGGCCACAATGCAGCCCCATAACTCACCGTGTTCCCTCTCTATCGCCATTGGACCTACCACTGGTACCAATTATTTGATATCCGTGGCCGGCCCTGTGGATTACACTTCGGACAAAATAACGGACTAATCCCCGGTCTCGCGACCTCAGTTAAGACGGTATCAGGTACTTGCGCCTGCACCGCCTAACATAAAATTATGAAGGTGAAAAAGTATTTGCTTGATTCGCCTGCGATATCCGAAGCCAAGCCAAAATTTAAAAATCTAAAAACTCGCACTCTCATAAAAAGTATCACTTAAAAAATATTAAACAATATAATTTCACAAAATCTGATTATATGTCTGATGATATGATGATATGTCTACATAGATATCATATAACAAATAATAATAAACAAAAAATAAATAAATAACGGAAATAGAATACATACATTATCTGTGTGGTGATGGAGTTAGAATACAATTTGACCTTTCTAAGGCGACAAAGATATGAAATATGGGGATAACATAGATGTAAGGGAAGGAAAATTTGAAATAAACCCTATACAAACATGTGACATACACATATATACATACATGTCATCACGCCATATCCCTTGCAGGGTAGACAGAGAGAACAGAGTGCCAGAGAACTCTATCTCTGCATACTTCACTCGCTTCCTCAACATTCATAATTCTCTTCATACACGCTCGCCGGTTTCGGAGACTCTTGACTCCACCTTCCTTCAGTACATGACCGATCTGGTCTAGGTAGGTTAGTCTCGGTCTCCCCCGGTACCTACATCCTTCCACTTTCGCATTGTATATCTTCTTAACCAGACGTTCGTTCGGCATTCTTTCCACATGTCCATCGGAGCATCGGAGCATTCCCTTTCGCATCTTTACACCAATACTCTCTTTCATACCTACTCGCTCTCTTACGTCGTCGTTACGAATGCGGTCGGTCAGCCTAACTCCACAGATTTTCCGCAGAGATCGCATTTCGACCGCATTAATTTTACTTTCATACTCTTTTCTGCATACCCAACTCTCGCTTCCATACAGTAATGTTGGGACAAGCACTGCGTTATGTATTGCTACACGTGCCTTCTGGCTGAGGTGGTGGCTGCCGAGAAGTTGCCCCAACGCTCCATTCACGCTATTTCCCCCATTCATTCTTCATGTGACATATACATATTTATAAAAAATTGTTGCTACGCGTTTGAGCTTATGTTCGGGACTCGGTAATTCAATAAATGCTTCATATATCGTAACTATAAATGATCTTCAATATAGTACTACTTTTGGCTAATACTAATCAATATACCTAATTCTTATCATTACATTCTTCTTATATATCAAATTATTATTAAAATATACTTCTTATTTATTAAATTCTTATGTATCTGTATATTTATGTAACTGATATTTTGTCACATAGGCTTTTTGTTCGTTTGAACAATTCGTACGTCATTAAGGTACCCATTGAAAATCAGTGTTGCAGTGTACCATATATTGCACTGTAGCATTATTGCTGAATGAGAACCTCATTGACACTTATTATATGTATTTTGTTTTTCTTCTTTGTGTTGTATTTACAGTTAAATTAAGCTATTATGTTGAATTTTCTTATAAAACCTTTATGTTTCTTTCAACTTACTGTAATGTCTAAATTTAAGCTAAGTGGCAATAAAATAGTCTTCTTCTTTCTTTCTATACCAACACGTCTGACCAGCGTGGTATAGTAGATCAATTTCCCTCCTATTATGGAAGAGCCTTCGAGCCCGGCTGTGGGACGTGTATAAAACGATGAACACACGGAACTCTTTCTAGAAAGAAATAATAATTGATTCCATTTCTTTTAATCTAGATGGTGGTTGGGATACCTTTGTTATGGCCTCAGACCACTTCAGCTTAAAGTTATTAACAATGAAGGTATAGAAGTGATGACCATCGACAGGCCTTACGCCTGCACCTCAAGAGTGCTGCCGTGTCAACTGCAGACCTTGCAGATATGCTCGCCACCTGGACATGTTATAGGGAGCGTTCAACAGCAATGGTCCACTGTGAAGCCTTTGTATTTAGTACTTAATGATAGGAATGATCCTCTGTTTCGGATTCGAGGTAAGTTTTTCGTTGTGTAGTGTGAGAATACAGTTTATCACTCTCTAAAAGCATACATCATCATCATTTCAGCTCATATATGTCCCCACTGTTGGGCTCGAGCTTCCTCCATAATGGGTGAGAAACCGACCTACTGTACCATGGTGGTCAGACGTGTTGGTATAGAGTTTTGTTCAGAGTTTTTCTTCTCTTGCATAGCTGTTATGCATTTTATATCCCTTAGTCGTCTCTTACGATCACCCACGGTTAAGATAGGGGGTGGTGAATAGTATTATTACTCCGTCACCACATGGAAAGTAATTGGGATAAGAACAGAATGATTATAAGCATACATCACCTTATATTATCCTGTTCTTATCCCAATTAGTTGGTATCTACAGAATTTGAAGTCTTCTTCGATCGTATATACTCTTTGCTTCCGCAGGTGGCGGTCAGGAATGGGGAGACATTGTTACGCGCATCTCCTCACACCTCCTTGACCGTCGACCAGATGTAGCCAGATACCCTAACTTGGGATGACGAGGATAGAATATCAATAGACAATCTCTCTGGCATCCCGTAAAAACGCGGCAGCGACCACTGTGGTTTTAGTTGGTATTCCGGTCGAGCAGCCAGTAGCAGTCCCATATATCCCCGTCTGTCACCAGCGGGGGATATTAGGTAAATGCATTTCTATATAGTGAACGAAAAAAGAAAAGTCAATATAAAGCTCTTAGTTGTTTTTTTTTATTGCACTCACGAACCATGTAATGGTTGGTCATCAAAAAGTTTTTGATCATCACTTATTTAAAATAACTACTTCATTTCTGGCCTTCATTTTTGTCCAAGGACCGTGCGTAACTGTGAGCTTGTTCCGTGACGTGCAGTTCGAAATTCAGCGGTCAGATGGTACTTATGGCGGTGTCATATGTAAACGATGGCAGGGTCTCAGCCACGCGCTATTCTTGTCATCAATTACCGACAGGTAAGAAAGTATAAAATAGGATGAATCCCCCACTAGATGAACTGACGATATCTTAATAATTGCATTGCCATTGAATGCAAGTTTGACCACGCAGATGGCGTAGTCGCGGGTTCGATTCCCACGTTGGACAATACTTTGTGCGATCCATAAAGTGTTGTTTCTGAGTCTGGATGTAATTTGTCTGCGTTAATTGCATGTTTGTAAAGTCCCCCGCAATACAAGGATTATTTAGTGCGGGGAGGTGTCTCTAACAAAAAAGTGGCACAGGATCGTTTTGAGTGTCTTTCTCATGGGGAGACCCACGCGCTAATGCATAGATGCAAAAAGTTCTCTCGATTTAACCTTTTTTTTTTTTTTTTTTATTGGTGGGCTATGGCTGCGTCTCGCCCCGCCAAATCGGTCCGGGGTGACGGAGAAGGCGGCGCGTGATCCCATAGACCCACCGTAAAATCCTCTCTCTTCGCCGTGCGAGCGGACCACCGGTACCCGATCTTTGTCTTCGGTGGTCCTCTCGATTTAACCTAATAACTAATTAACAAATTTCGAAGTTATAATTTTCTTGCCTGCACATAATTAATTAACCCAAACGAAGACAAATACTAAATTGATGAGCCCGACGACACATAAATACAAAAAATGACTACTTTTTGTTGATTTTATCATCATCATCATCATAGCCCATAAATGTCCCACTGTTGGGCTCGTACCTCCTCCGTAATGGGAGGGAAATTAACCTACTATACCACGCTGGTCAGACGTGTTGGTATAGGGTTTTGTTTCGAGTTTTCTTTCTCTCGCATAGATGTTATATGCGTTTTATATCCCTTAGTGGTCTCGTACGATCATCCACGGGTAAGATATGGCGTGGTGAATAGTATTCTTACTCCGTAACCACACGGATATTTGTTGGTTTAGCGTTTGACTTTTTAAACTTTATGTAGGTAAATGCTTTTTATAAATTATTTTCTCCCTCTTCCCTAAAAATAAGCAAATGTTTTTAATTTTATTAATTGTTTTCATTAAAAATATATACCGTAAAATTTACATTTTACTAACACATAAGGCAAGGTGTTCCGTTTGGTGACGGAGTAAGACTACAACCCACCACCCCCTATCTTACCCGTGGGTGATCGTAAGAGACAACTAAGGTATATAAAAGGCATATAACACCTATGCAAGAGAGGGAGGTCTTGTGGGTTACCTATCGGTGTTATGCAGGCTAATTAGGCAGGAAATTAAGGAGAATAGATTCACTGAGAAACAGTTTATTAAAGATCAAAACAAAACTCTATAACAACACGTCTGACCAGCGTGGTATAGTAGGTCAATTTCCCTCCTAGTGTGGAAGAGGCTCGAGCCCAACAGTGGGACATATATGAGCTGAAATGATGATAATAAGGCAAACGATTCTCTCGCGTGTATAATACTGAACTTTAGAAAACTCAATTTAGAACTTATATCTATCAAAATATATAATATATACTATTAATAAGTTACATTTAAATACGTAATAAAACCTCTCATAACGGTGCAAAATGCTCGCACGGCTTTTTTATAATTCTATTCATTTTTTTTTAGGTTCGATTTAGAGTTCGAGAGGAATCTCAGCGTGCACGAAAAGGCCTTACTGTTGGCTGTCAGCCTCCTCTTGGATTATATGTATTACGACTCATAAACTAATTGTTGTCTTATAATTTTAAAAATAAATAAAACATATCTCTTTGTAATAAGCTCTATTTTACTAACTATAAACATATTTTTGTCTTGAATATACAAGAATGACACTTTTAAAAAAATCATCATACTCCTACTCTTATCCCAATTATTTGGTGTCGATACAATATGTATTCTTCTTTCATAGTACATATTGTAAAAGTTATTGGCAATAGTTTTATGACCGGCCGCCTGCCAGACGTCAACCCTCCTTGGGCATGTAATTGTTGATCAAACGGCATCAGATGGAGTTGGTCCAGGTCGTTATAAGGCTCTTAGTCGTCTTTTACTACATCCACGAGTAAAGTAAGGGCTGGTGGTTAGTAGTTGTAGCCGCTACCATACAGCTCTTTTAAAAACAATGAAAAAAAAAACAAAAAAATTACCTGTGTGCAAATCCCAATGGTCAAACCATTAAGATTTGCACACAGGTAAATTCTTTGTACAATCCACAAGTCGTTGTGTCAAATCTAGGTGTTATTTTATTCTATCAATTATATGCGTATTTGTTAAATCCCCTGCAACATTAAGGTTTATATTTTATATTATATTCCTTATAGTTCATCTAATCTAAGAAGTGCATTTTGACGTTTTGCATTTTTTAATACACAATAACCTCGGTCAAACGTATACACATGATTGTAAACACTAAATCTGAAATTTTAAACAACTATTAAGTTATTTACATAATTAACATTGCGGGTGACTTTCTTGTACAATAATCTAATGTTGAAACTCGTAAAACTAATTTAAAATAGAAATAACATGGTAAATAGTAATTGTTAGTGACGACCTAGCAATGTCACGTCATTACGTTCTATACAGTAGTGCTGGACAACTTCCAATTCACGATTATCCAAATAATCCGTAAAAATATTAGAATAATACGATTAATCGAATAGAGATTTTGACAGAGATGTACATTTCGACACTTTGATTGATGAGGAAATAATTATTAATGTTCGCGACGCTGATAATTCAAGTAATAGTAGTAATTCTTAATAAATAGCCATTTTCAAATCCAGTTTTTGTTTTTAATTAACCTAATCCTACTAAATATGATGAATAGATTCTATGCTGAAATAATTAAATTTGTTTAGTACTAATTTAGCACTTAATTTATTCATCACCTTTTTGAAAAATAAAAAATAAACCGATTATTAATTAAAAAGAATCAATATCGATTTCTCAGTAAAATCGGATATTTTCGATAGCGATTATTTGGTTCACATACCTAGACAACTTACTCAGACAGCTGTCAAAGTGCACTTCTAAGATTAGACAGACTATAGTGTAGGTTAATCTTTACAAAAAAAAAATATTTTATAGTTTTAATATTACCAAAGTATCATAATTATTTATGCAATTGCAACAAAACATTTGAATGTGACCTGACATTAAAGTTCTTTAGGAAAACATATGTGATATCAATAGGTTTTCTTTCTCTAACACAAATGAAGGAAGATCAATAGAGTGAATATTTCAATGAAAGATTTCGCACTGTAGGCATATGGTATAAAACTTGACAACCACATCCTTCCAATTATCTATGGTTTACAGACTCCAATCTGTCCAGACAGGATATAGTAACTACCCTTGACTTCGTTCCGGACACATACCTTTGAACAGCTTTATCCACATGATGAATAGGGGTTCTTCTACTGACTATACTATGTGCGCAGTTAGGGAAGACGTCTACCACATCCTAGTGGAGTGTGTACGGAACGAAGTTGAAAGAAAACAGTTTGAGCATCAGAAAAATATTTGACTAAGAACGATTGGAGCTTGTAACAGTATTCCATCTTCGCCTTTATCTGAAGAAGCAATATTCTTATATAATATAGTAAATATAGAGTTAAAACAACGAACGACGACGACGACGTAAGAGAGCGAGTAGGTATGAAAGAGAGTATTGGTGTAAAGATGCGAACGGGAATGCTCCGATGGTTCGCACATGTGGAAAGAATGCCGAACGAACGTCTGGTTAAGAAGATATACAATGCGAAAGTGAAAGGATCTAGGTACCGGGGGAGACCGAAACTAACCTACCCAGACCAGATCGGTCATGTACTGAAGGAAGGTGGAGTCAAGAGTCTCCGAAACTGGCGAGCGTGTATGAAGAGAATTATGAATGTTTAGGAAGCGAGTGAAGTATGCAAGGATAGAGTTCTCTGGCACTCTGTTCTCTCTGCCTAGCCTGCAAGGGATATGGCGTGATGATATGTATGTATGTATGTAAAACAACGGAGTCAACTCACCTGGGACTGTCTCATCTATAGTTTCTATAATTTATTTTTATGTATATAATTATGTATGTATATGTAGTATGTGTATATATTATTATTTATTTATATATTTATTTATTTGTATATGTATGTTTATAGTTTTATATGTAGGTATTTATTTGGATATATATATATTTGTGTATATATAAGTATGAATATATGTATTTATTGGGCATCCCGCATATAGGTACAGTAATTTATTCAAATTACTGAAATTTAGCATTTAATATGCTTAATTATTTATAAAAACCCGATAACGAAGCGAAAAATGATGCGTGAACTATTGTAGGACATGGAAATCTCGCTTCGTATCGTATTTACGTCTTTATGGTGACATGCGACCCCGCTTGTGATCATCATTGCATTACGCACTAATTTTCGCTTCGTTATACGGTAATTTAATTAAATTTTTTACTTTTCTCATTGTTTTTAAAAATATTTTATAGTTACATTGCACCTACCACGCATTATTTCTGCTCCACCCTAGGTCGACTAGTAGTAAATGCCTATGGCATGTCCGCCTTGTACAGTTATTTTGTGCAAAAGTTTTTAAATAAAACGTGGAAATAACTAGATTTTAACTATTAATATGTAATTCTAGATTTTAAATATTAATTTATAATTCTCAACAAGGGTGACATGACCGCTTTGTGATCAAACTCTACCTTTTGGTAAATAAAGAAAAAAAAAGAAAGATCAAAACATGCATAAGATTTTGGGTAAATTTTACGACCGGCCGCCTCTCCGACGTCAACACTCATTGGGAATGCAATTGTTGTCATAAAATAGGGCGAATTATACATTCTACGAATACAGTCTGTGACAAAATTTGTTATCCCATAGTTTATAATGAAAGTTATTATATTTTCTATTTATATTTTATTTTTTTTCTACATTACAAATATCATGTATATATTATATATTTATGAAGAGAATTATGAATGTTGAGGAAGCGAGTGAAGTATGCAAAGATAGAGTTCTCTGGCACTCTGTTCTCTCTGCCTACCCTGCAAGGGATATGGCGTGATGATATGTACGTATGTATATATTTATCACCGTTTCGAATGGTATTCTCATGGGGAGGCCTATGTCCAACAGTGGACGATTACTGGCTGATGAATGGATATTTATCAAGTGCAACCAATTAATAAATTCAGAAAATATTCATCCCATCGTTGGGCAAAAGCTTTCTCCAGCGAGGGAAATTTTATCGGCGATATGACATTTAACAATTATATTATAGGGGTTGCCATATTATGTATTTGCTTCAATCGGTTACATAATTTATTTTACATATCTTGAGTTCGTGTAAGAAGTATATAAATTTTATCAAATGTTCGTTATATACGGTTCAAATAAAACGTATTGAATAATATTTTATTATTAAATCGTTTTCATACATCCATAAATTCAAATTAAATAATAAAAATCTATGCCCATAAAATGCAAAGCAACTAAGAAAATTGCTACGCGACTTTGAATCTTACATAAATCAAATTATCGATCATTGTGCCTTCAATAAAAACATTCGGACATTAATATTGAAATGAGGGGACATAACGTTCCGTTATACTTTAAATGCGTTTCTCCATTTTGCACACGAAAACGACGAAATTCCCCTAAAAATGTCGTACATCCCCTATTTGCATTGTTAACTTTTTTCTCGGCAGATGTCCGAATGTAATGGCGCGAATTTTTGACAGCTCGCATAATTTTCGCTGCAAACTAAAACTTGAAAAAAAAAATCTAAATTATAGGGAATTTACCCAACCCTTTTTTCCAAAGGATTGAATTCGATTATGAAAAAAACTGGCAATAAAAGGGTGCTTTTACTCAAAACGGGGAAAAACTATGTAGGTCAGTGGGTGCACTTTAGTGAATTAAAAGTTTTTTTTTCACGGATACAAAAGTGTGGCTCACGCTTGTCTCTTTTGAAAAAAAGAAGGGTTTTAAAAATTACAATGGCTCTTTATAAAATGATTTAGAGATGTTTTTTCGCGGCAGATTTGTGAAATTACATTTTTTTTTTGTAAAAATTGTATATTTTTTACTGTTTTGTAAATAATAAGGTCGCGGGGACGCGTGTCGGAGCGTGACGTGATTGATCGCATATTGTTGTTTTTTAATAAAAATATAAATGAGAAAGTGTAGACGTCTTTTTTGGCAAAAATTGTACATTTTCATTGTATTGTAAAATCAATACTTCGAACTATTTTATTTGTAATCTATCTTACCATATATTAAATAATTGTCGCGGAGTTTTGGCGAGAAAGGAAAAGTGTCATGTGATGGTCTTGTATAATATTCAATATCTTAGTGTTTTAACATGATATATTAAGTAATTTTAATAGCATTTTATTTTAATCTGATGCGAAGAAAGTGCTGAAGGTGTAGTGAATATGATATAAGAGGGTCTTACATACGCTTTGGTTTTCCATTAAAATTTCCAAAAGATACCTTTAACAGTGTGGCCATAGCACTGTTGAAGGCGACGATTTGACTTACTGACGGACGAGGACTTTAAATGCAGTTAATTTATAAACAAAGATTTGGCTTAAAGATCTTAGTAACCAAGCCATAAACTCAAAAAAAAAAATATTGTCGCGTTGCATAAGTATTATAAATATATGTTTATCATTTCGTATCTTGTTGTGCAAATATCATTCTTACCAATCGATAAATTTGACTTACAAAACTATTTAATTTTACTAAAGAATTTTATATCTTTTAGTCACTGCCCATAACTAATTGTTTTTTTTTTAGATTAATTGAGGATTTGCGATGCTAGGTTAATTATATAAACTTGTTTGAGAATCAAAAACAAACTTTGAGACTTGAACCAATATCTATTCCAAATCCGTTCTAAATACCGGATATCAATTGCGGTAATTATTTTTCGGATTGCAAATGACTTTTACATTTCATTTCTTTATATAGAATTTAAAAAATTTTAAACGTAAGAATTGTCACTCGATAAGACTAGCTAGGTGCGTTAAGTTCTCACGCAGGGCTTTCCACGGATGTCAAGGAAGCGGTACCAGTGGCTGGCCTAATGGTGATGGGGAGGGCATACTGAGAATACAAAAGTGTACATTGCGGCCAAGCCGTAACTCGAACCGGCGAGTTAGTACAGCCCCTAAACTTGATTTTCCATGAAATTAGCGTTTTTTCGCATTTATCTCGTGAATGATAAGAATCTGATGCCGTTTGGTCAACAATGACATTTCTAAGGAGGGATGACGTCTAAAACTAATGCTAATAACTTTTACAATATGTACTATCAAAGAAGAGTACATATTCTATTGACCCCAAGTAATTAGGATAAGAGTAGGAGAATGATGATTAGTATCTGTGACAAAAAAGAAATACCATATAGTGACAAGCTATACAGGGTGGAAGGGGACTATTCCCGAAAACAAAGACAGGTAACCCTACTAGTCCTACTTGTAATGATAGGCTAGAAAAATATTGATTCGGATGAAAAATATTTTTGAAGTGAAAACTTCTTTAGGCGCGTTGAGCGTTTTTGGAGGGGAAAAACTTATAGGTTCGCGTCACCGACATGCTAATGCTAATAGTATATCTATAGTATCATTGTGGTTTAAAGGTTATCTTACTAGCGTGGTAAAACCGATTCCTAGATGCTCGATAATATTTTTTATTTTTATATAAAAATTAGAAAATTATTATTATTTCAATTAGTCTTAAGTTAATAGTTTTCACTTCTATCGGCAGTCCCCATGACTGCCTGTTGTTTTTTTTCTCACCACGCGATGTCGTTGATCTCTTGAACATATGATCGTGAGTTTTGAATAGATTGCGTCTTTACTCATCTGAGTAAAGTTACGTACTTTTTATGGAATTATCGTTACATGGTACTGTCCTAATACGATGGAATGTGAAAAAAACTTAAAATTCGTTGTGAAAAAAAATTGTTTTCATGCGAATCGATTTTTTTTTTTAGCTTATCGTTACAAGTAGGACTAGTAGACCCACCTGTCTTTGTTTTCGGGAGCGGTTCACTTCCACCCTATGTATACAATATGACCCCACCCATTACTTGCCGTGAGGGACGTATAAAACAGCTAAGAGAGGGTTATGTGTGTAGACAGCAGTGCTTTCTCGAGAAACTTTTAACACCAACTGCGATCAATAACTGCCTGGTCAAGCGTGGCGATTTTAACATTATATTAATCATTATATTTTCACAGGTCTTACAATTTCAATGAGGGTTCTCCTCAGTCAGGCGGCCGCTCATAAATCTATTGCAATATGTGAGAAAGAAAGAAAGAAAAACCATTTATTTTATTCTCATACATTACTTCATCACCATCATCTTAAACTTATCCCAATTATTAGGTATCGACGCAATATCTACTTCATTCATCATTCTCCTACTCTTATCCCAATTACTTAGGGTCGATACAATATGTACTCTTCTTTCATAGTACATATTTTAAAAGTTATTGGCAATAGTTTTATGATCGGCCGCCTGCCAGACGTCAACCCTACTTGGGAATGTAATCGTTGACTAAACGGCATCAGACAGAATTGGCCCAGGTCGTTATAAGGCTCTTAGTCGTCTTTTACGAAATCCACGAGCAAAATAACGGTCGATAGTATTCGTAGCCGCTACCACACAGTAAGCAATATCTACTTCATTACAATCCAATTAGACGTCATATCTGTGATCACCCATTATTTATTTATGTCATACTTCACGCCGTCCTTCTTCTTCTTCTTTTTATATATTGGCTTCTTCTTCTTCTTATATATTGGCAATCAGCTACATATACGAGCTATTGGTGCCAGTGTCAAGTTATAAATATTTTCACGTTTTTAGTCTTTCAAGTTAGTCATTGTCTAAGTCAAACTGTCACCATTAACAGTGCAATGGCCACACTGTTAATGGTATCTTGTGGGAATTTTGATGGAAAACGAAAACGTTGTAAAGTACTTTTATATGATATTCACTACATCCCAGTAGTGCCGCCGCTTCATATTACATAAAATTCCATCAAAATTATCTAATATAACACGTTAAAACACTAAGATATCGAATATAATACAAGAGCACCACAAATTCAAATTCCCGTCAAAAGTCCAAAAATGAATTTACTTTTAATTTTTGACTGCTGCAAGTATTAATGTCATCACCCATACACTTACGCTATTTGTACATGACACATTTACACGTCACAGACAATATCTATTAATTAATTTTAGTAAAATTCTTTATATATTATTCAAAATTACTTTCGTTTAATTTTTTTACTTCCAAGTGAAAAAAATCTAAATTACGGCACATAATGCGTCTAAAAAAGATAATTCAATAAAAAAGTGCTTATCGTAACACGTTTCCATTGCATTTTTGTAACGCAAAGCAAACAAAATGTTGACCCTGATCATTTTCAATGTTTACGCGAGTATTACACATTTGAAATAAAACTATTTTTACGGATTCTATCGCGTTTGTATTTGATTTTTAATTGCCCCGACATTTCGAACACTACGGAAGAACGGAAAGAATTAATGATATTCAAATACAAACACGATAGAACTCACTAAAAATAGGGTCGCGCCTAAATGATTACTTCAAAAAAAAATTATCTATCTATACCTTTTTTTTTTTTTTGCAGTGGGCTATGGACGTCGCGCCCCGCCAAATCGGTCCAGGGTGACGGAAGAGGCGGCGCGCAACCCCATTAACCCACCCTGCAAGCATCTCTTCTTCGCCGTGCGAGCGGACCACCGGTACCCGATCTTTGTCTTCGGTGGTTCGCCCGGCGGTGTGCCCTCTCGGGTTCCTCTCTCGTCGACGCTCCGACAGCTTTCGCCGTCGAGGCGTCGCCCTCACGCGGTGGCCTCACGTCGGGTGACTGGACAATTCCCCGGTCCGATCACCCGAAGCCTCGGTTAGGGTAGCATCAGGCGCAGGTATTCGCGCCTGCGCCGCCCCGGCCGCGGGCGGCGACCCGGGTCACGGGAATCCTCCCGGGCCCGTTCCGCCGCCTCCTTCTGCGAGATGACAGCCTCGCAGAAGGCGGCGACCGCGTTCCAATTCCTGACGCTGTCGACCATCGCTCGCGCAACAGCCGGCAGCGTCAGGTCGACACCGATGACAGCGACGAGGTCACGGCGCTGCTCGTCCCAGCTCGGACACACCTCCAGCATATGTTGCGCCGTGTCCTCGTCGCTGTCGCAATGATGGCAGGACAGAGTCCACTCCCTCCGCACGACCGTATGCAGGTACTTGCCGAAGCAACCATGCCCCGTCAAGACCTGCACCAACCGGAAGGAGTACTCTCCGTGCCGCCGCTCCATCCACTCCATCAGTACGGGCCGGAGGGCCTCAACGGTAATAACACCGTGTCTAGGCCTCTCCAGCCGCGTAGCCCAACGGGCGATGACTTCTCGGCGGGCGTCCTCGCGCCAGGTGGCTATTTCGTTGAACGATGGGGAGCCACCCTCGTCGCGCATTGTGGTAACCCGCCGGTAGAAGTCGGAGAGCATCTCCGCCTCTAGGTCCCACGGGGGTGTCCCGGCCATAGGCATGCCGCCTCGGTAGACACCGTGCGGTACCCTCGAATGGCTCTGACCACCATGGCTCGCTGTGGCCTCCACAGTGCAGCCCTGAGCTGGGCGTTCAGAGCCCTCGCCCAAACGGGTGCGCCGCACATGGCCATTGAGCGGATCACTCCCGCATACAGCCGTCGGCCCTCGAAACTGGGTCCGACAACGTTCGGCATGAGCCGAGAAAGGGCGGACGCCGCGCCGACCAGCCGGGGAGCAATTTGACGGCAATGCTCCCGGAACCACCATCGCCCGTCGAGCACCAGACCCAAGTACCTCATATGGGCCTGGATACTGATGTGGATGGAGTTGACGACTAACGAGGTGCCGATGGGCAGCCTCACACGGGGCCCATGGAATAAAAGGGCCTCCGTCTTGTTTAGGGCCACCCTGAGCCCCAGCGCCTCGATTCGCCTGACCATCTGCTCGGTGCCGAGAGTAGCCAGGCTCGCCGCCTCTTCGAATGTCCTGCCCCGGGCTGTGACGAGCGTGTCGTCAGCATAGCATATAACGCTCAGCCCGGGGGGGAGACTCCCTCTCAACACCCAGTCGTAACCGATGTCCCACAGAGTCGGTCCCAGAACCGACCCCTGCGGAGCACCACACGACATGGGCGTCCGCACAATGTCCCCTGCGGGGCTCGCGTAGAGAACACTGTGCCCCTCCAAATAGTCTGCCACCAGCCGCCTGAGGTACAGGGGCACTCCATGGAATCGGAGCGCCTCCCTGATGCAGCTGAATGGCAGACTATTGAATGCGTTGGCGATGTCCAACGACACCGCCAACAGCACTCCTTTGCCGGCGACAGCCTCCGCGGCCGTCTGCCTCAGGCGTAGCAGGGTCCCGATGGTCGAACGCCCCCTCCGAAACCCAAATTGAGCGTCCGACAGATCGGGCCCCACCTCCTCCAGGTGCTGGACGATGCGGGCAGCGAGGACACGCTCCAGCAGCTTACCCACATCCTCCAGAAGCACAATGGGCCTGTAGGCCGACGGCAAATCCGGAGGCCGTCCCGGCTTTGGCAGGAGAACCAACCTCCCTTCCTTCCAGAACTCAGGGAACTGTCCAGACGTCAGACAGGCGTTGAAAAGTTGCCTGAGGCGAGGCTCGAAGTGCTCGAGGAGCGACGTCAACACCCGGACTGGTATTCCGTCCGGGCCGGGGGTCTATCTATCTATACCTAGCTTTTGAGAGGCAGGTGTACTGAATCACCTTTTAAATACTTATTTATTACACCGTTATTTACAAATTCACTGGAAATATAAATGTTATTTAATCAATTGGATGCTTAACGAATTCATTGATTGAATTTTTGTTAATATTAACTGCAACAAGATTTTATAATTGAGGCTTAAGACCCTAAATGCAGAAGTCAACTTTTTATATCGAAGCAAACAGTATACGTACAAAAAAAAAACCTGCCACCAAAATCTTTTCTATTGCTTATAGTGACAAACGAGCAAATGTAAATGCAGTGCTCCCTTACGCAGCATTTTACGATGCCTTTGGTAAAGAAAGCATTGTCAACATTTTGTATTCTTAATACCAGTACACGGGGTAAAATAATTTGATGTTATTTTAAACAGTCTCATGACAGATAGGTGTGATTATAGCCCCCATTCCCGTTAAGTAGTATGGAACTAATTATTGATAGTTGTACAGTTAGTGCCACTAGATGAATGGAATTTCATTAATTTAGTTGGATATATCATTTCTATGTAGATTTTTAATTTCTATCAGAACAAGTGACACTGTGTTATTGTAAGAGCAACAGTTGCAGGACTTGCGAGATTTGCAAGTGTCTTGCGTTTGGGCAACACTAATGTGAAGTGTTACTGCTGGTTTTTTTTTTTTTTTTGGCGCGAATGTGGAAATGTCATGCCACGCTCTTGTATTATATTCATTTCTTTAGTGTTTTGTGGTGTTATATTGAATAATTTTGCTGGTATTTTATGCAATATGGTACAGTTAAAGTGCTGAAGTGTAGTGAATATGGTATAATAGTGGTTTACGTGTATTTTCATATTCTCCCAAAATTCCCAAAGAAAATCATTAATTAGGTTATCAGTGCCCGATTAATGGTAACGACTTGACTTACTGACAGACAATGACTATTAAGGCTACATAATATGAAGAAATGATGAACAATATATAAAAAATAATTAAATAAGACTTGGCTGTATGGGCTTTGATACCTTTGCCTGTCCGAATGGACGAACAGAACCAAAAAAAAAAAAATTGTTACTGCTGTCTATGAACCTTTGCAATACCAGTGATATAGCTAAGCCACTGCCTACCAATGAAAACCCCACTCACCTCTAAACTATTTCGCTCATCGAAGGAAGCGCAACAGCACATTGCTCAGACATCAATTTTCTGCGGGAGTCTCGTATTATCCTTAATTGACCAGCCACCGCGACGCCACCGCAACCGCGGCTGCAGGAAACTGTCGACAATGTAGCGCTACCACTATAAAAATGTTGTTGATGTTCCAGATTCAGTAACTAATCCCCATCATCATTTGTTCATACCCCAAATTTTTTGAGGTTGATGCAATATGTACTCTTTCTCCATCGTATTGCAAAACTTTTGGCAATAGATTTATTTATAGTCGGCCATCTGCCCGACGTCACGCCTCTTTGAAAATATAATTACTGATCAGACACTATCAAATGGCGTTAGCCTAGGTCGATTTAATGTTCTTAGTCCTCTTTTACGATACCCACTAGCTATGTAAGGGTTTTATCCGTGTGGTCATGGAGTAAGAATACAATTCACCACTCCCTATCTTACCCGCGGGTGATCGTAAGAGACGACTAAGGGATTTAAAACGCAGATAACATCTATACAAGAGAAGGAAACCTCGAAACAAAACCCTATACCAACATGTCTGATCAACATGGTATAGTAGGTTAATTTCCCTCCCATTACGGAGGAGGCCCAAGCCCAACAGTGGGACACATATGGGCTGTGATGATAATAATGATGATGATCTAAGGGTAGGTAGTATTGGTAGTTATCACCACAGTAAGTTTCAGTTTTTATGCATTAAAAATGAAAAGTATTGCCTATGGATATTTAATCGCTCGAGTGGACGTTGTAAGCTAATCCTAACTAATTAGCTCACAGCGATCGAATCGATAATAGAAATTATTTTGACGCTAGGAAGATAAAAGAACCGTCTTCGTCTCTGCCTTCGTCTTCTTTCGCAAGGAGCCCTTGGATGAAAGTGGCATAAGTCGCATTTTCTTGGGGAGGACTATGTCAAACAGTGAACGTCTACAGGCTGTGATATATGGATGGATGGGCTACTCGTTTGTCTGTTATCAAAGGTATAAAATAAAACCGTGAGCGTCTCGGGACGCCTGATATAAGTAATAACTTAAACTAATCAAAGTTGAACTTTTTAATATTGAAATTGTTTAACTTTTTTTTTTTGGGCTGGGTTACGGTCGGCGCACTCCTCGCACCATTCCGTCCGGGGTGACAGAGGGGCGTAAACACGCACACCCGTAACCCACCCGTGACGTCGCCTTCGTCGTTGGGCCGACCACCGGAGCAGAGTGACTTCACGTCAGTGGTCGGCCCGACGGAATACCTCTGAGGAGTACCCTCTCCTCGACCGACGTAATCGGGTAGGATGTCGGTCGTTTCGGGTCGGGTTTCCTCACGCGGTCGGCCTATAGGCGGGTGACGGACTAATTCCCCGATCCAGTCACCCGCGGCCTCAGCTAGGGCGGCATCAGGCGCAGGTAATCGCGCCTGCGCCGCCTCAGTCGCCGGCGGCGGCTCGCGTCGTCGAGGAGACGCTCTTCCGCGAGACTACTGCCTCGCAGAAGGATGCGACCGCGTCCCAGTTTCTGACGCTGTTGAGCATCGCCCTGGCGATGGTCGGCAGCGTCAGGTCAGCACCGAAGATTGTGACGAGTTCACGACGCTGCTCTGCCCAAGCGGCATAAACCTCGAGCGTATGCTGCGCCGTGTCCTCGTCGCAATCACAGTTGTGGCAGGACGGTGTACTCTCCCTCCTGACGACCGTGTGCAGGTATTTGGCGAAGCATCCATGCCCCGTCAAAACCTGCACAAGTCGGAAGGAGAGCACCCCGTGCCGCCGTTTTAGCCACTGCATCAGCACCGGCCGGAAGGCCGCCACGGTCCGCACACCGAACCGAGGCCTCTCCAGCCGAACTGCCCAACGGGCAATGACGTCTCGAATTAACATTGTTTAACCTATGAAATGCTTAGTTTATTACTTAAATTTTATGTATATTAATATGATAATGTAAGGCAAGATTATTTGTTAATAAATTATTTATTTGTTAATATAATATTATAAATGCGAAAGTAAGTCTGTCTGTCTGTCGCTCTTTCACGCCAAAACTACTAAAGCGATCTAAATGAAATTTGGTACACAGATGGTCTAGAGCCTGACAAAGGACATAGGCTACTTTTTAATGCAAAAAAGGGTTGTAAAAGGGGATGAAAAGTTGTAAGGAAGTATCGTCATTTTTAAAGTCAGAAGCTTATGACTTATTTTTAGGCTATTGATTAGATATAAATAAATATAACATTAAAATTTTGTAAAAATTTACCCTTAAGGGGTAAAATAAAAATACGGGGTGAAAAACTTTAGGAAAATAACCAGTTACGCGGGCGAAGTCGCGGGCGAAGCCGCGGGCAGAAACTAGTTGATTATAAAATATAGTGAGAGAGGAGGAAAATGCCTACCGTTGTATGCGTGAGAGAAAGGGAAGCCAGACAGACCGGCGTCATTACGCGTTACGTAACGAAGCGGTTTGCCCTCCCATAAGAAGTTATTACTATATATAAAATAAATATATAATACCCCATATAAAATCATCGAGAAGCGTCGTAAAGACATAATCTGTCACCCCCATAAATGCAACCTGTCATTTAGTAAACGGTTTGTCTGGTACTTAGGGCCACAACTTTACAATATTATATCAAAGACATTAAACATATATACACTTAAAGCATACGATTTCAAAAAGACAATCACAAATTATCTATTAAAATTGGATTACGACAAAACAGAAAATATGCTCACAATCTAACGTTCTCTCAAGAAATAAGTTACCATAAAATACAAAGACTAACACAACCATTCACACACTCACACACAGACCCACATACTTCACACACACCCACATAAACATACTCACACACAAACTTTTCAATTCATTATTTTTAATTTATACTTTTCAATTCATTATCTTTATTTTTTATTTCACCAAATGTTACCGTATAATTTCTCATTATTTAAAAAAACGAACTGGTACCTTTAATACAAGTTGCTACAACAGCTTAGCTAAGGTACCAGTCAGTAGATATGTATGACATATGAAATAAGGTAACAGTTGTAATTAAATAAATAAATAAATTACTTCAAAATTTCGAGTTTTCCTTCTATTGCAATATTGTATTTTGCTTACATACATACGCTGTCTCATCCGTGAAAAAGGAAGGACGAGGTTTAAAATGATGCATCAGACCTTACTCCATAATTTACTCGTAAGACGACTATTTCTAAGAACATATTCTCCATGGCTGAGAATTGTGTTATTGCACACTACATCAAACTACAAAGCATTGACACATAATATAGAGTCAGAGACCACAATAACACACGTCATATTGATAATATATTACTGGGACACACAAACAATATGTCAGCTATTAAAATAATATAAATTCAAGATAATTTATTTATGTATAAACTAGCTTCTGCCCGCGGCTTCGCCCGCGTAAAAGGTTACTTTCCTAAAGTTTTTGATCCCCTATTTTTAGTTTGACCGTCGGTAATACAGTGCAACAAATTGTAATAACAATACTCAGGGTTGGAACTTCATTACTGGACTGCTAGATGGCGTTGAAGAAGCTAGATTTTGAGATTTTTTGACAAACAATTTTTTTTATTTTTCATATAAAAATTTTGATTTTTTTTAATAAAAAGTATCCTATGTTACTTTTAATACCTCCAAGAATATATGTACAATGTTTCATGATGATCGGTTGAGTAGTTTTAGCGTGAAAACGTAACAAACAAACTTACATTCACATTTATATATTAGTAGGGAAGTAGGGATAGGGATACCGCATATTGTCAATTTTAACATTTTAACCTTTAATTAACATAAATATCTCATCATTATCTCAGCTTCTACACGTCCCACTGTTGGGCTCGAGCCTCCTCCATAATGGGGGGGCAATTTGACCTACTATATACCACGCTGGTCAGACGTATTGATATAGGGTTTTGTTTCGAGTTTACCTTCTCTCGCATAGATGTTATATGCGTTTTATATCCCTTAGTCGTCTCTTTTACGATTACGATTACCCACGGGTAAGATAGGGGGTAGTGAATTGTATTCTTACTCTGTCACCGCACGGAAATATAAATGTCTGCATGACCGATTTTCTTTTCTGTATTTTTGGAGAATATATTTGAATATTTGATAAAATAATGAAAATCATCATCTCTTGCTCGTTATTCTAATTAGTTGGGGTAGACATAATATATAAGCATACTTATTGCAAAAGTTATTGGCAATAGTTTTATGACCGGCCGCCTGCCTGACTCCTTGGAAATGTAATTGTTGAGCAGACGGCATCAGGTAGAATAGGCCCAGGTCGATATAAAGCTCTTGGTCGTCTTTTACGAGATCCACGAGCAAAATAAAGATTCAATTCCGTGCATCGCGTTTAAACCAGGCCGTTGGTAATTGTCGCACTGGCCGCGCGCGACAAACGTGGCTACGATGCAATGAACCTTGTTGTTAGTATTCGTAGCCTACTATACAGCATTAGCAGAGAAAATAATGAAAATAATATATATATAAAATTTGAAAAGGGAAAAATTAATAAAAAAGGAAAGACCAATGACTGAACTGGAGCTGTCTGGATGAGATTGCTCGAATTCCCAACTATTTATGCCTATTTTCAATTACAGAGACTAAATATATAAATTTGCTTTCATATTCTTAACAGTTTTCAGCGAAAGAAAAATTGTAATTTTATAGGCTAAATAAAACACTGAGAAAACGATATTTTCTCTAAATGACAACCTAGATCTAGATCGATCTATCACCCTCGAAACCTCCTACTTACTAATTTCATGGAAATCGCTAGTGCCATTGCTGAGATGCCCAATTTAGAGATATTTTATAGAGATAAACTTGGCTGTGTGGTAGCGGCTACGTATACTATCAACTCTTACTTTGCTCGTGGATGTCGTAAAAGGCGATTATGATGACTTAAGCCAACTCCATCTGATGCCGTTTGTTCAACAATTACATTCCCAAGGAGAGTTGACGTCTGGCAGGCGCCTGGTATTAAAACTATTGCCAATAACTTTTCCAATATGTATTATAAAAGAAGAGTAGGTACATATTGTATCGACCCCAAGTAATTGGGATAAGAGTAGGAGAATGATGAGATAAACTAACCACCGGATCGTTATACTTCACTAATGAGAAGATTCAGTACAAAATTTAGCGGTTTTATCAATTTTTTTTTACTGATTCAGTTATAGAAAATTATAATAATTAGCACATGTTTAGTAAGTCAGCTCCAATGTGATGCCCTTCGAGCCAAGATTCAGTTCTCAAATATAATTCAAAAGAGAATGACTGGACCAGATCCGATAAGCGGTACTCAATCATAAGTTAAAAAGAGAAGCAAAATCATCATCATTCTCTTGCTCTCTTGGGATAAGATCCCAATTACTTGGGGTCGACGCAATATGTCCTTTTCTTCCACTCAATCCTATCCGATATCATATCTGCGTTCACTCCCTTTCTATTCATATCATGCTTCACGCAATTCATCCATCTTTTCTTCGGTCTTCCCTTACCCCTAAATTCAAAATTCATACTAAAAACTTTTCTCACAGCTTTACTTTCACCCCGTCTCGTCACATGTTCATACCAAGATAGGCGTACACTTTTCAACTTTTCTGTCACTTAAAGCAAAATATAAACAATTATATTGTTTATTACCGTAAACATACCTAGTTATTTAATAATCAATAAAAGAATTACACCGCAACTTTAATAATTATTATAATAATAATAATAAATTGGTATGGAAAACGTTTAAGGAAATATCAACCGCAGTTGTGCTTTGTACTCGTATGTAAACAAATATAAAATTACTTTAAGCTAATTATTTTTTTATTTTTTTAAACACTACTTACTATTAAATACATTTTAAATTATTTAAAAAAAAAAGAAAATATAATATATAAAAATCGTGTTTGACCTACCGGCCGTGAATACAGATACCGCTTAGCGCTTCAAACAGAGGAAGTTCCCCGCAAAGCGTATCTAAAAGTACCACCTTCTGCATCAACTACCTAACGCGAGCATCTTAAGGTTTTAGTTGTAGCTTTTAGTTATTAGATTATTGCTTGGAATGATTATAGGTAAAATGATGTCCACATCTCATCTAGCTGCGTGGTAGCAGCTACGAATACTACCAACCCTCACTTTTCTCGCGGATGTCGTAAAAGACGATTAAGAGCCTTATAACGGCCTGGGTCAACCCCATCTGATGCCGTTTGGTCAACAATTACATTCCCAAGGATGGTTGGATGGCGAAGAGAGTCACGCGCCGCCTCTTCCGTCACCCCGAACCGATTTGGCGGGGCGAGGCGCATCCATAGTCCAGGGCAAAAAAAAAAAAAAGAATGGTTAATGTCTGGGCCGGCGACCAGTCATAAAACTATTGCCAATAACTTTTACAATATGTAATATGAAAGAAGAGTACATATTGTATCGACCCAAGCAATGGGGATAAGAGTAGGATAATGGTGACGTCCACATCTCATTTATCGAAAATCTCGTGCGTTCATCTTGTTATTTTATGTGTATATTTGTCAGCTTCCATGGGATTACTGTCATAGGGGATAGTAATATTGACAATCATTGCTTATTGTATTTATTGTTCTTCATTTTTGAGTGTTTATTATACTTTTTACCTTTATTAATTTATTTTGTTAGTGGTAGGACCACGCCGTATCCCGTCGGGACAAAGGACCTAGAGGTGGAGATGCTCGCCGACCTCTACCGGCGGGTTACCTCAGTGCGCGACGAGGGTGGCTCCCCATCGTCTAGCGAGATAGCCACCTGGCGCGAGGACGCCCGCCGAGACGTCATCGCCCGTTGGGTTACGCGGCTGGAGAAATTTCCACCTATGTATTGACTCATCACGATATCTCTGGAACCATAATGCTTACAGACTTTAAATTTTGTAGGAATATTCCTTTCGCCGAGTAGAGGTCATCTAAGAACGGATTTTACGAAATTCCACCCGCAAAGTGGGTGGCTGGGGTGTAAAAATCACATTTTTTAATTATGGCTTCTACAGACTTGACTTTCGGTAGGCATACAGAGGTAAAATAAATACGTCTTTTTAAAAATTCCACCCCTAAAGGGCATTGCGTAGGCGTTAACCCTACATACATCTACATTTTCCAATACTGCCCCCACAAAAATGGAGTTTGGTCTGAACTTTCTTTCTGCTCTGTAAAGGTCAGATCAAGTCAACGACTGCACAGATGGCGTAGTGGTTAAGATACCGACCTTCCATGTCAGTGCCGTGGGTTCGATTCCCACGTAGGACAATACTTTGTGTGATCCACAAAGTGTTGTTCTGAGTCTGGGTGTAATTTGTCTGCGTTAATTGCATGTTTGTAAAGTCCCCCGCAATACAAGGATTATTTCCTTAGTGCAGGGAGGTGTTTAAAAAAAAAAAAAAAAAAAGTAGGATTTTAAGAAATTCCTTTTCCGAAAGGAATTCTATGTCACGAAGTTAAACTATACAACTGAACTGACGTAACCGAAGCGAAGTGAGGGCGGGTCGCTAGTACTATATATAATATAGCTCCACTACGTTACGAAGACCGTATCCACTCCCCCGCCTTTGTCACTAAGCGTAGTATTTTTAAAGACAAGAACAAGTCACGTAATTTGGGTTTTCCAAGGAGAGTTGACATCTGGCAGGCGGCCGATCATAAAATATTGCCAATAACTTTTACAATATGTACTATGAAAGAAGAGTACATATGGCCGGCTTATTAGTAAATTTTGCTTTATGTCTTCCGCTTGGTATGAGAGGGAAGTGGAATTTTCCAACTCCTATTTAAATTTTCTTAATATTTTTTTTTGAATTAAAGTTGTAGCCCAAGACTTACTGAGAGTCAAACCTGGATTCCAACAACTACAATAGTGGAAATGTGTGGTGAGATTATTCTGAATAAAATAAAATACCAAAAATTCACCTTAATATTTGCATGTCCCCTATATTAATATCTGAATGAAATAAAAATTTTACAATTTAGCACGAGTTCAAATGACAACGAAGCGTGTCGATAGCGGCCTTAGGGTTAACTTCCATGTAATGTTGACACTGTCAAGTTTAACCCCTCGCCTGCAATACCATGTTTTACTAAGTTTTTTTTCAATATTTTAACCCATTTTTCAACAATTTCACTAAATTTCCCCTTACGATAATGTTTGACAGATGCGACAGCGCGCGACCCTTTTCGTTGCGATTTTTAATGGATGTCGACTTTTTACGACAAAAAAAACGCGTATTTTGTTAAAGTTTTTTTTTTTATTAATCTAAAGCCGACAGTTGACGCGGATATAATCTTTAATTAAGACTATTTTTGGCTGGGGTTTTCCTCGCTGGGGTTGTAATTGCATGATTTATTTATAGATTACATACCGTTGAATGAATTTGGTACACTATCTCTGTTTAACTTATTAATTAATTCGAGGATTTTATTTTTTGTTTTATCGCTATTTTTTTTACTAATCATAAGCAATGCTCACTTATCTGACCAGCGTTTATATAATTAACCAAAAATACTAACATTAAATAAAGACATGAGCCAATAAAATAATATCATCACCTAGTTTCATCTCAAATTATGTTTTTCATTATTTTGGAAGAATAAGTCTACAAGATTTCACAGAATTTTGAAGTGATTTTTATTTCTTCCTTTTTTGTTTTTTTTTTAAGGCCACCACCCTGCACTAAGGTGGTGGAATGATAGTGTACAAAAGGTTTTGAAAGAAAAGAGGAATGCTTTTAAAGAATGGAAAAGTGTGAATGATGGTAACCCGGTGTTGAAAGAGCAAAAAAGAATATGTATGTCGAATGTAAGAAAAAAGGTAAGAAAGGTGTCGCAATCGCTAGAGGCAAAGTTCAAGACAGACTTTACCAAAGTCTCGACAGTCCTAATAGACAGAAAGATACCGTCTAGCGAAAGCGAGAGAAAGGAATGCTAGAGATATTTGCATGTTGAATGTATAAAGATTGTAATTTAAGAGTTTTAATGAATGATGAAGAAATAAAAGGGAAGAGTTATTTTGAAAAATTAATGAATGAAGAGAACGTTTGGACTGGTAAAATAGAGGATCTACCGACCAACTTGGGTTTGGTAGAGGAAGTAAGTATAGATAAAGTAAAAAAAGGTGTCCAGAGTATGAAAAATGGTAAAGCGGTTGGCCCAGACAGTATACCTGTGGAGGTATGGAAATTTCTGAAAGCCAACGGATGGAACTGGCTGACTTTGTTCTTCGGCAAGTTGTTGCATGAAGAGTCTATCCCGAACGAATGGTGTTCCAGTTCTCTGGTACCCATCTTTAAAAATAAGGGTGATGTACAAGACTGCAACAACTACCGAGGAATAAAGCGTAGCTACCGAGGAATAAAGCGTAGAGTACCACGGATGCAATTTTTGTCTTACGCCAACTTATAGATAAATACCAGTGTATATATAGAAACCTACACATGGTATTCATAGACCTAGAGAAGACGTACGACCGCGTTCCTCGGGCAGTTCTGTGGTGGGCTTTGAAAGAACGAGGAATACCTGGGAAGGATGTAAGATTAGTGAAAGCTATGTACGTATGCGAACGGATGTCCGATCCGAAGCTGGCGTTACTGACGAGTTCAATATGGCAGTAGGCTCAAATTCAAATTCAAATTCATTTATTATGCATAGGCCCTGCGAGGGCACTTACATATTGTCAGTTATAACATATTATATCAATTCAATTAACTACCACCGGATCGGAAGTAGACCACTACTGAGAAGATCCGGCAAGAAACTCAGCGGGTTAGTCTGTTGTTTTTTCTTTTAAATCTTATTTATACAAAAAATGGTACAACATATGTAATAAGAAATAGCTCCAGTGTGATGCCCTGCGAACCCAATAGTTCAAATAGAATGTAAAAATAACCACGGCTGGACCAGATCCCACAGGCGGCACCCGATCACGAGTTAACTACTAGGGCAGCCATCACTCCCCTCAACCACCTTGGAGGGAAGGGAGAGACCCGCCCCACGCAGCTACCGCAAGAAGACCTTTCAGTGAGCATGACCAATACCATGAGCTACAAACTCTAACCAAAGTCAAAATTCGTTGGGCATAACACGCTACGCTTTACAAGTATGTAAAAATATTATAAAATAAAAACGAACAGTTTACAAATATATAGTAATTGCTGAATGAGGAGCTGCTCATAGCCAGTCTGTAGTATCGCTTAGATAATCCTCGATTTTATAATAACCTCTTTTACAGAGTCTGTTTTTGACTGCCCTTTTAAATTTATTCACAGGCATGTCTCGGATATCTCTTGGTAATTTATTATAAAAGCGTATACATTGCCCCATGAATGACCTATTAATTCTTTCCAGACGAGTAGTGTGTACAACTAATTTGTCCTTATTCCGAGTATTAACACAATGAATGTCACAATATCTTTCAAAATTACTGATATTTCTTTTTACATACAATACATTCTCGTATATATATTGTGATACAACAGTCAGAATATTTACTTCTTTGAATTTCTCTCGAAGTGAAACTCTTGGGCCTAGATTATAAATTGCGCGGACAGCCCTTTTTTGGAGAACAAAGATACTACTCAGATCCGCGGAGCATCCCCACAGTAATATGCCGTATGACATAAGACTATGAAAATAAGCGAAATAAACTATTCTAGCTGTTTCAATATCAGTCAATACTCGAATTTTTTTGACCGCATAAGCCGCTGAGCTAAGTCTGTTTGACAATTTATCAATATGAAGGCCCCATTGGAGTCTAGCATCTATAGTGATACCAAAAATACAGTTGATTCCACAAGGTCTAGAGCCACACCATTCATTTGAACATTGGTTCCCACTTGTCTCACATTAGGTGTGGTAAACTTAATACATTTTGTTTTCTTCTCATTAAGAACTAGATTATTTGTACTGAACCAATGAACAACGTTTGACAGTGCGTTGTTCACATCGTCATAATTAAGCTTTTGTCTTTTGATTTTAAATAGCAAAGATGTGTCATCTGCGAACAACACAATGTTTTGACTTTCTCCTATATAGTAGGGTAAGTCATTCATGTAAACAAGAAACAGAAATGGCCCCAGAATGGACCCTTGTGGAACGCCCATTTTGATGACAGAACCAGATGATCGTGCACCATTAACATCGACCCTCTGAATTCTGTTGTTTAGGTAGGAAGTTAAAAGCTCAAGAGCGTTATTCCTGATCCCATAGTGGTATAGTTTTTTGATAAGGGTTTCGTGGTGCACACAATCAAATGCCTTAGACAAATCGCAAAATATACCCAATGCTTCATGCAATTCCTCCCAGGCTGCAAATATATTCTTTAACAATTCTACACCCGCATCAGTAGTAGAGCAATTCTTTGTGAAACCAAATTGATTTTTATGAAAAATACTATATTTATTAAAATGACTTAACATCTGATTGAGTAAAATTTTCTCAAATACTTTACTAAGTGTTGGTAGTATGGAAATAGGGCGAAAATTGTTAACATCTGACATACTACCAGATTTGTACAAAGGAATTACTCTACTAATTTTCATGAGTTCAGGAAATACACCTCGAGCAACACAACCATTAAACACAATTAAGCAATAATAGATACTATAAAATTTACAGTCTTTACAGATAAGCCCCACAGATCTGCTGTTTTTTTTATATTAAGGGTTTTAAAAGACTTTAAGATGTCATTCACACTGACATCTGAAAATTTAAAGGAAGTGTTACATTTCACAATACATTGTTTAAGGAGCGATTCAGCTAAAATAGGGGACGACGCTAAATATTTTGTTGTTAGTACAGGCACATTTGTAAAATAGTTTTCAAATACTGTCGCCACTTCTTTATCCGCTTTCACATTTTTATCACCTATCTTTAAGTTGAAATCCCTTTTCCGTACAATGTTCCTACCGGTTTCACTATTTATCACTTTCCATGTCATTTTAATAATATCACTAGATTGTGTAATTTTGCTTCTCAGATAAATAGATTTAGCACAGGAACAGGCACGTTTAAATATTTTAGAATAATTTTTGACATATTCTAAAAATACTGGGTTAAGGTTATAAGATTTTTCATTATAGAGTTTATATAACCTTTTTCTACTCTTGAAGATACCACATGTAGCCCATTCACTAAATCCAGCAGGTACTCCAACTTTTAAAGTTTTGGGTTTAAATATTGTATTAAATTCAGTATCAATTACGCGGAATAGGGATGTATATAATTCATTAGGATTATCATGAATAGGCAACAGCGGTAACTTCATAGTCAAATTGTATCTAAAATGCTCTAAGCGGTTAGCGGTCATAGGAACAAAGGTAATACTTTCAGGTTGAATCCTACTAGTTCCAGGAAGTACAACAAGTTGCCCACAATGATCTGATTCTAAAGCACTTATAATAGATTTATTTATGGGCTTGAGATTTATGAATATATTATCTATACAAGTTGCACTTCCAGCAGCTATCCTAGTAGGTTCTAAAAAGACATTATATAAATTGTATGATTTCATTAATGTTATAAATTTTTGTGTAATGTTATTATTGTCTAATAAATTTATATTAATATCCCCACATATCGCAACATTTTTATTAGAACTGGAGGTTTTGAATAAGACATCCTCTAGGTATTTTTCAAAAACACCATATGGTGAACATGGAGGTCTGTATATGCACACGACTATGAGCTGCTCACACTCAATACAGGAAATTTCAATAGCATGTTCAATAGAGAGTCTCACAATATCATTTCTTTCTTTAAATTTAATGGTATTATTTAAAATTATTAATGAACCACCTCGTATCATACTGACTCTATTGAATGAACTAGCAACATGGTGATTTGGAAAATTAAACACTTGTTGATTATTTTTGAGCCAGTGTTCAGTGTATTACTGAATACAAAGAATATCTATCTGGTAATCATTCAAAAATAATTCAATTTCCAAATCTTTACATAACATACCCTGAATATTTTGATGTACCAGGTTAATACACTTAGAACTATTCTTAAGACTTAAATTCTTTGCAAAGCAAGAGTAGTCCTCTATTGTCTTAATGGCTAATTTAAATTATAATTTGAATTGATGTCATTATTTCCATTAGTGGAAATTAAAATTAAATTATTTATGTCAACATTACATTGCTCAATAGAAGCAATTTTGTTAGCCAAATTCTTGGCTGATGTAAAAAAAAAATAAGATAGCGAATCAGCTAACATATTTTTATAATATTTAGATAGATAAGAACTATCTTTTGTCAAAAAATGTTTTTTTTTTACATAATTGTTAATGTCAATTACATGGATTTTATTTCTAGTAGTATAATTCGATATTGATCTCATATTATGCAATGTCAAGTTTAAATTATAGATGGATTCATTTTCCTTGCACATTTGGCTTGCACCAGAGTTCAGCTATAAGCCTTTATCTGCCTCCTGGTGATAGATGCTCTGACACCGGACATACAGGGGGAAGCACCTTAGTGTATGCTGTTTGCAAATTACATTGTTCTCATCGGGGAGGACGCAGCTGAGGTACAGAGCAGACTAAAAAATGGCAAGAGAGGTTGGAAAGAGTTGGCCTTAAGATCACCCGTACCAAAACTGAATATTTGTTCTGTAACTTCAGTGGCTCTTCCTAATTCTCTCACATTGCCTTAAATTGGGTATCCCTATCGGTCTGCTCCGATTTTAAGTACTTAGGCTCGCTTCTCCAAAACGACGGCAATATCGACCGGGAAGTTAGTAGGAGAATGAATGCAGGCTGGATGAAATGGCGATAGGTTACGGGAACAATATGTGACGCGCGGATGCCCCTTAAACTTAAGGGGAAAATCTATAAGAGTGTCATTAGACCAGTCATTATGTATGGATCTGAATATTGTGCATTGAAAAAGACGGATGAAAGACGATTGCATGCTACTGAGATGCGTATGTTAAGATGGATGTATGAGGTGACAAGATTAGATAAGATACGAAATGTATATTAGGGGAAGTTTGAAAGTAGCACCAGCGATAGAGAAATTTAGGAGCGCGAGATTGTCTTGGTATGGACATGTGATGAGGAGGGATGAATGACATGTGACAAGGAGTGTTATCAATATACTTGTGGATGGGCGTAAGAATCGTATGAGACCCAAAAAGAGATGGATGGATTATGTAAACGAGGATATGTGTATGAAAGTTGTGAGTGCAGATATGACGGCTGATACAAGATTGTGGAAAGCAAGAACATGTTGTGGCGACCCCACTTAGCGTGGGATGAGTGTAGGCAAATGATGACCCTTTTTTTTTTTTTTTTTTTTTTTTATTGGTAGGCTATGGGTGCGTCTCGCCACGCCGAATCGATCCGGGGTGACGGAGAAGGCGGCGCGTGACCCCATAGACCCACCGTAAAATCCTCTCTCTTCGCCGTGCGAGCGGACCACCGGTACCCGATCTTTGTCTTCGGTGGTCCGCTCGGCGGTTTACCCTCGCGGGTTCCTCTCGTCGGCGCCCCGACAGATTTCGCCGTCAGGGCGTCGCCCTCACGCGGTGGCCTCGCGTCGGGTGACCGGAGGCAAATGATGACCCTGCACTAAGGTAATCCTTGTATTGCGGGGGACTTTACAAACATATAATTAACGCAGAATTACACCTTGACTCAAAACAATAGTGTGTGTATCGCACTAAGTATTATCTTGCGTGGCAATCAATCCATAGCACTTGCATGGAAGGTTTGCGGCGAAACTTCGGGAAAAAACCAACTTAAGGTACTGTTATATCACATCATCATCATCATCATTATCTCAGCTCATATATGACTCACTCCTCGGCTCGAGGGACGGTAATAGACTAACCACTAGTTAGAAGTGTTGGTATAAGGTTTTTATATCCTTCCTATTTTTTTTCAATAGATGTTATATGCATATTTTTTTTTTTTAATTGCTTATGGTGGCAAACGAGCAAGCAGCACACCTGATGGTAAGTGTCTGCCGCCTATGGACCTTTGCTATAAACAAGACTATAGCTAGGCCACTGCCTACCAATACAAACCCCAAACCCATCCCGGTTGGGCTTCCGGCTCTCTCGCTCACCGAACGAAACGCAATAGCATATTGCCATTAATCAGACGTCGGTCTTCTGCTCAGTGTGGTACTACCCCGGACGGGCCGGCCCGCGGCTGTGGACAGAGAACTGTCAACAGCGTGGTCCTACCACTATCAAATAAACGACGACTAAGGGATAATATTATATTTTACACATAGTGTTACGCGAATGCAACACCAAGACTCCCTGCAAGACCCTCGCAGTACTCCCTTAGACAGCATTATACGATCTCTTTGACAAAGAAAGGATTTCCAATACTTTGTATTCTGAATATTGAGGAAATAATTTGATGTTATTTTAATGATAGATAGGTGTGATCATAGCTCCACTCCCGTTAAGTAGTATGGGCCTAATTATTGATAGTTGTACAGTTAATGCCACTAGATGAATGGAATTAGATTAATTTAGTTAGTGTTTTCATTTTATTATTTAATACCTATGTTTTTTTTTTTCATTTTAGCTGTGTGCTGTGTGTGTGTAGCGGCTTCGAATTCAACCAACCCTTGTTTTGCTCGTGGGCGTCGTAAAAGACGACTAAGAGCCTTATACTGACCTGGGCCAACTCCATCTGATGTCGTTTGGTCAACAACTACAATCCCAAGGAGGGTTGACGTCTGGCAGGCGGCCGGTCATAAAACTATTGCCAATAACTTTTACAATATGTACTATGAAAGAAGAGTACATATTGTATCGACCCCAAGCAATTAGGATAAGAGTAGGAGAATGATGAATTGGTGTTTTCATTTCTATGTGTATTTTTCATTTCTATCAAAACAAATGACTCCGTATTATTCTGACAGTGAGAGTTGCAAGAGCAAGTGAGAGCAGATTTTGTATTTGGGCAACACTATTTACAACACCCACGAGTAAGATAGAACTGGTAATTATATTCATACCATACGAAAAATATTGTATTGGAAGTTGCCTGACGCACCTAAAGTTCAAAGCATGTGAAGCATACATATTGTCAATTTTAACATTTTGAATTAATTTAATAAACTAACACCGGATCGGAACGTAACCGGTACTGAGAACAACCGGCAAAAAACTCAGCGGGTTAGTGGCAATTTCCCTCCCATTGCAGCAGAGGTCTCTCTTAATGTCAAATGTAAGAGGTTAGATAATAAAGGTACTGACTTTACAGGTGGACTTTCATATGTATTTATGATAACCAGGATCTACAGTTTAACGTAGTCTCAAAGGCATGCATTTCGCACATTCACGATTTTTTGTAAATACAATTTTGGAGTTGTTACATATACAACTCAAATCATAAATTATGAAAAGTTACTTACTTTTTACCGCCAAGGAAAAGAGACGTGAGATATTTATTTAACTTTGTTGATTACATTTCTTCTATTCATAAATGTGTGTAATAATTAAGATATTAGCAAAAACTCGATGGAAGTACTAATTTCATTAGCGTAATTTAGGATATTTGTGCTAATTTTTAGTTTGTTACAAATTTTGTAATAAAATAAACCCATAGGTATAGTAGATAAATTTTCATCCTGCTTTGAAAGTGGGATGTATTTGAGCTAAAGCCACCACTACAAAAGACAAAGTCTTTTGTAAGAGTATCATCTCAGCTCATATACGAGTACGTCCCGCTGTCGGGCTCGAGCCTCCTCCTTAATGGGAGAGAAATTAACCTACAATACCACGCTGGTCAGATGTCTTGGTATAGGGTTTTGTTTCGAGTTTTTCTTCTCTGGCATAGATGTTATATGCGTTTTATATCCCTTAGCCGTCTCTTACGATCACCTACGGGTAAGATGGTGAATTGTATTCTTACTCCTTCACCACAACAATTATATATGTTATAAGAGTATAATAACAGCAAACAGTCAGTACTTAGACGCCTACTCGTTTTGAAAGGGCACAAACAAATTCGATATCGTATCGAGTTCGAATGACAATTGTTTCCAATTACAATTTTAAATCATTCACTTCCAGTGAACGGCGCGGCTAGTTTAAAAAAAAAAATCGGTCAAGTGCGAGTTGTACTCACGTAGAAAGGGTTCCGTATCTATAAAAACCTCTTTTATTGTATGGGAGCCCCCCCCCCCCCTTAATTATTTATTTTATTTTATTTTAATTAATTATATTTAAAGAAAACATAAATCTAAATATTCTGTGAATAGTTAGAGCGTCTACCTGTCACCGTTGTTAGTATCGAGCAAGAAACGGTAAAAAAATTCAAGTTTGTTGTATGGGAGCCCTCCTTAAATATTTATTTTATTTTATTTTTAGTATTTTTTGTTATAGCGGCAATAGAAATACATCATCTGTGAAAATTTCAACTGTCTAGCTATTACCGCTCTTGAGATACAGCCTGGTGACAGGTCGGACGGACGGACAGCGAAGTCTTAGTAATAGGGTCCTGTTTTTACCCATTGGGTACGGAACCCTAAAAAGCAAAACTCCAGAACTATTTGTATATTTAATTTATTGAATACGGTAGAAATGTTTCGTAGTAATTAATGGAAAACAAATGCATAATCAACAGACGGAGCTAGGAACATATACCGACCGCAAACCATATTGTATCACTTAAAATTAATTTAATTATATATTTATATATAATTTATCATTATTCATTTAAATAAACATAATTGTTTTTCATGCAAAACACAATACATATATATATGATAAAATTATTAATTTATTCGATAATTAAAACATGTTTATTTATTTGTTAATTAATAATTACGAAATTAATATTTAAATATATATTTTTTTCAATTAATTAAATTAGGCAACTAATTTTAAAATTGAATCGAATTATTTTTTGTATTAATTAATTATAAGTAATACAGAATGGTTGCGGCATAAGTTTTGGCTTTCTCCTAAAGCCAATATAATTCTCTTTATATATTTTAAAATATGATTTTATCCAATGTGGACGCCATATATGTCTAAATCACTATTGAAATTTATTTATTTTAAACAAATACAGTATTTATCTCTTCCCATTTGTATTTTATTACCTAAATATAATATATAATACTTGTATTTCGTCTAATGGACATCCACATTAGCAAAATTTTTTATAAAATAATTTGACTAGAAACAACACATTTTTTTTAATATAACTCGAAAAATCATTTTACCATTTGTTTATACAGTCGCACTTAAATACTTATACTAAACGACTAGAACAAATTACATATACTTGTAATGTGATAAAGGAACTTTTTGTTAGAGATCAATAAAACATTGTTTTGTCAAAATCAAATACAAAATTTTTAATAGTGAACCTCTTTAATATTTGAAATTGACAAAAATATTAACAAAACAATCTCGCTGTTCACTTCAGATCCTCATAAAATATTTCAACTGTGATCTGAAATTAACTACAAGAGAGTTTAATTTATTGAAAAAAAAAATTAAGTCTCTAAATTATATACTGTACATATTATTTTTGCAAAAAATATTTTTCTTATTGTATTATAACACCATTACAATATTTTGTAAACATTGGAATGTGTTAACCGTCATGGTGCAGTCTAATATACACTTTCTTGTATAAAGCACATAACGGTAATATTTTCAATACGTATTTCGTTATTAAATATGTTTTAATATTTTTTTATTATTAAACAATGGAAATCTGAAGACCAATTCTCGTAAATTGATTTTACGACTGTCTCAATGTAATGAGGGTACAGTATATCATTTTATTGTGATCAGATCAAAGAATCAATCGGACAATACAACTAAAAAAGAAGGGTAGAATATTTCTGACCAAATTATCATTATAAAATCTATCACGTAATATATGTGTCTTCAAAAACTATGAAGATTATGACAAATAAATTAAATAATTGATGTAATTTTATATTTTTAGGTCTTTTTAATAGATTTACAACACAAAGAAAGTGACTATCGACGTTCATATGAGCGTTCTTTCATTACAAGAATTGGTCTGCTGATATTGAGCAAATAAAAATGATTATTTCTTTTATTATGTATCATATATAGTAATGCAAGGTCTGAGATATTGTTCCACACAAACTATTCTACACCTTACAACACATTTTCTATCTGAATTCAACTTGGAATTATTCTCATCATGCATAATCATTATTGTACACGACCAGGCTCCAATGGACAAAGAACAACATTTTCATACCTTCACACTTAATACAGATTAAAATCTTATTACTTATATACTTTTTTCACATAAAATATATATTGTATTCTCAGACCATGCACGGGTGTTAAAATTAATGTAATGGACAAAATTCAGCTTGTCAGGATTCGGGCTACAAAACCCATTTATTTATTATTATACAACATAATTATACAATTTATGTATAGAAATTAAAATAATTATTCATTCACAAAAAAATAATTTTTGCAACGATAATAACATTGTGAATATAATAATACGATATTCAAAAACAATAATAGGTATTATTATTTAAAGATACGGTGCGACTGTACCCGGCTGTTTATGAGCGTTGTACTTGAGTGGATATTGTCAACTTTACATGCGCATTTCGGACCTTCAGCTAGACTTAATAAATAATTTGTACTGTTATTATTTGTTTACCAATCACCGATACCGTGCGCTTTTGGTTAACAAATTTTGTACTATTATTTTTTTTTGCTGACGTAACTAAGATAGGATAGGCTAACATAATTTAATAAAGTTACATATGATGAGGCTAAAAAATATATTATTTTATCGAAAAGGTACGTCATATTGAATATATATAATTACAAGTATATTTTTGTACCCGATTTAGATTGTAAAAAATATATGCTATTCAATTATGAAATATTTCATTGTAGATAATGTATGGTGTGTAAAAAATAATAAATGTATGTAATGTAATCTTTCAAATGATTTAAATAATTATTTATGTTGCATTTTCAAATAACTTACTTAAAAAATAAATCATTTGATTATATTTTTTTTATACGCAGAAACAAACATCTAAATAGTTTTACATATATTAAAATAAAACTAAGTGTAAATGAATGTAAAATAAAACAATAAAGATATTTTTAGATTTTTAAGCTTCGTGAACAATTAAACAATTTATCTTATGATGATACTAAAA
Source organism: Lymantria monacha (assembly GCA_905163515.2). Classification (NCBI taxonomy): domain Eukaryota; kingdom Metazoa; phylum Arthropoda; class Insecta; order Lepidoptera; family Erebidae; genus Lymantria; species Lymantria monacha. The sequence goes on along the minus strand of LR991107.1, from coordinate 3,127,838 downwards.
CTCTGTTATTCTTTATGGTGTACCTTTTTGTAATTGTTTAATTATATTAATAAATTTATTATATACTTATTTTTATTTTATTTTTCATTCCCTATAATTATTTTGTACAAATGTATCTAATTGACTAGATATTTTTGACTAGAAAAATAGTTAATATATTTTTGTTATTTATACTATGGTGTTAAATAATAACTAATCCAATATGGCGTACTTACGTCATTTGAATCAGTGTCATTCTTTATTTAAACTATATAAATGATAAAAAAAATATTCATACTCTAAAACTGGACTTTTGCAATACTTAAAATAATATGGCAACTAATTGCAGTCTATTTTAATTATAATCAAGCCGTTGCTATTGCCGATTCATATACGTTTGCCAGCAAATATATGAAAAGGTTGAGAGCCTTCGGGCTCGCCCGCAGTCCGGTTAAGCTGTAAAAGCCCCTTCGGCTAACAGCTCGCAGTTGGTATGTTTTAGTGGGTATTCAGTGTCCCCTTCAGGGCCTGTGAGTCCCACATACCCCGCCCGGGGCGGGTATGCGACAAATGCATTTTTAACCACTGCGTTACCAAAAAAAAAAAAAAAAAAAAAAAAAAAAAAAAAAAAAAAAAAAATATGAAAAAATAACTATATATAGCCATAGTCCCATCTTGGATACGACAACAATTACATTCTTATTCACCACTCAAAGTACAACGCGTCTAGGAAACTTAACGTCTGAACACAATTTTTTTAATACATATTTTTCCACTACATCCATTGACATCGATCTTAGTGATCGTCCATTCTCCATAATATAATAAAAACTCGGCATTCTCTACATTGTTCCACGAATGCACAAAGAAAATGGATGATGACCTCTGATCTTACCACGCGTACAATTGTATTAATTTTTTTTTTATTATTTAAAACTTTATTAATATAATTTGTTGTTTTGTGTGCTCACATCTCGGCTCCGGGTAAGGTTATTTTGGCTGTGTCCGGAAGACTAATAGGAAGATGGGTTCTTCTATATAATTTATTTGATTAAATATTGATAAAATATTCAATTAGGAATCAATTATTAGTGGAACTTTCATTAGGAACTTTAAATCATTGTTTATTATATTAAAACCTGAAATTCGTTGTAATCTTGTTAAGAATGATAATTAAATGGAGAATAGAAATAAGAAATATTGTCAATTCAAGATTTATTTTTTTATTAAAATTAATTATTTTATTTTATTATTACTCAATTGTGATGTAATTATATAATTATCGTAGATATTAATATGTTTAAAAACTCAGCCAGTCAATCATTGTTTATTATTTTAAATAATTTATCTTTCAAATTTATATAACAAAAAAGAATATCAAATTATTTTTTATATTTAAGTGTTCATTTTATATATTTATTATTAATCATTCATTTATTATTTATTCATTAATTTGTTATTTTTTGTTATTTTTAACATTTTAACGTTGTCTTTGTTAAAATGTTTTTGTAATAAATCTTCAAATGTACATTTTCTTATAAGGTTTACCCTGATCCAAAATCACATTAATTATTATTACAATCAGGTTTATTTGTCTCACCCGAAGCCGATACGAGGGCGACCTCTAGTTTCTTTAAATTTAAATTACAACTTACGTACATACATAGGAACTTTCTTTAGAAGCTGCATGGTTTGTACAAGCTAACTCCCACACTGATCTACCAATAATGAATTATTTAAACAAAATTGTTACCAATGTTACCCATCAAATAAGTCTTGATTATCAAGATAATAATTATAAAATAACGTCCCACATCTCACACCAATACGCTGAGGTAGATGTTTTCGTTAAATTTCAGTCTTTTTAAAGGGCAACTTGTAAAGCTATTTATAAAACGTACATATATTTAAATGTTATTATGTTTAAAATATTTTTATATATGTAAAACTGTTATTATATTGTGTTTATACGAGTGCACAATGGTGTGAGACGTAAGCCGTCAGCAGTAACACATTTATGTTTACAATTACAATACATATAAGTGTATAATAGCGCTCGCAGGGCGGCCGACGCTACCCGGGCTCAGCCCGAGCGCGCCCCAAACAAGGACCCGTATATATATGGTGTGTTACACAACAAAACCCGTCTAACCGAACCCCACGACCACATATCTAATCAAATTTAATACTAAAATTACGTTTAATGTTGATCACTGCCCAATAGTACGTATCTTTGTGCTTTTAAGTCACTCGTAGACAACAATAAATAGTAAGTATATCGAGTAGCTAACATGAGCGCGCGGCGCGGCCTCCGTCCGGCGCGGCGCGGCGTAGTAACGCACCAACTAACTATATTTGTACTTTATTGTAACTCCAAAATATATTTTATACAATAACAGCTAATATAAAAGTTAACGGTGGTGAGGTAGAGCGGTTGTCGTAGTACGCCACCTGTGGCGTTCGCCCAGTGATCAACATCGCACCAGTACTACGACGCTATCTCGTGAGTGCGCACTCACCGATAATATACCATTAAATAATAATTACTCCTAGGGTGTATTTCTTCTCCCGATCGAAATCGACGTTTCATAAACTCGTCTCGGACCGACCCGACGGAACATCGAGGAGATAATAATAAATAAACGAATTTATAAGCGGCAACGTTTCATATATCACCCGTTTTATATAATTCTCAATATATGAAGTTAGACTCTGACAAAAGAAGAGGCTGGGGGGCCGCCGCGCGTTGTGGTCCCCCGTGCCGGCGGCCGCGGGCAGCTTCTCCCTTTACAATTACGTCTCATAATATTTTAGCAATCGCTTGAAGGCACACAGCGTTAAATGTAGTTAGTAGAGTTCAGCGATCGTAGGCGCGCGCGCGCTGCGCTGTACTCTCGGGGCGCGCGCGCGCTCACTGCGGAGAGGAGGGAGGTGGGAGTGCGGCTAGGCCGGCGTCAGCGTGAGCGTGACGGTCGCGCGGCGTGTGGCGCGCCGGCGCACGGGCAAGAACACGAGCGCCGGCACGAGACTGAGCGCCCCGCCCGCCTCCTCTACCACGAAGGGCTGCATGGTCAGTGGCGCCTGCGGAGCACGTGGCACGGCCAACAGCGCACCCGCACCTCCGTGCGCCGCGCGCACGTGCGCCTCTAGCGCCGCGAAACCCTCCGCACGGAACTCACAGCGCGAGCACGAGTACGGCGCCTCGACCTCACCGATCTCCGCGCCCTCACCACCCTCTGACCCGTCGGCACCCGCCTCACACGGTTCCAGCTCTCCCCTACCACCCACCGGCTCAGGCGCCAGGTCAGGCGGCTCGTTCGACTGCTGTTGTGCATGCGCGCGCTCGTGCGCAAACAGAAATGCGAGCACGTCCGTCGTGAAAGGGCAGTAAGAGCACGCGTAAGGCTTGTCTCTCGCTAACAGATCAATGGGTCTCGGCGGTGGTGGCGGTGGCCGCGCTGGTGGTGCGTGTTCGGCTAGCAAATGGGCGCGGAGCGCCCTCGGGCCCCGGAACCGTCGCGCGCATAACGGACACGGCTCGGCGGGTGCAGCAGTCGCCGGCGCCGGAGGCGCTGGGATGCCGTGCGTATTGTGCTTGTGGACCCGGAGAAAGTACTTACTGCATAGCTCCTTATGGCAGATGTCACATGTGACGCCACCTAGCTGAGTGCCACTTTCCAGGGAGATGCCATGCATGCGTTGCATATGGGTGCGCATGAAATACTTATTGCACAACTCTTTATTGCAAATTTCGCAAAAACTTGAGCCGGACGAGGAAGCGCGACGCTCATCGGGAGGTGGGGGTGAAGCGGAGGGTGGCCGAAAGCCTGACTCACCAGGCTCATCCACCAACCGCTCGGCTGCTAATTCATTCAATTGAGATATCATGGTCTGAAGCTTACGAAGTTCTTCACTCGCTGAGCCTGGTGAGGAGGCTCCTCGCTCTTCAACGATTAAGTTTAGTGGACTAGTCTGTCCATCACGCAGAGCTGCCTCTAGTTCATCTTCACACTCACGCTTCACTTCAGCCATTTCTTCGGGGTCGAGTGGAGGCGGTAGTGAATGTGACCGTGGAGGCGTGTCTGGGGGTGGCAAGGATAGAGCGGGTGGTGTCGTTAATGGGGTAGCTAGCGGCGTCCCGAGTGGTGTGCACAGCGCACCTGCAGGAGGCGTGGCCGAGGGTGGGGACATATCGGCGATGGGTGATCGTCGCACTGGTACACCATGCCGTCGTTCTCGATGGGTTCGCAAAAAGTATTTGTTACAGTACTCTTTACAGCATATTTCGCAGAATGCTTCAGGATTAACTACACCTAGTCTACGTAACGCTTCAGGTTGGAAACCGGCCTCACGTGCTCTCCTCGCAGAATCTGGTGAGAGCCTCCGTGGTGTCCCACCCGATTCCTCGTCCGAGGCCCGACGAGGAGGCGAACACTGCGCGGGCGGTGGTGCTGCCGGCTGCGGTTCACCGCCGTCGTATATACCGTGCTTGTTGGCGCGGTGGGTCTTCAAGAAATATTTGTTGCAGAATTCCTTACAGCAAAGATCGCAATACGCTTCCGGATTAAAGATTCGCGGCGGCTCATGTCGCGGCAACAGGCGGAAGGCGGCGAGCGGGTCGAAGGCGGGTATGGCGAGCTCCCCGAAGGCGAGCGCGCTCTTGTAGATATCCGCCATCTTGGCGTGCAGGTCCAGCGGCGGAGGCGCGAGATGCTGTGGCGTGGCGCGCGAGGGCGCCGCTTGCTTGCGCCGCTTGCGCCCGGGACTGCCCCCGCCGCTCTCCAGGTCTAACTCGCGCTTCACCGCCGGCGCGACAGACATCGCGTCACCGCCGCATCTGGAACACCACAAACAGCACTCATTAGTACACACAAAATTTAAAATTAAAATATTAACCTAATATTAATAGTAAAGTAACCTATCAATCCATCGGTATCAAATAATGGGCACGAGCCTCCCCACAGAAGGTGTATAACACCATAATAATTGCGCTTGACAGGTGGGTTGGTGTTATAAGTTTCTATGGAATGTACTACTCTTGGGGCTCAACAGGTGTTTACAACTGCCATGGCAAAGTGAGGGTTGCTGAAGCATTATATTCTTCATTCGTCATCACACGCGTTTAGTCTTAGTCAACAAAATAATAACTTTATTATCACTCAAACATTAAGTACGTAAATAATATTTTATAACATTGGAGACAAAATATTGACTGTATTACGGATGGGGTGAACCGCAAACATCCGCAAAGTCAAATATGGTTCATAAATTAAAAATTGAATACAGTCTTACTCGATTTAAACATATTTTGTACATTACATTTTTCTCCATATAGCGACGAGTTAAAAATACAATTACCCACTTTCTTGCCCGTAGATGTCATAGGAGATGATGCAAATAGACCGGGGATTAGTCTGGTTGCCCGGAGTGGGGTAATACCGCGTGAGGACGACGCTCCGATAGCGAGAGACGTAGGTCGAGCTATGCGGACGTCAACTCGAAAAGATATCCTACTCGTGTGGGAAAAACGCCGGGTGGGCCACCGTAGACGAGGATAAGGTACCGGTGACCCACATGCATGGCGACAAAGAGGTACATGTAGGGCGTGGTCGATGCAATATGTATTAATAAACCAACTAATGCTGAGATGACGACCTTTCCGGCGGGGCATGCAGTTTTTTTTTTACATACATACATACATACATATCATCACGCCATATCCCTTGCAGGGTAGGCAGAGAGAACAGAGTGCCAGAGAACTCTATCTCTGCATACTTCACTCGCTTCCTCAACATTCATAATTCTCTTCATACACGCTCGCCGGTTTCGGAGACTCTTGACTCCACCTTCCTTCAGTACATGACCGATCTGGTCTAGGTAGGTTAGTCTCGGTCTCCCTCGGTACCTACATCCTTCCACTTTCGCATTGTATATCTTCTTAACCAGGCGTTCGTTCGGCATTCTTTCCACATGTCCGAACCATCGGAGCATTCCCTTTCGCATCTTTACACCAATACTCTCTTTCATACCTACTCGCTCTCTTACGTCGTCGTTACGAATGCGGTCGGTCAGCCTAACTCCACAGATTTTTCGCAGAGATCGCATTTCGACCGCATTAATTTTACTATCATACTCTTTTCTGCATACCCAACTCTCGCTTCCATACAGTAATGTTGGGACAAGCACTGCGTTATGTATTGCTACACGTGCCTTCTGGCTGAGGTGGTGGCTGCCGAAGAGTTGCCCCAACGCTCCGTTCACTCTATTTCCCGCATTCACTCTTCGCTCTATATCAGTGGTGTACCTTCCATCTCGGCTAAATCCACATCCAAGATATACAAATTCATCCACTTGCTCTAGTACATCATTACCTATTGTTACTCTTACAGTTTTTTTTTTATTGTTTATTTATTTATTTTGAACTGATCCTTCAGGTTTATGTGGTCGTATTCATTTTGTTAAACTATTACTATTATTAATCTGACCACTGTTTCCTTTATATATTTTTATTTAGCTTTTTTTTTTATAATTGTTATTGTATTTTCTTTTATATGAAGTATAAATTTGTTCTTATTCACTATATACTAGGCATGTCTTCCGCCAAATAAATGAATTTTCTTTCTTTATTTCTAGTACATTGAAAAAAAAAATAAAGACAAACAACATCCTGACTCGGAACAATTCCATATAACGATTGTAATGATTAAAAAATAAAAAAACCCGACTGCGTAAAAAGTCACCAAAACTACGTACATAATAAAAAAACTGAAAAGAAAACAACAAGCACTTAGATGTCCGGTGGTCTAGAATTCCATAATATATTATTGAATAAATACTATTGCAGAAAATGAAATATATGTATTTTAATAATAGAACATAACAACTGAACAGTTGGAATCCTTTATTCGACAGCAAATCTAATTTTTCAATGGATCCCTGAATAATGGATCCCAACTGTTCAGTTGTCATGTTCTATTATTAAAATATATTTCATTTTCTGCAATAGTATTTATTCAATAATATATTATGGAATTCTAGACCACCGGACATCTAAGTGCTTGTTGTTTTCTTCTCAGTTTTTTTATTATGTACGTAGTTTTGGTGACTTTTTACGCAGTCGGGTTTTTTGATATTTTAATCATTTTTTTTATTTTATACTTTTTAGTTATAAATACCTAAGTAGCTATAGTTATCTTATTTATTAATAAGTAGGTAAATACCTAACTATATATAGTTTTTCGATTGAAGTTGAGTACTAAATCGTTAGAAATTGGAGATGGGCGATCGCGTCAGACATTAGATACTTTAGGTAGGACTACCTATGGTATATTGGACAATATACCTACTAGAGACTTCAGTATATCTCCATCCACATCCAGTTATATGAATTTTTCGTCTTTTCATCGTAAATTTTTACTGTCTAAAAACCTATATATGAGAAAGTTTGTTACGAAACTTTAAATCGATATAGATCCTAAACGGCCAGTCAAATCGAAAAATGTTGAGAGAAAATACCTATTTAACGATACCCCACTCGATATAGTTTGTTGACTTTAACTTTTTTTTTCACAATATCGCGTCCGGTAGTCGCCATATTGAATTTTCAATAACGTCATATCTTTAGTGACACTCGCCGGATTAAGAGGAATCGATTGACGTGCGAATCATAAAAATCGGCCCAGGCGTTTGGTATATATAGTGCTTCAAAGGAACATACATACATACATAGACTGTTAAACACAATACCACTCCTTTGCAGTCGGGTAAAAAGAATTAATATGGATTGTAACGCAATTAAAACAGACAGGAAGCGTGGGTAAGAAGACATTTTATCAACCCTCAAATAATTGTGATAAGAATAGATTATAATACGAATAGATCAATATTAATGTCTTATATCAATTTAAAATCACAGTTTATTTTGTAATTATACGTGTAATTTATGAAATTTTAACTAACTTTTTAACAAAGTTGAGTTATTATGAGAAGGGAACACACTACTGCCATAAAAAGTATCCTGTTTTAATATAGAACATGGTCTATGGCGGCCACCGAAGACAAGGACCAGATAGCGGTGGCCCACTCGCACGGCGAAGAAGAGATACATTGCAGGGCTGGTCTATAAGGTCTTCTTCTGTCACCCCGAACGGATATAGCGGGGTGTGAACACTCCATAGCGCGCCGCCAAAAAAATCTATGTGCCAATTTTCTACCGAAATCAATCCGAAATCTGTTCAATGATTTACGCGTGATTGTGTAACAAATATCCAAACATTTTTATAAATTTTGACTTTTATAATATTAGTGGCATTATTGAGATGGTACTTGCTTATAATGTAACTTTCCATTAATGAAAGAATTTTTGGAATCGGTTAGTGATGAGAAATAAAAAAAATCCAAATTTGCATGTATAGTATTTATAATCATCATCATTCAGCCTTTTGCCGGGCTGTAATAGGCTGTTGGGATTTGTTTCCTTTGCCTGTCCGAATGGACGAACAAAAAAATGTAAACTAACCCAATTTTCATAAAGTATACATACACTAATGACTAAGTAGTTTAGTTTTTTATTAATTGCAATTAAACGGCAAATAATTATCAAGCTATTTTCGAAAGGAAACAGCGCGTTGCGATTATGATGCTTTTAAAAAAATAAATATTTTGATACATTAATTTTTACGGTCGTGATTCTTCTAGATCCAACGTCTTCGAATATTTTTCTTACTTTAAACAAAATAATTGCTTTTTAAAAATATCAAATACGTTTAAACGAATGTTTTTCCTTGACATATATATGATAATATTATCCTATAAGTGCAACGTGAGGAAAATACAATCATTTTTAGGTTTGAAAAGTGCTTGATTTTCATATATCGAGAATAGAGCAAGACCTCAACGCTTAGTTTATGAGGCGTGCAAAATATTAAAGTCATAATGTCACATTGACAATACTAACTTGAAATAACTTTTTAATAACTTTAACTGTATGTAGGTATATAACAATATAAGAAACTTGAAGTCTGATTATTTAAAAACAAATACACCGTAATAAGGACCAATGACAATACAAGAATTATATAGGAAATAATTATTATATACACTTTCCGTGTAGTGACGGAGTAAGAATACAATTCACCGCCCTCTATCTTGTCCGTGAATGATCATTCGAGACTATTAAGAAATATAAAACGCATATAACATCTATGCAAGAGAAGGTATACTCGAAACAAAACCCTATACCAACACGTCTGACCAGCGTGGTATAGTTTCGCCTTCGGCTATTGCCTGGATTCCTAACCTGGGGGTAATTAACCCCCGCGGAGGTAAAACTTGTATTTCACAGGGGTAACAATGAGCTGGTTATTGTCTCTCTGTTTGCCTTAAATTTTTATCATATCATTTCTAAATTATTTTATATTAATTTATTATATATTCATTAAGTTAAACTTAGAGTTAAACTTACGTCATAAAAAGCAACTAAGAGCCTTATAACGACCTGGGCTAACCCTATCTGATGCCGTTTGGTCAACAATTACATTCCCAAGGAGGGTTGACGTCTAGCAGGCGGCTGGTCATGAAACTATTGCCAATAACTTTTACAATACGTACTATGAAAGAAGAGTACATATTGTGTCGACCTCAAGTAATTGGCATAAGAGTAGGAGAATGACGAATGATGATTGAGTTAAACTCAACTTATAAATGCCATTTAGGGTAAAAATATCTCAATATTTAATGTGCAATTGTTTTTATGGTTAATAAAGTCTACGTATTTGTATTAACGCGTATTGTTTGAGATCATTGTTGAGGGAAGGGGTAAAATCAGTGACCCTAGTTAGGTAATAAGGGTAACGGACCTAAAAAAATTAAGAACCACTGGTCGATTTTAATGTATTTTATCTCCAGTGAATGAACGAACACTGAAAAGTATTCGAGAAGAAAGTAAAAACCAAATACAAACGCTATTGTAGGACATTCGATTCTCGCTTCGTATTATATTTACGTCTTTAAGGAGACGTGTGCCATCTACCGGCCAATGTTTACACATTGTATAGGCTTAATACTTCAAACTTTGCAGTTAGAATTGTATTAAACGATGACACAATCCTGTTATTTAAACTACTGAAATTTAGCATGCTAAATTTCAAATACAAACGCGACAAAATTAATAAAAATAGTTTTCATTCTCATATAAAATAATATTATAAATCCTAAAACTAAATCAAATTAAATATATATATATATATATATATATATATATAGTGCGTTTCTTTTTTAGTTTTCTAAAATTATAATTCTGATTATCCTTACTAATATTATAAATGCGAAAGTAACTCTGTCTGTCTGTCGCTCTTTCACGCCAAAACTACTGAACCGATCTAAATGAAATTTGGCACACAGATAGTCTAGAACCTGACAAAGGACATAGGCCACTTCCTAATGCAAAAAAGGGTTGTAAAGGTGGATGAAACATTGTAAGAAATTAACGTCGTTTTTAAAGCAGGAAGCTTGAAACTTATTTTTAGGCTATTGATTAGATATAAATAAATATAACATTAAAATTTCGTAAATATATTACCCTTAAGGGTTAAAATAAAAATAGGGGATGAAAAACTTTAGGATAGTAACCTTTTACGCGGGCGAAGCCGCGGGCAGAAGCTAGTTTTATATAAATAATTTTTATTTGGCCGTAATCAAAAAATCACACTCGTTTTTATGTAAGATTCCAATAAGAACTTGTCTTACCTATTATCCTGTCTAAGATCTATCGCCTCCATTATTAACTAGGTCTTATATTAACACTTAGTTCTAACCACCATCTCACAAACAGCACATAAAATCATCACCGCATTTAATTTCGCTTAACAACTAATATCACTGTCAAAAATATGCAAAAATTTTTGAAAACTCAATCATCTGTTTATCAAATTCTGTTTTTTTTTTCTATTGTACTTAGTTAGCACGTGTTATCGAGTGCGCGTGCGCTCAAAACTGATGTTTTAAGTAAAAACTTTTACGTTTATTCCATTTTTTTTTTGTTAGAAAATAACTAAAATTGTGTTCCCCACCCGGCCACCCTTGGCCGTGTCGATTATTTGACAGGGGGCCAGTGCATTATCGTATAACGTGGGCTTACATAACGCAGTTATTGCGATGTAAGTTTAAGTTACAAATATTTTAATGATAAACCAACTCTTAGTGGAATGTAAATTGTCTAAATGTAATAATACAAGGTTCCGTAAGGGACGCTGAACGGGGTAAAGCAGATTACAATTACAGATAAAGGGTTAAAAATAAATGTCACCAACCCTTAATTCGCCATAAGAGTTGTAAAATTCCGCCGAAAGAATCCAAAAAAAAATAGACAATAATACTCTTCTGGGTAACAATATAACACCAATTGCGATCGCTAACTTGTCTACAAATTGTGGCGATTTTCCATCTTTGGGGAGGCCCATGTCAGATATTGGACATCGATAGCATAAATGGATGGATGGTAAAATTAGACTTAACATTATCTGAATTACCGTTGTGTAATTGATTCTATAGACTCTAGACTCTATCTTTAGAGTAGAGAGAGACTTTATACTATACTAGAGACTCTATAGTATAGAGTCTATAGGGTCTCTAGTCTCTAGAGGCTTTAGTATAAAGATAGACTCTATAGTATAAAAATATACCTCTATAGAGTCTAAACATATATATCTATACTATAGATTCTAGAGAGCCTCTAAAGACTAGAGACTATCTCGATATCTCTAGAATCTATAGTATAAAAATATATCTCATTTATAGATCTTCCGTAAAGACGACAATGTCAGCAAAAATTTTGTTGTGTTTGTGTGTGTTGAATGTGTAACGCCTATACTCGTCTAATTAGTGAGACGATCGAGATGGATTTCCAGTAAATGTGGGTGCAAATCTCACTTGTGGTAATCATTATTCGCTCGTAAACAAGTTTTTATATATAACTTAGCATGTTATATATTACATTTTAGTTATTAACATAGATGATTAGAGTTAGAGTATAGTCATATTTTTTTATTGCTTATGGTGGCAAATGAGCAAGCAGCACACCTGATGATAAAAGATACTGCTGCACATGGACCTTAGTCGTAACAGGCATACAGCTAAGCCGTTGCCTATCAGTGAAAACCCTTAACCCACCTAGAAAGTATTTCCGGCTCTGTCTCTCACCAAACCGAGGACAGCAGCACATTGCTACTGCAAGAGTACTACCTCAAACGGACCGGTTCGCGGCTGTAGACAATAAACTGTGGATAGTGTGGTCCTGTTACTTTATAGTAGTAGTCTCTAATCTACTAAAACAATCAAATACGGTTTATTTTTCAATGTCTCCACCCGTTATAAATCATTTTATCACGACGACTGTATACTTATACAAACATATAATCAATAAATACAAAAAAAAAGCCTGATTAAAAACAAATATTGTGGGACACAATGACTTCTAATGTTTACGCGAGTATTACACATTTGAAATAAAACTACTTTTACGGATTCTATCGCGTTTGTATTTGATTTATAATTTTCTGACGTTTCGAACACTTTACAGCGTTCATGATCACGGTAGGATTAAGGTGTCTCACATCCAATAAGTCATCGTTATTACAGAGATTTACATCTACCCACTACAATATCAGTTATTACATTTTGACCCACATTTTTAATATAAATTCATTGCCAATACAAAAAGAAATGATTCTATATATATTTTTATAAGAAAAACTAACAAATCTTTTCAGCTACCAGTTCATCTATTCAGCTACCAGTTTTTGTTAGTTTTTAGGGTTTCGTACCCAAAGGGTAAAAACGGGACCCTATTACTGAGACTTCGCTGTCCGTCCGTCTGTCACCAGGCTGTATCTCAAGAACGGTGATAGCTAGACAGTTGAAATTTTCACAGATGATGTATTTCTATTGCCGCTATAACAACAAATACTAAAAATAAAATAAATATTTAACCCATACAACAAACTTGTTTTTTTTTTTAGTTTTACGGAACCCTACATGCGTGAGTACAATTCGCACTTGGCCGATTTTTTTTCTAAACTTGTAAATATGTTAAATCGACATTTTGATTCTTCAAAAAAAACTTTAAATGCCACTGTCACTTTTTTATTTAATCGATATCTATTTGCATTAACAACGCCCATGTAAACCAAATTTAATAACAAACAATAAACATCGCTTTCCGAAAATTTGGAAACACTATCGAAAGGGGCGGCTATGATTAAATATAGCCCTATCTCTTTCCATCTCTCTGTATTCCTCTATCTTTATCTCACACAATAAAATAGCGTTATCTCACTCTTGTATTGTTGTTTCTATTCATTAAGATGTTATAAATTTTCGATTATAGTAATTATTTTTTTCGTTAGAAAATGTGCTTTTATAATTTCTTCACAGTTATATGCGTCCCAATATTTTTGTATAGTGACAGATTAAATATAATATATGTCGTCACCCCTTACTTGTCCATGGAAGTCGTTTACGACTTTTTTAAGCCAACTGAAGAATTATTGGGAAATTAGCAGTATAAAACATCCTACACTAAGGAAATAATTCTTGTATTGCGAGGGACTTAACAAATTACTTTGCTGTTATCCCAAGTACCTACTTGAGATTTCGCCAGGCGGGCCACCAAGGACAAAGATCAGGTACCAGTGGCCCGCTCGCACGGCGAAGAGAGGAGTTTGCATGGTGGATCTATGATGTCACGCGCCGCCTCTTCCTTCACTCCGGACCGATTGTTGGGCGAGAGACATCCATAGTCCACATCAAAAAAAAAAGTACTTGAGATTCACACAATCTACTCTTCTTCCATTATATATATTGCAAAAGTAGACTATAGTTTTATTATGGACCGCTTCCCTGAAGTCAACTTTCCTTGGGAATGTAATTGTTGACCAAACAGCATCAAAATCTTATATACATACATATCATCACGCCATATCTCTTGCAGGAGAGGCAAAGAGAACAGAGTGCCAGAGAACTCTATCCTTGTATACTTCACTCGCTTCTTCAACATTCATAATTCTCTTCATACATGCTCGCCGGTTTCGGAGACTCTTGACTCCACCTTCAGTACGTGACCAATCTGGTCTAGGTAGGTTAGTCTCGATCTCCCCCGATACCTACATCCCTCCACTTTCGCATTGTATATCTTCTTAAACAGACGTTTGTTCGGCATTCTTTCCACATCAAAATCTTAGTCGCCTTTTACGACATCCACCAGCAAAGGTTGTTAGTAGTTGTAACAGCTACCATACAGCAAACATATAATTAACAGACACAAATCAAAACCTGAATAAGAACAACAATTTATGGAGCGGACTATTGATCTGTATTGAAATCGAACCTCCGACACTTTTGCCACTGTAGCTCGTTAGCTTTAAACATTATGTTATCTTGGCAGCAATGATAAAAAGGGTTATGGCATATACATCGTGGGCTATTATTGGGCTCGTGTCGTCTCCACATTTGTATGCAATTTAATTTACGACCACGCTCGTCAATCTGGTTGGTATAGTTCTATTTCGAGTTTTCCTTCTCTAGCCTGTTACCTGCAGTATACCTTGGTCGCCTTTTACAACATTAAAGGCCAAGAATTGTTGATTATATTCTAACTTTATCGCCACACAAATAATAGGATGAATAGAACTGTAATTAACATGACATAATGGTGTATAATAATACCACATGACATGCAAGTTCCTCGAAAGTGTCTTAAATATGGCTTGTCGAAAATAAATAGCAATCTTAGTCCTCTCGCGACCACGAATGCTGTAAAGTGTTCGAAACGTCGGGCAATCAAAAATCAAATACAAACGCGATAGAATTTGTATAAAACTAGTTTTATTCAAATCAATCTTGGCTATAAATTGAGTTTCTTAATCTTACTGTGCTGTTTTACTGTGCTAAAAATTACAATAAATACTTTGACAATTTGATTGATTAATTTATTCAAGTCACTTATATTGGTTAAAGTGAAGAATAGTGATAGACAGCCGCGGGCCGGTCCGTCCGGGGTAGTACCACACTCTCCCAGGCAATAATAGCCTGTTGCAGTGTAATTTATTGGTACACAATGCTGGGCAATCACTTAAATAATGGATTGACCATCACAAGCAGGCGACAGGATCATGCTAAGCAATATTCTCTGAGGAACATTTATATATTCAACCGTCGAAGCTGAAAGGTTAGATTTAAAAAAAAACCAATCAACATAAATTCTCTGTGTATTAACTTAGTACCATCAACCAAAAACATGATAAAACTAATCTAATCAAAATATAAAAAGGACGTTCGCTTTAAAAAAAAAAAAGGTACCAGAGAGTTCTTAATATTTTTTTTTTATAAAATACGCGCTCAAAGTTCAAGCGAGATACTATTTGACATAAACAACCGCCTTCGCCTTTCTTCATCGCATTTTTTCCGTGGCAAAAGTGGAAAGTTTTTATTAAAAAACAACTTTAATTAGCTAAAAAAAAAGTAGATGAGCCGACATTTATTTATTTGGCTTATTAAAATGTTATTTTTTGTTTTTAATTCATGAAATTAATAATTCCGTGTGGTGACGGAAATAAGAATACATTTCACCACCCTCTATCTTACCCGTGGATGATCGTAAGACACGACTAAGGTATGTTAAACGCATATAACATCTATATAAGAGAAGGGAAACTCAGACAAAACTCTATACCAACACGTCTGACCAGCGTGGTATTGTAGGACAATTTCCTTAATATTATAGGGAGGCTTAAGCCCAATAGTGGGACATATCTGAGCAAAGATGATGATGAATTAATAATTCCGTGTGGTGACGGAGTAAGAATACCTACAGTTCACCATTCCATTTGGTCATGGTTGTCGTAAAAGACGATTAAGGAATATAATATGCATATAACATCTATGCAAGAGATGGAATACTTGAAAGAAAACCCTATACCAACCCTTTCTAACCCCGCGGGATGGTAGGTCTCTTTCCTTCCTATCGTAAAGGAGGCACTAATTAAGTAGGCACTTCATCGTCATCTGATAATGCTCTCATATATGTCCCATATATGAGAGCATTATCAGATGACGATGAAGTATATTTTGAAGATTCATCTCCAAGGTTTTCAAAATGGGATGGCCACCGAAGACAAAGATCGGGTATTGGTGGACGGCTCGCACGGCAAAGAGAGGAGTTTGCATGGCGGGTCTATGGGGTCACGCGCCGCCTCTTCCGTCACCCTGGACCGATTTAGCGGGGCGAGACCACGTCCATAGCCCACAACAAAAAAAAAGAGTTTTCAAAATCGGATAACCACCAGTTCTAAATCGAGGGTCACACACCATATACTACTGATCTTCATACGGTGAGTGACAGAGCTGGTGGCACCATCACTTTTATTTTTGACAGTGTGGTCACACCCCATCTATCCAGAGTGATGGAAGAAACGGCACGCGATCCCACAGATCCGCCAGACATGTTATCTACGTCGTGCGAGGGGGCCACCCGGTCTCTGTCTTCGGTAGTCCGCCCGGCAGTTAACCTTTCGAATCCCGGACAGAATTCCCGGCAGTCTTCTCTGTCGATGTATACCATCACTGTCCACCACTATCTCAACCTCTAAATCTTACTATTGAGCAGTTCCCCATAATCATAAAGAAATCGATCGTCATTGATTGTAGTAACAATACATAGCTCTTATGGATTAATTGTCATCTCTCTACTTTTGTCCCAATTATATGGGGTCGACACAATATGTACTTTTTTTTTATTGCTTATGGTGGCAGACGAGCAAGTAGCACACCTGATGGTAAGATTCACTGCCGCCCATGGATCTTTGCTATACCAAGGGTATAGCTAGGCCGCTGCCTACCAATACAATCCCCAAACCCACCCAGTTGGACTTCCGGCTCTCTCACTCACCGAACGAAGCGCAATAGCACATTGCCATTACTCAGACGTCGATCTTCTGCTCAGTGTGGTACTACCTCGGACGGACCAGCCCGGGGCTGTAAACGGTAGAGAGAACTGTCAACAGCGTGGTCCTGCCACTATTAAACTGTCATCTACCATCGTCACCTACTCTACTGTCATAGCACTTATAGCAAAAGAAAGCTGCAGTTTTATAACCATCCGGCTGTCTGACATCAAACCTTCTTGGGAATGTAATTGTTGACTGTACGGCATCAGATGTAGTCGGTCCAGGTTGATGTAAAAGCTCTTAGTCTTCTTTTACACCCATGAGTAAAGCCAGGTTTGGTGAGCTGCCATGTATCATCGTGGAGAGACTTATGCCCAACAATAGGCATCGATAGACTGTTGGATGGATGGATATATTATAATAAAAGTTAAATAAAGAAGCACTTATAATATAACCAGATCGGTCATGTACTGAAGGAAGGTGGAGTCAAGAGTCTCCGAAACCGGCGAGCGTATATGAAGAGAATTATGAATGTTGAGGAAGCGAGTGAAGTATGCAGAGATAGAGTTCTCTGGCACTCTGTTCTCTCTGCCTACCCTGCAAGGGATATGGCGTGATGATATGTATGTATATATAATATATAGCGATTGTATAAATGGAAGTAGTGACCTTCCGTACTAAGTGTCTTGAGTCCCATCCCGTACAGGATAATTCGTATTGAAATCCATAAATGTTTTTTTTGCTGCTCTTAGTGGCAAACAAGCAATCAGCACATCTGAAGATAAGTGTTACTGCCGCAATAGATCTTTGAAACACCAGGAGTACAGCTAGACCGCTGCCTACAAATAAAAAACTCCAAAACCACTCAGAAAGTTAGACTAGATCTCTTATCTCACGAACGAAGCACAGCGGCACATTGCCACTGCTCAGATGTTGATTCTCCTACCGGTGGTCCGCTCGCACGGCGAAGAGAGAGGATTTTACGGTGGGTCTATGGGATCACGCGCCGCTTTCTCCGTCACCCCGGACCGATTTGGCTGGGCGAGACGCACCCATAGCCCACCAATAAAAAAAAAAAAAAAAAAAAAAAAGATGTTGATTCTCTGCGAGAATATGATAATGTCCCGGACGGAGCGGCCGGTGGCTGTAGACAGAAAACTGTCAACAATGTGGTACCACTAATTCTCAGACTAAGTGTAATCTATAAACTACCCTTAAACTACTAACTCAGAATTGGCATTTGACCTACTGCGCTATTTATAGAAAGGCTGTTTATAGAAATCCATTCCAACCTCCTTGGTCGCATCGACTATCTAGTTGGAACGTTTTGCTAATAGAAATAGATTCAAGTCCACACGTAGTAATCAATTTTCGTTCGTAAGCTTTCGTTTTTATTCAAATTATGTTTTTTTGGGACAAATTCCAAAACATATATCCCACCACTGTAATTTTAGTAAGCTAGTATCTTCAATGGTCTTCATAAAATACGCCGAGGTTTGGCCCTCAAGAAGTCTCGGGAAATGCTTTTAATTGTCCTGGAACTTGCAACAAATTTCATTAGAAAAGAACAGCAGGAGCAGTTGTAAAAATTCCACTTCACTCCTATGCAAAGGAGACATGAATATTGGCTAATAGGCCAATAGATAAGGAGATGTACGTACGTTGTCTTGATACGTGAAGCGCAGCAGTACAGCTAATTAGTAAGTAGAAAGTTACGTTGAGTTGAGAAACCTCTTGACCAAGTTAAAAGTCACTCAGCGTGCTATGGAGCGGGCTCTGCTTGACATTTCTCTTCGAAATAGAATCCGAAACACGGAAATCCGCAGAACAACGAGTGTAACCGACATAGCACGAAGAATTAGCACGCTGGAATGGCTGAATTGGAATGGAAAGGTCACATTGCTCGACGCACAGATAACCGTTGGGGAACAAAGGTAATCGAGTGGCGACCGCGTATTCAGATACGCGGTGCGATGTCAGCATCAAATTCAAATTCATTTATTATGTATACACCCTGCGAGGGCACTTACATATTGTCAGTTATAACCTTTTAATTTAATTTAATCTAATAAACTACCACCGGATCGGAACTAGACCACTACTGAGAAGATTCGGCAAGAAACTCAGTGGGTTTGTCTATTATTGTTATTTCTTTTCATTTTTTTTGTATATATAAAAATAATGGTACATGAAAGAAATAATAAACATAATAGTTAAATACAATGTAGAATAGCCAATGGTTGGACCAGATCCCACAAGCGGCACCCGATCACAAGTTAACTACTAGAGCAATCATCACTCCCCTCAACCACCTTGGACGGAAGGGAGAGACCCGCGCCACGTAGACCCTTCAGTGAGCATGACCAATACCATGTACTACTAACGCTAACCAAAGTCAAAATTCGTCAAAAATCGCAGTGTTGGTCTCCCTCTCATTAGTTAGTCCAATGACCTAGTGAAGGTTACTGGGAGTCGTTGGATGCGGATGACACAGGACTAAACTTTGTGGCGAAAGATGAAGGAAGCCTATGTCCAGTAGTGGATGACAAAAGACTGAATGATAAAGTTAATTATGTTTATAGAATCACCTACGATCCAAGGATTTATTTCTTAGTTCAGTTTCATAAAAAAAAAACTCAGCACGTTACGTAATTTATATGTTCCAAGTAAAATAAAAAGGCATGTTTTATCTGTATACGTATCACATATATTTTCAGTTGAACTCTTGAATAAATATAGGCTTCAGTATGTATTCAATATTGTAGGTAGAAATCTAACTTCGAACGATCTTTGTGACCGCAATAACTATTATGATCAACGGTTGTCTATCACTACGCTATGTTCTTCAAGGCATCTTATAGAAACAAAGACTTAAATGTGTTCTTTTTTGACATTTTTCCCTTTTTTTTTAGATATATTTAGACAACTAAACTGATTTTAAAGACCAAGGAAATTGATTTTGAATATCTTTCTTTTTGTATTGGCAATCAGCTACTAATATTAGTTCATCATGGTCAAGCTATAATTTTCTTCAAAAACTACCCGCTTGCAGTTTCTCCGCAACACATTAAATAAAAAGCCATCAAAATTATTTAACACGTTAAAACTCTAAAATATTGAATATAATACAAGACTGCATGACACTTTCAAATTCCGTCCAAAAGTCGATTATGAAGGTATTGATTTTGTTTTTAAAATATTCTTTATTTAAATAATACAAACATCTTTCTTTTTAAATATTCGATATATAAAACAAGTAGTAGTTGAGTAAATCCTTACTTCCTTACTAATATTATAAATGCGAAAGTAACTCTGTCTGTCTGTCTGTCGCTCCTTCAAGCCAAAACTACTGAACCGATCTAAATGAAATTTGGTACACAGATAGTCTAGAGCCTGATAAAGGACATAGGGTACTTTTTAATGCAAAAAAGGTTTTAAAGGTGGGTGAAAAATTGTAAGGAATTATCGTCATTTTTAAAGCCATAAGCTTGAAACTTATTTTTAGGCTATTGGTTAGATATAAATAAATATGACATTAATTACCCTCAATATGTATATATATATATATATATATATATATATATATATAGATATATATATATATAATATATATATATTATGAGTGGATTAGTTGCTTAATATGGATTTGTTGTGACAGATAACTAATAGATCTGAGAAAGATATTTAATGTTTTTTTCCTCATTAAACATTACTACATTAAATATTATTTATATATATACATATATATAATATACATATATATAATATACATATATATAATATATATATATATATATAACCAAATAAAAAACGTTTTTTTTCAGACTCAGTTTTGACAGATATCCACGTTTAGTCACGTTTTATATACAATGTTGATTAGTAGTAGCCTAGCTAATCATAAAAACCATCTAAAGAAAATCGACTTCGTATATTTACGATTTCAAAAGTAATCGGTAAAAATATTATAAAAAACAGAAAACGGAAAACCGCTATCAACTCGCTGTGGTTTCACATGTACACTATTTACATTGATAGTTCGCGGTATGTTTTGTAATTTTCTATTAAAATTCATAGATATTAAAACTTTATCTTGTATGCGCGCATGATGCGTGTGAAAAATCAACTAAATACATACTAGTATTCCAAGTAGTATATAAATAATTATTACATTTAATTTTATATCACATAATAATGGTAAATAAACAGACATTTGATTCTTCTGAATAAAATACACTTATGTGTTTTGTTAACTCTTCAAAATGTCTACTTTCGAGTGACCTCAATGTAAAATAATACTTTCCTATATTGAAAGATTATGATTATTCATTACTGCAGCGGCCAGGAAAAGAGGCATTGATGGACGAATCTGTAAATGTAGGGCGACATACGTAAGTCCATCAATTCTTAGTTGTGGCCAAGGTTTGTATAGTGCTTTTCTCAAATAATGCGCGGAAATTAAAACCAAGTAGTACTAAGTAGAACTGTATACATGACGAACAACGAACAACATTTTTCACGTGCTAAAGGGTTCATAAAAATAAATAAAACTCTTGATAAGTTTCCTATATGGTTGCAATATTTTGAACTAACAAATCGTTCCATTTTTAAAATACACGATGGATATGAATTTACATATAAACACGACAGATATGGATTTTCATACATTTTTTGCCGGCCGCTGCTCGCGTGTATTTGGTCAGTACAGCAATATCGATTTATCTCGAAGAAGGTTGTCAAAATAATGCTCAAATTTCCAAGCATGATTTCCAGCGATGCAAGCATTTGAGAAAAAACATTTGACGCATTTAAAATTGGTAGGACCACGCTGTTAACAGTTTTTTGTCTACAGCCGCGGGCCGGTCCATCCGGGGTAGTACCACACTGAGCAGAAAATCGACGTGCTTCGTTTGGTGAGTAATAGGGCTGACATCCCAACGTTCTGGGTGGGTTCGGGGTTTTCATTGGTAGTTAGCAGCCTAACTATACCCTTATACCCTTGGTACTGCAAAGCTCCATGAGCAGTAGTAATACTTACCATCAGGTGCGCTGCTTGCTCATTTGCCACCATAATCATTAAAAAAAGATGTTATCAAAAGTTATGAAAGAAATTGTATCCGAAGACCACTTGGCTGACTGCATAAATGGCGTAGTGATTCAGGCACCGACCTGCCGAGCCAGTGCCATAGTTTCGGTTCCCACGCAGGACAGTACTTTGTGCGATCCACAAAGTGTTGTTCTGAGTCTGGATGTAATTTGTCTGCGTTAATTGCATGTTTGTAAAGTCTCCAGCAATACAAGGATTATTTCCTTAGTGCAGGGTGGTGGGTTGCTGGGTTGCCGGGCGGGCCACCGAAGACAAAGATCGGGTACCGGTGGCCCGCTCGCACGGCGAAGAGAGGTGTTTGCAGGGTGGGTCCATGGGGTTGCGCGCCGCCTCTTCTGTCGCCCCGGACCGATTTGTTGGGGCGCGACCACATCCACGGTCCACCTTGGGATGAAAAAAACAAATGATGGTGGGTGTCCTTTAAAAAACAAAAAAACAAAAGCTTATGTTTCATCCCCAATGATTTTTAAAGACATATAACTCCCGCTTTTAATAAACGTTGGACTGAAGCTTCACGGAAAAAAGGAAATATTTTTAACGAAAAACAATAATTGGTTGGAATCAAAATATTCAGTAACTTGTACCGATTTCTGAAGACGGTGTCACTGCCGCCCATGGACCTTTGCTATACCAAGGGTATAGCTTAAGGCGCTGCCTACCAACGAAATCCCCAAACCCACCCAGTTGGGCTTCTGGCTGTCTCGCTCACCGAACGAAGCGCAATAACACATTACCATTACTCAGACGTCGATCTTTTGCGAGAGTGTGGTACTTTTTTACTACCCCGGATGGACCGGCCCGCGGCTGTAGGCAGAAAACTATCAACAGCGTGATCCTAACACTATTAAAAACAACGCACTTCATCTTAAAAAAGGCACAGAAGATCGTGCTTATCTTATACAGACTTGTTACAATCCAGAAAAGAAGAAAACTACTATGTTTCTTAACTAATATGGGTTTGAGTACATTTACAATGCATATTTTTAAGGGTTAGTTTCAATAGAAGAAGGAACAAAAGCACAACTTCTAGAGACGTTACGGTTTGCTGATAGTCAAATAAAACCTTATTTTCGAGTCAGGAAGGAGTCGGAATGAAGAGGATATTTATTTTCACTTTCTACATATTCCTTTCAACTCCCTCCCTAATAGGGGATTATAAGCTTTGAAATGTGATTGTACAAATGGCGTATTAGTTACAATACCGACCTACCGTGCCAGGTGGCTTAGATTCGATTCCCGAGGAGCACAATAATTTATGTATTCCACAGATTGTTTTTCTGAATTTGGGTGTATTTTTTTTAAAGACCCTGTTCTAAAGAAAAAGAGAGACAGACAAATTACATCCAGACTCAGAACAATACTTTGTAGATCGCCCAAAGTATTGTCCTGCGTAGGAATCGAACCTGCTGCACTGTCACATAAGGTCGGTATCTTAACCACTGCGCCATCTCTGCAGTCATTTATCGTTGATTGTATATTTTGTTAAATTACACCGTAATACAAGGAATAGTACCTTACTGCGGGTGCTTATATATTAAAAATATATATTCTATTTCTCAGCGTATATACGTCGTACTGCTAGCTGTGTGTTAGCGGCTACGAATACTACCAACCCTTACTTTGCTCGTAGATGTCATAAAAGACGACTAAGAGCCTTATAACGACCTGGGCCAACTTCATCTGATGCCATTTGTTCAACAATTACATTCCCAAGGAGGGATGACGTCTGGCAGGCGGCCGGTCATAAAACTATTGCCAATAACTTTTACAAAATGTACTATGAATGAAGAGTACATATTGTATCGACCCCAAGTAATTGGGATAAGAGTAGGAGAATGATGAGGCCACGTCGTACTGTTGCTCTTGGACCTCCTTCACAATAGAAGGAAATAGAAATTAACCTACTACACCACAATGATCAGACCGGTTGGCGTAGGATTTTATCGTCGAGTTTTTCTTGTCTTGCATAGATTTAAATGCATATCATATCCCTTAGTCATCTTATATGACAACTTGTTCATCTCACCACCTCAGCTATGTGGTATATATGTCCCACTGTTGGGCTCGAGCCTCCTCCATAATAGGAGGGAAATTAACCTACTATAGCGCGCTGGTCAGACGTATTGGTATAGGGTTTGGTTTAAAATTTTCCTTCTCTCACATAGATGTTATATGCGTTTTATATCCCTTATTCGTCTAGTACGGCCACCCACGGGCAAGATAGGGAGTGGCAATTGTATTCTTACTCCGTCACCACACGGAAATTTGTAAATTCCCACGCAATATAAATATTTCTTTAGCGCAAAATTAGTTTAAAAAATAAAGGAACGAGAAGAGGAAGATATAATTAGTTAAATCATTTATTTAGTAACCAAACCCACATTTTCTTTAAACAAAAAACGTCAAGATATCAATCCATAAAATTCACTAGCCTCGCCTATGACCTATTTCTTGGCGACCCCCCTCTCGCTACGGGTGGTTTCATACCCATCATTGTTATAGTTCGATGGCCGAACAATCTATATTCTAAGCCACTATTATAAAGCCGAAAAAGTTATTTCTTTATTTCAACTCGCTAATCTTATGATCGTGTAGTTTATTCTGAAGAAATCATAGTTTATTAATAAATAAAACGACCTCGTAATCCCTAGTATCTTGGGTTCAATTCTCAAGCAACTTACATCAATACATTTTAGAACAAATTTAAAATAGAATATGGTGGCGGCTAAAAATACTAATAAACCTTGCATTGATCATAAAAGACGACTAAAACTTGACTTTTCCGTGTGGTGACAGAGTAAGAATACAATCCACCACCCCCTGTCTTACCCGTGAGAGATCGTAAGAGACGAATAAGGGATATAAAACGCATATAACAACTATGCAAGAAAAGGCAAACTCGAAACAAAACTCTATACCAACACGTCTGACCATCGTGGTATAGTAAGGTCGATTTCCCTCTCATTATGGAGGAGGCTCGTACCTAAAAGTGGGACATGTATGAGTTGAAATGATGATGATGATGATGAAAACTTGACATAGACGTGAGCCATCTCCATCTGATGCTAATGAGCAATTACATTTCCAAAGAGAGTTGATGTCAGGCAAACGGTCAGTCATAAAATTATTGCCAAAACGTTTATGTACGATTTAAGAGGAGTATATATTACGCTGACTTCAAGGGTTTGGGATAAAAGAATGATAGGGATGATGATATCACTTACTTTACCATGGTAAAAATAACATCGACTGAGAAATGACCAGGAGAATGGGCAGTAATGGTTTGGAAAATTTATAACTTCAACTACGATCACCAATCTAATAGTCAAACGTGGCGATAATAACCAACTTGAGTAGGATTAGGTTCAATCATCATCCATCATCACCATCACAGCTCATATATGTCTCACTGTAGGGCTCGAGCCTCCTCTATAATGGGAGGGAAATTAACCTACTATACCGCGCTGGTCAGACGTGTTGGTATAGGGTTTTGTTTCGAGATTTTCTTCTCTTGCATAGATGTTATATGCATTTTATATCCCTTAGTCGTCTCTTACGATCGCCCACGGGCAAGATAGGGGGTGGTGAACTGTATTCTTACTCCGTCACCACACGGAAAACGCGGGTCCAACAGTGGACGTCAAAAGGCTGAATGACGATATTTCGATTACAATGTTTTCTAAAAAAAAGTCTAAACACTCCGGCACAGTTCCCTTGGTCGCTATTTTGATTGTGTATTTCATGAAAACCGTCTGATTATACTTACTTACACAAACTTGGATGCATTGCGGTATCGAAGTAAGCTCTACAATATTCTGGCCACCGATGACAAGAATACACAATATTTTAAAGTATTTATATAATGAAACAAGGTCTTGTATAGTCCAAATTCAAGTGGTCGTGAAGGAGAAAAGTGTTGTTCCTCTAACCCAATGTTTCCCGCAGTGTCGTACAATGACGTACAATGGTGATTCACGAATTCAGAATAGTCCTTGAACTTTTGCATATTCAGTTCATTATTCGTACAATAAAATTACTTTAATGTAATAAATATTATTTTCAAAAGCACAGGAATGAAAGTTTTATGGAAATCAGTAGATATATTCTATACCTACTTAAACTAAGTTTATTGTAAGACTAAACTTGACCGACATAGATTGTTTTTAGTATCAAGATTTCTGTATTTGCACAAGAAGTGCATACATTTTTTAACATTAAAATTTTCAATTGTTTATTTAATATATAACTATTGAAAATTTAGCATAAATCGTTTCTTATTCAAGTAGGTATTTATATTTCGTCGAAATAAAGACAAGATGGCGCCGATATAATTGCAACTATAGGACGATCACAAAACAACGTTCCGTTTTACGAACTCAATATTCATTCACAATTTTTTCGAGTCAAGTGCTATATTTTACTGCGGAGTCGTTAACTTTGAAATATCGGTCGCGGGGCGAGTGGGTGGCGGGCGAGGGTGGTTGGCAAATAAAATAAAAATAAAGGCCGATTACGGCCGACATTTTATAATGGACGATGAAATGACATGCGGGCGCCGGCGAGCCGACAACCAGTAGAGACTTCCTAAATGTCAGCGCGCGATTTTTTTTGTTAACGTTTTACATTCCGTATAACGTGAACTATTTAGGTCTATTATTTGTGATGGAAAGTTCATTTGGTTGCTAGGTTATGAAGTGGACATAGCGTATTGTTAGTTTTTAGGTCGCTCACGATATTCAATTTATAAATTATAGTTATCTTTTATTATTATTTTTTCGTGTGATTTCGTGATAAGTTTTAGAGGAAATATTGTACAATAATTATGTTCATAGTATTTATTTAATTAAATAATTTAATGTACGTTCAAATTAACTTAGAATGATGTGTAGTGCTTCTAAATACCAATTCAACTTAAGAATTGGGGAAATTGGCGAACTTAAAAAGTAACATCAAAATTGTAACTCCAGATATGCAGTGCCATATCTTAAATCAATCTGAGAGATTTCAAAAAATGCCTCTAGCGTAGTTTCTATACTATATATTTTTTCGTTAAATAAGTACATTATTTCTAAACTATCTTATTTAAACTCATAAACTCAAAGCTTAGGGCTGTATTTAACAAATCCTGTGATTTACTATTAGTATTAATTATTATTTATAATATAAATTAGTACATAATATACCAACGATGATGGTAAATATCGATGATTTAACAACGTCATATATCACCATTTTCCCATTGGAGTCGTAAAATTCACCTGAAGGATCACCAACGAATGGACAGCAGTATTTATCTAAGAAACTTAAGATACCAATAGTTAGCCGTCGGCCAAACAGAGTGTCCAACCACCTTTCTTTTATACTAGGCTAATTCTGGTCAAACCTTTTTTTTTTGCCTTGGGCTATGGACGTGGTCGGCCCCCGCCAAATCGGTCCGGGGCGACGGAAGAGGCAGCACGCAACCCCATGGACCCACCCTGCAAACACCGCTCTTCGCCGTGCGAGCGGGTTACCGGTACCCGATCTTTGTCTTCGGTGGCTAATTCTAGTCAAACCCTACCTTTTGCGACCCCAAATATCCTCATATCCCACCGCATTCCCTTCACATTGTCCTTGGCCTGGTACAGATTTCTTTATCTTGTTGGTCAGCGCGGTATACTTTTGGGTACCGTTCCCGTCTAAACCTCGCGTTATCCATCCCTATAGCATCATATTTCCAACGATGGATATGTTAATGACTGGATGGTAAGTGGTCATATTACTGGCTTAGCAAAAGTAAAGAGTAATTATATTTTAGCATTATTATTTATAGCAAATTCAAATTTGAGATGTGTCGACGAAAGATCATATTAAGAGTATGCATAATTGTAGAGCATGCATGAAGATTGTGATGAGCGTGAATGAGACAATGGAGGTATGTCAGGATCCTGACTTGTGGCGATCCGCAGTCTCTACTTACCCCTCTGGGTTACAGGCGTGAGGCTATGTATGTATTTTAAGCATATAATTTTAATGCTGACGTAATAAGAATACTATAATTCCTCATCTATTTCCTTGTTGTATCTATACATAAGGGACGTATGAAGTTAATAGTACATACATACATATCATCACGTCATATCCCTTGCAGGGTAGGCAGAGAGAACAGAGTGCCAGAGAACTCTATCTTTGCATACTTCACTCGCTTCCTCAACATTCATAATTCTCTTCATACACGCTCGCCGGTTTCGGAGACTCTTGACTCCACCTTCCTTCAGTACATGACCGATCTGGTCTAGGTAGGTTAGTCTCGGTCTCCCCCGGTACCTATATCTTTCCACTTTCGCATTGTATATCTGCTTAACCAGACGTTCGTTCGACATTCTTTCCACATGTCCGAACCATCGGAGCATTCCCTTTCGCATCTTTACACCAATACTCTCTTTCATACCTACTCGCTCTCTTACGTCGTCGTTACGAATGTGGTCGGTCAGCCTTACTCCACAGATTTTCCGCAGAGGTCGCAGTATTAAGTTAATAGTATTATCACAAAATCATTAATATAAAAATGCCTATGTCGTAAAAGTTGTCGCTAATAAAATAATTAAGTACTAACTGAAAATCAACTGCTTCCAAAGCTGCTTAGATCAGCACTCTTATCATGCATAGCATTCATCAATTACTTAAAATGATTTGTGTTTATTTACTACAAAACTATACAACTTGGCAAGCTATCTCTTGTTCAAGTTCCTCTATTTAATTAATTTAAACTTATAGTTAATTTAAGATAGACTTTATACATACATACATACATAGCCTCACGCCTGTTTCCCGGAGGGGTAGGCAGAGACTACGGACTGCCACAAACCTCGATCCTGGCATACTTCCATCGCTTCATTCACACTCATAACAGTCTTCATGCATGCTCTACGATTACGCATACTCTTAATATGACCTCTCGTCAATACATCGCCAATTTGATCCAGTAGAGACTTTATCACGCACTCTATAGTACTCTATAGTAAAACATTTATTTAAAAAACCTTTTTTTGCGGCGATGGGGGCCGCCACCCATCACGCCTTGCCCAGTCAAGCGAGTCGAGGGAAGCAGAGTGCCGGGTGGGCACGTGGAATGTAAGAGATTGGAAGGTAAGTTGCACGAGCTGATAACCGTCACGGCGGAAAGAGAATTATGAATGTTGAGGAAGCGTTCGAGTTCTTTGGCACTCTGTTCTCTCTGCCTACCCTGCAAGGGATATGGCGTGATGATATGTACGTATGTAAAAAACCTTTATTTTTACCAGTTATGATCTAACCACAAGCCACTTACACCATGTAGTGCTACCGAATGGTGGCAACTACGATCTATAGCTAGACTACTAGGCCACCACGACTAATTATGATAAGATTTGAAAAAGAAACAAATCTGTTATGTAAATGCTGATTGAACTAAAAATTTAAACAATATCATTATAATTCAGCCTGTCGCCGTTCACTGCTGGATGTGTAGGCCTTCCCCATAAATAAGGGGATAGTGGACGTTTGGATGGAATCTGAAAACGTCATCTGGTGGTCCTGTGTTATATTCGATATCTTAGAGTTTTAACGTGTTATATTTGATCATTTTATTTAATTTGATGCGACAGAACTGCTGGTATGTTGTGAATATGATATAAATGTGCTTTACAACGTTTTCGTTTTTCATATTTTCCACAAGATACCATTAACAGTGTGGCCATTGCACTGTTGATGGGAATAATTTGACTTACTGACAGACAATGACTAAAATGACGATACTAAAGACGTGAAGAAGATTATATCTCGACACTGGAAGCAATAGCTCGTATAAGTAGCTGATTGCCAACACATAAAAAGAAGGCGAAAACGAAAGGTCAGATTAAAAGTACGCGTAATCGTAGAGCATGCATGAGGACTGTGATGAGCGTGAATGAAGCGACGGATGTATGTCAGGATCGTGGTTTGTGGCAATCCGTAGTTTCTGCCTAGCCCTCTGGGAAATAGGCGTAAGGCTATGTATGTATGTGAAAAGAAAAAGAAGAAGGGAAAGTGATATAATCGCCACGCTTGACAGCTGTGTTAGTGATCACCGTGAAGTAGTCTCCCTGGTGAGAAATGCTGCCCATTCTCCTGGTGAACTCATTCTTTAAAATTATTCTCATTCTCATCTTCTCCTCTTTCATTTTAGCCTGTCGCCGTCCACTGCTAGACGTAGGCCTCTCTCATGTTACGCCACAGAGTGCGGTCCTATGCTGCCTGCATCTAACGACGTCTAGCAACCTTCACCAGGTCGTCTGTACACCCCTTTGTGGTGTCTTACATTGCGTCGTCCGGTAAGTGGTCACCACTCTAGACCTCTAGACCTTTCTTCCCCAGTGGTTGTCTGTTCTTCGAGCGATGTTGCCTACCCATTGCCACAAGTGAACCCTTACGACAAGTAATTGGGATAAAAGCAAGCGTCTTCATCATTCTCCTACTCTTATCCCAATTACTTGGGGTCGATACAATATCTACTCTTCTTTCATAGTACATATTGTAGAAATTATTGGCAATAGTTCTATGAAAGGCCGCCTGCCAGACGTCAACCCACCTTGTGAATGTAATTTTTGACCAAACGGCATTAGATAGAGTTGGCCCAGGTCGTTATAAGTCGGATAAAATCAAACGTAATATTAAATTATATTCTTATCCCATAAGCACAATGGATAAGAAAATCAATAATTTAGATTGAATTTTTATTATATATATGTCAACTCTATCGATTTGTGTTCAACAGACATGTCACAGCGTATTTATATTCAATCAAATTGGGGCGGGAGTCGAACCGCCACCCCGCCAGGTGCCAACCGCTGCGTACTTATAATTTTTATAATTGACGCGTGTGTCCGACACCATACGAATTTAAAGGTGCGTTTTAAATTTATAAAAAAAAAATATGATATGACTTAAATAAATGATTTATTTTAATAAATTGTAGTTATTAATAAATATTTATGTATTCTATTTCATCGTAATCATTATTACAGCCCATAAATGTCCCCCTGTTGAGCTAAGGCCTCTTCCGTAATGGGAGGGAAATTAACCTTCTATACCGCGCTGGTCAGATATGTTGGTATAGGCTTTTGTCTCAAGTTTTCCTTCTCTCGCATAGATGTTATATGCGTATTATATCCCTTAGTCGTCTCGTACGATCACCCACGGCTAAGAAATGGGGCGGTGAATAGTATTCTTACTCTATCACCACACGGAAAATGTATTCTATTTACTGTTGAAATAAGAATATAAATCACCACCTATATCTTGCCTGTGGGTATCATAAAAGACGACTAAGGGATATCATCATCTCAGCTCATATTAGTCCCATTGTTAGGCTCGAGCCTCCACTAGAATGGGAGGGAAATTGTTCTACTATATCACACTCGTTAGACTGGTTAACTGCTGAGCTCAGCAGAGAAACCGCAGCAATTAGTATTTTTAAATATCACACACGATTATGTAAAAATAGTCTTACAATTTAACTAATTAGAATACTTGTACGGAATCCTAATTACATAGCCCGCTGCTCATCCGATATAAGTCAATTAAACTAAATCTTTTTTTTTTAATTCGCCGTTAAATAATATTACATACTATTTTTGTGTGTGGTGACGGAGTAATAATACAATTCACCACCCCCTATCTCAACCGTGGGTGATCGTAAGAGACGACTAAGGGATATGAAACGCATATAACATCTATGCTAGAAAAAGAAAAATTTAAATTGTGGTAGGACCACGCTGTGGATAGTTCTCTGTCTACAGCCGCGGGTCGGTCCGTCCGGGGTAGTACCACACTCTCGCAGAAGATTGACGTCTGAGTAATAGCAATGTGCTATTGCGCTTCGTTCGGTGAGCGAGAGAGCCGGAAGCCTAACTGGGGTGGGTTCAGGGTTGTATTGGTAGGCAGCGGCCTAGCTATACCATTGGCAAAGGTCCATGGGCGGCAGTAACACTTACCATCAGGTGTGCTGTCTGCTCGTTTGCCGCCATAAGCAATAAAAAAAAAAAAACAAGAAAACTCGAAAGTAAACCCTATATCAACACGTCTGACCAGCGTGGTATAGCAGGTCAATTTCCCTCCCATTACGGAGGAGGCTCGAGCCCAACAGTGGGACATATACAAGCTGAGATGATGATGATGATGAATATTACAGACTTGACTACAGAGCCTTCCTTTTTTATTCGTCGGTTATTTATTTTTTTATTGGCGAGTAACTAGCCCTTTCAAACTGTTATAGTTACTCACGAGATTATGGTTAGCAGAATTTATTGCACATATTGTCATGTTTTTTCTTTTCTTTTAATGCTTATGGTGGCAAACGAGCAAACAGCATGCCTGATGGTAAATGTTATTTCTGTCCATGGGTTTTTGTAATATTAGGAATACAGCTAGGCCTATCAACGCAAAACACATACCCATCCAGAAAGTTGTCCTTTTGGCTCTCTCGCTCATCAAACGAAGGACAACAGCACATTGCCATTGCTTAGACGTCGATTTCCTGCGAGAGTATGGTACTACCCCGCATGGACCATATTCAGCATTTCTCTATCTAATGTTTTAAGTTATTTGTAAAAGAGAAGAATTTTTGATAAGTTCTGAAAATAATCAGTCATAGAATGCATGAGCCATTGTGTCTAAACATCTATTAGCCTTAAGAAGTTCTGCTAGTGAATATACACACATACATACATACATATCATCACGCCATATCCCTTGCAGGGTAGGCAGAGAGAACAGAGTGCCAGAGAACTGTATCCTTGCATACTTCACTCGCTTCCTCAACATTCATAATTCTCTTTATACACGCTCGCCGATTTCGGAGACTCTTGACTCCACTTTCCTTCAGTACGTGACCAATCTGGTCTAGGTAGGTGAGTCTCGGTCTCCCCCGGTACCTACATCCTTCCACTTTCGCATTGTATATTTTCTTAACCAGACGTTCGTTCGGTATAGTATACTAGTGAATAAAGTTTTATCTAAGTTGAATATCGAAGTCAGTATAATAATACCTATTTTCACTCGTAACACCTAAAGCAATATAAGTAACACATAACGTTGTTATAATGTACCATTTATTATTGACTTATGTTTTATATAACACTAGCGGCCCGGTGGACATTTATTTTTTAAACATTTTGGCATAAACGTACGGTAAATGCAGGACATACCTAATTAATAAGGTATTTAGCAATAGCGTATCGCGGGCTCCTTTTGCGTACGTGACATGATGACTGAAAACTATTTATACAAAGTATTTATAGTGACATAACTACAATAGTTAGACACATGCTATCACATTTTTTGTAGATATTGATATGTTCTTTAATATTGTGGTACATTTTTTTGTTCTACCATCAATAGTTTTCGCAGCACATGCGATGAAAGATATTTTATAGGCAATTTTCGCACCTTGGGTAACATTATTGTAGTTTTAATAGAGATCCTTATTTTTTTTATTGCATAAAAAATAGCCTATATTAATCAGTGATAATGTAGAATTCAAATGGTGAAAGAATTTTTAAAATCGGTCCAGTACTTTTTGAGCCAATTCGTTACAAACATACATACAAACCTTTCCTCTTTATAATATTAATATAAAGTATAGATTTATACTTTTTAAGATTAACTAATTATCAAATTTAATTAATAATTTTCACACATTGCCTCTTTTTGCAGACAGCTAGGTTCTAGTATGATCCGTTCGAAGCTACGGAAGGACGGGCATGTTCATGTTTCCACTTCATCGCCATTAGACTAATCACCGGTACTAATTTCTTGAGTTCTTAGCATCATTGTAATATTTAAAATATAGAACTAGTTGGTCACTCTGAATGAAAAAGATGATGGTAACGCATGTCCACTATCATCATTCATCATCACAGCCCATATATATGTCCCATTGTTGGGCTCGGGCCTCCTCCGTAATGGGAGGGAAATTAACTTACTATACCGCGTTGGTCAGACGTGTAGGTATAGGGTTTTATTTCGAGTTTTCCTTCTCTCGCATAAATGTTATATGCGTTTTATATCCCTTAGTCGTCTCTTACGATCACCCACGGGTAAGATATGGGGTGGTGAATAGTATTCTTACTCCGTCACCACACGGACATTCATTCCTCATTCATTTCTTTTGATATTTAAAATGTAGGACTCGATGGTCAAAATAGATGATGAAGATGATGGTAACGCAAGTCTACTATCATCATTATCCTTTTCTTCTCTCAATTATTTGCGGTTGATGCAATATGTATACCTCTAGCATCATACATATTGTTCAAATCTCCTTGAGAATATAATTGCTGACCAGAATACGTCAGATGGAGTTAGCCCAGGTCGATATAAAGCTCTTAGCCACTTTTTCACCACACCCACGAGCAAAGTAAGAGTTGGTGGTATTCGTAGCCGCTACCACACAGCAAGACGCAAAGCAAGGTTACTATATCACCAGTTCAATAAAAGTGACATTTCTAAAAAAAATGGTAATTTATATTAGTTTTGATCATCATCATCTCAACCCACATATGTTGGGCTCAGGCCTCCTCCACAATGGAAGGGAATTTTACCTACTATACCACGCTGGACATACGTGTTGGCATAAAATTTTGTTTCGACTTTTTCTTCTCTTGCACAGATGCCATATGCATATTATATCCCTTAACCGTCGTTTACGATATCCACGGGTAAGAGAGGGTTTGTGAATTGTATACTTACTCCGTCACTAGACATAAAACGTTTTGTTATCGTTTATATTTTAATAGAAAAATTACACATCCACAAATTAAACGTCAAAATCTTGTGTGCCGTCATAACTGTCATTTTGACATTCTATGTTCAACCGCCATTTTAATTGATGAAAAAAAAAATGTGTATACCTACTGTAATTTTTTTTATTTTAATAGCACTTTCTATTTTAAAGACGATATATTGAAATAATACTTAATATCTTATTCATCAGTCACGTACTGAGTACTAAGAGTCACTTTAAAACAATACATATTAACCATCGTATTTGAATACACAAAATATTCTAAACGATACAGTAAAATTACAATGATAAAGTTATGTGGCCTCCACAATACACACGTATATCTAAATAGTCAAGGACGTAGGTCTTCTACATACGTTGCGATTTTAAATTGCGACTGAAATATCAACAGAATAATTTTAGCTTCAATATTGGTAAGGCCTCGCTGTGATTAGCTGTGGTCTCGGGTGACTGAATCAAGGATTAGTTAGTAAAGAAATTGATCACGTAATGTTGCCAGTTCAACGACAGGAGAATTCGAATGGGTAATTGAATAGGCGAGTCACCGAAGAGTAGGTACTGATAGTCTGTCTAAATGTTGATAAAAAGTGTCAAGAATGGGCAAACCCTCCTATTATGGAAGAGGAGCCAAGTCGGGCATATATGAGCTAATAAGATGACAACGCTGTCCCTTCAGCGGGTTGAGCGTCACGTGACTGGACTATCCCTTTCCCAAAAAAGGTATATTTGTTTTATTTTAGCAGGCTATAAATCTGGATACAAGCCCTCCGTTTTGTCCGGGGTGACTAAAAGGCAGTCCGCGGCCTCATAATTCACCGTATTCCCTCCTCAACGCCATGGATTGACCACTGGTACTGAATCGTTGAGATTCATGGCCAACCCGACGGGCTTAACTTTCGGTACCATCTTCCATCGACGTCCCGTTTTGCCGCCGGGGCATCGTAAAATGGGCTATGTTGCTGATAGCTAACTGCCCGCAGCCATAAACGGTGTTCAGTCTCACAGAATATCGATGTGTTAGGGGTAGCAATTTCTTTTTGCCAAGAAGTCATCGCCCGTTGGGCTACGCGGCTGGAGAGGCCTAGACACTGTGTTTTTACCGTTGAGGCCCTCCGGCCCGTACTGATGGAGTGGATGGAGCGGCGGCACGGAGTCCTCTCTTTCCGGTTGGTGCAGGTCTTGTCAGGGCATGGTTGCTTCGGCAAGTACCTGCACACGGTCGTGCGGAGGGAGTGGACTCCGTCCTGCCACCATTGCAGTAGTGACGAGGACACGGAGCAACATACGCTCGAGGTATGTTCGGGCTGGGACGGGCAGCGCCGTGACCTCATCGCTGTCATCGGTGCCGACCTGACGCTGCCGGCTGTTGCGCGAGCGATGGTCGACAGCGTCAGGAATTGGGACGCGGTCGCCGCCTTCTGCGAGGCTATCATCTCGCAGAAGGAGGCCGCGGAACGGGCCCGGGAGGATTCCCGTGACCCGGGCCGCCGTCCGCGGCCGGGGCGGCGCAGGTGCGAGTACCTGCGCCTGATGCCGCCCTAACCGAGGCTTCGGGTGATCGGACCGGGGAATTGTCCGGTCACCCGACGTGAGGCCACCGCGTGAGGACGACGCCTCGACGGCGAAAGCTGTCGGGGCGTCGACAGGAGAGGAGCCCGAGAGAGCATACCGCCGAGCGGGCCACCGAAGACAAAGATCGGGTACCGGTGGCCCACTCGCATGGCGAAGAAGAGATGCTTGCAGGGTGGGTCAATGGAGTTGCGCGCCGCCTCTTCCGTCACCCCGGACCGATTTGGCGGGGTGCGACGTCCATAGCCCACCGCAAAAAAAAAAAAAAGGGCAAAGTAGCAATTTCATAATTTTTTTTTTGGCGGCGGTCTACGGAACGGTTACGCCCCACTAATCCATCCGGGGCGACGGGAGAAGCGGCGCACTACAATATACCTCTCTAGGCATTGCGGGTGGGCCAATGAGCAATTTCCTACTGAGCTTCGTTCTGTTATACCACCCCATGTTATAAAACTAGATGACAACCATTTACTACCACTGTTTCGGTACCTTATAACCGTATACAAAGCGCCCACCCACCAAACCTGGAAACTCCCACATTGCCCTCAGCAACGCCCAAAGTCGAGATTCGTATTCCACAAGAGGTATCCTTGGGACACCTTACTTATATGTTTTTGAGTTTAGAGCGCCCTGCGCTCACTATTAGTCTGCATAAGGATGTAACAGCCATCTGAGGCTAACATCCCTAGCCCAAACAAAAACGGCCAGACAATCTACAACTAAACTCCTTCCATGTCGGTACGCGTCAGAAGTAATACTCATCATCTACACTAATAAATCATCATAATCTAATAAATTTGACTGCACAGATGGCGTAGTGGTTAAGATACCGACCTTCCGTGCCAGTGCCGTGGGTTCGATTCCCACGCAGTACAATACTTTGTGTGATCCACAAAGTGTTGTTCTGAGTCTGGGTGTAATTTGTCTGCGTTAATTGCATGTTTGTAAAGTCCCCCGCAATACAAGGTTTATTTCCTTAGTGCAGGGTGGTGTCTTTTTAAAAAAAAAAAAAAAAAAATAAAAAAAAAAAAAAAAAAAAAAAAAAAAAAAATTCTAAAGTTAATTTCCAGTTTGTTTTTGAATTAAACTTAGTTTGACAATACCGCATAATAAGAGAGAGATAGGGAGAGGGAGAGAGAAGGTCCTAGACCTTTACACATGAGATACATTTTTTTTTATTGCCTATGGTGGCTAACGAGGAAACAGCACACCTGATGGTAAGTGATACTGCTGCACATGGACCTTAGCAACACCAGGGGCACAGCCAGGCTATTGCCTACCTTGAAGAAAGTGCTCTTCTTAAACCTCGCTTGAAGAAGGACATATCATAGCGCTCGGGAAACACAGCAACAGGTAGTTCATTCCAGATCTTGCACGTGCGTGGGAGAAATGATCGCTGAAAACGTACAATCAAGGACTGTATCGTTTTCAGGTGAAATGGATGAACCCTGCTACGGTGTCGAGTGCTACGGTGGTAAAACAGCGACGGTGGTACCAAGTCAAACAGTTGAATTTATTAATTCATATATGACACACGAGTTCCAACTATCTCATCATCATCTCAGCTCATATTTATCCTACTGCTGGGCTCGGGCCTCCTCCACAAGCAGGGAAATTGATCTACTGCGCCACACTGATCATACACTGTCGAGCATCGTTTCAGCGATGGCCGGCAGCGTCATATCAGCACCGATGATCGTAACTAGTTCACGACGCTACTATGCCTAGGTTGCACGTAACTCAAGCGTGTGCTGCACCATGGTCTTATTACAATCGCAGTGGTAGCAGGACGGTATTCTCTCCCTCCTCGATTCTGTATGCAGTTATTTGCCCAAGCAACCATGCCCCGTCAAGACCTGCATCAGTCGGAGGAAGAGGACCCCGTGCCGCCGACCCAATCACTCCATTGGCAACGGCCAGAAGAGCTTCGAAAACCGATCCCAGGCCATTCTAGCGAGGCTGCCCAACGGGCAATGACGTCCCGGATTATAAACATTTGGCATTAATTTCACATTCATTTCCACTTTAGTTCAATAGATATACTTTAACATAATGTTAAATATTAAAAAAACCTACAAAATCAAGCATCTAATATTGCTAGTTCTAAGTTTAGATACAAGTCTTTGTCATATTTTTATTTAAAATTTATCCCCGACGGAGTTACCAGAAAAATAATAAACTCCCAATTCTTCAACTATTTATTTATGGTTAACACATTGCCATTCCAATTATAAACTTCGAACCTGCTATAGAGAATTTTCTGATACAATCCTCAAGAAAAGAACAAAAACGTCCTAAAATACATTTATTCTTGATGAAGAAATTGCATCCGCAACCATAAACTGATGCCAGCGCATCAAGTACTCGGACAGATACGTAATACGAGTGACATGTCCGCAAATTGTAAGCCCACCAAAACAGAGATTTATTCCATAATACAGAAATCGTCTTATAAAAACATAAAAAGTTATATTACCAAATAAATACAGAGTAAAGTCGCCCGTCTGTTGAAGGTATTAGAGATAAAATCGCGGGAAACGTCGCGACGTAAGGCTAGCTATCCTAAATGCGTATATGTCATACGCTATGACGGCCCCGTATTGATTTTGTGTCGAAAAAAATATATTTTTATCTTTATGCCTAGTTTAAAGATAGGACACGATAAGCTAAATTAAAAATGTAGTAAATTATTCATCGATTACGTTTTATCTTGTGGATATTATTGAAACGTTTTGACTTGTTTTTTTTTTATATAGGTTAGTTATAATATCGTCCGCCATCTTGTAATTTTGACTTTATCATACATAATAATAATAATAATGTTTAATAGGGCAATTGTCTGTACATTATACATATATATTAAAAAAAACTTGACATAGAAGTAAAAACAAATTAAAATTGTTATATCTAAGTATCTCGGTATGTTTTTACATTAATCACGCAAAAACTATTGCATGGTATGTACTTAATTTTCAACGATGTATTGCTATGCATCTAATTTAAAACATTATATCATCTATATCTATAAAAGAGGATGTTTGTATATATGACATCGCTAAACTCAGAAACTATTTGACCGATCAAATTGTGAAATAAAAATAAGTATATATGTATGTATTTTTTCCACGGAGAATGTTTATATATGCTATCCCCGTTGATGTAACTCGCCACCAAGCGGCGGCGCAGCGGCGTTGCGATATATCGACTTCTACATATAAACCAACGAGCTGGATTTACTAGTCTAATATAAATAAAAAAAAAAAATAATAATTATTTATAATAATTTATTTAAGAAAACAACATATAAAATGACCTTAATCTAGTAGAATACATAGTAGTAGTACGTAATCCAAATTGAGCGGTAACATCTAAACTAGGCCGAGCCTGTATCTTAGATGTTAGTTGGAGACTACCTGCCCACGCAACACAACACAGATATGTACACTTAGAAACCATAGAAATTAACAATTTAAACAAATAACAACTTAATATTAGCTATCTATTAATATTAGTATTAGCTGTTTCACAAATGATAACTTGTGGGCATTCGTACAAAAGTTATTTATCATTTTAATGCAAGAGCGACGACTTATTGAAATATATATAATAAAATATATATATATATATATATATATATTTATATATATATATATATATATATATATATATATATATATATATATATATATATATATATATATATATATGTATATATATATATATATATATATATATATACATATATATATATATATATATATATATATATATATATATGTATATATATATATATATATATATATATATATATATATAATAATAAACATGTAAGTAAACAGCGCAAGAAAATCAACGGACCAAACTACATAGTAATTAATAAAATGGCTTTTGCACTAAATATATATAATAAAACATCAAATTTATAAAATTATATTAATAAAAGGTCATTCATATTATATTAATAAGGGTTGGACGGTTTATAAATTGTATAACGGTCATAAATAGTGATTTTTTAAAAAAAACTACATTCTACACTAAGGCAATAATCATTGTATTGCGGACAATTTTAAAAATATACTATTCAACAGACACAGATTACATTTATATTCGGACAACAATTTATGCATCTCACAAATTGCGTGGGAATCGAACTCACGTCACTTAGCACGGTAGATCTATATTAAATACTGCCCCATCTATACAATTAAAAGCTACGTAAGGAAATAAAATCACACCCACATCATGTTTTTTTTTACTCACATCGTGATCTAACTATCTCGGCTCATATATGTCTCACTCTAGTTTCTTCCATAATAGGAAGGAAATTGACATTCTATATTGACTACGCTAATCAGACAGTTTGGTATAAGGTTCTATTTCGAATTTTCCTTCTCATACTCTGTCTTATATATGATAAGGTTTCTTTTTTTATAGTTATTTCGTGTGGTGACGAAGTAAGAATGCCGTTCACCATTCCCTTTCTTACCCTTGGGTGATCGTACGAGACGACTAAGGGATATAAAACGCATATAACATCTATGCGAGAGAAGGAAAACTCGAAATAAACCCTATAACACGTCTGACCAGCGTGGTATAGTACGTTAATTTCCCTCCCATTACGGAGAAGGCCAGAGCCCTGTGATGATGATGATGATGATCTATGCAAAAGATGGAAAACTGGATATAAAATCCTATATCGAACCATCTATGCAGTACATCTATTTCCCTCTGATTGTAGAGGAGACTCGAGCCTAACAGTGAAAAGCTGAGATAATAATTATCTAGTGTTGGAATCGAACATAAAACATCCAATATAAGTTAAAAACTTAAACGTTAACAAATAAACATTGATTTAACCCTGTTACAAAAAATGTCTTACAAAGTTCACGGGCGCAATGTCCGGCCCGCGAGGGGCAGTATTATCGTAGGGTCGCTTCAACATAGGTAACACGAACGAAAACATTATTTTACACACCATTGCTTGCTTACAAGTGTTGTTCTTGTAAAAAATATTATTAGAGTCGTACCTAACACGTAATGGGTCAAACATATCTGTAAAACATTGGGTTAATATTATTACGAGAAACATGTTTATCCCTTAAGGTATAGATGTTTTATTTGAATGAATAATCTTTTAAATATGTTTTTGAATATGTATAGAATACAATAATATTTATTTGTATAACATAGGTACATACATAAATGATATAATAATAACTATTTCACTATGCCTTGCCTCTAGGGTCTATGGTATATACATTAGCTAGCTTAAAAACTTCAGATTGATATTGCACAAGAGAGATATAAAATTATTATTAAAAACAAAACAGAATTATAATTAGAATTGCAATCATCATTCTCTTACTCTTATCCCAATTACTTGGGGTCGATACAATATTTACTCTTCTTTTATAGTACATACTGTAAAAGTTATAGGCAATAGTTTTATAACCGGCCGCCTGCCAGACGTCAACCCTCCTTGGGAATGTAATTGTTGACCAAATGGCATCAAATGGAGTCGACTTTTACGACGTCCACGAGCAAAGTAAGTTGGTAGTATTCATAGCCGCTATCACACAGATAGAATTATATTTGCGATATAAAAAAGATATTAGAAATTTTACGTATTCTATCGTGTATTTCATTTTAATTTCCCGAAGTTTCGAGTCCTCCTGTGACAATGTACGCTATAAAGAAAAAAAAAGGTTGCTAGATTCACTTCACAATAAGATATATCCCATATTTTTTATATTTTTTTCTAATATTTACGCGAGTATTACACATTTGAAATAAAACTATTTTTACGGATTCTATCGCGTTTGTATTTGATTTTAAATTTACCGACGTTTTGAACACACAGCATTCGTAGTCACGGGAGAACTATTGTCAGATGTCCAACACGTCATCGTTACAGATATTAATCTCTGTCGTCTTCTCTGGGAAATTAAAAATCAAATACAAACGCGATAAAATCTGTAAAAATAGTTTTATATCGAATTTATAAATGATTTTTTATCTGAGTTTGGATATGATTTGTGTCAGTTAATTATATGTATATTATATATTCACGACTCGAGCATATATTATTGAATGTCTTAAAAAATACATACATACATATCGTCACGCCATATCCCCTGCAGGGTAGGCAGAGAGAACAGAGTGCCAGAGAACTCTATCCTTGCATACTTCACTCGCTTAATCAACATTCATAATTCTCTTCATAAAAAATAATGTCGGTTATTAATTATTAAATAAAACTGTTTTTACGGATTTTTTCGCGTTTATATTTGATTTCTATTTACCAGATTTTTCGAACAGTTTTCAGTGTTCATACTAACAGCAGCCTAAGGAACGTCTAAATCCGTAAAAATAGTTTTCCTATACAATATTAATCGCGTAAACATCAGATATTATTAAATTGTTGATTACTTTTTCTTAATTAGGTGTTTAATATGATTTTTTTATAAAACTCATTAGTAAAATATACCGCGCAATATAATAGATCAATTGAATATTGATCTATTTCATTATAAAAAATATTTGTTATTGTGTCATTTGATTATACATTTGGATAATATAATTGTATGTTGTATGTTGTTTAGTGGCTGTGGATCTCTTTAGAAACCTGATGCTATC
Source organism: Lymantria monacha (assembly GCA_905163515.2). Lineage (NCBI taxonomy): Eukaryota > Metazoa > Arthropoda > Insecta > Lepidoptera > Erebidae > Lymantria > Lymantria monacha. The sequence continues at coordinate 3,084,808 of LR991107.1, read as the reverse complement.
CGTCACAGGTTATAAAAGCCTCTCATATCATTGTATTAGCTCGAATGTCCGACCTCAAATCACACACCCAGCCCATCCCCATACAAACACACGTATATATTAATCTAATCACACTCCGTTCCGCCAAGAATGTGTGAGTAGACGTCTTTAATAATATCTGGGGGGAAGAACCCCCCAGGGGGAGGATGGGGAGACTCCCCACTCTTATACTAGTGAAAAAATATAACCAAAGGAAAACAATATTATAAATTGGAGCCCGCGTATGTGTGCATGCCATGTTAGAAATGGCAATGTATTTTCCTCGCATGTCTTTTTATTTCATTTTACTTTATTTTATTCCGTATGTGAATTGTGATGTAGTATTTTTTTTTTTTATACTTTTATTATATTTTCTTTTGAAGAAAGATGACAATGTCTGCGAATCGAATTTTGCCGACGAAGCGCTTCTGTCGCTTCGAAATTAACGTTACGCTTAAAATATGCTTGCTACGTATTTCTGCCGGCTCCCTTATGTATTCAGTTATATTATGTTCAACAAATCACTTTTCAACAATTTCATATAGATATAAATATTTTCTGAATACTATTTAAGAATATTATATATTACATATTGTATAACGTTTAATACATTTTCTATATTAAATTTCTTAAAACTTACTTGTATTTTGTATTAGATACACATATAAAAGACATAAGGTAATAATGTTGTATCCGTGTGGTGATGAAGTAAGAATACAATTCACCATTACCATACCTCTCCCATGGGTGATCTTAAGAGACGGCTAAGGGATATAAAACGTATATAACATCTATGCAAGAGACGAAAAACTCGAAACAAAACCCTATATCAACACGTCTGACCAGCGCGGCATAGTAGGTTAACTTCCCTCCCATTACGGAGGAGGCCCGAGCTCAATAGTGGGACATTTATGGGCTGTGATGATGATGACGATGATGATGACGATGATGATGAATAATGATGTGTAGTAATTTCGAACAATATCAATCCTTGTAAATACAAGGAGCAAATGCTCTTGGTTATTGTAAATGAGGTTTTATTCTTATTTCGTCACCATAAATAAATATTATATTTATGTGTGTGAGTAAACTCTCCCTAAACGGCTTGACCAATTTTAATAAAATTCTGGTTAGGTTAATTCAGCAAAATTTAAGAGTAATTGAAATTTTCTCTATAATACAAAACTATTGTTGCGTGCGTGTATGTGTATGTGCGTGCGTGTGTGTGTGTGTGTGTGTGTGTGTGACTGTACTACAACCCCTCTCTCTGTATTTTTAAATATTTCTGTTAAATAAAATTACATACACAATGTATAAATAAGCCGATTTCCTAGTTCTAAAGTGATATCCTTCGTCATTATGAAACGGAAGTGTCTTAAGTGGGGATCGAACCGACAACATTCAGCAATCAGTCAAGACACAATTCTCTTACTGATCTTATAAAACAATCATGGGAAAAGAATAGGATAGTAACATGTAGTTTTCTTCTCATTTAATCTGTGCTTTGTTGCAACCAAAAAAAAAAAACAACCGTTTTCAACGCCTACATTATATTTGAGGAAATAGCGTGAATACACAGATGACGGTTAAGATACCTTCTGTGCCAGTGCCATGGGTTCGATTCCACGCCGGACAATACTTTGTGCAATCCTCAAACTGTTGTTCTGAGTCTGGGTGTAATTTGTCTGTTTATAAAGTCCCCCGCAATACAAGGATTATTTACTTAGTGCAGCGTGTCTTTAAAAAATAAATAAAAGAAGAATCGCCACGCTTAATATGCGATTTCACGATCGCAGTGATGTAATACACGTTTTTCAGGAGTGCGTTACTTCGCGCTCTCCTAGTGAGACACTATGGGAAATATATCGACATATGACGTCCAGACGTATTTACAAGGATATTTTGTTTCGATTTCACACCTAAAGTCGGCTTTTGTCATAACCGCGGCAAAGGAATATGTATGTATTTTATTAATACATCAAAATTACACGAATAAATAATTTTCCTCTTTAAATTTTCATTAACTACTGTTTTATTATATAAGTATTCTGTGAATACATTACTAATATTTACTCTGTGGTTTTATGACAACTATCAGGTTTTTTTTTTTAAAGTGTCATATGACGATCTTATATGTACGGACTTAGACAATGAACCGACATGACTGACAACTAAAATATAAATCTATTATAATTTTTTAAACTTATTTTACTTGACATTGGCGAAGTTGTGGTTAATCACTCACAGAGGCCATTGATTAAGAAGAAGAAGAACATCTTATATGTATAATATTTTAGTATATTAATGTATTTAAATGATATTGATGTCATTTTATATAACGTAATGCAAAGAAAGTGTTGAAGTGTAGCGAATACGGTATAGCGATGCTTTATATTTTTTATTATTCCTTATGGTGGCAAACGAGCATACAGCACACCTAATGGTAAGTGTTACTGCTGCCAATGGACCTTCGCAATACCAGGGTATAACTAGGCCGCTGCCTACCAATATAAACCCCAAACCCACCCAGTTGAGCTTCCGGCTCTCTCGCTCACCAAACGAAGCGCAATAGTAATACATTGCCATTACTCATACGTCGATATTCTGCGAGATTGTGGCACTACCCCGGATGAACCGGCCCGCGACTGTAGACAGGAAACTGTCAACAGCGTGGTCCTAACACTAATAGTTATATCTTCTAGATTGGCTTTAATAGCATAAAGGTCTTTGTAACCATGCCAAAGAATTACTTAAAAAAATTATGAAATATCTAAATAGTTGTACTTTTGGCGGGAATCTAAAATTCATGTGGAGTTTTGGCGCGAATGTGGAAATGTCATGCCACGCTCTTGTATTATATTCATTTCTTTAGTGTTTTGTGATGTTATATTGAATAATTTTGCTGGTATTTTATGCAATATGGTACAGTTAAAGTGCTGAAGTGTAGTGAATATGGTATAATAGTGGTTTACGTGTACATATTTTCATATTTGCCCAAAATTCCCAAAGAAAATCATTGATTAGGTTATCAGCGCCCGATTAATGGTAACGACTTGACTTACTGACAGACAATGACTATTAACTTATTAAGGCTGCATAATATGAAGAAATAATGAACAATATATGGAAAATAATTAAATAAGACTTGGCTGTATGGGCTTTGATCCCTTTGCCTGTCCGAATGGACGAACAGAACCAAAAAATCTAAAATTCATGTAGTGCTCTTGTATTATATACCATATCTTAGTGTTTTAACGTGTTATATTAGATATATAATGAATATCATATAAATGTGCTTTATAGCGATTTCGTTTTCCATCAAAATCCCCACAAGATAAAACTAAGAACCTGAAGATAATTATAACTCGACGCTGTCAACAACTGCTCTTATAAGTAGCTGATTGCCAATACATAAAAAGAAGAAGAACATAATAGTTAATTTAAAAAATATACTCTTTACGGTGACGTAAAGAATGTGAGCCCCTTTATTTTCTCATGAATAAACTCGCTCAAGTAATAATAAACTAGGAATATAGATATATATTTTCCTTTTCCAAGTACTGTAAAACGTCAACCACATATTCATGCAATTGTAATTAGTGACTACAATAGTTTTAAAGGCTTGTTTATCTATTAAAACTCATCATTCTCCTACTCTTATCCCAATTAGTTGGAGTCGATACAATATGTACTCTACTTTCACAGTACATGTTGTAAAAGTTATTGGCAATAGTTTTATGACTGGCCGCCTGCCAGACGTCAACACTCCTTGGTAATGTAATTGATGACCAAACGGCATCAGATGGAGTTGGCCCAGGTCGTTATAAGGCTCTTAGTCGTCTTTTACGACATCCACAAGCAAAGTAAGGGTTGGTAGTATTTGTAACCGCTACCACAGTTTTTATCCATTAAAACTACTACTGCCAATATAAAAGAAACTTAACTCATCTAACATCCTAGAATTTAGATTTCTAATTTTAAAATCTGTTAATTTAAATTCAGGTTTTTGTTGAAAACCTACGACACTTAAGGAAAATTGACTGCACAGGTGGCGTAATGGTTAAGATACCGACCTACTTGTGCTAAGTGCGGGTTCGAATTCTACGCAGTACAAAACATTGTGTGATTCTCAAATTATTGCTCTCTGTTCTGATTCAGGGTGTAATTTGTCTGCGTTGATTACATGTTTGTAAAGTGCAAATATACAAGGATTATTTCGTTAATGCGGAGAGATGTCTTACAGATTAAAAAAAATTAAAGACAATCGTAAAAGCGACTGATGAATTAGCAAAAGAATGATCCTTAGCAAGAGAATGATGAATTAGCAAGAGAATGATCCTTAGCAAGAGAATGATGAATTAGCAAGAGAATCCTGAGAGTTGAAGTTTTCATTATCCTGATGTTATCGCAATTACTTATGGTAAACAGAATATGTACTCTTCTACGATCGTACATATTACAATGGTTTTTTAACCAGCTGTCTATCTGACATTAAACCACCTCATTTTTTTTTTTGCGGTGGACTATGGATATGGTCTTACCCCGCCAAATCGGTCCGGGATGACGGAAGAGGAGGCGCGTGACCCGATAGACCCACCATGCAAAACTCATCTCATCACCGTGCGAGCGAGTCACCGGTACCCGATCTTTGTCTTCGGTGGCCGCCATTAATCCACCTTGGGAATGTAATTATTGAGCAGACAACATTAGAAGACGTTGATCCAAATCCTTGTTAAGCTCTTGCACAACCAATGTCGGGGTTGATAGTATTCGTAGCCGGCATCACACCTCATCAGTTCAAATTCCAACTACGATAGGAAAACCGCATATCAAACGTAGCGATTAGGGAGAGCTATGCCCAATCGCGGACAGTGATAGGCTGATAAATGAACGGTGGTGTAAACGAACTTTGGAACTCACAATCATAAGATAAGTCCCTATTCTCCTTTTATTGCACTAACGAGAAAATATTGCTTACAATCTTTTATTAAGAGACATTAGAGGTCAGCCGACGAATCCAACTCGGTTGAGCAGCGTTCGGGCAACTTAAGAAGATCTTCTCATCCAACATACCCCAGTGTTTGAAAATACAGGTCTATGACCAGTGTGTGTTACCAGTGATGACTTACGGCAGGGAAACGTGGTCCCTAAATGTAGGCCTCATAACCAGGCTCAAAGTCGCTCAACGTGCTATGGAGCGGGCTATGCTCGGGATGTCTCTGCGAGATAGAATCCGAAATACGGAAATCCGCAGACGAACGGGTGTAACCAACATAGCACGAAGAATTAGCACGCTGAAGTGGCAATGGGCAGGCCACATCGCTCGGAGAACCGACAACCGCTGGGGAAGAAAGGTTCTAGAGTGGCGACCACGTACCGGACGACGCAGTGTGGGACGCCCCCCCACTAGGTGGACAGACGACCTAGTGAAGGTTGCTGGGCGTCGTTGGATACAGGCGGCACAGGACCGCACTCTGTGGCGTAAAATGAGGGAGGCCTACGTTCAGCAGTGGACGGCAATAGGCTGAAATGATGATTAACCTGCTATCCATTCCAGCTCATATATGTCCCACTATTGGGTTCGAGCCTCCTCCGCAATAGGAGGGAAATTAACCTACTATACCCCGCTGGTCAGAAGTGTTGGTATAGGGTTTTGTTTCGAGTTTTCCTTCTCTTGCATAGATGTTATATTCGTTTTATATCCCTTAGTCGTCTCTTATGATCACCCATGGTTGCCCGATAGGGGGTGGTTAATTGTATTCGCACTCCATCACCACATGGATAACCACCGCTGGGATGGAAACCTGCTATACTACGAATTTGGTCCGTTCTTCTTCATATCTAAGTCATTTTTTACTACAGCCACAAACAAGAAAATAGAGTGGGTGATGTATTATATTCTTATTAAGTCACCATAAGTAATAAAAGAAACGATCAAGCTACAATAAAAATGTACCATCCACAATCGTCAGGTATATCGTACATTTGCTACGCGAGCCTCAATACGCCATTTTGTGTAAACATGCCATTTGGCGCGCGATCATGGCGACCCTACTCTTGACAATAATGTCGTCTTGCTTACAAGCATCGTACTTTTATTATATTATTAATATTGTCATCCATATATTTTTATCGGTGAAGACCTTTTTATTTTAAGATTTAAAGGTGCAATTGTTGTTTAAGTTTAACCTGCTGTACAGATAGCGTAGTGGTTAAGAAAATCAAACAGTGTTAGTGTCATAAGTATGATTCCCACGCAGGACTATACTTTGTGCGATCCATAAGTTGTTGTTCTGGGTCTGGGTGTAATTATGTCCGTAAATGGGCAGTTCCCCGCAATGCAATTATTATTTGCCTAGTGCAGGGTGAAATCTCTTCTGGCCACCGAAGACAAAGATTGGATACCAGTGGCCCGCTCGTATGGCGAAGAGTGACGCTTTGCAGGGTGGGGCTATGGAGTTGAGCCCCGCCTCTTCCATCGCCCCGGACAGATTTGGAGGAGCGAAACCACTTCATGGCCCACCACAAAAAAAAAGGTGAAATCTCTTCTCAGATGTAGTGTTTGTTGATCGATTCCCGAGGAATGGGAAATGGGATTAGAGTTAATTCCCTAAGAGGGAAATAATGTCATTATCGCTAAGCATTCCAAAGAGGTTAGCGATTTCATTTAGTGTAACAAGTTTTCCAAGACTTTCCTGATGTCCTGATAATTCCTCAGTCGAGCTTAACCATTACCACCACAAAAGTGAGGGGGTGGTGCATTATATTCTTAATCAGTTACCACACAGATAGTGAGGTTCCAACTTTAAAAAAATATCTATTCCGATCGACTTCGTGCAACATAACTTTTATAAAGAAAGTTACTGATATTTTCCTTATAAAATTACTGACAGGCAATTCTCAGTGGTTGAAACATTGTTCATAGGATTGGATATTAAATTGCATGGTTATTGTGCTATGGACTGCTTAGATGGTGAGATTTTTTGATACTTTCTACTACTGTAACTTTTGTAAGTCAAAATCCACAATGGTTTCCCTACAGCCGCGTATCGACTTCGCGCTCCAAAAGGACGAACATTAGCGCGCGTTCCGGCCGCGCAAAATGGGTACCACTTTGGAACGCGCGCCAATGTGTTCGTTGGAACGCTCGAACGTGGAGCGGGTCGTTCCATCTGTTGTCGGTTTTTTGCCGCGTATCAAACGTGGCGCGCGCGCCAGGTGAGACGGCCACCAAAGTATTTTGTGTGTTTGTTGCGTTCGAAGCGATGGAGAACCAATGTTGACGTCAATGTGGTACTAAAGAACTGCTGTGGAATAGCAAAAGTTCATGGCATCATAATAAATAGGTGTATATCTGTCATAAGTGTCATTCCATACTGCAACCTTTTTCGGTAAAACTTTTTCATCCAACAACGCACTCTTCGTTTCTGTTTTCTCTTATACATAATACTGTGAATAACTATTAACGCTGCGGCTGCTCGCATACGATGCCTGCATGATGAACGATCAAACACTGGAACAGTTGCCTCGCGCGCCAGCCGCGCTTAGTTTGTATAGTTCATATATTTGGAACGCATACCGTGGAACCGCATACCGCACTCTCGGCGCGGTCATTAATGGCACGCGCGCCAGGAGTGCGAAGTCGATACGCGGCTTAAAAGATATTGAGGTTTGACACTCCAGAAGTCCCAGGAAACGCTTTTAATTGCCACAAATTTAATTAGAAAAAAACAACAAGAGGAGTTCAAAAATTCCACTTGCCTCTTATGCGATACGAGAGACAGGCAATAGAATAGGTTAATAAGACAATAGATATGAGGATGTACTGATACGTAAAGTGCAGCAGTACAGCACCAAAAATATTGCAAAGCCTATGGGGCCTATGGGAGCCTTAAGATTGATCGCAATATGATAAAAATGGTCCATGTAGATGGTGTGGTTGTCAAAATAAAAACTTCGCATGGCGAGTGCTATGGGTTCGATTACCACGTATGATGGTCCATTGTGCGATCCATAAATGAGGAATAAGTGTTAGGCTACGTCCTAATTGACATGTCGTTCCACGACAAAATCGGTTGTTCGCATTGCCGTGCAACAAGTTGGTCGTACGACAATAATGATGTGTCCAAATTGCATTGTCGTCAGTCGTCGAAATGTCGTTGTCAAAGATATATATATGTCATAGTATTCATTTTACTTATCAACCAAAAACACATGTTGCCCGGACGACCGACACGACAAAATAGAACAGGTTTGAATTTAAAACACTACGACCAACAAATGCGATGTCGCACGTCAGTGCGAGTTGTCAGTTAGGACAGCTCCATTCAAAAGCATGTGTTTAAATTTTGTCGCATTAGTTGATCGGTTGGACAACAAAAGTCGTGTCGTATTGCGACAGCCAATTAGGACATAGCGTAAGGGATATGAAACTCATATAACATCTATGCGAGAGAAGGAAAACTCGAAACAAAACTCTATGCCAACACGTCTGACCAGCGTGGTATAGTAGGTCAATTACCCTTCCATTGTGGAGGAGGCTCGAGCCCAACAGTGAGACATATGTAAGCTGAAATGGTGATGATGAAATGAAGTGTTATTTGAGCCATCCAAAAAAACATACATAATTTAAAAAATCAAAACGTTAGCACTAATTATATTTTGAGTTATCTATATATATCTATATCTATCTATATCTCATCTATATATATCTATATCTATCTATATATCTATATCTATCTATATATACATATAATAAATCAGTAGAAATCCCGTGTCTGTACATTTGATAAATTTATTAAAAAAATAATCTAGGCAGTAAGAAAACACTAACAGAAAACAAAAATCTTTTTTTGGAATTTCTTGTCTGTCTGTATGTCTGTGTGTCTGTATGTCTGTAATCGCTAATCTCTGATGTTACTGAACGGATTGTTTCGCAGTTCTGATAAAAAGATTAAGCCTAATTCAGAGCAACATTTAGTCTTTGCTTCATTGAAATCTGATGTCTGTAAAAAAAGTTAAGGTCATTTAAGTTTTTAAAATCACCGCTCGCCTATTATGTCACTAGAAGGTTCAATTCGAAATAATTATTTAATTTATCTATAGTGTAAGGAAAGTATTTGTTTTACTTAATATATAGTAGTTTTATCAATTCAGGTCATATACATCCCACTGCTGTGCTCAAACCTCCTTCAAAGTTGAAGGGAAATTGACGTAATACATAACATTAGTCAGGTAGTCAAAATAACTATTAAAAATTGTAGAGGCCGTAGATCGAGCACTACGAGATCGTAATGAAAAGTCAATGGTGCTTTTTTTTGGAGATTTTCGGCAAATCCTTTCTGTTAAAACTCGAGGAAATAGAACTGATGAGATCAATGCTTCACTGAAGTATTCTTATCTGTGGCCCCAAGTAGGAAAGCTGACCCTAACCATCAACATGCAAACAAAGCCAAGGTCACCATTCACATTAGTGTTGCCCAAATGCAAGACCAAGACTTGCTGCAAGAGTTTCGCAGTGCTCCCTTAGACATGATTTTACGATTTTCTTAGCAAAGAAAGGATTGTCAACATTTCGTATTCTTACAAGTAATACCAGTACCTACACGGAAGAATAATAGCCCCACTTCCGTTTAGTGGTATGTACCTAATTATTGATAGTTGTACAGTCACTGCCACTAGATGAATAGAATTTCATTAATTTAGTTGGATTTTTAATGTCTATGGGGATTTTTTATTTCTATCAAAACAAGTGACATTCTAAAAGCAAAAGTTGCAAGATTTGCGAGCCTCGCAAGAGTCTTGCATTTGAGCAACACTAATTCACATGCTTAAGAATTTGCCGATGTTTTAAGGAAAATTGGAGAAAGAGAAAGGAGGACGCCTTGATGAAAATGGTCAAGTGGCTGCCGGAAACACTTGGTCGAGTTTGAATTTTTAAGTTTCAAATAGGAGTGCGTAGTAAAACTGAATGTCACGCGGACGAAGTCGCGGCCATCAGCTAGTACCTAAATATAAAGTCAGATTAAGACTTATGTACATTTTATTATAGTATTAGACATTCTAAATGGTAAATAGTCGTTGAATTAACTTACAAGTATAGGGCAATTTCAAATTACTGAAATTTAGCATTTAACATGCGTGATTATTTATAAAAACTTGATTACGAGCGAAAAATGATTGTCACACATGGGATTCGAACCCACACCTATTGGAAATCCGTTCCAATCGTACTACCACTTACACCAGCGTGAGCTGTTGTGTGACATTCAATTCTCGCCGCGTATTATATTTTCGTCTTTAATGGAGATGTGTGCTATCTACCCGACAATGTTTATACATTACACAGACGAGAATTGAATATCATACAACAGCTCATGCTGTAAGTCGTAGCACGATTGGAATGGATTTCCGATAGGTGTGGGTTCGAATCCCATGTGTGAAATCATTTTTCGGTCGCAATCAAATTATTCTAAATAGAGAAATTTATTTTATTATCATTATTTCTAATGTTTACGTGAGTATTAAACATTTGAAATGTAACTATTTTTACAGATTCTATCGCGTTTGTATTTGATTTTTAATTGCCTGACATTTTGAACATTTCACAGTGTTCATGGTCACGGGAGTACTCTATTTTCATTCTTAGTTGTTAACTCTTCATAACGCTTTTCACTTCAATACTTTTGTTTCATATTTCATTTCCACCATAGCGTAAATAAAAATAAGAAAAATGCACAACACATTTCCCCTGAGCTTTGGCGGGAACACGTAAATTTCATGACGGTTTTGTATTATATTCAATATTTTAGTGTTTTAAGGTTTTTGCTATACATATAATCGTCAGCTCAGCTCATATACGTCCCACTGTTAGGCTCAGGCTTCCTCCGTAGTGGGAGGGAAATTACTATATCGCGCTGGTCAGGCGTGTTGGTATAGGATTTTATTTCGAGTTTACATTCTCTTGCTTAGATGTTATATGCGTTTTATATCCCTTAGTCGTCTCTTACGATCACCCACGGGTAAGATAGGGCGTGATGAATTATATTCTTTCTCCGTCACCACACGAAAAAAAAAGCTTACATACTTGGTTATCGGTTCGTCAAGCAATGTGGCCAGCCCGTTGCCACTTCAACGTGCACGTGGCAAGAAAAATAAAAATTGATGACATTGTTAATTATAGGGTTTAAAGTTCTCAGCGCTCACCCATAGCCCGGGTAGAGCTGTCAAAGCCATCTGCGGCTAACGGCTAAACACAATAAAAAGTGTTAATACGTGGGTACGAACCATGTATATTAGTTGGCTTGTAAACCGATTGTGATAAACTCGCCAAAGATATCCATTATCGAATAGCCCACTTGATGAGGCTACTGTGAATGGAATTTAAATATTAAATTTAAGTAAGCATATTATTATTTTTATTTTATATTGTGACAAATGAACTAGCATATCTGGTGGTAAGTGTTAGGTACAATCGCCCAATGGAATTTTGCAATACCAGGAGTATAACTAGATCGTTCATTGCCAAACAAGAGCCGTCTTCTGGCTCTTTAGTTCACAAGAAGCGCAACAGCACATTATCATTGCTCAGACGTCAATTTTCTGTGCGTGTTTTATTTCTTCGGACGATCTAGACCGCGGTAGACAGAAAACTATCAACAATATGGCCCTATCATTACTATATATATTTACACACATAAATTTATAATTAAATTTATTTAATAACTAAAATGGTACACACTTTTAATAAAATAAAATAGGTAATTTAAAAAAAACTAAAAAACAAACATTTGTAGATAACTACACTATAATAAAAAGTGCGATGCAAAAAATTAGGATAGCGACATCTATCGAGTCGCGCCAAAACCGCAGTTACGGATATAAAGAAAATGCTAATCTGGTAAGTATAATTATTTAAATTATAGCATTGTCCTTGATATGAGTTACAAATTAATCTGTCGTATAGAAAGAGCTGACAATCACATTCAAAGATTTGCTATATACAAGAATATAATAATATAAACCATTAGGTTTATATTATTATATTTTTGTATATAGTTACCACACGGATAAGACTCTACCTGCCTCAATAGGCAGGTAGAGTGGTGACGGAGTAAGAATACAATACACTACACCCTATCTTACCCGTGTGTGATCGTAAGAGACGACTAAGGGTTATAAAACGTATAACATCTATGCAAGAGAAGGAAATCTCGAAATAAAACCCTATACCAACACGTCTGACCCGCTGGTCAGACGTGTTGGTATAGGGTTTTATTTCGAGTCGCTTGGTGTAGTAGGTTAATTTCCCTCCCATTACGGAGGAGGCCCGAGACCAACAGTGGGACTTATATGGGCCGTGATGATGAGGCAGGTAGAAGTTACATACAAAACAAGTTAATATTACCGCGTTCAAAACTAATTATTATAACATAAAAATATAAAATAATTATCTTACCGCCACAAAATGACATAAATTTATTAAACGATTAAAATTACTGCACATATTTTGACTGTACAGATGGCGTAGTGGTTAAGATACTGTCCTTCAGTGCCAGTGCCGTGGGTTCGGTTCCCACGCAGGACGATACTTTGTGCGATCCAGAAAGTGTTGTTCTGAGTCTGAATGTAATTTGTCTGCGTTAATTGCATATTTTTAAAGTCCCCCGCAATACAAGGATTATTTCCTTAATGCAGGTGGTCTTTTTAAAAAAATAAATAAATAAATTATAGAAGGATTTGTTTACGTGTAAAAAGATTTTTTTTAAATTTCGATATATTTAAAAGAGAAAATAAAAAGCTCTGTGGTAGCGGCTTGGAATACTACCAACCCTTACTTTGCTCGTGGATGTCGTAAAAGACGACTAAGAGCTTTATAACGACCTGGGCCAACTACATCTGATGCCGTTTGGTCAACCGATTACATTCACAAGGAGAGTTAACGTCTGGCAGGCGGCCGGTCATAATACTATTGCCGGTAACTTTTACAATATGTACTATGAAAGAAGAGTCCATATTGTATCGACACCAAGTAATTGGGATAAGAGTAGGAGAATGATGATGATGATAAAAGAGAAAATAAAATCATAATTTATAAAAATGTACCCTCTCCTACTTTTGCTAGGTCCGACATGATCATTATTTAAAATATTTTATTACAATTACCATTATTTTCTCTCAAATATACGTCCCACTGCTGGGCTCGTACCTCCTTAATAAGAAGAAAATTGTCCTAAACCACGCTGACGCTGGTCAGACAAGTTTGTATAAGGATTTCATTTTGTATTCTCTTGCATGGATTTTACATGCATATTGATTTATCGTCTTTTACTACTCAATATTAAGTCAATTTCCCTCCTATTGTATTGGGTACTAGACCCCAGCAATGAAAAAAAAAACAACAGGCAGTCATGGGGACCGCCGATAGAAGTGAAAACTATTAACTTAAGACTAATTGAAATAATAATAATTTTCTAATTTTTATATAAAAATAAAAAATATTATCGAACATCTAGGAATCGGTTTTACCACGCTAGTAAGATAACTTTTAAACCACAATGATACTCATTTCATGACATAAAGGTTAAATATTAAAAATACAATTAAAAATAAATAATGCCATACTTTTAAATGCAAATATTGATATGAATGGCCACTGCGCGTGCGCCAGTCTGACTACTCATAGCTATAGATATACTATTAGCATTAGCATGTCGGTGACGCGAACCTATAAGTTTTTCGCCTCCAAAAACGCTCAACGCGCCTAAAGAAGTTTTCACTTCAAAAAAAGCTGTAAAATAATCTGATATATTTATGACAATGGAGATACTAGTATTGTGGAATACAAGGAGGTCACCATCAACATTATCCTCTCAGCTCATATATATTCCACTGTTGGACTCAAGCCTACTCCAAAATGCAAGGGAAATTAACATACTATACCTCGCTGGTCAGACGTGTTGGTATAAGGTGTTGTTTCGAGTTTCCCTTTTCTTGCATAGATGTTATATGCATTTTATATCCCTTAGGATCATCCACGGGTAAGATATGGGGTGGTGAATTGTATTCTTACTCCGTCACCAAACGGATAACAGCCAGAACAGTCAAAATCAACAGAAGTCAGTAACTCAGTGAATGTACTAACGTAAATAATTTATGTCGAAATATTTGTACCCTGGCTTATTCTATATTTATGAAGCGTCTCAAATAGTCATGGCAAATCAGTTGATATAACTTTACCAAGAAAGTCCTGAAGCCCATTCCTCTAATGGTCATTCAGTTCGCTTTTTTAACATTCTCATTGGTGGTGATATAATATTCTTCTCACGTTACCACTTGAATAAGAGAAAAGCTTATTTTTATTATCATCATCATCATCACAGCCCATAAATGTCCCACTGTTGGGCTCGAGCCTCCTCCGTAATGGGTGGGAAATTAACCTACTATACCGTGCTGGTCAGACGTGTTGGTATAGGGTTTTGTTTCGAGTTTTCCTTCTCTCACATAGATATTAAATGCGTTTTATATCCCTTAGTCGTCTCGTACGATTATCTACGGGTAAGATATGGGGTGGTGAATAGTATTCTTACTCCGTTACACACGGAAAAAAAACTTACATACTTTATGATAATAAATGGGATGATATGTGGTGACGAGTGCTGTGTGAGTAAAAAAAGGTGGTGATATTATAATCTTCACATGTTTCCACTTGGATAAGAGATAAGCTAAATACATTTACTAACTTTAGATAACAAATGAGATTATATGTGTTGTGACGAGTGCTGTGTAGTGACGAACACTACCAACCCTTACATTCCTCGTGAAAAAAAACTGGTAAGTTTGACTATTACATACATACATACAAATCATCACGCCATATCCCTTGCAGGGTAGGCAGAGAGAACAGAGTGCCAGAGAACTCTATCTCTGCATACTTCACTCACTTCCTCAACATTCATAATTGCACGTGTAGCAATACATAACGCAGTGCTTGTCCCAACATTACTGTATGGAAGCGAGAGTTGGGTATGCAGAAAAGAGTATGAAAGTAAAATTAATGCGGTCGAAATGCGATCTCTGCGGAAAATCTGTGGAGTTCGGCTGACCGACCGCATTCGTAACGACGACGTAAGAAAGCGAGTAGGTATGAAAGAGAGTATTGGTGTAAAGATGCGAAAGGGAATGCTCCGATGGTTTGGACATGTGGAAAGAATGCCGAACGAACGTCTGGTTAAGAAGATATACAATACGAAAGTGGAAGGATGTAGGTACCGAGGGAGACAGAGACTAACCTACCTAGACCAGATCGGTCATGTACTGAAGGAAGGTGGAGTCAAGAGTCTCCGAAACCGGCGAGCGTGTATGAAGAGAATTATGAATTTGACTATTAGGAGTTTTATATAGACCTGGGCAAACTCCATCTGATGCCGTCTGGTCAACAATTACATTCATAAGAAGCGTTAATATTAGGGATAATATTATTGCCAAAAGTTTTTCTATATATGCGATAAAAAATACATATCACAAATAATTGGGATACGAGCAGAACGATGATGATGAGAGGATATTTTTTTAAGATAACACCCCGCACTAAGGAAATAATCCTTGTATTGCGGGGGACTTTACAAACATGTAATCAACGAACATAAATTACACAAAAACTCGGAACAACCATTTGTGGCAAGTATTGTCCTGTGTGGGGATCGAACCCGTCACACTTGGCATGGTAGGTAGCTGTCTTAACCACTACGTAACCTGTGCATAAAGAATTAAAATAACATTACCTCCAGCCTCCTACCAGCGTGGTCCTACCACTGTTAAATAATTCATGTCTTCAAAATTTAAATTGAGATTGGATTATAAATACATACATATCAGCACGCCATATCCCTTGCAGGGTAGGCAGAGAGAACAGAGTGCTAGAGAACTCTATCCTTGCATACTTCATTCGCTTCCTCAACATTCATAATTCTCTTCATACATGATCGGTATTTGGAGATTGGATCGTAATAGAAATTATATTACCAATGTTATTTATATATGTGAAGACAAAGGTTTTGTATTTAAATTAAATGTTATTCTCAATAACAAACTAATGAAACAATATTCTAGTTCGATGTGATGTCAAATAAAATGATTCAATAAAAATGTAAGTACAAACAGACATAAAGGCAACACAACGACGTCATATATTAATTAACACTAAGTTCAACATATCCCACATTGTAACAGCTTTATTGATTTTTTCCACCCCCAAGGAGACCGGCCGTTGCGAAATTATCGAAATCTAACAAAAGCATCCCGAACAGAAACTGGTAAGAAAACTAATAACCCGTCTTACACCACCCTGTATAGTACACACACATACACACGCACACGTGTACACACACGACGCACACAAGCGTACACCGCGCACGCACACACGGTCGCACCAAAACTCTAATTATATACGTCCACGAAGAAAATAAAGATTGGGGAAAAATTTTACAAGAAACAAGTGCGCCGGACGCGCGGTATGGGGGACTGACCGCTCCCCGTCATTAAGCCCCCCCTCAGTCCCCCCCTAGGCGCGGGCCACCCCTCGCAGGGAGGCTAGTTCTCCCTTGGATGTTTAATAATATGAAGAATTGGAGATAATTTGCGAGAAACTAAATAAGAAACGCTGGACGAAAATTGAAAGGTCGGGGGTGGGGCTTCCCTCTAGCGGAAACGCTAGTTCTGAGAAACACTTCTATAAGATGGCTGTATTATGTACGTACCTACTCATAAATAATATTTCTTTTATTGCTACAAACCAAACAGCAGCTTATTACATTAATTTTGTATATCTACTATCACATTCACAATTATCATAGTCAAAATATAATAATATCATATTGCGATATAGACATTTTCATATCAAGTATATAAGCGGGACTAAATAGCATCTGAAAGAATACATAGTATGAAATCAGGTTCAAATCGCCTCACAGTAGCATATAAAGCGCGAGTGTCTATCAATTTAAATACTAACATAAACAGCCACTCGTGTAAATACATTTGGCTTACTCCAGCGTAACGAGCGTACAGGCTCAAGTAAACAGTTAAACAAATTGACAGTTCTTTTGTTGAACTACAGTATTATGTAAAGCGCAAATAATTATCAAAATAGGTATAGGTATCAAACTTGATCGCTACTTGCAATGTCAAGTCACATATGAATCTTTTATTACGTGTATTCGTGAATCTGCTTAAGTGCTAATTAAATGGGTACGTTTTTAAGAATGAAATATATCGCTAATAGTGGTAGGACCACGCTGTTGAGAGTTTTCTGTCTACAGCCGCGGGCTGGTCCGTCCGGGGTAGTACCACACTGAGCAGCAGATCGACGTATGAGTAATGGCAATGTGCTATTGCGCTTCGTTCAGTGAGCGAGAGAGCCAGAAGCTCAACAGGGTGGATTTGGGGATTTTATTGCATAAGCAATATCCTTGGTATTGCAAAATTCCATAGGCGGTAGTGATACTAACCATCAGATGTGCTGCTTGCTCGTTTACCACCATAAGCAATAAAAAATATATATGGAGACCTTTCTTTCTCTACTAAGTCTGTCGTAGAATATAACTAACAAAAGCAAAACGAACAGTCAAAATAAATCTCTTTTCTAACCTACCACATGTGTCATCATTAGATATTACTAGAACAGCGCAGTGGTTTGCCTACCTACGTCGAACATCATTTACCTAGCAGAAAAATGATTCTGAAAATCGGGAAAAATTAAAAAATTAAACTAAAAAATTCTAAAATTCGGAAAATCTGTGGAGTTAGGCTGACCGGCCGCATTCGTAACGACGACGTAAGAGAGCGAGTAGGTATGAAACTCTCTTTCTCTTATTGGTGTAAAGATGCGAAAGGGCATGCTCCGATGGTTCGGACATGTGGAAAGAATGCCGAACGAACGTCTGGTTAAGAAGATATACAATGCGAAAGTGGAAGGATATAGGTACCGAGGAAGACCGAGACTAACCTACCTAGACCAGATCGGTCATGTACTGAAGGAAGGTGGAGTCAAGAGTCGCCGAAACCGGCGAGCGTGTGTGAAGAGAATTATGAATGTTGAGGAAGCGAGTGAAGTATGCAGAGATAGAGTTCTCTGGCACTCTGTTCTCTCTGCCTACCCTGCAAGGGATATGGCGTGATGATATGTATGTATGTATGTAAAAATGATTCTTCTTTCTTCTTGCTATCCACATACATACAATAGCTTTGAGTCAATGTATTATTTATATTTTTTTTTTTTTTTTTTTTTTTTATTTTCCAAACTCTAATTGTTTGGGCATACGGTTCCCCTGACATGATCAGAGACCTTAAATTAGCAGAGTTAAATAAAATATTATTATGTACAAACTTAAAATTAGATAAAAATAATAAATAATAATACTAACTTAATGTTACTACAAGAAGCAAAAATTTAGGTGAAGACAAGTTTTACAAATTATACTACAAGAGAGTAAATAACAATAGAGATAACAAGTTAATAATAGAAAAGTAACAGATTAAGGAAATAGTAATTAGAAAATAGAATTGAGGAAAGCTAAAGTTAAGGAAAAATAAAGAGTTAAAGTGACATAAAAGGTATATACTAACTTAATATAGGCAACATATATTTTGCTCAATTTAAAATAATATAATAAACTATAGTCCCAAAAATATACATAGCTTACATTTTTTTTTTTTTTTCTTTCTTTTTTAAGTTTGTACGTAGTAGAGCTTATGGTAATAAAAACAAAAAAGAAGAAGAAGTCAGTAGCAGATAGTAAAAGTAATAGAATAAAATATAGAATTGATTGTGAGTGAATACATTGTTTACTCTGCTAATATTGATATAACTAATAGTTACAATTGTTATTATGTTGAAATGGGAGACAAAATATAGATTCGGTAATTACTTCGTTGTTAGTAGTGAATAGTTATAGAATAAGAATATTATAGAATATTATTTATATTAGAACATATCATTATTATCATCTCAGCTCATACATGTCCCACTGTTAGGCTCAAACCTCCTCTATAATGTGAGGGAAATTGACATAGTATACCACGTTATTCAGAAGTGTTGGTATATGGTTTTGTTTCGAATTTTTTTTCTCTTGCATAGATGTTATATGCGTTTTATATCCTTCAGTAGTCTTTTAGGATAACCCACGGGTAAGATAGTGCGTGGTGAATTGTATTCTTACTCTGTCAGTGTCACCAAACGAAAAAGCGATCTAGATAACACATGATCCTAATGTATTGTTTTTGTTGTCCAAAAACAACCTTCATATTATTTTAATAAAACCATAATAATATTTCTTTTTCTTTCTTTTCATTTCGTAATCGGGTTTTATAAATAATTAAGCATATTAAATGCTAAATTTCAGTAATTTAAATAACAAGGTTCTGTCATCGTTTAATACAATTCTAACTGTAAAGTTTTAAGTATTAAGCCTATAACAATGTGTAAACATTGTCGGGTAGATAGCATACCGTCACCTTAAGACGTAAATATGATACGAAGTGAAATTTGCATGTCCTACAATTAGTCACGGTGGTGTAGTGGCAGCACGATTGGGCCGGAATCCCAATAGGCGCGGGTTCGAATCCCGCTTGTGACATCATTTTTCATTTCGTAATCGGGTTTTATAAATTAATAAAACCAGTTTGAGGACACAAAGTTTGCATGGTTTAAACTCTATAACGTCCATGAGTAAAGCGTTTTAAAGATAACATTCTGAACTAAGGAAATAATAAAATCCGATTACGAGCGAAAAATGATTGTCACAAGTGGGATTCGAATCCACATCTATTGGAAATGCGTTCGAATCCGTCTTTAAGGAGACGTGTGCCATCTACGGAACGGATTCGCTCGTAATTGCGTTTTTATAAATAATCAATCAATTCGCTCGTAATTGCGTTGTTATAAATAATCAAGCACATTAAATGCTAAATTTCAATAATTTTTGAGGAAATAACTCTTGTATTGCGATGAGACTATACAAATACATAATTAACATACACAAATTGACATAGCCTCAGTACAACATTTGTTCTGCGTGGGAATCGAACCTGCTATACTTCGCACAATAGGACATTATCTTAACTACTAAACTATCTGTGCAATCAATGAGCTGAGATGATAATGACTCGATTGATTGCTAATCCAAATTCTGTCCATCTCCCTGTCTGTTATTAGGATGTATCTCATATACCATCATCGTTCATCATCATTACCCTGCTCTTATACCAATTACTTGAGGTCGACTCAATATGTCCTTTTTTCCACGCAATCCTTTCTGATGTCATCTCTGCGTTCACTCCCTTCCTATCCATATCATGCTTCACGTAATCCATCCATCTTATCTTCGATCTGCCCTTACCCTTAAAGACTTCAACATTCATACTTAAAACTTTTCTCACAACATTACTTTCATCACGTCTCATCACACGTCTATGTATCTGAATTATCTTATATACGGTAAAAGACTATTTAATATTTCATACCATATTTAAATTACCACTGTAAGAACAAATTTTCCTTTCAGTCCATATATGTTCCACTGTGGATACCGGCCTTTTCCAAGTAAGGGATACAAGCAGATCGAACCCACGTTTGTGAATCATTAAAAATAATTTTATTTCAAATGTGTAATACTCGCGTAAACATTTGAAATTATTACATATTAATTTTATAGATACTTATGACAGCTAACAATCACAGGTACCAGGATGTAGGTACCGGGGGAGACCGAGACTAACCTACCTAGACCAGATCGGTCATGTACTGAAGGAAGGTGGAGTCAACAGTCTCCGAAACCGGCGAGCGTGTATGAAGAGAATTATGAATGTTGAGGAAGCGAGTGAAGTATGCAAGGATAGAGTTCTCTGGCACTCTGTTCTCTCTGCCTACCCGGCAAGGGATATGGCGTGATGATATGTATGAATGTATATAACAATCATAGCAATTTGTAAGCAACTGATAATATAACAAGAATGCGAATTCAGCTTTTCAGTTATGTTAAATTCGTTTTTATTATTAAAAAGCCTGCTGCCTAAAACTTTATGATTTTTTAAAAAAATAAAAAAGATAGTATCCCGCACTAGAGAAGTAATCTTTATATTGCGGTAATTTAGAAACATATAATTAAGGAACACAAACACGTAGACTCAAAACAAACAGCTTATGGATCGCACAAATATTAATCTATGTGGGAATCGAACTGGTGACACTTGGCACGGTAGGTGTATATCTTAATTATTACGTCATTTGTGCAGTCAAATTTACAAGTACAAAAGAAAAACAATAAATTATCGTACTAAGTACAAAGTCCAGTATGGAATTCAAAGCCACATGTGTTGACACACTACGCCACTTTTACAGCAAATTTTATTATATCAAAATTAGAAGATAACTTTCTGCCGAATTTCGTCTCGAGCCTACTTTTTTATTGCCTGTGGTGGCTAACGAGCCAGAAGCATACCAGATAGTAATGATATTACTGCACATGGAACATAGCAATACCAAGGGCACAGCTAGGCCGCTGCCTCTCGAGAAGAATGTGTTCTTCTTATACCTCGTTTGAAGAAGGACATGGCATAGCGCTCGGGTAACAGAGCAGCAGATAGTTCATTCCAGATCCTACACGTTTGTGGAAAAATGATGACTGAAAACGTACAGTTGAGAACCGCTTCTAGGGGAAATAAATGAACCCTGCTAGGTTGTCGAGTGGTAAGGTATTAAAAAATGCACTCTTCATTCTTCAGAGCACTCCCCGTGACACACGCACGCCTTCGAACAGCACGTCTATGCAGCGAGGCCACTAGATCTAGCTAATATTTACATGTGTCTGCCCATTTATTTTTTTTTTATTTTTTTTTTCGCGGTGGGCTATGGACGTCGCACCCCGCCAAATCGGTCCGGGGTGACGGAAGAGGCGGCGCGCAACCCCATTGACCCACCCTGCAAGCACCTCTTCTTCGCCGTGCGAGCCACCGGTACCCGTTCTTTGTCTTCGGTGGCCCGCTCAGCGGTATGCCTTCTTGGGCTCCTCTCCTGTCGACGCCCTGACAGCTTTCGCCGTCGAGGCGTCGTCCTCACGCGGTGGCCTCACGTCGGGTGGCCGGACAATTCCCCGGTTCGATCACCCGAAGACTCGGTTAGGGCGGCATCAGGCGCAGGTACTCGCGCCTGCGCCGCCCCGGCCGCGGGCGGCGGCCCGGGTCACGGGCATCTTCCCGGGCCCGTTCCGCCGCCTCCTTCTGCGAGATGACAGCCTCGTAGAAGGCGGCGACCACGCCCCAATTCCTGACGCTGTCGACCATCGCTCGCGCAACAGCCAGCAGCGTCAGGTCGGCACCGATGACAGCGACGAGGTCACGGCGCTGCCCGTCCCAGCCCGAACATACCTCGAGCGTATGTTGCGCCGTGACATGTGTCTGCCCAGGGATGCATTATCTTGGCGGGAAGTGGCTTAACAACACGCCCAGCTTTTTGCTTGCCAACAAAGCTAAATTAGCTTTGTTTTCCAAATTTTTTAAGTGGAGTTTACTGAACAGTTCGATACCAAGTATTCCAATACTATAGAAAATTTGTATAGTTATTACTTGGAACCGAAGCGCCATGATAAACGGGTCTTGCAGTGAACCCACTAACTTGTATTTGTGCGTTTCCATTCACCCCATTCTGAGGCCCGAGCCAGAGAGAAAGAAAGAAAGAAAGAAAAGTATTTATTTTGTGCCACATAGGAGAGACGTTAGAAACACACAGAAAAACAAAAATAAACCTTACAATAAATGAAAACACATAAAATCTATAAACTAAATAAGGAGAACATCATAATAATTACATCGAGTGAACGTCTCAGCTGCGGCAGAAATAAGGATAATTGCTCAGCATTTGTTGTGATATCAATGTAACACCACAACGCCGATTTTCAGCAATGTCCTTTTTTTTTGAGAGCGCACAACTTCAAAAAAAAATTGAGACCGTATTCCTATAACATACTCTTGTCATACCTATATATATCCTGTCTTTTATATATAGGATATATAATATCGTATATATCCTGTAATATACTCCGAGGGACATTTTAATGCTCGATGTGTCGCTCATCAACCATGCTTTCATCTGTAAAGCAACGTATGCTCTGTACAGAAAAGATAAACAAAGTCGGGAAGAGCACCGAGCTCTATGGTACTTTATCTATTAAATGCTTATCTATACATTGTTTGAACATGCAAGTCTACCCATCATCATCAATAAATATCAACATTAACAATATTCATAACATATGAATCACCATTTTTATTATGTCAGCAGTTGCCATGACCACTGCTGCGTTTTGATCAAACTGAATTGCCAAATCATTTATTATTGCACTCGGAGTCACTTCCATTTATGCAATTTTAACGTTTTACTTTAATGCAAAACAACCACCATCAAATGGAACGCGACCACCACTGATAAATACCTGCTAGAAATTCAACAGATTTGTTTATTTTTTTAATTATATATATTTTGACGTGATTACGTCTTACTAATCGATGAACACCGCCTGCACGCACAAAAGCACACAGCGTTTTATCAAAAAGAAAATATAATTTTCAACTTCTTTTTTTTTATACAATATAATGATAATTCAGTGATAATAATTTAATTTAATTCATAAAGAGTATGCAATTTTTCATCAATAGTTTTCTTATGTAACGTACATCACTTAATCACGTAAAATTATATCCGTAAATCAACTTTACCGACAACTGCTTTAACGGGTCCTCCCGTGACCATGATCAAGGTAAAGTGTTTGAAACGTCTGGAAATTAAAAATCAAAAACTAACGCGATAGAATCCGTAAAAGTAGTTTTTTTTTTTCAAATGTACTTGCAACATCAAAGACCTTTACAGATTACCATATCTTTTTTATACAATGTTTATAATTATTACACAGAATCACAAAAAAGTGATATGTGCTGGGTGTTTGACAAAGATTTTTCGACGTATTTTTTACCGCTGAATACGAATCTGGGAAAACCAAAATTGGGGGTCAAACTGCAATAAACGGAGAAAAACAAAAAAAAAATTCAATAATAATTATTAAATCATAGATTGTATCGATTTATTGGAGTTTGACCCACAATTTTGACTTCAGATTCAGCGATAAAAAATACGTCGAAAAGTCTTTGTCGAACACTTAGCATAGACCACTTTTTTGTGGACCTGTGTTATTATCAGTGATCGGAGTAGGTATATTGAATTAGGGTCAATAATCTGAAACGTATATATTAATATGGGTATTCCTCCGGCATATTATTTTTTTGCCGGAATTTTACAATGTATAATATAATATATATACCATATGACCAATAGTATCTTCTTAATAATTTATCGCCATCCCACTGCAAATTAATTTTTTTGGGGTTCCGTACCCAAAGGTTGAAAACGGGACACTATTGCTAAGACTCCGCTGTATGTCTGTCACTCACTGAGCTTTTTCTTTCGAACATTAGCAGGTGCACAATTCTATTTTTCAAAAAGAGTTTATAACTATGGCCGATATAAGAACATACAATAAAAATCAAAAAGTTAAAAATTACCGATTCCATACAAGAAACATTTTTTGCATATTTGTTTGTTTTAGCTCTATCATAAAAACGGTAACAGATAGAAGCTTCAAACTTGGTATGATTTTAGTATATACCGAGTAAAACAAATACCCAAACTAGTATAAACGTGAATTGGACTGAAAATATTTTACTCACAAAAGACGCGGTTAAATTTCTGTCTTACTCTTAATCTGTGCCCTCAACATGACTCAGTGACCAATCAGAACACAGGATTGTAGATAGTGCACAAACCGGTTACGAAAACAATGCATACCGCGACGCGGGGGGGTAGCCCCGTAGGTAGCTAGCTCACTCGTTTACTTTGATTCGTAGAGTGCGCATCTTTGTTATTGTGTTGTAAAAACGTTACTTGACCCTGGTTTGTGTACTGATTCCTGGATTCTGCTCTAAACGACGATTTGGCTGGACTACATGGATTCTGGATACTGCTCTAAACGACGATTTGGCTGGACTATACGGAGTTGCATCTTTCACTCTGGATTTGAATATTGAATATATTCAAATCCACACCAATCTTTTTATGTTCTGGTTAGTCATTTTTCATTTACTAGTATATAGTCTTACATTTGCTTGCTTGTGCCCTTTTTCAATTGAGTGACGTTACATTAAAAAAGTAAAAGAACTATTAACGTAGATGTCAGTTTTGTAATGTTCACGTCATGAAGTTTTTGTTTTAGGTCACATACGAGGTTACATCTCTTCAACATGGCAAACGTCAAGGCTGAGACGGTAGAAAAATGGATATCCGATCATTCTGAGTTAATTTATGATCACGCTAGTGCTACAATGTACTGCACAAAGTGTGAGAGCCATTTGATAGCTCGAAATAAAGGCAACGTGAAAAAACATATTGAAGGCGCTGTGCACCAGGGAACGTATAAGCAGCCACAGGAGGAGTTTTACTTCGATCTTATCAAATTTTTGACTTTGTGCAATATTCCATGGTCTCAGATGAGAAATACTGCTTTTCAAGATTTATTTCAGAAATATATGTGTAGTACCTGTTGTTGTGCGTGTGCTAATCGTAAACTACCCGATGAATCACAGTTAAGGAAAGGTTATTTGGATAAATTTTACAAGAATAAACTAGATTTCATTCGACGAAGTAATAAAAATGAGAAACTTTGGATTTCGTTAGATGAAACTACAGACTTTTTAGGTCGATATGTAGTGAATTTTCTAATAAAACCATTAGATCCCATTAATTTCAATCGACCTTATTTAATAGCATATAAGGTGCTAACTGTGATTAATGGATAAACAATTACGCAATTCGTAATAGAGTGCTTAGAAAATTTATGGGAAAATTCATTCGAAACTAGAGCTAGCAACGTTCTTGTGCTCTGCACTGATGCTGTAGCGTACATGTTAGCTGCAGGACGAAATTTAAAAAGTTATTTGCCAGAAATGAAGCATGTCACATGTTTGGCGCACGCTTTGCACCGTGTATCGGAACAAATTAGATCAGAATATAACGGTATTGACATCATAATTGCTAATGTAAAAAAAATGTTTTTGAAAGCACCAAGCAGAGTTAAAATTTTAAAAGAAAAATACCCAGATTTGCCGATGCCTCCCCAACCAATCGTTACCAGGTGGGGTACTTGGTTAGAGGCAGCATCCTACTACGCTCAAAACTTCGAGAAAATTAAAGATGTTTTATCTTGTTTGAGCAGCTCTGATGCTGTTTCTATTCGAAACGCGAAAAATATTTTTGAAAAAGAAAATTTAAAAAATGATTTAAATTACATAAAAGACAATTACTGTATAATAAAACATTCCTTAAAAGCATTGCAAAAACACAATTTATCACTGGCGGAGTCACTTTTGCATTTTGACCAAGTTAGAGCTGCTATTAATGAGTGCAATTCCGAAAATATAAAAAATAAAATAGAATATGTTATGGAGCGTAACCCAGATTTAGACACACTTAGAGAATATAGTGAGGCAATTGAAAAAAATGAAGCAAGTAATTTAATACCGTTTTTTAAATTTGCGCCTTTAACATCTTGTGATGTGGAACGGTCATTTTCTACCCATAAATGGATTCTAGAAGTGAAAAGAAATAGATTGAAACCAGAAAACATAGAAAAACTTATGACTATTTATTTTAATTGTGGAGCTCAAAATTACACAGATGTAGAAACTGAAATGCATGCTGATTAAAATATGTTTATATTGTATCTAAATTGAATGTAAATAATTTTGTGTTAACAATAAACGATATTTATTTAAATCTATATTGTTTTTTTTATACCTATACAGTCTAAATGGGCATTACAATAGGGATATCAGGTAGCACCAAGTACTTACAATGACAAAACAAATAAGTCCAAAGTCGATGGGTTTATAGTATTTAGTTAAGGTGGTACCAGGTGGTAGATTCCTGTACTGGGCCGTCTAGGTGGGTACCACCGATTTGCCAGACATTTCTTCCTAAAATGGGAGTGTGTTCAACACTTCTATATTTCGGGGAAAGGGCATTGAAGCTAATGCAATTACTGGGTATATCAGACCTAATAAATAACTGTCGTCTCGGTGTAGCGGACGCTGGGCAGTGCCAGACAGAACTATTTAGTTACTGATTGGCACTGCATCTGTCCATAGACAGACGTGACGCTTACCATCAGGCGAGCGATCTGCTCGTCCCGTTACACATTAACATAGAAAAAAAAGTTCCAATGGTTTTCTTCCGGCTCCACAAACAGAACAGCTCCATGGTACCATGTTATTGTATTTTCACCGAAGGTACACAAGATTTGAGCCCATACGGACACATAGAGGAGTGATTCTAACTTAGCTTCCAAAATTAGTGTCGAACACGTATACAAACATTACAAGTTAAATAAAAGCTTTTGAAATCTGTTTAATGCAATCTATTAAAAAAAACAAATTATATTAATTGTTTGAATTTGTAGACAATACTTCAGTGATTCCGGAAGTACCGGAATGACGTTCCGGAAAAATGGCGTATCCATGTTAATCTTTACATGAACATTACCGACGCAAGTAGCAAAACTCAATATACCTACTCCGATCACTGGTTATTATATGATGCATTTTGAACCGTGATATAATATAAATTCTCGATTATAACACAATAAACTGGAAAGATCGAACTAACGGCCCTTGATATTCCTACGTAAAATCATCATTGTCCTCTTATCCCAATTACTTGGGGTCGATACAATATGTACCTTTGTTTCATAGTACGTATTGTTAAAGTTATTTGCAATAGTTTTATGACCGGCGGCCTGCCAGACGTCAACCCTCCTTGGAACTGTAATTGTTGACCAAACGGCATCAGATGGTGTTGGCCCAGGTCATTATAGTCATCTTTTACGACATCCACGAGCAAAGTAGAGGTTGGTAGTATTCGCAGCCGCTACCACACAGCTTAATGCTATGATGCACTTCGAACCATGATATAATATAAATTCTCAATTATAACACAATAAACTGGATAAGATCTAACTAACGGCCCTCGATATTCATACGTAAAATATGACTAATTAAAATGAATACTCTTTCAGTTTAATCAACAACATTTGTTGTCATATACTTAATAACCAATCAAAGTTTTCCCTGTTCCTATGAAGTAAACTTCATTTACGTAATAATATATCAATATTGTGGTTAATATATGCATAAAATTATATTACGTTGTACAATATTGACGTCAATGTGGACAAAATACGAGTCTACTGTTTCATCTTACAGCGGTTACGCACTACGTCCGATCCGAACCCGTGAAAATATGGATCTAGAAAACTCGGACCGAATTCGGATATTACTTACGCATTTGTCCGATCCAAACCCGTGAAAATATGGGTTTAGAAAACTCGGACCTAATCACATCATTTTACGCGGAGCCACAGCAGAGTGTTCGTCGTTGATCATGAGACCTTTAAATCGACGTCAACTTCTGGCTATATAAAAATACTATTGTAAAAATTTTCTCCGTCATGGAGATTCTAGAATGATGGAAAAAAATCGGATGTCGGAGATCGGACGTAGTGCGTAAATTACCATAGAAATAGTTCTACGGCTACGACGGACCATATTTTCACGGGTTCGGATCGGATTCGGATCGGATGTAGTGTGGAACCGGTCTTAGCTCATAAGACTCATTACTAAGCTTGAACCTCGTTTACAGTAGGAAGGAAATTGATATATTATACCACGCTGACTAGTTAGTTTGGTTTAGAGTTTTATTTTGTGTTTTCCTTCACTTAAATTCGATCAAATATTTAGATGTATACTTTAAATAAATCAATCACCATCATCATCATCACAGCCCATATACTAGACATGTGTAAGTAATGCGAGTGATGTATCACACGTAATATTACCCGACCGCGTATTGTCATATTACACATTACGCAACTAAACATCACATCACATTAAACATCACACATCACATTAAACATCACACATCACATTAAACATGACGCGAACACCCGTGTACTGTTCTGCATTTCTGCAATGTTCGGTGTCTGGCAATTCAATATTTATTTTGAGCTTTATTTTCAGAGCGTTAAGGCTTATATTTTTGCTTGACGCCACCCACCGTATATATATAGAGCGCTATCGCATTACGCATCACACATGACATGAAATTACTCGGCACGAAATGTAATGCCATATCGCATCACTTCGCGTAGTACTGTTTCGCGCATGTCTACCATATACGTCCCACTGTTGGGCTCAGGCCTCCTCCATAAAAGGAAGTTAATTAAGTTAACCTACTATACCGTGCTGGTCAGACGTGTTGGTTTAGGGTCTTGTTTCTAGTTTTCCTTCTCTTGCATAGATTTTATATGCATTTTATATCCTTTAGTCGTCTCTTACGATCACCCACGGGTAAGATAGGGGGTGGTGAATTGTATTCTTACTCCATCACTACACGGATAATATGTCCGATCTTGATGGTTAATTGATAAATTATTTCAATTATTGATTATCGAATATTAGCACTTTCTCTGCTTGTCTATATATCCTGGCAGTTAGCTGATGTTATAAGGGGTAACTTAGGCTACTTTTATTTTATAAATAAAATGGGGTTCCGCAAAAACTTTGTTACATACAAGAAAAGTTTAGGTGCTTCAATTAAAGATTTTAACTTAGTAATGGACAATAAACAAGATGAAAATTACGAAAAACTGTAATATTTCTATAATATATGAAAAATAATTATTAAAAAATAAACAAGTTCTAAGTATTAACTTAGAACTTTTTTTATATATTAATAACTATTATATGATTGAAATAAAATTATATTCAAATTCATTTATTATGTATAAACCCTTTTTTTTTTTTTTTTTTTATTGGTGGGCTATGGGTGCGTCTCGCCCCGCCAAATCGGTCCGGGGTGACGAAGAAGGCGGCGCGTGATCCCATAGACCCACCGTAAAATCCTCTCTCTTCGCCGTGCGAGCGGACCACCGGTACCCGATCTTTGTCTTCGGTGGATTATGTATAAACCCTGCGAGGGCACTTACATATTGTCAGTTTTAACATTTTAAATTAATACAATAACTATTACTGGATTGGAATGTAATCGCTACTGAGAAGATCCGGCAAGAAACTAGTGGGTTTGCCTATTATTATTATTTGTTTACTGACTTTTTTATAAGAAATAGTACATATTTAGTAATAATTAGCTCCAGTGTGCCATCCATCGAAACAAGATATAATGTTGACTGCACAGATGGCGTAGTGGTTAAGATACCGACCTTCCGTGCCAGTGCCGTGGGTTCGATTCCTGCGCAGGTCAACACTTTGTGCGATCCACTAAGTGTTGTTCTGAGTCTGGGTGTAATTTGTCTGCGTTAATTGCATGTTTGTAAAGTCCCCCGCAATACAAGGATTATTTCCTTAGTGCGGGGTGGTGTCTTTAAAAAAAAAAAAAAAAAAAGATATAATGTAAAATTTAAATAAAATGTAAAAGATTATGGCTGAACCATGCATTAAAATGCAGTCACTTTGTTCCTTAAATAAAGAGAGAAGTCGACGACTAAATTGAATGACTTTTTTATTCATTAGATTGTCATTATGTGGATAACATTTAATTTAATCTTTAAAGCCACGCATTAAGACATAGTCCATGTGGTGACGGAGTAAGAATACAATTCCCCATCCCCTATCTTACCCGTGGGTGATCGTACGAGACGACTAAGGGATATAAAACGCATAATAACATCTCTATGCAAGAGAAGGAAAACTCGAAACAAAATCCTTTACCAACACGTCTGATCAGCGTGGTATAGTAGGTTAATTTCCTTCCTATTACGGAGGAGGCCCAAGCTCAACAGTGGGACATATATAATCATCACAATGATTAAGACATAAATTACTGGGTTGCAGGTAGTTTCACAAATATACAATCCACGGACACATAATACATGTACAATCATTCAGAATAATCATTTCTAGTTCATCATCTCAGCTTATATATGTCCCACTGCTGGGCTAGAGCCTCCTCCATAATGGGAAAGAAATTCACCTACCATACTGGTCAAACATGTTGAAATATTTTTGAGTTTCCTTCTATTCCGTAGATGTTATATGCGTTTTATAGCACTTAATCGTCTCTTACGATCACCCACGTGTAAGTTGGAGGTGATGAATTGTTTTACTCCGTCACCACACAGAAAAGTTTCTAGTTCACACAACGTACATCCTTGTACGGATTGAATCCACAACACTCGGTGGAACACTCCGTAACTTAACCTACTCAACCATCTTTGTAGTCAAGATCGCAAAACAATTCATCTGTATAAGGTGACCAACTTTCTGAGAATTAAATACGGGACATTTCGATTGAATGCGAAGTATGAAGTATTTGTTAACGAAGTTGGTTATGTTTAATGGACTTTTATATATTTTTCTTGAAAAAAAAACATATTAAAAAATATTTTTATTTTAAACAATATTTAACCTTAAACTTCATTAACTTAAATTTCACAATAAACACAGATCATCATTCTCTCTTATCTCAATTATTTGGGGTCGACGCAATATGTGTGTACAGTATTACAAAAGTTATGTGCAATTTTTTTATGTTTTATGGCAATAGTTTTATGACCAGCCGCCTGCCTGACATCATTCCTCCTTGGGAATGTAATTGTTGACCAAACGACATCGGGTGGAGTTGGCCCAGGTCTATATAAAGTTCTTAGTCGTCTTTCACGACATCCACGAGTAAAGTAAGGGTACAAGTAGTATTAGTAACCGCTACAACACAATGACTATTGCTTCACTATTACCTCTATGAACATAGATATACACCTTAATATAGACAACTAAGAGCCTTATATCAATCCTTGGGCAACTATACCTAATATCATCTTACATTATATTATTAATTACATTTCCAAAAAGGGTTGACGTTAAACAAGCGACCGGTTACAAAACTATTGCCAAAAACTTTTGCAATATATATCATGGAAAAAGCGTATATATTATGTCGACTTCAATGATTGAGATATGAGCAGGATAATGAATGACGATAGTCACTTAGAGAAAGAAAGAATTTGATTCTTTAAACCTCACACATTAATTTAAAGACCAGCGAAAGAAATAAAAATTAGCTAAAAACACATGAGTTTAAAATGCGCAAGGCGAAAATATGGAGCTCGTCTCGTTTAGAGCAGGTCGCGTAGCGTATGAGGGGAGCAATGGTTGCTCCAGTAATTAACCCATGATCAGGTTACGCTTATGGTATCTTTTTAGCCATAATCATTTACATTATCATCTCAGCATTTACACATATATAGTTTTATTTCGAGCTTTTCTTCTCTTGCACAGATGCTATATGCAAATTATATCCCTTAATC
This sequence comes from Lymantria monacha, assembly GCA_905163515.2. Classification (NCBI taxonomy): domain Eukaryota; kingdom Metazoa; phylum Arthropoda; class Insecta; order Lepidoptera; family Erebidae; genus Lymantria; species Lymantria monacha. Next base: position 3,052,313 of record LR991107.1, on the reverse strand, counting down.
GTCTTTTACGGCACGAGTAGTAAATTTTAGTGTATTGTAATAAAATAGCGAGAGAGTAGTAAGTTGTATTCTTACTCCGTCACACGGAGAACATACTTTTACATTATATTTTGGCAAAATTATTACATAGTTCGAAACAGATACCAGTGGAGCTAGCACTTGCTAAATATATTATTATAGAGTTCCTCATAACAATAAATCACTTAAAAATAAAATAAGAAAGCTGCTGAGTTTGTTCCTGGATTTTCCAATGGCAGTCGCTTTACGATTTGGTGGTATTAATGAATTAATTTAAGGTTGAAATGTAAACCTGACGATATGTAAGTACCCCTACAGGGTTTACAGATATTAAATTTTAAATTTAAGTATGACATAAACACGCGGGATTATATCTATGGTCGCGGGACGGTCCCGTAGAATACAAGAGGGTTGGTCACCTTAGTGTACGTTCGGACACAAGTGGATATGTTTACCGATTACTAATATAATATAGAAATAATATTTCGTTGTGTATGATGTTAAATATCCTTCATCGATTCGTAGCCTCACGCTAGAAGTCTATGAAAGGTACCCATGTTAAAACTATTCAAGTTTTAATTCCTAATTAAAGTCTCTCAGAGAAAGAAAGAAAGAAAGAAAGAAGAGAAATTCAGGCAAAACGCCTGAATTTCCAACTTACTGTTTAACAGGCTCTTTATTTTCTAATGTATCTATATGTATATATGTATGTATGCTAAAAACAAACAAATGTTATAAAATATCGATTTAAATTCAATTTTGTGTGTGATTGTTTAAAATATCAATTAATATATGAATTTTTCGTTATTAGAAATTCAATTAAAAGCTTCGACGATGACTTGATTTCATTTAAAAACAAAATTAACGGAATAAATATTCGATACTACCAACAATCATCATCATCATCACAGCCCATACAGGTCCCACTGTTGGGCTCGGAGCTCCTCCGTAATGGGAGGGTAATTAACCTACTATACCATGCTGATCAGACGTGTTGGTACAGAGTTTTGTTTCGAGTGTTCCTTCTCTTACATAGATGTTATATGCGTTTTATATCTCTTAGACGTCTCTTACGATTACCCACATGTAAGATGGCACAGTGGTGAATTGTATTCTTACTCTGTCACCACGCGGATACTACCTACAATACTTATTATTAATAGCTGATTTCAGATATTAAAAGAATGCATTTTATTCATTAGTTTAGTAAATTAACTAGATATTTAACTGATGCAAATATAGACCAACCTTTATTTGTATAATGTTGGGTGTTAAATAAATTAAGAACGCATCGAAGAGAAATTCTTGCTACGGTATTTTTTTTTCACGTTGAAACTGACAAGTGGAGTGATTGGAAGGCAAAGGCACCAATCTCAGTGAGCCAATTAACAAGCCAAAGAGTATCGATTGGCGCACTTTAGGGTACCGCATACGGCTCATAAATATGTAGTCCGCACACGGAACCCGTATTGTTAACTGGGGAACGATTTATGGGCGTCTTCAGACCTCGATGAGGAATATTAAACGGTTCACACTAAAACAAAAGGATTCCCCCACACATGGAGTATAGTTTCTATGTAAGGTAAATAAGTATTTGAAATAAAATTTGTTTAAACGTGGGACTCTTTTGAAAGATATACGGAAACGTAAATATATTTATAACTAAAATATTTAGCGCAATGACAAAATATTATTTTATTCATAATCATCTTCATAGCTCAAATATGTCCCACTGCTGGGCTCCTCTACTCTCACCACTAATTCTTGGCTTTTGGGTTAATAGTCCTCTGCTTTTTTTTTACTTTGTTGTTAACCTCAGACGGCTATGACAACTTTACCCGGACTGTGGGTGAGCGCTGAGGGCTCTCAACCCGAAGTCCTCTGCTCTCACCACTAGTCTATGTAAAAACAGTAGAATCATCTGAGACAATATTAAAAAAAAACAAATGTCGCACGACACTTGCAAGTTGTCTTTCGAGGCGAGCGGACGTGTGACAACTTTATGACCTATGCGTGCAATCACTGTAATGTATATATTACTTATAGTCTTTACAAGCATACCGTGTAACATTAGGGCCTATATCGTAAATAGTACATACATTTCCATGGAATATGCTGCTGTCCACTCCCTCAGTAATTCAATATTTTTATTTGCAATTTCCAGTCCGTACTGGTGAACATAATGATTTCTAATGTTTACGCGCGTATTACACATTTGAAATAAAACTAGTTTTACGGATTCTATCGCGTTTGTATTTGATTTTTAATTCCCCAACGTTTCGAACACTTTACAGCGAACCTTCTTCCATGGTGCTCCTGTTGGGCGGGCCGCCGAAAACAAAGACCTTGTTCCGGTGGCCCGCTTGCACGGCGTGGAGAGGTACATGTAGTGTGGGTCCATGGGGTTGCGCGCCGCTTCTTCTGTCGCCCCGGACGGAATTAGCAGAGTGTGACCACGCCAAAGTCCGTAGCCAAAAAAAAAAGTTGTGCTGCCGTGACCATGGATGCTGTAAGGTGTTCTAAACGAAGCGTTCATGGTTACAAGCGTACTAAATCCTCCCGTGACCATGTCCATGAACGCTATAAAGTATTCGAATCGTCATGAAATTAAAAATCAAATACAAACGCGATAGAATCCGTGAAAATAGTTTTATTTCAAACTCTATCAATATCTATAATAATAAAGGCTGTAAATGTGATGTTATTTAAAAATGATTTTGATAACTTCTATTTTATATAGTAAAACAGAATTTCTTAATTTCGTTATAGTTCATTGAAATTATCTCGACTCGAATTCATATTTAAAATTATTTATTATGCATAACTTCTGCAGTACTACTGGCATATTGACAATTTTACATATTACCATAATCCAGTAAACTATCAAAGGATCGCAACGCGACTACTGCCGAGAAGATCCGACAAGAAATTCAAGAACCTTCTTTAATTTTTTAAAAACTTATTTTATTTAATATATATAATATACAACACTTTTAGTAAGTAGTTGCTTGTAATTGTCTTCGAATCCGGATAAAATATAATTCGCTGACCTGGGCGGTTGGGCGTAGTGTGGACCGGACCATTGCCTGTGTTGAAAAAAGGAGCCGTAGGCATATAATATGTTAATATTCTTGCCCTGGAAGAGGGCAGCGCTCAACAGTGGGACATATGGGCTGAGAAGATTTGTTCTTACATTAATAATATAAATACATAGATATGCTGTGAAATTTTCAACCATCTTTTACAATTTATGAGATTTACCCTACTACCTACTAGCAGACAAAGCGATGGGCAGACTTAGAATTAGTAATCAATCGAGTCATCATCATCATCTCAGCTAATTGACTGCAATGGTGAAGTAGTAGTTAAGATACCAATCTAATGTGTCAAGTGTCTTCGATTCGATTCCCACGCAGGACAATGCAAATTGTTGTTCCATTTACGAACATTTCCATCTACAATATACGGACACAAATTACACTTAGCCTCACTAGGTTTAATTCGTATCCGTAAATTGTATGTTTTTAAAATCGTCACGTCCCACTGTTGGACTCGAGCCTCCCCCACAATGGAATGGTAATTGACATACTGTACCTCACCACGATAGTCAGACAAGGTGCGATGGTCAAACTATAGTGTTTTCTTTCGAGATACCTCTCTCTTGTAAAGATATCTGCTTACATCCTCTAGTCGTCTTTTATGATCACTCACAGAGAAAAAAACAATGGCAAACATTAGATTATTATTTCATCGCCATTTAAACAAATCCTTCGAATTACAGGACTGTAAAAATAATTTGTCCTTTCTTATGAAACCGAATTCACTCACCAATCTTGGTGTCATCATTTTTATTACTAACTTGACTGACTCATACCTATCTTCACTAACTATGCCTATATTATAGGCAACACCTAAAAGAATATAAATGATTCGTAATGTATAAATGACACATAATTTAATTTAAATATTATTTTGTTTCTTATGTTCATTATTTTATTTACCGTGACATTTATATCGTCTTACAAAAGAAGTGCCATAAAAGTATCCGACCAAAGAAACATATCTAACATATTTAATTGTTCAATGGTGGCAGTGATAAAAAATAACAAAATAAAATAAATTAAAGTTAATATTTTGTAACAACCTGGTTATAATGTTTACATTTTAAACAAAAGAAATCATACGGCATTCCGCATGATAATGATTGGCTAACGTAATTACGTTAATCAATCACAGCTACGAAGTCCACGTGGACTGCTATTCCAAAGCGTACCTACGCCTAGGTAGTACCTACACAGTACGTAGGTCATGCCGAGTAAGTAGCCTACCGCTCGCTACATGCTGTTCTCTTATCTACTATTTTAATTAGTAATTATTTATAATAATTTTTAGTAAACAATATTCCAGTAAATATTTTTTTAACCTTTTAATTGTACGATTGAATAGTAGATACTGGATACGTTAACTGAACTGCTTTTGTAAGACGACATAAATGTCACCGTGTATACTCGTACAAGCAGCGAACCTCCCGCACTTTAGTTTCGGTCGCTCTGACGCCGTATTTTAAATCTATCATAGCTCTTAAAATATTCATATTAATGGAATACTGTAGAGAGCAATTTTGATCTATAATGAATACACACATACAATGTTTTTAATATGATAAAAAATTATACTGTATTGTTTAAAATACATACATACATACCATCACGCCATGTGTGTGTAGGCAGAGAGAGCAGTGCCAGAGAATCTATCCTTGCATACTTCACTCGCTTCCTCAACATTCATAATTCTCTTCATACACGCTCGCCGGTTTCGGAGACTATTTAAAAATACTTTGTTTAAAATAACTTTGTAAAAACCCAATATTATTTAATAATATGTAAAAGATAAAATATGGTTACTGCGGATTATTTTTAAGAGATAGATACATCATAATATACATACAATCATAACATAGATTTGCGGACGTTTTTTTTTAAATATTTTTAAGATGTACAATTTCGTAGTACATCATTTTGATCTACATCGTAAATCCAGCATTAGCTATGTAAGCGTACAAATATATTTACGACATCAGATTGCAAATCTTTTGAATTCTCGTCTTTTCTCTATTATAATATGCATGTATTTCCGTGTGGTGACAAAGTAAGAATACAATTCATCACCCCCTATCTCATCCGTGGGTGAACGTACAAGAAGACTAAGGGATATAAAACACAGATAACTTCCATGCAAGAGAAGGAAAACTCGAAACAAAACCCTATACCAACACGTCTGAACAGCGTGGTGTAGTAGGTTAATTTTCCTCCCATTATGGAGGAGGCTCGAGCCCAACAGTGGGACATATATGAGCTGAGATGATGATGATGAATTGTTTTCTTTAACTTCAAAAAGAAATTGATTTAATCATAGTTTCATATTTTATTATACATATATAAAATATCTTTAACTGACTGATAGGGATTACCAACTAAAAATCAGCGCTGGCAACCTCAACATCTAGTTTGTGTTGAGCTGGTTGCCATTCAAAACATATCTTTTATTCTTTATAATCATCAACATACAGCTCTCATCCCAATTATTTGGGTCGACACAATATGTTCTCTACTTCCATCGTACATATTGCAAAAGTTATTGGCAATAGTTTTATGACCGACCGCCTGATGTCAACCTCCTTTTTTTTTTTGCGGCGGGCTATGTACGTGGTCGCGCCGCCCCGCCAAATTAGTCCGGGGCGACTGAAGAAGCGGCGCGCAACCCCATAGACCCACCCTACAAACACCTCTCTTAGCCGTGCGAGCAGGCCACCGGTACCCGATCTTTGTCTTCGGTGGCGACGTCAACCCTCCTTAGGAACATAATTATTGACTAAACGGCATCATATAGAGATAGCCCAAATCAATATAAAGTTCTTCGTAGTCTTTTACGACATCCACGAGCAAAGTCAGGGTTGGTAGTATTCGTAGCCGCTACCATACACAGCAATCTTTTTTAGTTCTTTTATGTCCATTATTTAACTGTGTCTTGTCGCTGAAATAAAATTATTACTTTATTTTCTTTCTTTCAACTTTGAACGTACGTGTCATTGTCATATCCATATGACTACGTATTAAGATTATGTACAATCTGTGAGAAAATGTAAGTATTAATTAGCCAAACTTTTTCATTGGGCATCTAAAAGTTGGCTACCGTTAAGGAACTGACCACAGGACAATGAACTGACCAAACGACTATGAAAATTTGATTGGCACCTTCTGTGACTAAAGGGTTTACAAAGAAGCGACTACTTATTCATCATCATCATCATCTCAGCTCATATATGTCCCACTGTTGGGCTCGAGCCTCCTCCGTAATGGAAGAGAAATTGACCTACTATACCACGCTGGTAAGACGTGTTGCTATAGGGTTTTGTTTCGAGTTTTCCTTCTGTGGTATAGATGTTATATGCGTTTTATATCCCTTTTTACTTGGTACTGGAACCGAATCGACTTCTATAGCCAGTACAACACCAACAATTTTCTGGAAAACATAACACCAACTGCAACCGCCAATCCATTTACCAAGTGTGGTGATCGTAGCATTATCTCCTATAGAAGCGTACGTAAAGTGGACGGTGATAGATGGACGAAAGGATGAAGATTCTATCTAAAAGTTAGAGGCCATTGGTGAATATTTTTTTTTATATAGCTACTTTATTTATCTTCGGATATGATGTCATCATTAAAGCATATATATGTCCCACTTTTGAGCTTGACCCTCCATCAAAACAGGAGCTAAATTGATCTACATATTCTGCGCTGGTCAGAAGTGTTGGTATAGAGTTTTATTTCGAGTTTGCCTTCTTTTGCGTAGATATTATCAACAAGGTATGCCCCTTAGTCCTATTTTACGACACCCATGAGCAAGAAAAGGGGGGTTACAATGCAAACAAGTTGAATAAAAGTATTTGACTGCACAGTTGCATTTTGGTCTAAATATTGTCCGAACCAACTATTGTGTTCAATTCCCGTGTGAGACAATTGTTCAAATATAAGGCGTAATTTATGTCCGTCATTACGAATGTCTTAGTCTTAATACTAGTAGCGTTGGTACACTACTAATGTGATGAGCTGTCGCGTTTGAATCCCGAATCGGACAAAAACATATTAGGCTTTTCTATAGATATCCATGTTTATATCAAGAAGTTTTATCACTGGGCAATAAAGATAGACTATTTTACGTGGGATTAGGGAATGTATGGAGAAAGGGAATAATCTTCTTTTTTTTTTCATTTAGTTCGAGTTAACGAGTTTAATTTATAGTATAAAATTATTTTCTAGCGGGAACTTGTGGAGTATAGTGTTATAATATTTGAAAATTATATGTCTAACAATTAACAATTGTTAAAAATAATCGGGCTGACTGATCTGGACTGATAATGACATAATAATAAACAAAATATGGACCAAACGACACAGATGAAAACTTCATCAAGATGAAGTTATATACAATAATACGATCTACGTAATTCAAAAATCCGACGCCCACGGCACGTCATGACGACGACGATATCACACTCGCTCAATTAGCAACTAGCCCGTTCATTCAAAAAGGACACAGTGTCCACTATGCCTCCACTCACCCGCCCTAACCAACTGCCAGCGTTCGAGGACGAAGAAAAGTCTGAATGCTTGGCAGCTAGCCTTGAGCAGCAATGTACGTCGAACACTCAAAACATAGACGCGCGACACACCGAACTAGTTAATAGCGAGGTGGAGCGTTGTACATCGCGTACACCCACCAATACCGACACACCCGACGACCCCCCCCCGCCAGTAACAACTGACGAGGTGGGAACGATTGTCAAGGCCCTCCTCCCTAGGAAATCCCCAGGTTCGGATGGCATTACAAACAGAGTAATTAAACTCTTCCCCCTCTCATTACTCGTTATATTAACAACTATAATTAACGCCGCATTAGCTAACCGTATCTTTCCATCTCAATGGAAACAAGCCGTGGTAATTGGTATACACAAACCCGGCAAGAAGCGTACCGAACCTTCCTCGTACCGCCCTATTAGTTTACTTAATAGTTTCGCTAAAATATACGAACGCGTAATTCTTAGCCGCCTAAGAACATACGCAGAGGCTAACGCCCTTATCCCGCCGATTCAATTCGGCTTTCGCACGCAACACTCTTGCGTACAGCAAGTACATCGAATAGTCGAGTATGCCAGTGTTAAGCTACAACATAGCTATTTCACTGGTATGCTGCTATTCGATGTAGAAAAAGCGTTTGATAAAGTCTGGCATAATGGCCTTATTTTCAAGTTATTAAAGTTAGGTATCCCCCGTTATTTAGTTATAATAGTTAGGGACTTTCTAACCGACCGTAGCTTCCGCTACAGGGTAGAAGGTACCCTCTCCGCACCGCATTCATTAAAAGCCGGCGTCCCCCAGGGATCGGTGCTCTCACCAATTTTGTTCACGCTGTTCACCAGCGATATCCCTCAGCTTAAGAATGTGCAAACTGCACTATTCGCCGACGACACTGCTATCTTCTATGCAGGTCGTTCTATAGAGACAGTGATCAGTAATCTCCAACGAGCGGCTACCGCCCTAGATAAATGGTCTAGGAAGTGGAGAATTACTATCAACCCCATAAAAAGCCAAGCGATCATGTTCCACCGGTGGACGGATCGCCTACACCCAATGGCTTCCTTCCCTCCAATAACAATGTCCGACCAGTCCATCCCATGGACGAAACAGGTCAAATACCTCGGCGTCACCCTTGACAATCGTCTGTCCTTCGGTCCTCACATAAAGCGAGTTCGCGCGCGCGCAGCTTTAGTGTTAGGACGCCTTCACAGCTTGCTGCATGCCAAAGCCAAGCTATCACTTAGTAGTAAAGTTAGATTATACACCGCTTGCGTACGTCCCATCATGACGTACGCTAGTGTTGTGTTTACACAAGCGAAACCCTTCCGGTTACACCGTTTGCAAACATTACAGAATAGGTTCATGCGCCGTGCGACGGGAGCACCGTGGTATATGCGCAATGTGGTCCTCACATAGATCTCGGCCTGCCGACCATCCGGCAGTACATGAAGCAGTGCTCTCGCCGCTACTTCGACTCTGCCGCCACTCACCCTAATCCCATAGTGGTTAGGGCGTCTAGTTATACCCCTTCAAAAATTTCCGCGATCCGCCAACCGCGATTAATACTCGACGAACCCGACGACATAATCACGCTCGCCCAAACGGAGGCATACACAGCCCGCGCGGCCCTGACAAATAATTATCCACGATTCCGTCCTCGCCGTCGAGGTCGGAAGTCGTGTCGCGTTCAAATCATAAACGTGGGAGAACCCACTTTGCCAGCGACCCCCCGAGCCGAGGTCCGTACCCCACAGGGGGTGCCCTCGGGAACGGTCGCTTAACTTTAACGGGTTGAGAGCCCTCAGCGCTCACCCACAGTCCGCGTAAAGTTGTCATAGCCATCTGAGGCTAACAACTAAGACACACAAAAAAAAAAAAAAAAAAAAAAAAAAAAAAAAAAAAAAAAAGAGCTTACACGACCCGCGAGGCCATTACACATAAATATCCGCGGTTTCGTCCTTGCCGTCGAGGTGCGAAATCACGACGCGCAAAAATCATAAATCCAAACGTGGGCAAGCCCACTTTGCCACCAGCGACGTCCCAAGCCGAGGTCCGCTCCCCACAGGGGGAGGAGCCCTTGGGCGATGTCGCTTAGCTTACCTCAATCGGGTTGAAAGCCCTCAGCGCTCACCCATAGTCCACGTAAAGCTGTCAAAGCCATCTGCGGCTAACAGCTAAAAACACACACAAAAAAAAAATACGATGTACAACCATTTCTTTATTCTATACTAGCTTCTGCCCGCGGCTTCGCCCGCGGCTTCGCCCGCGTAAAAGAGTTTTTTCTAAAGATTTTCATCCCCTTTTTTTATTTTACCCTTTAAAGGTAAATTTTTACAAAAATTTAATGTCGTATTTATTTATATGTAATCAATAGCCTAAGAATAAGTTTCAAGCTTCTGGCTTTAAAAATGACGATACTTCCTTACACCTTTTCATTCCCCTTTACAACCCCTTTTTTGCATTAAAAAGTAGCCTATGTCCTTTATCAAGCTCTAGTATATCTGTATACCAAATTTTATTTAGATCGGTTCAGTAGTTTTGGCGTGAAACAGCGACAGACAGACAGATAGACAGAGTTACTTTCGCATTTATAATATTAGTAAGAATTGATAAAATAATATATAATTATAATTATGTATTATAAATTTTGGTTTATTCATCATTAGTATCGTAATCTAAAAATGCTCCCTTAGCCGACGAGAGCCGACCTTACACGAAGGAGCGTTACATAACTGCGCGTGACGGCTCAATCTCAATTCAATACCTACATGAAACATAGAACCTCCTCCTTTTTGAAGTCGGTTAAAAATATAGAACATCATCATATAAACTCATATATGTGCCACTGTTGGGCTCAAGCCTCCACCATAATGAAAGGGAAATTGAGCCACTCTACCATTCTTGCCAGACATGTTGGTATAGGGTTTTGTTTCGATTTTTTTTTCTCTTACATAGATGTTATATGCATTTTATATCCCTCAGTCGGCTCTTACAATAACCCACGTGCTAGATATGCGGCGTTAAATTGTATTCTTACTTCGTCAACACACGCATGAAAAAATAAGGTACAGAGACCACATAAAGATTTTTTTTTTAGCCTCTTCCGTATCCGTGGTGCCGTACGGCTGCGCTTGTCGTAGCCGTACACCTCTTTAATTATTGGCTGACTAGTCATTTTGTTTTCCTGTGTCCCGCTTTGTCTAGGAGGGAAGTGGAATCACTCTTTCCAACTCCTACTCTGACCTTTAACCTTTTCTAATTAAATTTGTTGCGGGTTCCAAGACAATTAAAATCATATCCAGGGACTACCTGAGGGTCAAACCTCGGAGCCATTTATGGAGACCATTGTAGATCCTAGCTTACAGGAGTTACAATGGTGGGAATGTGGTGGGATTAGACCGCTTAAAGAAGTTTTTACTTCAAAAATAATTAATTACATTCTCACCGACCGGGCCTGGTCGATTATACATTAATTATATAATAATATGTATATGCCTTATCTAATTTAGTATACAGTACGTGTTTATCATACATAATACAAAATAACATACAAGGCAAGCAGAACTAAATATAAATGACTATATTCCCCAATTTTCCTGGTTATTTTACCGATAGTTGACGCACTCACACAACTAAACCATAGAAGTTCCGGTGTGTGTGTGTATATGTCGAAATGAAGGGGGTGTTTAGTGGGTGGTGGGAGTTAGTAGGAGGTGGGTGTTGGAACACTGTTAAACTAATTATTGTGAGCAGCCGCGGGGGCTCTACTAAGATTTTTCTACGGCCTACTAGATAACCGTGTGTTATATATATAGCTATGTATAATTAAGATTAATATTTTGCAATATAAGTTGGTTTCTTTGGGTTTATTTTATTGATTAAGAATATTAGTTTTATGCCTTCCATTTAGAACGTAATATGCTCGTTGCGGCGATGAATTTAAAGACCGAAGAGGCAAAATTAGATAACGGGATTTCGAGAGAAAGTGAAATAAATTTTTATACCTACTCATCTGACCAACGTGGAATGGTAGGTTAATATTCCCTAGAATATGGCAGAGAGACTGGAGTCTTTTAGGCTAAAGCCTAGAGGCGGGACCTATATGTGCTGAGATGATGATCACGATATTAGTAAAGTATTTCTAGATTAAGTTTTATCATTCGCGTCAGTCGTGTTATGTAAATATAATTAAATTCAATTTATATATAAAATCCGATTACGAAATGAAAAATGATGTCGCAAGCGGGATTCGAACCCGCGCCTATTGGGATTCCGGCCCAATCGTGCTGCCACTACAGTTCTACTACGCGGGTTCGAATCCCGCTTGCGACATCATTTTTCATTTCGTAATCGGATTTTATAAATAATTAAGCATATTAAATGCTAAATTTCAGTAATTCAATTTATATACATAATATACTTATACTTATAAATAACTAACTTCTGCCCGCGACTTCGCCCGCGTAAAAGGCTACTCTCCTAAAGATCTCCTATTTTTATTATACCCCTTAAGGGTAAATTTTTGACGAAATTTTAATGTCATATTTATTTATTGTGTCATACTTTTTTGCATTATAAAGTAGCCTATGTCCTTTATCAGGCTTTAGACTATCTGTGTACCAATTTTTAATTTAGATCGGTTCAGTAGTTTTGGCGTGAAAGAGCGACAGACAGGCAGATAGACAGAGTAACTTTCGCATTTATAATATTAATAAGGATTATTATATTAACATTTTATTGATGGCGTAGAAGACTAAATACCAACCCGCGATCTCGCACACGGGCACATTACCGGTGGGCAGTGATGCGGAGGAATTTTTCATTGCCTGATTGCACCTTTTGTTTTATATTATTTATCTTTTATTCCTTATTCTATTTTCTTCTATTTTTCTTTAAATATTTTAATTTAAAACTTAGCTTTAAATGTACATATTAATTTAATGAATAAATTATTAATAGTTAATAAAACCTTCTTTCTACCTATCAGTGTATTGGTGAAAAACTAAAGTTTTTAAAAATATAAACTTCGTTTAAAAAACCCGACTTCAAAAACTGAAAAGTACAAAATAACTTAAAATACTATCATTTGCATGTGCTATCTATTGATAGGTTTGAAATCGGTGCCAAGCCCTGAACAAAATTATAAACAGCTTAGGTACTTACTGTAATGAAATTCATACACTAAAGATACAGATCCCGGCACCGACTTCAAACCTATCAATAGATAACACATACAAATTATAGTATTTTAAGTTATTTTGTACTTTTTCGTTTTTGAAGTCGGGTTTTTTAAACGTAGTTTTTATTTTTATTTTTTACTTTTTAGTATTACAGACACATAGGTTGTTCTATTAGTAGCGGGGCTTGAGCTACTAGTTTATTTGTCGCACTCATACTTAATGCTAATTTTAGACTTATATGGTTTTTTCATGGATATCATTGTCAGAACTGGACCAAATTGAAATGGGACCACACGGGAAGCACTAGCTTTCGAATAAAAAAAGAATCATTAAAATCACTTTGCCCAGTCGAAAGTTATGAGGTAACAAACATAAAAAAAAATACGGACGAATTGAGAACCTCCTCGTTTTTAAAGTCGGTTAAAAATGATTTCTGATGTTTACACGAGTATTATTACTATATGAATAAAAATGAATAACTGAAATGTATGTCCACGTATAACTTATGAACGAGTGCAACAAATGGGATAAATCTTTTTTTTTGTATTCGTTAATCTCAGGACAAGGTTTATTTATATAACAGAAAATTTAAAATGTCTAGCAGTTTCTTTTTATCTAAAAATATGTTGAGCATGTGAATGAGATAGACGCCTGTGAGAGATTTTCAATATATTAATAAGAATTTAGCGACTACTCGATTTTCTAATTTAGCTATTTCTATTCTTGCTGACAGTAACAAAATTTACCTTCATCATCATCATCATCCCCTCAGCCCACATATGTCCCACATTTGGAGGGATATTGACTTACTATACCACGTTGGTCAGACGTGTTGGTATAGGTTTTTATTTCAAGTTTTCCTTCTCTTGCACAGATGCCATATGAATATTATATGTCTTAATCGTCTTTTAAGATACCCACAGGTAAGTAAGGGGGTGGTGAGTTGTATTCTTACTCCGTCACCACACGGAAAACTTCTTATTCTAATTATATTTTTTCATTCGCAGAAAGCACTGTAAATACGATATTTTCTATAAATAAAACCTATCTAGACTGATTTATCGCTCCCAGAAAATATACAAAATTTTTTGAAATCGTGAAATCCATTTCAGAGACTCTGAATATATAAAAACTCTGCACTAAATAAATAATCCTTGTCTTGTGGTGGACTTTACAAACATATAATTAACGCAGACAAATTACAATCTCAGAACGACAGTTTGTGGATCACAAAAAGTATTGTCCTGCGTAGGAATCGAACCCACGGCACTGGCACGAAAGGTCAGAAAATCGTAACCAATATACCATTTATGCAGTCGATGTAGAAAAATAGAAATGTACAAGAATCTCTTGTTTAAAGATATTTGATACTAAATGTCCAGACATCGCAGACATTTTATTATTATAAGGCTTAGTAGAGCTTAGATATACACATGAATCGCCGGCAGACCTACAAAGTTGATTAGACGATAGATTTAAAAGTACCAGGTGAGAAATACGGGTAAAAATAGATCAAATTTTGCTAATCATTCATCATACTCTCTTACTTTGCTCGAGGATGTCGTAAAATACGACTAAGAGCCTAATAACGTCCTGGGCCAACTCCATCTGATGCCGTTTGGTCAACAATTACATTCCCAAGGAGGATTGACGTCTGGCAGGCGGCCCGTCATAAAACTATAGCCAATAACTTCTACAATATATACTTTTTTTTTTGGGACTAATCCCACCACACATTCCCACCATTGTAACTCATGTAAGCCAGGATCCACAATGGTCACTATAAATGACACCGAGGTTTGACCCTCAGGCAGTCCCGGGAAATGATTTTAATTGTCTTGGAACCCGCAACAAATTTAATTAGAAAAGTTAAAGAGGAGGAGTTGGAAAAGAGTGATTCCACTTCCCTCCCAGGCAAAGCGGGAGACAGAAAGCAATATTGACTAGTCAGCCAATAAGTAAAGGGTTGTACAGCTACGATAAGCGCAGCAGTGCGGCACCACGGATACGGGATAACTTAACGGGGCCTATATGTGAGCCTTAAGATTGGTTGCAGTAGTAGGTATGGCAGAAACGCCTAAACGCACGGAAATTTTCTCGAGTTGCTACAAGATCCGTATAGTATACTACTCCAGATGTTACTTGCAAACTGTCTAACATAAGGTCACGCTCGTTACGCCAGAGATCGCACTCCCAGAGAATGTGATGTGCTGATTGTTCATACTCGCGGTTATTTGTAGAACATTGACATAGTGGTGAAGGTACGAGTTTAAAAGAAAATAATTTACTTTTAAAGTTGCCATGGCCAGTTAGAAATTGGGCTACAAAATGGTCAACCTCCAGCCACACTCTCTCTAGGCGCTCGCGGACGCATGGGAAAAATAGATAGAGGTGACGGCCCTTCGATGATGAATCCCATCTTTCTTGCCATTCAATTAAAAGTTTTTCATAGACAACGGACTGCGGTGCAAACAATCGAGCGATTTTATTACGGTCACGCGATAGAAGGAAATCTGTGTTCATATTTTCACTTGTCGTGTTACAATACATTGATGCCCGTCTCTGAATCTCCAAGTCAACCGGAAGTACACCCGCGAGTACTGGCAAGGCCTCGGTACTGACCGTCCTGTAGGCTTTACACAAGAATATTAAGGCCAATCGTTGGCATTGTAATAATTTAAGGCGAGCTGCCCCTATGGTAGCCCTATCAGCCCAAACGGGTGCAGCGCAACAAATACACCCCAAATATGTGGCCATATATATAGTTTTCAGTGTATTAAAACGAAGGTGGGGCCTTCGGTAGACGTTGATATTCTAGTAAGCGCATAGAAATTTCGTTTCGCTTTTTCACCTACAGTTTTAATTTGCTCGACAAATGAAAAAAATTTTTCTAAGAGTAGACCAAGATAGCAAACTGAATCTTTCTTTTTGACTGTCATATTATTGAATTTTATACGCGGCAACGATTGTAAATTTCCTTCTAATAAAAGGTGATACGTTTTTTGTGGGGCAAATGTAAGCCGATTTCGTGTGCCCCATTCGAATATATTATTGAGACAAATTTCTGCTAATTTCTCTAAACCTTCTCTAGTGTTGGATTCTACGAGCAGAAGACCGTCGTCGGCATAGCCGATCAATTGACAGTGTTTCGGCAGAGGTAATTTGAGGAAATCGTCAAAACCTAAATTCCATAGATATGGACTTAGCACCGAACCTTGGGGGCAGCCCATCGTCAGTGGCTTCAACACAGCATGGTGACCAAGTTTCAGTTTAGTCAAGCTTTGTGAAAAGTATGACTGTATAATTAGGTAGATGTTCCTATAGCACCCACGAGTCTTTAATTTAAGAAGTAGCATTGGCCACCAGGCGTTGTCGAAGGCACCTGAGATATCCAGGAAAACGCCTAGCACGTATTTAAAAGCAGATGTATTAATAACGTTTCTCACCGCAATGGCTGCGTCGATAGTTGATTTACCGCGAGTGAAGCCGAATTGCTTATGGTTGAATGTTGGTCCACCCGGCAATAAACGAGGAACAATTAGCCGTTCTAAGAGTTTGCCTAGTGAGGGCAATAAGGTGATTTGTCGATATGATTTCGGGTCATCTGGTGGCTTATCACCGCCTTTAGGAATTATCCGTATATATCCGCGACGCCATGACCGAGGAAAAATACCTTCAGATATACAACGATTAAAAACCATTAACATTGAGCTGCCCGATGCTCGGCTAGCTTCTTTGATCATATCATCATCTAGACTAGCTTCTTTGATCATATATACTATGAAAGAAGAGTACATATTGTATCGAACCCAAGTAATTGCGATAAGAGTAGGAGAATGATGATTCATTATACTCTTGCTCTTATCCCAATTACTTGTGGTCGATGCAATATATAAAAAAAAACATATTGCAAAAGTTATTGGCAATAGTTTTATGAATTGCCACCTGTCAGACGTCAACCCTCCTTGGGAATGTAATTGTTGACCAAACGGCATCAGATGGAGTTGGCCCAGGTCGTAAAGTAAGGGTTGGTATCACAGAGTAACCTTTTACTATTTTAAACACTTATTTATTCAGACAGACAAATCATTGGATTTTCGGCTTTAAGGGTTTAGAAAGACTAGACTAGATAATCTACATTATTTATTGAGATATTGATAAATTTATGACAATTAATCCTAGCTTATGGGAGTTACTTGGAATGTGTAATGGCAATACAATATACAATGCGAAAGTGGAAGGATGTAGGTACCGGGGAAGACCGAGACTAACTAGACCAGATTGGTGACGTACTGAAGGAACGTGGAGTCAAGAGTCTCCGAAACCGACGAGCGTGTATGAAGAGAATTATGAATGTTGAGGAAGCGAGTGAAGTTTGCAAGGATAGAGTTCTCTGGCACTCTGTTTTTACTGCGGTATGCGGCATAGTATCCAGCGGTATTAGCTCTCCATTGTCAAGTTTGCTGATAACGCCACGTTTATAAACTTAGTATACATTCGCGTGAATGTTATAATTTTGTAAAACCATCGCATTTAACACAGAAATCCATAAAGTTGACTATAAATAGCATTAACACGAACTCATTTCAATTAATTTTAAATTACATGAAAAAAAAAAAAAGAACTAGTATAAATGTCTAGCCTCTACTAATTGTTGGGTCCAGTAAGTATATGCCAGTAATAACCTTCGATTAACACGCAATGCTTTCAGTTAGGCCGCGTACACGATGGCGACGACGATATGACGGTATAAAATAAGTCACAATATTTTGATATAGACACATACATACATATCATCACGCCATATTCCTTGCAGGGTAGGCAGAGAGAACAGAGTGCCAGAGAACTCTATCCTTGCATACTTCACTCGCTTCCTCAACATTCATAATTATTTTCATACACGATCGCCGGTATGATATAGATAAATTAATTAAACAATATTTTGAAGTAATAACTTCTTATGGGAGGATAAACTGCTTCGTTACGTAACGCGTAACGGCGCACGTCTGTCTGGCTTCCCTTTCTCTCACGCATATGGCAGCGGTAGGCAAGCTCCTCCCATCTCACTCTAACTCACAGCACCATATTAAGATGTGATTTTATTAATAAATAACCTCATATTAATATACATAAAATTTAAGTAATGACCTAAGTTTTTCTCAAATTAAACGATTTCAATATTAAATAGTTCAACTTAGATTAGCTTAAGTTATTATTTCTGTCGGACGTCCCGAGACGCAGATGTTCTTTTTTATTGCCTACGTTGGCAAACAACCGAGCAGCACACCTGGTGGTAAGTGTTACTGCCGCTTATAGACCTTTGCAATACCTGGGTACAGCTAGGCCACTGTCTACCAACCAAAATCCACTCAGAAATTTTAGATTCCGGCTCACTCGCTCACCAAAACGAAGCTCAACATTTGCTCCTACGTCGATTTTCTGCGTTAGTGTACCACTATCAGACTGGTCCGCAGCTATAGCTGGAATACTGTCAACAGTATGGACCAACTTCTACTAAATGTCGGCAATCCACTGTTATTTTAAAATTGAATAATCGAAGAGAGACCTTCCATTATTCCACGATTTATCAATTGATTTTTTTTCTTGTACTGTGTTTTACATTTACCGCACAGTTCAAGAAACGAAAGAATACAGGATAGGATGAACGACTGACTAACTACACAGATAGTGGTTGAGATACGAACCTGTCGTGTCAAATCTCATAGGTTCGATTCCACGTTTAGAGAGTGGTAGGACCACGCTGTTGACAGTTTTCTGTCTACAACCGCGGGCCGGTCCGTCCGGGGTGGTACCACAGTGTCGTAGAACATCGACGTCTGAGTAATAGTAAGGTAGGTTTGGGGATTTTATTGGTAGGCAGCGGCTTAAGCTATACCCTTGGTATTGCAAAGGTCCAGGGGCGGCAGTGACACTTAGGTACCATCAGGTGTGCTGCATGCTCGTTTGTCACCATAAGCAAAAATAAATCCACTTAAGATAATACTACTACTATGTGCGAATAACAAAACGTTAAATCCCCCTTAATGCAAGGACTATTTTATTAGATCAGGATTATATCTTTAAAAGAAATGGATAGGATGGAAGAACTTCTATTTGATGTGCAGTCTCCAGAACTTTCATACTTTGGTTTGTTGTGCAGCCTCCAGAACTTCAACTTGCAAATTTCCTCAGAATATTGTTTCGATATAATTCACCTCTGAACGAGGCGTCATCAAGACACTTCGGCTTGAAGTGCGCTTAGTATAAATTCTATTCGAATCTTCTCTTTTTTGTTATCTTCTGGTGAGAGTCGTAAATCGGTATTTAAGACTAAACGCTGAGAATAAATAACAGCTAGGACAATAGCTGCAAAACTTGTAAAAGAAATTAAACGCCAGTTTGCCTGCCAAGATTAATTATAATGACATACATATATATTCTTGGGGAAGTGCCATAGGTAACCAATAGTGGACGTCGATTGGTTCTTGGATGGAGACACCTTATTGTTGATCTCGAATCTCTTTCACAATAGGAGAAAGTTAACCTACAATATCATGCTTGTCGACAGACTATAGTTCGGTCAACCTTCCCGAATCGTCCAGTACGACGAGTGATACGACTTGCAGCTCCATATCTCAGTACTTGGTAACTCTCTGCCACCAATCGGGTTGACAACCGGTTCCGAATTCTTATCCTCGTTGATGATTGCGATACAATATATTATGCTGATTAGGTGAATTGGCATACCTAACGTTTTATTCGAGTTTTCCTTCTATTGTAGTTATTGCCTACACTTTTGCTTCTTAGTCGTTTTATGATATCTAAAAGTTTATTAAAATAACAAAATTGAATTGATTGCGTTTCGTTATATTAATTATTTTAGGCTATATATGTATTTAAGCCTTTTTTGTATGTAATGCAATAAATAAAATAAATAATAGGTAAAATTATCCATTTTCCGTGTGGTGACGAAGTGAGAATACAATTTATCACACCCTATCTTACCCCTGCATGATCGTAAGAGACGACTAAGGGATATAAAACGAATATACATCTATGCAAGAGAAAGAAAACTCGAAATAAAACCTTATACCAACACGTCTGACCAACGTGGTATAGCATGTCAATTTCTCTGCCATTATGGAGGTGGCTAGAGCCCAACAATGGGACAAATATAAGCTGAGATGATGAAAATTGTCCATTAGTGACGGTGTAAGAATACAATCCACCACCCTCTATCATAATTGAGGTAAGTTGTATAAGACTAAAACATATCATATGCAAGAGGAAGAAACCTCGAAATAAAATCTTAAGAATTTAGCGTCTGACCAGCACGGCATAGTTGATCAATTTCCCTCCTATAATGGAGAAGGCTCGAGCCAAGCTCATCAATTGAGATGATGCAGTAAAATAAACCACAACAAAACCAATAAAAAAGTGCTACTTTTTTATATATTTTATTGTGGTTTATTTAAGTTTTTCCCATGGCAATACCAGTCTCAAGTAAACATTTAAAAAATCATTCTCAATACAAATCTCGCATTGTAATCATTTAGAAATAGATTTACAATTTATTTATATTTATTTATACAACGGAAATTAATATAAAAACACTATCAGTTTAATAGAAATCCCCAATTTAAATACACGTGCGTAAAATCCATTACAAGTATGTCATCTTGTTATCAAATTGGCAACGATGCGCACGCGCCAACAGTTACATCTAAACGGAGTTACCCGTACATACTACTACATACGTCATTCGTTCAGATGACGTAAAATTACGCAATACACGATGTTTTCCGTCTCTTTTATTAGTTAATATTTTAAACCAGATGGATAGAGATAGATGTATATGTTATCGAATTGTTTTTTTTTTCTTTTCTTTCAATATAACGGTTTATTTACGTTTGAGGAAACACGAGACAGGTTTTTAGTGCGTAATTCTAATGTTATGTTTGATATAATTTGTTGATTATGAAAGTGAAATAGTCTTGTTTATGTGTTGGCTTCTATCAGGTTATCATCGATTACCTGTTCTACTTTTTTAAATTTAATGGTCATGACAGCTCTTGTAGGCACAGCTTTTGTAGGCTATGTCTCGTCACACCCGCCCATTCCGTCCAGGGCCACATAAGGGCGGCATGTGGCCCCATAACTCACCGTGCTACCTCCCAATCGCCATCGGTCCGAGCACTGGTACCGTTTCCTTGACATCCGTGGTCAACCCGGTGCGTTACCCTTTCGGGTATCGCCTCCGTCCATGCCCCGACAACCTCCTCCACAAAAGGACTTTATATCGATATTTTCTTTTTTTATTTGGATTTTATATGTAGTAGATATATTGTATTAATCTCTCATCTCTCTAACTCAGCTCCAAAGAGTAAAGTTATTAAATTGAAAAAGAGTGGCAACTTGATGATAAAATATGCATGTATGGAAAGTGCTGCCACCCAGAGTTTAGGCGGTGAACTAAAGTTGAAGTAATATATATACATATCTACATGTGTATGTGTAATTACATAGAATTTTCTTTTACTATGAAAGCTACCCTGAAATATAAAAAAAAAACATATCAGCTGATAATTAAACAATAATAATATCAGCTTAACATTGAAACTTGAGATAATTTTCAGAAAAATATCAATAACCAAAAATAGATCGATGACAATAAGTACCTACGCTAGGAACAAAAAATAACAATTCTCAGTTGTCAAACGTTTGACAGGCAGGACAAAATGGCAGCACTTAAGTTTGTACAACCAATCTGTAGGCGGCGCGACGGTCAGTAAAAATAAGTAATGTTTTAAGTGTGCCCCCCCAGCTCAGCTCATATAGGCACCGTTAAGCTACACACCTCTTTAATTATTGGCTGACTAGTCATTTTGTTTTCCTGTCTCCCGCTTTGCCTAGGAGGGAAGCGGAATCACTCTTTCCAACTCCTCCTCTTTAATCTTTTCTAATTAAATTAGGCCCAAAAAAAATTTATTAATAGTCTCTTGCCACACAAATAGTTTCAGTTTTCTTTTTCCACATTTAAAAAAATATATATTTAGTAACAATCAAACTTGATTATTATGTAATAATTCTATATTAGGTATTACTTCATTTGTAGAATAAAGGTAAGGGTTATCTGTAAAGACTTATTGATTAATAAATAATATACGTTCAAATATTAATTATTTCAATATAAATATAGGAATTGCCTATCATTTAGTTATTTTGTTGTTAGCCTACTGTATTTATCGATAATATTAATGTTACTTCCACAAATTGCATAAAGGGGAAAATATCCACGTTCTCGGGACTTTATAAATATACCCACAATTTAATAGTAGGTACCTACCACTATTTGATTTTTGATAGTGGATAGAGGTAAATGTTCAATTTGTTCGGAGTAGTACCACTCTCGCAGAAAATCGATGTGTGAATAGTTACAATTTGCTGCATACGATAAGCAAAAGAGGTTAAGGTATTAACGGCAACAACCAGTGACCTAACTGGGGCCCTGTTCTTGCAGAGGTGGCAGTTACCATTGGACTATTTGCTCATCTGCCACTAAAGCCAGACTATTTGCTCATCAATCCACCACCCCCTATCTTACCCGTGGATGATCGTAAGAGACGACTAAGGTATATAAAACGCATATAACACCTATGTGAGAGAAGGAAAACTCCAAACAAAACCCTATACCCCAACACGTCTAACCAACGTGATATAATATGTCTATTTCCCTCCTATTATGGAGAAAACTCGAGCCCAACAGTGAGACATATATGAGTTAAAAAGAAATGAAATGAATAATGATACTAAAGCTAAAAAAAAAAGAAACTTAGTCCAGTTTTCTGTAACTAATGACGTGCGGCCCAATACTTATCACCGCTAATTGACCGGCCCAGTGGTACAAATTCCTTGAAATCATTAATGGCGATTACCTATTTGGGTATCACCCTTTTTTTGTTTTTTTTTTGCGGTGGGCTATGGACGTCGCACCGCGCCAAATCGGTCCAGGGCGACGGAAGAGGCAGCGCGCAACCCTATTAACCCACCCTGCAAGCACCTCTTCTTCGCCGTGCAAGCGGCCACCGGTACCCGATCTTTGTCTTCGGTGGCCCGCACAAATAACAATCACCGCTGCCTCGCCATTGCTCCTTGAAATCGGTTGCCCGTCATTACTTTTTCGGGTATCAATCCTCGTCCATGTCACTTCGTCGGTCTTCTAGTAACAAACTAATCTCCATTCCAAGCACTAGCAACTAAATTTTACACTGAGAAAATGTGTCATTCTCACGTAATAATGAAAACCATGATCACATCATCATTTCAGCTCATATATATCCCACTGTTGGGCTCGAGCCTCTTCCATAATTGGAGGGAAATTGACTTACTATTATACCATGCTGGTTAGACGTGTGGGTTTTGTTTCGAGTTTCTCTTCTCTTGCATAGATGTTATATGCATTTTATATCCCTTAGTCGTCTCGTACGATCACCTACGGGTAAGATAGAGGGGTGGTGAATTGTATTCTAACTCCGTCACCACACGGATGAAATAAAAATCATAAAACGATGTAATTAAAATCTAACATCACGTACGGAACCGTAAGTAAAATGTAATAAATAATGCGAGTGTAATTTGTTAAAATCACAATTATTTGAATTATGATAATCGCGTCTAAGTTATTAGAACTATCTAAATGTATATATTTACTTTCAATTATAATGATTTGGCTAACATATTTATTTGTGTTTATATATCAAAGATAGCATTCAATTCGTAATGACGACGTAAGAGAGCGAGTAGGTATGAAAGAGAGTATTGGTGTAATGATGCAAAAAGGAATGCTCCGATGGTTCGGACATATGGAAAGAATGCCAAACGAACGAAAAATTTATTTAAAAATTAAAACTTTTGCTATATATGGGCACAGCTAAGCCGCTGCTATTACTGAAACGTCGATTTTCAGTACTATTCAAAACACAGATACAGTCATGACTGCAGGTAGAAATTTATCAACTACAGCGCCCTACCACTAGAGAAAAACTTAACTCCGAAATTAAATAGACTACGCAGGTAACGTAGTTATTTAAATACTGACCCACTGAACTAATGACGTAGCTTCGATTCCCACGTACGACAATACTATATCTAAATCCACAAATTGTTATTCTAAATCTTAGTTTAATTTGTATCCGTTAATTTTGTGTTTATAAAATACCCCACATTACAAGTATTATTGCCTTATTGCTTTGTAAAAAAAACACTTCATCTTGTTTGATAATAAATCAAATTACACAATACATTTCGACGATATTATCATCATCATCAACTTGCTGTTATCCCAATTTATTTGGGGTCGACGCAATATGTCTTCTCCTTGCATATACCTAACCCTATCAGACGCCATCTCTTCACTTCGACGATAATGATGATTTTATTAAATAAAGTATACTAATTTAAAAAAAATCCACACATATGGCAACACATTCCTGATATAATACAACATTGTAATCTGATTGGTCATTTTGAAAATTATTTTACACAATGGCGCAATACGAATGCAACATTAATGAGATAATCTTTAGAATGTTTAGTTTAAAAAAAGGTAATAAAAAAGTATAAAATATATTTATATTATGTTTCAAGGATGCCTGAATTAAAGGAAAACTTGTAGATAATTGTTTTTACTAAGTTATGACGTCATAATTTCTGTATGTTTACACAATTAATATTATTCGCATGGTGACGAAGTAGGAATACAATACGGGTACAATGAGGGTATGGGATCCATCCCCGGACGGATTTAGAGGGTTGTTGACCACTCCATAGCCCGCCGCCAAAAACAAACAAAAAAGGTATCCATGGCTTGAGTCCAGCCGTGGGACGTACACGAGGTTTTTTTTATTGCTTATGATGCGAACGAGCAAGCAGCACACCTGATGGTAAGTGTCACTGCCGCCCATGGACCTTTGCATTGGTATAGCTAGATCGCTGCCTGCCAATACAAATCCCAAACCCACCCAGTTTGGCTTCCGGCTCTCTCGCTCACCAAACGAAGCGGAATAGCATATTACCATTACTCAGAGATCGATTTTCTGCAACAGTGTGGTACCACCCCGGACGGACCGGCCCACGGATGTTGACAAAAAACTCAACAGCGTGGTCTTACCACTATTAAAAAGAAAAAGGTGAAATTATAATGAAATAATAATAAAAACAATTTAATGATAATTGTGGTATTATCCTTGAGGAGTACTATATCCAACAGTGGGTGTGTACTTGATGGGTGAATGAACAAAACAACTTTGAATAATATTAATATTGTCTTATGTTTGATCATCTTAGCTCATATGACTTCTGCATTCCATTCTCAAAATCTTCTCCACAATGGAAAAGAAATTGACTGATGAGCACAAAATTTTTTTTTTTTTTTGGTAACGCAGTGGTCCAGGAATGCGTTAAGCACTAACTCCCCGGATGGGAAGTGTGGGATTCCTAGCCTAGGGCTAGGTTACCCACTAAACCGCATCCACTGCGAATGCTGTTAGCCTAGGGGCTGTTACAGCGAACCGGGCTGTGGGTGAGCGCTGAGGGCTCTCAACCCGATGAGCACAAAAAGAGTCGGTATAGGGTTTTATTTAAATTTCCCTCTCTTGTATAGATGATATAAAACTTAGTCGTTTTTTTATGATACTCTGCTCAAGTCTCACAGGGTCAGTCTTGGGTTTGGTTTTACCAAAATTAGGTTTCGCATTTCTCACAAGATCAAAACTGCAAGACCCAGACTTTTTTAGGCAACACTATTTGCGAGATAGGGGATTGGTGATTTTTATTCTTCATCCGTCATTATATCAATAAATATGTGATGATATTAACGTAAATATAATCTTTTTTTATGTATTTATTTGTTATGACTTATAATAGATAGTGTTGCCAGATCGACAGCCCGAAATCAACAATAAAATTGTACACGTCATTTCTGACGTCATCCCGCCCAATTTCCTGGGCCCTACCCCTGTTATAATAAAGTCCAATTGCACTTTTATTACTCGCCTATTCATAACATATAAAATGGACCTGTCTACTTAATTTTTGTAGTATATATTTTTCTACCTATACCTCTCATGAGTACTGTAAAAAAATTTAGCGTTAATATTTCACAGCTTTTAAAGGAAATCGAGATCACATACGTATCTATAAATATTAAGTAATTGGATATAATATAGCAATAATACGTAGCCACTGTTGTCATGACAACTGCTGAGATAACAAAACTTAAGGTTGATCATCATCATCATCACAGGCCATAAATGTCCCAATATTGGGCTCGGGCCTCCTCCGTAATGGGGAGGAAAATTAACCTACTATACCGCGCTGGTCAGACGTGTTGGTATAGGGTTTTGTTTCGAGTTTTCCTTCTCTCGCATAGATGTTATATGCGTTTTATATCCCTTAGTCGTCTCGTATCACCCACGGGTAAGATATGGGGTGGTGAATAGTATTCTTACTCCTTCACCACACGGATTGCGATTAATATATTTCTGGTTATTATTTTTACTACTGACGTCACGGGACAACATAGGTTATCAAATAATACAATATCTTACTAATTATAATAATTATAAAAGTTAGTAAAGATGTTTGGATGTTTGTTACTCAATTACGCGTAAACCGTTAAACACATTTGGATGAGAATTGCCACAAAGATAAACCATTTTCTGGATTGACACATAGGTACTAGTTCAGATTATAGTTCAACATTGTAACTTTATACGCTGGCAAAGCCGCGGGTAAGAACTCACTACGCGATATCTTACACTTTGTGGTGTCGTAAAAGCCGACTAAGAAATAAGCAAATAAAATCTATTCAAAAGAAGAAAAACTCGAAATAAAACACTATACCAACCCATCTGACCACCATTTTCATCTCGTATTGTAGTTGTGTATCTAGGATGTTCGAGTCCAGCAGTGGGTACATGAGCTAAGACGATGATGACAACCTAATTTAAGCGAAACCGTCTACACAGCTAGTTAAATAAACAAAAAAGTTATTACAAATAAACATATACATATAAAATAAATATTTTCTAGAAATGTTTTGACATCATTAGACATAAAAAAATATATATCATATAATTTGGAAACAAAGAGAAAAACAGCAATTTGGCAAAATATATATTCATTATCAACATATTCTATTACTTTGACTAATAAAATGCTAAGGATATATACAGATTTTATTACAAAAAACTGGGAAACTAAAATTTATCACCACTTTCCTTTATATTCCCGTTATTACTCCCGCTATTATTCCTGTATAATGACGGGATAAGAAAACAATGCGTAGAAACCCACTACCTTTACTATGTGAATTGAAAACCACTAAGCAAATCCCATCTTCCGTATGGTGTCAGACTAAGAATACATTTCACCACCCCCTATCTTACCCGTGGGTGATCGTACGAGACGACTAAGGAATATAAAATGCATATAACATCTATACAAAGAGAAAGAAATCTTGAAACAAAACTCTATACCAACACGTCTTACCAGTGACATTTTACATTTTTTTTTTTTTAAAGACACCTCCCTGCACTAAGGAAATTATCCTTGTATTGCGGGGGACTTTACAAACATGCAACAATTAACGTCGACAAATTACACCCAAACTTAGAACAACACTTTGTGGATCGCACAAAGTATTGTCCTGCGTAGGAATCGAACCCACGGCACTGGCACGGAAGGTCGGTATCTTAACCATTACGCCATCTGTGCAGTCCGTACGTCGTAGACGTCTTAACAGTGTGGTATAGTAGGTCAATTTTCCTTCCATTATGGAGAAGGCCCGAGCCCAATAGTGGGGCTTATATGGGCTGAGATAATGATGATGAAAGAGAAGGAAATCTTAAAACAAAAGCCTATAGCAACACGTCTGACCAGACTGGTATAATAGGTCAATTGCCTTCACATTGTGGAGGAGGCTCGAACCCAACAGTGGGACATATATGAGCTGAAATGATGAAGGAAAGAAAGCACCAAGGCAATATACAGCAGCACTTTCTTAAGTTTATTACACCAACTGCAGACTCATCTATCAAGGGTACAAAAGGAAAACACCTTTGTATACAGTCCTTCAACAATAAACATAGATAGGTTGATAAATATCCCGTGTATAATTTGTCTCAAGCCGAACCTCATCCAAAATGGTTCAGCAATGGACCTATTAGCCCACGCTAATAAGACTTGAGGCTTTATTCTCATATTCTCCCTCTAGTCTTCTTCTACATATCATTTCAGCTCATATACAGCTAGACTCAAGTCTTCTCTATGGGAGGGAAATTGATCTACATATACCACGTTGGCAGATGGGTTGGCAAAGCTAAATATTTCGACTTTTTCTTCTCTCGCTGATATAATATGCATATTAAATTCTTTTTAATTGTCTTTTACGGACCAGAATGTGGTATGTGAATTGTATTTTTACTCCACGCGGCTATCTGGTATTTTTAAAGATTCAAGTCTATATGTCTAAAGATGTAAACATTTGCAAGTATAATATAACTATACTTAGTCATTTTTTCACGTCATAATGCATGTCTTTATTATAATGTACCATGGTTCCAGAAAATTTATTGCTACGGAGAATTACATATATGGCAAACCCAATAATATAGATGCATGTATTGAATTAAATTGAATCAAATATCGAGACGAATTTCCCCCTTAATTATGGTTATAAACTACAAACAAAATACCATAATATAATATGTAGTTATATAAATAAATAATAATACAAAATATCATATAACAGTTGTATAAATAAACAATAATAATAATAAAATTTATATTTTACACGAAAAACGTATTTATCAATTTAATTCTGTTCTCTCTGCCTACCCTGCAAGGGATATGGCGTGATGATATGTATGTATCAATTTAATTAAGTTTTTCATTAAATATCAATATAAAATAATAATGGCATATAAATTTATATTTTTAATTTTTTATTAATTTAAAACATAAACGGAATTATTAATACCGTGTAACTTTTTTTTTGTTACATAAATTTAAATTACAATTACGCAAGCCGGAATTAGTTTTATTTTTATTTATTATAGATATTAAATTAATACTATGAAATTTAACAGATTATTAAAAAATATATATACTAGTTGTTTAAAATTTTATAGAATTTATAATTATAGTGATTATTATAACATATAATAAGCATATACTGTATAAAATCCGATTACGAAATGAAAAATTGATGTCGCAAGCGGGATTCGAACCCGCGCCTATTGGGATTCCGGCCCAATCGTGCTGCCACTACACTACCGCGACCAATTGTAGGACATGCAAATTTTCATCTCGTATTGTATTTACGTCTTAAGGTGACGGTGTGCTATCTACCCGACAATGTTTACACAATGTTATAGGCTTAATACTTCAAACTTTACAGTTAGAATTGTATCAAACGATGACACAACCTTGTTATTTAAATTTACTGAAATTTTAGCATTTAATATGCTTAATTTATAAAATCCGATTACGAAATGAAAAATTGATGTCGCAAGCGGGATTCGAACCCGCGCCTATTGGGATTCCGGCCCAATCGTGCTGCCACTACACTACCGCGACCAATTGTAGGACATGCAAATTTTCATCTCGTATTGTATTTACGTCTTAAGGTGACGGTGTGCTATCTACCCGACAATGTTTACACAATGTTATAGGCTTAATACTTCAAACTTTACAGTTAGAATTGTATCAAACGATGACACAACCTTGTTAACGAACGATTGGGCCGGAATCCCAATAGGCGCGGGTTCGAATCCCGCTTGCGACATCAATTTTTCATTTCGTAATCGGATTTTATAAATTAAGCATATTAAATGCTAAAATTTCAGTAAATTTAAATAACAAGGTTGTGTCATCGTTTGATACAATTCTAACTGTAAAGTTTGAAGTATTAAGCCTATAACATTGTGTAAACATTGTCGGGTAGATAGCACACCGTCACCTTAAGACGTAAATACAATACGAGATGAAAATTTGCATGTCCTACAATTGGTCGCGGTAGTGTAGTGGCAGCACGATTGGGCCGGAATCCCAATAGGCGCGGGTTCGAATCCCGCTTGCGACATCAATTTTTCATTTCGTAATCGGATTTTATAAATTAAGCATATTAAATGCTAAAATTTCAGTAAATTTAAATATACTGTATAACTAATTAAATTACATAACTATTTTTTTTTGTATCATAAATTTACTTTAAAACTACCTTTACGGAAGCCAGAACTAGATTTATTGTTATTTATCCTAAATATTAAACTAATACTATAAAATTTAGTAGAAATTTAAATATTATTTATATTAGTTGTTTTAAAATTTTATAGAATTAATAGAAGCTATTTTTATAATAAAATATACTAAGCATATATTGTATAACTAATTAAATTATATAACTATATACATTATATACCTAAGCTGTACATACAATGTGCAATTAATCTGTCCCCTTAGCATTGTAATTAAAACTAGTCACCGGCTTATCAGTGAACAATGACGTAGTAATTAACATTAAAATAAATAATATTACGCAAATGAACACACGTTCAAACTCATTGATAATGGCTGTTCTGAGTCAGAAATAAATATATAAGCGCATGTCTAGTAAGGGTCAACAGTCATTCAAGTAACGATACTCGATCAGAAAACATGGCGGCCAAAATTTTATTATTCACCGCTATATATTTAACTGCTACCGTTGTGTACGGTGAAAAAGATTGTGATTGCAAGGATACGAAAGAAATGTGGGATTTCTTCACCAAGTTATCGAAAGACTTCTTGACTGCTGAGGAAGATAAAGACATGTATTCAGTATCACCTGGTTTACTTTCACCGTTGCTTGATTGCAATTGTCTGGAGAATAATAGGAGAAAACGTGACGCTGCTGCCGACGTAGAGCAAAAAACTTCACAACAAAATAAAAATAACATGCACTCTCTAAACCAAGAAGATGAAAAAACTGATACAGTAAGAAAATCTTATGAAGATGATAATTTTGCTGCTTTTTCTAAAAAGGGAATTCGTTTCGGCACCCGATTTTGTCCGCGAGGTTATGCGAGAGTTGGTTATTTATGCATTATGGAACAAATTGTATGGGATAGTATGATTAGTTGAAATGGAAATAAGGTATGAGGACCTTGGTGTGACCACATCACGGTGTAAAGCTGATCTCGATAGGATTTTCAAAATTTTGTAAATACTTGTGAAAATCCTGAAGCATTTTATGACGTTTAATGAAGGCAAACAGATTTTGACTCGAGTGCACTTCAGCATGTAAATAATCGTACCATACAGTGATATAATAATAAGTGGACATTATGTAATTATTATTTATTTTTAATAACGTTAGATGCTGGATTTCATTTTCTTATTCTTAAATTGTGATAATTTATATTTCATAAAATAAGCAAATATTAATATTTAGGTATTGTTTTGTTGTTGAATTATTATTTTTTTCGTATTATTCACCTGTAAATAATTATATCAGTGATAATTATAAAAATTAAAATGGTTGTTTAATAAGTATTAATAATTGTGTGTATAGATTTTTTTTTTGTGAAATTATAAATTTAAATTAATTTTATGATCTTATATTATATTTTTATTTTAATTATCGAGATGTCTCAAATCTTGAATCTAGATTAAAATGTTTGTTAGATCTCCTTAAAAATTCTTATTGCATCATCAATAAATTGTCGGAAACTACCAAACATTGAGTCATCCCTATAAAGTAAATGTAAAATGCATATTTGACGACATTCACAACACACATATTTAACGCTTTAGTTTTAAAAGCTTGATATTATAAAAATATATTATATAGGTACATATTTTTTTTATATCTATTGACATTATCTAGTCAACATATAAATAATTTTAATTGTTATATTATTGTAAATAGAAAGTATTATTGTGAAGTATTTTCTGCATTTAAAAGTAATAATAATAATTTATTCTAATTTTGTTAATAATAGTTTTATGTTTATCATTAAGTGAATTATTAATATAAATACAAATTAAATATAACATTTTATTTTTAATTTAATTTTCATTTATACTTCAGATCAAAAATTATTACAAAACAATCTTTGTCGTAAAAAAAAACTACCAAATGATTTTAGTATAATTTGCACCCCATCAAATAAACCTACCATCATCCAATTTTGGATATAGATCCCGCCAAACTGAGTTAATTTCATAAACACCATGATAGGTAGCGATGGTGATCGCATTTGGTGTTAAAAGTTTCCCAGGATAGTTCTGTCACATTTTCCTGGTAATTTATTATGACATATTTGTATGATACATAATTAGTTTTCCGTGTGATGACGATGAAAGAATACAATTCACCACTTTCATCCTTTTTCGTAGGCATCGTAAAAACCGCATAACATACAGAGAAACATATATGCAAGAGAAGGAAAACTTGAAATTCAACGCTTCCCGAACCTGTCTGATTAGCGTAGTATTGTTGATCAATTTCGTTTCTATTGCAGAGGAGGATAGAGCCCAGGTAGCACTTATATGAGGTGATCATCTCAGCAGATGATGACTATAGAAGAAATTTTAACTCTTAATGTACTATTGATTCTTCCACATTTTCAAAAATAAAGCTTAATAGGTTTTTTATGACCCGGGAGTACATCCGAAAAGAATATCAAAAGGCTCGTCTATTTTTAAATGCTTTTTATTAAATTTTATTTAAATTATTCAGGACTACAGAAAGGAGTCATGTGACTACAAAACTCTTGCCTAAGTGGTCTAAGTGAAGCCTCAGAGATTTCCAAGTAACTTGATTGGAGTTGACGTTAGCGTGAAAAAGGTTGGGTTCTAAAATTGCAAGTGGTAGTCCGTGAAAATATATATTTTGGTTTCGGTAGTAAAGAAGAAAAAACGGCCTTAAATACTAATGTAAGCAAATAATAAATCTACTTGAAAAAAATAAGGTAGCAATAAATCATCATCATCTCAGCTCGTATATGTCCCACTATTGGGCTCGAGCCTCCTCCATAATGGGAGGGAAATTGATCAACTATAACACGCTGGTCAGACGTGTTGGTATAGGGTTTTGTTTCGAGTTTTACCATTCTTGCATAGATGTTATATGCGTTTTATATCCCTTAGTCGTCTCTTACGATCACCTACGGGTGAATTGTATTCTTACTCCGTCACCACACGGAAAAGTAATAAATAAATACTTTATTTAAAACAATTTCAAGAATAAGGCACCTGAATAAGGTCAACGACTGTAACTTGTAAAATATCAATATTCAGTACAATACGAACATTTGTTAGATCTGATCTTCATATTTTTAATTAAATATAGTAGAAATATAAGCAGGGGTTCACCGAAATTAGTAAAATTTTTAAAGTCTTCTACAAGAAAATATGTTTAGAAACTTCTGCCATAATCATCAATAGAACAGGCTACTGAAACCAGTTCCTTGAGTTCGGTAGTACTAGGCACCAGAAACACATCAGAGATTCGATAACTTTACTCAACTTATATACATCCGACTGCTGACTGGAAACTTCTTGCTTATACAAGGTTATTTCTTATAAAAGGTATATAGGTACTTCATATAAAAGGATTTTTTCTAAGTTATACCACATTATTTTTATATATTGCTGAAGGTGGCAAACGAGCAAGCCAACAGTTTTACTGCTGCACATGAACCTTTGTAATACCAGGAGTACAGCTAAGCCGTTGCCGATCAATGAAAACCCCAAACTCACCCAGAAAGTTGTGATACCTGCTTTCTCGCTCATCGAACGAAGCGCAACACTATATTACTACTACTCAGACATCGATTTTCTGCTCAGTGTGGTATTACCTCGGACCGACCGGCCCGCGGCTGTAGACAGAAAACTGTCAACAACGTAGTCCTACAACTATAAAGTCCTACCAAATTGATTGAATATATTGCGATGTTTTATTTGGACTTCATCTTTAGCTATGATGACGTTATCTGCTTACGTCCTTTCATCGTTTCTTGTGACATCAATACGATTGTGACATATTGTATTTTTAATGACACATAAGAGAGATATATATATATATATATATATATATATATATATATATATATATATATATATATATATATATATATATATATATATGTGTATATATATATGTATCATTCTTATCCCCCTTACTTGGGGTCGACGCAATATGTACTCGGACGTATTGCAAAAGTTATTTGCAATAGTTTTATGACAGGCCGCCTGCCTAACGTCAACCCTCCTTGGGAATGTAATTGTTGACCAAACGGCATCAGGTGGAGTGGGCCCAGGTCGTTATAAAGCTCTTATAAGTCTTTTACAACATCCATGAGCAAGTTAAGGATTGGTAGTACTTGTAACCGCTATCACAACACTACTGGATCACCGTAACCATGAAAGCTATAAAGAATTCGAAACGTCGGGAAATTAAAAATCAGATACAAACGCGATAAAATGACAATAGTTTTATTTCATAATGATTTACATTTGAAATAAAACTATTTTTACGGATTCTATCGCGTTTGTATTTGAGTTTTTAATTTCTCGACGTTTCGAACACTTTACAGTGATCATGGTCACGGGAGGACTGAACGTGTAACACTCGCGTAAACATTAGAAATCATTATGTCAACCAGTACGGACTGGAAATAAGGAATATGCACGTGACTGCAAAAAGAACAAAATATTTTTATTTATAATATTTATTGCTTAAAAAACATACCTATACAATTATTTTTGAAATTCATCATTATTTAATAGTGAAATTTAAATATCAAAAATCGGATTTTTTGAAATTCGCTCGCAAATTCCTAAAACGCGACGCGATTGGTTGTTCAAAATGTGACGTCATCGTACACTCGAGTCTTCTGGTATCAAGGTGTTTCTAGCGATTTTTTTGTATCGTTACCCAGTTATTTCATAAGCAAATAAAATACGCCAGTTTTATTTCAAATGTGTAAAAAATCATTAAAAATTAAAATACCATTGTGTTGCGAAATGTTTTAATGTTGGTGATGTATCATGAGAGCTTTGTGAATAGCTCATATCTTACACGATACAATGATACAACACATGTCCTCTAATACTGGTTCAACCATAATATTTAGTAAAATGTAAACAATATGAGAATTATTTGGTAGTTCGTAAAGCATTGTATGGAGCTAATACTTATTAGGCATGTTGTGTATAATTTTAGAAAGACTTGCTTATCGCGTGTTACACGCTCTGAGCGGATGGGAGAGAGACCGAAAAAAATGTAACAATAACATCTTTCTAACATTTCTTGCTTTTAAAGTTAAATCACAATCGGCACTAAAAATTACTGTGATTGAAAATAATAATTGAATCTAATTTAACATTTTTTTTTTATTGCTTGGTGGCAAACGAGCAAGCACACCTGATAGTAAGTGTTACTTACTCATGGAACTATGCAAAATCAGGGGTATGGTTAGGCCTCGGCCTAACTATGAAAACCCCAAACCCACTCCAAAAATTGGCCTGCCAAGTCTTTCGTTCACAGAACGAAGTGCAATAGCACATTGCCATTACTCAGACGTCGATCTTCTACTCAGTGTCTACCTCGGACGGACCAGTCCGCGGCTGTAGACAGAGAACTGTCATCAGTTTGGCCCTACCACTATTGATTTATATTTTTATAGTAAATTAAGTATTATTAATTAAATACGGAAGCGAGAGTTGGGTATGCAGAAAAGAGTATGAAAGTAAAATTAATGCGGTCGAAATGCGATCTCTGCGAAAAATCTGTGGAGTTAGGCTGACCGACCGCATTCGTAACGACGACGTAAGAGAGCGAGTAGGTAAGAAAGAGAATATTGGTGTAAAGATGCGAAAGGGAATGCTCCGATGGTTCGGACATGTGGAAAGAATGCCGAACGAACGTCTGGTTAAGAAGATATACAATGCGAAAGTGGAAGGATGTAGGTACCGAGGGAGACCGAGACTAACCTACCTAGACCAGATCGGTCATGTACTGAAGGAAGGTGGAGTCAAGAGTCTCCGAAACCGGCGAGCGTGTATGAAGAGAATTATGAATGTTGAGGAAGCGAGTGAAGTATGCAGAGATAGAGTTCTCTGGCACTCTGTTCTCTCTGCCTACCCTGCAAGGGATATGGCGTGATGATGTGTATGTATGTATTAATTAAATAACATTTATATAGCTTTTAATTGTTTGTTTATTATTAACTTAATTAGCCCAAATCATTTAGTGTTCAATTTATCATTATTGATGTTATATATTATAGTTAATTTTACCCGTTCTATTTTGTGAGAGTCTCGAACCCAGCAGTGGGACGAATATGAGCTGAGATGATAATAATCATTTGTAATAATTATAATCACACTAGCAAACTTATGTCACTGATAATAAGAGTTCCGTGTGATGATGGAGTAAGAATACAATTCACCACCCTCATATCTTATCCGTGACCATAAGAGACGACTAAGGAATATAAAACACATACAACATCTATGCAAGAGATGGAAAACTCGAAACAAAATCTTATACCAACACATCTAACCAACGCGGTATAGTAGGTTAACTTCCTTCCCATTATGGAGGAGCCCCGAGCCCAACAGTGGAACATATATGGGCTGCGATGATGATGAATAAGAGTTACAAATAGTTTCATGGATTGCATAGATGACGCAATGGTTAAAATATCGATCTACAGTTCTAAGTACCGCAAGGTCGATTCCTGCGCAGAACAATACTTTGTGCGATCTACATTTTTGCGATGTGTGATTTGTGTCCGTAAATAATATGTTAGGTTCCCTAGAATACCAGAATTATTTTTAGTGCAAAGTGTAAAGCTTTTTATTTAATTTTAAATACGAAGTGAAAGTATATGTTTCGTTTGACTCACTCGAGAGATGTAGTGGAAACACAGACCGCTTTCTAGAGAACCGCTCGCACGGCGAAGATAGGTACTTATAAGGCGGGTCTATGGGATCGCGCCGTTCTTTCTGTCACCCCGGATGGTACCACATCATAGCGACACAGTGTACTATGAGACCCTAATCATTGCTGATGTAAGGGAAGTAGTTGTAAGGTATATAATATACCTACATATATAAATTACTATCCGTGTGGTGACGGAGTAAGAATACAATTCACCACCCCCTATCTTACCCGTGGGTGATCGTACGAGACGACTAAGCGATATAAAACGCATATAACATCTATGCAAGAGAAGGAAAACTCGAAACAAAAACTTGTTTACGAACGAATAATGATTGTCACAGGATTCGAACCCAAAGCTATTGTCACTAAAAAATTGATTGTTATACGAAAATTCACTTAGCTGTATGGTAGCGGCTACGAATACTACCAACCCTTACTTTGCTCGTTGATGTCGTATAAGACGACTAAGAGCCTTATAACGACCTGGGCCAACTGCATCTGATGCCGTTTGGTCAATAATTACATTCTCAAGTAGGGTTGACGTCTGACAGGCGGCCGGTCTCCAAAAAAGTATTCCAATAACTTTTACCTACATATTAAGGTTATGAAAACTTGTTTATGAACGAAAAAATCTATTGTCACACATGGAACTCGAAGCCATATCTATTGGAAATCTGTAACAATAGTTCTACCAATTAGACAAAATAGTGAGTTTTCGTCATCATCATTCTCCTATCCTTCTTATCTTAGGTCGATACAATATGTTCTTTTCCTTCATAGTACATATTGTACGTATATGTAAATATTTCGTATGTGTGTGTGAGTGTCACCTAACATAAACGATCGATCCTAATTCGGTTGATCATTTGTGTGTATATTTCAATAGGTTCCTGGATGGTTTGAAAACACAATGGGTAGATGGCGTTGTTGTCACCAAATTTATTTTTGCTGTAAAATTGTCAAAATTACATAATATTTTTAAAATGGTGTTGCTCTTCCTACCAGGACGGGGACTGCCAGATACAATAACATACTAGATGTTTGATGTTGATTTTTTTGTTTGATGTTGATTGTTGATATTTTCTATCTATACGTAAGTATATGCCTTCACCACAAGGAAATACAGCAATTAATTTCATTAAAATTAGTTGCATAATCATTATTATTTCAGCAACATCCCACTGCTCTGGCTCGATCTTCTTTCACAATGGGAAGGATATTGACCTAATATGTCACTACAGGATTTTATTTCGATTTTATCTTCACCGGCATAAATGTTATATGATCCCTGTGTACGAGCCAAAATTGCTCACACAGCGATTTGCGTGCTATAAGTGCTGCGACCTAGTTAGCATGAGGCAGTCGTATACAATCCTCCGTAGTGCACAAACGTGTGTAGTATTAACGTTACGAGAGGTGCGACTCAGATACACCGGGGTTACCGTAAGCTACGGAAAATCCCAAACACCTTTTGGTCCTTCGAGAATCTGTGGAGTGCTTGGTGTGGAAATTCCCAGTTACGTTAGCAAATCGGTGCTTTTGGCTTCCCAGAAGAGGGTCTCACCAAGAGCATTGAGAAGGTGCACATAACGTAAAGGAGGGAGTGCTACGCTAAGTACCAGCAATTAACGAACCAGCGGGGATAACGTCTACTGCTGCAACAACTAAACTAACTATCAAATAACAATGTCAAAAGAAGTTGAATTTGTAGAGCTCATAAATAAACAGCAAAACAGCTACGAGAAAATCAAAGCCCTGCAAAGCAATTACAAAAAGGATGCTGTAAGTAGAAAATCTATAGATTACCTTAACAAGCGCATCGAAACGCTACAATCTCTCTGGGATGAATTCTTATCAAACCATGAGATCTTGATAAAATATGAGTCGGTCAAGAGAGACCATGACTATTTTAAGGAGAACATTTTTAACATAACGAGAAGCATGTTTAACGAAACAAAAAAGTCTATGACTGAACTGCGAATCGAGGTTTTAACAGAGTCTGGATTTACGAGCATTTCAGCACCAAACAATCCTGGAACTAGTGGAACACCACAATCAGATGCATCGATAAGGCAACGGCTACCAGCAGATGAGACAAAAAAGCTTTTACGTCAGCAGATGTGTAACTTTAACGCCTTGGACCGAGCAGTGACCAAAATTAATCTTAATGAAATGAAAGAAAAGTGGCAATTTCAAGATCAACTAAACATCCTACAATCCAAGTGGGAAAACATCGACAAAATTCATTGGGAACTAAGCTACTTACTACAAGGAGACGACAAGGATTATGAGGCGAGATTCTACCATTGGGAAGAAGTCTATGACAACCTGAAGGCAGAGCTAAATAGAAAAATCTTTGAATCATCTCATTACGAAAAATTGACACCACGCGTTGAATTGCCGGAGTTCAACGGAGTTTATAGTAACTGGGTTTCTTTTAGAGATTTATTCATCGAGATGATCCATAATAATCCAACACTAAACAAAACGCAAAAAATGAAGTTCCTAAAATCTAAATTGAGAGGAGAAGCTGAGAAACTGATAAAACATCTTTCTGTAAGTGCTGAGAATTATGACTCATGCCTAGATATAATCCAACATCGCTACGACAACAAGCGATTACTTTTCACATCATATATAGACACGCTTCTAAATCAACCATCTATCGATAAAGCGAACTCAGTTAACATAAAGAAGCTGCACGACACAACAAAAGAGTGTTTAAATGCACTGGAAAATATCAAAATAGATATTCCAGTATGGGGCCCACTCATTGTCCATTTGCTGTCGTCGAAACTGGATGACGAAACTTACGGTGACTACATACAGAGTATGAAACAATCAAGAGAGCTACCTGACTTAAATGAGTTTATGGAGTTCCTGGAATTAAGGTTCATGTCATTGGAAACAAATCGAACAAAAAAAGGGATACAGAAACAAAATTCAACGAATATACAACAAAAAAATTACAGCAATTACAAGTCAACGAACTTTAATAACTCGGACAAGTACACAAAAAGCTACCATGCTACATTGCGAAAATGCCCTCTTTGCATAAACGATCACGTGTTATGGCAGTGTCCTACATTTCTAGACTTGGATGTCGCAACGCGTAATCAAACAATACAAAAAATTAACGTGTGCAAAAATTGTTTATTTCATCACGGCAAATATAAATGCAATTCAACAAAACGATGTCGCACGTGTAATTTGAAACATCATACCCTACTTCATGATGATAATTTCAGAGGGCAACAATCGAGATCATCCACCTTAACAACAGCTGAGCGAACCTCGAACCACATCAGCGGGGAACAAGAGATACTCTTAACAACCCTTCAACTTCAAGTCAAGAACAAAGAAGGAGATTACGTCATCCTTCGGGCGTTACTGGATCAAGGATCTCAAGTAACATTGATCACAGAAAATGCCGCTCAACGCTTGAACTTACCACGTAGCAAAATGAACGCCGCCATCACGGGCGTTGGCTCTATAATGGGCACGAGTAAGGGGATGATTAAACTAGAATGTAAATCAATTCATTCTGAATATGCATTCCAAACTGAAGCACTAGTAATGAGAAAACTTATCAACAACCTGCCCAGCTCAACAATCAACGCGGAGAACTGGTCACACCTCGATAACATCAAGTTGGCTGATCCGGCATTCAACATCTCTGGGCCCATCGATGTATTGTTGGGAGCAGAAATTTACTCCGAAGTTATCCTAGAAGGAATGATTAAACGTGACACTAACTCGCCAGTAGCTCAGCAGACTAAATTAGGCTGGATACTGTGTGGTGCAACAAAGCAATTCAACTGTCTAGTTACCCTAACAGAGTTAGAAGATTTTTCCAGATTCTGGGAGACTGAAGAAATCCCTTCAGCACTCGAGACTACATCGAAGGACGAATACTGCGAAAAATATTACACAGAAACCACAGAACGATTAAAGAACGGACGATATGTGGTAAAAATGCCAATGAAAGCTAACTTTGAACAAAACCTTGGCAACTCTAAGTCTCAAGCCATCGCGCAATTTCTTCAGTTAGAAAAGAAAATGGCGAGACAAGAACACTTTGCAAAGCTATACAAGCAATTTATAAATGACTATATCGATTTAGGTCATATGAAGAAAATAATTGAAAGCACAAGTAAAGTACAAGCTTACTTACCACACCACGGAGTGTTAAAGGATAGCTCAACAACTACAAAACTACGAGCTGTTTTTAATGCTTCCATGAAAACAGACTCGGGCTATAGCCTTAATGACTTG
The DNA here is from genome assembly GCA_905163515.2 of Lymantria monacha. NCBI lineage: Eukaryota > Metazoa > Arthropoda > Insecta > Lepidoptera > Erebidae > Lymantria > Lymantria monacha. Next base: position 3,011,205 of record LR991107.1, on the reverse strand, counting down.
ATGGAAAAAGGGCCAAACTTACAAAAGGACATTTTATCCCTGATCATTAAATGGCGGAGCTATAAATATGTTCTGACGGCGGATATCGAAAAAATGTACCGTCAAATCCTTATTCATCAAGATCAACAATGTCTACAAAAAATATTTTGGAGAGAATCAGTAAATGAACCGCTAAGAGAGATGCAGCTGTGTACCCTAACTTATGGGACCAAAGTCGCGCCATTCATCGCGATGCGCACTCTCCAGCAATTAACTAAGGATGAAGGCAGCGCTTTCCCTTTAGCCCAGAAAGCTTTACAAAACGAGGCATATATGGATGACGTCACCACAGGTCACCATAACATTGAAACAACGAAATTACTACAAAAGGAGCTCTACGAGTTACTTAGGAAAGGTGGTTTCACCTTACGAAAATGGGCAACTAATGAACCATCTATTCTCAAAGAATTACAAAATTACGAAAAGAGTCATTCTAAAGACTTTAACTTTAAACAACACGAGTTCAGTAAAATACTTGGACTCGCATGGGATTGCGCAAGCGACACATTCCATTTTATTAGCGAAGAATTTAACAAGAATATAAATTCGCCATACACGAAACGCAGGCTATTGTCAGAGATAAGCAAGATCTACGATCCACTCGGTTGGTTAGCTCCAATGACTATCCAAGCGAAATTAATCTTCCAAAAGCTATGGAGTGAAAACTACCAAAATATCGGTTGGGATGAAAATGTACCTGAAAACATAACAAACGAATGGATAAAAATTAAATCTGAACTACCAAACATAAACAACATAACTCTACCAAGATGGATCAGAAACGAAAACAATAAACCCATCGAATTGCATGCCTTCTGTGACGCAAGCGAGCAAGCTTACGCATGCGTTATATACGGCCGAACTACGTCACGGAGCGGAGCGTTCGAAACTACTCTACTTGCAGCGAAAACGAAGGTGGCACCTCTAAAAAACAAAAGTACGATACCGAGGCTGGAACTAAGCGCCGCTGTTTTGCTAGCGACTCTCCTAGAAAGGGTAATCAAGGTTCTAGCAGACTATGAGCTAAGGATATCCTGTTGGACCGACTCTAAAGTCGTCTTAGCATGGCTTCAGGGCAATCAAACAAAATATGCAAAATATATAACAAACAGAACTACACATATAATAAATATCGTACCTGCAATAAACTGGGGTTACGTAAAAAGTAACGAAAACCCCGCCGACTGTGCAACAAGAGGACTTTCGCCGTCGAAATTAGTTAATTTCTCGCTATGGTGGGAAGGACCTCAATGGCTCAAAAAACAAGAAAAACGAACTCGTCTATCAACTGAAACTTATACTACGGACGAGGGCTTTCTAACAAACTGTTACACAACAAACCCTACGGAACCCGTGGCAAATAAAAATGAATTAATTAATTCATTACTCGAACGATACAGCAACATTGCATTGCATATTTACGCGAGTATCACACATTCGAAATAAAACTATTTTTACGGATTCCACCGCGTTGTTATTTGATTTTTAATTTCCCGAAGTTTTGAACACTTTACAGCGTTCAGTCCTCCCGTGACTATAAACGATCCATCCATCCATCCATCCATCAGCCCGTAAACGTCCACTGTTGGACATAGGCCTCCCCACGAGAATGCCATCTGTAACGGTCCTGTGCCACCTGCATCCAACGGTTTCCTGCGACCTTGATGAGGTCATCAGTCCACCGAGTATAAACGATAGAATCCGTAAAATAGTTTTATTTCAGATATTATTTGCATATCATATCGCTTAGTCATCTTTTAAAACATTTATTGGCGTGAAAGTGGGTGATGAACTCTTACTCCATCACCACTGAAAAATATATAACTTCTATAACGACGTTCTACTGTACGTGACGTTCTTCTGTAAGTTGGGCTTACGGTTCTCACTGGAGTAACTTATATATACATACATATATAGCCTCTCGCCTGTTTCCCAGAGGGGTAGGCAGAGACTACGGATTGCCACAAACCACGATCCTGGCATACTTCCATCGCTTCATTCACACTCATAATAGTCTTCATGCATGCTCTACGATTACGCATACTCTTAATAAGACCTCTCGTCAACACATCTCCAACTTGGTGCAGAAAAGTATGACGTGATCTTCCCCTTGTATTCGTCCCATTCACGCTTGCTTTATATATTTGCTTCGTCAACCTCTCGTCACTCATTCTTTCTAAATGTCCAAACCACCTCAGCATACTCTTTTTGATCTTTGTCACTACTTCTTCATTCACACCACAGCGATCTCTTATAACACTATTCCTAATTTTATCTTTCATACTTACATCACACATACTACGAAGAGCTCTCATCTCTACAGCATTTATTCTACTTTCATGTCTCCCTGCCAAATCCAACTTTCATTACCATACATGAGAGTAGGTACTAATACTCCCTTATGTACAGCTAAACGTGCCTTTTTGGACACGTTTCTGCTTTTCATAAAGGTGTATAGTGCCCCATATATATATACATATAATTGCATAGTATCATATATTTTTATTTTACTGTATAACTCTTAAAATGGCCCCATTCTTAAACATTATAAATATATTTACAATTCCTTGTCATCCTTTTAACTGTACTTCTGAAAACAATGACGTGTATTTCTAATTAATTAACAATATTGAACAAACAAATACTATGAAGGGCTACTAACTTTATGATAACAACGTTCTGACTCAAAGTGTACCATACAACTTAGTATATAACCCATGTGGTCAAGTAGCACATCTATTCGAGTTGAATAACTCAAACCGCTAACATGGACGGCAAGATTATTATATTTATTACCGCGCTTGTATTCGCTAATCTTGTCAAAGGAGACGTAAGCTGTGATTGTAATAATGGTGATACTAAAGTCTTGTGGGATTTATTCAATAAAATGTCAGGTGGTTCCTTAGCTAATGAAGAGAATAAAGAAAAACTAAAAACACTCACAGATGTGATTGGATGTAATTGCTTGGATGTAAATAACAAAAAAAATATCATACCTATAGATGTGACTGAAATAGATTTTGTCAATCAAGAGGATAAAGAAATAGGTCTCCTCAATCAAGAAAACGATGAAGATAAAACTAGTGCGTCACGATCTAAAAGAAATGTGCACCACCGCTTTTGTCCATATGGATACATAAAAATTTATTACTTGTGTGTTAAGCAAGAAACTTTGGATGAAGAATAATATCTAGAGCAGATATTGTGCTGCAAAATCACGTAAGAAATTTACTTTAATAATGTTAAGGACAAGCTATTACACAGATAAATTTTATCAAACAAAAATGGAAATTATCCAAAGGATTATATCATATGCAATGATATTTCAAGATTAATTTATCAAAAGCAAAGAGTACTCCAAAATTTAAAATAGTCTTCAATGTATGTAACATTTGCTGAGAAACTAATTAACTAAAGATATACTTTACATTAGAAGATACAATTATGATTTAATTATGTATTTAGCGATACATAGTAGAAGCCAAGATTCCTTGATGACATAAAGCTTCAAGCTATACTATGTCTTGTGTTACAAAAGAGAAGACCTCAGAAGAAGAAGAACAATTACAAGATAAATAGGTAATAGTATTTTTTAAGGACAGCATGTAAATTACTCTCACTCTATGTTGTGGCAGCTATCAGCATTATTATGCGTGGGCACGACGTATAGATACAAGGAGTCCGAACTGTATAGGCTTTACCATTTCATGGACACAATAATGAACCCAGATCTTAGTTCTCTTTTCTGCCACTGGCTGCGCTAGGTTCCGGACGTACCGATGCTATTATTATTATTACATGTAAACACATCTTGGCTCGCGAATGTTGAATTTAATTAATTCTCCTTTTTTTGGCTTATTAGTCAATTTTTATTTATGTCTCCCGCTTGGTAAGAATGCATGGGAGGGAAATGGAATATTTCTAACTTCTTTTCTTTATATTTTCTAAATTATTTTGGCAGCTTATTAGTCTTGCACTAATGACCTTTCTAAGCCTTCTCAAAGTTTAAACCTCGGTGTCTTGCATGTAATGAATGCATTATGAACCTAGGTTAGGGGACGTCCATTAATCACGTGATCTTTTTTCAGCATTTTTTAACCCCGATTTCCCTCCCAAGGGGAGTGGGACATATATGAGCTGAAATAAATTATTTAATAATAATTGTAGGTAAAACTTATTAAGAATTAGTTAATAAATAATAATAATAATTAATTAATTATTATTAAAATAATATATAACGTATTCCATAGCTATATATTTATGTAAGGGTTGTAATAAAATATTAATAATGAAATTTAATATATTTAAAAATGTAATATTCATAGGCAGGTGATAATGATAGAATGAAATGAATAATATAATTATGGTAGACGATTAAAACTATAACAATTATTCAAATACTCTAGAAATAAATATGCATAATAATAAACCATAATGGATAATTGACCATATTACTCTGGAAATAAATATACATATTAATAAATCATAATGGATGATTAATATCGAAAGGTTTATGATTAATGACATAAGCGGCTTTAAGATTGACTTAAAGTTATTACTTCAAACTATACTCGTGTTATTATATTTTAAATACAACACATTCTTAAATTTAAAATTGAGTTATAAAATAATTATTTTTTTAAAATCTATTACTGATAAAGAATATTCTTAAAAGAAATTATATTCTAACGGTCCTTAGTTGCAAACACTTTCCTCTATTTGGTAAAATTGAAATTGAGAGGTTATTTGTTGATTTGAGTCATTTATTAAATATTCCATTGCAGTTGTTTAAGAGTTGTATAAAATTGAAAACTATTTTTAAGTCTAAATGTTAATTGTATTTAAATTTGAGATAATTAATTACTTCTAGTATCTATTTTTTGGCTTACATAAACTTTTTGTATTTTAACATTAATTAAACATTCTGATATAATTTAAAAATTATTCGTTATTTAGTGTATAATTAAATAATAGTCGTAATAGTGATTTGTGATTTTTAATGTTTAATGATATTATATAATAATTTTTAAATATAATGATAATAAATGTAACAATTACGAATATTTACGCGAATATTACATGTATTAAATAAAACTTGTTTTAAGAATTTTATAGTGCTTTTATTTGTTTATGACATTTGATTTATTTATAAAGTAATAGTCTAATATTCACCACCCCCTATCTTACCCGTGGGTGACCGTAAAAGACAACTAAGGGACATAAAACGCACATAACATCTTTGCAAGAGAAGGAAAACTCGAAACAAAACCCTATACCAGCACGTCTGACCAGCGTGGTATAGTAGGTCAATTTCCCTGTCATTATCGAGGAGGCTCGAGCCCAACAGTGGGACATATATGAGCTGAGATGGGTCTAGGTATTAGATCATTCAATTATAATTACTTTTTTAAATCATCATTCTCCTACTCTTATCCCAATTACTTGGGGTCGATACAATATGTACATATTGTCTTCTTTCATAGTACATATTGTAAAAGTTATTGGCCATAGTCATATGACCGGCCGCCGCACGTCAACCCTCTTTGGGAATGTAATTGTTGACCAAACGGTATCAGCTGGTGTTGGCCCAGGTCGTTATAATTACTTTTTTAAATATAAGTATGTTAGTCATTTAAATTTTAGCAATCTATAAGATCATTCTATAGATGACGGAAATAGAATTGTATATGGGCCGTGGAGGTCTCAATAACTTTCTCCTTGGCGTGATATTTCACAGTATACAGCGAGCTGGCCGGCACATGCGACAATTACCACTTAACAATTAAGTGGGCTCGTCTACCATTGAAGTTAAAATACAAAAAAAATCAACAATGAATGGATTCTATCGTATTTATATTTGATTTTTAATTTCCTGACGTTTCGAACACTTTACAGTGATCATGGTCACGGGAGGACTAAGGTGTCTTACGTCCAAAAGTCATCGTTATTACAGAAATTTATATCTATATAAATAGTAGCGGGTAGATATAAATTTCTGAAATAACGATGACCTTTTGGACGTAAAACACCTTAGTCCTCCTGTGACCATGATCACTGTAAAATGTTCGAAACGTCGGGCAATTAAAAATTAAAAACAAACGCGATAGAATCCGTAAAAATAGTTTTATTTCAAATGTATAATATTTCCGTAAACATTAGAAATCATTATGTCAACAATGACTAAAATGATCATGTGATTAAGGCACAATTATTATATTTCTTCATAAAATGTTTCAATTACACTCTCAGAATTCGGTCTCCAAAATGGATGACGAATTTTATACTCAGTAGTTATGAACACTAATTTAGTTTAACTGTTGTTTGATTGGTTGAGATTGAATGTGGTGTGCGATGAAACGAATATAAGAAAAAATATATTAGAAGAAGTTTGAAAGTTGCTCCAGTGAATCATCAGTTAAAGAATAAACGTCTGTAATAAACAGAATATGTGTTTAAATAATAAAATTCAAATTAATTTCAAATTACTGAAATTTAGCATTTAATATGCTTGATTATTTATAAAAACTTGATTACGAGCGCGAAATATTAGTGTAATCCCATGTGTGACAAACTATTTTCGCTCTTAATCAAGCATATTAAATGCTAAATTTTAGTAATTTGAATATTAGGGTCGTGTCATCGTTTAATACAATTTTAACTACAGAGTTAGAGTATTAAGTCTGAACAATATGTAAACAATATCAGGTAGATGGCACACGTCTCCTTAAAGACGAAAATATAATACGATGCGAAAATTGAATGTCATACAATAGTTCACGTTGGTATAAGTGGTAGCACGACTGGAACGGATTTCCAATAGGTATGGGTTCGTATCCCATGTGTAACAATCATTTTTCGCTCGTAATCAAGTCCAAACTCATTTATTATGTACTAGCAGACACGGCCACGCGTTGCTGTGGCCAAGGTAGCGTCAGTAACACGTGGTGGTTATGCTAATAAATTGTAGCTTATATGAAACGTTTCTACGTTTAACATAGCGCCATCTATTAAATACTCACTCAATCCAGTCAACAGATACCGCCATCTGTTAGCATCGATCGAATCGATAACAGATAATTGTGACTGTCAAATAATAGACAAATAATTTGCAATAAAATAATATTGTGACTATAAATTGAGATGGAAGCTATCCTATCTTTTAAGTTGGATCAAACTACACATATCATGCAAATTTGATTAAAATCGGTTAAGTACTTTAAGAGTGCATGGGTGATATATGGGCTGTGATGATGATGATGCGGCGGAACTACTGAGATGTAGTGAATTTCATATAAAAGCGCTTTACAACGTTTTCTTTTTCCATCAAAATTCCCACAAGATACCATTAACAGTGTGGCCATAGCACTGTTGATGGTGAGATTTTGAATTAGACAATGACTAACCTGAAAGACTAAAAACGTAAAAATTATTATAACTTGACACTGGCACCAATAGCTCGTATAAGTAGCTGATTGCTAATACACAAAGAGAAGAAGAACGTTTATGTGACATCAACCTTTTTAGAGTTCCATACCCAAAAGATAAAATAGGACCCTATTACTAAGACTCTGCTGTCCATCCGTTGCTTCGCCTGTCTGTCACCAGGTTGCTCTCATGAACCGTGATAGTTGGACAGTTGAAATTTTCACAGATGATGAATTTCTTTTGCCGCTACAACGACAAATACTAAAAAACAATAAAATAAATATTTAAGGAGGCTCCCACACAACAAAGGTAATCTTTTTGCTCGTTTTTGCTCAATATTGATAACAAAAATAGATAGACGTTTGAAATATTCACAGAATATTTAGGAATATATTCCCTTTAGAAATAAATAATTAAATTAAAATAAAACAAATAGAGAATTTAAGCTCCTATACAACAAACATGATTATTTTGTCATTTATAGATATTGGTACGGAACCCTTTGTTCGCGACTCCAAGTAGCGCTTAGCCGGTTTTTTTAATATAATCGAATTAAGTTTTCAAACATGTGTCAAAATAAAATGTCTTTTAAATCAAAATCACTAAGAAGTATTGATATCAACTTTAAAACAAATCACCCCTAAAATATCTTTCCACCTCTTTTTAACCCAATTAGGAGATAAATCTCAATAAAATATGAATCACATCTTTCATCAATTCTGTTAAAGAATGTTTATGCAAAATTTCAAATAGATTGGACCAAGGAATCACGTTGTCCCATACAAACTTTGCACTGCTTTTTCACCCCTTTAGGGATATAATTTCGTAAAATCCGTTCTTAGCTGACCTCTACTCGGCAAAAGAAATATTCCTACCAAATTTGAGGTCTACAAACCTCAGCCTTATGATTCCAGAGATATCGTGATGAGTCAATACATAGGTGGAAATCTCTTAGATATATAGATAAACCCTGCGAGAATATGTAAGTACATATGATCAATTTTAACATCTTAAATTAATAAAATAAACTACCACCAGATCGGAACGTAACTAAAGATGTAGCTATCTTTTTGCGAAGATCTGGCAAGAAACTCAACGGGTTTGTCTATTATTGTTATTTCTTTACTGATTTATGTTTAATAGTACAACATGTTTAATAAGAAACCTTTCGAACTCCGATATAATGTAAAATACAAATACAAAATAAAAGATTATGGCTGAACCAGATCCCATAAGCAGCATCCGATCACGAGTTAACTACTAGAGTAACCACCACATAATTTAAAAAATATATTTTCTCAAACTTGCTTGGAAATTCGAGCATTATTTTGACAACCTTCTTCGAGATAAATCGAAATTGCTGTACTGACCAAATACATGCGAGCAGCGGCCGGCAAAAAATATATGAAAATCCATATCTGTCGTGTTTTAGCGGCCAAATAAATATATATGTAAATTCATATCTGTCGTGTATTTTTAAAATGGAACGATTTGTTACTCCAAAACATGGCAACCAAATAGACAAGTTATCAGAGTTTTATTTAAATTTCGAAATAGCTTGAAAAAAAAACTTGTTTGATGATGAAAAAAAACAAATGAACCCTTTAGCACGTGCCAAATGATGTTCGTTGTTCGTCATGTATACAGTTCTACTTAGTTTTCATTTCCACGCATTATTTGAGAAAAGTACTATATAAGCCTTTTAACCAGGAATTGATGGACTTACACGTCCGTCCATCAATGCCTCTTTTGCTGACCGCTGCACTAATGTAAAAATTCTTGAATTGTTAAGCTTCATTAACATACAATTAAAGGACACAAATTACAGTCACGTAAAACAATTGTTTGTTGATCAAACAAAGTAATATTCTTCGTGTGAATTAAAAATAGGATGCTGGACATGGAAAAAAACGCTTTTTAGACCTAATGGTCTATCGATCGTAATCGATGTGTGTGAAATATTAGCTACGGATATCTGAGTAATGTTTTAAAAAAATATAAATACTGTATTATTTAGATTTACGATATTCGAGTAAGGGACCGGGAAGACTTATTGCGAAGAGGTCTCGAGTTCTATCCTCACGATTCCATGTAGTGACGGAATAAGAATACAATTCACCACCCCATATCTTACCCGTGGGTGATCGTACGAAACGACTAACGGATATAAAACGCATATAACATTTATGCGAGAGTAGGAAAACTCAAAACAAAACCCTATACCAACACGTCTGACCAGCGTGGTGTAGTAGGTCAATTTACCTCCAATTATGGAGGAGGCTCGAGCTCAACAATGTGACATATATGAGCTGAGATGATAATGATCCACAGCTATAATTTTTCAATTGCTTATTTTGTATTTAAGTAATATTTTTTTATTTATCGCTTGCTTTAGCGCTGAAGTAAAACATCGTAAGGAACCCCATGCGTGATATGGTCTAATTCTATAATACTGTAATTCCATTGGAGTGAAACAATTAGATGGCAAACACTTCGTGGCAAAATGATATTCTCTTGAAATTGGTTAGGCTAAGCAACTCGAAGGATGAGGAAATTTTGTATTATTTCGAGTTTTCCTTAATATTATATTCCTGTTAATATAAAATATGTTTCAAGCCTAAATTAGAAATTTATTAGGTAATAATAGAGGAAAACATACTCGTTGCTAGCCAAACCCGATCAGGACATACCTCAAGGCATCATAATAGTACCTAAATTATATTCATATTATTAAAAGTTAATTCATATCAAAAATTATTGATTTATTTTGTAAAACATTAAGAAATTTTGTTGAAATATTGATTAGATACAGTTTATATACTAGGTTAATCTAGAATATATAATGCATAAATATATTAGCAATATTTATCCTAGAAAACAGCTATTTATCTCCTGAAAGAAAGGGTTTAAGCATTTTACAAATGGTAATTACAAACTGAAAACTTCAATTTCATCATTATTCGGAACTGCGTATTCATGAGTAGATACAACTAGTTCAAATAATATAACAATTTTATTCGATTGTCATATTATTTTTACAAATATAGCATATGGTTCCCGTGTAATGATGAGTAAAAATACGATTCACCATGACATATTTTACCCTTGCATACTGTAAAAGACGATTAAGGACTATAATATGCCTATAACATCTATATAAGAAAAGAAAAAAAATCTATATATGACTCTATACCAACCCGTCGGACTGAAACGTGCTGTGTAGTAGCGGCTACGAATACTACCCACCATTACTTAGCTCGTGGATGTCGTAAAAGAAGATTAAGAGCCTTATAACGACCTAGGCCAACTCCATCTGATGCCGTTTGGTCAACAATTACATTCCCAAGGAGGGTTGACGTCTGGCAGGCGACCGGTCACAAAACTATTGCCAATCGTTTTTACAATATGAACTATGAAAAAAGAGTACACATTGTATCGACTTCAAGTAATTAGGATAAGAGTAGGAGAATGATAATGACCAACCCGTCTCACTAGCGTGATATAATAGGTTAATATTCCTATAATTTTGGAGGACGCACACGCCCAATAGTGGAACATATATGTGCCGAAATGAAGATGATATGACAATATGTGAGGGTAATGATCATGTTAGAGCCGCATTCCAGCCTTCCCTCACTCCGGCCAATGCCACTAAGCTGAGACCAGACCACGACTTGCAAACAAAAATCCTAAATATAGATTTGACATGTGCTAAAAAATAAAGTGATTTCTGATGTTTACGCGAGTATTACACATTTGAAATAAAACAATTTTTACGGATTCTATCGTGTTTGTATTTGATTTTTATTTTCCGGACGTTTCGAACATTTCAGTGATCATGGTCACGGGAGGACTGAGGTGTCTTACTGGACTGGTGTTCCGTTAGCGACCGCGGCCAACCTGACTACGCAATCATGGTCGCCTGTCGCGGGGCAGCTGATAGCATTCCGATGTTAGAGAAGGGAGCGCGACTCGCCACTCTTTCCATTGTTTTATGGGTGACGATTTTGTTCTATTTTAGCGATATTTCGGACAATTTCTCCGTAGCTAGAAATAAAAGTAATTCAGCAGCTATTGGAAGATAATGAAATGATGATATGTTGATTGTATGATTTGAAGATGTATTAGTGTCTATTCCTTTGGCAGAAACGAAAAAGATCCACTCAATTTTCACATAGCATGAAGACGAGGGTTGCTTTCACACATTCATAAAAGCTCGCCATTTTTATGAGTTTTTCACCTGCGTCGCGTGACTGCACTGCCTCTGGCGCGACTGGGTTGTGGTCGCCGTGCGATTCTCTGGCCACGCAACATACAACATACAAATTCATACCCAGCAGTGGGTTGTGCACCCGCTCACGGTCGCGGATTGCGGTCGCGCGTCGCAGTCGCTAACATCGGAATGCCACCTTAAGGCGTCTCACGTCCAACAGCTCGTCATTATTACGTTTCATGAACGCTGTAAAGTTTTCGAAATATTGGGTAATTAAAAATCAAATACGAACGCGATATAATCCGTGAAAAAAGGTTTTACTTCAAATACAAAAAGAAATTTCACATAAATTTTACCCAATTGGCAATTATATATTTACCTTCCTTATTGCCAATGACGAACATTTTAATATTGTTACAAATACTGTTGTAATATACATAAATGTTGCTTGAGGAAAGAACACGTTCGTTTCATCTTGATGATATATGAGGAAATCTGTAGGATGTGAGTCATCTTTGGTCTTTCCAAAATGTAATCATACACCTACATGGTTCATGTGTGATTAATAATTCGATACTACTATCCAATAATGAGTGTCACTGGTGACAGAGTTATTTTGCTTACAGTTTTCTGTCTGCAGCTGTTGATGGCCGGCGTGTCCGTCGCGAACTCATATTACTCATTTATTATGTACTACAGTACTAGCCCGCGACTTTTTTTTGTGTGTGTGTGTGTGTTTAGTTGTTAGTAGCAGATGGCTTTAACAGCTTTGCCCAGACTGTAAGTGAATGGTTCTTTACCTGGAGTTATACCTGCAAATTTTTGTCTTTTTTGTGTGTTTGTGTTGTCTTTTAGTTGGTTTTCACAGCTTAACCTGGACAATATGTGAGCACTGAGAGTTCTCAAACCAGAGCCGGCTACTTTATCCGATGATATTTTATCACTAAATTATGATACCGAAATCATAGCCATCTAAATCGACGCTAACGCCATCTAGTAAACAAATATTGAACTTTTCATACTAATATGAACATTTCATCACCATCATTCTCCTGCTCTTATGCCAAGTACTTGAGGTCGACGAAATATGTAAACATACATATTGCAAACTTATTGGCAATAGTTTTATGACTGGCCGCCTATCGACGACAATTCTCCTCGGGACTGTAATGATTGACCAGGCATCAGGTGAAGTTGGCCCAGGTCGATATAGAACTATATAGCTCTTTTTCGTTTTTCACAACATCCACGAGCAAGATAAGAGTTGATAGTTTTCGTAATATCGATAATAATCCTGCCAAATTAAAATCCAAAAAATACTATTAAAATTAAACTATAATCCCATGGGATATAATGCATTACCAGGATTATAGTGCATTCTATGATTAACCGTATGGTTGGTTATTTAATAATAAAATTCAAAACTAAAGATTTGTTAAAAAATAACATTAAATTTATTATGTTATCATAAGATGACACTATCGGTGTTGCGCTGGCCACGGATGTCAAGAAAGCGATCCTGGACGAAACGGATGGCATGTGTCTAGACCATAGCCTACCAAAAGAAAAAAAAGTGACACTACCGGGATCAAAAGTATTCTAGGTGTTCCAGGAAATGGTCTATCTGTCTGTCAACTTCAATCAATGTTATCCAAATCTGTTCAATCGTTTACGCGTGTTTGAATAACAAACATCCAAACACTTTTAATACTAGTAAGAATAAGGGCATTTACATATTGCTTTTTCTCTCTTCATTCTGCAATCATCGACGACCATTATTGAGTATAAGCGTCGTAATGGTATCCATCATCTACATTCAAAAACATAATATTGATAAAGTCAGACATATACTAATTTTCCGTGTGGTGACGGAGTAAGAATACAATTCACCACCCCCTATCTTAACCGTGGCTGATCGTAAAAGACAACTAAGGGATATAAAACGCACATAACATCTTTGCAAGCGAAGGAAAACTCGAAACAAAACCCTATACCAGCACGTCTGACCAGCATGATATAGTAGGTCAATCTCCCTCCCATTACGGAGGAGGCTCGAGCCCAACAGTGGAACATATATCAGCTGAGATGATGATGATACTATTTTTTTTAATAAAATACTAAAATTTTGTTAAAATAACAAGTTGATATGTCATCCCAAAAGAACACATTACCGGAATAAAATTATGTGTATGTGTTAATCCAGAAAATAATATATGTGAATGACAATTTTCATCCAAATCTGTCTAATAGTTTATACGTAATTGTGTAACAAACATCAACAAAAATCTTCACAAATTTTCACATTTGTAGCTTTTTTTTTAATATAAGCCCAAGCACTAAAAAATAAATCCTTCACAAATGCACTTAACAGACAAACACAAATTACACCTATGCAGACTCAAAACAATCATTTATGAATCAAACAAAATTTATTCTACGTCGGGATCGAACGATCGAAATTTTAATAGTGGTACGACAACGCTGATGACAGATTTCTGTCTACAGCTGCGGGCCGGTCCGTCCAGGGTAGTACCACACTCTCGCAGAATATCGACGTCTGAGTTGAGCAATGTGCTATTGCGCTTCATTCGGTAAGCGAGAGAGCCGGAAGCCTAACTGGGTGGGTTTGGGGATTTTATTGGTAGCCATCGGCCTAAGATCCATGGGCGGCAGTGACACTTACCATCAGGTGTGCTGCTTGCTCGTTTGCCATCATGGGCAAAAAAAAAGTCCTCGACTCGACACAAAAGATCAGCACTTAAGACCACCTTACCATCTGGGCATATTGATTGATACTAAATTTTGATATCGACTGTCATAAATGTTCATGACATCAGGAACCAAGGCTTTAAAGAGCTTATCTGAGAAAACATTTTTATATAACTTTCAAATATGCCTATTTTCACCATGTATTTATTCTTATTAAAGCAAGCGATAAACCTTTATGGTGATAATTTGTCAACCTCATGACTCATTTCCAGTTTTGGTTTAATATTAGTAATTTCACAGGTTAGATTGCTTTCAGATAAGAAATAACAATAAACTTGAATATTTTTTTCAAGATTGCAAAAAACTAAATTTTTGCCTAATATTTGTTTTTTTCTGATGGCAAAAAGAGTCGGTTTTAATTAATAATATTTACATCTCACAAGGAATGTTATTACAAATTATATATACATTATTAAACAAATGTAGTTCGAAGTCCTTGTGAGAGTCTGGAATCTACTAGGTCGAAGCCTGTACTACAGAACGCCAGACTGTCTCCCGTTAATAAATTTAAGTACCTATTGTAGTATTTTTTAAATTATAGCAATTGTGAAAGGCAAACAAATATATAAGTAGAAAAAAGAAAATAAAATTAAATAAGATTATGACTAAAGTTAACAAAGTGTGCGCGTGTGCGATTGCCAGTGTGCGTGTACGTATGCTGTGTACATATGCCTGCGCGTGCGCCTGAGTGCGTGCGTGTGTCAGCGTATAAGTACATACTTGAGTTTACCTTAAAATAGTAATCAAGTGTTTCATCATAAGATAATGTTAGCAACCATATAATTATTTTACGTTTGACATTTAGTGTAGTTTCAGGATATATGTATAGATATGTTGATTTTGTTATATAAATAGGGACCTAGAAAAACAATAAAATCTTTGAGCATGAGAAGTGCAAAAGCTAGCTAGATCTGCAGTAATTATAAGATTTACGTTTTATTAGTACTAACGCGTCAAATTTTAATTCTTTATGTTGTCCCATGACAATTGTGGGGATATATATTGACGTATAATTAATATTTCGCTATGTTTGTACAAAAAAGTGGTTGGATATAGATAAGGTTGTTGAAAGTGGCTACTTTTAATAACGCCCTTTGTTCACAGGATATGGTGGGTTTACTGCATATCTCGCCAGATTCAAATGCAAGAAGAGCCCACTGTGCCCCTGTTACACATCATCAGATGAATCCATAATTCACATCATTGCCAAATGCCCGATCCACACTATTGACAGACACAACATAGAACATGCAATAGATACACAGATTACAATAGACACTATATCTACAATCATTTCCGATAATGATATACGAGACACCTTTTTAGACTACTGTACAGAAATTGTGAAAATAGTCATCAATAGAAATAAAAATTAATTACTAATATTTTTACTCACTTACTTACCTTTCATAAAAACAATTTTTATATCTTAGATTTATTTACAATTCAATATTCGTACTTCTATTTCTAAAATCCTCAATCTCACATTCTTTTTGCTCTAAACTAAATGTAGGTACTTACTACATAAATATACACTTACTACAATTATAAATTTCCTATTCTCTCTTTCTTTCTTTCTTAACTTTTCCTATATTTTATTCTTTAACTAAAAGGGTAAGGTTAGATTAATTAGGATAGACCATATTGTATAAATTACCTATTTCTTATTTCATATGTGTGTAACATAATATATTCTCAACAGATGATGCTGTTTATAATTTTATAATTCTTATTGGATTTATCTTATTATTTCTGCTTATTGGATTATAATTCTTACCTTATTTTAGTTATTATTATTGGGGGAGTTGTATATATGTGAACAAAACCAAAATAATGGTCTTTGAAAGAGATGAAGCCAGAACAGATGTAAGAGTAACAATAGGTAATGATGTACTAGAGCAAGTGGATGAATTTGTATATCTTGGATGTGGATTTAGCCGAGATGGAAGGACACCACTGATATAGAGCGAAGAGTGAATGCGGGAAATAGAGTGAACGGAGCGTTGGGGCAACTTCTCGGTAGCCACCACCTCAGCCAGAAGGCACGTGTAGCAATACATAACGCAGTGCTTTTCCCAACATTACTGTATGGAAGCGAGAGTTGGGTATGCAGAAAAGAGTATGAAAGTAAAATTAATGCGGTCGAAATGCGATCTCTGCGGCAAATCTGTGGAGTTAGGCTGACCGACCGCATTCGTAACGACGACGTAAGAGAGCGAGTAGGTATGAAAGAGAGTATTGGTGTAAAGATGCGAAAGGGAATGCTCCGATGGTTCGGACATGTGGAAAGAATGCCGAACGAACGTCTGGTTAAGAAGATATACATATATGTATAAAGAAGATAAGATATACATATATATATACATATATGCGAAAGTGGAAGGATGTAGGTACCGGGGGCGACCGAGACTAACCTACCTAGACCAGATCGGTCATGTACTGAAGGAAGGTGGAGTCAAGAGTCGCCGAAACCGGCAAGAGTGTATGAAGAGAATTATGAATGTTGAGGAAGCGAGTGAAGTATGCAAGGATAGAGTTCTCTGGCTCTCTGTTTTCTCTGCCTACCCTGCAAGGGATATGGCGTGATGAAATGTATGTGTGTATATATATATATATATATATACATATATATATATATATATATATATATATAATATATATATATATTATATATAATATATATATATAATTAATTTAAGTATTTCATGATTAAACTTATAGTTTTTACTTTTGTTACCCTATCTCTATAATGTCACTATGTATTCTCTCTAACATCTCTTACCTTTCGTATGTCACTAGCACTATTCTTTTCTAAAATCAGATGTACATATATTGTTAATTAATTTCCTCAACTAACTAAGATTCCTGATAATAAGTATCAACAAGTAGTACTTGTTTTTTCTATATCTAAATAGTTTCATTATACTATAAAGTGCTATTAATTTTCTCTTTTACATTTTAACTACTTTAATACTTCTCTCTTAGCATAATTATTTTTCATATTTCCTTGTTAAATTTATTTTAATTCTTATAATGTTACTATGTATTCTTTCAATTTTTTTTCTACCTTTTATTGTAACTGCTAATAAATTATCGCAACTAATTTAGGTCCCTGATCAAGTCAGGGTTAATTTAAACTAAGTTCATAATGAATTAGAAAAAAAATATGAAAAATAACGCCCATTGGACTATTTCCACTAGTTTTAAGATGGTTTTCGAAGAAGCTCACCATATAGTAATATCATATGTGGAATTAGATTGACAAACAGCAAAATAGGTTGATCTTAATCATTGTGGAGTTAAAACAAGGCAAAGCTTTTTGAAGGTAGCTAAAAATCTACGGATCCTATTACTAAGAGTGGCTAAAGGTAATTTAAAAGCGAGGTTGCACTCAATTTCAATCCCTAAATATTGAGAATGTGCAGTTTTTTCAAGAGGTTTGCATGAACAAGTAGAGCTAATTAAGTTGGGACATGCATGAGCATGTATGATATGAGTGAATGTCAAATTTACTGGAGTTTTACGTTCCGAATAGAAAAGTAAATGTATTTTGTTTTAGTAGTGCTTAAAGCTGCATTGTCACGTTATTTACCCTTTTGGGCAGCCTCGGCGGTTTCTCTCCAGGTGTCGCCAGTGAAAATAACGGGGGTATCATCTGCATAAGAAATTAATTTACCCTATGTGAGCGATGTTAAGCGAAGGTCATTGATGTAAATGAGAAAGAGAGTTGGGCCTTAAGCTGATATCAGACGGTTCATTTTTTGTTCATTTTTGTCTTTCATTTTGCATCTTTCACTCAAAGTGACGCATCTGAACACAAAATGAAACATTAGTGCCGAATGAATTCATTAAGCTGATATCAGACGGTTCATTTTTTGTTCATTTTTGTCTTTGATTTTGCATCTTTCACTCGAAGTGACGCATCTGAACACAAAATGAAACATTAGTGCCGAATGAATTCATTAGTGAAACGATCCAACAGTGTTGGATATTGGCATTCGGCATCTTTCACTCGCACTCCGAGTGAACGAGAAATGAACTGTCTGAACACTGGGAGAACTTTCATTCGGGTCCGGTCATTTTGTTTCAAGTTCTGTAGCCGAAGGACGTTCCGTGTTGATAATTTTCTGCACTGCTTTGCACTGGTCGCACGCGGCAAATATGTGTGTATGTGTGTGTGTTGATCGATCGAGTGGTTCGATCAAAATACATTACATTTTTTGGAGAACTTTAAAAAGATTATTACAATATTAATCAGGATCTTCAACTGCTAGTTCTCTCAACAATGTATTTGATGCTGCTAATATTTTTTTCTTTCAATCCATGGTAGCACCCATCACCGTCGACGTTTTCTTTACTTCTTTTTTGTCAACTCTTTGATTTTTTTTAGTGCTCTGGTGGCAAACGAGTAAGCAGCACACCTGTTGTTAAGTGTTACTGCCGTCCATGGATCTTTACCACACTAGAGGTATAACTAGGCCGCTGCCTGCAAATAATCCCAAACCCACCCAGAAAGATGGGCTTCCGGCTCTCTCGCTCACGGAACGAAGCACAGCAGCATATTGCCACTGCTCAAGCGACGATTTTCTGCGAGAGTGTGGTAATACCCCGGATGAACCGGCCCACGGCTTTAGACATAAAACTGTCAACAGCGTGGTCCTACCACTAAAAAAATATCAGTAAAAATTGATTAAATGATCATAAATTAAAGTAATTCCAAGACGCACGACTTCATTCGATGATATATTGAAAGAAATAAATAGTGAATGTTCATTTTTAAATCATTCCCTCTTAGCCGTCTGAACATAAAATGAAAGAAAAATGAACCATCACTCGAGTGAACAATCACTCGAATGAACCGTCTGATATCAGCTTAAGATACTTCCCTGAGAATCGTATCGTACGTCACTGGGTGGTCGGTACTAGTAAGTTGGTTAATGGTTACTTTTGAAACTGGTCCTCCAAATAATTCCAATTCCATATAATTTATCAAGTGCCAAATCGATACATTTTATCTAGTAAAATAGGAGCAGAGATAGTGTCGAAAGCTTTCAGCAAGTCTAGGAATACAGTGAGAGCCCTTTTTACCACCATCTATGTTTACCATCTATGTCACGTGCAACGGTATTGATAAGACCACCTTGCTGACATTTTTTGGCTACAGCTGCGTGCCGGTCCATTCGGGATAGTACCACACTCTCGCAAAAAATTGACGTTTCTTTTGGGGAGCGAAAAAGCCGGTAGACCAGCTTTCTGGGTGGACATTGATTGGTAGACAGCAGCCTGAACTGAACCCGTAATATTGCATATTGCAAATGTCCATGAGCGGCAATAACGCTTACCAACAAGTGACTCTTACTTGTTCATTTGTCACCATAAATAATAAAAAAAACATTACACGTGTTGACGTTTCCGCTGATGTTAATAACGAGCTCTAACAAGGGGGCATTACCTACTCGTCATGCCGAGCTAATAAATAAATTTAATATATGATTCACCTCTTTGCTGAATAGTAAAATGATTTATTATCTAATGATATCTATCTGATATTTAAATTACTGAAATTTAGCATTTAATATGCTTATATTTCGTAATCGGATTTTATATCTATCTGATATCTAATGATAATGATTTATTGACAAAAACAAAAACGTCACATAAGGAATCGAACTCACGACCATAGAATTATTAGTTCGAGCTCTTACCGCTACGTTGACTGCTGCTTGACAAACATTACTGTAAATAGCTTATACAGTGCGAAAGCTGCGTCAACATTAGATTTGAGCGAAATTGACGAGAAAGGAGTACCTCTTATAAGACATATAAACAAATAACTTCATTACAAGAGAAGGAAAACTCGAAACCCTTACTTCGAGATTATCTATATCGACATATTCGCTCAGCATGACATGGTAAATCAATTGCCTCCTATTACGAAAGAATCTGGTCCGTATGGAAATAGAGTGAGAAACAATTTACCACGCCCTCTCTTGACTGTGAACGTTGTAAAAGAAGACTTAAGGATATGATATGCTAATAACATATGTGCAAGAGAAGGAATACTTGAAATGAGAACCATCTGACCAGCGTGGTTTAGTAGCTCAATTGCCCTACAATTATGCAAGAAACTTGAGCGCAGTTCAATATCTGTAATCACGAATAAGTTTATGATTAAATTCAAATTAATTTGTTATTAATTTTAATAATGGCTATATTCATTTAATTTTATATTCATCTCATTTGTTCCTACACGGTTCACGTGGCACACTGTATAGTATTATGTTGTTAGTTTGTAGGAAAAATATTGAAGGAAACATAACCAATACCGCGTGGTCGATTTTTTTACAATTTTTAACCTCTGTATATGTGGTCACGGAGGTGGCAAACCTCCGTGACCACATATACATATGGAAAAGGTCCAATTTTATTCCAACCTAGTATTTTTTAAAGATTAATTTCATTTTACCGTGTGGTGACGGAATAAGAATGCAATTCATTTTTACCCGTGAGTATCGTAAAAGACGATTAAGGGATATAATATGCATATGGCATCTATGCAAGAGAAGGAAAATTCGTCGTTTATTAATTCTAATCCGTCACTAATAAAAATAAATGTGTTAAACAAATTCTTACCTTTTCAATAATAATTCTTATTTAAAATATTTCATTTCAACTTTTATAATTATCAAAACAAAAATTTAATTTATATTTTTTAATTTTAGAACTACAATTTACTTAATCTACTCTTTGGTAAAATATGCTATTTTATACAGTCAATAGGGCCTCTAGCCCAATGGGCCGTTCGAAATATTTATTTATTTTACTTGAAATATCAGCAAAATATACACATATTATATAAACAAAAGATTAGAATTTTCTAGAAACAATACTGGCCTCAGTTACAAAAGATCATTCTTCAACATTTGAATTATTATCTTCTTGAATATTTCACGTTGAATAAATATTACTATTACATATTTTGAAAGAAAAAAACATACCACATACAAATTTATTCATCATACACTATGACACTACTATCTCTGGTTTCCCTTCAAAACGCACACTATGGCACTAATAATACCTTTAATTTTCTTATTTCTAAATTAAATCGAATATAAATCTGCATTGGAGAATGAATTTTCATAAAATTTTATAAAAATAAAATTAACCTACAAAAATATATCTGGACTCGTAAAAACAGGTTCGAGTATTTATTTGATCCGCGTGGGTTTCAACAAAATTACTCAGTATGAATAATATTTAAAACTAATCTATGACATGATTAGATTTTTACATCTAAGTAATATATGTTAATAATAACTATATTACGATTTAATAATAATGAACACAAAAAGTACGAAATTTTTGCCGCGTTCACACAACACAGAGTAATGAAAATTCTTAAAACAATTAGCTATAACACTACAAACGAAACTATAGTTATCGATCATAGATTACAGGTTAGAATGGTTACAATTAAATGATAAAATACATGATTCAATCAAAATTACTCCCACAATTCTTCTAATTTCACACATTTGTTGCCGATTCTGACATAGTGAGACGGGCAATACTTGTCTCCCACGCGTATTTTTTGTATCTTTTTCAAAGAATTTTTCCCAGTTTTCTTTGACTTAACTTCAGGCACTACTTTTGGCGCCGTTTCAGGCATCACTTCAGGCACCGTTTCGCGCACCGAAGGCATACTCTTGCGTTTCGGTCTATTCTTCTCACCACAACCACAATCCACCAGAGGAGATAGAACAGCAGGTAATACAGAATTCAAAGCTTTATCGCGAGCTACATCATTATTTTCAGTTAAACTTTTGAGATAGGCCCAAAAGGCTTTGTTATCTATCTCTTTATTGCAATCACAATCTTCTGCATTAACAAATGCAAATGTCACAACGAACAGGATAAAAATATAATGTGCCATGTTGATGATCTGATGGTCGATAATACAATGAGCGCTGTTCTCGAACGACAGGCCTTTAATACTCAACAATCTGACTCAGACTTGTTATTAAACGTTAGTCAACTTATTAAATCTAAGCGGTTATTATTATGAATATTAAATTAATTTATTATTGTTATTAACCTTTATGTTGTTTTGATTTATTTATTACAAATATATTAATAAATTTTACAATATGGTGAGGAAAAAGAATTATAATTCATCCATCTTATGTATCTCTGCATTTGTAAATGAAAAGTAATACACATATGCCAATATGTCGAACTAAAGTGTTATGCCATTTTATTTTTTTAAAAAAGAAAGAAAAAGTAGCAAGGATTAGTCATTGATATAAACCACAGTTTTTCTATATAGCCTTTATATGTCTCATAGTTAGGCATGACATATCTTCCGTATGGTGACGGAGTAAGAATCTCCATACCCTATCTCACCCGTGGGTGATCTTAAGAGACGAATAAGGGATATAAAACACATATAACATCTATGCAAGAGAAGGAACACTCGAAACGAAACCTTATACCAACAGGTCTAACCAGCGTGGTATTCAAATTCAAATTCAAATTCTTTATTTGCTTAAAATAGGGTTTACATTGGTCTTACAAGCATTTCGAAAATAAATTCAATTTTATCGCCTATTTGGCCATTACATAATAGCATGCAAATTTATAATAATTCTTATGAACTATGCCTCATTCCATACTACTTACTCTTTATACTTTAAATATTGTTCGACTGAATAGAAGGCCTTTTCTAAAAGCCATATTTTTAATTTTCTCTTAAATATATTTATTGACAGTGCTTTCATGCTTTCTGGGATATTGTTATAGATATTTTTACACATGACATAACAATTTTTTTGCATTCGACAACTTTTTGGAACCCCTTCTAAAACTAAGCGATTTGGATTTCTCGTGTTACTTCTAATACATCCTGCTGACGTATATATACCTATATTTATTTTGGTGAATACTGCACATTCAAATATATATATACATGGCAATGTCAGTATTTTTAATTTTATAAAATAGGGCTGGCAGGACACATCGGGTGCAATCCCACACATCGAACGGATACACCTTTTTTGAGCAATAAATGCTTTAACTATGTCTGTTCCATTCCCCCACATCATTACGGCATATCTTAATATGGATTCCACATATGCAAAATACGCAGTCATAGCGGTATTTTTATTTGTCATTATTGATAATTTATATAAAGCAAAAGAAAATCTATTTATTTTATTAGTAACACTTTCTATATGTTCCTTCCAGTTTAGATGTGAGTTTAAAATGATCCCGAGAAATGTTGTTTTATTTATATTTTGTAATAATTGTCCATCAATAGCTATATCTACATTATTCTGTTTAAAACTGATAAAATTCATTAAATTTGTTTTAGAAAGATTAATTTGTAAATTATTATTATGTAACCAATTTATTATTAATGTCAATGTTTTGTGGATGTCATATTTATGTTGTTCTAATGTCAATTTATTTTCTGTAGTCACGATAAGCGAAGTATATACAGTAGGTCAATTTCCCTCCAACAGTGGAACATATATGAGTTGAGACGATGATGAGATCAGTTGGTCATGAGCCTGTCCCATAATAATAGATCATCTCATCTCAGCTTATATATGTCCCACTATTGGGCTCGAGCCTGCTCCATAATAGGAGGGAAATTGACCTACTATACCACGCTGGTCAAACATGCTGGTGTACGGTTTTGTTTCGAGTTTCTCTTTTCTTGTATAGATGTTATACGCGTTTTATATCCCTTAGTCGTATCTTACGATCACCCACGGGTGAGATACGCGGTGGTGAATTGTATTCTTACACTGTCACCACACGGAAAATGATGATAATAGAGAAATGATATAAATACCTGTGATCTATCGTCATTGATTCGTTATGCCAATGTAATGTATATATATTGTTGACGTGTGATATAGCTCAAACATAATTCTACAAAAGTGATTATACAAAATACGATTCCACGCCGATTCCACACGTACATCGTCATGTATTTAAAATAAACTCAAAATGAATGCTATTATAGTTTTATTATTTTATTATTATTTTTGTATCTCCATTTATTCACGGGATCTTCCGTAGGTAAGATACCCGGTCCTTTGGTAGGCTTACATGGGGATATGGATCCAACACGCAGAGGCCTTTAGAGAAATTTAATCTAAATATTGGAATGGGACACCTACCGATGACATTCCACGTCTGCACATAACATACGTGGACTGCCAGCGGTAAGTGTAAAACTATTGTGTGATTATGGTAGCTAATATCTGATTATGGGAGTGGGTGCTTAGTGGACTGGTTCATCTTAAATCTATGAATTTTTAACTGTCGTCTGCCTTCAAACCCATATTGAGAGATGAACGGTGGCAGACGGTGACTCGCCAACTCACTGAATGGGCCCCCTAAACAGTAGCCACAGGCACACAAGCCATACGGGCAACAGGGGGCAACATTGGTGCAAGTGGCTAGGGGTGTAGAGCGGTGCGGCGCCGGTTTCACCATTGAGTCTGTGATAAACAGAGCCATGGTTTCCCCGTAGTTATGCCCTTGAAAATGACACTTCCACCCCCGAGCATATAGCTCTGGCGACCCCTCTCTGACCAGCTGTTTAAGGCAAGCCAGAGCTGAGAGTCCTTCGGGCACTCTTCGGTTTCCACTCTAGCCAGCCAATGAAGGCCAGCTGGAGACGAGGCCCTGATCGACTCTCTGGAGTATTCGGGACCGCAGTGTCGCCACTTACATTCCGCTCGCCACAAGCTGCCCTGCGGTTTATTGGCTTTCCTATAAATCTTGTGATACATTTTTTTTTTTTATATCGAAAGAACTTAGGAAGCCGTATAATGTTCCTCCGAGTTTTGCGTTAGCCTCATGGTGAGGTAACGACTGGCCCGGAGGTATATTATTATTATTTTTATTATTATAGCCTTTTATTCAGATACTACTTAATTAATACAATATTTAAAACTCTAAATCTAAACTTAAAAAACTTAAAAATTTATTCTAGAATTTGCTGCTTGCTTGTTTTCTGTAGATCTGTTTGCCAATCGGCAAAGGCCTCCCCCAACCTTTTCCATTCTGGCCTTTCTTTAGCCACTCTGTTCCACGTAACTCCTGCCACTTTTCTTGTACCTCCATCCCGCCTTTTCTGGGGTTTTCCTCTCTTCCTTTTACCTCTCCTGGGATACCATTTTGCCGCTTTCTTGCTCCATTTGTCTTGACCTCTTATTAAGTAAAAAATAAAAAAAATTGTCAAAACTCACGAACTTTTAGCGGGAATATAAAAGTGTCATTAGATGTTCTTGTATTATTTTCAATATCTTAGTGTTTTAACGTATTATCTATATAAATAAAAATGAATAGCTGAAATGTATGTACGCGCATAACTTCTGAACGAGTGAACCAAATTGGATAATTCTTTGTTTTTTTTTTTGTATTCATTATTGTCAGGACAAAGTTTGTATATAAGAAAATTTAAAACATAGAGCACATTTTTTTTTTAAATTTCATAATAATGTAGAGTGCGTGAATGTGATAGAAGTATGTGCGAGATTTTTAATTTATTGTCAGAATGTTGACAGATTGACGTATCAGTAAATGTCAGCAGTTGAAAACTATTGACGTTGAAACTTGTAAATAAAAACGAATCTTAATCGGTCAATTCGTTTAGGAACTACAATGACACAGATACACAAACCCAAAGGTACGTCATATTTATAACTCTTTTTGCGTCGTGGATTAAAAATATGCACAGTGAATACCATTCTGCACTGATGCCTTCATTTCAAACCCTAGACCCATTTTTGGGATCCCATTATTGGGATACTAGGGCCTCCTACACTATAAGAGAGAAATCGAATATACCACAGTAGTCTAAAAGGTTTTTATAGTATAAAATATTTCTTGTCTATAGCTGGTCGGAAAAAAAAAACAAACATGTTTCGGGATGTCCGACAGAAATGATAACTTAAACTGATCTAAGTTGAACTATTTAAAATTAAAGTTGTTTAACTTGAGAAAAGCTTAGGTTATTACTTAAATTTTATTTATATTAATATGATAATATAAGGAAATGATATTTATTAATAAAATCTTTTATTGTTTCATCATAATCATCATCACAGCCCATATATGTCCCACTGTTGGGCTCGGGCCTCCTCCGTAATGGGAGGGAAATTAACCTACTATACCGCGTTGGTCAGACGTGTTGGTGTAGGGTTTTATTTCGAGTTTTTCTTCTCTTGCATAGATGTTATATGCGTTTTATATTCCTTAGTCGTTTCTTACGATACCCACGGGTAAGATAGGGGGTGGTGAATTGTATTCTTACTCCGTCACCACACGGATGATTTTATTGTTTTTTAAAATATATTTTATTCTTAGTTACAATTCTTGATTATGTACATTAGAATTTTATGTATGTACATTATTAGTATCATTATTTAATCATATAAAGCGGCCAGACACACTGACGCCATTACGCATTACGTAACGAAACGGTTTAACTCCCATAAGAAGTTATCACTTCAAAATAATGTTAAAATAATTTTGATGACGATAACGATCCAAAACTGGTATTATCATTCATATCGTGACGTTATTTCATATATTATAATCATTTAAATGTACGTCAGAACATATAAACTCGTACATTTTCCTTCTACATGTTCGTAAAAAAAAAATGCAATACTTTATTTGACGTCACCATAAATTATTTATGAGGTGCCTTTAAAAAAATGCCATTTCGAAATTCGTTGTTTATGTTCCATACCCAAAAGGTAAAACGGGACCCTATTATTAAGATTCCGCTGTTCGTCCGTCTGTCTCCATGAGCTGTATCTCATGAACTGTGGTAGTTAGACAGTTGAAATTTTTACAGATAATGTATTTCTGTTGCCACTTTAATAATAAATATTAAAAAACATAATAAAATAAATATTTAAGGGGGTTCCCATACAACAAACGTGATTTTTTTTGCTCGTTTTTGCTCGATATTGATAACGATAACTGGTAGACGCTTGAAATGTTCACAGAATATTTAATTATATATTCACTTTCATCGTCATCATCATTTCAGTTCATATATGTCCCACTGTTCGGCTCGAACCTCCTCCGTAATGGGAAGGAAATTAACCTACTATACCACATTGATCAGATGTGTTGGTATAGGGTTTTGTTTCGAGTTTTCCATCTCTTGCATAGATGTTATATGCGTTTTACATCCCTTAGTCATCTCTTTCGATCACCCACGGGTAAGATAGGGGGTGGTGAATTCTATTCTTACTCCGTCACCACATGGAAAATAATTAAATTATAATAAAACAAATATTTAAAGTGGACTCCCATACAACAAATTTATTTGCTCGTTATAGATAATAATACGGAATCCTTATTGCACGAGTCAGACTCGCGCTTGGCCGGATTTTTTTAAACTGTCTCTATATTTGATTGAATTCGTTTTCTTCTGAGTTCTTAATATTTGTATATAAGTCTTAATAATGACCTTCTTCATAATAGTAGACAAATTATCCTAAAATACCATAGTTTTTATCGACTTTTCCTTAATCTGCAACCTGTTATCGATTTAACAAAAAAAAACGATAAAAACTTAGACGGCATAGATAGCATAGTGGTTTAAATATTGACTTGCCATAACAAGCGCCACGAGTGTGATACCCGCACAGAACAAAACTTTGTAGTACACACAAATTTTTGTGCCGAATCTCAGTGTATTTTATAGCCATTGATTGTACGTATAGTCACGCTAAACGTTGTTGGTCTAAATAATAAAAGGCAATCTTCCAACCCGTTTAACCTGTCTGACTAAGTTCCCTTCCCTGTAGAGAAAGCCGCTGACAATTATAATAATAATAATAAAAAAAATGTATCAAAAGATTTACAGGATAGCCAATAAACCGCAGGGCAGCTTGTGGCGAGCTGAACGTGATTGGCGACACTACGGTCCTGAATACTCCAGAGAGTCGATCAGGGACTCGTCTCCAGCTGGGCTTCATTGGCTGGCTAGAGTGGAACCCGAAGAGTGCCCGAAGGACTCTCAGCTATGGCTTAAATTAAACAGCTGGTCAGAGAGGGATCGCCAGAGCTATATGCTCGGGGGTAGAAGTGTCATTTTCAAGGGCATAACTACGGGGAAACCTTTACTCTGTTTATTGCAGACTCAATGGTGAAACCGGCGCCGCACCGCTCGACACCCCTAGCCACTTACACCAATGTTGCCCCCTGTTACCCGTATGGCTTATGTGCTTGTGGCGACTATTTAGGGGCCCACTCAGTGAGTTGGCGAATCACCGTCTGCTACCGTTCATCTCTCAATATGGGTTTAAAGGCAGACGACAGTTTATAATTTCATAGATGTAAAATGAACCAGTCTACTAAGCACTCACTCCCATATTCATGTATTACATACCATCATCACAAAATAGTTTTACACTTACCGCTGGCAGTCCACGTATGTTATGTGCAGACGTGGAATGTCATCGGTAGATGTCCCATCTCAATATTTAGATTAAATTTCTCCAAAGGCCTCTGCGTGTTGGATCCATATCCCCATGTAAGGCTCCCAAAGGACCGGGTATCTTCCCTACGGAAGATCCCGTGATTAAAAAGGAGATACAAATAATAATATATTAATATATTATAATAAAAATAACAATAGATTTCATTTTAAGCAAACATTTATAAAAATAAAGATAGATTTAATTTTGAGTAAGTATTTATAAAAATAACGATAGATTTCATTTTGAGCAAGCATTTATAAAAATAAAGATACATTTAATTTTGAGTAAGCTATTATAAAAATAACGATAGATTTCATTTTGAGCAAGCATTTATAAAAATAACGATAGATTTAATTTTGAGGAAGGATTTATAAAATAACGAGTGATTTTTTTTTTGGTCGAATAAGCCCGAGGTGGACTGGCAACTTGGTGAAGGTTGCTGGGAGTCGTAGCATGCCGACACCACAGGACCGCACTTTGTGACGTAATATGAGGGAGGCCTACATCCAACAGTTAATAACAAAAAGCTGAATGATGATTTATATTTGCTATAGGAATGAATATTAATTTCTCCGTGTGGTGATGGAATAAGAATACAATACATCACCCCCGTTATTGCCCGTTTGGTTTGTAGAAAAACGACTAAGGGATATAATATGCAAACAATATCCATTTAAGAGAAGGAAAACTTGAAATAAGACCCCGTACTGACACATTCTTTATTTTTTTTGTGCAGTGAACTATGGAGGTGATCACGCCCCACCAAATCGGTCTGGGGCGACGGAAGAGGCAGCGCGCGATCTCATAGACCCACACTGCAAAGCGCCTCTCTTCGCCGTGCGAGCGGGCCACCGGTACCCGATCATTGACTTTGGTGGCACCTTTAACAACACCCTGCACTCAGTGCCGCATTAACCCAGCGCGAAGCCTGTAGCAAAATCTGTCAAGGGGCCCTTGATTTGCTTTAGGTGAGGTAATTAAAGGTTAGTACCTAAATAAAACAAACTGTTACAAATGAACTTTTCTAAATATAATATGGGCTAATTTAGAGCTAACACTTTCAATATAGACTTTTTTAAGCAAATCATGCTTTATATTCATCAAAGTGAGATAAAAATATTTTTACACTCCTATTTAAATTGAAATTTTTATGCGGTGAAACTCCCGCGGTTGGAGTGCGGGGCCCCCCAATTCGCGGGGCCCGTAGCATTTGCTACTCTTGCTATGTGGCTAATCCGGCGCTGCCTGCACTAAAGAAATAATCCTTGTATTGCGGGGACTAGAAATAATTTACGAAAACAATTAACGCAAACAAATTACACGCAGACTCAGAACAATAGTTAGTAGATCGCGTCCTGAGTGGGAATCTAACACATGCACATGGCAACAGTAGATGGGGATCATAACCACTTCGCCATTTGTGCAAGTGTGTTTGCGGCAATAGTTTTATTACCGGCCACCTGCCTAACAGACCGACCAGATGGCGTCAGATAAAGTTGACCCAGGTCTATATAAAAAACTCACATTCGTCTGGGTCACTCATAACTTCATAAGCAATTAAAATGTTTGTAATATTTGTAAGCCAATACATCAGAGTTTGACGTCACAGAGTTTTACGTCACAGAGATTTACGCCACACATCAGACATTGTATGAAAAGTCGTGTAAATCGCTTATTTATGTTTTAATTTTATCCTCTAGGTTAAAATACCGACCTTCCGTGGCAGTGCTATGAGTTCTATTTCTACTCAGGATAATATTTTGTACGATTCGCAAAACTGTTGTACTGAGTCTGGGTTTAATTTTCTGCGTTACAATAGGGAATATGCACGTGACTCTAAAATGAACAAAATATTTTTTTTTGTAATCTTTATTGCTTAAATAACATACCTATACAATTATTTTTGAAATTCATCATTATTTAATAGTGAAATTTAATTATCAAAAATCGGCTGTTTTGAAATTCGCTCGCAAATTTCTAAAACGCAACGCGATTGGTTGTTCTTGAACAACCAATCGCGTTGCGTTTTAGAAATTTGTCGTCTTGACGTGACGTCATCGTACACTCGAGTCTTCTGGTATCAAGGCGTTTCTATAGTGATTATTTTCTATCGTTACCCAGTTATTTCATGAGTTATTAGTTTTCTGTGTTCAAGTATTAATTCTTGTGAATGAGACTTAACAAACGTCACTTTTTGTCCCTGTTCTAATGCCATTATTTTGTATTGCATATAATTCTCTGTATCTGAAACCCAATAGAAAAATGAATAATAAATAATTTCAAACTTTTCTCTTACTCTAATAAGTTACATGTTTTCATTCATCATAGATAGGTATCATAGATGATCATAGATTCATCATAGATAGGTATCATAGGTATCATAGATGACTAAACATATATTACTTGTAGACCCATGTACCTATTACATATTGAGAATATATCTTTAAGAACTTTACGTAAACTAGGTAGTGTACGTCAAAGTTTGTTAACATAACAAGTATGTGCATGTAATTAAGGAAAAATGATTCTTTTATGTACTTCATCACTTCTCTAATGTGTTTACTTACGTTAAAATGATCTTCACAACAGTATAAACTGCTCAAACACAACACATTGTCTTTTCTCATCGCCTTGCATCATTTTTTTCCTATTTATTACATTTCTCGGCATAAGGAAATATACTTTGTTAGGTATAGTTTTGATAATATTTTGGCACATAGGAACAACACAATATTTATAATGCGGTTTTCTGTTCTTTTCCATGGTAATAAGTTGACTTTACACTCCCTTTTTTAATTTTCAATAACTTCGTGAACCAAACATTTCGTTGTTGACATCCAACTTGTGTGTGTATTCTGACGTCACCGAAGCGCGCCGTAATAGTCGCGTTTTTATCGCCCAAAAATGATAGTGATTTTAATAATTTTTTTTTAGCTTAAAGGTTATATTTTGGATGTGTTATATTTATTTTTGGTAATGTAATAACTAGTAGAAACGTTTAAAAAAATAAAAAAATATCATGCATATTCCCCATTAAAAGTCCCCGCAATAAAAGAATTATTTCCTTTGTGCAAAGTGGTGACGTTAAATAAAATATATATATACTAGCGACCCGCCCTCGCTTCGCTTCGGTTGCGTCAGTTCAGTTGTGTAACTTACTTTCGCGACGTAGATTTCCTAAGGCAGAATGAAAGTCCACACCAAATTTCAAGTCTGTAGGGTCAGTATTGGAAAATGTGGATTTTTTGGGTTAATACCTACGCAATCCCCTTGAGGGGTGGAATTTTCAAAAAGCTGTTCTTAGTTTACCTCTGTATCGTAACACAAATATGCCTACCGAAATTCAAGTTTCTAGGAGCTATATTTAAGAAATATGATTTTTACACCCCAGCAACCCCCTTGCGGGTGGAATTTCGTAAAATCCATTCTTAGCTGAACTTTACTCGGCGAAAGGAATATTCGCACCAAATTTAAAGTCTGTAGGCCTTATGATTCCAGAGATATCGTGATGAGTCAATACATAGGTGGAAATCTCTTATATATAGGGTAAAAGCGCCATATATGGAACAGGTCTATAATATGGACCACCGACATATCTCAGATAACGTTCGACGAATCAAGTCCATAGTCAGTGTGCACCAAGCTCTCCTTTCCTACGTACCGCTGGTTACTTGCAGTGAGGTAACGTAAAGGCATGCAATTTTGGGATCCATTTTTCGATTTCGTACACTCGCGATTTATTTT
Organism: Lymantria monacha; assembly: GCA_905163515.2. Lineage (NCBI taxonomy): Eukaryota > Metazoa > Arthropoda > Insecta > Lepidoptera > Erebidae > Lymantria > Lymantria monacha. Next base: position 2,978,493 of record LR991107.1, on the reverse strand, counting down.
ATTAAACAACTTCGTAAGCCCGTAACTTAATCAATTATTAATTTATGTGAAAGTGAATTATACCAGGAGAGAGGTGAGTTATTATACAATTATTCTTATAAAGTTGCATCTACTGTAGTGCTCATAATTTTACTTACATCAATTTTAACCTTAAAATGCTATGTGTGTTTAATATGGTTCACAGGCATGTTTTCAATGTGGACCAGTGGTCCTTATGATAAATGGTTACATATGTTTCTTTTTTATGTTCCAGGTTGCCATATATAGTAAAAGGGGAGTCAATACAATGTAATTAAATCTGTAAGAGAAAATACAATAAGGTTTTTAAAAGCGTCTAAAACGTACGGAGTAGAAGAAATATCTCAAGAAGTAGGTTAAAAAATGGAATATCTTTATATTCCATTTTTTCTGACTCCTTTGATAGTTTTCTGAAAGTTCTAATCAGATAAATTATTCTGTTGATGATGTCAAATGTCATTCCACTCTCAAAATAAAAACGCCGAGTGGTGATATTGTCATGGCTTTTTCTGTAGATGTCCACCGAGAGATACAGATCTAATTTGCTTCTTGTAGGCTATGGGCTCATGAAGAGTGTGCTGGCATAGAAGGAACCGCAAGCTTGTATATTTGTGAATATTATACTAATGATGATGATGATCTTGCTAATTATTTTTCCTATTAATTTAATCAAAATTTCCTTTGTTTCATATTTAATACCATGTGGTCCATATTATGATCACTTTTAATATGATCGTAAAAGCAACAAACTTAAAAATGTGTTAATTATTTCTAAGATCTTGATTTTCTGTTCATTATAACTTAAATTATTTTTAAAACCAAATAATTATTGAATAGTTTAAAATTGAATAGTTTAGATTGATTATACTTTATAAACTGAAGTTTTATTGAAGGAAATCCTTATAGTGGTCCATGTATGGCGCCCTTACCATATATAATTAATAGGTTTCAGTATTTTGGGGCTTCATTTATATAAGCTAGAAAAACAAATAAGTTTTTGATATTTCAACAATATTATGCGAGTAACGTAAAACGTTTGAGGTTATATTGAATGATATGGCAACATTTTTTTTTTTGTAGACGAATAAAACGTAGGTAGGTTAAAGTTTTTATATTCAATGAAGCGAGCAAGGGGTTTCCCCGACGAAATTGTAACGTTTCGGTTCACCGAACGTTTTATTATTGCAGATGCTATCTTAGTGTTTATTGAGGTGTATAGTGAGGTTGAGCAAGTTTCACTAGGTCAATTTAAGGATGGTTAAATTGATTTATAGAATCAATAGTCATAGAAACAGAGGCGTTTGCTCATTGATATACCGGGTGTAACAGAGAATGGAGCAGCTGAATAGAAGTGTGGTAGGTAATAATGGTAGGAGCACATAACACAAATTTGAAGGGAAAATGTCGATTCGTTAATGAATTATAGGCAGTTAAAGTTTTCAATTTTGTTATCGCTTTTTCTTTTAAACTGAATGAAATGTACCAAGTAAATGATAAATAATCTGCTACATACTAATACTATCTTAAATATTCATTAGAACCTAAATAAATCAATGATTACGTTTGATACAGTATGACAAGCGTCACAAACAGCTGACGAGTCAATGACCTTGGTATTTTCTATAATCTTCTCTTATAATCTTTACAAACAAGTCAAAATTGTATAAACGGAAATCTTAGTTTAAATGATCAGGTTGTTTGGGTTAACCAGTAGTCAGAAAAACTAAACGCTTTAGCAAGTCAAGAGGCTCAATAGGCGGAAAGGGATTGTACAGTGGTTTGTTTGGTCCCTCGTCGCTCTATCGTTAGACCGAAAGATACAAAGCGAAGCCGTTAAAATAAAATAAAAACTATCAACCAAAGGACTGCACATCCGAAGTAAATACTTTTTAGTTTTGTAAACATTAAATTTATCTTACAATCTTCTTTCATTGTGTCGACTAGGGTCTGCAGGGCAGTTGCTGACTGTGCCAGCAGGACTGCATCATCTGCATAAAGCAGAGCAGTGACCACTGAGTCGCCCATCTGGATTCCCACATTCATATCGTTCAACCTTTGGAGACATTTATCAAGATATATGATAAACAGCCTGGCTGACAGAACGCACCCCTGCTTAACGTCGATATTGACGTCAAACCAAGGCGACATTCCATCATCCAGCCGCACACAGGCTCTACAGCCCATGTAACTGGACTGCACAGCCTGTAGCAGTTTACCGTTAATACCATACTTCGGTAAAATGTCCCAAAGTTCCTTTCGTACAACCGTGTCAAATGCTCTCTCCAGATCCACAAAACTGCAGAAAACCCTCTGACCTAGAGCCAAATGCTTCTCCACAGTGTTGCGCAGAGAGAACACTTAATCCATGCATCCCCTTCCAGTCCTGAAACCTCCTTGTGTCTCACACAGTAAACCATCGGACACCATCCTCATTCTCCTTTCAATAATTTTACCATACACTTTTGCTGCCAAACTGGTCAAGCTTATGGCTCTGTAATTTGCGCAGTCATAGCGTGAATCCTTGTTTTTAAACAAAGGCACGATGACTGCGCTATTCCAGTTCCCGGGAACCATTCCTGAGCTCCAACATAAATTGAGGAGCAACAGGAACGCCTCCCAGACACAGGAGCCACCAAGCTTGATCATATCGGCAGACACCATATCAGTGCCCGCTGCCTTACCATTTTTCAAACTTCTTATCGCCCATTCAACTTCATCCATACTGATGCCATCGGAGGACGCCGTCGCCGAATGTTGATCTACTAGACCACATGCGACACCGGCGCCAACCGTAGCATCCGCATCGCCAAAATATTCACTCCATCGGCTTAACACGTCTTGTGTTTGTGTAAGAATATCTCCACCCTTAGATCTTATTTTATTCATTCTGAAGGCTGACCAACCATCCCAAGACTTCTTCACCTCCCTCCAAAAGAGTTTGGTGTTACCCTCGAAGTTTTTAGTCAGCCTATCTTATGCACTCATACTTGCTCTATCACGTTTCTCTTTCACTAAGGCCTTGGTGTCATTCTTACATTGCCGATATATTTCTTTCTTCTGTTCAGTCATACTGTCATTCAGATTCAAGGGGTCTACGCGTGAATGTGAGCAAAACCAAAATAATGGTCTTTGAAAGAGATGAAGCCAGAACAGATGTAAGAGTAACAATAGGTAATGATGTACTAGATAGAGCAAGTGGATGAATTTGTATATCTTGGATGTGGATTTAGCCGAGATGGAAGGTACACCACTGATATAGAGCGAAGAGTGAATGCGGGAAATAGAGTGAACGGAGCGTTGGGGCAACTTCTCGGCAGCCACCACCTCAGCCAGAAGACACGTGTAGCAATACATAACGCAGTGCTTGTCCCAACGTTAATGTATGGAAGCGAGAGTTGGGTATGCAGAAAAGAGTATGAAGGTAAAATTAATGCGGTCGAAATGCGATCTCTGCGGAAAATCTGTGGAGTTAGGCTGACCGACCGCATTCGTAACGACGACGTAAGAGAGCGAGTAGGTATGAAAGAGAGTATTGGTGTAAAGATGCGAAAGCGAATGCTCCGATGGTTCGGACATGTGGAAAGAATGCCGAACGAACGTCTGGTTAAGAAGATATACAATGCGAAAGTGGAAGGATGTAGGTACTGAGGGAGACCGAGAGAATCAAGAGTCAAGAGATCAAGAGTCTCCGAAACCGGCGAGCGTATATGAAGAGAATTATGAATGTTAAGGAAACGAGTGAAGTATGCAGAGATAGAGTTCTCTGGCACTCTGTTCTCTCTGCCTACCCTGCAAGGGATATGGCGTGATGATATGTATGTATGTAGATTTATCTTATACGAAATATTTTTAAATTGGAAAATATTTTAATCAACCTCTTAATATAGTAATAAAATTTTCATCTCAAACGATGTTTTAAATGAAAAAAAAAAAGTTTAAATAGTTGAATTTGAAAAATACAATAATATTATAAAAAATAAAATTAATCGAATGTTTTTTTTTATATTACTTAATACCAAATTTATGTAATTACCAAATTTATGTATTTTCTATTCCAGTATACGAACCTCATTACGAAATAGACTGATGCCTTGCAGCTTTTACACTATAGGTGACGTATATATTCCGGGTTGAGAGCAGTTAGTACTCACCCATAGACTGGGCTAAACTGTGAAAGACATCTGCGGCTATTAACTAAAACACACTACAATAAAATTGACGTATATATACACACATATACAATCTATAGGTACATAAATGTGATCATCACAGTTCATATATGTCCCACTATCAGGCTCGGGCCTCCTCTGAATTGAGAGGGAAATTGATCTACTATACCACGCTGGTCAGATCTACTATCATCATCATCATCTCAACTCATATATGTCCCACTGTTGGGCTCGATTCTCCTCCACAATGGGAGGGAAATTGACTTACTATACCAGGCTGGTCAGACGTGTTGGTATAGGGTTTCGTTTCGAGTTTCCCTTCTCTTGCATAGATGTTATATGCGATTTATATCCTTTAGTCGTCTCGTACGATCACCTACGGATAAGATAGGAAGTTGTGAATTGTATTCTTACTCTGTCACTACACGAAAAATGTGAGACAATCACGCAAGTTTAATACTTTTTTCCTTCATCCCAAAAGTATTCAACTTGCCTAAACATAAAAAATAAAGTTGAATAACCTTACTCAAAAAGGTATCAGCTAAAATATAAATGGCGTTATACAACAGACAATTCGTGATCACGATCACTGATACTATGCAAAATACAATTGTCTTTTTGCACTTCGCCATGTAAGTCGACGGCGTTATGGACTGCGTAGATGACGTAGCAGACTAGATAGCGTCTAAATGATATAGGTTCGATCCCTACGCAGAACAGTTCTTTATGCTATCGATAAATAATTATATTTGTAAAGATTTATACTTAAGGTAAGTATAAATCTTTACAAATATAATTATTTAAGATTTATTAAGATTTACAAATATAATTATTTAAGATTATATTTAAGCAGCAAGTTTTAGCTTTAAAAAAAAATATAAATAACTCATTTGCATACAAAAAAAATGTGAACATTTTCTTATAAGATGACGTGGTATGACGGCTCCTGAAACTGTCACGCTAGCTTAATTGGGAAAGGGGTAGAAATTGATTTCCCGTAGATATAGGTTTCAAGTCATGCGTGTGGTAAATCTTTTTTATTCGCAAATGAGATTTTTTTTAAAGCGTAGTATTTTAAATGCTAAATAAACAAAAAGTAATTAATAATTTAAAAGTCTTATCTGATCGCACAGATGGCGCTTTTGACTAAGTAGCGAACTCTCATGCCGAAAGCCATAAGTTCGATTATACAGAAGAATAATTTGTAATACGCAACTAATTTATTCCCGAAATGCAACACCTGCCACCCCATCTACCGCGATAGATTGTAAATCTAAAGCATACAGGTACCCCTCAAATTTACACAAAACTTCATCAAAATTTGTGTAGCCATTTAGAGCTTCAGCTAAAACGCACTAGAATTTTGTTAGGGGTAGTGAGAGAGATTTTAGAGATATTTACATTAAATTATGTACTTGGTGAGAAGATTTCACCTGGCATTTTATTTATTTAAAAATTATTTAAAAATTATCTAAAAATTATTTAAAAATTATTTAAAAATTATTTAAAAATTATCTAAAAATTATTTAAAAATTATTTAAAAATTATTTAAAAATTATTTAAAAATTATTTAAAATTATTTAAAAATTATTTAAAAATTATTTAAAAATTATTTAAAAATTATTTAAAAATTATTTAAAAATTATTTAATAATTATTTAAAAATTATTTAAAAATTATTTAAAAATTATTTAAAAATTATTTAAAAATTATTTAAAAATTATTTAAAAATTATTTAAAAATTATTTAAAAATTATTTAAAAATTATTTAAAAATTTTTTAATAATTATTTAATAATTATTTAAAAATTATTAAAAAATTATTTAAAATTATTTAAAAATTATTTAAAAATTATTTAAAAATTATTTAAAAATTATTTAAAAATTATTTAGAAATTATTTAAAAATTATTTGAAAATTATTTAAAAATAGACGAACGTAATGATTTCTTATGTTAACGTGAGTATTACACATTTGATATAAAACTAATTTTACGGATTCAATCGCGATTGTATTAGATTTTTAAATTCATGACGTTTCGAACACTTTACAGAGTTCATGGTCGCATGGTTCATTAGATGGCCAACTCGAAATAAATCCAACCATCTGGCCAAAGTGGTCTAATAGGATATTATTAAGGTATTATTTAGGAGACAGCGAGATATATATTTATGAGCTCATAAGACAAAAAAAAACAAAAAGAGATACAAGAAAATAGCAACAAGATTGAATTTTAGGAATTTCATTTTCAATTATTGAAATGGAAACTTCTTTAGTACCACCATGGGAGAGAAAAAGGATTAGTGTCACAATTTTTGTAACGTAAACGGTTACGCTGTATCATTGCGTGACAATGATGATATTTCTGATGGGAAGAATATGGGACGACACACACGTGTACATGTATAATTACTTCATGAGTATAATTATATTGAATTACCACGTTGCAGTCCTAAAGACCAGAATGAGGAGTTCACACACTATTCTTAGCTTAACATCACACATGGAATCGAATAATTACAATATCAATGTACCTACTGTCTACTGTATAGAATAGACCTTAAACATCGAATCATCATTCTCCTACATCCCAATTACTTGGGGTCGATACAATATGTACTTCTTCTTTCATATTCATATTGTAAAAGTTATTGGCAATAGTTTTATGACCGGCCGCCTGCCAGACGTCAACCGTCCTTGGAAATGTAATTGTTGACCAAACGGCATCAGATGGAGGTGGGCCCAAGTCACTATAAGGCTCTTAGTCGTCTTTTACGACATCCACGAGCAAATTAAGGGTTGGTAGTATTCGTAGCTGCTACCACACAGCATACATTAAACATCGAATAAATACCTTAAATACCTTGTGGAATAGAGTAAGAATACAATCTTCACCATTCCTTCTTTTCCCGTAGGTGAACATAAAACACGGCTACAGATGCAAGCATATAAGAACTCGAATAAGCTGAGCAATTCACTGCCACTATGGAGGAGACTCAACGTCAGAATTAGGACTTACTATTTCATAAGCTTGAACATCTACGAGGGTTGAGAGTCCTCAGCGCTCACCCATAGTTCGGGGCCGGGTCGTCAAAATCATCTGAGACTAACAGCTAAATACAAAAAAAAAACATTTATGAATTTCTATTATAAAAATAATATTTTACTAAAAAAAAGAAACTATTTACAAAAAAGAATATAGATAAATTTAAAAAGCTATTGCCGTAAAATATTACTAGTTTTTTTTTTGTTTAAACAGATTTTATGCAAAGGAAACTAGCTTATGTAAATCTTTCTGGAAGCTTGATGAGAATTTCCGCAAACGTAAATTGCATAGAGGGGGTTAGGTAAAGTGGAAATGGAAAAATAACTTCTTTCAGTTGTCAACTTGTAAATGATGTTATGGATGGAATGATTATAACTTTATTGATTGCATAGATGACGTAGTGGGTAAGGTACCGACCTAATGTACCAGTGCCGCGGGTACGATTTCCAAGCAGGACAATACCGTGTGCGATCCCCATTTGTTGTCCTGAGTCTGAGTGTGAATATATTTAATAATATAATTATAAATTCCCCTGCAATGCAAGGATTATTTCTTTAGTGCAGGGTGGTGGTCTTTTAAAACAATAAATCGATAACAGTCTTTTGGTTTCCTCTGAAATTCAATTCTCACTTATACAAATCATTTCATCATCTCAGCTCATATATGTCCCACTGTTGGGTTCAAGCCTCTTCCACAATGGGAGGGAAATTGACCATACCACGCTGGTAAAACGTGCCATACATTGATTATACCACGCTGGTCAAACGTGTTGGTAGGGTTTTGTATCGAGTTTTTCTTCTCTTGCATAGATGTTATATGCATTTTATATATAGGGGGTGGTGGATTGTATTCTTACTCCGTCACCACATAAAAGCTGAACTGTAAGTTCAGCTTTTATGTGGTAAATAGATGGTGGCAAATAGATCACAAAATTATTATGACACTTATTCATTCATTCATTCCTATTCCAAAAGTTATTGTGACACGGTTATAAAATCCAATATGTCACTATGTGAGAACGTTTTAAGTTTAGTTTCACTTAATTGGGGGGTGAGATTATTGCCATTTGTCAGATACAGTTTCAAAGAAACAACAAAAAGTTTTTCGTTTATTCTTAGCGATAAAAACCTTGTAATACTTCAAATGTTGCTTTTACCCTCGCAATATGAACTCGTATTTTTATATCACTGTATCATTGAATAAAATTCCATATGTTTTTATTAGTCCTCTTTAAATTAATTAATTATTTACTTTTAATTTGTAATAATATAATGTCTAAAATCGATCGCAGTGCCACCTGTCGATTCTAAAAGTAATTTATTCTTCAAGAATCCAGCTTCATGTATACAAAAAATCATCAAAATTGGTCGAACTGGTTAGGAGTCCAGTCACATAATACGCATATAGAAAAATTATATGACATATAAACAATCTACATACTATATGTAATTAAAATTTATGTGTCTATTTTTGATTCCAGCTTAACAGCTTTTCACTAAAATTATATGAAAGTAGATACGGTAATTACATAAAAAATCTATTTTTCAAAAATTTTATCTGTCTGTTTGTACTGGTTAATCTCTGAAACCGCTGGACGGATTTTAACGGGACTTTCACTGATGTTATAAGGAATAACTTATACTAGAAAAATTTAATTTCGCGAAAATAAAATTAAAACTGCTGATGAAAACTAGTATTATATATATATATATATATATAGTCTTTTTTTTTACTACCATCTCGGATACGTCCCACTGTTGGGCCCGAGTCTCCTCTAACATAGTAAGGAAATTGATCTACTATACCACGCTAGTCAGACGTTTTATAGAATTTTATTTCAAGTTTTCCTTCTCTTGCACAGATGTTATATACATATTATATCGCTTTAGTTTGAAAGTTGCGCCAGTGACGGAAAAGTTAACGAGTGAAAGGTTGACATGGTGTGGACATGTGATGAGACGGGATGAAAGTAATGTTGTGAGGAAAGTTTTAAATATGAATATTGAAGGCTTTAGGGGTACAGGAAGACCAAAGAAAAGATGGATGGACTGCGTGAGGCATGACATGGATATACAGGGAGTGACTGCAGATATGACGTCTGATAGGACTGTATGGAGAAGGATGACATATTGCGTCGACCCCAAGTAATTGGGATAAGAGCAGGGTAATGATGATGATGATCCCTTAATCGTCTTTTACAACAGCCACGGACAAAATAAAGGGGTGACAAATTGTATTCCTACTCGATCACGATTTAAAAACATAATAATATACTAAATAGTAACTAGATAAAGTAAAATTCTTTTTCGAAAACTACCCTCCGTATATTAAATTACGTACGTGATCCGTTCGACAAACTTCCGACTTCATCATACATCGTCGCTTTTGAACTTGTTCAGTTAACTCCAACTACATTATCATAATTCAATGGATGTGACACACAAGCGATAATATTTTTACCCTTTTTATATATACCTTATTTATTATAGTTGCTGTGTAGTAGCAGATAGGTATACTACCAACCCTTACTTTACTAATGGGTAAAACACGACTAAGAGCTTACATAAACGTAGGCCAACTCTATCTGATGCAGATTAGTCAACAGTCAAATGGAGCGAGACTTTCTCTTGCCTATATGGTGGTTGACGATAATGATAGTAAAGTCGTGATAAGCTGCCGCTTGTGGGACCTGGTCCACTCATAATATTTGCATTAAATTTAAGAATTACGATATAATATCGTGATGCGTAGAGTTTCATATTGGCACTAATACTAACTAAATATCGTTTATTCAAATTTATTTATAAGAAGTCAATTAAAAAAATAAACGTACTAGATAAACCCATCATAGCCTTTTTTTTTTTTTTTTTTTTTTTATTGGTGGGCTATGGGTGCGTCTCGCCCAGCCGAATCGGTCCGGGGTGACGGAAAGGCGGCGCGTGACCCCATAGACCCACCGTAAAACCTTCTCTCTTCGCCGTGCGAGCGGACCACCGGTACTCGATTTTAACTTCGGTGGCCAACCCATCATAGCCTAACAAAAAAGAAACAAAAACGTCAATGATCATAAAACTATTGCCAAAACTCTTGCAATATTTAGTAGCACGATGGAAATAATGTAGGTAGTTAGATACATGGGGTTCCCAGCGCCACGTCCTGTCGGCGGTCATTGGGAGAGACCTGTCGCTGTTAACCATCATCTCGAAGATGCTTGACAGTGACAGGTGCTGGTCGTTGATGGGATGGCCTCCTTTTGTGAGGCCATCATGGAAAGGAAGGAGGCCGCGGAGCGGGAACGCGAGGCGCTTGCGTCCGCTGACTCACTCCGCCGCCGGCGACCGGGGAGGAGGAGGCGCCGTTATGCGCACCTCCTTCCACCGCCTTAAGGGTCGTCAGGACATGGCCAGAAGGCCAAGCGTTGGGGTGCCGGCGATCGAATGTCAGTAGACGATCTCTCCGGCGCCCCATAATAGCGCGGAAGGGGCCGCTGTGGTTTAAGTGGGTATTCCGGTCGAGCAGCTGACCCCCCCGTCACCAGCAGGGCAGCGCGTAAATGCGTTTCCACAGCGATAACAAAAAAAAAGGTAAATACATATTGTCTATCTTGTATCATCCATGGGTAGTACCTAGTTGGGTATTAGAACAATATAATTTTTCATTTCGTAATCGGATTTTATAAATATAATGATGATGTATGGGGATTTACAATACATTTTTTTCGAGCCTATATTCTGAACCCACCCCGCCCGCCGTCTTGTGCCACGTAAGATCGACGTGCAGCCTTATAAGCTGCCTGGCTGCATGTATGTCAAGGAAGCGATACTAGTGGCTCAATGGCGATGGGGTGGGAAAACGGTGGGTTTATGGGGCCACGCGCTGCTCTTCCATCGCCTCGGACGGAACGGGCGACGTGTGTCCAAACCATAGCCTACAAAAAACAAAAGGCTCGTAAGTTACTCTACCACCTCCCCATCGTAATTTAGTCTAATCAACGGTACAAATGCTTTAACTTTGTTAGCTCGTCCAGCGTGTTACCCTTTCTGGTAACATTCCCCACCGACACCCATACACCAAACATTATCAAAACATTGTCAGTTAGCAGGGCGTCCACTTAGGGGTGTATAGATATCTCACCTATAAATCACACAATGACCTCTCATTATCCCTCGATCATCATCATCATCATTTCAGCTTATATATGTCCCACTGTTGAGCTCGAGCCTCTTCCTTAATGGGAGGGAAATAGATCTACTATACCACGCTGGTCAGACGTGTTGGTATAGGTTTTTGTTTCGAGTTTTCCTTCTCTCGCATAGATGTTATATGCATTTTATATCACTTAGTCGTCTCTTACTACCACCCACGGGTAAGATAGGGTGTGGTGAATTGTATTCTTACTCCGTCACCACAAAGAGCAATCCCTCGATACTGAACTATATTTTTAATGTTTTGATTGCACAGATGGCGAAGCGGTTAAAATACCGATCAAGTCAAGTGTCACAGGTTTGATTTTAAAAGACAACATCCGCACTAAGGATTGTGGTCTAGTTAGCAAACATTCAATTAACGGACATAAATTACGGACAATGTTAGAAATAAAGTTTACAGATCAAAAAAGGTTATTGTCTCGCGTGGATATTGAATCCACGACACTGGTACGGCAGGACTGACCGATCGTGCATTACTGAGGAGAACAATACATTGTGCGGTCCTAAATTTTTGACTTGAATCTGGATATCATTTGTGGCAGTAGATAAAATGTTTTTAAACTACTCCACAATACAAAAATTATTTCCTTAGTGCAAAGTATTGTTTTATATACTATACTTTGCACTTTTTTTAAGGCTGTGTGGTAGCGGTTGCGAATACTACCAACCCTTACTTTGCTCGTGGATGTCGTAAAAGACGACTAAGAGCATTATAACGACCTTGGCCAACTCTATGTGATGCCATTTGGTCAACAATTACATTCCCAAGGAGGGTTGACGCCTGGCAGGCGGCCGGTCCCTGAAGGACCTTGGCACTATACTCAATAACATCAGCAAGATCTCCCAACTAGTAGAGCTGCAAATGAAAAGGACAAGACGAAAATGTCTAATGGCCATGTCATTTCTGTACCGGTTCTGGTTGGGAATGCGATTCTCGAAGTTGTCGATCACTAGATCTCATGTTTACCTAGGACAAATAGTCCAATTAGGTAGATCCAATCTCGAGAAAGAGGTCAGCCGGCGAATCCTACTCGGCTGGGCAGCGTTCGGGAAACTTAGGAGGATCTTCTCGTCTAATATTTCGCAGTGTCGGAAAACAAAGGTTTATAACCAGTGTGTGTTACCAGCGATGACTTACGGCACTGAAACGTGGTCTCTAAATGTCGGCCTCATAAAAAGGCTCAAAGTCGCTCAACGTGTTATGGAGAGGATGTGATTGTGGAGAGGAGATTCACTTCCGTTTTACTATACGTATAAAAATTCAAATTTAGAATTCGATAAAAAAATTGCAAACTTCAACTTATTAACTATAAGAAAAAATATATACATACATACATACCATCACGCCATATCCCTTGCAGGGTAGGCAGAGAGAACAGAGTGCCAGAGAACTCTATCCTTGCATACTTCATTCGCTTCCTCAACATTCATAATTCTAAGAAGAAATACTCTTTAGTTTTTTTACAAATTAATTGACGCAAATAATAAGCATCCAAAAATTCATGACTTCATTTTTAGTACATTTTTAAAAGCACATAACTCAGCAATAAAGCATCTCACGAAAAATAAATTGTGGGTACACATCCACGTCTACTAGAAGTGTAACTGACCAGAGTATAAACAAAATTCACGACCCTACTTTTTTTTGTTGTTCGCTTGACGTGAAATGCCCACTATATACGAGTATGTTCTATTAATTATCTCGAGACTACTTTAGATGAAAAGAAATATTCTAATAGGCCTGGCCAGACGATTTGGCATAAGTTCAAATTGTACCTATATACATACAAAGAAGTATAAATAAAATATTTTGAAACAATAGCCTGCGGTAAAGAATTATATCAAATGAAATCATATATTATGTAAAGCTCAGCAAGGGTCATCACTCGCCTCTTCCCCTAAGTGAGGTCAGTACAACATATTCTAGTCTTCGATAAACTTCTATCAGCCGTTATGTCTGCACTTACAAGTTTCATACACATATCTTCTTTCACAGAATCCATCCATCTCTTTTTGGGTCTCCCACGATTCTTCCGTCCATTTACAAACTTATTGATAACCCTCCTTTTCACATGCCTTTTATCCTTTCTCATTACATGTCCATACCAAGATTTACTTTACATATTGCCTATTTTATATTTTCTTAAAATATTGTCTATTTTGTGTTTTCCGTAGTCTCTGTTACTGCATGTGCTAACGAATATGTACACACACAACTTTTTTTATACTTATTTTTTTATTTCTGTTCATTTTCCAAACGGAAACACTTTAATTACTCGCTGACACTGCTGACAATCGCCACATTTTACAGGTCACTATGGAAGACGTTGTGGTTCTCATGTGAGCTACCATAATCCTTTTACTTGCTCGCGGGTGGGACTCCAGATCTTACGTGTTATGTTTACATATCTTTCGGCACATCGATTAGTTTATCAATATTCACTGTATTGTATGCATATGTGTCCCCATACGAGGGAGAAATAAACACTATTTTTTTTCTTTCTCTCTCTATCTGATATTAATAAAAAAAATCTACTACCGGATCAAAAAGCGACCGCAAATTTATAAGATCCGGAAAGAACTCAGCAGATACATCCTATTTTTTAAATTAATTTATTTTTATAAAATTGTAAGGAGGGAGCAAACTAATGCCCGACATTGAGACTTTATAGACTAAGAATCATATTCATGTGAATTTTAAATATAAAATTTGCCTCGTTCTCCTCATCATTATATCAAATTAAGTCTCGTTATTGGGCTTGGGTCTACTTCATAATGGAATACTCTTGCATAAATATTATTTACATATTATACCCCCAAAGCATCGTTTCCAACATCGAAACAAACCATTCATTTACCACAGACCTAAAGTATCCTATGTGCTATTCCAAAATATAATCTATATATTTGGCAAATTTTATCCAGAACTCTATTGGTCAGCCCTTCTGGAGTAATAGAGTATGTGGTATTCCAAACTGTGATCTATACATGTGGCAAATTTTATTCAGATCTGTTCAGATATTCTGACGTATTGAATTACTAAAAACCATTCAAATTATCCCATTTATGAGTAAGATAAGATTATTGTATTAAACTATAACTGTAACCGCATGAAGTCAAAAAAGTAAACTGTATTGCTGGATGACCAAGCCTAGCTTGGTACTTTTGTTTTTTTTTTTTGGTAAGGGGACGTCCATTAATCACGTGATCTTTTTTTAGCATTTTTTAACCCCCCAACCTTGGTGATACGTGGTGAGGTTTAAGACTATAGCTTCGTTCTGTGAGCGAAAGAACTGGAAGTCCAACTTTCTGGGTGGATTTTGGTTGGTCAGCAGCGCCCGGGTTTTACCTTTGGTATTGCAAAGGTCAATAAGCGGCAGTAATAGTTACAATCAAGTGCCCCCTTGCTCGTTTACTACCATAAGCAATAGAAAAAAAAGTGTGTGTGTCAGCTCCGACGCACGACTGGAGTTTACTCCTTAAGTACGATTATCAAAACAGGCGCAAAAAAAGCTCATTTGACTAAAAATAATATATATATATATATTTACATTTATTAAAACTGTTTAGTGAAGTATTATCTCACGTCAGAAAGTGAAAGGTGCGCAGAATAGGTTGCGCACCAAAAACGTAACGAGGTCATTCGATCACTAGATTTTACTCCTCAAATTTTTCTCATACCGGGCCCTAATTATGAAAATTAGTCGGGCGCCTTATATGAAAATCGATTCTTAAGGAGTAAACTCCAAAAAAAACTAATAAATACATTTTTGTGTAAAATTTTATTATTAAAACGTTCCATTTATTTATTTTATGGTGAAATGGTAGATAAAGGATAAAGGATGTAGGTACCGGGGGAGACCGAGACTAACCTAACTAGACCAGATTGGTCACGTACTGAAGGAAGGTGGAGTCAAGAGTCTCCGAAACCGGCGAGCGTGTATGAAGAGAATGTTGAGGAAGTGAGTGAAGTATGCAAGGAAGTTCTCTGGCACTCTGTTCTCTCTGCCTATGCAAGGGATATGGCGTGATGATATGTATGTATGTAAAATGGTTAGTTCATAAATTGCCGAACAAAATAATGTAAAAATAATTCCATGGTATTTCAATGAGAAAACTTTAAATTTGATGGAGAACCTTTTAATATTAAAGCTATGAGCTACGCTTGCGACAGGATGCCTGTTTGGATATTTTCTCAAATATTTTAAATGAATTCTGTCAAAAAATATAGTATTTTTTTTTTCATGCAAAATATACTTTGACAGAAAAATAAATTAATATTACGTAATCAGTTATATTGAAAATATATCATACTATTTTTTTAAAAGACATGCACAACAGGAAATAATCATTATATTGCGTAGGTCTTTACAAACATACCATAACTCAAATAACCTCCAAACACAGAAAAACAATTTGTGAATCGCACAAAGTTTTACAACACGGTAATTGAACCTATGAAACTTGGCACAGTAAGTAAGTATTCTTTCTAACCATTACACCATCTGTGCAGTAGGTATATGATTGTATTACAAGATATCTTACAGGAAGATGAAATGTGATCTTAGCGTGCCTCGTAGGACACGCTTTAAGAGTCGGAATAAAATAACAAGGTGACCCAAAAACATCATCAAAGTCGCAAAAAAAGCCGTTGGCTGCAAATGCCACAAAATAGTTCCACGTAATATCCTCATGAGAAACACTATGTCCAGCCGTGGGCATCAAATACCTGATAGATGAATAGACAGTATGAAATATCTTTGCAAAAATTAATATTTAAGAGAGAAGGGTCCAAGAGAAGGAAAAGTCCAAGAGAAGGAAAACTCGAAAAAAAACCCTATACCAACACGCCTGACCAGCGTGGTATAGTAGGTCAATTTCCCTCCTATTATAGAGGAGGCTTGAGCCCAACAGTGGGACGTATATGAGCTGAGATGATGATGATGATGAAGAGAGAAGGGTTCTCTGTGATATGTTATAATTTTTTTTTTTACAATATATGTTATTTAAAGCATACATTTAAGATATGTTTTCCGCATAGAATCGAACCTATAACACTAGACAAGTAAACAATAAATATCAAAAACTTTTTTATATTGCTCTTGGTGGCAAATGAGCAAGCAGCACACCTAATGGTAAGTGTTACTGCCGCCCATGGAGCTTACCAGAAGTAAAGGTGGCGCTGCCTACCAATGAAAATCTGAAGTCCACCCAGAAAGTTGGGTTTCCGGCTCTCTCGCTCACTGAACGAAGCACAACAACACATTGCCACTTCTAAGACGCTGATTTTCTGTGAGAGTGTGGTACTACCTCGGACGGACTAGCCAGTAGACAGAAGGCTGTCATCAGCGTGGCCCTACCACTAATAACTTAACAACTTATATATTACAACCTGCAAGAATCAATCTATGTGTTGGCGGACAAACATACACTAAGCAGACATAAATTATAATCAAAGAGCTAATTCTTATTCATAGAAATAGATCATCATTGTCCTACTCTTATCCCAATTACTTGGGGTCGATACAATATGTACACCTCTTTCATAGTACATATTGTAAAAGTTATTGGCAATATGTTTATGACCGGCTGTTTGCCAGACGTCAACCCTCCTTGGAAATGTAATTGTTGACCAAACGGCATCAGATGGAGTTGGCCCAGGTCATTATAAGGCTCTTAGTCGTCTTTTGCGACATCCACAAGCAAAATGAGGTAGTATTCGTAACCGCTACCACACAGCTCACTTTTTACAATCATAAATCAAAATAAACGAAGTCTTAATTTAATTTCCCTCGTGATAATTTCTAATTAAGATTTCTTTTCCACCTCATATTTCTATCTAGTATACACATGACAAAATAAAACTCTAAAAAAAAACATCAATAATTAAAATATAAGCAGTGGCGGTTTTCGATTTAATAAACGCACATACAAAATAATTTCACTAAAAATTACTAGATATAAATATAAGTTCAGAATGAGAACTATAATAAGAGAAAAGTCTAAATAAATCCTAAACAAAACTAGAATTTGGCTCCGTACATTCAATTTACGATTGCGAAAAGTTTATATACGATTCTTTTTATAGATTTCATGACATATTTTTATAAGTCAAAAATACCTCCTGAGTTAAATCAACTGAAAACCGAACCCCCTACACTGAGACAGTAGGTCGCTTCATAGAACACTGCACTTCATATAGCGCTCTTCACTACATTATTCATGATATTAAGATGCTTCTCGCTTTTGTCTGCGATTTCATCCATTTCACAAAAAACAAGGGTTCTACTAATAAACCATGATCTATTCCTAAGCTGCTTTTTTTTTGTGTGTTTTTAGCTGTTAGCCGCAGATGGCTTTGACAGCTTTACGCGGACCATGGGTGAGCGCTGAGGGCTCTCAACCCGAATTCCTAAGCCGCATGTAAGTTAGTATGCGTCCGTATTACGTAAAATTAAAAATGTAATCTGCAAAAAAATATGTTTTATTAAATCATTTAACGTTCAAATTACTGAAATTTTGCATTTAATATGTTTAATTATTTATAAAAACCCGATTACGAGCGAGAAATGATTGTCACAAGTGGGATTCAAAACGAAATATAAAAATATAATACGACGCGAGAATTGAATGTCCTACAATAGTTCACGATGGTGTAAGTGGCAGCACGATTGGAACCGATTTCCAATAGGTGTGGGTTCGAATCCCAATTGTGACAATCATTTTTCGACTCGTAATCGGGTTTTTTTTATAAATAATCAGATAACATTGTAAAAATATATTTTACCACCCCTTTACTTGCCGATGAGTATCGAAAAAGTCGTAAAAATCGATTAAGAAAAAAATACCCTACAACAATATGTCTGACCAGCGTGGTATTATTGTACCTCCAGAAGGAAATTGACCAGTAGGTCAATAAGTTAAATAAGTAAAATGTAAACAAAATACTATACTTTCAGAACTATAATATCATCAGAATACTCAGATGTAGGTACTGCTTACGCGATTGCCACCATAAGCAATAAAAAGAAAATCCATCCTTACTCGTAGGTTTTATTGCCTATGGTGACAAATGAGCCAGCAGCACACCTGTTGGTAAGTGTCACTGCCGCTCATAGACCTTTGTAATACCAAGCGTATAGCTAGACCGCTGCCTACTAATATAAACCCCAAACCCACCCAGCTGGGCTTCCGGCTCTATCACTCATCGAAAGAAGCGCAATAGCACAATGCCATTACTCAGACGTTGATCTTCTGCGAGAGTGTGGTACTACCCCATACGGACCGGAGGCTGTAGACAAAAAACTGTCAACAGCGTGGTCTTACCAGTAAAAGTATTGTAACATATACGCAAAAGAAAAAAAACTGCAAATAAAACCATATACCAACCTATCTGAGCAACGTGGTATAAATCTATATCCCTCCCATTATGGAGGTGGCTTGAACCCAGTGAAGGGAATTATGTACTAAAATGATGATGACAATGAAATTAAATTATATCAATTAAAAAAAATAATGTACCAAATAATTTAAAGAGCAACAATAAAAACATATGGGACTTGATTCAGCGATAAAAACATACGGGATCATATTGCGCAGCTCGCAAACTATCAAAGTTTATTCATCTCATCATCATCATCTTAACTCATACACGTTCCACTGTTGGGCTCGAGCCTTCTCCATAATGGGAGGACAATTGACCTACTATACCACGCTGATCAGACGTGTTGGTATAGGGTTTTGTTTCGAGTTTTCCTTCTCTTGCATAAATGTTATATGCGTTTTATATCCCTTAGTCGTCTCGTACGATCACCCACGGGTGAGATAGGGGGTGGTGAATTGTATTCTTACTCCGTCACCACACGGACAAGTTTATTACCGCTGAAAAATTTGAAACTTGAAATTATCCAAAAAATAGCAATAAGCACACGTATTATATGAAACTAAAAGTAATACCGCCCTCAAGTGGTGACGAGTTAACTAATATAATGTATCGCCATACGTTATTCTCCAGTGGGAATACAAAGAATCCGCTAAGGGATCTTCAAGAGAATAGCCAGCAGCGCTCCTGGAGAATGTATCTCTCACTTCGATCACCTACCAGTCTGTTATTGATTACGACATTACTGCCCTTGAGGAAGTGGACTGCCTCCAGTTTAACAGAAGACGTTGATATGCTAATGAATTGATAAAAAAAGCTATAAGGCAAAATATGGCTGAGTTACACCTGTACCTACCCCTTGGATCATCGTCATCATTCTACTGTTATCCCAATCACTTGGGGTAGACACAATACGTTTACATATATGGCAATTTGTTTTGGCAATAGCTTTATGACTGGTCTGCCTAGCGTCAACCCTCCTGGGGAATGTAATTGTTGATCAGACGGCAACAGTTTGTATTAGCCCAGGTATAAGTTGTCTTTTACCACATCTATTAGCACG
Source organism: Lymantria monacha (assembly GCA_905163515.2). Classification (NCBI taxonomy): domain Eukaryota; kingdom Metazoa; phylum Arthropoda; class Insecta; order Lepidoptera; family Erebidae; genus Lymantria; species Lymantria monacha. The sequence continues at coordinate 2,958,610 of LR991107.1, read as the reverse complement.
TTGGTAGTATTCGTAGCCAACACCACACAGCAAGAAGATAAAACCCCTTGAAGGATAAAAATGAAAAATATATATTTTACTACTTTCAAAAATCTCACACATTATAGAAGTTTAAAATCTTAATAATCTAATCGAAATACCATAGATTATAAAAATAGCGACATTAATTTCAAAATACCCACAATTAACAAATATTTTTTGACAACAATACAGAGTGGACATCGCGTAGCAATCGCACACACGTCATCGCTGCCCAGCCAAACTCCCCCAATAAATGAAATTTAACAGAATGAGGGAAAAAAAATCAATACGAACTACCAAGTATCGGCCACTATCGGTGCCCCTCTAATTTATACTACCAACGATAAAAACAATCGGGCATTGTGTGCGTGCCTTGTACTCCCAACCTATCATAATATTAACTACTACAATATTCATGCGACATTATGAACGCGCCCTTATGTAATATATAGCCTATCAATAATTCCGCATCTCGATTGATTTAACGGTTTTTTTATTGCTTATAGCGGTAGCTACCTGACCGTGAGTTGTAAACGCCATTTGTATAGACTCAATAATATCAATTCCATAGACAACCTCATGATAAAAGAGTAGGCAATCGGTCCAATCAAGAAATTAGACCGAAACATGTCATTACTCTGTGGTTCAAACGTAAGTACACGAACGTATCCGGGTTCACTTTCAAACTAGAAGTTCAGGAACCAGTGTTAAATTAAGTATATAATGTTTACTTACGGATAAAGCAGGCGTCAAATGTTATGGAAGTTGAGCATTACTGGACTCCGAGGTCGACGAACCCGCCAAATACGATGACAAACACACAGTCCGCCATATTGTATTTCAAAACGTCAATTTAATTTTTTTTTTTGTCAACCAATCGGCGAACTGTCAAACTGCGTCCGGCCGAAACTTGAAAGTTGAACTTAAACCGCCTAATTCCCGAATTTAACTTTTTATATCTTTTGCCGGTGTAGTAACTTTATGTTTACGTTGTAATTACGCCTATCTATAAACACTTTATTATTGTATAAAACGGTATAAAAATATTAAAATTATGAACGATGGAAAACTTGTAAATTAAAACGAAATATAAATATATATTAATAATAATATAAACGTACTAGCGGCTCAGAGTTCGAGCGCCTACTGACTTAAAATTTTTGGGTATAAAAACATGCTACAATAGCCTCCAATGGGAACGAAACTTCTTGGTACTTTCAGCCGGAAAAATAGCGCATATAGGGGCAAGTAGGGGAAGTCGCGATCTAACGCTCAAGCCATTTTGATCTTTAATACAAACAAATCAAGGCATATTGAAAAAAATGTTTCTTACCAATATTCCTTGAAATTAATAGTAATTGTAATATTTGCTTATTAAACACAGGAAATATTTATATTTAATATAATTTTCATATCGCCAAAAGAAACTTCATATATAATTTTTCTTGGAATTAATAAGAAATGTTTTATATTATGGTGCTTCGAGTGTAGTATATTATACTCCTATTTTTTTTTCTTGTGGTGACGTAATAAGAATACAATTCACCACCCCCTATCTTACACGTGGTTGATTGTAAGAGACTACTAAGGGATATAAAACGCATATAACATCTATACGAGAGAAGGAAAACCCGAAACAAAAGCCCCAACACGTCTGATCAGCGAGGTATTGTAGGTTGATTACCCTTCCATTGTGGAGGAGACCCGAGCCCGAGCCCGAGCCCAACAGTGGGCTGATATGATGATGAGATAATGATGACTCTCCATTTTGACTTGTGAAAATTTTGAAAGTGTTGTCATTGCATCGTTTTTAATAACATTTCCAAATATTTTTTTTTACTTTTTAAGTTTTTACTTAAAATAAATAATATTTAGATAAGAATATGAAATTTGTTGGCATATCTTGTCATAGATCTACTCCCATATATCGATATTCATAATTGATTAATATAAAACACTTGTAACAAAAATTACTCTTAATTATATTACATAAAATTTTATATTTACAATATAAATGTATAACTAAGTTATTATAAGTAATTTAATAAAAGGATCTATTGACAACAAAAGTAATGACTTTAAACATACATGTACCTTGAGCTTTTCGAAATTATATCATCATTATTCTCCTACTCTTATCCCAATAACTTGGAGTCGATACAATATGTACTCTTCTTTCATTGTAAAAGTTATTGACCAAACGGCATCAGATGGAGGAGGTCGTTTTAAAGACCTTAGTCGTCTTTTACGTCATCCACGAGCAAAGTAAGGGTTGGTAGTATTCGCAGCCGCTACTTCACTTTTCGAAATTATATGAAAATTAAATTAATATTTTTGACTTGCTTAAAAATAATAAAAGAAAGCATTGTAAGGAAACATAGCATATTTTTCTAGCTTCTAAAAGAAAGTTCATAAATAGTTTGTACAGCTAATCGACCGATCATTCTGGTAGTGTCGCCACCTTGCTGAAGTATTAAAGCCTTTTCATTCAAAACCTGTATTACAAATACAGTACAAGATAACAAAATTACACTTTGATTAAAGACTAGGTATTGTTAAATCATTAGGTTTGTTTAATCTCGCCGGGCGGGCCACCGAAGACAAAGATCGGGTACCGGTGGCCCGCTCGCAGGGCGAAAAGAGGAGAGTTGCATGGTGGGTCTATGGAGTCACACGCCGCCTCTTCCGTCACCCCGGACTGATTTGGCGGTGCGAGACCACGTCCATAGTCCACCGCAACAAAAAAAAAGAGGTTTGTTTAATCTCAAATGGAAGCTTTCACGTTTTAAGAGTTACTAAAAAAAGGCTTTTATAACGCTGCAATTAAATTAAAAATTTTACCATGAAAACATTTTTTTTATTCATAAAGTAACAATTTTCTTAAAATTAATCGTTGAGCACAAGAGCTAACAATCGTAAGTGGACAAAATAAAAAAAAAATAAAAATGATAGTGAAAGTACAAGTATCAAAATGTATAATGCGGAGTATTGACACGCGTGTGTGCGTGTAAGGGGGGGACCAGCGGGGCGCGCGGCGTGCGAGCCAGGCTGGGGAGAACTGAAATTTTTCGTTTTTCGCCCACTTTTCCGTCCTGCTCTAGTTTTTCGTCTCCCTCATTTTTTCTTCGCCCGTTTCTTCTTCCTAGTGCCCCACCACATGTGTGCCGGGTACAGTATACGTATAAGTTTCAGATAAATACCAGTCGTTTCCGGTTTGATTAGATTGTACGCGCTTCGAAGCCTTTATCTTCCAATGGTAATACCGATAATGTTTTCAGTATCGAATTGTAGTTGATTGAACCACTTTTTAGTTACCGGATAGATCTTTAGTTAAAATAAAAGTATTGTCAGTATTCTCGTTGAATATTTGCCTATTTACATAAACTAAATGAAAATGAACGCAAGATTAAACTCATATTTCGATACTATTCGATTGTCCCAAGAAACCAAACCATCTACCATCATTAATAAATTATTTCATCAGCGTCGTTCCGTCACAAACTATTCTTAGTCGCGAAGAGAGCGTTTTTAGGATGAAGTCTACGTGGACTCTAATCAAAGATGGTGTATTAGGGTTACGGTTTATATTTCTTCGAAAAATTCCTCCAAAATACTGTTAGTCGCCCACCACTAGGTGAACCGACAACTTAGTGAAGGTTGCTAGGAATCGTTGGATGCGGGCGGTAAAGGACAACACTTTGTGGTAAAAAATGAGCGAGGCCTACGTCCAGCTGTAGATGACAATAGGCTTCAGCCAGGTGATGATAGTGATATATTTCTAGCAACCACCTCTTCATTCAAAGGCTATATAAAAGACGATTGAGGGACGGAAGTAATTAATATCACTGCAAGCCAAGGAAAACTTAAAATAAATAATACCAACTCCTGTGATTACCGTATTATTGGTTAATATACTTTCTGCTATGATGTACACTAGTGCCTTACATGATACAAAAGAGTCTAGAAGCTAAAAAAGAAATCTGTATTAAAAAAAAAATATCATTCACTCCACTTCCGCATCAACAAAATTATTATTATAATAAATTATTTTTTTATTATAATAAATTAAATTTTTATCTATGGTACTTGAATATACTGTGCGTAGCGCTCGGCCGCCCGCCCTCGTTCCTCCACGGAGCCTTATAGATATACAGAGTGTTTGTTACACGGTGCGCGTATTTTTATTTTAATTAATTGTAATTTATTGCCTTTACTATCTGAATTACGGATATTGTTTGACGTTAATAGTTTGCTATTTGAAATATACCATTGAAATGTGATAATTATAATTTATTTGGGTTAAATATTAACTTAATTTATTTAATTAACATGTTTTAAAAATACATTTTGTATTGTTTTTTTGTTTTGTTACATCACATTGATACTACACAGCACTTATGGAATGACTATAAAGTTGACTTATTAAAATAGAGTATTTATAAAATATTATTAAATCTAGTATTGAATTATAAATCATCATCTCAGCGCATACACATCCCACTGTTGGGTTCGAGCCTCCTCCATAATGGGAAGGAAATTGACCTACTATACCACGCTGATCAGACGTGTTGGTATAGGGTTTTCTTTCGAGTTTTCCGTATCTTGCATAGATGTTATATGCATTTTATATCCCTTAGTCCTCTCTTACGATCACCCACGAGTAAGATAGGAGGTGATGATTTGTATTCTTACTCCGTCACCACACGGAAAGAAATTTAGAATTATAACATACATACATACATAGCTTCACGCCTGTTTCCCAGAGGGGTAGGCATAGACTACGGATTGCCACAAACCACGATCCTGGCATACTTCCATCGCTTCATTCACACTCATAACAGTCTTCATGCATACTCTACGATTACGCATACTCTTAATATGACCTCTCGTCAATACATCGCTAATTTGATCCAGAAAATTATGACGAGGTCTTCCCCTTGTATTCGTCCCACTCACGCTTGCTTTATATATTTTCTTCGTCAACCTCTCTTCACTCATTCTTTCTAAGTGTCCAAACCACCTCAGCATACTCTTTTTGATCTTTGTCACTACTTCTTCATTCACACCACAGCGCTCTCTTATAACACTATTCCTAATACGAATAAAAAAAAACATACTACGAAGAGCTCTCATCTCTACAGCATTTATTCTACTTTCATGACTTCTCTGCCAAATCCAACTTTCACTACCATACATGAGGGTAGGTACTAATACTCCCTTATGCACAGCTAGACGTGCCTTTTTGGACACATTTCTGCTTCTCATAAGATGCCATTAGAATTATAAATAAGTGATATATATACACAGAGGTATAGTAAAGATTACGAAACAATATGATATAGCCAATATATAAATATATAATATATTAAAACTACAATATGTCGTTACATCAATCTTAATTACACCTGAGTGTTTTAATAGATTATTAAGAAACGTCAATTAATGATGTACCAGCAGCAGAAAGAAATCGTGAAGTAAAACCCCAGGTCAAACCATCTACCCTTTGTAGTATGGGCTAATATATCTTTTCTTATAAATAAGACGATTCCCTTAGCGTAAGACGTATGTGAAATTAAAAAAAGAAAGTAAAAAGGACCAAACTCCCTTACAGTATTTTTTTTTAATAATTATTGTAACGTACCGTCAAATAAAAATATCAATATTATATTTATTCAATATCTAACGTAATCCATGTTTTCCATAAATAGTAAGTCGAAAGAGGTTCTGTAAGAGATGGTGAGATGGTTTGTCTACTTTAAGAACGTGACTGACTTGATTGTCACCTTTAAGAACGTGAATGACTAACTATAAAATTGGTAGACTATACTAATAAATAAAAGAAAGAGAAGACAGAATTGTACAGTAGAATAGTTTTGGTAGCATAAAAATAATTTAATAATTAATTTAATATTACATTTAAATAAAGTTTTTGAATTGTGAATCCAATTTGTTTGAATAAATTATAAATTTAAAAATAAATAAGATCCAAAATATAAGATATTACGATGACGGCAATACAAAAAGCAAATCGGCAAGCAAGATATGTTATCTCATCACAAATCACTAAGCAACATCTAAACAATATCGAACACCCTCTAACAGCCGGCACAACTAGGAAACGAGGGAGTAAGTACACACGCCTCCCACTGCCTCCCTAAGGGGGGAGTACATGGCAAATACGCGAAAGCAATAGGACTTTTAAAAATTCTCCAGAAATATGATTTATGTGTTGACGGCAACGTAGGTACTTTCTCCCTTCAAGGACGGGGGACTGATTCGATTTTTAAACCACCCTGTGTAGGCTGTAGGTTTTTGAATAAAAAAAAAATTATATTGTTTTTTACGGCCTCTTTTAAAATTGAATTCGAATTGGCTGTGATATCGTGCCTGTAGGCTGTATTTTCCTTTTAAAACCATAGACAAAATTGCTTACAGTTGTATGACGTCACAACTTTCTTATATCACTTCCCTTGCCATAGCGTAGCGATGGGATCTTTCGACAGCTGAAATTCTATAGATATTAATAAAAAAATATATGAATTACATCCCCCTATGGTAACCAAATAATTTTACAATGTATCACCACCCCTTAATTTCTTATAGCAGTAGTAAAACGTGGCTAAGGAATCCTCAGAGGAAAGGACAGAAGCATTCTCTTGGGCAACGTATAACTCAAACATCGATAATCAACCCAATCACCTAAGTATGACGATGCATTATCACCCCTTAGATGGCCTATATCGAACAGTTGATAGAACAAATTGATGATGAGCAAGAGTAGTCATTGTCAACACCTACCACAGTCATCATTCTCCTGCTCATCTATCCCAATTACTTAGGGTGGACGCAATATGTTCTTCTCTTCCTACATATTGTAAAAGTTATTAGCAATAGTTTCGCAATGACGACGTAAGAAAGCGAGTAGGTATGAGAGAGAGTATTGGTGTAAAGATGCGAAAGGGAATGCTCCGATGGTTCGGGCATGTGGAAAGAATGCCGAACGAACGTCTGGTTAAGAAGATATACAATGCGAAAGTGGAAGGATGTGTGGGTACCGGGGGAGACCGAGACTAACCTACCTAGACCATATTGGTCACGTACTGAAGGAAGGTGGAGTCAAGAGTCTCCGAAATCAGCGAGCGTGTATGAAGAGAATTATGAATGTTGAGGAAGCGAGTGCAGTATGCAAGGATAGCGTTCTCTGGCAGTCTGTTCTCTCTGCCTACCCTGCAAGGGATATGGCGTGATGATATGTATGTATGTATGCATGAGCAAAATAAGGGTTGGTAGTATTCGTAGCCGCTACCACACAGCTTTCAACACCTACCACAATATTCGCCACAAATTATCTATTTATTATTATTATTACTTGCCTATAAATATATTTCAAACATAACTTTCATCACGGCATCAGTGTATTAGAAGAAAAAAAATGCTAATTAGAACCCTATCTGTTCATAGTAGGTCAATTTCCCTACCACGATGGTACATACATACATATCATCACGCCATATCCCTTGCAGGGTAGGCAGAGAGAACAGGGTGCCAGAGAACTCTATCCTTGCATACTTTACTCGCTTCCTCAACATTCATAATTCTTTTCATACACGCTCGCCGGTTTCGGCGACTCTTGACTCCACCTTCGTTACGGGACCAATCTGGTCTAGGTAGGTTAGTCTCGGTCGGAAAAAAAAAAAGAAAGGTTAGTCTCGGTCTCCCCCGGTACCTACATCCTTCCACTTTCGCATTGTTTATCTTCTTAACCAGACGTTCGTTCGGAATTCTTTCCAGATGTCTGAACTATCGGAGCATTCACTTTCGCATCTTCACCAGTATGGTGGAGGCCCATATTTAATAGTAGGAATCATATGGGCTGACAGTTCCATATGGTGACGTAGTCATCATCTTGCTCTCATCCCAATTACATGAGGTCGACGTAATATATCCATCTTCTTCCATACAGTCACATCAGACCTAATCATGTAATGATGTAGTAAGAATACAAGAATCATCACTCCTAAGATATTATAAAAATCATATAAAATAGCAGATGAAATATCTGCAAGAGAAGATAATCTTGAAATAAGACCCTATACCTAACCTTGTAGTCATTCCGGTCTCGTAGGTCAATTTCCCTCAACTAGAGAACGCTTATCCCCAATAATTAGAAGTAAATTAATTGAGAAGATTAGCATGTTGAAGTGGTAATGTGCAGGCCACATCGCTTGACGAAGCGATAACTGCTGGTGAAGAAATGTTCTTGAGAGGCGAGCAAGTACCGTACAACAAAGTTTATGGTGCTTCCGCACTAGGTGAACTGACGACTCGGTGAAAATAGCTGGAAGTCGTTGGATACGGACCACTTTCTGTGGCATTATATAAGAAAGGCTTGCGTCCAACAGTGCAAAAGCTTTAAGCGATATGCCGACAGCAGTGCCACCTACTGGGTCCAATTAGATTTTGAAATCATCCAGGGACCCATTGGAATATACATATAAATTTCATCCCAATCGGTCCTTATCGTCGCTTAGAAGAAGTTCAGTGACATACACACGTACAGTAGAGTTATATATATAAAGATATATATGTATATATATATATATATATATATACACGTGCAACGATATATCCATATGTATTCTCCCGTTGTCATAAAATGCATTCAAAGAATTGGGATAGTAAAAACAAATGAAATCCGTAAAAATAGTTTTTGATTTTATATGTGCACACACTCGCGTAAACATCAGAAATCATTAAAATATCTTGATTCTTCCAACATATTGCCGTAGCTGTTGTGATTTAAAATATAAAAAAATATATATTTCTACGCCTAATTCAATACACGTAAGTCAGCGACTGACTGTGTACAGGTTGGCTGCTTGTTCTTCTACCAAAGGCCGTAAACATACACTAATTTTTCCGTAATTATAGATCCTGTGAAAGTATGTTTACAGTTGTGGTTGGATAGGCAAAAAAATATATACCAAATCCGGTTAAATAGAATCATTAAGAAAAGAAAGAAATATACAAAAACAATAGTTTTTTATCCTCTACATCATAATTCTCTTAAATATAATTTTATTGTTATAATTATTACGTATGCTTGATGTACGTTTCCACCAACATCTATATTTTAGATAACACCTAAAATAATCAATCATCATATTCTTCTCTTCGATGTCACCTAAAATGTAGATTTCATTATTAAAAACGACCACAATGCTTGCGAAAATATAAAAAAAAAAACAAAAGAAAATACGACTTGTGAACTTTTTAAAAATAAAGATGCCACAGTGGACTAACGATCTGCTATAACGAATGTCATGTATTCGATTCCCATGCTGGATAATTCTTTGTGCTATCCACAAATAACTTATCTAAATCAAGCATTATTTACTTCCGTTAATTGTATATTTTTTATGTTATAACAAATTATAAATACAGTACAACACCCCCTCTTCATCCACGGTTGTAGTAAAAGATTACTAAAGGCCTATGAAAATAATATAACCACAAGCTACCCTTGTATAATGTCATTTTCACCATGACTTGACTTCGGTGACTATCGCGCTTGTAGCCTAAAGATGCCTAGTATTAAAAATGCCAAAGGCGATCCTTTGACCGCACGTGTTGATTTAATATTTGAAATTCTGTGATAAATTCCAACAACAAAGTTTGGAGAGTACTCATTGCACGAAATTAATTATTTTCCTTATCTCCTACCCAAGCTTTTATATATTCTTTATAACTTCTGAAAAGTGGTGGGTATACTTTCCTATCCTAGATTTTAATACAATAAAAAATATGCGCTATGCATCACGTAATTCAATTAAAAAGCGTCTAAAAACCCGATTGATTGAATTATTCGTTACATGGCGGTATTATCGTCTTATAGTGCCGAGTGTCGTGGGTTAGTTACCCACACACGACAGTACTTAGTGCGATCTAGAAATGATTGTTATTAGTTTGGATGTATATTGTAAAGATTAACTCTATGTTTGTGAAGCCCCATGCCTTATTTTTTAATGTCCACGGTATATTCGTTAATACAAAGCGTTCTCTATTAAAAGAAAAAGTTTTAAATGTCAAAATATTTAAACATACATACATACATATCATCACGCCATATCCCTTGCAGGGTAGGCAGAGAGAACAGAGTGCCAGAGAACTCTATCTCTGCATACTTCACTCGCTTCCTCAACATTCATAATTCTCTTCATACACGCTCGCCGGTTTCGGAGACTTTTGACTCCACCTTCCTTCAGTACATGACCGATCTGGTCTAGGTAGGTTAGTCTCGGTCTCTCTCGGTACCTACATCCTTCCACTTTCGTATTGTATATCTTCTTAACCAGACGTTCGTTCGGCATTCTTTCCACATGTCCGAACCATCGGAGCATTCCCTTTCGCATCTTTACATATTTAAAAATGACAAAATAATTTAGTTCTTTTCGTATTAGCAATCTGCTACTAATCATCATTATCTCAGCTAATATATGTCCCACTGTTGGGCTCGAGCCTCCTCCATAATGGGAGAGAAATTGACCTACTATACCATGCTGGTCAGACATGTTGGCATAGGGTTTTGTTATGAGTTTTCCTGCTCTTGCATAGATGTTATATGCATTTTATATCCCTTAGTCGTACTCTTACAATCACTCACGGGTAAGATAGGGGGTGGAGAATTGTATTCTTACTCCGTCACCACACGGAAAATGCTGCTACGAATACGATTCTGTTATTGCTAGAGTTAAGTTAAAATTATCTTTATAAATTATCATATTATTCACAGTTTGCGGTAATTATATGTGTATTTGTAAACTCCCCCGCAATATGAAATATTATTTCCTTAGTGCAGGATGTTATAAACAACCACCGAAGACAAAGATCGGGTACCGGTAGCCCGCTCGCACGGCGATGAGAGGTGTTTGCAGGGTGGGTCCATGGGGTGGCGGGCCGCTTCTTCCGTCGCCCCGGGCCGACTTGCCGGGGCGCGACCACATACATGGTCCCACCTTGGAAAAAAAAAAAAAAAAAAAAGGATGTTATAAAGAAATATTAAAAAAATTAAAGTCTAGCCCAAAAGTGGTGTTAATACCATAATCTCCACGTTAGACAGAGTCGGCGATCGCAGTTGGTGCTATAAGTTCACCTAAAGGGTACTACTTGAAAATAAAAGTAAACATTATTATATTAAAAAAAAAAACTTTAAAATGAAACCTAAGAAAACTTTAGTAAATTAATAACTTTAGTAATAAAATTCAATTAATAATAAATTGCTATATCTATAAAACTTCGACTTCATAAATGGCGTAGTAGTTATAGTGCTGGCCTACAATGCCAATGTCATGACTTCGGTTCCAACACACGACAATACATTATGCGATTTACAAATTATCTATAAGATTCTATATCTATGAAGTCCCCATACAAGGATTATTTCTTTAGTGCGCGATGATTATTTCTTGAGTGCGTTTGTAATAAAAAAAAAATTAAAATGCGTTTTTAATAAAAAAAAATCATCATGATTTAATTTTTTTTTTATTAAAAACACATTTTAAAACCGTACCCAGATTTCCATACTTTGCAGTCTGTATAACTACTATGTAAAAGTATATTAAAATTATATATTATATTATATTATATATTATATTATATTATATATTATATTATATATTATATTATATATTATATTATATTATGTGGATTTAGCCGAGATGGAAGGTACACCACTGATATAGAGCGAAGAGTGAATGCGGGAAATAGAGTGAACGGAGCGTTGGGGCAACTTCTCGGCAGCCACCACCTCAGCCAGAAGGCACGTGTAGCAATACATAACGCAGTGCTTGTCCCAACATTACTGTATGGAAGCGAGAGTTGGGTATGCAGAAAAGAGTATGAAAGTAAATTTAATGCGGTCGAAATGCGATCTCTGCGGAAAATCTGTGGAGTTAGGCTGACCGACCGCATTCGTAACGACGACGTAAGAGAGCGAGTAGGTATGAAAGAGAGTATTGGTGTAAAGATGCGAAAGGGAATGCTCCGATGGTTCGGACATGTGGAAAGAATGCCGAACGAACGCCTGGTTAAGAAGATATACAATGCGAAAGTGGAAGGATGTAGGTACCGAGGGAGACCGAGACTAACCTACCTAGACCAGATCGGTCATGTACTGAAGGAAGGTGGAGTCAAGAGTCTCCGAAACCGGCGAGCGTGTATGAAGAGAATTATGAATGTTGAGGAAGCGAGTGAAGTATGCAGAGATAGAGTTCTCTGGCACTCTGTTCTCTCTGCCTACCCTGCAAGGGATATGGCGTGATGATATGTATGTATGTATTAAAATTATATAGGAAAAGAAAATTTCCCACTCAACGAACTATCCCTTTAAAATATAAAAAAAAAATTAAATCATCCATTGAGTAGGTCGCTGTTTCAGTAGGCACCCTTATTGAGGGGCTACCCTTAACAAAACCCGACCCTTTTACTCCCAAGACTGTTATTTGACTCACTTTAAAAAATTCCTAGTGCCCTATATTTTTTTTTTAGTACAGTCGCTACCAATAATAATAAACTTAATAAATAGTTTTTTTTTTCAGGTTTTATTGTAATTATAGATAAGATATAAAGTGATCTGTGTAGTAGCGGCTTAGTATACTACCCACCATTACTTTGCCCGTGGATGTCGTAAAAGACGAATAAGAGCCTTATAACGACCTGGGGCAACTCCATCTAATGACGTTCGGTCAACAATTACATTCCCAAGGAGGGTTAACGGTCTAACAGGCGCGGCCGGTCATGAAACGGTCATGAAACGAAAGAGTAGATATTGTATCGACCCCAAGTAATTGAGATAAGAGCAGAATAATGATGATGATGATGAGATAGATATAAAGTACAACTGTCTTCTAAGGTCTATAAAGACTGGCAGGAAGGTCTTTATTTATAAAGACAACATTTTGCGCTAAAGAAGTAATCCTTGTATTGCGGGGGACTTTACAAACATACAATTAACAGACTCAAATTGCACTCAGCCTTGGAAGAAAAAAAATTTAGATCGCACAATGTATTATCCTGTGTAGGAACCGAACACGCGACACACCATCTAAGCAGTCAGAATTTTATTAAAAAGATGTCTAAAGATTTTTTTTATTTTATTAGTACACTACGAAACGAATACTAACTACTTATTAGTAAGTACTAAATATAAGCGCTTTATTTGCCCGTAGGAGCTGTAATACACGGTCGTGGAATTATGTCTCCTCGTAGGTAGGTGTATGTCCAATAGTGGACTTCTATAGACCGATAAATATATAAATGGATAGACCCAACTGAACAATATTACTCGCCACCTATATCAGACGGTGGCAGAAATAAACTACAGATAATATTAATAAATTATTCAGTAATTTGTTCGCAGGATGAATGGTTGAATAACCTGTTGAATTATATATCTACTTACTTCAAATCTAATCATCATCATCACAGGTCATAAATGTCTGCTGAGTTCGAGCCTCCTCCACAATAGAAGATAATTTGCCCTACTATAATAAGCTGTTCATATAAAAAACAGAGAAAATTTACAGGTATCATTAATACTTTTATTATTTATTCTTACGCCAGATTCAGATTGGATATTACAAAATAAAGCAGCATATCAATTCCAATTGCTTGGGGTCGATACAATATGTACTCTTCTTTCATAGTGCATATTGTAAATGTTATTGCAATAGTTTTATGACCGGCCGCCTTTTTTTTTCTTTTTTTTTTTCGGTGGACTATGTACGTCGCACCCCGCCAAATCGGTTCGGGGTGACGGAAGAGGTGACGCGCAACCCCATTGACCCACCCTGCAAGCACCTCTTCTTCGCCGTGCGAGCGGGCCACCGGTACCCGATCTTTGTCTTCGGTGGCCCGCTCGGCGGTATGCCCTCTCGGGCTCCTCTCCTGTATGACCGGCCGCCTGCCAGACGTCAACCCTGGTTGGCAAAATAATTGTTGACCAAACGGCATCAAATAGTAGGCCCAGGTCGTTATAAGGCTCTTAGTCATCTTTTACGATATCCACGAACAAATTAAGGGTTGGTTGAATTCGTAGCCGCTGCCACATAACACCATATGCATATATAACGAACATAAAGTACCTACCACCAGATTTAAAACAACAAAATTATTAAAAGAAATTAAAATTCTATATATGTAATATGTGTCACTGTTTAGTTCAAGCCTCCTCCATAATGGGAAGGAAATTGACCTACATGCTGGTCAGACATGTTGGTAGAGGGTCTTGTTTCGAGATTTCTTTCTTCTACATAGATGTTATATGTGTTTTATATCCCTTAGTCGTCTCTTACGATCAGCCACGGGTAAGATAGGGGGTGGTGAATTGTATTCTTACTCCGTCACCATACGGATAATTATGAACTGAAAAATATCGCAGACGAAGTTCCGTGGTTCAGCTAGTTTAAGATAATATATAAAATTGATAATACTAGTATATTAGGTAGAGCTTATACATAATAAACAATTTTATCTACCATAACACTGTACCGATATTAATATTTGATTCGCCATTTTGACGATCATTTTGCATTCTACTCTAGACGAAATATACATAGTTTGAAAAATCCAAAAGTTCACGCCTCATATTTTTTATGTATCATTTACTTATTATTACTTTATTTGTGGTAGGCCCACACTGTTAACGGTTTTCTGTCTACAGTCGCAGGCCGGTCCGTCGAAGCTAGTACCACACTCTCGTAGAAAATCGACGTCCGAATAATGGCAAAATACTGTTGCGCTTCGTTCGGTTAGCGAGAGAGCCGGCAGCCCAACTTTCTGGGTGGATTTAGAGTTTTTATTGGTAGGCGCCGGCCTAGCTATACCGTTGCTATTGCAAAGGTCCATATGTGTCAGTGACACTTGCCATCGGGTGTGCTGTTTGCTCTGCTATTAGTCATTGCCATAAATGAAAAGAAAAATACTTTTGAAATTTCGGGCCTTTCTCGATGTAGCGCATAACATAGCTTGCAAGCATTGTAAACGAACCCATGGCTGTATGGAGTTTGACCCCTTTGCCTGTCCGAATGGACGAACTGAACCAACAAAAAAATTTAAACAAACCCAATTTTTATAAGGTATACATTCAGTAAAAACTAAGCAGTTTAGTTTTTTATTAATCTCACTATATCTTTAAACGAGCAATTCTTGTATATATATATATATATATATATATGTATATATGTAATCTGAATCTCGGAAACGGCTCCAACGATTTTCTTCAAATTTAGCATACAAGAGTTTCCGGGGGCCATTAATCGATCTAGCTAGGTTTCATTTATAGAAAATATTGTTTTGTCAGTTTTTTCGGCAACAAAATATATAATTTTTCGTTGTATTAAAACTATTAGAATATGAAGGTTTTCAAATTTTGACGCTGTCATTAAGAATTGACATTTAGCTCAGTTCGAAAATCGAGCTAGGTTCGGATCCTTACCTTCTCTTATTTACTTTTTAGCCTTTTTTTATTATTTTATTAATTATTAAATTATCATTTGCCCGCATCTTTATCTGCGTAGAAGTCGAAAATGGTTCTAATAGGATTTTTGTTTGTTTTTTACGTTATTAATTTTATTATAATTTATAAATTATTATGTATAAATGTTTGTATAGGTACTTATATAGCACAATAATCTTATCCATGTGGTAACGGAGTAAAAATACAATTCACTACCCCTGGGTAATAGTACAATTCACTATCTTACCCGTGGGTGATCGTAAGAGATGACTAAGAGATTTTATATGCATATAACATCTATGCAAGAGAAGGAAAACTCGAAACAAAACCCTATACCAACACGTCTAACCAGCGAGTTATAGTAGGTTAACTTCCCTCCCATTATGGAGGAGACCCGAGCCCAACAGTGACACGTATATGGGCTGTGATGATGATGATGATGATGATGCTAACAATCTTTGTTATAGTGTAGGGAAGGTTTAATAAACATCAAAATAACATGAAATTTTGTTATATATGGGTGGCTTTTTTCTTAGCAGGCTATGTTTTGAACACACCGCGCCCATTACGACCGAAGCGACGAAAGTGTAGTATGCAGCCACATAACCCACCGTCTTTTCTATCGAAATTAGACCGGCCACTGGTACCACTTCTTTGACATCCACCCGCGATACTACACCTATTACATTATTTCTTTGTAAACAATATTTTTTGTTTTTCTTTCGGATGCTAGAATTACCAGGCTACTCTGTGAGCTTACTCTGAAGCATGTCAAATACAACTGCCTATAGGAGAAGCAGCTTTCTCTCAAGTCTACTCCCGCTACCTTAAGAATTTGACCACGAGCTTTGTTTATGGTCATTGCGAAGCAGACTTTGAAGGCAAACTGCACTCTCTGAAATTCGAAGTAGTAATTTGATGGTATTTGAAGAATCCTAGGAATAAATACAGTCTCTGCTCGAGAACCACCGGTCAGTATAGTTGACCCGATTACATTGCAATGCAATGTTTATTCTTGCAAACTGGTGGCGCGCCAGCTCTTTTATTTTAAGATGTGAGTTGGGAGACCGGGAGCCTGCTAGTGTTGCCCAAATGCAAGAACAAGACAAGTTTTAGCCAGTCTTGGTCTTGGTCTTGCGCCAATACACCTGGTCTTGGTCTTGGTCTTGGTCTTGGTCTTGCGCTCCCAGTCTTGGTCTTGGTCTTGGTCTTGCAGCAAGAGTCTTGCAAGTCTTGCAATTACCTATTAGTCTATTACTATTTATTAAAGTTTACTTTAAATCTTAGAAAAACGTATTAGAATTGAAACATTGTGAGCTTGAATTAACATAGCCATAGTAAAGATCAAGCAGATTAATAAATAACTGAGGATTTGATAAGAAATTCGAAAAATCAACTGACCTATATGTCGTTTTCCATGGAAGTAACTGTTTCTTAATAAACATTTATGATTTATAAGCTTACATTTGCTAAAACATGTAAAAAACAAATTAATTACAATAACTTGACTGTATTTTAAAGAACAATATCTGTCTAGAAAGAGATTGAACCCTCAACTTATATGAAATTTAATAAAAGAGTTTTACGATTTATCATTTATTTCAATAAAAAATAAAATACAACACAAATCAAACATAACAGTACACAACAGCTTTATCATTAGGTTATGTTACTTTATATCAATTCTTTTGACCAAGAATTAATACAAAGTAACCATCTGGCTGACTCATCACTTAACCTATTTCTATGTTTTCTAATTACTAATGATGCTTTAGAAAATAATCTCTCAGCAGGTACTGAAGTTGCAGGTATTGAGAGAAAATCACGGGCCATCTTCGATAAAGTCGGATACTCTGTCTCATGCGTCCTCCGCCAATCTAAAATGTCTTCCGAGCTGACAGTTCTTGGTTTTCTCAGGTACTCCTCCAACTCGTCTATCACTATTATTTTGTCTCGAGCTGCTTGGAAAGCTAGAATGAGCCTTTCATCCACTTCAGATCGATTAGGTTTCTCATCTAACTGTTTTACCATGGATTCAATTTTATCTAGCAAGAGATTGAATGATACAATGACTAGCGGTAATGTAACATATTTGTCTCCACCAAGTTTTGTACTTAAAAGTTTAAAGTTTATTAGAAATTTATGTAATTTTTCGAGTACCTGCCATTCACTAGCTGTGATTTGAAAATCATTCAATTCGGTGACAGAACTGCACAATATGTTAATGCCCGCTCTCACTTTTAAACCAAATCCAATCATATCATGTGTGGAATTCCATCTCGTTGGACAGTCAAGAATGGCATTTAGATTTGATGGCACGCCAGCTGCTTCACAAGCAGACTGAAACTTCTTCTTCACTATCTCACTTCTTTTTATTTTACTGGAAATACTGCGTAACTTTGTTACAGATGTACGCGAGTCAGCAATATTTGGTGCATATTCTTCATCTTCCTCATCCTCAGTTTCGTCTGCATAGTCTTCATACTGCTGATCTTGCGCGTTAGTGTCAGACTCATAGTGTAATGCTAAGGTCTTTAATAAATCTTGTACACCAAGGTTTAAAATGTGAGCAAAGCACCGGCAATGTTGATTGTCTGAATCAAAGTGTGGCGGCAGCTGTTTGCCCAGTTCATACATAAATTTGGTATTTGCAGTTGCGTTGTCGACCGTGATACCTTGTATTTTATCAATTATGTCATATTCCAATAAACATTCATGGAAAATCGTTGCAATATCTTCCCCAGTATGTCGACCGCGTGATGGTATAAAATCAAGAACTACAGATCGATACTTCCATTCGTTGTCTATATAATGCATAGTAACCCCGTAGTAACTCCTACCAGCAATTGACGTCCACCCATCAATAGTAAACGACATTTTAGATGATAATTGTTGAAGTCGTTCCTTGAGATTCAATTGAAGCTCTTCAAATTGCTCTTTGACTTTCCTTCTAAGTGTAGACCTTTTAGGAAACACCATATTAGGGCAAATACGTCGAAAATATACTTGTGTAGCTTCGTCATCGAAAAATGAGAAGGGAAGATATTTTTTCACCACCCAATCAACTGTAGCTGTCGTGATGTTGTCACTGCTGTTTTCCGACTGAAATAAAACAATAAATCTTGTGTTATTATTTAAAACATACTAGGTTTGAGCGTTTAGGAGGAGGAGGTTTGTTGTTGTTAAATCGAGAAAATCGTTAAATTGACATTTGTTATATTACCAAAATAAAGTACTTAGTTGTTACTGGCCGATTATGAAAACAAATGAAAATATGGGTGTTTATAAAAAATATTTAAGACGATAATTACATACTTAATATGTCGCACCCCTAGATGAAAACACCACTAACTCAAAAATACTTACGTAAGTTAATGGCGTTTTTGAAAGTATCGCATGAATAGCTACGCGGAGTTAAAATTCCCGTAGCGACAACTTCGACCATTGTTAAAAAAATATTCTTACCTGTCCACTTCTTCCAGCGGTTACTAAAAAGCTTGTGATATCTCCACTTAATTTTGGTTTAACAGGAAGAAATATTTGTGATTCCTTTTTGTGGAAAGATATTAGATGTTTCCTTAAGCCTGAAGTGTTTCTGTTTTTCATTTTTATTTCAATCTTTTTATGTTGGCACAATTTACACAAGGCAGTTTGGGATGCATGAATTATTTCGAAAAACTCCTCAAATTTGCTTTTGGGTCTTTTAGATCTGTGACTCAAACTCTCGTTACTCGGACTAGAATAATTTGAATCTTCGTCACTCATATTAAATTGTACACGTGATACGTTTTTAGAAAACAACAAGAATTAGTAAAAACAATTATTAAGTTAGACTCGAAGCACAGCTCAATTGGAAATGACTGGAATTAAAATAATTCCTTTATTTATAGTACGTTTCCTTGCTTTCTACCGCGCCGCCTCGCCACGTGCCGGCTCTATTAAAAGGATGCCGTCGCAAATCAAACGATGCCGCGTGCGGCGTACAAACACAGATTATTACCTACTTGTACAGACGCGACACGTGAATAAAATATATGTAAAGAATTAGTGCCAATCACTATTCTTCACTTATATAGTGAATGTTTTGGCGTACATCTATACTTATTTATACTAATATTATAAAGCTGAAGAGTTTGTTTGTATGTTTGATGACAGAAGTTTTAAAATAAATAAATAAATCCTGAACGTCACTATACCTCCAAAGTTACTATTCCTCGTGGACGAAGTCGCGGGCACTGCCAGTAAATACTTACTCTCATCATTTCTCTCAGAGATATTCGGGCTGGTAAGCAATACAAAACTCTTATCGCAGGCTTTTTATTTTATTAGTAGGTAAGTACCTACGCTTTTTATATTATTTTATTAGTTTTGTAGAATTTTTTTACACGTTTCAAGTATATTTAAAAGTGGCTACAATATTTATCAAACGGGTGATATTTGAACACTTTTTTGCTATTTTTTCTTGTAAAAACTTAAGAAATATAATGACTAAATGTACAATAATAGTACCTAAGTAATTAGTTTAAAACCATATAATCAATATTATAATATATACTTACTAGAATAAATTATTATGACATCTACTACCTATCCTTAACATTTTTTCCTATCATAATACTACTTGCGTGATCAGTATAATGTATTCATTTTCATTCTAAGCACTCTGAAACTTATTTATTCTTTGGAACACCTGTAGGTACTCTTAAAATTCGAAATTATTTTGCATGAGTATACCTACGCCCTGTGGCGGCAATCAAATAGTGTCAAATGTTGTGATTTCGGCGCGGCGGCAACGATTGTTGTATATGATTTCAAAAGAAGCCGCCGGCGTGTGTATCATAACCATGTACTTCCGAAAAGCGGCAAATTTCTTTGAGAAGTAAGTACAAAACCTTTGATGCCGCATTATCAAAGTGCCGATGGTTAAAACATGACTATGCATGCACTCAGTTTGATTTTAATGGATATTTTTTTATTCGCTATGTAGGTATGTTTATGGTATTAGTCGTAATGCGCATAGGTCCAGTTTTTCATATTCTTTGATACAGTTTTTTGCGTCTCATAGAATTCCTAAGCGTACCTATACACCGAACTGTTACACCTAACTACTCCGTAAAATAGCGCTAAGTCCTAGCTGCAAGACGCAAGAGTCTTGCAGGCTTAGTCTTGTTCTTGCTCAAGTCTTGCACGGTCAGTCTTGGTCTTGGTCTTGCTAAAAATACGCGGTCTTGTTCTTGGTCTTGGTCTTGCAAAAACGCAAGAACAAGACCAAGACTGCAAGACCAAGACTGAATTTGGGCAACACTAGAGCCTGCAGAGTATTCAAGAACTCAACCGGTTGTTGGACTCGGAGTTTATCACTTATTCGAAGGATTTATTTTGATATTCGACCCCTTCGAATGATTTAAAGTATTTGCAAGTAATTGGTATAAAGAAATCGAAACGACCGTAGTAGCGCACATAGGTAGGTCATGGCGTCTTGGGACCAATCTGATCAGCATTAACATCCTGTTTCCCTATCGTATCTTACTGATTGTTCCTAATGTAATTCTGCTTTTCCATCTCAATTTTTACAAATATTTTGATTAAACGCTGGCTAAACAGCGAACTAAAACATAGCAAATGACTATCTCTCTTTCCTAATCATTATACGGTAAAAATACCATCTCTAGAGTATAATAAAAACAGGTAATACATCTTATGAGCGATGGATTTCAGTTATTCGGTGGAATGTGTTATCATGGCTCTCAATTACATTATTCGGCTTAGAAAATTGCTGTCCAAGAATTTAAAATTTCAAACTAACGTTCCTATGACGCCGTGTCCTAAAAGTGACCTCTTTATAACTTAGAAACTTTCAAATGCCGCATTAATACAGTATTGTCATTTCGAAACACTCTAATTTTAAAGAGTATTTCTATTGTACCAAGTTTTATGTGAGTTCAAACTTTTCAGGGTTCCGTACCCAAAGCGTAAAACGGGACCTTATAACTAAGACTTCGCTGTTCATCCGTCCGTCCATCTGTCTATCACCAGGATTTATCTCATGAACCATGATAGTTAAACAGTCAGACAGAAATTTTCACAGATGATGTATTTCTGTTGCCGCTAAACCGACAAATACTAAACCTAATAAAATAAATATTTAAGGGGTGCTCCCATTCAACAAACGCGACTCTGGTTCCTTTTTGCTCGATATATTTTTTTAGTTTCTATTTTTACTTTTGACTTTTTAATTTATGTTTTCATTATTTTTATTATATTTAAATATATCTTCCAATACACACTAACAAGAAAATACCGAGCAAGGCTCGGTCATCCAGATATTTGCTATTAAACGACAAAGAATTACCATTTTCGAAAGGAAATAGTGCGTTGCGGTTATAAAGCTTTTAAAAGAAAAAATAACGCAGTGCTTGTCCCAACATTACTGTATGGAAACGAGAGTTGGGTATGCAGAAAAGAACATAAAAGTAAAATTAATGCGGTCGAAATGCGATCTCTACGGAAAATCTGTGGAGTTAGGCTGACCGACCGCATTCGCAACGACGAGGTAAGAGAGCAAGTAGATATGAAAGAGAGTATTGGTTTAAAGATGTGAAAGGGCATGCTCCGATGGTTAGGACATGTGGAAAGAATGCCCAACGATCTTCTGGTTAAGAAGATATACAATGCGAAAGTGGAAGGATGTCGGTACCGGGGGCGACCGAGACTAACTTACCTAGACCAAATTGGACACGTACTGAAGGAAGGTGGAGTCAAGAGTCTCCGAAACCGGCGAGCGTGTATGAAGAGAATTATGAATGTTGAGGAAGCGAGTGAAGTATGCAAGGATAGAGCTCTCTGGCACTCCGTCCTCTCTGCCTACCCTGCAAGGGATATGGCGTGATGATATGTATATATGTAAAAGACAAAATACTTCGATACATTAATATTTACGATCGTGAGAGTACCAGATCCATATGGACAGACATCCGGACGTTCCCGAATTCTTTTTTAATCAACTTTTGTCTTACCTTAAACATATTAAATACGTTTAAACTAATGATCTGAAATCTTGACATATATGTATAATAATATTATCCTATACGTGTAGTGTGAGAAACATACAGTCATTTTTATATTTAAAAAGTCCTTAATTTTCATTTATCGTGAGTAGAGCATCACCTCAACGCTTCACTTATGAGGCGTGCAATAATAAATTTAAAATTAATTTAATCATTAACAATCAACACATTCTCACACGTACCTAAAAGATTTTCCTATGTGCAGGGAGCTGTTTTTAAAAACAAAAAAGCAGTCATGAACACTGTCGACAGTAGTGAAACTTAAAATATGAATAAAAAAATAAAAACAAGGAAATATTTATATACAGATGGCGTAGTATTTAAGATACAGACCTTCCATACCAGTGACGTAAGTTCGATTGAACACACAGATAATACTGAGCGAATCGCAAATTATTGTTCCGAGTCTGGTTGTAATTTGTGCCCGTGAATTATGTCTTTAAAAAATACATATACACAATATACATATAGCTTTTCGAAAGCGTTCGGTGACGATGACGCGAATACCATAAGTTTTATACACCCAAAGTGCTCACGCGCATTTTTGTTTTGAGACGGGTTATGGTCTTGTTATACCCCACTAAGTCCGTCTTGGACGAGAGCTCTCAACGCCGTGCGAGTGGACCACCGGAACCCGATCTTTGCTACAAAGAAATTGTCACTTCAAACAAAGAAAAAAGATTATTTGTTTATTAAAGTGTATATGTGTATTTTTCCGTGTGGTGACGAAGTAAGGATACAATTCACCACCCCCTATTTTAACCGTGAGTGAGCGTACGAGACAACTAAGGGATATAAAAATGCATATAACATTTATGCGAGAGAAGGCAAACTCAAAACAAAACCCTGTACCAACACGTCTGACCAGCGTGGTATAGTAAGTCAATTACCCTCCCCTTATGGAGGAGGCCCGAACCCAACAGTAGGACATATATGGGCTGAGATGATGATGATGATGATGAAAGAGTATATATGTAGTATTGCTAGGCAATGGTTCTAGTTATCGGTACGAAGTATTCGTATGAGTCAGACATGCTAGTATAAAGATTCAGTCGTCTTTTATGACACCGAACATTTAAGAAAGGGAGTAATTATTAATAGGATCCTCTCATAACTGCAAACGCTGTAAATTATTTAGAAACGTTGGAGAAATTAAAATGAAATACAAACGCGATAACATCATTCTCCTGCTCATCTATCCCAATTACTTGGGGTCGACGCAATATGTACTCCTCTTCCTACATATTGTAAAGTTACTGGCAATAATTTTTATGATCGACCGCCTTTTTTTTTCTATTATTTGCAGTGGGCTATGGACGTAGTCGCGCCCCGCCAAACGGTCCGGGGTGACGGAAGATGCGGCGCGCAAACCCATAGAACCACCCTGCAAGCACCTCTCTTCGCCGTGCGAGCGGGCCACCGGTACCCGATCATTGTCTTCGGTAGCCCGCCCGGCGGATGATCTACCGCCTGCCTGATATCAACACTCTTTGGGAATGTAACTATTGACCTAACGGCATCAAGCAATATAAAGCTCTTAATCGTTTTTTACGACATTCACGAGCAAAGTAAGGGTTGCTAGTATTCGCCAGCCATTCCCACAGCGATACAAATACAAACGCGATAAAATCCACAAATATACTCGCGTAAACATCAGATATCATTATATCTGTAGGATGTATTTTTGAATTTATACTTCTTTGCATTATGAAAAAATTATGAGAGTGAAATTTTAAGATGCGCTTATTAAGTCTCGAAAAAAAGCTACCAACGAAATAGTAATAAAACCTGTTTCTAGTTTCTACATTCACAAACGTGTTTTAGTTTCATACAAGTGCGAATTATACGAGTATATGTGCTAATAAATTATATTAAGTAGCGATTTAAATTAAATATTTTGATTATTATTATTTACTATTCGTAAATATTAGTGAAAAAAATATTCTATCCTTTTTCAGTCCTTTTATTATTTTATTGTAATTAATTATTTGAATGCAATCAATAACTATTTTTAATGATGCTACCAGCTACCACTACTGCCCATTTTTGTTCTTTTGTTCTGTATCTTTTCGAGTTCTTTTATTATTTTATTGTAATCAATTATTTACATGCAATTAAAAACTATTAATGATGCCAAAGAAGTACCTATAACTTCTCACGCGCGTACATAAGTACACGCATCCATTTCTTTTTCCCTTTTTTTTGTTGTTTACCTCTTATAACTAAAAATTTAAATAAAAAGCTCTTAACTCTTACATTGATGGTGAGTGTTGTAAAAGACGACTAAGAGCTTATTAAAGACCTGGGTCAACATCATCTAATGTTTTCTGGTCAACAATTATATTCCCAAGAAGGCTTAACGTCAGGCAGCCGGCTGGAGTAAGAAAATAATTCACCACCGACTATATTACCCATGAGTGATCTTAAGAGGCGACTAATGGTTATAAAACGCATATAACATCTATGCAAGACAAGGGAAACTCGAAACAAAACCCTATACCAACATGTCTGACCAGTGTGATACAGTATGTCAATTTCCCTCTCTTTATGGAGGAGGCTTGAGCCCAACAGTGGGACTCATATGAGCTGACATGATGATGATGACAAATTGTATCGACTCCAAGTTATTGGAATAACAGTGGAATGGCAATAACACTGTTTATTATCTTCGTAGAAGATCTACGCCGTAGCAAGATAAATAAATTATTTAAAAAATATAATAATATATGCTTTTTTAACAAAATAATGCAGTTCGTTTATTGACCAAGTTAAAAATACAATCACCACTAAGCCCTCCTTTCACGTGAGTATCGTAGATATCAATTAAATGCCTGCGCCTGATGCCGCCCTTTTTTTTTTTTTTTTTTTTTTTTTTTTTTTTTTTGCGGTGGGCTATGGACGTCGCACCCCGCCAAATCGGTCCGGGGTGACGGAAGAGGCGGCGCGCAACCCCATTGACCCACCCTGCAAGCACCTCTTCTTCGCCGTACGAGCGGGCCACCGGTACCCGATCTTTGTCTTCGGTGGCCCGCTCGGCGGTATGCCCTCTTGGGCTCCTCTCTTGTCGACGCCCCGACAGCTTTCGCCGTCGAGGCGTCGTCCTCACGCGGTGGCCTCACGTCGGGTGACCGGACAATTCCCCGGTCCGATCACCCGAAGCCTCGGTTAGGGCGGCATCAGGCGCAGGTACTCGCGCCTGCGCCGCCCCGGCCGCGGGCGGCGGCCCGGGTCACGGGAGTCCTCCCGGGCCCGTTCCGCCGCCTCCTTCTGCGAGATGACAGCCTCGCAGAAGGCGGCGACCGCGTCCCAATTCCTGACGCTGTCGACCATCGCTCGCGCAACAGCCGGCAGCGTCAGGTCGGCACCGATGACAGCGACGAGGTCACGGCGCTGCCCGTCCCAGCCCGAACATACCTCGAGCGTATGTTGCGCCGTGTCCTCGTCGCTACTGCAATGGTGGCAGGACGGAGTCCACTCCCTCCGCACCTGATGCCGCCCTAGCCGAGGCCGCGGGTGACTGTACCGAGGAATTAGTCCGTCACACGCCGAGAGGCTGACCGCGCGAGGAAGAACTGACATCCTCCCCGAGGGGGGAGGACGTCGCTCAAGAAGAGGGTTCCCCTCAGGGGGTATTCCGTCGGGCCGGCCACTGACGACAACTTCACGCTGCGCCGGTGGCCGGTCCAACGACGAAGGCGAAGTTCACGGGTGGGTTATGGGTGTGCGTGCTTACGCCCCTCTGTCGCCCCGGACGGAGTGGTGCGAGGAGTGCGCCAACCGTAGCCCATCCCCAAAAAAAAAAAGAATAACAATTAAAGGTTATAAATACTTAATAAAAAAAATTATTTTATTTATTGACTAATATTCTAATAACTATTATATTACTAAGCACTATTATATTAATATCTATCACATTTTCAACACAATTAAATATTGTTCAGAAATAAATAAATAAATAAATAAATAAAATATCAGTGCAAGTGAAGGAAAACCTGAAAGAAATCTGTACGACGATATAAATATAGCATTATAATAAGAAGAATACATTTTTTTTATTGCTTATGGTGGTAAACGAGCAAGCAGCACACCTGATGGTAAGTGTCACTGCCGCCCATAAAGCTTTGCAATACCAAGGGTATAGCTAGGCTGCTGCCTACCAATAGAAACCCTAAACTCACCCATTTGGCTTCCAGCTCTTTCTCAGCTCACCGAACGAAGCGCAATAACATATTGCCATTACTCAGATGGCAATCTTCTACGAGAGTATGTATACTATCCCGGACGGACCGGCCCGCGGCTGTAGATAGAAAACTGTCAACAGCGTGATCCTACCACTAAATATATATTATGTTGAGAGAGTAAGTGCGATCACGTTTAGGATGCAGCAGCGTGGTACAACTCATCACTAGGTGAAATAAAGTCATTTCTAAAGTAACAGGAAGCCAATGAATGCAAGTGGTGCAGGTAGATTGATGGATTGATGAAAATAGTAAGTATAGGGAACACGATGTCTTCTTTGCCCGCTGGAGTCGCCTTCAACTATGTTAGCAGTTAATATCGCTGACAGAAGATGAGTCAAAACAAACACTATAAAAGGCTTTCTACACAGTATGATATATGTAGGTACTTGTAGCGAACACTGGTGACCCATATTCTTATTTCCCCACCAGGAGAAAAATGAATTAACTTAAGAATTACATTGCTGATCTTGAAATCTATTGAGTATTTTTTAAAGACTGCACCCTGGACTAAGGATTTAAACCCTTGTATTGCAGTGAGTATAAATACTTGCTTCGGCAGTACATTTACTAAAATTGGAACGACACAGAGAAGATTAGCATGTCCCCTTCGCAAGGATGACACGCAAAATCGTGAAACGTTGCACATTTTAAGGGATATAAAATGCATATAACATCTATGCAAGACAAAGAAAACTCGAAACAAAACCCTATACCAACACGTCTGACCAGCGTGGTATAGTAGGTTAATTTCCCTCCCATTATGGAGGAGGCCCGAGCCCAACAGTGGGACATATATGGGCTGTGATGATGTGATCATTATAATTGCAGTGAGACTTTGAAATATACAATTAACGTACACAAATTACACACAGACTATAAATAATAATTTATTGAAAGGACTTTTTTGTTGTCTAGCGTGGGAATCGAATTCAAAGCACTGGCACATTGTGTCAGTCTCTTAACCACTACGCCACCAGTGCAGTCGTCTTGCCCGTAGGTGTTACAGCAACTTGCATGTTTTATGTTTGCAAGTAAATGAATTAACACATCCTATCATCATCATCAACATATTAACGTCCACTGTTGGACTTAAGCCTCCCCTAAGGAAGGGTAATACCATAATCGCTACGCTTGGCACGAGAGGTATCTATTTGGCTGTCCATTCTCTCGATAAACTCTCATGTTTTTTACATAGTATAAAACAAAGATGCTGCCCACTATACATCCATCCATCCATCAGCCCGTAAACGTCCATTGTTGGAAATAGGCCTCCCCACGAGAATGCCATATGCAACGGACCTGTGCCACCTGCATCCAACGGTTTTCTGCAACCTTGATAATGTCATCAATCCACCGAGTGTTGGGTCGTCCTACGCTACGTCGTCCCCGAGAACCTTTATCCGCTTACGATTGTCCGTTCGTCTAGCAATGTGGTCTGCCCATTGCCACTTCAACGTGCTAATTCTTCCACCACCCAACAAACGCTTAGACCTTTTAAACTACGCAACAGATTTTAATGCGATTTTTGTCAATAGAGAGAGTGATTCAAGAGGAAAGTTTATATTTATAATGCGTTCATATTTTAGTTGAGAAAAGCTGAGAATTTAAAAGATTTGTAATCTGATGTTGTAATAAAATATATTTATGTGCGCTTACATTGCACACGCTGGCCTTACGAGATAGATCAACAGAATGAACTACGAGATTATATATATTAAAAGTATATACAAAAAAGTTTGTGATGCTATATGTCTGTCTTCTAAAAAGGTTATTCTTACCTCCAGTAACCATGCTTATCTTTTACAAACTACTAAAAAACAATAGTTTATTTACGAAGCTATTTTAAATAATACAGTATTATTATTATTTGTATCTCCTTTTTAATCACGGGGTCTTCCGCAGGGAAGATGCCTGGTCCTTTGGGAGGCTTACATGGGGATATGGATCAAACACGCAGAGGCCTTTGGAGAAATTTAATTCAAATACTGGGATGGGACATCTACTAAGGACATTCCACGTCTGCACATAAGATACGTGGACTGCCAGCGGTAAGTGTAAAACTATTTTGTGATGATGGTATCTAATACATGAATATGGGAGTGGGTGCTTAGTGCACTGGTTCATTTTACATCTATGAAATTATAAACTGTCGTCTGCCTTTAAACCAATATTGAGAGATGAATGGTAGCAGACGGTGACTCGCCAACTCACTGAATGGGCCCCCTAAATAGTCGCCACATGCACAGAAGCCATACGAGCAACAGGAGGCAACATTGGTGTAAGTGGCTAGGAGTAATTATTATTATTATTATTATTGTTGATGGTGGCAAACGAGCAAGCAGCACACCTGATGGTAAGTGTCTCTGCCGCCCATGGACAAAGGTCCATCGCAAAGTGCAATACTAATGGTACAGCTAAGCCGCTGCCTACCAATAAAACCCCAAACCCACCCAGAAAGTAGGGCTGCCGGCTCTCTCGCTCACCGAACGAAGCACAACAGCATTTTGACATTGTTCGGACGTCGATCTTCTGTGAGTGTGGTACCACCCCGGACGGACCGGCCCACGGCTGTAGACAGAGAACTGTCAACAGTGTAGTCCTACCACAAATAAAATTAAATATATTAGGTACATGGTGCATTTAATTTAAACCAAAATTCTCTTATACAACATATCATTAAAATGAATATCTTAAGAGTTATTTATAGATTAAAAAAAAATAGTGGAGTCTGAGCGACCGAAACTAAAGCGAAACGAAGGCCGGTCGCCAATCCTTTATAGATTTAAAATTATGTAAAAGAAATCTGTCCTGGCGCCATGTCTAACGCCTATAAAATGTTGCGAGCAGTTTGTCGCTTTAAGATAATGTATGATTTGCAGGATAACAAATATCAAAAATATTAAATTGTAATCATTTAATCATCATCGTCCTACTCTTATTGTCAACGCAATATGTACTCTTCTTTCATTATAGATGATGTATTTATGTTGCCGCTATAATAAAAAAAATCTAAAAACCATAATCTATACATTTTTTTTTTTTTTTGGTGGACTATGGATGCGTCTCGCCCCGCCAAATCGGTCCGGGGTGACGGAGAAGGCGGCGCGTGACCCCATAGACCCACCGTAAAAACTCCTCTCTCTTCGCCGTGCGAGCGGGTCACCGGGACCCGATTTTTAACTTCGGTGGCCCGCCCGGCGGTTCACCCTCGCGGGTTCCTCTCGTCGACGCCCCGACAGATTTCGCCGTCGGGGCGTCGCCCTCACGCGGTGGCCTCACGTCGGGTGACCGGACAATTCCCCGGTCCTATCACCCGAAGCCTCGGTTAGGGCGGCATCAGGCGCAGGTATTCGCGCCTGCGCCGCCCCGGATTCGGCGCGGGAATCCTCCCTGGCCCGTTCCGCCGCTTACTTCTGCGAGATGACAGCCTCGCAGAAGGCGGCGACCGCGTCCCAGTTCCTGATGCTGTCGACCATCGCCCTCGCGACGGCCGGCAGCGTCAGGTCGACACCGATGACAGCGACGAGGTCACGGCGCTGCCGCTCCCATCCCGGACACACCTCCAGCGTGTGTTGCGCCGTGTCCTCGTCACTCCTGCAGTGGTGGCAGGCCGGAGTCCACTCCCTATACACGACCCTGTGCAGGTACAACCCGAAACACCCGTGCTCCGTCAATACCTGCACCAGCCGAAAGGTGAGGACTCCGTGCCGCCGCTCCATCCACTATCTATACATATAATAAAAATGTAACGGATCGCTGTCTGTACATGGAAGATATATGAAAAAAAAATATTACTGGGACCTTTATCAATACAAATAGAAACCAAAACAATGATTTTTTTAATTTTTTGTCTGTTTATTTGTTTGTCTGTGCGTTTGTGCACGCTAATCTCAGAAACGGCTTATCCGATTTAGACGCGGTTTTCACTAATATATTGTGGTAAGCTTCTAAGTGAAGCTGTGAACATTTAGACTTTATTTTATGTCAATTAATTTATAAATAAAAAAGTTATGTCAATATAAAAAAAGTTCGGAGAAAAACATCTTTATCGATTCTTTTCAAATTACGTATATGTAGAAGAAGTAATCAGACACGAGGAATATAAATGCGGATATAAAGCTGCGATTGACCGTACTGCAAGTAATCACGATTACCTTCACACCTATACACCAATCACAACTCACACCTTAAGTGAGCTCACAGGACAGACCCAGGCAATCGCCTTTGTACAAAGAACTATATGGTATGGATGGATGACACAGGATAGTCTTGCCCGTGCGACCACGGGACAAGACCACAACCAGCGCCACCCATTTACCTGCTCGTGGATTCCTCAGCCAAATCACCTAAGGGTTCATTAAGAGAACGAGCAACAGCTCTTCTCCGGAGAACGTACAGCATCTACCGCTACCGCCAGTCCACCTGCCAAGCGCAGCAACCATGACACCACTCTCTCGCAAGTGACAACATGAGAGAGGTCCACCAAACTAACGTAAGTGAGTATACGATATGCGACCAGTGCACCGCGCCACTCGCGGGCTCTGACTGCCGAACGGAGGTCGGTCGTTTAGTTTTGTTCGTCTCTTAAACAAGCTTGCGCTAGGTGGCGCGATTAGTGAATACTTTGTTAACATGTTTCCGCTTAGCACGTACGATAAACGGAAGTACCGTCACGGCCAATCCTGACTGTCGCACGTCCTCGTGCGCTTACTAGTCTCGTACAAATTGCCTGAAAACTTACAAAAATGCATTAGTGTTAGCTCGTCCATGCCTGACTTTAGATTAACTGAAACGTTCAGTCGTTTAGTGAAATAATCAGTAGCGTAACGCTATTCACTATGGTAACAGGCCTTGAAGGAGTGATAAATGCCGCACTAAGACACTTTCCTTCATAAACCAGGGTAGCGCTCACTCGCATCTTCAATAGCGTAATGAGATCAGGATATTTCCTATCCCAGTGGAAAATAGGGCAAATAATTAGGCTGCCTAAACCTGGAAAAGACTCAAAGAAGTCGGATAATTATAGACCAATCACACTTTTGAGCATAATGTCAAAGGCATTCTAAAAACTTCTGCTTACCGAGATGACACCTCACTTAAAACCTCGCGAAGAACAGTCTGCGTTTGGAGTAGCCCACTCTACAGCCCTCTAAGTAACGAGATTTACTAATTAAATGTCAACCAGTCACAACAAGAAGAAGACGTCCGATAAAGTGTGGCACGAAGGTCTGCTACACAAACTGTCGATGACCACACTTCCTACGAAGAGCATCAGCGTCCTCTGTTCATTCCTCGCAGTTAGGAGATTTATAATGGAGTTTTAACAAGTCCAATCCACCGAGAAATCAATAAAAGTTGGAGTCCTCCAAGGGAGTTGCATTTCGCCGACGTGTTACGCCTGGTACACTACCGACATACGAGTTATTGGACAAGCTCTGTATCTTATCTAGGATACAACATAGCCAGGAAATCATCATTAAAAAAAAACACAGATACCACTGTAGCAAAGGCTAAGAGTGCGCGAGCAGCCCTGGTGCATATCCTATGACCAAAACTGCCAGTAAGAAAGAAACTAGGACTCTATAAAAGATCATACGCTGCCGCCTCATATATGCAGCTCTGGGGTAGTACCCATGCGCGACGAATACGAACAAAAAAATAATAATTCAAGCGTAACGAAATCTATACCTGCGAACGATCGTTGGAGCCCCAAGATACGTCCGCACCACCACTATCGCGAATGATATGCATGATAGCAATATTGAATCTTTCGTGAAGCATCTCATTACTAATGTTCGGAAAAACAGAAGATTACGATCACAAGAATCTTAAGAATATCGCACCCTTGCATGCCAGAACCACCAGATGAAAGGAAAAAAAGGAAAATGAAACCTTACTCAAGAGAATTAATATTTACAAAAGAAACCATATGAAAAGAAAACCACTAACACAAGTGGCGAAGCTGTCGGCCTCCCGTGCCCGGCTGGTGATCGGTTTGCGGAGCCTCCACTGCATTAACCAGTGGTCTCACATGGCAAGGTCCGATCGCACGAGTACAAAGTGGAAACCGTAACTTATACATCACACAGACTCTCCAAAAGTCAACGTAAAGGCGCAGTGACCAGCCATAGAAAGAGTAGTAGAAGATATCCACCGACTACTATTGCAACAACTCACGACATGGGTTCGGGGACCCCTCGATCGTTCTGTAATATGAATTGTACTGCGGGCGTATGGAGCCCCTTCGACCTATTAGCAATTCCACATGGCGTGGCCCGGGCATATAAAGCCCATGCGACCAGCCTTCACTAAATACGGCGTGGACCGGGCACATAAAGCCCTTGCGACCTGCCTTCACTGAATATAGCGTAGACCGGGCACATAAAGCCCTTGCGACCAACCTTCACTGAATACGGCGTGGACCGGGCACATGAAGCCCTTACGACCAGCCTTTACCGAATATGGCGTGGACTGGGCACATGAAGCCCTTACGACCAGCCTTCACTAAATACTACAGGGTCCGGGCGTATGGAGCCCTAACGACCAACATTCTGCAACAAGAACGTGGACCGGGCATACTAGGCCCATTTCGACCAGTCACTCTGCTGTTTAAGGCTTCTCCATCCTTTACAGTAACAATCTATTTCCTTCATCAAAAATTATCATCAAAAAAAAATTTATTGTCTCCGATTCCCTTCAAATCAATCACATCACGTCTTTCAAAAAATTTAAAAAAATTCTGCCTAAAGGGATTATCACTTTATGTTTTGTACATACATAAATCTTACGATCCCTGTCTAGGCTGCGACGTACACGACGCGTCGGTATATTTGTATCACTTCACACGCACTCAAAATTAATCCTAAACGTAGGATAGATATGAAAACGAAACCTTTTAAATTTAGATGACCAAACTGAGTAAGGTGGTTATAAGCTTGGGTACTTTATCCCACACTTCTGATGTAGAAGAAGTAATCAGACACGAGGAATATAAATGCGGATATAAAGCTGCGATTGACCGTACTGCAAGTAATCACGATTACCTTCACACCTATACACCAATCACAACTCACACCTTAAGTGAGCTCACAGGACAGACCCAGGCAATCGCCTTTGTACAAAGAACTATATGTTATGGATGGATGACACAGGATAGTCTTGCCCGTGCGACCACGGGACAAGACCACAACCAGCGCCACCCATTTACCTGCTCGTGGATTCCTCAGCCAAATCACCTAAGGGTTCATTAAGAGAACGAGCAACAGCTCTTCTCCGGAGAACGTACAGCATCTACCGCTACCGCCAGTCCACCTGCCAAGCGCAGCAACCATGACACCACTCTCTCGCAAGTGACAACATGAGAGAGGTCCACCAAACTAACGTAAGTGAGTATACGATATGCGACCAGTGCACCGCGCCACTCGCGGGCTCTGACTGCCGAACGGAGGTCGGTCGTTTAGTTTTGTTCGTCTCTTAAACAAGCTTGCGCTAGGTGGCGCGATTAGTGAATACTTTGTTAACATGTTTCCGCTTAGCACGTACGATAAACGGAAGTACCGTCATATAAATTATCTTCAGTAAAAATAAATAAACACGTGTTTTAGCATTTGTTGATTTTCACCCTCTGGGGGTGTAAATTAGGCCTGCAAAGCGGGTTGGACGGCTCATTAAATCATTAGCGCCAAGCCGATATTATTGAAGCTGGCAACTTGAAATGTTGACAGTGGTTTCTTTATATGACGTAGAGATTTACTAAGAAAGGATTTTACGAAATTATACCCCTAAGGGGGTGGAGCAGAGTGGCAAAGTTTGTATAGGGAGAAAAAAATCTTTATTGATTCTTTTCCAATTACGAGTCGAAACAAATATTCTAGGGTAATATCCGGCATTTGTGTAAATCCAACAATACACAAAATAGATGAACAAATATTAGTAACTTCTAAAATATTCTAAAAAATTTAAAACACAGCAATCAAAGGAGTACATTGCAAATTCCTAATTATGTTAGGGGAATCGCGGTCCAGACCTCAAGTGTCTGGATAAAAATAAAAAAAAATAAAAAATTAATTAATAGGTTCTTGCCTAAGGATTTAAGATACAGGTTAAGTTTAGCTTCAAAAATGTTCACTCTATAACTGAAATAATAAATCATATCTAACGAGGTCGCAACTCCGTTGGTGAAACAAAACAGTCAGATAAAGGGTGGCGATAATTATATTTTTATCCCATGGTCATACCGTAAATAGTAATATTAAAGGCAATATAATTTGTAGAATGAATAGAACTTTGAACAAACTTTTACTTTAGTAACCGGCTATGGTATATAAACACACCGCACCCAATCCGTCCGAGGTGACGCGTGACCCCATAGCGCGCCGTACACGTACATCTACGCCGTGCGGGTGGGCCACCGCAATCGGGTATCATCTCGAGTCGAAGCCCTCATGCAGTGAACCTCAATACAGTTACTCACACTTGCGCCACCCAAAGCACCGACGGTAGAGCGTGTCAACGTAGAGTATTTTCTCTCGGACCCACCATATTACCTAATTCCGTTAGACAACTAACTCGCAGAAGGTGGCGACCGCATCCCAGTTTCTGATGCTGTTAATCATCGTCCTAGCGACAAACCTTCAACACTTTGCATTGCTTTTTCTATTTAACTCTGTGAGAGATGACTTCTGCGTGGACGAAGTCGCGGGCAAAGTAGTAGTAGCTAGTAAAATATATATACTCGTATGTCGCAGAGCGTGATATTTAAAGGACGATAATAATGGAATGTTAAGCAATCACTTTGTCATTATTTTAGTTATCATTTAGTTTATTAATTTTGATTATTGCTTGAGTGTGTTTAGTTGTGACACGATTAAACACGATAAAGGGTAGTTAGAAAATAGACAACCGTTAGATAGTTTTGTTGTTAACCGTTCCGCGTGTGGCGACGGGAAGAGAATACAGATGTCGTCACCCCTTGCTTGCCCATGGAAGTCGTAAAAATCGGCTAAGGGTCACACCGGGAGAGTGGGCAGCGGCTATCGCCCGGGAAACTTAATATCATCTAATTCCAACGCCAATCCGCGTGCCAAGCGTGGCGATTATGGCATTATTCCCACCAAAAAATAAATGTATGCACCAAAAGTGACGGCCCCCCAGTCACGGCAGTTCCGCTGTGCCACGGGCTCATCTTGGTAGCGGGCTCGATGGTGGCGGGACAGGGGGTGCGAAGAATCTCCGGTTGCGATCTAGCTACCAAAAACATCGACCCTTGGCCCTGGTAACACACAACATTCGGACACTTAGGACCGACGAGAGGGTCATCGAACTAGAAGAGGAATTGAGCAAAATCCGATGGGACATTGTAGGATTATCAGAAGTGCGAAGAGAGGGGGAGGGCACGATAATCCTCCGGTCTGGAAACCTGCTCTTCTACCGGGAGGGAGATCACCCATCCCAAGGCGGTGTAGGGTTTATCGTTCGTAAGTCTCTCGTAGACAACGTGGAGAGTATTGAGAGTGTGTCGACAAGGGTAGCGTACCTTATACTCAGAATTACCAAACGGTATTCGTTGAAGGTCATACAGGTTTACGCACCGACCTTGACATACTCCGACGACGTAATGAAGGCCTTATACGAAGACATCTCGAAAGCCATCCACACGTCCAAAACCCACTTCACGGTAGTTATGGGAGATTTCAACGCAAAACTAGGCAAAAGGACAGACGATGAGTTGAGAGTGGGGCAATATGGATTTGGACAGAGAAACCAAAGGGGCCAAAAACTGGCCGACTTTTTAGAGAGGGAAGGCCTCTTCATGATGAATTCCTTCTTCAAGAAGCGGCCACAAAGGAAGTTGACTTGGATTAGCCCTGATGGATCCACTAAAAATAAGATAGACTTCATCTTGACGGACAAACGACAAATATTCAATAATGTCTCTGTGATCAGCAGGATTAAAACTGGGAGTGATCACCGGATGGTTCGAGGCACATTGAATCTTCGTACGAAAGTCGAGTGGTCCCGCTTGATGAAGTCTACACTCCGACCTACACCTGTCCAATACCAGAACCCTGATAGCTTTCAACTCGAATTACATAATCGCTTTCAATGCCTGAAAGAGTGCGAATCTTCGAACGATATGAACAACAGGTTCGTGAAAACTGTCCACGCGGTCGGGTCACAATTCTTCAAGGCCCGTCACGCAACTAGAACAAAAAAGCTTTCTGACCAGACTCTTAAACTCATGGAGAAAGGAAATGACGGTACAGTCGGTACAGTCGATACAGTCGATAGAGCGAAATCGAGGCTCCAAAGTGTTCGCACGAGATTTGTCTATCGGGCAGAGCCAAATGATCAAGCTGAAGACCGATAACGGTACTGTCATTTCATCCCAGAGGCAGGTTCTATGTGCAGTTGTACAAATCATCCTTGAATCCTGTTGTCGGCTTGGTCCAAGACCCCAGATCCAAGCTAACTCGGCACTACACCGAAGAAATCCCGGACGTTAGCTTGTACGAGATCAAAATGGCTCTGAAACAGTTAAAGAACGGAAAGGCACCGGGAGATGACGGAATTACCACAGAGCTCCTGAGGGCAGGTGGCAAGCCGGTTTTAAAAGCCCAACAGAAGCTGTTTAATCCTGTCATTCTCGGGAGCGACGTTCCAGAGTCGTGGACCAGGAGCGTGGTGGTGTTATTTTTCAAGAAGGGCGATAAAACGCTCTTAAAGAATTACAGACCCATCTCACTCCTGAGCCACGTATACAAACTGTTGTCAAGAGTCATTACGAACCGACTCGCGCGCAAGCTAGACGACTTCCAGCCGCCCGAACAAGCCGGTTTCCGAAAAGGTTATAGTACCATAGACCACATACACACGCTACGCCAGATTATACAGAAGACCGAGGAGTATAACCTAGAACAAACAGTCCAAAAATTGGATCTACCTAGATCCAATTTCGAGAAAGAGGTCAGGCGACGAATCCAACTCGGCTGGGCAGCGCTCGGGAAACTTAGGAGGATCTTCTCGTCTAATATTCCGCAGTATCTGAAAACAAAGGTTTATAACCAGTGTGTGTTACCAGCGATGACTTACGGAACTGAAACGTGGTCTCTAAATGTTGGCCTCATCAAAAAGCTCAAAGTTGCTCAGCGTGCTATGGAGAGGGCTATGCTCGGTATTTCTCTACGTGATAGAATCCGAAATACGGAAATCCATAGAAGAACGGGTGTAACTGATATAGCTCGAAGAATTAGCGCATTGAAGTGGCAATGGGCAGGCCACATCGCTCGACGAACCGACAACCGTTGGGGAAGAAAGGTCGTCGAGTGGAGACCACGAATCGGACGGCACCGAGTAGGACGACCTCCCACTAGGTGGACTGACGACATTATCAAGGTCGCAGGAAACCGCTGGATGCAGGTGGCGCGGGACCATGTTGAATGGCATTCTCGTGGGGAGGCCTATGTCCAACAGTGGATGTTTACGGGCTGATGGATGGATGGATGGATAGATGGATGGAGATAGTTTACTTGTGAAGTGAGACGTGCTTTTATATCAGTAATACATACATACATACCATCATGCCATGTCCCTTGTAGGGTAGGCAGAGAGAACAAAGTGCCAGAGAACTCTATCCTTGCATACTTCACTTGCTTCCTCAACATTCATAATTCTCTTCATACACGCTCGCCGGTTTCGGAGACCCTTGACTCCACCTTCCTTCAGTAAATGACCGATCTGGTCTAGATAGGTTAGTCTCGATCTACCGGTCCCCGGTACCTACATCCTTTCACTTTCGCATTGTATATCTTCTTAACCAGACGTTCGTTCGGCATTCTTTCCACATGTCCGAACCATCGGAGCATTCCCTTTCGCATCTTTGCACGAATACTCACTTTCATACCTACCCGCTCTCTTACGTCGTCGTTACGAATGCGATCGATCACCCTAACTCCACAGATTTTCCGTAGAAATCGCATTTCGACCGCATTAATTTTACTTTCATACTCTTTTCTGCATACCCAACTCTCGCTTCCATACAGTAATGTTCCATCTCGGCTAAATGAACATCCAAGATATACAAATTCATCCACTTGCTCCAGTACATCATTACCTATTGTTACTCTTACATCTGTTCTGGCTTCATCTCTTTCAAAGACCATTATTTTGGTCTTGCTCACATTCACGCGTAGACCCCTTTTCTTACAATCTTCTGTCATTGTGTCGACTAGGATCTGCAGGTCAGTCGCTGACTGTGCCAGCAGGACTGTATCATTTGAATAGAGCAGAACAGTGACCACTGAGTCATCCATCTGGACTCCCACATTCATATCGTTCAACCTTTGGAGACATTTATCCAGATATATGATAAACAGCCTGGCGGACAGTACGCACCCCTGCTTAACGCCGATATTGACGTCATACCAAGGCGACATTCCATCATCCAGCCGCACACAGGCTCTACAGCCCATGTAACTGGACTGCACAGCCTGGAGCAGTTTACCGTCAATACCATACTCCGGTAAAATGTCCCAAGGTTCCCTTCGTACAACCCGGTCAAATGCTCTCTTCAGATCCACAAAACTGCAGAAAACCCTCTGACCTAGAGCCAAATGCTTCTCCACAATGTTGCGCAGAGAGAACACTTGATCCATGCATCCCCTTCCACTCCTGAAACCTCCTTGTATCTCACACATTAAACCATCGGACACCATCCTCATTCTCCTTTCAATAATTTTACCGTACACTTTTGCTGCCAAACTGGTCAAGCTTACGGCTATGTAATTTGCATAATCATAACGTGAACCCTTGTTTTTAAACAAAGGTACGATGACTGCGCTATTCCAGTCCCCGGGAACCATTCCCGAGCTCTAACATAAATTGAGGAGCAACAGGAACGCCTCCCAGACACAGGAGCCACCAAGCTTGATCAT
Organism: Lymantria monacha; assembly: GCA_905163515.2. NCBI lineage: Eukaryota > Metazoa > Arthropoda > Insecta > Lepidoptera > Erebidae > Lymantria > Lymantria monacha. The sequence goes on along the minus strand of LR991107.1, from coordinate 2,918,835 downwards.
CTCGGCAGACACCATATCAATGCCCGCTGCCTTACCATTTTTCAAACTTCTTATCGCCCATTCAACTTCATCCATACTGACGCCATCGGAGGACGCCGGTGCCGAATGTTCATCTACTAAACCACATGAGATACCGGCGCCAACTCGAGTATCCGCATACATATCGCCAAAATATTCACTCCATCGGCTTAACACGTCTTGTGTTTGTGTAAGAATGTCTCCACCTTTAGACCTTATTTTATTCATTCTGAAGGCTGACCAACCACACCGAGACTTCTTCACCTCCCTCCAAAAGAGTTTGGTGTTACCCTCGAAGTTTTTAGTCAGCCTATCTTCTGCACTCATATTTGGTCAATCTCGTTTCTCTTTCACTAAGGCCTTGGTGTCATTCCTACATTGCCGATATATTTCTTTCTTCTGTTCAGTCATACTGTCATTCAGATTCAAAGAAGAGACATAGTCCAGTCACGCTTTCTTCTTTTGCTCTACGGAAGCTGCCACTTCCGCATCCCACCATGCATCACCATTTGTTTTTCTATACTTCTTTGAACTTCCACATACTTCTTTCGCTGTATCTACCATACTCTCTTTCAATATTCTCCAGCATTCTTCAATGTCCGATTGCGGCTGGCCTGCCATCGTCAGCCGTTCTCGGACACCCTCTGCATACTTTTCTCTTACACACTCTTCTTGCAACCTTTCAACCTTTATTCTTTCAAGCCCTCCGAAGTGGACACGCCCTCGCCAATGCCTCCACTTTCTGAACAGACCACTAAATCTCGCAATAACGAGATAGTGGTCCGTATCGACTGTGGGGCCCCTGTAGGCTCTTGCGTCCAATATTTTGCTTCGGAGGCGACTGTCTACCAAAATTAAATCTATTATACTTTTCTGTTCATTCCTTCTCCATGTATACATATGGATGTCCTTATGTTGGAAAAATGTGTTTGACACAATAAGGTTTCTCTCCATGCATACATCCGCTATGAGCCTATCTGCGTCGTTCACTCTCTTATCACCAAATGGACCAAGTACGTTCTCATAGTCAGGACGCTTGGTCCCCACCCATCCGTTCAAATCTCCGCATACAATCACGTGTTCACTGGTTTCTGCCATATCCAGAAATTCCCTAACATTATCCTAAAACTTCTCTAGGTCTGATGCCACCGAGGATCCTACAGGAGTATATGCTACAACCATGAATACCTTTGTGACACCTAGTTTTATACGGACCCAAAGAAGTTTGGGATCATACATTCCGTAATCCTGCACACCTGAGGCCAAGCGAGAGAACAACAGCACTCCTACTCCCATGCTGGCTCGATCGCTCTGTGGTACACCAGACCACAGAGCCATCCCGCCACCAGGAAGATCGCAGGCGTCGCTGGCCCTTCGGTTGGTCTCTGTTACACAGCTATAGCTATAGCTGTTTGTCCGCCATGACGGTTATCAACTCGTGCAACTTACCTTCGACACATCCTCTTACATTCCACGTGCCTAGCCGGCACTCTGCTCTCCTCGGCTCGCCTGTCTGGGCAAGGCGTGATGGGCGGCGGCCCCCATCGCCGCATCTGCCGATGTTCATACCTACGGGGGCGGGTCGGTACGCGTCGCCTCCAGGGGACGCCCTAACCCGCACTGCGGTACGCATTATTCGAGCCGAATTATCGACTGGTAGGGGACGCGACGATCACGCTCCGGACTATGCCCCCCAAGTAATCTGAGAGAGTTGTCTGAGAGAGTAGTCTAAGAGTAATCTGTGAACTTTAGTAGCAATCGATTATATCGAGTCACAACTAACCTCACTGCATTCCATGTTATTATTTTATATGGTGTTGGTGACAATATTGTGAGCCTCCTAATTTATCTTGCGATTAAAGTTAGGTAAATGAACTATAAAATGAAGATCTGACGCTCCCGCTGACATATATTTAAAGGGATTATTACCATATAATAAACGTGTTTTTTTTTGCCGTGAGTGATAATTGTTCGGAACCCTTCGGGTGCGAGTCCGACTCGCACTTGGCCGGTTTCAATGATTGTTTATTTAAAAGCTAGTATGTATTTCCAATGTAGTCCCCTTTAAATTTAGTCAATATCTGATCAGTAGTTTTTGAATTATTCCCAAAAATACGTATTTGGTTGACCTCGAAAATTTTAACGAAAATAAAACATGGAATCCAAAACTATATAGAGTTTGGATTCGGTATTTCATGTTTGTTTAAATTTTTAATTATTTACAGATATATTATATTTAATATACACAATTTAATAGTACATAATTTTGTTTAATCTCGTAAAATTTTATCAACGTAAACATAGAAAGCTATCATTATTTATGTATTTACTAAATATAAGCCATATGGAAAATTATCTGAGTGTTAGTTGAAATTTGCCGTGATGTGACGGTGTAAGAATACAATACACCAACTCGTAGGTGTCATAAAAGACTACTAAGAAATAATAATATGCGTATAACATCTATAAATGACATGGAAAACTGGAAATAAAACTCTTATTAACCAACCTGTCCGACTAGCGTAGTACAGTAGATCAATTTCGCCCCTACTGTTAAGAACCAGGCCCAGCAGGATAACGACGACGATAGTAACAAACAACAGCTAGAAGTCACTTTTCTTACTTGTAAAAGCAGCTTACTCGATCAGAATACATAGAATCGGTAAATAAATATTTTAGTCCAAGTAAAGTTATTTGAAATCCCTTCATTGTATGTTTGTTAAGCCACTCACATAGACTTTTAAAGAAAAATAATGAATATATTTACAAAAGTAGATAAGAAAGAGGCACAAAGGGCGTAGCGGCTAAGATGCTGACCTATCGTACTAGTGTCTTGGGTTCTTTTCGATTCTTACGTAGGGCAATACTTTGTGCGATACACAAATAGTAGTTCTAAGCTTGTTGTATGTTTGAAAAATCTCTAGGATTACGGGGATCATTTCATTAGTGTCATGTCTTGTGTTTTATTTTTTATGTTGCACGCCTCATAAGCGAAGCGTTGAAGTGATGCTCTACTCTCGATATATGAAAATCAAATATAATATTATCATACATATTATGTCAAGAAAAAACATTCGTTTAAACGTATTTGATATTTTTAAAAATCAATTATTTTGTTTAAAGTAAGAAAAAAGTCGATTAAATTAAAAATATGAGACGTGCTTTTCGATTTTCCAAACTATTTTACAATTATTTGTAGTCTAAAAAAATTTCATAACTATCAATCAAAGCCACTACACTCATGATCGCCAACTCGGGCAGTCGATCCTTAATCCACTACGTCATATGTGGAATCGATCATACTCTAATCCCAATTGCGTAGGGCAGGCGTAATATGTTTTCTTGTTCAACATTCTAATAGATATTATTATGCTCTGACGACTCTGACCCTTTCTCTCTATGTATTATCTCACAGAAATCCATCCATCTCTTCTTGAGACCTCCTCTACTATTAAAAATCTTTTATTCGTGGTGTTTTTTTTTTATTGCCTATGGTGGCAAACGAGCAAATAGCACACCTGATGGTAAGTGATACTGCTGCACATGGACCTTAGCAACACCAGGGGCACAGCCAGGCTATTGCCTACCTTGAAGAAAGTGCTCTTCTTAAACCTCGCTTGAAGAAGGACATATCATAGCGCTCGGGAAACACAGCAGCAGGTAGTTCATTCCAGATCTTGCACGTGCGTGGGAGAAATGATCGCTGAAAACGTACAGTCAAGGGCCGTATCGTTTCCAGGTGAAATCATCATTTTTCTGCAGTGGTGGGAAATTGGACTGGCATAAGTTGCCTTGAGCGGCTTTGGCGAGCGACCAGAATGCACGACTCCCAGTGGGATATCTCTCCAATCGCTCGCCAATTCTGGCAAGATGTTCTGCGTTGGCTCTGGAAATTGCCTTCTTACTAGCTCTAGAAGCGGCATTAAAATTGCGCTTCTCCTCTTTCTCGTTCGGGTTCCGACGGTTTTTGGCTCTTTTCCAGGCCTGGTATGTGGTTTGCTTTTGCCGACACCCACAGGCAGGAGATGGATCGAATTGTATTTTTATTATATTTATTACACGATGGAATATTTGCGTATGATTTTTAGCGAGAAATGAAAAGTGTCATGTGATGCTCATGTATAATATTCAATATCTTAGTATTTTAACGTTATATAAAGTAATTTTGATGGCATTTTATGTAATGTGATGCACAGGATGTTCGGTTATGAGATCCGACAGAAAAACCTAATCTTACTCAAGTTGACATCCGATTTGTAGGCTTGAACCGGACCGACAATGTAAGATCCGGTTTAAGCGACATAGTATTTCCAAATTTCCAATACATGCGTTCTCACGGTGTAAGTTAAGTCGATTCGGTTTTTTGTCGGATCTCATAGCCGAATGCATCTCGAGTTTTATAGGCACCAAGTGTTGGTCGTCCTTTTACAATTGGATTTAACCACCATCTTCTTCTTCTATAACGCTTCTAACGGCGATAAAAACAATATAATATAACAATAGTGATCGCGTCCATCGCTTCCAAAAGATAGACTGACTGAGCGTTATTCTGAAAAAAAAAATCGAAGCGTGCGTTCACACGAGCACCGAAGACCCCCGGTTCCGGCGCAGTCGGACACGCCAGCGCCATGTGAACACAACGTTCGGTTTTTCAGATCAAACAGAAATAAGAGCCGACAAAACTTACCTCCGTGTGAACTTCGCGTTACATGAGTTTTATTTCGAAATTTCTTTCATTTTATCTTAGCTCATATATGTCTCAATGTGGGACTCGCGCCTCCTCCATAACGGGAGGGAAATTTACCTACTATACCATGCTGGTCAGAAGTGTTGGTATAGGGTTTTGTGTCTAGCTTTCCATCTCTTGTACACATCTATATATTATATACTTTTCATATGCCTTAGTCATCTCTTACCATCACCCACGAGTAAGATAGAGGGGGTGATAAACTGTATTCTTACTCTGTCACCACACGGAAAATTTATTTCTTTTACAGTCATATTATCTGCTTATATCTATTAGTCAACTTTTACGAGCCCCACGACGGTAAAAAGGACGTTAAATAATATTGTTGCTTCGTAACTAAATAGAATTTATGGATCAGTGTTTGTCATCTCTGGGAATTGAACCAACAATAGGTGACTCGAGAGGCTCCAATAGAACATCTAGATTAGTTATTTATTAGACTAATAGTTAGACTAAATGATTCATTAAATAATATGAAGTTTATATTCCATTCGTTAACTCAATTAACAATAACGCGTCAAATGAACCAGTTCTAAGAGAATCCATCGCTACAAACATATATTATATTTTCTTTCTCTAAAACTATCTACTATCTCATCCCCCCCTCCTGCCCCCCACATGGCACGTGCGTGTGTGTGTGTGTGTGTGTGTTCACAAAATTCGTACTTGCTACCCTTACAACCACCCCCCGCCTCTGCCGCTTTCACGGTTCTAATTTTTGGGGAATTTGGGGCATATTCGTAAATATGAAATGGAAAAAATATTTCGCACTACCATCTATTCTCGACTTTATTGCAATTGAAGAAGGTTGTAAATCCGACGGATTGGTGTTGGAAAAAAAATTACTTCATATGTCGTCCTTAAGACGGAGCGCGGCGCGCTTCGTATGTGTGTACCGAACAGGACAACTGTGGAGCCGCTCTTAATTATTCTATTGTGTTTTTGTATTATTTTTACTTCCTTATTCATTAATAATATATAAGAAATTCATATAAAAATACATTTAAATACATTACATATATTATATTATATATTTTTGATTGTTCTATAAATTCATTACCCATATAGTTATATTCTTTGACATATAGTCATAGCAATGCATGCAGTTATATTTTAAATAAAAGAGAAGAAAAAAAGATTTCGTCTTTTTTTCGCTCGAAATAATCTAAACTCTATACCAACATTGACCTGGCAGTAGATGATCGGACCGGCGATTAGTCTAGTCGCCCGGAGAGAGGCCCCTACGCGAGGACGATGCCTCGACGGCGATAGCTGGGAGGGCATCAATTCGAGAGGATACCCGTGAGGATAAACCGCCGAGCGGGTCACCGAAAACAAAGGCCGGGTTCCGGTGGTCCGCTAAGAGAGGTACATGTAGGACGGGTCTATGGGGTCGTGTCTCTTTCTATCGCCCCGGATGGAAGTAACGGGGCGTGACCACACTATAGCTTGAAAGATTAAAAAATATCAACACTGATCTGCATGGTATAATATGCGGATAGGCACGACATAAGGTAAATTACCCAAAAGTCAACGATTAGCCCTAATATTCATATGTAAAGCATACTCCAGTTGACTTGGACATACAATGACACTCGTCAATGTATTACTTCACCAGGGAAAAAATGAGCACCAATTTTCTTTTAGAGTTTTCGCACCGCAATCCGTCGTGTACGAAGAGCTCCTGACCAAATGGCAGGAAAGGTGGGACTCATGAACGAAGGGCTGTCATCTATATCTATTCTTTCCATCTATACGAGAGAGTTTAGAGAAAGTATGGCTGGAAGTTGATCACTATTTAGCACAAGTCCTCACAGTACACGGGAGTTTTAGAGGTAAATTATTCTATTTAAAACTAGTAGCTTCACTATTTTATCAATGCTCCACAATGAGGAATATGCATGATATTTTTTTATTTTTTTAAACGTTTCTACTAGTTATTACATTACCAAAAATAAATATAAAACATCTAAAATATAAACCATTAAGCTAAAAAAAAATATTAAAATCACTATCATTTTTGGGCAAATTAAACGCGGCTATTATTGCGCGCTTCTGTGACGTAAGAATACACACACAAGTTGGCTGTCAACAACGAAATGTTTGGTTCACGAAGTTATTGAAAATTATGGAAAGAACAGAAAACCATATTATAAATATTGTGTCGTTTCTATGTGCCACAATATTATCAAAACTGCACATAACAAAGTATATTTCCTTATGCCGAGAAATGTAATAAATAAGAAAAAAATGAAGACAATATGTCGTGTTTGAGCAGTTTATACTGTTGTGAAGATAATTTTAACGTAAGTAAACACATTAGAAAAGTGACGAAGTACATAAAAGAATAATTTTTCCTTAATTACATGCACATTGTTTTGTTTACAAACTTCGACGTACACATGACTACCTAGTTTATGTACAATTCTTAAAGATATATTCTCGATATCTAATAGGTACATGGGTAAAGATCCATATACCTATTAGATAAATCCATATAAGTAATATATGTTTAGTCATCTAGGTATCATACCTATGAATGAAAACATGTAACTTATTAGAGTAAGAGAAAAGTTTGAAATTATTTATTATTTATCTTTCTGTTGGGTTTCAGATAGAAAAGGATACAGAAAATTATATGCAATACAAAATAATAGCATTAGAACAGGGACAAAAAGTGACATTTGTTAAGTCTCTCATTCACAAAGATTAATACTTGAACACAGAAAACTAATAACTTATGAAATAACTGGGTAACGATACAAAATAATCACTAGAAACTCCGACCAGAAGATTCGAGTGTACGATGACGTCACGTTTTGTACAACCAATAGCGTCGCGTTTTAGAAATTTGCGAGCGAATCTCAAAAAAGCCACTTTTTGATAATTAAATTTCACTATTAAATAATGATGAATTTCAAAAATAATTGTACAGGTACGTTTTTTAAGCAATAACGATTACAAATAAAAATATATTGTTCATTTTGGAGTCACGTGCATATTTCGCATTAACTGCGGATCTGAACAAACAGCTCATAACATCCTCTGGGAGTGCAGTCTCCGGAAAAACGAATGCGATCTTATGTTAGACAGTCTGCAAGTGTGGTATATTATACGGACCTTGTAGGGACTCGAGAAAATTTCCGTACGTTCAGTCTCTTCTGCCATACCTACTGTTGTAATCAAACTTAATGCTCACGTATAGGCCCCAGAAACTCTGTCAAATCCGTGGTACTAAACTGCTATGCTTCACGTGTCAGTACATCCTCTTATCTATCGGCCTATTAGCCAATTTATGCTTTACGTCTCCTGCTTTGCATAAGATAAAAGTGGATTTTTTTATCAACTCCTACTGTGTTTCTTTTCTAAATAAAATTCTTGCGGGTCCCAAGACAATTAGAAGCGTTTTTCGAGACTTCCTGCGGGTCAAACATCAGTGACTTTTACGGAGACCATTGTGGATCCTGGCTTATAGGAGTTACAGTGTTGGGAATTTGTGATGGTATTAGTACCAAGAAGAATGCCAATTTCCGTCCTGTTGTGAAGGTAACTCGAGCCCAATAATAGGACGTATATAAGCTGAACTGATGATAAATTACCGACTTGCAATATTTTAGTGTCACACAAACCTACGTATGGGAAAAGGTTCTAAAAGTATGTGGTAACATGAAACTGTACACATCCATGGTACAAAAGAAACATATACGTAATAACATACATTCCTTTTTTTATTGTGATGACGAGTTAATAATACAATGTGACATCACCACCAATTTTTTTTTTAATTACTTATGGGGGCAAACGAGCAAATGGCACACCAGATGGTAAGTGTCACTGCCGCTCATGAACCTTTGCAATACCAAAAGTACATCTAGACCGCTGCCTACCAATACAATGCCCAAATGGGCTTCCGGCTCTCTCGCTCATCGAACGAAACGCAATAGCACATTATCATTACTCAGACGTCAATCTTCTGCGTGAGTGTGGTACTACCCCGGGTGTATCGGACCGCAGCTGTAGACAGAGAACTGTCCGCAGCGTGGTCCTACCACTATTGAAATTTGCTGTAGCACCGTAAAATCGTTACTGAGAAATACCATCAACTGCCAATCACCCTCCCGTGGGTTGATGATAGCAATTCGTACACAGAAGAAACCTTCTATATACAATAAATAAATTTGAATTTCTGCTCGTTTCTCTGCTGATCTCATAGCCTCCCACGGACCAATAATGATTGGTGATACATATTATTCCAATCCATCAACGTACACATCTTCAAATTCACATTTATATATAGTATTCATCATCATCATCTCAGCTGATAAAGACCACTGATAGGCTAGAGCCTTGTCCACAATAGGAGGTATAGTGATCTACTATACCACACCACGATAGCTAGATATGGGTTTTATTTCGAGTTTCCCTTCCCATGCATAGATGTTATCTGCATATTACATCCCTTAGTCGTCTTTTACGACACCCACGTGCAAGAAAATGGGGGATGTATTGTATTCTTATTTCGTCAGCACATAGAAAAATGTATTATTAATCCTAATAATATTATAAATATGAAAGTTTATTAATATGTTTGGTTGTTTGATATTCAACGCGTAAACCGTTAATCAGAATTGGTTTAAAATTGGCACATAGTTACCGTTCCCTGGATCTGGGGGGCCCGATTTGTCGGACGTTCAATTCGGCTTTAGAAGGGGGCGTTCGACCATCGGGGCCCTACTACGATTGAGGCAGACGGCCGCGGAGGCTGTCACCGGCGGAGGAGTGATGTTGGCGGTGTCGTTGGACATCGCGGACGCCCATGTCGTGCGGTGTTCCACAGGGGTCGGTTCTGGGGCCGACTCTGTGGGACATCGGGTATGACTGGGCGTTGCGAGGGAGTCTCCCCCCCCGGCTGAGTTTAATATGCTATGCTGACGATACGCTCGTCACAGCCCGGGGCAGGACACTCGAAGAGGCGGCGAGCCTGGCCACTCTCGGCACCGAGAAGATGGTCAGTCGAATCGAGGCTGGGGCTCAGGGTGGCCCTAAACAAGACGGAGGCCCTCTTATTCCATGGGCCCCGTGTAAGGCCGCCTATCCAGGCCCATATGAAGTACTTGGGCCTGGTGCTGGACGGGCGATGGGCGTCTGGGAGCATTTCCGCCGAATTGCTCCCTGGCTGGTCGGTGCGGCGTTCGCCCTATCACGGCTCATGCCGAACGTGGGCGGACCCAGCTTTGAGGGCCGACGGCTGTATGCAGGGGTGATCCGCTCGATGGCCATGTACGGTGCACCCGTGTGGGCGAGGTCTCTGACCCTCCAGCTGAGGGCTATTCTATGACGCCCTCAGAGAATCATGACGGTCAGAGCCATACGTGGATATCTCACGGTGTCAACCGAGGCGGCAGGCGTGTTGGCCGGGACACCCCCTTTGACTTCGGTCAGTCAAAGATCGGGTACCAGTGGCCCGCTCGCACGGCGAAGAAGAGGTGTTTGCAGGGTGGGTCCATGGGGTTGCGTGCCGCCTCTTCTGTCGCCCGAGACGATTTGTCGGGGCGCGACCACATCCATGTTCCACCTTGCGGGAAAAAAAATGCGTTTTATATCCCTTAGTCGTCTTATACTTACAGGTAAGATATGGGGTAGTGAATAGTATTCTTACTCCGCCACCACACGGAAAACAACATCATTTAGCCATTTGTCATCCACTGCTAGACCTAGACCCTCATATTTGCCACAAAGTGCGGTCTTGTACCGCCCGTATTCAACGACTACCAGCAACCTTCACCAGGTCATCGATCCACTTGGTGCTGGGGCAACGTCCAATACGCGGTCGCCACTCGAGAACAATTATTTCCCCAACGGTTATCGGTTCTTCGAGCGTATTTAACTTTCATCTCAGCTTATATATGTCCCACTGTTGGCCTCGAGCCTCCTCCATAATGGGAGGGAAATTGATCTACTATACCACGCTGGTCAGACGTGTTAGTATAGGGTTTTGTGTCAAGTTTTCCATCTCTCGCATAGATGTTGTATGCGTTTTATTTCCCTTAGTCGTCTTTTACGATTACACACGAGTGAGATAGGGGGTTGTGAATTGTATTCTTACTCCGTCACCACACGGATAATTAACTTATTAGTATTTAACTTTAAAAAACAAATATTAAATTAAAAACGTTATGCGTCTCAACAGTACCTGTATTCCATCAGCGAGTAATATATATAGCTCAAGCCATAGCTATACGTACGGATATATATTATATTTTCCTATATGTTAGTTCCATCATTTATACTTTATTACTATATATACCAACTATTTATATATCATACTGTTTGTCTGTGTATGTGTCACCTAGCATACACCACACACAGATATACAAAACAGTAAATTAAACATTATTTCCTTAATATGAATTGTGGAAAAAAAATTATAAGCTTGTAAGGAATAATGGCCTCGTAAGCCTAAACTAGAGATATCTAGTTCGATCTACAATTAAATCTGAACTCATCCGGTTGAAACCAGAACATGCTAGTGCAATGCAACGAAGCTGTCATAAAAGTTAAGTTAAATATAACGGAAACGCACGGTATGGAAACGGCAATATTAATACACCATTCTCCTACTCTTATCCTAATTACTAGGGGTCGATACAATATACACTTCTTTCATAGTATATATTGTAAAAATTATTTGCAATAGTTTTTGACCGGGCCGCGTGCCAGACGTCAACCCTTCTTGGGAATGTAATTGTTGACCAAGCGGCATCAGATGGACTTGGCCCAGGTCTATATAAAGCTCTTAGTCGTCTTTTACGACATCGACAAGCAAAATAAGGGTTGGTAGTATTCGTAGCCGCTACCACACAGCTTTCGGAAATATTAATACAATGAAAAAAATATATATGCCATCTTTATTTAAAATCCAGTAGCAGTACCTTATATTTTATTAATGAATACAAAACAGAAATGTCAATGAAACAAGTACAACAATATATACATATATACAAACAATGAAAAAAGTACATTTTTTTTTTGTTTTTTTTTAAGGTTCACTAGAAACTAGTGTAGTACTAACTACTTTTGTTTTTTCTTAAAGTTTCACTACTAAGTGATAAGACCACTCTGTTGATAGTTCTCTGTCTACAGCCGCGGGCCGATCCGTTCGGGGTAGTATCACACTCTCGCAGAAAATCGACATCTCAGCAGTGATAATGGACTGCTGCGCTTCGCTCGGTGAGCGCTAAGAAGCCTTTCTGGGTGGGGTTTAGTGCATAGGCAACGATCTGTGTCTCTGGTATTGCATAGGTCCATGAACCGCAGTAGCACTCGTCAGCAAGTGTGATACATGATCGTTTGCCACCAAAAATACAATTTTCTTTTTTTTTTGTTTGCAATAAAAATATACAATGTTCATTCAAAATGAAATAGTTGTACCTTATATATCTCTAGACGTAATTTGGCCATTTTTACACCTAACATTGTGAATGATAAGCTTCTTAAATTTTTAATAATTAATTATTAATTATTGATAACGTAAGCTGGACTTCAACCTCGTCTCAATCCATTGAAATTTCCGTGGAAATAGCCGTTATAAAAGTTGCGTAAACAGAAACCAATAAGACTGCATTGATGGTGTAATGGTTAAGATGTCGACCTGCCGCATCAGTATAAATTCGATTCCTCTGTAGGACAATATTTTACACGATACACGAATTGTTGTTTTAAGTCTAGGTATATTTGTGTATATTAAATTATATGTTTGTAAAGTCCCTCGCAATACAACAAATATTTCCTTAGTGTTACGTATTCCCAAAAAAAAAAAGCCACGAATACTACCAACCCTTACTTTGCTCGTGGATGTCGTAAAAGACGACTAAGAGCCTTATAATGACCTGGGCGAACTCGCGAGAGTAGGAGAATGATGATGATAATATGAACTTATCAAATTCTTCACTCTCCAAGTACCTATTAATCATATCAGGTTTGCCTTTCCAATCTAATCATTTGATAAAAGTAAAAGTAAAAAAAAAAAAAAAGATAACGATATTTTTGAATTAGATCAGATGTTAGGATATGTCTTCATATCATTAATATTCATAGCCATATCTCAAATTTAAATTATTTATTACTAGTTGACTCACGCAACTTCGTCTGCTTGACATACAAGACACAGAGAGTGGATCAAAAGCACCTATTACGCGCAGCACACGCTATAGAAGCTCTTAAAAGAAATAACTTCTGGACCATTTTTCTTTAATGCTCAGCTCCAATAGAAGCTAGGGGTAGCATAATGTTATATAGCCTTCCTAAATAAATGGCCTATCCCAAACTTAAAGATTTTTTCAATTTGAACCAGTAGTTTCTGAGATTAGTTCGTGCAAACAAACAATCTCTAGTTTTATAGTATTATCACAGATTAATAAATAATGGTATTATGAATAGATGTAAGTATAAGGGTACTTACATATTTATAAAAACGGTCTTCGTATACGTCTCCATAAAGAGGAAGATACAAGCGAAGTATTTGGTTGTAACACGTGGTATCAAGCTCATTTAAGTTGGTAAAATGGCTGAAACGGATTTCCAGTGGATCTTGATCCCACGTATGGCAATCATTTTTCTCTTAACAAGTTTTAATAAATAACCTATTATTGGCGCCTATATTGATATACGCAGCAATAACGCACTCCTTCTACAGACTTTTTTTTTGTTCTAATAGTTTATATTGTTTATTAAACTATTGTGTGACTGCCAACACTCACTTACTCTTTAAAAGTATTGAAATATAGCATTTAAAACGTACACTAGGGCTTTCATTTATGTCCAAACGAGACACCTATCATATCAAAAATCTTAGTAATTTACATACATACATACATATCATCACGCCATATCCCTTGCAGGGTAGGCAGAGAGAACAGAGTGCCAGAGAACTCTATCTCTGCATACTTCACTTGCTTCCTCAACATTCATAATTCTCTTCATACACGCTCGCCGGTTTCGGAGACTCTTGACTCCACCTTCCTTCAGTACATGACCGATCTGGTCTAGGTAGGTTAGTCTCGGTCTCCCTCGGTACCTACACCCTTCCACTTTCGCATTGTATATCTTCTTAACCAGACGTTCGTTCGGCATTCTTTCCACATGTCCGAACCATCGGAGCATTCCCTTTCGCATCTTTACACCAATACTCTCTTTCATACCTACTCGCTCTCTTACGTCGTCGTTACGAATGCGGTCGGTCAGCCTAACTCCACAGATTTTCCGAAGAGATCGCATTTCGACCGCATTAATTTTAATTTACATTTAAATATACCTATTTTAAATTTTGTAATCTTAGTAATTTATTTTAAACGTACATATCATCACGCCATATCCCTTGCAGGGTAGGCAGAGAGAACAGAGTGCCGGAGAACTCTATCCTTGCATACTTCACTCGCTTCCTCAACATTCATAATTCTCTTCATACACGCTCGCCGGTTTCGGAGGCTCTTGACTCCACCTTCCTTCAGTACGTGACCAATCTCGTCTAGGTAGGTTAGTCTCGTTCTCCCCCGGTACCTACATACTTCCACTTTTATTAAATATTTATTTCAAATTTTCTTATTCCATATTTATTTTAAATTTTATTTTAAATATTATTTGAAATTATTAGTAATGCGAAAAGTTGAGAAGATCCGACAAGAAACTGAGCGGGGCTTTTTGTTCATGTTATTTCATGTTAATACAATCGTATACAATTTTTTTAGTAAGTATTTGCTCCAGTGTTATACTCTTCGGACCAAAGCATATCTATTTAATTATTTGTTTTTTTTTTTCAAAATATAATATGAAAAAGTATCTCAATAAATACATACATCAGATATGTTTACGCGAGTATTACAGATTTCAAATAATACAATTTTTACGGATTCTATCGCGTTCTTATATGATTTTTTTTTTATTTCTCGTTTTTTCGAATAGTTTACAACGTTTACGGTCACGCGATCTCTCCTTCCGTAACCATGAATGCTGTAAAGATTTTATTTCAAGTATATTATCTAATAGTTTGCTATTCGAGGCACGGATCTCAAAAATCTCTGATATATAACAAAATTAATTAAACATCTCAAAAAATTAAGTACAATTTAATTAAATTGAAAACTAAACATCGATTAACTATTGATTTAATTAGATAACGTTAAAAAAGCCAGTGACGGCAGATTAAATAAAATGAATAAATTCAAAATTATCTGATAAAAAAATAACAAAAAAATACCTACTTCAACTAGTAATTAGTGGACTTAATTAAAATGGCACCATACGGGAAATATCAGCTTTCAAATAAAAAAGATTCATCAAAATCGTTTCAACCAGTAGAAAGTTCTGAGGTAACAAACAAAAAATAAATAAATAAAATACAATCGAATTGAACCTTCGTCCTTTTTGAAGTCGTATAATAATGTATATTTTCAAGTTAAACTAATATCCACTCTTCGTATGGAGAAGTATTAAGAAAAATAATTCAACCTCTTTCTTTACCCGTAGATGCAATAAAAAGTCAATAACGGATACTTTAAACAGATAACATATACGAGTACGGGTATATACGAGAAAAAAAACACAATATTCATTTGGCTGACCAGTCCAATACATGCCTCAATGCTTAATTGCTGCTACTCGGATGCCGATTGACTGCACAGATGGTGTAGTGGTTAAGATACCGTCCTTCCGTACCAGTTCGGGTTCGATTTTCCCGCAGGACAACACTTTGTAAGTCGCACATTGTGTTGTTCTGAGTCCGGGTGTAATTTATCTGTGTTAATTGCATGTTTGTAAAGTCCCCCGCAATACAAGTATATTATATATTTCCTTAATGTAGTTTTGGTGTCTCTGGCCACCGAAGACAAAGATCGGGTACCGGTGGCCCGCTCGCACGGCGAAGAGAGGTGTTTGCATGGTGGGTCTATGGGGTTGCGCGCCGCCTCTCCCGAGAATATGGTAGGTATACTAACTACGAGGGAGCCGGTAGAACGGTTGCAGACAGAAAACTCCGTGACTATAAATATTAAAACAGATTGATGATAAAACACACAACAAGACTGCACAGATGACGTATTGGTTAAGATACCAATATATCATGCCAAATGCCGCAAGTTCGATTCCCATATAGAACAATATCCTAAGCGTCGCCTATCTGAGCGTTATTTGTGTCCATTAAGAAACATGGTTGTAAAATCCTGTGCAATTACATTCCCAAGGTAAATTGACTTTGGCGGGCGACCGGTCATAAAACAAATGGCAATAACTTTTGCAATATTTACGTTGAAGTAGGAGTATATACTACGTAGCCCACAGAAATTGGGGTAAGAGTAGAATGTTGATGATGATGATGATGAAATATATAGGTATTAGTGTCTATATACAGTGCAACCTCGACATAACGTAACTCAATAGAATTAGAAAATTATCCGTTATATTACGTAAATTATTTATATTCCAGTGAGGTTCGTTATATAGAATATGAAATTCGTTTAAACAAGGTAAGAAAACATTACTTTAAGATTGCGTACCTACCTCTCGTTTACTAATTTGGGGGCCTGGTAATCTGTTAGGCAGGATTATTATCCTAGTCTAGATACCAGTTCTCTCACAAAGGCTACCCACAAATTTAATTGAATTGTAACTAAGAAATTAATACGTGTCATCTTTGTGTCAAAGAATAGTCATTCAATGAATCATTCAATTCTTGTATAGAGATTTTTGTTAATAAATAAAAACATATTTTATTGCGAATCTGTTGACACGCAAAATATTGTGGAATTATTATATGTAATTGATTGGTTCAATTACATAGAAAAATTGCTAAATAAGAGTAAATTGTACCTCCCATCTATATTTTTCAGTGATTGATAATTCGTTATATAGAGGTCTCGGATAAATTTATTCGTTATTTAAAAGTATACTTATATTTTGTATTAAATCTCACGTATAGGTGATTTTCAAATATTCGTTAAATCGAAGCAATCCTTATATTAAAGTTCGTTGTATTAAGACTACACTGTATATATTTCGTATAGATATATATATTTGAATATTTTTTAAATTTTACTGACATCCTTCATTACATTACAATATCATACTAGAACGACTGGTAGAAAATGCCTAAGGAATTAAGTCCGCCTTGTTGAAGTTATGCTTCTTTAGGCGCGTTAGGAAAAAAATATGAGAGTGAAATTTTAAGATGCGCGCGCATCACTGTAACACAAAAGCAACAGGTTGAAGTTGGCCGCAAATAAGATGCGCACGCATCACTGTAATACAAACTTAGAACCGTTTGAAGTTAGCTGCAAAACCGCTCATTAAGTCTTGAAAAAACGCTACTAACAAAATAGTAATAAAACCTCTTTCTAGTTTCTACATTCACAACACGTGTTTTAGTTTCATACAAGTGCCAATTATGTATATAGGTAGGTAATGTAGCATAGGCACTAGGCACCTCGCTTGTCAGACCAATATATCTAGAGTTTTAATTCCAGTTTACCTTCTATCGAGATAATGTTATTGGCTTGCGGCCCTTGTCTTTTACGATATGGAAAAGGAGGGATTGGTGACCATTGTATACTTTTGACTTGACCAAAGGAAAAATAAATAATTTAGTTAACGAACACAAATTATCTACTTGTTGTTGGGCGACAAAAGAGACGGATGAGAGACGACTGCATGTAGCGGAGATGCGAATGTTGAGATGGATGTGGGGTGTGACAAGAATGGATAAAATAAGAAATGAACATATAAGAGGAAGTTTGAAAGTTGCGCCAGTGACGGAAAAGTTAAGGAGTGAAAGATTGATATGGTATGGACATGTGATGAGACGGGATGAAAGTAATGTTGTGAGGAAAGTTTTAAGTATGAATGTTGAAGGCTTAAAGGGTAAGGGCAGACCGAAGAAAATATGGATGAACTGCGTGAAACATGACATGGATAGACAAGGAGTGACTACAGAGATGACGTCTGATAGAATTGTATGGAGGGAGAAGACATATTGCGTCGACCCCAAATAAATTGGGATAAGAGCAAGTTGATGATGATGATGATGAACACAAATTATCTACTGCCACAAAATAATTATTTGGTGATCTCACAAAGAATTGTCTTACGTGGGTATTGAACTCGAAACACAATACAAGAAATCTACTTAGACTACTACGCCATCTGTGCAGTCGTCGTTAAAACATTAACGAAAATGTTTTTATTTATAGTACCACAAACTTATCTGACCCGGTAACAGCGTCGTTGTTATCGCATTTAGTGTTGCCAGTAAAATTCCATTTGCAATAAAATCGGTAAGTACTTCCCCATGTGGTAATGGGTTTAGAAAACAATATTCAACCCCTTTACAGAATTTTCTGTGAAGTCATCAATCATGGAATTATAGCATATTCACCCGTGGGCTCACGGATGGGAAGTAGATAAATGTGTTACAAGCATTAATGCTTATGAACACATTATATTTTGCTTACTAGAGAAACAAAAATGTAGTTTTTATAAATAATTATATTTTAACACAATAATTATGATCTAAAAATATAGGGCAAATTATTTATAATGAACATATTGCAGGTATAGTCATTTGAATCGTCAGTCACTTCATCATATGAATCATCATTTTCAGTCTCACTGTCACTGTCTAAAGTCATAATGGAAGGCTCCTCTAAATATGTATCCCTTTAGTATTCGTTTTCAAATTTTTTCACGTGATTTCAGTGATTTTCCATTCATTTATAGTTATTTTATTAATAGCCTCTGCAATTAATTTAGGCGTTGTTGCATTGGAGTTTTTAATATTCTGCTCTATTATGTTTTGTTTCATTGAGCTCCAAATTATTTCAATTGGATTTAATCGCAAGGGTATGGTAGAATTGATTTCGTCAATTTCATAACTTCGCTTAGACTTGTGTCTTAATTATTTCATAAAGCTGCGCCTTTGTAAGGCGTTGATTTTATTTAAAATCTATCTCCTCTTGAAGTACATCATTAACTTTGGAATTGTGGGAATTATTTTTTGCACACTGTAAAATTGATGTATTTTTCGTCTATTGACACCGAGATCAAAATCACCAACTTCAATTTTACTTTTCGTCCTCTTCAGTCTTTTTTTTGGTGTAGAAATTTTTACTCCACTCTCATCGGCCTGTCCTTTTTTCCTTTACAAGTTTTCTTACAAATCGTTCTCCAACCCTCAAAAATATTTTTTACATTAAATACACATATATTTTCTGATCATAAATAGATAGATGTATACACAGAGATACATATATATATATATATATATATATATATATATATATATACTATGTACTTACAAGAAAATTATGTTACAGTTAATAACAATTAAGTACATTCATTACAATTAAATTTACATAAATAGAAAACTATTGTATTATTTGTATAAATATATAATAATTATATTCAAAATATAATTAGACTCTAAGAACAAATTAATTCATTATATTAACTACTACTCTAAAAACAACTAAAACTATAATAACACAACAAATTATACATAATGTTTATTAATAGTGTTCTTTTTATTTCAAAAACTAGCAACACTAACCTGTGGCTGTTTATATAATTTTTCAAAAGGTATTAATGATGCCTGAAGATGTTTTTCTGCCTTCATATAACTTAAAACTTGTAATATAAGATTTACTGAATCACATTTCGCATTTTAAAACCACAAAAAGTAAATAAACATGGAGTAAACAACCAACAACTGAAATATCAGCATATAGGGAGGACGATTGACGTTTGATGACATTTCAAAATGGCGTCATTAGTTCATCAATTTGCCACCGGGTCAGATAAGTTTGTGGCACTATATTTTTATCGTATATACGTAAGTACAATTAAGTCGTGTAAAATCAAAGCCAAATCAAATCTGAATTTTAAATAAATTAAATATTTAATTCTTAGGAAACAAATAATTACCTAGATATGGTACTGAACTTTTTTTTAAATGGATTTTTGAAAACATATTGCACACACACGACATGCACAATATAGATATTTCAAATAATTTCTTACTATAATCATAATCTCATTTTTGATAGGTAGATTTTGATTCTATACAAATCGATTATTTAATGTTCAGAAATAAGAAACAGATATTCCTATACTCCACGGACACCGAGACATTCTTCAAGACAACACACAACTTAAATATAGCGCCATCTATTATCACTATAAGTACTACATTGATTAGACAAAATGTACTAAAGCTCTTATAATTATTTAGGCTGCTAAGAAGTATTATAGTTTTAACTTAGCTGTAAAGATGGCACTATATGTATCAGAATATTTCTAATAAATCAAACGCCTAGCAGCTTACTGTACTGCAGCTCTAATTTATGTAAAATCGAAGGAATTTAATTAATTCATCACTATCTCTCGACACGCCACCTGGTAGATGCATCACACATTTTAAATTCCAATTCATGCTAATTAAGTTAAATTGTACCGAAACACATGGCTACTATGACTAGTCTAAAATATATAACGGCAAGATGACAATAGTGATTCCTTCGTCACCAATCTTAACCTCCAAAGTCATACAAAGAACTTGAAGAAAATCAGAAATAGTAGTTATCCATCCATCCATCCATCCATCAGCCCGTAAACGTCCACTGTTGGACATAGGCCTCCCCACGTGAATGCCATTCAACAAGGTCCCGCGCCACCTGCATCCAGCGGTTTCCTGCGACCTTGATAATGTCGTCAGTCCACCTAGTGGGGGGTCGTCCTACGCGGCGCCGTCCGATTTGTGGTCACCACTCGAAAACCTTTCTTCCCCAACGGTTGTCGGTTCGTCGAGCGATGTAGCCTGCCCATTTAGTTAACCATAGTAGTTATCGCTACAATAATATTTATACCTCCATGAAACAAACATGTTTTATGTTCTAGATTTGGGCGGCGCAGGCGCGATTACCTGCGCCTGATGCCGCCCTAGCCGAGGCCGTGGGTGACTGGATCGGGGAATTAGTCCGTCACCCGCAGAGAAGCCGACCGCGTGAGGAAAGACCGACATCCTACCCGATGGGGGGACGTCAGTCGAGGAGAGGGTACTCCTCAGGGGTATTCCGTCGGGCTGGCCACTGACGTCAAGTCTCTCTGCTCCGGTGGTCGGCCCAACGACGAAGGCGACGTCACGGGTGGGTTACAGGAGTGTGTGCTTACGCCCCTCTGTCGCCCCGTACGGAGTGATGCGAGGAGTGCGCTGACCGTAACCCACCCCCAAAAAAAAAAATCTTCTAGATTTATATTTACAGAGAACTATAGTCTGTCTAATCTAAGAAGTGCACTTTGACAGCTGTCTGAGTAAGTTGTCTAGGTATGTGAACCAAATAATCATTATCGAAAATATCCGATTTTACTGAGAAATCGATATTGATTCTTTATAATTAATAATCGGTTTATTTTTTATTTTTCAAAAAGGTGATGAATAAACTAAGTGCTAAATTAGTACTAAAGAAATTTAATTATTTCAACATAGAATCTATTCGTCATATTTAGTAGGATTAGGTTAATTAAAAACAAAAACTGAATTTGAAAATGGCTATTTATTAAGAATTACTACTATTACGTGAATTATCAGCGTCGCGAACATTAATAATTATTTCCTCATCAATCAAAGTGTCGAAATATACATCTCTGTCAAAATTTCTATTCGATTAATTGTATTATTCTAATATTTTTACCGATTATTTGGATATTCGTGAATTGGAAGTTGTCAAGCACTACTGTATAGAACGTGATGACGTGACATTGTTAGGTCGTCAATGACAATTACTATTTACCATGTTATTTTTATTTTAAATTATTTTTACGAGTTTCAACATTAGATTATTGTACAAGAAAGTCACCCGCAATGTTAATTATGTAAATAACTTAATACTTGTTTAAAATTTCAGATTTAGTGTTTACAATCATGCGTATACGTTTGACCGAGGTTATTGTGTATTAAAAAATGCAAAACGTCAAAATGTACTTCTTAGATTAGATGAACTATAAATACATTATTTTATTTACTCTATGAAAGAGTATGGAACGCAGAGTGGGGAGTCTATCTCTATGGTGTAAACCATTACCTTTTAATATGGTCTAAATGTCAATTAATGTCATCTGAATGTACTGAATTTTATAAACATAAATTATAGTTTTATAGATTTTGATAAATATAACAAAAACAGCAAAAAAATAGTATGCAGCCGACATACAATCACGCGGAATTACTTAAATGCAATTACAAAAAACAACTGGATTGACTAAAAAGATTGAATGGATGCCATGTCCGAACATAGACGCTGAATATCCAGGTCTAGCATACATATACCCTTTGGACGAACTCATCATCGCAGAAGCAAGAGACGCCCTCCATGACGTAATAGGTACTAATTCAAAAATAAGCTACACGATATTCAACAACCTAGGTCAAAAAATCTTCTTGGCAGTCCGTGACAATCGATGGAGAAGATACACCATAAAAATTTATAACATCTATGGTAATGAAGTTATAGAAATCAAACGGCTGTTCACGTTATGTTTGAACAGTATCAAAGTTTGGGCTCCGCCTGGTCACTTCGTCGGTTCTGTAAAGGAAAAGTTCTGTAATAAATACCACGTTCGGAATTTCAGTGGCGTCCGAACGTTAAATATAAGACCAGAATCTAGATTTACTCTGGGATTATACAATATTCGTTACATTTGCGGCGTACTACCTATTGGAATAATCAGGAAATATAATTGCCCCATTGAAGCTCTTGATGTTAAAGCTTTCGGGATCTCATTCCCTGAACAATTAGACGTAAAAGACAAAGCTGTGCTTCTAGGAGCTTGCTTTATGATTGGTACCTCGAAATATTAAATATTTATCCTAATTATTGCATTTTTATTATCTGTAACAGCTAACGCCTTCTTATTTTGTTACACGGGTTTACGCTTCATGGAGCGTACCGGAATAAATGACATAAAAACATTGTATCTGCCTGAATTTTTTCCCGCGAGGGTTACGTTACGTATCAAACCTTTTCTTCCACTAGCAAACGATAGCAGTGCTAGTATCAATAATAACATATTAACAAACGAAAAACTGCTACACTCATCTATTTATAAAGGGTAATCCGATTCAGAGTTTATTTAAACAAAAATAATTTGGCCTTCATTACAATTATTTTAGTTTCATGTACTACTACACTACTACTAGCGCATTCTATTATCAAATTGGCGAACTTGTAACAAAACATTTGCTATTCGCTACTAGGTGACGCCTATTTCGACCTTGTTCTCTATTTGTCACTAGCTGTCGACCATTCTAGAGTGTTCTCGTAATCGAAATTTCGAGTATTATCAAGAATGTACCTTGAGCTGATATGAACGTATAAAAGCGAAGCGCGCGGTTCGCATCAGCGTTATTATTCAACTGAAATAAAGCGAAGTCACCGCGAATACTATTACAGAGATGGCGTTATTACCATATTTATTAGATGAATTGCGTCCTCAACGGTTACAAGACCAGCTTTTCGACATATTACCAGAGGATATTTCACTTCATGATTTAATTGAAAAGTCGACGAACTCTGCTCGTAGATATTTACGTCCATGGAGAAGTCTGGCTGCTGCCACTCGTGATGTCGGCTCCACCATTAAATTCGACAAGGACAAGTTTCAAGTGAACCTGGACGTGCAGCACTTCGAGCCGGATGAGATCTCGGTGAAAACGTCAGATGGTTTTGTAATTATCGAGGGTGAGCACGAGGAGAGGAAGGACGCACACGGCTTCGTCACGCGACGCTTCAAACGGCGCTACGCTCTTCCTGAGGGCTGCAACCCCGAGGCGGTGGAATCCAAACTATCTTCTGATGGAGTGCTGACGGTGACCGCCCCTAAAGCATCTGCGAATGAGAAAGACGAGCGAACAGTTCCCGTCATACACACAGGTCCTGTCAGAAGACAACCGCGCGATGAAAATGAATTAACCAACGGAGAAGATCAACACAATGATAAACCTCCAGAGACAAAACGGAGAAAGTGAAAGATAAATTATATATTAGACAAAATAAGATTAATTTAACATTTTACGTATATGCACTTAAGTTATTATATTTTAAAATATAGTTATAAATTATTTACTTCTGAAGTTTTGTTTCATTTTATTACCTTTTTATTATTGCTTGTAGTGGCAATGGTGATAAGTGTTACTGCCGCCCAATGGACCTTTGCAATACCAAGGGTATAGTTAGCCCGTTGCCTACCAATACAAACCCCAAACCCACCCAGTTGGGCTTCCGGTTCTTTCACTCACTGAACGAAGTACAATAACACATTGCCATTACTCAGACGTCGATCTTCTGCGAGAGTTTGGTACTATCCCAGACGAACTGGCCCGCGGCTGTAGACAGAGAACTGTCAACAGCGACATTAGGACCATTAGAACTATATCATCATCATTCTCCTACTCTTATCCCAATTACTTGGGGTCGATACAATATGTACTCTTCACAGTACATATGTAAAAGTTATTGGCAATAGTTTTACGACCGGTCGCCTGCCAGACGTCAACACTCCTTGGGAATGTAATTGTTGACCAAACGGTATCAGATGGAGTTGACCGAGGTCGTTATAAGGCTCTTAGTCATATTTTACGGCATCCACGAGCAAAGTAAGGGTTGGTAGTATTCGTAGCCGCTACCACACAGCTCAACTAGAACTATAAATAAATGAAAGGTATATGTTATATACCTTTTTAAGCTCGCTTTATTCCTTACTAATAATATAAAAGCGATCATCATCATCATCATCTCAGCTCATACATGTCCCACTGTTGGGCTCGAGCCTCCTCCGTAATTTATTAATTTATTAATTTATTTGGGGAAAACAAACAGATACACATTCTTATTACTAAATAACAGAGTTGCATATATAAGACAAATGTGTAGCTCACTACGTAATCCACATATTATTATAAACTATGTTATTGCTAACTTGTCGAGTACAAGTAAAACTGATAATTTCTTTTTTAGTTTGAATTATGTTTAAGTTTTTCCATTACAGCTTTTCTAAAACTACTAACAGACATTGTAAATATATCCAAATCAATAAAATGTTCATTATAATTTCTGGTTATTCGGTGCAGTGGTGCGCGATCGCCAGCGTTTGTACGGGCAGTTGAAACAGCGAAAAGGGGACGACCACGCACCTCTCGCCTCAGTACGGTCCTAGGCACCAGATAAATTATAAATTACAGTCAGATTGGCTGCGTATTGGACAATAAATTTTGAGATCATCTGCATAAAGTAAGAATTGGGAGTGTTCAAAACAATTGCCAATATCATTAATAAACATAACGAACAAAAAAGGTCCCAAAATTGAGCCCTGTGGGACACCAGACGTAACGGTTATAAAGTCAGACTGATGACCTTTAATAACAACACGTTGTGTCCTGTTAGTTACATAAGAAGCGAACCAGCGAAGTAAATCGCCACGAATACCGTTATAGGCCAATTTACGAAGGAGTAGCTCATGATCCACCTTGTCGAAAGCTTTTTGAAAGTCCGTGTAAATAGTGTCCACCTGTACCTGTCGATCCATATTGTTAAATATATAGTTAGCAAATATGAGTAAATTTGTAACAGTAGATCTTTTCTTAACAAAACCGTGTTGCTGAGTTAGTATAGCATTATAGATTACTGGATATAATGCAGTGTGCACAAGTCTTTCAAAAAGCTTTGACAAGGAAGAGAGAATAGAGATTGGGCGATAATTTTCTACGTCGTGCTTGGAACCCGTTTTATGCACTGGTGTAATATTGGCTCGTTTCCATACTCCAGGGAAAGTGCCCTCTTTAATACACTTATTAAAGATAATATGTAAAGGTATACATATACTATCAGCAGTTTTTATAAGAAAATAAGGTGACAAACCATCAGGTCCAGGGCCTTTAGACGTGTCTAATGCTTTTAACGCTTTTAAAACTTGCTCAAGTGTAAAACTAAGTTGGCTAATAACAGCGCATTTATCTGTATGGTCGTTGGGAGGTGACCAGTTGTTTATTTTAAATGTAGAAGGTACATAAACGGACCGAAAGAAATCCAAGTATAGATCACATATTGTGCTTGGATTATTAGCACTATGTTTTTGTAAAACACAGAGGCTGGTATACCAGTATTTGATTTTCGATTAGAAACATAACTCCATAGGTTTTTTACATTTTGCTTTATATTACTTTCAACGCTATTAATATATATTTTATAGTTATTTTTACACTCAACTTGGAACTTACGTCGAAGATAAGAAAAATTTTCGTAATCTGACAAATTATTATATTTTTTCCATCTGATCCAGGCTTTACTTTTGTTATTATAAATCCGTATCATTGATTTAGAGAACCATATTGGGAATTTATTAGATTTGAGACGCGCAATAGGAGTATGATTTTTTACAGCTTTGTATATGATATTATAGAACACATTAACACTATGGTCAACTGATAGATTATTTAGTATGGAAGCCCAATCTTCATTATCTAATTCTTCATTTAATTTTTCATAATTTGCTTTATAGAAATTGAACTTCATTACTTTTGCTTGTGATACAATATTAACAACAGATTTGTGCAATATAGTAGCTGTGAAGGGCGGATGATAATCATCGACTGGTAGCAGTGTACATGAAGGTTTATTAATAATGCAGTCAGTATTGCTAATCAATAAGTCTAAGATACTGCCTTTGTAATTAACAACATTATTATACTGAAAAGCATTTAATAAAGCAGTAAAATCACTCATAATTTGGCATAGTATAGAATTGCCATTACAACACAATGCTCTAGTACTATCATTATTATGAGGCAGCCAGCTAATTTCCGGTATATTATAATCACCAAAAAAGTAAAACTTTTGTGGATTTAGATTGTCACATATTTTTTGTAGTTGATTAAAGTGAGTTAAATATATTTCCTGTGGAGACTTGGGAGGGATATACACTGCACTAATAATACATCGCTCATGGTTCATGTCCGGTAACTGTATAAGAACATGCTCAATATGAGCCGTAGTTGGTAGATTAGGTATAACTAGTGTTGAGCGTAGACATTTCAAAACAGCGATAAGTACCCCGCCACCCTCCTTTTTATTTGATCCTATGCGGTTGCGATCACATCTATAGATTACATAACGTTCATCTATAAGCTCTGAATCGAAAATTTGAGGAGTAAGCCATGTTTCCGTTAATATTATAATATCATAGCAATGTGTTTGTATATTCATTTTAAGAGTATTAAGTTTAGTACGAGTGCCTCTGCAATTTTGATAATAAATTATTAATTTATCCATTACAGAGAGAAAAAATGCTAATAAGTGTAAATAAGACGTCGTTCGTTAGTTTGTATAATATGAAAATACAACTTAGGCTATCGTTAGTGTAAACAGTAAATAAATTAAGGTTATATATTAAACGATTAAATCGCACAGTATATGGATTGTGATTCTGATACAATGAAGATAAACTTAATCTTAAATATTTGAAATATAATGGAATAGAAACGCTGACAAAACAAATTATACTATCATTATCAATTGAAATTATTATTTTAGGTAAATTTAAAAGTACAATAATATAGAATGAAATAAATTGAACTTTCAATATCTTTAAAAAAATAATGTAATAATTAAAATTGAATCTAATTATGGTTTGTGAGATCGATTCGTGGATTGATTTTAATAATATCCTCCATGGAACGTATAGCCATCGCTGGAGAATTGTCCTTCTCTCGTACCAAGACAGTGGCATGCTTGATCCATACATATTTGAAATTATTACTACGTGCTGCTTCGCGGGCGGCTCGAAATAAATGCTTATTTCTGAGCGTCAAATGTTCATTCATGTAAATGGTTTGAGGTGTACCAGAGATTCCAATCTGATCTGTTTTTATACCTTTAACCAGCTAGAATGCACTCAGTAGGTTATCTCTCAATATCCGCGAACCAAGCTTCAGAATAATGTTTTTGGGCTTTTTCCTGTCATTTTGTGCATGAGGAACACGATGAATCGCAACGATGTCATTCTGGTTCAATGGACATTTAATTTGAGAACAGATGGACTCGACAAGCATTAATAAGTTTTCAGTTCGTTTTTCAGGAACGTTACATATTTCAATATTAAGATGTCGAGCTTGTTGTTCCATTGCATCAATTTTTGCTTCTAACTTACGTACAATATCATTACAAAAAAACGTGTTTTCGGCCTGATTAGAGACAGAATCGATCCTTTTGCTTAAGTCTTCTTGCTGTTCATAATTATATTGAATAGAATTTTGTAAACAGGTAATATCCTTCACCAAACTGTTATGTTTCTCGTCTAAAGTAGATACGTGTCTTTCCAGTTTAACATGTTCCATTCGTAGAGAGTTTATTTCATTTTTTATATCGAGTGTCGTTTTAGTAACTGAGGCAAGATCGGACTTTATTGTCACTAAACTGTCGGTAAGCTTGGACATAGCGCAATCCAGATAACGTCGCATTTCGTCGTGTCTGTTGTTCATATCCTGCGTGAGAGTGTTGATGGCACACGTAATTTCAGACTCGGGTTGTTTCCTTTTTCTTTGCGTGACCTTTTCGCCAGTAACAGGCAGATTCGTTAAATTCGGCGAAGAGAAAGAAGTAGAAGGTGGTGAGCGTTGCATTATTCAAAATAAATATGTAAATATATTGTTTATAAGTTGAAGATGTAATTTATTCGACGAGGATCATCAATTTCTATACCAGTCACCTATTTCGCCTCGGGCAACTCGTGCATCGATGGCGCAACCGGCAAAGACACGGCTCAACCACGGGGCCGAATAGGTCGAGGTTTCAAATCTCGGTGAACTGCGAAGTGTCTTTTTCAAATTTATAAATTTGTAATATTCTTCAATGTATTAATTTGCAATTTATCTTTCGGTCACTCACCGACACAGTAAGGGACGACGCTATATGAAGTCCAAGATGGCGGCGACTGTATATGGGCACCCTCGAAAGAAAGTAAGAGAGGCACCGATTATAACACAGAAAACTGGTCAAATTTAAAATTCACAAAAATCTAATATTTAATTAAAATGATAACACAAGCACTCAACAAGGCAATACAAAAACGTAACGTAATGGAGTGAAATTGACCTACTATACCACGCTGGTCAGATGTGTTGGTATAGGGTTTTGTTTCGAGGTTTCCTTCTCTCGCATAGATGTTATATACGTTTTATATCCCTTGTCGCTTACGATCACCCACGGCTAAGATAGAGGCTAAGGTGGTGAATCTCCGTCACTACACGGATAAAAGCGATCACGAGTTCAAATTACTGAAATGTAGCATTTAATATGCTTGATTCTTTATAAAAACCTAATTACGAGGGAAAAAGACGAAAAATATAATACGATCTCCTTAAAGACGAAAAATATAATACGATGCGAGAATTGAATGTCCTATAATAGTTCACGGTGGTGTAAGTGGCAGCACGATTGGAACAGATCTCCAATAGGTGTGGGTTCGAATCCCACTTGTGACAATCATTTTTCGCACGATCACGAGTTTATTACGCTTACACACCTTATGTCTAGAACTAGAGCCTGCTCATATAAAATTAAGCAGTGTGTTGTTTGCGTGTATGAAAATATTGTCTTTGTACATTTTTTTATCTCGTAATTCTTTACGTCCTTGTGGTGGCGGAGTAAGAACCACCCCTTTCTTATCCGAGGGTAATCGTGAGAGACGATTAAGGGAAATGCATATCACATCTATGCAAGAGAAGGAAATCCCAAAACAAAACCAGGCCACCACAACACTTTTGACCAGCGGCAGCGTGGTGTAGTAGGATAATTTCCGTTCCGTTCGAAGGAGACTTATAAAGATGGATAGACTAGTACAGAGATAACAAAAGTAAGTATTCATAAACTTCATCATTTCAGCTCATATACATCCCACTGCCGTAATGGGAGGGAAATTAACCTACTATACCACGCTGGTCAAACGGGTTGGTAAATGGTTATTTTCGAATTTTCCTTCTCTTGCATAGATGTTATATACATTTTATATCCCATAGTCGTCTCTTACGATCACCCACGGATAAGATAGGGGGTGGTGAATTGTATTCTTACTAACCACACGGAAAGAATTTTAGTATTGGACGATCCATTTATCGAGGAAAGCTAACGCCTGTATAACATCACGCTTTGACCAATAGACGCGGCGAATGTTGTAAAAAGTGGGGGAAATTTATTAATTTTGAGCGTTCCCGTTGCAAGTGCTGCACTTTATAGTTGTCTACGACTCGCTCCCTCTCTCTCCAATTTACTATCTCTCTTATCTGACATAAACGAAGTGGTTCCCTAATGATTCACCAAAAAACTATTGACAAATGGTCATTCGACAAACAACGATTCACCAAATGATCATTTGGCAAACGATAAATTTGACAAAAGTATCATCTTACAAAAACTTACTTAGCAAATGTTCCATTAGCAAACACTACACTTGTTAAATGTGTTAAGTATTAAGATGTCATTTAACAAAAAGTTATTTCTACCCTCATATCGCCGTGACAGTCAGTTGTTAGTTATTTTTATTGCAAAATGGGTGATAAGGTTGTATGCGAAGTGTTTAAATCTAAGAGGGAGAAATGCCCAAAAGTCGCTTCTGGCTCGTCGTCGTTTGGGGTTAAAGTTTTAATCTAACCCAACCTAATAAAATAAATATATATCCAAAGATGAACGGGTTAATAAGTAATTATTTTCCAAATAATGTATAATATCAGTTTTTTTTATTAGTTTTATCTGATAACTCAGTTGCTAAATGTTCGTTTTGTAAAGTAATCATTTATCAAATGTAAATGTAAGTGTTGATCATTTGGCAAAATGAAACATTTGTAAATCAGTGATCAGTAGTAAAATGATCAATAGGCGAATCCATTGTTTTGGCAAACGTTGTTTGTCAAGTGTAATTTTGCCAAATGACTTTTGGTCAAACAGCCGGACCCTAAACGAAGTTGTACAGGCCAACTAATAAAAATAATATTTTTTTTTATTCAACCAACGCATTTATAATTAATACAAATTAAAGATCTCATTTGAGATTGGAGGACGGAGGAGCTTCAGACAAATCTCACAAGATCTCTCCAAGATTCAAAAAGCCTCAAAAACACTCAAATAATTGATTGACGCCCCTTAGACTAACAGCCGGGTTGAGAGCTCTCAGCGCTCACCCATAGTTCGGGTTAAATATAAACACGGGTGACAGCCATCTGCGGCTAACAGCTAAAAGACAGACACGTAAAAAAAAAGAAGAAAAAAAGCCTTAGACTAACAGTCACTCTCGATGTGATGTCATGAGAACACGATTTCAATTTGTGTATCCAACTAATCCAACTTAGTTGTAAGCTACGCTGCCGCTGCTAGCATTTGCCTACCTGTAATGATAAATAGAGGCACTCGTTCTTGATAGTACCAGACTCTTGCACAAAATCAGCATCTGAACAGAAACGATTTGCTGCTGCACTTCGTCAGGTGGACGAGAGAGTTGTATTGCCAAACCTATCACTTTGGTAACCCACTCACCAGGTTAAAAAAAGAAAGAAAGTAAGAAAGAAACATTTTATTTTATGTCACACATTAATTTAGAATACAGTGAAAGAAGTTTATATTAGCTAAAAACATATGATTCGAAAAAGCGCAAGGCCAAAATCTGGTGCCTCTCTTAGCTTATGGTCCAGTAAACAGGATACGCTGAAATACTATATTATCTTTTAATCTACCCATTATGTTCTGTATCTGATGAAAATTTTAGCTACATTGCAGGTAGGCTCGAGAGAGTCGGGACCCTAAATCTATATAGGCATTGACCTGGTTGTACCCTAGTATTGCAGAGCCATAAGCGGCAGTAAACACTTACCATCAGGTGCTACCTGCTCGTCTAAAGGCAATAAAAAAAGGGACTAATAACCAATACAATTCAAAAAATATTTATAAAAAAATTATACATTAAAATCATAATACGAATTAATGAAACAAATACTGAAAATCGGTACATAAGATTAGTAGCATACAAATAATGTACTTAAATTTCGAAGTTTAAATGGATACCTTGTTTAAATTGTAACAAGTTCTTCGTAAGCCTTTATAAGAACGTTAATAAATCTTAAAACAGATGGACTTGTTTTAAACAAATCTTGAATGAACTCTCTTGGTTCACAATCGACCATATCGCGCAATAGTTTATATATAAAAGTACCACTGATTGTCAAATGATATTTCGTAGGCATATACGGAGTACCACACAATGTATTCAGATAATTCATATGAAGTAAACAATACTGAAATTCAACCAACGGTTTTAAAACATCGCTATCGTATATATCCTTCGCTTCATTTGAATTGCAAATAAAATACTTTTTCGTAATATACCTAGCTTCGTCGAGATCATAATCACTTATATCATGTCTTTGACATCGTCTGTAATTAGATTTATCATAGCCTAATAACATATGGACAGATAATACGTACGAGACAATTATACAGTAAACTTCTTTTAATACGATTATTTCGCAAGAAAACTTTTTACGTTGAAAGTAAGCAATAGCTATGAACAACATTCTCGCATCATCTGGTACATCTATTGTATCAATATTTATATTATACATATTCAAAAATATTTCAAATAACTCTAAATTTTTTATATTTGTCCATCCGTTTTCAAATACAGTGTTACTGCATTCGTACTTTGATTTGTTAATAGTCTTATCTGTCGTGTTTACTTTTATATAATTGTTTGTGTCTTGATATACACAAATGTCCGTCTCTTTGAAATTTGTTAGTAGATTGTATGCATATTTTATTATATCCATTGATAACATAATGCTGTCTGGAGATTCTTTCTTCTCGGTAGCACTAGAACCTAGGATGAATTTATGTTTATACAAATTTATGTAAGGTATTGCTATTCTTTGCATCGCCACACCTTTTTCAAACCAGAACGGATCTTTAGAAGATATTGGCAGTTTGTATATATTATGTAGATATTCTGCGACAACGCTGTTATTTTCCTTATTCATGTTTTCTAATATTTGATCTATATGATTAGAACATTTTTTAACATCATCTTCATTTGAAAGAAATTCATTGATGCTATTCATAGCTACATCTTCATTATGTTCTGATAGCCATTTTAATAGGTATTTGTACTGCAAATAACTGTTATCATTATAAACATCCCACGTCTTGAATAGATCATGAAAATAACTATGCGGAAACACTTGAATATCGTTTAAAACTGCAAATATCGCAGCTTTTCTGTTTGTTAGCGAATAAAATGCGAGAAAATCATTCAATTCATATCGTTTGCAAAGTATATAGTCGTTAGGATCTGAATATTTTAGACTTCCTAATAGTATAAATGGTACCCGTCTAAAATAATAATCCACGCTCATACCTAACACCGGACAACCTAACATCTCAGCTAGTGCTACACAGTCGTCTATACTCTCCGCAATACAAGTTGAATAAGGTACACCTACTTCTTCCAATACCTGCAGGCAAACTTCTCTTAAGAATACGGGAGGCACATATTTATGATTAGTTTCAAAATCGAAATTAGTGCTTTTCAATTTCGTTATTTTATCGGTTACATCTGTATCGCCACCTTTGAAAACGAATAAGCATTTAATTCCTGATTTTCTAAACATGTTTAATGGTTTTCTTAGTATTATTCTAGCATATTCTTTAGCTTCGATGCCAAATTCATAATTTAATTTAGCCTCCTCGTAAATATTATAGAAGAATTGATGTCCGTCAATAACTAGATGTGAGTTTGTTAAAATTTCATCATTCAACACCTCTTTCAAAAAAAATTTATGCAAATACAATATCCTCATCTTGCAATCTGTAACAAAATTCTAGATTAAATTATTATTGTTTAATGATATGTATATATCTTATCTGTGTTGAGTAAGAATACAATTTACCACCCCCTATCTTACCCGTGGGTAATCGTAAGAGACGACTAAGGGATATAAAACACATATAACATCTATGCTAGAAAAGGAAAACTCGATACAAAACCCTATACCAACACGTCTGACCAGCGCGGTATAGTAGTTTACTTTCCCTCCCATTACGGAAGAGGCCCGAGCCCAACAGTGGGACATATATGGACTGTGATGATGATGATGAATGATATTCTAATGTTTACGCGAGTATTACATATTTGAAATAAAACTATTTTTACGGATTCTATCGCGTTTGTATTTGATTTTTAATTGCCCCGACCTTTCCAACACTTTACAGTGTTCATAGCCGCGGTAGGATTAAGGTGTCTCACGTCCAATAAGTCATTGTTATTACCTCTGTAATAACCTTCTTTTTTTTTTATCGCTGTGGAAACGCATTTGCGCGCTAACCTCCGCCGCTGACAGACGAGGGGGTGTGTGGGACTCACCGGCCAGCTGGAATTCGACCGGAATACCCACTAAAACCACAGCGGCCCTTCCGCGCTTTTACGGGGAGCCGGAGAGATCGTCTACTGACATTTGATCCCCGGCAACCTCTGTAATAACCTAACTTACCTCTGTAATAGCCATCATTTCTCTTTTTCACAATAGGATAGAAATTGATCAATTGTATTACGCCGGTTAGAAGTGTTGGTTTAGGCTTTTATTTTGAGTTCTCCCTATTTTGATGCAATGTTGTATGAGTATTTTATCTGTTAGTTGTCCTTTACAACACCCACGGGTGAGATAAAGGGTGATAAATTGTATTGTTACTCCGTCACCACACAGAATTCAGATTTAATTAACTGTTGTTATTGTATTATAATAACAAATATATTCTCCTATACACTGAATTAATATGTTAGAGAAATGTTTATACATGTGGGCGTCTATATACTACGTGAGCCTCAAATTTACGTTCAATGAGATATCGTGAGATTTATCTTAACCCCTTTTACCCATTTACCCCTTTCCTAATCTCTCGTGAGATCTCTGTTTTATCATTTTTAAGACTAGTATTACAAATAATATTGTTTCAATTCATCTGAATTTCTTCCATTTTTATTACACTACTTTCTTTTTGCCCGAAAAAATTGCGTTATTTGCGCAAACAACCTCTCTATTCCACGAAAGATTTAGTGAGATTCGGTTTGACCGCCTCCCCCATGATCAACTCACGTAATTTATGCACGCCCCCACAAGACATGTATGTTTATTTATGATTTATTTTTTATTATCATCATCATTCATCATTTCAGCTCATATATGTCCCACTGTTGGACTCGGGCCTCCTTCATAATGGCAGGGAAATTAACCTATTATACCACGCTGGTCAGACGTGTGACGTGTTGGCATAGGCTTGTATTTCGAATTTTTCTTTTCTCGCAAATAGATGTTATATACGTTTAGTACCCTTAGTCGTCTTTTACGATCACCCACGGGTAAGATAGGACGTGGTGAATTATATTCTTACTCCGTCACCACACGGAGCAGAATAGAGATTTTTTATTATCACTAGCATTGAATAATTTTTTCTTTATATTTTTTTTATTGCTTATGGTGGCAAACGAGCTAGCAGCACACCTGATGGTAAGTGTCACAACCGCTCATGGACCTTTGCTATAACCAAGGCTAAACGGCAAACCCCAAACCCACCCAGTTGGGCTTCCGGCTCTCTCGCTCATCGAACGAAACGCAATAGCACATTTCCATTACTCAGACGTCGATCTTCTGCGTGAGTGTGGTACTACCCCGGACGGACCGGCCCGCAGCTGTAGACCGAGAACTGTCAACAGCGTGGTCTTACCACTAACAACATTAAATTCATTTCTATAACGATAGTTGTATGGAAGATACTAGGTGGACGAGACATGTCCTAGAATGGAAAGGACCCGAGGGGAAAAGACAACGGGGAAGACCAATAAGAAGATGGCTTAATGACATCAAAAATATAACGGGAGATAAATGGCAGACAAAGGCGAGTAACAGAGATCTTTGGAATGATATGGTGAAGGCCTTTACCCTACAGAGGGGTTCTCATTAAAGGTGACATAATACATACATATATATAAATATATGTATATCTAAAATTCTAATTATAATTTTATATTTTTTAATGTAAACTTTGTAAACCAAAACAGAATATAAAATTGTATAAATCACTAATATAATTTTATAATATAATTTATCACATTATTTATATTTATGCTGGGCTTTATTTGGCACAGAGGTTGAGCATTGCCATCCAACGTGGCAATGCTGCCAGCATTCTGGGCACGTTACCTACTGGCAGCGATTTATTTGAATAAGTATTTAATTTGTTTTATTTTTTTTTTCTCTTTAATAAACAATTTAATTAGCCTTTTATATTCATAATTACTTAATTTAGACTTAATTTAAATTTAATGAATTCTATTTTATGTCGAATATATAAATATAATAAAGTGCACATTTATCACATTGTAAAATTTGCATGTAAAATGAGAAATAATAAAAGGCTTGTTTATTTATTTATTTATTATTAGTTGTATGTTATCATCCTGTTCTTATACCAATTCTTTTTTTTTTATAGCCACTACTACGGTACTACCCTTTTTTTTTTTTTATTGGTGGGCTATGGATGCGTCTCGCCCCGCCAAATCGGTCCGGGGTGACGGAAAAGGCGGCGCGTGACCCCATAGACCCACCGTAAAACCTTCTCTCTTCGCCGTGCGAGCGGACCACCGGTACTCGATTTTAACTTCGGTGGCCTCTACGGTACTACCCTGCACTAAAGAAATAATAATAAATAACATAACGGGGATTATACAAACGCAATTAACGCCAATTGAAAGCTACATATATCAGCGAGTAACATAAACTAAATTTTATCTTCGTAATCCCACGGGTTATTAGCAATAGTTTTATAACCGCCCGTCTGCTGGACACCAACTCTCCTTGGAAATGTAATTGTTGACCAAACGGCATCAGATGGAGTTAGTCCAGGTCGATATAAAGCTCTTAGTCATCTTTTACGACATCCACGAGCAAAGTATGAGTTGGTGGAATTCGTAGCCGCATTATCTTAATGGCGCGAGTTTTACTAGGCATAATTACATACAAAAAAATATATAAAAGATATGTATTAAAAGGAGTATTGAAAATACTGCAGCAAAAGCATATAATTAAAATCTAAAATGACGGTTTTTATCTATATTTTTTTTGTAGAATAAATTTTCGTTACAATATTTTAAGATTTATTTTATTTTAATTACAACTAAAATATTCTACAACAAGCTCTTCAAAGATATTGTTTTTTCTTTTTGAGAAATGTCTAATAAGTTTTTATTTTAAATTTTTCATTTTATCAGCGGGTTTTTATCGGGTTTAGTGTCTAGTCACGGGGGGAACTGACCTCTATTCCCGTGACCATGTACGCTGTAAAATATTCGAAACGTCATAAAATTAAAAATCAAATACAAACGCGATAAATTTTTGATAAAAACATTAGATATTCTATCATTCATTTTAATAAACATTGAACACCATTCCTACCTATGATTTTCGTTACGAATAAAAGATTATGTAATAAAAATATAAAAACTCACTTAATGTATAAAGCAGTTGTGTTTTTTCCTGACACAAAGGACATGCAAATACAAGTCTGCACAATACAAGGTCGGGAACACGAATGAAGTCAGTAAAGGATGAAAACAATCACACTCGGCAGGTATGTGTAATATGAATGAATGGACAGTGAACTAATTGAACGATATACAATGTTAGTAGCATTGTTTTATGTACCATAAAAGTCCCCAACATCCAATTCCAGTATAAAACAAAAAAATAATGATCAAGGAACAATGATTCACACTTGCACAGGATACTATATTATTAAAAAAAAAATAATAGGTATGTTACACATATCAAAATAGCGCGTTAAATAGCATATTATAGTTATATTACTTCATTTTATATGCGAAAGGTTATGTAACGACTAGAAGGGTAACGAAACGCGAGATATAGGTCGAGATTTGAAAACTTTTAAGACCCAAAACATGAATATGATATGCATATGACATCGAGAAAAGAAATCTCTAAATAAAACACTAGAAAAGAAAACTCTAAATAAAACACTAGAAAAGAAAACTCTAAATAAAATCTTACCCCATTTTTTTTTGTGGGGTGGCTACGGTCGTCGCGCTCCTCGCACCACTCTGTCCGGGGCGACAGAGGGGCGTAAGCACGCTCACCCATAACCCACCCGTGAACCTCGCCTTCGTCATTGGACCGGCCACCGGAGGAGCGTGAACTTGTCGTCAGTGGCCGGCCCGACGGAATACCCCCCGAGGGGTACCCTCTTCTTGAGCGACATCCCCTCCCTCGGGGATGACGTCGGTCTTTTCCTCGCGGTCAGCCTCTCGGCGAGTGACGGACTAATTCCCCGGTCCAGTCACCCGCGGCCTCGGCTAGGGAAATAAAATCTTACCCCTGTGGTGACGGAGTAAGAATACAATTCATCACCCCCCTATCTTACCCGTGGGTGATCGTAAGAGACGACTAAGGGATATAAAACGCATAGAACATCTAAGCAAGAGAAGGAAAACTCGAAACAAATCCCTATACCAACACGTCCGACCAGTGTGGTATAGTAGGTCAATTTTCCTCCCATTATGGAGGAGGCTCGAGCCCAACAGTGGGACATATATGAGCTGAGATGATGATGATGATATTGATAATGGAAATCCTATACGACACTGACTGATCAAGGTGGTCTTATAGGTCAATTTTACTTCCACTGTGGATTTGACCTGAACCCAGCTGTGGGACATGAGTAAGCAGGGAAAAAGAAGAATTAATAATACATACAGCCTTCCACCAGTACCTAGATACGTCTAAAGTTCGACATATGCTTCAAAGGGGATTATACTTTAATCCCCCATGATTAATAATCAGGTTGGTGATCAAAGTTAAGTTGATAAGTTGCCCAGAGAAGTGCTACTGTCAATTCTATTCTTCTTCTTAGTGTACGATTCTATTGATATGTGTGAATATTAAAGTTGTTTTATTAATAAGGGTGTCTTCTCACCACCTTTTCCCTCGTTAAATAAAATCGTATTTAAATTTTAACTCTACATGACTAGGCTATGTTGCATCGATATTTCTCTTAATTTGCGCTTGGTTTTTTTTTTTTGCTCAGATTGGCAAACGAGGAAGCAGCACACCTGATGGTAAGTGTTACTGCCGCCCATAGACCTTTGCAATACCAAGGGCATAGCTAGGCTGCTACCTACCAATATAAATCCAAACCCACCCAGTTGAGCTTCCGGCTCTCTCACTCACCGAACGAAGCGCAATAGCACATCGCCATTACTCAGACGTCGATCTTCTGCGAGAATGTAGTACTACTTCGGACGGACCGGCCCGCGGCTAAAGACAGAAACCGTCAATAGCGGGGTTCTACCACTATTTTTTTTTTTAAATACTAACGTTTTTAAAAAAACAATAAATCACAAAATAACATTAAAACAGTGGCCTTTGTAAAAAACATACATTCATTCCATTCACTTATTATTATAATTATTTTTATAGACCCTAGAAAATATAAATAGTAATATAAAAATGAAATAGCTAATGTAATTTCACATATGAAAACAAGTAAGTTAAGTAGCAGTTATGCCCATGCCTTGAGGGAACGTTTATCACCGGGACTTCCCCGCTTTGTGATAACAAACATTATCTAAATATATATTTATATTTACATTCTATATCTGTTCGGATGAATCAAATTATTCAACTTAATAGCGAGCGCATTTTCAATAATAATGCGCTTTTGTTGTGTTCTTTACTTAATTGATTATTAATATGGCATTGCTGTATTATTTCTTAAAACTCGAGCCTCCATCTTATAAATTTTTAAAAACAAAAATATCTGGATGACCGAGTTTGCTCTCGGTATTTTCTTTTTATTGTGTTTTGAAGATTTACTTAAATATAATAAACATAGTAATCGGGTATTTATAAATAATAAACATAATTAATTAAATAATAATAAAAAAAAATCAAAAAGTAATAAAAAAGAGAGACAGGATCCGAACCGGCCTCGATTAGACTGCTCGATTATCGAATTGAGGTGTCTTAATGACAGCGCCAAAATTTGCCTCAATATTTTAATAGTTGTCAGCCAACGCAAAATTATTTTTTCCATTGCCTGAAAATATTGACAAAACAATAATTTCTATAAATGAAACTTAGCTAAATCGATTAGTCGTCCCCGGAACCCCCTGCAATAAAATATTTATCTTTTAAGTGAGAATACGTTTTTTCTCTTCTATTCAAAATTTTACGCCCAATTACAAATGGACGTAGATGACAGCACTGATGATTAAGGCGAAGTGTTATCCTTAAGGGGAAGTCTCAACAGTTGGTAAGGAATTAAAAAATCAATTTGTAAATCTATAATGTCTTTTGGGATCTCTTCGTCAATGGATGATGATGTGGATGGTATTTCAGAATGTTTTACTGATTTGACCGTTTTTGAGACTGGTTAACACTTCTCGGTAGCCACCACCTCAGCCAGAAGGCACGTGTAGCAATACATAACGCAGTGCTTGTCCCAACATTACTATATGGAAGCGAGAGTTGGGTATGCAGAAAAGAGTATGAAAGCAAAATTAATGCGGTCGAAATGCGATCTCTACGGAAAATCTGTGGAGTTAGGCTGACCGACCGCATTCGCAACGACGACGTAAGAGAGCGAGTAGGTATTTCATACCTACTCGCTCTCTTACGTCGTATTGAGAGAGAGTATTGGTGTAAAGATGCGAAAGGGAATGCTCCAATGGTTCGGACATGTGGAAAGAATGCCGAACGAACGTCTGGTTAAGAAATGCAACAATGCGAAAGTGGAAGGATGTAGGTACTGGATGTAGGAGACCAAGACTAACCTACTTAGACCAGATTAGTCACGTACTGAAAGAAGGTGGAGTCAAGAGTCTCCGAAACCGCGTGTATGAAGAGAATTAAGCGTGTATGAAGAGAATTATGAATGTTGAAGAAGCGAGTGAAGTGTGCAAGGATGGAGTTCTCTGGCACTCTGTTTTCTCTGCCTACCCTGCAAGGGATATGGCGTGATGATATGTATGTTTGTTAAAACTTCTTTCTAATATTTTTAGTTGGTTTGCTATCAAAACCAATGAATTAAGAAATAGCCAAGTCGGCTAGCTATTGTTTGAATTCTTCGATATTCTCAGCAGCATATCATTCAGCCCTATATCTTTGGGCCTAACACTTTTCTTTAACGGAACGTCCATATTTCACACAAGTATTCACTTTTCCGTGTGGCGTGGCGACGGAGTAAGAATACAATTCACTACCCCCTATCTTACCCGTGGGTATTGTAAAAGACGATTAAGGGATATAATATACATATGGCATCTGTGCATGAGAAGGAAAACTCGAAATAAAACCCTATAGCAACACGTCTGACCAGCGTTGTATAGTAGGTCTATTTCCCTTCCATTGTGAAGGAGGCCCGAGCCCAACAGTGGGACGTATGTGGGCTGCGATGATGATGATGATGATTCACTTAAAACGTTTACTAGAAAAATTACTGGTCGAGAGAAACTTCGGTCAGACAATAACAATGTTCAATACATTTGACGAGTACCTAATTGACTTTAAACAAAAAAAAACTAGGTTCATAAACAACCTACACTACACACTGGGGGGGCACACTTAAAACATTACTTATTTTTACTGACCGTCGCGCCGCCTACAGGTTGTTTGTACAAACTTAACGGCTGCCATTTTGTCCTGTATGTCAAACGTTTGACAACTGAGAATTATTATTTTTTGTTCCTAGCGTAGGTACTTATTGTCATCAATCTATTTACGGTTATTGGTGTACTTTCTGAAAATTATCTCAATTTTCATTGTTAAGCTGATATTATTATTGCTTCGTTATCAGCTGATATGTTTTTTTTTTATATTTCAGGGTAGCTTTCATAGTAAAAGAAAATTCTATATAATTACACATACACATGTAGATATGTATATATATATCACTTCAACTTTAGTTCACCGCGTAAACTCTGGGTAGCAGCACCTTCCATACATGCATATTTTATCATGGAGTTGCCACTCTTTTTCAGTTTAATAACTTTACTCTTTGACTACACATCATATATCATAAACACTCATTGGGAAATCCCCTCTGACGGCGTGGACTTCGGTAGTGTTGCCTACATTATTTAAGTTTGGTGTAAGTGGTATCTAAACGTTAAATTTCAGTTGTTAAGAGTGCTAACTGTAATAAAAACAGTAATAATAATTAAAAGTAGCCGGAAGTAGCTAAATTAATTTTTGAAGTTATGCTTCTTTTGTCGCGTTAGGGAAAAATTATGAGAGTAAATTTTTACGATGCGCGCGCATACCGTCACGAAAAACTGACACCCTGAAGTTGGCTATAGTCAATATTTTAGTTTTTTTGTGATATTTAAATAAACTCTATTTGGCTAGATAATGCTTTATAATAAAACTTTCAATGTATTAAATACCTTTTTCTATTATTAGTGTCGTTTTTTCTACAAACGTAGAATAAGGCGAATAATAAAATTTTTGAAATTTTGAAAAGTTACGTTCTATCGCATCTAGTGACTGTCACTAGATGCGATAGAACGTAACTTTTTTTATAACGGAAATGAATTATCACTTAAATTTTATGAATAGAGCTATTTACGGCATATTAATGTATTTAGTGGGTAATAATTAAGATATATAAATATTATTGGGCTGTTTATATATTTCTCTGTTCACTCGTTTCAAAGTTAATAATTGCGTATAATGAAACAGTTATGTCCTAAAGCATGTGTCAAAAGTAAAATAAATGGTTGGAACGAGTATAGTAGGGATTATAATACTATGTATGCTGTGTATAAAGTTAAAAAGTTCTACACGCCCATCGATATATATGTACTACGTACTAGATTTCGCGTTCCGAACACTTGCCTTGTTCGACTAAGCTGTACTGCAAAAATATTCTACATTTAAATGTCACACCATCTTTGATAATAGACTAAAGCCCGCAGATGTTCAATTACACTGGTTGGAGGTAAAAATGTGTGACTATACACAGACTTGACGTAGTGTCTAGAAAGTATTTTGATTATTTATATTCTTTTTTCCTTTAGTTTATGTTATCAGTTAATACTTATTTGTCAAAGATCAAACAGGTTGGTATAGGGTTCTGTTTCGAGTTTTCCTTCTCTTGATAGATGTTATATGCATATTATATCGTTTAGTCGCCTTTTCGATATCCACGACCAAGACAGGTAGTAATGAATTGTATTCTTATTCCGTCATCACACGGATATTCAAAACTATTGTCGTATGTTAAAGCAAAGTTTATATAAACTATACTACTACTAAACTATTATATAAATTATAAAATAAAATGAACTATTATATTAGTTCATTTTATTTTATAATTTACTATTATTTTTATTTATTTAACTACTTAATAATACACTTTGAAATAGAGTATGCTGTATGAGTTCTAATGAATCTTTGTAGGTACAAAAACTGTGTCACTTCTGCGGTGTAAAGTCTTACTAGTACCACGCTTTGTTACATAACGTTGAACGAAACGCGTAAGTGCGCATGAAATTCCTACATCTTACGACGTTTTGGCCGCGAGAAAATTACAACTATAAAGCGATCTAACGCTGTGTGCTTCAATGTTCGCGTTAGATTACCTATTTATTCTTTTAGCGCTGCAGCGGACTTTAGTTTAACTGTTATCAAAATGGAACAAAATATTTATTCGGGATAGCTTCTCTATACATATAACTCTAAGTACACGCCGAAGTAGGAAAATATTTGTTTATTATAGATTAGGTATTTATCATGTCGCCACGAA
The DNA here is from genome assembly GCA_905163515.2 of Lymantria monacha. NCBI lineage: Eukaryota > Metazoa > Arthropoda > Insecta > Lepidoptera > Erebidae > Lymantria > Lymantria monacha. The sequence goes on along the minus strand of LR991107.1, from coordinate 2,875,128 downwards.
TTATTTATATGTAAGTAGGTAATTAGGTATATAGTATGTAGTTATTTGAAATAAGAAATGATGTGTTGACAGAAATAAAAGATAAAATAGGTACTTATATTTTGGGGGGTTCTCTCTTTGCATACTTCACTCGCTTCCTCAACATTCATAATTCTCTTCATACACGCTCGCCGGTTTCGGAGACTCTTGACTCCACCTTCCTTCAATACATGACCGATCTGGTCTAGGTAGGTTAGTCTCGGTCTCCCCCGGTACCTACATCCTTCCACTTTCGCATTATATATCTTCTTAACCAGACGTTCGTTCGGCATTCTTTCCACATGTCCGAACCATCGGAGCATTCCCTTTCGCATCTTTACACCAATACTCTCTTACATACCTACTCGCTCTCTTACTCTCTCTGCCTAACCTGCAAGGGATATAGCGTGATGATATTTATGTATGTATTTTATGAGTATAAAATATTTTCTTGAACCATAGAATAAAAAAATGAAATAAGACATCACAAATAAATGATTAAATTGTATATTTCAAAATATACAATGGACATAAATTGGATCAGTCTCTTATTTCTTAAGTTATAATTATAAATTATAAACTATTATTAGGAACTATATTTCACTTTCTCCGTTTCTTCTCTGGAGGTTTATCATCATGTTGATCTTCTCCGTTGGTTAATTCATTTTCATCGCGCGGTTGTTTTCTGACAGGACCTGTGTGTGTGACGGGAACTGTTCGCTCGTCTTTGTCATTCGCGGATGCTTTAGGGGCGGTCACCGTCAGCACTCCATCAGAAGATAGCTTGGATTCCACCGCCTCGGGATTGCAGCCCTCAGGAAGAGCGTAGCGCCGTTTGAAGCGTCGTGTGACGAAGCCGTGCGCGTCCTTCCTCTCCTCGTGCTCACCCTCGATAATTACAAAACCATCTGACGTTTTCACCGAGATCTCATCCGGCTCGAAGTGCTGCACGTCCAGGTTTACTTGAAATTTGTCCTTGTCAAATTTAATGGTGGAGCCGACATCACGAGGGGCAGCAGCGAGACTCTTCCATGGGCGTAGATACTTGCGCACAGAAATTGTAGGCCGTTCCACTAAGTCCGTTAAGAAGTCATCTGGCGATAGAGCAAGCCCAAAGAGTTGATCTTGAAGCCTTCGAGGACGTAAATCATCGAATAAGTATGGTATAAGCGCCATATTTTTCAATACTGCTTCTGTCGAATTGTAAATACAGCTTAGGTTGCTTCTCTCTCGATTAAGTTCAGTTCAATACTGCCGCTAGCAGGCGCTCACTTCGTTTTTATACGCTTAGGAAAACCAAAGCGTAATTTCGAGAAAGATAAGCGAGAATTTTGTAGGACCATCGCGAAAAACATTCGCATAGCTAGACATCTAGTGGCAAGTAGCTAATTTTTACAATTTGTAAAACCTAAACTGTGCAAAAGATGGCGCTTATCAAGATAACCAAAAATATTAAGTAAAATTAGGATTAAATTATAATGCCTCAACTAGTACAAATGTTAACTATATTATTTAATTATTGATATAATCATTTATTAAAATACTCTTGCTTTCCTCCAATAAAATGAAATTTTAACCCCTATTTCATCATGCCTATTATTACTATTGGCCAGTAGATGGCGCTCATTTCTAGTAGCCATGTCGATGACCTTAGAAACTTCGGCAGCATAATGCCACATAGAAACACGATATGAATAAATAGATACCTACCAACACAGCTGATGAATCTACGAGTGCTAATCATGCTTGGCGCTTTACGGCCTTTATCAAAAACGAAAAAATACGCGGGAAGCGTTCTTTTTAACATTTTAAATCTTTAAGCATCTATTTAACTACTCAAAATACAGGTGTATTTATTAAAAATATCTACTGTATGAAGTTACCTAGTTTATATCTAGATACTTAGACCTACGCTACGATTAAAAAATTAATATTAAATTAAAATTAAATACCTCCCTATGTAAGTAGGCAGGTAAGTATATACACTATGTAGATGTATATTAAATAAGTACCAACTGACTAAAATATGTAAAATCATTCATTCTAGAATTAACCTAAAATATTAGACAACCACGTGTCGAAGCCGGTATTCGTCATCCATCGAACATAATGGAATGAAGTAAAATTAGGTAGGTATCTACTTCGACCTACATAATAGAAAGATTAAAGATAAGTATAGATATTTTCGAACACAGACCCTTTTAGTTAAATGCCTAACATGATACCTAATTAGCTCCTACCTATAGATTTAATGAAAAAACACCACATGCAAACTATAAATTGAAATCTAACCAAATGTTAAGATAATTAGCGCCTAATTCGTGTACTAAGAAAATGTACATTATTAATAATTTTAGATGTTTCTGGTATAAATAAAGACCAAGATAATTAAGTGGGAAGGACCTACAGGCTACGATCTAGCAGCAAATAAGAGAAAGCCTGTTGTATGTTAAATATTACTTGTATAAAAAATATTTTATGGCAAACTGCGAATAACACCTATCATTTAGGTAATGTCATGACAGAATTTACACTTTACAGGTTACTTAAAAAGACTGTTAAATAAATAATCAATACAGAAGTTTCAGTAATGTTGCCAGGTTTTAGCAATAAAATTGCAACATCTTATACTTAGATAGATATCTAACTAATTATATCTGATGTTTACACAAGTGTTTCGTAGTTATACAGATAAATAGGTATCTCGTTTCAAATACTTTTCAGAGTTATCAGTAATACAAGGAGTTTTACAAATCAATTAATCAAATATAATAATTAAAACGCAATAAAATCTGAAAAGAGAATTTTATATCATAATCTTATACCCAGTTTAATATAAGTACTGATTTCACTATTCTTACTTTCACCAGAAGACTCTTATTAGGTACTATTAATACAATAATAATATCATCCATTCTCCCATTGCTGGACTGTCCAGCGCTGGACATAGGAATCGCTACGAGAGTGGCACTTAGAATGATTCAGTACAATTTGCATCTATCGGTTTCCTGTGATTTAAGTAGCGTCAGAACACTTAATAGAAGGTGACTAATAAACTATACAGGTTCTCAACTCGGTTTGGTCTTTTACACCCTTTGTAAGAGACGTTTAAAAATGCTAGATTTATGACAAAAATTAATTTTGGTAATTAATTAGCCACGTACTTCTGTGGGGTTTATCCAGTACGATGAACATGTCTGCAATTATGCAGATGGTGAAATTTTGGAATCCAATACATCATATTACAGTCAATTAAATGTGAAGTTATTGTTTTTTACTTTATAAAGTAATAAATAAGTAGTTTTCTAATAACGATATAAATCACAATTTGTTTGTTACGGCTATTCTAGATTATTAGTGAATTTAAGACACGTGAGTCTGAAAATAATAATTTACAATAAATTGTACTAAAATTATTACCTGATATCCCTATCTCTTATAAAATACATACTAAATATGTTTGTCGGATGTTACTAGCGCTTATATCGGAGAGTAGGTAAACTACATACCGGAAATATATAGAATCTTCTAGTTGAAATATTAAACGCCGTAAAAAAGATATTTAAGTACATTACATTAATAAATTAAGGCCACAGTGTGTTTATTTTTGCTATATGCTTCATTAAATTAATTTTATATACGTAGTTTCATTTACAATTCATCTGTATTAAAATTGTTTTTAGAATATTCTCGAATGTTCTGGCAAGTTCCTAAGAAAATCATTTTAACGCTGCTAGCGCCACATCGTAGCCAATAGTGTAACTACCAAGAACTTGCAGAAACTATCAACATTTTAAGCTTTTTGTACTATTGTTAAAAATTTATTGTAGTAATTTTAACTTGCAATGATTTGCATTATTTTATTATTGCATCATATTTATTAAATTATTATTATTTTTTTATTAAATTGGTAATTAATTAGCAGCATTAAAATCTTATATTAATAAATAAGTAGTAAATATTTTGTGGAGGGGAATTGAATGGAATATTCTTACAATATGACTGATTTGACTGATCAAATGCTGTTTTGATCCAAATACCCAACCTGTATTGCTTTCATGAGTTGGTTTATTCTACCTGCAATTTATATCTGTTAAAAGTATATTAGTAAAATTATCAACTTATTTTCTTAGTGGAGGATATTTTATTAACGCCAACATAAAATAAACTGATAAAACATTCATAATAAAATTTTGTAATTGTATGTATTCTCATTCGTAATATTTCGTAGCGGTTTCTTAGTAAATTCGTTCTCAAGTTGAACAGGGTTCGTATCTTAAGTTGATCAGGGTAAAAGAAAATGGTTATAGTGGTAATAAACTACATTTATAATGTAACAGTACAATCTGCATTCTACAAATGTCATCAACGTTCATGAGTAGATTTTGATTCAACAGTGGATTAATTGCTGGGATGCAATATTGATTATGAAAATTAATGGTCAGAGTATCATTATACAATAATAAAAGTTGTCAAAATAATGTTAAAGATATTTGTAAAATAGATCATAAATTTATTGATCATGGTTTTAAAAATTGTAAGTATAACCAATGTGTCGAACCTCTGACGAGTAGCGCGCCAAATCTAGAAATTTCTATTCGGTCACAGATGTCGCCCACCCCTAAACGTATATAAGCGACTTGACATGTCGACCGGCGTCATTGTCAAAGATAAACTAAGAGTGAAGCGCGCGGCGATATTACGCTGTTATTTTACACGTGCATTGCAATCGGCGCCAGTTATAGTATTCCGTGCAATAAAAACCGTTATTAATTGATATAACTGAACTATTTATCAAGTGTAATTCAAAATGCCCGACGAAATGCAGACCGAAACTGCGGAGGTGGAGACCTTCGCCTTCCAGGCGGAGATCGCACAGCTCATGTCCCTGATCATCAACACATTCTACTCGAACAAAGAAATCTTCCTTCGAGAGCTGATCTCAAATTCTTCAGACGCCCTGGACAAAATCCGGTATGAGTCGCTTACAGATCCTTCTAAACTCGATAGTGGCAAGGAGCTATATATTAAAATTATTCCTAACAAGAGCGAAGGTACGTTGACTATCATTGATACTGGTGTGGGAATGACAAAGGCTGATCTGGTCAACAACCTCGGTACCATCGCTAAATCCGGTACAAAGGCGTTCATGGAGGCGCTGCAGGCAGGTGCAGACATCAGCATGATTGGTCAGTTTGGTGTAGGTTTCTACTCTTGCTACCTCGTGGCAGATCGCGTCACTGTTCACTCCAAGCATAACGATGACGAACAGTACATGTGGGAGTCATCAGCGGGCGGTTCATTCACCATCCGTGTAGACCACGGCGAGCCCCTTGGACGCGGTACTAAAATTGTACTCCATGTGAAGGAAGATCTGACCGAGTACCTTGAGGACCACAAAGTCAAGGAAATCGTGAAGAAGCACTCTCAATTCATTGGCTACCCAATCAAATTGGTTGTTGAGAAAGAACGTGAAAAGGAACTATCGGATGACGAAGCTGAGGAGGAGAAGGAAGATGAGAAATTGATTGAGGATGTCGGCGAGGACCTCGACGAAGATAAGAAGGACGGTAAGAAGAAAAAGAAGACCATCAAAGAGAAATACACCGAGGATGAAGAGCTTAATAAGACCAAGCCCATTTGGACACGTAATGCTGATGACATTACGCAAGAGGAATATGGCGATTTCTACAAATCTCTTACCAACGACTGGGAAGACCACCTTGCCGTGAAACATTTCTCAGTTGAAGGTCAACTGGAATTCAGAGCACTTTTGTTCGTGCCACGCCGTGCACCATTCGATTTATTCGAGAACAAGAAGCGTAAGAACAACATTAAACTGTATGTCCGCAGAGTGTTCATCATGGACAACTGTGAGGACCTTATTCCAGAATACCTGAACTTCATCAAGGGCGTGGTCGACAGTGAGGACCTGCCTCTCAACATCTCTCGTGAGATGCTCCAACAAAACAAGATTCTCAAAGTAATTAGGAAAAATTTAGTTAAGAAATGCTTAGAACTCTTTGAGGAGTTGGCTGAGGATAAAGAAAATTACAAGAAATTCTATGAACAGTTCAGCAAGAACTTGAAGCTAGCTATTCATGAAGACTCTCAGAATAGATCAAAATTGGCAGATCTCTTACGTTACCACACATCAGCATCTGGTGACGAGGCATGCTCTCTCAAAGAGTATGTATCCCGTATGAAGGAGAACCAGAAACACATTTATTACATCACTGGTGAAAATCGTGACCAGGTAGCTAACTCTTCCTTTGTAGAGAGAGTTAAGAAGCGTGGTTATGAAGTTGTGTACATGACTGAGCCCATTGATGAGTATGTAGTACAACAAATGAAAGAATATGATGGCAAAACCTTAGTTTCTGTCACAAAGGAAGGCCTTGAGCTTCCCGAGGATGAGGAAGAGATGAAGAAGCGTGAGGAAGACAAAGTTAAGTTTGAGGGTCTTTGTAAGGTCATGAAGAACATCCTTGACAACAAAGTTGAGAAGGTTGTAGTATCTAACAGACTGGTGGAGTCCCCCTGTTGCATTGTCACAGCTCAGTATGGTTGGTCTGCTAACATGGAACGTATCATGAAGGCACAGGCTCTCCGTGACACATCTACTATGGGCTACATGGCTGCCAAGAAGCACCTTGAGATCAACCCTGAGCATTCTATCATTGAGACTCTAAGACAGAAGGCTGAAGCTGATAAGAATGACAAAGCAGTTAAAGATCTGGTAATCTTATTGTATGAGACTGCTTTGCTATCTTCTGGTTTTGCTCTGGATGAGCCCCAGGTACATGCTTCGCGCATCTACCGCATGATCAAGCTTGGTCTTGGCATTGATGAGGATGAGCCTATTCAGGTTGAGGAGACTAGCGCTGGAGATGTTCCACCACTTGAGGGAGATGCAGATGAGGCATCGCGCATGGAGGAAGTAGATTAAATGTTAAAACCGCCTATTGTTTTACCAAGTTGTAATAGTGTAAGAATATGTTTATTCTCAGGATTAATTTTGTGCAACTGGTGTACAACCAAAGACTGATTTAGTTCAAATTCCGTTATTCAAAATAAATGGTAATTTTAAACAATTATTTCTGTTTCATTCCTATCCATTATTATAATAAAATTAATTATTATTATTTTACATTGTTGATAATAAGGATGATTAAATACCCTGGTTAAAATCCTGGGTTGAATTTAATTAAAAACTTCAAATTTTCATTTTCAATTATTAATTTTATTAAACTGTCTCTTAAAATGCAAAAAGTATAGTTTATATTAGTTTTTAGGCTGTAAATAGTGGTGTTTTATATTCAACATCCTGTGCCGAGTATAATGGGTTCGATTTCCACAGTAATGTGATATGCAAATGATTATAGGTAACCAAGGTAAAATTGTTGGTAACGCCTGAGATGGGGATTCTCGAATACTATGCATTGCTGGGCTCGAGTCATCATCACTGAAGAAGGTAAATGGATCTACCACGCTAGTCGGATGGGTTGGTATAGCGTTTTCTTTTCTTGCTACGGGGTTTTCTTATTGTTAGTAAAAATTTGATTCACTATGCATGTGTATTCGAATAAATAAATTAGTACACTTTGGAATAGGGGTTAAATTGTAAATGTTTATGAAAAACTGGAATGTGATATATGTATTTATTCAATAAAGTAAATTGTGGTATATAAAGGATTGTATCATCTTACGGGTTGAGAGCCCTCGGCGCTCACCCACAGTCCGGGTAAAGTTGTCATAGCCATCTGAGGCTAACAACTAAGACACACAAAAAAAATATAATCCAACAGTAGGTGAACGCTCAATAATACTGTGGCTAAAATGACATTTTGCTCGGTATTGCATGAGAAAATTGTAGAATATTCCAGTACCACTCGAACGTATATGACCTCTGTATTGATTATTCTGCGTCACTGAACCAATGAGGCGGCTAAATATGAAAACATAACTTAATCATTCAAACTGTATCGAAAATTTAATCTTTGAAACATCAAAAAACTTATTTAAACCGTGACCGTCGTATAAAATATCGACAACATCGGAATAATAGAACAAAAACGTGAATCCGTAAAATATACATATTTATATAATGACTTCTAATGTTTACGCGAGTATTACACATTTGAAATAAAACTACTTCTACGGATTCTATCGCGTTTGTATTTGATTTTTAATTTCCCGACGTTTCGAACACTTTACAGTGATCATGGTCACGGGAGGACAGTTCTACCGTGACCGATACAAACCCGATAGAATCCGTAAAAGTAGTTTTATTTCAAATACATATTTACAGTTTGGAATACTATTAGGAGAGATAGGCGCCTAATAAAAAAATACGGCTTTTAGATTTCATAATATAGTTTGCTATATTATTTATCACAGGCGTTTTACTCTATAATGTTTGTTGTGGAAAATATAGTCGGTAACGTAAATTATAGGTAAGTACAGAAATAGTTGATAAAGTATAGTCGCTAAAGACTATATGGGCACATGAGGCCTGTTCTCAAGGCTTCCCACTCTAGCTGAGATCCCGAAAGTTCATGATACTTATCAACTAAATTAAATATATCTATAGCAGAAAACTCTTTTCGTTATTATACAAATTTCTTCTTATTTTCTCATTGAGACCAAAATTCTTGTGGGCTTAAGGGCACCGGTATGGCCTAAGGCGGCTATAAGTATAGCATTACTGCTTAGATTAATATTACTGAGTACAAAAAATAAACACAAACGGCAGTATTTCTTCCGGCCTAGCTGAACCCTTGTTATTGCAAAGGTGTTCGTTCCATAGACGGCAGTCATATTTACCACCAGGATTGCTGCTTAAACAAAAAAATAAATAAAAGATTTATTGCTTGCTTTTGGCAAACACCATAACTAACAAAAAAAAATATATAGTCTATCTTATTTTCACTTTTCCTGCCGGTTTTCCCAGTATCCTCATAGTGAATAACATACTGCGTGTACCTTTGTTATTAATAAGTAACATCTTAAGCTTCTATTATTCATTGAGGAGGCCATTGCGTAGATTGCAAATAAAGGACCTTAGTCATGACCATGAATTGCATGATTTTAATCTAGTGCTTCTCTAGTGACAAAGACGGTAGTTTTTATTAATTGTCAACAGATGGCATTGCCAGTAACGTGTAAAGATTTACCCCTTACATATGAAAAGCTGTTTAACTATGTAACAAAACTACCAAGTCTTTACAATTAAAACACTGTTTTTATTTAAACTAATTAATCACAGTGGAATACTGCTTGGTTAAGTTATTTTATAAAATTAGAATTTTTAACTCCAGTTGTGAATCCGTAGTCTCGAACGTGATCTGAAATTTGAGCAAAGTTTAAACAAATTACAATTTGTTAAAAAATGTTTTATTTAAATATATACAATGAGGGGCTTCTGTCATTATCATATATACAATGAGGGGCTTCTGTCATTATCATCATTACAAATTATATTCGCCCCACTATCACACATCACATCAGCTTTTTACGTAATAGGAGGACAATTGACTAGGGATGTAAGGTTCCTGGAAAAAATCGATTAAATAAAAATCGTTTTTTTTTATTTAATATTAATCGATTTACCAAAAATCGATTATAATCAAAATAATCGATTTTTACGAAAAAATCGATTTTTTTCTATTATTTAAAAATGTATATACTTTTCATATTCCAATAACAAACCTAAGAGATTCATATTAACAATTTATCAGATTAAAATCAAATAAAATTATATGAATAAAAAATCAACCAATTCAAATCTAAAAATTCATCAAAGCGAATATTCCTTTAAATTTTCAAAGTAAGCATTCCGTTAAATTTCAAAATAAGCAAACCAAAAGTAATTATTGACACATTTTTATTATCATAAAAAGGAAATGATGAGCATCCTAACAAAATAACCTTATTGTCTCAAAAACTAAAATATAAATCACAACAAAAAAATGCCATAAATGTCCAGTACTATTTTACATTTAGGCCTACGTCTAGCAGTGGATGGTAATAGCCTGATTTGATGATTATTTTTAGGGAGGCATAGTTCGGAGCGTGTAGGGGGGCATAGTCCGGAGCGTGCACGTCGCGTCCCCTGCCAGTCTAGATAGACTTCAATCCGGCTCATATGCGTGTACCGCAGTGCGGGTTAGGGTGTCCCCCGGAGGCGACGCGTACCGACCCGCCCCCGTCGGTACGAAAATTGGCAGATGCGGCGATGGGGGCCACCACCCATTACGCCTTGCCCAGTCAAGCGAGTTGAGGAGAGCAGAGTGCCGGGTGGGTACGTGGAATGTAAGAGGTTGTGTGGAAGTTAAGTTGCACGAGCTGATAACCATCATGGCGGACAAACAGCTAGACGTGCTCTGTGTAACAAAGACCAAGAGAAGGGTCAGCGACGCCTGCGATCGTCCTGGTGGCGGGATGGCCCTGTGGTCTGGTGTACCACAGAGCGATCGAGCCAGCATGGGGGTAGGAGTGCTGTTGTCCTCTCGCTTGGCCTCAGGTGTGAAGGATTACGGAATTTATGATCCCGGACTTCTTTGGGTCCGTATAAAACTAGGTGTCACCTTTCACGATTGTAGCATATGCTCCCGTAGGATCCTCGGTCGCATCAGACCTAGAGAAGTTTTGGGATAATGTTAGGGAAGTTCTGGATATGGCAGAAACCAGTGAACGCGTGCTTGTATGCGGAGATTTGAACGGATGGATGGGGACCAAGCGTCTCGACTATGAGGACGTACTTGGTCCATTTGGTGATAAGAGAGTGAATGACGCAGGTAGGCTCATAGCGGATGTATGCAAGGAGAGAAACCTTATTGTGTCAAAAACATTTTTCCAACATAAGGACATTCATATGTATACATGGAGAAGGAATGAACAGAAAAGTATAATAGATTTAATTTTGGTAGACAGCCGCCTCCGAAGCAAAATATTGGACGCAAGAGCCTACAGGGGCCCCACAGTCGATACGGACCACTATCTTGTTATTGCGAGATTTAGTGGTCTGTTCAGAAAGAGGGGGCACTGGCGAGAGCGTGTCCACTTCGGAGGGCTTGAAAGAATAAAGATTGAAAGTTTGCAAGAAGAATGTGTAAGAGAAAAGTATGCAGAGGGTGTCCGAGAATGGCTGACGATGGCAAGCCAGCCACAATCGGACATAGAAGAATGCTGGCGAATATTGAAAGAGAGTATGGTAGATACAGAAGTATGTGGAAGCTCAAAGAAGCACAGAAAAACAAATGGTGATGCTTGGTGGGATGCGGCAGTGGCAGCTTCCGTAGAGCAAAAGAAGAAAGCGTGGCTGGACTATGTCTAAATTACTGAAATTTAGCATTTAATATGCTTAATTATTTATAAATGGACTATGTCTGTTCTTTGAATCTGAATGAAAGTATGACTGAACAGAAAAAAGAAATATATCAGCAATGTAAGAATGACACCAAGGCCATAGTGAAAGAGAAACGTGATAGAACAAATATGAGTGCAGAAGATAGGCTGGCTAAAAAGTTCGAGGGTAACACCAAACTCTTTTAGAGAGAGGTGAAGAGGTCTCGGGGTGGTTGGTCAGCCCTCAGAATGAATAAAATAAGGTCTAAACGTGGAGACATTCTTACACAAATACAAGACGTGTTAAGCCGATGGAGTGAATATTTTGGCGATATGTATGCGGATACTCGGGTTGGCGCCAGTGTTGCATGTGGTCTAGTAGATCAACATTCGGCACCGGCGTCCTCCGATGGCATCAGTATGGATGAAGTTGAATGGGCGATAAGAAGTTTGAAAAATGGTAAGGCAGCGGGCATTGATATGGTGTCTGCCGAGATGATCAAGCTTGGCAGCTCCTGTGTCTAGGAGGCGTTCCTGTTGTTCCTCAATTTATGTTGGAGCTCGGAAATGGTTCCCAGGAACTGGAATAGCGCAGTCATCGTGCCTTTGTTTAGAAACAAGGGTGCACGTTATGACTGCGCAAATTAGAGCCATAAACTTGACCACTATGGCAGCAAAAGTGTATGCTAAAATTATTGAAAGGAGAATGAGGATGAAGTCCGATGGTTTACTGTGTGAGGCACAAGGAGGATTCAGGAGTGGAAGGGGATGCATGGATCAAGTGTTATCTGTGCGCAACATTGTGGAGAAGCATCTGGCTCTAGGTCAGAGGGTTTTCTGCAGTTTTGTGGATCTGGACAGAACATTTGACACGGTTGCACGAAAGAAACTTTGGGACATTTTACCGGAATATGGTATTAACGGTAAACTGCTGCAGGCTGTGTAGTCCAGTTACATGGGCTGTAGAGTTTGTGTGCGGCTAGGTGATGGAATGCCGCCTTGATTTGACGTCAATATCGGCGTTAAGCAGGGGTGCGTTCTATCAGCCTGGCTGTTTATCATATATCTGGATAAATGTCTCCTAAGGTTGAACGATACGAATGTGGGACTCCAGATAGGCGACTCAGTTGTCACTGCTCTGCTCGATGCCGATGATGCAGTCCTGCTGGCGCAGTCAGTGACTGCCCTGCAGACCCTAGTCGACACAATGACAGAAGATTGTAAGAAAAGGGATCTACGCATGAATGTGAGTAAAACCAAAATAATGGTCTTTGAAAAAGATGAAGCCAGAACAGATGTAAGAGTACAATTAGGCAATGATGTACTAGAACAAGTGGATGAATTTGTATATCTTGGATGTGAATTTAGCCGAGATGGAAGGTACACCACTGGTATAGAGCGAAGAGTAAATGCGGGAAATAGAGTGAACGGAGCGTTGGGACAACTTCTCGGTAGCCATTACCTCAGCCAGAAGGCACGTGTAGCAATACATAACTTGCTTGTCCCAACATACTATATGGAAGCGAGAGTTGGGTATGCAAAAAAAAGTATGAAAGTAAAATTAATGCGGTCGAAATGCGATCTCTACGGAAAATCTGTGGAGTTAGGCTGATCGATCGCATTCGTAACGACGACGTAAGAGAGCGAATAGGTATGAAAGAGAGTATTGGTGTAAAGATGCGAAAGGGAATACTCCGATGGTTCGGGCATGTGGAAAGAATGCCGAACGAACGTCTGGTTAAGAAGATATACAATGCGAAAGTGGAAGGATGTAGGTACCGGGGGAGACCGAGACTAACCTACCTAGACCAGATTGGTCATGTACTGAAGGAAGGTGGAGTCAAGAGTCTCCGAAACCGGCGAGCGTGTATGAAGAGAATTATGAATGTTGAGGAAGCGAGTGAAGTATGCAAGGATAGAGTTCTCTGGCAGTCTGTTCTCTCTGCCTACCCTGCAAGGGACATGGCGTGATGGTATGTATGTATGCTGTTTTAAATTTGTAGTATTACTGCAAGTTTTTAGCTCTTTGGAACAGTACTTGCATATTGCTGTATGTTTCTTAATCGTAAAATATTTTCGCCAACCACTTTTAGGTGTTTTACTATTGGAAGACATTTTTATTGTTTACCAACAACTACATATATTATTATCATATCATATCATATTATCATATCATATATTATTATCTTAACTTGTAAATAATAACGGATTTACTTCGAGTTTTATTCATCCGTTCCATAAATGGCGCTTCTCATAAAAATCGATTAAAACGCATAATTTAAATAATCGATTTTTTAAAAATAGATTAATATTATTATAAAAATCGATTATAAAAAATCGATTATTAGAAAAAAATAATCGATTATTAGAAAAAAATAATCGATTAAAATAAAAATCGATTATTTTTTAACATCCCTACAATTGACCTTTTTCTAAAGAAGGCTGACGTTGCAGACGGCTGGTCATAAAACGAAAGCCAATAACTTTTGCAAAATGTACGATAGAAGCAGACTACACATTCGGTCGTCTTCAAGTAAGTAATTGGGATAGGATCAAGATGATTATGATGAGGAAGGTAATCTGACATGCAATACCACTCTGGTCAGATGAGTTAATATACTTTTATTTTCAGTTTTCCTTTTCTTGTATAGATTTGTATATTATACTTCCTTAGTCGTCTTTTACGACACCTACGGGCCAGAAAGAGGGTGGTGAATCGTATCCATTAATTATGTACCTATGTATATACCTTGCCGGGCGGGCCACCGAGGACAAAGATTGGGTACCAGTGCCGCGGTGGCCCGCTCGCACAGCGAAGAGAGGTGTTTGCAGGGTGGGTCCATGGAGTTGCGCGCCGCCTCTTTTGTCGCCCCGGATTGATTTGTCGGGGCACGACCACATACAATGTCCACCCCGCGGAAAAAAAAAAAAACAATACACTGCCATCTATTGGCCATTATAGACATTCTCCTGTCTTTGTTACGAATTTTGAGGGATTGGTACTCGTTCAATACTATATATCGAATTCAAAGAATACTTTTTAAATAACACTAACCTAATCTTTAATAAACGGTAGTTCTATACTATTATCAACAGAACATTACACATATAATCACAATGGGAATATAATACCTTCATAAGCTAACTTGAGGACGTTGTAATACTAGTTTAGACTCAAAACAACTAGTGATTAACAAAAAATATTTATCTACGTGGGAATCGAACCCATTCATTGACCTTAGTAAAGGAGATGGCAGGCACTACACTACCATAATACTCTCAGCAATCACAATTATATTGTGTGATTGCCATCTAGTGACCAATAGCAGTCAATTAAAATTATACCTATCATAACTAGATGGCGTGAAAAAGTTTTCATGACGTATTTTTTTAGTGTTTTGACTTTGTAAATAATTTGGATAACTACTTTGAAGTTCAAATGTGTTAATTAGCGATCAATAGTGTTAATAGGGTAAAAATAGAATTCATTTATTCATCACATCTTCCTTACGTGGGTGTCACGAAACACGAGTTCATTGAAACTTAACTAAGGGATCTAAACAGATAACATCACTGCCGACGATAGAAAACCTGAAATAAAACACTCGACAACCCTTCTTACCTACGTGGTATATAGATAAGGTTAATTTTACTCCCATTTGGTCCACACCAAGGTCGTGTATAAAACTATAAATAGCATACATAAGTATCCTTTGAAAGGAAGAAATTATTTATATGCATGTTTTTGCTTGTTTGCAAACTTACCCATGCCTAAACTTATATATGTATATTCAGGCGTAAAGTACCAATTGCAATGTTGACTAATTTTTTTATCGTTTGTTGTCGTCTCAGCTCACAAAAGTCTCACTATTGGGCTCCAGCATCCTCCACATTGATAAGGGAATTGACTTATTTATACCACGATGAACAGAGATCAGACGGGTTCCATACGAGTATTCATTCCTTGTTTGGCATTGATATTATTTGAAAGCACCTTAGTCTGTCTTTTACGATGCCTACGGATAAAATGTCCCATCCCCTCGCGGGCCTCGATGGTAAATTGTTGTCTTACTCCGTCACCACACGAATAATTTTATTTTATAAGCAAATAATTATAAAATCAAATCATAATTCCATATTTTGGGCAGACAAATACCCAATTGAATACAGTAACAGTACGTACTTAAATACTATCTCTATGATACTAACGAATAAATAAAATTGCCGTGTGGTGACGGAGTAAGAATACAATTCACCACCCCATATCTTACCCGTGGGTGATCGTAAGAGACGACTACGGGATATAAAACGCATATAACATCTATGCAAGAGAAGGAAAACTCGAAACAAAACCCTATACCAACACGCCTGACCAGCTCGGTATAGTAGGTTAATTTCCCTCCCATTACGAAGGAGGCCCGAGCCCAACAGTGGGACATTTATGGGCTGTAATGATGATGATGAATACTAATGAACCAGTATTTATTTCTCTCGTCAAAATCTTTGTCTGCCTTGTCGCTTGTAAACAATTCCATTTATACATTAAAGTTTCTTGGAACTGTTGCAGTTATTAAAAATGAAAGTAGGTAAGTACCTACAGAAGGTTCTCGATGTTACCTGAATATATTTGTGTGGGTCGTCGCGCATGCGCAATAAGAATATTCGATCGTTTCTTCGAGTTTCTAGAAAGTTTTGTATCATTAAAGTAGTTATACCTTAAATGTTGATTTTGTTAAATATGTTTTTAGAAATGTAAATAGTTTAGTTAGTGTTAGATATTATCTAATAAATGAAATTAAACCGGCGATCATGTTTTTGCCTTTATAGTAATTTGTGTACCATAGATATAGTCTGGCTGACTTTTATGCCAAGGGTGAAAAGAATATGGCCACCGAAGACAAAAATCGCGTACCGGTGGCCCGCTCGCACGGCGAAAAGAGGAGAGTTGCATGGTGGGTCTAAGGGGTCACGCGCCGCCTCTTCCGTCACCCCGGACCGACTTGGCAGGGCGAGAAAACGTCCATAGTCCAATGCAACAAAAAAAAAGGGTGAAAAGAATATACAATAAACATCAGCATCTTTTGGCGGGAATCTAAAACGTCATGTTGTGCTCTTGTATTATATTCGATATCTTAGTGTTTTAACGTGTTATATTAGATAATTTTTATGGTGTTTTATGTAATATGATGTGACAGAACAGCTGGGATGTAGTGAATATCATATAAAAGTGCTTTACAACGTTTTCGTTTTCCATCAAAATTCCTACAACATACCATTAACAGTGTCACCATAGCAGTGTTGATGGCGACAATTCGACTGACTGACAGACAATGACTAACTTGAAGAGATTAAGAACGTGAAGATAATTATAACTCGACACTGGCAAAAATGGCTCGTATAAGTAGCTGATTGCCAATACATAAAAAGAAGAAGAAGAAGAAGCTGCAACTTAACTTTGACATTGGCTTAAGTATAAACAGAGCCACAACAAAAAAAAAAAAAAAAAAAAGAAACATCAGCATTCTTATATTTTATTTTAATGAAAATATTCGATTGTCTGTACGAGTTTCTAGAAAAGATTTTGGTTTGGAAATCTTGCTAATTTATGTTATGTAATATCGTTGAATTTATTGAATATGATTCTGGAAATGTTATAATTCCATATTTAATAAATAAATAATCCTTTCTCCGTTTCTTTCAATCCTGACCTCAAGTAGGTAGCGACTTGGCTACAACCAAAATATTACTGTAGGTGTAGTCTATAAATGGCAATTACTAGATTAGGTATCTGGTAACTGCCATTCAAGCGATCAACTTTCTAGAAATTGATTGCGAGCTGTGAAGTTTTATCAGTGAGGTAAAATAGATGTACGACTGCAAATAAATGCTGGACGCATTCATTTTACTCGACTATTTTAATAATATTATTGTAATGTAGGATTTTAATCGGGCATTTCGGAATAGCACCGTAGGTACAATATGAGACAGTTGACCGCCATTACATCAGACGAATGACTTTTTTGGCGCCAACATTAGCTAAAAAAAAAGACATTTTCGAGAACATTTTAGTTGGACCCATAGATACGCGTGTTTCCTGATGTTTTCATTCGCTCTTAAAATAGATAATTAAAAATTTATAGTGCTAGCTGCCAGGTGTTATGAATTCGATTCCCAAGCACGAAAACGCACGCTTTGTGTATCTATAAATTGTACATACATACATACATATCATCACGCCATATCCCTTGCAGGGTAGGCAGAGAGAACAGAGTGCCAGAGAACTCTATCTCTGCATACTTCACTCGCTTCCTCAACATTCATAATTCTCTTCATACACGCTCGCCGGTTTCGGAGACTCTTGACTCCACCTTCCTTTAGTACATGACCGATCTGGTCTAGGTAGGTTAGTCTCGGTCTCCCTCGGTACCTACATCCTTCCACTTTCGCATTGTATATCTTCTTAACCAGACGTTCGTTCGGCATTCTTTCCACATGTCCGAACCATCGGAGCATGCCCTTTCGCATCTTTACATCAATACTCTCTTTCATACCTACTCGCTCTCTTAGGTCGTCGTTACGAATGCGGTCGGTCAGCCTAACTCCACAGATTTTCCGCAGAGATCGCATTTCGACCGCATTAATTTTACTTTCATACTCTTTTCTGCATACCCAACTCTCGCTTCCATACAGTAATGTTGGGACAAGCACTGCGTTATGTATTGCTACACGTGCCTTCTGGCTGAGGTGGTGGCTGCCGAGAAGTTGCCCGAACGCTCCGTTCACTCTATTTCCCGCATTCACTCTATATCAGTGGTGTACCTTCCATCTCGGCTAAATCCACATCCAAGATATACAAATTCATCCACTTGCTCTAGTATATCATTACCTATCGTTACTCTTACATCTGTAAATGTGTCTATAAATTTGTAATTCTGATTTTAAGTGTAATTTGTGTCTGTTAATTAATAAGTTTCTAAAGTCCCCCGCAGTACAAGGATTATTGCTTTAGTGCAGTTTGGAGTCTTTAAAAACCACAAATATGCGTCGTGACTATCGAACCCGAGATCTTTCCGGAACAATCTTTGAAACGGAATAAATTGGAATGACTCTCTTAGATGCCTTGCAAATAAGAATATGAACGGCCCCTAAACATGTATTCTAAGATTTCTAAGGTCTTTGAGTACCTACCATCTTACATTAGGTTATTGTAAAATATTGTGATCCAATTATAAAACATCAATATAGTCAATCATCTCGCTACAGAGTGACGTGTATGAAGAGAATTATGAATGTTGAGGAAGCGAGTGAAGTATGCAGAGATAGAGTTCTCTGGCACTCTGTTCTCTCTGCCTACCCTGCAAGGGATATGGCGTGATGATATGTATGTATGTATCTCGCTACAGATACGTCCCACTACGGGCTCTAGCCTCCACAGCCATAGGAGGAACATTGACTTTATACCTTACTTACTACCTTAAATATAGCGCATTGGCCAAATTCTCCTTCAATTACTAACCAACCAGCCACCCAGCCTACATGAAAAATAGCCAATGTTGTCAGAAAAAAAATTAACATCAATGTTTCCTAGTCTACTGCTGGACGTCTCTCCCACGAATGAAGGGAATAAGGGATGGTGCGGTAATTGCCTAGCTTATCAGGCTCGTTGGCGATTGCGATGCGATGAGGTGTAAGGTGTTATACGTTTCCCGGAAGAACTGCCGCTTATTCTTTTAGTGAGACAGACGATACGACCGCTCTCACGGAAAAGCAAAAAGGAGGCAACAATTATATATTTACCTTGTCACCAATACGCGGCAATTTTAAAATTAGGTCAGTAATAGGTTAGTAATAGGTAACTAGGAAGGTAAACCAATTAAAACCTAAACAAAATTCCTTGAAATCAATCGCCGTTATAGTATTCTCGAATGTTCACCACCATTCCGTTACTTTTGTTATATAATAATATTGTTACATTGATCGTAAGGGTAGAAACTCCTAGAAGCGTACTTACTTTCTGGGCTGTTCTACGTACACACTTACACAGCGTAAGACAAATTTATATTTACACACGGTGAACTTACTTATTACCAACAGTTTCATACAAAATTATAATATACGTGTCTCTAGTGGCGCCTTTATCAACTGCAAAGTTAAATGTGTTGTAAATACAATACGTACGTTTATACAAACAAACATACTATAAAATTTATAGATAAACTTGCATAAACGACATGCGTCACAATACGGCGATATTGCTTTCTCTCTCCTACGTACATTCGAATGCGTTTCTTTTTTTTCTTTTCTTCACCCCACATAGGGATTGGAATTGGCATCGTCTCATTTGCCAGTGTCAAGTTCTTAATGCGTTTCTTTCTGACAGTTTCTGATTCTGGAGTGTTCCATGGTATTGCCAGCTCTTGATAATAAACTTGCATGTGGCTATTTTTATTTAATTTAAAACTCGCTCTAAATATTAATGATTAGTATTGCAGAAGGCCTATATCCATCATCAAAATGATGATTAGAAAATGTGATTTATAATGTAATAGTTATATACTAATTAAGTAATATTAATTTTTTTTTTTTATAAATACCCGATACGAAACGAAAAATGATGTCACAAGCGGGGTTCGAACCCGCACCTATTGGGAATCCGGCCCAACCGTGCTGCCACTTACACCATAGTGAACTATTTTAGGACATGCAAATTTCGAATCATATTATATCTTACGTCTTCAAGGTGACGTATGCCATCTATCGGACAATGTTTACACATTGTATAGAGTGGCAGCACGGTTGGGCCGGATGCCCAATAGGTGCGGGTTCGAACCCCGCTTGTGACATTATTTTTCGTTTCGTATCGGGTATTTATAAATAATTAAGCATATTAAATGCTAAAAATTTCAGTAATTTGAACATTAATTTTGTTTATATAACTAATCAAACAAATTTCTATGTTTTGCCACTTATTACCTCATTGTACGCTATTGTGTTAAAGATAGACTTTATAGTCTGAATAGAATATCAAATATCTGAAGCTACTAGCATCCAAACTGCGCAACTTCACTCCTTAAGTGGATATCAGAAATTAAAAATTAGACCAGCTGTCACAATATGGAATTATAAATAAATCGAATAAATGAGTTAAATTGTGGATGTTTCGCTTTTATAATAAGCTACTTTAAAATGTTCAACTTGTTCAAGATATGCCAGTGAATAAGTTTAAAAATGCTATCAAGACTAGACTTATAGAATATTATAAATTCCGGATTATCTAAGTAAGGCATGGTCATGAGCACTTCCTCTTTGATCAATTACTTTATATTGTTTTAACTCCTTAGTCTAGCAAAAGGCTCGTTCTCTATTATATTGGACTAAGGGGTTTGGAAAAATGTGGGTGTGTTTTAGATACTTTTTAGCTTAACGATTCTGATATAAAAAAAGTAAAAAACAAATCACTTTTATTCAGCAGAACTATTCCTGATATCAACAGAAAATACTGACCGACCGCATTCGTAATGACGACGTAAGAGAGCGAGTAGGTATGAAAGGGAGTATTGGTGTAAAGATGCGAAAGGGAATGCTCCGATGGTTCGGACATGTGGAAAGAATGACGAACGAACGTCTGGTTAAGAAGATATACAATGCGAAAGTGGAAGGATGTAGGTACCGAGGGAGACCGAGACTAACCTACCTAGACCAGATCGGTCAGGTACTGAAGGAAGGTGGAGTCTCCGAAACCGGCGAGCGTGTATGAAGAGAATTATGAATGTTGAGGAAGCGAGTGAAGTATGCAGAGATAGAGTTCTCTGGCACTCTGTTCTCTCTGCCTACCCTGCAAGGGATATGGCGTGATGATATGTATGTATGTATGTATGTGTAACAGAAAATAGTTGTTGTTCTCCAATATATGATTTTCAAGGATATAAGATAATAATTAGTATTATTCCTCTATCATTAAAATAAACAATTTATATTGACGTAAACAATTTAAATTTTCCCATAAAACTTGGGAATAAAATTGCAATGACCACCCAAAAACGAGAGGTCGGTTTGTCTCTTTCGCTCAATGGCGCGCTGCTATTGGTCGACACGCCGTGACCTCTAGAATGTTCGAGCGATTCTCTATCCTGATTGGTCGGCGTCGAGTACAGTCTAGAATTCTCTCGAATCCAATTCGTTCCATATATAAGCGGCTGCTCTCCGCGCGAAAGCATTGTTATTTGAAATACGAAGCGAAGCATACGAGAGAGTTCGGTGTAAACCGAAGGAGTTTAATAAATTAAACCAAGCATTCCTAGTGCACACAGCAAAAAGAAAGAAGAAGAAGTGAAGATGCCAGCTATCGGTATTGATCTTGGAACGACATATTCTTGCGTCGGAGTATGGCAACACGGCAACGTGGAAATAATCGCCAACGACCAGGGCAACCGCACGACGCCGTCGTATGTGGCGTTCACGGACACCGAGCGTCTCATCGGAGACGCGGCAAAGAACCAGGTCGCCTTGAACCCGAACAACACCGTCTTCGACGCGAAGCGACTCATCGGAAGGAAATTCGACGACCCTAAGATCCAGGCGGACATGAAACATTGGCCCTTCAGAGTGATCAACGAGTGCAGCAAACCAAAGATCCAGGTGGAGTTCAAGGGCGAAGTGAAGCGATTCGCGCCCGAAGAGATCAGCAGCATGGTGTTGACGAAGATGCGCGAGACCGCGGAGGCGTATCTCGGCACGTCGGTGAGAGACGCCGTCATCACCGTGCCGGCATATTTCAACGACTCGCAGCGGCAGGCCACCAAGGACGCGGGCGCCATCGCCGGTTTGAACGTATTGCGCATCATCAACGAGCCGACGGCCGCGGCGTTAGCGTACGGCCTCGACAAGAACTTGAAGGGCGAACGGAACGTCCTCATATTCGACCTCGGCGGCGGCACCTTCGACGTGTCCATCCTCACCATCGACGAGGGCTCGCTGTTCGAGGTGAAGGCGACCGCCGGCGACACGCACCTCGGCGGCGAAGACTTCGACAACAGACTCGTGAACCATCTCGCGGAGGAGTTCACGCGCAAGTACAAGAAGGACCTGCGGACGAACGCGCGCGCGCTGCGCCGCCTGAGGACGGCGGCCGAGCGCGCCAAGAGAACGTTGTCCTCGAGCACCGAAGCCACCATCGAGATCGACGCGCTCTACGAAGGCGTCGACTTCTACACGCGGGTGTCGCGCGCGCGTTTCGAGGAGCTGTGCTCCGATCTGTTCCGCGGCACTCTGGACCCCGTGGAGAAGGCGCTCAAGGACGCGAAACTGGACAAGGGCCAAATCCACGACGTCGTACTCGTCGGCGGCTCGACGCGCATCCCCAAAGTGCAGAACCTGCTGCAGAACTTCTTCTGTGGCAAGAAGCTAAACCTGTCGATCAACCCCGACGAGGCGGTGGCGTACGGCGCCGCGGTGCAGGCGGCGATCCTGAGCGGCGAACAAGACTCTAAGATCCAGGACGTGCTGCTGGTGGACGTCGCGCCGCTATCGCTCGGCATCGAGACGGCCGGCGGCGTCATGACTAAGATCGTCGAGCGCAACTCTAAGATCCCATGCAAACAGACGCAGACGTTCACGACATACTCCGACAACCAGCCGGCCGTCACCATCCAGGTGTACGAGGGCGAGCGAGCAATGACCAAGGACAACAACCTACTGGGCACGTTCGACCTGACGGGCATCCCGCCGGCGCCTCGCGGGGTGCCCAAGATCGACGTGACGTTCGACATGGACGCGAACGGTATCCTGAACGTATCGGCCAAAGAGAACAGCACGGGTCGCAGCAAGAACATCGTGATCAAGAACGACAGGGGCCGCTTGTCGCAGGCGGAGATAGATCGCATGCTCTCCGAGGCCGAGAGGTACAAAGAGGAGGACGAGAAGCAGCGGCAGCGTGTGGCGGCTCGCAATCAGCTCGAGGCGTACGTGTTCGGCGTGAAGCAAGCCCTGGACGACGCGGGGGATAAGCTCTCCGAGCAGGACAAGGGGACGGCGCGCTCCGCCTGCGAGGATGCGTTGCGCTGGCTCGACAACAACACCCTCGCCGACCGGGAGGAGTACGAGCACAGGCTGAAGGAGGTGCAACGCGTATGCGCGCCGGTCATGACCAAGATGCACGGCGGACAGGCCGGCGGCGGCGGCATGCCGGGGGGAATGCCCGGAGGCGGCTACC
This sequence comes from Lymantria monacha, assembly GCA_905163515.2. Lineage (NCBI taxonomy): Eukaryota > Metazoa > Arthropoda > Insecta > Lepidoptera > Erebidae > Lymantria > Lymantria monacha. Next base: position 2,851,550 of record LR991107.1, on the reverse strand, counting down.
AGCGAAACGACGGCCCGACGGTCGAGGAAGTAGATTGAACAGTCTAGTCTGTGATAGTTCCGAACGCCTGAACATTTAGTGATATTATTTCATAATACTGATTTAGTTAAATGTCGCCGGTGTGATTGTCGCTCGAGTTGTTAATTTATTTTGTGCAGTACGTGATCATTTTGTTGGACCTATTATAACTAAATAAAATATACGTTCCATGATGATTTACTTGTTTTATTTTTACACAAATTTTCAGGTACCATTTTTCGTAGTCTTAATTAATTTTTTATGTAGAATTACATTTCATTATCGTGTTCATTATCAGTTCGGACATGTGGAAAGAATGCCGAACGAACGTCCGGTTAAGAAGATATATACAATGCGAAAGTGACAGGATGTCGGTGCCGGGGGAGACCGAGACTAACCTACCTAGACCAGATCGGTCATGTACTGAAGGAAGGTGGAGTCAAGAGTCTCCGAAACCGGCGAGCGTGTATGAAGAGAATTATGAATGTTGAGGAAGCGAGTGAAGTATGCAAGGATAGAGTTCTCTGGCACTCTGTTCTCTCTGCCTACGCACTGACTGACTGTCTGTCTGTCGCTCTTTCACGCCAAAACTACTGAACCGATTTAAATGAAATATGGTACACAGATAGCCTAGAGCCTGATAAAGGACATAGGCTACTTTTTAATACAAAAAAAAAAGGGTTGTAAAGGGGGATGAAAAGTTGTAAGGAATTATCGTCATTTTTAAGGCCAGAAGCTTGAAACTTATTTTTAGGCTATTGATTAGATATAAATAAATATGACATTAACATGTAAAAATTTACCCTTAAGGGGAAAAATAAAAATAGGGGATCAAAAGCTTTAGGAAAGTAACCTTTTACGCGGGCGAAGCCGCGGGCAGAAGCTAGTCTGTTATAAAATAATCTCACTATGTCCTTTTCTCTCTAAAGAAATCGATTACATACATACATACATACATACATATCATCACGCCATATCCCTTGCAGGGTAGGCAGAGAGAACAGAGTGCCAGAGAACTCTATCTCTGCATACTTCACTCGCTTCCTCAACATTCATAATTCTCTTCATACACGCTCGCCGGTTTCGGAGACTCTTGACTCCACCTTCCTTCAGTACATGACCGATCTGGTCTAGGTAGGTTAGTCTCGGTCTCCCTCGGTACCTACATCCTTCCACTTTCGCATTGTATATCTTCTTAACCAGGCGTTCGTTCGGCATTCTTTCCACATGTCCGAACCATCGGAGCATTCCCTTTCGCATCTTTACACCAATACTCTCTTTCATACCTACTCGCTCTCTTACGTCGTCGTTACGAATGCGGTCGGTCAGCCTAACTCCACAGATTTTCCGCAGAGATCGCATTTCGACCGCATTAATTTTACTATCATACTCTTTTCTGCATACCCAACTCTCGCTTCCATACAGTAATGTTGGGACAAGCACTGCGTTATGTATTGCTACACGTGCCTTCTGGCTGAGGTGGTGGCTGCCGAAAAGTTGCCCCAACGCTCCGTTCACTCTATTTCCCGCATTCACTCTTCGCTCTATATCAGTGGTGTACCTTCCATCTCGGCTAAATCCACATCCAAGATATACAAATTCATCCACTTGCTCTAGTACATCATTACCTATTGTTACTCTTACATCTGTTCTGGTTTTATCTCTTTCAAAGACCATTATTTTGGTTTTGCTCACATTCACGCGTAGAACCCTTTTCTTACAATCTTCTGTCATTGTGTCGACTAGGGTCTGCAGGTCAGTCGCTGACTGTGCCAGCAGGACTGCATCATCTGCATAAAGCAGAGCAGTGACCACTGAGTCGCCCATCTGGACTCCCACATTCATATCGTTCAACCTTTGGAGACATTTATCCAGATATATGATAAACAGCCTGGCTGACAGAACGCACCCCTGCTTATCGCCGATATTGACGTCAAACCAAGGCGACATTCCATCATCCAGCCGCACACAGGCTCTACAGCCCATGTAACTGGACTGCACAGCCTGTAGCAGTTTACCGTTAATACCATACTCCGGTAAAATGTCCCAAAGTTCCTTTCGTACAACCGTGTCAAATGCTCTCTCCAGATCCACAAAACTGCAGAAAACCCTCTGACCTAGAGCCAGATGCTTCTCCACAATGTTGCGCAGAGAGAACACTTGATCCATGCATCCCCTTCCACTCCTGAAACCTCCTTGTGTCTCACACAGTAAACCATCGGACACCATCCTCATTCTCCTTTCAATAATTTTTCCATACACTTTTGCTGCCAAACTGGTCAAGCTTATGGCTCTGTAATTTGCGCAGTCATAACGTGAACCCTTGTTTTTAAACAAAGGCACGATGACTGCGCTATTCCAGTCCCTGGGAACCATTCCCGAGCTCCAACATAAATTGAGGAGCAACAGGAACGCCTCCCAGACACAAGAGCCACCGAGCTTGATCATCTCGGCAGACACCATATCAATGCCCGCTGCCTTACCATTTTTCAAACTTCTTATCGCCCATTCAACTTCATCCATACTGATGCCATCGGAGGACGCCGTTGTCGAATGTTGATCTACTAAACCACATCCAACACCGGCGCCAACCGTAGCATCCGCATACATATCGCCAAAATATTCACTCCATCGGCTTAACACGTCTTGTGTTTGTGTAAGAATGTCTCCACCTTTAGACCTTATTTTATTCATTCTGAAGGCTGACCAACCACCCCGAGACTTCTTCACCTCCCTCCAAAAGAGTTTGGTGTTACCCTCGAAGTTTTTAGTCAGCCTATCTTCTGCACTCATACTTGCTCTATCATGTTTCTCTTTCACTAAGGCCTTGGTGTCATTCTTACATTGCCGATATATTTCTTTCTTCTGTTCAGTCATACTGTCATTCAGATTCAAAGAAGAGACATAGTCCAGCCACGCTTTCTTCTTTTGCTCTACGGAAGCTGCCACTTCCGCATCCCACCATGCATCACCATTTGTTTTTCTATGCTTCTTTGAACTTCCACATACTTCTTTCGCTGTATCTACCATACTCTCTTTCAATACTCTCCAGCATTCTTCAATGTCCGATTGCGGCTGGCTTGCCATCGTCAGCCGTTCTCGGACACCCTCTTTTTTTTTTTTTTTTTTTTTTTTTTTTGCGGTGGGTTATGGACGTCGCACCCCGCCAAATCGGTCCGGGGTGACGGAAGAGGCGGCGCACAACCCCATTGACCCACTCTGCAAGCACCTCTTCTTCGCCATGCGAGCGGGCCACCGGTACCCGATCTTTGTCTTCGGTGGCCCGCTCGGCGGTATGCCCTCTCGGGCTCCTCTCTTGTCGACGCCCCGACAGCTTTCGCTGTCGAGGCGTCGTCCTCACGCGGCGGCCTCACGTCGGGTGACCGGACAATTCCCCGGTCCGATCACCCGAAGCCTCGGTTAGGGCGGCATCAGGCGCAGGTACTCGCGCCTGCGCCGCCCCGGTCGCGGGCGGCGGCCCGGGTCACGGGCATCCTCCCGGGCCCGTTCCGCCGCCTCCTTCTGCGAGATGACAGCCTCGCAGAAGGCGGCGACCGCGTCCCAATTCCTGACGCTGTCGACCATCGCTCGCGCAACAGTTGGCAGCGTCAGGTCGGCACCGATGACAGCGACGAGGTCACGGCGCTGCCCGTCCCAGCCCGAACATACCTCGAGCGTATGTTGCGCCGTGTCCTCGTCGCTACTGCAATGGTGGCAGGACGGAGTCCACTCCCTCCGCACGACCGTGGCATACAGCCGTCGGCCCTCGAAACTGGGTCCGCCCACGTTCGGCATGAGCCGAGAAAGGGCGGACGCCGCGCCGACCAGCCGGGGAGCAATTTGACGGAAATGCTCCCGGAACCACCATCGCCCGTCGAGCACCAGGCCCAAGTACCTCATATGGGCCTGGATACTGATGTGGATGGAGTTGACGACTAACGAGGCGCCGATGGGCAGCCTCACACGGGGCCCATGGAATAGTAGGGCCTCCGTCTTGTTTAGGGCCACCCTGAGCCCCAGCGCCTCAATTCGCCTGACCATCTCCTCGGTGCCGAGAGTGGCCAGGCTCGCCGCCTCTTCGAGTGTCCTGCCCCGGGCTGTGACGAGCGTGTCGTCAGCATAGCAAATAACGCTCAGCCCGGGGGGGAGACTCCCTCTTAACGCCCAGTCGTAACCGATGTCCCACAGAGTCGGCCCCAGAACTGACCCCTGCGGAACACCGCACGACATGGGCGTTTCTCGGACACCCTCTGCATACTTTTCTCTTACACACTCTTCTTGCAACCTTTCAACCTTTATTCTTTCAAGCCCTCCGAAGTGGACACGCTCTCGCCAGTGCCTCCACTTTCTGAACAGACCACTAAATCTCGCAATAACGAGATATTGGTCCGTGTCGACTGTGGGGTCCCTGTAGGCTCTTGCGTCCAATATTTTGCTTCGGAGGCGACTGTCTACCAAAATTAAATCTATTATGCTTTTCTGTTCATTCCTTCTCCATGTATACATATGGATGTCCTTATGTTGGAAAAATGTGTTTGACACAATAAGGTTTCTCTCCATGCATACATCCGCTATGAGCCTACCTGCGTCGTTCACTCTCTTATCACCAAATGGACCAAGTACGTCCTCATAGTCGGGACGCTTGGTCCCCACCCATCCGTTCAAATCTCCGCATACAATCACGCGTTCACTGGTTTCTGCCATATCCAGAACTTCCCTAACATTATCCCAAAACTTCTCTAGGTCTGATGCCACCGAGGATCCTACGGGAGCATATGCTACAACCATGAATACCTTGGTGACCCCTAGTTTTATACGGACCCAGAGAAGTCTGGGATCATACATTCCGTAATCCTTCACACCTGAGGCCAAGCGAGAGGACAACAGCACTCCTACCCCCATGCTGGCTCGATCGCTCTGTGGTACACCAGACCACAGAGCCATCCCGCCACCAGGAAGATCGCAGGCGTCGCTGCCCCTTCGCTTGGTCTCTGTTACACAGAGCACGTCTAGCTGTTTGTCCGCCATGACGGATATCAGCTCGTGCAACTTACCTTCCACACAACCTCTTACATTCCACGTGCCCACCCGGCACTCCGTTCTCCTCGACTCGCCTAACTGGGCAAGGCGTGATGGGTGGCGGTCCCCATCGCCGCAACTGCCGATGTTCGTACCGACGGGGGCGGGTCGGTACGCGTCGCCTCCGGGGGACGCCCTAACCCGCATTGCGGTACGCATTTCGAGCCGAGATCGATTACATGAGTTAGTAAAACAGATTGGTTCCCAAACTTGCTGGACTTTGCTAATCTAACTTTATTTCCCTTTTTTAAGACCCCTAAGTCTTAAAAGGGGCCATAAAATATTGGCATTTTTGCAAGAGTTACTCTCTCAAACCTAAAAATCAGCCCTTTTTCAAAATCAAACCTTAACTTAAATTTCCCATCTAATGTGGAGGTGGCTCGCGCCCCGCAGTGAGTCGTCTATGAGCTACGATGATGATCATGAACGCTGAGATTCCCTGATCTTGTTTAGGGCCCACTCGATAGGTGCCACTTCGACCCATAGCTAGAAAGCTATTGGATTACATAAATCGTTTACAGAGAAATCATCCAAAATTATATATAACCAGAACCGATATACATACATACATACATATCATCACGCCATATCCCTTGCAGGGTAGGCAGAGAGAACAGAGTGCCAGAGAACTCTATCTCTACATACTTCACTCGCTTCCTCAACATTCATAATTCTCTTCATACACGCTCGCCGGTTTCGGAGACTCTTGACTCCACCTTCCTTCAGTACATGACCGATCTGGTCTAGGTAGGTTAGTCTCGGTCTCCCTCCGTTCACTCTATTGCCCGCATTCACTCTTCGCTCTATATCAGTGGTGTACCTTCCATATATACACATCCAAGATATACAAATTCATCCACTTGCTCTAGTACATCATTATCTATTGTTACTCTTACATCTGTTCTGGCTTCATCTCTTTCAAAGACTATTATTTTGGTTTTGCTCACATTCACGCGTAGATTATTACAAATGAAATGTAAAAAGTCCCCATCGATCCCACATCTGCTAAATAACAAGAAATTTTCGACCTTTGACCTTGAATAACTTTTTACATTTCATTTGTAGTAATGAAATGAAGACCTCTACTAATTTTCAGCTTTATCACACTTTATACAAGCTGAAATGCTATTTTGACTGGGCTATAAGTCTGTCACCGACAAGGGATAGCGCGTAAATGCGTTTCCACAGCGAAAACAAAAAAAAAAATAGGTATTAGTCATTATCCGTCAGAAAGTAAAAACGTCGCATCAAAAGTGCTATTGCAACACTGATCTTCTCGGCATTTTAGTGGAAAACGAAAACGTAAAGCATTTTTATATCATATTCACTACATCCCAGCAGCAGTTCCTTCGCATCACATTACATAAAATGTCATTAAAATTATTTAATATATCTAGTGTTGCCCAAATGCAAGAACAAGACGAGACTTAGCCAGTCTTGGTCTTGGTCTTGCGCCAATACACCTGGTCTTGGTCTTGCGCTCCCAGTCTTGGTCTTGGTCTTGCAGCAAGAGTCTTGCAAGTCTTGCAATTACCTATTAGTCTATTACTATTTATTAAAGTTTACTTTAAATCTTAGAAAAACGTATTAGAATTGAAACATTGTGAGCTTGAATTAACATAGCCATAGTAAAGATCAAGCAGATTAATAAATAACTGAGGATTTGATAAGAAATTCGAAAAATCAACTGACCTATATGTCGTTTTCCATGGAAGTAACTGTTTCTTAATAAACATTTATGATTTATAAGCTTACATTTGCTAAAACATGTAAAAAACAAATTAATTACAATAACTTGACTGTATTTTAAAGAACAATATCTGTCTAGAAAGAGATTCAACACTCAACTTATATGAAATTTAATAAAAGAGTTTTACGATTTATCATTTATTTCAATAAAAAATAAAATACAACACAAATCAAACATAACAGTACACAACAGCTTTATCATTAGGTTATGTTACTTTATATCAATTCTTTTGACCAAGAATTAATACAAAGTAACCATCTGGCTGACTCATCACTTAACCTATTTCTATGTTTTCTAATTACTAATGATGCTTTAGAAAATAATCTCTCAGCAGGTACTGAAGTTGCAGGTATTGAGAGAAAATCACGGGCCATCTTCGATAAAGTCGGATACTCTGTCTCATGCGTCCTCCGCCAATCTAAAATGTCTTCCGAGCTGACAGTTCTTGGTTTTCTCAGGTACTCCTCCAACTCGTCTATCACTATTATTTTGTCTCGAGCTGCTTGGAAAGCTAGAATGAGCCTTTCATCCACTTCAGATCGATTAGGTTTCTCATCTAACTGTTTTACCATGGATTCAATTTTATCTAGCAAGAGATTGAATGATACAATGACTAGCGGTAATGTAACATATTTGTCTCCACCAAGTTTTGTACTTAAAAGTTTAAAGTTTATTAGAAATTTATGTTATTTTTCGAGTACCTGCCATTCACTAGCTGTGATTTGAAAATCATTCAATTCGGTGACAGAACTGCACAATATGTTAATGCCCGCTCTCACTTTTAAACCAAATCCAATCATATCATGTGTGGAATTCCACCTCGTTGGACAGTCAAGAATGGCATTTAGATTTGATGGCACGCCAGCTGCTTCACAAGCAGACTGAAACTTCTTCTTCACTATCTCACTTCTTTTTATTTTACTGGAAATACTGCGTAACTTTGTTACAGATGTACGCGAGTCAGCAATATTTGGTGCATATTCTTCATCTTCCTCATCCTCAGTTTCGTCTGCATAGTCTTCATACTGCTGATCTTGCGCGTTAGTGTCAGACTCATAGTGTAATGCTAAGGTCTTTAATAAATCTTGTACACCAAGGTTTAAAATGTGAGCAAAGCACCGGAAATGTTGATTGTCTGAATCAAAGTGTGGCGGCAGCTGTTTGCCCAGTTCATACATAAATTTGGTATTTGCAGTTACGTTGTCGACCGTGATACCTTGTATTTTATCAATTATGTCATATTCCAATAAACATTCATGGAAAATCGTTGCAATATCTTCCCCAGTATGTCGACCGCGTGATGGTATAAAATCAAGAACTACAGATCGATACTTCCATTCGTTGTCTATATAATGCATAGTAACCCCGTAGTAACTCCTACCAGCAATTGACGTCCACCCATCAATAGTAAACGACATTTTAGATGATAATTGTTGAAGTCGTTCCTTGAGATTCAATTGGAGCTCTTCAAATCGCTCTTTGACTTTCCTTCTAAGTGTAGACCTTTTAGGAAACACCATATTAGGGCAAATACGTCGAAAATATACTTGTGTAGCTTCGTCATCGAAAAATGAGAAGGGAAAATATTTTTTCACCACCCAATCAACTGTAGCTGTCGTGATGTTGTCACTGCTGTTTTCCGACTGAAATAAAACAATAAATCTTGTGTTATTATTTAAAACATACTAGGTTTGAGCGTTTAGGAGGAGGAGGTTTGTTGTTGTTAAATCGAGAAAATCGTTAAATTGACATTTGTTATATTACCAAAATAAAGTACTTAGTTGTTACTGGCCGATTATGAAAACAAATGAAAATATGGGTGTTTATAAAAAATATTTAAGACGATAATTATATACTTAATATGTCGCACCCCTAGATGAAAACACCACTAACTCAAAAATACTTACGTAAGTTAATGGCGTTTTTGAAAGTATCGCATGAATAGCTACGCGGAGTTAAAATTCCCGTAGCGACAACTTCGACCATTGTTAAAAAAATATTCTTACCTGTCCACTTCTTCCAGCGGTTACTAAAAAGCTTATGATATCTCCACTTAATTTTGGTTTAACAGGAAGAAATATTTGTGATTCCTTTTTGTGGAAAGATATTAGATGTTTCCTTAAGCCTGAAGTGTTTCTGTTTTTCATTTTTATTTCAATCTTTTTATGTTGGCACAATTTACACAAGGCAGTTTGGGATGCATGAATTATTTCGAAAAACTCCTCAAATTTGCTTTTGGGTCTTTTAGATCTGTGACTCAAACTCTCGTTACTCGGACTAGAATAATTTGAATCTTCGTCACTCATATTAAATTGTACACGTGATACGTTTTTAGAAAACAACAAGAATTAGTAAAAACCATTATTAAGTTAGACTCGAAGCACAGCTCAATTGGAAATGACTGGAATTAAAATAATTCCTTTATTTATAGTACGTTTCCTTGCTTTCTACCGCGCCGCCTCGCCACGTGCCGGCTCTATTAAAAGGATGCCGCCGCAAATCAAACGATGCCGCGTGCGGCGTACAAACACAGATTATTACCTACTTGTACAGACGCGACGCGTGAATAAAATATATGTAAAGAATTAGTGCCAATCACTATTCTTTACATATAAGTGAATGTTTTGGCGTACATCTATACTTATCTATACTAATATTATAAAGCTGAAGAGTTTGTTTGTATGTTTGATGACAGAAGTTTTAAAATAAATAAATAAATCCTGAACGTCACTATACCTCCAAAGTTACTATTCCTCGTGGACGAAGTCGCGGGCACTGCTAGTAAATACTTACTCTCATCATCTCTCTCAGAGATATTCGGGCTGGTAAGCAATACAAAACTCTTATCGCAGGCTTTTTATTTTATTAGTAGGTAAGTACCTACGCTTTTTATATTATTTTATTAGTTTTGTAGAATTTTTTTACACGTTTCAAGTATATTTAAAAGTGGCTACAATATTTATCAAACGGGTGATATTTGAACACTTTTTTGCTATTTTTTCTTGTAAAAACTTAAGAAATATAATGACTAAATGTACAATAATAGTACCTAAGTAATTAGTTTAAAACCATATAATCAATATTATAATATATACTTACTAGAATAAATTATTATGACATCTACTACCTATCCTTAACATTTTTTCCTATCATAATACTACTTGCGTGATCAGTATAATGTATTCATTTTCATTCTAAGCACTCTGAAACTTATTTATTCTTTGGAACACCTGTAGGTACTCTTAAAATTCGAAATTATTTTGCATGAGTATACCTACGCCCTGTGGCGGCAATCAAATAGTGTCAAATGTTGTGATTTCGGCGCGGCGGCAACGATTGTTGTATATGATTTCAAAAGAAGCCGCCGGCGCGTGTATCATAACCATGTACTTCCGAAAAGCGGCAAATTTCTTTGAGAAGTAAGTACAAAACCTTTGATGCCGCATTATCAAAGTGCCGATGGTTAAAACATAACTATGCATGCACTCAGTTTGATTTTAATGGATATTTTTTTATTCGCTATGTAGGTATGTTTATGGTATTAGTCGTAATGCGCATAGGTCCAGTTTTTCATATTCTTTGATACAGTATTTTGCGTCTCATAGAATTCCTAAGCGTACCTATATACCGAACTGTTACACCTAACTACTCCGTGAAATAGCGCTAAGTCCTAGCTGCAAGACGCAAGAGTCTTGCAGGCTTAGTCTTGTTCTTGCTCAAGTCTTGCACGGTCAGTGTTGGTCTTGGTCTTGCTAAAAATACGCGGTCTTGTTCTCGGTCTTGGTCTTGCAAAAACGCAAGAACAAGACCAAGACTGCAAGACCAAGACTGAATTTGGGCAACACTAAATATATCACGTTAAAATACTCAGATATTGAATATAATACAAGACCATCACATGACACTTTCATATTCCCGCCAAAAGTGCCATCAGTCTTAACCATAACAGCCGTAATTGAATTCGTTTAAAAATTGTTAAATATTTAACAGTTATATTGTGAATCACTACTCAACGTCTACCCACAATATATTTTTAAATATCTGCTTGGCAATGGTTGCCATAATTTTGTAGGTCATCAATTTTTTAAAATGATTCAGCCAAGGAAACAATTACTATAGTTAGTATACTTGGAATATTTTAAAACTGTTTAACTTATTTACTATTTATTATTAGTAACTATTTTATTTATAAACCCATAGTCTGCCTACAAACCGATAATGATGAGATGATGCAAAAGTAAGCATTTTCTTTTTCGTGTCTGTCTTTTATTTTTTTTTATTGCTAGTGGTGGCAAACGAGCGCGCAGCACACCGGACGGTAAGTGTCAATGCTGCCCATAGACCTTTGTCAAGGGTATAGCTATGTCGCTGCCTACCAATATAAACCTCAAACCCACCTAATTGGGTTGCCGGCTCTCTCACTCACCGAACGAAGCGCAATAGCACATTGTCATTACTCATACGTCGATCTTCTGCAAGAGTGTGTACCTACTACCCAGGACGGACCGGCCCAGCTGTAAACAGAGAACTGTTCACAGCGTGGTCCTACCACTATTAAAATTATTATTTTAGCTGTTAGCCGCAGATCGCTGTCACAGCTTAACCCGGACTATGGGTGAGCGCTGAGGGCTCTCAACCTGGAGAAAAGGCTTTAAGCGACATCACCCAAGGGAATCGAACCTCGGCTTGGGGTGTCGCGGATAACAAAATGGGTGTGCCCACATTTGAATTAATAAATGTCGCAGGCGTCTTCCGACTCCAGTGGCTGAGGCGGAAGCGCAGATATTTTCGTGTTATCGCCGCGCGAGCCGTGTATGCTCTTTCTTGAGCGATCATGACCGAATCGTTTGAGTCCGTCAGTAAATGTCGAGGAATTTGGATCGCGAATATTTTTTAAGGGACGTAGTTAAACGCTTCAAACACAGAGGGGTTAGGTGTGTCATGGCAGAGTCACTATACGTATTGCCTGATGGTCGGCAATTCGAGGTCGATGTGTAGGTCGCCATTTCGAATGAACTATGTTGCCCCCGGTGCTCGTCGCATGAACCGGTTTTGTAGTGTTTGTAACCTGCGGATCCTTGGTGGACTAACGTGTGCGAACACTACGCTGGTATAGGCTATGGTAGGAGAGAAGAAGTTGGCAGCTATCAGTTAGTTTATAGGTAGGTACCTACAGACAGTACTGCGTCATGCATCAACTGCGCCGCTGTACGAAGTATTGATAACTCTGATAAGTGTCTTGGTTATACCTACGTTTTTTTTGTATTTATTAAAGTTAAATAAATTAACTAAACGTCACCTTTCACGCACTGGGGCATCGCACATCGCACGACTATCTACATATTATATGGACGACCGCTGTATACAGGCCCTCATCAGTTCAATATACTTATCTTAATTTTGGCATGTCTTTTGACTTTAACGCAGTTTAGTAACACAAACGGTTGCCAATCAGAATTTAAACAATATCATAAATGGTTTTACTCTAAATTCTCTAGATCTTTTAAGGTTTGCCGGGTGTGCCACCCACGACAAAGACCGGGTCCGGTGGTCCACTCGCACGGCGTGGAGAGGTACACTGCGGGGCGGGTCTATGGGGTCGCCATGGACGGATATAGCGGGCTGTGACCAGACCATATAGGTACCACCGCAAAAAAAAGGTCTTTTAAGGTTTATTTTCGTAATAATGTTCCTAACATTAGTGTGTCCCTAAGTCCTGTGTCGGTTACGATGTAAATTGTTATTCTACGTTTCGAAGTCAATAATCTAACCGTACTATTAAAATTTCATTCGTCGATTGGTTTTACCTTGTTACATATTACAACGGGAAAGGTGGTGAATTGTATTCTTACTTCGTAGTCAAACGATGGTCGATGGTAATACATTGGCTTCTTATTTAGTCACATAATACAGGAATAAAATCGTTACCATGTTTATTAAATCAGCTGTTTATTTATAAATTGAAAGTTGTTTACGTTATTGCAGCGTGTATAATTTCAACATCAGCGCGTAGACAAATATATTTAGCGTTGATTCAATGTAAGTTATTTTTGAATGCGTGTGTATTTTCCTTGATATCGTTATCTGAAGCGCTTATTTACAAAATAATTTTAATCTCTTATATCTATAAGATATACAGGATGGAAGTGGACCGCTCCCGAAAACAAAGACAGGGGGTCCTGCTAGTCCTACTTGTAATGATAGGCTAGAAAAAAAAATCGATACGAATAAAAAAAAAAAAATTTTTTCGCCACGCGAGGTCGTTGAACTCTTGCTCGTGAGTTTTGAAGATAGATAGATTGCGTCTTTTCTCATCTGAGTAAAGTGACGTATTTTTTTATGGAATTATGGTTACATGGCACTGTCCTAATACGATGGAATGAGAAAAAAACTTGAAATTCGCAGTGATAATTATTTTTTTAATCCGAATCGATTTTTTTCTAGCCTATCATTACAAATAGGACTAGCAGGACCCCTGTCTTTGTTTTCGGGAGCGAACCACTTCCACTCTGTATATACCTATAGTCCATTGAAAAGTTACATTTGGGGTTGCGTTTTTTAGATGACGCAATTTTATTTTTTGATGTGTAGGGGGGGTCAGTGTAAAGCTAAAAACAAGTTTGTGGGGTCGCCACCCTTGTCCCACGGCCGCCATCTTGAAAATAGGGGTTGAAATGGTTTTTACGATATATCTCTTAAACTATTTATTTGACAAAAAATAATTGTTAACATTTTTTGTTGAAAATTAAATTTTCTACAATATTGGTCCAGTAACTTTTTGTCGTAGAACTATAAATAAAAAAGTTATAAGTGAAAATGTTCAGAAATTCGAGAAAAAAAATTATATTTTTTGATATAACCTTTTTTTTATTATTTTACGAAAAAAATATATCAGACCATTTTTGAAATCGTTTTTTGAGGAACAACTTTTATAAACAACATTTTTTCATTAAGTCAATAGCTACGGTTTTACAGCGCTCCGAAGTGAGTACTATTTTTCAGTATTCTTAACTATATCTATATTATACGTGTATATTAATAATGTGGCATCAGTTATTGTTTTTTTTTTTTATTTACTTTGTTATTATATTTTTTTTAATTATAAATTTTACAATATTATTAAAAATTAATTATTGACTCTTTTCCCCACCACCCATGAGGTAGAGTCGGGAGGCGCGTGTTTTTTTACGTGGTATCCCCAATAGGCATAATCCACGGTAATTTTCTAAATTAGAACTACTCCGTCCTCATTCTATTCGATGGACCAGGTTGCGGCTCAGTATCTGATCTGCTTTCTGAATTAAATATCAGTGGGAGAACTGGAGAAGGAAGGGGTGTTAATGTCGGCGTTTCATCATCAAAGTAATTTTCATTTATTAATTCTGAGAGTTCCATTACGTTGCTGTCTCAAGTCTCTCCAGAACAATGGAAGCACACTGCAGAACATTTCAGCCCTGCTTTTCGACATCCACACATCGCTCCACAGTTTCCTTTGCATTTGCAAAAGATCAATTTTAGAAGCTCAGGGGGCGCTGGAGGTTTAGAGTTCTGCACTGGCAACAATAATTATCCACTTTTTTTATTTTTATAAGAGAGGATAGGAATAATAATAACAATTAAATAGCAAGCAGCTGTTCTTTTGTTCCCTCATGGTCACTTGGGTATTTTCTACCTGAACAGTATTCTTGGTAACGGCCAACAGATTTAAAATTATTTTAAAAATCAATAATTGTAAAATCCTGTTATGGAGTGAAAAAGAGTCAATAATTATTTTTTAATTATATTGCATAATTTATAATTAAAAAAATTATAATAACAAAGTAAATAAAAAAAAAACAATAACTGATGACACATTATTAATATACACGTATAATATAGATATAGTTAAGAATACTGAAAAATAGTACTCGCTTCGGAGCGCTGTAAAACCGTAGCTATTGACTTAATGAAAAAATGTTGTTTATAAAAGTTGTTCCTCAAAAAACGATTACAAAAATGGTCTGATATCATTTCTTAAAATAATAAAAAAAAAAGTTATATCGAAAAATAAATTTTTTTTCTCGAATTTCTGAACATTTTCACTTATAACTTTTTTATTTATAGTTCTACGACAAAAAGTTACTGGGCCAAAGTTGTAGAGAATTTAATTTTCAACAAAAAATGTTAACAATTATTTTTTGTCAAATAAATAGTTTAAGAGATATATCGTAAAAACCATTTCAACCCCTATTTTCAAGACGGCGGCCATGGGACAAGGGTGGCGACCCCACAAACTTGTTTTTAGCCTTACACTGACCCCCCCTACACATTAAAAAATAAAATTGCGTCCTCTAAAAAAACGCAAGGTAAGGCCTAAAAAATGTAACATTTCAATGGACTACTAAGATAATTAGTTTTTTAAATACATATGTGTTTTGAAGTCGGTTTAGGTACTACCTAATTCTCTGAGTTGACAGCTCAATCAGTTATAAATTAAGTAATATTTTTTTTTTAATAGACCATTATGATCTCAGCTCATATATGTCCCACTGCTGGGCTCGAGGAGCCACACTTGGAGGTAAATTGACCTACTATACCACGCTGATTAGAGGGAGATTGGTATCTACTAAAGTTAATCGAGAGCATTAATTGTAGCTCGCGATCACAATATATATCTTGGTCTATTTGGTTTCGCTGTCAGTCACTATACATTTGTTCTACTGAACCAAATGCTGGACGTGAACAGCATAAGTGTGATGTATTATAATGGAGAATCAGTATCCACACGATACAGATTCTCCACCTCGTGACAGGGTAAGAATACAGTTCACCACCCTTTTTCTTGCTAGTGGGTCTGGTAAATGACGACTAAAGGATTTATTATGCAGATAACATTTATGTAAGAGAAGGGAAACTCGAAATAAAACCCTTTACCAACCTGTCTGAACAGCGTGCCTATCTATATATGTCAATGCCATAATTACCACACTTGGTAGGCGGGTTGGTGGTAGAAGACGGCGTTACAAATTACCCAGGAGAGCGCTGCTGTTCACTCTCTGCTTTTAGCTAGCTTTTACAACGCCTACGACAAAGTTAAGGCAAAGGGCGGTAAGTCGGCGCGACACTGGTACCGTCCTCTCTCTATTCTCTTACTTAAGTAGATATCTTTAAAGATAATTAAAAGAATTGAATAAAAATTTAACTGTATAGTGTCCATTTTTACCAACGATTTCTAAATATTAAGCCACCAATGGCTAAATAAATGAAAACTTTTTATGTAAAAACAATAACAGCCGAGGCGATATAAATGACAGGAAAGATGAATGTTTTGTTACTGTTGTGCCCCCTTAGGTGTTACCCAAATGATAGGTCGTTGGTGAAAGCGGATAATGGTCAACTATTGTGAAATATAACTATGTCTGATAATATTATACTATCTCACTATATCTTTAAACGAGCAATTCTTGTATATATATATATATATATAGGTACATATATATATATATATATATATATATATATATATATATATATATATATATATATATATATATATATATATATATATATATATATATATATATATATATATATATATATGTAATCTGAATCTCGGAAACGGCTCCAACGATTTTCTTGAAATTTAGCATACAAGGGGTTCCGGGGGCGATTAATCGATCTAGCTAGGTTTCATTTATAGAAAATATTATTTTGTCAGTATATTTCGGCAACAAGAATATAATTTTTCGTTGTACTAAAACTATTAGAATATGAAGGTTTTCAAATTTTGACGCTGTCATTAACAATAGACATTTAGCTCAGTTGGAAAATCAAGTGGTCTAATCCAAACAAACCGGAGCTCGGTTCGGATCCTTACTTTTTCTTATTTACTTTTTGGGATTACTTTTTATTATTTTATTAATTATTATCATTTGCGCGCGTTTTTGTCTGTTTGTTTTTTACGTTATTATTTATATTCTTATTTATAGATAATTATGTATAAATGTTTGTATTCTTATATAGTATAACAATCTTATCCGTGTGGTGACGGAGTAAGAATACAATTCACCACCCCCTATCTTACCCGTGGGTGATCGTAAGAGACGACTAAGGGATATAAAATGCATATAATACTATGCAAGAGAAGGAAAACTCAAAACAAAACCATATACCAACACGTCTAACCAGCACGGTATAGTAGATTAACTTCCCTCCTATTATGGAGGAGGCCTGAGCCCAACAGTGGGACGTATATGGGCTGTGATGATGATGATAACAATCTTTGTTATAGTGTAGGGAAGATTTAATAAACATAAAAATAAAATGAAATTTTGTTATATATTATGGACACCAGGCTTTTTCTTAGCAGGCCATGTTTTTAACATAACACGCTCATTGTGACCGAGGCGACGGAAGGATAGTGTGCGGCCCAATAACCCACCGTCTTTTCCATCGAAATTAAGCCAACCACTGGTACCGCTCCTTTGACATCCCCGCCCACCCACGATTCTACCCCTATTATAGTATTTCTTTGTAAACAATATCTTTTGTTTTCCTTTCGGATGCTAGAGTTACCAGGCTACTCTGTGAGCTTACTCTGAAGCATGTCACATACAACTGCCCATGGGAGAAGCAGATTTCTCTCAAGTCTACTCCCGTTACCTTAAGAATATGACCTCGAGCTTTGTTTATGGTTATTGCGAAGCAGACTTTAATGGCAAACTGCACTCTCTGAAATTCGAAGGAGTAATTTGATGGTATTTGGAGAATCCTAGGAATAAATACAGGCTCTGCTCCTGAACAACCGGTCAGTATAGTTGACCCGATTACAATACAATGTAATGTATTTTCTTGCAAACTGGTGGCATTGTATAATTTTGGCGCCCCAGCTTTCAATTTTAAGATGTGAGTTGGGAGACCGGGAGCCTTCAGAGTATTCAGGAACTCGACCGGTTGTTTGACTAGGAGTTTATCACTTATTCGAAGGATTTATTTTAATATTCGACCCCTTTTTTTTTTTTTTTTTGGGGGCGGGTTACGGTCGGCACACTCCTCGCACCAATCCGTCCGGGGTGACAGAGGGGCGTAAGCATGCACACCCGTAACCCACCCGTGACGTCGCCTTCGTCGTTGGGCCAACCACCGGAGCAGAGTGACGTCAGTGGTTGGCCCGACGGAATACCCCTGAGGAGTACCCTCTCCTCGACCGACGTCCCCCCCTCGGGTAGGATGTCGGTCTTTCCTCACGCGGTCGGCCTCTCGGCGGGTGACGGACTAAATCCCCGATCCAGTCACCCGCGGCCTCGGCTAGGGCGGCATCAGGCGCAGGTAATCGCGCCTGCGCCGCCCCAGTCGCCGGCGGCGGCTCGCGTCGTCGAGGTGACGCTCCTCGCGCACGCGCTCCGCCGCCTCGAGCGTATGCTGCGCCGTGTCCTCGTCGCAATCGTGATATTCGACCCCTACGAATGATTTAAAATATTTGCAAGTAAATAGTATAAAGAAATCGAAACGACCGTAGTATCGCACAAAGGTACAAGTACTTATGTCATGTCGTCTTGCGACCAATCTGATCAGCATTAACATCCTGTCTCCCTATCGTATCTTACTGATTGTTCCTAATATAACTCAGCCTTTCCGTCTCGATTTTTACAAATATGTTGATTAAACGCTAGCTAAACAGCGAACGAAAATATAGCAAATGACTATCTCTCTTTCCTAATCATTATACGGTAAAAATACCCTCGCCAGAGTAAAATTAAAACGGGTAATACATCTTATGAGCGATGGATTTCAGTTATACGATGCAATGTGTTATCATGGCTCTCAGTTACAGTATTCGGCTTAGAAAATTACTGGCCAACAATTTAAAATTTCAAACTCTACGTTCTTATGACGCCGTGTCCTAAAATTGTATGACCTCTTTATAGCTTAGAAACTTTCAAATGCCGTGTTAATACAGTACTGTGACTTTCGAGACATTCCAATTTTAAAGAGTATTTTCATTGTACCAATCCATCCATTCCATTGTTTTTTATGTGAGTTCAACCTTGCCGGGGTTCCGTACCCAAAGCGTAAAACGGCACCCTACAACTAAGACTTCACTGTCCGTCCGTCCGTTCATCTGTCTATCACCAGGCTGTATCTCATGAACCATGATAGTTAGACAGTAGTCAGACAAAAAAATTTCACAGATGATTGATATATTTCTGTTGCCGCTATAATGACAAATATTAGAAAACAAAATAAAATAAATATTGAAGGGGTACTCCCATATAACAAACGTGATTTTGGCTCCTTTTTGCTCGATACATTTTTTTAATTTCTATTTTTTGTACTTTGTCTTTTTAATTTATTTTTTCATTATTTTTATTATATTTAAACATATCTTTCAAAACACACTAATAAGAAAATACCGAGCAAGGCTTGGTCCTCCAGATATTAGAAATATTAAGTTATTAATATTTTTGTGTGTTACATTGTACATATTTATCTACTTAGGTATTTCTATAGGAAAAGTGTATGTCTATGATAATTTACTTCATGTACCTAGGTTACCTAACTAACTGTAAGCTATGATTTAAGATTGGTTTGTGTAAATAAAACAAATAAATCATCATGGAACGTATATTTTATTTAGTTATAATAGGTCCAACAAAATGATCACGTACTGCACAAAATAAATTAACAACTCGAGCGACAATCACACCGGCGACATTTAACTAAATCAGTCGTATGAAATAATATCACTAAATGTTCAGGCGTTCGGAACTATCACAGACTAGACTGTTCAATCTACTTCCTCGACCGTCGGGCCGTCGTTTCGCTGGTAGCCGCCTCCGGGCATTGCCCCCGGCATGCCGCCGCCGCCGGCCTGTCCGCCGTGCATTTTGGTCATGACCGGCGCGCATACACGTTGCACCTCCTTCAGCCTGTGCTCGTACTCCTCACGGTCGGCGAGGGTGTTGTTGTCGAGCCAGCGCAACGCATCCTCGCAGGCGGAGCGCGCCGTACCCTTGTCCTGCTCGGAGAGCTTATCCCCCGCGTCGTCCAGGGCTTGCTTCACGCCGAACACGTACGCCTCGAGCTGGTTGCGAGCCGCCACACGCTGCCGCTGCTTCTCGTCCTCCTCTTTGTACCTCTCGGCCTCGGAGAGCATGCGATCTATCTCCGCCTGCGACAAGCGGCCCCTGTCGTTCTTGATCACGATGTTCTTGCTGCGACCCGTGCTGTTCTCTTTAGCCGATACGTTTAGGATACCGTTCGCGTCCATGTCGAACGTCACGTCGATCTTGGGCACCCCGCGAGGCGCCGGCGGGATGCCCGTCAGGTCGAACGTGCCCAGTAGGTTGTTGTCCTTGGTCATCGCACGCTCGCCCTCGTACACCTGGATGGTGACGGCCGGCTGGTTGTCGGAGTATGTCGTGAACGTCTGCGTCTGTTTGCACGGGATCTTAGAGTTGCGCTCGACGATCTTAGTCATGACGCCGCCGGCCGTCTCGATGCCGAGCGATAGCGGCGCGACGTCCACCAGCAGCACGTCCTGGATCTTAGAGTCTTGTTCGCCGCTCAGGATCGCCGCCTGTACCGCGGCGCCGTACGCCACCGCCTCGTCGGGGTTGATAGACAGGTTTAGCTTCTTGCCGCAGAAGAAGTTCTGCAGCAGGTTCTGAACTTTGGGGATGCGCGTCGAGCCGCCGACGAGTACGACGTCGTGGATTTGACCCTTGTCCAGTTTCGCGTCCTTGAGCGCCTTCTCCACGGGGTCCAGGGTGCCGCGGAACAGATCGGAGCACAGCTCCTCGAAGCGCGCGCGCGACACCCGCGTGTAGAAGTCGACGCCTTCGTAGAGCGCGTCGATCTCGATGGTGGCTTCGGTGCTCGAGGACAACGTTCTCTTGGCGCGCTCGGCCGCCGTCCTCAGGCGGCGCAGCGCGCGCGCGTTCGTCCGCAGGTCCTTCTTGTACTTGCGCGTGAACTCCTCCGCGAGATGGTTCACGAGTCTGTTGTCGAAGTCTTCGCCGCCGAGGTGCGTGTCGCCGGCGGTCGCCTTCACCTCGAACAGCGAACCCTCGTCGATGGTGAGGATGGACACGTCGAAGGTGCCGCCGCCGAGGTCGAATATGAGGACGTTCCGTTCGCCCTTCAAGTTCTTGTCGAGGCCGTACGCTAACGCCGCGGCCGTCGGCTCGTTGATGATGCGCAGTACGTTTAAACCGGCGATGGCGCCCGCGTCCTTGGTGGCCTGCCGCTGCGAGTCGTTGAAATATGCCGGCACAGTGATGACGGCGTCTCTCACCGACGTGCCGAGATACGCCTCCGCGGTCTCGCGCATCTTCGTCAACACCATGCTGCTGATCTCTTCGGGCGCGAATCGCTTCACTTCGCCCTTGAACTCCACCTGGATCTTTGGTTTGCTGCACTCGTTGATCACTCTGAAGGGCCAATGTTTCATGTCCGCCTGGATCTTAGGGTCGTCGAATTTCCTTCCGATGAGTCGCTTCGCGTCGAAGACGGTGTTGTTCGGGTTCAAGGCGACCTGGTTCTTGGCCGCGTCTCCGATGAGACGCTCGGTGTCCGTGAACGCCACATACGACGGCGTCGTGCGGTTGCCCTGGTCGTTGGCGATTATTTCCACGTTGCCGTGCTGCCATACTCCGACGCAAGAATATGTCGTTCCAAGATCAATACCAATAGCTGGCATCTTCACTTCTTCTTCTTTCTTTTTGCTGTGTGCACTAGGAATGCTTGGTTTAACTTATTAAACTCCTTCGGTTTACACCGAACTCTCTCGTATGCTTCGCTTCGTATTTCAAATAACAATGCTTTCGCGCGGAGAGCAGCCGCTTATATATGGAACGAATTGGATTCGAGAGAATTCTAGACTGTACTCGACGCCGACCAATCAGGATAGAGAATCGCTCGAACATTCTAGAGGTCACGGCGCGTCGACCAATAGCAGCGCGCCTTTGAGCGAAAGAGACAAACCGACCTCTCGTTTTAGGGTGGTCATAACAATTTTATTTCCAAACTTTATGGGAAATTTTTAAATTATTGTCACCACAATAAGTGACTTATTTATTTTATTAAGGTAATAATTTATTGATTATAAAATCTATTTTGTATTTATACACACAATCAGCGAAATACGAAACGTAATAGACAATTTTGTCTGTAAATTTTACCTTGATATTAATAATAATAATAACCTTGATATTGAAAGAAATAATAAATACACATACAAAAATAAATGCCTTAACGTTATTTCAGGTCACTATCGAAAACTTTTGATTTAAAATAGAATTCCACGATTTTATCATAAAATTAAGTGAAGTTGATAACAGAGAAATGAAATCTTCTTTAGCGGCGTTGTGCACTTTTTTGGGATGGGTAATAAATGTTAAACTCGCGCCAGGATAATTGAAAATTCGTAAGAAAGAAGGAGAGTAGACAGTAGGAGAGAATATTCCTAGTGCGGAGGGAAAGTAGACCGTAGGAGAGGAAGTAATAATATAATATGTGTATAATACATATAATATATTTAATATATGTATTTATTGTATGGTCACACCCAAACATACTTCCTGGGGCAGGCTTTTTATTTATTTTGTATTCGTTTTTTTATAGGTTTAAGTTTTCACTTCTGTCGGCAGTCTTCGTGACTGCTTTGTGTTTTTTTTATTGCCTGTGGTGGCAAATGAGAAAGAAGCACATCTAATGTGTTATTGACACTTGTAGAACTTTGCAATATCAGGGGGAAAGCTAGACCTTGCCTACATACAGAGAGTATGATTCCGGACAGACCGGCCTACGGCTGTGGACAGGAAGCTGCCAACCGTGTGGACTTACCAATACTGATGTATGTCGGCATACCCAACAAATGAAGAGCTAATTCTGTAATCGCCACGTTAAGCAAGTCGGTTAGTGATAACAGTGAGATTTTATACTTTTCTTAGGAGATAGCTGCTACTTCTCCTATTGGTGATTAATGGTGATCCGATGTTCACGACTCCTGGCAAGTAAATGGTGGCAACAATAGTATTTTCATCCTTTCTCTCACCATACGTGGAAGATACATTTTAAAATACATTCACAATTGAGAATTTATAAATAATATGTAATTCTTTAACTTTCTATGTATTATGATAATTAAATTTTCCAATGTGTTGTTTTGTGCGGAAAAAAAATCACGTACTAGTAACCCTACAGTAATATAGTTTGGGAATTGGGTTGCCACTTGCCATCTCAGATTTTGGGCGGATATACTAGAATAAAAAACATAGATTTAATAAAAGCTATATACGAAATGCATATATCAGTATTTTTTAATATAACGTTAAAATTTTGGTATTCGCAATTATTATTTAAATGTGTGAACTGAACTGAAAAACCTTATTTCTTCTTCTATAAATATTGTTAACATTGTTATGAATCAAAAGCCCAAGCGTGCCAGACATGCTTAACTTTCACAAAAATAAAATTCATGTAGTTCTAATATGAATATTGTCTGCAAACAAATAAAAACTAGCTGAGAAATGTATCTGAAATAAACTACTCTTTATTTTAAATCATTGTGCTTGTTTTTTATGTTATTTAAGGTTTAACCAGACAAAATTCCGGGAAAAACGACTAAGAGATATAAAACCGATATAACACCTATGTTGTATGTAGGAAAACTGAAAACAAAACCCTATGCTAACACGTCTGACCAGCGTGGTAAAGTTAATCAATATCCCACTCATTATGAAGAAGGCTCGAGCCCAACAGGGAGAAATATATAATCTGATGATGATGATGTCGCACTGTTTGATCTAATAGCACTTTCATTACAATTAGAAACATTATATAGTAAAAATTATGGATATATACGAGCTTTTCATACGCAGTACCTATTAATTGTCTTTTTAGTATATCCTCCCAAAATCTGAGATGACAACCCAGTTCCCAATCAATGTTTCTTTAAAATTAATTACAAAAACAGACTTTATTGATTTTAAGATCAAAAAAACTCAATATACCTTAATAAAATAAACAAGTCACTTATAGTGGAGACAATAATTTAACAATTTCCCATAAAGTGTGGAAATAAAATTGTAATGACCACCCTAAAACGAGAGGTTGGTTTATCTCTTTCGCTCAAAGGCGCGCTGCTATTGGTCGACGCGCCGTGACTTCTAGAATGTTCGAGCGATTCTCTATCCTGATTGGTCGGCGTCGAGTACAGTCTAGAATTCTCTCGAATCCAATTCGTTCCATATATAAGCGGCTGCTCTCCGCGCGAAAGCATTGTTATTTGAAATACGAAGCGAAGCATACGAGAGAGTTCGGTGTAAACCGAAGGAGTTTAATAAGTTAAACCAAGCATTCCTAGTGCACACAGCGAAAAGAAAGAAGAAGAAGTGAAGATGCCAGCTATTGGTATTGATCTTGGAACGACATATTCTTGCGTCGGAGTATGGCAGCACGGCAACGTGGAAATAATCGCCAACGACCAGGGCAACCGCACGACGCCGTCGTATGTGGCGTTCACGGACACCGAGCGTCTCATCGGAGACGCGGCCAAGAACCAGGTCGCCTTGAACCCGAACAACACCGTCTTCGACGCGAAGCGACTCATCGGAAGGAAATTCGACGACCCTAAGATCCAGGCGGACATGAAACATTGGCCCTTCAGAGTGATCAACGAGTGCAGCAAACCAAAGATCCAGGTGGAGTTCAAGGGCGAAGTGAAGCGATTCGCGCCCGAAGAGATCAGCAGCATGGTGTTGACGAAGATGCGCGAGACCGCGGAGGCGTATCTCGGCACGTCGGTGAGAGACGCCGTCATCACTGTGCCGGCATATTTCAACGACTCGCAGCGGCAGGCCACCAAGGACGCGGGCGCCATCGCCGGTTTAAACGTACTGCGCATCATCAACGAGCCGACGGCCGCGGCGTTAGCGTACGGCCTCGACAAGAACTTGAAGGGCGAACGGAACGTCCTCATATTCGACCTCGGCGGCGGCACCTTCGACGTGTCCATCCTCACCATCGACCAGGGTTCGCTGTTCGAGGTGAAGGCGACCGCCGGCGACACGCACCTCGGCGGCGAAGACTTCGACAACAGACTCGTGAACCATCTCGCGGAGGAGTTCACGCGCAAGTACAAGAAGGACCTGCGGACGAACGCGCGCGCGCTGCGCCGCCTGAGGACGGCGGCCGAGCGCGCCAAGAGAACGTTGTCCTCGAGCACCGAAGCCACCATCGAGATCGACGCGCTCTACGAAGGCGTCGACTTCTACACGCGGGTGTCGCGCGCGCGCTTCGAGGAGCTGTGCTCCGATCTGTTCCGCGGCACCCTGGACCCCGTGGAGAAGGCGCTCAAGGACGCGAAACTGGACAAGGGCCAAATCCACGACGTCGTACTCGTCGGCGGCTCGACGCGCATCCCCAAAGTTCAGAACCTGCTGCAGAACTTCTTCTGCGGCAAGAAGCTAAACCTGTCTATCAACCCCGACGAGGCGGTGGCGTACGGCGCCACGGTACAGGCGGCGATCCTGAGCGGCGAACAAGACTCTAAGATCCAGGACGTGCTGCTGGTGGACGTCGCGCCGCTATCGCTCGGCATCGAGACGGCCGGCGGCGTCATGACTAAGATCGTCGAGCGCAACTCTAAGATCCCATGCAAACAGACGCAGACGTTCACGACATACTCCGACAACCAGCCGGCCGTCACCATCCAGGTGTACGAGGGCGAGCGAGCGATGACCAAGGACAACAACCTACTGGGCACGTTCGACCTGACGGGCATCCCGCCGGCGCCTCGCGGGGTGCCCAAGATCGACGTGACGTTCGACATGGACGCGAACGGTATCCTGAACGTATCGGCTAAAGAGAACAGCACGGGTCGCAGCAAGAACATCGTGATCAAGAACGACAGGGGCCGCTTGTCGCAGGCGGAGATAGATCGCATGCTCTCCGAGGCCGAGAGGTACAAAGAGGAGGACGAGAAGCAGCGGCAGCGTGTGGCGGCTCGCAACCAGCTCGAGGCGTACGTGTTCGGCGTGAAGCAAGCCCTGGACGACGCGAGGGATAAGCTCTCCGAGCAGGACAAGGGTACGGCGCGCTCCGCCTGCGAGGATGCGTTGCGCTGGCTCGACAACAACACCCTCGCCGACCGGGAGGAGTACGAGCACAGGCTAAAGGAGGTGCAACGTGTATGCGCGCCGGTCATGACCAAGATGCACGGCGGACAGGCCGGCGGCGGCGGCATGCCGGGGGCAATGCCCGGAGGCGGCTACCAGCGAAACGACGGCCCGACGGTCGAGGAAGTAGATTGAACAGTCTAGTCTGTGATAGTTCCGAACGCCTGAACATTTAGTGATATTATTTCATACGACTGATTTAGTTAAATGTCGCCGGTGTGATTGTTGCTCGAGTTGTTAATTTATTTTGTGCAGTACGTGATCATTTTGTTGGACCTATTATAACTAAATAAAATATACGTTCCATTATATAGAATTTAGTTGTTTTATTTATTCAAATATAACATATACTGAAGTGCTGCTTGCTTTTCGGTTAAAAGCTCCAAATTATTAGCACTCGTATTATACCCCGACTAATCAGCAGTACCTAATTACCCATATTATACGTATATGATATTTATCCCCCACTAAATTAATGTGACATGGTAACTACGTAGCAGGTTTGCTTGTTATATCGGTTGTGTTCTTACGCCATCTATTGGGTATGATTGCGCATCATACCGACTAATTAAACATTAATCGGTATGATGCGCTATCTTACTATTAAAATTTTATACATAGGTGGGTAATTAATTAACATATAAGAGGAAGTTTGAAAGTTGCGCCAGTGACGGCAAAATTAAGGAGTGAAAGATTGACATGGTATGGACATGTGATGAGACGGGATGAAAGTAATGTTGAGGAAAGCTTTAAGCATGAATGTTGAAGGCTTAAGGGGTAATGGAAGACCGAAGAAAAGATGGATGAACTGCGTGAAACATGACATGGATAGACAAGGAGTGACCACAGAGATGACGTCTGATAGAGTTGTATGGAAGGAGAAGATATATTGCGTCGATCCCAAATAAATTGGGATAAGAGCAGGTTGATGATGATGATGATAACATAGGTGGGTAATTACTCGATTTGATATTTAGGTACACATTATATATTTGAAAAGGTATTCATGGTTATGTAATGATACGGAGGATTCGAAGAAACGTCGACAAATTAAAACTTATTAAACAGTTGTATTGCCGGCAATACTCACGCGTTAGAGTCGATTATGTCAACCCTGGTTTCGAGCATGTCCGATGCTCATCATCAGGGCGAGTGCGCAGCTGCGCCTGCGAGCCCCCGACGCGCACGCGACGTGCATCAATACTCGCCCTGATGATGAGCATCGGACATACTCGAAACCCGGGTCGACATAATCGACTCTAACGCGTGAGTATTGCCGGAAATACAACTGTTTAATATGTGTCAAACTCACGATTATTTTAATACTAAAATTAAAACTTTAATACAAACACGATAAAATTGTTAAAGATGCTTTTCCCCCCAATGTATTTAATATAATACATATATTCTTAGTATTCTTATAAAATAGGTAATTCAATATGTGGATCTTTTGGCTGTTTTCGTGTAAGTCGCGAACATTGGGGATAATCCTTAACACGAATTATGCTACTTGACATAAGAGAACGCTACGCAAACTATAATTTTTTGTCGATAGATATAGTATCAATATATGGCAGTATAATATAGTTACAATTTCTCTATGCTCTAACAGTTTTTTTTGTTTAGGACTAATTCCACTACACCTTACCACCATTGTAACTCCTTTAAGCCAGGATCCACAATGGTCACCATAAATGAGACCGAAGTTTGAACTCAGGCAGTCCCGGGAGATGATTTTAATTGTTTTGGAACCCGCAACATATTTAATTACAAGAGTTAAAGGGGAGGAGTTGGAAAAGAATGATTCCATTTACCGACTAGGCAAAGCGGGAGACAGAAAGCAATATTGACTAGTCACTCAATAAGCAAGGGCTTGTACAGCTACGATAAGCGTTGCAGTACAGCACCACGGATACGGGATAACTTAACGGGGCCTATATGTGAGCCTTAAGATTGATTGCAGTAGTAGGTATGGCAGAAACGCCTAAACGCATGGAAATTTTCTCGAGTTGCTACAAGACTGCTTTAACAGTTTGCTAAACGTAAATCAGAAGTTACGTCTATGTGAGAATAAAAGTTCGCGCTAGTTGTTAGAACTATAGGGGATTAGGTATAACTCGACTTCTCAGACTGCAAGGAATAACTTCGGCGTTAACAGTAGTCTTAGCAGCATTTTTTAAAATATTTGTTTGTTTTTAGCTAACTTTGTGAACATAAAAGCAATCAAAATAGGGAAGTGGGGGCAATAGCGTTTTTTATATATATTCTGAATCTCGGAAACGGCACCAACAATTTTCTTGAAATTGAGCATGCAGTGTTCCGGGGACGACTAATCGATCTAGCTATGTTTCATTAGTAGAAAATATTGTTTTGTCAATATTTTCAGGCAATAAAAAAATATAATTTTGCGTTGGCTGACAACTATTAAAATATGAAGGCAAATTTTGACGACACTACAACTGTAGAGTAATTTTTGGACAATAATAATTAGATGGTAGGACTTTCCAAGAAAGCAAAAATAATAACATTTAAAAATTAGTACGGAGTTTTTTTTGAGATGTAGCTGTTCTTGACATCATTTATTATTATGAATATTCCTAAAAATGTTACTAGATGGCGTTTTGTGAAAAATATATTAACAATATTTTATTGTTTTCAGAAATATTTATGCAACATTAGGAAGTCCATAGACTAATACTCCCCGCCCGGGCGGGCGTGCGGAAAAGCATTTTTAGCCACTGCGTTACCAAAAAAAAAAAAACAAAAACAAAAAAAAAACCATAGACTAAACACACTGTCTATTATATTACTCTATGGTCTATACGTTTTGGCGCGAATGTGGAAATGTCATGTCATGCTCTTGTATTATATTCATTTCTTTAGTGTTTTGTGGTGTTATATTGAATAATTTTGCTGGTATTTTATGCAATATGGTACAGTTAAAGTGCTGAAGTGTAGTGAATATGGTATAATAGTGGTTTACGTGTATTTTCATATTTGTCCAAAATTCCCAAAGAAAATCATTGACTAGGTTATCAGCACCCGATTAATGGTAACGACTTGACTTATTGACAGACAATGAATATTAAGGATACATAATATGAAGAAATGATGAACAATGTATGAATAATAATTAAATAAGACTTGGCTGTATGGGCTTTGATACCTTTGCCTGTCCGAATGAATGAACAGAACCAAAAAAAAAACTCTATGGTCTATAACTCGAAGAAACCGTTATGAGATTTTAAAATGATTGATTATTGGTTATTTTGATTGTGAAGGACACCATAGCCTCCTTTTTAAATCACTACGTCATCTGATTCATTAACGCTTCCATTAAAAATGTATACGTCAACATGATTGTGATAATATGTAAATATTGTGATAAGAAGTATGACTGTTGTAGCGCTTAGCAACGCCGTGATGAATTACAATCACATGTTACATAAACGTGTTACAAATATTTGTGTGATACAATGTTTACGTTTACCAATATGTCTTTTACTTTCCATATTTTGCCATAAGTCTAATTCGTAAACCGGATAGATTGATATCTTCTATCCATCGGTAATTCTTCTATAAATTAAAAGCAATGGAAATAATGAATTGTATTACGAATAAGGTATAGGATTAATTACAATTATACGCGAACATTTTTAGGGTTCCGTACCCAAAGGATAAAAACGGAACACTATTACTGAGACTTCGCTGTCCGTCCGTCCGTCCGTCTGTCACCAGGCTGTATCTCAAGAACGGTGATAGCTAGGCAGTTGAAATTTTCTCAGATGATGTATTTCTCGTCACTCGCCGAGAGGCTGACCGCGAGGAAAAGACCGACGTCCTCCCCGAGGGGAAAGACGTCGCTCAAGGAGAAGGTACCCCTCAGGGGGTATTCCGTCTCGGCGCCTCGTTAGTCGTCAACTCCATCCACATCAGTATCCAGGCCCATATGAGGTACTTGGGTCTGGTGCTCGACGGGCGATGGTGGTTCCGGGAGCATTTTTGTCAAATTGCTCCCCAGCTGGTCGGCGCGGCGTCCGCCCTTTCTCGGCTCATGCCGAACGTGGGCGGACCCAGTTTCGAGGGCCGACGGCTGTATGCGGGGGTGATCCGCTCAATGGCCATGTACGGCGCACCCGTGTGGGCGAGGGCTCTGAACGCCCAGCTCAGGGCGGTGCTGTGGAGGCCACAGCGAGCCATGGCGGTCAGAGCCATTCGCGGGTACCGCACGGTGTCTACCGAGGCGGCATGCCTATTGGCCGGGACACCCCCGTGGGACCTAGAGGCGGAGATGCTCTCCGACCTCTACCGGCGGGTTATCTCAATGCGCGAAGAGGGTGGCTCCCCATCGTTCAACGAGATAGCCACCTGGCGCGAGGACGCCCGCCGAGAAGTCATCGCCCGTTGGGCTACGCGGCTGGAGAGGCCTAGACACGGTGTTATTACCGTTGAGGCCTTCCGGCCCGTACTGATGGAGTGGATGGAGCGGCGGCACGGAGTCCTCTCTTTCCGGTTGGTGCAGGTCTTGTCGGGGCATGGTTGCTTCGGCAAGTACCTGCACACGGTCGTGCGAAGGGAGTGGACTCCGTCCTGCCACCATTGCAGTAGCGACGAGGACACGGCGCAACATACGCTCGAGGTATGTTCGGGCTGGGACGGGCAGCGCCGTGACCTCGTCGCTGTCATCGGTGCCGACCTGACGCTGCCGGCTGTTGCGCGAGCGATGGTCGACAGCGTCAGGAATTGGGACGCGGTCGCCGCCTTCTGCGAGGTTGTCATCTCGCAGAAGGAGGTGGCGGAACGGGCCCGGGAGGATTCCCGTGACCCGGGCCGCCGCCCGCGGCCGGGGCGGCGCAGGCGCGAGTACCTGCGCCTGATGCCGCCCTAACCGAGGCTTCGGGTGATCGGACCGGGGAATTGTCCGGTCACCCGACGTGAGGCCACCGCGTGAGAACGACGCCTCGACGGCGAAAGCTGTCGGGGCGTCGACAGGAGAGGAGCCCGAGAGGGCATACCGCCGAGCGGGCCACCGAAGACAAAGATCGGGTACCGGTGGCCCGCTCGCACGGCGAAGAAGAGGTGCTTGCAGGGTGGGTCAATGGGGTTGCGCGCCGCCTCTTCTGTCACCCCGGACCGATTTGGTGGGGTGCGACGTCCATAGCCCACCGCAAAAGAAAAAAAAAAAAAAAAAAAAAAAAAAAAAAAAAAAAAAGGGGGATGCCGTCGGGCCGGCCACTGACAAGTTCACGCTGCTCCGGTGGCCGGTTCAACGAAGAAGGCGAGGTTCGCGGGTGGGTTACGGGTGTGCGTGTTTACGCCTCTCTGTCGCCCCGGACGGAGTGGTGCGAGGAGCACGCCGACCGTAGCTCATCTACAAAATAAAAAAAAGATGATGTATTTACAACAAATACTAGAATACTATATAACAAATACTAGAAATAAAATAAAATAAATGTTTAAGGGGGACTAAAAATTTCAGTAATTTGAATAACAAGGTTGTGTCATCGTTTAATACAATTCTAACTGTAAAGTTTTAAGTATTGAGCCTATACAATGTGTAAACATTGTCCGGTAGATGGCATACGTCACCTTGAAGACGTAAGATATAATATGAAGCGAAATTTGCATGTCTTAAAATAGTTCACGATGGTGTAAGTGGCAGCACGGTTGGGCCGGATTCCCAATAGGTGCGGGTTTGAATCCCGCTTGTGACATCATTTTTCGTTTCGTAATCGGATATTTATAAATAATTAAGCATATTAAATGCTAAAAATTTCAGTAATTTGAATAATAAAAAACAATAAAAAAAAAGTTTAATACGGCGGACAATGGCGCAGTGAAGTGTGTAGCGGTCCTGATTCTCCAGCATCAGGTGATAATAAGGTACACACTATAACCTACACTGTATATGATAATTCACTCCTGCTGGGATATCTTAGAGGAACATCTATCATCTCAGCTTATATCAGTCCCACAGCAAGTATCCTCTACAATAGCATGGAACTACTGCTACTCTACTCTACCACGCTAATCAGACGTGGTTTTGTAGCGTTATTTTGAGTTTTCCGAGTCTTGCATTAATGTTATATGCATATTATAACCTCGTCGTTTTTATAACCAGCGTGGTGTACTAGGTCTTTCATATTGGTCAAATAAACTTTGATATTCCAATCACCACACATCAACCTCAAGTTCATCATTGCCATCATCATCACAGCCCATATATGTACCACTGTTGGGCTCGGGCCACCTCCATAATGGGAGGGAAATTAACCTACTATACCGCGCTGGTCAGACGTATTGGTATAGGGTTTTGTTTCGAGTTTTCCTTCTCTCGCATAGATGTTATATGCGATTTATATTCCTTAGTCCTCTCTTACGATCACCCATGGGTAAGATATGGGGTGGTGAACTGTATTCTTACTCCATCACCACACGGAAAAACATCAAGTTATATGTATATTTATTTTTATTCTATGTTGAACTCAATAGTTAGAAGTGTATGCTAATGTCGGAGACAAAACTATATTTGGATTTGATAATTATATTGTTTTGGTTATACAGATTTCTTATATTTATTTCTATATAAAAGTAATTCGTACCGTCACATATTTGTTGATTTTTAAGCGATTTATCGTTTTGTGAGATACTATCCTTCCTCTCAAATTTATCTCTCATTTTTTAAATAATACAATGAATGTTTTAATTAGTGTAGTGGTACACTGTCAACAGTTTTCTGTTTACAGCTGTGGGCTGGTACATTCGGTATAGTACCACACTTACGCAGTAAATCGACGTCTGAACAGTGGCAATGTGCGGTTACGTTTCTTAGCAAGAGAGATGGAAACCCAAATTTTCGAGTGGCTCTTGGTAGCTGAGTAGCGGTCTAGCTACATCGTTTGTCATACGCTTTAATAAATAATATATTTATTAGTTGTAGGCTATTTTGCTGAAAGTCTTCTACCAGTAGCCATAAGTGGATCGGCTTGCCCGGGTTATTGTCACATTCTCGCAGAAAATCATCGTATGGCCAATAATTTGCTGCTGCCCATTTTTAGATAAAGTGCCAGTTATTAAATTCTAATCCACATTTTTAATACAAATTCATTGCTCATTACAAAAAGAAAATGATTTTATATATAAAATAATTAAAATATAAAAAACGTCACCACTTTTTACGAGACAGTTGTCTTATGGAAGAAGGCTGCTGGGCAAGTCTGAAAAAATATCCTCTAAGGTGACAGGCACACTTCGCTACCAAGGCCGTTGGGCAGCGAAGTCCATTCTTTAATTTTCTGTGTGTCTTAGTTGTTAGCCTCAGATGGCTATGACAACTTTACCCGGACTGTGGGTGAGCGCTGAGTGCTCTCAACCCGATGGCGAAGTCTAGCCGAGGTCTTTACCTAAAACTCTACGCCATCACATCTGATCAGAGCGTGGTTATCGTAGATGAGTTGCCCTCCAATTGTGGAAAAGGCTTGAATCCAGCAGTAGACGTACCTATATGAGTTAAAATGATGATGATGACGATTTAGTCCATGAAGACCTTTTTTTTTCACAGATTATGGTAGCGAATGAGTAAGCAGCATACCTGATGGTAAAGTGTTACTGCCACTCTTGGACCTTTGGTAATACTAGGGGTACAGCTACGTCGCAGCCTTCCAACCAAAACCCACCCATATAGGCTTTCGACTCTCTCGGTCAAACCATAACCCATCCAGAAAATTGGTTTGCTGGTGAGACAAACTCACAGCCCGAAGTACAAGAAACAACAGCACATTATCAATTTTCTGCGAAGAGTGTGGTACTACCCGGGACGAACCGGCCTGCGGCTGTAGACAGAAAACTGTCAAGTGTGGCCCTTTTTTGCGGGGGGCCATGGTGCTGTCACACCTCACCAAATCGATCCGGGGCGACGGAAGAGACAGCGCGATCCCATAGACCCACCCTGCAATGCGCCTCTCTTCGCCGTGCGAGCGGGCTACCGGAAACCGATCTAAGAGTGTGGCCCTCCGACTACCTTTTTAAGTATTATAGCAATTTAATAACTTATTTACAAAGATAAGTAAAATCAATCTGTGTATTAAATAGCATATCAAAAGTGATTGATGAATAAAATTAATAAATTTGTCTGTAATACATAAAGTTTTATTTGTATCGCGTCTTTTGACATCGACACACAGCGTCTAATTATTTTTAGCGTTGTATTTAGTCTTGTCGTTTAATAGAATATCAAATCACAAACGAGTCTTAATAAGTGTTAACTTTAATAAAGATATAGTTGTGAATATACAATGCGAAAGTGGAAGGATGTGTAGGTACGGGGGGAGACCGAGACTAACTTACCTAGACCAGATTGGTCACGTACTGAAGGAAGGAGTCAAGAGTCACCGAAACCGGCGAGCGTGTATGAATAGAATTATGAATGTTGAGGAAGCGAGTGTAGTATGCAAGGATAGAGTTCTCTGGCACTCTGTTCCCTCTGTCTACCCTGCAAGGGATATGGCGTGTTGATATGTATGTATTAGAGATTGCAAACCGGGCCCGGCCATTGTTACCGGGCCCGGTCACCGGACGCGGTAAGTAAACCGCGGTGCGTTTTATGTTACATTTCTATACAAGTTTGGTTGTTTACAGTTACAATACAGCCTAGCCTATAATATTTCGCTATATGCTTAATTAGTAATAACCCTCACTAGTCTTAATAACTAAAGTTTAAAAAAAAACTTAATACTTTACTTTTAACAAATAAGAATTTGTTTTATAAATACCCGATACGAAACGAAAAATGATGTCACAAGCGGGGTTCGAACCCGCACCTATTGGGAATCCGGCCCAACCAATCTATACAATGTGTAAACATTGTCCGATAGATGGCATACGTCACCTTGAAGACGTAAGATATAATATGATTCGAAATTTGCATGTCCCAAAATAGTTCACGATGGTGTAAGTGGCAGCACGGTTGGGGCGGATTCCCAATAGGTGCGGGTTCGAACCCCGCTTGTGACATCATTTTTCGTTTCGTATCGGGTATTTATAAATAATTAAGCATATTAAATGCTAAAAATTTCAGTAATTAGAATTTGTTTTGTTTATACCAAAGCTACCAAAGTTTATCTATCTATGTTATTATGACACGTTTAGTACTTTAAGCTGCGTTATTAGTTTCTTATTTTAATACTATATTTTCAAATAGCCACTATAAGGAGTAAAGAGAAAGACCCGCTTGTTTAAACTTATAAAAATAAATAATGACTAATACTAATGTTACTTTTCCGTCCATAAGTAAAAGTAATCAATTCTGTATTAAGTATGATTTTGAGACTTGAGTGAGACTGATTATTGTGATAATTGTTCATAAGCCAGTTTGAAATAAATATAACCTTGAATCATTGTCATTTTCCATTCATATACAATAAAATTTTCATAAAATACTTTAAAGGTTTCATCGCTAACACACAATCCGGTCGGGCCCGGCGGACCCGGCCGGGTTGGCGACGAATGCCACCGGGCCCGGCCGGGTTGAGGAACATACTGGGTTGCAAGCTCTAGTATGTATGTATAGTTAGCGTGTTTCCCCTTGAGTTATAACTCTTACGTTTATTCAATTACCTATCTATATTATCTCTATCTTTAAATCCGAACAATGCTATATTAATTACACCTACAAATATGTATCGCAATCTAATCTGTAGAATAAATATCATTATACTTGAAACTAGGGTTGTTAATAATGACAGAGTACAGGTACCTGTGACCCACTTTATTAAAAAGATAGTGTACGGATAAGAGGAAAAGATCAATTATATTTAATGTTTACGCGAGTGTTACACATTTGAAATAAAACTACTTTTACGGATTCTAACGTGTTTGTATTTGATTTTTAATTTCCCGACGTTTCGAACAATTTACAGTGATCGGTCCTTCTGTGACCATGATCACTGTAAAGTGTTCGAAACGTCGGGCAATTAAAAATCAAATACAAACACGTTAGAATCCGTAAAAGTAGTTTTATTTCAAAACATAATAAATGTGAATTGAAAAAATATTTTCATTAATTTGTATTTTATTTAACATGTATTTATACATAATATTCTGTTGATATTGTCGTTATATTTGTTTTCATATTATAATTATAAATTTAGATGCAGTAAAATTCGACGACGAATATTTGCCCTTTTTTAACCGACTTCAAAAAAGGAGGAGGTCCTATGTTTCATTGTATGTATTTTTTATAATCTCCCTTTCTGTCAATTGCGAATGTTGCCAGCCCTACTTGTAACGATGTAGTGATAAACGCGCGCTTGCTGTAATCGTGTTCAATCACTCTCAGCGTGTACGTGTGTTTTTTAAATAACAATTAATAATTTCTTTTTGTAATTATCAAATAATATGCACTTAAATTATAAAATTTTACTACTTTTCAATTAATTTAAGAATAAAATAATGTATAATTAAAATAAATTGAATAAAAACTTCTAATTTTTGCATTAATATAAATGTTTAATTGATTAACAAATATAAAATAAAAAATGGGTGATTTTGTGAAGAAAAGGAATGAAAGTAAACGAGCGCCATTTTTGAGACAGGTAAGTTCTTTCTTTGTTCAGTTTTTTTTTATTTTATTTCAGTGATATGCTTTTAGTAACTGTGGTCTTTCAATGTTCTCTAAATTGTTTGAATATAATTTAACTGTGCTTTATTTATGGGTTTGTTTTTTTTTAATATTTTGCCAAATTACCCAGAGAACTCGGTTAGTACTCAACTTACTGACCGACAATGACTTTAAATCAAGTGATGGCAAGTAAAGAATTGACATACCTTTTTTTTATGCGGTGGAATATGGACGCGTCTCGCCCCGCCAAATCGGTCCGGGGTGACGGAAGAGGCGGCGCGTGATCCCATAGACCCACCGTGCAATTCCTCTCTTCGCCGTGCGAGCAGGCCACCGGTACCCGATCTTTGTCTTCGGTAAAAAATTGACATACCTAAGGGTTTTTTTAATATGACTTTTCTTTATAAATATCACTTCTTTTTTTAATAATTTGACTATTCCTTATAAATATAAACTTATCTATGCTTTATATGACAATTATGTTTTATACTATTATGGAAAATACAATGTATCATTAGCTATTTCTTTCTCGAGGGTGTCACAGTGTTTATTCTAACACCCTTTCTGACATCTGTGTTGATGAAGATGAGGGCTTATATCCAAACGTATATTGCCATCATCATCATCGTCATTTCAGCTCATATATGGCCCACTATTGGTCTCAAGCCACCTCCATAATGGGACAGAAATTGACTTACTATACCACGCTGGTCAGGCGTGTTGGTATATGCTTTTGTTTATAGTTTTCCTTCTCTTGCATAGATGTTATATGATTTTATACCCCTTAGTCGTCTCTTACGATCACCCACGGGTAAGGTAAGAAGGTGGTGGTATTGTATTCTTACTCCGTCACCACACGGATGATATAAGCCCTAGAGAGATTGTATAATTTTTAAGAGAAGTTTCCTAAGAATAAAATAACACTATACGTATTTTTAGCTAGTGCGATATTTTATTTGTTTTCCCTTCTGACACGAGCTCAGGCACGAACATTCGCGGCCATAAAAAAAATAGGGTAAAAAGAAAAGATTTAAATGTGTGGTTAAGTTTATATTTTAGTTCTTTTAATGATTTAGAAATAAGTTATTATTTATCAGCTTCGACGACGGCTTTGCTCGCCTTAATGTAGAATTGGTCAATTCTTTTGGATTACCTATATTATATATACGCGTTTTCGTATCTCTTACAACGTAAATGAAAAACCTCAAGAGAATTGGTTGAGTATTTAAGACGTTAAAGCGTAACCAAACATACTTACATTAGCATTAATAATTTTTGTTACACCAACCTGCACAAAGTAATTCTTGTATTGCGGTGGACTTTACAAACATATAATTTAACAGCTACAAATTACACCCAGACTTAGGAAAACAATTTGTGGATCGTACAAAGTATGGTCCTATATGAGAATCGAACTTGCGACTATTCGTATAGTAGATCTATATCTAAGCCGCTACACCATCTGTGCAATTAAAATTAAGTTAATATGACTAGTTTATTAGCCTTTTCTTTTTATACTTTTCATTATCGGACACGGACCTGCCTCGGATTAGGGACAATATGATTCTACCACGAATGACATTATGATAATGCACTTACCTTTATCGAAGTAAGTAAATCCCTTAATCAATTTTTATGATACAGACCCAAAAGATTTTATTTGTGTAGCGTTGGCGTCCAATGGTCACAACAATAGAATCACAGTAGTTATTCGTTCTCCTACTTTTATCCCAATTACTTGGGGTCGATACAATATGTACTCTTCTTTCATTGTACATATTGTAAAAGTTATTGGCAATAGTTTTATGACCGGCCGCCTGCCAGACGTCAACCCTCTTTGGGAATAGAATTATTTATTTGTATAGTATATAAATCTCCTTGGGAAAATTAGTATAATTGATAATTAGGCTTTTAAGATACTTTGATGGTTCGGACATGTGGAAAGAATGCCGAACGAACGTCTGGTTAAGAAGATATACAATGCGAAAGTGGAAGGATGTAGGTACCGAGGGAGACCGAGACTAACCTACCTAGACCAGATCGGTCATGTACTGAAGGAAGGTGGAGTCAAGAGTCTCCGAAACCGGCGAGCGTGTATGAAGAGAATTATGAATGTTGAGGAAGCGAGTGAAGTATGCAGAGATAGAGTTCTCTGGCACTCTGTTCTCTCTGCCTACCCTGCAAGGGATATGGCGTGATGATATGTATGTATGTATGTAAGATACTCGCAAGTCTTTATTTAAATATTTTCTTTAAACGTGTGCCTCAAAATGTCAGCCTCATAAAAAGGCTCAAAGTCGCTCAATATGTTCTAGGGAGAGTTATGCTTGGTATTTCTCTATGTGATAAAATCCGGAATTCACAAAGACGTAGAAAAACTAGTGTAACCAACACAACCCACAGAATTAGCACGTTGAAGTGACAGGCCAGTCGAACTGACAACGGTTGGGGAAGAAAGTTTCTCGAGCGGCGACCACGTACCGGACGACGCAGTGTAGGACGCCTCCCCACTAGGTGGACATACGACCTGGTGAAGGTTGCTGGGCGTCGTTAGACGCAAGTGGCACAGGACCGCACTCTATGGCGTAACATGAACGAGGCCTACGTCCGGCAGTGGACGGCGATAGGTTGAAATGAATGAATGAAATTTTGACAATTGGCATTGTTTCTTGTTAATCTATTTTAAGTCAAGGATTATTTTAAAAGACCAAGATTTTGACAGAGAAAGTCTCATTCCTACCATATTCCGAACCATATTTTAGCTAGGTACTGGTCCAAGGTGATATCTGGGTAGTTTAGAGCCCCATAACCCACGCAGGCATTGTCATTCAAATGGTTCAATATCATCCTGTGTATTCAAATTTACATGTTCAAGTTGCTTGCTCGATTTCATTTCATTTATTCATACCTAGAGCCTGAAATGGAGTGGTATTAACGATATCTAGAAATAGATTGTAGTAAGTAATTGCCGAACTAGTCGTGCATGGCAGTTAATAGTGTAAATATAAAATTTGTAGAAGAAAAGAGGAGCGTAGAAGAGGAGCGGGAAGTAGTGGCTTATGGGTAACATATCTGCGTCGACGTAATTATAGATATTGTAAAGTAAATATAAATATGAGTTCAAATTTGTGAGTAGATATTATGGCGTATTTTATTGAATAACGAAATGTATTTTGTAATTATAAATTTATCACAACACATTGTATAAATACTTGTATATGCCAAGATATGGAGATGAAAGCCAATGAGACATATGGACGCCAAACTGATGTAAATTGGGCAGACGCCAAAAGGGAATTGAGATATTCCTATACAATACATATAAAGAAGTTGGTTGACTGACTCAACAATGTCGAGCCGGAACTAATGCAACTAGAAACACAAAATTTTGATAATAGTTTTTTTTTGTGACGTACGCATTCAACCCGAAAGGGTTGAAACGCAGTAGTAGAATCTTACCCTACTTTGTATTCAAATTAAGCTAAAATATTCTTTAGTCAATATAAAGAAACACGTATGGTAATATTTGTCCACTTTCATTCTCTAAGGGTGTAAAATAGGGAACAAAATTTTGCGACAACAGTTTTATATTTTATATTTCATTGAATTAAAAATGTAATTTTCTTAGTGGTTAAGGAGTAAGTATACAATTAACCACCCCTTCTTTTGCTCTTAGGTGTCGTAAAAGACTACTAAAGGGTATACATGCATATAACATCGATGCAAGAGAAGTAGAAACCTCGAAATAAAACCCTTTTATCGTCGTCTGACCAGCCTGGATTATTAGGTCATTTTTCTCCCATTGTGGAGGAGGCCCGATATCAATACGAATTTTATGGGCTGAGAAGACGCAGAATTGAAAATGAGTAGAAATAAATGCAAGGCAGTTTCTTACTTTCGTGGTGTAGAGACTCACATGGTCTATTAGATCAGTAAAATAAGCATTCAACCTCGGAATGGAAGTGAATAAGCTGTAAATTTACATAAACCTTTGTTTTGGTGTTCTAATGACTGGTAGAAAAGTGTCATACAATCATGTGTCTGCGTCACACGATGTTGAGCTGCTGCAGGTGAGAGAGATGGTAGTTGCACCGGTTTATTAAGTCTTGTATTTTTATTCTAGCTGTGTATTTAAAATGATTTTAAATAATTAAATTATAACAACTACATATTTGACACCGTATTTCTCTGTGTACGGAGGCGCGCCCCCCACTCTTCGCGCTATATCTCGTAACCGGTAGGTGATACAG
The DNA here is from genome assembly GCA_905163515.2 of Lymantria monacha. NCBI lineage: Eukaryota > Metazoa > Arthropoda > Insecta > Lepidoptera > Erebidae > Lymantria > Lymantria monacha. Next base: position 2,810,675 of record LR991107.1, on the reverse strand, counting down.
AAAAATGTTTAGAATAAAAATTGTAGAACATTTTATGATCTACAATTTTTTTAATAACATTATTTGGCGTATTTCCCATACGAAATGAAATAATTGCGAAAAACTGGTCTTTGTGACCTTTGACTTTGAATAATTTGTGAGTTGTAACGCAGATACGTGATTATGGTAGTTTTCCAATTACAGCACTAGAGCGCATTATGCGGCATAATGCTTAACGTTGAATGTTCCAACTACAGCAACGCTTCGCACAATCGAGCACTCTTAAAAATAGTGCTTTCGTCTGATGCGATACCAACTTAGTCAATAAATATATCACTTGTTAATGAACTAATTGATTGATATAAACTCGGAGTACTCGATAAATCATCATCACTATCATCTGGGTAAGATGATTCAATTAAAAAGTATTTAATTCTTTTAGAACTCATTTTAAAAAATTACTCAAAACAAAAAAATGTTTATTAAATAATCCAAATCTAAATTACTTAAAATAACCGTAAATAGTTTTCAACCAATTATTATGTATACCACTTTATTTACAGATTACTTAGGTTATTGCTAACTCTGAGATTATTTTTTTTTTCAACGCTGAACTTAGCGCACTCTGCTGGTGCATTTAAAAACTAATTCACGTTCCAATTAAGCATCAGCATAATTCGGCATTGTGCGCCACTGAGTCGCATAATGCTCTGTAATTGGAAAACTACCTATATGAGACTTCTACCAGCCATTAGAACACCATAACCAAAGTTTATACATATTTACAGCTTATTCGCTTCCATTCAGAGGTTTGGCCCTTTTTTCGTCTTATTCGACGGGACTATATATCATTCTATAGATACATAAGCGGAAGAAGTAACAATATTGGATTATATTATCAGATTACGATACGATTTTTGTGTATTATTAATATATAATGCACGCCATGCTAGTGTGTAATACGAACGACCTTACACAATTATAATACGCATAATGTATTATCTGAAATCAAGTTCGGTTCCAATTATATTGTTCGCGTTGAATATATGTTTGGCTTTTGGCACGAGACATCAATACGCATTATAAGATATGTCTTGATTGACTATGCGGATAGTTTAGTGGTTTAAATACTGATATTTGATGCAGAGTGTCTTGAGTTCGATCAACAGTATAATTCTCCTTTTTTTATTGCTTATGGTAGCAAACGAACATGCAGCATACCTGATGATAAGCGTCACTGCCACCCATGGACCTTTTCAATACTAATGGTATAAGCTAGGCCGTTGCCTACCAATACAAATCTCAAACCCACCCCTGTTGGGCTTTGTCAAATAATTTTGTTCTTCTTCTTCTTTTTATGTATTGGCAATCAGCTATTTATACGAGCCATTGTTGCCAGTGTCGAGTTATAATTATCTTCACGTTCTTAGTCTCTTCAGGTTAGTCATTATCTGTCAGTAAGTCAAATTGTCGCCATTAACAGTGTTATGGCCACATTGTTAATGGTATCTTGTGGGAATTTCGATGGAAAACAAAAACGTTGTAAAGCACTTTTATATGATATTCACTACATCCCGGTAGTTCTGTCACATTACATAAAATACCATCAAAATTATCTAATAGAACACGTTAAAACACTAAGATATCGAATATAATACAAGAGCACCACATGACGTTTTAGATTCCCGCCAAAAGTCCAAATAATTTTGTTTGTTTGATCGTTTTGATTCGGAGTGTTATAAAATCAATAGGGTTGTGTACAGTTTTCTGTCTACTCGTCTGGTACCACACTCGCAGAAAATCGACATCTCAGCAGAGCCAATGTGCTGTTGCACACCATTTGTTGAGCAAGAAAGTTGGTAGCCCAAATTACTGGGTGGAAAAAAAAAAAAACTTCTTCTGAGTTTTCTTTTCGGATCTTCCTCAGAGTAGCCGTGTTCCCATCCAATTTGAAACTAGTGAATTGTCACAATATAATAATTATCATAAATTAAATGTTTAATATAACTGATCGTAAACAATATAAAAAAAATACATATAGAATCATTTTCTTTTTGTACTGGCAATAAATTTGTATTAAAATGTGGGTAAAAATCCGATTACGAAATGAAAAATGATGTCGCAAGCGGGATTCGAACCCGCGTCTATTGGGATTCCGGCCCAATCGTGCTGCCACTGCACCACCGCGACTAATTGTAGGACATGCAAATTTCACTCCGTATTATATTTACGTCTTAAGGTGACGGTATGCTATCTACCCGACAATGTTTACACATTGTTATAGGCTTAATACTTCAAACTTTACAGTTAGAATTGTATTAAACGATGACACAACCTTGTTATTTAAATTACTGAAATTTTTAGCACTTAATATGCTTAATTATTTATAAAATCCGATTACGAAATGAAAAATGATGTCGCAAGCGGGATTCGAACCCGCGTCTATTGGGATTCCGGCCCAATCGTGCTGCCACTGCACCACCGCGACTAATTGTAGGACATGCAAATTTCACTCCGTATTATATTTACGTCTTAAGGTGACGGTATGCTATCTACCCGACAATGTTTACACATTGTTATAGGCTTAATACTTCAAACTTTACAGTTAGAATTGTATTAAACGATGACACAACCTTGTTATTTAAATTACTGAAATTTTTAGCACTTAATATGCTTAATTATTTATAAAATCCGATTACGAAATGAAAAATGATGTCGCAAGCGGGATTCGAACCCGCGTCTATTGGGATTCCGGCCCAATCGTGCTGCCGCTGCACCACCGCGACTAATTGTAGGACATGCAAATTTCACTCCGTATTATATTTACGTCTTAAGGTGACGGTATGCTATCTACCCGACAATGTTTACACATTGTTGTAGGCTTAATACTTCAAACTTTACAGTTAGAATTGTATTAAACGATGACACAACCTTGTTATTTAAATTACTGAAATTTTTAGCACTTAATATGCTTAATTATTTATAAAATCCGATTACGAAATGAAAAATGATGTCGCAAGCGGGATTCGAACCCGCGTCTATTGGGATTCCGGCCCAATCGTGCTGCCACTGCACCACCGCGACTAATTGTAGGACATGCAAATTTCACTCCGTATTATATTTACGTCTTAAGGTGACGGTATGCTATCTACCCGACAATGTTTACACATTGTTATAGGCTTAATACTTCAAACTTTACAGTTAGAATTGTATTAAACGATGACACAACCTTGTTATTTAAATTACTGAAATTTTTAGCACTTAATATGCTTAATTATTTATAAAATCCGATTACGAAATGAAAAATGATGTCGCAAGCGGGATTCGAACCCGCGTCTATTGGGATTCCGGCCCAATCGTGCTGCCACTGCACCACCGCGACTAATTGTAGGACATGCAAATTTCACTCCGTATTATATTTACGTCTTAAGGTGACGGTATGCTATCTACCCGACAATGTTTACACATTGTTATAGGCTTAATACTTCAAACTTTACAGTTAGAATTGTATTAAACGATGACACAACCTTGTTATTTAAATTACTGAAATTTTTAGCACTTAATATGCTTAATTATTTATAAAATCCGATTACGAAATGAAAAATGATGTCGCAAGCGGGATTCGAACCCGCGTCTATTGGGATTCCGGCCCAATCGTGCTGCCACTGCACCACCGCGACTAATTGTAGGACATGCAAATTTCACTCCGTATTATATTTACGTCTTAAGGTGACGGTATGCTATCTACCCGACAATGTTTACACATTGTTATAGGCTTAATACTTCAAACTTTACAGTTAGAATTGTATTAAACGATGACACAACCTTGTTATTTAAATTACTGAAATTTTTAGCACTTAATATGCTTAATTATTTATAAAATCCGATTACGAAATGAAAAATGATGTCGCAAGCGGGATTCGAACCCGCGTCTATTGGGATTCCGGCCGGAATCCCAATAGACGCAAAATTTCAGTAATTTAAATAACAAGGTTGTGTCATCGTTTAATACAATTCTAACTGTAAAGTTTGAAGTATTAAGCCTATAACAATGTGTAAACATTGTCGGGTAGATAGCATACCGTCACCTTAAGACGTAAATATAATACGGAGTGAAATTTGCATGTCCTACAATTAGTCGCGGTGGTGCAGTGGCAGCACGATTGGGCCGGAATCCCAATAGACGCGGGTTCGAATCCCGCTTGCGACATCATTTTTCATTTCGTAATCGGATTTTATAAATAATTAAGCATATTAAGTGCTAAAAATTTCAGTAATTTAAATAACAAGGTTGTGTCATCGTTTAATACAATTCTAACTGTAAAGTTTGAAGTATTAAGCCTATAACAATGTGTAAACATTGTCGGGTAGATAGCATACCGTCACCTTAAGACGTAAATATAATACGGAGTGAAATTTGCATGTCCTACAATTAGTCGCGGTGGTGCAGTGGCAGCACGATTGGGCCGGAATCCCAATAGACGCGGGTTCGAATCCCGCTTGCGACATCATTTTTCATTTCGTAATCGGATTTTATAAATAATTAAGCATATTAAGTGCTAAAAATTTCAGTAATTTAAATAACAAGGTTGTGTCATCGTTTAATACAATTCTAACTGTAAAGTTTGAAGTATTAAGCCTATAACAATGTGTAAACATTGTCGGGTAGATAGCATACCGTCACCTTAAGACGTAAATATAATACGGAGTGAAATTTGCATGTCCTACAATTAGTCGCGGTGGTGCAGTGGCAGCACGATTGGGCCGGAATCCCAATAGACGCGGGTTCGAATCCCGCTTGCGACATCATTTTTCATTTCGTAATCGGATTTTATAAATAATTAAGCATATTAAGTGCTAAAAATTTCAGTAATTTAAATAACAAGGTTGTGTCATCGTTTAATACAATTCTAACTGTAAAGTTTGAAGTATTAAGCCTATAACAATGTGTAAACATTGTCGGGTAGATAGCATACCGTCACCTTAAGACGTAAATATAATACGGAGTGAAATTTGCATGTCCTACAATTAGTCGCGGTGGTGCAGTGGCAGCACGATTGGGCCGGAATCCCAATAGACGCGGGTTCGAATCCCGCTTGCGACATCATTTTTCATTTCGTAATCGGATTTTATAAATAATTAAGCATATTAAGTGCTAAAAATTTCAGTAATTTAAATAACAAGGTTGTGTCATCGTTTAATACAATTCTAATTGTAAAGTTTGAAGTATTAAGCCTACAACAATGTGTAAACATTGTCGGGTAGATAGCATACCGTCACCTTAAGACGTAAATATAATACGGAGTGAAATTTGCATGTCCTACAATTAGTCGCGGTGGTGCAGCGGCAGCACGATTGGGCCGGAATCCCAATAGACGCGGGTTCGAATCCCGCTTGCGACATCATTTTTCATTTCGTAATCGGATTTTATAAATAATTAAGCATATTAAGTGCTAAAAATTTCAGTAATTTAAATAACAAGGTTGTGTCATCGTTTAATACAATTCTAACTGTAAAGTTTGAAGTATTAAGCCTATAACAATGTGTAAACATTGTCGGGTAGATAGCATACCGTCACCTTAAGACGTAAATATAATACGGAGTGAAATTTGCATGTCCTACAATTAGTCGCGGTGGTGCAGTGGCAGCACGATTGGGCCGGAATCCCAATAGACGCGGGTTCGAATCCCGCTTGCGACATCATTTTTCATTTCGTAATCGGATTTTATAAATAATTAAGCATATTAAGTGCTAAAAATTTCAGTAATTTAAATAACAAGGTTGTGTCATCGTTTAATACAATTCTAACTGTAAAGTTTGAAGTATTAAGCCTATAACAATGTGTAAACATTGTCGGGTAGATAGCATACCGTCACCTTAAGACGTAAATATAATACGGAGTGAAATTTGCATGTCCTACAATTAGTCGCGGTGGTGCAGTGGCAGCACGATTGGGCCGGAATCCCAATAGACGCGGGTTCGAATCCCGCTTGCGACATCATTTTTCATTTCGTAATCGGATTTTATAAATAATTAAGCATATTAAGTGCTAAAAATTTCAGTAATTTAAATAACAAGGTTGTGTCATCGTTTAATACAATTCTAACTGTAAAGTTTGAAGTATTAAGCCTATAACAATGTGTAAACATTGTCGGGTAGATAGCATACCGTCACCTTAAGACGTAAATTTAATACGGAGTGAAATTTGCATGTCCTACAATTAGTCGCGGTGGTGCAGTGGCAGCACGATTGGGCCGGAATCCCAATAGACGCGGGTTCGAATCCCGCTTGCGACATCATTTTTCATTTCGTAATCGGATTTTATAAATAATTAAGCATATTAAGTGCTAAAAATTTCAGTAATTTAAATAACAAGGTTGTGTCATCGTTTAATACAATTCTAACTGTAAAGTTTGAAGTATTAAGCCTATAACAATGTGTAAACATTGTCGGGTAGATAGCATACCGTCACCTTAAGACGTAAATATAATACGGAGTGAAATTTGCATGTCCTACAATTAGTCGCGGTGGTGCAGTGGCAGCACGATTGGGCCGGAATCCCAATAGACGCGGGTTCGAATCCCGCTTGCGACATCATTTTTCATTTCGTAATCGGATTTTATAAATAATTAAGCATATTAAGTGCTAAAAATTTCAGTAATTTAAATGTGGGTAAAATTTTTAATAACTGATACTGTATCGGGTGGATATAAACTTCTGTAATAACGATGACTTTTGGACGTAAGACACTTCAGTCCTTCCGTAACCATGATCACTGTAAAGTGTTCGAAACGTCGGGAAATTAAAAATCAAATACAAACGCGATAGAATCCGTAAAAGTAGTTTTATTTCAAATGTGTAATACTCGCGTAAACATTAGAAATCATTATATTTTTCCATTTTGGAGATGTTTACATTTAGATTATACCAAAGAGTAAAGTTATATTAACTGAAAAAGAGTGGCAACTCGATGGTAAAATATGCATGCATGGAAAGTGCTGGAGCTTAGGCGATGAACTAAAGTTGAAGTAATATACATATATACTTACGTATCTACATGTGTGTATGTAATTATATATTATAGGATTTTTTTCGTACATCTCATTTAGATACTGATCCTATCCTAATAGTGGTAGGACCACGCTGTTGACAGTTCTCTATCTACCGTCTCAGGCCGGGCCGTCCGGGGTAGTACCACACTGAGCAGAAGATCGACGTATGAGCACTAGCAATGTTCTGATGTGCTTCGTTCGGTGAGCGAGAGAGCTGGAAGCCCATCTTTTCTGGTTTTATTTGTAGGCAGTGGCCTAGGTGTACCCTTGGTATTGCAAAGGTCAATAGGCAGCAGTGACACTTACCATCACGTGTGCTGCTTGTTCGTTTACTACCAAGAGGTATAAGGTTTCGGGTATATTTATGTTTCAGGATATCTAATAGTATCGGTTACGGGTTACGTAGCTTCGTAACATTCCTTAGTAACGAGTTCCTTGAGTGTTTAAAATGGCTTGTTTAAATGGAATCGTATGAGATAATTCAAGATTGATTGGCTACATTTTAAGAGCTAAACAAATATTTGTACTGTCTTTATGTTCGTTATTAAGAGTGTTTATGATACAATTATAGTTATTGTGTACATATAATGGCTAATAAACTTCATTTAAAATTACACGTAGATATATATGTGTTTCTATGTTTGTAGAGACAGATAATATACGTTTTTATTTGAGCGAATTTAATTGTAATAGAGAAACATATGTAGCTCTTTGTGATAGATACTCTTTTCAGCTTTTCTTTTTTAACAGTGGTAGGACCACGCTGTTGACAGCCGCGGGCTGGTCCATCCGGGATAGTACCACACTCTCGCAGAGCATCGACGTCTGGGTAGTAGCAATGTGCTATTGCGCTTCGTTCGGTGAGCGAGAGAGCCGGAAGCCTAACTGGATGGGTTAGGGGATTGTAATAGTAGGCAGCGGCCTAGTTATAGTCTTGGTTATAGCAAAGGTTCATGGGCGGTAGTGACACTTACCATCAAGTGTGCTGTTTGCGCGTTTGCCACCATAAGCAATAAAAAAAAAAGCTTATATATGTCCCACTGCTGGGCTCGAGCCTCCTCCACAGTAGAAGGGATATTGACCTACTACCAGCTGGTCAAACGGGTTAATATAGAGTTTTCCTTTTCTTGTAAAAATCTTATATGCTTATTATATCCCTTAGTCACCTTTTACATTAATTATGAGTAAAATAATTGTGAATAGTATACTTATTAATAATTAGATTTATGTCATAAATGGTTGGTATAGAATAGAACTGCATTGCCGCAGAAAATTGACTAGCAACTTGCTACTACGCTTCGTTTAGTGAGAGAGTCGAAGGACCTATCTTACAGGCCGCACGGATTGCAGACACGGTCAGCGAGACTAACAAATAGAAAATTCTGGTGCAGACCTCGCGGTCGAAGTGCGATACCGTATTTCATAATATTTAATAATTTAGGAACTAGGCCTGTATTCGTAGTTATCCTATTTTTATCGGTCTGGCTAAGACCTATCAAGAATTTTTGACTTATAATATTTTGGTATTTAACTAAAAAGTTAATAAAATATTGTTATTTGAAATTCATTAGGTACACTTTAGCATTATAATATAATCACTATTTATAAAATTGCAAACCTTTAAAATATTTATATCAAATAAAAAAATATTAGTTTTAATACTATAATATCATCATCATCACTGCCCATAAATGTCTCATTGCTGGGCTCGGGCCTCCTCCGTAATGGGAGGAAAACTAACCTACTATACCGCGCTGGTCAGTTGTGTTAGTACAGGGTTTTGTTTCGAGTATTCCTTCTCTCGCATAGATGTTATATGCGTTTTATATCCCTTAGTCGTCTCTTACCTACATTCATCACCTACGGGTAAGATTTGGTGTGGTGAATAGTATTCTTACTCCGTCACCACACGGAGAGTAATACTATAAAATACTAAAGTATATTTTCGCGCCCATTACTATCATTGTTTGCCCATGTTGCACCCAGCAACGCACCAAGCCGAGGTTCGCATCTGAGGCAGCCTAGGTGCATGTTTTAAGTTGAGAGTCCTCTGCGCTCACTGCTAGCCTAACGATGTTGTCGTCATCTGAAACTGACATCTAAAGTCCAAACAGAAGAAAAACACTTTACAGTAGTGAACTGCCTGTACCTTTGATATTAATAAGGTCCACCGTTGTCAATAAAAAAAATATAGTTCTAACTGCAAAGTTAGAGTATTAAACCTGTATAATGTGTAAACAAGACGACTAAGTGCCTTATAACGACCTGGACCAACTCCATCTGATGCCGTTTGGTCAACAACTACATTCCCAAGGAGGATTGAGGTCTGGCGGGCGGCCGGTCATAAAATTATTGCCAATAACTTTTACAATATGCACTATGAAAGAAGAGTACATATTGTAGGGACCCCAAGCAATTGGAATAAGAGTAGGAGAATGATGAATGTGTAAACATTGTCGGGTAGATGGCACACGTCTTCTTTAAAGACGAAAATGTAATACGAGACGAAGATTGAATGTCATACAACAACTCACGGTGGTGTAAGTGGTAGCACGATTGGAACGGATTACCAATAGGCGTGTGTTCGAGTCCCATGTGTGACAATCATTTTTCGCTTGTAATTAAGTTTTTATTAAAAAAAGATAGTATTTAATCAACACGTGAATGTGTTATCAGATAAAGTATTTTTTAAATATATCACAAAATCTTGTTTATCTCTGTAACGTGCTGAATAATTTAGCATTAGCGCTTGCAAAGTGACTCTAAGGTTTTGTGTTTCTCGTTTAAAATTAAATGTAGATAAAAAAATGCTACCATACTTCTACTTTCAAGTAATATTATATATATTATTATTATTCTTAACTGTGTGATAGCGGTCACGTATCCTACCAACCCTTACTTTGCTCGTGGATGTCGCAAAAGACGACTAAGAGCCTTATAACGTCCTGGGCCAACTCCATCTGATGCCGTTTGGTCAACAATTAAATTCTCAAGGAGGGTTGACATCTGGCCGGCGGCCGGTCATAAAACTATTGCTAATAACTTTTACAATATGTGCTATGAAAGAAGAGTACATATTGTATAAACCCCAAGCAATTGGAATAAGAGTAGGAGAATGATAATGACATCACGTACTTTTAACAGCTTAACCTATGCTATACTATTCAAAAGTGTTTGAAGGTTAATTGAAATTATCCATCATCATCCATCAGCCGGTAGACGTTCGCCGTTGGACATAGACCTCCCCACGTGAATGCCACTCAGAACGGTCCTTTGGGCCGATACAAATGTTTTTACACGCTCTAAACTCCTGTTTTTAGAATATAATTTAAATAGATTAAATATAATATTACGTTTTAAGTAGTTTTCATAATGTTTATTGCATGTATATTAAAACTTATCCCTCTATTGATCAACTAATAATCGGCCTTAACCGCTTTACTATAGTTTGACTACTGTTTTGTACAACTCAAGTGCATACGATAAGATACCGTGAATTAAAAGATATCACACATTTTATCAATATCAGGTGAATATTAATATAGTGATTGTATATTTAGACGGACCATTCAATAGGCTGATCAATTTACAATTCCTTCTTTATTTTCTAAGGGAAAAAAGTTAAAACATCGAATTTGTTAAGTCAAACATCAATTTGATACGCCAAACATCGAATTTGGAATGTCAAACATCGAATTTGATACGCCAAACATCGAATTTGATACGCCAAACATCGAATTTGATACGCCAAACATCGAATTTGATACGCCAAAAATCGAATTTGGAATATCAAACATCGAATTTGATACGCCAAACATCGAATTTGTAACTTCAAATATCGAATTTGATACGCCAAACATCGAATCCACTGAGAGTTGACACCCTTTTTATTGCTTTTGGCGGTAGGCGAAGAGGCATCCTAACCAAGGGCGGATCGTGAATTTGTGGGGCCCTGGGTTAATATTATAAGAGGCCTACTAATTATTCAACTAGCTGTCATTCTGTCAAGAAACCGTTTTCTCTAATGAAAATGATGTAGGTAATAGAAAAAATAGAAAAATATGACATTAGAACATTTTATTTATTTAAAATAATTAAGTATTTATGTAGCTATACAAACAGCAACTGTAATAGTACCTAGTTATGACACATACTTAAATTATAAAGCAGCCTATCTGGATTTTATTGTTGCAAACTATTTTATTTGCTCTTTACACTGCAAATTCTTTGTTAAAGAGATGGAAATAATTGATAAATTATTTAGTTAATCGTCTAACATTCATCATAATCTTTTTCCTACTCTTATCCTAATTACTTGGGGTCGATACAATATATACTATTCTTTCATAGTACATATTGTAAAAGTTATTAGCAATAGTTTTATGACCAGCCACCTGCCAGAGGTCAACCCTTCTTGGGAATGTAATTGTTGACCAAACGGTATCATATGGAATTGGCCCAGGTCGTTATAAGGCCGCCCGCCTTCATGGCGAGGTGTCAGGCCTGCGGGCCCAGAACCGCCGGTTGGAGTCGCAGTTGGCCGTGGTACGGAGGGCCAACCGCCTCCTTACGAAGGACGTGGCCGACCTGAAAGCCCAAATGGCGCGGCTCGTATCGCCTGCGCCACCCACGCCGCCAGCCAGCGCTGACCGCCGAGGGGCTGCCGCCGCTCCGAAAACGCCCCGAGGTGCTGGTCGCCCGACGGTTGCCGCTGCGCTGAGGACGGCTCCGACTGCGGAGCGCGCACCGCCAACCAGCGCCAGCCCACCCAATGCCATGGAGCAGGCCCCAACAGCGGCCCAGCCGATAGCGCCGTCCCCGCTGCCTGCGGTGGGGGGCTTGCCGGACGAGGCCTTGCGCGCCATTATCGACACAGTGGGAAACCTGGTCGATGCGCGCTTGGCCGTTCTGGAGGCAAGGCTGCCTCCAGAACCACGTGTTCGGCCGCCTCTCGCCGCAGATAAGCGGCCATATGCGGCACCAGCATCCGCCCTGCTGCGTTGTCAGGGTAGCCGCGTGGGGGGCAGCTACGCCGCGGCCAAGGCTGAGCCCAAGCAAAAGGGGCCCGCCCCGAAAAAGAAGTCAGTACTGGCTCCTGCCGTACCGCAGTCATCGCCCGCATCGACACCGCCGGTGACGACTAGCGCGCCCGCGACTGCGCCTTCCACGCCTGACACGCCCGCTGCGCCCGAACAGGGTTGGCAGGTGGCCGAGCGTAGCAGGAAGAGTCGCGGCCAGAGAAGGGGAGCGGCTGCCAAGCGCGCTGCTGAGGTCTCCGCTCCCCAGGCAGGAGCCGAAGGAGGCGGGAGGAAGAGGAAGAGGCCGTGCAAGGGGCTCCGGCCGCCGAAGACAGCTGCAGTGGTGATCACTGTGCTGCCTGAGGCGGCAGAAAGGGGCCTCAGCTATGAGGCCGTTCTGAGGAAAGCCCATCAGGAGCTCGACGTCTCCGACATAGTAGGCGTCGAAGCTAGGACCAGAAAGGTCCGGACGGGAGCTCGGATTTTAGAGTTCCCTGGGGCCGAGGGCACCAGGACGGCCTATAGCGTGGCGTCGAAGCTGCGAGGTTTGTTCGCCGAGGAGGGTGGCGTGAAAATCGCCAGACACGTGAAGTGCGCCGAAATGCGCATCGCAGGTCTGGACGACTCCGTGACGGTGGAACACATCCGAGAGGCCATTGCCTCGAAAACCGGGTGTCCCCTGGACACCGTCCGAGTTGGCGCCATCCGGCCCGGTCCGGGCGGCGTAGGTGCCGCCTGGGTGCAGTGCCCAGTGGAGTCGGTCAGGCAACTGGCCGGCTCAGGCAGTGGTAGCCTCCTCGTGGGCTGGAGCTCAGCGTCATTAACCGTGCTGGAGCACCTGCCTGTGAGGTGCTTCAAGTGCATGGCGGTCGGGCATACCCGGCCAACATGCACCAATTGCTTTGACTGCGGTGGACTCTGTTTCCGCTGCGGTCAGACTGGGCACATGGCGGCATCCTGCGCCGCCTCGCCCCACTGCCCCGCGTGTGCGGCGGGCAATAAGCCTGCCAAGCACCGCATGGGCTCTGGGGCGTGCAGACCTCCGGCTTCGGCCCCAAAGGGATGGAGCGGCCTTTCGACCTCCCCCGCCTCCGCTTCTAGCGCGGCCCGATCGCCCGCCGAAAGCCAGGAGTTGATGATGGATATGGCCCATTAATGGCTGCCCAATCCACTCACCTCAGGCCAACACCAACCACTCCGCCGGTGCGCAGGATCTCCTCCTGCAATCCATGGCGGAGTGGTCGATCGATGCAGCCGTAGTCGCGGAACCGTACTGTGTACCTGATCGCCCCAATTGGGTGGTCAGCCGGAACGGAACCACGGCAATCGTCGTCTCCACACGCACCTCCACGCAGCGGCACTTCCCATCCTTGACTTCCCTTTTGGATAGGGGCGAGGAATTTGTCACTGCGGGAATGGGAAGGGGTCACACTCTACAGCGTATACCTCTCCCCTAACAGGAGAATGGACGATTTCAGGGTCTCCCTCACCACCTTGGAGGTCTCGATACGGCGATTGGCACCGGGCCTCGTCCTGGTCCTGGGGGACTTCAACGTCAAATCCACGGCGTGGGGGTCCCCTACGACGGACGATCGCGGGCGGGTGGTGGTGGAATGGGTGGCGTCACTGGGCTTCTGTGTCCTAAACAGAGGCTCAGTGAACACGTGTGTGCGACAGTAGGGTAGGTCGATAGTGGACTTGTCGTTCGCTAGCCCCGCTGTCGCACCACGAGTGAGAAACTGGCGTGTCCTGGAGGTGGCGGAGACCCTGTCGGACCATAGGTATATTTGGATGAAGGTCTCCCCCCTCCGGGACCCCAGCAGGGGTCACAGGGTGGACCAAGCACCGCGTTTCCGGGGTGGGCTGTGGGGCGTCTAGATAGGGACCTACTGGCGGAGGCGGCCATTGTGAACACGTGGCTGTCCTCACCACCCCCAGCGGACGGAGTGGACGCTGAGGCTGGCCTCATTCGCGATGCGTTAACGCAGATATGCGATGCGGCCATGCCCAGGGTACAGCGTCTACCTGGGCCACCGAAGACAAAGATCGGGTACTGGTGGCCCGCTCGCCGTACCCACACCCGCAGCCGGCGGCGTCGCCGCGATGCTGAGCGGGAGGGCCAGCTGTACGAGGCATACCGCAGTGACTGCCTTTCGGCTGGCCATTCGGTCTGCCAAGGACGCGAGTTGGCAGGAGATGCTGGACGGTCTCGACCGTGACCCATGGGGTCGCCCGTATCGCGCGTCGCTGAATAAGCTTCGCGCGCAGACCCCCCCCCCCTCACCGAGACCCTCCAGTCCGACCTCCTTCGTCCGACCACCCTGGTCGAGGAGCTGTTCCCGCGGCAGTCGGAGCACACGCCCCCGGTCATGGCTTCGTCAGATCACGACCGGGAGGCCGACGAGAGTGTTCCGCCCATGACGGAATCAGAAGTGGGGGCGGCTGTGGCGAAGATTCGTTCCGCCACCACGGCCCCCGGCCCGGACGGAATACCAGTCCGGGTGTTGACGTTGCTCCTCGAGCACCTCGAACCTCTCCTCAGGCGACTGTACAACGCCTGTCTGACGTCTGGACAGTTCCCTGAGTGCGGGAAGGAAGGGAGGTTGGTTCTCCTGCCAAATCCGGGACGGCCCCCGGATTCGCCGTCGGCCTACAGGCCCATTGTCCTTCTCGACGATGTGAGTAAGCTGTTGGCGCGTGTCCTCGCTGCCCGCATCGTCCGACACCTAGAAGGGGTGGAGCCCGATCTGTCGGACGTTCAATTCGGCTTTCGAAGGAGGCGTTCGACCATCGGGGCCCTGCTACGCCTGAGGCAGACGTCCGCGGAGGCTGTCACCGGCAGAGGAGTGCTGTTGGCGGTGTCGTTGGACATCGCCAACGCATTTAATAGTCTGCCATTCAGCTGCATCACAGAGGCGCTCCGATTCCATGGAGTGCCCTTGTACCTGAGGCGGCTAGTGGCAGACTATTTGGAGGGGCGCAGTGTCCTCTGCGCGAGTCCCGCAGGGGACATTGTGCGGACGCCCATGTCGTGCGGTGTTCCGCAGGAGTCGGCATTGGGGCCGACTCTGTGGGACATCGGCTACGACTGGGTGTTGAGAGAGAGTGGCCCCCCCGGGCTGAGCGTGATATGCTATGCTGACGACACGCTCGTCACAGCCCGGGGCAGGACACTCGAAGAGGCGGCGAGCCTGGCCACTCTCGGCACCGAGGAGATGGTCAGGCGAATCGAGGCGCTGGGGCTCAGGGTGGCCCTAAACAAGACGGAGGTCCTTCTATTCCATGGGCCCCGTGTAAGGCTGCCTATCGGCGCCTCGTTAGTCGTCAACTCCATCCACATCAGTATCCAGGCCCATATGAAGTATTTGGGTCTGGTGCTCGACGGGCGTTGGTGGTTCCGGGAGCATTTCCGCAGGATTGCTTCCCGGCTGGTCGGCGCGGCGTCCGCCCTTTCACGACTCATGCTGAACGTGGGCGGACCCAGTTTCAAGGGCCGACGGCTGTATGCGGGGGTGATCCGCTCAATGGCCATGTACGAGGCACCCGTGTGGGCCCTCGCCCACACGGGTGCCCCGTACAGAGCCCTCGCTCTGAACGCCCAGCTCAGGGCGGTTCTGTGGAGGCCACAGAGAGCCATGGCGGTCAGAGCCATTCGCGGGTACCGCACGGCGTCGACAGAGGTGGCATGCCTATTGGTCGGGACACCCCCGTGGGACCTAGAGGCGGAGATGCTCTCCGACCTTTACCGGCGGGTTACCTCAGTGCACGACGAGGGTGGCTCCCCGTCGTCTGACGAGATAGCCACCTGGCGCGAGGACGCCCGCCGAGATGTCATCGCCCGTTGGGCTACGCGGCTGGAGAGGCCTAGACACGGTATTGTTACCGTCGAGGCCCTCCGGTCCGTACTGGTGTAGTGGATAGAGCGGCGGCACGGAGTGCTCTCCTTCCGGTTGGTGCAGGTCTTGTCGGGGCACGGTTGCTTCGGCAAATACCTGTACACGGTCGTGCGGAGGGGGTGTACTCCGTCCTTTTTTTTTTGCGGTGGGCTATGGACGTCGCACCCCGCCAAATCGGTCCGGGGTGACGGAAGAGGCGGCGCGCAACCCCATTGACCGACCCTGTAAGCACCTCTTCTTCGCCGTGCGAGCGGGCCACCGGTACCCGATCTTTGTCTTCGGTGGCCCGCTCGGCGGTATGCCCTCTCGGGCTCCTCTCCTATCGACGCCCCGACAGCTTTCGCCGCCGAGGCGTCGTCCTCACGTGGTGGCCTCACGTCGGGTGACCGGATAATTCCCCGGTCCGATCACCCAAAGCCTCGGTTAGGGCGGCATCAGGCGCAGAGGTGTACTCCGTCCTGCCACCATTGCAGTAGCGACGAGGACACGATGCAACATACGCTCGAGGTATGTTCGGGCTGGGACGGGCAGGGCCGTGACCTGGTCGCTGTCATCGGTGCCGACCTGACGCTGTCGGCTGTCGTGAAAGCGATGGTCGACAGCGTCAAGAACTGGGACGCGGTCGCCGCCTTCTGCGAGGCTGTCATCTCGCAGAAGGAGGCGGTGGAACGAGTCTGGGAGGATTCCTGTGACCCGGGCCGCCGCCAGCAGCCGCGGTGGCGCAGGCGCGTATATTCGCGCCTGATGCCGCCCTAACCGAGGCTTCGGGTGATCGGACCGGGGAATTGTCCGGTCACCCGACGTGAGGCCATCGCATGAAGGCGACGCCCCGACGGACGGAAAGCTGTCGGGGCGTCGACACGGGAGGAACCCGTAAGGGTAAACCGAGAGGTGTTTGCAGGGTGGGTCCTTGGGGTTGCGCGCCGCCTCTTTTGTGACCCCGGATCGATTTATCGGAGCGCGACCACATCCATGGTCCACCCAGCAAGGAAAAAAATAAAGAAAAAAAAGGTCGTTATAAGGCTCTTAGCCGTCTTTTACGACAACCACGAAGCAAGGGTTGGTAGTATTCGTAGCCGCTATCACACAGCAATCAAAGGTACAAAATCAATAAAAAGTTAATCGTCTAACATTATTGTGCTATATTTTATTTTCTATATTCGATGTTCTGGAGACTGATCGAAAATAAGCGACAGGGATTCCTCCTTTAGTTCGATAGATGGGTTGATCGATATCAGAATTATCAACCTTGTAATTTAATTTAATTTTATTGTTTTCAATTGAGACTTTGGCAAAAAACCCCCGAAGTAGATCCGCTCCTGATTGACTTGTGGTAAATGGTAACTGTCGTTATGGATTTCTGTAACATCATGGGCACCGTTAGGTAAATAAACTGATGGGTATTTGTCGCGTTACTATAGCCTGTATAATGACTGTCAATTGTAGTTCATCTTGCATTTTTTTTGTAATTTATTGCGATTGATATTAAAGAAGCAAGCGAGTCAACTGATGGTAAGTGCTAAATGCCGTATGGACTTCAGAAATATCAGTCAGGTCGCTGCGGGCTGCTAGGGTATGAGCTGCAGGCGTAACGAACCCGCTTAACGAACAAAGCACAGTAAGAAAATGCTATTATTTACACTTCGATTTTATTCAAGAGTGTGTACTCCAAATGAGGATACATTTTTATGGCTGCAAATAGAAAATTATCAGCAGCGTGGCCATATCTCTTTCTTTCTTTTGACTAGGTTCCGGTGGCGCGCTTTCGGCGTAGAGAGGTACCTATATATAGCGGGGTGGGAAGACTCCATAGCTCGCAGCTAAAAAAATTAATTCATATCACTCAGATAGTTGTTTAAATTAAATGATAGGTTTCATGTGACATAAAAAAAACTCGTGCTTTCTTTTCTCTTATCATAGATTATAACCACTCTCACTTTACATGATACGGTAATACGACTTGAGATTGTCGTGCGCATCATTTTCTTCTACGCTGCGGTAGACTTATTGTTATGTTTCGGATATTTTTTTTAAAATTTAATGTACAACGTTCACCATAATGAATATCTGAGATTAAATAAATCCTTCATTCATTTTCATTATATCTAAAACTGTCCAGAGAAATATGTCCGAATCAAAGACTCGGTGTAATAATCAAAACAAATTTATTTAACTTTGTATTATTAATGCAAGGAAAGGTTAGGTATCATTGTACGATATGAAATGTCTTCTTCCTAGAAAAAAAAAACAGCATTGTTTTTTTTATTAAACACAGAAATTTGAAATGTTAATGAAAGAATTTAAAAGAAACATTATTCCATATATCTTCTAGCGTTTATATTTGATTCACAGTTTTGTACCAGGAACGCTGTAAAGTGTTTGATACGTCGGGCAATTAAAAATCACCAACGATCTCTAAATTTTAAGTATCACCTAAAGCAATATAATTGACACATAAAATTAACGTTACATGTCAGATAGTCACCTTAGGGGACGTCCATTAATCACGTGATCTTTTTATTAGCATTTTTAAACCCCCGCTTCCCTTTGGTGTTACGTGGTGAGGTTTAACACTATGGCTCCCCCTCCCTCACCAACATCACGTGAATTTTATTTTGCCAAAATTCCTGGAAAAACACTATTTTTTATGTCACACATATATGACTGACATGGCCCAATATTTAAACTTTTTTTCTCGACAAGCCGTTTGTAGTAAGTCAAGAAATTTTCAGGATTTATTCCTGATAGGCCACCCTTTCGAAACATAATGCAAATGTATCCTTTGCGTCGGACATCTGTGATTGACGTCTTCCCGTCCCTTTTACCAAATCGCGTACGTCAGACATACATGTCTGACACGGCTCATGTAGAACTTCTTAGCGTCAGACACATACGACTGACATGGCGATTAACGTGTTAATGGACGGCCCCTTATGTGTTACCTAAAATTTAAATTTCAATTGACTTTAATCAAAAAAATTGTTACCATTATTGTTGTTTTAGTGTCGCCTTAGGTGTTACCTAAAAATTTAGGAGACGGTTTAGAAAACGGGTATTAGACGTCTTTTAAGACAACCACGAGCAAATGTAAGGGCTGGTAATATTGGTAGCCCCTACCATACAATGGTATACGACGTGATAAGGCGGCTATGAACACTATCAACTTTCTTTTAGTGATAAAGTTATTAAAGATATGTATTTTGATTTCTTTACAGTGCTTCATAACGGCGAGTGTGTCAACCAATATCATAGCACACGGTTGTGTCATCGGCTTCTCCGCTATTCTGCTCCCAAGTCTCCGTCTACCAGGCTCGCCGATAAAAGCTACAACCAGCCAAGAATCATGGATAGGTGAGGTGGATTTAAATTCTTTTTAAACACACCCTACGCTATGAAAATATGTTTTATCTTGGGAATAAATAATTAAAAGACACAAATGTCAATAACCAAAGGGGACGACCATTAATCACGTGATCTTTTTTTTAGCATATTTTAACACCCTTGGTGATACGTGGTGAGTTTAAGACTATGACAGTTTAGGACTATCCTGATTTGTAATAATAATTTCAAACCTCACGTGATTAATGGATGGCCCCAAACATATAATAACAATCTGTGAATGGCGAAAGTATCATCCTGCTTGGGAAGCGAACGTACTCGGTAGAGCACCATCATCTGTGCAATCAATTTCTTCAACTTTATACATCACCTAATAAACTTCACCATTGAAAATAGACTTAAAATGCATAATACCATAATAGCCATGCACCAATTGCGGTTTGGTGATCGCTGGTGTTTTAAAATTCCCAAAAGGGCCTTTTCTCAAGGTATGTAGGCTCAAAATATGTATGACACATTGTGTTCTCAATGCATTACTCGGGCCCTTCTATATTTTGCGAGGACTATTCAATTATTTTGTTTTTGTCTGGTCTTAAACATTTCTATTAGGCACGATCCTTCTATGTAATGACAAGATAATTAGACTTTTACCCCATATTGGCCAGATGGGTTGGCATACACCCAAAATTACTAATGATATTCAATACTTCTATTTTATATTATTAGGTATGTCGCTGTGTGGTAGCGGCTACGAATACTACCAACCCTTAATTTGCTCGTGGATGTCGTAAAAGACGACTAACGCCTTTTAACGACTTGGGTCAACTCCATCTGATGCCGTTTGGTCAACAATTACATTTCCAAGGAGGATTGACGTCAGGCAGGCGGCCCGTCATAAAACTATTGCCAATTACTTTTACAATATATACTATGTAAGAAGAGTATACATTGTATCGACCCCAAGTAATTGGGATAAGAGTAGGAGAATGATGATATTTTATATTATTATGATACATCTTTGCCTGATGTCCAAATTTTGTAGTGAGAAATCAGTGATTGAAATTATAACAACGCCATCTATGTACATTTAACGTAATCATAAGTTTATTTTTTTAGATATAGATGGCGTTGTAGTACTTATAACTTCACTTCATACTAGAGATGCGAGAAACGGCTCACTGAAAAGAAAAGAGAGATATAGCTCTTTTGATCAAAAGAGCTATATCACTCTTTTAGCTCTTTAGTTCATTTAGCTCATATATATCCTGAGTTCATTTAGCTCATCAAGAGAGCTAGCTCACTTATTGAGTTAGCTCATTTTATTTCAATTCGTTCACGGCTCTAACTCTTTTGAATAGTTCAAACTTTGAACTACGCGATCATTAAGCGATAAGCTTGATATGCATGAGCATGTAAATTTTAATTGGTGATCGCAGGATGAGATATAATATATATATATATATATATATATATATATATATATATATATATATATATATATATATAAAAGAATAAATAAAATTGAAAGGTTTGTTTGTAATTTAAATGGTTAAAAACAGCTTTTCACTAAATGCATATGGGCTGACAGAATCGACTGGGTCCAGTGACAGCTTGCACTGATAACTATTATTATTATTGAATATTGTTATTCAAAGATCAATATTAAATTATAAAATATAACTTTTTATTTATCAAACATTTTTTCTTTGTTGAACATATAAGTTGTACGTTTAGTGTTCGCAATAGTCACAATGCATATCGGAACATGCTCAATACTTTTACTGTTCGGCGGTGATCGACATATATCGGGCACTTTCGGTCGTCGACGACTCACACGACATGACGACGCGAGTAAAAGAGCCGATTGAGTCGTTGAACTATTAACTGAGCTAATGTGAGCTAGATTGAAATCAAAGAGCTAGTTCATTTGTATCTCTCATTCAGGAGCTACCCAAGTCTACTTCATACACAGTGTTACCGACAGTCTGATTCATGGTGATTTTATCTGTAGAATTAAAGCATTTTTTATTATTTTTTTCAGTATCTATCGTGGGATTCGCGTTAATAACCGGCAACATCATCGTCACACCTCTTATGGACATCGTAGGACGAAAAAAGTCGCACTTATTGACAATACCACCTGTTTTATTAGGTTGGTTTCTTATTATTCTGGTCAATGACGTCGCAGGTCTTATCACGGCGAGGTATCTCCAAGGAATTGCTATGGGCATGCTTGGACCTTTAGGATCTATAATTATCGGTGAAATGACGGACCCTAGGAACAGGGGACCATTTTTAACAAGTGTGTCTTTATCATTAACCATTGGAGTACTTTTCTGTCACTCGTTAGGTACATACTTTAGTTGGGAACAGAGCGCTTTGATATGTTCATTCATTACGTTTACGAGTTGTCTTCTTATCATATACACACCAGAATCACCATCATGGTTAATAGCTAAAGGAAGAATCGAAGAAGCTAGAGAAATCTTCATTTGGCTTCGAGGAGATGACGAGCAACAAATAGACGAATTAGAGAAAATGTTAGCAGCTCAAAAAATGGCAAGAAAATCTAGTATCATTGATCAGAAATTACCTTTTGGTACAAAAGTTAGAAGTTATTTAAGATATTTCGGACGAACCGTTCCAAAACCGGAATTTTATAAACCTATTATAATAATGATATTTCTTTACTTAATGTTCCAATTCGCTGGTATAAACATTATCAGTTCTTACACAACAGATATTATAAAGCAAGTGGTTGGTCCTGATGCTAATGCGAAGGTTATCATGGTCGCTTTGGACATAGAAAGACTAATCTGTAATATTCTCGCCGTATTCCTCATGAAGACCTTAAAAAGAAGGACACTTTTGTTCAGTAGCGGTGTTATTTGCGTTTTTTCATACCTCGGTAAGGCTGGCTACGTTTACGGCAAGCAAAATAACTTATTACCATACGACAGCCAATGGATTCCTTTAATGCTTATTGGAGTGTATATGTTTTCATTAACTGTAGGTATTTCTTCGATACCTTTCGCCGTATCTGGAGAGATCTTCCCGCTAGAATATCGAGGCCTAGGCAGCGGGATTTGTATATTATTTGGTTTGTCATTAAACTTTTTTGTTGCTCTGAAATGCTTCCCAGTTTTAACGAATAGCATTGGTCTTCCATTGACATATTGCCTTTATGCTAGTGTTGTGGCTACATGTTTGGCTATTATTTGGTTCATGTTGCCAGAGACGAAGGATAAAACTCTTCAGGAGATTGAGGATAGTTTCAGAGGCCAGTCTCCAGCTGATATTAAGAGCGCTCAGCCTCTGAATGGTGGGCCAGAAATGATGCGACGGTGTAGTTCTCACATCATGTATTAAAAACCAAATTAAAATTATAATATTTATTTGTAAACCTTTCATTGATTTGTTGACTGACAGCTAAATATCTGTTATTGCTAATTATTTATGAATTAAATGAATATGTTGATAGCCTATAGAATTAAGTATATTTTAGAAAAATATAAGCTCTATTATATATTATTTAATATTAAGTAACATATAAGTATTCTGAGAGGAGATTCGTGCCCTAATTTGGGGCAGCATTGGGTTGATGTGTTATTAATTGTATGAATGAATGGCGAAACTAAATCTCAGATAAGGACAAAATAAATTATTGTTGGCTGATTTTTTGTATTTTCTTTTTTATATGCCTTTTGATATCTATTACTTTCAAGATTAAATCACCTCACAGAGAGATGTATAAATTAATTTAGCCTTCTATTTTCGTTCTCTAAATCACCTCAAACTTTGTACTCTGGTGATCGGTGTGCTCATTTTTTAAAAGCAATCTTTTATCATCATCTAGTGATGTGACCTAGTGTGATCTAGTGTGTGATGTGATTTCTAGTGATGTGATCTCATTACCATGTACCTAAACAACACTATTTAATGTTTGAAAGATCACACTAAGCTAACTATCTAAGCCCTTCCAATGACGTTTTCTATCTTACAAACAATTTATAAGGCTTTTGTTTATCAAGTTGAGATGATTGTCAATCTTCATACGGATATTCAAACAGCATCTTTAAACTGGCAGCAATCATAACATTCTTTGTAACGTGCTAAGTAGAAGAAACTGTTAACTAATTGGTACTTCTACAAATGATATCATTATTATCGACCATCAGAACTCATGGTGGAATTGAGTATTTACGAAATGACTCCTCCCTCGCAGCGACTGCTTTAATAAAGCAGTAGTTCACATCCTATGATCTACCACTCGTCTTCATCTGCACTCCACTTTCTCTAACTCCAACATTTTCTCCCCTTCATGTTGTTCTAAGTATATTTGATCATCTTTAATGCCTTTGAATTGGCATTCGATCTCGTACAATGTCTTTCCTTTAGTTTCGGGCAGTGAGAAGTATAAAAAGACACCACATGCGGCGATGCAGATCGCGTAAGTGCAGAAGGTACCACTCACTCCAATTGAAGTAAATGAATATGGTGCAGTTTTTACAACTATAAAGAACATTACTGATAAAATCATTCCCGAAATCCCACTTCCTAAACTTCTATAAGCTAAGGGGAATATTTCTCCCGCAATTGCCCATGGAATTGGTAGGATACCCAATGTTTTTCCAAAGATATAACACAGCGTAGGTATTACTGGTGTCCAGTGGTAAGCGTCTGGTATGAAGCCGTGATCTCTTAAGTAGAGCATAGCAGCTGATGCGAGTAGCGAGGTGACGCTAATAATTACTCCCAAGAAAAGGACAGTCCGTCGATTAAGCTTGTTGACCACTGCACAGGAGAGTACCGCAGTAACGAATCTGACTATATCTACCATCATCATACTGATATTATCGTGGATAGTACCACCGCTAACTTCTTTCATCATTACTATAGTATAAGAAGGTACTACAGTCATTCCAGATATTTGGAATAGTATAAACATGGCCACCATTATCATAGTAGGTTTGTAGAACTCTGGTTTCTTAACAGTTGCCTTGTAAGTCTTCCATCTTGAAACCGGTTCAGGTATTGGCGCGTTTATTTGAGTATTTAAAAGCACTTCTAGCTCTTTCTCGGAATTTGGGTCGTAACCACGCAACCAGCGATAAGATTTTTTGCAAGCGTCATATTTGCCAACTGAGGCTAGGTAGGGAGGTGTTTCCGGCGTCAGAGTTACTAGAAGTAAAGATAGAGCGTAAACGCTTCCACAAGCCAAGCCGGCTGTTCTCCAGTAAAATATGGTGCCGAAGACGTGGGCGATTAACATTCCAGTAGCAAAGGAAAAGGCGATGGTGGCTAGAAATACGCCACGGTGCTTGGGAGCGGAGTACTCAGCTATGGAGATGGGTGCTGACGCTGCTTGCATGCCCATGCCGAGACCCTGAAATTATAGCATTTTTTATATGACAACCGGTATTTTAAAGTAATGTCAGAACAATGGCAACTGTTCCAACCTTTCCCATAGGTGCTATACCGATCTACTAAAGGATATAAGTCGATGACATCAAGTGAGAGAAGGTTAATTGGTGATAAAATCGGATCCTCCTATTATGGTTGTAGTTTGTTTCACTGCATCTATTCTGTCTGTCATCTTTTCCGTGTGGTGACGGAGTAAGAATACAATTCACCACCCCTTATCTTACCCGTGGGTGATCGTAAGAGACGACTAAGGTAAAAGGCATATAACATCTATGCAAGGGAAGGAACACTCGAAACAAAACCCTATATCAACACGTCTGACCAGCGTGGTATAGTAGGTCAATTTCCCTCCCATTATGAAGGAGGCTTGAGCCCAACAGTGGGACATATATGAGCTGAGATGATTCTGTAGAATACCTCGTTAATCTGATAGCCATAATCATGGCTGTGAGCATTCTCTTTCGAATACTGGATTAGGCGTATGGATTTACCCGCCAAATAGGCGTAACATAAGTTTAGATCTGTATCTAGCTTTAATCTTGATTTACTTGTACATTGAATAGTTACATATGTGCCTACTATTTCAGAGAAAAAGGCATTGCACTATAATTAAGAATTTTCATGCCATGTAGCACTGTCACATACAGTTTTGAAAATAATAATGAATGCGAAGAATGTAGAGTCTAATTAGTTTTCTAGTAGTGACAGGATAAGAGTACAGATGTCGCTACTTTATACTTGTCTGTAGAATTAGTAAAACTCAGGTGAAGGTTAACTAAGAAGACGAACCTCAATTTTGTGTTCGGTAACTTATAAAAATACGTAACATTTTTGTACTTTTTTTTTTGGCAGCGGGCTACTTTATGCCAGGCTCCGCTAATCCATCCGGGGTGACAGGTAAAACGGCGCACGACCCCGTAAACCCGCCCAACAACATACTGCTCGACGAAAAATCCGTAACCTATAATAGCAATCGTCAAGGCGCTCACTAGGCGTAAGGATTATGTCACATCCTTCATGGAGAAGCCTATGTTCACCAGTGGACGTTGAGGGGCTGATATCTATCAGTAATAAATAAATGGTAGGTTTGGAGTACACTCTTCGCTTTAAACGAGGTACTTATTGGTAATTCAGATTCATTTATTAGTGTGGATATTATAATAATTGAAAAAAAATAAATGATGCGGTCGAATTGCGATCTCTACGGAAAATCTGTGGAGTTAGGCTGACCGATCGCATTCGCAACGACGACGTAAGAGAGCGAGTAGGTATAAAAGAGAGTATTGGTGTAGAGATGCGAAAGGGAATGCTCCGATGGTTCGGACATGTGGAAAGAATGCCGAACGAACGTATGGTTAAGGAGATATACAATGCGAAAGTGGAAGGATGTAGGTACCGGGGCAGACCGTGACTAACCTATCTAGACCAGATTGGTCACGTACTAAGGAAGGTGGAGTCAAGAGTCGAGCGTGTATGAAGAGAATTATGAATGTTTGAACTGTTCATGAACTAAATTTCTCATAGGGTCAATCAATTGTTTATTGAAATGGTATATCAATATATTGACGTCAACTGAAATACAGATATAAAGACAAGATAGTAATTGTTTATTTTCGTACTGACTTCACCGTGTGTCATATGTTCAAGATTTTATAGTAACTGCAGAATTGTGTTATTGAGTGTGAAGCTTCAATTTAGATTCAGGAGTCGGGTAAAAAGTACACGATGATAACTATTTATTTCTCCTCCTATTTTTTTTAGCTTATGATGACTAACTAGCAAGCAGCACAACTGATGGTAAGTGTCACTGTCACCCATGGACCTTTGCAATACTAAGGGTAGGTTTAGGCCGCTGACTGCCAATAAAAACCCCGAACCCACCCCAGTTGGTCTTCCGGCTCTCTCGCTCACCGAACGAAACGCAATAGCACATTGCCATAACTCAGACGTCAATCTTCTGCGAGAGTGTGGTACTACCCTGGACGGACCGGTCCGCGGCTGTAGACAGAGAGCTGGGAACAGCGTGGCCCTACCTCCTCCCTTAGAATAAGGATACAATTGTCGCCAAACCTTACTTGCCCATGGGAGTCGTTAAAATTGGATAAGGTTCTTTTGGTGAATGGGCATCAACTCTCTCCTAGAAAACGTGTAACACCACCGTATGGTTACAGTAGACTACTGCAGACTTTTTCCCATCAGGGATGATAATACATTATGCATAATAGCTGTTCTAGAAGTCAAAATTGTAATCGGGTTTTTGTTTGTTTTGTTTTTTTTTTACTTTCATACTCTTTTCTGCATACCCAACTCTCGCTTTCATACAGTAATGTTGGGACAAGCACTGCGTTATGTATTGTTACACGTGCTTTCTGGCTGAGGTGGTGGCTACCAAGAAGTTGCCCCAACGCTCCGTTCACTCTATTTCCCACATTCACTCTTCGCTCTATATCAGTGGTGTACCTTCCATCTCGGCTAAATCCACATGCAAGATATACATATTCATCCACTTGCTCCAGTACATCATTACCTATTGTTACTTTTACATCTGTTCTGGCTTCATCTCTTTCAAAGACCATTATTTTGGTTTTGCTCACATTAACGCGTAGACCCCTTTTCTTACAAGCTTCTGTCATTGTGTCGACTAGGATCTGCAGGTCAGTCGCTGACTGTGCCAGCAGGACTGCATCATCTGCATAGAGCAGAGCAGTGACCACTGAGTCGCCCATCTGGACTCCCACATTCATATCGTTCAACCTTTGGATACATTTATCCAGATATATGATAAACAGCCTGGCTGACAGAACGCACCCTTGCTTAACGCCGATATTGACGTCAAACCTGACTGCACAGATGGCGTAGTGGTTAAGATACAGACCTTTCGTGTCAATGCCGTGGGTTCGATTCCCACGCTGGACATTACTTTGTGCGATCCACAAAGTGTTGTTCTGAGTCTGGGTGTAATTTGTCTGCGTTAATTGCATGTTTGTAAAGTCCCTCGCAATACAAGGTTTATTTCCTTAGTGAGGGGTGGTGTCTTTAAAAAAAAAAAAACGCCCATTCATCTTCATCCATACTGATGCCATCGGAGGACGCCAGTGCTGAATGTTGATCTACTAAACCACATGCGACACCGGCGCCAACTCGAGTATCCGCATACATATCGCCAAAATATTTACTCCATCGGCTTATTACTTATTATTCTTAAATAATGTACCAATCTATTCTCGAAGTTTTTCAACATTTAATTCATATTTATCTAGCATATGGTTCATGGTTTCTGCCTCTAATTAAAATGTTTTCTTTTCTTCTTTATATGCCGAAGAATTAGTTACTCCTATTTTACCTGGTAGGTTCGCTATTATTCAACGAAATCAAGGAGTCGATCTCGGTATCTTAATTTGCGGTGAGGGCTAATATGTTGGGTTATGGGGGCGTACACCATTCTTCCGTCGCTACAAACGGTTGAAGCAGGGTGTGGCCATACGATATTACGTAAAAAAATAAAAAAAAATGTTATTATTTTTGTGTTCTTGATACAACCCTCCTGTGCCATCTGGAGCTACGAAAAAAGTGGTATGTGGCCCCATAACCTATCATATACCCATCGCCGTGGGACTGATCATTAGTATGAATACGAAAACCCATCAACAAATAACGGTGTTGCCGGCATCTCTCTCACGCACTCAGCGCCTTTGGGGGGGTGGTAGATTAATCACCGGTCCATCCACTTACCAATCCAGCTATTCATAGACCATCACAAGTTAAATGGTTCATTTAAGATCGAAAGCGATTACAATAGTACATACCATCAACGATCTGCTGATTAGTAGTGCCGTAGGGCCTTTAGCAGCTGCCATTAAAGCCCATCCTCCCAATGATGGTAGCGTGCTAAGTTGGTTCGTCAGCTTCCTGCCTAGCTTTTGAAGAGTGAAAGGCGCCACCAATATACCACAAATAAGCGCCAGGCCCAGGATCGAGGCTGGAGATAAAAGCAAAAATGTGGTTAATAGGTGATGGGTAGAATGATGGTGGATGAATATGTCTGTGAAAAGATATTTTATATTTTCAAATTGGTCTCTTTAGTTAGAGAGCCACTTATGAGGAATATGAGATCTATGTGCCAGTCAACCAGGATCCAGACGGAAGAAAGA
This sequence comes from Lymantria monacha, assembly GCA_905163515.2. Lineage (NCBI taxonomy): Eukaryota > Metazoa > Arthropoda > Insecta > Lepidoptera > Erebidae > Lymantria > Lymantria monacha. The sequence continues at coordinate 2,781,816 of LR991107.1, read as the reverse complement.
AATTACTGGATGTTCGCAATGTGACGTAAAGGACCCGAATTCCATGATATAATTTATTATCATCATCTTCCTATTAACTTTCACAGTTGGGACTAAGATTTCTTCAAGAGAGCGTAATGCTATAATAATCACACTTGCCAGATGATCATAATTAACAGATTTGTATAGAAAAAAGAGGAGGCCAGGTCTCGTGTTTGCTATTGAGGGTTTCTCTAAAAAAACTGTTGCAAAATCTAAAAACACCTTTATCTGATAGCAATTCGCCTGCCAAATTTAAGTATTATTTCTATTGCTCTTGGTGCCAAACGAGCAAGCAGCACACCTGATGGTAAGTGTCATTGCTACCCATGGACCTTTGCAATACCAAGGGTATAGCTTAAAAATCCCCAAACCCAACCAGTTGGGCTTCCGGCATTCTGGCTCACCGAACGAAATGCAATAGCATATTGCCATTACTCAGACATCGATCTTCTGCTCAGTGTGGTACTACCCCGGACGGACCGGCCCGCGGCTGTAGACAGAGAACTGTCAACAGCGTGGTTCTACCACTGTAAAAAGTCAGTAAGTCTTCTATAAACCGAATAGTAGTACAAATACCGACCATTGTGTTGAGTGCTTTGGATAGTGGATGAATTGGTAACCAGACATTACACTACATTTTGCGATACATAAACTATTGAACCGAGTGAGTGTGTAATTTATATCCGTTAGTAATGTTTGTGAAGTCGCCTGCGATATAAAGATTTGTCTTTTAGCACTGGGTGGTCTTTAAAATAAATAAAAGAAAATACATAGACGTCGATAACCTGATTGATGAATGTATCTATTTTGCCTCACCAGGGAAGTATCGTGTAAGTAATGAATCTTAGTGTTAAACGTTAAGCTGATATCTGCTTTAATTTCTCAAAGGGTACCACAGCAGATGTAATACAATCTATGTATTAATAAATATTTATTTAATAAATGGTACCGCTTCACGAATTGAAGCAATTGCATAATAATTACTATTTATATAGATTTTATTGCGAATTGTATTTGATTTTTACTTTTACGATAATTGCGAACACTTTCAGCACTTCTTACACACCATCATCATCATTCTCCTACTCTTATCCCAATTACTTGGGTTCGATACAATATGTACTCTTCTTTCATAGTACATATTGTAAAAGTTATTGGCAATAGTTTTATGACCGGCCGCCTGCCAGACGTCAACCCTCCTTGGGAATGCAATTGTTGACCAAACGGCATCAGATGGAGTTGGCCCAGGTCGTTATAAGGCTCTTAGTCATCTTTTACAACATCCACGAACAAAGTAAGGGTTGGTAGTATTCGTAGCCGCTACCACACAGCATTTCTAACACATGACAACTAAATGATGACTGAAGGAATGAACGCTGAAAAGTATTTGAAATATAGAGCAAGTAAAAATCAAATACAAATGGAATAATATATATATAAAATTGTTTCTTTCATATATGTTCTGCTCGCCTAAACATCAGATTTTTCATAGGTCATTTAAAAGATCAATACAACGTAAATTTGCTTATATATGTGGCTTATATTTGAATACTTTTCTTTTCTTTCAACACCATCAATGAGATATTGTTCTTTTTCGGTCCTCACTAACTATTAACCATAAAAATTTGCATACCACGAACAATAGCAGACAATGCATTCTTGATATTTTCACAAAAGTTTATACTATTTCTAAATAGACGTCACATTTTAAATCTTCTATTTTTGAATATTTCAAGTCATTAAAATATAATAATACTGAATTTGTTCACAGTTTCCTTAGAATTACATTTGTAGACAATGGCTTTTGTAGTTGATAGCGAAAATTACTTAAAATTGTTATTATGCATTTGAAACATTTTATCCTTGTGACTACAGGTTAAGGATACAATTTTCGACAACCCTTACTTTACCGTGGTGGTTGTAATATCGCCAAAATGTTTCATTAGAAGTGTGGGCAGCAGTCTTTTTTACCCGACTGCGCAACGCAAAGGAGTGGTATTGTATTTAACAGTCTATGTATGTATGTTCCTTTGAAGCACTTTATAGACCAAACGCCTGGGCTGATTTTTATGATACGTCAATCGATTCCTCTTAATCCGGCGAATGTCACTAAAGATATGACGTAATGAAAATTCAATATGGCGACTACTGGACGCCATATTGTGAAAATTAAAAAAAATAAAGTCAACAAACTATGTCGAGTGGGGTATTGTTGAATAGGTATTTAAAAATCATTATTAGTTTTCTCTCAACATTTTTCAATTTGACCGTCCGTTTAGGATCTATATCGATTTAAAGTTTCGTAACAACCTTTCTCACATATAGGTTTTTTAAACAGTAGAAATTTACGATGAAAAGACGAAAAATTCATATATCTGGATGTGGATGGACATATACTGAAGTATCTAGTAGGTATATTGTCCAACATACCATAGGTAGTCCTACCTAAAGTATCTAATGTCTTACGCGGTCGCCCATCTCCAATTTCTAACGATTTAGTACTCAACATCAGTCGAAAAACTATATGGACTTAGGTACTTAACTATAACTACCTAGATATTTATAACTAAAAAGTATAAAATAAAAAAAATCATTAAAGAAACCAAAAAACCCGACTGTATAAAAAGTAACCAAAACTACGTACATAATAAAAAAACTGAAAAGAAAAAAACAAGCACTTAGATGTCCGGTGGTCTAGAATTCCATAATATATTATTGAATAAATACTATTGCAGAAAATAAAATATATTTTAATAATAGAACATGGCAACTGAACAGTCGGTATCCACTGAAAAATTAGATTTGCTGTCGAATAATGGATCCCGAATGTTCAGTTGTCATGTTCTATTATTAAAATATATTTTATTTTCTGCAATAGTATTTATTCAATAATATATTATGGAATTCTAGACCACCGGACATCTAAGTGCTTGTTTTTTCTTTTCAGTTTTTTTATTATGTACGTAGTTTTGGTTACTTTTTATACAGTCGGGTTTTTTGATTTCTTTAATTATTTAATATTGTACCTAATCTTTATTGCTTAAAAACATAACGATATACTTTTTATTTTGAAATTTAATCATCGAAAGTGGTAATTTTGAAATTCCCTCGCACATTATCAAAACGCAACGCAATTGATGGTACAAAAAGTGACGTCGACATCCGCTTGACGACTCGCGCCAAAATGGCCGCGTTAAAATCGCCCGAAAATGTTAGTAATTTTTTAGCTTAATATAATTTATATTTTAGATGGGTTATATTTCATTTTAATAATGTTATAACTGGCCGAAGGGGTTACAAAAAAGGACGCATAATTTTATTTTATTGATCCACTCAGTGTGGCCGTTTGGACACTGTTGATTACCGGCATTTGAGAAAGGGTGCAGTGGATTTTGTAACATCCTTTTGTGGTGAGTGTCAAAAGTTCGATCTCCACCCAAACCATTGTGCGAAATCGTTTCATAATTCATCATCATAATCTCCACTTATATATATATCAAACTGCTGGGCCAAAGTCTTCTCCAAAACAAGAGCTAAAAAGAAGAAAGAAGGAAAGTTAACCTGCTATACCACTACATTGGTACAGAGTTTTCTTTCGAGTTTTCTCTCTCTTTTATGTTATATGCGTATCCCTTAATAATTTTCACTATATTCCCGAGCATATAGTGAAAAATTACTTACCCAAGTAAGACAGGAGCTTGTGAACCAAAACCCATCTAAAACCTTGCCGAATGAATATATTGCCATTGCTTAGTCGGCGATTTCCTGCTAGAGTGCGGTACTATCCCGACCGGCCCGCGGCCGTAGACAGAAAACTGTCAACAATGTGCGCCTTTTTTTTTTTCTTTTTTGCGGTGGGCTATGGACGTGGTCGCGCCCCGCCAAATCGGTCCGGGGTGACGGAAGAGGCGGCGCGCAATCCCATAGAACCACCCTGCAAACACCTCTCTTCGCCGTGCGAGCAGGTCACCGGTACCCGATCTTTGTCATCTGTGGCAACAGTGTGCGCCCTAACAAACAAGTATTTCAATAAAAAAAAATAAAGATAAGTACTCAAATGTGAGTAAATAAATTGACGTAAGTTATTACTGGTGCTTATTATGTGTGCGATGTACGTACATGTATAATCAAACGAGTCACGTCTCGGTCACATTTACAAATTACTATAATTTCATATATAATAGTATAATCAGACGCGATTGATGTTATATGATGATATAATGAATAAAAAATGGCCAAGCGTGAGCTGGATTCAATTTGAATGGTTCTGAACTATAGATAAGTCGGCGAAGTTAAGCGATCGGCATCTGTGTTCAAAATTGTTCTACTTTATTTTATTTTTGTTTTTTTTTTTTAAAGACTTTACGAAAATAATCTAACTGCACAGATAGAAATATTTGTTGTATATACATAGTCGGTCTTTTGACGGGAATTTGAAAACATCATGTGGTGCTCTTGTATTATATTCGATATATTAGTGTTTTATATGGCTATCCCCGTGTGGCGACGGGAATAGAATACAAAGGTCGTCACCCCTTACTTGCCCGTGGGAGTCGTAAAAATCGGCTAAGGGTCTCACCGGGATATTGGGCAGCGGCTATCTCCCGGGAAACTTAATAACATCTACCGCGATCGCCAATCCGCTCGCCAAGCGTGGCGATTATGGCATTATTACCCCCCCAAAATAAATATGGATGCACAAAAAGTCACGGCCCCCAGTCACGGCAGTTCCGCTGGAAACCGCTGGATGCAGGTGGCACAGGACCGTTATAGATGGCATTCTCGTGGGGAGGCCTATGTCCAACAGTGGACGTTTACGGGCTGATGGATGGATGGATTAGTGTTTTAACGTGTTATATTAGATAATTTTGATGGCATTTTATGTAATGTGATGCGCGGAACCACTGGGATGTCGTGAATATCATATAAAAGTGTTTTACAACGTTTTCATTTTTCATCAAAATTCCAACAAGATACCATTAACAGTGTGTCCATAGCACTGTTGATGACGACAATTTCACTTAGACAATGACTAACCTGAAAGACTAAAAACGTGAAGATATTTATAACTAGTTATTGGCGAAATCTTGTAAACGCCATTAAAAAAAAAAGAAAAAACTGCACAGATGACATAGTGGTTAAAATACCGACCTGCCGTAACAGTGTTGTGGGTTCGATTCCTACACAGGATAATACTTTGTGCGATCCACAAAGTATTGTTCTGAGGATTATTTTCTGATCGTTGCAATGTGGGGGACTTTACAAGCATGCAATTGGTTTCAGCCTATCGCCATGCACTGCTAGACGTAGGCTTCCCTCATGTTACGCTACAGAGTGCGGTCCTTGTGCTCATCATGAGGGGATAATGCTGTAATCGCCACGCTTCGCAGGCGGGTTGGCGATCGCAGTGAGATTTTATACATTCCAGGAGAGTGATGCAAGCAAGAGGTGGCGACACTATTCTATCCCGTCGTCACACGGGGAGATGCAGGGAACATGGAATTAACATATACAAATCATATACAGACTCAGAATAACACTTTGTGGATCACAAAGTATTGTCATGCGTGGGAATTGAACCCATGGCACTGGTATGTAAGATCAATATCTTAACCACCACGCCATCTATGCAATCAATAGATAAAATAGATTATAAATCTTTATACAGATAAACATATGTTTAGAATGGACAATTCGATGCTTCAATTCCAACGTTCGAAGGTTGTCAGTTATGTTGTTGCTATACAATACCTTACCTGGCCTTCGCTCTTTAGAAAGGAAATAAAACATATATGGTTTGCATTGACATATGCATGTTGTGTGTTTGACGGACATAATAACAATTATTACGTGACTTTTTTATCTATTTAATATTTTTAAAAGAGTAGGTACCATCTTGTGTATTTTTCTTAGAATCACAATAACTTAAATGTTTACGCGAGTGTAACAACAAAATAAAACTACTTTTATGGATTCTATCGCGTTTGTTTTTGATTTTTGAAGTGAAAATTTCTTTAGCGGCGTTGTGCACTTTTTTATGATGGGTAAAATATGTTAAACTCGCGTCAGGACACGTGACCTGATCGAAAATTCGTAAGACGAAGGGGGCAGTAGACAGTAGGAGATGAATTTAATTTTCCGATGTTTCGAACATTTTACAGCGTTTATAGTCCCCGGAGGGTAGTCCTCCCGTAGCCATGATCACTGTAAATTGTTCGAAACATCGGGAAATTAAAAATCCAATACAAACGCGATAGAATCCGTAAAAATAGTTTCATTTCAGTAACGGTGGCAGTGATATTTATGAAATTTAGTATGCAGGTGGTTTCGGGGGTGATTAATCAATCGAGTTTTCTTTATAGAAAATATCATTTTATCAGCGTTTTTAGTCAAAGAAAAAAATATATTCATTCTCCTACTCTTATCCCAATTACTTGGGGTCGATAAAGTATGTACTCTAATTCATAGTATGTACATATTGTAAAAGTTATTGGCAATAGTTTTATGACCGGCCGCCTGCCTGATGTCAACCTTCTTTAGCAATGTAATTGTTGACCAAACGGTATCAGATGGAGTTGGTCCAGGTCATTATAAGGCTCTTAGTCGTCTTTTACGACATCCAAGAGCAATGAAAGTGTTGGTAGTATTCTTAGCCACTACCACACAGCTAGAAAAAAAATACTTTGAATGAAAATTTTTGATTATTTTTCCCTTTAATAAAGACTAACTTTATTTAATTCTTTTCAATAATTTTCTTTTAATATCTAAATATTTTTTCTAATAACACTAAAATGAAAATAAATATCGAACTAAGGTGGATCATCCAAATATAATGGTACTATATAGTCACTGAGCAAATGTATTTTGTAGGAAAAATCATTACCGACTTCATTGTTTATTTTGCAGTTCACTTTTGGATTGAGGCCTGCTCTATTGCATAAAGGGTGTAGTGCTTAAAATATTTATCTACCATCCTAGGTGTTGAGGCTCGATTCCCATGGCCACCGAAGATAAAGATCGGGTACCGATAGCCCGCTCGCAAGACGAAGAGAGGTGTTTGCAGGGTGGATCTATGGGGTCGTGCGCCGCTTCTTCTGTTCGCTCGGACGGATTTAGTGGGGCCTGACCACTCCATAGCCCGCCACCAAAAAAAAAAGGTGTTGAGGCTCGAGTCCCATACAGGACAATACTTTGGGTAATCAATATTCTTTTCCATAATATTATTTAATTTACGATGCTGTTATTACAGCATACTAAGGCTAACAATACGTTTTATCCGTTAATTCGCAATCATCATAATCATCATCACATCCCATATATGTCCCACAGTTGGGCTTGGGCCTCCTCCGTAATTGGAGGGAAATTAACTGATCAGACGTGTTGGTACAGGGTTTTGTTTCAAATTTTCCTTCTCTTGCATAGATGTTATATGCGTTTTATATCACTTAGTCGTCTTTTACGATCACCCACGGGTAAGATCTTACCCGTGGGTAATCGTAAAAGTGTGAATTGTATTCTTTAAGGTGGTGAATTGTATTCTTACTCCGTCACCGCACGGATAATTAATTCGCAATAGTCTGCCATAAAATAAACCATGCGCTATATTGTTTTTATGTACACATCATTGTAAATGTTTTTTTGTGTATAGGTACATTGTTAGAAGTTTACTTATAATTTTGTTCGTCTAGGACGTATACCTATACAGGGTGGAAGTGGACCGCTCCCGAAAACAATGACAGGTAACCCTACTAGTTCTACTTGTAATGATAGGCTAGAAAAAAAATGGATTCGGATGAAATTTTTTTTTCACCACGCGAGGTTGTTGAACTCTTGAACATATGATCGTGAGTTTTGAATAGATTGCGTCTTTTTTTTTTAAAGTTACGTATTTTTATGGAATTATCGTTACATGGCACTGTCTTAATACGATGAAATGCTAAAATTTTTTCATCCGATTCGTTTTTTTTCTAGCCTATCATTACAAGTAGGACTAGTAGGGTCACCTGTCTTTATTTTCGGGAGCGGTCCACTTCCACCCTGTATATATCACCTGTACACTATAAAATCAAAAATTATTATATGTATGCCTATTAAAGACATTTTAAAATCAAATTATATCAATACTTTGTATACTAATTGTTGTTTTGAACTTTTCTAGATGGCATTTGTCTGTTTCTCCCAATACAAGAATAATTTCTTTAGTGTATAATAATATATATAATAATAACAAAAAAAAGTGAACGCCTGACTTGGTATGGACATGTGATGAGACGGGATGAATGTAATGTTGGGAGAAGAGTTTTAAGTATGAATATTGAAGGCTTTAGGGGTAAGGGAAGACCGAAGAAAAGATGGATGGATTGCGTGAAGCATGATATGAATAGAAAGGGAGTGAACGCAGAGATGACATCGGATAGGATTGAGTGGAAGAAAAGGACATATTGCTTCGACCCCAAGTAATTGGGATAAGAGCTGGGTAATGAATGATGTATGATGTTTTCTTTATATAAGAAAAATAGTGGGTACCGGGGTCGCCACGCTTGGTGGACGGGTTCAAAATCTGAGGGTTTAGTTTCTCTGTAGAGCTGTTTCCCACTCTCCTAGTAATTTTTCAGCCAATTTTTACGACTAAAACAACCAAGAAAGGCAGCGTGGCGAAAATTGTATTCTCATCTTATCCCTGCATGGGGATTAGATCAATAGATAAAATAAGTAAGTAGAAAAAACATCTATATTGATAGAACAATCTTACGCATATTTTCTGCTGTTCGCTGCTATTAATGTACCAGCTCATTCAGGGTAGTACTACCTCCTCTGCTATCAGCTCATATACGTTTCACTGTTGAGCTGGAACCTCCTTTACAGTAGGAGGGAAATTGGTCTACTATACCACGCAAATCAGATTGGTAGATATATGGTTCTGTTTTGAGTTTTCCTTCCTTTGCATAGATGTTATGTGCTATATTATATAGCACTTAGTCGCCTTTTACGACATCCACTGGCAAGAAGCAGGTGATGAATTGTATTTTTACTTCATCACCACCTGGAAATGATGACTGGTTATATTGAATAAATACGTACCTATCCAGGATTCGTGTTCTGAGTTCAGCTGTAACATGGAGGCAGGATCCTTTAGCTGCTGAAGAAGTACTGTTGGGAATGCTATGTTTGCGCCCGTACCAATCATATACATGACCACTCCACTAACAGCTAATAACTGGAAAAGAAAATGAAAATGTGAAATTAAATGAAAAAGTATAATATATCCTTTTTGACATATTTTATTTTATAAATTTAGATTTTGTAAATTTTTTATTTAACGAAACACCACCCTGCACTAATCTTCGTATTGCTGGGGACTTTACAAACATGCAATTAATACAGACAAATCACACTCTTTGGTTTGGATACAGCATTAGATAATATTACAGACCCATACTGTGTTTTTGATTACTGTGATTTGATTTAAAGAAGGAGATATCAAAGCGCTTGGGTAACACCGCAGCAGTTAGCTTGTTCCAGATAGCAAGATCTTAATTCTGAGCATTTACTAGTTTATGCTACCAAATCCATTCTATCCCATGGTATTACATTTTTAACGAATAAAAAGAGGCTCATCTGCTATTCCAGACTATAAATTATCTTTTAGAAAAAAAACATTTCGATTCGATAAACCGTTTTCGAATGATTAAGAAACAAACTTTCACATAAATTAATATTAATAAGTCAATAAGCGGTCGCCCAGATTGAGGCATACACAAGCCGTGTGGTCTTGACATGTAGATATCCACGATGCAGATCGAGAGAGCCGGAAGCCCAACTGGGTGGGTTTGGGGGTTGTAATGGTAGGCAGCGGCCTAGTTGTACTCTCGGTATAACAAAGGTCCATGGGCGGCAGTGACACTTACCATCAGGTGTGCTGCTTGCTCATTTGCCACCATAAGCTATAAAAAAAATGCATCTCTCGCCACCGAGGGCAGAAATCGTGCCTCGTTAAAGTCATAAAAGTGAGAAATCTCACTTTCCTAGCCACTCGAGGCTCTTCCAAAAGAGAGGCAAATTAACCTGGTCAGATGTGTTGGTATAGGATTTTATTTTGAGTTTTACTTCTCTTTCATAGATGTTATATGCGTTTTATATCACTTAATCGTCTCTTACGATCACCCACAGGTAAGATAGGGGGTGGTGAATTGTATTCTTACTCCGTCACTACACGGAAAATCATTCATGTAATACATAAATTTATTAAAATGATACTTTTCACTATACCCGAAGGTGTGCGAGACATTACTCCCACTGCACCCAATACAATGTTCACCCATGGTGATGGACAAGTGGTGACTTGTCCTCACATAAAAAGCCCTCCCATAAAAAGTATTTAAAAGCCTTCAGTTATTTTAAGTAAATTATATAAAAAATGATCAGTTCTTTGGTGAGGAAACACAACCGTTTAATTAAATATGACCCTGTATAGAAAAATATCTCGCCGACAGCTGCTATACTTTTTATTTCCGGTGTTTATATCGGTTGGTCTAAAAAAGGTATTGCTTGACAACACCTCATCCTAAGTACCGTTATAAATAATGTCATCTCTCAGAATAAAACTACTTTTACGGATTCTATCGTGTTTGTATTTGATTTTTAATTTCCCCACGTTTCGAACAATTTACAGTGATCATGGTCACGGGAGGACTAAGGTGTCTTACGTCCAATATGGCGTTTTTATTACAGAAAATGTTTATATCCTCCTCAGTCCTCCTCAGTCCTCCTCAGTCCTACCGTGACCATGATCACTGTAAAGAATTCGAAATGTCGGGAAATTAAAAATTAAATACAAACGCGATAGAATCCGTAAAGGTAGTTTTATTTGAAATGTGTAATATTTGCGTAAACATTAGAAATCATTATCATCTCTCGGTTTATATATGTCCTACTGTTGGGCTCGAACCTCCTCCGTAATGGGCGGGCAATTGACCTACTATACCACGCTGGTCAGACGTGTTGGTATAGGGTTTTGTTTCGAGTTTTACTTCTCTTGCATCGATGTTATATGCCTTTTATATGCCTTAGTCGTCTCCTACGATCACCCTCAGATAAGATAGGGGGTGGTAAATTGTATTTTTACTCCTTCACCGCACGGATAAATAATATGAATTTATTTATTTCTTTACGCTTTCACAGTTAAACTATTCAGTCGTGTCTTCTAATTTTATTTATACGTTATCAGGGATACAGCGACGGCCATATTTTAGCCTTTTTTTAGCGGCGAGCTATGCCATGGTCACACCTCGCTAAATTCGTTCGGGGCAACAGAAGAAGTGGCGCGACCGCATAAACCCGTCCTACTGTACCTTTCTTCGCCGTGCGAGTGGGCCGCCGGAACTTGGTGTTTGTCTTCGGTGACCATATTTTAGCATATGTTTATCTTTTATCAAATTAATATAAAGTTTGTTTTGCTGACTTAGCGGCTACATATACTTACAATCCTTTATTTTGCTCGTGGATGTCGTAAAAGACGAATAAGAGATGTATATCGACCTGTGCTAATTTCACCCGATGCCGTTTGGTCAACAATTACATTCACAAGGACCGTTGGTCAGGCGGGCGGCCGGTCATACAACTATTGCGAATAACTTTTGCAATATCTACCATGAGAGAGTATATATTGCGTTGACTACAAGTAATTGAGATAAGAGTAGAAGAATCATGATGATGAATCACAGACAAATTGAAAAATTAAATGATTGTGGATCGCGTAAAGAATTGTTCTGTCTGGGTACCTACTGCTTATGGGATCTGGTCCAACCACATTTTGATTCGTAAGATATTACACGAGACCTTATTCTTACTAACATATAAATAATTTTTCAAAAAAAAAAATTGTTAGCAAAATAAAAAAAAATTGGACAAACCCGTTGAGTTTTTTGCCGGATCTTCTAAGTAGCGGTCACGTTTCTCGTAGATAATTGAATTAATTTAAAATATTAAAATTGATAATATGCATATGCCTCGTGGGGTTTATTTATACATAATAATAAATGAATTTGAATTTGATATTTCGTATGAGAGTTTGATATTTATATACTTACCATTAATAAATCTGTTCCTTTTAGATAAGATTATAGAATCCTTGTTTAATATCATTCATTCTCCTGTTCTTATCTCAATTACTTATGCTCGACGCATTATGAGCTCGTACATATTGTAAAAGTTATTGACAATAGTTTTATGACCGGCTGCCTGCCAGACGTCATCGACCCTCCTTGGGAGTGTAATTATTGACCAAACGGTATCAGGTGGAGTAGGCCCAGGTCGATATGAAGTTCCTAGTTGTCTTTTACAACATTCACGAGCATAGTGTGGGTTGGTAGTATTCGTAGTTCCTATCACACAGCACAAGGAGAATCCTTACTTAGCAATGGCTTTAAAAATAAAGCGTGTGTATAAGTGAATAGAAAAAAATACACAGCCTTTGTGGAAAAACCCTGGAATGGAGACAGATAAAATGAATGAACACAAGTTGGGATGCCCAACGAGTACTAGGTATATACATGTAGTATGCCCTTTAATTACGAATCGGATAATTAAGCGTTTGTTTTGAGACACCGATAGCCATCAATGAGGAACTCAATTGATTCATTGATAAAAATAATTGATTGATTGAAAACATTGCGCGGCATTTACGTCTAAAGCAATTCAGTTTCACGTGGTTCCTATTAACATTGCGTGACTTAGTCTATCACAAAATAAAGCTTAAGCAATTCGATTTATCAATATACTAGCTGTCCCCCGCCTAGTTTCCTACTTTCTGGATAACTAATCACCAACATATCATATATTAAAACCTTCACCGAAACACGCTGCATCTTACGGTATAAGTATTATTCTGATGGGTTCATTCGTTTTCGCAGTATAACCGAACAAAAAAGCCAGCTTATCATTTATTGGTATAGCTTTTTTTTGGCAAACATATAACTTTATCCACTTAAGGTATGATTATGTTTTCTTTTTCCTCTTAGTAACACAAGACCCGGCAGCCTACCTGATGATAAGTAGTAGTTTAGTAGTGGTTGTTGACACACTATTAATAGTTTTTTGCCTACAGCCGCGGGCGATCCGTCCAGAGTCCGATACTGTCACAGAAAATCAACGTCTGACCAGTGGCAATGTGCTGGCTCTACCACTGGAACTGGTAATTTAGTCCACCTTAATAGAAGGCATTATCTGTGTGGTGATTGAGTAAGTGAAAAAGTGAAAAAGTCTTTTGGATTTGAGCAGACTCTAAAAGATGAAACACATTAAAAAGTATCCTATACCGTCTGATCAGTGTGGAAATAGTAGATGATTTAATTGCATTTCCATTGTGGCATCAGCTTCGAATGCTTTGCAGCTGGTTATATGCGGACTGATTACATTATAAAATACGCTGGGAACATCGGGATGGTCGTTGGATGTTGCAGGGAGTCATGAAAATGGCACAATACCGTTTTGAGACGCATTCTTGTGGGGAGGCCTATGTCCAACAGTGGATATTTACGGGCTGGTTAAATTCCACCCAAACTTCGTAATAACGGAGAAATTCCTACCTTAAAGCTCATACTTGCGTCATACTTGCATCAGTACAGAAAGCCTTCGCTCGCCTGTAAGAACCTTCCAAAGTATTTGTAACTAACCATATCTGGTCATATCTTACGAAACTATAGAATAGCTTGAAGTCAATAAAAAATAAAATAAGATATATATGTATTTTTAGTGTTTCAAACCTGTCTTAGGAACGGTGACACCATGCTGTTCTTCGTCATGATGATGATGAGTTTCTAATTAACACGATGGTTCTACGTGGAAACTGTAAAGAAAAAAAAAACAAGTTAGATATTTTAATTACTTTTTATTGATGAACAATTGTCATATTGCGAATACTACCACAGATTTAAATAATTTGGAAAATCCAAAAGCGCACGCCTCATAATTTTTATATTATTTATAATTTACTATTAGTCAATGCCATAAATGAAAATGTGTGAAAAAAAAAATACTTTTGAAATTTCGTGCCATTCTCGACGTAGTTCTAAACATAGCTGTTCGTTTACAATAGGCTGTATGGGATTTGTTTCCTTTGTATGTCTGAATGGACGAACAAAAAAATGTAAATGAACCCAATTTTGATAAGGTATACATACACTAATGACTAAACAATTTAATTTTTTATTAATTGCAATTAAACGCCAAAGAATTACCAAGCCATTTTCGAAAGGTAACAGCGCGTTGCGATTATGAAGCTTTAAAAAAAACAAATATTTTGATACATTAATTTTTACGGTCGTAATCGTACCAGATCCAGAAAAATGTTCGGACGTCCTCGAATATTTTTTTAATCAACTATTTCCTTACTTACAGTAAATGCTATGTATACAAAATAATTGCTTTTTAAAAATATCAATGTGTTTAAACGAATGTTTTTTCTTGACATATGTATGATAATATTATCCTATAAGTGAAATGTGAGAAAAATACAATTATTTTATTTTTCTCACATTTCACTTATAGGATGAATTTTTTTTTAATATAAGATTATATATAAGACCCAGTATTTTAATCGTAAATGCGCGCCCAGTACTTGATCATTATTTTGCTGCGATGTTATTTTTAAACTGCGATATTTCCTAAGATATTCATTGAAATCAAATAATGTAAAGAGCAATTTTGTTTTAAATTAAATACTTGTGATGAATAACTCATTTATTTGGATAAGGATTAATATTATGTTTATAAAAACACCTTCGAAAATATCACATTATTTTAAAACAAATTTGATTAGCATAAAAAAGGTTATAGTGAGCCAATCTTAAAAGATAGACATATGCTGTCGCGGACTTTTATTTAGAACTTTGAAAGGGGAACAATTATATAGTACATAATTTTTGCGCAACTTTAACCGTTTACGCAGCGGAAGCTCTCAAAAGAAAACAAAATCCCGATTTTTACACATTCATCATTGTTGCTCTGCTCCTATTAGTCGCAGCGTAATGTTGTATAGCCTAAAGCCTTACTCTATAAATGGACTATCCAACAAAAAAGAATTTTTCAAATCGGAACAGTAGTACCTGAGATTAGCGCGTTTAAACAAACAAACAAACAAACTCTTCCGCTTTATAATATTAGTATAGATTACTCTTAGAGCACGTTAAAACAATTATCTTATAAAAAAGAGTAATCAAAGAGTCACAGTTTAAGATATATCTGCGAATGGATTCGTTATACTAAATTAGTGTCTTCTTATTTTATTTGTGATATTTATATAAGAATAACACATATGAATTAATACTATGTCCAAAGATTTCATAGCGTTTATAATATGAAATTTCGGATATAGATAAGGTTTAAAATATCGTTATCCGACTACTTCGGATAGTTTCGTTTACAAGGATTTTTTTTAAGGAATTAATAAAAAGGAAATATCTGAGTGTAGTGATTATCGTATTGTTCTCCTTTGAAGAAGCTTAAGTTTCGACTGTCAGTACGGTTTGTTAAGAGAAAATCTGTTTTAAATTGTTTCACATAGAGACAATCCAAAATGATTCGAAACTTTTACATCGGTTTCGGTTTCAGCTTTTTTTTTTATTGCTTCTTCTTCTTATTTTTATGTATTGGCAATCAGCTACTTAAATGAGCCATTGTTGCCAGTGTCGAGTTATAATCTTCAAGTTTTTAGTGTCTTCAGATTAGTCATTTGTCCGTCAGTAAGTCAAATTGTCGCCATCAACAGTGCTATGGCCACACTGTTAATGGTATCTTGTGAGAATATTGATGAAAAACGAAAAAGTTGTAAAGCACTTTTATATGATATTCACTACATCTCAGCAGTTCCGTCACATCACATTACATAAAATGGCATCAAAATTATCTAATATAACACGTTAAAACACTAAGATATCGAATATAATACAAGAGCACCACATGATGTTTTAGATTCCCGCCAAAAACTCTTTTTTATTGCTTAAGGTGGCAAACGAGCAAGCAGCACACCTGATGGTAAGTGTCACTGCCGCCCATGGACCTTTGCAATACCAAGGGTATAACTTAGGCCGCTGCGTACCAATAAAATTCACAAACCCACTCAGTTTTGCTTCCGGCTTAGAATAATAACACACACACACACACACACACACACATATGTTATTATTCTAAGGGTTTCAGATATATTTTTAATTTTGGATATCTGATGAGTTTTGGTTAAGCTTATGGTACTCCATAATATCTCTATTCAGATGTTTCACGTCCAACAGGTCATCAGATGATTTCTATTTTTTTTTTTTCAATTATATAAAAATATGCTTAATCATTTTTTTTTGGAGTTTATGGCTTAGTTACTAAAGACCTTTAAGCCAAATCTTTGTTTATAAACTAACTTTATTAAAGTCATCGTCAGTCATCAGTCAAATCATCACCTTTAACAGTGTCATGGCCACAATGTTAAAGGTATTTTTTGGAAAATTTTGTGGAAAATGAAAACGTATGTAAGGCACTGTTATATCATATTCACAACACCTCAGTACTTTCTGCGCATGACATTACATAAAATACCATCAAAATTATTTAATGTATCACGTTAAAACACTAACATACTAAATATAATACAAGAAAACCACAAGACGCTTTTCCTTTCCCGCTAAAAACATGCTTAATCATGTTATTTTTTTTATACATTTTTTTTTTATAAGAAAAAAACACGTAGGTACTATGGTATAATAATATGGCGGAGTACATAGGAAACAATGTTGTTAATGGACACAAATTACAGACAACATCGTAACAACATTCGTCAATCGCAAAATAAATTATTATTGTCTTTTAACGACATATAAATATATGGATATTAACCGCTTAGTCTCTTATCCGTGTGGTGACGGATTAAGAATACAATTCACCACCTCCTATCTTACCCGTGGGTGATCGTATTAGACGACTAAGGGATATAAAAATGCATAAATATCTATTCAAGAGAAGGGAAAGTCGAAACAAAACCCTCTACCAACACGTCTAACAAACGCGGTATAGTAGGTTAATTTCCCTCCCATTACCGAGGAGGCCCGAGCCTAATAGTGGAACATATATGGGCTGTGATGTTGATGATGATGACCGCTTAGTTCTGCATTTTTTTAGCAAATTGTATTTTGCTGGAATATATATTTAAATAAAAAAATACCATTGAATTAATGATATAATTATAAAATATTAAAAAAGGGTAACCCAAGGATTGAACAAATGCTCTCTGAACTGCTCGATTTTCTAAGGAAGCTATTTCTATTTTTTTGATGGCAGTGTCAAAATTTACCTTCATATTGTTATTATTATTATTTTCATTATATGAAAATATTTACAAATCAATACTTTCTACAAATAAATGGTAATGGTACTTTCTACAAATAAATGGTAGCGGCTACAAATACTACCAACCTTTACTTTGCTCGTGGGTGTCGTAGAAGACGCGTAAGAGCCTTATAACGACCTGTGCCAACTCGATCTGATGCCGTTTGGTCAACAATTGCATTCCCAAGGAGGATTGACGTCTGGCAGGCGGCCGGTCATAAAACTATTGCCGATAACTTTTACAATATGTACTATGAAAGAATAGTAGGTACATACTGTATCGACTCCAAGTAATTAGGATAAGAGTAGGAGATTTAATCTCCTGCTCTTATCCTAATTACTTGGGGTTTCTATAAATAAAATCTTATTAGATCAATTTATCGCCCGCGAAACCTCATGCATAACAAATTTCATGGAAATCATCAAATGCGTTTCAAAGATTCTGAATATATAGAAATTTAAAAATATGTATATAAAAAAAATTCGTGTGTCACCCTCTTTCTTACTCGTGGGTAATCGTAAGAGACGACTAAGGGATATAAAACGCATATTACATATACAAAAGATGGAAAACTCGAAACCAAACCCTATACGTTGGTATAGTAGGTCAATTTTCCTCCCATTATGAAGGAGGCTCGAGCCCAACATTGGGACATATATGAGCTGAAGCTGAAGGAAGATGAAGTCGGTTAAAAAAATATACAATCATTGCTTAAAGATGTTATATCAATTATTTTATATATTATAATTCTAACTATTAAAAAGCATTGCATTATTGTATTGTATAAAATATTTTATGTAATATGGTCGCTTATCACGTGAGTCAATTTAGGAGGCGGAAATAAACACACGAATGAAACCACGAGTACTCCTATTCACGTATAGAAATGCAATGAGACGAGATCAGTTAGAAATTCTTATGTAACATCTAAAATTTAAAACTTTGAATTTAAAATATCAGTCACGTGCGCGATGCCACAAACAATTATTTATATAGTAACCTAAATATTACATTGAGAAAAATGTTTACTTTTTGTAGCAAGTATTTAACTATGTAGTATTTAATTAACTGTCATTCTGAAGGCGGATTTGATCCGGTTTGTATCCGGGTTCAAAAGTATTGTACGTCAACAATCTTTCAATAGAGAGTCTGGAACGGATCTGGAATTGGAACTTCGTTGATTATTAGATCGTACACGGATTAATAATAGTTTGGTGCATAACTACACTGATAAAATCGTGGTAACTACTTTTTTTTAATCCTACCTTAAACCCTTTTAGTAATATGGCCACACTGTTGATAGCTTTCTGTTTACAGCCGCGGGTCTGTCCGTCCGGGGTCTTACTTGACCGTGGGAGTCATAAATATCTGCGAAGGGGAATCACTAGGATAGGGTTGTTAATAAACATTGAATATCGAAGTTAGAAAAATAAAAGTGGCCCTAGTGTGTGAAAAATAAAAGTGGCCCTAGTGTGTGAAAAATAAAAGTGGCCCTAGTGGGCCTTTTTCTTTTTTTTGGGGGTGAGTTACGGTCTGCACACTCTTCGCACTACTTCGTCCGGGGCGACAGAGGGGCGTAAGCACGTACACCCGTAACCCACCCGTGACGTCGCCATCGTCGTTCGGTATCGTAGCTCCTAAATGAATGTACCGATTCTAATACATTTTTTTTTGTTGGAAATATGACGTGATCGTGATGGTTCTTAGCTAAAGTTTATGAATATCTGTTTAGGTGTTACAAAGTCATTGGCTATTTTTTTAGCGCATACGAGGTTTTTATGGAACCACTAAGCTGTTGATGAGGTGCTCAAAGGTAGTAAACCCAGTATTTGGGCTAACATTAAATTTGGCTTAATAAGTCATGTTTATAACCTTATTTTTAATTTTGCCAATTTGGTTTTTGATTCAGCCAAAGTGGCTCATCAAGTATTGTTGAAGTCTGACTTTCGAATTTGTTCCATTGTCTATGCTTAATCAAAATTGTTAGAACGTTTGCCGCCAAGGTAATATAGAACGCCAAAGCAAATAAATATTATGAAAATTTAATGTATTGTGTGTGTTGTCATACTTATATGGAATTAATTTGACGTCACTTTTTGTAGTGCGGAGAAAGTGCTAAAGTGGAATGAATATGATTTAACAGTGTTTTACATATGCTTTAATATTCGCTCAAAATTGCCGGAATATTTTCTGTATCCTGTCATTAGTTTGTGTTGAAGACTTCTAGTATTTGATTATATTAAAAATTTGGCGGGTACGTAAAAATGTTGTGTGGTGGTCTTATATTATATTGAATTAAAAGTATTTTTTTCTTTATGGCGACGGAGTAAGATTGATATACTAACTGTACAGATAACGTAGTGGGTAAAATATCAAGTATCGTGAGTTCGATTCCCAACCAAGGCAATATTTTGTGCGATCCACAAATTATTGCTCTAGTTCTGTGCGTGATTTGTATCTATTAATTGTATATTTGTAAAGTTCCCCGCAATACAAGGATTAGTTCCTTAGTGCGGGGTATTGATTTATACATCGTAATATTAGTTATATACATTTTATTCTAGCTCTGAAGTAACAAAGAGAAAGGTGCGAACTGAGTGTAGGAACAGGATGCATAGAGCTAATACCTGTTAGAGCAAAGAAGATAGCATGAACTCTAGATAAGTGGAACGCGTTTTAAATCTGAGAACTACGAGTAACAAACAACTTTCGTTGTGTAATAGTTTGTAGTTTGTCAATGGACTATACTAGCTAGACTATACTAGAGATCGGTCAAGGATAAGTAATCTTTTTTTTTTTTTCCCGCAGGGTGGACCATGGATGTGGTCGCGCCCCGACAAATCGATCCGGGGCGACAAAAGAGGCGGCGCGCAACCCCATGGATCCACCATGCTAACACCTCTCTTCGCCGTGCGAGCGGGCCACCGGTACCCGATCTTTGTCTTCGGTGGCCCGCCCGGCGGTTTAAGTAGTCTTAAGGCTCACATATAGGCCCCGGTAAGCTCTTCCATATCCGTGGTGTCGTACAGCTGCGCTTATCGTAGCTATACACCTCTTTACTTATTGGCTGACTAGTTAATTTTGTTTTCCTGTCTCCCACTTTACCTAGGAGCGAAGTGAAATCATTCTTTCCAACTCCTATCTATCTTTAACCATTTCTAATTAAACTATTAAAATCAGCTCCCGGACCTCCTGACTATCTGAGGGTTATATCTCGGTGTTACTTATGGAGAATATTGTGAATTCTGTTTTAAATTAATGAGTTTTTTTTTATTGCTAATGGTGGCAAACGAGCAAGCAGCGGACCTGATGCTAAGTGTCACTGTCGCACATGGACCTTTGCAATACCAAGGGTATAAATAGGCCACTGCCTACCAATATAAACACCAAACCCACCCAGTTGGGTTTCCGGCTCTCTCGCTCACCGAACGAAGCGCAATAGCACATTGCTGACGGACCTGCCCCGCGGCTGTAGACAGAGGACCAAGACGTTGACAGTTCTCTGTCTACAGCCGCGGGCCGGTCTGTCTGGGGTAGTACCACACTGAGCAGAAGATCGACGTCTGAATAATGACAATGTGCTATTGTGCTTCGTTCGGTGAGCGAGAGAGCCGGAAGCCCAACTGGGTGGGTTTGGGGATTGTAATGGTAGCCAGCGGCCTAGCTATACCCTTGGTATTGCAAAGGTCCATGGGCAGCAGTGACACTTACCATCAGGTGTGCTGCTAGCTCGTTTGCCATCATAAGCAATAAAAAAAAAATAGAAAACAAATATGACTGTACAGATGGCGTAGCAGTTAACATACTGAACAAGGTGCCAGTGTCGTGAGTTCGATTCCTACGTAGAACAATACTTTGTTAGTTGCACGAATTGTTTCTGTCTGGGAGTAATTTGTGTCCGTTAAACTTAATATTTATTTTATAATCGCCATTCTGTATAAAAAAAACGATTAGAATAATAAGGAAAAAATTTTTTTTTTATATAAAATTAGGTTTTAAATTTTTTATCCTTATTACATATACAAAAAATATTATGTTCTTTGATAAAATCTAAGGCCAAAAACTTGACTTCTTTGACATTTAATGTGTGGTTTTTATGGTCATATTATCATATAAAGTAGTTTATTCATAGACACTCCATCAGTAAGGTTGGACATTAATTAGGCGCTGACAACCAAGTTACGATTCCTCTCAAAATTTTAACAGAATATGAAAATACACGTTAACCACTGTTCTATACACTACATATTCTCATTTCTTCTTTTCTATATTACATTTTTAAAAATACTAACAAAATTATTCAATAAAATACATTAAAATATTCAATATTAATATTATTAATAGCGGCATATAACATTTTCACATTCGCTCCATAACTTTTTAGGCAAAGGTATCGTAATCCATAGAGCTAACAATTTTAGTGCCAGCTTGAAAAAATACTTCCATCTATGTTTATAACTATTCAAGTCTGTTGTAAAACTTCTAGCATCTGAAATAAATCTCTTCAAACAAACACTGTTCACTTTTATTATAGTAAAATAGATTATACATATCTTAATTACCATCATCATCATCATCACAGTCTATATATGTCCCACTGTTGGGCTCGAGCCTCCTCCGTAATGGGAGGGAAATTAACCTACTATACCGCGCTGGTCAGACGTGTTGGTATAGGGTTTTGTTTCGAGTTTTCCTTCCCTTGTATAGATGTTATATGCGTTTTATATCCCTTAGTTGTCTCTTACGATCACCCACGGGTAAGATAGGGGGTGGTGAATTGTTTCTTACTCCGTCACCACACAGATATTTATATTTTATATTTTTTATATATTTTTTTTTTAACCTCACCCTGAGGAAGTAATCCTTGTATTGCGGGGGACTTTACAAACATACATTAACGCAGACAAATTACACCCAGACTCAGAACAACACGTGCATCGCACAAAGTAATGTCCTTCGTAGGAATCGAACCCATGGCACTGGCACGGAAGGTCGGTATCTTAACCACTACGCCATCTGTGCAGATAATTACCATATAGAATTAAAAACTGGTTAATATTCAATTGTAAATTTGCTGTATATTAAAATAATATTAGCTAATTAATTCACCGTAATCATGGACCACCTTCAACGATCACCTTCAACTTTGCTTTTATCCAGATATGTCAATGACATTTTAAGAATCTTTATTGAAAACCAAATACATTTGCAATTTGTAATCGAGCATTCTGCCTCTTGAATTAAGTACTAGGTACATGTTATACAGAGTAGAAGTGGATCACTGCCGAAAACAAAGACAGGTAACCCTACTAGTCCTACTTGTAATGATAGGCTAGAAAAAAAATCGATTCGGATGAAAAAAAAAATTTTTTTTTCCACCGCGCGAGGTCGTTGAGCTCTTGGCCACCGAAGTTAAAAATCGGGTCCCGGTGACCCGCTCGCACGGCAAAGAGAGAGGAGTTTTACGGTGGGTCTATGGGGTCACGCGCCGCCTTCTCCGTCACCCCGGACCGATTTGGCGGGGCGAGACTAATCCATAGTCTACCAAAAAAAAAAAAAAAAGGTCGTTGAGCTCTTGAACATATGATCGTGATTTTTGAATAGATTGCGTCTTTTCTCATCTGAGTAAAGTTACGTATTTTTTATGGAATTATCGTTACATGGCACTGACCTAATACGATAGAATGTGAAAAAAACTTAAAATTAGTTATGAAAAAAAAAAGGTTTTTTTTTATTCGAATCGATTTTTTTTCTAGCCTATCATTACAAGTAGAACTAGTAGGGTCACCTGTCTTTGTTTTCGGGAGCGGTCCACTTCCACCCTGTATAGAGACAATAAGTGAATATATTGTTTTCACAGATTGTCGAGTGATTTAAGTACAAATTTATCGAACCGAGCATCAATATCTACAAAAGATCCTTGCTAAAGAAATGATCGTTCTGAGTCTGAGTGAAATTTGTGTCTGCTAGTTAATGTTGCCCAAATGCAAGACCAAGACTCGCAAGAGTCTCGCAGTGCTCCCTTAGACAGCATTTTAGGATTCCTTTGGCAAAGAAAGGATTGTCAACATTTTATATTCTTAATACCAGTACACTGGGTAAAATAATTTGATGTTATTTTAAACAGTCTCATGATAGATAGGTGTGATTATAGCACCACTCCCGTTAAGTCGTATGTACCTAATTATTGATAGTTGTACAGCTCGAGCCACTAGATGAATGGAATTTTATTAATTCAATTGGATTTTTTATTTCTATGTGGATTTGGAAAAACCAGGCTTAGGCTCGCTTTAATATCTGATATAGGTATTTGCTCCCTTCTTAAGGAAAAATATTACAGCAATTTAGTTTAAAGCAAAATATGACGTCTGTAAAATATTAATTAATAGAATTATTTTGATATTTTTCCTTATATTATTCATAAATTGAGAATAGACTGCCAAATAATTAATAATGAAATAAACCGTAGAGTTTTAAGTAAATATTCTCAAGATGTAAGCGCGGGTTCGTCTTTTGAGTATCGTGAGAGCGGTGTGCATGCTTATAATCCTAATTGATTCTAGTCTAGTATTTACACTTGTGAAATAAATCTATTTTTTAAGATTTTAACACGTTTCGAATACTTTCCAGCGTTCATTGACACGTTATCTATCTATCATATCTTTAAACGAGCAATTCTTATATATATTAATATTTTCTGAATCTCGGAAACGGCACCAACAATTTTCTTAAAATTTAGCATGCAGGGGTTTCCAGGGACGACTAATCGATCTAGCTAAGTTTCATTTGTAGCAAATATTGTTTTATCATCATCATTTTAAAGCAATGAAAAAATATAATTTTGTTTTGGCTGACAACTATTAAAATATGAAGGCTTTTGACGCTGTCATTAAGACACCTCAATTGGATAATCGAGCAGTCTAATCAAGGCTGGTTCGGACCCGGTTTCTCTTTTTTTATTACTTTTTGATTTTTTTATTATTATTTGATTTATTATTTTTATTATTATTAAATATAACTTCAAAACACATTAAAAAGAAAATAACGAGTGAAAGCTCGGTCACCCAGGTATTGACTGATTGACTGACTGAAGAGTGTTTGAGACATTGAAAGAGTAAAAGTCAAATACAAAAACGATAGTAGGTATTCGTAAGAAAATAATCCTTGCTAATATTATAAATGCGAAAGTAACTCTGTCTGACTGTCGCTCTTCCACGCCAAAATTATTGAACCGATCTAAATGAAATTTAGTACACAGATAGTCTAGAGCCTGACAAAGGACATAGGCTATACATAGACTTTTCAAAGGTGGATGAAAAGTTGTAAGGAGGTATTGTCACTTTTAAAGCCAGAGGCTTGAATTTTTTTTAGACTATTGATTAGATGTAAATAAATATGATATTAAAGTTTTGTAAAAAATTACCCTTAAGGCGTAAAAAAAATAGGGCATGAAAAACTTTAGGAAAGCAACCTTTTACGCGGGCGAAGCCGCGGACAGAAGCTAGGAATAATATATATTTAATAGTGGTAGTTAAATCTGTGGTGGTTTAATACTAGTTTCTTAGTTTAATTTTGTATTATATACAAAATTTAAAAAAATGAATCTTTGCTCGAAGGGCATATCACTGGAGCTAACATAAATTAACCATGTAACCAAACTCTTTTGTGAAAAATATAATAAAAAAAAAAATGACGAGCCCACTGAGTTTCTTGCCGGATCTTCTCAGTATGTGGCTGCTTTCCGATCCGGTGGTAGATTAATTAAATTTAATTTAAAACACAATGTAAAATTGACAATATGTAAGTGCCCCTATGGGGCTTATGCAAAATAAATGATTTGATTTGATTTGGTAGTATCACATTGTTGACAGTTTTCTATCTACAACCGCGGGCCGAGCCGTCTGAGTTGGTAACAGCCACTCGCAGAAAATCGATGTCTGTGCTGTTGGTAATGTGCTGATGTGCTTTTTTCGGTGAGTGAGAGAGCCTACAGCCCAACTTTATGAGTGGGTTTGGGGTTTCAATGCTAGGAAGCGGCTTACTAGTACCCTTGGTAGTGCAAAGGTCTAAAGGCGGCAGTAATACATATCATCAGGTCTACTGCGTGCTCGCTTGCCACCATAAGCAATAAAAAAAAAATATTGGATTATTGGTAAAAATCACGAGTTATACTCGTATGTATTGATATACCAAATGTTTTACTCGAAATTCAACATACCAAAACTCAACTCTCTATAAAGTTATACAGGTTGCCGATTTAATTAGTAGAATCCTTGAAGTGGGTGTATCAGACCATGATACACTATCCAAATCAATAAAAAAAAATTAGTATCTAAGTTATGATTAAATTGCCATAGTGATAAGCTGTCAATACACTTGTACTATAAAAGTTCGATGTAGGCATATACTCATGCGTGTGACGTTGAACTAGTAAAGAGTCACACTAGGTAAAAAGTCACACTCTCGCTGCGCTCAACAGCTGGGTCGAAATGTATCTACAGGTGTACGCTACAATGTACGCTGGCACACCTACTGTTTTGATAAGAAACAAATCACTTTATCTCGGGATTGCGCAAAGTTAGAAGTCTGCAACTAACTTTAATGTTTTAAATGACGTCATTCCTACACCTAGTTTAAGTTATTCTAGTAATAAAATCGGCACCCTGTATACAAATGCGTATTAAGTATACATGTATAGGACGGAGTAAGAATACTATTCACCACCCCATGTCTTACCCGTGGGTGATCATACGAGACGACTAAGGGATATAAAACGCATATAACTTCTATGTGAGAGAAGGAAAACTCGAAACAAAACCCTATACCAACACGTCTGACTAGTGCGGTATAGTAGGTTAATTTCCCTCCCATTACAGAGGAGGCCTGGGCCCAACAGTGGGTCCCGTTAAATATCATTTTCCTATTAAAAATCAATTACAAACGCGATAGAATCTGTAAAAATAGTTTTATTTCAAATTCATCATTTTCAGCTTATATATGTCCTACTATTGGGCTCAAGCCTCCTCCATAATGGAAAGGAAATTGACCTACTATACCACGCTGGCACAGACGCGTTGGTATAGAGTTTTATTTCGAGTTTTCATTCTCTTGAATAGATGTTATATGCTTTTATATCCCTTAGTCGTCTCTTACGATCACCCACGGGTAAGATAGGGGGTGGTTGAATTGTTATTTGTAATTATTTCAAATTATATTTCTAGTTTCAGTAGTTTTAGGTCGTGGTTGATGAGTCAGTCGACCAGTTTCTTTATATAACATAGACAATCAAATATAAACAGCAGTGACATGTATTATAATAATGTATTATAAAATACATATTGTGTTTGATTCTACCTATATTATTAAATAAAGAACTGGTTTATTATTAGGTTATACTTCAAAAACTACTAAAACGATCAGAATAATACTTATACCATAAGATGCAGCGTGTTTCGGAGAAGGTTTTTAGTATATGATATGTTGGTGATTACTTATCTGGAAAGGAGGGAAGCGGGCAAAGACAGTTAGTGTGATCATCTCAGCTCATATATGTCCTACTGTTGGGCTCGAGCCTCCTCCATAATGGAAGTGAAATTAACCTTAATAGGTTAATTTCACTTCCATTATGGATATGGTTGTATAATTACAACGCTGGTCAGACGTGTTGGTATAAGGTTTCGATTCTAGTTTTCTTTCTCTTGCATAGATGTTATATGCGTTTAATATCACTTATTCGTCTCTTACGATCACCCACGTGCAAGATATGGAGAGGTGAATTGTATTCTTACTCCGTCACCACACGGAGAAGAACTAGTGTGATCATAAAATGTTAATTCTATTAATACTTATTTCTCGACTAATTGGCTTAAAACTATTAGAATATGAAGGCAAATTCAACTGTTTTCATTGAGAATAGACACAGACACAGCTTAGTTGGTAAATCGAGCAATCGAATCCAGACAGCTCTACATATCCTTAGTTTTCCATTGATTACTAAATTTCTAATTCTTTTTTGTTTTCTTATTTCATCAATATTTTTTTTAAATATCTTCTTTATATGTATAATATACATGTGTATGTCACTGAACTCCTAAACAGCTGGACGAATTTTGTTGATATTCTTGTGTGTGTTCAAATGGATTCGAGAATGGTTTAGATTCGCAATTGGATCCGGTAGGTGGCGCTGTAATCGAGTTGTGGGATTTTTACTTTTTGTAATTTTTTTTCTTGCCGAGGACTATTGATGTGGTCGCGCCCCGCCAAATCGGTCCGGGGCGAAGGAAGAGGCGGCGCGCGACCCCATAGACCCACCTTGCAAGCACCTCTCTTCGCCGTGTGAGTGGGCCACCGGTACCCGATCTTTGTTTTCGGTGTATTTTTCGTACATTGACTGTTAGGCGGAACAAAGTTTTCCGAAAGAAGTCTTAATATATTATTCAAAAATGATTTAAAATAAAATAGAGCTATAGGCCAATTCAAAATAGGGTATTACATTATTCAACGCCCGCATCGGTTTTAGATAACGGTATTTTATTGAATAATTTATAATTCAAATTTTATTCAAGTTGAATTTCCATGAAGGTCAGTCCGGTCATACAGGTAAATGAAATTAAGAGATAAATAATTATTTATAAAATGAATTAGTTGTACATTTACATAGCAAATATTATCGTCATCATTACCAACATCCTGCTATTATTTCAAATATTTGAGATCATACGCAGTATATAGTCTTTTTACATACATATATACATATCATCACGCCATATAGTCTTTTTCTATCGTACATATGTATTACTAAAGTTTTTGATAATAATTTTATTACTAGCCGCCTGCCTTTCTTTTTTTTTATGCAGTGGACTATGGATGCGTCTCGCCCCGCCAAATCGGTCCGGGGTGACGGAAGAGGCGGCGCGTGACCCCATAGACCCACCGTGCAACTCCTCTCTTCGCTGTGCGAGCGGGCCACCGGTACCCGATCTTTGTCTTCGGTGGCCACTAGCCGCCTGCCTGAGTCAACGTTCCTTGGGAATATAATAATGCCATAAAATGGAGTTTTGTCTCTACTATGTATAGTAGTGATAGGGTACACTGTTGATAGCTTTTTTGTCTACAGATGTGGGTTGGTTCATCCAGGGTAGCCACCACACTCAAGAAGAAAATCGACTTCTGAGCAGTGCTAATATAATATTGCACTTCCTTAGGTGAGCGAGAGGGCTGGCAGCCCAATTTCAGTGGTTTTAGTTGGTAGGCAGCAGCCCAGCTGTACCTACTCCTGGTATTGCAAAGGTTAGGTTAGGTTATGTTAGGTGCGCTGCTGCTCGATTGTCTAAACCACAGCACAGATTTAAAAAATTCGATTTAATAAAAAAAAATCAAATTGGATCATCATCATTATCATCACTTCAGCTCATATAAGTCCCGTCTACGTATGTGGACTTAAATCTCCTCCACATTGGAAGAAAATGTGAATCTGATGTTAAGTGTTACAACCACTCATGGACCTTTGCCATATTAGTGGTATAGTTATGCCGCTATTTACCAAAAAAAACGGCACCCACAAAGTTGGGCTTCCGGCTCTCTTGTTCACTGAACGAAGGGCAACAGCATATTATTCAGACGTCGATTTTCTGCGAGAGAACTCATATGTATATATTTTTTTAAAGACACAACCCTGCACTAAAGAAATAATCCTTGTATTGCGGGGGACTTTAAAGCATACAATTAACGCAGACAAATTATACTTAGACTCGGAACAACACTTTTTTTTTTTTGGCGGCGGGCTATGGAGTGGTCACATCCCGCTAATCCGTCCGGGGCGACGGAAACAAAGTATCGCCCTGCGTGGGAGTCGAACCTACTGCACTTGCTCGGAAGGTTGGTATCTTAACCACTACGCCATCTGTGCAGTCAATATAAATGCAATTTCAACTTTAACTTGTCTTTTACAGCACGAGTAAAACACGTGAATTGTGCATTCTTTGATAAAATTCGTTAATTTATTTTACATTGCACATTCTATAAAACTAAATTAGTTCTTATCGAAGTAATTATTTTCTTCATTTATCGTCGTTCACTTCTATTACAAAAGTAAATAAACGTCTTTTCAAAAATGCCACAAAATTTAAGTATAAAAATATATCATCATTCTCCTACTCTTATCCCAATTACTTGGGGTCGATACAATACGTACTCTTCTTTCATAGTACATATTGTAAAAGTTATTGGCAATAGTTTTATGACCGGCCGCCTGCCAGACGTCAACCCTCCTTGGGAATATAATTATTGACCAAAGGCATCAGATGGAATTGGCTCAGGTCGTTATAAGACTCTTAGTAGTCTTTTACGACATCCACGAGCAAAGTAAGGGTTGGTAGTATTCGTAGCCGCTACCACACAACTATAAAAATAGATATTATCATCAATAGGAATTAATAGTGGTAGGACCACGCTGTAGGCAGTTATCTGTCTACAGCCGCGGGCCGGTCCATCCGGGGTAGTAACACACTGAGCAGAAAATTGACGTCTGAGAAGGGGCAATGTCATACTGTGCTTCGTTCGGTGAGCGAGAGAGCCGGCAGACCATCTTTCTCGGTGGGTTTGGGATTATTTGTAGGCAGTAGCTTAGTTGTACCCCTGGTATTGCAAAGGTGGCGTGGCCATGGGCGGCACTAACATTTACCATCAGGTGTGCTACTTGCTTGTTTGCCACTAGGAGCAATAAAAGAAATAGGAATATTTAAAATAAATTACATTTATTAAGTACTAGAAAAACCAACCCGTTTATTTGTAGAAGTCGATATATCACAGCGCCGCCTGGTGTCGAGTTACAATCAATGGGCATATATAACCTTCTCCGTGAAAAAATACATATACATAGGTACCAATTTTCATTATAATCGGTCAAATAGTTTCTGAGTTTAGCGATGTTGTATATACAAATATTCTGTTTTATAGATATAGATGGGATAAGAATACAATTTTCATTAATTTCTATTAGGATTTGTAGAAGACAACTAGTGGTTTTATTAGGAAAATAGATGTGAAGTCTCTTCTGGGAAACGTTTTCATGAGTGGTCCACTACACTGTTGACAATTCTCTGTCTACAGCCGCGGGTCGGTCCGTCCGAGATAGTACCACACTCACGCAGAAGATCGACGTCTGAGTAATAGCAATGAGCTATTGCGTTTCGTTCGGTGAGCGAGAGAGCCGGAAGCCCAACTGGGTGGGTTTGAGGATTGTAATGGTAGGCAGTGGGTTAGCTATACCGTTGGTATTGCAAAAGTCCATGGGCGGCAGTAACACTTACTATCAAGTGTGCTGCTTGCTCGTTTGCCAACATAAGCAATAAAAAAAGTGTAACACCACATTGCAATCACCAACCCGCTTGCCAAGCATTTCCATTATGGTATTATCATTTCATTGAGGGAAGCCTACATCCAATAATAAATGGCGAAAGGTTGAATAATGTTTTTTTTTAAGATAATATCTTGTACTAAAGAAATAATCCTTGTATTGCTAAAGACTTTACAAATATACGATTAACAGACACAAATTACTTACAGACTCAGAACAGCACTCTGTGTATTATACAAGTATTGTCCTACGTGCAAATCGAATCTGAGACACTATAGTCTTCTTCTTCTTCTTATATATTGGCAATCAGCTACATATACGAGCTATTGGTGCCAGTGTCAAGTTATAAATATTTTCACGTTTTTAGTCTTTCAAGTCAGTCGTTGTCTAAGTCAAATTGTCACCATTAACAGTGCAATGGCCACACTGTTAATGGTATCTTGTGGGAATTTAGATGGAAAACGAAAACGTTGTAAAGCACTTTTATATGATATTCACTACATCCCAGTATTTCCGCACATGAACATTACATAAAATGCCATCAAAATTATCTAATATAACACGTTAAAACGCTAAAATATCGAATATAATACAAGAGCACCACATGACGTTTTCAAATTCCCGTCAAAAGTCCACTATATAGTGCAAGTGCTGAAATATAGTGAACATGATATATAAGTGGTTTCCGTATATTTTCATGTTTTGCCAAAATGTTCAAAGAAATCAATTAATTTGGTTATCGTTGCCCAATTGATGTGACGGCGTTGACTGAACGATGAACAGTGACTAATTAACAGGCTACTCCATATGAAGAACTGTTAAATAATCATCGTCTCAGCTCATATACGTCCCACTGTAGGGCTCGAGCCTCCTCCATAATATGAGGGAAATTCATCTACTATACCACGCTGGTCAGACGTGTTGGTATAGGGTTTTGTTTCGAGTTTTCCATCTCTCGCATGGCCTCTCCCTTAGTCGTTTCTTACGATCACCCACGGGTAAGACGGGGGGTGATGAATTGTATTCTTACTCCGTTATTCCACGTACAACTGTTAAATAGTATGTGAAGAAAATTATATAAGGCTGTATGGGCCTTGTTTCCTTTGCCTGTCCGAATGGATGAACAGAACAAAAAAATGTTTCAAGTAAATTATTATTGACATTAAATTTAAAGTACATAATTATTATACTATAATTTTAAACCTTACAAATTAATAATCGAGGTCAGAATTTTTTTTTATTCTTTATTTTCGATTTGGATAATCTTTTGCCGCGAATGAAACAACCGCAAGCGAACCGTTCACATGAACTTTATAACTGTATACAATCGATTGTATGATAATTTTCTACCAAATAATATTAACCTACATTATAATTAGTTGAATACGTATTAAATAGACTGAGTATTAACATTATTATTAATGGGGGATATACGTTAGTCTATCTTGTGTGACTATATATATTTTTGTCCATCTTTTAGTTTCGGCTGATTTCCGAAACGGCGGGACCAATTTTGATGTGACGTTCACTATCACATAAATTATGTTATAAGGACAGAGACTACTTTTAATGTTTACGCGAATATTACATGCAATATAAAATGCGCTTAAAATAAAATATTTTTTTTACGGATTCTATCGCGTTTGTATTTTATTGTTCGCGTTTTTATATGAATTCTGTAAATTTTCGAAACGTCGGGAAATTCAAAATCAAATACAAACGCGATAGAATCCGTAAAACAAGTTTTATTTCAAAAGGCTGCTATTATTTCAGAAAAAGAAACAAAAAATACTGTGTACAAATTATAAAATTAAAATCTAGGAGTTTCCAAGTTATTCTTCGTTCACCTAACATAATCTCCATAACTATACAATTCTTAGGTTTATGACGTGTAAATCTTACGTGTGGTGACGGAGAAAGAATCACCACTCACATCTTGACCGAGGGTGTCATAAAAGACGACTAAGTGATATAATATTTATACAACATCTATGTCAGAGGAGGAGAACTCGAAATGAGACTCTATACCAAGTAGAAAGTAAATTTTCCTCCTATTGTGGAGGAGGCTCTCATTCAGCAGTTGGACGTATATCAGCTAAGATGATGATGATGACTAGTATAATATTTGATTCAATGATATTTAAAGAAGGTACTTAAGTACAATGCCACTTAAACTCATCATTCTCCTGGTCTTGTCCCAATTACTTGGGGTCGACGCAATATGTACAATGTGCATATTAGAAAAGTTATTAGCAATAGTTTTATAACCGGCCGGATGCCCGAACCTCTTTGGTAATATAATAGTTGACCAAACAGCCTCAAGCAAAATTAATTCAGTTTGTTATAAATATAAAACTCTTACTTGTCTTTACCAACATTCACGAGCGAAGTAAAGGTTAACCCAAAATTAAACTCATCATTCTCCTACTCTTACCACAATTACTTGTGGTCGATACAATATGTATCTACTATTCTTTTTACATATTGTAAAAGTTATTGGCAATAGTTTTATGACCGGCCGCCTGCCAGACGTCAACCCTCCTTGGGAATGTAATTATTGACCAAACAGCATCAGATTAAGTTGGCCCAGGTCGTTATAAGGCTCTTAGTCGTCTTTTACGACATCCACAACCAAAGTAAAGGTAATATTTATACGCAGCCGCTATCCAAACTTAAACTCTGATGCAAATAAATACGCGTAAAAACTCTAGTATAGTTACATAACTATAAGTGCTTATCGCGGTACAATACCTTGTGACCAATATCGACCTTGTTATCAGCAAGTTCGTTGATTCGCCATTTATAACATTGTCAAATGAAAAAAAAAAATTAACGTAAGCGATGACTACTTTACTAGTTATATGAACTGAATTTTTACTAGTAAAATAACTTATAAATAAAGCAAAAAAAAAAGGCAGTTCTCTGTCTACAGTCGCGGGCCGGTCCGTCCGGGGTAGTACCCTACTTTTTTTTTCTTTGGGGTGGGCTACGGTCGACGCCCTCCTCGTACCATTCTGTCCGGACCGCCAGATGGGCGTAAGCACGCACACCCGTAACCCACCCGTGAACCTCGCCTTCGTCGTTGGACCGGCCATCGGAGCAGCGTGAATTTGTCTTCAGTGGCC
Organism: Lymantria monacha; assembly: GCA_905163515.2. Taxonomy (NCBI): domain Eukaryota; kingdom Metazoa; phylum Arthropoda; class Insecta; order Lepidoptera; family Erebidae; genus Lymantria; species Lymantria monacha. The sequence goes on along the minus strand of LR991107.1, from coordinate 2,747,942 downwards.
GGCCTGACGAAATACCGGGGACGGTTCCCTCTCCTTGAGCGACGTCGACATAACATCTATGCAAGGGAAAGTAAACTCGAAACAAAGCTCTATATCAACACGTCTGACCAGCGTGGTGGTGGGTGGTATAGGTGGTCAATTTGCCTGCTATTGTGGAAGAGATTCGAGCCCAACAGTGTGAGCTGAAATGAATACTTCTTATATAAATATATGATTAAAGTTTCAAAGAGTGTTATTTTCGTCTTATTTATATTTGTTGTCATGTCTTTTCTTTCAAAAAACCTCGTGCATAGTAATTATCGTCGTCTGTAAATCCTCAGTCAACGATTAACTAATTATAATGTAGGTTAATTAATTACATTTGATAAATTATTATGTAATCAGTCAAATACTGTTATTTTAACGGTTTTTCAGTTTAATCTAGGCATTCATCTAGTTTTTTGGAACGAAGTTCCTTATCGCGCGTTGTGAAAGGGGGCTGGACGGAAAAAATTCTTACGAAAAGTTGTCACGACACTTTTTGCTATAGTAAGCTATTGTAAGCTGTGCGGCGTCGCTCGTCGGCTCTCTTATAGAAAGCAAGCCAGATATTTTCATTTCTATTTCGCATTGAACAGTGTGGTGTCGCGACGATTTTTTTTATAGATAGAGTGATTCAAGAGAAAGGTTTATATGTATAATATATGCATAATGTACTAGAGAAACACTGATAATTTTAGAGGTTTCTAATGTGATGTCGTAAATAAACACATTATTTTGCGCTTACATTGCAAACGCTGGCTGAACCCTACGAAATAGATCAAAATAAAGTACTACAGTATTATACAGCTTAAAAAGGCCTACAAAAAAGTCCGCGATGGTATATATCTATCTCTTAAGGATAACATACTATATCCATTTTAATACTTTAAAAAATGTTCTATTATAAAACGGTAATTGAAAAGCTATTTACACAAATACTGTATTAATCCTTATCATTTTAAATACATTAGTTGGCTTGAGCATTTCATGAAGATATTTTTTTTCCTTCAGACCATGCAAATTAAATCAATACCTTAAGAGATATAGCAAAATCAAAATAATGCGCAACGAAATTATTTTCGCCCGTGACCGGGCCGCGTGGCCGGCTCGCGTTCGAGCTCGGGGCCGAAAAGTTTTGGTAGTCTAGTGGAATTGTATATCCTATTATTAATATTATAAACGTGAAAGTTTGTAATAATGTATGGATGTGAATATGTTTGTTGCTCTTTCACGTAAAAACTACTGAATGGATTTTGATGAAATTTATAGTAATATAGCTTGCACATCAGAATAACACATAGGCTATAATTTATAAAGATATTTTGCAAATTGGCTAAAATATAACGATAAAAATCGCTTAAGGCAGAAAAAAATTATATAATTAAAATAGAACTTCGATCCATCCGGGTGTCCCTTGACACCTCCAGTTGTGTATCATTTCTATTATAAATTTTAATATATATAGTTAAAATTTGCAAAAATTTCTATAGCGCGATTTAGACTCTAATACATGTCTTCTTAGAATCCATTAACTTTGTTACAGCGCCATCTAGTAATAGATTATGATCCTATTGAAAAAAAATCTGAGTTACTCCCTAGTCGCGCCTAAAGAAGTTTTAAGTACTTCAAAAATATTATTATAACTTAAAAAAAAAAAAATTTTATTACAATTCCTTCACTAATTAATCGAAAGGAACTTCGTTCCATCCGGGTGTCCCTTGACACCTCTCGTTTTTTTTATTAATAAATATGCAATGTCTATAGTCGAATACATTTTTAGCTTTACAATCTGAATATCATCAACATCTCAGCTCATATATGTTCCACTGTTGCGCTCGAGCCTCCTACATAATGAGAGAGAAATTAACCTACTATACCACGCTGGTCAGACGTGTTGGTATAGGGTTTTGTTTCGAGTTTTTCATCTCTTGCATAAATGCTACTTGCGTTTTATATCACTTAGTCGTCTCTTACGATCACCCACGGGCTTAGTTAGATGTAGAGCACCAGAGCTAGATTTACAGGGTACTACGTTAATGAAATTCGTCCATCGATATCGTTGACATTACAAAAATCCTCCTCCTTCTCTTTTGTATTGTCAATCAGCAATCAATATACATAAGTCCATTGTTGCCACTAAGGAGTTAGTTCTTCACAAATTATCAGTCTTTTCACATCTTTAGTTTCTTTAAATTAGTCATGGTCCGTCATTAAGTAAAATCGTCTCTTTCTATACAGTAGTATAGAAAGAGACGATACGGGTAGTAACCCGACTAGAAAAAAAGTATGATTCAACCAGATCATGTATCTGGACCCGATCAGGATAGAATGAGGCATGCCGGATCCGGCAAACCCGATCAGGACCAGGTTTGGTCCTAATCAGGATAGCCTGATGTGAAATAACATCAAGTATGGTAAGGCATACCGGATCAGGACCAGGTCAGGACCAAATAAGGATAGCCTGATGTGAAATATCATTAAGTATGGTAAGGCATACCGGATCAGGACCAGATCAGGATCAAATAAGGATAGCCTGATGTGAAATATCATTAAGTATGGTAAGGCATACCGGATCAGGACCAGATCAGGATCAAATAAGGATAGCCTGATGTGAAATATCATTAAGTATGGTAAAGCATACCGGATCAGGACCAGATCAGGATCAAATAAGGATAGCCTGATGTGAAATATCATTAAGTATGATAAGGCATACCGGATCAGGACCAGGTCAGGACCAAATAAGGATAGCCTGATGTGAAATATCATCAAGTATGGTAAGGCATACCGGATCAGGACCAGGTCAGGACCAAATAAGGATAGCCTGACGTGTAATATCATCAAGTATGGTAAGGCATACCGGATCAGGACCCGATCAGGACAGAATGAGGTATGCCGGATCCGGCAAACCCTATCAGGACCAGGTCTGGTCCTGATCAGGATAGCCTGATGTGAAATAACATCAAGTATGGTAAGGCATACCGGATCAGGACCAGATCAGGACCAAATAAGGATAGCCTGATGTGAAATATCATCAAGTATATAGTACGGCTTGTAGTATATCAGAACCAGAAACAGTTTTCGTAACACAAAAAAATATCAATCAAAATTCAAAAAAGTGACATGGTTGTCATATTTATGCCACGGCGAAATTGTATTTACATCAGAGGAGATTAATCTGAAATCTTTAATTAATAATATGTATTTAATAATAATAATAATGTTTAATTAATAATATAAAAATAACTAGCTTCTGCCCACGGCTTCGCCCGCGTAAAAAGTTACTTTCCTAAAGTTTTTCATCCCCTATTTTTATTTTACTCCTTAAGGATAATTTTTTTCAACATGTTAATGTCATATTTATTTATATCTAATCAATAGCCTAAAAATAAGTTTCAAGCTTCTGGCTTTAAAAATGACGATACTTCCTTACAACTTTTCATCCCCTTTTACAATCCTTTTTTGCATTAAAAAGTAGCCTATGTCCTTTATCAGGCTCTAGACTATCTGTGTTCCAAATTTCATTTAGATCGGTCCAGTAGTTTTGGCTTGAAAGAGTGACAGACAGACAGACAGAGTTACTTTCGCATTTATAATATTAAGTAAGGATTTAATGTCACATTTATGTTAGACAGCTACAGCTGTCATACGCGCGCGCGCACACACAAATGAATAGAGAATAGCGGCGTAGTATCACGCCATGACCACAATTGCCTTAGTACCTACCTAACCTATCATTTCCAGTAGTCGACATAATTTTACTGTCAAGGCGCGCAAAAAGATGTTTCATATCACAAAATTTCAATACCTATCTATTATATACAGGTATAGTATGTTATTAACAAATCGATAGTGCTGTCAAAAATACAACAATCATCAACGATGACTGCTCTCACTAGGCCAAGCGCCGGGTTATTTTTTTTTTGCAACGTACGGGACCTGGTATTTTTTTTTTGGGAATATGTTCAAGGTCGTCCCCTGAATGTAAATCCAAGTGGGCGCGGCGGGGAGGGTTCACTTCAGCCGCCATCTTGGAAAACACGTTTTATTGAATATCTCGCGAACCGCGCATCGTACGACAAAAATTGCAGAGACCATTATTGTAGATAATAATATTTGCCATCTTTTTTATTTGAAACTTTTTTTTGTATAACGCATAGGTTTTTAATTATAGCGAATCAAACATTTTACAATATGTTTTTTACTAAATATTTATTTAATAGTCAATGATAAATTAAAAATAATGGTAACTGAATTGTAGAGCATGAAATTACCTATAAATTTTATAAGAAACTTTTTCTCGTAGCATTTATAGTCTAAGAGCTTAGTAAAACTTGCACCTCGTACATTATCAGTGGCAATATTGCTCGCTGTATACGAAAACAATTTCATAACGCATAAAATGGCATAAAGTGTTCAAAAAAATGTCAATACAGCTGTGCAGCAAATCAATTAAAATTATAAATAATGTGGAGAACAACTAATAATTTGTCGATCTTTATTGTTACTTAAAACGGTATCATCATAAAAGATTGTCTATGTAGCAAAAACCAATAGTACATCCCGCTACATTGTAAGAATTGTAATAGTTATTATTTTTATTATTATGTATCTCCAATTGTTATCGAAATCACTAAAATGAAAAGAATTTTACGAATGTTACTTCAAAAAAAACGGAAAAAACATTTGTTTACACAAACAAAAAGTGGCGCATTATTTTACGAGGCGAGTCTTATTTATTTGCGATGTCGAGGGAAGACACTCATCGTCTTGTGGATCTATCTCTTCTGCCTCCGCCATATCCGAAGGAGACGAATCAAAGGTTGGGTCTTCGGTTGGGATGGCATCTAATATGTCTGGCACGTTGTCGCATGTTTGGCCGCTGCAATTGGAACAAATAATCGAACATTTGAGAACAGCTTTTCGGCATCCGCAGGCAGCTCCGCAATTTTTGGTGCATTTGCACGACATTATTTGCAACAAACTCGACGGTGCAGGAGCCATAGCAGTTCGAATTGGTTCAAGCCCTTGTGCAGTTCGCTTCTAACCCCATTTTTCAGCGTCGTGATAAAATCCAAGCCAAGTTTGAACCTGATGGTACACTCTGAAAGAATGGTAGCGTGCCGTATCTTGTGTTGGAGGTATAAGTGATAAATTCAACCTTGTCTTACTCGCCAATTTCCCGAAGCATTTGTAGTGAAGCGAGTTAATAGAGACTTCCGATTTTGTAAAACGGTTGGGATTTATACCTGAATACTGTTGGAATGTTAAGAGGGAGAAATTCCGGACGACCCGAAATATATACTACAACTTATAGGGACATAATTGAATATACAGTTACATTATAATCTCATTTACAGCGTTATAGCTCTTAAAGTATAAATGCTACGAGAAAAAGTTTCTAATAAAATTTATAGCTAATTTCATGCTCTACAATTCAGTTACCAATATTTTTAATTTATCATTGACCATTAAATAAATATTTAGTAAAAACCATATTGTAAAAAGTTTGATTCGCTATAATTAAAAACCTATGTGTTATACACATAAAAAAAGTTTCAAATAAAAAAGATGGCAAATATTATTATCTACAATAATGATCTCTACAATTTTTGTCGTACGATGCGCGGTTCGCGAGATATTCAATAAAACGTGTTTTCCAAGATGGCGGCTGAAGTGAACCACCCCCCGCCGCGCCCACTTGGATTTACAATCAGGGGACAACCTTGAACATATTCCAAAAAAAAAAATACCAGGTACAACGTACGGGACGTTGCATTACAAACCTACTTTTTTTGCTACGGCGCTTGGATTACACGTCTTTACTTGTGTTCGGGTCGCACAATCGGCGATCATAGATTTCTTGCCATATTTCTGTAGTGCGCCCGGTTGCTGCCTCACCACAGCACTGCGCACTCTTATCGTTCTAACTTTTGAAACATTGTACCAAACGACACGCGGTAAAAAGCAAAAAATATGTACTTTAAATATCGAAAGCAATAAAAGCATTTGTTTGCATAAGCATCAATTTGTTACTATAAAATGTGCATCGGCAATAAATACCAAATTATTTTGTATTTTTAATTTACTATTTTAACGATAAATGCTTAAATATTAAAAATAGATATATGCTATCGCGGACTTTTTTGTAAAACTATTTAAGAGGTACATTTCCACAATACATAACATTTGTCTAACTTTCAAGATCTTTGCAGCGTATGCAAAAATAACTCGCAGATGGGCGATTTTTTCTGTCTTAAGCGATTTTTATCGTTATATTTTAGCCAATTTACAAAATATCTTTATAAATTATAGCCTATGTGTTATTCTGATGTGTAAGCTATATTACTATAAAGTTTCATCAAAATCAATTCGGTAGTTTTTACGTGAAAGAGCAACAAAGATGTTCACATCCATACATTATTACAAACTTTCACGTTTATAATATTAGTAGGATTTATATTTAAAGTAAAAAACAAAAATAAATAATATATATATAAATGTACCTACCTAACATTTGAAAACATAGATAGATAGAAATTTTATATTGTAGCAACCATTCTAACATTTAATGTTTTAGGTCATAATAAATAGATGGCGTTAGTAAAATGACGTCAATATTTGAATCGCGGTGTTAAGATTCTCCGAAGCGTAATGACATGGCCTAATATTATATTAGTTGTATCGATTCAGATTTCAGATTAAAACAAATCGATCAGGTCATAAATGAGAAATTCAGGCGACAATTGCAGTCGTTAGCATCTGGTGGTTGCGCCATAATCGGAACGGCTCACTGGGACTCTATATCAGTGTTGCATAAAAATCGATAGTTTGACTATCGATAGTTAACCTCAAAAAGTATTCATACTATCGAGACTATCGATAGTATCGATAGCTGTTCACGAGCAATACTATTAATAACGGCGATACTATCGATAGTGATTCATTCGATAGTATCAATACTATCGATAGTATTGTTAATACCATTAGTTTTAACCTAAAACTATCGATACTATCGATAGTATCGACTATTTCGGGCTATCGATTGCCAGAAATTTTTCAATAGTATTGCTTAAAAATATAAATACCGTAGTTGTGTCCCTGTTGCTTGTTTTCAGTGAATTTTGTGGTGGCTTTTCTAGCAGTAACGTGCATTTGCGTTCTTACTTTGAAGCCTAAGTTAGCTAATAATGGTTAAGATCAATAGCCATTGAAAGTTGAGTAAAATTATAATGCTCCGAGACTTCTGGACAATTGGGTCAGAATGTGAAAGTGAACCTTGTACTTGTACCACACTGTTGACAGTTTTCTGTCAACAGCCGCGGGCCGTTGCGTCCGGGGTAGTACCACACTCTCGCAGAAGATCGACGTCTGAGTAATGGCAATGTACTATTGCGCTTCGTTCGGTGAGCGAGGAAGCCGGCAGCCCAACTAGGTGGGTTTGGGGATTTTATTAGTAGGCAGCGGCCTAAGCTCTATGGGCGGCAGTAACACTTACCATTAGGTGTGCTGCTGCTTGCTCGTTCGCCACCATAAGCAATAAAATAAAAAAAATGGTTTGTATCAGTATACTAATGAAACTCAGAATGTCTATTACTGTAAATTTTTATTGTAGTTATTAGTTTTGAAAGTTTCGGTTAAACAAAATTAAGAAAAACACAATCAAGAATTTTGAGTTACAATTCTACACAGAGTTATAGCCGACACACACAGTAACTCAGAATTACACAGAATGATTAGTCATTAGATTTGTTGTATTTTTAGCAATATTAACCTTGTGAAATAAATTTACCAGGGTCCGAAAAACATAAGTTCTCTGTACGCTCGATTGCAATGTAATCCATCGAGAAGCCTCTATTAAAAATATGCTTACATATATGTAACTTCACATTATAGGGATATAGAAATATGTATCTAACTGAATCCAGTATCAATTTTCAATTGTATATTATATACCTACAATTGAAAATGAAATAAACGAGATGCACACACACACACGTTGACATCAAAATTCCCGAATTGAAAACATTTAAACCAACTTTATGTTACTCTCTCTGACTCCACATTAGGTCCATAAACGTCACAATTTTTTCACAGCTTGCGTTGCATGTATCTTTTTTGTAATAAAGTTTTAAAATATGTCGAATTTCTTCATAGAATTGACACATTTTAACAAAAATAAAATAAAATGAAAGACGACGGAAAATAACATTTTACTAAATTGTTTCTTTATTTAAATGATACTTTTAATTTGTTATCAATACCAGCCAGATATAACTAGTACAGCCAAAGAAATTGTATTAAAAGTTTATACAGACTATTTGCGAAAAGACTTTCTCTGTCTTAGTATATACCAATGAATGTAATATAACACTGTGTGATAGTGATAAACACACTTGAAAAATGAAATAATCCAAGAATATGACATAATACTTGCACATTCCCACCGAAACTCAAGAAATATTGACAGCAGGAAGTATTGCTATTATAATTGTTTCACTTTGTTAGTATCACAAATTTAATGTTATTCACCTGACTAAAATTTGTTCTACTCTATGATGACGCAAATTTAAATAAATTTCTTTAATAATAATGTCAGTACTTGGCTTACCACATAACATAACTTTAGACAACAATACTGTCGAATAGTTGCTTGCTATCGATAGTCCAAAATAGTCGATACTATCGATAGTATCGATAGTTTTAAGTTAAAACTAATGGTATTAGCGATACTATCGATAGTATTGACTACTATCGAATGAATCACTATCGATAGTATCACTAGTATCGTTGTTATTAATAGTATTGCTCGTAGAGAGCTATCGATACTATCGATAGTATTGACGTATTACAATACAATCGATATACTATTGATACTATTGCTTATACGTGAACTATCGATAGACAATTGATTGTCTATCGATAGTAGACTATCGATATGCAACACTACTCTATATGATAAGAATATAGCACTGCATTCGGTGCCTACGTCATATATTAATTTATATTTTTACCTATTAAACATGTTCTTTGAATATCTTATTCATGTTTTTTAAAAGGACCGGACTGGGCATACTCGTTTTGGATCAGGCAAGATATATAACGCAGATGATTGATTTGGTTCCGATCAGTAAAATTCATCCGGACCCGATCAGGAACGCCTGATCTGGACCCGATCAGGAATGCCTGATCTGGACCCGATAAGGTTTTCCTGATCGGGTTCAGATATATCTTCTGCGTTACATACCTTATCTGGTCCAGATCGGGTATGCCCAGTCCGGTCCTGCTAAGGAAGACGTAAAAATTTCTAGTCGGGTATGGCCACACTGTTAAAGGTATATGCCAGAGATTCCGGTGAAAAACGAAAATGCAACTTGTAAAGCACTTTTATATCACATTCACTACATCCAAGCAGTTGCTCCGCATTATATTACATAAAATGCTATCAAAAATTATTATTATTTTAAATTGAAAGACTAACATATTTAATATAATACAAGACTACCACACGCTTTCACGTTCCAGCCAAAACTCCTTACAAAATGTTATCATTTAGGTTCATGTTGAGTGCATCAGAGTATTGACCTTATAAGTCATTGGGTTATGTGACATTTTAAGTGAGAAATGTTACTTTGATAGCGACCTGTCAAATCCCAGATAACTCGGGTACGCGACCCGGCTCCTTTCAGACCTCTATGTTGCACTCTCTGTTCAGTCCGCGGCGTAGATATTCTTGCCCTTTTTTTATCACTTGAAGTAAGAGTATTCATTGCTCTACAATGGGTCTGTTCGGGTAGGAATCAGAGCTTACCTTCTAATGATAGCCTGTGAAGGTTTAGTACGTTTTCTTTGGAGACATATAAAGCCACAGCTCAGAACTATAGGTTAAGAGACCTAACACCACCTGTGCTAATGTCCCATGGTGTCTTGAAGTTAACGGTTTCATTCTTTAATAGGGTTGCTTCTAGGCAGGTCAATTGTAAATTATAAAGCATGTTATATTTTCTGTGTTTGTGGAAGGGCATGGAAGGTCACTATATGGACTGTTTCGTCATCTATTTGTTGGAGAAGCATAACGCGTCTAATTTTTAAGCGAAAATTGTATAACTGTAATAGGTATATCCATATTATAAGATTTGTTAATATAGAACTTAGTAATCGAAACAAGACATGTTTATCTTTGTTGGGAACTGGGGGGGCACACTTAAAACATTACTTATTTTTACTGACCGTCGCGCCGCCTACAGATTGGTTGTACAAACTTAACTGCTGCCATTTTGTCCTGCCTGTCAAACGTTTGACAACTGAGAATTGTTATTTTTTGTTCCTAGCGTAGGTACTTATTGTCATCGATCTATTTTCGGTTATTGATATTTTTCTGAAAATTATCTCAAGTTTCAATGTTAGGCTGATATTATTATTGTTTAATTATCAGCTGATATGTTTTTTTTTATATTTCAGGGTAGCTTTCATAGTAAAAGAAAATTCTATGTAATTACACATGCACATGTAGATATGTATATATATTACTTCAACTTTAGTTCATGGCCTAAACTCTGGGTGGCAGCACTTTCCATACATGCATATTTTATCATCGAGTTGCCACTCATTTTCAATTTAATAACTTTACTCTTTGGTTGGGAACAACGGGACATATAGCCTAAAAACGGGCAAGTCCCGTCAAGAACACGGACGTATGCGATGAAATTACATGTTTGTAAGGTAACATAATAATTCATTCATTCCTTAGCGTGATGTTTTGCCTTTAAAAAAAACGAATAAACTAGTATAAATAAATAATTTTAAATGATTATATCTATTTAAATTTAATATAAATTTTCGAATTATAACACAATTTCGCGAAGATACCCAACGAAGCGTATAAACCGTTTATAAGGCACTTTATAATCTATTTTGATTGAGTTATTTATTCAATGATGTAGTTATTCAGTATTCTAATATTACTAACCCTTACTTTGCTCGTGGATATCGTAAAAGACGACTAAGAGACATATAAAGACCTGGGCCAACTCCATCTGATGCCGTTTGGTCAACAATTACATAACCAAGGAAGGTTGAAGTCTGGCAGGCGGCCGGTCATAAAACTATTGCCAATAACTTATACAATATATACTATGAAACGAGAGTACATATTGTATCGACCCCAAGTAATCGGGATAAAAGTAGGAGAATGATGATGGTTATTCAGTAAATATCACGATACAATTATCATCGATTTATTTCTTTGATATATTTGAAATGAATGAAAATGTATATGTACACTTAGTTTATATACGCCCCACTGCTGGGCTCGAGTCTCTTTCGCAAAGAGTTACAAAAGAAAATTGATCTACTATGTTACTTCTATCATTCAAAGCATCTTCTTCCGTGAGGGTTTTAAAAAATAAGTAAAAGATAGATTTTATTAGTGGTAGGACCAGACCTGTTGACAGTTCTCTGTCTACAGCCGCGGGCCGGTCCGTCCGGGGTAATACCATACTCTCGCAAAAGATCGACTTCCGAGTAATAGCAATGGGATATTGCGCTTCGTTTGGTGAGCGAAAAAACCGGAAGCCCAACTGGATGGGTTTGGGATTTGTATTGGTAGGCAGCGGCCTAACTATACCCTTGATATTGCAAAGGTCCATGGACGGCAGTGACACTTATCACAGCGAGAGCAAGCAGCATCAGGTGTGCTGCTTGCTGCATAAGCAATAAAAGAAAGAGAAACAGAAATAGATTTCTTTAAGCCCTAATCAATCTAATCAGCGTGGTAGATTATGTATTCATCGCACTGTAAAAAAAATAACTGCCTACTACCAATGGGATAATTATAATCGTAAAAGAATTAATAAATCCCATGTGACATAAAAATATTTCCTGCACCGGATATTACATCCGGTGTAGATCTTCGTATAATGTAAAATAAAAAAAACTGACCTATCCAAGCGTGTATAACTTCACTATCATCAAGCAATCACTTAAATTCAACTTCATTATAATTTCCATAACTTAGAAGTTCGGTTTAATAACATTAATAAAAAACAAACGAAAAGAAACAAAAACATTCGCCATAAGAATACCGCACTTACAAAAACAAGAATCCAAAATTACCGAATGAAATTTAATAAATTATAATTATCGAAATCTAAATAAATAAATGACAGTTTATAACTTACATTTTTAATTCAAATAAATAGTGTATTAAATGTAGTATCACAGATTTCATTCACTCACTACGGCTCGCGAACGAGACCGTTAAAGGCACGTCAAACGCTCACCATTACTCTACACATACTGGTTTCGTTAGGTTTGCAATTCGCATGTGTAACTACACGAACTGTGCTATACAGTGAAGATAGAAAGCGCACAAGGAAACTTGGTTCCGTAGCAACACGCGTATGAATTATGCAAGTAATTTTAAAAGCGATGATAGTTATACAGTGCTTTATATTAAAGCAAAGTAATCGTTGATAATAGATGACCTTTGAATTTAGAGGATTATTTCAAGTTATTTTTAGATAATGAAAAACACTATAGAGTTTGGTGTCTATCCATTCTTTAGTTCATCCATATCTGATGTTATGAGTTGACTACTGATGTTTACGCGAATATTATATATGAAATAATACTATTTTAATGGATTTTATTGGTTACGGTCTTGTGATCATGGACGCTGAATAATATTCGAATAGTCGAAAAAGTAAAAATTAAATCACATATATTAGGAGTTTCCTAGAGAGTGCTGTATTATATTCATAACCTTTCTAAGTACATCATTTGGACCTTATTTCCTTCATTCGAGTAAAGTGCTATTGAATAGGCAATAACTTCAAGCAGTACACGCACTAAAACTGTGTCAAATAAACATTAATCAATTTATAGGTTTATCCAACCAGAACTAACGATTGCTTCCCCAAGAAAGGTTGACGGTAAGCGGGGAATTCATTCATTAAACGTAGTTGAAATTACATGAAGAGCAAAGCTTTTCTTAACATCCGTTTTGTAAAAAAAAGAAAATATCTGCCCATTTACATACATTGAAATAAAGGCAAGAGAATTTTGATACAATCTTTAAGTGTTTCACACACTTAAACTTCTTCCAATTTTTTTGGAGATTATCAGAAAATAATAAATCGTCTATTAAAAGAAAATAACATGATGAAATACGGCACCAGGCTAAATTTACGAGAATTGTTAAATTCTATACACTTAATTGTAGGCAGCGTGGACTAGGCCTATTATAATAGGCAATGGCAAACTATTTCCATCTCTTTCTATTTTAATATGAAAGATATCGAAATGCATTCAGTTCGGACAAACGGGATGTTCACAATATATGAAAAGGAACGAATGGAACCCTGCCGCCACTAGTTGGATTCTTCTTTTAAAAATCAATTTATGTGCTAAGGAGCAAATGACCTCAGAGTAAGGAATAGATAAATAATCTCTATCTAAATGTCCATACTACATACTTGCTTTTTTATCGAGTAATTTTACACGACAGGGAGTTGCTGCATACAGCCTCGTTTGAAATTATTTTATTGCCTTCGTTTTTTTTTGGTTTTAGTAATTAAATACAGGCAATGATTGACCAGTATTTTTTTTGAAGTGAAAACTTCTTTAGGCGCGTTGAGCGTTTTTGGAGGGGAAAAACTTATAGGTTCGCGTCACCGACATGCTAATGCTAATAGTATATCTATAGCTATGAGTAGTCAGACTGGCGCACGCGCAGTGGCCTGTGTACACGTATACACTAATACATTAAATATCTCTGACTGTATCATGTGCGCGTTGGACGTTTGGATGGGTATAATTTCATAAGTTCACGTCACCAACATGCTATAAAAGCAGTACATTTATATTCGTAAGTGGACCGTGTTGTACAAGTGAGGTTAAATTGGCAACGTGGAAAGTTCAGCGTTTTTATTTAAGTGGTTTTATAGTTTGGATGTTATGGATTACTGTTTAATATAAAAGTGAGTATTGAACATTTTAATGTTTTATATAGATAAATGAATAATGAAAATAAAGAATTTATTTTCAAATATTTTCAATATTCATATCAATATTTGCATTTAAAATATGGCATTATTTATTTTTAATTGTATTTTTAATATTTAACCTTTATGTCATGAAATGAGTATCATTGTGGTTTAAAGGTTATCTTACTAGCGTGGTAAAACCGATTCCTAGATGTTCGATAATATTTTTTATTTTTATATAAAAATTAGAAAATTATTATTATTTCAATTAGTTTTAAGTTAATAGTTTTCACTTCTATCGGCAGTCCCCATGACTGCCTGTTTTTTTTTTTTTTTTGTTTTTTCCGCAAGGTGGACCATGGAAGTGGTCGCGCCCCGACAAAAACGTCCGGGGTGACAGAAGAGGCGGCACGCAACCCCATGGACCCACCCTGCAAACTCCTCTCTTCGCCGTGCGAGCGGGCCACCGGTACACGATCTTTGACTTCGGTGGCCCGCCTGGCGGTATACCCTTGCGGGTTCCTCTCTTGTCGATGCCCCGACAGCTTTCGCCGTCGGGGTGTCGTCCTCACGCGGTGGCCTCACGTCGGGTGACCGGACAATTCCCCGGTCCGATCCCCCGAAGCCTCGGTTAGGGCGGCATCAGGCGCAGATACTCGCGCCTGCGCCGCTCCGGCCGCTGGCGGCGGCCCGGGTCCCGGGAATCCACCCAGACCCGTTCCGCGGCCTCCTTCTGCGAGATGACAGCCTCGCAGAAGGCGGCGACCGCGTCCCAATTCCTGATGCTGTCGACCAGCGCTTTCGCGACAGCCGGCCTGAGCCTGGATACCGATGTGGATGGAGTTGACGACTATCGAGGCACCGATAGGCGGCCTTACACGGGTCCCATGGAATAGGAGGGCCTCCGTCTTGTTTAGGGCCTCCCTGAGCCCCAGCGCCTCGATTCGCCAGACCATCTCCTCGGTGCCGAAAGTGGCCAGGCTCGCCGCCTCTTCGAGTGTCCTGCCCCGGGCTGTGACGAGCGTATCGTCAGCATAGCATATCAAGCTCAGCCCGGGGGGGAGACTCGCTCTCAACGCCCAGTCGTACCCGATGTCCCACAGAGTCGGCCCCAGAACCGACCCCTGTGGAACGCCGCACAACATGGGCGTCCGCACAATGTCCCCTGCGGGACCCGCGCAGAGGACACTGCGCCTCTCCAAATAGTCCGCCACCAGCCGCCTCAGGTACAGGGGCACCCCATGAAATCGGAGCGCCTCCCTGATGCAGCTGAATGGCAGACTATTGAATGCGTTGGCGATGTCCAACGACACCGCCAACAGCACTCCTCCGCCGGCGACAGCCTCCGTGGCCGTCTGCCTCAATCGTAGCAGGGCCCCGATGGTCGAACGCCCCCCTCTAAAGCCGAATTGAACGTCCGACAAATCAGGCCCCACCTCTCCCAGATGCTGGACGATGCGGGCAGCGAGGATGCGCTCCAGCAGCTTGCCCACATCGTCAAGGAGCACGATGGGCCTGTAGGCCGACGGCGAATCCGGGGGCCGTCCCGGCTTTGGCATGAGAACCAACCTCCCCTCCTTCCAGCACTCAGGGAACCGTCCAGACGCCAAGCAAGCGTTGTACAATTGCCTGAGGCGAGGCTCGAGATGCTCGAGGAGTGACGTCAGCACCCGGACTGGTATTCCGTCTGGGCCGGGGGCCGTGTTGGCGGAACGGATCCTCGCCACAGCCGCCCCACTTCCGACTCCGTCACGGGCGGAACACTATCGTCGGCCTCCCGGTCTTGATCTGGTGACGCCATGACCGGGGGCGTGTGCTCCGACTGCCGCGGAAACAACTCCTCGACCACCCTACAGAGGAAGTCGGGCTGGAGGGTCTTGGTGAGCTTCCTGCGCACGAAGCTTGTTCAGCGACGCGCGATATGGGTGACCCCAGGGATCACGGTCGAGACCGTCCAGCATCTCCTGCCAACTCGCACCCTTGGCGGATCGGATGGCCAGCCGAAAGGTAGTCCGCGCACTGCGGTACACCTCATACAGCTGACCCTCCCGCTCAGCGTCGCGGTGACGCCGCCGGCTGCGGGTGTAGGACCTTTGGGCACTAATGCACGCCGCACGAAGGTCCGCCAGTCTTGGTATGATTAACCAGTATCGAGTTTGTCTACTTTTTTAAACGGTTTTTTTTTTCTATTGATTTCATATCTATCAATTCATATCATTTGTTATGCGTAAGCCCCATAGAGACACTTATATTTTGTATATGTTATACTTCGCCTGAAACCACCAAGGGGTGCGTAATTAATGGACACCCCCATATATATAATTATCATACGACAGACAAATAGTATTTTTCTCGTATTATTTTTTGTTTTTAATAATTAGAACTGACTCCTTTTACACTAAGTAATTAATTACGTAACAATACAAAGTAAAATTATTTTGCCGTTTTATAACATCATCATTCTCCTACTCTTATCCCAATTACTTGGAGTCGATACAACTTGTACTGTTTTTTCATAGTACATATTCTAAAAGTTATTGGCAATACTTTTATAACCGGCCGCCTGCCAGACGTCAACCATTCTTAGGAATGTAATTGTTGACCAAACTGCATCAGATGGAGTTGGCCCAGGTCGTTATAAGGCTCTTAGTCGTCTTTTACGACATCCACGAGCAAAGTAAAGGTTGGTAGTATTCGTAGCCGCTACCACACAGCGTAAATATATACAGAGTATATACAGAAATTAAATTTATAAAATTTATATTACATTTAATTTTCTATAATGCAATTAACGGTAACTATTTTAAATTTTTTTAAAATAATATATATTTGTCTTAACTTATATACGGGCTGCTGCTGGGGTCGAGCTTCCTTTAAAGTGGAAGGGAAGAAATCTATCTATCGGGATGGGAGTTATCTTCGTATTATATCCCTTAGTCGTCTTTTACAACCCTCATAGACAAGAAAAGGAAGCCACCGAAGTCAAAAATCGGGTACCGGTGGCCCGCTTGCACGGCGAAGAGAGAAGGTTTTACGGTGGGTCTATGGGGTCACGCGCCGCCTTTCCGTCACCCCGGACCGATTCGGCGGGGCGAGACGCATCCATAGCCCACCAATAAAAAATAATAAAAAAAAAAGACAAGAAAAGGAATGATGAATTGTATTCTTACTCCGTCACCACACGGAAAGTTAGTTAATTATTAAATTTTATTCAACGACCAAAGTCAAAAATGTAGTCAACTTAGTTTCGTGTTTCATCATTTTAAATGAGCAAAAAATATCATTAAAGTATAAAATTGTTTATTATTGTGGAATAGGTGAATTCATTGACATGCGCGTTAAGCAAAAAAAAAAACGATTATTTGTAAACGCTGATTTTCCTGTACTGTATTAAGTTGCTAAGTTTGTTAAAACATTAGCTCTATCTGTGACTTCGCTTGCGTGGATTAAATACCTATTTAGTATTATTTTCCGTGTGGTGATGGAATAAGAATATAATTCACCACCCCCTATCTTACCCGTGGATGATCGTAAAAGACGACTAAGGGATATAAACGCATATAACATCTATGCGAGAGAAGGAAACCTCGAAACAAAACCCTATACCAAGTGGTAGAGCAGGACAATTATTCTCCCATTATGAAGGAGTCTCGATCCCAACAGTGGGACATATATGAGCTGAGATGATGATGATGAGATGATGATTATTTTGTTTTAATTTGCCATATGTTTCCGTTTTCCGTTATTAAAAATAGGTATGTGACGGATATGAAGTGCTCTGTGGTTACTTTGCTCGTGAATGTCGTAAAAACGACTAAGAGCTTTATAACGACTTGGGCCAACACTATTACTATTTGATGCCGTTTGGTCAACAATTACATTACCAAGAAGGGTTGACGTCAAACAGGCGGCCGGTCATAAAACTATTACCATTACATACATACATAACATCACGCCATATCCCTTGCATGGTAGGCAGAGAGAACAGAGTAAAAGAGAACTCTATCCTTGCATATTTCACTCGCTTCCTCAACATTCATAATTCTCTTCATACACGCTCACCGGTTTGGGAGACTCTTCACTCCACCTTCTTTCAGTACTTGACCAATCTGGTCTAGGTAGGTTAGTCTGGGGTACTATCCCAGAAACCTCCACGCGGTGTACCCTGGGTGCGGGCGGCGGTCCCCAGTTCTTCTGTTGTACTGTCGTCCGTAGCGAAAATCTGCGCGATTTCGCTCCTTACTCTACTACAGTCGTAGTAGAGGTTATAGGACGCGAAATATTGGGACGGGCTCAGTCACTCATTCATTTGAGGGCTGGGCAGGCACATGCCACCGCCCACACATCGTAAACCTGATATCTTGCTTCAAGACACGTTGTCTTGAGGCGTAGTATCAGGAGCGAGGGTCTTGGCTTAACCGCCCGGACCGCGAGGAAGACAACCTCTATAAAGAGTTCGAAGTAACATTCGGACTCGGAAAACACCCAGAATCTTAAGTTCTGGCGTGCGGCGAGAAGATGCATGGCAGATGGGTTGTTCTGTCGTTAGCACGCTCCAGCCAGGACACCGGCTGACCCCCTGGTTGGTAAATGTAGACTTGCCCGGGTAAAGGGATCTCTGCCCGGGTCGACGTTGTGTATCTCCCCTACTCGTGGGAATCATATGGATACCTCTAATATACTTACAATTACCAACGGGAATCCCTGTGATTCTCACACCAAGGCCCGGTCATGCCAACGCAAAACTGACCAAGACGACGCCTCATCCTCAGGACTTGAGGCGTCCGCCGAGGGCCCGGCACAAACCGTGGAGGCCCAAAAGAAGAAGAGGAAGTCGCCTCGAAAGTCTCGGGGCAACGGCCTGAGCCACAAAAGGCGGCTGGAGGAGCGGCGAGCGCGCAGGGAGGCTGCCGCCGCTGAAGAGAAGAAGGACGACGGTAGACTCGCAGCAGAGCCGTCGACGGACGAGGGCAACAGCGATGTCGCAGAGCCATCCGAAGACGAGGGCGGCGGATCTACCGTCAGAATGGACGAGGGCGGTGATATTCCCGCAGGGCCGTCCAAAGAGGATAGGGGGCCGGCTGGTGAAGGCTTCTCTAGGTCGTCGGCGCGTCTAGCAGTAAAGACCCCGCCGGCGACCGCGACTAAGAAGGAGGAGGCCCTCCCCTCTGCGAGGGGAGGGCCTCCTCCTTGCGCCCCCTGAGTAAGGGAGGCAGCTCGAGCGCCGACACCGAGGGGAGCGTAGCCAACATGCCTCCACCCAAAATGCAGGCCTCCCGAAGAGGGCGAGGGGCCTCGGTTGTGAAAAGGGCGACGGCGGTCGCTGCCCGCGCCGGCGACCCCACGGATCTGCGGGTCGAAAATGTCCGCCTTACAGGCGAGATGACAGGCCTGCGGACCCGGAACAGGAACCTGGGCGACATGCTGGCGGGGATGCGTCGGGCAATCCGCCAGCTGCTGATGGACGTGGCCGACCTCAAGGCGCAAGTGGCGCTGTCGTGTCGCATGCGCCAGCCGCGCCACCGGCCAGGGCCGGCTACTCAGCGGCCGCTGCGGCGCCAAAGCCGCCTCGGGCTGCGGCGCCGACGACGTTGGGTGATGGCGTCACCGTCACACCCGTCCCCGCGGCTAGGAAGACGCCTGCCGCCGCGAAGCGCGCGTCGCCGGCTGGCGCTGGCGCGGTCGCCGCGGCGAAGCTCCCTGTCCCCGTGGTGAGATAGACGCCTCTCCCCGCGGACCGCTTGCCGCCGGCTAGCGCCTCTGCGGCGCCAAAGCCGCCAGGCGCCGCAGAACGGGCCCCTGAGGAGGCTCAGCCGACCCCGTTTGAGGTGGGAGGCATACCGGACGAGGCCCTCGCCAAAATCATCGGCGCAGTGGGCAAGCTCGTCGATGCGCGCTTCGCCGTTCTGGAGGCAAGGTTGCCTCCAGAACCACGTGTCCGACCACCTCTCGCCGCGGACAAGCGGCCGCATGTGGCACCAGCCCCCGCCCCGCTGCCTTGTCAGGGTGGCCGCGTGGGGAGTTACGCCGCGGCCACGGCCGGGCCTAAGCCCAAAGGCCCCGGCCCAGCTCGGAAGGGACCCGCCCTGAGGAGGAAGACGGCTCCGGCTCCTACCGGACCGCTGAAGTCGCCCGCAACAACACCGCCGGCGACGACCAGCGAGGCTGCGACAAGGCCTTCCGCGTCTGGCACGACTGCCGTACCCGAACAGGATTGGCAGGTAGCCGAGCGCGACAGAAGGAGTCGCGGCCAAAGAAGGAGAGTGGAGGCCAAGCGCACCGCTGAGGTCCCCGCTCCTGCCCGGCAGGAGCCGGACAGAAGAAGAGACCGCGCAAGGGGCTCAAGTCGCCGAAGACGGCCGCAGTGGCGATCACTGTGCTGCCCGAGGCGGCCGAGAAGGGCCTCAGCTACGAGGCCGTCTTGAGGAAGGCCCGGCGGGAGCTAGACGTCTCCGATATTGGAGGCGTCGAAGCCAGGACCCGCAAGGCCCGAACGGGGGCTCGAATTCTCGAGTTCCCAGGGGCCGAGGGCGCCAAGACGGCCGACAGCGTGTCCGAGAAGCTGCGAGGTTTGTTCGCCGAGGAGGGTGGCATCAAGATCGCCAGGCCCGTCAAGTACGCCGAAATGCGCATTTCGGGTTTGGACGATTCGGTGACGGTGGAAGACATCCGGGAGGCTATTGCCTCGAAAACCGGGGTGGTCCCATAGACACCGTCCGGGTCGGTGCCATTCGTCCCGGTCCGGGTGGCGTAGGTGCTGCCTGGGCGCAGTGCCCGGTGGAGTCGGTCAGGCAACTGGCCGGCTCAGGCAGGCTCCTCGTGGGCTGGAGCTCGGTGCGGGTAACCGTGCTTGAGCACCGGCCTGCGAGGTGCTACAAATGCATGGCGGTCGGACACACTCGACCGACGAGCACTAATTGCTTCGACTGCGGCAGATTGTGTTTCCGCTGCGGTCAGACCGGGCACGTGGCGGCATCTTGCGCCGCCCCGCCCCACTGCCCCGCTTGTGCGGCGGGCAATAAGCCCACCAAGCACCGCATGGGCTCTGGGGCCTCCAAACCTCCAGCTTGGGGCCGACCCCAAAGGCGCGGGGCGGCCCTACGACCACGGCCGCTCCCGCTCCTAGCGCGGTCCGATCGTCCGCTGGCGAGGAGGTCATGGATACAACCCAATAATGGGTACACCATCCATGCACCTCCTCCTGCAGGCCAACACCAACCATTCCGCCGGTGCGCAGGATCTCCTCCTGCAATCCATGGCGGAGTGGTCGATTGGTGCAGCTGTAGTCGCGGAACCGTACGCCGTGCCTGATCGCCCCAATTGGGTGGTCAGTCGAAACGGTACTGCGGCAATCGTCGTCTCAACGCAGCGGCACTTCCCGTCCTTGTCCCTTTTGGATAGGGGCGAGGAATTTGTCGCGGCGGAGTGGGAAGGGGTCACGCTCTACAGCGTATACCTCTTCCCCACTAGGAGGATGGACGATTTCGGGGCCTCACTCACCACCGTGGAGGCCTCGATACGGCGATTGGCACCGGGCCTCGTCCTGGTTCTGGGGGACTTCAACGCCAAATCCACGGCGTGGGGGTCCCCTATGACGGACGACCGCGGGCGGGCGGTCATCTAGTGGGTGACTTCACTGGGCCTCTGTATTCTAAACAGGGGCTCGGTGAACACGTGTGTTCGGCGGCAGGGCGGGTCGATAGTGGACTTGTCGTTCGCTAGCCCCGCTGTCGCGCCACGGGTGAGGTACTGGAGTGTCCTGGAGGAGGCGGAGACCCTGTCGGACCACCGGTACATCCGGATCTCCCCCCGGGAACCCGGTAGGGGTCACAGGGCGGACGGAGCTCCCGCGTTTCCGCGATGGGCTGTGGGTCGTCTTGACAGGGATCTACTGGCGGAGGCGATCATTGTCAGCACGTTGTCCTCACCACCCCCAGCGGACGGAGTGGCCGCTGAGGCTGTCCGCATTCGCAGTACGTTAACGCAGATCTGCGATGCGGCCATGCCCAGAGCGCGGCGGCGTCCGCCTCCGAAGCAGGGGGTCTGGTGGGTCTGGGTACTGGTGGTCCCCAAGACTGGCGGACCTTCGTGCGGCGTGTATCAGTGCCCGAAGGTCATACACCCGCAGCCGGTGGCGTCACCGCGACGCTGAGCGGGAGGGCCAGCTGTACGAGGCGTACCGCAGTGCGCGGGCTGCCTTTCGGCTGGCCATCCGAGCCGCCAAGGGTGCGAGTTGGCAGGAGATGCTGAACGGTCTCGACCGTGACCCCTGGGGTCGCCCGTATCGCGCGGCGCTGAACAAGCTTCGCGCGCAGGCCCCCCTCCTCACCGAGACCCTCCAGCCCGACTTCCTTCGTAGGGTGGTCGAGGAGTTGTTTCCACGGCAGTCGGAACACACGCCCCCGGTCATGGCTCCGCCAGATCAAGACCGGGAGGCCGACGACGACGAGAGTGTTCCGCCCGTGACGGAGTCGGAAGTGGGGGCAGCCGTGGCGAAGATTCGTTCCGCCACCACGGCCCCCGGCCCGGACGGAATACCAGTCCGGGTGTTGACGTCGCTCCTCGAGCACTTCGAGCCTCGCCTCAGGCAGCTGTTTAACGCCTATCTGACGTCTGGATGGTTCCCTGAGTGCTGGAAGGAAGGGACGTTGGTTCTCCTGCCAAAGCCGGGACGGTCCCCAGATTTGCCGTCGGCCTACAGGCCCATCGTGCTCCTCGACGATGTGGGTAAGCTGCTGGAGCGTGTCCTCGCTGCCCGCATCGTCCGGCCCTACTACGCCTGAGGCAGACGGCCGCGGAGGCCGTCGCCGGGAAGGGAGTGCTGTTGGCGGTGTCGTTGGACATCGCCAACGCATTCAATAGTCTGCCATTCAGCTGCATCAGGGAGGCGCTCCGGTTCCATGGAGTGCCCCTGTACCTCAAGCGGCTGGTGGCAGACTATTTGGAGGGCCGCAGTATCCTCTGCGCGGGTCCCGCAGGGGACATTGTGCGGACGCCCATGTCGTGCGGCGTTCCACAGGGGTCGGTTCTGGGGCCGACTCTGTGGGACATCGGGTACGACTGGGCGTTGAGAGGGAGTTTCCCCCCCGGGCTGAGCTTGGTGTGCTACGCTGACGACACGCTCGTCACAGCCTGGGGCAGGACACTCGAAGAGGCGGCGAGCCTGGCCACTCTCGGCACCGAGGAGATGGTCAGGCGGATCGAGGCGCTGGGGCTCAGGGTGGCCCTAAACAAGACGGAGGCCCTACTTTTCTATGGGCCCCGTGTGAGGCTACCCATCGGCGCCTCGTTGGTGGTCAACTCCATCCACATCAGCATCCAGGCTGAATTTTCTTTTTAATAAAATAACACCCTACATTAAGGATCTAATCTTTGTGTTGCGAGGGAATTTACAGACTACAGTTTAACAACGCAAAATAAATCCAGATTCAGATCAACAAAATGTGAATCGTACCCACTATGCTTGGCGCGACGCTTCAATTGCGAGAGACTCTACAAACACACAGACACGACAAGACAAACAGACTTAGAACAACAAATTGTGATTGGCGCAAAATATTTGTGTGGTTGGAATCGCATTGGCAACATTTGGCACGGTAAAACGGTATCTTAACTGTAACGCCATCTGTGGAGGTAAAGGTGCACTTCGAACCTGGCGTATATACCTATATATACATGTACAGTAACTAAATAGAATACAATGTGAATTCATAAAAATCCACTGAGGGCTTGCTGTGGAAATTGCAATAGTACTCTTTGCTTTGTGATGGCGGCTACGAATACTATCAATCGTTAAACTGCTTGTGGGTATTTTAAAAAATTGTAATAGCTTTACATAATCTTAGGCCAACTGTATATAAGGCTTTTTTTTTTCTTGGGACTAATCCCACAACACATTCCCACCATTGTAACTCCTGTAAGCCAGGATCCACAATGGTCACTATAAATGACACCGAGGTTTGACCCTCAGGCAGTCCCGGGAAATAATTTTAATTATCTTGGAACCCGCAACAAATTTAATTAGAAAAGTTAAAGAGTTGGAAAAGAGTGATTCCACTTCCCTCCCAGGCAAAGCGGGAGACAGAATGCAATATTGACTAGTCAGCCAATAAGTAAAGGGTTGTACAGCTACGATAAGCGCAGCAGTATGGCACCACGGGTACGGGATAACTTAACGGGGCCTATATGTGAGCCTTAAGATTGATTGCAGTAGTAGGTATGGCAGAAACGCCTAAACGCACAGAAATTTTCTCGAGTTGCTACAAGATCCGTATATTATATTACTCCAGATGTTACTTGCAAACTGTCTAACATAGGGTCACGCTCGTTACGCCAGAGATCGCACTCCCAGAGAATGTGATGTGCTGATTGTCATACTCGCGGTTATTTGTAGAACATTGACATAGTGGTGAAGGTACGAGTTTAAAAGAAAATAATTTACTTTTAAAGTTGCCATGGCCAGTTAGAAATTGGGCTACAGAATGGTCATCCTCCAACCACACTCTCTCTAGGCGCTCGCGGACGGATGGGAAAAATAGATAGAGGTGACGGCCCTTAGATGATGGATCCCATCTTTCTTGCCTAAAGTAGGTCATCATCATCAGTAAAGATAGAGATTCATCAAAGGCCGCACCCATCCTGCATGTCTTTTTGAGTTTATTATGTTTCCTACGCGCCTTTCGGAAACGTTTGCGGCTGTATATAAGGCTGTCTTGTCAACAATTACATTCCCAAGGAGGGTAGGAGGTAGACGGCTCTTTTTTCTTTAGTGGCGGGCTACGGTGTAGTTACACCCCGCTAATCCATCCGGTGCGACGAAAGAAGCATCGCGCGCGACCCCGTAGACCCGCCCAACAACGTACCTATCGACGCCGTGCGAGTGGGCCACCGGCATCCGGCCTTTGTCTTCGGTAGGAGGTAGATGGCTACTAGTAAATTAATTTGAGCGATTCAATCAAACTGGGTAATCTCTAATTTTATCCCTAGTTTATTAATGTTTACTGATAGGTCGACACTGTCTACAGCCGTGGGCCGGTCCGTCCAGGGTAGTATTACACTCTCGCAGAAAATGTTCTATTGTGCTTCATTCGATAACCGAGAAAGCCGGAAGCCCAACTTTCTGGGTGGGTTTGGGGGTTTTCATTAGTAGCAGCGGCCTGGCCTTTGTTTTGTAAAGATCCATGGGCGGCAGTAACTCGATCAAGTGTGGCGATTGCTCGTTTGCCACTATAATAAAATAAAAATAAAAATAAATTTGTTGTTTATTAGTATATGTATGCAAGAACCAAATAGTGTTTGTAATTAAAAAGTGTTTAGACTTTTCTAATGTGTATTAATTGTAAAAGATGGGAAATAGATTATCTGACGTTTTGAAAAGAAAGTGTTACTAAGACGTCGGTTCAAAGTTATTTTATCGGATTTTTTTCTAACTGTCTGAGGTATCAAGGCCCTATAACCTAATATGGTGCCTCTGGATGCTGGTGCCTTCACTTCGAATGCACCGATTACACTATTAGGTACTTTCCCTTGATCACAGCAAAGTGCTAAAATATTGTTTTGACGCAATCGTCCTTGCTGTGGACAGCAGTGCTGACCTCTTCTGTCAAGTATCCTGACTCGCAAAACCACTGTTTGTGGGATTCATAAATGATTGTTCTGAATCTAGGATATACATACATTCATACCATCACACCATGTCCCTTGCAGGGTAGGCAGAGAGAACAGAGTGGCAGAGAACTCTATCCTTGCATACTTCACTCGCTTCCTCAACATTCATAATTCTCTTCATACACGCTCGCCGGTTTCGGAGACTCTTGACTCCACCTTCTTTCAGTACATGACCGATCTGGTCTAGGTAGGTTAGTCTCGGTCTCCCCCGGTACCTACATCCTTTCACTTTCGCATTGTATATCTTCTTAACCAGACATTCGTTCGGCATCTAGGATATGATTTATATTAGTTATCAAAGGTGTTTCTAATGACCTTTGGGCCATGCCGAATATTGTCTTAAAAAAACACATTACCTATGCCAGGTGTCGTCAGCCTTTTGAGTTGGAAGAGCCAAACATTAGAATTTATAAAAGTTTAAAGTTTTTAAAGAGTCACATTTTTTTTGGCAACAAAAATTCGTGCTTAAGGTTCGTTAATCAATTCAGAACCATTTTTAAATGTTTTCTTTATAAAATATTTTTTTGCGTATAGAACTAAAGAGCCGGAACTTCACATCCAAAGAGACGCATGAGGCTCGCGAGCCGCAGGTTGCCGACCACTGACCTATGCCATTAGCCAGGGGCGGTTCTAGCACATGCAGCGCCCGGGTGCAATCAATTACCTGGCGCCCTCTTGTATCAAAATTCGTGAAAAAAATGGAATAGGTTGAAAGTTTTTGACACAAAATCAGGTAAACGCGATCGCATTATGAAGTAACAGTGAGCATGGCGACAAAGCAACCAACCCAAACCTGTCAAATAACGCACCCACTACGACTATAGATGGTTAAGCACCCGATGCGGCGCCCCCTAACACCCGGCGCCCGGGTGCACCGCACCCTCTGCACTATAGGTAAAGCCGGCCCTGCCATTAGCCATGGCTATGTAAAGTCATCATTACGATATTAATTACGACATAGTGACAGGACATAGTGCCCGTAAAATTTGTAATGACAAGGCGTAAAATAACGTGATGAGAAGTAATTAAGACATTGTCTTGAAAATTTCACACCGATTGTAAGTGTACAAAAGCATTTCCTTTATTGCGTCTGGTATACCGACCCCTAAGGATTAAGTAACAACTTAATAATTTGAATAAAATAATTAATGCTTCTGTTTATGTATGTGATGTAAGTACTCTAAAACGCCTATACCGATTTCGATTAAAGTTTTGCGTGTGTTCAGTTAGATTCAGGAGTAGTTTAGGTTAATAAAATTAAACTTGCTAGATAGAGCGACGGTTGATTTAAACTATTTCTTTTAGTTTAGTACAGAACAACATTTATTGGATCAACTAATTCTTTACTGAGACTAACCTACCTAGACTAGATTGGTCATGTACTGAAGGAAGGTGGAGTCAAGAGTCTCCGAAACCGGCGAGCGTGTATGAAGAGAATTATGAATGTTGAGGAGGCGAGTGAAGTATGCAAGGATAGAGTTCTCTGGCACTCTGTTCTCTCTGCCTACCCTGCAAGGGATATGGCGTGATGATATGTATATGTATGTAAAAAAATCTCTCCAGAAAAGGCATGATAAGAGACAGGTTTGGATAACATTAACCAAGGAAATGAAATCAACATATTTAGATGATGACAACTTACAATTTGATGGGTTTTTACTTGAAAAATTAGAACAAAGTCATGCGTCGTCGTCAACGGAACCAACATTGTTAAGAAAAACAGAAAAGAAGACAAGATTGGTAACAGAATTTTCAATAGAGAAGTTTTCAAGAAATACAACAAATGTCAAACAATGGTTAGATACTTTTGAAAGTGAATGTACACGTTTACAAATAGATACAGATTTACAAAAAGTAGAAATTTTAAGATTACTTTTGGAAGATACTTGTATCGATTGGTACACAATGATTATCAAACATACTATAGATTCAGATTAGTCTGTATGGAAGAAAAGTTTAATTGAAACATTCGTTGATAAAAGCTGATCACCAATAAGTTATGCTATGAATTTTAAATATATACAAGGATCAATGTTAGAATACGCTCTTAAAAAAGAGAGACTGTTACTAGAAATGAACAAATTAATAGATACACAAACCCTGATTTATTTGATTATCACTGGTCTACCAAACTTCATTATGGATAGAATAGACAGAGAAGGTCTTAAAGAAGTAAATGACTTATTTAACTGCATAAGAGGACTAGAAAGTTTAACAAGGAAAATTGAGACAAAGAA
Source organism: Lymantria monacha (assembly GCA_905163515.2). Lineage (NCBI taxonomy): Eukaryota > Metazoa > Arthropoda > Insecta > Lepidoptera > Erebidae > Lymantria > Lymantria monacha. The sequence continues at coordinate 2,720,035 of LR991107.1, read as the reverse complement.
AAACTTAAATGCAGAAAAAAATACTATAAACAAGAAATTAAAAGAACTGACAAAACGTCATGCAGGATTTGTGAGAATAAAGGAAAATTAAATAGATTTCACCCAGAGAATGTTTGCTGGTATAACTGTGAGAGAAAAGCGACCAATGACAAAAACCTTAATTCTAATTCAATATTACAAGTTGAACTAAGTAATGAAGATCCAAAAAACTTAAATTCCCTCCACTAACTGAGATTACGGTGATGTTAAAGAATACATTAAAAGTTAAGTGGCTGTATGACCCCGGTTCACGCATAACATTAATAAATTCAAAATTAGTTCAGGTGACGGATATGAAGCCAAATTATTGTCATAACAAAATAAAAACAATAAGTGGAGGGGGTAAAACTAAAGCTTTCATTACACTGGATGTAGAATTATTACATAAGAAGGCTAAAATAAATGCGTTTATCTTTGAAATTGAAAATTTTGAGTATGATCTAATACTAGGATTAGATTCAATACATAAATTTGGGTTGACTCATGATGAGAATTTAAATATCCGAATACAGAAAATACACAATTTCAAAACGAATAGTAAAATTGAAAATAAAGAGATTAAAAATATGGAAATAAATATAGAAGATAAAGAATATGAAGTAAACTTTAATGAAGGGATAGATACAAACAAATTTAGTATAGATACAGAATACTTAAACACTGACCAAAGAAAACAGATACATTTATTATTGAATAGTTACACAGAAATTTTTGCTAAAGATAAATATGACACTGGCAAAGTGAAGAAGCATGAAGCCTGTATAGACTTGCAAGTGGAAAAATATTCCTATAAAAGACCATATAGATGTTCACTCCAAGACAAGATAGAGATAGAAAATCAAATAACTCAACTATTAAAACATGAATTAATTGAGGAATCTTACAGTCCGTTTGCAGCACCGGTTACTTTAGCTTTTAAAAGGCACGAAGAAAAAAAAAACAGACTATGCATAGACTTCAGAGATTTAAATAAAATAATAATACCACAATCACAACCATTTCCTCTCATAGAAGATTTAATAACAAGAACAATAAATTGTAAGTATTTTACAACTCTTGATATAAATTCAGCTTTTTGGTCCATCCCTTTAAAAATTACTGACCGACACAAAACTGGTTTTGTAACTCAAGAAGGTCATTACCAATGGACTTGTTTACCCTTTGGCCTTAAGACATCACCAGCCATATTTAAACGGATTTTGGGAAATATTATAAGGAAAAATGGTCTGTCAGGATTTGCAGTGAATTTTATTGATGATATATTAATTTTCTCTAAGACATTTGATGAACATATAACACATTTAAAGCAATTGCTGGAGGCTATTCAGGAAGAAGGTTTTAGGCTAAAATTAACAAAATGTAAGTTCGCATGTGATTCTGTCAAGTACTTAGGTCACATATTACAAAAGAATACGATTACACCTCTAAAAGACAATGTGAAATCAATAAAAGATTTTCCTGCTCCTCAAAATAGAAAACAAATACGCCAATTTTTAGGGAAAATTATTTTTTATGGAAAGTACATTCCAAATGTCTCTCTGGTTCTTGATCCTTTACATAATTTGCTCAGAAAAGATCAGAGATTTACTTGAACAAAACAGTGTGAGGATGCATTCCAAAAAGTTAAAGACTATTTATGTTCCAAACCAATACTAGCTATTTATGATCCACAAGCACCAATAGTAATTTATACAGACGCCAGTGGCGTAGGAATAGGAGCAGTTTTGAAACAAATTCAGCACACTGGTGAAGAAAAGCCAGTAGCATATTTTTCAAAAAAATTAAATGTATCACAAAAAAATAAAAGAGCTATATTTTTGGAATGTTTAGCCATAAAAGAGAGCATAAAATTTTGGCAACATTGGTTAATTGGAAATCATTTTACTGTCTACACAGATCACAGGCCTCTAGAAAAGTTAAACATAAAAAACAGACCTGACGATGAATTGGGCGATATGTCACTGTCGCAGTATAATTGCGAAATAAAATATTTTCCAGGAAAAAATAATACAGAAGCAGATTGTCTTAGCAGAAACCCAGTAATGGACATTGATGCAAATAATGAAGATAACTTAAGAACGGTAAATATTATAGATATTCAAATTCCGAGGCAGGGGGTCTACTGGTGGTCCCCAAGACTGGCGGACCTTCGTGCGGCGTGCATTAGTGCCCGAAGGTCCTACACCCGCAGTCGGCGGCGTCGCCGCGATGTTGAGCGGGAGGGCCAGCTGTACGAGGCGTACCGCAGTGCGCGTACCACCTTTCGGCTGGCCATCCGGTCCGCCAAGGACGCGAGTTGGCAGGAGATGCTGGACGGTCTCGATCGTGACCCCTGGGGTCGCCCGTATCGCGCGTCGCTGAATAAGCTTCGCGCGCAGGGCCCCCCCTCACCGAGACCCTCCAGCCCGACCTCCTTCGTAGAGTGGTCGAGGAGCTGTTCCCGCGGCAGTCGGAGCACACGCCCCCGGTCATGGCTTTGCCAGATCACGACTGGGAGGCCGTCGAGAGTGTTCCGCCCGTGACGGAGTCGGAAGTGGGGGCAGCCGTGGCGAAGATTCGTTCCCCCACCACGGCCCCCGGCCCGGACGGAGTTCCAGTCCGGGTGTTGACGTTGCTCCTCGAGCACCTCGAACCTCGCCTCAGGCGACTGTTCAACGCCTGTCTGATGTCTGGACAGTTCCCTGAGTGCTGGAAGGAAGGGAGGTTGGTTCTCCTGCCAAAGCCGGGACGGCCCCCGGATTTGCCGTCGGCCTACAGGCCCATTGTGCTTCTGGACGATGTGGGTAAGCTGCTGGAGCGTGTCCTCGCTGCCCGCATCGTCCAGCACCTGGAGGAGGTGGGGCCCGATCTGTCGGACGCTCAATTTGGGTTTCGGAGGGGGCGTTCGACCATCGGGGCCCTGCTACGCCTGAGGCAGACGGCTGCGGAGGCTGTCGCCGGCAAAGGAGTGCTGTTGGCGGTGTCGTTGGACATCGCCAACGCCTTCAATAGTCTGCCATTCAGCTACATCAGGGAGGCGCTCCGGTTCCATGGAGTGCCCCTGTACCTCAGGCGGCTGGTGGCAGACTATTTGGAGGGGCGCAGTGTTCTCTACGCGAGCCCCGCAGGGGACATTGTGCGGACGCCCATGTCGTGCGGTGTTCCGCAGGGGTCGGTTCTGGGGCCGACTCTGTGGGACATCGGTTACGACTGGGCGTTGAGAGGTAGCCTCCCCCCCGGGCTGAGCGTTATTTGCTATGCTGACGACACGCTCGTCACAGCCCGGGGCAGGACACTCGAAGAGGCGGCGAGCCTGACCACTCTCGGCATCAAGGAGATGGTCAGGCGAATTGAGGCGCTGGGGCTCAGGGTGGCCCTAAACAAGACGGAGGCCCTACTATTCCATGGGCCCCGTGTGAGGCTGCCCATCGGCGCCTCGTTAGTCGTCAACTCCATCCACATCAGTATCCAGGCCCATATGAGGTACTTGGGTCTGGTGCTCGACGGGCGATGGTGGTTCCGGGAGCATTTTCGTCAAATTGCTCCCCGGCTGGTCGGCGCAGCGTCCGGCCTTTCTCGGCTCATGCCGAACGTGGGCGGATCCAGTTTCGAGGGCCGACGGCTGTATGCGGGGGTGATCCGCTCAATGGCCATGTACGGCGCACCCGTGTGGGCGAGGGCTCTGAACGCCCAGCTCAGGGCGGTGCTGTGGAGGCCACAGCGAGCCATGGCGGTCAGAGCCATTCGCGGGTACCGCACGGTGTCTACCGAGGCGGCATGCCTATTGGCCGGGACACCGCCGTGGGATCTAGAGGCGGAGATGCTCTCCGACCTCTACCGGCGGGTTACACCTCAATGCGCGAAGAAGGTGGCTCCCCATCGTTCAACGAGATAGCCACCTGGCGCGAGGACGCCCGCCGAGAAGTCATCGCCCGTTGGGCTACGCGGCTGGAGAGGCCTAGACACGGTGTTTTTACCGTTGAGGCCCTCCGGCCCGTACTGATGGAGTGGATGGAGCGGCGGCACGGAGTCCTCTCTTTCCGGTTGGTGCAGGTCTTGTCGGGGCATGGTTGCTTCGGCAAGTACCTGCACACGGTCGTGCGGAGGGAGTGGACTCCGTCCTGCCACCATTGCAGTAGTGACGAGGACACGGCGCAACATACGCTCGAGGTATGTTCGGGCTGGGACGGGCAGCGCCGTGACCTCGTCGCTGTCATCGGTACCGACCTGACGCTGCCGGCTGTTGCGCGAGCGATGGTCGACAACGTCAGGAACTGGGACGCGGTCGCCGCCTTCTGCGAGGCTATCATCTCGCAGAAGGAGGCGGCGGAACGGGCCCGGGAGGATTCCCGTGACCCGGGCCGCCGTCCGCGGCCGGGGCGGCGCAGGCGCGAGTACCTGCGCCTGATGCCGCCCTAACCGAGGCTTCGGGTGATCGGACCGGGGAATTGTCCGGTCACCCGACGTGAGGCCACCGCGTGAGGACTACGCCTCGACGGCGAAAGCTGTCGGGGCGTCGACAGGAGAGGAGCCCGAGAGGGCATACCGCCGAGCGGGCCACCGAAGACAAAGATCGGGTACCGGTGGCCCGCTCGCATGGCGAAGAAGAGATGCTTGCAGGGTGGGTCAATGGGGTTGCGCGCCGCCTCTTCCGTCACCCCGGACCGATTTGGCGGGGTGCGACGTCCATAGCCCACCGCATAAAAAAAAAAAAGGCGGCCGGTCATAAAACTATTACCAATAACTTTTACAATATGCACTATGAAAGAAGAGTACATATTGTATCAACCCCAAGTAATTTTGGGATAAGAGCAGGAGAATGATGAATGATACATACGTTTTACAAAAACTTTGTAAGTCATACAATTTATTTGATATATTATTTACGAAACGTGTAATATATTGCAATGTGGTTGCATCATACTGTATGTGGGCATGGAACATGACCTTGTGTTTATTGGGATAAGGTCAGGACAAACATGAATTAATCATTAGTTTTCGAAATCGTAGCCGGTTACGTGAGTATAGAAAAAAAATGAAAGCAGTCATGAGAACTGCCGACAGAAGTGAAAACTTAAACATATGATAAAAACAAATAACAAATAAATAAAAAAGCGTGCTCCAGCTCCAGGGAATATGTATGGGTGTGACCGTGCCACAGTCAGACGTCAAAAACTAACTATTAAAAACTATTGAATAATTGATAATAACAATTATTATATATAATTACTATAATTAGCTGTGTGGGAGCGGTTAAGAATACTACCAACCCTTACTTTGCTTGTGGATGTCGAAAAAGACGTCTAAGAGCTTTATAACGACCTGAGCCAACGACGTCTGATGCCGTTTGGTCAACAATTACATTCCCAAGGAGGGTTGACGTCTGGCAGGCGGCCGGTCATAAAACTATTGCAATAACTTTTACAATATGTACTATGAAAGAAGAGTACATATTGTATCGACCCCAAGTAATTGGGATAAGAGTAGGAGAATGATGATGAATTATTACATATAAATTGAATATAGTAAACACAGCAGTGAAGAGCAGCTGGCTGTATCTCGCTCGGGTACACTCGGCGGTCCCGATTTCACCCGATCGAGCCTTTCACACCAGAGCGTGACGGATCAGCCTCAATTACAGCCTACTAAAAAATCTGTGTGTAATCAGAATTTAAAAAACTCTCTTAAGTAGTTTCAGTTCAAAAAATTTTGCCTCAAAAATGTCTGTATTAAATATTGAACGTGACAACCTAGAGTTATATTCATTCAATCATTCGTCTCAGATCGTATCCATTCCACTACTGGGTTCAAACCTCCCTTAAGTAGGCAACGAATTAATCTACTAAACTACTCTAGTCAGCGCGTTAAGTATAGGATATTATTTCGAGTTTGCCTTTCAGTTTTAGTGATGTTATCAGTTTACGTCCCTTAATCCTTGTTTCTTTTTTTTTTTTTATTCCGTGTGGTGACGTAGTAAGAATACTATTCACCATCCCATATCTTACCCGTAGCCGATCGTACGAGACGACTAAGCGATATAAAACGCATATAACATCTGTGCGAGAAAAGGAAAACTCGAAACAAAACCCTATACCAACACGTCTGACCAGCGCGGTATAGTAGGTAAATTTCTCTCCCATTGTGGAGGGGGCTAGAGCCTAACAGTGGGACATATATCGGGTGTGATGATGAATCCTTTTTTACGACAGCCGCGGGTTAGAATAAGGGTCCCGATCTGTCGGACGCTCAGTATGGGTTTCGGAGGGGGCGTTCGACCATCGGGGCCCTACTACGCCTGAGGCAGGCGGCCGCGGAGCCCGTCGCCAGGAAGGGAGTGCTGTTGGCGGTGTCGTTGGACATCGCCAACGCCTTCAATAGTCTGCCATTCAGCTGCATCAGGGAGGCGCTCCGGTTCCATGGAGTGCCCCTGTACCTCAGGCGGCTGGTGGCAGACTATTTGGAGGGGCGCAGTGTTCTCTACGCGAGCCCCGCAGGGGACATTGTGCGGACGCCCATGTCGTGCGGTGTTCCGCAGGGGTCGGTTCTGGGGCCGACTCTGTGGGACATCGGTTACGACTGGGCGTTGAGAGGTAGCCTCCCCCCCGGGCGGCCGGAGGCCCTACTATTCCATGGGCCCCGTGTGAGGCTGCCCATCGGCGCCTCGTTAGTCGTCAACTCCATCCACATCAGTATCCAGGCCCATATGAGGTACTTGGGTCTGGTGCTCGACGGGCGATGGTGGTTCCGGGAGCATTTTCGTCAAATTGCTCCCCGGCTGGTCGGCGCAGCGTCCGCCCTTTCTCGGCTCATGCCGAACGTGGGCGGATCCAGTTTCGAGGGCCGACGGCTGTATGCGGGGGTGATCCGCTCAATGGCCATGTACGGCGCACCCGTGTGGGCGAGGGCTCTGAACGCCCAGCTCAGGGCGGTGCTGTGGAGGCCACAGCGAGCCATAGCGGTCAGAGCCATTCGCGGGTACCGCACGGTGTCTACCGAGGCGGCATGCCTATTGGCCGGGACACCGCCGTGGGATCTAGAGGCGGAGATGCTCTCCGACCTCTACCGGCGGGTTACACCTCAATGCGTGAAGAAGGTGGCTCCCCATCGTTCAACGAGATAGCCACCTGGCGCGAGGACGCCCGCCGAGAAGTCATCGCCCGTTGGGCTACGCGGCTGGAGAGGCCTAGACACGGTGTTTTTACCGTTGAGGCCCTCCGGCCCGTACTGATGGAGTGGATGGAGCGGCGGCACGGAGTCCTCTCTTTCCGGTTGGTGCAGGTATTGACGGGGCACGGGTGTTTCGGGTTGTACCTGCACAGGGTCGTGTATAGGGAGTCGACTACGGCCTGCCACCACTGCAGGAGTGACGAGGACACGGCGCAACACACGCTGGAGGTGTGTCCGGGATGGGAGCGGCAGCGCCGTGACCTCGTCGCTGTCATCGGTGCCGACCTGACGCTGCCGGCCGTCGCGAGGGCGATGGTCGACAGCATCAGGAACTGGGACGCGGTCGCCGCCTTCTGCGAGGCTGTCATCTCGCAGAAGGAAGCGGCGGAACGGGCCAGGGAGGATTCCCGCGCCCCGGGCCGCCGCCAGCGGCCGGGGCGGCGCAGGCGCGAATACCTGCGCCTGATGCCGCCCTAACCGAGGCTTCGGGTGATCGGACCGGGGAATTGTCCGGTCACCCGACGTGAGGCCTCCGCGTGAGGGCGACGCCCCGACGGCGAAATCTGTCGGGGCGTCGACGAGAGGAACCCGCGAGGGTGAACTGCCGGGCGGGCTACCGAAGATAGAAATCGGGTCCCGGTGACCCGCCCGCACGGCGAAGAGAGAGGAGTTTTACGGTGGGTCTATGGGGTCACGCGCCGCCTTCTCCGTCACCCCGGACCGATTTGGCGGGGCGAGACTAATCCATAGTCCACCAAAAAAAAAAAAGAGGGTTAGAATAAGGGTGGTGAATAGTATTCTTACTCAGTCACCACAATGAAGCTATAATTTATATTAACCAATTATTCTGATAAGGAAAAACTAAGTGATAACTTGAACAAAACCTAATCATAACTTCACAATCTAAACTTGTTTATAATTGCAATACAAAGGTAAATAAACTATTAAATATAATGTATTTTATTATATATATAAAATAGTATAAAACTAAATTGTTTACTCTGTTTGTACGCTTAGATTTAAACTACGCAACAGATTTTAATGCGATTTTCGTCAATAGACAGATTGATGCAAAAGGAAGGTTTATGTGTATAGTTCATGTATATTATAGCAGAGAAAGTCGAGAATTTAAAAGATATCTTATGATGTCATCATCGTCTCAGCTCACATATGTCCCACTACTGGGCTCGAGCCTCCTCCGTAATCATAGGAAAATTGACCTATTATACTACCGCGCTGGTCAGACGTGTTGGTATAGTTGGTTTAGTTTTGAGTTTTCCATCTCTCGCATAGATGTTATATACCCATGTCGTGCGGTGTTCCGCAGGGGTCGGTTCTGGGGCCGACTCTGTGGGACATCGGGTACGACTGGGCGTTACGAGGGAGTCTCACCCAGGGCTGAGCTTGATATGCTATGCAGACGATACGCTCGACAATTGGACAACAAAGCACGAGCCGGCATCTATGTTGCAAGTTCCAAATTTACGGTTACGTCACTACAAAATTTACATCTCTCTGTAGGGTTTACGTTGTGAGCTATTATTTTCAATATTCAGACAATCGTAATCAATTCGTAAATCCACATTTACACCATCTTCGTCATGTTTTGCGGTCTCTCATGGGCCGTAAAATCATAATAGGTGCTGACGTGAATGCGTCATCTACTCTCTGGTATGGCAAGTTTAGATACATCGACACTGATCGACGGTGTGCGATAGAAGATTTCATCGCTGAGATGAATCTGTCCATCCACAATACACCTGATCCACCACCAACATTTTGCAGCCCTATGGGTGAATCTTCTATTGACGTCACGCTTTCAAGCGCAGACGTCCGCTTAAATAGATGGCGCGTTCTCCCTGACGCGTCGTGTAGTGATCACCGTCTGATCGTGTACGAATTTGGATCGAGTCTGTCGCAGGATCCTACTAGACAGAGCTACAATTTTAGATATAAATCTAAAGGAGCTAACTGGGAATTTTTCAGCTCGCTCTTTTCCTCATGTGCTAGGGATTTCACTCGCAGTCAATTAACCGCAGAAGAAAGTGCTGAAATAATGTCAAACTCTCTAATATACTGTGCTGATATAGCTTTGGGTCGAACACCCCTGCCTAACACTAAGAGGTGTGATTGGTGGAATAATCACTTAGTAGAGCTCCGCAAACGCTTCCGAAAGGCGCGCAGGAAACATAATAAACTCAAAAAGACGTGCAGGATGGGAGCGGCCTTTGATGAATCTCTATCTTTACTGAAAGCTGCCCGGTCTTGCTACCGAACTGCGGTGGAAAAGTCGAAAGAAGCTTTATTAAATAGGATTGTAGAAAAATTAGAAAGTGAAGGTCCGTGGTCTCCACTATATCATGAGTTTAAAGCAAATCGCTCAATCGACCTAGCTTACGTACAAAATATCAAAGTAAATGATAAACACACAACGGGTATTGAGGAGACCACGGAAGTTTTATTAAATACGTTAATTCCAGACGATAACATATCAGTCGACAGCGAACACCATAAACAAATACGCGCGTGGGCCGCTGACCCACCTCTCTCGCCTATGTCCGACCTTCCGTCTTTTGCCGAGTTTATGAATACCGTTAGAGCTCTTCCCCTCAACAAAGCTGCTGGTGAAGACAAAATATCAAATAAAATGATCAAAGAAGCTAGTCGAGCATCGGGCAGCTCAATGTTAATGGTTTTTAATCGTTGTATATCTGAAGGTATTTTTCCTCGGTCATGGCGTCGCGGATATATACGAATAATTCCTAAAGGCGGTGATAAGCCACCAGATGACCCGAAATCATATCGACCAATCACCTTATTGCCCTCACTAGGCAAACTCTTAGAACGGCTAATTGTTCCTCGTTTATTGCCGGGTGGACCAACATTCAACCATAAGCAATTCGGCTTCACTCGCGGTAAATCAACTATCGACGCAGCCATTGCGGTGAAAAAAGTTATTAATACATCTGCTTTTAAATACGTGCTAGGCGTTTGCCTGGATATCTCAGGTGCCTTCGACAACGCCTGGTGGCCAATGCTACTTCTTAAATTAAAGACTCGTGGGTGCTATAGGAACATCTACTTAATTATACAGTCATACTTTTCACAAAGCTCGACTAAACTGAAACTTGGTCACCATGCTGTGTCGAAGCCACTGACGATGGGCTGCCCACAGGTAAGATAGGATGGTGAATTGTATTCTTACTCTGTCACCACACAGATATCTTATGATATTAAAAACATATTTTTGTGCGCTTACATTGCAAACGTTGGCAGACAGTTCGTTATGGTTCTACCTTCCTTAGGAGGTAATATATCTATTAATAATCTTAATAATCCGCAATAATCATGCGTATAATAACCCAAATCAAATCACCATAAAATATAATGGGATATTTATGAAGCTATTTTAAACAATAGATTATTATTACTCGCATACTGTTAGGGCCACGCTGTTGACAGGTTCTCTATGTATAGCCGCGGGTCTGAGGTCTGAGTTCGGTGAGCGAGAGAGCCGATAGCCCAACTTTCGGGGGGGGGGTTTCAGGGTTTTCATTGGTAGACAGCGGCCTAACTATACCTCTGGTTTTGCTGCTCATAAGCAATAAAAAAATATATTATTTCTTATCCAATTAAAAACATTAGGCACAACTATTAAATGTAGAACAAAATAGCTTTGGAGCATATCATTAAAATAAATTAAAAGACATTAAATGTTTAAAACACGAAGTCAGCAATGGAAACCGAACTGAAGCGAAGCCGGATCGCTAATATACATATGTATCTAACATTATAGCAATTATAAATTATTTAGATTGTAGCAATTTAAAACATGACAACACTGTAATAATAATTTCCGCGGTGCTTAGAATATGTATAAAAAAATGACCGTCATCAATAATATAAATAACAAATAAATATCAACTTTATTTTTAATGTAACAGAGTTGAAAATATTATGCGAGATTACAATTGAATATATTTTATTTTAAATTTTATTGTCATGTATATTTTGTTTTATTGTGATCTTTCGTTTGGTGTCGGAGTAATTAAAGAATAATATAATAATTTCGATATCGTCGGTAATATAAGAAAGTGGCGCAGAGCAAAATAAAATTTATTTTATACGTAAAAATGTTTAAGAATTCCCTTGAAAGTGTGTTACGTGAGTTGCAGGACACATTAGTGACTCTTGTTAATAAAGTGGAGTTATCAGAATCAAGAATAACTGAACAATCAGCTATAATAGCTGATCTCAAGTTTTCAAGAGAAAACAGTGCTACCCACACGAATGTAACAGCTGACATGCCTGACACAGCTGTGGTGAAACAACGAGCCGCACGAAATGCGCGTACACATGCTTCGCTCGCAATAGCAGAGTCCGCAAAGCCGGCCAACAAACGCCGCAATGGATGCATAGCTATTGCATCAAAATCGAAAGATAGTATTCGACGTGGAAATGTAGTGATAGTATCAGCTGATCGTAACATAACAATTGTTCCAACTACTTCATCAACAGACATTAGTTATAGATATGAAATTGCCATCAAAAGTAGCGCGAACAAATGATTTGACCGTTAAGAACATTGTTAACCTGGAACCACAGTAGCGTGACAAATCGTAAAAAAAAGATTCGACCTGTTATAGTTGGCACCGGCAGTGGACAGCTGGCCGCGGAGCAAATCAAATTCATCCAAGCCTGGTTATTCCGACCGGAGACTACGTGTGCGCAAGTACTCGCCTTTTTAAACAACATAGTTATATCTAAAAAATACTCGGTAGAAAAACGAAACAAGATCCGAAGCGCACGCTTCTTTTGTCATAGGAATTCCAGAAGGTGTGTATACGACACAAAGTGACAACGCCATCTGGTTGGCCTGCGAAAGTATGCTTCGCGAAGTGGTTTCCCGCCCGTCCCCGCCAACAGCGAGGTGATGATGAGCGCTCCAACAAATATAAATAAAATAAATAATATAACGCCTGATATTTTACGATGTTTTGATACGTCTACGTACAGAAAAAGTGCAAGACATTCTTATTCTCAAAATAAGGTACCACCTAACTCGTTAGTTATATGCCATCAAAACATTGCTTCTTTAGATAAAAAATCTCAACGATTAGAAGTTCTATTACGAGATGAGTTAAAATGTGATGTGCTCGGTTTAACTGAACATTGGTTGAATGAAGCCAATTTACAGTGTGTAAATATATATAGAAGGATATATTTTAGTGTCTAGTTTTTGTAGAAAACAAATAACACTCAGCGACCACTATGCTGTGAGGGTTGAGTTGACATGTGCGCATGGACTTCCACCACAACGGACTTGCTTATGGAGGGAGCATTCGCTGGCGAACTGTATGGCCTTCCGTGCAGCTATATTGGCAGTGGATTGGCATAATCTTTTTGTAAATATACCATCTGTAGAAGATCTTGCTAAATCTGTTATTAACATTGTCTCTTGTAAATATTCCATTTGTTATTTATATTCCGACGTTTGTCCCGTACAAACGTCGGAATATTAAAAAAAGTTCATGGGTGACAGACGAATTAATAGAATTAAAAAATATTATTTATAACTAAAATTATTTGCAAGAAAAAAGTGCAGATACAAATCTAAAGGATTTTATAGTCAAAATTAATACACAATAAGGCAATTTATTAAAAGGTGAAAAATATAGATACTATTCAAAAATTATTAGTAATGATTTAAACACACATAGGGCTATCTGGCGAGTCGTAAATGCGGAGAGGGGTCCATCTGCCCGTATCTGTGCAAGTTTAACAGAGGTTGTTAAGACCTCCGAAGGTGAGCCATTCAAATCGCAAAAACATGCTGCGGATGCCATGAACCCGAACTTCGTGAACGCGGCTACTGCATGCGGTGCGCCGTGTGCCTCGCTTACGCACGTACAGACTGCAGTCGCCGCGTGCTCGTCGTACAAGCGTTCATTTAGACTGGAGAACTTCACGGCGTACGAAGTGTTTCATATAATCTCTTCGCGAATTCCTAAGAAGCCTACTAAAGATATTTATGATATATCTATGGAACTTTTAGCGACAGCGGCGGAACCACTTTCGCAATGGTTGGCTGTGCTTTTCAACCGTTGCATCGAGACCGGAGTGTTTCTCAGAAGTTTAAAGGTAAGTAAGATTTCACCACTGTTTAAGGGAAAGGGTAAGCGAGAGAGTATGGATGGATACCGACCTGTATCTATAATTCCGGCAATTGCCAAAGTATTTGAGAATGGGTTGAGTCGTCGACGTTCCACCACTTCATTGGTTCGCGAAGTCATTCGTCGAGTAACAGAGGCTTGTGAACGGAAACAGCAATATCGTATGATTGATCTTAAACTACTACGTGAAGAGGATTTTCTCCCTTCAACATAACCATGGTGAGATAGTTCCTCTAGTAGTTATCTCGTGCAGCACACAAATTTCATCAAAATCTTTAGTCATTCAGGATTTAACGCAGACAAATTACACTCAGACTCACAACAACATGTTGTGGATAGTCATGCGCAATATAGATCACCGCGCTGAAAAGAGTGATACATATCTTTTGAGTGTAAAGATACATATCACTCATTTAGCTCACTTAGCTCAGCAGTCAACCACATTATTAAATCACTCCTCTAGCTCACTTTCAAAGATCGTTCACTTTAAATCTATCATTCACTTTAAATCTATCACTCACTTTAAATCTATCACTCACTTTAAATCTATCGCTCAAACAAATCTATAACTCATTTTTGGCATTAGCTTGATAATGTTTCGAATTTACTTTTCAGATAATTATATTTTTTAGAAGATATTGTCAAATTTATCTATTTTCTAATAATAAATATTAATTATTAAACTTTATAGCTAAGGAAATAGAGTGTATTCTCTTTTGACAACTTAATTACATCGATACGAAAACAGCGTGAAATATCATTCTCGTCGGCCGGCCATGCAACGCACCTATCTCGCTCATTTTGTGAGAGGTGAATCATTCTGCGATGCGAAGTGACCCCATAGACCCACCGTAAAACCTTCTCTCTTCGCCGTGCGAGCGGACCACCGGTACTCGATTTTAACTTCGGTGGCCCGCCCGGCGGTTTACCCTCGCGGGTTCCTCTCGTCGACGCCCCGACAGATTTCGCCGTCGGGGCGTCGCCCTCACGCGGTGGCCTCACGTCGGGTGACCGGATAATTCCCCGGTCCGATCACCCGAGGCCTCGGTTAGGGCGGCATCAGGCGCAGGTATTCGCGCCTGCGGCGCCCCGGCCGCTGACGGCGGCCCGGGTCGCGGGAATCCTCCCGGACTCGTTCCGCCGCCTCCTTCTGCGAGATGACAGCCTCGCAGAAGGCGGCGACCGCGTCCCAGTTCCTGACGCTGTCGACCATCGCTCTCGTGACAGCCGGCAGCGTCAGGTCGGCACCGATAACAGCGACGAGGTCACGGCGATGCCGGTCAAAGCCCGGACACGCCTCCAGCGTGTGTTGCGCCGTGTCCTCGTCACTGCTGCAATGGTGGCAGAACGAAGTCCACTCCCTTTGCGCGACCGTGTGCAGGTACAAGCCAAAGCATCCGTGCCCCGACAACACCTGCACCAGTCGAAAGGAGAGGACTCCGTGCCGCCGCTCCATCCACTCCATCAGTACGGGCCGGAGAGCCTCGACGGTGACGACACCGTGTCTAGGCCTCTCCAGCCGCGTAGCCCAACGGGCGATGACGTCTCGGCGGGCGTCCTCGCGCCAGGTGGCTATCTCGCTCAGCGATGGGGAGCCACCTTCGTCGCGCAGTGAGGTCACCCGCCGGTAGAGGTCGGAGAGCATCTCCGCCTCTAGGTCCCACGGGGGTGTCCCGGCCAGTAGGCATGCCGCCTCGGTCGATACCGTGCGGTACCCGCGAATGGCTCTGACCGCCATGACTCTCTGGGGTCTCCACAGAACAGCCCTGAGCTGGGCGTTCAGAGCCCTCGCCCACACGGGTGCGCCGTACATGGCCATAGAACGGATCACCCCCGCATTCAGCCGTCGGCCCTCGAAGCTGGGTCCGCCCACGTTCGGCATGAGCCGCGAAAGGGCGGACGCCGCGCCGACCAGCCGGGGAGCAATTCGGCGAAAATGCTCCCGGAACCACCATCGCCCGTCGAGCACCAGACCCAAGTACTTCATATGGGCCTGGATGCTGATGTGGACGGAGTTGACGACTAGCGAGACGCCGATTGGCGGCCTTACGCGTGGCCCATGGAACAATAGGGCCTCCGTCTTATTTAGGGCCACCCTGAGCCCCAAGTGAGCGATGAGCTAGAACTGAGCTACTGAGCTAGTGATATATTCGGCGGTAAAGTGAGTGAGTGATAGATTGTGTCTATGTGAGTGATATAGCTCTTTTATATCACTCACTCAGGAGCTACACAACTTTAGTTGTGGATCACACAAAGTATTGTCCTGAAATCGAACCCACGGCACTGACACGAAAGGTCGATATCTTAACTACTACGCCATCTGTGCAACATGCTTGTCTACTATCCTCTACACGAGAGTCCACCTGTAAGGTTAAAACTTGAGAGGTGTCAAGGGACACCCGGATGGAACGAAGTTCCTTTTCAGAGATTCATAATTTTTATTATAGAAAAAAAGAAACAATTTCCATCTGAAGAAATGTCGACATCTTGGTAATAAATTCCTTGTGACTGTGCACAGTTTCTAAACTGTTGATATGGAACGTGAAATGAATTATTTTGCTGCGTTTCTTCAGCATTATTACGTATTTCTTCTGGATGTTTACATATTATTGCGCTACAATTATCACGTGATCTAAAATTAAGCAATCAAAAAAAATTGTTTAAAATGACATCATATTTTACTCCAAAAAATATACCTTGGAAAGATAAAAAAAATCATACTTACGCATCTGAATGATGATTTAAAGTGTTGAAAGCTTGAATTTTTTTTTCGTATCGTAATATTCTTTATTTTTTTGTTTAACAGTTTTAGGTATTTTTTTACTTTCTTGTTTCTTTCCCTCACGATATTCTCTGCCTTTTTGTGCATTTGTCTTTTTCCTTGATGTTATAGTTTGTACCTTAGTAGTCGATGCTTTTGTTGATTCGCTATTGAAATAAAAAAGAAGCAAAAAATATATACACACAAACACACGCACGCACGCGCGCGCCCAAACAAACGCACACTCGCGAAAGAGAGGAACACGCGCACGCCGCACGGCTTAGAACTATAGCAAAAAGTGTCGTTACCACTTTTGGTCTTAATTGTTTCCGTCTAGCCCCCTTTCGCAACGTGCGATAAGGAACTTCGTTCCAAAAACTGTTTACAAACAAAAATCAAATAAAATCTTAAAAATATTTTTGTCATACTAGCCGACTCGGGTAACTGCGTTCCGCATAACAGTCAATTAATGGGCAGATTTAAATAAATTCAAAATGATTAAGTTTAAGTTTTTTTATTATGATAATAAATATAAAAAATATATCAATTTAAAAAATCTAGTATTTGATTGACGTGCAAGCAAGACGAAGAAGCATACATACATACATACATATCATCACGCCATATCCCTTGCAGGGTAGGCAGAGAGAACAGAGTGCCAGAGAACTCTATCTCTGCATACTTCACTCGCTTCCTCAACATTCATAATTCTCTTCATACACGCTCGCCGGTTTCGGAGACTCTTGACTCCACCTTCCTTCAGTACATGACCGATCTAGTCTAGGTAGGTTAGTCTCGGTCTCCCTCGGTACCTACATCCTTCCACTTTCGCATAGAAGAAACTCATGAAGAAGCACCTTGTGATATACGACATTTTTCCTTTTGTTATGAGGCGCTAGTACATTTATTTTTGTGTGTCGAAAAGTATCTAGTTGTTGATTTCAGAGATTTGCTCGACGCTTGCCATTGTCAACCGAGCCGTTGCAGGGGCTGCCTCACTCTTCTCCTTTTATTGAGAAGCACGAAGTCGGGCCATACTAACGCGGCACTCTTCACGTGCAATACATAGTTCAAAAAGTATCGCGAATTTTGTATTTTTCAAAAAGTACTTATATTTTTATATTCATGAATATCTATTATGTCAAAGTAATATCCCCTTTTTTTTCGCAA
This sequence comes from Lymantria monacha, assembly GCA_905163515.2. Classification (NCBI taxonomy): domain Eukaryota; kingdom Metazoa; phylum Arthropoda; class Insecta; order Lepidoptera; family Erebidae; genus Lymantria; species Lymantria monacha. The sequence goes on along the minus strand of LR991107.1, from coordinate 2,702,746 downwards.
TATGGTACCATGGATGTGGTCACGCCCCGGCAAATCGGCCCGGGGCGACGGAAGAGGCGGCACGCAACCCCATGGACCCACCCTGCAAACACCTCTCTTCGCCGTGCGAGCGGGCCACCGGTACTCGATCTTGTCTTCGGTGGCCGAAAGTAATATCCCTCGGATATAATACACTTGTGCCAACGTTTTTTATAATCCTCGAAGCACTTAAAAAACATATTTTGTGATCTTGTTCAACTTCCCCATAGATGCCATTTTTATCTCCTCAATCGTGGCGTAGCGTCGTACTTGCATGGGCCTCTTCAGGTTTGGAAACAGAAAATAGGCACAGGGGGCCAGATCTGGGGAATACGGTGGCTGCTGCACCATTAGTGTGTTGCCTGCTAGCAGCTGTCAAAAATTAACTAAACATTCAAAATGGCCGAACTTGTCAGCATAAGTAAGGGACATAACGCTACAATTCGCTCTTATTGTGGTAGGACCACGCTGTTGACCGTCTCTGCCTATAGCCGCGGGCCGGTTCGTCCGGGGTAGTACCACAATCTCGCAGAAGATCGAAGTCTGAGTAATGGCAATGTGCTATTACGCTTCGTCCGGTGAGCGAGAGAAGCGGAAGCCCAACTGGGTTGGTTCGGGGTTTGTATTGGTAGGCAGCGGCCTAGCTATACCCATAGTATTGCAAAGATCCATGGGCGGCAGTGACACTTAACATCAGGTGTGCTGCTTGCTCGTCTGCCACCACAAGCAATAAAAAAAATACAAAAATCAAATATAATGTATATTTACCCGCGGCAATTCAAAAGTCGTGATACTTTTTGAACAGATCCCGTATATCGTTCTTCTTCAGTTGTTTCATGCGATTGCGATGTTTCGAATCCTAATTGCATCATGCCTTTGTTGGGAAAGATTAGATCTTCTTGATCAAAGCATTGTTAATAATAATTTTGACACAATAAGATTTATAATACTCGTAGCACTCGCAACTCGTACTCACAAACACATCGACCGTTCAACTTTAAATTCAACATTTGCGGTATTTTTAAAACTAACTATAGACAACATTACGTGAGCTGTCAGTTGCGTTTTGTTATACCGTTAACAAATGAACGTTTTAATTAATGTTTCTTTAATGATTTTTTTTGTTGATTTTCATTACATTTTAATATATTATGTTATCCTATTCCCGACGAAGACAAATCCAAAAACAGAAAAATCTTAAATTTGGTTCAGGCATTCTTGAATTATAAGTGGTGTAACTAACACAACTTTATTTTATATATAAAGATGTGTAGTACTTGCGTAAATATCAGAAATCATTATGGAAACCATAGAATATAAAAAAATGGCGAAGGCTTTTACGACAGCATACGTAATGTTTGCATTGGTAGTATTCGTGCCGTTACAATATATCTATATATAGACAGAATTTCAGTGTTTGTTTATAAAAATCACAGCTTAATTACAGCTTTACTGAATGCGTATGTCTTCTTCTTCTTTTTATGTATTGGCAATCACCTACTTATACGAGCCATTGTTGCCAGTGTCGAGTTATAATTATCTTCTCGTTCTTAATCTCTTCAGATTAGTCATTGTCCGTCAGTAAGTCAAATTGTCGCCATCAACAGTGCTATGGCCACACTGTTAATGGCATGTTGTAGGAATTTTGATAGAAATCGAAAACGTTGTAAAGCACTTTTATATGATATTCACTACATCCCAGCAATTCTGACACATCACATTACATAAAATGCCATCAAAATTATCTAATATAACACGTTAAAACACTAAGATACCGACTATAATACAAGAAAATCTATGTCATGTCACTACATGACGTTTTAGATTCCCGCCAAAAGTCAAATGCATATGTCATTATATCATCATTAACTTGCTCTTATTCCAATTACCTACTTTGTGGCAGATATAATATGGCCTCTATTTCCATCATACAAATTATAGTTTTGGCAATATTTTGTAAGCCATCGGAATAAAAACATCGTCACAGTTTTAACAATTACATTTGATCAATTACATTATGATGCTGATGGTAATGTTAGATACATTTATTTATTATTGTCTTATTATGCACGCGTTTGTATTGTATATGATGTCACACAGCAAGCTCTGTCGCCCACAGATTAATAATCCCGAGCACATTTTACGGATGAGAATACATCCACAGATAATCTATTATTTCCAAACGCAAAAATGAAACGGTGGCGTAGTGGGGCCATGCTAGCAATACAGCGCCACCCCATTAGCTGTCGCTCCATTCAAGTTAATTCTACTATTCCTATAAATCTTTCACATCAAAAAGATAATACTGTGATATAAATACTTACTCAAGAAATCTTAACTATGATGGAAACGAAACAGTGAACGAAGCATTAGTTATGTACACATATAAATTAGAAAATAATACGAACGTGCCCATACATATTGGCGCCAGATCTCAACTTAACCTTGACTAGTAGGTAACCTTAATCACGTAACAATGATAACAAAAATCTGTTATCAGTTATGACGTCACATGCCTGTGCTAATAACTCTGTAACGCTCTGGTCAATATCCTAAGTAATGTCATTGTTATACATATTCTATCAATCTTAATTTTATTTGGGATTCCGTATCTAAATGGCTTATTGATAATGGCGGTTGACGACTTCGTCAACGTGGTTAAGATAGCACCTTAGGGGACGTCCATTAATCACGTGATCTTTTTTTAGCATTTTTAACCCAACTAGGTGAGGTTTAGGACTATGACCCCCTCCCCCACCAACATCACGTAAATTTTCAGTACCTACAAAGAAGTACCCGCCCCGCAGCTCATTATATTCTTGGTTCTTTGCTTTTTTATACTTCGCAAAAAGGTCTTAATACAGATCACCTACTTTAAATGACTTCGTTCGTTGTCTGGCAACAGCTTTTCAGTTTAGAAATCTCAGCGTTTGACGAAAAAATAAATACACGTGATATCTTACTACGGGGTGTAATAAGATATCACGTGTATTTATTTTTTCCTATTGTGATATTTCGTGATTTTTGTCAAACATCACAGAAGAGAAAAGAACAATCAAAAAGAGAAGGAAATATCTACTATAGCAATACTTATTGACCAGCGTGGTATAGTAGGTCAATTTCCCTCCAAATGGAGGCTCGAGTCCAAGAGTGGAACCTTTATAAGCTGAGATAATATGTATAAAAGATTATATATGGCTACACATGCTTGAAAAAGTAATATGTAAACATGATTACAACAATTTTTGGAAGCTAACTTATCACTTCCTAAATTAATTTGTATCCCTGATAGCCATAGAGTTATATGGTTAGAGAAGCTATCCCGAATAAATATTTTGTTCCATTTTGGTAACAGTTAAACTAAAGTCCGCTGCAGCGCTAAAAGAATAAATAGGCAATCTAACGCGAACATTGAAGCACACAGCGCTAGATCGCTTTATAGTTGTAATTTTCTCGCGACCAAAACGTCGTAAGATGTAGGCATTTCATGTGCACTTACGCGTTTCGTTCAACGTTATGTAACAAAGTGTCGTTACTATAGATTTTACACCGCAGAAGTGACACAATTTTTGTACCTACAAACATTCATTAGAACTCATACAGCATACTCTATTTCAAAGTGTATTATTAAGTAGTTAAATAAATAAAAATAATAGTAAATTATAAAAGAAAATGAACTATTATATGTTTATATAAACTTTGCTTTAACATACGACAATAGTTTTGAATATCCGTGTGATGACGGAATAAGAATACAATTCATCACTACCGGTCTTGGTCGTGGATATCGTAAAAGGCGACTAAACGATATAATATGCATATGACATCTATCAAGAGAAGGGAAACCCGAAACAGAACCCTATACCAACCTGTTTGATCTTTGACAAATAAGTATTAACTGATAACATAAACTAAAGGAAAAAGAATATAAATAATCAAAATACTTTCTAGACACTACGTCAAGTCTGTGTATAGTCACACATTTTTACCTCCAACCAGTGTAATTGAACATCTGCGGGCTTTAGTCTATTATCAAAGATGGTGTGACATTTAAATGTAGAATATTTTTTTTATTGTGCTAATTCGATATTATTACCTATTTGTACACTTTAACAACAAAACATTTTACTTAGTTAAATAAAGAATTTTTATTCATATCCACATGTGCAAGTTTTGATTGGTATTATTCGAATTATCGTATTAACAACGCTGCTCTGTATACACCCACAGTCTGTGATTGTCGCAGTCACACTAAAGTAAGGTGTACGGATTGCAGTACAGCTTAGTCGAACAAAGCAAATGTTCGGAACGCGAAATCTAGTACGTAGTACATATATATCGATGCTGATAGCCTTTTTAGGGTTCCGTACCTCGAAAGGAAAAAACGGAACCCTTATAGGATCACTTTGTTGTCCGTCCGTCCGTCTGTCTGTCTGTCAAGACTCTTTTTCTCAGGAACGCGTGGAGGTATCAAGCTGAAATTTATATCAAATACTCAGGTCTACTGTCCCTTAGAGCTGTGAAAAAATCAAACTTTTAAGCTAACGCAATCAAAAGATATAGCTATTTATGTCGCAAATTTTCGACACTCGCAAGGGAATCAAAACCTACAGGGTACTTCCCGTGAACTCAGAATCTTGAAATTTGGAACGAAGCAACATCTTATAGCACAGATTAAGGAAAAATTGTGAAAACTGTAAATTTTTGATTACATCATATAAAAAAAATATTTTCAATCATTTTAAACTCACTACCCCTTTTCACCTGAACGTGTATGGTTAACAAGCAGCAGTTAATTTTGCACTGATAACGAACAGGCAGCGTGACCGAGTGGTCTAAGGCGCTGGTTTAAGACACCGTAGGCACGAGTTCGAATCTCACCGCCGCCGAGCTCTTTTTACTATTTATTTTTGCAAAATTTATTTATAACTAGCTGATGCCCGCGACTTCGTCCGCGTGACATTCAGTTTTACTACGCACCCCTATTTGAAACTTAAAAATTCAAACTCGACCAGGTATTTCCGGCAGCCACTTGACCATTTTCATCAAGGAGGACGCTTTCTCCAATTTTCTTTAAAACATCGGCAAATTCTTAAGCATGTGAATTAGTGTTGCCCAAATGCAAGACTCTTGTGAGGCTCGCAAATCTTGCAACTTTTGCTTTTAGAATCACTCATCAATCATCACAAAGTTACTTTTTTTGATAGAAATAAAAAATCCCTATAGACATTAAAAATCCAACTAAATTAATGAAATTCTATTCATCTAGTGTCAGTAACTGTACAACTATCAATAATTAGGTACATAGCACTAAACGGAAGTGGGGCTATTATTCTTCTGTGTATTGGTATTACTCGTAAGAATACGAAATGTTGACAATACTTTCTTTGCTAAGAAAATCGTAAAATCATGTCTAAGGGAGCACTGCGAAACTCTTGCAGCAAGTCTTGGTCTTGCATTTGGACAACACTAATGTGAATGGTGACCTTGGCTTTGCTTGCATGTTGATGGTTAGGGTTATCTTTCCTACTTGGGGCCACAGATAAGAATACTTCAGTGAAGCATTGATCTCATCAGTTCTATTTCCTCGAGTTTTAACAGGAAGGATTTGCCGAAAATCTCCAAAAAAAAAGCACCATTGACTTTTCATTACGATCTCGTAGTGCTCGATCTACGGCCTCTACGATTTTTTTTATTTATCATTGTCCAATCAACGCAAACGATTAGACAGCAATCCTTAATAAAAACACTAACAGTGTTACCACAGTTGATAGTATTCTTTCTACAGCCACGGGCCGGTCCGACCCCCAGTCGGACCTAGTACTCCCCACTTTTGCAGAAAAGCAACGTCTGAACAGTGGCAATGTGTTATTTCCGCTTCTTGTGTAAGAAGTGGCGGGGCGGTGCATGCGCGATTACCTGCGTCTACTTGCCTTAGCCGAAGCCGCGGGTAACTGGAACGGGGAATAGTCCGTCACCCGCGGAGAGGCTGACCACGTGAGGGTGAAGCCCGATGGCCCGGGGCGTCATCGGGGATGGTACTCGAAAGGCCCAATGGTGATGGGGAGGGAAAACGGTGGGTTATGGGGCCACGCGGACGGAATGCAAGGCGTGTGTCCAGACCATGACCTGCCAAAAAAATAAGTGCATGCTGCTTGCTCGTTTACCACCGTACACAATAAAACAAAAAACACTTTGAATGTGTCGCAGTTTACGTGTTATTGTACATCTCGGTGTTTCATTGCTTTATAAATCTATCGGGTTTATAAACAATGTGCATAAATCTATCGGGTTTTTAAACAAAGCTCTTCCCACCGAGAAGTAATGCAGCAACAGTTTTCTGACGTAGTTACTGCCAAAGTTATTTTACGCTGACTCCTCATTTTGGTAAGATTGCTCTACTCAGATAAGTCTTTTCAGGGCTACCTGGGGACATGGACATCTATCATTTCAGCTTATGTACGTCCCACTATTGGGCTCAAGCCTCGCCCGTAATGGAAGGGAAATTGACCTACTATTTCACGCTGGTCAGACGTGTTTGTATAGGGTTTTGTTTCTAGTTTTCCTTTTCTTCCATAGATGTATGATATGTATGATGTCCTTTAGTCGTCTCGTGGGTGATCGACCCACGGGTAAGAAAGCGGTTGGTGAATTGTATTCTAATTGCGCAACCGTACGGATAAATATATAATAAATGGCTTTCATTACGAAATAATTAATAAAAATGAAATTCTTAGTTCATGTCGCGTTTTAGTAGCGTAGAATATCTTCAGATGGTTATCTTTTATATTTTATAATAATGTCAAAGGATTTGAAAGACTGTAAAACAATAACATCATTAAAAGCAAAAGACTCAAACGAATGGGGCTATGACTGTTACAGGCCTACTCAAGGGTGTCATCACAGCGCTGATCACCTTCAAGTGCTCTGCAAGCTGCTTGAAACGTACTCTATGCTATCAACAGTGTATAAAAATGTAAAAAAGAAGGCCCTCGCACAACATGCAGCAACAGGCGGCAGTAACAGCACTATTGCTAAAGTGACTGGTGTAGTGATGGGGCATGGTTGCTTCGGCGTGTACCTGCTCACGGTCGCAAGGAGGGAGAGCACACCGTCTAACCACTACTGCGATTGCGAGGTGGACACGGCGCTGCAGACGCTTAAACATTTGCGTGGCCTGGGCAAAGAAGCGCCGTGCACTCATCGCAATCATCGGTGCCAAACTGGCATTGTCGACTATCGCAAAGACGATGCTCAATAGCGTCAGCGACCTCGGACTCGGTCGCCGCCTTTTGCGAGACAGTCGTCCCACAGAAAAAGGCAGCGGAGCGTGTCACAGAGGAGACTCTCCATGCTGACACACTCTGCTGCCGGCGCATCGGACGTCACAGGTGCGGTACCTGCACCTGTTGCCATCCTAACTGAGATCGCGGGTAGATGGATCATGGGAATTAATCTACCACCCGCAGAGACACCGACCGCGTGAGGGCGATACAACACTATTGTTTGCCGGGGTGTAGACGGAGACGATACCTGGAAGGGTAAACCCCCGGACCGGCCACGGATGTCAAGTAAGCGGTACCAGAGGCCAGCCTGATGGCTTTGGGCAGAGAACACGATGAGTTATGGGGCCACACGACACCCTTCTGTTACCCCGGAAGGAATGGCCGTGTCCAGACCATAGCCTACCAAACAAAAACAAAAAAGGGTGCACTTTGCATACTCGCCTCAAAGTAGCATCTTAACTGAGAATGTACGTTTTGTACGCTCTATGATGTGGACTTTACTTTTCTTTTTCGTGTTTGACTTAGTTGTTAGTCACAGATGGCTATGACAACTTTACTCGGACTGTTAGGTGAGTGCTAAAGAGCTTGCCACCCAAAGTACCTTTACTAAGTTCAAGAAGTTAATGTAGTAGCTTTTGAAAATATAACGAAAAAATGATTTAGTTTTAAACTAAATTATAGCGCCATCTATTGCTCATTTAACAAACTAAATAAATCATGCATTTTATTAATTTATAGCTAATTTATATATTAATAACTAATTAAAACATTATTTTTTATCACAAATAGTTTTAATAGTTATTTTGACTACCTGACTAATGATATGTATTATGTCAACTTCCCTTCAACTTTGAAGGAGGTTTGAGCCCAGCAGTGGGATGTATATGAACTGAATTGATGAAACTACTATATATTAAGTAATATAAATACTTTCCGTACACTATAGATAAATTAAATAATTGTTTTAAATTGAACCTTCTAGTGACATAAAAGGCGAGCGGTGATTTTAAAAACTTAAATGACCATAACTTTTTTTACAGACATCAGATTTCAATGAAACAAAGACTAAATGTTGCTCTGAATTGGACTTAATCTTTTTATCAAAACTGCAAAACAATCCGTTCAGTAACTTCGGAGATTAGCAATTACAGACATACATACACACAGACATACAGACAGACAAGAAATTCCAAAAAATGTTTTTTGTTTTCTGTTAGTGTTTTCTTACTGCCTAGATTCATTTTTTAATAAATTTATCAAATGTACAGACACGGGATTTCTACTGATTTATTATATGTATATATATATATATATATATATATATATATATATATATATATATATATATATATATATATATATATATATGTATATATATATATATATATATATATATATATATATATATATATATATATGTATAGAAGATAGAAGATAATTTAATAATATAATATTATAAATAAAATTGTTTAAAAACTGTTCATTAAATGTTTTAAAAATTAGTAGTTTAAATATTTATTAAAACTACTAATTTTTATTTACTACTAATTTAGGTGTAACTTGAATTAATATCAAAGAAAAAAGAAACTTGAATTCATCATCATCATTCTCCTACTCTTATCGCAATTACTTGGGATCGATACAATATGTACTCTTCTTTCATAGTACACAATGTAAAAGTTGTAAAGGAAAGTGGAATCAAGAGTCTCCGAAACCGACGAGCGTGTATGAAGAGAATTATGAATGTTGAGGAAGCGAGTGAAGTATGCAGAGATAGAGTTCTCTGGCACTCTGTTCTCTCTGCCTACCCTGCAAGGGATATGGCGTGATGATATGTATGTATGTATGTAATGTAAAAGTTATTGGCAATAGTTTTATGACCGGCCCCCTGCCAGACGTCAACCCTCCTTGGGAATGTAATTGTTGACCAAACGACATCAGATGGAGTTGGCCCAGGCCGTTAAAAGCTCTTAGTCGTCTTTTACGACATCCACGAGCAAAGTAAGGGTTGGTAGTATTCGTAGCCGCTACCACACAGCATAAAAAAAAAACTTGATTTAATATAAAAAAAAAACTACTGCATAAATATTTTTTTAGTTTTACGGAACCCTTCGTGCGCGAGTACAATTCGCACTTGGCCGATTTTTTTTTCTTACGGTGGATTATGGATGTGGTCGCGCTCCCCAAATCGGTCCGGGATGACCAAAGAGGCGGCGCGCAACCCCATAGACCCACCTTGCAAGCACCTCTCTTTGCTGTGCGAGCGGGCCACCGGTACCCTATCTTTGTCTCCGGTGGCCATCCCTGATAGTCTCGAGTGTCTCGGATAAGGACACTGATAAGGTTATTTAAGCCGGCTCAGGTCATTTATCTGAATAGGGTGATATATACTTGATAAGGTCATTATTTCCGGCCATTAATCATTTATGCATGATTATTTATGTCATTAATTGAAATTAAATTGCCTATTTTTGAAAATATTATTGATCAACATCATCATCTCAGCTCATATATGTCCCACTGCTGAACTCGAGCCTCCTTCATAATAGAAAGGACTTTGACCTACTATACCACGCTGGTCATACGTGTTGGGGTAGGATAGGGTTTTGTTTCGAGTTTTCCTTCTCTTGCATAGATGTTATATGCCTTTTATATCCCTTAGTCGTCTCTTACGATCACCCACAGGTAAGATAGTGGGTGGTGAATTGTATTCTTACTCCATCACTACACTGAAAGAAAATTTTAAAAGTTCACAATAAATACTTCGTAAATAAATAAGAGAATATTGCTTTTAAAGTATTTTATTTATATTTCGTTTACACGATAACATCGAATAAATACACAACTGTCCATAAAATTATTTAATTATTAACATTTTAACTATAGACATAACTAAACTTTAATTTTAATATTTGGGCCTTTATAAAACCATGCCTGTCCGTCATATGATTAGGTATTTATAGTTTCACTTCAATGACATTGTCTAAATATGTCAATATATTCACATAAATATTGTATCAAAATGAATCATTCTAATGTAATGTAAAACATCTAATAATTATCAAAACGATGACCATAAAATATTAACGTCATACAAGTCTCGTGACTCCATTCGTGTCAGCAAATAAAACACGTTTGCAATAATTAAATCAATCAGATTTCAAAACGATTGGAACGTTAGATAATAACCGGCAAACTTGTTAACTCCATCTAGCGGTCGCTATATGTAAACTTTAATTACTTTTTAGTACATTTTTTGTTATTGTTTTAAATGTGACGAGCGACCTAGAACATGTTCATTAAAATTATATTTTTTTTTTTGTTAATTGAACATTAAATTTAATATTTAGTATTTGTTATAATTATTTCATTATCTGAATACTTTTAATATGATTATGTCGACTTAATTTTAATTTTAATTTCTACTCTTTAGATAAGTGTTTAGCGATACTCAAACGTTTTCACCAGTAATATTTTGTAGATGTTGTACCTAAGTAAAATTGAAATTTGTATTAAAATATTAATCTATGAGATTTTATCTAAGTAAAAATATATTTTTGTTTATAATTTTTTAAGTATTTTGTTTAATAAAAAAAAATATTTATATTTTAGTTTCTTTGGTTAGTTTTACATTAAGGCACAATTTAGGACTTTATTAGATTTTTTACTATAATATCCTAAACTATATGACTAGTGCTTGACTACCATTATATAAATCATTATTTATGTATTCAAATATCTATTTAATTACATATAACCTTATATTAATTAACTAAACACGAAATGCTTATTGTAAGTACCTAACTAGCATAAAGTTATTATATTGCAAACTGTATTTGCATTTTCGTAATTATGTAAGACTGGAACGCCATTTCATTCAAATATGGCTGGTCAAACCCACAAAAATTCTTAAAATTATTATAATAAAATAAATAGGTATCTATAAATTTATCAACAGATAAAATCAATTACCTAAGATTCGTTAAAAATTAACACATAAACAATCTTAAATATGACCTTAGATCTTTATTATATTAAAATTAGATCTTTTTATTAGAAATCTGTGTACAGGGGCGACGCTCCAGCGACATCTAGTACAACTGGTCGATAATAATCTTTCATTTCACCCCAACCGCGCGGTGCAACGTTGAAATTGGGTCCACATACCAAAGGCAATCGTGGACTTTTTGGTGAAGCATAAACATCGTTTAATTTTGTGGGCGCTAAAGGAACTGGCAAATCAATATTTTGTACATTAATTGTCGGAGGAGAGACAGGGAAGGGCTCAATTTTTGGTAAGTTCGAGGTGTGTTTCAGTGCAGATTTGGGATAAGTTTTCTGGTTACGGAGACTAGATGGCGGGCGGTATGCTGTGTCGTGATTCGCTACCGGCGTAGGTGTAGAGCTCGCGTTCGATGTGTTTCGACCTGGGAAATAATAGTACTTTTTAAATAATGATATAAAAAGACATAGTGAAGAGACAGACTAAACCATCAAAACATCATCATTCTCCTACTTTTATCCCAATTACATAGGGTCGATACAAAATGTACTCTTCTTTCATAGTACATATTGTAAAAGTTATTGGCAATAGTTTTATGACCAGCCGCCTGCCAGACGTCAACCCCCCTTGTGAATGTAATTATTGACCAAATGGCATCAGATAGAGTTGTCCTAGGTCGTTAAGAGGGTCTTAGTCGTCTTTTACGACATCCACGAGCAAAGTAAGGGTCGGTAGTATTCGTAGCCGCTACCACACAGCTAAACCACCAAAACAAAAACAAAAAATAATCACTCAATTTGACGCCTTTCTATTTTTATATGAAACTACTGGATGACCCAACAGGTGTAGTGTGTAAATAAAAATAAATATAATTCCTGAAAATCGTCCGCAGCGCCACCTAAGGAATCTAATTTATTATTTTAGTGATCTAAAACCATCTTCGCATCAGACACCGGTTCAGGGTGCATCGGTTGGATGGCTTCAAATTGTAAAACGCACATAGGTACATTTTCTTTGTATTTTATATAGGTACAAGTATTGGTAATGTACTAAAAGATGTCAGAAAATACCACAGATATAATATATAGAAATATAATATCACGGAAGAGAAGGGAAACTTGAAATAAAACCCAACAACAACCAGTCTGACTGACGTGGTAGAAGTAGGTCAATTTCCCTCCTACTATGGAGGCTCAACTCTAGCAGTGGACGTGGAGCTGAGATGAGGTCTAACAATAGGCATAGTTATTGTCTCAGCAAACAAATAGCGTGGCAGTTTTCCAAATCTCGTATTAATATGACAAAGTTTATTATAGATTATATTTCTTTACTATGTATTATATTTCCAAGTTTATTTATCTACTTTTAATCTGTAAATTAATTATAACAAGCATAAGCATGCTATAAATAATTGTTTAATATAAACGAGGTCACAACAAGCTGGCTTCACACCAACATGTCAATAATGGATGCCGTCATAAAATATAAATTAACATGCCATATATCTTTTAACAGAATTCAAAAATGTACGCCCGCCATTTTCTCAAAAAAATATTAATCCATTTTGGATAGAAGTGAAATATGTTAAATGTATTGGTGTAGTTTTTTTATAGGTTTAGTGTCAAGCACTTGTTAATCTTTAGCTTCACATATGAATTTTACGAAAATCCATGTCAAATGAAGCGACATCATCCGTTACGGATGTGATCCATTATGTGCTGAAATGTTATGATATATCATAGCAATTCAGCCATATGTAGATTGGGTACGAGGTGAGGCATGAATGGATTTATGAACGACCATACCTCGTCCCTCATGCACCCATTTGACTGATCTCTTCTTTCTGTTGACGTACATGCTCTGCCCCCTGCTCATGTGGTTGCTGGAGTCGCTTAAGGACTTAGAGATAGATCTTGCTAAATCCATCTGCTCCTTCACCGTCGGATGTACGCCTGGCACGTAGAAGGCTGATGATGCGAATGTCTTTTCTGTAATTAAAATAATTTGTATAAGCGCCATCTATAGAAAAAATAATAACAAGAGGTTGCTTTTAAATTATAATAGATGTCGCTATAAGTTTCAAAAGTATTCCCTACGTTTAATAAAATAATGTCTCTATTTTATTCAATAATAACTAGCACTCGCATTATATGGTTTTATAAACAAACTTATGGTAACACATCAAAATGGTTTTATTATTGTGAATATTATGTGAAAATAATACCCATTTAACAAAAAAAGTGGAAGTTTTTAGAAATTACTATCCATATTAAAACTTTTTGCAACATTAATCCTTCCTCTCCTGTTTGACCACTCATAGTATAATAAAAAAATAAAAATAAAAAAATCAAAAACTCTACTGCGTAAAAAGTAACCCAAACTACATACATAATAAACAAACTGAAAAGAAAAAAAACAAGCACTTAGATGTCCGGTGGTCTAGAATTCCATAATATATTATTGAATAAATACTATTGCAGAAAATAAAATATATTTTAATAATAGAACGGATCGGGATCCACTAAAAAATTAGATTTGCTGTCGAATAATGGATAAATACCTATTCAACGATACCCCACTCGACATAGTTTGTTGACTTTATTTTTTTTTTATTTTCACTATATGGCGTCCAGTAGTCGCCATATTGAATTTTCATTAACGTTATATCTTTAGTGACACTCGCCGGATTAAGAGGAATCGATTGATGTGCGAATCATAAAAATCGGCCCAGGCGTCTGGTCTATATAGTGCTTCAAAGGAACATACATACATACATACATAGACTGTTAAACACAATACCACTCCTTTGCGTCGCGCAGTCGGGTAAAAAGGTCCAATTTTCTTCAAACTAAGTCATTTTAAAAACTTCTACTTATTAATGAATGGCTTTTGTTGGCGGTTGGCTGCAACTTCGTCAATGTCCCGTAAGACTCATTCGTAGGCCGTCAAACGAAGAATATTGTACGTTACAAAATAATATGTAAAGGACTGGTGAATATGACTCTAAGATAACATTAGAAATACGATGACGAGCAGTATCATATGTCCTACTGTTGGAGTCGAGCCTCCGCCATAATGAGAGGGAAATCGATCTACTATACCAAGCTGGTCAGACGTGTTGGTATAGAGTTTATGTTTCGAGTATTCCATATATTGCATAGATGTTATATGCATTTTTTATCCCTTAGTCATCTCTTACGAACACCCACGAGTAAGATATGGGGTGGTGAATGTATTCTTACTCCGTCACCACGCGGATGTTGGGTAGTATACTGAATAGAATAAAATTGAAATGTACATGTAACTAATTTTGAAAAGAAACTACATTTGACATCGGTGACAGTTAATCCATCTGCCAAGCATAGCAATTACGGTATTATCTCAATTGGGGAGACCTTTGCCTCACAGTAGCCGAAAGGCTGATTCAAGACAAATTATTGTGCCACAGATAGCTTTACAAATATGAATACTTTTAGTAAACTTAAATTACGCGACAAACCATTGCTCTACTACAAAAAAAAATGACATACAAGGTAATCATTGTACAAAGTACACATGTACCAGGTGTACTAGCGATTACTAACAACCAGCTTGCCATCTGTAAAGACTTTGACCATTTGTTTACATATATGACGATATTTAAAACTTAACAATGAGTAACAAACTCTTAGAAAAACTTGAGTCATACAACAAAGACGTAATTAGTTGTAATTCATCAAAGCCGCTTCTAAAACAATAGTATATAAACGCATATGTTGGCTGACCAAACTGACCTTCGTGCGGTGCGGAGATAAACAAACACGAACATAATAATATAAACTACTTTCGCTCCAAAAATTCCAGACGCCGCAAGTGGGTAAGATTATTGCTAGAGAAAAATGCAATAACCGTTGGGCAGTCTAAAAATACAATTCACCACCCCCCTTTCTTGCCCGTGGCTGTTGTAAAAGACGAATAAAGGATATGCTACGCTATTAACATCTATGCAAGAGAACGAAAACTCGAAACAAAACCCTATACCTACCAACACGTATGACCAGCGTGGTATAGTAGGTTAATTTTCCTCCCATTACGGAGGAGGCCCGAGCCTAACAGTGGGACATATATGGGCTAAGATGATGATACTGCTCGTCATCGTATTTCTAATGTTATCTTAGAGTCATATTCACCAGTCCTTTACATATTATTCTGTAACGTACAATCTTTTAAGGACACGTGTGCCATCTATCCCTAAGTTTGTAGTATTAAGCCTGTACATGTCTCCTTAAAAGATGTAAATATAATACGATACGAGAATTTAATGTCCTACAATAGTTCACGATGGTGTAAGTGACGGCACGATTGGGACGGATTTCCAATAGGTGTGGGTTCGAATCCCACTTATGACATTTTTCGCTCGTATTCGGTTTTTATAAATCGTTTTATTTCATATGTGTAATACTCGCGTGAACATTAGAAATAATTAGTTAAACCAATAAGTTTTACATTTAAAATTATATTAATTGCACGTTACTGCAAATCGTATTCTCAAATTCTATGAATTCATTGTAGTGACAGTATCCTCTTGATCCTTCTTAATTTCCACCTTAGCATTCTTAGCACACTAAGAGAATGAAGACATGCTGCATTAACCTTTAGTATATGGATGTGAGAGTGAGCAGTTGGAATAAAAAAAAAAATAGATGTTACCGAATTTGCGATCCTTTTTAATGATATGCTCCTCAGCATCAGGGGCTGGTGTGAAGATTTTGTTGAGGTCCACTTCTTTATCGCCAACTATCAGAGGCTTGTTTTCCATGTCCTCCTGTAATCATTTTTGCAAGGAGATTATTGATTTGATATTCTAATTATGTATTGAAAGGATGAGATGTATGAATAAATTCTCTGGTCATGGTAATTGACATTATCCAAATATCGAGTTAATATAGCTCCGGTTTTAGATCTTGACTCAACAGATCGGACATACAACCACATGAGTAAACAACGTACAGAGACCAAGCTTCTAAGGAGCGAGCAAAATTGTTACCTATTCTGATAGGGTTGGCACATGATGATGAAAATAAATACCCAAAACGTTTGTCAGCTTTTTTATGTATGGATATTTTTTTACAAATTGCTTACTCTAAATAGGTTTTTTTTAATTTTTGTATTTTAATAATTTGTTATATCTCTTAATGGAATGATAAATTCTAAATCTAATTTAAAGTTTTTTTAAATAATCAATGGGAAAGCACTTACATGACATATCAAATTTACAATCTTGTATACGTTTTAGTATATCACTACCAATATTAACAATATTTATTTCTAGATTGAAATATTCTCGAAATTTCTTCTCAAGCAATTCAACAAATGCGATGAAGTTGTCAGGAGGTATTATTAAAAAAAAAACAATTGTATACTGCTTTCGTTAAAGTTTGTAATGGCTAAAAAAAGAGTCTTTCCCAATATTTATAGGTTGTTCAGATCTATTAGCATACAATGTCATTTTCAAAAAAAGATATGTTTTTATTTTTTCGATTGCTGTTGATGCACATAGTACAATAAACCATATTTACACTCTTTCTAATTAATTGAAATTTCAAATTTCAACAAACACGCACGACGCGATGCACAGCGAGCGGTAAGTGAGCCCTTTGTTTGAGCACTGGCCGAACCAGCCTAAACAGGTTTCGTTCCGTACGTGACGAGCCGCCAGTGCTCACGCACACACGCGCATCATACTTGTAGTAATGTACCTACAGTGGCGCGGTTGTTGGAAGGTTTGTCTCTGTACGTTTATTTACTCATGTGATACAACTATTGGTTCGAGATTACGTACGTAGTTGCTATTAACAATTCGTGAAAAAAAATGGAAAAGTATTCCAAAAAATTTTCACCCGACCTAGATTTTGAATATTTTTATTACCATTTTATATATTTTTAATGACATTTTATTATTTTAGCTGCTTTAGTTACCCATCAATTATTTTTTTATAGATAGTTATCATAAACAAAATTTAATCATTTTCGAAATATAAAAATATTATGTTAAATGCTAGGCCATACTATATATTACCTGATAAGATGATTTAAGTATCAATTACAATTAAATATGTAAAACATACTTCTACACATATATATACACATATTTTACCATATAAATTTACATATAGCATTAAATTGCAATTACTCTTTTTGTTAAATAGTCACCTAAAAAGAGTTAGGAACAAATCTTTATTTGTTATATAGTATAAGCAGACGCGATTCTTTAATCACGTCTGCTTAAATATGGAGTAAGATCTTTATGACTATGATTTTAGTTTAGAAAAATGCTAAAAAAAAAAAGATCACGTGGTTAATGGACGTCCCCTTACAGAGTATATCATTGTCTGTAGATATCTAAAAGGTATTAATTTAAGAATGATTACAGCCATAGAGCGAAGTATTTTGGACTTGAAGAAGAGAGATAGAATTCACAACACTTCCCTAAGTAAAATGGCAGTCATAACATATGTAGGATTAAAATGGTTAGGTTGATCTGGTTGTGAGCTATCAACCTTATGAATGAATGTAAGCCTCGCCAATATCATCATTCTCCTACTCTTATCCCAATTACTTGGGGTCGATACAATATGTACTTTTCTTTCATAGTACATATTGTTAAAGTTATTGGCAATAGTTTTATGATCAGCCGCCTGCCAGACGTCAACCCTCCTTGGGAATGTAATTGTTGACCAAACGGCATCAGATGGTGTTAGTCTAGGTCGTTATAAGGCTCTTAGTCGTCTTTTACGACACCCACAAGCAAAACAAGGATTGGTAGTATTCGAAGCCTCTACTACACAGCTTTGCTACTAATAATTGTTGTAAAATAGGAATTTCAAGAAGACGTAACGAATCACGTAGATGCTACAGAGAGATAAAAGGAAAAGGAAAGCTTTAGATAGAGAATTGTGACTCAGCTCATACCATAAGTAAAGATTTTTATTTTTTTTAATAAAGTAAATTATGTACAAATTAGATGCATTTTTTTTGTAATTTTATCCAAGGTAATGACAACGTTAACAAGGCTAATGAAGTAACTGTATAAATAATTTACACGTATAAGGTTAATGATAATTAAATATATTAATTAGTTTTTATACATTTATTAATTAGTAATAACACGCAAATAACACGCAAATAGAATGTTATATGAAAATTAAAATAATAAAACAAACAGATGAAGCCAAAGCGCGAGAGACCATAGATAAATATTATTAAAAGTAACATGTGTTATTAAATGATTTAAATATAATATTAATTTACATTTAATAATGTAACATGTTTTATTTTTGTATACAACACTTTATTTCAATACTGAGAAATTGTTTTAATTAATTTGTTAACGGTGATTCAAATAAAACATTTTAAAGTAAATATTGTTACTTTAAAGGGTAAACTAGATGGCGTTATATACAAAACACGCATTTTTAACATAGGTACTGTGATTTTTTTTTAATGATTGCCTAGTTATGTCTATGGATAATGATATATTTTTACACTGGTTCTGGAAACATGTAATGAATGTGTCCATAATTTGGTATAATTTAGGGACAATCTTACAGTGAAGCATTCCTGTTGCTCCAATGCCTCGGGTTCTTGAGACAAGTCACCATCATTCTGTGTAATTACCATATTCTTATGTTAAAATATGTTTAAATAATATATATATTTAATTACAGTACACGATCTTTTTAAATATAATTAATTAGAATCAACTTATTATATATAGGATTTTAATGTAATTATTTTTTTGTGAATGCAATAAATTAATTTGAAAACATATTTCAAAATACACTGCATTATTATTTTATTTTATATACATACTTTTTCTACTATTTCAAAGTCAAAGTCAATTCAAGGCGATTGTTATTTCGACACAAGGTTTATTTATTTTTTTTAATTGCATTGTAACGTTTTGTTCGCCGTTGTCTGTATTTTATAAATTTTCTTCTTCGCGCCATTCGTGCCAAACGATAATGTCGTCGTCAAAAACATAACATAAAATTGTTTCCTCATTTGAATAACAATTGTTAACAATTTTATGATTTTTAGCTTTTATTGCTCGGACCCTTTATTATTTTATTTTAAATATCTTTTATTTAAACTCTTTCGTAACTTTTTAAACTACGCGTTTCCCGCCATAAGCATAAGATGGTTGGGTAGGTAATCTATATAGACTTATACCAAAATTTTACTATAGGTAATGTGAACGTTAGATCTAACTGCAGGAAACGATTAATCCGCAGCTTATAATAGTTTTCAACTTGCGATTACATTTACATAACGTTTCAACTAAGCCTATACGTAAACGTATAAAAGTTTATTTGATTATTTATTTCTGAACGTACCTATATTACCACTTATAAAAAAACTGTACAAATATACTAGATACTTTTTAAGAGTTCTTATCATGTGCAGTAACTAATTTATTTACTTATCTGCGAGAGATAAATTACTGACAAAGATATTAGATTGATTACAATTTAATAACTCTACTAACCAATTTATTATTTCTATTAATCAATTTACTATTTCTCTACTAACCAATTTGATATTTTCTACTAACAATTTACTTTTTTCTACTAACCAATATACTAATTTCTACTAACCAGTTTACTATTTACTACTAATCAATTTACTATTTTCTACTAATTTACTATTTTCTGCTAATCAATTTACTTTTTTCTACTAAACAATTTACTATTTTCTGCTAATCAATTTACTATTTTCTACTAATAAATTTAGTATTCTCTACTAACCAATTTATTATTCTCTACTAACCAATTTACTATTTTCTGCTAATCAATTTACTATTTTCTACTAATCAATTTACTATTCTCTACTAACCCATTTACTATTCTCTACTAAACAACTTCACTTCATCATCCTTTCAACGTCCCCTAATATTCATAGGCCTCTACGTAAAATGGGGTAGTTATATTCATTTAACTTCATCAGCCAGTTTTTACTACATGCACGGGTAAATGGATGAAGAATTATCTACTTACTATGCCACCAGGCGTAAAATTTATAGCATCATCAGTGAGTTTTAAACAAATTCATTCATCATCATCAAATCAGCACATGTACATCACACTCTCTTCCTCCACAATAGAGCGGTAATTGACCCAGGAGCGGCTTTACCTATAGTGCAGAGGGTGCTGTGCACCCGGGCGTCGGGTGCTAGGGGGCGCCAAGAGCCGCTCGGGAAACATGGAGCCTCCACTGTAACGCTCCGCACTGAGCGGGCACACCGAACGCAACGAGTGCCTAACCATCTATAAACGTAAAGGGTACGTTATTTGACAGGTTTGAGTAGGTTGCTTTGTCACCATGCTGTAACTTCATAATCCCATCGCGTATACCTGGTTTCGTGTCAAAACAACGAGACTAAGCATGTGACAATGCATTCCAGCGAGGTTCGGAGTTTAGTCGAACGTGTTGTAACAACCAACCTATTCCATTTTGTTCATGCATTTCGATACAAAAGGGCGCTAGGTTATTGATTGCAACCGGGCGCCACATGTGCTAGAACCGCCCCTGAATTGACCTAATATTCGATGCTTGTCAAACATGTTGGTGTAGTGTTTCTCTGTGTAAGATCTCGAGTTTTCCTTGTCTTATATAGATGTAATATGCTTAGTTGCTTTTCGCGACACCCACGGTTAATTAAGGAAATGCAGAATTGTATTCTTACTCCGCCATCAAACGGAAAAATCAATATATTACGTAATTAAAATTTACTTTTAAAATAATATATATGAAATTGGCTCAAATTGTGAAATCCACTTTTATCATTTAATTTTCCACTTATTAACTGTGTCGATAAGGTGTAAAATCGATTGATTGATGTATTTTAACAGTTTTATGTTTGAGAGTATTGCTGGCATTGAGCCAAGCTCGCGTTGGCAACCAGAAACGTTACAAATTAAAAGTATATTGCCTTTTTTTTTCAAAGAATTGCGAGTAATAGGTCTTTGAATATTAATCGCCGCTTCATATTTTTATAGGAAGTTTCAACATATGGTTTTGAAATATTAATTTCCTTATTTACATAATATATTTTCTGTGTGGTGACGGAGTAAGACTACATTTCACAACTCGCATTCCTGTCCGTAGGTGTCGTACAAGACAACTGAGGGATATAATAAGCATTATTTGCATAAAATAGAAGGAGAAAGCGTCTGATTAGCGTGGTATACTAAATATATTTTCCCTTCCATCACAATGGGATCTGATACCACCACACATCATCACACTACTGAAACGCCTGTAAGTCAGGATCCACAACGGTCTCCATAAAAGACAATGAGGTTTGACCTGTAGAAAAATCCGGTAAACGCCTTTACTTGTCTTGGGACCCGCTACAAATTTAATTAGAAAAGAAAAACAAGAGAAGTTGGCAAATTTCGCTACTCCCTATGCAAAGTGGGAGATATGAAGCAAAATTAGCTAATAAACCAATAGATAAGAGGATATGCTGATACGTGAAGTTCAGCAGTACAGCATCACGGGTTTGATAGAGTTAATGGGGCCTAGGTATATATGGCTCTTAAGATTAATTGCTATAATATGCCAGAAGGACATGAACGCATGGCAAATTTCTTGAATTGCTACAAGGTTCCTGTAATAGTTATACTAATACAGACGTAGCTTGCCGACTGTCTAACATAAGACCACGCTCGTTACAATAGTGACTGCACTTCCAGAGAATGCAGTGAGCTGTTTGTTCAAAATCGTAGTTAGAATCGCAGTGGAACATATGTTTTTTCATTGCTTATGGTAGCGAACGAGCAAGCAGCACACCTGATGCTAAGTGTCACTGCTGCCTATGGACTTGCAATACCAATAATACAGCTAGGCCGCTGCCTAGCGATACAATCCCCAATTCCACCCAGTTGAACTTCACATGGACAATTGCACATTGCCATTACTCAGACGTTGTATTTCTGCTCAGTGTGGTACTACCCCGGACGGACCGGCCCGCGGCTGTAGACAGAGAACTGTCAACAGTGTGATCCTGCCACTATTTATAATAATCTAAGCATGGCAAATTTCAGTATATCAGTCTCTATATTTGATATTAATAAAACTATTTTTACGAATTTTCTTATCGGCTCTCTCAAAATTAGCAAATTGCTATTAGGTACTCAGACGTCGATATTTTACGAGAATATGGTACCTACTACACATACATATCATCACGCCATATCCCTTGCAGGGTAGGCAGAGAGAACAGAGTGCCAGAGAACTCTATCTCTGCATACTTCACTCGCTTCCTCAACATTCATAATTCTCTTCATACACGCTCGCCGGTTTCGGAGACTCTTGACTCCACCTTCCTTCAGTACATGACCGATCTGGTCTAGGTAGGTTAGTCTCGGTCTCCCTCGGTACCTACATCCTTCCACTTTCGCATTGTATATCTTCTTAACCAGGCGTTCGTTCGGCATTCTTTCCACATGTCCGAACCATCGGAGCATTCCCTTTCGCATCTTTACACCAATACTCTCTTTCATACCTACTCGCTCTCTTACGTCGTCGTTACGAATGCGGTCGGTCAGCCTAACTCCACAGATTTTCCGCAGAGATCGCATTTCGACCGCATTAATTTTACTATACTCTTTTCTGCATACCCAACTCTCGCTTCCATACAGTAATGTTGGGACAAGCACTGCGTTATGTATTGCTACACGTGCCTTCTGGCTGAGGTGGTGGCTGCCGAAAAGTTGCCCCAACGCTCCGTTCACTCTATTTCCCGCATTCACTCTTCGCTCTATATCAGTGGTGTACCTTTCATCTCGGCTAAATCCACATCCAAGATATACAAATTCATCCACTTGCTCTAGTACATCATTACCTATTGTTACTCTTACATCTGTTCTGGTTTTATCTCTTTCAAAGACCATTATTTTGGTTTTGCTCACATTCACGCGTAGACCCCTTTTCTTACAATCTTCTGTCATTGTGTCGACTAGGGTGTGCAGGTCAGTCGCTGACTGTGCCAGCAGGACTGCATCATCTGCATAAAGCAGAGCAGTGACCACTGAGTCGCCCATCTGGACTCCCACATTCATATCGTACAACCTTTGGAGACATTTATCCAGATATATGATAAACAGCCTGGCTGACAGAACGCACCCCTGCTTAACGCCGATATTGACGTCAAACCAAGGCGACATTCCATCATCCAGCCGCACACAGGCTCTACAGCCCATGTAACTGGACTGCACAGCCTGTAGCAGTTTACCGTGGTACCTACTATCACCGGATTAACCATCCTATGATTGCGCACAGAGCCATAGTAACCGTTCGACAAAGTAGGCAAATACCTGAATTCGACGCCTCGCTTATAACTTTTGCAAGTCATTAAGAGAATTAAAAATGTTTTATCAAATGAACATTTAATTGTTAATTATTCATATTTCTTTATCAATTTGAAAAGTTAATGCTCTTGAAACTATTGAAAATGAGCTCCATGGGTAATTAACATTGCTTAGTAGCTCCGACATGGTTAATCCAAATATGAATGAAGTCGGAAATCTGAGCAGCGTGGCCCTACCACTAAGGGATTCCTTAATAGGGGGTGTTGTACTTTATCATCATCTTAGCTCATATATATTCCTTTGTTAGACTCGAGACTCTTCCATAATAACAGGGAAATTGACCTACTATACTACGCTGGTCAGACGTGTTGTTATAGGGTTTTGTTTCGAGTTTTCCTTCTCTTCCATAAATGTTATATGTGTCTTATATCACTTAGTCGTCTCTTACGATCACTAACAGGTAAAATAGGGGGTGGTAAATTATATTCCTACTTCGTCACCATATGGTAAGAAACGAAAAAATTATGGGTTGTTCTTGCTATCATTTAATTAATTTATATAATAATACAGACAGCCATTATTATTCATTATATATAAAGTTTCATATAAAATCAAATAGAAACTATTTTGTGACCATGGATGTCGCAGTTCAATGATCACATTTTCTTTTTTTTTTTTAATACAACACTGCACCAATGAAGCACTATGTTGCAAGGGACTTTGCAAACATATAATTAACAGACACAAATTACACCCAAACTCTCCTCAATAACTCTTCAACGATTTGTGGATCGCATACAGTACTTTGACTTGTATGAGAAACCAAATCCACAACATAAAGGATGTAGCTACCGGATGTAGTTACCGGGGGAGATCGAGACTCACCTACCTAGACCAGATTGGTCACGTACTGAAGGAAAGTGGAGTCAAGAGTCACCGAAACCGGCGAACGTGTATGAAGAGAATTATGAATGTTGAGGAAGCGAGAGAAGTATGCAAGGATAACTCTGCCTACCCTGCAAGGGATATGGATATGTATGTATGTGTCAATTTACAACACCTGGCTCGGTCTACCCCGAACAGATCGGCCCTCGATTGTAGTCAGAAAACCGTTAACCGTGCGGCTCTACCACTGCTATATTATAGGGATAAATGAATGTAATAAGGAAACGAATATACAATTAACAATACAAAAATAATCTCGTGTATTTTTTTTTCAAAATGTCTTACACATTTATTGTTTTAAATGTAAACAAGTCGACATCAAACAGAACTTCAATAGACAGCTAAAACGTAAACAAACCATTATTTTTATTTAAAGAAATTAGTGCTTGACATTCCACCTGTTCGATAATTGTAATATGTTAGCCTTGGTGTTAAGGAACACCAGCTTTAATTACCATAGTTTCCATTATCAGCTTATTGACCTACACTATTTTTCAAGTCTTTCTATCGGAAGGACAATGTCTCATTCGCCACGCCTATTTTGTTTTATCCATCGAGCTCGATCAACGTGTAATTCGAATTTAGAGGGACTTGGTTTTATCTGTTTGAGATAAAATCCGGATTGTAACCCGGATTACCATATTAATCACTAGAAGAACGGTTCTATAGTTCTATATAGACATATACCGTAGAATTAGGAGGATGAAGTGGTTATAGACATGTCTATTGTATGTGTGGTAATAGACATGTATAGGTATCATGATACCTGACAGGTTAAGCTGCCGGGCCGGCTGTGAATGTCAAGGCATCGATACCATGGTCGGCCCGATGGCTATACGAAGACAGCACAATGGGTTATGGGGCCACACGCCGCCCTTCGGTCGCCCCGGACAGAACTGGCGGGTTGTTTTCCAGACCATAGCCTACCAGAAAAAAAAAGTCTGCAACTATACTTAAACTATAGGGCACAGAGTATGTAAAGATAAAATGGTTCGAATTCGTGAAGGATGTTAATGACAGAAAGAGAAATATCCATAGATAATATTTGATAGAAATGTGTGAAAGAGAAACAAAATGTTATTCCGAATCTGAAGCCGAATAATTGCGATTGAACATATTATTATTATTACAAGGTTAAAAAACTGGCACAAGTCTGTAATAAATAATATCCAGGCGACGTCATTTATTATATAATTTATAATTTTGTTATAATAAATTGGCAACACTAGCAAATAAGACTGACACATAGACATATATCTTTGTATTTATAATTGAAGTGACAAGATGTTAACAGAATGATCGAATGTATCATTTAAGATTATTTTGTTCATAATTTTAAATAATACACGTCTCTACTGGCCTCGAGCCTTCACCATAATAAGAGAGATCATCTCAGCTCATATATGTCCCACTGTGGGGCTTCAACTTCTCCATAATGGGAGAGAAATTGACCTACTATACCATTCTTTTCTTTTTTTTTGTTATCGCCACGAAGTATAGATAGAAGGAGACCGAACGGTATAGGGCTTTTCCATAGTATTCATGGACACAATAATGAACCCAGATCTTAGTTCTTTTTTCTACCACTGGTTGCGCTAGGTTTAGGACGTATGTACCGATGCTATTATTATTATTACTTATAAACACGAGTTGGCTCGCGAATGATATTGAATTTAATTAATTTAAATAAAAAAATCCAGCGCTGTCAATAGCAATAAAACATTCCAAAGGGGTCAATTGCAAAAAAAACATTACAGTCAATAGCGACAAAACTTCCCGCATAAGGATTTAAACGAGTATTTCTTGAAAAGTGGCGCGCAAAATTCTGTCCCCTAAATTGACACCATTCGTTCAACATTACTTTCGGACCCTTTGTATCTATACTTCGTGGTTATCGCTGTGGAAACGCATTTACGCTCTATTCCCCGTCGATCTCTTATCACACACATTACAGGGGGAAGTGTGGGACTCACCGGCTAGCTAAAACCCGACCGGATATCCACTAAAACTACAGCGGCACCTTCCGCGCTTTACGGGGCACTGGAGAGGTCTTCTACTGACATTCGATCCCCTGCTATTATACCACTCTGGTCAGACGTGTTGGTATCCTAATGGAACCCAATCTTTGTCTTTGTTGGCCCAACATTGTAACTCTTTTTTTTTGCTGTGGGTTATGGATGTGTCTCGCCCAGCCAAATCAGTCCGGGGTGACGGAAGTGGCGGCTCGTGACCTCATAGACCCACCCTGCAAACTGCTCTCTCCGCCGTGCGAGCGGGCCACCGGAACCCAATCTTTGTCGTCGGTGGTCAACATTGTAACCTACCACTATTATGAGCGTAAATAAATTCATACATGCTATTTATAGAAAAGTGAGTATGAATTCTTGGAAGAAACAACGACGTACAATTATTTGTATTTAGATTTTGCAAATTATCATTAATGGACGAAATCGTCATCAGTAGCGGTGTACGCATTAGACTTGTACTTACGTCTGCAATAGACGGGATAGATTAAATGTTACATCTCTGGAAATGACTACTAGTAAATACAATTTAGAAATAATATTAATATTAATAAAACACAAAAATTATAATCAGAGATTATTACTACATACAAACATACATATCATCACGCCATATCCCTTGCAGGGTAGGCAGAGAGAACAGAGTGCTAGAGAGAGAGAACTCTATCTCTGCATACTTCACTCGCTTCCTCAACATTCATAATTCTCTTCATACACGCTCGCCGGTTTCGGAGACTCTTGACTCCACCTTCCTTCAGTGAGTCTGGAGGAGACTGTACATGACCGATCTGGTCTAGGTAGGTTAGTCTCGGTCTCCCTCGGTACCTACATCCTTCCACTTTCGCATTGTATATCTTCTTAACCAGACGTTCGTTCGGCATTCTTTCCACATGTCCGAACCATCGCAGCATTCCCTTTCGCATCTTTACACCAATACTCTTTTTCATTCCTACTCGCTCTCTTACGTCGTCGAGATTATTACTCTAATGTAATAAACTAAATAAAAAATAATAAATAAAATAAATTTTATACTAGTTGTCTGTATGTCTGCTGTAGCTGTCTAGCCTTCGCTTCCTTCCTTTTCGGTTAACTAATCACCAACATATGATATACTAAAACCTTCGCCGAAACACGCTGCATCTTATGGTATAAGTATTATTCTGATGGGTTCATTAGTTTTCGCAGTATAACCGAACAAAAAACCAGCTCTACATTTTTTAATATAGATAATACCCGGATTATCGGTATTTTGTTTAGTAAATTGTGATTCTTAAAAAATATAAACCAAACGTTTTAAAAAAATAATTGATGAAATAATGAAAAAAAAAAACAATACAATATTAAAAAATGGAAAATAATAAAACAAAGGGAACCAAACATCGAACTGGTTCTCTTTGGAATAAAATTGTCAATTGCTCAACTGAGCTACTCATAATCGCGTGGCCAAATTTACCTTCATAATCACATTTTTTCATTACCTCAAAAGACTGAACACGGTATTTCCTATAGTAAGAACCTAGTTAGATTGGTCTATCGCTCTCGAGATCTGGAATCTTTACCGAGATCCTGAACGTAGCAAAATATACAGATATAGAAAAATATACAAGTTATTCTTGTATATTACTAGGCGTTGTGTTGAAAATTTCCTGATAGAAAAATTAAACAGCGCTCGACCTAGAAATCAAACAGTACTGGAACATTTCAGTTACACTGCACAGATGTCCGAGTGCCACGACTCTATTCATGTCAAATCTGTGTTCGATGCCAATACAGGATAAATCTTTGTGCGATTCATAAATTATTTAACTAAATCAGGATAATTATCTGTATACCCCATTTATATTATCATCATTGTCCTACTCTTATCCCAATTACTTGGGGTCGATACAATATGTACTCTTGTTTCATAGTACATATTGTAAAAGTTATTGGCAATAGTTTTATTACCGGCCGCCTGCCAGACGTCAACCCTCCTTGGGAATGTAATTGTTGACCCAACGGCATCAGATGGAGTGTATGACCCAGGTCGTTATAAAGCTCCACCGAAGACAAAGATCGGGTACCGGTGGTCCGCTCGCACGGCGAAGAGAGAGGATTTTACGGTGGGTCTATGGGGTCACGCGCCGCTTTCTCCGTCACCCCGGACCGATTCGGCGGGGCGAGACACAACCATAGCCCACCAATAAAAAAAAATAAAAAATAAAAAAAAAGGTCGTTATAAAGCTCTTAGCCCTCTTTTACGACATCCACGAGCAAAGTAAGGGTTGGTAGTATTCGTAACCGCTACTACACAGCAAAATATATACTGTACACCCTATTTATATGTGAAGTCATGCGGGTTTTAAGAAATAGAAAAAAGAAAACAAAAAATTAGTTTTTGAGTTTACTATTACTAAAATATAATTGCAAAAATATTTCGTTGCCACCAAACGGTGATATATGAATGGTACCTAAATATAACAGAGGCCAAGACCAGAGGTGGCGATTGACTAGAGTTCGATGTCCGAGTAAACACATTTGGATCACGGGCTATTCCTAGCGTCTAGCTCATGTTTATTAACTTTCTCTTTGATCGGTTATTGTGGCTAAATTACAGGAGCTATTCAACGAACGGTTAAAAATGGCTTGAGTGGGTGTACTGTATGAGCCGACATGCTTAATTTGTATTTTTTTTTTTGTTTCATTTTAAACCATAGATAATGAAGACACATTCGTTATTGTACGCCTCATAAGCGAAGCGTTGAGGTGATGTTCTACTCTCGATATATGAAAATCAAGGACTTTTCAAAACTAAAAATGATTGTGTTTTTCTCACACTGCACGTATAGGATAATATTATCATACATATGTCAAGAAAAAACATTCGTTTAAACGTATCTCATATTTTTAAAAAGCAATTATTTTGTTTAAATTAAGAAAAAAATAGATTGAAAAAATTTTCGAGGACGTCCGGATGTTTTCGTAAGGATCTGGCACTCTCAAGAACCAGATGTTCGTTCGGCATTCTTTCCACATGTCCGAACCATCGAAGCATTCCCTTTCGCATCTTTACACCAATACTCTCTTTCATACCTACTAGCTCTCTTACGTCGTCGTTACGAATGCGATCGGTCAGTCTAACTCCACAGATTTTCCGTAGAGATCGAATTTATTATTTATGTCCCATCGCTTTTGTGCATTGAAACCCAAAAAAAAATATTCAAGCTTACGAAACTACATTTTTATTTCTCGTCGTTTAGATTTAATTCTAACAATCAAGTAGCAGAACTACTTTACACATTTAGATTTTATAACTTAAATACATTTATTGTAATTATTTCTATTATTGTTTCACTTTCCATATTAAAACTTGGCTACGCCCGTGCGTATAATAACAATAATTACAATTTCCAGCCATCTATCAGTACATAGGTCTACCCACGAGAATGCCACTGAGAACAGTCCTGTGCCACCTGCACAATGTCGTCAGTCCACCTAGTGGGAGATCGTTTTACGCGTCATCCGATTCATGGCCGCCATTCGAAAACCTTTCATCTACAATTCTACGGATTCCCGTATTTTGAATTTTATCACGTAGAGAAATACCGAGCATAGCCAGAGAGCTATAGCACGCTAAGCGATTGAACCTTTTTATGAGGCTGATATTTAAAGACTACATTTCAGAGCCGTAAGTCATCGATGTTATTTATAATAAATTACAATTTACTTACCATATAACTTTGTTTTGTTTTAATGTTTTTAAAATATGTAATTGTGCATAGAAAAAAAGGAAATTGGCAGTCACAATAGTTGGGCTGGTATTTCAAAGCAATTATACTCAGATATATAATAGAAATAGTGCACCTAGAATTTTCACAGGTTTTAAGTAAAAATGTTGGCAACATAAGATATATTTAAAAATTATTTGTTCAAAACAATATGCATTTTAAAAGAAAGTTGCATAATTTGAAATTCTGCAAAAATTAGTTTGAGTTAAAGTTGTGTTGCCAACACAGATATATATTTAGCGATGAACATCATCAAAGCATAGAGCTATGTAGGTTAATCTGTGCGTCTGTCCATCTTCAAATTGTCCCGGCCGCTGTCCGAAATTTACGAAAGCCCCATTAGAAACACACTTTATAATTTAGATGAAGATTTATTTGGTCTTAATATGTCTCGAATAACTTATTCAACGAAACGAACTAGACGTAGGCATATAGTGAATATCCATTTTTTAAAAAAAAAAGACAACACCCTGCACTTAGGAAATAATCTTTGTATTGCGGAGAATTAATACATAAAAACCCTATTACAAGCGAAAATTCGGGATTCGAACCCACACCTATTGGAAATCCGTTCCAATCGTGTCAACGATCAATCAAGACGATACAATGTTTAATCTGTACAATGTGTAAACATGTCGGGTAGATGGCACACGTCTCCTTAAAGACGGAAATATAATACGATGAGAGAATTGAATGTCCTACAATAGTTCACGGTGGTGTAAGTGGCAACACGATTGGAACGGATTTTAGGTATGGGTTCGAATCCCAATTGTGACAATAATGTTTCGCTCGTAATAAGGTTTTTATAAATAATCAAGCATAGTAAATGCTAAATTTCAGTAATTTATATAATTCATCATCATCATCATCATCACAGCCCATAAATGTCCCACTGTTGGGCTTGGGCCTCCTCCGTAATGGGAGGGAAATTAACCTACTATACCGCGCTGGTCAGACGTGTTGGTATAGGGTTTTGTTTCGAGTATTCCTTCTCTCGCATAGATGTTATATGCGTTTCATATCCCTTAGTCGTCTCGTACGATCACCCACGGGTAAGATATGGGGTGGTGAATAGTATTCTTACTCCGTCACCACACGGAAAATTTATATAATTAACGCAGACAAATTACACTCATTGTTATTTTAGCATATAGTATGTCTATCACCTATTTCTATAATAGAATTTATTTCATGGCAAATTGCATAGATGGCGTAATTGTTATCGAACTACCACGCTAAGTGTCAAGGTTTCGATTCTCATGCAGGTAAATACTTTGAGCTATCTGTACATTATTAAGTCTGGGTGTTGTATTCTGTGTCCGTTAATTGCATTTTTTTTTTTGTAAAGTCACCGCAATACAAGGATGTTTCCTTAGTACATGATGTTCTATAAAAGAAAATAGAACTTTCAATTCGTCTTCTTTTTTGTAATGGCAAATCAGTCACTAATACAAGCCTATTGTTGCCAGTGACGAGTTTTTATATGACAAGTATTTATTTATAAATTATCACGCCATTTAGTCATTGTCTGTACTGTAAGTCAAATCATCGCCGCCAACATTGCCATGGTCACACTTATGAATTTTGGTGGAAAACGGAAAAACATGTAAAGCACTTTTATGTCAAATTAGCCTCTGCCTGCGGCTTCGTCCTCGTAAAAATTAACTTTTTCAAAGTTGAACTGTTGAACTGTTTTTATAGTGGTAGGAGGATGCTGTTGACAGTTCTGTCTACAGCCGCGGGCTGGTCCATCCGGGGTAGTACTACATCCTCGCAGAAGATCGACGCCTGAGTAATGGCAATGTCCCAATGTGATATTGCGCTTCGTTCGGTGAGCGAGAGAGCCGGCAGCCCAAGTGGGTGGGTTTGGGGATTGTAATGGTAGGCAGCGCTCTAGCTATACCCTTGATATAGCAAAGGTCCATGGCCAGCAGTGACACTTACCATCAGTTGTGCTGCTTGTTCGTTTGCCACCATAAGCAATAAAAAAAACCCAAGATAACAAATATCGAGGTAAAAGTAGCCTATGTGTTAATCCAGGAATTGGTCTATTTATGTGCCAATTTTTATCTAAATCTATTCAACAGTTTACGCATGATCGAGTAACAAACATCCAAACATCTTTATAATCTTTCACATTTATAATATTAGTACGATAATAGGATTCACTACACTTACTCATTTGGTTACTATACTACGTTGGTCCTACGTATTAGTATAGGGTTATATTTCGAGTTTTCCTTCTCTTCATTTCAACTCATATATGTCCCACTGTTGGACTAGAGCTCCATAATGGGAGGGAAATTGATCTACTATACCACGCTGGTCAGACGTGTTGGTATAGGGTTTTGTTTCGAATTTTCCTTCTCTTGCATAGATGTTATATGTGTTATATATATATTCCTCTTTTACGATCACCCACGGGTAAGATAGGGGTGGTGAATTGTATTCTTACTCCGTCACCACACGGAAAAATTTCCTTCTTTTACATTAAATACTATTTGCATATCATATACCTTAGACGTATTTTACTCACTGGTAAGATAGGAGATGATTAGATAGTCCATCACAACACAGAAGCAGTTCCATACAGTCATTCATTTGTTAGTATTCGTGACTACACCCCACGGGGGTGGTGAAATGTATTCTTACTCCGTCACCACACCTCTGTGTACACCAACAGTGCTATACATACAACTAAACAATTAACTAAACAATAAAGTTTATCTCATTTAGTAACTAAAATAATTCTATCTGAATTGTTTTTAAGTACCTAACACTTGTGTTTTTAAATTTAGTTTAAAGGTAATTGAACTAGAGGTATAGTTATTTAAGTTCAATGACTTATCTATGGCACATCGAAATACGAATATTGAAATCAGGTTAACAAAATTAAGATGAAAGGAATGTTCTATTGAATTTCTTCTTCAACTCGTTACCTCATTTAGTGATTTGATTTTATTGCATTAATGTTTTTTACATACATACATACATATCATCACGCCATATCCCTTGCAGAGTAGGCAGAGAGAAGAAGAGTGCCAGAGAACTCTATCCTTGCAAACTTCACTCTCTTCCTCAACATTCATAATTCTCTTCATTAATGTTTTTTGTTTTTGAAACACCACATTGCACTAAAGAAATAATCCTTATATTGCAGGGGACTTTACAAACATACAATTAACGCAGACAAATTACACCCAGAGTCAGAACAACACTTTATGGAGCGCACAAATAATTGTCCTGCATGGGAATCAAACCCACGGATTGGCATGGAAGGTCGATATCTTAACCACTACACCATCTGTGCAGTCAAATCTATATCTAAATCATATTACACCTCTATCATATATACATCTATTGAGGTATTATAGTCGTACTACCGAGATTATTGAAATTTGGATTTCTAGGAATTTCTTAACAACAGTTACTGTAAACAGGAGCGGATCTAGCACATGTAGCGCCCGGGTGCAATCAATAACCTAACGCCCTCTTGTATCAAAATGGGGAACAAAATGGAATAAGTTGATAGTTACAATACGTTCGACTAAACTCCGAATCTCGCTGGAATGCGTTGTCGCATGCTTAGTCTCGTTGTTTTGACACAAAATCAGGTAAAGGCGATCGGATTATGAAGTTACAGTGAGCATAGCGACAAAGCAACCTACCCAAACCTGTCAAATAACGCACCCACTATGTTTATAGATGGTGAGGCACTGGCTGCGTACGGTGTGCCCGCTCCGTGTGGAGCGTTACAGTGGAGGCTCTATGTGTCTCGAGCGGCTTTCGGCGCCCCCTAACACACCGCACCCTCTGCACTATAGGTGAAGCCGGCCCTGACTATAAACAATCGAGTTAACTGGAGTAAGACTTTTGGGTTCGTGCTGCCGATGACTGTGGTTAAGCCTTATTACAGTGTAGTTCACACGGCAACAGATACTTGACACAATTGTTTATTATTCGTGCTCGGGGTTTAGAGGTCAGTTCTATGGCGATGAAAGGGCACATGATAGAGCATGTGCACTCCGACCTTTTGTCGTCAAAAAAGTTCTTATAGTCGTCGTCGCATTAGTCCCAATCGAGGTGAGAACATCATCATACCTCCCACTACT
The DNA here is from genome assembly GCA_905163515.2 of Lymantria monacha. Lineage (NCBI taxonomy): Eukaryota > Metazoa > Arthropoda > Insecta > Lepidoptera > Erebidae > Lymantria > Lymantria monacha. The sequence goes on along the minus strand of LR991107.1, from coordinate 2,668,238 downwards.
AGACTCGAGCCCCCTCCACATTAGGAGGTAGACTGACCCATTATATCACGCTAATCAAGCGAGTTAGTATACAGTTTTATTCTCTTACACAAATGTCATCGTCATTCTTTACTAGAAAGAAAGAAAGAAAATATCTTTATTGGTTTTTATAATTAAAGAAAAATAACATAACAAAATATTTAAAAAAAAAAGCAAAACGGCAATGCGCTCAATTTGATTGATTTTTCGTTTTTTACGACGACGAAATGGAGTAGTGAAATTCTTATTCCATCACTATAAAAAAATAAACAATAAAAATAATAATAAACAATCCACATTATAAGATAAATTATATTATTCACAGCAAATTGTTTTTCACTAATTGAAAACTTTGTAACTTATCAACCTCAAGGGTATGACGCAAGTGGAATATAAAGTTGTGTTCTTTATTTTTCTATTAAATAGGAATAAAATAAAACGTTCAGCTTATTACGATCTAACGGGCACAGTTCCAGACAATGTGTCACTATTAGGAGTTTCCTGGCGGTGAAAAGTGTTACAGGTTACATAACACTTTTTTGCTTCCTGTATTTAAATCAGCAATAACATGCTTACGGCTAGAACAAACAACACCGATATTTTGACAATGTAATCATTTAAAAAATATATTGTATTGTAACTAATCTAAAACTATTAGTATAGTTCAAATTCCATATTGTAGGACAACATTAAACAAGAGCAATATTTACCATATATGCATATTTAATAAATTACATAAAGATTTAAGAGAAATACTTTAAATTAAAACAATACGACAATATAAAATTATGACACATACTAGACTATAGTTATAATAATAAATTAATAATTGCAATATGTGTCAATATTTACATGTCTTAATAGCAGAATATGGCAGAAAAATCTACAGATTTTTTTGTTATCTGATCACATCTGTATTCTTTGCAAATGATTTGATTTGATTTTGATTCGAATTTTAATTACAAACGAGCTATTTTAGAAGAAATATTTTGTTCCGAGTCTATGTTTTTATATAAACTTTAATTTTATTATATTTATTTGATTCGCCTCACGATATCAGATAATGTATGTAAATCTATGCGTTTGATTTATATAAAGAAAATTGCGATTTAAAAACAGTTTTTCTTTCAAATCCACTACAATATTTAAAAGTAATTCATTATTTAAAATTAAATTATTGTTACGGATTCAATCTTGTTTTTATTTAAATTTTAATTTCTTGATGTTTCGAATACGTTGAGAGTTCATCTGTGAACCTGTTAAGTGTTTAATTTCAAACGTCTAATACTCGCAAAAATATTATTTTCATGTAATTATTTTGAGGTTATTTGCTGTTTAAGATATTTGTAGAACAATAATTAAGTCTTTATTTAAGGTTATGTATAATTTAAATTGCCATTGAATTGAGTATTTTTAAGTTAGTCTCGTCAGTAATCTAACTACAGTATCTACGAAAAAAAATATATAATAATCAATATAAATATAATAATAAAATATACTTTATGAAACAAAATCGTGTAATGTATAAGTAAAATGTATTATTACAACTTTAAATAAAACTGAATACACTACAATCACTTTTGTACAGCAAAGAGCAGTATTTATCATTCACTTATTTATTTACACTTATGAAAACTTATTAGTTACTTAAGTGTATTCATAACACACTTCTGTATGGGATGAATACACGTAAGTAATTTCAAAGTCCTCCCATAAAAAAGTTAAGTAGGTATATAGATTTATTAGACAAAAATCTATATAAATGTATATTCATATTTATAAAAATACGCCATTTTGTTTCTTTAATATGATATAGCGTTATTAATGTTTTGTAAAATATCGATATAATTCTAAACTAAATAAATATCGGTATTAGTATTTCTTTTTTTTCAATGCTAAAAAAACGATATTATTTAAAAAAAATATAATTATTATAAAAAAATTAAAAAAACATGAATAACGTTAAAATTAAATAAATCACGTAAAATAAATAAATAATACTTCAATGTGTCCCAAATCCAAGGCGTGAGTTAGAAGCGCCATCTATCAATTAGAAAAGAGAACTTACCCAACTTACAGGAAACAACTTATAACTGAGATTGGTGAGGAATTCCTTCTTCTGTGGGTCGTACATATCTGAAGGTTTGAAGCCTCTCTTGGTGATGAGAGTACTGTTCACACTAGATGAGCTCTTGGTGTCGTCGAAGCTGTCCTTGTGAATGATTCTGTCGTTGATTTTGTGGATACTCGACATCTTGTTCGAAGAGAACTGACTCTCGCTAATCGTCATCATGTTTATAGTTTTATAATCACTTCACTGACACTATAGTTCGTTTCTATATGCGTACAAGTAACAATTGTTTGTGTGTTAAGATGTATGCCTGTATCAATTAAACTTTTCTATATATTTGAGGCGTACGTGCTAATATGACGTAATATTGCGAATAAAATGACGGTGATAGGGATTAGACGCTATATGAAGTCTTGTTTGTACATATCTATCGATATTATAAATGCAAATATGATTTTCTTTGTTCTAAACTCGTTATGTACGGCAATAAATTATGAAATCCCCAAAAAATATAGGCATAAAATATAGCATATAGAAGGATTAGACTTGCCTTAACTACTCAATCGAACATCTTGAACTATGGCATAGCTTTATCCGTAGCACATATGAGATGGATAAGAATTTTATTCACAAAAATACTATTGTTACGTTTAAGTATTTTTTTAAAGGATACCACGCTACACCAAGCCAATAATTCTTGTATTGCGGAGTACTTTACAAACATGCAATTAACGCAGACAAATTACAGATTTAGAACAGCAGCTTGTAGATTGCACAAAGAAAATTATTGTTCTGTGTGGGGATCGAAACCATGGCACTGGCATGGAAAGCCGATATCTTAACCACTACGCCATCTGTGCAGTATTTAAATAGAATTTATAAAATCTTCATTCATATCACAGAACATGCGAATAGAACTAAATGGTAGTAAGGGAGAAGATTCTTCCAGCACCAGTGTTGCCACTTTTAACATATACGGATGCCTTATGAGAACCTATTGTACGTGTGTCATAGAAATTAAGCAAATAAGAAATTTAATAGACGTTTTAGACAAACCTATTACTATCTATAATTCTAGCAAAAATTCCAAGCGGGAAAATTCCTCATATGATCTCCTCATCTAGTTCTCATGATCTTATCTCATTATGATTACGTGTAATGATCATCATGATTCAGGTTCACCTAGTCCACTGCTGGTCGTAGATCTCCACCATAAAATGCCACATGGCGCTTTAATTCTTTTGTTGGGAATAACCATAATCTGGCTTGGTGAGTGGAATGACGATAAAGTACTAAACGTTTCCCAGGATAGTGCTGTTTCCTATTCTCCTAGTGAACCTTTAGTCCATTTTCATAACTCCCACGGGAAAATTAAACGTGGTGACAATTGTATTCGATCACCATACTGGCTACCACAGATGTAAGAAAAAAAAAAGTATGTGTGTCAGCTCCGACGCACGACTGGAGTTTACTCCTTAAGTACGATTATCAAAACAGGCGCAAAAAAAGCTCATTTGACTAAAAATAATATATATATATATATATTTTTATTTACATTTATTAAAACTGTTCATTGAAGTATTATCTCACGTCAGAAAGTGAAAGGTGTGCAGAATAGGTTGCGCACCAAAAACGTAACGAGATCATTCGATCACTAGATTTTACTCCTCAAATTTTTCTCATACTGGGCGCCTTATATGAAAATCGATTCTTAAGGAGTAAGCTCCAATAAACTCCAAAAAGAACATATTTATATGAATTATAGCGCTATATCTAATCTAACATGCTCTTATCCCAATTACTTGGCATCGATTCAATATGTATTCCATTTTCATGTATAGCAGCAATAGTTTTATGACCAGCCGTCTGTCTGACGTCAACCCTTCTTGGTAATGTAATTATTGACCAAACGGCATCAGACCTGAGTTGGCCCACGTCAATATAAAACTCTTACTCGCCTTTTACGACATCCACGAGCAGTAAGTGTTGGTAGCAGCAAGTAAGTGTTGGTAGTATTCGTAGCCGCTACTATACAGCAATATAAAGCTATCTAAAATATAAAATTATAAAATATTATAAAATACTTGTGCAGTTTTTACATAAAACATGCCGAGAGTCGGACTTAAAACAAAAATACACAAAATTCATCATTCTCTCACTGCATCGGATACGCGACCGATTCTAAACAGATGCCAAACGATCCGCCCACAACTTTAACGTCTTATTACACTTAAAATAAGGTTCAAAGTCGTCCGAATAATTGACTTGACGTGTACAATGCAAAACTAGTGTTGTTCAGAAATACTTTTCGTTTCTATACGCAGTTGCCAAGCGCTTACATGTTGTTTTTCAGTTGAATCTTTATGAGTGAAACGTCTGTAATTGTTTTCAGTTCCTTGTTACAGATAATTCTAGAAGAAAATCTATTGTTTATTTTTAAATTAGGGCCAAATTTCACTTTAACAATTTGGCGAAACTATACGCAGACTTCACGCATAACTATATTTTTTTTAGTACCATGCGAAGACATTTACTGTATTAAAAAATTAGGATATTGAGAAAAGTTAATGATAAATAAAATGTTATAATTAGGAATACAATGCATGCTGACGGAATAAGACTACAATTCGACACCCCTATATTAGCTGAAGCTGTGGTAAAAGACGATTAAGAGATATCATATGCATATAATAAGGAAAATTCAATATAAAACCATTTATACCAATACGTCTGGTATAGTAGATCAATTACCGTATGTATCGTGGAGGAGGTTCGAACCCAGTAGTGAGACATAAAAAAAAAACAAGAAGAGAAATAATGACGATCAAGGAGCGGGTAATACACATATCTATATAAATAAAAATGAATAACTGACATGTATGTACGCGCATAACTTCTGAACGAGTGCACCAAATTAGATAATTCTTTTTTCTTTGTGTTTATTATTTTCATGACTAGGTTTGTATAAAAGAAAATTTAAAAAATCCAACAGTTTCTTTTTTATTCTCATAAAATGTAGAGTGAGTGAAAGAGATAAAAGGCTTTGAGAGATTTTCAATATATTGACAGAACATTGACAGGTAGATGTAACAGTAAATTAGGGGACTTTTGACGGGAATTTGAAAACGTCATGTGGTGCTCTTGTATTATATTCGATATTTTAGTGTTTTAACGTGTTATGTTAGATAATTTTGATGGCATTTTATGTAATATGATGCAGCGGAACAACTGGGATGTAGTGAATATCATATAAAAGTGCTTTACAATGTTTTCGTTTTCCATCAAAATTCCCATAAGATACCATTAACAGTGTAGCCATTGCACTGTTAATGGCGACAATTTGACTTAGACAATGACTAACCTGACAAGACTATAAACATAAAAATAATTATAACTTGACACTGGCACCAATAGCTTGTATAAGTAGCTGATTGCCAATATACAAAGAGAAGAAGAAGAACAGTAAATTAGCCAGCAGTTGATAACTACAAAAATATTGACAGTACTTTAAATGGTTTTTAATTCAAATTGATAACGTATAAACCCGCCGATAGCATTTTAACCCGGGCATTTTTATATTGTAAATTTTAAATTAATACAATAAAATATCACTGGAATGTAACCGCTACCGAGAACATCCGGCAAGAAACTCTTTGCAAAACTCTGGGTATACATATTATTATTATTTCTTTACTGTTTTTTTTTTATGAAAAAATAGTATAACATATTTAGTAAGAATTAGCTCCAGTGTGATGCCCCTTCGAACCCCGATATAATGTATAATTATGGCTGGACCAAATCCCACAAGCAGCATCCGATCACGTTATCCTCTTGCATAGATTTTATATAAATATCTGCTATATCCCTTAATAGCCTTTTTGACCCGTATGGTAGCGGCTAAGAATACTACCAACCCTTACTTTGCTCCTGGATGTTGTAAAATACGACTAAGAGTCTTATAACGACCTGGACCAACTTCATCTGATGCCGCTTAGTCAACAATTACATTCCCAAGGAGGGTTGGCATCTGGCAGGCGGTCGGTCATAAAACTATTGGCAATAACTTTTACTATATGTACTATGAAAGAAGAGTACATATTGTATCGACCTCAAGTAATTGGGATAAGAGTAGGAGAATGATGATCTCTTAATAGCCTTTTTCTATACCCGCGGATAAGATATGGTGGTGAATTGTATTTTTATTCCGTGAACGCATGGAAAGTAGTTAATAATGTAAACGGGAAGACCTGGTTAGTCGCTAGACACTCATCAATGTTTGTATTACTTTCATATTACTCATACTAGAGTGTTTAAAATTCAATATGAAAGACGTTTTGAGGTCAAATAGTTATTTTTTTCAAAACATGCTAAAGAATAAATCTAGAAAAAGTAAATAACTAACTAAATCTAGAAAAGTAAAAGTTGGTTTCTGTATTCGCCATTATTACCAATGTAAATGTGACCGGGCAGCTGTTATTATTCGACATTATAGGTTCTCAATTTAGACTTTAATATTGCACGCCTCATAAGCGAAGCGTTGTGGTGATGCTCTACTCCCGATATATGAAAATCACGGGTTTTTTAAAACTAAAAATGATTGTATTTTTCATACTGCAATTATAGGATATTATTATTACACATATGTCAAGAAAAAATAATCGTTTGAACGTATTTGACATTTTTAAATAGAAATTATTTTGTTTAAAGTAATAAAAAAGTTGATTAAAAAAAATATTCGAGGATGTCCGGATGTCTTTCCGTATGGATCTGGCACTCTCACGTCCGTAAAAATTAATGTATCGAAGTATTTATTTTTTTAAAAGCTCAATATTCGCAACGAAATCCGTTCCTTTTGCAAATGGTTTTGCAATTCTTAGTCGTATAATTGCAATAAGTAAAAAACTAAACTGCTCAATCTTTAGTGTATGTATATCTTATGACAATTGGGTTCGTCGTCGACCTATAGGAAGAACTAAGTTACAAATGATTATGATACCAGATCGTTTTAATTGTAGTTATAAAGCTAAACTGATCTATATATAAGAAGTACTTATTACTATTAGGAAATAAATCAATTTTATACAAAACAATTAAGAAAAATGATATTGCTGATTTTGTATTTGACAAATTTTAAATAGCTCTTCTCTAAAGTAATACAGATGTAACTTTATTCTACGGATAAGGCAATATTATGTATCACTATCTCAGCTCATACACGTTCCACTGTTGGACTCGAGCCTCCTCCGTAATGGGAGGGAAATTGACCTACTATACCACGCTGGTCAGACGTGTGAAAAATGAGCAGATCAAATTTACGTAAGTCACTAAACGTGAATCTCCATCTAAATTATGTCAAATGATGTTTACGTTATATTACCTATAAACTAAGTTATTCATATTTGAATGACTTAGTTTAATGCAATGACGACATTTATTTATTTTACGAATTAAATATGAGTTTTTACAAGGAAAAATTTATATACCCGAAAGATACGGTCAGAAAAATAACAAAAATAGTAAATAAAAGCTATCATGAAAATAAATCAACAAGTTTAGAGCGCTATCTACCTAATCTAAATCAATTGTATTTTTAAACCGTCCATATCAAATCATCATTCTCCAACTCTTATCCCAATTACTTGGGGTCGATACAGTATGCACTCCTATTTCATAGTACATATTGTAAAAGTTATTGGCAATAGTTTTATGACCGGCCGCCTGTCAGACGTCAACCCTTCTTGGGAATGTAATTGTTGACCAAACGGCATCAGATGGAATTGTCCAGGTCGCTATAAGGCTCTTAGTCATCTTTTACAACATCCACGAGCAAAGTAAGGGTTGGTAGTATTGGTAGCCGCTACCACAGCTCGTTCATAGACACATAAATATACACATAAATTTTCATCAAATCGGGCCAGCAGTTTAGGAGTTCAGTCACATATACACGTGAAATGAATCATATAGAAATGTAATTAACAAAGGCTTGTTGAGCAAAAAAATTGTCTTGTTCAGTAAATTATCGGTACTTTTAGATAAGGGATGTTGCAGATACAAGGTTTTGGCTTTTAATACTTATATTTGAATAACATTGTACCCGGTTTCAAACACAATTCATCGTCATCATCATCATATCAGCCCACATACGTCCCACTGTTGGGCTCGAGCCTCCTCCACAATGGGAGGGAAATTGACGTTCTACGTTGGTAGGTATAGGGTATTATTTCGAGTTTTCCTTCTTTTCCGCAGATGCCATATGCATATTATATATAGGCCTCGGTTCGGTGTGCGGACTGTGGAGGCCTTCCGGCCGGTGCTGATGCAGTGGTTGGAACGGCGGCATGGGGTGCTCTCCTTCCGACTGGTGCAGGTTTTGACGGGGCATGGATGCTTCGCCAAATACCTGTACACGGTCGTCAGGAGGGAGAGTACACCGTCCTGCCACCACTGCGATTGCGACGAGGATACGGCGCAGCATACGCTCGAGGCGTGTGCCGCTTGGGCAGAGCAGCGCCGTGAACTCGTCGCAATCATCGGTGCCGACCTGACGCTGCCGACCATCGCCAGGGCGATGCTCGACAGCGTCAGGAACTGGGACGCGGTCGCAGCCTTCTGCGAGGCAGTAGTCTCGCGGAAGGAGGCGGCGGAGCGCGTGCGCGAGGAGCGTCTCCTCGACGACGCGAACCGCCGCCGGCGACTGGGGCGGCGTAGGCGCGATTACCTGCGCCTGATGCCGCCCTAGCCGAGGCCGCGGGTGACTGGACCGGGGATTTAGTCCGTCACCCGCCGAGAGGCTGACCGCGCGAGGAGGGAACGACGTCCGCCCCGGGGGGGGGGGACGTCGCTCAAGGGGAGGGTACCTCTCAGGGGGTATTCCATCTGGCCGGCCACTGACGACAAGTTCACGCTGCTCCAGTGGCCGGTCCAACGACGTAGGCGATGTTCGTGGGTGGGTTACGGGTATGCGTGCTTACGCCCCTCTGTCGCCCCGGACGGAGTGGTGCGAGAAGAGCGCCGACCATAACCCACCCCAAAAAAAAAAAAAAAAAAAAAAAAAAATGCATATTATATACATATATCCTTTAATCGTCTTTTACGATCACCCACGGGTAAGATATATGTAGTGGTGAATTGTATTCTTACTCCGTCACCACACGGCAAAAAATACGATTACAGATAGCAAATTAATTCGGATTATCTAATATTTTCGGCAGATTTCAGTTACGGATATATTAATAATTAAAAAAAATAAAAAAACCCGACTGCGTAAAAAGTGAACTAAACTACGTAAAAATTAGATTTACTGTCGAATGGATCCCGACTGTTCAGTTGTTATGTTCCATAATTAAAATATATTTTATTTTCTGCAATAGTATTCATTCAATAATATATTATAAAATTCTAGACCACCAGACATCTAAGTGCTTATTTTGTTTCTTTTCAGTTTTTTATTACGTGCGTAGTTTAGTCCGCTTTTTTTTTTTTTACGCCGTCAGGGTTTTTTTTTTTTAATTACTTTTATTATTTTATACTTTTTAGTTATGAATACTTAAGTGGCTATTGTTATTTTATTTACTAATAAGTAGATACCAAACTATATATAGTTTTTCGACTGAAGTTGAGTACTAAATCGTTAGAAGTTGGAGATGTGCAACCGCGTCCGACATTAGATACTTTAGGTAGGACTACCTAGCCGAGCGGACCACCGAAGACAAAGATCGGGTACCGGTGGTCCGCTCGCACGGCGAAGAGAGAGGATTTTACGGTGGGTCTATGGGGTCACGCGCCGCTTTCTCCGTCACCCCGGACCGATTTGGCGGGGCGAGACGCACCCATAGCCCACCAATAAAAATAAAAAAAAAAGGTAGGACTACCTATGATATATTGGACAATATACCTACTAGATACTTTAGTATATGTCCATCCACATTCACACGCACTGTCATACGAATTCTTCGTCTTTTCATCGTAAATTTCTACTGTCTAAAAAACCTATATGTGGGAAAGGTTGTTATGAAACTTTTAATCGATATAGAGCCTAAACGGTCAGTCAAATCGAAAAATGTTGAGGGAAAACTAAAAATGTTTTTTAAATACCTATTCAACGATACCCCACTTGACATAGTTTGTTGACTTTCATTTTTTTCATTTTCACTTAATGGCGTCCAGTAGTCGCCATATTGAATTTTCACTAACGTCATATATTTAGTGACACTCGCCGGACTAAGAGGAATCGATTGACGTGCGAATCATAAAAATCGGTCCAGGCGTTTGGTCTATATATTGCTTCAAAGGAACATACAAACATTTATACATACATAGATTGTTAAAAACACAATACCACTCCTTTACGTCGCGCAGTCGGGTAAAAAGGGAAATGCTAAGTGTGTGATTATCATTTTATTCCATTTTGGGGAGCTTACGTTTCGGCTGTCAGCTTCACTGGTTGAAAGAAAACCTATCGTAAGTTTCGATGTATATGTCTCCCTCAGAAAATTTAGGGGTTTATTATTTACCTGTCACCAGATGGTGAAATGGTAATGATTCACATGTACTGATTCATATTTTATAAAGAAATTCAAGCCAAGAATTCTTATTTTACTACTTCGATAGGTATAGATTTGTTTACACATATTAGTCATTTATATCCGCGTGGTGACGGAGTAACAATACAATTCACTGACCAACGCGGTATAGTAGGTTAATTGCCCTCCCTCTACGGAGGAGGCCCAGGCCCAACAGTGGGACATATATGGGCTGTGATGATTAGTCATTTTCGTTTTCCATAATTCATTCGCCTGCTCTCATCCCAATAACTTGGGGCCGACGCTTATACTCGTACATATTGCAAAAGTTATTGGCAACAGTTTTATGAAAGGCCACCTGTCTGAGGTCAACTCTCCTTGGAAATGTAATTGTTGACCAAGTGTTATCAGGTGGAGTTACCCCTTAGCCCAGGTCGATGTAATTTTTTTACTTTACCATTAATAAATATGTAATTTTGAAATGAAACTTCCTTAACTTTGAAATGCCGATTCGCAGTATTTTTGTGTAAAAAAAATCACGAATGAAATAGTTTAAGCGACTGTTCCCGTACTTACCCGAGAAAAAGGACTTAAGCGACAGCCATATGTCGCGTACTTACACATATTTGTCATGAATAGGTAATTAAAATGAAAAGTTGTGACGGAATAAGAATACGATTCACCACCTTGTCCGTGGGTGTCATGGATAGTAAAATACGACTAAGAAATATAATATGCAGACAACATCTATGCAACAGAAGGAAAGCTCGAAATAAAATCTCAAACCAACTCGTCTGACCAGCGTGATATAGTCGCATCCTGTTTTCGACAATAATTTTATTCTTGAAGATAATTTTAATAATATTATGAAAAATAATAAATCGATTTAAATTTCGTCATAAGATCAAAACTGCGTCAAAGAGTCTGCCCATTATAATATTTCATACTATCACCGTGCTAGGAACGTATCAGAAAAAAATATTTGTATTGAAAAGTATAAAATTATACGTACTAGAACGTTCAGTCACCGAACGATACCGTAGCATGCCATGCACGAAACGTCAACAATTCGACGAGTGTATTCATTTGCTATTACTTTGCTCGAATGTACATAGCAGTTTCTTTCCGTATCCGACACGTTTCTAGCACTGTCAAAGTATATGAACTTTGTAGTGGACAAACTCCGCGTTACAACTACGAAGGCTAATACTCCCACTGTTTAGTGAGATCACGTACTCAAGAGAAGTGTTTAGTCAATGGTTTGTTCTAATGAATCATTTCATTATTTTATTTTTACTGAATATTACTCATATCTGTATGGTGTGTGGTAGCCGCTAGGAATACTACCAATCCTTACTTTGCTCGTGTATATCATTAAAAAGTAACTAAGAGATTTATATCGACCTGGACCAACTCCGCATGGTGCCGTCTGGTCAACAAAGGAGGGCTGACGTCAGACAAGCGGCCGGTCGTAAAACTATTGAGAATAACTTTTTCAATAAGTACGTTGGAAGAAGAGTACATATTGTGTCTACACCAAACAATTGAGATAAGAGAAGAATGATGAAGTTAAATGATGATGAATTACTTTTTTTTCCACGTAGTGGGTAAAGCATTTATGGAATCGCTCCTGTGCATTATGGTAAGGGAAGGGAGTAATATAGTATAGAGGAATGTCTTTGGTGCACACAAATTTGGTGTCCCGACGGTCGTCGCCGGTCGGCTTGATAATAACGCTCCAAATTAAATTTACTATGGTCGAGTGTAAAGACGCGTATATTCTGATCCGAGACTATCACCAGTGATATTATCATTAACACAATCATTGGAACTATCATCTTATTTTTTTTTTAAAACAATCCACTGAAGAATAAATTTTATGTCGCGAAGGATTTCAAAGCATTCCTGAAAAGTTTATAACACTTATCTCATCACAACTCATATATGTCCCACTATTGGGCTCGAGCCTCCTCAATAATGACCTGTTCAGATGTGTTGGTATAGGGTTTTGTTTCGAGTTTTCATTCTCTTACATAGATGTTATATGCGTTTTGTATCTCTTAGTCATGTCTTACGATCACCCACGGGTTAAGATAGGGGGTGGTGAATTGTATTCTTACTCCGTAACCACACGGAAAACTATCGATTATAAACTATTGATGACACTACCGAGCCTTGTTTTCACCACATTTGATACTAACTCGTATTCCTTACTTTGTTGAGTTGTTCGATATATTGACTGGCCGTGCAATAGTAGTGGGTTCGTATCCTCTATTTCAACATAAGATCTAGCATACGTTGTTTACATGAACGTCGATTTACATTGACCTAATTTACGAAGCCAGAATATTATTGGAGTGCAGCGCGCTGCCGTGTAATGTGAGTTATTTCAAACGCACACGTCGTAAGTATATCTGATCTTGTGGCTGAACGCGAAGGCGTGTTGTTCAATCTCTATGTAAACTAATACTTTTATAAAACTAACTAGATAAGGGGCCATTCAAAAATTATGTAAGACGTTTAGGGGAGGAAGGGTGTTGACTGAATATTATAACTTCTTACTGTAGGCAGGCGGGGTAGTGAATCTGACATTACGTAAGATATTAAATTAAAAATTACTAATTTTAGTTTTAGTCAAAACTGTGATAGCTTAATAATATTAATGTTATTGCGGTGAGCTAATGATAATTGTAGTAAGAAGATTGTAATAAAAGATATTCACAGAATAAACGGAGGATATTTGATCAATAGGGCGTGTTTTGCCTAACGAGTTATGTATTTATTTATCCAAGCTATCTGTTTCAAATTTATAGATTATGGTGTGGTCATGCTCACTGAAAAGGTCTCTGCTTGCGGTAGCTATGTGGAGCCTCCTATGTGGGGTCTCTCCCTTCCCTCCAATGTGGTTGAGGGGCGTGAGGGCTGCTCTAATAGTTAACTCGTGATCGGGTGCCGCTTGTGGGAGCTGGTCCAGCCATTTATGTGTCTTTTTTGTTTTATAAATATTCTTAGTTTAATTTTGTATTATATACAAAATTTAAAATAATGAATCTTTACTCGAAGGGCATGCCACTGGAGCTGAAACATATCACTGGAGCGTGAAAATATATAATTAAAAAAAAATGACGAGCCCACTGAGTTTCTTATCGGATCTTCTCAGTATGTGGCTGCTTTCCGATCCGGTGGTAGATTAATAAAATTTAATTTAAAAAACAATATTGTAAAATTGACAATATGTAAGTGCCCCTATGGGGCTTATGTATAATAAATGATTTGATTTGATTTTCTTACAAAAATTCTTATTAAGGGGCAGGGAGGAGTAGTTACAATCTTATGGTGTCCTATGGTTGGGGGAAAGCCAAATCACTCTACAAAATTCCTTACGTAATTTATGAACGGCCCTTAGTTAGTTTAGCAAGCTGCATTATCCTTGATTATTTGATTTAATGATATTATTTATAATTGAAAACATACCGTCCTAAGTAGTAATAATATTAATAATACATTTTCAATTTTTGTTATCGCAGCGGTTGTTTTGATAACGTCGACTGCGCAGAATGCTTCAAAGCCGTTGTTACAATATTTTCCTTGATATGCTAATTTAAAAAAAAATATATTGTGGCAGTCGTTATGTAATATATCCTTTCCTGATGGCTACCAGATAAAATAAGACGTCTTTACAATTCAACTGTCAGTTACTGAGACTATTGTATGTCAACAAACAAAATTATTTAATATAATTGATTGAATTAGGCGATACATGGCGGAAATCCATTATTATTATAAAATGGAGGAGAGGAAGGAAGACCTACCTACCACTTTCCCATGGTTAATCAATATACCGTACACCTCAACCTCGAAGCTTTGCGGAAAATTGCAAGTAGAAGTTCTGGAGGCGGTGCTCATCACAGGAGTAAGATTTCCTTATATCCTATTCCACCTTGATCCCATCCCGTATTCCTTCCTCTCTTGAGGTGTACGGTATATTGATTAACCATGAGAAAGTGGTGGGTCTTCCTTCCTCTCCGCCATTTTATAATAAAATTATTTAACTTTATATAAGACTGTAAACTATTAACAAAAGTTTTATCTGAAATAGTAACACTTGACTAGGAATACAACCAACTCTATCTTATTCCTAAAGACGTATAATACGACTAAGACGTCATAAGCAGATATAATAAAACAATAAAAGAGTTGAAGTAAAACGCTATGCCGACTCCCTGATCAACACGTCGCGTAGGTCAATCCTCCTTCCATAATATAGACCAAATATTAGGATATAGAGAGAGAAGTATTCCCCCAACTATTCAATAGGTTTTCTGCCAGTTTTCGCTGATTATAATTTTCTAGATGAAGTAACTATCTTTCTCTATGATTCATTATTATTATTAACTTTACTTTTTTCTTATTCTTTTTAAAAAGAATCCACATTGCACTAAGGAAATAATCTTTGTATTAAGGGAGAATTCACAAACATTTAACGCAGACAAATTACATCCAGGCTCAGAACAACACCTTGTGGAGCACATAAAGTATTGTTTTGCGTAGGAATCGAACCCATATCACTGGTACGGAAGGTCGGTATTTTAACCACTACGCCATTTGTGTAGTCAAATTAAATTATTTTATTTTCACGCTTTTCTTATCCAATTTTCTCTATAATAACCTCACTAGTTGTATAGAATAATTGTATGTAGTTAATTGCGTACAGTGGTCTGATTATCCCGTTGAAAATATATATTATTCATCCAACTCTTATCCCAATTACTAATGTTCGACGCAATATGTATTCTTCATTTTTCAATAAGTATTACAAAAATGTTGGCAATAGTTTCATGATAAGCCGCCTGTCTCACGTCAACCGTCCTTGGAAATGTAATTGCAGACGGCATCAGATGGAGTTCGTTCTTAGTCGTATTTTACGACACCCACCAACAATGTGTGGATTGGTATTCGTAGCCGCCATGGTACAGTAATTAAAAGTATGCATGCTTAAAAAATATAACTATTTTTACCGATATAATCGGGTTGGCATTTGATTGTTCTTTACCGACGCTTCATAGATTTTTCAGCGTTCATAGTCACAGGAGGACAAATGTATTTCACGCACAATAAATACAACAGTTTTATAAATACCTTTTACTTGAAAAATTCGTTGTTATTTGGTTTGCATTTTGTGTGGTGATACCCACGCAAGAAAATTCTTTGTAAACAAATGCTTGTTCTGAGTCGTAGCGTTATTTTTACCTGATAAATAACACTTTTCCGTGTGATGACGGAGTAAGAATACAATTCACCACCCCCTATCTTACCCGTGGGTGATCGTAAGAGACGACTAAGGGATATAACATGCATATAACATCTATGCAAGAGAAGGAAAACTCGAAACAAAACCGTATACCAACACGTTTGAACAGCGTGGTATAGTAGGTCAATTTCTCTCCCATTGTGGAGGAGGCTTAAGCCTAACAGTGGGACATATATGAGCTGAAATGATAATGATGAAATAACACTAAAGAATAAGTCTTTGTATCGTGGAGTATTTTATAAAAACAGGTACAATTTTATGTCCTTAATATAGTTATTTATACTCGTTTCGTTCATGTAGATTTTATCAATCGAATCTGTTTTAAAAGAACCATATATTTATCCGCCATTAAAAGTGGTTTACGTGATATTCCAAATTATATCTAATCTATTTGTCTGCCAAACTACATCAAGATTCGTTTAGTCGTTCAGGCCTATGTGCGTAATTAAGATACAAGCGTGTACATTCAAACTTTTACTTTAATTATAATAGTAATTTTGTAATGTGATATTAGTGTTATCTAGTGATATTTTTATTTATATATATTTTTCAATATTTTTCAAGAATGTAAATATACAAATAATTTAGAAAATCAAAAAGTGCACACCTCATAATTTTTATATTATAAATCATTTACTAATAGTCAATGCCATAAATATAAAAGGAAATAAAAAACTTTGGAAATTTGGTGCCATCCTCGACCCTCGGCTAAACATAGCTGTTCGTTTACGTTAGCTGTATAGGCTGTATGGGATTTGTTTCTTTTGCCTGTCCGAATGGACGAACAAAAAATGAAAACGAACCCAATTTTCATAAGGTATACATACACTAATGACTAAGCAGTTTAGTTTTTTATTAATTGCAATTAAATGACAAAGAATTACCAAGCCATTTTCGGAAGAAAACAGCGCGTTGCGATTATGAAGCATTTAAAATAATAAATATTCTGATACATTAATTTTTACGGTCGTGATCGTGCCAGATCCAGAATATTTTATCCAACGTCCTCGAATATGTTTTTTATCAACTATTTTCTTACTTTAAACAAAATAAGAGGCGTGCAATATAATAATCTGTTTATTTTTTGTTTATGTTTTCCGTCGACATTTTAGTATTACTTCTTAGATGATCAGATGATTTAACACAGTTTATAGCGCTAGTATTTTAAAGAATAGCTAAGTCATAGATAAATACTACACTAGAATAGTGTTGGTATAATCATTTCATCACACGTATTTTAGAGGAAAATAGAAAATAGATTATTCTCTCACTAAAGAATTGTTTCTTTTTTTTTTTTTTTTTTTTTCTTCTAAAGATACTGTTATTCTATAAATTTACTCGTCCGCGTAAGAATGACCATAAGACTTCGGGTTTGAAACCTAAATCGACTGATATTACCTGTTATTTTCACTAACAAAATTGTCTTTAGTATTTATAAAACACGATTATTATTGTCTTTAGTAGTCAATGATATCTACAACTAAAATCCATAGATGGTAAAAAACATGTACCTACTCTTTTACGTCGTAATAAAAAATTGCATACATATGTGAAATAGAATTGAAATATGGGAATGTTGCTCTCTAAGTCTCTAATGATTTTTACAATAAAACGCGTATGTTATGCGTTCCCTTCACTTTCTGGACTATTTACATTTCTCTAAGCCCTTCACCTATAAATATTCAAACGTAATAAGTAAACGTAAAGAAGATAGAGTATATTGTAAATTTGTATTTCAATTTAGCAAATATTGTATTTCTAGAATTCTATGTTTATTGAAAATTACGAATAACGTCCGCTAATTAGTCCAACAAATGACTAATGACGACAAACAAAACAATAAAAAAATACAAAATGGCCGCTTAACACTACACGTACGCGCCAAAGATAATTAAAAAAAGATATAAATATATAATTAAACACTTTTAAAAATCACTGAATTAATTCACAATACACGTTAAAATAAAAGTTATTACATTAATTGTAGACTATTCGCAACAATTAGTACCGCGTTGTACGTTCACCGCGAAGTTTTCACACAAACTAAAATAAGTTCTGAAACATGGTTGCATAATACACAGAAAAGCTCCAGAGTAGGGTGACTATGCATTTATAGAATTTTCATAAACACTCGTAAACATAAAACACACTGCTTTCAATTTAACAAAGCATTACTCATGGACTACAGGATAATTCCTGTTAGTATTAATTATTATCATCATCATTCAACCTTTCGCCGTTGACTGTTGGATGTAAGTCTACTTTACAAATGAAAGCATAATATGTAATCGCCAAGCTTGGCGAGCGGGTTGGCGATCGCATCGTATCGTGTTATCTATGTATCTTCCCAAGAGAGATCTGCTTCCCACTCTCCTGGTGAGACCCTTAATCGATTTTTACGACTCCCATGGACAACTGTATACCTATGGATAAATATATAAAATTAACAATCAGTAAATATCTCCATCCTCCGCGTGGTAACGCAGCTCGCAGTAAGTACACAATACATGACGCTCTTTATTGCTCGCTGGTATCGTAAAAGACGACTATGGTATAAAAATATGAGTAGAATATAGATGTTCTATGCAGGACAGGAGAACTCGAAATAAAATTTTTTTGGAGAGGGCTGATCACCGTGATATAATAGGTCAATTTCTTTCCTATTGTGGAAGAGCCTTGAGCTCAATAATATGACTTTTATAAGCTGATAAAATGATGACGTTGAAATGTTCAAGCAATGTTTATAAGTAATGTGTGTGTATATATGTGTAAGTGTATATTATTTGTCTATGTTATTAGAGTATTTTAACAGCAATTCTTAACTATAGATTTTTGGACGCGTACACTGATACCATTTTTATTCACCGTAATACTTTGTCTAAAGGATCGGTAATAAGTATATTTAAATGATGCCCACATTTGTTGCGTTTGTTATAGAAATATTGTCGTTATATAAACTGTCTTCCGAGAAATATTTCTATGGAAGAACTTATGACCTCTTCAACAAAAGAATACTATTAAAAACACATTTCCCGACTTAATTTTTTTTTAAACATTAACCTTGCATTACTGAAATATTCCTTGTATGACGGAAGACTGAATAAATTCGACAGACACACATTCTTGCAGTCAGTATATTAAAAATTTCAAAAATATTTTATTAAGAAAAATATATTTATCAAAATTTAAAATGATGGTGTTCCTACTTGGACCGGTCGACTGCCAGCGTCTAATTTGGTCCGTGCAAGGCGGCGCGCCTGTTTCAACATCCAAACATTATTGTATGTTATTTACAAATCTTATACGAATCATGTTAATACGCAACATAGTCCAACCTCCAAATTGTACCCCATAACATTCTTCTCTCATTATAGCCCATAGATTTTCCCCTGTTGATAGCCTCTCCACAATGTAAGGGAAGGATTTCTGACTTTTACGCTAGTATTACATATATTATACGCAATAAAACTATTTTTATGAATTTCATCGTGGTTGTATTTGATTTTTTAATTTGATAACGTTTCTAACACTTTAGGGTTCATATTTACAGGTGGACGGAGACTTGCAAACGCCAAAAACACCGTAAAATTAGTTTTATAAATATAAGACAAATTATCCTAAAAAAGAAAATAAAAAAACCTGTCTAGTAATGTTAATATATACCATAATTTAATTTCCTCAGTAAAAACCGACTGAGGGAGAAATAACAGTATTCTCCTATGCGATCATCAACAGACAACATTCTTGCTAAGCAAATACATTATGGTAATATAAACCTTTGTTTAAGCCTGTGTCTAACAAAAAGGATGATATGGTTTCCTAATTTAACTCCCACTGTGGACATAACTCGTACTTACAATAGGTACTATATCGTCTGGTCATCCTTTAGTGACCTTATTGCCATTGACTGCACAGATAGTGTAGCGGTTGAAATACCTACCTACCGTGCATAGTGTCGACTACCACGCAGGACATTACTTACCCACTAACTGTTGTTTTGAGTCTGTGTAATTTGCGTCCGTTAATTATATGTATATACTTATAAAGTCACGCATTCGCAACGACGACGTAAGAGAGCGAGTAGGTATGAAAGAGAGTATTGGTGTAAAGATGCGAAAGAGAATGCTCCGATGGTTCGGACATGTGGAAAGAATGCCGAACGAATGTCTGGTTAAGAAGATATACAATGCGAAAGTGGAAGGATGTAGGTACCGGGGGAGACCGAGACTCACCTACCTAGACCAGATTGGTCACGTACTGAAGGAAGGTGGTGCCTCCGAAACCGGCGAGCGTGTATGAAGCGAATTATGAATGTTGAGGAAGCGAGTGAAGTATGCAAGGATAGAGTTCTCTGGCACTCTGTTCTCTCTGCCTACCCTGCAAGGAATATGGCGTGATGATATGTATGTATGTATAAAGTCACCCGCAATATTTCTTTTTATTGATCTTGGTGGCTAACGAGTAAGCAACACACCGGATAGTAAGTGTTACCGCCGGCAATGGACCTTTGCAATACTATGAGTACAGCTAGGCCGCTGCCTACCAGTGAAAATCCCAAACGCACCCAGAAAGTTGGGCTTCCGGCTCTCTCGCTCATCGAACGAAGCCCAGCAGCACATAGCCACTGTTCAAACGTCGATTTTCCACGAGAGTGTGGCACCTCGGATGGACCGTCCCACAATTGTGGACAGAAAACAATGTGGCCCTACCACTATTAAATACAAATATTATGACAGTGCAGGATTTAAAAAAAATATCGCCACACTTGATAAGCGAGTTGGCTTCACCATAATCACAATGAGGTTTTATAGGCTTCCCTGAAAAGCACTGTTGTCCCTTATTCTAATTAATTAAACCTTATCAGATGCTTACGTGACCCACGTGCAAGTAAGGTGTGGCGATAACTGTATTCTTATCCCCGTCACCAAGACAATTACGACTTGAAAAAAAAACGGTTATCTAATAACTAGTTAGTTGAAATTTAGCATTTAATATGCTTAATTATTTATGAAAACCCGATTACGAAGCGAAAAATCCCACTTGTGACATAATTTTTCGTAATCGAGTTTTATAACTAGTTATTTAGTTAACAATAACTAATCTATTGATCTTGATGATTATTAAGTAGATATATTTTAAAGTAAAATACAGCAAACGGAAACCCTGCCGTGTTATATCATATTGCCACCACGAAAAGTAAGCGTTATCAAGCGGCAAAAGGCAGACTTTAAATCAATGGTAGGCAACCTTTTGGCAGACTAGGGCCGCAAGGTGGAGAAATAAATTAAATGCGGGCCACACTAGTAATATTATTTACACTAGAATATACCGTATATGGTCGATCGCGGTTCGTTCACGTATTTATTTTGATATTTATGACTTATTTACAAAACATTCACGGGCCGCAAAGAAGTCGTTCGTGGGCCGCATGCGCCCCGCGGGCCACTTGTTGCCCACATGCGCTTTAAATCAACCAGGTTATAGAGATGAATTTGCAAAGCCCTGTACCAACAAGTTCCTAAATATTACACAGGGGTCAATAATACGTTTACAAGAACGAGATATGGTGAGCATGTAGTTGGTCATCCAAGCATTAAAAAAGGCATTGCTTTAGGAAGAGTCTACGTCATACATCCTCCTAATCAGAGTGTTCTTACCTTAGAATGTCGTTATATCACATGCGCAGTCCCACTGCATTCTAGCACATAAAACTGTAAATGAAATTGTGAAAGAGCTCATCAAGGCACTTGCCGTGAAAAAGGTTCGCTTGAAAGCCATAATCATTGGAAAAACACTATAAGAGAAGCTTTTATTTTACAATGTCCAGCAAAATTAAAACAGTTATTCATAGTCATATTTTTAATTTATGGGCTCATACCCTGGGTATAATCGCTACCGATATATCAATAACATTCGAACGACTTGAATTTCATATAAAAACATCATTCACATTATCAATTAATAAGTTCCAAGGTCAAACTTTCGGCTTAATAAGGATGGTATACTCCATACGTAGTACAATATATTTATCAGTAGTATACCTACTCATGTATGTTGTACATATCCAACTGCGTGATGGCTTATTGCGAGTTGCTTCCGAAAAAGATTACATTTCACTACCCCATAATATAATATGATCAAAACGTAGCTTAGAGAGAAGCTCTAAAAATCTAATTAAATATTAATATTTCTCATAAATATCTTTACTTTCATAAAATTACCCAAACACGTAGCCAGGAAGGGTTGCTAGATTTTTTACAAAATATACAAGAGGTCTAGCATATAAACTCTATTTTTTGACTAAAATATTATACGGTAAATATAAAAAGTGCTAAGTTTAATTAGTTTTTTTTTAGGGATGATCGCAGTTATTCTAAACCGTGCAAGAAATACAAATAATAGAATAAAATTAGACAGAGTGGGAAAGAAAACTCCTATGATAGTGTGCATATTACTGCAATTTTTTTAATTACCGGTATATTGTCAATAGCTACCACTATTTATTTGATATATAGCCAACTAATAAACCTTATTACCTATCTGTGTAATCTTACTCCGCTTAAACTGTATTGTTATATTTGTTATATTGTAGTAAGTAGATGCACTCCTAAATTATATACAACATTTTAACGTTATGGTGTTATCCTAAATAGTTTTGTTAGTATGTTACGCAATATATAATGCAGATAAATTGCTAGTGTAGTGACTATGGCTTAACAGTAAAATGTATTTTCATGTGACATGACACTGATGATGAACACGATATGGGATAATTTGTATTCCAACTAAGTACTGTTTTATTTAGAAAATTTTATCAGCTTTGGCTGTGTACGTTTTGTTCCTTTTGCCCGTACAAACAGATTAATGAAACAACAAAATTTACGTTTCTCAAATTTCTGTAGAAACAGTTATAGTAACTATTTTTAAGAACATTATTTCAACTATAATTAATATATTATTTATCCAAAATGACTCCCAAAAATCGAAGTGTTTTATGGGATTACTTTGATAAACTAAGTAATTCAAAAGCTCTTTGTCGATTTTGTAATGAAGAATACAGCTTTCAAACAACTACAGCTAATTTAAAAGGTCATTTAAAGAAAAAACATCACCAAGCATTTCTTCAGGTTGTTGAAGCTCAACAACAGGTTAAACAAACTAAGGCTATGAAAGGTACTAATGACGATAAAGAGCAGGTTATATATTTGGTAGCTGAAAACCCAAATTCACCGGTTACTCCAGAAAGAACAGATAAAGCCGTACCTGATATGTTGCAATCGAGAAATTCAAGGCATTCTTTCTTAAAAAGGAATAGAGGAGTTTCTCAAGATGCAGTAGGTATGAAAATATCAATTTCACTATCTATGTAATTACAAAAATAAACAGTTGCCGATATTCTATCAGCAAAAAGCTATTGTTGTTATTTTAAATGAACAACTAGTTTTTGTACGACAATTCTGACCATATTTGAACATTTTGAACTATGTATGACTACCTACATAGAGAAAAGTAATTCCTTTGACTACATATTCCATTTGTGAGAGTGGTAATTGCAATGTATTCCCTCATAGTAAAGCGTAACAAACAGCATTATAGTTGGATGCGAAAGCCGCCAGTTATGCTTCACGCACATATTCTATACAAGGGAACACCTTTTCCGCGCGTATTTATTAGATGACTTTGACTAAACTAAACACATTTAGTTTTAATAAACGGAAGGGTAAATGTTTAGTTTTATTTACAACTTATGGTCAAGAGTTTGCTATCTATCTGTATCCGGTCTTTAGATAAAGAAATACAGATGAAGAATTTAAATCATACAAATTACAATGCACACTAAAGCAAGGCATAATGAATATAAAAGGTTTTCTTGGTTCTTGTATAACACTGAGGATTGATCTGAACTGAATTGGGTTCAATAATCTCTAAAATACGTTCCCATTAAATAATGACATCTGGAATATGGCAGCAGTAAGCCAAATAAGTGCTATTTGTATGTACAATGTGTTGAAGTACATACCTACTTATCACAATGTCTAAATTGTATTTGATACTGAGTTAACATTAGACACTTTGGTACTTACTGATAAATGTTAGGAATGGAATTGTGGTTAAGTTGGGTCCTTTGTTAGGTAAGTGGAACAATAAACTGCTCCCATTAGCTTTATTAAATACCCACTGCACTACCAGTAATAAAATCCATGTTGTGATAGTAAAAATACAATTCATCACCACCCGTCTTGCCCATGGGATTCATAAAAGGTAACTAAGAGAAATGTTTCTTTTAATCCTGAAGATGCCACCCTGCATTGAGGAAGTAATCCTTAGAACAACACTTTGTGGGTCATACAAAGTACTGTCATACGTGGTAATCGAACCCACGGCACGGCAAGGCAAGTCGATATCTTAACCACTATGCCATCTGTGCTGTCAATATAAATAAAATATGCATATGACATCTATGCATTAGAAGGCAACTCAAAGTAAAACTATACCAATCTGAACAGTTGGTAAATTGCTCTCCTATTGCGGACATGATGATGATGTGCTGCCTATAGTCTGTTTATTAGGTGGAGAATAGTTCATTTTGTAATATCCTGCTGTTTACCTCAGATAGCCAGGTGATCTGTAGTTAGACGGCCTGCTAGCACACAAAATGACCTTTAATGACTCCAATTATTCAATATATGTCTCATTTTCTTCTAGGGTACAAACAATATGGAACAAATAGTATCATAATACTTGGTTCTATATTACAAATTGCTACCTTTTTATATATCAAAACATTACATTATTTCATTCACATAATAATTGTAATATTACAGATTTCCAACAAAAAAGATTGATTGCACAGCTCACTAAAGAGAAAATAGCAGTAGCATCTGTGCAAAAGGAATTAATGGAAAAAGAATTGGAAGAGAAGACAATAAAAGTACTATTATTACAAGAGGAAATTGAACACAGAAGGCATATGTATGAATTAGAAAAGCAAGAGATGGATCATAAAAAACAAATGCAGAAGCTTGCACAAGAAGAAATACAACTAAAAATAGAATTATTAAAAAGTGATTTAGCAATGAAAACTACTACAGGTGAAACAATAACGGCCACTATATCTGAATGAAATAATATAGTAATGGGGATTAAAATTTTATTATTCACTTTTGCACTTTTGTAATAGTAAGCAGCGACCTAACTATACCCTTGGTTATAAGCAAAGGTCCACGGGCATCAGTGACACTTACCACCAGGTGTGCTTCTTGCTCGTAATTGGCCTAGGCAATTGAATGGGATATAATTTGATTATAGCTAAACTAGTCAAAGTAGAAGGACAATGTAAATAAATAATATATCTATACCAAGAACTTTGACTAGTTGTGTTGAAGATTTCCTTACTACTTATTGTGAATGAAGGCCCAATTTGGGATGTGCTATGATCTGATGAAGAAGAATAAAGTTAAACATTTTATTACACTAATGGTGTTATTGTTTTGATGATTATGACCGGCCGCCTTCAACCCTCCTTGGGAATGTAATTGTTGACCAAACGGCATCGGGTGGTGTTGGCCTAGGTCGATATAAAGCTCTTAGTCATCTTTCACGACATCCATGAGCAAAGTAAGGGTTGTAATTAGGGTTGCCACCCGTACTTTATTATAAAGTATTGTACGTTATTTCAGATAATTGTACTCTATAATAATGACTATACTCTCTAATATGAGAACAATAAAGTATACGAAAATAATTTATTTTGTATGATATGAATTCTTTGGGACTCTGTAAAGTTTAGTCGTCGGTATTTTTATCATTAACGAAATTAACAGCTACTCGCCAGCACCACATCACTTAAGCACTCGTTTTTAATAATTTCTGAACGCAATTTAATCTCAAATGTCAATTTTTTGGTGTTTTGTGCAAAAAGGTTTGAGTGTACTAAGAATACGATTTAAAGTTTTATAGATTTATGGCATGGTAAATCATGGACAAGAATACTCCTCATCAGTGGCGTAGCTAAGGGGGGGCGGCGGGGGCGGTCCGCACCGGGTGTCACCCACTGTGGGGTGACACCCGACCGTGAATATCAGGTCTATAACTTCCACCTATAAAAAACCGTAAAACTGTGGCAGTTTGCATAACCGCCACTAATAAAATAATTTATATATAAATTATGTAGATGCCTACTTTCAGTGTACACACTGTTATTCAATCGTCGATTCCCCCAATCCACGCTTCACACATAACTGTCGCTAGTAAGGAGTCAGGGGATTCCCTGGATTGCAGAGATATAGAGATTGCTCATCACCTGTGGGCTTGGGGAATTTCTTTTATTTCCGACCGCATTCATTTCCACATTTCTTTTTCTTTTGTGACCCGTGTATTTAATGCAAAGTAATTGTTATTAAGTTATTATAAACCATAATTTTGGTATAAAACAGGGTTTCAAAAGAGATAATATTGCCGATTCTTAAACAAAACGGGATAATTGATTGAAGTATTTTTTAACTCCCTTAGTATTTAGTAGCCTAGATAAGCTCATTTGAAAAAAACTTAAATCCCTTTAGAAAACATATTTTAATTATTTTTCTACACGTTTTACGACATTCCTTTAGCTAATAATTTTGAACAATTGGTCATATTTCGGTGTATCGTACCATTATTATACATTACTTTTCTTAAAATTTAGGATCTATTCCGATCTAATGGCATCTCTCTCTGGGGGGCATAGTCCGGAGCGTGCTCGTTCGCGTCCCCTGCCAGTCTAATTAGACTGCTAATCCGGCTCGATATGCGTACCGCAATGCGGGTTAGGGCGTCCCCCGGAGGCGACGCGTACCGACACGTCCCCGTCGGTACGAACTTCGGCAGATGCGGCGATGGGGGCCGCCACCCATCACGCCTTGCCCAGTCAGGCGAGTCGAGGAGAGCAGAGTGCCGGGTGGGCACGTGGAATGTAAGATGTTGTGTGGAAGGTAAGTTGCACGAGCTGATATCCATCATGGCGAACAAACAGCTAGACGTGCTCTGTGTAACAGAGACCAAGCGAAGGGGCAGCGACGCCTGCGATCTTCCTGGTGGCGGGATGGCTCTGTGGTCTGGTGTACCACAGAACGATCGAGCCAGCATGGGGGTAGGAGTACCGTTGTCCTCTCGCTTGGCCTCAGGTGTGAAGGATTACGGAATGTATGATCCCAGACTTCTTTGGGTCCGTATAAAACTTGGTGTCACCAAGGTATTCGTGGTTGTAGCATATGCTCCCGTAGGATCCTCGGTGGCATCAGACCTAGAGAAGTTTTGGGATAATGTTAGGGAAGTTCTGGATATGGCAGAAACCAGTGAACGCGTGATTGTATGCGGAGATTTGAACGGATGATGGGACCAAGCGTCCCGACTATGAGGACGTACTTGGTCCATTTGGTGATAAGAGAGTGAACGACGCAGGTAGGCTCATAGCGGATGTATGCATGGAGAGAAACCTTATTGTGTCAAACACATTTTTCCAACATAAGGACATCCATATGTATACATGGAGAAGGAATGAACAGAAAAGTATAATAGATTTAATTTTGGTAGACAGTCGCCTCCGAAGCAAAATATTGGACGCAAGAGCCTACAGGGGCCCCACAGTCGATACGGACCACTATCTCGTTATTGCGAGATTTAGTGGTCTGTTCAGAAAGTGGAGGCACTGGCGAGAGCGTGTCCACTTCGGAGGGCTTGAAAGAATAAAGGTTGAAAGGTTGCAAGAAGAGTGTAAGAGAAAAGTATGCAGAGGGTGTTCGAGAGTGGTTGACGATGGCAAGCCAGCCGCAATCGGACATTGAAGAATGCTGGAGAGTATTAAAAGAGAGTATGGTAGATACAGCAAAAGAAGTATGTGGAAGTTCAAAGAAGCATAGAAAAATAAATGGTGATGCATGGTGGGATGCGGAAGTGGCAGCTTCCGTAGAGCAAAAGAAGAAAGCGTGGCTGGACTATGTCTCTTCTTTGAATCTGAATGACAGTATGACTGAACAGAAGAAAGAAATATATCGGCAATGTAAGAATGACACCATTTTTTTTTATTTTTTTATTGGTGGGCTATGGGTGCGTCTCGCCCCACCAAATCGGTCCGGGGTGACGGGGAAGGCGGCGCGTGACCCCATAGACCCACCGTAAAATCCTCTCTCTTCGCCGTGCGAGCGGACCACCGGTACCCGATAATGTAAGAATGACACCAAGGCCTTAGTGAAAGAGAAACGTGATAAAGCAAGTATGAGTGCAGAAGATAGGCTGACTAAAAAATTCGAGGGTAACACCAAACTCTTTTGGAGGGAGGTGAAGAAGTCTCGGGGTGGTTGGTCAGCCTTCAGCATGAATAAAATAAAGTCTAAAGGTGGAGACATTCTTACACAAACACAAGACGTGTTAAGCCGATGGAGTGAATATTTTGGCGATATGTATGCGGATGCTACGGTTGGCGCCGGTGTCACATGTGGTTTAGTAGATCAACATTCGACAACGGCGTCCTCCGACGGCATCAGTATGGATGAAGTTGAATGGGCGATAAGGAGTTTGAAAAATGGTAGGCAGCGGGCATTGCTATGATGTCTGCCGAAATGATCAAGCTTGGTGGCTCCTGTGTCTGGGAGGCGTTCCTGTTGCTCCTCAATTTATGTTGGAGCTAGGGAATGGTTCCCGGGGACTGGAATAGCGCAGTCATCGTGCCTTTGTTTAAAACCAAGGGTTCACGTTATGACTGCGCAAATTACAGAGCCATAAGCTTGACCAGTTTGGCAGCAAAAGTGTATGGTAAAATTATTGAAAGGAGAATGAGGATGGTGTCCGATGGTTTACTGTGTGAGACACAAGGAGGTTTCAGGAGTGGAAGGGGATGCATGGATCAAGTGTACTCTCTGCGCAACATTGTGGAGAAGCATCTGGCTCTAGGTCAGAGGGTTTTCTGCAGTTTTGTGGATCTGGAGAGAGCATTTGACACAGTTGTACGAAAGGAACTTTGGGACATTTTACCGGAGTATGGTATTAACAGTAAACTGCTACGGGCTGTGCAGTCCAGTTACATGGGCTGTAGAGCCTGTGTGCGGCTGGATGATAGAATGTCGCCTTGGTTTGACGTCAATATCGGCGTTAAGCAGGGGTGCGTTCTGTCAGCCAGGCTGTTTATCATATATCTGGATAAATGTCTCCAAAGGTTGAACGATATGAATGTGGGAGTCCAGATGGGCGACTCAGCGGTCACTGCTCTGCTATATGCAGATGATGCACTCCCGCTGGCACAGTCAGCGCCTGACCTGCAGACCCTAGTCGACACAATGACAGATTGTAAGAAAAGGGGTCTACGCGTGAATGTGAGCAAAACCAAAATAATGGTCTTTGAAAGAGACGAAGCCAGAACAGATGTAAGAGTAACAATAGGTAATGATATACTAGAGCAAGTGGATGAATTTGTTTATCTTGGATGTGGATATAGCCGAGATGGAAGGTACACCACTGATATAGAGCGAAGAGTGAATGCGGGAAATAGAGTGAACGGAGCGTTGGAGCAACTTCTCGACAGCCACCATCTCAGCCAGAATGCACGTGTAGCAATACATAACGCAGTGCTTGTCCCAACATTACTGTATGGAAGCGAGAGTTGGGTATGCAGAAAAGAGTATGAAAATAAAATTAATGCGGTCGAAATGCGATCTCTGCAGAAAATCTGTGGAGTTAGGCTGACCGACCGCATTCGTAAAGACGACGTAAGAGAGCGAGTAGGTATGAAAGAGAGTATTGGTGTAAAGATGCGAAAGGGAATGCTCCGATGGTTCGGACATGTGGAAAGAATGCCGAACGAACGTCTGGTTAAGAAGATACACAATGCGAAAGTGGAAGGATGTAGGTACCGAGGGAGACCGAGACTAACCTACCTAAACCAGATCGGTCATGTACTGAAGGAAGGTGGAGTCAAGAGTCTCCGAAACCGGCGAGCATGTATGAGGAGAATTATGAATGTTGAGGAAGCGAGTGAAGTATGCAAAGATAGAGTTCTCTGGCACTCTGTTCTCTCTGCCTACCCTGCAAGGGATATGGCGTGATGATATGTATGTGTATGTATGTATTCCGATCTAATACTAAAATTTAATAAATGGTATTTATTTTTAATAATGAATAGAAATATATGTTAAAAGACTAAAATCAAATAGTACCATATTAGTATTAGATTTTGATATTCGATTGGAATACTTAAAATTTAGATGTTCAAAGATGTGCGGACCGTGGAGGCCTTAAGGCGAGGCTGATGCAGTGGTTAGAACGGCGGCACGGGGTGCTCTCCTTGGGACTGGTTTTGATGGGGCATGGATGCTTCGCCAAATACGTGCACACGGTCGACAGGAGGGAGAGTACACCGTCCTGCCACCACTGCGATTGCGACGAGGATACGGCGCAGCATACGCTCGAGGCTTGTGCCGCCTGGGCAGAGCAACGTCGTGAACTCGTCGTAATCATCGGTGCCGACCTGACACTGCCGATCATCGCCAGGGCGACGCTCGACAGCGTCAGGAACTGGGACGCGGTCGCAGCCTTCTGCGAGGCAGTAGTCTCGCGGAAGGAGGCGGTGGAGCGCGTGCGCGAGGAGCGTCTCCTCGACGACGCGAGCCGCCGCCTGCGACTGGGGCGGCGTAGGCGCGATTACCTGCGGCTGATGCTGCCCTAGCCGAGGCCACGGGTGACTGGACCGGGGAAGTCCTCCCCGAGGGGGGAGGGACGTCGCTCAAGGAGAGGATACCCCTCATGGGGTATTCCGTCGGGCCCGCCACTGACGACAAGTTCACGCTACCCGATGGCCGGATCAACGACGATGGCGAGGTTCACAGGTGGGTTACGGGTGTGCGTGCTTACGTGCCCTTTGTCGCCCCGGACGGAGTGGTGCGAGCAGTGCGCCGATCGTAGCCCATCCCTCAAAAAAAGGGGGTGATATCACCCCCTTTTTTTTCTTTGTTGAGCTATATTTTTAGGTGACACTCAATTTTTTTATATATATATAAAAAAAATGAGTGTCACCTAAAAATAGGGGTGTCATCTAAGAAATAGCGGTGTCACCTAAAAGTAGGGGTGACACCTAAAAAAGGGTGTCACCTGCAATATCCGCCCCGGGTGCCACCCATGCTAGCTACGCCACTGCTCCTCATAAACCTTCAAACACAACTTCGATAGTGAAACGGGGCAAATAGATAGTGAATATGTTACACCGAAAAAATATTTAAAAAAATGAAACAAAACAAAAAATAAACTATTGCAGAAGTATAAAAATCAGTGGGAAATCAAATTGAAAAAAATTGGTTAATTAATGATCCACAAAACGAATATAAAGGCAAGCTGCAAAAAGCAATAAAAATATGACTTTAAACATAATAATAAATATAAATAAATTGTACTTTATTTTGATACTGTATAGGTACTTTTTTTTTCTTACCCATAATAACCAATGTACCTACTTTATTTGCAAAGAAAAAAGGTGGCAACCCTGGTTGTAGTATTCGTAGCCGCTAACACAGCAATGATGATTACCTACCATTCTGTAATAATGCGTGTCATATGAAATAAAATTGTTATCATTTACTCTCATAAATGAAAGAAAAAATAAATAATTTTTTCCTCATGCTAAGGCTGCACCTGCGTGTATCGTCCCGAAGTAATGTGTGCCGAAGCTTCGTACGTTTTGTACACTAGAATGTTATCGCGATAACACTGTGGTCATATTAGCGACTTTGGTATTTTACACGAAGTATCGTGCAATAATTAAAGATGGCCGAAATAATTTTCATGCATTTAACTATGGGTGACAAATTGCATTGCTTTTACAGCTATATTATGCTAATAATTACATAATGACTTTTTGAATCCCTTCATAGGTTCAACTTCATAATGGTGTAAATATTCTAACACCGATTTCATCGCTCCACTCCATATTTATTGATTAACTGGAGATCTTAGAACACGTCTAAACACATCGAAAATTGCCGCCGAAACTGGCGCGCTAAAGCCCTTTGACTTATCGCCACCCTTTTTTTTTTTTTTATTATTTTTTTATTTTTTTATTGGTGGGCTATGGATGCGTCTCGCCCCGCCGAATCGGTCCGGGGTGACGGAAAGGCGGCGCGTGACCCCATAGACCCACCGTAAAACCTTCTCTCTTCGCCGTGCGAGCGGGCCACCGGTACCCGATTTTTGACTTCGGTGGCCCTGACTTATCGCCACCCTAGCGTTAACACACACGAAACCTGAATGTTCGTGACCATAGCCAATAATAACTGATCACATCTGCGTATATCGTCTTATTGCACGAAGCTTCGTAACGATACACGCAGATGCGGCCCTAGCATCACAGGTAGATGTACGCCTATAGCTTCATTAAAATTACTTATTAACAGATGAGCTGACAGATGTTTAAGCATTCATTAAGTAATTAAGGATCCACATACTAAATGAAATATTCTTATGATGTATCAACTAGAAACCATTCCTAATCATTCTAGTCTTGAGCGCTCTGTTATATGTATGAATATTAAATAAAAACTTTTGGTTTTTAATAATAAAGTTTTGTATACCTATATATCTTAGAATAAAAACACATAGAAACCTATGCACGCGCAAAATGTGTGCCATTAAATTGGTGGCGAAAATGTCACCCTACGCCGGCTCGTTCCGTAGTATCAGTTAGGGATGTGAGGTTACTGAAAAAAAATCGATTAAATAAAAATCGATTTTTTTTAATTTAATATTAATCGATTATCCAAAAATCGATTATAATCAAAATAAATAATCGATTTTTACGAAAAAATCGATTTTTTTCTATTATTTAAAAATGTATATACTTTTCATATTCCAATAATAAACCTAAGAGATTCATATTAACAATTTATCAGATTAAAATCAAATAAAATTATATGAATAAAAAATCAACCAATTCAAATATAAAATTCATCAAAGCTAATATTACTTTAAATTTTCAAGGTAAGGAATAAGGAAACCAAATGTAATTATGGACACATTTTTTTTTATTATCATAAAAATGAAATGATGAGCATCCTAACAAAATAACAACCTTATTGTCTCAAAAACTAAAATATAAATCACAACAAAAAAATGCCATAAATGTCCAGTACTATTTTACATTTAGGCCTACGTCTAGCAGTGGACGACAATAGCCTGACATGATGATGATTTTTTTTAGGGAGGCATAGTCCGGAGCGTGTAGGTGGGCATAGTCCGGAACGTGCACATCGCGTCCCCTGCCAGTCTAGTCAGACTTCAATCCGGCTCATATGCGTACCGCAGTGCGGGTTAGGGTGTCCCCCGGAGGCGACGCGTACCGACAATAGATTTAATTTTAGTAGACAGTCGCCTCCGAAGCAAAATATTGGACGCCTACAGAGGCCCCACAGTCGATACGGACCACTATCTCGTTATTGCGAGATTTAGTGGTCTGTTCAGAAAGTGGAGGCACTGCCGAAAGCATGTCCACTTCGGAGGGCTTGAAAGAATAAAGATTGAAAGTTTGTAAGAAGATTGTGTAAGAGAAAAGTATTCAGAGGGTGTCCGAGAACGGCTGACGATGGCAAGCCAGCCGCAATTGGACATTGAAGAATGCTGGAGAATATTGAAAGAGAGTATGGTAGATACAGCGAAAGAAGTATGTGGAAGCTCAAAGAACCATAGAAAAAACAAATGGTGATGCTTGGTGGGATGAGGAAGAGGCAGCTTCCGTAGAGCAAAAGAAAAAAGTGTGGCTGGACTATGTCTCTTCTTTGAATCTGAATGACAGTATGGCTGAACAGAAGAAAGTAATATATCGGCAATGTAAGAATGACACCAAGGCCTTAGTGAAAGAGAAACGTGATAGAACAAATATGAGTGCAGAAGATAGGCTGGCTAATAACTTCGAGGGTAACACCAAACTCTTTTGGAGAGAGGTGAAGAGGTCTCGGGGTGGTTGGTCAGCCTTCAGAATGAATAAAATAAGATCTAAAGGTAAGACATTCTTACACAAATACAAGACATGTTAAGCCGATGGAGTGAATATTTTGGCGACATGTATGCGGATACTGGGGTTGGTGCCGGTGTTGCAACCCGAGTATCCGTGGTCTAGTAGATCAACATTCGGCACCGGCGTCCTCCGATGGCATCAGTATAGATGAAGTTGAATGGGCGATAAGAAGTTTGAAAAATGGTAAGGCAGCGGGCATTGATATGGTGTCTGCCGAGATGTTCAAGCTTGGCGGCACCTGTGTCTGGGTGGCGTTCCTGTTGTTCCTCAATTTATGTTGGAGCTCGGGAATGGTTCCCAGGGACGGGAATAGCGCAGTCATCGTGCCTTTGTTTAAAAACAAGGGTTCACGTTATGACTGCGCAAACTATAGAGCCATAAGCTTGACCAGTTTGGCAGTAAAAGTGTATGCTAGAATTATTGAAAGGAGAATGAGGATGGAGTCCGATGGTTTACTGCGTGAGGCACAAGAAGGTTTCAGGAGTGAAAGGGGATGCATGGATTAAGTGTTCTCTCTGCGCATCATTGTGGAGAAGCATCTGGCTCTAGGTCAGGGAGTTTTCTGCAGTTTTGTGGATCTGGAGAGAATATTTGACACGGTTGCACGAAAGGAACTTTGGGACATTTTACCGGAGTATGATATTAACGGTAAACTGCTGCAGGCTGTGCAGTCCAGTTACATGGGATGTAGAGCTTGTGTGCGGCTGGATGATGCAATGTCGCCTTGGTTTGACGTCAATATCGGTGTTAAGCAGGGGTGCGTTCTATCAGCCAGGCTGTTTATCATATATCTGGATAAATGTCTCCAAAGGTTGAACGATATGAATGTGGGAGTCCAGATGGGCGACTCAGTGGTCAGTGCTCTGCTCTATACAGATGATGCAGTCCTGCTGGCACAGTCAGTGACTGTCCTGCAGACCCTAGTCGACACAATTACAGTAGATTGTAAGAAAAGGGGTCTACGCATGAATGTGAGTAAAACCAAAATAATGGTCTTCGAAAGAGATGAAGGCAGAACAGATGTAAGAGTAACAATAGGTAATGATGTACTAGAACAAGTGGATGATTTTGTATATCTTGGATGTGAATTTAGCCGAGATGGAAAGTACACCACTGATATAGAATAACTTGCTTGTCCCAACATTACTATGGAAGCGAGAGTTGGGTATGCAGAAAAAAGTATTAAAGTAAAATTAATGCGCAATGCGATCTCTACGGAAAATCTGTGGCTGTGTTAGGCTGATCGATGGCATTCGTAACGACGACGTAAGAGAGCGAGTAGGTATGAAAGAGAATATTGGTGTAAAGATGCGAAAGGAAATGCTCCGATGGTTCGGGCATGTGGAAAGAACGTCGAACGAACGTCTGGTTAAGAAGATATACAATGCGAAAGTGGAAGGATGTAGATACAGGGTGAAACCGAGACTAACCTACCTTTTTTTTTTTTGTGGTGGGCTATGGACGTCGCACCCTGCCAAATCGGTTCGGGGTGACAGAAGAGGCGGCGCGCAACCCCATTGACCCACCCTGCAAGCACCTCTTTTTCGCCGTGCGAGCGGGCCACCGGTACCCGATCTTTGTCTTCGGTGGCCCGCTCGGCGGTATGCCCTCTCGGACTCCTCTCCTGTCGACGCCCCGACAGCTTTCGCCGTCGAGGCGTCATCCTCACGCGGTGGCCTCACGTCGGGTGACCGGACAATTCCCCGGTCCGATCACCCGAAGCCTCGGTTAGGGCGGCATCAGGCGCAGGTACTCGCGCTTGCGCCGCCCCAGCCGCAGGCGGTGGCCCGGGTCACGGGAATCCTCCCGGGCCCGTTCCGCCGCCTCCTTCTGCGAGATGACAGCCTCGCGTCAGGTCGGCACCGATGACAGCGACGAGGTCACGGCGCTGCCCGTCCCAGCCCGAACATACCTCGAGCGTATGTTGCGCCGTGTCCTCGTCGCTACTGCAATGGTGGCAGGACGGAGTCCACTCCCTCCGCACGACTGCGTGCACGTACTTGCCGAAGCAACTATGCCCCGACGAGACCTGCACCAACCGGAAAGCGAGGACTCCGTGCCGCCGCTCCATCCACTCCATCAGTACGGGCCGGAGGGCCTCAACGGTAACGACACCGTGTCTAGGCCTCTCCAGCCGCATTTTTTAAAAATCGATTAATATTAGTAGAAAAATCGATTTTTAGAAGAAAAAAAATCGATTGAAATAAAAATCGATTATTTTTTAACATCCCTAGTATCAGTCATCGTGTTTCATTTTATAGTAGTATACTACGTGTAATCGCTTGCCCACTAGCAGGATTTTTGGCCTCACTTTTTTAAACACTTAAAGTACCGAACTATCCTATGTGTTTTTGTTCTAAGCCTATGTATATTGATTATTATATGATGAACTTTCCTCTTTTGAAATAAAACAATTTTTACAAATGCTGTCGCGTTTGTATTTTTAATTACCCGGCGTTTCGAAACTTAACTTAAAACTCGAAGATCACAATGATTCATGACCGTGGAGTGGAACTTTTAATAATCGTAAATGAAATTATGTTATTCTAGAGATATCGTGGCTAACTCGAATACTAGTTCAAGAGCTAACTGGAAGACTTGCATTACTAGATTTAGACCATGAGCGGTCCGAACCATACAAAAAGAGATCTCGAACTCAAATCGATAAAGTTATATATTAAAATATAATTTTGTATAGGATAATAAAACCATCCTACACCATCCATCCTCATTTAATTTATCGCCGTCCGTTCCAATCATCTCATGCTTTGCTATCTGTCCCCATTCACCTCATCCACTCCCATCACAGCCACACTTAACTGTTATCACTCATATCATACCCACCCGTCACCACTCATGGGAATGAAGGGTGGGGATCCTTTCCCACTCATCGCCGTTCATCCTAATCAACCATTCTATCATCATCTCATCCCATCCCATCTATCTCATCTATCTGTCCATCCATTCATACATAAGTTGGTTGTCTCGCATCATAACCTGCACACGTCAGCTGTATACAGTATTATAGACCACGAAGTATAGATACAAGGAGTCCGAACGTAATGTTGAACGAATAGTCTCAATTTAGGGGACAGAATTTTTGCCGGTAGAGCGCGCCACTTTTCAAGAAGTACTCGTTTAAATCCTTACGCGGGAAGGTTTATTGCTATTGACAGCTCTGGAATGTTTTGTTGCCATTGACAGCTCTGGAATTTTATATTTAAACTAGCTTTTGCCCGCGACTTCGTCCACGCAGAAGTCATCTCTGACAGAGTTAAATAGAAAAAGCAATGCAAGTAGGGGTGTGCGAATAATTCGAACTTACGAATTATTCGTTCCGAATCGAATATTAATATTCGATTCGAAACTCGAATCGAATAATTCGAAATTTCGAATTATTCGAAAGTTCCCGAATAATTCGAAAAATTTCGAATAATTCGAAAAATTTCGAATTATTCGAATAATTTCGAATTATTCGAAAAATTTCGAATTATTCGAATAATTTCGATTTTTTCCGAATTATAATATTCGCAAATTTTTATTGTATTTTAAATTCGGAGTTTGTTATGTTCGATATTCAAATATGACATTCAAATTGTGGGAACAATAGAAAATCCAATGATATTTCGATAATTCGCAAATTGTTCAAATTATTCGAGATTTTTAGAAATTTTTCGAATTATTCGAAATTTTTCGAATTATTCGATTTTTTCGAATTATTCGTCGAATTTCGAATAATTCGAAAAATTTCGAATTATTCGAATAATTTCGATTTTTTCCGAATTATAATATTCGCAAATTTTTATTGTATTTTAAATTCGGAGTTTGTTATGTTCGATATTCAAATATGACATTCAAATTGTGGGAACAATAGAAAATCCAATGATATTTCGATAATTCGCAAATTGTGTCATTGAAATTTTTCGAATTATTCGAAATTTTTCGAATTATTCGATTTTTTCGAATTATTCGTCGAATTTCGAATAATTCGAATTATTCGATTCGAATTTCGAATCGAATATTAATATTCGATTCGATTCGAACGATATTCGCACACCCCTAAATGCAAGGTGTTGAAGGTTTGTCGCTAGGACGATAATCAACAGCGTCAGAAACTGGGATGCGGTCGCCGCCTTCTGCGAGTTAGTTGTCTAACGGAATTAGGCAATATGGTGGGTCCAAGAGAAAATAGTCTGGGTTGACACGCTCTACCGTCGGTGCTTTGGGCGGCGCAAGCGTAAGTACCTGTATTGAGGTTCACTGCATGAGGGCTTCGACTCGAGATGATACCCGGTTGCAGTGGCCCGCCCGCACAACGTAGATGTACGTGTACGGCGCGCGTGTGTCTATATACCATAGCCGGTCACTAAAGAAGGTGAGTTGGTTTGCAGACCTAATTTACACCCCCAGAGGGTGAAAATCAACAAATGCTGAAACACTTGTTTATTTATTTTTACTGAAGATAATTTGTACGTAATTTGAAAAGAATCGACAGAGATTTTTTCTCCGAACATTTTTTAAATTGACATAACTTTTTTATTTATAAACCAATTTACATAAAATAAAGCCTAAATGTTAAGTGAAGCTTACCATAATATATTAGTGAAACCGCGTCTAAATCGGATAAGCCGTTTCTGAGATTAGCGTGCACAAACACACAGACAAACAGATAAGAGACAAAAATTTTAAAAATCATTGCTTTGGGTTCTGTTAGTGTTGATAAAGGTCCCAGTAATATTTTTTCTCATATATCTTCCATGTACAGACAGCGATCCGTTACATTTTTATTATATGTACAGATTGATTAAATTCAACATTCGCAAGCCAACGCGCATTTACGTGTAATAATAATAATAGCATCGGTATAGTTCGCGTCATATAACAAGAACGCTGGAAGAAAGTATAGGGGGCGGTGTTTGCGCATGGATACATTCGCGCACAAAAGTACTAAGTAGTCTTTCGCTTGCGGTTTTATATATGTTATTGGTTGGATCATTAAAAAATATATTAGATAGAATAAATAAAACATTTTTAATTCGGTGTAGAACGTTTAAATCAGTGCAAAAATATAAGTAAATATAAATTGAAGTAATGGGAAAACTCGTTTTATCAGGTCGTCGTGGGTGATGTGGTATTTGGTAACCAGATGAGGACGCGGTGTTGGTGCTAGAGGTGGCCATTTCATCATCATCAATCACTTGACCCTTCACTACCATCAGAGTCAGAATCATCATCCCCTAGACAAATAATGAATGTTTCTGTCATCATGTCGACCACATGATCGCTTTTACAGTAATCGGCCTCTATTTCTTTTACTTTGGTGCATAATTTTCCCTATTCTGTTGCCCCAATTAAATTTATTTTTTCATTAACTTAGTTATCTCTGTAAGGTTCCAATTAGCATTTTCGCTGACAAAGGGATATCCCTTTATTTGGGACCAGGCCATTTCGATAGGATTTAGGTCCGAGTGATATGGTAGCAAACGTAGTACAAAATGGCCTGCGTCGTTTAATATGGCATCCCGGTTATGTTTTTTAAATTGCACTTTGTTTTTTTTTATTAAGTTGTACAACTCCGGCTTTAGTATGGATTCATCGTATTCAATTCCTTTTTGGCCAAGCCATAATTGCATATCTGCTTTCTTTGTATTGGATGTTGGTGCAGCATCAAGTTGTGTATTTGTGGTACGATGCATTGTCGACTACCGCGACTGAATTAGGCAGTAAATTCAGTAAATTAATTCTTTTTCACTAACGTTGAAATTGTGGATAATTCTTTTTATAACACCCTGGTCAAAGCTGTCCATGTCTGTTATTGGTTTTTGTTTGACTCTTTTATTTTTGCCGGGAGTTCGGAAGACAGTAAGAAATTCTGAATCTTTTACAATTCGTCTCACTGTAGACTCGGAACATTTTGTGGCCTCTGCGGTCCGCTTCATACATTGTTTTAAATTATCTACCGATACATTATCAGCCTCTTGCTTCATAAAACAATATACGCCATAAATCATTTTTCTAACTTCTCTATGTAAAACCATTTCGTAATTAACAATTTTTGTGCGCGATAGTATTTTGTGAACGAATGTAACGTGTAGACAGAGCGGCAAGCAAAAGTCAACTGACGATCCAATAGCGCACCTGCAAAAATGTGACGCAGGAGCAGCCCGCCCCGCACCACACTTCATACCACCAAATAGACCGATAAATCGTCTAATGCGCAGCTCGACCCCTAGCGTTCTTTTTACGTGACGCGAACTATACGTCCTAAATTCTAGCGCAGCCAGTGGCGGAAAAGAGAACTAAGATCTGGGTTTACTATTGTGTACAAGAATACTATGGAAAAGCTTATACCTTTCGGATTCCTCGTATCTATACTTCGTGGTATAGACACATCACACACACACACACAAAACTACTAAATAACATAAGTTCGGAATGGGAACCCTAATTAGAGATAATCTCGAAAAAAAAAACGAGAATTGACTTCCGTATATGAAAGACTCATTGAGAACGAACCAATCCCGTTTGTTTAAAGTTCGAATTCGAGAGTTTGTAATTCTGCTTAGAATAACAACATTTACATACCGAACTTAAAAAAAAAACGCTTTCGGTGGCCCGCTGAATTGTAATATTCAAATTTTCGTTGGCTATGTTGGTCGAAACAGCTATCTTGATGTTAATTTGATTACCGCTGCACACGTATAAAAGTTTTCGTAGTGATAATTAAATATTTACACTCTAACATAATCACATATAATCCTGGTGTCTTGTCCTTTAAAACACAGACAAGGTATATGTATACAACCAATCCATTTCAAAAAATATTGAGAATCGAATAAAAAAGGCAATTAAAATAAACAAATTTTAATTTATTGATATAATAACTAAAAAAAATATTTTACACAATACATTATAATTAGTATTATACCACTAAGAATAATTATTTTTCATTAAACATATTAAAGACGCGGACTAGCAAATAAATGTTAACTAAGACATAGGGTACCAATCGTTTTTAAGTGTCAAAGGAATACATCAGGGACACAAGAGCTCACAAAACAAATTCGAGGATTTTGTGTATGTATTTCGGATACAATTAGGCTTTTTTAAATCCCTGACATTCATTAGATCGGTTGTATCCCCCCGATTTTTTAAGTATATTTATAGTTTATAGGTTAAAATATGGCAGTCCATTCCAATAATACGATGTATAAGTGAGAAAAATTGGTCTGAATAGACAAAGAACCGAACATGAGCCATCAATACTATCCAATAAATATACATATATACCATACAACGCTATTATTATAGTTATCGTACATTGATCTGAAAAGAAGCCGTTACAGTAGAAAACAATTGTTTATTATTATTTAAAAAAGAGTCTTATCCTAGGCGTAAAACTAGCAGACCAGAGCTAATCAGATTACATTCTATTTACTTGTCCAACATTGGCTGTATGTGGTTGTTACCTTTGACTGGGGGCGTAAAGCCCGCCAAAAAACGCTTGCGACCATATTGCTAGTTGGACAAATAATTTCCCATAATGCGAAGTTACTTACGTATAGACAAATAGATGCGTGAACATGAATATTAAATATTCTCAAAACGTGTTTTAATCAACATAATAATGCACACATCAAATAATTACATTGTGGGATTACAGAACGGCGGAGCAGCTTCGTTTGATATGCCATTTATTTATAAAATACATACGTCTCTTGTCTTTAATGTCACTATTGATTTTTTTTTTGTATAATCAGTTTTATATTTTTATCCGCCTTTGTGCAATTTAAATATTATGATAATTGAGCACGATAAACTATATAAAATGAAAATGTTTAATTGTGTCAATGGATACATACTCGAAAGCGTACATTATTAGCTCCATAGCTCTCAACCGTCACCGTCCTCGTCTGCCTAATACAAACATCTATATTATAACCTATCTAAGACAAAAAGGCTTAATATAAACAACAAAAAAAAAAAAGATACAATAGCGCAACAACCATCCATCGATTGTATAATTAAAAAAAAGCCGACAAACAATAATTATAAAATATTTTGTGCTTAAATTCCCAACAAATACTGCAACAAAAACGTATAAGAACTAGTGTTACCCACAAATAAATGTTGGCATCAAATTTTTGCAGTTTAGCAACACAGAATGTTCGAGTTACAAATGCCTATGTATTTAATAAATGTATATTTATACTTACGTATCTAAAGCTAGCTTAGTCTAGTAAAATGAACTTATAGGACGACCCGATCTTGTTTCGTCCAATGTAAAATGTGTTATGTTCCAAGGGATTATAGAACATATTTATTTGTGTGTGAATACATAATCTCGCACAAAATTTTAATTATGGTAACCTTTACATGACGTTAAAAACGCTACCGTTCTTAGTTTTTTAATTTAATTGTATGATTCAAACACTTCCATCAAATGTTGAAAGACGGACTAAGTACTAATATGAGAGTTAAGACATGTTTAGCTTACATTATTATAATAAAAACAATGAATTAATGCGCGTTATGCTCATTTATTACAATAATGTAACCTAAACATGTTAGTATCGAAGTGAAAGCCGTATAAACATATAAAAATTGTGCACAATGAAAGTGATAATTCTATTTGTTTGTACGAGAATAGAAATACTTGAGATACAAAGATTTAGCTAGAGAATTGCGATGTAGATTTTATCTGGTTTTATGTTTCAAAACCATTTTTCTCGTATCAAATCAATAAACATTTATCTAATTTTAAGACTAGGTGAATGGCTTTGTGCTGTGAAAAACACGAAAGGCTCAGGTGAAAATATAATCATAAATCGCTGCCTAATTGATCTCCACTTGTCCACACAAGCACTTTATTAATAAAATTAATAATTCGAACTTGAAACTAATCAAAATGTAATTTTTATCCTAAGTATAAACTTATTCGTACAAACAAATAAAACGGGACAATAACATTATGTAGTAGTACCCACATTAATATTTTAGAATGTTTCCTTACTTCTTATGAGACTTGAGAAAGTCTTACTACGCCAAAAATAGGAATGGAGAGATAAAATGCATCTATTAAATCCGTTGTGTGAACATACGCGCTCATATAATGATAATTTTAATGTATTTCGTAGATTATTTAAGTTCATTCGTATATTAAAATATTATGAAATAAATATAATACTGTCTGAAGTTAGGAATGTGTGGCTAACTTCACGAGTTTAGACCCGATAGTTACTGAACACAGTCGGAGATATTCTAGTGCGAATATCGACAAGTAACAACTCCAGAGAAAAAGTATTTCTCTAGCATTACAAACTACAACACTATCTAAATTTCATTTTCTTTCTTAACGAATTAGGCGACATACATTGCGCGCCAAATTTGCATTCAATCAGAATTCCACAAAACAAGATGGCGTGGTAGATATATCATTTATGTCAATCGCGGCTAACTTCAGACAAGATATATTATTCCGTTGTACACCAATTAAATGTTGGAAACCATGTAAATTTGATTTCAAAGGATCGTTATCAATGTAAAAAGGGAACAATGATACAAAAACCATGTTTGATGTAGAATAAATTATATTGTATGTCAAGTATAAATTGTACACTTAAAGCCTATTTTTCAAGGTTCAAATCTCAGTTTACAATTCGTGAATGTCAAAAATTATGGCGTCCACACACTTGCTGTGCATTGTGGTTAGCTTTAATAACGTGGCGTTGTGCGTTATCGTGTACGTTAGTCGTTCGTGTGCAAACGCCTTTATGGAGGTACAAAAAAATCATTATCATCAAAGAGATCATACATCTCTTATCACGAACGTGTGTGTAGTACTAATCTTAAACTTAGAAGTTCAACCACATTACATTGTTATAGTATATTCAACGAGAATTGGTAATTGAAGATTAAAAGTAAGATATTTAAATGGTAACCGTCGTTAATGGTCTTGGCATTGGTGATTCGTTGTTCCACCATATAAGCCACTATTCAATTGAAAGAAGGGACAGTTTAGATGTTTCATAGTATCGGCTGTCATCGATATTCGTTGCTAATTTCATGTCTGTCTAATGCTGATGCCGCAAAAACTTACTTCTCTTTTTATCTTTATTCTACTGTACGATTTTTGGTGAAAATTCTTAGTTGTTCAAAGTGAATACAAGAGCTAAACCATTTAGCTTAACAATAATATATGGTAGATAGCGCTGCGATAGCATTCAAGTAAATATTTATTTTTATTTTTACAGTACAGGGTCTATTGCGTCAGCTAGTAGATAATAAAATATTATTAAAATTATATTAAGCAGTGTATCGACTACGACAATTGAGTAGCTTATTCTATATTAAAAACC
Organism: Lymantria monacha; assembly: GCA_905163515.2. Taxonomy (NCBI): domain Eukaryota; kingdom Metazoa; phylum Arthropoda; class Insecta; order Lepidoptera; family Erebidae; genus Lymantria; species Lymantria monacha. The sequence goes on along the minus strand of LR991107.1, from coordinate 2,623,930 downwards.
ATAAACTCGACGATGAAATTTATTTATTAGCAATTCTCGTTGTAATAACTATATGTTAGTGAAACCAAAATAATAATTCTCATTCAATAAATTACGCATAGATACATTTATAATTAATATTTGGTTCTTTAATTATATTTTTTTATAGTGTTGTGCGACAGTCGTGCAAAGTCGACACCTGAAAATTAAAAAAAATGTATATAAATATTGTATAGCTGAAAATTTTATTTATCTGAACGCCAGAAAATTAGAAACTTCTAGTAACACTTATAAAACATATATGCGAATAATAAACTACCAAATATCGTGATCAATCTTTTAAATTTTAATTGGATAGGTATGTAACGATGGTATATGAGCAAAATTTTTTATAACAATAGTGGTCTTGTAAACGGACCAGAGTTTTTGTCAATAAAAAACCATACGCGTCACGTCGTGGCCGCCGTAAACCGGCTAAATCATTTTCTTTTTCTATAATTGCATGCGATTATGCAACCATATAAGAATTTTCTTTATAATACGGCGTTAAGTAATGTGTTTTACCAATTCCAAATTGCGAGTTTCGAGAATTGTTTTCGAAAATCTACACTTGTTTTGACATTAAAAATATTAGTCCAGACTGCAAATTCGAACCTCAAGACTTCACAATTGGCAGTCGTCTAATCTAGTTGATTAAGTAGACAGATCGATTCGATCGTAAATCACTACCGCGATGCTCTAAACAGATTTGCTGTGTACAACACGAAACGTGGTCATAACTGTGTAAAATGACATTTACTATATTTTCACTGCCATTCATTAACCGCGGGTATTATAAAAAACGCATAAGGGTAGTTGAATAGAAGGAAAACTCAATACAAATCTATGCAAATCCATCTGCCCATCATAAAACAGTATGCCATTTTCTATCCCATTGTGGCAATACGTCTTTACTGAAGAACATATAGACTCAAGAAGGTATATAGACAATTTTCTTGTCAGATTTATTTATAAGGACGTCTAGCGACGATTGCCGTTACATTTGAACTGATAATATAAAAAAATTAAGATTAAATTACTCACCAATAATGAAAAAAATAATCCGTCAGCCTTCGACACCTCGGCGGGGAGGTTCTCAGCTCTAACCCCTAATCGATTAATAATAACAATACACAATGATATAAGTGTTACATGAACGATGATCAAGTCTCACATACACGCGCACACACACATACATACACACACACGCGCGCACACGCACACATATAACGCACATACATACACATAATGTAAACTATATACCTCCCCTACATGTTGGTTTAAATTAAATGCTTTTTTATTAGTTTAGAAATTATAAAATAAAGAATTTCTCAATAGTTTTAACGTATTGTGTGTTTATATTTAATGCTTATGAATTCGCGTATTTCCTTTTCAATTTTAATTATCAGCACTAAAGTGTGAAATTTTGCTAAAATTAAAAAGTTACATACGGAACAAGTATGTGTGGTAACGGTCTTTAAACATGTATTCATTTAATTCTGACTATTTAAATACACCGCGAGATGGTTTTACAAAGCTATTTGAAGATGCTTTTGATTTAGAATTTCATAGATTTATCTCGTGTAAAATATTTCATTTATAATCCATTTCCATTTGATTTCGACAATCCCATTGGATACAATTAATATGTTAAAAGGAAATACGCGTTATCAAAACGTCTGCATATTAAAATAACAATACATATCGAGACCTACTAGTACTTTGTGCATAGAAATTATTATTTAGGATTCAAAAGTCTTTATACAGGATCCCACAAGCTTCATAGTTATATCAAAACGATCATTTCATTTATCAAAAATCAAACTATCATTACGGCCATAGAGAAAAATTAAAAAAACGGACCGTTCAAGAAAGCTAACACATTCACACACCGCGTTTGAATACAAAATTGGAAACGGATGTGACGTCACATAGTTACTTTAGAGTATATAAAATGTTAGGCTGTGATACAAGGCGAATTGGGCCAATAGTGATTTGACACAATGACATTAGGAATACGCCATTAATATTTATCAAATAAGCACAAACATACCTAATACCAGTTCTCAGCAACAACCCTTAAATTTGACGCACCAACCAAGATAATATAAATCACATATTACACCAATACGTGGCACTTATTTTGTCTTAGGTGTTACCTAAAATTTAGGGTTTGTTGGAGAAAACATTCAATATTAAAAAAACAATCTTTATGTACACAATTTGATCATTTTTTATAAATATTTTAATCACTTTGCCAGAAATAAAAAAGAATCGATGTCATTATAAAAAGAAAATATTTTTTTAATACAGACATGATTAATCCATAATGAATTGATTATAATAAATACTATTTACTAATAATTAGTTTTTGACTTTAGTTTTTACATGTTGTATATATATGTATGTATTATATAAATAAATAACATTGTATATACTTTAAAGTGACTAGTGCATCATAGATGTTCGGCGAGGGTCTAGGGAGGGTTACAGGGTGCTGCTGAGTGAGGCTTAGTTCCAAATACGGAGAAAAGAGTCCCAGGAGCCCGTGGCAACAGCCATGCCGTTCTCGGTGACACCGAGGCAGGACACGCGATTGTCGTGGCCGGCAAGTATACCTGCAAATAAAATATATTATTACTAACTATACGGCTTGGCCAAGTTTAAAAAATTACATCTTGAGCTTATTTCCACCTTAAGTATACTGTCCATTGTTTTAAAAATCCTGTCAACATCATCATCACAGCCCATATATGTCCCACTGTTGGGCTCGGGCCTCGTCCGTAATGGGAGGGAAATTAACCTACTATACCGCGTTTGTATAGGGTTTTCTTTCGAGTTTTCCTTCTCTCGCATAGATGTTATATGCGTTTATATCTCTTAGTCGTCTCTTACGATCACCCACGTGTAAGATGGTGGTGGGGAGGGTGGTGAATTGTATTCTTACTACGTCACCACATGGATAAAAATCCTACAGTTTAAGTTAAACCAAAACAATGTGCAAAATTTACTTAATTGGAGTCAAACCCGATTAAATCCATCTATCCATTAGCTTTTCTCTGTCCAATGCGTACGTAGATGTAAAGGTCTTATGCTGCCTGTATTCAATAGTTCATTGAAACATTGAGGCCGTTCTAAACGACGTCATTCGATAAGTGATTGCAATTAGAGAATCTTTCTACACCTAATTTCTGCATGCTAATAGTTCAGACTATCAGTAAGGCCACAACCTGCACAAAAATAAAAACAATTGTCAACTGACCGGCGCGTTCACTCTTCATCGAGTCCCATACGTTGCAGTTGAAGTCATCGTATCCGGCGAGCAGCAGTCGGCCAGACTTGCTGAAAGCGACAGACGTGATGCCGCAGATGATGTTGTCGTGCGAATACATCGCGAGCTCCTGGTCAGCGCGGATATCGAACATGCGGCACGTCGCATCGTCAGACCCCGTCGCGAATGCGAAACCGGACGGGAAGAACTGTAGAAAAACATATAAATTTTAGTCTAATGTTATTATAAATAATTAAGTGCACTGCTGACTTCGCACATGAGATAATGGTTTTAGTAGCTTCCTCTAGTGTTGTCTGCTTTGGGTTCGCACCCTACGCAGGACGGGCTCTTGTGCGATTAATAAAAGACTGTTTTAAGTCTGAATGTCATATTTCCGTTTCGATTTCTATGTTTGTAAAGTTCCCCGCCATGCACAGATTTATTCTTTAATGCGAGATAATGTGTTTAATCAACTGATCAGTTTTTCCTCTATGGAGATTCGACTGCACAGATGTATGACAAGTATTATGGGAATATCCTCAGGCAGGATAAATCCTGCTGTCCATCCACAAATAATTATTCTCAGTATAATTCGTGATAATGGTATGTTAATAAAGTCCTTCGCGATACAAAGATTTATTCATTAATGTGGGCTGTATGTGTCTTTAAACGAAAAAAAAAAATACGAAAAAAAAAAAAAAAGATTGCAAAAGCGTAGTTTATTTTCCACTTCACATATGTTATAAGCCTTTTACGTCTGGTGATGGACTGCCATTGTCACAGTCCGTTAGTAATAAAAGATTATAACAGATAAAATCACTGTAAACAAAGATTATTTATGTAATTCTTAATTTTAATTTTTATAAGATAATGAAAAGCTAAAAATAGCCATAGGTCTAACAACCGTGATTCAAATAACCATCGCGTCAATACTCTATTCAAAAGGTAGTAAAAGGTAGCACGGCAGATTATGAAGCATCGCCGGCCTAGTGGAACTCTAGAGGTCGGCTAGGTTTCTGGCTTGATGGAGGAATGAGTCATTAGGTGCCCTTAATAATAAGGAACTAGAAGAAACACTACAGTTTTTGCAGGTAAGCGTAGATGGTGGCTCTCTGGTTTACCAAAGCCGTTTCATTCATGTCAGCTCATATACATTCTACTGCTGGCCTCGAGCTTTCTCCACAACAAGAGAGAAATTGGTCTACTACACCACTTTCAGCCATCTTTCGTTCTCTCGCATAGATGTTATATTACTATTATGACAAACACAACCAAGACAGGGGGTGGTGAATTATATTCTTACTCTGTCACCACATGAGAGTCATTATAAGTGGATGGTTTGTCAAATACCAACTACAAAAGGTTGCGTGTGTGTGTGTTACCGTGACGGCGTTGATATCGCTCTCGTGTCCGGGGAAGGTCTGCTTGCACTGGCAGTCGCGTATGTCCCACAGCTTGGCGGACGCATCGCACGCGCCCGACACGAACGTGCGCTGATCGGGCGCCAGTGACAGCGACATCACGTCACCAGTGTGCCCCGTAAACTGACCGCACTGCTGGCCAGTCTCAATGTCCCACAGGGCGCTGGGGACAAACAAAACGGTTGTTTTACCATCAGATCAAATGTAAAATTACTAAAGAAATTGGATAAATGTTTTACTGAAAATTAACAAAAGAAAAATATTGTATCTCATAATATATTGTTAATGTTTTGTTATCTACACAAAATAAAGTTGGAGTGTCATATTTTTACTAAATGCACTTAACAGTATATATATAAATATACAGTAATAAAATGAAAGCATTTTTAAAACTTTTGTATATGGAAAATGTGATAGTACTTTCCCTAACTTTATTTAAAGAAATATTAGTATTACGTAAAAAAAAATGGCAATTTGATATTGAAAGCAATTACTATTCATATAGTTACACATATAGTATATAGTTTAATTATACATATTAGTTTAATTTAGGAAAATAAATAAACCGCACGAGTGGTATTACTTAAAAAAAAAGGACAACTACACAATGTCAGAACTAAACTGTTATAAGTATGTTTGGCCACAAGCGAAGCGCTAATATTTCATAGCAAAACATTATCGTTGATCAGGAATTTCTTTCAAAAAGGTGCCTTTTGAGCAAACTTATCAAAGATGATCTTTATAACTTATATAATTGTATAATCTCACCATGTCATGTCACCCGAGCTGGTGAGAATCTGATTGTCGTCGAGGAATCGGCAGCACGACAGGTAGCCAGAGTGTCCGGGCAGCTCGCGGGAAACGCGCACATTGCCTTCGCGAGTTTTCAAGCTGAAACAACACATTCATATTAATGAAATATTTTTACATTAAGTTTTTCATCTCTTATGCTAACGTTATAAGTTTAGTTATTACTAAGTTACCAACGAAAAGGAAATACTCATACTCATCATCATCATCTCAGCTCATATATCACTTTGCTGGCGCCTTCGCTACAATAGGAGTTAACTTGACTTACTATACCACGCTGGTCAGACGTGTTGATCTACGGTATTATTTCGAGTTTTCCTTCGCTGGCATATATGTTACATGAATATTATATGCTAATTGATATGGTGTCTGCCGAGATGATCAAGCTTGGTGGCTCCTGTGTCCGGGAGGCGTTCCTGTTGCTCCTCAATTTATGTTGGAGCTCGGGAATGGTTCCCGGGGACTGGAATAGCGCAGTCATCGTGCCTTTGTTTAAAAACAAGGGTTCACGTTATGACTGCGCAAATTACAGAGCCATAAGCTTGACCAGTTTGGCAGCAAAAGTGTATGGTAAAATTATTGAAAGGAGAATGAGGATGGTGTCCGATGGTTTACTGTGTGAGACACAAGGAGGTTTCAGGAGTGGAAGGGGATGCATGGATCAAGTGTTCTCTCTGCGCAACATTGTGGAGAAGCATCTGGCCCTAGGTCAGAGGGTTTTCTGCAGTTTTGTGGATCTGGAGAGAGCATTTGACACGGTTGTACGAAAGGAACTTTGGGACATTTTACCGGAGTATGGTATTAACGGTAAACTGCTGCAGGCTGTGCAATCCAGTTACATGGGCTGTAGAGCCTGTGTGAAGATAGAGATATGAATGTGGGAGTCCAGATGGGTGACTCAGTGGTCTCTGCTCTGCTTTATGCAGATGATGCAGTCCTGCTGGCACAGTCAGCGACTGACCTGCAGACCCTAGTCGACACAATGACAGAAGATTGTAAGAAAAGGGGTCTACGCGTGAATGTGAGCAAAACCAAAATAATGGTCTTTGAAAGAGATGAAGCCAGAACAGATGTAAGAGTAACAATAGGTAATGATGTACTAGAGCAAGTGGATGAATTTGTATATCTCGGATGTGGATTTAGTCGAGATGGACGGTACACCACTGATATAGAGCGAAGAGTGAATGCGGGAAATAGAGTGAACGGAGCGTTGGGGCAACTTCTCGGCAGCCACCACCTCAGCCAGAAGGCACGTGTAGCAATACATAACGCAGTGCTTGTCCCAACATTACTGTATGGAAGCGAGAGTTGGGTATGCAGAAAAGAGTATGAAAGTAAAATTAATGCGGTCGAAATGCGATCTCTTCGGAAAATCTGTGGAGTTAGGCTGACCGACCGCATTCGTAACGACGACGTAAGAGAGCGAGTAGGTATGAAAGAGAGTATTGGTGTAAAAATGCGAAAGGGAATGCTCCGATGGTTCGGACATGTGGAAACAATGCCGAACGAACGTCTGGTTAAGAAGATATACAATGCGAAAGTGGAAGGATGTAGGTACCGAGGAGACCGAGACTAACCTACCTAGACCAGATCGGTCAGGTACTGAAGGAAGGTGGAGTCAAGAGTCTCCGAAACCGGCGAGCGTGTATGAAGAGAATTATGAATGTTGAGGAAGCGAGTGAAGTATGCAGAGATAGTTCTCTGGCACTCTGTTCTCTCTGCCTACCCTGCAAGGGATATGGCGTGATGATATGTATGTATGTATATATTTACATTTAAGTGATGTAAATGTTATTTTATTTTCAATTTTCCTTCACTTGTTGTGATATTCTCTAATTTATTAATCCGCCTTTTATGACCAATGAGGAAAAGCCTCGTGACGTATTTCATTGCGTCCTATGATCTGTTTAAAAAAAAAACTACGCCTGTAATCATACAGTCGTATTAAGGGCGACATTAGAGATACTTATGAATAGTAACCTCTTAGCAAAACGGTAACTGTTTTAATAATCAATTTCGTAGCTTCAGTTCTCAAAGATAGATGAAGAGTATGAAGACATAGTCACAATCTTCTTTATGAGCCCATATGACTTCCACTATATAGTAAGAGCCTCCTTTAGAATGAGAGATAATTAGAGCTGCTATACTAGGCTGGTCAGTTGAGTTGGCAGTTTATTTCGATATTTCAATTGTAGTGAACTCTATCCTTTAGTTGCTTTTTATGAAGGGCGTAAGAGAGGAAAAGTAATTTTATCTTATATACGTCCCAATGCTGGGCTCGTACCTCCTCCGCAATAGAACGGAAATTAACCTATATATACCACGCTAGTCAAACGGGTTAATATAGGGTTTTATTTCAATTAGTCCTTATCTTGCAAGATATTATGTGCATATTGTATCCCTTAGTTGCCTTTTACGAACGCCTACTGGTAAGGAAGCAGTGGTGAAATATATTTTAACGTCATCTACACTTGAAACTGTAACTATGAAAAATAAAAGAGTATTGAATAGTATTTTGTCATCATATTATTTAGACTTACCTATAAATGGAGCATATGTTATCGAGTCCACCGCATGCCACGTAGGAGCCGGACGGCGCGTACGCGCATGTCATCACCCAGGAGGAGCGTAGCGGTATCGCGTGCACCTTGTTCGTGGTGTGGCTGTCCCACACTATCAGCTTACCGTCTTGGCTGGCGGACACTAGGTTCCTGTGGGGGAAAAACACGTCACCAGTTAGTATCTATTCTAACAACTAAGTACGGATTCGAACAGATGATTATTATATAAAGCAAATGATTTTGTGAGAAATTTTTGGGCGATAATTTTTCGGTGTTTGTTATAAACCGAAACGTGCACTTTCATTTTTAATAGTACTATTGCACTATTATAGGTACAATTTGTACAATCTAATCAAACTTCTATAATTCCTGAATTTGTCGCATGCATATAAATATACATTTTTAATTTATATTACAAATATTTGTATTAATAGATGGTGGGCATCTCAATCTATATGAGATACATGTAGCATTCTTTTCCTACAGGAATCATTCATTTTTTTCGTTCACGCTGTGGAAACTGCATTTACGCGCTATCCCCCGCCAGTGACAGACGAGGGGAGTGTGGGACTCGCCGGCCAGCTGCCCGGCTGAAATACCCACTTCCGCGTTTTTACAGGGTGCCGGAGACATCGTCTGCTGACATTCTATCCCCGTGGAAACCATTCCATGATGGAGGAGAATTAGAATATACGGAATGGTTTTTGATGGGATTCCCTTAGAACTTAGCTCGCTTTAAATCAAATAACAATATTGATAAACGTTTTGAAGGAAGACATTATTGTAATTTATCTCCGTAAACCAATGTGTTTTTAAAACAGAAAACCTTCCCAGAGATTTTATTATTTAAACAAAAGCTTTTGACGTCACAAAGGATTTACATGTAAGTAAATAAGGAATGAATCAATATCAAGCTTCGAATTGATTGCGACAATACATTTTAAACTTTACTTTAACTATATAACGTCTGTATTACTAATGCAATTGTTTTATGACCTTAAGAGGAAATACAACAAGGTTCAATAATACTTTTTATTATTATTTATTATATTATCCGTATGAGTGACGTCAGTTAGGAATACAATGTGTCACCATGACTTTATCAGGGGAAACGCATAAGCCGGTGAAGGATTCCCCAGGAGAGTGGCAGGAACAGGGAAACATAATACCAACTGCTATTGTCAACCTGTAGAATATTTAGGAATCACTACGGCTAATATAGAAGATCTTTATAGTTGCAATTCCGAAATACGCCACCGCTATCAAGCGGGAGAAATTGAACAGTGCTGCTGTTCAACCTTTTTTTTGTTGCTGTTGACTATAGTCTCACCCCGGCAAGTCGGTCGAGGGTGACGGAAGAGGCGGCGCGTGACCCCATAGACCCACCATGCAACTCTCCTCTCTTCGTCGTGCGAGCGGGCCACCGGTACCCGATCTTTGTCTTCGGTGGCCCGCCCGGCAGCTGTCCACCCCTCTGGTCATTCCGTAGTTGGTTTCTACGATTTCTACTAGATATTTAGTGGTGACGACACTAGTATACATACAAATTTTGTAGCAATACATATATATACTCAATTTCAACGTTATAGTAGATACGAGTTAAATATATAATGGCAATAGCCTAATAACCTGAATTAGTTAATGTCTATTTTTAAGCGGCGCAAAAATAGTTTTTCCTGTGGGACGATAAATCTTACAGCCCAATATTGGACTCGAACCTCATCCATAGAGTAAATAAGTATATATAACACGCCTATTATACGTATATGGTATGAGGGGTTATTTCGAAGGTTCTTTCTCTTGCAACTGCAAGCTGCTTTATCTGCTTGCGTCCCTTAATAGTCTACCGAAACCTTTATTGCTGGCAGGATATCGTTAAACTTAAACATAGATCTGGGTCAACTGTATCTGATGCCATCTGGTCAACCATACATTCCCGAGGAGAGTTAACGTACGGCAGACGACCGGTCATAAAACTATTGCCAAAGTTATTGCAATATGTGGAATTAATATAATGGAATAATAAATTAATATAATGGAAGAAGAATACATATTGAAACGATCCCGAGTAGGATAAAAGCAGGATGATGATGATAATGATGAGTCATCCTTTACGACACCCTACAGGACAAAAAGGATTGATCAATTGTATTCATATTCCGTCACAACAGGAAAAATAATATTTATATATATATATATTAACGATATCGCGAGGATACCCGTGAGGATAGACCGCCGGGTGGGCCACAGAAGAAAAAGACCGCGTACCAGTGACCCACCCGCACGGCGTCGAGAGGTATATTGTAGGGCGGGTTTACGGGCTCTTGCGCCGCTTTTCCTGTCGCCCCGGACGGAATAGCGGGGTTTGACGTACCGTAGCCTGCCGCCAAAAACAAAAAAAAAAAAAACAAGTGGAATGTTTATATGATATATTATACTTTATTATTATTGGCTTGGCTACGGTTCGCATGTGGCCAAATGTGATTGTTGCCTAAATATACATACACTACCGTCCAAAAGTTTGGAAGCAGCAAGGTAAAATCGAATAAAACCAAACTAAGTCATTTAAATTTAAATGTATTGATAAAAAAATAAAGAACAAACAGAAACTAACTTAAACAAAATAAAAAAATAATATACAATGGTAAATTAGATTAAATTTTAGCTTCATCAAAGTGTCCACCTTTCTCCTTTATAATCTTCTCACATATTCTGGGCATTCTATTAATCAATTTTTTAAAATAATCTTTATCTAATTTGTTCCATTCGTTCTCTAATAGCTGCCACAAATGTTCTGAGCTCGTAGGACAACGACTTTTCACCCTCCTGTCAAGTTCATCCCAAACAAGTTCAATGGGAGAAAGATCAGGGGATTGAGATGGCCATTGCATGATGTTTAAAATGTTTTCAGCTTTTTTCTTGTTTAAAAAGTTCTGGCACAATTTAGACGAATGCTTAGGATCATTATCCTGTTGAAAAATGAATCCAGAACCAATGAGACTTAGTCCACTGGGTATGGCAGAATCTTGGAGAATTTTTAAATAGCCTTCCTTGTTTAATTTTCCGGTTATCCTCACAAGATTGCCGGGTTTACTGTTGCCAAAACACCCCCAAACCATGACATTACCACCACCATGTTTGATGGTAGGCACTGTACATGCCTCTGAAGCCCTCTCTTCTTTTGACCGGCGTACAAAGACACGTCTATTGGATCCGAAAATCTGAAATTTTGATTCGTCACTCCAAAGGACATTTTCCCATTGTTCTATAGTCCAGTTTTTATGCGCTTTTGCCCATTCTAGTCTATTTTTCTTATGTCGATTTGTTAGTTTGGGTTTTTTAGCAGCAACACATCCTCTTAATCCCGCAGACAGTAAGCGTCTTTTAACAGTAGTTGTTGAAATGGGTGTTTCTCGCGTATCATTCAGAGCTGCAGTGATCTGTGGTGCAGTTAAGCGTCGATTCCGTTTAGAAAGAACTCTAATGAAGTTGTCCTCTTGATTTGTTGTGGATTTGGGCCTACCAGATCTCTTTCTATCTTCATTTTCCCCGTTTCTTGTTTTCTAGCAAGGGTATAGTGGACACCTTTACAAGAAATTCCGAGCCTTTCTGCGATTTGACGTTCACTGTATCCTTCCTCGCGTAGAGTGCAAATAGCGCTTCGCTGTTCAAGCGTGATTTGCTTGCGTTTTGCCATTTTCAGAAGAAAAAATACGGTCAAAGTAGTAGCCGATATCTTTCGAATACAGACAATGTTAATATCACAACTTTCACGTGCCAATGCTCAAGTGCGACTGAATAAGGTCTAAAAAAGTTAAAACCAGCAAACATTATCAATAAAACTACACCATTGCATAGGATAAAGTAGCCGACGGATTAAGTCATAAAACACGTGTTTCGTCAATATTAAGGAATTCCATAAAACTTGATGAATGTAGGATAATAATCCTTTTGTGTTTGTGTAGACAGTCGTAAAAGGTTGTAAAACTTAAGATTATTGCTAATTTTTACCGCTATTAGTCGGCATTTATTTGTTTTGTTTGAAAACAGGTGTGCTTCCAAACTTTTGGACGGTAGTGTATATCTGGTTTCGTATATACACCAGATTCATATATCAATATATACAACTAATCATCGTCCTAATCTATATTCTATATCTATAATTAGTGGTAAGACCACTGACTGACTGACTGACTGGTTGCTGACAGTCTCTGTCTACAGCCGCGGGTTACCTCCGGGGTAGTATCACACTCTCGCAGAAGATCGACGTCTGAGTAATGGCAATATGCTATTGCGCTTCGTTCGGTGAGCGAGAGAGCCGGAAGCCCAACTGGGTGGATTAAAGGTTTGTCTTGGTAGGCAACGATCTAGTTAGATATCCTTGGTATTGCAATGGTCTATGGGCGCCAGTGACACTCACCATCAAGTGTGCTGCTAGCTCGTTTGCCACCATAAGCAATTAAAAATAATAATAAACGAGGATGTTTGTATACATGATATCGCTAAATTCAGATACTATTGCACCGATCGTTATGAAAATTGGTACGTGTATCAATTTTTTTATGGACATGCTATATATGTTATCTCCATTGATGTAACTTGTCACCAGGCGGCACTGCGATATATCGACCACAAATAAACCAACTTGCTGGATTTGCTAGGCCTATCTAAATTACTTGTGATCGACTCAATTTGTACTCTTCTTACATCGTATATATTGCAAATATTATTGGCAATGGTTTTATGACCGGCCGCATACCTGATGCCAAGAGGATTGACGACTTTGATATTGCAATCGTTGATCGGAGAGCATCAGATGGAGTTGGCCTATATCATCATTACCCTGGTCTTATCCCAATTACTTGGGAGTCAATGCAACATGTCCTTTTGTTGCACGTAACCCTATCAGATGCCATCTCTGCGTCCAATCACTTTTTTTATTGCTGATGGTGGCAAACGAGCAGACAGTACACCTGATGGTAAATGTCACTGCCGGCCATGGACCTTTGCAATACCAAGGGTATAGCTAGGCCGCTACCTACCCAAACAAACCCCAAACCCACCCCAGCTGGATTTTCGGCTCTCTCGCTCACCAAACGAAGCGCAATAGCACATTACCATTACTCAGACGTCGATCTTCTGCTCAGTGTTGTACTACCCCGGACGGACCGGCCCGCGGCTGTAGACAGAGAACTGTCCACAGCGTTGTCCTACCACTATAGTAATTTTATTCTATCCATATCATAATTCACGCAATCAATGTAAGGGCTGGTACTATTTATAACACAACTTCAAAGCAAACGAATTTATAAAACTATTTTCGGTATAGTAAAATATGGTTGCTATATGGTATGGTTGTATAGCTGTGTGGTAGCGGCTAAGAATACTACCAACCCTTACTTTAGTCGTGAATGTCGTAAAAGACGACTAAAAGCCTAACCATAATTTTTCAATTCGAGTGGTAAAAATGGATAAGATCATGGGGAGCCATTCTCATCGACAGCACTGTTTTTGATAATTTTTAACATTAATTACTCAACAGTGGTATTTTTTTTAAAGACAACAACTTCGACTAAGGAAATAATCCTAGTATGTGTTGGGGGACTTTACAAATGTTCAATTAACGGACACAAATTACACGCAGACCCAAAACAAGTAGATTGCAAAAACCTTTCTTTGTAAACATAATCTGTTAACGAAAACTCTATTAAAATCAGTTACCTATTTTAAAAGAACTAAGTGTACAGACAACGGACAGGCGTTTCAAAGATTTTCAAAGATTTTTATTACATTTTTCATTCTTCCAATGACCTGAGGGGATTAGCCCCCTATCTCTTGAAGAGCAGTGACGTAATATTATCGTTGATGTCTCGTCGATAAATAGGTCAAGCTGTATGATACGCCAATGATACAAAGGCTATATAATTATGTATATATATATATAACTGTCAGAGTTCACTATACAAACAGACATCATAATATTTGGACAGATGACACGAGATGCTTGTTTAGACGTGGATATGTTAAAAAAATTAAAATGTATATAGTTTTGCAACTGGCAAGCCACATCTCACTTGGCCACCGAAGACAAAGATCGGGTACCGATGACCCGCTCGCACTGAGAAGAGAGGAGTTTCCATGGTGGTTCTATGGGGTCACACGCCGCCTCTTCCGTCACCGCGGACCGATTTGGCGGGGCGAGACGCATCCATAGTCAACCGCAAAAAAAAAAGCCACTTCTCACTTTAGACAAATAAACGTTGGGGAAGAAAGCTTTCTCTCTTGGTCGACGACGACATGTATGACGCAGTGTGAAATGGCACCTAACAGATCTACTGATGTCCTAAGTCGTAAGGACCGTTGAGTATTCTCATTGGTAAGTTGTTGGCTTCACCACAGTTGAGCTTACTATACGGTGCTGGTCAGATATGTCGGTAGAGGGCTTTTATTTCTAGCTTACCTTCTCTTGCATAGATGTTATATACCTTAGTCGTCTTTTACGACATCCACAGACAGCTTAGGGGTGGTGAATTGTATTTTTACTCCGTCACTACTTGGATTTTTTTTTTTTAAATAAGGTAAAATAACAAATTATACATCAACAATATTTTATTAGAAGGGTCTAGGATGGAATAAGTTCTAACTTGGTAATAACTTCTATGTTCTCCAATAATAATAAAAAGATAGAAGAATAAGAGTCAAAAAGATGAATGGCAAGCTAAAAATTAACCGCAAGATCAATACAGATAACGAATAGCAACGAACATGGCGTGAACCGTATAATATCCGACGGAGATTGCAATCTTTTTATATATTTCCGTTGAGTTTGTATTTTACATTAAGAGATTTGCATTAAAAATTATAAAGTAATTAACACTTGACAGGTCAATAATATAATGTGTCATACATACATACATACATATCATCACGCCATATCCCTTGCAGGGTAGGCAGAGAGAAAAGAGTGCCAGAGAACTCTATCCTCGCATACTTCACTCGCTTCCTCAACATTCATAATTCTCTTCATACACGCTCGCCGGTTTCGGAGACTCTTGACTCCACCTTCCTTCAGTACATGACCGATCTGGTCTAGATAGTTTAGTCTCGGTCTCGGTTCTGGGATAATAAGCGAATTCTTGGGACTTATAAACACCAAGCGTAGCAATTATAATATTGTGCTGCTCAGTCCAAAAACGATATGGCACTAGCCGGCTGGGCCGCGCGCTCCCCTTTCGTCGCCGAGCTGGGTACGTACAGATGACAGCTTATCACAAAAAATCTGTGGTCTACATAGGACGAACAGCTATTGGCCGTATCTGTCGTATAAGCTGAACAAATGCTCTTTTCATTGATTTGTGCCAATTCCATCTAAAGTTGCGTGCTCAACAATTACAATGCCGTGAAGTTTTTTATTAGCGCCTTTCCACTTCGTGGTAATTGGTAACTGCTGCTCATGGAGATCAACAATACAATCAATAAACAATGAAAGGCAGTCGCTGCTTACCGTAAAGTAGGTTTTGTACTTTATTATTTTTGACAAGTGCCAAGGTAATTTATTTTTCAATTGTTTATAGGCATATACAGTGAACGTAGACTTTTCTTAAGGTTTTTCATTGAAGAATTCACAACGATAGCCGATTACGATTGTAGCCATTAATCGACTTTCGTTCGTACAGTGATATGTGATGGGGTGAACTCTACACACCTGGAGTCGCTGCCCCAGTGCATGGCGTATATCTTGGCGAGGTGACCGCGCAGCGTGCGTCGCGTACGCATCTGTATGCGACCAATGGGCTCCAGGTTCGCAGTCGCCTGAGCGAGCGACGTGTCGCACGCCGCTTTCCTTGCATCCTACAACACATAAATACATACATATTATTTATTCAATAATGCTTCAGGCAAAGCCTCAAGATGTTCAGGCTGAGAATTGATGTGCTAAACTTCAACGCTGACAACTGCGTCTGTGCGAAGTCATGTTGCTGAAGCCAAAAGGCCAATTAACTGGGTATAACGCCAAATTCTCACGGCGGCTGATATTCGCTCAGAGGAGCAAAAAGACTAAAGTTAGATGGACAGGACTACACACTACCTTTGTTTGTCCTCAGACGGTTGGTTGGAATGTGTTTCGATCAGAGCCGGCCATAAAAAAATTAGAAACCAGTAGTTGAATTAGTGGCTCTTTACAACACGGCTATAACCCATTAATTATTGGCTCCTGGCGAGTTGAAGCTCGGTATTAAAATTGTTAAATTGATGAAACCACATAACTAAGCATAACTTTTCAAACAATTGGTCTAAATTTAACTTACAACTACTGTAATTTTCAAATATCTCGCAAGCCAAAGTATTTTTTTCTGACATTCTCTGTAACTCTATGGTTTTCTGCTTGGCTTAAAAATGCCATATATATATTTGCCGAGAATAAAAGAACTCGCGGTTAACTTAACTAAAGCATCCAAAGATAATATGGATTGTAATTAGTATTTTATTTTAATCAGATCATTAGTTCCATAAAGCATCTTCTAATTAAAAACTAAGAATTATAATATCAGTTTTTATGTTGAAGAATATCTTATTATTTATCATGATATGGGAATCATTGCTCACAGGTTTTCTCCACAATGAAAAGTAAATTGACAAATGCATCACGCTTTTAAGACAGGTTGGTGTGGAGTCCTTCATTTCATTATTTTTTATTATTACAACAATTATTAAGTTATCGTCTTTATAACTTAAATTTATATATAACTAGCAGACGCGGCCACGCGTTGCTGTGGCTAGGGTAGCCTCAGTAACACGGTGGTTATGCTAATAAATTGTAGCTTATATGAAACGTTTGTACGTTTAAAATAGCGCCATCTATTAAATACTTACTCAATCCAGTCAGATAATTGTGACTGTCAAATAATAGACAAATAATTTGCAATAAAATAATATTGCGACTATAAATTGAGATGGAAGCTATCCTACCTTTTAAGTTGGATCAAACTACACATGCTGTGCAAATTTGATTAAAATCGGTAAAGTATTTTAGGAGTCCATCGCGGACAAACAACGTCAATTTATATATATTAAGAAAGATAAGAAGATTATATTCAAGATGTATGTATAATATATAACTTACTCTGATCGCATTCTTTAAGGTCTCAGCCTCCTGGCGCAGGCTGTCCAATTCGTTCATGATGCTGTAGTATCTATTTATTACTTTATACCGACCGCTTGACGACCGCGCCGCGTTCTATATACACGCAACGCACCGACCTGCAAACAAATAGCACACACATTACAATTATTTTAGATGACAAACTTGCTACAATTAACAAAAGTTGCCTTTATAATTTTGGAGTTATCGATATTGTTAGACCTACGGGCTTTATATTGATGAGATCAGGCTAAAATAGCCTGTTTCGCTAATTCAAACCTTTCCAAATCGGGTCCAATGGACATGACCTTAAGACCTCTTCGGGATTTCACGTGGAAGTAAGCACATCCAGAGTATCAGCTTTATACTTTTGTGAAGAGATCTATCGTGATCTTTATCCTCAATCCTATTAATTCTTATTCCCAAATCGTATTGACAGATATTCTTTTTGGTATCATTCATTACATTTATCTTTTTTACGAAGGGATCTCTACCTGAAAGGCGCAAACCACACTAATAACGATATTTTAAGATAAAATCAGATGTCAATATATATATGTCAGTACATATTGCAGGATACCGACTCTTATATCAAGAAACCTAAAACCAAATGCCTGTTTAGCCAGTAGCAGAGCATACGTCGTCCGATTGCAAGATCTTGGGCTTTGATGTATGACGAGAATTACTTCCCTAGGTTTAAATCCAATCTATCGCGGGCAAAATCAAGAGATACGCTGCCCGCTCACTATCTGCTTCTTTAAACGGTTTTTAAGACTTATATAGGCAAGTAAGCTGTTTCCGCGTAAGTTGTACTGATGCTTATTGATTAAAAAATTCACGGCAACAAATGAATAATCCATATTTGCCAGTAGTCCCGGTAACAATGACGTAAAAAGTTTTGAACAGAAAGTTTTTTTTTTTATGTTTTTAATACTACGTAAGGTGTAAATTTTGACAATGATGTGCCGAATAACAACTCATTATGCTCTTCCAAAATAATATTCACAGTTTCAGTGTAATGTTATTATTTATGTGATAATTTATTCCAAAGCACACGGCTCGCGTCAGACGGGCGCCCGATCGTAAAACAACCAAGACTTGCAATAAGTCTGTTGGACTCCTCTTTAAACAATATAGATACCAAAAGCCATACTCGTGCCCAACCTATATAAATTGGTATAAGGGTAAAACAAACGATAAAGTGATTATATATACGTAGGCATCAATATTAACTTAGTGGTTAAGATTGTACATTACCAATAATCCTATATAGAGTTGAGAAAATGGAAAATCTCCATACACGCCCCTTTTTGAACTTATATAATCAATAAACATTTAAGTGACTGTTTAGCGATGTAAAAACACAAGTCAACAACCCTATCGCGGGTGTCGTGATAGAAGACTAGTAGATGAAAACAGTTAACATCACTGAAAGAGGAGGGAAAATTGAAACAAAGATTTATGTCCAGCTGCTCTGGTCAACGTGGGATTGTCTGTCTTCAAATTGTCAAGACTTCGTATCCAATAATATAATGATGTATGTTCAAAATAAAATCTCAACAAAATGCTTAATGAAATAAAGTATCTGAATGTGCTAATATAAAATCATCATTTGAGCTCATTTACTGTTACTGGACCAGAGTTTCGTCCACATTGCAGAGGGAGGGAAATGCCTGCTATACCACCCTGGCCAGGCGGTTTTATTTCGAGTTTACTTTCGTTTCTCTTTTAATGTTGTTATTTGCTTGCATATCTTAGTCGTTTTACGATTCACGGGAAATGCAAGATTAAGAAGAAGAAATGAAAGCCAGCGTTTATCATCATCACAGCCCATATATGTCCTGCTGTTGGGCACGGGCCTCCTCCATAATGAGAGGGAAGTTAACCTATTACTATACCGCGCTGGTCAGACGTGTTGGTATAGGGTTTTGTTTCAAGTTGTCTTTCTCTTGCATAGATGTTATATGCATTTTATATTCCTTAGTCGTCTCTTACGATCACCCACGGGTGAGAAAGGGGGCTAGCGGTTCTACTTAATTGAAATACAAGACAAAGCTAATACAATTGCCGCTGCTTCAATACTCTACCCAGCATGTAGAACATTATCCGGCACTTATATTTTATGTAAAAAAAACTGTGTAATACATTATAAATCGTGAACGGTTCCATTAGCACAATATGTTTAGTTATTGGTTGGTGGGTTGTGAGTTATGTTATTACATGTCCGTTACGGACACGCATCACGTCTACCAACACGTCAAATGGTAGCCGATTGATTTATGTACACCGCTATAAACTGATAGTTAAGTGTGTAAGCGAAATAAATGTGAGCAACATTCGGGGAAACAATTTATAAGTTTTATGAACAATTTGCACGCAATAAAAATCCAAAACATTTAAAAGTACTGTTTTCAACAGTCGATTTCACACTGATTAAGATTACACTGTTAATCTTATTTTTTTTTAAAGAGACAACAGTAGGGCAGTAACAATCTTTCATTGAGCCACTAAAAATATCTAATTAATATACAGTGGCAACACGATTAACCGGACTAATTGTTGTCGTTTAGGCATTCGGATAATTAAAAATCCGGATAGTAGAATGTACGAAGTAAGCATGGCATAATTCACAAGTAGCAAGTGAAAAATCATATGAATAGATTTCTCATACCTAACACTTGTTACACGCCTTAAAATCATATGAAATGATTTTTCATACGTCACACCTGTTACTCGTCATCGTCATCGCCATCTAACCGTTACAGTATAAAACAGTATAAAGTAATCGGGCGCAAAGTCAGTCAGTCATCGTCCTCACTGATGTCCGATTTTAGTATATACATACATACATATCATCACGCCATATCCCTTGCAGGGTAGGCAGAGAGAACAGAGTGCCAGAGATAATACTTAAAATATGGGTCATTCTATAAAAAAATTTCATAGACTTTTTGAGACAATCTAGAAGGTATGAATTCATGACTTTCTTTTCATTTGTATTTTTGTAATTAAATTCTTTAATTAAAATGCTATTGAAATTAATAAATGACACTTAAATTAACATCAATTTATAAAATTAACATAAAAAAGCAATCTGTGTGTTCCCGCCAAAGAGCTAATTCATATTGTAGCGCCATTAATCATAAATCATTTTACATACATACATATCATCACGCCATATCCCTTGCAGGGTAGGCAGAGAGAACAGAGTGCCAGAGAACTCTATCTCTGCATACTTCACTCGCTTCCTCAACATTCATAATTTTCTTCATACACGCTCGCCGGTTTCGGAGACTCTTGACTCCACCTTCCTTCAGTACATGACCGATCTGGTCTAGGTAGGTTAGTCTCGGTCTCCCTCGGTACCTACATCCTTCCACTTTCGCATTGTATATCTTCTTAACCAGACGTTCGTTCGCCATTCTTTCCACATGTCCGAACCATCGGAGCATTCCCTTTCGCATCTTTACATCAATACTCTCTTTTATACCTACTCGCTCTCTTACGTCGTCGTTACGAATGCGGTCGGTCAGCCTAACTCCACAGATTTTCCGCAGAGATCGCATTTCGACCGCATTAATTTTACTTTCATACTCTTTTCTGCATACCCAACTCTCGCTTCCATACAGTAATGTTGGGACAAGCACTGCGTTATGTATTGCTACACGTGCCTTCTGGCTGAGGTGGTGGCTGCCGAGAAGTTGCCCCAACGCTCCGTTCACTCTATTTCCCGCATTCAATCTTCGGTCTATATCAGTGGTGTACCTTCCATCTCGGCTAAATCCGCATCCAAGATATACAAATTCATCCACTTGCTCTAGTACATCATTACCTATTGTTACTCTTACATCTGTTCTGGTTTCATCTCTTTCAAAGACCATTATTTTGGTTTTGCTCACATTCACGCGTAGACCCCTTTTCTTACAATCTTCTGTCATTGTGTCGACTAGGGTCTGCAGGTCAGTCGCTGATTGTGCCAGCAGGACTGCATCATCTGCATAAAGCAGAGCAGTGACCACTGAGTCGCCCATCTGGACTCCCACATTCATATCGTTCAACCTTTGGAGACATTTATCCAGGTATATGATAAACAGCCTGGTTGACAGAACGCAGCCCTGTTAACGCCGATATTGACGTCAACCCAAGGCGACATTCCATCATCCAGCCGCACACAGGCTCTACAGCCCATGTAACTGGACTGCACAGCCTGTAGCAGTTTACCGCTAATACCATACTCCGGTAAAATGTCCCAAAGTTCCTTTCCTACAACCGTGTCAAATGCTCTCTCCAGATCCACAAAACTGCAGAAAACCCTCTGACCTAGAGCCAGATGCTTCTCCACAATGTTGCGCAGAGAGAACACTTGATCCATGCATCCCCATCATTTTGCTTTTGTAATAGCAAACGTGTAGTAAGTGTGACATGAGAGCATTGCGAAAAAAACTCATTGGATATGAAATTTCACACGCGAAATCACAGTGAAAATAAAAGATAATTTCACCAAATGGAAATGAAATTAGCAATTATTTCCATGTCTAGAATGAAGCAAATCTTTTTTTTTACATATTGCTTAATATTATGCTATATTAGGTCAATGTTTTATGAAGAAATTAAGAGATACATTTTCCAACGTATACAACGTATGGAATTCATCTACTTTCATACATATTTTCTTAAATTAATTATGAAATCCAATATGTTCATATGTACGTAATATAATTCAATTTGTTTATAATATATATGTAGTTTAATTTTGAGTTAAAATATTTGGTAATTACCATTACCATTTGACGTAAGCCATTTTAGCTGTTACATCACGAATTCGTTTAAGCTGTATTAAAATCACAATATTAAAAATTCTTTCAAGCTGTAGTAAACTTAGATTGCGATTTGTAGTCCGGATAATCGCAAATCCGTATAACTGATGGCCGGATAATCGAGTTTCCACTATATGCAAATTGTGCAAGCATTGTGTTGATAATCATTATCATCGAAATTTGTCTACAATAGGCGGGAAATTGACCTATAGGTATATCAGACTGGTCAGACGGATTAGTAGGTTTTTATTTCGAGTTACCCATTTTTTTATATGCCTTATTCGCTTTTTGCGATTCACACGGACAAGATAGGTGATGACTTGTATTCGTACTCCATCATTATCATCACAGACCATAAATGTCCCACTGTTGGGCTCGGGCCTCCTCCAGGGAAATTAACCTATTATACCGCGCTGGTCAGACGTGTTGGTATAGCGTTTTGTTTCGAGTTTTCCTTCTCTTGCATAGATGTTATATGCGCTTTATATCCCTTAGTCGTCTCGTACGATCACCCAAAGGAAATTAAATATAAAGAGATGTCTTAGTATCGCTTTATATAACAATGTTTCTTAAAGTTTTAACTAGGGACAAATATGCAGTTATGTTCTGCTCTCATAACGAAACGTTAACTTGTATTAAACAAAATGTATATCTCATTACTCTATTACAAAGGGCTCGACAACGTAACAATGCAATTATTTTGCTTCGTTGTTTCGTGTGATTGTCCACCAGTGACGTCACTGTTACGCAAGTGATTATGCGACGAACTATAATTCAATGGTGACTGATTTGAGTAAACCTTAGCCATTCTTATTCAAATTACTAAGTAAATTTGACTTGCTTTGTTGCTGTTTTTACGTACATATATAAATATAAGCCTCGCAATGGTGAGGCCGTCTAGTGGAGCCGTATGCATCGAGTTTGATTTCCAAGTATGTTTTTTTTTTTTTTAATATTTACTATATTTATATATTATTTTTTGAAGAGGTTAAAGTAGACGTTTATAGTTACGAATTTTGATTTCCGCCGGCCGGGTTGGATCTTCTATCCATCAAAAAGCTAGAAATATAGTAGATAAAAAAGAAAACCTAGAGCCTGTAGGAAACAAGAATGACGAATGACATCTACTAAACCGCAATAGATACATTTTTAGGTTACTTTAGACAAAATTTCTCGGCAGTTAATGTTCAAGAAAAGCCTGGTGCCTAAAAATATCATAAAATAATGTAACAAAAACATTGTGCAATTCATAATTCGGCTGTCTGAACGTCAACGCTCTTGGGAAATGTAATTGATGACAAGACGGCATCAGGTCAGGTGTTACGACAACCACAAACAATATAAGGGTTGGTGATATTCGCAGCCGCTACGACACAGCACTCGCTCTCGCTCATATACATGAAACATTAAAAATATACGAATTTTGACTAAGTATTAAGGCCTGCATGACGTCATTACTCATAAATGAAAACGTGCATCAGACTCTAGATACAATTAGTTCATTTTCACAGATGTATGCATCTAAATGAAATTATCTAGAGTCCGAGTCGAGAGAGTAGTAGTCTGAGTCTGTGATCTATGGATCACACCAAGTGACTCCAATAACAATTAAAATGTCTTAATTATAATCACAGTTGTCGTAAATTGTAAAATCGTTGGCAATACATAATTGCTAGGTAACAACAGCACAGTACATAAATCAAATAAGACTCTTGTAACTATTTGTAAGTGTCTAAATATAGTTTTAAATGTTATTGTTGTAAGTGTTTCACGTTAGACCGTGTTTATTTTAACGTAAGGTTGCCAACGTTGTTTCAAGATATTCTGTAAGAGAGCCGGAAGATTTTGTTTTTATTGCTCATGGTGGTAAACGAGCAAGCAGCACATCTGATGGTAAGTGTCACTTCCGCCCATGGACCTTTGCAATACCAAGCGTATAGCTAGGCCACTGCCTATCATTACCAACCCCAAACCCACCCAGTTGGGCTTCCGGCTCTCTTGCTCACCGAACGAAGCTCAATAGCAACGTCGATCTTCTACGAGAATGTGGTACTACCCCGGACAGACCGGCCCGCTGCTATAGACAGAAAATTGTCAACAGCGTACTCCTACCACTACTATTATCGTTCCTCATTATATTTCTTCCAATCGTGCATTTACAGTAGACAGCAGCACTAGACAGGTATTCCGAAAGACCATGGAGCTGCGTTTACTATCAGACAGGCTACTCGCTCGCCTAATTTATCAAAGTAAAGCCGCTTAATCATGCACATATGGTATAGCGATTACGATACCGATCTAAAGTGTCAAATGTCATGAGTTCGATTCCCACGCAGGATATAATACTTTGTGCGATCCACAATTGTTCTATATAATACAAGGATTAGTTCCTTAGTGTCGGGAGTAAAAAATTACTAATTTTCGCTGGTGTCCGAGTTACTTTACATAAGTGATATAATGACTACCATATTTTAAGTAGGTGTCAACCCTATCTTCTTTCAATTATAGGGAAATGCGGTCAGGAATTTTATACTGGAAGCATAAAGTATTTCCACGTTTATCACAATCAATCTTTTTTTTTCACAGCCGCTGTTGACCGTGATCCTTCTTCACAATAGAAGGCAATTGGCTTCTCTGTTTAGGAACTTTGGCGTGTAGGGTTTTATTTTGAATTAGCTGACCCGGCAGACTTCGTACTGCTTCCCTTTTTTTTACGAACGTGGTCTTTTTGACAGAAAATATTTTTTTTTAATTGCCTTTTTTTATAATTTTTCTCGCAATTTTTCCATATTTTCTCATAGTATAAACCTTGCCTGGAATTCTACAAATATTTCAAGACCAAAATTAGCCAAATCGGTTCAGCCGTTCTCGAGTTTTAGCGAGACTAGCGAACAGCAATCAATTTTTATATATTTGAATTTTCCGGTAGCATAACTTGCTTACATTCTATAGTTACCTCACACGATACTTGGGATAAAAAAGCATGTTGTTTCCTGAGATTACTTTAAGATATAAAGCTATAATTTATCAAGGTTAAAAAGATTTAAACAAATGCCTAATAATTTATTGTAAATACAAACATGATTGTGAAATCGAAGCGCGTGCATTTGCGTTCGATACACCCAAGTATAATATTTTGAAAGGTCATATATATTTTTATCTCACGATATCTAATGGCGCCCAAAAACGTGCTACTACAGCTCCCTTTATAGATGTCAAAGGAGCATTAATATGAATGGTTTGTATGAAAATTGATCATCATTCTCCTACTCTTATCCCAATTACTCGGGGTCGATACAATATGTACTCTCGTTTCATAGTACATATTGTAAAATTATGGCCGGCCACCTGCCCGACGTCAACCTTACTTGTGAATGTAATTGTTGACCAAACGGCATCAGATGGAGTTGGCCTAGGTCGTTATAAGTCTCTTAGTTGTGTTTTACGACATCCGCGAGCAAAGTAAGAGTTGGTAGTATTCGAAGCCACTACCACACAGCTGGTTGAAGTAGAAAGTTGATATGGACATAAAATGATAAGGAACCAGAAAATGGTAAGAAAAATTCAAGGTAATATGGTAAGGAAGCATCTATCTTAAGTTATTCATGTGGGAAACATAAATGACGATCAAGGGAGCACCAGAGGAGTGGGCAAGAGCGCTTGCCTAGGATACTCACGAACACCGATTGTGATAATGGTACGCTAGCTAAGCGTGGCGATTACATCAGTATTCTTCTTTCATGAGAGGACCCTATATCTAACAGTACATAGGCTTTGAGTAGAGTTTTAACCCTGTACACGATATCGACGTAAGACGTCTTCGGATGGATGATAAATAAATAAATAACACAAAACTTTTACGTAATATTTCTATACTGAATGAGTTCAATGCCATTTTGTGATTTTTAGGCAATTAATATATTATAATGTTGTTTCAATAGTAATGGTTACACAACGTTTAATTTTGATCAATTCCCACTAAAATAGATTCTACATTACGTAATTGTATTAAATAGAGAATGAATATCGATTATGTGCTTTATGCATCCAAGGGCTAGTTAGCACCTTGACCAAGTTATCTGACTTGGACAGAGCAGGACAGATGAATGTGATTTCTTTAATAACAACTAAAAATAATTTCTTTAAACTATATTTATCAATATGAATGGAACGATTGCAATATTAATATGTAGAACGTTTTGACTCTTATAAAACCAATGTTAAGAGTAACTTACAATAGAATGTACGAAAGATATGATTTTAGAAGAGAAATATACAAGAATTCGCTAGAATTAAGAAGTTTGACAGTCTCTAGTCTCCGCTACTGTTTTAGAAAATAGTCTACGGATTATCATATTAATATACTAGTATATATCGATAGTAGATATAGTATTATCCGAATGTATACGTCCTGTTCTGTAATTATTGAATCTATAAAAACTTATTTTTGAAAACATAATCACATATTTTCCGCGTGGTGAAGCAGTAAGAATAAGATTCACCATCTTCGTCTGTGGGTGATCGCAAAAGACGACTAAGTGATATAAAAGGCATATAATAACTATGCAAGAGAAGTATAAATCGAAACTGAACCACATACCAACACGTCTGACTAGCGTGGTATAGTAGGTCAATTTCCCTCTCACTATGGAGGAAGCTTGAGCCCAACGTTGTTACATGTATGAGCTGAAGTGATGAATCACATTAATGCGTTACCTATAACAAAGATATAATTAAATATTCTAATGATATTCGAAATTAGCTGTGTGGTAACTGCTACAAATACTACCAACCCTTACTTTGCTCGTGGATGTCGTAAAAGACGACTAAGAGGCTTATAACGACCTGGGCCAACTCCATCTGATGCCGTTTGGTCAACAATTACATTCCCGAGGAGGATTGACGTCTGGTAGGCGGCCAGTCATAAAACTATTGCCAATAACTTTTACAATACCTATGTACTATGAAAGAAAATACACATTGTAGCGACCCCAAGTAATTGGAATAAGAGTAGGAGAATGATCTGATATTTGAAATATAAAACTATTTTTAGGGGATTTTATCGCGTTTGTATTTGTTAGTCGCGGGAGGTCACATTGGATATGAATGTACGTAATATGTGTAAATTCTTCGAAACATTGGGAAGTTAAAAATCCGTAACAACAGTTTTGAGAGAGAAATTCTAATGTTTTTTTCTTTTAATCTTAATTTGAAATTATTGTCTTAAATATATTGTATATTTAAGAGGCACTTTCATTTTAGAATCATTTAATTATTTAAACGATATTATAGTTAGAATTAGAATATAATTTGTATAATTCTTAATAATTGCTTTTTATAAAATGGAGTCTATGTAGGAGTTCTATGAACGCACGGGAGACTAATGCTTTGAGAACAATTAATATCACCTAATTTTTTTAGGTATGTAAGCATAAATTGATGATTCACGCACAACTCAGTATCCCCGAAACAAATTTGCCAAATATTTCTATTTATCTAACAACCTACAGCTGTCATCATTTCAATATTACGATACGTATTACGTAAAAACCAGATAAAAAAGCCAATGACGAGAGTATAATATTGGCTCAATATTTGCATGAAAATTGGCCATCATTGTGAACTTAAGAGGTTTGACCTTTTACTGTGCTGCATAAATCAGACACGAGATGGATGTCGTATTCCGCATTCATTTACTTCCACAGACTGACACTCATGTATAATGAAATTTTGTTCAGTATAATATAACACAAAGCATACTCAAGTTACTATTATGCTTTTTGCCAAAGGATTCATTATTACGAAGTTGCCTTATAAATAGTTATATATTGCATTTCTGGTCACTATACAAATTGGAATTAACGAGAAGAAGGGCGTGTACCAACGTGCCGAGTTTGACGCATGCGCGATTGTATCGGAAACAGAAGCGATGGGCTATCTTCTATATGAAAACGTAAATGGGCTGTTGAAAGAACAGCTGTTTGATATTTAACGTACTGATGGAAATGCTACATCATTCGTTCTACGTCTAACTTATATGTACGTAATTGTGAAGTAGCAAACTTTTTACGTCCATAAATAACAGTTTATAAAAAATGCCATCTTTCGAATCATGATATAATAATGTTTAGTTAATAAAAAGTGTCGTACTAAAAGCACTTTCAATTCAGCACAGTTTTTGTCTTTTTATTTTACTTTCTTTAAACATCTTGAAAAAAATAGAACGCTCTCCATCTAATGTCAAGACCCTAACTATCGCAAGTATTTCAAAATATATACGTGTTAATAAATTGCCACTCAATGAATTGGCTGATTGATGATTACACAGATGGCATAGTGGTTAAGATAACGACCTACCATGCAAATTGTCAGGGGTTCAATGTGCACGCAGAACAAAGCTTTGTGCGATGCATAAGTAGTACCTCAGAACAGTGCTTTTAAAAGGAAAAGAGATTATTTTTTATAATTTCATCGTCAAGAGATAAAGCTATGACGCGTCCTATTTAAAGATTTATTCTTATGGTAGACTGCTAATTGATTAAGCTGTTGTAGTACTGTTTTTGTTATCTGCCATCGTAGATAGATAGAAAAAACCATCGTAACTTCAGACGGTCCTCGGTTCCCCTACAAGTAGAAATAAAAAGCAAAAATAATCCCTCGCGTTTTGTTTTGTTGGTTTTTCCAACATACGCGTATATTCCCACAGGGCGATGACGAAGCATTACATTCCTACCCTGTTTTTAATAGAACCTATTTACATATTTAATGTGGTTGCCGCTGTGAATAGAGCCACCCCGTTTACAGTGACGTCATTACTCCAAAGGTGGGGGAGTGAGGCATTACTAATCACTGATGTATTAAGAGCTGGCAATAATTAATATAATTTAATTTTATAGCTTTAAGTGTGTTGACGGAATAAGAATACAATTCATCACTCCCTTTCTTGGCCGTGGATGTAGTAAAAGACGACTTACGGATATAATATGCATACAACATCTACGCAAGAATAGGCAAAGTCGAAATTTTAGATTTAGACTCAATTTTACGGGACCATTAATGTTGTACAGTTACTTTAACGTCAATAATAAATACGACAAAGGCAATAAAATTCATTTCGTTTTGACATGACTAATAGTTGCTCTAAACAACAGAAAATTATTAGTATAACAATGAAACAAGGATAATATTTACATGCTCATTACTCATCAATATAAGAAGTGCTGTACAGTACCCGGCGATAAATATTGCACCACGACTTCAGAAAGAGACAATCGTCTAACTTCGACTTTGTAGAGCATTGTCCATGTCGCATACTACCTGTGTGACGTCGCACACGAAGCACTGACAGTTTTGTATCTAATTAAGAGCTGTTAAAACAATTATGCCTTTTTGTCATGTAAGTATTTCGTTAAACGTAATAATTGGCTAGAGTTGGCTATTGATAATTTCATGCCAAATAGGTACATTGTTTTTAACCGACGCAGGATTCAAACGTGAAACCTCTGAAAGACAGTTTAAGCGACTGCGTGTATGCCAATATACTATAAAATAGATAGATGCTACAATTGAAAGTTTTCAAAAAGTTGACGCCAAAGCCCCTTTTCCAATCCATAGATAAATCTCCTTATACTTTACAATTGCATTCAATTAAAAATTACGCATTAATCCAATTGTATTGATATTACTGTTTTAGCTTTACCAAATTGCGCAGAATATCATGTAACCATTAAGCAACTGAAATTTGTCTTTCAAAAGTCAAGACGATAACTAAGTTCGAGGACTAAATATCGGTAAATTGATATGGGCTATTTGTATTTTACTATATTGCGCCAGGAATTCCTTTAGGTGTACACAACCGGGCGGATAAATAGATCGATATGATTATATCGGCATTTTGGTATAAGCAATAATACCCCAACAGGCTTATAGTAACACGCTGTTTAATGCATGCATGCATGCATTGCATTGTTAATTTAGACACGATAAAATAACGAAAAAAGGAATTGCGAGCTCGTAATACACATCTTATTCCCCAATGAAAGATACACATACACTACCGTCCAAAAGTTTGGAAGCAGCAAGGTAAAATCGAATAAAACCAAACTAAGTCATTTAAATTTAAATGTATTGATAAAAAAATAAAGAACAAACAGAAACTAACTTAAACAAAATAAAAAAATAATATACAATGGTAAATTAGATTAAATTTTAGCTTCATCAAAGTGTCCACCTTTCTCCTTTATAATCTTCTCACATATTCTGGGCATTCTATTAATCAATTTTTTAAAATAATCTTTATCTAATTTGTTCCATTCGTTCTCTAATAGCTGCCACAAATGTTCTGAGCTCGTAGGACAACGACTTTTCACCCTCCTGTCAAGTTCATCCCAAACAAGTTCAATGGGAGAAAGATCAGGGGATTGAGATGGCCATTGCATGATGTTTAAAATGTTTTCAGCTTTTTTCTTGTTTAAAAAGTTCTGGCACAATTTAGACGAATGCTTAGGATCATTATCCTGTTGAAAAATGAATCCAGAACCAATGAGACTTAGTCCACTGGGTATGGCAGAATCTTGGCGAATTTTTAAATAGCCTTCCTTGTTTAATTTTCCGGTTATCCTCACAAGATTGCCGGGTTTACTGTTGCCAAAACACCCGCAAACCATGACATTACCACCACCATGTTTGATGGTAGGCACTGTACATGCCTCTGAAGCCCTCTCTTCTTTTGACCGGCGTACAAAGACACGTCTATTGGATCCGAAAATCTGAAATTTTGATTCGTCACTCCAAAGGACATTTTCCCATTGTTCTATAGTCCAGTTTTTATGCGCTTTTGCCCATTCTAGTCTATTTTTCTTATGTCGATTTGTTAGTTTGGGTTTTTTAGCAGCAACACATCCTCTTAATCCCGCAGACAGTAAGCGTCTTTTAACAGTAGTTGTTGAAATGGGTGTTTCTCGCGTATCATTCAGAGCTGCAGTGATCTGTGGTGCAGTTAAGCGTCGATTCCGTTTAGAAAGAACTCTAATGAAGTTGTCCTCTTGATTTGTTGTGGATTTGGGCCTACCAGATCTCTTTCTATCTTCATTTTTCCCCGTTTCTTGTTTTCTAGCAAGGGTATAGTGGACACCTTTACAAGAAATTCCGAGCCTTTCTGCGATTTGACGTTCACTGTATCCTTCCTCGCGTAGAGTGCAAATAGCGCTTCGCTGTTCAAGCGTGATTTGCTTGCGTTTTGCCATTTTCAGAAGAAAAAATACGGTCAAAGTAGTAGCCGATATCTTTCGAATACAGACAATGTTAATATCACAACTTTCACGTGCCAATGCTCAAGTGCGACTGAATAAGGTCTAAAAAAGTTAAAACCAGCAAACATTATCAATAAAACTACACCATTGCATAGGATAAAGTAGCCGACGGATTAAGTCATAAAACACGTGTTTCGTCAATATTAAGGAATTCCATAAAACTTGATGAATGTAGGATAATAATCCTTTTGTGTTTGTGTAGACAGTCGTAAAAGGTTGTAAAACTTAAGATTATTGCTAATTTTTACCGCTATTAGTCGGCATTTATTTGTTTTGTTTGAAAACAGGTGTGCTTCCAAACTTTTGGACGGTAGTGTACATACATACATATCATCACGCCATATCCCTTGCAGGGTAGGCAGAGAGAACAGAGTGCCAGAGAACTCTATCTCTGCATACTTCACTCGCTTCCTCAACATTCTCTTCATACACACTCGCCGGTTTCGGAGACTCTATGAAAGATATTTAAATCAATACATACAGCGATGCAACGGAAGAGAAACAATAGGAAATAGATGCGGAAGCGGCATTATCAACACAATAAAAAAAATCAATTGAGATTTTTAATGAAATTAATATTGAAAAGTAAATAAAGTTAATATATTTATATTAGTTTATATTTTATGCAAGGTACTTGGCCACATTAATATCTAACAATATGGATGATGAGTACTAACATGTGTAGTAATAAATTCTTCATTGATGATAATAGTACATTACTGCAGCGGCCAGCAAAACAGGGATTGATGGAGGAACGTGTAAATGTGGGCAGAGGTGTGGCCGAGGCACACATACGTAAGTCCATCAATTCCTAGTTGTGGTCAAGGCTTGTATAGTGCTTTTCTCAAATAATGCGCGGAAATTAAAACTAAGTAATACTAAATAGAACTACATACATGACGAAAAACGAACAACATTTTTCACGTGCTAAAGACAGATATGGATTTTCATACATTTTTTGCCGACCGCTGCTCGCATATATTTGATCAGTACAGCAATATCGATTTATCTCGAAGAAGGTTGTCAAAATAATGCTCCAATTTCCAAGCATGTTTGAGAAAAATATATTGCAACTAATTCTTCCCTCAAACATTGTGAAGTCAAAGTAAAACATAAACGGATGTCAGAAAATTGCAAAGTTCTCCAGTTTCGGAAGTGGAAACAGAAATCTGTTGGATCATCAATATTTATACAATGTGAGCGTTGGAAACAAAAAAATAAAAGTCTGCTCCGGTCCCTATGTATTGTCCCTCCATCATAAAGAACAAAAGGTCGCGGATCCAATGTCCTTTTCGTTCCTATTAAACATTAAGTCGTGTCATTCCTTCGTCTTTCAAAGTTATCTATAAATATAATTTCGTTCCTCAAGTACATATTAATGTTCTCCAGAATTATTCCTAGTATTATAATGGCTTGTTTGTTATTTTGCGAATTGCTTCAGTTGCGATGTAATCATTTGAAATTACAACATCGTTGCTAACGGTCGGAACTTGATATCGATCTGTTTATCTTGATAAGGCCACCGTTATTACTTAAAAGTATATACATTATATAAACATATAGTTTGATGTTTCTGCCAGCCACGCTTAAGTGCGCATGTGATCGCCGTTTATAGAATTGACTATCCGCGTCAGCTAGTCGCTCGCTTTCTATTTTTTTTTAAATATTCAGCATACACAAAACACCTCTAGTTCTAGCTGCTTACGATTACCACGTTATCCACGGATAATCTCGCGTTATCCGTCGTCCTTGTCGCCTATTGAATGATTGCGACAGGACAGAAGCCAAATGTATCTAAATGAAGTTTATTTTCAAGTCAGATTCACAGTTTTTCCAGCTAAAGCAATATGTAAATTTGCTAGTGAAATATAAAGAAAGACCAATAAACAACGATCCGTTTAATCAATACAAATGATCGCATAGAGATTTATATACATTTCCTACCTTAGACGGATAAACGAAAACAAAACACGAAGATAATTTGCGGAACTGATAAACAAATAATCACAGAGGAAAATCTAAAGGAAACTTTACTGGAATCACTAAAAATATATTTGTCTAGTAAGATGCAAGAAATTCTGATGCGTACACGGAATTTGATAGTGACGCATACCAAGCATTGGTTCTTTTATATATGTATTTATGTCATTCATGAATATGTTAGGGATTGTCTGCAAATAGTCGCTTAATATTATCATGGTCTTCATGCCAAGTGATTTGTACAAGCGATAGTTTCTTGTCATCTTGTTTCAGTTTGGTGTATATACACCATGTAGTTATATACAAACGACACACACCTGGTTCCCGGAGGGGTAAGCAAAGATTACGGATGACCATAAGCCGTTATCCATACCTTCATCGTTTGACATTCAACTAAGTCTTCATATGATTACAGGTAGTCTTAATGATCTTTCGCCAGCGCGTCATCAATTTCATACAACGTAGTCTTCCCATTGTAATCGTCCCACTCATACTTGCATTATATTTGCTTCATATTTTTTTCGTTCATTCTTTCTAATTTCGATGTTTCATCATTCAGCTTTTTAACCGTCCAATGCTGGAATTAGGCCTCCCTCACAGCACGCCAAAATGCTGAGTTCGCCCAAATCCAATAAATTCTAGCAATTTTCACTAAGACGTCAGTCCACCTGGTGCGTCATCCGATACGTCGTCGCCACTTTAGAACCTTTCTTCCCCAGCGGTTATCGGTTCGTCAAGTGACGTGGCCTGGCTATTGTCACTTCAGTGTGCTAGTTCTTAGTGCTATGTCGGTTTCATCTCTTGGTGACGTATCATCCTTGTATATGTTTTCTTCTTTGTCACTACTTCTCAATTATGTACACTAGATTTCAGCAATATAAAATTAGCACCTGTAATC
Organism: Lymantria monacha; assembly: GCA_905163515.2. Classification (NCBI taxonomy): domain Eukaryota; kingdom Metazoa; phylum Arthropoda; class Insecta; order Lepidoptera; family Erebidae; genus Lymantria; species Lymantria monacha. Next base: position 2,589,701 of record LR991107.1, on the reverse strand, counting down.
ATTTGGATTCAATAAACACGTGTGAGAGCATAGTTTTAGTTTTTCTATTAAAGTCAAACCCACTGCACTAAGGAGTTAGTCACGTCTTATCTTCGTCTAAATAATAGACAAACAGAAAAGAGTTCATCATCATCATCTCACCTTAAACACGTCCTACAACTAGGTTCAAGCCTTTTCTACAGTAGGAGGGAAATTGAGCGAGTAACATAATAGTGGTAGGACCACGCTGTGGACAGTTCTCCGTCTACCACTCTCGCAGAAGATCGACGTCTGAGTAATGGCTATGTGCTATTGCGCTTCGTTCGGTGAGCGAGAGAGTCCGAAGCCCAACTGGGGTGGGTTCGGGGTTTGTATTAGTAGGCAGCGGCCTAGCAAAGGCAAAGGTCCATGGGCGGCAGTGACACTTACCATCAGGTGTACTGTCTACTCGATCGCCACCATAAGCAATAAAAAAGACTAAACTTTATGCCCGTATTCCAAAACCGCGCGAGTTTGCTAGTATAATTTATATATTACTAACGTAACATACGGAAGAACAGCAAAAGTACTTAATACCTACTTCACAATAATTAACAGACGCTAATTTATAGCGTACGTAATAAAACGTTGGATTAGTCTTAATCTTTTACGAGTACGTTACGGGAATAAAACTGTTGGATATGGATGGGCACGGCTCATCGTCATACGTCACAGGTGGAAATAGCCTTCAATAGTATCGAGTGCTGTTTACGTCTGAACCAAGTATAGGTTTACGTGCCCGTGATCACGTATAACCTATCTAACAATTTTTTATAACAGTGAATGGCAAAATAAAAGTAAGCGAACCATCTAAGGGGCATTCATTAATTACGTGAGACGTTTTGGAGGATTTTTTGCACTACTTATGATGTATCTAAAATTAACTTTTGGTTACGAACTCAGAAGAATATCCCAGAGCATATCTTTAGTTTATTTAACTTAGACCGATTTTCAAGAAGTAGTAAAAATACAATAATATCCGATCATTTCTTTGGTTTAATAAATACAAGCTGATTTTTAAGAATCGTTAACGATTTCGCTTCTTTTTGAAGACAAATCCCATCACCGTAACTCCTTGAGCCAGGACCCACAATGGTCTCCATAAAATACCCCGAACTTTGACCCTCATGAAGCCCAGAGAAACGATTTTAACTGTCTTGGAATCCACAACAAAATCGCAATTTATAAATATATTAATACTTACGGTTATAAATTGTCAGAACGATATTCAAAGCCCGAACAAAGACAATTCGTATAAAATTTATAAAAGAAAGTAGAGAGTCGAAAGTATATAACTGCAACTAACCTTTTATATGTATATCCCCGATACGAATATCCAACATTTAGAGGTACACAGAATAACTTATTCATCTCAGGCCATATATGTCCCACTGTTGGGCTCGAGCCTCCTCCACGCTGGTCAGACGTGTTGGTATAGGGTTTTGTTTCGAGTTTTCCATCTCTTGCATGGTTGTTATGTGCGTTTTACATCCCTTAGTCGTCTATTACGATCACCCACTACTAAGGTGGAGGTGGTGAATTGTATTCTCACTCCGTCACCACACGGAAAAAATACCTTAAGCATACATATTATTTTATTTACGACTGAAAATTCTATCATAATTAGGAAGTAAGAATATGACACGATGATCCGCCTCAACAAAGCTTAATAGTAAAAACCATACAGATAAATTCACACAATTACGTTTAGTGTAGCCGACATCAGCGATGATAATTATAATCACTTGATTATAGTTTTACACGTGATATTCGCGTGTGGCGACAAGATAAGAATAGCTTGTCGCTACCCCCTTACGTGAGTCGTAAAACTCGGCCGAGGTGTCTCACCAGGAAATTTGGCAGTATCTTTATCCTGAGAAATTTTATAATATGTTAATTCGTTCGTCAAGTCGGTTATAATCCTGGTGATTACCTACCAAAGAATAAACGTGCTATGTGGCATTCTATGGGGGAGAACTATGACCAGCAATGGACGAGGAAGGGCTGAAACATGATGATGATTACTCGTAATCAGTACGAGATAAGATTAGCTGAGCTCAGCTCAAACATCAAAAGGTTAGGTTAATTTTAAAGCATATGTAATATACAATTTAACTCCGGAACATACTACATGTTTTTAAATTATAATCGGGCACATAAATAAAAAAGTTACCCAATCGAAAGAAAACCTTCAATTTTTGAAAGTCGATCTTCCCGTGAACATGAACGCTGTGATATGTTTAAAACGTCGGGTAATTTAAAATCAAATGCGAACGCGATAAAATCTGTAAAAAATGTTTTATTTTAAATGCGTAATACTCGATTATAATTTCACTATCTTCAATGCAGCATGACAAACAGACTAGTGTTTCTGTATTACCGCATTATGTGATACCTCGTCCTGGTGAGCAGTCCAAAGGCCGCCCAGAAATTGCGCTTTATCAGCTCAGACTACAACGCCGCTTTATATCAGCAGGACTAACATGTAATCCAAAATAACGCGGTATTATACTTAAGTATACCGTACGTAGTACCTTCTGTGTGGTAACGGAGTAAGAATACAATTCACCACCCCCTATCTTACCCGTGGGTGATCGTACGAGACGACTAAGGGATATAAAATGCATATAACATCTATGCGAGAGAAGGAATACTCGAAATAAAACCCTATACCAACACATCTGACCAGCGTGCTATAGTAGGTCAATTACCCTTCCATTATGGAGGAGGCCCGAGCCCAACAGTGGGACATATATGGGCTGAGATGATGATGATGATACTTAAGTATGTCGGACATAACAGCTCGAGTGCCTGTCAATCTTAAAAATCTAAGTAAGATTGGCAGGCTTTAGCGCTTACATGCAGCACGACATACACCTGTAATTGAGAATATAGTCAAGCGCCGACTTGTTCTATCAATGTCCAGGTTAACATTTATTTCTAAAAACTATTTTAAACTATACACTATTACTCTATTACGAATGCGAACGATCCCGACTAGAAAAAAAGTATGGTTCAACCAGATCAGGTATCTGGACCTGATCAGGATAGAATAAGGCATGCCGGATCTATGCCGGATCCGGCATGCCCTATCAGGACCAGGTCTGGTCCTGATCAGGATAGCCTGATGTGAAATAACATTAAGTATGGTAAGGCATACCGGATCAGGACCAGATCAGAACCAAATAAGGATAGCCTGATGTGAAATATCACTAAGTATGGTAAGGCATACCGGATCAGGACCAAATAAGGATAGCCTGATGTGAAATATCATCAAGTATGGTAAGGCATACCGGATCAGGACCAGGTCAGGACCAAATAAGGATAGCCTGATGTGAAATATCATCAAGTATGGTAAGGAATACCGGATCAGGACCAGGTCAGGACCAAATAAGGATAGCCTGATGTGTAATATCATCAAGTAAAGCATACCGGATCAGGATAGAATGAGGCATGCCGGATCCGGCAAACCCTATCATGACCAGGTCTGGTCCTGATCAGGATAGCCTGATGTGAAATAACATCAAGTATGGTAAGGCATACCGGATCAGGACCAGATCAGGACCAAATAAGGATAGCTTGATGTGAAATATCATCAAGTATGGTAAGGCATTCCGGATCAGGACCAGGTCTATACCAAATAAGGGCAGCCTGATGTAAAATATAATCAAGTAGGGTCAGTGCACCAGTGCCACACCAGGAACCAGTAGTACACCATTTCTAATTTCACAACAAAATATTAACCTTCTGTCAAATTACCCGCAACTTTTTTTACGTTTGGTTGCACTGCCTTATTTCTATGAATCATATAATCATAAATAAAAGCGATAAACACGCCATCTATATCAGTTAAAAACGCATGATTCGGAACGACAATCGTTCACTTCGTTTCGGGCGGCCATATTAGTAAGCGACACGTCGACGGTAAGTTTTTTTAATCTTTTTAAATCTTTGTTTATATCAATCGCTGTAACTTATTTTCATATTAACTGCGTAATATGTTGTGTAAAGCAATAATATTACGTATTATTTCATCAAAAAATGTTAATTTAAATCAATTGTTGTCATTGGTAAACTAATGGAACAAGAATTCAATGATTTTCCAGTGATATTCCATTTGGTCTACAACTGGTGATTTAGCTTTTTGATGATTTGTATATTTTTTCTTTTACATTTATATTTATTTAATATACTGCTATAAAATATTATAAAATATAATACTATTAAATACTATTAAATATAATACTATTATATATATAATACTATTAAAATATGCACAATGTTCCAGTTGTAGACCAGTGGTTTATTACTGGTAATATCTATACTACGAGTTTGTTCCAGTGATTGACCACCTACATTTTTTTTAAAGACACAATGCCACCGAAAAGAACATTTTTTAATTATAAAGAGGAAGATGTGTTAAAAGCGATTGACGAAATAAGTAAAGGTGCAAAAATTAGAGAAACGTGCCGAAAATACAATATATAATGAGGAAGAAAATTATCAAACAAGAGAACAAATGAAAGAGGATTTTATTAGCAACGTTGACCATTTGAATATTAGGACACCATCTCAACCGGAATCTTCAGTTCGTCATATCACAAATCACATTGAACTAGAATCTCCGTCTACAAGAAAACACCTTCAACCAATAAGCCCTGCCTTTGCATCAGCAATTGCGTGGCCCTTGAATCTCCAATTAGAAGCAACCAGAAAAGGCGTAAGAAAGCTCGCCTACCTGATGCAGTAAATAGCAGTGAATGGATGCAATATTGGAATGAGAAAGAAAACATCAAGAAAGAACAAGAAGAAAAAGAAGCTCTTAAGGCAACTAAAAGAAAAATGTCAAAGGAGAATAAAAAAAAGGAAGCAGTTTCAGGTGAAGAAATACCAGCAGCTCCGATAAAGACGAGATGACTTCGAATTGATTCAGACTCCGATGATGATAATGTACCTTTAATTGTACATAAATCTTCTGAGGTCAGTGCAAAACCAAAGAAAGGCGATTACGTGATCGTCAGGTACGAGGTTTCTATAGAGTTCCTGAAATGGATAAATTTATGCCAAAAAATTAATTATTATTTATTTTTTTATTAAGTACTTACATTGTTGTCTTTTTGTTTTGATTTATTTTATATTTTATTGATTCATGTTAATTCATAAATATTTTATTACAAGTAATGATTATGAGACTTGTAATATGAATCTCTTCTTAATTATCTAGTAATTAAATTAGTATTACTTGAAACTTGAAGACTGATGAAAAGTTGTGATGATTGTTACGTATAAAACATTCTAGTATTTATAATAAAAATATTCTTTATTAAAAGAAATCGATTTATTTATTGATTCACTATTGGCACAGCGTCTGGTCTATTGCTGGTACAATCTGGTCAACCTTAGGTACATTGCAACTTTCCTCATTCATTTTTAAATAAAAAGAAACCTAACAGCTATTAAGAGAATCGGAATAAGTTACATGATTCTATGGTAGACAAAGAGTACGTAAATCTTTTTTTGCAATGATTGTTGTAATAATTGAGCCACAATATCAAAATTACTTTCAAAATGTCGCTTAATCGGTGTGTTACTGGTACACCCACCCTACCTATATGGTAAGGCATGTAATATATCAGGACCAGAAACAGTTTTCATAACACAAAAAAAATATCAATCAAAATTCAAAAGTTTCATGATTGTCATATTTATGCCACGATGTAAATTTGCATCAGAGGAGATTAATCTGAATTCTTTAATTAATCATATGTATTTAATAATAATAATAATGTTTAGTTAATAATATAAAAATAATTTGTATTTAAAGTAAAGACAAAAATAAATAATAGATATATTTGAAAACATAGATAGAAATAAATATAATAATATTGTAACAACCATTCTAACATTTAATGTTTTGGGTCTTAAATTGTTGATGGCGTTAGTAAAATGACGTCATTATCTGAATCGCGGTGATAAGATTCTCCGAACCGTAATGACATCGCCTAATATTAAATTAGTTGTTATCGAATCAGATCAAAACAGATCGATCACAAATCATGAATGAGGAATTCAGGCGACAGCTGAAGTCGTTAGCATCTGGTGGTTGCGCCCTAATTGGAACGGCTCACTGGGACTCTCTATGATAAGAATATAGCACTGCATTCGCTGCCTACGTCATATATTAATTTATATTGTTATCTATTAAACATGTTCTTTAAGATATTCATGTTTTTTAAAAGGACCGGACTGGGCATACTCATTCTGGATCAGGCAAGATATATAACGCAGATGATTGATTTGGTTCCGATCAGTAAAATTTCATCCGGACCCGATCAGGAATGCCTGATCTGGACCCGATAAGGTTTTCCTGATCGGGTCCAGATATATCTTCTGCGTTACATACCTTATCTGGTCCAGATCGGGCATGCCCGGTCCGGTCCTGCTAAGGAAGACGAAAAAATTTCTAGTCGGGTATTGTTTTAAAAATATCCACTAGGTATAATATACTGTAAATGATTCGTTCGTATCGGCACTGGTTTGAATTTATTGCAAATATTGTTTAACAAATAAAAAAATAGCAAATAAATAAGCGCCACCATATTCAAAAACCATATGCTACTAATTAGTACAATACTGATACAGCAAAACGTTAAATAACCCAATCGCATCATATATTTTTACAGCTGTGGAAACAATGTTAGAATTAAAACTCGTTCAGTTAGAACGACAACAGATAACAGGATTAAACAGTCGCTGGTCTGACCCAGATATCGGGTCAGATTATATGTTTGTTCTGTGTAAGGTATTTATGTAACATCGTCTATTACACAGTATACATATGTATGTCGATATATATACGTTAATTTGGAAACGTTGAATTGGGTACAGCTATGGATTAGCCATTACGAGCGCTGAATTAATACACGCGGGATATATAAATTACTCGCTAGACTAACCTCACTATGAGGCAAAAAAATCTTTGTTAATAGGTTAGGGCCCAGCTGCTAATATCAGCAATGTTGCCAGCTCATCGAAATAGCGATAGTGATATCATGCGACGTGTGAGTATTAACGAATTGCTTTTCGTTCTGTGAGCAAAAGCCGAGGGAAGAGCAGCGGTTACCACCTACCATCATATAGGTTGCTTGCTCGTCTGCCACCAAAGGAAACATGAGGCAAAGAGGAAAAAAAGGAGGAATAAAGGTATTATATACATAGTTAAGACTTGATTTCAGTCGGAGATCACTCCGTTTGACAAGAGACCTTCCACTGTGCCATTCCAGAAAGCGGTCTTTCTTACCGTTTACCCGCACAATATGGAGTTTATAAAAGCATATGTTGACTCGTACCCAAAAATAGAAGACTTACACGTATGCCTGATGAAGATGAAAAACATACTAGGCAGCATTTGCATCGACGTTCAATATTCGCGTCAAAATTCTCACTACAGTTGAATGAGTAAATGGGTTAATGAACTAAACCAACCAAATCTAATGGTGAAGGTATGTGATTCGGTGCTGATAGAATTACACAGTTACATTAAATATTAGTTATATAAATATTATTTTTATAACAATGCCAAAAATAAAAACATATCGTGTACAAAAATAGTCGATTTTCTTGCTGTTACAATCCGCTTGGTTGTCCTAATAGACGAGATAGTTAAGATAACAAGATTTAAGAACGCCAAAATGGAACCTTTTTTGGCTAGGTGCAGTCCTCGCCTCTCTCAATCATCCGAGGCCACGGAAAGGTGTCTTAGAGACCAGTAATCAGACGTATAAACTCTCTGTGCTTATTGCTTTGAGATGAAACCACGATATGAATTCAAGAAATCGATACTCCAAGTTTAATTGCATTGAGGGCGTCGTATCGAACGCGATGTTCATCAACATTCTTGGCAGACTACCTCGGCTAAATTTATGTGCTGTATTAGATGGATGGATATTAGATACTACGTAAAACTTATACTACTTTTTTTTAAGCATAAACTAAATTTCTCTGAAGTAGTAAATAAATCTCGACTAAGCGACTTGAGACACTGACAAACAGTGACCCTAAATTAAATAAAAATGATAAATAAAGACAGCGTAAAAGTCTTCATTAGGCCTTCAATGTTCCATAAAAAATATGGGAGGTGCCACTTTCAATTCTCTCTCTTTTAATTAACTCAATAAATATAAAACTATGGATGAAATTGACATGACACTAGTCATAGGATATACTTTAAAATTATTTTATTTGAATCCAGCAGCTCGAAGAATGTGTTTTACACATAACTATAGAGAATTTATATAACCTTATAGTCACACATTTCACAAAAATGCACAGTACCGTAAGTTGTGACAAGTCATCAAATACATGTATGCCATACGCTGAATCATGTATAACTCGCGTTCTGAAAATGAGTGAGCACAAAAGGGAGCACTTGAATAAAAAAAGAACGGGACCCATAATTCTTTTAGAAACTTATAACACATAATGCAATCGCAGAAACGCTCGAGAAGCTTTATCCCGTTTCGTAGGGAGGCCTGTATCTAGCAGTGGACGATGATATGATCACGTAAATATCGAAAATAGTTAAAAATATTAGGTAATAATTATTTCAAGTAGTTAAATATATCGCAAATGACGTCTAATGTTGATATTTTGACGTGCCGTCTTGTTTATTCAGTGAGCAGTAACATTTGGAACGGGTTTTAATAAGGTCGTTAGCCGACTAGGAGCGAGTGACGTGCAACAGGCCGCAGTATCGACCGGATTTGTTCCATTAGTCAGCCATACGTGGATTCGATACTATGCTGCATTGATTTGCATTTTACGTACCTCAATGATCCTGTAATATATACCTGAAATGATCTCCAAGATTTTCTCGATCACCAAAATAATCTTTATGTATTAAAGCATAGAGAAACATAAGAATAATCATAGAGAAATAAATCATTATGTTCTAAGAGTAATGGGGAGAAGTAAAACGGGGTAAATGTTCAACAGTATTAAATTGTAAAACGGTGTGATGAAAAAAAACAACAATAGTCAAAATACATAAATTTCAAATACCTATTTAATTCTAAAAAAAAGACTTAAAAGCGTAAAGGCGTTTCTCAAAAGAGCACTAATGCCACTCATCTGATGCTCCCTTCGCTAAATTTAGTAGTAAGTATTCTAAAGTAAATGACGACACGCGTACTGGTAAAATTTAACAAGTAACACAACAACCCGTGGTTGCAAAGAACCAGTCTCCATACAGACCAACAACACCTTGCGAATTATTGAAGTGTGACTCCACTTGTACCATAGCGGGCACAATGGGGGTATTCATGTACGCCATACGAATCACACAATACAAAATGCACCTGCCTTAAATCACACCATGATTTTGTTCTATTGTTGAGATCTATTTAGCATTGGAATACCGTATTATTTTATGACAGTTTTCAATACTCTATGCATTGTATATATATTAAATAAAAAGATTTACTGCAGCATTCTTCTGCGATAGTGACGAGCGATAGTGACATTTCCCCCAGAAATGGGAAAAACTAAATCGCTGATGAATGGATGGATAGACGGATATGGGCTGAGGAGAATGAATTTTGATAAACCATGGCAAAATTTATATTGATACGTTGATATAACATAGATAAATAGTTATTCGTTACGAAACACAAGTCACTTTTTATCACTAAAAGATAGCAATCTATAATCTCAAATAGATAGTTGAAATCGGCCCTTAGCACACAGATATTATACAATATACATATGTACTTATATAGCAATTTATTTTGTCACTTGTCAATATTTCGTAAAGGCTGCCGTATGAATGTAGTCATTATTATTATCATAGTCTAAGCCTTCCTATAACAACTTATTTGAAACTAATTGCGATCGCTTTTAATTTAAATAGAAGCAATATTTTCATCATGTGCGATTTTATAAAACTAATTATCAAACTATCAATGATCAGCTTAACAGTAGTAGTTTTATAATTTAGCAGGTTAAGTTAATGTCAAGGAATCGGTACCTACCGGACGAGGGCAGGTTATTGGGCCGCACGCCGTCTTTCCGTTGCCACGGATGATTTAGGCGGAATGGCATCCAGACCATAGTCCATCGAAAAAAAAACCAGTAAAGTAGACTAGCATTATTGTATTCATCAGCAATGATTAATATTCTGTTTTTAATATATTATTTTTACCATCTCTATTATACAATCTAAGTATACTATTTTTTTTACCTGTTCCATATAACCTTCATAGTAATATGTACTAAAAAAATCAGTACACGTCACATTTTTTTAATGATACTAAATACTAAAAGGGCAAATCTCCGAAACCGTGACAGATTTAATAATCAAAATAATGTTGCTCTTTTTCCTCTGGTTGTTTTTTACGTTTAAAAACTGTTTTCATGACAATTATTAGGATTTAATTATTGACGTCAATTCCTATGAACATTAACATCACCCAGGCGGCACTAAGGATTCCGTAACGTCACCATTAATTGTCATATTCAATGTACAAGTTATACAAACTAAATTTGTCAGTCACGCATCAACAACGTAACATTATTTGCAAGACATGTTATCGACAAGTCAATAATTTATTGTTTTTACTTCAATCGAATATAGTGGTGCTATCATAATTCATTTTCCAGCGCTATAGTGATGAATTACGAAAACAAAGTTTCACGATTAATTGGCTGTTGGTGTTGTAGGAGAAGGCTAAGGGATGTAAGCAACATCACAGCAAAAGAAAAGCTCAAATAAAACATTATGTAACTCCTCTTTCGTCACTTTTCTCCCACTGTACAGGAAATTCGTGCTCAATAGTGGGACACATGGGTGAAAATGAGATCTTCCACTTATAAGTTATAACGTACATTACGAGTAGTACTACGAATACAAAACCCTAACTTTACTTGTGGGTGTAGTAAAAGACGACTAAGAACTTTACATCATCCTAGGCCAACTTTATGTGATGCCGTCAGATCAACAATTACATTCCCAAGTAGGGTTAACGTCAGGCAGGGAGCCGGTTATAAAAATAAAGCTACTAACTTTTGCAATATGTAAAGTGGTAGTTGTGTACATTTTGCGTCGACCACAAGTAATTGGGAGAAAAGCAGGCAATGATGAGTTGATTTTGGTTAAATATATTTAGTGGTAGGACCACGCTGTTGACAGTTTTTTGTCTACAGCCGTGGGCCGGTCCGTCCGGGGTAGTACCACACTCTCGCAGAAAATCGACGCCTGTGCAGTGTCAATATGCTTCTTTGCTTCGTTCGGTGAGCGAGAGAGCCGGAAGCCCACCTTTCTGGGTGGGTTTGGAATTATTGGTAGCAGCGGTCTAAGTATACCTCTAGTATAAAGTAAGCAGTGGTCCTCGTTTTTCACCAAGAGCTTCCACAAAGGCTTACTCGTTTGCCAACAAGAGCAATAAAATAAAAAAACATGAAAATGGCACGTGTTCGTGTGCAACGGACAAGCGCCCTAAATCATATTGGGCAAGGTTATCTATCATAAGGTTTTACTTCGACATTTTACTACACTCCTAAATCGTATTATACGACAGCCATAGGAAAAGAGGGATGAATGAATTGTGTTTTTAATCTCGCACTCATCTTTAATTAGTACAAGCTTTTATCAAAGATAAAATAGAAAAAAAAAAACATTTTTTTTTCGTGTTTTTAGCTGTTAGCCGCAGATGGCTTTGACAGCTTTACGCGGACTATGGGTGAGCGATGAGGGCTCTCAACCCGAGAAAAAAAAACTCAACAGTATAAACTTTTCGGTTGCTATACAAATATACTAAATTTGAATGCGATCATAAGAAAAACCTATATATTTACATACGTTATCGCCATATTGGCATTTGAATTTCATCATTGGCTACCATAGGCTAGCTAGCCGTCAGTCACGTCGGTCAATTTTTCATACGTTTTCACACATCGACGTTGCGCAAACAAGGCCGCCCAAACTCAAATATATACTATGCAATATATTATAATGTGTTGCTCTACGATCTTATTCTAAACAAGATGAAAAATATACCGTATTATCGGATTTAATATTTTTTTTCCGGGCCCTATCATTGCGAAGAATGCATCGTTAGAAATCAGTTTAGAACTACCGTATGGTGATGGCGTGTGAATATAATTTATCACTCTCGTCTTATATACGACTAAGGGATATAATAGCATACAACGTCTGCAAGAGAATTTTATTCTTCTACTCTTACCCCAATTACTCGGAGTCATTATAATATGTACTCTTCTTTCATAGTAGATATTGTAAGTTATTGGCAATAGTTTTATGACCGGCCGCCTGCCAGACGTCAACCCTCCTTGGGAATGTAATTGTTGACCAAACGGCATCAGATGGAGTTGGCCCAGGTCGTTATAAGGCTCAGCTTAGTTGTCTTTTACGACATCCACGAGCAATATAAAGGTTAGTAGTATTAATAGCCGCTACCACACAGCTATACAAAATTTTATATCAATTCGTGTAAATAGCGTGGCATTGTATCATTTTCCTTCCGTACAGGAAGGCCTGAGACCAAAAGCGATACGTATACTGACCGAGAAAGATAATATCAATACAGACAGATCAGATATTTATCAACTTTCCAATGGTCAGCCTGTTAAATTCGCTCTTTTAACATTAGCGTTATTTATTGTCACCACAGACCCTTTGTAATGACCCATGTCACAGCGAACTGATAATATATCGCCCAATGCATCGCCGTCTTGTACACATTTTACTCTGAACTTGACATAATTTTATCTCACAAAGCAAAGGAATTGTGTTTGATTAGATTACATTCACATACTTGTTATTTTATCAGACATGACATGACTCAAATATCAAACCAAAAAATGTATGGCTAAAAAATTCATACAGAAATTTTATTTGCTATATGCTCACATCTTTATCTATAAAAGGATAAGCAAAGTTCTCGATTTTAAAAATATTTATATTATGTGCATTTATTCTTAGAATTCTTCTAAATATTCACAAAATTTTGTAAGTAGTGATCTTACTCCATAAAATTCTGTCTCCTACAAAATTCAAAAACGAAATGTTTCAAATCAAAGTAGTTAAAATGCCTTTTGTTTCGAATGTATTGTCAATACACACATACATACCATCACGCCATGTCCCTTGCAGGGTAGCCAGAGAGAACAGAGTGCCAGAGAACTTCATCCTTGCATACTTCACTCGCTTCCTCAACATTCATAATTCTCTTCATACACGCTCGCTGGTTTCGGAGACTCTTGACTCCACCTTCCTTCAGTACATGACCGATCTGGTCTAGGTAGGTTAGTCTTGGTCTCCCCCGGTACCTAATTCCTTCCACTTTCGCATTGTATATCTTCTTAACCATACGTTCGTTCGGCATTTTTTCCACACATGTCCGAACCATCGGAGTGATCGGAGCATTCCCTTTCACATCTTTACGCCAATACTCTCTTTCATACCTACTCGCTCACTTACGTCGTCGTTACGAATGCGATCGATCTGCTATACTCCACAGATTTTCCGTAGAGATCGCATTTCGACCGCATTAATTTTACTTTCATACTCTTTTCTGCATACCCAACTCTCGCTTCCATACAGTAATGTTGGGACAAGCACTGCGTTATGTATTGCTACACGTGCCTTCTGGCTGAGGTGGTGGCTACCGAGAAGTTGCCCCAACGCTCCGTTCACTCTATATCCCGCATTCACTCTTCGCTCTATATCAGTGGTGTACCTTCCACCTCGGCTAAATCCACATCCAAGATATAAAAATTCATCCACTTGCTCCAGTACATCATTACCTATTGTTACTCTTACATCTGTTCTGGCTTCATCTCTTTCAAAGACCATTATTTTAGTTTTGCTCACATTGTATTGTCAATCATTCGAATAAACGACGAAAACCACCATGTTATAAAGTAAGCATACCGATTCAATCGTAAATTACGAGAGATTTTCATGCTTGGCAAAGAATTATTATTAATATATTATGGAATCTGTGTTCATCCGAATTCAGTATCCAAACTAGTAGTGGTGGGGCAATATTATAGTTTTCTGTCTACAGCTGCAGGCCAATCCGTTCAGGTACCTCTGTCTTGTAGAAAATCGAGGGTCTGAGCAGTGGCATTGTTCTGTTGCGCTTCGTTCAGTGAGAACCGGAAGCCCAACTTTCTGGGAGGATTTGGGTTAGTAGACAGAGGCCTAGCTGTTACCTTCGGTATTGCAAAGGTTTATGAGCGGCAGTAACCATCTGGTGTGCTGCAAACGAGCAAGCGGCACACCTGATGGTAAATATTACTGCCGGCTATTGGACCTTTGCTATACCGCGGGTGTAGATAGAATACTGTCAAATGTATGGTCCTACCACTATTAATTCTATTCATCTTACAACTTTTTCCTAGGTGAACCAATTTTGATGATTCTTACAATTTCTTCTTCTTCTTTACAATTTGAAAGCTGGTGCTACCCATGTGGTTCCATTTAAATTTAATCATGATTTGGCAAACAGTTTTTGAGTTACCCTCAATAGTGCCAATTTGGCCTACCAACAATCAACTACAGTGCTGTCAATGCAAAATTTTCATTTTTTTTATTTTAGAATGTTATTATTTGAAATCGACTTTAAATTTGTTAAAAGGATAATAAGCAGGAAGTACTATACAATATTTTTCTCTAATTTTACTTAATAATAAGGTCTATATGAAATAATGCTAAACATTAATAAATATATTTTATAATTCAATATACATAGTGTGTTTGCAGCTCATTTGTAATATTGAATAAACAAAGTTATAAGGAAACAGTTACATAAAACATATATTCCATAACAAAACCAAAGAAATCAAATCCATTTAAATTCTTAATTATGAAATCACACAAAAAACTACTCAACCAATTTTGCATTATAGTAATTTTATAAAAAATATGATGAAAGTATGTAAAGTTATAACTTGAATGCTGGAATGATAATATAATTGTATATTTTTTGAAAATAGTTGACTCCTCTACAGTATATTTTGTACAGAAATTAGACTTTTGTTTATCAGTCAATCAATATATAGAAAAAATCTTTAGACTGTCTATACAAAGTGTGGATAATTATTACAGAAACCAACCTACATAAAAAAAGGTACTGGAAAAGCTGACAAAATGTCTTATGCAATCAATATATTTAATTTAGCTATTATGCACTTTGTGTACACTTTTGACACAATAATCATTACTGGAAATTGTAATAAGCCAACTGCTACACAACATGACTAAATCTTTTACCTGGAAACTAGAATAAACTCGGCAAGGAAAATATTATGTTGTAACATTATTAAAACTATTGAGAGGGCTATGCCTCGGTATTTCTCTATGTGATAAAATCCAGAATACAGAAATCTGTAGAGGAACAGGTGTAACTGACATAGCCCAAAGAATTAGCACATTGAATGGGCAGGCCACATAGCTCAATGAACCGACAACCATTAGGGAAAAAAGATTCTCGAGTGGCGACCGCGAATCGGACGACGTAGCGTAGATACACCCCCCACTAGGTGGACTGACGACATCAGGAAGGTCACAGTAAACTGTTGGATGCAGGTGGCACAGGACTGTTTTAAATAGCATTTTCATGGGGAGGCCTATGTCCAACAGTGGATGTTTACAGGCTGATGGATGGATGGAACATTATAAAAACATTAAATTTTGTAACTACGCTGTCTAAGCAAATACAGCTTTTTTTAAGATGACAACCTGCACTAAGAAAGTAATCCATTTTACAGGTGACTACAATGATACACAAATTACAAACTGGAAATAACTGTTTATAGATCTTACTTGGCATTGTCCTGCATGAGAATTGATACGACACTTGGCACGATAAGTTGTTATCTTTATCAATATCTTACCCATGCAGTAAATTCAAAAATTTAAGAGTCTTCATTATGTCCAATTTCTAAATTGACAATTGCTTTAAGACTTATTTTACTGCTGATATAGGGATATCAACTAAATAATATTTTGAATAAATTGGATTGAACAACTAATTTATATGACTGTTTTCTCAGGAAATTTTTTAGCTTGTGCCTTAGAATTTATCTTCCAATGCTTGCAATAAGGTCAACTTATCAGCAGTAGTTTATACCTCTGCTCATCCCTTTAAAAATAGAAGGTGTGAGACCATAAAAAAATCTGCATTGAAGTACTAAGAAAGGTCTGTTAACCTGTCTAGCAAAACAATAATAATATAACTGTAATATAACTACACTAAAAATATAAAATACACACATACTTTACACATAAAACTATTGCCAATAACTGTTGCAATATGTATGTAGGAAAAATAAATATTGCGTCGACCCCAAGTAATTGGGAATAAGAGCAGGAGAATAATGAATGATTATGTACCATATGGTAAAAAAATAAAATATTTTTTTAGTATTTATGACGGCAAACGGGCAAGCAGCACAGCTGATAGTATTACTGCCGCTCATAGACTTTAGCAATACCAGGGATACAGCTAGGCCACGGCATACCATGCAAAACCCGCTTAGATAGTTGGGCTTCCAGCTCTCTCGATCACAGAACAAAGCGCAATAGTAAATTGCCACTACTTTGATTTTCTGTGAGAGTGTGGTACTACCCCAGACGGACTAGCCCAGTAGACAGAAAACTATCAACAGTGTAGCCCTATCGCTATTATCTAATTATAATTGTATTAAAATAATCCATTTTCAACTTAATATGATGAATAGATCACAGTAACTCTATACTGTCAGAATTTGCAGCGAGTAATATATTAAATATGAGTCACAAGATCAAAATGGTGAATGAATTTTATTGGTACTACTATAATATATTCTGGTTAAAAATTTCTTCACTTTGTGTAATTCAAATAATAAAACAAATGTAGTGAGATTTCCGAATAATCAACATTTCTTCTCAGTTGCCTTCTGGTAAATGAATATAAAAATATTAACAATGTATTTTTAGAAAATTTGGTTAATAACTCTATTTCCACCTGGAGTCATTTTACATTGTGATATATTGTTTATTACATTCCCAAGGTGATTTATTATGAAACTTTGATTTTTATATATTGCAATTATGCATGGAGCAGAAAAATGCTGTATTTACATTAAATAGGTTTATTATAAGGTTAATGAACTAATAATCTAAAGTTATATCGGACAAGCAAACAGAAATTTATTGTATTGATTAATAAGCTAAAATACTGAATGTAAAACAATATTCATGTTCAGACTGTAAGACGAGATTGCTGATTCAATTATTTCAGTTATGGACTTTATACCTTCACATTATTTTTATATGCTATAGTTGGAAAAGTTTCACATTCTTCTAAATGTTGTAATCATAAATAGCAGAGCAGTGCATGCAATATTTTTTAATCACTCTGGTATATAAATAAACCATAATAAGCAATTCTATTTATTAGTTGATAACATAATTTCATAGGTTCAAATATAAGTTATAAAACACTGAAGTGTCTTTTTAATTCACTTTCATAATATAAAAGCTATAAATATACTATAAATACATATTTATGATTAAAATTAAAATGTCATGGTGCAAAATATTTATTTCTCATAGTATATGATCAAAGTGGGTGTGACCCTTGAATGATTGAAAATATTTGCTTTCCCTCAGACTTTTTACCTTGAAGCTATTAAATGGGTATATAGGGTGTGGTAATTACCATTGATTATTCATACAGGCACATGCAACTAACATTTTATCTATTACTTATATATTATGTTGAAATAAGTTATAATTAGAATCACTAATATATAAAAATATTAAATAGTATTAGATATAAATAGAAAATAATTAATGCGATAATCGGATGTAACACGAAATATGATCGACTATCAATAAATTGCCGCAAATTAAATTCGTATTATGGTGACCTAAACTATACAGCAATATTGAAGAAAAATCGCGTTTTACAATCAAATATGTATGTATAATGCACAACGTATCTACAATTAAACAAAATCACCCTCAATAAAAGGTGAAAACGGCTAGTTGTAACGAATCGATGTCGTTTCGTCTAGCAACAGGGCTGTGCCTAGATGGGATTACATATCTATAGCTAAGTACACATCACCTTGCCCGAGTAACGACGAATATCTTCATAAGTTGAAAACCTTCTCAGCTATACTGATCATAGATGAAATCAGTGACTTTATTAGCTCAATAATATTACACATCAGCACTAATGCGCGCTAGTCAAAATATATTACACCGGCGAAGCTAAGTGTATAGGTACACCCAAATGAAATGACGGTTTTGGTTGTTGTTTTAACCATATCTGCTACAGATAATGACTATATTACTTCAATAAAATGCAATTTTGGAAGTAATGCAATGAAATTATTAACTACCTAAGCGAAAATAGGAATAAAATTTTACCCTTCTGTCAGCAAGTTACTTCGATCGTCACTCCAGCGGTTTTTGGGCGCTTCCTATACCACCATTAAGATTGGATTTTCACTAATTGGCACATTTTGTATCTCTTAAACAGCACCACACAGATTCAAGATTATTCACAAGTTTTTATCACGAAACAATCCACCATTAGCTTTTCATATACCGTTAAGCTCGATCCTTTTCACAATTCACGGCCATTTGCAAATTGCGTCAAAGTTCTTGGAACGTGATTGGTGTAAACCGCGCTAGTGTACTGGAGTGCTGTAGTGTCATCTGCTGGTGGAAATACTCACTAAATACGTGATTAAACGAAAATAAGTCTTATTTCTACTAAAGGAAGATAGTCTGAATTTTTATTCCTTAGACTTACGACTTTTCGGGTCTTATAGATTTGGGTGCGGTAAGGTTAATATGAGAACCCCGTAACATGTGTGACGTAAAACTGGGCGTGAAATCAAAAATGCGGGTTATTTAAAATCAAGAAATGATAGCCTATATCTTATAATAATGTTAACAAATTGTTACGAAAAACATTAACTATATTTACCATAATAATTTTGATCAGACTCTTTGAAAGACTCTTAGATACGTAATGGTAGAATTTAATTGGAATTAACACCAATTTCGGCAGTTCGATCGTCGATTAATTAATTCTTTATTTTTTCGTTTCTAAATATTTTTTATTCCTCCGTTCCGATAGACAAAGAAAACAAAGCCCATGCAGCCCATGTCTTACACAATTTTATTTCTAATTTATTAGTTTCTTCACATCGTTATGCCAAATTTTCATTTCTGAATTATCGTTTCATTTACTCATTGTCTAATTATGATTGAAATCGCCGCATTAAACAGTGCTATGGCTCTTTATGGTATCTCCTGGGAAATTTTATGAAAAACAAATATATGTAAAGCACTGTTATATCATATTCACTGTACCCCAGCACTTCCTACTCGCTCATAAAAAACAATTTCTTCAGAGACATTGGCACATGTAGACATCTGGTTAATTTAAAGAGATTTTCTTCAAATTGTGTGAAATTATTATAATGATGAATATTCACGATTTTAATTATTTATTATTTGTTGAATTATTTTCAATATAAAATGAATAAATCGCAATAAATCGCCTCTTATTAAACAATCGCCTATTAGTGGTAGGACCACGCTGTTGACAGTTCTGTCTACTGCTACAGGCTGGTCCGTCCAGGATAGGACCACACTCTCGTAGAAGATCGGCGTCAGAGTAATGGCAATGTGCTATTGCGTTTCGTTCAGTAAGCGAGAGAGCCAGAAGCCCGACTGGATGGGTTTCCGGATAGCATTAGTAAATAGCAGCCTAATTGCACCACTGGTATTGCAAAGGTGAGTGAGGGGAGAAGCGGCAGTAACACTTACTATCAGGTGTGCTGCTTGCTCGTTTGCTACCATAAGCCCTGACTAAGTAGTAATAACCATAAGCAATAAAAAAGTGACTATGAAATTCAAGATTTTGTACTTTAAAAAATTGTCCCTAAAGAGGTTTATATAAAAAAATATTTAATATACAAGACTACCATAGTACGCTTTCATGCTTTCGTCAATACTAGTGATTATAAATATTAGTTTGTTTCTCCTCGTCTGCTCGGACAGGCAAGGGAAACAAAGCCCATACAGCCGCACGTCATTCCTGGTATTACACACTGGTCATAAACCTGTATTTTCAAACACTGAGGTATATTGGATGAGAAGATCCTCTTAAATTGCCCGAACGCTGTTGAGTTGGATTCGTTGGCTGACCTCTTTCTCGAAATTGGAACTACCTAACTGGACTGTTTGTCCAAGGTAAACATAATGATAGACAACTTCGAGAATCGGCTTTCATCATTGCCAACTAGGACCAGTATTGGAATGACATGGACATTTGACATAACTTTTGCCTTCTCCATGTTCATTCGTAAACCCACCAGTTGGGATACCCTTCTGAGATCATTGAGTATGGTGCTAAGGCCTTTCATGGATTCTGCCATAACGACGATATTGTCTGCAAATCGAAAGCGAGTGATGTATTCGCCGTTGATGTTGATGTCGAGTTCAGTCCAGTCTAAGAGTTTGAAGACATC
This sequence comes from Lymantria monacha, assembly GCA_905163515.2. Lineage (NCBI taxonomy): Eukaryota > Metazoa > Arthropoda > Insecta > Lepidoptera > Erebidae > Lymantria > Lymantria monacha. The sequence goes on along the minus strand of LR991107.1, from coordinate 2,569,127 downwards.
TTTCAATGCAGTGGTGAACAGTTTCGTAGAGATGACGTCTCCCTGTCTCACTCCTTTTTGCAATTGGATGGGTTTACTCTTATCTCAGATATGAACTGACATTGTGGCGTTTCTATACAAATACTTTAGCACTTCGATATAAATACAGTCAATTTGGCACCGCTGAAGGCACTGCAGCAACGCCCAAGTTTCGACAGATGACTTTCTCATAGTCCACAAACACTATACACAGAGGTCGATTGTATTCCTCGGTCTTCTTGTTAATTTGCCGAAGCGTGTGGATGTGGTCTATGGTACTATAACCTTTTCAGAAATCAGCTTGTTCAGGTGACTGAAAGTCACTGTGTTTGTGCGTGAGTCGATTTGTAATAACCCTCGCAAATAACTTGTAGATGTGGCTAAAGAGCGAGATGGCTCTGTAGTTCTTTAGAACAGCTTTATTGCCCTTCTTGAAGAATAACTCCAACACACTCTTGGTCCACGATTCTGGAACAACGCCCCCGAGAACGACTCAACTAAATAACTTTTGAAGGGCTTTTAAGACCGGCTTACCGCGTACTTACAAGAGTTTTGCTGTAATTCCATCACTACCCTGTGCCTTACCGTTCTTTAGTTCTTTGAGCGGCATTCTAATAATTTAAATCTTTGAATATTATTTAATTTAAAGACATTGTTCATCAATAAGTGAAATCGTTGTCTTCAACAGTAACAATGCCATACTAATTTACTAATTATATCATTCAATATATTAATAATTCTCTTATTTTTTTCTGGCGAAATAAGGCAATATACATACTTTGGTAATTTAACCTTTTTTTTGTAATATCTGAAGCTTATGGATCCCATAGCACTTTGCACGAGCAAATACCTATATACAGTGTTAGATATACCCAAAGAGTAAAGTTATTAAATTGAAAAAGAATGGCAACTCGATGATAAAATATGCATGTATGGAAAGTGCTGCCACCCAGAGTTTAGGCGGTGAACTTAAGTTGAAGTAATATATATACATATCTACATGTGTATGTGTAATTACATAGAATTTTCTTTTACTATGAAAGCTACCCTGAAATATAAAAAAAAACATATCAGCTGATAATTAAACAATAATAATATCAGCCTAACATTGAAACTTGAGATAATTTTCAGAAAAATATCAATAACCGAAAATAGATCGATGACAATAAGTACCTACGCTAGGAACAAAAAATAACAATTCTCAGTTGTCAAACGTTTGACAGGCAGGATAAAATGGCGCAATTAAGTTTGTACAACCAATCTGTAGGTGGCGCGACGGTCAGTAAATATAAGTAATGTTTTAAGTGTGCCCCCCCCCCCCGGAATATACCCAAATAAATAGATTTTGGTCAAAGTAGTTTGTAGGTCAAACTATACCTATTTAAATTTGAAAAAGCGCTGTTAATATGTTAGTGTTTTCAAATACTACAAACTATAACATTGTTCGTACTTAGAAACAATGTTATAGTAAGAGAAGATGATGAAGATTAGAGCCTAATTAAGGGCAATATGGTACACATCACTGTCATGCAGCCAACGATTGAGTTTACAAACCAGCCTAATGTTAAGCGAATTTGAGTTTCGGGAAGTCATGAAACTAAGTTAAATCATGATCCTTAGTTTGCATCTATAAGATAAGAAGATATTTTTCTGACTCTATATAAATGGCGATAAAGGTAGAAAAATAAAGATCATAAAGGCAAGATTTTTAGACTATGTTCACATTGGTAAATATTGACAACTTTATCTGTGTATTAAATACTAGAAACAAGATTTTTGTAATTTTATAAGCAGTTAGGTGTGTTATAAAGATCGCATATCATATACTTTTATAGTTTTTCAACAAACTAACGCTACGCTTGTACAGTGCTTAGATCAATTTAGTTTTTGATTAATTAGTTACCTAGTTTTATTAGACTATATATAATAAAAGGCTATAAAATATAACACCATGAAGTATTCTATTTTGATGTGAAATTAATGTCTCAAAGAAAGTGTTGGTGGGAATGTGAAAATGTTTTATTATGATCTTAAATTATATTCATCATAAGTGTTTTTTAGCTTGTAATATTAAATATTTTAGATGGCATTTATTGTAATATAACACCGAAAATCTACTATGATGTAGTAAATATAAAATATCAATATTTTACGTGCTCTGTTCAGTGTTCTGCTAAAATTTCCAAAAAAATAATATACATACATACATACATACCATCACGCCATATCCCTTGCAGGGTAGGCAGAAAGAACATAGTGCCAGAGAACTCTATCCTTGCATACTTCACTTGCTTCCTCAACATTCATAATTCTCTTCGTACACGCTCGCCGGTTTCGGAGACTCTTGACTCCACCTTCCTTCAGTACATGACCGATCTGGTCTAGGTAGGTGAGTCTCGGTCTCCCCCGGTACCTACATCCTTCCACTTTCGCATTGTATATCTTCTTAACCAGACGTTCGTTCGGCATTCTTTCCACATGTCCGAACCACCGGAGCATTCCCTTTCGCATCTTTACACAAATACTCTCTTTCATACCTACTCGCTCTCTTACGTCGTCGTTACGAATGCGGTCGGTCAGCCTAACGACACAGAGTTTCCGTAGAGATCGCATTTCGACCGCATTAATTTTACTTTCATACCTTTTTCTGCATACACAACTCTCGCTTCCATACAGTAATGTTGGAACAAGCACTGCGTTATGTATTGCTACACTTGCCATCTGGCTGAGGTGGTGGCTACCGAGAAGTTGTCCCAACGCTTCGTTCACTCTATTTCCCGCATTCACTCTTCGCTCTATATCAGTGCCGTAGTACCCCTTTTCTTACAATCTTCTGTCATTGTGTCGACTAGGGTCTGCAGGTCAGTCGCTGACTGTGCCAGCAGTACTGCAACATCTGCATAGAGCAGAGCAGTGACCACTGAGTCGCCCATCTGGACTCTCTGGACATTCATATCGTTCAACCTTTGGAGACATTTATCCAGATATATGATAAACAGCCTGGCTGACAGAACGCACCCCTGCGTAACGCCGATGTTGACGTCAAACCAAGGCGACATTCCATCATCCAGCCGCACACAGGCTCTACAGCCCATGTAACTGGACTGCATAGCCTGTAACAGATTACCGTTAATACCATACTCCGGTAAAATGTTCCAAAGTTCGAACTTTGGAACATTTTACCGGAGTATGGTATTAACGGATCCTTTCGTACAACCGTGTCAAATGCTCTCTCCAGATCCACAAAACTGCAGAAAACCCTCTGACCTAGAGCCAGATGCTTCTCCACAATGTTGCGCAGAGAGAACACTTGATCCATGCAATGTAAAATGTAATGCAATAATATACACATTAATTAATTTATATGAAATTTTAGTAAAGTTTGACAAATTTAAAACTCAGTGCAAAACACATTTCGGCAATAAATTCACTCAACACTGGCAACAATGGTCCGAATTAATATCTTATTGCCAATACTAAAAATTAAAGAAGAATGGGTCTAATTATTTTTATGTATAACAACTCCATTGCAAGATGTCAAACGATCTAAATGTGATTGGTGCAACAATTAAAAAGCATTTCCTGATTCGTCAATATTAGGATTTGCGCAATTTGTTCAGTCTACCAATCACTGAATTCTTTTCGTGTTTCCTTGTCATTTTATCAGTCAGCGCCTCTGCGAACTTGGCTGTGTTGTTTATTATTGTGAAATAATAAATATAGAACGCATAAAATAGTGCGCGTGTGTCGTGTTTTTGGATGAAAAAAAATATAGTGGTTTTCGCAAACTCCTTGTAATAGGATTTTGTTGAAGTGCACATGCGAAAAATTAGTGCTTGAAGTACATTTTCGACTTTTAGTTACGGTAAGTATTTATTAGTTACAATTTATTTACGTTAATTTATATCCTGTTAAACGATAAATGGATATATATGATAATTAAAATCTTAATGTCATAAAATAATCTTATTAGGTAACACTTCAATAAATATTATTTAAAGTCTAGTCTATTTAAAAAAGTTTATGTTTGAACATTTCATCATTTACGAGAGTTTAAAATTAAAATAAATTAATAATATTAATTATTAATATATATTCAACTTAATAGAAGAAGTTACGATTGTGTGTGTGGCATAAGTAGACTGTAAACTGTTAAAGATGGACATTTTTCTTAAGCCAAAATAATATATACTAAATTACTTGAAAGTATTTTATATATTTTATTTCTCATTACCTTGGTTCATTACAATGCTTAGTCTTGACAAAAAACTATGTACTCATATAAAAACAGGTAATTAATGTATCTCTAAATGTACTTGTTATGATACTGTACTTAAATAATAATTGAATAGGAATTCCTATTAGGAATTTAAACTGAAATTTCTAATTCAAATTCATTTATTATGTATAAACCCTACGAGGGCACTTACACATTGTCAGTATTAACATTTTAATTAAATCTAATAAACTACTGGATCTGAACTAGACCATTACTGAGAAAATCCAACAAGAAACTCAGCAGTTTTGTCTAAGGATATAGTACCTCCACCACTGCTATTTTATTTTTATCAAATTAAAATCAAGTATTAAGGAAATAATCTTTTAAATGAGACTGCAAATATGCAATTAACAGACACAAATTACTAACTGAACAATATTTTTCATTTTATAGAGGATACAAAGTATTGTTTTATGTAGTATTGAACCTATAACACTTACCACAGTAGGTCAGTATCTTAACCACTACTCAATTTTTCCAGCCTTTTGAGATTCATTATTCAGGAGATGCATTTAAACTTAAAGACCAGAAGGAAACGGTGTTGGATGGGTAGGTTTCATCCATTCATTAGCCCACCAATATTAACTGTAATAAAGGTGTCTCTTTTACCATACTTTGCTGAAGTTTTGATGGTGATTGATAGGTTTATAAATTTCCCAGAAGATTATTGTCTACACCTCTGTAGTACATGGGTTGGGATTGTGATAATTAACTCTTTAATTTTGTGGTAAAGGTACATGGGTAATATGGGTGGTAAATTTTAAGTTGCCAGTTATATAGACACCTATTATCACAAAGTGAACTGTGTTATCACCTTATCATATTGGGGATTTGACAAATATGCAATTAACACAGACAAATTACACCCAGACTCAGAGCATTTTTTTATTCTGTCGTAGATGTTCTATTAATATACTAAAGGAGATGTTATAATTTTTGTTTTCAAATAAATATGTTACAATTATCGCAGGTTGGTTTAAACTATCTATTTATAAGGATTATAATCAATTATTTTAGAAGATTAATAAGTTTCATAATTGCACATGGACTCCAGTATAGGCGATATACAAAATATACATCTAATTTGGTATATAAATTGTCTTTTACACAATTTCTAAATAAAAACATACATGAATTGCTTCAGTTTTTATTTCTTATTTCAATATTATCAGTAATTTAGAGCATTTCAATGTTTAATTTAAAAAAATATATATAAGATGTTTTATCTAATATATCATGATTCTCCTGCATTTATCTGAATTACTTGAGTTTGATAATATATACTAAGGGTAGTAATATAGTAATTATCTTTTAAAATAAATCACAAACACATTCTCCTGTTCCTATTCCAATTACTTGTGGCTGATGATGTTGATGAGAAATTGTATGTTGATGAGAAATTGTATAAGTTATTTTTAACCATTTGAGGTTAAACTTTAACCTCGAATAACTTTTAAATGAGTCAGTCAACTTGGCAAAAAATCATTTCAGACCTTTTTTGTACATCATTAAATTTCCTATAAGAATATGTTTTGATTTTCACTAGATATTTATTCATTTGAGTGTATTAGAAAACCGAACAAAAAATCCTATGTTATTTAAATGGGAAATCAAAAATCGCAATGAGTCTTCTCTTAATATTAAGGACTGAAATTTTACCAGCATTATTTTTCATCATCTCAGACGATATTTTCATGGTAAGTAATAAAAAAAAAATTATAGTTTTTTTTTGGCGCACCCTAATATATTCATATATAGACATTATAAAGATTTTTTATTTCAACTATTTTTACGGATTGAGTTGCGTTTGTATTTAATTACACAGGTCCACAAAAAAAGTGGTGTGCTGGGTGTTCGACAAAGATTTTCCGACTTATTTTTTATCGCTGAATACGAATCTGAAGTCAAAATTGGGGATCAAACTGCAAAGAACGTAGCAAAAAAAATATATTGTATATTAGATCGTAGATTTTATCGGTATTTTTCTCTATTTTTTGCAGTTTGGCCCCCAATTAACTTAACTTCAGATTCGTATTCAGCGGTAAAAAAAATGTCGGAAAATCTTTGTCGAACACCCAGCACAAACCACTTTTTTGGTGGACCTGTGTTATTAATATTCCGACGTTTCGAACACTTTAGTGTTCATGGTCACGAGAGAATGGAAGGACAGTCTTTCTGCGACCATGAACTTTATAATGTTTACGAAACATCAGAAAATTAAAAATCAAACAAAAACGCTATAGAATGCAAAGAAATTGTTTTATTTCCAAATGTATAATACTCGCGTAAACATCAGAAATGATTATGTTAACCTTTAAACAGTGATTAGATAGTGACGAATCTCCTTTGTGTCCTCGCGTGTTCAGAGTCCAAGCGGATCTGCAATTGTATTGAATTCAATTACGACAAACATATGAATCATTTTCACTTGCCGCGCTTTTACGTACATGTACGTAAAGCGCGGCAAGTGAAAATGCTTCCTTTTTTATTTTATTCCTTTGGAATGAAATGGATACCAGCCCTTTGTTCTACAATAATGATGAGTTAAACACCAACATTTGACTATTATATTGACAAATGGCCCTGTGAACTATAATCCTCGCGAATACATTTTAACCACATAGCCGCCGCCATTTTGAAATATTTCCAAAATTATATGAAACCTTTTTGTCTATTACAATCTATTCGAATTTTTCATATGCTGAAGGCAGGTGGAGTCAAGAGTCTCAGAAACCGGCGAGCGTGTATAAAGAGCATTATGAATGTTGAGGAAGCGAGTGAAGTATCCAAGGATAGAGTTTTCTGGCACTCTGTTCTCTCTGCCTACCCTGCAAGGGATATGGCGTGATGAAAATGATGATATGTATGTATGTACAATCTATTCGCAAAATTTCAGAAGAATCGGTTCAGAAACACGTCTAATAAAGAACAGATGAATATCTGGATATCTGGCTTTGCAATTGCTCAGTCGAAATTCCTTTGTTTTGTCAGATTTTCCTCTGACTCGTGTGTTGAACGAAAAAGTGTCATTAGCGACGTTTTAAAGGCGCTGAGACGTCGTTCAAGGTAGGCCACCGAAAGGATATACATTCGTTCTGGTCTGTCAAATTAAGTACACTTGTTAACGCTGGTTCCATATTCCCTTTTACTCCTTGGCCTTGGATGATTTTCCTATATTCACGCAGGTATATTTTTATTTAATAGCCACACTTAAATTGACATTTTCGCTAACACATTCACAACCATTCTTTACTCTTCCGTCCGATCGTTTTAATAACTCACTTGTTGTACATTGCGGTCTCCTGTCGCGTTAGGAGATGAACTCTGCAGACATTATTAGAAACTGAAATCTCGATAATAAGCCTTCAGACATAGAGAACCAACGACGTTAACTCCAATTGCTTATAACATAGCCGTTAGTCATCACATCATCACAGCCCATAAATATCCCAACGGCATCGGCTCGGGCCTCCTCCGTAATGGGAGGGCAATTAACCTATTATACCGCGCTGGTCAGACGTGTTGGTGTAGGGTTTTGTTTCGAATTTCATTCTCTCGCATAGATGTTATATGCGTTTTATATCCCTTAGTCGTCTCGTACGATCACCCACGGGTAAGATATGGGGTGGTGAATAGTATTCTTACTCCGTCACCACACGGAAAGCCGTTAACATAGCCGTTAGTAAAAATATTAAATTATTATCGCTATATATATGTATATAGCTTCAGTAATTATTTTTGTTTATCCATTCAGAAGTACATCGAGGTCCCATGATGCACATGCCCGAGAGGCCCAAGAGTGGTAAAATACCATTATCGTCACGTTTGGTGGACGGTTCGTCGACCGCAGTTGATGTTATATTTCCTAGAAAACTACTGCTACCCATTCTCTTAGTCGTCTCTCGGTCAGCTTTTATGACTTCGCGAGAATAATAAGGAATGTTGACACGTTGTATTCTTAACCCTTCACCACACAGTATTCTCATGAAGATATTTTTTTTATAATAAATATCTTTATTCAGAACATAACTTACATTGCACATCGCAATAATTTTTTTTTAGAAGAAGGATCAATGTTTCGTAGTTTATCGCGAAATTGGGATCCTTCCAAATTTTTTCAGGGTTTTGAAGAGTATTTCCTGATCTGTTGAAAGTGACAAACAAGACAAAGAGTCGTTGTCGTTCATACATACATACATATCATCACGCCATATCCCTTGCAGGGTAGGCAGAGTGAAAATAGTGCCAGAGAACTCTATCCTTGCATACTTCACTCGCTTCCTCAACATTCATAATTCTCTTAATACACGCTCGCCGGTTTCGGAGACTCTGGACTCCACCTTCCTTCAGTACGTGACCAAGTTTGTACTAGACTAGATCAGATGGTCTAGGTAGGTGAGTCTCGGTCTCCCCCTCTCCCCCGGTACCTACATCTACCAATGCGTGATTTAGAAAATTACCTCTATAGAGGTAATTTGTATGTATTGTGTTGCGTGTTTTAATGTATAAATAATTCTACGCGAATGATAGGATGATTTTATGATAGTTAGATATAATTTGTATTTGTTTGATGATTGTATCTGTACATAGATCAATATAGCTTGAATGGAATAGAAGTAAAATTTAAAATAATAGCCTATACCAAGCCGTCTGAACAGTACGTAAGAAAATTCTTCTCTCACCGTATAAAAGTTTTAGTTTAGCCCAGCAATGCGACGTTTGTTGATGAAATTTGACTCAAATATGATGTAGGTATTTGATACTGTTTACACTTTACAGCGTTCATGGACAAAAGAAAACTGACTCGGTCCTCCTCCTATAACCATAAACGCTATAGTATTCCAATCGTCGGCCTGGGCCGGCCACCGAAGTCAAAAATCGGGTACCGGTGGCCCTCTCGCACGGCGAAGAGAGGTGTTTGCAGGGTGGGTCCATAGGGTTGCGCGCCGCCTCTTCCGCCGCCCCGGGCCGATTTGCGGGGCGCGACCACATCCATGGTCCCACCTTGCGAAAAAAAAAAAAGGGAGTATGTATGGGTAAAACCAAACAATAAATACACATATTAAATATATTATATTATACACATATTATATTATAACTTCCTCTCCTATAGTCTACTCTCCCTCCGTATTACTAAGTTTCGACCGGGTTATGTGTCCTGACGAGAGTTTAAATTTTTTTACCCATACCAAAAAAAAGCACAACGCCGCCAAACTCCGCCAAAGACGTTTACACTTCAAAAAGAATTATCCAATTTAGTGCAGTCGTTTGGAAGTTATTCGCTTACATACATTTCAATTATTCATTATTATTCATATAGATGTGTAATATTCGCGTAAACATAAGTAATCATTAAAGTAAGGGTTGGTTAATATTCTTAGCCGCTCATATACCGGTTATTTGCAACAACAATACGTAATGACCGCAGTCCAAACACTTATATGATTTTTTTTTTCGTGATAACTTCGTTACGCGATGTTAATTTAGTTGGTGATAGTGCACATTGTATCTATGTACGTAATATTTGAAAGAGTGCTACATATTGTGTTACATTGTATAACGAATTATATTACCACACATTATTTAATAAGAAAGAAAAGAAAAATTATTCTAATTACTGAAATTTAGCATTTAATATGCTTGATTATTTATTAAAAACCCGATTACGAGCGATATATAAAACGATGCGAGAATTGACTGTCTTACAATAGTTCACGGTGGTGTAAGTGGCAGTACGATTGGGAGGGATTTCCAATAGGTGTGAGTTCGAATCCCACTGGTGACAAATATTTACTGCTCGTAATCGGCTTTTTTTTTTAAATATTCTGTTATAAATTAATTAATTTCAACGAATATATGACAACTATTGGGCTCGAGTCTCCTTTATAATGGTAGGGAAATTAACCTACTGTACTACGATGGCCATTCGTCTGGGTATAGTATATTATAATAGTATTTTTATTTGTATCGAGTTTTCTTTCTCTTGCATAGATGTTATATGTGTTTTATATCCCTTAGTCGTCTCTTACGATCACCCACGGGTGAGATAGCGTGTGGTGAATTGTATTCTTACTCCGTCATCACACAGAATTCTATTGCGATTTTATTTTACATTAAAAGCTTATATACCACTGCTGGACTGGAGCCTCCTTGACAGTGAAAGAGGAGTTGATCTACTATATCACTATGGTCAGAAGGGTTGGTATAGGATTTTAGTTTGAGTTTTCCTTCCCTTCCATATAGATGTTATCTACTTTTGTACCTTAGTTTTTATCGTATCATCTACGGGTAAGAATGTTGGGTGAATTGTATTATTACCTTTCACCACACGAAAAGCGTTTTTAAAATATTAGGTTACTACCTACTAAATATTTCATTTGTGATACTTATTATATTTTGGTAATTTACTAGTTTAAAATAATAACAAATCTATCAAGCTATTACCGGATCGGAATGCGGCCACAATGAGAAAGATCTGGCAATAAAACTCATAATACTAATTATTTACTTTTAAAAAGCCGTTTATCTTAGTAAAGTTAAACTTAAAAAAAAATCGGCCAAGTGCGAGTTGTACTCGCGAGCGAATACTTCTGTACCATTATATATAAAAAAATCTGATGTAACTAAAAAGTTAAGGTTTTCGGAATTGTACCTTTATATGTGCTATAAAACATTGCTTCATGCAAAATTTCAAGTTTCTAAGTCGTCGAGTTTGTAAGTATGCGGCTTAAATTGTTGTTTCTTTTGATTGCGTTGACATAGAAGTTTGAATTTGTTACAGCTTACAGGTATTATAGATCTGTATTTGATATGAATTTCAATTTAATACCTCTACGCGTTCATGAGGAATGGGGTAGTAAGTTTAAAATTATTAATAATACTTTATTATATGATATAATTAAAAATTAACGGTTTCCGCAATTTTTTCTTTATCTGTGCTATAAGACGTTGCTTTGTACCAAATTTCAAGACTCTGAGTTCACGGGCAGCACCCAGTAGGTTTTGATTCCCTTGCGAGTGTCGAAAATTTGCATCATAAATGCCTGTATCATTTGATTGCATTGGCTTAGAAGTTTAATTTTTCACAGCTTTAAGGGACAGTAGATTGAGTATTTGATATAAATTTCAGCTTGATACCTCCACGCGTTCTTGAGAAAAAGGGTCTTGACGGACAGACAGACGGACGGACGGACAGACGGACAACAAAGTGATCCTATAAGGGTTCCGTTTTTTTCCTTTTGAGGTACGGAACCCTAAAAACTCATCAAGTCCATATGAGACATAAATATTTGTAAAACAAATATTTGTATACATTATTATTAACATATCCTATGTACTATAAGTTCATATAACTGTAAATAACCAATATTGCATTGTGTATGTTAACATTTAATATATTCATTGTGTGTCATCGCTATGCACACGTGAAGAATCAATAATCATTGTCATAACGATTTATTTCTTAAACCAAGGCCGGCTTAAAATATAATAATATATTTTATTTCGGCATTATTGAACTCCATATTTTGTTAGCAACAATAAAGAAAACTTAAATAATAAACTAATGTTAGTAACATTGAAATAAAAATTCATTTAAAAATAATTGGTCATCCGTTCTTGAGGTTAAGAAATAATGCGTGCAGTATTCAATGCATCTACCCACAATCTGTACATAAAGCGGCTTTGAAATGTGTGATCTTTAGTCCGGGGTAGTGCCAATATCTATTATATTCCGTGTGGTGACGGAGTATAAGAATACAATTCACCATCCCCTATCTTACCCGTGGGTGATCGTAAGAGACGACTAAGGGATATAAAACGCATATAACATCTATGCGAGAGAAGGTAAACTCGAAACAAAACCCTATACCAACACGTCTGATCAGCGCGGTATAGTAGGTCATTTGCCCTCCCATTATGGAGGAGGCCCGAGCCCAACAGTGGGACATATATGGGCTGAGATGATGATGATGATGATAATATGAATATATACAAATATATCAAAATTAATATTTTCACTAATACAGTCCAATACGCCATCTGGTACTGGTACTTTAACTCAACATCTCGGCTTAGAGAACATAACCATCTTTTTTGTTTTGCAATTTTTTAAGCCTCCCCGTGCATGACTATTTGTATAGAAAAAGGTCCAATTTTGCTCAAGGAAAAGTTAACGTAGTATGGGTATGCCACCTTATCCGTTCAACTACTGGGCTAGACACACCTCTATAATATGAGGTAGATTGACCTACTATACCACGCTAGACAGACGGGTTATTATAGGGTTTTATTTAGAACACTCCTTCTCTTGAATAGATGCTATATGCATATTATATCCCTTTGTCGTCCTTTACTACATCCACGGGCAAGAGAGAGGGTGGTGAATTGTATCCTTACTCCGTCACCACACAGAAATGCCAGCTACATACTAACTAATCGATAAAGTTTAGTAAAAAATAACGTTCAAAAATAAACATCGCCACCTGTTGGCAAATCCTAATAAACGTTGTGATTTTCACATTAAACAGCAAATAATCTCACATATGTCCCACTGCTGGGCACGAGACTTTTCTACAAAAGAATAAGAAAGAAATTGATCTGCTGTTCAGATGGATTGAACTGAGCTTATTGTCTATTCATAGTAGAAGAGTAAAAAAAAATAATATAAATTGTCTATAAGTTTGTAATACATATATTGCGCCAGAAACGAAAGGAAGCGCTGGTTCGGAAACTGGCCATAAATAAACATCATGAATTATGTATTGACTTGTGAAACATACCTAAATGCGCCTATTTATAATGTACGTAATGTTTGAGGTTATATTTTGATATTTAAAAAAATATTCTTCAGAATGAACAGATTTTAGCAGTTTTGTTAATGTTCCATTATTATAATATATTTTATTTTCTGCAATAGTATTCATTCAATAATATATTATAGAATTCTAGACCACCGGATATCTAAGTGCTTGTTTTTTTCTTTTCAGTTTTTTATTATGTACCTACGTAGTTTAGTTCGCTTTTTACGCAGTCGGGTTTTTTGATTTCTTTAATTATCTTTTTTTATTTTACACTTTTTAGTTATGAATACCTAGGTGGCTATAGTTATGTTATGTATTAATAATTAGGTACCTAACTATATATAGTTTTTTGACTGAAGTTGGGTACTAAATCGTTAAAGTTGGAGATGGGCGACCGCATCAGACATTAGATACTTTAGGTAGGACTGTCTGTGGTATATTGGACAATATATCGACTAGATACTTTAGTATATGTCCATCCACATTCACACGCACAGTCATACGAATTTTTGTCTTTTCATCGTAAATTTCTACTATCTAAAAACCTATATGTGAGAAAGGTTGTTACGAAACTTTAAATCAATATAGATCGTAAACGGTCCGTCGAATCGAAAAATGTTGAAGGAAAACTAATAATGATTTTTAATCACCTAGTCAACGATACCCCACTTGATATAGTTTGTTGATTTTAATTTTATTCATTTTCACAATATGGCGTCCAGTGGTCGCCATATTGAATTTTCACTAACGTCATGTCTCTAATGACACTTGTCGGACTAAGAGGAATCGATTGACGTATGAATCATAAAAATCGGCCCAGGCGTTTGGTCTGTATAGTGCTTCAAAGGAACATACATACATAGACTGTTAAACACAATACCACTCCTTTGCGTTGCGCAGTCGGGTAATGAAAGAAAAAAAGACTTGAAATTTCGTGCCATTCTCGACGTAGTGCTAAACATAGATGTATGATGGCTGAATGGGATTTGTTTTCTTTGCCAGTCCGAATGGACGAACAATAAAATGTAAACGAACCCAATTTTCATAAGGTATACCTACACTAGACTAATAGTTTAGTTTTTTATTAATTGCAATAAAACGACAAAGAATTGCTAAGCCATTTTTGAAAGGAAATCGCGCGTTGTGATTATGAAGCTTTTAAAAAAAGAAATATTTGGATACCTTAATTTTTACGGTCGTATTCTTGCCAGATCCAGAATATTTTATCTGACGTCTTCGAATATTTTATTTAATCAACTATTTTCTTACTTTAAACAAAATAATTGCTTTTAAAAATATCGAATACGTTTAAACGAATGTTTTCTCTTGACATATGTATGATAATATTATCCTATAAGTGCAAGGAGGCGTGCAATATGTAATGACTATTGTACTCTGGATGTAGTGGGGATGACTTCTAAAGCCACTGCATTATTTAACGCATCTAAACTAAACTAATCTTCGAAGCTGAATAGATTCACTAAATGTTATTAAAATTAACGGAGATTGTCGATCACATAGAATAAAAATCCCATATTGTAACTTAAAATCACATATTACACTTTTTCCGTGTGGTGACGCAGTAAGAATACAATTCACAACACCCTATCTTACCCGTGGGTGATCGTTAAGTGATATATAATGCATATAACACCTATGCGAGAGAAGGAAAACTCGAAACCCTATACCAACACGTCTGACCAGCGTGGTATTAGTAGGTCAATTTCCCTCCGATTATGGAGGAGGCTCGCGCCCAGCAGTGGGACATATGTGAGCTGAGATGATGTTTATAACTTAATGCCTATCCCAGTTTGGGATAGTTGGTAATTATAAAAATGCTTTTAACAAAAAGAATAAACCAAGTGCATTAGATTTTTAGGAACCAACGGGACCATTTCGGAATAAACCTCTTTTAAACAAAAAAATATTTATAGCAAATCCGACGACAACATATGACAGTTTTTCAGAATTGTGATGGAGTAAGAATACAATTCACCTTCTTTCATACCAGTTGGTGTCCTGTGAGTATCCTCATCATCCATCCATCATCATAATCTTAGCTGAAATCATCGCTCGTATATGAGCTGAGACGATAATGATTGATGTTCATGATGAATAATGGATGATGAGAATGATGATGAAAAATTACTTATAGAATCATTTTCTTTTTGTACTGGCAATGAATTTGTATTAAAATGTGGGTCAAACGTTTAATAACTGATACTGTAGCGAATAGATATAATTTTCTGTACCCTGTAGTAGATATAAATTTCTGTATTCCTGGGTAGATATAAATTCCTGTTCTGTGGACTACGGAGGTGGTCGCGCCCCGCCGAATCGTTCCGGGGCGACAGAAGAGGCGGCGCGCCACCCCATAGACCCACCCTGCAAGCTCCTCTTTTCGCCGTGCGAGCGGGCCACCGGTACCCGATCTTTGTCTTCTGTGGCCCGACGTATGACACCTAAGTCCTCCCGTGACCATGATCACTGTAAAGTGTTCGAAACGTCGGGAAATTAAAAATCAAATACAAACGCGATTAGAATCCGTAAAAGTAGTTTTATTTCAAAAGATACCGATATAATAATAATCTTTTAAGCTAAATCCCAAACGCATTCTCTCGTTCTTATCCCAATTACTTGTGGTCGACGTATGTAGGTACCTACTCTTTCTCCATCGTACATAATGCTAATAGTTTTTTGATCGTCCGCCTGCCTGACGTCGACCCTCCTTGGGAATGTAATTATTGACCAGATGGTATCAGATGGAGTTGGCTCATCTCAATATACAGCTCTTAGTCGTCATGTACGACATCCACGAGCAAAATAAGGGTTTGTAGTATTCGCAGCCGCTACCACACAACACTGACTTAAATCACAGTATGTGTAGTGTACATGCGTGTAATATTATAATTACACGCTTAACTTCTAGAATAGTTACACGACTGTTCTCTACGATCCGCAACGTGCAAATGCCCTGCGCCATTTTTTTTTTGGTAACGCAGTGGCTAAAAATGCCTTTTCCGCACTCCCGCCCGGGCAGGGAGTGTGGGACTCACAGCCCCAGAAGAAGGTCTGAATACCCACTAAAAAACCAAACTGCGAGTTGTTAGCCGAGAGGTGGCTTTGACAGCTTAACCGGTCTATGGGTGAGCCTTAAGGGCTCTCAACCCGAATGCCTCGCGACAAGTCTCTACCGAGCTCTAATACCCACACATTATTCGATCTACCCGCATTTAGGAATTATATTAATTGTGCATACGTTACAGTATGCAAAATTACATAATGATTGATTGAATAGTTACGGAATTCAACGCGGACAAATAAAATACTACGGCATTATTTCAATACAAAAGATTATTAATACAGATAGATAATTAAATTTAAAAGTAAATGAACATTTGGTAAAATTTGACCATGAATAGTAAAAGTGACGAAACATTCAAATGAGTTACCAATTTGAACATATCTCAAGGACTATTTTGAGAACGTTGTCTATGTAGGAATGATCTTACGAAACGGAGATCCGACGAGATATTAGTAATAATCATAAAATTGAAATACTACGTGGTACGTAATAACATATAATGGATAGATAGTGCAACAGATAAACGGGTCAGTGCCAAAATCATTTGTGAACTGCTATAAACTTTTTTTTAAATAAGGGAACGTTCATTAATCACGTGATCTTTTTTTTTAGCATTTTAACACCTTGGTGATACGTGGTGAGGTATAAGACTATGACCCCTTCCCCACAAACATCACTTGAATTTTTAGTACCTACAAAGAAGTAGCCCACAGGTTATTATATTCTTGGTTTTTTGGTTTTTATACAGATCACTCTATCTCACAGTTTTGACGCATTTGAAGAAACTTGGAGAAATATTCCTATGGAAACTTGTAAAGAATTAATAGAATCAATGTCACGTCGTTGTAAAACTGTAATTGACAGCCGAGGCTAGAGGCTAACCAACGAAATATTAATTACTCTATATTATTAAGATATTTGTACTATTAAACTATATTTGTGCATTCATTGATTTGGAGAAAGCTTATGACAAAGTGAGGAGGAATGAACTGTGGTCGGTACTGTCTATGTATGGGGTGGACAGCCATCTTATTCACGCGCTGAAATCCATCTATAAGGATTCCAGGACGTGCGTAAGAATAAACGGAGCCTATACGGAGTGGTTTAATATCGATAAAGGTGTTAGACAGGGATGTGTAGCGTCCCCGTGGTTGTTTAACCTATTCATGGATAGCTGTTTGAAAGATCTGAAAAATAATGATTGTGGTTTACGAATGAATGAGTTACTTATCAAATGTCTTCTTTATGCCGATGATCAGGGATTACTTGCATCATCGGCAGAAGATTTGCAGGCGATGGTAACTACTATGCATGAAGCTTTTGAAAGAAAAGGTATGAAAGTAAATGTAAGTAAGACGAAAATTATGGTTTTTGAAAAGGATAAGTGTATGACGGAATGTAACATTTTTGTAAATGGTGAGGAACTGGAACAGGTGAAAGAATTTTTATATTTGGGTGTTTTGTTTACTAGAGATGGTAAAAATGATGATAATGTTGAAAGAAGAGTAAATGCTGGTAATAGAGTGAATGGGGCACTATAGACCTTTATAAAAAGCAGAAACGTGTTCAAAAAGGCACGTTTAGCTGTACATAAGGGAGTATTAGTACCTACTCTCATGTATGGTAATGAAAGTTGGATTTGGCAGGAAAGACATGAAAGTAGAATAAATGCTGTAGAGATGAGAGCTCTTCGTAGTATGTGTGATGTAAGTATGAAAGATAAAATTAGGAATAGTGTTATAAGAGATCGCTGTGGTGTGAATGAAGAAGTAGTGACAAAGATCAAAAAGAGTATGCTGAGGTGGTTTGGACATTTAGAAAGAATGAGTGACGAGAGGTTGACGAAGTAAATATATAAAGCAAACGTGAATGGGACGAATACAAGGGGAAGACCACGTCATACTTTTCTGCACCAAGTTGGAGATGTGTTGACGAGAGGTCTTATTAACATTATGCGTAATCGTAGAGCATGCATGAAGACTATTATGAGTGTGAATGAAGCGATGGAAGTATGCCAGGATCGTGGTTTGTGGCAATCCGTAGTCTCTGCCTACCCCTCTGGGAAACAGGCGTGAGGCTATGTATGTATGTATGTAAACTATATTTTTTTAATATTTATGTTTGATATTTTATCTGTTTCTAATTAGTTGTCCTTCTTAGTACTTCGTGTCACTCATTTTATTTTATTAAATATATCAATATATACATAAACAATTTTATATTATTTAAAAATCACATATAATAATACTTATTCATATGGATACGTTATAGATTAATAAGTGTTGGCCACGATAATATATAAAATATTTATTATTAACCGTATTAGCATTAAAAATTAAAGTTGGTGTTTCTAATTATATGTCCACCACTGTATATTTATATATACAGTTTTTCAGTTTAGAAATCTTAGCGTTTGACAAAAAAATAAATACATGTGATATCTTATTACACCTCCCTTCCCCTTGTAATATTTCGTGATTTTTGTCAAACACCTATAATTTCAAACCCCACCCTTTCAAATCTCACGTGATTAATGGACGGCCCCTAATTTATATGTGAGGCCATCACGTTTGTCAGTTTTAAACACTAAATTAGTATACATGTGGGATATATGTGTATTCG
The DNA here is from genome assembly GCA_905163515.2 of Lymantria monacha. Classification (NCBI taxonomy): domain Eukaryota; kingdom Metazoa; phylum Arthropoda; class Insecta; order Lepidoptera; family Erebidae; genus Lymantria; species Lymantria monacha. The sequence goes on along the minus strand of LR991107.1, from coordinate 2,550,322 downwards.
TTTATGGTCACTGCTCTGCATTGCTACAACTATAATAATTTATATTATATTTTACTAGCTGATGATAACAAATGCAACATTTATATGTGAAAAAATATTTATGAAAATATCGTAAAAATAGAAAAGCATGTTAGGGGAATGTCCATTAATCACGTGATCTTTTTTTAGCATTTTTAACCCCTCCTCCCCCTTGGTGATACGTGGTGAGGTTTAAGACTATGAGACCCCCCTCCCCCACCAACATAACGTGAATTTTTGGTACCTACAAAAAAGTACCCCATAGCTCATTATATTTTCGGTTTTTTGCTTTTTTATACTTCGCAAAAAGGTCTTTATACAAATCACCTATTTTAACTTCGTTCGTTGCCTGGCAACGGCAATTCAAAGTCACAGTACACGCCGCTTTTCAGTTTAGAAATCGCAGCGTTTGGCGAAAAATAAATACACATGATATCTTACTACACCTCTTTCTCCCCCTTTTGATATTTCGTGATTTTTGTCAAACCCCTCCCCAGTTTCTAACCTCACGTGATTAATGGACAGCCTCTTAGTTAGCGGCTACGTATACTACCAATCCTAACTTTGTTCGTTGATGTCGTAAAAGACGTTTAAGAGCTGACATCGACTTGTGCCAACTGGATCTGATGCCGTCTTGTCAACAGTTACATTCCCAAGGAGAGTTAACGTGAGCAAGCAGCTGGTCATGAAACTAATAACCTTTACAATATGTACGATGAACAGGACCTACATATTACATGAACCGAAACAAGAGCAGGTCTATGATGATGATCTAGAAAAGAGAAACATTTAAATGTCGACAGCAAAACTACAATACAAAAATAGTTAATTATCATCTAAGCTTAAGAAATCGGGCTAGCCGCTTAAGAGTGGTTACCAGTGGACGGCCTGATGCGATAGGTTATATACGATGGGTTAAAGGGCCACTCGTATCAGTAAAAGTATAACGTCGAATTTATTGAAATTTAATATACATACAAACATATCATCACGCCATATCCCTTGCAGGTTAGGCAGAGAGAACAGAGTGCCAGAGAACTCTATCCTTGCATACTTCACTCGCTTCCTCAACATTCATAATTCTCTTCATACACGCTCGCCGGTTTCGGAGACTCTTGACTCCACCTTTCTTCAGTACGTGACCAATCTTGTCCTAACCTACCTAAGGTTAGTCTCGGTCTCCCCCGGTACCTACAACTTTAAAAAATTTCAAAGATAATAGTTTATACCCCGCAGCCTCTATATAGCATTGTTGATTATGGAATACTGAACCAAGGAGAAAACGCCGTGCATCAAATTCCATGTACAGCTAAGTATTCACTTAATAAAATAAATAAATATCGCTTTTTGCGAATTTTCACAAAGATCACTACTAACAGATTGGTTGGCCATATCCTATATAATATGAAAGGTATAATGAACACTTAACGTCATACCGGGCCCGAACTCCTAGGCATTACAGCAAAGTGAAACTTGGAGAGAGGCGTAAATAAATACACAGTTTAGCATTTCTACTAGAAAGTTGTCGCGCCGGTTACACTGGTTTGCTTGGTGGCCTTGTAAATACTGAAATTACTAAACAAAATATCAAAATTAATTACTGACATGATCTATGCGTGTCTATGGTTAATTTATTTGTGAACGCTTCCTTACGCAATGACAACTATAGCTTGTTCGAAATTTAATTCTTTTTATTTTGTGTGTGATTTAATTGTTAGCCGCAGATGACTAAAACGAGTTTTGGCGCGAATATAGAAATGACATGTCACGTTCTTGTATTATATTCATTTCTTTAGTGTTTTTTTTTTGTGTTATATTGAATAATTTCGCTGGTATATTATAGAATATGGTACAGTTAAAGTGCTAAAGTGTAATTAATATGGTATAATAGTGGTTTACGTCTATTTTCATATTAGGCCAAAATTTCCAAAAAGAAAAAAATATTGATTTGGTTATCAGCGTCCGATTAATGGTAACGACTTGACTTCATCATCATTTTAGCTCATATATGTCCTACTGTTGGGCTCGAGCCTCCTCTATAGTGGGAGGGATATTGACCTATTATACCACGCTGGTCAGACATGTTGGTACAGTGTTTTGTTTCGAATTTTCCTTCTCTTTGCATAGATGTTGTATGCGTTTTATATCCCTTAGTCGTCTCATACGATCACCCACGGGTAAGATATGGGGTGGTGAAATGTATTCTTACTCCGTCACCATACGGAAGACTTACTGACGGACAATAACTATTAAGACTACACAATATAAAGAAGTATTAAGTAATATATGAAAAAAATAAATAAATAAGACTTGGCTGTATGGGCCTTGATCCATTTGCCTGAACGAACAGAATAAAACAAAAAAAAATGACTGACAACTGTACTCGGACTGTAGGTTGAGCGCTGTATTTCGATATTTCGCTCTGATTCAAAAATATAACGCCTCGTATGTATTTTTCTTCTTCAGCACGTATACTGATAGAAATAGAACTCCTTGATAACAGAATGGCAATTGACCTATCACACTCCGCTGGTGAGCCGAGTTGGTATAATTTATTTCAAAATTTTCTTCTCTTATAGTAGGTAATGTTAATTGCTTACGTGTGTTATTAAAGTGTGACGAATTGTCTTACTCTACACTGAAAATACGAAGACGGAAAATATGAATATTTATTTTATAAAAGTATAGAATAGATATCAAGATTAAATAGTATAAAAAAAAATTACATTAAGTTAAAGCTTATCTAGTTTGCAACTTGCTATCTCATCCAGAGCAGGAAAACTTGAAACAAAATCATATACCAACACGTCTGACCAGCGTGGTATAGTAGGTCAATTTCCCTCCCACTATGGAGGAGGCTCGAGCCCAACATTGGGCCGTATATGAGTTGAGATGATGATGATGATGAAATTGTTATAAAATAATCACAATTTAAAATAATAATTGTTGTAAACAACGCTGATCATCACTTAAGACAGGGGTGGGCAACCTTTTGAGTCGGAAGAGCCAAATTTAAGAATTTATAAAGGTTTAAAGTTTTTAAAGAGCCACATTTTTTTTTCCAACAATAATTTATGCTTAATCCTCATTAATCAAGTCAGAACCATTTTTAAATGTTTTCTTTATATAATATTTTTTTTGCGTATAGAACTGAAGAGCCGCAACTTCACATCCAAAGAGCTGCATGTGGCTCGCGAGCTGCAGGCTGCCAATCCCTGACTTAAGACGTAATTTGTTGATATCATCAAGTAATAGACAAGCAAATCGATATTGATTGTAAATAGTTATAAAGAATATATTTATCTATTTTTTATTGATTACGCGTGAATGAGAATCATCATTCTCCTACTCTTATTCCAATTACTTTGGGTCGATACAATATGTACTCTTCTTTCATAGTACATATTGTTAAGTTATTGGCAATCGTTTTATGACCGTGCGCCTGCCAGACATCAACCCTCCTTGGGAATGTAATTGTTGACCCAACGACAACAGATAGAGTTGGCCCAGGTCGTTATAAGGCTCTTAATCGTCTGTAATACATACATATCATCACGCTATATCCCTTGCAGGGTAGGCAGAGAGAACAGAGTGCCAGAGAACTCTATCCTTGCGTACTTCACTCGCTTCCTCAACATTCATAATTCTCTGCATACACGCTCGCCGGTTTCGGAGACTCTTGACTCCACCTTCCTTCAGTAGGTACGTGACCAATCTGGTCTAGGTAGGTGAGTCTCGGTCTCCCCCGGTACCTACATCCTTCCACTTTCGCATTGTATATCTTCTTAACCAGACGTTCGTTCGGCATTCTTTCCACATGTCCGAACCATCGGAGCATTCCCTTTCGCATCTTTACACCAATACTGTCTTTTACACCTACTCGCTCTCTTACGTCGTCGTTGCGAATGCGGTCGGTCAGCCTAACTCCACAGATTTTCCGTAGAGATCGCATTTCGACCGCATTAATTTTATATTATTTAAACTATTATAATAGGTTAAATAATTTATGATAATTAAATTCAATCCTTAATCTATATTAATATAATAAAACAGTAAATTAAGTAATAGTCGGCAGTTCCTACTGCATCAAATATTATTCAAAATTAAAGTTTAATTAATTCGTCCTTCAGTTAATTTTAGAATAAATTACTTTCAACATATTGCAAACATACGTTCTCATAAATTGCAAGTTAATACACGTGAATTGCTTATACGCATACTCATATACTTTTAATTGTATTCTGTTTTAATGTTATTAATTCATCATCATCAACATCACAGCTCATATATGTCCCACTGTTGGGCTCGGGGCTCCCCGTAATGGGAGGGAAATTAACCTACTATACCGCGCTGGTCAGACGTGTTGGTATAGGGTTTTGTTTCGAGTTTTCCTTCTCTCGCATAGATGTTATATCGTTTTATATCCCTTAGTCGTCTCTTATGATCACCCACGGGTAAGATAGGGGGTGGTGAATTATATTCTTATTCCGTCACCACACGGATATTGGATGTTATTAATTACGGTATCATTATTTTTTTTTATTGGACATGGTTGACTGGCCTTTGGCAATCAAATGCACCAATAACCAAACTTTGTTACATAAAGTTTAATAAACAAATAATTTATTCTGATAGACAAAGATACCAAGTATGCGTCGCCATTCATTGCTTGTTTGACTGCACGGATGGCGTAGTGATTAAGACACCGATCTCCCGTACCAATTCCGTGGGTTCGGTTCTTACGCAAGACAATACTTTGTGTGATCCACAAAGTTTATATTAACTACAATGGGACTTGATCAACTTACTAACAACTCCTTTTGAGCCGAAAAGCGAAAATCATCCTGATTTGATCAATCCGGCCGGATTGATGGATCGATGGGACCGCCGAGTATACCCGACCGAGAAAGATAAAGTCAGCTGCTCTTCACTGCTGTATCGCTGTGTTTACTATATTCAATTTATAATGTTATTTAAAAATGTCTTTATGTAATATTACTTTAATATATCAATTGATTTCTGTATTACCCCAACTCATTACGTAAATGCATAACAGCCGAAAGCCCAATTGGGTGGGTTTGGGGTTTTTTATTGGTAGGCAGTGGCCTAGCTATACCCTTGGTATTGCAAAAGTCCATGGGCAGCAGTAACACTTACCATCAGGTGTGCTGTCTGCTCGTTTGCCACCATAAGCTAAAAAAAATATTATTATTATTTTTGTTTATTTGATTATTTTCTTAGCAAAAATCTGCTAAACATTTATTATATCTTGTAACATTAAATTTGTACATCGGAAACAGTAGAAAATTTAAAACATATTCTTACCCGACTGCGCGACGCAAAGGAGTGGTATTGTGTTTAACAGTCTATGTATGTATGTTTGTATGTTCTTTTGAAGCACTATATAGACCAAACGCCTGAACCGATTTATATGATTCACACGTCAATCGATTCCTCTTAGTCCGGCGAGTGTCACTAAACATATGACGTTGGTGAAAATTCAATATGGCGACTACTGGATGCCATATTGTGAAAATGAAAATAATTAAAGTCAACAAACAACGCCAAGTGGGGTATCGTTGAATAGGTATTTAAAAATCATTTTTAATTTTCCCTCGACGTTTTTCGATTCGTCTGACCGTTTAGGATCTATATCGATTTAAAGTTTAGTAACAACCTTTCTCACATATAGGTTTCTAGACAGTAGAAATTTGCGATGAAAAGACGAAAAATTCGTATATTTCGACATATACTAAAGTATTCAGTAGGTATATTGTCCAATATACCATAGGTAGGGGTTTGACGTACCGTAGCCCGCCGCCAAAAAGAAAAGGTAGTCCTGCCCAAAGTATCTAATGTCTGACGCGGTCGCCCATCTCCAACTTCTAACGATTTAGTACTCAACTTCAGTCGAAAAACTTATATAGTTAGGTACTTACTTATTAATAAATAAAATAACTATAGCCACCTAGGTATTCACAACTACAAACTATAAAATAAAAAATTCCATTCAAAAATTAGATTAGCTGTCGAATAATAGATCCCGACTGTTCAGTTGTCATGTCCCATTATTAAAATATATTTTATTTTCTGTAATAGTATACATTCAATAATATATTATAGAATTCTAGACCACCGGACATCTAAGTGCTTGTTTTTTTCTTTTCAGTTTTTTTTATTATGTACGCAATTTAGTTCGCTTTTTACGCAGTCGGGTTTTTGATTTTTTAAAATTAAATGATAGTAATCAATATGATAATATTCTAACAAATAAAATTATTTTTGACTTCGATTCGATTTGATTATTATATGAAAAATATCGCAAATGTAATATAGTAGTCGAGACTTTTTGTACTAAATAATCGTTATATTGTACCAATAGCGGTTGGTAGTGGTGCAACAGTTGTGTTTTACGCAACCAACTTTGCAACTAACATGACCTTCTACAAGAACACTTAAACCACACTGAACTGTGCACACGAATAATCGAATCATTTAATTGAAACATTACCCGCATCAGACTTGTTGAGTGTTCTTCCTTGTTCTGCTAAATATCATCATTCTCCTACTCTTATCCCAATTACTTGGGGTCGATACAATATGTACTCTTCTTTCATAGTACATATTGTAAAAGTTATTGGCAATAGTTCTATGACCGGCCGCCTGCCAGACGTCAATCCTCCTTGGAAATGTAATTGTTGACCAAACGGCATCAGATGGAGTTCGCCCAGGTCGTTATAAGGCTCTTAATCGTCTTTTACTATATCCAGAAGCAAATTAAAGATTTGTAGCCGCCACCATACAGTCTATCTTTATATTAAATCTTCTGTACATGTGTGACGGAACTCCTAAACGGCGGGACTGATTTTGTTAAAACATTTCATGTTCAGGTGCATCATTGACACAATAGGGAATAGGTATGCACGTGACTCCAAAATGAACAAAATATTTTTTTTGTAATCTTTATTGCTTAAATAACATACCTATACAATTATTTTTGAAATTTATCATTATTTAATAGTGAAATTTAATTATCAAAAATCGGCTTTTTTTGTAATTCGCTCGCAAATTTCTAAAACGCAACGCGATTGGTTGTTCTTGAACAACCAATCGTGTTGCGTTTTAGAAATTTGTCGTCTTGACGTGACGTCATCGTACACCCGAGTCTTCTGGTATCAAGGCGTTTCTATAGCGATTATTTTCTATCGTTACCCAGTTATTTCATGAGTTATTAGTTTTCTGTGTTCAAGTATTAATCCTTGTGAATGAGAGACTTAAGAAACGTCACTTTTTGTTCCTGTTCTAATGCCATTATTTTGTATTGCATATAATTCTCTGTATCTGAAACCCAATAGAAAAATGAATAATAAATAATTTCAAACTTTTCTCTTACTCTAATAAGTTACATGTTTTCATTCATAGGTATCATAGATGACTAAACATGTATTACTTTTAGACCCATGTACCTATTACATATTGAGAATATATCTTTAAGAACTTTACGTAAACTAGGTAGTGTACGTCGAAGTTTGTTAACAAAACAAGTATGTGCATGTAATTAAGGAAAAATGATTCTTTTATGTACTTCATCACTTCTCTAATGTGTTTACTTATGTTAAAATGATCTTCACAACAGTATAAACTGCTCAAACACAACACATTGTCTTTTCTCATCGCCTTGCATCATTTTTTTCTTATTTATTATATTTCTCGGCATAAGGAAATATACTTTGTTAGGTACAGTTTTGATAATATTTTGGCACATAGGAACGACACAATATTTATAATACGGTTTTCTGTTCTTTTCTATGGTAATAAGTTGACTTTACACTCCCTTTTTTAATTTTCAATAACTTCGTGAACCAACCATTTCGTTAATGACATCCAACATGTGTGTGTATTCTGACGTCACAGAAGCGCGCCATAATAGCCGCGTTTTTGTCGCCCAAAAATGATAGTGATTTTAATAATTTTTTTTTAGCTCAATGGTTTATATTTTGGAGGTGTCATATTTATTTTTGGTAATGTAATAACTAGTAGAAACGTTTAAAAAAATAAAAAAATATAATGCTTATTCCCTATTATAAAAAAACATTATTTCAATTATATCTATTTCATTCGAGGTTTTCGTTAAAAATCAATCCTGATTCATCATCATCATCATCATCACAGCCCATAAAAATCTCACTGTTGGGCTTGGGCCTCCTCCGTAATGGGAGGGAAATTAACCTACTATACCGCGCTGGTCAGACGTGTTGGTATAAGGTTTTGTTTCGAGTTTTCCTTCTCTCGCATAGATGTTATATGCGTTTAATATCACTTAGTCGTCTCGTACGATCACCTTCGGGTAAGATATGGGGTGTTGAATAGTATTCTTACTCCGTCATCACACGGAAAATGTTGATTACCGCGATATAGCCATTGTTTTTTTTATTATTATTTAGCGTGCAGAAACAAGACGTTATGAAACAGATTTCTTTTTTTGGATTTGGCAATATTAATGCATTGCATTTGAAACATTGTAAAAATTAATTGCAAACAAATCATTAAAATTAACATATCCGCGTATATACAACTAGCTTCTGCCAGCGGCTTCGCCCGCGTAAAAGGTTACTTTCATATCTAATCAACATCCAAAAAAAAATTTTTCGTCAATCTAGCTTCTAAAATAACCAATTTCCATATAAACTTTCATCCCCCTACTTAAGGGTAAATTTTTTACAAAATTTTAATATCACATTTTTTTATATCTAATCGACAGTCTAAAAATAAGTTTCAAGCTTCTGGCTTTAAAAATGACGATACTTTTTTACAACATTTCATCCCCCCTTACAACTATTTTCTGCATTGAAAAGTAGCCTATGTCCTTTGTCAGGTTCTAGACTATCTGTGTACCAAATTTCATTTAGATCGGTTCAGTAGTTTTGGCGTGAAAGAGCGACAGACAGACAGAGTTACTTTCGCATTTATAATATTAGTAAGGATAATTGATCGAACTTGTGGTGTATTGGATGGTGCACAACGGGGTCAGATGCAAACACATTGCCAAATCTCACCGGATGAAACGATTACACGTTACGTTTTATTATACGTTATTGTTTTAACGGATATAGTTAGACTGTCTGCGTTGCGTATCGACAATTATATCTATCCGTTCTTTCATATATCGCTTGCCCAGAAGAATAGTGACACAATCCAAAAAAGCTAATTATTTCAGGAGGGTCAAAATAAGTATTTCCTTCTTTTCAGCTCGGTTCAGCAGCGATTTAAAATGCACAAACGTCAGCATAATACCCTTAAGAATCACGACGAAGAGTTAATACGGAGAACTTATTATTAACACCCCCTTTTTTTTTTCCTCGCAAGGTGGACCATGGATGTGGTCGCGCCCCGGCAAATCGGCCTGGGGCGACAAGAAGAGGCGGCGCGCAATCCCATGGACCCACCCTACAAACACCTCTCTTCGCCGTGCGAGCGGGTCACCGGTACCCGATCTTTGTCTTCGGTGGCCATATTAACACCCCTCCACCATCAAAAATTGAAATATAATGAAAATTGTAATTTCTAGAGTTGTGATATTATTCTTCCGGGCAAGCGATATGTCTACCTTTTTTTTCTCTTCATTTATTATTAGGGACTTTTATACAAATGTACTGTATGCCAGTCCCATCGTATATAAATAAATTACATACTACTTAAAACCTAACATGACAAACTTAATTAACTTATAGGCTGCTTCAGAATTAGGTGATGACAATATGTGATGAAACATCTCTATATTACTCACATTTACATTTAGCTGCATAATTAAATTCACTCTAGCAGACTGAAATCTAGAGCACTTTGACAATAAGTGGATGACATCTTCTATTACGCGTTCACTTCGAGATTGCCGTTGGCGACCGTTACGACGTCACAGCTATCAACACCGTTGACAAAACAACGAAATTATTGTTGTTTGATTTTGTTACACAGAAATGCTTGGCAAGTTGATAAAATAAAATACTATGCTTATCCTTACTAATATTATAAATGTAAATGTGAGTTTGTTTGTTATTCGTGTGTTATTAGTTAACTCGACCCATTATAACGAAATTTATTACAAGTTATTATCATTATTAGATGTTTCAACAGTACAGAAAAGGATAAAGGATGGAGGGATAAGGACTTATATTAACGTACCACGCGTGCAAAGTTGCTGGTGGAAACTATTACTTAATAAATTTAAAAAAAAACATTAAGATTTTGTTCGTCTAATATGAAAATATCAGAACAAATGTTCAGTTTTGGTGCGGCTGATTTTAAGGCCAACTCTTTCGAACCTCTCCTGCCATTTTTCCAGTCGGCTCTGTACCTCAGCTGCGTCCTCTCCGACGAGAACAATGTCATCTGCAAACAGCATACACCAAGATGCTTCCCCCTGTATGTCCGATGTCAGAGCATCCATCACCAGTGTATATGCAATAGCGTTGCTATCGGTACTAAGCAGGCGATCTTGGCGGCACGAGGTAGGGATGTGGGACGGGAGGTAACGGCAATCTTGTAGTGAACGTGTAGTACAGTGCCACATACGTCACAATATGTCAACTTCTACTGAAAAACTTTTCACAAGTGTTCCAGAATGGTCCTCATTCTGTTGACAGTTTTCTGTTTACAGCCGCAGGCCGGTCGAAAGTCGACTTCTGAACAGTGGCAATGTGCTGCTGTTTGTTCGGTGAGCGAGAGAGCCGGAAACTTAACTTTTCGGGTTTGTTTGGGATTTTCATTGGTGCCCAGGGACCTAGTCATCATCATCATCATCATCACAGTCCATATATATACCACTGTTGGGCTCGGGCCTCCTTCGTAATGGGAGGGAAGTTAACCTACTATACCGCGCTGGTCAAACGTATTGGTATGGGTTTTTGTTTAGAGTTTTCCTTCTTTTGCACAGATGTTATATACGTTTTATATCCCTTAGTCGTCTCTTACGATCACCCACGGACAAGATAGGGGGTGGTGAATTGTATTCTTACTCCGTCACCACACGGGAAGTGATCTAGCAGTACCCTACTATTGCAAAGGTCCATGAACGGCAGTAACACTTACCATCATGTGCTGCTTGCTCGTTTCTCACCAAGAACAATAAAAAAAGATAATTTTAAACAAAAGTATCAGTAGCGAGTTAAATTTATCTTAAATAAATGGAAACGACTAATAGATGTGTTGTTGAAACCTGCTGTCAGATTATCATCGCGTTTATAGGTCATTCACGATATCCATTTTATATAATTATATTTCTATACATAATATAAAGTAACTGACGTTGTTTGTACGCTTTGATCTTTTAAACTACGCAACGAATTTTATTGCGATTTTCGTTAATACACAGTGTGATTCAAGAGGAAGGTTTATGTGTATAATACATGCATATTACAGAAGAAACAGCCGAGCTTTATGCGCTTTCATTGCAAATGCTTGTTAAATATTTGAGATATTATATGAAAATAATATATTACAAAAATATTAATAAAAAAACACAATCATGAGGACTGCCGACAGAAGTGAAAACTTAAACCTATGAAAAAAACAAATACAAAAAAATAAAAAGAAACGTGCCCCAGGGAGTACGTATGAGTGTGACCATATCATAGCCAGCCGTCAAAATAAGAACTATTAAAAACTATTAAATAAAAACTATTGAATAATTGATAATAATTAATAATAACAATTATTACATATAAATTGAATATAGTAAATACAGCGACACAGCAATGGGATCAGCCTCACTTACAGCCTACGAAAAAATCTGTGTGTGGTGTGCCAAAAGAAGTTTTCACTTCAAAAGTCCACGATATCTTCTAAGAAAAACCCACAGTAACCATGTTTATCTTTAAATATTACGAAATAGTAATAGGATATTTAGGAAGCTATATCTAATAATAAGGTATTACTTATCTAATTAAATACGTGATGCATTTAATGTATACTAAAATAGCTCTTTACAGCATATTATTAAAATGAATATCCAAGAAGATATCAATGATTTAAAATGCGGGAACAGAGCGAATGAATCATCATCATCATTCGCCTGCTCTTATCCCAATGTTTTGTGTTCGACGCAATATGTTCTCTTAAATATTGCAAAAGTTATTGGCAATAGTTTTATGATCGGACGTTCGCCTGACGTCAACACTCCTTGGGAATGTAATTGTAGACTAAACGGTAACAGATGGAGTTGGCCCAGGTCGTTATAAGGCTCTTAGTCGTCTTTTACGACATTCACGAACAAAGATTGGTAGTATTCGTAGCGGCTACCACAGAGCATTACTAGTATATAATCCCTATCCCTACTAATATATAAATGTGAATGTAAGTTTGTTTGTTACGCTTTCACGCTAAAACTACTCAACCGATCATCATGAAACATTGTACACATATTCTTGTAGGTATTAAAAGTAACATAGGATACTTTTTATTAAAAAAAAATCAAAATTTTTATATGAAAAATAAAAAAATTGTTTGTCATAAAATCTCAAAATCTAGCTTCTTCAACGCCATCTAGCAGTCCAGTAATGAAGTTCCAACCCTGAGTATTGTAATACCGTTGCACTGTATTACCGACGGTCAAAAATAAAAACAGGGGATCAAAAACTCTAGGAAAGTAACCTTTTACGCGGGCGAAGCCGCGGGCAGAAGCTAGTATGCCAATAAATATATAGCTACAACTGATCTCTATATTAACACACAGATATATTAAAACTGCTTTTAACGTGTTATTATGAAAACTAGTTTCTAAACGTTTATGGTAAGGTAACCTCGATTAGGTACTAGTATGAACGGCTAACAATGTCAGTAATTACAAATCTACTATTGGGATTTGAATATAGACCTTTCTAACTGGATTGCATGGTTTCGGTTTATTAGCCACTACGCCATCTGTGTGGTCAGTAATTGGCATGATTTTTTTTTTTTTGTTTTTTAGTTGTTAGCCTCAGATGGCTATGACAACTTTACCCGGACTGTGGGTGAGCGCTGAGGGCTCTCAACCCGTAGGCATGATGGTGATGATTAGCAGTGGCTTGGTTCACGTGTTATGTCATTATCATTCTCCTACTTTTATCCCAATTACTTGGGGTCGATACAATATGTACTCTTCTTTCATAGTACATATTGTAAAAGTTATTGGCAATAGTTTTATGACGGGCCGCCTGCCAGACGTCAACCCTCCTTGTGAATGTAATTGTTAACCAAACGGCATCAGGTGGAGTTGGCCCAGGTCGTTATAAGTGTTATGTATATAGTTAATTTAGAATTTTATTTACTTGTTCTTGTTGGCATACGAGCTAGCAGCACACCTGATGGTAAGTGCTACTGGCGCACATGGTCCTTTGCAGTGCCAGAGCTACAGCTAGGCCTCTGCCTACCGATGAAAGTCCCAAACCCACCCAGAAAATTGAGTTTCCGATTTTCTCGCCAAACGAAGCACAATAGCACGTTACTACTGATCAGGCTTCGATCTTCTGCGAGAGTGTGGTACTACCCCGGACGGACGGGCCCGTGGTTGTAGACAGAAAACTGTCAATAGTTTGCTCCTACCACTATTAGAAATCATCTTAATAATCTAATCGTTCTGGAATATACTCGTAATTCATTGCACAAACATTTTCGTATTCTTTCTCACTAATCACCACCCCATATCTTACCTGAGTGTCATCGTACGAGACGACTAAGGGATATAAAACGTATATAACATCTATGTGAGAGAAGGAAAACTCGAAACAAAACCCTATACCAACACGTCTGATCAGCGCGGTATAGTAGGTTAATTTCCCTCCCATTACGGAGGAGGCCCGAGTCCAACAGTGAGACATTTATGGGCTGTGATGACGATGTTGATGATTCATTCTCTGAAGTATACAGGCGTGTTGCTAAAATATACGTAATAGAAGTAATATAACAACTAAAATTAATGAAGAATAAGTAAACATTGTTATATTAGCGATTAGCTCGCGTAATATCTTTATATCTTATATAATTCTTCTGTAAGCGTGTACGTGATTGAATTCCTCGTAAACGGCTGGACGTATTTTGATGATAATTTTATGTGTGTAGTTGGATTCAAGAATGGTTTATATTAACTATTGGATACGGACTTTCATTTTTTATATTTGTCCAGAACAGATTTTATAGGGTCAGTTAATAAGTATATATTGTATTCTTCTGTACCTACGTGAGTATGTGTCAGAACTCTGAACTGGACTGAACCGATTTTGAGGGAATACGACGATTAAAATATACCCTATATTATTCGTTGCTTTCAGTTGTCGAAGAATTTTAAAATCGGTGTAGTAGTTTTAACGCGATAGCGTAACAAACGAACAAATTCATGATTGTTTTTTTTTAATATTGTTTAGTATATGACACGTTTAGTTCACATGATTCATTATATGATGGAAGTTGAATGAAAAAAATGTCCAAACTATATAGTCATATTTGTTTAACAATGATTTCGTAGTTTCTATATTGATTTAGTACAGGTTAGTCCCCGTTACACTCATTGTTTTTCTAAGAATATATTTATCTAATCTATACTAATATTTTGCAATTTTATGTACGATAATGTTTGAACGGAAGTAATTTTAGGTATTGTGCAAATACTTACCGTGTGGTGGGGGAGTAAAAATACAATTCACCACCCTCAATCGTAGCCGTGGGTAGTGTTGCCCAAATGCAAGAGAGAGTCTCGTAGTGCTCCCTTAGACAGCATTTTACTATTTCTTTGGCAAAGAAAGAACTCTCAACATTTTGTATTCTTAATACCAGTAGGTACACGGGGAAATAATTTGATGTTATTTTAAACAGTCTCATAATAGATAGGTGTGATTATAGTTCCTCTCCCATTAAGTGGTACCTATGTAATTATTGATAGTTGTACTAAGAGTTTTATATCGATCTGAGCCAACTCCACCTGATGCTGTTTAGTCAACAATTACATTTCGAAGGAAGATTGAAGTTGGCGATCGGTTAAAAAAACTACCGCCAAAAACTTTGCAATATGTACGATATAAGAGGAGTATATAGTACCAGATTGGTCAGGTACTGAAGGAAGGTGGTGTCAAGAGTCTCCGAAACCGGCGAGCGTGTATGAAGAGAATTATGAATGTTGAGGAAGCGAGTGTAGTATGCAAAGATAGAGTTCTCTGGCACTCTGTTCTTTCTGTCTACCCTGCAAGGGATATGGCGTAATGATATATATGTAAGAGGAGTACATATTGCATCGACCGCAAGCAATTGGGACAAAAGTTGGATAATAAAAACGCTATAATTTAAATCTTAATTTTTAACGTTTTCATTGATCCCGACTTATATTACAATATATCGACTGATTTTATTTCCTACACCGATTTAAAAACAAAAATGGGCTAGCCAACACTGCGCCTGATCTAGTAATATCGATGGTAGGTATATTAGAGCAAGAGTTATCAATTACAAACCTTTGCACTTGACTTATATACATAGCAAGAATGCAGATTAAGTACATATGTACTTAAATGATTTTCATTGACCGAAACAAAATTGAAATAAAACTACTTTTACAGATTCTATCGCGTTTGTATTTGATTTTTAATTTCCCGACGTTTCGAACACTAGTGATCATGGTTAGGGGAGGAATCAAATACAAACGCGATAGAATCCGCAAAAGTAGTTTTATTTAAAATGTGTAACATTCGCGTAAACGTTAGAAATTATTACAAAACAAAATTGTGAACATATTTTTTTTCTAAAGTCTCGGAACTAAGGCAATAATAGTTTTAATACGGAGTACTATACAAACGTATAATATTTGACGGACACAAATTACATCCAGATGCAATAACAACAATTCGTGGATCACACAAAGTATTATCTTGCGTGGGAATGGAATTAATGACATTGGTTCAGTAGGTCGACATTTTAACCACTACGCCATCTGTGCACTCAACATTAATTTTATGTAAAGAGTATCATAGTCGAGCATTCTCAAGTTCAAAGTCGAGGCATGTATTTTAAAGTATGTCATCTTCATTATCAATAGCTTATAAAAGTCCAGGTCTTGGATATAGATGTCCCTACAGAGAGGGACGTTTCCATAATCGCCCCGCTTGGCAAGAGGATTAGAGATAGTTCATGTTAAAAGAGAACACATTGCATTCTTAACTGTCACAACATGGGGAAATTTAATATTTCTATTTAATAATAAATAATTTATTTAATAAGTAGTAATTATGTAGCTAAATATAAAATAAAAATTGCACTCCGGGAGTGCCGGCAGAAGTGAAAACTTGAACATTAATGTTTTGCATTTTTTAATATTTTGGAATGAATAGCTTTATGTATCAGTATAAAAGTACTATCATTTATGTGGTTAAATATCTACATTATTCATTTATTGCGCTATCGTACACAAACATGACAATTTATATTACATAAAAAATGTAACACTTCAGAACTATTACAATTATTTTACATTAAAAAGTTTATCTCTCAGAAAAATCAACTTATTTCATTCATAATTTCAACGACTCTTTCACCAGCATCGCCAATCTCTAAAACTGATATAATAGGTTTATGGTAGCTGAAGCAAGAAACAAACAATTTTTATTCGAATCTGTTTAAATGTCTAATAAAGACCGCATCAATAGTAGTTTTGTATTACGTTGTGCTATATATAGATTGCAATCATTTGTCATCGATAAACTAAATTAATTAATTATTTCAAAATTCAATAAATATACATACACGCACAAGCGCTCTGCGCCGCTTAAACGAAACAGTAGGAGGAGCTGGCATACATTTTTGCCGCGCGGCAGACAGAGAGGAGAAATTTACGCCTTACGTCCGTCTTACGAATTTTCAATCAGGTCATGTGTCCTGACGCGAGTTTAGCATTTTTTTTCCATCCCAAAAAACTGCACAACGGTTCTAAAGAAGTAGGTTCTAAGTAAGTTTCCACTTCAAATAAACATAACAAATAGAGGAACTGCAGCATATTTGGAATACTAGTTTGTTTTTTGAGGATAAATTTAAAGAGAAAAGGTGTGGATCTATAAAAAATACATTGAATGATTGATAAATTATTAAACTTTAATAATTTAAATAATCAAACATAACAAAAACCAGGAACCTTATCAAAATGCTTATCAAACGAAAAAACTCCAAAATCGAGATTTGACTTAGGGTGCAGGTAATTTGGAATATAGTATTCCAAATTATATTCACATTTTTTTTGACATTTGCTAACACTTTTCCTTAGAAACTAATAAATATATATATCTCTATAATAGTCTTATAGTTTTTAGATCTTTAGTCATCAATATTTCTTTAAACAAAATAAACTAAAATAATCTCTAATTAAGTAATCAGTCACAATAATTAAAGATCAGTCTTAAGTTTGAACTTACAGTTTACTATTATTAGTTATTATTCTTGCAGTAATCACAAATATACACAAAAGATTCATAACCACTACAAGAACCGTGGACCCACAATTCGCATATTAAGCACTGTACCAATTCTTCACTCCTTTTATCCTCGCTATATTTACCGTTACAGAAAAACATTCGACGTCTTCGTCCGTAGGGACAGTAGTCTCATCTCTCGTTGCTACATTGTCAGAAGAGTCTGTGTTATTTGCAGATATAGCCCCAGGAATCGGATCTGATGAGTCAGTCGGTCATATTTCTTTTCTTTATCTTTCTTGTTATTTTCCTCTTGTGTTTTCCTTTTTTCTGTGTTTTGTTTTCTTTATCAGACTTTTTAAGTTGTGCATTCTCAAGGTCTTTTTTATAAGGAGAACTTGAGATTATTTAGGGGCTTACGGCCCCTATTGCTAGTTCTCTTTTTTATTGTGGCCACGGGAGAAATATGGGAAGGAGTAACAAGGGAGTGAATTTCTGTCCTACTACCTGACGGTCCTGGCTCTGTTTCAATAAAATTCTCCAATCGCAAGGAAGCATTTGTGGAGGAGGCGATCGTCATTGAAATTATTTAACTGTTTGGATCCTTTCCTTGACCTGGGTACGTTGAACTGTTTAGCTGCCTTTAAATATCCCATTCTCTTATCTCTAACAGCGGGAATGGCAGCGGCCATTTCCTCCTTTTCTCCTCCATCTCTTTCTCTTATTATATTTGCGAGATGTAGCCATTTCTAAAAAAACCAGAATAATTAATACTTCTCATAGAAATGTGCATATAATTTGGAATATTCCAAATTATATTCTCT
Source organism: Lymantria monacha (assembly GCA_905163515.2). NCBI lineage: Eukaryota > Metazoa > Arthropoda > Insecta > Lepidoptera > Erebidae > Lymantria > Lymantria monacha. Next base: position 2,532,060 of record LR991107.1, on the reverse strand, counting down.
TTCGGTATTCCAAATTAACAACATACCAACCTAACCTAAAATTCTATGTCACATTTTTAATGTTAGATATATTCACAAAATCATAGTAAAATCACAAACTAACAAGGCCACTTAACAGTTTAAATAATTAAGATGAAGATTTAAAGCATTACAATAAATGATTATCACCGATTGCATTCTTACCGATTTTTTTTTTAAAGCAGGCGTCACGTTCCTTTGCGATTTGTAGCCGGAATGTCAAGATGCCGTCCTGTTTTTAATACACAATAGCTTTGTGTGTCGTATGACTTCATGTTTACGCCAAAAAAATACAGATGGTGTTTATAATTATTTTGATATCGAAGTATTCCAAATTACCTGCAGTATCCCAAATATGCTGCAGTTCCTCTACGGTTTAATTAAACGAGTTATAAAAGCAATTTACATAATATACAATTCATATACAATTATAAAATTAATTATTTATATATACTTACTATGTACTACGTACCTACATTTATTAATATAAATATTATTTATAACTTGTTGAAATTGCATTATAAAATATTATCATTATACAATGGAATTCGTTTTATTATGACCCCGCTTAAATGACCAACTGTTATTAAGTAATTGAAATGCGAAGTTTTTGTTTTCATAATTTAATAAACTAGCTGGTCAAAGAATCGTTTTGTATATGTTAAAATAATAATAAAATAACTTGCTATTGATCTCAGCGCTATCTATTAGGTTGGTGCCTGGGGAGGCACAGTTAAAACATTACATATTATTATTACTGGTTGTCGCGCCGCCTACAGATTGTTTGTACCATGGAAGTAATAAGTACTCTGTACAACAGGAATGAGCTCTATCTGTGCATCTTGCAGCAAAAATAAAGAAAATAAAACCTTATGCTAAGGTAGTAAGTCTTGTTGCGCGCAAAATAAAAATGAAGCCGAGTGAGAGGGCAACCAGTGTACCCTGTGTCCCGTTCTAACAGTGGACTTAGAATTGCCAGAGTTAAGTTGATTTCAATCCTTTCCTTGTTGGTAGAAAAATATGCGATTGATGTAATGTAATGAAGTAAAAACATTTACTTCTAAAATGTTTTTAAATATAAATAATAATTTATTACCGACATATTAAAGAAATATTATTTGTTGCTAAGTGTAAAACCTTATTAACGCAAACATTTTGTGATTGGGGTATAGGTTTTCTTTTATATGTATGAAATACGGACACCTGACCTGACAACCCAACATGACATCGTAAATAATAATAATAACATAATTTGTTAGTGAAGAGTTACGGTGACCATGCATGACTATTCAATCCTAGTTCAAGAACAAATAACTTAAATACCTATGTATTTTTTATTTTTTTATGAAAATAACTTTGTTTAGATTTCAAATTTCCTAAAGATCTTAATGTCCCTAACATTAAGTTCTTTAGAAAATTTAGGAACAAAAAGAAAGCTATTGTGGAAGAATGTAATAAAGATCAGTCGACATGATCGACATCAATAAATGATTTGTTAGATCTCGTAGATAACGCTTGTTTCAGATTTTAAAATGAACATTATTTTTTATATTGCTGGATATATCGTGAATGGGATGATTCACAAAATTTCTTGTTCAAATTGTGTGGTGTTATTGGATCACAACACCATAGAACACTGTTTATTACATTATTAAATCAATCGTTAAAAACGTAAACAAAAATAAAATTATCATGTAGGTATGTCGTCCGAGAATTTTATAGCAAACTACATACATCGTTAGAATCAGCACATCTTCCTCAATCTATATTTGAAGATCCACATGATATTCTATTGATGAAGGCGTTAGCGAATTCATATCTCAATTTACGTTTAACTCAATGCAAAATTAGAATCAATGAAACATATAAGGAATGAGCTGGGTTTGCGGCAGAAACTTCACAAGATTGTCTTATTTAGCAATGTCTGATTTAGAATTAAACTTAAATGTAAACTTAACTGTTTTTTCTTAATTAAATATACCACACACCACCTTATCGTAATTTTATCTCAGTCCAGCTGCATGTCGTGTCCCACAAGGACCAGTAGATAAGTACCTACCTATATGACGCGAGTGTGAAAATCAAGTAAAAACAGGAAATGTATAGTGCCACAAAGGGCAAGTTTATAATTAGCATCTTCGATTAAAATCCATCTGAAGCAATGATCTGCTGACGTCAGATCACAAATATTTTTTATAATTATTGTCCTTAAATCATATTTCAATATGTTCACGATCGCCAGAGAGGGATAAAAGGTACAGTTCTGAGCTCTCGCTCGGCAATTTTGCGACAACAGCTCATTCCAGTTGTACAGAGTACTTATTACTTCCATGGTTTGTACAAACTTAGCTGCCATTTTGTCCTGTTTGTCAAAAATCTGACAACTGAGAATTGTTATTTTTTCGTCTTAGCGTATGTACTTATTGCCAAAAGTATATTTTCCATTATTGACGTGCTTTCTAAAAATTATCTCAATTTTTTCTTATATTATTGTTGTTTCGTTGACGGCTGATATGTCTTTTTTTATACTTCAGGGTAGGTTTCATAGTAAAAGAAAATCCTATATAATTACACACACACACACACACACACACACACACACACACACACACACACACACACACACACATGTAGATACATATATCACACACACACACACACACACACACATGTAGATACATATATCACACACACGGGTATAATAATATATGTATATCACTTCAACTTTAGTTCATCGCCTAAGCTCTAGGTAGCAGCACTTTCCATACATACATATTTTACCATCGAGTTGCCACTCTTTTTCAGTTGATATAACTTTACTCTTTGGTTGGTGCATTGTTTTTTGGTCCCAAAATTATCTTCGGATACATATCATATTCGGTCTAAAATTATCTTCGAATACATATAAAATCGGTTTGGCTAACATCGGATGTTTTCAAAGTTCATAACGTACACATATAGACACTTTTTTTTGCATTTTATATACGTATATAGATTATATAAATATAATGATTGGTTTTTTCTTGTATTGGCAATCAGTTATTAATACGAGCCCATTGTTGCCAGTGTCGAGTTAATTTTTTCTTCACATCGATAGCGTCCTTCATATTAGTCACTGTCTGCCAGTTCGTCGTGTGATAGCCTCTACGGATACTACCAATCCATATTTAGCTTGTTTTTTTACATTTCTGCCCAAAGAAGGTTTTAGTGGTTGGTTTTATTTAAATCAAGAACCTTTCATAAGATACTCTAATACTCTAAATACTAAACAGTTTAGTTTTTTATTAATTGCAATTAAACGACAAAGAATTACAAAACCATTTTCGAAAGGAAACAGCGCGTTGCGATTATAAAGCTTTTAAAAAAAGAAATACTTCGATACATTAATTTTTACGGTCGTGAGAGTGCCAGATCCATACCAACAAACATCCGGACGTCCTCAAACATATTTTTAATCAACTTTTTTCTTCAATTAAACAAAATAATTGCTGTTTAAAAATATCAAATACGTTTAAACGAATGTTTTTTTGTTGACATATGTATGATTATATTATCCTATAAGCGTAGTGTGAGAAAAATACAATCATTTTTAGTTTTGAAAAGTCCTTGATTTTCATATATCGTGAGTAGAGCATCACCTCAACGATTCGTTTATGAGGTGTGCAATATTGTGATATTTTATTATTTATTTAATTTAAATATTATTAGTGGTTCGATAATTACGAGAGGTAAATCCATTTATTATGACTTTTAATATCGTTTATTATGTCATTGCTAGTTCTTTTCTATCATTACCTGTATTTTGTATTTAATCGTGCGATGACGATCTAAATATAGAATGTGCTGCTATGTTTTTTCCTGCGGCCATGGTAAGATGTGACTATGATAACCGAGGAAGGAAGCATGATTGAAAATAGAATAAAATATAAGCTATCTTAAAAGTTAAAACCATTTGACCGATACGGTACACAGCAATAATATGTTAATGTGAAAGGTGGATACTCAGTTTTTTGACTAAGCTTTTCATGTATGTTTTATGAATTGGATTAAGTTCCAAACTATGATAATTTCTTTATCGGCATTACTCACGCATTAGTGAGTGATACCTATTATAATTTGTATCCTATCATCTATTTATTATTTTAAGAATTTAAATGCATGTCGGCATGGCACGGGACGGGGCAGTCCGGGGCACTGCCCCGGATTTTATTTAAGAGGTGTCCCGGGGGCACCACTTGGAAATTTGAAATTGAGAAGCAGTGTTGCCAACTTCGGCACCTTCAAAAAACTAAAAACATTACTTATCAATAAAAAAAGCAGTAGGTAATGTTGAAAAAGGCAGATTTCATAATTACCTCATTTAATTAAAACAATTACCTACGTTTATTATTAGGTAGAAGAACATTGGTATAGTATAATATTGATTACAACATGAACATTTTTAAATTTATTTGCCACTCTCATCCTCAATCTTCAGTATTTTTAAGACTATTTTTCTTTCATATAAAATTAATTGCTTCTGTAATACATCACGATCGTATAAGTAAAATTTCATATACTTCCGCCTTAAAAAGGGATTAAATTCCCTATAGTTGGAAGTTCAAGAAAAATAACGACAATTGTATTCTTAAGACGAATATATATACTTTGACCTTGATATGCGTATACTTGTAACGAAACCATAGTGCGATTGAACGGAGTTAATAACGCCATCTATCGAAGTCTATAGTAATCTTTATGCACAATATAAATAAACTCATAAGTGCCTATTTTTTTAAATAGGCCATTCTCGTCGTGTACATTAAAGGATAAAATAGTAGTTCATATATTATTATAATTGAAAGGGGTATGCACATTTATGGTTTCGTTTAGTGCATCAACCAAATTATTATCAAAAATCAAGTTTTCAATTATCATGTTCCCCTTTATAATATGAAGTCATAATAACGCCGGATATAATATGCTAAACAATTAAAAAGATTATTTACGTTTGTACCATTTTTTAATGTATTATTCTGCAAAGTTGCCTGTATTTTAAAATTGTATTAATCTATTTTAGGGTTTAGGTTGGTTTTGCGTTTTTAATTATTGCTACAAATCTATTTTCCTAACTTTAAAATAATGACATACAGTTACCATATATAGGTTCTAAATAAAATATATTATAATATATTCGTCATAAATATGTTTTTTAAACATGAAGTTTTTTCTTTTTTGGATTTTTTTGGATTTTTGGATGCCAGATAGATATATTGCTATTGGAGATACCATTCTATGGCTACAAGATTCTTAAATGATACTGATCAACCAAAAAAAAAAACCAAATTGGCAAATTGTAAATAATAACCTAATTTAATGTGCTTCATAGGCCTTTTGTGCAGTAATCCAGTGATGTAGGAATATATTTTTTTATTGTAATAGAATATACATACATTTAAAGCCCAACAAAACAATGTACTTATCTTTCATTAATGCACAACGTGAAACCGTACTCCATACTGGGCATTCTCCTTGCCATTCCTCTATTAGATGTATCTTTCTACTCGATTTTTATACCACCCGGGGCCACCGGTACCCGGTCCTTTTCTTTGGTGGTCCGCTTGGAGGGTTTCTCTCACGGGTATCTTCTCGAGTCGATGCTCCGATAGAATATACCCAAGAAACTGTTCATGTATACAATTCATCATCATCACAGCTCATACATGTCCCACTGTTGGGCTCGAGCGTCTTCCGTAACTGGAGGAAAATTACCCTACTATACCGCGCTGGTCAGACGTGTTGGTATAGGGTTTTGTTTCGAGTTTTCCTTCTCTTACATCGATGTTATAATTATGCGTTCTATATCCCTTAGTCGTATCGTACGATCACCCACGGTTAAGATATGAGGTGGTGAATTGTATTCTTACTCCGTCACCACACGGAAAGTATACAACTACATCGTGTTAATTAAATAATTCAGGTGAATAATCCAGTGATATACATTATTAAAATGAATCCGCCATTGAAATAAAAAATACAGTTTTGCTTGAATTACAAGTGTTAATATAGTTTAATGTATTATATTAGTCATGAGACCACCAGCTTCGCTAGCTTAGATTATACGTAATAAATTATTTTGACTATAGGTACCCGTTTTTTTGTGTCTGTCTATTAGCTATTAGCCACAGATGGCTGTCACAGCTTAACTCCGACTATGGGTGAGCGTTGAGGACTCAACCGGAGAAAAGGCTTTAAGCGACATCGCCCAAGGGCTCCCCCTATTGGGAACGGATCTCGGCTTGGGGTGTCGCTGATAACGAAGTGGGCGTGCCTACGTTTGAATGAATGACTTTTTTTTTTGCGCCGCGTCTTCCGACCCCGGCGGCGGAGGCGGCAACGTAGATATTTACGTGTTATGGCTGCGCTGGCCGTGTATGCTCTTATTGCTCTCTCTTGAGCGATCGTAATCGAATCGTCTGAGTTCGTCAGTAAATGTCAAGGACCTCGGATCGCGGATATTTTTGTAGGGACATAGTTAGCCGCCCCAACAACTAAGGGGTTGGGGTGAGTCACGGCAGAGAAGTATACAGCTTTGTTATATTGTGACTTTTATTTTAGTAGTGACGCGAATATATTATCATTTTCAATAGTTGTGATAACAGTCGGCCGATGCTCAATAATTTTTTGAAAATAACGAAGTTACTAGTATTTTGCTAGATTTTCTGACGTATGTGTATTGCTCGGCTTCAATTTGTCGCAGTGTTATGTTTTAAAGTCTATATTTTTTTCTACTCATTTAGTATCTACCTAGTGGATTTTTTTCAGTGGGTTATTTTTCGTGTGCTAGTTGTTGGCCGTGGATGGTTTTAACTTGGGCTGTGGCCTCTCAACTCTGTGGTGGTAGGTAACAAATACCTCCAGTTAAATAAAGCTTTTTATTATAGTAGCAAACCTTCTCCTCAAGAAGTAAGTATTTAGGTATCCAGGTAGCTGTAAACTGACGTAAAGTATTAGTATAATCGTTTGATAGCGGGTTTCCATAAATTATTGACGGAAATACCTGACCTATTTTGTCGATGGTCATCAGTCTGGAAAATAGATAAAACAAACGCGTAATAGAGTATATGTATTGAAAACTTTATAAAGGCCTTGCCTATAAAGGCAAGATCAATGCGATTCAGTGTATCGTACAACGCCATCTATTGAGCCTGTTTATCATTAAAATATATCTGAAAGCGCTTGTTACTATAAGTCCTTAAAATATAGCTTGATCTCTGTGACAGATAGCGTCAAAACCGATGAAATAATTATGAATACGCGTCATTAATACAATTTTAATTTGTATTTTTTTTTATTGCTTATGGTGGCAAACGAGCAAGCAGCACACCTGATGGTAAGTGTCACTGCCGCCCATGAACCTTTGCAATACCAAGGGTATAGCTTGGGCCGCTGCCTACCAATAAAATCCCCAAGCCCACCCAGTTGCGCTTCCGGCTCTCTCGCTCACCGAACGAAGCGCAATACCACATTGCCACTACTCAGATGTCGATCTTCTGCGAGAGTGTGGTACTACCCCGGACGGACTTGCCCGCGGCTGTAGACAGAAAACTGTCAACAGCGTAGTCGTAGAACCACGCTATTGATTATATCGCCTATATTTGAAAATATGAATTCTTTAAGTGCCAGTTATATCTCAACTGCATTATGAATGTAAAATTATGAATATTTACACCAAAACTAGTACCTCATATGTTTTAAAATACTTAGTAACCATTTTATAAAAGTATGTTGCTTACGCAAGTACAAGATCATACTGAACTGAGAATAAGATAGAGATGGGGCAATCGATAAACGTAAATCGATAACATTCTTATTAATTATTTATAAAACAAGTAAAACCAATACATTACCTATATAAACCACATGGTTACTCTATAAAATAAGTAAATTGTGTTAATTTAGTATTCAGACATCAGTTATAATATTAATAAGACCATTTCTATTATATTGAAAAGATAATTTCTTTTATAAAATAAACATGATTATTCATGAAATAATCTGTGACCAAGAACTCATCATCAACCTACAGGAATGCTCCAGCAATGATGATAATAGTAACGATGAACTTGGATGTATTCCTTTCGAATAATAAAAATAATTAATTAACAGCTTTACTTTAAATTAAATAAAATCCATTAATTTAAATTCAATAAGATTTTCATAAATTGTTTTAAATTTATAATCGATTCATCCATCCATTTGATTGAAGTTCAATAAGATTTTCATGCATTGTTTTCCAATTGCAGTAGCAAATAACTTTAAAAAATAAGGAATTATATCGACAAAAATACGGACTGCATCGTAAGCGTGCGGGACTAGTGAGAACTGTCACAGAGATCAAGCTATATTTTATAAACTTATAGATACTATCATAAAAATACAGTTAAATTGCGGTAGTGTGAAGGTTAGCATCACGCTTTGCTCATATTATAGATATCTGTATTCATATTTTCCCTTGTCGTGTAATACATTGATGCCCGTCTACACGTGAACTACACGTGTACTGTGACAGACAGTATTTGAATACAGACAGGCTTTGAATAGCGTCATCTTAATTTCTGATGTACACCTGCCGGCCAGCATGTTGCATCGAGCGCCCTTCTTTTTTTTTTTTTGTTTGGCAGGCTATGGTCAGAACACGCGCCGCCTATTCCGTTCGGGGCGACGGAATGGCGCGTGGCCTCATAACCCATCGCCATTGCGCTGGCCACTGCTACCGCGACCTTGACACCCATAGCCAGCCAGCTCGTTCAATATATACATTATCCCGTAGATCCTCCGTCAGCCAGTGGCACAATTACTTGAACTGAGTTACTCGTGTTAGCGATTGATAGTATAATGTCACTGGCGGCACATTAGGGTAGCATTTAGTGCCAGCTTTATACACGAGCAACTCGCTCTTTTTTAATGACGGTGTTATGACCAATCTATCTGACCTTAACTCTTCATGGGAATAAATTTTATGGACGGCATCAGATAGAGTTGACCCAGGACGATGTAAAGGTCTTACTCGTTTTTTACGACATCCACGAGTCATTTATATGTTGATAATATTCGTAGCCATCACCAGAAATATTAGTTATTTAATAAGTTATGTATATAAAAGTATTTAATTAGCTGTGTGGTACTTTGCTCGTGGATGTCGTAAAAGATGACTAAGCGCCTTATAACGTCCTGGGCCAACTCCATCTGATGCCGTTTGGTCAACAATTACATTCCCAAGGAGGGTTGACTCTGGCAGGCGGTCGGTCATAAAACTATTGCCACTAACTTTTACAATGTATACTATAAAAGAAGAGTACATACTGTATCGACCCCAAATAATTGGGATAAGAATAGGAATGATGATGATAAAAGAGTATAATTATGTTTTTTATTGTTTCAGATAACACATAAGCACAATATAATAAAAGTAAGTGTTGCAACAGTCTTACAGTTAAACTTAAAGAAATCTTATAAGGTAAAATATTTTTTAAATATACTAAAGAGTCGAATTGAGCAATGTAGTCGCGTAATATTTAAATATATATTATTGCTGTTAAAATTTCGGTAAAGTCCTTCATATTTCATATCTAAGTGTGATCTTTTGTCCTACATATTTTTTTTTTGTGTAATCTGTCCTTTTTCTTTATAATAAGTGGTGGTGGTGGTTTGGTGTCGTGGGTTTTGGTTCCCATATAGGACAATACTTTGTGCGATATACTGGTTGTACTTTGTGACATCGATCCTTGGTCGGAAAAAAATCGGTTAAATTCGGGTTAGTAAAGTTTTGTCCTTGTCGCACAGTACCCATCTGACGTTTGTCAGTCGTTCCGCAAGTGTGAGAGAGTGTCGATCACCGCCGAGACGTCATCGCCCGTTGGGCTACGCGGCTGGAGAGGCCTAGACACGGTGTCGTCACCGTCGAGGCTCTCCGGCCCGTATTGATGGAGTGGATGGAGCGGCGGCACGGAGTCCTCTCCTTTCGACTGGTGCAGGTGTTGTCGGGGCACGGATGCTTCGGCTTTTACCTGCACACGGTCGCGTGTAGGGAGTGGACTTCGTTCTGCCACCATTGCAGCAGTGACGAGGACACGGCGCAACACACGCTGGAGGCGTGTCCGGGCTTTGACCGGCAGCGCCGTGACCTCGTCGCTGTTATCGGTGCCGACCTGACGCTGCCGGCTGTCGCGAGAGCGATGGTCGACAGCGTCAGGAACTGGGACGCGGTCGCCGCCTTCTGCGAGGCTGTCATCTCGCAGAAGGAGGCGGCGGAACGAGTCCGGAAGGAATCCCGCGACCCGGGCCGCCGTCAGCGGCCGGGGTGGCGCAGGCGCGAATACCTGCGCCTGATGCCGCCCTAACCGAGGCCTCGGGTGATTGGACCGGGGAATTGTCCGGTCACCCGACGTGAGGCCACCGCGTGAGGGCGACGCCCCGACGGCGAAATCTGTCGGGGCGTCGACGAGAGGAACCCGCGAGGGTAAACCGCCGGGCGGGCCACCGAAGTTAAAATCGAGTACCGGTGGTCCGCTCGCACGGCGAAGAGAGAAGGTTTTACGGTGGGTCTATGGGGTCACGCGCCGCCTTTCCGTCACCCCGGACCGATTCAGCGGGGCGAGACGCACCCATAGCCCACCAATAAAAAAAAAAAAAAAAGTGTGAGAGAGTGTAGTTTACGTCCAGTCAAAATTTTGTATATTGAGTTGTTAAAACCGAAAAAAAAAACAGAAAATGAAAAGTAGAATAGGTGTATTATATTTAGTAACAAAAAATCATAATTGTTTTAGCAGCTCCTAATAGATACTTGACTTTTAGTATTTCGTGTGACGTCACACATGTAATATGCGACAGTGATAGCGCTCTACGTAGACGAAATTAATCGATTAACTCTTTACAAGGGTCGATGTGCAATATTTATCATCGGATACTGTACTCGTGAGTATCACACATATGAAATAAAATAATTTTAATGGATATTATCACGTTTTGCAATAGCTTTGGCAATGGTTTTTATGACCGGTTTGTATTATGATATAATGGTTTTTATGGTTTTTGAGGCATGACATGGATGGACAGGGAGTGACTGCAGAGATGACGTCTGATAGGACTGTATGGAGGAGGATGACATATTGCGTCGACCCCAAGTAATTGGGATAAGAGCAAGATAATGATGATGATGATGGATGTTATCGCGTTTGTTTTTGATTTTTACTATCACAACGCTTTTAACACTTATGCGTTTATAGCCCTCTCGTGAATCTGTATGCAACCAAACCAATACGTAAGAAAATCCGTAAAAATAGTATTATTTCATATATTGTATTTATTTTTCGATTTTCTTGATGAGTTGAATCGCCGCCGTCCGCTTTGTCATTTCAATGATGAGTTTAATTGGATTTTAACCGTGCGATATTAATTTGATTCTCTCGATTTTTACTTAAACGTTTGGAATTTACCTATTAGATTTATAATCCGTAAGACAAGTTTTATCCTGTGTGGCGACGTCGACAGTGTAAGAATACAATTATTGCCATTTCTTACTTGACTGTGGGGAATCGTAAAAATCGGCTAGGGGTCTCATCAGGAGAGTAGGCAGCAGCGCTCTCCCAGGAGATATAGGTCCAAGCGTGGCGATTACAAAGTTATCACCTCATATGAGTGAAACAGTGAGCTATGAAGGATGCTTACCTCTAGCAATTGATGGCAAAATGCTGAATTATGATGATGATACATATAAGTTTGAGATGTTACCTAGTTCTCTGCCAATATTCGCCGAGAAAGAATTATATCTTGATAGTCCAGAATATTTTCAAATCTGAATTAACTTTAATAATCTCAGCCTCAGTGTTTTGTAAATTTGTCAGACCGTACTTACTATTTGGCCACCGAAGACAAAGATTGAGTACCGGTGGCCCGCTCGCACGGCGAAGAGAGGTGTTTGCAGGGTGGGTCTATGGGGTTGCGCGCCGCCTCTTCCGTCGCCCAGGACCAATTTGGCGGGGCGCGAACGCCTCCATATTCCACCGCAAAACAAAAAATAAACAAAAATAAAAGACAGTACGGTCTTTTATTTTTACGGTGTACGGTGTTTCATCTAAGGTATCATATGGAATTTATTTAATCAAATTATCAAGATTTTTTTTTTGGGAAATTATCAAGAAGATACTGTAAATATAAATAACCGCTTTAAAAATTTCAGTGATTGTTATTTTTAAATACAGACAACAACGGTTTTAATTATCTCATTATAAAGTTATTGCATTACTTATTATAATTTCATTTAAATAATAACGCTTAAATGTTTTGTTGCCTTCGAACCGGTTGTAGCTTCATAGATTTGTTAGTTGTTTTTCATTCTCATAATCTAGTTATACATTTAATGTTTAATAATAACTGATTACAACAATAGCGTCCCACTAGCTGGACAGACGACCTGGTGAAGGTTGCTGGGCGTCGTTGGATGCAAGCGGCACAGGACCGCATTCTGTGGCTAAAATGAAGGAGGCGTACGTCCATCAGTGGACGACGATAGACTGAAATGATGATGAATGATAGAAAATATATTTTTTTATATGGAATCATTTTCTTTTTGGCAATGAACTTGTATCAAAGATGTTGGTCAACATTTTTACAACCAATGTGAATGTAGTAATGTCCATGCCATTCCCCGTCGACGCCCCAACTAAAGGGACGTCCATTAATCACGTCATCTTTTTTTTTTAGCATTTTTTAAATCCCCCTCCCCTTGGTGATACGTGGTGAGGTTTAAGACTATGAAGGTTTAGGACTTTGTGATTTTTGTCAAACAACTCCCCCCACCCTTTCAAACCTTACGTGATTAATGGACTTCCCCTAACTGCCGGGGCGTCCGTCACTCTCACCCGGTCAGCCTCTCTGCGGGTGACGGACTATGCAATATTTACAATGTAAGATTTTTGCGTTGAGGACAAGTAATTGTGATAAGAAAAAGCTAATGATGACGGTCATATTCAATTACGAAATAATAAATTCCACTAGTAGGTATTATTTTTTTTTTTTTTATAGTTTCAATTTATTTATTATTAATTCTTAATTGTTTGAAATTAATTTCGCATAGATACAAAGCTTTATTAGATATGTGTGATTATAATGCTAGCTCGTATGCTTCGACCTTCAACTAACTCTTGATCTGGTCATATCATATTAGCTAAAGATATAACAAAATACTTTTAATAAGACGTCATATTATATCCAATCGCCTATAATCATCACCGGCCAGGATTAGATGATCAACATGCCGATAATTATTTTACTAATTACCGCGTCATTTATAAATCACTCTAATAATATAAATAAGAAAATAATCCGGAGACCGAGACTAGCTAACCTAGACCAGATCGGTCATGTACTGAAGGACGGTGGAGTCAAGAGTCTCCGAAACCGGCGAGCATGTATGAAAAGAATTATGAATGTTGAGGAAGCGAGTGAAGTATGCAATGATAGAGTTCTCTGGCACTCTGTTCTCTCTGCCTACCCTGCAAGGGACATGGCGTGATGGTATGTATGTATGTAGAAATAATTGTATGTTTATGTATGTATTATGTAATGGCGTTTCGAGTGAAATTTATAATAGAAAACGCTTATAATTTTATTGATTGACTTAGGCATCCCCTATAGCAGGCGAAAGCAAGTTATTTATTAGTGGGGTTATTGCTATAATCGCCTTTTGATGTGAGACGTGTGCCATCTACCCGCCAATGTTATGTATGTCTCTTTTAAAGACGAAAATATAATACGAAGCGAAAATTGGATGTCATAGTAACAGGTCACGCTGGTGTAAGTGGTAGCACGATTTCAACGAATTTCCAATAGGCGTGGGTTCGGATCCCATGAGTGACAATCATTTTTTTTGCTCGTAATTAAGTTTTTATAAATAATCAAGTATGTTAAATGCATTCCAATGAAAATCAAAACAAACTCGCAATCTCATTTATATATTATTATAAGCTAAAAGAACATTTGAAATAAACAAATCGTACCATTTGTTCAAGAGATGGCGTTGTACGCCGCAGAATCACAATGTTTTCTATACAAAAATTTATAAGTAATTCTATACTAAATTACAAATCAAATGAAATCATTTATTTTGCATAAGCCCCATAGGGGCACTTACATATTGTCAATTTTACATTGTGTTTTAAATTAAATTTAATTAATCTACCACCGGATCGGAAAGCAGCCACATACTGAGAAGATCCGGCAAGAAACTCAGTGGGCTCGTCATTTTTTTTTTTTATTATATTTTTTCACAAAAGAGTTTGGTTACATGGTTAATTTATGTTAGCTCCAGTGATATGCCCTTCGAGTAAAGATTCATTTTTTTCAATTTTGATTATTTTTTTTAAATTTATCATTCATTTCATTTTTTACATATTGGTATCAAAAACTTGGGCTGAGAGACTTCATCGCTCACTAGACAGTTCGGGTAAAATTATCATAGACAATCTGCGGCTACCAGTTACAGTAACAAAATAAAGGTGCCTAAATATTCAGCGATTTAAAAAAAATAATACCGGGCATCTGATTTTTTTTTTATTTTTCCGTAAGTATGTTTGATTTATGTTGGATTTATAATAAAAATAAATATTCAATAATTTTTAATGCTTACACGCGTATTACATAATCAAATCAAATCATTTATTATGCATAAGCCCTAAAAAGGCACTTCCATATTGTCAATATTACATGTTTATTTAAATTAATCTACCACATATTTAAAATGAAATTCTTTTTACGGATTTCATCGCGTTATATTTGATTTTTACTTTCCCGACGTTTCGAACACTTTAACGTTCATGGTTACGGGATACTTGGATACGGGATAAATGATCCTTCACATAAATATATATATTACGTCGTATATATTTTCTGTTCTATTATTACTATTATGTTTAAAGCTGATAAAACATGAACATTGTACTCAGATAGCGTGATAGCAATTGTATTAGTTGTGTTAATAATTTAGCAATAAATCATTTTTAATCATATATTTGTGTTTATTGCATCGTTTTACGGTTGGGTAGTATATTGTCAAACATTTCTGGTGGTTATCCTAATTTGTGTTTGCATAAGTGGTTTACTGTTTTAACATTGCTTAAGATAGATGGAGCTACAAGATGTCAAGCTATCTGTGAAATCAGTTTTAATCAGTCAAATTGTATCATTGTACAGTTAAAATATAAATGGAAAACTTGTTTACGATCGAAATAAAAATAACTTATCATGTTAAACGCGAAATCTCAGTAATTTAGATAATAATAAATATATAAACACATATTTATTTAATTAATATTACCATTTGATAGATTAATGCAATTTGGTAGATCATTTGACATATATAGTTACGTAACAAATGAGGCTTCACGGTGTGGTGGTTAGACGGATTACTGATTGCTGATAGATTGAAATAACCTTCCTTAAAGAGGGATAATACCATAATTCTACGCTTGACAGGCGATTGGGTGATCGATAGGTCATATTAATCTTTCCTTTGGTTAAAGTATAAAATCCATAAAAATAAAACAAATATATTTGAAATATTTTATTATTCTAGATATATATTAATTGAATTATAAATTACCAAATTAAATTAAAATAATATGGGGCTTCCTTGTTTTGTTATTTTTAACTTTATTCACTCGTATTTGTTGAATCAATTAATTAAATTTAAATTATGGTTAATGGCAGTTATATATAATTTTAAAAGTAAACAATAATCATCATCATCGTCTTAGTTCAAGTACCTGCCACTGTTGGGCTCGATCATCCTCCACAATAGAGGGGGAAATGACCCAGACGCTGATCAGATCGGTTGGTATATTTTTATTTCGAATTTCACGTCTTCTGCAAGGATATTAGCTGCATATCGTTTAGTCTTGTTTTAGGACAACTACGTATAGGAAAAAGAGAGGTGAATTGCATTCTTACTTCATCACCACACATAAAAACAAAACGATAATAATATTTGTATAGTAATAGTTATATTATAAAATTATTATTTAAGTTGTTATTTTTATAATAAATACATGTTTATAGATAGATAAATGTATTTGAAATATACACAAGAATTAATTAATATCAATAACAACAGTAACAGTATTTTGTTATCGTTATTATTTTTTTATATTTCTGTTAAAACATGCTTTTGTTTTGTTTTCAAACTATAGCTTTGTTTTTTTTTCGAGTGATATGTTAATACTCTATGTTTTGATCAGATTATTGTCAGTTTCAATAAATGTTGCAGGGCGCGATGAATCGGCCAAACGCCGGGACGTCATGTCAGGCGTATTAAAATGGCGAACCTCTTGCATCGCGTAATAGGTGAGAGTCACGAGGCCACTGGTTGGCGGGGCCACTATGGCTTTTAGTAGATACTAGCTGTTTCTGTGACTATGCCCACATTGATTTATGTTTTATCATTCACATTTATTCCACCGGAACTGTACATTTGTGTGGGAATCATAACAACTGGCTGATGTATCATTTAGAGAACAGTCGGCAGAGCTTTGGTGGAATTATAAAAATATCATGTGGCGCTCTTAAATTCTATTTAATAGTTTAGTCCTTTATATGTGTGGATAAATTGTGTGGTAGCGGCTACAAATACTACCAACCCTTACTTTGCTTGTGAATGTCCTAAAAGACGACTAAGAGCCTTATGGCGACCAGGGCCAACTCCATCTGTTGCCTTTTGGTCAACAATTACATTCCCAAGGAGGGTTGACGTCTGACTGGCGGACGATCATAAAACTATTGCCAATAACTTATACAATATGTACTATGAAAGAAGAGTACATATTGTATCGATCCCAAGTAATTGGGATAAGAGTAGGAGAATGATGATTTTAGTCCTTTATATTGTTATGTTGGTTTCTATTTTAATGGATTTATGTGCAATATTTATTGTCTGCTACTTGTATCATAGAGTTCGTCGTATTTTACGTTAATCGTAGTTTACCAACAACAATGAATGAGTCACGCCTCCATGGTTCGATTTCACTGTCTGACGAGGTCCTTTGTCTCTGGAGAACACTGTACTAACAAAGACAGAGTCATCGATCCAAAATTGCAAAATAAACAGGACCTTTTATTTTCTTTTTCATTTACTGTTTACATTTGATATTTTCTGTATTCAATTTTTTTTTAATATGTATTGTGTTCTGTACACAATGACTTCATATACTTTGATAAACGAAGATCACCATTGTTGACTTAAAACCAACAGATTGCTGAGTTACGACTAGGTATTCTGGCAGAAGTAGGCACTATACATGATTCGTATTATTATAATAATTATTTGTAAAGCTATGATTTGTTCAGTTTGTGTGCTTTTGTTATTTTGTATTCTATTCGATTCTTATATTCATGACAGATGTGCCCACAAAGCATATTCAGGACATTTATCTGTTGGTACCTTTCATTTATTTGTACGGGCAAATTTATGCCCTATAGGATCTTATACTAATAACTTGCTGTGTGGTAGCGGTTACGAATACTACCAACCCTCACTTTGCTTGTGGATGTCGTAAAAGACGACTAATAGCCTTATAACGATCTGGGCCAACTCCATCTGATGCGGTTTGGTCAACAATTACATTCTAAAGGAGGGTTGACGTCTGGCAGACGGCCGGTCATAAAACTATTGCCAATAACTTTTACAATATCTTATTATGAAAAAAGAGTAGGGTAGAGCGGGGCTAAAAGGTCCAATTTGACTATTAAGAACTATACTGTGAAAACGGAATCTACAATATCAAAATATTCAACAGTAATCAAACCAACGGTTATCGTACCACGTTTAACCAAACTTTTTGTTAATTTCTCGTAATAGAAACATGAAATTTTTCAATTTTTCTAAACTTTATCGTCTGTCTCTTTTTGCCCCAAGGTAGGGGTAAAAAGGAACAGTCGAGGGGCAAAAAGATCCAGTATGTGGATAGTTTTAAAAAGGTTTTATGATACAATAAACACAATAAGATTTTTCTTCTTTAATTAATAATAGATATTAAAAGTGGTAAAACAAATTAAATTATTATTCTTAAACATCTTTAAACACAATAATATTATACTTCTTTGATTGTAAAGATATATTAAATGATTTTAAACAAATAACTTTTTCCAGAACATCTTTAAACACAATCATATTCTTCTTCTTTAATTATATTTACCACATAGTAACTTAAGAATATTTGTGATATCTCTATATCTTAATCAGACTCATCGTTCTCTGAATCACAATTATTACAAATGAAATAAATACAGCCTCTGATTGAAAGACACTTTTCATGAGCCCAGTTCTTGCAAAGATTGCATTGGATCCAACCTTCACCTGGAACACTGTCACTGTATTTCTCGCAACAAATCAAACAGAAGTAGTCATCGTCATCAGAGCTGTTAACCTCTAGTAAAATATGTAGTTCTTTTGACTTTCTTAACTTTTTTATTTGCTTTGCTTTTTTTGTTTATACTTTTGGCTTGGCCACGTTTTCGGAACAATTATTTCATATTTAATGGTACAGTCATAAGTCATGCGACGAACTTCTTTAGGAACTATGCCGTGAAAAATTTGTGCAAGTTTGAGCAAGTATTCTGTGATACTAGCTTCTTGATCTTTATTAAATATCTGCCTCGGATTATCATAGCCAAATCTCAAATTGACAGGATCATTCTTCATTCGTTGAATAAATGTTGATAATGGAGTTTTGCTTAATTCAAAGTCACGACATATCTGGCTTAATGATTTATTTTCATTATTAACCAAATCTGCTGCACGTTTCATCAACTCGACAGATTTAGTGCCACGATCAGGTTTTCTTTTATATAGACGCGCATTCTGAAATAAAAATGTTTTTAATAAGTAATGTGTTTGTAATGAGGGGAAATAATACTGTGGGCTAAAAGGTCCATATTGGACCTTTTAACCCTCATCGCGTGTAAGCGTTTTTAGAGGTTTTATAAAAAATACCGTTGTAAGTAGTTTAAAACTAATAATAAATCTTGTTAAACAATTAAATAACGTATGCTAATAAACGGTGTTTATACATGGTATACGAAATAACACTCATCACAACTAAAAATAATAGTAACGAGAAAATTTACTTACGTTACAATTTTGAGACGCAGTCCTGTATCTCCTGCCAGCGTCGTCGCTCAGCTGTTCACGATACCTAGTTTCCCTCCCCGCTACCTCTTCTGTCCGCTCGTATAATGACAAAAAGCGACACATCACTAGTTTTTTAGTTATTGTTGGTGGACCTTTATACCCACGGACCTTTAAGCCCCGCTCTACCCTACATATTGTATCGACCCCAAGTAATTGGGATAAGAGTAGGAGAATGATGATGATGATCTTATACTAATAAATAAATTGATATCCTAGTTGTGGCACGTTGCTGAGACGTATAAATCTGTCAGGCTGTTCGGAGTATACCGGCGTAATACCATATTGTCGTAGAAAATCAATGTTTGAGTAGTATTAATTTGCTGCTGTGCTTATACAGAAGCGATAGAGTCGGTCCAAACTTCTAGGCAGCGATCTGGCTTTGCCTATAGCATTGTAGAGATTCAAGAGCGTTAGTTACCTGTCTTTAATCCAAGGCAAATAAAAAGGGCTCGAAGGGTTTTTAAAGGGAAAAATTAAGGACGTATTATATGTGTGGTGAAGTATATTATATAAAAGATGGCTAAGGGATATAATATTCATATAACATCTGTGCAAGAGAGGGGAAACTTGAAATGAACCCTACGCCAGCATGTCTCATTAGCGTGGTATATTATAGTGCCTAGTAGTGGGACATATATGAGTATAGATGATTGTATTAGCAGTCCGTCCACGTCAATAAAATGAATTACCAGATATACACATACATACATACCATCACGCCATATCCCTTGCATGGTAGGCAGAGAGAACAGAGTGCCAGAGAACTCTATCCTTGCATACTTCACTCGCTTCCTCAACATTCATAAATCTCTTCATACACGCTTCGCCGATTTCGGAGACTCTTGACTCCACCTTCCTTCAGTACATGACCAATCCGGTCTAGGTAGGCGAGTCTCGGTCTCCCCCTTTACCTACATCCTTACCAGATATATATATTCCCAATTAAATATGTTGAAGCTTCAAACAAGTATTACATCAAACTGTTGCCAAATCTCGTTATCATTTATCGTATATTGTGTACAATTGTTTCTACGGATTTATTGTAACATAAACGATAAAATTAAATTACGAAATAATATTAATATTTATAATGTTATGAAACATAAATATTGATATTATTTCGTAATTTATTTTTATTTTAACTTCGCGTAGGTACCACACATACTTAGCGGACGTCCATTAATCACGTGATCTATTTTTTAGCATTTTTAACCAACCATTGGTGATACGTGGTGAGGTTTAAGACTATGAAGGTTTAGGACTTCGTGATTTTTATCAAACCCTTCCCGTCCCCCCTTTTAAACCTCACGTGATTAATGGACGGCCTCTTAGATAGTTTCAAATCAAATGTTAAAAGTGCTATAATTATTAAAGGCAATAAATTATTATTATTATTATTTCTGATTGTTGCACGATATTGCACATTTCAAATAAAACAATCTTTACGGATTCTATCGCGTTTGTATTTTTAGTTTCCCGACGTTTCAAACAGTTTACAGCGTTCGTGGTCACGGGAGGAGTCCCGTGAAATCAAATACAAGCGCGATAGAATCCGTAAAAATAATTTAATTTCAAATTAAAAGTGCTATTTATTCCATGTTGTTAATAGTTTTACAGTTTCCATTTCATAAATTGGCTGTCTCGTTCCGTATTTAATTTGCTATTACGCTTTGTCCGGAAAGGATATCTAAACCTGAAGAGCGCTTCTGGTGGTCACTCGTCAAAATGTATTCAATGTAATTGACTAGACGCCACCAGATGGAAAATGTCCAGGTCGATGTGAAGCTCCTAGATTTAAATGTTATAGGTTGCTAGCAAACCCAGCTGGTTTTATTTGTTTATTGAAGTCCATATATCTCAGCGCCGCTTGGTAGCGAGTTACATCAATGGGGAGAGTATATAAAACCTCTGTGAAAAAATACATATATGTACATTCCAATTTTCTTAATGATCGATCAAATAATTTCTGAGTTTAGCGATGTCATATATAGAAACATCCTCTTTTATAGATTAGTATTTCTAGGTGTCACTACAAAGTATATAGTTTAATAAAATTGCCTATAAATAAATGTGATAATCATATGACATCACTTTTTGTTTAAAAGTGCCGCTAATTACCAAGTTGCATTACGACCGCCTATTTTGGCTTCACCTATATTTGTTATTTCGCACATTGTGTGTGAATGGATTTATTATATTGTTTAACGGTATAAGTATTGTGTTGATATTTTATAACAGTATTTTATCATTGCAGTGCTAACGGGGATATACAGTAATTTATTTTATTTTGAGTTCGAGGTGTTAAGTTAAACTTGTCTAAAATAAGTGTTGGCTGGTATGTAATATAAACGCGATGTATTTATTCGAATTTAAATATATTATCTTTAGGCCCGGTTTTTTTTTGGCGGCGGGCTACGTTACCTCAAACTCCGCTAATCCGTCCGGGGCGGCAGGAAAATCGGCGTAAGACCTGTAGACCCGCCCTGCGATATACTTCTCGACGCCGTGCGGGTGGTTCACTGGTACGCGATCTTTTTCTACTGTGACCCTGCATCTTTAGGCACTAAGGTATATTTACATCATTATCATAATCATCTTGCTCCTATCCTATTTTACTTGTGGTCGACGCAATATATCTTCTCCTTCCATACAACCCTATCAGACGTCATTTCTGTGGTCAGTCCTTATCTATCCATGTCATGTTTCACGCAGTCCATTCATCTTTTGTTCGGTTTTCTCTTACCCCTGAAGACCTGCTAAGGTTTATTGTTAATTTTACATTCTGTCCGAAAGTAATCCATTTATTCATCATTAATCTACAACTGAGTCGGAACGATGCAAGATTAGAAGTTCTGCAAATATGCTCAGCGGCCTCGTGTTTTCCAGATCAGGCATTCCTGATCGGGTCCAGATCAGGCATTCCTGATCGGGTCCAGATCAGGCATTCCTGATCGGGTCCGGATGAAATTTTACTGATCGGAACCAAATCAATCATCTGCGTTATATATCTTGCCTGATCCAAAACGAGTATGCCCAGTCCAGTCCTTTTAAAAAACATGAATATCTTAAAGAACATGTTTAATAGGTAAAAAATTAAACATATAAATTAATATATGACGTAGGCACTGAAAGCAGTGCTATATTCTTATCATAGAGAGTCCCAGTGAGCCGTTACGATTATGGCGCAACCACCAGATGCTAACGACTGCAACTGTCGCCTGAATTTCTCATTCATGACCTGATGTATCTGTTTTAATCTGTTTCGATAACAACTAATTTAATATTAGGCCATGTCATTACGATTCGGAGAATCTTAACACCGCGATTCAAATAATGACGTCATTTTACTAACGCCATCTATTTATTATGACCCAAAACATTAAATGTTAGAATGGTTGTTACAATATAATATTTCTATCTATCTATGTTTTCAAATGTTAGGTACGTATATATATTATTTATTTTTGTTTTTTACTTTAAATATAAATTATGTTTATATTATTAATTAAACATTATTATTATTATTAAATACATATGATTAATTAAAGATTTCAGATTAATCTCCTCTGATGCAAATACAATTTCGCCGTGGCATAAATATGACAATCATGTCACTTTTTTGAATTTTGATTGATATTTTTTTTGTGTTACGAAAACTGTTTCTGGTTCTGATATACTACAAGCCTTACTATATACTTGATGATATTTCACATCAGGCTATCCTTATTTGGTCCTGATCTGGTCCTGATCCGGTATGCCTTACCATACTTGATGTTATTTCACATCAGGCTATCCTGATCAGGACCAGACCTGGTCCTGATAGGGTTTGCCGGATCCGGCATGCCTCATTCTGTCCTGATCGGGTCCTGATCAGGTATGCCTTACCATACTTGATGATATTACACATCAGGCTATCCTTATTTGGTCCTGACCTGGTCCTGATCCGGTATGCCTTACCATACTTAATGATATTTCACATCATGCTATCCTTATTTGGTCCTGATCTGGTCCTGATCCGGTATGCCTTACCATACTTAATGATATTTCACATCAGGCTTTCCTTATTTGGTCCTGATCTGGTCCTGATCCGGTATACCTTACCATACTTAATGATATTTCACATCAGGCTATCCTTATTTGGTCCTGATCTGGTCCTGATCCGGTATGCCTTACCATACTTGATGTTATTTCACATCAGGCTATCCTGATCAGGACCAGACCTGGTCCTGATCGGGTTTGCCGGATCCGGCATGCCTCATTCTATCCTGATCGGGTCCAGATACATGATCTGGTTGAACCATACTTTTTTTCTAGTCGAGCAGTTCCTTGCCGGCGTTGACACTTTGACACTTGTTATGTAAAGGTCAATAGGGAACTTGTGTCACAAGGACAAAGGTACATATTTAATATCATCATAAGTAAAACTTATGATGCTCAGGCTCACCTACCGTGTGGTGAAGATTTTAAAATATAATGTGTCAGGACTACTTAATGTTCTAAAAACCGACTCAGGCTTGATCATTTTATCATCATTCAGCCTTTTGTCATCCACTTCTGGACGTAGGCTTCCCTTATATTTTGCCACAAAGTGCGGTCTTGTGCCGCCCGCATCCAACGACTCCCAGGCAACCTTCACCAGGTCGTCGGTCCACGTGGTGGGGGCGGCAACCAACACTGTGACGTCTGATACGCGGTTGCCGCTCGAGAACCTTTCTTCCCAACGGCTATCAGCTTATCCTTTGTCACTTCAGCTTGCTATGCTATTATATTGTTATTCGAAGGACATTTCATTGGAGCTAATACCTAGCTAGTAGTGTTTTATAATAAAAAAAACAATAAAAATATAGATGATGACAAAACCGCTGATTTTTTTGCGGTTCCGCTCAATGTGACCGACGTTGCAATCCAGAAGTAGTTATTTGAATCAATTTATGTTAAAGTGTTTCCGAGGGTTTACGCATAATAAATGACTTGAAATTCTAGCATGTCAATGACTAGTTCGAACCGTCCGAGACGACGGAAAGGCGGGGCCTGACTCTATAATCTGCTATATTGCGCCACATTACCACTTGAGGCTGACCATCGGTGCTGATTCTTTGATTTCGTTGGTTGCTCAACGGACTACTATGTTGAGGTACTCACCTCCGTCGAAGCCACGGCAAAAGTCTGAGCGATGACCAGGGAAACTTCTTAATCCAGTGGTGATGAGGAGGGAACACTGGGTTATGGAGCTGCACATCACCCTTTTCGCGCCCCGGACAGAGCAGGCGAGCTCATTCCAGAGCATAGCCTACAACAAAAAAAGGGAGGATTATGATCAAGAGTTGACATAAAATAGATTGGTGCATGGATAAATGGTTGGATATATGACATAGATGAATGGTTTTTTTGGTTTTATATACTCGCAAAATAGCTACTGTTTTTTTACGCGCGCACACACACACACCACACACACACACACACACACACACACACACACACACACACACACACACACACACACACACACACACACATACATATCCACCCAGAAAGTTGCTCTCTCGGCTTTCTCGCTCACCGAACGAAGCGCAACAGCACATTCCCACTGCTCGAACAACAATTTTCTGCGAGAGTCTGATAATACTCCGGACAGAAAGACTCTGAGCTGCAGACAGAAAACTGTCAACAGTGTTGGCTACTACTAATATTAGACTATAACAAAATTAACTGTAAACAACCATTCCCTTCTATAGTACCTATAAGAGAAACTTTATCCACCGATATGAAATTTCAAATACAATATTTGCGTACCGCGCAAATTGCTGTGGTTAAGGGAAATGAGGTTAATGGTGCGTTGATGGTATCTTAAATCTATGAAAGTATAATGCGAACATAAAGGCCTTGGCCTCTTAGCCTTGAGTTTCGTATTACGTTCATCGTACAAGGGAATTATTTGTGTTTTATGGTGTTAGAGGGCATCCATTTATTACGTGAGGCATTTTTGAGGATTTTTAACCCTCCCTCCCTCTTAGTGAGATGTCGTAAGATTTTTCTCGATCCACCCCCCGTTCCCTAATCTCACGTGAGATTTTTCAAAACCTGGCCTTTGGGTATATCTAAGGTTTTTTTCGTTTCATTTAACTTTAATTTAACTCAACTTACACGCAGATTTACACCATTTTCTGTTAAAAAAATTACGTGATATTTGCCAAGACCCTCCCTCTCCCCCAAGGGAGATTTAGTAAGATTCGGCTCGACCCCCTCCCGCCCCTGAATACCTCACGTAATTAATAGACGCCCCCTTATTTATTACATGCGTCGCCGTCGTGAAGGTATACGAATATAATGGCACCCCATGCTTTAACAGTTTAAACGTTTAGTCCGTGGAATTTGTAACTTTGTTTTTATTTTAAGACCAGTGTCCTCAATGGATTTAAATTAAATGAAAAATATAAATAGAATTCCTTGAAATCGATCCTAGTGTCAACTAAAGGGTCATCACATCATTCATTGCTTTATTGGGCTAATACCAACTTCGCATTATTGCCTTCCTAATCAAACTAGTTTGGGGCACTTCTGTTGGATGGTTTCAAAGTCAATACTAGACATGAAACATTTATATGTAAAAGTATAGATTAATAGTTTTATTACGAGTTTTCCTTCACTTGCGATGTTATCTGTCTTCCTATTATTGACTTCTAATGAAAATAGTTTGGGGCACATATGTTGGATGGTTTCAAAGTCAGTAGAAAACATATTTTTTTATGTAAAAGTATAGATTAAGACTTTTATTTTGAGATTTCCTTCTCTTGAAATGATATCTGGCAACCTCCCTTAATGTCATATCTAATCTTGTTACCCCACATATTCATAGATTTTAAGACCGGGGTGTGCTCTTCAAAAATATCGTTTGATCGTATATTTTTTAATAAATCGAATGCTGCTACTGTTTCCTTAGTTACACGCTAGGCACATAGCCATCAAAAAAATCAATACATTCAATGTTATGGAATTAATTGAGTTGTCAATATGTACGTGTATGTTCTAGTCACGTACCACGTTATCACGTCAATGCGAACGATATATCATTGAGTAATGACGTCAGAAGCTTAGACAGTTGATGTACTGAATATAAACTATGATTTGTCTTAATATATTTATGTGGGAAAATTGACTTTATTATTGTCTTATAGTTATTCCCCACCCGCTTTCCTTTACGTATAAGTAATCATCAGTATATCATATACTAAAACCTTCTTAGATACAAGCTGGGCAGTTCCCTGGGTGTTAGAAGGAGGACAGGCTGGTGCTCCTCTGAAAAGCCGATTGTGTTATTGGACGATGCGGCTAAGCTGTTGGAGAGGATCCTGGCTGCCCGTATCGGCCAGCATCTTGGCGAGGTCGGCCCCGATCTGTCGGACGCCCAATTCGGTTGCACGAAGGGGCGTTCGACGATCGCGGCCTTGCTGTGCCTGAGGGCCGTGGTCGCAAAGGCTGTCACCGGTGGTGGGGTGCTGTTGGCGGTGTCTCTAGACATTGCCAACGCATTCAATAGTCTGCCATTCAGCTTCATCCGTGAGGCACTTTGGTATCACGGGGTGCCTATATACATGAGGCGGCTGGTGGCAGACTATTTGGAGGGGCGCAGCTTCCTTTATAAGAGGCGAGTAGGGGACGTTGTGCGAACGCCCATGTCGTGCGGTGTTCCGCAGGGGTCCATCTTGAGGCCGACTCTGTGGAGTTCCCTTAGCCGGTTTTTACAACTCTAATGAGACCATTTTTTTTTTTTTTTTTTTTTTTTTTTTTTATTGGTGGGCTATGGGTGCGTCTCGCCCCGCTGAATCGGTCCGGGGTGACGGAAAGGCGGCGCGTGACCCCATAGACCCACCGTAAAACCTTCTCTCTTCGCCGTGCGAGCGGACCACCGGTACTCGATTTTAACTTCGGTAACTCTAATGAGACCATAATGAAGTTGTAAAATATTGTATTATTTATTACCAAACGAAGGTCTCTTTTGTAATGGTAAAATAATCATTATTATTATACGTCTCTTATCTTAATTACTTAGTATCGACGTAATATGTACTTTTTATATATCGTACATATTGCAAATGGTCTTAGCAATAGTTTTATGATAGGTCGCCTGCCTGTTGACCAGATAGCATTATAAGGAGTTGGTACAAGTCAATTTAAAGCCCTTAGTTGTCTTGTACGACACCCACGAGAAATATAGAGGTAGTATTCGTAGCCGCCACCACATGACATATTTCTACGTCAATATAAATTAAATTCGTCCAAAATATAATATTTTGAATAATTTTTGTAGTGCTTAAACATTTGCAAACTTTAATTGATTTGATTAAGTTTTTGCTTGATTGAATACTTAAATATATATATATATATATATATATATATATATATATATATATATATATACATATATAAGTTCTATGTACTATTAGATAAAAGGTTATTAAGCTATTTAGGATGTCGCACACGAAGTTTTGTAACGGAACTGCTATTATTAAGTGTACGTATGTTGTGTTTCAACGGGATATCTAATATCTTTGAACGAGCAATTCTCTAATTCAGGAAACGGATCCAATAAGTTTCATGAAATTTAATGAAAAACAATTTTCACTGGCTGAAAACTATTAAAATATGAAGGCAAATTTTGACGCTGTCATTAAGATTAGACATAGCTCAATTGGAAAATCGAAGGACTTTTGACGGGCATTTGAAAATGTCATGTGGTGCTCTTGTATTATATTCGATATCTTAGTGTTTTAACGTGTTATATTAGATAATTTTGATGGCATTTTAAGTAATATGAAGCGGCGGAACTACTGGGATGTAGTGAATATCATATAAAAGTACTTTACAACGTTTTCGTTTTCCATCAAAATTCCCACAAGATACCATTAACAGTGTGGCCATTGCACTGTTAATGGCGACAATTTGACTTAGACAATGACTAACCTGAAATACTAAAAACGTTAAAATATTTATAACTTGACACTGGCACCAATAGCTCGTATAAGTAGCTGATTGCCAATACATAAGAAGAAGAAGAAAAATCGAACAGTCTAATCGAGACCGTTTCGGATCCTCAATTTCTCTTTTTATTATTTTCTTTTTACTTTTTTATTATTATTCTATTATTTATTTTGATTTTTATATATATCTTCCAAAACAAAAGAAAATACCGATATAATATTAACTCTTAGTAATAAGTGAATAAGTTATTTTTTTTAAGATTCTGTTTTTATAACCATAGTGACGAAACAATCAATAATAGAAATGAGATTATAATGAAAGTGCCATCTACACGTTTTTCTTTTGTGAAATTATTGAAAAGTAGATAATGCTGAATCTTGTACGGAGAGACCATTGCTGTCCATTGTACGGTGATCTTCATGAGCGAGTTCGACTCGTAAATGAACAGTTGGCTACACTTGAACAGGGGCCTCTTACAGATAAGGAAAATTGACTTACCGAGCGTTATGGTGTTTCTATAGGCAGTAGCGGTGTTAGGGTAGGGCGAGGTTGGGCGACCGCCCAGGGCGCCGGGTAAAAAAGGGCGCCGCAGGCCATTCTCATAGTTCGAGGTCTACTTAGTCGTAAAGTCTTGAATTGCAGTTGGAGGGCGCTGTAAAAATCTCGCCCAGGGCGCTGGTAGTGCTAAAACCGGCACTGTCTATAGGGTTTCATTACAAGTTTTCATTTTCTTGTCATGATATTAGAGAATGTACCCTTTTTACATCACCTGTTCAAGGGGAGAGGGGATCTTTAAAACGCTTGAATAAAATTGGACATTTCTCCACAGTACGGGTAGTCGCGCTCTTGGAGGTTAAAATGTGTAAAAAATAAAATGGGTAAATAGAGTGGGTATATTTACAAACAGATTTTTTTTTGTAATTCCCATTTTCAAAAGGGCTTTTTGTCTTTGTATAAAATTTTATATTTATTTAAATTACTAAAATGTGTTTTTAGATATTTTCAATTATGTAAACCTACTACATAATTGAAAAGAGTCAATATTGACAGATCAGCCCTTAAAATAGTACGAAGGGGAGAAGGGAGTGGTAATTTGGATGGATTAAACCAATCCACTATTTTACTAACTTAAAACTTATAACCTACCGGTTATAAGTTTTATTATCGGTTATATTATTGGTTATGAGCTTAAATGGAAATAATTGGACGAGTGTTTCTTATCTGATGATATCATCATCTTCATGTCATCTCATATACGTCCCAATGCTCGGCTCGAGCCTCTTCCACAATAGGAGGACAATTGACCTAATATACTACACTAACCAGACAGGTTAGTATAAGGTTTATTTCAAGTTTTCCTTCTCTAAATAGATATTATCTGCATATTTATATTCCTCGTCGCCTTTTTCTATTACCCATTGTATTCTTACTCAGAATCGAATCGTGTGGCGACGAAGTAGGTACTGTTTTCTCATATTAGGGGCCGTCCATTAATCAAGTGAGGTTTGAAAGGGGGGAGGGTTATGACAAAAATCACGAAATATCACCAGTTTGTAATAAGATACACATACATACATATCATCACGCCATATCCCTTGCAGGGTAGGCAGAGAGAACAGAGTGCCAGAGAACTCTATGTCTGCATACTTCACTCGCTTCCTCAATATTCAAAATTCTCTTCATACACGCTCGCCAGTTTCGGAGACTCTTGACTCCACCTTCCTTCAATACATGACCGATCTGGTCTAGGTAATAAGATATCATGTGTATTTATTGTTTTGTCAAACGCTGAGATTTCTAAACTGAAAAGCGGCGTGTAGTGTGACTGAATTGCCGTTGCCAGGAATGAAATATCGTTTAAAGTAGGTGATCTGTGTAAAGATCTTCTTGCAAAGTATAAAAGAGCAAAAAACCAAGAACATAATGATCTGTGGGCTACTTCTTTATAGGTACTAAAAATTCACGTGATGTTGGTGAGGGATGGAGGTCATAGTCTAAAACCTCACCATGTATCACCAAGGTTGGTTAAAAATTGCTAAAAAAAAGAATCACGTGATTAATGGACGTCTCCTTACTAGAATTTCACTAGTATGGGGATAAAAAGGGTATTTTAAAATGTAAGTATGCATTATATTCCATATTATCGCAAGTGGAGCTGTGGCAAATAGCTAGTTTGTAATATATAATCGATGGTTATACAAAAAAACTGGCATGACTTGCGTATATAATTTTGCACAAAAGATTTTGTATGGACCGGTTTTAAACGTGTGTTACTTTTTAATTTGTTTTATCTATTTGATATCGCACGATGGTGTTAATACATGGCCAGGTAATATTCAATGGCAGATACAAAAGCGATCGTAGGCGTTATATATTGGCTAGAATTATAGCTTAATATTATTTACTGAATGGTATCAAATCAATCAGCAAAGCATATAACCATTTTTTTTCCACAGAAAATGGATTTTGTTTTCAGATGTTACTCTATATTTTAAGGAGATTATCCTTGTATTGCGAGGGACTTTACAAATATACAATTAACAGATTAGAACAAAATATAGTGGATTTCATAAAGTATTATTTATTTCCGTGTGGTGACGGAGTAAGAATACTATTCACCACCTCCTATTTTACCCGTGGGTGATCGTACGAGACGACTAAGGAATATAAAACACATATAACATCTATGCATGACAGAGACATCGAAACAAAACTCTATACCAACACGTCTGACCAGCGTGGTATAATAGGTCAATTTCCCTCTGATTACGGAGGAGGCTCGAGGCCAATAGTGGGACGTGTACGAGCTGAGATGATGATGATGATAAAGTATTATTCTTCATGGCAATAGAATCCATAACACTTATCATGACATGTCCCATTTGTTTACAAGTATCCTATCTGTGCAGTCAATAAAGACTTTATTACACGCGAACGAAAAACCTATGCCATTCGGGCAGACTATGTCAAATTAAATCATAGCGTAGCAAAAATAGAGAGAATGAGGGCGATAGAGGTTGATACATTATTTTTTTTTATTGTTTGTGCTGGCAAATGAGCAAGTAACATATCTGATGGTAAGTGTTACTGCCTACCTTTGTAATGTGAGGGATATAACTAGGCTGCCTATCAATCAAAAACCACCTAGAAAGTTGGGCTTCCGGCTCTCTTGTTCACCGAATGAAGCGCAACAGCATATTGCTCAGACGTTGATTTTCTGCGAGAGTATGGTACTACCACTACTAGCCTATATTTATCTTGTAAATATGTCCTGGTATTTTGGAATCAATATTTAAATCAATATTTTTGCTGTGTGGTTAGCGACTATGAATATTTGTAACCCTTACTTTGCTCTTTTTTTTTTTTTTTTTTTTTTTTTGGTGGACTATGGATTAGTCTCGTCCCGCCAAATCGGTCCGGGGTGACGGAGAAGGCGGCGCGTGACTCCATAGACCCACCGTAAAAACTCCTCTCTCTTCGCCGTGCGAGCGGGTCACCGGGACCCGATTTTTAACTTCGGTGGCTGTGGATGTCGTAAAAAACGACTAAGAGCTTTTTATAGACCTGGGCCAACTCCACCTGATGCCGTTCGGTCAACAATTACATTCCCAAGGGTTGACGTCTAGCAGGCGGGCGGGCGGATAGAGTTCTCTGGCACTCTGCCAGAAATCTATCCTTGCATACTTCAGTCGCTTCCTCATCATTTATAATTCTCTTCATACGCGCTCGCCGGTTTCGGAGACTTCTTGACTTCACCTTCCTTCAGTACGTGACCAATCCTGTCTAGGAAGGTTAGTCTCGGTCTCCCCCAGTACCTACATCCTTCCACTTCCGCATTGTATATCTTCTTAACCAGACGTTCGTTCGGCATTCTTTCCACATGTCCGAATCATCGGAGCATTCCCTTTCGCAGCTTTACATCAATACTCTCCTTCATACCTACTCGCTCTCTTACGTCGTCGTTACGAATGCGATCGGTCAGCCTAACTCCACAGATTCTCCGTCGAGATCGCATTTCGACCGAATTAATTTTACTTTCATGCTCTTTTCTGCATACCCAATTCTCGCTTCCATAGTGTAGTGTAGTATTCCATTGTAGTATGTATACGTACATATTGCGTCGACCCCAAGTAATTGGGACTAGAGCAAGACAATGATGATTTTGGAATCAATATTTCACATACTTCTAAAAGGTATCAAGCTGAAAATTGCCACACCCTTTTGGTTCACGTCATAATGCACGTTAATATAGTATCATTCGCAGTATCGTTGTCAATTCTCTATTCTTTGTTCCCTCAAATGGTTATTAATATTTCTATGTTAATCCATCACTATCCGTGTGATGACGGAGTAAGAATACAATTCACCACCCCCTATCTTACCCGTGGGTGATCGTGAGAGACGACTAAGGGATATGAAACGCATATAACATCTATGTGAGAGGAGGAAAACTTAAAACAAAACCCTATACCAACAAATCTGACCAGCATGGTATAGGAGGTTAATTTCGCTCCCCATGACGCCCGAGCCCAACAGTGTGACGTATATGGGCTGTGATGATGATGATAGTATCATTCGCAGTATCGTTGTCCATTTTCTATTCTCTGTTCCCTCAAATGGTTATTAATTTTTCCATGTTAATCCATCACTATATGGTAAGATGATTCTTATTGCAAGTTTATTTATTCGTCCTCTAAAAGGACATGTAGTAAACTGTTACTAGTTAAACTGGTTTCTTATATAGAAACGTGAGAATTTATGTAGTTGATTGTTTTTATGGAGACTTATTTTTTTTTTTTTTTTTTAATGGAGACCGAGACTAACCTACCTAGACCAGATCGGTCATGTACTGAAGGAAGGTGGAGTCAAGAGTCTCCGAAACCGGCGAGCGTGTATGAAGAGAATTATAAATGTTGAGGAAGCGAGTGAAGTATGCAGAGATAGAGTTCTCTGGCACTCTGTTCTCTCTGCCTACCCTGCAAGGGATATGGCGTGATGATATGTATGTATGTATGTATTGTTTTTATATTGATTATCTATACTGATAAATGGGGAGTCGGTTTATTTATTCTGTTATACTGCGGCAACTGCTGTACCGATCGGAATAATAGTGGCATCATAAGATGCAGCGTGTTTCGATGAAGGTTTTAGTATATGATATGTTGGTGATAGGGAATGCAATGCCGATCTCGCGAGATCCCGTGTAATTCTTCGGGATCAATCCCGAAGCATAATATGACGAGATCCCGTTCGAGATTGACGGGATTGGGCGGCAATGGTCAGCGATGATACACATAAACGCTCGGGACGCGAGCAGTGCGCTGACTGAACTGACTGACGACCGGGCGGGAGTGCAGTGCCGAAAAGCGTTATAAAACTATTCCGAGTATTCCGTGCAAAATACATTTCAGCCAGTGAAATTAGCTGTCGAGGTACTGTGCCGTCGAGATACTGATTTAGTTAGTGCAGAACATACGTTGCGTTTCATGATTCGTAAGCTAGAAGACCTAAAAACTCCTCCCTCAAAGAAGTTGGTCTCTTCGATGAACAATCGTATTTCCGAGCGTCGCATAAAAGCAACTGTAGCGCTGTTATATTCGAAAAATCCGAATAATTATCAAGATCATTTGGAGCAATTGAAAGGCAACGAGACTTTCTATAACTGCAGAGGATTTGAATTTAAGTCTACTGCTACACAGACTAATACATCACTTCAAGAGGAAATAGAAGAAACTGTGCGAGCGTCTAAAAGTCCTTTTACACGTGTATCTGTGGATACAGCTTAGATAAATAAGAGTCAGTAATAAAAAAAATCGGCCAAGTGCGAGCTGCACTCGCGCACGAAGGGTTCCGTAAAACTAAAAAAAATATGTGATGTAACTAAAAATTTAAGGTTTTCAGATTTTTTTTTTATATATGCTATAAATCGTTGCTTCATCCGAAATTTCAAGATTCTAGATTGACTGGAGGTTTTATAGATCTGAGTATTTGATATGAATTTCAATTGAATACCTCTACGCGTTCATGAGGAAAGGGGTAGTAAGTTTAAAATTATTAAAAATATTTTTATTATATGATGTAATTAAAAATATACGGTTTTCGCAATTTTTCCTTTATTTGTGCTATAAGACGTTGCTTCGTACCAAATTTCAAGGTTCTGAGTTCACGGGAAGTACCCTGTAGGTTTTAATTCACTTGCGAGTGTCGAAAGTTTGCGGCATAAATGCCTGTATCTTTTGACTGCATTGGCTTAGAAGTTTAATTTTTTCACAGCTTTAAGGGACAGTAGACTTGAGTATTTGATATAAATTTCAGCTTGATACCTCCACGCGTTCCTGAGAAAAAGGGTCTTGACAGACAGAAAGACGGACAGACGGACGGACAGCAAAGTGATCCTATAAGGGTTCCGTTTTTTTCCTTATGAGGTACGGAACCCTAAAAATGGATGTATTTCAGTGTGGAGGAACAGGGGGGAGATTTTTGCAGCAGTTTGCCTATAATTACTCAGTCATGCGGTTGCCAAACAGTGTTGAGTCGGAGAGAGCATTCTCAGCAGTTGGGTACATTGCAACGGACATTAGATGCCGGTTAGCAGATAGCGCTCTTGATACACTATCTTTTTAAGAAGATACTTTCAAAATCACCTGTAACTACTTTTTAATCTCCTTGAGCTATACTTTTACCTACATTTGTTTTGATTAAGTTCATGTTAGTAAAACTGTTAATTATTTAGCTAGTAATATTAAAGGCTTTTATTTTCTTTTAATTAACCTCACTATCACAAACAAGCAGTTTTCATCGTATTTAGTCATGTGAATTTTATTTTAAAATAGACGAGATCCCGAAAATTTCGGGATCCTGTGGGATTGATATTTCTAATCCCGCGGGATCTCGAATTTACGATCTCGAGTCGGGATTGCATTCACTGCTAAAGATGTTTGTATATATGACATCGCTAAACTCAGAAATTATTTGACCGATCATAATGAAAATTTATATATATGTATTTTTTTTACGGAGAAGGTTTATATGTTATCACCATTGATGTAACTCGCCACCAGATGACTCTGCGTTATATCGACTTTTATAAATAAACGAACGGTCTGGGTTTGCTAATGTTATACATACAAACCAAAACCATTTTTACGAAGAACTAGACTAGAGTTCTGCCGTGACAATAAATACTACACAGATGGCGTAGTGGTTAATATACCGACCTTCTGTGCCAATTCCATCGGTTCGATTCCTACACAAGACAATACTTTGTGCGATCCACAGAGTGTTATTCTGAATCTGAGTGTAATTTGTTTGCCTTAATTATGTGTTTATAAAGTCCATCGTATTGAATGCAAGCGGCACAGGACCGCACTCTGTGGCGTACCATGAGGGAGGCCTACGTCCAGCAGTGGACGGCGATAGGCTGAAATGATGATGATGAAAGTCCATTGTAATACAAGGATTAGCACAGCGCGGTGTATTTAAAAAATAAACCGAAATATTTCAAAATATCGGTAATAAAAATCAAATACGAACACTATAAAATCCGCCATTTATAATATTAAATCAAATAAATCAATACGCAATTATAATTATGAATAGATAATGATATCAATCAAAGGATTACGATATGAACGCGTTTGATAACACGTGCTCAACACAAACGCGTGTTTAAGATAATCACAACTTTATATTAATACCATGCGGATATCGTTATTAAATTGTTTATGCCATTAACATATAAAACTAAATAAGTATTTTAAAGATAAACATTCTGCACTAAAGAAATAATCCAGTGCAGGGTAGTGCACTAAAGAAATCATCCTTGTATTGTGTGGGAGATTTTACAAATATGCAATTTAACACAAATTACACTCAGACTCTGAACAACAATTTATGGATCTCACAAAGTAGTTATAATCCTTTTTTTTTGTGGGTTGGGCTACGATCGGCTCACTCCTCGCACCACTTCGTCCGGGGCGACAGAGGGACCACCGGAGCAGTGTGAACTTGACGTCAGTGGCCGGCCCGACGGAATACCCCCTGAAAAGTATTGTCCTGAGTGGGAATCGAACTAACCACTATGTCATCTGTGTATTCAGTTTCGTATTTTGACAACGGAACTCATCAATAAGTACTAATAAATCAACCGTGACTATTGTAATTAACGGACACAAATTATACCCAGACTCAACAATTTGTAAATAAATTATTGTCCTGTGTGAGAATCAAATCCATGACACTCGCACAGTAAGGCGGTTATCTTGACTCTTAGGCCATCTGGGCAGTCCGTTTCAAGTTTTTCCTTGTGGTGACAGAGTTGGAATATAATTCACCACCCTCTTTTATTAAATTAATGTATCGAAAAAAATATAACGACCTGGGCCAATATCACCTGATGGCGTTTGGTCAACAATTACATTCCCAAGGAGGTGTGACGTCCGGCAGGCGGCCGGTCATAAAACTATAGCTAATAAATAACTTTTACAATATACAATAGAAAGAGGAGTACATATTGCGTCGACCACAAGTAATTGGAAAATCAACATCCGAACAATGGCAATATACTGTTGTCGTTCGTTCTGTGAGCGAGAGAGTTGCCAGCCCAACTTTCTGGGTGGGTTTGTGGATTTTATTGGTAGGCAACGGCTTAGCTGTACCATAGTTATTGCAAAGGTCCATAAGCAGCAGTAACACTTACCATCAAGTTGTACCTCGTGTGTCACCATCAGCAATAAAAAAATTCTTATCCCACTTTATTTATCGTATTGGATATCAATTTATATCATTTCGGAATTCATTTGTAAACACAAAAACGTAGAAAAATCATAAATACATAAAAAAAATCATACCCGAGTTGCGAGTGTTATTAGTATAAAAGATTCTCATTAGACCATGAAATTAAAGACAGCAACTGTAATGAAAGGTTGTTAACCCGGGTACTGTACCGGCTAGCTAATGACACCGATCATTGTCCATACTTTTGCAACAATCAGTGTTCTTAAATGACCTAGAATTATGATGATAGCGTAATTTTTTAAAGCACGCAAACATTGAAAGTATTGTATATCTTATTATTATAATCTCGGCTTATCCTTCTGGGCTTGTACTCTCCGTAATAAGAGGGAAACTGATCAACTATACCACGCTGGTTTGTCGTTGCTTATAGAATTTCAATCGCTCACTCAAAATCTCTACCAGGATAATTTTGACCTGGTTACTTTTTCTCTGATCTTTTATACGGTATAGGAGTCTGGATGCTTGCGTAAAATATGAGCAGTCATTATGAGACATTTGAAATATAAATACAGAAAAATGTAAAAAATATTGTGCAAAGATACAGTAATTAGCGAAAGGATGCTGCAAATAATAATTAAAAATTGAAGATTTAAATTAATTATACAAAGAAAAAAGAACTCACGAAAGAAGATGTACGTTTTGGTTTAAAAAACTCTTGATATTCAAACTGAAATGACGATCTTTACTCAGTGTAGCTGTGTTTAAAATTAAAGTAACCTCGCTATTGACAGCTGAGCTCCTATAGAACATGGTGCACGAAGAAAAAAGAAGATGAATTCATCTTGTAATAACAAGGAAATGTTGTAGATTTGTTATGCATAAGTAGGCAAGTAAAATTAAATAAATCGGATACAACCTTCAACGCTCGCGTGAAAACGAGTTTGACCCAATTTTGGTCAAAATATTCCAAGTACAATACTACCATAAAGTTGCGATTCAACTTTATTGTTGCGGTAGTCGTAGCTGTTTAATCTGTGTTGGCCTCTGTACACCTCGGTCATTTACGATTCGAGTTGATTCTCTGCTGATTGTACGTGTACGTCAGTCATTCATTTGCCTTTGATAGTGGCGCACGCGCATACTATATAAATTTTGTTCTATAATAATCGATTTGGTTTTAATACAGTTTGTGCCTATGGTGTGATTGTTTCATGTTTATTTATTAAGTTAAAAGGATTGTATTCTCGGTGAGTGTTGATTTTGTTGTATTTTTTATTTATTTATGCTATAATTGTAAATTGATTAGTGGGCTGACGAGGATAATATTTAATAAGCGTGTGATAATTTTGATTGCTATTGTTGTGAATTCAATATGAAATTTGTATTTTTTTTTTCATAAATCTACGAATATAAATGTTTAAAATGATCTCTTTGTTTCAAGCAGGTTTATTTAGAAATAGTTATATTAAAATTTCGTATAAATTTGATGATGAGTATTTTTAAAGACTTTACAATAGAGACTTTACAAATATGCAATTTAACGGAAATTACATTCAGACTCAGAACAACAATTTATGGATCGCACAAAGAATTGTCCTGAGCGGGAATCGAACCCACGGTACTGGCACGGAAGGTCAGTGTCTCAACCACTACGCCATCTATGCAATTAGTTTCGTATTCAGACAACTGAACTCATCAATAAGTACATTTAAATTAACCGTGATTATTGTAATCGTGTTTCTATTGAAAGCGGGTTAATTTTTTGTTGTTAAAAACTTAAACCAATACCAATATTGGTGTAAAGATGCGAAAGAGAATGCTCCGATGGTTCGGACATGTGGAAAGAATGCCGAACGAACGTCTGGTTAAGAAGATATACAATGCGAAAGTGGAAGGATGTAGGTACCGAGGGAGACCGAGACTAACCTACCTAGACCAGATCGGTCAGGTACTGAAGGAAGGTGGAGTCAAGAGTCTCCGAAACCGGCGAGCGTGTATGAGGAGAATTATGAATGTTGAGGAAGCGAGTGAAGTATGCAGAGATAGAGTTCTCTGGCCCTCTGTTCTCTCTGCCTACCGTGCAAGGGATATGGCGTGATGATATGTATGTATGTATGTAAAAACTTAAATTTGCGTTGATTTTTTTTACCAATTCTCTTAATCTTTATCCGGGTCTTGCTTTTATCTAGTAGTTCTGCTAAGTCACAGTGAACGGTGATTATCGCCGCTGATAGGAACAGATATGTATTAAGTTTTTTTTTTTATTACTTTTGGTGGCAAACGAGCAAACAGTATCACTCATGGTAAGTGTTACTGCCGCCATTGGATCGCCATTGGATCTTTACAATTCTAGGCGTACAATTTAACCATTACCTACCAATGAAAATCCTAAAACCCATCC
Source organism: Lymantria monacha (assembly GCA_905163515.2). Classification (NCBI taxonomy): domain Eukaryota; kingdom Metazoa; phylum Arthropoda; class Insecta; order Lepidoptera; family Erebidae; genus Lymantria; species Lymantria monacha. The sequence continues at coordinate 2,492,704 of LR991107.1, read as the reverse complement.
AGTAAGCTGGGCTTCCGGCTCTATCGTTCACTGAACGAAGCGTAACCGCACTTGCTTTAAATTGCCATTACTCAGACGTTGATTTTTTGCGAGAGTGTGGTATAACCCCGGACGGACCGGCCCGCCACTGTAGACAGAAAACTGTCAACATTGTGTCCCTAACACTATTGAAAATCATACATCTGTATTTGATTTTTAAACTCTCAAGGTTTTGAATACTAGAGTCGAATAGTCGCTGAAGGACTGAACTGGCTGAATGTTATAAAGTGTTCGAAACGTCGGGTAATTATAAATCATAAACAAACACGATAAAATATCTAAAAACAGTTTTATAATTAGTTCTATGTATATAAACAGATACCTTGTACTTCATTGCAATAAGTATATTTGTTAATTGAGGATATGATCTAATTCCATCCAGTTTTTCCAACTTTCAGTGGTTTGTGGCATAACAGTTTCCCAAGTTATTCACAAACATTATCATTTTAAATTATATCATTATCATCACAGACCATATATGCCCCCACTGTTAGGCTCGGGCCTCCTCCGTAGTGGGAAGGAAATTAACCTACTACACCGCGCTGGTCAGACGTGTTGGTTTAGGGTTTTGTTTCGAATTTTCCTTCTCTTCCATAGATGTTATATGCGTTTTATATCATTTAGTCATCTCTCACGATCACCCACGGGTAAGATAGGGAGTGATGAATTGTATTCTTACTCCGTCACCACACGGATGGGATATATGACTAAATTATATATTAGGTATATAAAATATAGTGTCACAACTACTTCATTGCTCGTTCGTCGGGTATTATAAAAAGAGGCAGAGCAATCACCACAAAATTTGGCAGGAGCACACTCTAAGGATCGTTAAAAAACAACTGCGATTATCAACTTTTCGGCAAAGCGTTGCGTTTCTGGCGTTTTCCGTTTCTGAACACTTATTTGCCCAACTGAGGACTTTTACTACAGAGTGGTCTTAAAAATCTTTATTTATTTAATAGGTTCATCCACAGTATTATAAATTCACATATAAATATATAGTTTAACTATAAAACTGATAGAATTCGAGACGGTACCCGAAAGGATAAAACGTCGGACGGGTCACTGACAAAAAAGACTGGGTTTCGGTGACCCGCCCATATGCTATAGTATGGAGACGTGCACATGGCAGGTTAAGGGGTCGTACGCCATGCCTTCTTTCGCGCTGACGGACTGAGCGGGGGTGTGGCTGAACCATATCGCCTTCACCATGATTCTGTTATAACAGAGGTCCATAAGCCATTACCCATCAGGTAAACTGCCTGCTCGTCAACCAATAAATGCAATACAAAAACATATCGAATATAAAACACCAAACCACCCAATGAAATGTCGATTTGACCTTTTGAAGTATAGCTCCTTATAATTGCAAATAAAACTATCTTTTTTAGGTGTTTTCCGTTAATTTTTAACATTTCACCAAGGTCAAGGACGCTTAAATGTTTAATATGTAATTGTATATTTAAATAGTGTTGTTTTTTATTAAAACAAACCAGATTCCACACGTGAGCTACCTTGGCAAATTGTATAATGAATTATACCTAACTAGATAGTCTGTCCCTTGCCTTCCCTCCTTTCCGGCGAAATAATCACCAACATATGATATACTAAAACCTTCTCCGAAACACGCTGCATCTTATGGTATAAGTATTATTTCCATCGGTTTAGTAGTTTTCGCAATATAACCGAACAAAAAGAACCTGCTCACCATTTATTAGTATAGATTATAATAAAACGTTTTTGTCCTAGAACACGTAATTGTTTCCTGTTGTAATATTCATGGTTAGTTATGTAAACGATTACATTGGACTCAGGTTGCTTCACTCTTCGTTTATCTAGAAAATATCACAGCTCTGGTAAGTTACGTTGCTGGGTTCGAGCTTGTTTACAGTAGGAAGAGAAGTGACTATACCAATCTCGTTAAAGAGGTTAGTCAGGGTTTTAATTTGAGTTTTCTGAATAATTTAATATTATGTGTAACTCGGTGATCACGTTGAGCCGTCATTATCGGCTGTTATGTATATCATAAAAATATTGTTATTATTTTGGATTTCGTAGTTCAGATGGCTGTCGCTCATCATTTTATCATCTGCGCCCACACACGTCCCACTGTTGGGCTCGAGCCTCCTCCACAATGGGAGGGAAATTGACCTACTACACCACGTTGGTCAGACGTGTTGGTATAGGGTTTTGTTTCGAGTTTTCCTTCTCTTGCATAGATGTTATATGCGTTTATATAACCCTTAAGCGTCTCTTAAGATCACCCACAGGTAAGATAGGGGGTGGTGAATTGTATTCTTATTCCGTCATCACAGTCGCTCAATCGTAAAATAATATTTTGCAGAAATTGGTTAGTATAAAGCAGTATGATGGGAAATAATAAGGCGCCCACGATTGTTTTTATGTATTGAGTGCGAAGATGGCGGAGTAGTCTATAATGGTTTCACAAATGAATCTGTAATATCATCATCATTCATCATTCTCCTACTCTTATCCCAATTACTGGGGGTCGATACAATATGTACTCTTCTTTCATAGTACATATTGTAAAAGTTATTGACAATAGTTCTATGACCGGCCGCCTACCAAAAGGTCAACCTTTCTTAGGAATGTAATTGTTGACCAAACGGCATCTAGTGGTGTTGGCCCAGGTCGTGTGTAAGGCTCTTAGTCGTCCTTTACGACATCCACGAGCAAAGTAAGGGTTGGTAGTATTCGTAGCCGCTACCACACGGCACCTGATGAATCTGTAATATATTAAATGTATATTTGTAAATTTATCATGATGTAGGGATTTATTCCTGAAAGTGAGATTATTATAATTATCTTGCTCTTATTCTAATTACTTAGTTGACTTTGTACACCTTTTCTTTTTTTTTTTTGCGGTGGACTATGGATGTGGTCGTGCCCTGACAAATCGTCCGGGGCGACAGAAGAGGAGGCACGCAACCCCATGGACCCACCCTGCAAACACCTCTCTTCGCCGTGCGAGCGGGCGACCGGTACCCGATCTTTGTCTTCGGTGGGATAAAGACATTCCAACTGAAGTATTCTGAAAAATAAACTATAAAACGCTTTGCAGAATCTAAATATTTTTTTGGTAGGACCACGATGTTAACATTTCTCCGTCTGTCCGGAGTAGTACTACACTGTTGCAGAAGATCGACGTCTGAGTAATCATCATCATCATCATCTCAGCTCATATATGTCCCACTGTTGGGCTTGAGCCTCTTCCATAATGGGAGGGTAATTGACCTACTATACCACGCTGGTCAGACGTGTTGGTATAGGGTTTTGTTTCGAGTTTCCCTTCTCTCGTCTGAGTAATGGCAATGTGCTATTGCGCTTCGTTCGGTGAGCGAGAGCCGGAAGCCCAACTGGGGTGGGTTCGGGGTTGGTTGTGTTTGATTGGTAGGCAGCGGCCTAGCTATACCATTGGCAAAGGTCCATGGACGGCAGTGACACTTACCACCAGATGAGCTGTCCGCTCGTTTGACACCATAAGCAATAAAAAAAAAATTAAAAAAAGATTTAGGCGATAGTGAGGTGGAGATTAGGAGGGGAAAGCCACTGTTTTCTCATAGTCAATCAATATATCATAAACATTAGAAATGAAAGGAATACGGTGATAGGATTAGTAGTATATAAATCACAGTGTAGTAATCAATTTTTCGTTCACTTGATGAGAAATTTCCTATGCCCCTGCAGCTTATATTAATAAGACACAAAGATTTCGGGAAGACAGTGGAAGGACTCCAAACTTTAGCAAAGTACCTTTGTGTAATTGATATTATCTAGGTATTCATCATCATTCTTCTGCTCTTATCCCAATTATTTGTGATAGAAGGAATATGTACTCCTTTTCCATCTTACATATCGCAAAAGTTATTGACAATAATTTTATAACCGGGCGCCTGCCTGACGCCAATTGTTCTTGGGAATGTAATTGTGGACCCAACAGCATCAGCTGAAGTTGGCTCAGGTGGATACAAAAATCCTCAAAAATGCGTCACGTAATTAATGCTTTGTGGAATCCAAGTCTTGGAAAATAAGTTAAGCGATTAATCCCATCTGTCATGAACTTCCAGAACAGTCGACGTAGGGAGTCAGTGCCCTCAAATATACTGATATCTATTTTAGTAATATTTATTATCTCTTTGGTCGTCGGAGGTCAGATCACTGTACCTTATGGAGAGATAAATTGTCGAATTTGTGTATACTAGAAACATGACCTCAATACAACGACAAATAATAAATACTACATAAAGGTTTTCTCTTTACTCGGCATCATAAGATAACATATATACATACATATCATCAAGCCATATCCCTTGCAGGGTAGCCAGAGAGCCAGAGAACTCTTTGCATACTTCACTCGCTTTCTCAACATTCATAATTCTCTTCATACACGCTCGCCGGTTTCGGAGACTCTTGACTCCACCTTCCTTCAGTACGTGACCAATTTGATCTAGGTAGGTCAGTCTCGGTCTCCCCCGGTACCTCCATCCTTCCATCATTAGATAACCATGTGTAGAAATTTAGTTGTCATGATCAGGATCCACTCTGGACACTGGTTCAAATCAACTAAATATTTAGTAGGCAAGGTGCATTCACCGAAATGCCTTCAATATCCATCCATCAGCACGTAGACGTACACTGTTGGACACAGTCCTACCCTAGAGAACGCCACTCAGAACGTTCCTGTGCCACCTGCATCCAATGGCTTTCTACGACTATCAAAATGTCTTCAAACAGTGGGGGTGTTCAATGTAACTCTGCCGAAAATACACAAGTATGTCTTGATGAAGTGTTCTTGTGATGCCCTTCGTGATAATTTTCTCAACAGAAGCAATTTTAGAACAGATGTGTATCAATGTATGCATTCTGGCTTTATCTACATCAGATCAAGCCAGGATCCTATTGCATATTTATTTAGAGATATTATTTTTAATATCAGGATAAAGTAAGAAATGAATACATTAGACGAAGTTTGAAAGTTGCGCCAGTGACGGAAAAGTTAAGGAGTGAACGGCTGACATGGTATGGACATGTGAAAAGGCGGGATGAAAGTAATGTTGTGAGAAAAGTTTTAGCTGTGAATGTTGAAGGCTTAAGGGGTAATGGAAGACCAAAGAAAAGATGGATGGACTGCGTGAGGCATGACATGGATAGTTTAGGAGTGACGGCAGAGATGACGTCTGATAGGATCGTATGGAAAATGATGTCATATTGCGTCGACCCCAAGTAATTGGGATAAGAGCAAGATGATGATTTAGAGACATTACTTTTTGTATTTGAATTTTAATTTCCAGACTTTTTGTGCCGTTTATAGCGACCATAAACGCTGTAAAGCGTTTGAAATGTTAGTAAACTAAAAATCAAATGCAAACCGCAGATAAAATCCGTAAAAATAGATTTGTTTTAAATGGGTAATACGCGCGTAAACATTATAAAATTATTATAGATCTTAAGTCAAGTTTGTAAAAAATAAATTGTATTATAGGAGCGGCATGGATCGATCACCGCTATAACGCTCACTTAATAAAATAGAATAAAAAAAGGTTTATTAGAATGTCTTGAATCCGGCAGTAATAATGATCAGTTCGAGAATGATATTGACTGAATTGCACAGATGGCGCAGTGGTTAAGATCTTCCATGCCAGTGTCGTGGGTTCGATTCCCACGTGGGACAATACTATGTGCGATTCACAAAGTGTTGTTTTGAGTTTGGTACACCCAAACTCAAAACTGCCAAATTCGTCTGCGTTAATTGCATATTGTGTATATATATATATACACAATTCACCACCCCCTATCTTACCCGTGGGTGATCGTAAGAGACGACAAAGGGATATAAAACGCATATAACATCTATGCAAAGCTCCAAACAAAATCCTATACCAACACGTCTGACCAGCGCGGTATAATAGGTTAATTTCCCTCCACATGGGACATAGATTAGGCTGTGATGATGATGATGATAAATTGCATGTTTGTAAAGTCCCCCAAGGATTATTTCCTTAGCGCAGGGTGGTGTCTTTAAAACAAAACAACAGATTGGATTGTAATATAATCAGAAACAATGATAACTACTGTTATGTTTACACAAGTATATATTGGTCTTTGATGTGTAGTAGCGGCTACGAATACTACCAACCCTTTGCTCGTGGATGACGTAAAAGACGACTAAGAGCGTTATAACTACTTGAACCAACTCCATCTAATGTTGTTTGGTCAACAATTACATTACCAAGTTTATAGCCGGTCATAAAACTATTGCCAATAAATATTGCAATATCTACGATGGATCAGGTATATATATTGCGTCGACCACAAGTAATTGAGATAAGTGCAGGATGATGATGATATTTAGTGGCAATAAATATTTAAGAGTATGATATCTTTCCGTATGGTGAAGGAGAAACTATACAATTCACCAATCCATATCTTACCCGTGGGTGATCGTACGAGACGACTAAGGGATATAAAAAAGCATATAACATCTATGCGAGAAAAGAAAAACTCGAAACAAAACCCTATACCAACACGTCTGACCAGCGCGGTATAGTAGGTTAATTTCCCTCCCATTACGTAGGAGGCCAGAACCCAACAGTGGGACATATGTGGGCTGTGATGATGATGATGATGATATTTTCCCGTGTGGTGACGGAGAAAGAATACAATTCACCATCCTCTATCTTACACATGGGTGATCGTAAGAGATAACTAAAATCTGTACTAGAGAATCTATGCCAATCCGTAGAGAACTCTAAACAAAACTATACCAACACGTCTGACCAGCGTGGTATAGTAGGTCAATTACCCTCCCATTATGGGATTGTGTCAGATGTCCTACCTTTCGTCTTCACTTAAACGACCCAGTTAAAGAGCCTTCATTGTAAGCTTCTATCATTATTTCAGATTCCACCACTATCCAAAATTATTCGAAATGATAGAAATCGATATAAAATATGGGTAATGGTTACGGTTTCAGATATATTTTGTTTTCGGATATCCGATAGCTACGGTTGCGGAGTTTCGTTACATCACTAACATAAATTAATATTAATATATCCATTTTTATATCATTCTCCTACTCTTATCCCAATTACTTGGGGTCGATACAATATGTACTCTTCTTTCATAGTACATACTGTAAAAGTTATTGGCAATAGTTTTATGACCGGACGCCTGCCAGACGTCAACCCTCATTGGGAATGTAATTTTTGACCAAACGGCATCAGATGGAGTTGGCCCAGGTCGTTATAAGGCTCTTAGTCGTCTTTGACGTTCACGAGCAAAATAAGGTTGGTAATATTTGTCGCCGCTACCACAGAGTCTAATATATCTATTTTTAGATATCGGACAATTATTGATGGCATCAATTATCTTATGGAATGCTTGATGATAAGATTGTCCGTTTTCGGATTTAAGTCTAAGACCGTAAACTCTTTAGTTACATGCTTATAGCCAGTAGTGAAATAAAAAAAGATGCAGAAACACGTTTACGGGCCGACCACTTTCACTGGCTCCAATCGAGTTCCGTATTAGCCAAGATGTTAATAAAGAAAGTTTAATATTTTATCTTGTATATCTATAAGTATGCAAAATGTGCAGTGCACAAGAATATATTCAAGCTTTGTAGGGCGAATGATATTTTGTTTTCATCTCTGTCTATTTTTGGACATCGTAATGTTGAGCGTAGTCGTCCGCTTAAATAAAGCAAATTAGATTTTTTTTGGATAGGCCTTCGTTCGCTCTCATTTCATCTAATTCGTTCGGGGCGTAGGAAGGAACGGCGTGCAGAATTATACTTCTCATGATGTATAATCTACTATATTGCACTTGTTCCATTTAGATTGAGCACTAATTCTTGTCTTGAGTGGTAAAGAGAATTAGTTTGCAATATCGTATTGGTAATATGGGTTAACGTGGAGTTTTATTTCAAGTTATCCATTTCTCGCAGTGATGTTCTCAACTTCATTCTCAACACATCCCAAAATTGACTACCATACCAGTATAGTAGGTTCGATTTCCTAATTGTACATACACACATATCATCACGCCTTATCCCTTGCAGGGTAGGCAGAGAGAACAGAGTGCCAGAGCACTCTATCCTTGCATACTTCACTCACTTCTTCAACATTCATAATTTTCTTCATACACGCTCGCCGGTTTCGGAGACTCTTGACTCCACCTTACTTCAGTACGTGACCAATCTGGTCTATTCCCTAATTGTACTATCCGCAAATTGTTGTATCTGAGTCTGGGTATATTTTCTGTCTGTTAATTGCATGTTTGTAAGGTCCCTCCATTACCTTAGCACCAGACAATGTTTTTTTTAAAAAAAAAAAATACATTTTTATGATACTATTGGGAAAGCTATTATCAATAATTCTATTTTTACTCTTGTAATCTATGTTCGATGGAGATTAATGCAGTAGCGTCTGTTACAATCGAGTTATATTTGCATAATGCATTCATGAGCGTACCTCGTTGCTGTGTGACAATACGTTTGAAGGTTTAGGTCATCAGTGAGGCGAATGTTATGTACTAGACCAACTAGCTGTCTGGCCCGGAGTAGTGCAGCCGCGACTGTTGTTAAAAACTTAAAACTTTCAAAATATTGAATAGTCTAATTACTCACCTACCATGCCGATTGCCTTGGGCTAGATCTCCACGCAGAACAAACGGGTATTCTATGAAAATATTACTAATATTTTTATATATCAATTAATTTAATATACTATGTGTAATTATCATTTGTGCCTATATAGAGGACTTTAAGGCTGTTGGGCTTAGGTCTCTTTCATAATCGGAACAAAAATTACCTATTACACCCTGGTCAGACTTAATAGGGTTTAATATCGAGTTTGCTTTCTCTTAATACTCGTATCTCTAATAATATTTAAAAACTATGTGTAATACTATGTGTGTGCGCGTGTGTGTGTGTGTGTGTGTGTGTGCGCGTGTGTGCGTGCGCGTGTGCGTGCGTGTGTGTGTGTCTCTCTCTCTGTGTGTGTGCGTGTCTGTGTGTGTGCGTGTGTCTGTGTGTTTTGTGTACCGTGCACTATTCAATTGTGTTTATAAATTCGGAGTAGCTACACAAGAATTTGTAAAAAAAAAACTATCTTATGCTTTAGGCTGTTAAAATCATGTCGGGCGGGCCACCGAAGACAAAGACCGGGTTCCGGTGGCCCGCTTGCTCGGCGAAGAGAGGTACTTTGCAGGGTGGGTCTATGGAGTCGTGCGCCGCTTCCTTTGTCGTCTCGAATGGAATTAGCGGGGTGTGACCATTCCATAGACCGCCGCAAAAAAAAAGACAGTTACAATCATAGTTATTATCCTTGCGTTTATAAAATCTCATTGTAATAGCTTGGGCTATTTAGGAGAACAGTGCGAACAAACATTGCGATATACAATTTTATCGTTTACGTGGGAGTTTTAAAACTGACTAAGGTATCTGGAGAAATTTATAAAATAATTTGCAATCACTAATATGCCAGTTAAGTATAGAAACAAAGAAAGAAAGAAATTTATTTTATTTTGTAAACCTCACACAATATAGACACAAACAAAAGAACTACCTAAATACTAACTAAAAACACAAGGAGTCGAATATGTGAGGTCAAAATATGGTGCCCGTCTCAGCTTATGGTATAGTAAGCATGATACTACACTGCTGATATTCTGACAGGCCCGCAAAATGAAATCGCAGAAGCAGCAATATATGCAAAACAAATATAATTATATAAGAAAAGTATAGCGATTGTGGACATGTAATCTTTCGTCAGTGAGGCCTTTGTATAACAATGGATGTCTGGATAGAGATGATGAATAAGCACATAGGCACATTTTTACACACACAACCAATGATAGAACTCTGAAATCATGAGCGCCAGTCGCCACGCCTATCCAATTATAATCATCATACTCTAATGCCAATTACTTGTGATCGTCGCAATATGTACTCTTCCTTCATCGTAAAAGCAACAGTTTTAACAATAATTTTATGACCGGCCCACCTGTCTGTCGGCAATTCTTCATTAGAATGTAATTGTTGACTGGAGCTAACATAAACATGTAACCAATCACCTTCGTGAAATAATATAATAAAAAAAAAAATAACGAGCCCACTGAGTTTCTCTACCCCTATGGGGGCTTATGCATAATAAATGATTTGGTTTGATTTAATGTGATTTGACCAGACGGCATCAGGTCCAAGTCGATGTAAAGCTCTTAATCGTCTTTTATGACACCCATTTTTTTTTTTTTTGGTGGACTATGGATGCGTCTCGCCCCGCCGAATCGGTCCGGGGTGACGGAAAAGGCGGCGCGTGACCCCATAGACCCACCGTAAAATTCCTCTCTCTTCGCCGTGCGAGCGGAACACCGGTCTTTTATGACACCCATGAGCTATTTAAAGATTGGTAGTATTCGTAGCCGCCATAATAAGGCTTTATTCATTTGAATGGTGATATAATATTTTTATTATAAATTGGTTTATTATATGTTTTTGTTAGTAATGGTAATGAGTTGTTACGACACAACTAACTCGACTAATGCACTGACGAAACCTTCAAGGCGAGCGCAAGGTTGGCAAGCAGCTGTCTCAAGAATGCTTTGGACTTGCATTCTCATTATTTATAATGTTTATTTTTTGTTTAACCGGCGAGCGTGTATGAAGAGAATTATGAATGTTGAGGAAGCGAGTGAAGTATGCAGAGATAGAGTTCTCTGGCACTCTGTTCTCTCTGCCTACCCTGCAAGGGATAAGGCGTGATGATATGTATGTATGTTTATTTTTTATAAGTATAGAAAGTAGTGATAGTGATCGCGCAGACGGCTTAATGGTTAAGATTTTAATCTGCTATGCTAAGTGTTGCGAGTTTGATTCCCACACGATCTATGCGATACACATATTGTTGTGAGTCTGGGAGTAATTTGTTTCCGTTAATTATATGTTTGGAAAGTCCTCTGGGTTATAAGAATTAATTATTTTATGTTGGGTGTTGTTTTTAAGAAAATAACTACCTGGGCCAACACCACCTGCCGTTTGGTCAACAATTACATTCCCAAGGAGGGTTGACGTCTGACAGGCGGCCGGTCATAAAACTATTACCAATAACTTTTACAATATGTAGGTACTATGAAAGTACTGTCCGTTTACATTAACTTGACGCGTGAGTGATTGGCAGCATTGCGTCCTCAGTCGCCATCATGCTTGCGTAGTCAGAACGGTTGCTACCTATTGCAGTTTTAGTGTATTTTTGTTTTTTGTGACTTAATAACATGCCAAAAGTTGTGAAAAGTGCCAAAAGACAAACTATACTTCAAGTATATGCCTTTTGTGAAAAAGAAAAAGCCCAGAATAAGCTGCTTATCCCATTAGAACAAGTTCGGGCCAGAGTTGCCGCCATGACCGGTATGCTTTTAGGGTGACCAGTTTCATAATTATATTCTGCTTAATTTTTTGATTTATTTTTATATCTATAGTCATACATTTTTAGATTAGATTTAAATTAGAGGGTATTTATATGTTCAAACTTTATGGTGGCTTCCAAGTTAGACGCAAAAAGGATTTTGTGTATATACATTAAAGCCGAAAATTCTTAAGTGGCAACGCGACAGTTGTGAGCAATTAAGTACTTATAGTTTTTTAGAGTTACTTTTTATCTTTTTTTAGCTGCTCGCATAGACTTTTTAAATATGAACTCCTCTGATACTTCATTGCCACTCCACTTCTATTGATCGTCGCATGGTGATATATAGCCTATAACCATCTGTGATGAATGGGCTATCTAATTCTAAAAGAATTTTAGCTAGTGTGCAAGTTTTAGACTTTACTGCAATTAAACTACTTTTACGGATTCCATCGCATCCATTGAAGTCAAGTTTTTCAGGTGTATCGGAATCAACTGTTACCCGTATTCATAGGCAAGAAAGGCAATCTAGTCCTTCATCGGAATTACCTGGACCTTCAAAAGTGTCAACACCAGTCAAATCCAGACCAAATCGAGAAAAAAAGATAATTGATAGTGAAATGTGGAAAAAAGAGTGCTTATATAATTAATATTGAGGAAGATTATAGAAAAAAAGATCAAATTATTGACGAAGAGAGTGACCAATTTTTACTCCACATTGGTGATAGCGATAGTGACGAAAGTGATAGCGAAAATGACATCGATGACGAAGATGATATCGTTCCATTGCATCTTGTAGACCACAATTATTAAACCCTATGTTGAAATTTCTCATTTTTATTTCGTCCTCTCCATACTAATATTATAAAAAGGTAAAATTTGAGAGTTTGTGACCCCTACAAGGAGGTAATCTCTGGATCTACTAAACCGATTTTGAAAATTCTTTTATCAGTTGAAATCCACGTTATGTGTGTGTGGCAACATATTAACCTGAAAAATAAAATAAAACTTTGTCGCAATTGTTTCGACTCAACCCTATTTTTATTGCATAAAGTTGTAGACATGTGACGGCTCACTTGATATAAAGTGTCAGCCGTGACTATTAAACTCATGAAAGTATAGCCAGGCCCACTGCCTTGCTGTACTTTACTATAGTTAAAAAAATCACTACTTGGTTAACGATATAATCTAATTAATATATGTCTAATAACGATGGAAACATGTTTTACAGTCGAGTAAAAGGGAAACCGTGCCACCAAGCTGATCGGCCTTAATATTTGAACAAGTATCACATGGTACTCAAAACTACCACCAGTATTTATAAATTATACTGACGTGCATTTTGTAGTCACCCTGTACGATTGCCGAGAGGATGGATTGGTGGTAATATTTCTTGACAATAATTATTTAACAATAATTATTGTCAACAAATATTATCACTATTAATCATAATAATAGCTATTAATTAATTTTCCCTTATATTGTGGGAGTATAGACCCTGCTTCACCTAACAACACTAAACAAAATCAGTGCTACCAATCAGTTCACGCGTCAAGTTAATGTGGACGGATAGTAGAGTACATATTGTATCGACCCCAAGTAATTGGGATAAGAGTAGGAGGTATAGAGGGATAAGAGTAGGAGTTATCAAAAATTATTTGACTGATCATCATAAAAAATTGTATGTATACTATGTATTTTTTCACGGAGAAGGTTTATATGTTTATTTCCATTGAAGTAACTCACCACCAGGTGCTGCGATATAACGACTTCTACAAACAAACTAATCGGCTGGCTTTGTTATTATTTAATATATTTTGAAGATTATTATTTGCTAATATAATGACGGCAATTTAAATAAATAAGTGTTTTTAGAAATAATGTTAATTAAAAACTATTCTTATGGATACAAGTGGTTTATGGTTGGTCCTCCCGTGACTGTGAACGTTGAAAAGTGTTACAAACACCGAGACGCGATAGAGGTCCTAAAAATTGTTTTATTTCAACTATGTAATATTCGCGTAAACATTAGAAATAATTATATTAATGTTTTTAATAAGAAACGTTAGGAACGTAAGACGTGTGTAAAGACTGTTCCTAGTTTTTATTAATCAGATCATCAGTTTCATCGCAGCTCATATATACTGTTGAGTTCAAGCCTTCTCCATATTTGGAAAGGCAAGTCATTCCATCGAAAGAGATGAAGCCAGAACAGATGTAAGAGTAACAATAGGTAATGATGTACTAGAGCAAGTGGATGAATTTGTATATCTTGGATGTGGATTTAGCCGAGATGGACGGTACACCACTGATATAGAGCGAAGAGTGAATGCGGGAAATAGAGTGAACGGAGCGTTGGGGCAACTTCTCGGCAGCCACCACCTCAGCCAGAAGGCACGTGTAGCAATACATAACGCAGTGCTTGTCCCAACATTACTGTATGGAAGCGAGAGTTGGGTATGCAGAAAAGAGTATGAAAGTAAAATTAATACGGTCGAAATGCGATCTCTGCGGAAAATCTGTGGAGTTAGGCTGACCGACCGCATTCGTAACGACGACGTAAGAGAAAAGATGCGAAAGGGAATGCTCCGATGGTTCGGACATGTGGAAAGAATGACGAACGAACGTCTGGTTAAGAAGATATACAATGCGAAAGTGGAAGGATGTAGGTACCGAGGGAGACCGAGACTAACCTACCTAGACCAGATCGGTCATATACTGAAGGAAGGTGTAGTCAAGAGTCTCCGAAACCGGCGAGCGTGTATGAAGAGAATTATGAATGTTGAGGAAGCGAATGAAGTATGCAGAGATAGAGTTCTCTGGCACTCTGTTCTCTCTGCCTACCCTGCAAGGGATATGGCGTGATGATATGTATGTATGTAAGTCATTCCATTGTGCAGGAGGCTTAAGTCCTTCAGCATAATGATCTAAGATGATGAGCAGTGATAAATATCAATAATAATAATATGAACTCATAAGATAAAAGTTTAAATCATATAACACGCTAAGAGCGGTTACGCACTACGTCCGATCCGAACCCGTGAAAATATGGATCTAGAAAACTCGGACCGAATTCGGATATTGCTTACGCACTTGTCCGACCCGAACTGGTGAAAATATGGGTCTAGAAAATTCGGACCGAATTACGTGATTTTACGCGGGTGGCTCCGCGTAAAATCAGAAGCAGAGTGTTCACGTCGTTGATCATGAGCCCTTTAAATCGACATCAACTTCTGGCAATACTATTGTACGTACGAAGAACGTAGACGTTCGTTGATACAAATAATTCTATGGCTACATCGGTCCGTCAAAAATTCTCTCCGGCATAGAGATTCTAGAATGACGGAAAGAAATCGGATAACGGAGATCGGATGTAGTGCGTAAATTACCATAGAAATAGTTCTACGGCTACGACGGACCATATTTTCACGGGTTCGGATAGGATTCGGATCGGACGTAGTGCGGCGGAACCGCTCTAAGGGCTCTATTCGGTATTTTTTTAACTTTTTCTGTATTTTAGACAATATTCGGAGTACCTACGGTGACACGCAGAACTAGTGCAACTGACATAACCTAAAGCATTGGTACTAGATTCAGATGAGGCCTGTTTAATAGTGCACGTCTGATCGACGCATATTGCTATCTTGAATGAAAATCCGATAGAAAAACTACTAGTATCATTAAGTTCGGAATTCTCATTAACCTCACAATGGTTAACTGATCGATGAATGCAAGCGTTTAAGTGCTCGTAGCAACGGTAAAATGTGAGATTGTATAAAATGCGTGTCAAATAAGGTGGCACGATTCTTTTTTTTTATACTTTTCCGTACTTTCACTTAACAGTTAGTGAATGCATAGAGTTGATGGTTGATGATTTACTCTCTCATTGTATAACGTTCATTTTATAATGTATATTTTTATGTAAGAATTTTGTTCAGGACTGATCCCACCTTGCTTTGCCATCGTTATAACTCCAGTAAGATTTCTGTAAATGACACCTAGGTATGTCTGTCAGGACGTTCCTGGAAAAGCTTTAATTTGTCCTGTGATCTGCAACAAATTTAATTACACATATGGCGTAATGGTTAATATACCGAACTAGCCAGTGTCGTGGATTCAATTTCCATTTGCACAACAATGCTTTGTGTTAAATACAAATGGCTGTCCCGAGTCTGTGTGTAATTTGTGTCCGTTATATATATATATATATATATATATATATATATATATATATATATATATATATATATATATATATATATTTGTAAAGTATCCCATAATAGAGAAGCATTTTTTCATTTGCTTAGTGCAAGTTATTGTCCTTTAAAAAAAAAATTAGAAATGAAAAAACACTAGAAGTTGGAAATAATTCACTACCCTCCTATGCAGAGTGGGAGACGTAATGCAAAATTTTCTAAAAAGCCAATATATAAGAGTACCATAGATATACAGACAGATCTTAAGAGGCCTATATGGAAGCCTTATATTTTTTTAAATATGAGGGAATACTTTGTATATGTTGTATGTTGGTTTTACTAATGAAAATGCATTGGATTCACAACAATGGGTAAAATTGCGGCGAATCGGCGATCAGACAGTGTACTCTTGTCAATGGCATGACGGATTCGATACATTTTTGCCTAATTGCTGGAAGCAATACGATCGGATGGAATAAGATCAGTCTAATCTCTGTTTATATGAAAGAAACGGAATGATAATGAGACACCTTCATTGTGATTATAGCATGATGGTAGAATTTTTCGTGTGGTGACGGAGTTAGAATACATTTCACCGCCCCCTATCTATCCAGATATATAGATTATTCAGATAGATAGATTAAATAATAGATAAATTAAATTTAAAAAAGATGAATAGATTAAATAATAAATAGATAGATTAAATTCTCGCTGTTAATTTGTATGTTTGTGTTTTTTTCCCTTGATGTAAGGCGTGCCTTTTATAACAGTAATAAGAGGTGGTTTTATTAAAAATGTCTCCGTTGTCTTCGTATAATTTAAAATGTCGGTCAAGTTTATACGTCAAAGATTTATGTTGTATTTGCGTAATGCGTTTCGTAAAATGAAATACGACCGAATAAATTGTATTTATAATTTCATTTTTAATCAAAACAGATGAATGAATTTATCTGTGAAACAGACAGACAGACGAGAATCTTTAATCTGTTTTATTTTAATCTGCGTATCGTGTAGAGTTAAGATAACAATTGACCACTTCGCATCTTGTCCATCATCATTGTCCTGCTCTAGTCTCAATTATTTCGACGCAATATGTTATTACAAAAGTTTTATTGGTAATAGTTTTATGACCGGCCGCCCGTCTGACGTCAACCTTCCTTGGGAATGTAGTTGTTGACCAAACGGCATCAGATGAAGTTGGCTCTGGTCTATTAAACGCTATATCTCGGTCCAAGGTTGTAGTAAAAGATGACTAAGGGATGTGATATACATATTAAATCTGTACATCATATCATACCAACACGTCTGACCAGCGTGGTATAGTATATTAATTTCCCTCCTATTATGTAGGAGTCTCGATATTACGACCTGGGCCAACTCCACATGATGCCCTTTCGTCAACAATTACATTCCCAAGGAGGGGTGACTGTTAGCAAGCGGCCGGTCATATAACTATTGCCAAGAACTTTTACAGTATATACTATGAAAGAAGAGTACATATTGTATCGAACTAATTGGAATAAGAGTAGGAGCATGAATGATGATGTGGAGGAGACTCTAGCCGAGCTGTGGGACCAACGTATATGAGCTTAAATGATATATTTACACCACATCATAGGAATAATTCCTCTTAAAGTTTTCCACTTAGAATATGTTTAGTTATTTACTTCAGAATATATTTTGTTACATTGACACACATACAGATTAAATAAATAAATAAAACTTATTGCCTCATAATGCAATAACGGTTTACAAGTTATAAGCACCGGTAATAAGAGACATTTTTATGACATGATGCGTAATTTCATTGTGTCACCTTAGAAACCCAGCGAAAGAAATCTTACTATAAAACTCAATTAAAGATTGATTTAATGATTTTATCATAATTATATTATTCTATCAATATTACCCGTTAATATCTTTAATATTCGATGCCATTGTATCTGAAATATTTTAGATGATAATGATCTTTTACATCTAAAGATCTGGATGACCGAGCTTACATCGGTATTTTTCTTTCAGTCTTTTGGATAATATATTTAGATAATAAAAAAATATATTGTTTAATTAAATAAGGAAAAAAATAAAATACAATAATTAAAAAACGGAACGGAAAAACGGAACGGGAAGGATCGAACTGGGGCTTGCTATATAAGACATTTCCAATTGAGTTATGTCTATCCTTTTTGCCGGTGGCCATATTTATCTTTATATAATTATATTATTGCTACACATGCCTTCTGGCTGAGGTCGTGGCTACCGAGAAGTTGCCCCAACGCTCCGTTCACTCTACTTCCCGCTTTCACTCTTCGCTCTATATCAGTGGTGTACCTTCCATGTCGGCTAAATCCACATCCAAGATATACAAATGTTTTCTATATAAAATCTAATTCTTGGAAACTTACTGCATGCTATTCATGAAAATCGCTGGGTCTGTTACCGAAGATTCTGTAAATATACAAGAATTTCTTGTTTAAAATATTAGAAGGTGTGTAAACTTTAATGCTACTATTAGGCAAATGTAGTTGGAAGATCATAACAATATTTTTAATCTACATAATAATAAACTTAAATATATTAAAAATTAATTAAATTTTATAATTAACATAACTAAAAACATGCATATTATTTTAATGTGTTACTTTGGACTAAGTAATCTTAAATAAAAATTAATGATTTAAATCGATTAACATTTTTTTATATATTCAATATTAATAAATTAACTGGTTTATTCACATTAATTATTATGGCAATATATAATAATTTTTTGCCATAAATAATATTGAGATTATAGAGACAGTTTTGATGGTTTGTTGACTATATTAGTCATGCGATTGCCGATTGAGAGATGCCGAATTTGAATCATGGTGTGTATGAAAGTTGTAAGTGTTTGTTCGGCTCCAAAATTCTTACAATGACGCGATACTAGAAAGGTAGTATTTCAACTCACATATATCCGAAATGGACTTACTATACCACGCTGGTCAGACGGCTTGGTGTAGGGTTTCATTTCGAGTTCAACTTCTCATATCCTCACATTATTTCTCTAAGTCAGGATGACTTTACTTGACGTCCGTAAAAATTTAAGATATCCTACAGACAAGAAAGGACGGAGGGGTAGTATTGAAAAAAGACTAGACTAAACTCAAATAGTCTCGCTTACTACGTAGGAATGAAGTTACATTGTTAATGAGCTGACTGCATTATGAACATAATTTTACCCCTTCCTCTTTCGCGGGTGACGTAAAAGCCGACTAAGGGATGTAAGCAGGTAACATTATTTAAAGAGAAGGGAAATTGGACATGAAACAATGTGTTATCGCGTCTGAAGAGCGTGGCGTAGTTGATAAATTTTTACGCGGGCGAAGCCGTGAGCAGAAGCTACTATAACTATATTTTGAATTCATTCTTTGTTATACATTGCAAAACAAATCAGTATAAAGATACACTTATTAATAAATTCTTTGATTTGCCTTAACGTGATTTTTTGTGAATCTTTAATAAATATTTTGCCATGCCAACATTTCGAGTGTAGAGCACACCTAGACTTTGGCGGGAACGTGAAAATATCATGTGACATTCAGTTTTATTTAATACCTATTTTGTATAGAATATTTTTCTGGTACTTGATGTAAAGTAATATAAAGATAATCTAAAATTTTGTGCATAATATAACAGTGGTTTATGTATATTTTCGTGTTATGCCAATACATTTTGAAAAGGAATCAAGGGGTGAAAGGGATCTTTAACTTGGTTGTCAGCGCTCAATTAAAGGTAACGGCTTGACTTACTGACAGAGAATGCTTTTGAACAATCTACTCGATATGAAGAAGTTAAATATTACTCTATAAAGAATCGTGTTTAAGACTGCTAATATTTAGATTGTTAAGTTAATAACACATTCGACTAAAGGACTTCGTATCCATATTATGACGGTCATGAATAATTAATAAAAAAAGAGCACACCTACACTGCGATTTGTTTCATACAAAAACGCTGACTTATGTATTAGTATTCACTTGATGTGTCAAGTACACGCTAATGTGAATAACTTGTCACATATTTAAAACAAAAAAAATCGCCAACGATGTAGGTACTATTAATATACATAGGACATTAATATAAGTGAGATATGGTCACCGTGCTATAGATAATAATAAACGCAGACATAATATATAGAGTGGAAGTGGACCGCTCCCGAAAACAAAGACAGGTGACCCTACTAGTCCTACTTGTGATGATAGGCTAGAAAAAAATCTATTCTATAAAAAAATTTTTTTTTAACCACGCGAGGTCGTTCAACTCGAAAATATATGATCGAAGTTTTGAATAGATTGCGTCTTTTCTCATCTGAGTAAAGTTACTTATTTTTTATGGAATTATCGTTACATGGCACTGTCCTAATATGATGAAGTGTGGATGCATGTTAAATGCTAAATCTCAGTAATTTGGATTATTGGCAATAATTTTATGACCAGTCAACTCTCCTTGGGAATATAATTGTTGAAAAGACGATATATCATTATTTATATACTTTATAGAGGCAAAGAAGTGATCACTAATTCAAGTAATTTATTATAGATATACCCCGCGAAGCACTTCATATATTGTAATTTTTTTTACATTTTGCCTTAAATTAATCCAAATAATTACCACCGAATCGGAATGCAACCGCACTGAGAAGATCCGGCAAGAAACTCAGCTGGTTTGTTTTTACCGATTTCTTTTATATAATTATATACTTATTAGGCACTTTGCCTAGTAAGTACTAGCTCTAGTTTCGAAGTCTTCACTATCTTTTTATTTGTGATGAGACCTTCGTTCAACAGTGAACGTCGAAAGGTTGAATGATGATGATATATAAATTTATTTCACAACAAACCATGACAGCATTTAATCCTCACGCATTTATATGACATTAAGTTATGTCATAATTTATTGATGCCTGCCATTAATTACGATTAAGTATTAAAGAAAAACGTGTTGAATCGTCTGTAATAAAAAAGTTGTTTGTCTGACGTCATATTTTCGTAATTATTGCTATAGGATTTATTTATTGAATATTTGATAAAACATTTTCTTTAATTTTTTTTAATAACATTTACATAACATTCATGAGCATGGATACAAAGTCCTTTACTAGAATATATTGTTAGCAAAGCAATATGTAAATAACCAAATCTTGTATAGTTTTAATCATAACTTATAACATAAAATTCTATTTTTATTGAGTGGCTTATTCATAGTTAATTAAACCTTTACAATTAATTGGGCGTTGGCAACCAAATTACGATTCCTCTAGGTATTTTGACTGAATACGAAAATACATGTAAACCACTATTATATCATAGTCACTACAATTCAGTACTTTCTTTATTTTATATTACATAAAAGATCTACACACATACATACATATCATCACACCATATTCCTTGCAGGGAAGACAGAAAGAACAGAGTGCCCGAGAACTCTATGCTTGCATACTTCACTCGCTTCCTCAACATTCATAATCCTCTTCATACACGCTCGCCGGTTTCGGTGACTCTTGACTCTACCTTTCTTCAGTACGTGATCAATCTGGTCTAGGTAGGTTAGTCTTGGTCTCCCCCGGTACCTAAATCCTTCCACTAAAAGATCTACCATAATTGAAATCGCCTGGCTACCTATCAAGCGTGAAAATTATGAAATTAAATCGCCTGGCTACCTATCAATTTATAAGTGAACGTTCTCTAAGTTGATAAACTCCAAATTACTGAGATTTAGCCTTTAAAAATTTGGATTATTTAAAAAAAAAAAATATCAGTGATTTTTTTTACAAGTGAAAAATGTTTGTGAATTTTTACACTAAGGAAAATAAGCCTTGTATAATGCGGGGGACTTTAACAAACATACGATTGACGCTGACAAATTACACCAAAACTCAGAACAACAGTTTGTTAAACGCGCAAAGTATTTTCCTATTTGGGAATCGAACGCATGAGCTGACACGGAAGGTCGGTATCTTAACCATTACGCCATCTGTGCACATCTACTGGGAATCCGTTGTAATTGTTTTACTAATTAGACGACACTAAGTTCACGTATGTCAACCAAATTTTCGCCTGTATTGTCGTGATTTCGAGAGACGTTCCATACGCCATCTATCGAAGATCTTTTATAGGAATATTACGAAAATATTCTTACTTTTCAATTATAATACTGTTGATACACTTAACACTTCGGTGAACATAAGGAATTGTGATCGCCATTTGGGAATACTAAATTATACATGTTTTTTTTTAACTCACAAAACAACGAAGGTACTAAAGTTTTAAATCCTTGTACTGCTAATGCTGATTGCTTACAAAAAGGATTGTTTATTTTAAAAATAATTAAATACGAGTTGAATTAATTGCATAATGTTTTTTTAGTTCGTTTTTTGTTTAGTTGTTAATATCACCTATATATCTATACCTATATATCTACAAATAGTTATTTTTGCTGAGTGTAATTTGTTTATTTTGTATCCCTTATAAATTTTTCTAAAGTACTCCACAATATAATTTTGATTTCCTTAGTGCACGGTGTTGTCTCTAAAAAAAATAATAAAACAATGACCCTTTTAAAAGGGGGTCTTTATACGTATTAAGATCTGCCTTATGAATATATAGAATACCCTGGAGCTCAACAGTGGAACGTATATAAGCTGAGATGATGATGATGACGACTTTAAAATTAATAGACACTGGTGACGGAGCAAGAATACAATTCACCACCCCCTATTTTACCCGTGGGTGGTTGTAAGAGACGGTTAAGGGATATAAAACGAATATACCATCTAAGCCAGGGAAGAAAAATTGAAGCAAAACCCTATACCAACACGTATGACCAGCGTGATATAGTAGGTTAATTTCCCTCCCATTATGATGGAGGCTCGAGTCCAACAGTGGGAGATATATGCGCTGAGATGATGAAGAAGTCATGGCTGCTATTAAGCAAAAGTAGCGACTATAACTTCTTATACATATAAAACAAATTCATTTGAACTCTTCATAATACGATTATAATGATAATTAAGAATGGAAATTAATAATACTATGTTTTATTATTCTTTTCTTTCCTATGTAAGTCGTAAAACTGGCTGAGCTGATGAATAGATAGAACAAGTTTAACATTTCACAAAGAAAGATAGTTTGCTAATTGTTATGCCGTCTAAGAATTGACTAATAATTATTTTACAAAATCTTAAACATGTTTAACTAGTTAGAATTTTGAAATCTAAAAATTTAGTTCGTGTCGTAATTTTAAAAATGAAATCCAGTCGTTTGTCACTGTCGCAGGATTCTGGTGTAATCGCCGTAAAATTAATAAATACCTTTGACTGCACAGATGGCGTAGTGGTTAAGATACCGGCCTTCAGTGCCAGTGCCGTGGGTTCGATTCCCACGCAGAACATTACTTTGTGCGATCCACAAAGTGTTGTTCTGAGTCTGGGTGTAATTTACATACATACATACATATCATCACGCCATATCCCTTGCAGGGTAGGCAGAGAGAACAGAGTGCCAGAGAACTCTATCTCTGCATACTTCACTCGCTTCCTCAACATTCATAATTCTCTTCATACACGCTCGCCGGTTTCGGAGACTCTTGACTCCACCTTCCTTCAGTACATGACCGATCTGGTCTAGGTAGGTTAGTCTCGGTCTCCCTCGGTACCTACATCCTTCCACTTTCGCATTGTATATCTTCTTAACCAGGCGTTCGTTCGGCATTCTTTCCACATGTCCGAACCATCGGAGCATTCCCTTTCGCATCTTTACACCAATACTCTCTTTCATACCTACTCGCTCTCTTACGTCGTCGTTACGAATGCGGTCGGTCAGCCTAACTCCACAGATTTTCCGCAGAGATCGCATTTCGACCGCATTAATTTTACTATCATACTCTTTTCTGCATACCCAACTCTCGCTTCCATACAGTAATGTTGGGACAAGCACTGCGTTATGTATTGCTACACGTGCCTTCTGGCTGAGGTGGTGGCTGCCGAGAAGTTGCCCCAACGCTCCGTTCACTCTATTTCCCGCATTCACTCTTCGCTCTATATCAGTGGTGTACCTTCCATCTCGGCTAAATCCACATCCAAGATATACAAATTCATCCACTTGCTCTAGTACATCATTACCTATTGTTACTCTTACATCTGTTCTGGTTTTATCTCTTTCAAAGACCATTATTTTGGTTTTGCTCACATTCACGCGTAGACCCCTTTTCTTACAATCTTCTGTCATTGTGTCGACTAGGGTCTGCAGGTCAATCGCTGACTGTGCCAGCAGGACTGCATCATCTGCATAAAGCAGAGCAGTGACCACTGAGTCGCCCATCTGGACTCCCACATTCATATCGTTCAACCTTTGGAGACATTTATCCAGATATATGATAAACAGCCTGGCTGACAGAACGCACCCCTGCTTAACGCCGATATTGACGTCAAACCAAGGCGACATTCCATCATCCAGCCGCACACAGGCTCTACAGCCCATGTAACTGGACTGCACAGCCTGTAGCAGTTTACCGTTAATACCATACTCCGGTAAAATGTCCCAAAGTTCCTTTCGTACAACCGTGTCAAATTAAAGGGTGTAATTTGTCTGCGTTAATTGCATGTTTGTAAAGTCCCCCGCAATACAAGGTTTATTTCCTTAGTGCAGGGTGGTGTTTAAAAAAAAAACAAAAACCTTATACCTACTTTAAGTAAGTTCCAATCAATCTTAGTAGAAATGTAGTATTTCTTTATTTAGGTAACAACAATCCAAATAAAATGTATTTTTTTAAATAAATTTTAAACCCAATTTCAATGTGATGACGGAGATAAGAGTACAATTATCATTATCACCTTTTGTCCCATAGGTATTCTAAACACCCATTAAGGCATGTAAATACATAACATCACTGCTAAAAAATCCGCCAAGTGCGAGTTGTACTCACGCGCGAAGGGTTCCGAACAATGTAAAAATATGTTTAAAAAGAACATAACACTAAATATTCTGTGACTAGTTGAAGCGTTTACCTGTCACCGTTATTAGTATCGAGCAAGAAACGGTAAAAAATCAAGTTGGTTGTATGGGAGCGCCCCTTAAATACTTATTTTATTTTATTTTTAGTATTTGTTGTTACAGCGGCAATAGAAATACATCATCTGTAGAAAATTTCAACTGTCTAGCTATCACCGTTCTTGAGATACAGCCTGGTGACAGACGGACGGACGGACAGCGAAGTCTCAGTAATAGGGTCCCTGGTCCCCGGTTTTTATCCTTTGGGTACGAAACCCCAAAAAGACCTAAATCAACTCATCTAAATTACTGAAATTTAACATTTAATATGCTTAATTATTTATAAAACCCGATTACGAAGCGAAAAATGATGTCACAAGCGGGATTCGACAACAACTCATCTAGCCAGCATAATAGATTTTGAAGAGACAGAGTATGATATATGGATTTTGTATTGTGTTAATCAGATGGATTTTCGATGTTACATTATATTAACTTACCAATTAAAGTTCAAGACTTCATACTTGAACATTTCATAGTTTACAATGTTTGTCAGTATAGCTATACTAGATGAGAGTAACACGGGAAGCACCAGATTTCAAATAAAAAAAGAATCATTAAAATCGCTTTGCCCAGTCGAAAGTTATGAGATAGAAAACATAAAAAAAAATACAGACGAATTGAGAACCTCCTCCTTTTTTGAAGTCGTTTAAAAATAACTTATGATCAAAATATCAGTCATCAACAAAGATAATAAAGGTAATATTTTTCTAATGATTTCTATCTTAATTTATACAACTATTAAACGAGTAGTGTGTATGTAATTCAACTTAATATCAACAAAATGACTTCCTCGTATCGAATTGATCATGTTCGTTGTCACTTGCTGGGTCTACACCATGAGTAATAGCATTCAACTGTGTTTGTGTGCTCAGAATATTAAAGGAAGCCTCTTAAGCATTGACCTTCGGCCTCAAAAGTCTTATTATCTATTAATTATTTCCGTTGGGTTTTTTTTTCTTGTTTACTTTTCATTAGTAATAATAGAATAGTATAAACACGTCAAATATTTACGTATTAAATTTTGTTTGAGATTTCATTTTATTAATATTACTTCTAAATTTTTATTAGGCACTGTGATTTATTGATATTTGCTATTAAACCAAACGACTTCTGTTGCTGGTTTAATTAATATATAGGTCTAGAATGTTAAGTCAATGTTTCGGGTTGATAGGCCTCAGCGCTCAACCACAGTCCGCGTAAAGTTGTCATAGCCATCTAAGGCTAACAACAACTACTACACATAAAAAAAAATCTTTGTCAATGTCAAAAATTCTTTGTCAATTGTCTTTAGGGTCTTTGGCCAATAATTGAATGCATTTTTATGTATTGTTACTAATAGATATCACTCTTCAAAATTTAATGTTTCTAGCTTTAATAGTTTCGGCTTGGCTACCGCCAAACGTTTGAACGACTCATTACCATGAGTCGTTCAACCCGCTTCACAGGCCTAATTTACACAACCAGAGGGTGAAAATTGACAAATGCCGGATATTACCCTAGATTCCCTAGAATATTTTATTCGACTCGTAATTTGAAAAGAATCAATAAAGATTTTTTTCTCTTCATACAAACTTTGCCACTCTGCTCCACCCCCTTAGAGGTATAATTTCGTAAAATTCTTTCTTAGTGAATCTCTACGTCATATAAAGAAACGACAGTCAACATTTCAAGTTGCCAGCTTCAATAATATCGGCTTGGCGCTAATGATTTAATGAGTCGTCTAACCCGCTTTGCGGGCCTAATTTACACCCCCAGAGGGTGAAAATCAACAAATGCTGAAACACGTGTTTATTTATTTTTACTAAAGATAATTTGTACGTAATTTGAAAAAAATCGATAAAGAGTTTTTTCTCTGAGCATTTTTTAAATTGACATAACTTTTTTTTTTATAAACCAATTGACATAAAATAAAGCCTAAATGTTAAGTGAAATTTACCACAATATATTAGTGAAAACCGCGTCTAAATCGGATAAGCCGTTTCTGAGATTAGCGTGCACAAACACACAGACAAACACATAAACAGACAAAAATTTTAAAAATTATTTATAAAATTATTGTTTTGTGTTCTATTAGTGTTGATAAAGGTCCCAGTAAAATTTTTTTTCATATATCTTCCATGTACAGACAGCGACCCGTTACATTTTTATTATATGTATAGATTATACATATAAAACATAAATAATTAATTACATTATTGTGTTTACCAATGCAGATAAAGTGACCTTTTATGCGATATACCAACATTCTGTTCGATTGCCACACAAGATTGTTAGGTTGTCACAGAGACAATTTGTGTGGTCTATAATTCAAGTGTGATTTGTTGCTTATTAAGACATATTTGTTTATACTTTGGTGTTATTCATATCTTGTACTTTTTAAAAGTTAAAAATGGATTTTACAATTGCATTTGACTGTGTTACAGGTACTTGCTCCTACGTTAAACATTTTATCTATATGATTTTATACTTATATCACAGATAGAAACCAATACTTTGTATTGTCTACAATACATCTGACTCACCTAAGGTTCAAGGTTTAATATTAATAGTCAAGTGTAAATAAATGAGGTGTAACTCAGGGCACCTAACTGGGACCATCAGTGTTATGAACAATGACTGTATTAACTAATTGTTCTTGGATGTTTTGATAACATATTCTAACTGAAAAATATAATAGTTTAAAATAATAAATATTTATGCTATATATACATGACGCATATGCGTGTATGTAATGTGTTTTGTTTTGTTTAGTTAGTTCAATGGTTTAGGTACTGCATGAGTGTCGATTGTTAGCGAGGTGTAGAATTCCAATTCTGTATATAAGTATATTTTTACACGGTTTATGTTAGCTTCAATTGTAACTAACAATGTAATAAAATGTTCCAAGTTGCATTTACGCATGGACTGTAAAACGAATGGACCGATTACGATGCGGTTGTTTGAAAATTAATGTGATCGAGATGATTTGCTACAATTTATGAAAATTTGTTCAGGCGACACAAGGTCATTAGTTCTTTGTTAGATGCAGGGATCTTAGAAATAGATCAAGCATTTACTTTACTATCAAACATATCTGCGACTTAACATTTTGTACACTCATGTATGCTGGTACCTGGTACCACAGAGCTACTGTGATAATAGAGTTCGAAGATAGAAGACGAAATGTTGTATTTCCTATTAGCCATACAGCTTATTGACCCATTAAATTTAGACTCGTTTTAACTAGTTCAGTTCAACTGACATTTTTTGAATAGCAGGGGTTACTTATCGTTTTTATATTGTAGGTATAGCCTTGTAATAGTTTTCTATAATATCTTATTTCCAAATCCTAACATTATGATAGATATATGTCGTTTGACGACATTATATGACCTCTCACATAACTAGTAATATCTAGCGTATCTGTGTAGATTTTCCTTGTAACATGTGCAGCCTTATGTTTTATTATTTATTTTCATTGTACAAGAAGTAGGTACGTAGAGTTGTGTAACTGCTCCTACGTTATTAATATTTCTTTAATTTATTCAAAGTATTTTTTTAAGTAATAAATTATCTTGTCATTGAAGACTTCGTGACAATTAGCGATTAAATTATTTACAATTTTATCTAGGTATTTTTATTTTAAAAGATTATGATGATGATGATGTTGTTGTTTCTTAATTATTTTCTATATTTTAATATTTGTTTTATACATTTCTGCATTTGTTGTTAATTATATAAATAGAAACATATAAAATGTTATTAGTATAATTCAGATAACTTATTAAATTCTCCTATTTACAATACAATTTTGTGTAATAACATTTGGGAATCAAAGTTAATATTAAGTTTAATAATTCATTTTGCACATTATTTGCACGTAGATTTCGGTACGACACCATTCACTTAGTAACCTATATATAGTAAAAACTGACACAAAAATTATGCATATCATGTTTCGGTGTGATACATTTTTTTTACTAATGTTTTTTTTAACAATTGGCGTAGTCTTTAATACACCGACGTGCCGTGGGATTTATACGTAAGATAATAATTTGGTTCATCTACCAATTGTTGTCTGAGTGTGACATGTGTCCGTTAAAGTATGTTTGCAAAGCAATACAAGAAATTATCTCTAGGGCAGTGTGGTCATTTAAAAAAAAAAGCTTGTTATCAGTTTATATATCCATCGGCCTATCCACTGGTATGATCTTCTCACTCACCCTTACGAGAACTTTAGATGAGGGTAATTAGTCTTATCAGAATCGTAGTCGATTCTGCTGAGACGAATTATTTTAGAAATTTTATTCTTTTGCCGTAATGTAGTCTGCTTACATTCTTTAAACGATTTTTACGTAATCCATGTAAGTGCTTTCACTTAGGGATTAGGGCCCCCATTGTATTAACTTTTTCGACTGACGGATTTGATAATTCGTACATGTATGTATCTCCGAATACAGTGGAGCCACCAAGTGGAGCACCGCTTTTTTTAAAAAAAAAAGTTTGGTTAGTACTGCTGTGTGGATAGTTTTGATTTATATGTAATTTGTATTTTCTGTTTCTAAATGCATCTGTCAAATGAGATTTTAATATTAATATAAATAAAATCTGTATTTATATAACAAAGGAAGCTAATAGAAACAATTGTACCTATTATAATTTTTTAATTTATTTTTATACAATTTTTCACACGTACATTTTTTTCAAGTACATGTTTTTTCAAGTTTTAATTATTTAATTATATTTTTTGGTTCTTTATTCTTCACTATTGTGTGTAAATTTATTCAAATAAGAGTTGAAAACTGATACTAAAATATATTCTCAAAATATTTGATGTATTATCATTGTACAATTACTTATTACAAATTTTTACTGCTAGTATTTAGATGGCAGTTCCATCTAAATACTAGCAGTAAAAATTTGAAATAAATACTAGCAGTAAAAATTTGAAATAAATACTAGCAGTAAAAATTTGAAATAAATACTAGCAGTAAAATTTATTGGGAACAGCAATAAAAGTTACATCCATCAGTCTATCTATGCTTAGCAAGCGTGTAAGGATACAGATAATATGACTTTACCATCGAAGCCATACTTTTCACTCCGTCGATATTCCCGTACCTGGGTTTTACAAGTTACGTGCAAATAGAGAGAGCCAAGCGCTCTTAACACGTCACGACAGTTCAAATCAATTCACTTTTAATAGAGTCATCATAATCACCATCTCACCTAATATTAGTGGTAGGACCAGGGAGTAGGGAGTTCTCTGTCTACAGCCGCGGGTCGGTCCGTCCGACAGCTCCCGGGCGATGCCCCGATAGCTTTCGCCGTCGGGGCGTCGCCCTCACGCGGTGGCCTCACGTCGGGTGACCGGACAATTTCCCGGTCCGATCACCCGAAGCCTCGGTTAGAACGGCATCAGGCGCAGATACTCGCGCCTGCGCCGCCCCGGCCGCTGGCGGCGGCCCGGGTCACGGGAATCCACCCTAACTCGTTCCGCGGCCTCCTTCTGCGAGATGACAGCCTCGCAGAAGGCGGCGACCACGTCCCAGTTCCTGATGCTGTCGACCATGGCTTTCGCGACAGCCGGCAGCGTCAGGTCGGCAGCGACGAGGTCACAGCGTTGCCGGGCCCAGGTCACGCAGACCTCCAGCGTGTGTTGCGCCGTGTCCTCGTCACTGCCGCACTGGTGGCAGGACGGGGTCGACTCCCTCCGTGCGAGCGTGTGCAGGTATTTGCCGAAGCACCCGTGCCCCGACAACACCTGCACCAACCGGAAAGAGAGGACTCCGTGCCGCCGCTCCATCCACTCCGTCAATAGGGGCCGGAGAGCTTCTACGGTAAGAACACCGTGCCTAGGCCTCTCGCTTCGTTCGGTGAGTGAGAGAGCCGAAAGCCCAACTGGGTGGGTTTGAGGATTGTAATGGTAGGCAGCGGCCTAGTTATACCATTGGCAAAGGTCCATGGGCGGCAGTGTCACTTACCATCAGGTATTCTGCATGCTCGTTTGCCACCTTAAGCAATAAAAAAAAATATATTTCCTATTGCTAGGTTAGTACCTACTTCCACAATATGAAGGCAATTGCTCTATTAAATATATTGGTTGCTGGTCAAACATGTTGGTTGTAGTTTTATTTCTAGTTTACCTTCTCTTGCATAGATATGATATGCATATTATATCCTTTAGTCATCTTTTACAACACCCACGGGTACTAGACTTTTT
The DNA here is from genome assembly GCA_905163515.2 of Lymantria monacha. Classification (NCBI taxonomy): domain Eukaryota; kingdom Metazoa; phylum Arthropoda; class Insecta; order Lepidoptera; family Erebidae; genus Lymantria; species Lymantria monacha. The sequence continues at coordinate 2,461,746 of LR991107.1, read as the reverse complement.
TTTCTTTTTTTTTATTGCTTGTGGTGGCATACGAGCAGACAGCACACCTGATAGTGTCACTGCCGCCCGTGGACTTTTGGCAATGGTATAACTAGGCCGCTGCCTATCAATACAAACCCCAAACCCACCCCAGTTGGGCTGCCGGCTCTTTCGCTGACCGAACGAAGCGCAATAGCACATTGCCACTACTCAGGCGCCGATCTTCTGCTCAGTGTGGTACTACCCCGGACGGACCGGCCCGCGGCTGTAGACAGAGAATTGTCAACAGGGTGGTTCTACCAGTATTAAAATAGTTAAATGTATATCTTGTATTATTATACAAATGTACTTAACACTGAAATATATGCTAAAGACTGCACAATCGACGTAGTCGTTAATATACCGATCTACCGTGCCAGTATTCTGGGTTCGATTCCAAACTAATGCGATTGAAAGAAAAAGCACAAATTATTGTTCCGAGTCTGTAATTTGTGTCCGTTAATTGTATGTTTGTAAAGTCCCCCGAATGCAGGGTGGTGTCTTTAAAAAAATATATTAGGTACGGTATAAGTGTATAACCAATAGCAGTATAATAATAGGATAAAAGTAAGCCGCCTCTTAAAAGTCAATAATTACTGTTATGCTTATTTTACATTCTATTTGAACTATTAGGTTCGAAGGGCATCACACTGGAGCTAATTCTCATTAAACATGTTCTACCAATTAAAAAAAAATAAAAAGAGATAACTAGACTAACCCGCTGAGTTTCTTGCCAGATCTTCTCATTAGTGGTCTACTTCCGATCCGGTGGTAGTAAAGCTGACAATATGTAAGTGCCCTCGCAGGGTTTATACATAATAAATGAATTTGAATTTGCTCTCTGTGCTTTCCCACCAGATCTTTCTGTGTGGTCGCGTTCCTATCCTGTGGTATCTTTTTTAAACTAATAAATTGTATAATATACAAAACAACAGGCAGTCATGGGGACTGCCTATAGAAGTGAAAACTATTAACTTAAGACTAATTGAAATAATAATAATTTTCTAATTTTTATATAAAAATAAAAAGCTATAAGTTTTTCCCCTCCAAAAACGCTCAACGCGCCTAAAAAAATTTGCATATAGCTATAGATATACTATTAGCATTAGCATATCGGTGACGCGAACCTATAAGTTTTTCCCCTCCAAAAACGCTCAACGCGCCTAAAGAAGTTTTCACATAGCTATAGATATACTGTTAGCATTAGCATGTCGGTGACGCGAACCTATAAGTTTTTCCCCTCCGAAAACGCTCAACGCGCCTAAAGAAGTTTTCACATAGCTATAGATATACTGTTAGCATTAGCATGTCGGTGACGCGAACCTATAAGTTTTTCCCCTCCAAAAACGCTCAACGCGCCTAAAGAAGTTTTCACATAGCTATAGATGTACTATTAGCATTAGCATGTCGGTGACGCGAACCTATAAGTTTTTCCCCTCCAAAAACGCTCAACGCGCCTAAAGAAGTTTTCACATAGCTATAGATATACTATTAGCATTAGCATGACGGTGACGCGAACCTATAAGTTTTTCCCCTCCAAAAACGCTCAACGCGCCTAAAAAAGTTTTAACTTCAATAATTATCATAAATTTAATGTTTAATAACAACCTGACCATAAACAATATATGTATATTGTTTATTATATAGAATAATTTTCTTTTTGTACTGGCAATGAATTTGTATAAAAAAAGGGTGTATCAAAATTTAATAACTAATACTGTAGCGGGTAGATATAAATGTCTGTAATAATAATGACTTGTTGGACGTAAGAACCTTAGTATTCCCGTGACCATGAACGCTGTAAAGTGTTCGAAACGTCGGTTAATTAAAAATCAAATACAAACGCGATGGAATCCGTAAAAAATAGTTTTATTTCAAATATTAAAATAACAAATTATTTAATTTCATTAATTATCTAAATTGGAATATAAAGTTTCTAGAGGTCAATGTGAATTAAAATAATTAATTATACTACTAATTGTTTGTTATTGTTTTTTAATCAACTATGTTAAATAGTGTGCAACTTGCCGTGTGGTGACGGAGTAAGAATACAATTTACCACCGCCTATCTTATCCGTGGGTGATCGTAAGAGACGTCTAAGGGATATAAAACGCATATTAAAAACAGTTGTATTTCCGGCAATACTCACGCGTTAGAGTCGATTATGTCGACCCGGGTTTCGAGCATGTCCGATGCTCATTATCAGGGCGAGTGCGCAGCTGCGTCTGCGAGCCCCCGACGCGCACTGCGGCTAGCGTAACGTGCAGCACGTCGCGACACAGCTTCGGGCGGCGGGGGGGTACTGCTTGCTTCTTGAGCGTCTTCAGCGGATTCGTCCGATGAGTCCCGATCGTTACCGAGGGCATTTGATGGTCTCACAGCAAACTCGCTCCGCGTGCCATCACCCTGACATAGCACGCTGACCACGTCGCTCTCCATCCCAGACAAAACCTTGTGTGTCGAGGTGGTATTGAGTGCCGGTATCCATGCTGAAGGGAGCGTCCACCCACAGTCTCTATTAAACGTACGATGTCGGTTGATTTCTATAGCTTCACGTATTTTGCGAGGTATAAAATACTTTTCTGTGGCTAATACGGAAGCTTTGTCGAACCGAATGTAGTGTGTTGTGTTCGAGAGACTGGCGTGCTCTGCTATGGCTGATTTAGTGGTGTCCATGCTCTTAATACTCCTGACGTGTTCGGTTAGTCTGGTGGCGATGCTGCGGCGAGTTTCTCCCACGTAGCACGTGGCAAGAGCCACAGTCACAAGGTACTCTATAGACTCCTGGTACGCTCAGGTAGTCCTTGTCTTTGGGTGAACGTAGCATTTGTCGTACTTGACCAGGTGGACGGAAGAACGTTCGTATATCATACTTGCGTCGCAATAGGTACCCGATTTTGTCCGTTGTTCCCTTTACGAACGGTAGGTAAGTCGGAGAACGTTCCACTCTTGTTGGTCGCTTACGTTCACTAGACTTGGCCCAACGACGACATTGTTGCCAATTATACCCGTTGGCCTCTAGTACCTTTCTTACGTGCTCGAGTTCTGTCTTCACATATTGTGGGTCACATATTCGAAGAGCTCGGTTAATAAGTGATCTTGGTACTGAGGACAAGTGTGCAGGGTGATGGTGTGAACTGGCATGAAGATACCGGTCTGTGTGCGTAGGTTTACGGTGGATAGTGTGGTTAAGACTACCATCTGCTTCACGGATGACGCGTACATCCAAGAATGGTAGTATTCCTTCTTTCTCTTCTTCTACAGTAATACTGATCCTGTGATGTAAATTGTTTAGGTGATCCGTGAATTCAGCTAGGTTAGTCCTCTCCACCACAGCGAAAATGTCATCGACATAACGCCACCAGTACCGTGGACTAATTCTTGCAGTACTTAAGGCCAGGGATTCGTACCATTCCATAAAAATGTTGGCCACCACTGGGGCTATAGGTGATCCCATCGCCACGCCGTCCAATTGGAGATAGTATGCTCCTTTCCAAATGAAGATTAGACAATTTAATACTAAGATATAAAACGCATTTAACATCTATGCACGATAAGGAAAACTCAAAACAAAACCCTATACCAACACGTCTAATCAGCGCGGTATAGTAGGTCAATTTCCCTCCCGTTGTAGAGGAGGCTCGAGCCCAACAGTGGGACATATATGAGCTGCGATGATGATGTATGTTTGTAAAGCCAAAATACATGATTATTTCTTAATACAGCGAATCTTTATCCTCGTCATGAACCCTTTCTATTTATAGGTATCTTTTTATAATGATCAATCACAAAAAAATGGTTAATATTATGTAATGTGGAAAACCTTCTAGTCGGATGGATAACTAGTCACTTCTCGATGAATTAATTGAGTCTCTCAGTCTTAATAGTGGTAGGACCACGCTATTGATAGTTCTCTGTCTACAACCACGGGCTGGCCCGTCCGGGGTAGTACCATACTGAGCAGAAGATCGACGTCTGAGTAATGGCAATGTACTATTGCGCTTCGTTCGATGAGTGAGAGTGCCGGAAGCCCAACTGGGTGGGTTTGGAGTTTTTATTGGTAAGCAGCGGCCTAGCTATACCCTTGGTACTGCAAAGGTCCGTGGGCGGCAGTAATACTTACCATCAGATATGCTGCTTATTCGTTTGCCACCGTAAGCAATGAAAAAGAAAAGTCTGTCCAGGGTAGTACCACACACTCGTTTTTGATAATAGTTTAATGACCGGCCACTTGTCTGACTTCAATACTCTTTCGGAATATAATTGATGACTAGACATCAGATGGAGACTCCATTTTTTTTTTACTCTTTACATTTTTTTATACATATTTGTTTTTTGCATATATTGCTGCTTCTGCGACTTCATTTTGCGGGCTCGTCAGAATATCAGTGGTGTAGTATCATGTTTACTATACCATAAGCTGATACGTGCACCATATTTTGGCCTCACATATTCGACTCTTTGTCTTTTAACTTAGTATTTATTTCTTTTGTTTGTGTTTATATTGTGTGAGGTTTATAAAATCAAATTTCTTTCTTTCTTTCTTTCTTCTTAAGTTCGACGATCCGTAGTCGTCTCTTACGATACCCAACAGTATTGTAAGGGTTACCAATCCTTATTCGTAGCCGATACCACACAGCAGATTTCTTTCGTTCTCTGTAACTAATTTTATTCTTTTTTTTTGTTACAGAAAAAAATGGACAAGGAGATATTACTGCAATGACATGACATCACCCACCGTTTTATATTATACAGTGATTTAAAAAAAAATACCAGAACTTATATAAATAAGTATAAATGATCACAGGCGTATTGTAGTGATAGTTTTACAAAATGCCCGCGATATTATCCAAGATACGGGAGCAAGCGTCGAGGGTGCAACCTTCGGTGGCTTTAGGAGTAGGAGTTGGAGTGGCGCTGGCGGCGTGTGCTTTATACGGCACCAGGGAAAAGAAACAACCACAGCCGTGCAACAATAATAATAATTATAAGGTTTGTATTATATCCATCATCATATTATATCCATCGGCTGTGTGGTAGCGGCTAAGAATACTACCAACCCTTACTTTGCTCGTGGATGTCGTAAAAGACGACTAAGAGCCTTATAACGACCTGAGCCAACTACATCTGATGCCGTTTAGTCAACAATTACATTCTCAAGGAGGATTAACGTCTGGCAGGCTGCCGGTCATAAAACTATTGCCAATAACTTTTACAATATGTACTATGAAACAAGAGTACATATTGTATCGACCCCAAGTAATTGGGGTAAGAGTAGGAGAATGATGAATGATAATGTATTATATCCATCGACTCTTCACTATCCGCTTTTCCTTATCGCCTTTGGTAGACGAGGAAGCTCTGTAGTAGCGGCCGTTACTGCGAATACTGTTAACCTTTACATTGCATATGAGTGTCTTAAAAGACGGCTAAGATATCGTTTGGTTAATAATTATATTCCCAAGAAGAGTTTATGTCAGGCAGGCGATCGGTCATAAAACTATTACCAATATTATTTGTAATATGTTCGATGAAAGAGGCGTCGTCCACAAGTAATTGAGATAAAAGCAGTTGAATGATGATGATGAGACGAGCAAACAGCTAACTTGATGTTTACTGGTAACTGCTGTCTATAAACCTCTGCAATATCAGGGGCAAAGAAGTTAGTTACCTACCGTAAAGATGTGGAACTTCAGGCTCTTTGGTCACGAAATTAACCGCATTAATAAATCTGCTACTATCCAGACGTAGGTCTATAAGAGTCTAGACTCCAGACGAGTCGGCCTGTTTATGACTACAGGCAGAAAAGTATGAGCAGCATGCCTTTAACACTAGTGAAGTCAGATTTATTTTCAACAGCGTAGCTTCAAACTCTGGCAATAAGTCACGGAGTGAAGCATCTTATCTAGTGGTTCTGTGTTTCCCAGTCTTACTATGTCGTGGATTGTTAATTGTAATATACGAAGTAATATAATATCTCCATTCGTGAAGAAGAATCTTCATGTGGTGTCGGGTTAAGAATACAATATGACACGCGCTCTTACTATCTTGTGGGAGTCGTAAAAATGTCAGAGGTATCACTCATTATCATCGTCATCATTCTCCTACTGTTATCCCAATTACTTGGGGTCGATACAATATGTACTCTTCTTTCATAGTACATATTGTAAAAGTTATTGGAAATAGTTTTATGCCTGGCCGTCTACCAGACGTCAACCCTCCTTGGGAATGTTATTATAAGGCACTTAGTCGTCTTTTACGACATCTCCGAGCAAAGTAAGGGTTGGTAGTATTCGTAGCCGCTACCACACAGCTAGCCAGAGGTATCACTATGAGGTATAATTTACCTAAACCAAGTACAAGGAGCTAAACCTTCCAATAGGCAGTAATGTGAGGTTGATTTTGGTTTTAAAAGGGTTATACATCAGTATTAATTGTCATTTGCATCATCAGTATATTAATTGTCATTTGCATCAGCAAATGACAATTTCTTGTTGCTAATTTCCTGCATCCTCTTGCACTCAACGTTAATGAGAACGCGTAAATACATTTACCATAATATTAGGAAAAGGACTCAATTTAATTGAAAAGGACAGCATAAGACTTATAAGTCCGAAAATCAGTATGTAGTTTTAAACGGAGTCCGGATACAGTTGAAAAAGTTATTGAGGTCAAGAAAAACTAATTAGGAGAAGTATTTTTTTTTAAATTTTGAATTAAAATTAATTTTATATATGTATATAAAATATAATTACATAATATAAATAGCTTGCCTTTTCAAGTCTAATTGAAGAGTGTGTGTGGGCTCTGTAGTTATATATAACTAATCAAATCTCATTAAGTAGTTTAAAAAAGGTATTTACAAGGTAACTAAAATAATTACGAAGTCCGATTCTACTTGGTTTTCAAATAAATGCAAATAAGGCATATAAATGTTAAATATTTTGTATATCTTGGATGTGGATTTAGCCGAGATGGAAGGTACACCACTGATATAGAGCGAAGAGTGAATGCGGGAAATAGAGTGAACTGAGCGTTGGGGCAACTTCTCGGCAACCACCACCTCAGCCAGAAGGCACGTGTAGCAATACATAACGCAGTGCTTGTCCCAACATTACTGTATGGAAGCGAGAGTTGGGTATGCAGAAAAGAGTATGAAAGGTAAATTAATGCGGCGAACGAACGTCTGGTTAAGAAGATATACAATGCGAAAGTGGAAGGATGTAGGTACCGGGGGAGACCGAGACTAACCTACCTAGACCAGATCGGTCATGTACTGAAGGAAGGTGGAGTCAAGAGTCTCCGAAACTGGCGAGCGTGTATGAAGAGAATTATGAATGTTGAGGAAGCGAGTGAAGTATGCAAAGATAGAGTTCTCTGGCACTCTGTTCTCTCTGCCTACCCTGCAAGGGATATGGCGTGATGATATGTATGTATGTATGTATTTACTTCTTGTACGGATGGCGCTTCTAGGAACTGGTCGGCCCATATTTTTTATACTGTATTTAAAAATAAATATGTCTTGATTAGAAGGGCATTACACTGTGGCCAAGACTTATTAAATATGTTTAAATACAAATTTAGTAAAAAGAAGTTACTTAAAAATGACGAGCTCGCTGAGTTTTTTTGTCGAATATTCTCATTTTGCAGTCACGTTCGATTCCAGTGGTAGATTAGATTAATTTCAAACAAAACTGAAGATATGTCATCATCATTATCACATCAGTTTATATTTCTCCCACTGCTGGGCTTAGAGCCTCTTCCACAGTAGGAGGGAAATTGACCTACTATGTCACGCTGATTAGACTGATTAATCATAATCATTCTCCTACTCTTATCCCAATTACATGGGGTCGATACAATATGTATCTACTCTTCTTTCATAGTACATATTGTAAAAGTTATTGGCAATTAATAAATAATTAATTTAGTTTTATGACCGGCCGCCTGCCAGACGTCAACCCTCCTTTTTTTTTTTTTTTGGTGGGCTATGGATGCGTCTCGCCCCGCCAAATCGGTCCGGGGTGACGGAAAAGGCGGCGCGTGACCCCATAGACCCAACGTAAAACCTTCTCTCTTCGCCGTGCGAGCGGACCACCGGTACTCGATTTTAACTTCGGTGGCCCGCCCGGCGGTATACCCTCGCGGGTACCTCTCGTCGACGCCCCGACAGATTTCGCCGTCGGGGCGTCGCCCTCACGCGGTGGCCTCACGTCGGGTGACCGGACAATTCCCCGGTCCGATCACCCGAGGCCTCGGTTAGGGCGGCATCAGGCGCAGGTATTCGCGCCTGCGCCGCCCCGGCCGCTGACGGCGGCCCGGGTCGCGGGAATCCTCCCGGACTCGTTCCGCCGCCTCCTTCTGCGAGAAGACAGCCTCGCAGAAGGCGGCGACCGCGTCCCAGTTCCTGACGCTGTCGACCATCGCCCTCGCGACATCCGGCAGCGTCAGGTCGGCACCGATAACAGCGACGAGGTCACGGCGATGCCGGTCAAAGCCCGGACACACCTCCAGCGTGTGTTGCGCCTTGTTCTCGTCACTGCTGCAATGGTGGCAGAACGAAGTCCACTCCCTATACGCGACCGTGTGCAGGTACAAGCCGAAGCATCCGTGCCCCGACAACACCTGCACCAGCCGAAAGGAGAGGACTCCATGTCGCCGCTCCATCCACTCCATCAGTACGGGCTGGAGAGCCTCGACGGTGACGACACCGTGTCTAGGTCTCTCCAGCCCCGTAGCCCAACGGGCGATGACGTCTCGGCGGGCGTCCTCGCGCCAGGTGGCTATCTCGCTCAGCGATGGGGAGCCACCTTCGTCGCGCAGTGAGGTCACCCGTCGGTAGAGGTCTAGGTCTAGGCTCTAGGTCCCACGGGGTGTCCCGGCCAGTAGGCATGCCGCCTCGGTCGATACCGTGCGGTACCCGCGAATGGCAGACGTCAACCCTCCTTGGGAATGTAATTATTGACCAAACAGTATCAGATGGAGTTGACCCAGGTCGTTATAAGGCTCTTAGTCGTCTTTTACGACATCCAAGAGTAAAGTAAGAGTTGGTAGTATTCGTAGCCGCTACTACACAGCAATTTTTAATATTAGACTGATTAATATAAGATTTTAATTCGAGTATACCTTTTCTTGAATACATGTTATCGGAATATTGTATATTTAGTCGTCTTTTACGACACCCATAGACAAGAAAAGGGGTGAATTTTATTCTAATTTCGTCATTATACGGGCAAAATATGTAAGTGCTCATATATGGATTATATGTAATAATTTGATGTAATATATATAATGCGTATTATTTGTTATAGGTAGCTAAAAATGGTAAACTGCAGACAGTGGAGGAGGAGACGGGTAATGGGGACACGTGCGGGGGTCGATGCGGGGCTGAGCAGTGCGCCCTCTGTCGGGGTGACGCCGACACAGACAACAAACAAAACATTGTGAGTGATCTCAAACTTTAATATCTTAATTTTAAACTGAAATACACATGTTCACTTGATGAAGTTTTACTCTTGTCTTTTCTTACGATTCTTGTCATTAATGCCCTTTCGACAAGGGGGCCGAATTTGTACAAGAAACTATTTGAAACTAGATTCATTGTGTGCATAGACTTCTCATTGTGTGAAAGACTTCACTGTCAATCCACTTGTACAGCGAAAAGGAAGTGGGATTAGAACAGCCCCACTTCTGTTACTGCTTTACTGAGTAGAAATGTACTCCCTCCACTTCATTTAGACTCGATAGAATAAAATATTTAGAACTTTGCGAAGTTGAACTACTATCCCAAGCGAACATTATCAGAATAACAAGTCTCTCATATGTTAATCCAGGAATTTGTCTATCAATTACGCTTGATTGAGTAACAAAGATCCAAAAATCTTCATAAATTTTCACATTTATAAGATTAGTAGTTATTTTTTTCAAATATGTCAAAACTTTTTATGCATTTTATTATGTAGATATTGTATCCAAAAATAATATTTTGATTAACTTAATGGTTCTCCAGGAAGACGCAGACGAAACACAGTCGATTGAGGAGCATGTACCGGGACTCAATCTGGAGTTCCTTCGGCAGTTGATCTCGCTCGTGAAGATCATGGTGCCAGGTGTGAGGAGTCACGAGGTCGCTCTCTTAACTGCGCATACGATATGTTTATTCACGAGGACTTTTATATCTATTTATGTAGCGTCATTAGAAGGATCTATTGGTGAGTTCATATATCTCTACTTATATAAATTACCGAGACTTATCATTTAAATCAGCATTTTAAATAATAAATATATAAGCTGATTTATAATACCCGTGTGGTGACGGAGTAAGAATACAATTCACCATCCCCCTATTTTACCCGTGGGTGATCGTAAGAGACGACAATGGGATATAATTTTAGCGTTAGTAGTACATGGTATTGATCATGCTCACTGAAAGGTCTACTTGCGGTAGCTACGTGGAGCGGGTCTCTCCCTTCCCACCAAGATGGTTGAGGGGAGTGATGGCTGCTCTAGTAGTTAACTCGTGATCGGGTGCCGCTTGTGGGATCTGGTTCAGCCATTGGCTATTTTACATTATATTTGAACTGTTAGGTTCGAAGGGCATCGCACTGGAGCTATTTCTTTCATGTACCATTCTTTATACCATATATATATATATATATATATATATATATATATATATATATATAAATGAAAAGAATAACAATAATAGACAAACCCGCTGAGTTTCTTGCCGGTTCTTCTCAGTAGTGGTCTAGTTCTGATCCGGTGGTAGTTTATTAGATTAAATTAAAATGTTAATACTGACAATATTTAAGTGCCCTCTCAGGGTGTATACATAATAAACGAATTTCAATAAAACGCATATAACATCTATGCAAGAGATAGAAAACTTGAAACAAAACCCTATATCAACACGTCTGACCAGCGTGGTATAGTAAAGTGAATTTCTCTCCCATTACGGAGGAGGCTCGAGCCCAACAGTGGGACATATATGAGCTGAGATGATGATGATAATATTATAATTATATTAAGCAGTATTCTTTACCGCTACCACACAGTATTTCCATTTTTGTTTTTGTGGTGTGGATTTAATTATTCAAGACCAGTATATAAAACCATACATACATACATATCATCACGCCATATCCCTTGCAGGGTAGGCAGAGAGAATAGAGTGCCAGAGAACTCTATCTCTGCATACTTCACTCGCTTCCTCAACATTCATAATTCTCTTCATACACGCTCGCCGGTTTCGGAGACTCTTGACTCCACCTTCCTTCAGTACCTGACCGATCTGGTCTAGGTAGGTTAGTCTCGGTCTCCCTCGGTACCTATATCCTTCCACTTTCGCATTGTATATCTTCTTAACCAGACGTTCGTTCGGCATTCTTTCCACACGTCCGAACCATCGGAGCATTCCCTTTCGCATCTTTACACCAATACTCTCTTTCATACCTACTCGCTCTCTTACGTCGTCGTTACGAATGCGGTCGGTCAGCCTAACTCCACAGATTTTCCGAAGAGATCGCATTTCGACCGCATTAATTTTACTTTCATACTCTTTTCTGCATACCCAACTCTCGCTTCCACACAGTAATGTTGGGACAAGCACTGCGTTATGTATTGCTACACGTGCCTTCTGGCTGAGGTGGTGGCTGCCGAGAAGTTGCCCCAACGCTCCGTTCACTCTATTTCCCGCATTCACTCTTCGCTCTATATCAGTGGTGTACCGTCCATCTCGGCTAAATCCACATCCAAGATATACAAATTCATCCACTTGCTCTAGTACATCATTACCTATTGTTACTCTTACATCTGTTCTGGCTTCATCTCTTTCAAAGACCATTATTTTGGTTTTGCTCACATTCACGCGTAGACCCCTTTTCTTACAATCTTCTGTCATTGTGTCGACTAGGGTCTGCAGCTCAGTCGCTGACTGTGCCAGCAGGACTGCATCATCTGCATAAAGCAGAGCAGTGACCACTGAGTCGCCCATCTGGACTCCCACATTCATATCATTCAACCTTTGGAGACATTTATCCAGATATATGATAAACAGCCTGGCTGACAGAACGCACCCCTGCTTAACGCCGATATTGACGTCAAACCAAGGCGACATTCCATCATCCAGCCGCACACAGGCTCTACAGCCCATGTAACTGGATTGCACAGCCTGCAGCAGTTTACCGTTAATACCATATTCCGGTAAAATGTCCCAAAGTTCCTTTCGTACAACCGTGTCAAATGCTCTCTCCAGATCCACAAAACTGCAGAAAACCCTCTGACCTAGGGCCACAATGTTGCGCAGAGAGAACACTTGATCCATGCATCCCCTTCCACTCTTGAAACCTCCTTGTGTCTCACACAGTAAACCATAGGACACCATCCTCATTCTCCTTTCAATAATTTTACCATACACTTTTGCTGCCAAACTGGTCAAGCTTATGGCTCTGTAATTTGCGCAGTCATAACGTGAACCCTTGTTTTTAAACAAAGGCACGATGACTGCGCTATTCCAGTCCCCGGGAACCATTCCCGAGCTCCAACATAAATTGAGGAGCAACAGGAACGCCTCCCGGACACAGGAGCCACCAAGCTTGATCATCTCGGCAGACACCATATCAATGCCCGCTGCCTTACCATTTTTCAAGCTTCTTATCGCCCATTCAACTTCATCCGTACTGATGCCATCGGAGGACGCCGTCGCCGAATGTTGATCTACTAGACCACATGCGACACCGGCGCCAACCGTAGTATCCGCATACATATCGCCAAAATATTCACTCCATCGGCTTAACACGTCTTGTGTTTGTGTAAGAATGTCTCCACCTTTAGACCTTATTTTATTCATTCTGAAGGCTGACCAACCACCCCGAGATTTCTTCACCTCCCTCCAAAAGAGTTTAGTGTTACTCTCGAAGTTTTTAGTCAGCCTATCTTCTGCACTCATACTTGCTCTATCACGTTTCTCTTTCACTAAGGCCTTGGTGTCATTCTTACATTGCCGATATATTTCTTTCTTCTGTTCAGTCATACTGTCATTCAGATTCAAAGAAGAGACATAGTCCAGCCACGCTTTCTTCTTTTGCTCTACGGAAGCTGTCACTTCCGCATCCCACCATGCATCACCATTTGTGTTTCTATGTTTCTTTGAACTTCCACATACTTCTTTCGCTGTGTCTACCATACTCTCTTTCAATACTCTCCAGCATTCTTCAATGTCCGATTGCGGCTGGCTTGCCATCGTCAGCCGATCTCGGACACCCTCTGCATACTTTTCTCTTACACACTCAAGAAGAGCAACCTTTCAACCTTTATTCTTTCAAGCCCTCCGAAGTGACACGCTCTCGCCAGTGCCTCCACTTTCTGAACAGACCACTAAATCTTGCAATAACGAGATAGTGGTCCGTATCGACTGTGGGGCCCCTGTAGGCTCTTGCGTCCAATATTTTGCTTCGGAGGCGACTGTCTACCAAAATTAAATCTATTATTCTTTTCTGTTCATTCCTTCTCCATGTATACATATGGATGTCCTTATGTTGGAAAAATGTGTTTGACACAATAAGGTTTCTCTCCATACATACATCCGCTATGAGCCTACCTGCGTCGTTCACTCTCTTATCACCAAATGGACCAAGTACGTCCTCATAGTCGGGACGCTTGGTCCCCTCCCATCCGTTCAAATCTCCGCATACAATCACGCGTTCACTGGTTTCTGCCATATCCAGAACTTCCCTAACATTATCCCAAAACTTCTCTAGGTCTGATGCCACCGAGGATCCTACGAGAGCATATGCTACAACCATGAATACCTTGGTGACACCAAGTTTTATACGGACCCAAAGAAGTCTGGGATCATACATTCCGTAATCCTTCACACCTGAGGTCAAGCGAGAGGACAGCAGTACTCCTACCCCCATGCTGGCTCGATCGCTCTGTGGTATAGCAGACCACAGAGCCAGATCGCAGGCGTCGCTGCCCCTTCGCTTGGTCTCTGTTACACAGAGCACGTCTAGCTGTTTGTCCGCCATGACGGATATCAGCTCGTGCAACTTACCTTCCACACAACCTCTTACATTCCACGTGCCCACCCGGCACTCTGCTCTCCTCGACTCGCCTGACTGGGCAAGGCGTGATGGGTGGCGGCCTCCATCGCCGCAACTGCCGAAGTTCGTACCGACGGGGGCGGGTCGGTACGCGTCGCCTCCGGGGGACGCCCTAACCCGCATTGCGGTACGCATTTCGAGCCGGATTAGCAGTCTAATTAGACTGGCAGGGGACGCGAACGAGCACGCTCCGGACTATGCCCCCCAGTATATAAAACCAAGAACATAATAAACCAGTGTATAATATATAATGTAAATTTTTGAAAGATATCGAGCTATGACACATTAATAAGTATTCTGATCTTATTATCTACTACGAAATTTGAATGAAGACGAATTCTTTGTTGCCTTGGCATTTTCTTCGACTTGTTATACGAAATCACTAAACTCACTTAAAAAATTAAATAAAATTATAAATTTAGTGATTTAGTAGAAATAGTATGACATTATTTTTGATGCTTACCGACTTGGAAGGAGTTGAGATGCAGACTGACTGGCTCTCCTTTTTATTACTTTTCTTTTGTCGTGTCTTTTAACGGTTAGCTGCAGATGGCTTTCACAGCTTAGCTTGGACTATGGCAGTGCTGAGGGATCTCAACAGCTAGTGACTTCCTTTCGGATGGGCGCTTTAAATATGGTCATAAGATGTTGTAACAACCCTTACTTTGCTCGTGGATGTCGTAAAAGACGACTAAAAGCCTTATAACGACCGCGGGAAAAGACGACTAAAAGCCTTATAACGGGCCAACTCCATCTGATGCCGTTTGGTCGACAATTACATTTCCAAGGAGGGTTGACGTCTGGCAGGCGGCCGGTCATAAAACTATTGCCAATAACTTTTACAATATTTACTATGAAAGAAGAGTACATATTGTATCGACCCCAAGTAGTAAATAAGTAATTGGGATAAGAGTAGGAGAATGATGTTAGTTGTCATCCTATTTACTTATCCGGGATGGATATAACAGGACGATTAATATGCAATTGAAGCGTAATAACTTATAACTGAAATGTTTTAGTGATAGGATTTTGTGATAATCGTTTAGTCTTTGTTTTCTATTCGAAATTTTTATTTGAGCCTCAGTTTTCTAAATCAAATAACACAATATTTTATACATACATACATATCATCACGCCATATCCCTTGCAGGGTAGGCAGAGAGAACAGAGTGCCAGAGAACTCTATCCTTGCACACTTCACTCGCTTCCTCAACATTCATAATTCTCTTCATACACGCTCGCTGGTTTCGGAGACTCTTGACTCCACCCTCCTTCAGTACGTGACCAATCTGGTCTAGGTAGGTGAGTCTTGGTCTGCTCCGGTACCTACATCCTTCCACTTTCGCATTGTATATCTGAATATGAAAAATCAATATTTTATATTTTCAGTAAAATACATAGTCCAAAAGGATATAAGTCGTTTTGCTGCGATGCTGATGCAATGGTTCGGTATCGCCATCCCGGCTACTTTCATCAACTCCATGATCAGATATCTAGAGTCGAAATTAGCGTTGGCCTTCAGGACACGGCTAGTGAACCATGCATACGAGTTGTACTTCAAAAATCAGACTTATTATAGAGTTGCAAACTTGGACGCTAGGATTGAGAATGCTGATCACAGGTGAGATATTCATATTCATAATAATTTTTACCCTAAATTAACGTAATGAACCTGTACCGGACTGGAACAAGAGTGTTACTGAGAGTATCCGGCAAGAAACGCAACGGGTTAATATATACATAAAATGGTTAACAACATGTGTTAGTAGGTATTAGCTTCAATATGTGTTATTTTGTTTAAAGTAAGAAAATAGTTGATAAAAAAAATATTCGAGGACGTCTGATAAAATATTCTGGAACTGGCACGACCGTAAAAATTAATGTATCAAAATATTTCTTTTTTTAAAAGCTTCATAATTGCAACGCGTTGTTTTCTTTCGAAAATGGCTTGGTAATATTTTGTCGTTTAATTGCAATTAATAAAAAAGTAAACTGCTTAATTATTAAGGTATGTATACCTTATAAAAATTGGATTCGTTTACATTTTTTTGTTTGTCCATTCGGACAGGCAAAGGGAACAAATCCCATACAGACTATTGTAAACGAACAACTGTTTAGCACTACATCGAGAATGGCACCAAATTTCAAAAGTATTCTTTTTTCTTTCATTTTCATTTATGGCATTGATTTTTAATGATAAATAATACAAAATTATGAGGCGTGCACTTTTGGATTTTCCAAATTATATTTTTGTTATACTCACAGATTGACAGAAGACGTCTCCGTGTTCACACAGTCCGTGGCACATCTGTACAGTTCGCTGACGAAGCCACTGTTCGACCTGCTCCTTATAGTTTTAACCCTCGCTACTTACTCGAACAAGATGAAAGGCAACATATTCATTGGTGAGTAAAACTAAAAGCATATTTTAGTAGAGCTACACCGTTGACAGTTTTCTGTATACAGTCGCTGAACTCTCGCTGAGAGTCGACGTCTGAGTAATGGCAATGTGCTGCTGTGCAGGGTTTTGGTTGATGGGTAGAGGCTTAGCTGTGCCGCTGGTATTGCAAGGCTTCATTGGCGGCAGTAACTTATACCACCACGTGTGCTGCTTGCTCGTTTGCCACCATAGGCAATAAAAAAAAAAAAAAACTATTTCTTTACAGTTAACAGTTTATTAGGTACTAACCCGCCCTCGCTTCGCTACGGTTACGTCAGTTCAGTTGTGTAGTTTACTTTCGTGACATAGAATTCCTTTCGGAGAAGGAATTTCTTAAAATCCCACTTCATCTGACCTTTACAGAGCAGAAAAAAATCCCACACCAAACTCCATTTCTGTAGGGGCAGTATTGAAAAATGTGGATTTTTTGGGTTAACAACTACGCAATGCTCTTTAGGGGTGGAATTTTTAAAAGGCCGTTCTTATTTCACCTTTGTATCGTAATACAAATATGCCTACCGAAATTCAAGACTGCTCAAGCTATAATTAAAGCATGTGATTTTTACACCCAGCAGTCCTCTTTGCGGGTGAAGTTTCGTAAAATCCGTTCTTAGCTGACGTCTAATCGATGAAAGGAATATTCCTACCAAATTTAAAGTCTGTAGGCCTTATAGTTCCAGAGATATCGTGATGAGTAAATACATAGGTGGAAATCTCTTATATGTATATAGATTAACTGTGCCAGCGTCTTTGCTTGCGTGATTCAATGTTATTGTTCTGTTTATACATCCACATTGTACTGTGACATTAATAATATCAACATTAAGAACATTCACAATACATCAATAACAATTTTTGTTATCTCCGCTGTTGTTATAACAACGGCTACAACGCAGTACGTTTATTTAGCGAGCTCATCTCCGCTTATGTTTATAGATACTGTTAATGTTCCTTGTTGTTACGGCATCGATTTAACCAAATATTATGAATTACTGAAATATAGCATTTAATATGCTTAATTATTTATAAAAAAACCCGATTACGAAGCGAAAAATGAAGTCACAAGCGGGATTCGAACCCGCACCTATTGGGAGTCCGGCCCAATCGTGCTGCCACTTACACCACCGTGAACTATTGTAGGACAGCCAAAATAAAAAAAGTGTAATCGGGTTTTTATAAATAATTAAGCATATTAAATGCAAAATTTCAGTAATTTGAATAACAAGGTTGTGTCATCGTTTAATACAATTCTAACTGCAAAGTTTGAAGTATTAAGTCTATAACAATGTGTAAACATTGTCCGGTAGATGGCGCGCGTCACCTTAAAGACGTAAATATGATACGAAGCGAGATTTGGCTGTCCTACAATAGTTCACGGTGGTGTAAGTGGCAGCACAATTGGGCCGGACTTCCAATAGTTGCGGGTTCGAATCCCGCTTGACATCATTTTTCGCTTCGTAATCGGGTTTTTATAAATATTATGAAGTTCTTATCAAGAACTTACAGAAGAATTCTGACTAAGTATTTAATGTTTCCAGGTCCCGGCTTTGCAACTCTAGTGATATTCGTAACTGGACAGTTGTTAAGGATGTTGAGTCCAAGGTTCGGCGCCCTGGCCGGTGAGGAAGCTCGTATGAAGGCGAATCTTAGGCACGTGCATTCACGTCTCATTGCCCATGCTGAGGAGGTCGCTTTCTATGGTGGACACAAAGTAAGTAAAATATTTCTGGTGACGTTTAAAAACGATTATTAAGGGCAATTATATATTGCCAATTTTACATTTTGGCAATTATTATTTTTGATAGTGGTAGGACCACGCTGATGGAGTTTTCTGTCTACAGCCGCGGGTCGGTCCGTCCGGGATAGTACCACACTCTCGCAGAAGATCAACGTCTGAGTAAGGGCAATGTACTATTGCGCTTCGTTGGATGAGCGAGAGAGCCGGAGGCCCAACTGGTTGGGTTTGGGGATTTTATTGGTAGGCAGCGGCCTAAGCTATACCCTTGGTATTGCAAAGGTCCATGGCCGGCAGTAACACTTACCATCAGGTGTGCTGCTTGATCGTTTGCCACCAAAGGCAATAAAAAAAAATCGATTATCTACTACCGTGTCGGTACCAGCAGACTCGTCATTTCTTAACTTAGTTATAATATAAAAAATTCTTTATGAGCTAAAATGATTATCACACGTGGGATACAAATCCACATCTATTGTAAATCCGTTCCAATCTTCTTACCACTTAGACAAATGTGAGCTGTCGTATGACGTGTGCCATCTACCGGACAACGATTACACATCGTACCGATTTAATACTATCTAACGTTTGAGTTAAAATTGTATTAAACGATCATCATCTCAGCTTGTATATGTCCCACTGTTGGGCTCGAGCCTCCTCCGAAATGGGAGGGAAATTGACCTATTACATCACGCTGGTCAGAGGTATTGTTACAGGGTTTTGTTTCGAGTTTTCCTTTTCTTATATAGATATTATAAGCGTTATATATCCCTTAGTCGTTTCTTACGATCGCCCACGGGTAAGATAGGGGGTGATGAATTGTATTATTACTCCTTCGCTACACGGCAAGTACGTACGGTATTAATTTCAGTGTGATGCCATGATATAATTCTCAAATGTAGTACAAAAGATTATGATTGGATCTCAAAAGCGCAAACATGAGATAATTGCTAGAGCAGCCATCATCCTCCTCAACTACTGTAAAGAGAAGTAAGAGTAGGGACATAAGTTGATAGATAGAAGTATAGATCATAAAACTGTTCTGTTAAACGAATATGTTTTCAGGTGGAGCTCGGTCAGCTTCAGTTCGCTTACAAGGAGCTGGTGACTCAGATGACGTCGGTGTTCAACAAGAAGCTGTGGTATGTTATGCTCGAGCAGTTCTGCATGAAGTACGTGTGGTCCGGCACTGGGATGGTCATGTTGGCGCTGCCTATACTCACCGGCACCAGGGATAATGGTATGACAATGTTATACATTACGTATATTTATATTTTATTTGTGTGCTAGCGGCTACGAATACTACCAACCCTTACTTTGTTCGTGGATGTCGTAAAAGCCGACTAAGAGCCATATGACGACCTGGGTCAACTCCATCTGATGCCATTTGGTCAACAATTACATTCCCAAGGAGGGTTGACGTCTGGCAGGCGGCCGGTCATAAAATTATTGCCAATAACTTTTACAATATGTGCTATGAAAGAAGAGTACATATTGTATCGACTCCAAGCAATTGGGATAAGAGTAGGAGAATGATGATATTTATATTTTATTTAAGACAACTGAGCAAGCAGCGCACCTGATGGTAAGTATACTGTTGCTCATGGATCTTTGCAATACCAGAGGCATAGCTAGGCCACTGTTTGTCGTGAAGGAAGTGCTCCTTTTAAAGATGGACATGTCATAAAGCTCGTGAAACACAGCAGGTATTTCACTGCAGATCTTGTAGTTTTCATTTTTCCTTCTCTGGTATAGATGTGATACGCATATTGTTTAATGATTTCTGATGTTTACGCGTAGTATTACACATTTGAAATAAAACTATATTTACGGATTCTATCGAGTTTGTAGTTGATTTTGAATTTACCGACGTTTCGAACATTTTACAGCGTTCATAATCATGCGAGGGCAGAGGTGTCTCACGTCCAACAAGTCATCGTTATTACAGAGATTTATATCTACCCGCTACCCGCAGTATCAGTTATTAAATTTTAACCCATATTTTTGATACAAATTCATTGCCATTTCATTGAGAAAAGAGAAATAAATATTCTATACAAAAAATAATACTAATAAATTTAAAATCAAACACGATAGAATCCATGAACTTATTTTTATTTATTGCAAACGCATGTTATTTCATACAGAAAAACTGTTCCTAACTCTGACAGTTATAAACTATGAAACCGTCGTACCGACATTGGTTCCTTTTTTTTTCATCCTAAATAAAGAAAGAAAGAATTTTTTTCTTCTTTCTTCTTTCATCCGAAATTTTTTTTTTTCATCCGAATCAATTTTTTTCTAGCCTATCATTACAAGTACGACTAGTACGGTTACCTGTCTTTGTTTTCGGGAGCGGTCACCCTCCACCCTGTATATTATATATTTGTAAATTAATAGGCTAATGATTGCATATGGCACCTCGAAATTTGAAAAACAATTAAAGTTTTATTTTTATGAATGTTACGTTAATTGAGTACCCCCTACTATGTTCTACCTAACGGCCACCTAGGGTTGGCAATTAGGTAGGACCTAACTCTCGTTAGACGTGTATCGCAATGATATGATATTGTTCGCAGCCACAAGTATAAGCGACAGGACGGAGTTTATGACAACATCCCGTAAGCTTCTCAATTCGGCCGCTGACGCTATTGAGAGGCTCATGTCCAGTTATAAGGTAAGATTTTCTAACTTTTCCTGCCATGTTATATCCTCACTTCAGTTAGTCTCTTTCCATAAGACTTAAGACACCCACGGACAAGATTGGGTGATTCGTATTCTTAAAACGAAACGGGAAAGCTATAACTAAAATATACCCTATATGTATGTCATTTTCATTGAATACTACTTCTAAAGTATACCCATATGTATCCACCAGAGAAGTCAACCGCATGATGGCAACGTTGCTATTTATTGTTTTGGAAATTCTTGCAACACTGCTGCATTAATAGCGTTAGGACCACGCTGTTGACAAGTTTTCTGTCTACAGCCGCGGGCCGGTCCGTCCGGGGTAGTACCACACTGAGCAGAACATCAACCCTTGAGCAGTGGCAATGTGTTGCTGTGCTTTGTTCGGTGAGCGAAAGAGCCGGTAGCCCAATAGTCTGGGTGGGTTTGGGATTCTTGGTAGGCGGCGGTCTAGCTATACCTCTGGTATTGCAAAAGTCCGTGGGTGGCAGTAGTATTTACCATCAGGTGTGCTGCTTGCTCGTTTGCCACCAAGAGCAATAAAAAAAAAACCACTTTTTTATTATTTTAATAAGGATATTTTTTTATATACGAAATCGTCATTGTCTCAGCTCATACAAGTCCCACTGCACCACAATGGAAGGGAAATAGCTCTACTATGGTATAGCTGGTCAAACGGGTTGGTAGAGTATTATTTCGAACTTTCCTTGTCTTGTACAAATGTATATATAATTTCCCTTTGTCGTCTTTTACGCCAACTTCGGTAAAGTGGTGAACTATATTCTTACTTCGTCACCACACGAAAAACGGAGTGATCACAATATACTCATTCTTTATTACTCTTATTACTGTAGACTGCAATGTACTCATTCCCTATTTTCATTTATTATGCATAAGCCCCATAGCCCCATAGGAGTACTTACATAATGTTAATTTTACACTTGGTCTGAAATCAATCCAATAATCTACCAGATCGGATTGCGACCACAATCTAAATATATCTGGAAAGAAACTCAACGGGCTTTTTATTATTTAAATTACTTCTTTTAAATGAAATTATATGTTTATTACAAATTTAGCAAATATTATATTTAATGTGATTGCCCTTGACTAGGTAAAAATATTTTAATTCAAAATGTAATACAAAAAAAAAGAAAAAAGAAAGCATATATGGTTGAACCCACAAGCGGCAATATTTCACGAGTTATTACTATATTTATTTATTACTCTTCATGTATACAAGTACATTGGTGTACTTAATGCCAGAGGCATTCTCTACCAGTCAACCGCAGGTGACGCAGAGATAGTAGAAAGTAGGTGCATGTGCTGAAAAACTAATATGAAAAAAAAAATTGTAAATGATACATTATGAAAACGTAGACAGATACATAATTACATACGGATATACATAATTATACTAAAGTTACATAAACATAGTTATATTCAATACACATATATATTCAATAATTTATATTATAAATTATTGAAATATATGTTATAAATTATTGAACCCACAAGCGGCAATTTTTACGAGTTATTACTATATATTGTTACCATAAAATTCATTTCTTCACTTATCAATACCAAGTATCATCATCATCATTCAGCCTTTTGTCATCCACTGCTGGACGTAGACCACCTTCATATTCGCCACACAGTGCGGTGCTGTGCCGCCCGCCTCCAACGTATAACAAGTATATAACGATGGTGTTCTATGGTGTGTTACAGGAGATAGTTACGTTAGCCGGTTACGCGACCCGGGTGTCAGACATGCTGGTTGTGTTCGGCGAGGTGGCGCGCGGTCAATGTGTACGAGCCGTACACGTAACACCGCCCGCACACGCAGCGTTCCGCGTCACATTCCGCGATAACCGACCAGTGCACGAAGGTAATATTTATTTTTGAAGTTATACTTCTTTAAAAGCAGGGGTGCATTCTGTCAGCCAGGCTGTTTATCATATATCTGGATAAATGTCTCCAAAGGTTGAACGATATGAATGTGGGAGTCCAGATGGGCGACTCAGTGGTCACTGCTCTGCTTTATGCAGATGATGCAGTCCTGCTGGCACAGTCAGCGATTGACCTGCAGACCCTAGTCGACACAATGACAGAAGGTTGTAAGAAAAGGGGTCTACGCGTGAATGTGAGCAAAACCAAAATAATGGTCTTTGAAAGAGATAAAACCAGAACAGATGTAAGAGTAACAATAGGTAATGTACTATTGTTACTCTTACATCTGTTCTGGTTTTATCTCTTTCGACAAGAAACAATAGGTAGAAGAGTAACAATAGGTAATGTACTAGAGCAAGTGGATGAATTTGTATATCTTGGAAGTGGATTTAGCCGAGATGGAAGGTACACCACTGATATAGAGCGAAGAGTGAATGCGGGAAATAGAGTGAACGGAGCGTTGGGGCAACTTCTCGGCAGCCACCACCTCAGCCAGAAGGCACGTGTAGCAATACATAACGCAGTGCTTGTCCCAACATTACTGTATGGAAGCGAGAGTTGGGTATGCAGAAAAGAGTATGATAGTAAAATTAATGCGGTCGAAATGCGATCTCTGCGGAAAATCTGTGGAGTTAGGCTGACCGACCGCATTCGTAACGACGACGTAAGAGAGCGAGTAGGTATGAAAGAGAGTATTGGTGTAAAGATGCGAAAGGGAATGCTCCGATGGTTCGGACATGTGGAAAGAATGCCGAACGAACGCCTGGTTAAGAAGATATACAATGCGAAAGTGGAAGGATGTAGGTACCGAGGGAGACCGAGACTAACCTACCTAGACCAGATCGGTCATGTACTGAAGGAAGGTGGAGTCAAGAGTCTCCGAAACCGGCGAGCGTGTATGAAGAGAATTATGAATGTTGAGGAAGCGAGTGAAGTATGCAGAGATAGAGTTCTCTGGCACTCTGTTCTCTCTGCCTACCCTGCAAGGGATATGGCGTGATGATATGTATGTACTTCTTTAGGCGCGTTATGAAAAAAATATGAGAGTGAAATTTTAAGATGCGTGCGCATCGCTGTAACACAAAAGTAAGTTCATTAAGTCTCGAAAAAAACTACCAACAAAATAGAACCTCTTTTTAGTCTTTTATCTTTTTTTTAGACTGGTATCTTGCACTAAGGGAATTATCCCTGTTGTAAGGGGAACTTTACAAACATGCCATTAACGCAGACATATTACACCCAGACTCAGAACAACACTTTATGGATCGCACAAAGTGATGTGAGCATAGGAATCGAACCGACGGCACTGGCACGAAAGCGTTGTGGTTATCGTGTGTAGTGTGTGTGTGTAGTGGTGGTGGCGTATAGGTATATCTGTGCAATCATTTTTAATAAATAAAAGTTGCATCTTTAAAAAAAGTTTTAATTAATAAAAGTTGCCCGTTCTACCATCTGTCTTAATGATACATACTGTCTAATCTTAATTAATTCTTTTTATTTCATCGTTTATCTTATATCAACCTGGGCCAACGCCGAGTTTTTTTTGTTCACGTTGTGGAAATGCATTTGCGCACTATTCCCCGCCGGTGACAGACGGGGGGGTGTGTGGAACTCGCCGGCCGACTTCTCAACCGAAATACCCATTAAAACCACAGCGGTCCCTTCCGCGCTTTTATGGGGTGCCGGCGAGATCGTCTATTGACATTCTATCTCCGACAGGCGCCTAATGCCTAATGCAGTTTGGTCAACAATTAGATTACCAATGAGGGTTGACGACAGACAGGCGGCCGGTCATAAAACTATTGCCAATAATATTTTCAATATGTAGGAAGAGGAATACATTTTACGTCGACCCCAAGTAATTGTGATAAGAGCAGGAAAATAATGACTGTCTAATTTTTTTCAGGAAAAATAATTTATACAAATGACCTGTCAATTCGGTTGCGTGGAGTCCCTATCGTGACTCCAGCGTGTGACGTGGTAGCGGGAGGAGTGACACTGGACATAGAGCCAGGCACCCATTTACTCATCGTGGGACCCAATGGCTGCGGCAAGTCCAGGTAAACCATTATTATCTTATTGCAGGCAATTGCTCTTTTATTTCATCATTTCTGATGAACTGACATACGCAATCATAATTCAACAGAACTTTTGGGATCTTTTAACTGGCAGAATTAGTGAGCTTGAGAATTTCTGCCCTGTTCTAGCAGAATTAGTGAGCCTGAGAATTTCCTTCCTCTTCTTGTAGAATTAGTGAGTTTGAGAATTTCCTTCCTCTTCTGGCAGAATTAGTGAGCTTGAGAATTTCCTTCCTCTTCTGGCAGAATTAGTCAGCTTGAGAATTTCCTTCCTCTTCTGGCAGAATTAGTCAGCTTGAGAATTTCCTTCCTCTTCTGGCAGAATTAGTGAGCTTGAGAATTTCCTTTCTCTTGTGACAGAATTAGTGAGCTTGAGAATTTCCCTCCTCTTCTAGCAGAATTAGTGAGCTTGAGAATTTCCTTCCTCTTCTGCCAGAATTAGTGAGCTTGAGGATATCCTTCCTCTTCCGGCAGAGTTAGGGAGCTTGAGAATTGCTTTCCTCTTCTGACAGAATTAGTGAGCTTGAGAATTTCCTTTCTCTTCTTGCAGAATTAGTGAGCTTGAGAATCTCCGTCCTGTTGTGGCAGAATTAGAGGTCTTAAGCACTTGTCCCGTCTCCTGGCAGAATTTGAATGCTTTAGAACTTGTCTTCGAGTAGAATTAGGAGCTTTAATATCTGTTGCCTTATAAATTTACGAAGCTTTAGTGCCTATCTCCAAACAGTCTCTTGGCCAAATTAGAAGACATTTCTCTTCCAAATTAGGAGCCTTGAACATTTGTCTCGTCTCCTGGCAGAATTAGGGCGCTTTGGCACTTCTCTCTTGATCCAACTAACATGCTCTAACATCTGTCTTCTGGTTCAAGCAGGAGATTTTAATGCGAATCTACTTAGAGATCTAGGGGCTTTAGCATCTATCCCGTCGTCATCTCATATTTTGGTCTTCAACATGAAAATACCTTAAAGAAAGTAAATATAATTAACGTACTTTATTCTTTTCTTTTTTCAGTTTATTCCGCATAGTGTCTGGTCTGTGGCCAGTTTTCAGTGGTGAGCTCCACGTGCCGCGGCCGTGCGCGTGCGCTTACTGCGCCGACGAGACCAATCTCGCAGACACCATCGGCTACTGTACCTCGCGACCCATCATGTTCTATATACCGCAGAGGTAATACTTGTATTCATCAATATATGTTTTCTGTTTTCACTCTAATATACATCCTAGCTTATTATAATGATTGATGACTACACAGATGTTAATGGGGCGTCCATTACTTACGTGATCGAGCCGAAACCTTACAAAATCTCACTTGGTTGTCTTGGCGAATATCACGTAATTTTTTTTAACAGAAAATGGTGTAAATTTGCTTGAAAGTTAAGTTAAATGAAGGTAAAATACCTTTATACCCAAGTATTGAAAAATCTTACGTGAGATTATGGAAGGGGAGAGAGGATCGAGAAAAAATTTACGACATCTCGCCAAGCGGGGAGGGGGGTTTCTCATGTAATTAATGGACGCCTAGTGGTTGTCGTAGGTTCGATTCTAACTCAGAACAATACTATGTGTATCATTGTTAATCAATATACTATACACCTCAAGAATAGAAGGAATACGGATTAGGATCCAGGTGGAATAGAATATAAGAATACTTCTTATTCTTATACGATGAGTATCCTCCATGGATGTGGTCGCGCCCCTACAAATCGATCCGAGGCGATGGAAGAGGCGGCGCGCAATCCAATAGACCCACCCTGCGAACACCTCTCTTCGCCGTGCGAGCGGGCCACCGGTACCCGATCTTTGTCATCGGTGGTCCGCCCGGCGCACTGTGGGACCGATCGGTATATTTCATCTCAAAAATCGATAACTTTGTTGTTTTGTGATGTTTCCCCTTGAATTTTTTTTATGTATTAATGAATATATAGGCAATAAAATAAATTAAACATCATTATTTTAAAAGTTATATAATTTTCATAAAAAAATGACAAAGATAACGATATACGAAATTACATACAAAAAATTATACAGTTATAATAAAATGACAATAAAAGTAACACTTTTACTTAAAATAAGTTTAAGACTTAATTATTATTATCAAACAAACATGCTAAAAAATGACACCATAAAAAAAATTGCGATCCTATTCATAACCTTCTATTTCCAATAATTCTTTAGCTTCGTCAAACAATTCTTTGGATATTACAAAACTGGGTTTATTTAATAGTTTATATCTAGTGATATATAAGGATCAGATGTATATAACAAAATATGCAGAACGTCCTCGTTTGTTGCTGATCTGGAACACTTCCTAGCGTGATGTAACCTATATTTTTTGTAATCTTTATTCCTGGCTTCCTGAGCATCTTCGGATAATTGTCCTATAGGCAGAACTGCATAATGCTCTATTATTTTAGCACCATGTATAAGTACTTTATGGACCGAAGATGGCATGTAATACTAGTTATATTTGCTTACGTATAATTGCGCGGTTATCAATGTATACTGACCAAATTTTTCTGCGTTTATAGGGAATCCCGATGACATGGTTTGAAGAATTACATAAAATCTCTTAATTAATTCTCCATCAATTCCAGTTATCCCTGCAGAGCATTCGTAATTTTGGAAAAATCGCCTTGCTGTATTTCCGTCATTGCTATTACCGGAACCTTGACGTGGTTTATCAATGTGCAAACCAAGCACTTCTCGGTAACGTTTTTGGACATATTTTTTCTTGTCTTCTTTAAGTTGCTTGTTTTCTGGAGTTGTTGCTGACCACTTCTCAAAACCCAAATTATAAGAAATATGGAGGATCGTCTCCATAAATCTTATCCATGCATGTAGTGTCGATAATCCGTATTTAAATGCATCTTCATTTTCAACTCTTGATGTAACTTTTAAAAGATCGTTCATTTGTCTGGGAGTTGCTCCTCAAACAGTGCAGGTAGCACTGGATGATGTGTTCGTTAACACTTGAGCAACTTTCCCATCAATCATTGTCATAAACAGTTCATGTTTAACCTCGATGACTTTGTCGTCTATAGACACAAGAGTTGAAATCAATTGATTAATTTTGGCTTCAATTTCACTGACAACCGCTGTAGTTTTTTCGGGTGTTTCTTTTGCAAATTCTAATGAAATTGGTCTGCAATATCTAACAGATGAGCAAGTAGGATTCTGCCATATAACTGTAGACGTTTCTTCGTCTACTAGTCGCAGTGGTACAAGGGACACTATAAACAAATTAGCATCCGATATTTGTTCGTTTTCTTCCGGTAGAATTTGTTTATACTCACTTTGCCCGGAAGATCCATCACACCCCCATTTAGTGAACAGCTTGAGACGATTGTAGTTTGTCGAACCTGACTTTATCTTTATAATACGGCAGACTGTATGGTCTAAGAGATCTTGCAGATTAATTTTAGATGCAGGCGGATAGCAAGCCTTTTTTGCTTCACTTAGTATTTGATACGAAGGTAAAACAGAACTTAAATTTTTATCAACGAGCCTTTTTCTTAGGTACCCATATTGGGCTTTCGTTAAATCCGTTTCAATACACATGCTCAATGCCTCTTCTTTTGTAAAAGAAAGTGCACTATCTGGACTGATTATGGTTTGTAGAATTGCTTTCTTCTCGTCGTTTTCCTTGTTTCTGATAATAGACACAATTGACGCTTCGTCATTTTCACCCATAGATCGTAAACCTTGCACATAAGCGTTACGGACATGTCCCATTCCATACTCCTGGAGCAGTTCCATATTTTTTCGTTTTTTTGTGTTTTCCGAACACTCGTCGTATGGTTTTGTTGGTCTACCACGATCACCAGAAGTATTCAAGCCAGATATTTCAGAGGTTGAGGTACTGCAAGAATTCAATGGTACTTTAAATTCACCGTTTAACCAATTTGAGTATAGACTCTCGAACCTGTCTGGCTTTCTTTGAGCTTTCGTCCATTTCTGGTTGCAACTTGATGTTAAATTTTTTTGAATACTTTCTATTACAGTGATAACGTCAGTTTCCGACAGTTGAAAGTTGTTCAACAAATATTGTCTAAGGTCTGAAGTACTCTTCCCTCTTATTATTTGATCACAAAGATCGCGTCGAACACAAACGAATTCACTCATGTTTTTTTTCTGTTAATTGTTATCGAAAAGAAGTATCTGAATACTTTGATGAATAGTATGCTGAAAACACGCGTATATAAAGGACCAATATTTTGGTGCCTTGTGCAAAAACCGCAGGGTAATTGATTGTGATAGTTGTCATCGAAATAGTGTAATCAGTAGATACTGGTTGTAATAAATTACCGCAACAGATAAATAGAACTTCCGCAACAATATAGTTTATCATACTTGTGGTTTATTACCGCTATCGAAAGTACCAAGTGAATATTCTTGTAGTCTATTTATTTGTTAATGTATGCTTCTATCATAGAAATGAAAAAAAAAAGACAAGTTAGACATCAAATATAATATATCACAGTAAAAAAGAAGAACCGAACATAAGTTTCGAGATTTTTTTTTGCCCCCGATTGACATATTGCCTTGAAATCACCATTCGCGCAAAAAACGCGCAATTTTTTTTCCTCGTATTACTGAATAGGTAAGGTCTCAAATAGAGTGATTAACTTGACACCGGCAGCTTTCGGCAACATAGAAAAGTCCAATTGAAATAAACAAAATCGAAATTTTCTTTACTTTACTAAAAAAAATAAAAAAAAATATATATCATTATTTTTTTTTTACAAAACTGAACGTGGATACAAAGTGTACATTCTGATCTATCTAATGATGTATTACACTAATATGTTTCCATGGAAAACATCCGAATAATTTTGTGTTGAACTTCCTTAACGGTAATTTAATTGGCATGAAAATATTTATGCTCAATGTTTGAGGTTCATTTTATAAACATGAAACTAAATTATTTAATTTTTTTTGGAATTAATTCGAAAGTTGCATCCTTTGAGGGTATAAAACTATAAAAGGATCTATGGATTTACGACTTTTGTCAAAACCATTTATGAGATGGCAAATACTGTTTGGGCCCATAGTGCGGCGGTTTACCCTCACGGGTTCCTCTCGTGTCGATCATTTAAAACCCTAAGATATATTTAAAGTTATTTATATGAACTTTATAATGAGAAGAAACTAATTTTCTTCCAGGCCGTACATGTCAATGGGTTCTTTAATCGACCAAGTGACGTATCCATCACGCGTTAAAGAAGGTGACTTGGCAGCGGAGCGACGCGCCCTGCACATCTTGAAGACCGTCAGACTGGACCAGTGCGCGGCCAGGCACGGGGGACTCAGGGCGGACAGAGATTGGAGGGCCACGTTATCTGGTGGCGAGAAACAGAGAATGGCGATGGCTAGAATGTTCTATCATAGGTAAATTGTAATAGTGATTTTTGAAGTGAAAATTTCTTTAGCGGCATTATGCAGTTTTTGAGATGTAAAAAATTATGATGATACGTGACCTGATCAAAAATTCGTAAGATGGAGGGAGAGTAGACCGTTGGAGAAGAAAGATGTCGTCTTTACAAGGCAACCCGTCCCTCTGTTTCTTTAATAAATTTCAACTTGCAACTGTATCGTTGTACCTACAACGAAAATAGTTAGTTGGATTAGAAATAAAACTACTTTTACGGATTCTATCGCGTTTGTATTTGATTTTTAATTTCCCGACGTTTCCGACACTTTACAGTGATCATGGTCACGGGAGGACTGAGGTGTCTTACGTCCAATATGTCATTGTTATTACAGAAATTTATTTATATCTACCCTATAAGATATTAAATTTTGACCCACAAATTCATTGCCAGTAGAAAAAGAGAATGATTCTATATATAAAATTTATGTTGTTTATGATTTGTTATTATTAAAGTATTTAATTTATGATAATTATTATTGTGGCAATTTTACAATTTTACAAAACTAACAAAACTATTCAGCTACCACCGGATCGGCACGCGGCCACACTGAGAAAGATCCGGCGAGAAAATTCAGGCGACATGATACTAATTTTATTATTGATTTTTTTTTTCCGGTGGTAGCTGAATATTATTGTTAGTTTTGTAAAATTGCCACAATAATAATTATCATAAATTAAATACTTTAATAATAACAAATCATAAACAACATAAATTTTATATATAAAATCATTCTCTTTTTCTACTGGCAATGAATTTGTATTAATTTTATATAAAAATGTGGGTCAAAATTTAATATCTTATAGGGTAGATATAAATAAATTTCTGTAATAACAATGACATATTGGACGTAAGACACCTCAGTCCTCCCGTGACCATGATCACTGTAAAGTGTTCAAAACGTCGGGAAATTATAAATCAAATACAAACGCGATAGAATCCGTAAAAGTAGTTTTATTTCAAATGTGTAATACTCGCGTAAACATTAGAAGTCATTAGTTATTTGGATCTGAATTATGAGATCTGCGATCGAGTTCCGGTTGAGCCAAAATTCATTGGCTCATCATTTTTGCCCTTTTTCATTGCCCACTATGACCTTTTATTTCAGTTATAAGTCAAATTTTAACTTCTTCTTACGTTTTTCTTTTTTAATGGAGATGAACGTGACAGGAAAGTATTTATTGTGACAAAGTCAAGGTTAGGGGGAAAAAAACGATAAAGTCAGTTTACGGGCGCTTATAATTTTACGTGAAACGTCATAAGAAAACATTGATGGAAAATTTCATTCTTTTATTAATTGAATAAACACAAACAATGGAAGCCACATTAAGTTTTCACTTCACTTTAAAAACAGTTGACAAAACCGTTGACGTCGAATTCTTAAAATGCAAGAACGCTTAGCCCGATCATGCCTCTCCGATCCGATCGTTTGTTCCGCGCTCTCGCTTGCACGCTCGGCTCAGGCGGCACGTGACACTTTTTCGTGCGTGCAGCCGGCGCTTATCGATTTATAAGACGTTATCAAATGAATAAAACCACGCATTGGTACACTGGTACCGATCACTGATCACTGGTAAAGATCCTTCACACTGGTGAAGGATCTTTAATAGAGAGTAGATATAACATAATTGGATCGGGATTTCTGTGTATTCATACATACATACATACACATACATATCATCACGCCATGTCCCTTGCAGGGTAGGCAGAGAGAACAGAGTGCCAGAGAACTCTATCTTTGCATACTTCATTCGCTTCCTCAACATTCATAATTCTCTTCATACACGCTCACCGATTTCGGAGACTCTTGACTCCACCTTCCTTCAGTACATGACCGATATGTTCTAGGTAGGTCAGTCTCGGTCTCCCCCGGTACCTATATCCTTCCACTTTCGCATTGTATATCTTCTTAACCAGACGTTCGTTCGGCATTCTTTCCACATGTCTGAACCATCGGAGCATAAATCTGTGTAATCTGTGTATCCCTTCCCAAATAGTCGAGCTTATGACGAGTATTCTTCAAAGAGTCTCTCCGATTGTCAATTTATACCAAAACGAAACGACTTTCACACAATATTGTACTTCAGCAAGTGTTAAAATTGAGTTTATGATATTTGCAGACCAGTATACGCGCTGTTGGACGAGTGTACTAGCGCCGTGTCAATGGAGACTGAGGTGGTGATGTACGAGGAGGCCGTCAAGGAGGGCATTACACTGCTGTCCATCACTCACAGGCCAAGCGTGTGGTGGGTACATACTAACTACTAACGATAACAACATATAGAGTATCGCAATGGGGTTAATAAAAAAATAAAAAGGTCGTTCACCCGTAGCAGTCTTAAAAATCTGACTTATGGTCTCACCAGAAGAGTGAGTACTATCTCTACCCTGCGAAACGTATAACATCTCATTGCATTCACCAACCCACTTGATGCGTGGTGATTACGAAACTATCAACTTATAATGAGAAATTATGAGGTCTATGTCTAACAAGGGTCAGAAAAACGTCGAATGATGATGATGTCATCATCATCTCAGTTCGTATACGTCCCACTGTTGGGCTCGGGCCTCCTCCGTAATGGGAGGGAAATTAACCTACTATACCGCGCTGGTCAGACGTGTTGGTATAGGGCTTTGTTTCGAGTTTACCTTCTCTTGCATAGATGTTATATGCGTTTTATATCTCTTAGTCGTCTCGTACGATCACCCACGGGTAACATATGGGGTGGTGAATAGTATTCTTACTCCGTCACCACACGGAAAAATGATGATGATGTAAGAAGTAGTGAATAAACCTTTTTTTTTATTTCGACGACATTGAGGAATAAATTTCTTGAGTCGTGGATGATTTTACAAATATACAATTCATCATCAACACGAGAGCTGATATGATGATGATGATAAAAAGCTTTACCAATAAATCATTAACCAAGTATGCAAGGATAGAGTTCTCTGGCACTCTGTTCTCTCTGCCTACCCTGCAAGGGATATGGCGTGATGATATGTATGTATGATTAGCTTTACATTCTTGGATCATATCAGGGTTAAGGTGAAAACAAAGATCGGGTACCGGTGGCCCGCTCGCACGGCGAAGAGAGGAGTTTGCATGGTGGGTCTATGAAGTCACGCGACGCCTCTTCCGTCACCCCGGAACGATTTGGCGGGGCGAGACGCATCCATAGCCCACCGCAAAAAATAAAAAGGGATTCTCTCTGGCAAATGCTGAGCGAGTAGTAAATGCTGACCTTTTAGTAGAGGGCATATAAATTTTAAATATAATATAATTACAGACAATTATCATTTAATATGAAATATGAACCACACTTGGGATTTGAACTGACATCTAATGGAAATTCATTCCAATTCCTCTTACCAATTAGACAAGCGTGGGCTTTACACATGATACCCAAATTCTCGCTCACATTGTTATCTTTACGTGGGACGTTCAACACGCCATCTAATGCAAACGTTTTTTTTTCATTGCTTAAGTGATACTGTTGTATATGGATCTAGCAACACCAGGGGCACAACCAGGCTGCTGGCTACCGTGAAGCTTTTCTTAAACCTCAAAATTTATATCGTCATCTCAGCTCATATATGTGCCGCTGTTGGGCTCGAGCTTCCTACACAATGGGAGGGAAATTAACCTACTATACCACGCTGGTCAGACGTGTTGGTATAGGTATTAAAAACAGTTGTATTTCCGGCAATACTCACGCGTTAGAGTCGATTATGTCGACCCGGGTTTCGAGCATGTCCGATGCTCATCATCAGGGCGAGTGCGCAGCTGCGTCTGCGAGCCCCCGACGCGCACTGCGGCTAGCGTAACGTGCAGCACGTCGCGACACAGCTTCGGGCGGCGGGGGGGTACTGCTTGCTTCTTGAGCGTCTTCAGCGGAATCGTCCGATGAGTCCCGATCGTTACCGAGGGCATTTGATGGTCTCACAGCAAACTCGCTCCGCGTGCCATCACCCCGACATAGCACGCTGACCACGTCGCTCTCCATCCCAGACAAAACCTTGTGTGTCAAGGTGGTATTGAGTGCCGGTATCCATGCTGAAGGGAGCGTCCACCCACAGTCTCTATTAAACGTACGATGTCGGTTGATTTCTATAGCTTCACGTATCTGATTTCTATAGCTTCACGTATTTTGCGAGGTATAAAATACTTTTCTGTGGCTAATACGGAAGCTTTGTCGAACCGAATGTAGTGTGTTGTGTTCGAGAGACTGGCGTGCTCTGCTATGGCTGATTTAGTGGTGTCCATGTTCTTAATAGGTCAAGTGACCTGGTCAAGTACGACAAATGCTACGTTCACCCAAAGACAAGGACTACCTGAGCGTACCAGGAGTCTATAGAGTACCTTGTGACTGTGGCAAGAGCTACGTGGGAGAAACTCGCCGCAGCATCGCCACCAGACTAACCGAACACGTCAGGAGTATTAAGAACATGGACACCACTAAATCAGCCATAGCAGAGCACGCCAGTCTCTCGAACACAACACACTACATTCGGTTCGACAAAGCTTCCGTATTAGCCACAGAAAAGTATTTTATACCTCGCAAAATACGTGAAGCTATAGAAATCAACCGACATCGTACGTTTAATAGAGACTGTGGGTGGACGCTCCCTTCAGCATGGATACCGGCACTCAATACCACCTTGACACACAAGGTTTTGTCTGGGATGGAGAGCGACGTGGTCAGCGTGCTATGTCGGGGTGATGGCACGCGGAGCGAGTTTGCTGTGAGACCATCAAATGCCCTCGGTAACGATCGGGACTCATCGGACGATTCCGCTGAAGACGCTCAAGAAGCAAGCAGTACCCCCCCGCCGCCCGAAGCTGTGTCGCGACGTGCTGCACGTTACGCTAGCCGCAGTGCGCGTCGGGGGCTCGCAGACGCAGCTGCGCACTCGCCCTGATGATGAGCATCGGACATGCTCGAAACCCGGGTCGACATAATCGACTCTAACGCGTGAGTATTGCCGGAAATACAACTGTTTTTAATATGTGTCAAACTCACGATAATTTTAATACTAAAAGTGTTGGTATAGGGTTTTGTTTCGAGTTTTCCTTCTCTTGCATATATGTTATATGATTTTATATATCCCTCAGTTGTCTCTTCCGATCACCCACGGGTAAGATAGGGGGGTGGCGAATTGTATTCTTAGTTCGTCACCACATGGAAAAAACTTCGTTTATATATCCTTCCGATTTACGGAACTGTTTTAAACGTATTTTTTTTTTTGTAGGAAATACCATACGCATGTATTAGAATTCGACGGCGCTGGTAACTGGTCATATAGGCCGTTAGAGAAGGATGCGCCGGCTATCACTACGGCCATGACTGCCTTGCCCGCAATAGCGGACCCCGTCCCGGACGCAGACCCGGCGACACACTGACATACGACAACTAGCTGTGGGCGTGAAGATATACTTTAGATAATATAAAAAAAATGTTGGTGATAATTTCCAATTTATCCTTTTGATAAAGGATGTTAAGTTTTTTATATGCCTTTGGTTAATTTTCAATACTAAAGGCGCAATCAAATCTACTTACCGTAGGTACTAGTTTTTGAGGGAATGGAATTAGGGTGAAAAGAGAAGGAGGGAGTTTGAGCGTCCAGCTTTCGCTCACCAAGCTACTCAAACGTAGATTTATTGCAAGAGTATGGTACTACCACAGACGTGCCGGCCATTTATGACTATAGACAGAAAACTATCAATAGCATGGCGCCATCACTAGAAAATTACGTATTACGTGGGCGTCCATTAATTACGCGAGGTATTCATGGTCGAGCCAAATCTTACTAAAATGGTGTAAAACTGCGTGAAAGTTAAGTTAAATTAAAGTAAAAAAATGTTTATACCCAAGTTTTGAAAAATCTCACGTGGGATTGAGGAAGGGGGTAGGTGATCGAGAAACTCTTACGATATCTCACCAAGGGGTGAGTGGAGGAGGTAAAGAAAATCCTCAAAAATGCTTCACGTAATTAACGGACGCCCCTTAGCTATAAGCAAATAAATTGTCCGTATAAATTAAATATAGTGAGTTCAAACCCGAACAGTTTTTTTGCGCCACACAAATAATATTGTTTAGAGTCTAGATTTATTTTAGTCTATAAAGTCCTTCATCACACAAGAGTTTTGTGTGAAATGTTGTTATGTTACATACAGGGTGGAAGTGGACCGCTCCCGAAAACAAAGACAGGTGACCCTACTAGTCCTACTTGTAATGATAGGCTAGAAAAAAATCGATTCGGATGAAAAATTTTTTTTTTATCGCAACGAATTTTAAGCTTTTTTCACATTCCATCGTATTAGGACAGTGCCATGTAACGATAATTGCATTAAAAATACGTAACTTTACTTAGATGAGAAAAGACGCAATCTATTCAAAACTCACGATATGTTCAAGAGTTCAACGACCTCGGGTGGTGAAAAAAAAATTATTTTTCATCCGAATCGATTTTTTTCTAGCCTATCATTACAAGTAGAACTAGTTGAGCGACCTGTCTTTGTTTGCGGGAGCGGTCCCCTTCCACCCTGTATAGGAACACTTAACGCGGCTGTTGATGTAAATTTACTGAAATATCGCATCGTATCGTGCCGTGTTAAGAATTTATTTGCTTATAGCAAATACGATTGGTTAAAAATCTGATTAAGTTATAATTTACAACCTAAATATATGATATTTGGGCACAAGCGTCCTTTACCAGCGGAGATTTTGTCCAATATATACCAATACTGACTTATTTCGAGTTTTCCTTCACTTGCGATATTATATGCTAATATCCGGTAGTCGTTTCTTATTACACCTATAGCAAAGAAAGGGGGTGATGTTATCATATTAGTTACACTGTACCTATTATATTGATCGATTGTTCAGTCAAGATGAGCCTTTTTACGCGATTGTGTCGAAAGTGGGTACTTTATTAGTATAGATAAATAAATTATACAACACGAGGATAATTTATAAATTAATCGACGTATAATAATTAATGTAATAAAATTAAGATCATCATCATCACAGACCATATATGTCCCACTGTTGGGCTCGGGCCTCCTCCATAAGGGAGGGAAGTTAACCTACTGTACCGCGCTGGTCAGACGTGTTGGTATAGGGTTTTGTTTCGGGTTTTCCTTCTCTTGCATAGATGTTATATGCGTTTTATATACCTTAGTCGTCCCTTACGATTACCCACGGGTAAGATAGGGGGTCGTGAATTGTATTCTCACTCCATCACCACACGAACAATAGAATAAAGATACATATTTCATATTATTTTTTTGTATGATTATGGATTCCAATTGAGCAATTTAGAATTTTAAATAATATAATTTGCGTGATTGTTAAATAAATCAGGTGATAATACTTTTAATATTAATATTTGTCCGTTAGTTAAGGCATTATGTTTTAATAGAGCAATGGCTATACTATTAAAACTTTGGTTTAGGAGTTTCGGATATATATGAAACTAATTAAAAAAAAATAGTATTTTAACGGTTTTTCTTACATCATCATTTTACTAAATCCATGAAATCAGATATAATCATTCTGTTACTCTTATCCCAATTACTTGAGATCGATACAATATGTACTCTACTTTTATAGTACACATTGTTCTTGTAAAAGTTCTTGGCAGTAGTTTTATGACCGGCCACCTGCCAGACGTCAACCCTCCTTGTGAATGTAATTGTTGACCAAACGGCATCAGATGGAGTGGGCCCAGGAAGTTATTAAGCTCTTAGTCGTCTTTTACGATCCACGAGCATAGTAAGGGGTGGTAGCATTCTTAGCCGCTACCACACAGCATCTCAGAAATCAGATATATCTGTCCTTAAATCTTATAAAATATTTAAAATGTCAAAATAACAAAAATAAAATTGCAACGCGTGTAATTAAAACATATTAACATTTCTATTTCATATTTGATAACACTTATTTAATTCTAAAAACAAAGTTAATTCTATTACTACCATTATATTCAACATGGTTAGCATTATATTAAATAAAATACTTTGAAAATTTGAAAAATGATTGTCACACATGGGATTCGAACCCACATCTATTGGAAACCCGTTCCAATCGTGCTCCACTTACACCAAAGAACGTGAACTCTAGTATGACATTCAATTTTCGGCTCGTATTATATTTTCGTTTTTAAAGGATACTTGTGTCATCTACCGGACATTGTTTATACATTGTACAGATATAGAGAGAATACTCCAACTTTGCAGTTAGAATTTTATTAAACGATGATACAACTCTGTTATTCAAATTACTCAAATCAATAATTTGTACCTCGAAAATGATTAAAAACATTATAATTATTGAAAATAACGTGAAATTTTAAAATATATATGACTTCACGTTCCCGTCAAATCTATTGTACCGTTATATCAACGTTTTGGGACACCGGACACTTTACAAGGGACAACGGACAACTGTGAAACACTGAGACCTAACATTTAATTCTCTATACTTATTTCTTTTAAAATACTATCGTAGATCTAGAAAAAAATCTGTGCTGGTTTCTACCGTATTTTTCTTTCTCTTTTTATGTATTGGCAATCAGCTGCTTATACGAGCCATTATTGCCAGTGTCGAGTTATAATTATCTTCACGTTCTTAGTCTCTTCAGGTTAGTGATTGTCCGTCAGTAAGTCAAATTGTCGCCATCAACAGTGCTATGGCCACACTGTTAATGGTAAATTTTGAGAATTTTGATGGAAAACGAAAACGTTTTAAAGCACTTTTATATCACATTCACAACATCCCAGCAGTCGTCGTATCACATAAAATGTCACCAAAATTATCTAATATAACATGTTAAAACACTAAGATATAGAATATAATAATACAAGAGCAAGAGCCACATGACGTTTTCAGATTCCCGCCAAAAGTCCAACGTCAGAGTTAATGTCACTCTATAATCGAAAAAAAAAACTAATAAGCTCTAGTAAAATCCTGATCCACAGATAACAATACTTTTGTTTTATTGACTTGTGTACTTATTAAAAAAAACTATTTATTCAATCATATTAAACGGAGCTATCAAATAAATACCCGACCAAAACAAGTGTAACAATCAACCATTTTGTTTCAAACCATTTCTTTTATTAATTTAAGTTTTATAATTAATTCTGTAAATAAATTTTGTGATGATAGAAGGTTTTGGATACTTAAGGGTATATTAAAATCTTTATCGACGTTTAAGTAAAAAAACTTAATTAAACAATTATGTTTCGTAAAATTATTTTCTCTTCATTATATTGGATAATTAGCTTAATAATGGCAAAGTATTATAAAGTTTAATTGATATACATTAAATAAGAATATTAATTACCACTGCCATCTATTGGTGGCTTTCAAAATGAATTTACGATTTTTTTTTTATATTTATATTAATTTTTAATTCGTAAGGCTAACGGAGCAGTTTTTTTTTTACTTTTTCATTGTTGTTATATCATCTCTTTCGTGTTAAAATTCTTTTAATCAAAGAGAAATTGCTTCAGCAAGTATTAGTGTTCTGTATGACAAGACGAATAATACGATAGATTATTCATATTTCCATCCATCTTTTGACGAGCGTTACCTTAATAGGATATTTTTTGTAAAGACTCACATTCTTGCCACATTCGTAGAGCAGCTAATGACGTCATCAGAGTTTGCTAGAGATTTTAACAATGTAAAGAAAATAGGTCATTTTCATTCAATTTCCAAATGTTCATATCTACAGCTCAGCTCATATAAGTCTTAGGAAATAAGCCCACTCATAACCGGAATGAAATTAGTCTACTGAATTAGTCCACTTGGCTAGACGAGTTCACATAGGTTTTATTTGAATTTATCTACTTAGTTCCTCAGTCGCCTTATGATATTCATCATCATCTCAGCTCATATATGTCCCACTGTTGGGCTCGAGCCTCCTCCATAATGGGAGAGAAAATTGACCTACTATATGGTCTGGTCAGACGTGTTGGTATAGTTATGATATTCGCGGGAGTGGATTCAGATATTAGATAGATACCAGTTGTAATTAATGTCTTAGTAATTATTATTTTTGTCATTTTACTATTTTTTGTGGTGAGATTATGAATTATGGCTGTTAGATATCTTTTTATTTTTATTTTTTAATAATTTTTGTATTAGTGATACATATCGAAATTATAAAGAAATTATTTTATATTTATTTGGTATATCCGTCGCTTTAATGGCAAGATGTGCTAAGTCATATTTTTGAAGAATCGACTTATAACGTTAACTTTTTTAATAATGTTATAATTACAAGTTTGACATTAAGGGACTATGACTATTGAAGTACTTTAAGCGTATTCTTTTATTATTGAATTCATGTATTTCTTTTCAGTTGACAAATGAGTTTTACAATAACTTTGGTATTGTATCAGCCTGTTTTGACAATCACATATACGAGTAGTTTGGCCATATTTTCATAATGTGGACTAGATTTTTGTATTGTATTGTCGTGAGTATCGTCGATTAGAGATTAGACATTTGTTTTATGAGATATTATAGACTTACTACTCTGGATGACAGAGAAGAGCGGGGACGCATGACGAGTTAGAGATTCTCGGGTTATCCTGCTAGCACCCTAGTCAATCGCACTGGGTGTTATCAGATCATAGCTCATATAAAAAGAAAGGGAGAGGCTAACCATAACTCGTCGAGTTTTCAGTATATACGCCATTGATTATCACAGTTAATCATTTATAAGATCCTGGCGTGCTTTAATTTATTTTTTTACTTTGAAAACTACATGATATACTTGATAATTTTATTTTATTTTTTTTAATTAATAGTTTCATTTTGAAAAATATTTTTTTTATATTTAAAATATGGAATGACGTTAATCTCAGATTCACTTTAATTGTGGGTTAGCCCGTTTCGCCATTAAGGTGACGTGAATTATTGTTATGTGTGTGTGTGTATATTGTAAATATTTAGTTTTAATTATAATAATATATAAGACGGTATTAAAGGGAGATAAATGTGAAATAAAGTGGGATTTTTTTTAAATGTTGTTTTATTTTGTATCATGTTATTATATTTTTATTAACTTCTTTTTTAACGGACTTCAAAAAGGAGGAGGTTTTATATTTTATTGTATGTATTTCTTTTTTTTGTATATCTGTTCTGTTAGACTTTGTAATGGATTTTAAACTGACTTCCCGATGAGATAGATACCTGAAATTTAGATCATAGCTCAGAAATTGATGACGATTCATAAAATTGTGCAAATAGAAGAAAATAATATATATATTTTTTCAGTTATAAAAATATGGTAAATTTTTTTTATTGTTATTATCTGCCCAACTATATTTATTGTCATTAAAATCCCCAGACGGGTTGATGTCATTCAGGCGATTGGTTAAAAAAATATTGCCATTGACTATTGCAAAATATACGAGTATATATTGCGTCGACCACGTGTAATTTGGACAAGAGCTGAAGAATTAATGATTGTTATTGACTGTACAGGTCACGTCTGTAACTATACACATCACGGTCGAGATGGTGAAGGTGGTGAATCGTATCCTCACTCAGTCACCACACGGCAATTGCATACATTTTGTTTTTTTTTTAATTGCTGATGGTAGCTCACGAACAGGCAGCACACTTGATGGAAAGTGATACTGCCACTTATGGCACTTTGTAAAATTATAGTTATAGCTAGAACACTGCGTACCGTGAAGAAAGTGCTCGTCTTAAACCTCGTTTTAAAAAGCACATGTCATAGTGTTCGGGAAACACAACCAGGTAGTTCATTCCATATCCTGTATGTACGTGGGAGAAATGATCGCTGAAAACGTACACTCAAGGACTATAACGTTTTCAGGTGAAAGGGATGAATCCTGGTACGGTGATAAAACGGTGACGGTGGCACCAAGTCAAACA
The DNA here is from genome assembly GCA_905163515.2 of Lymantria monacha. Classification (NCBI taxonomy): domain Eukaryota; kingdom Metazoa; phylum Arthropoda; class Insecta; order Lepidoptera; family Erebidae; genus Lymantria; species Lymantria monacha. Next base: position 2,419,384 of record LR991107.1, on the reverse strand, counting down.
GTTCCTCAGAGCACTCCTCGTTAAAGATTCTGTAGAGTACACAGAGTGATCCTAAGTCTCTCCACCGCTCCAGCAACTCCAGTGTATCCGTGAAATTGGGATCACCGATGAATCGAATAGCACGTCTTTGTAGGAAGTCAAGTGGGTCTAGTTTTTATTTAGGCGCGCCTACTCAGAGATGAGAGCAGTACTCCACGTGAGGACGAACTTGTGCATAGCATAAGACGCTTTCTCGTTATGAAGCACTGACTAGCTCTGCGTTCCGGACGCCAAGCTTTCTAATTGCCAATTTGGCTTTTGGAAATTTGGAGAGTTACTCCTTGGAACTGATGCGTCATTATAAATGGGTCTTTCTTTGCAGTGAACATATATGAAATATATGATTTTAAAAATTAACAAACTGGTTAAGAAGATATACAATGCGAAAGTGGAAGGATGTAGGTACCGGGGGAGACCGAGATTAACCTACCTAGACCAGATTGGTCACGTACTGAAGGAAGGTGGAGTCAAGAGTCTCCGAACCCGGCGAGCGTGTATGAAGAGAATTATAAATGTTGAGGAAGCGAGTGAAGTATGCAAGGATAGAGTTCTCTGGCACTACCCTGCAAGGGATGTGGCGTGATGATATGTATGTATGTATGTGTATCACATTTAGCCCTCAAGGGTTAAGCTTAGGTGTAACATAGATGATTCATTCGTGTGATGATAGAATAATACAGTTCACCATCGGTTATGTTGCCCGTGGATGTCGTAAAAGACAATTAATACTTGTAGTTATAATATGCAAATAAAATCTATGTAAGAGATGACATGTTGATGACTTTTGGCTTCATTCGTCCAAAAACATTATCTAAATCCGTCAAAAGAGGCATTGAAATGAACAAATCTCAAAAATTTAAGCAAGTGGATAACCAAATTTAGTACCAGCGCTCAACTGACAGGTTGGCACGGCAAAAGATTGTAACAGGAATGGTTATAAATCTTATTTTCATAACATTAGTACAAAAATTTCATTGAAATTGTTACAAGCAGACAGGATACCTCGGGATATCGCACTGTCACACGGGCTACCACGACAGGCATGCTATGGTAAGCTTTGGGGCGCTACATGAGCTTTGTATGCCTCCGCGAGCTTTTGACATACATACATATAGATGTGAGTGAGAGCTGCGCATTTTGGAGGGCGAGTTAAAACACCATGCGTTTGGACTCACTTCTCTTTCCACTAGTCTAACAAAAAGAAAATAATTCTGTATAAAAAATATATATTGTTTATGGTCATATAAAATCATTTTCTTTAGGTAATTGCTATGAATTTGTATTAAAAATGTGGGTCAAAAATTTAATAACTAATACTGTAGTACCGATCACGAGTACCAATTCCTTAGCATCCATGGCCCGCGTGTTACCATCAAGAAACAAAGTGAAAGAAAGTGCGTTGCGGAGGACCTTTATAAACGTTTCACCCGTATAGTGCCTGGTCTCGTGAGACTATAAAGATGAAATATAGCCCATGGTACATGCTGATAATCTATCCATCGATGAAAGAATTTATAAAATCGGTTTAGTGAAATAAAACTATTTTTACGTATTCTATATGAGTTTGTATGTGATTTTTAATTTCCCGACGTTTCCAACACTTTACAGAGTTCATGGTTACAGGACTAAGATGCCTCACGTCCAACAAGTCATCGTTATTACAGAGATTTATATCAAATATATACCTAACACAAGCATCAGAATAACCGTTATACTGATTGAAAAGCATTTACTTTGTAGTACAAGATGTCTAATTATTTATAAAAATTATGTTTACCCTTTGGACGTGTGACAATTCAGTGGTTCAGCGGAAGAATGCAAGTGTCAAATATTTGACACGCGATAACCTCCACACAACAGTCATTATATCACAATGTAATGAGTATATTAATTAAACATTTTTATGAGTAAAATACCGAAAATATTGCGTCAACATCACTACACAAAGTTGTGATTGAAACATGCCGAATTGATAATATAAGAGGACACGTGCGAGGACGTCGCATTAATTATTTAATTGAAAATTTATTACGTATGTAACTGTAACTTAATATCGGTTAAACATATATGAATATGAAGCACCGATACCCATTGATAAACATATAAATTCTTAAATATTGGTATACGCGAGAGAAATCCAACAATTTTTATGAAAGAAAATAATGATTTTGAAATATTTTCTTATGAGTTGCCGTCATTAGAGTGGAAAATAATTTTCAAAATGGCTTGTCAACCATTAAAATGTTGCAGCACTATGGAAGATATTGGTTAATGACATAAAATAGCCTTAATAAATTATCATCATTCTCCTGCTCTTATCTCAATTACACGTGGTCGACGCAATATGTACCCGTTTTTCCTCCATTGCACCTATGGCTAATAGTTTTGGTAATAGTTTGACTTGACTTGATGTTCTGACTTCAACCCTCCATGAGAATACAATTCTTGACTATACAGCATCAGATGAGGTTAAGCTAGGCTTATGTAAAACTTTCCCCGTAGCAGGGCGGGAGATTATGGAGGCGATTGCGCCCCATCTTCACCGTTGGATTAATAGAAGGCACGGCAGCCTAACCTTAGGATGGTGCAGGTCCTTACCGGACATGGGGTCTTTGTAAGTACCTGCACAGAATTGGAAGAGAAGAGTCCCCAGGGTGTCACGAGTGTGGCGCCAGTAGACGATGCGCGTCACACTCTAAAGGTATGCCCTTCCTGGGGAGCTCCAGCGCCACTTCATGTCGATGGTCATTAGGAGACCTGTTGCTGTCGACCATCATCTCGAAGATGCTTGACAGCAACAGGTACTGGTCGCTAATGGCCTCCTTTTGTGAGGCCATCATGGAAAAGAAGGAGGCCGCGGCGCGGGAATGCCCTGACTGACTTGAATGGTCTGACTAGCTGACCGGCGAGTCCCACACTCCCGATCTCCGACAGATCGTAAATATGTTTCCACAGCGATAACAAAAAAAGGTTTATGTAAATGTGAAAAGGCATACTCGTATGTAAAGCAGTAGGAGCACAGTCCATTTGTTGAGTGTTATGAAACGAGTTTCAGTCGTTGACTGTCTGCTTCAACAAACGAAGCACAGTAGTAAATTGCTAATACACGTAAATTTTGGGTGTCCTGAACGAAGCGACACATTTATGACCGCAGAAAGCAGACTGACAATAGTGTGACCTTACCAATTACATTCTTTAGATAAGGTAATCAGATGGCAGAAATTAAATTTAATAGTGAGAAATTTAGGTGCGACGTCCCGTTTTTTTTTTGTAGACTATGGTTTGCACACACGCCGTTCATTCCGCTCGGGGCGACGGAAGGGCGTCGCGTGGCCCCATAACCCACCGTATTCCTTCCCCATTGCCATTGGGCCAGCGTCGCCCTCACGCGGTTAGACTCTATGCGGGTGACGAACTATTCCCCGGTCCGATTACCCACGGCCTCGGCTAGTGCGGGATCAGGCGCAGGCACTCGCGCCTGCGCCGTACTTACATGACTAATAATTTTAACAAAAGGATTTTACTATTTTGATATTTATAGATTGTAATAGGTTAAAAAAGTAAAAGAAAAAAGAAAATTGTCTCACAGTTAATAAAAATGAACTGATGTGAAATTTTATTAACTTTTAAAATTTTGGTGTCTCTAAAAGTTTGCTGCCCTGGCTCCGGGTCTCGTGGGTCTAAGCTGAAATCCGTGACTGACTGGAACGACCTGAATACGAATGGAAATAATAAAATACTAAGAGGATGATAAAATATTATGTTTGTATTATGAGGTGAACGCTCTCTAATGAAACAATTTGTTTGTTTAACTAAAGTTTATTTGTGACAGTTATTGACACAAATAGAGTTTATACGATAGCGCCACTTTATTCAATTGCTTCAGGACTTCGGACGCGGGGACATTTTTTTTGTGTGACTTAGTTATTAGCCTCAGATGACTGTGACAACTTTACCCGGATTGTGGGTGAGCGCTGAGGGCTCTTAACCTGAGGGACGCGGAGATGGTAACCCACTGCTATTTATTTATGATGTTCTTACAAAAATGCCTTGTAAAAGATGCCTTATTATTAATTGGATAATATTTAATTGGACAAAATTTTTAAGATTAGCTTATTATTGTATTATCAAGTCATAATTGTCATGCTTGGTGTTCATGGCGATAATTGTACTTGGTATTATAAGTTTCCTAGGGAACTATTATATTCCATTTCTCTGCTACTGTTTGCACCGGATTCTTTCCAAGTTAAGGTGTGGTAATAAACATGTCACCACGAAAATATATCTTGATATTGCGAAATATTTATTACAAAGAAGAGATCAAAGAATACATTGAATCTTCATAATATATTTTTTTTTTATTGTTTATGTTGGCAAACGAGCAAACAGCATCCCTGATGGTAATTATCACTGCCGCCCATAGACCTTTGCAATACCAAGGGTATAGCTAGACCGCTGCCTACCAATACAAACCCCAAACCTACCCCAGTTGGGCTTCCGACTCTCTCGCTCACCGAACGAAGCGCAATAGCACATTGTCATTGCTCAGACGTCGATCTTCTGCTCAGTGTGGTACTAGCCCGGACGGACCCGCAGCTGTACACAGAGAACACACAACGTGGTCCTATCACTATTAGTTTTATATAGAATCATTTTCGTTTTGTACCGGCAATGAATTTGTATAAAAAAATGTTGGTCAAAATTTAATAACTGATATCCTAGCAGTAGCGGGTAGATATAAATCTCTCTAATAACGACGACTTGTTGGACGTGAGACAGCTTAGTCTTCCCGTGACCATGAACGCTGTAAAGTGTTCGAAACATCGCCACATTAAAATTAATATATATTAAATACAAATGCGATGGAATCCATAAACATATTTTTATTGCAAACATTGTTTAGGCAATATGTTCTTATAACAGTGTTACATGTCCCCAGGGGTGAAGGGTAAAGAATACAATGTTTCACTAGACCTTACTATTCCGTGGCAGGCTTAAAAAACCGACTGAGGAATCACCAGGCAGATGCAGCGCTTTTTTTTTTTTGCGAAATTTACGTGGTGGATGGTGATTTTGTTAACAGCTCGTTTAGAGATACCAGGTGAGGAAACTAGGTAATCATAAGCCTTGACAAATAAAAATATTCAATCGTAAGGTATTATTTTTGAATAACAGCGCCATCTATACAAATATACTTTATTTAACTTTTTTTTTGTTGCCTATAGTGGCAAACGAGCAGACAGCACACCTGATGGTAAGTGTCACTGCCGCCCATGGACCTTTGCAATACCAAGGGTATAGCTAGGCCGCTGCCTACTAATACAAACCCCAAACCCACTCCAGTTGGGTTTCCGTACAGTTTTTTGCGTTCTTGGTCTGTAAACAAAATTGTTGTGTGGTAGCGTATACAAATACTAACTCTATTGCTCGTGGATGTTGTAATAGACGACTCGGAGCTGGACCAATTGGAGCCGTTTGGTCAACAATTACATTACTAAAGACGGTTGACGTCAGACAGGCGGCCGGTCACAAAACTATTGCCAATAACTTTTACAATATGTACGATGGAAGAGGACTACATACATTTTAAGTAGACTACATGTTGCGGGTGACTGGATCGGGCAATTAGTCCGTCACCCACCTAGAGGCCGACCGCGTGAGGAAAGACCGACATCCTCCCCGAAGGGGGGACGTTGGTTGAGGAGAGGGTATTCCTCAGGGGGTATTTCGTCGGGCCGACCAGTGACGTCAAGTCACTCTGCTCCGACGGTCGGTCCAACGACGAAGGCGACGTCACGGGTGGGTTACGGGTGTGCGTGCTTACGCCCCTCTGTCGCCCCGGACAGAGTGGTGCGAGGAGAGCGCCGACCGTAAATCAACCCAAAAAAAAAAGTAGACTACATATAAGAGTAACACCAAACAAATGACATAGATATACACTTAAACATTTATAACTATTTATAAAAACCGATTACGAAGTGAAAAATGATGTCACAAGCTATATTCGAACCCGCGCCTATTGGGATTCCGGCCCAACCGTGCTGCCACTACACCACCGTGACTAATTGTAGGACATGCAAATTTCACTTCGTATCATATTTACGTCTTAAGATGACGGTATGCTATCTACCCGACAATGTTTACACATTGTTATAGGCTTAATACTTAAAACTTTACAGTTAGAATTGTATTAAACGATGACACAACCTTATTATTTAAATTACTGAAATTTAGCATTTAATATGCTTAATTTATAAAAACCGATTACGAAGTGAAAAATGATGTCACAAGCGGGATTTGAACCCGCGCCTATTGGGATTCCGGCCCAATCGTGCTGCCACTACACTACCGTGACTAATTGTAGGACATGCAAATTTCACTTCGTATCATATTTACGTCTTAAGGTGACGGTATGCTATCTACCCGACAATGTTTACACATTGTTATAGGCTTAATACTTAAAACTTTACAGTTAGAATTATATTAAACGATGACACAACCTTGTTATTTAAATTACTGAAATTTAGCATTTAATATGCTTAATTATTTATAAAAACCGATTACGAAGTGAAAAATGATGTCACAAGCGGAATTCGAACCCGCGCCTATTGGGATTCCGGCCCAATCGTGCTGCCACTACACCACATTTATAACTACATATAACTTATTAACAGACTTTCTAGCACAGATTAGATATCACAACAGAATCCCGTCTACGCGTCTGTAACCGCTATTTATACCCGTTTTCGCCACGAAACCACTCAACCGTAACGCTAATGTTGCCAGAGCATACTCTTGGAATCGCCACCATTCGATGGGCGATAACATACATGTAATTAGTATGAGAACAGGATAATAATAAGGATAATGGTTTGTCAAATATAAAAACGCATAAAGTGAGCTTTCAAGGTGAATGTCATATTGTGATTCGTCATCATCTTATTGTACATTATATGATCTGACGGTCAAGGCAATGTTGTTGCACTTAGAAAGTTGTTGTTTTTTTTTATTATGTTTTTCTCGTATGCAATTTAGATAAATCATTTGTTGAGGTTGTTTACATTATTTATTATCTGTATTTTACAAAAATAAAACATAAGAATTTGCCCTCGACAATTATTGGAATTACCAGTTCTAGTTATCATAACTAAATAATATAAATGTGAATTTTATTTTTATTTTCCGTGTGGTGACGGAGTAAAAATACAATTCACCACCCCCTATCTTATTCGTGGGTGATCTTAAAAGACGACTATGAGTTATAAAACGCATATAACATCTATGCAAGAGAAGGCAAACTCAAAACAAAACCCTGTACCAACACATCTGACTAGCGTAGGTCAATTATGTTCCCATTATGAAGGAGGTTCGACCCCAACAGTGGGACATATATGAGCTGAAATGATGATGATGATGAATTTTATTTTTATAGTTTAATCCAACTAAATCTTCAATTATTAATGATGGAATTTTGCACACACGTTTTTAGGGTACGGTAAATATTAAAGATTCGATAGAAGTGGTCCACCTAAACGACGGTAGGGAGGTCCGCTCAAATACGGCCAGGTTATAGGGTGATCGGACGAGAACCAGTATATTCAACATGATATGGACGTTGACTGTGTTATAGGGTTTTTTTGTGTGATTTAGTTGTTAGCCTCAGAGGCCTATGACAACTTTACCCGGACTGTGGATGAGCGCTGAGGGCTCTCAACCCGAATGTGTTATAGGGTTGTATGCCATCCCTTTTATTGTCCCAGATGATTCGGGTGGTCTTCCAAAAAAAGGAGTAGGTAACTTGACTTCATAGCAAATAACTTCAAGCATAAAAGACGAGTGAAGGCGTAGGAACAGCTGCTGATTTATAAAACTAATGCTAAGATCTACAGATAGAAGTATAAATATCAACAAAGTCAACAAATTCGGCAAAAAATAAATCAACAATAGTAAGGGTGCGATAGCTTCAGTGAAAAACTTAATATGAGTAACTTACTTAATTGATAACTAGATTATTTGATAGGAGTGGGAACAGCGCCCTCTTGGAAAACACTAAAACACACACACTTGGTGAACGGTTTAGACAAATTTCTTATCAAATCCTTATATTCTTATGAGCATTTTAGAAATCGGTTGATAGATAATGACTTTTAATGTTTACGCGAGTATTACACATTTGAAATAAAACTATTTTTACGGATTCTGTCGCGTTTGTATTTGATTTTTAATTTACCGACGTTTTGAACACTTTACAGTGATCATAGTCGTGGGAGGACTTACGTAAAAATAGTTTTATTTCAAATCGGTTGATGGATCTTAACTTAATCTTAATATCGTGGCAGAATTTTAACACCAATTTTTTGAAGACAAATCTTTTAGGTGTGCATTTTTTTGGTATGGGTTAAAAATATTAAACTCGTGACTGATCGAAAATTCGTAAGACGGAGGGAGGGTAGACCATAAATGAGAAAATTCGTAAGACGGAGGGATAGTAGACCGTAGTAGTAATAATAATATAATACGTGTATAATATAATATATTTAATATGTGTATTTATTGTATGGTCACAGCCATACATACTCCCTGCGGCATGCTTTTTATTTTTCTGTATTTGTTTTAAGTTTAAGTTAAAGGTTTAAGTTTTCACTTCTCTCGGCAGTCCTCATGACTGCTTTGTGTTTTTTTTACACCCGGCGCGAAATATAATTTGTATGGGGGGACTTTACAAATATTCAATTTTAAGAACACAAATTACACACAGACACACAGATTTAGAACAAGAATATGTGGATCTCACAAATTATTATCCTATATAGGAATCAATAATGCGCTAGCATGTTAGGTCGGTATTTCGACCATCACGCTATCTGTGCAGTTAGTAGGTATTCGCAATAAAAAGTAAAGATATTCGCAATAAAAAGTAAAGATTGATAGGTTGGTGAATGGTCTACTTACTATAATTAAAGACTAGTCCAATTGAACTCAGCAATGACCTTCTAAAGATAAATTTAATAATAATTTTATATCGATGAATAATGTGCGCCGAGCAAGCGCCATTAATTATCCAAATATTTATGTATAATAAAAAATGGGGTCTCATTAAAAAATGTTCAACAACCTCGATAACTGGATATAATCACGTGGACCCTCTGTGATACGTTGTGTTCCGTTCTGTATCTAAGTAAAAAATCAAATTACATTATTTATTAAGTCTACATAGAGGCACATACATATTGCCAATTTTACATTTCGTCTAAAACCACTCCATCAATCTATTACTGGATCGGACCGCGGCCGCAAGCTGATTTGGCGAGAAATTCAGTGGTTTCATCATTATTTAAATTTATTTTTTTAAATGAAATTGTATGTATATTATAAGTTTAACAAATATTAGAACTAGGTCAAATATTTTTTTTTTCAAAATATAATAAAAAAAAAACGAACTAAATAGAAAAGGATTTTTTTTTAGCGCAGAGCGCTAAGGAAATAATGCTTGTATTGCGGAGGACTTTACAAATATGCATTTAACAAGCATCCAGACTCAGTAATAATTTCAAATTACTGAAATTTTTAGCATTTAATATGCTTAATTATTTATAAATACCCGATACGAAACGAAAAATGATGTCACAAGCGGGGTTCGAACCCGCACCTATTGGGAATCCGGCCCAACCGTGCTGCCACTTACACCATCGTGAACTATTTTAGGACAGGATCGAAATTTGCATGTCCTAAAATAGTTCACGATGGTGTAAGTGGCAGCACGGTTGGGCCGGATTCCCAATAGGTGCGGGTTCGAACCCCGCTTGTGACATCATTTTTCGTTTCGTATCGGGTATTTATAAATAATTAAGCATATTAAATGCTAAAAATTTCAGTAATTTGAATAACAAGGTTGTGTCATCGTTTAATACAATTCTAACTGTAAAGTTTGAAGTCTTAAGTCTATACAATGTGTAAACATTGTCCGATAGATGGCATACGTCACCTTGAAGACGTAAGATATAATATGATTCGAAATTTGCATGTCCTAAAATAGTTCACGATGGTGTAAGTGGCAGCACGGTTGGGCCGGATTCCCAATAGGTGCGGGTTCGAACCCCGCTTGTGACATCATTTTTCGTTTCGTATCGGGTATTTATAAATAATTAAGCATATTAAATGCTAAAAATTTCAGTAATTTGAATAACAAGGTTGTGTCATCGTTTAATACAATTCTAACTGTAAAGTTTGAAGTATTAAGTCTATACAATGTGTAAACATTGTCCGATAGATGGCATACGTCACCTTGAAGACGTAAGATATAATATGATTCGAAATTTGCATGTCCTAAAATAGTTCACGATGGTGTAAGTGGCAGCACGGTTGGGCCGGATTCCCAATAGGTGCGGGTTCGAACCCCGCTTGTGACATCATTTTTCGTTTCGTATCGGGTATTTATAAATAATTAAGCATATTAAATGCTAAAAATTTCAGTAATTTGAATAACAAGGTTGTGTCATCGTTTAATACAATTCTAACTGTAAAGTTTGAAGTATTAAGTCTATACAATGTGTAAACATTGTCCGATAGATGGCATACGTCACCTTGAAGACGTAAGATATAATATGATTCGAAATTTGCATGTCCTAAAATAGTTCACGATGGTGTAAGTGGCAGCACGGTTGGGCCGGATTCCCAATAGGTGCGGGTTCGAACCCCGCTTGTGACATCATTTTTCGTTTCGTATCGGGTATTTATAAATAATTAAGCATATTAAATGCTAAAAATTTCAGTAATTTGAATAACAAGGTTGTGTCATCGTTTAATACAATTCTAACTGTAAAGTTTGAAGTATTAAGTCTATACAATGTGTAAACATTGTCCGATAGATGGCATACGTCACCTTGAAGACGTAAGATATAATATGATTCGAAATTTGCATGTCCTAAAATAGTTCACGATGGTGTAAGTGGCAGTACGGTTGGGCCGGATTCCCAATAGGTGCGGGTTCGAACCCCGCTTGTGACATCATTTTTCGTTTCGTATCGGGTATTTATAAATAATTAAGCATATTAAATGCTAAAAATTTCAGTAATTTGAATAACAAGGTTGTGTCATCGTTTAATACAATTCTAACTGTAAAGTTTGAAGTATTAAGTCTATACAATGTGTAAACATTGTCCGATAGATGGCATACGTCACCTTGAAGACGTAAGATATAATATGATTCGAAATTTGCATGTCCTAAAATAGTTCACGATGGTGTAAGTGGCAGCACGGTTGGGCCGGATTCCCAATAGGTGCGGGTTCGAACCCCGCTTGTGACATCATTTTTCGTTTCGTATCGGGTATTTATAAATAATTAAGCATATTAAATGCTAAAAATTTCAGTAATTTGAATAACAAGGTTGTGTCATCGTTTAATACAATTCTAACTGTAAAGTTTGAAGTATTAAGTCTATACAATGTGTAAACATTGTCCGATAGATGGCATACGTCACCTTGAAGACGTAAGATATAATATGATTCGAAATTTGCATGTCCTAAAATAGTTCACGATGGTGTAAGTGGCAGCACGGTTGGGCCGGATTCCCAATAGGTGCGGGTTCGAACCCCGCTTGTGACATCATTTTTCGTTTCGTATCGGGTATTTATAAATAATCAGTAATAATTTTTCAAATGGTACAAAGTATTGTCACGCATGGGAGCCGAGCCTTCGACTTTTGGTACGATGGTACTCGTATCTTTACTATCTGTGCAATCAATTTATAGCTAACACATTGTTTTATGGATATAAATTTTATATAATTGGATAACCATTAATAATTATAATACGAATATCAAAACAGATGGCGTAGTGGTTAATACCGAATAAATACTGACCTACCGTCCAAGTGCCGTGGGTTCGATTGTTATGCAGGGCAATACTTTGTGCGATCCACAAATTGTTGTTCTGAGTCTGGATGTAATTTGTGTCTGTTAAATTATATGCCTGCGAAGGCCGCAGGGCATTACAAGGATTATTTCTTTTTTTTGTGCCGCGTGAAAAAAAATGTAAAATATTTTTCTATCGTACTCGCACTTTAAAAAACTTTTTTGTACAAAAATATTTATTGTTACTGAACTATAATATCCTAGAAAAAAAAACCGTAACCCTGTTTTGCACGCCTCATAAGCGAAGCATTGAGGTCTTGCTCTACTCTCGACATATGAAAATCAAGCACTTTTCAAACATAAAAATGATTGTAATTTTCTCACATTGAACTTATAGGATAATATTATAATACATATGTCAAGAAAAAACATTCGTTTAAACGTATTTGAAATTTTTAAAAAGCAATTATTTTGTTTAAAGTAAGAAAATAGTTGATTAAAAGAAATATTCGAAGACGTCGGAGAAAATATTTTGTATCTGGCAGGATTACGACCGTAAAAATGAATGTATCAAAGTTTTTCTTTTATTAAAAGCTTCATAATCGCAACGCGCTGTTGCCTTTCGAAAAAGGCTTGGTAATTCTTTGTCGTTTAATTGCAATTAATAAAAAACTAAACTGCTTAGTCTTTAGTGTATGTATACCTTATGAAAATTGGGTTCGTTTACATTTTTTTGTTCGTCCATTCGGACAGGCAAAGGAAATAAATCCCATTCAGCCTATACAGCTATGTTTAGCTCTACGTCGAGAATGGCACGAAATTTCAAAAGTATTTCTTTTCTTTCATTACAAGCTGATATTTAGTTTCACCTGTCCCATTGTCTATAATCAAATCTTGCAAGTTAAATTTGATCCTCTTCCTGGTTTCCGATTGAGCTGAAATTTAGCATGCATATATAAATCGGATGACAATGCAATTTTATTGTGACATAGAGCTGATCTGATGATGAACCTGGAAGCTGGCCATAGGAACTCCGTAATTAAACGACGCAACCCTTTCGAGTTTGTGCTCATTTGATTTGTCTTGATCATTACTTTAATACTATATGGTAACCAGGGTCTGACGATGGACCTGGAAGCGGGCCAAAGAAACTCCGTAATTAAACGACGCAACTTCATCGAGTTTGGGCTCGTTTGATTCGTCTTGACGAGTACTTTGATACTATATGCTAACCAGGGTCTGATGATGGACCTGGAAGCTGGCCATAGGAACTCCGTAATTAAACGACGCAACCCCATCGAAATTGGGCTTATTTGATTCGTCTTGGCGAGTACTTTAATACTATATGGAAATCAGGGTCTGATCATGGACCTGGAAGCTAGCCATAGGAACTCCGTAATTAAACGACGCAACCTTATCGAGTTTAGGCTAGTTTGATTTGTCTTGTAGGTTACTTTGATACTATATGGTAACTAGGGTCTGACGATCGACCTGGAAGCGGGCCATAGGAACTCCGTAATTAAACGACGCAACTCCATCGAGTTTGGACTCGTTTGATTCATCTTGACGAGTACTTTGATACTATATGGTAACCAGGGTCTGATGTTGGACCTGGAAGCTGGCCATAGGAAAAAGAAGGTGCTAAATGTTCTTAATCATACCATCAAAATGTAACACGTTTTTATTTATAAAATTGGGACTGTGATAGAAACGGGAAGATTTAATAATTATGGTGTAAAGTTTTAGTGTTAAAAATATATAATTATGTACGATATGGAATTATTTTGTAGTAGACGAAGAAGCTTAATTATCGTTAAAGGTTACAATGAACTTATCAAGTGTTATATGTCTGATTAGAGTTAACTTATTTTTAACTTTTTAGTTTATTATATTTATTAGCAAATAATAAAAGCTTGTTTTTAAAAAAAGCTTTTTTCTTTAATTTTATTTTTATTTCAGGCTTTGACTAATAGTAAATGATAAATAATATAAAAATTATGAGGCGTGCACTTTTGGATTTTCCAAATTATTTTTTTCTCTTAATAATTATATTAGAGAGATTATTGAAATATAAAATACATTTTATGTAAAACTAATAGTTTTTTCATCACATGCCAAATAATAATATTTATAAGTAAATGTATGGTACCTTGTGTTCTTATTACCATTGCCGCATGAATATCAATTAAAAAAAAAAAAATATAGATTATAATACTCCAGTATAATGTAGCTTTCTATAAATGAAAAAAAAACATATGAATGAAATATTCATTAAATTTATTTATTGCAAACATTTTTACAAACAATCAAATCTTTTTGTAGAAATTAGGCGACTTCGTTCTCACACAAACTTGATGTCGCCCTGGATGGAATGGGCGGGGTGTGTCCAGATCATAATCTACTAAAAAAAAGGCTACTTTACGCTGTGAAGGAACTCGAACCCAATAGTGGCAGGTGGGCACTAAAGAATAAATTCTTCACATCACTCGTGTTCTCTACGTGGCATAAGAGCTAATTATATACGTGTTAGTGTAAGTAGAAACAATAATGAGGACATGTGTAAAATACGAGGGCATGTTGTGCAAAATTAATTCGTTTATTTGTTGAAAACTATGATTAATATTACAATAATAATAACATTTCGGTTTAATTAGTTATTTATGAGTATGATAATATTAATTAGTTACCTATTGCGTTTTACTTGTAAAGTCAAGGAATCATCGATTACTTTGTTTGAGATTAATATTTATTTCAATTAATTTAAAGATGAACAAAGTTCATTATTTTGAAATGAATAATTTTGTTTAAATATTTGTTCAAAAGATAGTCAACAGATGGCGTAAATTTGAAAAAAAAAATGTTTATATGTTTTTGTTTTCACAGCTCATACCTGTCAACTTACTATACAATGCTAGCCGGGTAGATATAGGATTTTATTTGGCGCTTTACTTGTCTTGCAATACAATTTTTACGATACTTACTTCTAAGTAAGGGTTAATGACCACTCTATTCTTATTCCGTTACCGTTCTATGTGGAAGGATTATATAAATATTGATTAGAATTAAGACATATTGTAAATAATACGTTAAATTACTTTACCCTTTTTTTTTCTTTTTTTGTGGTGGGCTATGGACGTCCCACCCCGCAAAATCGGTCCGGGGTGACGGAGAGGCGGCGCGCAACCCCATTAACCCACCCTGCAAGCACCTTCTTCGCCGTGCGAGCGGACCACCGGTACCCGATCTTTGTCTTCGGTGGCCCGCCCGGCGGTATACCCTCTCGGGTTCCTTTCTCGTCGACGCCCCAACAGCTTTCGCCGTCGAGGCGTCGCCCTCACGCGGTGGCCTCACGTCGGGTGACCGGACAATTCCCCGGTCCGATCACCCAAAGCCTCGGTTAGGGCGGCATCAGGCGCAGATACTCGCGCATGCGCCGCCCCGGCCGCTGACGGCGGCCCGGGTCACGGGAATCCTCCCGGACTCGTTCCGCCGCCTCCTTCTGCGAGATGACAGCCTCGCAGAAGGCGGCGACCGCGTCCCAATTCCTGACGCTGTGGACCATCACTTTCACGACAGCCGGCAGCGTCAGGTCGGCACCGATGACAGCGACGAGGTCACGGCGCTGCCCGTCCCAGCCCGAACATACCTCAAGCGTATGTTGCGCCGTGTCCTCGTCGCTACTGCAATGGTGGCAGGACGGAGTCCACTCCCTCCGCACGACCGTGTGCAGGTACTTGCCGAAGCAACCGTGCCCCGACGAGACCTGCACCAACCGGAAGGAGAGCACTCCGTGCCGCCGTTCCATCCACTCCACCAGTACGGGCCGGAGGGCCTCGACGGTAACAACACCGTGTCTAGGCCTCTCCAGCCGCGTAGCTCAACGGGCGATGACTTCTCGGCGGGCGTCCTCGCGCCAGGTGGCTATCTCGTTGAACGATGGGAGCCACCCTCGTCGCGCATTGTAGTAACCCGCCGGTAGAGGTCGGAGAGCATCTCCGCCTCTAGGTCCCACGGGGGTGTCCCGGCCAATAGGCATGCCGCCTCGGTAGACACCGTGCGGTACCCGCGAATGGCTCTGACCGCCATGGCTCGCTGTGGCCTCCACAGTATAGCCCTGAGCTGGGCGTTCAGAGCCCTCGCCCACACGGGTGCGCCGTACATGGCCATTGAGCGGATCACCCCCGCATACAGCCGTCGGCCCTCGAAACTGGGTCCGCCCACGTTTGGCATGAGCCGAAAAAGGGCGGACGCCGCTCCAACCAGCCGGGGAGCAATTTGACGGCAATGCTCCCGGAACCACCATCGCCCGTCAAGCACCAGACCCAAGTACCAGACTCATATGGGCCTGGATACTGATGTGGATGGAGTTGACGACTAACAAGGCGCCGATGGGCAGCCTCACACGGGGCCCATGGAATAAAAGGGCCTCCGTCTTGTTTAGGGCCACCCTGAGCCCCAGCGCCTCGATTCGCCTGACTATCTCCTCGGTGCCGAGAGTGGCCAGGCTCGCCGCCTCTTCGAGTGTCCTGCCCCGGGCTGTGACGAGCGTGTCGTCAGCATAGCATATAACGCTCAGCCCGGGGAGGAGACTCCCTTTCAACGCCCAGTCGTAACCAATGTCCCACAGAGTCGGCCCCAGAACCGACCCCTGCGGAGCACCGCACGACATGGGCGTCCGCACAATGTCTCCTGCGGGGCTCGCGTAGTGAACACTGCGCCCCTCCAAATAGTCTGCCACCAGCCGCCTGAGGTACGGGGGCACTCCATGGAATCGGAGCGCCTCCCTGATGCAGCTGAATGGCAGACTATTGAATGCTTTGGCGATGTCCAACGACACCGCCAACAGCACTCCTTTGCCAGCGACAGCCTCCGCGGCCGTCTGCCTCAGGCGTAGCAGGGCCCCGATGGTCGAACGACCCCTCCGAAACCCAAATTGAGCGTCCGACAGATCGGGCCCCACCTCCTCCAGGTGCCGGACGATGCGGGCAGCGAGGACACGCTCCAGCAGCTTACCCACATCGTCCAGAAGCACAATGGGCCTGTAGGCCGACGGCAAATCCGGGGGCCGTCCCGGCTTTGGCAGGAGAACCAAATTCCCTTCCTTCCAGCACTCAGGGAACTGTCCAGACGTCAGACAGGCGTTGAACAGTTGCCTGAGGCGAGGCTCGAAGTGCTCGATGAGCGACGTCAACACCCGGACTGGTATTCCGTCCGGGCCGGGGGCCGTGGTGGCGGAACGAATATTCGCCACAGCCGCCCCCACTTCCGACTCCGTCACGGGCGGAACACTCTCGTCGGCCTCCCGGTCGTGATCTGGCGAAGCCATGACCGGGGGCGTGTGTGCCGACTGCCGCGGGACCAGCTCCTCGACCACCCTACGAAGGAGGTCGGGCTGGAGGGTCTCGGTGAGGGGGGGAGGCCCTGCGCGCGAAGCTTATTGAGCGACGCGCGATACGGGCGACCCCAGGGGTCACGGTCGAGATAGAGGCGGCGAGCCTGGCCACTCTCGGCACCGAGGAGATGGTCAGGCGGATCGAGGCGCTGGGGCTCAGGGTGGCCCTAAACAAGACGGAGGCCCTACTTTTCCATGGGCCCCGTGTGAGGCTGCCCATCGGCGCCTCGATAGTGGTAAACTCTATCCACATCAGCATCCAGGCCCATATGAGGTACTTGGGTCTGGTGCTCGACGGGCGATGGTGGTTCCGGGAGTATTTCCGACAGATTGCTCCCCGGCTTGTCGGCGCGGCGTCCGCCCTTTCTCGACTCATGCCGAATGTGGGCGGACCCAGTTTTGAGGCCCGACGGCTGTATGCGGGGGTCATCCGCTCGATGGCCATGTACGGCGCACCCGTGTGGGCGAGGGCTCTGAACGCCCAGCTCAGGGCGGTTCTGTGGAGGCCACAGAGAGCCATGGCGGTCAGAGCCATTCGCGGGTACCGCACGGTGTCGACAGAGGCGGCGTGCCTGTTGGCCGGGACACCCCCGTGGGACCTAGAGGCGGAGATGCTCTCCGACCTCTACCGGCGGGTTATCACAGCGCGCGAGGAAGGTGGCTCCCCATCGTTGAGCGAGATAGCCACCTGGCACGTGGATGCCCGCCGAGACGTCATCGCCCGTTGGGCTACGCGGCTGGAGAGGCCTAGGCACGGTGTGGAGACCGTTGAGGCCCTCCGGCCCGTATTGATAGAGTGGATGGAGCGGCGGCACGGAGTCCTCACCTTTCGGCTGGTGCAGGTATTGACGGGGCACGGGTGTTTCGGGTTGTACCTGTACAGGGTCGTGTATAGGGAGTGGACTCCGGCCTGCCACCACTGCAGGAGTGACGAGGACACGGCGCAACACACGCTGGAGGTGTGTCCGGGATGGGAGCGGCAGCGCCGTGACCTCGTCGCTGTCATCGGTGCCGACCTGACGCTGCCGGCCGTCACGAGACCGATGGTCGACAGCATCAGGAACTGGGACGCGGTCGCCGCCTTCTGCGAGGCTGTCATCTCGCAGAAGGAAGCGGCGGAACGGGCAAGGGAGGATTCCCGCGCCCCGGGCCGCCGCCAGCGGCCGGGGCGGCGCAGGCGCGAATACCTGCGCCTGATGCCGCCCTAACCGAGGCTTCGGGTGATCGGACCGGGGAATTGTCCGGTCACCCGACGTGAGGCCACCGCGTGAGGGCGACGCCCCGACGGCGAAATCTGTCTGGGCGTCGACGAGAGGAACCCGTGAGGGTGAACCGCCGGGCGGGCCACCGAAGTTAAAAATCGGGTCCCGGTGACCCGCTCGCACGGCGAAGAGAGAGGAGTTTTTACGGTGGGTCTATGGGGTCACGCGCCGCCTTCTCCGTCACCCCGGACCGATTTGGCGGGGCGAGACTAATCCATAGTCCACCAAAAAAAAAAAAAAAAAAAAGGAGGTCACGGTCGAGATCGTCCAGCATCTCCTGCCAACTTGCGTCCTTGGCGGACCGGATGGCCAGCCGAAAGGTGGTACGCGCACTGCGGTACGCCTCATACAGCTGGCCCTCCCGCTTAGCATCGCGGTGACGCCGCCGGCTGCGGGTGTAGGACCTTCGGGCATTAATGCACGTCGCACGAAGGTCCGCCAGTCTTGGGGACCACCAGTAGACCCCCTGCCTCGGAGGTAGACGCCGCACCCTGGGCATGGCCGCATCGCAGACCTGCGTTAGCGCACTGCGGATGCGGGCAGCCTCAGCGTCCACTCCGTCCGCTGGGGGTGGTGAGGACAGCCACGTATTCACGATGGCCGCCTCCGCCAGTAGGTCCCTATCTAGACGCCTCACAGCCCACCGCGGAAACGCGGGAGCTCAGTCCGCCCTGTGACCCCTGCTGGGGTCCCGGAGAGGGGAGACCTCCATCCGGATGTACCGGTGATCCGACAGGGTCTTCGCCTCCTCCAGGACACGCCAGTTCCTCACTCGTGGTGCGACAGCGGGGCTAGCGAACGACAAGTCCACTATCGACTCACCCTGCTGTCGCACACACGTGTTCACTGAGCCTCTGTTTAGGACACAGAGGCTCAGTGACGCCGCCCACTCCACGATCGCCCGCCCGCGATCGTCCTTCATCGGGGACCCCCACACCGTGGATTAGGCGTTGAAGTCCCCCAGGACCAGGACGAGGCCCGGTGCCAGTCGCCGTATCAAAGCCTCCAAGGTGGTGAGGGAGGCCCCGCAATCGTCCATCCTCCTGTTAGGGGAGAGATATATACTGTAGAGCGTGACCCCTCCCCAATCCGCCGCGACAAATTCCTCGCCCCTATCCAAGAGGGATAAGGACGGGAAGTGCCGTTGCGTGGAGGCGACGATTGCCACGGTTCCGTTCCGGCTGACCACTCAATTGGGGCGATCAGGTACACAGTACGGTTCCGCGACTACGGCTGCACCGATCGACCACTCCGCCATGGATTGCAGGAGGAGATCCTGCACACCGGCGGAGTGGTTGATGTTGGCCTGCAGGAGGTGAGTGGATTGGGCAGCCATTAGTGGGCCGTTTCCATTACCTCCTCGCTGGCTGGCGATCGGGCCGCGCTAGGAGCGGGAGCGGCGGTGGTCGAAAGGCCGCTCCGCCCCTTTGGGGCCGAAGCCGGAGGTCTGCACGCCCCAGAGTCCATGCGGTGCTTGGCAGGCTTATTGCCCGCCGCACACGCGGGGCAGTGGGGCGGGGCGGCGGCCCCTTGGACTTGGGCCCAGCCGCGGCCGTGGCGTAGCTGCCCCCCACGCGGCCACCCTGACAAGGCAGCGGGGCGGGGGCTGGTGCCGCATATGGCCTCTTATCAGCGGCGAGAGGCGGCCGAACTCGTGTTCGTGCCGTGCGCGCTAGCCGTTCTGGAGGCAGCCTTGCCTCCAGAACGGCCAAGCGCGCATCGACCAGGTTTCCTACTGTGTCGATGATGGCCGCAAGGCCTCGTCCGGCACGCCTGCCACCGTGGGCAACGGAGTTGGTGTTACCAGCTGGGCCTTTGCCAGGGCCCGCTCCACGACGTTGGGTGGGTTGGCGACAGTCGGCGGTGCACGCTGCGTGGACGGAGGCGTCTTTGGCGCGGTGGCGACCACTGGCCGGCCAGCTCCTCGGGGCGGCTTGGCTGCGGCGACGTCTCGGCGGCTGGCATTTGCCGGCGACGCAGGTGGCACAGGCGGCATGAGCCGCGCCATTTGCGCCTTTAGCTCGGCCACGTCCTTCGTGAGGAGGCGGTTTTCTCGTCGTACCGCGGCCAGCTCCGACTCCAGACGGTGGTTTTGGGCCCGCAGGCCTGACACCTCGCCACCTAGGCGGGCGTTTTCGGCCTGCAGGGCCTCCATGTCCAGGGCGTCACCGCTCGCGCGGGCACCAGCGGCCGCCACTTCTGTGGGAGGGATGCCGGACAACACCTCCAGCACCCTCGCGGCGGCCGCCTCGTCGTCGGCCCGCTCCGACGGCCGAGCCTCCGCCCCTCCACGCGCTTCGCTGGCCGGGGAGTGGGTCGTCCTTCCCGAGGCCGCGGCCCCTCGCCCTCTGCGAGAGGCCGGCACTTTGGGAGGAGGCATGATGACCACGCTCCCCTCGGAATCGGCGCCTGAGCTGCCCTCCTTATTTAGGGGGCGCTTCCGCACCTTCGAGGGGAGGGCCCCCTCCCTTGCCGTCAGTATCTCGCCTACCTCCTTGGACGGCTCCGCGGAACTACCGCACTCGTCCATTTTATCGGCAGCACTTCCTCTCTGTCGGGGAAGCCTTTCCCGTCAACCAGTTTGCCCGTTTCCGGTACTTCCTCGGCTTCTTCTTTTGGGCCTCCATGGTTTGTGCCGGGCCCTCAGCAGGCGCCTCCAGTCCTGAGGACGAGGCGTCATTTTGGTCAGTTTTGCATTGGCTTGACGAGGCTGTGATGTGGGAATCCGCTGGATTCCCGTCTGGTGAAATAATAATAGGCAAATCCATTTGATTCCCACGAGTATGGGAGAACTAACGGTCGACCCGGGCAGAGATCCCTGTACCCGGGCAAGCCTACATTTACCAACCAGGGGGTCGGCCGGTACCCTGGCTGGAGCGTGCTAACGACAGAACAACCCATCTGCCATGCATCTTCTCGCCGCACGCCAGAACTTAAGATTCTGGGTGATTACCGAATTCGAATGTTAATTCGAACTCTGAATGTGAGCAAAACCAAAATAATGGTCTTTGAAAGAGATGAAGCCAGAACAGATGTAAGAATAAAAATAGGTAATGATGTACTAGAGCAAGTGGATGAATTTGTATATCTTGGATGTGGTTTTAGCCGAGATGGGAGGTACACCACTGATATAGAGCGAAGAGTGAATGCGGGAAATAGAGTGAACGGAGCGTTGGGACAACTTCTCGGTAGCCACCACCTCAGCCAGAAGGCACGTGTAGCAATACATAACGCTGTACTTGTCCCAACATTACTATATGGAAGCGAGAGTTGGGTATGCAGAAAAGAGCATGAAAGCAAAATTAATGCGGTCGAAATACGGCAAATCTGTGGAGTTAGGCTGACCGACCGCATTCGCAACGACGACGTCAGATAGCGAGTAGGTATGAAAGAGAGTATTGGTGTAAAGATGCGAAAGGGAATGCTCCGATAGTTCGGACATGTGGAAAGAATGCCGAACGAACGTCTGGTTAAGAAGATATACAATGCAAAAGTGGAAGGATGTAGGTACCGGGGGAGATCGAGACTCACCTACCTAGACCAGATTGGTCACGTGCTGAAAGAAGGTGGAGTCAAGAGTCTCCGAAACCGGCGAGCGTGTATGAAGAGAATTATGAATGTTGAAGAAGCGAGTGAAGTATGCAAGGATAGAGTTCTCTGGCACTCTGTTCTCTCTGCCTACCCTGCAAGGGATATGGCGTGATGATATGTATGTATGTATGTATTCGAACTCTTTATAGAGGTTGTTTTCCTCGCGGTCCGGGCGGTTAAGCCAAGACCCTCGTTCCTGATACTACGCCTCACGACAATCACTCACCACGCTGGTCAGACGTGTTGGTATAGGGTTTTATTTCGAGTTATCCTTTTCTCGAATACGAGTAGATTTTATATGCGTTTTATATCCCTTAGTGGTCTTTTAAGATCACCCAAGGGTATGATAGGGGGTGGTGAACTGTATTCTTACTCCGTCAACACACGTATATTGTGCTATCAGTTAATCTTTATTTCTTATTACTATACAGGATGGAAGTGGACCGCTCCCGAAAACAAAGACAGGTGACCCTACTAGACCTACTTGTAATGATAGGCTAGAAAAAAAATCAATTCAGATGAAAAAATTTTTTTTACAACGAATTTTAAGTTTTTTTCACATTCCATCGTATTAGGACAGTGCCATGTAACGATAATTCCATAAAAATTACTTAACTTTACTCAGATGAGAAAATACGCAATCTATTCAAAACTCACGATCATATGTTCAAGAGTTCAACGACCTCGCATAGTGAAAAAAAGAATTTAGAATTTCAACGTCTACCTGGGGCATCTGTTTTAATACACTTAAAATCATATATACAGCCACATATCTGGGGTGTATACGTTACGGTGCCCCAGCCTGGGCTGATAGAACTACGATAGGCGCAGCACGGCGTAAATTACTCCAAAGTCAACGATTAGCTTAAATTACTGAAATTTAGCATTTAATATGCTTAATTATTTATAAAACCCGATTACGAAGCGAAAAATGATGTCACAAGCGGGATTCGAACCCGCGCCTATTGGGATTCCGGCCCAATCGTGCTGCCACTACACTTATATTCCCACTATACTTTCGCTTCGTAATCGGGTTTTATAAATAATTAAGCATATTAAATGCATATAAAATAGATAGTAGGTATCTATTGGCCTATTAGCCAATTTTGCTTCATGTCTCCCGCTTTGCATAGGAGGGAAATGGAAATTCTTCAACTCCTCCTGTTTCTCTTTTCTAATTAAATTTGTTGCGGGTCCCAAGACAATTAAAAGCGTTTCCCGGGACTTCCTGAGGGTCAAAACTCAGTGTCTTTTATGGAGACCATTGTGGATCCTGGCTTACAGGAGTTACAGTGGTGGGAATGTGTGGTGGGACTAGTCCCATTAAAAAAAAAAAAACTCGTTACCACACGAGGATATCTTTAAAATTAACGTCGACTATCTGAAACAAATTAAACCATTATCAATTTCGTTTTACTGTTCGTTTCGGATAACATACTTTATGATGTTTAGGCGTAAATGTCTCTATCTTTCACTTAGAAATAATATGTTTTTTATTGCATAAGGTGTCAAACGAGCAAGCAGCACACTTAATGGTAAGTTTTACTGCCGCCTATGGATATTTACAATACCCCATAATCTGGGTTAGCGGTACATCTAGACCGCTGTCTACCAAAACAAATCCACCTAAGTTTGGCTTCCAGTTCTCTCACTTATCAAACGAAGCGCAACAGAACATTGCCACTGCTTAAACGTATATTGGTAATGATGATATAACAAGATTTTGGATTTTATTCAACATTAATTTATTTTTTTATGATGGTAAATCGCTGTGTGGTAGCGGCTACAAATATCACCAACCCTTACTTTGCTCGTGGATTTCGTAAAAAACGATTGAAAGCTTTATACAGGGTGTAAGGGGACCGCTCCCGAAAACAAAAACAGGTGACCCTACTAATCCTACTTGTAATGATAGGCTGGAAAAAAAATCGATAGGGATGAAAAAACAAATTTTTTTTCACAAATATTTTTAAGTTTTTTTCACATTCAATCGTATAAGGACAGTGCCATGTAACGATAACTCGATAAAAAATACGTAACTATACTCAGATGAGAAAAGACTCAATCTATTCAAAACTCACGATCATATGTTCAAGAGTTGAACGCCCTCGCGTGGTGAAAAAAATTTTTTTTTCATCCGAATCGATTTTTTTTCTAGCCTATCATTACAAGTAGGACTAGTAGAGTTACCTGTCTTTGTTTTCGGGAGCGGTCCACTTCCACCCTGTATAGATCCGGGCCAACTCCACCAGATGTCGTTTGATTAGCAATTACATTCCCAAGGAGGGTGGAATTCAGACAGGCGACGCCCGTAAAACATTCATACATATACATATCATCACGCCATATCGCTTGCAGGATAGGCAGAGAGAACAGAGTGCAAAAGAACTCTATCCTTGCATACTTCACTCGCTTCCTCAACATTCATAATTCTCTTCATACACGCTCGCCGGTTTCGGAGACTCTTGACTCCACCTTCCTTCAGTACGTGACTAATCTGGTCTAGGTAGGTTAGTCTCGGTCTCCCACGGTACCTACATCCTTCCACTTTTGCATCGTAAAACTTTTACAATATGAATCGTCAACCCCAAGTAATTGGTACAAGAACAGGAGAATGATGATGATCTCATTTCGTATATGTCCCACCGCTGGGTTCGAATCTCCTCCACAGCAGAAGGGTATTGAAAGGTAGGGCTTGACGTTAGGTAGACGGCCGGTCATAAAATTATTGCCAATAACATTTGCAATATACAGGGTGGAAGTGAACCGCTCCCGAAAACAAAGACTGGTGACCCTACTAGTCCTACTTGTAATGATAGGCTAGAAAAAAAATCGATTCGGATGAAATAACTTTTTCTTTTCACAACGAATTTTAAGTTTTGTTAACATTCAATCGTATTAGGACAGTGCCATGTAACGATAATTTCATAATAAATACTTAACTTTACTCAGATGAGAAAAGACGCAATCTATTCAAAACTCACGATCATATGTTCAAGAGTTCAACGACCTTGCATGGTGAAAAAAAAAACTTTTTTTTTCATCCGAATCGATTTTTTTTCTAGCCTATCATTACAAGTAGGACTAGTAGGGTTACCTGTCTTTGTTTTCGGGAGCGGTCCACTTCCACCCTGTATACAAGTACATATTGCGTCGACTACAAGTAATTGGGATAAAAGAATGATGATATCGTTTCGGTTCCAAATAGTCGCTTATATTAAACTGGACGCTATTATTCTTCTATTAACAATAAATTATATATTTGGGCGTTATAAATTTAAACTTCAATATATCAAAATTTTTTGCTAATCAAAAAAGTACTGCGTTTCATTATCACATGCTTGATGACCTTCGAATTTATAAATAGTCACCCTAATTAAATGAATTGGTTGTGTAAGAGAACCAGTATTTGATCACTAAACTTAAACGTGATATGGAGCTAAGAGGAAGTCTGGCAAAATATATTTCGGAGGTTCTAAGTTCGCTATATTAACGATCACGAGCTCCTTACATGATCGTTTAACTTGCGTACAGTAACAGAATCAAAACTACCTTTTATAACACTCCGGACGAGTTTAAATCTGCAAAAAGGGTGCATATACCAAATTACATACATACATACCATCACGCCATGTCCCTTGCAGGGTAGGCAGAGAGAACAGAGTGCCAGAGAACTCTATCCTTGCATACTTCACTCGCTTCCTCAACATTCATAATTCTCTTCATACACGCTCGCCGTTTTCGGAGACTCTTGACTCCACCTTCCTTCAGTACATGACCGATCTGGTCTAGGTAGGTTAGTCTCGGTCTCCCCCGGTACCTACATCCTTTCACTTTCGCATTGTATATCTTCTTAACCAGACGTCCGTTTGGCATTCTTTCCATATGTCCGAACCATCGGAGCATTCCCTTTCGCATCTTTACACCAATACTCTCTTTCCTACCACCTCGCTCTCTTACATCGTCATTACGAATGCGATCGGTCAGCCTAATTCCACAGATTTTCCGTAGAGATCGCATTTTGACCGCATTAATTTTACTTTCATACTCTTTTCTGCGTAGGACGACCCCCCACTCGGTGGACTGATGACCTCATCAAGGTCGCAGGAAACCGCTGGATGCAGGTGGCACAGGACCGTTATAGATGGCATTCTCGTGGGGAGGCCTATGTCCAACAGTGGACGTTTACAGGCTGATGGATGGATGGATGGATGGATACTCTTTTCTGCATACCCAACTCTCGCTTCTATAAAGTAATGTTGGGACAAGCACTGCGTTATGTACATATTGCTACACGTGCCTTCTGGCTGAGGTGGTGGCTACCGAGAAGTTGTCCCAACGCTCCGTTCACTCTATTTCCCGCATTCACTCTTCGCTCTATATCAGTGGAGTACCTTCCATCTCGGCTAAATCCGCATCCAAGATATACAAATTCATCAACTTGCTCCAGTACATCATTACCTATTGTTACTCTTACATCTGTTCTGGCTTCATCTCTTTCAAAGACCATTATTTTGGTTTTGCTCACATTCACACGTAGAGCCCTTTTCTTACAATCTTCTATCATTGTGTCGACTAGGGTCTGCAGGTCAGTCGCTGACTATGCCAGCAGTACTGCATCATCTGCATAGAGCGGAGCAGTGACCACTGAGTCGCCCATCTGGACTCTCACATTCATATCGTTCAACCTCTGGAGACATTTATCCAGATATACGAGTATGATAAACAGCCGACAGGCTGACAGAACGCACCCCTGCTTAACGCCGATATTGACGTCAAACCAAGGCGACATTCCATCATCCAGCCGCACATAGGCTCTATAGCCCATGTAACTGGACTACACAGCCTGTAGCAGTTTACCGTTAATACCATACTCCAGTAAAATGGCCCAAAGTTCCTTTCGTACAACCGTGTCAAATGATCCAGATCTACAAAACTGCAGAAAACCCTCTGACCTAGAGCCAGATGCTTCTCCACAATGTTGCGCAGAGAGAACACTTGATCCTGCATCCCCTTTCACTCCTGAAACCTCCTTGTGTCTCACACAGCAAACCATCGGACACTATCCTCATTCTCCTTTCAATAATTTTACCATACACTTTTGCTGCCAAACTGGTCAAGCTTACGGCTCTGTAATTCGCGCAGTCATAACGTGAACCCTTGTTTTTAAACAAGGGCACGATGACTGCGCTATTCCAGTCCCTGGGAACCATTCCCGAGTTGCAACATGAATTGAGGAGCAACAGGAACGCCTCCCAGACACAGGCACCACCAAGCTTGATCATCTCGGCAGACACCATATCAATACCCGCTGCCTTACCATTTTTCAAACTTCTTATCGCCTATAAATACCCGATTACGAAACGAAAAATGATGTCACAAGCGGGGTTCGAACCCGCACCTATTGGGAATCCGGCCCAATCGTGCTGCCACTTACACCATCGTGAACTATTTTAGGACATGCAAATTTCGCTTCATATTATATCTTACGTCTTCAAGGTGACGTATGCCATCTACCGGACAATGTTCACACATTGTATAGGCTTAATACTTCAAACTTTACAGTTAGAATTGTATTAAACGATGACACAACCTTGTTATTCAAATTACTAGCACTATACAAGCCTTGGCCACAATTAGAAATTGATGGACTTACGTATATAATTTTTATATTTACGTATATTATTTATAAGTTCGTCCATCAATTTTAGGGGGGCATAGTCCGGAGCGTGCTCGTTCGCGTCCCCTGCCAGTCTAATTAGACTGCTAATCCGGCTCGATATGCGTACCGCAATGCGGGTTAGGGCGTCCCCCGGAGGCGACGCGTACCGACCCGCCCCCGTCGGTACGAACTTCGGCAGTTGCGGCGATGGGGGCCGCCACCCATCACGCCTTGCCCAGTCAGGCGAGTCGAGGAGAGCAGAGTGCCAGGTGGGCACGTGGAATGTAAGAGGTTGTGTGGAAGGTAAGTTGCACGAGCTGATATCCGTCATGGCGGACAAACAGCTAGACATGCTCTGTGTAACAGAGACCAAGCGAAGGGGCAGCGACGCCTGCGATCTTCCTGGTGGCGGGATGGCTCTGTGGTCTGGTGTACCACAGAGCGATCGAGCCAGCATGGGGGTAGGAGTACTGTTGTCCTCTCGCTTGGCCTCAGGTATGAAGAATTACGGAATGTATGATCCCAGACTTCTTTGGGTCCGTATGAAACTTGGTGTCACCAAGGTATTCATGGTTGTAGCATATGCTCCCGTAGGATCCCCGGTGGCATCAGACCTAGAGAAGTTTTGGGATAATGTTAGGGAAGTTCTGGATATGGCAGAAACCAGTGAACGCGTGATTGTATGCGGAGATTTGAACGGATGGGTGGGGACCAAGCGTCCCGACTATGAGGACGTACTTGGTCCATTTGGTGATAAGAGAGTGAACGACGCAGGTAGTCTTATAGCGGATGTATGCATGGAGAGAAACCTTATTGTGTCAAACACATTTTTCCAACATAAGGACATCCATATGTATACATGGAGAAGGAATGAACAGAAAAGTATTAAGTATATAAGTATTAAGATTTAATTAGACAGTCGCCTCCGAAGCAAAATATTGGACGCAAGAGCTTACAGGGGCCCCACAGTCGATACGGACCACTATCTCGTTATTGCGAGATTTAGTGGTCTGTTCAGAAAGTGGAGGCACTGGCAAGAGCGTGTCCACTTCGGAGGGCTTGAAAGAATAAAAGTTGAAAGGTTGCAAGAAGAGTGTGTAAGAGAAAAGTATGCAGAGGGTGTCCGAGAATGGCGGACGATGGCAAGCCAGCCGCAATCGGACATTGAAGAATGCTGGAGAGTATTGAAAGAGAGTATGGTCGATACAGTGAAAGAAGTATGTGGAAGTTCAAAGAAGCATAGAAAAACAAATGGTGATGCGTGGTGGGATGCGGAAGTGGCAGCTTCCGTAGAGCAAAAGAAGAAAGCGTGGCTGGACAATGTCTCTTCTTTGAATCTGAATGACAGTATGACTGAACACAAGAAAGAAATATATCGGCAATGTAAGAATGACACCAAGGCCTTAGTGAAAGAGAAATGTGATAGAGCAAGTATGAGTGCAGAAGATAGGTTGACTAAAAACTTCGAGGGTAACACCAAACTCTTTTGGAGGGAGGTGAAGAAGTCTCGGGGTGGTTGGTCAGGTCTAAAGGTGGAGACATTCTTACACAAACACAAGACGTGTTAAGCTGATGGAGTAAATATTTTGGCGATATGTATGCGGATGCTACGGTTGGCGCCGGTGTCGCATAGGGTTTAGTAGATCAACATTCGACAACGGCGTCCTCCGATGGCATCAGTATGGATGAAGTTGACTGGGCGATAAGAAGTTTGAAAAATGGTAAGGCAGCGAGCATTGATATGGTGTCTGCCGAGATGATCAAGCTTGGTAGCTCCTGTGTCTGGGGAGGCGTTCCTGTTGCTCCTCAATTTATGTTGGAGCTCGGGAATGGTTCCCGGGGACTGGAATAGCGCAGTCATCGTGCCTTTGTTTAAAAAAAACAAGGGTTCACGTTAGGACTGCGTAAATTACAGAGCCATAAGCTTGACCAGTTTGGCAGCAAAAGTGTATGGTAAAATTATTGAAAGGAGAATGAGGATGGTGTCCGATGGTTTACTGTGTGAGACACAAGGAGGTTTCAGGAGTGGAAGGGGATGCATGGATCAAGTGTTCTCTCTGCGCAACATTGTGGAGAAGCATCTGGCTCTAGGTCAGAGGGTTTTCTGCAGTTTTGTGGATCTGGAGAGAGTATTTGACACAGTTGTACGAAAGGAACTTTGGGACATTTTACCGGAGTATGGTATTAACGGTAAACTGCTACGGGCTGTGCAGTCCAGTTACATGGGTTGAAGAGCCTGTGTGCGGCTGGATGATGGAATGTCGCCTTGGTTTGACGTCAATATCGGCGTTAAGCAGGGGTGCGTTCCGTCAGCCAGGCTGTTTATCATATATCTGGATAAATGTCTCCAAAGGTTGAACGATATGAATGTGGGAGTCCAGATGGGCGACTCAGTGGTCACTGCTCTGCTATATGCAGATGATGCACTCCTGCTGGCACAGTCAGCGACTGACCTGCAGACCCTAGTCGACACAATGACAGAAGATTGTAAGAAAAGGGGTCTACGCGTGAATGTGAGCAAAACCAAAATAATGGTCTTTGAAAGAGACGAAGCCAGAACAGATGTAAGAGTAACAATAGGTAATGATATACTAGAGCAAGTGGATGAATTTGTATATCTTGGATGCAGATTTAGCCGAGATGGAAGGTACACCACTGATATAGAGCGAAGAGTGAATGCGGGAAATAGAGTGAACGGAGCGTTGGGGCAACTTCTCGGCAGCCACCACCTCAGCCAGAAGGCACGTGTAGCAATACATAACGCAGTGCTTGTCCCAACATTACTGTATGGAAGCGAGAGTTGGGTATGCAGAAAAGAGTATGAAAGTAAAATTAATGCAGTCGAAATGCGATCTCTGCGGCAAATCTGTGGAGTTGGGCTGACCGACCGCATTCGTAACGACGACGTAAGAGAGCGAGTAGGTATGAAAGAGAGTATTGGTGTAAAGATGCGAAAGGGAATGCTCCGATGGTTCGGACATGTGGAAAGAATGCCGAACGAACGTCTGGTTAAGAAGATATACAATGCGAAAGTGGAAGGATGTAGGTACCGAGGGAGACCGAGACTAACCTACCTAGACCAGATCGGTCATGTACTGAAGGAAGGTAGAGTCAAGAGTCTCCGAGACCGGCGAGCGTGTATGAAGAGAATTATGAATGTTGAGGAAGCGAGTGAAGTATGCAGAGATAGAGTTCTCTGGCACTCTGTTCTCTCTGCCTACCCTGCAAGGGATATGGCGTGATGATATGTATGTATATCCATCAATTTCTCTTTTGCTGTCCGCTGCAGTAATGTACTATTTTATTATTTGTTATGTTGAATGAAAATTATACATGGCCTGTGAGGTAGCGGCTAAGAATACTACCAACCCTTACTTAGCTTGTGGCTGTCGTAAATGGTGACTAAGAGCTTAATATTGATCTGGAACAACTCCACCTGATGTCGTTTGGTCAATAATTACATTCAGCTGGCGTCCGGTCATAAAACTATTGCCTATAAAGTTTGCAATCATCATCATCATCATTTCAGCCTATTGCCGTCCACTGCTGAATGTAGGCCTCCCTCATGTTACGCCACAAAGTGCGGTCCTGTGCCACCTGTGTCCAACGACGCCCAGTCCAATAAATAAATAATCAATCCATAAAGTTTGCAATACCAAGGGCTATATATAATAGCTAGGCCGCTGCCTACCAATAAAAACTACAAACTCACCCAATTGGGCTTACGGCTTTTTCACTCACCGAACCAAGCGCAACAGTACATTGCCATTGCTCAGACGTCGATCTTCTGCGAGAGTGTGCAACAAGGATATGGCACTAATTGTTGTGAGTAAGTGGCTATGAATACTACCAGCTCTTTCTTTGTTCTTGAATCTCGTAAAAGACGACTAATAGCTTCACGAAGTGAGCCAATTTCACCCGCCGTTTGGACAACAATTACATTCCCAAGGGAGTTAATGTATGTTTAGGGAGGTTAATGTATGTTTACATCGACTCCAAGTAATTAGGATAACAGAAGGAGAATGATGATAATGTCAGTACATATGCGTCCCACTACTGGGCTCGAACCTCCTCCATAATAGAAGAGATATTGATCTAATATACTACAGTGATTAGACGGTTTGATATAGGATTTTATTTCGAGAGTACCTTCTAAATAGTCCATCTATTGCACAGATATTATAGTCATATCATATCTCTTAGTCATCTTTTACAACACCCGCGAGTTAAAATAGAATGTAGCAAATTGTATTTTGACTCTATTACCACATGAAAAATATTTATTTTTACTAAAGGGTATTCATATTTCCTATACCAACAAGTCTGACTCGCGTGGTATAGTAGGTAGTTCTACTTTCATTTCTTTCTTATAAAACCCAGGTAGGAGTCCCTTGCGGAATGAAATAAAACATCACCGAAGACAAGGCCTTCCAACCGGTGATCATGCTGTGTGGACAGTTCTGAGTGGCATTCTCGTGGGCAGACCTATGACCAATAGTGGTCATCTACAAGCTGATATATCGATTAATATAACAGGAGTAAAAAATTGCTTGTCATTTCAATAATAGTCATACAGATAGTAGTTTGATATTTTTAACATATACACGCGCCCGGCCTTGCGCCTTCACGATATCGTGGGCTCGTCTTAGGATCACTTGGTTCAGATAACCCGTATAATACAAATAATATTAAAAAACAATAAAACCAATGTGTGCGCTCGTGCCTCGAGATATCAACGGTTTATGGTAATGGAGTAGGTACGATACAATATGGAATTCATTTTAAAAGCAAAATTTTTGGGACCTCAGGATTGATACACCTGTTCCATGTATATTTCGCTCTTTTGGACTGTTTGGTAAGGTTTTTTTGTGTGCTATGGAGTGGCCACGCCCTGCCAAATCGGTCCGGGGCGACGGAAGAGGCGGCACGCGACCCCATAGACCCACCGTGCAAAGCGCCTCTCTTCGCCGTGCGAGCGGGCCACTGGTACCCGATTTTTGTCTTCGGTGGCCAGGTTTTACCACCCCTATGAGTCAATAAGTCTGGAATCCGTGTAGTGACGGAATAAGAATACAATACATCCCCTATCTTGTCCATAGGTGTCGTAAAAGACGACTAAGGGATATAATAGAATATATAATGATTTTAATTAAAATTACCACCGCAAAAAATGGGGTTGGTAAAACCTACACAGAGACTAGTAAAGGCATTGGCAGCAATCATCATCATCATCACAGCCCATATATGTCCCACTGTTGGGCTCGGGCCTCCTCTGTAATGGGAGGGAAATTAACCTACTATACCGCGCTGGTCAGACGTGTTGGTATAGGGTTTTGTTTCTAGTTTTCCTTCTCTTGCATAGATGTTATATGCGTGTTATCTCCCTTAGTCGTCCCGTACGATCACCCACGGGTAAGATAGGGGGTGGTGAATTGTATTCTTACTCCGTCACCACACGCAAATTTGCAGCAATACTTTCTTGGAATACTTTATAATATTAACTGCAATTACCAAGCCACCTGCGAAGTGGCGATATCATTATCTGTTGCGGATGTCCTATCTAACAGTAGATATATATATTGAAATGAGAAAGATTTTTTTTTATTAAGAATCCTATAAGTATCCCTTATTTACTTGCAAATAAAAAGGTGTTTTCTCGTCCAGATGTAAATAGAGCTTTAACAGAGATATAATTACGTTGGAGTCGCCAATGTTTTCTGCAGATTGTGTATGTCTTTTCGAGATGAAATTAAGCGACAGTATTTCAGCTACAATGAGTTTATTGTATAGGCATGTTGTACATATATATTACTTGAGACGACTACGATGAGACGGCCGGCAAGGAGGCGCGTCGGCAGAGAATTACAAAAATGCTCATTACATATTTTGTTTTTACAGTCTTCATGATGACGAAATTTATTGCAAAAGAACGTGGGTAAAAAAAAACCGCGCCATGATAAAAATTAATTATTTTATAAGAACAATTTATCTACTTTCAACAATATAAATAATTAATTATATTTAGGAAAGCGAGTCACGTAAAGTGTACGTGTAGATAATTTTTATTTAAACAAAAAATTTACAATTGTAACAAGGCGTTATGATGTTCGGTTACCTACAATGTTTAAATGATAAAATTTTATATTTAAAAAAATATATATATTAAATTAAATATTTATTTCAATGTTTGATAAACATCCGGCTTATAAATAATATTTCAACATTACATTCATCCCGTCTCATCACATAGTATGGACATGTGATGAAACGTGATGAATGTAATGTTGGGAGAAGAGTTTTAAGTATGAATGTTGAAGGCTTTAGGGGTAAGGGAAGACCGAAGAAAAGATGGATGGATTGGGTGAAGCATGATATGAATAGAAAGGGAGTGAACGCAGAGATGACATCGGATAGGATTGAGTGGAAGAAAAGGACATATAGTGTCGACCCCAAGTAATTGGGATAAGAGCAGGGTGATGATGATGATAAGCTGATGTTTGCGACTTCGTTCGTGTAAGTCTGTATTAAATATTTTTAGACGATTTTTTTAATAGATTTAATAGATTTCAATGAAATAAAGATTAAAAGTAGCTCCAAGTTTTGTTTAATAATTTTAAAAACAATGCCATATATTAAGTTATGTAGTGCGTGCGTACATAGTACACATAGCAGAAGTGAAAGTTTGGCAAACTAATTTTTAAATCTCTCTTTCTCTCTCGTTTCATCTGTAAAAAAATTACCCTAATGCGCGCAAAGAAGTTTCACTACAAAATAAATATGGCGCGTAACAGAAAAATCTGACTTAGAAATAAAGATTCAAAAATTTTAAAAATCCAAAATACCTTGTTTATTTTTCTCTCTTCTTCACTTCTTCTTCACAGCTCATATATGTCAGGTAATGGGAGGGAAATTAACTTACTATACCACGCTGGTCAGACGTGTTGGTATAGGGTTTTGTTTCGAGTTTTCCATCTCTTGCATAGATGTTAAATGCGTTTTATATCCCTTAGTCGTCTCTTACTATCACCCACGGATAAGATAGGGTGTGATGAATTGTATTCTTACTCCGTCTGTGTTATACACTGACTGTGTTATACACACATGTTCCGTGTGGTGACGGAGTGTATATGTTTCTCTCCCTTTTTTATAACTGCTATACACTTAATTTTTGATAAATTTATTAAATGTAGTGACATGCAGTTTTTTTTATTATATTACTAACAAACTTGCGCGGATTCACTCGTGTAGTTCCTGTTCCTGTGAGAATAGAGACATAGTATAAAACCTATGTATGTAGCTTTTCATTGGTGAAACAATTTTTATAATCGGCTTAACGGTTTGTGCGTAACAAACAAATATTGGCATTTATATCATTCAAAGTGGTGACGGAAAAAGAATATATTAGTACACCTTTCAATATAATTTTTGCGATAAAACAATCGGTAGGTAAGAACTGAATGTAATCCTTACTAATATTATAAATGCGAAAGTAACTTTGTCTGTCGCTCTTTCAAGCCAAAACTACTAAACCGATCTAAATGAAATTTGGTACACAGATGGTCTAGAGCCTGATAAAGGACATATGCTACTTTTTAATGCAAAAAGGAGTTGTAAAGGGGGATGAAAAGTTGTAAGGAAGTATCGTCATTTTTAAAGCCAGAAGCTTGAAACTTATTTTTAGGTTATTGATTAGATATAATTAAAAATGACATTAAAATTTTGTAAAAATTTCCCTTGAGGGGTAAAATAAAAATAGGTGATGAAAAACTTTAGGAAAGTAACCTTTTAAGCGGGCGAAGCTGCGGGCAGAAGCTAGTGAGTTATAACTTGAAGTATAACCATATATGCATAGGTTTTAAAGATTAGAAGGACCCGTTAGAATATTCTCAAATAGAAAATATATTCTAGAATTATGTACATTCATTTAATGTATGCATATTTTTTTTTATTGTTTATGATGGCAAACGAGCAAGCAACACAACTGATGGTAAGTGTACCTTATCATTTTTGTATCGGTATCTAGTTGGGAAAGCGATCCTCGAAGTTGCCGATCATTTTCTTTACCGAGGGCAAACAGTAAAGTTAGGTGAATTCAATTGAAAGAAAGAGGTCAGTGGAGGAAATCAAGTCGGTTGGAATTATTAGGATACTTAGGTGGATTTTGTTCATCCAATATATCCCAGTGATTCACCAGAAAATGATCAGAGTCTGTGGATAACTTATGGCAGTGAAGGCATAGTACTTATGTCTCGGCCTTATAACTGAGCCGAAGTCCCTCAGTGCGCTATGGAGCGAGCCAAACTCGGGATTTCTCTGCAAAATCTATATATATATATATATATAAAAGATTTCCACCTATGGATTGACTCATCACGATATCTCTGGAACCATAAGGCCTTCAGACTTTAAATTTGGTAGGAATACTCCTTTTGCCGAGTAAAGGTCAGCTAAGAACTGATTTTATGAAATTCCACCCGCAAGGGGGGTTACCGGGATGTAAAATTCACAGTTTTAGGGTTCCGTACCTCAAAAGGAAAAAACGGAACCCTTATAGGATCACTTTGTTGTCCGTCCGTCCGTCTGTCCGTCTGTCTGTCTGTCAAGACCCTTTTTCTCAGGAATGCGTGGAGGTATCAAGCTAAAATTTATAACAAATACTCAAGTCTACTGTCCCTTAAGGCTGTAAAAAAATTAAACTTCTAAGCCAACGCAATCAAAAGATACAGGCGCTTATGCCGCAAATTTTCGACTCTCGCAGAGGAATCAAAACCTACAGGGTACTTCCCGTGAACTCAGAATCTTGAAATTTGGTACAAAGCAACGTCTTATAAGACGTTGCTTTGTACCAAATCCTTTATCGGTCCTATAGCACCGATAAAGGAAAAATTGCGAAAACAGTAAATTTTTAATTACATCATATAATAAAAATATTTTTAATAATTTTAAACTTACCACTGGTTACTTTTTTCACATTAAAGGGTATGAGAATTTACGGTTTTATTTAGAACATCAACCAAGTTACTATCAAAAATCAAGTTTTCAATTATCATGTCCTCTTTTGTAATATGAAGTCATAATAACGCCGGATATAATATGCTAAACAATTAAAAAGATGTTTTACGTTTGCGCCATTTTTTAATGCAGGTATGTATTGTTCTTCATAGTTGCCAGCATTTTAAAACTGTATTAATCGATTTTACGATTTTGGTTGGTTTTACGTTTTTATTTATTGATACAAATCTATTTTCCTAACCTTAGAATAATGACATACAGTTACCATATATAGCTTCTAAATAAAATAGATTATAGCATAAACATGTTTTATATTATAGTAATATTTCAGATATGTGTGTACATGTGGGACAACTTAAGTAATTATGAAAGGCGAGGAGACAGACATGACTATACCACTCGTCAGGCTGACAAGCTCGCGTCACTGCCACATCGTCTGTCAAAGTCTAGCAAATTGACACATATTATGGGCCCTCAAATATATAACAGATTGCCAGCGACTGTTACTTCGGCTGTTACGCGAACAGCTTTTAAAACTAAACTCAGGCGCTGGCTCGCTCAAAATGCCTTTTATACGGTTGACGAATTAATGGATAGGTCAATAACCGATTGTGAATGACTTTTTTACCTATTTATTTTTTATTTTGTATTTTATAAAATATTAAATTATTGTAATGACATTAAGTTATAACGAAATGACAATTATGTAATCAAAACAGCTTTGACTTGTAATGTTATATATTACCAATAAAAATGTTTATCCTGTTTATCCTGTTTATACACATGAAGTTTTTTTGCCAAGCAATATTTTTGGATTCAAGATATATTGTTATTGGAGATACCATTCTATGGCTACAAGATTTTTAAATGATACTTGACAATCAAATAAAAAAAAACGATCAAGTCGGCAAACTGTAAATAATAAGCTAAGGGATTCCCCTTAGATTATGGTTATGGGCATTCGCCCATTGCACTATGGAGTACAGCTTCGCGTTGTGCATTATTCAAAAAGTTACCTTGTTTTGTTGAGCCTTAAATGTATACTCTATATTTAAAGGCTCTATACTGCACAAAAGACCTATAAAACTCATTAAATTAGGTTATTTTTTTCACATTAAATTATGTTATTATTTATAGTTTGCCGACTTGGACGTTTTTATTTTAGTTGATCAGTATCATTTAAAAATCTTGTAGCCATAGAATGGTATCTCCAATAGCAATATATCTGGCACCCAAAAATATTGCTTGGAAAAAAACTTAATGTTTAAAAAAAAAGTGTGTGTGTCAGCTCCAACGCACGTTTACTGTGTGAGACACAAGGAGGTTTCAGGAGTGGAAGGGGATGCATGGATCAAGTGTTCTCTCTGCGCAACATTGTGGAGAAGCATCTGGCTCTAGGTCAGAGGGTTTTCTGCAGTTTTGTGGATCTGGAGAGAGCATTTGACACGGTTGTACGAAAGGAACTTTGGGACATTTTACCGGAGTATGGTATTAGCGGTAAACTGCTGCAGGCTGTGCAGTCCAGTTACATGGGCTGTAGAGCCTGTGTGCGGCTGGATGATGGAATGTCGCCTTGGTTTGACGTCAATATCGGCGTTAAGCAGGGGTGCGTTCTGTTCGAGTACCGGTGGTCCGCTCGCACGGCGAAGAGAGAAGGTTTTACGGTGGGTCTATGGGGTCACGCGCCGCCTTTCCGTCACCCCGGACCGACTCAGCGGGGCGAGACGCACCCATAGCCCACCAA
This sequence comes from Lymantria monacha, assembly GCA_905163515.2. Taxonomy (NCBI): domain Eukaryota; kingdom Metazoa; phylum Arthropoda; class Insecta; order Lepidoptera; family Erebidae; genus Lymantria; species Lymantria monacha. Next base: position 2,380,829 of record LR991107.1, on the reverse strand, counting down.
TAAAAAAAAAAAAAAAAAAAAAAGGGGTGCGTTCTGTCAGCCAGGCTGTTTATCATATATCTGGATAAATGTCTCCAAAGGTTGAACGATATGAATGTGGGAGTCCAGATGGGCGACTCAGTGGTCACTGCTCTGCTTTATGCAGATGATGCAGTCCTGCTGGCACAGTCAGCGACTGACCTGCAGACCCTAGTCGACACAATGACAGAAGATTGTAAGAAGAGGGGTCTACGTGTGAATGTGAGCAAAACCAAAATAATGGTCTTTGAAAGAGATAAAACCAGAACAGATGTAAGAGTAACAATAGGTAATGATGTACTAGAGCAAGTGGATGAATTTGTATATCTTGGATGTGGATTTAGCTGAGATGGAAGGTACACCACTGATATAGAGCGAAGAGTGAATGCGGGAAATAGAGTGAACGGAGCGTTGGGGCAACTTCTCGGCAGCCACCACCTCAGCCAGAAGGCACGTGTAGCAATACATAACGCAGTGCTTGTCCCAACATTACTGTATGGAAGCGAGAGTTGGGTATGCAGAAAAGAGTAAGATAGTAAAATTAATGCGGTCGAAATGCGATCTCTGCGGAAAATCTGTGGAGTTAGGCTGACCGACCGCATTCGTAACGACGACGTAAGAGAGCGAGTAGGTATGAAAGAGAGTATTGGTGTAAAGATGCGAAAGGGAATGCTCCGATGGTTCGGACATGTGGAAAGAATGCCGAACGAACGCCTGGTTAAGAAGATATACAATGCGAAAGTGGAAGGATGTAGGTACCGAGGGAGACCGAGACTAACCTACCTAGACCAGATCGGTCATGTACTGAAGGAAGGTGGAGTCAAGAGTCTCCGAAACCGGCGAGCGTGTATGAAGAGAATTATGAATGTTGAGGAAGCGAGTGAAGTATGCAGAGATAGAGTTCTCTGGCACTCTGTTCTCTCTGCCTACCCTGCAAGGGATATGGCGTGATGATATGTATGTATGTATGTATGTAAAATAATGGCAACTATGCAGAACAATACATTAAAAAATGGCGCAAACGTAAAATACTTTTTTATTGTTTAGCATATTATATCCGGTATTATTATGACTTCATATTGTAAAGGGGGATATGATAATTGAAAACTTGATTTTTGATAATAATTTGGTTGATGTACTAAACGAAACCATAAATGGGCATACCCCTTTGATCGTAGTATTTTGTGTAAAAAACCGATAGATGACCTAAAAGCGGATTTTTCATTAGACAAACGAAACGTCAAATGTTGTCAACATTTGACGTTTCGTTTGTTGACATTTTGTACGTTTTGATTGAAAATGTATAAGGACTTTTGACGGGGACTTTTGACGGGAATTTGAAAACGTCATGTGGTGCTCTTGTATTATATTCGATATCTTAGTGTTTTAACGTGTTATATTGGATAATTTTGATGGCATTTTATATAACATGAAGCGGCGGAACTACTGGGATGAAGTGAATATCATATAAAAGTGCTTTACAACGTTTTCGTTTTCCATCAAAATTCCCACAAGATACCATTAACAGTGTGGCCATTGCACTGTTAATGGCGACAATTTGACTTAGCAACGACTAACTTGAAAGACTAAAAACGTGAAAATATTTATAACTTGACACTGGCACCAATAGCTCGCATAAGTAGCTGATTGCCAATATATAAGAAGAGGAGGAGGAAAATGTATAATTTTTCTGTTTTATTTTCATTAAATGTTTAACCAATGTCTCTGCATATTGCATATACAGGATTGTTTTTCAAGAGGTACCCAAATTTACACAGTAGGTTCAGATTCGATAGTATAATTGATTATTGGAATAAAAATATATGATTTTATTTAAAAAAAAAATACATTTCACATTTAAAACATTCCCTTAAAATCCAAATTTATTGAAATGTTTAGACATTCATAATTATAAACTCACACTAATACATCTCGGTAAATCGTAGTTGCCTAGTCTTTTTCGGTGAGCATTCGGCTTATTTCGCAACCCTCCCCCTCACCCTGCCACCCGTCGCCATGCGCGGACGCCGCTACCGGACACCTCGCCAGTAAACTTTTGACCATGACCTAATTAGGAATTCGTGATTTCGTGTGCTAATTTTACTGTTAAATAGCCTAAACTTTCAATATGACGGTGTGACGCCTCATTATTCAAGTGCTGTACGTGATTATTTAAACAGTGAGGATAGGCCGCAGATTTTTATTTGTGGAGAGAAATTAAGAAACGTATTTAGGTTGAAAAAGCGCAAATCTATGAAGATCTTTGTAGTAAAATAATAAACTGTATTTAAGTAACGTGAAAATTGCTCGGACAGAAGTAATGTTAAAAAACAATTTAAGCAAGTGTGTTCTGTTAAGCCTTATGTTGATAGAAATAAACTACATTTTGAACAATTTGTTAAAATGTCAGTGATAGGGTTTTTTCATGGAACTAAATGAAGGGGTAAGTTTCATTATTATAAATAGTTAATTACACTTTTTAAATCCGCGTTAAGAAATACGAATGTATGTGATTTTCAAATAATAAATTAGTATTTTAATTATCTGTTTATTATGACGGTGCTAAGCCCGTTAAAAGTATGAAAGAAAATTGGAATCTTAAATTTATTTACTATTTTAGGTACAAGTGTTGATGTGTGTGTGTACAAGTGTAACAGTATTAGGGTGTGCCTGTGTGGTGTCGACAATTTCTAACATGTACTTGTGTGCGTTAGGGTGATAGTTTCTTGATCAATGGCCGCGCGTAACAAGATTAAGTTGTCTATAAATCACGAATATTTTTAGATATTTTCAAATTAAAATAATTAGGTAATTACTAGTGATTTTAAATATTAGACATTTTTTATATAACATTATTTATATGTAGAACATCATAAAAAAATTTGGATACTCTTAGAAAAACAATCCTGTATATATATATCTCATAGCTAGCATCTCCACAAGATATCTGAAATAACTAGTGGCTGCATTAATTATTTGATTTGTGTGTGTGTCTGTATAAAGGTATGTATATTTCAGTGTATATTCTCTATCCATTATCTTATAGAGCCTTCTCAATAATACAAATCCGCCGGACTAATGACTTTTCTGCAGAGTTACTGCCGTCTGATCTCGAATAATCCTGAGTTATATTGACAGAAAAATTCACAACACTATAGTTTCTTATAGTGCAGACAATCATACTGTACGTTATTAATGTTCATGGCAGACATTAACCTCTTGCTGAAGAACGGGGTTCAAATATAATTACATTCTTTCTTTTCAATTCTTATAGTACTACTGTTGATTACGGACTTTTTTAATGAAGAAAATTATTCTAATCCACTTCGCGGGTCAAACTGATTGGTATAGCGTAATACAAGATTTCTCTTGCTTAAGTTTTCTTCATATGTACATTGTATGTTTTCTACATAATATGTATGTAAGCAAATATGCTTACATACTTTTTACTCAATTGCTTTATATAAACCTATGGTAATAACATATACCTAATATTGCCATAAAACAGTTCTGCTGTATAATTGGTTACTTAACATGCTTCTTTGCCTGTTTAATATACAATGAATAGTAGTGAATATTGACTAATAGATACAGATATGATTTCAGCTGTGATTGCGTACTGTTGGCTTATCATTAGATTTAAAGCTTTGCCTTCTATTGAAAAGGCTTCAGGCACCACTGTTATTGCTATAGCATGCTCATGCCTGCCTCAATATTTAATCATGAATCACTAAAGCTACTATGAAATTTAAAAAATCGCCAGTTTGGTTAGAAATATGCAGTGGTCCATTATTCTGTCATAAAGAAAACAAATACACAGATGGATACAATATGGTAAGAGTTGAATGAATTTTATATTTAATACTTTTGGTTGATAATGTAAATTAATTATATGATTGTTATATTAGTAACTTAAATTTTTAATTTTAAATTAAAATTCCATTGTAATAAAATATTTAGTTTATTTTAATTTGTGGGCCCATATATAATCTTTGTAAAGTTATTTTATATGTTTATCATGTTTCAGGAAAGGCATAATTTTCTACCCTTTGAATACTCTTTGGAATATTATTTTACGATGGATATGTGATTTAAATATTATAAATTTATTTACAATAACTTGCATGTGTGGGATATTTTGAAGAGCTTTATATAAGTGGCTGTAAATATTTCACCAAAATTGCTGTTAAAATATTGAATATTGTTAAATAACTATATAACAAGAAAGCAATACAGCACGACTGCAACTTTCAAGTTTATTGTTGAGTATTCATATCATTATTTTATACAAATATCAGTAGTGTTAAGATATTATAATATCCCTATACAACAATAAAATATAGAGGCAACATCAACGGCCACATTAAAAATATTCAATATATATTACAATTGTTAACATTTCTTACTTTGTGGTAATGTACATATATGTCTGTTCAACCTATAACCTATAACTTGCAAACAGGTAATATATTATATTTTTGCAATATGGGATTTTCCTCTGACAAGACCATTGCATCCAGACTTGGAGCAACGATTTATGGTTTGCACAAATATTTTCATGCATAGGAAACCAGCACAAAATAATTGCACTACTACACTAGCTTTGGTCTTCTGTGTGGATAAATAAAAACATAAAGTTATATTAATAAAAATTTAATTAAGCATAATTATTGTTATTTCATATATATTTACCGGAGTTTTTAAAATTTTATTACTTCGCCAATATTTTATTACTTAACTATATTCATTCGAGGCATATCATGTTAATGATAAGAAGACAAACGTGCGTGTGCGGTGAAACACAGAATGGATGCGGGATGGATGAAATGGCGGCAGGTCACGGGTACAACATGCGACCCCAAAGTACCCCCTAAATTAAAGGGTAAAATATATAAAACCCTAATAAGACCTGCTGTACTGTATGGGTGAGCATGTTGGGCGACAAAAGCGACGGATGAGAGACGACTGAATGTAGCGGAGATGCGAATGTTGAGATGGATGTGTGGTGTGACGAGATTAGATAAAATAAGAAATGAGCATATAAGAGGAAGTTTGAAAGTTGCGCCAGTGACGGAAAAGTTAAGGAGTGAAAGGTTAACATGGTATGGACACGTGATGAGACGGGATGAAAGAAATGTTGTGAGGAAAGTTTTAAATATGAATGTTGAAGGCTTTAGGGGTAAAGGAAGACCAAAGAAAAGATGGATGGACTGCGTGAGGTATGACATGGATAGACAGGGAGTGACTGCAGAGATGACGTCTGATAGGACTGTATGGAGGAAGATGACATATTGCGTCGACCCCAAGTAATTGGGATAAGAGCAAGATGATGATGATGATAAGAAGACAAACACTAATAAGTTACAAAGAAAATAAGAGTGCAATCTACCACGTCTAGTTTGTGTTATTGTAGATTCTGTAATTAATAGACTCAAGCAGAGATGCGTGAAAGATTAAAGGGCAGATATATTATTGTTATAATGGTCTTTGAAAGAGATGAAGCCAAAACAGATGTAAGAGTAACAATAGGTAATGATGTACTAGAGCAAGTGGATGAATTTGTATATCTTGGATGTGGATTTAGCCGAGATGGAAGGTACACCACTCATATAGAGCGAAGAGTGAATGCGGGCAATAGAGTGAACGGAGCGTTGGGGCAACTTCTCGGTAACATCTATGCGAGAGAAGGAAAACTCGAAACAAACCCCTATACCAACACGTCTGACCAGCGCGGTATAGTAGGTTAATTTCCCTCCCATTACGGAGGAGGCCCGAGCCCAACAGTGGGACATTTATGGACTGTGATTATGATGATGATGAATTATAATTACATAAGTTGATACAAAATGCTATGCAATAGCTTTTTTTTTAGTTTTACGGAACCCTTCGTGCGCGAGTACAACTCGCGCTTGGCCAATTTTTTTTAAATATAGCTGCTACAGACTTGAATTTCGGTAGGCATATTTATGTTACAATAAAGAGGTAAACTAAGACAGGCTTTTTAAAAATTCCACCCCTAAAGGGGATTGCGTAGGTATTAAACAATTTTTTTTTTGCGGCGGGCTTCGGTACCTCAAACCCCGCTAATCCGTCCAGGGCGACAGGCAAAGCGGCGCAAGACCCCGTAGACCCGCCCTACAATATACCTCTCGACGCCGTGCGGGTGGGTCACTGGTACACGGTCGTTTTCTTCAGTGGCCCACCCGGCTTTTAACCCATAAATCTACATTTTCTAATACTGCCCCTACAGACTTGAAATTTGGTGTGGAATTTCTTGCTGCCCTGTAAAAGTCAGATGAAGTAGGATTTTAAGAAACTCCTCCGAAAGGAATTCTATGTAGCGAAATAAACTACACAACTGAAGCGACATAACCGAAGCGAAGCGAGGGCGGGTCGGTAGTAAGAAATAAAACAAAGTAATCCATAGAAGAACGGGCGTAACTGACATAAACGAAGTACACTGATGTGCCAATTGGCAAGCAAGTAAGCTCGATGTACCGATGATCACCGACGAAAAAAGATCCTCTTCACGTCGAATGCAGTGTGGGATGTTCTCGCACCAGATGGACCTACAATTTACTGAAAATCACAGGAAGTTGTTGGATGCGAGTGACCGAGAACGGAATTTTTTGGGCTTCCTTGGCAGAGGCCGGATAATATTACAGCAAGGCTATTATTATATACAGAATTATATAGAAAATAAATAGAAATTAAAAACCCTACACCACTCTTTTGATCAGTGAGGTTTTAGCCCAGCAGTGGAACATAGGTGAACTGAGATAATGATGATGAATTAAAAATGTCTAAAATATAGGCAGTATTATTATCAGCATTCTAGAAGTTTATATGATATAAAGGTTAGACTACGAATGATAAGATTTAGTATTTTGAAATTAATAATAATTGTCGCCAATTGCATGTTCATAGAACGTGGTTGGACGTAATGATTATAAAAAAAAATGATAATTTTTTGTAATCTTTTTTCTTGCATATCATAATTTTAGTTGGGCAAATACATAATTATTTTTTCATTGTATGTTTATAATTTTTGTAGTGAAAACTTCTTTAGCGGCGTTGTGCGCTTTTTAGGGATGGGTAAAAAATGTTAAACTCGCGTCAGGACACGTGACCTAATCGAAAATTCGTAAGACGGAGGGAGAGTAAACCGTAGGAGAGGAAGTAATCCTTATTAATATGATAAATGCGAAAGTAACTCTGTCTGTCTGTCTCTCTTTCACGCCAAAACTACTGAACTGATCTAAATGAAATTTGGTACACAGACAGTCTAGAACCTGACAAAGGACAAAGGCTACTTTTTAATGCAAAAAAAGGGTTGTAAAGGGGGATGAAAAGTTGTAAGGAATTATCGTCATTTTTAAAGCCAGAAGCTTGAAACTTATTTTTAGGCCATTGGTTAGATATAAATAGATATGACAAAATAAAAATTGGGGATGAAAATCTTTAGAAAAGTAACCTTTTATACGGGCGAAGCCGCGGGCAGAAGCTAGTAATATAATACATACATACATACCATCCCGCCATGTCCCTTGCAGGGTATATATATATATATATACATACATACATACCATCACGCTATGTCCTTTGGAGGGTAGGCAGAGAGAACAGAGTGCTAGAGAACTCTATCCTTGCATACTTCACTCGCTTCCTCAACATTCATAGTTCTCTTCATACACGCTCGCCGGTTTCGGCGACTCTTGACTCCACCTTCATTCAGTGATGACCGATATGGTCTAGGTAGGTTAGTCTCGGTCTCCCTCGGTACCTACATCCTTTCACTTTCGTATTGTATATCTTCTTAACCAGACGTTCGTTCGGCATTCTTTCCACATGTCTGAACCACCGGAGCATTCCCTTTCGCATCTTTACACCAATACTCTCTTTCATACTTACTCGCTCTCTTACGTCGTCGTTACGAATGCGATCGATCAGCCTAACTCCACAGATTTTTTTTTTTTTTTTTTTTTTTTTTTTTTTTTTTTTTTTTTTTCGTAGAGATCGCATTTCGACCGCATTAATTTTACTTTCATACTTTTTTTTTTTTTTTTTTTTTTTTTCTGCATACCCAACTCTCGCTTCCATACAGTAATGTTGGGATGAGCACTGCGTTATGTATTGCTACACGTGCCTTCTGGCTGAGGTGGTGGCTACCGAGAAGTTGCCCCAACGCTCCGTTCACTCTATTTCCCGCATTCACTCTTAGCTCTATATCAGTGGTGTACTTTCCATCTCGGCTAAATCCATATCTAAGATATACAAATTCATCCACTTGCTCCAGTACATCATTACCTATTGTTACTCTTACATCTGTTCTGGCTTCATCTCTTTCAAAGACCATTATTTTGGTTTTGCTCACATTCACGCGTAGACCCCTTGTCGTACAATCTTCTGTCATTGTGTCGACTAGGGTCTGCAGGCCAGTCGCTGACTGTGCCAGCAGGACTGCATTATCTGCATAGAGCAGAGCAATGACCACTGAGTCGCCCATCTGGACTCCCATATTCATATCGTTCAACCTTTGGAGACATTTATCCAGATATATGATAAACAGCCTGGCTGACAGAACGCACCCCTGCTTAACGCCGATATTGACGTCAAACCAAGGCGACATTCCATCATCCAGCCGCACACAGGCTCTACAGCCCATGTAACTGGACTGCACAGCCTGTAGCAATTTACCGTTAATACCATACTCCGGTAAAATGTCCCAAAATTCCTTTCGTACAACCGTGTCGAATGCTCTCTCCAGATCCACAAAACTGCAGAAAATCCTCTGACTTTCACTCCTGAAACCTCCTTGTGTCTCACACAGTAAACCATCGGACACCATTCTCATTCTCCTTTCAATAATTTTACCGTACACTTTTGCTGCCAAACTGATCAAGCTTATGGCTCTGTAATTTGCGCAGTCATAACGTGAACCCTTGATTTTAAACAAAGGCACGATGACTGCGCTATTCCAGTCCCTGGGAACCATTTCCGAGCTCCAACACAAATTGAGGAGCAACAGGAACGCCTCCCAGATACAGGAGCCACCAAGCTTGATCATCTCGGCAGACACCATATCAATGTCCGCTGCTTTACCATTTTTCAAATTTCTTATCGCCCATTCAACTTCATCCATACTGATGTAAGTAATATAATATATAGTAATATAATATGTGTATAATATATCTATTTAATGTGTGTATTTATTGTATGGTTACATTTTTTTTTTTGTATTTGTTTGTGTTTTTATTACCTTTGGAAGACGAGCAAAAAGTTTATCTGCAAGTAATCAACTAATTTTCATAAATCTCTTCACGTCCTAGGGCACAGTCAGATCCCCGATGACGGACGATCGCGGGCGGGCGATCGTGGAGTGGGCGGCGTCACTGGGCCTCTGTGTCCTAAACAGAGGCTCAGTGAACACGTGTGTGCGACAGCAGGGTGGGTCGATAGTGGACTTGTCGTTCGCTAGCCCCGCTGTCGCACTACGAGTGAGGAACTGGCGTGTCCTGGAGGAGGCGGAGACCCTGTCGGATCACCGATACATCCGAATGGAGGTCTCCCCTCTCCGGGACCTCAGCAGGGGTCACAGGGCGGACCGGGCTCCCGCATTTCCGCGGTGGGCTGTGGGGCGTCTAGATAGGGACCTACTGGCGGAGGCGGCCATCGTGAACACGTGGCTGTCCTCACCACCCCCAGCGGTCGGAGTGGACGCTGAGGCTGTCCGCATCCGCAGTGCATTAACGCAGGTCTGCGATGCGGCCATGCCCAGGGTGCGGCGTCTACCTCCGAGGCAGGGGGTCTACTGGTGGTCCCCAAGACTGGCGGACCTTCGTGCGGCGTGCATTAGTGCCCGAAGGTCCTACACCCGCAGTCGGCGGCGTCGCCGCGATGTTGAGCGGGAGGGCCAGCTGTACGAGGCGTACCGCAGTGCGCGTACTGCCTTTCGGCTGGCCATCCGGTCCGCCAAGGACGCAAGTTGGCAGGAGATGCTGGACGGTCTCGACCGTGACCCCTGGGGTCGCCCGTATCGCGCGTCGCTGAATAAGCTTCGCGCGCAGGGCCCCCCCCTCACCGAGACCCTCCAGCCCGACCTCCTTCGTAGAGTGGTCGAGGAGCTGTTCCCGCGGCAGCCGGAGCTCACGCCCCCGGTCATGGCTTCGCCAGATCACGACCGGGAGGCCGTCGAGAGTGTTCCGCCCGTGACGGAGTCGGAAGTGGGGGCAGCCGTGGCGAAGATTCGTTCCGCCACCACGGCCCCCGGCCCGGACGGAATCCCAGTCCGGGTGTTGACGTTGCTCCTCGAGCATCTCGAACCTCGCCTCAGGCGACTGTTCAACGCCTGTCTGACGTCTGGACAGTTTCCTGAGTGCTGGAAGGAAGGGAGGTTGGTTCTCCTGCCAAAGCCGGGACGGCCCCCGGATTCGCCGTCGGCCTACAGGCCCATTGTGCTTCTGGACGATGTGGGTAAGCTGCTGGAGCGTGTCCTCGCTGCCCGCATCGTCCAGCACCTGGAGGAGGTGGGGCCCGATCTGTCGGACGCTCAATTTGGGTTTCGGAGGGGGCGTTCGACCATCGGGGCCCTGCTACGCCTGAGGCAGACGGCCGCGGAGGCTGTCGCCAGCAAAGGAGTGTTGTTGGCGGTGTCGTTGGACATCGCCAACGCCTTCAATAGTCTGCCATTCAGCTGCATCAGGGAGGCGCTCCGGTTCCATGGAGTGCCCCTGTACCTCAGGCGGCTAGTGGCAGACTATTTGGAGGGGCGCAGTGTTCTCTACGCGAGCCCCGCAGGGGACATTGTGCGGACGCCCATGTCGTGCGGTGTTCCACAGGGGTCGGTTCTGGGGCCGACTCTGTGGGACATCGGGTACGACTGGGCGTTGAGAGGGAGTCTCCCCCCCGGGCTGAGCGTTATTTGCTATGCTGACGACACGCTCGTCACAGCCCGGGGCAGGACATTCGAAGAGGCGGCGAGCCTGGCCACTCTCGGCACCGAGGAGATGGTCAGGCGAATCGAGGCGCTGGGGCTCAGGGTGGCCCTAAATAAGACGGAGGCCCTACTATTCCATGGGCCCCGTGTGAGGCTGCCCATCGGCGCCTCGTTAGTCGTCAACTCCATCCACATCAGTATCCAGGCCCATATGAGGTACTTGGGTCTGGTGCTCGACGGGCGATGGTGGTTCCGGAAGCATTTTCGCCAAATTGCTCCCCGGCTGGTCGGCGCGGCGTCCGCCCTTTCTCGACTCATGCCGAATGTGGGCGGACCCAGCTTCGAGGGCCGACGGCTGTATGCGGGGGTGATCCGCTCAATGGCCATGTACGGCGCACCAGTGTGGGCGAGGGCTCTGAACGCCCAGCTCAGGGCGGTGCTGTGGAGGCCACAGCGAGCCATGGCGGTCAGAGCCATTCGCGGGTACCGCACGGTGTCGACAGAGGCGGCGTGCCTATTGGCCGGGACACCCCCGTGGGACCTAGAGGCGGAGATGCTCTCCGACCTCTACCGGCGGGTTACCTCAGTGCGCGACGAAGGTGGCTCCCCATCGTTGAGCGAGATAGCCACCTGGCGCGAGGACGCCCGCCGAGACGTCATCGCCCGTTGGGTTACGCGGCTGGAGAGGCCAAGACACGGTGTCGTTACCGTCGAGGCCCTCCGGCCCGTACTGATGGAATGGATGGAGCGGCGGCACGGAGTCCTCTCCTTTCGGCTGGTGCAGGTATTGTCAGGGCACGGGTGTTTCGGTCTGTACCTGCACACGGTCGCGTATAGGGAGTGGACTCCGGCCTGCCACCATTGCAGCAGTGACGAGGACACGGCGAGACACACACTGGAGGTGTGTCCGAGTTGGGACGGGCAGCGCCGTGACCTCATCGCTGTAATTGGTGCCGACCTGACGCTGCCGGCTGTCGCGAGGGCGATGGTCGACAGCATCAGGAACTGGGACGCGGTCGCCGCCTTCTGCGAGGCTGTTATCTCGCAGAAGGAGACGGCGGAACGAGTCCGGGAGGATTCCCGTGACCCGGGCCGCCGTCAGCGGCCGGGGCGGCGCAGGCGCGAATACCTGCGCCTGATGCCGCCCTAACCGAGGCTTCGGGTGATCGGACCGGGGAATTGTCCGGTCACCCGACGTGAGGCCACCGCGTGAGGACGACGCCTCGACGGCGAAAGCTGTCGGGGCGTCAACAGGAGAGGAGCCCGAGAGGGCATACCGCCGAGCGGGCCACCGAAGACAAAAATCGGGTACCGGTGGCCCGCTTGCACGGCGAAGAAGAGGTGCTTGCAGGGTGGGTCAATGGGGTTGCGCGCCGCCTCTTCCGTCACCCCGGACCGACTTGGCGGGGTGCGACGTCCATGGCCCACGGCAAAAAAAAAAAAAAAAAAAAAAAAAAAAAAAAAAAAAAAAAAAAAAGGGCACAGTCAGATAGCTTCCTACATTACCGTGAAGGTTGGCCTGCCAGATCTCTCCTTCCCCAAACAAATTACCATCATTCAGATCTTGATTTTCTGCGAGTATGTGATCATCGACAAGTCGTACTTTTTATGGCTGAAGACAGAAAACTTTCAATAGCGTGGCCAGCTGCTAACAATGACAGACGACGGGCAGAAGGCTGAAATAATAAACTCGAGAAAAAAGAGAAAAGACAATATCTTTGATAATCCTCTCATGGTCATCATTATCCCTTTTTTTTGGCGGCGGGCTAAGGTACGTCATGCCGCGCTAATCCGTCCGGGCGACAGAGAAGCGGTGCTCGACTCCGTAGACCCGCCCTACAATATACGTTTCGACGATCGATGATATATATATATATATATGTATATATATTATCTTCTGCTCTTATCTCAGTTACTTGTAGTCGATGCAATATATACTCCTGTTCCATCGTACGTATGGCTAAAGTTATTGACACTAATTTTATGACATCCCTCTTTGGTAATGTAATTGTTGACCAGACGATATTAAGTGGAGGACAGGACGTGGCTCCCAGGCAGGGCATACCTCCACTGTGTGGCGCACATCGTCCACTGGCGCACCACACTCGTGACATCCTGAGGCCCCTTCTCTTTCAATTCTGTGCAGGTACTTACTGAAGACCCAGTATCCGTTAAGCACGTGAAATATGTTATTCTGAGGAACAGCACGGTGGTTTCCGTGTGGTGACGGAGTAAGAATAATATTCAGCGCCCCATATCTTACCCGTGGGTGATCGTACGAGACGATTAAGGGATATAAAACGCATATAATATCTATGCGAGAGAAGGAAAACTCGAAACAAAACCCTATACCAACACGTCTGACCAGCGCGGTAAAGTAAGTTAATGTCTCTCCCATTACGGAGGAGGCCTGACCCCACCAGTGGGACATTATGGGCTGTAATGATGAGGAACAGCAAAACTGACAAGAAACAGTTGACTTTACTAGTCACTAAATTTAACATATAGCTTCCGATTAGAGAGATAGCTTCGAAGCCAGTTTATTCCACTTTTTTCCGTTGCTTTCATCTTGCACAAGAGAAGATCAATAGAGACGATATCAAAGCCTTTAACCAGATCTAAAAGTATACCTACTCAGTGCTCGCCATTTTTTATTAACGTTGACACAATGCTGGCTGATAAGTGCAGCCGCATCCACCTTCGATCTACCTCTGAAAAAGCCAAATTGTTTAAATAGTTTAAAGTAGGTAATTATTTTGATATAAAGTATTATCTACATACAATTTTAATTTTATTTAACATGAATTATAGTTCAAAAAATTTAATTAACCTCACTGTGTTACATAAAATTTAAAAATAAAATTATTAAAAATATGACTATGGTAAAAATGTCATTCGGAGCGTCAAAGTGGGATGGTACCCAAAAGGGTAACCCGGGACCATAGATCAATATACCTTTACCCGGGACTTTTGACGGGAATTTGCAAACGTCATGTGGTGCTCTTGTATTATATTCGATATCTTAGTGTTTTAACGTGTTATATTAGATAATTTTTATGGTATTTTATGTAATGTGATGTAACTGAACTGCTGAGATGTAGTGAATATCATGTAAAAGAACTTTACAACGTTTTCATTTTCCATCAAAATTCCCACAAGATACCATTAACAGTGAGGCCATAGCACTGTTGGTGGTGACAATTTGACTTAGACAATGACTAACTTGAAAGAATAAAAACATGAAGATATTTATAACTCGACACTGGCACCAATAGCTCGTATAAGTAGCTGATTGTCAATACATAAGAAGAAGAAGAAGAGTAGACCGGTGGGCTATGCACAAATGTGAAGGAAGCGGTTCCAGTGGCCGGTTCAACAGCGATAGGGAAGGAATACGGTGGCTTATGGGGCCAGGCGCCACCTTTCCATCGCCCCGGACGGAGTGGGCGGCGTATATCTACCTATACCATAGTCTACCAAAAAAAAAAACGTAAGTTTACTTCTAAATATAACATAATTCACAAAATATATTAAATTAGAGAGTACGAATTGTAAAGTTCGCGTGAATGTGTCATTTCTAGATTAAAGTACGTTGAACCGATAATAACTCTATAGTTTGTGTGTTAGATCTGTACAGCATCCCGTAGTCACGTGAGATTAACGATAAATTGAGAGGAACGACCGGTACACTTTCAGAATACTCATCATTACCATTCTCTCAATAAAATACCCAAGTAGGTATTAAAAAAATGACGTAGTGCTACGTCATTTTTTTAATCATTATAATTTCAGCTCATATACGTCACACTGTTCGGGAGCTATGTGGTAGCGGCTACGAATACTACCAACCCTTACTTTGCTCGTGGATGTCGTAAAAGACGACTAAGAGCCTTATAACGATCTGGGCCACCTCCATCTCATGTCGTCAACAATTACATTCCCAAGGAGGGTTGACGTCTGACAGGCGGTCGGTCATAAAACTATTGCCAATAATTTTTACAATATGTACTACCCTTTTTTTTTTTTTTTTTTTTTTTTTTTTTTTTTTGGTGGACTATGGATTAGTCTCGCCCCGCCAAATCGGTCCGGGGTGACGGAGAAGGCGGCGCGTGACCCCATAGACCCACCGTAAAAACTCCTCTCTCTTCGCCGTGCGAGCGGGTCACCGGGACCCGATTTTTAACTTCGGTGGCCCGCCCGGCGGTTCACCCTCGCGGGTTCCTCTCGTCGACGCCCCGACAGATTTCGCCGTCGGGGCGTCGCCCTCACGCGGTGGCCTCACGTCGGGTGACCGGACAATTCCCCGGTCCGATCACCCGAAGCCTCGGTTAGGGCGGCATCAGGCGCAGGTATTCGCGCCTGCGCCGCCCCGGCCGCTGGCGGCGGCCCGGGGCGCGGGAATCCTCCCTTGCCCGTTCCGCCGCTTCCTTCTGCGAGATGACAGCCTCGCAGAAGGCGGCGACCGCGTCCCAGTTCCTGATGCTGTCGACCATCGCTCTCGCGACGGCCGGCAGCGTCAGGTCGGCACCGATGACAGCGACGAGGTCACGGCGCTGCCGCTCCCATCCCGGACACACCTCCAGCGTGTGTTGCGCCGTGTCCTCGTCACTCCTGCAGTGGTGGCAGGCCGGAGTCCACTCCCTATACACGACCCTGTGCAGGTACAACCCGAAACACCCGTGCCCCGTCAACACCTGCACCAGCCGAAAGGTGAGGACTCCGTGCCGCCGCTCCATCCACTCTATCAATACGGGCCGGAGGGCCTCAACGGTCTCCACACCGTGCCTAGGCCTCTCCAGCCGCGTAGCCCAACGGGCGATGACGTCTCGGCGGGCATCCACGCGCCAGGTGGCTATCTCGCTCAACGATGGGGAGCCACCTTCCTCGCGCGCTGTGATAACCCGCCGGTAGAGGTCGGAGAGCATCTCCGCCTCTAGGTCCCACGGGGGTGTCCCGGCCAACAGGCACGCCGCCTCTGTCGACACCGTGCGGTACCCGCGAATGGCTCTGACCGCCATGGCTCTCTGTGGCCTCCACAGAACCGCCCTGAGCTGGGCGTTCAGAGCCCTCGCCCACACGGGTGCGCCGTACATGGCCATCGAGCGGATGACCCCCGCATACAGCCGTCGGGCCTCAAAACTGGGTCCGCCCACATTCGGCATGAGACGAGAAAGGGCGGACGCCGCGCCGACAAGCCGGGGAGCAATCTGTCGGAAATGCTCCCGGAACCACCATCGCCCGTCGAGCACCAGACCCAAGTACCTCATATGGGCCTGGATGCTGATGTGGATGGAGTTTACCACTATCGAGGCGCCGATGGGCAGCCTCACACGGGGCCCATGGAAAAGTAGGGCCTCCGTCTTGTTTAGGGCCACCCTGAGCCCCAGCGCCTCGATCCGCCTGACCATCTCCTCGGTGCCGAGAGTGGCCAGGCTCGCCGCCTCTTCGAGTGTCCTGCCCCGGGCTGTGACGAGCGTGTCGTCAGCGTAGCACACCAAGCTCAGCCCGGGGGGGAGACTCCCTCTCAACGCCCAGTCGTACCCGATGTCCCACAGAGTCGGCCCCAGAACCGACCCCTGTGGAACGCCGCACGACATGGGCGTCCGCACAATGTCCCCTGCGGGACCCGCGCAGAGGATACTGCGGCCCTCCAAATAGTCTGCCACCAGCCGCCTGAGGTACAGGGGCACTCCATGGAACCGGAGCGCCTCCCTGATGCAGCCGAATGGCAGACTATTGAATGCGTTGGCGATGTCCAACGACACCGCCAACAGCACTCCCTTCCCGGCGACGGCCTCCGCGGCCGCCTGCCTCAGGCGTAATAGGGCCCCGATGGTCGAACGCCCCCTCCGAAACCCATACTGAGCGTCCGACAGATCGGGCCCCACCTCCTCCAGGTGTCGGACGATGCGGGCAGCGAGCACACGCTCCAGCAGCTTACCCACATCGTCGAGGAGCACGATGGGCCTGTAGGCCGACGGCAAATCCGGGGACCGTCCCGGCTTTGGCAGGAGAACCAACCTCCCTTCCTTCCAGCACTCAGGGAACCGTCCAGACGTCAGACAGGCGTTGAACAGCTGCCTGAGGCGAGGCTCGAAGTGCTCGAGGAGCGACGTCAACACCCGGACTGGAATTCCGTCCGGGCCGGGGGCCGTGGTGGCGGAACGAATCTTCGCCACGGCCGCCCCCACTTCCGACTCCGTCACGGGCGGAACACTCTCGTCGTCGTCGGCCTCCCGGTCCTGATCTGGCGGAGCCATGACCGGGGGCGTGTGTTCCGACTGCCGTGGAAACAGCTCCTCGACCACCCTACGAAGGAAGTCGGGCTGGAGGGTCTCGGTGAGGGGGGGGGCCCGCGCGCGAAGCTTGTTCAGCGCCGCGCGATATGGGCGACCCCAGGGGTCACGGTCGAGACCGTCCAGCATCTCCTGCCAACTCGCGCCCTTGGCGGCACGGATGGCCAGCCGAAAGGCAGTCCGCGCACTGCGGTACGCCTCGTACAGCTGGCCCTCCCGCTCGACGTCGCGGTGACGCCGCCGGCTGCGGGTGTAGGACCTTCGGGCACTGATACACGCCGCACGAAGGTCCGCCAGTCTTGGGGACCACCAGTAGACCCCCTGCCTCGGAGGCGGACGCCGCCGCACTCTGGGCATGGCCGCATCGCAGATCTGCGTTAACGCACTGCGAATGCGGACAGCCTCAGCGTCCACTCCGTCCGCTGGGGGTGGTGAGGACAGCCACGTGCTGACAATGGCCGCCTCCGCCAGTAGATCCCTGTCAAGACGACCCACAGCCCACCGCGGAAACGCGGGAGCCCCGTCCGCCCTGTGACCCCTACCGGGTTCCCGGGGGGAGACCTCCATCCGGATGTACCGGTGGTCTGACAGGGTCTCCGCCTCCTCCAGGACACTCCAGTTCCTCACCCGTGGCGCGACAGCGGGGCTAGCGAACGACAAGTCCACTATCGACCCGCCCTGCCGCCGCACACACGTGTTCACCGAGCCTCTGTTCAGAACACAGAGGCCCAGTGAAGCCGCCCACTCGTTGACCGCCCGCCCGCGGTCGTCCGTCGCAGGGGACCCCCACGCCGTGGATTTGGCGTTAAAGTCCCCCAGAACCAGGACGAGGCCCGGTGCCAGTCGCCGTATCGAGGCCTCCAAGGTGGTGAGTGAGGCCCCGAAATCGTCCATCCTCCTAGTGGGGGAGAGGTATACGCTGTAGAGCGTGACCCCTCCCCACTCCGCCGCGACAAATTCCTCGCCCCTATCCAAAAGGGACAAGGACGGGAAGTGCCGCTGCGTTAAGACGACGATTGCCGCAGTACCGTTTCGACTGACCACCCAATTGGGGCGATCAGGCACGGCGTACGGTTCCGCGACTACGGCTGCACCAATCGACCACTCCGCCATGGATTGCAGGAGGAGATCCTGCGCTCCGGCGGAGTGGTTGGTGTTGGCCTGCAGGAGGAGGTGCATGGATGGTGTACCCATTATCGGGTTGTATCCATGACCTCCTCGCCAGCGGGCGATCGGACCGCGCTAGGAGCGGGAGCGGCCGTGGTCGTAGGGCCGCCCCGCGCCTTTGGGGCCGAAGCTGGAGGTTTGCACGCCCCAGAGCCCATGCGGTGCTTGGCGGGCTTATTGCCCGCCGCACACGCGGGGCAGTGGGGCGGGGCGGCGCAAGATGCCGCCACGTGCCCGGTCTGACCGCAGCGGAAACACAATCCGCCGCAGTCGAAGCAATTAGTGCACGTCGGTCGAGTGTGTCCGACCGCCATGCACTTGTAGCACCTCGCAGGCCGGTGCTCAAGCACGGTTACCCGCGCCGAGCTCCAGCCCACGAGGAGCCTGCCTGAGCCGGCCAGTTGCCTGACCGACTCCACCGGGCACTGCGCCCAGGCAGCACCTACGCCACCCGGACCGGGACGAATGGCACCGACCCGGACGGAGTCTATGGGACACCCGGTTTTCGAGGCAATAGCCTCCCGGATGTCTTCCACCGTCACCGAATCGTCCAAACCCGAAATGCGCATTTCGGCGCACTTGACGGGCCTGGCGATCTTGATGCCACCCTCCTCGGCGAACAAACCTCTCAGCTTCTCGGCCACGCTGTCAGCCGTCTTGGCGCCCTCGGCCCCTGGGAACTCGAGAATTCGAGCCCCCGTCCGGGCCTTGCGGGTCCTGGCTTCGACGCCTCCAATATCGGAGACGTCTAGCTCCCGCCGGGCCTTCCTCAAGACGGCCTCGTAGCTGAGGCCCTTCTCGGCCGCCTCGGGCAGCACAGTGATCACCACTGCGGCCGTCTTCGGCGACTTGAGCCCCTTGCGCGGCCTCTTCTTCTGTCCGGCTCCTGCCTGTGGAGCGGGGACCTCAGCGGCGCGCTTGGCCTCCGCTCTCCTCCTTTGGCCGCGACTCCTTCTGTCGCGTTCGGCTACCTGCCAACCCTGTTCGGGTACGGCAGTCGTGCCAGACGCGGAAGGCCTCGTCGCAGCCTCGCTGGTCGTCGCCGGCGGTGTTGTTGCGGGCGACTTCAGCGGTCCGGCAGGAGCCGGAGCCGTCTTCCTCCTCAGGGCGGGTCCCTTCGGAGCTGGGCCGGGGCCTTTGGGCTTAGGCCCGGCCGCGGCCGCGGCGTAACTCCCCACGCGGCCACCCTGACAAGGCAGCGGGGTGGGGGCTGGTGCTACATGCGGCCGCTTATCCGCGGCTAGAGGCGGCCGGACACGTGGTTCTGGAGGCAGTCTTGCCTCCAGAACGGCCACACGCGCATCAACGAGTTTGCCAACTGCGTTGATGATTTTGGCGAGGGCCTCGTCCGACAAGCCTCCCACCTCCAGCGTCGGGGTCGGCTGAGCCTCTCCAGGGGCCCGCTCCGCGGCGCCTGGCGGCTTTGGCGCCGCAGGGGCGCTAGCTGGCGGCAAGCGGTCCGCGGGGAGAGGCGTCAACCTCACCACCGGGACAGGGAGTTTCGCCGCGGCGACCGCGCCAGCGTCAGCCGGCGACGCGCGCTTCGCGGCGGCAGGCGTCTTCCTCGCCGCGGGGACGGGTGTGACGGAGACGCCATCACCCAACGTCGTCGGCGCCGCAGCGCGAGGCGGCTTTGGCGCCGCAGCGGCCGCCGAGTAGCCGGCCCTGGCCGATGGCGCGGCTGTCGCGGGTGACACAAACAGCGCCACCTGCGCCTTGAGGTCGGCCACGTCTATCAACAGCTGGCGGTTTGCCCGACGCATTTCCGCCAGCATGTCGCCCAGGTTCCGATTTCGGGTCCGCAGGCCTGACATCTCGCCTCTAAGGCGGACATTTTCGGCCTGCAGATCCGTGGCCTCGCCGGCGCGGACAGCGACCGCCGCCGCCCTTTCCATGGCCGAGGTCCCTCGCCCTCTTCGGGAGGCCTGGATCTTGGGTGGAGGCATGTTGGCCACGCTCCCCTCGGTTTCGGCGCTCGAGCTGCCTCCCTTACTCAGGGGGCGCTTTCGCACCTGCGAGGGGAGGGCCTCCTCCTTCTTAGTCGCGGTCGCCGGCGGCGTCTTTGCTGCTAGACGCGCCGACGACCTAGTGGGGCCTTCGCCAGCCGACCCGCTGTCGTTTTTGGACGGCCCTGCGGGAATATCACCGCCCTCGTCCATTCTGACGGTAGACCCGCCGCCCTCATCTTCGGACGGCTCTGCGACATCGCTGTCGCCCTCGTCCGTCGACGGCTCTGCTGCGAGTCTACCGTCCTTCTTCTCTTCAGCGGCGGCAGCCTCCCTGCGCGCTCGCCGCTCCTCCAGCCGCCTTTTGTGGCTCAGGCCGTTGCCCCGAGACTTTCGAGGCGACCTCCTCTTCTTCTTCTGGGCCTCCACGATTTGTGCCGGGCCCTCGGCGGACGCCTCAAGTCCTGAGGACGAGGCGTCGTTGTCAGTTTTTCTTTGGCTTGACAAGGCCGTGGTGTGAGAATCGCACAGATTCCCGTCGGTGTTTAAAGGTATTTTTAAATTGGTATCCATGAGATTCCCACGAGTAGGGGAGATACACAACGTCGACCCGGGCAGAGATCCCTTTACCCGGGCAAGCCTACATTTACCAACCAGGGGGTCAGCCGGTACCCTGGCTGGAGCGTGCTAACGACAGAACAACCCATCTGCCATGCATCTTCTCGCCGCACGCCAGAACTTAAGATTCTGGGTGATTTCCGAGTTCGAATGTTACTTCGAACTCTTTATAGAGGTTGTCTTCCTCGCGGTCCGGGCGGTTAAGCCAAGACCCTCGCTCCTGATACTACGCCTCGAGACAACGTGTCTTGAAGCAAGATACCAGGTTTACGATGTGTGGGCGGTGGCATGTGCCTGCCCAGCCCTCAAATGAATGAGTGACTGAGCCCGTCCCAATATTTCGCGTCCTATACCCTCTACTACGACTGTAGTAGAGTAAGGAGCGAAATCGCGCAGATATTCGCTACGGACGACAGTACAACAGAAGAACTGGGGACCGCCGCCCGCACCCAGGGTACACCGCGTGGAGGTTTCTGGGATAGTACCCCAATATGTACTACCCTTGAGGTCGATACCATATGTACTCTACATATTGTATCGACCCTCAAGTAATTAGGATAAGAGTAGTAGAATGATGATAATATGTCCCACTGTTGGGCTAAAACCTCCTCCACAATAGAAGGGAAAATTACCTACGGTAATCAGGCTGGTCACACGGCTTGACATAGGTTTCATTTCAACTTTGCCTTCTATGCAAGACAGATGTTATATACATGAAATAAACGTGTTTGCTTTCTTTCATTTTATAACCGGTCTTCTTTTACGATATTCACGGGCAAGATAGGAGGTATGGTACATAAAAGACTTAGAAGTCCACCGTCCGCTTGCCTTTTTTTCCCGGATAAGTAATTGCTAACATATCATACTCCGAAACACGCTACATCTTATGTTATAAGTATTATGCCGATCGGTTCAGTAGTTTTCGCAATACAACCGAACAAAACACCAGCTCTTCATTTATTAGTATAAATATTTCTTTTTTGAAATATATAAATTACATGTTCTTAAAAAAAAATACAAAAGCAAACTTTTTTTAGATTTTTCGTTCGGTAAAATTTACCACCCCAAATCTTACCTGTTGGTCGTAAAAAACGACAAAGGGTTAATACGCATTAAATATATATGCAAGAGAAAGAAATTATTTCAATAAGATTATATTCTTCTCAGATTTTATAATGTTGCCTTTCCTCAATAGAAGATAATAGAATAATCACCAATCTTCGCATGCGGACTGGCGATTTTGGTTGTTATAAGTTTCTCATTAAAGCACTGCTGCCCATTAGATACCCTTTTCTTTTTTTTTTATACTGTGGACTATGGATGCGTCTTGCCCCAACAAATCAGTCCGGGGCGACAAAGAGGCGGTGCGCAACCTCATGGACCCAACCTGCAAACACCTCTCTTCGCCGTGCGAGCGGGCCACCGGTACCCGATCTTTGTCTTCGGTGGCTCGCCCGGCGGTTTACCCTTGCTGGTTCCTCTCGTTTGACGCGGGCCCTGAGGGTACTTAACTCGATTGCTGACCGACTTGATATATTCTCATGTTCATTGAGTGAATTCATAAAAGCAATTTATGTACTTTTAAGTTCTGAAGATGTATAATCATAATTTGATATATTAGGTATATTTAGAATTTAAATTAAATAATGAGATTATTTAGATTTTAATGAGATTAATTTGATTTTAATAATAATGTTTTTTATAATTTGTATACTTCCATTGACTTAGGTACCTACCTACTACCTGTAATGATGGCTGTATGTGTAAATGAATAAATAAATAAATAATTTAGGAATACATTCCTTTGTAGATATCCTGTTCTTAATTGACACAGGGTTGGTCATCTGTGACACAGGGTTCCGTCTCACAAAGGAATGAGTGTCATCATAAGTATACAGGGTGTAAGGGGAACTCTCCCGAAAACAAATACAGGTAACCCTACTAGTCCTACTTGTAATAATAGGCTAGAAAAAAAATCGATTCAAATGAAAAAAAAATTTTTTTGCCACCACCCGAGGTCGTTGAACTCTTGAACATATGATCATGAGTTTTGAATAGATTGCGTCTATTCTCATCTGAGTATAGTTACGCATTTTTTATCGAGTTATCGTTACATGGCACTGTCCTAATACGATGGAATGTGAAAAAAACTTAAAAATATTTGTGAAAAAAAAAATTTTTTTTCATCCTGATCGATTTTTTTCCTAGCCTCTCATTACAAGTAGGATTAGTAGGGTCACCTGTCTTTGTTTTCGGGAGCGGTCCACTTCCACCCTGTATATTGCCCGTGTGTAATTTATATTTACCTTTATGATAGAGAAATGCAATAAACTAACAAAAAGCTGAACTCTGTGAGGGCATGCTTAATTTTCTAACGGGTAATAATTTTCTTGACAGTTTTTTTTATTATTATTTTTTATATAAGATTATTGATGCCATATCAATAATCCTTCATAGATTTGTGGTAGCGGCTACGAATACTACCAACCCTTACTTTGCTCGTGGATGTCGTAAAAGACGACTAAGAGCATTATATCTAACTGGGCCAACTCCAACTGATGCCGTTTGGTCAACAATTACATTCCCAAGTAGGGTTGACGTCTGGCAGGCGGCCGGTCATAAAACTATTGCCAATAACTTTTACAATATGTACTATGAAAGGAGACTTCATATTGTATCGACCCCAAGTAATTGGGATAAGAGTAGGAGAATGATGATGATCTATAATCCTTCGATAAATAATTTATATGACCAATCAATTTCAGATATTTTATTATTTATCAAACACTGGTTAGTACTTATATTAATTCTGTGACGTGATGGTATTTGTGTATTGAGTTTAGTTCTGTTGCAGCGATGTTAACTCTTTGGTTGTCTAACAGATGGCGTTAGTAGTACAATAACATTCTATCCAATGTATGAAAAATTTTTAATGTTATAAAATTGTATATTTTTTGACAGATAACACACCTTTTTTTTTGCGGTGGACTATGGATGCGTCTCGCCCCGCCAAATCAGTCCGGGGTGACGGAAGAGACGGCGCGTGACCCCATAGACCCACCATGCAAACTCCTCTCTTCGCCGTGCGAGCGGGCCACCGGTAGACAGATAACACACCTAGATATGAAGGCGTGATAGATTTTCAGTAAAGTGTACCACGAAAGTGCTCAGATAGAGTTATATGTTATTTAGAATAGAGTTAGATTTATTATAGTTGATTATTTGAAATAAAACTACTTTTACGGATTCTGTCACGTTGCGGAGGACCTCAGTCTTCCCGTGACCATGAACACTGTAAAGTGTTCGAAACGTCAGGAAATTATAAATCAAATACAAACGCGACAGAATCCGTAAAAGTAGTTTTATTTCAAATGTGTAATACTCGCGTAAACATTAGAAGTCATTAGTTGATTATTATTAAAAAATTAAATTGTACCTGTATTTCAGATCCAAAATATATGAAAGTTTTTAAAATATAATAATTACTGCCGATTATTTCCATGCGGTGACAGAGTAAGAATACAATTTACTACCCCCTACCTTGCCTGTGGATATAGTAAAAGATGATTAAGGAACATAACATGATTATAGCATCTATGCAAGAGAAAAAAATTCGATAAGAAACCATAAAACAATATATCTGACCTTCTTCTCTTATAGAGAAGGCTCGAACGAATATGCTACTTGCATGCAGCGGAACGAATATGCTTTGAAATGTTGAGATGATCACCGTCTTCGATGGTAGGTAATATTGCATATTTTATACATATTTAATATGTAGAGACTTTGACATTGATATATTATTAGAGTAGGACTGGGGAAATATCAATGACTGCAGCTTCCCTATCTGCGACAAAAACAATGATCTCAAATGGGGTAAATATTTTATACCTAGATGGTATCACGCAGTCCATTGTCCAAGCTCGCGACCTCTGCCCGATACGAGAGAATGCTCCGATAAACGCGTAAAAAAAGGAAACACCCCGTACTCGTGCATATATATTAATCCGTGTATTTTTTACCCCGAGTTAGTCGCGCAACGCCCGCCGTGTACACCGCCCGCATGAGGCTCGACTTACTCACATATTTCAATTGTCTCCGCCGTAGGAATCTGACGAAACCATGGGTCTATCTCATGCTGTTGTATTAATGCTAGTCACTAGTTTTGTAAGTTTAGAAGTAGCTATGTTAGGAAGCTGTGCTAATTGCGCGAACGGAGACCTCAGTGTGACGGAACTGACACAAGCGCGTATAGAGTTTGTGAAGCAGCAGATTTTGAAGAAGTTGAGATTGAGTAAGAAGCCGGCTGTTGCGTTGCCGTTGAATAGTTTACCGATGCCGGTGGCTCAGGGTCAGACATTAAGCGATCGAGAAGACAAACCACCAGAGTTCGACGATTACTATGGAAGAACAGAACAGAAGATCATCTTTCCTGTTGAGGGTAAGTTTATTTTGATTCCTTTATATATATATATTATTTTCATTTGATAGTTAATCCAGTTAAAGTATAATTTTTATTAGTATTTATATTTCAGTTATAAAATATTGATGTTTATATATATATATTTAATAAAAGCTTTCAATTTATAAAAATTTTAATAGAGCTTTATTGAGGCGTGATATTTCTATTAAATAATTCTCATATCTAGAGTTTCTTCGTAATATTTAAGATTTTGATTCATCATTGTTCAATATATTCTTATTAACAAATATTTTTATTTAATTAAGTATCAAATATTTTATTATTAATAATAAAGTAACTACGTGTATTAATATAGAAATCACACTTATTAAAATTTTCATAATTCAAACACTTTACGTGTGATAAAAAATTAAAATAATAGTGTCTAAAATAGTAATGTGGATATTATAAAAAGCAGTTAAAGGTGCAGTGACAGCATTCCCCTGGTTGTAACACCAATTGCAATCACTAAAACTTATGGTAAGGTCTGTATCCAATAAAATATACATCGATAAGTTTATGGATGGAATTTTCATAATTAAATACTATAATTATCATAACGAACTGTCGGCAAATAATATAATTAGCTTAATTTAAATTTATGATATGAAACTGTAACATATCATCCATTATAATAAGTACCGGTACAAGAGTCGAACTTTGAACCCGGCTCTCACACGCTACGTGCGCGTGCTACTATTCGTTTATCTCCATCTTTTTTTTCTCTCATATAGAATATATAAGCTTTTATTGCCGTACTAAGATTTTTTGTGGATTTTATTTATGATCGGATAAGCAGAGGTGTATTTATATACGTTTAGTGATTCTGCTTAAAATTTACGTTGTCTATGTATTAAAACGATTTAAGATTGATTTCAAAATATAATTTTTGAAAAGTACGCTTTTGTTTTTTTAATTTTTTTTCTTTATACTAAAACATTAATTTTATGATGAAATATTGTAGTTTATTTTTTAACTGTAATTGCGAATAATGAGTAAAAACATAACATCGAAATAAATGTTTTCATTGAAAAAATATCGTTATTTATTTTTTCATTTTAATTATTATTGACTACATGGTTATGTAAAAAATAATAATTAAAAAATATTTTGCGCTTAGGTAGATCATAAACGTTATTATTTTCATATTAAGTCATAAATACCTACAAGTAAAAAAAAAAAACAAAACATTTTATTTGGTATGAACTATTCGTACGGATTTTCGGCGTATAATTTTAATAGATTAGGCCTTGCGATAAATGACTTTTTTATTGTCTATGGTAGTTAGCAGCACACCTGATGGTAAGTGATACTACCGCTCATAGTCCTTAGTAATACCAGTAGCACAGCTAGGCCTCTGCCTACTGTGAAGTAAGTGCTCTTCTCAAATCTCGTTTAAAAAGGGACATGACGTAGCATTCGGCTACGGGTTGAGAGCCCTCAGCGCTCACCCACAGTCCGGGTAAAGTTGTCATAGCCATCTGAGGCTAACAACTAAGACACACAAAAAAAAAAAAAAAAAAAAAGCATTCGGCCAACACAGTAACAAGTGGAAAAAATTGCTGAAAAAGTGCGGATACAGAGGTACTAAGGACGATAACGTTTCTAGATGAATTGGATGACCCTGACCCTGAAAAAGTTGACCACAGTTTCTTTGTGAAAAAGCCCGTAGCGTACACAAAGTAACCCAAAGTCTCGTTGCCGCTCCAGCGTAGTGATCTACAGCGTATCTTCAACAACTCAATTATTGCCGCAGTTACAAGTTCATTTTCCTTAATGAACTTATGGGGTTTCTGTCCTTGTCGTCAACCAACTGTACAGTGATTGGTTCTACAGGATTAAGCCATGGGTTTTTTACCAAACATTATGAAAATTACGCTGCCCAAATGACGTATCTTTTGCCCCTTTATGATACTTCATTATAACCAAAAACATACTTCAATTCATGAGGTGATGTAGTCGGCCCAATGGCGAGGGGAGGGAATACGGTGGGTTGCGCGTCGCCCTTTTGTCACTTGGGACTGAACGGACAACGTGTGTCGAGATCAAAATCTGCCAAAAAGAAAAAAGAAAAAAAACTCGCGTGGTGAAATTTTATTAAGCACTAGTTTCTTTTTGTAAAAACTCACGCCGAATTGTACGTCACCGTTATTATCAATTATATTTTTAATGATATCCCAATGCCAGTCTATGACCTGACTATATTTTAGGCTCTCATCTTTCCATCTCTAGAACCAAAATCTATTTGATGCATTCCGCAAGCTTTAGAAAAACATCTTATATAAGCTGGTTTTCTCATGGTGTTTTCTTCACTATTAACTAAAGCGATTGATGGCTATCCATAAAATCTCCACATGCACCGAGCGGGGGGACGTTGCGTATCTAGAAAATGGGGTTTCCTATATAGGTTGTTTTTGTGGCCGATTCTGTTAAATATCGGCTACCATTGGGTCTTGCAATGTGTCCTATCCCCTGTCAGATTTGTTATACTTACGAAATGCTCGTTATAGCTCCGGGTAGAAACATGTAAGAGGTGGCTTCACTGGTCATCTCAGGCAGTTTAAGTCTATTGAAGATTTGATCGGACCAAAGACGACCATAAAAAGGGGAGGCTTTGTCATTTCATGAACTTGCATTGGTCTTGCCTGCTGTGCTATATTTAGTGTGATTTTAATCCTACATAGGTTGAAATTTATATCCATGGTCGCTACCGCTTTCATTTCAGTGAGGAGATGATATAGATTAAATAGCTAAGCTTAATGCCTGGGCGCCTGGTAGTGCTGTAAATTCGCTGCTATAATTTTTGCGGATCCATTTTTATTGACTTACTTCAAAGCGATGGTCGACAGATCGTATAATTGGCACTGCAGATAGCAACCTCGTGTGATATCGTAAATTCATAAGCGGACGCTATCGGGCTTGTTGGAAAGGAAACACTCTGCTAACTGAACCTACCGCCGGTGGCTGAATCGACGCAAGTACTTGCGATGAATGTTAACCTAGCCAGGGGTAGCGGGTTAACGGATAGTAGACGATCAAATTTAATAAGGTCTACTGCAATGAGGCTAGGTCCCAAATTGCACTGGCACTGCGTTTAGTCACAAGTTCAAGATCATCTGGGTGGGGTGTTTTCAGACCTTGAAAATAAAATTAACACCTTGCTAATATTATCAAGTCGTACACTATTTATTTTGAAGACAATAAATATTTTATACAATCTTGCGTAAAATAATAAATTTTCGTGTGGAGAAATTCTTTGGTAATTTATATAAGTAATCCTCATCATCATCATTTGCCTGCCCTCATCCCACGCTAAGTGGGGTCGGCACAACATGTTCTTGCCTTCCACAATCTTCTATCAGCCGTCATATCTGCACTCACAACTTTCATACACATATTCTCGTTTACACAATCCATCCATCTCTTTTTGGGTCTCCCACGATTCTTACGCTCATCCATAAGTATATCGATAACCTTCCTTGTCACGTGTCGTTCATCTCTCATCATCACATGTCCATACCAAGAAAATCTCGCGCTCCTAAACTTCTTTATCACTGGTGCTACTTTCAAACATCAACTAATATACTCATTTCGTATCTTATCTAATCATCTTAAAAGTAAATCTATTAGGCCTTATTATCCTAACATAACTTAATAGCTCTACGTAACTAAATTGACAATTGCTGCGGATCATACAATGCTTTCATTCATCATCACAGCCCATACAAGTCCCACTGTTGGGCTCGGACCTCCTCTGTAATGGGAGGGAAATTAACCTACTACACCGCGCTGGTCAGACGTGTTGGTATAGGGTTTTATTTCGAGTTTTCCTTCTCTTGCATAGATGTTATATACATATTTTATCCCTTAGTCGTCTTTTACGTTCACCCAAGGGTAAGATAGGGGGGTGGTGAATTGTATTTTTACTCCGTCACCACACGAAGTCCTAATTGTTACGAAGTAAGAATATAGTTCACCACCCCCTTTTTAGTCTGTGTAGTATTGCTAAAGATGATTAAGGAATATAATATACAGGTGACATATACAAGGCCACCGAAGACAAAGATCGGGTACTGGTGGCTCGCTTGCACGGTGAAGAGAGGAGTTTGCATGGTGGGGCTAAGGGGTCAGCAAAAAAAAAAGAAATTATGTACAAGAGAGGAGAGATTTGTTTGATCAGCGTGGTATTGCAGGTTAATTTCCCTCTATTGCGAAGGAAACTCGAGGTTTATAGTGCGCAGCACCCAGGTAGGTAATTGATCCAGGATGTGGCATCTGTGATACGTATATAAAACTAATGATAATGGTGTACTACGAATTTTTTTAAGATAACAACAGATTTAAGTGTATGCAACTGTTTTGGC
This sequence comes from Lymantria monacha, assembly GCA_905163515.2. Classification (NCBI taxonomy): domain Eukaryota; kingdom Metazoa; phylum Arthropoda; class Insecta; order Lepidoptera; family Erebidae; genus Lymantria; species Lymantria monacha. The sequence continues at coordinate 2,351,022 of LR991107.1, read as the reverse complement.
AGTTGTCGATGGTTGAACAGGGGTTATCGTTGCATTAATTAAAATTACACAATTAAGATAATAATATAGATAAGCATATTGCGACTAAATGTGACTATGTGATAATCAATTATCTTTGTTAATGTTGAGATTAAGTCTCCTCGTGCAACATTAGCTTATTTCATTGTAACGTATATGATATAATCAATTATGATTATATATATATATATATATATATATATATACATACATACATACCATCACGCCATGTCCTTTGCAGGGTAGGCAGAGAGAACAGAGTGCCAGAGAACTCTATCCTTGCATATTTCACTCACTTCCTCAACATTTATAATTCTCTTCATACACGCTCGCCGGTTTCGGAGACTCTTGACTCCACCATCCTTCAGTACATGACCGATCTGGTCTAGGTAGGTTAGTTTCGGTCTCACCCGGTACCTACATCCTTCTACTTTCGCATTGTATATCTTCTTAACCAGATGTTCGTTCGGCATTCTTTCCACATGTACGAACACATGTGCGAATGCGGTCGGTCAGCCTAACTCCACAGATTTTCCGTAGAGATCGCATTTCGAACGCATTAATTTTGCTTTCATGCTCTTTTCTGCATACCCAACTCTCGCTTCCATATAGTAATGTTGGGACAAGCACTGCGTTATGTATTGCTACACGTGCTTTCTGGCTGAGGTGGTGGCTGCCGAGAAGTTGCCCCAACGCTCCGTTCACTTTATTTCCCGCATTCACTCTTCGCTCTATATCAGTGGTGTACCTTCCATCTCGGCTAAAACCACATACAAGATATACAAATTCATCCACTTGCTCTAGTACATCATTACCTATTTTTACTCTTACATCTGTTCTGGCTTCATCTGTTTCAAAGACCATTATTTTGGTTTTGCTCACATTCACGTGTAGACCCATTTTCTTACAATCTTCTGTCATTGTGTCGACTAGGATCTGCAGGTCAGTCGCTGACTGTGTTAGCAGGACTGCATCATCTGCATAGAGCAGAGAAGTGACCACTGAGTCGCCCATCTGGACTCCCACATTCATATCGTTCAACCTTTGGAGACATTTATCCAGATATATGATAAACAGCCTGGCTGACAGACCCCAAGTAATTGGGATAAGAGTAGGAGAATGATGATGATGATGATATATATATATATATATATATATATATATATATATATATATATATCCCAACATTACTGTATGGAAGCGAGAGTTGGGTATGCAGAAAAGAGTATGAAAGTAAAATTAATGCGGTCGAAATGCGATCTCTTCGGAAAATCTGTGGAGTTAGGCTGACCGACCGCATTCGTAACGACGACGTAAGAGAGCGAGTAGGTATGAAAGAGAGTATTGGTGTAAAGATGCGAAAGGGAATGCTCCGATGGTTCGGACATGTGGAAAGAATGCCGAACGAACGTCTGGTTAAGAAGATATACAATGCGAAAGTGGAAGGATGTAGGTACCGAGGGAGACCGAGACTAACCTACCTAGACCAGATCGGTCATGTACTGAAGGAAGGTGGAGTCAAGAGTCTCTGAAACCGGCGAGCGTGTATGAAGAGTATTATGAATGTTGAGGAAGCGAGTGAAGTATGCAGAGATAGAGTTCTCTGGCACTCTGTTCTCTCTGCCTACCCTGCAAGGGATATGGCGTGATGATATGTATGTATGTATGTATATATATATACATATACATATGTATATATATATATATAAATACATATACACATATATATCATCATTCAGGTTTTTGTCTTCCACTGCTGGATGTAGGCTTCCTTCATATTTCATCACAAAGTGCGGTCTTGTGCTACCCGCGTCCAACGACTCCCAGCAACATTCACCTGGTCGCAGTCCAACCTTTCTTCCCCAACGGTTAAGGAGAACGTATTAAGGAAATAATCCTTGTATTGCGGGGGCTCTACAAACACACAATTAACGCAGACAAATTACACCCAGACTCAAGGTCGCTATCTTAACCACTAGGTCATCTGTGCAGTCAAACATTACAAGTGTATAGGAAAAGTCTATGCCCAACGACCCCGCTTTGGTATATCATAATAGACGAAATGAAAGAAAATGGGGTCGCTATTGGTTTTTAGTGAATATTCTGAGCTATCCTATGTAGGCGTGTCCTACTACAAGGACTGTGTACGACACGTGCAAGAGAATGCATAAACGCATCTACAACTTTTATCAATCACTTTGTGCTTCATAATCATCATCATCATCATCTCAGCTGATATATATCCCAATGTTGGGCTCCTCCATAATGGAAGGAAAATGACATACTATACCAGGCTGGTCAGGCGTGTTGGTATAGGGTTTTGTTTCGAATTTTCCATCTCTCGTATAGATGTTATATGCGGTTTATATCCCTTAGTCGTCTCTTACGATCACCCACGGGTAAGAAAGAGAGTGGTGACTTGTATTCTTACTCCGTCACCACACGGAAAAAACACTTAATGCTTAAGTCCACCATTTTTAATAACCAAAGAATAGTTGCGAATCAGAATTTTAAAGCGCTGCGATAGAAAGTTTGTCTTCAAAAACATCACACGTGCACATCACGCAAGTTTTGCGTGCAAACAACTTATTATTTTGTTAGGTAATTAAAAAAAAAAATGACACGGAACTGTTTTAATGAAATTATCTTTTTGGGGCGGAGGTAATAAAAAAAAAAAACTAATGCGAGTTGCCCCTTGAACCGTCACTAATTTGTATGTTATCTGTTATCAGTCACTACAGTTTACAAATTATCAAACGCTTGACATATCGCTGTAAAATGTTATTATATACATGACTATTTTTAAGAATTCATCATTTTAAAGAAAGCAATTCCCTGCTTTTATCTCTCCTACCCTACTGTTACTCTTCTGAATGATGATGACTTGTAATCATCACACATGATTATTAATTACTACAGAAACATCATTGGTTTAACGTGACAATAGATAAAGACTACGTAATTGTTTTTTCTACATCTTTTTAAAAAAATACAACACAGTTTTAACTATGAATGTTGAAGGCTTTAGGGAAGACCGAAGAAAAGATGGATGGACTGCGTGAAGCATGATATGGATAGGAAGGGAGTGAACGCAGAGATTACATCGGATAGGATTAGAGTGGAAGAAAAGGACATTGCGTCGATCCCAAGTAATTGGGATAAGAGCAGGGTAATGATGATCTTTTTAAGAAACAATGTTTTCTTTCCTTTCCTTGATTTCCGTGTAGTGACAGAGTAAAAATTCAACCATTTATTTGCGGTCTGTTTGGGTTTTATAGTTGTTATTACACATATTTAAAGTTTTTAATAAATTATTGAAATATTTTCATATGATCTTGGCGTGCTGACTTATATAATGTAGCAATTTATTTATTTACTTGTGCGAATACATGCCCAGAGATTGCTTAAATATGTATTTTGGCGTCTTATCTGTTTTCCTTTTTAATTTCTAGATTTTAATTTTTTTTAATATTTTGCACAAAAGGTTAGCATTGCCATTCAACGTGGCAATGCTGCTAGCCTTCTGGGCACATTACCAGTGGACAGTGATGCGGAGGAATTTTTCGATGCCTGATTGCGCCTTTTGTTTCTTCTTTTATTTATTTATTTTTTATTCCTTATTCTATTTTCTTCTATTTTTCTGTAAATATTTTAATTTAAAACTTAGCTTTAATTTAAGATTAAAATAGTAATTTAGTAGTTATTTAAATGTAATATTTGATTAGTATAATAAATGTAATAAATACTTAAAAAAAAAAAAAAAAAGAAATTTCTAGATTATACTTAAAGTTGAAATAAGTTTATTAGTACGAGCTTAAGTAGATAATGCTTGCAGAGATAGGAAATGTGAAACAAAAAACCTATGTCAAGTCGTGTACCCAACGCGGTATTATGTCACTTATCAACAACTTTTTTTTTCAATAGGTTGTATTTATTTAAAGTAATTAATAATCTTTTTATTTCTGCATTTATGATTATTTGAATGATGCGTGGTAGCGGCTACGAATACTACCAATCCTTTGCGTGGATGTCGTAAAAGACGATTAAGAGCTTTATATCGACCTGGGGCAACTCCATCTGGTGCTGTTTGGTCAACAATCACATTCCTAAGTAGGGTTGACGTCAGGCAAGCGTCTGATCATAAAACCATTGCCAATACGACTGCACAGATGGCGTAGTGGTTAAGATACCGACCTTCCGTGCCAGTTCCGTGGGTTCGATTCCCACGCAGGACAGCACTTTGTGCGATCCACAAAGTGTTGTTCTGAGTCTGGGTGTAATTTGTCTGCGTTAATTGCATGTTTGTAAAGTCCCCCGCAATACAAGGTTTATTTCCTTAGTGCAGGGTCGTCTTAAAAAAAAAAAAAAAAAAAAAAATTGATATAAGAGAAGGATAACGATGATTAATTTTATGAGTATCTGAGCACAAATACGTCTTATGGCGAGGCTCGAGTTTGTTTTACAAAAAATGACCTAGTATATCATTATTATAGGGTTTTTCGAATTTTGCAGTGATTTTATCTGCTTGCATCTCTTAATTGTCTTTTATGATCACCCACAGAAGAGAAAAGTGCGGTGAACATTTTATTCTTACTACATAATTATAGCAAATTTTATACCTATCATCAGTTCAATATATTATCATCCTTTCCTAAACGTATTTTAACGAATATAAACGTAGTTTTACGAATTTTGTTACACTTTTTTTTATTTTTTTTTATTTGTCCAAAGATTTGAACACTTTTTTTGCATACATGATCATCATCATCATTATTATCTTACTCTTATCCCCAATTACTTGTGGTCGACGTAATATGTACACCACTTCCATTGGAAATATTGCAAAAATTATTGGCTTTAGTTTTTAGGCCGCTCGCATAACATTAATATACCTTGTGAATGTAATTATTGTCCAGACGTCAATAGAGAATTAGCCTAGTCAATGAAAACATTGATTTCATCTTTTACGACAGCTACGAGCAATTTCAAGATTAATAGTATTCGTAGCCATCACCGTGTAACGAAATAGTAAAGATTTTATCTAGAGATTTTTTTTCTTAAAGACACCCTACACTAAGGAAATAATCCTTTTGGGGGACTTTACAAACATGCAATTAACGCAGACAAATTACATCCAGATTCAGAACAACACTTTGTGAACCGCACAAAATATTGTCCTGCGTAGGATTTGAACCCATGACACTGGTACGAAAGGTCGGTATCTTAACCACTACGCCATCTATGCAGTCACAGATTGAAGATAGATCTAAAGAAATTATCTCAAGAGAACATATCGTTGGGATAAAAAACATCCTATCTATCCAGAAAATGATCTATCTATATGCCACTTTTCATACAAATCTGTTTAACATTTTACCCGTTCATTTTATTCAAACATATTCATAAACTTTTACATTTATAATATTACTAGGATCCACGTTTATTATATTAGTAATAGCATTCCGTGTGGTGACGGAGTAAGAATATAATTCACCACTTATCTTACCCGTGGGTGATCTTAAGAGACGGTTAAGTGATTTAAAACGCATATAACATCTATGCAAGAGAAGGAAAACTCGAAAGAAGGCCCTATACCGACGTGCTATAGCAGGTCAATTTCGCTTTCATTATGGAGAAGGCTCGAGCCCGACTGTGTGATATATATAACCTGAGATGATGATAATGAATCATCATTCATCATTCTCCCACTCTACCCTCGACCCAATTACTTGGGGTCGATACAATATGTACTCTTCTTTCATAGTACATATTGTTAAAGTTATTGGCAATTGGGAATGTAATTGTTGACCAAATGGCATCAGATAGAGTTGGTCCAGGTCGTTATAAGTTTTTTAGTCGTCTTTTACGACATCCACAACAAAGTAAGGGTTAGTAGTATTCGTAGCCATTACCACAAAGCTATGGTGATGATGAATATTAGTAAGAAAAAGAGTATAAATTAGGGGTGTGCGAATATCGTTCGAATCGAATATTAATATTCGATTCGAAATTCGAATCGAATTATTCGAATTTTCGAATTATTCGAAATTCGACAAATAATTCGAAAAAAATCGAATAATTCGAAAAATTTCTAAAAATTTCGAATAATTTGAACAATTTGCGAATTATCGAAATATCATTGGATTTTCTATTGTTCCCACAATTTGAATGTCATATTTGAATATCGAACATAACAAACTCCGAATTTAAAATACAATAAAAATTTGCGAATATTATAATTCGGAAAAAATCGAAATTATTCGAATAATTCGAAATTTTTCGAATTATTCGAAATTTTTCGAATTATTCGGGAACTTTCGAGATTAATATTCGATTCGAGTTTCGAATCGAATATTAATATTCGATTCGGAACGAATAATTCGTAAGTTCGAATTATTCGCACACCCCTAGTAGAAATATATTATTTGCATTAAATATCAGAAATCATTACTCACTTATGAAAGTTTTAAAGTTATATCTAAGTACCGGTTGTTGTACTGAGAAATAGTTTATTTATTATCATATGATTATATATCTATTTATTTATATACTTTTATATATATATTGATGACTTATTTACATAATTGTAGTATATATAATGCATGAGTATATAAATAAAGCGATGTAAAGCGTAGAATTCGTTCATGGCTGTCTGTCCTTATCCGCCGGCACGAGGTTATCGGGCTGCAATTTCAATTAATCAGTTTTAAAATCAATTAAATGCATATTACAAGTGTAACATCGGTCAATATTGATTAAAATTTGTAGGTACTATATTATGTTATAAACTTTGAATTATATTATTAAAAAGGAATTAGGTTTTTGTTATATTTTTTTTGTAAATTTTTCGTTTTTATATCGTAAAAGGTTTTCGTTCTTTCAAGTGTTTAAATTGTTAGGAATTAATAACGAGTTATTAGTGATACTATTTGATAATAACGAGGGAGTTTCGTATAATATCTTACTATAAAGAATAAAATAGTTATCTTAATTTATTATTTTATATTTATATGATACTAATTGTGTCAGTAGCTCCACTAGCGTTTATTCATTACTCCTTTATAGTGATAATAATATTTTTTTTTATCACATCTGTTGTTATGACAACCGATACTAAGCATTACGCTTGACAGCTGTTGTTAAGATAATTTGATGAATTTTTTAACATGATTTTTTAAATTTCAAATCATGGTTCCTGAGATTAGCGCATTTAAAAGATCAAATAATTTCTTAAAAGTTTTAATATAGTAAAATAGATTTCTGTAAATTTTGAAATGATCAAAACGAACCGAAATCGAAAGATCTTTTTCCCATCTAATGAATATTTTAATGCCTTGAAGAAAATAATTTTCAATGTAACTTGGTTAAAGTAGTTTTTCAACGATTTTTAATTAATTCCGATTTGAAATTATCTATAAAACTATAAAAGTACTTCAATATTAAGATTTTTGTCTGGATTTAGATGGAATTTGTGGCTTATAGAAATAAGATTTGGCGTCCTCTAACTTTTGTAAAAAAATCCATTATACAATTCAATTAATAATGTTATGTTACTAAGTTAGCGAAACATTTTTTAGACTTTAGGCTAGTTATAAATAAAAATAGAGGAGGCTAGAATTAGAACTATATGTATAAAATAAGCTCTCAAGAAAATTTAATGTTTATGGGGTTTCCTTGTACTGAAGTTCGATGTTTATGGGGTTTCCTTGTACTGAAGTTTGATGAAAACTGGGTTTACTTATACTTTTCTACCTACTACAACTTTAGTTATGAATTTTTTATTCTTATTTGAATATAATATTAAAAATAATCTCTTTTTAAGTATTCTAAATTATTGTGATTAATATATAAACCTTCAAATCGCACGCTACCTATAGTGATTGATACGTATCACGCGTAAACCGTGTGTATTCGGTCCCTGATATAAAGTTGACCTCTTGAGCCTAACATAGTGATACCCAATACAAAAACATTATAATAATTTAAAAAAAAATGAATTTAGGTTGTTATAATGAACTAGTCCATGACTTATGAACCTACTTTTGTTAACAAGTATTAAGAATACAACAGTTTTTTTTAAAGTAAGTTTTTTTATGGGGCAGCTTTGAAATATTGATCTACAATTTTCTAGTGCAACGAAAATTCTGTAAGAAAATGTGCCTAAGTTACTGCTGTCTCGCGTAATTACACGTGAAGTAAGTACGCGAGACGTGTAACTGTCGCTTATGCCGTTATTCTCGCGAATTTAATAAGAGTGAGATATATCTATCTATATTCTCTTGTCGCTTTCGTAATTGTATGTATGACAAATAGAATATAAGCTATATAAAAGTGTTTGACGAATAATTAAAATATTTGCCTATAATATAAAAATTTCGCTTATATCGTATGTCTCCTAACAAATATATTGTTACAACTAGTAATTTAGTTGTAGGTACGCTAGAAGTGAGACTTTTATATTACAGGCAAATATTTTAATTATACGTCAAACACTTTTATATAGTATACTACGAAAAATTATATTTTTTATTGCCTTTAATTACTGACAAAACAATATTTTCTTTAATGAAACCTAGATAGATCGATTAACCGTCCCCGGAACCCCTTGCATGCTAAATTTCATGAGAATTATTAGAGCCGTTGCCGAGATTCAGATTATATATATATATATATATATATATATATATACACAGTATGAAGAGAACTATGAATGTTGAGGAAGCGAGTGAAGTATGCAGAGATAGAGTTCTCTGGCAGTCTGTTCTCTCTGCCTACCCTGCAAGGGATATGGCGTGATGATATGTATGTATGTATGTGTATATATATACAAGAAGAACTATGTATACAAGAATTGGTCGTTTAATGATATTAGAATAGATAGATTAGATAGTGTTTCCATGGAGACGGTTAATTCCAATAATAGAAATTCATATAATTATGTCTAATATAGGCTTCCTCTTTCTTATCGTATCTTATCACGTAAAACTCTGATTTTATATAACGTTGAGTCGACCTTGAACCTTTGTTGTGACCGAAGGTCAAGGGCCATGTAAATTTATTGACGATAGTTTATCATTAATTTTGGCTCCTTAATTATTTTCTCAGTTGTGTCCTTGCTTGATATATACTTATTATCTTTTAATCACCATTTCGATGTGGCCGGCTTCAATATTTATTGTTTTTTTTTTGAAGTGAAACTTTTAATGCGACTTCCAACAAGGTTGCGTTAAATGTTTAACGCAATGACACTCGAATGCATGCGCGTAGTATACCTGTTATAGGCCAGCGCGAGCGTTAGCAACGAGTAGTGTCCAATATTCCAACGCAAGAGGGAGAGAGAAAGAAAGATACACTAAGATTGAAAGTAGGAGAGAGAAAGAGAGTGAGTCGGTAGATCCCAAGCACACGCGCGTGGTATTCTTGCTATGCAGCGTAGTAAACAGTGTGAGCGTCGAGAAACTAGCTGAAATACGTACTTGTTTTATTGCAATGGGAGTTATATTGGTTTTTTAAATGTTTTTCAAGTGCGGTAGCGGCTAAGATCACCCTTACTTAGCACGTAGATGTCTACCAATCTCACTTTGCTCGTTGACCGCACGTCGCAGTGTGTGTCCAAACCACAGCCTGCCAACAGAAAAAGGTTCACTGATAGAAAATGCCCGAGGCACTAAGTCCACTTTTTACCTTTGTTCTGTGCAGAAGTTAGAAATAAATATATAAATACTATAATGATAAAATGTCATAGGTTAATATGGATAATAAAATATGTCGTACTTACTTAATCATTAAATTTAGATTCGAGAATAATATTTACAGATTACATATGTATAATATATTTTTTTGCTTAAAGGTAGGTATCATTAAACGAAATTATCTGTAAAACTTGTAAACACGGAAGTTTAATTTTATATTGGGAATAAATGTGGTTCGTCTTTAGTAAATACGTCCCACAGCTGGGCATTTGTTGTATCCATAATCGGAGGGTAATTGACCTACTTGCTACCTCTATAGCAGTATATACCATTGTCAAATGTGATGGTTTTTTATCTTAACAATGTTGCCCGTTTATGTCTAAATATCAGCTTATATATATTGGACACACTATTGGATTTTAGCCTCCTCAATAATAGGAGGGCAATTGACCTACAATACCACACTATATAGGTGGATATATAGGAGATTAGTATAGTATACTTCGCCTGCATCTGCAAACTGTGTGGTAGCGGCTACGAATACTACCAACCTTTACTTTGCTCGTGGATGTCGTAAAAGATGACTAAGAGCTTTATAACGACCTGGGCCAACTCCTTCTGATGCCGTTTGGTCAACAATTACATTCCCAAGTAGGGTTGACATCTAGCAGGCGGCCGGTCATAAAACTATTGCCAATAACTTTTACAATATGTACTATGAAACAAGAGTACATATTGTGTCGACCCCAAGTAATTGGGATAAGAGTAGGAGAATGATGATGATGATGACTTCGCCTGCAGTAGACAGAAAACTGTCAACAGACCATAATACAACTAGCTGAGATAGTTAAATTCTCAATCTGTTGCCACTAAGAAAAATTCTAATTGCTTTTGATAATTAAGAAAATTAAAGAAATTATTAAACTTTTTAATAAAAGTACGGTGACATAATATTTTATTTAAATTAGGTCCTGGGTAGTGTAATAATTGCCTATTCATGTTTGCTTTTAAATGTTGTGTCTTATAAAATGTTCTTCTGTAAGCTGAGCTTCAGTGATGAAATATTCAAGAACGCTTCTGATGTCTCAACTGGATATTTTAGTCATGATATTTACTATATTTTATTGTGGGGTGCCTTTTTATTTTTTTAATGTTGGCGGGATGTGGTGTGCTCTCAATCTGCCCCGTGCGGCTGTTCGGGGCAACAGTAGGGTGGAATAGAGCTATAAAACCCACTCTGCAGCTGTTCGTGGACTCTCTGCCCAATTGTGGGACACATATTGGCTACGACCTTGGTATTAATTACTCTTATTTTTCTTATTAATTATTAAAACAACATATTTACCTACAAAGAATGTTTATTATTAAATAACTTATTTATTATTCGTACTCTATCCTGTTTACATAAAAAGTTTTTGTTAATTAGATATCATTTAATTATATTATTTTCAAACTTTTGAAGTTTATCGCTAATATTGGACTGTGTTTACCCCAATATGGCTCAAAGGTCTCTTTTCAAATCTTGTGAATCATAAAAACCTTATATATAGACGCGAGAGCTCGTTGGAGACTCTCATACTCTTTAATCTTCTCATTTCTTCTGTTAATCACCGAGAGCAAAATTTGAATTTTGCCAAATTCTCATGTTGTTCTTTTCTAATTAAATATTTTGAAGCTTACAATTGAGGTCGTTTTCCAAGATTTCCTGAGTCAAACCTCGATATTATTTGTAAAGACCGATCATAGCTTAGATAAGTTAAAATATTGAAAAAGGGGTTTTCCGAGAATTCTTGAGCGTCAAATTTTGGTATTATTTATGGAGCACATTGTGGATCATCGGCTTAGAGAAGTTAAAATAGTGAAAACATGTTTTGTTGAAAGAAATTTATAAGACCGTCATTATCACCAATCAATGTTAGTGATATGTACAGTAGGAACGGTGAACGTCTGTAGAGTGGTGATGAAAACGATAAATAAAGTTTTGATTTGTTATAATTAAGCAACTATTATAATGTCCATCATCATTGACCTGCTTTTTTTTATTATTTTTGGTGACAAACGAGCAAGCAGCACACCTGATGGTAAGTGTTACTGCCGCCCATGGACCTTTGCTGTACCAGGAGTACAGCTAGCTTTTGCCTACCAATATAAACGTCAAACCCACCCAGTTGGGCTTCCGGCTCTCTTGCTCATCGAACGAAGCGCAATAGCACATTGCCATTGCTCAGACATCGATCTTCTACGAGAGTGTAGTACTACCCTGGACGGACCGGCCCGCGGCTGTAGACAAAAAACTGTCAACAGCGTGGTCCTCCCACTATTAAAATAACTAACTGCTTTTATTAACTCCGCTATATGTATTCTTTTTCCATCGTATAGATTAAAAAAGTTATTATTTTTATGATCTGATTTCAACCTTCGTTAGGTATGTAATTATTGACCGAACGGCATCAGCTGGATTTTTTTTTTTTTTTTTTTTTTTTTTTGTGTGTCTTAGTTGTTAGCCTCAGATGGCTATGACAACTTTACCCGGACTGTGGGTGAGCGCTGAGGGCTCTCAACCCGTTATCTCTCAGCTGGAGTTGACCCAGATCTATATAAAGCTCTTAGTCGTCTTTTAAAAGTCGCAAAATTAAGGCAGTATTCGTAGCAGATACTACATAGCGGTCCTGGTGGCCCGTTCGTATGGCGTGGAGAGGTACATGTAGGGCGGGTCTATGGGGTCGTGCGCCACTTCTTCTGTCACCCCGGACGGATTTAGCAGGGCGTGATAACTACATAGCCCGCCCCAAGAAAAAAAAAACCTACTACATAGTACTACGCAAGAATTTCAATCTTACTACCTACTAATATTATAAATATGAAAGTCAGTGAAGATATTTGGATTTTACTTATTCAAGTTACGCGTAAATCATTTAATAAATTTGAATGAAATTGATAGATCATTTCCTGCGATAATATATTGGATACTTTTTATCCTTGTAATGTGTGTTCCCTTGGGATAATAGTTCAATTTTGAGAATGTTGATTTTTACGCAGGCAAAGGTACAGAAGCAGAAGCTATATAGTATAAAATAAAACTATTTTCAGTCTTTTAATGACCATGAACGCTGAAGATTATTCTAAACATTGAGAAAACTAAAATTAAATATAAACGCGATTAAATCCATAAAAAATAAGTTTTATTTGAGATCCAATTTCATCATTATTATTATAAAAATAATGAATGCAAAAGTCAGTTCATCACGACACGGTACGGATTGTGAGGAGGTTCCTCTCTCTGGATCCCTAACCACCGGCAGTTTACCGCCGCCAGTGTTGCACTATTTATACTTTTTTAAAATAGATTGTGTGTTTACAGCATGTATTTTTTCCTGTAATGTATATACCGTGTGTAACAGAGAATGAAGCAGCTGGTCAGAAGGGGAAGGTAGGGTAGAAGCTGGTAGGTAATGATGGTAATAACCCATAACAAAAATTTGAAGAGAAAATGTCGATTCCTTAATGAATTAGAGGCACTTAAAATTTTAAATTTTGCCATAGATTTTTCTTTGAAACTAAATGAAATGTACCAAGTAAATAAACAATCTGCTATATACTCATACTTTCTTAAATATTCATTAGATCCTAAATAAATCAATGATTACGTTTGTATGACAAACGTCGCTTTTACAAACAGCTGATGACTCAATGACTCCATGACATTTTCCCTTCAAATTTATGTTATGTGTTCCCACCATCATTACCTACCACCCTTCTGACCAGCTGTTCCATTCTCTGTTACACCCTGTATGTTGTTTACTCCTTTAATCTTTTTAAAAAATGTATAAAATATGAAAAAATAAAATATTATTATAAGAATAATAATTATAAAATTATCATCACCTCGCTGTATGATCATGGATAATTATTAATAAATAAAAAAATAAACAGTGTTGTGGGTGTAAATGATAAAATACTTGTCATCGTCCATTTGTTATCAGGTTGTTTGACCTTAGAGGTCACTCCTTGGTCCAATTAACGTAGGGTCAATATAGTAGGCGTATATATTTTATTGTATTACAATTCTTAATCTGTTATATTAATTTTGATTAAAGAGTCAGGTGGTTTTTTTTTTGTGTAGTGACGGAGTAAGAATACTATACATCACCTATTTTCTTGTCTATAGGTGTCTTAAAAGACGACTGAGGTGTATATTTTTTTTCCGTGTGGTGATTGAGTTAGAATAGAATTCACCACCCCATATCTTACCCGTAGGTGATCGTACGAGACGATTAAGGGATATAAAATCGCATATAACATCTATGCAAGAGAAGAAAAATTTAAAACAAAACCCTATACCAACACGCATGACCAGCGTGGTATAATAGCCTAATAGGTCAATTACCCTCCCATTGTTAGCCATCCTTATGTCCAATAGTGAGACATTTATGAGCTGAGATGATGATGATGATGATGAAGGTATATAATATGCATATAACATTTGTGAAAGAGAAGGAATACCTTGAAGCTAACTCGTATCTGTGGTGCTGTACAGCAACTGTCGTGGTTGAGTTTTCGCTTATTTTTCTTTTAAAGACTACACCTGGTACTAAAGTAACAATTCTTATATTGTGGGGGACTTTACAAATCTATAGTTCTATATTATCTAATTAAAAGACAAAAATTACACCCAGACTCAGAATAACAATTTGTAAATCACACAAGGTATTGTCCTACGTGAGAATGAAACCTACGGCATCGGCATAGTAGGCCGGGCCGGTCTTTTAACCATTTTTGCAGTCACATCAGTCAAATGTGCATCATACCTTCCAATTTGCATAATAAGGAAGTGAAATTCTTTAAATTACTGAAATTTAGCATTTAATATGCTTGATTATTTATAAAAAACCCGATTACGAGCGATATATAATACGATGCGAGAATTGACTGTCTTACAATAGTTCACGGTGGTGTAAGTGGCAGTACGATTGGAACGGATTTCCAACAGATGTGGGTTCGAATCCCACGTGTGACAATAATTTTTCGCTCGTAATCGGGTTTTTATAAGTGAGATTCTTTTTAACTTCTCCTATTTAATCTTTTTATTTTTAACTTTTTTACTTTTTCTAAGATAATTCAAAGCATTTCCCGGGACTATCCGAGGATCAAACTTCAGCGTCATTTATGAAGATCATTATACGCATTGCTTAATTAATTTTCATCTTGTTCCAGGTGAATGTTTAACCTCTGGCAGATACCCATATAAATGTCTTCAATTTGAGTTACCTCCTGACGTTGAGCCGGAAGAGGTCAGCGTCGTAGAGCTGTGGTTCTATAAGGTACGTACTTTATTTTTAGTCAATTTCATCTACTTATTGAAGCCTAATTCTTACTATCCTTACTAATATTATAAATGCGAAAGTAACTCTGCCTGTCTGTAAATTGAATTTGGTACACAGATGGTCTAGAGCCTGAGAAACGACATAGGCTACTTTTTAATGCAAAAAAAGGGTTGTAAAGGAGGATGAAAAGTTGTAAGGAAGCATTGTCATTTTTAAAGCCAGAAGCTTGATATTTATTTTTAGGCTATTGATTAGATATAAATAAATATGGCATTAAAATTTTGCAAGAAAATAAAATAAAAACAGGGGAAGAAAAACTTTAAGAAAGTAACTTTTTAAGCGGGCGAAGCCGCGGGCAGAAGCTAGTGTTAAATAAATAATTGTCTGTGTGGTGACGGAGTAAGAATACAATTCACCACCCCATATCTTACCCGTGGGTGATGATACGAGACGATTAATGGATGTAAAAACGCATATAACATCTATGCAAGAGAAGGAAAACTCGAAACGAAACCCTATTCGAACACGTCTGACCAGCGTGGTGTAGTAGGTCAAAATCCCTCCTATTATGAAGGAGGCTCGAGCCCAACAGTGAGACATATATAAGCTGAGATGATAATGATGAGATGATGATGATGAATGTTAAATATAGCTCTCACCAAAAGATATTGTCCTGCTATATTAGCCACGCTTAGCAGGTCAGGTGGCGGTCGCAAAGGGGTAATATAGCCTCCAGGATAATGGAATTTATCGTTTTCCTGGTCGGTTGGTTGTTGTACTAGATCGTAAGGCCTCCAAGATCACCGAAGACAAAGATCGGGTACCGGTGGCCCGCTCGCACGGCGGAGAGAGGCGCTTTACAGAATGGGTTTATGGGGTCGCGCGCCGCCTTTTCCGTCGCCCCGGACCGATTTAGCGGGGCGTGACCACAGCATAGTCCACCGCAAAAAAAAAGAAAAAGCCTACAGGATAATGAATGATAATGAATTTACAGTTTTCCTAGTTTCCATCGATCTCAGTCAACGCCATCTGATGCTGTGCTGCTTGCTCATTTAACATCATAAGTAATAAAAAAATATAATGAATTAGCCTGTTATACACCTGATGCCACTATTGATCTTAAAGCAGATAAAAAATATTAATCATCGTAGGAGATTTCCTACTCTTATGCCAATTATTTGGGGTCGATACAATATGTACTCTTCTTTCATAGTACACATTGTAAAAGTTATTGGCAATAGTTTTAAGACCGGCTGCGTGCCCGACGTCAACCCTCCTTGGGAATGTAATTGTTGATCAAACGGTATCAGATGGAGTTCGCTCAGGTCGTTATAAGGCTCTTAGTCGTCTTTTACGACATCCACGAGAAAAGTAAGGGTTGGTAGCATATTGTTGTTAGTATATATAGTATACTTAGCCGCTACCACACAGCATAGATAAAAAAAGATAAAAAATATTAATATAGAATTATGTTCTTTTCAGGAAGGTGATCCATTTGATGTCTATAATCAAACTTTCGTGATCTCGGAGGCTGCTCATTGGGACAGCCAACAACAATTTAAGAAGACCAAACCTATAGCTATCAAGGAGACAGACATAGGCGAAGGCTGGGTTAGAGTCGAATTGGCTTGGGCTGTAAGAGTTTGGTTGGAAGGCATGGAGAGGCTGCATACCTTGCATGTAGCTTGTAGAACTTGTCAGGTGAGTGTATACCAGTCTTCTTCATAATTGAAGCATAATAATATTCCCAACACAATCAATAATAATATTTGTTATCACAGTAGTTTTCATGCAACGGCGACTGCGCGGAATGCTTGATGCCGCGATATTTCTTTTTTTTCTCAAATTTTCTCATATGCTGACATTAGACATATGCTGACATATAGACATATGAGAACATTTCACACTACTTCCATTTTATTTGTCGTTTCGCTCTGCATTATAGCCTAAAAAATATTTCACGATAAATAGGCTATGCATAAGATCAAACGGTCTTTCTAAATAAATACATTCTACAGCTTTATTACAGCATAGTGGAATTTCTATAGCTCAAACCTCGTTAAGTCGAATTCCTCAGTAAGTCGATCTCGAAATTATACTCTATTGAGTATAACATGTATTATATTCCAGTAATAATTTGAATTTCATAAAGTAGATTCCCTAAGTCATAGTTTATGAAATATAATGACATCTCACTTGTAATAGCAATAAAATTTAAAACCAGATTTCAGTTCTTTAAATGTATCGTTTGTGTTTGGCAACCATGCATGAATATATTCATTTAACTTTCTAAAAATCATTAAACACAAATATAAATTTTAAGATAGAAATCCTCTGCGAACTCAAACTAATTTAGTCGAAAACTCATTAACTGGAATTACTTTTGCATTTCTCTTCGAGTTATCTAGATGCGTTTGTAATATAGATTTGTGTATTGTTTCAGTTACGCCGTCCGCCTCTTTCATTCCACGAGAAGCATCGACCATTCCTAGTTCTCTACACAAAGTACGCTGGTAAACGGCGACACGCAAGGGCCTTAGAGTGTGGTTCTACGACTAGTGAATGCTGCAGAGAACCTCTCTACGTCAGCTTCAAAGAATTGGGTTGGGATGACTGGATCATTAGACCAGCAGGATATCATGCCTACTTTTGTAAAGGATCTTGTGCTCCAATATCAGCTGTCACCAATACTGACAGTTATCATCATAATGTTATAAGAGTAAGTTAACATTTTACTTTATCTATCCATCCAGCATACTATCACTTCAGTAGTAGAAAAAAAAGCCGGCCTTTACGAATACGGCAAAGTAGTTATGGGGAGTTTAAGCGCCCAGGGTGATGATAGTAGATGCCAAAGGTATCGTTTAGCCATGAGCGATGATGACAACCATAGCAAAATTTGGGACTTTAGAACTCCAAACTACTTCTGAATAGGTATCTGAATATATTTTGATTAGGTTAAGCAATAGTTTACAAAAAGGTTTGGATCTTAAAGCTTTCCAAATACTGACGCACATAGCTCGATTTGAGGGCCCCTCTAAATGGAAGGCCGGGGTAGGGGTGGCCCTTATCATCATCACCTCAGCTCATATATGTTCCACTCTTGAGCTTGAGCCACTTCCATAATGGAGCACGCTGATCAGACCTCTTGGTATGGGGTTTTATTTCGAGTATTCCTTCTCCTGCATAGATGTTATATGCATTTTATATCCCTTAGTCGTCTCTTACGATCACCCACGATTAAGATAGGGGATAATGAATTGTATTCCTACTCCGTCACCACAAGGAAAACCGCCCTTGTCGCTGTGAGCTTATTGCGCTATTGAGTACACCTCTCAATATTATACAAAATAAGAAATATTAAAGCCAGCATAGCACACTTTCAGTAATAATCACACTAGATAGGGACTTCTTTTGTCTTAATTATCAACTTCTAACAAAGTATATTTTGTTTACAGAAATACTTCTACTCGATATCCGATAGAAAAGCGGAGTTCAAACCTTGTTGTGCTCCAACAACATTCAGTTCGTTACAACTATTATATATGGACTCAACGAACACAGTGACGCAAAAAACTTTACCGAACATGGTAGTGGAGTCATGTGGGTGTATGTGAATGTTGGACAGTGTTACACTCATGACAGATAAACCGGTTCTGTCTACCTCCCTTCAAGATCACGGTGTGCATTCATTTATGGTGTTGTATTATAGAGTTCGTAAACCGTATAAACTATTTAAAAGCAGGCGTATCTGCTACTTTTAGCAATAATTATTTTCTCCATCTCAGTGGGGGAATTCCAGTATACAATATGTTTTAATAAGCAACAAATAGGTATACGGTTATCTGGGTTAAATAAGTCCTTTGAACTCTTAGAGATATCTTTAAATGTTTTGGATAACACAAAATTGATACATACATTTGCGATAGATGGCGTTGTTATAAATCGCCAGTAAAGACGAAAATGTGAGGGTAAAATTGATTACTATGTATAGATAAAGTTACTTGAATGGAAAAGCAGTTGAAACAAATTTCTAATAAGAAGGAAGTGGGTTTAAGACCTGCAGTACTCTCTTTTTTATTAACAAATGACTTTAGTAAAAAGTTTAGGACGTTAAAGTAGACTGTAAAATAGATCAATAATAGATCATCAGAAGATGATTTCTTGTATGCCACTAAAGAGTATCGAATCTCACGATGTGAAAGAACATTTATTGAAAGAGTAAGTAGAAAAGAATTTAAAAAGAGCACAGTTTTCATGCCAATATGTAACTCGAGAGTAGATTGGGACTAGACAGTGAATGACTTTAAATTTAAAATTTATTCAAAATAGTTTTGCTAGATAGAAAATTCTTCACAGAATGACAAAATAAAAAGTTATATGAACGAAATAAATACCTATAAAAGTCTTGCTGTAATAATTCTATATTATGTGTTATTAATTCATTATTTTTTTTAAGGCAATTGTGATATTTGCAAATGATAGTACTAGAAAAATGGTGGAAGAAATATTATTACAGTTACATTAATATCATTGAATATGTTGTTTTTTTCTTTTCGTAATTATTCGTGAAACAGTTTTTCAAGATTTTTAACGAACTTTAATATGAATTTGTTGTTGAGAATAACATTAAGTAAAAACTTTTTTAGAACTTATTTCACAAAACTTGGTTCATTATAGGCATATTATTTTTGTAAATACTTTATACTACTTTTTTAAAATTATAAATTGAAACTAATATGTTCTGATATTGGCTTGAAATTTCTTTCTTTTTTGCGGGTATTATAAAACTTCTAATTTATGTAAAAACAGCATTGCAATACCAGGAAAACGGGAAATAAAAACGTATTAGAAGCTTGTAATTTTGATATTCAGATTGTGCATAAAAAAATCATTCATCATATTTTTTTTTTCATAAATCGATCTATAGCTGTATATAACTGTAATTTATCCAAATATCTTCCACGATTTTATGAAAATATTGAAGTGATTTTAGAATTAATTTAAAATAACCAGTGCATTTATTTAATTTAAACTATAATAAATCGTACTCGGAAAAAATATTGCAAAACGATTTTTAGAAAGAGACAATCGATTAATTTCGGATTCGTAGAGCATCGTATCTGTCGCACACTACATTTGTGACGTTTGTCAATCGTATAAGTGCTAGAGTTTACACAATTTAGGTGTATTTGTTTAATAAAAAGAGTCATAATACTTTTAATAGCTTCTAATAGATACCAGACTGTTTGTGCTTCGTGCTCTGTCTGACAAGTAGTGTGCGACAGGGACAATGCTCTATTGAGTTGTAATTGTCTCTTTCCAAAGTTCAAAGTGTAGTATTTATTGCCGGGTACTGTACTTTGGCATTTTTTAGGTTTAATAGAATTTTAAT
The DNA here is from genome assembly GCA_905163515.2 of Lymantria monacha. Lineage (NCBI taxonomy): Eukaryota > Metazoa > Arthropoda > Insecta > Lepidoptera > Erebidae > Lymantria > Lymantria monacha. The sequence continues at coordinate 2,330,593 of LR991107.1, read as the reverse complement.
ATACTTTAAGCTACTATTCAGTTCTATCTATACATCCAATGTTGGACATAAGTCTATCTATAAATGTGGGACTATGTCAAAATCAGCAGTTTTGTAGGCGTGTTGATTGCAGTTGATGTTATGAATTTATCTGTGTAGTGATATCTCTTTAACTAGCTTTCACGATCACTAGTAAATGAGAGTTGCTGACAAATTATATTTGTATCGCGTCACCATACGTGGTATTTAGTTATTTGTATAAAAAATATCGACAGAGCAATATCAATTGGATAGTATAAGGGCGCGTAATGAAATTTAATTTGTATTATTTCATTATTATGAAAATTAACATATGTAATGAATAGGTTATGTAGTATATTAAAATTCAATTCGTGTAAAAAATATTTACGTTATGAGGTAAATGTTAAGTATGATAAATTATCAAATCTTTGTAATATAATAATTTAATAATTAATTTAATTATGATTAAGAACTCGTTCCTATGTGTACATTAAAATACTAAATTTCTAAGTAGGATTTATTTATATATTTTTTATTTATGTGTAATTTTTTTGATAAATGCAATCAAATATAAACCGGATTTTGATTTAAATCAAAATATATTTGAAATAAAACTATTTTCGCTGTAAAGTGTTCGAAACGTCGGGAAATTAAAAATCAAATAGAAACGTCATAGAATCCGCAAAAATAGTTTTATTTTAAATATATTACAAATTTATATATTCGCGTGAACATCATTAATCAAAATATATTTATTATAATTTTTAATCGATTTAAATTGGCAAGTTATACCTTTTTAAGACATTGGAAATTTTGTGCAAAAGACAATTTCTGTGTAAATACTCAAATTTTGGATACAATGCTTTTGTTATAAATATTTAACGATAGCCCTATTTATTGTTTTTCCTCCCATTGTGGAGGAGGCTCAAGCCCAGGACTGGGACATATATGAGCTGCCCTATTTCTGCTTCATATATTTATAATATTATATAATAGTGTTAATTTTATGAAATAGACAAAATATACAGGGCTATGTACATACAATACAATCTCAGAAAGACAATTTGACAATAATTAATCATCTACTGAATTGTAAAGTGGCTGAATAAGAACAACTTTTAACAACAAGAAAAAACCGACTTGAGATTTTTAATTGCATCTTCCAAGTGTGATGACTTAATGAAATTGGGTAAACTTGAGGGATCTTATTTCCTATAAAAATTTGCCTATTATCATAATCAAAGCAAGAAAATCCATTAATAATTCCTTCTTATTAATTTGTATAAAATATCAAAACGATAGAATTTATTTAATCATAAAATTAATAAGTCACCTTAATTATATTTTTTATACTTTATCTAGATTTTTTTTATATGATTATTGAAAAACAAAGCAGGTATATAAATATTTTAAGTAAGTTCTTAATATTATTATATGTATCGCCAATTATATATATTTACGTGATCATCCATAGGGAAGATGCCCTGTCCTTTGGAAGGCTTACATGAGGACACGCAAACCTTTGGACAATTTTAATGTAAAAAAGAGATGAGAAATCTACCAATGACATTCCACGTCTGCACATAACATTCGTGGATTGCCAACGGTGGGTGTAAAACTACAGTGATATAATGATATTTTTTATCTGAATATGGGATGTTTAGTGAACTGGTTTATCTTAAAACAATAGAATTTCAAACTGTTTGCTTGCAAAACTATATTAAGAGATGAACGGTAACTTCCCAACTCAATGAATGAGTCTCCTAAATTAAATTATTATAATTTATAATAGGTAGAATATGTATATATGTAATGTACTTAAATATTGTTGTATACCAGTTAAATAATTGATTTTGTTACAGCGCTGTATTAAGTATTATAAATTAAGTTTAACTATAAGTGAAATATTAGCAGAAGATTAAACAATTATTAAGGATATGCATTGACGTTTTATTTATAACTAGCGTTAGACTAAAGTTTTTTTAAACCCATTGCCCTAGTGCCAACACCAATGATGCTTTTAAAACCCGATTACGAAGCGAAAAATGTTTTTTTTCGCTTCGCAATCGGGTTTTAAAAATAATTAAGCATATTAAATGCTAAATTTCACTATTTAAATAACAAGGTTGTGTCATCGTTTAATACAATTCTAACTGCAAAGTTTGAAGTATTAAGCCTATAACAATGTGTAAACATTGTCGGGTAGATGGCATACCGTCACCTTAAGACGTAAATATGATACGAAGCTAAATTTGCATGTCTTACAATAAGTCACGGTGGTGTAGTGGCAGCACGATTGGGCCGGAATCCCAATAGGCGCGGGTTCGAATCCCACTTGTGACATTATTTTTCGCTTCGTAATCGGGTTTTATAAATAATTAAGCATATTAAATGCTAAATTTCAGTAATTTAGATTGTGTATGTCTTTTCGAGATGAAATTAAGCGACAGTAATTGAGCTACAGTGAGTTTATTGCATAGGCATGTTGTACACACAAATTATTTGAGACGACTGGTCGGTAAGGAGGCGCGTCGGCAGAGAATTACGAAAATGCTCATTACATATTTTGTCGTCAAAATCTTCATGATGACGAAATTTATTGCAAAAGAACGTGGGTAAAAAAAAAACCGCGCCATGATAAAAATTAATTATTTTATAAGAACAATTTATCTACTTTCAACAATATAAATAATTAATTATATTTAGGAAAGCGAGTGTGAGCGTGTACGTGTAGATAATTTTTATTTAAACAAAAAATTTACAATTGTAACCAGGCGTAATAATGTTCGGTTACCTACAATGTTTAAATGATAAAATTTTACATTTAAAAAAAATATATATTAAATTAAATATTTATTTCAATGTTTGATAAACATCCGGCTTATAAATAATATTTCAACATTACATTCATCCCGTCTCATCACATAGTATGGACATGTGATGAAACGGGATGATGCATAATGTGTAAACATTGTCGGGTAGATGGCATACCGTCACCTTAAGACGTAAATATGATACGAAGCGAAATTTGCATGTCCTACAATAAGTCACGGTGGTGTAGTGGCAGCACGATTGGGCCGGAATCCCAATAGGCGCGGGTTCGAATCCCGCTTGTGACATCATTTTTCGCTTCGTAATCGGGTTTTAAAAATAATTAAGCATATTAAATGCTAAATTTCAGTAATTTAACCAATGATGCTGTTTGGTCGATAATTACATTCCCAAGGAGGGTAGACATCAGGCAGGCGGCCAGTCATAAAACTAATGCCAATAACTTTTGCAATATGTAGGAAGAGGAGTACCTACCCTGCAAGGGATATGGCGTGATGATATGTATATCTGTTCTTTTTTAAACACTGCACTAAGGAAATAATCATTGAGGACTTTACAAACATATAATTAACACAGAGAAATTACACCTAGACTGAGAGCAACAGTTTGTGGATCGCACAAAGTATTGTTCGTGTAGGAATCGAACCGACGCCACTGGCACGGAAGGTCGGTATCTTAACCACTACGCCATCTGTGCATTAGATATAGAATAGAATAACTTAATACAGTGAAACTCTTAAATATATTTTAACTGTTTTCTTTTGTCTTTTTTCTTTACATTCTACTCTCTACATATGTCTTACTATTGGCCTCGGGTCTCCTCTACAATAGAAGACAAGTTGGCTTACTATAACCACATCAATCAGGTATATTGGTGTAGAATTTTATGACTAGTTTACCTTATTTTACCTATGAAAAAGATCAATAGTTATCTTTATATTATCTGCATATCCCTTAGTCTCTTTTACGATACATAGTGACAGGGAAAATGGGTGCCGAATTGTATTCTTACTCCACCCCCCAGCCCCCCCACCCCGCTATGGCTAAGCAACATTTACCTACTGGTTTCTTTCAGCAGATTTTAGAGCTGAAAGATAAATCTATAAATTGAAGTTTTATCAAACTTTAATACATACATACATACATACATATCATCACGCCATATCCCTTGCAGGGTAGGCAGAGAGAACAGAGTGCCAGAGAACTCTATCTCTGCATACTTCACTCGCTTCCTCAACATTCATAATTCTCTTCATACACGCTCGCCGGTTTCGGAGACTCTTGACTCCACCTTCCTTCAGTACATGACCGATCTGGTCTAGGTAGGTAAGTCTCGGTCTCCCTCGGTACCTACATCCTTCCACTTTCGCATTGTATATCTTCTTAACCAGGCGTTCGTTCGGCATTCTTTCCACATGTCCGAACCATCGGAGCATTCCCTTTCGCATCTTTACACCAATACTCTCTTTCATACCTACTCGCTCTCTTACGTCGTCGTTACGAATGCGGTCGGTCAGCCTAACTCCACAGATTTTCCGCAGAGATCGCATTTCGACCGCATTAATTTTGCTTTCATACTCTTTTCTGCATACCCAACTCTCGCTTCCATACAGTAATGTTGGGACAAGCACTGCGTTATGTATTGCTACACGTGCCTTCTGGCTGAGGTGGTGGCTGCCGAGAAGTTGCTCCAACGCTCCGTTCACTCTATTTCCCGCATTCACTCTTCGCTCTATATCAGTGGTGTACCTTCCATCTCGGCTAAATCCACATCCAAGATATACAAATTCATCCACTTGCTCTAGTACATCATTACCTATTGTTACTCTTACATCTGTTCTGGTTTTATCTCTTTCAAAGACCATTATTTTGGTTTTGCTCACATTCACATTCAAACTTTAATCTGGCATCTTTAAGTAAGAATATAATTCACAACCCCCTATCTTACCCGGGGGTAATCGTAAAAGACACTAAAGGATATGCATATAACATATATGCAAGAGAAGGAAAATTCAAAATAAAACCATATACCAACACGTCTGACCAACGTTATAGGTCATAGGTCAATTTCCGTCCTAGTGGGGAGAATGCTCAAACCCAGTAGTAGGATATATATGAGCTGAGATAATGTTGATGATGATGATCATGATAGTAAATCGGGAACGACAGAACAACGAGACCACGAGAGAATTAACAGCAAAGACCAGTAGTCTTCTTGACTTTAAATTGACTGCAGAATCTGTCATCGTAAATTGTAAGGCAATTAAGTACCTAATTAATTTACTAAATAATTATAAAAAAGTCCTAATGTGGGTCGTTCTAAGGTCCATCATGAGATTCATGGTCGCTACTCGTCGAACAGATAAACTGCTAGGAAAAAAGGTTTTTTTCCCTATCAATTTATCTGTTCGACGAGCGATATGGCTTACCCATTATAATTAATAATATGACGAAATTACGGTATTAATTAATACATATCTTATCATTATTACTTTAAAAGATTACATGAATGCTAAATAGTCTTGTGCGTTATTTTTTTTTATATCGTTGCATTGTATTGGAGTTAGTTTAATTATGCCAACACAATGTAGATATTATTTAAAAACGTGTTTTTTTTAAATTAATTAGACACTATGTTCTTGTGAAAATGAAACACTCGAATGGAAATTTAATGATTAATTTTTACTTATAATTATTTAATGATAATTATTAAATGATTATTTAATGATAATTAAATATGGAGTCGGATAAAAAGAGTAAATTTTCACCATTTCTTAAACAGGTAAGTTTTTATAAATATATTTTCCATGCCGTAATGGGATAAGCACCCCATCTCTTATCTGTGGGTGTCGTAAAATACGACTAAGAATTATAATATGTAGATAAAATCTATGCAAGAGAAGCAGAACTCGAAATAAAATCTTTTAAAACGGCACGTCTGATCAACATGGTTGAACATTTCACTATCCCTTCTATTCTGTAGGAGACTCTTACCCAGCAGTTTGATATATTTAAGTTGAGATAATGATGATTATATATATCATTTTAACTTATATTCTTTCTACTGAACTTCTTTTACAGTACGAGGGAGTTTTGAAATACAGACTGGTCAAATCGGTTTGTATAGGGTTTTATTTCGGTGTTGTGTGGTAGTTATGAATGCTATCAGCACTTACTTTGCTCGTGGATGTTGGAAAAGACCACTGAGAGCCTATTGCCGAGCCTATATATACTATATATATATTGACCTGGACCAACTACACCTGATGCCGTTTGGTTAACAATTATATTCCCAAAGAGGGTTGACGTCAGGCAGGCGGCCGGTCATAAAACTATTGCTACCACGGAGTAAATAATTTGCTCCGTGATTGCTACTAACTTTTGCAATATGTAGGAAGAGCAGTACATATTGCGCCGACCACAAGTAATTGGAATAAAAGCAGGAGAATGGATGTTAAGAACGTTTCAAGTAAGGACTGTAGAAAGTATTTACTGAATTTGCTTAGTAATTAATAATATAATCAGTCTATAATTTTCTTTCGAATTATCAGTTAGTAAGATAATAGTTTGTTATATATTTACGTTATTAAAAGACAGAAAACTCGAACTAAACGTTGACAGGTATGATATATATAGTATGTCAATTTCCCTCCTACTTTTCTGCGTACTTTTCTGGATCAAATTGAAGATGTGTTGGCGAAAGGTCAGGTTAAGAGTACGCGTTACCGTAGGGAATGCATGAAGACTGTGATGAGTGTGAATGAAATGAAGCGATGGAGGTATGTCAGAATCGTGATTTGTGGCAATCCGTAGTCTCTGCTTACCCCTCTGGGAAACAGGCGTGAGTCTATGTATGTATGTAATTTCCTTCCTCTTATGGTGGAGGCCTGAGCCCAGCAGTGGAACATATATGAGCTGAGATGATGATGATAATTATTAGATTATTACTTTACTTTTCTGGTTAAGAAGATATACAATGCGAAAGTGGAAGGATGTAGGTACCGGGGGAGACTGAGACTAACTTACCTAGACCAGATTGGTCATATGCTGAAGGAAGGTGGAGTCAAGAGTCTCGGAAACCGGCGAGCGTGTATAAAGAGAATTATGAATGTTGAGGAAGCGAGTGAAGTATGCAAGGATAGAGTTCTCTGGCACTCTGTTCTCTCTGCCTATCCTGCAAGGGATATGGCGTGATGATATGTATGTATGTGTATTTATTTTAAACCATCTCAACATAGATAGGTGTGATTATAGCTCCACTCCCGTTAAGTGGTATGTACCTAATTATCGATAGTTGTTCAGTTAGTGCTACCAGATGAATGGAATTTCATTAATTTAGTTGGATTTTTTTAATTTCTATGTGGATTTTTCATTTATATCAAAACAAGTGACTCTGTTATCCTAACAGCGAGAGTTAGAGAGAAAACTCGAACTTAACGTTGACAGGTATGGTGTAGTAGGTCAATTTCCCTCCTATTATGGAGAAGGCTTGAGTCCAGTAGTGGAATATATATGAGCTAAGATGATGATGATAATTATTAGATTATTACTTTACAGTGATATAGATTATTTAAATACTTATTATATTAAAATTATCAAATGTGATTCTTATTGTGTTTCTTTTGGTATATGGTTAGAGGAACGTGATATTTAAGTTATCTTAAACTATTTGATAGAAATAATACGAGTAGTAATCAATATTGTATGGAGTTAATTTTAATCAAGAGATAACATTGCCAATTAAGGTCTCCTTATCGTTGATGATGTGTATTTTATTATCAGAGACGATGCAATCGCCGAAAGACCTTCAGATTGTTTTAACCACTTTCTTAGTAGGAACTAGTGTTGCCCAAATGCAAGGCTCTTGAGAGTCTCGCTAGTCTTGCAGTTAGAATAACAGAGTCACTTCCATCCATCCATCCATCCATCAGCCTGTAAACGTCCACTGTTGGACATAGGCCTCCCCACGAGAATGCCATCTATAACGGTCCGTAACAGAGTCACTTGTATTGATAGAAATGAAAAATCCAACTAAATTAATGAAATTCCATTCATCTAGTGGCACTAATTGTACAACTATCAATAATTACGTACATACCACTTAAAGGAAGTGGAGCTATAATCACGAGAGAGACTGTTTAAAATAACATCAAATAATTTTTTCGGTGATTGGTATTAAAAATAAAAATGTCAATTATATCTTTGCCACAGAAATCGTAAATGTACTTTAAAGGAGCACTGCGAGACTCTTGCAGTGAGTCATGGTCTTGCATTTGGGTAACACTAGTAAGAACTAAATTTCTAGATGCTTTTTAAAACTGAAGTAAATGTGTGAATTTTAAGATCAATCAGCGTCTTAGCTCATATACATCCTACTGCTGGGCTCGTGCCTCCTCCACAATAGAAGGGGAAATTGACCTACTATATTTCGCTGGTCAGACGTGTTGGTATAGGGTTTTATTACCAGTTTTTCTTCTCGTCCATAGATGTGCATATAAGGAGTATCTTAGTCGTCTTTTACGTCACCCATGGGCAAGAAAAGGGGTAATGAATTGTATTCTTACTCTGTCACCACACACACATTGAAATACACAGACATAAATTTAAGTTCCATGTAATAGTTAAAAGTATTAATAGTTAAAATAGAAAGTCTCAACAACACCTGTTTGTTTGCTTGAATCAGGGTTCGAACCGAGTAGCACATGATCCCTGGTAGCATGTCTATGACTTCTTTAAGAATAAGGAATATGAGTTTTTCATATATTCCTCTTTGTGATTTCAGTGTTTCGTGACAGCAGCTGTGAGCAGTAACATCATCGGGCATGGCTGCGTGCTCGGCTACACAGGGATCTTGTTACCACAGCTTGAGATGGAAGACTCAATCCTCAAACTCAGCCCATCTGCCGCCTCATGGATAGGTTTGAAATTAAAGTTTTATTTGTTTTCTAATAACCATGAACAAGGTGGACAGCCAATACATATAGCATTGCAAGGAAATAGTGGCTTTCCGTGTAGTGAAGGAGTAAGAATACAATTCACCAGTCCATTTCTTGCCTGTAAGTATCATATAAGACGTCTACGGGGTATGATATGCATATAATATTTTTGCAAGGAAAACTGGAAATAAAATTTCTATCCCAATACGTCGAGCCAGCGTGATATAGCAGGTAGACCAATTTCTCTCCTATTATGAAGGAGGCACAAACCCAGCAGTGGAAAGTATATGGACTGAGATGATGATAAAATGATGTAGTAAATGATTAGCCCGTAGATGTCGTACAAGACAACTAAGGGATATAATATGCAAACAACATCTATTATACAAGAGAAGGAAAACTAGAAACAAAACCCTATACCAACACGTCTGACCAGCGTGGTATAGTAGGTTAACTTCCCTCCCATTATGGAGGAGGCCCGAGCCCAACAGTGGCACCATATATGGGCTGTGATGATGATGAACCCCACACACCTCATATTTATTAAATACTTCGCATTAATAGTAAGCCTCCATTTCCTCAAATATAATTTTCTGTTCCCAGCATCAATCATGGGTATAACTCAATTTATTGGCAATTTCGTATCTCCACCCATAATGGAACGTTATGGACGAAAGGTAGCTCACTTCGCTGTCGTCGTGCCAAACTTGATTAGTTTGTTCATCACAATATTGGCTGTTAATTTTGAGGTAAGTACATACCATATTTATATATTATGTACAGAAAAATGAGTCAGAAAGGATCACAGTTCAGAGTTCACAAAGGACTCGATCATGTACACTGTATCTCATCATCATCATCATCACAGCCCATAAATGTCCCACTGTTGGGCTCGGGCCTCCTCCGCAATGGGAGGGAAATTAACCTACTATTCCACGCTAGTCAGACGTGTTGGTATAGGGATTTGTTCCGAGTTTTCCTTTCTCTCGCATACATACATACATATCATCACGCCATATCCCTTGCAGGGTAGGCAGAGAGAACAGAGTGCCAGAGAACTCTATCTCTGCATACTTCACTCGCTTCCTCAACATTCATAATTCTCTTCATACACGCTCGCCGGTTTCAGAGACTCTTGACTCCACCTTCCTTCAGTACCTGACCGATCTGGTCTAGGTAGGTTAGTCTCGGTCTCCCTCGGTACCTACATCCTTCCACTTTCGCATTGTATATATTCTTAACCAGACGTTCGTTCGGCATTCTTTCCACATGTCCGAACCATCGGAGCATTCCCTTTCGCATCTTTACACCAATACTCTCTTTCATACCTACTCGCTCTCTTACGTTGTCGTTACGAATGCGGTCGGTCAGCCTAACTCCACAGATTTTCCGAAGAGATCGCATTTCGACCGCATGAATTTTACTTTCATACTCTTTTCTGCATACCCAACTCTCGCTTCCATACAGTAATGTTGGGACAAGCACTGTGTAATGTATTGCTACACGTGCCTTCTGGCTGAGGTGGTGGCTGCCGAGAAGTTGTCCCAACGCTCCGTTCACTCTATTTCCCGCATTCACTCTTCGCTCTATATCAGTGGTGTACCATCCATCTCGGCTAAATCCACATCCAAGATATACAAATTCATCCACTTGCTCTAGTACATCATTACCTATTGTTACTCTTACATCTGTTCTGGCTTCATCTCTTTCAAAGACCATTATTTTGGTTTTGCTCACATTCACGCGTAGACCCCTTTTCTTACAATCTTCTGTCATTGTGTCGACTAGGGTCTGCAGGTCAGTCGCTGACTGTGCCAGCAGGACTGCATCATCTGCATAAAGCAGAGCAGAGACCACTGAGTCACCCATCTGGACTCCCACATTCATATCGTTCAACCTTTGGAGACATTTATCCAGATATATGATAAACAGCCTGGCTGATAGAACGCAGCCCTGCTTAACGCCGATATTGACGTCAAACCAAGGCGACATTTCACCATCCAGCCGCACACAGGCTCTACAGCCCATGTAACTGGACTGCACAGCCTGTAGCAGTTTACCGTTAATACCATACTCCGGTAAAATGTCCCAAAGTTCCTTTCGTACAACCGTGTCAAATGCTCTCTCCAGATCCACAAAACTGCAGAAAACCCTCTAACCTAGAGCCAGATGCTTCTCCACAATGTTGCGCAGAGAGAACACTTAATCCATGCATCCCCTTCCACTCCTGAAACCTCCTTGTGTCTCACACAGTAAACCATCGGACACCATCCTCATTCTCCTTTCAATAATTTTACCATACACTTTTGCTGCCAAACTGGTCAAGCTTATGGCTCTGTAATTTGTGCAGTCATAACGTGAACCCTTGTTTTTAAACAAAGGCACGATGACTGCGCTATTCCAGTCCCCGGGAACCATTCCCGAGCTCCAACATAAATTGAGGAGCAACAGGAACGCCTCCCGGACACAGGAGCCACCAAGCTTGATCATCTCGGCAGACACCATATCAATGCCCGCTGCCTTACCATTTCTCAAACTTCTTATCGCCCATTCAACTTCATCCATACTGATGCCATCGGAGGACGCCGTCGCCGAATGCTGATCTACTAGACCACATGCGACACCGGCGCCAACCGTAGCATCCGCATACATATCGCCAAAATATTCACTCCATCGGCTTAACACGTCTTGTGTTTGTGTAAGAATGTCTCCACCTTTAGACCTTATTTTATTCATTCTGAAGGCTGACCAACTACCCCGAGACTTCTTCACCTCCCTCCAAAAGAGTTTGGTGTTACCCTCGAAGTTTTTAGTCAGCCTATCTTCTGCACTCATACTTGCTCTATCACGTTTCTCTTTAACTAAGGCCTTGGTGTCATTCTTACATTGCCGATATATTTCTTTCTTCTATTCAGTCATACTGTCATTCAGATTCAAAGAAGAGACATAGTCCAGCCACGCTTTCTTCTTTTGCTCTACGGCAGCTGCCACTTCCGCATCCCACCATGCATCACCATTTGTGTTTCTATGCTTCTTTGAACTTCCACATACTTCTTTCGCTGTGTCTACCATACTCTCTTTCAATACTCTCCAGCATTCTTCAATGTCCGATTGCGGCTGGCTTGCCATCGTCAGCCGTTCTCGGACACCCTCTGCATACTTTTCTCTTACACACTCTTCTTGCAACCTTTCAACCTTTATTCTTTCAAGCCCTCCGAAGTGGACACGCTCTCGCCAGTGCCTCCACTTTCTGAACAGACCACTAAATCTCGCAATAACGAGATAGTGATCCGTATCGACTGTGGGGCCCCTGTAGGCTCTTGCGTCCAATATTTTGCTTCGGAGGCGACTGTCTACCAAAATTAAATCTATTATACTTTTCTGTTCATTCCTTCTCCATGTATACATATGGATGTCCTTATGTTGGAAAAATGTGTTTGACACAATAAGGTTTCTCTCCATGCATACATCAGCTATGAACCTACCTGCGTCGTTCACTCTCTTATCACCAAATGGACCAAGTACGTCCTCATAGTCAGGACGCTTAGTCCCCACCCATCCGTTCGAATCTCCGCATACAATCACGCGTTCACTGGTTTCTGCCATATCCAGAACTTCCCTAACATTATCCCAAAACTTCTCTAGGTCTGATGCCACCGAGGATCCTACGGGAGCATATGCTACAACCATGAATACCTTGGTGACACCAAGTTTTATACGGACCCAGAGAAGTCTGGGATCATACATTCCGTAATCCTTCACACCTGAGGCCAAGCGAGAGGACAGCAGTACTCCTACCCCCATGCTGGCTCGATCGCTCTGTGGTACACCAGACCACAGCGCCATCCCGCCACCAGGAAGATCGCAGGCGTCGCTGCCCCTTCGCTTGGTCTCTGTTACTCAGAGCACGTCTAGCTGTTTGTCCGCCATGACGGATATCAGCTCGTGCAACTTACCTTCCACACAACCTCTTACATTCCACATGCCCACCCGGCACTCTGCTCTCCTCGACTCGCCTGACTGGGCAAGGCGTGAAGGGTGGCGGCCCCCATCGCCGCAACTGCCGAAGTTCGTACCAACGGGGGCGGGTCGGTACGCGTCGCCTCCGGGGGACGCCCTAACCCGCATTGCGGTACGCATTTCGAGCCGGATTAGCAGTCTAATTAGACTGGCAGGGGTCGCGAACGAGCACGCTCCGGACTATGCCCCCCTTTCTCTCGCATAGATGTTATATCCGTTTTATATCCCTTAGTCGTCTCTTACGATCACCCAGGTAAGATATGGGGTGGTGAATTGTATTCTTACTCCGTCACCACACGGATAACACTGTATCTATCTTTGAAAAATCATCCGCGACACATGAATGTATTCCTTAGAGCCTTCGAGGTTTTTAATAAAATTAAATACTAGCCTCCATCAAATTATTGCTTTTAATTTTCAGATGCTGTTTGTCGCTAGAATTCTCCAAGGATTGTCAATCGGTATGATGTCACCGTTGAGATCATCCCTTATCGGAGAGTATACTAGTCCAAAAAACCGCGGAGCATTCCTCACAATGGTTTCATTATCTCAAGCGTTTGGTATTTTCTTTGTACATCTCATAGGATCTCTTCTTTCTTGGCAGATGACAGCACTCATTTGCGTATTCTTCCCTTTCAACAGCCTTGTTATGACTATTTATTGTCCTGAATCTCCTAGTTGGCTTATCATGAAAGGAAGGATTAAAGATTGCGAAAAAGTCTTTCGTTGGCTCAGAGGTGATGAGGAGGAAGATGAACTTGAGGAAATGATAAACGCACAAATGCTCAGTCAAAGAGCTAAAATCTCGGCGAAATCTGTACGACAAACCAATAAATTCCAAGATATGTGTGTCACTGTTAGAAAGCCAGAGTTTTACAAACCAATAATTCTAATGATGCATTCATTTAATTTAGTAAATTTTGCTGGTGGAACCACCATGGCAGCTTATTCCACTCTGATTATTGGTTCCGTAATGGGACCAACAGCTAATGCTCATTTTTGGATGATATTTTTGGATGGACAAAGATTTGTATTTAATGCTTTAGCAATATTTGCTATTAAAAAATTCAAAAGACGAACCATGATGTTCACTACTGGAGCTCTTTCCATTTTTTCCCAATTTGCTCTCGCTGCTTATTTGTATTTCAAAGAGCAAGGCATTATATCACCTGATGGATTTTGGTTGCCAGTGATTTTAATTAATTTGAAAATTTTTGCTGTAGCTGTAGGTATGCTACCGGTGCCAAATGTGATTGGTGGAGAAGTTTTCCCTCTTGAGTATAGAGGTATTGGTGGGATGATAAGTATGACGTCGTTTTCTGCAACATTTTTCATAGTTCTCAAAACGTTTACAAGTATAGTGGATAACTTTGGGATGTTTGCTGTGTATCTGATTTATGGTGGTACTATAACTTATTGTATGGTGATCATATGGCTACTACTGCCTGAGACGAGAGGAAGAACCTTGCAGCAGATTGAAGATGAGTTCAGAGGAAAGCCATTAGGTACAGAAGAGATTGAAGTAAGGCAATCGTTGCGTGAGGATCCTGTAAACAAAAGAAAATTGTCAATGCTTAGCGTACAATCTGTTGAACTTTGAAACTGAAATTTTAAAACTTTTTATAGTCAATATATATCTCAAACTTTATATCAGATTGGAAGGAAAAGCGACCAAATAAATGCCTCGCATATCTAGCAAAGTATAATATCAAAATTTCTTTTTCTTAAAGCGATGTTATCTGAATACGTCTCTTATTCTTCTTTTATATAATATGATTCATGTGGGAAGGAAAATAGTGTAATCTTTTGAATCCCTATATTTTTAATCCATTCTCCAATATGGTGAACATTTCTTTTGTGCTCCTAGCACTATGGAAATATACTTACATACAAATTAAAACTTTGTTTAAAGTTTTATAGCTTAATTTAGGTTAAATTATTATTATTTATTTATATTACTAGTTGTTTATGTTTCTTCATCATTAAAAAGTTGTAAAGAAAATTGTGTTATATTTTCTTTATTCGCTAATTTTAAGGCGAATCTATCATCTGACGTGCAATTTTAAGTCTCGTGAACATGACCGAAAACGTCTTTGTTCAACGTGGTAATTTATTGTATAGATGAATAATGATCCGATTTAATTAATATGGGTGATGCAGTAAGAATATAATTTATCAATCACCTGATTTCGTTAGATAACTATAAGTTAAGCTGTATAGCTTAATATTTGGCATTAGATAATCATTCATTTTTGTTTATAGTCAAGTTCGTGTTATATTTATTTTATTGAATGCCTGTTACATAAAAAATAGCAAAATTCCATTTTACAGCTATTTTAATTGGATAGCGGCATTGAATTTAAGTGGTTGGTTTGTATGCACCATACATCCATCTAGTTACAGGCGGATTCACCGTTGTGGGTACGATGGACACGCCCACAAACCCAAGTCTATTTTTTTTTAACATGCAATTCTCCTTTTTAGCGTAGCTACAGCTAGAATCGTGGTTGCGTGCCTCAATGGCTTAGAAAATCTTATTCGAGCTAGCTTTCCTAAATATACTTAATAATGTGAAGTTTTTAAGAAGTGATTTCACAAAAGAGAAATAAAAGTTCGAATTGAATTTATACTGTATGTTGGCGTAATTTAATATTAATTTAATATGCTTTGAAGTAGTAAAAATTCATCAAAATAGTTTCTTTCTTTTTTTATCTTTTCTTTTTGACTTTAAATACGAGTAATTTCACCAATGTCCAAGTAAAAGTGTCTCGAAGAAGTGTTCAAAATTTTCAATAGCTTTCCTTGGCTAAATCGTTTCAATAGGCAGACTTGATTTAGACTTCCAATCTGACATGCCTTCATTATTGTAATTTTCATTTTGTTGTTTGCTTTTCAAAGCTTTGCTTGCTTGAAACGTGGTCATGGATCATTATCGCTCGCCATTCTCTCTGTTGCCCCGAACGGATCAAACGTGGTATGACCACACCATAGGCCAACACTTTTAAGGCGTCGTATGTTTTATCATTATTTTCATCATCTCCTTTGAATGAATGCGCTATATCGATTATAAGTTCACACGCCCAGTCGCACTCGGCCAATTTTAGGGTGGCTTTGATCAAAAGCTTTTACAAAGGTTTGATACGTGCTAACTTAGCAATATCCTCTACTGGATATAGACTTCTCTACAAAGTGAGACAGTGGTAGAATTGTCACACTTGGCAGGCAGGTTTGTGCTTGCAGTTGGTGTAATGAGGTTCCCAGGAGATAGTTGCTATCGAATCTATGACTTTCTTAGCCAGTTTTTATAACTTCTACGGGAAAGTGTATGCTTAACCCGTCAAGAAGCATGACAAGAGTGAATATCTCCTTGAATTTTGTAGTAAAACCTAGTTAAAATCTTTATTTCTGCATAAACGTACACTGATACATATTTTTTTCATAGCTTACCACATCGCTTGAAGCAAAGTGGGTTTATATACAAATGATTGAATTTGGCGACCCTATTTTTTACATTGACGGTGATGACAGCACTACGAATACATGTGTTATAGACGCACGATTCATATAAGCTCTTAGAGAGAAAAAAAATGTTCATAAAATGTTTTTAGTGGTAGGTCCACGCTGTTGACAGTTTTCTTTCTACAGCCGCATGCCGGTCCGTCCGGGTTAGTGCCACACTCTCTCTCGAGCCGGAAGCCCAACTGGGTGGATTTTGGGTTTGTATTATTAGGCAGCGGCCTAACCTATACCTATGGTATTGCAAAGGTCCATGAGTTGATCCAAATGGTCCAAAGCCGTACTTATGCATTTAAACTTAATTTACGCGAAAACAACGGCATAGGTCAAAATCGGCCATATATACAACACATACATACATACATATCATCACGCCATATCCCTTGCAGGGTAGGCAGAGAGAACGGAGTGCCAGAGAACTCTATCTCTGCATACTTCACTCGCTTCCTCAACATTCATAATTCTCTTCATACACGCTCGCCGGTTTCGGAGACTCTTGACTCCACCTTCCTTCAGTACATGACCGATCTGGTCTAGGTAGGTTAGTCTCGGTCTCCCTCGGTACCTACATCCTTCCACTTTCGCATTGTATATCTTCTTAACCAGGCGGTCGTTCGGCATTCTTTCCACATGTCCGAACCATCGGAGCATTCCCTTTCGCATCTTTACACCAATACTCTCTTTCATACCTACTCGCTCTCTTACGTCGTCGTTACGAATGCGGTCGGTCAGCCTAACTCCACAGATTTTCCGCAGAGATCGCATTTCGACCGCATTAATTTTACTATCATACTCTTTTCTGCATACCCAACTCTCGCTTCCATACAGTAATGTTGGGACAAGCACTGCGTTATGTATTGCTACACGTGCCTTCTGGCTGAGGTGGTGGCTGCCGAGAAGTTGCCCCAACGCTCCGTTCACTCTATTTCCCGCATTCACTCTTCGCTCTATATCAGTGGTGTTCCATCTCGGCTAAATCCACATCCAAGATATACAAATTCATCCATTTGCTCTAGTACATCATTACCTATTGTTACTCTTACATCTGTTCTGGTTTTATCTCTTTCAAAGACCATTATTTTGGTTTTGCTCACATTCACACGTAGACCCCTTTTCTTACAATCTTCTGTCATTGTGTCGACTAGGGTCGGCAGGTCAGTCGCTGACTGTGCCAGCAGGACTGCATCATCTGCATAAAGCAGAGCAGTGACCACTGAGTCGCCCATCTGGACTCCCACATTCATATCGTTCAACCTTTGGAGACATTTGTCCAGATATATGATAAACAGCCTGGCTGACAGAACGCACCCCTGCTTAACGCCGATATTGACGTCAAACTAAGGCGACATGCCATCATCCAGCCGCACACAGGCTCTACAGCCCATGTAACTGGACTGCACAGCCTGTAGCAGTTTATCGCTAATACCATACTCCGGTAAAATGTCCCAAAGTTCCTTTCGTACAACCGTGTCAAATGCTCTCTCCAGATCCACAAAACTGCAGAAAACCCTCTGACCTAGAGCCAGATGCTTCTTTACAATGTTGCGCAGAGAAAACACTTGATCCATGCATCCCCTTCCACTCCTGAAACCTCCTTGTGTCTCACACACTAAACCATCGGACACCATCCTCATTCTCCTTTCAATAATTATACCATACACTTTTGCTGCCAAACTGGTCAAGCCTATGGCTCTGTAATTTGCGCAGTCATAACGTGAACCCTTGTTTTTAAACAAAGGCACGATGACTGCGCTATTCCAGTCCCTGGGAACCATTCCCGAGCTCCAACATAAATTGAGGAGCAACAGGTACGCCTCCCAGACACAAGAGCCACCAAGCTTGATCATCTCGGCAGACACCATATCAATGCCCGCTGCCTTACCATTTTTCAAACTTCTTATCGCCCATTCAACTTCATCCATACTGATGCCATCGGAGGACGCCGTTGTCGAATGTTGATCTACTAAACCACATCCAACCCCGGCGCCAACCATAGCATTCGCATACATATCGCCAAAATATTCACTCCATCGGCTTAACACGTCTTGTGTTTGTGTAAGAATGTCTCCACCTTTAGACCTTATTTTATTCATTCTGAAGACTGACCAACCACCCCGAGACTTCTTCACCTCCCCCCAAAAGAGTTTGGTGTTACCCTCGAAGTTTTTAGTTAGCCTATCTTCTGCACTCATACTTGCTCTATCACGTTTCTCTTTCACTAAGGCCTTGGTGTCATTCTTACATTGCCGATATATTTCTTTCTTCTGTTCAGTCATACTGTCATTCAGATTAAAAAAAGAGACATAGTCCAGCCACGCTTTCTTCTTTTGCTCTACGGAAGCTGCCACTTCCGCATCCCACCATGCATCACCATTTGTTTTTCTATGCTTCTTTGAACTTCCACATACTTCTTTCGCTGTATCTACCATACTCTCTTTCAATACTCTCCAGCATTCTTCAATGTCCGATTGCGACTGGCTTGCCATCGTCAGCCGTTCTCGGACACCCTCTGCATACTTTTCTCTTACACACTCTTCTTGCAACCTTTCAACCTTTATTCTTTCAAGCCCTCCGAAGTGGACACGCTCTCGCCAGTGCCTCCACTTTCTGAACAGACCACTAAATCTCGCAATAACGAGATAGTGGTCCGTATCGACTGTGGGGCCCCTGTAGGCTCTTGCGTCCAATATTTTGCTTCGGAGGCGACTGTCTACCAAAATTAAATCTATTATGCTTTTCTGTTCATTCCTTCTCCATGTATACATGTGGATGTCCTTATATTGAAAAAATGTGTTTGACACAATAAGGTTCCTCTCCATGCATACATCCGCTATGAGCCTACCTGCGTCGTCCACTCTCTTATCACCAAATGGACCAAGTACTTCCTCATAGTCGGGACGCTTGGTCCCCACCCATCCGTTCAAATCTCCGCATACAATCACGCGTTCACTGGTTTCTGCCATATCCAGAACTTCCCTAACATTGTCCCAAAACTTCTCTAGGTCTGATGCCACCGAGGATCCTACGGGAGCATATGCTATAACCATGAATACCTTGGTGACACCTAGTTTTATACGGACCCAGAGAAGTCTGGGATCATACATTTCATAATCCTTCACACCTGAGGCCAAGCGAGAGGACAACAGCACTCCTACCCCCATGCTGGCTCGATCGCTCTGTGGTACACAAGACCACAGAGCCATCCCGCCACCAGGAAGATCGCAGGCGTCGCTGCCCCTTCGCTTGGTCTCTGTTACACAGAGCACGTCTAGCTGTTTGTCCGCCTTGACGGATATCAGCTCGTGCAACTTACCTTCCACACAACCTCTTACATTCCACGTGCCCACCCGGCACTCTGCTCTCCACGACTCGCCTAACTGGGCAAGGCGTGATGGGTGGCGGCCCCCATCGCCGCAACTGCCGATGTTCGTACCGACGGGGCGGGTCAGGTACGCGTCGCCTCCGGGGGACGCCCTAACCCGCATTGCGGTACGCATATCGAGCTGGATTAGCAGTCTAATTAGACTGGCAGGGGACGCGAACGAGCACGCTCCGGACTATGCCCCCCCACATGCACGCCATATATACAAGCAGTGCATAATCAAATCTTATGCTCAAAGAGAGCTGCTTTAAAGTATATACTTTGATTTGGCTTTATTTTTGAAGTCAATTGTATTACATTCAATAGTATATATCATTATCTCAGCTCATACAATCCTTCTGGGCTCAAGCGTTTCCATAGCAGGCGGGGAAATTGTCTTACGACACTACGCTGGTCACAATTAGTTGGTATAGCTTCTCTTCAAAAGATGTTATCGGTATATTATTTATTTACTCATCTTTTATGATGTCCACTCCACGGGTAAGATGCAGGTTGGTGAGTTGTGTTTTTATTCCATCACCACAAGGAAAGCAGATAGGTAACACTATATATTGGCAATGTGTTATTGCGCTTCGTTCGGTGAGCGAGAGAGCCGGAAGCCCAACTGGGTGGGTTTGGGGTTTGTAATGGTAGACAGCCGCCTAGCCCTTGATATAGCGAAGGTCCATGGGCAGCAGTGACCATAAGCAATAAAAAAAATGAAAGTGTATATTTCGGATTAAAAAGAAGCGCAATAAATATCATCTAAAAACTTATCACCAAAATACAATGTTCTTTTCTTTTGCACAGTTAATGATTCGATTGGATGCCGGAAGCTAATATTGAAAGAAGCTCTACTGCATAGATGGCGTAGGGGTTAAGATATCGACTTTCTGTGCCAGTGTCGTGGGTTCAATTCCTACGCAGAATAATATTTTGTGCGATTCACAAAGTAATGTTCTGAGTCTGGGTGTAATTTGTCTATGCTAGTTATTGGAAAATCTCTCGCAATACAAGGACTATCTCCTTAACGCAGGATTCGTGTCTTAAAAAATATATGTCAAATCAAAATCTCCAATTTTATCAATAGTCCATTGAAAAGTTACATTAAACCTTGCGTTTTCGAAGTACTCTATTTTATTATTGCAACCCTTGTCCCGCGGTCGCTATATTGGAGAAAGCCGTGGAAACGCCTTTTTCGTCGTATCTTTGAAGTTTACACCACTTCTTTCAATATGGCGGCCACGGGACAAGGGTTGCAACCCGACAAACTTCGGGTTAAGCTCTTACTGACCCCACCCACATATCCCAATAATAAAATTGGATACTTTGAAAAACGCAAGGTTAGGCCAAAAAAATATAACATTTCAATGGACTTGTAGTCCAAATTTTAGGGTACCAAATCCATCTTATGACATAAATTGTTTTATAGCAAGAAACCAATTTACGCCATAAGTTTGTCAGAAAGTTGCATCTCTCTGTTCTTCTAGTAGACATAGATTCATAGAGATCGCTTTTTAAATTTTTCTAAAGAAATAAAAGGAGTGAGGACATATTGTAATTTATTATCAGACTAGTCTTGTATAAATTACTACGTAGTTTAATATAATCTAAATAAGAAAAAAATCCGTGTGGTGACGGAGTAAGAATACAATTCATCAATTCATCACCCCATAACCCGTAGGTGATCGTAAGAGACGATTAAGAAATATAAAACGCATATAACATCTATGCGAGAGAAGGAAACCTCGAAACAAAGCCCTATACCAACACGTCTGACCAGCGTAGGTCGATTACCCTCCCATTATGGAGGAGGCTTGAGCCAAACAGTGGGACATATGTATATGAGCTGAGATGATGGAATAAGAAAAAGTATATAGACGTAATGTTACAAATTACATAATGCGACATACGTCCAGTTACGGACGTCATAAATTCTTGTGATACCGAAAATATAACATGCGTTTTACGTTATGACGCATGTTTTCATTCAGACAAATGGAGTTACATCACACGTGTCATATCTGATGCGGCTCTCGACTACTGTTTGCGATAGGATTTTGATTGTGTCTCAAGTAGTTTTACAGCAGATTCTTATTGAATAAGTAGTTATCATTATTTTCTCTGCGGTGATGAGTTGAGAATACAATGCGTCATACCTTCTTATTATCTTATGAAAGTCCAAAAATGCTGCGAGGATTTTTCAGGAAAATGGGTAGCAGAAATCTATCGGAAAACCTATGATACTAACTTCAATTACCAAATTGGCCTGCAAAAGCTTGACTAAATAACCTATGTACCCATTGGTACTTATTTCGAGCTTTCTTTTTCTTGTAGTAATGCTTTCTGTATATGTTATTTTTTTATTGCATATGGTGGCAAATGGGCAAGCAGCACACCTGATGGCAAGTGTCACTGCTGCCCATGAATCTTTGCAATACCAGTGCTACAGCCAGGCCGCTGCCCGTCAAAGAAAATGCCAAATCCACTCGAATGTTGGGCTGCCTGTTCTCTTGCTCATCGAATGAAGCGCAATAGCACATTGCCATTGCTCAGGCGTCGATTTTCTGCGAGAGTGTGGTACTACCCCGGATGGACCAGCCCGCGGCTGTAGACAGAGAATTGTCAACCGTGTACATACATATATATCATCACGCCATATCCCTTGCAGAGTAGTCAGAGAGAACAGAGTGCCAGAGAACTCTATCCTTGCATACTTCAATCGCTTCCTCAACATTTATAATTCTCTTCATACACGCTCGCCGGTTTCGGAGACTTTTGACTCCACCTTCCTTCAGTACGTGACCAATCTGGTCTAGGTAGGTGAGTCTCGGTCTCCCCCGGTACCTACATCCTTCCACTTTCGCATTGTATATCTTCTTAACCAGACATTCGTTCGGCATTCTTTCCACATGTCCGAACCATCGGAGCATCCCCTTTCGTATCTTTACACCAATATTCTCTTTCATACCTACTCGCTCTCTTACGTCGTCGTTACGAATGCGGTCGGTCAGCCTAACTCCACAGATTTTCCGTAGATATCGCATTTCGACCGCATTAATTTTACTTTCATACTCTTTTCTGCATACCCAACTCTCGCTTCCATACAGTAATGTTGGGACAAGCACTGCGTTATGTATTGCTACACGTGCCTTCTGGCTGAGGTGGTGGCTACCGAGAAGTTGTCACAACGCTCCGTTCACTCTATTTCCCGCATTCACTCTTCGCTCTATATCAGTGGTGTACCTTCCATCTCGGCTAAATCGACATCCAAGATATACAAATTCATCCACTTGCACTAGTACATCATTACCTATTATTACTCTTACATCTGTTCTGGCTTCATCTCTTTCAAAGACCATTATTTTGGTTTTGCTCACATTCACGCGTAGACCCCTTTTCTTACAATCTTCTGTCATTGTGTCGACTAGGGTCTGCAGGTCAGTCGCTGACTGTGCCAGCAGGACTGCATCATCTGCATAGAGCAGAGCAGTGACCACTGAGTCGCCCATATGGATTCCCACATTCATATCGTTCAACCTTTGGAGACATTTATCCAGATATATGATAAACAGCCTGGCTGACAGAACGCACCCCTACTTAACGCCGATATTGACGTCAAACGAAGGCGACATTCCATCATCCAGCCGCACACAGGCTCTACAGCCCATGTAACTGAACTGCACAGCCTGTAGCAGTTTACCGTCAACACTGTGTTACTCAAAAGAGTTTTTGTTTGCAACATTTTTACAAAAACGAAATGAATTTTATTTGAATTCAAACAAGCTAAAGACCACATAGTATTCTTAGAGTTTTCATTCATTTCATTCAGCCCACATACGTCCCACTGTTGAGCTCGATCCTCCTCCATAATGGGAGGGAAATTAAACTACTATACCACGCTGTGTGTGTATGTTATATGCGTTTTATATCCCTTAGTCGTCTCTTACGATCACCCACAGGTAAGATAGGGGATGGTGAATTGTATTCTTACTCCGTCGGAAAATTATAACTCTTAAGGAAAATTATTATTAGGTATTTTTTTTTCTATTGTAGAGCAGGCTCGTGCCCAACAGTGGGACATAGATAAGGTGATATTTTGAAATAACTACGCTAACACAAACCCAATCAAATTTCGATGAGTATAAGTGTCATGATTTTGTGCGCGACTGTATGAAGTTTAAGAAAACCGCATACAGTGACGTACCAAGCATCTTTTGCGTCGCCGTGAAAAGTACTGATAAGCGTCTTCATTGACTAGAAAGTATGATTACATTAAATTGGAACTTCATTACTTTAAAATTTATATAAAATAAAGAAATAATATACCTATACCGACTTTTTTTTTCTTGCAAGGTGGACCGTGGATGTGGTCGTGCCCCGACAAATCGTCCGAGGCGACAGAAGAGGCGGCACGCAACCCCATGGACCCACCCTGCAAACACCTCTCTTCGCCGTGCGAGCGGGCCACCGGTACCCGATCTTTGTCTTCAGTGGCCGGCCCGGCGGTATACCCTTGCGGGTTCCTCTCGTGTTGATGCCCCGACAGCTTTCGCCGCCGGGGCGTCGCCCTCACACGGTGACCGGTGCGACGCACCGGCCGCCGGCGGCGTCCCGAGTCAAGGAAATCCTCCCGGAATCGTTCCGCGGCCTCCTTCTGCGAGATGACAGCCTCGCCTCGCAGATGGCGTCGACCGCGTCCCAGTTCCTGACGCTGTCGACCATCGCTTTCACGACAGCCGGCAGCGTTAGGTCGGCACCGATGACAGCGACGAGGTCACAGCGTTGCCGGGCCCAGGTCACGCAGACCTCCTGTGTGTGTTGCGCCGTGTCCTCGTCACTGCCGCACTGGTGGCAGGACGGAGTCGACTCCCTCCGTAAGATCGTGTGCAGATTGCAGGTGGGCCGTATCCATCACCTCCTCGCTGGCGGGCGATCGGGCTGCGCTATGAGCGGGAGCGGCCGTGGTCGAAAGGCCGCTCCGCCCCTTTGGGGCCGAAGCCGGAGGTCTGCACGCCCCAAAGCCCATGCGGTTCTTGGCAGGCTTACTGCCCGCCGCATACGCGGGACAGTGGGGCGGGGCGGCACAAGATGCCGCCATGTGCCCAGTCTGACCACAGCGGAAACAGAGTCCGCCGCAGTCCAAGCAATTGGTGCATGTTGGCCGGGTATGCCCGACCGCCATGCACTTGAAACACCTCGCAGGCCGGTGCTCCAGCACGGTTAGTCACGCTGAGCTCCAGCCCACGAGGAGCCTACCACTGCCTGAGCCGGCCAGTTGCCTGACCGACTCCACTGGGCACTGCACCTAGGCGGCACCTACGCCGCCAGGACCAGGGCAGATGGCGCTGACCCGGACGGTGTCCATGGGACACCCAGTTTTCGAGGCAATGGCCTCCCGGATGTCTTCCACCGTCACGGAGTCGTCCAGACCCGCAATGCGCATTTCGGCGCACTTCACGGGTCTGGCGATTTTAACGCCACCCTCCTCGGCAAACAGACCTCGTAATATCGACGCTATGCTATCGGCCGTCCTGGTGCCATCGGCCCCAGGGAACTCGAGGATCCGAGCCCCTGTGCAGGCCTTGCGGGTCCTGGCTTCGACGCCTCCTATGTCGGAGACGTCGAGCTCCCGCCGGGTTTTCCGCAGGACGGTCTCACACACACACGCCCCGGTCATGGCTTCGCCAGATCACGACCGGGAGGCCGACGAGAGTGTTCCGCCCGTGACGGAGTTAGAAGTGGGGGCGGCTGTGGCGAAGATTCGTTCCGCCACCACAGCTCCCAGCCCGGACGGAATTCCAGTCCGGGTGTTGACGTTACTCCTCGAGCACCAGGGACCTCGCCTCAGGCAACTTTACAACGCCTGTTTGACGTCTGGACAGTTCCCTGAGTGCTGGAAGGAGGGGAGGTTGGTTCTCCTGCCAAAGCCGGGACGGCCTCCGGATTCACCGTCGGCCTACAGGCCCATTGTCCTTCTTGATGATGTGGGTAAGCTGTTGGAGCGTGTCCTCGCTGCCCGCATCGTCCGACATCTAGAAGAGGTGGGGCCCGATCTGTCGGACGCTCAATTCGACTTTCGAAAGGGGCGTTCCACCGTCGGGGCCCTGCTACGCCTGAGGCAGACGGCCGCGGAGGCTGTCACCGGCAGAGGAGTGCTGTTGACGGTGTCGTTGGACATCGCTAACGCATTCAATAGTCTGCCATTCAGCTGCATCAGGGAGGCGCTCCGATTCCATAGAGTGCCCTTGTACCTGAGGCGGCTGGTGGCAGACTATTTGGAGGGGCGCAGTGTTCTCTGCGCGAGTCCCGCAGGGGACATTGTGCGGACGCCCATGTCGTGTGGTGTTCCGCAGGGGTCGGTATTGGGGCCGACTCTGTGGGACATCGGTTACGACTGCTCGTTGAGAGGGAGTCTCCCCCCCCGGGCTGAGCGTGATATGCTATGCTGATGACACGCTCGTCACAGCCCGGGGCAGGACACTCGAAGAGGTGGCGAGCCTGGCCACTCTCGGCACCGAGGAGATGGTCAGGCGAATCGAGGCGCTGGGGCTCAGGGTGGCCCTAAACAAGACGGAAGCCCTTCTTTTTCATGGGCCCCGTGTAAGGCTGCCTATCGGCGCCTCGTTAGTCGTCAACTCTATCCACATCAGTATCCAGGCCCATATGAAGTATTTGGGTCTGGTGCTCGACGGGCGTTGGTGGTTCCGGGAGCATTTCCGCAGGATTGCTCCCCGGCTGGTCGGCGCGGCGTCCGTCCTATCGCAGCTCATGCCGAACGTGGGCGGACCCAGTTTCGAGGGCCGACAGCTGTATGCGGGGGTGATCCGCTTAATGGCCATGTACGGCGCACCCGTGTGGGCGAGGGCTCTGAACGCCCAGCTCAGGGCTGTACTGTGGAGGCCACAGCGAGCCATGGCTGTCAGAGCCATTCGCGGGTACCGCACGGTGTCTACCGAGGCGGCATGCCTATTGGCCGGGACACCCCCGTGGGACCTAGAGGTGGAGATGCTCTCCGACTTCTACCGGCGGGTAACCTCAGTGCGTGACGAGGGTGGCTCCCCATCGTTTAACGAGATAGCCACCTGGCGCGAGGACGCCCGCCGAGACGTCATCGCCTGTTGGGTTACGCGGCTGGAGAGGCCTAGACACGGTGTTTTTACCGTTGAGGCCCTCCGGCCCGTACTGATGGAATGGATGGAGCGGCGGCATGGAGTCCTCTCCTTTCGGCTGGTGCAGGTATTGTTGGGGCACGGTTGCTTCGGCTTGTACCTGCACACGGTTGCGTATAGGGAGTGGACACCGTCCTGCTACCATTGCAGTAGTGACGAGGACACGGCGCAACATACGCTCGGGGTATGTCCGAGCTGGGACGGGCAGCGCCGTGACCTCGTCGCTGTTATCGGTGCCGACCTGACGCTGCCGGCTGTCGCGAAAGCAATGGTCGACAGCGTCAGGAATTGGGACGCGGTCGCCGCCTTCTGCGAGACTGTCATCTCGCAGAAGGAGGCGGCGGAACGAGTCCGGGAAAATTCCCGTGACCTGGGCCGCCGTCAGCGGCCGGGGCGGCGCAGGCGCGAATACCTAGGCCTGATGCCGCCCTAACCGAGGCGTCGGTTGATCGGACCGGGGAATTGTCCGGTCACCCGACGTGAGGCCACCGCGTGAGGGCGACTCCCCGACGGCGAAAGCTGTCGCACGCGCTTTGCGCTCTTACTGCTCCTTCTTTCTGGAGGGAGGCCTTTCGGAAACCAATCCGCTTCGGCTTCCGGCGCTTCGTCAGCTTTTGGGCCTCAGTGGTCCATGCCGGGCCCTCGGCGGACGTCTCAAGTCCTGAGGACGAGGCGTCGTTTTGGTCAGTTTTACGGTGGCTTGACGAGGCCGTGATGTGGGAATCCTCTGGATTCCCGTCTTGTGTTGGTGTTGGTGTAGGTTTAAAAGAAGAAAAATCCATAATGATTCCCACGAGTCTGGGAGAAATAAATCGTCGACCTGGGTAGAGATCCCTGTACCCGGGCAAGCCTACATTTACCAACCAGGGGGCCAGCCGGTACCCTGGCTGGAGCGTGCTAGGAACAGAACAGACCATCTGCCATGCATCCCCTCGCCGCACGCCAGAACTTAGAATTCTGGGTAATTGCCGAATTCGAAGGTCGAATTCTTTATAGAGGTTGTCTTCCTCGCGGTCCGGGCGGTTAAGCTAAGACCCTCGTTCCTGTTACTACGCCTCACGACAATAAGTCTTGAAGCAAGATATCAGGTTTACGATATATCGCCGGTGGCATAAGCCTGCCCAGCCCTCAAATGAATGAGTGACCGGGCTCGTCCGAAATTTCGCCTCCTGTACCCTCTGCAACTAGAGGGTCAGGAGCGAATTGGGGCTCAACCTATTGCTGGAGAACCCCCCCTCGCGCCACAAATTCGCTACCAGCGACAATTCGACAGAAGGATCTGGAGGACTGTCGCTCGCACCCAGGGTACACCACGTGAAGGTTTCTGGCATCGTACCCTGTCAAATTTCACTCTCCGGGGGTATAAACTGGGCCTAGGAAGCTGGTTGAACAGCTCATTACCACTGAGCTAAAACTGCTAAAGCTAGAAACATGAAATTTTGAGGTAGTTTCTTTTTATGACGTAGAGAGTCACTAAGAAAGGATTTTACAAAATTCTGCCCTTAAACTGTAACAGAGTGCCAAAGTTTGTATAAGGAGAAAACCTTTTATCGATTCTTTTTAAATGATATACAAATACTCTTCGGTAAAAATAAATAAACGTGTGTTTCAATATTTGTCAATTTTCACTCTTTGGGGTTGTATATTAGGCCTGCGAATCTGGTTGATCGACTAATTACCGCCGAGCGAAAACTACTAAAACTAGAAACATAAAATTTTGAAAGTCACTCCTTTTTATGACGTAGAAATCCACTAGGAAAAGATTTTCCGAAATGCCGCACCTAACGGGGTTTAATAGAGGGGCAATGTGTGAATGGGGAGAAAAATTCTTTATCGATTCTTTTCAAATTACTTACAAATATTTTTCGGTAAAAATAAATAAACACGTATTTCTCTCTCCCTCTCCATCAACCCCGCAACAGTGCCGACGTGACGACCAGTGCCGGCGTGAGAGCTCACACGATACACATAGTAGACGGCAATAGGTTCTTGCCTACGGGTTTAAGATACAGGTTAAGTTTAGCTTCAAAAATGTTCACTCTATAACTCAAATAATAAATCATATCTAACGAGGTCACAACTCTGCCGGTGAAACAAAACAGTTAAATAAGTGCGACGATAATTATATTCTTATCCCATGGCCATAACGTAAATAGGATATCAAAGGCAAAATAATTTGTAGAACGAATAGAACTTTGAATAACCTTTTTCTTAGTGACCGGCTATGGTACATAGACACACCGCGTCCAATCCGTCCGGCGTGACGCGTGACCCCATAGCGCGCCGTACACGTATATCTATGCCGTGCGAGCGGGCCACCATAACCGGGTATCATCTCGAGTCGAAGCCCACGTGCAGTGAACCTCAATACAGGTGCTCACGCTTGCGCCGCCAAAAGCACCGACGGTAGAGCGTGTCAACGTAGAGTATTTTCTCTCGGACACACCCTATTGCCTAATTCCGTTAAACAACTAACTCGCAGAAGGCGGTGACCGCATCCCAGTTTCTGACGCTGTTGATCATCGTCCTACCAACAAACCTTCAACACCTTGCATCGCGTTTTCTATTTAACTCTGTCAGAGATGACTTCTGCGTGGACGAAGTCGCGGGCGAAAGCTAGCATTAATTAAGATTTTTTAAAACAATCATCATTTTATTCGTTATTTTAAATACTGAAGGAAGAAATACTTTAAAAACATTAGGTGCCCCACCCTCATAGTTTTGCCAAATAATGTCTGGCAATAAGCCATATAAATCATTTTTCATAAAATATAAACATATATTTTTAAAGAATGGACGTTAATATACGTACGTAAGTTTTATAAATACCACATTCCCTTGAAACTGGCGAGAACATGCGTAGATGAAAAGTGGGTGTGACTTTAATAATTGAAGTGAAAACTCCTTTTGGCGCACCGCACATAGATTTTTTCGTAGGCTGTAAATGAGGCTAATCCGTTACGCTCTGAGGTGAAAGGCTCGATCGGGTGAACTCGGGATCGCCGAGTGTACCCGAGCGAGAAGCATACAGTCCGCGGCTGTTCAAAGAATCTTCTCTTCCTGAAGATTCGGGCCCAATAGTGGGATGGATACATGAGCTAAAATGATAATATTCTTTTATGTATAATTATTTTGACCACCGAATACAAAGACCGGGACCCGGTGGCCCACTCGCACGGCGTTAAGAGGTACGTTGAAGGGCAGGGCAGGTCGTATGCCGTTCTTTCTGTCGCTCTGGACGGAATTAACAGGGTCTACTCACACCATAGCCCGCAGCTAAAAAAAGTATAATTATTTTAATTTCATCTCATCATCTCAGCCCACATATGCCCCGCTGTTGGGCTCGAGCCTTCTCCATAATGTGGGGTAATTGACATACTATACTACGCTGGTCAAAAGTATTGGTATAGGGTTTTGTTTCGAGTTTTCCTTCACTCGCATAGATGTTATATGCGTTCTTACGATCACCCACGGGTAAGTGGTGAATTGTATTCTTACTCCGTCACCACACGGTTTTTTATTTATTTCATTTAATGTAAATTAAAAGAAGCATTCTTCGTTTATACTATGCGTTTAAAATATAAGCGCAAGAAACCGGTACATAAAACGTTTGGAATCTTATCAAAAAATGTCTATCTTAATTTAATAATCTAATAACAATGTCATATTATTTATATGAGGCGACACAAAAGGCTTAGCTAATATGTGATAGCCAATCATCTTTATCAGTTTTTTTTTATGAAATAACAACCCGAATTTAAGCGGTATTCAAGGTATTTTTAAGTCTTTACGATATTGTAGATAGGTGATTCCCCTGGTGACCCTTAAATTGCATGAGCAATAATAAATATACTCACGAGGGTTTCGTAAAATACGACTAAGAGTTTTACATAGATCTATGCAAACTCCATCTAATGGCGTGTGGTCAATAATTACATTCCCAAGAAGGGTTATTGTCAAATAGGAGTTCGTCATAATACTGTTCTCAAAAGTTTTGCAATATATATGATGGAAATAGAGTACATATTGAGTTCATCCCAAGTAATTCGGATAAAACCAGAATAATGATGACAATATAACTAGCTGTGTGGTAGCGGCTATGAATACTACCAACCCTTACTTTGCTCGTCGATATCATAAAAGACGACTAAGAGTCCTATCATGACATGGTCCAACTACATCTGATGCCGTTTGGTTAACAATTACATTCCCAAGCAGGGTCGACGTCTGACAGGTGGCCGGTCATAAAACTATTGCCAATAACTTTGACAATATGTACTATGAAAGAAGAGTACATATTGTATCGACCCCAGCTAATTGGGATAAGAATAGGAGAATGATGAATGATGACGCTATAAATAGAAGGTCAAGAGACTACAAAATTTAGCTTCTTCACTCCTCATACAAAGTATTATTATGCTTAAGCCACGCTTCTGATTGTTTTATGTCTGCAGCTACAACAGGGTTAATTCATTCAGTATAAATTTACTGCTACGTTTCCTTCAAAATGTTGAGTAGTAACAACTATCTGCTACGCTTCGTTTAATTCAATTTTGAGCAGTAGCAATTTACTGCTATGCTTCGTTTAATTAAATTTTGAGTAGTAGCAATTTACTGCTATGCTTCGTTTAATTCAGTTTTGAGTAGTAATAATTTACTGCTACGCTTCGTTGAATTCAATTTTGAGTAGTAGCAATTTAGTGCTATGCTTCGTTTAATTCAATTTTGAGTAGTAATAATTTACTTCTACGCTTCGTTGAATTCAATTTTGAGCAGTAGCAATTTAATGCTGTGCTTCGTTTAATTTAATTTTGAGTAGTAGCAATTTAATGATATGCTTTGTTTAATTTAATTTTGAGTAGTAGCAATTTAATGCTATACTTCGTTTAATTCAATTTTAAGTAGTAGCAATTTACTGCTTACAGTGGAGGCTCTATGTATCCCGGGCGGCTCTCGGCGCCCTCTAATACCCGGCGCCCGGGTACACCGCACCCTCTGCACTATAGGTAAAGCCGCCCCTGCTATAGACTAACATAAAAAAAGAGATTTATTAAAAATCAACCTAGAAAAACAGTGGCATTCATGTAGTAAATTAAATAAATATTTATATATCTTAATTTTACCGTAAAAACGATAAAATTTTAATCTCATTTGTATTTATATTATACTTATATTAGTGTAATCAATTAAGTCTTATTTACTAGCGTAGTAAACACGTGTTGTATGTGAATCGTTTATCTTCATACTATATAACCTCCGCCTCGTTTATTTCGTATCAAGGTTTCTCAAAGAGGACTTTGAGTCCCCACAGTTTCGCTAACTAATCAAAATGACAGAATATTAGAATTTTTGTAGCATTATGCACAGAAGACGAGGATTCGATGGATCTTCAAGCTGAAATAGAAAGATGACAATATGAGGTTGCACGCCATTTCTTTAGCTGCCCTGGAATGTTTGGGCAGTGTGTCCCTGGCTTTATAAGGGGCTTTGTGTCTCCGGCAATACAGAGCACTGACCAAAGTGTAGTAGCAAATTTCTACAACTCAGACGTCGATTTTCTGCCAGAGAGTGTTATTACTTCAAACAAATCTACATATTTAATGCTTAAAAAAAAACAATAATTTGGCCTCTAATAGTTAAATTTTGAGAAACTCTATCTCATATATCATGATAGTTCGCCTATAATTGATGGCAAGGAAGATATTACATCTAAGCGAGAATTATTAAAGTACACAAACTAGTGTAAACTATGATGACGTCAGAGGTATTCTTTCAGATAGAAATAACATTTGCAGCGCGCTTCCGCATATAAATGCGCATTCAATACCACGAATGTAACACATGAAAGAGCAACTTTTTTAAATCTATACTCGTTACAGAGTTAGTTTATTCTATTCACCATAGATGTACTCGTACATTATTCAACATAGATATTCTTTTTTATAGGTATAATACCATAATCATTATGCTTAATACATTGGTTCAAGAAAGAAAGGAACTAAATATAATATTTATCTCTCATTACAGCTTCACAATTTGTATTATATGATAAAAGTTAATAAAAAAAAGGAAAATATGTTTTTATATATAACAACAGGTTATAATAAACAAATCTTATTATTTTTTTACAACTAACATAATTCAAGTTTATCGAAAGACAAAAATGGCTGTTTGATCAACTTATGCTACTTCGCTTTAACAAAATATGGTGGTCTATCAATACCTGTATTGGTGTTCGAAGTTAGTTTAATAGTATTTACCAAAGAGAACCCTGCTGCCAACTCCTCTGGTACTCCTTTATTATAGTTTGCCTTACGAAAAATAAAGGGTCAATACATTGTTTTTATAACTTGTCCCCACTCGGGGAATTACGAGGAACACAGAATTCCTTCTAACACCTCTTTCATAATTGAATAAAAGCCTGGGATATAAAAAAATACAAAGTAGGAAGATAATTTTGAAGATCTACGTAAAAATTCTTCCAGAAATAAAAAAAATAAACAATTATTTTAAGCCCTATTATGATGATAAATGAGCAATCAGCACACCTGATGGTAAGTGTTACCGCCGTTCATGGACCTTCGTAATACCAAGGGTATAGCTAAGCCGTTGCCTACCAATACAAACCACAAACCCACCCAGTTGGGCTTCCGGCTCTGTCTATGTAAAGAAATCTAAAGAGTAAAAAGTTTATTATATTGTAAGTACGCATGATAATTATCTAAGATTATCACTAAGGCTTTCTATCCGATGTGATGTAGTGAAATTCAGATAGTGTTTATGAAAAAAAAAAGAATAATTAAGAAAACGTTAAAGCTTTTGAGAATGAATAGATTTTTAAAAATTCTTGATTTTGTACGGTCATGCAGGTAAAGTGTTTTAACATTGGCCTTCTATTATAAAAAAATAAGTATCGCCTATATCTTAATCTTATCTATAAAGTATATTTTTGATAACATCACTATACAATATACATAATAAAATACCACTGTATTTTAGAATATATGTTTTGCAGATACATCCGCTTGTGTTAGCGTGCGAAAAAATTTCTATTTTTACAAATTCGTTGAGATAAAAATAGGTTATGTTAATACATTTTCAGTTGTACCATACGATCGGGCTGGTTTGCCGTGAACCTTATCAGTATTTCAAGATCAGATGACTGACAAACATCTAAATAATTTTGCATCTTTTTAAAATATTAATTTCAATTTCGTTATGACCAAAATATTGGTTTTAATCTAAATAATTATGTTATAATCTAAACGTGTTATATTATTTATTTATTAAGTGCGAAAAAGTGATATTATTTAAATTATATTTTATGTGTAAAAATCTTAGTGAAATGTCGAATAAGAGAGGTAGATTTTCACCGTTTTGGAAACAAGTAAGTGCATTTTTTATATTAACTTGGATTTTATTGGTTTCTGTGATAAAGTATATAGGTGCCGGTAACAAGTTCTAATTATTGATTCATCTAATTGATGATGCCGACAATCCGTTGTTTTGGACGAGGTGTTGCCAAACCATAGCCTGTCCCAAAAAAAAAACGCAGACATGCAAAAATCTCGGATTTGAATCCAGATCATTTTTGACTTAATTCCTTCCTTAAGTCAAAAATGACCTGGATCATGAATGACCATGGATAATAAATCATAAATTATCAATCTTTCGAAAGGCTAAAAAACTATCCTAACTATAATTATCCTGCTCTTGTGCTGTGCGGTAGCGCCTACGAATACTACCAATCCTTACTTTGCTCGTGGATGTCGTAAAAGACGACTAAGAGCCTTATAACGACCTTAGCCAACTTTATCTGATGCCGTTTTGGTCAACAATTACATTCCCAAGGAGGGTTGACGTCAGGCAAGCGGCCGGTTATAAAACTATTGCCAATAACTTTTACAATATGTACTATGAAAGAAGAGTACATATTACAATAGGTCGACCCCAAGTAATTAGGATAAGAGTAGGAGAATGATGATGAATTATCCTTCACTTATCGTAATTACTTGTGGTCGACGCAATGTGTACCTACTCCTCTACCATCACATATATTGCAAAAAATTCGCTAATAGTTTTATGACTGGCAGCCTGTCTAAGTCATCCCTCCTTGGGAATCAGACGACATCAGATGGAGCAGATGGAGATGTTTCATACATACATACCATCACGCCATATCTCTTGCAGGGTAGGCAGAGAGAACAGAGTGCCAGAGAACTCTATCTTTGCATACTTTACTCGCTTCCTCAACATTCATAATTCTCTTCATACGCGCTCGTCGGTTTCGGAGACTCTTGACTCCATCTTCCTTCAGTATGTGACCAATCTGGTCTAGGTAGGTGAGTCTCGGTCTGCCCCGGTACCTACATTCTTCCACTTTCGCATTGTATATCTTCTTAACCAGACGTTCGTTTGGCATTCTGTCCACATGTCCGAACCATCGGAGCATTCCCTTTCGCATCTTTACACCAATTCTCTCACATCTCCTGAGTAGGTATGAAATACCTACTCAGGAGATGTCTCAGGTGTAAAGCTCATAGTCTTCTTTTACGATACTTAGAAATTATTTAAGTATTGGTTAGTATTCGAACTCCCACCATATATCTACAATATGCTATCACTCTCTTTATGTCTGAGTGTTTTAGAAGACGATAAAGATATCACTGAAAAAGAAAGTAATTTAAATAATTCTCTGTATCAATTGGTCTGATTACTGTGTATCGTTGGTCTCCAATTTTGAAAGAGGCTTGTGTCCAGCAGTGAGATTTATCTCATGGGTTATGAAGAGGAAGAGCAAAGTTTTTTTTTATATTGCTTATTTGCTCATGGTGGTCAACGAGTAAGCAGTACATACAACTGATGATAAGTGTCCGTACTGCCGCTCATAGATCTTTGCAATATCAGCGGTACAGCTGGGCCGCCTGCCTACCAACTAAAATTCACCTAGAAATTTAGAATTCCACTTGTCTAAAAATGCTATATAATTGATACTTTATGTATTTTTTATGGTTTTTCAAACGCCAACAGAAAAAATTTTAGTAGCGTAAACATTGTCGTTAACCATGGTGACCTTGATTCACATCAAGGCAAATTAATAGATTACATATAGATGAGAAAACTTACTATCTGTGTGGTGACGGAGTAAGAATACAATTCACTATCCTGTCTTACCCGTGGGTGATCGTAAGAGACGAGTAAAAGATATAAAATGCATATAACATCCACACACAAGAAGGAAAACTCGAAACAAAACCCTATACCAACACGTTTGATCAGCGTGACGTAGTAGGTCAAGTTCCATCTCATTATGGAGTAGGCTCGAGTCTAACATTGGAACATATACGGGCTGAGGATGGAAAAACTTAATACACCTTGGAAACCATAATATAAAACAGTCCAGCAAATACTAACAAATCAAATACTAATTCAACGAGACATAGAGACGAGATCGATAGCTCTACTCTCTCTAGTAAAAGACGATTAAGGGATGACTATAAGCAGATGACAACTAAGCAATAGAAGGAAATTTGGAATTGAAATCCTGTATCAACCAGATAGTAGATAATTTACCTTTCATTGTGGAAAAAACTTGAGCCCGGCAATGGGACGTATGTGAGCTAAGGAATTGACAACGGTATCAAACGAAGGTCATATATATTACTGTTCTATTTCTCACAATCGTCACACAAGTCTGGTAAAGTCTGGTAGACGGCAAAATATGTGGCACGTTTCAACTCTCCGTATGTGAGAACATAAAAAAGCTGAAATATTTCGTGACTGTTACATTATCAACTATCGATATATTTACTAAATCATATATCACGTGAAGGTGAAGCCATAATTATATAATTTACAACTTAGGAGGCCATATCACATATGACGATAACGATTTATCACCTAACTGTTCAAATACTAAATAAAAATGTCTTGAAGTCTCCCATAGTGGATAGAACTATTGAAAGGCCCAAAAAGTATAAAATATTGTCTGATTTTATATTGCAAATGATTACTACTACTACTGCGCTAGCTAAGCTACTTCATCTACTTTAAATGCGTCAATGTTTCTAATTTTGTGATTTCAGTGTTTCGTAACAGCGGGCGTGGGCTTCAACATCATCGGTCATGGCTGTGTACTTGGATATCCAGCAATTTTGTTGCCACAGCTTGAATTGAAGGACTCCGCTGTCACACTCAGCGATACTGCTGCTTCTTGGATAGGTACGCAGCTAAAATTATTTGAAGTTACAATTTATTTAATTGTGTCTCCACAAATTCCAGTTAAGTATCGAGTTATACATGTTTCAGATCCTAATATGCTAATAGCAAAACCTTTGAAATATTATATGGCACATTTAAAAATTCTCTAGCTCATAAAAAGTGAATCATTTTAATGATTATTAAAAAAATATCAAACATAAATATAATTACTATCCATTTCAGCATCAATCATGGGTATAACCCAACTTGTTGGCAGCTTCATGACTCCACCCGTCATGGAACGCTATGGTCGAAAGATAGCCCACTTGGCTGTCATCATGCCAAATTTGATCAGTTGGTTCGTTATAACTTTGGCTTATAATTTTGAGGTAAGTCTAATTTTATTGAAATTCATTTAGAATCCCAATCACCTCAGTTTATTATAAAAGAAATCTAAAATCCTTATTATTTTTTCAGATGCTGTTTGCTGCCAGAGTTCTACAGGGGTTATCAATTGGCATGCTGTCACCGCTAAGATCAGTCCTAATTGGCGAGTACACTAGTCCCAAAAATCGCGGCGCTTTCCTCACCACTGTTTCGTTGACTCAAACGTTTGGTATCTTCCTTGTCCATCTCATTGGGTCATTTCTATCTTGGCAATTGACTGCACTTATATGCGTAGTGTTTCCTTTTATCAGTCTTATAATGACTATTTACTCTCCTGAATCTCCTAGTTGGCTCGTTGCTAAAGGAAGAAATGAAGACTGCAGAAAAGTTTTTCACTGGCTCAGGGGTGATGAAGAGGAAGAAGAAGAACTTGAAGAAATGATACACGCAAGAATGGCTTATGAACGGGCCAAGATCTCAGAGAAATATTCACGACACACTAATAAATTTCAAGATATGTGGTCCACAATCAAAAAGCCAGAATTCTACAAACCAATCATTTTAATGATGCATGCATATGTGTTAGTTAATTTTGCTGGAGGCACTACCATGTCTGCATACTCCACATTAATTATTGGTTCAGTAATGGGCCCAGGAGCCAATGCACACTTTTGGATGATTTTCTTAGATGGTCAAAGATTCGTATTTAATACTGTTGCAGTCTTTGCTATAAATAAATTTAAAAGACGCACAATGATGTTCGCAACTGGAGCACTATCAATTCTATCTCAATTTGCACTGGCTGCCTATTTATACTTTAAAGAACACGGCGGTCTTTCATATGACGCATTTTGGATACCAGTACTGTTGATTAATTTGAAGATTTTAGCGGTAGCTGTAGGTATGTTACCAGTGCCAAATGTTATTGGTGGGGAAGTTTTCCCTCTTGAGTATAGAAGTATTGGTGGAATGATTAGTTTGGCTTCATTTTCTGGAACATTTTTCTTAGTTCTTAAAACGTTTACTGGTTTAGTTAATAACCTTGGAATGTATTCTGTATATCTGATATATGGTGGTATCTTAACGTATTGTATGGTGGTAATCTGGTTACTATTGCCAGAGACGAAAGGCAGGACTTTACAGCAGATTGAAGATATATTTAGAGGAAAACCATTAGCTCCTGAAGAAATTGAAGCGCGGAAATCATTGAACGAGGATCCTATTGTATCATATAAAAGAAAGATGTCGACACGAAGTGCACGTTCCATTCATATCTAAATAAGACTGATTACTGGAGTCTATCAAGCAAATATTTAAGGTCAAACTTTTTTAATTTATCGAATATTTCTTTGGCATTTGGCCAGAGAATGTTGCCAATTTTCGTTGGTAATAAAAAAAATCAAGTTTAGAGACTGAAATATCATATATCAATGATAGCGTGCGAATGTTATAAAAGTAAATTATAAAAAAAATATTATTTGATAGTGATAAATATATTAGATAGAACTATTACTAATGTAATAGATTGATGTAATCATATTTATGTGAAAGTTGTTATGACAATAGTTTTAGTGAATAGATATTATTAAGATGCTTTAGTATTAAATTTAGGGGTTTAAAATATTTGAAATAGTTTGAAGTTGGTTCTTTATTCTGTTGATTATGAAAATGCAAAAAGCGGTTTTTATGTTCTGAAGAACTTTTGTTTTTTTTTTTTTGATATTTAACAGATCTGGAAACTTTCAGTACGTTAATGTAAACCATAAGAATCGTGGGAGCATAAATAAAAATTTGGTATTTGATAGTTTAGTCGCTATTTTCAGTGGCCTTGTAGAGACCATTGCATTGCTGTATCATCCACAAATAATAAGATCCATATTTATTGATAATAATTTATTCATACACATAAAATAGGAGGAAAACTGATCTAGTGTGGCTTTCTTTCGAGATTTTCTTCTTAAGAGAAGCATATAGCATTCTATGTAAGCATAGATGTTATATGATTAATAGACTGACGTCTCAGGCTTAAATTAACTATACATATCTATGGTTTTTATTTGTTTTCATCCATCTATCCATCTCAGCTCGTACATGTCCCACTACTGGGCACGACCTCCTCTGCACTAGGAGGGAAATTGACCTACTACACCACGCTGGTCGGACATGTTGGCATAGGGTTTTATTTCGAGTTTGCCTTCTCTTGCGTAGATGTTATACGCATATTGTGTCTCTTAGTCGCCTTTTACGCTCACCCACGGGTAAGATAGGTGGTGGTGAATTGTATTCTACTCCGTCACCACACGGAAATTTTATTTGTTTGAATAGTTATATTATACTATATTGCTAGTGTTACAGACGCCACAGAGGAGGTATTCCTTCAAAAAGTGATATACTGAACAATCTTTAAGGCTAATAAAAAGTATGCGGAGTCCCTCACCGCCCGCAACAGACCCCTTTTGCGAAGACCGCAGAGGGTCATGGCGGTGAGGGCTATTAGGGGCTACCGTACGGTGTCCTGGACCGCGGCGACGCTGTTGGCGGGCAACCTACCTTGGCCGTTAGTGGCTGAGGCTCTGGCGGAAGCCTACCGAAACCACGTTGCGCCGCGGGCCGCTGGTGAGCAAGTCTCCGTTAGGAGACTGGGCAGAGCATTGGAAGTGGCCCGAAGGGAAGGCATCCGGCGGTGGAGAGATGAACTGGAGACCCCATAGCAGGGCGGGGTACTGTAGAGGCGGTTGCGCCACATCTCCACCGCTGGATCAATAGAAAGCACGGCAGCCTTCAGGGTGGTGCAGGTGCTTACCGGACACGGGGTCTTCGGTAAGTACCTGCACAGAATTGGTAGAGAAGAGGCCCCAGGGTGCCATGAGTGTGGCGCGCCAGTGGACGATGCGCGCCACACGTTGGAGGTATGCCCTGCCTGAGGGCCCCAGCGCCTCTTGTCGATGGTTGTTGGAGGGGACCTGTCGCTGTCGAACATCATCTCAAAGATGCTCGACAATAACGGGTGCTGATCATCGATGGCCTCCTTTTGTGAGGAGGTCATTTCTATAAAGGAGGCCGCGGAGCGACAACGCGAGGCAATTGCGTCCGAAGACTCGCTCCGCCGGCGGCGGCCAGGGAGGAGGAGGCGCCGATATGCGCAACTCCTCCCACCGCCATTAATGACGACAGGGTGTGGCCTGACGGCAAAGCGTTGGGGTGCCGGGGATCGAATGTCAGTAGACGATGTCTCTGGCACCCCGTAAAAGCGCGGAAGGGGCCGCTGTGGTTTTAGTGGGTATCCCGGTCGGGTTTACCTAGTCGGCGAGTGCCACACTCCCCTCTCGTCTGTCACCGGTGAGGGGCAGCGCGTAAAAAAAAGACTAGTAAAAAGTATACGAACGCACGATAAGCTCAGTGACAGGTTGTTGAAGTGCTACCGTAGTATGTAAAGTCCGAATATCGGCCAATGTAAATACTAAGATTAACAGTCACTCGCGCTGCCATTGTAAAAAAGACTTGTCACTTTGTTTACTTGGCATTTACTATACGATATTTTTCATTATCTGTTAGCCTTTTTTTATCAGTGTGGGAGCTGTCCCATGCTGACATCAATATCATTCACTATCTCTGCCTATCTCATTTATATAAAATGGTTAAGACCAGCAAATAAAATTACTGCAAGAGATATAAAACTCGAAATAAGACTTACCATTCGTTTGATCCTCCCGGTGTAATAGGTCAAATTTCCTCCCTTTATTGAGAAAATCTGGTGTAGGC
The DNA here is from genome assembly GCA_905163515.2 of Lymantria monacha. Taxonomy (NCBI): domain Eukaryota; kingdom Metazoa; phylum Arthropoda; class Insecta; order Lepidoptera; family Erebidae; genus Lymantria; species Lymantria monacha. The sequence continues at coordinate 2,289,407 of LR991107.1, read as the reverse complement.
ACAGACATGAGCTGATGAAGCTATTCTAGTTCATATAGAAAACTTTCCAAATAAAATTGTAAAAAAAATCGAACCTAGTACCAACATGTATTGGAACGGATTTGCAGTGGCACACGTCTTCCATAAAGACGACAAAAATAATTCGAGCCGCAATTTGAATAACATATGATAGTTCTCAGTTGCTGTGAGTGGACGTTTGACGATTGAAACGGATTTCCTATAGGTGTGGGTATGAGTCCCTAATGTCGATCATTTTTCATTTATAAACATTTTTTGTGTTTTAAATTGTAAATATCGAAAGCTAGGTAGGATAATTATGATGAAATTATATAAAAATAATATTGTAAATATATTTTCAATTCTATATAATAATTAAATAAGTATGTGTATATGTATATATAAGTACTTATAGATCTCTCTCTTCTTATTAATATTGTATATTGATTAGACTAGATTATTTTTAGTTTTAGTCTTGATATTTTGAAATAGATGATAAGAAGGAATCTATATAATGTGTAAACTTTATCGGCTAGATGGCACAAGTCTCCTTTAAAGGCGAAAATATAATACGAGGCGAAAATTGAATGTTATACGACAGCTCACGCACTAGCGTGAGGTGTTCCAATCGTGCTACCACTTACACTAGTAAGTGGTAGCACGATTGTGTGGCACAGCACGATTGGAAAGTATTTCCAATAGGTGTGGGTTCGAATACTATGATGTGTGACAATTATTTTTCGCTCGTAATCAAGTTTTTATAAATAATCAAGCATGTTAAATGCTAAATTTCAGTAATTTGGTAAAAAGGAAAATTATTTTCTTAGTACTTGGTATTGTCTTTAAAAAATATAAAATGATATAAGAAAATTGTTACTCATGTTGGCTGAGCAGTCTATAGACCTAGATGTTGAAACTATTCTACGCACTTAAATGCTAATACGAGTAGGTATTCAAAATTGAATATTCGTATTTGCGTTGAGAGCCGGAAGCCCAACTGGGCGGGTTTGGGGATTGTAATGGTAGGCAGCGGCCTAGCTATACCCTTGGTATTGCAAGGTCCATGGGTGGCAGTGACACTTACCATCAGGTGTGCTGCTTGCTCGTTTGCCACCAAAAGCAATAAAAAAAGCGTCTTCAAGATGACCAGGATGCTTATCATACAGAAGTAATATTTTTCCTACCATATCCCGTATTCTTTTTATATTTGCCGTGGTATATTGTCAGGTTTGTATATTGTGAATGTGATGAGTTTTCCTTACAATGGGTGAAGGGATTTTTACTATGTATTTATTTACATGTTTCCGATTTTTCGGCACTGTTGTAAACGTCATGGTCACGGAGGAACAAAGCAGTACTTTAGTTAATCGTAAAATATATGGTATTCTGTTAGCCATAATTTTAAATTAATTTATTATGTATAAACCCAGGGTTTATGTAAATACATATTGTCAAAACCCGATTACGAGCGAAAAATGATTGTCACAAGTCGGACTCGAACCCACACCTATTGGAAATCTGTTCCAATCGTGCTGCCACTTACACCACAGCGTATTATTGTAGGATATTCAATTCTCGCATCGTATTACACAGTGTGATTACAAAATTGTTTACACATCGTGTTAACAATGTCGCGTAGATGGCACACATCTTCTTAAAAAGATGAAAATATAATACGAAGTAAGAATTGAATGTCCTACGATAGTTTACGGTGGTGTAAGTGGCAGCACGATTGGAACGGATTTCCAATAGCTGTTGGTTCGAATCCCACTTGTGACAATCAATTTTCGCTCGTAATTGTTTTTTTTAAATAATCAAGCATATTAAATGCTAAATTTCAGTAATTTACATATTGTCATTTTTAACATCATAAAATAATCTAATATACCACCGGATGAGCAGGTAGTCGCTAGAGATATGATCGTTCAGAAACTCAGCGAGTTTGTTTATTATTATTATTTTATATGCTGTATTTTTTTTAATAAAAAAATAGTACAACATATTTAATAAGAATTAGCTCCAATGCGTGACATACAAACCTCGATATAATGTATAATTCAAATACAATGTACAAGATTATGGCCGGACCTAAGATAATTTCGCGAAATTCAGTGACCATTATAATTTGAAAGCCTATACTTCATTTTGTCTTCCATTTCAAAATAATAATGTATCGTCGCCATGTATATTTTAATTTCATATATTATTTATAAGTACAATATGGCTTATTATTGTGAATATTCAATATAATTAATTATAATTTTATAGCAAAATGTTTTATTTTGTTATCTATTACACCTTGAAGAACGTGCTAATACTAACAGTACAATTTGCTATAATTTTGTATCTAATTCGCATACGAGACCATCCGTAGCACTAGTCAAAACCCCAACTCTCTATAATAGTGGTAGAACTATGGCTGTTGGGCCGGTCCGTCCGGGGTAGTACCACACTCTGGCAGAAGATCGATGTCTGAGTAATCGCAATGTGCTATTGCGCTTCGTTCGGTGAGCGAGAGAGCCGAAAGCCCAACTGGGTGGGTTTGGGGATTTTATTAAGGTACCTTGGTATTTCAAAGTTCCATGGGCGGCAGTGACACTTAACATCAGGTGTGCTAATTGCTCGTTTGTCACCATAAGCAATAAAAAACAACTAGGAAACTAAAAAGGCTCCCTATTTTTTTACGTATTAAATGATAAATATGGTTTTAATTCATTTTTTACAACAAGGGATGTTATGAAAAGCTGCTGGACATTGATGATGAATGAATTTAACTGGACTTAGTGATGAAAAAAACATAGACTTAATGTGATCAAGTGTATTATTTTTGAAGACTCACTTACCCCGAATAGGTTTTGTTCTTTTATATATTTATTGTGTAATTAAAATAACATTGAACAATGAATTGAGTTAATTGTGTGACCTACATTATGTTAAAATAGTACTGGAACAATAATTGAACTGTGCATTTAATAAAGTGCACTGTTTTTGTTACACTTGGTCTATTTTAATTAATATTAAATTCAGTAGCTAATCCATTGTACGTTGTATTGATCGAATTTAAATAAACCTTATCATTGCTTTGCGATGAGTGAAGAGGTTTTACTCTTTTTACAAGCTTTTGCTTGTAAATTTAAAGAAAAATTATAAAATGAAAAGTTTATTAAGTAAATATTTTAAATTAAATTCTTATCCCTTATGGCGATATTAGAATAAAACTGTCGCTACCTTGTTACTCGCCCATGGGAGTTAGCTAAAGGTCTCAGCAGGCAAAGGTAATAACTCTTTTAGGGAACGTATAATCTGTACCAGTGGCTGGCCCAATGGTGATTGTTAGGGAATATGGTGGGTTATAGGGCCACGCGCCGCTCTTCCATTGCACTGGATGGAGTGGATAGCGAGTGTCCAGACCATAGCCTGCCAAAAAAAGGGGAACGTATCTTACTGTGATCGCAAACTAACCTGCTAATCCTGACAACTGTTCATTATCTAATTTGTAGGTGAAGTTTCGTCCTGCAGTAGACAGCGAAAGCTTAAATCATGAAAATTCTTCTTCTTTTTAATCTATTTATCTTGTATTTTTTAATTTGAATATATATAAAGCCTTCATACCTGTTTCCTACAGGGGTAGGTAGAGACTACGGATTGCCACAAACCAAGATCCTGAGATACCCCCATCTCTTCATTCACACTTATAACAGTTTTCATACATACTCTACGATTACGCATACTTTTAATATGACCTTTCTCCAAAATATTTTAAGACGAGCTCCTGAATTTAAAACTCTTAAAAAAATATTTTGCATTTATAAAATCAGATTACGAAATGAAAAATGATGTCGCAAGCGGGATTCGAACCCGCGCCTATTGGGATTCCGGCCCAATCGTGCTGCCACTACACCACCGCGACTAATTGTAGGACATGCAAATTTCATTTCGTATTGTATTTACGTCTTAAGGTGACGGTATGCTATCTACCCGACAATGTTTACACATTGTTATAGGCTTAATACTTCAAACTTTACAGTTAGAATTGTATTAAACGATGACACACAACCTTGTTATTTAAATTACTGAAATTTAGCATTTAATATGCTTAATTATTTATAAAATCAGATTACGAAATGAAAAATGATGTCGCAAGCGGGATTCGAACCCGCGCCTATTGGGATTCCGGCCCAATCGTGCTGCCACTACACCACCGCGACTAATTGTAGGACATGCAAATTTCATTTCGTATTGTATTTACGTCTTAAGGTGACGGTATGCTATCTACCCGACAATGTTTACACATTGTTATAGGCTTAATACTTCAAACTTTACAGTTAGAATTGTATTAAACGATGACACACAACCTTGTTATTTAAATTACTGAAATTTAGCATTTAATATGCTTAATTATTTATAAAATCAGATTACGAAATGAATTATATTTTGCATTACTTTTTTATTGCTTATGTTGACAAACGAGAAAGCAGCACACCTGATGGTAAGTATCACTGCCGCCCATAGACCTTTGCAATACCAAGGGTATAGCTAGGCTGCCCACTAATGAAAAAATCAACCAGAAAGTTGAGTTGCCAACTCTCTCACTCACCGAACGAAGCGCAATAGCACATTGCCATTACTCAAACGTTGATTATCTGCGAGAGTGTGGCACTACCCCGGTTGGACCGGCCCGCGGCTGTAGACAGAGAACTGTCAACAATGTGCCGTCTTTAAATTTTAAACTTTTAGTTCCAAATTTTTTTTAATTTTTTTTTAATTTCAAAAATTAATGTCTTTGCAAGAAAAGGAAGGCTTTCCGTGTGGTGACGGAGTAAGAATACAATTCACCACCCCCTATCTTACCCGTGGATGATCGTACGAGACGACTAAGAGATATAAAACGCATCTAATATCTATGTGAGAGAAGGAAAACTCGAAACAAAACCCTATACCAACACGTCTGACCAGCGTGGTATAGTAGGTCAATTACTCTCCCATTATGGAGGAGGCTCGAGCCCAACAGTGGGACATATATGAGCTGTGATGATGATGAGATGTTGAAGAAAAGGAAAATTCCATATTTAATCGTATACCAAGCCATCTGATCATCGTGGTATATTACTTTAAGTTACCTCTCAATAGATATGAAGAAAGTCAGTGTCAAATAGAGATTTATGAACACAATTATAATTTTAATTTAATCATTATGGTCCACTACTGGGGTTGGAACTCTTACAGAATATGAGGGAAGTGGATCTCATTTACTACACTAGTGAGACAGTTTACTACAATGTTTTATTTTAAGTTTTTCTTCTCTTTTAATATGTTGTTGTTTTTTTCTTTGTGTTCAAGCGCCTATCTAAATTGCGTTCATATACATTATTCATGTTGTGCATTAAACATTATTAAGGCGTATTTGTAGGGTAGACAAAACTTTTTAATAAAAAATTATAACGCTGCTACATGTAATAAGTTCTCATAATTTAAATATACGAAATGAGCAAAAATAACAGAGTTTCACTAAAGAAATATCATAATTATGCCTAAACACTTTGTATTTTTTTAAATTTTAATCAAAACACTACCCTGCAATAAAGAAATGATTCTTATATTGCTTTACAAACATATAGTTAACGCGGACAAATTACTCCGAGACTCAGAATAATACGTTGTAGATTGCATAAACTATATCCTGCGTACGAATCGAACCTTATACTGGCATTGATGTTGCTGAAGTAAATGGAGAATGATGATGAGAGAACATTTAAGTAGTTGGATGCCTAATAAAAATTATTATAGTACGCACTAGATATGAATATAATTATTGGCTATGTAAATTTTAATAGGCGTTTCTGTTTCATGTTTAAAGAAACAAATAAAAAAATAAAAAATCGGAGTCGATGTCAGAGTGGCAAATCAATAGTTTGTTATTATGTTTTTGGTTTTATTCCCGCAGTGCACAGATTTTTTTTGAAATTATATTTATTATAATATTCAGTCTTACGCCGCTTACTGCCTGTCGTGAACCTCATCATGACGCAACCATTCATTGCATGATTTTGCCATGAAAGCCACTTATAGCAAGGGGGTTAACGATAGCAGAAACGTTTTATATTTTACCCATGAGAGCTCTGCTCCCGAATGTTCTGTGATGCCTCATCCGATTTTTCCACAGACAAGTAAGTGATGGCGATGCTTTGTATTTAAATCTGTCATTACAGTATGAGAAATTACATTAATATTTTTTTACAGAAAATGAGTTGATATGTTTTATTCTGATGAATTCTATATGAATTTCTGTAAAAATATCAATAGTTAATTAATTTTAATATTAATAGTGATGATTTAATTAAAGAAATGTGAATGACGTGGAGGTCCCAATTTTGTATGTGAACAACAGGTTTTATAACTCAAATAAGAATATAAATGGTAATGGGAAATTCAATTCTAACTGACACAGTTCCATAGTTTTAAAACTAAGTTATTATACTTGAAGTTCAGGGGTAAGTTCTAATGGTATTGATTAGTGTTGACCAAATGCAAGACTCTTGGGATTCTCGCAAGTCTTGCAACTCTCGCTGTTAGAATAACACAGAGAAAAATCCACATTGAAATGAAAATCCAACTAAATGAATGACATTCCATTCATCTAGTGGCACTAATTGTACAACTATCAATAATTAGGTACATACCACTTAAACGGAGTGGGGCTATAATAACACCTATCTATCATGAGACTGTTTAAAATAACATCAAATTATTACCCCGTGTACTGGTATGAAGAATACAAAATGTTGAATCATTCCTTTGTCAAAGTAATCGTAAAATGCTGTCTAAGGGAGCACTGCAAAACTCTTGCAGCAAGTCTTGGTCTTGCATTAGGCAACACTAGTGGTGTGTTTTTATTTTTGATAGAATTTCTGAGTTTTGGCGCGAATATGGAAATGTCATGTCACGCTCTTGTATTATATTCATTTCTTTAGTGTTTTGTAGTGTTATATTGAATAATTTTACTGGTATTTTATGGAATATGATACAGTTAAAGTGCTGAAGTGTAGTGAATATGGTATAATAGTGGCTTTCGTGTATTTTCGTGTTCACTCAAAATTTCCAACGAAACTATGAATTTGGTTATCAGCGCCAAATTGATAGTAACGACTTGACTTACTGACGCACAGTGACTATCAAGGACTAATTACAATTTGAAGAAATGGTAAACAATAATACGGAAGACAAGGCACGAAGTGTCTAAACTATGAAGACTTGGCTTAAAGATCTAAGTAACCAAGCCATAAATTCCAAAAAAAAAAGAATTTCTGGTTATTGAGTGTCAAACCCTATAAACAAGCGGAGACAACGTTAAATAATTTTAAACAAATGTAATATGCACTCACTGATATGCAAATTCATATAAGAATTTAAAAGTCACCATTATCTTGCTCTTATCCCAATAACTTGGGATCGATGCAATATTTAGTCTTCTTTGATCGTAGAGATTGCAAAAGTTATTGGTCAAACTTTTATGACAGGTCGCCAGTCTGACGTCAATTTTCCTTGGAGAATGAATGTAATTGTTGACCAAACGTCATCAGATGGAGTTTGCCTAGGTCGATATAAAGCTCTTAGTTGTCTTTTACGATATCCACGAGCAAAGTAAGAGTTGGCAGTATTCTTAGCCGTTACCAACAAGAATTTAAAAGTATAATCTATAAAACTTTAATAAGGCGTGCTGTATTGTACTGGTCAAAATGTGGACTACAAAAGCATCAGAGATGACAGAATGTAGCCCAAATACGAATGTTGCGATGAATATGCGGCGTAATGAGAATGAATAAAATAAAGAATGAACGTATTGGAGAAACTTTGAAATTCAGGTCAGTCAAGGTAAAGAAGAACTTGACTTGGTATGGACACATGTCCATGATGTTTAAAAATAATATTATGATGAAAAAATTAAGTATGTTCACAGCTTTAGGGTCAAAGAAATACCAAAGAAAAGAAAAGATGCATGGAATGCGATATGGATAGAAAGTAAGTGAATGCAGAGATGACAAATGATAGGCTTATATGGTATATTGCATCGACCACAAGAAATGGGGATAAAGGTAGAATAATAATATTATTTGCACCCATTGTCAATTCAATATAATATTTTTCTCTCTACTGCATATATCGTAAGAGACTTTTAATCAAACCACATCTATGCAAGAGATGAAATAATCGGAATAAATCATAAGCTTGGCCAATACCTAATATACTAATATGTCTCCCTAAAGGAGGCTCTTGCTTAATAACAGAATGTATATAGCTTCAGAATAGTCATATTTTGTTGCAGTAACATCTTACCTACATATATCAATGTTGAAGTATTCCACAAGGATTAAAATTGGAACCGCTCCTTAAAAACTTTATTAACCAATGTACTGTTCAAATTCTTTATATTAAGCTCTAAAAAAATAAGTAATATATTGAACAATTTACACTTCCAAGGTCAAGACGTGATCTATGATCTGCAATAAAATACTAATGAATAAGTAATGATAAAAACAGTTAAGAATATTTTACTTAATCTTTACAATTCGTTCTTGGAATTAAAATGCGTCATGTATGTACGCATTTTGTTTTTACATCGCATAATATTTGATATTAGCATTCAATGGTGTTATAATTTAAAATCTATATTGATGAAGCGATAATTGTTTAGAAGTAGAATAACTTGAAACTATATTTAATAACCCCCATATATTTAAAAATAAAAAGATCAACAAACCTAATAGAAATGCCGTTAAAATAAATTAAAGAAATGAAATAGAAAAAAGAAAGAAAGTTATAGTTATTCATCATCATCAGTTCATATATATCCTAGAGTTAGGCTCGAGACTCCTTTGCAATAGGAGGGAAATTGACCTTCTATACCACGCTAGTCAGACGGGTTGGTATATGGTTTTATTTTGAGTTTCCCTTCTCTTGTATAGATATTATATGCATATTATATCCCTTACTTGTCTTTTACAATATCCAAGGGTAAGAAATGGGGTGGTGAATTGTATTCTTATTCCGTCATCACACGTATTTATTCATGCTTAGATTAAATTTATATACAGTAAGATTTATATACAGTAAGATGGAAATAAACCAGATCGGTCATGTACTGAAGGAAGGTGGCGTCAAGAGTCTCCAAATCCGGCGAGCGTGTATGAAGAGAATTATGAATGTTGAGGAAGCGAGTGAAGTGTGCAAGGATAGAGTTCTCTGGCACTCTGTCTTCTCTGCCTACCCTGCAAGGGATATGGCGTTACCGGTGGCCCGCTCGCACAGCGAAGAAGAGGTGCTTGCAGGGTGGGTCAATGGGGTTGCGCGCCGCCTCTTCCGTCACCCCGGACCGATTTGGCGTGGTGCGACGTCCAAAAAAATAATTTGCCCACGGCAAAAAAATAATAATAGGGATATGGCGTGATGATATGTATGTATGTAAGATGGAAATGTAATGAGAGAGGATGAAAGAATACAAATAAAAATAATGTTGTGAGGAAAGTTGAAGATAATATGAATGTTGAAGACTATAGGTGTAAAAGGAGACCAAAGAAAAGATGGAAGGACATCATGAACAATGACATGGATAGACAGGGAATGACTACAAAAATGACGTTTGATAGAGTTGTATGGAAGAAGAGGATATATTGCGTAGTAAGATGATGATGAAGGTTTTTGAAGTGTGATGTCGGCTTCGAATACTACTAATCATTGTAATGTTCATCGTAAAAGAGGACTAAGAGTTTCACATCGACCTAGATCAACTCTTGGGGTGTCGGGGATTGAATGTCAAATTGTGACTCGCATTCTTGCATTTATATAAGACCACATCCACAAATTGTTGATCAGATTCGGAATGTAATTTTTCTGGGTGTAATACAAGAATTATTACCTGAAGGCAGTTAAAATTGTGCTAAATGATGATACGACCCAATAATCTAAATTACTGATTAGTTTTGCATTTGACACGCCTTTTTTAGGATATGGTTCGATCATACCCCGCTCAAATTACTCAGGGCGGAAAGGACGGTGTGCAATCCCATAACGTGCACGTTCCTCTTCATCAGAATATGGATGGGCCATCTGTATAAAGTCTTCGTCTTCAGTGCAAGCATTTAAAGTGCTAGGGTATTTATAAAAAATGAGTAAAATTTTCGAGCGTGACAATTATTTTGCGCTCTTAATAATAAGTTATTGCTAAACGACCCATCATCCTGTTCTAATCGCAATTCTTGTGGTAGACGCAATATGTACTTATTTTTGTTCGTACATATTGCAAATATCCCTTTTGACTAGATGGCATCAGATGGAGTTGTTCCATATCAATATAAAATACTTAGGTAAACACACAGGACTCATAAACGTTACTTATAAATAGAAAATCAAGTTCTAAATTGTTAAAAGCAACTAAAACCTAATTTGTTAGCGACTACATGCCCCGCCTATTAAATTTGATAATAATAATTATTATTGTATAAATATGTGTATACTATTGCATCATTAGGTCATTTCGTACACAATGAATAAGCCGAACATTTGAGATAAAGCAGATATTATTTAAATAGGTTATAACATTGCTGATAACGAAAATAACATAGTCGTATGATTCGATGTTTTTGCAAATAATTGTCAACAGTCTGCCCTAATAATACGCTAAGTGGGGTCTGCACAATATGTTTTTATCTTCCATTGGCTTCTTTCAGCCGTTATCTGCAATTAGTTCTTTAATATCAATATCCCAATTTACAAAATCCATTCATCCTTTTGTTTCAACTAAGATTTTGACGATTACTTTTTTTTATTATTTTTTTGAAGATAAGGTAAGTAAAGGTGTCGCGGAACATGCAATTAAGTACACAAATTACATCCAGACAATTATTTGTGGATATCACAATAATTGTTCTAATTGAAGATTGAATATTTGGCACAAGATCAGTATTGAGATCCCTCCATTATCTGTTCAGTGTTCTTTTTGCGTTTAATTCTTCATACATTAATACCAATACAATCTCACTTTTATAATATTCTCTTCTTTATAAATCAAAGTTATAAAGTATTTTTATCAAGTTTTCCTTCTCTTGCATCTCTGTTATCTACATACGAAATTCCTTACTTGACTTTTACGATAAGGGGTCATTCATAAATTATGTACGGTATTTTTTTTGGGGCTTTGTTGATTGAATATTATAACTTCTTACTATAGGCAGGGACGGGTAGTGAACTTGACATTACGTAAGATATTAAATTGAAAATTTCGGTCAAAACTGTGATAAATTAATAAGACTAATGCTATTGCAGTGAGTTAATGATACTTGTAGTAAAAAGATTGTAATAAAATATATTATCAGATTAAACGGAGTTATATTTGATCAATAGTGCCATTCCTTACAAAAAAATCTTATTAAGGGCCAAGGGGTGGGGTGGTTTGTAGTTGCAATCTTATGATATCTTACGGTAGAGGGGAGGGGGCCAAATCATTCTTCAAAATCCCTTACGTAATTTACCCTAACTACTTGTAAGAGTATGGTTAAATGTAATGTTCTTCGGTCACCACGCGAAAATGATTGGAGTAAATAGCTAGAAGCCAGTTTAACCCAAGGTCGCCGTCATTCAGATGGTTCTTAGGTAGAGTATAAAAAGCTGTGTTAAGAATTCAATGAAACTCAATGCGATTATATTTATAATCTAGTCGCAATTTTTATTCGAGCGTAATATTAGTAAATTCGTCGTCCATAGATCGCCTTTGTAAGAGAAGAAAAACTCGAAACAAAACCCTGTACAAACACACCTGACCAGTGTGGTATAGTACGGGCGCCTGGAACGGGGAATTAGTCCGTCACCCGCCGAGAGGCTGACCGTGCGAGAAAGGACCGACGTCCTCCCCTTGGGGGACGTCAGTCGCTCAAGGAGAGGGTACCCCTCAGGGGTATTGTCGGGCTGGCCACTGACGACAAGTTCACGCTACTCCGGTGGCCGGTCCAACGACGAAGGCGAGGTTCACGGGTAGGTCACGGGTGTGCGTGCTTACGCCCCTCTGTCGCCCCGGGCAGAGTGGTGCGAAGAGTACGCCGACCGTAGCCCTCCCAAAAAAAAATGAAAGTGTGGTATAGTAGTTCAATTTGCCTCCCATTATGGAGGAGGCTCGAGCCCACCAGTGGGACATATATGAGCTGAGATGATGATAGATCGCCTTGCACTAAGGTACTCATTCTTGAGTGCCATAGTGTAAGACGATCTATTAAAAAAAAAATCTTTACATAATGGAAATAATATTTACATATATATACGAGCATTACACCAATATATTATATTCATGTCCTGTCTCATAATAATTATACTGTGTATTTATTTGGTTTGTTATGAACAAAGTTCATCTTCACTATTAGGTCACATGACGAATGTTTGACGCTGTCTCTCTATCAATATTGATACCAAATAATACGCCCACAATTATATTTTAAACATTTAAACTGAACATTTCCTCGTTTGTTTTCGGCTTATCGTAAAATACTTATGATTCAATATAAATTAAATATGTTTTTAAGCATACCGTATCACAAGTACTTTTCATCATCACACGGCATTATTTAACTTTTAACAGTCCCTTGTTAGACGTAGTCCTGCCTTAGTCGTAGATTGTGAAGGAAAGAAAGAAAAAAATATTTTGCTCTCGTTAAAACCTAATATAAAATAAACATAACTAAAGAAAATAAAAATTTACATAAAATAATATTGACGAGAAACAAGAAAGGCTAAGGTTAGTACTGTAATCGCCGCCGGGCGGGCCACCGAAGACAAAGATTGGGTACCGGTGGCCCACTCGCACGGCGAAGAGAGGTGTTTGCAGGATGGGTCTATGTGCTTGCGCGCCGCCTCTTCCGTCGCCCCGGACTGATTTGACGGGGCGCGACCACCTCCATAGTCCACCGCAAAAAAAGTACTGTTATCGCCACGCTTGGTAGGCTGATTAGCGATCGTGTTAAGGTGTTATACGTTTGCCAGGAAATAGCTATGGCCTACACTCTTGGTAAGATCTTTAGTCGACATCTACAACGCCCGCGGGCAAGTGCGAGATGGCGACGATTGTATTCTAGGTCCGTCGCCACGCCAGTATTATCTACTTGTAATATATTTACAAAAAGTAGGTAAATAAATATGAGTAATCTATATAAGCGAAATGCTACTCACTAATTGAATCATCACGAAATAGACACCATATGTCTGATTTATTTAAAATTTTACCTATATAAGTACTTTATTCGCAACATAAACGCGTACTAAGAATAGATTTTAAGAAAATCTTATACAAAATACTTTTTATCTCAGTTCATATATGTCCCACTGTTGCGTTCGAGCCTCCTACGTTAGGGGAGGGTAATTGACCTATTATACCACGCTGGTCAGACGTGTTGGTATAGGGTTTTGTTTAGAGTTTTCTTTCTCTTGCATAGATGTTATATGCATTTTATGTTTCTTAGAAAAAGATGTTTATTTTTTTTTTATTAATAGACAATATTTCGCATTTTGGAAATAATCCTTGTGTTGAGGCGGATTTTACAAACATGTAATTAATCGACGTTGCGATTACTTTGCACGAAGTATTGTCCTGTGTGGGAATATAATTCGGGGTGCTTAGCATGGTAAGTCAGTATGGTAGGTCAATTTACCTCCTATTGTGGTGGCCTCAAGTAAACTCTGGGACATATATGAGCTGAGATGGTGATGATGGATGAAAATTCATCCTCTTCTTATTTTTAGTTCATCTTCGTTCCTCTGTTGATTTATATCGACATAGGCCAATCCCATTTGGTCAACAATTACATTCTCAAGGTGGGTTAACGTCAAGCTGACAGCCATAAAATAACTAACAATAACTTTTCAATATGTAGGATGGAAGAGTGGTGGTACATATTGCATCGATCCCAAGTAATTACGATTGCGCCTGATGACACTCTTTTTTTTTGCGATGGGCTATGGACGTGGTCGCGCCCCTCCAAATCGGTCCGGGGCGATGGAAGAAGCGGCGCGAAAACCCATAGACCCACCCTGCAAACACCTCTCTTCGCCGTGCGAGCGGGCCACCGGTACACGATCTTTGTCTTCGGTGACCCGCCCGGCGGTTTACCCTCGCGGGTTCCTCTCGCCTTCATGCGGTGGCCTCACGTCGGGTGACCGGACTATTCCTCGGTCCGATCACCCGAAGCCTCGGTTAGGGCGGCATCAGGCGCAGATATTCACGCCTGCGCCGCCCATGACGTCGGCGGCGGATCGAGTCCGCTTGGAGGGAATCCTCCCGGGCTCGCTCCGCCGCCTCCTACTGCGAGATGACAGCCTCGCAGAAGACGGCAATCGCGTCCCAGTTCCTGACGCTGTCGACCATCGCTTTCACGATAGCCGGCAGCGTCAGGTCGGCACTAATTACAGTGACAAGGTCACGGCACTGCCCGTACCAGTTGGTACATACCTCGAGCGTATGTTGCGCCGTGTCCTCGTCACTACTGCACTGGTGGCAGGGCGGAGTCGACTCCCTCGAAACTAATTACGATAAGAGTAAGATAATTGTGATGACAAACGTGATAAATTCCCTTCCATCCTTCCATCAGTCCATAAACGTCCATTGTTGGACATAGGCTTCCCCACGAGAATGCCATTTAAAACGGTCCTGTACCACCTGCATCCAGTGGTTTCCTGCGACCTTGATAATGTCGTCAGTCCACCTAGTATCGTCCTACGTTGCGTCGTCCGATTCGTGGTCGCCACTCGAGAACCTTTCTTCCCCAGCGGTTGTCGGTTCTTCGAGCGATGTGGCCTGCCCATTGCCACTTTAACGTGCTAATTCTTCGTGCTATGTCAGTTACACCCGTTCTTCTCTCTTCCCTTAAAAAGGTTTTATTACATACATACATATCATCACGCCATATATATTCCTTGTAAGGTAGGCAGAGAGAACAGAGTGCCAGAGAACTCTATCCTTGCATACTTCACTCGCTTCCTCAACATTCATAATTCTCTTCATACACTCTCGCCGGTTTCGAAGACTCTTGACTACACCTTCCTTCAGTACTAGACCAGATTGGTCTAGGTAGGTGAGTCTCGGTCTACCCCGGTACCTACATCCTTGTTTTACTACAAATAATATTATGTACTATTCTCGTGAACATCAGACAGAAATAATTGTTATGCTTAAAATATTCGCAAGATCTTTAGAGCTACATAGTTTAAATAACGTCATTGTAATATCTTCCTTGAAAGGTAGCCTAAATTTGTTTTACATTAGCATAATGTGTGTTGTACTCGATCTGTGTACGGTATGTAGTTCAGTGCATTGATAGATTTATTGGTGGCGTCTAAATACACGTCGGGCTTGTCACGTGAACGTATCTCGAGCGATCGCACTTTCACTTCCGCGAAATGGAATATAATTAAATCTTATACGTAATGTTTATAGATTTCACAAAACTTATTCGCAAAGTAACCTTAAAAAAAAATTAAAAAAAAATATTTATGAAAAAAAAAACAAGTTGAATGGTGAAACTAAACGCGTGTAGCCAGAGAGAGGATGTTGGAGATTCAAAAGAAATGTTCAAAATAAAAAATGATTACACATATGGGCCAATGGTTAAGATACCGTACCAGGTGTTCTGCCTTCGATTTCCACGCAGCACAACTCTTGTAGCACGCTGAAGTGGCAATGAAGAACCGACAACCACTGGAGAACAAGGTTCTAGAGTGGCGACCACGTACCGGACGATAGACACTGTAGGACGCTCCAAGATAGACAGATGACCTGTTGAAGGTTGCTGGGCGTCGTTGGAAGCAAGCGGCACAAAACCACACTCCATGGCATAACATGAGGGAGTACGTCCAGCGGTAGATGGCGATAGGCTAGAATGATGATGATGATGACAATCTTTTGTGCGATCCACAAATTGTTGTCTGTCTGTGTGTAATTTGTGTATGTTTTATTATATTTGTAAAGTCCTTCGCCAAAAAAAAATTCCTTCGTGCAAAAAACCCTGTTTTCTTAAAAAAAATATTTCTCATTGATAATAATAGTTTGACAATGTGGTGTGGTGACGGAGTAAAAATATAATTCACCACCCCCTATCTTACCCGTGGGTGATCGTAAGAGGTTGTCTTTTAAAGATATAAAACGCATATAACATCAATTCGAGAGAATAAAATCTCATAACAAAACCTTATACCAACACGTCTGACCAGCGTGGTATAGTAGGTCAATTGCCTTCGCGTTGTGGAGGAGGCTCGAGCCCAACAGTGGGACATGTATGAGCTGAGATGAAGATGAATAGTTTGACAATCTTCTTTTATTTTTCAGATATAAATTTTGAATAAAAATTAGATGTTATTTTATGCATACTTTTATTGTTTTTATCTTCTTGAACCCATCCTCTAATATTAAAACTTGGCTACGTCTGTGACTAATAATAAAGCTCACACGACTACCTTTTTTCTTTAAGGGATTGGCTATAGGATAGTCACACTTCATCCAGTCCGATAGGGACGTCAGAAGGTACGGCGCACGTCCTCATAAGCTGCCGTACACGTACGACTCTATTTCATGCGCACAGTGTTTGATGGGACCAAAAAAAAATCCCTCTAGAGCTAGAATCCATAAAAATAGTTTTATTTCAAATACTAAAAATAAATTGATTAACCTTTTGCGTCAACCCTATATATAATTGACCATATAATTTGACCTTAGAATAGAATGGTCAATTTCTCCCAAAGGCTGCGGAAGTGGAATTTGGTTTTTCTATTATTGATAATCCTTTTTAAGAGCTATCTTCCTGTGCTAGTCACAAGTTCCACTTTTGAGTATTTAAGGAGAAAAAAAAAATTACGAAAATCTGAAAACAATTAATAACTAAATATCCAGAAGTGATTTTACAAAAATAAATATAGAAAAAATATGCGCCTATGGGTGTTCTATCAGACTATATTTATTTAAAATTTTAGATGATGAAGATAGTTATAATTTTAGAATTAATTTTATTTTTTTAAAGTTAAAGGTCACGTAAAGTTAAATATTTTTTATAAAAAAAAGTATTTGAATTTGATACGTGGGTGTTTTACTTGTGCATTTTAAATGCATACCTTGATCGTTTAAAGCTATAAACAGCAAAGGGAAATTTTTTGGGTCCCATCAAACACTGTGGTGCGAGTGAACCACCGGAAACCGATGTTTGTCATCGGTGATTCGCTCAGTGAACCCACCGCTAGGCATACGTTACAAAAGGTAACCACTTTCTGTAACGTATGACTACCCAGTGGGTTTTTTTTTAACTGTGTTTAACGGCTTTGATAACTTGACTAGGACTATGGTTGGGCGCTTTCAACCCGGAACTGTAATACAGTGCTTTTACTAACAGATTTGCTTTTATTAAAAGGATGGAGATTTACCGTTGCCTCACTGGGATAAAATAGTTTTGAATAATTTTTCGTGTAGCGGAAGCGGAAGTATTTTTTTTTTGTTAAATTTTTCTTTGTCATCCGCGTGGTGACGGAGTAAGAATATAATTCCCCATCCCCCTTATCTTACCCGTGGGTGATCGTAAGAGAAGACTAAGGGATATACGCATATAATATCTATGTAAAAGAAGGAAAATTCGAAAAAAGAGCCCTATACCTACACATCGGACCAGCGTGGTATATTAGGCCAATTTACCTACCATTATGGAGGAGGCTCGAGCCCAACAGTGGGATATATGTGAACTGAGATGACGATGATGATGCTTTGTACAAGGTGTGTCTAATTAAAAATTAAAAATAAAACAAAGGACCTTTGATTATAGTTTCTAAATAAAGACGCAATTTTACATTAATAAAAAGCTATTTTCTTCGTAAATGTCTATTAGGTAATACATTTCTTATCATGTTATATGATATGATAAATTTAAATGTTAAAGAAAATTAAGACGAGATACATATATTGGTTCAGTAGTAGAGTTAAATGTTAAGTTTTAATTTGTTTAAGATAAAATACTTTCTGTCGTAAACATAACTCAATCTAAGGAGCATTTAAAAAAAATGGTAGAATAATATCTTTGACAGATATTAATGAAGCCATTTGAATCAATAGTGCTTAAAGTGAAACTAAAATTAATCAGCATGTTTTTACATCGACTAAACTGTTTTGTAATAATTTAGCGTTTCTCGTAAATTCCACGTAATTATAGTACATTACTGCAGCGGTCAGCAAAAGAGGCATTGATGGTCGAACGTGTAAATGTGGGCACACATACGTAAGTCCATCAATTTCTATTTGTGGCCAAGGCTTGTATAGTACTTTTCTCAAATAATGTGCGGAAATTAAAACTAAGTAGTACTAAGTAGAACTGTATACATGACGAACAACGAACAACATTTTCCACGTGCTGAAGGGTTCATTTGTTTTCTTTTCATTACCAAACAAGTTTATTTTTCAAGCCAGTTCGAAATTTAAATAAAACTCTGATAAGTTACCTATTTGATTGGCATATTTTGAAGTAACAAATCGTTTCATTTTTAAAATTCACGATAGATATGAATTCACATATATATTTATTTTGCCGCTAAAACACGACAGATATGGATTTTCATACATTTTTTACCGGCCGCTGCTCGCATGTATTTGGTCAGTACAGCAATATCGATTTATCTCGAAGAAGGTTGTTAAAATAATGCTCAAATTTCCAAGCATGTTTGAGAAAAATAATTTAGTTGCTATAGGTAGTTACGCATATAATTGCTTTAGTAAATCTTTTTTTTTTTTAATTATATTCCTTTCGCGAGTAATACACATTTCACATAAAACTATTTTTACGAATTTTAACGCGTTTGTTTTTCTCGTCGTTTCGAATAGGTTCTTTATTCGAACAATGAAATATCATTAGATAGGTATATAGTTGTCTGAATTTTTAATCAAAAGTAAATTGATGCATCTTTTTTATTTTATTTTCGATTAACTATTAAGTTGACAGTAGGCATGTGTTTGTTCTAAATAATTTAGCCAATACAAATGTTGTGTAGCTGGGTCTAGAGAACATGTGGTTGTAGATTTATATAAGAGCGATATTCCACCATAATTGGTTACACTATAAAGCCGACCCTATACTAATGAGAATAAATAATAAAAGTTAGAAGGAAGATGACTTGTTTGATTATAATTACTGGGAGTAAGTGGAATGAAATGAAATAATAGGATCACGCTGTTGACGTTTTTCTGCCTGTGGCCACGGGTCGATAAGCCCGAAGTACAAAACTCTCGCAGAAAATCGACGCCTGAGCAGTAACCATGTGCAACAGCACTGAGTTCGGTGAGCGAGAGAGCCGAAAGACCCACTTTCTGGGTGGGTTTTGGATTTTATTGGTAGGCAGCGGCCTACCTTTACCCCTGATATTGCAAAGGTGTGCGGCAGTAACACTTACCATCAGGTGTGCTGCTTGCTCGTTTGCCACCATAGACAATAAAAAAAAAAATATTCTAGTGAATCATTCAAGATACGTAATATTAATTCATTCACAAATATATTTAAATAACAATACGGTAAATACATTCGTGGAATTACCGGCTGATAAAAACGATGCTGGAATTTCAATTAACTTTAAGGAAAATTGCAATATTCCTTAAATTACATAAGCCACGTTCCTGTTTAATAAATATATTAAAACTTATTATAGTATTATTTTATATTTTAGATGATGACGTGATGCCGTTTGGTCAATAATTACATTCCCAAGGAGGGTTGACGTCAGGCAGGTGGTTGGTCATAAAACTATTGCCAATAACTTTTATAATATGTACGAATACATATTAGAGTCGCCAAGTAATTAGGATAAGAGCAGAAGAATGATGATGGTATCAAAAAGTTTCAATTCTTCATATGTTTCAGACACGTACTCGTAGGTATACGATATGTCCAACGACGAAGGCGAGGTGTCACGGGTGGGTTACGGGTGTGCGTACTTACGCCCCTCTGTCACCCCGGATGGAGTGATGCGAGGATTGCACCGACCGTAACCCACCCAAAAAAAAAGGTATACGATATGTAGATAACTTCTTTTCTTGTCTTTCACGATACTCACAGGCAAGGACAGGAATGGAAAATTGTATTCTTACTCCATCACCACACGTAAGAAAAATCTTTAAAATCATCATCATTACAGCTTGTACAATATCCCATTGCTAGGCACGACCCTCCTCCATAATAGAAGGAAAAATAACCTTAATATTACACGCTGGTCAGACGTATTGATATAAAATTTTATATATAGATTTTTTTTCAATTATGTTCACGCAATACATATCTCCACGGAGGATGAGAGCTGTAGCGGTCGAGCTGGGCATAAGAAATAAAAAAGGAAAAATCGCTCTAAAAATCTGACACAATTGGCAGTATTCGTTTTCGCTTCATACAACAATATTATCTTCATAAATTATACTATATTATTGGACTTTTGACGGAAACTTGAAAACGTCATGTAGTGAGTATTATATTCCATATCTTAGTGTTTTAATGTGATATATTAGATAATATTGATGGCATTTTATGTAATGTGATGCGGCGGAACTACTGGGATGTAGTGAATGACATATAAATTACAACGTTTTCGTTTTCCATCAAAATTCCCACAAGATACCATTAACAGTGTGGCCATAGCACTGTTGGTGGCGACAATTCGACTTAGACAATGACTAACCTGAAAGACTAAAAACGTGAAGATATTTATAACTTGACACTGGCACCAATAGCTCGTATAAGTAGCTGATTGTCAATATATAAGAAGAAGAAGAAGAATTATAAATTATCGTAATAATAAATACGTTATATATAGATCTCTAACATTATTCGCTAACATCTGAACCCAGCAAACACTGATCCAGCTAGAGAGAAAGAAAGAAATACAGCTGAATACCGAACATGTTGCATTGTTATATTTTCTTTTCATTTTTATGGTTCCGTACCTCGTTTTTTAAAGACATACGAGTCTGTACTAACGAAATGTATATACCGGGTGTAACAGGGAATGGAACAGATGGTCAGATGGGTGGTAGGTAAGGATGGTAGGAACCCATAACAAAAATTTGAAGGGAAAATGTCAAAGGTCATTGACTCATCAGCTGTCTGTAAAGGCGACGTTTGTCATGCTGTAGGAAACGTAATCATTGATTTATTTAAGTTCTAATGAATATTTAAGAAAGTATGAGTATGTAGCAGATTATTTATCATTTACTTAGTTTCAAAGAAAAAACGATAACAAAATTGAAAATTTTAAATGCTTCTAATTTATTAACGAATCGACATTTTCCCTTCAAATTTTGGTTATGGGTTCCTGCCATCATTATATTTTACAAATATATAATTAACGCAGAAAAATTATACCTAGACTCAGAACAACACTTTGTGGATCATTATTGTCCTGCGTGGGAATCGAATCCACGATACTGGCACAATAGGTCAGTATCTTAACCGCTATGCCATCTGTGGAGTGGAGACGTCGTCATCATGTTATATACATATCTTAGTTATTTTGTACGACACCCATAGTCAACACAGAGAATGATGAATTGTATTCTTATTCCGTCACGAAACCAATGATAAAGATTGATTATAATGGATACTTTGAAAATACAAATTATTCTTGTCATATAAAATTCGTGTTTGTTATTTAATTGGCGAATGACGCAATATTACTGAGATACGATAACGCAAATATACAAACAGATAATATCGTCACGTTTATTGTAAACATATGAGATAGTGCGCACGCGCCGTATACTTGTACAGCTGTTACACTAGACGAGTCAATATATATTTGTCTATTGAAAATTTCAATATTTTAACACGACTGTATTTAATTCTTTATTGGAGTATACTCCTTAAGAATCGATTTTCATATAAGGCGCCCGGTATGAGAAAAATTTGAGGAGTAAAATCTAGTGATCGAATCGTTACGTTTTTGGTGCGCAACCTATTCTGCGCACCTTTCACTTTCTGACGTGAGATAATACTTTACTGAACAGTTTTAATAAATGCAAAATATATATATATTATTTTTAGTCAAATGAGCTTTTTTTTTTTTTTTTTTTTTTTTTTTTTTTTTTTTTGCGCCTGTTTTGATAATCGTACTTAAGGAGTAAACTCCAGTCGTGCATCGGAGCTGACACACACACTTTTTTTTATATTGCCTATGGTGGCAAACGATCAAGCAGCACACCTGATGGTAAGTGTTACTGCCACTCGTAAGGCTTTGCGATACAAATGGTACAGCTAGGCCAGTGCCTACAAATCCATCTAGAAAGTTGGGCTTTCGGCTTTCTCGTTCACCGAATGAAGCGTAATAGCGCAATGCCAGTTCAGACGTCGATTTTCTGAGAATAATTCAAAAACTACTGCTCAGATATTGATCAAATTTAAATGATATGTACAAGGAAAATACCTGATTTCAAATAAAAAATCATCAATATCGCATTATCTGAAAAAAGTTCCGAGGTTAACGCACATAAAAAAAAATGCAGACGTGCGAACCTCCTTTTCTTTTTGAAGTTGGTTAAAAAGAGATAATTACTTTTTTTTTTAGAAATTAAGACAGTAAATACAAAAAACTATCCATGTGGTGACTGAGTAAGAATATAATTCACCACCCCCTATTTTGCACGTGGGTGATCGTAAGAGACGACTAAGGAATATAAAACGCAGTAACATCTATGCAAGAGAAGGAATACTCGAAACAAAACCCTATACCAACACGTCTGACCAGTGCAGTATAATATAGTAGGTCAATTTCCCTCCCGTTACGGGAGAAGGAGGAGGAGGTTCGAGCCCAACAGTGGGATATGTATGGGCTGTGATGATGATGAAATACAAAAATATCCAGGGAATATATATGATTGTACCGTTGAGGCTTTTACAAATATGCAACCTATATAAAACTGAACTGTGCGTGAATCGAACCAATAGATATTCAAACCACTACTCTTTCTATGTAGAATTGTTCTTAAAGTTCTTGTCTAAATTGACTCTCATATTAATATCAAATATAAACGCCAATTCATTCCTTTAATTAACGAATGACGCAATTTTCCGAAGAAAAACAAAACAAACAGATAAAGTCGTCATATAATATACAAATACGACAGTGCGCACGTGTCGTAATTGATCAATTATCGTACACTATGATACAATGTTGTCGTATAATATTGATTTAATGATAATAATAATAATTTAGTTTATATGGGACTAGCAAACTCAGCTCGTTGGTTTGTTTGTAGAAGGCGCAGTATATCACAGCGCAGTTACATCAATAGAGATAGCACATAAATCTTCTCCGTGAAAACTATAATAAGAAAACTCAAAATAAACAAGAGATTTTCACCAACAACAATATGAAGATTAACGTAGAGAAGAATCCCTTCTTCTCTACGTTAATATTGACAGAGAGACAAAAACATCAAAGGGCAACTTTTCAATTTTTAACCTTTTCATCTAAATGTAATAACGCCACTTCAAGAACAAAATTGAATTATACAGGTTGCCGATTTAATTAGTAGAATCCTTGAAGGAACTATCAGACCATGATACACTATCCAAATCAGTAAAAAAAAAAATAGTACCTAATTTTTGATTAAATTGCCCTAATGATAAGCGGTCAATACACTTGTACTATAAAAGTTCGATGTAGGCATATACTCATGCTTGTGACATTGAACTAGTAGGCAAATAGTCGCGCTCTCGCTGCGCTCACCGCCGCACAGCTGGTCGAAATGTACCTACAGGTCAATGTACGTTGGCAAACCTATTGTTTTGATAAGAAACAAATCATTTTATCTCGGGATTGGGCTAAGCTAGGAGTCTGCCACTAACTTTAATGTTTTTTTATGACGTCTTTCCTACACCTAGTTTAAGTTATTCTAGTAATAAAATTGGCACCCTGTATAACATCAACATAACAATTAATAGATATAATTACATATACACATAAAAAAGGTACGGCCAGAAGTCTATGGATATACAATAACAAAAAAATAAAATAAAAAAAAATCTTCTCCGTGAAAAACAAATACATTATGTATTCGTAAAGTCCTCTGGAATAATAGAAATTAATCCTTATTGCGGAGTGTTGTGTTTATAAAAAAAAATTATAGTTTTTTTTTTTCCTTTAGTCTTATGGTCTGAACTTAAAACCCATTTGCCTACTATAGACAATTCAGCGAAAGATTTTCCTTTCTTTATATTTGATTATTTCTCAGTTACAAGACGATTAAAATATTTGATTTCCAGCATATAACGTTATTAAAGAAATATTAGCTCGTATTATTTCCTCTTTATTCATCAATTAATTCAAATTATATTTGATTAAAATAAGAATTAAATTAAATTATTTTAATCAAATATAATCCGTGTGGTGATGGAGTAAGAATACAATTCACCACCCCCTATCTCACCCGTGGGTGATCGTAAGAGACGACTAAGAGATATAAAACGCATAATATAACATTTATGCAAGAGAGGAGAACTCGAAACTAAACCCTATACCAATATATTTGATCAGCGTGGTATAGTGGGTCAATTTATCTCCCATTATAGAGGAGACTCGAACCCGATATGAGCTGAGATGATGATAATGATGAAATTAAAAAAGTTCATTATATAATAATTGGTTTTCTTGACGTCATTTAACAGTCGTATAAATAAATAATAACGAAATAATAAACTTTATTACAAACATAATTAATCATCACAAAATTATAATTAGACTAGAAAATACGTACATATTAATAAAACAATGTTAATAGCTGTCATAACAAATTCCAATGCATTTGTCATTGAAATGTTATGCACCGATGTTATTTACCGTGTAAAGACGTAGTTAGAATACAATTCATCATCACAGCCCATAAATGTCCCACTGTTGAGCTCGGGCCTCCTCCGCAGTGGGAGGGTAATTAACCTACTATACCGCGCTGGTCAGACGTGTTGATATAGGGTTTTGTTTCGAGATTTCCTTCTCTCACATAGATGTTATATGCGTTTTATATCCCTTAGTAGTCTCGTACGATCACCCACGAGTAAGGGTGAATAGTATTCTACTCCGTCACCACACGGAGAAGAGGAGAATACAATTCATCACCCCTTATTTTGCTCATGGGTGTCGTAACAGAAGACTAAGAAACATATTTTGCACATTTTATAACAATTATGTAAGAGAAAGAAAACTCGAAAGAAAACTCTATATCAAACCGTCTGACTAGAGTGATCATCATCAACATTCTCCTACTTGAGTTCGTCTCATTACGTACTCCTTCCTACATATTGCAAAATTTATTGGCAATAGTTTTATGACCGGCCGTCTGCTTGACGTCAACTCTTTTTGTGAATGTAATTGTTGACCAAACGGCATCAGATGGAGTTGGACCAGGTCAGGGATCGGTAACCTTTTGAGTCGGAAGTTTTTAGAGAACCACAATTTATTTTTTCGACAATAATTTGTGCCTAATCCTCGTTAATCAATTCAGAAGTATTTTTAAATGTTTTCTTTATAAAATTTTTTTTTTCGTATAGAACTAAGAGCCGCAATTTCACATCCAAAAAGCCGCATGTGGCTAGCGAGCCGCAGGTTGCCGACCTAGTGTACGGTCGATGTAAAGCTCTTAGTCGTTTTTTACAAGAGCCACGAGGAAAGTAAAGGTTGGTAATATTCGTAGCCGCTATCACACAAAACTAGTCACACCAGTCTGATTAGCTTGGTATAACAAGCAAACCCTTCAATTTTGGACAAGGTTCAAACCCAGCAGTGGAACATATATCAGCTGATGTAAATAGTATATTTGTTAAGTATACTCGTAATACAAGAATTTACTGCTTCGTCCGGAAAATGATATATAAAAAAAGTTTCAGGTACTGGCCTCGTAAATTTCTGTATATCTAAGAACCTATATGTACTAAACAACTCTAGTGATATATCTTCATTCTCAGTCCATAAACATACGGAAGAATATGATAAAAATAGCTTGATTGCAAAATAAACGATTGTTATGTCGCCAAAGAGGCGCCCGTATTGATCAACAAGGCAGCTAAATAAAGCCATCGTCATTATCTTGAAACAGTTATAGTCTGCGATTAAAAATAGAAGAAAACGTGCTCGTCTTTTGACGCTACAAATAATATGCCTACCGGAATTTAATTCTGATTTCGCTGTAACTTTGCCTGCTTTATACTTCATCATTATCTTTCTCCTACACTTATCCCAATTACTTGGGGTCGATACAATATGTACTCTTCTTTCATAGTACATATTGTAGAAATAATTGGCAATAGTTTTATGACCGGCCGCCTGCCAGACGTCAACCCTCCTTGGGAATGTAATTGTTGACCAAACGGCACCAGATAGAGTTGGCCCAGGTCGTTATAAGGCTCTTAGTCGTCTTTTACGACATCCACGAGCAAAGTAAGGGTTGGTAGTATTTGTAACCGCTACTACACAGCATTTATACTTATGGAATTGAAAAGCTACATTTAAAATTATCCTTACTAATATTATAAATTCGAAAGTAACTCTGTCTGTCTGTCGCTCTTCCACGCCAAAACTACTGAACCGATCTAAATAAAATTTGGTACACAGATAGTCTAGAGCCTGACAAAGGACATAGGCTACTTTTTAATGCGAAAAATAGGGTTGTAAAGGGGATGAAAAGTTGTAAGGAAGTATCTTCATTTTTTAAAGCCAGAAGCTTGTAGCTTATTTTTAGGCTATTGATTAGAATATGGCATTAACATATAGTTAAAATTTACCCTTAAGGGGTAAAATAAAAATAGGGGATGCAAAACTTTAGGAAAGTAACCTCTTACGCGGGCGAAGACGCGGGCAGAAGCTAGTACATTCATAAAGATTTTTTACATATGATAAAGGAATAAAAGTAGGAATCACCACTCCCTACCTTGCTGATGGTATGTAATATTTAGAGAAGGAAGATTAGAAATGCAAGTTAATACCTACACGTCTGACCAGAGTGATTCAGTAATATAAATTATATTCATGAATTGAATACTTCTAGAGAGAGAAGACTTCTAGAAATACAAGGATTAATTACTTCGTGCAAGGTGCTGTCATTAAAAAAAAGATAAGATTTTCTTTTAGGCACCACTCTTCACTAAGCAACTAATGCTTGTATTGCGAGGGACTTTACAAAAATCTATTTATGCATTCACAACATTTAATAGTGGTAGAACCACGCTGTAGATAGTTCTCTGTCTATAGCCTGGTCCATCTGTGGTAGTACCACACTCTCACAAAAGATCGACGACTGAGTAATGACAATGTGCTATTGCACTTCGTTCGGTGAGCGAGAGAGCCGAAAGCCCAACTGGGGTGGGTTAGGGGTTTCTATTGGTAGACAGCGGTCTAGCTATATACACTTGTTATTGCAAAGGTCCATGGGCGGCAGTGACACTTACCATCAGGAGTGCCGTCTGCTCGTTTTCCAGCAAGGAAAAAAAAATTCTATTACCACAGAAAAATTACACTCAGATTCAGAACACCAGTTTGTTGATCACACAAAGTATTGTCCTGCGTGAGAATCGAGTGCACGGCAGTGGCGCAGAAGGTTAGTAGAACTGCTACGCCGACTGTGGTGTTAATAAGATATCCATAAAACTAAATATTTTTAGAATTAATATTTCTCATATAAAAATTACATTAACAAATAAACAAACAAGAGATGCTGAGTTTTATAATATATATAAAATGGAGATTTAATAATATTTCTTACAACATCGTTACTGAGTGGCGCCAAGAAAGCAGGTCATTGTGGCGTTAGAACCAGCAAAATTGTACCACAATTGCTGATGGTGTATAATAGAACCAATCCAATCTCTAAGCAATAGGTCAAACGCCGATGTAGAAATACGTATTGCAATTTCTTAACATATGTATTGCATATTTTATTATTTGATTTAACTTCAATTTTCAACTCAATTGATGAGGACTTTTTAGAGATTAATCCCAACATTCCCACCTTTGTAACTCATATAAGCCAGGAACTATAATTGTCTCTATTAATAATACCGAGGTTTGTTCCTCAGGGAGTCCCGGGAGATGCTTATAATTGTTTTGGGACCCTCAACACATTTAATTAGAAAAATATTAAAAAGGAGGAGTTGGAAATAATGATTTCACTGCCGGCAATGCGGGAACAAAATTTACTAGTCAGCTAATAAGTAAAAGGGTGTACAACTACGATGAGCGAACAAGTATAGTCAAGTGATTGTATGTGGAAAGTATTTTTAGTATCCATTTAGTTTTTACTTAAAATGTGTCAGTTGTTCTTGCTCCTGCACGACAGTTGCAAAACAAGCTCACTCCAGAGAACCTTGCTACTCATTCATATTTCTGCAGACCATAATCAATATAAGGGTTCATAACAACCACCAAACGCGTCATCAGCGAGTTGATGAGAAAATAATTAGTAACATTTGGAGCAGAGAATTAATAAAAGCTAGAGACTAAAAATGTTTTATAGTTCATTATGCCTTCCTAGAAGGAGATTTTAAAATGTTCCCCATCGATCCTACAACCCAATGAAGCGTCTCACCACCAGTATGACGTAGGATGTAGTAGCAGTGAGTCATTAAGAGCAGTTAGCTCAAAACTGCAATATGGACTATTCTAAGAAGGCCTTTCTTTGACCAGCAACGGGTTGGATATATCCTGTCTAAAATGTTAGGCGCGCCAAAAATGCAACAGTCCTATAAACTTCTGTATTATATCCCCGTCTCCATTGGGGTTCGTCATCGGTACTGGTAACTTGTTATCGGTGGCTCACCCGGTGGGTCATTCTTTCGGGAACCCCCTTTCGACGCCTTGGCAACAAAATGCTGTGGCGCTGTCCTGAATAGGCCTCTTCGGTTACAGACTAATCAACTATAGAGAGGCCTGCATTTAGGTATAGACATTGAAGGACTGTTGGATAGTCATGTACTTATATTGCCATGAGATTATACTTCCTAAATAGATTGTTCATAAAATACAGCCCATATTATTGTTTCTTTTATATGACTATTTTCACAATGCGGAAATGACAAATCATAATTTCTTATGCTCTGATAAAAACTATAAACATTTTACTAGTAGTTTAGTTCGTGACCGAATGATTGAATGAAAACTAGTGAGTGCAATGACTATTGTTAATAATAGTTCTGCGTGCCCTTCAGTATATTTTTTTAGGGTAGGTACAGATTTCATTGTTGAAAAGTATTAGTAATTCGTTATGCTTGAGGGGGTTTTCTTGATGACAATAACAGCGATATAACACTAGTTCTGATAGCAGATTTGCTTGAATGGATTCCATACAGTTTTTGTTAATATTCTGTTTTAATACCCATCTTTAGTGGTAGGACCACGCTGTGGATAGTTTCCCGTCTACAGTCGCGGGCAGGTCCGTCCGGGGTAGTACCACACTCTCACAGAAGATCGATATCTGAGTAATGGCAATGTTCTATTGCGCTTCGTTCGGCGAGACAGTCGGGAGCCCGACTGGGTTTGGGGTTAGTATTGGTAGGCAGCGGCCTTGTTATACCCTTGGTATTGCAAAGATCCATGGGCGGCAGTAATACTTACCATTAGGTGTGCTGCTTGCTCGTTTGCCACCATAAGCAATAAAAAAAATGGGTAAAATATGCACATAATATATACCTAGGTCTAGGAAAAATTTAAATAAAACTCTGACAAACAGTTTGACCAGCGTAATATTCAGCGTAATATTCAAAGGTCAACTGCCTTCCTATTGTGGAGGAAACAGAAATCCAGCAGTGTAACTTAAATAAGTTAAGATGATAATAGTTCAGCGGCAAAAGCCGTCCCTTTTTATTTCAGTCACACTTCATCCAATTCGGTCGGGGCGTCCAATAAGACGTCCAATTCACCCGGGGCGAAGGAAGGATGACAAATGAACCATAATTGATATCGATTCCTTGACCTGAATAGAGGTTGGATTTCTTTGATACATTTTGTTAACCCCATCGCGAATGAAAACAAAATAATGTAACAAGTCTCAACGTCGTAGCGCCGCACTATCTATCTACTGTCAAGCCATACAGATATTAATTTAATCAAATACAGATAACATATACAGGATGTAACAGAGAATGGAGCAGCTGGTCAGAAGGGTGATAGGTAATGATGGTAGGAGCACATAACAAAAATTTGAAGGGAAAATGTCTATTCGTTAATGAGTAAGAGGCATTTAAATTTTTCAATTTTGTCATCGCTTTTTCTTTGAAACTGAATAAAATGTACCAAGTAAATAATAAATAATTTGCTACATACTCATACTTTCTTAAATATTCATTAGAACCTAAATAAATCAATGATTACGTTTGCTACAGTATGACAAACGTCACCTTTACAGACAGCTGATGAGTCAATGACCTTAACATTTTCTGTTCAAATTTTTGTTATGGGTTCCTACCATCTTTCTGACCAGCTGCTCCATTCTCTGTTACACCCGGTATTTTATCGTAAGACATTTTTAATTATGTAATATGTATTCACAAGTTAAGTCACAATGGATGATTTTAATACATCTTAATTGTGTTATTGTACTTATTTATAGAATTGAGTATTTTTTTATATATATTTTTTTAAGTAAAGGTCTTTTAGATGTTAAGTGATAACTGAGTGATTTGAAACGGTAACGCGTTATGGTATAATGTACGTATATAGTGATGTACAATAAAAAAAAACAACTATCACCATCATAGCGAGGATACACAGGCAATCATTATTTCACCTTATATATAGCCCACTACTGGGTTTGAGACTTCCACACAATAGAAGAGAAATTGACGTACTATTTCACGTTGGTCAGACAAGTTGGTACGGGGTTTTCGAGTCATCTTTTGCATAGATGTTATATCCATATTATCCTTATTCGTTATTCTCAGTCATCTCTTACGAGACCAACGGTTCGGATAGGGGATAGTGAATTGTACTCTTGTTTCGTTACATACATACATATCATCACGCCATATCCCTTGCAGCCAGAAAACTCTATCCTTGTATACTTCACTCGCTTCCTCAATATTCATAATTCTCTTCATACACGCTCGCCGGTTTCGGAGACTCTTGACTCCACCTTCCTTCAGTACGTGACCAATCTGGTCTAGGTAGGTGAGTCTCGGTCCGCCCCGATACCTACATTATTATTCCGTTACTACACAGAAAAAAAATGGATAAAATGTAGTATTAATAGTGAAAGCAAAAAGACATCCAGTGTTGGGCATAGACCTTCCTGATGGTGAATTACAGAACAAACGCCACGTAGACTGTTGCAATTTTAGTTAACACTAGTTTTCGCCCGCGACTTCGTCCACGCAGAAGTCATCTCTGACAAAGTTAAATAGAAAAAGCAATGCAAGGTGTTGAAGGTTTGTCGCTAGGACGATGATCAACAGCGTCGGAAACTGGGATGCGGTCACCGCCATCTGTGAGCTAGTTGTCTAACGGAATTAGACAATAGGGTGGGTCCGAGAGAAAGTACTCCACATTGACACGTTCTACCGTCAATGCTTTGGGCGGCGCAAGCGTGAGTACCTGTATTGAGGTTCACTGTATGAGGGCTTCGTCTCGAGATTATATCCGGTTGCGGTGGCCCGCCCGCACGGCGTAGATGTATGTGTACGGCGCGCTATGGAGCCACGCGTCAGCTCGGACGGATTGGGCGTGGTGTGTCTATATACCATAGCCAGTTACTAAAAAAAAAAGTTGTTCAAAGTTCTACAAATTATATTGCCTTTAATATCCTATTTATGGTATGGCCATGGGATAAGAATATAATTATCGCCGCCCCTTATTTGACTGTTGTGTTTCACCAGCAGAGTTGCGACCTCGTTAGATATGATTTATTATTTCAGTTATAGAGTGAACATTTTTAAAGCTAAACTTAACCTGTATCTGTAAAGGGTTTACCTTTAGACAAGAACCTATTGCCGTCTACTATGTGTATCTTGTGAGCTCTCACGCCGGTACTGGTCGCCATGACAGCACTGGTGCGAGGTTGATGCAGAGGAACAGAGAAACACGTGTTTATTTATTTTTACCGAAGAATATTTTGTACGTAATTTGAAAAGAATGGATAAAGAATTTCCTCCTCTCCTCCCCTCTCCTCTTATACCCCTTAGGGGCGGAATTCATAAAATCCTTGCATATTGAATCTCTATGTTATAAAAATGTTCGTCAAAATTTAAAGTTTCTAGCTTTAATAGTTTCGGCTTGGCGGTAATGGGTCGTTCAACCCGCTTCGTAGGCCTAATTTATACCCCCAGAGGGTGAAAATTGACAAATGTTGAAACACGTGTTTATTTATTTTAAATGAAGAATATTTGTACATAATATGAAAAGAATCAATAAAGATTTTTTCGCCCAGCATTCTTTAAATTGGCACACCTTTTTTGTTTATAAACCAATTGACATAAAATATAGACTAAATGTTAAGTGAAGCTTACCTCAATATATTAGCGAAAACCACGTCTAAATCGGATAAGCCGTTTCTGAGATTAGCGTGCACAAACGCACAGACAAACAGATAAACAGACAAAAAATTTAACAATCATTGTTTTGGGTTCTGTTTGTGTTGATAAAGGTCCCAGTAATATTTTTTTTCATATATCTTCTATGCACAGACAGCGATCCTTTACATTTTTATTATATGTGTAGATTATAAGATTCTCAGAAAATAACTGCCATTCATTCTCCCGCCAATGGTATTCACATCTTTCCAAAGCTTTTTTTTTGTGTCTGTCTTTTAGCTGTTAGCCACAGATGGCTGTCACAGCTTAACCCGGGCTATGGGTGAGCACTGAGGGCTCTCAACCCGGTAAAAATTTTAAGCGACATCGCCCGAGGGCTCTCCCTGTGGAGGACAGACCTCGGCTCGGGACGTCGCTGATAGCAGAGTGGGCGTGCCCACGTTTGAATTACTGACTATTACGCGTCGCGTCTTTCGTCCCCGACGGCGAGGGTGAAAGCACGTATGCCCTTTCTTGAGCGATAGTAATCGAGTCGTCGGAGTCCGTCAGTAAATGTCAAGGACGTCAGATCGCGGCGTCTTTCCAAAGCGTAGTGACTGCTTATTTATACTTCTTTAGAAAGCCAATGTTCAAAAGTGGACTTTTATTGGCTGACGGATGATGAGCATGAGTTTTCCAGAACGTAGTTAGTAAACTCACAGTACAAGCAAATCATTGATTAAATAATAGTTTTTGTTGATATAAGTGATTTGCTAATTATATATAGAATACATGAACGATAAGAAACTGGTATAAGTAAATATTTAAAAAACCTTGATGATATTAAAAAAAAACTATTGTGCTCTGTGGTAACGGCGATGAATTTTTATTTTATTATTATTCTAAGTCATCATGAACTTAGTCTAAGTTACCCCTGACTTGATCAGGGACCTATATTAAGTTTCGAAAATTTATTAGCAGTTACAATAACATTAGTGAAACTAATAGTAATAAAAGATTAAACATTAGTAGTATATAAAATTATGTATTAAGAGATGAAAGAAATGACAAAGGTAGGATGAAAATGAAAGAATACATAGTAAGATTATAAGAATTAAAATAAACTTAACAAGGAAATATTAAAAATAATTATACTATAAGAGAAGTAATAAAGTAATTTTCCGTGTGGTGACGGAGTAAGAATACTATTCACCACCCCATATCTTACCCGTGGGTGATCGTACGAGAGGACTAAGAGATATAAAACGCATATAACATCTATGCCAAAGACTGCAAACTCGAAACAATAACCCTATACCAACACGTCTGATCAGCGTGGTGTAATAGGTCAATTTCCCTCTCATTGTGGAGAAGGCTCGAGCCCAACTGTAGGTCATATATGAGCTGAGATGATGATGATGATGATGAGAAGCGTACATGTAGCATCGACCCCAAGTAATTAGGAAAATGCAGGGTTATGATGATAATGCCCCAATCCTAAACTCCAGCCTCATCCATAATGAGAGGAAATTTGACCTAATATACCACTTATTAGACTTGTTGGTATAGCGTTTTATTTTGAGTTGACTCTCCCATGCAGTGATAACTTCTAGTGCTATTGCTTAGTTGTCTTTTACAATCATCCACGGGCAAGAATGGAAGTTATTTTGTTCTTACTGTACCAACGTATTGATAGTTTATTAATAGTAGGGCCACAGAAGCTGCCGGAAGGGTCACGGAAGACAAAGGTCGGCTACCAATGGTCCGCTCACACGGCGAAGAGAGGCGCCTTGCAGGGTGGGTCTACGGGATCGCGCGCCACCTCTTCCGTCGCCCCGGACCGATTTGGCAGGGCGTGACCACAAGCATAGTACACGGCAAAAAAAAAATGGCTACAGAAGCCACGGGTCGTTCCATCTGGGCTAGTACTACACTTTCGTAGAGCAGATTGATGCCCGAGCAATGTATGTCAAGGTGCTTTTACGTTTCGTGCAGTGAAGAAAAGAGCTGGCAGCCCACATTTCTAGGTAGGTTTTTGTTGCTAGGCAGCAAATCTCCATGTGCAGTAGTAACACTTATCATCAGGTGTGCTCGTCTGCCATTATAAGCAATAGAAAAAGAAAACACAAAGCAGTCATGAGGACTGCCGACGGAAGTGAAAACTTAAACCTATGAAAACAATGAATATTATAAATTAAAATAAAACAAATACGTATTTAAGCTAATTTCACGATGCTCACACTATTTAATTCGCTGCATAGCAAGAATACCACGCGCATGTGCTTGGGATCTACCGAGTCACTATCTTTCTCTCTCCTACTTTCTACCTTTATGTATTTTTCTTTCTCTCTCCCTCTTGCGTTGGAATATTGGACGCTACTCGTTGCTAACGCTCGCGCTGGCCTGTAACAGGTATACTACGCGCATGCGCTCGAGTGCTATTGCGTTAAACGTTTAACGCAACCGTGTTGGAAGTTGTATTAAAAGTTTTACTTCAAAAAAAAAATCGGATAGAGTTCATTACAATTACCGAGATGATAAAAATATCACTATTATCAGAAATATATTAAAATTAATCTAATAACTTATGTATTAAAGGTCACAAGTTCATTATTGTTGAGGGATAATTAATATAATATTTAGATATAATACTTGTATAGTTTGTGGCGGACAAAACGACATACTTTATCGTAATTTGTCGATCTATTGACCCCTTTCAAGGATCATGCAATGATAGCTTCTTTACGTAGTAACAAAGATCTTTATTACGTATGTTGCTTTTTTTATATTACTAACCAAGTTTTTATCATGTTTTTTTGTTAATTCGCTTTCTTGTATATCGACCCGGATGAAAAGTGTTCTTAAACTAAGTGCCAGGTGAGCTTGATACTTGAAATTTGGATCACAAAATCAAGTATTCACAAATAAATAATAAAAAAAATAAATATTTAAAACCAATTCCAGAATTTCATTTAAAAACCTGCGAAAAAAATTAAGAATAATAAAATGAATAAAAATAATGTACCATGTCTTTCATCATCATTCTCCTACTCTTATCCCAATTAATTGGGGTCGATACAATATGTACTCTACTTTCATAATACATATTGTAAAAGTTATTGACAATAGTTTTATGACCGGCCGCCTGCCAGACAACAACCCTCTTTGGGGATGTAATTGTTGACCAAACGGCATCAGATGAAGTTGGCCCAGGTCGTTATAAGGCTTTTAGTCGTCTTTTACGACATCCACGAGCTAAGTAAGGGTTGCTACTATTCATAGCCGCTCACCCTGGAGGTATGTCCCGCCTGGGGGCCTCAGCGCCACGGCCTGTCGGCGGTCATAGGAATAGACCTGTCGTTGTTGACCATCATTTCTAAGATGCTTGACAGCGACAGGTGCTGATCGTCGCTGGCCTCCTTCTGCGAGGTTGTCATCTCTTCGAAAGAGGCCGCGGAGAGGGAACGCGAGGCATCTGCTTCCGCAGACTCGCTCCGCAGGCGACGGCGAGTAAGGGGAAGGCGCCGTTACGCACAGCTCCTCCCACCGCCTTCACGGTCGACTGGACGTGGCCAGATGGCCTAGCGTTGGGGGATCGGAGATAGAATATTAATAGACGATCTCTCCGGAACCTCGTAAAAGCGTGGAAGGGACCGCTGTGGTTTTAGTGGGTATTTCGGTCGAGAAATCCGCCGGCGAGTTCCACACATCCCCTCATCTGTCACTGGCGGGGGATAGTGCGTAAATGCAATTCCACAGAGCGAAAAAAAAAGTATTCATAGCTGCTACCACACAGCGAGAATATGATCAGAGATGATAATAAATCTAATCCATGTAGTGACGAAGTAAGAATACCATTCACCACCCCCTATCTTACCCGTGAGTGATCGTAAGTGACGACTAAGGGATATAAAACGATAACACATATGCAAGATAAGGAAAACTTAAAACAAAATCCTATACGCCTATACCTACACGTCTGACCAGCGTGGTATAGTAGGTCAATTGCCCTCCCATTATGGAGGAGGCTTTATACCAACAGTGGGACATATATGAGCTGAGATGATGATGAATTTATCTCCAGAAAACACGCGTCTGTGCCACTGAAAGCATTTAGCAAGAAAATTAGCGGGCTCGTAATTTATTAAGTTGCTTCTTTTAAATAAATCGTATTATATTACTTAACCTATGCATTGTATTAAAGATCGCTTCATTTTGAATAGTCTATTGGTTAAACCTCAACATTTTTTACATAAAGTGATTAGTTTTTGGAGTTTACTCCTTAAGAATCGATTTTCATATAAGGCGCCCGGTATGAGAAAAAATTGAGGAGTAAAATCTAGTGATCGAATGACCTCGTTACGTTTTTGGTGCGCAAACT
Source organism: Lymantria monacha (assembly GCA_905163515.2). Classification (NCBI taxonomy): domain Eukaryota; kingdom Metazoa; phylum Arthropoda; class Insecta; order Lepidoptera; family Erebidae; genus Lymantria; species Lymantria monacha. The sequence continues at coordinate 2,252,504 of LR991107.1, read as the reverse complement.
ATTCTGCGCACCTTTCACTTTCTGACGTGAGATAATACTTCACTGAACAGTTTTAATAAATGTAAATAAAAATATATATATTATTTTTAGTCAAATGAGCTTTCTTTGCGCCTGTTTTGATAATCGTACTTAAGGAGTAAACTCCAGTCATGCGTCGGAGCTGACACACACACTTTTTTTTTAAACGGCACATGTTTATAGAAAGTTACGTCAGAGATCAGTAGAGTTTAAATACAGTCACGCGGGTAGGCCATGGTCAAAACATTGAACTTGACCTTTTACGGCACGTCTTCAATTGGTGCGATGCCAATTCGATCAAGTTCAATGATTTAAACTAAACAAAGCCTAATAATGTATTTTATGTTAGTTAAACTATTGAACATACATACATATCATCACGCCATATCCCTTGCAGGGTAGACAGAGAGAACAGAGTGCCAGAGAACTCTATCCTTGCATACTTCACTCGCTTCCTCAACATTCATAATTCTTTTCATACACGCTCGCTGGTTTCGGAGACTTTTAACTCCACCTTCCTTCAGTACGTGACCAATCTGAGAACTATTGAAATAGGTAACAAAACAGTTATAGCATTAGTAATTTTAGGGCCGGCCACAGATGTCACGAAATCAATACCGGTGATTGGGCAAATAGCGATCGAGAATATTGTATATTATAGGATAGCACGCCGCGATTCGTTGCTCCAGATGTGGAGGACGGTCTGTCCGGGGTAGTACCACACTCACAGAAGATCGACGACTAAGTAATAGCAATGTGCTATTGCGCTTCGTTCGGTGAGCGAGAGATCTGGAAACCCTACTGGGTGGGTTTGGGGATTTTATTAGGCAGCGGTCTAAGCTATACCCTGGGTATTCCAAAGGTCTATATAGGCAGTGACACTTACCATCAGCAATAAAAAAAAAAAAGGAAAATTCGAAATAAACCTTTATACCAACAGGTCTGATCAGCATTTTATGGTAAGTCAATTTTCATCTTATCTGGTGGTTTAAGCCCAGCACTGGACGTATATGATTTGAGATGATATTGAGGTGAAAGTAAAAGATGATGAAACGTCATTCATCATGAGAGAAATTGACCTATCACCACCATACTGATCAGACGTGGCCTTATTCTCTTGCACAGATTCCATAAGCATATCATATTCTTTAATCATACCATGATGTTTTATATACCTAACATTAATAAATTCTAGCAAAATACAATGACAATAAACCTTCAAACATTTTGCAGACTCACTTGTTGTCATAATAATGACTGAGATAACAAAAATAATAAATGGTGTGTTCATCATCTCAGCTCATATATGTCCCACTGTTGGGGTCGAGCCTCCTCCATAATAGGAGGGAAATTGACCTACTATACCACACTGGTCAGATGTATTGGTATAGAGATTTTTCTTTCTTTTTTTTATTGCTTATGGTGGCATATGAGCATGCAACACACTTGATGGTAATTCTTACTGCCGCCCACTAACCTCTGCAATACCAAAGGTATAGCCAGGCCGCAGCCTACCAATAATCCCGAATCCATCCTGTTGGGCTTCCGGCTCCCCCGCTCATCAAACGAAGCGCAATAGCACATTGCCACTACTCAGGCGTCGATTTTCTGCGAGAGTGTGGTACTAATCCGGACTGACCGGCCGGCAGCTGTAGGCAGAAAACTGTAAACAGCGTGGTCCTACCACTAAAAAAAAAGGTTTTCCTTCTCTTATACAGTTTCCATATGGACATTATATCCCTTAATCATCTTTTACCATCACCCACAAAGAAGATAGGGGCTGGTGAATTGTATTCTTACTCAGTCACCATACGGAACGTTATTATCTTAAGAGTATTCAATGTTTAAAGTCTCCGAAACCGGCGAGCGTGTATAAAGAGAATTATGAATGTTGAGGAAGCGAGTGAAGTATGCAAGGATAGAGTTCTCTGGCACTCTGTTCTCTCTGCCTACCCTGCAAGGGATATGGCGTGATGATATGTATGTATTCAATGTTTATAAAACCTCTAGTAAATAATCACATTAGATATCTTCAATGTATTTATAACTTAATTGCATTTGCGTTTGTAGGACGGTTGCTTCACGCCGAGTTGTAAGCCTCGCCCGGCTAGACTGGACTTATATAACCTTGTCACACTTTAGATACTTAGATGGTGAAGGGAAATATTTGCTTGCTATTTATGTATTTAAGTACTGCTAGATAAAATACAAGTTCTATATAGTATTTATTTCATATTTGTGTAGCATAGTGTGTACTTACAAATAATTTGGGAAAACCAAAAATGCATGCCTCATAATTTTTATATTATTTATCATTTACTATTAGTCAATGCCATAAATAAAAATGAAAGAAAAATACTTTTGAAATTTGGTGCTATTCTCGACGTAGTGCTAAACATAGCTGTTCTTTCACAATAGGCTGTATGGGATTTGTTTCCTTTACCTGTCCGAATGGACGAACAAAAAAATGTAAACTAACCTATTTTTCATAAAGTATACATACACTAATGACTAAGCAGTTTAGTTTTTTATTAATTGCAATTAAACGACAAAGAATTACCAAGCCATTTTCGAAGGGAAACATTGCGTTACGATTATAAAGCTTTTGAAAAAATAAATATTTTGATACATTAATTTTTACGGTCATAAGATCCAAAATATCTTATCCGACGTCCTCGAATATTTTTTTTAATCAACTATTTTCTTACTTAAAACAAAATAATTGCGTTTTAAAAATATCAAATACGTTTAAACGAATGTTTTTTCTTGACATATGCATTATAATATTATCCTATAACTGCAATGTGAGAAAAATACCATCATTTCTAGGTTTGAAAAGACCTTGATTTTCATATATTTGTTTTATCAGGGGTATTAGCTAAGCCCCTGGCAATAAATGAAAATCCCAAACCCAACTAGAAATTGGTCTGGAGCGAGATTAATGATTTTTGTTTTGAATTGACAATTGGATCCAGTTGGTAGCTGCGATCATTTTTAAGGAATTCAATTTTTTTTATTGCTTGTGGTGGCAAACGAGCTAGCATTACACTTGATGTTAAGTGTCACTACCGCCCATGGACCTTTGCAATACCAAGTGTATAGCTAGGCCGCTGCCTATCAATATACACCACAAACCCACCCAATTGGGCTTCTAGCTCTCTCGCTCACTGAACGAAACGCAATATCACATTGCCATTACTCAGACGTCGATCTTCTACGAGAGTGTGGTACTACTCCGGACGAACCGGCTCGCAGCTGTAGACAGAGATTGTCAACAGCGTGGTCCTACCACTATTTTTTTTTTTGACACTTTTTCTACAGAACAGCTTTTATTGGGTCCGCTATAATATAAAACTTATTGTGTAAAGGTGAACAGTGTTGTCAACTTAACAACGACACCTTAATCAGTCTGTATAACTTACATAATAAACTAAGAGGGTAACGGTCCCATTGAATTCTTATGCCGTCATCACAAGGTGATTAACTTGCTGACAGATAATGACTTTAGACATTAGAGAAAATTTAATTTGAAAGTCAAATTTACTCGTCGCTGGTAAGAAATATCTCCGTAGTATTAAGCTTACTGCTATAATCTAAAGAAACGAATTAAAATACAAGCAAGTTTATTACTTCTCATCAAACTTAATTATTAGGTCCTTACATATGAAATTAACGATTTGTCGTACTGACCACTTTGATCTGAAATATCTCCTCTTTGGTTAAAAATTACAAATTCAAATTTATAAATTAATTTAGCTGGTACATTTGAGTTTTGAAAACAGTCATTCATTTGTTTTTCCCTCATTGCTTTTTTTTCTTTGGCGTCGCTTATTACCGCACAATGGAAAACATGAAATATCGGTATATTTACGAGTACGAGTTCTACTTGGCACTAGTGCTACAGAAACAGCTCGAAGGATGTGTACGGCGCTTGTGTCCCAAAAGAAAGCATGGTACGATTTTGGTTTCAACGTTTTCGTTCTGGAAATTTCGACCTTCAGAACCAACCCCGTGGACGGGCGGAGACCAAAGTGGAAAATGAAGAATTAAAGGCTGTTGTGGAAGCGGATCCATCACAAAGCACTTCAGAGATAGCTGCAGGCTTCGGGGTAAGTGACAAAACTGTATTAATCCACTTGAAGCAAATCGGGCAAGTAAAAAAACTTGAACGATGGGTACTGAAGTACCCATCGTTGTACTCATGTATTGAGTAAATCGAACTTGCAAACATGCGTCGACTGCTGTATTACTTTGCTCAGACACAATAATGAAGGGATTTTAAATCGAATCATTACTTGTAATAAAAAGTGGATACTGTACGATAATCGGAAGCGCTCGTCGCAATGGCTGAACCCCGGAGACCCAGCCAAAACCTGCCCTAAACGAAAATTGAATCAGAAAAAGTTACTTGTGAGTGTTTGGTGGACTAGCACTGGTGTTGTTCCTTACAGTTTTCTAAAATGTGGCCAAACGAGTACGGCAGATATCTATTGTCAACAACTGCAAATCATGAAGGAAGAACGAGCTGTTAAACAACCGAGATTGGTCAATCGGTCTAGGCCGCTGCTGCTTCACGACAACGCAAGACCACACACTGCACAACAGACAACCACACAGCACAATTGGAATGTCTGCGACATCCACCGTACTCCCGGACCTTGCTCCAACACATAACAATTTTTTTTCCGGAATATAGACAACTTCTTATAAGGAACAAAATTCAACTCCGATGCGGCAGCCTAAACCGCCTTCAAAGAGTTTATTGATTCTCGCCCCCATGGTTTTTTAGTAAAGGGATCAATGAACTACCTATAAGATGGCAAAAGTGCACAATAGTGCATACTTTTATTAAATAAATATATTTTACAAAAAAAAAATTGATTTTATATTTCTTCCGTACAAAACGCCAATTTCATATGTAAGGACCTAATATTTGCTTGTTTTGCCAGCAGTTATTATTTATTTTAATATCGACGTCATTCTGCGATTTTGGTAATAATGTCACCATTGATAAGATCAATAATACAGCAGCAGCAGTTAAGCTGTGTGGTAGCGGCTACAAATACTACCAACCCTTACTTTGCTCATGGATGTTGTAAAAAACGACTAACTCCATTTGATGCCGTTGGATCAACAATTACATTCCCAAGGAGGGTTGACGTCTGACAGGCGGCCGGTCATAAAACTATTGCCAATAACTTTTACAATATGTACTATGAAAGAAGAGTACATATTGTATCGCCCCAAGTAACTGGGATATGTCCTTACGCAATATGTCCTTTTCTTCCACTCAATCCTATCCGATGTCATTTCTGCGTTCACTCCCTTTCTATTCATATCATGCTTCACGCAATCCATCTTTTCTTCGGTCTTCCCTTACCTTAGGGGTAGCCTTCAACATTCATACTAAAAACTTTTCTCACGACGTTACTTTCATCCCGTCTCATCACATGTCTATACCAAGTCATGCGTTCACTTTTCAACGTTTCTTTTTTTAAATTTATTATCAATGATACTTCTCATTTAACGTTTTTGGTTCTGCAATAATAAATTCGTAGATTCATTTATTGGTATTTTACATAAGAAAGAACAGAAATACTACATTGTTGCAATCGCGTGAACACAACTTGTTACGTAAAAAACAACATACTTTTAGCTACATAGAAAGCAATCGATATAAATTCTGCCTTGCGTTAAAAATCAGCTATCTATTGTAGATTAGCTTTTGTGTATATTGACGAACTAATTATAAAATATGTAAATATCTCTTCTTCTTTTTATGTATTGGCAATCAGCTACTTAGGGGCCATCCATTAATCACGTGAGGTTTGAAAGGATGGGCTAGTGGTTTGACAAAAATCACGAAGTCCTAGACCTTCATAGTCTTAAACCTATCCATATATGTATATCATATCGCCAAGGTGGTTAAAATGCTAAAAAAAAAGATCACGTGATTAATGGACGTCCCCTTATATGAGCCGTTGTTGCCAGTGTGGAGATATAATTATCTTCACGTTCTTAGTCTCTTCATGTTAGTCATTGTCCGTCAGTAAGTCAAAGCGTCGCTATCAACAGTGCTATGGCCACAAGGTTAATCGTATCTTGTGGGAATTTTGATGGAAAACAAAAACGTTGTAAAGCACTTTTATATGATATTCACTACATCCCAGCACTTCCGTCGCATCACATTACATAAAATACCATCAACATTATCAAACACATTAAAACACTAAGAAATCTAATATAATACAAGAACACTACGTGACGTTTTAGATTCCCGCCAAAAGTTCCCATGTAAATACCTCTTATTTTTCTGTCATCATTATCATTCATCCTTTTACCACTCCACTGCTTGTCCACTGTCCTTCATAAAACGCCATAAAGCCCGGTTATAAGATGTCCGTATCCAACAACTTAGATCTCTCACCCAATCATCGGTCCACTTATTACGGGGTCTTCCTACACGCGACGTTCGATACGTAGACGCTACTCAAAAACCTTTCTTTTCTCAAAGGTTATCAGTACGTCAAGCGATGTGACCAATTGGCACTTTAGCGTGATAATTCTTTGCCACCGAAGACAAAGAACGGGTTCCGGTAGCCTGCTTGCTCGGCGTAGAGAGGTACATGTAGGGCTGGTCTATGGGGTCGCGTGCTGCTTCTTCTGTCGCCTCGGACGGATATAGCGGGGTGTGACTCCATAGCCCGTCGCCAAAAAAAGCGTGATAATTCTTCGTACTATAACAATCATTCTTCGAGGTATATTTTTGATCCTATTTCACAGACAAATCTGAGCATCGCCCAATCAGTAGCACGTTGAGCGACTCTGAGTTTAGTTATGAAGCTGACATTTAAGTACCATGGTTTCGTGCCATAAGTTATCACAGTTAATTCACACTGGTCGTAGACCTGTGCGCTGATCTATGTGTTCATGTACTTTCTATGTAGATATATTTACTGAGATATCCCTTTGGTTTTTTTTTTCGCAAGGTGGACCATGGATGTGGTCGCGTCCCGGCAAATCGGTCCGGGGCGACAAAAGAGGTGGCGCGCAACCACATGGACCCACCCTGCACACACCTCTCTTCGCCGTGCGAGCGCGCCACCCGTACCCGATCTTTATCTTCGGTGGCCGGCCCGGCTACTGAGATATCCGTACGAGAACATTAACTGCAATAGACAAATCGTTTGCTAAGCGTTATGCTTTGGGGCGGCGCAGGCGCGATTACCTGCGCCTGATACCGCTCTAGCCGAGGTCACGGGTGACTGGATCAGGGAATTAGTCCGTCACCCGCCGAGAGGCCGACCGCGTGAGGAAAGACCGACATCCTACCCGAGGGGAGGACGTCGGTCGAGGAGAGGGTACTCCTCAGGGGTATTCCGCCCCTCTGTCACCCCGGATGGAGTGGTACGAGGAGTGCGCCGACCGTAGCCCACACAAAAAAAAAAAACTAAAGCGTTATGCTTATTAACGTTTTAGTTGCCATCTCATCATTTTAAATATTATTCTATCTTAGCCTTAATTTTAATTTCCCCGTATTCTAACGATGAATGAAATATTATCTGTTTAGGTTAACTTAAGTATATCAGATCGGACTAGCATAGAGTAAAAGTGAACGTAATAATTGGTAATAAAATATTAGCTATAAACACATTTATATTAAACTTTAACAATGCGAAAGTGGAAGGATGTAGGTACCGGGGGAGACCAAGACTCACCTACCTTGACCAGATTGGTCATGTACTGAAGGAAGGTGGAGTCAAGAGTCTCCGAAACCGGCGAGCGTGTATGAAGAGAATTATGAATGTTGAGGAAGCGAGTGAAGTATGCAATAGAGTTCTCTGGCACTCTGTTCTCTTTGCCTACCCTGCAAGGGACATGGCGTGATGATTGTATGTATGTATATTAAACTTAAATGTGTGCCAGCCTTCTGGGCACATTACCGGTGGAGAATAAGGCGGAGGAATTTTTCGATGCCTGATTGCGCCGTTTGTTTCTTTTTATTTATTTTTTTATTCCTTATTCTATTTTCTTCCATTTTTCTGTAAATATTTTAATTTAAAACTTAGCTTTAAATGTTAATTTAATGAATGAAAATCTGCTTTAAAGTAATAAATAAAACGAACCTTAAACAAACATATCTACTTTTTTTATTAATCTTGGTTAGTTTATATGGCAACATTCTTGTTACTATTATAGATTGGTATTTTGGCGGGAACACAGAAATGCTATGTGGAGTTCCTAATTTATATTCAATACTTCACTGTGTTACAGTGTTATAATGAATAATATTATTGTTTTTCTTTTAAGAAACATAATACAAAGCAGATGCCTAACTTTTGTGAATATTATATAATAGAGATTTATGTATATTTTCTATTCTGCCAAAATTACCAGATGAATTGGATTTGGTTGTCAGCGCCCAATTAATAATAACGATTTGACTTACTGACGGCCAGTAATTACGAACAACCTATTCAATATGCAGAAGTAGAACATTACACTATGGCGAAATTTATATAAGACTTTGTTATATTCGGATTGTTAAGCTAACAATGTATATTACTAAAGGCCTTTGTATCCGTGATGATAAATAAATGTTATTAAAAAAGTGTTACATGTTTTAAAATAATAGAAATTGTTTCAGTTTGCTATTTGCATAGTTTTATATTCCTTATATGTGCAACTTCATTTGCCCTGGGTGTCTTCGTTCCGAGATAGTTACTGTTATACCTACGCATATTAACACAGTGCTAAATAATGCAACTCGTGTACTAACAATTCTATGTAAATTCTACACACGAAGCGTGCAGAATCGAACAAGACTGCATTGTCAGTTAAAACATCAAGTGAAATTTTAAAGACTAGCTTTAATAGAACTCTGATATAATAGATATGTATCACCATTATCATCGTTTTGCTCTTATCCCAATTACATGGGGTCGGCTAGGGTCACCACAATATGAACTAACATATTATTGTAGATACCTATTGCAAAAGTTTTGACAATAAATTTATGATCCGCCACCTGATTGAAATCAATCTTTTGGAATGTAGTTGCTCTCCATTAATCCGTGTAGTGACGGATTAAGAATACAATTCACCACCCCTATCTTACTCGTGGGTAATCGTAGGAGACGACTAAGGGATATAAAACGCATATAATATCTATATGCAAGAGAAGGAAAACTCGAAACAAAACCCTATACCAACACGTCTGACCAGCGCGGTATAGTAGGTTAATTTCTTTCCTATTACGGAGGAGGCCCGAGCCCAACAGTGGGACATATATGGGCTGTGATGATGATGATGAATTGTTGTCCAGATAGCATCATTTGACTCGGATTGGTATAAAATTTTTAGTCGTAAACCATAAACAATGAAAGGGTTTGCAATAGTGCTGCCCAAATGCAAGACTATAGCGAGTCTCGTAAGTCTTGCAGAGTTGCAATTAGAATAACACAGAGATCACTTGTTTTGATAGAAATGAAAAATTCAACTAAATGAATGGAATTCCATTCATCTAGTGTCACTAACCGTACAACTATCATAATTATGTACATACCACTTAACGGGAGTGGGGACTATAATCACACCTATCTTTTTTTTTGGGACTAATCCCACCACACATTCCCACCACTGTAACTCCTGTAAGCCAGGATCCACAATGGTCTTCGTATAAGACACCGAGGTTTGACCCTCGAGAAGTCCCGGGAATCGCTTTTAATTATCTTGGAACCCGCAACAAATTTAATTAGAAAAAGAAAAACAGGATGAGTTGAAAAAAATTCCACTTCCCTCCTATGCAAAGCGTGAGACATGAAGCAAAAATTGGCTAATAGGCCAATAGATAAGAGGGTGTACTGATACGTGAAGCGCAACAGTACAGCACCGTGGATATGGCAAAGTTTATGGGTAATCACACCTATCTATCATGTGACTATTTGAAATAACATCAAATAATTACCAGGTGTACTGGTATTAAGAATACAAAAGTTTGACAACTCTATCTTTATCAAAGGAATCGTAAAATGCTGTCTAAGGGAGCGCTGCGAGACTTTTGCAGCCTGTTTTGGTCTTGCGTTTGGGCAACACTAGTTTGCAGTTTTTGTAACCATTACAATCGTCCTTCTCGAGAGAATGGCGCTCAAAGTGGTCTTGTGCCATGGCTTCTTGTGACTTTTAAGATGTCGTCAATCCATCTGCTACAATATTTCCCGTATTGTCAACTAATTACGTATATGATTTCGAAAATTACAAGATGTAAAGCACACTTTGTAAACTTGAATTATATCGAGTTCGATCAATTATCTTTGCATTTTCTTGTTTTTCTGTTTTCATGTGCTCGATAATCCTCATTATTCTCCTACTTTTATACCAATTACTGGGGGTCGATACAATATGTACTCTTCTTTCATAGTACATATTGTAAAAGTTATTTTCAATAGTTTTATAACCGGCCGCCTGCCAAACGTCAACCCTCCTTGGGAATGTAATTGTTGACCAAACGGCATCAGATGAAGTTGGCCCAGGTCGTTATGAAGCATATTAGTCGTCATATTAGTCGTAAGGCTCTTAGTCGTCTTTTACGACATCCACGAGCAAGTAAGGGTTGGTAGTATTCGTAGCCGCTACCACACAGCTTGTGCCCCATAATCCTATTAAAGTATGATTTTAAAATCCCAATTGTAGCGTTACATCAAATCCACGTTAAAGATCGTCGAGAATCAGCTATGAACTTTTATGTGTATTATTTCAACACTATTTTGCTGTGCGTCAGAAAGCTCTAAGCTTACCAAGGAGAAATAAGCATGTTAAAAACTTATTCTTTCTAATAATAGACTATTGTATCATTGAATGGTAGAACGTTATTTTAAGTGAAACAAGTTTTACGCGGGCCATAATAGTTTTTTTATTCTAGTTTTTTATACACCATTCTCTTTGGTGATAGTAACGAAGTGTTAATTAACTTAAAAAAATATTGAGCTAAAGAAATATTAATTTAAAACACTTAAGTTGCTAATCTATTTATTATAATCATACATACACACACACATACATATCATCACGCCATATCCCTTGCAGGGTAGGCAGAGAGAACAGAGTGCCAGAGAACTCTATCTCTGCATACTTCACTCGCTTCCTCAACATTCATAATTCTCTTCATACACGCTCGCCGGTTTCGGAGACTCTTAACTCCACCTTCCTTCAGTACATGACCGATTTGGTCTAGGTAGGTTAGTCTCGGTCTCCCTCGGTACCTACATCCTTCCACTTTCGCATTGTATATCTTCTTAACCAGGCGTTCGTTTGGCATTCTTTCCACATGTCCGAACCATCGGAGCATTCCCTTTCGCATCTTTACACCAATACTCTCTTTCATACCTACTCGCTCTCTTACGTCGTCGTTGCGAATGCGGTCGGTCAGCCTAACTCCACAGATTTTCCGCAGAGATCGCATTTCGACCACATTAATTTTACTATCATACTCTTTTCTGCATACCCAACTCTCGCTTCCATACAGTAATGTTGGGACAAGCACTGCGTTATGTATTGCTACACGTGCCTTCTGGCTGAGGTGGTGGCTGCCGAGAAGTTGCCCCAACGCTCCGTTCACTCTATTTCCCGCATTCACTCTTCGTTCTATATCAGTGGTGTAACTTCCATCTCGGCTAAATCCACATCCAAGATATACAAATTCATTCGCTTGCTCTAGTACATCATTACCTATTGTTACTCTTACATCTGTTCTGGTTTTACCTCTTTCAAAGACCATTATTTTGGTTTTGCTCACATTCACGCGTAGACCCCTTTTCTTACAATCTTCTGTCATTGTGTCGACTAGGGTCTGCAGGTCAGTCGCTGACTGTGCCAGCAGGACTGCATCATCTGCATAAAGCAGAGCAGTGACCACTGAGTCGCCCATCTGGACTCCCACATTCATATCGTTCAACCTTTGGAGACATTTATCCAGATATATGATAAACAGCCTGGCTGACAGAACGCACCCCTGCTTAACGCCGATATTGACGTCAAACCAAGGCGACATTCCATCATCCAGCCGCACACAGGCTCTACAGCCCATGTAACTGGACTGCACAGCCTGTAGCAGTTTACCGCTAATACCATACTCCGGTAAAATGTCCCAAAGTTCCTTTCGTACAACCGTGTCAAATGCTCTCTCCAGATCCACAAATCTGCAGAAAACCCTCTGACCTAGAGCCAGATGCTTTTCCACAATGTTGCGCAGAGAGAACACTTGATCCATGCATCCCCTTCCAATCCTGAAACCTCCTTGTGTCTCACAAAGTAAACCATCGGACACCATCCTCATTCTCCTTTCAATAATTTTACCATACACTTTTGCTGCCAAACTGGTCAAGCTTATGGCTCTGTAATTTGCGCAGTCATAACGTGAACCCTTGTTTTTAAACAAAGGCACGATGACTGCGCTATTCCAGTCCCTGGGAACCATTCCCAAGCTCCAACATAAATTGAGGAGCAACAGGAACGCCTCCCAGACACAAGAGCCACCAAGCTTGATCATCTCGGCACACACCATATCAATGCCCGCTGCCTTCCCATTTTTCAAACTTCTTATCGCCCATTCAACTTCATCCATACTGATGCCATCGGAGGACGCCGTTGTCGAATGTTGATCTACTAAACCACATCCAACACCGGCGCCAACCGTAGCATCCGCATACATATCGCCAAAATATTCACTCCATCGGCTTAACACGTCTTGTGTTTGTGTAAGAATATCTCCACCTTTAGACCTTATTTTATTCATTCTGAAGGCTGACCAACCACCCCGAGACTTCTTCACCTCCCTCCAAAAGAGTTTGGTGTTACCCTCGATGTGTTTAGTCAGCCTATCTTCTGCACTCATACTTGCTCTATCACGTTTCTCTTTCACTAAGGCCTTGGTGTCATTCTTACATTACCGATATATTTCTTTCTTCTGTTCAGTCATACTGTCATTCAGATTCAAAGAAGAGACATAGTCCAGCCACGCTTTCTTTTTTTGCTCTACGGAAGCTGCAACTTCCGCATCCCACCATGCATCACCATTTGTTTTTCTATGCTTCTTTGAACTTCCACATACTTCTTTCGCTGTATCTACCATACTCTCTTTCAATACTCTCCAGCATTCTTCAATGTTCGATTGCGGCTGGCTGGCCATCGTCAGCTGTTCTCGGACACCCTCTGCATACTTTTCTCTTACACACTCTTCCTTTCAACCTTTCTTCTTTCTTCCTTCACCTTTCAACCTTTATTCTTTCAAGCCCTCCGAAGTGGACACGCTCTCGCCAGTGCCTCCACTTTCTGAACAGACCACTAAATCTCTCAATAACGAGATAGTGGTCCGTATCGACTGTGGGGCCCCTGTAGGCTCTTGCGTCCAATATTTTGCTTCGGAGGCGACTGTCTACCAAAATTAAATCTATTATGCTTTTCTGTTCATTCCTTCTCCATGTATACATATGGATGTCCTTATGTTGGAAAAATGTGTTTGACACAATAAGGTTTCTCTCCATGCATACATCCGCTATGAGCCTACCTGCGTCGTTCACTCTCTTATCACCAAATGGACCAAGTACGTCCTCATAGTCGGGACGCTTGGTCCCCACCCATCCGTTCAAATCTCCGCATACAATCACGCGTTCACTGGTTTTTGCCATATCCAGAACTTCCCTAACATTGTCCCAAAACTTCTCTAGGCCTGATGCCACCGAGGTTCCTACGGGAGCATATGCTACAACCATGAATACCTTGGTGACACTTAGTTTTATACGGACCCAGAGAAGTCTGGCATCATACATTCCGTAATCCTTCACACCTGAGGCCAAGCGAGAGGACAACAGAACTCCTACCCCCATGCTGGCTCGATCGCTCTGTGGTACACCAGACCACAGAGCCATCCCGCCACCAGGAAGATCGCAGGCGCCGCTGCCCCTTCGCTCGTCTCTGTTACACAGAGCACGTCTAGCTGTTTGTCCGCCATGACGGATATCAGCCCGTGCAACTTACCTTCCACACAACCTCTTACATTCCACGTGCCCACCCGGCACTCTGCTCTCCTCGACTCGCCTAACTGGGCAAGGCGTGATGGGTGGCGGCTCCCATCGCCGCAACTGCCGATGTTCGTACCGACGGGGGCGGGTCGGTACGCGTCGCCTCCGGGGGACGCCCTAACACGTATTGCGGTACGCATATCGAGCCGGATTAGCAGTCTAATTAGACTGGCAGGGGACGCGAACGAGCACGCTCCGGACTATGCCCCCCAGCATATTATAATCATCATCGTCGTATTAATTATATACAGGGTGTAAGGGGACCGCTCCCAAAAACAAAGATAGGTAACCCTACTAGTCCTACTTGTAATGATAGGCTAGAAAAAAAACAATCGATTCGGATGAAAAAAAAAAAATTTTTTACCACGCGAGGTCGTTGAACTCTTGAACATATGATCGAGAGTATTGAATAGATTGCGTCTTCTCTCATCTGAATAAGTTACGTATTTTTATGGAATTATCGTTACATGACACTGTCCTAATACGATGAAATGTGAAAAAAACTTAACTCCGTTGTCAAAAAAAAAATTTTTTTTTATCCGAATCGATTTTTTTTCTAGCCTATCATTACAAGTAGGACTAGTAGGGTCACCTGTCTTTGTTTTCGGGAGCGGTCCACTTCCAACCTGTATATTGTCTCTCAGCGCACATATGTCCCACTGTTAGCCTCGAGTCTCCTCCATAACGGGAGGGAAACCGACCTACTATACCGCGCTGGTCAGACGTGTTGGTATAGGGTTTTATTTCAAGTTTTATATCCCTTAGTCGTCTCTTACGATCACCCACGGGTAAGATGAGGGTGGTGAATTGTATTCTTACTCCGTCACCACACGGATGTCAATAGCTGACCTCAATAAGGTGATGAATGGGTAGACAGATTTTCCTTAGTTGCTGCTTACGATCAGCCACAAGTAAGATAGGGGGTGGTGAATTGTTTACTCCGTCACCACACGGATGTCAATAGCAGACCTCAATAAGGTGATGAATGGGTAGACAGATCATGTTGGCTAAGCAGTTTTAGATAAATATTCTTTCCGAACTTTTCTTTGCTCAGCGATACATATAGAAAATAATTAAAATGACTGAAATGTAGCATTTAATATGCTTGATTATTTATAAAAACCCGATTACAAGCGAAAAATGATTGTCACAAGTGGGATTCGAACCCACACTTATTGGCAATCCGTGCCAATCGTGCTGCCACTTACACCACCGTGAACTATTGTAGGACATTCAATTCTCACATCGTATTATATTTTCGTATTTAAGGAGACGTGTGCCATCTACCCGACATTGTTTACACAATAATTGAATGTGTGAATAGATGTGGGTTCTAATCCCACTTGTGACAATCATTTTTCGCTCGTAATCGGGTTTTTATAGAAAATAATTACTTATTATTTTAACATATGTGTTTTAAAACACAAGCCTATGATTAATATGTGTTTCTAGTGATGATTTATGGCATGGAAACGTAGTCCTTAAACACAGGTCATGACTAAGCTCGAAGTCGTTCAGCGTACTATAGAATGGGCTATACTCAGAATTTATCTGCGAGTTAGGATCCACAATAACAAAATCAGCAGAAGAACGAGTATAATCGATATAGCACGAAGAATTAGCATGCTGAAGTGGCAAAGAGTAGGCCACATCGTTCGACGAACCGATAACTGATGGGTAAGAAACGTTCTCGTATAACGATCACGTATCGGACAACGTAGTCTAGGACTGCGGAGTTATTGCATGTGGGCGGCATAGGAACATACTTTGTGGCGAAGTATGAGAGAAGTCTACATACAGCTTTGAATGACAAAAGAGTGAATGATGACGATATCCTTTAAATCGTTCTCTATTATTAGTGTGATGTCCTCATAAAATGTTTCTGTCATTATTTGTTTCATAGGGTACAAAATTTTCCGTGTAGTGACGGACCAAGAATACAATTTACCACGTATTTCTATCTTACCCGTCGGTGATCGTAAGAAACGATTAAGGGATATGAAACTATACAAGAGAAGGAAAACTCGAAACAAAACTCTATACCAAACGTCTGACCAGCGAGGTAGAGAAGGTCAATTTCTCTCCCATTATGGAGGGGGCTCGAGACTAGCGGTGGGATATATATGAACTGGGCTTAACCCCTTTTAACACCTTTGGAGAGGAATGTACCTTATGAGGAGCTCGGTAGTCCTTTTAGTGATTTTCTATATCATAAAAATAAGATCCTGTTTAGTACTTATTTGTGCTAAGTTTTCATTCAATAAGAAATTAAGTAACAGTATCACCGCAAAGTTTAAACATCTATTTTCACCCTTAGAGGATGAAAATTAATAAGTGCCGAAACATGTGTTTATCTATTTTTACTAAAAAAAATATTTATATTCAATTTAAAAACAATTGTCTTCAAAAAGAAAAGAAAAGATTTTTATGTTGCCACTATGTTTGACCCCATTGGGAAATGATTTTGTATTTTTTTCTTTTTCAATGAGTTACAAAAATAAATTATTATCAAAAAAAAAAAAATATCTAGTTTCAGCTGTTTGAGTAATTTTACTTTTTTGCACAGAGTTCATGAATCAGTCAACCAGTTATTTCTAAACAGCGTTAAACTTCAATCTCAGTTAAACTATTAAAAAAAGTTTTTAATAGTTAAAATATGCTTTACATATATGTTGGCTATAGTATGTAGGTATACTTGGAAATAACTATTTATAGAATGGTAACTGCGAGGTGAACGCGTGTCAGGGTCCAGAGGTTTTATTTATTCGATTGGTATATGTACATGTTATGATTAAAATAGTCATTGACATAATTCCGTTTGATGGCAAGTGACATTACCTAGGACGATAGTTCTAAATATAAACTATGTAATGGTTTATAATACACAGGGTGGAAGGGGACCGCTACCGAAAACAAAGACAGGTAACCCTACTAGTCCTACTTGTATAGCCTAGAAAAAAAATCGATTCGTATGAAAAAAAATATTTTTTTTTCACCACGCTAGGTCGTTGAACTCTTGAACATATGATCGTGAGTTTTGAATAGATTGCGTCTTTTCTCATCTGAGTATAGTTATGTATTTTTTATGGAATTATCGTTACATGGCACTGTCCTAATACGATGGAATGTGAAAAAAACTTAAAATTAGTTGTGAAAATATTTTTTTTTCATCCGAATCGATTTTTTTCTAGCCTATAATTACAAGTAGGACTAGTAGGGTCACCTGTCTTTCTTTTCGGGAGCGGACCACTTCCACCCTGTATACGAGATAAACACATAATTTCATAATTACTTTATTACAGGATCAAAGAATAAATGTGCTATCAGAACAAACCATCATCATCATCATCTCAGCTCATACACGTCCCACTGTTGGTCTCGAGCCTCTTCCATAATAAGGGTAATTGACCTACTATACCACGCTGGTCAGACGTGTTGGTATAGGGCAGGGGTTGGCAACCTTTTGAGTCGGAAGAGCCAAAAATTAGAATTTATTAAAGTTTAAAGTTTTTCAAGAGCTACATTGTTTTTGGCAACAATAATTTGTTCCTAATGCTCGTTAATCAATTCAGAATCATTTTTAAATGTTTACTTTATAAAATAGTTTTTTGCATATAGAACTAAAGAGCTGCAACTTCACATTCAAAAAACCGCATGAGGCTCGCGAGCTGCAAGTTGCCGATCCCTGGGTTTTGTTTCAAGATTTCCTTCTCTCGCATAGATGTTATATGCGTTTTATATCCCTTAGTCGTCTCGTACGACCACCCACGGGTAAGATAGGGAATGGTGAATTGTATTCTTACTCCGTCACCAGACGGAAAAATCAGAACTAATATATTCTAATAATTATTAGAAACGAACCAGTTTTATTATAAACATTGAGATTATTAAGATTTTCAAGAAATTATTAGTATTTATAGTTGTCACAAAATAAAAGGCCCGTTTTGATATTTATCTTATTGATGGATATAGTGATATAATCATACGACTTGGTACTCGATACTCACGATATATCGATTCAAGTTTGCGTGAGTATTTAATCGATTTGAATATGTATTGTAAAGTGCATTGGATTAAAGTTCTGATTTGAAAATTTAAGTTAAAATTTTGATATTATGGGTATTTTGAAATGACACAATGTTATGAAAGGTCAATTTTCTATCATTATATATTTGTGTTACAATAACATTCACTCAATCACAAAATAAAAAATCGAGAAAAAGTGAATCTTCAATTTCTTCATTTAATTTCTTCATTTTCTTCAAATGATGAGCCAAAATTGTCGGTTGAGCTATCGTCACCCGCATCTATAATTATTTCATTTTCAATTATATTGTCAATATTGATGTCTCTATCATAGTCTTCCATAATGATTTTTCGAGTTTTCTACCACTTTTGTCAGTCTTCTTTAGTAATTTTGGCACAAGCTTCATTCAACAATGTCATAATTTTCTTAGTGGAGAATGGCGGCTTTGTATTGTGGCGTGCTGCGTATCCTTTCATTTGAGCCCAGATCAAAGTATTGTACTGACAATGGTATGGTGGCGCTCTTATCATTTTGTGTCCATGCTGAACCACTCTGTGAATTTATTTGCGTCCTTTTCTTCGTGATATTTTTTTGTACTTTTAAACTCCATTGCAAGCAAGGCATCATTAAAAAAAACTTCCCCCAGCTGATTCAGCGTGGCAGATTATTAAGCGTCCACCTTTTCCCATTGGCACTTTTGAGCAAGATGCCTTGGTATCGTCCGTCCACGACTGTGGCACGGTATGATTCGAGTTCAGCCAAATCTCTTCGACAAATATGACATTGTCCCAATTTGTGACTTTGTTAGCTCCAAACCCATAACTTTCAGTAAAGATCAATACACAGCTGGTGAAATTCAGTTATTCTAAACACTAGTATTAAAATTAATAAAACCGGACAACTGCGAGTCCACCTTAAAAGAAAATATTTTGATCGATTTATTTTTTCTTTAACCGATTATTAATAGTCTGTGGAGAATATGAAAAAATCGTTATGAACGGCACTTGTACTTTTGGTGGAAATCTAAAACGTCATGTGGTGCTCTTGTATTATATTCGATATTTTAGTGTTTTAACGTGTTATATTAGATATTTCTTGTGGTATTTTATGTAATGTGATGTGACTGAATTGCTGAGATGTAGTGAATATCATATAAAAGTGCTTTACAACGTTTTCGTTTTCCATCAAAATTCCCACAAGATACCATTAACAGTGTGGCCATAGCACTGTTGATGGCGACAATTTGACTTACTGACGGACAATGACTAATCTGAAGACACTAAAAACTTGAAGATAATTATAACTCGACACTGGCAACAATGGCTCATTTAAGTAGCTGATTGCCAATACATAAAAAGAAGAAGAAGAAGAACGGCAGTTAGCCGAGTGGGCGGTACCCATCAATGAAAAATGTAATTACCTTAGAATATTTCGATCGGTAAAAAATAGAGAACTTCTTGGGTGTGAACTGTCAAAACGGGACTTTTATTTTGTGATTAATATACCTAAAGCAAAATTCGCTATGTTAACTGAAATATCGATCTGAGCAAAACCGAGGTGTGACGTCATACATCAATAAGTAAACTTTATCGTATCAATTGTGCGACAATACTGTGGTGTGACGTCACAGAAGACACAATGACACAATTTAAATCAAAGTAGGTAGGTAGAAATAATACAATAACTCGCGTTAAAATTTTAGTATATTCCTGATACCTATAATTAGTTTTACAAATTATAGATATGTATTTACATTCATCATTTCAGCCTATTGCCGTCCACTGCTGAACGTAGGCCTCCCTTATTTTACGCCACAGAGTGCGGTCCTGTGCCACCTGTATCCAACGACGCCCAGCAACCTTCACTAGGTCGTCTGTCCACCTAGTGGGGGGGCGTCCCACACTGCGTCGTCCGGTACGTGGTCGCCACTCTAGAACCTTTCTCCCCCAGCGGTTGTCGGTTCTTCGAGCGATTTTGGGATTACATTATAGAAGTATATATTAGTATTTACATTATAGAAGAGAAATTAAAATTTTATCATCATGGTTATTGAAAAAGGATATAAAAGCGGGTAATATTTGATGATCATTTAAAGTAAAAATTTTTCGCGTGAGGAAAGACTGACGTCCTGCCCGAGGGGGGGGAGGTCGAGTTCAGGGTACTCCTCAGGGGGTATTCCGTCGGGCCGACCACTGACGTCAAGTCACTCTGCTCCGGTGGTCGCCCCAACGACGAAGGCGACGTGCCACGGGACGGAGTGGTGCAAGGAGTGCGCCGACCGTAGCTCACCCCCAAAAAAAGGAAAAATTATTTGAGTTCAGCAAGTATTACTTTTTTTTTTTTCCCCACTGCAAGGTGGACCATGGATGTGGTCGCGCCCCGCCAAATCGGTCCGGAGTGACAGAAGAGGCGGCGCGCAACCCTATGGACCCACCCTGCAAACACCTCTCTTCGCCGTGCGAGTGGGCCACCAGTACCCGATCTTTGTCTTCGGTGGCCGGCCCGGCGGTATACCCTTGCGGGTTCCTCTCGTGTCGATGCCCCGACAGCTTTCACCCGTCGGGGCGTCGCCCTCACGCGGTGGCCTCACGTCGGGTGACCGGACAATAGCCCGGTCCGATCACCCGAAGCCGGGGCGGCATCAGGCGCAGACATTCGCGCCTGCGCCGCCCCTCCTTCTGCGAGATGACAGCCTTGCAGAAGGCGGCGACTGCGTTCCAGTTTCTGACGCTGTCGACCATCGCTTTCGCGACAGCCAGCAGCGTCAGGTCGGCACCGATGACAGCGACGAGGTGACAGCGTTGCCGGGCCCAGGTCAGGTAGACCTCCAGCGTGTGTTGCGCCGTGTCCTCGTCACTGCCGCACTGGTGGCAGGACGGAGTCGACTCTCTCCGTACGATCGTGTGCAGGTATTTGCCGAAGCAACCGTGCCCCGACAACACCTACACCAACCGGAAAGAGAGGACATGACGTCTCGGCGGGCGTCCTCGCGCCAAGTGGCTATCTCGCTAAGCGATGGGGAGCCACCCTCGTAGCGCACTGAGGTCACCCGCCGGTAGAAGTCGGAGAGCATCTCCGCCTCTATGTCCCACGGGGGTGTCCCGGCCAACACGCATGCCGCCTCGGTCGACATCGTGCGGTATTCGCGGATGGCTCTGACCGTCATGACTCTCTGTGAATGCCACAGAAAAGCCCTCAGCCGGAGGGTCAGAAACCTCGCCCACACGGGTGCGCCGTACATGGCCATTGAGCGGATCACCCCCGCATACAGCCGTCGGCTCTCAAAGCTGGGTCCGCCCACGTTCAGCATGGGCTGTGATAGGGCGGACGCCGCGCCGATCAGCAAGTATTACTAAGTATTGATCGATCTCGGGAATAGCTGTTTCATCCTATGTCGATTTTAATTATTAGTTAATAAAGGGCGGTTATGGACTGATGAATTATTTGTATATAATTTAAGGTTACCGAATAACTAAATATTGTACGGTTATATGTCAATACATTATGGCCATTAGCCAAAGGGCAGTATTTTTTTTAGAATTTTGTTTATGATAATGGAATACTGGTATATTGTGATTTTATTTAGTCTTATAATTAAATATCGTACCAGGTTGAAAGCCCTCAGTGCTCACCCATAGTCCGGTTAAGCTGTCAAAGCCCTCTCGGCTAACAGTGGTCGTAGTTGATACATTTTAGTGGGTATTCTAGCCCCGAGGCTAGCGAGTCCCATACTCCCCGTTCCGGGGGATGGTGCGTAAAAGCATTTCGGACCACTGCGTAATCAAAATAAAATATCGGCCAAGTGCGAGTTGTACTCGCGCACGAAGGGTTCCGTAAAACTAAAAAAATATTTATGCAGTAGTTTTTTTTTTGATATCAATTCAAGATTTTTTGTTTGTGCTGTGTGGTAGCGACTACGAATACTACCAACCCTTACTTTGCTCGTGGATATCGTAAAAGACGACTAAGAGCTTTTAACGACCTGGGCCAACTCCATCTGATGTCGTTTGGTCAACAATTACATTCCCAAGGAGGGTTGACGTCTGGCAGGGGGCCGATCATAAAACTAATGCCAATAACTTTTACATTATGTACTATGAAAGAAGAGTACATATTGTATCGATCCCGAGTAATTGGGATAAGAGTAGGAGAATGATGATGATGAATTCAAGTTTTTTTTTCTTTGATATTAATTCAAGTTACACTTATTTATTAAAACTACTAATTTTTAAAACATTTAGAGTACACGTTTTTAAACTGTTTTATTTATAATATTATTTAATTATTATAAATAAATATTGCAAAAATAAATAGCAAAAAGAGTTCGGCAGCGGTGAGATTCGAACCCATGCCTACGGTGTCTAAAACTAGCGAGCGCCTTAGACCACTCGGTCACGCTGCCTGCTTATAGACGGTGCAAAATTAACTGCTGCTTGTCAACCATACACGTTCAGGTAAAAAGGGGTAGTGAGTTTAAAATGATTAAAAATATTTTTTTTATATGATGTAATCAAAAATTTACAGTTTTCACAATTTTTCCTTAATCTGTGCTATAAGACGTTGCTTCGTTCCAAATTTCAAGATTCTTAGTTTACGGAAAGTACCCTGTAGGTTTTGATTCCCGTGCGAGTGTCGAAAATTTGCAGAAACTTGCGACATAAATAGCTGTATCTTTTAATTGCGTTAGCTTAAAAGTTTAATTTTTTCACAGCTCCAAGGGACATTAGACCTGAGTATTTGATATCAATTTCAGCTTCATTCGTCCACGCGTTTCTGACAAAAAGAGTCTTGACAGACAGACAGATGGACGGACGGACAACAAAGTGATCCTATAAGGGTTTCGTTTTTTCCTTTCGACGTACGGAACCCTAAAAATAAAATATCGTACTATAACTCGTATATATATATATATATATATATATATATATATATATATATACATCCAGATGCACATGATGTGATCCGGAAAACATCTGAGTTACACGTCATATATTTTTTAAAAGTTTAACTTTAATAAAACTATGTTCGTGATTTGTGTCTTAATTTTTCAGAGTCTGCAAATTTCTATGCAAGTCAACTCTCTAGTCTAACCAGTTTCAAATCTATAATACCGTTTTTATAATACCATCTGACCCCCACAAACCTAAATCATAACGATATTTTTGGAATTAGACTGGTCTGGTTCTCATGGTATTTGATATTAATTAAATATGATAGGTGATTGCTATATGTGTATCTTTTTTAATTGTAGGAGACTAATAAAAATTAACCAAATTCTCGAACATTATATATTTTATATTATTTTATTAAGTTATGAGTTCGTGTGTGTATGTGTGTGCGTGCATGCGTGCGTACGTGCGTGCGTTCGTGCGTGTGTGTATATATATATATATAACTTGCCGGTAACTTGCCGGTATATATATATATATATATATATGTGTGTGTGTGTGTGTGTGTGTGTGTGTGTGTGTGTGTGTGTGTGTGTGTGTGTGTGCATTTAAAATATCAATATTTTTAAGATTTTTACCACATTTGTATTTGTTTGTCATTTTTCCGACATTTAGAACACTTTTCAGTATTCAAGGTCACGACTGGATTAAGCTTTAAATTCAACAAGTCATCGTTATTACAGATATTTTTTATCTTTTGATTTGTTTAACTTCAATTTGTTGGAACTAAACAATTCACATTACATTAAAATCATTTATCATACTAATATTATAAATGTGAAAGGTTTAATAGAGGTAAGGTACAATATTGACAGTTTTCTATCTAGAGCCGCGGGCAGGTCCGTGGGGGGTAGTAGGTACTCCCACCGAAGTTAAAATCGAGTACCGGTGGTCCGCTCGCACGGCGAAGAGAGAAGGTTTTACGGTGGGTCTATGGGGTCACGCGCCGCCTTTCCGTCACCCCGGACCGATTCAGCGGGGCGAGACGCACCCATAGCCCACCAATAAAAAAAAAAAAAAAAAAAAAAAGGGGTAGTAGGTACTACACTCTCGCAGAAATTCGACGTCTGAGTAGTGGCAATGTGCTGTTACGTTTCAGTCGATGAGCGAGAGAACCATCAGTCCAATTTTCAGGGTTTGTTTGAAATTTCAGGGTGGTTTTGGGGTTTTGTAGACAGTGGCCTAGTCATATCTCTGGTGTTGCAAAGGTTCATGGGTGGCAGAAACACATACCATCAGGCGAGCTGTGTGCCCGTTTGACACCACAAGCATTAAATAAAAGTTTGTGAATATATTTAGATGTTTATTATCATCATCATCATCTCAGCTTATATATGTCCCACTGCTAGGCTCGACCCTTCTCCATAATAGGAGGGAAATTGACCTACTATAACACGCTGGTCAGACGTGTGACGTGGTATAAGGTTTTGTTTCGAGTTTTCTATCTCTGGCATAGATATTATATGCTTTTTAAATCACTTAGTCGTCTCACTCTTACGATCACCCACGGGTAAGATAGGGCGTGGTAAATTGTATTCTTACTCCATCATCACACGGATATTACAATCACGTATAAATCGTTGAACAGATTTGAATGAAAATTGGCACATAGATAGACCATTTTCTGGATTAAAACATAGCATACTTTTATTCGGAACTCCATATCCACAAGATCCTTAAATCGTTGGTAAATTAAAAATCAAATTCTAGCTCAATAATTATTTTTATATAGGTATTTGAAATAAAGCAAATATAATTATTTTTGTATATTTTATACAAAAATAATTATTTTAATGACACAATGACAGAAGATTGTAAGAAAAAGTCTACGCGTGAATGTGAGCAAAACCAAAATAATGGTCTTTGAAAGAGATGAAGCCAGATCAGATGTAAGAGTAACAATAGGTAATGATGTACTAGAGCAAATGGATGAATTTATATATCTTGGATGTGGATTTAGCCGAGATGGAAGGTACACCACTGATATAGAGCGAAGAGTGAATGCGGGAAATAGAGTGAACGGAGCGTTGGGGCAACTTCTCGGTAGCGACCACCTCAGCCAGAAGGCACGTGTAGCAATACATAACGCAGTGCTTGTCCCAAAATTACTGTATGGAAGCGAGAGTTGGGTATGGAAGCGAGAGTTGGGTATGCAGAAAAGAGTATGAAAGTAAAATTAATGCGCTCGAAATGCGATCTCTACGGAAAATCTGTGGAGTTAGGCTGATCGAATGCATTCGTAACGACGACGTAAGAGAGCGAGTAGGTATGAAAGAGAGTATTGGTGTAAAGATGCAAAAGGGAATGCTCCGATGGTTCGGACATGTGGAAAGAATGCCGAACGAACGTCTGGTTAAGAAGATATACAATGCGAAAGTGGAAGGATGTAGGTACCGGGGGAGACCGAGACTAACCTACCTAGACCAGATCGGTCATGTACTAAAGGAAGGTGGAGTCAAGAGTCTCCGAAACCGGCGAGCGTGTATGAAGAGAATTATGAATGTTGAGGAAGCGAGTGAAGTATGCAAGGATAGAGTTCCCTGGCACTCTGTTCTCTCTGCCTACCCTGCAAAGGACATGGCGTGATGATATGTATGTATGTATAATTATTTTAAAAATATCTACATATCTAAAAGAAAGGAATTATACCAAAGTTTAATTTGTAAATATTAATCTTTTAATACTTATAATAAATATGCATAGTAATTTGCATTCGCAATTATTGATAGCAAAATAGGAATGGAGAAAGTTCAAATGAACGATGTATCGAGAGTTCACGGATTCTACGAAATTAGAGGCGTGTGGTGATGTATTATAGGTTATCGATATATCTTGACACTCGTTTATCAACTGCCATCGGTCATGCGTGATTTATTCATAGATAAAAATTCAACTGTCATTCATTTTTTTTAAACAACAGTACACTAAGGAATTAAGTCTGATTGGGGAAATAATAACTGCTTTTATCTAGGAATCTTAAATGTAAGGTAATAAAGTCAACGTTACGTGTCAAATATATCGACTTAAGTGTTACCTAAAACTTAAATTTTATTGTTATAAAATTTAATTATAATCATTGTTTTGTGTCATTTATATTGGCTTAAGTGACACCTAAATTTAGGTGTGATCGGTGAAAAAGGACATTAGAGATTAATTTATAAATATAAAATTCACCACCCACCACATCCCATTCGTCATTCCTCTTTGAGAATGAAGTTAGTTGTTAATCACACGACATCAGATGGAATTGACCCAGGTCAACTATATATCCACAGAGACTTATTATAATCCCTTTCTTATTTTTTAGATGTGTGTGTATTTTTAATTATAAAAACGTTTATAAAAGAAGTGACAAGCTTTCTATTTTATCTATCTAAAATATTGAAAAGATTAAAAATATTAAAATAAATAAATGCCGACCGAAACCGGCGAGCGTGAAGAGAATTATGAATGTTGAAGAAGCGAGTGAAGTATGCAAGGATAGAGTTCTCTGGCACTCTGTTCTCTCTGCCTATCCTGCAAGGGATATGGCGAGATGATATGTATGTATGTATTGTAGCTAATTTGAGACAATTTATTTTAATTTTTTATTACATTATAAGTGTATATTTTATTTATTTTATATCATAATCATTCTCCTGCTCTGATACTAATTATTTGTGATCGACTGTGTACGAGTAGGTACATATTGCAAAAGTTATTAAGCTGCTTAGCATAAGCTGGAGTTGGCCCAGACCGAAATAAATTTTCAATTGTTTGTTTATCACTAATTCATGCTTAAATTACTATTTACATTATAAAAGTTCTTTCGCCAATGAAAAGTTACATAATTAAAGATTAATACAGATATTTTATCCTCGTATATCCGCGGGAACGAGAACTACGAAGATGAAATCGAAGGCATTTGTTAGTATGAAATAAAAAAAAACACTCAATTCATAAAAAAATATATTATTTATGTACAATATTGTTTTTCTGTAACATTACCGTAATATTACTAAAAACATAACGATATGAGTTATTCATTATTTTTTTATCGATAGAAAAATATTACCTTGAACGCAGTAACGGCGCTAAAAACAAAATTGGAGGCGCTCAGGGAGTATGAGCGGTTTTTGCGTTCCTTAAAGCTGTTGATTTTATTTAGTATAAATAAAAAATCTATTTGCTCATAATATTCAATTAAATCAACACCTTATCCTTCATTATCCGTCTACTATTTTTTTTCAACCTCGTTCATTTTGTCCGGGGCGACGGAAGGATGGCGTGCAGCCCGTTCCATCGTATTCACTCCACATTGCCGTTGAACCGACTGCCAGTACCACTTCCTAGCTTTTTATATCGACCAGGCTGAACTCCTAATACCGTTCAATTACATTTCAAGGTTTACGTCAGGCTGGCGGTCGGTCATAAAACTATTGCAATATGTACATAGAAGAGAAGTATATGTATTACCGACCTAAGTAGTTAGGATGGGAACAGAAGAATGATGATGATAGCAGTTTATATTATAAATTAACTCAAAAGAGTGCAGCGCCCTATATTAATCATCATTGTCCTACTCATATCCCAATTACTTGGGGTCGATACAATATGTAATCTTATTTCATAGTATATATTGTATAAGTTATTGGCAATAGTTTTATGACCGGCCGCCTGCCAGACGTCAACCTTCCTTGGGAATGTAATTGTTGACCAAACGGCATCAGATGGAGTTGGGCTAGGTTATAAGGCTCTTAGTCGTCTTTTACGACATTCACAAGCAAAGTAAGGGTTGGTAGTATTCGAAGCCGCCACACAGCTACCTACACTACCCTATCTTAATAAAGATCGCTTATTTTTTTTTTTGTTTTTTTTTTGGCAGTAGACTATGATATTATTACACCCCGCTCAATTTGTGCGAGGCGATGAAAGGGATGGCGCGCGGACCCATAACCTGCCATACACGTATCTTTCTTTATCCAGGTCAGTTATCAGAGCCTGGTGTTTGTCATCGGTGGCAAACTACTACATATTTGGAATTTTTTCGACAGGTAACGGTACTACATACGAGAATATACAAATAAATTTCAATAAAATTCAACAGAAATACTACTTGAAAATAGATAATTGAAGACCTCTAAAATAAATACGACAATGTCATTTGATAAGATCTAAGTAGACAACGCATGTACAAGCATTTAAGTGTCAAGTTTTTAACTTGAAAATACATATCTATTTACTGTGCAAGTTATTCGCTTTCTAATACTTCTGTATTTTTTCATTCATCAATATATCTAGATATTAATTATCATCTCAGCTCTTACAGTTAATTTTAGTTTTATTGTACAGATGTCGTATTAGTTTAGATGTCGACCTATCTTGCCAGTGTGTGGCTTCGATACCGAAGATAAAGACCGGGTACCGGTGGCCCGCTCGCACGGCGAAGAGAGGAGTTTTCATGGTGGGTCTATGAGGTTGCGCGCCGCCTCTTCTGTCGCTCCGGACCGATTTGGCGGAGCAAGACGCATCCATAGCCCACCGCAAAAAAAAGAAATAAAAAAGTGTGTGACTTCGATTCCCACGTAGAACAATACTTTATGTAATCTGCAAAATATTGTTTTAAGTCCAAGTTAATTATTATATTTGGAAAGTAACACCACAATACAAGGATAATCTTTCGTTTCTTTTAAATATATAAAATAAATAAACAAAATATACGTCCCATTGCAGGGTTTTCCTTCCTTCTGCATAGTAAGGAGTTCTTCCATATCTTTAGTTTGGTATCTGTGTAGTAGCGGTTACAAATACTACCAAACCTTACTTTACTCGTGGATGTCGTAAAAGACGACTAGGAACCTTATAACGTCCTAGGCCAATTCCATCTCATGCCGTTTGGTCAACAATTACATTCCCAAGGAGGGTTGACGTCTGGCAGGCAGCCGGTCATAAAACTATTGCCAATAACCTTTACCATATGTACTATGAAAGAAGACTACATATTGTATCGACGCCAAGTAATTGGGATGAGAGTAGGGGAATGATGATCTTTAGTTTGGTACACGGTTTTATTAAAACTGTTCCTTCTCTCGCATCGAAGTTAACTGAGTATCATATCATTATCATCATCTCAGCTTATATATGTACCACTGTTGGGCTCGAGCCTCCTCCATAATAGGAGGGAAATTGACCTACTATACCACGCTGGTCATTCGTGTTGGTATAGGGTTTTGTTTCGAGTTTTCCTTCTCTTGCATAGATGTTATATGCATTTTATATCCCTTAGTCGTCTTTTACGATCACCCACGGGTAAGATAGGGGGTGGTGAATTGTATTCTTACTCCGTCACCACATGGAAATCTACCTTATACGTATCATATACCTTCATCGTATTTTATAATATCTATGGACAACGAAATACTAGTGCTAGTGAATTAGAATTAGGCTAGTGAATTATTATCTTATTCCGACCGGTGAAATATTTTGTTTAAATGCAAAAAGAGATTGCAAAATAACTAACATCATAAATAAAATCAATTTTTTTTTTATTGCTAGTGGTGGCAAACGAGCAAGCAGAACACTTGATGGTAAGTATCACTGCCGCCATGGACCTTTGCTATACCAAGGGTATAATTAGGCCGCTGCCTACCAATATAAACCCCAAACCCACCCAATTGGGCTTCCGGCTCTCTTTCTCACTGAACAAAGCTTCGATCTTCTGCTCAGTGTGGTACTACCCCGGACAGACCGGCCCGCGACTGTAGACAGAGAACTGGTTAACTGGTCCTACCACTATTATTTTAATATAAACATAACAATAATATTTGAAATAAAACTATTTTTTACGGATTCTATCGTGTTTGTATTTTATTTTTAATTGCCTGATGTTTTGAACACTACACCGTTCATGGTCACGGGACGACTAAGGTACCTTAGGTCCTTTCAGGTCGCCTGTATTTTTTACGACTCCTGTGTAATGAGTGATATATTGAATTTTTACTTCGTCATAAGAGGATCTTATACATATGTATTAATAATCCTTACTAATATTATAAATGCGAAAGTAACTCTGTCTGTCTGTTGCTCTTTCACGCCAAAACTACTAAACCGATCTAAATGAAATTTGATATACAGATAGTCTAGAGCCTGATAAAGGATATAGGCTACTTTTTAATGCAAAAAAAAGGATTGTAAAAGGGGATGAAAAGTTGTAAGGAATTATCGTCGTTTTTAAAGCCAGAAGCTTGAAACTTATTTTTAGGCTATTGATTATATATAAATAAATATCACATTAAAATTTCGTAAAAAAATTAACCTTAAAGGGTTAAATAAAAATATGGGATGAAAAACTTTAGGAAAGTAACGTTTTACGCGGGCGAAGCCGCGGGCAGTAGGTACGCTAGTAATATTATATAATACAGCGTTAAGTTGTAAAAAAGTAATGAAATATATATCCGGTAAATTACAAGTTGGTTTTTTTTATTATGTATATTATTACATTTTATAATTGTAAACACTATGTAAACATATTCATACATTTTTTGCTTATTATCATACTTTTTTTTTATTTCTTACAGTTTTTTTTTATACATTAGATCGGTCATCGTAAGTAAAATATTCCATTTGGAAAATTTATTATGTAATCGGTACGTAGTTATTTAGTACAGTTAATTGATTAGTAATGTTCATTCGCCACGAAAAAAGCTATTATAAGAATTAGTACCATAAATATTATCCAGCTCTTATCTCAATATTATCCAGCTACATACATACATACATACATATCATCACGCCATATCCCTTGCAGGGTAGGCAGAGAGAACAGAGTGCCAGAGAACTCTATCTCTGCATACTTCACTCGCTTCCTCAACATTCATAATTCTCTTCATACACGCTCGCCGGTTTCGGAGACTCTTGACTCCACCTTCCTTCAGTACATGACCGATCTGGTCTAGGTAGGTGAGTGTCGGTCTGCCCCGATACCTACATTATTATTCCGTTACTACACAGAAAAATTATGATAATTATAATAATACAAATATATGTCGTATAGTAGGAATGTTCATACATCAATCTTTCCCTTCTCACAGTAGTCGGGAAACACTTAATATGTATGTAGATAACAGCATTGTCTACCTACATATACTCGTATGTTGTATTACTTATACTGCCTTTTATAACTATTTTAAAACTGTTTTAAATAACTTTGTTTAAATTTATTAATTTTTCACGAACAACTAGTTACACTAACAACTAGTTAACATTCAATTCTCGTATCGTATTATATTTTCGTCTTTAAAGAGACGTGTGCCAACTACCCGAACATTGTTTACACATTGTACAGGGTTAATACTCAAACTTTCCAGTTAGAATTATATTAAACAATGACACAACCTGTTATTCAAATTACTGAAATTGTTAGCATTTAATATGCTTGATTAGTTATAAAAACCCGATTACTTACAGTGTGTAAATAATGTCAGGTAGATGGCACACGTCTACTTAAAGACGAAAATATAATAAGATGCGAGAATTGAATGTCCTACAATAGTTCACGGTGGTGTAAATGGCAGCACGATTGGAACGGATTTCCAATAGGCGTGGGTTCGAATCCCACTTGTGACAATCATTTTTCGCTCATAATCGGGTTTTCATAAATAATCAAGCATATTAAATGCTAAAAATTTATAAAAGGTTGATATTTAATTAGTAAATTCTAGAAATTTTGTTTTTAAACTATAAATATTTTCCATTTCTAGGTAAATATTTAATCCATATTTAAATGGAAAGTTTTGTTTTACTAATTAGGAGAATCTCGCATTATTTTCAAAAGCAAGAAGTATCTATTCATGATTTTTAAGAAAAAAGATGGAAGTTTTCAGAAACTTATAACGTCAAAACTAAAAAATCTATATCTTTATTGGTAGGACCACTCTGTTGTTGCTCCCCGGCTGGTCGGCGCGGCGTCCGCCCTTTCTCGGCTCATGCCGAACGTGGGCGGACCCAGTTTCGAGGGCCGACGGCTGTATGCGGAGGTGATCCGCTCAATGGCCATGTACGGCGCACCCGTGTGGGCGGGGGCTCAGAACGCCCTGCTCAGGGCGGTGCTGTGGAGGCCACAGCGAGCCATGGCGGTCAGAGCCATTCGCGGGTACCGCACGGTGTCTACCGAGGCGGCATGCCTATTGGCCGGGACACCCCCGTGGGACCTAGAGGCGGAGATGCTCTCCGACCTCTACCGGCGGGTTACCTCAATGCGCGAAGAGGGTGGCTCCCCATCGTTCAACGAGATAGCCACCTGGCGCGAGGACGCCCGCCGAGAAGTCATCGCCCGTTGGGCTACGCGGCTGGAGAGGCCTAGACACGGTGTTTTTACCGTTGAGGCCCTCCGGCCCGTACTGATGGAGTGGATGGAGCGGCGGCACGGAGTTCTCTCTTTCCGGTTGGTGCAGGTCTTGTCGGGGCATGGTTGCTTCGGCAAGTACCTGCACACGGTCGTGCGGAGGGAGTGGACTCCGTCCTGCCACCATTGCAGTAGCGACGAGGACACGGCGCAACATACGCTCATCGGTGCCGACCTGACGCTGCCGGCTGTTGCGCGAGCGATGGTCGACAGCGTCAGGAATTGGGACGCGGTCGCCGCCTTCTGCGAGGCTGTCATCTCGCAGAAGGAGGCGGCGGAACGGGCCCGGGAGGATTCCCGTGACCCGGGCCGCCGCCCGCGGCCGGGGCGGCGCAGGCGCGAGTACCTGCGCCTGATGCCGCCCTAACCGAGGCTTCGGGTGATTGGACCGGGGAATTGTCCGGTCACCTGACGTGAGGCCACCGCGTGAGGACGACGCCTCGACGGCGAAAGCTGCCGGGGCGTCGACAGGAGAGGAGCCCGAGAAGCTATACCGCCGAGCGGGCCACCGAAGACAAAGATCGGGTACCGGTGGCCCGCTCGCACGGCGAAGAAGAGGTGTTTGCAGGGTGGGTCAATGGGGTTGCGCGCCGCCTCTTCCGTCGCCCCGGACCGATTTGGCGGGGTGCGACGTCCATAGCCCACCGCAAAAAAAAAAAAAAAAAAAAAAAAGGACCACTCTGTTGAGTTTTCTTGCTAAAGCGGCGGTCCGTCCGGGGTAGTACCACACTCTCGCAGAAGATCAACGTCTGATTAATGACAATACTCTATTACGCTTCGTTCGATGAACGACAAAGCCGGTAGCCCAACTGGGTGGGTTTGAGGTTTGTATTGGTAGGCAGCAGCCTAGCTCTTACCTTGGTATTGCAAAGGTCTAGGGGGCGCAGTAACGTTTATCATCAGGTGTGCTGCTTGCTCATTTGACACCATAAATAATTTAATACTTAAAATATCATATAAATATAAAATACTAGTGAAAATATAATTCACCACCTCCATTTTTTGGCCACGATTGTCATGATAGAGAACGAATACCCAGGCCTGTAATATGCTTGCCATTGAAGACAAATATCGGGTACCTACTGGTGGCCTGCTCGCGCGGCGACGAGAGGAATCCTTGCAGGGTAGGTCTATGGGGTTGCGCGCCGCCTCTTCCGTCGCCCTGGACCGATTTGGCGGGGCATGACCACATCCATAGTCCACCGCAAGGAGGAAAAATAAGGAATGTAACATGCAGGTAAAAGGGACGGTAAAGAAGGAAAACTTAAATCCTAATTCATATCATGTCTACAGTCTAATTATAGTACTGAACTCACTTCAATATATGAGCTGAGAAGGTAAATAAATTGAATTATTTAAAATAATATATTATATACAGTTATGACTGCGCAAATTACAGAGCCATAAGCTTGACCAGTTTGGCAGCAAAAGTGTATGGAAAAATTATTGAAAGGATTCTCCTTTGGTGGATCGGAGGATGGTGTCCGATGGTTTACTGTGTGAGACACAAGGAGGTTTCAGGAGTGGAAGTGGATGCATGAATCAAGTGTTCTCTCTGCGCAACATTGTGGAGAAGCATCTGGCTCTAGGTAAGAGGGTTTTCTGCAGTTTTGTGGATCTGGAGAGAGCATTTGACACAGTTGTACGAAAGAAACTTTGGGACATTTTACCGGAGTATGGTATTAGCGGTAAACTGCTACAGGCTGTGCAGTCCAGTTACATGGGCTGTGCAGTCCAGTTACATGGGCTGTAGAGCCTATGTGCGGCTGGATGATGGAATGTCGCCTTGGTTTGACGTCAATATCGGCGTTAAGCAGGGGTGCGTTCTGTCAGCCAGGCTGTTTATCATATATCTGGATAAATGTCTCCAAAGGTTGAACGATATGAATGTGGGAGTCCAAACGGGCCACTCAGTGGTTACTCCTCTGCTTTATGCAGATGATGCAGTCCTGCTGGCACAGTCAGCGACTGACCTGCAGACTCTAGTCGACACAATGACAGAAGATTGTAAGAAAAGGGGTCTACGCGTGAATTTGAGCAAAACCAAAATAATGGTCTTTGAAAGAGATAAAACCAGAACAGATGTAAGAGTAACAATAGGTAATGATATACTAGAGCAAGTGGATGAATTTGTATATCTTGGATGTGGATTTAGCCGAGATGGAAGGTACACCACTGCTATAGAGCGAAGAGTGAATGCGGGAAATAGAGTGAACGGAGCGTTGGGGCAACTTCTCGGCAGCCACCACCTCAGCCAGAAGGCACGTGTAGCAATACATAACGCAGTGCTTGTCCCAACATTACTGCATGGAAGCGAGAGTTGGGTATGCAGAAAAGAGTATGATAGTAAAATTAATGCGGTCGAAATGCGATCTCTGCGGAAAATATGTGGAGTTAGGCTGACCTACCGCATTCGTAACGACGACGTAAGAGAGCGAGTAGGTATGAAAGAGAGTATTGGTGTAAAGATGCGAAAGGGAATGCTCCGATGGTTCGGACATGTGGAAAGAATGCCGAACGAACGCCTGGTTAAGAAGATATACAATGCGAAAGTGGAAGGATGTAGGTACCGAGGGAGACCGAGACTAACCTACCTAGACCAGATCGGTCATGTACTGAAGGAAGGTGGAGTCAAGAGTCTCCGAAACCGGCGAGCGTGTATGAAGAGAATTATGAATGTTGAGGAAGCGAGTGAAGTATGCAGAGATAGAGTTCTCTGGCACTCTGTTCTCTCTGCCTACCCTGCAAGGGATATGGCGTGATGATATGTATGTATATACAGCCATTTCTGAAGATCCATTTCCTTGCATCGCGTTTAAACGCGCGCGGCGTGTTTACGACTTACACGACTACTTACGACAGTCGCGCTTGGCTCATGCGACAATGGCCAATGTATGAAAGAAAATCTATGGCGCAGTAAAAATGCATTACGTCATTCGTCGGTTACGACTGTCGCGACGCTCGGAAACGGCGCCATACATTTTCATACTTTGACTATAGTCGCATCAGCCGCGCGCGACAGGCGTAAGCGTTTAAACACAATGCACGTAAATGAACCTTAAGGTTACAAATTTGCAAACAAAAATATACATTTATGATCTTACGAAAAGTTGTTTTTTTATTCCTGATGGTGGCAAACGAGCAAGCAGCACACCTGATGGTAAGTGTCACTGCCGCCCATGCATCATTGTAATACGAA
Organism: Lymantria monacha; assembly: GCA_905163515.2. Classification (NCBI taxonomy): domain Eukaryota; kingdom Metazoa; phylum Arthropoda; class Insecta; order Lepidoptera; family Erebidae; genus Lymantria; species Lymantria monacha. The sequence continues at coordinate 2,216,851 of LR991107.1, read as the reverse complement.
GGGTGTGGCTAAGCCGCTGCCTACCAATATAAAACCCAAACCCACCCAGTTGGGCGTACTGCCGTCTCGCGCACTTATTCAGACCTCGATCTTCTGCAACAGTATGGCTGTGTGGTAGCGACTACGAATACTACCAACCCTTACTTTGCTCGTGGATGTCATAAAAGACGACTAAGAGCTTTATAACGACGTGGGCCAACTCCATCTGATGCCGTTTGGTCAACAATTACATTACCAAGGAGGGTTGACGTCTGGCAGGCGGCCGGTCATAAAACTATTGCCAATAACTTTTACAATATGTACTATGAAAGAAGAGTACATATTGTATCGACCTCAAGTAATTGGGATAAGAGTAGGAGAATGATGATGAGCAGTTGATTGACTCTTAATTTATTATTTTCGTATTAAATAATTTAAGGAATTTACGATAGCATAGTGGTCTAAGTAACTAACTACCTCTCGTACTGAGTATTGTGGGTGGTATTTCTACGCAGGATATTATTTTATGCGATGTAATGGTCTTAAATCTATATGAATTCATTTGTATGTTTTTTTCTATGTGTTAATGGGATAACATAACTATTCTATCTTACCTGTCGGTGTAGGAAAACACATTTTTTTTCTTCTTTACTCAGGCAGTCTATAATATTATAGTAAGGAGTTATAATATGAATATTTGATTGCATTACCATGCCAGTGTCATGGGTTCGATTCCTATGTAGGATAATACTTTGTGCGATCCAAAAAGTGTTGTTCTAAGTCTGGGTGTAATTTGTCTGCGTCAATTATATGTTTATAAAGTCGCCCACAATACAAATATCCTTAGAGCAGAGTGGTGTTTAAAAAAATATTTTATTTATTTATTTATTCATTTACCACATACAACCATCATTACAGGTAGTAGGTACCTAATTCAATGGAAGTATACAAATTATAAAAAACATAATTATTAAAATCAAAATAATTTCATTAAAATCTAAATTATTAAAATCAAAATAATCTCATTAAAATCTAAATTATTAAAATCAAAATAATCTCATTAAAATCTAAATTATTAAAATCAAAATAATCTCATTATTTAATTTAAATTCTAAATATACCTAATATCTCAAATTATAATTATACATCTTCAGAACTTAAAAGTGCATAAATAAAATACAACATCTATACAAAAGATTGGCAAACTCGAAAGTTAACCGTATGACAGCTCATAGGGCCAGTGTGGTAGAAAATATCAGTTTCTTTTCTACTGAGGAGGAAGGTCGAGCCCAGCTTTGGGCGGTGTATGAGCCAAGACCAGAAAGAAAGTCCCTTTTTTCTATTTTATATATTGAGTATACAGGTAGAATCCTTGAAGAGGGTGTATCAGACCATGATACACACCAGTAAAAAAAATTGTACCTAAGTTTTGATTAAATTGCCATACTGATAAGCGGTCAATACACTTGTACTATAAAAATTCGATGTAGGCATATACTCATGTATGTGACACTGAACTAGTAGGCAAATAGTCCTGCTCGCGCTGCGCTCGCCGCCGCACAGCTGGGTCGAAATGTACCTACGGGTCAATGTACGCTGACAAACCTACTGTTTTGATAAGAAACAAATCACTTTATCTCGGGATTGGGCAGAGCTAGGAGTCTGCAACTAACTTTAATGTTTTTTTTTATGACGTCATTCCTACACCTAGTTTAAGTCTAGTAATAAAATCGGCACTCTGTATATATACTTTTTTTATTTAGCACGCATACTTAGTTATTACGTTCGAATAATATAATGAAATAGCATTATAATATCGTTTTGAGCGATGTCGCTAAGTAGAAGAACATGATCACAGAGCACGCAAACAAATCTCGATTTTACTCTAATATATGATTATTTTTAGCAGTCTGTATCATAATGATTTCGAATGTTTGCGCGTATGGAATAAAAACTATTTTTACGGGCTTTTATCGCGTTTATATTTGAATTTTAATTACCCGATGTTTCGAACATTTTATAGCGTTTATGCTCACGGAAAGATTTAAGGTGTCTCACGTCCAACAAGTCATCGTTATTAAAGAGATTTATATCTAAAATTTTTACCCATATTTTTAATACAAATTCATTGACAGTACAAAGAAAAATGATTCTATATATATAAAATTTTATATTGTTTATGAACAGTTATTGCCGTGTAGTGACGGAGTAAAGACTGCATCCACGGGAATCCATTGGGAATCTACCATCCCTTATCCCGTCCCTTATACCCGTGGGTGATCGTAAGAGAATATAAAGGATATAAAAAGCATATAAAATATATGCAAGAGAAGGAAAACTCGAAAGAAAACGCTATGCCAACACGTCTGACCAGCATGGTATAGTAGTTCAACTGCCCTCCTATTATGGAGCAGGCTTGAGCACAACAGTGAGACGTGTATGAGCTGAGGTGATGATCAGTTATTTATTAAATAATTAATTTATGTTATTTATAAAACCCGATTACGAAATGAAAAATGATGTCACAAGCGGGATTCGAACCCGCGCCTATTGGGATTCCGGCCCAATCGTGCTGCCACTGCACCACCGTGACTAATTGTAGGACATGCAAATTTCACTTCGTATCATATTTACGTCTTAAGGTGACGGTATGCCATCTACCCGACAATGTTTACACATTGTTATAGGCTTAATACTTCAAACTTTACAGTTAGTGCTAGTGCTACTACTATTGCAGTAGTAGCTTGTGACATCATTTTTCATTTCGTAATCGGGTTTTATAAATAATTAAGCATATTAAATGCTAAATTTCAGTAATTTAACTTATGTTAATTATAATTTGTGGCAATTTATTAGATTAAAAAACTAACAAATATATTAAGCTTTATATTAAGTCTGTATCGACCAGACCTTTTGCCGTGTGGTGACGGAGTAAGAATACAATTCACCACCCTCTATCTTACCCGTGGGTGATCGTACGAGACGACTAAGGGATATAAAACGTATACAACATCTATGCGAAAGAAGGAAAACTCGAAACAAAACCCTATACCAACACGTCTGACCAGCGCGGTATAGTAGGTTAATTACCCTCCCATTACGGAGGAGGCCCGAACCCAACAGTGGGACATATATGGGCTGTAATGATGATGATCGACCAGATATTGCGATTAGATATTTCTCCTAATATATATTCAATAACAATTTTAAGTATTACTCTACACTAAAGTAATAGAGTGAACGGAGCGTTGGGGCAACTTTTCAGCAGCCACCACCTCAGCCAGAAGGCACGTGTAGCAATACATAACGCAGTGCTTGTCCCAACATTACTGTATGGAAGCGAGAGTTGGGTATGCAGAAAAGAGTATGATAGTAAAATTAATGCGGTCGAAATGCGATCTCTGCGGAAAATCTGTGGAGTTAGGCTGACCGACCGCATTCGTAACGACGACGTAAGAGAGCGAGTAGGTATGAAAGAGAGTATTGGTGTAAAGATGCGAAAGGGAATGCTCCGATGGTTCGGACATGTGGAAAGAATGCCGAACGAACGCCTGGTTAAGAAGATATACAATGCGAAAGTGGAAGGATGTAGGTATCGAGGGAGACCGAGACTAACCTACCTAGACCAGATCGGTCATGTACTGAAGGAAGGTGAAGTCAAGAGTCTCCGAAACCGGCGAGCGTGTATGAAGAGAATTATGAATGTTGAGGAAGCGAGTGAAGTATGCAGAGATAGAGTTCTCTGGCACTCTGTTCTCTCTGCCTACCCTGCAAGGGATATGGCGTGATGATATGTATGTATGTATGTACAAAAGTAATAATCTTTGTATTGTAGGTAACCTTTCCATGTGGTGACGGAGTAAGAATACAATTCACCACCCCCTCACTTGCCCGTGAGTATCGTAAAAGATGATCAAGGGATACAATATGCATATGGCATTTATGCAAGAGAAGGAAAACTTGAAATAAATTCTAAGCCAACACGTCTGACCAGCGTGGTATAGCAGGTCAATTTCCCTCCCAATTTGGAGGAGGCTCTAGGCACATTGTGGGCCGAAATGATGATGATGAAATGATTGTGGGTAACGCAAATTACAATCAAACTAAGAATAACAGTTTGTGGATCGCACAAATTGTTATTCTGCGTTGGAATCGAACCCGTGACACCGGCACGGTAAATTGGTATTTTGACCAGTACGCCAGCTGCGTAGTTGTTGGTAGTTAGGTATCAATTTGCTTCCTATTATTTGAGAGTAAACAGTTAAATGCTGACCTTATATCCCAGAAAGCCCTTGATTGAATCATAGTTGTAGACCTTACAAATCTATTTTCTTCTTCAGGGATAGAGAAGTAAAATTTATCAACCCACCAACCTACAGAAATCAATTTTTAGAAAAAAACCTCCCAAAGGGGAATAAAGCTATAATCACCAAGTTTGATACAGGCAAATAAGAGAGTGGTGACCCATTAAATAATCTATCACCAAACAGGTAAGAAGAAGTAGTAAATAAAAGGGTGGTGACGCAATGAATTTTTAACTTATCAGCAAACAAAAAGGTTGCAGCATGGTGTTTTATTTTCAGTTCATACATTCCATATTATCGTACTTGTACTTTGTACCTTTTTATATGTATTAGTCACTACGATTTATTCTCATTCATATTGCACTAATATTAGCATTTCTGTTATAATTAGTTTCCTTTTTAGGGTTCCGTACCTCAAAAGGAAAAAACGGCACCCTTATAGGATCCCTTTGATGTCTGTCCGTCTGTCTGTCAAGACCCTTTTTCTCAAGAACGCGTGTAGGTATCAAGCTGAAATTTATATCAAATACTCATATCTATTGTCCCTTAAAGCTGTAAAAAAATCAATCTTCTAAACTAATGCAATCAAAAAATACAGGCGTTTATGCCGCAAGTTTCCGCAAATATTCGACACTCACAAGGGAATCAAAACCTACAGAGTACTTTCCGTGAATTCAGAATCTTAGAATTTGGTACGAAGCAACGTCATATAACACAGATAAAGGAAAAATTACAAAAACCGTAAATTTTTAATTACATCATACAATAATAATATTTTTAATAATTTTAAACTTACTACCCCTTTTCAAATGAACGCGTAGAGGTATTAAATTCCAAAAACCTTACATTTTTGGTTAAATCATATATTTTTTTATATATAATGTGGTACGGAACCCTTCGCGCGCGAGTACAACTCGCACTTGGCGGGTTTTTTGTTTAAAATATACCTATTTCTAACAATCTGATAACGCATCTGGATAATCTTTACAAGCGTACAATAATTAAAATTAAGAAATTTAATAATTCATGGACGCGGAAAATTATCTTCTGCTCCATCATGCATTGCAGAAGTTTTAACCTTGTTGATTGCAGAAATAACAACGGATGTATCACACGTACAATTACTTATGCATGCAATTACTTGCGATACTTAATAATCAGACTCTTTAACATGAAGAAATTTCGTTCAGTTTAACTTTAACTAAAGTAAACTACACTACACAACTAAAGTGAAATAACTAAAGTATTAGAATTAATCTATCAAAATTTGATTAAACTCTTCGGTTTCTATGAAGTTTTGTCTGAGACTTTAAATGCTGACAAGTTAATCTCAAAATCGGTAGCTGATCATAAAAATAAGGCAGACTTTTCCAAAATATACGCAAGCCTCTTACAAACTAATAAAAGTGGAAATTGAGGATCAAGGCATTCTCACCGCAGTCGCCACGAAACCTTCTCGAATCAATCATGCGAGCACTACCGACGCACTCCCACCGCTAGCTAAGGTATGATACGCTGTCAGGCTATCTTTTGTATGTATATATATATATATATATCATCATCAATCAATATCCGTGTGGTGGCGGAGTAAGAATACAATTCACCACCCCATATCTTACCCGTGGGTGATCGTACGAAACGACTAAGGGATATAAAACGCATATAACATCTGTGCGAGAGAAGGAAAACTGAAACAAAACCGTATACCAACACGTCTGACCAGCGCGGTATAGTAGGTTAATTTCCCTCCCATAACGGAGGAGCCCGAGCCCAGCAGTGGGACGTTTATGGGCTGTGATGATGATGATGATGATTCATCCTTTGAAATAAAACTACTTTTACGGATTCTATCGCGTCTGTTTTTGATTTCAAATACAAACGCGATAGAATCTGTAAAAGTAGTTTTATTTCAAATGTGTAATACTCGCGTAAACATTAGATGTCATTATCTATTCTTTTAGTTTATCAATATATTTTTTTTAATTGCACAGATTTCGACGCGTTTGAATCCCACGCAGGACAATACTTTATGCAATCAAAAATTTGTTATGCCGAGTCTGAATATAATTTGTGTCCGTTTGTAAGATCAGGACGTCCCCCACGTTACACTAAAAAAAATACGATAAAATTTTACTAAAAAAAAATACAATAAAAGAGGGCGTTGCCTTATTAAAAAAAGTATCTACTCCCGCACATAGGTACTTTTAGGGTTATATTAAATAATTTTGATGGCATTTTATATAATGTGATGTGGAAGAACTGCTAAGGTGTAGTAAATACGATATAAAAGTGCTTAACAAATATTTTTATTTGCCGCTAAATTTCGCTAAATTATCCAAAGCACAGTTAAAGGCGACGATTTGACTTTTTGACAGACAATTACTAATTAAAAAAAACTAAAGATGTAAATAAACTCATCGTCATCATCATCATCATAGCCCATATATGTCTCAGTGTTGGGCTCAGGCCTCCTCAGTAATGGGAGAGAAATTAACGTACTATACCTCGCTGGTCAGACGTGTTGGTATAGGGTTTTATTTCGAGTTTTCCTTCTCTCGCATAGATGTTATATGCGTTTTATATCACTTAGTCGTCTAGTACGATCACCCACGGGTAAGATATGGGGTGGTGATTAGTATTCTTACTCCGTCACCACACGGATGATATAATAAGATATAATAAACTCATAATTTGTTTTAAAACTTGTAACTCGACACTCGCAACAATGGTCTCGTATTAGCTGATTGAAAATAAAAAAAAAATGAAGAGAAATAATAATATCGATATTCATTATCTCGCCTCTATTAATTGATGGCCATACGCCGATTGTAAGTTAATCGAAATTGCATCGATGTTGCTTCGTTACTATTCTGTACAATCGCCTTCAGTTATATTCGCTTACTTACAGCGATCGGTCGCGCTCGCATTATAATTATTATCGTTACAATAATAATTATTAAACTTAATAAAATAATTATTGTTAAAATTGTGTTTGTGTTGAATTATTCGATCGTACTTGTGATCAGGTGATTATTAAATTTAATTTAAATTTAATTCATGTGATTAATTATTTTAATTTAATTTTAAATTATTGTACGTGTGAATGTGTAGGTACATGTAAGTTGGTACGGTTGCATCTTTTTTCAATTAATTAATTAATTCGACATTTGTTTTGTTTAATTTTAAAATATGTTTTGTTAATTTACAAGTTTGTATTTTTTTTTACAATTTTGTCGTTAAACCATTTAACAAGATTTTTATATGGATATTTTTATTGTTTATTTTTTATTTTTATGTATAATAAATTAATATAATAAAAATAACGAAGCTAATACTAAAATAACGTAGTGGTTTAAATAATCACATATGTATATGAATTGAACGAGGTTCGATTTAATCGCGAGACAAATATTTACGCAAATATTTGTCGTGGGTACATTTAGTTTTCATAATTATAACGTCCTTCGTACAACAATAAAATAAAGACTTGTGTTATAAAAAAATATCCAAAATTATATCTTATCTTTAAAAACATAATTTTTTTTATTATTATGTTTTCGTCTATTCTCTTTTTATTCTGGACTTCCCCAGCTATATTTGAGTTTTTATTGCGGTATGTTATAAAGTCTATAAGACATATATTTTTAAGACTAACGCCTTATAATAGAAAGTACGTATAATACTTTCACAGTGCAACTTTAAGTCCCTCGGATAACGGATGGCAATAACTGTCTACGGAGCATAGTCCCAGACGTGCTTCTACCAAGAATTGCCTAACAGAAAAACCCGATATCGTTGAACAATACTGCATATTAAAAGGGACATGCACAAATTTTATAAATACAAGAATGAATATATAAACGAAAATTTAAAATTACTGAAATTTAACATTTAACATGCTTGATTATTTATAAAAACTTGATTACGAGCGAAAAATTATCACTTATGTGACAATAATTTTTCGATCTTAATCTTTTTTTTTTGGAAAATTCTTTAGTTTTACAATATTTACCTTGCTATATATTTTTATTTCTAACTTCACGCCAATCTTCCTAAAAGGGTAAACATAAGCGTAATAAACTCTTTTTTTTAATGCTTTTATATAATATTTTACTGCAATTTTTGACTGCAGAGATGGCGTAATGGTTAAGATACTGACCTTCTTTGCTGTTTCGTGGGTTCAATTCTTACTTTGTGCTATCTATAAAGTGTTGTTCTGAGTCTTAGTGTAATTTGTACGCGTTAATTAGATGTTTGTAAAGTCCCCCGCAATACTAGGGTTATTTTTTTAATTCAAGATGGTGTTTAAAAAAAATCCATGTGTAAAATTTGATTTACCATATTATTCCATCTGGTTTCGTATACAATATATGACTCCTATTTTACTACTGCTTATTATTAAGGACAATTGTTAAAGCCGGGTGAGGTATCAGGAACTGAATGATGAGAAATCTTGCAAAACTTTTAACACCAATCAAAGCCTAATCATCAATCTCCTGCTCTTATCCCCCAATTACTTGTGGTCGACACAATATGTACTCTGCTCCCATTTGCACATATTGCAAAATGCTATAGTTTTATAACCGAGCGTCTGACGTCAAACCTCCTTAGGAATGTAATTATTGACCAAACGGTATCATATGGAGTTGATCCAGATCGATATTGAGCTCTTAGTCGTCTTTTACGACATCCACGAGCAAAGTAATGGTTGGTAGTATTCGTAGCCGCTACCACACAGCAAAATATCAATCAATACCAATCAAAGCCCAATAATAGGCAATATTTAAGCTGAAATGATGATCATGATCATGATAAATCTTCTTATCTCTATATTGAAACCTGTGAACAAGGAAGAATTGATGAAATGTATTCTTAGAACATTATCACACGGAATACCTTGCCTAATATTAGGCTTTTTACTTGTACAATTGGCATAGTGGTTAAAATACCGACCTATAGGGTCAGTGTCGCGAGTTTGATTTCTACGTGGGACTATACTTTCGATCCACAATTTTTTATTCTAAGTCCTCCGCAACACAAGAAGCATTTTTTGTGTTGTTCATTTTTTTTCTAAATAGAAATAAGTCCTAATTAAGTTATATAAAAAATAATATTATAAACTTTTATACTGAAAGTTCAATTGATAAATTTATAAGCGTTGAAAAAAAAAACACTATTGTTAGTTTTTAAACTTTTTGCAGATTTTTTGTTACGATTATATGGTCATTACTCTTTTCCTATACTTCACAGAAGTTATCTCTGATAGCTTCTAATAATAAACAGGATTGAGTGAAAAAACCGTAATTACTAAAACATAAAATATAAGTTTATATTCAAACCAGATTTTAAAAATATATGATAAATGTCAACATCATCTCAGCTGATGTACATTCCACTGCTGGGCTGAAGCCTTCTTCACAATAAATACTTATAGACTATGCTATTAGTGTAGAGTTTTATTCGAAATTTACCTTCTTTTCCATTGATTTTATATGCATTTTTTAACGACAGCTACTGCACGCTATGGAAATAATAATCCTTGTATTGTGTGGGACTTTACAAACATGCAATTAATACAGACAAATTACAGCCAAACTGAGAACAATACTTTGTACATCGCACAAAGTATTATCCTGCGTGGAAATGGAAACTACGGCACGGAAGGTTGGGATCTTAACCACTACGCTATCTATGCAGTCGATGCGTCGTCTATAGTCGCATGAAGTATGGTTCTTACTCCGTCACCACACGAATATATTATGCAAGAGAAGGAATACTCCAATTTAAATCATATAGTAGATTAATTAATATATCCTACTTGCAAACCCAGTCAGTTTGTTTGTAGAAATCGACATATCGCAGCGCCTCTTGGTGGCTAATTACACAGAAATACAACAGCTGGGTTAGCATATAAACCTTCTCCGTGAAGAAATACATATAAATATCAATTTTCATAATGATCGGTCAAATAGTTTTTGAGTTTAACGATGTCAAACAAACATCCTCTTTTATAAAAATAGATTTTAGAGGAGGCTCGAGGTTTATGGCACGTGTTCATCTCATCATCTCAGCTCATATATGTCCAACCATTGGGCTCGAGCCTCCTCCATAATGGGAGGGAAATTGACCTACTACACCACGCTGGTCAGTCGTGTTGGTATAGGGGTTTGTTTCAAGTTTTTCTTCTCTTGCATAGATGTTATATGCGTTTTATATCCCTTAGTCGTCTCTTACGATCACCTACGGGTAAGATTGGGGGTGGTGAATTGTATTCTTACTCCGTCACCACATGGAAAACGGTCTGTTACCATACGGCAGTGGCACGTATTAAGTTGAAAAGAAGAAGAATCATAAGAACGATATAATTACAATAAATGTCAATGACGAGAAAGTGACCTTGTAATTACTATACACGTTTGTGACCTTGGTGTTATAGTACAACTCTTTGTGAAATAAAGAGAATACGGAAATGATTGACAGTCTAATAATAATCATAAGCTTGTTTATTTGTTAGAGCTTACCTTGGCAATATTGGAATTGTTCCAGAATATTTGCAACATTTCTCTCCCTATTAATGAACTGTATTACTAGAATGTAATAAATGCAATTTCCGTATAGTGATAGAGTAAGAATACAATTCACTACCCCCTATCTTACCCGTGGGTGATGGTACGAGACGACTAAGTGATATAAATCGTATATAACATTTATGCAAGGAGAACTCTTATACGAATACGTCTGAACAGCGTGGTATAGTAGGTCAATTTCCCTCTTATTATGGCGGAGACTCGAGACCAACAGTGGGACATATATGAGCTGAGATGATGATAAATAAATGCAATTAAATTTAGAGATAAGTACACATATATATATATCGGTCTTTATGTTAAAATATTTTATCTGTGGTTTCTGAAAGACGGAAAATAAATCCATAGGTTTTAGTTTTTTGGACAATACACGCTAATTTTTCAAATTCTATTTTAACAAATACTTCTCATTTCAATTTAAAAAATAACCTTCTATGCTCAGTATACATTATACTAATTATCATTTATATTTTAAACTAGATAATTTTGAAAATTATTTTGAAATTCATGCAATAGTTTAATCATGATACGAGTATAAATATATTGATATGACTCTTAAGATGGCGAAAGTCGTTAACATACCGACTTACAGTCCCAGTGCTATGGGTTAGATTCCTATGCGGAGGAGGCCCAAGCCCAACAGTGGGACATTTATGGGCTGTGATGATGATGATGAGGGGACCGTAATACAAGGATTATTTACTTAGTGCCGGGTGTAGTCTTTAAAAAGAGAAAAAGAAAGAAAAAATGACAGACAGAAATTCTAAAAATTGTTGTTTTGTGTTATTTGGCTATAATGAAGTCCATATTAGTTTTTATCAATATTTATTTGTAATATATAGACATAGTCCTGTTATAATTTTATTATAGATATATAGCTACGTTTTAAATTAGATTTTTTTCTCTATCACCTATTTGAATAGTTGTCAGCATTCAATGTCGCTAACTGTCGCGGAAGGACTAACACGTCATTATTATGCAATAATTTTGATTTGAATGATTGGCAATGATTTTTATCTAACCTTTATAGATTTACTTATTATTAAAAAGTTTTTGTTACTCTGTAGAATTTTGACGGAATTTAAAAATATGATGTGGTAATCTTAAATTATAATAAAAAGATCTTAAGTACCTATTAAAAAAAGTTGTAAAGATACGAATTAATAGCGTGAAATTCAATAAAATAAGCTTTATATGCAATTTAATGCAGAAAATGTGTGAAAATGTTGTGAATATCATATAACAATACTGTACTATTTCATACTCTGCCATAATGCACAGTGGTTCTTTTAATTTGATAGTTAGCGCTCAATTAAAGCAACGTCTTAAATTGCAGCTAGTGTTTACTATTATTGATAAAGTATTAGGTGAAAGGACTTTCTATTCATGGTTATTAGTAAATATAATTTAAAAGGTGTCTCTGTTAAGCCACCGTACATCGCCTGGTGACTTTTTATATTTTTTAATTACTAGCAAAATATCCTTACCACCCTAGTGGCCATGGATATTAATAGTCGCGGAAAAATAAAAAAATATTATAATATATAATCTTTATATACAATTTTGTTATTACCAAGCAATTTTGGTAATTCATCGGTCGCGAAGAATGCTGCCATTGAAATATTTATTACCTTGATTGTAATTGTTCCGGAGATTATAAGGAACAAACTGTTTCTAATAATCATACAATTAACAAACACAAAAATTACAACATATATACATACCATCACGCCATGTCCCTTGCAGGGTAGGCAGAGAGAACAGAGTGCCAGAGAACTCTATTCTTGCATACTTCACTCGCTTCCTCAACATTCATAATTCTCTTCATACACGCTCGCCGGTTTCGGAGACTCTTGACTCCACCTCCCTTCAGTACGTGACCAATCTGGTCTAGGTAGGCGAGTCTCGGTCTCCACCGGTACCTACATCCTTCCACTTTCGCATTGTATATCTTCTTAACCAGACGTTCGTTCGGCATTCTTTCCACATGTCCGAACCATCGGAGCATTCCCTTTCGCATCTTTACACCAATACTCTCTTTCATACCTACTCGCTCTCTTACGTCGTCGTTACGAATGACAAACAAAAATTACAATACTTTGTACATACATACATATCATCACGCCATATCCCTTGCAGGGTAGGCAGAGAGAACAGAGTGCCAGAGAACTCTATCTCTGCATACTTCACTCGCTTCCTCAACATTCATAATTCTCTTCATACACGCTCGCCGGTTTCGGAGACTCTTGACTCCACCTTCCTTCAGTACATGACCGATCTGGTCTAGGTAGGTTAGTCTCGGTCTCCCTCGGTACCTACATCCTTCCACTTTCGCATTGTATATCTTCTTAACCAGGCGTTCGTTCGGCATTCTTTCCACATGTCCGAACCATCGGAGCATTCCCTTTCGCATCTTTACACCAATACTCTCTTTCATACCTACTCGCTCTCTTACGTCGTCGTTACGAATGCGGTCGGTCAGCCTAACTCCACAGATTTTCCGCAGAGATCGCATTTCGACCGCATTAATTTTACTATCATACTCTTTTCTGCATACCCAACTCTCGCTTCCATACAGTAATGTTGGGACAAGCACTGCGTTATGTATTGCTACACGTGCCTTCTGGCTGAGGTGGTGGCTGCCGAGAAGTTGCCCCAACGCTCCGTTCACTCTATTTCCCGCATTCACTCTTCGCTCTATATCAGTGGTGTACCTTCCATCTCGGCTAAATCCACATCCAAGATATACAAATTCATCCACTTGCTCTAGTACATCATTACCTATTGTTACTCTTACATCTGTTCTGGTTTTATCTCTTTCAAAGACCATTATTTTGGTTTTGCTCACATTCACGCGTAGACCCCTTTTCTTACAATCTTCTGTCATTGTGTCGAGTAGGGTCTGCAGGTCAATCGCTGACTGTGCCAGCAGGACTGCATCATCTGCATAAAGCAGAGCAGTGACCACTGAGTCGCCCATCTGGACTCCCACATTCATATCGTTCAACCTTTGGAGACATTTATCCAGATATATGATAAACAGCCTGGCTGACAGAACGCAACCCTGCTTAACGCCGATATTGACGTCAAACCAAGGCGACATTCCATCATCCAGCCGCACACAGGCTCTACAGCCCATGTAACTGGACTGCACAGCCTGTAGCAGTTTACCGTTAATACCATACTCCGGTAAAATGTCCCAAAGTTCCTTTCGTACAACCGTGTCAAATGCTCTCTCCAGATCCACAAAGCTGCAGAAAACCCTCTGACCTAGAGCCAGATGCTTCTCCACAATGTTGCGCAGAGAGAACACTTGATCCATGCATCCCCTTCCACTCCTGAAACCTCCTTGTGTCTCACACAGTAAACCATCGGACACCATCCTCATTCTCCTTTCAATAATTTTTCCATACACTTTTGCTGCCAAACTGGTCAAGCTTATGGCTCTGTAATTTGCGCAGTCATAACGTGAACCCTTGTTTTTAAACAAAGGCACGATGACTGCGCTATTCCAGTCCCTGGGAACCATTCCCGAGCTCCAACATAAATTGAGGAGCAACAGGAACGCCTCCCAGACACGAGAGCCACCAAGCTTGATCATCTCAGCAGACACCATATCAATGCCCGCTGCCTTACCATTTTTCAAACTTCTTATCGCCCATTCAACTTCATCCATACTGATGCCATCGGAGGACGCCGTTGTCGAATGTTGATCTACTAAACCACATCCAACACCGGCGCCAACCGTAGCATCCGCATACATATCGCCAAAATATTCACTCCATCGGCTTAACACGTCTTGTGTTTGTGTAAGAATGTCTCCACCTTTAGACCTTATTTTATTCATTCTGAAGGCTGACCAACCACCCCGAGACTTCTTCACCTCCCTCCAAAAGAGTTTGGTGTTACCCTCGAAGTTTTTAGTCAGCCTATCTTCTGCACTCATACTTGCTCTATCACGTTTCTCTTTCACTAAGGCCTTGGTGTCATTCTTACATTGCCGATATATTTCTTTCTTCTGTTCAGTCATACTGTCATTCAGATTCAAAGAAGAGACATAGTCCAGCCACGCTTTCTTCTTTTGCTCTACGGAAGCTGCCACTTCCGCATCCCACCATGCATCACCATTTGTTTTTCTATGCTTCTTTGAACTTCCACATACTTCTTTCGCTGTATCTACCATACTCTCTTTCAATACTCTCCAGCATTCTTCAATGTCCGATTGCGGCTGGCTTGCCATTGTCAGCCGTTCTCGGACACCCTCTGCATACTTTTCTCTTACACACTCTTCTTGCAACCTTTCAACCTTTATTCTTTCAAGCCCTCCGAAGTGGACACGCTCTCGCCAGTGCCTCCACTTTCTGAACAGACCACTAAATCTCGCAATAACGAGATAGTGGTCCGTGTCGACTGTGGGGCCCCTGTAGGCTCTTGCGTCCAATATTTTGCTTCGGAGGCGACTGTCTACCAAAATTAAATCTATTATGCTTTTCTGTTCATTCCTTCTCCATGTATACATATGGATGTCCTTATGTTGGAAAAATGTGTTTGATACAATACTTTGTAAATTACATAAAGACGTGTTTTATCAGGATGAAAGTTTGTATGAATGGAAAGTCACAATGATTTATTATTGCTTAGTGTCTTAATAAAAAAAAACAAAGTAGACATATTAATTTCTAGTTATGCCCGCGCTTATTCGCGTGTTTGGCGATCGCGTTGAGATATTATTACTTTTCCCAGAGAGCTGTTACCCACTCTTTTGGTGAGAACATTTTTATTGCTCCTACAGGCAAGCAAGGGGCTGACGATCTCGTTACCACCCCAAGATTTACTCAAATATACTATTTATGAGATGCCTGTTAGAAATATAACCTCACACAACATTCTCTGAACATATAAATACTGCTTAAAGAAGACCTAGACAGATTGCAATAAAAGAGAAAAAGAAAAAAGAAACAACACTTAGGCTGACCGCTTATAATTATTCTTTGACTTCTGGTACCGTCTGGTAAACTAAGTAAGTACATTTTCAAGTAGTATTGATGTCAGTCAAGCAGCTGGTCTTAAAATTTTTGGCAAAACCATTGAAATATGGATGAAGAATACATATTAAGTCGACTCTAAGTAATTAGTATAGGTGACAAAGTATTATGTCACACCACACATTAACACAAGGCAATTGATAAACGTCATATCCTTTCCTTACAGTGTTTCTTGTATTTTTATTACTTTCTTACCTTTTTTAGTACTTTAATTTAGAACTGTAATATATCTTTATTTCTTCGTAGCAGACAAGAAACTTGTACATCTGATGTTGGAAAGATGACATTTGAAATTCTTTAGGTCTTCTAGAGAGGTACAACAGTGTACAACAGGGTCCAACAGGGAACGAAGAAAGGCTAAACGATGACGTTGTAAGCTGGGCTATTGTATCGGCTCATATATGACCCACTACTGTGCTTGAACCTGCACTAAAATAGTAGAGAATTTGACCTGACGTCACGCTAGTGTGTTAGCATATAATTTTATTTAGAGTTTTCAATCTTTTGCGTAGGTTGCGCATAATAAATTCCTTTAGTCATCTTTTACGATGCTCGTCGATAAGAAATTGGGTAGTGATTTGTATTGCTACTTAATTAGTATGAGGAAAAACTGGGCTACATTAATCAATAATTTATGTAAATATATACATCGCCCTATATACAATCATATGACTTGATAAAACAATCAAACATTTACAATTATCGATCAATATTGGTTTACTGCAAGGCACAAATCTCGTTCCTTGATAAAATAAATTATTCTATGTGCGTTATATCTGCATGTTGTGGAGTATTAATACGATTCACCATCTACTTTCTTGCTCTTGATTATCATAAACGACGAGGAAGGAATATAATATGCAAATAATATTAATACATACATACATACATACCATTACGCCATATCCCTTGCAGGGTAGGCAGAGAGAACAGAGTGTCAGAGAACTCTATCCTTGCATACTTCACTCGCTTCCTCAACACTCATAATTCTCTTCATACACGCTCGCCGGTTTCGGAGACTCTTGACTCCACCTTCCTTCAGTACATGAAGAGAAGGGAAAATATTTTTTTTTTCTTTTTCCTTCTCTTTTATATTAATAAAAGAGAAGGAAAAATTGAAGTGTACCCACATTTTAATATTAAAATGTCATAAATCAAACTTTTAATAACTGATACTGTAGCGATTAGTTATAAATTTCGGTAATAACGATAATTTTTGGTAGTAAGACACCTTAGTTCTCCCGTGACCATGATCACTGTAAAGTGTTCGAAACGTCGGGAAATTAAAAATCAAATACAAACGCGATAGAATCCGTAAAAGTAGTTTTATTTCAAATAATGCAACATTTTATTCACTTCTCTCTTATTTTCGCGATAAATATAGCCTGAAATATAAAAAAAAATCGGAGATTTCATCGTGTTTGTATTTGATTTTTAATTTTTTTGACGTTTCGTATACTTTACAGTATTCATGGTCATGGAAGGATGCTATGAAATTTATAAAAATAGCTTAATTTCACACGTTTAATAACCACGTGAATATCAGAATACATTATGTTAACTTGTAGGATGTAGGTACCGAGGGAGACCGAGACTAACCTACCTAGACCAGATCGGTCAGGTACTGAAGGAAGGTGGAGTCAAAAGTCTCCGAAACCGGCGAGCGTGTATGAAGAGAATTATGAATGTTGAGAAAGCGAGTGAAGTATGCAGAGATAGAGTTCTCTGGCACTCTGTTCTCTCTGCCTACCCTGCAAGGGATATAGCGTGATGATATATATGTATGTATGTATGTATTATGTTAACTTGTAATGTATTTAACAAATTATAACTTGTTAGTATTATTATCATAGATTGAGCTCAATAGGGCCTCATGTTAGCGTAAATTGACACAAAATGATAAATATCAATTTCTATTTTTACTAGAACTATAATAATATTAGCTATGCTCACGGTTTCACTTACTTTATTGGAGATTTAATCAATCAATTTTCAAATGACCTTCTTCAAACATATTTCTATGACATCTTTTTCTAATGAGTTCTTCACGGTAGACAGTGGCTTGGCTGTCCCCTTGATGTTGCTAAGGTTCATGTACAGCAGTATGACTTACCATCACCTCTGCTGCTTACTCATTTGCCACCACCGACAATAAAAAACAAAAAGAAAATAAAACCTCTTATGGGAACTTTAAAATTCTAATCTGTATAGCATTTTCTGAGAAAACATTCGCAAGAAAATGAGCAACTGCCACATTGCGTACTTACGAATGTCTACTAACGAAGTCTGTGATGGGTACGCATAAATCCGCTATCCAGTAGTCCCTTAAAGTCTTTTGATTTACAGTATAGATCTTCGCCTATGTAATTTTTATGTAAATCAATGAACGATAAAACACTGATCTATGCATAGGTATAGCATTGCAAAAGGGATTGATAAAAAATTTAATATAAAACTTCGCTTCTATCATTTTAAATAGACAACCTGTTTAATTTTTTATATGAATTGTTAACATTACTTTTTCTAGGATGAAAGGTAGTGGAAATTATCTATAATTTCTTTTTACCAACATATAAACACTACACGGGTGGCGCAGTGATCCAAGTACTGACCTGTTGTTGCCTAGTATAATGGATTTCACACATACACAGAGCAATTCTGTTTGTTCTGAGTCTGAAGGAATATTATTTACATAGGCATTTTTTTTCCGTGTGGTGACGGAGTAAGAATACAATTCACCACACATATTCTCCGTGGGTAGTCGTAAAAGACGACTAAGGGATATAAAATGCATATCACATCTATGCAAGAGAAGGAAAACTCGAAACAATACCCTATACCAACATGTTTGACCACCATGGTATAGTAGGTTAATTTCCCTCCGATTATAAAGGAGGCTCGAGCCCAAAAGTGCGACATATCTGAACAGAAACTAATATTTTTTACGTTTGTAAAGTCCCTTGGAATACCAAAATTAATTTTTTCTACCTACCAAGGTAATAGAAACGTGTTAAAAAGGACTTAAATTAGTTTTATCATTGTCTTTGTTTAAATTTTAGCTTTTGTTTTAAATCGTGTAAAATCATCATTAAATTGTGTATTGCCTTGCCCTTATGCGAGGGCACGTAATAAGGCCACTAGGCCACTGTAATTGACAACCAATGCTGCATTTACGCAAATGCTACTCAATATACGTATATACAAACTGCCGGTTATAAACTGTATTAATATATAATACAGATACAAATTATACCCCAGAGTAAAATAATATCGCTTCATACGTCTCCCCGGATGGATTTAACGGGGTGACCAGATTGTTTTATTTCTTATTTATTATAGTGGCAAACGAGCAGACAGTACAGCTGATGGAAAGTGTCACTGTCGCCCATGGATCTTAGCTATAACCAAAGCGCTGCATACCATTACACAATCCCCAAACCTACCCAGTTAGGCTTCCGGCTCTCGCTCACCGAACAAAGCGCAACAACACATTGCCATTACTCAGACGTCGATCTTTTGCTCAGTGTGGTACTACCCCCGACGGACCGGTCCGCGGCTGTAGACAGAGAACTGTCAACAGCGTGGTCCTACCACAATTACTATATCTCCTACTCTTATCCCAATTACTTGGGGTCGATACAATATGTACTCTTGTTTCATAGTACATATTGTAAAAGTTATTGGCAATAGTTTTATGACCGACGTTACCCTCATTGGGAATGTAATTGTTGACCAAACGACATCAAATAGAGTTGGCCCAGGTCGTTAAAAGCTCTTAGTCGTCTTTTACGACATCCACGACCAAAGTAAGGGTTGGTAGTATTCGTAGCCGCTACCATACTACTTATTGATGATTGATTCAAATATTAAAATACTTAGTAAAATTTTACGACCCCACGGGTAAATTCGAGGTGGTGACAGTATGTATTCTTAAATTAACTAGCGCGAAGATGGTATATATAACCCAAATGTATATAGGTATATTGTATAGAAACTGACGAGTGCTATGAACGGAAATGTATTGTATATTATTGTAACCAAAGTTAAGATAAGTTAAATTTTTATATTTTTACATTCTTGTACTGTTTTTCAACAAAGTATAGTTGCAGACTTATATCATATTAATGACGCCACAATTTGCATTATACGGATACCTTTTTAGTTCTAGAGGAGTGCTCAGCAATCATTGTCGGAAGGTCATATCATACCAGCTATGATACCTAAACTACCCTCCAATTATGATGATAACAGCATTATCCCGTTTTGTTAGTATACTGAACAGGATGAGAAAGATGGATGAGACAGCTATTGAATATTTTTAACTAAACACGTTAAGTAAAACAACTATAACACATTTTGAAGGTCTAAGCCTTGGAATTTTAGGTAATCTAAACATTTAGAAAAATAACGAATTTAAAATAGTTTTGTCAACCGATTAACTTTGAATACGAGAGTACTGTAATAAATTTCATTGTTTTTCTTAAAAAAATAAAACTAGTGACGTTTATTCAAATGAGGTCAAAAGAGAAGAAGAAAATAACTGTGTCTGACACGTGTCTGACAATTGCGCAAATTATTTTATAGACAATGACGCCCCAAGCGCATGGCCATGTGAGATTCATCAGATAAATAATATGTTTAAATTTTAAACATATTTATTCAAACTGAAATTCGTATTAAATTAAATTTTAACATAAAAACAAAAAAAATAACTGGCAAAATTAATAAACCTACATCTACTATGAAAAATTTTAAGTCAACATTTTTTCATTCAATGGCGATGGGGAGGGAATACGTTGGGTTATGGGGCCACGCGCTGCCCTTCCGTCACCCCGGACGGAGCGGGCGACATGTGTCCGGGCCATAGCCTAACAAAAAAAAAAGTCATCGTTTTAATATTCTAAAATGGAGGAAAGAAAGGAAGACCCACCACTTTCCCACGATTAATCAATATATTGTACATAATAATTTCTGATGTTTGCGCGAGTGTTACACATTTGAAATAAAACTACTTTTACGGATTCTAACGCGTTTGTATTTGATTTTTAATTTCCCGACGTTTTGAACACTTTACAGTGATCATTCATGGTCACGGAGGATTAAAGTGTCTTACGTCCAATATGTCATTGTTATTACAGAATTTTTTATCTACCCTATAAGATATTAAATTAAAATATTGAGCCACATTTTTAATACAAATTAATTGCCAGTACAAAAAGAAAATGATTCTATATATAAAATGTTACATTATTTATGATTTGTTATTATTAAAACATTTAATTTTTGATAATTATTATTGTGGCAATTTACAATTTTAGAAAAACTAAAAAAAATATTTAGCTGCCACCGGATCGGCACGCGGCCACATTGAGAAAGATCCGGCAAGAAAACTCAGGAGGCATGATACTAATTTTATTATTGAGTTTTTGAATGGCGGCCTACTTTATCTTACTAAAATTAATTAATCTAAAATTTACTATTGTTGTGGGTCAAATTTATACAATAAGTGCTCACAGTGTTTTTCAGTCTTGTGGATATAGTCCTATTATTATAGTCCTTCGCAACGACGACGTAAGAGAGTGAGTAGGTATGAAAGAGAGTATTGGTATAAAGATGCGAAAGGGAATGCTCCGATGGTTCGGACAAGTGGCAAGAATGCCGAACGAACGTCTGGTTAAGAAGATATACAATGCGAAAGTGGAAGTATGTAGGTACCGGGTGAGACCGAGACTCACCTACCTAGACCAGATTGGTCACGTACTGAAGGAAGGTGGAGTCAAGAGTCTCCGAAACCGGCGAGCGTGTATGAAGAGAATTATGAATGTTGAGTAAGCGAGTGAAGTATGCAAGGATAGAGTTCTCTGGCACTCTGTTCTCTCTGCCTACCCTGCAAGGGATATGGCGTGATGATATGTATGTATGTATTATAGTCCTACCCATATTATAGTCCTATTTTAAGCCACTGAAGAGGATTAGTCAGCTCTTACCACCTGTCAACTGCCAGATCACTCTACAGAACGCAGGTGTTTAAACTGGGCTGTGATTGTGATCTCTCTTATATAGGAGCCTGCCTGACGTCAACCCTCTTTATGCCTGCCGCCGGGGACGGAAATCGTGTCGCGTTCAAATCATAAACGTGGGTGAACCCACTTTGCCAGCGACCCCCCGAGCCGAGGTCCGTACCCCACAGGGGGATCCCTTGGGATCGGTCGCTTAAACTTTAACGGGTTGAGAGCCTTCAGCGCTCACCCACAGTCCGGGTAAAGTTGTCATAGCCATCTGAGGCTAACAACTAAGACACACAAAAAAAAAAAGCCCATGAAGCTCTTAGTCTTCTTTTACGACATCCACGAGTGAAGTAAGGGCTAGTAATATTCGTCGCCGCTACCACACAGCTCATAAAAAGTCGGTCATCGTATAAATCAAATATTTCAGTAACTATTGTAGCCTGTTTTTTTTTCAAGACAAATGAGGTCGAATAATCTTTAAATTAAATGCATTCATTTTTTATGCACTAGCTTTTGCGGGGGCAAAAGCTAGTGCATAATAAATGAATGCATGAATTTACGCGGGCGAAGCCGGGGGGCTTCGCCCGCGTAAAAGGTTGCTTTCCTAAGTGTTGCATCCCTTATTTTTATTTTGCCCCTTAAGGGTAATTTTTTTTACGAAATTTTAATGTCATATTTATTAATATCTAATCAATAGTCTAAAAATAAGTTTCAAGCTGGCTTTAAAAGGAATTATTCCTTACAACTTTTTATCCCCCTTTACAACCTTTTTTTGCATTAAAAAGTATATGTATGCCAAATTTCATTTAGATCGGTTCAGTAGTTTTGGGGTGAAAGAGCGACAGACAGACAGAGTTACTTTCGCATTTATAATATTAGTAAGGAAGTAAGGATAATACCCGTAAAGGCATGACATATTGACAATTTTGTATTTTCTTTGATATTAATTCAAAATTATTGTATCAAACAAATTCGATTATAAAGTCGAATAGAATACAAATGAGTGTTTTTAAGTCCACAAAGAAAATAAATAGACCACATCAAAATTATTTACTGCCATATTTGAATAGGCTATGGTTTGGTTACAAGCCGCTCAAACTCTCTGGGGTGTAAGAAGGGCAGTAACCAGTTTTAAATCCTACCAATAGTTACATATGATCACCTATGTAATAGGTTAACTAGTACCGATTTCTCGACTTGATTGGGACTTGCTTACTGACCGAACCACTTGTCGATCAGTGAACTAACAATTCTAAATATATCTTACCGGTTTCGCCTAGTAACAGGAATGCACTGTTGAAATAATGCTTTTAATTTTATAACTCGTCATACTAGTGACCACTTTTGTAGCGTTGGGTTGTTGGATTATCAATTTTCTTCTGGTATTACTAGACAAAAATGATTGATAGGATCAAATAATTTCTTCAAACTTTACAAGCTATGACCGGATAGTTAAACCTCGTCCGAACAATTGGAGCGGTAATAGTAACTCCACGTAGTCCCATAATCTTTCTGGACACATTTCATCCGCTCTAGATGGCAGAGATTCTTGCTGCTTTATAACTCACCGTTTTTGTCCTATCGCTATTGATTCGACATCTGGTACCAATTCCAAGACATCCGTGGCCAGCCCAGGCAGTCCCATAACCTATTTGTGTTATATCTATCTAGTAATTACGGCAAATTTATTTTTTAACTAGCTTCTGCCCGCGGCTTCGCCCGCGTAAAAGGTTACTTTCCTAAAGTTTTTGATCCCCTATTTTTATTTTTGACCGTCGGTAATACAGAGCAACGGTATTACAATACTCAGGGTTGGAACTTCATCACTGGACTGCTAGATGGCGTAGAAGAAGCTAGATTTTGAGATTTTTTGACAAACAATTTTTTTATTTTTCATATAAAAATTTTGATTTTTTTTTAATAAAAAGTATCCTATGTTACTTTTAATACCTCCAAGAATATGTGTACAATGTTTCATGATGATCGGTTGAGTAGTTTTAGCGTGAAAGCGTTACAAACAAACTTAGATTCACATTTATATATTAGTAGGGATAACTGGTTATATTCGCATTCGATTTAGATTAGATTAGCTGTGTGGTAGCAGCTTCGAATATTATCAACGCTTACTTTGCTCGTGGATGTCGTGAAAGACGTCTAATCGCCTTATAACGACTTGGGCCAATTCCATTTGATGCCGTTTGGTTAACAATTACATTCTCAAGGAGGGTTGACGTCTGACAGGCGGCTGGTCATAAAACCATTTCCAATAACTTTTACAATATGTACTATGAAAGAAGAGTACATATTATTACGGGTTGAGAGCCCTCAGCGCTCACCCACAGTCCGGGTAAAGTTGTCATAGCCATCTGAGGCTAACAACTAAGACACACAAAAAAAAAAAAAAAAAAAATAGTACATATTGTATCGACCCCAGGTAATTGGGATAAGAGTAAGAGAATGATGATGATATTCGCATTCGATAGGATCTCGTAACCTAACAATCAGCAACTGCATACAAATATTTGTACAACGAAGTATTTTTAATGATGTTTAATTAATACAAGGCCATTATAAAGTCTCGTGCAGTTATATAGTCGCAAAACAATCAAGAGATATTGCGTAATTAATTCAATGAAGGCGATATAGTTATAATTATTATATAACGTACAAAGCTTTAGCGACATACTTAGTGAATTTTACACGGCACTAGCGCGGAAGGTCACTATCACTAAGCCATCTGTGCAGTCATTTTATGGATGAATAACACCAAAACTCTGAATGCAACGCATTTTCTGTTTAGAAATCTAACCCGATATTAGAAGTTAATATGTAAACCACTGCGCCATCTATGCAATCAAATATGATGGACTGACGAAGAAAAACATAACTCATCATCATCATTCTCCTACTCTTATTCCAATTACTTGAGGTCGATACAATATGTACTCTTCTTTCATAGTACATATTGTAAAAGTTATTGGTAATAGTTTTATGACCGGTCGCCTGCCAGACGTTAACCCTCCTTGGGAATGTAATTGTTGACGAAACGGCATCAGATGGAATTGACCCACGTCGTTATAAAGCTCTTAGTCGTCTTTTACGACATCCACGAGCAAAGTAAGGGATGGTAGTATTCGTAGTCGCTACCACAAAGATACTACAACTACAAACAAACAAATATAACTCATTTATCCTAATATAAATAAAATATGACATTAGGTAAATTGAGTGATAATTTTATTCGCTTACGCACTCAAAAACCGATACTTATAAATGAGGTCAACTTCATGATAGTAAATTACTGCATAAGTCTGCATAAGTAATTTTAAATACCTATATATATTTCTTAACGACGACGTAAGAGAGCGAATAGGTATGAAAGAGTATTGGTGTAAAGATGCGAAAGGGAATGCTACTGAAAAGAAAGAATGCCGAACGAACGTCTGGTTAAGAAGATATACAATGCGAAAGTGGAAGGATATAGGTACTGGGGTAGACCGAGACTAACCTACCAAGACCAGATTGGTCACGTACTGAAGGAAGGTGGAGTCAAGAATCTCCGAAACCGGCGAGCGTGTATGAATAGAATTATGAATGTTGAGGAAGCGAGTGAATGCAAGGATAGAGTTCTCTGCCACTCTGATCTCTCTGCCTACCCTGCAAGGGATATGGCGTGATGATATGTATGTATGTATATATATATTTTTAATTAAATATTCTCCTGTGGTAGCGTTCTGTATGGTGACGACGGGATGAGTAAAAATAAAATTCACAGCCCTCACCTAATTTGAAATAACACCTTATAAGAACTCCTCTGACCAAATTGTTATAGTAAGTCAATTTTTATCCTCTTTTGGATGAAGCTCGAGTACAGCAGTGGAACGTATATGAGTTATAGTATGAAGATAATTATTTTTAAACGACAATATACTACACTAAGAAAATAATCCTTGTCTTACGCTGAACTTTACACACACGCTGGTAAGGAACATAAATATTGGTAGGACCACGCTGTGGAGAGTTCTCTGTCTACAGCCGCGGGCCGGTCCGTCCGGGGTAGTACCACACTGAGCAGAAGATCGACGTCTCAGTAATGATAATGTGCTATTGCGCTTCGTTCGATGAACGAGAGAGCCGGAAGCCCAACTGGGTGGATTTAGGGATTGTAATGGTAGGCAGCGGCCTAACTATAGCCTTGGTTATAGCAAAGGTCCATGGGCGGCAGTGACACTTACCATCAGGTGTGCTGCTTGCTAGTTTGTCACCATAAGCAATAAAAAAAATGGGCACCCAGACTCGGAGCAACATTTTGTGGATCGCACTAAATAGTCCGATATTGAACCTGCGATACTTGGCATGGTAGTTTGGTATCTCAACGATGACGCCGATTGTCAAAATGTTCCTATTCTATGAGAATGCTTGCTGACATATAGATACTCGTTGTTATCCACCCTATTTCTTACAGCCATCCATTGTTTCTCATGATGCGACAGGTTGAAAATACAGTTGTTACTGCACCTTACAATCTGGGACGGATATAGAAGGGGTCAGTTTATACAGGATAGTACCACACTCGCAGAAAATTAATATGTGAGCACTGGCAATATGCTGTTGCACTTTGTTTGGTGAACTAGAGACACAGAAGCCAAACTTTCTGGTTTTTGTTTGATAGGCCTAGGACCCCTAGTATTGCAACGGTCTATAAGTGGCAGTAACACTTACCATTAGATGTACTACTTGCTTCATCATCATCATCACAGCCCATAAACGTCCCACTGTTGGGCTCGCGCCTCCTCCGTAATGGGAAGGAAGTTAACCTACTATGTTATATGCATTTTATATCCCTTAGTCGTCTCGTACGATCGCCCACGGGTAAGATATGGGGTGGTGAATAGTATTCTTACTCCGACACCACACGGAAAACTACTACTTGCTTAATGAGCAATGATATAGATTAAGCAATAAAAAAAAGTTCAAAGCGTAACAAGAATTAACTATTTGTTTTGCTATAAGCAATCCATGTAATTCCGCATAACTAGAATATATGCCAATCATTTTAAGTCTAGACAAGCTGTCAGTTTTTACACGCCTCATTAAAATTTGACTATCTGATTAGTCTTGCAATAAGAACGACCGCTATCGATAAAGTTCCGCATTGTATTATCAGAAATATTCTATTTTGTTATGTCCCTTTTTAGGATTCCGTACCCAAAGGTTAAAAACGGGACCCTATTACTGAGACTTCGCTGTCCGTCCGTCTGTCACCAGCCTGTATCTCAAGAACGGTGATAGTTAGACAGTTGACATTTTCACAGATGATGTATTTCTATTGCCGCTATAATAACAAATACTAAAAATAAAATGAAATAAATATTTAAGGGGGCCCCCCATACAACAAAATTGATTTTTTTAGTATTACGGAACCCTTCGTGCGCGAGTACAATTCACACTTGTTCTTATTATTCACCATTTAAGTAAGTGTTAATTATATCTGAGTCCTCATGTTTACGCGAGTATTATATATTTGAAATAAAACTATTTTTACGGATTCATCATAATAACTATGACTTATTTGACGTGAAACGCCTTAGTCCTCCCATGAGAGTGAACGCTGTAAAGTGTTCGAAACGTCGGGAAATTAAAAATAAAATACAAACGCGATAGAATCCTTAAAAATTGTTTAATTTTAAATGTTAATTATCTATTCTACATGCAAATAATTTGACATTTGTAGATGTCGTTTTTGGATTATGCTATATATTACCTTCATTGAAACCTTTAGTTGCCATGATTGAAATGATCTTCATCGAGGTTTGATCCTCAGACAGTCCTGATATACTTTTAATTGTCTTGGAACACGCAATTTTGACTTTTCTTTTCCTTGTTGATGTTACTCGTATGTACTGTTACCTAATTGCAACTCTTGCTGCTAAAATAACACAGAGTCACTTATTTTGATAAAAATAAAAAAGCCACATAGAAATTAAATATCCAACTAAAATAATGAAATTCCATTCATCTAGTGGCACTAACTGTACAACTATCAATAATTAAGTACATACCACTTAACGGGAGTGTGTCTATAATCACACCTATCTATCATGAGACTGTTTAAAATAACATCAAATTATTTCCCCGTGTACTGGTATTAAGAATACAAAATGTTGACAATCGTTTCTTTGCCAAAGGAATCTGCGAGACTCTAATTGTATGTCTTAGTAGAATTTTACAAAGACCTATGGAAAGAATAGGTATTGAATTGTTTTGGTACGTTGATGATTATTTAAAAAAAAACTCTGGTGGCTTTGATTACTAAAAATCTTTATATTTCTTCTTGGTATCGTAAAAGATGACTAAGATATTGACATCAACCTGGGTGAACTCCCTCCCGCCTTTTTTTTTTTTTTTTTGTTAGACTTTCCGTTCTGTCCGGGGCGACGGAAGGGCAGCGCTTGGCTCCATAATTCATCGTATTCCCTCCCCATCGCGATTGGGCCGGCCACTGGTAGCGCTTCTTTGACATCCGTGGTCAGTCTCATACCATCTGGACAACAATTTCTTTTTCAAGATTAACATCAGGCAGGCAGCCTGTCATAACACTATTATTAATAATTTTTACAAAATGTCCAATTTAAAAAGAGTACGTATTACGTCGACCTCAAATAATTGGGATAAGAACAGGATGATAACGATTGTTGATTTTATAAAAAAATGCAATAAGTATTTAAATAAATAGCATTAAACCCTGATAAGTTGTTGCAATATTATTTTCCAGCGAAAATACGTATTTGGCAACAAATTCACAGTACAAAATTATATATTAATTTGCTGACCTAGAACGCTGGCAAGACTTTAATTTAATTGTTGCAAATTACACATACATACATATATATCATCACGCCATATCCCTTGCAAGGTAGGCAGAGAGAACAGAGTGCCAGAGAACTCTATCCTTGCATACTTCACTCGCTTTCTCAACATTCATAATTCTCTTCATACACGCTCGCCGGTTTCGGAGACTCTTGACTCCACCTTTCTTTCAGTACGTGACCAATCTGGTCTAGGTAGGTTAGTCTCGGTCTTCCCCAGTACCTACATCCTTCCACTTTCGTATTGTATATCTTCTTATCTCTTGTTACAAATTCATTCTATTAAAGCTTATTTGCTTAATCTTTTCTTTTACGATATCATCTGTAAACATATGTAAAAAATAGATAGAGTACATATTCTATGCTTACCTACTCAATCATCAAATGAAAAGATGTCTATTTGTTATCTCAGATAAGATTATCGATAAGGCCATTAATAATGACCAATTTATCACCAACCTCTATTATTTACAATATTAGTACAAAATCATTTATAATTATACTCCATATTATAAACACTTAAAACAAATTGTACTTAGTTCTTATCAATAAGGTTAATTAGTAACTTTAGTACCATTTTATAGACCTTATTCCAATTTGATCAATCAGCGCACATATCAAGGCCGTGTCCGGGATATATAGTAACAGGACTTTATAACTGTTCTTAGATCGCAAGTCTGTGTCTCGCCTGGGGCTATCCGTTTACACACGTTATGGAAGTTAATTTTAATTTCGTCCGACTTTCATCCTTCTTTCTATCCGCTGATCGAAATCTATTCTGTTAATATTATAAATTAATTTTATAATAAATATTCCGTGTGGTGTTGGAGTAAGAATATAATTCACCACCTCCTATCTTACCCGTGGGTGATCGTAAGAGACGACAAAAACCGGAGGTGTCAAGGGACACCCGGATGAAACGAAGTTCTATTTTAATTATATATTTTTTTTCTGCCTTAAGCGATTTTTATTGTTATATTTTAGCCAATTTGCAAAATATCTTTATAAATTATAGCCTATGTGTTATTCTGATGTGCAAGCTATATTACTATAAACATCAAAATCCATTCAGTAGTTTTTACGTGAAAGAGCAACAAACATGTTCACATCCATACATTATTACAAACTTTCACGTTTATAATATTAATAATAGGATATACAATTCCACTAGACTACCAAAACTTTTCGGCCCCGAGCTCGAACGCGAGCCGGCCACGCGGCCCGGTCACGGGCGAAAATAATTTCGATGCGCATTATTTTGATTTTGCTATATCTCTTAAGGTATTGATTTAATTTGCATGGTCTGAAGGAAAAAAAATATCTTCATGAAATGCTCAAGCCAACTAATGTATTTAAAATGATAAGGATTAATACAGTATTTGTGTAAATAACTTTTCAATTACCATTTTATAATAGAACATTTTTTAAAGTATTAAAATGGATATAGTATGTTATCCTTAAGAGATAGATATATACCATCGCGGACTTTTTTGTAGGCCTTTTTAAGCTGTATAATACTGTAGTACTTTATTTTGATCTATTTCGTAGCCAGCGTTTGCAATGTAAGCGCAAAATAATGTGTTTATTTACGACATCACATTAGAAACCTCTAAAATTATCAGTGTTTCTCTAGTACATTATGCATATATTATACATATAAACCTTCCTCTTGAATCACTCTATCTATAAAAAAAATCGTCGCGACACCACACTGTTCAATGCGAAATAGAAATGAAAATATCTGGCTTGCTTTCTTGAGAGAGAGAGACAGACAGAGAAACATGCGACGCCGCACAGCTTACAATAGCTTACTATAGCAAAAAGTGTCGTGACAACTTTTCGTAAGAATTTTTTCCGTCTAGCCCCCTTTCACAACGCGCGATAAGGAACTTCGTTCCAACAAGGGATATAAAACGTACATAACACCTATGCAAGAGAAGGTAAGCTCGAAATAAAACCCTATACCAACACGTCTGATCAGCGTGGTATAGTAGGTTAATTACCCTTCCATTATGAAGGAGGCTCGAGCCCCATAGTGGGACATATATGAGCTGAGATGATGATAATGAATATTATGTCAATTTATGAAAATATTTAGATGTTTATTACTCAATCACACGTAAATAATTGAACAGATTTGGATGAAAATTTGACACATAGGTAGACCATTTTAGCCTGGTGATATATTCCCTTAGGATAATAGTTAAATTTTGGGTAAATTACTTTTTACGAGAATAAAATCGCGGACAGGAGCTAGTTAGAGGTCTCATTAAGAAAAGGATAATGGCATAAATGCCATGCTTCAACAATCACTATTGGTGTTAGACTGGTACTCTAGGGTGCAGCTGCCGCATTCTAGCTATCTCACAGGTGGTTTTTACGACATCCACAAGAAAATAAAGAGTAGGGACTTATTGTATTCTTATCTAATTTATCATTATCGTCATCATTTTAGCCCATATAAGTACCACTTCTGGCCTCGAACCTCCACTATGACAGGAGGGAAATTGACGTACTATACCGCGTTGGTTAAACAAGTTGGTATAGTTTCATTTCGATACTTCTGTCTCTTGTTATATGCGTATTATAATTCATAATTGTTTCTTAAAATTCTCACTGACAAGATTAGGAGTGATGAATTGTTGTCATGATTCGAAGGGCTATGCTACTGCAGTTTATTCTTAATAAATATGTTGTACTATCCTTATAAATATTGTAAATGCGAAAGTAACTCTGTCTGTCTGGCGCTCTTTCACGCCAAAACTACTGAACCGATCTAAATGAAATTTGGTACACAGATAGTCTAGAGCCTGATACTACGGACATAAGCTACTTTATAACGCAAAGAAAGGGTTGTAAAGGGGTATGAAAAGTTGTAAGGAAGTATCGCCATTTTTAAAGCTTGAAACTTATTTTTTTAGGCTATTGATTAGATATAAATAAATATGACATAATAATTTTGTAAAAAAATTACATTTAAAGGGTAAAATAAAAATAGAGGATGGAAAACTTTACAAAAGTAACCTTTTACGCGGGCGAAGCCTCGGGCAGGAGCTAGTGTTTTATAAAAAAGACAGTAAAGAAACAATAATAATAGATAAACCAGCTGAGTTTCGTACTGGATCTTCTCAGTAGCGGTTACATTCCGATCCGCTCGTGTATTGTATTATATTAAAATGTTAAAACTGACAATATATAAATGCCCTCGCAGGGGTTTATATATAAATAGCTATTACCCGCAGCTTCGCTCGCCTTGAAGACCTTAAATAAATATCAAAGATTATACATTTCAATAGAACTGAATCAATGTGTATCAGTATTTAAAAATTACTACATACAATGAAGTTACCCTCGGTAAGAAAATATATGTTTCAATAATAAGTATCCTATGTTCTTGAAAACTATTTGTACAAAGTTTCATGATAATCGGTATTCTTACTTCGTTACTATACGGAAAATACATTATTATAATACTATATAATATAAATACTATATTATATATGAAAATTATCTCTAGTTTGAGTTGAGTTTAATAACCGCTCTTTGTACTCTTCGTATCTCTGTATCTACTCGTATATGAATCGATTCAATATATTTATTATTTATATTAGTTTCGTAAGTAAATAAGGATATGTTTTAATACCGTGTGGTTACAAGTTAAGAATTCATTGTGTTATAATCTCTTAGGTTCTCGAGGAAATCGTAAAATCCGGGTATAAAATCACTTTTTCCCTTTATTTTTCTGGAGACCATAATGAGGGGCCTCCCCTTCAGATTATCCAGCCCCATAATCTTCGGTATCATCTCCATTCTCACTCCTTTGGGGCGGCATATGCACAACAACAGATGTCAGAAGGCTGATGGATCTTAGATGTTTCTATATAGTAAATAAAGACACTATTATAAATATATAAGAATAAATGGAGATCTCATTTCAGCTCATATATGTCCCACTAGTGGAGTCGAGTCTCCTCCACACTAGGAGGGAAATTGACCTACTACACCACGGTGGCTAGACATATTGGTGTAGGGTTTTATTTCAAGTTTACCTTGTCTTGGATAGATGTTCATCATCATCATCATCATCAACCTGCTCTTATCCCAATTTATTTGGGGTCGACGCAATATGTCTTCTCCTTCCATACAACTCTATCAAACGTCATCTCTGTGATCACTCCTTGTCTATCCATATCATGTTTCACGCAGTCTATCCATCTTTTCTTCGGTCTTCCCTTACCTCTTAAGCCTTCAACATTCATACTTAAAGCTTTCCTCACAACATTTCTTTCATCCCGTCTCATCACATGTCCATACCATGTCAATCTTTCACTCCTTAACTTTTCCGTCACTGGCACAACTTTCAAACTTCCTCTTATATGTTCATTCCTTATTTTATCCTGTCTGTGTCTTGGATAGATGTTATATGCATGTTTTATCCCTTAGTCGTCTTTTACGATCACCCACGGGTAAGACAGGGGGTGGTGAATTATATTCTTACTCTGTCACCACACGGAAAATGTGGAGATCTATTTAACTTTAATGATAAACTACTGAACATATTTTGATGAAACTTTGCAATAATTCATGTGTGAAATATTATATAGTGTTATTTATAATTATTTCTCAGCTCATATATGTCCCACTGTTGGGCTCAAGTCTCCAATAGGAGGTAAGTTGTTCTAATACATCACGCTGATTAGACGAACTGGTATAGAATTTCATTTCGAGTTTTCTTTCTCTTGCATAGATTTTAAAGAATATTATATTCAAATTACTGAAATTTTTAGCATTTAATATGCTTAATTATTTATAAATACCCGATTACGAAACCAAAAATTGATGTCACAAGCGGGATTCGAACCCGCACCTATCTATCCTGACCGTGAAGACGTAAATATGATACGAATCGAGATTTGCATGTCCTACAATAGTTCACGGTGGTGTAAGTGGCAGCACGATTGGGCCGAACTCCTAATAGGTAAATAGGTGCGGGTTCGAACCCCGCTTGTGACATCATTTTTCGTTTCGTAATCGGGTATTTATGCATATTATATTCTTTAGTCATCTTTTACGATCACCCACTGGCAGGGTATGGAGTGACGAAATATATTCTTACCACATCACCATACGGAAAAGATTATTTCTTTTTTTCTTTTGTTAATATTCTGTTGCATTTTGTACTTTCTGGCAAAATTCTTATAACTCTCTGTACTATGAAAATCAAAGATATTCAGGATTTTTTTTTATTGCTTTTGGTGACAAACGAGCAAGCAGCACACTTGATGGTAAGTGTCACTGCTGCCCATGGATCTTTGTAATACCAAGGGTATAGCTAGGCCGCTGCCTACTAATATAAACCCCAAACCCAGTTAGGCTTCCGGCTCTCTCGCTCACCGAACGAAGCACAACAACACATTGCCATTGCTCAGATGTCGATGTTCTGCTCAGTGTGGTACTACCCCGGACGGACCGGCCCGCGGCTGTAGATAGAGAACTGTCAACAGCGTGGTCCTACCACTACTACTAGGGGGAGCACTAAATATGATAACTCTCTATTAACAATTCTATTTCTTACCACGTGTTTATAAATATTCTAATCGTATTTATATGCCCAGTTCAAGGCCATCGCATAAAATCATCGCTGCACTTTTTTTTCAATGATAATCAATTTATTATCACGCAATTATCGTTATATAATGTAGCAAAATGCGTTGAACAATGCAGTTTATCATAAAAAAAAATATTATTTGAAATGTTGTTCAGATAGAAAAACAACTTGAGGAAAAAAAATCCACACAACACATAAAAGGCATAAGATTTTATAATAGTTGCAATCATGTTATGTAAACTCTCTGTGTGATGTAAGAAAAAAAATCCCTCCACAGATAGTGCAGTGGTTACGACAACGACCTACCGTGCCAGTGCCGAGGATTTGATTCCCACGCAGGATAATACTTTAAGCGAATCACAGATAGTTGTTTTGAGGCTGAGTGTAATTTGTCTACGTTAATTGTATATTTGTAAAGTCCCCCGCAATACAAGGATTATTTCCTTCCTGTCTGGATAAAGTTTTGTTTCCAAATTTCCTTCTCTACCTGCCTTATAGCTGTGTGGTAGCGGCTACGAATACTATCAAACCTTACTTTGCTTATGGATGTCGTGAAAATCGACTAAGAGCCTTATAACGACCTCGGCCAACTCCGTCTGACGCCATTTGGTCAACAATTACATTCCCAAGGAGGGTTGACGTCAGGCAGGCGGCTGGTCATAAAATGATTGCCAATAACTTCTACAATATGTACTATGAAAGAAGAGTACATATTATAGCGACCCCAAGTAATGGGCATAAGAGTAAGAGAATGATATATATCTTAGTCACCTTTTCCAACACCTATGGATAAGGGAGTGAATTGTATTACTCCATCATACGGTAAATCATCTCTTACATTATAAGTGGCTAATGTATTCTCAATGCTGTCGTTCCCGAACGATCGGCTGGTGATCATTTGGTTTAACTATCAATTTCTTTTTTGTCAACTTACATGTTGACTAATATCCATGGTATTTGGAGGTGGAGATGCTTGCCGGACTCTACCATTGACACTCGAAAGGGTTACCAGCTGAGTGAGCCACCGAAATCAAGCCATCGTTGCCAGCAGTACGATTATCACTTCTAACCAAAAATAGTTTGAATTTTAATTTGTGCCATTGTCACGTTCAAAGCGAATTCCTGCATAAACACCCACTTGTATTAGGCATATAATTAATGTTTGAACATACTTATGTTATGTTCCTATACTTTGTAAATAAATAATATATCTATTATATTCGTTATCTTTGTGCAGAACCCCGGAAACGTATAATAGAAAGCTACATTGTTCGTATACTTTATATTTTTACTAGCAGACCGGGCCACGCGTTGCTGTGGCTTAGGTTAGCCTCAGTAACACTTTTTGTTTATTCTAACAAATTTTAGCTTATATGAAGCGTTTGTACATTTAACATAGCGCCATCTATTAAATACTTAATGAATCCAGTCAACAGATTCCGCCATTTTTTAAAATCCTTTTGATAACATATGATTTTGACTGTCAAATATTAGACATATAATTTGCAATAAAATAATATTACTATAAATTGAGATTTAAGCTGTCCTATCTTTTAAGTTGGATCAAACTACACTTGCTGTGCAAATTTGGTTAAAATCGGTTAAGTACTTTATGATTCCATCGCGGACAAACAACGTGACACGTAATTTATATATATTAAGATAACGACAATACTCTGCACTGAGAAAGTGGTCCTTATCTTTTTTGTATTATTTATGGTGATAAACGAGAAGCACAGCTGGTGGTGTTATTGTCACTCATAGTCACGTTTACAATGCCAGGGGTACATCTAGACGGCCACCGAAGACAAAGATCAGGTACCGGTGGCCCGCATGCATGGCGAAGAGAGGAGTTTGCATGGTGGGTCTATGAGGTCACGCGCCACCTCTTTCGTCACCCCGGACCGATTTGGCGGGACGCATCCATAGCCTTCCGAAAAACAAGAAAGGGGTACATCTAAGCCGCTAAAAAACCCATCCAAATAAGTTGGGCTGCCGGCTTTCTTGCTTATCGAACGATTCGCAATAGCACATTGT
This sequence comes from Lymantria monacha, assembly GCA_905163515.2. Lineage (NCBI taxonomy): Eukaryota > Metazoa > Arthropoda > Insecta > Lepidoptera > Erebidae > Lymantria > Lymantria monacha. Next base: position 2,180,414 of record LR991107.1, on the reverse strand, counting down.
TACTGCTTAGACGTCGATTTTCTGTGAAAGTGTAGTAACATGGACGAACCGACCTAGCTTTAGATAGAAAATTATGAACAATGTGGTCCGTCCTACCACTACTAAAAATCTTGGACTTTACAGACATACAATTAACAGACAGAAATCACACCAGTATCGTTCTAAGTAGGAATGGAGCCCGCAGAACTTGAAACAATCGGTATCTTAATTTTCTTCTTGGGTTTAGATATAATATAAGCAAATATGTATGTAAAATACTGTTTTTCATATTTACTATACTTTAGCACTCTCTCTGCATCCATGTTAATGGGCTTAATATTGGATAACAGCACAACAACACAAAAAGAAAAATTGAAAAGCGTCCAATTTCAAAAATATATATTTCATTAACAAAATAAATAATTTTTTTTTTAAAATGTCAAAATGTCTGCCTTCGTAACTAGTAAAATTATGTAAATATCAATATGTAATATCTCTGTAAGCAATAAAATGAATTTCATATATGTTTATGAATTAATTTATTGGTCTTTAAATAATGCAAAGATAAGAAATCACATCTTATCTTTTGCATGTAAAAGATAAAAGTCGTAAATTCGTGTTATTTGAAATCAACTGTCATCTTTACTGAGTTTTGGAGATTTATCTTAAACGAAAATAAATATTTTTTATATAATTATTCAAAGCCCTCGTGATATTGATGTTTATTTAACAATTTGAAAATTACTTACATAAGATATTAAATAATGTTGAAAAAGTAATGTAATATCTATTACAAGACTTGAATTGCAATAAACTTATGTGAATTAAAATATTGTGATACCACAGTTTACCCTTAAATTATACTAACACAAGATTTACAATATGTTTTTTTTTTTATATTGCAGATCAAGATATGGGGGAAAATTTGTCGGAAAAAGTAGGAGATCCACTAGCAACAGTCCACGAAGCGGATAATGAAGACAGAATAGATGACAGCAGAACTACACCTCAAAAAGATAGTAATAGTGGCGAAGATAGCAAAATAGAAGACCAACAGCAAGATGCAGTCTCTGAAGCCATTAACTCCGCTATACAACAAGAAAGTTCTATTAGAAAATCTAGAAGCTTTCTTAAAAGTAGTTCGAAGCAAGAAATTAAGAATTACGATGATAAACATAGCATTCACGAGTTAGTTCAAGAAACGTTAAGAAATTCTAACAGTCAAGTAGAAATTAAAATCGATAAGGGTCAAGATGATAGACGAAATTCTAGAATATCAAATTATTTGCATAATATACAGATGACAAATTCTTCCTTAGGACTAACATTTAAAGGCACTGACAATAAAGATGATAATTTACTTCACGATTCCAAAACTGTTGCTAGATTTTCACCGTTATGGAAACAGGTATGTCGAATTATATTATTATACTTATACTTCTATAAAATGACTAGGTTAGAGTACATTATTATCTATAACAACACAAAGTCCTCTAAGATTTTGATTCTGTAGATATTATTTTGCATTTAGTTAATTAATAAACTTGTGATCAGCATATTTTCTTCTATATACTTCTGTTAGACCTGATCTTTACGCTTACCTCTTGTTCCTATATCATAATATAGGCAATTCATTTATGTCTTCTTGTATTTTCTTTACATTATTTTAATTTTTGTTTTTATCATATCAATGATAATATAATACTTAACAGCATCTCGAGAGTATTAGAATAAATTATCGTTTATTAGTGCAGTATTCCTTATCTCTGAATGCTATGTGCCGTGTTATCAATGATATTTATTGTTATGCCCTAGAAATTGTGTAATAATATTATTGACTTTAAATATCTTTTTAATAGATTGTGGGAAAAGATATGTATAACGATAATTCTACTAATCTATTATTTATTATAACTTCGTTAAGCCAAATTTATTGAACGAAGTACAGAGAAATGATCTAAATTTTACGAAGATACAAAAGTAATCCAAATAAAAATATTTCAAAATCTAAATTTTGAAATATTTTTATTTGGATTTCTTTACGAATATTAATGCACCATATTCATGGTGCAAATGCATAATATTCATTAAGGTAACATTATCGCATCTGATCAAGATCAAGAGAAAAGTTCGTCAAATAGTAAAATCTTTCCAGATTTTTAAAATGGCTACCTAATAGTCCAGATAAATAAAGCTGCTAGTACAGCTTGTGTGACATATATCGCTATCTATACTGCCAATGCAATCTATGAAGGTTAATAGAAGTTGCAGTGATAAAATCAGTGACCATCATGAAGATTAATTGACTTAAGGACACAAGTTTAGATATTAATAATGTCCTTATTTGCAACTTAAGTTAGCGATAACAGGCAATCCATTCTTCTAGTGATGTCTCAATCAGTTTTTATTATTTCCATAAACAAACAAATGGTTAGACTTGCTTTTAAATCAGCACTATGCCGTGGTGACAGTCACTGATATTACCGACATTTTTTTGGCAGCCTTTAGTCGGCCCTGCCCGGTCGGTCAGAGGCGATAGTAGGACAGCATGTGGTTCCTCAAATTGCCCTATTACCCCCTCAATCTCAAATAAGTGGAGCACCAGGAACGACTCCTTGATTTCGATATTCAGTCTATCAATACTATTATTAAACCTTGTCATATTCATCGCTGTCGATCTATAACTACACTATAAATAGAGAACGACGAGAATCTGAACCGTTATGACTGATGAGTGGGCCTTTTTATTAAAGTCGGATGGACATTGTTTAATAAAAATAAAAATGAACAGCAAGATTTTGTTCCTTACAGACAATAGCATCTTCAGCTCCAATTCTACTGACAGTCGTTACCGGTCTTACATCTGGCTACTCCGCGATTCTGCTACCGCAATTGAAAAATGGCACAGGACCAATACCTTCAGATGAGGATACTTCTTCTTGGATAGGTGGGTATTTTCTTCAGCTTATAACGATCCCTTTTAATAAAAAGAGAGAAATTATAATGTGTCCAGATAGATATGTGAATTATATTTTGTTTCAAGTTTTTCTTTTTAAGTTCCTTATGTCTTTCTTTTGAACAACTCCGGCAATAAAAGGGTAGTTAGACTTTTAATCTCTTATGGCACATCATAAATATGTATAGTATCTTCATTATCCTGCTTTTATCTCAATTATTTGGGGTCAAATCAATATACTGCACTTCAATCATATATACTACAAAAGTTATTAGCTTTAGTATTATGACCGGCCACTTGCCTGACTAGAAGGGACCTGACATTCTTGGTAATCTAATTGTTAACCTATAGTAAAGTAAGAATTGCTAGTACTCGTATCACTTCCACAGTGAATAAATACGTATGTTATATAGATTGATATACTAACTTTAGGGTTGTATATCCAATTATCCATCCATCCAATAATAATCTATCAATATCCAATATCAGACATGTATCAAAGATATTCACAAAAACCGTTTCATTTCTCTAGTTTGTTTCCATTTAATTCATACGTTGAATTTTTTTCGTCTCCCTTTATTACATACATACATATCATCATGCCATATCTCTTGCAGGGTAGGCAGAGAGAACAGAGTGCCAGAGAACTCTATCCTTTTATATTTCACTCGCTTCCTCAACATTCATAATTCTCTTCATACACGCTCGCCGGTTTCGGAGATTTTTGACTCCATCGTCCTTCAGTGCGTGACCAATCTGGTCTAGGTAGGTTAATCTCGGTCTCCCCCGGTACCAACATCCTTCCTACGTCTCCCTTTATTCGTATACATAATAAAATATAATAAGAAAAATCTTCCTTTTTTACACTCAGTTATAAAGGGTTTTTCAACGAGAACTTTGTTTTCTAAAACAAAATAAAATAAGAATCTTAGATGAAGATGATTCAAATTAAAAAAATCAGCTGTTATGTGGCCAGCCAGATCGTGTGATTTAACACTACTGGATTATTTTTTGTGGGGCTATGTTAAGGACAGAATCTATACGGAGCCAATCGAATCGATTGCAGCCTTAAAACTCAAAATCCGTGATGTGATTAACGAAATAGACCCGCCATTAAGCCAAAAAGTGATTAAAAACTTTAATGAAAGAATCGACATCTGTCAGCGTGGTCGTGGTGGACATTTGCCAGATATCATGTTTCATTCACAATTGCCGTACTTTTCTTTTAACTGAACTTTCTCTTCGTAATACAATAAAAATTTGAACCATCTCTATCTAAATTTCTTATTTAATTTTGTTTTAGAAAACAAAGTTCTTGTTTTCAACAAACAACTCAATATCTTTAGTGCTGCGTGGTAGCGGATACGAATACTATTAACCCTTACTATGCTCGTAGATGTCGTAAGAAGATTGAAAGCTTTAAATCGATCTGGGCCAACTCCACTTGTCACGCACGCGGTCGATCATAAGACTATTTCCCATAACTTTTGCAATATATAATCGTATGATAGAAGAGAATTATATATTGCTTTGACCACAAGTAATTGGGATAAGAGCAAGATAATGATGTCTTTAGTAAAATAATTAAACAGACGAGTGAGACTACATATATTGAATTTTATAATTTCTTAAAAAGCAGTACCTACTTTTTTTTAAAAATTGTATTAAATTATGCATAGTACGCAGTAGCAAAATTTTGTGGGTTTATTTCAATTATTAATTATAAATATATATATATTCCTATATGCTTCTTTCTTCTTCTTCTTTCCTATATATATATATATATGTATATATATATATATATATATATATATATATATATATATATATATATATATATATATATATATATATATATATATATATATATATTCCTATATGATGTTTTATAAAATAATCTTTAGGATAAGCATCCATAACTTGCTTTTTGATATCAGCGCATATATGTCCCACTGCTAGGCTCCTGCCTTCTCCACATTAGGAGGGAAATTTACCTATTACCTATAGCATGCTGGTCAGACGTGTTGGTATAGTGCTTTATTTCGAGTTTTCCTTCGCTTGCATAGATGTTATAAGCATATTTTATCCCTTAGTCATCTTTTACTATCCTCCACGGGTAAGATAGGTGACGATTTTTATTTTTCCTCCGTCACCACATGGAATATTTTCTTTTTATTTGTGTAGAAACCATCTTGCAAGGAATTCAAACCCAGATAATTACATTAATAGCTATTATTTTGTCTTTGAAAAGATAATAATAATTAAAGTAGCACTATATCTAGATAAAATGTACAATGAGTGAATATGACCACCTATCAAAATGTAATAATTGATGATGGTAGCAAAAATATCTAATGAGTTGAACTGTTGAAACGTGTTCAATTATACTTGTTGAGTAAATTATAAGAACATTTAAATAATGAATTTAAAGAGGAAGTAAATAATAAGGTTATAGAATTGTAATAAATTATTTATTAATTTATAAATAATGTACTCTTAAAATTGAGACATAATACTAATTCCGTGGATGATTGATCGACATTTGGCTATGGAACGCAACATGTTTTGACATATTAACGCCGTCACATTGAAAATAAGGCTGAATCGGCACCAGAGTCTCCGGCGAATCTCAAAAGGTGCAATACTGTACTCTAGATAGTGTAAACATATTAAGCCCCTTAAGGTGGTAAAGCTGGGATGAACCGAACTTATATTTAAATACGTTTCACGAATAAGATTAGAGGACCGAACAATATTATAGGACACAGAAACCATTAACATAGAAATTATGGCATTATCTATATACATAAAAAAAAATGCTATTCGTTAGTCTCGCTAAAACTCGAGAATGGCTGGACCGATTTGGTTAATTTTGGTCTTGAAATATTTGTGCAAATCCAGGGAAGATTTATACGGTGGAGAAAATATGGAAAATTGCGAGAAAAATAATAAAAACGGCAATTTAAAAAAAAAACTTATTACCTGTCAAAAAGACGACGTTCGTAAAAAAAAGGGAAGCAGTACGAAGTCTGCCGGGTCAGCTAGTATAGAATATTTTTGTGTTTAGAATGCGTAAGATTTATATTATTGTAGTCATTTTTTTATACTCAAATATATCCTAAAATATTATATTATCCATCCATCCATCCATCAGCCCGTAAACGTCCACTGTTGGACATAGGCCTCCCCACGAGAATGCCATCTATAACGGTATTATATTATATATTTAGCTAATACATAAATATTATATTATATATTAATATATTATAAATATAATAAATATATTATATATTTAGCTAATACATAAATATTAACAAAATAAAATGCATAAATATGTTAATAACAGTTATTAAAGAAACTTGAAAGCTTTATTTGAAATAATATTTTTTTGTTACAGCGGCTATGGCAGCACTGCCCATGGCTCCAGGGTGCTTGGTCTCCGGTTGGATGATGGAAAAATTTGGACGACGCACGTCTTTAGGCATCACATGCGTACCTCTACTTCTCGGATGGATTTTCATTGCCTGCTCCTATAATCTCGGCCTGTTGCTCATCGGTAGATTCTTCACCGGTTTATGTGCTGGACTTCTAGGTCCTTTAACACCCGTATACATTGGAGAAACCACTGAACCAAAATATAGAGGATTTTTCCTTGCAAGTGTGTCTTTAGGCATAGCTCTTGGAATTTTAATATCTCATGCAATAGGAACATTTATGACTTGGAAAATGACCGCAATTATTTGTGGAGTATTCCCACTTTTGGCTATAGCACTTTTGATATTAATACCAGAGAGTCCAATTTGGTTGATAGCACAAGGAAGAATAGATGATGGAGTTAAGTCATATTATTGGCTAAGAGGATACGGCGATGAAGCAAAAACAGAGTTAAAAGGGATCCTCGATAGCAAAAAATCGATAGACAACGAACCTAAGATGAACTTGAAAGAGAAACTTATAAGTTTGAAGAGCCCAGAACTAATTAAACCACTATTTATAATGATTTTATTCTTCATAACATGTCAATTCTCCGGTGTAAATGCAGTTGCATTTTATTCAATTGAAATAGTTGAGAAAGCAGTTGGTAAAGGACTTGATCATTACCTTGTGATGCTCATTATTGATGCATTAAGAGTAGGTATGTCGGTCGTAGCTTGCATAATATGCAAACAATATGGAAGGAGACCTTTATGTTTCATAAGCGGTATTTGGACGGCTGCATCCATGGTCGGACTATCAATGTTCCTGTATTATAAACCAGAAAATATGTCATGGGTACCATTAATTTGTTTGATGTTTTACATTTGCGCAATTTCAATTGGTTTGGTGCCTTTACCTTGGATAATGTGTGGTGAAGTTTTTCCAACAAGGCTACGTGGTCTTGGATCAGGTATTAGTTCGGCAACAACATTTGTATCATTCTTTATTGTTGTCAAAACTGCTCCAGGAATGATGACGCATTTGGGTGAAGTAGTAACTTTCCTTACTTATGGAGTTATCGCTTTAATTGGAACAGCAGTTATGTATTTCGTTTTACCAGAAACTAAAGGCAAAAGCTTACAAACTATTGAAGAGAGTTTTCGAAAAGGAAAGAGATCAGAACCGAAAGTTTAAACACAAACAATATCTTCTTAATCTGAGATTCAGATGTAGACATTCAAAAGGATTAATTAGGCTTTGTTATCGGGTAAAAAATAAATATTTAAAAACTGTGATATTAAGGTAGTCATTGGAAGTGAAAAGATATATTTTTGTAACTGTAAGAACCTTCATAGTGTGCTTACAAGGACTTGAATAGTATGAGTAAAAATACGTGTTTAAGTATATTTTAAATATTAAAAATATATTTATAGATGACGTGATAATAAAGTGTGTATGTTGGATAAAATTTATATGCCATATTCTAATGATTTTTTTATTTTTACGCAAGTATTAAACATTAGAAATAAAACCATTTTTAAGGATTTTATTGCGTTTAAATTTGAATTTCAATGATTCCAATGCTTTTACATGATCTCACAACTATGAACGCTGAAAAGTGTTTAACGCATCGCGAAATTAAAATCCAATATATATGCGATAAAATACTTAAAAATAATTTTGTTTCAAATGCCATATTATATTTTTTTACGAATGATTGTTATTTTAAATAGGTATATCTAACACGATGACATTCCATATCAAAGACAGGATTTGTCCATATTACTATCTAATCTTTAGAACTACCAGTTAAATTCCTGTGCTAATACTATTATTTAATGTTTGTTTGTCTTAAAAGTTTACAAGTTTATAATGCACAACAGTACACTAAATACAAGAGTAGTACCTATAAATGTTGGAGAATTGAGAAAATTTTGAATCAATGACTGTCAAGAGTTCCGCGCAGTCATTATTGTCATGGTGACTAATGTGATAACAAAAATTGTGATTGATATATAATGGATGTTATTAGGACTTTTGACGGGAATTTGAAAACGTCATGTGGTGCTCTTGTATTATATTCGATATCTTAGTGTTTTAACGTGTTATATTAGATAATTTTGATGGTATTTTATGTAATATGAAGCGACGGAACTACTTGGATATAGTGAATATCATATAAAAATGCTTTACAACGTTTTCGTTTTCCATCAAAATTCCCACAAGATACCATTAACAGTGTGGCCGTTGCACTGTTTATGGTGACAATTTGACTTAGACAATGACTAACTTGAAAGACTAAAAACGTGAAAATACTTATAACCTGACACTGGCACCAATGGCTCGTATATGTAGCTGATTGCCAATATATAAGAAGGAGAAGAAGGATGTTATTAATGTTGATAATGCTAATAAAGTCACAATACAATATAGATGCTCAATCAAAATAAAAGCATTAAATATGTAAGTTAAGCATGTAAACCAAACTGCTAATGTTATTAATCGAATTACAATCTTAAGAGCAAAATACGTTTAAGAAACTCCAAAACTAGAATGTCACATAATATGTATTGCAGCTAGGAGTATTCAATTTTAAATAGCATTCTGTATAAATTATATGTACTTAATTTTAAATGCAAATTAAAACTGTGTCATCTTATCGAATTTGTTGCCGTTTGTAGTGAACTGTATGTGTTATTTATTTATATTTATAATATTACGCGTTTATTTCGAAAGCAGTAAGTAGTGATGCATAATATACGTTTTACCTTTGATTTTTTCTTATCTTATAATACAGAGACTGTTAGTATCATCATCATCTTCCTGCTCTAATCCCAATTACTTGTATTCGACGCAACATGTACTTTCATCGTATAGATTGCAAATAAATTTGAGAATAGTTTTATGACCGGCCGCCTGTCTTCCATCTGTTTGCCGTTCCTTGTGAATGTAATTGTTGACCATACGACATTAGATAGAGTTGACCCAGATCGATGTAAAGTTCTAAGTAGTTTTTGATGATATCCAGGAGCAATGTGAGGTTTGGTAATATTTATATCCGTTATTACAAAGCATAGCAGAGGACTTGTTAGTATAATTGCAGAGTTTTCTTTGACCTGCGTGGCAATTAGACTACAGTTGCCTTTATTTGTCAGTGTAAGGTCTGGGCAAGCGTATTCCCAGTAGTTGTTGATATATTCAATTGCCTAGGAGGATGCTACTACATTTTCTTCTGGTAATCCCTAGCCGGTCTTTACGTCTTCTACGGGAAACTAAGGGCAGTGGACCATTGTATGTAAAATTTATCAACCACAGATCACTTAAATGAGGAAATCGCTTTATACCAGTGTTATTTATAAATACGAGTTGTGTTAATTAAAAGCCAAACTATAAAATAAAGTTGGAAGCGATCATATTTATCTTACATTATTTTTAAATTCGTTTAAAAGATGTAAGCTGATACGGGCTACCGTCAATTGCACAAATTTTCAATCTGCTGGGCTCTGCAATATATTATCTTCTCTGGCTCTTATCATAATTACTTTGGATCGACTTAATCTGTACTCGTACATATTGCAAAAGTTACTGTCAATAATTTTATGACCGATTGCCTGCCTGCTGCCAATCGTCTTTGGTAATGTAATTATTGACCAAACGGCATCGAGTGGAGTTAGCCTAGGTCGATATAAATATCCTAGTCGTTTTTTACATCCACGAGCAAGTAAGGGTTGGTAGTATTCGCAGGCGCTATTACACAGCACAATATCATCATCATCGTTATCACAGCCCATAAATGTCCCACTGTTGGGCTGGGGCCTCGGTTTTGTTTCGAGTTTGCCTTCTCTCGCATAGATGTTAAATACGTTTTGTATCCCTTAGTCGTCTCGTACGATTATCCACGGGTAAGATATAGGGTGGTGAATAGTATTCTTACTCCATCACCACACGGAAAATATGTATAATACAGCACAATATATATAAATATATATCCTGAACAATAGACATAAATTATATCTATATTTTGCATAATAGTGAACATAATAATGTTTGGCACCACTCAGAGAATCGACCTATATATAATACAGCGTATTTATGTCAAGAAGTAATAAACTTTAACAAGTAATGATATAATAAACAATAGTTACATATTTCCCATCATAGATGGCGTTGTTAAGTAAACTAAGCATCTATTTCCATTGCTATGTCGCGTTAGCGATTCTCACCCAGGGAAGCTCTTTGTGCCAACCTCAAATGATTGCTCTAAGTATTTCTGATAGTGTATCTTCCTTAGGTGTTGTTATAAAAACAATAAAACTTGTGTTATATACAAAATAATTTTATTATTACAACTGATAACAATATAAGAACAAATAAATATTTGTATAAATGATGGCACATTTAGTTAAGTTAAATATAATTATTGTTAAATGCATTTTGGTACTCATGCTTACAATGAACAAATAAATCATATATATTTTTTTGTATTTTTAAATAAAATAATTTTTGTATGTACATTATTAGTTTAATACAACCATTCTAAGTAAGAAGTTTAGTTTGTGTTATTTTACTTTTCGTTCGATAACCTTATCAAAAGCTTTCCTCTATTCAAAACTAATCATTGCATACATATTATCATTTTATCCGAATGCATGGTTTTCAAGACCTTGGCGAAGGACAAGGCCGCAGGTGATTGTAACAGGGTTCTCTCTCTCATAATTGAACTTGAATGTTGGCAAGTTATGGCCGATTCTGCGATCACTTCGAACGGTTAGGGCAAATCCAAATCAACTCACAAAAGAAAATAAGGACCACAAATTTAAGCATTTGACATTCAAATAATTATGTCATTTAAGTAGGTATAACACTGCTGTACTCTTTTTGGTGAAAGAACGCTTAATAGCTAAGTTTAACAAATGGATGGAACGTAATTATGATGCAATCATTAGTATTAAGGCAATGATTACAGTCACGCTTACAGATCGCGCAGCGACTTAAAAGCATGTAGAAACGTCTAGTAAAAGACATATAGAGGGTTATCATTCTTGGCGCAGATAATTTGCATACCAAAAAAATATGTTCTAGCAAAATTATGATCTTGCATTTGCTTGTAATATTCTGCTATATTAGATAAACCTCACTTCATAACAGTGCTTTCGCAATAGATTTAAGCGTGACTATAAAATCGGCCTAAAACACATTGTGATGCCCTATTTGGATCTTGGCTTGACGAGGCGCGAAGCTGGTGGTGCAAATTTGGTGAATCCCTGCTGATCGAAGACAGGTAATAGATCTCTTACCCTGGCGGATACAGTACCTCCCGTCACCCTGGGAACAATCAAACTTTAACAGACTGTTAAAAGATTTGTTTGTACTTTAATATATATTATGCTTTAATATATATTAGTGATTAATAAACTATAGTCAGGTTTTATGATGATTAAAATATTTGGAGCCGTAATCATGATTTGGACTACTAGTAATTAGAACGACCACACATGAAAAATAGGTGAGGAAATACGGCGGGGCTTAACATCGCAAAAATCGATTTACTTAAAAAAATAAAACTATTCAGGTAATAGAACATCTTAAACAATGAAATAACATTACTATTATTTCCTTTCTCATAACCTAAGAGACAACAACAGATAAATTAACAGATATCATAATTGCTAAAGAAAAAAATGGAAATATAAACTATGCCAATCTTCTATCTAGCGAGCGCTGTCATTGAAAAATATTATGCATGCACTCATATCAAGTTCGGATGAACACAAAACCTGACAGTATGAAATTAGTAAACTTAGATATTTACCTGCTAGGCTTGATAAGTTTAGCAGCCTGAGCCGGCGTTGCCAATTCAGTAGGAAAGAAAGTTGCCCCATAAAAGTCCAATCCATTTTGGAGCAGAATATTTGCCTCTTCAATATTAGCCATCGTTACGCGGATCACACTGGTAGCTTCTTTGGGTATCATGCTGCTGACCAGTTCACCATCAATAGTAGTGAGCGCGCGGGATGAAGTCTTCTCTCTTTCTGGCTTGGGTGTAGAAGTGCCTGGAACATTTTTAACATTAAAATTGCTATTGGTTAAAATAATTAAATTAATACCAGCAAAATAACGCCAGTGGTTATTGATGCTATGGTTTCGTAAGGCGTTTTAAGATAGCATATTTTTGTATGATGATTGATCAAATGAAGCAAAAATAATAAAGAATTGCCGCCACGTACCATTGGCGGCAATTCTTTATTATTTTTAAATAAAATTTAAGTTGCTTTCTTATTCCTTAAAAATAGATGCTCAGCTTTTAGAGGTACCTCATAGTAATGTCTCATGGAAAATAATTGCTCTGATCTCCTAATTTTTCTCTTTATATTTTATTTTACGTAAAGTGAGTGAGAAATATTAGAATAAGTATATATCGTGGTCTCTATGTTTGTCCATTTCAAGATGAAAATTACCCAATATCAATAGAAAGTGAATTCCATTGATACCATTTGACATCGCACCAATTGTGTGAAAAGTTTTGATTATAATCAAAATTTGATTCATCATCATCTCAGCTCATATATGTCACACAGTTGGGCTCGAACATCCTCCATAATTGGAGGGTAATTGACCTACTATACCACGCTGGTCAGACGTGTTGGTATAGGGTTTTGTTTCGAGTTTTCCGTCTCTCACATAGATATTATATGCGTTTTATATCCCTTAGTCGTCTCTTACGATCACCTACGGGTAAGATCACCACACGAAAATTTGATTATGTGATTCAAAATCAGTCTCGAATTGAGAAATTGATAAGAAATTTTATGGTATATGTGCGACAAGATATTCAAGGAATAAGTTCTTAGGCGTAGATGGGGTATGATCCATTGACTTTATTCATCACTATTGATACAAACGAGTTAGTCGTGATGATGATGCGTAAGGTTATAATATTGCCAATCCTGATAGTAAACCTAGCAAAGCTAATGTTTATTAATATATTTTTATTTTTATACCTATGCTGTACCAACCAGTGTTTCCATCCTTTGGGGAGCCAGAAAAGTGAAGTCGTATAACTTCAACGACGGATGTAAACTTGTATAACGCATGGCGCACATCATCTTCTGGAACCTCATCCGGAATATCATAAACATAGATCGTGAAAGTCTTCTGAGGTCTGCATGGAATGGCGATCTGAAAAATAAAGTAGATAAATTAATAGGTGAAGATCAGTATCTTCTACGTAAGTATTAACTAAAATTTATACACGCAAAGATGCAAAAGAAACTTAATAGATAAAACTTATAAAATAAATGATTATAAGACAAAGAAGAGGCTTTAAAATAAACTCTTAATAATATTAATGCAAGATAAGAGATAAAAGGGCGAAGAGGAAACTGTCACGATAGAGCAAAGTGGAAAAGAGTTTGGAAACAAATAGAAAGCACGAGAGTCAGAAAGCATTTAAGATCAAAGAAAATATAAAATTACCTTCCTATAAAATCTGGAGCCAGTAACTTTATGGAAGCCTTTCTTGAAGACCATCTGGTAGTCATCAACGCTAGAGAATTTAAACAAGATGCCAGTGGCAGTTTTTGTAAGTGAGAAGCAGCCTTTGAACTCCATCTTCTCACAAATAGCCGAAGCCTTCTCCATGCTGAGGCCGTGTGATGGGGTGAGGAGGAAAGCGCCTTTAGTCAAGAAATGTTCGGAGTCCGATATATCGGACTCGCTCTCTCCGCCCTTCATCAACGTGTGGATCTGTTCCTTCCACATGTAAGAATCTGACATCTGTCAATGATTTGAAGTCACATTAATATGACTGATACAAATAAAAAAACAACAAACCGATGTAGCTGTACTACGTAGGGTAATATTTAATTGGTTCAATGCATTTGACGCCATACATCTACTATATGTTACGAGAGAAGTATTAACGACAATAAATAAATTTATAAATGATATATCCAGACATCATCTCAAAGCAAACTATATAGATCACAAAATAATTCATATTCAACTGAATTTATTTATGAATGACTAAAAAAAAATCTAATAAGCATACAATAGTTGAAATGATTAGGGCGGTGACAGTAACGATCTATAATCGCGCTATGGATCACCGGTCATAGGGTGCGTATACTACTGCTGACTCCTTAAGAAATTCTCCAAGCTTAATTGCAGCATTGTTCTTTTAACTTCCGGTTGTCAAAACCTACAGCGGATGTTATGAATAATCTTCTCTTGTTAAGAGATTGCTATATTATTTAATTGGGCGGATCCAAAATCAATACTTATTATTTAGATGTTCTTCATATAGTTATAATGGTTTATTATAGCAATAGTGATGGGAATAACAATAATATTGAAACATCAATTGATGACATTTAATTTTGATATTTGAATCTACAACACTATGAGTGAATGAGTACTATCAAAGTAATTCCTTAGCGGTTTAATTATTTAGATATATTGTCGTCTCTGTTAGATTTTCTTTAATTAATTTCTAATTAATTAGATTAATATCTAGTTCTAGTATACTTGATCGATAAATATAAGAAAATAAACAAAAAAAAAATATTAATTTATATTTTAGAATAACGATTTGAATAAAATTTCGTTATAGATTTTCAAGCAACTTCAAGAAAGGAGATGCTTCTCAGCTTTTCAGCTTATATTTTTATAATGACCGGAAGCCGGATTTCCAAAATTCTATTGAGTTTATAAGAGATTAATTCCGAAATGCTCTCAATTATATTTCACAAAAATTTGATGAAGTGTGTTTCTTTTATTCAAAACATTTTCTTGTTTCAAACTAATTACATACTTTTACTACAATAAATCTTATAAACTTAAACACTTATACACAATAACGATTGCGTAGGATAAAACCAATTACCAATACTCTTACAAACCATCATATAATCAAGAATCATTTAAAAGTGGGCGTACAGAATCTATTCGGACGAAATTGCCATCAATTGTCCATATATACGTTGGTCCCACGGAACTATCAAACCTAATTTGGTACAAACTGGTGATTTTAATTAATTGTTTAATTCTTATGGTGCGAGGTCCACTACCTATTGAACCAATTGTAGTATTTTAATGTAATTTATTGATTCTTATAATAGTTTAAACGGGGGTCTCAATAAATACGTTTATAGAGAGTTTATATAATCCATCGTTTACTAAGAGGTATAAGACAACAAACTGTTTCAAAGCATCGTCCAATTCATTTTTAGGGTTCCGTACCCAGAGGGTAAAAACAGGACCCTATTACTGGGACTTCGCTGTCCGTCCGTCCGCCCGTCCGTCTGTCACCAGGCTCTATCTCAAGAACAGTGACAGCTAAACAGTTGAAATTTTCACAGATGATGTATTTCTATTGCCGCTATAACAACAAATAACTAAAAATAAAATAAAATAAATATTTAAGTGGTGGCTCCCATACAACAAATTTGATTTTTTTTAGTTTTACGGAACCCTTCGTGCGCAAGTACAACTCGCACTTGGCCGATATTTTTAATTACCTACGTGATAATGAATTATTAAGACAGTGAATGGTAAGTCTTTTACAGGTCTTAAAGAAAATAATTTGAGTAGTCCGGTTAGAGGGTAGGTAGAAAAATAATCAGCTTATTATAGTACATTAATGGCTGTATGTTTCACCATGAGTTTGATTTATATTATACTTCATCATCAACATCATTATCATCACAGCCCATATATATCCCACTATTGGGCTCAGGCCTCCTCCGTAATGGGAGGGAAATTAACCTACTATACCACGCTGGTCAGACGTGTTGGTATAGGGTTTGTTTCGAGTTTTCCTTCTCTTGCATAAATGTTATATGCGTTTTATATCCCTTAGTCGTCTCTTACCATCACCCACGGGTAAGATAGGGGGTGGTGAATTGTATTCTTACTACTGTTACCACACGGATAATATTATACTTGTCTAAGTAATTTTAGAACTATAACGGAGGTAATAAAAATGGAAAGTAGAGATCACACACACTTTTCTATCTTTTAATTCCATAATATCACCGTTGTCATTGCAAGTCATATACGTTCCACTGCTGAGATCTAGCCTCCACTATTGAAGGAGGGTATTTAATCTACTCTAACCACGATGGTCAAATGTCTTGGTAAAGTATTTTATTTCTAGTTGTCTTTTCTTGCATAGTTGTCTCTCTTGGGGGGCATAGTCCGGAGCGTGCTCGTTCGCGTCCCCTGCCAGTCTAATTAGACTGCTAATCCGGCTCGAAATGCGTACCGCAATGCGGGTTAGGGCGTCCCCCGGAGGCGACGCGTACCGACCCGCCCCCGTCGGTACGAACATCGGCAGTTGCGGCGATGGGGGCCGCCACCCATCACGCCTTGCCCAGTTAGGCGAGTCGAGGAGAACGGAGTGCCGGGTGGGCACGTGGAATGTAAGAGGTTGTGTGGAAGGTAAGTTGCACGAGCTGATATCCGTCATGGCGGACAAACAGCTAGACGTGCTCTGTGTAACAGAGACCAAGCGAAGGGGCAGCGACGCCTGCGATCTTCCTGGTGGCGGGATGGCTCTGTGGTCTGGTGTACCACAGAGCGATCGAGCCAGCATGGGGGTAGGAGTGCTGTTGTCCTCTCGCTTGGCCTCAGGTGTGAAGGATTACGGAATGTATGATCCCAGACTTCTCTGGGTCGTGTCGTCCGGTATCGTGTCACCAAGGTATTCATGGTTGTAGCATATGCTCCCGTAGGATCCTCGGTGGCATCAGACCTAGAGAAGTTTTGGGATAATGTTAGGGAAGTTCTGGATATGGCAGAAACCAGTGAACGCGTGATTGTATGCGGAGATTTGAACGGATGGGTGGGGACCAAGCGTCCCGACTATGAGGACGTACTTGGTCCATTTGGTGATAAGAGAGTGAACGACGCAGGTAGGCTCATAGCGGATGTATGCATGGAGAGAAACCTTATTGTGTCAAACACATTTTTCCAACATAAGGACATCCATATGTATACATGGAGAAGGAATGAACAGAAAAGCATAATAGATTTAATTTTGGTAGACAGTCGCCTCCGAAGCAAAATATTGGACGCAAGAGCCTACAGGGGCCCCACAGTCGATATGGACCACTATCTCGTTATTGCGAGATTTAGTGGTCTGTTCAGAAAGTGGAGGCACTGGCGAGAGCGTGTCCACTTCGGAGGGCTTGAAAGAATAAAGGTTGAAAGGTTGCAAGAAGAGTGTGTAAGAGAAAAGTATGCAGAGGGTGTCCGAGAACGGCTGACGATGGCAAGCCAGCCGCAATCGGACATTGAAGAATGCTGGAGAGTATTGAAAGAGAGTATGGTAGATACAGCGAAAGAAGTATGTGGAAGTTCAAAGAAGCATAGAAAAACAAATGGTGATGCATGGTGGGATGCGGAAGTGGCAGCTTCCGTAGAGCAAAAGAAGAAAGCGTGGCTGGACTATGTCTCTTCTTTGAATCTGAATGACAGTATGACTGAACAGAAGAAAGAAATATATCGGCAATGTAAGAATGACACCAAGGCCTTAGTGAAAGAGAAACGTGATAGAGCAAGTATGAGTGCAGAAGATAGGCTGACTAAAAACTTCGAGGGTAACACCAAACTCTTTTGGAGGGAGGTGAAGAAGTCTCGGGGTGGTTGGTCAGCCTTCAGAATGAATAAAATAAGGTCTAAAGGTGGAGACATTCTTACACAAACACAAGACGTGTTAAGCCGATGGAGTGAATATTTTGGCGATATGTATGCGGATGCTACGGTTGGCGCCGGTGTTGGATGTGGTTTAGTAGATCAACATTCGACAACGGCGTCCTCCGATGGCATCAGTATGGATGAAGTTGAATGGGCGATAAGAAGTTTGAAAAATGGTAAGGCAGCGGGCATTGATATGGTGTCTGCCGAGATGATCAAGCTCGGTGGCTCTTGTGTCTGGGAGGCGTTCCTGTTGCTCCTCAATTTATGTTGGAGCTCGGGAATGGTTCCCAGGGACTGGAATAGCGCAGTCATCGTGCCTTTGTTTAAAAACAAGGGTTCACGTTATGACTGCGCAAATTACAGAGCCATAAGCTTGACCAGTTTGGCAGCAAAAGTGTATGGAAAAATTATTGAAAGGAGAATGAGGATGGTGTCCGATGGTTTACTGTGTGAGACACAAGGAGGTTTCAGGAGTGGAAGGGGATGCATGGATCAAGTGTTCTCTCTGCGCAACATTGTGGAGAAGCATCTGGCTCTAGGTCAGAGGGTTTTCTGCAGTTTTGTGGATCTGGAGAGAGCATTTGACACGGTTGTACGAAAGGAACTTTGGGACATTTTACCGGAGTATGGTATTAACGGTAAACTGCTACAGGCTGTGCAGTCCAGTTACATGGGCTGTAGAGCCTGTGTGCGGCTGGATGATGGAATGTCGCCTTGGTTTGACGTCAATATCGGCGTTAAGCAGGGGTGCGTTCTGTCAGCCAGGCTGTTTATCATATATCTGGATAAATGTCTCCAAAGGTTGAACGATATGAATGTGGGAGTCCAGATGGGCGACTCAGTGGTCAATGCTCTGCTTTATGCAGATGATGCAGTCCTGCTGGCACAGTCAGCGACTGACCTGCAGACCCTAGTCGACACAATGACAGAAGATTGTAAGAAAAGGGGTCTACGCGTGAATGTGAGCAAAACCAAAATAATGGTCTTTGAAAGAGATAAAACCAGAACAGATGTAAGAGTAACAATAGGTAATGATGTACTAGAGCAAGTGGATGAATTTGTATATCTTGGATGTGGATTTAGCCGAGATGGAAGGTACACCACTGATATAGAGCGAAGAGTGAATGCGGGAAATAGAGTGAACGGAGCGTTGGGGCAACTTTTCGGCAGCCACCACCTCAGCCAGAAGGCACGTGTAGCAATACATAACGCAGTGCTTGTCCCAACATTACTGTATGGAAGCGAGAGTTGGGTATGCAGAAAAGAGTATGATAGTAAAATTAATGCGGTCGAAATGCGATCTCTGCGAAAAATCTGTGGAGTTAGGCTGACCGACCGCATTCGTAACGACGACGTAAGAGAGCGAGTAGGTATGAAAGAGAGTATTGGTGTAAAGATGCGAAAGGGAATGCTCCGATGGTTCGGACATGTGGAAAGAATGCCGAACGAACGCCTGGTTAAGAAGATATACAATGCGAAAGTGGAAGGATGTAGGTACCGAGGGAGACCGAGACTAACCTACCTAGACCAGATCGGTCATGTACTGAAGGAAGGTGGAGTCAAGAGTCTCCGAAACCGGCGAGCGTGTATGAAGAGAATTATGAATGTTGAGGAAGCGAGTGAAGTATGCAGAGATAGAGTTCTCTGGCACTCTGTTCTCTCTGCCTACCCTGCAAGGGATATGGCGTGATGATATGTATGTATGTATGTATGTATTTTCTTGCATAGATGTAATATGCATAAATTCAAATTAATTTATGGGGTGTATACATAATACACCCTGTGGGGGCTCTAACATATTGTCTGTTTTAATATTTTAAATTAATACAATAAACTAAAAACCGGGTTGGGAGGCAACCACTACTGAGAAGATCCAGCAAGGAACTCAGTGGGTTTGTCTATTATTATTATTTCTTTGCTGATGACTTTTTTATAAAAAAAAGATATTACATGTTTAGTAAAAATTAGCTCCATTATGATGCCCTTTGTACCTCAATATAATATAAAAATCAAATATAATATAAAAGATTATAGCTGGACCAGATCCCATAAGCGACATCCGAGCACAAGTTAACTGCTCGTAATAATATGACATAGTCTTCTTTTACGACACCTATAGGAAAGATAAGGGTCGTGAATTGTATTCTTACACCGCCACCATGCAAATTATTCCATGTAATAGTGAATAGGTCACTTTCAATCACATATACAATAGACAGTACCCAATTAAATGTTGGCTATTCAATAATATTTCAGCGGTAAAACAAAATAATATTTTATGCATGAATAAAAACTTCAGAGAAGATAATTTTTCTCCAGGATTTGTAGACAGACAGATTTGTGGACATGATAAGTAAACAGTTACTTTGGATCTCAATTAGATCCAAAGTAACTGTCTCATCATTATCATCATCACAGCTCATATATGTCCCACTGTTGGGCTCGGGCCTCCTCCGTAATGGGAGGGAAATTAATTTACCATACTGCGCTGGTCAAACGTGTTAAAATAGGGTTTTGTTTCGAGTTTTCCTTCTCTTGCATAGATGTTATATGCGTTTTCTATCCCTTAGTCGTCTCTTACGATCACCCATGGATAAAATAGGGGGTGCTTAATTGTATTCTTAGTAGTAAGTAACTGTCTACTTATTGTTAATTACTAAATAAGTAAGTAAATAGTAGAGATGGGCGTTTTCAGATTTTTACGCAAACCGATACAAATTCGATTTCTGATATTTAAATCGATTTTAAAAACCGATTTCAGAAATCGATTTCCAGAGCGGTTGACGGAGCGGGTTTACTTTAGTTTCGATCGATATTCGATGTTTTTAGTTATTTTAGCGTAGCAAACGAAAAACGCAATCGAACGAACGCATTCAAATAATTTTTCTATAATTTCTTTGTTGATTGGATTTAGGTGTACGATTTTCCTTCATGCTTTATCTAGGCTTAACTAGAGTACTAGACTAGCAAAAATGTTTTGTTTTGGATATGATACAAAACTTTCTTGCGTATTTAAAAATCGTCATATTTACAATGATTTCATGATTAGATTATATAATGTACATTTTTTTTGTATGGTTTTTTTTTTATTAATCCCGATTACGAAGCGAAAATCTTACCTTTTTACATTAAATAGTTATTTCTTATTTATCATCAAATCGTATGTATGATACTAACATACGTTAGTATAGTATTGAATCGTAAAATACCTATCTAATTATATAGTTCACGAGATCACAAAAATAACATTACGCGCACACCGCACGTGTCACCAAGGTCAAGTGTGCAAAAACTCTCCCATAATTCAAAAATCTATTTAACAAACACAAAACTTAAACTACTATCATTAAGTATTGTGTAATATTATCATGGAAGTAGTTGCATTCTAATATAGATCTTATTCCCTGACTCTTGTAATTCTGTTTCGTTTCCATCTGCCATTCTGAGTTTCTTAGAAACCGCCAAATTCCAAAACAGATGACAATTCGCTTCATCTCTTTCAATGCACTAAATGATCGCTTAGTTAGAATGAAAGGAGGCGAATTTTAATGAAATTCGCTTTTTCTCATTCTGACTAAGCGATCGCTTAGCGGAGTGAAAGAGATAGTTAGTAAGTTTTCATATATTGGTTTGGTTTGCAAAACTAGCAATAGAAAACGATTGCGCGATGATTAGATTTATTATTAGTTTGCGTTTTCGTCGTTTTGTTTTGATATGTGTTGATTTAGTTTCTGCCGAAATACGTTTTCTAAAATCAGTTTGTATAGTGTTGAATATCGATACGATACGATTTCTGACTGAAATCCGATTTCAGATTCGTTTTGATATATCGGACGCATACCTAGTAAATAGTAATTTCTAAGCAGGAATTATTAAATTTCCAAATACTTTTTTCTTATAACACGCTCGCTCACACAGTTATGTTGTCTTTTTATTATCTAACCTTAATCTTTTCTTTAACTGCACAAATGGCGTAGTGGTTTAGATGATGATGGTTAAGATGTACCAAGTGTCCCGCGTTCTGATCCAGAACAATACTTTGTGCGTTCCACAAATCGTTATTCTATTATATTTTTGTAAATTTCCCCGCAATACAAGGATTATTGCCTTACGCTTTGTTATTCTTTCTTATTCTTACGAATTTGTCAGGATTATAATTATACAAATTTTGTTATAATAATATTAAAAATCATTAGATTAAACAAATCACAAATTATTAATGCTTAAAAGTTGGAATTTTTATCTATGTCAAATTTAATAAAAAGAGGAACCCTTATTAAAAAGAAATCTTTTTAAAATTGTAATTCAGATTATAATATTAATGAAATTGATAGAACATTTCATTTTTACAAAAATAAAAATTAACATCATGAAGTATAAATAAAAATTAATGGCAATGAGAATTTTATTGGAATTAAAAATTTGAAACATGTGAGTAATTTTTGAAACTTCTAATGAATTTTTATTTTATTAGAAAATAAATACAAAAAAAATGTTATAAACTTTCGATAATTCTAATAAATTTTACATAAAAGAATAGTAGCATAATGTTGAAATAGCACTGACCTGTCTAACTTTGTCGTTATTTTTCTTCTTGGTTCCTGCCTGTTGCGAGTTCTGCTGTTTCTGTGAATTCTGTGAGTTCTGCGTCGGCTCGTCCTCTTGCCTCGTAGTGTGCTCAGTGTCTGAGGCGCCTTCTGCTAAAGACATATTGTATCTGACGAAGACGCTCAGCCGCTGCCTGTTTTCGTTGCAGAATGATCGTCACTCAGCCGTGGAAGACCACTCCTAGCTTTCTGAGACTAATAGTTATATGGAGCGGACTTAATTTTATACTTTTTTAAACGTATAATTCTTAATTAATTAGAATTAAATCAATTAATAAGCTTTGTAATATTATAGTTTTCAATAAATATTGCTGTGCAAAATTATTTAGGCGTTATATTTCGTTAAATTTGTTTAAGATGTTCAATATTTCAAAATACATATTTATACCAGCTATTGCAAAATGTAAGAAGTAAATGTTTAGGAATATTTTTTTTTAAGAAAGCACCTTACACATGGAAACCAATCCTTGTATTGTGCGAGTCTTTATAAAGATACAATCAACGGACACAAGTCACGCCCAAACTTAAAACTGCTCTGTGAATTTGTGGTTCACATAAAGTAATGTCCTGTGTGGGAATCGATTTCATGATATTTGACACATTAGGTCAGTATCTTAATTATTACAGCATCATTTTTGTTTTGCTGTGTGGTAGTGGCTACGAATACTACCAACCCTTACTTTGCTCGTGGATGTCGTAAAAGACGACTAAGAGCCTTGTAACGACTTGGGCCAACTGCATCTGATGCTGTTTGGTCAACAATTACATTCCCAAGGAGGATTGATTTACAATATGTACTATGAAAGAAGGGTACATATTGTATTGACCCTAAGTAATTGGGATAAGAGTAGGAGAATGATGATGATCTTTGTTATATAATAGAAGCATTTTCGTTCATACAAAGGCATATCCTGATTAAGTAATTCAAATTTTAACTCTGAAGATGTTTATTATTTTTTTATTTTGTATTGCTTCATTATGAATTATAATGTATAGAATAAAAATAAATATATTTACGAGACAAACGTGCATTCACTTTATTGAAGGTGATACCTCTAATTAACATGCGATCATCTAATTTAATTTATTATATTGTGTTTAATAATTATACTTAATTATTATCACAAAATAAACGCTATATGTATAATATTTTGATGAATTAAAAATATCTTAAACTAAAAGGATATATTTTGTTGCGGAATTATTAAAAAAAAAATAACATAAAGGATGATGTTTACGTGAATATTCACGTAATCATCATCATCATCATCATCTCAGCTCATATATGTCCCACTGTTGGGCTCGAGCCTCCTCCATAATGCAAGGGAAATTGACCTACTACACCACGCTGGTCAGACGTGTTGGTATAGGGTTGTGTTTCGAGTTTTCCTTCTCTTGCATAGTTATATGTATTTTATATCCCTTAGTCGTCTCTTACGATCACCCACGGGTAAGATAATGGGTGGTGAATTGTATTCTCACTCCGTCACCACACGGATAGTGCGCTGAACGTGAATATTTGAAATTAATATATTTTTACAGATGGCAATGCTGTCAGCATTCTCAGCACGTTATCCACTAGCAACGATTTATTTGAATAAGTATTTTTTGAAACTTTACTCTTTTAAATTAAATTGTAATAGTTTCTTATTTTATTAATAATTGATTAATTAAATATTTTTACGCATTCTATCGTGTTTGTATTTGATTTTTAATTTAATTACCCGACGTTTCAAACAATTTACAGCGTTCATATTCACAGAAGGACTAAGATGTCGCGCCCCCAATAAGTCATTACGATTACAATCTAAAGCATAAAATTCAGTTTATCTTACTTTGCTCGCAGCTATGGAGATTGGAAACTAAAGCTGCATCAATTTTCTGCTCAGTTTTCCGTGGAATGTCTAACAAAAATATATTGGCAGCACAAATCCAAATTTAATAACAGTACATGGTATACGAAGATGATTCTCGTGTATACACAGCCATCATCATCACACCGCTCTTATCCCAATTACTTGGGGTCGACGCAATATTTCATCTTTTTCCATACAATCCTATCAGACGTCATCTCTGCCGTCACTCCTAAACTATCCATGTCATGCCTCACGCAGTCCATCCATCTTTTCTTTGTTCTTCCATTACCCCTTAAGCCTTCAACATTCATACCTAAAACTTTTCTCACAACATTACTTTCATCCCGCCTCTGCACATGTCCATACCATGTCAGCCGTTCACTCCTTAACTTTTCCGTCACTGGCGCAACTTTCAAACTTCCTCTAATGTATTCATTTCTTACTTTATCCATTATTGTCATACCACACATATCATATCAACATTTGCGTCTCCGCTACATGCAGTCGTCTCTCATCCATCGCTTTCGTCGCCCAACATCCTGATCCATACAGTACAGCAGGTCTTATTAGCGTTTTGTATATTTTGCCCTTTAATTTGAGGGGTACTCTGGGGTCGCATGTTGTACGCGTGACCTGCCGCCACTTCATCCATCCCGCATCAATTCTGTGCTTCACTGCACGATCCAGGCCGCCATCGCTCTGAATAAGAGAACCTAGGTAACGGAAATCTGAGCATATTGATATAGGTACTCCATTTAAGGACATGGGTGTAGAATTGGAGAGACCGCCGAAATAGCAGAACATGTATTCTGTTTTAGGTCTGCTGATTTTCAAGCCAACATTCTCCAATTTACAGCGCCACTTTTCCAGCATGCTCTGTACCTCAAGGCGCTCCTCCCCGACGAGAACAATGTCATCAGCGAATAGCATGCACCAGGGTGCCTCTTACTGTATCTCCGATGTTAATGCATCCATTATCAACAGAAAAGAAGTAAGGACTTAACGCCGACCCTTGGTGCAGACCCACTTCCACATTGAACTCGTCGGAGTCTCCAGCCGCTGATTTTACGTACGACCTAGATTGTCGGTACATGGCACAGATTAACCTAATGTACTTCACAGGCACACATTTCTCTTTCAGTAACCCTTACAAAACTGTTCTCGATATCCCTGTCGTAGGCCTTTTCGAGGTCAACGAATACCATGTGCAAGTTTTTATGTGCACCACGATATTTTTCGCACAGTTGGCGCAGTGCAAATATGGCATCCGTTGTCCCGCAGCCCGACACAAAACCAAACTGGTTTCGGGTGATCTCGCTTTCTTCTCGCAATCGCTTCTCAAAGACTTTTTCCCACAATTTCATACTATGTGATATGAGCTTTATTCCCCGATAACTGCCGCAGTCTTGGACATCACCCTTATTTTTAAAAATGGGCACTAGCGCCATTCACTGGGGATTTCTTCATCCTGCAGCAACTAATTGAAGAACAAAGTCAGCCACATATATCCATCCTCACCCAAAACTTTCCATACTTCTACTGGTATACCGTCCGACCCTACAGACTTTCCATTTTTCATAATTGTCACTGCCTTTCTTACCTCATCTATTGTAATTTCTCTTACTAGACCGCCATTCTCAGGCACATCATTTAACTCTCCACTCCATAAATTCTCTTCATTCATTAATCTTTCAAAATATGCCTTCCAGCGCTGCCTTATCTCCTCGTCTTTTATTAAAACCTTACCAGGTCCATCTTTCATGCACTTGACATGCCTAATATCTTTTGCTCGATCATCACGGGCTTTAGTAATACGCTATAGCGCCTTTGCCCTCTAAGCCCATCTAACGAATTATAAATTCTGTCTTGGGCCTGGGCTCTCGATGTAGCTATTGCCCGTGTAGCTTTTTCTTACATTCCTTGTATTCAATCTTTTTCGTTTTCTTCAACCTTTCATTATCTTTTTACTGCCACTCTTTAAATTTATTCTTCTTTTCTTTCAAAATCTTTTGCACATCTTCATTCCACCACCATGTATCCCTATCAATTATGCCTTTGCTTTTCGTTTCTCCTAGTATTATTTTAGCCGTACTCTTAATAATACCAGCTATTTCATTCCAACAATCATTCACAGATTTATCTTTCATATCATTCATTTCAATCACTTTACCTATCATATTTTGTTGAAATCGACTTCCATACTCTTTTCTTTCAAGCATACTCCATCTTATCTTAGGAGGGGGTCGGTTTTTGCACTTAATGCAGCATATCCTTACTTTGGTATCTAGTATTAGACGCCTGTGTTGTGATACTAAAGCCTCACCTGGCAGCACCTTACAATCCCTTACGGAACCTAACTTCTTTTTTTTTACTAGGAAGTAGTCAATTTGCGTAGAGTGGTGACTACTTTTGTAGGAAATAAGGTACTCCTCGTTTTTCTGGAACCACGTGTTAACGATGGCCAGGTGGAACGATGAGGCTGTTTGAAACAGTGTCTCACCACCATCATTCCGCTTTCCATACCCCCACCCTCCATGCACTCTTTCATAACTATCATTTGCTACTCCAACGTGTCCATTAAAATCACCTCCTATACATATCTCCTCACTTTCTGGAATGCCAGTCATAACTTCATCAAAATCCTGCCGAAACCTTTCTTTCACTTCATCCTTACATCCGGCTTGGGGTGCATACGCACTAATGACATTCATAATCACACTTTCCCAAACAATTTTCACCACTATTAACCTATCATTCATCCTTGTCACGTTCGTCACACATTCTTTCAAATGTCTATCTAATACTATTCCTACACCATTCCTTTTACCATCGTAAAAGGAATGGTGTAGGAATAGTATTAGATAGACATTTGAAAGAGAGATAGTGGTAGCACTATAATAAAACTTATATCCTTCACAAATTTCTCTAGTTCTACAACCCTTCCATTTCGTTTCTTGCAGGAATGCAACATTTATTCTTCTCCTTTTGAACACATCTGCTAACTCCCTTCCCCTTCCAGTCATCGTACCGACATTCCAACTTTCATATCTCATTCTTACCTCTTTCACACTAAGGGCTCGCTTCTTACGTCGCACCCGCCCGTGATGCAACAACCCTTGACATATTGCAATAGTTTCGGCAAAGAGTTTTACGACCGGCCGCCTGCTTGACGTCAACCCTCTTTGGGAATGCAATTGTTGACCAAACGGCACCAGATGGAGTTGCTCCAGGTCGTTGTAAGGCTCTTAGTCGTCTTTTACGACACCCACAAGCAAAGAAACGGCTGGTAGTATTCTCAGCCGCTACCACACACACACACATATATATATATATATATATCTCATTGCAAAAGTTATTGGATGTTAATTTTAGTATAAATTAAATGTATATGTCATAAACTTTCAATAGGTTAAGAAAATAGCTCCCTTTTTATGGGTCAAGGTTCCTTTTTCAATTCTAAGTACTTAGAAATTATTACTGAGAAATCAGCAAGAGAATGTGCTGCACAGTAGCTTCTAGAAAAGTTATAACACTGCGATCGTCTACTCACTTGCCTAGCATAGCAATTATGGTATTATCTACCATTTGTGAGGTAACCTATGCCCAACAATTGAAGCTAACTTGGGAATATGGTGATACAATAATCCTCGATTGTGATAAAATACATATCAATATTTTTAACGTTCAAATTCTACTCCATAGTTTTTGTTATAATTTTTATTACAGGAACTGCTGTAACATATTGATGTACCAGGTATCGTTGTGTCGTAACTGAGACAGATTCCACTCTTAAGTACAATACACACATACAATATTTTACTTTAAACTAAACAATTAACATGACTTATATGTTTATCCAAATAACATTTTCATTGAATTTGACTGCATTAGTGTCGTAGTGAATAAAATAACAACCATGGTCAACAAATACCTGTTCAATTCCTAGGTGGGACAAAATATGTTTTATACGATCCACAGATTGGCGTTCTAAGTCTTGGTGTAATTTATGGCCGTTAATTATATGTTTGTAAATTTCTCCAAAAAATCCTTGTAGGATTATTATTCTTAGTGTAGGGTGTTGCTCTTAAAATAATAAAGATTTGACGATACATGATGGAAATCGAGTATTATTCTGCAATTAACGAGAAAATGGGGACCCACCCCTTGCAAATAGTTAATCACTCATATACTGACAAAAAAGATAGAATATGGGATAGTATCAAGATGATTAATATTATATATCGAAAAATGATTAATTTCGCTCCCAATGTGAAGGGGGACCGAGCCTAACAGTGGGACATATATAAGCTGAAATAATGATGATGATCAAGATGATATATATAGTACATAAGGAAATTTCTTGCTCTTATGATTTGAGCAGTTCTACTCGCATTTTCTTTTAAAGAAAACACTACACTTTTTTTTGGTGGTGGGCTATGGAGTGTTTACACCCCGCTAAATCCGTACGGGGTGACAGAAGAAGCGCCGCGCGATCCCATAGACCCGTCCTACAGGTACCTCTTTACGCGAAGCAAGCAGGCCACTGGAACCCGATCTTTGTCTTCGGTGGCCCGCTCGGCGGTATGCCCTCTCGGGCTCCTCTCCTGTCGACGCCCCGATAGCTTTCGCCGTCGAGGCGTCGTCCTCACGCGGTGGCCTCACGTCGGGTGACCGGACAATTCCCCGGTCCGATCAGCCGAAGCCTCGGTTAGGGCGGCATCAGGCGCAGGTACTCGCGGCTGCGCCGTCCCGGCCGCGGACGGCGGCCCGGGTCGCGGGAATCCTCCCGGGCCCGTTCCGCCGCCTCCTTCTGCGAGATGACAGCCTCGCAGAAGGCGGCGACCGCGTCCCAATTCCTGACGCTGTCGACCATCGCTTGCGCAACAGCCGGCAGCGTCAGGTCGGCACCGATGACAACGACGAGGTCACGGCGCTGCCCGTCCCAGCCCGAACATACCTCGAGCGTATGTTGCGCCGTGTCCTCGTCGCTACTGCAATGGTGGCAGGACGGAGTCCACTCCCTCCGCACGACCGTGTGCAGGTACTTGCCAAAGCAACCATGCCCCGACAAGACCTGCACCAACCGGAAAGAGAGGACTCCGTGCCGCCGCTCCATCCACTCCATCAGTACGGGCCGGAGGGCCTCAACGGTAAAAACACCGTGTCTAGGCCTCTCCAGCCGCGTAGCCCAACGGGCGATGACTTCTCGGCGGGCCTCCTCGTGCCAGTATCTCGTTGAACGATGGGGAGCCACCCTCTTCGTGCATTGAAGTAATCCGCCGGTTAACCGCCACGGGGGTGTCCCGGCCAATAGGCATGCCGCTTCGGTAGGCACCGTGCGGTACCCGCGAATGGCTCTGACCGCCATGGCTCGCTCTGGCCTCCACAGCACCGCCCTGAGCTGGGCGTTCAGAGCCCTCGCCCACACGGGTGCGCCGTACATGGCCATTGAGCGGATCACCCCCGCATACAGCCGTCGGCCCTCGAAACTGGGTCCGCCCACGTTCGGCATGAGCCGAGAAAGGGCGGACGCCGCGCCGACCAGCCGGGGATCAATTTGACGAAAATGCTCCCGGAACCACCATCGCCCGTCGAGCACCAGACCCAAGTACCTCATATGGGCCTGGATACTGATGTGGTTGGAGTTGACGACTAACGAGGCGCCGATGGGCAGCCTCACACGGGGCCCATGGAATAGTAGGGCCTCCGTCTTGCTTAGGGCCACCCTGAGCCCCAGCGCCTCAATTCGCCTGACCATCTCCTCGGTGCCGAGAGTGGCCAGGCTCGCCGCCTCTTCGAGTGTCCTGCCCCGGGCTGTGACGAGCGTGTCGTCAGCATAGCAAATAACGCTCAGCCCGGGGGGGAGACTCCCTCTCAACGCCCAGTCGTAACCGATGTCCCACAGAGTCGGCCCCAGAACCGACCCCTGCGGAACACCGCACGACATGGTCGTCCGCACAATGTCCCCTGCGGGGCTCGCGTAGAGAACACTGCGCCCCTCCAGCCGGATATTACCCTAGAATATTTGATTCGACTCGTAATTTGAACAAATTCAATAAAGATTTTTTTCTCTTCATACAAACTTTGCCACTCTGCTCCACCCCCTTAGGGGTATAATTTCGTAAAATCCTTTCTTAGTGAATCTCTACGTCATATAAAGAAACCACAGTCAACATTTCAAGTTGCCAGCTTCAATAATATCGGCTTGGCGCTAATGATTTAATGAGTCATACAACCCGCTTTGCAAGCCTAATTTACACCCCCAGAGGGTGAAAATCAACAAATGCTGAAATACGTGTTTATTTATTTTTACTGAAGATAATTTGTACGTAATTTGAAAAAAATCGATAAAGATTTTATTCTCTGAACATTTTTTAAATTGACATAACTTTTTTTTTATAAACCAATTGACATAAAATAAAGCCTAAATGTTAAGTGAAGCTTATTATATTATTGAAAACCGCGTCTAAATCGGATAAGCCGTTTCTGAGATTAGCGTGCACAAACACACAGACAAACAGATAAACAGACAAAAATTTAAAAAATTATTGTTTTGTGTTCTATTAGGGTTGATAAAGGTTCCAGTAATATTTCTTTTCATGTATCTTCCATGTACAGACAGCAACCCGTTACATTTTTATTATATGTATAGATGAAAGAAGAGTACATATTGAATCGACACCAAGTAATTGGGATAAGAGTTAGAGAATGATGACATTCTTATGTACAAATATTACATGCGTATTATAACACTTAGTTTTTGTACGACACCCATACGCAAGATAGGGGATGAACACCATCACCACACAATAAAATAATCTATAATAAAATATCGTTTAATATTAAAATTGATGTGTACGTTACTTAAATATTATGCAAAATGATACGTATTTGACAAAATGCTTGTTCTAAGATCAACGAGGTATGACACAGCCATGTTTTTTGTTATGTTCCGCCTTCAAGTTGAAGGTCTGACTGATATATTAACCAATTATCCAACGGGCTATTGGATATAGGAGTTCTCTATGAATATTTATCTAGTTCAAATGGTCTATCGGTTCTGTATATATTTTATTTATAGGAAGTACTTATTGTGGCATATTTTAGTACCTCTTATTAGGTTCGTATGAAGAAAGATGTAAATAATTTAACTAAATTCATTACTATTTATTTATTGTAACTTAAAAACGTCTATCTCGCTTATTTTACCCACAAAAATTTGTTAACTTAAACGTAGAAAAATAATAGTAAAGTTGATTATATAAACTTTTTTAAAACATTAACATTTAATTATGGATAAATAAATGAGGACTAAGGAACTCTAATTCGTGCTAAAGATATGGAGTTCGGAACCAATAACCGGTATGGTAAATGAACTCATCAAAATATTGGTAACTACGAGTAAAAGATTAAAAATAAACTTTATTTGATACGATCGCTACAAAACTTTAACACAGCATTAGTCTCTAGACTAATGTGAAGATTTTTTGAAAACTTCATCAAAATCGGTTCAGCCTTTTTGGAGTGTGGAGAAGCATGCATTGATTTCTATATATAAATATGAATTTTACTGCAGTACGAGGTTTTTAGTAAAATAAATTACCAGCAATCATTGTTTTCCTGTGAATGTCTTAGGAAACGACTAAATATCCTATGCGGAACAATAATATATCACTGCAAAAGAAGGAAATCTCAGAACAAACTATACCATAAAATTTCCTCACATTACATGCTATTAAATCCTAGTAACACAAGACTGCGATATGTGACATTCCTTGGAGGAGATCCAGTAAACGTCATATACGACATCAGAAGTCAAATTTTGAACAGAATATGGACCATACTGATTAAACGGGTTGGTATAGATTTCCTACACTTGCATAGGTGTTATATGCATGTTATATGCTTAGTCGTTTTTTACGATATGCTAGGGGAAAACAGGGGATGGTGAATTGTATTATTACTCCGTCCCCACAGGGAAATCAGGATCCTCATGATGTGTGTATTTTTTTTTTTCAGTTAAAACCCGAGTTAATTAACCATTTAGGTTTACAAATAATTTTATGTATATAGTTCTTCTGTAAATACGCTCTATATATGACTTAATATCTAAACGGATGGACCAATTTTAATATATTTTGGCTGTAATCAGATGTCTTCAAGAGTGGTTTCGATTAATAATTGCATTTTTATATAACTACAATCGATGTCATGGAATTGTATTTTTTTAGATTTAATATCTTTTGAGCTCAGCTTCAGTTATAAATTTCATAAAATCAATGTCGCAAGAAGTGTAGAAATCTAATATACTGAAACTTAAAGAAGTTTAAAGTGGGAGGAATGCCGAACGAACGTCTGGTTAAGAAGATATACAATGCGAAAGTGGAAGGATGTAGGTACCGGGGGAGACCGAGACTAACCTACCTAGACCAGATCGGTTATGTACTGTGTGTGTGGTACTACCCCGGACGGACCGGCCCGCGCCTGTAGACAGAGAACTGTCAACAGCGTGGTCCTACCACTATTAAATTTAATTGACATTGGACTGACTATTAGTACCAATTACTTGGTTTTCAGGGCCAGACGTGAAACACCTCGAACTTGCCGTGACAATGAACGCTAAAAATGTTCGAAACGAGCAAATAAAAATCGAGAATAATTAAAAAAAAAAATTTCAGCGAGTGAAAATTGATTATCACAAGTGAGGTTTAAACCCACATCTACTGGGAACGTTCCAATTCTCACGAGCGTTAGCAAAAGGAGAAGAACTGATAGACGATTAGACGGATGCACAATTAATATGGGCTGAGTAGTGGCAATTCCCACGTGTGGCAGTCATTCCTTGCTCGCAAAAACAAGTTTTTATAGATGCAAGCACATATTTTGACTAAGTATTAAAATTCATACAATCATGTTTGTAAATATTACTCGTTCACCTTGTGCGAGTAGCTCAATATACAAAGTAACCTCATTAGTATACACGCCATATTCTACTTACACGGCAAAATAATTTGCATTTCATTTGTATTCTTATATAATCAATCAGACGCAGAGTAATTTCTGTACGATATATATATATATATATATATATATATATATATATACATCAAACATACATATATATATATATATATATATATTCTATCTACCGTTAAAGCTGTACGGAGGCGGCTACTAATACTACCAACCCTTACTTTGCTCCTGGATGTCGTACAGCTTACGACAAGTAGCCAGTTATAGACCTATTGCCAATATATACGATGGCAAATGAATTCATATTACATTGACAACAAAGAATGCTGCAGATAAGAAAAGGACAACGACGATTGTGATATATTTTGAAATAAATAAATGGACGAAAGAAAACCCATCAATTTCCTTGAGCGCATACCTCAAAAAAGGAAGGATATACGGAATATGATAAACTAGGAATAGGATATCAAGAAACTTCTTATTCGTATTTGACGAGCAGTCACTAGAACTGGCAATTTTCCACAAAACTTTGCATATTGATCCGTATATCCATCAGCATACGATCGTCAACTCTTGGACAAAGAACTCCATACCGCCATACAACTTCCATAACCAACATAGGATGATGATGATATGTTTTTGCAAGTTCTTCTGGTTCTCTATCTATATAATTAAAAGACACCACCCTACACTAAAGAAATAATCCTTGTATTGCGAAGGACTTTGCAAACATGCAATTAACGCAGACAAATTACACACAGACTGAACAACATTTTGTGGATTGCACAAAATATTGTCCTGCGTGGGATTTGAACCCTCGGCACTAGCACGGAAGGTCGTTATCTTAACGGGTGATCTGTCTGGTCACCCGACGTGAGGCCACCGCGTGAGGACGACGCCCTGACGGCGAAAGCTGTCGGGGCGTCGACACGAGAGGAACCCGCGAGGGTAAACCACCGGGCGGGCCACCGAAGATAAAGATCGGGTACTGATAGCCGGCTCGCACGGCGAAGAGAGGTGTTTGCAGGGTGGGTCTATGGGATTGCGCGCCGCTTCTTCCGGCGTCACGAACCGATTTAGCGGGGCACGACCACGTCCATAGTCCAACGAAAAAAGAAGACAAGAAAAAGAAAGGTCGTTATCTTAACCACTACGCCATCTGTGCAGCCAAATATATCTGACTGCCCCAAAAAAATTGAGGGAAATGGACATTCTATGCCCCGTCATCAGGTACTTGGGTATAGGGTTTTAAGATTTTTCTTTCACTGATGTTATCATCCTTTAGTTTATTTTTACGACACACGCTGGAAAGTTAAAAGTGGGAATTACCACACGGAATATTTAATTACACGTTTATGATGTTACCCAAATTGTATGACAAAATATCCATATTATAATTCACTGACCCAAAGACACGTTTTCAAAATTTTTTCATCATCAACCATATCATAACTCATACGTTCCATCGCTGGAGTCGAGCCTTCTCCACAATGGAGGGCAATTAATCTAGAATATCATGCTGGTCAAATGGTTTTCCTTCCCTTGCATAGATGTTGTTGTCATACCTCATCATCATTCGCCGACTCTTATCCCAATTACTTGGGGTCGATACAATATGTAGGTACTCTTCTTTCATAGTACATAATGTAAAAGTTATTAGCAATATTTTTATGACCAGCCGCCTGCCAGACGTCAACCCTCCTTGGGAATGTAATTGTTGACCAAACGGCATCAGATGGAGTTGGTCCAGGTCGTTATAAGGCTCTTAGTCGTCTTTCACGACATCGACGAGCAAAGTAAGGGTTGGTAGTATTCGTAGCCGTTAACACACAGGAATCAATTTGTATCACACCCGTTAGTCATATTTTACAACAGCTACGTGCAATCAAGGTGATGATGAATTGTTTTCTCAATTCATCATCAAATAGAAGTAGAATTCTAATGAAATAGGGGTAAATAAAGAATATCAGTTAACCGGTGTAAACTGCATTAAATGTCCGCTTCAAATCGGTTTACACTGTTTATAACCGGATAACTTTGATTTACATTAATGAGCATATTTAAAATTACTGCTCCATCTAGGGGCGGATATTAACTTTATTCTACTTTGGTATGTAACAAGATCTAATTGTGACACACCCTTGACCGTAATAATCCAGTTGTGTTGTTGCGCCGCTTATAACCAGGCAATAAATGATATGGCGAAACCACTGCGAAGATAAAGTCACCTATTGCTATTTACAATGATAAAAGAAAGAAAAAAATATTGACACACAGATTATATAATGTGTAGGTTAAAAATTAAATAATAAACATGGTAGGTATATAAATTTAACAATACTCTGTAATTTAAAAATAAATACTAATATACATCATTCCTCTGCTCTTGTCCCAATTACTTGGGGTCGACGCAATATGTACTGCTCTTCCTACATATTGCAAGTTATTGGCAATAGTTTTATGACCGGCCGCCTGCCTGACGTCAACCCTCCTTGGGAATGTAATTGTTGACCAAACGACATCAGGTAGTGTTGGCCCAGATCAATATAAGGCTCTTAGTCGTCTTTTACGATATCCACGAGCAAAGTAAGGGTTGGTAGTATTCGTAGCCGCTACCACACAGCAAAAAAATAAATACTAATATTATTAATGTCAAAATATCGAACAGCTGGATATTACATTTGAGTCGGTTCCTAAACTGAAGCCTAACGCTATTTTTTTTTAAACACCAACCCACTCTACAACTGTACTAAGGAAATAATCTTTGTATTGCGGGGAACTTTACAAACATGCAATCAACAAATTACATCCAAACTCAGAACAACACATTGTTGATCACACAAAGTATTGTCCTGTGTAATCGAACCCATGACACTAGCACTGAAGGACAGTTTCTTAACCACTACGATATTAGTGGAGTCAATTAAAAAATCAATGTCATTATTGCAATATTAAAGTACACGTTACTTCTAATTCAAATTCATTTATTATGCATAGACACTTTTTTTTTGCAAGGTGGACCATGCAGGTGGTTGCGCCCCGGCAAAGAGAGCCGACAGAAGAGGCGGCGCGTAACCCCATGGACCAACCCTGCAAACACCTCTCTTCGCCGTGCGAGCGGGCCACCGGTACCCGATCTTTGTCTTCGGTGGAATT
This sequence comes from Lymantria monacha, assembly GCA_905163515.2. NCBI lineage: Eukaryota > Metazoa > Arthropoda > Insecta > Lepidoptera > Erebidae > Lymantria > Lymantria monacha. Next base: position 2,143,770 of record LR991107.1, on the reverse strand, counting down.
ATGCATAGACCCTGCGAGAGCACTTACATATTGTCAGTTTTAACAAATTAAATTAATACAATAAACTACCACCGGATCGGAAGTAGACCACTGCTGAGAAGAGCCGGCAAGAAACTCAGCGGGTTAGTCTATTATTGTTATTTCTTTTTTTTTTTATACATATAATGGTACAACATATTTAATAAAAAATAGTTCCAGTGTGATGATCCCTTCGAATCCAATAGTTCAAATAGAATGTATAAATACTACTCCCTATCAGTACAGGAAGATAAGGGAAATTAACCTACTATACCGCGCTGGTCAGACGTATTGGTTTGTTTCGATTTTTCCTTCTCTTATAATGATGATGTATCTGTACCACTAATGAAGAGGAGAATAATGATATAATATCCACGCTAAACAGGGTACTTCATTATCACCATTGGTATTAAGAGTTTCTCGGAAGTTATGCTACTGTTCATTACTCTGTTGCTAATTTAGGCGGGTTTTTGCAACGCTCTATAGCAAATTATTAAACTTATTACATATTCCAATCACATTCCTAAGTATATACATTAATTATTTTAATATGTTCCATTTCCTTTGAAACAAAACATGATACTTGGCCTCTTTTCCTTAATATAATGATATGGCAGAAACTTTAAGATGTTTATAGTAACCGGTTGAATTTCAATAATCCCCCCAAGCAATGACTTATCTTATATCACATTCAAAAATCACCATTATTTGAATGTGTTAAAGTTTAAAATAGAGTTATATTTTTTTATGAATAAGCAAGATTCGAACCTCATTCGCTCAGTCACAATCATATCATAGCGTTGAATGTACTACAGTAAGATTTTAATGACAGCTGTCATATTAATTAATTAAATACAATAAAATATAATATGCATGTTTTTTTTTTAAATAAGAGTCATGTGAAATGAAATGTAATGCCAAAATTAAGGATTTCACCATTTTTGAAACAAGTAAGTTTGTATTTTTATTTCATTTAAATAATAAAAAAAAATCTAATTTTTAAAAAAAATATATTAATTTTTATTGGCTCTGTATTAACATTTGCCATTATCAAAATTTAGGTAAAGGTTTTATGAAAAATTAAACGCATTATTTATAATGAGACAAAACAATTAGGATCAAAGCAGTTAAAAAGTTTAAAAAAAAATTAAAAATATTCATTTGTAGTATAGAAAATCAATTGACATTTTTTTAACTTTTATTAAATGAAAATTCAATATCATTTTTTAATTAATTCTTCCTATTTTATTCAGACATTATTTTACTTTATTTCTTTTTGTTGGTGAGTAAAGATAGCGGCAATATTTCTTCTCTTTAAGGCTCAATATTTTTTAAATAAAATACCTATTTAAAAAAAAACATTAGCACAAAAACCATTTTATTGCTCAAAGAACAAGTTTTGACCTCGTTTTTATTATGTATTACGCATAAAAACACAATAAAACACATAGTCATACATAATATTACATAACAATTAATTTTAGCACGTTTTTTTTAAAATATTACAATCATTAATTATGTTTATTACCTTGTATTTTTAGTCTATACGGTATTTTTATTTTATTTTTTATTGTATATAAAGAATTCGTGTATGCTTTGCGTTAAACATGTTCTTCGTGGGTTACGAAGAAATCGACTAATGTCTTTAAATCGATTTAGGGCGACTCCATCTGATGCCGTCTCGTCAATAATTATATTCCCAAAGAGGGTTGACGTCTTTATCTATAGCTAATAACGTTTGCAATGTGTACAATGGAAGAGGAGTAGGTACATATTGTATTGACCACGAATAATTGGAATAAAAGCAGGGTGTTTATGATGAAGATATGTAAAGAATTTGTTTAACTGACTCATTAGAATCGAGCCGAAACTACTGCAGAGACATGAATAATTGATAATAGTTTCTTCTTTTTATTGACGTAGAGGCTCATTAGAAATAAAAAAAGGTAAAAAAAATGTTTAAGTTAAACGGTTTTATTTTAAACAGTCATTGTAATTTTGCAAATGGCACGTCAAATATCTACAATCGTCGATTAAAATGTTCGTTTTGGAGTGTACCACGATTTTATTTTAGTCTAATCAATGCATATGTTTAAAATGTGTATATTTCAAAAATATCATCTTTTGATATACTTACATTAATCTATAATACAGTCCCTTTTTAGGAATTTATGTAGACATAGTTATTGCCGAAAATTGACTAAGTTATGAGTTACTTTATTTCAAAAATGTAACAATATATGCATATTGGTACCCGTGACCGTATCTATTAATTATTTTTTAGCTTTCAATACATTTATCTGCAAAATTACCATGACTATTTACAATAAAACCGTTTAACTTAAAAAAATCTTACCTTTTTTTATTTTCAAGTTTTTATTTATCATTTGATTTAATTAATTTAAGGCCTCATTATTGCAAGGTTTCTTGCCCGTTAATTTATTACATTCTAACTCCTCGATACGTAATCCTTCCAAAGATCTCACTTTACTAAGAGCCACGTAGGCTTGACCATCCTCAAATAGTTTTGCGCCTAAGTATACGACTGGGTGATCAACAGTGCTGCCCTGCATTCTATGCAACGTGGAAGCTCATGACAATATTAAGGGCAACATTTGTCTTTGAGCCGTCCCGTAACTAAACTTGGCTGGAAACTGAATGGCTTTCGGGTGTATAAGATGTACGCCGTTTCTTGCAAAGTCAATTCGAACTGAAGATACATATGTTGCATACATCTGGGTTCGACGAAATTGGGGCCAAATGATTTCGTTAATGTAGCCCATTTACTAATCCCTTTGAAACGACAACATTGGACCGCAACATGACTTTTGCCCCCACAAATTTTTCCAATTCAATTTTGACGGAAAAACGCTAACGATGTATCATGTTTAGCCACCCTCTCCTCGACCCTCGACACGATACGAAATCTTGACTTGGGTGAAATTTTCAGATATTGATTTTGTAAAGAGCACTGTATTCTACTTGTCAAGCCCTTTCATTTAACACCCATATTAATGCCATTGAAAAAAAATAGATTATCTGCCATTTTATAGCGGCGACCATCCTAGATTTTGATTTTGTATAGTGCACTGTATTTTACTCGTCAAGCCCTTTCATTTGATAGCCATATTGATGGGATTGAAAAAATAGGTAATCTGCCATTTTGTAGCAGCGGCCATCTTAAATTTATAATATATTTTAGTATACATAATTGTATTGTCACCAGAACTAAAGGCGTATACCAAATTTCATATCAATCGGTCGTCATGAAGAGGGTGAAATTTTAACTACTAAATTCGACCCAAGAAAAAATTAAAAACAAACGGAGTAAGCTAAATAAAACCGTTTAATAATTATAGGACGGGTTTATGGGATCGCGAGCTGTAACTTCTGGTGGATCAAATACAATGGGACCATGCCATAGCTTGCAGCCAAAAAAAAAATAGAGAATCACTACAAAAATAAATTACGAAATTCAACCACATGAGTGGTGAAGTGCACTGGTCTGTATGGACAGAAAAAAAATACCCATCTGCTTAAATTATTTACTAGAACAGCGTCTTAATTTTGTGATGTAAAGACGAACGCAAAATATTAAAAAAATAAGCGCCTCGGGGAATATATTCCTAATTCGTCGTCGTGAACTCAGTTTATAAATGGAGCTCAAGCCTCCCGGACAGTGAGGGGGGGGGGGGGGTATCAACCTACAATAACGCTGGATTTTCCCTTTTCTTACAGTATTTTTATAAATGGTAAAGTGGTAAAACGTATTCTTACTCCGTCACGACATAGATATTCCTACTTAAATGTGTAAAATAGGCGATGAATTTTGCTATGATATTTTTCTATATCATCATCAACGTCATCTTGCTCTTATTTCAATTACTTGAGAGGTCGACGCAATATGTCCTCTTCTTCCTTACAGTCTTAACAAACGTCACTTCTGTGGTCATTTCTTATCTATTCATATCATATTTCATGCAGTCCATCCATCTTTTCCTTACCCGTCCCCCGTAAAGGTTAGGCCCTTACCCGTAAAGCCTGAACAACATTCATAGTTAAAAGTTTTCTCACAACATTACTTTCATCTCGTCTCATCACATGTCCATATCAATTCCTTATGATTTCTAATGTTTACGCGAGTATTACACATTTGAAATAAAACTAGTTTTACGGTTTCTATCACGATCATGATCACGGTCCCTCCCGTGACCATGATGATTGTAAAGTGTTCAAAACGTCGGGAAATTAAAAATCGAATACAAACGCGATAGAATCCGTAAAAGTAGTTTTTTTTTTTCAAATATTTCTTGTATTGCGGGTGATTTTACAAACATATAATTAACGCAGAGAAATTACACCCAGACACAGAACAATACTTCGTGGATCGCAAAAATTCGCGCTTTGACACGGACGTATTGTCCTGCGTAAGAATCGAATTTCGAAGTGTCTTTTCAAAAAAAAATTGTCATTTTTATTTTGTCAGTTGAATGAGTTTAATTATAATCTCCGATTTGTATTTCCAGTGTTTCGTAACAGCATCCGTATGCTTCACGACTATCGGCCATGGAAATGTGGTGGGCTTCCCTGCCATTCTTCTACCACAAACTGAAGAACCAGGATCTCATCTTAAGTTAACAAAGGAAGCTGGCTCATGGATTGGTAAGAAATTAGCTTGCGACTTTTATCTGAAGAATGAATCATCATTCTTCTTCTCTTATCCCAATTACTTGTGGTCGAGGCAATATGTACTCCTCTTCTTACATATTGTAAACGTTATTAACAATAGTTTTGTGATGGGCCGCCTGCTTGACATCAACTCTCCTTATAAATGTAATTGTTGGCCAGACGGCAGCAGATGGAGCTGGCGAAGGTCGATGTAAAGCTCTTAGTCGTCTTTTACGACATCCACGAACAAAACAAAAGTGATGAAAATTTTAAATAAAATACTTTAACCCAAACCAACCAACAATTTTCACCTTTAATGGTAAATAAACAAACAGCTCACTTTATAGCAAGTGGTAACTTTCACTCGGGGATTTCAATAATACCAGGGCTACAGCCTAGTTGTTGCTTAACGTAGGTGCAAAGTTTGAGAGAAAACTTAATGAGAACAGAAAAGCAAGTAAAATAGAAGGGAAATTAACCTACTATACCGCGCTGGTCAGACGTTTGGATATAAAGTTATTTTTTTCTTGCATAGATATAGTCATAAATATGCCGTAGTCATCTTTTCCGACACACCTGGATAAGATAAGGAGTGATAAATTGTATTCGTATTGCGTCGCCATTTGGAAATGTTGTTTTAAAAGTTTTTAATATGTTGCCCAACGGCCGTGGATGGACAATATTTCGTTGACTAGAAAAACATTAGTGACAGCATTTAGAATACGGTCTGGCCACATACCGTCTAAAAAAAATATTTTTAATGGGCAAAATTTCATCTCCAAATTGTGAGGACTGTGGCGTGGTAGAGGACGTGCAGCATATTTTATTAGAATGTAAAAGGAAGGAATAGTATCTAGGTACTTTTCAGCTGTGACAAGTAGGGATGTCGGAATTTGTAACACGCTTTTGGCCGATCCTATTTCTAATAAATGTAAATTATTATATAAATTAGCGGATATAGCCCTGGATAGTTAGTTTTAGATAATTATTTACTATTTACAACATGATTATTTGTTAATTATTCTGTAATTGATTTATAGGGCGATGTTGTCGCTCAGCGACAAAGCCCTTTAATAAAGGAGGAAAAAAAAAGTATTGAATACAGATCGTATTCAAAACTTTTTTCTGTCTTTGCTAAAGCAGTCGTTCTGATTCGTTCATAATAAGAATATCTACTATAAACAGCAAGGTTTTGTTTTATGTAATATTGAAAAGAACTGTATAATTAGCATACACTATGAACTTAAATTATAAATATCAACATTTTGTACGGACAGAGGTCAATAAACCATACGTCTTTATATATAAAAATTCATTTTATATTTAAATTTTTGTTTTAAACCTTGATTTTGTAATGTTTGCTTAATATAAAACAGGAAAGTAATTATAGAAACATCTTAAGTCACTCACGCGTGCAATCATACTTAAGGCCTTTTATTTTTAAATCATACTTAAGGACTTATAATTATTACAGCTTAAGCTGAAAATACGTTTGGTGTAAATTTAAAAATATCAATTACTACACCTTTATTTTCAAACGGCACTGTAAAAATTCAAAAACTCTTAATGATCACGATAAGAATAGACTACGGTTTTGTTCGTCCGTTCGGACAGGCAAGGCAGGTACAGCCAAGTCTTATTTAATCTCTATACTTATAAATACTTCTTCATATTGTCTTAATAGTCATTGTCCGTCAGTAAGTCAAGTCGTTATATTAATTGTTAATAATAAATGCGTTAATCGGGCGCTGATAACCAAATCAATAGTTGTTTGGGAATTTTAGCAAAATATGAAAATACACGTAAAACACTATTATACCATGTTCAATACACTTCAGCACTTTAACTGTATCATATTCTATAAAATACCAGCGAAATTATTCAATATACCACTACAAAACACTAAAGAAATGAATATAATACAAGAGCGTGACATTATATTTCCATATTCGCGCCAAAACTCTGCAGAAGAATAGACAGTAGCGCCATCCTAGAAAATTTATTACACGAATTGCCGCGCTATATACATATTTGTTATGGCAACCCTATCGGAATATATTCCGGAAAAATATGTAATATTTAAAAAAAAAATGTATTATGCATGTATATTTTAAAAATAAATATTTTACCATGTTAATTGCCATGAATAGATTTTTTTTCCAGCAACCCTAATAGGATATGATCAAGGACATACATAATATATTGCTTAAATATGATTTTCATCCGGTAAACAGTATTAATCGTTTTGAATATTTAATTACATACATACATACATACATATCATCACGCCATATCCCTTGCAGGGTAGGCAGAGAGAACAGAGTGCCAGAGAACTCTATCTCTGCATACTTCACTCGCTTCCTCTACATTCATAATTCTCTTCATACATGCTCGCCGTTTTCGGAGACTCTTGACTCCACCTTCCTTCAGTACATGACCGATCTGGTCTAGGTAGGCTAGTCTCGGTCTCCCTCGGTACCTACATCCTTCCACTTTCGCATTGTATATCTTCTTAACCAGGCGTTCGTTCGGCATTCTTTCCACATGTCCGAACCATCGGAGCATTCCCTTTCGCATCTTTACACCAATACTCTCTTTCATACCTACTCGCTCTCTTACGTCGTCGTTACGAATGCGATCGGTCAGCCTAACTCCACAGATTTTCCGCAGAGATCGCATTTCGACCGCATTAATTTTACTATCATACTCTTTTCTGCATACCCAACTCTCGCTTCCATACAGTAATGTTGGGACAAGCACTGCGTTATGTATTGCTACACGTGCCTTCTGGCTGAGGTGGTGGCTGCCGAGAAGTTGCCCCAACGCTCCATTCACTCTATTTCCCGCATTCACTCTTCGCTCTATATCAGTGGTGTACCTTCCATCTCGGCTAAATCCACATCCAAGATATACAAATTCATCCACTTGCTCTAGTACATCATTACCTATTGTTACTCTTACATCTGTTCTGGTTTTATCTCTTTCAAAGACCATTATTTTGGTTTTGCTCACATTCACGCGTAGACCCCATTTCTTACAATCTTCTGTAATTGTGTCGACTAGGGTCTGCAGGTCAGTCGCTGACTGTGCCAGCAGGACTGCATCATCTGCATAAAGCAGAGCAGTGACCACTGAGTCGCCCATCTGGACTCCCACATTCATATCGTTCAACCTTTGGAGACATTTATCCAGATATATGATAAACAGCCTGGCTGACAGAACGCACCCCTGTTTAACGCCGATATTGACGTCAAACCAAGGCGACATTCCATCATCCAGCCGCACACAGGCTCTACAGCCCATGTAACTGGACTGCACAGCCTGTAGCAGTTTACCGCTAATACCATACTCCGGTAAAATGTCCCAAAGTTCCTTTCGTACAACCGTGTCAAATGCTCTCTCCAGATCCACAAAACTGCAGAAAACCCTCTGACCTAGAGCCAGATGCTTCTCCACAATGTTGACCAATATCATTTGCCATAAACTAACGAGATTATAAGAAACAATTCGTTAAGTGAAACACGCTACGCTTTACGATTACATTAGTACAGCATAGCAGTACAGCTAAATAAACATGTGTATGTGAAACTCTCAACGTGTGTTGTACGATCCTTTCGTACAACCGTGTCAAATGTTCTCTCCAGATCCACAAAACTGCAGAAAACCCTCTGATCTAGAGCCAGATGCTTCTCCACAATGTTGCGCAGAGAGAACACTTGATCCATGCATCCCCTTCCACTCCTGAAACCTCCTTGTGTCTCACACAGTAAACCATCGGACACCATCCTCATTCTCCTTTCAATAATTTTTCCATACACTTTGGCTGCCAAACTGGTCAAGCTTATGGCTCTGTAATTTGCGCAGTCATAACGTGAACCCTTGTTTTTAAACAAAGGCACGATGACTGCGCTATTCCAGTCCCTGGGAACCATTCCCAAGCTCCAACATAAATTGAGGAGCAACAGGAACGCCTCCCAGACACAAGAGCCACCAAGTTTGATCATCTCGGCAGACACGATATCAATGCCCGCTATCATAATATATACAAATACATATCGCCAAAATATTCACTCCATCGGCTTAACACGTCTTGTGTTTGTGTAAAAATGTCTCCTCCTCCTGTCTGACCTTTAGACCTTATTTTATTCATTCTGAAGGCTGACCAACCGAGACTTCTTCACCTCCCTCCAAAAGAGTTTGGTGTTACCCTCGAAGTTTTTAGTCAGCCTATCTTCTGCACTCATACTTGCTCTATCACGTTTCTCTTTCACTAAGGCCTTGGTGTCATTCTTACATTGCCGATATATTTCTTTCTTCTGTTCAGTCATACTGTCATTCAGATTCAAAGAAGAGACATAGTCCAGCCACGCTTTCTTCTTTTGCTCTACGGAAGCTGCCACTTCCGCATCCCACCATGCATCACCATTTGTGTTTCTATGCTTCTTTGAACTTCCACATACTTCTTTTGCTGTGTCTACCATACTCTCTTTCAATACTCTCCAGCATTCTTCAATGTCCGATTGCGGCTGGCTTGCCATCGTCAGCCGTTCTCGGACACCCTCTGCATACTTTTCTCTTACACACTCTTCTTGCAACCTTTCAACCTTTATTCTTTCAAGCCCTCCGAAGTGGACACGCTCTCGCCAGTGCCTCCACTTTCTGGACAGACCACTAAATCTCGCAATAACGAGATAGTGGTCCGTATCGACTGTGGGGCCCCTGTAGGCTCTTGCGTCCAATATTTTGCTTCGGAGGCGACTGTCTACCAAAATTAAATCTATTATACTTTTCTGTTCATTCCTTCTCCATGTATACGTATGGATGTCCTTATGTTGGAAAAATGTGTTAGACACAATAAGGTTTCTCTCCATGCATACATCCGCTATGAGCCTACCTGCGTCGTTCACTCTCTTATCACCAAATGGACCAAGTACGTCCTCATAGTCGGGACGCTTGGTCCCCACCCATCCGTTCAAATCTCCGCATACAATCACGCGTTCACTGGTTTCTGCCATATCCAGAACTTCCCTAACATTATCCCAAAACTTCTCTAGGTCTGATGCCACCGAGGATCCTACGGGAGCATATGCTACAACTATGAATACCTTGGTGACACCAAGTTTTATACGGACCCAAAGAAGTCTGGGATCATACATTCCGTTATCCTTCACACCTGAGGCCAAGCGAGAGGACAGCAGTACTCCTACCCCCATGCTGGCTCGATTGCTCTGTGGTACATCAGACCACAGAGCCATCCCGCCACCAGGAAGATCGCAGGCGTGGCTGCCCCTTCGCTTGGTCTCTGTTACACAGAGCACGTCTAGCTGTTTGTCCGCCATGACGGATATCAGCTCGTGCAACTTACCTTCCACACAACCTCTTACATTCCACGTGCCCACACGGCACTCTGCTCTCCTCGACTCGCCTGACTGGGCAAGGCGTGATGGGTGGCGGCCCCCATCGCCGCAACTGCCGAAGTTCGTACCGACGGGGGCGGGTCGGTACGCGTCGCCTCCGGGGGACGCCCTAACCCGCATTGCGGTACGCATTTCGAACCGGATTAGCAGTCTAATTAGACTGGCAGGGGACGCGAACGAGCACGCTCCGGACTATGCCCCCCTATTTACTATGCCCCCTATAATATTTAATTATATGGACTATTTATAATTTAAGAATTATTAACCGTATATATACTATAACCGTAATAGAATTACTTATCTAAAGGCTTTTTTTATTAATTTTGAATAAATTAAGTGCATCGTATGATCATCTCAGTCACTAAAGCTGAAATAATCGCCACAATAGGAAGGAAATTTATTCTGACGGGTTGGCTTTTGAGGGTTGTTTAATTTTGAGTTTTCAAGCATTTATGTAAATGTTTATAGACTATGGGATATTATATGCCTTAGTCGTTTTTATGACATCCCCGGACTAGAAAGAGTGGTGAATTATATTCTTACTCCGTCACCATGCGAAGAAATATTACTTAGCTTAATTATACGCCATTTATTAATACGCTTATATTAACTATATTTGTACGGAACGGATTCTTTAATGGTGATTTTCACCCGCTTTTTAAACGTTAAATTAATTTGAAACTTTCCACACATATCCAGGACCGATAACAATTAAATAATTTATTAAGTTTGTCCCATTATCCGTACAAGAGTAACGATTTTTTTATATCCGTCGTTGAGATTTTAGGGTGACTCGATAGATGTAACTGTTCTAATTTTCTGCATTTCATTTTAACTCAATAGATGTCGCTATTCTTATTATCTACATCATACTTAATAATTCGGTTATCTAGAAAACTGCGTTTTTTAATCTTTTTAAACTAAATATTGTTCTTTTAAACTATATTATCATATAGGTATTATAGGTTAAAATTACAATATCTCGCCAATCCTTGTTTTGCCGTAGGTCGTCAATCAATCAGGCAGCCTATATATCGAACTTAAGATTTTTTAAGCTAAGATTAAGAACTTACCTTAAGATCATCATCAATTATGCTAAATAGAAAATCAATGTGTTTCTTCTTTCTTCCAGCTTCCATATTATCTATCACACTGCTGCTGGGCAGTTTCATTGCGCCCATTATCATGGGTCGACTAGGTCGGAAGGTAGCCCACTTCGTGGTCATAGCCAACATCTTGGTCGGCTGGGTGGTTATTGTATTGGCTACTAACACAGAGGTATGTAATATTATTTTTTTAAAGATGACACCCTTCACTAAGGGGATAATCTTTCTATTGCGGGGGTCTTTACAAACATATAACAAACGGACACAGACTACGCCTAGACTTAGGACGACAATTTGTGGATTGTATCTACAAAGTTGCAAATTGTGGTGCAATATTTACGACAGCGCCATCTATGCAGTCAGTCATGAATATAAAGTATATATTTTTGTTATTATAGTTTTTTTTGTTATAAGAACTTTTTTACAGGCGAAGAGGTTTAGAAATTATTATTTTTTTAAGAATAATAACTCTCTACAGTTAGTAATAATTGTAATAGATTAGACAAAAATACAATTAAAATAAAAATTCACACATGTTAATAAACATTTGTTATACACATTATCCGTATGGTGACGGAGTAAGAATACAATTCACCACCCTATATCTTACCCGTAAGTAATCGTAAGAGACCACTGAGGGATATGAAACACATATAACATCTCTGCAAGAGAATGAAAACTCGAAACAAAACCTTATACTAACACGTCTGACTAGCGTAGTATAGTAGGTCAATTTCCCTCCCATTAAATAGGAGGCTCGAGCCCAACAGTGGGACATATATGAGCTGAAATAATGATGATGATTATATGTATATTTGAAAGAGACTCTATCTTATATTATGTAGAATCTGATCTATATTATTCCGACGGGTTGAGAGCCCTCAACGCTCACCCACAGCCCGGGTAAAGTTGTCATAGCCATCTGAGGCTAACAACTAAAACACACAAAAAAAAAATATTATTCCACCATAATAAATCTGAATAATTTGTTTGTTTGAACCTGCTAATATCAGAAACTATCAGTTAGATTCTAAAAAATCTGGAGGTAGCGGCTAAGAATACTACCAACCCTTGCTTTGCTCGTGGATGTCGTAAAAGACGACTAAGAGCCTTATAACGACTGGGGCCAATTCCATCTGATGCCGTTTGGGAGACTAAGGAGTTAAGGAGGGTAGACGTCTGGCAGGCGACTGGTCATAAAACTATTGCCAATAACTTTTACAATATATACTATGAAATAAGAGTACATAATGTATCGACCTCAAGTAATTAGCATAAGAGTAGGAGAATGATGCTGTGGAAATGCATTCACGCCCTATCCTCCACCAGTGTGTCCAGTCGGAGGAGATTTGTCGCACTCGCTGGCCATTGGGCGACCGGAATACTCACTGTTATCACAGCGGCCGTTTCCGCGCTTTTACGAGGTGCAAGATCGGCGGATGACATTCAATTCCCAACACCCGAACGCATGGCCGTTTAGCCAAGGTGGGAGGAGGAGTGCATAACGGTGCCTCTCCCTCTTTAGTCGGAGCGAGTCAGCGGGCACACGCGTCTGGCGGTCCCACTCCGCGGCTTCTTTCCTTATCATGACGGCTTCACAGAAAGAGACCATTGGCGACCAGCACCTATCGCTACCGATTATTTTGAAGATGATGGTTGGCAACGACAGGTCCAATCCAAACGCCACCGACAGGACGTAGTGTTGGACCCTCAGGTGGAGCAAACTTCCAGTGTATGGTACGCATCGTTGGCGCACCACACTTATAGTATCCTGTGGTCCCTTCTCTTCCAATTTTATGTACGTACTTACCGAAGACTTACCTGAGTCCAGTAAGGGTAGTTAGTTAGGCTGCCGTGCCTCCTCGTAAGCCAGCGGTGGAGGTGTGGTGTAACTGCCTTCACAGCAGGACGGGTCTGCTATGGGAATTCAGATCATTTACAGCGTTCATGGTCACGGTAGGACTCACGAAGATATGAGGTCCTCCTGTGACCATAAACGCTGTAAGGTGTTCGAAACGTCGGGCAATTAAAAATCAAATACAAACGCAATAGAATACGTAAAAGCAGTTATTCATGTACTACTATTTTATTAATATCACGACGTGGCTGCTAAGAAATAAAATAATAAAATTTAATATATAAATGAGGAATGCAAGCGATAGATACTGCTGGTATAATCATATTTTGATATAATCACAGCATTGATTACGTTGTGGGAATACCTGCAAACATTAAAAGAGCATTAAATACTATTCTTAATTAAATATAAACGAAATGTATTTAAAAAAACTATACAAAAAAAAACAGCAAAACGTGTTAGTTGCTAAAAGAAACAAAAAATATACTAGGCAACTTTAATAATAAGAAACATGGGGATATGCCACAATTAATATGAAAATAGGTATAGCAGAAAAAAAGGATATACAAAAAATCATCGAGATGATCTAGCTAAGCTAAAGCGATCTTCAAGTTCGCCTTCACGTGTAGTACTGTCCACATCAGTGGGCAGGCAACTCCTGCAAAAGCGTGATTTTCGAATCGATGGCATACCTATCTCATGGACAGACTGGAGTCACTGGAGCTGGGAAAAGAGACTTTACTTACTTTGTACTCTACCAGCTCTTTCAAGGGGCGTGCTCAGAGGAACTGTTGGGCTCGGCACCACCGTATCATTTCACCTGAAAACGTAACGATATTCAACTGTAGGTTTTCAACGATTATTTTTTTTACATACGTGCAGAATCGGCAATGAAATCAGCTGCGGTGCCTCGATGACTAGCGATGATGAAACCAGCGCCATAACCCTCAATACATTTAGCTATTCACACCAATGTGTCTTCCTGGTGCCGTATGACTTGTATTCCTAAAAAGACCCTGTAGGCCCAATAGCGAGATGGCGAGTCACCATCTGCCAAAGTTCAAAACATAATGGTATTGAAGGCAGATGATAGTTTGAACTTTATATTTTTGAAATAAACAAGTCCACTGAACTCCCAACCCTATAGTCAGATATAAGTTACCATTATCTGTTATACGCAGGTGTTTTATATCATTGGTCAACCTATCCCATTTACCTTAAAGTTCTACAAAGGCTTCAGCGAGTTGGCCACTTGTCCCCAATAAACCTACCGAAGGACCAAGTGTCTTCGCAATTAGAAATTCACAATAAGAGATGCAACTAATAATAATAGCCTTTGCTTAAGATATTTTTTGATTACACTATACAGAAAATACCAATTATAATTCTTAGTTAATGTCTCTGTTTGCATTCAAGGACTTTTCTATTTCTAATTTGTTTTGTAATCTTGCAAGACGAGACTTTGTCTGTTCAACTATTTGCTTTTATTTCGTCTTGTCATATTTTGTATTGTCTACACTTCTTTCCTTTTTTATATCTTAAAGATACCAGTGGATAATAATTTTCCTCTATTTGTCTGCTGGTTATTTATTATTAAACAATTCAATTTATAATTTAATATTTAATGTTTAATAATAAATATTTCGAAAATAGAAAGCAAGTTCCCCTTCTTACTAAATTGTGTCCTAGACAATGGAGGGAACTATTATTCCAGCCAAGTTATAGATTAGTAAGGTGGGGTGTCCCTCAAGGTGGTGTTTTGGGTCCCTTATTGTCCTGGGTCCCTTATTGTCCTCGTCTGCATAAATGATTTTCTGAAAGCCTCAGCGATGACTCTCTTTGCAGATGATGCTATCGCCATTTTTTTTAATTAAGATTATACCTACCTAAATACTGCTCTCAATAAAACAATTAATGATATAATGAAATAGCTAATAACTAACAAGTTCGTAATTAATTTAGAAAAATAAAACTAGTTTTTAGAAATCGTATTAGATCACATATTATGTTTGATATTACTCGCACAGATACAAAAATAAAAGTTGGAAATGCAAAGTTTTTAGGTTTGGATTTACACTCTAATTTAAATTGAAAATCATACATTAAGAATATATGCACAAAATTAAATAAGAGCTCATATGCTTCCAAAAATAATAAATGTAAATACGGTAATTACCACATATTATGCTTGTTTGGAATCAGTTTTACGATAGAAGAATATGTTTTGAGGAAATTGCACAGATCGGAATATGACATTTAAAGCACAGAAGCAATTAGAGTCGTGTCATCATTCGCCTACTCTTAATCAAATTGTTTGGGGTCGATACAATGTGTACTCTTCTTTCATAGTACATATTGCAAAAGTTATTGGCAATAATTTTATGACCGGCCGCCTGCCAGACGTTAACTCTCCTTGGGAATGTAATTGTTGACCAAACGGCATCAGATGGAGTTGGCCTAGGTCTTTATGAGGTTCTTAGTCGTCTTTTACGACATCCACGAGCAAAGTAAGGGTTGGTAGTATTCGTAGCCCCTATCACAGAGCTCAATAAATTAAATTATCCTAAAAAGCGTTTTATAGTGTAAGAGAATACATGGAAGATAAATAATTTTTAAATTTAATATGTAATAATTTTATGCCTTAATATAATATTTTTTTTATTTTTTTTATTGCTTATGGTGGCAAACGAGCAAGCAGCACACCTGATAGTAAGTGTCACTGCCGCCCATGGACCTTTGCAATACCAAGGGTATAGCTTAGGCCACTGACTACCAATAAAATCCCCAAACCCACCCAGTTGGGCTTCCGGCGCTCTCGGTCACCGAAGCGCAATAGCACATGGCCATTACTCAGACGTCGATCTTCTGCTCAGTGTGGTACTACCCCGGACGGACCGGCCCGCGGCTGTAGACAGAGAACTGTCAACAGCGTAGTTCTACCACTATTAAAACTTCTCTCTCTTACTTATTGTCCCAGTATCTTGGGTTTGTAACTCACGCAGGACCATTCTTTGTACGATTGGCAAATTGCTTGTCTAGGTCCGAGTATAATTTGTAACTGTTAGTCATTAGTAAAATCCTCTGCAATATAGGGATTATTATAGACTTAATGCAGAGTATCTATGTAGCAAAAAAAAAGTGTGTGTGTCAGCTCCGACGCACGACTGGAGTTTACTCCTTAAGTACGATTATCAAAACAGGCACAAAAAAGCTCATTTGACTAAAAATAATAAATCAAATCAAATCAAATCATTTATTTTGCATAAGCCCCATAGGGGCACTTACATATTGTCAATTTTACATTGTTTTTTTATAATTAAATTTAATTAATCTACCACCGGATCGGAAAGCAGCCACATACTGAGAAGATCCGGCAAGAAACTCAGTGGGCTCGTCATTTTTTTTTATTATATTTTTTCACAAAAGAGTTTGGTTACATGTTTAATTTATGTTAGCTCCAGTGATATGCCCTTCGAGAAGAGATTCATTTTTAAAATTTTGTATATAATACAAAATTAAACTAAGAATATTTATAAAACAAAAAAGAAAGAAAAATGGCTGGACCAGATCCCACAAGCGGCACCCGATCACGAGTTAACTATTAGAGCAGCCATCACGCCCCTCAACCACATTGGAGGGAAGGGAGAGACCCGCTCCACGTAGCTACCGCAAGCAGAGACCTTTTCAGTGAGCATGACCACACCATAATCTATAAATTTGAAACAGATAGCTTGGATAATTAAATACATAACTCGTTAGGCAAAACACGCTACACTGTACAATTAAGATAATACAAATAATACAAGAGTAAGTGATAAACATTAAAAGGGCAATTGTTGAGAGAGGAGCTGCTCATAACCATTCCGTATTATCATTTAGATAGTCCGAAATGCTGTAATATCCTTTTCTGCACAGTCTGTTTTTGATAGCCTTTTTGAACTTATTCATTGGCATATCTCGGATATCTTTAGGCAGTTTATTGTAAAAGCGTATACATTGCCCCATGAAAGACCTACTAATTTTTTGTAGGCGAGTATGATAGATAACTAGATTATCCTTATTTCTAGTGTTCACACGGTGAATATCACTATATTTATCAAATTCATTAATATTTTTTTTTACATATAGTATGTTTTCGAATATGAATTGTGATACAACGGTTAGAATGTTTATTTCCCTAAATTTTTCTCTCAGTGAAGCTCTTGGCCCTAGATTATAAATCGCGCGGACAGCCCGTTTTTGAAGAAATATATATATATATATATATATATATATATATATTTATTTACATTTATTAAAACTGTTCAGTGAAGTATTATCTCACGTCAGAAAGTGAAAGGTGCGCAGAATAGGATGCGCACTAAAAACGTAACGAGGTCATTCGATCACTAGATTTCACTCCTCAAATTTTTCTCATACCGGGCGCCTTATATGAAAATCGATTCTTAAGGAGTAAACTCCAAAAAAAGTTAACACAAATCTAATATGTCATCATTAATAAGCACGCACCCGTACTTGACAGATCAGTTGAAACGGGCGTATAGATAAAAATATCTCTATGATAATGATGACTTATTCGACGTAAAATAAGTTTATGCTCTCGTGAATGTTCTGTATTCAGTTCAGGTAACGTTGAGATAAAAATAAAATTAATAGCGATAAAATCTTTAAAAATACTTCATATGTGTACTGGTGCAAACATACATACATATCATCGCGCCATATCCCTTGCAGGGTAGGCAGAGAGACCAAAGTGCCAGAGAACTCTATGCTTGCATACTTCACTCGCTTCCTCAACATTCATAATTCTCTTCATACACGCTCGCCGGTTTCGGAGACTCTTGACTCCACCTTCTTTCAGTACGTGAACAATCTGGTCTAGGTAGGTGAGTCTCGGTCTCCCCCGGTACCTACATCCTTCCACTTTGGCATTGAAAAACTTTTGGTGCAAACATTGAAAATCATTTGGAGTTCCGCAATTAAATATTATTTTAGTTAATTGTTATTAAATTTATGATTCTTTGTTATTAAGTGATAGAAAAGCTATTTCCTTTTCTTCAGTACGTGAATGTTGAGGCAAACACAACACTAATTGCGAAAAAAAACTTTTAAAAATACTTCATATGCGTATTGATAACATTGAAAATCATTTGGAGTGAAACAGTTCCGCAATTAATAATTTAGTTAATTATCATTTAATTTTACGATTCTTTGTTATTAAATGATAGAAAAGCTATTTATTTTCTACATCTTGTCAGAATATATGTATGTGTGCCGGGCCTTTGGAAACCTTCATAATGGGAAGGAAATGGTCATACCTCCACCATCGCCTATAACATGCTGGTTATAGGTATGCGAAAGTGGAAGGATGTAGGTACCGGGGAAGACCGAGACTAACCTACGTAGACCAGATCGGTCATGTACTGAAGGAAGGTGGACTCAAGAGTCTCCGAAACCGGCGAGCATGTATGAAGAGAATTATGAATGTTGAGGAAGCGAGTGAAGTATGCAAAGATAGAGTTTTCTGGCACTCTGTTCTCTCTGCCTACCCTGCAAGGGATATGGCGTGATGATATTTATGTATGTATGTTATAGGTTTACTTACATATGATTTTATATCGAGTAGTCCTCTTGTATCGATTTTATCTGAAAACTATATTCCTTAGTCATCTTTTACGACGCCCATCATCATTCTCCTACTTTTATACCAATTACTTGGGGTCGATACAATATGTAATCTTGTTTCATAGTACATATTGCAAAAGTTATTGGCAATAGTTTTATGACCGACCGCATGCCCAGACGTCAACCCTCCGTGGGAATGTAATTGTTGACCAAATGGTACCAGATGGAGTTGGCCTAGGTCGTTATAAGGCTCTTAGCCGTCTTTTACGACATCCACGAGCAAAGTAAGGTTGGTAGTATTCGTAGCTGCTACCACACAGCGCTATACGACACCCCTGGTTAAGAAAGGGATAGTAAATTGCATACTTACTAGTTCAATGTCATCACTCTCTTATGGTAAATTAGTAATATCAAATTTTTCATTTTCAGACAGTGATGATAGGACGGGTCATTCATGGTGTGTCATTCGGTTTGATGCTGCCACTTCGATCAGTTCTCATCGGCGAGTATACCAGTCCCAAGAACAGAGGCGCCTTCCTCACAACCATATCTGTTACACAATCTTTTGGTATCTTGCTGATTCATTTCATTGGAACATTGTTAACCTGGCAGAAAACTATTCTCATCCTAAGCTCATTTCCACTCATGAGTTTTATTATGACATTCTTTACTCCTGAAACCCCGAGCTGGTTAGCTGATAAAGGTAGATATAAAGAATGTAGAGAGGTCTTTCGATGGCTCAGAGGAGATGGAGAAAAAGACGAACTTGAAGCAATGATAAACGCACGAGCCTGTACATCAAACAGAGCTACAGTTACTCGTTGCAAAGACCTTAAAATCCTGATAAAGAAGAGAGAATTTTACAAGCCTATCTTCATTATGGTTCATTGTTACTTGATGGGAGAATTCTCTGGCGGTGGACTAATGTCATGTTATGCTACTACTGTGATTACGCTGGTTGCTGGACCGGAAGTTAATGCGGACTTTTGGATGGTAGCTTTAGATGTGCAAAGAAATATATCGAATTTGATAGCAGTTTTTATAGTACACAAAGTTAAACGGAGGACTATGATTTTATCAACTGGTAGCCTTTGTGCCCTAAGTAATTTAGCCATAGCTTGCTATGTTTATACAAAACACATTGGATTATTGACTTACACAGCTACTTGGCTACCAATACTGTTAATTAATATCCAATTTTTTACAGTAGCTGTTGGTATGGTATGTCTTCCTTACGTTATAGCTGGAGAAATATTTCCATTGGAGTACAGAAGCATTGGTGGTAGTATAAGTATTATATCTGTAGCTTTCGGATACTTCCTTGTAACAAAAACTTTCCCAGCGTTGGTTGCAGCTATTGGTGTGTATGGATCCTTTGCGGTATACGCTGGATGTCTTACATATAATCTGATAATAGTATGGATTATGTTACCAGAGACTAAAGGGAAGACATTGCAGCAAATTGAAGAACATTTTAGAGGAAAATCATTAGCTACTGATGTTGAAGTCAAACCTTTGAATGATAAGAAAAATAATATAGAAAAAGCTGCCAGTTGATAGTTGGAATGTCACATTACTTCTAAACTAGAGAATAGAACCCTGATTTAGCAGAACTGGACTGTATTGAAAATATTAAAGTATACATGGACTTATTCCGTGTGGTGACGGAGTAACAATACAATTCACCGCCCCCTATCTTGCCCGTGGGCGATCGTAAAAGACGACTAAGGAATATAAAATGCATATAACATCTATGAAAGAGAAGAAAAACTCGAAACAAAACCCTATGCCAACATGCTTGACCAACATGGTATAGTAGGTCAATTTCCCTCGAGCCCAGCAGAAGGACATATATGAGCTGATATGATATATACATGAACTTAATTAAATATCTATAAGTATATTACTATTAGTAAAACCAGACTGTTAGTTTGTTTGTAGAAGTCGATATATATATCGCAGCGCCGCCTGGTGGTGCCTTACATCAGTGGGCATATATAACATTTTGCGTGAAAAAATACATATACACACCAATTTTCATAATGATCGGTCAAATAATTTTTGAGTTTAGCAATGTCATATAAACAGATATCCTCTTTTGTAGATATAGAAAGAAAGAAAAGAAATAAAGAAAGAAAAACATTTATTTTGTTCTCGTTAAAAGCTTATGAAAATAAACATAACTAAAGAAAACAACTTCTAGTATAAAATGACATTAACGAGAAATAAAAAGGCTATTAGCTCAGATTTGGCTATTTTATTTTATAAAATAGCGTTGATATTCTGCCAACACCTAGATAATATTCTTATTATTTTCCCCCCATATTGGTACCGCTGTTGGGTTTTCTTCTTTGATAATGATGTTAACTTACATTCTTTTATCAATTTTTATAATATCCACTGTAAAGTAAGAGGCGGTGACATTATATTCTTACTGCGTCACTAAACTGGTGGGTTTCTCAAATATTAGTCTTAAAATTACGTAAGTTTTTCATATACAAATTTTAAATTGTAAACAGTGTGCAACAATATTGACTTAGTAATTATCGATACTTTTTGTATCTATCTTTTAAGGTTAACTCACAATATATATTTACATGATATTCAAGTTTGATTTTAAAGTATGCCTAATTCGTTATGATGTTTCTACCGCCATAGTATTAATCTTTATCAAAATAAATGTAATAATTATTTTAATAGTATACTTTTTTTTTACTCTGTGGATTCACCATCTTTAAAATATTTTTTTTTAGAATCATAGATATACAGATTGACCGATGTATTTACAGAAAAATAGAAGAAAATAGATTAGTGATTACAAAAAACCGAAGGCCTAATCAGGCATCGATAAATTCCTCCGCCTCATAGTCCACCGGTAGTGTGCCCAGAAGACTTTTTTTGCGATCTCTTTAAATAAAATATGAGTTAAATAAAATGTTTTAATAGTTTAATTTAAAATAAAATTTTAAATAAATATAAAATACAAGTAAAAAAATAAGATTACAACGAGCGATACTCGAATTCAAATTTTAAAACAAATCATCGTTTAAGATCTAAATATACTATGATATCTTAAACGATGATTAGATAAAATTCTAAATTCACAGTTGTTTCAATGGTAAGCGCAATTGGAATGGCTTTGGAAGTCTGCTTATCGTAAAAATCTTTCACATTTTACAAAAAGGTTAATAAAAACCTATGACCTTAAATATAAAATATGAAAAATACTACTATTACGGATTCTATCGCGTTTGAATTTGATTTTTAATTTCCCGACGTTTCGAACACTTTACAGTGATCATGGTCACGGGAGGACTAAGGTATCTTACGTCTAATATATCATTGTTATTACAGAAATTTTATATCTATCCTATAAGATATTAAGTTTTGACCCACATTTTTAATACAAATTCATTGCCTGTACAAAAAGAAAATGAATATATATACAGTAAAAGCTCCTTATTCGCGCTTCCTTCATTCGCGTTTTCACTATTCGCGGATTAAAAAAATGCGACTCAATTCCTATATTCGCGGCTAAAAATATCTTTATTCGCGGATCTAGTAAGTACATATATAAAAATAAAAGGATACTAATAGGTATCCAACCCAATATCCTTTGTAAATGCCGTCAAATGGACTAATAAAAAAAGTAAAATAGATCTTATTATAATTTTGCCTACGAAGTCTTATTTTTAATACGACTGCTGCGTATCAGCCTGAATTGAAGGAGCTTTTAAAAACTCAAGCAAGAAAAATTACAAAATTCTCCAAATCATTTAGGCAATGGTTTTTAAACATTTTGTTTAATTATCTTAAGGCTTAGGAAGCCTTAAGATAATTATAATCGAAATGTTCAAAAACTTCAATTAAATTGTTTTTTCATATATTTTTGTATTTTATTTTGTCACAAATATAATAATAATATTACGTATTTTATTTTGTCACAAATATAAAAAAATAAATGTCTCCAAAGGTTGAACGATATGAATGTGGGAGTCCAGATGGGCGACTCAGTGGTCACTGCTCTGCTTTATGCAGATGATGCAGTCCTGCTGGCACAGTCAGCGACTGACCTGCAGACCCTAGTCGACACAATGACAGAAGATTGTAAGAAAAGGGGTCTACGCGTGAATGTGAGCAAAACCAAAATAATGGTCTTTGAAAGAGATAAAACCAGAACAGATGTAAGAGTAACAATAGGTAATGATGTACTAGAGCAAGTGGATGAATTTGTATATCTTGGATGTGGATTTAGCCGAGATGGAAGGTACACCACTGATATAGAGCGAAAAGTGAATGCGGGAAATAGAGTGAACGGAGCGTTGGGGCAACTTTTCGGCAGCCACCACCTCAGCCAGAAGGCACGTGTAGCAATACATAACGCAGTGCTTGTCCCAACATTACTGTATGGAAGCGAGAGTTGGAAATGCAGAAAAGAGTATGATAGTAAAATTAATGCGGTCGAAATGCGATCTCTGCGGAAAATCTGTGGAGTTAGGCTGACCGACCGCATTCGTAACGACGACGTAAGAGAGCGAGTAGGTATGAAAGAGAGTATTGGTGTAAAGATGCGAAAGGGAATGCTCCGATGGTTCGGACATGTGGAAAGAATGCCGAACGAACGCCTGGTTAAGAAGATATACAATGCGAAAGTGGAAGGATGTAGGTACCGAGGGAGACCGAGACTTACCTACCTAGACCAGATCGGTCATGTACTGAAGGAAGGTGGAGTCAAGAGTCTCCGAAACCGGCGAGCGTGTATGAAGAGAATTATGAATGTTGAGGAAGCGAGTGAAGTATGCAGAGATAGAGTTCTCTGGCACTCTGTTCTCTCTGCCTACCCTGCAAGGGATATGGCGTGATGATATGTATGTATGTATGTGTATTTTGTCACCTAGGAACGTATCCTCTATAATCCCATATAAATTACCGTTCCAGATTCACGGTTTCTGTATTCGGCATATATATATATATATATATATATATATATATATAATCTTATATTGTTTATGATTTGTTATTATCCCGCTCGAAATGCGTACCGCAATGCGGGTTAGGGCGTCCCCCGGAGGCGACGCGTACCGACCCGCCCCCGTCGGTACGAACATCGGCAGTTGCGGCGATGGGGGCCGCCACCCATCACGCCTTGCCCAGTTAGGCGAGTCGAGGAGAACGGAGTGCCGGGTGGGCACGTGGAATGTAAGAGGTTGTGTGGAAGGTAAGTTGCACGAGCTGATATCCGTCATGGCGGACAAACAGCTAGACGTGCTCTGTGTAACAGAGACCAAGCGAAGGGGCAGCGACGCCTGCGATCTTCCTGGTGGCGGGATGGCTCTGTGGTCTGGTGTACCACAGAGCGATCGAGCCAGCATGGGGGTAGGAGTGCTGTTGTCCTCTCGCTTGGCCTCAGGTGTGAAGGATTACGGAATGTATGATCCCAGACTTCTCTGGGTCCGTATAAAACTAGGTGTCACCAAGGTATTTATGGTTGTAGCATATGCTCCCGTAGGATCCTCGGTGGCATCAGACCTAGAGAAGTTTTGGGATAATGTTAGGGAAGTTCTGGATATGGCAGAAACCAGTGAACGCGTGATTGTATGCGGAGATTTGAACGGATGGGTGGGGACCAAGCGTCCCGACTATGAGGACGTACTTGGTCCATTTGGTGATAAGAGAGTGAACGACGCAGGTAGGCTCATAGCGGATGTATGCATGGAGAGAAACCTTATTGTGTCAAACACATTTTTCCAACATAAGGACATCCATATGTATACATGGAGAAGGAATGAACAGAAAAGCATAATAGATTTAATTTTGGTAGACAGTCGTCTCCGAAGCAAAATATTGGACGCAAGAGCCTACAGGGGCCCCACAGTCGATACGGACCACTATCTCGTTATTGCGAGATTTAGTGGTCTGTTCAGAAAGTGGAGGCACTGGCGAGAGCGTGTCCACTTCGGAGGGCTTGAAAGAATAAAGGTTGAAAGGTTGCAAGAAGAGTGTGTAAGAGAAAAGTATGCAGAGGGTGTCCGAGAACGGCTGACGATGGCAAGCCAGCCGCAATCGGACATTGAAGAATGCTGGAGAGTATTGTAAGAGAGTATGGTAGATACAGCGAAAGAAGTATGTGGAAGTTCAAAGAAGCATAGAAAATCAAATGGTGATGCATGGTGGGATGCGGAAGTGGCAGCTTCCGTAGAGCAAAAGAAGAAAGCGTGGCTGGACTATGTCTCTTCTTTGAATCTGAATGACAGTATGACTGAACAGAAGAAAGAAATATATCGGCAATGTAAGAATGACACCAAGGCCTTAGTGAAAGAGAAACGTGATAGAGCAAGTATGAGTGCAGAAGATAGGCTGACTAAAAACTTCGAGGGTAACACCAAACTCTTTTGGAGGGAGGTGAAGAAGTCTCGGGGTGGTTGGTCAGCCTTCAGAATGAATAAAATAAGGTCTAAAGGTGGAGACATTCTTACACAAACACAAGACGTGTTAAGCCGATGGAGTGAATATTTTGGCGATATGTATGCGGATGCTACGGTTGGCGCCGGTGTTGGATGTGGTTTAGTAGATCAACATTCGACAACGGCGTCCTCCGATGGCATCAGTATGGATGAAGTTGAATGGGCGATAAGAAGTTTGAAAAATGGTAAGGCCGCGGGCATTGATATGGTGTCTGCCGAGATGATCAAGCTCGGTGGCTCTTGTGTCTGGGAGGCGTTCCTGTTGCTCCTCAATTTATGTTGGAGCTCGGGAATGGTTCCCAGGGACTGGAATAGCGCAGTCATCGTGCCTTTGTTTAAAAATAAGGGTTCACGTTATGACTGCGCAAATTACAGAGCCATAAGCTTGACCAGTTTGGCAGCAAAAGTGTATGGAAAAATTATTGAAAGGAGAATGAGGATGGTGTCCGATGGTTTACTGTGTGAGACACAAGGAGGTTTCAGGAGTGGAAGGGGATGCATGGATCAAGTGTTCTCTCTGCGCAACATTGTGGAGAAGCATCTGGCTCTAGGTCAGAGGGTTTTCTGCAGTTTTGTGGATCTGGAGAGAGCATTTGACACGGTTGTACGAAAGGAACTTTGGGACATTTTACCGGAGTATGGTATTAACGGTAAACTGCTACAGGCTGTGCAGTCCAGTTACATGGGCTGTAGAGCCTGTGTGCGGCTGGATGATGGAATGTCGCCTTGGTTTGACGTCAATATCGGCGTTAAGCAGGGGTGCGTTCTGTCAGCCAGGCTGTTTATCATATATCTGGATAAATGTCTCCAAAGGTTGAACGATATGAATGTGGGAGTCCAGGTGGGCGACTCAGTGGTCACTGCTCTGCTTTATGCAGATGATGCAGTCCTGCTGGCACAGTCAGCGACTGATCTGCAGACCCTAGTCGACACAATGACAGAAGATTGTAAGAAAAGGGGTCTACGCGTGAATGTGAGCAAAACCAAAATAATGGTCTTTGAAAGAGATAAAACCAGAACAGATGTAAGAGTAACAATAGGTTATGATGTACTAGAGCAAGTGGATGAATTTGTATATCTTGGATGTGGATTTAGCCGAGATGGAAGGTACACCACTGATATAGAGCGAAGAGTGAATGCGGGAAATAGAGTGAACGGAGCGTTGGGGCAACTTTTCGGCAGCCACCACCTCAGCCAGAAGGCACGTGTAGCAATACATAACGCAGTGCTTGTCCCAACATTACTGTATGGAAGCGAGAGTTGGGTATGCAGAAAAGAGTATGATAGTAAAATTAATGCGGTCGAAATGCGATCTCTGCGGAAAATCTGTGGAGTTAGGCTGACCGACCGCATTCGTAACGACGACGTAAGAGAGCGAGTAGGTATGAAAGAGAGTATTGGTGTAAAGATGCGAAAGGGAATGCTCCGATGGTTCGGACATGTGGAAAGAATGCCGAACGAACGCCTGGTTAAGAAGATATACAATGCGAAAGTGGAAGGATGTAGGTACCGAGGGAGACCGACACTAACCTACCTAGACCAGATCGGTCATGTACTGAAGGAAGGTGGAGTCAAGAGTCTCCGAAACCGGCGAGCGTGTATGAAGAGAATTATGAATGTTGAGGAAGCGAGTGAAGTATGCAGAGATAGAGTTCTCTGGCACTCTGTTCTCTCTGCCTACCCTGCAAGGGATATGGCGTGATGATATGTATGTATGTGTGTATTTGTTATTATTAAAGCATTTAATTTATGATAATTATTATTTTGGCAATTTACAAGTTTAGAAAAACTAACAAAACTATTCAGCTACTACCGGATCGGAACACGGCCACACTGAGAAAGATCCGGCAAGAAAACTCAGGAGGCTATATTTCAAATGTGTAGCACTCGCGTAAACATAAGAAATCATTAAATACAAATTGACAAAAGTAATCTATAATTTAGATAAATATTTCAAAGAATATAAAAATAACAATGAATGCTTTGATAGTTGCCTCAGTGATGAGGAAACTATAAAGTGAACGCCGGTCGTGGTATAGACATGTAATGAGACAAGATCAAAGTGATTTTGTTACAAAACTTGTAAGTGTGAATGTTGAAAACTCTAGCAGCAGAATACCAAAGCAAGGATGGATTACGTAAAATGTGAGATGGATGGAAAGGGAATAAACGCATACATAGATGATATTTTCTGATATGATTGTAAAGAATATCTACTGCATCGAGTGTAAGTAGTTGGGTTAAGAACAGAATGATGTTGGATGATACTCATATGGAAATACTGTTCGTAATGGAATGAAATAGTCTTTTGTATTCCGTCACTACGCAATATTGAATAAAAGAGTTTTAATTAAAATCGTTAAAAATGGAGTGCAGAACAGTTAAATTTAATTAATTAGATTCTCAAACAGATAATTGGGACAATTATATAGACAGATTAACATTTTGTTTTAAAGTAAATGGAATTATTTTAGACTCACAGAAAAGAGCAAACTTTTATACAGTATGTGGTTCTAAAGTGTTTCATACACTTCTCGCTCTAATATCACCCAAGAAATCTAAGGAAGTGTCGTTTGGTGAAGTTGTGGATATATTGACAAAACATAGGCCAAAACCTAATGGATATAACAGTGGCCTTTATTTAGTTTTAGATATGAGAGCTTCCGAAACACAAAACATCATCTTAATCACAGCGCATATACGTCCCACTCTTGGACTTGAGACGCCTTTTTCTTTTCTTGCGGTGGACTATAGATGTGGTCGGGCCCCGCCAGATCGGTCCGTGGCGACGGAAGAGGCGGCGTGCAACCTCATAGACCCATCCAGCAAGAACACCTCTCTTCACCGTGCGAGCGGGCCACCGGTACCTGATCTTTGTTTTCGGTGGCCCACCCGGCGTTTTACTCTCGCAGGTTCCTCTTGAGTCGATGCCCCGACAGCTTTCGCCGTCAGATCGTCGTCCTCACGCGGTGGCCTCACTTCAGGTGACCGGACTATTCCCCGGTCCGATCACCCGATGTCTCGGCTAGGGCGGCACCAGGCGCAGAAATTCGTGCCTGCGCCGCCCGAGACGTCGACGGCGGCTCGAGTCCGCATGGAAGGAATCCGCCCGGACTCGTTCCGCCGCTTCCTTCTGCGAGATGACTGCCTCGCAGAAGGCGGTGATCGCGTCCCAGTTCCTGACGCTCGACCATCGCTTTCACGAAAGCCAGCAGCGTCAGGTCGGCACCGATGACAGTGACGAGGTCACGGTGCTGCCGGTGCCAGCTCGTACATACCTCGAGCGTATGCTGCGCCGTGTTCTCGTCACTACCGCACTGTTGGCAGGACGGAGTCAACTCCCTCCTTACGACCGTGTGCAGGTACCTGCCGAAGCACTAGCCGGAAAGCCGGAAACACCTGCACCAGCCAGAAAGAGAGGACTTCGTGTAGCCACTGCATCCATTCTATCAGTACGGGCTGGAGGGCCTTAACGGTAATAACACCGTGTCTAGGCCTATCCAGCTGCGTAATCCAACGGGCAATGACGTCCTGGCGGTCATCCTCGCGCCAGGTGGCTATCTCGCTGTGTGATAGGGAGCCACACTCGTCGCGCATTAAAGAAACCCGCCGGTTGAGATCGGAGAGCATCTCCGCCTCCAGGTCCCACGGGAGTGTCCCGGCCAATGCACATGCCGCCTCGGTGACTTGAGCCGCCTCCATATTGGGAGGCGAATTGACTTACTGCACCACGCTGGTCAGACGTGTTGGTATGGGGTTTTATTTCGAGTTTTCCTTCTCTTGCAAATATGTTATATGACTTCTCTTAAATAGATGTTATATGCATATTTGATCCCTTGGTCGTCTTTTACGATCACCTACGGGTAAGATAAGGGGTGGTGAATTGTATTCCTACTCCGTCACCAGACGAAAAATTTACACGTGTACTCAATTTTATCATTTATATAGACTGAATGTCTGTCTTATCATATAAGCAATAATCATTCACATAACGGTTGTTTATCAGTGAATCAATTTATGAAGTGGTAGTATGAAGTTATTGCAAAACAAGTTTCTTCAATGATTTCTCCACATGAATTATGTACTTTATTTTCATAGTCTATTTAATATATTTTCTTTCCGTGTGGCGATGGAGTAAGAATACAATTCAGCACCCCACTATGTTACCCGTGGGTGATGGTTAAAGACGACTAAGGGATAAAATATGCATATAACATCTTTGTAAGAGAAGGAAAACTCGAAATAAAACCCTATACCAATACGGCTGACTAGCGTGGTATAGTAGGTCAATTTCCCTTCTAGAGTGGAGGACGGTCGATCCCAGTTGTGGGACATATATGAGCTGAGATGATGATGATGATTTAATGAATATATTTACAAAATTAAACTAAATCTTGTTATTTATATAAGCCCCATAACGTCACATATATTGACAAAAATTTGTTTGAAAATAATAATCTACAAACGGATCGGAACATGGCCGAATACTGACAAGATCAGGCAAGAAATTCAGCGGGTTTATATTTTTTAATCAAATTGCCTATACATTTTTATTTATATTTGAATTTCATAATAATAACAATAGTTTATTATAAATTTATCCATCCATCAGCCAGTAAACGTCCACTGTTGGGCAGGTCTCCCCACGAGAATGCCATTCAAAACGATCCTGTGCCACCTGCATCCAACGGTTTCATGCGAACTTCGTAATGTCATCAGTCCACCTAATGAGGAATCATCCTCCGCTGCATCGTCAGATACGTAGTCGCCACTCGAAAACTTTTCTTCTCCAACGGTTATCGGTTCGTCGAGCGAGGTGACCTGCCCATTGCCACTTCAACGTGCTAATTCTAATACAATTGTCAATTACAGATAGATTTATATGTATGGATTAAAAGTAAACATTTAAGATAATACATTTGAGATAAATACTTTTTTTAACATAAAATATTCATATCTACTTGTCTTCATCATCATCATTCTCCTACTCTTTTCCCAAGTACTTGGTATCGATACAACGTGTACTCTTCTTTCATAGTACATATTGTAAAAGTTATTGGGCAATAGTTTTATGACTGGCCGCCTGCCAGACGTCAACCCTCCTTGGGAATGTAATTGTTAACCTTTTTTTTGCGTTGGATTATGGATGTGTTGGCGCCCTGCCAAATCGGTCCGGAGCGACGGCCTGCAAGAACTCGCCTTTTTGCCCCGCGAGTGGGCCACTGGTACCCGACCGGTACTTCGGTGATGTAAATGTTGACCAAACGTCATCAGATGGAGTTGGCCTAGGTCGTTATAAGTCTCACTCGTCTTTTACGACATCTATGAGCAAAGTAAGGGTTGGTAGTATTCGTAGCCGCTACCACACAGTCTCTATGTATCAAATCTACTTGTTTTATTGAGTATAAAGTTATAAAAAATTCTAATGGTAAGGTAATATTGTTAATACTTTTCTATCTACAGTTGGGGGTTCCTACCATACTTTCGCAGAAAATCGAGGTCTGAGCAATGGTAATGTGCTGTTACGTTTCTTTAAGAGCCACGAGAAAGTCGAAAATCCAACTTTTTTGGTGGTAGGCAGCGGCCTAGTTATACCCCTGGTAATACAAAGGTCCATAAGCGATAGTAACCCTTTCCATCAAAATCTTCGTTATTCTACATACATACATACATACCATCACACCATATCCCTTGCAGGGTAGGCAGAGAGAACAGAGTGCCAAGGAACTCTATCCTTACATCACTCGCTTCCTCAACATTCATAATTCTCTTCATACACACTCGCCGGTTCCGGAGACTCTTGACTCCACCTTCCTTCAGTACGTGACCAATCTGGTCTAGGTATGTTAGTCTCAGTCTCCTCCGGTATCTTTACAAACAACAAAATCAGAAAGTACTATCACCAGTACAGCTTTCCAGGAGCGGGTTATTTTTCCTTTTACTAAAATACGTCTTTATTTATCCTTTTGGTAAAGAAGGGATAAACAGAGGTCATCATCATTATCATCATCTCAGCTCATATATATCCCACTATTGGGCTTAAGCCTCCTCCGTAATGGGAAGGTAATTGACCTACTATACCACGCTGGTAGACGTATTGGTTATAGGGTTTTGTTTTGAGGTTTCCTTCTCTCGCATAGATGTTATATGCGTTTTATATGCATTAGTCGTCTCGTACGATCACCCACGGGTAAGATAGGGGGTGGTGAATTGTATTCTTACTCCGTCACCACACGGGAAAACAGAGATGATTCATATATAAATTCCGTTACGTAATTTTGAGTCCTAAAATAATAAAGACTGCAAATATTACCGATTTTGATAGGTAACGTGACCTTTTCTTTATTTGTTCGACCTGGCAGATAACCCTTACGGGTATCTAACCCATGATGCAACAGTAATTAACATATAATATGGAATCATTTTTACACGTGATTGATTAACAAACATTCAAAAACTTTCACAAAATTTCATATTCATGATATGAACTTATTTGTGGTTCTACCACAATGTTTACAGTTCTCTGTCCACAGCCGCGGCCCGGTCTGTCCGACGTGGTACCACACTCTCGCAGAAGATCGGCTAATGGGAATGTGATATTGTACTTAGTTCAGTGAGCAAGAGAGCCGGCAGTTCAATTTTCTGGGTGGATTTGGGGTTTTCATTGGTAGGCAGCGGCTTAGTTCTACCATTGGTATTGCAATGGTCCATGGGCGGCAGTAAAACTTACCATCAGAAATGCAGCTTGCTCATTGGCCACAATCAGCAATAAAAAAAATATTAGTAGGAGTATCCTACTAATATTACGAATATGAAAGTTTGTGAAGGTGATTTTTTTTTAACTGCTGGCAACTAATAGTAATTGCCATTAGTAAAAAAAATCATTTTATACACTTTATTATTATGAGAGTACATCATCATTCTCTTACTCTTATCCCAATTACTTGAGGTCAATACAATATGTACTCTTCTTTCATAGTACATATTGTAAAAGTTATTGGTAATAGTTTTATGACCGGCCGCCTGCCAGCCTCCTTGGGAATGAAATCGGAAATGCTCGCCGGTTTGTATCGGCGGATGTTGGGGGTGCGAGCGGAGGGCGGTGTGGTCTCGTTGAGGGAGCACACCGCCTGGCGCGTCGACGCCCGCCGCGACATCATTGCCCGTTGGGCAGTCCGGCTGGAGAGGCCTCGGTTCGGTGTGCGGACCGTGGAGGCCTTCCGGCCGGTGCTGATGCAGTGGCTAAATCGGCGGCACGGGGTGCTCTCCTTCCGACTGGTCCAGGTTTTGACGGGGCATGGATGCTTCGCCAAATACCTGCACACGGTCGTAAGGAGGGAGAGTACACCGTCCTGCCACCACTGCGATTGCGACGAGGACACGGCGCAGCATACGCTCGAGGTTTGTGCCGCTTGGGCAGAGCAGCGTCGTGAACTCGTCGCGATCATCGGTGCTGACCTGACGCTGCCGACCATCGCCAGGGCGATGCTCGACAGCGTCAGGAACTGGGACGCGGTCGCATCCTTCTGCGAGGCAGTAGTCTCGCGGAAGGAGGCGGCGGAGCGCGTGCGCGAGGAGCGTCTCCTCGACGACGCGAGCCGCCGCCGACGACTGGGGCGGCGCAGGCGCGATTACCTGCGCCTGATGCCGCCCTAGCCGAGGCCGCGGGTGACTGGATCGGGGATTTAGTCCGTCACCCGCCGAGAGGCCGACCGCGTGAGGAAAGACCGACATCCTACCCGAGGGGGGGACGTCGGTCGAGGAGAGGGTACTCCTCAGGGGTATTCCGTCGGGCCAACCACTGACGTCAAGTCACTCTGCTCCGGTGGTTGGCCCAACGACGAAGGCGACGTCACGGGTGGGTTACGGGTGTGCATGCTTACGCCCCTCTGTCACCCCGGACGGAGTGGTGCGAGGAGTGTGCCGACCGTAACCCGCCCCCAAAAAAAAAAAAAAATGGGTTTGTTTGGGATGATTATTTGATTACGAGCGAAAAATGATTGCCATATCTGATTATTTGGTATGATTATTTGATTACAAGCAAAAATGATTGTCACACATGGGATCTTTTGAGATGATTATTTGATTACGAGCGAAAAATAATTGTCACACATGGGATCTTTTGGGTTGATTGTTTGATTACGAGCGAAGAATGATTGTCACATATCGGATTATTTGGTATGATTATTTGATTACGAGCAAAAATTATTGTCACACATGAGATCTTTTGAGATGATTATTTGATTACGAGCGAAAAATGATTGTCACACATGGGATTTTTTGGTATGATTAATTGATTACGAGCGAAAAATGATTGTCACACATGGGATATTTTGGGATGATTATTTGATTACGAGCGATAAATAGGATCCCATGTGTTACAATCATTTTTTGTTCGTAATCAAGTTTTTATAAATAATCCAGCATGTTAAATGCTAAATTTCAATAATTTGAGATTAGTTCTATCATCTGAAAGACACTTTGGCCCAACAGAGGGTCGTATTTGGGCAAAGAGAAGAAGAATATGAATTAAAGAGATTTAGCATTAAAAAATTTAATTATAATCACTTATTTTGCAAATGAAAAGTTACATTTTCTAAATAAAAAGTTAGAGTATTAAAGCGGAACATCAATAAACGCTTGCCAGTAGACGGCGTGTGGAATTTTCCCTGTAAATATGACAATGCGAGTCCCAATCTAGTTATTACAACTCACGTGGTATAATTGGTAAGACGGTTGGAACAGATTGCCAATAGACGTGGGCACATCCCACGTGTGGTAATTATTATTTTACTTGCAAAATAAGATTTTATAAATAGAAAAATTTATTTGTAGTATGGCAAATGACGCCAGTCAGGTCGGACGTGTGATGATGGCTACTATAGTCCCGTTCAACTTTTTACTTCGAAAATAAGACATGTATCTTAGTTCGAAGGTCATCACATTGAAGCTGATACTTACTAAACATGTTTTATACAGTTTAATTTAAAAATAATAACTTAAAAAATGACGAACCTGCCGAGTTTCTTACCAGCTCCCGTGATAAATTGTTAGATTTTATACAAAGTGTAAATAATATGTAAGTGCTTTTGTAGAGTTTAAAAAAAAAAAAAGAAACATCTGCATCGAGGTAGATAAGGATATAATCACACTTGCCAGAATAATTGGCAATTTTTGTTTTTTTTTTATTATTATATTTATGAGTTCCACGTAATAGTAAACGAATACCTATCCTTGTCTCATAATCATATTAGCTGATAAATCCTCACCCATCTAGAAATTGACCGCATCAAAATTAACTTGATCGTGTACCGAATAATTAATGTAATCAACATAAAATCGCGAACCAATCAAATGGCACGCTAATATGAATACAAAGAAGTATCGATCTTATTAGTATTAATATAAAACTCATTATCAATAGTTCATTGTAGCAGACATTCAAGCATTTTTATCACTTACACCTCTTCATTCGGTCAGCTCAAATGACACAGTTGTAACGTGTATACATAGTGCTGAATTATATTTTTTTTTTGTTATTAAAATTATGTTTTTTTTTTTGTAGTTAAAAATATTTTTTTTGAACGATTAAAATTATTTATTATAGTTAAAATTAAAGTGTAATGTTATGTCAAAATTAAGGATATCTCCTTTTGTGAAACAAGTGAGTTTTTAATATTTTTTATATTAGTTATAAATAAACCTTGTTATAATTTTTTCTATACATAGTTGACTGTAGGTCCTTTTTCTTGAATGAAATTATTACTTAGTAGCCTTTTCTTTATTTTTGTCATGCATATGTTTCAAGAGAAATGTCAAGGCGTAAATGCGAATCAATCTACCGTTTATTTTGCATTCACGTCTTGAAACAAACGTTAGGATAGGCTTGTATTTTAGAATATTTAATATGTCTAAATAATAAATGTTTGATATTAAGCGAGTATTGTACATATTAAAAAATATATATTTTTAAAATTTTTGTCACATTTGTATATGATTTTTATTTATGGGATAACCATTCTTCTGTGACCATGAATGCTAAAAATAGTTACGAACAACAGAAAAGCAATAATCAGATGAAAGTTGTATAAAATTCGTAAAGCTTTCATATATTTTTATAAATACTTTAAGGTGATTATATCTATACTAATAAATAGAGAGCCGGTTTTTTTTGGTTCGGTTATACTGCGAAAACTAATGAACGTGAATGTAAGGTGCAGCGTGTTTTGGAGAAGGTTTTATTATATCATATGTTAGTGATTACTTATCCTAAAAGGAGGGACGCGGGGGTTTTACTACTAGTAAATAATATATAAATTATATCATAAATATAAATAGATATATCTCAGTTTATGAAATAAGTCGTTTCTGTTTTTATTTTTTGTGGCTATTAAATTAAAATTAGAATTTATTTGAAGAGGAAAAAAAAATCTTATCTTATATACTTTTAGATCTAGACTGGTCTTCTTCTTTATAAACTTAAAATATTTTAATTTATTCTAAATGCAAAATGTGTTGTTTATTATTCATTTATATTATGAAAATTGAATGATGTGGTCTAAATTAGCTTTCGATAAAAATCAATCAGACGTATGTAACGTCCAAGACTGCACAGGTGCCATAGTGACTAAGGTGTACACTCTATTACTCCTACACTGCAAGGCTACGTTTCTCACGTAGGACAAAACTTTATACAATGCAGAAATCATCATCATCATCATTCTCCTACTCTTATCTCAATTACTTGGGGTCGATACAATATGTACTCTTCTTTCATAGTACATATTGTAAAAGTTATTGGCAATAGTTTTATGACCGACCGCCTGCCTGACGTCAACCCTCCTTGGGAATGTAATTGTTGAGCTAACGGCTTCAGATGGAGTTGGCCCAGGTCTTAGGCGTCTTTTACGACATCCACGAGCAAAGTAAGGGTTGGTAGTATTAGTAGCCGCTACCACACAGCTATACGATGCAGAAATCATTGTCCTAAATCAAGATGCAGTTTGTATCCTTCAAAGTCCACCACAATACAAGGATTAGTGCCTTAAATGCAGAGCGTTGGTTTTTTATTAAAATAGTAAGAATCAACGCGCTTTCATCGCAAAAACCCGAATTGACCTGATTCGTTTGCATTTCATTAATAAAAGAATTTTAATTAACAATGCTTAACAATATTTTAAACCTTGAACTATAACAAAATGGCAAATGCTATTACGTATACTAAGTAACTCAAACAGATTGACATTAAACAATGTCGCTATTTGTATAGTGTTAATAATTACATACGTACAAAATGTATTGACGGATTAGCGACGATGTAGCTACTCATATGTGACTTGTATTATTTCGTCACCAGAATCTTGAATAGGATATGTTTATATTATTTTCACAGGTGTTTTTTTTTTCTTTGCTTAATATCTCTCATTACACTTTATCAATATTAAATACTATTATATATTATTTTCCGTCTGGCGACGGAGTAAGAATACAATTCACCACCCCTATCTTACCCGTGGGTGATCGTAAAAGACGACTAAGGGATATAAAATGCATATAACATCTATGCAAGAGAAGGAAAACTTGAAACAAATCCCTATACCAACACGTGTGACCAGCGTGGTATAGTAGGTCAATTTCCCTCCGATTATGGAGGAGGCTCGAGCCCAACAGTGTTACATATATGAGCTGAGATGATAATGATGATGATGAAATACTATATTATGTCAATACAAAGTTAAACATATTTTTGACGTGATATTTTATGTCATATAAATCGATATGATGTCTTATAGATCGATGAACAGTGGCTGCACGTACAAAAAAGTGTTACGTTTCACCTGGGACGAGCGTGCAAGCGAGAGCGCGGAACAAACGATAAAGATGCACGATCGATAAGCGTTCTTACATTTTAAGAATTTAACATTTATAAGACGAAGTGAAAAATTAATGTGGTTTCCATTGTTTGTTTGGTCAATTCATAAAAGTATGCAATTTTTCTTCAATATTTTTTTTTAAAACTTTATCACGTAAAATTATAGTCCGTAAATCTACTTTACAAACAACTATCTGTTTTTTTTTAATATAAATAGCTTTATAAAGTAATCTGTTGATACATTCGCGCAAGAACGTATGTATAATGTATATTAAAGTGTGCCCAAATTTCTGCGTGGGTTTGCGATTGGTAGACAGCGGTCTAGCTGTACCCCGAGTATTGCAAAAAGTCAAGGTTACCATCTGGCGTTACTGGATTACAGTAATATACGTAATAAATCCTCTACTATTGCTATAGTCATCAACGCTGTGTGGTAGTGGCTATGAATACTACCAACCCTTACTTTGCTCGTGGATGTCATAAAAGACGACTAAGAGCCTTATAATGAATGACCTGGGCCAACTCTTTCTGATGCCATTTGGTCAACAATTACATTCTCAAGGAGGGTTGACGTCTGGCAGACGGCCGGTCATAAAACTATTGCCAATAACTTTTACAATATGTACTATGAAAGAAGAATACATATTGTATCGACCCCAAGTAATTGGGGTAAGAGTAGGAGAATGATGGTATTGCTATAGTCATTAGTCTATCAATTCTCAGAGTTGAACATAGAATTACTAGAGGTGATAATACCATAATGTCTGCGCTTGAGATGCATTTTTTTTTTAAATTTATTTTTTAATTTGTAAAGTGTCGGACTTTTGACGGGAATCTAAAACGTCATGTAGTGCTCATGTATTATATTCGATATCTTAGTGTTTTAACGTGTTATATTAAATAATGTTGATAGCATTTTATTTAATGTGATGTGACAGAAATGCTGAGATGTAGTGAATATCATATAAAAGTGCTTTACAACGTTTTCGTTTTCCATCAAAATTCCCACAAGATACCATTAACAGTGTGGCCATAGCACTGTTGATGGCGACAATTTGACTTACTGACGGACAATGACTAACCTGAAGAGACCAAGAACGTGAAGATAATTATAACTCGATACTGGCAACAATGGCTCATATAAGTAGCTGATTGCCAATATATAACAAGAAGTAGAAGCAGAAGAGCAACGTCTAAGTAGATTCATCTTAACAACTCTAAAGGAATCATTGATCAAAATTAATTGAGTGGCTGGATAATTAATATCTTAATTAATTGAACTTTTCTTAATACATTTTATTCACCTTGCAAAATAAGATGCCAGTCCGTCTATTCATATTTTAGAAATATTATTTGACTGCACAAATGGCGTAGTGGTTAAGATACCGGCCCTTCTTGCCAGTGTCTTGGGTTCGATTGCCACATAGAAAAATAATTTGTGCCATCCATAAATTGTTATTTTGAGTCTGGGTGTAATTTGTCTGCGTTACTTGTAT
Source organism: Lymantria monacha (assembly GCA_905163515.2). Classification (NCBI taxonomy): domain Eukaryota; kingdom Metazoa; phylum Arthropoda; class Insecta; order Lepidoptera; family Erebidae; genus Lymantria; species Lymantria monacha. Next base: position 2,105,246 of record LR991107.1, on the reverse strand, counting down.
GCTTATCCATGTGGTGATGGAGTAAGAATACAATTCACCACCTCCTGTCTTTTCCGTGGGTGATCGTAAAAGACGACTAAGAGATATAAAATGCATATAACATCTATGCAAGATATGAAAAACTTGAAATAAAACCCTATACCAATACGTCTGACCAGCGTGGTGTAGTAGATCCATTTCCCTCCCGTTAAGGAGGAGTCTCGAGCCAACAGTGGGACATATATGAGCTGAGATGATGATGATGATGAGTTGTATGCTTGTAAAGGCCCCCGCAAAGATTATTTCCTTAGTGCAGGGTGATCTTTCGTACCGGTGGCCCTCTCGCACGGCGAATAGAGGAGAGTTGCATGGTGGGGCTATGGGGTCACGCGCCGCCTTTTCCGTCGCCCCGGACCGATTTGACGGGGCGAGACCACGTCCATTGTCCACGGCAACAGAAAAAAAGTATGATCTTTCGTCTTTAATAAAATCTCAATGTAGTTATTCATTATATCCTGGGATTTAGCTGACAGCATTTACTATCGGTCAAGGTAAATAAACCTTTACAAGCATCCTCAATATCCATTTATATCTATTTTTATTCTAATTGCATATCGTAACCTTAGTTAGCCGTATTCTTAGTTAATAACTATGCAAGGAAGTAACTATTTTCTAGTTAAGATCTTCCTGTTTTGCGTAGTCTGATTAATCATTGCGAAATTTCATCATATCCTTTAAAAATATCGCGCTAATCTGTAGAATTTATGCAGTTCTTGTGTGTTTTTTTTTTGGCCATTTAAAATTGTTTTTCACCTTGACCTTATATCGAAGACTCAGAAATGTCATGCTCTGAATAAACTGCTTTAAAAAAAAGCATTTTAGTAGATTCCGTTGTAGGCTAAGTTACCAAGGTAACTTTGAAATATCTAATAACTTTGTACGTCATCAAGATATGTAAAGAAAGGTAGAAAAGATAGTATCTTACATACATTACACATTATACATTTTCTTTTATAAAGATACAAGAACTCTTCTAATTGGTTAACAAAATAAAACCAGTGCATTAATAATTTAAAAAAAAATCCTATTAACAAGACAACGTTGTAAAAGCGGTTAATTATTTTTTCCTGATATTTCTAACTAATATCATCAGCATGATTCTCCGTGTGGTAACAGAGTAAGAATAGGATTCACCAGCCATATCTTACTCGTGGATGATTCTAAGAGATGACTAAGGATATAAAACACATATAACATCTATGTAAGAGAAAGAGATCTCGAAACAAATCCCTATACCAACTCGTCCAACCAGCGTGGTATAATAGGTCAATGTCCCTCCTATTATCTCGAGCTCAACAGTGGGACATATATGAGCTGAGGTGAGGTGAATGAATCATCATCATCATCATCTTAATCTATAAATATTCCACTGTTCTTGCCTTCCTAACTCGACTTCCTCCGTAATGGGACGGAAAACCTATTTATACCACGCTGGTTAGGGATATAATATATAAAGCTATATTTCCAAGATTTCTTCTCTTTTAAAGAGGATATCATCATCATTTTGCTCTTATCCTAATTACTTATAGTCGAAGTAGGATAAATTACTCTTCCATCGTACATATTGCAAAAGTTATTGGCAATAGTTCTATGACCGGCCTGCCTGACTGACGTCAACCCTTTTTGGAAATTTAATTATTGATCAGACGGACTTGCTCAAATTAGTTTAAAGATCTCAGTCACCTTTTTAGCAACCATGAGCAATTTAAGTGTTGGTAACATTCGTAGCGGCTATCAGACAGCATTTTACAAAGATGTTATTGGCTGACCGATCGCATTCGTAACGACGATGTAAGAGAGCGAGTTGGTATGAAAGAGTATTGGTGTAAAGATGCTCCGATGGTTCGGACATGTGGAAAGAATGCCGAACGAACATCTGGTTAAGAAGATATACGATGCGAAAGTGGAAGGATGTAGGTACCGGGGGAGACCGAGACTCACCTACCTAGACCAGATTGGTCACGTACTGAAGGAAGGTGGAGTCACGAGTCTCCGAAACCGGCGAGCGTGTATGAAGAGAATTATGAATGTTGAAGAAGCGAGTGAAGTATGCAAGGATAGAGTTCTCTGGCAGTCTGTTCTCTCTGCCTACCCTGAAAGCGATATGGCGTGATGATATGTATGTATGTATGTGTATGTATGTATGTTATAGGTAAACTACATTCTTTAGTCGTCTTTTACGACACCCACGTGCGAGATAAAGATTAGTGATAGTGGCCTTGTATATTTTGAATTACACTCGCCCTACTATTCCAGTAGAGAATAGGCCATTCACTATTTCATATGCACATTTCAATTTCATTATTAGATATTCGATAAGGTTGTACAATCGTATTGTACCTATGTCGTTGATGTAATAGATTGCGTTTTGTGATTGGATTCCGCTTGAGGAATCTGATCTAGACATAATTTTTCACATTATATTTTAAGATTATATATTTTATAATATTGTGGTAGGAGTACGCTGTTGACAGTTCTCTGTTTGCAGCCGCGGGCTGGTCCGTCCGGGGCACGGAGCAAATACAAAGAGGAGCTGTTGTAATGAATATTTTCTATGAAACAATGCGTGTCATTTACAGGGGTGAGGGGGTCGCTGCTAATGGAGACAGCGAGACAAGTAATAGTACTTGTCTCACTCCCTCCTTTATGTCCATCTACCGGCTATTAGCACAACTACTAATTTCGTATATTGTATGCAGTTGAGCTATCTTGCATTAGATGTCAGTAAGTGTATGGTATAACAGGGACGTACTCAGAATTTACCTATATCAAGGAGTGCTAATTTTTTTTTATTTCAAAGATACAAACAAATCTTATTAGCTGTTTGCTCTATTCAAATACAAATGTTTATAATCAAATAATTCTGCATAGCGAATAGGTGTATGACTACTGTTTTTAACCGAAAATTTCTTTATAAGGCTTGTCAGCATTGTTCATAATGTTAATATTTTATGAAAAATCCATCTTTTCTGTCATGCTGATAAACTCAGAAGTTTAGAAACCTTTTTTTTTCTTCATATTTGTGTCCTTTTCATACGACCAAATAATACAATTATTTGTTTGGGTTTCTAACAAATTGTCGAATGAAAGTAGTTGGACTTTTAGTAAATATGTTAGTTACACGGTATTATTGCCTTCCTTTTTGTCTTTTCCATATAAAAAAAGAATCAAACCACACTATTAAAATAAGGCTTTATACAATTGATAATGCAACAATGGTGTCAATGACCAAGACATGTAAAAGAGTATTTCAAGCGAGCAGACCAGCCCCCCTTGGTAGCAACCGTTTGATTGACGCACGGGCCATTAAAACTTAGCCATGCCAAAGGTAACTTGAAGACCCGGTCTTCGACGCCACCACCTTTTTGAATATTTATGTGACGTGCTCAACCTCGTTAATCTTATCAAGAAATTGCATCGAGTGCAATTACATTATTAATAAATAAAGGAGAAAGGGTGACATTGGTTCCAATAATAAAAATGAAATACTCTTTTGTATCATATATTTTTTGAGCTATACCTAGTCTTGCCCTAAATACTGTAACAAAGAAAAACCTTTTTCTATTGCAAAAAATATTTATGACTTTTACAGCGTTAGTTTAATACATAAATATAAATTATAAAATAATTTAAAATATAAAAAGCTTGTTCGAAGTGGTTTCTATTGGCTGCAATACAATCCTTTAAATCTTCATTGTTAAAATGAGAAGAACAAATCTTTGTATATTTCGTAGGAGTCCAGTTTTTCTATTAATTTTTGAAATCCATTGCTTCTAGCATCGTCATTGGACGGTATTCTAAAACATACAAAATTTACAGTTTAATTATAATAGGTTCATTTAAAGTAGTGTAAAAAATATTTTTCTTTGATGAAAAATCCGAATGTTATAATTATATTCTAATTACGACTCTGGATTTTTGACACTTTTATAGTTCTTCATAGTTAACGACAGCTGGCGTATTGCTTACAAAATAATTATTAACTACATATAAAACTCATATTTTTGTTGAGGTAAAAGGCTTTGGGTATAAATTTTAATACTCATGGTTATTAGTTATTACAATAATCTTAATAGTTTGAACTGTATGTGCTTTTATTGTTCTAGGTCCTATTACGAAAAGTGGTGCCATCTAACGTTGAGTAAAATTATTTCTGAAAATGATACCGTCAAAAGAACTTTCTAGAAATTATTTTGATAAATTATGAATAAATATACTTACAAATGGAATGTGATTCTTTCCTTAGCATCTGTACGTTTATTGGAGTAGTATTTACATGATAAAACACAACACTTCATGGTTTTCTTCGTAATAACATAAAAATACACCAAAAATATAATTTTATGCACCGTACGAACACCGTCAGCGACGACAGAAGACTAATAGGCCACGCCTACTATTGATGTTAACGTGATGACGTCAGGGCCTACTTGAGAATCACAGTGCACAGTTACTTAGGCCGTCTCCTCTTTGTATTTGCTCCGTGGTCCGGGGTAGTACCACACTCTCGCAGAAGATCGACGTATGAGTAATGGTAATGTGCTTCGTTCGGTGAGCGAGAGAGCCGGCAGCCCAATTGGGTGGGTTTCGGGTTTATATTGGTAGGCAGCGGCCTAGCTGTACCTCTGGTATTGCAAAGGTCCATGGGCGGCAGTGACACTTACCATCAGGTGTGCTGCTTGCTCGTTGGCCACCACTAGCAATTAAAAAAAATAAGAATAATTTTTGCTGTGTGGTAGCGGCTACGAATACTACCAACCCTTACTTTGCTCGTGGATGTCGTAAAAGACGACTAAAAGCCTTACACACGACCTGGGCCAACTCCATCTGATACCGTTTGGTCAACAATTACATTCCCAAGTAGGGTTGACGTCTGGCAGGCGGCCGGTCATAAAACTATTGCCAATAACTTTTACAATATGTACTATGAAAGAAGAGTACATATTGTATCGACCTCAATCAATTGGGATAAGAGTAGGAGAATGATGATTTTAAGAATAATTATAAACTCGTTCGAATGACTGGTAACACTGGATCGTATATTTACTTAAACATGTGACGTAGAATTTTGTATAAAGACAAGTGATTTAAAAAAATATAAGTCCGCTGAGTTTCTTGCTGATTTTTTTAATGGCGGCCGCGTTCCGAACCGGTTGTTGATTATTGAATTAATTTAGATAAAACTTAAAAAAAAACAATATGTAATTGACCAATCGTCAAAAGTTTGGGTCAGGTTTGTAGAGTTTGATTTTGAGATTTCCTTTTTTTTTGCTAATGATATTATATGCATAGTATATAACCTTTTATTATACTGAAGGTCAAGGGAATGTCTCATAGGGAAATTGTATTCTTATTTCGTCAGCACAGGAAAAATCATGCACTCATGGCCGGCGAGTCCCACACACCCCCCCCGTCTGTCACTGGCGGGGGATGTGCGCAAAAGCATTTCCACAGCGTAAACAAAAAAAAAAAAAAAAAAAAAAAAAAAAAAGGGAAAATCATGCAGGGCTATACATTATTTTCCGTCGGGCCAACCACTGACGTCAAGTCACTCTGCTCCGGTGGTTGGCCCAACGACGAAGGCGACGTCACGGGTGGGTTACGGGTGTGCATGCTGACGCCCCTCTGTCACCCCGGACGGAGTGGTGCGAGGAGTGTGCCGACCGTAACCCGCCCCCAAAAAAAAAAAAAAAGGGCTATACATTATTTGTTTTTCTTACTTTAAAAGAATTTTTTTTTTAAGTGAAACTTCTCATGCGACTTCCAATAAGGTTGCTTTAAACGTTTAACGCAATGGCACTCAAACGCATGCGCGTAGTATACCTGTTACAGGCCAGCGCGAGCGTTAGCAACGAGTAGGGTCCGATATTCCAACGCAAGAGGGAGAGAGAAAGAAATATACACAAATGTAGAAAGTAGGAAAGAGAAAGAGAGTGAGTCGGTAGATCCCAAACATATGCGCGAGGTATTCTTGCTATGCAGCGAAGTAAACAGTGATCGTCGTGAAATTAGCTGAAATACGTACTTGTTGTTCTATTTTAATTTAAAATATTCATTATTTTTATAGGTTTAAGTTTTCACTTCTATCGGCAGTCCTCATGACTGCTTTTTTTAAAGATTTGCATTGCGGGGAACTTTACAAACATATAATTAAAGCAGACATATTCTACACAATTTGTGGCTCGCACAAAATGTTGTCCAGAATGAGAATCGAACCTACTATACTAACACAGTAGGTATATTTTAACCATTACGCCATCTATGTATTTTAAATTTAAATCTCAAATTCATACGATCTCTGAAACGTTGTATAACGCAATTATATTATTGGTTTTTACTGAATACAGGATTTGCGTAAACAAAACCCATGTATAGATAAGGAAAATATATTTTATTATACTCTTAACACTTATTTTAAATTATAGCAATAACTAAATATACATAGTTCTTTGTTACATATTATATCTGCGCACATCAATAAAAAAAAAACTACAAACCATTGTATGTTTAACTCACTTATGACGTCTATTCGTATATTTTCCGATGAAATAACCATTTGTGGAATATGTTTTTTTTTTACCATTGAATATAGCTGGTAAATATTTATAATGGCTGCTTTTTTTTAATGAAAACTACATAGGTTTCATTGTTGCTTGTGAGAATATATTTTCTTTTTCTTTTAAAAGACACCACTTTTTTTTTTCACCTTTTTTTTTGACCACGGATGTGGTCGCGCCCCGGCAAATCGGCCCGGGGTGACAAAAGAGGCGGCACGCAACCCCGTGGACCTACCCTGCAAACACCTCTCTTCGCCGTGCGAACGGGCCACCGGTACCCGATCTTTGACTTCGGTGGCCTAAAAGACACCACCTTGCACTAAGGAAATAATCCATGTACTGCGGGGGACTTTACAAACATATAATTAACGCAGACAAATTACACTCAGACTTAGATAAACACTTTGTGGATCGCACAAAGTATTGTCCTGCGTAGGAATCAAACCCATGGCACTGGCACTGAAGGTCGGTATCATAACCACTACGCCATTTGTGCAGTCAAAGCTTTAGTAGTTAACTTAGGATCGGATGCTGCTTATGCGATCTAGTCCAGCTATAACCTTTTTTATTGCTATGGTGGCAAAACGAACAAGTAACACACTTGATGGTAAGTGTTGCTGTCGCCTATGTACCAACCAATACTCACTTTATTTAGGCTGCCAGCTATCTCGCTCACCTAATGAACCGTCAGACATCGATTTTCTGACGGCCCGCGGCTTTAGACAGAAAACTATTAACAAACAATATGGTTCTACCATTATATCTTTCTGTATTTTATGTGGCGATTATTATATCTTGTCCGTTTTTTGGCTTCTCCACTCAAAGGTAAAACGGGACCCTATAACTAAGACTTCGCTGTCCATCCGTCCGTCCATAGGTCAGCAGGCCGTATTTCATGAACCGTGATACTTAGACAGTTGATTTTTTTAAAGCTGATGTATTTGTTACCGTTATATCAACAAATACTAAAAAAACAGTATAAAATAAACATTCAAGGCGGCTCCAGTATGGGCGGGCCACCGAAAACAAAGATCGGGTACCGGTGGCCCGCTCGCACGGCGAAGAGAGGTGTTTGCAGGGTGGGTACATGGGGTTGCGCGCCGCCTCTTCCGTCGCCCCGGGCCGATTTGCCGGGGCGCGACCACATCCATGGTCCCACCTTGCGAAAAGAAAAAAAAAAAAGGGGGGGCTCCAGTACAACAGATCTGTTTTTATTTGCCGTTTTGATAGATATTCCAACTCGTACTTGGCTGGTTTAATTCTTCTAATTAGCGCAACTTTAGAGAGGGATCTGGCACCCATAAGTTTAATCTTAGTTTGGCAGACAGAGCTTTAAATACATGAAAACATTAGAATTAAAATGGAAACTCAGTTTGTGTAAAATGATGTAATTTTTTTTTTTGTAAATAAAGTTGTTAAGTTGTAAATAAAGTTATTATTATTATATCATCATCATCATTACATATCATTCTCCGTGTGGTGATGGAGTAAGAATACAATGCACCACCCCCTATCTTATTCGTGGGTGATAGTACGACGCGACTAAGGGATATAACACGCATATAAAACATCTATGCGAGAGAAGGAAATCTCGAAACAAAACCCTATACTAACACGTCTGACCAGCATGGTATAGTAGGTCAATTACCCTCCCATTACGAAGGAGGCTCGAGCCCAACAGTGGAACATATATGAGCTGAGATGAATGATGAATTATTATCATAGTCTGAAGCTAATACTTAATAAACATATACAATTTTATTGAAAAGAAGGTAGTATGCTGTGGGCCGTGACCTTATGTTAAACAGTCTGCAAGTCACGTCTGGAGTAGTATATTATACAGACCTTGTAGCAACTCGAGAAAATTGCAGTGCGTTCAAGTATTTCTGCTATATTTATTACTGTAATCAATCTTAAGGCTCACCGCATAGTTCCCGTTAAAATCACCAGAATTCGTGGTGCCGTACTGCTGCGCTTATCTTAGCTGAACCCTCCTTTTATCATGAGCTGAGTAGTCAATATTACTTCTTACATTGCCTAGGAGAAAATGGGATCAATCTCTATCCTCCTCTTTAACTTTTAGTTAAGTTGCGTTTCCCAAGACAATTAAAACATATCCCAGGACTGAGGGTTAAACCTCGTTGTCATTTATGGAGAATATTCGGTTTTTGAATATTTTATTTGTGATAAATGTAAGATCATATATAAGTTTTATAACAAAACTATATTTTTAAATTTCTTTTTAGCAATAATTTGTAGTTATATCTAAATAAAAATTATTTTTTGAATCCAATACCTACCGAAGACCCGCCAACAACTCCCGAACGAACTCGAGCGCGTGTGACGTCATAATGTTAGTTTTCACCCATTGTAGCATAAGAAGATAATAAGTACAATGTTTCACTTGCTTTAACATTATGACATCACAAGTATGGTGACGAATCATGACGCGTTCACAGTCACGTGATATTTGTTCAAATGTTATCAATTTTTAATTGTTTATAATTAACTGAAAAAAAATATTAAATTTTTTCGCATTAAATATCAATATAATTAATAAAGTTTAAAAAAAAAAGAGAAATCTCATTTTTTACATACATACATATCATCACGCCATATCCCTTGCAGGGTAGGCAGAGAGAACAGAGTGCCAGAGAACTCTATCTTTGCATACTTCACTCGCTTCCTCAACATTCATAATTCTCTTCATACACGCTCGCCGGTTTCAGAGACTCTTGACTCTACCTTCCTTCAGTATATGACCGATCTGGTCTAGGTAGGTTAGTCTCGGTCTCCCCCGGTACCTACATCCTTCCACTTTCGCATTGTATATCTTCTTAACCAGACGTTCGTTCGGCATTCTTTCCACATGTCCGAAGCATCGAAGCATTCCCTTTCGCATCTTTATACCAATACTCTCTTTCATACCTACTCGCTCTCTTACGTCGTCGTTACAAATGCGGTCGGTCAGCCTAACTCTACAGATTTTCCGCAGAGATCGCATTTCGACCGCATTAATTTTACTTCCATACTCTTTTCTGCATACCCAACTCTCGCTTCCATACAGTAATGTTGGGACAAGCACTGCGTTATGTATTGCTACACGCGCCTTCTGACTGAGGTGGTGGCTGCCGAGAAGTTGCCCCAACGCTCCGTTCACTCTATTTCCCGCATTCACTCTTCGCTCTATATCAGTGGTGTACCTTCCATCTCGGCTAAATCCACATCCAAGATATACAAATTCATCCACTTGCTCTAGTACATCATTACCTATTCTTACTCTTACATCTGTTCTGGCTTCATCTCTTTCAAAGACCATTATTTTGGTTTTGCTCACATTCTTCTGTCATTGTGTCGACTAGGGTCTGCAGGTCAGTCGCTGACTGTGCCAGCAGGACTGTATCATCTGCATAAAGCAGAGCAGTGACCACTGAGTCGCTCATCTGGACTCCCACATTCATATCGTTTAATCTTTGGAGACATTTATCCAGATATATGATAAACAGCCTGGCCGACAGAACGCACCCCTGCTTAACGCCGATATTGATGTCAAACCAAGGCGACATTCCATCATCCAGCCGCACACAGGCTCTACAGCCCATGTAACTGGACTGCACAGCCTGTAGCAGTTTACCGTTAATACCATACTCCGGTAAAATGTCCCAAAGTTCCTTTCGTACAACCGTGTCAAATGCTCTCTCCAGATCCACAAAACTGCAGAAAACCCTCTGGCCTAGAGCCAGATACTTCTCCACAATGTTGCGCAGAGAGAACACTTGATCCATGCATCCCCTTCCACTCCTGAAAACTCCTTGTGTCTCACACAGTAAACCATCGGACACCATCCTCATTCTCCTTTCAATAATTTTACCATACACTTTTGCTGCCAAACTGGTCAAGCTTATGGCTCTGTAATTTGTGCAGTCATAACGTGAACCCTTGTTTTTAAACAAAGGCACGATGACTGCGGTATTCCAGTCCCCGGGAACCATTCCCGAGCTCCAACATAAATTGAGGAGCAACAGGAACGCTTCCCAGACACAGGAACCACCAAACTTAATCATCTCGGCAGACACCATATCAATTCCCGCTGCCTTACCATTTTTCAAACTTCTTATCGCCCATTCAACTTCATCCATACTGATGCCATCGGAGGACGCCGTTATCGGATGTTGATCTACTAAACCACATGCGACATCGTACCGACCGTAGCATCCACATACATATCGCCAAAATATTCACTCCATCGGCTTAACACGTCTTATGTTTGTGTAAGAATGTCTCCACTTTTAGACCTTATTTTATTCGTTCTGAAGGTTGACCAACCACCCCGAGACTTCTTCACCTCCCTCCAAAAGAGTGTGGTGTTACCCTCGAAGTTTTTAGTCAGCCTATCTTCTGCACTCATACTTGCTCTATCACGTATCTCTTTCTCTAAGACCTTGGTGTCATTCTTACATTGCCGATATATTTCTTTCTTCTGTTCAGTCATACTGTCGTTCAGATTCAAAGAAGAGACATAGTCCAGCCACGCTATCTTTTTTTGCTCTACGGAAGCTGCCACTTCCGCATCCCAACATGCATCACCATTTGTTTTTCTATGCTTCTTTGAACTTCCACATACTTCTTTCGCTGTATCTACCATACTCTCTTTCAATACTCTCCAGCATTCTTCAATGTCCGATTGCGGCTGGCTTGCCATCGTCAGCCATTCTCGGACAACCTCTGCATACTTTTCTCTTATACACTCTTCTTGCAACCTTTCAACCTTTATTCTTTCAAGCCCTCCGAAGTGGACACGCTCTCGCCAGTGCCTCCACTTTCTGAACAGACCACTAAATCTCACAATAACGTGATAGTGGTCCGTATCGACTGTGGGGCCCCTGTAGGCTCTTGCGTCCAATATTTTGCTTCAGAGGCGACTGTCTACCAAAATTAAATCTATTATACTTTTCTGTTCATTCCTTCTCCATGTATACATACGGATGTCCTTATGTTGGAAAAATGTGTTTGACACAATAAGGTTTCTCTCCATGCATACATCCGCTATGAGCCTACCTGCGTCGTTCTTTCTCTTATCACCAAATGGACCAAGTACGTCCTCATAGTCGCGACGCTTGGTCCCCACCCATCCGTTCAAATCTCCGCATACAATCACGCATTCACTGGTTTCTGCCATATCCAGAACTTCCCTAACATTATCCCAAAACTTCTCTAGGTCTGATACCACCGAGGATCCTACGGGAGCATATGCTACAACCATGAATACCTTGGTGACACCTAGTTTTATACGGACCCAAAGAAGTCTGGGATCATACATTCCGTAATCCTTCACACCTGAGGCCAAGTGAGAGGACAACAGCACTCCTACCCCCATGCTGGCTCGATCGCTCTGTGGTACACCAGACCACAGAGCCATCCCGCCACCAGGAAGATCGCAGGCGTCGCTGCCCCTTCGCTTGGTCTCTGTCACATAGAGCACGTCTAACTGTTTGTCCGCCATGACGGATATCAGCTCGTGCACCTTACCTTCCACACAACTTCTTACATTCCACGTGCCCACCCGGCACTCTGCTCTCCTAGACTCGCCTGACTGGGCAAGGCGTGATGGGTGGCGGCCCCCATCGCCGCAACTGCCGAATTTCGTACCGACGGGGGCGGGTCGGTACGCATCGCCTCCGGGGGACGCCCTAACCCACACTGCGGTACGCATATCGAGCCGGATTAGCAGTCTAATTAGACTGGCAGCGGACGCAACGAGCACGCTCTGGACTATGCCCCCCCATTTTTTCAAATTCCGAATTATGGATCCTGGCTTATAGGAGTTACATTGGTGAGAATGTGTTGTGGGGTTAATCCCAATAAAAAATGGCGTATTATGGTGGCTAGGACTACCCACCCTCTGGGAACTACAAACCCTATACTCATGTGTGTTGTAAAAGACGACTTAAAGCTTTACATCCACCTGAGCCAATTCCATGCAATGCTGTCTGGTCCACAGGTAACATCCCAAAAAGGATTGTTGTCAGGCAGGCAATCGGTTCGGAAACTATTGCCAAAACATTTTCAATACGTATGACAGATAAAGAGATTATTGTGTTAGTTATTAAAAATAAAATGATCGACAAACCCGCTGAGTCAATTTGCCGGATTTTCCCATTGGCGGTGGTGTTCCGATCTATTGGTAGTTTATTACTAATATTTAAATGATTATAGTAACATCTTAAAAGTTTAATTAAATAAAATCATTTCATCATCATTACAGCTCATATATGTCCCACTGTTGGGCTCGAGCCTCCTCCATAATGCGAGGGAAATTGACCTACCAGGCTGGTCAGACGTGTTGGTATAGGGTTTTGTTTCGAGTTTTCTATCTCTTGCATAGATATTATGTTTTATATCTCTTAGTCGTCTCTTACGATCACCCACGGGTAAGATATAGGGTGGTGAATAGTATTCTTACTCCGTCACCACACAGATAGAATCAAAGATAGGAAATCAAATCATTTATAATGCATAAACTCCATAAGGACACTTACTGATCCCCCCACACATTCCCACCACTATAACTTCTGTAAGCCAGGATTCACAATGGTCTCCGTATAAGACACCGAGGTTTGACCCTCGGGAAGTCCCGGGAAAGGCTTTTAATTGTCTTGGGACCCGCAACAAATTTAATTAGAAAAGAAAAAACAGGAGGAGTTGGAAAAATTTCACTTCCCTCCTATGAAAAGCGGGAAATTTGAAGCAAAAATTGGCTAAGAAGCCAATAGATAAGAGGATGTACTGGTATTGAGAAGCGCAGCAGTAGAGCATCACTGATATGGCATAATGACATACATATTACATATTGTCATTTTTACAGTATTTTTTAAATCAATTCCAATTAATCTACCACCGGATCGGCAAGCAGCCGCTAACTGAGAAGAACCGGAAAGAATCTCAGTGGGCTCGTCATTTTTTAAATTACATATTTTAATCAAAATAAATTTTGTCTAGGGTAAAAAAATATCATTGCTGAATCCATCCCCATTCATTCCATCCATTCCCACTCATCGCTGTTTATTCCAATCATCACATCTAAGCCGCTTGTCATTTATCTCATCGATCACCATCAGTCTCCCCCATCCATCACCACTCATACATTCACCACTATCCGTCACCACTCATACCATCCATCACCATCTTTTGGATTGTGGATACATTTCCGTTCATACTACATACCTGGCATCACTTATGAAGATGAGAACCTTCACTCAGCCCCTGCCTTATATTACTCGTCAACACTTCTGAGGATGAGGAGTGGGGCATCGTCACCACCGACACCAAATAATTGGCCAAGGTAGGATATGGATATTCCGAGAAAGAAAGAGAAATGTTAAAATGACAGTATGTAAAGGCTCTAATAGAACTAAAATAGTTTGTCAAATCCAAAAGTGCACGTCTCATATTTTTTTATTATTTATCGTTTCCTATTTCTCAAATTAAATGGCTTACTTGCCTTAAATGAAAAAGAAAAAAAATACTTTTGAAATTTCGTGCCATTCTCAACGTAGCAGAAAACTAGATTGCAAGCATTGTAAATGAACCCAATTTACATAAGGTATACATACACTAAAGACTGAGCAGTTTAGTTCTTTATTAATTGCAATTAAACGACAAAAAATTACCAAACTGTTTTCAAAAGAAAACTGCGTGTCGCAATTATGTAGCTTTTAAAAAAAATAATACTTCGATACATTAATTTTTACGATCGTGAGAGTGCCAGATCCATAAAGCAGACATCCAGACGTCCTCGAATATTTTTTAATCAACTTTTTCTTACTTTAAACAATTTAATTGCTTTTTTAAAATTTCAAATACATTTAAACGAATGATTTTTTTAACAAATATATGATAATATTAACCTATAAGTGCAGTGTGGTAAAAAATACAGTCATTTTTAGTGTTGAATAGACCTTGATTTTTATATATCGAGAGTAGAGCATTATCTCAACGCTTCGCTTATGAGGCGTGCAATTATTTGATTTGATTATCTCAAAAATGTTTAAATGCAACGTAATAATTATTGACAATAATGAACTTCAGCCATTTTCCTTGTACAACGCAGCGCAAATGTTTCACAATTGTCACCTTGACTTGTTAAATCGATGGTGTCGTAACCATGCCTTAAATGGATACGGAATCGTGAATTGACATTTTGCAATACGAATTGACATGCTATGTTTAGTGCTGTTTAACGAGGCCTCATTCAGGGCCATTGTTTTATCGTACACTATAAGGTGAATCAGAGTTATGTGGAAATTTCAACTACATAATACCTGTATATAATTTTCAGCGTAACATTTTTTATAAAATGTAACTGCATAGATGGTTGGGTTTGGTTGCAATACCGACAGTCCATATCAAATTGGATTTCATGCAAGACAATACTTTCCTAGACCCACGAATTGTTGTACCGAGTTTATTTTGAAATTTGTGTCCGCTAATTTTAGTTTAGTCCCTCACAATACAAGTATTAGTTCCTTTGTATAGAAGAGAAATTAAAAAAAAATCATTTATGAAGCGAAAAAGACAACACCACAATCGCTACATAACGCATATATTTTTTTTATTAAAGACACCAACCCTGCTTTAAGGACATAATCCTTGTACTGAAAGGGACACAAAACGCACAAAGTTTCATAGGTGATCACGATCACGTAGGACAATAAAGTAAATAGTCAAAAAAAAAGACAAATAGTTCTGCCTGATCGAACCCAAGGCACTGTCACGGAAGGTCGTTATCTTAACCACTACGCCATATATGCAGTCGGCATACATTAGAAATATACTTCAATTAAATTTTATTGGGGCAGCTACATACTTGTATTTAGTAATTAACTTTCGGTCCACGTTTTCGTCTTATCGTCTTGTACGTTTTATCGGGTATACGATATTGATTCCTACTAACTCTAACAAAATAAGAAATCTTTCCACCACCCTCTCTTAACCGTAGATACCATAAAAAAAGACCAAGGATTATAATATACAGATAATATCTATATAAGAGAAAGAAAACTGGAAACAAAATTTACCAATACATTTGACCAGTGAGTATATGGTACGTCAATTTCCCATTTTGGAGGAGATATGCGCCTTTTTCTAGGTAGGCCATGGCCTGGCAATACTCCACCCACCCCAACCAAGGCGACGGAAAAGCGGCGTGTGGCCCCATAATCCACCTTGTTACCTTGCCATCGGCCCGGACATTACGAGCCGAGCCGGGTTTTTTTGGCAAATTGGACGATTTGATATTAAATACAATATCATACTGTTTTAATGTGTTATCTTAAATAATTTTAATGGCATTTTGTGTAATAAAATGCCTTCCATGTGGTGACGGAGTAAGAATACTATTCACCACCCCATATCTTACCCGTGGGTGATCGTAAGAGACGAGTAAGGGATATAAAACGCATATAACATCTATGCGAGAGAAGGAAAACTCGAAACAAAACCCTATACCAACACGTCTGACCAGCGCGGTATAGTAGGTTAATTTCCCTCCCATTACGGAGTAGGCTTGAGCCCAACAGTGGGACATTTATGGGCTGTGATGATGATGATGATGATGTAATGTAAAGCACAAAAAGTGCTGGGATGTAATGAGTACAATATAACAGTGCTTTATATATCTTTGCTAGAAAATTCCCTGGAAAATACCATTAACAGTGTAACCATAGTGCTATTGAAAGTGATGATTTGACTTACTGATGGACAATGGCTTAAAATGGCGTGATAATTTATAAATAAAGGCTTGTCATATAAAAACACGATACTGGCAACAATGGGCTTCGTATTAGCAGCTGATTTTCTAAGGTTTTTTTTTTTTATTTTACCTTAAAGAAGACATTGACAGCTGTACTGTCCATCATCTATTGTTGAGTTGCCATTACGTTGACAAGTGCTTTGAATATTTTCATGTTATTTTATTTATACTAAATTCTATTAGATCATCTCATTCTCCTACTCTTATCCCAATTGCTTGGGGTTGATACAATATGTACTCTTCTTTTATAGCACATATTGTAAAAGTTATTGGCAATAGTTTTATAACCGACCGCCTGCCTGACGTTAACCCTCCTTGGGAATGTAATTCTTAACCAAACGGCATCAGTTGGAAATGGCCGAGGTCATTATAAGGCTCTTAGTCGTCTTTTACGACATCCACGAGGAAAGTAAGGGTTGGTAGTGTTGGGGTTGGTTGTGCACAGTCGCAGTCGAGGTTAGAATGTCAATAGACGATCTCTCCGGCATCCCGTAAAAGCGCGGAAGGGACCGCTGTGGTTTTAGTGGGTATTTCGGTCGAACCAGCTGACCGGGAAGTCCCACACACCTTCCTAAATGCATTTCCACAGCGTGAGCAAAAAAAAAAGTATTCACAGCCGCTACCACACAGCAATATATATACTAAATTCTGTTAGATATATAATAATTATTTAATTTAGATAAACTACTTTAATCTTTTTACATAATGATTTTTAATATTTACACGAGTATTATACATTTGAAATAAAACTACTTTTACGGATTCTATACCGTTTGTACTTGATTTTGAATTTCCCGACATTTCGAACAATTTACAGTAATCATGATCACTCATATGATCACATCATACTGGTAATACCAATGACATATTGGACGTAAGACACCTCAGTCCTCCCGTGACCATGATCACTGTAAAGTATTCGAAACGTCGGGAAATTCAAAATCAAATACAAACGCGACAGAATCCGTAAAAGTAGTTTTATTTCAAATCTTTCCACATCATCATCATCACAGCCCATAAATGTCCCACTTTTGGGCTCGGGCCTCCTTCGTAATGGGAGGGAAATTAACCTACTGGCCACCACCACGCTGGTCAGACGTGTTGGTATAGAGTTTTGTTTCGAGTTTTCCTTCTCTTGCATAGATGTTATATGCGTTTTATATCCCTTAGTCGTCTCGTACGATCACCCACGGGTAAGATATGGGGTGGTGAATAGTATTCTACTCCGTCACCACACGGAAACTTTCTACATACTGATAACAAAATATTTAAAAAAAATATGGCACGTGAAACGGGCAGACATGGCCAGTAATAAATACAATACATATGTAACTATTACTTAAGCTTGATATGTTATCATTCTCCTGCTCTTATCCCAATTGCATATAGCCGACGCAATGTGTATTTGCAAAAGTTATTGGCAATAGTTATGACTGATCACCTGTTTGACGTTAAGGCTCCTTGGAAATGTAATTTTTGACGGCTTCAGGTGGAGTTGGCTCAGGTCGATATAAAGCTCTTAGTCGACTTTTACGACATTCACGAGCAAAGTAAGAGTTGGTAGTATTCATAGCCGCCAACATACAGCACTTGGGCGTGATATGTATGATTAGATGATTACATAATATACTCTTAGTGACACCGAACAACACTTTGTGGATCGCGCAAAGTATTGTCATGCTTTGGAATCGAACTCACAACATTGGCACGGTAGGTCGGTATCTTAACCACTAAGCCATCTGTGCAGTTACCATATATCTGTATAATAATATTTGAAGCAGAAAATTTATAATCATTTTTACAGAAATTATACGGTTGGACAATTATGAAAATGTAGTTAAAGTTATATTAAGAAGTGCGTAAAACAAAAATTTTGAGATAAAAACAGATGGTTGTCTGTAAAGTTTGTTTACAAATAATATTACGTTTTAACATCATAAGAAGACATTGATGAAAAATTGTATAATTTAAGAATTGAATATACATAAACAATTCTCCGTTTGGTGACGGAGTAAGAATACAATTCGATCACCACTCCCTATCTTACCCGTGGGTGATCGTAAGAGACGACTAAGGGATATAATACTAATTACGAGAAGAATACGAGAGAAGGAATACTCGAAACAAAACCCTATACCAACACGTCTGACCAGCGCCGTACAGTAGGTTAATTTCCCTCCCATTATGGAAGAGATCCGAACCCAACAGTGGGATATATATGGGCTGTGATAATGATGATGAAACAATGAAACCACATTATTTTTTCACTTCATTTTACAAATGTTAAGCTCTTTAAAATACAAAAACACTTATGCCAATCGTGCCTCTCTGTCATTTGCACGTCTCAGGTGGAACGTGATACTTTTTACGTGCGTGCATGTCAAAAAGTAATAAATAATGCATCAAGAAAACTATAAATTAATAATAAATACATTAGACACAGTAGCGTGCGATTGACATACACATATACGCGAATATCATTACTAATATTCTAAATGCGAAAGTAACTCTATCTGTCTGTCTGTCTGTCTATCGCTCTTTCACGCCAAAACTACTGAACCGATCTAAATGAAATTTGGTACACAGATAGTCTAGAGCCTGATAAAGGATATAGGCTACTTTTTAATGCAAAAAAAGTTGTAAAAGGGGATGAAAAGTTGTAAACAAGTACCGTCATTTTTAAAGCCCTTATTTTTAGACTATTGATTAGATATAAATAAATATGACATTAAAATTTTGTAAAAAATTTACCCTTAGAGGTAAAATAAAAATATGGGATGAAAAACTTTAGGAAAGTAACCTTTTACGCGGGCGAAGCCGCGGGCAGAATCTAGTATTATATACTATTTTGTTTCTAACCAAAGTCTGTGATCACACTATATGTCAAACAAAATCATATTTATAACAAGGTCATAGTTTGTTTATGCTATAATATCTTGTAATAGTTATTTGGGCGTTTTAGATTTTTATGTAAACATCTTTATTATTTCTTACTGTTAAAGGTGGTAGCACACCTGACGGTATGTGTTACTGCCGCCAATTTATATTACTAGGCGTACAGATAGGCCGCTAATCAGTGAAAACCCCAAACCTACCCAGAAAGTTGGGCTCCCGGCTCTCTCACTCACCGAACGAAGCGCAACAACACATTGCCATTACTCAGACGTCGATTTTCTGCTCTGTGTGGTACTACCCCAGACGGACCGGCCTGCAGCTGTAGACAAAAAATTATCAATAATATGGTCCGCTATTAAAAATATCTTGAAAATTTGATTGGTTTTGCATATTTCTGCAATGTGTTCATATTACAGAGTAATTAATTAATGATCCGAAAGGAATGCTCCGATGGTTCGGACATGTGGAAAGAATGCCGAACGAACGTCTGGTTAAGAAGATATACAATGCGAAAGTGGAAGGATATAGGTACCGGGAGAGACCGAGACTAACCTACCTAGACCAGATCGGTCATGTACTGAAGGAAAGTGGAGTCAAGAGTCTCCGAAACCGGCGAGCGCGTATGAAGAGAATTATGAATGTTGAGGAAGCGAGTGAAGAATGCAAGGATAGAGTTCTCTGGCACTCTGTTCTCTCTGCCTACCCTGCAAGGGATATGGCGTGATGATATGTATGTATGTAATTAATTAATTATTTAGTGTAGCTATCTTCCAGGACTTATTAATTCTTTTCTAACGTAATGCTGTTAACATTAAGTTATAAAAGGTTTGCCAAAAATAAAATATATACATATATTTGTGTTTTATAAAGAAGTTCTTTTTTATATTATACGTATTAATAAATAATCTGCTGTGTGGTAGCGGCTACGAATACTACCAACCCTTACTTTGCTCGTGGAGGTCGTAAAAGACGACTAAGAGCCTTATAATGACCTGAGTTAACTCCGTCTGGTCTCAATGTCAATACAAGAACCTCTAAATGTTTTACAATATAAAATGTTATGTTTATATGCTTGAAAAAATAAAAACAATGAAATATTACTGGCATTTTATAATATCATGATAATCATCATCATTTTTCTACTCTTATCTCAATTACTTGGGGTCGATACAATATGTACTCTTCTTTCATAGTACATATTGTAAAAGTTATTGCCAATAGTTTTATGACCGGACGCCTACCAGACGTCAATCCTCCTTGGGAATGTAATTGTTGACCAAACGGCATCAAATGGAGTTGGCCCAGGTCATTATAAGGCTCTTAGTCGTCTTTTACGACACCCCGAGCAAAGTAAGGGTTGGTAGTATTCGAAGCCGCTACCACACAGCATATTATAGTATTATGATAATGTTACGTAATAATTTATACATATTAGCAAACCCAGCCCGTTGGTTTGTTTGTAAGGTCGACATATAGCAGCGCCGCCTGGTGGCGAGTTACATCAATGTGGATAGCATGTAAACCTTCTCCGTGGAAAAAATACATATACATACCAATTTTCATAATGATCGGTCAATGAATTCTTCAGTAAGTGCGTATGTGTCCGAAGTGCTCCTAAACAGCTGGATGGACTTGATGAACTTCCTTGAAAGTCTTCAGTTGGATTCAAAAAGATTTAGATTAATAATTATCTCCGGTAGATAACGCTGCAATCGATTTTATTTTAATTTTATTTGTATTTGTACAGTAGTATCTATTACGTCGGCTATATTGGTATTACATACATACATACTTCACACGCCTGTTACCCAGAGGGGTAGGCAGAGACTACGGATTGCCATAAACCACGATGCTGGCATACTTCCATCGCTTCGTTCACTCATAATAGCATGCATACTCTACGACTACGCATACTCTTATGATATTTATAACCAGATCTTCTTAAATATACATACATATCATCACGCCATATCCCTTGCAGGGTAGGCAGAGAGAACAGAGTGCCAGAGAACTCTATCTTTGCATACTTCACTCGCTTCCTCAACATTCATAATTCTCTTCATACACGCTCGTCGGTATTGGAGACTCTTGACTCCACCTTCCTTCAGTACATGACCGATCTGGTCTAGGTAGGTAAGTCTCGGTCTCCCTCGGTACCTACATCCTTCCACTTTCGCATTGTATATCTTCTTAACCAGACGTTCGTTCGGCATTCTTTCCACATGTCCGAACCATCGGAGCATTCCCTTTCGCATCTTTACACCAATACTCTCTTTCATACCTACTCGCTCTCTTACGTCGTCGTTACGAATGCGGTCGGTCACCCTAAATTCTTATTCTAAATTCTTAAATATTATATGCTAAATTTTATGATATGCAATAGGTGTTTCCTTATATTGGAACATACATCATCATTCACCTGTTCTTCTTCCAATTACTTGTGATAGACGCCATATGTACTCGTACATATTGCAAAAGTTTTTAGCAATAATTTTATGAACGGCCGCTTGCCTGACGTCAACGCTTGGGAATGTAATTGTAGACCTAACTCTGAGCTGTCCTAAAACAATCAATTTTCGACCCGTATTGTCTTTTTTTGCCTGTATTATTTCACTTCGTCCAGAGTACATTATGTAATCAGAAATATTACTTACAATAAAAAACACAAAGCAGTCATAAGGAGCTTTGACAGTAGTGAAAACTTAAACTTATGAAAATGATGAATGTAATTGTAGACCAAACTGGCATCAAGTGGAGTTGGCCCAGGTCGTTATAAGGCTCTTAGTCGTCTTTTACGACATCCACGAGTAAATTAAGAGTCGGTAGTGTTCGTAATCACTACCACATATCACTATACTAGAACTTAATTCAAAATAAAGAAATCTTTAAAAACAATATTTTTGCGTCATTAAAAATATATATATAGATATATATTTTTTGCAACATCTGTTATTTTTTATATCATCAATCTACGTTTTTTTAACCTCGTTACAATTATAGATTGGAATAACATTGATAAAGAAGTTATTGAGGCTATTTAAGATAAAAAAAGATTCTTTGAAATCTTTCTAAAAACTTCCGTCATACAAATATATTTTTCAGACTGTACTACGACACTGTCTTTTTAAACGAAACATTTTATTAAAGAGCTTCGAAATTCTCTTTACAACTATGTATG
Source organism: Lymantria monacha (assembly GCA_905163515.2). Classification (NCBI taxonomy): domain Eukaryota; kingdom Metazoa; phylum Arthropoda; class Insecta; order Lepidoptera; family Erebidae; genus Lymantria; species Lymantria monacha. The sequence goes on along the minus strand of LR991107.1, from coordinate 2,082,766 downwards.
ATGAAAAATGAAAAGGAAAAACAGCGTAAGTGACGGCTGTAGCGTCGTAAACTTACGCGTTTTTGTTATATCACCTCTTTGTAGTCTATAAGCGTCGTGAACTTACGCGTTTTATTATATCGCCTTTTTGTCTAATAAATAAATGAATTTGAATTTGATTTTGCTTCAATAATGTGTTATCTTCAAAAATGAAATTTTAGAGGAATCTTTTTCAATTTTTAAAAAATAATTGTGTCGCAAAGAATATTTTTTTACAGTAAAACTGATTTTAATCGTATTGTATATAATATCATAGATGATTGAATCATAGAATAATAAAATAATTAAAATCATAAATTTATATCTCAATTATTTTTTTGGATACTTGAAAAATACTCTCCTTTAAAAGTTCATTTTTCAGTATAACACATTATTGAAGCCAAGAGCTGAATTATATGCAAATAGGACGTCATTAGATATAGTAGTCGTGAGGCCCTTTTTCTCGCGAATTTGAGAACCATCATATACACTCTTCTCACTGATAAATTATATGCAAATAAATTAATGATAAATATAACTCTATGTTAAACAAAAGTAATTGAAATGTTTACTAAATTATGTAAAATGTGTAATATAAAAGTATTAAAATTTTTAAATTACTAAAATTTTGCATTAATTTAAAATGCTTAATTATTTATAAAAATTGATTAGGAGCGAAAAATTAATATCACACTTGGGACGCGAACCCACACCTAATGGAAATCCGTTCCAATCGTGCTACCACTTACACCAGCGTGAGCTGTCGTATGAACATTCAATTTGCTGCTCGTATTATATTTTCGTCTTTAAAGGAGACGTGTACCAACTACCCGACAATATTTACACATTACAAAAGTATCGAATTTGTTTACAAGCGAATAATGATTGTTACTCGTAGATTTCAACCTACACCTATTGGAAATCCGTCCCAATCGTTCTACTATTGTGTAATACTATTGTAAGTGTGAGCTAAAACAATCAATTTTCGACTCGTATTGTCTTTTTTGTCTGTATTATTTCACTTCGTCCGGGGTACGTTATGTAATCAGAAATATCACTTACAATAAAAAAACACAAAGCAGTCATGAGGACTGCCGACAGTACTGAAAACCTAAACCTATGATTATAATGAATATTATACATTAAAATAGAACAACAAGTACGTATTTCAGCTAGCAAGCATACCACGCGCATGTGCTTGGGATTTACAGACTCACTCTCTTTCTCTCTCCCTCTTGCGTTGGAATATGGACGCTACTCGTTGCTAAAGGTCATGCTGGCCTGCAGGTATACTACGCACATGCTCGCGCTAACAGGTATATTACGCGCATGCCTTCGAGTGCCATTGCGTTAAACGTTTAACGCAACCTTGTTGTAAGTCGCATTAGAAGTTCATCATTTCAATTAGCTCAAATACAATTTTTAACGTCAATTAAATATCAAATGTGTATTCTGTATTCAGTCTCACTCTATTATGTTTTTAAAATTCTTTCTTATTATATTTTTTATAATAAAAGAAATATAAAAACTTGTAAATGTTTTATAATAAAAAAAAAGATATACAATGCGAAAGTGGAAGGATGTAGGTACTGGGGGAGACCGAGACTAACCTACCTAGACCAGATTGGTCACGTACTGAAGGAAGGTGGAGTCATGAGTCTCCGAAACCGGCGAGCGTGTATGAAGAGAATTATGAATTTTGAGAAAGCGAGTGAAGTATGCAAGGATAGAGTTCTCTGGCGCTCTATTCTCTCTGCCTACCCTGTAAGGGATATGGCGTGATGATATGTATGTATGTAAAAACTTGTTGACGAACAAAGAATGATTGTCACATATGGGACTCGAACTCTTACCTATTGCAATCGTTCCAATCGTGCTACCATTGAGACAAATGTGAGCTTGAGTGTGAGATAATAAATCAATTTACGGCTCGTATTATTATGTCGCCTTTACGAGAAACGTGTATTATCTACCGGACATTCTTCGCACGTAAACATGTTTTTTAAAAATAGCCTTGCATATTAAATCTTAGTAATTTAGACAAAAGGATCACTATTATATGTTTTTACAATACACTGTCTAATTTTATTTATGGACTCGTTTACTGTTCAAGAAATCTGTTAGTTCAATTAGTTCGTGCTCATCTTTTTTTTTTATTGCTAATGGTGGTAAACAAACAAGCAGCACACCTGATGGTAAGTGTTACTGCCGCCCATGGACCTTTGCAATACCAAGGATATAGCTAGGCCGCTGCCTACTAATACAAACCCACCCCAGTTAGGCTTCCGGCTATCTCGCTCACCGCACGAAGCGCAATAGCACATTGCCATTACTCAGACGTCGATCTTCTGCGAGAGTGTGGTACTACTCCGGACGGACCGGCTCGCGGCTGTAGACAGAAAACTATCAACAGCGTGTTCCTACCACTAACGATCTACCAATCCCGAAAACTTTCTATAATCATATATCTGACTTTATACAGACTGCACAGACGGTGGTGGTTAAAATACCGACCTACCATGCCAAGTGTTACGAGTTCGATTCCCATTCAGAAAAATACTTTGTCATCATCATCTCAACTTATGTATATTTCGTACCTCTTCTACATAAGGAGGCAAATTAATTTAATATACCACGCTGGTCAGACGAGTTATTATCATCTCAGCTCATATATGTGCCAGTGATGGGCTCGAGCCTCCTCCGTAATGGGTACCAAATTAACCCACTATGCCACCCTGGTCGGATGTTTTGTTTTGAGTTTCCCTTCTCTTGCATAGATGACATATATGATTCACATAGTCGTCTATCATGATCACCCACGGGTAAGATAGGGGGTGATGAATTGTATTACTTACTCCGTCACCACATGGAAAATTTGATATATAATTTTCCTTAATATATGTTTATTAAAGCACTTAAAAATCGTTTCTAGATAATTGTCTTAATTAATTTAGGTTGCTTCGGAGTAATGACGTCACATGTTTACCCGAATATTACATCATCATCATCATCATCATCTTGATACTCTGCCAACTACTCGTGGTTGACGTAATATGTACTCGTACATATACTAAATAATTATTGGCAATAGTTTTATGTCCGGTCGTCTGACGTCAAACGTCCTTGAGAATGTTATTGTTGTGCAGACGGCATCAAATTTAGTTGGACCAGGTCGATATAAACGTCTTAGTCATCTTTTGAAACACCCATGAGTGATATAAAGATTGATAGTACTATAATACTATATATGAAAGTCATCATTCTCCTACTATTGTCCCAATTATTTGGGGTCGATACAATATGTACTCTTATTTTGTAGTACATATTGTAAAAGTTATTGGCAATAGTTTTATGACCGTCCGTCTACCAGACGTCAACCCTACTTGGGAATGTAATTGTTGACCAAATGGCATCAGATGAAGTTGGCCCAGGTCGTTATAAAAATCTCAGTCATCTTTTACGACATCCACGAGCAAAGTAAGGGTTGGTAGTATTCATAGCCGCTACCACACAGCATATATTATACTATATATGAAAGTAATAATTAAAAATGTTTCTAATGAATTTCCATTGCGTTTTGTTTTTAACTTGGCGGATGTTTCGTATAGTTTCAAGCGTCCACCCGTGACCATGAACGTTATTAGATTCAAGGTTTTTCTTATCTTTTAGCAGTAAATATCAGATAGATAAACGTTAGACATCAAAAATGTAACATTGATTGATTACATGCGTATACTTCCTATTTGTATAGAAATTGTTTCAAAATTATTTAGATTTTTTTATCTTTATTGCGTATTTGACAGAAATAGAAGTAGTATATTTTACTCCTTATGATATTCGCTATTTCGGCGTAAAGACGTTCATAAATTATCGTCAAATTGAATTGAGCCATTTCAGAGATTAGCCGAAATTAACAAGTAGATAAAAATGTTAAGTTTCTTCAGGATAAATAATATTTACGAAATAGATAAACTTTATGTGATTATTTTTTCAGCATTCTCTCAGTTAAAATGGTTACTCTTACGAACGTATAGAGGTAACAAGTTGAAATGTTTAACACAGTCTAATGTCAGAAAAAACGACAAAACAAAAGTAAGATAACATTCTTTTAAGTCCCCAAAGGCGTAGGTAGGTAATACTGTATTTTTTTTTTATTGCTTTTGGTGGCAAACGAGCAAGCAGCAAATCTGTTGGTAAGTGTGACTACCGCCCATAAAGCTTTACAATACCAAGGGTACAGCTAGGCTGCCTACCAATACAAACACCAAACTCACCTAGTTGGGCTGCCGGCTCTCCCGCTCATCGATAATATCTTTTAACTTTATGCAATCTTCACATAAAAGAAACAATTAACAATTAATTGAAGTGGCTTGTATGGGGAGAAAAATAAAAAGTATTTATAATTTTTCAAGTTAATCTCAAGTTTAGGAAATAAATTAGGAGGATTAAATTTTACATTGATACTTAATTTCTTATTAAATTATACATGAGAAAAATGAATACTTACTACACGTAGCATTTTACTGTTGTGATTCAGAGATCCAATAAAAAGATATATTCTGTAAATTGACCACTCATAATTGATTTGATCTTAAGATTTATATTTTCATTAAAAATTCCATTATAAAAGTTACCAATATTATAATATGCCTTCATAATATACGAGTATGTCCACCTTTAAGGCTGTTTATCAGCCACTGAAGGCAAGGAATCAGTACTGGTGGTCCGTATACATGGTGATAAAATGATAGTTTACGGCAGATTGTAGGGTTGCACTCGGGCTAGTCACAGATGTCAAGCAAACGGCACCAGTAATCGATCCATTGGCGTTGGGGAGGGAACATGATGGGTTATGGAGCCGCACCCCAACCTTCTATCGCCCTGGACGGAATGGGCGAGATATGTGCATATCATAGCCTGCTATAAAAAAGTGTTATAAGGTTACATGCCGTGTGTTGGGGTGGGCAGTTTGGGTGGACAAGTAACCGGACCTCAAAAAATAAGATATATTTTTCAAAATGTATAAACGTATGTTTTTTTGAACTACAGTTATATAATAAATACCCTTTTTTGGGTAGGCTATTATCTCGAAACACTCTGCCTATTCCATCCGTCATCAGGCCGGCCACAGTACCGCTTCTCTGACATCCGCGGCCGGCCATTATGATATGATGCCAGATATGAGCCTAACAGCGAAACGTATATAAGCTAAGACGGGTTACTAGCGGATTGGGAGATCTTGTATTATATTTAATATCAGTGTTTTAACATTTTATTTAAAATAATTTTATGTAATGCATAAGAAATGCCAAAAATAAAAAAATAAAAAAATGGTGTAGAAAGTACAATATAACAGTGTTTTACACATGTTTTCCTTTTTAATCGAAATTGTCAGAAAATACCAAAGTCCTCCTTTATTGAAAACAATAAAATCTCTCTTCAAATTACTGAAATTTAGCATTTAATATGCTTGATTATTTATAAAAACCCGATTACGAGCGAAAAATGTTTGTCCTTCCTTGTGACAATAATTTTTATCCCACTTGCTTTTATCCCTATTTTTATCCACATATTTTACACCACTTATAACAAACAACCTGGACCAAGTCCATCTGATGCCGTTTGGTCAACAATTACATTCCCAAGCAGGGTTGACGTCTGGCAGGCGGCCGGTCATAAAACTATTGCCAATAACTTTTACAATGTGTACTATGAAAGAAGAGTACATATTGTATCGACCCCAAGCAATTGAAATAAGAGTAGGCAAATGATGATGATGATGTTTTAACATGTTATTTAAAATAATTTATGTAATGCATAAGAAATGCTAGGGTGTAGAAAGCACAATATAACAGTGTTTGACATATGTTTCCATTTTTAATCGAATTCGCAGAAAATACCTAAATCCTCATTTATTGAAAACAATAAAATCTCCCTTGCTTAATTTCTAAAAATACATTTACATTATTTATTAATATTCCAGTGTTTCGTGACGGCTGCAGTATGCTTCACAACCATCGGTCATGGCAGCGCAGTGGGGTTCTCTGCCATCCTCTTACCACAACTAGAGCACGCTGGGTCCAATATGACAATCACAAAAGAAATTGGTTCGTGGATAGGTAAGATAAATTACTCTTTACTAGAATATATATGCCGTAGTTTACTTAGATCTTTGTGATGTTATCTGAAACCATGTAAAGACAACACCCCTTTTTTTGACTATGGTATAGTCACACCCCGCCTGATCCGTCCGGGATGAAGGAGGGGGAGACGAGTGACCTCATAACCTGCCCTGCACTTACCCTCTCTACGTGATACGGGTGAGCCTCTAGAACCCCGTCTTTTTCGTCAGTAGCAAAGACAATACCCTACACTAGTTCTATAATCTTTGTATTAATGAGGACTTTATAAAAGTATAATTAACGGATACAAATTAAACCCAGATTCAAAGCAACAATTTGTGGATCGCACAAAGTATTACGCAGAAATCGAACCCACGACACTTGACGCAATTGGTTGATATTTTAACTACTACGTCCTCTGTGAACTTAAAAAAAAATATTTTGAAATAAATCTTTATTGCGTTTGTCTTTGATTTTTAGTTTGCCTGACGTTTCGAACACTTTACAGCGGTCATGTTCACAGGAGCACTAAGGTATCCCACATCCAACAAGTCGTCGTTATTACAGACATTGTTGAAGTCAAAACTTCTTAAGGAGCGTTGGATATTATTTTGAGATGGAAAAACCAATTGAACTGGCGCCAATGTTACCGTTACCGAGACTGCCGCCGTTATTGGCCTTGTTTAGTCGAGAGTTTAGTTTGGGTTAATATACATTATTAATACCTATAACTTATAAAATAAAAATAATGAGAAGGTCTCTTTATTTTTTTTTTATTATTATGTTGACAATTAAATTTCAACTACAAAATTGTATATATATTTTTAAAACCAAATACTTAAACAATAAGATATTAAAAACTACAATTTTATCAAAAGAAAACCTTATATCGACGATATGGCGCCTGATTTTTTTAACTATAAAATAAAATTCCTAATTTTTTTCGTTCAAAAGAAGAAATTTTTCAGTGCGTTTGAAAAAAACATCTTTTTAACTACCACCTAATTGATATATCATTCTGCTGCACTTATCCCAATTATTAGGAACGCAATATGTACTCGTCTTCCATAGTACATATTGCAAAAGTTATTGGCAATAGTTTTATGACCAGCCGCCTGCCAGACGTCAACGTTCCTTGAGAATGTAATTGTTGAACAAACGGCATCAGATGGAGTTGGCTTAAGACCCTATAAAGCGCTTAGTCGTCTTTTACAACATCCACGAGCAAAGTAAGAGTTATTCGTAGCCACTACCACACAGCACTTGTATATATTTCGATAAAACATCTACTAATACTTAACGAATCTTTCTATGATGATGAGCAGTGAAGAGCAGCTGACTGTACCTTTATTGCTCGGGTACACTCAGCGGTCCCGAGTTCACCCGATCGAGCATTTCACTTTCAGAGCGTGACGGATCAACTTCACTTACAGCCTACGAAAAAATCTGTGTCCGGTGCGCCAAAAGAAGTTTTAACTTCAATAACAGAAATAATAACCATATTGGTTTTAATAAATTATGAAACACAAAAAGAATTATCTATATTATGACAAGTTAGAATTACTAATGTCATCAACCACTATCTTACCTATAAATCGTAAAAACTTGCTAAGGGACAACAAGGCAGTAACCAGTAACGCTCGTTTAGAAGAGGCTTATATCTATTAATAGACTTCAAAAAGCTGACGCAAGAAAAAGCAAATAAATGAACATTAAGAATTGATTTACATGGAAATCAAACCACAACACTCCAGATTTTTTTTTTGCGATGGACTATGGATGCGTCTTGCCCCGCCAAATCGGTCCGGGGTGACAGAAGAGACGGCGCGTGATCCCATAGACCCACCATGCAAAATCCTCTCTTCGCCGTGCGAGTGGGCCACCGGTATCTTTGTCTTCGGTGGCCCGCCCGGCACAATACTCCAGATGGGTAGACATTAAGTCATTACGCAATGATATTCATATGCTTTCGTTTATTTTGTTTTAGTATCAGTATCGGGATTCACACTACTGCTTGGAGGTTTGATGGCATCACCACTCATGGGTCGATTGGGTCGTAGAATAGCACACTTCGTGGTCATAGCGTGCACTCTAATCGGCTGGGTGATCATCCTTTTCTCTACAAATATCGGGGTAAGTCTTCATCAACTTCTCTATGTTGTGATTAAGAATATAATTTGTCACAAACCATCGAAGAGGGTGACTCGTAATCCTACTCGGATCAGATGGGTTGGCATAAATCTTAATGTCAAGTTTTCCTTCTATTGTGTTGATATTATCTGCGACGACTAAGAGATACATATGTATCTCTAGTCGTCTTTCCTCACAAGCACGGATGAGAAAAGGAGTGGTAAATTTTATTCTTACATTCTAGACGAATGTTAAAATGTAATTGTACTAATTAAAATAAAATCGTAATACTTATAAAAACTATTAGTGTACGTAGACCTATGATCTAGAGTACCTACTATTAGTGGTATAGGACTACGCTGTTGACAGTTCTCTGTCTACAGCCGCGGGCCAGTCCGTCCGGGATAGTACCACACTGAGCAGAAGATTGACGTCTGAGTAATGGCAATGTGCTATTGCGCTTTGTTCGGTGAGCGAGAGCCGGAAGCCCTACTGGGTGGGTTTGGGGATTTTAATGGTAAACAGCGGCCAAGCTTATACCCTTGACATAGAAAAGTTTCATGTGCAGCAGTGACACTTACCATCAGGTGCGCGGCTGTAGACAGGGAACAGTCCACAGCGTAGTCCTACCACTATTAGAGTGACTATGTAGACTATGAGTAATAGTAGAGTAGTAGACTATGAGTATTGTAAAAGACAGCTAAATATAGTTGGAAAGAAATACAAGAATTACTACATTTAAAGCTACTACCTAAATGTGAAGGTGGAATTCCATTCTGATAATGTCTAGCTAACAACTTGTAGTAATAAATCTTTCATTAACTTGAAGTATAGGGGCGACGATTTATCACGCCCATATGATTCGTATTTAACACTTCTTTACAAAATATAAATACAATCGAATAAAATATATTAAACAATCGAGTATTATAAATTACATTTTTGGTTCACAACTGAATTCTGTTTGAAAACTTAGCTTAAAATGCAAAATCAAGTAAAAGTATCAGTGAACTGAATAAAATCAATCATATCTGGTAACGTGGTATAGTGAATCAATTTTTATAGTGGTAGACCCATAAAGGACAGTTTTCAATCTTCAGCTACGAGCTGGTCTGTCCGGGGTAGTACCACACTCTCGCAGAAAATTGACGTCCGAGCTGTGGTAATATGTTGTTGTGCTTCATTCGGTGAGTAAGAGGTTTGGGGTTTTCGTTGATAGGCAATGGTTTAGCTGTGCTGCTATATAATAATATAGGCTTATCATCATTCTCCTGCTCTTATCCCAATTACTTGGGGTCGATACAATATATACTCTGCTTCCATCGTGCATATTGCAAAAAGTTATTGGCAATAGTTTTACGACTGGCCGCCTGCCTGACGTTAACCCTCCTTGGTAATGTAATTATTGACCAAACGGCATCAGATATAGTTGGCCCAGGTCGATATTAAGCTCTTAGTTGTCTTTTACGACATCCACGAGCAAAGTAAGGGTTGGTAGTATTTTTAGCCGCTACCACACAGCAATATGATAATATAAAATAAATGTCTTGGTTTGCACTATTGATTTAAAACGCCTTCATGCTATTAAATAGCAATTTTTATGATTTGTCGTTTGATATAAGATACTGCTTATCTTTTAAAAAAAATGATATTTTAACTGAAACCGCTTATAATTTCGTATTTAAGTTTATGTGTTTTTTTATTGCTTATGGTGACAAACGAGCAAGCAGCACACCTGATGGTAAGAGTTACTGCCGCCCATGGACCTTTGCTATACCAAGGATATAGCTAGACCACTGCCTACCAACACAAACCCCAAACCCACCCAGTTGAGCTTCTGGTTCTCTCGCTCACCGAACGAAGCGCAATAGCACATTGCTATAACTCAGACATCGATCTCCTGCGAGAGTGTGGTAACCCGAATGGACCAGCTCGCGACTGTAGACAGAAAACTGTCAACAGGGTGGTCCCACCACTAAAAATGTACATAGTGTGTAGTTAAGTATCCTCTCCAAAATAATACATTAAAGCATTGGAATCGAACTGAACGCTTTTAATTCTGTGAAGTTGAGACTACTTTCCTTCCCCATGTGATGATGTATTAAGAATATAATATCGTTATCACCCTTTACTTTCCGGTGGGAGTTGTAAAGCTGAAAAATCTCCAGGAGATTGAGCCCGCCAGCGAAGACAAAGATCGGGTACCGGTGGCCCGCTCGCACGGCGAAGAGAAGTGTTTGCTGGGTGGGTCCATGGGGTTGCGTGCCGCCTCTTCTGTCGCCCCGGACCATTTGTTGGGGTGCGACCACATCTATGGTTCACTTTGCGGGAAAGAAAAAAAAAAGGAGATTGAGCCTCAGCACTCTTCTGGGAATTTTATAACACCAAATTGAGCGTGGCGATTATTCCATTGTCCCCCCTTTAAGTTCTATCTCCAGTAATAAACACTGATAGGATAATGGATAGATGCTTAAAACCAGTATTTTAAATATTAATCATTATAAGTAACGAAAAAATCTTTATTTTTCAGATGATAATTTTAGGCCGAACCTTTCATGGTATATCCTTTGGGCTCATGTTGCCACTTCGCTCCGTCCTCATTGGCGAATACACCAGCCCTAAAAACCGAGGAGCATTTATCACAACAATGTCCTTTTCACAAGCTTTTGGAATTTTGATAGTACATTTCACAGGATCTCTAGTCACCTGGCAAAACACTGTCCTTATCCTCAGCTCTTTCCCTCTGATGAGTTTAATCATGACGTTCTTTACTCCTGAAACTCCAAGCTGGTTAGCTGATAAAGGAAGATACCAACAAAGCAAAGAAGTCTTTCGATGGCTTAGAGGAGATGGAGAAGAAGAAGAACTTGCGGCTATGATCAGCGCAACGTCCAGTCAAAAAAATAAAGCACCCGTATCTAATTGTAGAGACCTTGTAAATTTGATCAAGAAAAAAAGGTTTTACAAACCAATCATCATTATGGTGCATTGTTATATGATGACAGAGTTTTGTGGTGGTGCTCTTATGTCTAATTATTCGACAACTGTTATAAGTCTGGTCGCAGGACCTGAAGTGAATGTTAATTTTTGGATGGTAACTTTTGATATCCAAAGAAATCTGACAAGTCTTTTGGCAGTTTTCGTAGTTCGTAGAGTCAGTAGAAGAATTATGATGTTAGGAACTGGGGGTTTGTGCGCCTTCAGTCATTTAGCTCTAGCATGCTATGTATATACAAAACATATTGGTGTAATGACTTATACGGCTACCTGGCTCCCTATTCTACTCATAAGTATCCAATTTTTCACTGTAGCAATGGGTATGTTGACTCTTCCGTACGTAATTGCTGGAGAAATCTTTCCACTTGAATACAGAAGTATAGGTGGTAGCATCAGTATTATTGCTATTGCCTCTGGTTACTTTTTAGTTACAAAAACCTTCCCATCTTTGGTTATGTCAATCGGTATTTATGGAGCTTACGCATTATATGGAGGATTTCTGTTTTATAATTTGATTATACTCTGGGTTATGTTGCCAGAGACCAAAGGGAAAACATTACAACAGATCGAAGAATATTTCAAAGGAAAATCTATTGATGCTAAAGATGTAGAACTCAAAGAACCTTTAAAAGACAATAAAGAAAATGTTGATAAATACAATACGATCAAAGAAATAGCAACCCGATAGGGAAATCGAATTAAGGTCGTTTTGCCTTTTCTTTTTATCAAGAAAGTAATGTACGGGTATGACATATGCGTTTCTTTTATTATAATAAATTATTATTTATTCAAATTATTGAAATTTAGCATTTATCATGCTTGATTATTTATAATAACTTGATTACGAGCGAAAAATGATTGTCACATATGGGATTCGAATCCATATCTATTGGAAATCCGTTATAATCGTGCTACTACTTAAACCAACGTGTATGACATTCAATCTTCGCCTCGTTTTATATTTTTGTCTTTAAGGAGACGTGTGCCATCTACCCGACATTGTTTACACATTGTAGAGAATTAAATACAATTGGAACGTTTTTCCAATAGATGTGGGTTCTAATCCTATATGTGACAATCATTTTTCGCGCGTAATCAAGTTTTCATTATTTATTATTAATATTATTGTTAAATTAGTTGGAATTAAAGACGAAATATTTATTAATATGCTATGGGCGTTAATGGCCCTGATTCACGTTGCCAATGGAGATAATATGCCATTAAGAAATTCGTCCCTGTTATAAGAAATGAAAAACCTATTACCACTTCTTACTTCCCAGTGAAAGGAGTTAAAGCAGGCTGAGGTTTGACCAGGAGAACATGCAGCAGCAACCACCTGTTAAGTGTCACGACTCTGTTGTTTTCCCATTTGGCAAGTATTAAGTCGAATAATAGACGGTGATTTTCTAAAAGTAGAAGTGAAAGAATTAAAAAACAAAATTGAAATGATAATGATATATACACCTATGAGTATATTTTTTTATTTATAACATCAGCTCTGTTCCTATACATTCCAATGCTGGGCTCATGCCCTACATTAGGAGAGAAATTGATATTAGCGTGTTGATTAGATGGATTGCTATACAGGGTTTTATTTCAAGTTTTCTATATCTTGCATAGATGTTATCTGCATACTACATCAACAACGGGCAACGAAAGGAGTGGTGAATTGTATTCTTACTCCATAACCACACGGAAAATTTCTTGTATTAATATTACATAATCATTATCCATTCTCCGTGTGGCGATGGGTTTGGAATACATTTATCGCGCCAACCCTTACTTGCCCTAGGGAATCTTAAAGTCTTATTTAAAGAATGGGCAGCTGCGCTCTCTTAACGAGAATTTATAAGACATTAATGAGATCGCCAACCTGCTTGTCGGCCGCGTGACGATTGTGGTAATAACTTATGAATGGCTGTGTCATATGGCATACTGTGGGGTAGACCTACGGTTAGCACGAGAGCGTAAGGCTGGAGGAGGAGAGTAAGGCTGAATTATGGTGAACACTAGTTCCCTATTTTTGACAGTCTCCAGAAATGTATAAAAAGAAATGAGTATTCTATATTTAATATGTATGTATATAAAAGATGTAAATAATAAACTAAGTAATGATTATTGTCGAATACTTTTATTTAAAACTAAACCTAGTAACTTATTGATGGGTGTCAGTGATTGCAAATACTTTGTATTTGTCACTAGACTCTTAGTAGAAAGAAGAAAGCGTGGTAGGAATCTATTGAATTTCATAGATTAGATCATAGGAAGAATAAAAATAAAGTATATAGTGTTTCTGTATTAGCAATGGAGAAAACACCCCGTGTGGCGACGGGATAGAATACAGGTGTCGCCACCCCTTGCTTGCCCGTGGGAGTCGTAAGAAGCGGCTCAGGCTTCACCAGGAGAGTGGGCAGCAGGACTCTCCTGGGAAATGTACAATATCTTACTGCGATCGCCAACCCGCATGCCAAGCGTGGCGATTACGGCATTATCTCCTCATGACAAGCACAAAAGAAATGGCCCCCAGTCACGGCAGCTCTGGTACCCTACGGACTCATTTTGGCGGCGGGTCCAGTAGCGGTAGAGCAGGGTGTGCGAAAAATCTCCGGCAGCGATCCAGCTACCAATCAAAACGACCTTTGTCCCTGGTAACACACTCAGGACCGACGAGAAGATCATCGAGCTGGAAGAGAAATTGAGCAAAATCCGCTGAGACATTGTAGGATTATCAGAAGTGCGAAGAGAGGGCGAGGGCACGGTAATCCTCCGGTCTGGAAACTTGCTCTTCTACCGGTCCAGATCATACGTCCCAAGGTGGTATAGGGTTTATCGTTCGCAAGTCTCTCGTAGGTAACGTGGAGATGATCGAGAGTGTGTCGACAAGGATAGCGTACCTTATACTTAGAATTACCAAGAGGTATTCGTGGAAGGTCATACAGGTACGCACCGACAGCCGCATACTCCGCCGATAAGATAGAGGCATTTTACGAGGACATCTCGAAAACCATACACGCGTCCAAAACCCACTTCACTGTAGTTATGGGAGACTTTAACGCGAAACTAAGCATAGGAAGTGATGATGAGTTGAGGGTGAGGAAACATGGATATGGACAGAGAAACCAGAGGGGCCGGAAACTGGCTGATTTTCTGGAGAAAGAAAGCCTCTATATGATGAATTCCTTCTTCAGGAAGCAGCCACAAAGGAAATGGACCTGGATTAGCCCCGATGGTTCAACAAGAAACAAGATAGACTTCATCTTGTTGGATAAACGACAGATATTCAATGACGTCTCAGTGATCAGCAGGATTAAAACTGGGAGCGATCACCGAATGGTACGAGGCACATTAAATATCCACACCAAAGTCGAGCGGTCACGCTTAATGAAGTCTACCCTCCGACCTACACCTGTCAAATACCAGAACCTCGAAAGCTTTCAACTCGAACTACATAATCGCTTCCAATGTCTAGACGAGTGCAAATCTCCGAACGATATGAACCACAGGTTCGTGGAAACTGGCCACGCGGTTGGGTCGCAATTTTTCAAGGCTCTCCACGCTAATAGACCTAAAAATCTTTCTGACCAGACTTTCAAGCTCATGTAGCGGAGAAAAGAAATGACGATGCAGTCTTCAGCCGATTGATCTGAACACAGGCAGCTAAATAGCCAGATCTCCAGGTCTGTGCGTCGCGATATTCGCCAATTTAATATGCTCCGCATTAAAAAAGCGATAGAGCGGAACCGTCGCTCAAAAGTGTTCGCACAAGATCTGTCTATTGGGCAGAGCCAAATGACTAAACTGAAGACCTATAACGGCACTGTCATTTCATCCCAAAGTGAGATCTTGGGAGAGGTCGAAAGGTTCTATGGACAGTTATATAAATCATCCCGAAATCCTGTTGTCGGCTTGGTCCAAGATCCCAGATCCAAGCTAACTCGGCGCTATACCGAAGAAATCCCGGACATTAGCTTCTACAAGATCAGAATGGCTCTCAAACAACTAAGAAACGGTAAGGCACCGGGAGATGACGGAATTACGGCAGAGCTCCTGAAGGCAGGTGGCAAGCCGGTCTTAAAAACCCTTCAGAAGCTATTTAATTCCGTTATCCTCGGGGGCGACGTTCCAAAGTCATGGACCAAGAGTGTGGTGGTGTTGTTCTTCAAGAAGGGCGACAAACCTCTTCTAAAGAACTACAGACCCATCTCACTTTTGAGCCACGTCTACAAGTTATTTTCGAGGGTCATTACCAATCGACTCACGTGCAAGCTCGATGACTTCCAGCTGCCCGAACAAGCTGGCTTTTGAAAAGGCTATAGCACCATAGACCATATCCTCACGCTTCAGAAGACCGAGGAGTACGATTGGCCTCTGTGTATAGCATTTGTGGACTAAGAGAAAGCCTTTGATTCAGTCGAAACTTGGGCGGTGCTGCAGTCCCTTCAGCGGTGCCAAATCGACCATCGTTATATCGAAGTGCTGGAAGTGTTTGTATAAGAACGCCACAATGTCAGTCCATATCCGGGATAAGAGTACAAAATCCATCCAGTTGCAGAAAGGCATGAGATAGGGAGATGTCATCTCTCCGAAACTGTTCACCACTGCACTGAAAGATGTCTTCAAGCTCTTAGACTGGACCGGACTCGGCATCAACATTAATGGCGAATACATCACCCACCTTCAATTCGCAGACGATATCGTCGTTATGGCAGAATCCATGGAGGACCTTGGCACCATGCTCAACGATCTGAGCAGGGTATTCCAACTAGTGAGTTTACGAATGAACATGGACAAGACGAAAGACATGTCAAATGCCCATGTCATTCCTGTAGCCGTCCTAGTTGGCAATGCGATTCTCGAAATTATCGATCATTATGTTGACCTTGGGCAAACAGTTCAGTTAGGTTGATCCAATTTCGAGAAAGAGGTCAGCCGACGAATACAACTCAGTTGGGCAGCACTCGGGAAACTTAAGAGGATCTTCTCATGGGGAAAACGACTACAGATAGAGTTACTTAAGGATCTATGGTTAAGCATACTTCAGCGATGGTCTATTAGATGGAGTTACTTAAACGTATCAGCTATTGAAAATTTAGATACTCCAACATATTTCTGTCAAAGGTATGTTCATCTGCCGACTTACGCATTAGGTTTGGCCATCCGTAAAAATATTTAAGCGCATCAAATATTCAAAGGGGTTGTATTGTAATTATTCAAATATGCATGTTAAACGAACTATATTCAAATGCTTCCACTCAAAAGACTGGCTATTTGGAAGTTACGAAAACGTGAAGCAAATTTTTGAAAATATAATAAAAATAGATATTGTTAATTGTTCTTGTGAGGGGGGGGGGTTTAAATAATTGTCGAGACTTTAATCGTATTCATCATCTCATCATTATCACAGCTCATATATGTTCCACTATTGGGGTCGAGCCTTCTCCATAATAGGAGGGAAATTGATCTACTATATCACGCTAGTCAGACGTGTAGGTACAGGGTTGTTTCGTATTTCCTTCTCTTACATAAATGTTATATGCGTTTTATATCAATTAGTCGTCTCTTACTGTCACCCACGGGTAAGAATGTGGTGAATTGTATTCTTACTCCGTTATCACACGGATAGATTCACGGATCACTTTGATCGTATTACTTATTATTATTTAAATAAAATTACATAATTGTACAATTCAAAACTATATGAATAGGTATTTTGACTGCAATTTAAATTTCACGCTCATTTGTATTAGACGTAGATGGCAGCACTGGTAGTTAAGACGAAGTCTTCTTATTAAGGGGAAGTCTCAACAATAGTCATATTGAAACACTCGAGCTTGTCAGATTATCTATACATATAATAAAAATGTAACGGATCGCTGTCTGTACATGGGAGATATATGAGAAAAAATATTACTGGGACCTTTATCAACACAAATAGAACCCAAAACAATGATTGTTAAAATTTTTGTCTGTTTATCTATTTGTCTGTTTGTCGGTTTATCTGTTTCTCTGTGCGTTTGTGCACGCTAATCTCAGAAACGGCTTATCCGATTTATACGCGGTTATATATTGTGGTAAGCTTCACTTAACATTTAGACTTTATTTCATGTCAATTGGTTTATAAATAAAAAAGTTATGTCCATTTAAAAAATGTTCAGAGAAAAATATCTTTATCGATTCTTTTCAAATTACGTACAAATTATCTTCAGTAAAAATAAATAAACACGTATTTCAGCATTTGTTAATATTTACCCTTTGGGGGTGTAAATTAGGCCTGCGAAGCGGCTTGGACGACTCATTAAGTCATTAGCGCCAAGCCGATATTATTGAAGCTGGCAACTTGAAATTTTGACAGAGGTTTCTTTCTATGACGTAGAGATTTACTAAGATTTTACGAAATTATACCCCTATAGGGGTGGAACAGAGTGGCCAAGTTTGTATGGGGAGAAAAATCTTTATTGATTCTTTTCAAATTACGAGACGAATCAAATATTCTAGGGTAATATCCGGCATTTGTCAATTTTCACCCTGTTTGTGTAAATTAGGCCTGTGAAGCGGGTTGAACGACTCATTACCGCCAAACCAAAACTATGAAAGCTAGAAACATTAAATTTTGACGCACGTATATTTTTATGACATAGAGATTCAATATGAAAGGATTTTATGAATTCCGTCCCTAAGAGGGTGTAACAAAGTGGCAAAGTGTGTATGGGGAGAAAATTTCCTTATCGATTCTTTTTAAATTACGTACAAATATTCTTCGGTAAAAATAAATAAACACGTGTTTCTCTCTCCCTCTCCATTAACCCTGCACCAGTGCCGTCGTGGCGACCAGAGTGCTGGCGTGGCTCACACGATACATATAATAGACGGCAATAGGTTCTTGTCTAAGAGTTTAAGATACAGGTTAAGTTTAGCTTCAAAAATGTTCACTCTATAACTCAAATAATAAATCATATCTAACGAGGTCGCAACTTTGCTGGTGAAACAAAACAGTCAAATAAAGGGTGGCGATAGTTAGTTATTTTTATCCCATGTTCATACCGTAAATAGTATATTAAAGGCAATATAATTTGTAGAATGAATAGAACTTTGAACAGCCTTTTTCTTTAGTGACCGGCTATGATATATAGACACACCGTGCCCAATCCGTTCTAGGTGACGCGTGACTAGAGGATTCGATCCCGGGATCCCGGTCATATTTTAGTCCCGAAAATTTCGGGATAAAATTTAATGAATCCCGGGATTTTCGGGATTGATACATTTTTTAAATTAGTCAATAAAAATGTGCGTGAGACGAAACGCACATACCTTGATTTTGACGTTTTAACAGCCACTTTGTTCACACGGCTGATTTCACTTAGAATACACATACTATTAATTGATTCTTACTAAGTAATTTCATTTGTGTTTGTTAATGATCGGATTATGCGTAAAAGTGTGTAAAAATTTTCCGCTTCACTTCGTGTACGTATTGAATTTTTTTTGTTAATAGGTGATAATCAAATTATTAAAAAGCTAAAATGCATTAATGATTTAATTTTCGTGGTCTAAATAAGTAATCTATAAAGTTTCTGGTCAATTTAATTTAAAATATAAGTACCCATAAACATAAGTAGAAAGAAGTTGATTTTTTGAAGTTTATTGTTGGTTTCATAAATTATTTACAGAAAACTAGGTCCTAGTTTGGTTATTTTATAAGAAGAAAGTTTATAAAAAAAGTATAATTTTGTTTAACCGCCTTTTTGGAGATTTAAAACTTAAATTACTTACTTACTTATTTTAAACAGATGTAAGAGTAACAATAGGTAATGATGTACTAGAGCAAGTGGATGAATTTGTATATCTTGGATGTGGATTTAGCTGAGATGGACGGTACACCACTGATATAGAGCGACGAGTGAATGCGGGAAATAGAGTGAACGGAGCGTTGGGGCAACTTCTCGGCAGCCACCACCTCAGCCAGAAGGCACGTGTAGCAATACATAACACAGTGCTTGTTCCAACATTACTGTATGGAAGCGAGAGTTGGGTATGCAGAAAAGAGTATGAAAGTAAAATTAATGCGGTCGAAATGCGATCTCTTCGGAAAATCTGTGGAGTTAGGCTGACCGACCGCATTCGTAAAGACGACGTAAGAGAGCGAGTAGGTATGAAAGAGAGTATTGGTGTAAAGATGCGAAAGGGAATGCTCCGATGGTTCGGACAGGTGGAAAGAATGCCGAACGAACGTCTGGTTAAGAAAATATACAATGCGAAAGTGGAAGGATGTAGGTACCGAGGGAGACCGAGACTAACCTACCTAGACCAGATCGGTCAGGTACTGAAGGAAGGTGGAGTCAAGAGTCTCCAAAACCGGCGAGCGTGTATGAAGAGAATTATGAATGTTGAGGAAGCGAGTGAAGTATGCAGAGATAGTTTTTCTTTTTTTTTTTTTTTTTTTTATTGTCTACGGTGACAAACGAGCAAACAGCACACCTGATGGTAAGTAATGCTGTTGCACATGGACCCAGCAACACCAGGGGTGCATCCAGGCCGCTGCCTACCGTGAAGGAAGAGCTCTTCTTAAACCTCGTTTGAAGAAGGACATGTCATAGCGCTCGGGAAACACAGCATCAGGTAGTTCATTCCAGATCTTGCATGTACGTGGGAGAAATGATCGCTGAAAACGTACGGTCGAGGACCATATCGTTTCCAGGTGAAATGAATGAACCCTGCTACGGTGTCGAGTGGTACGGTGGTAAAATGGTGACGGTGGTACCAAGTCAAACAGTTCCTCAGAGCACTCCCCGTGAAAGAGCCGGTAGAGTACACAGAGTGACCCAAAGTCTCTCCGCCGCTCCAGCGACTCTAGTCTGTCCGTGAGATTAGGAATCACCGACGATTCGAACTGCCCGCCTTTGTAGGGAGTCAAGTGGGTCTAGCTGATATTTAGGCGCGCCTGCCCAGAGATGAGAGCAGTACTCCATGTGAGGACGAACTTGTGCTTTATATAGCACAAGACGTTGACTCGGCGTGAAGTACCGCCTGGCCCTGCTCAGCACGCCCAACTTTTTGCTTGCCAATTTGGCTTTGTCCTCCAAATGATTCCCAAACTGGACTTTGTTCGATAGCTCGACGCCGAGGATCCCAATACTCTCGGAGATTTGGAGAGTTACTCCTTGAAACTGAGGCGCCATGATAAAAGGGTCCTTCTTCGCAGTGAACGCGCAAACTTGTGTCTTAGTGGGGTTGAACTGGACTAAATTCCGTTCACCCCATTTTGAGGCCCGCCCTAGAGAGCGCTCGACTTCAGACACAAGTTGAGCCCGTCTTTCCTGTAACATACTCCGAGGGGCATTCTGATGCTCGGTGTATCGCTTGGCACCCGCGCTGTCATCCGCATAGCAACGAATACTCTCTATGGAGAGCATGTCATTGATATGCAGAATAAACAACGTCGGGGAAAGCACCGAGCCTTGTGGTACACCAGCATTAATGGGCATGGTCTCGGAGCAGGAGCCATCGACGACTACTTTTATGCTCCGACCATCCAAAAAACTGGTGATCCAATTACAGAGTCCCTCGGGGATTCCATATGATGGTAGCTTCGATAGAAAGGCCCTGTGCCAAACCCTGTCGAACGCCTTCGCGATATCTAGGCTGAACGCTAGCGCCTCACCCTTGCCCTCCAAGGCCTCCGCCCAACGGTGTGTGAGGTACACAAGAAGATCACCAGCCGACCGACCATGACGAAACCCATATTGGCGGTCACTGATCAGCTGATGATCCTCTAGGTACTGCAGAAGCTGATGGTTGATTATTTTCTCCATTATCTTGGAGAGCAAGGATGTAATCTCAATCGGCCTGTAATTCGACGGGTCCGACCGGTCTCCCTTTTTCGGGATCGGGTGGACATGGGCTATCTTCCACGAAGATGGAACCCTACAAGTATCATAGGTAAGTCGGTATAAGCGCGTGAGGACGGGGGTCAACTCGGGGACGCACGTTTTCAGGACCACTGCAGGGATGCCATCCGGCCCGCTCGACTTATGTACGTCTATTAGCCGCAGCTCCCGCCTCACCGCTCGCTGCGTAATGCGGATTTTAGGCAGAGAGCTTTCACACCGCGGGATGATAGGTGGTGTGGCGGTTCCAGCGTCCAAAGTCGAGTTACAGGCAAAGAATTGACCTAAAAGATCGGCCTTCTCCTCTGCACTGTGGGCTAGACTGCCATCATTTTTCTGCAGTGGTGGGAGATTGGACTGGCAGAAGTTGCCTTGGGCAGCTTTGGCGAGCGACCAGAATGCACGACTCCCGGCGGGATAGCTCTCCAATCGCTCGCCGATTCTGGCAACATGTTCCGCCTTGGCTCTGGCAATAGTTCTCTGGCACTCTGTTCTCTCTGCCTACCCTGCAAGGGATATGGTGTGATGATATGTATGTATGTATGTATGTAAAACTTAAATATTCTATGTCCTCAAAAATTGATTTTGATATGTTTACTGACTTTTTGTTACCATTTTCCAATCCCGGGACTATCCCGGGATCCCGGGATTAACTGTAGATAATCCCGAAATCCCGGGATTAGAAAAATCGACCGGGATCGAATCCTCTACGCGTGACCCCATAGCGCGCCGTACACGTACATCTACGTTATGCGGGCGGGCCACCGCAACCGGGTATTATCTCGAGTCGAAGCTCTCATGCAGTGAACCTCAGTACAGGTACTCACACTTGCGCCGCCCAAAGCACCGACGGTAGAGCGTGTCAACGTAGAGTATTTTCTCTCGGACCCACCCTATTGCCTAATTCCGTTAGACAACTAACTCACAGAAGGTGGCGACCGCATCCTACAGTTTCTGACGCTGTTAATCATCGTCCTGGCGACAAAGCTTCAACACCTTGAATTGCTTTTTCTATTTAACTCTGTCAGAGATGACTTCTGCGTGGACGAAGTCGCGGGCAAAAGCTAGTTATACATAAAGTTCAACTTGATGTCCAGCCATAGTAGTCTAAAATCGGACAATTGTTTTGTAGGATTTTATTAATCCGATAGCTTCTGTTTTTTTGGCAGGTCTGGACACACACCGTCCATACCGTCTGAGGCAACAGAAGGGTCGCGCCCCCATAACCTACCAGATTCCCTTCCCATCGCCATTGGGTCGGCCACTGGCACCGCTACCGTGACATCTCTGGCCGATTAATCCTATAGCTAGAAAAAATAATATGATTTTTTTAAATACTAATAAATAAGAATTTATTTTCTTGATAAATGATAACGAATAAAAACACAAATACATATTTAAAAACTTCATATGATTTAAAAATAATATAGATAAAAACAGTAAATACACATTACGTCATTATATGTATTATATTTTAGAATAGAGTATCTTAATATATATAATTCTTTTGTATATGTGTTTGTCACCTAATACTTCCTAAACGGCTGGACCGATATAGATGATTTTTGAGTGTATACTTCAAGTAATGCATGGTTTGAAATCACAATTCGGTATATAACAATTCGATATATCATCAAATTTTATTTGCTATACAATTGACAAAATTACAAAACATATTTAATGGGTGCTACTCGACGAAATCTGCCAGGAATGCTAGTTACATCGTGAGGATGACGCCCGGATGAGGATGACACTTATTGGTCGAGCTATCTTGGCGTCGACTTAAGAGGATACCCGCGAGGGTAGACCACCGGGTGGGCCTCTGAAGAAAAAGACCGCGTTCCGGTGACCCACCCGTACGGCATCGAGAGTAATAAAATCTTATTAATAAAACTAAATTTAAAGCGCATACAAGGCATTCGTCATACTAACACGCTGTTTTGTGATCAACCGTGATGGTGTCACGGCAATGAAGTGCAATGAAGATATCGTCATGGACTGAAAAAAGGGAATGAAAAACGAAAACGCGCAGTTTACAGCATAGACCTTACTCCAACTGCTTTAGTCTACAAAGATTATATGATTTCAGCTTCTAGGAAAAGAAAAAAAATCTTTTGTTATTCTTAAATTATTTCCAATATTTTTAAAATCCATCCATCCATCCATCAGCCTGTAAACGTCCACTGTTGGACATAGGGCTCCCCACGAGAATGCCATCTATAACGGTCCTGTGCCACCTGCATCCAGCGGTTTCCTGCGACCTTGATGAGGTCATCAGTCCACCGAGTGGGGGGTCGTCCTACGCTGCGTCGTCCGATTCGTGGTCGCCACTCGAGAACCTTTTTTCCCCAACGGTTGTCGGTTCGTCGAGCGATGTGGCCTGCCCATCGCCACTTCAACGTGCTAATCCTTAGGGCTATGTCGGTTACACCCGTTCTTCTACGGATTTCCGTATTTCGGATTTTATCACGTAGAGAAATACCGAGCATAGCCCTCTCCATAGCACGCTGAGCGACTTTGAGCCTTGTTATGAGGCCGACATTTAGAGACCACGTTTCAGTGCCGTAAGTATTTTTAAAATAATTAAATTAAAATATTAAAAGAAAACAAAAAGTCTCGGAACGCTCCACAGAAATGATAACTTAAACTAATCTAAGTTGAACTATTTAAATATTGAAATTGTTTAACTGGAAAAAGCTTAGGCTACTACTTTTAATTTATGTATACTAATATGATAATGTAAGGAAAGGTTATTTATTAGTAAAATCTTAAAACATCACATTCGGCTACCGCTGCCGTATGCGTGAGAGAAAGGGAAGCCAAACAGACTGGCGCCGTTACGCGCTACGTAACGATGCGGTTTACGCTCCCATGTGAAATTATCACTTCAATAAGATAATACTTATAGGAAAATTAATATAATTCATATCTAAAAAATAATTATATCAAAATAAAAAATAATCATCTGCGCTCGGGCATTTTTGTATATTACCTATGGTGGCAAACAAGCAAGCACCACATCTGATGGTAAGTGATACTGCCGCTCATGGACCTCAATATGGACTCAATAATAGGTGTTTATCCAGGCCGCTGTACTACACTGAAATGTCTGTGTCTACAGCGAAAGAAAGTGATTTTCTAAGCTTCGTTTAAGTAAGGACATGTCATAACGTTTAGAAAACACGATCGTATGTAGTTCATTACAGATCGTGCACGTGGAAGAAATGATGAATTACGGTGATAAAAAGATGACGGTGGTACCAAGTCAAACAGTTCATCAGAGCACTTCCTGAGAAAGAGCCTCTAATGTACAAAGTCTCTTCGTCACTCCAGTCTAATCGTAACATTGAGATCACCGACAATCAAATAGCTTTTCAGACATTCAAGTGTCAAGCTGATATTTAGGCACACCTGTAGAGGTTTTTTTTTTATTGCTTATGGTGGCAAACGAGCATGCAGCACACCTGATGGTAAGTGTGACTGCCACCCATGGACCTTTGCAATACCGAGGGTATAGCTTAGGCCACTGCTTACCAATAAAATCCCCAAACCCACTCAGTTAGGCTTCCGGCTCTCTCGCTCACCGAACGAAGCGCAATAGCACATTGCCATTACTCAGACGTCGGTTTTCTGCTCAGTGTGATACTACCCCGGACGGACCGGCCCGCGGCTGAAGACAGAAAACTGTCAACAGCGTGGTCCTACCACTATTAAGAAGTATGAGCAGTACTCTTCACCAGATCGAACTTGTGCGTTGTATAGCGCAAGTCGTTGTCTCGATATGAAGTACCACTAAGCTATGTCGTCCAAATAGTTTGTGCCTGTCACTGCACAAGATCCTGAGTCTGTTCAACATGAAACATCGCAAAATGTACATTTAGCTCTACATGAATCACTCTTGATACTTGTACAATCTATCGTACTTCTACTTGTATTATTTTTGGTATTATTGAATACTTTATTGCCGTTTGCTGGCGGCTACATACTACCAACCCTTACTTTGCTCGTGGTTGTCGTAAAATATAACTAATAGTATTTTAACCAACCATTTTTTTTTGTGGGTAGGGCTACTGTCGTCGCGCTCCTCGCACCACTCTGTCCGGGGCGACAGAGGGGCGTAAGCACGCATACCCATAACCCACCCGTGAACCTCGCCTTCGTCGTTGGACCGGCCAACGGAGCAGCATGAACTTGTCGTCAGTGGCCGGCCCGACGGAATACCCCCCCAGGGGTACCCTCTTGAGCGACATCCCCTCCCTCGGGGAGGACATCGGTCTTTTCCTCGCGGTCAGCCTCTCGGCGGGTGACGGACTAATTTCCCGGTCCAGTCACCCGCGGCCTCGGCTAGGGCGGCATAAGGCGCAGGTAATCGCGCCTACGCCGTCCCAGTCGCCGGCGACGGATCGCGTCGTCGAGGAGACGCTTCTCGCACACACGCTCTTCCCCCTCCTTCTGCGAGACTACTGCCTCGCAAAAGGCTGCAACCGCGTCCCAGTTCCTGAGGCTGTCGAGCATCGTCCCTATCGATCATCGACCTCCTAACGACCGTGTGCAGGTACTTGGCGAAGCATCCATGCGCCGTCAAAACTTGCACCAGTCGGAAGGAGAACACCCCGTGCCGTCGTTCCAACCACCGCATCAGCACCGGCCGGAAGGCCTCCACGGTTCGCACACCAAACCGAGGCCTCTCCAACCGGACTGCCCAACGGGCAATGACGTCTCGGCGGGCGTCTACACGCCAGGCTGTGAGCTCCCTCAATGAGACCACACCGCCCTCCGCTCGCACCCCCGACACCCGTCAATACAAATCGGCGAGCATTTCCGCCTCCACGTCCCACGGGGGAGTCCCGGCCAACAGGCAAGCTGCTTCCGTCGAATATTATATCGACCTGGATCAACGACAACTGATGCCGTTTGGCTAACAATTACATTCCCAAGGAGGGTTGACGAGTACATATTGCGTTGACCACAAGTTATTGGGACGTGTGGTGACGGAGTAAGAATACAATTCACCACCAACTATCTTACCCGTGGGGTACGAGACGACTAAGGGATATAAAACGCATATAACATCTATGCAAGAGAAGGCAAACTCGAAACAAAACCCTACACCAACACGTCTGACCAGCGTGGTATGGTAGGTCAATTTCCCTCCCATTACGGAGGAGGTTCGAGCCCAACAGTGAGACATATATGAGCTGAGATGATATGATGAGATGATGAATTGGGATGCAACCAGGAGAACGATAATTGGATATTTTATATGACCTAGACATTAGTCACGGTCGTTTAAGTTATTGAGCTCAAAGGTTATCACTTTACCATGAATGGCATGATAAGTTTTAGTTTTGGTCAACCAACGAAATGTTAATTACTTGAACATTTACTTGTT
The DNA here is from genome assembly GCA_905163515.2 of Lymantria monacha. Classification (NCBI taxonomy): domain Eukaryota; kingdom Metazoa; phylum Arthropoda; class Insecta; order Lepidoptera; family Erebidae; genus Lymantria; species Lymantria monacha. Next base: position 2,056,223 of record LR991107.1, on the reverse strand, counting down.
CATTCAGAACAAAATGTTATTAAAAATATAAAACTTGTGCGAAATTTATTGGCGTTTTATTTGGTTTTTAATTATTAAGACGTTTCATATGTTATACAGCATCTATAGTAACTGAAGGACTGAGATATTTAAAACCTAACGTGTACCACACACACTGTCTAGAGAAATAAATAAAATATTGCCTAAAAACACACTAAAAATAATGCTTTAATGTTAGAACTTCAGTATATACCATTTTTCGGTGATACAATAAAGATTACCTTAGGCAAAAGTATAACGATAATATCGCAGAAAATACTGAATCAAAATTAAAATAATTTATTCATATTGAGATTCTCTTGATGTTAAGTAAAAGCTGGTAGCTTGCATAAGCCGCTGTGCACTCGCTTCGATGATAACCTTCAAAATAGATAAATAAAAATAATAGCAAAAAAATATTTGTGAGTGGAAACTGCTGCTTCAATTCTGTGCAGTACATTTTACATACGTACCATGTAAAATGTACTGCACAGAATTTCAAAATCAAAATGGGTGATATAATAATAATAATAATAATTTATTTCTGCTTACAAATAAGATTTTAGATTATACATTAAATTATTCTAATATATTAATTTAATATAATATATAATAATTATCATTTTTATTCACATGAGGTCTAAAATACATAGATTTTTAATATATTTCAAATATCAAATTTATCATATCAAATGAAACTAATCTCGTGGATTTCCTTGCATTTGTATGAGTTTCATCAATAACTAAAACATTGGAATACAATAATTGAATGTGTTAATCATAACTTTAGAAATTAAATTTTAGTTTTTTGTATGCGATTAAAATACATGATATCAATTTCACATTTCATAAGTGATGAATATTAGGAGGTATTTTGATTACAATATACTTATGGCTACCGTCATAATATGAAACAAAACCTGTTGTTATGAACAAATTTGTTGAAACCAATTACTAATCAATTAATGTATTCTCATAAGATTAGGTGGTCTGATCTTAAACTAGGCCATAGCCTGTACTATAAGTATCAGAGCACCTGCCCCCATGTAAAACTTAATGATAATATACGTGTAATTAATGTTTCATGGTATTCAAGAGTAACAGACTGTGAGATTTATTGTTGATCATATGAGAGCGGTATGGCATGCCAGGATATGGATATGTACGGGTTAATGAATATGACAGTGATTACGAGTGTGTATGTTTGCGTACTATATGAGTATTGACAGCGTAAGTATGTGTGCGCGAGTGTGTGTCTGAGTGTGTGTCTCTGTGTGTGTGTGCGTGTCTGTGTGTGTGTGCGTGTCTGTGTGTGTGTGTGTGTGTGTGTGTGTGTGTGTGTGTGTGTCTGCGCGCGTGTATGTGTGTGTGTGTGTATGTGTTTGCATGTGTGTGTGTGTGTGTGTGTGTGTGTGTGCGTGCGTGTGTGTGTAAACACACACACACACACATTTTACGTTGATTACAATATACTTATGGCTACCGTCATAATATGAACAAATAACCTGTTGTTATGAACAAATTTGTTGATACCAAATACTAATTAATTAATGTATTCTCAGATTAGGTGGTCTGATCATAAACTAGGCCATAACCTGTACTATAAGTATCAGAGCACCTGCCCCCCATGTACAAATTAATGATAATATACGTGTAATTAATGTTTCATGGTATTCAAGAGTAACGACAGAGAGAATATAGACATACAGACAAACAAAATTTCTCTTAACTTCAGTTGCTCTAATAAAAATCAACCATATTAGTTTTTTGTTAACATCTATAATTAACAGATAGATTTGCCGTCTGTTATAATTTTACGATGATAATTCATATTATTTTAAAGGTTATCATCATCGTATGTAATCCGGAACATATAACGAAAATATCACTAATTTAACAAAAACATCTTTCCATGTGGTGACGTAGTAAGAATACTATTCGCCACCCCATATCTTACCCGTGGGTGATCGTACGAGACGACTGAGGGATATAAAACGCATATAACACCTATGCGAGAGGAGGAAAACTCGAAACAAAACCCTATACCAATACGTCTGACCAGCGCGGTATAGTAATTAATTTCCCTCCATTACGGAGGAGGCCCGAGCCCAATAGTAGAACATGTATGGGCTGTGATGATGATGATGATAATCACTAATTTCGTACAAATTAGCGTTATTTTAAATAAATCATAGGCGAATTTATAGTCAAATATTTTCTAGTTATATACAAAACTCAAGTAACAATGATTTTAAAAAACATATAAAACCTAATCAGTAATATGAACTACAGGCACATACGCACGCACGCACTCACGCACGCACGCACTCACGCACGCACGCACTCACGCATTCACGCACGATACCTACTGTTTTCTGAAACACAGGTTCCTACCAAATTGAGGTGATAGGGATTTTTATAAAGATTTTTAAGAGAAGAGACGATCATGATATATACTGAATTATGGATAGGTATGTTTCCAATAAAGATTATTGTTATTATCATATTAACGTAATATGTGAAATTATTTTTGATTATCTTCATCTCTCAGCAACAATATTCATAAAACTGATCATGACGTTTCTATGCCGTTTGCAAAGACGTCATTGGCTCGAAGCCTGGATCGACTCAAATATATCGTTCCTACAGAAATACTCGTAAGGTATATGTATTATATTGATTCTGAATTACACACTTGAACTTAAAAAAAGAGATGACCATCGGAGAATAATCTCTATATATCTTTATATCATCCACAAATTGTTTAAATATAAATGTAATCTATATCCGTTAATAATAGGCGCTTAAATATGAAATTGCCGTTCTAACGTACTAGCCACTTTGAATTAAAATTACACCTGCATGGTTGTTAGATATCAAAGTGAAACTGTTTTCAAACGAAAACTATAACATTCTGAATTTAATAAAATGTATGACATTTGATCGTTCGACGTTCAATTGTTTTTACATTCAGCTTTCGAAGTGAACATGGATACGGCGAAAATCAGAGTAATTTTCGAATACGAGTTCCGACGTGGAACTGGACTGGCTCGTAATGTCAAAGATGTGTTTGGAGCGGATACGGCGAACAAACGCACCGTGCGTTTTTGGTTTAACCGCTTTCGTAGTGGAAACTGGGACTTAAAGAATGAACCACGAGGAAGACCAGCCACGAAGGAAAATAACGATGAATTGAAGGTCATGGTGGAAGCCGATCCGAGTCGATCTGTCAAGGAATTAGCGCCATGGTTTGACGTTAGCATACCCACAATATTGACCCATTTGCACCAAATCAGTAAAATAAAAAAGAATAAAAATGGGTGTCTCATGATTTGACTGATCTGCAGAGAGCAGCGCGCATTGAAGCTTGCCTTATCTTGTCAAACCAGTATAGAAATGAAGGAATTTTGGACTGCATTGCAATGTGTGATGAAAAGTGGATTCTTTATGATAATCACAAGCGAACAACGCAATGGCTGATCCCAGGTCAAACGCCACATCAATGCTAACGCATTCGCTTTAACAAGCGAAGCTTGCCCATAGAAAGATGATGGTAACTGCATGGCTTCATGGTGTAATTTACTATAGCTCCTTCAGATCTGGTCGAGCAATAAACGCAGATGTCTACTGTGCAGAACTCCGAACAATGATGGCGAAACTCGCAGTAAAACAACCCCGACTTGTCAATCGATCTTCACCATTATTGCTTCATGATAATGCAAGACCTCATACTGCTCGAGAAACTGTTTTAACACTACAAGACCTGCAGTTAGAAAGCATACATCATCCTCCGTACTCGCCAGACCTTGCCCCAACCGGCTACCATTTTTTCTGCGATTTGGACAATATTTTGCAAGGAAAAAGTTTTCTTCCAAAGAAGAAGTACACAATACCTTCACACAGTTTGTGAAGTCCAAGACCCCAAAGTTCTATCGCAAAGGTTTAAATGATCTTCCAATTAGATGGCAAAAATGATATAGATAACGAGGGTAAATATTTTGATTAAAGAAATCTGTTTTATGAACAAAAAAGTACATACATACATACATATCATCACGCCATATCCCTTGCAGGGTAGCCAGAGAGAACAGAGTGCTAGAGAACTCTATCCTTGCATACTTCACTCGCTTCTTCAATATTCATAATTCTCTTCATACACGCTCGCCGGTTTCGGAGACTCTTGACTCCACCTTCTTTCAGCACGTGACCAATCTGGTCTAGGTAGGTGAGTCTCGGTCTCCCCCGGTACCTACATCCTTCCACTTTCGCATTGTATATCTTCTTATCCAGACGTTCGTTCGGCATTCTTTCCACATGTCCGAACCATCGGATCATTCCCTTTCGCATCTTTACACCAATACTCTCTTTCATACCTACCCGCTCTCTTACGTCGTCGTTGCGAATGCGGTCGGTCAGCCTAACTCCACAGATTTTCCGTAGAGATCGCATTTCGACCGCATTAATTTTGCTTTCATGCTCTTTTCTGCATACCCAACTCTCGCTTCCATATAGTAATGTTGGGACAAGCACAGCGTTATGTATTGCTACACGTGCCTTCTGGCTGAGGTGGTGGCTACCGAGAAGTGAAAAAAAGTGGTTTTAATTTATCAGTACGAAACGGCAATTTCATACTTTAATCCCTAATAATATATTTGTAAAGTTTTGGGTGTCAAAAAGATTTATTCCTCATTGTAAATGCGGTCGAAATGCGATCTCTGCGGAAAATCTGTGGAGTTAGGCTGACCGACCGCATTCGTAACGACGACGTAAGAGAGCGAGTAGGTATGAAAGAGAGTATTGGTGTAAAGATGCGAAAGGGAATGCTCCGATGGTTCGGACATGTGGAAAGAATGCCGAACGAACGCCTGGTTAAGAAGATATACAATGCGAAAGTGGAAGGATGTAGGTACCGAGGGAGACCGAGACTAACCTACCTAGACCAGATCGGTCATGTACTGAAGGAAGGTGGAGTCAAGAGTCTCCGAAACCGGCGAGCGTGTATGAAGAGAATTATGAATGTTGAGGAAGCGAGTGAAGTATGCAGAGATAGAGTTCTCTGGCACTCTGTTCTCTCTGCCTACCCTGCAAGGGATATGGCGTGATGATATGTATGTATGTAAGATTTCTATCTAATATAAATAAAAAATCTGTGTCCGATAACGAGCAATTAACTTTTAAATATTACATAGCGTGAAACTATAAATAAAATTTATTATCATTTTAGTTGAGTTTTTTGTTCAAAGAACATGTGTTGTGAAAAAATTAAAAATAATCATTTAAATTTAATAAATTATACCTATCTATGTTGATTAGTGTCTTTACAATCTAAAGCTGTGTTTTGTTCCTTGTAAAGTTGTTCAAATTTAAACATACTAGTCTACATTATGCCGTTACTCACATTTTGAATGTTCATACAATCAATATTAATCTTAAGTGTGACAAATGTGTGTGTGACATTACAAAAAAAAAATAATTACAAAAATTTTGCAATAATTCTTTATTAATGAATTAATATTTTCTAATATGACTCGCCTCATACCTTTTCTGAAACAGGTAATTTTTATTACGAAGACTGTATTTAAGGACTGATTATAATGAGACTCAGCAATCTTTAAAATATTATTTTATATTGTATCGATTTCAAATCTATGGTACGATGAGGGCTTTGCGTAAGTTGCGCCATCAGTGCAGTTAAAATTTTTATTATAATTTAAAGAAACTATTCCTTCACATTTTTTTACATGCTGGGAAAAATAATAAAATGCGATAGCTTTATATTTCTGTTTTTAGGATGACTCCATTAGGTTATATTTAGCATCATATAACAGCAAATCTTTAGAAATTATAATCATTCCCTTAATTACCCATTAAGATTATATTTTTTTAATTCCACGTAATAAATTCCAGGCGAATTACTGTATACATTTTCCAATAACTTGAAGAAATCAATACTCATAAATGAGCAAGATTCCAAATTAATTGAACGTTGATGTGTCCGAGTCTAAAATATAAATGAGAGAATCTACACTACTGGTATAAATATTGATGACCAAGTTATAAGTTCAAGGATATCCATGATTAGGTTATCGATCTCGATAATTAGGCAAATGTGTGCTCTCATGTTTGATTTCAATTTAAAGGGGATAATAATATAACTATTTTAATATGAGATATTCTGTGATTATATCTGTACCCATAAAATATGATCATAAGATCTACTACAGTTTGTATAATATAATCATAAAAATATGTCAATTTTTTTTTTCTTAGACTCCATTAATGCTTCTGAGACATTGTTTTATTTATGAACCTCGGAATTCCAGAGAGTTCTATTTAGTTCCCGTTAGAATACGTTTTCGAATACAAAGTAAACTATGTTATATATAAATATGAACCATTGTTGAGAAATTTTTAAAACGTCCCCAGAAACAAAATTAAAACTCAATAGAATTCATAACAGTAACAATTAATAATTTTTGATTGATTAACGACATTTACGTGAGCATTATAAATATGAAACTTATTGGACGTTAAATAAAGAATCTGGATGACCGAGCTTGGCTCTGTATTTGCTTTTTAGAGTCCTTTTTGGAAAATATATTTAGATATTAAAAATAAATGATAAAATAATGTAAAAATATAAAGAATTAAATAAAGAGAAAATAATTAAAAAGAAAGACCAAGCATCGAATCGGCGCTGTGTCGATCGATTATAATTGATTTCTCAACTGAAATATTTCAATTCTTGTTTGTCAACGGCCACATTTACCTACATCGCGTCAGGTGGAATTGGCCCAAGTCGATATAGAAGTCTTAGTCGTCTTTTACGACATTTAAGAGCAAAGTAAGGGTTGGTAGTATTTATAGCCGCTACCACACAGCATAATAATAATGGTCAAACGTCAAATTACTTTATTTGTGTGTTTGTTTATTTGTGGACATTAACTTCGGTATACTTCAACTACCACTTACCATTAGATAATTCGGTTTATCATATAACTGTTCCAGAGTTTCGTGACCTCAGTAGTGGGCATCAACTTGGTGAGTCATGGTGCTGTCATAGGCTATCCGTCAGTGCTCCTGCCTCAGATTCGCCGGCCTGACTCTGATATTATGTCTAACGATACCATGAACTCATGGATTGGTAAGGATAATTAGCGTAGATTAATTCGTGCCAACCGAACCTCTTCTACCCTCCACAAGCGGTGACAACACATTGTATGCTCGATCCACAAGATGACTTGGCTTACTTCTAGAAATTAATGTTTTTTCTTAAATGCCGAAATGTGTTTCTTAAGTAAAGGTTTTAGTGGATTATAATTTTAAATTTACTTTTTTTTTAATATGCTTCGTTCCAACTGTGTAGTGACAGATAAAGAATACAAGTGTTAAGAATACCAGTCATCTCTTACTTGTCCATAAAAGGCCTCTATACTTGTCCTTGAGAGGCCTCTAGTGCTTGCCAATGAAAGTACTGTATTGATGATTTTAAAACTTGTTACCCCCAACTCACCAGCCCAATGCGGCGATTGTAACATTGTTCCCTCTTGTGGGGACTTGTTTTGAGTCAGTACTCAGCCTATCGTCATCCAGTGATGACGATAGGCTTATAGTAATAGTGATGTGACTTAGAAAGCATCGTGTATATATATATATATACATACATATCATCACGCCATATCCCTTGCAGGGTAGGCAGAGAGAACAGAGTGCCAGAGAGCTCTATCCTTGCATACTTCACTCGCTTCTTGAACATTCATAATTCTCTTCATACACGCTCGCCGGTTTCGGAGACTCTTGACTCCACCTTCTTTCAGCACGTGACCAATCTGGTCTAGGTAGGTGAGTCTCGGTCTCCCCCGGTACCTGCATCCTTCCTCCCCCGACCAGATCGGTTATGTACTGAAGGAAGGTGGAGTCAAGAGTCTCCGAAACCGGCGAGCGTGTATGAAGAGAATTATAAATGTTGAGGAAGCGAGTGGTATGCAAGGATAGAGTTTCTGGCACTCTGTTCTCTCTGCCTACCCTGCAAGGGATATGGCGTGATGATATATATATATATATATATTGGATTAGGAAGACATCTTGTGTATGTGATTTTTTAAATCCCTACTAATATATAAATGTGAATGTAAGTTTATTTGTTACGCTTTCACGCTAAAACTACTCAACGGATCATCATGAAACATTGTACACATATTCTTGGAGGTATTAAAAGTAACATAGGATACTTTTTATTAAAAAATAAATCAAAATTTTTATATGAAAAATAAAAAAATTGTTTGTCAAATAATCTCAAAATCTAGCTTCTTCAACGCCATCTAGCGTCCAGTAATGAAGTTCCAACCCTGAGTATTGTAATACCGTTGCACTGTATTACCGACGGTCAAACATAAAAATAGGGTATCAAAAACTTTAGGAAAGTAACCTTTTACGCGGGCGAAGCCGCGGGCAGAATCTAGTAATGACATATATTTGGCGCCATTTGAGTGCTTTTTCGCATCATTTCTCGTTGATTTACGTTTCTTTTTTAAAAAAACTTTTGAATTTAAAAAAACAAAGGAATAGTTATGTAGACACAATTATATTTATCTACTTACAGTATCATCATTTGGTATAACGCTGTTATTTGGAAGCATAATGGCACCTGGAATTATGGATCATTTCGGCAGAAAGGTGGTGCAATATATTATTTGCGCATCAGCTGTTATGTCCTGGCTTACTATATTTCTAGCTGAAAGATCTGAGGTAATTCGTCACTGTTTTATAAATTCATAATTAAAATGTGGAGTTTTTATAGAAATTGGTAATGTTTATTTTTGTGAGATTAGAAAACTACATGTAGTTTAGTATAATTCGCTCTCATAAATGTACTTAAACATAATACGATTAATTACTTTCTATTTTTTCAGATTATTCTCTTTGCTCGAATTATTGGAGGCCTATCTTTTGGTATGATGTTGACACTTCGCTCAGTACTCATTGGTGAATACACAAGTCCCAAGAACCGTGGCGCCTTCCTTGCAACGATATTTCTAACCCAAACTATAGGCGTTTCCTTCGTACATTTTCTCGGTTCTCTCCTAAGTTGGCGTGTTACTGCTTTAATAATGTCCTTTTTACCGCTAACGAGCTGGATAATGACTATATTTATACCAGAATCACCAAGCTGGCTTGTCTCTAGGAGAAGATTTGATGACAGCAGACAAGCTTTTATTTGGTTAAGAGGACAAGAAGAAAAACAGGAAATCGAAGATATGATTAAGGCAAAGATTGACTTGGATGAGGCTAATAATAGGCATAAAATAAATATAATTGATCATGTAACAAAGGCCGAATTTTACAAGCCGATAATTCTTCTTATACATATGTATGCAATAGTTCAATTCTGTGGTGCCTCTCTTAATGCAGCATATTTTACAATAATAATTAATTTGGTAACAAATGCTAATGTTAGAGCTGAGACTTGGATGGCGGTATTTGATATTGAAAGAACCGTGGTTAACGTTATAGCCGTGTTTGTTATACACAAAGTGAAGAGACGGACCATGATTGCGGTGACAGTAGCTCTGTGTATATTTAGTTTTTTTGCTCTGGGAAGTTATGTATGCTCTAAACATTTTGGTCTCTTAACTGAAGATATACTTTTGATTCCGGCTAATTTAATGTTCTTACATTTCCTAGGGATATCCTTAGGTGCTGTGTCATTACCATTAGTGATAGCAGGTGAAGTGTTTCCTTTGCAGTACAGAAGTATTGCTGCAGGTATCAGCTCAATTTCCTTTTATGTATGTATGTTCTTGGTCCTCAAAACTTTCCCAGTACTAGTACTGAGTATTGGAATTTCTGGAGCTTACGCGGTATATGCGAGTATTTTAATTTATTGCCTAGGCGTAGTACTATATATGCTACCTGAAACTAAAGGCAGAACTCTGCAGGATATTGAGAATGAGTATAGAGGGAAATTAGTAGTCAATACAGAAACAGAAATGCAATCATTGAGAAGTAATATTGATGAAAAAAGTGAGTGTGATAAAATTTAAAATGATGTACAAAATAAGTTTTTATAACAGATTTTTTACTTTAATATGTTGATAGAATTTATAAAATAAAATTAATACCACACTTTATTTGAGAGATTAATTAATACATATGTTTAAAAAGCGTAGTTATGTAAATCTCCTCTCTATTATATATATTCTATATTATTCTTAAGTTTTACAACAAAGACGGGTTAAAATGAGGTGGCGAATTCTATTCTTACACGATGTCTCACATTAAGAATGGTAAATAATTATTTATATATTTTTGTTTACATCTCCTGAAGAACTAAATTATTTGTATTGAACCAATAGGTTGGTTAAACAGTGCATTGTTCACATCAGCATAATTAAGCATTTTTCTTCTAATGTTAAACAATGAACAAGTAGCATTTGCGAGCAACGCAATCTTTTGATTGTCTCCTATCATCATCATCATCATCATCATCACAGCCCATATATGTCCCACTGTTGGGTTCGGGCCTCCTCCGTAATGGGAGGAAACTTAACCTACTATACCGCGCCGGTCAGACGTGTTGGTCTAGGGTTTTGTTTCGAGTTTTCCTTTTCTTGTTGTCTCCTATATAACAAGGAAATTACGTGATTAATATATATAAAGATCAGAAACGGCTTCAGAATGGTTCCTTGCGGAGCACATTTTTATAGAACCAGATAATAATAGCCCACCATTTAAATCGAATCTCTGAATGTTGTGACTTAGAAATGAAAAGCAAAACACTTTGTTGGAGATATAGATTACAACACATATTTTAAAAGTATGTAATAGTAATGTAATTATTCGAATGTTAACAGAGTAAAAAATTCACCTTTCCCTACCTTGCCCTCGGGTGTCGTAAAAACGACTAAACAATATCCATCTAACATTTGTGGAACAAAAGGAAAATTCTAAATAAAATTCTACATCAACACGTCTGACCAGCTTAAGGTCGATTTCCCTCCTATTGTGGAGGAACCTCGAGCCCAGCAGACAGACGTATATGAGCTGGGATAATGTATTATATCTGTAAAATAGTTTCTGTGTATATTCATAAAATGATAATATAATCTGAAATTAATAAATATTAATTTATTGTACTTTTACTAAGAAAAAAGAATCCGTGTCTGTAATTTAAGAGAGATGATTCATGAGGTATATGGATAAGATAAACCAATAGTAAAACATTTTATTTTATTTTAAATGATGTCGTTTGTTATTATAAATGTATTCATTTTTAACGAGGTCAGGCAAAGTAGCAGAATGAGTAGAACTTTTAAATTCTGCTTTAACATACATACATATCATCACGCCATATCCCTTGCAGGGTAGGCAGAGAGAACAGAGTGCCAGAGAACTCTATCTTTGCATACTTCACTCGCTTCCTCAACATTCATAATTCTCTTCATACACGCTCGGCGGTTTCGGAGACTCTTGACTCCACCTTCCTTCAGTACATGACCGATCTGGTCTAGACCGAGACTAACCTAAGTCTCGGTCTCCCCCGGTACCTACATCCTTCCACTTTCGCATTGTATATCTTCTTAACCAGACGTTCGTTCGACATTCTTTCCACATGTCCGAACCATCGGAGCATTCCCTTTCGCATCTTTACACCAATACTCTCTTTCATACCTACTCGCTCTCTTACGTCGTCGATACGAATGCGGTCGGTCAGCCTAACTCCACAGATTTTCCGCAGAGATCGCATTTTGACCGCATTAATTTTACTTTCATACTCTTTTCTGCATACCCAACTCTCGCTTCCATACAGTAATGTTGGGACAAGCACTGCGTTATGTATTGCTACACATGACTTCTGGCTGAGGTGGTGGCTGCCGTGAAGTTTCCCCAACGCTCCATTCACTCTATTTCCCGCATACACTCTTCGCTCTATATCAGTGGTGTACCTTCCATCTTGGCTAAATCCACATCCAAGATATACAAATTCATCCACTTGCTCTAGTACATCATTACCTATTGTTACTCTTACATCTATTCTGGCTTCATCTCTTTCAAAGACCATTATTTTGGTTTTGCTCACATTCACGCGTAGACCCCTTTTCTTAATCTTCAATCAATCAATCTTCTGTCATTGTGTCGACTAAGGTCTGCAGGTCAGTCGCTGACTGTGCCAGCAGGACTGCATCATCTGCATAGAGCAGAGCAGTGACCACTGAGTTGCCCATCTGGACTCCCACATTCATATCGTTCAACCTTTGGAGACATTTATCCAGATATATGATAAACAGCCTGGCTGACAGAACGCACCCCTGCTTAACGCCAATATTGACGTCAAACCAAGGCGACATTCCATCATCCAGCCGCACACAGGCTCTACAGCCCATGTAACTGGACTGCACAGCCTGTAGCAGTTTACCGTTAATACCATACTCTGGTAAAATGTCCCAAAGTTCCTTTCGTACAACCGTGTCAAATGCTCTCTCCAGATCCACAAAACTGCAGAAAATCCTCTGACCTAGAGCCAGATGCTTCTCCACAATGTTGCGCAGAGAGAACACTTGATCCATGCATTCCCTTCCACTCCTGAAACCTCCTTGTGTAAGAACACAGTAAACCATCGGACACCATCCTCATTCTCCTTTCAATAATTTTACCATACACTTTTGCTGCCAAACTGGTCAAGCTTATGGCTCTGTAATTTGCGCAGTCATAACGTGAATCCTTGTTTTTAAACAAAGGCACGATGACTGCGCTATTCCAGTCCCCGGGAACCATTCCCGAGCTCCAACATAAATTGGGGAGCAACAGGAACGCCTCCCAGACACAGGAGCCACCAAGCTTGATCATCTCGGCAGACACCATATCAATGCCCGCTGTCTTATCATTTTTCAAACTTCTTATCGCCCATTCAACTTCATCCATACTGATGCCATCGGAGGACGCCGTTGTCGAATGTTGATCTACTAAACCACATGCGACAACGGCGCCAACCGTAGCATCCGCATACATATCGCCAAAATATTCACTCCATCGGCTTAACACATCTTGTGTTTGTCTAAAAATGTCTCCACCTTTAGACCTTATTTTATTCATTCTGAAGGCTGACCAACCACACCGAGACTTCTTCACCTCCCTCCAAAAGAGTTTGGTGTTACCCTCGAAGTGTTTAGTCAGCCTATCTTCTGCACTCATATTTGCTCTATCACGTTTCTCTTTTTTGCCTTGGTGTCATTCTTACATTGCTGATATATTTCTTTCTTCTGTTCAGTCATACTGTCATTCAGATTCAAAGAAGAGACATAGTCCGGCCACGCTTTCTTCTTTTGCTCTACGGAAGCTGCCACTTCCGCATCCCACCATGCATCACCATTTGTTTTTCTATGCTTCTTTGAACTTCCACATACTTCTTTCGCTGTATCTACCGTACTCTCTTACAATACACTCCAGCATTCTTCAATGTCCGATTGCGGCTGGCTTGCCATCGTCAGCCGTTCTCGGACACCCTCTGCATACTTTTCTCTTACACACTCTTCTTGCAACCTTTCAACCTTTATTCTTACAAGCCCTCCGAAGTGGACACGCTCTCGCCAGTGCCTCTACTTTCTGAACAGACCACTAAATCTCGCAATAACGAGATAGTGGTCCGTATTGACTGTGGGGCCCCTGTAGGTTCTTGTGTCCAATATTTTGCTTCGGAGGCGACTGTCTATCAAAATTAAATCTATTATACTTTTCTGTTCATTCCTTCTCCATGTATACATATGGATGTCCTTATGTTGGAAAAAAGGTTTTGACACAATAAGGTTTCTCTCCATGCAAACATCCGCTATGAGCCTACCTGCGTCGTTCACTCTCTTATCACCAAATGGACCAAGTACGTCCTCATAGTCGGGACGCTTGGTCCCCACCCATTCGTTCAAATCTCCGCATACAATCACGCATTCACTGGTTTCTGCCATATCCAGAACTTCCCTAACATTATCCCAAAACTTCTCTAAGTCTGATGCCACCAAGGATCCTACGGGAGCATATGCTACAACCATGAATACCTTGGTGACACCTAGTTTTATACGGACCCAAAGAAGTCTGGGATCATACATTCCGTAATCCTTCACACCTGAGGCCAAGCGAGAGGACAACAGCACTCCTACCCCCATGCTGGCTCGATCGCTCTGTGGTACACCAGACCACAGAGCCATCCCGCCACCGAGATCGCAGGCGTCGCTGCCCTTTCGCTTGGTCTCTGTTACACAGAGCACGTCTAGCTGTTTGTCCGCCATGACGGATATCAGCTCGTGCAACTTACCTTCCACACAACCTCTTACATTCCACGTGCCTACCCGGCACTCTGCTCTCCTCGACTCGCCTGACTGGACAAGGCGTGATGGGTGGCGGCCCCCATCGCCGCAACTGCCGAAGTACGTACCGACGGGGGCGGGTCGGTACGCGTCGCCTCCGGAGGACGCTCTAACCCGCACTGCGGTACGCATATCGAATTCTGCTTTAAATATCCAATATTTAAGAAATATTAATATTTTTAATGACACTGATAGCAGTTTGGTTATCTAAATTAGGACAGAGTCCTCTTTACTTAAAAACTGTTTGATCCACATGACCTCTTTTTTTTAACAGAACAAGCTGGCTTAAATTCAGCCTCTGTAGTAGATAGAGCCACAGTTTGTTGTCTTTGGCTGTACCAAGCAACAACCGCCCCGTTCTTGATGAAAACATAGCCAGTAAGTGAATGACTTGTATCCATGTTCAGCCGGTACATGTTATTGATTATAAATTAGCTGTTGTTATTTGATTTTAACTGTTTATAATAACAGTCAGTTTTGTCAAATCTTATTTGGCCACCACTTTGAATAATCTGATTCACAGATATCAGATTGCTAGGTTGCTAGTTCGAGAACATGTAAAACATTATTAAACAGGACCTTTTTGTCATGACCTTTATAATATATAAGTGTCTAAGCTTACTTGTCCTGAGGACTGCACAGATCGCCAATGTCGTGCGGTGTTCCACAGGGGTCGGTTCTGGGGCCGACTCTGTGGAACATCGGGTACGACTGGACGTTGAGAGGGAGTCTCACCCCCGGGCTGAGCTTGATATGCTATGCTGACGATACGCTCGCCACAGCCCGGGGCAGGACCCTCGAAGAGGCGGCGAGCCTGGCCACTCTCGGCACCGAGGAGATGGTCAGGCGAATCGAGGCGCTGGCGCTCAGGGTGGCCTTAAATAAGACGGAGGCCCTATTTTTCCATGGGCCACGCGTAAGGCTGCCAATCGGTACCTCGTTAGTCGTCAACTCCATCCAGATCAGTATCCAGACCCATATGAAGTACTTGGCTCTGGTGCTCGACGGGCGATGGTGGTTCCGGGAGCATTTCCGCCGAATTGCTCCCCGGCTGGTCGGCGCGGCGTCCGCCCTATCACGGCTCATGCCGAACGTGGACGGACCCAGCTTCGAGGGCCGACGGCTGTATGCGGGGGTGATCCGTTAGATGGCCATATACGGCGCACCCATGTGGGCGAGGGCTCTGAACGCCTAGCTCAGAGCTGTTTTGTGGAGACCACAGAGAGCCATGACGGTCAGAGCCATTCGCGGGTACCGCACGGTATCGACCGAGGCGGCATGCCTACTGGCCGGGACACCCCCGTGGGACCTAGAGGCGGAGATGCTCTCTGACCTCTACCGGCGGGTTACCTCAGTGCGTGACGAAGGTGGCCTAGACACGGTGTTGTTACCGTTGAGGCCCTCCGGCCCGTACTAATGGAGTGGATGGAGCGGCGGCGGGGTCCTCTCTTTCCGGCTGGTGCGGGTGTTGTCGGAGCACGGTTGCTTCGGCAAGTACCTGCACACGGTCGTGTGGAGAGAGTGGACTCCGTCCTGCCACCATTGCTGTAGTGAGGAGGACACGGCGCAACATACGCTCGAGGTATGTCCGAGCTGGGACGGGCAGCGCCGCGACCTCGTCGCTGTCATCGGTGCCGACCTGACGCTGCCGGCTCTCGCGAAAGTGATGGTCGACAGCGTCAAGAACTGGGATGTGGTCGCCGCCTTCTGCGAGGCTGTCATCTCGCAGAAGGAGGTGGCGGAACTAGTCCGGGAGGATTCCCGTGACCCGGGCCGCCGCCAGCGGCCGGGGCGGCGCAGGCGCGAATATCTGCGACTGATGCCGCCCTACCTAAGGCTTCGGATGATCGGACCGGGGAATTGTCCGGTCACCCGACGTGAGGCCACCGTGTGAGGGTGACGCCCCGACGACGAAAGCTGTCGGGGCATCGAAACGAGAGGAACCCGCAAGGGTATACCGCCGCACCCTCCACCGAAGACAAAGATCGGGTACTGGTGGCCCGCTCGCACGGCGAAGAGAGGTGTTTGGAGGGTGGGTCCATGGGGTAGCGCGCCCCCTTTCTTCCGTCGCCCCGGGCCGATTTGCCGGGGCGCGACCACATCTATGGTCCACCTTGCAAAAAAAAAGAAAGAAAAAAAAGGAGTGCACGGATAATTCCTGTCAATTTCTCCTATATTTCTTTGGCAATACACGAGATTTGACTGTGCACATACTTTGTTGAATTGACTGAGAGTATTATCTTCGTCTTAGCTTTAGCGTCTCGTTTCTTATCTACACTTTCTGAGAAGTCTTCTATGCAATCCCAGAGTTCCTCATATTGTAAGTATGCATTGCAAAACGCCAGTTTGCATAATTTGTATGGTCAGACAGGTTGACAGGATAAATGCGAGAGTATTATTTAATGCTATTTTCAAGTAGATATCTCAATTCAAATACTTAAATGCTTCGCAAAGACCTAACAAGAAAACTTTTACACGAACTACGTTTCGTTTTTAATGTTCACTTCAATGTCTTTGATCACTGATTTTTACCATTAGATATTACACTGTCTTTATTTCTGAGCTTTTCTGGGCCCTTAACCTGATGAATTGAACGACATAGCTCGAGTTTTATTAACTATTTAATTTAATATGAAGCTAACAAGAAAAACATACACAGTGGCTGGATGTCAAGAAATAGAGAGACATTGTTATTGTCAGAGGGCGCTGTTTTACGGTAGCGCCCTCTAGGCGCGTAATTCGAAATTTAAATTCAACAATTTAATCCTGACTAGGGATGTTGCGGATGCCAATTTTTTCACATCCACGGATGTGAATGCGGATGCGGATTTTTGATGGCTCACATCCGGGGATGCAGATGCGGATGCGTATGTTTAAGATTTTATATAAATATAGTATATTAATGAAGAATTAAAATAATGGTAAAGTAATTATATATTTTTTTATGAATAAAAAGTAGTATTAAGTATAATGTTCCTATATTTTTTAACTTCACTTACTCAATTTCAAATTAGTAAGTGAATAAAATCCGATTACGAAATGAAAAATGATGTCGCAAGCGGGATTCGAACCCGCGCCTATTGGGATTCCGGCCCAATCGTGCTGCCACTTTTAGTAAGTGAAGTTAAAAATAGGAGCATTATACTTAATAAAGAGTAATATTGCTGCCTTTTCTGATTCAAGGCAGTTACGCAGAGGTTCATAAATTAAACCCGCGCTACTAAACAATTGTTCGCTAGGAACACTACCTGGTGAAGTGGATAAAAATCTTCGGGCTATCAGTGATAATATCTTAAGTTCTTCTCGATTGACACTCCACCACTTAAGAGGATTGTCATCCACATCGACTCTTTTTTTAGTACGGTAAGAAAGTAATTCCTTTTTAAGTATAACTTCAGTGCTACCATTTTTTGTTAGTTCTTCATTCTCGTCTTCACTTGATGAATCGAGCATCATGGCAAGGTCGTTTTTTAAGCACGACTTTCTAACGAAACTTGATGTCCCTGGTCCTAATTGTTCCATATCCTTTTCCGTGGAATCATTTATTCTTATTTTTTTAGCCCTTTCGGATTCGGAATTGGCATTAAAAGAACCGAAAACTTCATTTTCAGTATTTATCATCAACAAAATTTCGTTTTTAATCTTTTCTTCAGTCACCGGTGTAAAAAATTTGTTATTATAGCGAGGATCTAAATAGATGGCGATCTTAAATAAATTGTTCTCTCCCAAGCCGGCAAACTTTGTTGAAAGTTCGTTTTTCAGAGTCATGACGGCCTGTCGAATCGAATCAAACTCTTGTGAACTAGTTAAATAATCTTCAACTTTTTTTTGAAGCATTTGTATTATTGGAATCACAGATGAAATAAGGGCGTGAGAGCTGCTCAGTTCCCGTGTGGCTTCCTCAAAAGGTCTCAGTAATTCAATAAAACTTTCAATGATTTTCCATTCTTCCGGCAAAATAAGGTTAATCTCATTATCATTGATGTAAATACTTAGGGCATCCTTTACCTTTGAAAACCGCTCAAACATATAAAAAGTAGTGTTCCATCGCGTTACACAATCTTGGAAGACTTTGAGATGAGGTTGATTCAGTCTGTCCTGAATTGTTTGCAGCTGTTTCTGAGCGATGATAGAATGACTAAAATGAGTTGAAATTTTCTTACATTTTTGTTTGAATATTTTTATGTTTTCTTGCGAACCTAAACAACTGCGGATAGCAAGTTGTATTTTGTGAACAGTACAATCTATGTCATTCAATTCAACTAATCGTACAGCTCGCTTTATATTAGATCCTTCATCTCTGATTAGGCAATGCACTTTTTTTTTTTCAATATTCCATTGAGAAAGCATCGTGTTAAATTTTTCGGCAATTATGTCACCAGTGTGACGGCCATCGAATGTCTCGCATTTCAATATAATCGATGATTTATCAAAGTTTTCTGCAATGCCATGGCAGGTCAGACTAAGCAAAGAAGCGTTTGAGCCTGGATCCGACCAAATATCAGACGTAAACGACATGTAAGCAAATTTTTCGATTAAACGACATGTAAGCAAATTTTTCGATCAACTATGAGGATACCTTGAGCAAAGATGAATGGCTGCAGTACATTATTTGTGTACAAAGTACCTATGACTTGCTTAAGACAGAGATGCATGATATAATCATTACTTTCTTACATTGTAGTATATGCAGAAATTTCACAGAAATATGTTGGTTAGATTATACTTTTCTTTTATATTTCAATTGCAGTTTAAATACCAATATATATATATATATACAGACAGACAGACCCGGCCACGCGTTGCGTTATTAAGGTAGCTACAGTAGCACGTGGTGATTATGCTAATAAATTGTAGCTTATATGAGATATATATATAAGAGAGGGCGCTGTCGTCCGAGTGAAACGAACGTATCCGTATATTTTCTATTCTAAAATTAGTTCAAATAAATAAATACAATTTTTTACATATATATAATATTTTAAATAGTTTAATATATACAAGATAATGTTAGCAATGTAAAATATACAGGCAAAGTGATGCAAATCGTGATAATAGTTAAGCTCTAGTGAATATTGAAAAATCCTTTCAACAATTTCTATTACTTACTACTTTGCTTATAAAACGAATAAAAGTATTAGAAACAGTGTGCTAAGTAACAAAAAACATCAAAATAGTGAATGAGAACAAGGGATTTTGATGATAAACGGTTCTCGACTCAGCTGATTTGTGAGTAATTGAAAATAATATAAATAATAAGTAAAGTACCCACTATAAAAAGTACTTATTCATTGCCTGTTTCTGATAATACTATTGCATAATTTCACTAAAATTAAACATATACGATTTGGCGCACTGGTTAACAACGCTGCTTCAGCGAAGTCTTACGCCGCAAGTTCGAACCACACGAGTATCAAAAAGCACTTTTTGAGTGAGTTTATTATTTAATTTCAAAATGAATTTCTTTGAAAACATTACATATCGTCGCACCAGAAAACATTCAGATACAAAAAGTGAGGATGAAACTTGTTCAAAAACAAAAAATAATAATGACTTAGATTTAACAATGAATATGACCTCAAATAGTTTCCCTAACATATCTGACGATGAAGAATGTCTAGAAATAAATCAATTAAAAAATAAGATCACAAAATTAACCTCTTTATTAGAATCAGCACATCAAGAAGTTGAAAATTTAAATATTAAAAACTCAGAATTAGAAAAAACGATCGAAGAGCTTATTAAACAAAAAACTATTTATAAAAAAATTACTACCGATTTAGTAAAGGATCCAAAAGCTATGACTCCTAAGAAAAAATGCAAGATAAGCTCACCTAAATGTGATTTAAGACAGATAGAAAATAAGTTAAAGACGGCACAATTGAATAATAAAAACTCAATAATAGATACATGTAAAAAAAGCGAAAACAATCCTATACTTCAAACGGAAATTCGCCAAAATATTCTTAGGAATAACAATGATAAAATTTGTATCATCAGTAGCAATAAAACAAATAAATTACTATCAATAGCCAGAGGCAAACTTAATAATTATGACATTTGTCATTATTTATCACCACATTGTGACATTAAACATTTGTTAAATGGGTTACAATTAAAACTAACTAACTACACAATGAAAGATTACTGTATAATTTTCGTGGGCGAAGAGGACTTTATAACCACTAAAGATTATTTCACTATCATATATTACATAAGAAACATATTAAAAAAAATTGAAAACACGAATATTATAATATGTCTTCCGACCTTTAAATATGACTATTACGCCAATTTATATAATCGTAGAATTGAAAATTTTAATAATTTATTATATCTGGACATTATGACACACAAGCATGCTTATCTTCTTGATTCTAATTTAAATCTCGAATGTAGTTACTCTATGTTTAATCGATACACGGGTAAAATAAACAACCACGGAATGGGAGTTGTCATGAGCGATCTAAATCAGCTAGTTATAGAAATTCAGACTACAAAATATTATGAATATGATACAGAGTCTACGTCTGGTGATTCGCAGTTTTTTCTTTAATCACATTAATATACTCCACCAGAATATTGCAGGTTTATTCTCGAAATCTGACTTATTAACAGTGCAGTTAGATAATATGAATAAGCAAGGAAATGATATCGACATTCTATGTTTAACTGAACATTTTGTTGCTACAGAACAGGAAAACTTATTATATATTCCTAATTATTGCCTAGGAGCAATATTCTGTCGCGAAAAAAATCGTGGAGGTGCCTGTATCATGGTAAAAAACGGACATTATTTTAAGGAGTTACCGGAAATTGCTATTCAATCCATACCCGGTGTTATTGAAATGTGTGCAATTGAACTGATAACTTGCTCTGTCATTATTCTATGTATTTATCGATTACCAAAACATAACTCACAGAGCTATATGGCATTCTTTGAAAAACTAGACATTGTATTAAAAAAAATATGTTTAAAAACAGACAAAAAAATTATAATATGCGGCGATTTTAATATTGATATTTTACGAAGAAGCAAAATTACATCAGAATTAGAAAATTTCTTGCTTAGCTTTGATTTAACTCTATCATTAAGACAGCCTACACGACTAAGTAGCAACACCTGCATCGATAATTTCGCTCATAATATAAAAAAAGGCTGCAAAGTAAAAGTAGTTGACCTAGTCCTCTCAGATCATACATCTCAAATACTTACAGTTCCTGTTAAAAAAGTTTATAAACTCAAGACGTGGCAAGTGATGAAAAAAGATTATAGCAATGAAAACATGAAAAAATTTGGAAAAATCTTAGAAAACCTATCCTTTACAGAAGTGTATAGCACAAATCGTGCCAATGAAGCTTATGATAACTTTAATGAAACATTTTCTCTTTTCTACAATCTATGTTTTCCAAATATATGGTTGAAAATAAAAACAGAAAAAAAATGTAAATGGATTTCCCGTGGCATAAAAAAGTGTAGTAAAAAGCAAAGACAGCTATTATGGCAATTTCGATTGAACCCTACTAAACAAGCTAAAATTAAATTTCAAAAATACACAACATTATATAAGAATATCATAAAATTAACCCAAAAGGCACAAAATGACTACTTTATAAAATCCTCATTTAATAAATCTAAAGCCACGTGGCACATAGTTAACAAACCTGACAATAACTTACCAAAAGCACAGATAGCGACTATTAAAAGTAGAGATTTGATCTTGACTAAGCCTCAAGAAATAGCGAATACTTTTAATGATTATTTTATAGATGACATAGAAAATAATATATCTGACATTCAATATAATTATAAACTATCTTACTTGACATCTCAATCAATGTTCATGCGACCTATCATAAAAGATGACATAAATATTGCAATAAAATCCCTAAAAAATACATATACAGTGGGTAGTGATGGCGTGTCAACGCATGTCCTTAAATATGTCAGTAATTATATTTCTCCAGTTTTATCATATATTATGAATCTATGTATAACACAAGGCATATATCCTGAAAAGTTGAAAAATACAATCATTAAACCAGTTTTTAAAAAGGATGATAGAAAATGTATGAAAAATTACAGACCAATAGCAAAACTTTCAGTATTTTCAAAAATATTCGAAAAAATAATATACGATGCATTATATACCTACCTAAGTAAATATAACATACTATGTCATGAACAAAAAGGTTTTCGAAAAAATATGTCCACTAACATGGCTATATTTGAATTATTACATAGTGTTATAACATCGATTGATGAAAGAAATCCGATTTGTGCAATATATACAGATATGACTAAGGCTTTTGACTACGTAAACCACAACACATTACTTTATAAGCTATATACGTATGGAATAAGAGGTAATGTTCTAGAGCTTATAGAATCCTATCTAATAAATAGATTACAACAGACAGAGATAACAAGACTATGTTCTATAAATCAAAGAGAACGAACATTTTTATCGAGACCTCGAATAATTAAATATGGCGTTCCACAAGGCAGCATACTTGGGCCACTGCTGTTCCTAATATATATAAATGACCTTCCAAAGTCAACACACCAACAAATGGTCCTGTTTGCTGATGACAGTACTGCCATAATAAAGTGTAATGAATATAATGATTATCAAAATGACATTAATAATGCTCTTATAAATATAATTAATTGGTTTAATAGAAATAATCTTATAATTAATCTAAATAAAACAAAAATTATGCATTTCTATCAAAGAAAAGTAGCACCTAACATAGTTGTAAATTGTAATAACTGTACTTTAGAGCAAGCAAATAGTACAAAATTCTTAGGTCTCTATATTGACAACCATCTAGATTGGAAGAGCCATATAGAACAACTAAGTAAAAAATTAAATAGAGCAGCATATGCACTTTTAAAAATATCAAGGAAAGTTAATGAAGAAGCTTTATTAATTGCCTATTATGGTTTAGTCGATTCCATATTACGCTATGGTATAATCTTTTGGGGTAATTCCACAAATCAAAATATCATATTTAAAGCTCAAAAAAGGTGCGTTCGGGCAATGTATTACCTCAAACCAGATGAGAGTTGTATGCCATTGTTTAAAAAATTAAGTATATTATCACTACCATCTCTATATATATTTGAGGTATGCGTATTTGTGAAAAATAACCTAAGTATGTTTGCTGAATACTCTACTTCAAGAAATGTTCCATTACGTAGTCAGTATAAAAACCTGCTAGGTACTTTTAAATGCAAAACAGCCTTAGCAAGAAAAAGTATCTTAGGTATGGCTCCACGTGTTTATAACAAGTTACCAGAAGAAACGAAGTCCCTTGACACCACTCATTTTAAAAGAAGACTAAAATTATTATTGACCAAGAAATGTTATTATAGTATTGACGAATATTTAAATGATGAATTTATATGACATTATAAAAATAATTTCAATTTTAACATTGACTATGCATTGGAATCTAATTTAGAATTGTCTAATTTTAATTATTTTGCCATGGAAAATTAATTTGATTGTTATCTGAATTTTAATGTATAAATACTAATTATTAACAAAATTTGTACGCCTATCGGCATGACATAGTGATCTCCATCATAAAATTTTATCACCTGACATCTTATATTACCTATGTTATACAAATTAATAAATGATTTGATTTGATTTGATTTGATTTGATATGAAACGTGTTTACTTTTAACATAGCGCAATCTATTAAATACTTACTCAATCCAGTCAACAGACACCGCCATCTATTAGACTCGTTTGGAGATTACAGATAATTGTGTCTATCAAATAATAGACAAATAATTTGCAATAAAATAATATTGCTACTATAAATTGAGATGGAAGCTATCCTATCTTTTAAGTTGGATCAAACTGCACATGCTGTGCAAATTTTATTATAATCGGTTACGGTACTTTAGGAGTCCATCGCGGACAAAGAACGTGACGCGTAATTTTTATATATATATATATATATATTAGTGTTTTTTTTTTTACTTTTTCTTCGGTCCCCTCCTGAAATTTTGTTAGAAATACCAAAAGAAATCTCTGAAAGTATGAGCTCTTAATATTAATATTAAGTCCTCGCCCAAGGCGTGTGAAGATCTCTCATAGAAAATATATTATGTACATGAAAACTCTTACTTTTTATTTTTAAATTTCTATAGCTCAGCGGCATTTCACGGGGTCGCTCTTACTGAAGGTGGGTTTTTCTCAGAATTGAACATTCTACAAAAGTGCCCCTTGCGGTCAAGCCGTAACTAACATCGTGCACCATATTTTAAGTTATATCACTAGTAATAAATCAGTGAAAACTGCATTGCATAATGCGAATACTAATAGACAAAATTTCTACAATTTTCTCTTAACTTCAGTTGCTCTAATAGAGATCAGCGTTATTAGTTTTCTATCAACATCTATACTTAATAGATGTCCCGCCTGTTATAATTTACTTCTATGTGTAGGTACGATGATATTTTATATTATTTTAAAGGTTATTATCGTCGTTTGTACGCAGTCCGCAGTACGCAGACCATCATGTACTAAATACACACGAATACACAAGCACGTACGGGCACATACAGATATACACACACACACACGCACAAACGAACGCACGCACGCATGCACACACACGCACGCACGCACTCATGCACTCACACTTGTGCACTCACGCATTCACGCACGAGACTGTTTTCTGAAACACAGGTTTTTACCTAATTGAGGTGATAGGGATTTTTTAAGAGAAGGGACAATTTTACAACATTATATATACTGAATTATGGATATGTTTCAAATAAAGTTTATTGTTATTATTACATATTATGAAAACATGTGAAATTATTTTTGATTATCTTCGACTCTCAGGAACAATATTCATAAAACTGATCAAGACGTTTCTATACCATCTGCAAAGACGGCATTGGCTCGAAGCCTGGATAGACTCCATTATATTGTTTCTACAGAAATAAGGTATTATATTGATTCTGAATGACGACTGCATGTAGCGGAGATGCGAATGTTGAGATGGATGTGTGGTGTGACAAGAATGGATAAAATAAGAAATGAACATATAAGAGGAAGTTTGAAAGTTACGCCAGTGACGGAAAAGTTAAGGAGTGAAAGATTGATATGGTATGGACATGTGATGAGACGGGATGAAAGTAATGTTGTGAGGAAAGTTTTAAGTGTGAATGTTGAAGGCTTAAAGGGTAAGGGAAGACCGAAGAAAAGATGGATGGACTGCGTGAAACATGACATGGATAGACAAGGAGTGACCACAGAGATGACGTCTGATAGAGTCGTATGGAAGGAGAAGACATATTGCGTCGACCCCAAATAAATTCGGATAAGAGCAAATTGATGATGATGATTGATTCTGAATGACACACTTAAACTTAGAAATAGAGATGCACAACAGGAGAATAATCCCTATATATCTTTTATATGATCCACAAATGGTTTAAATATAGGTGTAATTTATGTCCGTTAGTTATATAATATATTTTTCCGTGTGGTGATGGAGTACGAATACAATTCACCGCCCCCTATCTTACCCGTGGGTGATCGTAAGAGGTGACTAAGGATATATATAACGCATATAACATCTATGCAAGAGAAGGAAAACTCGAAAATACCAACACGTCTGACCAGCGTGATATAGTAGGACAATTTCCCTCTCATTATGGAGAAGGAGGAGGTTCGAGCCCAACATTGAGACATATATTTGAGCTAAGATGAATATTATATTTGTAAAGTTTCGGGCAACAAAAAGATTTATTCCTCATTTTTTTTTTTTTTTTTTTTTTTATTGCTTATGGTGGCAAACGAGCAGACAGCACACCTGATGGTAAGTGTCACTGCCGCCCATGGACCTTTGCCAATGGTATAGCTAGGCCGCTGCCTACCAATACAACCCTGAACCCACCCCAGTTAGGCTTCCGGCGCTCTCGCTCACCGAACGAAGCGCAATAGCACATTGCTATTACTCAGACGTCGATCTTCTGCGAGAGTGTGGTACTACCCCGGACGGACCGGCCCGCGGCTGTAGACAGAGAACTGTCCACAGCGTGGTCCTACCTCATTGTAAAATTTTACCTATCTAATATAAATAAAAAATCTGCGTCCGATAACAAGCAATTAACTTTTAAATATTAAATGGCGTGGAACTATAAATAAAATTTATTATCATTTTAGTTGAGTTTTTTGTTCAAAGAACATGTGTTGTGAAAAAATTAAAAATAATCATTTAAATTTAATAAATTATACCTATCTATGTTGATTAGTGTCTTTACAATCTAAAGCTGTGTTTTGTTCCTTGTAAAGTTGTTCAAACTTAAATATACTAGACTAAATTATGCTGTTACTCACATTTTGAATGTTCATACAATAAATATTATTCTTAAATGTGACAGTGTGTATAAAAAAATATATAATTTTAATTACAAAAATTTAGCAATAATTCTTTATATATGAATTAATATTTTCTAATATGACTCGCCTCATACCTTTTCTGAAACAGGTAATTTTTATTACGATGACTGTATTTAAGGACTGTTTAAAACGACACTCAGGAATCTTTAAAATATTATTTTATATTGTATCGATTTCGAATCTATGGTACGATGAGGGCTTTGCCTAAGTTGCGCCATCTGTGCAGTTATTTTTTTTATTTTAATCCAAAGAAACTATTTCTTCACATATTTTTACGTACGGGGAAAAATAATAAAATGCGGTAGCTTCATATTTCTGTCTCTTCGAGGAGTCCATTAGGTTATATTTTACATCATTTGGCAGCTAATCTTTAGAAATTATAATCATTCCCTTAATTACCCACTAAGATTATATTTTTTTAATTCCACGTAATAAATTCCAGGCGAATTACTTTATATATTTTCCAATAACTTGAAGAAATCAATATTCATAAATGAGCAAGATACCAAATTAATTGAAGGTCGATGTCTCCGAGTCTGAAATATAAATGAGAAAATCTAAAATATAAATATTGATAACCAAGTTATAAGATCAAGGATATCCATGATTAGGTTATCGATCTCGATAATTAGACAAATTCGTGCTCTCATGTTTAACCTCAATGTAAAGGGGCAAATAATATGACTATTTTAATAAGAGATATTCTATGATACCTATATAAGTTATCACTATCCTCGATTATATCTGTACCTACCCATATGATCATAAAATCAACTACAGTTTGTATATTATAATCATAAAAACATGTCGATTTTTTTTTCTCAGTCCCCCTTAATGCTTCTGAGACATTGCTTTATTTATGAACCTCGGAATACCACAGGGTTCTATCTTATCAGAAAAAGAAACTATAATATGGAAATATGAACCATTGTTGAGAAATATTTAAAACGTCTCCGGAAACCAAATTAAAACTCAATAGAATATATAACAGTAATAATTAAAAATTGTTGATTGATTAATGATATTTACGCGAGCATTATAAATATGAAACTTATTGGACGTCAAATAATGAATCTGGATGACCGAGCTGGGCTCTGTATTTGCTTTTTAGAGTTTTTTTGGAAAATATATATTTAGATATTAAAAATAAATGATAAAATAATGTAAAAATATAACGAATAAAATAAGAGGAAAATAATTAAAAAGAAAAACCAAGCATCGAATCGGCGATGTCTGGATTACACTAATCGATTTCCCAACTAAGGTATTTCAATTCTTGTTTGACAACGGCCAAATTTACCTTCATCGCGTCAGGGGAAATTGGCCCAAGTCGATATAGCTCTTAGTCGTCTTTTACGACATTTACGAGCAAAGTAAGGGTTGGTAGTATTTCGGGGTACGATGTCAGAAACCTCCACGCGGTGTACCCTGGGTGCGGACGGCGGTCCCCAGTTCTTCTGTTGTACTGTCGTCCGTAGCGAATATCTGGCGCTTCGCTCCTAGCCTTCTATCCGTAGAAGGTGACCGGACGCGAATCCGCGACGGGCTCAGTCACTCATTCATTTGAGGGCTGGGCAGGCATGTTCCACCGCCACCGTCGTCAAATCGTAAACCTGATTCTTTGCTTGTCTTAGTTTCAGGAACGAGGGTCTTGGCTTAACCGCCCGGACCGCGAGGAAGACAACCTCTATAAAGAATTTCGAATGTACATTCGAATTCGGAAATCACCCATAATCTTAAGTTTTGGCGTGCGGCGAGAAGATGCATGGCAGATGGGTTGTTCTGTTCTTAGCACGCTCCAGCCAGGGTACCGGCTGCCCCCCTGGTTGGTAAATGTAGGCTTGCCCGGGTACAGGGATCTCTGCCCGGGTCGACGTAATAGTATCTCCCATACTCGTGGGTTTAACTATGGATACTCTGAAATTAAATTTTAACAACTACGTGGATCATAGTGATTCCCACCTCAAGGCCCGGTCATGCCAACGGAAAACTGACCGAAACGACGCCTCGTCCTCGGGACTCGAGGCGTCCGCCGAGGGTCCGGCACAACACGCAGAGGCCCAAACAACATCGAAGCGGAGGTCGCCCAGGAGGAGCCGGGGGAAGACCTCCAGCTTCAAACGGCGTTTGGAGGAGCGGCGAGCGCGTAGAAAGGCTGCCGCCGCGGAAGCGAGGAAGGACGGCGGTAGAGCCGAAACGGAGCCGTCGACGGACGAGGGCGACAGCGATGTCGCAGAGCCGTCCGGAGAAGACGGGGGTGGCGGTTCTACCGCCAAAATGGACGAGGGCGGTGACATTCCCGCAGGGCCGTCCAAGAAGGATAGCAGGCCGGCTGTTGAAGCCCCTGCCAGGTCGTCAGCGCGTCTTGTGGCAAAGAGCCCGGCGCCGACAGCGACAACGCTGACGACCAAGGAGAAGGCCCTCCCCTCGCAGAGGAAGCGCCGCCTGAGTAAGGGTGGCAGCTCGGGTGCCGACTCTGAAGGGAGCGTGGCCAACATGCCGCCACCTAAGGTCGCCTCCCGAAGAGGGCGAGGGGCCTCGGGAGAGGAAAGGGCGGCGGCGGTTGCTGCCCGCGCCAACGGCGACCCCCCTGACCTGCGGGCCGAAAATGCCCGCCTTAATGGCGAGATGTCCGCCATTCGGACCCGGAACCGGCAGTTGGGGGATATGCTGGCGGGGATGCGGCGGGCAAACCGCCAGTTATTAAAGGACGTGGCCGACCTAAAGGCGCAAATGGCGCTGCTCGCGCCGCCTGCGCCAGTTGCGCCACCGGCCAAGGCCGGCCACTCAGCGGCCGCTGCAGCGCCAAAGCCGCCTCGCGCCGCGGTGCCGACGACGTTGGGCACTGGTGTGACGGTAACACCCGTGCCCATGGCGAGAAAGACGCCAGCCGCTGCGAAGCGCGCGTCGCTGGCTGGCGCTGGCCCAGCCGCCGCGGCGAAACTGGTCCCCGTGGTGAGGATGACGCCTCTCGCTGCGGACCGCATGCCGCCGGCTAGCGTCCCTGCGGCGCCAAAGCCGCCAGACGCTGCGGAACGGGCCCCCGAAGAGGCCCAGCCGACCCCGATACTTGCGGTGGGAGGCCTACCGGACGAGGCCCTGCGCCAAATCATCGACGCAGTCGGAAAACTCGTCGATGCGCGCATGGCCGTTCTGGAGGCAAGGTTGCCTCCAGAACCACGTGTTCGACCGCCTCTCGCCGCGGACAAGCGGCCGCATGTGGCATCAGCCCCCGCCCCGCTGCCTTGTCAGGGTGGCCGCGTGGGGGGCAGCTACGCCACGGCCGCAGCGGCGCCCAAGCCCAAGGGGCCCGCGACAAAGCCAAGGAAGAGGACGGTACCGGCTCCTGCCGGACCGCAGTCATCGTCGGCAACAACACCGCCGGCGACGACCAGCGCGTCAACGACTGCGCCTTCCGCGCCTGTCGCGCCTGCTGCGCCCGAGGGTTGGCAGGTGGCCGAGCGCGACCGGAAGAGTCGCGGTCAGAGGAGGAGAGCGGAGGCCAAGCGCGCCGCTGAGGTCCCCGCTCCCGCTCCACAGGCAGGAGCCGGTAAGAAGAAGAGGCCGCGCAAGGGGCTCAAGTCGCCGAAGACAGCCGCAGTGGTGATCACTGTGCTGCCTGAGGCGGCTGAGAAGGGCCTCAGCTACGAGGCCGTCTTGAGGAAGGCCCGGCGGGAGCTAGACGTCTCCGATATTGGAGGCGTCGAAGCCAGGACCCGCAAGGGCCGGACAGGGGCTCGAATCCTCGAGTTCCCCGGGGCCGAGGGCTCCAAGACGGCCGACAGCGTAGCTGACAAGCTGCGAGGTTTGTTTGCCGAGGAGGGTGGCATCAGGATCGCCAGGCCCGTCAAGTGCGCCGAAATGCGCATCGCGGGTCTGGACGACTCCGTGACGGTGGAAGACATCCGGGAGGCTATTGCCTCAGAACCGGGTGTCCCATAGACACCGTCCGGGTTGGTGTCATCCGCCCCGGTCCGGGCGGCGTAGGTGCCGCCTGGGCGCAGTGCCCGGTGGAGTCGGTCAGGCAACTGGCCGGCTCAGGCAGGCTCCTCGTGGGCTGGAGCTCGGCGCGGGTGACCGTGCTTGAGCACCGGCCTGCGAGGTGCTATAAGTGCATGGCGGTCGGACATACTCGACCGACGTGCACTAATTGCTTCGACTGCGGCGGACTGTGTTTCCGCTGCGGTCAAACCCCCCGAGGAATCCCGCGACCCGGGCCGCCGTCAGCGGCCGGGGCGGCGCAGGCGCGAATACCTGCGCCTGATGCCGCCCTAACCGAGGCCTCGGGTGATCGGACCGGGGAATTGTCCGGTCACCCGACGTGAGGCCACCGCGTGAGGGCGACGCCCCGACGGCGAAATCTGTCGGGGCGTCGACGAGAGGAACCCGCGAGGGTAAACCGCCGGGCGGGCCACCGAAGTTAAAATCGAGTACCGGTGGTCCGCTCGCACGGCGAAGAGAGAAGGTTTTACGGTGGGTCTATGGGGTCACGCGCCGCCTTTCCGTCACCCCGGACCGATTCAGCGGGGCGAGACGCACCCATAGCCCACCACTTAAAAAAAAAAAAAAAAAAAAAAAAAAAAGGGTTGGTAGTATTTATAGCCGCTACCACACAGCATAATAATAATGTTCAAACGTCTAATTACTTTATTTGTGTGTTTGTTTATTTGTGGACATTAACTGCGCTATTCTTCAACTATTACATGCTTTATTACCACTTACCATTAGATAATCTGGTAACTCATCAGCCATCATCTATAATACAGAAATAATTATCATATAACTGTTCCAGTGTTTTGTGACCTCAGTAGTGGGCATCAACTTGATGGGTCATGGCGCTGTCGTGGGCTACCTGGCAGTGCTCCTGCCTCAGATTCGCCGACCTGACTCTGATATCATATCTAACGATACCATGATCTCATGGATTGGTAAGGATAATTATCGTAAAATAATTTGTGCTAATCAAATCTCTTCTACCCTCCACAAGCGGTGATAACGCATTGTATACTCGATCCATAAGATGAATTGGGTTACTAGATAAAGAATACAAGCGTTAAGAATACCAGTCACGTCTTAGTTGTCCATGAAAGTCCTCTAGTACTTGCCCATAAAAGGCCTCTAGTACGATGTATGGATAACCATGCGAGGCCCCTAGTGCTTGCCAATGAAAGTACTGTATTGATGATTTTGAAAATTGTTGCCGCCAACTCGCCTGCCCAATGCGGCGATTGTGACATTGTTCCCTCTTATGAGGACTTGATGTCGATAGACAGATGTGTCGATTCATTCTGCATGTTAGTCTTTTTATAATCGGGTCATAAGAAATTATAATACGTGTACAAGAGAGATACCAAACCAACGAAATACTTTGCCTTTTACAAATTCAAGAATAAAATACAGAAATATTTTACACACGGTATTAATTATTGTACAATTTTTTTTTTTATTCAATTTTCTACTCTTATAGACATATTCTATATAAGATTTTACTATTTATAATATCATTTTATTCTAGTAACAACTTCAAAGTAAATGAGTAATTTGATCTAGAAAGCATCGTATATTGTCGTACATCTTTGATTAAGAAGGCTTCTTGTATATGTGATTTTTTAAATGATGACATATATTTGGCGCCATTTGAGTTCTTTTTCGCCTCATGTCTTGTTAGTTTACGTTTCTTTTTTTAAAAAGCTTTTAATTACTAAAATAAAAAGTATATTTATGTAGACACAATTATATTTATCTACTTACAGCATCATCATTTGGTATAGCGATGTTATTTGGAAGCTTCATGGCTCCTGGAATCATGGATTATTTTGGCAGAAAGATGGTGCAATACATTGTTTGCGCATCAGCAGTTATGTCCTGGCTTACTATATGTCTGGCTGGAAGAGTTGAGGTAATTTGTCACTGTTTTATAAATTCATATTTAAAATGTAAAGTTTTGCAGAAATTGCTAATATTTATTTATGTGAGATTAGAAAACTATATGTTAGTACAATTCGCTATCATATATGCACATAAACATAATGCGATTAATTAGTTTCTATTTTTTCAGATTATTCTCTTTGCACGAATTGTTGAAGGCCTATCGTTTGGTATGATGTTGACACTCCGCTCAGTACTCATTGGTGAATATACAAGTCCCAAGAATCGTGGCGCCTTCCTCGCAACGATATCTCTAACCCAAACTATAGGAGTCTTCTCCGTACATTTTCTCGGTTCACTCTTAAGTTGGCGTGTTACTGCTTTAATAATGTCCTTTTTACCGCTAACGAGCTTGATAATGACTATCTTTATACCAGAATCACCAAGTTGGCTTGTCTCTAGAAGAAAATTTGACGACAGCAGACAAGCTTTTATTTGGTTAAGAGGACAAGAAGAAGAACAAGAAATCGAAGATATGATTAAGGCGAAAATTGACTTGGATGAAGCTAATAAAAATCATAAAATAGATATAATTGGTCATGTAACAAAGGCCGAATTTTACAAGCCGATAATTCTTCTGATACATATGTATGCAATAGTTCAATTCTGTGGTGCCTCTCTTAATACAGCATATTTTAAAATAATCATGAACTTAATAACAAATGCTAATGTTAGAACTGAGAGTTGGGTGGTGGTATTTGATATTGAAAGAATCGTAGTAAATATTATAGCTGTGTTTGTTATAAACAAAGTTAAGAGACGGACCATGGTTGCGATAACTGTAGCTCTGTGTATATTTAGTTTTTTGGCTTTGGGAATTTATGTATGCTCTAAACATTTTGGTCTCTTAACTGAAGATATACTTTGGATTCCAGCTGTTATAATATTCATACATTTCCTAGGGATATCCTTAGGTGCTGTGCCATTACCATTGGTGATAGCAGGTGAAGTGTTTCCTTTGCAGTACAGAAGTATCGCTGCAAGTATCAGCTCAATTTCCCTTTGTGTATATATGTTCTTGGGACTCAAAACTTTCCCAATACTAGTAATGAGTGTTGGAATTTCTGGAACTTATGTGGTATATGCGAGTATTTTAATTTATTGCCTAGTCGTAGTACTATATATGCTACCTGAAACTAAAGGCAGAACTTTACTGGATATTGAGAATGAGTATAGAGGGCAATTAGTAGTCAATACAGAAACAGAAATGCAATCATTGAGAAGTTATATTGATGAAAAAAGTGAGAGTGATGATAAAATTTAAAATAATGCATAAAATAAGTTTTTATAATAGATTTTTTACTTTAATATGTTGATAGAATTTATAAAATAAAATTAATAGCACAATTTATAATTTATTTGAGAGATTAATTAATACATATATTTAAAAAGCGCAGCTATGTAATCTTCTCTTAATTATATATATTCTTTTCGTCTTTTACAACAATCACGGGTTGAAATGGGGTGGTGTATTCTATTCTTACGCGATATCTCATATTAAGTGTAGTAAATAATTATTTATATATTTTGGTTTACATCTACTGAAGAACTAAATTGTTTGTATTTAACCAATAGGTTCGTTAAACAATGTATTGTTCACATCATCATAATTAAGCATTTTCTTCTAATATTAAATAATGAACAAGTCTTATTTCTGAACAACGCAATGCTTTAATTGTCTCCTATTTAACAAGTTAATTAATATAATTATATCAAGATCAGAAACGGCTTCAGAATGAGTCGTTGCGGAGCACCCTTTTTTTATAGAACCAGATAATGATAGCTCACCATTTAAATCGATTCTCTGAATGTTGTTACTTAGATATAAAAAGCAAAACATTTTATTCGAGATATTGTTTACATCACATATTCTAAAAGTATGTAATAGCAATGTAATTATTCGAATGTTGACAGAGTAAAAAATTCACCATTCCCTACCTTGTCCTCGGGTGTTGTAAAAACGATTAAAGAATATCCACCATAAACTAAAGACCACACCATAAACTAAAGCCCACACCATAAACTAAAGACCACACAACATCAACTCGTCTGACCAGCGTAAGGTCGATTTCCCTCCTATTGTGGAAGAAGCTCGAGCCCAGCAGACAGACGTATATGAGCTGGGATAATATATTATATTTGTAAAATAGTTTATGTTTATGTTCATAAAATGATAATATAATATGAAATTAATATTTAATTTATTGTACTTTTACTAAGAAAAAAGGACCCGTGTCTGTAATTTAGGAGAGATGTTTCATGATGTGTAGGGCTAAGATGAACCAATGGTAAAACATTTTTTTTATTTTAAATGATGTCGTTCATTGTTACTTATTATAAATGTATTAATTTTTAACGAGGTCAGGCAAAGTAGCAGAGCTTTTAAATTCTACTTTAAATATCCAACATTTAAAAGATAGTCATTCAACTAAAATAATACTAAAAAGAAAAACATTACTAAACCTAAACAGAAATTTAAAGTAATACAAAAAATAAAGGTAGATACTAAAAGACAAATATCTGTAAATAAATTACAGACAGTATAGAAGACAATTCTAATGAAAATAGAGACCAAGATATAATAACTCTGCGTTATTGTCCTCAAACAACAGAATGAGATGAACGTGCAAGCCGTAGTTTATCGCAGCAACTATGGGGATACCTTGAGCAAAGATGAATGGCTGCAGTACATTATTTGTGTACAAAGTACTTCTTACATTGTTGTGATGTATGTATAGAGGTTTTATAGTTTTATGTTTCATCGAGCAGTATCTTTGGTTTTTGTTTGTTGCTTAGCAATAAAATATGATGTAATATTTATTAATATTCCTAAATATGGAATAATTGGCGACGAGGATAAAAAGCCAGACGTGTGAATGTGAAGATCACATCGTGTGAATGTGAAAATAATTCAAATTTGGAATTCGTTGTAAAATTTTGGAAATGGGCAGTACGGTGTTTGGCGGAAGCCTTACTTTTGATCACCGGGCGCAAGAGTGGAGTATTTTTAGTAGTCGTTTTATGCAGTATTGTACAGCAAATAATATTAATGACGAGACAGATAAATCTGCTACAAAGCGATGAGCTATACTGCTTACGACTTTTGTAGAAGAAACATATAGGGTGGCAAAGGATCTAATATTTCCGGAGGTGTTGGACAACGTGGAATTTCACAAACTGGTAGAAATATTAACTAAGCACTTTTTACCAAAAAGATGTACTTTCTCAGAGAGGTTCAATTTCTATAAGGCGGGGCAGCGTGCAGGAGAAGATTTAGTAGAATGGGCAGCGCGAGTGCGTCATCTAGCACAGTTCTGCGGTTTCAGAATCAGAATTAGAGACAGCACTTCGTGACAGGTTTGTTTTGGGACTAGAAAACGTTAAAGAGAAAGAGAAGCTTTTTGCTGAGGATATAGCGACTTTAAGCTTTAGTAAAGCTTTAGAGTTGGCGCAAAGCGTACACTGTGCGCATATTGCACTCAAATCTACACGAGTAGGTAATACCAAGGGAGAGATGGCTGAACTTCGAGAGACGTCGACACATCCTTGTTTTGCGATGAAAACTAACATGGTTAGTAATAAAACGGCTATTATAACTAAATTTTGTGAAGTGTGTGGTTATAGAAATCATACGAAAGATACCTGTCGTTTCATTAACGCAACATGTAAGAAGTGCAATAAAAAGGCCATTTAATTAGAATGTGTAAAGTTAAAGCACATAGCAATAATTATTTAAACACGGATGACATAGAAAACCTGGAAGGTAATTATAATTTATTTAATATTGAGAAACCATGTAAGGATAAGCCGATACTACGGAGTGTTTTATTAGGTGGTAAACATATCAAGTGCGAGATAGATTGCGGCAGTGCCGTATCTGTCTTACCTACTAGAGTTTATAAAGTTTTTTTTGATAATAGTAACTATTGTTTACAATCTTGTAATGATGTATTTAAGTTTTATACGGGTGTTGAAATATTGCCTGAAGGATGTTTGTCATTACCTGTGACGTTTGAGGGGCGCACTATGACTATTAAATTTTTTGTCATTACGACAAAAGTTAAACGATCGCCTTTATAAGGACGTGATTTTATGAAATTGTTTAATTTACAGGTATCTAGCTGGGAATGTAATAATATAAATGTTAGTGAGAGCGATGGTGAAATGTTAATGAAAAAGTATTATCAACTATTAAGTGATGAGTTAGGTACATTTAACAAATATAAAGTGAGTCTTAAAATTAAGCCCGATGCTTAATTAAGATTTTTTAAAGCGCGCCCAGTGCCTTTAGCTTTAAAACCTAAAGTAGAGCAAGAATTAAATAAAATGGTTGATTTAGGTATTTTAGAGAAAATTGATTATTCGGATGTAGCCACAACGATTGTCCCAGTTTTAAAATCAGACGGTAGTGTTAGAATATGCGGTGATTTCTCTGTGACACTTAACAAAGTACTATACTTAGATAATTATACACTTCCACGAATAGAAGAATTATTTGCAAAACTTCATGGGGGCATATCTTTTTCAAAACTTGACATGTCAAGAGCATACTCACAGCTTAAATTGGACGAGTCAAAAAAATTGACATGTATAAACACACATAAGGGATTATATAGATACAATAGATTAGTTTTCGGTCTAGCAAATGCTCCGTTCATTTTTCAACGTACTATGGAACAGTTATTGGGAGACATTGAGGGGGTGTGTATATATTTGGATGATATTTTAGTGACAGCATCTGATAATAAAACTCATTTGAACCAGCTAGATATAGTTTTGAGAAGGTTACAAGAAGCAGGTTTACGATTAAAAAGGTTATCCCTTTTTAATCGTAAACCGAATCGTGAACCGAAACCGAACCGAACCGAACCGAATCGTGAACCGAACCGTGCGAATTATTTAAAAGTTCGGTGGAATATCTAGGATTTGTTATTGATAAAGATGGGCAACACAAATCTAAAAAAAAGGTTGAAGCTATATTGCAATGTAATTCACCAAAAAATGTAACTGAATTAAAGTCATTTTTAGGTATGGTGAATTACTATAGATGTTCTGTACCAGAAACGTCGTCAGTTCTGAGTCCGTTACATTCACTTTTGAAAAAAGATATTAAATGGACATGGGGTAGAGAACAAGATAGTGCTTTTAAAAAAATTAAATTAGAATTAGCTTCAGATCGTGTACTAGCACATTATAGTCCTGAGTATCCCACCATTGTAACTTGCGATGCAGGTCCGGTAGGGTTGGGTGCTGTATTGTCACAACGGCAGCCGGATGGCAGTGAGCGTGTGGTTGCTTACGCTTCACGCTCCCTATCGAAGGCTGAGCTTAATTACGCTCAAATTCAAAAAGAAGCTACTTCTATTGTTTTCGGCATTAAGAAATTTCATCATTACCTGTACGGCAGGATCGTACCATTTATTTTACGAACTGATCATAAGCCTCTTTTATCAATCTTTGGTAAAAAAACAGGGCGTTCCTGTGTTAGCTGCTAATAGGCTACAGCGGTACGCGTTATTTTTAACAGCATATAATTTTCATATTGAATATGTCAAAAGTGAAGATAATGTAGCAGATTTTTTGTCACGTTCTGTAGATTCGTCGAATGAAACTACCAATGATTGTAAGGATGAAACGTTGTATATCAATTTTATTGGAGATTCATTATTACCTCCAATAACTGTAAATGATATAAAACAAGAAACTCAGAACGACGAACAGTTAAAGGTTGTTAGCGAATTCATTAGAAAGGGTTGGCCTTCTAAAATATACAATGAAATTTTTAAACCATATTTTCTATGCCGCCACGAATTATCTTTAGAAGATGGCTGTGTTTTGCCTGGCCATAAAATAGTAATTCCTTCACAATTTAGAGAAAGAATCTTAAATGAATTACATAACTCTCATTTTGGAGTAGTGATAACTAAAACAGAAGCACGATCTCGCATGTGGTGGCCAAATATAGATAGAGACATTGAAGAGAAAATAGGCACCTGTAGTATTTGTAATACATTACGTCACAATCTACCACAGGCACCGCTAGCAAGTTGGCCATATCCCGAAAGTGCTTGGGAGCGCGTACACTTAGATATGTTTATGTTGTGTGGGTACTTAATCGCTGTGGATGCTTATTCTAAATGGCTCGAATGTTTTTTAATGCAGAAATATGATAGATACTGCAGCAATCATCAGTAAACTAAGCGAAATGTTTAGTAGATTTGGGCTAGTACATACCTTAGTAACTGATAATGCATCAAATTTTTGTTCCAATGATTTCGAATCATTTTGTCGTTTAAATGGAATAAAACATTTAACCATTGCTCCCTATCACCCAGCATCTAATGGTCAGGCTGAGAATAGTGTTAAGACTGTTAAAAAAGGTCTTCAGGCAATAGTAACAGGTAATAATAATCCAAATGTAATCACAGCTAAGTTAAATAATTTTTTATTCGAATAGGAATTGTGTTCATTTGACAACAGGATTTTCGCCAGCTCAAATGATGCTAGGACGACCTCTGCGGTGTCGGCTTGACTTATTACGTGTACCAGAATATACAAATATGTCACTGATGCCAAACGCAGCTAAATATAATGTTATTCAAAAACAAAATTTGCAGAGTAAACAGTTTGGAGGAACAAGGCATCTTAATTTTAGAGTTGGAGATAGAGTTTTAGTTAAATATTATTTTAACAATGGTAACAAGTTTACGTGGAAACTTGGTACTTTGGAAAGACGTATAGGATCGCGGATGTTTGCTGTTTTAATACCTGAAATATGTAGAGTGGTTAAAAACATGTTGATCAGATTTTGGCGTACAAAGGGAATCTTGTAGTGGAATCAAACGATAATATTAGTTTTGATGAGGACTATGGAGATGTGACACCCACTTTTGAGATAAGGGACAATGATGTGGCACCACCTGTGAGACCAGATATATCTCTTACAATCCAGAACGAGGCACAGATAGATGAGACGGGTGAAATAAACGCATCAACCTCATCAGAAGCTGTTGATACACGTCCATTCTCTCAGGAGATAGAGGTGGGCCAAATATAGCTTTAACCACCCAGAGCGAGGCACAGGTAGATGAGACGGGTGAAATAAATGCATCTACCTCATCAGAAGCTGCTGATACACGTCCATTCTCTGAGGAGATGGGGGAATATGTATCAGAATCCGAAGATGAATTCTTAAACTCTAATACTCATCAAAAATCAGATGATGAACAGAATCCGCAAGAATCAGAACGCCGCTTTCCTATTAGAAAAACTAGGAATATATCGAACTATAAGTATTAGTTATAGTTTTTCAGTATATTTTATATTTAGTTTGGGAGGAATGTGATGTATGTATAGAGGTTTTATAGTTTTATGTTTCATCGAGCAGTATCTTTGGTTTTTGTTTGTTGCTTAGCAATAAAATATACGATAAAATATGATGTAATATTTATTAATATTCCTAAATATGGAATAATTGTATATGCAGAAATTTCACAGAAATATGTTGGTTAGATTTTACTGTTGTTTTATATGGCAATTGCAGTTTAAATATCAATAAAGTATAATATGCACTTAGGTACGATTACATTGATATGGTGAATAAATAGACAATTAAATAAAATAAAAAAATAGTTTGTCACGTAAAATACTGGTTTCTTT
Source organism: Lymantria monacha (assembly GCA_905163515.2). NCBI lineage: Eukaryota > Metazoa > Arthropoda > Insecta > Lepidoptera > Erebidae > Lymantria > Lymantria monacha. The sequence continues at coordinate 2,015,827 of LR991107.1, read as the reverse complement.
TACGTAATAGTAGATTAATATTTTAAGCGTGCAGCACCATATTTTATACGAATAGACAAAATTTCTACAAATTTCTCTTAACTTCAGTTTCTCTAATAGAAATCAGCCATATTAGTTTTTTGTTAACATATATACTTAATAGATATGCCGCCTGTTATAATTTTACTTTTATGTGTAGGTACGTTGATAATTTATATTATTTTAAAGGTTATCATCGTCGTATGTACGCAGTCCGCAGTACACAAACCAACATGTACTATAATATACACACTCACACAAGCACCAACGAACGCACGCACGCACGCACGCACGCACTCATGTACACAAGCACGCACTTACGCATTCACGCACGAGTCTGTTTTTTGAAACACAGGTTTCCACTAATTGAGGTAATAGGGATTTTTAAAAGATTTTTTAAGAGAAGAGACAATTTTAGAACATTATCATTATATACTGAATTATGGATATGTTACAAATAAAGATAATTGTTATTATTACATATTATGGAAACATGTGAAATTATTTTTGATTATCTTCGACTCTCAACAACAATATTCATAAAACTGATCAATACGTTTCTATGCCATCTGCAAAGACGTCATTGGCTCGAAGCCTGGATCGACTCAAATATATTGTTTCTACAGAAATAAGGTATTATATTGATTCTGAATGACACACCTGAACTTAGAAATAGAGATAGCCATTGGAGAATAATCCCTATATATATTTTATATGATCCACAAATGGTTCAAATATAGGTGTAATTTATCTCCGTTACTTATATAATATATTTTTCCGTGTGGTGACGGAGTAAGAATACAATTCACCGACCCCTATCTTACCAGTGGGTGATCGTAAGAGATGACTAAGAATATATAAAACGCATATAACATCTATGCAAGAGAAGGAAAACTCAAAACTAAACCTATACCAACACGCCTGACCAGCGTGATATAGTAGGACAATTTCCCTCTCATTATGGGGGGAGGAGGAGGTTCGAGCCCAACATTGAGACATATATTTGAGCTGAGATGGATATTATATTTGTAAAGTTTCGGGCAACAAAAAGATTCATTCCTCTCTGTAAAATTTTACCTAACTATACCTATCTGTAAAATCTTCCCAATTCTCTCACATTGCCTTAGATGGGGTATTCCTACCGGTCTGCCCCGATTTTAAGTACTTAGGCTCGCTTCTCCAAAATGACGGCAATATCGACCGGGAAATTAGTAGGAGAATGAATGCAGGCTGGATGAAATGGCGACAGGTTTCGGGAACAATATGCGACGCGCGGATGCCCCTTAAACTTAAGGGAAAAATTTACAAGAGTGTCATTAGACCTGTCGTTATGTATGGATCTGAATGTTGGGCATTGAAAAAGACGGATGAGAGACGATTGCATGCTACTGAGATGCGTATGTTAAGATGGATGTGTGGGGTGACAAAACTAGATAAGATACGAAATGAGTATATTAGGGGAAGTTTAAAAGTAGCACCAGTGATAGAGAAGTGTAGGAGCGCGAGATTGTCTTGGTATGGACATGTGATGAGGAGGGATGAAAGGCATGTGACAAGGAGGGTTACCAATATGCTTGTGGATGGGCGTAAGAGTCGTGGGAGACCCAAAAAAAGATGGATGGATTATGTAAACGAGGATATGTGTATGAAAGTTGTGAGTGCAGATATGACGGCTGATAGAAGATTGTGGAAGGCAAGAACGTGTTGTGCCGACCCCACTTAGCGTGGGATGAGGGCAGGCAAATGATGTAAAATTTTACCTATCTAATATAAATAAAAAAATCTGCATCCGATAACAAGCAATTAAAATTTTAAATATCAAATAGCCTGGAACTATAAATAAAATTTATTATCATTTTAATTGAGTTATTTGCTCAAAGAACATGTGTTGTGTAAAAATTTAACAAAAACATTTAAGTTTAACAAATTATATCTATTTATGTTGATTAGTGTCTTTACAATCTAAAGCTGAGTTCTATTCCTTATAAAATTGTTCAAATTTAAAGATACTGGTCTAAATCATGCTGTTACTCATATTTTGAATACTCATACAATAAACATTATTCTTAAGTGTGACAAAGTTGTGTGTGATACTAAAAAAGATATATAATTATGCGTTAATAAGAATTATGTGATATATGTGAATTAATATTTTTTAATATGACTCGCCTCACACCTTTTCTGAAACAGGTAATTTTTTATTACGATTACTATATTTAAGGATTGTTTAAATTAAGACTCAGCAATCTTTAAAAAAATATTTTATATTGTATGGATTTCGAATGTACAATACTTTGCCTAAGTTGCGCCATCTGTGTAGTTAAAATGTTTAATTTAATCTTAAAAAAAATATTGCTTGACATTTTTTACGTATTGTGAAATAACACAGTACTAAATAATAAAATGCAATAGCTTCATGCAAGCAATCATTTCTTTTTCTTCGAAGAGCATATTAGATCATGATTTACATCACATGGCTGTATATCTGTTAAAATTGTAATCATTCTTTTAATTATCCACTAAGGTTATTTTTTTATACATTCGACGTAATAAATTCCAGAGGGAATTACTTAATACACTTGATGAGCAAGATTCCGAATTACTTGAACGTCGATGTCTCCGAATCTAAAATATAAATGCAGGAGTCTACAATATAAATATTGATAACCAAGTTATAAGTTCAAGAATATCCATGATAAGGTTATCGATCTCGATAATTAGACAAATGCAAGACCTCGTGTTTGATTTCAATGTAAAGAGTAAAATAATATGACTATTTTAATAAGAGACACTCTGTGTTATATAAGTTATCGCTATCCTCGCTTTAATCGATACCTATATAATTATAAGGCCAACTACAATTTGTATATAATAATCATAAAAACATGTCGAATTTTATTTTCTCATGCTTCTGATACATCGTTTAATTTATGAACCTCGGTATTCCACAGGGTTCTATTTAGATCCCGCTGGAATAAGTTTTCGAATACTATTTATCAGAAAAATAAAACTATGTTATATAAATATGAACCATTGTTGAGGAATATTTAAAATATCCCCTGAAACAAAATTAAAACTCAATAGAATTTATAACATTTATCATTAATGATTTTCGATTGATTAATGACATTTACGCGAGAATTATAAATATGAAACTTATTGGACGTCAAATAATGAATCTGGATGACCGAGCTTAGCTCTGTATTTGCTTTTTAGTATTTTTTAGGCAAATATATTTAGATATTAAAAATAATTGATAAAACAATGTAAAAAATATATAAAATTAAAAAAATAAAAATAAATAAAAAGTTGTCTGGATTAGACTAGTCGATTTCCGAACTGAGACATTTCAATTCTTCTTTGACTTCCGCCAAATTTACCTTAATCGCATCAAATGGAACTGTTCCAAGTCAATATAGAGCTCTTCGTCGTCTTTTACGACATCCACGAGCAAAGTAAGGGTTAGTAGTATTCGTAGCCGCTACCGCTACTGTATAACAGTAACATTTAAAAGCCACACTACCTAATTTGTGTATTTATTTATTTGTGGACATTAACTTATACTTTGACTATTAAATGCATTATTACCACTTACCATTAGATAATCAAATAATTCATCATCATACATAGACAATTATCATATAACTTTTCCAGTGTTTCGTGACCTCAGTAGTGGGTATCAACTTGATGGGTCATGGCGCTGTCATAGGCTATCCGGCAGGGCTCCTGCCTCAGATTCGCCGGCCTGACTCTGATATTATGTCTAACGATACCATGAACTCATGGATTGGTAAGGATAATTATCGTAGAATAATTCGTGTCAATCGAACTTCTTTTACCCTCCACAAGCGGTGATAACACATTGTATGCCCGATCCACAAGATGAATTGGCTTACTTCTAGAAATTAATGTTTTTTCTTGAATGCCGAAATGTGTTTCTTAAGTAACGGTTTTAGTGGTTTATAATTTTAAATTTATTTTTTTTTTAATATTCTTCTTTCCAACTGTGTAGTGACAGATAAACTTGTTACCCCCAACTCACCAGCCCAATGCGGCGATTGTAACATTGTTCCCTCTTGTGGGGACTTGTGTTCAGTACTGGATGACGATAGGCTTATAGTAATAGTGATGTGACTTAGAAAGCATCGTGTATATATATATATATATATATATATATATATATATATATATATATATATATATATATATATATATATCTTTAATCAAGAAAGCATCTTGTGATTTTTTTTAAATGAAGACATTTATTTCGTGACATTTGAGTGTTTTTTCTCCTCATGTCTCGTTGATTTGAGATTTTTTAAAGCTTTTGAATAAAAAAAATAGAAGATATAATTATGTAGACACAATTATATTTCTCTACTTACAGCATCGTCATTTGCTATAACGCTCTTGTTTGGAAGCTTCATGGCACCTGGAATCATGGATCATTTCGGCAGAAAGATGGTGCAATATATTGTTTGTGCCTTAGCTGTTATGTCCTGGCTTACTACATTGCTGGCTGGAAGAGTTGAGGTAGTTCATAACTATTGTATAAAGTGATATTAAAAATATAGAGATTTTATAGAAATTGGTAATGTTTATAAACTGCCTAACTTAATTATTTCTTCTGTATTGAGAAATTTATATATCCGAGTGGTGACGAAGAAAAATATAAATCACCACCCCCTATCGTACTCATAAGAGTTAGTCTCTTATATATAGTTAGGATACAAAAGGCATATAACATCTATGCAGGACAAGGAAAACTTGAAACAAAACCCTATACTCACACGTCTGACCTGCATGGTATAGTAGGTCCATTTCCCTCCCATTACGGAGAAGACTCAAGCCCAAGAGTGAGACATATTATGAGCTAAGATGATGATGATTAAGAAATTTAAGATTATCCCTATAATGAAAATGGTGTGCTGTTAGAAAACTACATGTAGTTCAGTACAATTCATTCTCATATATGTACTTAAACGTAATACGTTTAATTATTTTCTATTTTTACAGATTATTCTCTTTGCACGAATTATTGGAGGCCTATCTTTTGGTATGATGTTGACACTCCGATCGGCGCTCATTGGTGAATATACAAGTCCGAAAAACCGTGGCGCCTTCCTCGCAACAATATCTCTAACCGAAACTATAGGAATCTTCTCCGTACATTTTCTCGGTTCTCTCCTAAGTTGGCGTGTTACTGCTTTAATAATGTCCTTTTTACCGCTAACGAGCTGGATAATGACTATATTTATACCAGAATCACCAAGCTGGCTTGTCTCTAGGAGAAGATTTGACGACAGCAGACAAGCTTTTATTTGGTTAAGAGGACAAGAAGAAGAACAAGAAATCGAAGATATGATTAAGGCGAAAATTGACTTGGATGAAGCTAATAATAGGCACAAAATAAATATAATTGATCATATAAGAAAGGCCGAATTTTACAAGCCAATAATTCTTCTGATACATATGTATGCCATAGTTCAATTCTGTGGTGCCGTTGTTAATGCAACATACTCTACAACAATCATAAGGTTGATAACGAATGCTAATGTTAGAGCTGAGATTTGGATGGTGGCATTTGATATTGAAAGAACTGTGGTTAACCTTATAGCCGTCTTTGTTATACACAAAGTGAGGAGACGAACCATGATTGCGGCAACAGTAGGTCTATGTATATTTAGTTTTCTGGCTTTGGGAAGTTATGTATGCTCTAAACATTTTGGTCTCTTAACTGAAGATATACTTTGGATTCCGGCTACTTTAATGTTCTTACATTTCCTAGGGATATCCTTAGGTGCGGTGCCATTACCATCAGTGATAGCAGGTGAAGTGTTTCCTTTACAGTACAGAAGTATTGCTGGGAGTATCAGCTCAATTTCTCTTTGTGTATGTATGTTCTTGGTGCTCAAAACTTTCCCAGTACTAGTACTAAGTATTGGAATTTCTGGAGCTTACGCAGTATATTCGAGTATATTAATTTATTGCCTAGCCGTGGTACTATATGTACTACCTGAAACTAAAGGTAGAACTCTGCAGGATATTGAGAATGAGTATAGAGGAAAAATAGTAGTCAATACAGAAACAGAAATGCAATCATTGAGAAGTAATATTGATGAAAAAACTGAGATTGTTGATGAAATTTAAAATGGTGTACAAAATAAGTTTTTATACCGGAATGTTACAAATAAACATTCTACTAGTTAATATAATTTGTAAAATAAAGAATATTTATCAACACAGTTCATTTAAGACATTAATTAATACACATGTTTAAGAAGCATAGCTATGTAAATCTGTTCCTCATTATATCGCTCAGCTGTCCGTTACGATAATAGGCAAGAAAAAAACTGTTGAATTGGATTCATATTCAATGACATTTTGGTGAATTTATATACCTTTACGTATACTTCCTATTAAGTTGCTGTGTGGTAGCGACTACGTATACTACCAATCCTTACCTTGCTCGTGGATGTCGTAAAAGACAACGAAAAGTTATATAAAAGTTTTATATTTACCTAAACCAACGCCACCTGAAGTTACTTGGTCAATATTTACATTCCCAAGAAGAGTCGACGAGGCACGAGGCCAAACATAAAACCATTGCTTGTGCTTAATTTTGCAATATGTTCGAATGCATATTGCACTAACTTCAAGTAATTGGGATGAAAGCATGAGACTGATGATGATGATGTCTCTTCTCATTAAGAAAATTCTTTCTATTGTACCAATGAACCACGTCAGACATTCAATTCATCATAATTAAGCATATTTTTTAATCTTAAGTAATAAAAGAAGTAGCATCGAACATATTTTGATTGACCCCTATGTAATAAGATAGGTAAGTGATTGATAAAGAAATGGCTCAAGAACGGCTCCTTGCAGAACGTCCATTTTATGACAGAACCATATTAACATTGGATCTCTGAATTCTGCGACTTCGATATGAAAATGCACATTTTATTTAGTAATGGTAGGACCACGCTATTGACAGTTCTCTGTCTGCAGCTGCGGGCCGGTCTGTCCGGGGTAGTGCCACACTCTCGCAGAAGATCGACGTATGAGTAATGGCAATGTGCTATTGCGCTTCGTTTGATGAGCGAAAGAGCCGGAAGCCCAATTGGGTGGGTTTCGGGTTTATATTGGTAGGCAGCGGCTGCTGTACTCTGTAACTGTGGTATTGCCAAGGTCTATGGGCAGCAGTGACGCTTACCAACAATTGTGCTGAAAAAATATTATTTACAATACATGTTTCCATAGTAGCTACTATTATTATATTATTTCATCATCATCATCACAGTCCATAAATGTCCCACTGTTGGGCTCGGTCCTCCTCCGTAATGGGAGGGAAATTAACCTACTATAACCACGCTGGTCAGACGTGTTGGTACAGGGTTTTGCTCCGAGTTTTCCTTCTCTCGCATAGATGTTATATGCGTTTTATATCCCTTAGTCGTCTCGTACGATCACCCACGGGTAAGATATGGAGTGGTGAATAGTATTCTTAATCCGTCACCACACATATAAGTAGCTATGTAGTATCAGATAAATATTAATGGCAATACGTTCAACATTTGGTCACACGGTAAACATCCATCCGCATATCGCCTTCCTTTTTGGACTTATGAATTCTTAAAAATATTGCTATAATCATTACATGTTAAATTTCTCAGCAGTTAAACAAATATTAAGGCTTGCTTAGTTACTTTTGATCGTAAGATTATTTCTTATATACGATATAAACTATACTATAGGTACCATATACATACATACTCGTGATATATTATAATATCAACCTATGTAGGTTTTATGCGTACTGCGCCAAGTCTATGATTGATATTTTAATTTCTTATACTATATTTATAATCCGTCTGGTTAAGAAGATATACAATGCGAAAGTGGAAGGATGTAGGTACCGGGGCAGACCGAGACTAACTTACCTAGACCAGATTGGTCACGTACTGAAGGAAGGTGGAGTCAAGAGTCTCCGAAAGCGGTGAGCGTGTATGAAGAGAATTATGAATGTTGAGGAAGTGAGTGAAGTATGCAAGGATAGAGTTCTCTGGCACTCTGTTTTCTCTGCCTACCCTGCAAGGAATATGACGTGATGATATGTTTGTATGTATGTATATTTATAATTGTAACAATTGATTTTTAAAATATGATCGTTAAAAAGTTGATTTACATCTTTCCTGAAATAGGGCGCAGGGGCAGCGCGTGGCCCCATAACCCACCGTATTCCATCCCCATCGCCATTGGGCCGGTCACTAGTATCTTCTTGGAGAATGGCTTCCTTGCCATCCGTGGAGATAGATTAGTTGAAGAACTATTAAGTATCTGAGCTAATCTCTCGTGTTATATAATGAATATAATTTACCTATTATATTGCTGATTCATGTCTTACTTTTCTTGAATATCGTTAATCCTTACTTTTATTTTTAATTCTTTCTTATTGATGTTTGTCACTCTTTCACACAAAGTACTACTATAGCTTATGCATCAGAATAACATAAAGGCTAGCCGTGTGGTGAGGGAGTAAGAATACAATTCGCCACCCCCTGTCTTACCCGTGAGTGCTATGTACGAGTAGTATTAAATAACACCTATGCCAAAGCAAAAATCGATCTTCTACGAGAGTGTGGTACTATTCCGGACGGACCGACCCGCGGTTGTAAACAGAGAACTGTACACAGCGTGGTTCTACCACTATCAAAAATGTAGACGAACTTTATCTTTTATACTAAATATTGCTTTTTTGAGATAATACCATGCTACAAAGTATCCTACTAAGGACTTGTGTTACGCAGGATTTTACAAACATTTTGTCAAAGCACTATCGTATAATCTCAGGTAACATACTTTTCTTCTGACACTAGAATATATATTTGTATTACGTATTTTTGTCCCTATTCTAATTATATGTTGTATTGCATATAATTTTCCATGTCATTATCAATTTGAAAAAAGTTTATGGGGAAGGGGGAATGTCATGCAAATATTATTCAAATTTAAATAATTATATTAATAACTAAGTACAAGGCCACTTAAATAAAATTACAACAAAATACATGAAAATGCCGATATTCATATATATTATATGCATAAAAATAATTTGCAATAGTTAGGTACTCATTCATATATGAATGGAAGTTCTGTTGACATGACAAACGTCCATGATGATATGGCCGTATTCAGCATCTCATTTTTTTTTATTATATTAAAATAAAAAGGTGACAATAGACTTGATTTTTGTGTTCAAACACATCGCTTCTTTGGAAGATTTCCTTTATTACACCAATTTCGTGAAGTGATTTTTGTTGTGTATAGTGTGTACATGAGTAAGAAGGGGCTGCGCAAACCACTGAAGTCTTATTATACGAGGTGGCACTCTCGCGCGCAGAGACAACTTTAAACTTGACATTTCTTCTTTACAATCAGTTTTATCTAATAGACAGTGTCATTGTAAATATTTTATATGTATTTGTGTATATTTTAATTATTAATCTGTAAGTACTTTTTTTCCCCTATGAGTGAACACCAAAACGTGGCTTGTAATGGGGAATTTAGTGCCAGTCAACCTGCTGTATCACAAACCAATCTAGTTCGGTGTCCCTTCTGTTCCCAGGTCCGTCTCTTTAAAGGTGAACGGGGTTTGAAAGTACATTTTGGCAAAGTTCATAAATCGCAAAATGTACTTCAGAGCCCCTCTGCATTTACAAACACTGCGCCACAATCAGACCACAGTGATAAACCATTTTGGAAAACTCTCGCTCATTTAAAAGAGTCTGTTCCTGTTTTAAAAAGAAATCCCCGAGGCGCGAGACCAACGGTAGCAAATGCTGTAGTTAACCATATACGTCACGTTGTCCAAAAAAATACTAGAACAGCCTGGGAACAGTTACTCGCTTTCCCTTATAAGATTTTACATATATCAGGCAACAAGAATTCATCAAAAACTTTAACTGCACAAATTAAAGACAACTGCAATCTTTCGGCTATTGATTTAAGTTCTAATAACAACAAAATTTTCAAAAATTCAATATATCATTATGTAGAGTCTAAATTAAGACAAGGCGATATAAAGGGAGCGTCCAAGCTTTTATTTGGCAGTGATACAGTTGCGCCTTGCTCTTCAGACACGCTTGAAGGTCTGAAGAGCAAGCATCCAACGCCTTCTGATGATCTCACCTTGCCAGATCCACCTGATATTGCTTCCGTACAGTTATGCACTACTGTTAAGGATGTTTTTACGGTGATTAACTCCTTCCGTACGTGCTCTGCTGGCGGTCTTGACGGTTTGTCACCACAACATTTAAAAGATCTCGTGTGCCCGACTGCGGCGGCAGCTGGCGAAGCCCTTCTAAAGGAGTTGACCACTTTAATAAACCTTATGCTCTCCGGCAATGTGAACGAATCTATCATTGATATTTTATATGGGGCCAACCTTTGTGCTCTTCTGAAAAAAGATGGTGGCATTCGTCCCATTGCCGTAGGGTGTACATACCAACGTATGGCAGCTAAAATATGTTGCCAATATTACAAATCTCAGCTTGCCTCTACATTCCAGCCACACCAACTAGGCTTCGAATCGAGAGGAGGCTGCGAAGCTGCAATACACGCCGTGGCTACATATCTTGGTTCTGGTGAGGGTGAGGTTATTTTAAAGGTTGACTTAAAAAATGCTTTTAACTCAGTGAATAGGGACACCCTGCAGTTTTAAAATTGTAATTAACTGAAAAAAAGTCATAATAGAGAATTAATAAGTACGAAGTTTAAATACTAAAAATATCTGTAATAACTATTCGTAAACTAGTTGTTTTCGTCGCGGTTTATAAAAAAAAACACGTAGGTGTACGTAATTAAATAAAAATCATTCTTATATGTATTTTATCACTTTTCTACTGTATTTACTTACGTTAAACTTATCTTAATACAGTTCACCACCCCCTATCTTACACGTGGGTGATAGTAAGAGACGACTAAAAGATATAAAATGCATACAACACCTATGCAAGAGAAGGATAACTCGAAACAAAACCCTATACCAACACGTCTGACCAGCGTGGTATAGTAGGTTAATTTCCCTCCCATTACGGAGGAGGCCTGAGCCCAACAGGGGGACATATATGGGCTGTGATGATGATGATGATGATGAAACTTATCCTCAAAACAGTAAAAATCGCTCAGACACCCAATTATTTATACTTGCATTTAGCGATATAAGCAAAATACACTTTGTCAGTTTTGATATTATTTTGGTACATAGGAACAACATAATTTATTTACAAAATGTAATAATACCTCATCTTAACATGAATGTGAGAATAAAACTCAAGTTCAATATTATATTAATTATGACACCGCTAAAATTCACACCTAACAATAAGCAACTATTATAGAAAGCCCAAGACACACTTACCTACACATCGTAGATGTTATTTTCTGTCATTTTTAATCTCGTGTCGTGTCATATTATATCTTACAAAACGATTGCATAATTGAGGCTGTTAGAACCAGAGCGGCCTAACTACAAGAACCATGTTTTACAATATGGAAGGAATAAAAATTAAATTTATTTCAATTTAATCGATTTGAACATAAACCGAAAATGTACTTATACTGCCATCTATTCTTAAGAGCTTGTAAACAATTTTAGGCCTTGTGGTTTTGTAGATTAACATTTTTAGATGATAAAATTGCAATTAGGTTAAAAGTTGCAAAAATTCAGTTAGGCCACTCTGGTTCTAGCAGCCTCAATTAATATTTGATATTTATTCAGAGTCGGTGTTCTCACAGAGAGAATCTTAGACCTATACAAAAGACATTTTATCCATGAATGCAGTACACACATCGATATCTGCTCATATTACTCGATATACTGCTGCGTTGGCTGCTTGTAATCCAGCTATAAATACCAATGCCACACAAATACGCATTGGAATGCATTATCAGTGTCTTCCTCGGATGTTTCAATAAACATATCTTAAAAAATACATAGCTAATTTCGCAATAAATTAAAGTTAATTCTTGTCAAACTAGAACACATAATGATAAAGCTTTTAATCGCTATTTAAATTTATATTAAAAGTAAATAATTCATCATCATTATTATCATCACAGCCCATAAATGTCCCATTGTTGGGCTCAGGCCTCCTCCGTAATGGGAGGGCAATTAACCTACTACACCGCGCTGGTCAGATGTGTTGGTACAGAGTTTTGTGTCGAGTTTTCTTTCTCTCGCATAGATGTTATATGCGTTTTATATCCCTTAGTCGTCTCGTACGACGTATGTACGTGTGACGTATGTGACGTATGTACTTACCCACGGGTAAGATATGGGGTGGTGAATAGTATTCTTACTCCGTCACCACATGGAAAATAATTACTTACTACTTTTTAACTTGATCTCAAAATTGCCTTCAGTCATCATTTACGTCCGTTACTCGTCTACTTTACAAGTCCTACGATACAAAAAGATTTATTTCCCAATATGTAATAGTATATATATAAAAAACTATGCACAATAACAAGCAATTGACTTTAATTAAATACTAATGTGAGATAGATTTTTATATTAAGAAAAAAACTGTACTCGATAACAAGCAAGTGACTTCAAATATTACAGCGTGAAACTATAAATAAAACGTAAGTGACAATCAGTTTAGTTAAGATCTTTGTTCAAAGAACATGTGTTGTGATAATAATACAAAATATAACTAAATTTTTGATATAATATCTACATTTATCAATATCTTTATAATCTAAAATTGTTTCTTGTGCTATGGAAGTAGTTCAAGATATGAATACTACTCCAAAAACCGTAACTAAAATGTTAATAGTTCATACAATAAATTGTTATACAAAAAGTGTAAAATGTGTGTGATATAGAAAAAAATATAACTTTATAATATTTATTTTAGTTAAATTTATAAATAGTTCTTTTACGTATATGAAAAATTTGAAATGACAAATCAAAGGAATCGTTTTACACCATTCCTGAAACAGGTAATTTTCTTTGCCATGATTATATTTAGGTACTGTTTAAAATAAATCAAAGTGCTTATTTAGGTATTGTTTAAAATAAATCAATAAAAAAAAGACTGAGCAAAAGCAAGAGTGAGCAGTTGTAAAAATATTTTTTTTATTTTCTGTAAATTCTGAATCCACGAAACGACCAGAACTTTGTCTAAGCTACTCTCCTTGCGAAGGTCAAAATTTTATTTTAATCTGATGATACTATTGCTTGAATTTCAATTTTATATCTATTGGGCAATAACATAACTGAATAATGAAATACAACAGTTTCAAATGTGGGTTTGCAGGAGTAGTCCATTATATTATTATAACTATTTACTTAATTAACTCATCATCATCATCTCAGCTCATATATGTCCCGCTGTTGGGCTCGAGCCTCGTCCGTAATGGGATTGAAATTGACCTACTATACCACGCTGGTCAGACGTGTTGGTATAGGGTTTTTTTTTATTTTCTTCTCTTGCATAGATGTTATATGCGTTTTATATCCCTTAATCGTCTCTTACGATTAACCACGGGTAAGATAGGGAGTGGTGAATGGTATTCTTACTCCGTCACCACACGGAAAACTTAATTAACTATCAAGGCTCATCATTCTTCTACTCTTATTCCAATTACTTGAGGTCGATACAATATGTACTCTTCTTTTATAATACATATTGTAAAAGTTATTGGCAATAGTTTTATGACCGCCCGCCTGCCAGACATCAACCCTCCTTGGGAATGTAATTGTTGACCAAACGGCATCAGATAGTGTTGGCCCAGGTCGTTATAAAGCTCTTAGTCGTCTTTTACGACATCCACGAGCAAAGTAAGGGTTGGTAGTATTCGTAGCCGCTACCACACAGCAGTCAATTTATGAATTAACTATCAAGGATATTTTCTTAATTCCCTGTAATAAATTTCACACAATTTTCTTTGTAAATAACAATAACACATGTTACACTAATTCAGAGACAACCGTTGTCATGAATCAATAAGATACAAAATTACACGATTGTTGATATCTCAGAGTCGAAGCTAAAATATTGATAACCCAACTACAAGACCAAGGACGGCCACTATTAGGTTATCAAAGATAACTAATATTACTATTTTGACAAGAGACAGTGACTCTGCAGTTAATGTTATATCTATCTTCTAAAAACCGGTATAGGATCACCTATGACCAAAAGACCAACAAGTCTATATATAAGTTTTTAAGTTAAACAATTTCAATTCCCTATTAATACTCCTATCTCAGAAGCATTTAATATATGAAATAATATTATGATAGTCTGAATAAGACTATCAAATTTTTAATTTTGATTTTGTTCTCTTAACTATTTTGATCTTATACTTACCATCACATTAGTGACGGCAAATATGTGTGATGGATGTGTGGCCTGACGAGAATGGATAAGTTAAGAAATTAGTGTATAAGATTAAGTTTGAAAGTGGCGCCAGTGACGGCAAGGTTGAAAAGTGAACGCCTGACTTGATATGGACATGTGATGAAACGGGATGAAAGTAATGTCGTGAGAAAAGTTTTAAGTATGAATTTTGAAGGCTTTAGGGGTTAGGGAAGACCGAAGAAAAGATGGATGGATTGCATGAAGCATGATATGGATAGGAAGGGCATGACCGCAGATATGACTTCGAATAGGATTGTGTGGAAGAAAAGAACATATTGCGTCGACCCCAAGTAACTGGGATAAGAGCAGGGTAATGATGATGACTTGCCGTCACATTAGTAGGAGAAAAAGTAGTTAATAGGAGTTTTTTAGTAGAAGGAAAATGCTCCTACTATACCATGCTGGTCGGCATAATAGGTATAAAATTTTATTTCTAGTTTGCCTTCTCATAATACTCATTTTTATATAATACTAGCAGACCTGGCCACGCGTTGCTGTGGCTTAGGTAGCTTCAGTAACATGTGGTGGTTATACTAATAAATTGTAGCTTATATGAAACGTTTGTACGTTTAAGATAGCCCCATCTATTAAATGCTTACTCAATCCAGTCAACAGATACCGTCATCTGTTAGAATCGTTTGGAGATAACAGATAATTGTGACTTTCAAATAACAGACAAATAATTTTGCAAAAAAATAATATTACGACTATAAATTGAGATGGAACCTATCCATCTATCTATCTTTTAAGTTGGATTAAACTACACATGCTGTCCAAGTTTGATTAAAATCAGTTAAGTACTTTAGGGAGTCCATCGCGGACAAACAACGTGACGCGTAATTTATATATATTAAGATTAATCGTCATCAGTAAATGAAAATTATACAGGGTGGAAGTGGACCGCTCCCGAAAACAAAGACAGGTAACCCTACTAGTCCTACTTGTAATGATAGGCTAAAAAAAAATCGACTCAGCTGAAAAAAATTTTTTTTTCACCACGTGAGGTCGTTGAACTCTTGAACATATGATCGTGAGTTTTGAATAGATTACGTCTTTTCTCATCTGAGTATAGTTACGTATTTTTTATCGAGTTATCGTTACATGGCACTGTCCTAATACGATGGAATGTGAAAAAAACTTAAAAATATTTGTGAAAAAAGAAAAACTTCATCCTGATCGATTTTTTTTCTAGCCTATCATTACAAGTAGGACTAATAGGGTCACCTGTCTTTATTTTCGGGAGCGGTCCACTTCAACCCTGTATTATATAATTATAAATTATGAGAATTTGAGAATGAATGTTGAGAAATATTCTAAGCCTCGCCTTGAAACAGAATTCAATGGAATCCATAAGAGTAGTAGATTAATGATTTTGGAAGTGCATCATATCATCATCATTGAAGGGCATCACAATGAAAGAGCTAATTAAATAATAAGCATTTTGTACTATTTTTTTTTATAAATAATCAGAAAAGAAACATTGATATAATATAATATAATAAAATAAATGTTGAGGAAGCGAGTGAAGTATGCAATGATAGAGTTCTCTGGCACTCTGTTCTCTCTGCCTACCCTGCAAGGGATATGGCGTGATGATATGTATGTATGTATAATAGACAAACCCGTTGAGTTTGTTTCCGGATCTTCTCAGCAGCGGTCTCGTTCCGATCCGGTGGTAGTTTATTAGATTAAAATGTAAAAAATGACAATAAGTAAGTGCCCTCGCAGGGTTTATGCATAATAAATAAATTTGAATTTTGTATTTGAAAAGTTATAACTTCGTTACGTAACGCGTAACGGCACCAGTCTGACCGCTTAATAGAATTAAATAATTATACTCATATTATCCATACACAAAATTCTAATGTACTCGTACATATTCAAGAATTGTAACTAAGAATAAAATATATTTTATAATCAATAAAATATTTTATTAATAAATAACCTTTCCTTACATTATCATAAATAAAATTTAAGTAATAACCTAAGCTTTTCTCAGGTTAAATAATTTCAATATTAACTAAGACTAGTTTAAGTTATCACTTTTGTTGAGGGTCTCGAGACCCACACGTTTTTTGATATTTACGAAATATGTAACTTGTGAGACGTCAAATAATGAATAATGTTCTGACTTTTTGGATGCTCAAAAATATTCGAGACATTTTATAAAGTTTTACGGGTCTTTCTGCAGGCCTCTCAATAAGCGAAGTGTTGAGGTGATGCTCTACTCCCGATATACGATATGTAAATCAAGGACTTTTGAAAACTAAAATGATTGTATTTTTCTCACACTGCACTTGTAGGATAATATTAGCATACATATGTCAAGAAAAAACATTCGTTTAAACGTATTTGATATTTTTAAAAAGCAATTATTTTGTTTAAAGTAAGAAAAAATTTGATTAAGAAAATATTCAAGAGCCGGATGCCTGTCTGTATGGATCTGGCACTCTCACGACCGTAAAAATAAATGTATCGAAGTATTTCTTTTTTAAAAGCTTCATAATCGCAACGCGCTGTTTCCTTTCGAAAATGGCTTGGCAATTCTTTGTCTTTTAATTGCAATTCATAAAAAACTAAACTGCTTAGTCTTTAATGTATGTATACCTTATGAAAATTGGGTTCGTTTACAATGCTTGCAAGTGATGATTTGCGCTACGTCGAGAATAGCGCAAAATTTCAAGAGTATTTATTTTTCTTTCATTGATGGCATTGACTAATTTATATGAGGCATGCACTTCTGGATTTTCCAAACTATTATATACTAAAGTATGAATAAAATTAATACGCTATAAAACCTGTAAGGTTTTATTATACACATTTTTAACAGAGAAGTTTTCATATAAATAGAATGAATAAGAGTGGCAGATTAATGATTTTTGATATTTAAGCGACCATTACAGATTTTGATCTTATTGGAAGTCAAATAATGAATAATATAAACAATGTATAAAGCTCAACAGCATTCAAAACGTTTAATAAAAATAAAATCGATATACCGTTATCGCTTATCGCCCATCGAAAGGAGGAAAGTGCTCTGGCAACATTAGCGTTAGGGTTGAGTGGTTTCGTGGCGTACAATGAGTATAAATAGAGGATACAAACGTATAAACGGCATTCTGTTGTGATATCTAAGCTGTGGTAGAAAGTCTGTTAATAAGTTATATTTATGTAGTTATGGAGGTTTAAGTGTATATCTATTATTATCTATGTCATTTGTTTAATGTACTATTACAATACCCGCAATTTTTTTATTTCAATAGAGAAGTTTTCACAGATCTAATCTTTGAAAGTCAGAAATAACCACTTAATTATAAGTCTGGAAACACATCAGCCATCGTCCATAATATAAAGACAATTATTACATAACTGTTCCAGTGTTTCGTGACCTCAGTAGTGGGTATCAACTTGGTGGGTCATGGCGCTGTCTTCGGGTACCCGGCGGTGCTGCTACCTCAAATTAACAAGCCTGACTCTGATATAGTGACTAATAAAATCATGGACTCTTGGATTGGTAAACCTAATTATTATAATAAAGTAACAATTCGACACTGAATGCACATTTTAAGAAAAAAATTCATAGAAAATTATTAGAGTCTAAACTTCGTTAGTGATTTCTAGAACAATCTAAATAGGGAAAATAATAAAAATTTAATTCTATTTCTTCTTCTTCAACTTTCATATGATGCGCTGTCGTAAATGCACCTCTTTCATACTCCACACGGGTGTGATAACACATTGTATTCTCGATTCACATGATAAGATAGTATACTTCTAGAAGTTCTTTTTCTTGAAACTAAAATTAGTTTTATCTAAATTTAGTATCACCTATTGTGGTCAATCCACGAAAACAATTTTAAAAATTACATAAACTATCTTTAAAAATTACATATTATTTAAAAAAGAATATTCTTCTACCATATGGGTGGTTAATGGTTTAGTACGTACACAAGATGTGACCACCCCTTACTCACCAATGGAAGTTGCAAAATTCGACTGAGGTTTCACCAGAGGAGTAATCCATAGCACTCTATTGAGAGACTTTAAAACCAACAGCTACCACCAATCCGACTGCCAAACGTGATGGTTGTCATTAATCTCTCCTGAAAAGTCCTATGGTGGATGATTTAGTCTCCATTTTAGTCTTTAAAATCGGATCTCAAAGAAGCGTAATATACGCGAGTTTATTTGCGGGATACCAAAAAATTTGTTATTTCATTTTAATCATATTTCTAAAGTCCATCCCTAGCATCTATACTTTTATTATCGTCTTTAATGATTTTTAAGGTGTTGTTGGCATTTTGACGCAATTTGGCAGTCCAATTATGTAAGAAAAGCTTTTAAAATAAAGAATCAACATTTTTATTGCCTAAACAGATCAATTATTTAGTTCAACTTGTTTATTTTGTCTATGTTAAATTGTATATTGATCCAAAGTTAAAAAACTGAGATATATATAAAACATTTTTATTTATCTACTTACAGCATCATCACTTGCTATAACGCTCATGTTTGGAAGCTTCATGGCACCTGGAATCATGGATCGTTTCGGCAGAAAAATGGTGCAATATATTGTTTGTGCATCAGCTGCTACAGCCTGGTTGATTACATGTCTGGCTGGAAAAGTTGAGGTAATTTATCACTTTTAAAAATAATCACATCAGTTCTTATAGAAATTGGTAATATGTACAAAATGTCAACCTATATTAAAATTATTCATCACCTATATTAAAGAATTCAAGATTCAAAGAAAAAATACATATAGCACATGCATTTAATATATTTATAAACATTACAATTTATTACTTTCTATTTTTTCAGGTTATTCTATTTGCACGAATTATTGCAGGCATATCTTTTGGTATGATGTTGATACTTCGCTCAGCACTCATTGGTGAATATACAAGTCCCAAAAACCGTGGCGCCTTCCTCGCAACGATATCTCTAACCCAAACTATAGGGATCTTTTCCATACATTTTTTCGGTTCTCTCCTAAATTGGCGTAAAACTGCTTTAACAATGTTATTTCTACCATTAACGAGCCTGATAATGACTATATTTATACCAGAGTCACCAAGTTGGCTTGTTTCTAGAAAAAGATTTGATGAAAGCAGACAAGCATTTATTTGGTTAAGAGGACAAGAAGAAGAACAAGAAATCGAAGATATGATTAAAGCGAAAATGGACTTGGATGAAGCTAATAAAAATCATAAAATAAATATAATTGGTCATGTAACAAAGGCCGAATTTTACAAGCCGATAATTCTTCTGATACATATGTACGCAGTAGCTCAATTCTGTGGTGCATCTATTAATGCCACATACTCTACAACAATCATGAAGTTGATAACAAATGCTAATGTTAAAGCTGAGGTTTGGATGGTGGTATTTGATACTGAAAGAATCGTAGTAAACATTATAGCTATCTTTGTTATAAACAAAGTGAAGAGACGGACCATGGTTGCGATAACTATAAGCCTGTGTATATTTAGTTTTCTAGCTTTAGCAAGTTATGTATACTCTAAAAATAGTGGTCTCTTAACTGAAGATATACTTTGGATTCCAGCTGTTATGATGTTCTTACAATTCTTATCGATGTCTCTGGGTGTGGTGCCACTAACAGCAGTATTAGCAGGTGAAGTGTTTCCTTTGCAGTATAGAAGTATTGCTGGAACTATCAGCACAATTTCTCTTTGTGTATGTATGTTTTTAGTGCTCAAAACTTTCTCAGCATTAGTGGATAGTATTGGCATTTCGGGTTCTTACGTGGTATATGCGAGTATTTTAGTTTACTGCCTAATTGTAGTACTATGTATATTACCAGAAACTAAAGGCAGAACTCTGCAGGATATTGAAAATGAATATAGGGGCAAAGTAGTTGTCAATACAGAAACAGAAATGCAATTATTGAAAAGTAATATTTATAAAAAAAAGAGTGATGATAAAAGCTAAATTGATGTATAATATACCTTTTATAACGGATTTGCTTTAAATAGTTGATAGAATTTATAAAATAATGAAAATTTAGTAGCACATTTTTTTTGAAAAATTAACCAAATCTAAAAGTACCTTTATAAATCTTTCCTTCAAATAATCCCGCCTTGGTCAAATAATTTTTGCCCTCTAAACATCAATGGCAATAAGCTCAAAATTTAGGAAATTAATGTCTTTTTTGCGGTGAACTATATCACGCCCCGCCCAATCGGTCCGGGGCGACGGAAGAGGCGGTGCACGATCCCATAGACCTACCCTGCAAATCACCTCTCTTCGCCGTGCGAGCGGGCCACCGGTACCCGATCTTTGTCTTTGGTGGCCCGCCCGGCAGTTTACCCTCGTGAGTTTCTCTAAGAAATTAATGCCTGTAAAAATTATATGAAAACATTCTGGAAGATGGGTGAATTTCTTATTAAGCAGGCTCATGCAGTCACTCCCAGTATTCCTCATCAGAAGGTCAGTAAATGTAATCGCTACTCCGCTACGCTAATCGTAGAATGTAGTTTTATGGAATGCAATGGTCGATTGGCAGACATTTCTCTTAAAAATTCTCTTGAACTTAGTTAAACTATATACCTAATCAATCTTTTTTTTTTGCGGGGGGCTATGGTCTGGTCACACCATGCTAAATCCGTCCGGGGCGATAGATGAACCGGCACGCGACCCCATAAACACGCCCCGCAATGTACCTCTCCGCGCCGTACGAGTGGGTTCCCGGAACCCAGTATTTGTCGTCGGTGGCACCTAATGTAATATTGGATTCAATAAATTGTGGTCATCCGCACAATTATTTACTAAGAGCTTTTTTATCGATCTGGGCCAACTCTACCTGATGCCGTTTAGTTAACAGTTACATTCCCAAGGACGATCAAGCAGGCGGCCGGTCATAAAACTATCGCCAATAACTTCTACAGCATGTACGAATACGTATTGCGTCGATCATAATTAATTGGTATAAAAGCAAGAGAATGATAATGATAGTATTGGATTATACAGACTAAAGTAATAGACGTAATAGTATAAAGTGTTGATTACAATTACCTGAGATAAACCTCTGTGATAGCTTTCCCAAGTCTTAAGCAGCGTGACATTAACAATTAAATAATCTAAGTTGAACTATTTAATATTGAAATTGTTTAACTTGAGAAAAGTTTAGGTTATTACTTAAATTTTATGTATATTAATACGAAGTACATCTTCGAAGAAAGGTTATTTATTAATAAAATCTTATAACATCACATCTTAACGCGGCGGCTAACGCTGGGGGTTAGAGGGAGAGAGGAGCAGCCTCCCTACCACTGCCGTATGAGTGAGAGAGAGGTACGCTAGCTAAACTAGCGCCATTACGCGTTACGTAACGAAGCCTCTATAATAAAATGTATACATAAAATATATTTTGTTTTATGTTTAAACATAAAATAAAGTTAAAAAATACTATCTGGTAAAGTGTCTTTTAGTTTTTCTTTCTCCCCAAAGTGTCTACTCCTCTACAGAATTTGACTGCACAGATGGCGTATCGGTAAGACCTTCCGTGCCACTGCCGGGGATTCGATTTCTAGACAGGATAATACTTTGTGGACCTGGAGGCGGTAATGCTCAGAATCAGAATCATTTATTGCTTTACTGTTACATTTTGTGCAGATGTTATTACAATTATATATTTAGTATTGAACAGTATACCTATATTGGGCATGCAATAGTACAGTATTATACATATATTTTATTAGTTATATTTTTATTGTTCATGCAATTAAATTAATAAGAAAAAATCTATACTATAAAGTTCTTGATAGTATTACAATATTTAATACATTGATTAATTAATATCATTAGATTATTTAATACATTACATTACATTAATTTATTAAAATTATAAAAGACTATTATATAGTTAGTTACAATTTGTCATTTAAAAATTCGTCTATAGAATAATAACATTTTTCAATTAGTAATTTATTGAGTACATTTTTAAATTTTATAAAAGGCAGATTTTTTATATTATCTGGTATTTGGTTATATATGCTTGATGAAACACCAAAGAAGCTCTTCTGCATCAAAGAGGTTTTACATTTTACCTGGCAAAGTTGGTATCTATATTGAGCACGTATGGGGTTCGTTCTTACTGCTGATAATTTTCTAAATAGGTAGGGATTTGCCTTCACAAATAGAGCAGTTTCCAGAATGTACAATGAAGGCAAGGTTAATATTTTTAGGAACTTAAAATAAGGTAAACAGCTGTCTACAGTTTTTAAACCACACATTGATCTTATGCAGCGTTTTTGGATTTTAAAGACAAGTTCCCTATCAGTAGATCGACCCCAAAAAATAACTCCATAACGGAGAACTGAGGCAACCAGCCCATGATAAGCGTTCAGTAGTGTCTCAGTATTAACCTTTTTAGATAATTGAAAGAGTGCATATGTGGATTTACTTAAACGTATACATATTTCTTTAATATGGGGTTTCCAAGTCAGTTTATGGTCGATTGTTATCCCTAAAAATTTTGCACTTTCTACTGCTTCTATATTCACGTCTTTGTATGTGATATTGATTTTTTTACTTTCTAGACGTTGATGGAAATGCATAACTTTAGTTTTATTTAAGTTAATTACGAGATTGTTTTTGTTGAGCCAATGTATGATGGTAGAAAGACAGTTATTAATATCATATTGATAGTTTTTCAAATTGTTGCATTCAACTAAGGCCGTACTGTCATCTGCAAATAAGACCATTTTATGTTGTAGAATTTTTGGTAAGTCATTGATATATATTAAGAAAAGCAAGGGTCCTAGTACGCTCCCTTGGGGCACACCGTATCTTACTTGTCTTTGTCTTGATGTATAGTTAGTTACTAATTTACTATCTGGGCACATTCTAGAAACCTCTGTACATTGATATCTATCGGTTAAGTATGACTGTATGAGTTCAAGAATGTTTCCTCTTATACCATATGCATATAATTTTTTCAGGAGTATTTTATGATCCACATAGTCAAATGCTTTAGTCATATCAGTGTATATTGCACATACTGGATTTCTTTTATCCATAGAAGCCATGACATTTGACAATAAGTCGTATATTGCCATATTAATACTAGTGCTTTTACGAAAACCTTTTTGTTCCTTACAAAATAACTTATATTTCTCAAAATATGTATACAAAGCGTTATAGCTCTTTCAAAAATTTTAGAAAATATGGGAATTTTAGCAATAGGTCTATAATTATTTAAAACTGCTTTATTACCCTTTTTGAATATAGGTTTAATTGTGACTTTTTTTAGCTTTTCTGGGAAAATGCCATCAGTAATACATAAATTAATTATATGTGTTAATGGTGGTGCAATAACATCTTTTACATATTTAATTGCCTTTGTTGAAATGCCGTCATATCCTACTGTACTTGTATTTTTAAGGTTGTTAATTATTCCTATAATATCGTTATTTGTAACAGGTAATATGAATATAGATTGTGATGTCAAATTTTCAAAATTATTTTCATAAGTGATGTCAGTTCTAATATTATTATTCTCAATTTCGTCAATAAAATAATTATTAAATTCATTAGCAATGTCAATAGGATTTATTAAAGATAGATTATTCTTTTTTATAGTTAATATTTGTTCCGGTGGGAGACAAAATTTCGATTTATTTATCACTTGCCATGCAGCCTTTGATTTATTATAAGAGGAATTAATGAAGTGATTATTTTGAGCCTTTTGAGTTAACTTCAAAATCTTTTTATATATGACACTATATTTTTTAAAAATTGCTTTATTTCTTAAAGTGGGGTTAAGCCTATATGTCCAAAGTAAGTATGGTGCTCGCTGATTTGTATCGTCGGGGGTGCGCGCGGAGGGCGGTGTGGTCTCATTGACGGAACTCACCGCCTGGCGCGTCGACGCCCGCCGAGACGTCATTGCCCGTTGGGCAGTCCGGCTGGAGAGGCCTCGGTTTGGTGTGTGGACCGTGGAGGCTTTCCGGCCGGTGCTGATGCAGTGGTTGGAACGGTGGCATGGGCTGCTCTCCTTCCCACTGGTGCAGGTTTTGACGGAGCATGGATACTTTGCCAAATACCTGCACATGGTCGTCAGAAGGGAGAGTACACCGTCCTGCCACCACTGCGATTGCGACGAGGATACGGCGCAACATACGCTCGAGACTTGTGCCGCTTGGGCAGAGCAGCGCCGTGAACTCGTCGCAATTATCGGTGCCGACCTGACGCTGCCGACCATCTCCAGGGCAATAATCAACAGCGTCAGAAACTGGGACGCGGTCGCAGCCTTCTGCGAAGCAGTAGTCTCGCGAAAGGAGGCGGCGGAGCACGTGCGCGAGGAGCGTCTCCTCGACAACGCGAGCCGCCACCGGTGACTGGGGTGGTGTTGGCGCGATTACCTGCGCCTGATGCCGCCCTAGCTGAGGTCATGGGTGACTGGACCGGGGAAGTAGTCCATCACCCGCCGAGAGGCTGACCGCGCGAGGAGGGACCGAGGTCCTCCCCGGGTTACGTCGCTCAAGGAGAGGGTACCCCTCAGGGGGTATTCCATCGAGCCGGCCACTGACGTCAAGTTCACGCTGCTCTGGTCCAACGACAAAGTTAAGGTACACGGGTGGGTTATGGGTATGCGTGCTTACGCCTCTCTGTCACCCCGGCTGGAGTGGTGCGAGGAGTGCGCCGACCGTAACCTAACCCAAAAAAAAAAAGGATAATACTTTGTGCAATCCAAAAGTATTGTTCTAAGTCTGGGTGTAACTTTTCTGAGTTAATCATATGTTTATAAAGTCCCCTTCAATTCAAGCTTTTATTTAACTTATCTGAGAGTATTTATCAATTGTATTTCATTTTCAAGCAAACCTCTTTCACGACAAGTAGCTGTTAGATAGGTTTCTTTCTTTCTTTCTTTCTTTCTTTCTTTCTTACTGTTCGGCTTGTGACGCATCTATCTTCTTTCCACTCCATCCGGCGATGCGTCCTAGTAGAAGACAGAACGGCAGCACACAACCTACAGGTGAATATTTTTTTTTAAAACGTTCATAAAGTGAAGTGAAAAATTAATGTGGTTTCCATTGTTAATTATTGTTCAATTCGTAAAAGGGTTTATCGTTCGTAAGTATCTCAAAGTGAGATCTTGGATGAATTTTGACTGTACAGATGACGTAATGCTTAAAGTAATGACCTATCGTCCATGGGTTAAATTCCCACGCGGAACAATACTCTGTGCGATCCACAAATTATTGTTCTGAGTCTGAATGCATTTATAATCTGAATTTAATTATGTTTGTAAAGCACCCTGTAATACAAGAATTATTTCCTTGGCGTAGGCATCATCGTTTAGTTGTGTTTCTAAAACCGTCCAAATTTTCTATGGATAATTATTAAGAGCACCCCAGAACCCTGTTGTTAGCTTGGTCCAAGAACCTAGATCCAAGCTATCTCGGCGCTATACCAAAGAAATCTGAGACGTCAGCTTGTAAGAGATCAGAATGGAATTTACTGCAGAGCTTTTGAAGGCAGGTGAAAAACCGGTATTAAAAGCCCTTCAAGTTATTTAATACCATCGTTCTCGTGGACACATTTGGCATGGAGAGACTGCTTACTATGACATATAAAGGCACCGCCACGATATACTCTAACTTTTCGATAATCCATTCATGGCACAAAGTATAGTTTGCAAACATCTCTAAACATTAAAAACACCTTAAGGGTCATTCCCCTAATCTGCAGTTTTATAAGTAATTGAGTTGTAAAATGATAATTCAACAAATAAAATACGTCAGAGGTATTAATAAATCGTACTATGTACTATCATATATGTGACGTCAATGAAGCCGTGAGCCATTACATAAGAACATACAAGACAACATAAAAAAAATAACAAGTAGAAACACATGTTAGTTAGATCGAAATAATAAAACGGATAACTACTAATACATAACATTTTATCGAGATAATCATTATCTTATCGCTACAAAATCAGTCTCCGCGTGAAATTTACAACGTAGATTATCACCATCGCATTGCATGAATTATGATGTAATCTTAACTCTTTACAAATTTTATTCCAGTAAAGAATGATATGTAAGATACTCATATTGTATTTCCTTAGTACAAAAACAGTAATATTTTAAAAAAAATCTACCCTTTGAAACCAAACAAATATTGAATAAAAAATAAATTTCACAATAGACAATTGCAATATACAAAATGCAATAGGTCATATAATACAAAATGCAATAGATCATAAGATTACAGAAGCCATCACAATTGAGTTGTAAAATTAAATAAACCATTATCTTTTTTTTAATTTCCTAACAACTAAAAGTAAAACATACATTTACTTATATTTACTTAAATAAAAATTTGATAAATTCACTCGATCATTCATCATCATAATTCATCTTACACATTCTTGCATCTTGCACGTCTCCCAGGAGAATTCCGAATTCTAAGTTCTATATTCATTTCCACCTGCGGCTTTTAAAATATCTTCAATCTTTGTAATCACCATTTAAAGACTTTTCTTCTTTAGCTGTTATCGGTTAGTGATGTGGTCTGCCCATAGCCAATACAGCTAGTTACGATAATTCGAGTTATGTCGGCTATATTTGTTCTTCCACATAATTCCATTTGGCGAATTTTATCTTACAGAGAAATGACAAACTTAGCTCTTCAAAACACTCAGATTTCTCGAAAGCTCAATGCAATATCTAAATATTTTGTATATTTTAATTAGGTCAATGATTGAACTATATTAAATGTGTTTCATTTCATTCAATGCAGTCAAATTATCTATACAGCTTAATGCAACAGCGGTGTACTACATCTTCTTGAAGATATTCTTCTTTTATAACTTATAACTGGACAGGACTGCCATATCATTCTCTCTTCAATCTCTTTAGGTGCTAACGGCCTACCTCTGAATTCATCTTCAATTTGTTGCAATGTTTTACCTTTTGTTTCTGGCAGTAAAACCGAAATTATTAACAAACAATATATGAGAAAACATGCATATAGAGTATACGTTCCTTGTATTCCTATGCTATCAATTAAACCTGGGAAGGTTTTTAACACGACAAAGAATGATACAGACATTGAAGCTTGAGTAATACTCCCGCCTATACTTCGATATTCCAATGGAAATACCTCGCCTCCTATAACATTTGGCATTGGAAGCATACCTGTTGCGACCGTAAAAAATTGCACGTTTATTAACAGTGCTGGTATCCATACATGATCATAAGTCATTATATTTTGATCTTTTAAATATACATAAGCAGCTATAAATAGTTGAGAAAGTACACAAAGTCCTCCTGTTGCAAATATCATTGTTCTTCTTTTGATTTTATTGATGACGAAAACTGCCGCCGAATTTGATATAAATCTTTGTGTATCTAAAAATATCATCCAGAAATGTGCATTGACGCTTGGACCCATGATTAAAGTGATAATTCTAGTAGAGTATGCAGCCATTGTGGTACCACCAGAAAATTGAACCATCACAAAAGCATGTATCATTAAAATTATAGGTTTATAAAATTCTTTCTTCTGTATAGTGGCCATCGCTGATTTAACACGGTTTGGTTGCCGTCCAATTTTCTGTGTTACTCTTGCATTCTCGAACAACATTCTGGCGTAAATCATTTCTTCTAACTCATTATCTTCTTCGTTACCCCTCAACCAATGGAAAACATCGCGACATTCTTCATATCGACCTTTCATTGCTAACCAGCTTGGTGATTCAGGTGAATATAAGGTCATAACTAAACTAGTAAAAGAGAAGAACACGCAGACCAGAGCCGTTTGCTGCCAACTGACAAATGATCCAAGCAAATGGACAAATAATATACCGAAGGCTTGCGTGAGCGATACTGTGGTGAGAAATGCACCTCTATTCTTCGGGCTGGCATATTCACCGATGAGAACCGAACGTAGAGGTGATAGCATGCCGATGGAGAGACCTTGAAGTATTCTGCCCATGATTAAAGCCTGAAAAATATAATCGCAGTTGAATTATAGTAAAGCAGTAGCCTAATTTGAGCTTCTATATAATAAATTTGACTGCACAGATAGCGTAGTGGTTAAGGTATCTTATGTGCCAATCTCATAGGTTCGATTCCCACGCAGGAGACAATACTTTGTACGATTTCTGTTGTTCTTGGTCTGTGTGTAATTTGTCTGTGTTAATTGCATGTAAAGTCCTCCGCAATACAAGGATTATTTCCTTAGTGCAGGTTGTGTGTTTCCTTTAATGAAACATAGAACCTCCTCCTTTTTGAAGTCGGTTAAAAAAAATAAAGTACTATAAGTTTATCCATACGATGTTTTTGTCAACTATATTAAGCTGATTATGAACTTAACTACTACTTAGTTAACAAAGATAATTACCACAAGAGTATGGGTAATGCCAGTTAAATATAACGGTTGAAGAATGCCACGTTTGTCCAGTGACAAGGGACTTACGTCTGTCAATCATAACGTTATGGTTTCCAGATGTGATAAAGAAAAAAAATAATTTGAGATTTACTCCAGATTTTTTAGACTGAACTTTTTTTTTATTGCTTATGGTGGTAAAAGAACAAGCAGCACACCTGATGGTAAGTGTTACTGCCGCCCATGAACCTTTGCAATACCAAACTTATGGCTAGGCCGCTGCCTACCAATACAAACCCCAAACCCACCGAGTTGGGCTGCCGGCTCTCTCGCTCACCGAACGAAGTGCGATAGCATATTGCCATTACTCAGACGTCGATCTACTACGAGAGTGTGGACCGGCCCACGGCTGTAGACAGAGAACTGTCAACAGCATGGCCTTACCACTACTAAGTATTAACTTGCTACCTATCATATTTTATGGAATGATATGATGATGAATAATCTTATTCCTTCAGGGATATAAACGTGAAACTAAAGGTTAATTTAACACTTGCGTTAAAAGTTAGTTATGTCATTGTAAAT
The DNA here is from genome assembly GCA_905163515.2 of Lymantria monacha. Lineage (NCBI taxonomy): Eukaryota > Metazoa > Arthropoda > Insecta > Lepidoptera > Erebidae > Lymantria > Lymantria monacha. Next base: position 1,986,431 of record LR991107.1, on the reverse strand, counting down.
ATCAATTAGACTTTTATTCCTCCACCATGACAAGGCCGACCATTATGTAAACGAGCAGTTAATAGAATATATTTATCTATTAATCTTAAGACAACCACTGTTTGATTTAATTGTACCTACGAAGGGTGGATAATAACATAATTCACCACGCGTGACAGGCATATTGGTGATAACAATAGGATTTTTACTTGTACAAAAAAACAGGTCTCTCCAATTCTATTCTCTGAAATAAATTCTATATAACGGCCACAAGAATCTAAAGCGTGGTGATATATTATATTTTTTATCCGTAATCACTAGAGAAGGATATGTTGTAGGTTACTTATAAATTATTCACACAAATTCTGGTTTGGATTTGTTGTTTGCGCTGAAAATATCACAACTATCCTGCTATTTCGAGCGGCATATATCTATAAAACCGAATACGAGCGAAAAATGTCACAAGTGAGATTCGAACCCGCACCTATTAGAAATCCGTCCCAATCGTGCTGCCACTTACCACCACCGTGAACTATTTTATGACTAACAATTCTCGTATTGTATTATATTTACGTCGGATTTGAAGTAGCAGATTTGAAGTATAAAGCCCATAAAATGTGTAAACATTGTCGGGTAGATGGCACACGTCTCCTTAAAGACGTAAATATGATACGATACGAAAATTGAATGTTCTACAATAGTTCACGGTGGTGTAAGTGGCAGCACGATTGGGACGGATTTCCAATAGGCGTGGGTTCGAATCCCACTTGTGACATTTTTCGCTCGTATTCGGTTTTTATAAATAATCCGGTATATATCTATTAAGGGAGGGTGCTTGCTCATTCATAGGAATAGTAAATGCCAGTTAAGGATTCATTAAGAGAATGGCAAGTAGCTTCCTTCTAGGAAACATATACTACGATATACACAGGATACACCTCACTGCGATCGGTACCCACCTGCCAAGCGTGGTAATTACAGCACTATCGAGGGAGGCTAACGACCAGCAGTCGATGACAAAATGCTGAATAATAATCGCCGTAAGCATGTTAAGTTTGGCGATTACAGTACAGTAGTGGACATAGCTGATAGATGCATGGAAATTATAATAATTCGAACAAATACTATTGTATTCCTGATTTACTGGTTACTTTCTTACCATCATCATCATAATCTTGCTCCTATCAGAATTAATTGGTATTCATGTAAAATATACTCTTTTTCTTGATCCGTGTAGTGACGGAGTAAGAATACAATGCACCACCCCCTATCTTACACGTGGGTGATCGTAAGAGACGACTAAGGGATATGTAACACATATAACATCTATGCAAGAGAAGGAAAACTCGAAACAAAACCCTATACCAATACGTCTGACCAGCGCAGTATAGTAGGTTAATTTCCCTCCAATAACGGTGGAGGCCCGAGTCCAACAGTGGGATATATGGGCTGTGATGATGATGATGATGATGATAATCTTTTTTCGTCGAACATTGCAAAAGTTTTTAACACCAGCCTGACTTCAACCCTCTATAGGAATGTAATTATTAACCAGACGTTGTAAAGGTCTTAATCGTCTTTTACGACGCCTACAAGCAATGTAAGGGTTGGTGGTACTCATAGCTGCTACCACACAATACTAATTAACATCAAACCCACACTTACTATCACATGGTATTATTATAAACTAATAATTCTTTTAGTCAAAAATAAAATATATCTACCTCGTAACCAGTAGCAGTCATAGTGATAAACCATCCAAGAAGAACAGGTATGGTGACGGCGAGGTGAGCTATCCTTCTGCCCCATTTCTCCATAATAGGTGGTGATATGAAGCTGCCGAGCAACTGTGTTATACCTAACACTGCCGCTGTGAAGGAATGGAAAATGAATATCAAGGTTTCTGATAACGAGACAGGTAAGATAATCTTCGGACAAGTGACTATTCGTTGAATATCCGAATCAAAGTATACCATATTTGGCTCAGAAATATTTGGTTTGTGCGAGCATTAAACCTGCGATAATATGCGTAGCAAGCAGATATAGTCAATAGACTATGCAACGCCATCGTCATTAGGTTAATTGAACGATATTACAAAGATCATCATTAAATAATAAGGAACCAATGTTATAAAATATATTCATCACTCTCCTACTCTTATCCCAATTACTTGGGGTCGATACAATATCGACGTAGGAAAGCATATTTGCTGTAAGTAGACAAAATACCTAAAGTGACTTTTTACTACCATTAGAATCAGAAGAAAAAGCCGCATCGAATGATCCGGGTCCTGTGTCTCTACGATGAAAAAAAATTGCATACGCCGTTGAAAACATACATACATATCATCACGCCATATCCCTTGCAGGGTAGGCAGAGAGAACACAGTGCCAGAGAACTCTATCATTGCATACTTCACTCGCTTCCTCAACATTCATAATTCTCTTCATACACGCTCGCCGGTTTCGGAGACTCTTGACTCCACCTTCCTTTAGTACATAACCGATCTGGTCTAGGTAGGTTAGTCTCGGTCTCGTTGAAAACGCCCGTACTTATATTTTTTTAGCAATATTAAATGCTGTATGTAGACTAAAATCCAGTCATTTTAGACATTTTGTACTTACAGCAAAAGAAAGACTGCATTTTTTGCTTTACAAATACTTACTTCTTCCCATTTAAAAACTTAACGCTACCTAAGTACAGCATTTCTGCGGCGTGTGAATTTTTACATTCGTTTACTTACAGCAAGTTTAGGGAACCTACAGTTTTAGTGTTTGTTATTTACAGCAAATCATTACGTATTTGCTTTAAAACCTCACACCACATAATGCAAAACCTGTGATTTTTTAACCATCTCAATGGCCTACTATTGTAGGAATAGCCAGGCAGAATCTCTTTCCTTACAAAGTAACCACACTTGAAGGAACAAATTTTATGAGATTTGAAGAAATAACAAATAATACTTTTAAGAAAAACCAAAGACGTTACATTTAAAAGGTGTAAACAAAATGTGATGTATATGAAAAACTCAATGTTGCCATAAACTGAAACAATTGAAGTTCAATTAAGCATCCTCAATAGTGCAATGCCGAAATCAAATTTATATTCGACTAAGTTACCAATATCCTAACAAAAATATAATGACTTAAAAAAAGTAGTGGAGAAAAAAGTGATTCCAAATATGTACGCCAAAGAATATTTAGGTTTTAAGTACAGCTGTAAAACAAATGACTATACCTGTGAATGATTCGCGATAGCATAATTTTAATATCATTGGTTTATTTACTTTTCCTTAAATATGTTTTTGATTTGGACACAATGTTTCATGTTAAGTTTATTATAATTGTATTTTGTTACATCTTTCGTTCTAAAATAATTCAAATTGCCACTAAGTTTCTGTTTTTTACTTTTAAATAAATATTTTTTGATTGGATACAATACTAACTAGTTTTAGGGCCTTAGTTTTTATTTCGTATATTTTATTTTTTAATGTTTTATCTCTTATATATAAGAGAAAAATACTTTTTTAATTAATTGTATTGTTGAAACGAAGTTCTGGCAGTATAATTAGAGTTTCAAATTTTGTTTCAACAATTTAAAAGACCATATTTTTTTTTACCATTTACGACATTTTATTTCAACCAAACATTACATTACCAACTGAGCCACTGCATTTCTAGATCTGATCATAATTATAAATTTAATCTTACATCTTGAATTGCAGTACCCAAATAAATAAATTTACTGCATAGAGCATATTTACCGCCTGTAAATTGATAATATTTCCATCTGCGCGTACATTTTTATTCCTTAGTTACAGCGTTTTAAAGGTATGTGATTTAAAAAACTGTTTGCTGTAACTAGCCAAACACGTACTTGTAGTAACTTTGTATAAAAAGTTTACATTGCAAATGGTGACTGGCAGTTAAATAAACCTATGTTCCAAAAATGGTAGCAATATCATGGATAGGTCAGACACTATTAATTTTTTTCCGAAATTAATTTTTTTTTTTGCCTCTGGTAAACCATTGTAATATGTCTACTTACAGCAAATATGCTTTCCTACGTCGATATGTACTCGTTTCATAGTACATATTGTAAAAGTTATTGGCAATAGTTTTATGACCGGCCGCCTGCTAGACTTCAACCGTCCTTGGAAATGTAACTATTGACCAATGTTGACCAGATGGAGTTTGCCCAGGTCGTTATATCTTATATATTAAATATAATATATAAGATAATATATAAATATAATATAAGAGATGGATAACTTGAAATGAAACTCTATATCAACCCATCTGATCAACATGGTATCTGATCAACGTGGTGAAGGTAGGGTTTCTTTTTTATGCACGTCAATACTGAATTTCAGCTATTAAACTGGAACCTGTTGCAACGTGTTTCATTCGATGAGCTTATTTCAAATCATTTAAAACTTTTATATCGGACCAGTAAACTCAGCCAGTTTGTTTGTAGAAGTCGATATATCGCAGCGCCGCCTGGTGGTGAGTTACATCAATATGAATAGCATATAAACTTTCGCCATGAAATAATACATATACATACCAATTTTCATAATGATAGATCAAATAGTTTCTGAGTTTAGCAATGTCATATTTATTTCTATTGCTCTTGGTGGCAAACGAGCAAGCAGCGCATTTGATAGTAAGTGTAACTGCCGCCCATGAGCTACTGCAATACCGAGGGTTACAGCTAGGCCGTTGCCTGCCAATGAAAATCCCAAAACCATCCAGAAAGTTGGACTTCTGGCTCTCTCGCTAGCATATTGGCACTGTTTAGATGTCGACTTTCTGCGAGAGTGTCATAATACCGCGGACGGACCAGCCCGCAACTGTAGTCTGATTTATTCTCATTTCGGATATCAACTAGCTTTGATTAAGATTATTAAGCTCCACAATATCTCTATCTTTATCAAATAACCAATTGGCTTGAGATAATATGCCATTTGCCCTAACTTTGTGGATTAGTTTCATGCTCGATTGCTTGAAGAATAAGAAAAGTATATCACCTATCCATGATGCTATGGACTCTGTTAAAACTATTTCTGTATCAGGTCTGTTGAGCTGAGGCAGTAAGATTGCTGGATAGCCGATCACACAGCCGTGCCCGATGATATTGCTGCCCACTGATGCTGTCACGAAACACTGAAAACAACATATCAATACATAAAAGCTGTATATTCCCATATAATCCTTTTATAAGTTTATTCCTGGTAGTGTTTCCTAAATGAAAGACCAAGACTCGCTGCAAGAGTCTCGCAGTGTTCCCTTAGACAGCATTTTACGATTCCTTTGGCAAAGAAAGAATTCCACATTTTGTATTCTGAATACCAGAAATACTTTGATGTTATTTTAAACAATCTCGTGATCGATAGATATATGTGATTATACTCACACTACTCGCGTTAAGTGGTATGTGCCTAATTATTGATAGTTGTACAGTTAGTGCCACTAGATGAATGAAATTTCATTAATTTAGTTCGATTTTTCATTTTTATCACAACAAGTGACTCTATGTAACAGCGAGAGTTGTAAGAGAGTCTTACATTTGGACAACACTAATTCCTGAACTGCACATGTGGCGTAGTGGTTGAAATACCGATCTTCCATGACAATAGCGTCGATTCCCACTCAGAACAATACCTTGTGCGATCCACAAAGTGTTGTTCTGGGTCTGGGTGTAGTTGGCTGCGTTAATTGCATGTTTGTTAAGTCCCACGCAACGCAAGGGACACACTTCCTTATTGCAGGGTGGTTTAAAAAAAAATCCTGAATTTTAAGACAGTTTGATAGATTTTGATACATTTTTTTTATGAATGAGACCGTGAAATAGCTTGCCGCCAAAAAAAAAACAGAAATAATATTTACAAAATATTAAAAAGATTCGAAATAGTGGCTTCATTATCAAAAACATTTATTTCAATTGGTATTCGTAATGGAAAAACTCATCGGTAAAATGAAAAGAAAATTTTAAACAGGATAAAACCCATAAAAATAAATAATTTACTTTTTATAGATGAAAAAATTCTTTTACTTTGATAATTATATACTAGTAGCTTTTGCCCGCGACTTCGTTCGCGTAGAATCCATAGTGTGCACGTATTATAAAAACAATGATACTACTATTCAATTATGAACTATTCCAGTACCGGGCTGGCCACGGACGTGAAGGATTCGGTACCAGTGGCCAGCCCAATAGCGATAGGGAGAGAATACGGTGGGTTATGGAGCCATGTGTCGCCCTTCCTTCGCCCTGGCCGGAACGGACGGCATGTATCCAGACCATAACCTGCCAAAAAAAAGCCTAATACACAAATAATACGTCACTACTTCCTAATCTGTTGAAAACGAAGATTTTATTGAGTTATTGTTGTAAGAATACATTTCCCCACCCCTTTTCTTGCCCGTGGATGTCGTAAAAGACGACTAAGGGATATATGTTGATAACATTTATGGAAGAAGAGGTATACTAAAAATAAAACCTCACACCAGCCTGTCCAACCATCGTGGTATAGTAGGTCGTTTTCCCTCTAGAATAGTGTAAATATGAAGATACTTTTGCGAAGAGATGATATTTTATTTAAGAATTTCGAAAAAGCCTTTCTTAGAGATTACTGATGTTTAAGCGAGCACGTATTTGTAATTAAGTAATTTTACGGATTCTATCGCGTTAATATATGATTTTTAATTGTCCGACGTTTCGAATACTACAGCGTTCAAGGTCATAGGAAGACTCGGGTCCTCCTATGACCTTGAATGCTATAAAGTGTTTTATTTTAAATCATTTCTTAGTTCTTGCATATGTAGATACATAAAGGGAATCTGTTTGCAAAAATTCACTTTCCTAGACCCAATAGTGTCAGGTATACGCTTTCACCCTTTTAGGAGATGAATTTCCAAAAATCCTTTCCTAGTACTCGCATAGTCATAGAAGGAAACCATGTGTAAAATTTCACGTTCTTAAGCTAAGGGGGTTTAGGCTTTAACAAACTTCCATAGAAATTATCCACCATATTTAAACCTTTTAAAGTATTTTTTGTAATAAGAGATAACGTATGTCCTTACCCAAGCTCTTGGCCATCTTCGTAGAAAATTTCATTAAAATCGATTCAGTGGTTTAGGCATGAAAACATAACATATAGATATAATTATTTTCGCATTTATAATATAAGGATATACTATACCTAAGCTAATAATAAAGAAAATATTATTATTGATTTAATAAAAGTCGTATTTGTTACAAAGCTATTTATTGTTTTGATAAGATAATTTGCAATAAAAAGATTTATACTAATATAATCGTTAGATTATATTATTATGATATGTAAAATACTTAGACTATTTTGCCATTGAACTGTTAAAATACCTAGAGTGATCAGGCTAAGGTAGGGTAACCAACCATGTAAGCATCAAATACACATTGACTAATTAGTTAAGGCTTGAGCCTCCTCTGCAATGGGAGGGAAATAAACCTATTATACAACGCTGATCAGTGTTTAGCATTTTTTTTTAGAATTTGCCTTCTCTTGCAGGGATGTTATAGGTGTTTTATATCACTTAACCGTCTCTTACGATCCCCCACAGGTAAAATAGAGAGGTGGTGAATTGTATTTTTACTCCGTCACCACACGGAAATATAAAATATTAACTAGTATATAGAAAGATTTAAAAAAAGCAGTAATAATATTTAAAATTATAAATTTATTATTTGTTAAGTATTATGATTTTTTTTTTTTTTTTTTGAGGCGGGTTACGGTCGGCACACTCCTCGCACCACTCCGTCCGGGGTGACAGAGGGGCGTAAGCACGCACACCCGTAACCCACCCGTGACGTCGCCTTCGTCGTTGGGCCAACCACCGGAGCAGAGTGACTTGACGTCAGTGGCTAGCCCGACGGAATACCCCTGAGGAGTACCCTCTCCTCGACCGACGTCCCCCCCACGGGTAGGATGTCGGTCTTTCCTCACGCGGTCGGCCTCTCGGCGGGTGACGGACTAATTCCCCGATCCAGTCATCCGCGGCCTCGGCTAGGGCGGCATCAGGCGCAGATAATCGCGCCTGCGCCGCCCCAGTCGCCGGCGGCGGCTCGCGTCGTCGAGGAGACGCTCCTGGCGCACGCGCTCCGCCGCCTCCTTCCGCGAGACTACTGCCTCGCAGAAGGATGCGACCGCGTCCCAGTTCCTGACGCTGTCGAGCATCGCCCTGGCGATGGTCAGCAGCGTCAGGTCATGTTAAGTATTATGATAAAAAAAAAAAAAAGCTTTATTAAATGAACAGCTTTTACGCTCAAAGCGACCCCTTTCGTGCAAATATAAAGAACAATACAAGCTTTTATATAGTTCCTACAAAAGAAAATAGAGTTCATAATAACTGTCATATCGGCTCATATATGTCCCACTGCTGGACTTAGAGTGGACTTAGTAGTACCTACATAATGTTGAGTGAAAATATACCACGCTGGTTGCAAGTATTTATGAGAGAGATTTTATTTTTAAGTTTATATGTGCAAAATATATAAAATAACATATAATTTCTCAGTAAAGTTAAAAATTAAATAATTTTTTTTACAAATGTGTAATGCGACAAACGTTAGAAATCATTCGATAGGTGATTTTTTCAGAAAATAAATCTAATAATTGCTGTATAAATTATAAAAAGAAATTGATTTGACGGCGTATGATGTGATATGGTGGCAGAGATACATTAATTTGACTCTCATATGAACAATAACTAAAGGTTAATTTTATTATTAATAAATAATAACAAAATATTGATTTACTACGCGTTCACTTCAAGATTGCCGTTACCTCGCGTCCCGCCTCCCTACCTCGTGCTGCAAACATCGCCCGCTCAGTACCGATAGCAACGCTATTGTATATATATTTTCATATTAAAACGAACAAATTGTTCATGTGCATTTTTATTTATTAAGTAATAATTTCCACCCGCAACTTTGCAAGCGTGGTATGTTAATATAAGTATCCGTTGTCCTTTTCTGTACTGTTGAAACAACTAATAATGATAATAACTTGAAATAAATTTCGTTATAATGGGTCGAGTTAACTAATAACACACGAATAACAAACAAACTCACATTTGCATTTATAATATTAGTAAGGATAAGCATAGTATTTTATTTTATCAACTTGCCAAGCATTTCTGTGTAACAAAATTAATCAACAATAATTTCATTGTTTTGTCAACGGTGTTGATAGCTGTGACGTCGTAACGGTGGACGACAGCAATCTCGAACTAAACGCGTAGTATATGAAGGGATCTCTAAGATTATCTAATGACATCAGTAAGAAAAAGCGTGCATTGCATAAATATTCAAATCGCTCTTTAAATAACCTTAAAAACAGAATTCAAAAGACTGAAGTGAACAAGCGTATCTCGATCGCTACTATAACTAATACAGCAGCTATCACATTTAAGGAGATCCCTCCACAATATTATCTGCCTGATCTTATCCTAAAGTATATGGAGATGATGAACATATCCCTTTCCTTTACACTAGACCAGGGGTCGGCAACCTGCGGCTCGCTAGCCACATGCGGCTCTTTGGAAGTGAAGTTGCGTTTCTTCAGTTCTATACGCAAATATTTATTTTATAAAAAAAAACATTTAATTTATTTAAAATGATTCTGAACTGATTAGGCACAAATTATAGTTGCCAAAAAAAAATTGTTAAAAACTTTACTTTTATAAATTCTAATTTTTGGCTCTTCCGACTCAAAAGGCTGCCAACTCCTGCACTAGATGAATAAAAATCAAAACGTCATATTTTATTTGCCTACTTTGACGTCCGACCGCTTATCTGGCATTAACCTTTCTTGTTATTTGAATTCCATTCACTGACACAGTTAGCGCAGTGATACACAGATAGCCAAGTAGCGACAACCAATGCCAAGTATTGTGAATTCGGCCCTACGCAAGGCCTTCAAAGTTCCTTGTACAATCGACGAATTATTATTCCGAGACTAGGTGTTATTTGTGTTAATCGTATGTTTGTAAAATGTCCCCGTATTATAGAAATTTATTCCATACTCTTTAAAATGTTGGTCACGAGAGGACTAACGGGTCTCGACACATTAGTCCTCCCATGACCATAAACACTGAAAAGTATTCGGAACGTCAGAAAATTCAAAATCAAATACAAACGCGATAGAATCTGTAAAAAAAAAAAATATGACTAAGAATGTCTTTATTTATTAAATGAAAAGAATAAAAGAGAGTATTGGTGTAAAGATGCGAAAGGGAATGCTCCGATGGTCCGGACATGTGGAAAGAATGCCGAACGAACGTCTGGTTAAGAAGATATACAATGCGAAAGTGGAAGGATGTAGGTACCGGGGGAGACCGAGACTAACCTACCTAGACCAGATCGGTCATGTACTGAAGGAAGGTGGAGTCAAGAGTCTCCGAAACCGGCGAGCGTGTATGAAGAGAATTATGAATGTTGAGGAAGCGAGTGAAGGATGCAAGGATAGAGTTCTCTGACACTGTTCTCTCTGCTTACCCTGCAAAGGACATGGCGTGATGGTATGTATGTATGTATGTATGAAAAAAAAAAAAAAATATTAATTCTTTTTTTCTTAATGCCATAAATGAAAAAGTCATAAATGAAATCTTAAATACCTAGACTAACGAAACAAAATAAAAATGCAATAAAAGGCATACCTTTTATTGCATTTTTATTTTGTTTCGTTAATTCGAAAGCGGTAAATAGAATCTTTTTATATCTTTTATCGTGCTTTTATTTTGTTTTGCTATTTGTAAAGTAATAAATTAAATCTTTTTTTTATAGATTTTATCGCCCTTTTATTATGTTTTGTTATTTGAAAAGCAATAAATTAATATTTCTACGAATTTAATAGTGCTTTTGTTATGTTTTTACTATCCCGACGTTTTAAACATTTTTTAATATTTATTAAGTCAGAGGATGACCGTTCAAGGCCTATTACATTCGTAAAAAAATCTTATTCATTTAAGAAAGATAAACATTTAGACATTTTGGACTAAGAATAATATTAACAATAGTTTTTTTTTATAAACATTACAGCTTTAGTTATATTTCAATATAATACCTATAAAATTATGTTTTTTACTTTATTAATTGTAACCCATTCATACAATTCATATGTCAATTTTCTGCTAGAATATGGTTCTACCACGTGCCGACGCAGTTATGGCTGCAGAGAGAAGATTATCAATAGCGTAGCCCTAACACTAATAAAATGTTCTTTACCCCACCATCTCTTCATCCATCAGCTCATAGACGACCACTGTTGGGCACATACCTCCCATCGAGAATACCACTCAGAACTGTGCCTTCATCTAATAGCTCTCTGTGATGTCGTCAGTACACCTAGTGGGTGGTCATTCTATACTACATCTGCCGATTGGCCTCACTCGAGAACCTTTACTCCACATTAGATGGAGATTGGGGTAACCATACCTCGCTGACCTGATGTATTTAAAATTTTAGAGATGGCATAATCATCATCATCCCAGCCCTAAAAGTCCCACTATTGGGCTCGTGCCTTTTCCATAATGAGGAAATTGACCTAATATAACATACTGTTGAGACGTGTTGGTATGGGGTTTAGTTTCGAGTTTTCTTTCTCTTGCATAGATGTTATATGCGTTTTATATCCTTTAGTCGTCTCTTTCGATCACCCACGGGTAAGATAGGGGGTGATGAATTATATTCTTACTCCGTCACCACGCGAAAGGATGGTTTAAAATTATGCAAAAAATCTTAGTTAAAATATAAACTCACTTGTTTTAAAAATGGTGAGAACCTGCTTTTCTTCGGCATTATTATCAATATGGTTTAAATTAAATCCATAAGAAAATATCACAATAAAACTTTTAATAACTATTTATATATTTAAAAATAATATCACAATAAAAAATACATTGTTGACACGTTTTGTTTAAAGCACTGTTTAATGTTTTATCTGTACAGTTGGGGCATATTCATTGTAATAAAATAATAAATAAATATTTATTATCATTTTGACTGCACTCAAAGTATTATAAAAAATATCTTAAGCATAATGTACACTGACTAAAACATAACTATTCCAGTGTATTATCACAACGAATATGACAATTAATTGGCTTTCTACGTGACATTACGTTATTTAGCTATCGCGATGATTGATGGTCAGTTATAGAATCAACTAAATGATAGATAACATTTAAAATAATATTTGTTACTGTGCAATTAAATAAATACTTTTGCATTTGACTGTGGTGAATATGAAGAGACTGTTGGATTAGTATGTATCTTAGTAATTATGTTTGATTAGTATGTAAGTTCTTAATTATTTTTGATTAGTATGTATGTTCATAATTATATTTGATTAGTATCATCATCATCACAGCCCATAAATGTCCCACTGTTAAGCTCGGGCCTCCTCCGTAATGGGAGGGAACTTAACCTACTGTACCACGCTGGTCAGATGTGTTGGTATAGGGTTTTGTTTTGAGTTTTCCTTCTCTCGCATAAATGTTATATGCGTTTTATATCCCTTAGTCGTCTCGTACGATCACCCACAGGTAAGATATGGAGTGGTGAATAGTATTCTTACCACACGGAAAATTGATTAGTATGTATGTTCATAATTATGTTTGATTAGTACGTATGTTCATAACTATGTTTGATTAGTATGTATGTTCATAATTATGTTTCTTACTAACTAAATGACATTACTTGGGTGATAATGAAAAATCTAAATATATACATTTTTGGTGTATATATTTAGATTTTTCATTATCACCCAAGTACGAAGTATATTTAAATGTATAATCATAACCTAAGCTAAAGGAAAGTATACATATTACGTATCATATGTTTTTACATTTTTAACAAACTCCATCTCTTCTCTCTATGAGACCAGCCCCACCTCTCCACACACCTCCTCACCTCCCTACATGACGTAGTACGGCCAGCCCCATTTTGTTCTTCATGGTATTTTTGGTGACCAAACACTGGGTGTAGGACGCCCCCCACTAGGTGGACAGACGACCTGGTGAAGGGTGCTGGGTGTCGATGGATGCAAGCGCCACAGGACCGCACTCTGTAACGTAACATTAGTGACACTACGTCCAGCAGTGGATGATAATAGGCTGAAATGATGAAAAACTGGGTGGTATTCTAACCTCATCGTGTGCCTCATATGCCCCACACAAAATAATACAACAGAGTTCAGAAGACAGCCCTTAATTAGAACTGGTTAGATTAGAAAAGCAATCATAATATAATTAGAAATAATATAGGCTTGATAATTAGAAATAATCTATTATAAAAGATACTAATTAGTATTACCTATATCTAATTAGGGTTTTTGCATATTAAATAGAAAAAAAAACAAAGTATGTATTAATAATTTTTATTTGTAGCTCAAATCTGAAAGTATAATTTTTATTTTATTTATATCTTTTTACATAAATTATAACTACCCAACAATTATTTTGGTCACGTCAAAAATAATTACAATTACCTAACAATTATTTTGTTTCTGTCAAATGTAATTATAACTACTCAATAATCTTTTTGGTCCTGTCAGAAATAATTATAACTACCAATAATCGTTTTGTTCCTGTCAAAAATAATTATAACCACCCAACAATCGTTTTGTTCCTGTCAAAAATAATTATAACTACCCAACAATCGTTTTGTTCCTGTCAAATATTTGCGTAGAAAATATTTGAAACGTATAGAAAGAAAGGTCGCTGCTTATTTTACTGTACAGTAATTTGCAAATCTCTATTTTATATCATCATCTCAGCTCATATTCGTCCCAAGGCTGGGCTCGAGCCTCCTCCAAAATAGGAGAAAATCCACTATAACACTGGCCAGAGGTAGAGGTACAGGGTTTCATATCTAGTTTTCTTCCTTTTCTCCTTCCAGAGCTGTGTGGTAGCGGGTTACGAATACTACCAACCCTTGCTTTGCTCGTGGATGTCGTAAAAGACGACTAAGAGCCTTATAACGACGTTTTTTTTTTTTTTTTTGCGGTGGGCTATGGACGTCGCACCCCGCCAAATCGGTCCGGGGCGACGGAAGAGGCGGCGCGCAACCCCATTGACCCACCCTGCAAGCACCTCTTCTTCGCCGTGCGAGCGGGCCACCGGTACCCGATCTTTGTCTTCGGTGGCCCGCTCGGCGGTATGCCCTCTCGGGCTCCTCTCCTGTCGACGCCCCGGCAGCTTTCGCCGTCGAGGCGTCGTCCTGACCTGCACCAACCGGAAAGAGAGGACTCCGTGCCGCCGCTCCATCCACTCCATCAGTACGGGCCGGAGGGCCTCAACGGTAAAAACACCGTGTCTAGGCCTCTCCAGCCGCGTAGCCCAACGGGCGATGACTTCTCGGCGGGCGCCCTCGCGCCAGGTGGCTGTCTCGTTGAACGATGGGGAGCCACCCTCTTCGCGCATTGAGGTAATCCGCCGGTAGAGGTCGGAGAGCATCACCGCCTCTAGGTCCCACGGGGGTGTCCCGGCCAATAGGCATGCCGCCTCGGTAGACACCGTGCGGTACCCGCGAATGGCTCTGACTGCCATGGCTAGCTGTGGCCTCCACAGCACCGCCCTGAGCTGGGCGTTCAGAGCCCTCGCCCACACGGGTGCGCCGTACATGGCCATTGAGCGGATCACCCCTGCATACAGCCGTCGGCCCTCGAAACTGGGTCCGCCCACGTTCGGCATGAGCCGAGAAAGGGCGGACGCCGCGCCGACCAACCGGGGAGCAATTTGACGAAAATGCTCACGGAACCACCATCGCCCGTCGAGCACCAGACCCAAGTACCTCACATGGGCCTGGATACTGATGTGGATGGAGTTGACGAATAACGAAGCGCCGATGGGCAGCCTCACACGGGGCCCATAGAATAGTAGGGCCTCCGTCTTCTTTAGGGCCACCCTGAGCCCCAGCGCCTCAATACGCCTGACCATCTCCTTGGTGCCGAGAGTGGCCAGGCTCGCCGCCTCTTCGACTGTCCTGCCCCGGGCTGTGACGAGCGTGTCGTCAGCATAGCAAATAACGCTCAGCCCGGGGGGGAGACTCCCTCTCAACGCCCAGTCGTAACCGATGTCCCACAGAGTCGGCCCCAGAACCGACCCCTGCGGAACACCGCACGACATGGGCGTCCGCACAATGTCCCCTGCGGGGCTCGCGTAGAGAACACTGCGCCCCTCCAAATAGTCTGCCACCAGCCGCCTGAGGTACAGGGGCACTCCATGGAACCGGAGCGCCTCCCTGATGCAGCTGAATGGCAGACTATTGAAGGCGTTGGCGATATCCAACGACACCGCCAACAGCACTCCTTTGCCGGCGACAGCCTCCGTGGCCGTCTGCCTCAGGCGTAGCAGGGCCCCGATGGTCGAACGCCCCCTCCGATACCCAAATTGAGCGTCTGACAGATCAGGCCCCACCTCCTCCAGGTGCTGGACGATGCGGGCAGCGAGGACACGCTCCAGCAGTTTACCCACATCGTCCAGGAACACAATGGGCCTGTAGGCCGACGGCAAATCCGGGGGCCGTCCCGGCTTTGGCAGGAGAACCAACCTCCCTTCCTTCCAGCACTCAGGGAACTGTCCAAACGTCAGACAGGCGTTGAACAGTCGCCTGAGGCGAGGTTCGAGATTCTCGAGGAGCAACGTCAACACCCGGACTGGGACTCCGTCCGGGCTGGAGGCCGTGGTGGCGAAACGAATCTTCGCCACGGCTGCCCCCACTTCCGACTCGTTTTCCGTTTGCGCAACAATTACATTCCCAAGGAGGCTTCGTCTGGCAGGCGGCCGGTCATAAAACTATTGCCAATAACTTTACTATGAAAGAAAAGTACATATTATATCGACCCCCAGTGATTGGGATAAGAGTAGGAGAATGATGGAATGATGATCTAGTTTTTCTTCCTTTGTGTAGGATATTACCTGCATAATCCCTTAATCGTCTTTTACAACGCCCACAGGCAAGATAGGTGGTAATGAATTCTATTTTCACTCCATCACTAACAAACTTCAACATAATACACGAATTTAACATCGTACTCGTATTAATGTAATATTTTAAATTTGTAGATGAATTCTCAAGTTGCTATTGTGAACGCAGTTTTATATTATTGCGTATAAATATGATATTTATTATAGCGATTTGACACTTATAAACTAAGATATTTGCACTTTATCTATTGATAATAATGACATGTGAGGTATAAAGATAACAGCGTGCACTCCTCTTGAAGGTAGACTGTCAGGCATCCTTGCACCAGATAATTATAATTTATTATATTTTTTTTCTGTGCTGTGCGATGAATACTACCAATACATTGCTCGTGGTTCTCGTAAAAGATGACTTGGCTTTATGTCGACCTGAACCAACGCCACCAGATGACGTCTGCTCAGATGCATTCCTAAGGAGGTTTGACGTCAAACAGGCGGCTGGTCATAAAACTATTACCGAAACTTTTGCAATATGTAAGATGAAAGAAGGATCCATATTGTGTCGACCATAAGTAATTGGGATGAGAGCAAACATGGTGATGTTATAATTTTTCTTCTGTGTGCTGACGAGATATGAATACAATATAGTTACCCGTGGGTGTTATAAAAATCGACTAGCTCACCAAAAATTCTCTCTTTGAGGAGCAGTTTTTTCTTGGGAAATGCCCACCTTACTGCGATTACCAACTCCTTTGGCAAGCCTGCCGATCATAGTACCCTTATTTATAGGGGAGACCCATAATCTAACTCTACAGTGATAGGTTGACGATGATGATGACGGAGTTAAAATACAATTTATCACTCATCTTACCTTAAGTGTTTTAAAAGACGACTAAGGGGATAAAGTAGGTATATGCAAATGAAGAAAAACTCGAAATAAAACCCTAACGAACCTGTCTGACGAGCGTGATGTGCTAGGTCAAATTCCCTCTTATTATGTAGAAGGCTCGAATCTAGCAATGGTACCTATATACACTGAGATAACCACGACCATATTTTTTAAAGACTATAACTCGTATTATGAAATAAATCTGTGTTGCGGAAGACTTTACAAATACATAATTAACGGACATGATTAACACCCAGACTTGGAACAGTTACTGTGGATCTGATGATGATCTGTGATGGATGGATATAAAGAACTATATCCAGGGTAACCGTTGTCCGGTAGGTGGCACGCTTCTGCGATAAAGATGACAAAATAATACGAGCAGCAATTTGGTTGTCATATGACAGCTCACACTTGTCTAAGTAGCAGGACGATTGGAACGGACTTCCAATTGATATGGGTTTGATACGTGTAGCAATAATTATTCGCTCACAAACTTAAATGCTAAATATCAGTAATCTGTGTCGTATGTAGGGACCAAATCCATGACAGTCGTCATGGGAGATCGCTAAGATTGCATTTAAATTATTATATCTTATAGTCTTTTGTAACACAATTATTAACTAACACAATAGACAATTATTTATAAATACCCGATACGAAACGAAAAATGATGTCACAAGCGGGGTTCGAACCCGCACCTATTGGGAATCCGGCCCAACCGTGCTGCCACTTACACCATCGTGAACTATTTTAGGACATGCAAATTTCGAATCATATTATTACTTACGTCTTCAAGGTGACGTATGCCATCTATCGGACAATGTTTACACATTGTATAGACTTAATACTTCAAACTTTACAGTTAGAATTGTATTAAACGATGACACAACCTTGTTATTCAAATTACTGAAATTTTTAGCATTTAATATGCTTAATTATTTATATTCGAACCCGCACCTATTGGGAATCCGGCCCAACCGTGCTGCCACTTACACCATCGTGAACTATTTTAGGACATGCATCGAACCCCGCTTGTGACATCATTTTTCGTTTCGTATCGGGTATTTATAAATAATTAAGCATATTAAATGCTAAAAATTTCAGTAATTTGAACAATAGACAATGTTTTAACTGGTATTTTGAGCTTATTTTTACTTTTTACAATAAAGATTCGTATTTGTGATGATGATGATGATGTGATGGTAATAATGATGATGAACACATTAACTTAGAAGTTATATACGTTTTCGTAAAGATATAATGATTCAAATAGGTCACATATTTGAATTATCCCCATATTTATGGTTTAATTTTGTACGTGTATTTATAGATGCTTAATGAGTAGAGATAAGACCGACACAACTCTTGTAATAGTTCAATGGGAAGTGGGTTCATTTTTTGGATATTTAAGTCAACATGAATTTGGATGTAATTTGTGTTATACAAAAGTTATTTCTTTACTAACTCCGTACTATTAAATAATCTCAAAATCTAAATAAATAATCCTTAATCGAGGATATAGACTTGAGACTATACTTTTTATGTTTACAATCATGTTTATCGTCTTCTTCTAATCTTATTTATGGCTTATTGCTGCCCTTAGTACCTACCTATACTCTACATAATTTTAAATTACAAATTATTAAACCAATTAAACTGTGTCAAATAGAATTTTATTTCTAGATTTATCTCTCCTGTAGTGATACTATCTGTTGCTTTTTTAAGATGCCATATTTACGTACTTTCGTCGAGACATGCGAAAAAAGATAGGTTGGTGACCATTTTACAACCTCGTGACTATTTTTACAATTAATAATTAAAATAACAATTTATTTGGTTGTTTAATGAATTGATTTAAGATAAATTAATTCATTAAACAACCAACACCATGGCGAGATAATAAATACTATTATCATCCAATAGTTATCCCTACCGTTGGTAATTCACGACTGTTATATGCAAACGTGGAGAACATTGTTAAATGTCCCATTCCTTTGATAGATATTTTTTTCTCGTAAAGCCCACTGTGTATTGGCCCCACGTCTATATGTAAGATTATTAAAGGACCTTTTTTTTTTTCTTTTGCGCAGGGTGGACCATGGATGTGGTCGCGCCCCGACAAATCCATCCAGGGCAACAAAAGAGGCGGCGCGCAACCCCATGGACCCACCCTGCAAACACCTCTTTTCGCCGTGCGAGCGGGCCACCGGTACCCGATCTTTGTCTTCGGTGGTCCGCCCGGCGGTTTACCCTTACGGGTTCCTCTCGTGTAAAAGTGCGAGATTATTAAAGGACCTAGTATATTCCCTTGGAGGAACCCATTAAAATAAATGAAGATACATAAACATTCTAATTATTTATTAATACTTGAACTTACAATTTATAAATTAGAGGTATAAATAATTACTTACATCTATGTGACACTTATCTACTTACTACGATACTCGGCAAGCCCTATGTTATAGATGTCAGTAATTACATCATGTTCTATTAATAATTTCTGATGTTTACGCGAGTATTACACATTTGAAATTAAACTATTTTTACGATCTCTATCGCGCTTATATTTGATTTCTAATTTTCTGACGTTTCGAACACTTTACAGTGTTCATAGTCACGGGAGGACCTCCCGTGGACCAGGTTAAAAATAGTTTTATTTCAAAGTTTTTAAATTAAACAATTTTATGATTTATAAAAGATATATATTATATAAGATATCAGGGGGGCATAGTCCGGAGCGTGCTCGTCGCGTCCCCTGCCAGTCTAGTTAGACTGCTAATCCGGCTCGAATGCGTGCCGCAGTGCGGGTTAGGGCGTAAGGCCCCGGAAGGCGACGCGTACCAACCCGCCTCCGTCGGTACGAACATCGGCAGTTGCGGCGATGGGGGCCGCCACCCATCGCGCCTTACCCAGTCAGGCGAGTCGAGGAGAGTAGAGTGCCGGGTGGGCACGTGGAATGTCAGAGGTTGTGTGGAAAGTAAGTTGCACGAGCTGATATCCGTCATGGCGGACAAACAGCTAGACGTGCTCTGTGTAACAGAGACCAAGCGAAGGGGCAGCGACGCCTGCGATCTTTCTGATGGCGGGATGGCTCTGTGGTCTGGTGTACCACAGAGCAATCGAGCCAGCATGGGGGTAGGAGTGCTGCTGTCCTCTCGCTTGGCCGCAGGTGTGAAGGATTACGGAATTTATGATCCCAGACTTCTTTGGGTCCGTATAAAACTAGGTGTGACCAAGGTATTCATGGTTGTAGCATATGCTCCCGTAGGATCCTCGGTGGCATCAGACCTAGAGAAGTTTTGGGATAATGTTAGGAAAATTCTGAATATGGCAGAAACCAGTGAACGCGTGATTGTATGCGGAGATTTGAACGGATGGATGGGGACTAAGCGTCCGGACTATGAGGACGTACTTGGTCCATTTGGTGATAAGAGAATGAACGACGCAGGTAGGCTCATAGCGGATGTATGCATGGAGAGAAACCTTATTGTGTCAAACACATTTTTCCAACATAAGGACATCCATATGTATACATGGAGAAGGAATGAACAGAAAAGTATAATAGATTTGATTTTGGTAGACAGTCGCCTCCAAAGCAAAATATTGGACGCAAGAGCCTACAGAGGCCCCACATTCGATACGGACTACTATATCATTATTGCCAGATTTAGTGGTCTGTTCAGAAAGTGGAGGCACTGGCGAAAGTACTTCGGAGGGCTTGAAAGGATAAAGGTTGAAAGGTTGCAAGAAGAGTGTGTAAGGGAAAAGTATGCAGAGGGTGTCCGAGAACGGCTGATGGCAAGCTAGCCGCAATCGGACATTGAAGAATGCTGGAGAATATTGAAAGAGAGTATGGTAGATACAGCGAAAGAAGTATGTGGAAGTTCAAAGAAGCATAGAAAAACGAATGGTGATGCATGGTGGGATGCGGAAGCGGTAGCTTCCGTAGAGCAAAAGAAGAAAGCGTGGCTGGACTATGTCTCTTCTTTGAATCTGAATGACAGTGTGACTGAACAGAAGAAAGAAATATATCGGCAATGTAAGAATGACGCCAAGGCCTTAGTGAAAGAGAAACGTGATAGAGCAAATATGAGTGCAGAAGATAGGCTGACTAAAAACTTCGAGGATAACACCAAACTCTTTTGGAGGGAGGTGAAGAAGTCTCGGGGTGGTTGGTCAGCCTTCAGAATGAATAAAATAAGGTCTAAAGGTGGAGACATTCTTACACAAACACAAGACGTGTTAAGCCGATGGAGTGAATATTTTAGCGATATGTATGCGGATACTCGGGTTGCCGCCGGTGTCGCATGTGGTTTAGTAGATCAACATTCGGCAAAGGCGTCCTCCGATGGCAACAGTATGGATGAAGTTGAATGGGCGATAAGAAGTTTGAAAAATAGTAAGGCAGCGGGCATTGATATGGTGTCTGCCGAGATGATCAAACTTGGTGGCTCCTGTGTCTGGGAGGCTTTGCTGTTGCTCCTCAATTTATGTTGGAGCTCGGGAATGGTTCCCAGGGCCCGGAATAGCGCAGTCATCGTGCCTTTATTTAAAAACAAGGGTTCACGTTATGACTGCGCAAATTACAGAGCCATAAGCTTGACCAGTATGGCAGCAAAAGTGTACGGTAAAATTATTGAAAGGAGAATGAGGATGGTGTCCGATGGTTTACTGTGTGAGACACAAGGAGGTTTCAGGAGTGGAAGGGAATGCATGGATCAAGTGTTTTCTCTGCGCAACATTGTGGAGAAGCATCTGGTCAGAGGGTTTTCTGCAGTTTTGTTGATGGAGCATTTGACACGGTTATACGAAAGGAACTTTGGAACATTTTACCGAAGTATGATATTAACAGTAAACTGCTGCAGGCTGTGCAGTCCAGTTACATGAGCTGTAGAGCCTGTGTGCGGCTGGATGATGGAATATCGTCTTGGTGTGACGTCAATATCGGCGTTAAGCAGGGGTGCGTTCTGTCAGCCAGGCTATTTATCATATATCTGGATAAATGTCTCCAAAGGTTGAACGATATGAATGTGGGAGTCCAGGTGGGCGACTCAGTGGTCAATGCTCTGCTCTATGCAGATGATGCAGTCCTGCTGGCAAGGTCAGCGACTGACCTGCAGGCCCTAGTCGACACAATGACAGAAGATTGTAAGAAAAGGGGTCTACGCGTGAATATGAGCAAAACCAAAATAATGGTCTTTGAAAGAGATGAAGCCAGAACAGATGTAAGAGTAACAATAGGTAATGATGTACTAGAGCAAGTGGATGAATTTGTATATCTTGGATGTGGATTTAGCCGAGATGGAAGGTACACCACTGATATAGAGCGAAGAGTGAATGCGGGAAATAGAGTGAACGGAGCGTTGGGGCAACATCTCGGCAGCCACCACTTCAGCCAGAAGACACATGTAGCAATACATAACGCAGTGCTGGTCCCAACATTACTGTATGGAAGCGAGAGTTGGGTATGCAGAAAAGAGTATGAAAGTAAAATTAATGCGGTCGAAATGCGATCTCTACGGAAAATCTGTGGAGTTAGGCTGACCGACCGCATTCGTAACGACGACGTAAGAGAGCGAGTAGGTATGAAAGAGAGTATTGGTGTAAAAATGCGAAAGGGAATGCTCCGATGGTTCGGACATGTGGAAAGAATGCCGAACGAACGTCTGGTTAAGAAGATATACAATGCGAAAGTGGAAGGATGTAGGTACCGGGGAAGACCGAGACTCACCTACCTAGACCATCGGTCATATACTGAAAGAAGGTGGAGTCAAGAGTCTCCGAAACCGGCGAGCGTGTATGAAGAGAATTATGAATGTTGAGGAAGCGAGTGAAGTATGCAAGGATAGAGTTCTCTGACACTCTGTTCTCTCTGCCTACCCTGCAAGGGATATGGCGTGATGATATGTATGTATGTATGTATAAAAGATATATTTTTATTATTAGATATATTTTCTGATTTTAAAGCATTAAAATAAAAGTTCATTTGTTTTATTTCATTATTAATTATTTACGTATTATTTATATTTTATTACCTGTATCTTCTCGCATAATAATCCCATTAAGCCAACAAGGCAGTATTATGCATACCGAATAGCGAACTAAAGGGGGTAATAGATAAAAATAAATATATTATTATCGATTAACGATATCAGCTTGAGACTTGACAACAATTAATCGTTTTAAGTAAAGGTAATTAATATTTTCTATTTGGTTTTGTGACTCATCCGTGAGAATGCCACACCTTCAGTTGCGAGTTTTATTTTTTTTATTGCTTACTAGCTCACCCGGCAGACTTCGTACTGCCTCAATCGATAAATAAAACACCTAAACTTTTGTAATTTTTGACAGGAAAGAAATTATTTTTTTAAATTGTCGTTTTTATTATTGTTCTCGAAATTTCTCGATATTTTCTCACCGTATAAACCTTCCCTGGACTTCCACAAATATTTCAAGACTAAAATTAGCCAGATCGGTCCAGCCGTTCTGGAGTTTTAACGAGACTAACGAACAGCAATCAATTTTTAGCAATAGCAATTATTTTTAAATATATATATATATATATATATACATATATACATATATGTATATATATATGTATATATATATGTATATATATATATATATATAGGCTGTCTACCAATATAAACCCCACACCCACCTAGAAAGTTCAGCTGCCGGCTCCCTGTCTCACCAAAATAAGCGCAACAACACATTGCTACTGCTCAGATGTCAATTTTCAACGATGTACTATCCCAGACGGACCGGCCCGCAGCTGTAGACAGAAAACTGTCAATAGTATGGCACTGCCATTATTTAATTAAATTTTGAATCAAATAACTTTTTATATATAAAAATTAAACCATTGCGTGCCATAAAAATTACTAAATCATTTGAACAATTGTGAGAATGTATACAGAGTTAACTGTCAACTAAAATGTATAATATTGAAAGGAAATAAATTCTATTTATTGACCCTTAAGGATAACACTTCGCCTTAATCACCAGTGCTGCCATGCCATGTATGTACTCCATTGTAATTGGGCGTGAAATTTTGAATAGAAGAGAAAAAACGTATTCTCACTTTTTACGCCGACTACATTGCAATCACACATTACGCATTGAATATAAAAGTAATTGTACTTGAATAATAATCATTACTTAAATCAAAGTCGTATAAAGAATCGACTGCCTGTAACAAAACGGTAAAGTAACAAATATCTTTATTTATTATGAGTAACACGCCAAATTTTATTGGCACGATATATGAACACATACAATCTAAAGATAAAGCAAGCTCAACACGACAGTAAGTTACATACAATGGGCCGCGTGGAAAACATGAATTTTATAAATTAAAGCCGGCACGTAATCCTAAAAAAACATACTCCGATCGGAACCAAACTTTACAGAATTTTTTGCTGGATCAATTTGAACATTATCTAAAATTTCATTAACATCGGTCTAGACGTTTCGGAGTCTATAAGGAACATATATACATACTTTCTCTTTTATATATATATGTATATATATATATATATAGACTATGACAAATAATACTGCCTAAATTAATGGAGCCAAACATGAAAAATCTAACTTTTGAGGAATTCATAACACCTACTACGATCCCTAACTCACCTGTCAAGCATGGCGTTTATGGCGTTCTCTATTGAGACAGCATATATCCAAAAATGGACCTCAATATGCTGGTGAATATTTACCGTGCGAGCAAATGTCGAAACTACTTATATAATAAATATTATTGCCATTGCCTAGCTCTAGAAGATAAAAACATATTTCTTAAACTAGGATCATTTGAAGGATTTACATTGCTACTTTTTAAATGTATGTGGCAACTAAGCTCTCAAATAAAGTGTGTTATTATATTTTCTTTATTTCATAAATTCTTTCAACTATTTAAAGAAATAAATATATCATAATAAGTACTCTATACATCATTTCAAATTTTATCATCAGCACCATTTTTTTCATCAATATTACTTTTTAAAGTTTGCATTTCCGTTTCTGTATTAACTATTAATTTACCTCTGTACTCATTCTCAATATCCAGTAGAGTTCTGCCTTTAGTTTCTGGTAACATATATAATATCACGATTAAGCAGTAAGTTAAAATACTCGCGTAGACTACGTAAGCACCAGAAATTCCTATACTCTCCACTAGTGCTGGGAAAGTTTTAAGCAACAAAAACATACATACTGAAAGGGAAATCGAACTGATAGTTCCAGCAATACTTCTGTACTGTAAGGGAAACACTTCACGTTTGCTATCACTGATGGTAACGGCGCCGCACCTAAGCATATCGCTAGGAAATGTATGAACATTATAGTAGCCGGAATCCAAAGTATATCTTCAGTTAAGAGACCAAAACTTTTACAGTATACATAACTTGCTAAAGCTAGAAAACAAAATATACACAAAGCTACGGTTATCGCAACCATAGTCCGTCTCTTCACTTTGTTTATAACAAACACAGCTATAATATTTACTAAGATTCTTTCAATATCAAATACCACCATCCAAACCTCAGCTCTAACATTACTATTTGTTACCAAATTTATTATTGTAGTAAAATATGTTGCATTAAGGGAAGCACCACAGAATTGAACTATTGCATACATATGTATCAAAAGAATTATCGGCTTGTAAAATTCAGCCTTTCTTATATGGCCAATTATATTTATTTTATGCATTTTATTAGCTTCATCTAAGTCTATTTTTGCTTTAATCATATCTTCAATTTCTTGTTCTTCTTCTTGCCCTCTTAACCAAATAAAGCCTTGTCTGCTTTCATCAAATCTACTCCTAGAAACTAGCCAACTTGGTGACTCTGGTATAAATATAGTCATTACCAGGCTCGTTAATGGTAGAAAGAAAATAGTTAAAGCTGTTTTACGCCAGTTTAGGACAGTACCAAGAAAATGAACGGAAGAGATCCCTATAGTTTGGGTTAGAGATATCGTTGCGAGGAAGGCGCCACGGTTTTTGGGACTTGTATATTCACCAATGAGTACTGAACGGAGTGTTAACATCATACCAAAAGATAGGCCTCCAATAATTCGTGCCAAAAGAATAACCTGAAAAGAATGAAAGTAATCAATTGCAATGTTTTTAAGTACAAATATTAAATGCAAGTATTATACTTTACACCCTTTTTCTACAACACCATTTACTAAGAATGTCATAATCTTTGTATTGCCTTTAAAATTCATTAATTGACACAAATTACACCCAGATACAGAAGAACCATTTATGGACCACACAAAGTATTTTACTGCTTAAGAATCGACCTCACGGTTACTTAACCATTACGCCATTTGTACAGAGAGTTTTTTATACGGATAATTTTAAATTCTCAGTGCTGAATATATTAATACTGTTAAGCAGATTATAAATATTACCAATTTCTATAAGAACTCTTTTGTTATGACTTTTAAAAAAGTTATAGAAATTACCTCAACTTTGCCAGCTAGACATATGGTTAGCCAGCCTATAGCAGCTGATACGCAGACAATATATTGCACCATCTTTCTACCAAAACGATCCATAATTCCAGGAGCCATGAAACTTCCAAACAGGAGAGTTACAGCAAATGATGATGCTGTAAGTAGATAAATATAATTGTATATATATACGTATCAAAATCTTTTAAACCTTTAGTTCATGGTATTTTTTTATATTATTGGACTCCCAAATGGCGTCAAATACCTACATATCATCGCTTTAACAATCATAGAAATTAATTCCTACATATTTTTGTAATTGTAGTACCTAGCTATAAATATTGCACATAGAGTTTTGGAAAGAGACAATCGACTAATTTCAGCTTCGTAGAGCATTGTCTCTGTCGCACAGTACCTGTCTGACGTCGCAGACAGCACTGACATTTTGTTATCTATTAGAAGCTGTTAAAGTTGAAAATGAATAAGAAAAATAGAATTTTTATCAGATTGTAACTAGAAAGGGCCAACGAAATTTAGTCTCGAAATTCTACTGAAAGTGTGAATTCAGAATCGAATCCTTACTTCACTAAAATTAGTATACTTACCAATCCATGAGTCCATGGTCTTATTGGACATAATATCGGAGTCGGGCTCATTAATCTGAGGCAGGAGTACAGCCGGATAACCTAGTACAGCGCCATGACCCACCAAGTTGATGCCCACTACTGAGGTCACGAAACACTGGAACAGTTATATGATAATTATCTCTGTGATGATGGCTGATGTGTTATTGGATTATCTTATGGTAAGTGGTAATCAAGCACTTAATAGTGCTCAAAGTATAGCGAAGTTTACCTTTACGAAAAAAATAAATAATTATTTCTTATTTTTAAGTATTAGTTCTACGAAGCAACCTCAGTTCTCTGTTGTTATAAAATAAATATCTAAATTACTTAAATTTAGCATATCATGTACTAAGCTTTTTATATTGCTGTGTGGTAGCGGCTAAAAATACTACCAACCCTTATTTTACTCGTGGATGTCGTAAAAGACGACTAAGAGCCTAACCAACCAACCTAACGACCTAGACCAACCCCATCTGATGCCGTTTGGTCAACAATTACATTCCCAAGGAGAGTTGACGTCTGGCAGGCGACCGCTCATAAAACTATTGTCAATAACTTTTACAATATGTACTACGAAAGAAGAATACATATATTTTATCGACCCCAAGTAATAAGAGAATAATGATAAGCCTTTTAAAAAAAATTGCGGCGAGCCAAAAAATTATTACTGTACGTGAGATTTTAACCGACATCTACTGTAAATCCGTGCCAACCGTCTTATCAATTGGAGCTTGATTCAAGGCATGTATAATGTCACTCGTATAGACGCTACTGCAAATAACAATTTGGTAGTAATAATAATTTTTATTTTGGAAATTCAGATCTCCATATTTTGTTAGTAAGAACTAGTGCTTGTAAAATTGACATATTAAGTTAACTTAAACTTAAAAACAAATATCCGATCAAATATCGAACCCGTTAACATAATCGTGGCCATCGTTTGAGTGATATATAGAGTGATATATATGTGTTACGAGTATGTCTGTATGTATAAATTAAAAATAAAATAAGCCTTTATTACTGTTATAGTTTCACTTCTATGACAAAATATTAGCAAAGATAAGAAATCTATAATAACTTAAACTAAATCATATTCTCGGCACTCGACTTATCTCCCCTCTTAACAGCTTGTCTCTCGACAAAGGCCTCCTCTAAGGATTTTCAATTATTTCTATCCTTTGCTTTACGTAACCACTCTAGACCGACTACTTTCTTGAAATCGTCTTCCCATCGTTTTGGTTGTGATCATATATATGTATATGTAAAGGTCTATGTACATATTTATTAACATTGCTTATGTACATATTCTATACAGGGTGGAAGTGGACCGCTCCCGAAAACAAAGACAGGTAACCCTACTAGTCCTACTGGTAATGATAGGCTAGAAAAAAAATCAATTCGGAAGGAAAAAATTTTTTTTTTCACAACGAATTTCAGGTTTTTTTCACATTCCATCGTATTAGAACAGTGCCATGTAACGATAATTCCATAAAAAAATACGTAACTTTACTCAGATGAGAAAATTAAGACGCAATCTCTTCAAAACTCACGATCATATGTGTTCGGTCCTTGCAAGTTATGTGGAGGGTATTTGGAGAAACTTCACAACTTCGATTCTGCAACCGTCGTTATGAGAGTTGAGTAGAAGATTTGAGACAACTCGGTCCGCCAGGCGGTTGTGCCACTCGGTGTATTCGTAATCGCCGCACCTGCTTAATCCTTGGTAGGACATAGTTTAACGGAACTGTTGGAACCACCATAATAGTGTTTTGTGGTGCTGTGAACTGCATAATTATATAGAATATAGTGAAGCTGACCGCGCGGTTTGGCGAGCCTACTGCGACGACACTACTGCCCTCGGCGAAAGTGGATGAAAGGTTGGTGGAGTATTTTTTAATTACTTCTTCGCGGCTTGCAGGGATAGGATAATATCAGTTCCTCACCTAGTTCAGTAAACTTACTTCATACAGTCCACTGCAGGCTGTGCATACCGTACAGTCTTTTTTTGGTCACTTCGACCCAGGATACCGCTCCTAAGGTCTCATACCTCACCTAGGAATTCGTAATTCCCAGGTATTTAGACAGTACAGACGTTCTGTACCGTTATTTCTAACCGTGTTAGAATACCTCCCAATAAATATCATATATGTTAAGACGTTCTTAGCATATAATTTATTTATATTGGCCGTGCCAATTACTTCTTATTCCCCATTATTTAATGAAATTATAATTTCATTGTGTAGACGTTCTATACATATCTTATGTACTTACTTTACTTTTCTCCACTATACGAAGTATACAATATAAACAAAACACATAAATTATTATTTGTCGTACAATTATTCAGCTAAGTGTTATATAATTAAATTGTATAGGTAACAAGTATTAGTGAAAGTAATATAATATTAATTTTATAATTTCATTGGGCTACGTGTGTTGTTTCACAAGATGGCGGCACCTAAAGCAAAAATTTCTAGTGATAAGAAACATCCATTACCCAAAGAATTAACCGTGTTAATTCAACGAAAACAACTCTTGTTTTCACAAATGCAAAAGGTATATGATATGTCCCACGATTTATCGAATTCTGATACGAAAGAATTGTTTTTATTGCACGTCTCTGAAATTAGTGACCTACGTAGTTCATTCGAAAAAATAATATTCGATATATTCGAACAAGAACTTTTAGTTGATTCTGAGTCAATACTTAGAAGTCAAGAGTTACAAAGTTTTGATGAACTATATTTTCGAGTGAAATTATGTGCTTCGAAATATAGCTCGGCACGCATCGGCAATAACGGTGAGAATCGCTTGGTTACCATGGAGTCCCGCCCTCGCCTGCCTAAACTTGAATTATTTACATTTAATTCGGATATTGAGAATTTTAATACATTTTATGAAACATTTTGCTCGTTAGTACATGATCAGCCGCACATTCCAAAAATTGATAAATTTCATTATCTATTGTCTTGCACGAAAGGTTCTGCATTAAATATGGTTAAAAGTGTACCGATATCCGCCAATAACTACGATCTCGTCTGGCAGAGTTTAATTGATAAATATCGAGACAATAGATTGTTAGTTGGTAGGTACCTAGATAAAATGTTAAACTTTTCACCGTTACGCAAGGAATCGTCTGCTGATTTGAACATGTTTATTGAGAACTTCGAACATTCGTATAAGGCAATACAGGCACTTAATATTAAAGATTTAAGCAGTTATGTAATGTGTCATATTGCGTTAAGGGCATTAGATCCACAAACTCGAAAATATTTTGAACAAAAATTAGATCAAAATTCCATTCCTACCTTCGATGAATTAGCATTATTTATACATAATCAAATAAAAGTTCTAGATCATTCTGCGTCATATTCTAATGTGTATTCTAATAAATATCAACAAAATGATTCGCGACAAAAGGATACAAAAAAGCATTCGCTATCTTCTACACGCTCTGGATTAAAGGGTTTATGTGTACATTGTGATAGTAATCATATGATTTTCCGTTGTGAACAATTTCGTAAATTGTCTAATGAGCAACGTATTCGCCGTGCGAATGAATTAAAATTATGTCATAATTGTTTAAAATCAAATCATACCGTTAAGGCGTGTAAAAGTAATTTTAAATGTTTAATCTGTAATTTACCGCATCATGTTCTGTTACATCGTGAAGTTAGCGCGATAGATAATAACAAACCGTGTTCGAATCAGCTGATTTCGACTGAGACCGCTCCTGCGCCGTGCAAGGGAGACGAACAATCAATTATAAGTACGGTGTGTCATCTGACGTCTACGCATACTTCTAACTGTACAGTTATCTTGGGAACAGCTGTTGTGAATGTTTTGAACGCGTTTAATAATTATCAGCCCGTGCGCGTATTAATTGACTCTGGGGCGCAAAGTAATTTCATTACGTTAGATTGTTTTCAACGGTTAGGATTATCAGCTAATAAATGTCCATATAATATCTTCGGACTAGGTGGCGAATATGTAAAAAATTATGGAATGGCTTCGTGTGTTATTCAGCCGCGCTACAATAACACGCCGGTGTTTAACATTGATGCTGTAATTTTACCTAAAATTACATCCGATTTGCCAAACGTACTTATTCCCGATAAGTTGATTACTAAGTATAAAGACTTACAATTAGCTGATCCGTATTTTTATACAACGTCCCCGATTGACATTATTTTATCGGGCGAAGTGTTTCCCTATATTTATGACGGGACAAAATTTATAATAAATAAAGATGTACCAGTGGCATTGGGGAGCATATTTGGTTACGTCATAACTGGAAGACTAGGGTTAAAAAATTGCTCTAGTAGTCTCGATGTTGTACCGTGTGCAACGTCATTTGTGTCGTACACAATTGAAAATAATTATTTAAATGATACACTTAAACGGTTTTGGGAGTTGGAATCTTTACCGTGTGAAGTTCCAACGGATCCTATGGAGGAGTTAGCCGAAAAAATGTAGGGCAGACTGGGTACGGTTGTGACAATTTAGGTTTGACCGTCAATAATTTTGTTAATTTACTAGTTAGTTGAGACAAAAATTATTTAAATCGTAGTTTGTACATTTGGCTTCTCAAAAATACTGAAATTTTGTCTCAAAATACGCTGTATTATTTATAGCATCAAATTTAACAAAAATAGGGAAAATGTCACAACCGACCACACCGCAAGGGCGGTTGTGACAGTGGTTGGGGTCAGTAGTGACAGACATAAACATTCTCAGAAATGGTTAATAATGACTTTTATTGTTAGAAATGTTAAACATACCACAAAATACTTTTCTTCTATATAAAG
This sequence comes from Lymantria monacha, assembly GCA_905163515.2. Classification (NCBI taxonomy): domain Eukaryota; kingdom Metazoa; phylum Arthropoda; class Insecta; order Lepidoptera; family Erebidae; genus Lymantria; species Lymantria monacha. The sequence goes on along the minus strand of LR991107.1, from coordinate 1,954,692 downwards.
TTTACATTTATATATCAAATTAAATTAAATCTACGATTACTTCTACTCTTATAAATAATTAATAAGGCACTGCAACATCTGATGTTATTTTAACCATCTTCTTTAAAATCATAAAATCCATCAAAGAGATAACTAAATTTAAATTACCGTAACTATAAAGTTACTAAACTATTAAATGTTATTATTATCTTCTTCTTCTTCTTATGTATTGGCAATCAGCTGCATATACGAGCTATTGGTGCCAGTGTCAAGTTATAAATATTTTCACGTTTTTAGTCTTTCAAGTTAGTCATTGTCTAAGTCAAATTGTCGCCATTAACAGAGCAATGGCCACACTGTTAATGGTATTTTGTGGGAATTTTGATGGCAAACTAAAACATTGTAAAGCACTTTTATATGATATTCACTACATCCCAGTATCTCCACCGCTTCATATTACATAAAATGCCATCAAAATTATCTAATATAACACGTTAAAACACTAAGTTATCGAATATAATACAAGAGCACCACATGACGTTTTCAAATTCCCGTCAAAAGTCCTCGTTATTATTATTGTGATAACAGCCATCTTAGAATCAGTCAATACTTTAAATAAATTTAAATTACCGTAACTATGACAACATGCTTAAAAAATATTCATAAACTGTAACATCTAACGTTATTGTAACACAACCTTTTTAGAATGACTCAAAATATTAACTAGACTTAAATTTACGGTAGATAACTAAAAAAAGTTTTGCTATAATTGTAACAGAAACTTTCAAAAATAAACGTTAATGAATATATGAGCATACTGAGATCTAGTCAGATTTATCACATATATGACAAAGATAATAGTATCTATATCACCTACGCATTCTACATGGGACTAGAATCCGCATGTCCCTTGGCATTTGATCCATTTTTCGCCAGCCTTACTTTCAGAATATGCGCCTACACAAGCCTAAAATATATGTCACAACTGTACCCACTACATTTGTCACAACCGTACCCAACGCATGCTTCTGAAAATAATAAAACACCATGACTAACCTAAATTATCTACGTAAAAAGTAATCATTTGTTATTAACTACTAATATTCAATTCAAAACAAAAAAATATTTGTAATAGTATATCTATATAGCAATAAGAGTAAATATTAAAAGAATCTGAACAAAAAAAGTTACTTTTGGCTGTTAAAAAGCAATGTGGCCTCCTGCTTTTATTTACGTCGCGCACCGGCTAACGCAATACTGGGCCACATGTGTAGACATGCATCGCGCTTCTTTTCCTCCTTACACCCTTCCCCGTATTCAGTATAGTTTCGCTATTATAACGACTGTCACTACCGTACCCTGGCACAACCGTACCCAGTCTCCCCTACACAGAAAAACACTGTCGTGATGAAAATGGTCGTTATGTTTCTCCCATTTTATTAAACCCACACCATGCACCTATTGGTGATTCTTATGATGTGGCTATAACAAGGCTTAAACAGGTCGAGCGCCGCCTGGCGCGATCGCCAGACCTTCATAAGTCTTATGTTGACTTCATGCGAGAGTATGAATCTCTTGGACACATGGAGTTATATCAAGGTCCTGAGCAGTCAGGATATTATATACCGCACCATTGTGTTCTGCGTCCATCGTCCGTAAGTACACCTCTGCGCGTTGTTTACGACGGTTCAGCACAACCTAAGAATGGTATTTCAATTAACGATGCACTCTTGACAGGCAGAAAACTACATCCAGACTTACTAAAGATTATAATTCGCTTTCGGTTATATAAAGTTTGTTTCACTGCTGATGTGTCAAAGATGTATCGGGCTGTTCTGATTGATCCTGCTGATAGGAAGTACCAGCACATTCTTTGGCGAGAATCTCCAACGGAGCCAGTTCGCGTCTTCGAACTTCGAACGAATACCTACGGTCTCCGTAGTGCACCTTACATAGCTGTGCGCACGCTGCATCAGCTAGCTGAGGATGAGCTCACTCATGCTGAACGTCCGCGTACAGAGGCTGCAAAGGTGCTCAAACAAGGCTTCTACGTTGATGACGTATTATGGTCCTGCCCATCATTAGAACAGGCCTGCACGTTGCAGGATGATTTGCTGACACTTCTTAAAAGTGGTGGCTTTGATTTAAGAAAATGGGCTAGCAACTGTCCCGAGTTACTTACTCATATGCAGTCAAATCAAGTTGTAACCATCGATTTTCAAGATGATACGTTATCATCCTCCCTTAAGGTGTTAGGGTTGACATGGTTACCTGCCTGTGACAGTTTTGCGTTTTCCTATAACATGACTGATAATAAACAGACCAAACGATCAGTTTTAAAACTACTGGCGAGCATATTCGATCCTGTAGGTATTATTTCACCATGTACGTTTGTCGCAAAGTGTATCATGCAAGATCTCTGGAAGATGGGAGTCGCATGGGATGAGCAACTACCACCTGAGCCGTGCTCACAGTGGAATCGATTCATCTCCGATCTACCACTTTTGACTGAATTGCGTTTTGAGCGTCACATCTTAATACCTAATTTTAGTGAAATACAATTAATAGCATTTTGCGATGCGTCATCCCGTGGATACGCAACGTGCTTATATATACGTAGTATAAACAATATAGGTGAAGTGAAGGTTCGACTGCTGACTAGTAAGTCAAAGGTTGCGACGTTAAACCCACTCTTGTCTATACCTAGACTCGAACTCGAAGCAGCCGTGCTGCTATCGAAGGTTGTAAGTTTTGTCGTACAAAACTTAAGCGATAATAATTTATCTGTTTCTATATTTGCGCTCAGCGATTCGAAAAATGTTTTGGCTTGGATACATACACAACCATACACGTTAAAAACTTTTGTGGCTAACCGTGTTAGTCGCATTATTGCCGCAGTACCACCTAGTTGTTGGTATCACGTGAAGGGCGAAAATAACGCTGCAGACATATGTTCACGTGGAACGTTGCCTGCTCACTTCGTGGAAAGAGCTACAGAGTGGATTCACGGCCCCGATTGGCTATATGATAACCAACAAAAGTGGCCTATAAAACCATATTTATTAAATCATAACTTCAAGATTCCCGAACTTAAATCAAATAGTGCAACATTTAGTTTTAATTCTTCTCTAAAGGTTGAAATTAAAAATGACCTTGAAGAAATATTTAATAAGTGTTCTTCTTTTAATAAATTACAGCGTATTATTTCATGGTGTCATAGATTTATTATAAATCTTCAGTGTAAAATTTCAAATCGGTCTTTAGGCCCTCTAACGACCTTTGAGTTGCGCAAAGGTCATGATTCAATTATTAGAATTATTCAACAAAATCACTTTGAATCTGAAATAGTAGCGTTAGAAAAGGGTAAGTTTGTAGCCTCTTTACGTAAACTATCACCCTTCGTTGAAAATAAAGTCCTCAGGGTGGGGGGTCGTATCTCACAATCTGACCTTCCGTACAATACGAAGCACCCGGTTTTGCTACCAAAATGCCATACAAGTAAATTATTAATCGAATATTTGCACGTAAAATACCTACACGTAGGGCCTCGTACATTACAAGGTCTAATGTGTCAAAACTATTGGCTCGTTGGTGCTCGTAGCATCATTCGATCGGTACTGACAAAGTGTAAGGTGTGTTTTAAATGCCGACCTACTGCATTACAACCTCAAATGGGTACGTTGCCCATGTCCCGACTTAAGGTTGATAAGGTATTCAGCCATGTAGGTACAGATATAGGTGGTCCATTCCTTGTAAAAGAAAGTACACGTCGTAACGCAAAAATATACAAGGCTTATCTATGCCTATTTGTATGTTTTTCAACAAAAGCAGTACACTGCGAGGTGTTAACTGATTTATCAGCTGAATGTTTTCTAGCTGCATATGACCGTTTCGTAGCCCGTCGCGGATTAAGTACTTGTTTATATTCCGATTGCGGGACGAATTATGTATCGGCAGCCAAGCATCTCAAGGAGGTACTTAGATTTTTAAATGGTAATAAGATTCATGACGAGGTACTCGTAGGATTAACCGCGCGGCAAGTAGAGTGGAGGACAAATCCTCCTAACGCAGCTTCCATGGGTGGACTTTGGGAAGCCGGGATAAAAAGTACGAAACACATTTTACAACGTATTGTAGGTGATAGAAGTCTCACTCTGGAAGAGTTGTCAACTGTGTTCTGCAGAATAGAGGCTGTATTAAACTCACGCCCTTTATGTACACTATCTGAAAACCCAAACGAGTTCGATGTATTAACTGCTGGTCATTTCCTGATAGGACAAAGCTTAGTGGCTGTGCCTGAATATAATTATGAGGACGTTCCTCAACATAGATTATCTCGTTGGCAGTCAATTCAAAAAATATCACAGTTATTTTGGAAGCGCTGGTCAAATGACTATCTTCATACTCTGCAACAAAGAGAGAAGTGGTTTGCCTCACCTCCTAACGTAAAGATTGGTGATTTAGTTTTACTGAAATCAAATTTGACGCGCCCATTGCAGTGGCCTCTTGGTAGAATTGAAACAACACACGAGGGCGTTGATGGCATTATTCGTGTAGTTACTTTGAGAACTAAAAATGGTCTAATTAAGAGACCGGTGAATAAAATTTGTCCATTACCGTATGCAAATTAATTACCTTTTATTTTTTTCTTAGGTTAAATTTTATTGTTTATCTAGATTAATTAATTATTATTATTCTTTTTTTTCAAAAATATACCTCACTAAAGGTTTATTTATTCTATGTGTTTTGTTTACATAGGTTAGTGGATTGTATATCCCTTACTTGCTTTTAATTTAGAATGGGGAATTCATCATGTTGAATTCGGTGAGGGGTATGTTCGGTCCTTGCAAGTTATGTGGAGGGTATTTGGAGAAACTTCACAACTTCGATTCTGCAACCGTCGTTATGAGAGTTGAGTAGAAGATTTGAGACAACTCGGTCCGCCAGGCGGTTGTGCCACTCGGTGTATTCGTAATCGCCGCACCTGCTTAATCCTTGGTAGGACATAGTTTAACGGAACTGTTGGAACCACCATAATAGTGTTTTGTGGTGCTGTGAACTGCATAATTATATAGAATATAGTGAAGCTGACCGCGCGGTTTGGCGAGCCTACTGCGACGACACTACTGCCCTCGGCGAAAGTGGATGAAAGGTTGGTGGAGTATTTTTTAATTACTTCTTCGCGGCTTGCAGGGATAGGATAATATCAGTTCCTCACCTAGTTCAGTAAACTTACTTCATACAGTCCACTGCAGGCTGTGCATACCGTACAATATGTAATATATCAATAAGGTCGCCCATTGTATTATCTCCTTTTAGAATTATTATTATAAATATATCAGCCGGGCGGGCCACCGAAGACAAAGATCGGATACCGGCGGCCCGCTCGCACGGCGAAGAGAGGTGTTTGCAGGGTGGGTCTATGGGGTTGTGCGCCGCCTCTTCTGTCGCCCCGGACCGATTTGGCGGGGCGCGACCACGTCCATAGTCCACCGCAAAAAAAAAATATAAATATATCAACCTAGGTGTGCAATAAGGTATAAATAAATATATATTAGACTATAGGTTTTATGTTTTAGTTCGTGAGACAATCAGTATCAATAAAATACAATGTTAAATAAATGTAAGCAACTGCGAGTTAGTGTAAAACATTAAGCTTTGAGAAATTTGTGTAAAATTTATTACTTGCAATAAATTTAAAAATGTAGTCATCATCATCATCATTCAGCCCTTTGTCATCTACTGCTGGACGTAGGCCTCCCTCATATTTCACCATAAAGTGCGGTCACTCCCAGCAACCTTCACCGGGTCGTCGATCCACCTGGTGGTGGGGGGAGGCGATCAACACTGCGCCGTCCGATACGTGGTTGAAAAATGTAGTCTTAGTTGTTAATTCAAAGAATAGTTATTATTTTTAATGGTATGTTGTCAAATGATTAAGATCATGGCCTAGTGGTCTAATCATTATCATCATCACAGCCCATAAATGTCCCACTGTTGGGCTCGGGCCTCCTCCGTGATGGGAGGACAATTAACCTACTATACCGCGCTGGTCAAACGTGTTGGTATAGGGTTGTTTCGAGTTTTCCTTCTCTCGCATAGATGTTATATGCGTTTTATATCCCTTAGTCGTCTCGTACGATCACCCACGGGTAAGATATGGGGTGGTGAATAGTATTCTTACTCCATCACCACACGGAAAACCATGGCCTAGCTGTCTAATCGGTGAAACACAAATATGAAGCTATCGTATTTTATTATTTAGAGCTATTTTTCAATAGGTAGAAAATAGTTTCATCAAATTAAAATATTTTTATGGTTCGATGGTGTAGTTTGTGTAAAGGCCTAGTTATGTGGTGGATTTGAAAGTTATACAAAATGAGACAATATTTTTACAATCGCCTTGCCTTTTTCTTCGTTAAATATACGTGTAATTTGATTTATGTTAAACAGTACCTACTTATAGTCTTGTGAATTAAAAGTAAGTATAGTAATATAGTTTAAAGTTTCATAAACGGCGTAAAGCGATTTCTTCTTGTCGCCATTTTGCGAAATCATTCATGTGTCATAAAAAACCTATTTCTTACATAATCAAAATTATGAAATTATATTTTTTTATATCACACACACTTTTCACACTTTTTAAATAATATTTATTTTCTGATTTAAATTTTAGTTATGAGATAAATTAGACTATTTCATATCTCTACATTTGAACAAAGGGAATGTAACAAGAAACAGTTTTAGATTATAAAGATACTGATAAACATAGATATTATCTTAAATTTATTTTCCATAGCACATGTTCTTTGAACAAAAAACTAAACTAAAATGACAAGTGTTATTTGTATTTTTACGCCATATAATATATAATCAAATTGCTTATTACCAGACATAGTCTCTGTTTTTCTTTATACAAAAGATATCTCTTATTGAGAAAAAAAACTCGTCGGACCCGGAAAAAGAAACTATTAGCAAAAGGAGCAGGCAGTATACTTGATGGGACACCATCATGGGATTTCATGGACCGTTACAATATCAGGGGTAAAGTAAACCTACGAACTAAAATCTCCCCACAGTTGTGCTTCCAGCTCCCTCGCTCACTGAACGTAGCGCAACAGAACATAGCCGCTACTCGGACGACGAGTTTCTATGAGAGTGCGGTGCCACCGCAGACGGACCGGCCCACAGCTGTAGACCGAAAACTATCAACCTACAACTACTAAAGTGTACTCTCAAGATTATTATATTACTATAAGTATACTTAGTCTGGCCATAAATACATTTATTAGTTATAATTAAAAATAACAAAAAAAAAATACATTTGAATTTGGAATCTGTCATTTTTATATGATTGTCCATTGTGTTTTCTCATTTTGGCGCCAATACATTGTACAATATTATGCGATATTAAAATGGAGTGGGGTGATAAAGAGAACCGAATCGCTGTGATTGCATTACACAAAGTAGGCATGGAGCCAAATGCAATTTTTAAAACCCTCCATACGCTTGCTATTAGTAAAATGCTTGTGTACTGGGCTATTAATAGGTACAATGAGACCTCCTCTGTTTGTGACAGAAAAAGATCTGACCATTCACGTAGTGTTCGTACGAAAAAAGTGGTCAAAGCAGTAAGGGAAAGAATTCGAAGAAATCCTGTGTGAAAGCAAAGATTTTATCTCGGGAGATAAAAATAGCGCCTAGAAGCATGTCGTATATTGACCGATGACTTAGGACTTATAGCCTATAACAAACGTACTGGTCATTTATTAACTGATAATTTTAAAAGAATAGTGTGGTAAAATCGAAACAACTACTGAAGCCGTACGCCAAAGAAGGTCACAGAAAAATTTTGTTTACGGACGAGAAAATTTTTACAATTGAACAAAATTTTAACAAATAAAATGACCGTATTTATACCCAAAGCTCTAAGGAAGCTTCCCAAATAGTTGACAGAATGCAACGTGGGCATTATGCGACTTCAGTGATGGTTTGGTGGGGTATTAGCTATGAAGGAGTGACTGAGCCATACTTTTGTGAAAAAGGTATCAAAACGTCGGCACAAGTGTATCAAGATACCATTCTTGAGAAGGTAGTGAAGCCCTTTAACAACATCATGTTCAATAATAGAATAGTCCTTCCAGCAAGACTCGGCGCCGGGTCATAAAGCTTGGTTTACTCAGTCTTGGTTGGAAACGAACGTTTCGAACTTCATCAGAGCTGAAGACTGGACGTCATCTAATCTCCGCTGGATTATGATTTACGATCAGTTTTAGAGAGTACGGCTTGCACTAAACGCCATGATAATTTGGAGTCCCTAAAACAATCAATACGATTGGCAGTGAAGAATTTTCCCATGGAAAGAGTGCGTGCTTGTATTGATAATTGGCTTCAACGTTTAAGGGACTGTATTGCAGCCAATTCGAATTCACTTTGAATAAGCATTTTTATATTTTAAATTGTTTATTTTTATGTACCTACTAAACTAACACACTGTAAAAGTAATAAATATTATTTGCAATAGAAAAAAAAATTGTTACGGTATTTATGACAAGACTAGTAGGGAAAACAGAAATTCTATAAATATAAAATTTAAAAAGTTAAGTAGGCGTGACTGTAATATATAATATAACTAATGTACAGAACTAATTAAGAAGAGTCCAGTGAGCCCAATATTGATGGATTCTTAATGGGTTTAGTTTATGGTTTATAGAGCCCAGACTTGATCGGGCTAATAGAAAATTCCAGGATTTCGTCATCTAGGCTCAAGCTCACCAGAGTAACTCATTGGTACCATTATACATGGTGTTTCAATTATTCACAGATATGTTTGAAAGAAAATACTCATTATGTGTTTAAAGTTTCTACAGCTAACAGAATTGATGACCTTGAAACCCATGTACATATATTCATAAATTGTAGATAAAACCATCTCGATCAAGTCGGCTTTCAAGCAAAACAAATCGAATCACAATCGATCCATTCGTTTAGGAGATACGATGTCACAGTGAGGCACATAAATATACACCAAATTTATAACGCCCCTATTTTTGCATCTGGAATTAAACAGATAATCTCAAATCAGTCTTCTGAATCTATTTGTTTAATTACGGAAAGTTGAGCAGATTTCAAGCAATCAATTTATCTTAAATAGCAATTAAAAGAACTTTCTTTTGATTATTATTTAAGGTTATTTGATTTTGATTTCATTTGGTTATTTGTTTTAAGTAGGCCGGTCATAAAACTATTGCCAATAACTTTTGCAATATGCACGATTACATATTGCGTCGACCATAAGTAAGGGGGCGTTCAAGTATTACGTAACGCAATTTGGGGGAAGGGGGGGAGGATATCTTGTAAAATGTTACAATGCGTTACATAGCCGGGACGGGGGGTCAAACAACGCGTTACGTAACATTGTTATTTTATTAAATAAAAAACTAGGGAACTAAAAATTTCCCAAGCCGTCAAGCAAATTTTATTTTAGATGATGAATAAACAATATACCTACACATGTATTGCGAGTTCTGAAGCTCTTTTTTTATTTATTACTAGCTTTTGCCCGCGGCTTCGCCCGCGTGTTTTTTGATAAAGGAAGGACACACCTTCCCCAGGTCTCAGTCGCGCATTCGATGTTGAAACGTCATTGCTTAGGCCCACAATACGCCTTTCCCATCTTATCGTGATATTTTCCCAAATATTGAAATCTACATTCAATATTAAAGCGACAAATATCACTATTTAGATAATAATTAACTAAATGCTCTAATTCCTCGTGGTAACGGAGTAAGAATACAATTCACCACCCCCTGTACCTGTGGGCGATCATAAAAGATGACTAAGGTATACAAATGCATATAACATCTATGCAAGAGAAGGAAAACACAACTAAATTTAAATTACCTTATACCAACATATCTAACCAGCGCGCAGCGTGGTGTCAATTAGTGGTGTAGGTCAGTGGTGGTGTAGGTGTAGGTAAATTTCTCTTTTAGTGTGAAGGAGGCTCGAGCCCAACAAAGGGACATATATAAGCTTATAATTTAGGATATATTGGCTTCCATATAAAGAGTAAACTGTCGCTATTTTTTGTACGGGTTGAGAGTCCTCAGCGCTCACCCACAGTCCGGGTAAAGTTGTCATAGCCAGCTGAGGCTAACAGCTAAGACACACAAAAAAAAGAAAAAACGCTATTTTTTGTTCAGAACTACACTCATTTGCAAAAAAAACGGGCACCTAAGCAATGAACCATTTCAAATGTTAATATTTCTTTGTTTGATAATTATAGGTAGTTTTATCTACACAATTTGGTAAATTAATAAGAAAATAATCGTTTTCATCAGTATTTCATAAAATTTAGATACAATTTATGGGAAATAATGCTAAACCTCGCTAGTAGTGTATATTCGCTAGTAGTGCATATGCTCATGAAGTAAAAATAAAAAAGTTTTTTTGTTTGTTTTTCTTTAATAAAGTAAAAGCAGATAAATGTTTAGTATCGAGTGTGACCTCCTCTAGCTAAAATCACAGCTTGAATTCGTCTGGGCATGCTAGCGAGTATATCCCGGATACTTGCTTGCGGAATACGTTCCCACTCCGCAGTAATCACATTCTTCAGCTCTCTGATGGTCTGCGGAGCCGGGTGTACTGATCTCACACGCCGTTTCAGAACGTCCCAGACATGCTCTATGGGATTGAGGTCGGGACTTCGAGCTGGCCAATCCAAACGACGAATGCCGACCTCTTGCACATACGCATTAACATCGCGGGATCGGTGGGCGCGAGCATTGTCGTCCATAAAAATCGAGTCTTCACCTAGAGCGGCCAATGCGGGTTGTGCATGAGAAATTAGAACTTCCGTTATGTATCGATGCCCAGTCAGTGAGCCGTTTTCAATGAAGACTAACTCTGTACGATCCATTGAATTTATTCCTGCCCAAAACATAACAGAGCCCCCACCATAAGGTGTGATTTCTTCGAAACATGCCTCTGCAAAGCGTTCTCCTTGTATTCTTAGCACTCGCCGACGTCGATCTTCACCGAACAGAGATATCCTGGCTTCATCAGAGAACAAAACCCTATTCCAATCGTCTTGAGTCCATGATTCACAATTTCTAGCGAACCTAAGCCTGTGAACTCTGTGCTCACGGAGTAATTTGGGGCCGCGGGCCGGGCGGTGACTGCGTATATTGGCAGCGAGAAGCCTCCTCCTGACCGTCCATAGACTAATATGCACATTTCTTACTTCTTGGAGGTTGTTCTTAAGATCCACATACGAAGATTTGCGATTTCTCAATGCGCGACTCACAAGAAAACGATCATCCCGTGGTTGGATACATGGTTTTCTTCCAGAACCAGGCCTTCTCTCGACGGAACCAGTCTCCTGATATCGCTGCCAGGTCCTTTGGACTGTCGAGCGACTAACATTTAGCCTCCTAGCCACGAAACATTGGCTGCAACCCTCTTCAAGCAGCGCGATAATTTTGGTAGCTTTTACCACTTTATCTACCATTTTTGATACAGCCAAACAGCATTAAATAAAGCTTTGACAGTCAAGGATATGAAATTAATCGATAAAAATTGAATAAAAGTTATGAAAGTCGATGTTAACTTCTGGAACTTCGCGCCAAAAATGTAGGATAAAAAGGGGTTTTCTGTAAAAATGAACATCAAATGAAAAATTGAATTTAGAACGTACTTTTTTAAATACCACAGCATTTTTAAAACCGGCCAGTAACGTGTACAAACGATTGAAACCTTTTTGGTATTGTATCTTTTTAAATATGAATGAAAATCAAAACCGCCCGTTTTTTTTGCAAATGAGTTTATTTAAAATAAACTATACGTTATCTTCGTGTGAATTCTACAGTTTAGGTAGCGCTCGCCAATGTAATTCAGATGGAAAGAATTATATTATATTGCTTAATAACAAATAGTTATTATTGTAAATACTAAAAAGAAAAATAAAGCCGGTCTCTAAAGTAACTTGTTATTTCTGTTTATTATTATAATTGACATTTTACATATAAAAAGAGTGAATTTAATTTAAGATTAATATTTAATTTTTAATATCACACTTATGTTAGACAGCTATTCGTGGCATACGCGCACACACAAATGAGTAGAGAATAGCGGCGTAGTATCACGGCATGACACATTTACATTATGGTCCAAGAGCCAGGTGAAAATTTGGTTAATTATTTCTTCTCGAGAGATAATTGGTGATACGCATCAGACAATAGTATCATGAAGCCTTATGACCGTCAGCTGCGGCACGGTGGGGGGGATGAGCAGTTGTAACGTCCCACGCTCGAAGAAAAAAAAAAATACATTCACTCATTTCCTCTCGGCTAAAAATTTATCAAATTATAGCTAACCCAATATCTCAACAAAAAAATAAAATCAGCTGGCTATAACATAGTGTATTGTACGTCAGCTGATGTCTCGATCATGGGAAAAAAAACTTCACTTTCAGTGATATCCTCTCAAACAAAAATTTACCTGATGATAGCTTATATGTAACTATTGATAAATATATACGTCAGCTGGCTGTATCTCGGTGGAAAAATCGTCAGCTGATAATTTGAAGGTCGTTACGTAGAAGTTAGCCAGAAGCATTTACTGACTATTTAAATGCATCAGCTGACTAAGTTTCCCTCGACTTACTGCTAGCTGATTTTTTTTATTTATCACAGAAATATATTTAAAATCAGCTCACAAATTTTCATGTGAGAGGAAATGACGTCTTTTTAATTATTCTTGTTATTTTTAAAGATTCAAACAATACACGCTAGCATAGCATAGACAGTATTAAGGTACGCTTGGAGGGGGTTAGTTGTACGCATGCTCGGGGTACCCTTTTGTTGAGGGCACTGGAAAACATTTTTAGAAGTAGAAAAGAAGGGTACTAATCATAGAGTAATATAATACATTGGAAATAGAGAGGCCACTCTCGATTTTTTTTGTCGCCACTAATGTCAATGAAAGCGCCCATCTATTACGCGACTCAATAATTATTTCCTACCTACCCAAAAAAATAATAATTTATATACATACTCTAATCTCGCAGCAGATGCATCTTCTGGTATTATTTTGCGATACTTTGGGGGCAAAGCCGTAAAGCGTCTATAACACTCACTGTGGTACAGCTGAAAATTGGTTTTTTCTGTCGGAAGTACAGCCTCGTGTCCACTTAGTTTATTATTTTTTCTTACACTCATTATAGCACTGCACTTAATGAGATTTTCTTCACTGAACGATTTTAAATTAGAAATAGATTTTGTTTTTTTTGCAAAAAACGCAAAAAGGTGTTACATTAGACATTTTTATAGATTTTTCACAGATACTACAACAATATTTCTAGAATATTCTTTTCGTCTGACTACGTTTGCTCGTCTATTCTAAACGTACATTAGTACCATACACAGTCGTTTTTTAATATAGCGCTATCTAGATCACGTTTCTGAGTGTTTTGTTTGCTCTGACACTAATAATGTTAATAACTAAAACTAGATGGCAGAAATTACCTTATTTAAAACAATAAATTAAGTGTGTGTGTTGGTGTGTGTGAGAGAGAGATGTATCTGTGTGTGAGAAGTATCTATGTGTGTGAGAAGTATCTATGTGTGTGTCAGAAGTATGTGTGTGTGTATTATTTCCTACCCACGCATTCGCAAAGGAAATAATTATTGAGTCGCGTAATAGATGGCGCTTTCATTGACATTAGTGGCGACAAAAAAAATCGAGAGTGGCCTCTCTATTTCCAATGTATTATATTACTCTATGATTAGTACCCTTCTTTTCTACTTCTAAAAATGTTTTCCAGTGCCCTCAACAAAAGGGTACCCCGAGCATGCGTACAACTAACCCCCTCCAAGCGTACCTTAATACTGTCTATGCTATGCTAGCGTGTATTGTTTGAATCTTTAAAAATAACAAGAATAATTAAAAAGACGTCATTTCCTCTCACATGAAAATTTGTGAGCTGATTTTAAATATATTTCTGTGATAAATAAAAAAAATCAGCTAGCAGTAAGTGGAGGGAAACTTACGTCAGCTGATGCATTTAAATAGTCAGTATATGCTTCTGGCTAACTTCTACGTAACGACCTTCAAATTATCAGCTGACGATTTTTCCACCGAGATACAGCCAGCTGACGTATATATTTATCAATAGTTACATATAAGCTATCATCAGGTACATTTTTATTTGAGAGGATATCACTGAAAGTGAAGTTTTTTTTCCCATGATCGAGACATCAGCTGACGTACAATACACTATGTTATAGCCAGCTGATTTAATTTTTTTGTTGAGATATTGGGTTAGCTATAATTTGATAAATTTTTAGCCGAGAGGAAATGAGTGAATGTATTTTTTTTTTCTTCGAGCGTGGGAGGTTACAACTGCTCATCCCACCCACCGAGCCGCAGCTGACGTTCACGAGACTTTATGGTTCGATTTTCTGATGCAATTTACTAATTATCACTTGAGAGGAACTTGGTCATATATGTATATCTATTACTGGCTCTCGGACTATTAGTACCTACCCAATCTATCATTTCCTGTAGTCGACACAATTTTACTGCCAAGGCATACAAAAAGATGTTTCACAAACTTTCACTACCTATCTATATATACAGGTATAGTATGTTATTAACAAATCGATAGTGCTGTCAAAAATACAACATCAACGATGACTGCCCTCACGCCTTTACTTGTGTTCGGGTCGCACAATCGGCGATCATAGATTTCTAGCCATATTTCTGCAGTGCGCCCGTTTGCTGCCTGACCACAGCACTGCGCATTCTTATTGTCCTAACTTTTGAAATATTGTACCAAACGACACGCGGTAAAAGGCAAAAAATATGTACTTTAAATATCGAAAGCAATAAAAGCATTTGTTTGCATAAGAATCAATTAGTTACTATAAAATGTGCATCGGCAATAAATACCAAATTATTTTGTATTTTTAATGTACTATTTTAACGATAAATGCTTACATATTAAAAATAGATATATGCTGTCGCAGACTTTTTTGTAGAACTATTTAAGAGGTACATTTCCACAATACATAACATTCGTCTGAGTTTCAAGATCTTTGCAGCGTATGCAAAAATAGCTCGCAGATGGGCGATTTTTTCTGTCTTAAGCAATTTTTATCGTTATATTTTAGCCAATTTACAAAATATCTTTATAAATTATAGCCTATGTGTTATTCTGATGTGTAAGCTATATTACAATAAAGTTTCATCAAAATCCATTCGGTAGTTTTTGCGTGAAAGAGCAACAAAGATGTTCACATCCATACATTATTACAAACTTTCGCGTTTATAATATTAGTAGGATTGCCGCAAATACGTTTTAAAACGGTCACTTGGGTGTTACGTAATACTTGAACGCCCCCTAATTGGTATAAGGGCTAGGCGAATAAATGATTATAAAAACAATATATGGTAAGGTATTAGCTTTTATTCAATTGTCTCACTATAAACTATTATATAAACATTGATTCACAAAAGAAATACATGCGCATAAATATAACCATACATATATATATTTTTTAAAAACACATTTAAACAGATAATAAAGCAGACTAATATAATAACTCATTTATTTAAAAAAGAAAAAAACAAATTTTGTTTTAATATCTGTAAAAATATGTAATTAAGGCTTGGCTCACAACGCGCACGGTTATTGACAAGTGAACGGATACGTACTTTAAAAATGTGAGCCCCGCCTTTATTTTTTGACCTTACAAATTGTTAGGCGAGATTATCGCAAGCTCTTACGACATTTATATACTAACAAATAATTGGCATCATCGCCTCAATATACATACACCGAAACTACATTTAAACATTATGTACAAAAAAATATTTCACCGTCACAAATCGTATAATACGGTTACGACAAATATGATCATACAATAATAAAACATAAGCTTCGTGTGGATAATTAAATTGTCGTATAATTTAGAATAATTACACCGTCATATAGATATATTTATTGTATAAACAAGTGTAAGATTTTATGAAAAAGAAAAACTTTGAGAATGTATTTTTCTTTTTAATTTTAATACTCCGTTTCGTAATGGACCTTATAAGTGGGACGTTAAGGGTCGTAGCTCACTTATACAACACCGCTACCACCCGACAAAATACTGTTCATTGAAATTTCAACTTTTGCGCGTTCTCTTTAGACACACTTGTCAAAACAAATCAACAGCGAGCTGTAAGCAAGCTACTAATTTGAATTAACAATGTAAAGTGCGTCTACAGACGATGCTCAAAAGTTCACATTTCAATGATTTCAGAATTTAGCTGGGTAGGAGCGGTGTTGTATAAATGAGTTACGACACTAAGTTTTACGCAATGGGACGCTAAGAAAAAGAAATAATGCAAATATTTATAGATGCTATGATAAAAATTAGACAATGTGCCGTAAAGATACACGATACAAATAATATCTTTATATTACAAGTCAACATTTTATTTATTTATCAATGACTTTTGTATATCATAGGATCATAAGATCTGTGTTTAAAATTTATTTAAAGCGAGAATAGCGCACATTCTCATCTCAAGTCAAGCGAGAAACACGCACATTTCATTTCAAAGCGCTGAAGTCCATTCCCTCGCGCAATTTTCATCCAAAAAACTTTAGCGCATTATCAAATCCCTTGTATATAAGTATTACTATAAAAATACTAGTCCAGTATGTGGGATGGGCGTGCTTAATTTCTAACTAAAAAAAATATAAAAATGTATGTAAATGATCAAATAATTTTCTAAATATTTTATTTAATATTTACTTTCGTGGCTCTCGCGGCTTCTTTGCAGATTAGCTACTTACGTACCAATTAATTATTTTATTTAATACTAGCAGACCCGGCAAACTGCGTTCCGCCTAACCGTCAATGTACAAAGACTAAAAATCCTGGAACTCGATCGCAGCGCCACCTAACGAGCCCAATTGCGAATCTAAACCATTCTCGAATCCACATGAACACACACAAAAAATATCAACAAAATCCGTCCAGCCATTTAGGAGAAGTTCAGTGACATACACACGTACAGTTTAGAATTATAAAGAAAATAGTTTCAAAAATAAAGAAAATTATTAATGTAAGTATTGAAATTACTGTGTGTATGTTCATTTAATTGTGGCTTTAGAGGGGGTCATTAGAATTGTTTAGCTTGTAAGGGGGGTCGCCTATTCAAAAAGAATGAAATAACACTGTTTAAGATTAAGCTATTCCATAACAAAAAAACCCACAATTTGTTTTTTCTAATTTTCCATCCCTACCTGACATCTCTTATTTTCCCGTGAAAACTAACCGGGGGATCACCAGAATGGGCACCAACACTTTCCTGGGAAATCCATAACATCAACTGCGATTGCCATCTTACCCATCAAGAATGACGATTGTGGGAACAAGCCCCTAGCAAATAATGTTGGGTGATCGTCAATTTGAAACGGAGTATAATTAACTGTTTACGTAACGTAATGTAAGGTAACGCATCTTTTAATATTGAAGGGTAACTATATTGACAAGTATGATGACGGCTCTAAGTATACTAGAAAAATGATAAAATTCACAGCATATCTTAAATAAATTGTTCAATATAATTTGTAACGTTTTAACTAAATATATATTCAACAGATGCATATTCTGTGATACAAAGTATAAGCAAAAATATCAGATAAATCTTGTTTTAGCAGCTAAATCCTGTTTCAAGTTACAGGCAAAAAATAAAATAAACACACACTCGCATCACAAACAACTACTTACACTATCAGTTTTTGCAAAAATTTTAATTTTAATACATTAAAAAAAATTATATTTCTTCCACTAAGTTTTAATTTTTGTTTAAAAATATTTACAAAATTTCTCGTCTATCCATCCGTGGACCTTGCCGTCTTGTTACACTCTCGATAATATTAAAAATGAATGTGGCTTACAACATACGAAAGGTGAATCCACAATGTCCCCTACTCAAGTAAAGTAAGTAAAAAAAAATCTAAGAAATAAACACTAAAATATAACAACACCCAATCTACTAATTTTCCACCTTATATAAATGTTGAAGTTAAAGTTCAAAATTAGTAATTAAAACTACAAGACAGTAGGCCACATCCCCTTTTAATATCGCCAGGACATCGGGAATCTTTCGTATAACAATTAAAATTCGTTTAGTACAAAAATCTCACCAAAGAAACTGCACACAATAGTGCGCATACATCACTTTCGTTTGATCACATTATACACACATCATCATCATCATCATCATCACCATAAATAAAATCAATTTCCTTTATAAGATTTTTTACTACATGAATTACAATAATTTACAACTAAATTATATATATAATATATATAAAAAATCTTACAATTACGCGCATCATTGTCAAAATCTTAAGTGCGTAAATGTGCGAGCCAAATTTTTATACGTTCACGAGTTACGACACTAAAAATACCTTAACATAGTTAGTAAATAAAAATTCTAGCTCGTAAATTTACAATAATTACGCGATAAATCACAATTTGATTAATTATTAACATCCTAATTACAATTTGACTAATCACGATTCCCTGTCCTGACTTGGCCTTATGTTATATTAAAACAAAAACAAACACAATATCATTACATATATCCTAACACGAAGCGCATTCGGAAGATACCATTATGCATCATGATAGAGAGACTCGTAGTTTTGTACATTTCGCTAATTTATTTGGACAACAATGTTTTAACATCAATAACGATAATGATCGCTACAATAGGTCATCGGTTGTATATACACGGTATAAAATATTCACTGAAAATTGATAAGTCTTCTGTCAAAACAAATTATTCCCATTTTTATTTCCGTGAATATAAATGAGCGAATAAAATAAAATTGTAAGTAATGGCGAATGGCGACGGAGTAAAAATACAAATAAAGAGTGACAAACCTTTTCTTCGCTCAAATGGTCGGGTGATTCAAGGACTAGGTTATACCCAGTTTATTATAAAATAGTCGATGTGTCAGATTACTGGGCAACATATTAATTACTCGTCAGTCACATTTCTATAGCGTATATTCCGTTTATTAATTTATTTAAATAAAACTACGGCAGCGAGAAGTTTATATTTCATTCTTTTAAAATTCGCGAGATAAAGCTTAAGCCACTGTTAAATCACGTACGCATATTCACCAAACAAATTTTCACTTCGAAGTGTGTATACATATGCTATTTTTCTCGCAAACTCTTCTTCACACAAAAAAAAAGTCAAAATTTTAAAACCCTCCCGCAAAATTTACACTTCAAAATAGAGGAGGTGATGTCAAATGATAGAACCTTACCATGCTTATTATATATGTATATAAACTTTATTTTTTAGCGTGAGGTGTTATAAAAATGATTGTCATAAAAACCAATAGAGGTATAATCAGAAAAATAGGCAAGTAACATAATACCGACTGAATCATCAACCCATCGACCAAACGAAGGGGGTTAGAACATTATTTTACACTTATTTTGTAAGGTATAATTATTAGAGATGAAACGGATATCCGGTAACTATCCGGTATCCGGCCTATCCGGCCATGTTTTCACTATCCGGCCGGATACCAGATAGTTATTCGGTATAGATATATAGAATAGTATCGGCCGGATACCGGAATTACTATCCGGCATCCGGCCGGATTTCGGATAGTAAAATTTAAAAAAAAACTCATGGTACAAAAGGCAAATAATACCACACCCCGAGAAATTTGAACCTGACTCAATAAACATACAGCGTACTTGTTATCGTCACTGTTTAAATGAAAATATTGTCAAATTGGCGATCGTTTTTTAGATGATGACATTTCTTTTCAATTCAAACATAAAAGCACAACGACACGCATAAACAAAAACAAACTGACGCGCGCGAACACTCGAACGCCCCCGAGTCGTCGCGATCTCCGCTCACGTGCGATAACACCCGAATGCGCACGAATATTTCCGAAAGGGCCGAATATCCGGCGCTCCGGCCTCGCAACTTGCCGAATATTCGGTATCCGGTATCCGGCCAAACCACTATCAGTTTCATCTCTAATAATTGTTATTTGTGAATATTTTACATTGTATATAGTACCGACATAAAATTAACTATTGTGGTGATGGAAACCATAACGGAACATAGTAAGTCAACATCCTTCGCCAAACCCATATCCAAAAGCGGAACGTATTTGGTGGAGATATAAAACTTACAATATATTTAAAACGCTATTTTCTCAAAAGTCCGATTTTAAAAAAGAAATCAATGCTTTGTTTATTATAGCACAGCTTTTGAAACCTAATTGTTTTGATCTGTAAAGGACATTTAGCGCGTTAAATACCATTTTCTGAGAGACCCCAACCCATGCCTTACGTTAGGACCAACCCTATTATATCATACCAACAATAGAACAGGACAGCAATATTGGATATTCCAACTGTCGTGACATCACCACACCCTAGTGGAAAGTGGTAAAGTAACGTTGTATGATGAAGAATAAAAGTTCATTCGCATTTGTTATGAAGACAGTCAAATTAGAATAGGACAAATTCACCTATGTTTAGACGAGCTAGTAACACACCCGATGGTAAGTAGTAAACTAACATTCATGGACCAACAATATAATAAATGGCAATAAAAAGGTCACATTCAAATACCAACATATCATAAGAATAGTGTATTCTTATGTCCTATTTTACCAATAACTCCAACACCTAATGCAAAAATTAAATTAAAATCAATGTGTGTGTCATTTATGCAATATTAAGCGTTACCTAAAATTTAAGAGCTGTCGGTGAAGAGCGCAATTAAATTTCTTTTAAAGAAGATAAGTCATGGTTATTTTTTTATAATTAATGTTTCTGTTAAACGATAAATACGTTCTTTGTTGGCATTTCTGGATTTTCCATCAACACAATATATTTTTTAATGTTTACAATATGGAGGGTAGATGTAAGGAGATCCATCTTATATGAGATAATAGTTGAAAACTGTCCAGCTAAAAGAAAGAGGTAAAAATTTCTTCATAATAGCGCCCACATAGCCGGAGTGTTAGAAACGAATTTAGCAGTTATAGACGCAGAGCCGCCGAGTTCGAAAGTTTAATATTTTTGGTCATTATGTAGTAAATAAAGTGGCATTGTAAAGGGTTTTTCAACAAGAACTTTGTTTTCCGATCGCATAATTTCACGAAAATCAGCTGTTATGTGGCCATCCAAATCGTGTGATTTAACACCACTGGATTAACTTTTGTGGGGCTATGTTAAGGACAGAGTCTATACGGAGCCAATCGAATCGATTGCAGCCTTAAAACTCAAAATCCGTGATGTAATTAACGAAATAGACCCGCCATTTTGCCAAAAATTTATTAAAAACTTTGATGAAAGAATCGACATCTGTCAGCGTGGTCGTTGTGGACATTTGCCAGATATCATTTTTCATTCACAATTGCCGAACTTTTCTCTTCGTAATACAATAAAAATTTGAATCATCTTCATCTAAATTTCTTGTTTTATTTTGTTTTAGAAAACAAAGTTCTTGTTGAAAAACCCGTTACTAAATCTCAACTATTGACGTAATCTAAAATAATTTAATAAACATTAATTTTGAAAGTAGCGTAAAGCGGAAGATTGCCTTTTCTTATTTTTTATCCTACTCTAATAACTTTCAGCGTTTTCTTCAAACATTTTTTCCATATGCGATAGTAGCGCCACCATTATAGTATCTTTTGACGGACACTTTTTGCTACACAGAGATTGTTCTCCTGTACTTCTATACTCCATAATTTAAGAGTTACTAGAACACCGATTAAACATCACCACGCATCCACAACTAATAAATTTAAAACCTCAACTGTATATATTTGAACAACATTTATTATCTGATTATTTGAGGAAACATTTGATAATTTAAAAAACATTAATTAACATCCAACTACGAATTTGTAAATTCAATAAAATATTTCATTTTATTTTTACAGTAAAATTGTCACATATGTTTACAAGTTTATACTATATGTTCGTGTAAAATTAACATCAAGTGTTAATTGATCGTCTCTCTATCATTTTAATTATATTATTATTAGTCATGTAATATCCGTGTAATGGATCTATCAATATTCTGTACACTAAGCCCATACCGTCCCATGGCTTTTAAGTCAGCATGAATTTTGAATGATTTTTACTAAACTGTTAGTTAATGTTGTAATGCTTTTTAGATAATATTTTTTGTATAATAGGGAAGTTGAATACTAAAATATTTATTTAAAGTACAGTCGCCTGTCGATAATTTGACAAGCAAGGCGCAGAGTAAAACTTCAAATTAGCCAGAGCTCAAAATAGAGTGTTTAAATAATAAAAAGTGAGCGAGGAATAGACCACTATGTCGTGTGACAATCGTTTTTGACTAATAAACATGTTAGCTAACCTAGAATGTCTAATGCTAAATCTCAGTAGATTAGATAATTGGGTAGTGTCATCGCTTAATACGATTTTAAGTGAAAAATTAGAGTATTAGATCTGAACTATGTGTAAACGTTGTCCGATAGATGGCGCACGTCTTCCATAAAAGACAACAAAATACTAGTGATAATTTCATTGTTCATTGTGAGCGCACACTGGTCTAGTTGATAGGATGATTGGAATGGACGTGTGCGGATTCGTTGCCCACGTATGACAGTTTTCGCTCATAAACAACTTTTTGATCATAATTCTTGATTTCATATTTTAAGGATTCGTATAATTGCATATTTACAAGTGTGTATTTTGAAAAGAAATCCGTAATTTTATGTTGAGCGAGAGAATTCCCGGATACAATTAATATTGGTTTAATTCAATTTCTCGAGTTTTCAAACAACCGAGTAAATTTTCAAGTTACAGAGAGATTAAAGTTATATCGAGAGTCGAATGTCAAATTATCGAGAGTCAACTGTAGATACAAAATTAAGAAAATTATATAATAACGATTGAAAAAATGAATAGCACAGATAGTGTTGTCATTAAGATGCGGACCTACAGTACAAGTATTGTGGGGTCGATTGTTGCGTAAAACAATAATTTGTGCAAAACACAAATTATCATTCTGAATCTGGGTGTAATTAGGTTCAATTCGTCAATGGAGGTTTGTACGCGTATATAAATTATTTATTTATTTAATACACGATATTTTCATTAAAAATGTTGCAAGCTTCAAAAAATTATCTATTGACGCATATCCTTTCTCAAGAAATGATTGTGTGAGGTAGGCGCAGATCGGTAAGGAGATTGCAAAGTATGTCCTCAACTTCGATTATAAGTTTCTCTTTCATATTATTAAACTTAAAAGCTTGGAACTAGTTTAATATAAAAGTAAATGCTATTATGTTTCCTCAAGAAAATATAGTTTTTTTAGTTTAATAAAAAATCATCAACATTATTTTTACTCAGAGATATTACCAAATCTGGTATATTTTGGTATAATGTATTCGTCCCATTGCAGTTTTTATTAAACCTTTTTAGCCAAATACAATGGATGAAATCTACTAGCAGAGTTGGTAACTCTTGTTAAATTTAACAAACACTTAACTTTTAGATTTATTTTTTCATAAAAATCATGATTCATGGCGATTAATATAAAATTGACGACTAATTTCAAAATATGTAATTTCTAATGGCGCGGTATGATTCCCCTAATTTGTTTGAGTAATCTATTAAATAGTTTCCGTTGCACTGACCACACCTATCAAACTATATCAGCTTCCGATATGGAGTGAATACGATATGTTATAGCCATTTATTTTATCATTGTTATCAAATGGTATCATTGCAAGAGAAGGTTGTATATATTAAGCCAACATTTCAGGTATAATAATAAGTCATCAGTTGCGATGGGGGCACGTGCCTAACAGTGGGAACGTATTTCTCCGTATATATTTAAATAATTGAATTTGATACATAGTTACGGATTTATTCTACGATAGATAAAGAATGCTATTTCATCCCACTGCTGGGCCCGAGTCTCCTACACAATAAGAGGGCAATTGACCTAATATAGCGCTGATAAAACGTAATTTTATATCGAGCTTTCCTTCTCTTACATAGTTAGTAATCTTTTACAACACTCTCGAGCAAAATGGTGGATAGGGCATGGTATATTATATTCTTACTGTCATCATACGGAATATTATTTACCCGTAACTTATTGTCAATTAAATAAAAGGTCGAATATATAATAAAAAATGGCCGTAAGTGATTGATCAAAAGAAATGTGTTTTCCGTATAAGTTATTAAGCAGTTACATGGTCAAACCATGAGACATTATGGGCTATGAAGGTATTCATAAAAGCATCTATTGATCACAGAAGTCTGTCGTATTTATTTAACAAGTTCGGTTTTATTTGATTTTACAACTCGGGTTTTCCTATTTCATTTAATTTTAAACTTTATCCTCGTGTTGACAGAAAATACTCATTAGAATTTTCGATAGATCCTTAAATATCATAAATACTTATACCCCCAACAATTAAACTTGAAAGTGGATAGGTAAATTAAGAAAAATAAATTAAATGATTTCAGTTGCATATGAGTAAATTTAATATAGAAAAAAAATAATAATACAATTGTCTTATTTATAAATTTAGATATTTTACTAGTTCTCGGGGATCACAAAAAATTTACGATATTAAATTTTATTAAGCATATAAAATAAAACATTATGTATAACAAAATAAAAATTTAGTGAATTATACAAAAATATACTCAACGGGGGTCACACTTGCAAGTTTATTCGATGGGGGGTGAGGGGTAATGCGTTTACGGAATATTTGCAAATAAATATTGACCTTAAACTCTATATCGGACAACTCTGTGACGTGTGAGAGTTCTATGCGTACTACTTATACACGTGTACGGTCTGGGGGTGATGATATATGGTGACAGTCACTAGTGTCGTGAACGTGCGCACGCGCCGCACACGTAGTCGTCGTCGGGACGGAGCGCTGCACGTGATAGCCCCACGCAATGCATGTGAAACCACTGATCGCAACCACCATCACACTGCACCCAGTCCACCTTGCCTGCAGACATAAATAAATAATATTAAGGCCAGAGAATCAAACCTCCTCCCCCGTATTCCATTCTTTCTAAGCGTACACCTTTTTATATAGCTTATGGTGGTTCTCGATAGTAGTATATTTCAGATCCTGCACTTACGTGTGAGAATAAGAGTGTGTAATCATCATCATTCTCCTACTCTTATGCCAATTACTTGGGGTCGATACAGTATGTACTCTTATTTCATAAGTACATATTGTAAAAGTTACCGGCAATAGTTTTATGACCGGCCGCCTGCCAGACGTCAACCCTTCTTGGGAATGTAATTGTTGACCAATCGGCGGCATCAGATGGAGTCGGTCCATGTCGTTGTAAGGCTCGTAGTCGTCTTTTACGACATCCACGAGCAAAGTAAGGGTATTCTTAGCCGCTACCACACAGCTAAGAGTGAGAGTGGGAGTGTGTAAATGATTACTGAAAACGTACAATTGAAGACATACAACACCATTGAACCATAACATTTTCAGATGAAATGGATGAACCCTGCTGCGATGGCGAGTGGCAGTAACTTGGCTGCACCATTCTAGCTCTACCCTCAACTTCACGTGCTATTTTGGGCGTCGATACTCAATGACTTATTTTTCTATCACTCGATCACAGTATTTGTTTCAATGAAACAACCTTTTTTGTATTTTTTTATTGCTTATGGTGACAAACGAGCAAGCAGCACACCTGATGGTAAGTGTCACTGTTGCGCATGGAGCTTTGCTATACCAATGACACAGCCGCTGGCTACCATTACAATCCCCAAAACCAGCCAGTTGGGCTTCCGGCTCTCTCGCTCACCGAACGAAGCGCAATAGCACATTGCCATTACTCAGACGTCGCTCTTCTGCGAGAGTGTGGTACTACCCCGGACGGACCGGCCCGCGACTGTAGACAGAGAACTGTCAACAACGTGGTCCTACCAGTGTTTGTATCTCTTAAAATATTTTATGATGATAAAGATAATTTTTGTTTGGCTTACCGGTGGGCCTTAAGCAATCCTCCGCTGCACAATCCTCTTCGTCCTCCGCTGAGGACGCAGACGAAGTACTCCTACTTCTGCGTGAGGGACCAGCAGCAGCTGACGCACCACTCGCTGCTGACCGTTGAGTCGCTGGAACAAAATAAATTTATTATAAAATTTCTTATAACAGAAATGTAACTCGAGGATAAATTTTACAGCAAACTCTTTGTTTTTTAAGACAACGGCTGCAATAAAACCTTGGTCGTGGTGGACTTCAAGAGTCTTTAAGAACAATTAGCGGACACAAACAACGCCTAGATCATCATTTGTGGTTTTTTTGTCCTGTGTGAAAATCAAACTCAAGAGCGGTCAATGATTAAATTATTACACCATCTGTGCATTTCACCAATCTAAAAATTTTGACTTGTTTGTATACTAGTCCATCCATCCATCAGCCCGTAAACGTCCACTGTTGGACATAGGCCTCCCCACGAGAATGCCATCTATAACGGTTCTGTGCCACCTGCATCCAACGGTTTCCTGCGACCTTGATGAGGTCATCAGTCCACCGAGTGGGGGGTCGTCCTACGCTGCGTCGTCCGATTCGTGGTCGCCACTCGAGAACCTTTTTTCCCCAACGGTTGTCGGTTCGTCGAGCGATGTGGCCTGCCCATTGCCACTACAACGTGCTAATTCTTCGGGCTATGTCGGTTACACCCGTTCTTCTACGGATTTCCGTATTTCGGATTTTATCGCGTAGAGGAATACCGAGCATAGCCCTCTCCATAGCACGCTGAGCGACTTTGAGCCTTTTTATGAGGCCGACATTTAGAGACCACTATACTAGTGCATGATGGAAATTCAACAAATTTTGTGTGATACCTTTCTGGTTTCTTTTATGGACGAATATTTTGACGCTACTTTGTGACGTTTGATTGGAGTATCAAGTCCGGGCTACATCATCGTCGATGATGAATTTGTCATTAGAAACATTAGAATACATCCAGACTGTAATGTGTAGGTAAATGTTGCCCAATTACTTGTCATAAAATATAACTTACCAATTTACCATTATTAAAAACCTGATTACGAGCGAAAATATTTTTTATAAATAATAGATATGCATGTTAAATGCTAAATTTCATTAATTTGAATTACCATTATTAAATTAAAAAATTTCCAATAAAAATGTTTTCTTTTTTATTGACGCTTCCACATCTTCTGATATTGTTATTTCATACATCTTGC
Source organism: Lymantria monacha (assembly GCA_905163515.2). Classification (NCBI taxonomy): domain Eukaryota; kingdom Metazoa; phylum Arthropoda; class Insecta; order Lepidoptera; family Erebidae; genus Lymantria; species Lymantria monacha. The sequence continues at coordinate 1,927,401 of LR991107.1, read as the reverse complement.
ATCCGATTCTGTTTCCGGTATAATACTTCCTTTGCATCATTAAAATATACCCTACATAGGTATATTAAAAATTCTAATGCAACAAAGAAATGTACTACGCATATAAGTGATTCATACATACAAACATGCATACATATCATCACGCCATATCCCTTGCAGGGTAGGCAGAGAGAAGAGAGTGCCAGAGAACGCTATCCTTGCATACTTCACTCGCTTCCTCAACATTCATAATTCTCTTCATACACGCTCGCCGGTTTCGGAGACTCTTGACTTCAGTACGTGACCAATCTGGTCTAGGTAAGTGAGTCTCGGTCTCCCCCGGTACCTACATCCTTCCACTTTCGCAAGTGATTCATATTTATAAAATCTATGCCTAAAGCTTTATTTATAGCCTGACGCTTTTGTTTCCGAAAGGGTAAGCATAGATGACTTCCACATTTCACCACGTAGTTGTAAATCGAAGGATGAAAAAAGAAAAATAAAGCTTTTTAGCCCGAATAGGATTCAAATCTGTTACCTAACCATCTACTGTCGAATAGTTAGGCTACCGGACCAACGAGAATTATATTTTTAAACACATACTTATTAACTTAGCTTCATGATTTAAGATTAAATATATCTGTATGATCTGATGATCATTCTCCTACTCTTATCCCAACTACTGGGGTCGATACAATATGTACTCTTCTTTCATAGTACATATTGTAAAAGTTATAGACAATAGCTTTATCACCAGCCGCCTGCCAGACGTCAGCCCTCCTTGGAAATGTAATTGTTAACCAAACAACATCAGATGGAGTTGGCCCAGGTCGTTATAAAGCTCTTAGTCGTCTTTTACGACATTCACGAACAAAGTAAGGGTTGGTAGTATTCGTAGTGGCTACCACACAGCAATGAATATATTTATATGAATTTGAGTTTTTTTTAGACCTCGCATTAAGCGACAACTCGAATAAAAATTTGACCCACTAGTTGCTCGTACAAAAAAATGTTCAACGCGGGCGTCAAACTTATGAGTCGGTAGAGAATGATTTGCGCGGTCTATACGGTGCACTCCCATTTGTAAACTTGTTTATAATGTCTTTATGTGTCTGAACGTATTTTTTGGGTTTGCACTTCCAAAAGTTATAATTAATACCGCACTTACTAAGTCTAGCTTGTCGTGGATGCTTGCCGCGGGTTGCTGCCGCTAGGCCACGTTTCCGTCTTTCCTGACGCGCCATGTAGTGCTTGCGCATCATCAGTCCGGGACCTGATGAAGATCCTGACGCTACACCCTGAAATGGAATAAATATGTAAATAGAACTTCATAGTTAATTATATCTCTATGAGCTATAGACTTCGTGAATCTAAGGTTTAGAAATATTTTGAGCATTCTTTTGAGTTGAATTAAAAAGTTATTATATTCTATTAAGTAAAATATATATACCTGTTTCCTATTGAGATAATTTGTTGTTGTATTTGACGTCGTATTTCGTTTTAATGTTGGTTTGGCTGTTGGTACTGCACCTGTACAAGAGAGTCCAATTAAAATGTAATGTTACTTAGTTTTTTTTATTATTTGGATGTAGATTTTATTATCATAAAATTATGAAAGGGAGAAGAGTCATACCACCATATCATCACGCCATATCCCTTGCAGGGTAGGCAGAGAGAACAGAGTGCCAGAGAACTCTATCCTTGCATACTTCACTCGCTTCCTCAACATTCATAATTCTCTTCATACACGTTCGCCGGTTTCGGAGACTCTTGACGCCACCTTCCTTCAGTACATGACCGATCTGCTCTAGGAAGGTTAGTCTCGGTCTCCCCCGGTACCAACATCCTTCCACTTTCGCATTGTATATCTTCTTAACCAGACGGTCGTTCGGCATTCTTTCCACATGTCCGAACCATCGGAGCATTCCGAAGAGAATTTCATTTCTTTCATTCAGAAGAGTCAATTTCTGATTCTTCTAAAGTTCAGAAGACAAAGAGCTTAAGAGACGACATACATTTAATACACGATATAACAGTTGCAACTGTTTTTCTCTCTTACTTTACAAAATAATTACGAATCGGAGTGATCAATATAAACCTATAATAGTTATATGTATGTCACCTATATGATGTCGCGTGCGCGTCCGTTTCAATTGATGTGCGTGTCTGGGGGCACGCGTGTGTCGCTTGCGGCGGCCCGCGTCGTGCGTGCGCGCGCTGCGCCGACCCTCGGCCGCACGCGCCGCACACACGGCACTCCACACCTGAGCCTGCTCCTCCAAACGTACTTCCAACAAGTCACCTTCCACCATTAACTCTTCCAACTTGTGTAGTAAGCCTGGCGCGAGTCGGGTGCTCGGTGACCTCGGTGTTGCACTGTAGGCGTGCTCCACACTTGCTGATGATCTGTAAACAACATCTTTATTTAGAATATGTACGGTTCGGCAATAAATCCAGTGACACAATCTTTCAACTGTTAATATATAGTTTAAAATTGTAAATAGAGAGATATTTATTCTATATTGACAAACCGATCATAATTTAGCTCAAAACATTTCAGCTAGCTTCATGTAAATATATGCATATATATCAGCCTGATTTGAAGTAACAAGATTCTAATAGTAAAATTATACTGTCAAGTAATACAAAATGTATGAAAAAGACACCCAAACTATTTTTATTTTTCAATTATAAAATATAACTTTTTTAAAAAACAAATAACTATAAAATTATTTTAATGCATTTAAAAACATCTCAGAAAATGGAATACCTTGGATTTTGTGACATGCTGTGATCGTGTACTCTGCCAGTAGCCTTTTTTAATTCAGCATTTAATTTATCTGCTTTTTCTCTGTTTGCCTGAAATTAAAATAAAATTTAAATATGCTTTATCTACAGCTATATTATCTTACATTAATTAAATCGTTAAGTCTTTTAAAACATTATTCCAATCAGTCTATAGATTCATTATATCAATACTCTAAATAATATTTATTGAAATAATCACTTTCCATGTAGTGACGGAGAAAGAGTACAATTCATCTCTAAGATATTAGAGAACATGCCAAAATTATGTGACCTGTTCCGAGGGGAGATGGTTGGGTCTTTAAAAAATACCACACTTGGTCTTAAGGGCGGGGGAGGATGTTAGGTTTCGTCGCATAATCAAGACAAATTCATTTATCCTGTTTAACTTGTTTTGAAAAATATATTTCGAACCATATTATTCATTTACTACGTGAAAACTAAAGGGGCGGCGTAGGGAAGATAGGTCTTGGCGTATACTAGGGATGATTGAGAGGCGGATGATGGGGTAAGCAGTAAAAACATTAGTCGTATGGGTACGTTCCTTTACCCGTGGATGATGACTCAGTAATATAACGTGAATTACTATTTATTCATATCATTAGATATAAGCCAGCGACCGAGCGCCTATAACTAACCTTGTTTCTTGATGAAAGTTATTTTATAACCTTTTTATCACAACTTGCAAATCACACAAACGAACCGTTTTATTATTTATAATATTAGTAAGAATATACCTGATGTGTGTCAGCGTGTTCGTGTAGCGGCAAAGCTGCTAATGCGGGCGAGGCAAGAAGCGCTCGCGCCGCGTCCTGCCACGCCATGGCACGCTCGGTCACGCACTGCAGCGCTTCACCCTCCGCTAATCTCACTTGAAGTTTCTGCAGCCACACCTGAAGACCATACGGATCATAATATGTACGACGTGAGTGAGTTACTTACGTAGTACAAATAGTTATCACAACCTCAATATTTCATTTGCATATCAAATGACATATATTGATTGTGATGTCATCTGGTTTTTAGTCCTACACAATATAGATGTACTTTTTTTAAAAAGACATTTAATTTTTTAACAATAACCTATACCAAGGAATTAACCTTCGTATTGTGAATGACCCCCTACCTTGCCCGTGGGTATCGTAAAAGACGATTAAGGGATATAATACGCATATGGCATCTGTGCAAGAGAAGAAAAACTCGAAATAAAACCCTATACCAATAAGTCCGACCAGAGCGGTATAGTAGGTCAATTTCCTTTCCATTGCGAGGGAGGCCCGAGCCCAACAGTGGGACATGTGTGATCCGAGATGATGATAATGATGATAATGAATGACTTTACAGACACATAGATAAATTAACAAAAAAAAATATGCAAGACCAGCAATTTGTTAATTGCACTGAATAGTTATGCATGAACATCGAACCCATGGTGCTTGGCATGGTAAGACGTTATCTTAAACACTACTACATCTATTCAGTATTATGAACTAAAACTAGATTTTTACAAGAATTATTAATGTTGAAGTACAATGCGAAAGGGAATGCTCCGATGGTTCGGACATGTGGAAAGAATGCCGAACGAACGCCTGGTTAAGAAGATATACAATGCGAAAGTGGAAGGATGTAGGTACCGAGGGAGACCGAGACTAACCTACCTAGACCAGATCGGTCATGTGCTGAAGGAAGGTGGAGTCAAGAGTCTCCGAAACCGGCGAGCGTGTATGAAGAGAATTATGAATGTTGAGGAAGCGAGTGAAGTATGCAGAGATAGAGTTCTCTGGCACTCTGTTCTCTCTGCCTACCCTGCAAGGGATATGGCGTGATGATATGTATGTATGTATGTATTAATGTTGTAGTTTCAATTTATATAAGATAACTTTAATGTGATCAGTAAGAAGTCATCATCATTCTCCTATTCTTATCCCAATTACTCGGGGTCGATACAATATGTACTCTTCTTTCATAGTACATATTGTAGAAGTTATTGGCAATAGTTATATGACCGGCCGCCTGCCAGACGGCAACTCTCCTTGGTAATGTAATTGTTAACCGAACGGCATCAGATGGAGTTGGTCCAGGTCGTTATAAGGCTCTTAATTGACTTTTACGACACCCACGAGCAAAGTAAGGGTTGGTAGTATTCGTAGCTGCTACCACACAGCCTATGATCAGTAAGAAGTATAACCAAAGATTCAAACTTGACTCACCAGTAACGCTAAGATCCGATCAAGTCTTGGCCTTTTACTCCTCATGCAGTCTGGGCACAAGAATTTTGGTTCTGTATTGGGGAACGGTACAAACACACGCTCCGGTGAATCCTCGCGTTCTTCCTTAGCTGCTGCTATACAGGAAGCTGAAGACCATGTAAAATATTGTATTAAGCAGTCTTTGTAGTACAGCTATATATGTCACCACATAGCATTATATTTAAATAAACAAAGAACTCTCAATGAATACTAAATGCTATCAATTAGTTTACTATTCAATGTCAACAATAATTCAAACACGTACCATGAAACCAGTCCTTGCACAATTCACATTGAGTCATCACGCCGTACTGTCTCTTTAGGCACACGCAGAACGTGACCCCGGCTGAGACCGGCGCGCGGACCTCTTTGCGCAAGTTACGGGCTCTGCAACACATTAAATTCATTTAAATTAAGAATAAAAAAGCGGTTTATAGTAAAAATATCTTGAAAATTTGACTATCAAAGTATAAACTCCACCCTAATGGCGAGTGGTAAAACAGAGTGTGAATTTTGTTTTATATTTTACATCCTTCAACATATTTAACGGGGACATCAGTCATGATTTCTTCACGGACAAAGTCGTCAGCAAATGCTAGTAATATAACATAAACAACATCATCATTCTCCAGCTCTTATCCCAATTACTTGTGATCGACGCAATATGTACTCGATATTGCGAAAGTTTTAGGTAATCAGGCTGCCTGCCTGACATTAAACTTCCTTGGGAATGTAATTCTTGACCAAACGGCATCAGTTGGAATTGGCCGAGGTCGATATAAAACTCATAGTTGTCTTTTACGACATTCACGAGTAAAGTAAAGGTTATTAGTAATCGTAGCCACTATCACACAGTATCTAAAAACTAACTAATATAATATGCAGAAAGGAATAAAATCAGCCGAATGATGCTATACCTGAGCTCCTTGATAGCTTGTAGCTCACGTTGTTCAGCGTGCTTAAAAGCAGCAACGATATCAGTGGGGGTGGAATCCTCGCTGAAATTGCGGAGGAAACCTCCCGCATCCCCTGTGGTGGCGTCTCCGCCCCGTGCCCTTCGCCTCGCGCCCGCTCCCGTGCCAACTTCTGTTCGGGGTGATAACGCCTCCAGGAAAGAGTATGGCCAGTTCTGTGTAAATTTTAATATTGTCATATATATTGTTTAAAATGTTAGAATTAACCAACTTAAAATGAAATGTAAGAATTCTCTTTATAGAAGTAAAATATATATGTAATCTTTATAGGAATACAAGGTGAGACAAATAAAAATATATTAGCCAGATGCTAATGCTGCCCTGGAGTGAACTTTAAGCCCTCTACGGTCACATAATTAAATAATGGTTTTTACAAAAGCAAACACTGCGTACAAATTAAAACATAACTTTTTACAGAAGCAAATACTGGTTACTGGTTGAAATATGGTGTTTACAAAAGCAATTGATACCAATTGCTACTAAAATATATTGATTCTAATCCATTCAGCGGTTTCAACATGATTGAATAAATAAAATCTTTTCATCTAAACTTTTGCATATATAATAACAGTAAGATTATTTTGGCACACAATTTTATTTATTTACAATTTTAGATATTTTGGAATATGAATGTACCAGAAACTATATACATACATACATACATATATATCATCACGCCATATCCCTTGCAGAGTAGGCAGAGAGAACAGAGTGCCAGAGAACTCTATCTCTGCATACTTCACTCGCTTCCTCAACATTCATAATTCTCTTCATACACGCTCGCCGGTTTCGGAGACTCTTGACTCCACCTTCCTTCAGTACATGACCGATCTGGTCTAGGTAGGTTAGTCTCGGTCTCCCTCGGTACCTACATCCTTCCACTTTCGCATTGTATATCTTCTTAACCAGACGTTCGTTTGGCATTCTTTCTTTATATACTTTGATCCTAATACCTTTTTAAGAAACATATCGGCAGCTCCCCTCTTCCAATTCCTGGCCGATTGTAACGCTTGCACTAGCTGATCCTTCTCGTACAGTGCCAGAGGTATCTGTGAACCTTTGCGCACAATATTCTCAACGCTGTGCATGTATGGGTACAGCTCTTTGGATTGCATTTCTTCGACCTGCCAACAATATGCGAATAGATTGTATACAAACAAATTATCTTGAATAATATGATGATAGTTGGTTATGGTGAATAAGAAAAATGCCTTTCTATAAAAAAAAATCCACTAATATAGTTTAGGGATTCTACTGAAGCATTGAGTTGCTAGATGAGTGGATAAAGTTTAACTATATAGTCGCTAAAATAAATTTATGGATTAGCTTTTGAGTGCTCTGGCGTAGCGGTTAAGAAACCGATATTCCGTGCCAGTGCAGTGGATTCGACGCCTATACAGGACAATATTTTGTGCGATCCAAAGTGTTGTTCTGAGTCTGAGTATAAATTTTCTGCGATAATTATACATATATCTGAAAAGTCCTCCGCAATACAAGGATTATTTTCTTAATGCAGAGTGGTGTCTTTAAAAAAAAAAGAAATAAAAATTAAAAAAAAACCTTGATAATTAACTCACTTAAACGGATGTGTGGGTTAACCTCTACAGTTATGGCCTCTAAAGTAAGATGTGTGAATTAATGAAATGAGTAAAGATTGCAGGAGTAGCTTGATAGTGTAGAGAGGTCTCATTGACTGGCTTTTCTTTAATTAAACTACAGTTAACTTATCAGGCCCAGTTTCTGTTATGGATGAGAGATTGTTACCTTAGCGAGCCAATCACGTGCATGCGTAACAGCTGTTTGTAATGCATGATAGGATGGCAGAGCGGCGTCGATATCGTCTCCTTCGGTCAGTAATGTCTCCAGCTCCGCAAGAGTCGTATATCCCCCGGCGCGTTCTGAACCATCTTCGTCGGGATTTGTTGTATTTGCGCTATTGTCTAGAAGTACTAGCCGCGCCCGACTTTCCCATTCCTCTACTTGCGCTGGAGAAATAATATTGCATTATTGTATGAATAGTTTACTGTGAATATATAATTTTAAATGTTATTGACGTGATAACATCTTATAAATCGAAGAACGCCTGACCTGGCTGTACGCACGAAAAAGTGTCACGTCCAGTCTGAGCGTGCAAGCGAGAGCGTGGTATAAGTAATAGAAAGTCATGATCGGCTAAGCGTTCTTGCATTTCAAGAATTTGACGGGTAAACGTCAACTGTATATAAAGTCAAGTGAAAAGTTAATGTGGTAAGATTGTTAATTTGTTCAATTCATAAAAGTATGCAATTTTTCATCAATGTTTTCTTATGACGTTTGAAAACCGACTTTATACACAACCATCTGTTTTTTTCTAGATTATTATACTTAAAGTCTTAAGGACGTTGTCAGTTTCAAATTAATCATCAATCTAACAAAATTACGTCAATATACAAAGATTGTGTTATAGAACATATATAATATAATTTACCTTTTAGTTTATACAGATTGGATCGTTCCAGTTCAACTTTATGATGCGGCACGACACTGGCAGCGTCCTGTAACAGCCTGTCTATGACCTCAGGGGTGAGGGTTGTGCAGTCCTCTTTGTAACAGCGCACTTCTTCTAAGAATTTAACTTGTTGCAGACGAGCTTGTAACGGAGGCAGTTGGGGTAGTACTATGCACAGCCGAGACCCTAGCTCTACCGTCTGAAAAAATATATAATAATTATAACATTAGCAAATAGCGTATGCCGTGTCATAAATATGCCACCACCTCATCAAAACTGGTGAGTGTTGTATGAGACTAAAAGGCATAAGCAAATAATATTAATGCAAGAAAATAAAAAGTTAAAATAACACCTACACTGCTTTCATGGTCCCAACAGGTACCTGTTTGTTATGATATTATTAATTCTGGGGATAAGCTGTGGAGCTGCATTCCCATAGGGTATAAGTAAGTAGACTTAAAGAGTACATGGTAACTCGAAATAATAACCTGTACTAACACGTCTGACCAACGTGGTATAATAGGTCAATTTCCCTCCCATTATAGAGCAGACTTGAGCCCTGTCATAGATGATGATGGATAGTAATAACACATACATACATACATACATATCATCACGCCATATCCCTTGCAGGGTAGGCAGAGAGAACAGAGTGCCAGAGAACTCTATCTCTGCATACTTCACTCGCTTCCTCAACATTCATAATTCTCTTCATACACGCTCGCCGGTTTCGGAGACTCTTGAAGCCACCTTCCTTCAGTACATGACCGATCTGGTCTAGGTAGGTTAGTCTCGGTCTCCCTCGGTACCTACATTCTTCCACTTTCGCATTGTATATCTTCTTAACCAGACGTTCGTTCGGCATTCTTTCCACATGTCCGAACCATCGGAGCATTCCCTTTCGCATCTTTACACCAATACTCTCTTTCATACCTACTCGCTCTCTTACGTCGTCGTTACGAATGCGGTCGGTCAGCCTAACTCCACAGATTTGCCGCACAGATCGCATTTCGACCGCATTAATTTTACTTTCATACTCTTTTCTGCATACCCAACTCTCGCTTCCATACAGTAATGTTGGGACAAGCACTGCGTTATGTATTGCTACACGTGCCTTCTGGCTGAGGTGGTGACTGCCGAGAAGTTGCCCCAACGCTCCGTTCACTCTATTTCCCGCATTCACTCTTCGCTCTATATCAGTGGTGTACCTTCCATCTCGGCTAAATCCACATCCAAGATATACAAATTCATCCACTTGCTCTAGTACATCATTACCTATTGTTACTCTTACATCTGTTCTGGCTTCATCTCTTTCAAAGACCATTATTTTGGTTTTGGTCACTTTCACGCGTAGACCCCTTTTCTTACAATCTTCTGTCATTGTGTCGACTAGGGTCTGCAGGTCAGTCGCTGACTGTGCCAGCAGGACTGCATCATCTGCATAAAGCAGAGCAGTAACCACTGAGTCGCCCATCTGGACTCCCACATTCATATCGTTCAACCTTTGGAGACATTTATTCAGATATATGATAAACAGCCTGGCCGACAGAATGCACCCCTGCTTAACGCCGATATTGACGTCAAACCAAGGCGACAATCCGTCATCCAGCCACACACAGGCTCTACAGCCCATGTAACTGGACTGCACAGCCTGTAGTAATAATACAGTCTAGTAAAGATACCCCTGAAAGTAATATTTTGTATTGGACGCGCCTGTTTTTCTTCTTAGCTTGTAGTCCCCTTTCTTATATCACATATCTTGTAGGCAACTCTGAAACTATCATCCTGATACAAGACGCCGTAATTAATAATAATGAAATATAATGCAGCATTGACCTACAATAATAACGAATGATCAGTTTACCTCTTCAAGTTCCCTCACGTATGTGGCGTCAGTTTTCTCTAAGTCTTTGCTGAGTAGCTCCGTGGCACGGCTTTCGAATTCTGACGTTTGTCGTAAAACTTCCTTTACTGCAGAACCTGACGGCAAAGATGAATAAAGTTCAAAAGATATATTTAATAGATAGATTAGACTAAACGATGATCAAGAGATGAAAATCTCGTAGTAAAACCCTATTCCAGCCCGTCAGACAAACGTAGTAGAGTATGTTAATTTTCTTCTCTTTGAAGAGTAAGTGAAAAAAATAATGGTCACACAATTGATAATTTTGCTGCCTGCAGCCATAAATTCGCTGGATCGTTCGTGCTAGTAACGCACATGGTAGATGAGCTACAGGCCAAGGCTCAAACCTCCATATTTAAGTAGACAAAGTGGCTATGGCTCTGGTACTACGAAATCCCTTTTTTATCATATTCCACTACCCACTTGTTCATTTGTCACCAAAGACAAGAAAAAAATATCTATTCCCAAGAAGGAAAAGACAAAGTAATATGATCAATTTAATACCTTCAGGTAGCACGCAAGCGAGACCGTCGATCTCCTGAGCGAACAAAGTGAGCTCGTGTATAGTGAGTCGGTATTTTGGATCGTGATGGCGTGTACGGGTTCGCATCTTGTTCAAGTCCAACTGCTGTATGACCGAGGCGCACTTCTCAGCATCCTCTATCGCCGTCTCCAAAGCTCGCACTAGATCCGTTTTGTGCATCTAGAAAATAGACAATAAAGCATGATTTCTTTACCTTACCCTTTTACCCCGAGTAATTGGGATAAAAGTAGGAGAATGATGATGATGAGACACAGATATCGCCACGAATGACAAAATTACGTTTAGACGAAGATATCACCACAATCACCACAACCTCCACGCTAGGCATCGAAGTTTGCGATCATAGTTAATCACAAAAGGATAGTTAGTTAGTTTTAGAATAACGCGTTCAGGGTGTTGTTGGGGCTGCCCCGCTTCTGCAGCGCTTCGGGGATGTTCGCCGAGGCGCATGTAGATTGTTTTTACGGCACAATGCGCAAAAAGTGTACATCCTTGGTGCGTAGGGTGCGGGCCAGCTCAAATAGTATCCTGGACATGGTTGCTAGTCGGCTGGACTGCATATATATAAATCACTGCTGTGCGGTCTCTCACGGAGTGAGATAGCAGTGATTTGTATTAGCAGAAATTATTTTTATTTGCATGTATTTTTTTTTTTTTTTTTAATTTTTTCTTGATGTCTTTGTTTTTTATTATTATTTGTATTTACTATTTTTAATTATGAATATTTACTAACAATTTAGATTAAGTATTACTAACAATAATGAGTCTCTGTTACTTAAATAAAGGAGTATTATTATATTAATATTATATTATTATTATATATTAATATTAATATATATAATAGTTGCCTACTCCCCTGGTGCTGCCTTTGCCGGTTTATACAACTCCTAGGATAAGTAATGGATCGCTAAAATATAAAAACACGAATAAAAATATTGTTGACTTTACCTTGAGATCATGTGCGCGTTTTAAATGTGCCCTTAGTCCGTCCAAATCGCAAGTTTTTGGTGTGTCAGGGTCTAATGCGTTCTGTACAGCCTCGGCCCATTCGCGGAACTGTTCAGATTTCTTCTTTAACTTCTCCAACATTGCCGGTAACTCGTCTAACGTGTAACGATACCTATAAAACAATAAAATATAAATTACCCAGTTTATTGAAGAGAATCATCTCACCATCTCGGCTCATATATGTCCCATTGCTGGGCTCGAGCTTCCTCCACAACGGAAGGGAAATTGACATAACATAACCACGCTAGTGAAACAGGTTGACATAGGGTTTTATTTCGAGTTCTCTTCGTCACCCGTCACCACACGAGCGACAAACTATAATAAAGATACAACTTCTAAATCTTCTTCTAACAACATGCTGATGAAGCATTATACATGTGGTGACGGAGTAAGAATAATATGTTGATCACCTGTACCTTTCCTAAGGGTCATCACAAAAAACGACTGACTGACTGTAGTGGAGTACTACAAGGCAAAGTAGATCCTGTACTCGTCCATCTGACCAGTATGTTTATAGTAGATCAATTTCCCCCCAATGTGGCAGAGGCTCGAGCCAGACAGTGCGACGTATATAAGTTGAGGTGATGATAAATCCATTTCATTGACATGTTCAAAGCTGACATACCTAAGTTTATGTTGATGAGCTGGACAGTGGCACAGTTGTGTATAGTGACGTAAGCACGCCACGTGCGGCGTGCACGTGCACGTCACACACGACAGGAAGCACGTCGTTTTACACAACTGACACTGTCGCTCGTCGTCCGGCAACAACTCGAATGCTTCTCGTTCCGCCTCTGTTACACCCTGACGAAATACAAACAATACATTTTAGGGATATTGCAGGTATAAAATTACGGATTTGGATATTAGATATTATAATATTATACCGTTTCACATGTAAAATAATTTCTGATTATCCGACGGTTTCAGATAATTTTTAAGTAAGTGTAAAATGCTAATTCTAAGCTTAGTGATATTAATTTCTCAAAATAGTTTAGTGTTTATTGACCACAATATATCTGAATTTTACCATTCAAATAATATATTAAAGCGCCAGCAATTAATTATATTTTTTAATTTCAATTAGTAATAAGAACTTGCTGTGTGGTAGATAGAGGCTATAAATAGCCTTACTCTACTTGGATGTTGTAAAAGACTGTTAAGAGCTTCATATCGACCTGGACCAACAGCACTTGATGCCTTCTGATCGACAATTACATTCCAATAAGTATTGATATCAGGCAGGCGGCTGGTCATAAAACTATAGTATTATTTTAAGGACTGTACTAAAGATATTATTATCCTTGTATTACGGGGGACTTTACAAACATACATTTAACTCTAACAAAATACACCCAGACTGAATAACAATTTGTGGATCGCAAAGTTTTGTCCTGCGTGGGATTCAAACCCGCGCCGCGCTAGCACGGAAGGTCGGTATTATAATTACGGAAGTCGGTATTTTAACGCCATTTGCGCAGTAAAATTTTTGACTAATAATGTTCTTACTCAGAATCCGTCTCTAAATAGAGACTTGAGAGAATTGTAGTTTAAATTTAAATTATATTAAAACTTATATATTATGAAAACGCTACATACCCAATCAAGTAAGCCCTTTCTCAGTTTCCTCTCATCGTGTAACATAGTTCTCATATCTCTGTAGGCAGCTAGAGCTACTGTCAAATTCAAAGAGTCAGCTTCTAACGCCATCTTGCATACAAGTTCGTCGTGTGAAAACACACAGTTACGTCTTAACGTTGAGTAGTGGAGTATACACTCTCGTCCCATTTTCAACTAAAAAAAGTACAATATGTAAATTATCATCATGCAGTTATTTTAAATGAATCTAGGTTTAATCATCGATAGGTTATAAAAACGAAAGTAAAAAACAAAGATTTATTATTAATCACAAAATGTCCATTTTAAATATTTTTTTATTTAGTTCTTCACTTTTTTTAAAACTTAATATGATAGCTTTGAAGGCATGTTAACAATATGTTTGTGTAACAAAAAGTTCTCAAGAATAAGAGCTTAAGCGATTGCTATATCCGGATATTTACGCGTATCCCCCGCCTGGAGCGACGGAAGGGACGGTGCGTGACCTGATAACCTACCGTACGCGTACCTCTACGGGATGTGGGCGGGCCACCGGCACCCAATCATAATCATCGATAGTCTATCCGTGGAGTTAACCTTTCGGATTCGATATGGTCGAATATAACACTCACTTAAACTCTTATCCTTACAAGCTTGAAAGAATGAGACTACTTCAGTTCTCGTGTTCTTAATTCATACTAATATTATAAATGCGAAAGTAACTCTGTCCGTCTGTCGTTCTTTCACACCAAAACTATTGAACCGATCTAAATGAAATTTGGCACACAGATAGTCTAGAGCCTGACAAAGGACATAGGCTACTTTGTAATGCAAAAAGGGTTGTAAAGGGGGATGAAAAGTTGTAAGGAAGTATAGTCATTTGAAGCCAGAAGCTTGAAACTTATTTTTAGGCTATCGATTAGATACAAATAAATATGACAATAAAATTTTGTAAAAAATTTACTCTTAAGGGGTAAAATAAAAATAGGGTATGAAAAACTATAGGAAAGTAACCTTTTACGCGGGCAAAGCCGCGGGCAGAAGCTAGTTATATATAAATAAATAATAAACACAATAATAACACTTATACAAAGTAATTTATAAATAATTAAAACATTCCTGTAATACTCATTTCAGTTGTATGGTATGTCTTTACGACATACCCTGTCTAGGTTTAATTTTTACGTTGTTAAAGCGAACGTGTGGACTTACCCAATCGGCAGGCGTAAAGTTGACAGCTTCGGCGAAATTGTATCCCTGATTAAAGCCGGCGTGATATGCACGCGGGAATGTCACCACAAACTCGCCCGCATGCTGGTCCACCCTGAATAATTTAAATCATATAGTCTTACAATATATAGATACATTGTTGTGTGGTAGCGACTACAATACTAACAAGAATTACTTTGCTCATGGATGTCGTAAAAGACGACTAAGAGCTTTATAACAAATTGGGCCAACTCCACCTGATGCTGTTTGGTCAACAATTGCATTCCCAAGGAGAGTTGACGTTAAGCAGGTGGCCGGTCAAAAAACTATTGTCAATAACTTTTGCAATATGTGCGATGGAAACGAAATAATATGTATTTTTTGCGTCGTCTACAAGCAATTGGAAAAAGAAAATGACTAGACGAGGTTTAACAACACAATGGTCACTACTCGCGAATATTGATTGATTAATTAATATTGATTGATTGATTAATTAATTGAATTCGAATATTGTAAAATTCGATTAAGTTTAAGTAAATATAACTTCTAAAGAAACGGAAACCTCAAAATAAAACATATCTGGGCATCTATATATATCTTCTAAGATATAACTTGTATTTTGTTAGTTTTCCTACCTGTAGACAGGCACTCCGGCTTTCATCAACACATTAGGGTTCATAATAGTGACGAGCTGATGCAGTAAGTCGGGCTGCAACTGAAACAGCTCCGGTGCCTCGGCCTTCATGGCCGCTTCGAACTGTTCAGCTTTTGAACTTGGTACACCATACCTGGGGACATTCATATTTTATAGTATGATAATTACTAGACACAATACAATATGTATAATAATCATGAGAGCTATGTCCATCCTTACCATGTTTTGGGTTCGCCCCAATGTAAATAGTTTATAGAGTAACTCCAATGATCCTCATTATGCCAGCAAAATGTCGCGAAACACATTCCAACGTACAGCCACGGAATCTAAAAATTACAATTCTCTTGTAATATAATGTCTTATTAAATATTATTATTATTATTTTCTCCTTCTCTATTCATTCGGTCCATAAAACATATATAATTGGTTGAACCAATTATATATGATTTTTCTACAAATAAAATGCTAATATTATATAACTTATATTTTTGTAGTGGGTCATTATATGTCCTTGATAAAGTATACAAAGTTACAAATTAAACCGGCGTATAGAAAAAATCACGTTCAAATATTGCATTACATACAAACCAAACTTGTTTAAATAAATACTGTCTCCACAGATGGCGAAATGTTTATGATACCGCCATACCATGCCAGTGCCGTGAGTTCAATTCCCATGTAGCACAATACTTTGTGTGATACACAGATTGGATGTAATTTATGTCCATTAAATTATATATTTGTAAAGTCCCCCACAATACAAGGATACAATCATTAGTAACGATTGTTGTCTGTTTTAAAAAAAAACCAAGAGGATTAGTTATTTTGTGCTCTTCAATTACAACCTTTATACTGTATTGTTACAAAGAATTGTTTACGCTTTGTGGTAGCGGCTACGAATACTACCAGCCCTTACTTTGCTCGTGGATATCGTGAAAGTCAACTAAGAACTTTATAACGACCTGGGTCCTGGTGTATCAATTCTCACGCGAGACACATTTTTGAGGGCGCCACAAATTACAGTTCTGAATCTGTCTTTATTATATGTGTGTTAGTTGTATATATATATAGTTCTTAATCTGTCTTTATTATATGTGCTGAAGCTGTGTGATAGCGGCTACGAATACTACCAACCCTTACTTTGCTCGTGGATGTCGTGAAAGACGACTAAGAGCCTTATAACGACCTGGGAAAACTCCATCTGATGCTATTTGGTCAACAATTACATTCCCAAGGAGGGTTGACGTCTGGCAGGCGGCCGGTCATAAAACTATTGCCAATAACTTTTACAATATGTACTATGTTAGAAGAGATAATTGTATCGACCCCAAGTAATTAGGATAAGAGTAGGAGAATGATGATGATACAAAGAATTGTTTACCTTCATTCCAGATATATCAGCATTTATATGTCCCAGCACTGAACCTTCCAATACTGGTAAATTGTTGAGATTCCAACTAGACTCCGCATACTGTTGTTCGCCAGGATACAAATGTGCACTGGTCTTGGTTGGAAAACCTGTGAAACATAGGAATAGGGTTATCAACTGACAAGCATCGTCTTATTAAGCTTATACTTGTCCCATTGTTAGACATATATTTCCCTTGCGGTGGTGTTATGGTGATAACGTTTATCTTATGTCCCCACTCTTAAGACAACGGTCAAGACTGAAATGGGTAGAAATACATTGTATTCTAAGTGACTGACACTAAAGAGACACCACACTGACTCAAATATATACAAATATTTATTAACTAATATTGGGCTGCACAGGTGGCATTGCAGTATTTATTCTTTTTTTTTTATTGCTTGTGGTGGTCACTGCCACCCATGGACCTTTGCCAATGGTGTAGCTAGGCCGCTGCCTACCAATAGAAACCCCGAACCCACCCCAGTTGGGCTTCCGGCTCTCTCGCTCACCGAACGAAGCGCAATAACACATTGCCATTACTCAGACGTCGATCTTCTGCGAGAGTGTGGTACTACCCCGGACGGACCGGCCCGCAGCTGTAAACAGAGAACTGTCCATAGCGTGGTCCTACCACAATATTTTTTTTCAATTCAATTTCTTGTCTAATACAGAGCCATGTTTATACTGTGTGGCTACAAATACTTTATACTACCAACCTTTACTTTGCTCGTGGGATTCGTAAAAGACGGCTAATAGTAATATCGACCGAGGCTACCCTCATTTAGTGACGTTTGTTCAACAATTACATTACCAAAGAGGTTTGACGTCAGACAGCCGACCGGTCTAAACTAAAACTTTTGCATTGTACACATGTACAATGAAAACGGAATACATATTGTATCGAGCACAAGTAATTGGGGTATGAGGTGTATGATGATGACAGAGCTCCAAAAGGATTGTTCTGTGTCTAAATGTTATCTATTTGCGTTGTTTGTGAAATCCTCGGCACTTAAATAAAAAAGAATATAGATTTAAATAAAAGAATAAAAATCAAAATATCCTTTCAAAATATCCTTAACAACTTTCTCGAGGTGGTACCTAAGCTCCCTCAAAGGTTCTTTTCCTTCTTAGAAACAAAAATATCTAAAATTGGTTCAAATTACAGAATTTATAACAGCATTTCATAAAAAAAAAGCTAATAAATTGCGAATTTCTATTTTTATAGTTATTAAAATAAAAACATACCAGATCCATGGTCCATGGAGTGAAGATCGGCACCATACTCGACCGTGACATCCTCATCTATTGAAGACACAACCCGCCAAAACTCCTTCTCGACCGTTGACGTTGGCACCATCTGATGATAAAAATAACAATGTGTAATATGGTATCATAATCAGGCTGAGAGCCCTCAGCGTTCACCCAACGGTCGGGGCAAAGTTGTTATGGCCATCTGCGGCTAATAATTAAGTCTCACACAAAACTTAGTATAATACTTCACATAAAGTTATTATTTTTGAAGTGTATCTTCTTATTGTATGGCTTTGAAATTTTAATTCTTAACTTTTCACGTGACGATAAGATCACGAGTAAAAGTACATTATACTTTGAAGAGAAAATTGAAGAGACAAGAAGTAACCACAGAGGTGACGTCTGATAGGACTATATGGAAGAAGATGACATATTGCGTCGACCACAAGTAATTGGGATAAGAGCAAGGTGATGATGATGATGACTGAAAAGAAAATTGTGTGACGTATGCAAGCATTTACGTAAGTTGTTTTTCTAGGTGACCACTACGAATATCACCAACTCTTAAGCGACAGACGGCAAATAGCTTCATATCAGAATGTGGCAACTCCATCTGATGTCGTTTAGTCAACAATTACATTCTCAAAAATGGTTGATGTCAAGCAAGTGGCCGGTCATAAAACTATTGCCAATAACTTTTGCAAATGTAATGAAAGGGAGTATATATTGCGTCAACCCCAAGTAATTGGGATAAAAGCAGGAGAATGATATTGAATAAATGGTCCTAAAATTATTATCCGTGTGGTGACGGAGTAAGAATACAATTTACCACCACCTATCATACCCGTGGGTGATCGTAAAATACGACTAAGGGATATAAACACACACATAACATCTATGCGAGAGAAGGAAAACTCGAAATAAAACCCTATACCAGCACGTTTGACGAGCGTAGTATAGTAGTTCTATTTCTCTCCCATTACGGAGAAGGCCCGAGCCCAACAGTGGGACATATATGAGCTGAGATGATGATGATGATGATCCTAATATTATTATTAAATACCAACTCACATGTACGGGCATGTTGAAATAATCAGACTTAAACTGATCGGCCATCTCACCGAACTGCTGTAAAGTGTATTCCCTTGTCGCTTGCTCGAAACCGAAAGCCTCCGTCGGCTTCGACACCTAATTCAACATAAAAAAAAACAATTATATTATACAAATATAATATTTATTTTCATGATATATAAATTTAAAGAAATCATCCATCAAGCTTTTAACGTACTAGATTAATATAGAGGATCGTACCCATACCCCGTGACTATTTTTATTTTATTATTTTTTATGACAACACTGTACTAAATAAATAATACTCGTGTTGCTGGTAACTTTATAAACATGCAACGAACGATTACAAATTACACTCGGACTCAGAACAAGGAATTGCGAATCACAAAGTGGTGTCCTCCACGACTCTTAGATTGTAGGTATCTTAAGCACTATGCCATCTGAGCAAGTTTATGATGTTAACTGAAATCTTTCAAGGCCTTGTTATTATGATGACATTATAAGGGGTCGCCTATTAATCACGTGAGGTTTGAAAGGGGGTTTGACAAAAATCACGAAATACCACAAGGAGGAGGGGGTGTAGTAAGATATCACGTGTATTTATATTTTCGTTAAAAGCTGCGATTTCTAAACCGAAAAACGGCTTGTAGTGTGACTTAGACTTGGCGTTGCCAGGCAACGAACGAAGTTTAAAGTAGGTGATCTGTATAAAGACTAGAGATGGGCGTTTTCAGATTTTTACGCAAACCGATACAAATTCGATTTCTGATATTTAAATCGATTTTAAAAACCGATTTCAGAAATCGATTTCCAGAGCGGTTGACGGAGCGGGTTTACTTTAGTTTCGATCGATATTCGATGTTTTTAGTTATTTTAGCGTAGCAAACAAAAAACGCAATCGAACGAACGCATTCAAATAATTTTTCTATAATTTCTTTGTTGATTGGATTTAGGTGTACGATTTTCCTTCATGCTTTATCTAGGCTTAACTAGAGTACTAGACTAGCAAAAATGTTTTGTTTTGGATATGATACAAAACTTTCTTGCGTATTTAAAAATCGTCATATTTACAATGATTTCATGATTATATTATATAATGTACATTTTTTTTGTATGGTTTTTTTTTATTAATCCCGATTACGAAGCGAAAATCTTACCTTTTTACATTAAATAGTTATTTCTTATTTATCATCAAATCGTATGTATGATACTAACATACGTTAGTATAGTATTGAATCGTAAAATACCTATCTAATTATATAGTTCACGAGATCACAAAAATAACATTACGCGCACACCGCACGTATTACCAAGGTCAAGTGTGCAAAAACTCTCCCATAATTCAAAAATCTATTTAACAAACACAAAACTTAAACTACTATCATTAAGTATTGTGTAATATTATCATGGAAGTAGTTGCATTCTAATATAGATCTTATTCCCTGACTCTTGTAATTCTGTTTCGTTTCCATCTGCCATTCTGAGTTTCTTAGAAACCGCCAAATTCCAAAACAGATGACAATTCGCTTCATCTCTTTCAATGCACTAAACGATCGCTTAGTTAGAATGAAAGGAGGCGAATTTTAATGAAATTCGCTTTCTCTCATTCTGACTAAGCGATCGCTTAGCGGAGTGAAAGAGATAGTTAGTAAGTTTTCAAATATTGGTTTGGTTTGCAAAACTAGCAATAGAAAACGATTGCGCGATGATTAGATTTATTATTAGTTTGCGTTTTCGTCGTTTTGTTTTGATATGTGTTGATTTATTTTCTGCTGAAATACGTTTTCTAAAATCAGTTTGTATAGTGTTGAATATCGATACGATACGATTTCTGACTGAAATCCGATTTCAGATTCGTTTTGATATATCGGACGCATACCTAATAAAGACCTCTCGGCGAAGTTTAAAAAAGCAAATAAAACGAGAATATGATGAGTTATAGGCTACTTCTTTGTAAGTACTAAAAATTCACGTGATGTTGGTGGGGGAGGGGGGATCATAGTCTTAATCCTCACTACGAACCACCAAGGGAGGTTAAAAAATTCTAAAAATAGATCACATGATTAATGGACGTCCCCTAATAGAATTGTTTTATATTTCGATTACCGTTAGCTCTATCGTCTCGAACACCCTGCATTAAAAAAATAATCCTTGTATCCTTGAACTCCTAAATGGCTGGACCGATTTCCATGATTTTTTTTTTGTTTGGTCAGGTTAATTCAAGAATAGTTGGACAAAATAGGAAACGTTGCGATTGATTTTAAGTTATTTTTTTTTTAAATTACCTGCTCTAAAAAAATAATCCTTGTATTGTGGGGGAATTACAAACATATGTATAATTAACGCAGACAAATTACACCCATACTCAGGACAACAGTTTGTGGATCGCACAAAGTATTGTCCTGTGTAGGAATCGAACCCATAATACTGGCACGGCAGGTCGGTATCTTAACCACTACGCCATCTGTGCAGTCAAAGACTAAACAGCGTCTGTTGGTTCAACTATTGCTGTGCTAAGATGTTGATGTTACCTCTTCCGCTAGACACACAGGGCACCGCCAGTCACCCTTGGGCACGTCCGCCAGCGGCGGTACCAGACAGAACGTGTGGTAGGAGTCGTCGCAGCCGTCACACAGCAACATCTGCTCTTCGACATCGCCACGACCGCATACATGACAAATGTATTTCGCTAACTGTGGAGAAATAAAAATAATTATATTTCTTTTCATCTACACAGATGGCGCAGCGTATAGGACACTGTAATACAGTGCCAAGTGCCGTGGGTTCGATACCTACGCAGGACAGAGATAACTATGCAGAGTCTGGGTAAAATTTGGGGCCATGAAATTTTCGTTTGTAAAATCACCGGCAATATAAGGATTATTAGGCCTTAGAGTACAGGTATTTCTGTCTTTTAAAAAAATATATTTACAATAATGTTTGTGGTTGTGAACTAATTTTTTGACAGGTCTCACGGACTCCTAGAAGACTCACCATTATTCTGCTCTTATCCCAATTACTTAGGATCGACATGTACTCCTCTTCCATCGTAGATATTTTAAAACTTTGCCTGACGTCAACCCTGATTAGGACTGTAATTGTTGACCAGTCGGGATCAAGTGGAGTTAACTCAGGTCGAAATAAAGCTCTTAGCTATCTTTTACGACATCCACGAGCGAAGTAAGGGTTGGTAGTATTCGTAGCACTCAGCACCTTCCAGAGAACTGATTGTCCTATAATGTTTCTCAAGTATATGTTGAAACTATGATCAAATGTTGATAGACCAAAAACTTATTCTGCCGCTTTTTAAACTATATAGGTCACACATTTAATATGGGCGTATTTTCCGTGTGGTGACAGAGTATGAATACAATTCACCACCACCTATCTTACTCGTGGGTGTTCGTAAGAGACGACTAAGGAATAAAAAACGCATATAACATCTATGCAAGAGAAGAACAACTCGAAACAAAATATGTCTGACCAGCTTAGTATAGTAGGTCCATTTCCCTCCCATTGTGGAGGAGGCTCGAGCCCAACAGTGGGACATATATAAGCTGAGATGATGATGATGATGATTATTCCCAAATGATACAGATATTGGTTTTTCTAATCAGGCGTACTTACAACTTGGTATATGGTTTTACTTATTGTTTTGCCTTGCAGTGTTATCCGGATACATCTCTCTGGCTGTATGTACCCAGATAAGCTACATCTCTTAGGACATACGTTAATGATAAGGTTTGTTAACATATAGAAAATATCTATTGCTGTAAATATATTAAAAAAATACACCGCTCAAGTATTGACAGTATTAAAGGTTGTTAAATACAATAGTCATTTCCGTGTGGTGATGGAGTAAGAATACAATTCACCACCTCCCATTATACCCGTGGATGATCGTAAGAGACGACTAAGGGATATAAAACGCATATAACATTTATGCAAGAGAAGGAAAATTCGAAACAAAACCCTATACCAACACGTCTGACCAGCGCGGTATAGTAGCTTAATGTACCTCCCATTACGGAGGAGGCCCGAGCCCAACAGTGGGACATTTATGGGCTGTGATGATAATGATGAAATACAATAGCCAAATAAGTTGGAAGGATTTATTTCAAATGATAAACTGCAAATGACATTGCCGTTGTGAAAAAAGAAGAAAGGATTACATCTAAATCCTATATCTAAGCTATTTTTATAACAAATTATAGCGAACAAATTTAAATGTTTCACATAAAGAAATATTGGCGCCATAGTAGATATTCGACACAGGTAAGAGAAAGTCGTCCTGTGCAAAAATACTCATCTTCATCTCGGCTCATATATGTCCCACTGTTGGGCTCGAGCTTCCAACATAATGGGAGGGTAATTTACCTACTATACCACGCTGGTCAGACGTGTTGGTATAGGGTTGTGTTTTGAGTTTACCTTCTCTCGCCTAACATCTATATATTATATGCGTTTTATATCCCTTAGTCGTCTCGTCCGATCACCTGCGGGTAAGATAGGGGTTGGTGAATTGTATTCATACTCCGTCACCACACGGAAAATACTCAACTGAAGCTAAAAAGATTTACGTTAAGAAGCTACCTTGTCACAAAATATAAGTCTATCATTACATATTGGTCAGGGATTACCTACATTCAAATATGGTACTTAAAAACCTGATTGGCTAGGCCCTGATGAATAACAAAACGCATTACATCCCCAGATTGAATCTTTCTATTAAGCGTTAGATTTCTGCGTGGTACCGAGGTAAGAATACAATTAATTACCCTATCTTACACTTGGGTTTCGTAAAAGAAGACTAATGGATATAATATGGATTTAACACTATATACAAGAAAAGCGAGTAGGTATGAAAGAGAGTATTGGTGTAAAGATGCGAAAGGGCATGCTCCGATGGTTCGGACATGTGGAAAGAATGCTGAACGAACGTCTGGTTAAGAAGATATACAATGCGAAAGTGGAAGGATGTAGGTACCGAGGGAGACCGAGACTAACCTACCTAGACCAGATCGGTCATGTACTGAAGGAAGGTGGAGTCAAGAGTCTCCAAAACCGGCGAGCGTGTATGAAGAGAATTATGAATGTTGAGGAAGCGAGTGAAGTATGCAGAGATAGAGTTCTCTGGCACTCTGTTCTCTCTGCCTACCCTGCAAGGGATATGGCGTGATGATATGTATGTATGTTAGTTATAAAATTCTCACATGCAGTCTGTACTGTGAATCAATAAACGGCAAACTACAGACGATAATGGTTGCTACACTGTTGATAGCCTCTTCGCAAATGTATTTTCACGAAAAATTGGCACATAAGCTTGATTGACGTGTGGTGACAGAGTAAAAATACAATTCGCCATCTTCTTTTCGTGTATGCCGTAGAAGGCTACTAAGAGAAATAATATGCATAAAACATCTTAGAAGACAAGGTAAATAAAATTCAACGCCAATCCGTGTGACCAGCCTGCTGGTAACTCAATTTACATCCTATTGCGTTGAATGATCAACACCAGCAGTAGAAGAAATATGAGCAGAGAAGATGATGAATGCATATTTGGTTGCAGACTTATACGAAGTATAATCTGTACATTTCAGTCTACCGACCTTTTAACTATCCCTGTGGTGACGGAGTAAGAATACAATTCACCACCCCCTATCTTACCCGTGGGTGATCGTAAGCAGCAACTAAGAGATATAAAAACGCATATAACATCTATGCAAGAGAAGGAACTCTCGAAATAAAACCCTATACCAACACGTCTGACCAGCGTGGTATAGTAGGTCAATTTTCTTTTCATTATGGACAAGGCTCAAGCCCAACAATGGTATATATATATGAGCTGGATGATGACCTTTTAACTAAACGACAAACCTCTGTGACTATTCATAAGAGATTCCCCAATTTTAAAAATTATAAAATAAAATATTACCTTCTTCATAATCCCAGCATCCTTATTTTTCTACAGTTCATTGGAATTGTTTGTAACAAACAGAATAAAAAAACATATTTTTTTGGATGTTATAACAAAATTATAAGGATTCAATAGGATAAACATATGACTGCCTAGCATAGGTTACAGTGTTCGAAACTTACATTGGACAGTGTTACTGGGGTTTGTCGTTAAAGAATGCCCAATACCAAGCAAAAGATCTAAAGGGTTTTGGGTTGCGAGACGACTAAAAGTTGAGTAATTAAATGTGGGGTAAAATATAAGCTCAAGTTAAGTTCCACCAAGGTGCGGCGTCACAGATAAGGCGGAGGTATCGCTCAGGAAGTAAGAACTCCAAAGGGTTACCTCCTGAGTGAGCCAACCTTCAATAGATTTAACGAGAAGATGATGATAGCAGTCATCCTTGACATTAAAGGCTATAAAATCCAACATTAGACTAGCCGTAGCTCTGTCTACATGCATTCGACACAGAATATTTTCTTCCTATATAAAAAGTTAAAGATAGAAGTCCTTATTTAAAAAAAATAAACTGTCATCCACTTTTGAGCTGTAGTCCAAATTTCAAGCTTCTATCTCATCGGGAAGATATTTTTTTTTAAGGAAATAATGCACTAAGGAAATAATCCTTGTATCGCGGGGGACTTTACAAACATGCAATTAACGCAGACAAATTACACCCAGACTCAGAACAACACTTTGTGGATCGCACAAAGTGTTGTCCCGCGTGGGAATCGAACCTGCGGCAGTGGTATGGAAGGTCGATATCTTGACCAATACGTCATCTGTGCAGTCAAAATCAATTACATAATTCTACCCGGACAGACATACAAGAAAGCGAGTTAATAAAAGCATGTTAAAACTTAGGGTTTTATTTCCAATTTCCATTCTATATTCTCTGCGTATTATAATCCTTAGCTATCTTTAACGACAGTCGCGGTCAAGAAAGTGGGTGCTGATCTTGTATTGTATTCTTACTCCATCACCATGAGGTTTAATACTCGCGTTAATATTAGTTTTTAACGTGCTTAATTATGTTTCTACTGTACTAGTTTTTAGAATACTTTTTAGCATTCATGGTCACGGGACGTCTATGTATCAGATATTTAATATGTCGTCGTTATTTTTATTGCTTATGGTGACAAATGAGCAACTAGCACATCTGATGATAAGTGTTACTGCCACTCGTGGACCTCTCGCTCACCGAACGAAGCGCAACGACATATTGCAACTGCTCAGACGTCGATTTTCTGCTCAGTGTGGTACTACCCCGGACAGACCGGCCCGCGGCTGTAGACAGAGAACTGTCAACAGCGTGGTCCTACCACTAAATAATCCTAATTACTAATTTGGCTCCATTTTGATACAAAATGAAGTATCAATAGCTTAGAGGCGAGAACTCTGTATTACAATAGAATGCGATGGAAAAGTCTCGAGTTCAAATCTATATCATAACAAGATAACATTACAAAACAAGTTATAACTTGCTTTAGCATCACTCCATATGAAATTGACTAATTAAAAAAGGGGGAAAAATTTATTCTTTTAGACCCTAAAGCAAAGTCTCACAAAGTTAAAACCAAATTTGAAATGGGTCGTCAAAGATTTTTATATTTTCAGACGATTTTATTTAGGATTCCTTTCTTATAATTTGTGTTAATACGTGTTATACTCTGGAACTATAAAATGTTAAATACAGCGCCATCGGTTGGCTTACTAAAATAAGTATTGGATCAAACATAAAAAAATATCTGTCTACTTCTCGTCGGTTCATTGCTTTACAAAGCGCTCAAAATTTGGAACATGTTTTTAATTTCTAGTAAAATAAGGTTTATTTCTGTTGTATATCACTTATTAATCAAGTATCCATCATTCAAACAGCCGTGAAAATTCTCATAAAGAAACTACGAGCACACCTACCACGCTAGTAAAATATTAGAAAAAAAAAATCGCTAATTTTGTAAGAATAATAGGACAAAGTATTTAGATTATAGCATTGTTATCTGTATCTCACCCGTGGGTGAGCATAAGAGACGACTAAGGGATATAAAACGCATATAACATCTATGCGAGAGAAGGAAAACTCGAAACAAAACCCTATACCAACACATCTGACTAGCGCGGTATAGTAGGTTAATTTCCCTCCCAATACGGAGAAGGCCCAAACCCAACAGTGGGATAGTTATGAGCTGTGATGACGATTGTTATCTGTCCTTAATAAGTGTGCAAAGTTTATAATTAATCCGACATATAGAAGGGGGTGAAAAACAGGTTTAAAGATTTCGTTACATACAAACCAGGTTAATACAAGCGTGTTATAAAAAATAATAATGACGCTTACGGGATCGTCAGGGTGTGATGTGAGCATGTTAGGCGGCGCCGGGGTGACGGAGACTGTCATGTTCGACATGCGGTGTTCCCTCAGCTTGGTGGAGCGCGTCACCCGGGACCTCGCTCCGCAACTACCACCCGCTGACATCCATTTGTTTTCTCTCGGACCTGAGAAGGATATACAAATTCAGGTTTATCTTTCTTAATTGTAATTATAAGTCATTAATTCAAGACCCTTGTGTCTAATAAAACCCTTCAATCTTTTCCCCGTGGGTGTCGTAAAATACGACTAAAGCCTGTAATATTCCTACGACATCTAGCAGCGTGTTACAGTAGTTCAATTTCTCTATCATTGTAGAGGTCACCCAAGTCCAACAGTGGGATATATATTAGCTGATGAAATAATGTTTGTCAGTACATATTTCAAGTTTGAAATATTAATGAGGCTATAGACAGAAATCATTAGGAGAATGAACGTCAGCACTCTCCGTTCTCCTGGCTATAACATCAAGGCCCTAATCGCTAACCTGATTGCCAATAACAACGATTGTGACATTATACCAGCTTGTTCTTTAAATGACTAAAGAAAACTTACAGGAACTTTAAACCAAGTACATCTCATGAACCAAATGTTGTAGGTATCATTGAAAAGGAAGAAACTGGATAAAAAGCCAATAGATTGCATAAAACAGAAGCTTTATCATCATCATCATCATCATCATCTCGTCCCATTGCTGAGCTCGAGCGTCATTCATAATATTAGGGAAATTAACCTACTATACCACGCTGGTCGGACGGGTTGGTATAGGGTTTAATTTCGAGTATTCCTTATTTTGCATATGATAATTCACTATTGAAAATACCTCAAAAAAAAATAAACAAGCGTACTTATTAAATTTTCCGTATGGTGACAGAGTAAGAACACAATTCACCACCCCCTCATCTTACCCGTGGGTAGAGAACTTGAAACAAAACCCTACCTATACCAACACATCTCACCAGGGCGGAGTAGTAGGTGAATTTCCCTCCTCTTATGGAGGAGACTCGAGCCTAACTGTGGAACATATATGAGCTGAGATGATGATGATACTAA
Organism: Lymantria monacha; assembly: GCA_905163515.2. NCBI lineage: Eukaryota > Metazoa > Arthropoda > Insecta > Lepidoptera > Erebidae > Lymantria > Lymantria monacha. Next base: position 1,898,881 of record LR991107.1, on the reverse strand, counting down.
ATACGTGCCTTCCCTCGATAATATGGTCTGGGTACCGGTGGCCCACCTAGATGGCGATACAGAGATACATGTACTAAAGATTATTTCAAGTCGTACTCACTTCGTCGGGTCTCGCCTGGATTCTCTTCTTTTATAGGTGTGGCGAGTTCTGTCGGCTCAGGCGCGTCTGGCTCGAGCTTGAAACGCCTGGCGGGAGGAGGCGTAGCCGCACATTTGCTTCCTGAACGGGACCGCGTACTGCACGCCTTCTCCGGGGTCTGCTCGCCCTTCACCTCAATTTTCTAGGAATCAGTGATAACTAGGTTAATTTGTTATTATTTTTTAGAGATTATAAATATAGAGAAATATTGGCTTTCTCCCCGCTTTCCTCCTTTACGGATAAATAATCACCAACTTATCTTATACTAAAACTGTTTGCTAAACGAATTGCTGTGTGGTAGCGGCTGCGAATACTACCAACTTTAATAGTAATACTACTTACTTTGCTTGTGGATGTCGTAAAAGACGACTACGAGACACTATCTGATGCCGTTTGGTCAACAATTACATTTCCAAAGAGGGTTGACGTCGTTGAGGACGGCGGCCGGTCATAAAACTGTTGTCAATAACTTTAGTAATATGTAGGAAGAGGTAGGGAGAGGAGAATGATATCATATACTAAAACCTTCACCGAACCACGTTGCATCTTATGATAGCATTATTCCGATCGGTTTAGTATCGTTAGTTATCGCAGTATAATCGAACAAAGAACCGGCTCTCCATTTATTAGTATAAATTTCTAGATTTATATTTCTATATTATATTCTGAATATATAGAATTACTCATTTAAAAATATTATTATAGATAGCCCATAAACGTATTTTGCGGTAACCTTATTGGGATATATTCAGAAACATATTTTTATTTGATAATATATGATTTTCATCCTGTAAACGGTAGAGGGTCTATAATAATTCAGATCATAAACTAATAAGTAAAACTCGAAACAAATTATTGAGTCCGATCGCCACTCTAGTAGACGAAAAACGGCGACGTAAGGTCTACTCATATACCTCAGCAAAACAACTGGATTAAATTAAAAAATTGTAAACGTAAACAACGTTGCCGCCATTGGTACTGGGTACATCCACTAACCGATCAAAGACATTTGAAAGAATACTTTTGTAAAATGTACAACAACGTGCGTCAGCATCCCGATAAGTTTTTTAATTACTACAGAATGTCAATTGATAATTTGATAAATTATTACAAGACGTGGGTCAGTATCTACAATTTGAAGACACTTCATTTCGTAATATCACCTGAAGAGCGAGCCAAAGCCAGGCCTTAATATTTCTGTCTCTGTATTGATTCAACGATTTGTCATATAATGCCGGTCTTTTTCGACATCAATGATAATGTTATTAAGACATTGTCGTAGTCTATGTGTGTGGTAGCGGCTACGAATACTAGATACCAATCCTTACTTTGCTCGTGGATGTCGTAAAAGACGACTAAGAGCTTTATAACGACCTGGACCAACTACATCTGATGCCATTTGGTCAACAATTACATTCCCAAGGAGGGTTGACGTCTGGCAGGCAGCCGGTCATAAAACTAATGCCAATAACTTTTACAATATGTACTATGAAAAAAGAGTACATATTGTAATCGCCAATACCTCCGTAAACAACGTCTATCCTCCGTGCTCTCACAGTTGAGACTAGGGATATTCGATAAACATCGATGCATCGAAAACATCGATGTTTACAATGCGATACATCGAATCGATCCGATATTTTGAAGAACTATCGAAATACTCGATGTCGATACATCGATATGTTTTTTCATAAAACATCGAAACGATGATAACCAGTAAATGCCACAAAAAAGACCTTTTTTTTTAGAAATCTGTTTTATAAGGGATTGGAATAAGTATAATTGCCACAAAAAAGACCTTTTTTTTTTTAGAAGTAACACTTTTGATATGACTTTAGAAAAAATACTCGATGTTTAAAAACATCGATGTTTTCATCCGATACATCGAAAGACATCGATGTACAGTTTCGATTTATCGAATCGAAAAAAACATCGATGTTTTTTCAAAGTGGACACCCCTAGTTGAGACTGAATAAAAAACCGAGTGCGGTTAAACACAGTGCATGCGCCACAGTACCTACTGTTATTATGGGACAAAAAATTCGCCCGTTTTTAAACCGCGGTCAAAACGTAGCAAGTTGCGTTTTTAAAATCAGTCACTGAAAAAGGTCGCTAATGCGTGCGCTTGTATAGAAAGCTATGTGTTACATTTTTTTTTGCGGTTTTAACCTTGCGGTAAAACGCGGGCGTTTAATCGCAGTGCGTGCTAAGTCTTATACTTGATTTAATGAAGACGAACACCACAGCCAGTCAATCCTCACCAGGGTTGGATTTCGTACTATAATATAATTATAGTATTTGTACTACAATTTCATACTTCGTACTATCCATATCTAACGATAGTACGAAAAAATACTATAATTTCAATACCTTGTATATACGACTAATATAAGTAGTATTTAAATATAACCAGTGGCGTGCATTATGTTCAGCAATACTGCCGAAAAGTGAACCTTACTAAGACCAAGATAACGAACAAACTGAAAACACAATCCATAGACGCCATCTTGTGACACTGTCAAAGACAGTAGCAAAGGTGGGAATTGTAGCGACTTTATTCCTACTGAGGATATGTTAATAAGATTAAATTCTAAGATTTCTGAGAATAAAACTAATATTGAAGAACTGATAAACTTGGCAGAGGACTAAGTTTTATGTAAACTCCTGTTGATTTATTGTTTAGGTATTTTTAATTTGAAATAATAAAGTGTACTATAATTTTTTACAAATACTATCTTTTTAAATTTTTTGTGCCATCGTTTTCAGCTTACCCAAATCCAACCCTGATCCTCACCCTCAACCAGTTTTACCACTCCTACGAATAAGTAAGGGATGATTTATGTTGTTCTATTAGTGATATATTTTAGGACGAATCAAATCATGGTTAATAATATAATAATAGTCCAATTATTAGTTTAATAATTAGTTTTATAGTTTAGTACCCTAGTAATAAAATTCGATTGCTAGTTTAGTTATAAATTCGATATTTTAGTATTAGGAATAATAATATAATACAAATAATAGTGGTAAGACAACACTGTTGATAGTTTTCTATTTACAGCCGCGTCCGTCCGGTGTAGTACCACACTCTCGCAGAAAATCGACGTCTGACCAGTGAAAATATGCTGTTGCGTTTTATTCGGTGAGTGAGTGAACTGGCAGACCAACTTTCTGGGTGGGCTTGAAGTTTTCATTGATGAGCAGCGGCCTAGCTATACCCTTGGTATTTCAAAGATCTATGGTCGGCAGTAACATTTACCATCAGGTGTGATGCTTGCTCCTTTGCCATAAACAATAAAAATAATTAAAAAGAAAACAATAATTTAATAGTAGATTTAGTTGTTTAGTAGTAGACTTAGTTGTTTAGTAGTAGATTTAGTTATTTAGTAGTAGATTTGGTTATTTAGTAGTAGATTTAGTTATTTCGTAGTAGATTTAGTTGTTTAGTAGTGGATTTAGTTGTTTAGTAGTAGATTTAGTTGTTTAGTAGGTACTATTAATATATGGAATTTAAAAGCTTAAGCTATATGTTTACCGTTTCTTTAGTATCACCGACAGCACCATTATTCTTGAACACATCATATCTGTACAGAATCTTCTCGTAGTGGTTCTTCAGAATGGAGCCGATACCTTTGCCCTGCGGATAACCCATACGACGAGCTATCTTCGACCATTTTCGCTCCGACGAACATATTTCAAAACCACCTGTCGAATTAATTATCAAAATTGTATTAAAATAATAGTATTTTTTTTAAAGACACTACGCAAAACTTGCAATTATCGCAGACAAATTACAGTCAGACTCAGGACAACACTTTGTGTGTCGGACAAAGTATTGTCCTGCGTAGAAATCGAACCCGCGGCACTGGCAAGGATGATCGCTATCTTAACCACTACGTCATCTATACAATCATTTTATGTGAAACATAAGTTTGGATATCTATTATTCAATCACATAAAAATAATTAACAAATTTTAATAAAATTTGGCACTGATACAATTTGAAAAATTGGATTAACAGATTGGTACCTCGTGTGATAATCCCAGCAAATGACAACCTTATGTCCACAAGCGTATATTTAATTTTAATAATAAATATTGCGACCTGACCCTTATCTGAGTAGCGAACTAGTACCCCACCGAGTCATACAAATAACAAAGACTTTCTACGCGAAATCTTACAATGTTAAGAGGGTCAAGTTTTATCTTCATTTCTCAACCCATTGAGATAATGTCACTTGTAGAAGTATCTTACTTGTAACTCGACAAAATTTCATTAAAATCTGTTAAGTATTACTTGTTTGATAAAATCACAAATGAAAAAACAAAAACAATTTCGTTAGACTTTTATTGCCGAGTATTACTCGCATGTCTGCGGCTATTCGGTGTGATTACGGTAAGAATACAATTCACTAGCACCTTTCTTGTCCGTGGTTGTCATAAAAGTGACTAAGAGGACATGCAGATAACACCTATGTAAGGTGATAAAAATTCGAAAGAAAATCCTACCGCCTAACCATCTTAGCGTGATAACCGTGGGTTATTTTTCTCTCATTATGGGAGGGAGGCTCGAGCCCTGTAGTGAAACCTATACTCACTTGAAGGCAGGATCACGTTAAGATATAGTATTTTTGTTTACTTTTTTTGACAGCAGCCTCCTTAAAAGCTGCTCTAACTTCTAAAAACTAAACTAACTAATTTTTATGTTGCGAAAGATATCCAAAACATACAAATCACACACACACACACACACACACTGCGCAATAATCTGTAGATCGCCCGAAGATTATTCTGCGTTAGGATAGAGCCCAGGATACACGGCACAAGAGTTCAATACATAGACCACTAGAGTAACTGTACAATTTCATTCTGAGAGATGGGATTCCTTACAAATCAAATATAAATAGCCACCACACTGTTGACACTTCTCTGTCTGCAGCCGCGGGCCGGTCCGTCCGGGGTAGTACCACGCTCTCGCAGAAGATCGACGTCTGAGTAATGGCAATGTGCTATTGCGCTTCGTTCGGTGAGCGAGAGAGTCGAAAGCCCAACTGGGTGGGTTTGGGGATTGTAATGGTAGGCAGCGGCCTAGCTATACATTTATAGCAAAGGTCTATGGGCAGCAGTGACACTTACCATCAGGTGTACTTGCTCGTTTGCCACCAAAAGCAAAAAAAAAAAATCTTCTAACATTTTTTCTAGCAGATAGAACTCCTCACAAATCTTTTAACAATTTGTATCTTATTATAAAACAACTGTACTATTGTTCGAAAGCAGATCCGTATACCGAATCAAGTACTTTACGCTTTTATTCAACCAAATTTAAAAATAAACTAAGTTAACAACAAAAGCATTCGTTTAATCCTTCAGTCCATTCACGATCTACTACTACGATCGAATCTCATACTCATCATCATCTTGCTCTTATCCCAATTGCTTGGGGTCGAGGCAATATGACATCTTTTTCCATACGATCCTATCAGACATCATCCCTGCAGTCACTCCCTGTCTATCCATGTCATGCCTCACGCAGTCCATCCATCTTTTCTTTGTTCTTCCTTTACCCCTAAAGCCTTCAACATTCATAGCTAAAACTTTTCTCACAACATTACTTTTATCCCGCCTCTTCACATGTTCACACCATGTCAGCCGTTCACTCCTTAACTTTTTCGTCACTTTCTCAATGACAAGGAACATAGTGTTCCTTCCTCCGCTAGGCTAACAAACTGATATACATTTAAATTGCCATTTTTTTATCCTGCAGCAATATTATCTGATTTCATCATTTAGTCTTTTACAACATTTGTGATAAGTAGCCTTTGTGTGGTATATTGTTCTCTTACTGAGTCACCACAGGGTAAATATTCTTATTAATGAAAATACAAAAGTTATGAAATAATTAAAACACAACATACTCGTAATGTAGGAATAAAGAGAGACATTCATCATTTCGACATCTTAGCTCATACACGTCCCACTGTTGGGCTCGAGCCTCTTTCAAATGGGAAGGAAATTAATCTACTATTCCACGCTAATCCGACGTTTTGTTTAGAGTTTTTATACATTTGCATAGATTTTATATGCATTTTATACCCCTTAGTCTTCTTTTACGATCACCCACGGGTAATATAGGGGGTGGCCACCGAAGACAAAGATCGGTTACCGGTGGCCCGCTCGCACGACGAAGAAAGTTCTTGCAGGGTGGGTCTATGGGGTTGCGTAACGCCTCTTCCGTCGCCCCGGACCTATTTGGCGGGGCGCGACCACATCCATAGTCCACCGCAAGAAAAAAAAAGAAGAGAGGGAGATAGGGTGGTGGTAAATTGTATTCTTACTCTATCACCACACGGAAAATAGGGACTTTACACATCAAATACAATCTCAGTTGCTTCTTGCTAAGATCTTGATATGTTTCTTTAATTTTAGTCTTCAATTTTGAAATATCACATAAATTTTTATCGTTTTAAGGTACTCATAACCCGTGGTATGAAATTCGTATCAAAACGAATTAGTTGATCGACCGTCTGATTTCCTAGCACTAAAATGTTTCGGATAAGACACATACGATTTGGACATATTAGCTTACAGTGCCTATCAAAACAATTAATCATGCATGCAAAACAAAAGGCGTTAACATCTTAAGTGTTTTGATAACTAGGCGATGATCGTAGAGTGTTTGCCTAGAGTTGTAGACCCAAAACGTTTACTTTCGAATTACCTTTAACCTCTGGTCTGTAGAATTTAATAAGAAGTAATATACCAACCTGCTTCTTTAACAATCTTATGCAAGGCGTACAAGTCTAGTGGTTTTCGTTCCACTGTGGGTATCTTGAGCATAGATCCTTGCAGCTCCCAAAACTTGAGAATCTGATCCAGGAAATTTAACTTGACGCGAGTAATAGCCTGGAAGCAAAGGGAATTAGCAATTATCCACCCGTCATTCAGTTTCTTAGTCGATACATGTCCCATTATAAGGCACAAGTCTCCTAAACAGTAGAAATAATTTTATTTAAAGACCTTACAATAAGTAATTAGTTTTTAAACGCCGGGGAAATTACAAACATATAATTAAACTTTAAAAAAAAATGTAAACCGACTTCAAAATAAGATCAGCCGAAAACCATACTTACTTAAAACCGAAAAATAAGATGAACTATTTCATTCTTGTCTAATTCTAATTATGTATTAATTTTTATAAAATATAATTACAATGTATGCTAGAAATCCACTAACACGATTTGAAGTCGGTGCCAAGCTTAAAAGAACAAAAAATAATAAGTTTAATATAATACACACAGGATGAAAAATTAATAAAATCAAATTATTAAAGGAAATAAGAATTAAAAGATGTATTCAGAACACTATAACGCCACGGTTCGGTTTTTAGTGTTTTAAGTAAGTATGGTTTTCGGCTGATCTTATTTTGAAGTCGGTTTACATTTTTTTTTTAAAGTTTAATTATTTTTTAATTTTTAGTGTAAATAATCGTAGTTAAGTAATAATTTTAACTAGTTCAAATAAATTAAATTATTTATTAAATATAGCACTATGAGTAGATAGACTAAACCTGCACATGGCATGAGGAAGAATAGAAGTAGGGAATCAAAATAAAAAAATAAAGAACATATTTCGAAAAAATGGAAATGAAATGCTGTATCCCATTGCCAATGGTTTAAATTTCACTGTTTCAATCAATTCGCGTATACACCATATATGTGCTATCGATGCATTACGTGAGGCAGCAACTTAGGTATGAGATACTACCAACATCCAAGTGATGTAAATAATTGTGACGGTTTGATGCAATTGTTAAAACTAGACATAGGCTCCAGAGTCATGGTAAAATGCAATATCTCTCTCATTAATGGCTTGGTAAGCGGGTAATGGGGATAATATCCTTGCCAATGATCAGTTTTATATTGCACTGAGTGGATATCTGGATGATGTAGGACTTTGAGGAGTAGTGACAGTAACCAGCTTTGCCCTTTGTGCTCTTTTGAAGGTAGACGTTTGTCTCTTCGGTGCATAAACCGTTAAGAATAACGAGTAAATCGACGTCTTCTCCAATAATGACTACGCGATTAGCTACTGCTCTTTTTAAAAGCGCAGTCATGACGATCTCACGATCCGCATCTTCTTCGGCCACAGCCACTTCTACTCCCTCCGTCCGAAAGGCGTCACAAAGAAGAGCTATTAAGCGTCTCTTGTTGTTCTCATTGCCCAATATGTGCTCTTGAGCAATCTGAATCATTGTGGATCCATCGAACGTTATTTCGTAGCTTGAATTTACTGCGTAGCGCCGGAGTAGTTCCGCTGTTTTCGTATTCTTTTTTGCGGCGTCTTCGGGGTAGCCGTCAAAAACGATAGAGACGTGCTTCCCAAAGTGCAAAATTACGACAGGACCTGTGTCGAGGTTCTCACGACACACGAAACACACGCCTGGACGGATAGACATCACACTGCAAATTTATTAATCTGCTCTAGATAAACACTTTTACAATACAATTCACTTGTTTGGTGGCTGCTCCCCTGCGTTACCGGATACACAGACACACATACCCTTTTTTTTTTGTTTTTTGCGGTGGGCTATGGACGTCGCACCCCGCCAAATCGGTCCGGGGTGACGGAAGAGGCGGCGCGCAACCCCATTGACCCACCCTGCAAGCACCTCTTCTTCGCCGTGCGAGCGGGCCACCGGTACCCGATCTTTGTCTTCGGTGGCCCGCTCGGCGGTATCCCCTCTCGGGCTCCTCTCCTGTCGACGCCCCGACAGCTTTCGCCGTCGAGGCGTCGTCCTCACGCGGTGGCCTCACGTCGGGTGACCGGACAATTCCCCGGTCCGATCACCCGAAGCCTCGGTTAGGGCGGCATCAGGCGCAAGTACTCGCGCCTGCGCCGCCCCGGCCGCGGGCGGCAGCCCGGGTCACGGGAATCCTCCCGGGCCCGTTCCGCCGCCTCCTTCTGCGAGATGACAGCCTCGCAGAAGGCGGCGACCGCGTCCCAATTCCTGACGCTGTCGACCATCGCTCGCGCAACAGCCGGCAGCGTCAGGTCGGCACCGATGACAGCGACGAGGTCACGGCGCTGCCCGTCCCAACCTGAACATACCTCGAGCGTATGTTGCGCCGTGTCCTCGTCGCTACTGCAGTGGTGGCAGGACGGAGTCCACTCCCTCCGCACGACCGTGTGCAGGTACTTGCCGAAGCAACCATGCCCGACAAGACCTGCACCAACCGGAAAGAGAGGACTCCGTGCCGCCGCTCCATCCACTCCATCAGTACGGGCCGGAGGGCCTCAACGGTAAAAACATCGTGTCTAGGCCTCCCCAGCCGCGTAGCCCAACGGGCGATGACTTCTCGGCGGGCGTCCTCGCGCCAGGTGGCTATCTCGTTGAACGATGGGGAGCCACCCTCTTCGCGCATTGAGGTAACCCGCCGGTAGAGGTCGGAGAGCATCTCCGCCTCTAGGTCCCACGGGGGTGTCCCGGCCAATAGGCATGCCGCCTCGGTAGACACCGTGCGGTACCCGCGAATGGCTCTGACCGCCATGGCTCGCGGTGGCCTCCACAGCACCGCCCTGAGCTGGGCGTTCAGAGCCCTCGCCCACACGGGTGCGCCGTACATGGCCATTGAGCGGATCACCCCCGCATACAGCCGTCGGCCCTCGAAACTGGGTCCGCCCACGTTCGGCATGAGCCGAGAAAGGGCGGACGCCGCGCCGACCAGCCGGGGAGCAATTTGACGAAAATGCTCCCGGAACCACCATCGCCCGTCGAGCACCAGACCCAAGTACCTCATATGGGCCTGGATACTGATGTGGATGGAGTTGACGACTAACGAGGCGCCGATGGGCAGCCTCACACGGGGCCCATGGAATAGTAGGGCCTCCGTCTTGTTTAGGGCCACCCTGAGCCCCAGCGCCTCAATTCGCCTGACCATCTCCTCGGTGCCGAGAGTGGCCAGGCTCGCCGCTTCTTCGAGTGTCCTGCCCCGGGCTGTGACGAGCGTGTCGTCAGCATAGCAAATAACGCTCAGCCCGGGGGGGAGACTCCCTCTCAACGCCCAGTCGTAACCGATGTCCCACAGAGTCGACCCCAGAACCGATCCCTGCGGAACACCGCACGACATGGGTGTCCGCACAATGTCCCCTGCGGGGCTCGCGTAGAGAACACTGCGCCCCTCCAAATAGTCTGCCACCAGCCGCCTGAGGTACAGGGGCACTCCATGGAACCGGAGCGCCTCCCTGATGCAGCTGATTGGCAGACTATTGAAGGCGTTGGCGATGTCCAACGACACCGCCAACAGCACTCCTTTGCCGGCGACAGCCTCCGCGGCCATCTGCCTCAGGCGTAGCAGGGCCCCGATGGTCGAACGCCCCCTCCGGAACCCAAATTGAGCGTCCGACAGATCGGGCCCCACTTCCTCGAGGTGCTGGACGATGCGGGCAGCGAGGACACGCTCCAGCAGCTTACCCACATCGTCCAGAAGCACAATGGGCCTGTAGGCCGACGGCAAATCCGGGGGCCGTCCCGGCTTTGGCAGGAGAACCAACCTCCCTTCCTTCCAGCACTCAGGGAACTGTCCAGACGTCAGACAGGCGTTGAACAGTCGCCTGAGGCGAGGTTCGAGATGCTCGAGGAGCAACGTCAACACCCGGACTGGGACTCCGTCCGGGCCGGGGACAGACACACATACCCTGCATCAATATAGACAACTACAACATAAGCCCGAAGGCATGTTAATTTAGCACTATGGTTAAATTATTTGTTAGTTTGGGAGTTTTAGCCAATATAATATTTAATAGTACATTGTTACCGCCTTCACCGCGTGGTTCGTTCACTCCCAGCTTATGTTTCTTTCTTTTTTAATTGTCGTCTTTGTTTACATTTTTTTTGCATATATTATTATTTAGAAAATAAAAAAGAATATTTGTGGCCGTTACGAAAAATATCCACTTTTCGGCATATTTTCGAAGATTTGTATGTTATTTATCAAATCATCATCACAGCCCATAAACGCCCCACTGTTGGGCTCGCGCCTCCTCCGTAATGGGAGGGAAATTAACCTACTATACCGCGCTGGTCAGACGTGTTGGTATAGGGTTTCGTTTCGAGTTTTCCTTCTCTCGCATAGATGTTATATGCATTTTATACCCCTAGTCGTCTTGTACGATCATCCACGGGTAAGATATGGGGTGGTGAATAGTATTCTTACTCCGTCACCACACGGAAAATCATCATCATCTTTAAAAAGACGTGAAAACAGTTTTTTGCATTGCCTCGTTATCTGCGTTTTGGAGGGATCTGCTGGTTGAACAAGTCCCAATTTGATCTTAAATGAAAGCTGATTGAATGTACTACAATTTTGTTTTAGTAAGTTTTGGTGTGAAATGCGTATTATAGAAGATATTACACAAAATAGGTTACTACTTTGAAAAATACCCACATTTTTTAAAAAATCGGCTATGTTTAATGAACTGTATCTCAGGAACTAATAACGGTATAGAGCTGGTTTTAGTCTCGAATTGTAGCTTATTTAGTGTACTTTTAATGTTTCATAACAACTAAACATGTCAGACCCTTCCTCTACTAAGATATTCAACAAAATCTGAAAAATGTCCAAAAAATTTATGGTTTTATGGTCACCCTACCGTTAGCACAGCACTTTGGAAGTTGCAAATTGTGTATTTTTATGTTCATTTGGGTCCTAACAACATATTAAAAATTTGTGACTACACGACCTTTTGCAAGCACGAAGGTGTTTTTGGGCCTATCTTGACGGGACTATAATAATAATAAACATTTATTTGTAGGAATATGGGTATACAAGTTCTTTGTTATTAAATTTTTTAAGCACATGCCACATTCTACCAATAACTGGTGTACAAAATATTTATTTACAGCATTATAATCATTTTAACATTAATAATAATCAATTCTATCATTATTATATAATCCAAATTAAATGTTTCATTAGTCACACCTCTTTATCATTTAAATAATCCTTTACATTATAATAACATTTGTCTAATAAAAATCTAAATAGTTGTAGTTTATAAGCTCTTAATTTATTTATTTCCTTAAATCTATTTGGTTACTTATTGTAGATAAGTATTGCCATGCAGTATACATTCCTACTAAATATATTTAGCTTTTGTTTAGGTACTAATAGTTTGTGAGTATGTCTACCTGGTCTTGTTACAGCATCATTGTGCTTGCAGAATAAGTGCGGATGTTTACTTACAAAAATACAAATTTCATATATGTACATACTCGGCAGAGGCAAAATATTCCATTTTCTAAAATGATCCTTACAATTCTCTGATTGCTGTAACCCAAACATAGCTCGTATACATTTTTTTTGTAAGACAAATGCTCTATTGACATCTACTGAATTACCCCACAGTATAAGAGCATATCTTAATTTTGAGGACACATACCCATGATATGCATTTAAAGCAGTCTCTAAGGTTGAAATACGTCTTAAGTGATATAGAGCGTAAACAAATGTGTTGCTTCCAGTTACAATATGTATCCATTATAATGCCCAAAAAGGATGTTGCATCTACTTCTTCAACTATTGTATCATTATACTTTATGCTTAAACTATTTGATTTGCTATTGTAAGTCTGGAAATGTATAATATCGGCTATGTATAATATGACTATATCGGCAACATAAAGAATTACCTAACTCCTAATCGTTTTAGAGTAGTACCTTCAATTATTAGCTTACGTGATTAATTTGAAAGAGCACACTTAAAGGTCTATGCGTGCATATGATATTGAAAGAATTGTCCTCCAACTCCTAACTGCTAAGGAGATGTACCTTCCATCACTAGCTCACCTAAATGAAATGTTCACTGCCAGATGCAAATATTTGAATAGCTTTGAAAAATACATGAGGCACGTAATATGTGCCTATAAAATTTAATGGTTGCCCTCGATTTCCAAGAATTCCCATCATCACATCATGATTTGGTGACAATGGAACCACCTCGGCGGTTAACTTAAAAGAATACAACTAAAGGTATATGCGTGCGTATGATATTGAAAGAATTATCCTCCAACTCTTAACCGTTCAGGAGATGTACCTTCCATCACCAGCTCACCTAAATGAAATGTTCACTGCCAGATGCAAATATATGAATAGCTTTGGAAAATATATGAGACTCGTAATTTGTGCCTATAAAATTTGAAGGTTGCCCTCGATCTCCATGAATTCCCATCATCAGATCATGATTTCGTGACAATGGGACCACTTCGGGAGTTAACTTGAAAGAATACAGCTAAAAGTCTATGCGTGCGTATGATATTAAAAGAATTATCCTCCAACTCCTAACCGTTCAGGAGATGTACCTTCCATCACTAGCTTACCTAAATGAAATGTTAACTGCCAGATGCAAATATTTGAATAGCTTTGAAAAATACATGAGGCACGTAATATGTGCATATAAAATTAAATTTTATATAATGAAACATAGAACCTCCTCCTTTTTTGAAGTCGGTTAATAATTAACGAACACGTATAACATCCAGACTCAGAACAATAGTTAATGGATCAAATTGTCCTGCGTGAAGACAGTAGCACGGCAGGTCGATATCTTAACCACTACGCCTTCCGTGCAATGAATTAGTTTTTATTTTTTATTTCCAGTTATTTTCTTGTAATAGTCTCTAAGTAATATCTTATGAGTCTTGCTGGAAAGTAAAGGGTGGTTTAAATTAGACATCGCCACAAGGGTGAAAGATAATTATATAATGGCCACCATCGATTGATAAGTGGTTGGCAACCGTAATCAACGAATTGGACTCATGACTTTCTTTATAAAATAAAAAAAAACGATTTAAAAAATCAAATACCCGACTGCGTAAAAAGTCACCAAAATTACGTACATAATAAAAAAAAACTGAAAAGAAAAAAACAAGCACTTAGATGTCCGGTGGTCTAGAATTCCATAATATATTATTGAATAAATACTATTGCAGAAAATGAAATATATTTTAATAATAGAACATGACAACTGAACAGTCAGGATCCATTGAAAAATTAGATTTGCTGTCGAATAAAGGATAAAGGATTGAAAAATTAGATTTGCTGTCGAATAAAGGATCCCGACGGTTCAGTTATCATGTTCTATTATTAAAATATATTTCATTTTCTGCAATAGTATTTATTCAATAATATATTATGGAATTCTAGACCACCGGACATCTAAGTGCTTGTTTTTTTCTTTTCAGTTTTTTTTTATTATGTACATAATTTTGGTGACTTTTTACGCAGTCGGGTATTTGATTTTTTTAATCGTTTTTTTTATTTTATACTTTTTAGTTATAAATACCTAGGTAGCTATAGTTATCTTATTTATTAATAAGTAGGTAAGTACCTATCTATATATAGTTTTTCGACTGAAGTAAAGTACAATATCGTTAGAAATTGGAGATGGGCGACCGCGTCAGACATTAGATACTTTAGGTAGGACTACCTATGGTATATTGGACAATATACCTACTAGATACTTCAATATATGTCCATCCACATCCAGTTATATGAATTTTTCGTCTTTTCATCGTAAATTTCTACTGTCTAAAAAACCTATATGTGAGAAAGGTTGTTACGAAACTTTAAATCGATATAGATCCTAAACGGTCAGTTAAATCGAAAAATGTTGAAAGAAAACTAATAATGATTTTTAAATACCTATTTAACGATACCTCACTCGATATAGTATGTTGACTTTAATTTTTTTTATTTTCACAATATGGCGCCCAGTAGTCGCCATGTTGAATTTTCAATAACATCATATCTTTAGTGACACTCGCCGGATTAAGAGGAATCGATTGACGTGCGAATCATAAAAATCGGCCAAGGCGTTTAGTATATATAGTGCTTCAAAGGAACATACAAACATACATACATACATACATAGACTGTTAAACACAATACCACTCCTTTGCAGTCGGGTAAAAAGGCAGTAAAGAAATAATAGTAATAGACAAATCCGCTGAGGTTCTCACCGAATCTTCTCAGTAGCGTTTAAGTTCCGATCCGATGGTAGTTTATTGTATTAAATTAAAATGTTAAAACTGGCAATATATATGTGCCCTCGTAGGATTTATATACAATATAATAATAATAATAATAATGCCTTTATTTCCGAAAATGTTTACATTCTTACATATTTTATCTTAGTGAATTTTTAGATAAGTAGAAACTATATAAAGATCACTTAACAAAGAAAAGTTTAACATTAAAAAGACTAAGACTATGTTTAATTATAAGATATCTCTTAATTCGGTGTACCTTACAGCATAGGCCTCCTCCAACTCTCTCCATTGTATTCTGTCTGTCGCTAATCTCATCCAAAGTGGTCCTAAGGTCATTTTTAGGTCATCCTCCCATCTTATTGCCTTACGACCTCGGCTCCTAGTGCTACCCCTTGGGTACCATACTGTCACCAGTTTGCTCCACTTTTCCTTCTTGCAGCGGAGCATATGACCTGTCCACCGCCATTTGAGTTGGTCAATACGTGACAATGTGTATGTTAATTTAGTTTTGTGCCTGATGTCGTTACTTGTAACTTTGTCTATTAGTTTCAGACCTAGCATGCTTCTTTCCATGCTTCTCTGACACCTCGCTAATTTTTCCCTGTGACGTTTAGTCAAAGCCCAGGTTTCACAGCCGTATGTAATGCAGGGTAGGACACAGGTATCAAATGTCTTCTTCTTTATCGCCATGTTCAGTTCCTTGCTTTTCATGATTTCTTTCAATGCCCAATACTTTTTCCATCCTGTCGCAATTCTTTTGTCTATTTCTTTGGACATTTGGTCGTTTGGTGCTATTATCTGGCCCAGGTACACATATTCTTCTACATATTCGAGTTTCTGTCCGTTTATGGTGATGTCTATAGGTATTGCGTTGGTCATCATTTTAGTTTTGTTTGTGTTGATTTCTAGCTCTACTTCTCTACTTTTATCTACTAAGGTTTGTATCATGGATTCCAGTATCAGTGGGTCCTCTTCCATTATGACTAGGTCGTCGGCAAATCTTAGCTGATTTAGTCGTGCTCCATTTATATTTAGCCCCAGGTGTTCCCAATCCAACTTTCTGAACATTTGTTCAAGCACTGCTGTAAACAGCTTTGGTGAGAGTGGGTCACCTTGTCTGACGCCCCTTTCGATTGGAAAAGAGCATCTCCTGTAGATTCTAGGCTGATTCTAGCTTTGCTTTCACTGTAGATATTTTTGATGATATTAATGTAAGCATTTTGAATCCCCTGTTCTTTTAGACTTTGCCATACCGATTTATGTTCGAGACTATCAAAAGCCTTAGAATAATCTATAAAAGCTAGGTAGATGGTTTTGTTATATTCATTGTATTTTTGTATGAGCTGTTTGACTGTATGAATATGATCAATTGTACTAAAGTCTTTTCTGAAGCCTGCCTGTTCCACAGGTTGATTTTCGTCGAGTGTAGGTGATATTCTATCCAGAATCGCTTTAGCAAAAACCTTATATACATTTGAGATGAGAGAAATGGTTCTATAGTTTCCTATATCGTCTTTTGGACCTTTCTTGTGTAGAAAGTATTATGTGGGTATATACAATAAATTAATATGAATTTGAGGGTTGTTGGTGCCTATTCCTTTATCTCAGCTCATTGTCTCACAGTTGGACTCGAGCCTCCTCCATAAATGAGGGAAATTAACCTACTATACCGCGCTGGTCAAACATGTTGGTATAGGATTTCGAGATTTCCTCCTCTTGCATAGATGTTATATGTGTTTTATATCCCTTAGTCGTCTCGTACGATCACCCACGGGTAAGATAGAAGGTGGTGAATTGTATTCTTACTCCGTCACCACACGGAAAACGACAGGTGCCTATTCCTTGCGTACCAAATTTTATAACTGCCACGAATTGCTGATATATCCTTGGGAAGCTTATTTTGAATCAGTAAATGTCGATAAG
Source organism: Lymantria monacha (assembly GCA_905163515.2). Classification (NCBI taxonomy): domain Eukaryota; kingdom Metazoa; phylum Arthropoda; class Insecta; order Lepidoptera; family Erebidae; genus Lymantria; species Lymantria monacha. The sequence goes on along the minus strand of LR991107.1, from coordinate 1,881,774 downwards.
TTGATGGTATGTAGAAGTTATTGTCACTCCGTGAACTCTATTTACCAAACCAAGTAAATAATTAGCTCAGATATATGTGCACTAGATTTTGCGTTCGACTTCGTCAAATCATATGTGACTCCAAAGTGGTTGAGTGGTGGCTGCCCCAGTAGTCAACTCGTGATCGGCCGCCGCTTGTGAGATCTGAGCCGGCCATAATCTTTTGCATCATATTTGAGAATTATTATATCTCGGTTCGAAGTTCACACTCGAGCTGATACCTATTAAGCATATTGTATGGAATTTTATATAAAAGTTAGTAAAAAAATGAAAAAAAAAATACAATTGAATTTCCTGCCAGGTCTCAGTGCGGTCGTGTTCCAATATTTGGATTAATTTTAGGTAAAATATAAAAAAATACAATATGTAAGTACTGTTTATACATAATAAACTATTTGAATTTGATACACCTAAGAATATAGCCTCTTAGGGACTGATTTACAGAATACTTCCTTTTTAGTGGGTCTACATCATAACAGGACGATGGGAATCTTAAGAGGATCTTTCCATTCAATATACCTCAGTGTCTAAAAACACAGGTCTATCACTGGTAAAGTGATGACTTATGACACAAAAATAAGATCCCTAAATGTAGATCTTACGATCAAGCCCAAAGTTTCTCAGCATGCTATGCTCTGGAATTCTCTGCGAGATGAAATACGACAATCCGCAGAGGAACGGATGTAACCAACCACTGAAATAAAGCATGCTGAAGTAGCAATAGACAGGCCACATTACTCAATGAACCGATAACCGCTAGGGTAGAAAGGTTCTCAAGCGGCGACCGAGTATCGGACGACGCAGTGTTGGTCACCCCCGCGCAAAATGGACTGACGACATTGTGAAGGTTGCTGGAAGTCATTGGTTGCAGGCGGCACAAGACCGCAATTTGTGGCGAATTATGAGGGAGGCCTACATCCAGTAGTGGAAACAGTCTGAAAGATGAACTATGACATCATAAATGAAAGATTCTGTCCATTACTTGTTTCTGCTAATATTTAATTACGTAAAATGAAAAGTACCACGGCAAAATTTAATCCCCAATTCCACACAGTGAATGAAAATTAACATATTCTAAAACACGCGTTTATTTATTATTACTGAAGAGCATTTAATCCCACCTCGGCGTTTATGAATCAGGTAACCAGATTCCTCCGGGCCGGCTAGGGATGGCAAAAAATCAGTACCAGTGGTCGGCCCAATGGTGATGAGGGAACACGGTGGGTTATGGGGCCACACGCCGCTATTCAATCAACCCGGACGGAATAAGCGGGATGTGTCCAAACAATAGCCTGCCAAAAGAAAGGCAACCGGGTTCTTGATATGATATATAAGTCTTAGAACGCATTACTTCTCTACAAATAACGAGTGAAAAATTAAAAAAAAATCTAAAGGAATATACATCTATTATATTTTTAGAATTATCTGTGGTAGTGTACTTAGAAAGATTTGTAGCTTTATGTATTTTTAAGTTTTAAATGTACGTCAGATCAAGTAATCCATTGCACTGACTCAGAAACATTATACGAAATCAATTTTCCACCTCAGTTCTCAATGCCTTTTGAATAATAACTGTTGTTATATCCTGTTATCTTTATTAAAATTTCAGCTTTATTGCTTAGGCAAATGCTTTAGTTATGTTAGATTTATTTCACTTCATTTTTTTTTTTAACCGACTTCAAAAAAGGAGAAGTTTCTCAATTCGTCTGTATTTTTTTTTATGTTTGTTACCTCATAACTTTCGACTGGGCGAAACGATTTTAATAATTCTTTTTTATTTGAAAGCTGGTGCTTCCCGTGTGATCAAATTTCAATTTGGTCCAGTTCTGACAATGGCACCCATGAGAAAACCATATAAGTCTAAAATTAGCATAAGTGTGTGTGCGACAAATGAACGAGTAACTCAAGCCCCGCTACTAATAGAACAATCTATGTGTGTCTGTAACACTAAAAAGTAAAAAATAAAAAAAACTACGTCTTCAAAACCGTCTTCAAAACGGAAAAAGACAAAATAACTTAAAATACTATCATTTGTATGTGCTATCTATTGATAGGTTTGAAGTCGGTGCCGGCGTCGGTATGTTTATATTGCTTATGGTGGCAAACGAGCAGACAGCACACCTGGTAGTAAATGTCACTGCCGCCCATGGACCTTTGCAATACCAAGAGTATAGCTAGACCGCTGCTTATCTATACAAACTCTAAACCCACCCCAGTTGGGCTTCCGTCTCTCTCCCTCATCGAACGAAGTGCAATAAATAGCACATTGCTATTACTCAGACGTCGATCTTCCGCGAGAGTGTGGTACTACCCCGGACGGACCGGCCCGCGGCTGTAGAAAGAGAACTGTCCACAGCGTGGTCCTACTACTATTAAAATTAAATAATAATAATGTATTACTTCAGAATTATTTAACTTGCTGACACTGTGATGTGACTACAAATACAAACAACCTTTGCATTGCTTGTAGGGTGTCATAAAGACGACTTATGCCCGTTTTAGCAAGGACTTCTAAAGTTTAGGTATCACCCTCATTTGTGGTTACAGAATTAGGGTGTCAGGGATTGAATGCCATTAGATCATCTGTTCGGCCGTAAATGGCATTGTGGTTTTAGTGGGTGTTGCGGTCAAGTAGGTGGCCGACGAGTTCGCCCATTCTGTCACCGGCGGTGGATACTGCGTAAATGCAATCTCCACAGCATGAACAAGAACAAAATGTGATTACTGAAAAGTAAAATGTATTATCATACATCTTACTTTCCGTGGAAATCATGAAAACGGGCTTAGGGATTATCTGTAGTATAACGGCAAAACTCTTCTGGGAATTTTATAGCATCAACCGCTATCGCCACTGATTATAGCATTATCCACCCTTGGGGCACGCTATGTGCAACAGTAACCATCTAACAACTAATAGATGATTGAACAAATCTTTCAAAACAACAAACGAAAAAATATATAATACTAGCGGCCCGACCCGGCTTCGCACGGGTGAACATTTATTTATTAAACATTTTGGCATAAACGTACAGTAAATGCAGGACATACCTAAATAATAATGTATTTAGCAATAGTGTATCGCTGGCTTCCCTTGGGTTGATGTTTGAAAACAAAATGAGTAAACAGAATAAATGACATCAACTGGTAATTTTTAAAAACATTTCACTGAGGTTTAGAGTATAGGTATACTAATTATAATTAGATACATTATATACCTACTATTACTGTATAAGTACTGATTATCACATATTTCATAGAATAAAAATATAGCATCCCGACTTATGTGCTAAGTTTTTTTTTACATTTATTTTTCCTTTTTGATTTATATTTTTTATTTATTTTAATGTAGTTTTTTTTTATTTGTGTATCATTTCTTTATTCAAGTACATCTTTTATTTTAAAGACTTTTAAATTTTATTAGATTTTTATTTTAATTTGCCATTTTTACCTTAATGTTTCACTATACACTATGTTAGCAGTGGTATTTGTAGATGCCAATAAAACATATTGATTTTCAGGAGACCCTACTTGAGAAAGTGCAACATACATATAGTTGGCCATGAGAAAAACACTCTTTTCTTAGATCGATGCCAACCATAGAAAAAGTTTGTCCCTGGGATTTATTTATTGTAAGGGCAAACGATATCTTTACAGGAAACTGTAATCTTTTAAAAGATATAGGACAATCCGTCGGTATCATCGGGATCCGCGGAAAGTGAGCAAGCATTGCGGCCGCGGGGCCGGTGATGATAGTAGCTACGATTTTCATAGATGTGCCCCTCTCCTGCACTCCGCCCCCGCCGCACCAGCGCGTCACGGCAGCGAATTAATTTTATTTCAATTTTATTAAACTCGTAATATCTTTCGAATGGAGTGTCCGATTTTAATAAAATAAAAAGTTATTTACAGGTATTTAAAAAGCCTTGCTCGAGAAATCATTTATTTAGGTAAGGATTAAGGCAAAGGTATAAATAACTTGATCTGATTATGGTCGAAATTTCTATTAAATTTTAAAATGTTAAAAAGTAGTTAGAGTGACATAACTACAATAGTTAGACACATGCTATCGCGACATTTTTTGTAGATATTGATATGTTCTTTAATATTGTGGAACATTTTTGGTTCTATTATCAATAGTTTTCGCAGCACATGCGATGAAAGATATTTTATGGGCGTTTTTTTACACCTTGGATAACATTATTGTAATTTTAGTAGGGATCCTTATATTTTTCTTACAATTAAAATAGCCTATAATAATCAGTGATAATGTTGCATTCAAATGGTGAAAGAATTATTTAAATCGGTCCAGTACTTTTTGAGCCAATTCATTACAAACATACATACAAACCTTTCCTCTTTATAATATTAGTATAGATTACCTAAAAAGAAAAAGAACGCATAGTTGAAGAATGAATGCAAAGACCTATGTGGAAAAGGGGGACATATTGCATCGACCCCCAAGTAATTGGGATAGGAGCAGAATGATGATAATTGTATTTTCTTAAATTCCATAATATAGTATTTAATTCGCAATGATAGACTTAGTAATACTTTCAGTATAATAAACGCATATTTTTTAGAGCGCACATACGTCCCATCGTTAGAGGCGAATCTTTGCCAAGTAGGTGTTGCCTCCTAGACATATTATAAATTATTTTCAATGTTCTTTCTTGCACAGTCATAATAACAAATCAAAATATTTATTTTTATATACAATGAGCTTTATAAAGCCACTTGCATATTCTTAATTCTACACTTGATTGAAAATAATCTAAGAATCTGTCACCGGATTGGAAGCTACGAAAATCCGCCAAAAACTTCAACAGGCTCATCTTTTTTTATATAAATATGTATACAATATATACCTATAGTAAGTATTAGCACCAGCGCAATATGCTTCGAGCCAGAATACATTATTATTTTGACCAAATAGGTTGATAGCGTATGTTTATTAAAACTTACCTCCAATTCATTCAGCCTCTGAATCCTCGGCGTGAATCGCAATCGATCAACATCAACCGCAAATGGTGGTTGCCAATGCTGTAACAATTAAAAAATATATATTATTTATTAAATAGACTACGCAAGAATAAAACAATTTTACGTATTTAACTCGATCGAACATTTTTTTAGCAGTCAAGTGACGGCAGGATTCGCGTGTTTCAAGTCCAAATCAAGTCATCGTAATTACGGAGGTTTTAATCTATCTACTACAGTCATGTTCAAAAGTCGGTTAAATAAGAATCAAATCATCATCTCAGCTCATATATGTCCCACTATTGGGCTCAAGCCTCCTCCATAATGGGAGAGAAATTGAACTACTATACCGTAATTTGTTTCGAGTTTTCCTTTTCCTGCATAGATGTTATATGCGTTTCATATCCCTTAATCGTCTCTTACGATCACCCACGGCTAAGATAGGGGGTGGTGAATTGTATTCTTACTCCGTCACCACACGGATAGAAAGAATCAAATACAAACGCTATAAAACATATAAAAATTTCGTATATGTTATAATTGCGTAAATATCAGAGATCCTAAATTTCCGTGCGTTCAGGCGCTTCTGCCATACCTATTATTGTAATCAATTTTAAAGCTCACATATAGGCTCTGTTAAATCCGTGCTGTAATGCTGCGCTTCACGTATCAGTACATCCTCTTATCTATTGGCCTATTAGCCAAGTTTTGCTTCATGTCTCCCAACCTTGTATAGGAGGGAAGTGGATTTTTTCAACTCCTGTTTTTGTTTCTAATTAAATTTATTGCGGATCCCTAGACTATTAAAAGCATTTTGCAGGACTGCCTAAGGGTCAAACCTTGGTATCTATTACAGAGACTTGTGTTATAGAGGTAGGAATGTGTGGTGGGACTAGACTATGTAGGTAATATAGATACTTTAATACAGAATTATCATGCTATAATTATAAAACAATGGCCAGGACAGTTTGACATATAATTTTTCAAGGCTTATCCTTCACATCTATTAGGTATCGACCAAGCTATCAACTTTTAATTTTCGGACTTTCCCAGAATATAGTTACAATTCGATAATCGCAATTATCGCTTTCCTTGTGTTAATGGCGTGAGAAGAGAATTCAATACTCCCGATCTTATCGTAAAGGAAGACAAAAAGATATAACATCTATACAAGAGAAGAAAACTCAAAATAAAAAGGCTATATCAACCCGTCTGACCAACATGGTATTATAGGACAATTTCTCTTCTATTGCGGAGGAGACACAATGCATGCACAACAATTCCCTTAAAACTTTTAGTTATAAAAATCGACAAATGAAAAACTAATACATACATACATACATATCATCACGCCATATCCCTTGCAGGGTAGGCAGAGAGAACAGAGTGCCAGAGAACTCTATCTTTGCATACTTCACTCGCTTCCTCAACATTCATAATTCTCTTCATACACGCTCGCCGGTTTCGGAGACTCTTGACTCCACCTTCCTTCAGTACATGACCGATCTGGTCTAGGTAGGTTAGTCTCGGTCTCCCCCGGTACCTACATCCTTCCACTTTCGCATTGTATATCTTCTTAACCAGACGTTCGTTCGGCATTCTTTCCACATGTACGAACCATCGGAGCATTCCCTTTCGCATCTTTACACCAATACTCTCTTTCATACCTACTCGCTCTCTTACGTCGTCGTTGCGAATGCGGTCATGCGGAATGAAAAACTAATGGAGTGAATAAAAGCATTATCAGTTATTCAAGTGTGGCAACTGTCACATTACCTATATCCTCTTAGTGGAGTGAACCCCTACTTCAACACTGAACGTCCATAAGCTGATGGAATGGAATCATTAACAAAAATCTTTGAAAAAGTGTCATTTTTCTTAATAAATAAAGTTATCACACGTTAATTTTGTACGTTACATACTAACAAAAATCACTAAAATTGCATAAATACACTGTCATAATCGTAGAATAATGACGGATCTTTCATGCTAATATATTGAATATCCATCACTATTCCAGGACTATCATTTCCATCACTATTCTAGGACTATCGTTTTTTTTTACTGCTTATGGTGGCAAACGAGCAAGCAGCACACCTGATGGTAAATGTCACTGCCGCCCATAGACCTTTGCAATACCAAGGGTATAGCTTATAGCTTTGGCCGCTGCCTACCAATAAAATCCCTAAACCCACCCAGTTGGGCTTACGGCTCTCTCGTTCACCGAACAAAGCGCTATAGCACATTGCCATTACTCAGACGTCGATCTTCTGCGAGAGTGTGGTACTACCCCGGACGGACTAGCCCGTGGCTATAGACAGAAATGTCAACAGCGTAGCCCTACCACTATCATGTTATGAATCCACTGACATATCTGTACATAATATTTTTCCTTCTTTTATTTGGACTAAGAGCATCAGTGGGCTGTTAAACTCTTAATTGGACTAGCAGTGAGCGCAGTGGGCTCTTAACCCAAAACATTTAAGCAACGGGGCCTAAGGGTATGAACCTCAGAAATATTCATAATGCATCTAAGATCATCCATTTCCCACGGCAGCTAACAAAAAGAGCGTTGATTTTCTAAGAGTGTTACTACTCCAAATGAGCTGGTCATTTATGGCTACAGACAGAGAACTGATATTGGCATAGCTATAGCACTAAGAGAGACTTGAAGAGCATTGTTTTTACAATTTAAGCTTTCATGATATAATGACATTCAGATTATAATAAAATGATATAATTATTCTAATCAGGTAGAATAGTTAGATATGATAGAATAAATAATCACAAATTCAAATATTTTTTGTATTAAAAAGTCTAGTTGTAATTTATTCTTGGATGGGGTCAATTATACAATTTTGAATAGCAATTTACATAAATACTATAAATTTTTTGAATGATGGAGAGAGAGGTGTTGCTCTTTTTAACCGACTTCAAAAAAGGAGGAGGTTCTCAATTCGTCTTTTTTTTATGTTTGTTACCTCATAACTTTCGACTGGGTAAAGAGATTTTGATGATTCTTTTTTTATTTGAAAGCTGGTGCTTCCCGTGTGGTCCCTTTTCAATTTGGTCCAGTTCTGACAATGGCATCCATGAGAAAACCATATAAGTCTGAGATTAGCATTAAGTATGAGTGCGACAAATGAACGAGTAGCTCAAGCCCCACTACTAATAGAACAACCTATGTGTGTCTGTAACACTAAAAATGTAAAAAATAAAAAACTACGTTTAAAAAAACCGCCTTCAAAAACTGAAAAGTACAAAATAACTTAAAATAATATCATTTGTATGTGCTATATGGGTGATTCTACGATAAGAGGTAACTTGTGCGGCAATCCGTTTATAATAGTTTTTGGAACGAAGTTCCTTATCGCGCGTTGTGAAAGGGGGCTAGACGGAAAAAATTCTTACGAAAAGTTGTCACGACACTTTTTGCTATAGTAAGCTATTGTAAGCTGTGCGGCGTCGCATGTTTCTCTGTCTGTCTCTCTCTCTCTCTTATAGAAAGCAAGCCAGATATTTTCATTTCTATTTCGCATTGAACAGTGTGGTGTCGCGACGATTTTTTTTTATAGATAGAGTGATTCAAGATGAAGGTTTACATATATAATATATGCATAATGTACTAGAGAAACACTGATAATTTTAGAGGTTTCTAATGTGATGTCGTAAATAAACACATTATTTTGCGCTTACATTGCAAACGCTGGCTGAACCCTACGAAATAGATCAAAATAAAGTACTACAGTATTATACAGCTTAAAAAGGCCTACAAAAAAGTCCGCGATAGTATATATCTATCTCTTAAGGATAACATACTATATCCATTTTAATACTTTAAAAAATGTTCTATTATAAAACGGTAATTGAAAAGCTATTTACACAAATACTGTATTGATCCTTATCATTTTAAATACATTAGTTGACTTGAGCATTTCATGAAGATATTTTTTTTCCTTCAGACCATGCAAATTAAATCAATACCTTAAGAGATATAGCAAAATCAAAATAATGCGCAACGAAATTATTTTCGCCCGTGACCGGGCCGCGTGGCCGGCTCGCGTTCGAGCTCGGGGCCGAAAAGTTTTGGTAGTCTAGTGGAATTGTATATCCTATTATTAATATTATAAACGTGAAAGTTTGTAATAATGTATGGATGTGAACGTGTTTGTTGCTCTTTCACGTAAAAACTACTGAATGGATTTTGATGTTTATAGTAATATAGCTTGCACATCAGAATAACACATAGGCTATAATTTATAAAGATATTTTGCAAATTGGCTAAAATATAACGATAAAAATCGCTTAAGGCAGAAAAAAATTATATAATTAAAATAGAACTTCGTTCCATCCGGGTGTCCCTTGACACCTCCGGTTTTTATTTTATTCTATATGTTGCTATTTCTTACAATGAATCACATCATCATAATATACCATATTAAATAACATCACGATTGAATGCATAATTAAAACACATTTTTCTGAAATTCCTTACAAAGTCTAAAAAAGTGTCTACCCTTTTTTTTTTTTTTTGTGGGGTGGGCTACGGTCGTCGCGCTCCTCGCACCACTCTGTCCGGGCGACAGAGGGGCGTAAGCACGCACACCCATAACCCACCCGTTAACCTCGCCTTCGTCGTTGGACCGGCCACCGGAGCAGCGTGAACTTGTCGTCAGTGGCCGGCCCGACGGAATACCCCCCGAGGGGTACCTTCTTCTTGAGCGATATCCCCTCCTCGCGGTCAGCCTCTCGGCGGGTGACGGACTAATTCCCCGGTCCAGTCACCCGCGGCCTCAGCTAGGGCGGCATAAGGCGCAGGTAATCGCGCCTACGCCGCCCCAGTCGCCGGCGACGGCTGGCGTCGTCGAGGAGACGCTCCTCGCGAACGCGCTCCGCCGCCTCCTTCCGCGAGATTACTGCCTCGCAGAAGGCTGCGACCGCGTCCCAGTTCCTGACGCTGTCGAGCGTCGCCCTGGCGATGGTCGGCAGCGTCAGGTCAGCACCGATGACTGCGACGAGTTCACGGCACTGCTCTGCCCAAGCGGCACAAGCCTCGAGCGTATGCTGCGCCGTATCCTCGTCGCAGTCGCAGTGGTGGCAGACATATGTTTTTTGTATCAGTTGCATAACTAAAATATTTTTAAACGAAATTTAAGTAATTATACTTAAATATTATCAAATAAAAAATAAAATACTATTGTAAATTTCAAATAATTTTTAAAATTAACTTTTGTCCCGCTTTTTTTTTTGTGTATCTACCCTACCAAATTTCGTTCCGCTAATACAAACATAAATTCAAGTACAGCCATATTGGAAGTAGAGCTCAAGGTCGTCTATCGGCGTGAAGTTAGCAATACTAAACGCGGGAGCCGTTTAAGCGCCGCCATTTTCTAGTTGTTGCGACGCGACCGTGCGATGTAGTGGTTTCGCAAGGTGAATGTGTCTCTCCCCTGGTAAGTCATAAAACTTATAATATTCATTTAATGTATTTGCATTTATTGCCCTAATTAATCAATACAGTAATAATTGAAGTGAGATATACAATTAACCCAAAAAAGAATTTATTCAGTTAAAATAATTGAATTTGTCATGAAAACGTCACTCCCCTGTCAATATAACTTCCAGGGAAGAGAGTCACTGACCAGGGGAGATAATGTTCATCATAAGATGTTATAACAAACTCAGATTTAACTAACTTCTTTCAACGTCAGTTTTAAATGACTTCGATAATGGTGGCAAATGATTTTTTTTATGATAAAATAATATTGTTATTGTATTATGGTCATTATTAGAGATTATGGCACCAAGGAAAAAGTTAACACCTGAAGAAAGATTACAGAAGAAACGTGAAGCAGAGAAGCTACGATATCAAAAGATTAAAAATGATCCTGAAAAGTACGAATTGCATCGTAAGGCGAAAAAGATATGAAAGAAAAAGCAAGAGAACGTATGCAACGACTTACTCTTCAAAATATAACTAATGCTCCGGCAACACCATCAATTTCAGATGTTGATCATCAGATGCCGCAAAGTAATTTCCGTAGAAGAGTTACAGCTAAAGTTAGTAGAACAAGTGATGAATTCCCGAAGTGCCAGAGATACAGTGAAGAAAAATTTGCTGTTTGCAGAAGTGGTCACCCAACAATTAAAAGAATATATGTATGTATGTAAAAGGAAAGCCAAAGCAAGTTTTTAGTGATGAAGAATAAAATTATACATTTTCTTGAAGATGACTCTAATACGAGGTTATGTATCGGCAAAAAGAAGATTATGTGACAAAGAAAGGAGACCGGAAACAAAAGAGTTTTTTTGGATACTCTAAGAAATCGCCACGAATCTTTCATGATGAAGTACAATATCACGATCTCTATCCTGTCGCCTAAAGTCATTCTGGATAGTACAATCGTTTTGTGACAAACGTGACACTTGTTTGTGCGTTACACATGCTAATATGGATCTGATTCTTACGGCTCTATTCCAAGTCAAAATTATATCTCGGACCTCACTCCCGGACTCAGAATCCGAAAACGAGAATTCATATGACAATGAACAAATTAATACACCAAAAGGTGGCAAACACCAGACAGAGGATGAAGAACAACCGTCGACATCGAGAAAAACATTCAAGAATGGCGACTTTATTCTAGTCAAACCAAACCGCATAGGTATAGGCAATATGAAAATTAACCTGATTATTCAAGGCTGATTAACACTTAAGAAGAGCTTTAGTAGTATTAATTAGTATTAATAAAAGAATATTTTATAATCGTTGAAGGTACAATGGCAAGATAATTTACATGTGTATTTTTGTAAGTAAAACACTCTTGTTTTAGAAAAAAGGCTGTAATATGATAGTCTGATTAATGATTAATATAATAGTCTGATTATATATTAAGAACAATGTTAAATAAAAGTTAATTTAATTCATTTTATTGATTTTATTAAGTATATTATTGTGACAAATTATCTCCCCTGGTGAAATAAGTATATACCCTGGTCCTGATGTCTCTCCCCTGCCCGATGTATTTCCCCTGGTCTTCGAAAAAGTAATAAAATGTGTATAAAGTGACTTGCCCTTGTGTGAAAAGGTAAATAAACAAGTCAAAAATCATAATGTAAGGGTTTCAAGAAAAAATTCTAACTTTTCTTCTTGGCCGTATCCTCTATGTACTTGAAACCTCTTATCGTAGAATCACCCATATATTGATAGGTTTGAAGTCGGTGCTAGTATCGGTATCTTTAGTGTAGGAATTTCATTACAGTAAGTACCTAAGCTGTTTATAATTTTGTTTAGGGCTTGGCACCGATTTCAAACCTATCAATAAATAGCACATACAAATGATAGTATTTTAAGTTATTTTGTACTTTTCAATTTTTGAAGTCGGTTTTTGTAAACGTAGTTTTTTTTATTTTTCTAATAATGTTTTTTTTGCAAAATACATTTAGATATTAATAAAAAATTTATGAAATTATAAAAAATATTTTCACTAAAATTAAAAAAGAATAAACATATGATCAAAATGGGGCTCTGGATTGAGTCGAGTTATTCTTAATGACAATGACTACATTTACCTTCATATTCTAATTATGTTTTTTCATGGGCTGAAAATTCTGACCTAATAATATTTTCTATATGACCCAGCTTGATATATTTATCACGCTTAAAACCTTTTACATAAAAAAAATCATGGAAATTGTTAGAACGGTTTCTAAGATTCTGAATGTATACAAAAAAATTGCTTATTTAAAGATATTAGATAACATTATTGTGTGGTGGTATCTAGAAATACTACCAACCCTCACATTGCATACGGATACTGTAAAAGATAGTTAAGAGATTTACATTCAATTGTCATCATCATCATTCTCCTTCTCTTATCCCAATTACTTGGGGCCGATACAATATGTACTCTTCTTTCATAGTACATAATGTAAAAGTTATAGGTAATAGTTTTATGACCGGCCGCCTGCCAGACGTCAAGTCTACTTGGGAATGTAATAGTTGACCTAACAGCATCAGATGGAGTTGGCACAGGATGTTATAAGACTCTTAATCGACTTTTACGACATCCACGAGCAAAGCAAGGGTTGGTAGAATTCATAGCTGCTTCCACATATCGATTTACATTCAACTGTGAATGTGTGAAAACTCTATATGATGCTGTCTAGTGAGCAATTACATTCCCAAGGAGGGTTGACGTTAGGCAGGCGGCTGGCTATAAAATTATTGCCACAAATTTTGTAATATGTATAATAGAAGAAGAATATGTATTATTATGTCAACCCCAAGTAATTGGAATAAGAGCAAGATGATGGTAAGTAGTTTTACTGTATGCAACAATACAGATTTCATGGCTTTTTTGACATTTTAAATTTTATTTTCACTATCTCCAAATTTCAAAGACTTTAACATTAAGGTTAGTGTTGACTTGAATTTGCCAATATTGGTGAAAATGAAAGTATATTGAGTCATTGATCAGTACATGAGGATGATTTGTGAATGCATTAGTTTAAAAGTACTATACCTATTTCTATTTATAATTACAAAATTAGAGTTTTCAGACTAAAATTTAATATTGTTGATTTTAATAAACATTGAAGACTGATATTCCAATATTACACAGTCATTTTAACTGACACAATGAGGAGCAAAAGTTATAATAAGATACATGTACCTATTTGAGTCAGTATAGCTGTGTGGTTGCGGTTACGAATACTACCAACCCTTTCTTTGCTCATGGATGTTGTAAAAGACGACTAAGAGCCTTATAATGACCTGGGCCAACTCCATCTGATGCCGTTTGGGCAACAATTATATTCCCAAGGAGGGTTGACGTCTGGCAGGCGGCCGGTCATAAAACTATTGCCAATAACTTATATAGAAGTAGAGAAGAGTACATATTGTACCAAACGCCAAGTAATTGGGATAAGAGTAGAAGGAGAATAATGCTGATGATGAAGATGACATGTATTTGACTTATTAAACTGAATTAGAGAAATAAATTAATGACAAATTGGAATTCATAGTAACAGTTGGACTAAGTACTTCAAATCTGGCATATAACTCTCATTACAAAGATTTTCATCTATCCTTACTTTCCTGTGGACATCATAATAACAAGGATGTGGAAAGTATGGTTCTATTGGGAAACTCATAACACCAACTGCAATCGCTAGACTCGCAAGGCAGTTAAATGTGGCTATTATGGCACTAAATAACCACCTTCATTGGAAAGCTTATGTTATAAAATCTTACATACATATCATCACGCCATATCCCTTGCAGGGTAGGCAGAGAGAACAGATATAAAATCTTGATTACCCCATTTTCACTAATGCTATCGATCCAATATGTGACAATCATTTTTCGCTTGTAATCAAGTTTTTATAAATAATCAAGCAGGTTGCATGCTAAATTTCAGTAATTTGAAGCTTATGTCATCCAACAATAAATGTAGATGGGTTGGTAGATGATAACTAGACATGTGTAAGTAATGCGAGTGATGTATCACACGTAATATTACCCGACCGTGTACTGTCATATTACACATTACGCGACTAAACATCACATCACATTAAACATGACGCGAACACCCGTGTACTGTTCTGCATTTCCGCAATGTTCGGTGGCTGGCAATTTAATATTTATTTTGAGCTTTATTTTCAGAATGTTAAGGCTTATATTTCTTGACGCCGCCCGCCGTATATCTAGAGCGCTATCGCATTACGCGACATGAACTGTCATGTGTGATGTTTGAAGTGATGGTAAAATGTAATATTACTAGGCACGGAATGTAATGCCATACCACATCACTTCGCGAAGTACTGTTTCGCGCATGTCTAATGATAACATTGTCACGCTAACATTATTTCAAATGTGTAATACTCGCATAAGCAGAAATCATCATGACTCTCCTGCTCGTATCACAATTACTTGGGTTCATTGCAATCTTCACTTGTATATTGCAAAAGTAATTGGCAATAGTTTTATGACTAGTCGCCTGCCTAACCAAACAGCATCAGATGAGGTTAGCCCAGGTCAATATAAAACTTTTGGTTGTCTTACAAAATCTCGTTTTTTTTTACTTGTTTTCATAGCCGCCCGCTACCACACAGCACAATGTTCATTTATTATATTACATTTTTATTACATAAATTACAAGTATAATGTGTTACCTGGTAACATATTTTTGATCAGCCACACTGAGCAAAATACAATAATACGAAAAGAGTTCTTGAATTGTATACATAAAATCAGAGGGTACATAGGTTTTTCTTTCAAGCTTTCTATTATTTTTGGTGATCATGTTTAAAATGTTAATTTGTGATTTAAGACGCTCTTTGGAAAGGAAGGGGGTGATGAACTTATTCTGTCATAGCATGAAAGAGACAACCTGTTAACATCAAAACAGCTATAAGAGATTGGAATATTATGATTTTGGTATATAAAAGAGTTTTCTCCCATTTTGTAAGAAGGTTATAAGTATCAAGTTAATAAGTCTGTGAAATGAAAGTAGGGTATTGCGAGTAAATACTATTAGACTCTTGCATTTGTTAACAGCTTTTATTGTGAACTAGCTTCTGCCTGCAGCTTCGCCCGCATAAAAGGTTACTTTCCAAGTCTTTCATTGCCTATTTTTATTTTACCCCTTAAGGGTAAATGTTTTACAAAATTTTAATGTCAAATTTATTTATATCTAATCAATAGCCTAAAAATAAGTTTCAAGCTTCTGGCTTTAAAAATGACAATACTTACAACTTTATATCCCCCTTTACAACCTTTTTTTGCATTAAAAAGTAGCCTATGTCCTTTATCAGGCTCTAGAATATCTGTGTACCAAATTTCATTTAGATTGGTTCAGTAGTTTTGACGTGAAAGAGCGACAGACAGACAGAGTTACTTTCGCATTTATAATATTAGTAAGGATTGTGTCCCTTTGTATGTTATTCTCTTGTTATTAACAAGATATTCTCTCATTTTACTCAACACAATTCTACAGATTTAATTTTTAATAAGGATAAATTATATTTCAATGTCAAAAGTTTAAACATATTTCTTTTACATGAAATTTTAGATCCGCAGTTATATGTAAGCAGTTCTTATAAATTATATGATTTCTCATGTCATCAACAAAGTAATAAATGAACCAAAATCACTGTTTTCAATAAATACAAGAACCATGCTCTAATTTAAACTTTACAGAAGTAGATAGAAATTTAATGGAAAATATTTATTGTGAATCAATAATGCAACAATTGAATTGTCTTAATTTTACTTACTTGAGCTTTCTTAACAACATAATTTATTATAAACGACAAGATATTTGGCTTAATTTAAAATTGTTAGCCTTTTGCTCAGCTTTGCTGATATGATTTTCGAGTTTCACTCACTATAAACAATGGATTATTTCATTAATAACAATTTTAAACAAATTAGATTATATGAGCAATTATCTTCATATAATTTCACAAGTAATTATTATAGCTGCACTATTTATATAATAAAAATGAGTAATAAACATATGTAAGTAAAATAATTAAAATACAATGAATTTTATCAAATTGAAAATGAGATTTCTTATAATTTAATATTACACTACAAGCATGGAAATCTTAAACGTATAACTAAAATACTGATTAAATCAATATAATATTTATAGTATAATTATCAATATAGCATTTATACATATATTTAAAATTCATATGGATAGGCTATATGCATTCACTGTGGAATAAAAACCAACAAAACAGCCACAAAATTAAATAATTCTTATTATATACAAAAGGATACATGAAAAACAGTTGGCCATTTTCAAGAATCTTAACTGTACATTTTACAGTTCATTCACTGTACAATACAGATATTCAAAACAAATAATAAGTCAAAAACATTCTATATGAAACTATGGGCATAGATTTGCCAATAATTTTGCAATATCCCTATTCACTTTTAAATATTTTAATTATTTTTTTCTTTACCATATAACACATAATGTAGGTAGTACAATATAATTATGTATTATAAATCACAATTTTACATAAATAATTATCAAATTGTATATAAAATATTGCAGATAAAATGCAAATTAATTAAACCGTGTCAATGTTATACAATATCTCAACATATAAGTTCATCTCACTATAAAATCAGGTGCAATATTCTAGCATTATTTCAAAATATATATTTTGATTTTATTAGCTTTTTAACACTTGATTGGCATAGTATTTCTGTTTCAAGTGTATCTTGGAAGTATATCCTTAGACTATTATACAGAAAGTAGGTCTTGCATACAAATAATTTTGCTAGTTATCCATAATTGAAACAACATATATAGTTGCTCAGATTACTAGAATATCAAATGTAAATATTTCAACTTAATAAATCTTATTGCAATATTTTTATATGCTTTCAGCAACTACAGCGAAAATTACAGTTAGTCACGACAAAAACTCGCTGTAGTTCTTTTTTTATCTAAACTATCGTAGCCAGGAGGGCATGACACAAAATGGCAACCAGCCTCTACAATACAATATGCAACTGCATTTACGTCTAAATAAACAAATATTCATTAAAATATTTGCCTTCACGCGATACGTTTACACTTATTACTTGAGAGTAAAATGCATAAATTAAATTTAGATAACGAATAGCCTAATAAGTAGAAGTAATATGGTTGCATCACACGTAATTCGCGAAAGGTTTTATTGGTTAGAAATATTCGGATTATTCATAGTTTTTCAATAGAAATGAGAATATTAAACTTATTTTTGTTTATGTGTGATTATTGCAACAAAGAAGTACACTCACCGCAGGAGGTTTTATCTTGCAAATGCCCGATTTCTCAGCGATTGGTCGGATTTTGCTGATGTATGCTAGGGGGTCCAGGAACTCTTCTGGCGTTGGTTCAAACACTGGTGCCTCTGGAGGCGGGGTGAACGTGAAATTATCAGGTTTCATGGGGGACGCCGAGTCCCCCATGTTCACTTCGACATTAGCTTCGTCACATTTTCCCATTTTTGAGAAACACTGCAGTTCACACAAATGCAACTACAAACAATACTTAAGCATCATCTAACGTTAAGGAATGAATAAAGCACGTCCACAAAGAAATAGTAGCATTAGAATTAGTCTTTCCATAAGGAATCACAACGAGATAATAAATGAAACGAGCACCAACAAATAACAGTGCTCATTTCATGTCCGCCATGCGAAATTGAACTTTCGAAACTTCAGTGTTGCCATAAAATAAATACTAAGGTGCGCACTTCATCCTGATTCATTGGTAGTGCATTTATGAAGCTACTTTTAAAATTCGTAAACTCTTGCCGTATGGAAATCTAGCAAAGACAGTGTGTGTGCTACAGTGCTGTTGTAAGTGGCATATGAAATTAATTATTGACTGTTAATCATTTCTTTGAGTTCTTCCTAAATATTGTGGTATCTTGACAATAAAAGTAAGTTCCTAAAAAAATCTGTAACTCTCTTAATTCCTCTTTGACCTTAAATACAACGTTGAATTTTTCGTACCTTAGACCTAGACCGTAATCTCCCTTCTTCTAAAATGTTTTACTATACTGCTCGCCTCACTTAAGTATAGAGTATACTTCTTTAATATGAAAGTCTTGTTCCTAAATCAAGGTTAAACAATTGTATTTAGATTTTTTGGTGCAATCCACTCACCAGTGATGACTTTCGTCAATTTTTTTTGTAATTTATATGTATATATAAGTATATTTATGTTTACATATATATTTATATCTCATATTAGTCTCTGCCAGCCTGTCTGTTTGGCTCCATAACCTGTATGTATTATCAGCGATGAATTATAGCACGTAAACATGATTTCTGAAATGCGGTAGAAATGAGAACTCTTCGTAGTATGTGTGGTATAAGTCTGAAAGATAAAATTAGGAATAGTGTTATAAGAGAGCGCTGTGGTGTGAATGAAGATATAGCGATAAAGATAAAAAAGGGTATGCTGAGGTGGTTTGGACACGTGGAATAATGAGTGAAGAAAGGTTGACTAAGCAACAGCGAGTGTGAGTGGGACGATTACAAAGGGAAGACCACGTCGTATTTTTTTTGGATTAAATTAAAGATGTGTTGGCGAAAGGTCAAGTTAAAAGTACGCGTAACCGCAGAGCATGCATGAAGACTGTGATGAGTGTGAGTGAAGCAATAGAGGTATGTCAGGATCGTGGTTTGTGGCAATCCGTAGTCTCTGCGTACCTACATATGTATATATGTATGTAAAAGTGGTTTCTAAAAATCAGTCTCATAGGTAGACTTAAAATCACCCAGTGGCACGCTGCACAAATTATCATTCTTTGCATTATGGGAGGGGATATGTGATCAGTTAAGTAGTTTACGACAGTCGCTGTTCGTTTTCAGCACTGTGAAAGTACGGAGTTTCATTTGCTTGAAATGTCTTAGTTTTTTGTCGTGGATTTTATATGTTAGCTGCAGATGGCTTCCACAGCTTAACCCGAGCTACGGGTGAGCGCTGAGGGATATCAATCCGGTTAATGTCATGTCATTTTTCTGTCTACTATATATTTCATATAAACAATAATTGCGACTGCTACATATAAGTATGTATTAATATTTTATATTACGTTTTCCAGGCGAAGACAGATTAAAAATACAATCAGGGTAGTATAGCAGGTCAATTTCTGTTTAATTTAGGAGACTTGAGCTCAATAGTTTCAAACACTTTACAGTGCTCATGGTCACAAGAAGACTAAGGTGTCTCACGTCCAACTAGTTATCGTTATTACAAAGATTTATATCTACCCACTACAGTACCAGTTATCAAATTTTGAGCTACATTTCTAATATAAATTCATTGCCAGTGAATGAACGCGAACAAGAACGAAACGTCGAGAAATTAAAAATGAAATTTAATGCGAAAGAATCCGTAAAATAGTTGTATTTCAAATGTTTAATACTCGCGTAAACACCAGGGATCATTTGCATTACATAGTCTTATTTTCATTAAATTTTCGCTGGGTGTGATGACGAGGAGTTAAGTCCTCTTCATTCGTTATGCTCAAATAAATTATGAATGCGATTTGATGCGCTATTATTAACAATTACGTCGGACCATAAACACTGATTTGATAAAAACGGTAAATATTCCTATATTGAAAACACAGCCTAGTTTCGCAAGTAAACTATCAAAAAAAAAATATTGTAATCAACACTTATTTTATCATAATTTTCGAAAATAAAAATGTTTCTAAGTTTTCTGAACTTATTTACTACTAACATTTAAAGGCACGAAGCGATGATGCTTGAACTATAAATGCACCCTCTATTCAAATCAAATCAAATCATTTATTATGCATAAGCCACATAGGGGCACTTACATATTGTCAAATGTACATTATTGTTTTTTAAATTAAATTTAATTAATCTACCACCGGATCGGAAAGCAGCCACATACGGAGAAGATACGGCAAGAAACTCAGTGGGCTAGTCATTTTTTTTTTAAATTATAAATTTTCACAAAAGAGATTGGTACATGTTTAATTTATTTTAGCTCCAGTGGCATGCCCTTCGAGTAAAGATTATTTTTTTTTATAATTTTGTATACTCGTATAATACAAAATTTATTTTTATTGTATACAGCATAGGTAAAGGATAGGATTTTTTATTTTTATTGTATACAGCATAGGTAAAGAATAGTTTAGGAGTTTTGCCCAGCGCATAAAGCATCATGTTGTGGTTTTGTGTTATATTCATTACCTATCTCAGTTAAAGGTTTGATTTTACAGTGTTATATTAAATATTTTTAGCGAAATTTTATATAAGATGATGCGTAGAAAGTGCTGGGGTATAAAAAATATGATATACATATATTTACTTATATGTACCTACTTTACATATGTTTTTGTTTCCTGTCAAATTTCTCAGAAGGTTACCAACCAATAAGAGTGTGGTCAAGGCACTATCGTAGGCTATGATTTGATTTACTAACTCATATGCAATCATTTTAAATGAATTGATAATTTATAAACAAAGACTAATTGTCATATATAAACTCGACACTGGCAACAATGGACTCGTATTAGTATATGATTGCCATTACAAAAAAAGAAGAAGAAGAAATAAAAGTTAATGTTAGTTTTTTAACAAGCAACAATACAAATTAACTAGGTTTCTTCGTAAACGCGCACCGCGGAGTGCAATCGATGAACAAATCCGTCAACCGCCGCCATTTGCGAAAGGCTGATCGCTGCTCAGCAGCGCGAGTGTCATTAGTTTGATTATGTCGAGTGTGTAATTTGTTAATCTCGGTAAAACTGTGAACTTAGTGCGAGAATAAAACCAGTTAAAATGATTGTGAGGTTTCTGAGCGTTTTGTGCGTCGTAGTTTTGGCGACTTCGGTGTACAGCGCCGAAAGAAACAACGACAATGAAGGTACGTAATTTTTACGTGTACGTTATTTATTTTGTTATCATTTACCCAATTTTACCGGCGTGTGTAATGTGGTAAATTGGAGCAAATTTATTTCTGATGGTGAATCGAGTCATCTTTCATTCAGAAATAACATAACGGTGCGTTCTAAATGCGAGTTGATAGGTTTGTTTCTTTTTTGTTATAAGTTTATATTTGATATGATGCGAGGTTTCTTAGCAGAGATGTTCGTTCGAAAACTTGTGCTATGACGCGTTTGTGCTGCTATTGGTATTGGAAGGTAGGTATACGACACGGCCCGTGTGGGTGTTGGTAGCGGACCGGCTTGACAAGTTCTTGCTTGCACATTGCATACACACACGCACAGGTTGAAAGCGGGCTCCGATCGCGACGGCCCGTGGGCGCACGACTCAATCCCGACCTTTTTGCAGTTGATTCATTCACTTTGTTGAAGTTACTCATTATTTTTATCTTCATAAACAGTTCTTGCAATTACTGATGACGATTACTCTTTCGTAAGACTTCAGTAGCTTGATTTTAATGATATCACTATTATTATAAATTACAGTTATAAGATATCTATCCAGACATGGAATTGGTATGGAAAAAAAGTCACATAATTCTGAGTATTTATTTATTTAGGTGATAAATATGAAGGTGTATATGAAGTACCAATTTCCTAGTGTGTCAGATAACACCAGCTTATCTTCAATTCACACATAATTTATGTAATACAAATATGTTTTAGAAGTACAGTTTCTTTTTATTTGTACAATTGTGTAATGATTGTAAATAATGGCTATGAATCACCAATGCAGTTCTGTATTTGTGTAACTAATCACCAATTTGATCATGTAAATTAGCATAGAATGTGTGAATTATATTTTTGGATATTACTTGCATTGTCTAGTTTCACTTGCTCTGTAAGTAGTGACTGTTGTCAGTGCAACAATTAACACAATTACTTTCATATTTTTATTTGTAAGTCTGCACAGATGGCATTAGTAGTTTAAATATTGAGGTACCATGCCACATATTCTATTCTGATGATGCATTGTGAGATGCACAAATTGTTGAGTCTGAGCCGTCTATTGTGAGATGCACAAATTGTTGAGTCTGAGTCTGGGCGTAATTTCTATTGGATAAAGTATATAATTCAATTCTGAAATCAATCAAGTAAATACTTTAATAAACAAGTACTATTATCAATATTTAATATTAATTATTCAGTAAATTAAAAATCTTATATTGTCATAGATGTGCCCTAGAATAGAATTATAAAACTTTTAATCTTCATTCAGACTGCTCCTCTTCAATATGTTATAGTGTAATGTTTTGTAATGTATAAACTTTTTTGGTACCATCAGCTCAGCTCATATATGTCCCACTGCTTGGCTCGAACCTCCTCCACTCTAGGAGCGAAATGACCTACTATACCACCCTGGTCAGACGTGTTGATATAGGGTTTTATTCAAGTTTTCCTTCTCTTTTTAATTTTTTGGAATACAGACAATTTTTAATATATAAATTATTTGCCAAAACGAACTGATATACCTCTAGTGTATTCAACTGAATAAACAAGCATATACCATTTAGTCAACATAACTATGCACTGCATAATAATTTGAACACCAATATCATAATGTACACATGTGATTAAAATGGATTGATTATCAAAGAGATAACCAATGAGAGTCAATGTTCAGTAGACAGCTACAATAGAATTTAGCTGCGATTCTTACTTAATCACTACTGACCATTCGAAGGTGGACTCTTAATAAAAACTAACCTTAACTACTAAATCTGGTATCTCTTCAGTTGATCTATAGGAAAAAATTAGGATGAATTTCAACAAACTAAGCCTCTATATTTGACAGTAATTTAGCAATGCTTTAAAAAATTCATTGCATATTAAAGATTTCATTATGATGATCTGACCTTTAATATTTCCTATTTCACAAAATAATTACCATCCATCCACCCGCCAGCTTAGGTTCAGTGTTGTTTATAGGCCTAATTGGAGATAATCCCCATGCATTGCTGTCGGTTTGGTAATCCCAAGTTCTATGTTTCTTAGAGCAGGGCTGCTGCTTTGTTCCCTTTGATCCATCAGCCAGTTTTTGGTAACTTCAATAGGAAAGTAAAGGATGTTATTACACTGTATTTTAACCCCTAACTTCTCATAGGGGAGCGAGTTTAAGGTTGCTAAACAAGCACAGTTCTAAACTATTAGATTATATCGAAAATTTACGAGAAAATCTTCAAAATTTACAAGATATCCCAACAATACTTAGCAATTTCTTGTTCTGACGCGAGTAATACATATTTGAAATAAAACAATTTTTAGAGACTATCGCATTTGATTTTTAATTTGCCGACGTTTTGAACATTTTACAGCGTTTATGGCTTGAGTACTCTACTACCCGTGGCCGTTTATGCTGTAAAGTCATCGTCAGAACATCAGTTAGAATGTTGTATTATACCTAAAAATCTTTTTTTTGCGTGATCTTATATTTTGCCCCATAGATAAGTATCTGTGTTTGTTGTGAATAAATGGCTATTTACTGGTCGTGTCGCATATCGCACAGCTGTCCGTAAGGTGTCCTCGCCACACCTTTTAATCGGGTTATCAAGAATGCAACATTAACTTCACTGATTATTTACAACGATTGCTTTACTTTTTTTAAGACTATACGTTTTCCGTGTGGTGACGAAGTAAGAATACTATTCACCACCCATATCTTACCCGTAGGTGATCGTACAAGACGACTAAGGGATATAAAACGCATATAACATCTATGCGAGAGAGGGAAAACTCGAAACAAAACCCTATAACTTCCTATAATTTCCAATACGTCTGACCAGCGTGGTATAGTAGGTTAATTTCTCTCCCATTACGGAGGAGGCCCGAGCCCAGCAGTGGGACATCTATGGGCTGTGATGATGATGATACGTATAGTTTAAGGTTCAAACTATTTTCACGTTTCATTGTTTCTGTTAAATTTTTGTTTCAGACATCTCTATACGTACTTGCTTAACTGAACTCTATGTAGATAGTTGTGACGTGCAATAAATAGATTATGTTCAATTATGATGGTGTTCAAATGTTTATTAAAATAATTACATATCATAGAATGGCGTGTGAACAATTATAAAAACTAGACAGAAGGGGGTACGCACATGATAGAAGCGAAGCTTTTTTTTTTACAAGGAATCATATTAATTATTCATCAATCATATTTCTATAACGTATATTGTGTTAATCGTTCATTTATTTTACATAAAATTATGGAAACGAGAATAGGGTATGCCTCTTCTCAAGTTTTCGCATGTAAATGATATAGTGTGTGACGTGAAACGGTAGTCGCTTAAGCTCTTTTTCTTGCCAACTTTTCGATATACAAAAAGATTTAAGATCAGAATTTCAAAACCTTTAAGGTTTATTTCAATGTTTTTTTTTAAAGACAACACCTTGCTTTGTTTTTGGTCTATGGTTCTATCCTTATCATCATCCAGCTCTTGCCCCAATTGCTAGGAGTTGTATTCTCCCATCATACATATTGCAAAGGTATTTATTATTTATTGTCAATAGTTTTATGATCGGCCGTCTGCTTGACGTCAATCTTATTTGTGAATTTAATTGAAATAAAATTATTTTTACGGAATTTATCGCGTTTATATTTGATGTTTAATTGACCAACGTTTCGAACACTTTACAACTTTCATAGTCACGGGAGAGCTGTCCTCCCGTGACCATCAAAGCTGTAAAGTTGCTGTAAAAATGTTATTTTATATGGAAATGTAATTGTTGAATAGATGATAATAGACACAATTTGAACCAGGACTTTGTACATCAACTAAGAAAGTAAGAAGTTGTCTATTACGACATTCACGAGCAATGTAAAGGTTGGTAGTATTCGTAGCCACCACTACCCAGTACTACGAACAAAATATAATTAAAACGTTTATTATAATTTAGTAATTCATTATAATTAGTAAGATTGTATCGAGCAAATGAAATTGTTTTGTAAATGTTAGTGTGGTAGTTAACATATACGATGGGGGAGACGGCGACTGCCCTAAATTCTTGAACTAAAGCCATTTGTCATGGAAGATTGATGTGGGTTACTATGGACACCGTTTTACAAAACATTTAATCACGTATATCCTAGTTATATTAATAAAAGTGAAAGTTTTGTGAAGATCTGTGTATATTTGTTGTTTGTCACGCAGAAAGTACATAAAGAATAATTGATAAAATTACTATGTATTTGTATAACATAAGATGTGTTATAATTCATAGGGATTTGTATGTATTTGACTGCACATATGCCGTAGTGGTTAAGATAATCACCTACCGCGCCAGTGCCGTTGGCTCGATTCTCATGCAGTACAATACTTTGTGTAATCCACTAATTATTGTTCCGAGTTTGAGAAATAATATGTTTGTGAAGTCCCCCGCAATACAAGTATTATTTCCTTAATGTCGGGTGTTTAAAAATATATATCATCATCATCACATCATCATCATCACAGCCCATAAATGTCCCATTGTTGGCCTCGAGCCTCTTCCGTAATGGAAGGAAATTAACCTACTATACCGTGCTGGTCAGACGTTTTGATATAGGGTTTTGTTTCGAGTGTTCCTTCTCTCGCTTAGATGTTATATGCGTTTTATATCCCTTGGTCGTCTCGTACGATCACCCACGGGTAAGATATGGTGTGGTGAATAGTATTCTTACTCCGTCACCACACGGAAAATATATATATATATATATGTCTTCCTTAAAATATAGTAATAGTTGTACATAATTAATATAATAATATTATATTGTTAATTCGTTTGTCCTGGATAATTGCTGTTGTCATAACGTCGTAGCTATCAAACATATATGTCTTGTTCACTAATTAAAGCGTCAGAATTCTAAATCAAATATAAATTACTAAGTATGTAAGCAGATTTGATTACGTAGATTTTGTGCTTATTTAATATAATTTATATTATCTCATTTCCATGTGGTGACGGAGTAAGAATACAATTCAACACCCCCTATCTTACCCGTGGGTGATCGTACGAGACGACTAAGGGAGATAAAACGCATATAACATCTATGCAAGAGAAGGAAAACTTGAAACAAAACCCTATACCAACACGTCTGACCAACGCGGTATAGTAGGTTAATTTCCCTCCCATTACGGAGGAGGCCCGAGCCCAACAGTGGGACATATATGGGCTGTGATGATGATGATGATGACATTATCCTGTGGCATTAATAATAATATTAATATAACATCTATAATACATATTAAAATCCACGTAATTCTATCAATTTCGGTATCTCAGCAGTTGTCATGATAACAGCCGTTGATGTGCGATGTCAATTTATGATCAATTAAAAATTTGAAATAACACCCTCATCATCATTATGCTATTATACCAATTACTTGGGTGCCACGATATGTATTCCGTTTCCATCATATATATTGCAAAAGTTTTAGTTATATGACCGGTCGTCTGCCTGACGTCAACCCTCTTTGGAAATGTTATTGTTGACCAAACGATATCAGATGAATGGAATTAACTCAGGTCTATGTTAAGCTCTTAGTTGTCTTTTACGACATATACGAGCTATGTAAGGGTTGGTAGTATTCGTAGCTGTTACCAAGAAGCACTTGAAATATCAACCTATATCAACCTCTATGAGTTTAGCAGGTCTAATTTCGCTGTCCTTTTGGAGGAAACTCGTGCCTAGGGCTCTGGACCCAGAAGAGAAGTATTTGCAGTTCCTTTTTTTGTATTCGTATCAAAATATATGTTTCTGTCGCGGCTGGTATTTAAAATGGATACATTTTACAATTTGAATTTATGTACTCAAAACTGTATCTGATGCCTCGTATTCTCTTCTTCTTAAGCTCAGAAGCGTCTCACTGAGCTCGTGCCTTCCCCACACTAGACCGCAAATTGGCCTTCTGTGCCACGCTGTTCAGACAATCTGGCATAAGATTTTATTGAGTTTTCTTTCTTTTGTACAGATGGCATCTGCATAACTCCCTTAGTTATCATTTACGATATACAAAACAAAAAAGGGGGTGTCGATGATATTCTTATGCCTTCATCACGCGGCGAAATAAAAGCTGGTATTATATGAAGCCGGAGACAAGCAAGTTTATCATCATAATAATGGAATGTTCGGTGTATTGAAATACATTTTAAATTTGCTTATTGCTGGCTACATATTTGTATTTCGCACAAGTTTAACTTGATGCAATATACATGAACCGTATGCATTTATGTATACCATGCATCTACATACCAATCACTAATACAATGAATTCTAACAACATTATTTAATCATAGAAAATTATGTCACGTAAAATTTTGCACCATAAATTTGGCGTCGTTAAAATTTTAGACTTCCTCACCGTAAGTGATTGAAAACCTCTAATGGCTAACCATTAGCATAATTTTAAACGTCTACAGTTGATCCGATGACTAATCTTTTAATGAACAATGTCGTTAAACCTTTTGTTAGCATCAAATTTGGGCCGAAACAATGATTTAATAATAAATGAAATTGAATCTAAAGTATTAAAAGGTACAAAAGTAACAAGAATAGTCCTTGAATTATGATGGAATCAGGCAAATTAATCTTTTCACGTAAAATAACTAATGATTGTCGATTTTAAAATCGCATGAAGCAATTTCTTTTAGCTGTGACTGTGATCTTGGTAAGATGATTCAAACTCCTTTTATAAATGGAAATTGGGATCGATAGGTTACTCTGTAAGAAATGGGCAATTCCAACATTGTGATTCAGTAATGTAGGTACAATGACTTACATTACCGAATCCACAATGTTGAAATTTATTGAGAGATAAAAGTTTTATAGCGAAGAAACTCGTGATATAAATGGAGTGGAGTATTTTTTTACAGTCTTTGTCCCTGAAGGGGTAAGCGAGAATGTGCCTACATTTTGATAAATATAGCTATTGCCTTTCATTTAAATAAACGTTTCTATATTTTATGCTGTTGATAATTTTATGATGGCATTACATCTAGGGTTTTAAGATTTATTAAGTTAGTGTTACATGTTTATTCTCATATTCTAATAGAATCCAAGAGAGGGGCAAAGCAATTATGCAAATATCATTTTAGCTCAGCTCCACCGCTGAGCTCGAGCCTCATAGATTATGAGAGGGAAATTGACAGAGAATACCACGCTATTCGGACGGGTTAGTATAAGGCCCTAATTCGAGTTTTCCTTTTTTGCAAAGATGTTATCAGCATATCATATAACTTAGTTATGTTTAACACACCCACGGGTGAAAGATGGAAGGTGTTAAATTGTATTCTTAATCAGCTATCACATGGTAGATATAGATGAATTTTATTATTTAAAAAACTTTATTTTACTACGCTTCATTTACAATAGTTTGCAAATGAAAATGTGTGTTTTTCTTTCTTTAAAACTAGTTTTCTACGCGACTCCGTCCGTGTAGAAATCGTGGGGGACGTCCCCGTATATAATTTTCATTATTTGTCTCGTAAAGTGAATAATACAAAATTCAACCTCTATATATCACTGTTCTCTCTGCCTACCCTGCAGGGGATATGGCGTGTTGATATGTATGTATGTATCTATGTTAATCTCTATTTTAAACCCTTTGGAAGGAATATATCCTCCGGACCGACCAAGGTTGTCAAGAATTTGATACAAGTGGTTGCTCAATGGGCTAATGCGAGCCGATGGGCAATGGCGAGGAGACACGGTAGATTATGGGGCCGCATGCCAACCTTCCGTCGCCTCGGACGGTACAGATAGTATGTCCAGGCCTACTAAAGAAAGGTAGGAATATATAAGAGCTGACCTTTCACAGGATATATTCCTCCCTTTTTTACAGAATAATCTTTTTTAGTGAGTCCATATCACTAACGCTGTCGCTGTCTACTTGATCTCCACCAGTTTATTTAATATATCAGTTCAATATACATATTTAAATAAAAAAGCTAGTATTTAATATTCAAGTAATATAACATTACACGTGAAGAACAATGTGGGCACACAATACAATACACGTAACAATACATTGTCAGCCATTGTTGGTAGTATAGTACGCACCTTGTATTCCTATACGCGAATTAACTTGGGGGGGAGATGAGAACCCGTTGCTTTTGAATATATGTTAATTAACGCACTGATATTATCGGTGAAATGTGATTTTAGTTTATAAATTTCGTTTCTTGTAATCAAAACGTATTCGAATTATACGTTGCGTTTAATTACATGGGATTCCCGCTGTGGCATTTAGACGTTGTCAATTTTATATATGGGTGATTCTATGATAGGAGATTTTCATATATATAGAGAATACGGCGAAGGATTAAAGTAGGAGCTTTTTCATGAGACCTTTATATTATGACTTTCGTGCCTTTACATGTAAGGACAAAATACTTATACATATTTTATTACTTTTTCGAAGATCAGGGTAAATACATCGGGCAGGGGAGAGACATCAGGGTTTTTCTCAAACACTCACTGACTTTTTAAAGTAAAGTAGTTAGAGTAAAACTTCCTTTTTTTCCATATTTTTCATTGTTAATCCATTATATTAATATTACTAAAATATAATTACTTAAATTCCGATTAATTATACTTTAGCTAAGCATCTGATGCAAAAACATTTGTATTGTTTGAAAGTCACATTGAAACCGGCAAGTGGACAGGCCAGGGTATTTACTTTGTAAAGAATTTCAGAAAAATGTGTTTTAATTAGGCATTTAATCATGATGTTATTTAATAAAGTATAATAAGATAATGAATGAATGAGAATGAATCACATTGTAAAAAATAGCAACATATAAAAAAAACTGTATTAAACTGACTTCCGCACAAGTGACAATCGATCGTTAAATCACCCATATATTTGTCATTAAATTTATCTAATAATCTACTACAGGGTTGGATAGGGACCTTCATTGCTTTTTTTTTTCATTTGATAACTGAGAGGACTGAGAATACAATTTTCATCACCTCTTTCTTGTCCACAGATATCGTAAGAGGTGAAAAGTTCATAATATACAACCATAGAACAAAAATTAAATCCCATTTTCCATCTTTGCTTTAATGTAATGCTTACCCTTGTATAAATCCTGAGGTAATAAAAAACACGATATAACTTTGAATTCATCACACATGTACACATGTAATTTAAATTTAGGTATTTGTCCAAATGAAAACAAAATTTCAAATATTTATCGAAGAAACTCTGTAAGTATCTATATATACAACGAACGTTTAAGTAACTTACCTTGGATAGCAACACCGACGAATACATTTACGAAATAACTTAAATTCAATTTGTAGAGCAAAATAACAGATAAGCAAGGTACTCTGTGCTTAATAAAACGACATTTTGCATAAGTATACATCTACTTAACAATATATTCTATAAAGTTTAAGTAAATTGAATTTGCAAGCGTTTGCCAACATGCCGAAGGTCATATTTTTCTGTACT
Organism: Lymantria monacha; assembly: GCA_905163515.2. NCBI lineage: Eukaryota > Metazoa > Arthropoda > Insecta > Lepidoptera > Erebidae > Lymantria > Lymantria monacha. Next base: position 1,850,821 of record LR991107.1, on the reverse strand, counting down.
GTTGAATCAAACTTGGATCAATAGATGCTCGAATGATATCCCCCGTCCTTTTTTTTATTGCGAATATGCTATGGTCTGGTAACACCTTGCCGGATCCGTCCGGGGCCATGGAAGGGACGACGTGGTCTTTTGCTTCGCGATATTAGCTGCTGATTAGAGATTGGAGGCATAAATCGAATTTTAAAATTGTAATAATCTTAATTATTAGATCTTAAATCTTATTCATTACCGTAGTTGATATTTGCGAAATAAATAAATATTTGAAATGTATCTTTTAGCGGTCTTTTAGTGATCAGACGTTGGGAAGACTTTCGATCCTTAATTTTTATAGATAACTTGCGCGTGGTGATGTAATAAGATTACACATCATTATTCCTTTCCTTCCAAGACGACATTAGCATATAATGCTACTGCAAGGGAAGAAATACTCGAAACCAACCCTATTCCTATTTTATTGAGTTGTAGAACCACGCTGTTGACGGTCTCTATCTAAAGCCGTGGGCCGGTCCGTCCGGGATAGTACCACACTCTCGCAGAAGATCGACGTCTGACTAATGGCAATATGCTATTGCGCTTCGTTCGGTGAGCGAGAGAGCCGGGAGCCCACTGGGTGGGTTTGGGGTTTGTATTGGTAGGCAGCGGCCTAGCTGTACAATTGGTGTTGCAAAGGTCCATGGGCGGCAGTAACACTTACCATCAGGTGTGCTGCTTGCTGGTTTGCCACCATAAGCAATAAAAAGAATTATTCCAAACCATCTAACTTGTGTAGGCTAGTAAGCTACTTTACTTCACATTCTAAGCAATCCCAGGATCATTGGTATAATGTAGATGGCAGTCCAAGAAGACTATATATATTTTTATTTTCAATAATAATTACTGTAGCCTATTTATTGTACCTTTGTGTATGTTGTATGACCCATGTCAATCAAGTTGGTACAAGGTTTTGTTTGGATTATGCTTTACGTCATTCGAGTTTTAAAATGGCGTCCTGATTTCTCTATATTTAGACCGAGCTAAGGTCGATTTATTGTTCTGATTTTCACCAGCACTGTTATTTTATAAAGGTGGTTTGATTTGGAATTTAATTGAAGATAAAATGAAGAATATAACCACGTTATATTTGAATCAAAACGAACTCTCGCGGTTCTCGGCGTAAAAGAAGATGTATGAATTTTTCATATAAGAATTATCCTCATTCTCCTGTTCTTATCCCAGTTACTTGAGGTCGACGCAATATGTATACCGCTTCCATCGTACATACTGCAAAAGTTACTGGCAATAGTTTTATGACCGGCAGTCTGCCAGACGTCAACCCTCCTTAAGAATGTAATTGTTTACTAAACGATCTCAGCTGACGTTAGCCCAGCATAATATAAAGATGGGATTCTATTCTTCATATTGTATCCTGATAAGAATATTGAAGTTAAATTGGTTATTAGGTAAGTGATTAAAAATATAAATATGTCTTAGCTTTGAAATCATGAGGCGTTTTTTTATACCAGTCAACTTCCGCGATTTCACTGGCGTAATTCTCGTTCACGCGGGTATACGGAGATAAAATGTAGCCTATGTTACTCGCTGATAATGTAGTTTTCCATTGGTGATAGATTTTTTAAAATCAATTCTATGGTTTAGACGTTAAGACGTAACAAACAAAGTCACATTGGCATTTTTTATATTAGTTATGAATTCCCTTATTAGTTTTTTTTTCAACCTCGTCCCTTATGGGTTGCTATTGGGATAGATGGTTACATAGCTTTCTCTCTATATCGCGTAGTAATGCCAATTAGTACTGTAAATGGTATACCTGTGTGTTGATGGGCTATGAATGCAATTTGTCGCATTTACTTGTAAGAGTCGTAAAGACTGGCTGAGAGTTCATCAGGAGAATGGACAGCGTTTGTGCACTAACTTACATCATCAACTTCCATATAACTAAAAATGGTGATTATTATATTATCCTCCTTGGTAAAAGTCGATATCCAGTAGTTGATGTTGATGATGATGGCTGGAAGCGGCTCCATCATGAGTGGCTTACTTTATTTACGATAAACCTTACTGCCACCAATCCCAATAAATCTACGTATGGTGACAGAGTAAGAATATAATTCCCCACCCACTATCTTGCCTTTGGGTATCGTAAAAGTCGATTTAAGAATGTAATATACATATAACATCTATGCAAGAGAAGGAAAACTTAGAATAAACCCGATATCAACACCACCAGCGTAGGTGTAGTAGGCCAATTTCTCCTGGAGGCTCGAGCCAAGTAATAGTAGGATATGACCCAAGATAATAATGATAAATACCCAATAAAAAGTATAATTTTATTTTTGCTTTATATTCATTATATATTTGTTTACGCCATCGGCTTTTTCATATTTTTTTTTAATTGGACTAAATATCTTTTCTACATTTACCACGAAAACATATTGGTACCATTGTTCTATTTTGGGTTTTCAATAGCGTGCGAGCGTTTAATACATTTTTTGTCTCGTGTTTTTTTATTGTTGCCATTTCGATATTTCGTACGATATTCTGTTGGTTGAATTCATATAAAAGCGTAGAACAATAAATATGTCTATTTATTTTAGTATTGGTTTATAGACCTTGAGATAAGAGCTAGGGTTTCTTTATATACATAGATATTACACGATATATTTTAGCAGAGGCTTGAGATTTTGTCTTATGAATTTTTATTATTCGTGCGTTGACTTAGTGAGAACACAATCCCTCCCCTCTCCCCTCTCTCTTGTCCATGGTTGCCGTAAAAGACGACTAAGGGATATAATATACAGATATATATATATATATATATATATATATATATATATATATATATATACCATTACTGCAAAGGAAGGAAAGAAAGTCGAAATAAATTCCATTACCAACCTGTCTTATCAGCATGGTAGGTCACCTTCCTTTCCACTGTGGGAAAGGTTCGAGTCCAGTAGTTGAACGTATGTGATCTAAGTTAATAATGATGACGATTTTTTTTTATTCATATGACTAGGTACTTAGTAGAAGGAGTCTCACACCATCGGACGCGATGACCAAATTTCGTGCCTGATATGCATATCTTTTCATTTTTGTGCTTCACCACTCAAGATTTCTCATCTTATCTTACTTTTAATATTTTATGCTTCTTTATCCTTGCTTTCTCAGCCCATATAGCTCCGACCTGACGCTGCCGGCCGTCGTGAAAGTGATGGTTTACAGCGTCAGGAGCTGGGACGCGGTCGCCGCTTCCTTCCGCGAGATGAATGTCTCGCAGAAGGAAGCGGCGGGGCATGCCCGTGAGGAACTCCTCTACGGCGACACGCACCGCCGCCAGCGCCTTGGGCGGCGCAGGCGCGAGTACCTCCGCCTGATGCCGCCCCAGCCGAGGCAGTGGGTAACCGGACCGGGGATTAGTCTGGTCGCCCCGAAGCGAGGCCTCTGCGTGAGGACGACGCCCCGATGGCGAAAGCTGCCGAGGCGTCGATTCGAGAGGATACCCGCGAGAGTAAACCGCCGGGCGGGCCACCGAAGACAAAGAACGGGTTCTGGTGGCCCGCTCGCACGACGTGGAGAGGTACATGTAGGGCGGTCTATGGGGTCGTGTGCCGCTTCTTCTGCCGCCCCAGACGGATTTAGCGGGGCGTGACCACTCCATAGCCCGCCGCCAAAAAAAAGGCTCATATACCTCTTACTATTAGACATGGGCATTCATCAGATGAGAAAAATTAGCTTACTATAACATTCGTACTGTCAGACCAGATTGGCTGCCACATATATTTATTTGAGAGTTTTACTTTTTAAGCTGTTATAGAATAGAATAAGTTTATGGCAAAAGGATGCTAAGTGATCTAATCATAGCTTTAGATATAATTATTTAAAAAAAAATAGAAATCAAAGTGCTTTTTTTTATACAACCCGGTATTAACTGAATAATATGTTGATATTATCTGCTTTTGTGACTTAATAGTTTATTGCTATACCGAAAAAAAGAGTTGATAATTATTGTATTCTTAATCTAATTTCTGAAGTCAACACACGTTACAACCCTTAATTTTAATAAAAAAAAATAGTTATAGGTGCACAGATTTATTAAAAATAACTCAGTTTATAGCAAATAGAGAACCAAATAAAACGTGCCCTTTTTACTAAATAAAGGTTTGTTCCGTGTTGAACTCATTTAATATTCAGTCCCGATGAATTTGCTTCAAAAATTTATCTACATACCGTTTTATCGAAATACCGTATAGCGTTTTGACGCAACGCGACCAATCTCTCAGCACCTTTGCACGCCCCAGATTTTACGTCCTGTCGAGTGCCAAAAGAGCAGGTGCCGCGTTTTTTTAATGTATCCGCGTATGTTCCGCTATAGAATTACATTACCCTTATGCATTTTTTTTTGGCAAACCGTACGGCAGGTGGTCAGAGATTTGTATGTTAAGCTAGTACAGCACGAACTGGATCTTAATTAATGTTCTGTGTTTCGTTTAGTATTACATGGCTTAATATGAATGATTGCGACCTTCTCTTCGGCGTGGTTGATGCATAAAGAAATACAATTTGTTTCCACCACTTGCTTTTCCATGGGATTTGTTAAAATCAGAACACCAGGAGAGTGGCAAATAAAGCTTGTCTGGAAAGCTCAACAGTAAAAGGCGATCACCAAATTGCCTGTTGAGCGATCATGGCATTATCTTCCTATGTGAAGAGTCATAAATTGATCTTGTGGATGGATGGATGGATAAATGAATATAATTATATATAGGTATTTGTACTTGTTTTTACTGATTTAACTGATAATAACATTTGAAACTATGGGAAATGCAGTATGATTATTTTTGCAAAGACATTATAAGGTTAGTAGTAGGACCTTAGTTTTAATTTATGAACAACAACAATATAAAATATTTTGCCATGTGATGACGGAGTAAGAATTCAATTAACTACCCCCCTTACTCGCGGGTGTTTCTCAATTCTATAATAATTAGTTGAACCTTCACTGTATAATCCAGCAAATGTACGAAAATTTCCTTCGCACTCTGGGACAGGAACAGATGTAGATTTTTTTATAATTAAACGGGCAAAGTTATGGTGTAAAGTAACCATAAATATCAACGAAATAGGAAGCGAAACCAGCGCAGTTCTAGTTGCTGTTGAGGGTGTTATTAAAAATGCTCGAAAGTCAAATGCCGAACCAAAATGTTTTAGTTCGATCTAAAATTCGAACCTACAACTTCACTATACTTCCATAATTGTGTCCATGAACCAACGACACATGCGTAAAATATATCGAGTATATAAATTTGAACCGGAGCAATAACGACCTCGGGAGTCCATTCAATAGGTCGTGTTAATTGTGTTAAAAAGTAAACATTTATAAGACGTTGCTTCGTACCAAATTTCAAGATTCTGAGTTCACGGGAAGTACCCTGTAGGTTTTGATTCCCTTGCGAGTGTCGAAAATTTGCGGAAATTTGCGGCATAAACGCCTGTATCTTTTGATTGCATTGGCTTAGAAGTTTAATTTTTTTACAGATTTAAGGGACAGTAGACTTGAGTTTTTGATATAAATTTTAGCTTGATAACTCCACGCGTTCCTGAGAAAGAGGGTCTTGACAGATAGACAGACGGACGGACAACAAAGTGATTCTATAAGGGTTCCGTTTTTTCCTTTTGAGGTACGGAACCCTAAAAAAAGAAAAAAGCTACTTTTTATATTTATATGTGAGGATATTAATTTTAATATCCTCACATTAAGGAATATTTATTTGCAAACATATAATTAAGAGATACAAATTACATCCAGACTCCAAAGAATCATAACTATCGATCTTCTATATCAAGTAGGGTTCGATCTGGTGACAAAACGATTTTTTGTACAGTCTGCAAGGAATTGATTGATCTTAGTATGGGAGTCATTTATGGCCGTGTTGATAGTGTAAGCATACAGTGCTCACCATTCCTTCCTCTCCTGTACATATCGTAACAACCTATTACACGATATAAGTATATAACACCAAGAGAAGGATAATTTGAAAATAATCTGCATGGTAGACACACCCCTGCAACTCCATAACGTGCCGATTTATACCACCCTATCGCCATCTTGAGCGGACCACCGTAACATGCCCTTGTCTTCAGTAGCCGAATCTATCTTGTGATGGAAAATATTCCAAGGTTGTTGATGCTGATATGCCGTATAGACCAATGCCGAATAACTTATGATATAAACGATGTTATCCCAAGAAAGTTATAATGCTTACGTTTTGATTTACGATCGGCTAAACGCGTTTGTCATAATTAGTTTAATTAATATAAACGATGAAATTTCCCTCTTCAATTTGGCTTTTAAAACATTGTTTATGATGGCTGTATATGTAATAGGATTTATACAAACATACGCTTCTTTCACCATCATCATCACAGCCCATATATGTCCTACTGTTGGGCTCGGGCCTCCTCCGTAATAGGAGGCAAGTTAACCTACTATATCGCGCTGGTCAGACGTGTTGGTATAGGGTTTTGTTTAGATCTTTCCCTTCTCTTGCATAGATATTATATGCATTTTATATCCCTTAGTCGTCTCGTACGATCACCCACGGGTAAGATGGTGAATTGTATTCTTACTCCGTTACCACACGGATTGGTTGGTTATACTTTGGTTTACTATTTCATGTTATTCAGGTCAGATTATTTCGAGTTATCATTTCCGTTTGTTAGACAGTTAGGTGCTGTATGCAACGGCTAAGAATACTACCCACCTTACTCTGGTCATGGGTGTTTTAAAATACGACTAAGAGCTTTATATCGACCTAAGCCAATTCCATCTGATTCCGTTTGGTCAACAATTACATTCACAAGGAAGGTTCATGTCGGGCAGGCGGTCGGTCATAGAACTATTGCTAATAACTTTTAGACTATGCACTATGAATGACGAGTACATATTGCGTCGACCACAAATAATCTGGATAAGCACAAGATGGTGATGATGATGTTAGATAGATAGGTATTATGTTAAATATTAAAAAATAAAAAAAAAATAAAAACATTAATATAAAGCTTTTATTTTAATCAGGACTCGAAATGGAAAATTTACGACCGGCAGCTGCATGGTTATGTCGGCAGCTGGTGTTAAAAGATATCGTAAAATTGCAAGAACTCGAAACTACTAAAATTCACCTATATATAGATTAATTTGATATAATATTTGTTTGTTTGGTGACCGGATAAGAATATAATTCACCACTCTCTCGCTCGTGTGTGTCGTAACAGCCGTGTAAGGGATATAATATGCAAGATAAAATCTTGTAAGAGAGGTAAAATTTAAAATAAAACCAACACGTCTGACCCGCGTGGTATAGTAATCTCTCTTCTATTGTGAAGGAGGCTCGAACCCAGCAAGGATACGTATATGAGTTAAGATGACGAATATGTTAGTCACATTCTTATATCATCTCTCATCTCAGGCCCATATATGTCCCACTGTTGGGCTCTAGCCTCCCCCATAATGGGAGGGTAATTGACCTACTTTACCACGCTGGTCAGACGTGTTGGTATAGGGTTTTGTTTCGAGTTTTTCTTCTCTCGCATAGATGTTATATGCGTTTTATATCCTTTAGTCGTCTCGTACGATCACCCACGGGTATGATAGGGGGTGGTGGATTGTATTCTTAGTCCGTCACCATACGGAAAATCTAAATTAATTCTTATATGCATTTGTAATATTATACTTTTTACATAAAATTGACAATATCTATTGCACACTATCCCTTCCGATTGAATGGTTTGTCATGGTATCTATTCGCTGTAAAAATTCAATCTGCAACATTCATTGGATTTGAAATTGTATGTCACTGTCTATCTATTGTATATTTGATTGAAGCATCGCCCTTATTCGCTGTGGCTACGTAAAAAATAGCTACAGCTATTTCATAGAGAGTTATGTGGTACGATGGCAGGCGTTATTGGCATGGAATCTCTGTTAGCATGGCCAATCAAAGCCCGGGAGACACGTTCATGATTTAGTGAGAGGGCTGTACGATGAGAACCGAACGCTATCGAGTACAACGCGAAATACGAAAGCATGTAATTTAAATTTTATATGAAAACCTCTGGGAACATCTAGTTGTATAATATTACGCGGAAATAATGGCTTGGATACTTTATAATGTACGCCATTTTCTCGACGAAAACAAAGGCCTGTCCCGTTAAATCTTATCGCTACTTTAAGTAGGACAAACGTTTCATTGTACCTATCAGGAGCAGTAATTACCGTTCACGAGTAGGCTTGAGGAAAATAACGCGTATTTTGTTGTCCTTTGAAACTGTTATATTTACCCATCACATGGAAACGATTCTATCCGATTATAGTAATTTGTGAAACTTATTTGAAATGTCGGAGTTTTGTTAAATCGATCTCCAACGTAAAGTAAAAAATTATTATATATATATAGATATTTTTTAATGTCCGTGTGGTGATGGAGTAAGAATACAATTTACCACCCCCTATCTCACCCGTGGGTGATCGTACGAGACGACTAAGGGATATAAAACGCATATAACATGTATGCGAGAGAAAGAAAACTTGAAACAAAACCCTATACCAACACGTCTGACCAGCGTGGTATAGTAGGTCATTTGCCCTCCCATTATGGAGGAGGCTCGAGCCCAACAGTGTGGCGTGTATGAACTGAGATGACGATCATGATTTTTTAAAGGACGTCTGTTGGCAGATACGAATACTACCAATCGTAAAACTATTACAAGGAACTTAACTGTTACTTAAAATAAAAGATACCGCCCTGCACTAAGGCAATAATCCTTGTATTGCGGAGGACTTTACAAACAAATAATTAACGCAGACAAATGACATCCAGACACAGAACAATACTTCGTGGATCGCACAAGCTATTGTTCTGCGTAGGAATTTATCCCGCACACTAGCATGTAAGATCGGTATTTTAACCACTACATCATCTGTGCAGTCGAATCATCTGTGCATATAAATAATATATTGGAAATAAAACTATTTTTACGAATAAATTCTCAATTTTTTTATACTCGTGTAAACATTAGAAATCATAAATTATACAATTAAAAGCTTAGAAGCTCTTCACCAACCTAGGCCAAATGAATCTACTTTCTCCTGAAGAGATTACCTAACCGTTCACAACACGAGGATTACAATATCGCAGATATCCCACAGATAAAAATGGAACCGTTATTTTTTGTATTTTTAACCAGTGTCGCACATGACAGTATTGTGTAAAAAAAAACACCTTTTCCGAGGCGCTTTTTGATGCAAATTAAAAAAAAGGTCCGCTATATAAACTTTCCGATAAAAATAACAAGGTGCTTGTCACAAAGGAAAATCCTAAATGGTTGAACTTTTAATTGACTGCAGACGGACTGATCTATTCAAATTACAATCCGGTGAGAGAGATTTGACTCGTTACTGACAATACTGATCGCCTATTGATTGGTGTTGAGATTGAAAAACGTGGGTAGCACGGTGACCCAGTTACAAACGACTTTACCCGACAACTCGAGACGTATTGTCCGACGCATCGAACCACTCGACTATTATGGCCAAGAAATATTAAGGGGAAACGAACTTAGTACATTCTACCCGGTGATTTGTGATTACATTCTGGTAAAAGGGAGTGTCTTTACTTGAACACGGCAGATTAAGTTATACATATCCATTTGATTCTGGAATGGCAAAATTGTAGAAGCTATAAGGAAGCCATATGATGTCAAAATTAAAACGAATTGCTTCTGCCTGCTGTTGCATCTATTGAAGTATTAATAATTCCGCGCATATGTATTCCGGTGTTTTCTTCATGTTTCCGGAGCGTCTTTGTGACTTGCTCATTATGGATGCCAACAAGCTCCCATAGAGTCGGCACGATAGACGATATTTCCTGTCATATGATAACTCGTGGGCGATCAGTTATGGGCCCGCCTTCACGTTTACATATTGATTTTTATTGACTTTCTCCTGATTTGGAAGAGATCGTTATTGACTTTATACTTAAGTATTTAAATCATTAATGAAGATCTAAAATTTTAGTACAATAACATTGATGGTCATGAAATCATCTAAATCAAAATATATTACAGTTTCTTTTTTATTATAAAGCTTTAACAAGTATCAAAAGCTTAGAAATAAATGGAATATATTGATATGAATGCTATCTTTATAGATGACCATCATTTCACATATGCCTGTATAAAATTTAGGATAGTGATTTTTTGATAAATGCGAACAGAAAAACCATTTGGATATTCGGCGACAGTCTCATGTTATAAATCTTGTTTGTCACAATGAGCAGTGCGGTGCCGAATACATTGGGCACCCGTCACATATTCAGTGATAAATTCACCCTCCTTCGAATTGTACGACAATCGACGCTTATGGAAATTGAAGGAAACCTCATAAAAAATAATAAATAGGAAACGAGCGAGAGTGAGAAAGCAAACAAGCAATACAAAGAGATCATTTGCGTCCTTTTTATTTGTAACCTTCGTCGTCTCGTAATCTGTTTGGTAGCGATGGAATTTTAATGCTTACCAGTATTTATACGTTAACATCTATGTATATATACTCTAAAGTTTACTTTAGGATTTTACTATGTTATTTTGCAGTAATTAAGTTTTAAAACTGCTGATGCTTGTTCCTAAAAGTTGTTATTTGCGGTTGCAAATTTTGGAGCGCTCATGCCATTGTCGGGCATTGCTTGTCACGCCTTGTTGGGCCTTAAATACTTTTGTGTACAATTTGTGAATTAAAATATTTGGCAAGGTCTACGTCAGCGAACCATCCTGGGCTTATTACACTAAGCTCCAACACAACAATGTTTAACTTCATTTAAACTTTTATAGTTTGTCCGCATCTTTATTTTAACTAACCAAGATCATATGGTTTTAAACAGTGACCTTTTTAATTCTACGACTAAAAAGTTATAAAAAAGAAATAACTTTTTAGATAAGTAAGTCTTAAAGTTGTTTTGAATATAAATTCTTTTGTCCACGTCTAAAACTTTGGTCGCTAATGCTATTGACATATGATTTAGATTTAAATAAATCACATTCTCAAGTCAAAAGAGATCTAGAATTATTAACGAGCCTTCCCCGAACTTGGGTATTCTCGAAAGTTTTTTTATTAGTCTTTTGTGTTGGTTGTCATTCTTTATTTATTAAATCGTTCAGCTCTTTTAAGTGCATGTCTAGTGAATCTAAATTTAAGTTTTTTTAGAAGAAATGCTATTTAGTTTTTGGATTTGTGTCTGTCATTAGTTTATGTCTGTGAGTGCTTGTCATTCCAGTCTGGAGTTGAAAGGATTTCAGGGACTATAGTTGTCAGAATACATATTTTATTTTGTGTACTATTTTTAGGCTACGGTTTAGACTATGCTCATGATTTTTTTATTCCTCACGTAGACTTTTGATTAGTGGGGTTAATACGATATTAAGAAGCACGTTGTGAATTCGTAATATTTTGACTTAAGTTTTGTTATCGATCATATATAAAAATTTTGGTATTCGATAAAATTAAAAACGTGTATGGAATATGAATAAGTAAGTACATCATAAATAAATATTAAATTGTCTCGTTTAACGTTTCGTCCATCTGTTCAACCTATCGAGGTAAGGATACGGATCGAGGTAAGGATCAGCCATCCATAGCTGGTTGGCTGATCTAGCTTACCTGTGGTAGGCTTATCAAAGATGCCAGAAGATTAATGAAGATGAATATTGCTACTCTTTTTTTCGCTTAATTGCTACGCTAGGCAGGCGGTTTGGTAATTATAGTTTTCTCCATTCATCATCTGTTTATCATTTAGATGTTTTATATGAATCCTACAGGAAAATAAGGGAACGTTCTGTAGATGTGGGTAAAAGTGCTACGGGTTAATTTTCGGCAACTATTCGCACGTATTTTATCCCACGAGCTTTTAAACTTTAAGAAACACAATATCTTGAATTTACACATGATGGTATTTGTAAAAAAAGAACGCATACACGTTTCATTATTCTCTTTCAACCTCTAAGGGATTACGATCACAGATTCTGTTTTAGTGCAAGTCCATCTTATTAAAACAAACCATATTTTTTATCAACACAACATCCATTAATATGTTTTGTCATTCGTCCCGTAGTTGGAACATAATATCTCAACCCACATCCGCAATAAAATCTGCCATCATAAATATTTCTATAGCAATTAATTATAACTCCGTTTGGTAACATGTTAAGAATAGAACATGCTTTTTCATCATTTAAAACGCAGTAGAAACATCGTCCTCAATATTGTCATCATCATCTCAGCTGACATACGTCCTACTGCTGGGCTCGAGCCTACTCCACAGTAGAAGGGAAGTTAACTTATTATACCACACTGGTCCGATGAGTTTTTATAGGGTTACATTTAGAGCTCCAGCCTCCACCACAATAGAAGGAAAATTGATCGTCGATACTACCAGGCTGATTAGACGGATTAATATAGATTTTATTCTAAGTTCTCCTTTTCCTTCTTAAAGGCTTTCTACGTTGCCGTCACCGAATGGAAAAGATAACAGATTAAATCACAGTAAAGTAAAGAAAAGGCCAATTATAATTCAATACCAGCCTATTCAGCTAGTGTTTTGCTTGTTCCACCAAGAGGTTTTGCGTATCTGCGTTTGAGTAGAAATACAGGAAAGAATTATATCTTAAATCTCCCGTGGGAGCTGTAAAATGACGGCGTTGTAAGACGGTTCGGGCGTGATGTATGCAGACCATAGTCTGTTCAAAATGCGGCTTGTTGTCTTAAAACGTGATGACGGGATAAGAATAAAATGTTACAACCCGTTCTTAACCCTGGGAGCGGTAAAAACAGGCCGAAGAATCGCCCTAAAAATAGGGGAAATAAAATTGAAACCAGGGTTCAAGCAACTCAATACAACTGCGATGGTCAACCCGCCTATCACGCGTGGTATTATCTACCCTTAGGCAGAACTAAGTCCACGTGAACCTCGATAAGCTTATGGAATCTTGAATCCTTTAATTATATTAATTATCTGGGGTACAATATACGATTATGAATTATAGTAGCAGGGCCACAGTTTTCTGTATACAGCAGCGGTCCGTTCCGTCCGGGTCCATACTCTCACAAAACATCGACGACGACGAGCAGTGGCAATGTGTCGTTGCGCTTCGTTCTGTGAGCTCGACAGAGCCGGCAGCCCAAATTTCTGAATGCTTTGGGGTTTACATTGGTAGGCAGCGGTCTAACTGTACCCCTGATATTGCAAATGTTCATGGGCAGCTGTAACACTTAGGTGTGCTTGCTGGTTTTCCACCATCAGCAATAAAAAAAAAGAAAAAATAAATTCCATTCAATATGACCATCGAAATATTCATCGCTGATCAAACATCAAATTCGAAACGATCAAACAAGATAACAAAACAATACAAATAGTTACCTTGCGCTTGCGCAGTTTCAAGAATTAACACTCTATATCGCCACGGGTCATTTCGATTCAAAGTGAGACTATTTGTGCTAACAGCCGATTGCGCAATGAACAATATACCGGCGGGCGTTATTTGAAATATTAGTGCCTATGAAAAATAAATTTCTGTAGCCTTAGTATGTCCATTTACTTGTTTTTTTTTTCGGCTTAAGTCGTGTTATGTGACGTCATGTGGCGTTTTATGGACTTATATTTCCTTTTTTTTAATACTTACTTGAATTAAATGTTGAAATACAAAATCGTAATACATATATATTAATTGTTTAAAGTTCATAATTTTGTAAATTTTTTACGAGTGAATGCTCCGGAAATCGGTCAAGCCGCTTCAAAAATTACCCGGAACAAATGAAATAACATGCATATCATTCAGTAAAACTATAAAATTTATTTGGACATTTAATTTTAAATTTTATTTGTGTAAAATATATGGCGAAATAATATTATAAAATCCCGTTTTGAAACCAACTTGGTGATAATTCGATTGGTTGTTTTAGCTCAGTAGTATTAGTTTGTTTGTATGTTCACCTTGGGGTATCGGAGTCTGTCAATCATTTAATTATGTAGACTGTAACTGTCCGTTGTCTACCGATCCTGTAGAGTATTAAATAAAACTAGGAGATTGTCTGAAATTTAACCCTAAGTTTTTTTAATATCTATTATAATAAATTATTTCAGTGTATGTTAATGACGTAAGGAATTGGTACAATTGGCCCACTCAAAGATCTGTATGAAGTAATACGTAAGTTTATCTGTCGTCCTGACTGGTTTGGGCGGGTTAGAAACAGACCTAACGCCCAAAAAAAATTTCAAGACTACACGCCGCACTAAATCAATAAATACTGGTTACACGAGGGATTTTATAGACATACAATTAAGGGACGCAACTATCGGATTCAAAAAACAATATTTTGTGAATAGCCCTGTGCAGGCTCTAACTTAAGACACTCAACACATAAGTCTAACCTAGACTACTGCGCCATCTGTTGTTCAAAGTCTTTAATTTGATGTAACATAAATATACTTTATATTCAAACGTGTTACTAAGAATTAACTCGTAATACACATCGCAATGTTTACTTTAATTATTATCAGTATAAGGAATGCAGTATGGCAGCCAGTTCACGGCGTCATGATGTTGCCACAATATTATAACAAATGGTACGTTTTGTATTACACTGGAATAAATTCCCGCTGTATCACGGCCGTTATTAAAACCTTAAGGTTTCTCCAAGTTATGCCATGTCATTGTTTGAGTTTTGTGTGCTCTATGGCTTGGATACTGTTTGAACTGTTTGATTTGATGTGAAAATTATATTTCGTAATTCAGGTGTGTATACTTGAAAGTCTTGAACATTTATTTGGGAAACTTTCTGTGGCTTTATTTTAGTTTATAGCGTATGCTTTTTTAAATTTAAACATAAGATGTCGATAGGTATTTTAATTTTGAAATTGACAGCATGTCCATAGGGCCTTCTTACTCCATATACCACTGCACACTGTTAGTTACGAGGTCCTCCATCACGACAGAGAAATTTATCTATTGTATCAAGCTTGTCGGGCGGGTTGGCGTAAGGTTATACAAATTTATCTTCTCGTAAGTCTACAAATGGATATACCCTTTGTAGACTTTACAATATTCACGTGAAAGGGAAGGATGAATTATTTTATTCTTAATCCGTCCAGATATAAAATTTATATGTAAAGTAAATACTTTATAAATATATTGATTTTAGTAGGTTTTTATTATTACATATAAAGATGACACGATGAACTTCGTAACATTTACAATTTATTTAATTATATGTAAGCTAAATATAAATAAAAAAATCCCTATACCAACATGTCTGACCAGCACGGTATAGTAGGTTAATTGCCCTCCCACTGAGGAGGAGGCCTGAGCCCAACAGTGGAACATTTATGGGCTATGATGATGAAATAACAAAATACATCGGCATATCAAAATAATGTGATATACCTGCGTATTTACTTTGCAAATTGTAGTAAAGTGAACATAACAGCACAGAAGAAATTACAGTTTTATATAGTGCGTCAGCTAGACGATAGGTCCGTCTTGAAAGCCATCTTTAAAAGTAATTCCTAGGAGCAAAGTTGCATGTTTCAAATTTCTCAGTTTTAAACTCTACTTATAGAATTGTTCTGCATAATTCTTGCATTATAGCATGAATAATAAAATAATAATAATAATATTTGGTGAATTCTTTATATATATATATATATATATATATATAAAATACCAAGCTATTATTTTTAAAGGCTTTTTATCGCGTTCCTTTTTTTATTTTGCCTGACTTTTTAAGCACTTTACATCGTTAATGGTCACGGGAGGACTGAGGCGTTTCACGTGCAACGAGTCATCGTTATTAGAGATATATTTATCTCCTATAATAAATACAAACACGATAATAATCCGTAAAAGCAGTTTTATTTTTACGTGTAATACAAGCGTGAACATCACAAATGATAAAAAAATCATGCTCATGTCAGCCCTGATGTTAATATTGTTTGGTTGCAACTGATTTGATAATTAATAAGCATTGATAACGTTTATATAACTTAGATTCGACACATTTATAGATGAGCGTGTGGTATGTGTGGGCGAAGTTTATTGAAAACATCGTACGAGTAGGCGGGGTGTAACTTTCAAAATAGAGATGTTCGATGTTTGTATCAGTAATAAAGATTAGCGACAGATTGCCATAATAATGGATGTTTTGTAATTTATGTTTTTGTATTGTATGTCTGACAAATATTGAATTTTAGTGATTGTTTTTAGGATATTCTCTACTTATTAATACGTGCTGGATTTTTTTTTATTTATACATGGACGGCATTAACTTGTAACACGAAGTATGCTGCTTACTGTTCCGTGTGATGACGGAGTAAGAATACAATTCACCATCCCCTATCTTACCCGTGGGTGATCGTAAAAGACGACTAAGGGATATAAAAACGCATATAGCATCTATGCAAGAGAAGGAAAACTCGAAACAAAACTCTATACCAACACGTCTGACCAGCGTGGTATGGTAAGTCAATTTCCCTCCCATTGTGGAGGAGCCTCGAGCCCAACAGTGGGACATGTGTGACCTGAAATAATGATGATGATGGTGCTGCTTATTCGTTTGCCAATATAAGCAATAAAAGCAACCGAAGCAACTTCCGATATGATAGACTAATGTTATTGTCATCCTCTTTCCAGTTACTCCTATCCTGTCTGGATTGCATTTCCTTTTTATAAAGCTAGTTAAAGCATAGGAAGAAATGTGAAATTTGCAAAAATGTTTGAATATTGCTTTATCAAAAAGATATGCGTATCAATCGACGTAATTTATCTTTTATGAATAAAATTGTCGTTGCGTTTTATGTAATATCTGACGTGTAATTAAAGAAACATTAGTCAAAAAATGAGATTTTTTTTTCCCAGCAAAATTGAACGAAAATAAAACGTGTTCTGAAATAAATTTGTATTACACGTTTTCATGATATTTTCATCGTCACGTCATAGGTCCCATTACTGGGCGTGCAATCTCCACAATAGTAGGGAGATTGATCTTATATACCACGCTATAAGTCAAGTTGGTATAGGATTTTATTTCGAATTTTCCTTCTTGCGGAGATCCCTTAATCGTCTTTTACGACACTCATGGTGGTAAATTGTATTCTTACACCGTCACCACACGCCAAATTATAGTTTTACAATTGACCATAACACATCAGTGCTATCAAGCTTT
This sequence comes from Lymantria monacha, assembly GCA_905163515.2. NCBI lineage: Eukaryota > Metazoa > Arthropoda > Insecta > Lepidoptera > Erebidae > Lymantria > Lymantria monacha. The sequence continues at coordinate 1,833,555 of LR991107.1, read as the reverse complement.
ATCCCACGCTAATCTATCTGATCTGCCTTTGGAATCGAACTAGAAACATGTAATCACAATTCTTAATATTTACCGCTTGTGCTAAGTTTGATTAAAAGAAATATCCTGATCCCGAAACCATTTATTCACCATAAAACATCTAAATACGCGACGTACTCAAGTTAAAAGTGACTTGCGAATTCGCTCGTCGAGTACCGTAATGACTTTTTTTTTTATATTTGACTTGACAAATCACCAAAAAATGTAATTCAATGGTGACTTGGAGTTTTGGTAGCGACCCACTGAATCTACTTTTAAATTGAAGTTAAAAATTACGTTTTGAAACACAATCTATCCATCACGTCATCGACGTCCAATATTGGACATAGGAGCATTATTATATATTCATTATCCTTGACAGGCAGTTCGATTGTCGAGGTTGCATTGAGATTCCCAGTATCCTACTGCTTTTGCTGCTCAAATCCCTGTCAAGACTCTAGTGCTCGTACCCCCATGGTAACATAAGTTAAGCTTTAATTAATATTATTTAAGTATTGCTATATGTTTTGTTGTCTAAAGATTTCGTGTTTCATGGCGATACGTTTACAAAGGAAATATTACATTTTTTTTTCAACACAATGCCTTGTGCTTTTAAAATAATCTTTGTATTTTTGGAGACTATACAAACATAAACAACGCAGACAAATTACACCACCACACCACACTCAGGACAACAGTGTTTGGATCGCAAAAAGTGTTGTTTTGTATAGGAATCGAACCCACGACACTCGGTAGTTCGGTATCTTGACACTAGTTTCCATTACCAGGAGAGAACTAAGGTATTAAGTCATACCTTATTATAATTTATTTTTCTATTTTACTACAGAGTTTATTATGAATTTTGTACTCATATTTTTATAAAATATACTTCTACACAATTATTGTTTGAAAACGAAGTAGTTTTTTTTTGTTCATATGTTATTATTATCAATGTACAGCAACAATTTATTATTAAAAAATAATATACCTTAACCGTTCAATAACGTGGGCCTCATGACTGAGTAAGCATACAAAACGTCAGGTAGGTAAAAAAATAGTTTTCTCACCAAGTTATTAATAAGACTTGTAGTGCGTGTGACCGCCATCAAAAGAATTAAAAAAAAAAGCTTTATAGACATTTACAAAAATATATTATATGTATTAGAAAATTTATTTCCAAACAGGTCATTATGCAGTTAACATCTGAGGAGTGCTAAATCGATTCCACCTTTGATCTGAGCCCTTATAAATCCACTTTAATTAGCTCTTCAGGTATAGGGAGTATAATTTATCGCGAGATGAGTGCGGACGTAAAAAATATCCGAAACGTGGGCCGAATATATAATCAGCTGGGCAGACCCGGCACGAAATTAGCACAGGATATGTTAATTTTATCCGTCTGTTTTGAATAAATAGATCTTTTTAAATTATGTCTGTTTAAAATGTAAACTTTATATACAATTAAATGTCGGCTAGGTTATTTAAGAGAAATAAATACCTACTAAATTATTTAGAGTTATTAAGACGAAAGAATATAAGGTTATCCCATAGTGGAAGGTTGATCTGAGCAGAGGAAGGTGATCGCAGAGATGTCTTCCAACAGTTATCTGTCTAAGACAAATGGTATGTCGCGCCGAAGACTAATATTCTTAATACCAGCTGGAGAATTGTGAGAATTTACCAACTATGTGCCTATTGATTCTCATTATAAAACGTAGATCTGCATACGACTGTATGTCATGCGTGGGTATCAAATCTACGACACTTGGTACGAGAGATCGGGATTTACACTTCGCTACCTGCGCCGTCAATTATTTAATAAGATTTTTTTTATTAATGAGATATGGGATCTAATTCAATGGGGACATCGTCGCCGTTGCCAGCGGTGCTTACTCATTCGCCGAATAAACGCTTTGTTTAGTGTTTTATATACGCCGACATCGACACGAACAGACACATACTCGATTATATCAAGTAAGTTCTTTATTAAGAACTGCTCCTATTTAGTAATATTTAATTAAGTGTAGGGAAAACCGATACAAATACATCTGACCAGCATGGTATTGTATGGTCAATTTCTATTCTATTTTGAAGGCTCGAATCCACCAGTAGGACATAGATAAGCCGAGATGACGATGAGGATATTCATTTTCATAATATATTTATAGAAGTTATACATACCGTCCCACTTTTTCAGAGAGATATATAGAAATCTTTGCGCTGCAAATCCGTGGTGACGAATACTGGTTAGCGTTTAACTTCAGTGGCCCCTTCGGTAAGCTGTAAATTGAGTACCTAACAAGAGTTAGGTGCTCTAAACAGAGCACCTAAATCTTGAACCAGATTGTGGTTGGCAGACGCTTGTGATTTCGAATCGAGCAAAGGGTAAATATTGAAATTTGCACCGGAGCAAATCAAAGCCGATGCATCTCTATTCTAAGGCAGAGTTTCAGTATCCATCGGACTGCTTCTCTTTCAACTATATTATTATATTGCGCTTATTAATTCGTTATTTCATTGGTCGGTGATTTTTGAAATGATTAATGTAGTCTTGCGAGTCTCGCAAGTCTTGCAACTCTCGCTGTTGGAATAACACAAATTCGCTTGTTTTGATAGAAATGAAAAATCAAACAACTATCAGTAATTAGGTACAAACCACTTAACGGAAGTGGAGCTATAATCACATCTATCTATCATTAGACTAATTAAAATAACATCAAATTATTTCCCCGTGTACTGGTGTTAGAATACAAAATATTGACAATCTTTTCTTTGCCAAAGGAATCGTAAAATGCTGTCTAAGGGGGTACTGTACTGTAGGAGATGGTCAGGCGAATCGAGGCGCTGGGACTCAGGGTGGCTCTAGATAAGACGGAGGCCATCCTGTTTCACGGGCCCCGCACGGGGCCACCCGCTGGCGTCTCGATAGTCGTCAAATCCGTCCGCATCGGTATCCAGGCCCATATGAAGTATTTGACCTGGTGCTCGACGGGCGGTGGTTCTTCCGGGAGCATTTCCGAAGACTTGCTCCCCGGCTGGTCGGCGTGGCGTCCGCCCTTTCACGACTTATGCCGAATCTGGGCGGACCCAGCTTTGAAAGTCGACGGCTATACGCGGGGGTGGTCCGGACAATGGCATTGTACGGCGCACCCTTGTGGGCGAGGGCTCTGACCGTCCGCCTTAGAGCTATTCTGCGGCGACCGCAGAGAGCTATGGCGGTCAGGGCTATCCGCGGATAACGCACGGCGGCGACCGAGTCAGCGTGCGTATTGGCCGGAACGCCCCCTTGGGACTTGGAGGCGGAAATGCTCGCCGGAATATATCGGCGGGTGTCTTCCACTCGCGAGGAAGGTGGCAAGGTTTCGCCTAGCGAATTGGCCACCTGGCGCGAAGACGCTCGCCGGGAAGTCCTTGCCTGTTGGCGACGCGGCTGGAGAGGCCTCGATTCGGACTTCGTGTCATCGAGGCCGTCCGGCCCGTACTGATGGAGTGGCTGGAGAGGCGGCACGGAGTCCTCTCTTTCCGGCTGGTGCAGGTCTTGTCGGGCCATGGTTGCTTCGGCAAGTACCTGTACACGGTCGCAAGGAGGGAGACGACTCCGTCCTGCCAACAGTGCGGCGACGACGAGGACACAGCGCAGCATACGCTCGAGGTCTGCGTGACCTGGGCTTCGCAGCGCTCTGCCCTCATCGCCCCCATCGATGCCGACCTCTCGCTGCCGGCCGTCGTGAAAGCGATGGTCGACAGTGAGAGGAATTGGGACGCGGTCGCCGCCTTCTGCGAGAGCGTCATCTTGCAGAAGGAAGCGGCGGGGCGAATCGGGGAGGATCTCCTCTTCGGGGATTCGCGCCGCCGCCAGGGAACTGGGGCGGCGAAGGCGAGAATACCTGCGCCTAATGCCGCCCTAACCGAGGCAGCGGGTGACCGGACCGGGGATTAGTCTGGTTACCCTTGGAGAGAGGCCACCGCGTGAAGACGACGCCCTGACATCGAGACATAATATTAGTCGAGATGACAGGGCGTCGACCCGAGAGGATACCCGTGAGGGTAGAACGGATGGGCCACTGAAGAAAAGAACGCGTACCAGTGGCCCACCCGCAATGCGTAGAGAGGTACATTGTAGGGCGGGTCTACAGGGTCGTGCGCCGCTTCTCCAATCGCCCCGGACGGATTAGCGGGGCGTGACCGTTCCGTAGCCCGCCGCCAAAAAAAAAAAGGGGGTACTGTGAGACTCTTGCAGCGAGTCTTGCTCTTGCATTTGGGCAACACTAGTTTAATGTAAAAAAAAAGGTGGAAGATATTGGTATAAACAAGTTGTTAAAGGATACATTATACTTAAATAATCTGAAGAAATCTCCGTTAAGTATATTCAAATTAAAATTTGGACCTCACCTTTGACTTTTAACGGTCAAACAAAAAGGCAAAATATTACTTTGACAGTTAAAATTTCCCAACGAAATATCGAATCTGATAAGTTCAAGCTCAAAGTCATGGTTCCTTTGAGACCGTTGGAATAGAATTATGGAGTTATTTTCAATTCAACGCAAACCGAATGAATGAACGAACAAGTAAACGAAGAAATCGAATCATATTTAGGAAATTGTTCGTTTCTCTCGTTCCTTTTGTATCTTTGCCTGGATGATTCCTTTGGTCAATTTACAAGAATTTTTTTAATTTACAATGAAGAATATTTAAAATTAATAATAAGTATGATTGTATATTCCATTTTATTTAGATCTATCTGATTTTGCGTTCGAATATCTTAGCATAATACGGTGATATCTAACATTGGAAGCTATTATGATTTGTCGTTTATAATAGCTGTTTTATTGCTTATCGAGTTATTTGATAAAAAAAAGTAAAACTTGCAGCTAGAAGCTAGCTCCTTTGAAAAAATACCAGTTCTGCGCGTAATGGAGGCCATACACGCTAGGTTTTGCATGATGGTTTTAACTGTGTATGCATAACCGACAGGCATAACCGAGTTTCATATTATGGAGGCCATACACGCTAGGTTATGCATGATGGTATTAACTGTGCATGCATAACCGACAGGTATAACCGAGTTTCATATTACACATACACGTTAGGGTTTGCATGCACAGTTTTGCCATTAAATCTCAGTTGAGCTACGTGACGATGTGTGTAGGACGCCTACTTTACAGTTGAACTACGTAGTACGACAATTAAAAACAAAGAACTGTGTCAGGCAAGCTCGCCGGACCGCCACACACGCTCGGTTATGCTCGCGCGCAAACATAACCAAGCGGCAAAAATATCAATTTTGATATTTACTCGGTTGCATGTACATGCAAAGATAACTGTACAGTTTTATCACACACACGTTAGGGCATGCCTGTCGGTTATACATGCACAGTTAAAACCATCATGCATAACCTAGCGTGTATGGCCACCATAACATGATAAGATCGAATATCTATCTAGCTTTTCAGACACATCGTCCTCCTGCTGTTATCCTAATTACTTGGAGTATAGAACGCAATATGTACTCTTCTTCCATTGTGCCTGTTTCATGAAAAGTTTATTTTTAATTCATGTATTTATTAATAGTGTGCAATATAGAGTTATTATTTTATATTGCATTGTATATTGCAAAAAATTGGCATCAGTTTTGTTACTGGTCTAACGTTAAACCTCTTTGGAAATGTAATTGTTGACTACACGCCATCAGATGGAGTTGGCTTCGTTCTATATAAATCCGATAGATATAATTTATGATGCCGACGAGCAGTAAGGGTTGGTAGTGTTCGTAACCGCTACCACATAACAACAGCAATCTTGCTCTTCAGACTAAACTTAAGACTAGTTATTTCGAGATTGTTGCCACTTATTAATCTAAAAAAGTTATTCAAATCTCTTTGTTCTATTCGTTCATTTTGCTATTTGCTTATTGCCTCCATATTATGAGACTGGAGAGCATTTAGCTGTGCTGTGTTAGGTATATTCTATTGTTTTCTATTGTTTGTTATTGTTTCCTTGATTGTCTACATCCGTATACATTGACTTATCTGTCTAGCCATAAATGCACATGTAATCACTTATACATACCTAACAATCATAGCGGTAAACTTGAGACAACATGTACAATAATAGAGCGTGGCTAAGCTCAGCAAATATTACAATTATCCATTTTAGATAACCCTACAGAGTCTTATGCAACTAGTGGTTCGGTTTATCGTCTAGACTGGAATGCTTGCGGTCGGGTTTCAGATTGCAACAGTGACCGAATAGTTAGCTATAAGACCTATGTTAGTTATTTAAAATTTATTACTTTGCGAAGACATTGAAGTTAGTTAATATTTTGTTTTTCCGATATTTTAAGGTTCTTGCGACTTTAACTTTTAAAGTAAAGTAAAACTGCATTTTTTTTTCGCGACGGCTGTGGTCCAGGCTCACTACGTCTGACCATTTGCATTTGCGGAAGAACGGCGTAAGGCCTCGTAACCTGACCTTTTGGCGTTCTTCGGCCATGGAATGGCCACCGGAATCGATTCCTTAACATCATTGGCCCACCCGTAGGTCGGTATCCAAATGGCGGGATGTTGCTGCCATGCGGTCGGTCTCACTGACCTAGTTCTAATATTTCTATGTAGGAACTTCATTATCAATTGTCTTGCCCTGGAATATAGTAAAAACGAGTATAGGATATGATAAGTAAATAATATAGTGATATTATTTATTGTAGTGACAAGAGAAGGAAAATCTAAACATACCTCTATATCAACTCGTCGGACCAGTGTGGTATAATAGGCCAATTAGCATTTTATTGTGGACGAGGCTCGAGCCCAGAATTGGGACAAATGAGGTCTAACAATATCAAGACTACAATTCAAATATCACTAATTATTTCTAAAGTACAAAAACACTTAATTATTAAAGAACTAATATTAGAAATAGTATTCGAGTATTGAAATTATATCAATATTTTTAGTTTTATTGTAGATTAGGAGTTATTGTCGATATATTTATTACATTTTCAATCGAAGACTCGACGAGTTCAACTTTAAAACTTCAAGACACGTCCCTTAACGAGGCGAACAGTACGTCTCATCAGTACTAAAGAAAAATGCTCTTAACGAATCCAGTTCAAAACATTTTCGAACAAGATTCCAATCGTCAGCACTTTAACACGCTTGATTTTGTCAGGATCTCGTTCGATGTGACAACTCCTAAGAGCGAGTTTTATCGACGACTTGAAGCATTGATAGGTATCGAGTGTTCCTTCAATGGAACTTTGGACTGTTAGAATTATGAATATCAAAGTAATTTGAAGCGTTTGTTATGTAAGATCACAAAGTAAATGTGCTTTGAAAGCATACCTCGCTTGTTTTGTACCTACTTGGTGAACGATATGCTTCTTTGTCAAGTTTATAACTCTGTTTGCGTTCACGGATTTATATTTTGTTAGCTCAAATTCCCATGATTTATAATGAAGATAGATAATGTGTATTAAGGAAAAGTTACTTTATTGTGTACTTACTTATTTAAGTTACAAGTAGACAGTTAAGTAACTTTATCAATATATTTGTTCACTGTTTGGTGCGTTAGTCTTCAATAACAATATTAAAGCAAATGCAGTGTATCTATTATATTTTAATAGACTCTGTGGTAGCGGCTACGAATACTACCAACACTTACTTTGCTCGTGGATGTCGTAAAAGATGATTAAGAACTTTATAACAACCTTGGTCAATTCCACCTAATGCTGTTTGGTTAACAATTATATTCACAAGAAGGGTTGATGTCTGGTCATAAAACTATTCCTAATAACTTGCAATATGTAGGTACGCTGGAAGAAGAATACATATTGCGTCGACCACAAGTAATTGGGATAAGAGCAGGAGAATGATGATTACATAGATAATAGATACTAAAAGCAACGTTTTGTTCTGGGTTTTCCTTTTAAAACTAAATGGCCGTGATACATTGTTATATTAATCAGTCCCAACACGACAATAGAATAATCTGGATGAATTCTATATGCTTGTTATAGCCAAATTAGTTACCCGTTTCGTCTTCTAGAAATCGTCCAAATCTCAGATAGATGAAAAAAACCTGTAAAAAATATAACAATAAAAGGATTAAATACTAAATTAATTTTGTAATCGATATATGCATCTTCAGTTATTTATTTTTATTACAACGATACGGTGAATATATGAAACTGGATTGAAATTTGTTAATCTGATAATTATTGTCAAACCGTTTCCTGTCCAATGATGTTAAATGGCGTCCAAAATGGCGTGTTGTCTGCGACGCGGAAATAGCATTATGGCTACATTATTAAGTGATGGCAGATGGGTAAAAAAGAGCTGCGTCAACTTAATTGTGCAGAAAATAGCGTTTTTAATATAGGTTGCCTAAATATAAAATACATTATGTCATCATTCTCCTACTCTTATCCCAATTGCTTGGAATCGATACAATATGTACTCCACTTTTATAGTACATATTGTAGTTATTGGCAATAGTTTTATGACCGGCCGCCTGCCAGACGTCAACCCTCCTTGGGAATGTAATTATTGACCAAACGGCAGCATATGGCGTTAGCCCAGGTCGTTATAAGGCTCATAGTCGACTTTTACGATATCTATAAGTAAAGGTTGGTAGTATTCGAAGCTGCTATCACACAGCTTAAATACATTATGTATGATTTAAAAACTAGACATAAAAATGTAATGTGTGATAAATTGAAAATAAAGTAAGAATATATAGTTTTCTGTTTTTTTAAGTGATCTTTTATATAAAACTACAAATAATACAAATATATTTAATGATAAAAGTATGTTTCATGTTTCTTGAATTGGTCTCTTATATAAATGTAAGAATATGACAACGAGGAAGTCTAGTCTGAAGGCAAATCAACAAATATTTTCATAATTACTACTTAAGATAATCAAATCAATTATAGGTATCATTTTATATTGAACTAGGTGACCCAAGAGTTATTGTTCTGTTAAAACACAAGAAATCTAGCACTCAAATGCAATGTCCCACCACTCAAATGTCCGAGTTCAATTGTAAACCTTAACTATTTAGAAGCGCACGCAAGCATCATCATTTCAGCTCATATATGTCCCACTGTTGGGCTCGAGGAGCCTCCTCCATAACGGGAGGGAAACTGACCTACTATATCACGCTGGTCAGACGTGTTGGTATAGGGTTTAATTTCGAGTTTTCCTTCTCTTGGATAGATGTTATATGCGTTTTATATTCCTTAGTCGTCTCTTACGATCACCCACGAGTAAGATAGGGGGTGGTGTATTGTATTCTTACTCCGTCACCACACGGAAACACACACAAATATTTAATTATGGAGTTATTTCATTAAGGAGTTTAATAATTAATTGTTTTAAATAGCTAACAGTTATAAATTTATTTAATACTAAAAGGGTACTCTGCTATTCTCTTCTTCGCTATATTAGGTACATATAAAGCGATTATGTTACATAAATATTGGATAGGTTCTCATCGAGAAAATATCATGGAATAAATACACACCACCCGAATATTTTCTATCATAAAACCTCATCCGTCCATATTCATATTTCTTTAATATTTGATCAAGAGGGTCATATTCCAATGAGGTCGCTCAAAATGGCTGCCGTATTTGCTGATAAATCACTCGTCGCGTCTATTTTTATATATATTTTTTAAAAGTTTATTATTTTAAAGAGACTATGATACAAGCCACTGAGTGTTTTTTTTTTCTTTTACCTTATATCGAATGTCTGAATTTATACAGATACGAAAATTTAAAATGCAAATATACTGCAAAAGATGTTTTAAGTAGATATTCAAGAGTACCTATAGAATTGCAAAATTCAATACTATTGACTATTTGAATACAGAGTAATATTAATATTGTCAGAGAAAGATTGAACTTTCTCTTATTGAAGTTACAAATACTGTATAATTAAGAAAAACAAATTCTGTATTTTTGTAATTTCAATAAAGTGCAATATTGATACTTTAAAAATTTATTTATATAAAAGCTAGGCCAAGCGCCGGGTCTTTTTTTTTTGCAACGTACGGGACCTGGTATTTTTTTTTGGGAATATGTTCAAGGTCGTCCCCTGAATGTAAATCCAAGTTGGCGCGGCGGGGGAGGGTTCACTTCAGCCGCCATCTTGGAAAACACGTTTTATTGAATATCTCGCGAACTGCGCATCGTACGACAAAAATTGCAGAGACCATTATTGTAGATAATAATATTTGCCATCTTTTTTATTTGAAACTTTTTTTTGTATAACACATAGGTTTTTAATGATAGCGAATCAAACTTTTTACAATATGGTTTTTACTAAATATTTATTTAATGGTCAATGATAAATTAAAAATAATGGTGACTGAATTGTAGAGCATGAAATTACCTATAAATTTTATAAAAACTTTTTCTCGTAGCATTTATAGTCTAAGAGCTGCAGCTTAGTAAAACTTGCACCTCGTACATTATCAGTGGCAATATTGCTCGCTGTATACGAAAACCATTTCATAACGCATAAAATGGCATAAAGTGTTAAAAAAAATGTCAATACAGCTGTGCAGCAAATCAATTAAAATTATAAATAATGTGGAGAACAACTAATAATTTGTCGATCTTTATTGTTACTTAAAACGGTATCATCATAAAAGATTGTCTATGTAGCAAAAAACAATAGTACATCCCGCTACATAGTAAGAATTGTAATAGTTATTATTTTTATTATTATGTATCTCCAATTGTTATCGAAATCACAAAAATGAAAAGAATTTTACGAATGTTACTTCAAAAAAACGGAAAAAACATTTGTTGTGGATCTATCTCTTCTGCCTCCGCCATATCCGAAGGAGACGAATCAAAGGTTAGGTCTTCGGTTGGGATGGTATCTAATATGTCTGGCACGTTGTCGCATGTTTGGCCGCTGCAATTGGAGCAAATAATCGAACATTTGAGAACAGCTTTTCGGCATCCGCAGGCAGCTCCGCAATTTTTGGTGCATTTGCACGATATTATTTGCAACAAACTCGACGGTGCAGGAGCCATAGCAGTTCGAATTGGTTCAAGCCCTTGTGCAGTTCGCTTCCAACCCCATTTTTCAGCGTCGTGATAAAATCCAAGCCAAGTTTGAACCTGGTGGTACACTCTGAAAGAATAGTAGCGTGCCGTATCTTGTGTTGGAGATAGAAGTGATAAATTCAACCTTGTCTTACTCGCCAATTTCCCGAAGCATTTGTAGCGAAGCGAGTTAATAGAGTTCCGATTTTGTAAAACGGTTGGGATTTATACCTGAATACTGTTGGAATGTTAAGAGGGAGAAATTCCGAACGACCCGAAATATATACTACAACTTATAGGGACATTATTGAATATACAGCATTATAATCTCATTTACAGCGTTATAGCTCTTAAACTATAAATGCTACGAGAAGAAGTTTCATATAGAATTTATAGGTAATTTCATGTTCTACAATTCAGTTACCATTATTTTTAATTTATCATTGACCATTAAATAAATATTTAGTAAAAACCATATTGTAAAAAGTTTGATTCGCTATAATTAAAAACCTATGTGTTATACAAAAAAAAGTTTCAAATAAAAAAGATGTCAAATATTATTATCTACAATAATGTCTCTGCAATTTTTGTAGTACGATGCGCAGTTCGCGAGATATTCAATAAAACGTGTTTTCCAAGATGGCGGCTGAAGTGAACCCTCCCCCGCCGCGCCAACTTGGATTTACATTCAGGGGACGACATTGAACATATTCCCAAAAAAAAATAGCAGGTCCCGTACGTTGCATTACAAACCTACTTTTTTTGCTACGGCGCTTGGAGTAAGCTAACTATGATGATTTACCAGCAATTATTATAATGAAGCTTTTGAAAACAATAACGCTGAATGTTTTTAGTATGGTGACAGAGTTAGAATACAATTCACCACCTATTATGCCCGTGGTTGTCGTACACGCGATCAGAAGATATAATATGCAGATAACAAGTAATCGAGGGAAAACTCAACATAAAAATACTAACGTCTGACCAGCTCGTTAAAATAGGTGAATTTCCTCCCCATTGTGGTGAAGCTCCCGAACAGATTCATTTTTCTTATTCGAATCTACATCAAACAAATACTATATGTACCTAATCTTCACTATTCAATTAATTCAACGTAAGTTTAGTAAATCTGCCTTTAATTTATATCAGCTCGTATATATCCCACTGATGGACTTGAGTAACGACGACGTGAGAGAGCGAGGAGGTATGAAAGAGAGTATTGGTGTAAAGTTGCGAAAGGGCATGCTCCGATGGTTCGGACATGTGGAAAGAATGCCGAACGAACGTCTGGTTAAGAAGATATAAAATGCGAAAGTGGAAGGATGTAGGTACCAAGGGAGACCGAGACTAACCTACCTAGACCAGATCGGTCGTGTACTGAAGGAGGGTGGAGTCAAGAGTCTCCGAAACCGGCGAGCGTGTATAAAGAGAATTATGAATGTTGAGGAAGCGAGTGAAGTATGCAGAGATAGAGTTCTCTGGCACTCTGTTCTCTCTGCCTACCCTGCAAGGGATATGGCGTGATGATATGTATGTATGTATGGGCTTAAGGCTCTTTGCCAGAGTGGAACGTAAATAATGTTACTAAACCACACAGATGTGTTGGCATGTAGATATCTTTTTCAAGTTTTACTTCTCTGTCGTAGTGATTTTATTAACTTACATCCTGTAGTCAGTTTTTACAACAACCGCGGTAAAAAAAAGGTGTGTTGAATTGTATTGTTACAGCGTCACAACACGGAAATAATTTATCAGAAATCAATATTATGTATTAAATCGTTAATTTATAAGTATTCTACACGTCAAGGATAAATATAACAAATTTATTCTTAATGTATACTTTTATCATAATAATCTATAAAAGAGGATGTTTGTATATATGACATCGCTAAACGTAAAATTATCGTCTGGTTAAGAAGATATACAATGCGAAAGTGGAAGGATGTAGGTACCGGGGAAGACCGATACTTACCTACCTAGACCAGATTAGTCACGTACTGAAGGAAGGTGGAGTCAAGAGTCTCCGAAACCGGCGAGCATGTATGAAGAGAATTATGAATGTTGAGGAAGCGAGTGAAGTATGCAATGATAGAGTTCTCTGGCACTCTGTTCTCTCTGTCTACCCTGCAAGGGATATGGCGTGATGATATGTATGTATATATGTACATCGCTAAACTCAGAAACTATTTGCCCGATCACTATGAAAGTTGATATGTTTATGTATTTTTTTCATGAAGGTTTATATGCTATCCCCATTGATGTAACTCGCCACCAGGCTGCGCTGCGATATATCGACTTCTACAAACAAACCAACAATAATTTTAGTTGCAGACCACGTTGCTTAAAGCTTTAGCTATTAATATTTCAACTCGTCCGCTGTAGTATCACACGCGACAAATTAATATCTGAATAATGGCAATTGCCTACTACTACTCTTCGTTCGACGAACGTCTTGAATTTTGAACTTATAGTAGGCAGCGACTTGGCTATTCCCCTTAATATTGCTGAAATGAATGATCGCCAGTTATCTATCACTTACCATCAGGTGTTTGCTCGTTTAACACCAAATTCAATTAAAAATATTTTTTATTAATTAACAAATGATTCATTACTTACTCTTACACTTTGAAGATTTTTTTGAAGTTCATTATGATGTTTAGTATAATTGAGAAATAACAAAAGCAAAAATCCTCTTACCAAATGACTTTACTATACTTTAGACAGGCTAAATTGTATCATTATATACATTTTGTCACGTTTGCATTTTAAATTTGTTCAATCTAGTTACGGACATATGCAAAGGTCCGAACAGAACTCGTCGAATTGCAAACACGGAACTAATATTCATAACAACGCAGCTGCGACTTATCCCCCGAGGGGTATGGAAGGCATCGCAACAATAAAGACTAATAATATCATCGCGTTAACCATATATTGATTTTGAGATTGCTACGAAAGTACGAGTATAGCTAACATAATAATAACGATATGTGTTACGATATTAAAATACATGCCATATTTGTAAAATCTTAGCGTAATGTGCATAAATTGTTTGATGCCGAATCGCTGTAAGATTTGTATAAATGTGTTTTTTTAAAGTGAATAGTTCTTTATACGCTATGTACTTGTTTGTGGGTAGTAGAACGATTCATCTGTGTGGTGACGGAGTAAGAATACAATTTACTACCCTCTATCTTACCAGTGAGTGATCGTAAGAGATGACTAAAGCCTATAAAACGCATATAACATCTATCCAAGAGAAGAAAAATTCGAAATAAAATCCTATACCAACACAACTGATCAGCGTAGCATAGTAGGTCAATTTCCCTCGCATCACGGAGGAGGCTCGAGCTCAACAGTGGGACATATATGAGCTGCGATAATGATAAAAAATATTTTGAATGGTGGTAGCTAATGAATAATTTATAATACTCTGTAAAGACATAGGTGTTTCATTTTATTTTTTTACTCTCCCCTTCTCTGACCTTCTGAACGAAACAGGAACAATGGCACGCTTGGCAGGCCGATAGCGTGAAGGTAAGACGACGCTTTTGTTTGTTGCGAGGGCGTCGATGAAGATGACACCCAAAAGACCGCCGGGTCGACCACGGATGTCAAAGAAGCGGTGCAAGTGTTCGGTCTAATGACGATGGGGGAGGGTACACGGTGACTGATGGGGCCGCACTATTGGCGGTGTGTGTCCAGACCATAGTCTGTCAAAAAAGCAGACGCAGATGCAGAAATCTGTTGCATCAATGGAAAAACCTATGGACCTTGTTTCTATCTAATAAAAACAAATGCAGATGCCGAAAATATGAAAGGTGATCTCATCTTATATAATATAAATCATTACATATTGAATGAACGATCGTCGAATAGCGTGAGATAAATATGATTTATACTGTAACGAATTTTGCGTATAAGATAAAACGAAATACCATTATTAGCACGCCGTTGCTTATCTACAGTCGACACTCCAGAGATTATCATAATTATAATTGCAGTGTTTAATTAGATTTTGTTTGTTTAGTATAGAAAGTAAGATAGGTAATGTACATTTGCCGCTTTTGGTTCGTTTCTGGGTCCATTTTCATTTCAGCTCTTAAGTTCCACTGTTCAGTTCGACCTTCCTCCATAATAGGAGAAAAATTGATCTTCTATGACACGCTGATCATACGGATTATTATAGGGTTTTATTTCGAGTTTTCTTCTCTTTCATAGATTTTATTTACATATCGTGTCCGTTAATCGTCTTTAACAACATCTACGGTATCCTTACTTCGTCGCCATACGGATAATATACGGCATTGAGTCATCTAAGAGACAAATAAATAATATGTATGACTACAACAAAATGAAAAAAGAACTTTATGCTTAGACGTCCTTGACTGCAGTGGTATACTGGGCTATTTTTACTTCAATGGTGTATTAGGCATGTTAACAAGAAGTGGTTCATATGTCTATCGGCCTATTGAAACCTCATCACGAGGGAGTAAATTATGCTATAATATTCACACTCAGCAGGCGGGTTGGCGATCACAGTAAGTGGCGATAGCACATTGTGACTAAACATGGTGTTAGGTCAATTTTTCTTTCATCATGATGGAGATTCGAGCCCAGTGGGATGTATATTTGGATTAAGATGAAGAATAATATTTTTTAGTATTTTTTTGATCCAAACTATATCAAATCAGTAGTTACACCAAATCTTAACTATTGACTTAATTCACATTTAGTAATACTTCCTTCACCTCTTCTCAGTGTTCTTGTCATACACACATGGTGTAGTAATAATCAGAGATGTACACAATGGTTTTAAAAAAGCATTTACATACAAAATACTTTACCTATTTCACTGATATCCTGCCTTTGCAAAATTTTTCACAACATGTTGTGTAGGAGATTAGAATGGTATGTCGAAAAGAAGTCTCTGGAAATACTGTGGCGAATGCGAAGTAACATTATATATATCACTAATAATACTGAAATTTAATTTCACAATTAATAAAAAGTAAGATACGTACTCTCCCCTCACCTCTGTGGAAAATAGGCAAGAGGCATAACCTCTAGCCTATTTTCCACAGAGGTGGGGGATATGTGTATAATAATCGTTATAATAATCATATTATATGTAGATTGTAATTTTTCTAAACAGTTTTTCAATTATTTCAGTAATGGTAAAAGCGTAACACCTTCGGTCATGGCTGTCATAAAATAAAGCTATGATTAATGGAAGATCGATAGCAGTGTGTATTGTGATAAGTAAATTATAAAAATACATACATTGAAACATAGAACCTCCATTTTTTCAAGTTGGTTAATTAACTGATTAGGTTTTTTTTTTAAATACAGATGACTTCGTGTCCTTCTATCTCTTATGTCGCGAGTTTGATTCCCATGATGGTGTTAATTGCATGCCGGGCGGGCCACCGAAGGCAAAGATCGGGTACCGGTGGCCCGCTCGCACGGCGAAGAGAAGTGCTTGCAGGGTGGGTTCATGGGGTTGCGCGCCGTCTCTTCTGTCGACCCGGACCGATTTGCCGGAGCGCGACCACATCTATGGTCCACTTTGCAAAAAAATGGTGTTATTTGTATCCGTTAATAATGTGTTTGTAAAGTTAATTACTACATCGATTTGTGCCTATTTTACCAAATGCTATAGAGTTCATTAGTTCATTTCAAGCTGCCGTTTGTATTCTTATCATCATCTCAACTCTTATACGTCCCGCTGCAGGGTTCGAGCATCCACAGCGAAAGGGAAATTGACCTACTATACTATAAGGAGTCCCTTCTCTGGCACAGATGTTGTATGCATATTAAATGTCTTAGTTGTCTTTTACGTCACCCAATGGCAGGTTGAATTGGTGGCGGTGTCGACAGAGGCGGCGTGCCTATTGGCCGGGACACCCCCGTGGGACCTAGAGGCGGAGATGCTCTCCGACCTCTACCGGCGGGTTACCTCAATGCGCGAAGAGGGTGGCTCCCCATCGTTTAACGAGATAGCCACCTGGCGCGAGGACGCCCGCCGAGAAGTCATCGCCCGTTGGGCTACGCGGCTGGAGAGGCCTAGACATGGTGTCACTACCGTCGAGGCCCTCCGGCCCGTACTGATGCAATGGATGGAGCGGCGGCACGGGGTCCTCACCTTCCGACTGGTGCAGGTGTTAACGGGGCACGGGTGTTTCGGGAAATACCTGCACACGGTCGTGTACAGGGAATGGACTCCGGGCTGCCATCATTGCAGTAGTGACGAGGATACGGCGCAACATACGCTCGAGGAATGCTCGGGCTGGGACGGGCAGCGCCGCGACCTCGTCGCTATTATCGGTGCCGACCTGACGCTGCCGGCTGTCGCGAGGGCGATGGTCGACAGCGTCAGGAACTGGGACGCGGTCGCCGCCTTCTGCGAGGCTGTCATCTCGCAGAAGGAGGCGGCGGAACGGGCCCGGGAGGATTCCCGTGACCCGGGCCGCCGCCCGCGGCCGGGGCGGCGCAGGCGCGAATACCTGCGCCTGATGCCGCCCTAACCGAGGCTTCGGGTGATCGGACCGGGGAATTGTCCGGTCACCCGACGCGAGGCCACCGCGTGAGGACGACGCCTCGACGGCGAAATCTGTCGGGGCGTCGACAGGAGAGGTACCCGAGAGGGCATACCGCCGAGCGGGCCACCGAAGACAAAGATCGGGTACCGGTGGCCCGCTTGCACGGCGAAGAAGAGGTGCTTGCAGGGTGGGTCAATGGGGTTGCGCGCCGCCTCTTCCGTCACCCCGGACCGATTTGGCGGGGTGCGACGTCCATGGCCCACCACAAAAAAAAAAAAAAAAAAAAAGGTTGAATTGGTGGTATATTATATTCTTACTCCACCACCATGCGTAGAATCGTAATTCTTAGCCAGAATCCTATGCAACAAGTTTTGCTTTTCCTTCATCTGTGTTAGAGGAGGGATATATTTTCCTTTAATTGTGAAAATAACTATAATATTAAATAGCATTAGAGATAATAGCATTTAGTTCAAAGAGATATAACAGCACTGTTGCCGTCTTTTCAGCAATTATTTTGATGTTTTCATTACGACAAACTGAAAGTAATACCCAGTTTAGTAATAAAATGTTATATAATTTTCATTTAAAGCAAACTCTTATCTATTTCGTAGAAAATACTAAATTTCCGAGGGCTCCTCTTTCATGTAAATGGTGGGTCGACGATCAAAGAGAACTGAATAGCCACTTACCAAACTCCCTAGTTAATGTCGATTGAAAATTTTATTCGAGTAAATAGTGATCTAGGCGGGTAAGTCTAGCTCTTGTTTTACTATAATTAAATGATTCTTAAATGGGTGGGTGCTCACCTATTCTTAAAAACAATTCAGTAATAAAATGTAAAATCCTGTGTGGGAACTCTATAAATATACAACTTATCATTCTCCTACTCTTGTCCCAACTACTCGGGGTCGATAAAATATGTGCTCTTCTTTCTTAGTACATATTGTAAAAGTTATTGGCATTAGTTTTACGACCGGCCGCCTGCCAGACGTCAACCCTCCTTGGGAATGTAATTCTTGACCAAACGGCATCAGATGGAGTTGGCCCAGGTCTTTATAAGGCTCTTATTCGTCTTTTACGACATCCACCAGCAAAGTAAGGGTTGGTAGTATTCGTAGTCGCTACCACACAGCATATCTATCTCTATAAATATACAAGTAAATAAATAAAATAAAATAAAATAAAAAAGCCTTTTATTTCCTACAAATTAATTTTACATACATACATACATATCATCACGCCATATCCCTTGCAGGGTAGGCAGAGAGAACAGAGTGCCAGAGAACTCTATCTCTGCATACTTCACTCGCTTCCTCAACATTCATAATTCTCTTCATACACGCTCGCCGGTTTCGGAGACTCTTGACTCCTTCAGTACATGACCGATCTGGTCTAGGTAGGTTAGTCTCGGTCTCCTTCGGTACCTACATCCTTCCACTTTCGCATTGTATATCTTCTTAACCAGGCGTTCGTTCGGCATTCTTTCCACATGTCCGAACCATCGGAGCATTCCCTTTCGCATCTTTACACCAATACTCTCTTTCATACCTACTCGCTCTCTTACGTCGTCGTTACGAATGCGGTCGGTCAGCCTAACTCCACAGATTTTCCGCAGAGATCGCATTTCGACCGCATTAATTTTACTATCATACTCTTTTCTGCATACCCAACTCTCGCTTCCATACAGTAATGTTGGGACAAGCACTGCGTTATGTATTGCTATACGTGCCTTCTGCCTGAGGTGGTGGCTGCCGAGAAGTTGCCCCAACGCTCCGTTCACTCTATTTCCCGCATTCACTCTTCGCTCTATATCAGTGGTGTACCTTCCATCTCGGCTAAATCCACATCCAAGATATACAAATTCATCCACTTGCTCTAGTACATCATTACCTATTGTTACTCTTACATCTGTTCTGGTTTTATCTCTTTCAAAGACCATTATTTTGGTTTTGCTCACATTCACGCGTAGACCCCTAGACAAATTAATTTTAGATTTAATTTTTACATTTACTTATCTTTAAACGCTTAACTAATTGAAATTAATACCTGCCTATTTTGTTTATATCTTATATTATGTAGCTATTTACTGTTTTAGTTACTGGTATTAATATACTTGTTTTGACACTATATACTATTTAATCGCTTAACTAATTGATCATAATACCTACTTATACCTATTCTTATTTACTTCCATATTATTTACCTATTACCATTTTATTTACTATTATTAATATACTATATAATATTTACTACTATCTAATATTATTATTATTAGCTAACTTGGTTAGATTTTAGATAGGTACCTAAATTATATAATTTGTAGGAACCCCATTATTGGGTGAAGGCCTCCTCCAAAGATGCCCATTTGTCTCTCTCTTGCGCAGTCTGTTTCCAGTTTGGGCTGGCTACTTTTTTGATCTCGTTGTCCCAGCGAGTTTGTGGTCTTCCTCGGTTTCTTTTACCTGGAGGTCCATTCCAAAAAGTCACTTTTATGGTCCATCTTCGGTCTTTAAGCCTCGCGACGTGGCCAGCCCATCACTATTTAAGTTTTTGTACGTCTTTCAATGCATTTGTTGCTTTGGTTTTTGATCTTATTACTGTGTGTCGTATTTTGTCTGATTTCTTTAGTTTAAGCATGCTGCGCTCCAGTCCTCTTTGACAGGTGGTGATTAGATTTTTTACTTTTGAAGTGAAATTCCAGGTCTGGCAGCCATAAGTCAGACTTGGAAGAAGGCTGGAATTCATAATTTTTGTTTTGATGGTAATAGGCAGGCCACTTTTAAAGATTTCCTTTAGACTCCAATATTTATTCCAAGTTTTTTGTATTTTTCTTTTCACTTCCATTTCGTTATTTTTCGGATCAAAACTTATTTGCTTACCTAGATAGATGTATGAATCTGTATATTCGAGAGGCACTTTATCTATTGTTAATATTCTTCTCCGCCAATTTGTCATTGCCATAGTCTTAGAGAGATTCATTTTCAGACCCACCTTGATACTAGCCGAATGTAAAGTTTCCATCATTTGTTGTAACTGGGTGCTGGATTCTGATAACAGCACTATGTCATCTGCGAATTTTAAGTGACTTATGTATTCGCCCTTTATATATAGGCCTGACTTGCTCCAATCTATCTTCCTGAAGATGGCCTCCAGAATGGCTATAAATATTATTGGAGATAGGGGGTCGCCTTGCCTTACGCCTCTTTCTATAGCAAAACTTGGTCCTAGAGATTCTAGCTTAATTTTGCCTAGGTTGATTTTGTATACGCTCTTTGTGACTTTTATGTATACGTCTTCAACTCCCTGCTGTTTTAGGCTTTCCCATATACTTACATGTGTTAAATATACAAGTAACACACATTAAATAAACTCGAATTCAGAACAGCAATTTGTGGATCGCTCAAAGATTTGTTTCGCGTAAGGACTGACTCCAAGACACTTTCTAAGAATCAGGGCAATGGTGGTCGTTGTTGTATATTTGAAAGTCCCCTGCAATACAAGGATCTATTTATTATTGTAGGTCATGGGTTTAATAAGATATACGGATAGATATGAAAGGTTTTTAACAAAAAAAAAAAAAACAACTATTAGACCTCCACGAAATTCAAATGCAACTATTTTCGGTATAAATCTATTTCAAACTGATAAAGAATTTTCCAAATGCGTCTATAAATGAAAGTTTAATATATAAGGAAAGGTATTTTTGCTAAGCTGTTCCGTGTGGTGACGGAGTAAGAATACAATTCACCACCCCCTATTTTACCCGTGGGTGATCGTAAGAGACGACTAAGGGATATAAAACGCATATAACATCTACGCAAGAGAAGAAAAACCCGAAACAAAATCCTATAGCAATACGTCTGACCAGCGTGGTATAATAGGTCAATTTCCTTTCCATTATGGAGGAGACTCGGGCTCAACAGTGGGATATATATAAGCTGAGATGATTAGATGATAATTTATTTATTTAATATAAGGAAGTATGGTAGACGATAAAATAGATAATCGTATTTATTTTTGAAAATTTTAGTTATGGTTAAAAATTTAAACAACCCTGTTGAACCATAAATACAACTAGGCTATAAATAAAAAGTTTAATCTTCTCTAAAGATTTCGGATATAAAAAGATTTAATGGCAACTTTCCATAATATATGTATCTTCAGTACCTATCGCAGGACCGGGGCCCAACTTAAAAACTCGACAAACAGCCTAATAAAAGTTAACAAAATCAAGATGACGGCGTTAAGATCACTTCTGAATAAAGATCTTATACAATTGCGATAAACTGATATAAAGTTCACAATAAAACGAAGCAGATCGTAAGTAACACCGGGACTTTAAATTGGGTTACGTCTGAGCTAACCCGGGCCCTGATTAACGCCCCCCTCGGGATCAAATAAACTTCCTTTCTAATTATTATTACCGACTAAAGTACACAATTTTGTATATGGTACTTAGATATAATTAAATGGCTACCTAACGTGTTAATGGTAAGTTCGATTCTCACGTAGGATGCCTTGATGCTTTGTGAGATTCACTTGCATGCCTTGCTTATCTATTAATTTCATACTTGTTCTCCGTGGAGTGATGGAGTAAGAGTACATTTTACCACCCCCTTTCTTATCTTTGAGTGGCCTAAAAGACGACCAAGGTGTATATACAGATATAAGCCTAGGTATACAAGAGATCCCCCGTGGGACCTAGAGGCGGAGATGCTCTCCGACCTCTACCGGCGGGTTACCACAATGCGCGACGAGGGTGGCTCCCCATCGTTCAACGAGATAGCCACCTGGCGCGAGGACGCCCGCCGAGAAGTCATCGCCCATTGGGCTACGCGGCTGGAGAGGCCTAGACACGGTATTGTTACCGTCGAGGCCCTCCGGCCCGTACTGATGGAGTGGATGGAGCGGCGGCACGGAGTGCTCTCTTTCCGGTTGGTGCAGGTCTTGTCGGGGCACGGTTGCTTCGGCAAGTACCTGCACACGGTCGTGCGGAGGGAGTGGACTCCGTCCTGCCACCATTGCAGTAGTGACGAGGACACGGCGCAACATACGCTTGAGGTATGTTCGGGCTGGGACGGTAACGCCGTGACCTCGTCGCTGTCATCGGTGCCGACTTGACGCTGCCGGCTGTCGTGAAAGCGATGGTCGACAGCGTCAGGAATTGGGACGCGGTCGCCGCCTTCTGCGAGGCTGTCATCTCGCAGAAGGAGGCGGCGGAACGAGTCCGGGAGGATTCCCGTGACCCGGGCCGCCGCCCGCGGCCAGGGCGGCGCATGCGCGAGTATCTGCGCCTGATGCCGCCCTAACCGAGGCTTCGGGTGATCGGACCGGGGAATTGTCCGGTCACCCGACGTGAGGCCACCGCTTGAGGGCGACGCCTCGACGGCGAAAGCTGTCGGGGCGTCGACGAGAGAGGAACCCGAGAGGGTATATCGCCGGGCGGGCCGCCGAAGACAAAGATCGGGTACCGGTGGTCTGCTCGCACGGCGAAGAGAGGTGTTTGCAGGGTGGGTCCATGGGGTTGCGCGCCGCCTCTTCCGTCGCCCCGGGCCGATTTGCCGGGGCGCGACCGCATCCATGGTCCCACCTTGCGAAAAAAAAAAAAAGGTATACAAGAGACAGAAAACTTAAAATAAAACCTCATATTAACCGGTCTGACCATTACAAAAACAGGGAAATGGACGTACCTAATTGATATATTAGATCAATATGAGCCCAGCAGTGGTATATATATGAGCTAAGATGATGAATTGTGTCTATGTTAATACATTTTTTAGTGCGAGTGGTTGTCTTTTAAAAAATATGTTGTACAGCTCTAACTTTACTCATGAAAGTCACAAAAGCCTGCATGGTCTACAATGAGGAACTGACATCTAATGCAAGTTGGTATTAAACACAAATACTTCCATTCATGTCCATCGTTTGATATAATCTGCCACACGAGGCTAAAACATCACAATAGCCACACGGCTTGAGTTGACAATCACAGTTGTTATAAGTTGCCCAGTAGAGTACTACTGCCGATTCTTCTAGTATTAGCAGAGGGTTTCTCTGACTTCCACTGTGAAGTAAGGGGTCGTGACACATGACATTCTTAATCTGTCACCACACAATAGTGGTAGGACCACGCTGTTGACAGTTCTGTCTACGGTCCGTCCGAGGTAGTACCACACTCTCGCAGAAGATCGACGTCTGAGTAATGGCAATGTGCTACTGCGCTTCGTTCGGCGAGCGAGAGAGCCGGAAGCCCAACTGAGGTGGGTTTGGAGTTTGTATTGGTAGGCAGCGGCCTAGCTATACCCATATATTGCAAAAGTCATGGGCGGCAGTGACACTTACCATCAGGTGTAATGTCTACTCGTTTGCCACCATAAGCAATAAAATAAAAACACTGGTAACTAATTCAAAGTTATATAAACATTTTACTTTACTTTAGTGTGAGTTGATCCTAAAATTTCTCAAACGACAACGAGAGAGGGGAGACGTTTATTTGCTTCCAAAATTTCGGATAATTTCGTCACTAATGACCATGATGCCTGCATAATTTCTTCGCATTAAAATTCTCTCGGACAAAGGAAGATTGAGAATTTTGACGGCGTGATTCATCCGATAGGCAATAACGAGTCTATCACTGATAAAACTTGTTAAGTTTGTCGTACCTTCGTACTTAAAGTGATAATCCAGTCGGGACGTACGGTAAAAGGGAGGCACACTTAAATTTTTACAACTTTTGGACAGGTTAATAAATTTAAGATATATTTTCCTTAATGTAAATTACGACTAGGGACGGATTTACAATAGATGTGAGTTAGTTCATTTGCCGCAAAGTCTTTATTAATAACTTAAATAATTTTCGGCATACATTCACTTCACTTCTTCGTGTGATGGCGGATTAAGAATATAAAGTAGCACTACCCTTTCCTTTCCTGTGGGATAGCAAAAGTCGACGGAGGCACGCCAGCAGATAACATCATCGCAAGAGAATGCAAATTCGACATAAAATTATACGAAACCGTCTGACTAGCGTGGGTATATTAGGTAAATTTTCCTCCAATTGTAAAGGAGGCTCGAACCCAGTAGTGGAACGGTGATGATGATATAACGGTCGTTTATAATACATAGACTTAATTGACATTTTTATATTACAGTAATTTAATCAAATATCACAGGTAACTTGACAGTTCAACAGGCAAATATCATGGAGACTAGAGTATAAGGATAATTATCTATGTCTCTTTTTTTTCCTAATCCTGCAGATCATTGCTTTCTTTTTGATATATGTATTGTGGTGAGAAAATAAATTATTATTATTATATGAAAAGTGTCCGTCGAAATGTATTAAATAAGGGTGGCGCCACATTAGCATCATGGTAAATTTGAAAGGAAGCGGAAAAGGAAACTAATAAATCAATAAGCTTACTATTCACAGTTTACGAAATAAAATCACTATAGGTGTACGTTTTCTTGTAATAAATATTAAGGTTACAAATGATATTAAATTTTTTAACCCCCACATACTTCAGTTCATCTACAATTGCTATGTTCATACCATACCTTTTGCTGCACCAGCGCGATTGTGGTGTATTTTTTCAACTTTTCTCCCATATAAGATTGTTCTCCTTAGAAGAGTCTAAGGAGAACAATCTTATATGGGAGAAAAGTACGACGAAAAGACTAGAGAGTCTCCATGGTAAATATACAAGTGTCGTATCTATGAGTCTACTAACTGATAACACGACATGCTACCTAAATGTGACATGTAGCTTTCTCGCCAATAAACAAGTTTTCATTTGTCTATAAACTATAGCGCAAGACCTACTGAAGATATCACTCATAAAGCAATCCTTGTGACGATGTTGCTTAAATTACTAGACTTTAAATATATAAGAAAATACAATTCTTAAAAATCCTAATATGCCGCCTGCGTTGGCAGCTGTGGATGATAAATGATTAGTGTTGTCTTGCGCCGAATATGGGATTATTTTTGTTATGACGTACAAGGATAACGTATAATACATTATAAAGATAAATAGATATTCAGAGAGTAGAGGAAAACCTATTTACGTGCCGTATAAAACGCTTTTATGCGCCCCCCACCGCGTGACGGAATATTTCATGCGTCTGTATTAAAATACCTACTAAAACCAACGCTAACTTGTGTTCATCTAATGGGACGTTGAAATTTTCACAATCCCAAAATACAGTCCAAGCTAGTCTTCCAATGAACATAGGAATGTTGAAATGAGTAGGTCTACGGGTCTCTAAAGTACCACGTCCTGTCAAAGCATGCGTTTCAACTTGAACTACACGACTACACAACAATCTCTGAAAATAATCACACTAGTGTTAGTGGGATTAAATTCTATGCTCTGTGCTTTTTTTTTTTTTGCGGTGGGCTATGGACCTGATACCCGAGCTTTATCTTCGGTGGCCCGCCCGGCGGTATACCCTCTCGGGTTCCTCTCTCGTCGACGCCCCGACAGCTTTCGCCGTCGAGGCGTCGCCCTCATGCGGTGGCCTCACGTCGAGTGACCGGACAATCCCCTGGTCCGATCACCCGAAGCCTCGGTTAAGGCGGCATCAGGCGCAGATACTTGCGCATGCGCTGCCCCGGCCGCGGGCGGCGGCCCGGATCACGGAAATCCTCCCGGACTCGTTCCGCCGCCTCCTTCTGCGAGATGACAGCCTCGCAGAAGGCGGCGACCGCGTCCCAATTCCTGACGCTGTCGACCATCGTTTTCACGAGAATATATATAAATATATAGAGAATATATATAAATATATAGAATCATTCTCTTTTTGTACTGGCAATGAATTGTATTAATTTTGTATAAAAATGTGGGTCAAAATTTAATATCTTATAGGGTAGATATAAATAAATTTCTGTAATAACAATGACATATTGGACGTAAGACACCTCAGTCCTCCCGTGACCATGATCACTGTAAAGTGTTCGAAACGTCGGGAAATAATAAATCAAATACAAACGCGATAGAATCCGTAAAAGTAGTTTTATTTCAAATAAATGCGATTGTTATAAAACCTCAAAATTGAATAAACAGTCACAATATGGCTTCAAATATAATAATAACACAGAAAAGGAAGAGAAACTCGCCAATGAGAAAACATTACATTTACGTAATAGTCCCATGTTTTTACCATCAAATATGTTTCCTTATTGAATCTAATATGACTTATTTCCTATATATAGCTATGATTCTTATGTATTTTATATTTATATTAAGTAATATTATATCAATTCTACTAAGAGATGACTGATGATTTCATTGTAAGAGAAGAATCAAAATAAAATCCTAAACTAAACTGTTTGACCAGTATAATATATTAAGTTAATTTCCGTTTCTCTTCGGAGAAGCCTGTGTTCAATAGTGCGATTAATATGGACAGAAGAAGAAAAATATGTAGTACATGTTGCTTAAAATAAAAATGAACACTAAATAAAGGCCGGGAGCACACAGGTGCCTTTATTAAGTTAACTAGTACGTCCGTTTAAACGTAAGTTTGTTACATGTCTACTTTATCAAGTTAGCGATTCTTGTGGGCCATTCGAGACATTTTTACTTTGATTTAATTAAATTATTAGTTTCGTTTGCTTTAATTCGTTGCGTATTTTATTGATGTATTTTTTGTAACGTTATTTGTGAAAAATATATTAGTGATATGTCCAATTTCACCCCAGCTATCGCTTCAGCTATCCTTTTAGACAAACAAGCTTATATTCGGTTTTTGTAATAAATCTTATTCGTGGACATCTTAGTTTATTACGAGTATTTCTTAAGTAACACTAATTCTAAGATACGTTCTAGATAATACTGAATTTTCCTCATCTTGGGAAGTCTGGAGAAGCGCTTTTAATTGATTTTAGGATACGCTACATGATTAATTTTGATATCTGCAGATGGTCGCTTCATCAATTTATTATGTTGACATCAAATTCAGTGCACCAATTATGCCACTTTGATCATTTAGCTTTGATCATTCACTTATCCAAAGGTGGTTTTATATCATCACTACGTCATTGAAATAAACTACTCGGACAAAGTGGCGATTTAATCTTGGAAAGTTTAGAATGATCTACAATTTTAAAAAAAGCAATCAACTAATTCTCGCGTACCATCTTAGTTAGAATTTTCTGATTACTTACAAATTAAATTATTTTTGAAATGTCCTTAACAGACTTCAGAAACATTGCCGCTCACGGCAAAGTGCTCTCGACAACAATAAAGGTATAACGACGGAAATTTGCAAAACGTTACTAAATTTTGCCGAAACTAATTTGATTCCTACAAAGTGTCAAAGACATAACCGCTCGTGGCCAAACCCTTATTTTCTCAGCAATTATTTATAATGCTACGTTTGTGTAGTTTTTACATTTCAGGACAAATGGGTGCTTATTATGAACGGCTTTACTATTGTAGACCTCCGTAAATTTTGAATGGTTTCAAAATGAAAACATATCGCTTCTACAATTATGATTAATTATTTTTGTTGGCATACCCCACTTTTCTGGTAGTGACAAGTGCAAGAGCGTTATGAAATTGCCTGTATAAAAAACATTATCTATATGTATTAGATTCCACTGAATATGGACAAACTTTAAATAGGTATATTCGATTATATTGAAGACTTGAATAGAGCAGAAAATTATGAGATGCTAAATATTTTGTGAATATTAGGTCGCGAATAGCTCGGCATCTCTGGCGCAGTTCACTTTGGCATCTCGGATATCCCTCGATTTATCTCGAATAGATAAAAGTATATTGGAAAGATTTTTAGTTTCATGAAAAATGAAGGAAAATTATTAAAGCTTTATACACATTTGGAATTACAATTTCTGTGCTTTGGAATGGAGAAAATCAAATTGTTCAAACATTTTTATCATTTCAACAGATATCTTCGATATGCTATCCGTTATTTTACGAGATGACATTATTATGATGAGTTTATTTACGTTTTGAGGTTTATGGAGATATAAAAGGATGCTTTGGTACTTATAAAAAGGTTTTTATTGGCTATTGAGCTGACTTGGCACTTGGTTGCCTAACTTGTCCACTTCTCAAGGAACGACGACTGCTTTACGACACTAGGCATAGAAGAAATATTTTTATAATGTAATAATTAGTTCTGCTTTGTTTTTCTTATCTGCGAAGATCATGATTTAAGTTTTTGACAGTAATATAAATCAAAAAGCGTCGGGCGTTTTGTTAAACTTGTTGGTACGATGTATAATATGCGTTGTGAAATCTCCAGGGCAGATAGGGTCGCAAGCAAATATCAAATTAATACAAAAAACATTAGGGTGCTTTATTCTTATGCAAATTTGTCATGCTTCTTGTAAATTTTCCTTGTTTCTTTTCATTGTGAAATGGACGTTTCACGTGTTTCTCTTTTGATTGTCATCAATAGAACTACTCGTCTTAAAACGATTTAAGTATGTTTAGCTTTAAAACAAATTTTAATTTATGTATAAGTTCAATTAGTGTTTATCTTTAATTAGGATAATAATTAATTGCACTATCTGCAATATATGACGGCAATCCATTATTATTTTGCATTGGAGTGAAAGAAGGGAGATCCATCACTTTCCCATGGTTAATCAATAAACACTACATCTCTAGTAAGGTTCTGCGGCAAATTTAAAGTTTTATAAAGGACTAAGTAAGTAATTTTAAAATACTGGAGATAAGAAGGCTCTTATTGAAATAATAATATGGCATCATCCTTTTCGTACAGCTGCCACGCGCTAAATATAAAAGAATAGATTCTTTTTATGAAGATATCTGATGTTTACACGTTTATTCGTCATCATCATCTCAGCCCATATATGTCCCACTGCTGGGCTCGGGCCTCCTCCGTAATGGAAGGGTAATTGTCTTACTATACCACGCTGGTCAGACGTGTTGGTATAGTGTTTTGTTTCAAGTTTGCCTTTTCTCGCATAGATGTTAGTTAGGGGAGGTGAATTGTATTCTTACTCCGTTACCACACGGAAAACGCGAGTATTACACATTTGAAATAAAACTATACTTACGTACTCCATCGTGTTTGTATTTGATTTTTAATTACCTACCTGATGTTTCAAACACTTTATAGCGTCTATGGTGACGGAAGGACTGCCAGAATATTTTTAAATTACCTGATGTATCGCTTCTGTCGAATGATGGTGACCATCTATCTATAAAATTAAGCAGTCAAATAGTTTGTTGTGCTGTGTGGTAGCGGCTACGAATACTACCAACCCTTACTTTGCTCGTGGATGTCGTAAAAGACGACTAATTGCCTTATAACGACCTGGGCCTACTCCATCTGATGCCATTTGGTCAACAATTACATTCCCAAGGAGGGTTGACGTCTGGCAGGCGGCCGGTCATATAACTATTGCCAATAACTTCTACAATATGTACTATGAAAGAAGAGTACATATTGTATCGACTCCAAGTAATTGGGATAAGAGTATGAGAATGATGATGATTTTGCGTGATTAAAAAAAATAACCAAGTGCTTTAAATTGTCAATTACCATCGGCTTGTCTACTGTAATCGTTGTCTGGCGTATCTTTATTGACTGCTGATAAAACTGTACAAATATTTGTTCATCGCTGTCGTTGTCGTGTTTTATATATTGGCTTAACATATGTGGCCTTAGCTTTATTTAACACTATTACACTGTCTGATGATATTACTCTGTTACACACAGAGCAATCAAAATTGATTTAGTTAATAAGATTGACTTTTATCATTTTATTTGGATTGGATAATAAACCTTTTAGCAACGCAACATTTTGTTATTTTAAAATTAGAAATGTTAAGTGATTTAGAATTATTTTTTTTTTTGTAGAACTAATTCCACCGCACATATCGACCACAATTGTTGTAACTCCTGTAACCCAGGATTCACAACGATCTCTATAAATGACATAGAGGTTTGACCCTCAGGCAGTCCCGGGAGATGAATTTAATTGTCTTGGGACCCACAACAAATTTAATTAGATAAGGTTAAACAGTTAGAAAGAATGAATTTTAATATTTTCTTTTGTTCCAGTATATTTTACTTGTGATCGTATTTCTTATCTAATATTAGAGTTATATTCAACGGCCCTTTCTCATATTGTTACTTATCGTATATTCTTCCTCGTTTGACAGCCTGCGTTCGAGCTTTACGCGACATTATCGAAGTTACGGTCTACCACCAACAAAGATCAAGAAGTTGAAGTTTTATATGTCAACCTTCTCTGACCGTCGATTGTCACGTATAACAGCTCCTTGTACAAGTTACAGGATATGGTTCCGTGTCTATGTATAATTTATGTCTACTAATTGACTGCGAAGTGGTTATGATACCGACCTACTGTGCCAGTGCCGTGGTTTGGATTCCCCTGCAGGACAATAACGATGTGATCCAAAAACTTTTGTTTTGGGTCTGGGTGTAATTTGACTATGTTAATTATATGTTTGTAAAGTCCACCGTAGTACAAGGATTATTTCCTTAGTGCCGGGTGTATTCTTATTAAAAAAAAAACCGGGTTGTTAAATATTTATAAAATCCACCAAAGGATTTGTTTATCAACATACGATATTGGTTTCTAAAAAAAAGTCGGAGTAGCAATTAATAAATCTGTTCTGGCAGCTAATGCATTCGTATTCTAATGAATACCTTCAAATTCAAAATGTATTTGTCATTACGATTTGGTCTACTGCGTTCAGTTTTAAAGTTCGTCGACTTATTGATCAGTTTAATTGGTATTATTCGACTATAATGTATTTTTTACATATCGATATCGGTTTGAGTTATTTACTGTCGTGACCACACACTGCAATTAAATTATATTATTTTTTGCCGGTAGGCTATGGTATATTAGTAGTCACTCCTCGTTCAATCCATCCAGGGCGACAAAAAGAACGGCCTGCAGCTTCATAACCTATTGTACAATTATCTCATAATTCCGTGCGGGTCACCAGAATTCGGTCCTTTTCGTCTGTGGCCGTCTCGCGGGATTTCGGGTACGTCTTCTTTCGACAGTCCGGCAGCTTTCGCCGTTGGAGCATCGCCCTCACGCGTTGTATACTATGATATAAATTATACAAAGCAAAAGAATATATTCCTTAATTAATCAAATAGTTATATTTGTTCTCAAAAATATTCCGTATAAAATATATCCTATCAATATCATTATTTCATAGGATTCAATTAGTATGAGAGAATTATGAATGTTGAGGAAGCAAGTGAAGTATGTAAGGATAGAATTCTCTGGCACTCTGTTCTCTCTGCCTACCCTTCAAGGGATATGACGTGATGATATGTATTTATGTACAATTAGTTCAAAATTGATTAAGAAAATCATGCTCTAAAAATTATGAAACAAGTTCATTCAGACGATCATAGCCGTTTTCTTACGTCATCTCACCATATGGACTCCTAACTACAGCTTCCTTGTATTGTAATATTGTGAAATATATTGTTAGGTAAATTATCCTTCACATAAAATAAAAAACAAAAACGTAAACTTTGTTTAAAACTTGTTCAAACTTACTAAAAGTATCTAAACTAACTTAATAAATAAGGCTTTATTCTGTAAGTCTTAGCTATTATCGAAAGGCATTGAACTACAACCGGAGCCGACTTAGTTACGCTTAGTCAGACAACCAACTAAATTATCATCTAGTCTGCGCTAAACATATTTTTAAAGAGCATTTCAAACTCAACGTCTGTATCGCGATGTCTTTGCTATCAGTCTGTAATGTCAGGATTCGAACGTTAATTAAATTATAGACCTGTTGAAGCATTCACGTGAACCTATTTTTTTTTTAAGATTCCTCTCTGCACTGAGGAAATAATCCTTGTATTGCGGGGGGATTTTATAAAGATGCAATTCATCATCATCATCACAGCCCATATATGTCCCACTGTTGGGCTCAGGCCTCCTCTGTAATGGGAGGGAAATTAACCTACTATACCACGCTGGTCAGACGTGTTAGTATAGAGTTTTTGTTTCGAGTTTTCCTTCTCTCGCATAGATGTTATATTTGTTTTATATCCCTTAGTCGTCTCGTATGATCACCCACGGGTAAGATATAGGGTGATGAATAGTATTCTTACTTCGACACCACACGGAAAGATGATGATGCAATTAACGCAAACACACCCAGGCTCAGAACAATACTGTGGATCGCACAAAGTATTGTTCTGCATAGGAATCGAACTTACGGCACTGGTGCGGAAATCTGTGCACTCAAAATTGTACGCTATATGTTTAACTCAGATAATATAATTTATAGTATGCCTCATCATTATCCTTCTCTTTTCCCAATTACTTGTGGTCGTCACAATATGTACCCCTCTTCCATCGTACATATCGCATTTATTGGCAATAGTCAAACCGGTCGCCTGCTTAACGTCTCCTTAGGAATATAATTGTTAACCAGACGGCATTAGGTGAAGTTCACCCAGGTTGAAAGAAAGCTCTTAGTCATCTTTTACGAAATTCATGAGCAAAGTAAGGGTTGGTAGTATTCGTAGCTGTTATCACACAGCAAACTTATTGTGTTTCTTTGTAGATAAAATCCTATATTAAATAAACCAGTTGACTGTGTATATTAAAAATAGTGTGTAAAAAAAAACAAATTTCTCTCATTTTATGGAGGAAACACGAGCCTAGCAGTGGCACCTATATGTCCTGTGATGATGCTACTTATTGTATAGCAAAAGATTTACATTGCCTACAAAATGCTACATATAATCAGCAGGATATAATCTGAAGATTATCCGTTGTGAAGTATTTACTTACCAACTTAATGTACCGTTTTCATCCCGTGTTCTAAGAATAGGTTTTTCGCCAGACGTTACCATGTTACTCTTTGTTCAGGTATAACATCAAACGATGCTATCGAATGTTCAAGTGTACGAAAGGAAAGGACTCGAAAGGACATCGATGCTTCAAATTATACATATATAGGTTACCTTGTATATGAGAAACACACAAAGCAAATAATAAAAACGGGAAGCAATCTAGTAAAACACGAAATGACAAATATGACAGCTAAACATTAATTAAACAAAAAAAAAAATGAAAATTTCTCTTTTATGAAAAGAATGACATTTTTTATTCTGCAAAATGATATTATACGAGAAAACACGCAATCCATAATTAATTAAAATACTGAGAGCGTCGCCATGACACTTTTGTTAACAGTGTTGTCACACGAAAAAAAAAATATACAATGGTCGTTGTCAGAATTAATAATATGGAAGTGTATCATTGCTGTGTCATTTATTCGTAAAATGTCGTTGTAATCTGTTATCTCTGTATTTATTCAGAATTTGTGTATCATATTTTTTTTAAGTAGGTAGGATTCATAAGGAAAATATGATATATATATGTATGTATATAGATAATTGTTTCTGGGCGGTTCTATGGGACAGGATTATGTTGTATGCTGTTTGTGATGGATTCTTTTTAGATATAGAATAAAATGTGTAATTATTTGCTTGACCATAATACCAAATTATTGCATAAGCAAAATTTTAATATCATTGCCAGACAAGTTGCGTAACAATTTATCATTTGCTTATGTACTCGTGTTGACGGTATTTAGTGTGTTGAATTGCTTATTGAAACTGTTCCTAAATTATAACCTTTGCCCGCTTCTACGCCCGCATAAAGTAAATTTTTCAAAGTTGAACTATTATTCCAAGGGATATGTGTTAATTTAGGATATAGTCTATATATGTACGAATTTTCATTAAAATCTGCTCAACGGTTTACGCCTGTTTGAGTATCAAACAGCCAAATATCAAAATCAAAAATTTTCACTTTTATCATATTAGTAGGATTATGTGTTTATAACTTTTTGTATCTATAGATCTCAGCATAATATTCTATAACCTACAAATACAAATTTATTTTTAAAAACAACAAACACCCCTCATTTTACAAACATGCAATTAACGGACACAAATTACACGCAGACTTATAATAATAATTACTTGATAGCTTGAAGTATTGGCCTGCGTAGGTATCGAACCCTTGACCTCAGTCGTGGTAGTATATATACAGCATCTTAAACAATACACCATATATATAACTTTGATCGCGATAAAAAGCTTTCTAACAGCACAATGATAACTGTCCAATAGTGAATGGTGTAACTAATAGATTGATTGATTGTCCGTATAATGAAAGATTGAGAAAACACTACATCTTAATTTTCCGCAAGTGTATTAGTAGAACGAAAACTGTAAACATATTTGTCGAATACTACGCCAATTTTTCTTCCAATTCAGAAGAGCTTCGTGCCGAATGGCAGACATATATCGCCTAAAGTAATAATACATTAGAATCTAGATACGTAAGAAAATAAGATGACGTACTTACCCGAACCATTACGAAAGAACTTATTTCAAATGAACACTACTTGTATATATATTTTTTTATACATTTTTCTCTTAAAGTATTATTCATTACGCCTAATAAATTTATTTCAACGATAATATTGTATTACCAGAGGGGAACACGAGAACGTGATGATTTAAGGGTTTATTTGCAACATAACCTCAAAATGTACAACAAACCGTATAAATCTGAGAGCCTAATGGCCGCTGTTCCGTAACACTTTTTATTACTTTTTAATTTATAACCAACCCGTTGGTTTTGCACGTGCCTTGCCTTATAATGACTGTGGCAATTCCATCAATTTTACCAGCATTTTGTTTTCCCTTTGCCTTGCTATAAGGAAAATATCGGGGAAACTTCCAAAGTTAGAGAGTTTATGAAATTGTTTAAATTTTCTTTATTGTCTTTATTGAAATTCATGTAAATAACTCAACGTAACGGGGAAAATGTAATCTTGTATGAAGTTAATAATATTTCAAACATTTTTATTTTGTTTGTCATTTAAATTCAATTTCATTCATTGTGAGTTTTCCTGCAAGTCATAACATTATTTTTGCTACGTAGAGAAGACTACTAGTAGAATAGAAACTTGTAGACGTTTACCTAATACAGAGAATATTGCTAGTATCTTCATTCGCCGTGTAGCAAGATTGCGGTGAAAAGACTTATTGCATAAAAGACGTAGGGAGACATTTTCGAATTGAATTTTATGATCGTCGCGTGTGTCGAGCAACTGAGGTACAATTCTACGAAACGTCGCCAAGGAAATTGAACGAATAGTACTTACCTATGTACACGTAACAATACCGCGTATTTATAATAACATAGTAACTGATATATCATTGTTTCATCTTAGTTCACGTATGTCTCATTAATGCACCTGTGAAAGTGAAATTAACCTACTATACCGCGCTGATCAGACGTTAATGTAGGGTTTTATGACGAGTGTTCCTGCTCTTGTATAAATATCATCTCCCTTAGTTGTTTTTTGCAACATCCACGAGCAAAATGATTGATGAATTGTATTTTTACTCCATCACCACACTGAAACGAAAGCTATAATTCGAACGATATAAATGGGTATACATATTTATTAATAATTGCATGGTAGATCGAGTACAATCTGGCGGATCACCTTTGTGAGACACCCCTTTTTTGTGTTTTAGTTGTTAGCCTCAGATGGCTATGACAACTTTACCCGGACTGTGGGTGAGCGCTGAGGGCTCTCAACCTGATTGTGAGACACCCACAATGGTGTTTGCTTAAAACCTGTCCAGCATTGTACAGCGATAGGATTTTCTTTTGACTATGGTCCAAACACACCTTACCCAAACCGTCCGGTGCAATGAAAAGGCGGCAAACGTCCGCATAAACTGTCGTATTATCGATGACACCAGGTATTATTGCGTTTAATTACTGACACGCTTATTAATAATGTCGTAAAAATCTCTCTTGTTAGTCAACGTTTAAAAATGCAGGCAGCCTTTCTTTGATCTGTATGACATGTCGCTGATAGCCTACTTCTTCCGTCCCACTTACATAAACATACATTTAAATTACTGAAGAAAATATATGTATGTAATTTTGTTACTTAAATATACTTAGATTGAATTGAAAGAATTTTTATTTTGTTTATTTGCCCAACGGGGATCTATTCTGAACCCTTTCAATAGTAGCTTCTTGTAGAAAGGAACAAACAATCTCATATTTGTTAGTAATAGTTGGCGCATTTGAAGCCGAACCGTCTTGAGGATGCCTCGTTTAGAGGCAAAACACGTGTCGAATCTCTATTCGAAGTTCTGCGGAAAATTGCAAGTTGAAGTTCTGGAGGCGGTGCTCATCACAGGAGTAAGATTTTCTTATATCTTATTCCACCTTGATCCCATCCCGTATTCCTTCCTTTCTTGAGGTGTACGGTATATTGATTAAGCGTGGGCAAGTGGTGGTCTTCCTTCCTCTCCTCCATTTTATAATAGTAATAGTTTACCAATTTATCAATCTCATTTGCTATGTTCATGTCATCATCATCTCAGCTCATATATGTCCCACTGTTGGGCTCGAGCCTCCTTCATAATGGGAGGGTAATTTACCTACTATACCACGCTGGTCAAACGTGTTGGTATAGGGTTTTGTTTCGAGTTTTCTTTCTCTCAGATAGATATTAATGCGTTTTATATCCCTTAGTCGTCTCGTACGATCACCCACAGGCAAGATAAGGGGTGGTGAATTGTATTCTTAATCAGTCACCACACGGAAAACGGCAATGTTTATGTACTGTAGTAGTATAATTGGCCACACTGTTGAAAGTTTTCTGTCTATAACCCGAGCCGGTCCATCCGGGGTAGTACCACACTCTAGCAAAAAATCGACGTCTGAGCGGTGACAGCCGCTAGGGTTAGTAATGAGTGGCCTAGCTGCATCATTGGCATTGTAAAGGTCCATGGGCGGCAGTAACACGTAATGAGGTTGCTTATGTCATAAGCAATAAAAAAATGTTCAAACGGAAAAAAATATTAATTATATACTTAATGCATAACTAATTGGAAAATATTAAAAAAATATTTTTTGCTTGCTGATTATTGTTTATTAATTTATTCAGTAGTGGCCTATTTTTTTTTTCTATCTGTGATTAGTATTTGTGCTTAATTTGTAAACAATGAATGGTTTTCCACAATCATAGTCACGATCAGCACAATTATCACGATTACGTAAGATGTGCTCCAATCAAGCCCGGTGCAGCACAAAATAAATATGAACAAAGAGGTCAAGGCAACAGAAGCACATATCACTATCAAACATGTGATTATTTCGCACAGATAATATCCATCAATCTTATCATAAAAATATATATCATTATCTTTAGAAATAATATTTTAATAAGATTTTGTTTTCGAGTAACTTGAGAGGATTTTCTCATCCAATTTACTAATTAGATATTCGTAGGACCACGCTGTGGACAGTTCTCTGACTACAGCCGCGGGCCGGTCCGTCCGGGGTAGTACCACACTGAGCAGAAGATCGACGTCTGAGTAATGGCAATGTGCTATTGCACTTCGTTCGGTGAGCGAGAGAACCGGCAGCCCAACTGGGTTGGGTTTGGGATTTGTATTGGTAGGCAGCGACCTAGCTATCCCCTTGGTATTGCAAAGGTCCAAGGGCGGCAGTGATACTTACCATCAGGTGTCCTGTCTGTTCGTATTCCACCACAAGCAATAAAAAAATAACCCACCTCTGAAAACACAGTTCAATTACCATTTGTGTTATCAGTGATGCCTTATAATACGGTAACCTGGTCTTTAAATAACAGCCTAAATTAAGCTCAAAGTCAGCGTGCTATGGAGACGGATATGCTTGAGGGTTCTTCCTGAGTTAGGATCCAATTACTTATATCTATCAATTCATCAGCCTATGAAGTCCGCTGTTGGCCACAACGTCCACTAAGGCTGTCATAACTACTACTTATATTAATTATATCTTTTCTGTTTCAGGTATGTCTTTAAAAGGATCTTTTTACCGGTATCTTGCGATCATCAGCTGCAAATGGTAAGAAATTATCATAATGATAGTTTCAGCTCATGGGGCCACTGCTAGAGCTCTAGCATCCTTAACAATAGAAGGGCAAGTGGCTTAAACTATACCGAGCTGGTTAGACGGGTTGGTAAAGGATATTGTCTCTAATTTTCCTTCTCTTACATAGATGTTAGTTGCATATTATCCCTTATTTTTTTTAACAACGCCCACAGGAAAGATGGTCTATTGAATTATCACTTCGTCACTATATGGCATTAATATTATGCCTGCAAGTAATTTGATAGATGTAGACTTCCAAAGTACAATAGGAAGAACCACACTCAGGCTCACTCAGGTTTAGGGTTAAATCCACGTCGCATATTATTATCTTGTTAATGTAATGTACGTGTTGAATTTTTCGTTGTTTTCAATTGTGTTGGCAATATTTCCCACCACACTAGTAGTCATAGAATAAAAAGTTGATCCCAATGGTTTAAAAATTAATTAAGGAATTGAACTGGTGAAATAAAACCCTTCCCCTCTCATAATGACTAACCTGAGATTAATTTGCTTTGTCTAGTGATATAGTTTTTAGTTTATTTTATCACCATCATCATCATTTCAGTTCATTTATATCCCACTGTTGGACTTAAGACTCCTCATCTTTAATAAGAGGGAAATTAACCCACTATACCACAATGTTCAGACGTGTTGGTATAGGGATTTGCTGCAAGTTTTGCTTCTTTTGCATATATTTTATATGCATTTTATATCCCTAAGTCGTCTCTTACGATCACCCATGGTTTAGATGGTGGTTAGGGGTGGTGAATTGTATTCTTACTCCGTCACCACACGGACTCTATTAAATTCTAATTCTATCGTCACACAATAATTATATGTGCACTTAATTTAGCTATCTCATTTTGATTAGATATAGTTTAATGTCACTCTTTCGAATACTACATTCTGCTGCTTATTATTTTAATTAAGCTATCGCTTTAAAATAGAAAAAAGCATTTTGCGTTGCTAAATATCTTTTGCATAACCAGATTATAATGAATATTATTTGTTAAAAGTCCCGAGCAAAGTTATAAACGTATTAACATAAAAAATATATTCTCTCTAATAGACAATATTTACAATATCAATTTGCTACCAAGTCTTTTAAGTTTCATATTAAATATTTCTAAATTTGATAAAAGAAAGGTCTTCTAAATGTTATATAAATTAAAGTTATATTCGTGCACATCAGAGCTGTCAGAAGGAGCAATTTATACAATCATCCACTCAGTTGATCACTGAAATTGTTTTGAGGCGTGGTGCGACCGCGGCCGGGGTGTGCCTCACGCAAATTTTGACAATATCAACGTCTATTGCTCTAAAGGGTTTGGCTTTTTACTCAAGTATATTTGATTTTCAATTTTAATTGACGTGACTATGATAAATGCTGCGTTTTAGAAAATATAATAAAAGTACTTTGAATTAATAAAAGGAATTTTGTATGTCAAACTGGGTTTATAAACCTTCAAATGTTTAAATAGCCTTACAGTCTTCATGATTATATCATGGATGCTGTAAAGTATATGGCACATCGAATTTTAAAAACAAAAATAGAAGATGAAAAAATAATAAAATAGGGGTTTATTTTGTATTGTGCAATCCACAAATGGTTATTCTCAATATTATTGTAATTTATGTTTGTCTGTTTCTTTTCTGTTCCATTCTTCGTGTATTTTAATTGTATCCTGCTCCTCTTGAACACAAAATTCTGTTCTTAAATTTAAGATTCTATTGGAAAAAAAAACTAATTATTTCAACAGTTAGTTTTGAACTTGGTACACAACTTTCCAAACCAACTAATATCTTTAAAATATGTTTTTAAATAAAATGGTCCTTTTCTAAATTGAAGTTAAAATATTTCTAATTAAAGTTACAAGAAGTTAACTTTTCTATAATGATATTGTCCTGAACCTATTTATTTCTATCGAAGTAACCACACCCATCCCTCTCCCACTTTTTTGGAAGCATTGTCATACAAAAACCATTGATAGAATAGATTAAGTTAAAAACTTTGAAGATAATAAATTACTTTCTGGAAAATTCAACATTAAACTTGTTGAAATCAGGCCCGAAATAAAGATGACTAGCGCAAAAAAAGAAATACATAATATTATGTTTGAAAACAATAAAAAAACGAGACGGAGTTAATTCCGTTGATTACAATTGCTTTTGAGACAAAGTTAATTCAATTTTAAAGTTTATAGAAGTTTGCTTCTGATATTTCTGCTCGAATGTTAATTTTAAGCCTAATCTGTGTAGCTATTGATAAGTACTTTTAGAAATTATTTATCAAATACAATTATAATAATAGAAGAACATTGAAAATGTTCTTTAAATTTATGATAGATAGTGGGGCTTCATTCATTAGACTATGTACATACTTAAGTCCAAAGGCCATCCGGGCCGGCCAGTCCGTAATGTTTAAAAAGAAAAAGTGCAAAGATAAAAATCTCTAGCTTAGCTAGCGGCTTGGCAGTTGATGTTATAAGCTTCCCAGGCTAATGTGTCCTGCCCATGAAAGACAAAGACCGGGTTCCGGTGGCCCACTCGCACGGCGTCGATAGGTACGTTGTTGGGCGGGTCTACGGGGTCGCGCGCCGTTTCTTCCGTAGCCACGGGCGGAGATTAGTGGGTTACACCGCTCTAATCTCCGCCGCCAAAATTTAAATAAGAGGCAAATGAGTACCATTGTCTTAGAGATATTGTTTTCCAGCTTTTTGTGACTCCTAAAGGAACGTGAGATGTAAAGACACATTCTATTTTCAACTTGTTGCCTGTAACTAGAAAGAAATAATTTGTTCGTAAAAAAGAACTTGTCTAAATAGTAGATTGGGACGGATTTCCATTACGTATGGGTTCGAGTCTCACGTGTGCTTATCATTATTCGCTCGTAAGGAAGTTTTTATAAATAACCTAGTATTTTAAATGATAAATCTCAGTAATTTGGATAATAGTGTAGATAAAGTTAGAGTATTAAATCGGTACAATGTGTAAACGTTGTCCGGTAGATGGCAAACGTCTCTCATAAAGACAACAAAATAATACGAGACACAATTTGGTTGTCATACGACAACTCACACTGATCTATATAAACAAATCATACCAAATGTTATAAAGAGTTAAAGTTTGTGAGTTTAGATGGCATAACTTAATAAAATAATATTTTTTAACTAGAGACAATCAACAACTAGAGGAAGCCCAACTGGCTGAGTTTGGGGATTTTATTGGTAAGCAGCGGCCTTAACCCTTGGTATAGCAAAAGTCCATGGGCGGCAGTAACACTTATCATCAGGTGTGCTGCTTGCTCGTTTGCCATCATAAGCAATAAAAAAAGACAGTAAAGGCAAGGTTCAATTCGTGTTACTTTGCTCTAAAGAATTAGCGCTGATGTTCTACCTACCTAATCCTTTTTAACATATTATTTTTTAAATTAACTAGTGTTCCTGCGATTGTAAATATAGCTAGATAATGTTAGATTTCCGTGTGGTGACGAAGTAAGAATACAATTCACCACCCCCTATCTAACCCGTGGGTGATCGTAACAGACGACTAAGTGATATAAAGTGCATATAACATCTATGCAAGAGATGGAAAACTCGAAACCGTAACCCTATACTAACACGTCTGACCAGTGCGGTAGGTCAATTTCTCTTCCATTCTGGAGGAGGCTTGAGCCCAGTAGTGGATCTAATCTGAAATGATGAATTTTAGGTATTTATCTAAAAAACAGTGCCTGATTATATACCATTTGATTGGCAATGCCCTTCATTTGGCGAGTGTATGGTCTGACCACATCACGCTCGGCGTTTTGTTGTGATAGTAGTCGTTATGAAACCCAGTAACACGTCACATGACAACTCATCATTTTTTGCGCGAAACATTGATTATTTGTCTTCCCGTAAAGTCTCCTTGAAAGCACACCCTCGGGGAAAAAAAGGGCTGTTTGTATCCTTAATCCATCACGGGGATAGATTAGAAACAAACTGTTGAACAAATCGCACAATATCCTAAAACAAGAAACGTAGAGACGGATGAATCACGTTATTTGTTCAAAATGTGTGTCCCACTTCCGTCTGTGATGGTTTTATACTTCCATATGCTTTTTTTTTCTGTTGACTTAACCCGGCGAAGCTACGTGCTCGACATTCTAAACGTCGCTTTGTGACATTCAGCGAGTGCAAATCGAGTTTTCCAACTATTTTCTGTGTATTTATAAGCGTTGGAATACCTTTGGGGGATTTCATTTACTCACGAATCCCATGACGACACAGCGCTGCTGTTGTTTTAGTTTCAAACGCAACAATTCTCTTATGATTTTTATACGTGACGGTTTTTGTTTCCAATGGGATTTGTTTCAATCAATCCGTTTTACAAGTCGTTACTAAAGATAAATAAATCAAACATTTTGTTTTTATTTATATTTTAATAATTTATAAACAACCTTTTTGTTCATAGATCAACTATGAATAAAAAGGTTTTTCCGTGTGGTGACGGAGTAAGTATACAATTCACCACCCCCCTATCTTCATCATCATTATCATCACAGCCCATATATGTCCCACTGTTGGGCTTGGGCCTCCTCCGTAATGGGAGGGAAATTAACTTACTATACTACGCTGATCAGACGTGTTGGTATAGGGTTTTGTTTAGAGTTTTTCTTTTCTTGCATAGATGGTATATGCATTTTATATCCCTTAGTCGTCTCATACGATCAAGCACGGGTAAGATAGGGGGTGGTGAATTGTATTCTTACTCCTTCACCACACGGATAGTTCTTACCTACGTGAGAGACGACTAAGGGATATAAAACGCATATACCATCTATGTAAGAGAAACAAAACCCTATACCAACACGCCTGATCAGCGTGGTATAGTAGGTCAATTTCCTTCCCAATATGGATGAGATTGGAAGCCCAAAAGTGGGACATATCTGAGCTATGATGATGTTTTTTATATCTTTATCTCTATAAATATGAAGAATAACTAATTGATACTCAGCATAATCCACAATGATCTGATTAAATTGTAGACTTTAAAATAATTCCAGTCATTTATTGAAATTACAACACTTTTGATATAAGAAATGTGTAATAATGAATTACGTCAATAATCTTTTATATTATATCCTTAATCATGAATATATTTTGCCTATTAATTTTATTAGCACTTAATTTAAAAAAAAATCTACATCAGCCCTTTCAATATATAAGATGTAAT
This sequence comes from Lymantria monacha, assembly GCA_905163515.2. Taxonomy (NCBI): domain Eukaryota; kingdom Metazoa; phylum Arthropoda; class Insecta; order Lepidoptera; family Erebidae; genus Lymantria; species Lymantria monacha. The sequence continues at coordinate 1,789,736 of LR991107.1, read as the reverse complement.
TTTCAAGCCGTTTCTCACAAAAGGCGGTAAAAACCTTGTGTCTAGTCTTTTTAAAATTATAATAAATAAGTTTATTAATATTTTAACATATAAGTAAACGGGTAATATAAAGAACAAAGAACAAATAATGATAGTGTATAAACCTCAGAGTAAGCAATAGACTCTTGTGTGATGAGAAACTTTACCTATATCTGCTCATGTACGCCTCACTGCTGATCACGAGCCTCCTCCACAATGGGAGAGAACTTGACCTACTATACCACGCTGATCAGACATCTTGGTTTACGGTTTTATTTCGAGTTTTCTATGTCTTGCATAGATGTTATACGCATGTTATATATCTTAGCCGTCTTTTATGACATCCACGGATAACATAGGGGTTGCGAATTGTATGACAAAAAAAAACATAACAGTCATGAGGACTTGCGACAGAAGTGAAAACTTAAACCTATGTAAATAATGAATATTATAAATTAAAATAGAACAACAAGTACGTATTTCAGCTAATTTCACGACGCTCACACTGTTTACTTGGCTGCAAAGCAAGAATACCACGCGCATGTGCTTGGGATCTACCGACTCGCTTTCTTTGTCTCTCCTACTTTCTACCTTTGTGTATGTTTTTTTCTCTCTCCCTCTTGCGTTGGAATATAGGACGCTACTCGTTGCTAACGCTTGCGCTGGCCTGTAACAGGTATACTACGCGCATGCGTTCAAGTGCCATTGCGTTAAACATTTAACGCAACCTTATTGGAAGTCGCATTAGAAGTTTCACTTCAATACACATAAAAAATTTTGTTGCGAGCCTTCGATAGGCACAGGAGTCTAGAAAGTCGCAATTGCAACCACACGGCTACTAGGAAAGAACACAGTACACACAAAAGAGAACAGTACAGTCGAAAATAAATTTTAAAGTACGTATAAAATATTAATATCGAACTTCTTAAAACATTGTCGTTAATTCAACTAGTCTCTAAGCGAGCATAAGAATTTTAATTTTGAAACGCTCGTTATTACTTTAATAACTATTCAAAGTGCTGAATGAATGATGAACGAATAGAATATTTTCATTATTTCAACTTAGATAAAAATTCCGTGTGATTAAAAGTATAAATTTTATCACCTGCTTTCTTGCTTGTGGGTATCGGAAAAAAAGACCATGGATGTATGTATGTATGTATGTATGCAGATAATATCTATACAAAATATAGAAAATTGGAAATAAAACTTCAAATCGACTCGCCTGATCAGCATGGTACAGGCTCGAACTCAGTAAGGATGTATTTGAGCTAAGCTGATGATGATGATGTTGAAATTTTTTATTAATGAACTTTTTTTTTTTTTTTGGCCCAGGTCCGTTATAAGGCTCTTAGTCGTCTTTAACTACAATCCACAGCAACAGCCTTGATCGATCGTAGCGTATATTATACCTGGTCCAATTGCTAATCTTAACCATTCTTGAATCCAGCTGAATACCCAGACTATCATTAAAACGGATTCTTTCGTTTAGGAGTTACAGTCAAAATATATAAAGATATAATTTTCCTTTGAAAAATATTTTATTTTTAACTACTTCTATGGCCGGTCATAGCCTTTGTTGCCTATCCGATAAAAGGTAATACGGAACCCTTAAAAATAGCAACATATCCTCCCAGCTTATTGAACTGGTCGCGGCTACTCTGTCTTGACTTCACCGTATCGCCTTTCGTGAACCCTTTACAATAGGATATAAAACCTTTTCTCCCCTAGGACTATATAGACATACATTAACGGAAACAAATTACAGTCAGACTCAGAACAACAGTTTGTATATTTAGGCGGAGGTCATTGTCACGTATACTCTCAGTAGCATAACACGTACCAAGTTACTTCTATACATGTAAATAAAATTGCAATGTCTGTTTGTAATTCCAAATTAAAAGCTTTTCACTAAATGTATATAAAAGTATATACGGTAATTACATAAAATATCTATTTTTTAAAAAATTCTCTGTTCCTCTGTCTGTCTGTTTGTCCTGGCTAATCTCTGAAATGGCTGCACAGATTTTAACGGGCCTTTCACTGGCAGGTAGCTGATGTTATAAGGAGTAACTTAGGCTACTTATATTTTAAAAATAAATAGAGTACCGCAATACTAAAACGTCCGTGTTATGATGGAGTAAGAATACAATTCACCACCCCTATCTTACACGTGAGTGATCATAAGAGATGACTAAGGGATATAAAACACATAAAACATTTATGCAGGAGAAGATAACCTCGAAACAAAACCCTATACCAACACGTCTGATTAACGTGGTGTAGTAGGTTAATATTCCTCCCATAACAGAGGAGGCTCGAGTCCAATAGTGGGACATATATGAGCTGAGATGATGATGATGATGATGAATACTTAAACTGAAACCATTGAGACACGCCGGGTGACACCGAGTGTGCGACTGAAGCTTGGGGAAGAATATAAGCTACCTTTTTATAAACAAACCATGCGGACGAAAGGCTAGTCTGTAATAAAATTGCTCCCTTCCAATCGTTCATCTTGCAGTTGACCAAATGAAGTGTAAAGATAAACAGAGCTGAATGTATGTTTAAACTTGTTGCAAGACATCCTACACATGGCACCTGATGCAGTCTTTATTTTTAAACTTCACGCCCTTGTTCACGAATAGGTAAACAGAGGTGTCATCAAAAACGTTTCCTCATTTAACTTTATTCACGAATGCTTTTTCTAGTGTTTCTATGCTCTGGCAGCAGCTACGAATACTAACCAACAATTACCTACTTTGCTCGCGGATGTCGTAAAAGACAACAATTATATTCACAAGGAGAGTTGACGTCAGGCAGGCGGCCGGTTGTAAAACTATTGCCAATAACTTTTAATTGCAATATCTCTCTCTTTATCTCTCTCTCCCTCTCCCTCTCTCTCTCTCTCTCTCTCTCTCTCTCTACCTCTCTCTCTACTCTACACAACAATAATTTATGGTTAACATAAAGTATTGTTTCGCGTTAAAAATCGAATCCTGTACACTGATACGGTAGCTCAGTATCTTGACCATTAGGTCACCTGTGCTATTAATGTTATATATCAATATCATCTCAGCTCATATATATCCCACTGTTAGGCTCGAACCTCCTCTGTAATGGGAGGGAAATTGACCTACCATACCACGCCGGTCAAGCGTGTTGGTATAAGTTTTTATTTCGAGTTTTCCTTCTGTTGCAATTTTGTAATATGCATGTTATATGCCTTAGTCGTCTCTTACGATCACCCACGGGTAAGACACGGGGTGGTGAATTGTATTCTTACTCCATCATCACACGGAAAAGTCTCATAGGTATTTACGTACTGAAAATACAATATATTATCAAACCCTACATTGTATTATATAACATAAAATCGATTACATTATCGAACTGATATACTCGTAGTTATGTAGGTCGATACATAATTAACTCGTATCTTATCGAATACAGAAGTAAGTCGTGATTGATGACGTTTTACACCCATTTTTAATAATCTGCCTTATAATATATCTTTCTAGAGCAGTGGTTCTTAATTTTTTTGTCATGAGAGGGACCACTAGACAAAGTATTTAACCAGCCGCGGACCACCTATCTGATTTATTGTTTTGGAGGTAATATAGATATAGTTAGAATGAAATAATGGAAGGAAAACCAATAAAAAAATACGTATTAAATTATATTTATTACGAATCATAGATAAAATTTAATGGGATTTTTGTGATTGCATATTCTGTATATTGTTATTTTTAAGGATGGCTACGCAGATCACTTCGGATGCTCTTAGGAACCACCAGTGGTCTCCGGACCGCCGGTTAAGAACCACTGTTCTAGAGTGACATAAGATATGAGCGTCTCAATTTTTTGTAACTTTGTAATACACTGGCATTTATATCAAGCTGTCACCCTGCTTTCCCTCCTTTCCGGTAAAGTAATCACCACCATATCATATACTAAAACCTTCACCGAAACTTGTTGCATCTTATGGTACAAGTATTATTCCGATCGGTTCAGTAGTTTTCGCAGTACGACCAAACAAAAGAACCAACTCTGCGTTTATTAATCAAGATATGAATGAATGGAGATATATGGATGATACATCGATACTCTTACTTTTACATGGGAGAAAAATCGGTCAAGGAATGGAGATTCTATTTGAAAATTAAACAGGCTTCGTAGAAAGATACAATAGTTATTGACTTTAGTCTCAAGCGACGCACTTAAACAAAGTGTAACTTCTTTTTCAATGGCACCACCGCGCTGTTTGCTAAAGTTATATGAATTTAGATTTTCGTCGATGTTACCACTTGTGTCATTAAACCTCTATTAACGTAATTATTTGCGCCTGGAGTAGATATAGAACACCTGGATGGCAAAGCTTAGATCAATATTTTCTTTTTTGTGTTTCTTTGAAAATATTTTTAGATATAAATGAATTAAAAAAATAAGAAAATCAAGAATCGAATCGGAGCTGTTTATATTGAACAACTCAATTTCTCAACTGAACTATGTCTAATCTTAATATCAGCAATCAAATTTGCTATCATATACTAATAGTTTTCAGCCAACAAAAAATTATATTTTTTTAATCGGCCGGAAGCACAAAACGATCTTTTCTATAAATGAAAGCTGGATTTATCTCCCACCAAACCTTCTGCAGTTCTGCATACTAAATTTCATCTTAATCGCTGGTACCGCTGCTGAGATTCTGAAAATATAGGAATATACAAAAATTACTCGTTTAAGACATTAGATTAGATAGTATGAACGTTAAACAAAAAAAAATTAAATTCTTCATCAGAACTTGAAACGATCGTAATATATATAATAGTCAACAGTGGGACATATATATAGCGACTACACAGATGGCGTAGTGGTTAAGATACCTTCCGTACCAGTGCCATGGGTTCGATTCCTACACAGGACAATATTTTGATCATCAAACTATTGTTTGTCTGTATTCATTATGTGTTTGTAAAGTCCACCGCAATACAAGAATTATTTCCATAGTACAGGGCTGTCTTGTGAACAAAACATATTCTATATAGAAGAAGATTTTTAAAATGAAGATCTTATATTCTCTAATACTTCTTTATCACTGATCATTCAGAAAAAAATTACCGTTTTAAAACCTATTTGGCATTATGCCCACAGAAAACAAAATTGCACGAAATAATGATTTGTAATGGGGTTATGAGTTTATGACACATGTAAATCAACTTGTTCTTTAGATTTTTATTTTTAATTTAAAATTGATTAACGGCATTGGCATCGGAAACCAGTCCCATTGTACATCATATTTACTCAAATTTAGCATCAGATTTTTTCTAGCACAGTCTCCGGATCACTTATTGTTTTAACAATGCTATATTTAAATCCAATACATTTACGTTTAGGAAACCAAAAATTTGTAAGGTATATATCAATTAAGGTTTTTTACATACATGATGTAGACCCTAGCAATATCAGAGACATAACCATACCGCTGCCTGCTGAGAAGAGTTTTACAAAATTCTTACCCGGAATGTTGTTATACAATAATTATATTAATCCGTGTGGTGACGGAGTAACAATATAATTCACCACCCCCTATCTTACCCGTGGGTGATCGTAAGAGACGACTAAGGGATATAAAACGCATATAACATCTATACAAGAGAAGGAAAACTCGAAACAAAACCCTATACCAACACGTCTGACCAGCGCGGTATAGTAGCTAGTAGTATAGGGCAATTATTGCCCCTTCTATTACTGAGGAGGCCCGTGCCCAACAGTGGGACATATGTGGGCTGTGATGATGATGAATAAATTACAGAACTAGTGTTATACGTTTCTCCAGCGAATGCTACCGTTCATTCCTCTGATGATTCCTCGAGCGACTTTCAAAACTCTTACGGGAAAATACGAGATGGTAAATAATCGTGATAAGATCCCCCATCCCCATCAGATCAAATGAGTTTTTATGATGAGCATCTTAATTACTTTAGGTCGTCTTAATATTGACGCTTCTGCTATCGAATATATTGCAAAAGTTTTGGTAATAGTTTTATAATTGGCAGCCTACCTAACATCAACTCTATTTGGGAATATAATTGTTGACCAAACGGATACAGACCTTGTAGTTAAGATACAGATCTACCGTTCAGTGCCGTGAGTTGAATACCCACACTGCCCACACAGGACAATTTGTGTTTGAAAAGTCCACACAAGGATTATTTCCATAGTGCAGAGCGTGTGCTTCATTTAAAGAAAAAAAAAATAGGCCAGGTTGAAATAAAGCTCTTAGCTGTCTTTTACAATACTCAACAACAATGTAAGACTTGGTAGTGTTCGTAGCCACCACACAGCAATTGAAATTGTATTCAACACTAGCTTTTTATATAAAAAAAAATCGTGTAGGAATCATTAAAAACCAAAATGGCAAATTTCCATTGTGTTCACGTGGTCTCCGCTCTGTTATTAGCTAATGAAATTAGTTTGTTCGAAGACATTGGCTAAATTGTGTTTGAGAACTCGATAATGGCCCTCGCAACTTTTATGTTAACTGCATTAAATTTAGATAAGAATTGGGCATTTCTTTGTTAAAATTCTGATTGGAAAATGTTGAGTTTTACAAACTTAGCAAAAGAATCTTATGCGGGCTCACGATGGTAGAATTCATGGTGGATATTTTATTTTCTTTGATACGTAAGCTTTCTATATGATTACGGTAATTTTTTTTTATCCCTTAGCTAAGAGTACGTTTTGCAAATATTAAATCGTACAATATTTTATATGTACTATGTGGATATTTTCCAATAAAACGTAAGCAATATGTCGGGATCCTTTTAAATTTATCGAAAATATTTCATTTCTTTAATGTTTATAATCTTTATTATACCACCCGGCATTTTTCTATTTTATATAGATTTAGGGGGGTAGCGTTCTATTTATCTAGGTAAGGTAGAATATTACAATTCTTAGGTAATCCTCAAATTGTAATTGTAAAAGGTCGCAAGGATTCAATACTTTTTAGATTATCTAGTTGTAGGGCCACGCTGTTGAAAGTATTCTGTCTACAGCCGCAGGTGGTACCACAGTCTTGCAGAAGATCGACGTCTGAGTAATGGCATTGTGCTATTGCGCTTCGTTCGGTGAGCGAGACAGCCAGAAGCCCAACTGTGTGGGTTTGGAGATTGTAATGGTTGGCAGCGGCCTAGCTATACTCTTGGTATTCAAAGGTCCATGAGCGGCAGTGACACTTACCATCAGGTGTGCTACTTGCTCGTTTGCCACCATAAGCAATAAAAAAAATCTTAAAATTGTAATTGTAAAAGGTCGTACGTATTCATAAATATTTTTAAATGCCATCATCACATTACAAGTTATTTAATTCATTACACTGTAATGTTCTTTCGCGTATCAAGGTCCGATAATTGGGCACTGTCCTACGCCTAAATTGGCGTAGGACAGTGCCAAATTATCGTAAATAACAGTAAGGGAAGTTTACATATTATATACCACGCTGGTCAGACGAATTGGTTTAGGGTTTTATTTCGAATTACCATCTTTTGAAAGTTCTATAATATGCGTAAACCATAAACTTTCCTTGTAATTATTAAATATATTAAATCTGCAGCTCCTCTTAGTTAATCGTTTCGATTTTATCGAGAAACTGTTCTATAAAATATATTGGCTGTCAGTTAATGTGCTGGAAAGGGCTGATTAATATAAATAAAGGACCTTGGCCTGGTTCTATTTAATTACTGACATTATTTATAGCGTTTTAAATGAGACGTTAAGGTTTTGTATAAATGATTAAACGCCCCGTTATGGTTTCGATTTCTAGGCCAGACGTTATTGATTTTATTAGAAAATTATCATTAGAGGAAAGGCTATTGAAAATTGTATTAGCAAACAGCGGTGGCGCGTTAATATACTCAAAATTATTCAGACAATCTGAAGATGTGTTATAATATCTTTATATTCTTTTGACAGTAAGACAAATATAAATAAAGTACGTAAAAATATTTTTTTTTATGTTTGCGGTGGTTATACAGGAAGTGGACTGCTCCCGAAAACAAAGACAGGTGACCTTATTAGTCCTACTTGTAATGATAGGCTAAAAAAAATCGATTCGAATGAAAAAAAGAATATTTTTTTTACAACGAATTTTAAGTTTATTTTCACATTCCATTCGAATCGTTTTTTTTTCTATCCTATCATTACTAGTAGGACTAATAGGGTTGCCTGTCTTTGTTTTCGGGAGCGGTACACTTCCACCCTGCATATAAATGTATTTAAAATAAAATAATTATTGTATTGTGAGGCCTAGTGATTTCATTCTCTGTGTCATATTTATTTTCTATGTTCTATATACACATTCTAATTGTCCATATTATAATTATTTAAAAAATAATAGTCGAACGTCACGTATACTTTGTTACTGCAAAGTGCCATCTATCGACGCGTATAGTGAAGAGCTGTGGTTATGCCAATGTGAACTAACTCAGAAAAATGTGAACTAACTCAGAAAAATGTGAACTAACTCAGAAAAATATTATGAAACAAATTAGTCTATAATAAGTTTGATATTCTGCAACTATAATTATTTTACAAAAGCGTCATCAGCATTTTAGTTAAATTAGTGTAAACACATATTTCGTCTTGCTGTGTAGTAGCGGCTACGAATACTACCAACCCTTACTTTGCTCGTGGATGTCGTAAAAGACGACTAAGAGCTTTTTATAGACCAGAGCCAACTCCACCTGATGCCGTTCAGTCAACAATTACATTCCCAAGGAGGGTTGACGTCTGGCAGGCGACCGGTCATAAAACTATTGCCAATAACTTTTGTAGTATGTATTCGTACATATTGCGTCGATCCCAAATAATTAGGATTGGAGCAGGAGAATGATGATTCAACCATCATCTCGAAGATGCTTGACAGCGACAGGTGCTGGTCGTCGATGGCCTCCTTTTGTGAGGCCATCATGGAAAGGAAGGAGGCCGTGGAGCGGGAACGCGAGGCGCTTGCGTCCGCTGAATCACTCTGCCGCCGGCGACCGGGGAGGAGGAGGCGCCGTTATGCGCACCTCCTTGCACCGCCTTTAGGGTTGACAGGACGTGGCCAGAAGGCCTAGCGTTGAGACGCCTGGGATCGAATGTTAGTAGACGATCTCTCCGGCGCCCCGTAAAAGCGCGGAAGGGGCCGCTGTGGTTTTAGTGGGTATTCCGGTCGGGCAGCTGACCGGCGAGGCTCACACTCCCCTCCATCTATCACCAGCGTGGGATAGCGCGTAAATGCGTTTCCTCAGCGGAAAAAAAAAGGAGAATGATGATGATGATGACATGTTTCGTCTACTATTACAAAGAATTTTATGGAAAGCCATTTTTTTTTGCGGTGCACTATGGATGCGTCTCGCCCCGCCAAATCGGTCCCGGGTGACGGAGGAGGCGGCGCGTGACCCCACAGACCCACCATGCAAACTCCTCTCTTCGCCGTGCGAGCGGGCCACCGGTACCCGATTTTTGTCTTCGGTGGCCCAAATATGGAAAGCTTAACTATACAATATATTGGCTTTGAAACTGAATTTTCACAAACATGAAGTCGCGTTCACGAGCTATTTAATAATATACGCTCAGGATGCCTACACTATACAATAGCATTCATTTAGTTTCTCGCAAAAAGCTGACAAAGGAAATAAAGACGACCAACGTCACTTAATAAATGCAGATGAAGTATATAATTCTACACACGTAATAGTGAGTAATGCACAGGATACTTACACACGCACACACTCACACACGTAAATATGTAGAGAGACACATACAGACACACAGACACGCACACATGTGACCTCCTGGATATCTGAAGAATATATCTGCATATTCACCTTGTATACCGATACTTAATATATACACAGTCCATTCGCCATGGTGACAATGAATACAAGTTTATTTCATTGTATTCATGGGTAGCCACCGCAGACAAAGAGTACGGTACAGGTGGTTAGCCCAAATGGCGATGGGTGCAATAAGACAGGTTATAAGAGCTGCACGTCGTCTCTACGTCGCCTTAGATCATTTAAGCGGGGTGTTATCTGACAGTAGACCATCAAAAAGATTTTTTTTTTATCAATCATTTACTAGTGCGAGCCCATTGTTGGCAGTGTCAACAGTTTTCATGTGACAAGTACTTATTTATAAATAATCTTCATTTAAAGTCATTGTCCGTTAGTAAGTATAAAAAATCAATCAAATGGTCTTGAATAGTGCCATGGTCATACTTTTACGCTATCTTCTGAGAATTTTAGTGGCAAACAAAAATATACTGTTCTGTTCTCTCTGCCTACCCTGCAAGGGATATGGCGTGATGATATGTATATGTATGTATGTACAAAAATATATGTAAAGCACTTTTATATCAAATTCATTACAAACTAGCACTTCTTACGTATTGCATTACATTAAATGCCATCAAAATGATTTAATGTAATACTATACTGGTACTCGCATGGTTCTGCCGAAACTCCTAGGCTATTATTAACTTGAAGATGGTAAACGTACGTCTGCCCTGGTCAGGGTGAAGCCGACCGTTTCGTGGGTGTCGTAGAAACTGGATGGACAATCTAGATAATGTACAGAAGCCAGTCCTTTTTTCATACTTATAACATCACCTGTGATCACCAACCGCTTGCTAAACGTAAAGACCTATGACTTTCTCTCCTTCGGAGAGGTTTATGGACCTTGACAATGTTGATAAGTCGATGGGTTATATGAATAGGCAATAAATTATTACCATCATCTCAGCTCATATACATCGCACTGCTTGGCTCTAGCATCCGCCATTTGAATTTGACCTAATATACCACGATGCTGGTCAAACGGATTGGTAAAGAATTATATTTCAAGTTTTTCCTCTTTTATATAGATGTCGCCAAATTCAAGTTCAGTTATAATCTATAAACCTTGCGAGGGTACTTACTTATTGTCAGTTTTAACATTTTATATTAATCCAATAAACTACCACCGGCTGAAATGTTATCGCTACTAAGAAGATTCGGCAAGAAACTCAGCGGGTACGGACTTGTATATTATAAACCCTTAGTCATCTTTTACAATACACATAGACAAGAAACAGCGGGCGGTGAACAGTATTCTTACTCCGTCACCAAACAGTGAATGGTTTATTTAGTATTAATTAATTCATCAAGGTCTGAGTAATATATTGATCGTAGATAATTATATGAGAGTACCTACAGCATAAATCAAATTCTTACAATTCACTTTAAGTAGATTTTCGTGGAAATATTTTTTTTTTTACAATGATAAAGTGAATTCTGAAGATATTTAATTATGCTTGACGTAGAATAGAAAGGTTAAATTAGTAAATATTAGTGATATTTGAATTTGTATAAATGTTATTACTTGGAATTATCTTTACAAAAGTTTTGTTAGAATTATTCTGAAATTAAAAACAAATGGTTGTCTGCAAAGTCTGTTTACAGATGATAAAATTACGTGATAACGTCATAAGAAAACATTGATGAAAAATTGTATACTTTTATGAGCTGGCAAACAAGCAATGAAAACCACATTAACTTTTCACTTCACTTTATAAACATTTTGATTTGCTTCTCTATCGCTTCCGCGCTCTCGCTTGCACGCTCGGCTCAGGCGGAACGTGACGCTTTTTCGTGCGTACAGCCGGCGTTCATTGGTTTATAAGTCGTTATCACGTCAAAAGCGAAAATATTAAGATATTTTTTTTAAATAGGTTTCAACTTGTTTTGTTTTCACTGATAATAACCACAGTGGAGGTTTTTTCTTTGGACTATTTCGCATTACTACTAGATTTAATACATATCAATCCTAAATCATCACACATGCCCACCACCTCCTAAATAAGCTAGGATCCAAAATCGTCTGCATAAATTAAACCGAGGTAGGAAGTACTGAGAAACACATTTAAACAACTTAGTACCAGATTTAATCAATAACTAATAAAAGCTTGTGAAAAAAAATAGCAGTTGGAAAATTCCACTTCGCTCTTATGTGAAGCGAGAGATACGAAGCAAAATTGATAATAAGATATGATGATAATAAGAGTGTGGTGCCCACCCACCTAGGGGGTCTTACCCGTGGGTGATATAAAACGCACATAACATGCGAGATCAGAGAGAGATGCATCTATGCGAGAGAAAGAACCCTCGAAACAAACCCTATACCAACACGTCTGACCAGCGTGGTATAGTAGGTCAATTACCCTCCCATTATGGAGGAGGCTCGAGCCCAACAGTGGGACATGTATGAGCTGAGATGATGAATAATAAGAGAATGTACGAGAAGCATACAAGTTGCTTCGTATAACTAGATATAAATATTAGGGTGATTCATTTCCGTAAATTTTTTTTTTTCGGTGCTCGTGCAAAATATTAATCTACACATGGAAAAGGAAATTCTTACCAAATTTGAGATCTTAATATTAATTTTAAGTACTTGCAATTTAAATTTAAAGTTTTACCATTTAAAATGCATGTAAAAAAATCTTTTTTTTTTCAAATTTTTAATGCTTACCCGGCTTTTACAATATCGCAAATCGGTTTAATGGACCTTGTGGGGAATTTCACGCTCTTCAAAATATCCTTAGAGTTTTTTTTGTGTAACTCGCACTGGTTCACCAGTAGGAGTCGTCAAAGTACAGTTTTTGATAAAAATATATTTTTTTTTAATTTTTCGAGCAAACCACCAAAAGTAGGAAGAAAACAAGGACTGACTCATAAAATAAAAGTTATCCAACCAATATTTAATGAATTTACAGGTATTTTTATACCGGAAAATGTAAGAAATTGATAAATAATAACTCAATGTTATTTAGATTCATTTTTTTTATTTATTACCATTTTATTTCTTTATACTACGAACTTTTTCAAAATTAGTATGATTTTTTACTCATAATGAATACAAAAACAACACATGAATTCGTAAAAAACTACAAGAATAAAATTGTAACATAGATCTTGCAATTTTTCAACATTACTGTCGTTTAGCAAAAAAATGAAAATGAAGATTATTCAATCTTTTGTAGCGAAATACCAAAATTAGTAAAAATTTAATTTTTTTCATCGTAAACTTTGTTCACGCCAACTTTGTATAAGTAAAAATCATTCATTGAAAAAGTTTTTAGTATAAAGAAATATAATGGTAATAAATGAATCTAAATAACATTATGAGTTAATATTTATCAATTTCTTACATTTTCTGGTATAAAAATGGCTGTAAATTCATTAAATATTGGTTGGATAACTTTTATTTTATGAGTCAGTCCTTTTTTTCTTCCTACTTTTGGCGGTTTGCTCAAAAAATAAAAAAAAATATATTTTTATCAAAAACTGTACTTTGACGACTCCTACTGGTGAACCAGTGCGAGTTACACAAAAAAACTCTAAGGCTATTTTGAAGAGCGTGAAATTCTCCACAAGGTCCATCAAACCGATTTGCGATATTGTGAAAGCCGTGTAAGCATTAAAAATTTGAAAAAAAATATTTTTTTTACATGCATTTTAAATAGTAAAACTTTAAATTTAAATTGCAAGTACTTAAACTTAATATTAAGATCTCAAATTTGGTGAAAGTGTTTTTTTTCTATCTGTAGATTAATATTTTGCATGAGCAACGAAAAAAAAAAATTTGCGGAAATGAATCACCCTAATAAATATATAACCAATATTGAAACTGTCCATCCAACCACTTGTGGAGTTGGACACTGTTGGAGATACAACTTCCCGAAGAAGAATAATTCCACAATCGCCGTGCTTGGCATTTGAGTTGATGATCGTAGTTCATGTTTAAATTTTTTTCAAGAGTTTTGCTGATCATTTTCTTGATGATGTGGCAGATAACTTTTGCAACTCCCACGGGAAAATAAATGGGATGACACATTGTGTGGTAACTCTTAACCAATCACGATACGAGGAATTCATACAATATGTTTGTATTAATAAATTCCACAAGGTATGAATGAATAAAAATGATAAACTTATTCCAACTTTACATAAATATTGTTTAGGTATGTTAGTCCATGCACGTGCCACCGTTTGGCTACAATGGGAGGTGCAATGGCCGACAAGTTGTTGATATGGATTGGCATAATGATTTAGTATAGAGGTTTTCATTTCTTACTTTAATGTTAACTGCTTATGTACCACAGTCATACCTTACAATCTAGAGGGAAGATCAAAAACATAACCCTAAATGGATTGCTTTTGCTATAAAAAAATATATGATATAAGCTTTAATTTGTAGAGGAATCGTAATTTGTATATCGACAAGAAAATCCAATATATACTAGTTTCGACGACCGTAAACCGGATTAAACTGGTACAAACAAGAAAATATCCCTTTTTCTAGATGGTTTAATTACAGATTGTGCTCTAATGAAAACGGTGCGCGGTGTTTGTTCGTTGTAAAGTTTTAATTTGCTTTTCTTTTCGTTCGCACATTTAATCTTTTGTTTTGTATTTTGCGGGTGGATCGAGAACGGTCGAACCCCTTTGTGATGGTGACATGACTTCGCACATTTTTTTCCTCCTAACTTTACCAACAATTAATTTGTTTTTAGATGTTTTTTGGGCCTTTAATAAACTTTTGTCATTAGCAATGTTTAGACCCAAATTATATTTTAATTTTTTTGTATTGTTTAATATTTAAAGTTTTAGTCGTTCGTAGAGTTGCTCATTCTGTGGTGACGACTTAAGAATACAATAAAACGTTTTTTTATACGGAGGTGACGTAAAGGGCGACTAAGGGACGATGAAGGTATGCAGATAACATAGATGCAAGGGAAGGAAAGCTCTACATCAAACCCTATATATCAAACCGTCTTGTCTCGGAACAAAATTATAATTATTTCATAAGTGTTAATGTCAGAAATCATTACCATATATTTAGCCAGAGCACAATACAAAAATCTTAGCCAATAGACCATTTACCACCATTACGTGATAGGAAACTAACACTATTTGTTTTCAGTATTTTACTCAGCAAATTTAACATAATCGAATTCGTACTAAGCGGAGTATTAAATCACAAAGCTATGCATATTCATGTCCCCTTCGGTCTCTGTCGGGCTTACTCGGCCGGCTTCGGGGCTTATTGGACCGGGAGCCGCTTCGAACTGGAATTTTCCGGATTACTACCGCTTATAGCTAGATATAATCGATTTCCTTTATCGATAGTTTTATATAGCGGTGCGATTTTTTCTGCTCGAGTTTTAGTTAAGCTTTTATTCGTTAATGTGATCTGGTTAGATTACAATTGAATTATTTTGCGAATGAATTACTTTATCCGCTTGCGCCTCCCCCACAATAAGGCTGATCAGACGGATTGATTTAGAGGTTATGCCGAGTTTTCCCTCTCTTGTACAAATGAAATACGTATTATATCCTTTAGTCGCTTTTATGACACACATAGGCAAGATGGAGGGTGACTTATATTCTTACTTCCTCACCTCATGAAAAATATGAGATGATTGTCAATTATCATGATTCCTATGATATGATGATTGTATACTAAACTACTAAAATATGACGATAATAACGATAATATAATATAATATCGTAACGACGACGTAAGAGAGCGAGTAGGTATGAAAGAGAGTATTGGTGTAAAGATGCGAAAGGGAATGCTCCGATGGTTCGGACATGTGGAAAGAATGCCGAACGAACGTCTGGTTAAGAAGATATACAATGCGAAAGTGGAAGGATGTAGGTACTGGGGGAGACCGAGACTAACCTACCTAGACCAGATCGGTCATGTACTGAAGGAAGGTGGAGTCAAGAGTCTCCGAAACCGGCGAGCGTGTATGAAGAGAATTATGAATCTTGAGGAAGCAAGTGAAGTATGCAAAGATAGAGTTCTCTGGCACTCTGTTCTCTCTGCCTACCCTGCAAGGGATATGGCGTGATGATATGTATGTATGTATGTATGTAAAATATGACTTTTCTTATCTACCGAATATGATACGATAGATACTGTTATGCTTTATCTCTTTTTTAACCGACTTCAAAAAAGGAGGAGGTTCTCAATTTCTCTGTATTTTTATTTTTTTTATGTTTGTTACCTTTCGACTGGGCAAAGAGATTTTAATGATTCTTTTTTTATTTGAATGCTAGTGCTTCCCATGTGGTCCCATTTCAATTTGGTCCAGTTCTGACAATGACATCCATGAGAAAACCATATAAGTCTAAAATTAGCATTCAGTATGAGTGCGACAAATGAACGAGTAGCTCAAGCCCCGTTACTAATAGAACAACCTATATGTCTGTAACACTAAAAAGTAAAAAATAAAAATAAAAACTACGTTTAAAAAACCCGACTTCAAAAATGGAAAAGTACAAAATAACTTAAAATACTATCATTTGTATGTGCTATCTATTAATAGTTTTGAAGTCGGTGCCGGGATCCGTATCTTTAGTGTAGGAATTTCATTACAGTAAGTACCTAAGCTGTTTATAATTTTGTTTAGGGCTTGGCACCGATTTCAAACCTATCAATAGATAGCACATACAAATGATAGTATTTTAAGTTATTTTGTACTTTTCCGTTTTTGAAGTCGGGTTTTTTGCTTTATAAAAGGACGCGAGGGGTCCGCCAAAGTCAAGACATTGGTACAGGTGGTTCGTTGAATTGATATTTTTTATTGCTTTTGGTGGCAAGCGAGCAAGCAGCACACCTGATGGTAAGTGTTACTGCTGCCCATGGACCTTTGCAATACCAGGGGTATAGCTAGGCCGCTGCCTACCAATAAAATCCCCAAACCCACCCACTTGGGCTTCCGGCTCTCTCGGTCACCGAACGGAGCACAATGGCACATTGCCATTGCTCAGACGTCCTACCCCGGATGGACCGATAATAGAAAGGGCAAGCATGGCGGGTTATGGTACACTACGCCGCCGTACCCTCGCTGCGCGGACTGTGTTCGACTACAGTCGCCTCTAAAAAAGTGTCACATATCATAGGTGAAAATATTTTATTAATAAATAGTTATAAAATGTTTTTAAATTTGTTTAATATTGATACCTAGTTAGATTGAGTTGACACTACGAAATATGAGAGGCCACTCGTAAAGCAAAACTGTTTGTTCACGACTGCAATTAGGGTTCCCACCGATATATATTAATATTTGAAGAAATAATTAATAATAATAATTGTTTTGTACAAACTTTGTATGTTTTGTACAAGCATGTATGAAATTCTCCGTGTGGTGATGGAGTAAGAATACAGTTCACCTACCCCCTTTCTTACCCGTGGGCATCGTAAAAGACGATTAAGGGATATAATATGCATATGACATCTGTGTAAGAGAAGGAAAACTCGAAATAAAATTCTATACCAACACGTCTCACCAGCGCGGTATAGTAGGTCAATTTCCTTCCCATTATGGAGAAGGCTTGAGCTCAACAGTGGGAAATATGTGGGCTGAAATGAGTATGAAATTAGGACAAGTCCAATCATGTTTAACCGTTTTTATCGGCAAATATTTCATTAAAATTAATCTACTTCAATTATTTAATCAATAAATACTATTAACAGGTATAACATATTAAATACACAGTTAGTCTAAATTATAAAATTAATACTACACAATAAATTAAAATTAGAAGAAAATAGAAAAATAACATACATGTCAAAATCTTACGAATTAAATGTTAAATTTCAAATACATATAATAAATGAGTAGAAACTGCTGTACATTTGATCAATTTATTAAAAAAATAGTTTAGGCCGTAAGAAAAGCCCAACAGAACACAAAAAAAAATTTTGGAATTTTTTGTCTGTCCGTATGTTTGTACACGCTAATCTCTAAAGTAACTGAACGGATTGATTCGCAGTTTTCATAAATAGATTGATTAGGCTCAGATCAGAGCAACATTTAGTCTTTGTTTTATTAAAATCTGATGTCAGAAAAAGAAGTTGTCATTTAAGTTTTAAAAATCATCCCACGCCTTTATTGTCACCAGAAGGGTCAATTCAAGAATATTATGCGGACGAAGTCGTGGGCATCGGCTAGTGATAAATAAATACTTCTTATAAAATTTATATCAAAAATGTATTTGAATTTTTACGAATATATCTATAGTCTATAAAATATAGCATGATCTCTGTGACAGTTCTCACTAGTGCCGGACACTTACGATGTGGTCCGTATTTTTGTCGATATAATTCCTTATTTTTTACCCGACTGCAAAGGAGTGGTATTGTGTTTAACAGTCTATGTATGTATGTATGTTTGTATGTTCCTTTGAAGCACTATATATACCAAACGCCGGGACCGATTTTTATGATTTGCACGTCAATCGATTCCTCTTAATGCGGCGAGTGTCACTAAAGATATGACGTTATTGAAAATTCAATATGGCGACTACTGGACGCCATATTGTGAAAATTAAAAAAAATAAAGTCAACAAACTATATCGAGTGTGGTATCGTTAAATAGGTATTTAAAAATCATTTTTAGTTTTCTCTCAACATTTTTCGATTTGAATGGCCGTTTAGGATCTATATCGATTTAAAGTTTCGTAACAACCTTTTTCACATATAGGTTTTTTAGACAGTTGAAATTTACGATGAAAAGACGAAAAATTCATATAGCTGGATGTGGATGGACATATACTGAAGTATCTCGTAGGTATATTGTCCAATATACCATAGGTAGTCCTACCTAAAGTATCTAATGTCTGACGCGGTCGCCCATCTCCAATTTCTAACGATTTAGTACTCAACTTCAGTCGAAATACCATATATAGTTAGGTACTTACCTACTTATTAATAAATAAGATAACTATAGCTACCTAGGTATTTATAACTAAAAAGTGTAAAATAAAAAAAAATGATTAAAAACATCAAAAAACCCGACTGCGTAAAAAGTCACCAAAACTACGTACATAATAAAAAAACTGAAAAGAAAAAAACAAGCACTTAGATGTCCGGTGGTCTAGAATTCCATAATATATTATTGAATAAATATTATTGCAGAAAATGAAATATATTTTAATAATAGAACATGACAACTGAACAGTCGGGATCCTTTATTCGACAGCAAATCTAATTTTCAATGGATCCCGACTGTTCAGTTGTCATGTTCTATTATTAAAATATATTTCATTTTCTGCAATAGTATTTATTCAATAATATATTATGGAATTCTAGACCACCGGACATCAAAGTGCTTGGTTTTTTCTTTTCAGTTTTTTTATTATGTACGTAGTTTTGGTGACTTTTTACGCAGTCGGGTTTTTTGATGTTTTTAATCATTTTTTTTTATTAAAGTTATTTGCTACTGCAATTGAAAAAACAATGTATGAAAATCTTATTGAATTTCAATCAAATGGATGGGTGAATCGATCATAAATGGAAAACAATCTATGAAAATATTATTGAAATTAAATCAATGCATTTCATTTAATTTGAACTAAAGCTAAAGTTCATCGTCGCTATTATCGTCATCGCTGGAGCATTCCTGTAGTTGATGATGAATTCTTGGTCACTGATTATTTCATGAATAATCATGTTTATTTTATAAAATAATTTATATTTTTAATATAAAAGAAATGGTCTTATTAATGTTATAACTGACGTCTGAATACTAAATTAACACAATTTACTTATTTTATAGAGTAACCATGTGGTTTATATAGGTAATGTATTGGTTTTACTTGTTTTATGAATAATTAATAAGAATGTTATCGATTTACGTTTATCGATTGCCCCATCTCTATCTTATTCTCAGTTCAGTATGATCTTGTACTTGCGTAAGCACCATACTTTTATAAAATGGTTACTAAGTATTTTAAAACATATGAGGTTACTAGTTATGGTGTAAATATTCATATTTTTATATTCATAATTCAGTTGAGATAAAACTGGCACCTAAAGAATGAAAATATAGGCGATATAATCAATTGTGGTAGGACCACGCTGTTGGCAGTTCCCTGTCTACAGCCGCGGGCCGGTCCGTCCGGGGTAGTACCACACTGAGCAGAAGATCGACGTCTGAGTAATGGCAATGTGCTATTGCGCGTCGTTCGGTGAGCGAGAGAGCTGGAAGCCCAACTGGGTGGGCTTGGGGATTTTATTGGTAGGCAGCGGCCCAAGCTATACCCTT
Source organism: Lymantria monacha (assembly GCA_905163515.2). NCBI lineage: Eukaryota > Metazoa > Arthropoda > Insecta > Lepidoptera > Erebidae > Lymantria > Lymantria monacha. The sequence goes on along the minus strand of LR991107.1, from coordinate 1,769,572 downwards.
GGTATTGCAAAGGTTCATGGGCGGTAGTGACACTTACCATCAGGTGTGCTGCTTGCTCATTTTCTACCATAAGCAATAAGAAAAAATACAAATTGAAATTGTAATAATGACGCGTATTCATAATTACTTCATCGGTTTTGTCGCTATCTGTCACAGAGATCAAGCTATATTTTAAGGACTATAAGGAGTTTTATTAACTCGACAGAATGCCAATGACGCGAGCACTTCGTAACATTAATGAGGTTCTCATCAAAAATTATATTTTCATGTCTATCAAGTGAATACTCTAAAGTACTTCTATTCACTTGAGTTATACAGTAAACTATAATCTAAAATTAATTACGTATACTGTAGAAATAAGTTATTAATAATAATGTAACATCATCATTCCAGCTCGTATATACTGTTGGACTCGAGCCTCCTCCACAATGAGAGGGCAATTAATCTACTATACTACGCTGGTCAGACGTGTTGGCATAAAGATCGGGTACCGGTGGCCCACTCGCACGGCGAAGAGAGGCGCTTTGCAGGGTGGGTCTATGGAGTTGTGCGCCGCCTCTTCCGTCGCCCCGGTCTGATTTAGCGGGACGTGACCACTCCATGGCCCACTGCAAAAAAAAGTGTTGGTATAGGGTTTTGTTTTGAGATTTCCTTCTAATACATAGATGTAATATGCGTGTATACACTATCGCATTAGGTATTTGACTTGTAAATATAAATGTAAATACGAGATAAATAAACTGTAGCTAATTTATTTCAATCCAGTTTTTTTTCGTCTAGATAATGAGCAAGATTGTAATTTGTTTTAAAACTAAAAAAAAATACTAATAGACGTTTGAATGCTTTGTTGCTCAGCTGCCTCCTGTTTTTAGGCAGTTTTTTAAATATATTTAGAGCCATACATATGACTTGCCCATGAGTACAGTTTTAGTTAACTTTTGCAGTGCCTAATGTAGGTAATGGCAGAAATAAAAAATATAGTCAAACTTGGGATATGTTTCTCTGCTATACAATCTCAATCAATCAAAAGGACCGCTTCCAGTCGACAGCAAAGCATATGGGTTACCATATGGCTTCTAAACGGACCACCGGCTGATATTTGCGTTCGAGAAGCTGTCCAGTAGGTTTATCCGTAAACGAACTAGTATTATATACCTTTCAATACAACTGCTTTATAATGATTTCTAATGCTTACGCGAGTATTACACATCTATACTAATATTATAAAGAGGAAAGGTTTGTATGTAAGTATGTTTGTAATGAATTGGCTCAAAAAGTACTGGACTGATTTAAATAATTCTTTCACGATTTGAATGCAACATTATCACTGATTATTATAGGCTATTTTAATTGTAAGAAAAATATAAGGATCCCTACTAAAATTACAATAATGTTACCCAAGGTGTAAAAAAACGCCCATAAAATATCTTTCATCGCATGTGCTGCAAAAACTATTGATAATAGAACCAAAAATGTTCTACAATATTAAAGAACATATCAATATCTACAAAAAATGTCGTAATAGTATGTGTCTAACTATTGTAGTTATGTCACTCTAACTACTTTTTAACATTTTAAAATTTAATAGAAATTTTCACCATAATCAGACCAAGTTATTTATACCTTTGCCTTAACCCTTACCTAAATAAATCAATGAAACTGTAAATAACTTTTTATTTTATTAAAATCGGACACTCCATTACGAGTTTAATAAAATTGAAATAAAATTAATTCGCCGCCGTGACGCGCCGGCGCGGCGGGGGCGGAGTGCAGGAGAGGGGCACATCTATGAAATAGGTAGCCGAGCGGCTGGCTCTGAGAAATTTAAGCCCTCCCAATATGTGTAATGGAACAAGACTTTTGGTTATGGAATTGCGAGACAATGTGATTGTAGCTACTATCATCACCGGCCCCGCGGCCAGACAGCTTGCTCACTTTCCGCGGATCCCGATGATACCGACGGATTGTCCTATATCTTTTAAAAGATTACAGTTTCCTGTAAAGATATCGTTTGCCCTTACAATAAATAAATCCCAGGGACAACATTTTTCTATGGTTGGCATCGATCTAAGAAAAGAGTGCTTTTCTCATGGCCAACTATATGTTGCACTTTCTCGAGTAGGGTCTCCTGAAAAGCAATATGTTTTATTGCCATCTACAAATACCACTGTTAACATAGTGTATAGTGAAGCATTAAGGTAAAAATGGAAAATTAAAATCAAAATCTAATAAAATTTAAAAGTCTTTATAATAAAAGATGTACTTATAAAAAAAAAACTACATTAAAATAAATAAAAAATACCTATAAATCAAAAAGGAAAAATAAATGTAAAAAAAAAAACGTAGCACATAAGTCGGGGTGCTATATTTTTTATTCTATGAAATATGTGATAATCAGTACTTATACAGTAATAGTAGGTACAGGGCCGGCTTTACCTATAGTGCAGAGGGTGCGGTGCACCCAGGCGCCAGGTGTTAGGGGGCGCCGAGAGCTGCTCGGGACACAGAGTCTCCACTGTAACGCTCTGCACGGAGCGGGAGCACCTTACTCAGCGAGTGCCTAACCATTTATAAACGTAGTGAGTGCATTATTAGACAAGTTTGGGTAGGTTGCTTTGTCGCCATGTTCACTGTAACTTCATAATCCGATCGCGTTTACTTGGTTTCGTGTCAAAACAACAAAACTAAGCTTGTGACAATGCATTCCAGCGAGGTTCGGAGTTTAGTCGAACGTCTTGTTAGTATCAACCTATTCCATTTTGTTCACGCATTCTGATACAAGAGGGCGCCAGGTTACTAATTGCACCCGGGCGCTACATGTGCTAGAGACGCTTCTGAGTAGGTATATAATGTATCTAATTATTATTAGTATACCTATACTCTAAACCTCACTGAAATGTTTTTAAAAATTACCAGTTGATGTCATTTATTCTGTTTACTCATTTTGTTTTCAAACATCAACCCAAGGGAAGCCAGCGATACACTATTGCTAAATACATTATTATTTAGGTATGTCCTGCATTTACTGTACGTTTATGCCAAAATGTTTAATAAATAAATGTTCACCCGTGCGAAGCCGGGTCGGGCCGCTATTTGAAATAAAGAAGAACCTTCTAGATTAAAACGTATGTAGCTTATAAAATGAGGATGGTGTCCGATGATTTACTGTGTGAGACACAAGGAGGTTTCAGGAGTGGAAGGGGATGCATGGATCACGTGTTCGTGTTCTCTCTGCGCAACATTGTGGAGAAGCATCTGGCTCTAGGTCAGAGGGTTTTCTGCAGTTTTGTGGATCTGGAGAGAGCATTTGACACGGTTGTACGAAAGGAACTTTGGGACATTTTACCGGAGTATGGTATTAACGGTAAACTGCTACAGACTGTGCAGTCCAGTGATATGGGCTGTAGAGCCTGTGTGCGGCTGGATGATGGAATGTCGCCTTGGTTTGACGTCAATATCGGCGTTAAGCAGGGGTGCGTTCTGTCAGCCAGGCTGTTTATCATATATCTGGATAAATGTCTCCAAAGGTTGAACGATATGAATGTGGGAGTCCAGATGGGCGACTCAGTGGTCACTGCTCTGCTTTATGCAGATGATGCAGTCCTGCTGGCACAGTCAGCGACTGACCTGCAGACCCTAGTCGACACAATGACAGAAGATTGTAAGAAAAGGGGTCTACGCGTGAATGTGAGCAAAACCAAAATAATGGTCTTTGAAAGAGACGAAGCCAGAACAGATGTAAGAGTAACAATAGGTAATGATATACTAGAGCAAGTGTATGAATTTGTTTATCTTGGATGTGGATTTAGCCGAGATGGAAGGTACACCACTGATATAGAGCGAAGAGTGAATGCGGGTAATAGAGTGAACGGAGCGTTGGGGCAACTTCTCGGCAGCCACCACCTCAGCCAGAAGGCACGTGTAGCAATACATAACGCAGTGCTTGTCCCAACATTACTGTATGGAAGCGAGAGTTGGGTATGCAGAAAAGAGTATGATAGTAAAATTAATGCGGTCGAAATGCGATCTCTGCGGAAAATCTGTGGAGTTAGGCTGACCGACCGCATTCGTAACGACGACGTAAGAGAGCGAGTAGGTATGAAAGAGAGTATTGGTGTAAAGATGCGAAAGGGCATGCTCCGATGGTTCGGACATGTGGAAAGAATGCCGAACGAACGTCTGGTTAAGAAGATATACAATGCGAAAGTGGAAGGATGTAGGTACCGAGGGAGACCGAGACTAACCTACCTAGACCAGATCGGTCATGTACTGAAGGAAGGTGGAGTCAAGAGTCTCCGAAACCGGCGAGCGTGTATGAAGAGAATTATGAATGTTGAGGAAGCGAGTGAAGTATGCAGAGATAGAGTTCTCTGGCACTCTGTTCTCTCTGCCTACCCTGCAAGGGATATGGCGTGATGATATGTATGTATGTAGCTAATAAAAAAAAATGTTTGTCTACATATGGACTAAAGACTTCTTAGATTGGACACTCAATTATCTGAAGAAGCAGCTGGGTTGTAATAAAACTAGTTTTACCGATTATATCGCGTTTGTATTTGATTTTTAATAGTCCGACGTTTCGAACACTTTACAGTGTTCGTGGTCATGGCAGGACTAAGGTATCTCACGTTCAATAAGTCATCGTTATTACATAAAACTATTGCCAATAACTTTTACAATATGTACCTACTATGAAAGAAGAGTACATATTGTATCGACCCCAAGTAATTGGAATAAGAGTAGGAGAATGATGATACGTTTTAATCTAGAATGTTCTTTTAATATAAATCGTCAACCCTAAATATCGTCGATGGTCGGTAGGTATGTAGCGATTTAATATGATGTATTGTGCAAACCACAGCTTGCATATTTCTAATATTGCAATGAATAAGGCTTAAATGGCGGACATGTTATTTTGTTGAATAGAATATTTATTCAATAGAGCTTATATTAGAATTTATTGCTTTTGAAATCGATTAAATAGTCCAAGTTATCGTTTTTAAAGAAATACATTCAATTGTCGCGTTGTATTTTACAATCATAATTATACTAGCTTCTGCCGGTGGCTTCGCCCGCGTAAAAGGTTACTTTCTTAAAGTTTTTCATCCCCTATTTTTTCTACCCCTATTTTTTGCGGACGTTGCACCCCGCCAAATCGGTCCGGGGTGACGGAAGAGGCGGCGAGCAACCCCATTGACCACCCACCCTGCAAGCACCTCTTCTTTGCCGTGCGAGCGGGCCACCGGTACCCGATCTTTGTCTTCGGTGGCCCGCTCGGCGGTATGCCCTCTTTGCTTATGCCCTTTTTTACCCCTTAAGGGTAAATTTTTGGGGTTAAAAATGCTAAAAAAACGATCACGCGATTAATGGGCGTCCCCTATGTGTGAATAAACGTTTCTCTTAAAATAGTGCACCCAATTTTCTATAATATTCTTGAAGAATAGAAAAGTACTTTAGTATAACGTGCTAGTTAAATAGCTTCGCACAAAAGAATGTCCTTCGGTTATTTACTTAATAGAAGATTCAATGAAAATCCTTTTTCTAGACACTTAGAAAGCTTTAGCCTTAGAAAGCTTTAAGGTGGTCTACACCTTTGTTAGTTTATCGTCAAAGTCTTCTTATATAAAACCAATAAAACATATCTAGATATACAATAGCAACTGTATCTAGACAGAAATTAATGAAAAACGAGTGTGGGTGATACGAATAAAATGATAGCACACAAAACCTTTTTTTTATTTTTCTCTGCCTTTCTGTAATTCTACTCTAAATTCTCAAAACTACTAAAGGGTTGTTAATTATTCGTGGATTTTACGAATATATTAAGGCCGGTTTGAAGCAATATTTAAGTTTTATTCTATTAAAATCTTATATCAGTTAATAAAAGTAGTTATTTGAAATTTTAAATCAGGATAATATAATGGTTTATCACGAACGTACAATAGAAGTCTGAATTTAATTAAAGTGCTTCTTAAATTTAATTTCAAATTCATATTAATTTACTGAGTTTAATATGAATAAATATATTTTTGAAATAAATTTAACTGTTGAGAAGAGACTTCCAGGCTTAAAAAGGAAATAATGCGAAGATAGTTTTAGATTACTAAAATAACGCTTCAGAACGCGATAGGTGGCGCTGCCACCATTTTAAGAAATTATATATATTTAATTATTTATACGGAACATGTTTTTTTTCAGCTAGTACTAATATAAAGACGTTAAGGTTGTAAATTTTTCCGTGTGGTGACGGAGTAAGAATACTATTCACCACCCCATATCTTACCCGTGGGTGATCGTAGAAGACGACTAAGGCATATAAAACGCATATAACATCTATGCAAGAGCATGAAGGCTCGAAACAAAACCCTATACCAACACGTCTGACCAGCGCGGTATAGTAGGTTAATTTCCCTTCCATTATGGAGGAGGCCCGAGCTCAACAGTGGGTTATTTATAATAACAATTGCACCCAAGATGCTGTTAGCGCTCCCCCATAGCCGGCTCATCAATGATGCAGATCGCTTCCTGATTATTGCATGAAAACTATCAATATGCGCATCTGCAAACATGCCTGAGGCGCTACAAAACCGTGGGAGCCCCATCAACACCCTAAAGGCATTGTTATACTGAATACGGAGAGCGTTGTATGCCCTCAGCGTATATTTAGTCCACAAGCTGCAAGTATAAACTGATTGACAAAATGCTTTAAAAAGCGTGATCTTAACTTTGTGAACATCGAGCAAACCTGCGGGCCAACATATTGCATCGGACAGACAACGCCCTCCGCTCCCTTTCCATATCTTCGTCATCTTTTAAATCTTCGGTAACAATATGGCCGAGATATTTAAAACTAAATACTCGTTTCAAATTTATTCCGTTAATATAGACAGGTGGTAATGTTTCACATATTTTGTTACTCGCCCTAAATAACATAACCTCGCACTTCTTTTCATTATATACGAGACCGTGATCGTTTGCACATTTTTCACATACTCCGAGTAGCCTCCGAAGAGCACTGATCGAGGGGCTCAGTACCACCATGTCATCAGCATAGCTTATACTATTTATAATATTACCCATGAAGGAGCACCCGACTCTGGTACCACTAAGCTCCTCGATCAGCCGATTGATGTATAGATTGAAAAGCGTTGGTGAGGTCAAGCCACCTTGTCTCACCCCGCATTCCAACCCTTATGGGCTGTGATGATGATGATGACGGAGTAAGAATACAATTTACCATCCCCTATCTTACCCATGGGTTCGTAATTCGTAAGATACGACTCACCATTCATTCTCCTATTCTTATCCCAGTTACTCGGGGTCGATACAATATGTACTCTTCTTTTATAGTACATATTGTAGAAGTTATTGACAATAGTTTTATGACCGGCCGCCTGCCAGACGTTAACCCTCTTTGGGAATGTAATTGTTAACCAAACGGCTTCAGATGGAGTTGGCCTAGGTCGGTATAAGGCTGTCCAGGGTCGTCCTGCCCAACCGCGGCCTAGCGGAGTTTGAACTTTTCTTGGACTCCGTCGGTTCCGCGGCCCGTCGCCAATCACCGAGGAGAATTGTAGTCCTCGGTGATTTCAACGCGAAGTCTCGCGCTTGGGGGAACCCGGCCACGAACGCGAAGGGAAGGGCTGTTGAAGAGTGGTCCAATCTCTCCGACCTGTCCCTCCTCAATAGAGGGACAGTCCACACTTGCGTGCGACACAACGGAGGGTCCGTGGTGGATCTTTCTTTCGCCACCCCTGGTGTCGCTCGCGAGGTGAGTGGTTGGAGAGTTGAGGAAGAGGTGGAGACCCTCTCAGATCACCGTTATATACGGTTCGAGGTCTCCGCCTCCCCGGGACCACTACGGCCCCGGCGTGGAAGAAGAGGTGGGCTCCCCAAATGGGCCATTGGTCAATTTGATCTAGAAATGGCTCGGGAGTCCGCCATAGTGCAACGCTGGGGTTCAGCGGGACAGCACAGCACAGGAGTAAATGGGCTTGTGGGCCAACTAAGGACCGCACTGCAAGAGGTATGCGATGCGGCGATGCCGAGGGCCCATCGGAGGCCGCCGCGACGTCAAGTTTATTGGTGGTCGCCAGAAATTTCTGCTCTTCGGGTGGCCTGTAACCGATCGCGTCGCGTCTACGTCCGTTGCCGACAGCGAGGCGACCGGGATGATGTCCTTGAGGGTCAGCTGCGGATGGAATATAAGAGAAGAAAGAAAACTCTGCAGCTGGCCATCAGCCAGGCGAAGGAGAGGGCCCGCGAGGAGCTTCTTGTGGGCCTCGACAGGGATCCATGGGGGCGCCCATATCAGAGAGCACGAAATAAACTCCTTGGCTGCAGCGCCCCCATCATCGAGACACTGGACTCGAATCTCATGTCGAGGCTAATGGAGGAACTGTTCCCGCGTTCTGTGGGACACGTTCCCCCCAGAATGACTCCTCGGTCGGTAGTGGAGGCGGAGACACCTATCCCCCCTATCACTGCCGATGAATTAGAAGTGGCCCTCTCCCGACTTCGTAGGAAGAGGAAGGCGCCTGGCCCGGATGGTGTCCCGGGTCTCGTGCTCGGCATCGCCGCAGAATACTGGAAGGAGAAGCTCCGGGAGCTGCTCAATGAATGTCTGAGTTCCGGGCAGTGCCCGGAGGAATGGAAGAGTGGCAGACTCTGTTTGCTGCAGAAGGAGGGTCGCCCGGTCGACTCACCCTCTGCGTACAGGCCCCTGGTGCTGCTGGACGAGACGGCGAAATTGCTTGAGAAGGTGCTCGCGGATCGTCTCGTCCAGCATCTCGAAGTTGTTGGGTCGGGACTGTCAGATAAACAGTACGGATTCAGATGCGGCCGGTCAACAATTGGCGCACTGGCCGCCCTAAAGACCCTGGCTACTGAAGCGGTGGCCAGGAAAGGAGTATTACTGGCAGTCTCGCTCGACATTAAGAATGCCTTCAATAGTCTCCCACACGAGACATTGAAGGAGGCACTCCGATATCATGGAGTGCCTCTGTACCTCCGGAGGCTGTTGGAGGCATACCTCGAGGGAAGGCACGTGCTCTGGGAGGGGGACGACGGGCGCGTACGTTACCACAGGGTGGAATGCGGCGTTCCACAGGGCTCGGTCCTCGGTCCGAGCCTGTGGAACGTTGGGTTCGACTGGCTTTTACGGGGCCAGCTCCTTCCCGGGATGGGAGTTATTTGTTATGCAGATGACACTCTCATCACGGTGGAGAGGGCTGACTTCCGGGAGGCCGCCCGACTGGCAGAGGTTGGTGTAGCGCTCGTCGTGGACCGGATAGGCAAGTTGGGTCTCAGAGTCTCTCTCGAGAAGACGGAGGCCCTCCTATTCTATGGCCGGTGCCAAGGTCTCCCCCGAGGAGCACAGATCAGGGTGTCTGGAGTTGCCGTGCCAGTGCAGACCCGGATGAAGTACCTGGGTCTGCACCTAGATAGTAAATGGAGCTTCGGGCCGCACTTTGCCCATTTAGTCCCCAGGCTCGTCGGAGCAGCCGCGGCGCTGGGTAGGCTTCTGCCAAATACTGGTGGTCCCGGATCGTCCTGCCGGCGTCTATATGCGGGTATTTTGCGGTCCATGGCATTGTACGGTGCCCCAATTTGGTCGGAGTCTCTCACCGCCCCTAATAAGGCTTTGCTGCGTAAAGCACAAAGAACCATGGCGGTGAGGACTATAAGGGGCTACTGAACGGTATCCTGGACCGCAGCCACATTGCTGGCAGGTGATCCACCCTGGCTGCTCCAGGCTAGGGCACAGGCGGAGGTCTACCGATTTTGCGCTGCGGCGCGGGAAAGCGGCGAGCATATTACCGTGGGGGAATTGATTAGGGCAAGAGAAGCGGCTCAAGCGGCAATTATACGGCGGTGGAGGGAGGAATTAGAGTCCCCTGTAGCAGGGCGGGGGACCGTTGAGGCAATTGCGCCCCACCTCCACCGCTGGATGAAGAGAAGACACGGCAACTTGTCCTTCAGGATGACGCAGGTACTTACCGGACACGGGGTCTTCGGTAAGTACCTGCACAGAATCGGACGGGAAGAGGCCCCTGGATGCCATGAGTGTGGCGCGCTAACTGATGATGCGCGTCACACCCTAGAGGTATGTCCCACCTGGGGGCCTCAGCGCCACGACCTGTCGGCGGTGATAGGAATAGACCTGTCGTTGTTGACCATCCTATCTAAGATGCTTGACAGCGACAGGTGCTGGTCGTCGATGGCCTCCTTCTGTGAGGAGGTCATCTCTTCGAAGGAGGCCGCGGAGCGGATGCGTGAGGCATTTGCTTCTGCAGACTCGCTCCGTAGGCGGCGGCCAGGAAGGCGGAGGCGCCGTTACGCGCATCTCCTCCCGCCGCCTTGACTGTCGACTGGATGTGGCCAGATGGCCTAGCGTTGGGGTGTCGGGGATAGAATGTCAATAGACGATCTCTCCGGCATCCCGTAAAAGCGCGGAAGGGACCGCTGTGGTTTTAGTGGGTATTTCGGTCGAACCAGCTGACCGGCGAGTCCCACACACCCCCTCGTCCTACCGGCTGCGCATTGTGGCGCGGGCCGGCGGCGAGAAAGTCTCCGCGAGGAGACTGGGCAGAGATTTGGAAGTGGCCCGAAGAGGAGTCATCCGGCGGTGGAGAGAGGATCTGGAGTCCCCCGTAGCAGGGCGGGGGACTGTGGAGGCGGTCGCGCCACATCTCCACCGCTGGATCAGAAGAAGGCACGGCAGCCTTAGCTTCAGGATGGTGCAGGTGCTTACCGGACACGGGGTCTTCGGTAAGTACCTGCATAAAATTGGAAGAGAAGGGGCCCCAGGATGTCACGAGTGTGGCGCGCCAGTAGATGATGCGCGTCACACTCTGGGGGTATGCCCCGCCTGGGGGCCCCAGCGCCACGTCCTGTCGGCAGTCGTTGGAAGAGACCTGTCGCTGTCGACCATCATCTCCAAGATGCTCGACAGCGATAGGTGCTGGACGTCGATGGCCTCGTTTTGCGAGGCCGTCATGGAGAAGAAGGAGGCTGCGGAGCGGGAACGTGAGGCGCATGCGTCCGCTGACTCGCTCCGTCGCCGGCGTCCGAGGAGGAGGAGGCGCCGTTATGCGCCCCTCCTCCCACCGCCTTGAGGATCGACAGGGCGGTGGCCAGAAGGCCAAGCGTTGGGGCGTCGCGGATCGAATGTCAGTAGACGATCTCTCCGGCGCCCCGTAAAAGCGCGGAAGGGGGCCGCTGTGGTTTTAGTGGGTATTCCGGTCGGACTAGCCGGCCGGCGAGTCCCACACTCCCTCCCGTCTTGACATCGGCGGGCAGGGGTTAGCGCGCAAAAGCGTTTCCCAGCGAAAACAAAAAAAAAAAAGGTCGGTATAAGGCTCTTAGTCATCTTTTACGACATCCACGAGCAAAATAAGGATTGGTAGTATTCGTAGCAGCTACCACACAGCCAACCGTAAGATACGACTATAGGATATAAAATGCATATAACATCTATGCAAGACTTGGAAAACTCGAAACAAAACCCTATACCAACACGTCTGACCAGCGCGGTATAGTAGGTTAATTTCCATTCCATTACGTAGGGGGCCCGAGCCCAACAGTGGGACATGAGTTGAGATGATGATGAAGGTTGTAAATCTAGTTGTAATAGATAGTTTCCGGAACTACCGATCCATTTTAAATATTCTTACAATATTAGGAGGTTACAGTATACCTTTCTTTTTCCTTGCGGTAGACTATAGATGTGGTCGCGCCCCGCCAAACCTGTCCGGGGTGACGGAAGAGGCGACGCGCAACCCCATTGACCCACCCTGCAAGCATTTCCTCCCTTCGCCGTGCGAGCGAGCCACCGGTACCCGATCTTTGTCTTTGATGGCAAGCTACAGTATACCTAAACGTTGTACCTTTCATCCCGGCAAATATATCATTCCCACGGGTAACCAGCGCGTGCGGAAGCAGACTATATTGATTAAAAGGATATTGTTAAACGCTATTTTGTTATTGCGTGTGATAAATAGTTGATTCAGTTAAATTTCCCCGGGGCGTTGTAACGTCTGTGATTTAGTGCCCGTTTAAAGAGATAATGTTAAGCGAATTGTGACTTTACCGGATCCTATAGAGGGGTTATACAATTATAGAGTGGACCTTGACAATTATTTTTTACTGTTTGTCTCAGATGCCTCATGTTCAAATGTTGCGTAAGCAGTCATGCATGGCGATCTAGTCATTATAAATACTGTGAATTAAACTGTTTATTTAAATGTAGGAATATTGATAACTTGATGTACTTACTTCAAGCATAATGATTTAAGAAGACATCATCATTATCTCAGTTCATATATGACCCACTGTTGGGCTCGAGCCGCCACCATAATGGGAGGGAATTTTACCTACTGTACCACGCTAGTCAGATGTGTTGGTATAGGATTTTGTTTAGAGTTTCCCTTCTCTTGCATAGATGTTATATGCATTTTGTATCCCTTACGATCAGCCACGGGTATGATAGGGGTGATAAATTGTATTCTTACTCCATCGCCACGCCGACAGATAAATGCAGCATGCAAATTTTATTTCTAATTAATCTGTCTATTCAACTCTTATATATACAGGGTGGAAGTGGACCGCTCCCGAAAACAATGACAGTTTTCAAGACATTGTTTTTCTAGCCTATCATTACAAGTAGAACTAGTAGGGTCCCCTGACTTTGTTTTCGGGAGCGGTCCACTTCCACCCTGTAAATACCTGGTAGTCATGTTAAATATATTTCAAACTACCGCCACGTTAAAATAAAATAAAACTGTACGGTGGCATAGTGGTTAAAATACCGATTTACACTAGCGCGTGTCGCGGGCTCGATTCCCATGTACGATACTTTGTGTGCTTTACAAATTGTTGTTCTGAGTCTGGGTGTGATTTGTGTCTGTTATATTTTTGTGAAGTCCCCCGCAATGCAAGGATTGTTTCCTTAGTGCCGGGTATTGTCTTTTATAAAAAAATAAAAAGGTTTACCCTACAAAATATATAATTAACTATTTTATAAGATTCAAAACACACGATAAGTTTTTTTTAAACAATTGTTGGCGCTTTATTTTGCTCTTAATGTGCTTATACTTTTAATGAAGCCAGCGTGATGTCATAAAGTAAATGAAACTTTATATTTAAGTTTCATTGTCAATGTTTAATGTAAATTAAATAGCATTAACACGTCTAAGTCGTGGTATTTAACTGCGAATTGAGATTAGATCATCGTTTCTTATAGATACTTCTATTCTAACGTAATTATTTAGTAATTACCTTCAAATTATGATTTTTTATTGTCTATGGTGGCAAACGAGCAAGCAGCACACCTGATGGTGATGATACTGATGCATATGGAACTTAGCAACACCTGAGGCACAGCTAGACTTGCCTACCGTGAAGAAAGTGGTCTTCTTAGACCTTGTTTGAAGAAGGACATGTCATAACGCTCCGGAAACACAGCAGCACGTAGCTAATTCCAGATCTTGGACGATTTTTTTTTCAAGTATGTACTTGTAGATTCAGCAATCATTCAAGTACATATATTCTTAATCTTATTTACAGTACATAAATTAACGTCCTAATGATGAGTTTATTATATAAATCTTCTTCAGAATAAGAAAACTTTCCTAATATAACAACACCAGATAGAAAGGTTTACATTCTCTTATAACGATGTGATAATTTTTACTTCCTTACTTCCTACTAATATTATAAACGTGAAAGTTTGTAATAATGTATGGATGTGAACATCTTTGTTGCTCTTTCACGCAAAAACTACCGAATTGATTTTGATGAAACTTTACAGTAATATAGCTTACACATCAGAATAACATATACGCTATAATTTATAAAGATATTTTGTAAATTGGCTAAAATATAACGATAAAAATCGCTTAAGACAGAAAAAATCGCCCATCTGCGAGTTATATTTGCATACGCTGCAAAGATCTTGAAAGTTAGACAAATGTTATGTATCGTGGAAATGTACCTCTTAAATAGTTTTACAAAAAAGATCGCGACAGCATATATCTATTTTTAATATTTAAGCATTTATCGTTAAAATAGTAAATTAAAAATTCAAAATAATTTGGTATTTATTGCCGATGCACATTTTATAGTAACAAATTGATTCTTATGCAAACAAATGCTTTTATTGCTTTCGGTATTTAAAGTACATATTTTTTGCTTTTTACCGCGTGTCGTTTGGTACAATGTTTCAAAAGTTAGAACGATAAGAGTGCGCAGTGCTGTGGTCAGGTAGCAACCGGGCGCACTACAGTAATATGGCAAGAAATCCATGATCGCCGATTGTGCGACCCGAACACAAGTAAAGACGTGAGAGCAGTCATCGTTGATGATTGTTGTATTTTTGACAGCACTATCGATTTGTTAATAACATACTATACCTGTAAGAGTATGATAGTAAAATTAATGCGGTCGAAATGAGATCTCTGCGGAAAATCTGTGGAGTTAGGCTGACCGACCGCATTCGTAACGACGACGTAAGAGAGCGAGTAGGTATGAAAGAGAGTATTGGTGTAAAGATGCGAAAGGGAATGCTCCGATGGTTCGGACATGTGGAAAGAATGCCGAACGAACGCCTGGTTAAGAAGATATACAATGCGAAAGTGGAAGGATGTAGGTACCGAGGGAGACCGAGACTAACCTACCTAGACCAGATCGGTCATGTACTGAAGGAAGGTGGAGTCAAGAGTCTCCGAAACCGGCGAGCGTGTATGAAGAGAATTATGAATGTTGAGGAAGCGAGTGAAGTATGCAGAGATAGAGTTCTCTGGCACTCTGTTCTCTCTGCCTACCCTGCAAGGGATATGGCGTGATGATATGTATGTATGTATGTATGTACTATACCTGTATATAATAGATAGGTATTGAAATTTTGTGATATGAAACATCTTTTTGCGCGCCTTGACAGTAAAATTATGTCTTCTACTGGAAATGATAGATTGGGTTAGTACCTTAGTACCTACTAAGGCAAATGTGATCATGCCGTGATACTACGCCGCTATTCTCTATTCATTTGTGTGTGCGCGCGCGCGTATGACAGCTGTAGCTGTCTATCATAAGTGTGACATTAAATCCTTACTAATATCTATTATAAATGCGAAAGTAACTCTGTCTGTCTGTCACTCTTTCAAGCCAACACTACTTAACCGATCTAAATGAAATTTGGAACACAGATAGTCTAGAGCCTGATAAAGGACATAGGCTACTTTTTAATGCAAAAAAGGATTGTAAAGGGGGATGAAAAGTTGTAAGGAAGTATCGTCATTTTTAAAGCCAGAAGCTTGAAACTTATTTTTAGGCTATTGATTAGATATAAATAAATATGACATTAACATGTTGTAAAAATTTACCCTTAAGGGGTAAAATAAAAATAGGGGATGAAAAACTTTAGGAAAGTAACCTTTTACGCGGGCGAAGCCGGGGGAACAAGCTAGTATATTATAAATGCGAAAGTAACTCTGTCTGTCGCGCTTTCACTCCGAAACTACTGAACCAATTTAAATGTTATTTGCTACACAGATAGTCTATAACCTGAAAAAGAACATAGACTACTTTTGAATGTGAAAAAAGTGTTCTAAGTGCTTGAAAGGGGTGATGAAAGGTTGTATGGCACTATCGTCATTTTTAAAGCCAGAAGCTTGAAATTTTTTTTTTAGGTTGTTTGTATTTAAACTTTGTAAAAATTGTACCTTTAAGGGGGAAAAATAAAAATATGGGATGAAACTTAGTATGTAAATTGGTCATTTTTGAAAATAGAACTATGAAACATTTTTTTTTGCTTTTGATTAGATATAAATAAAAATGTCAGATTAATACATAGGATACGTTTATCCCGGTATTCACTTTAGATAATAGTTCAGCTTTAGGAAAATAACTTTTTACGCGAGCGAAGTCGCGGGCAGAAGCTAGTTTTTCATATATTAATCATATTTCACGGCATCAATGGGAAATGAAAAAATAAATGCGAATTTAATACATTTTCGCTCTATTATCATTTTAACGGGAACAACCACTTTTCATATCACATCAATAGATGGCGCTGAAAAGTGTTAGTACATCAAACTAGTAAGAAAATTAATAACGTGTGCATTATATAACTTCGTCTAGACCCCTACACTTTAGTAAGTAAACAATCTATGATAATCCACTTGGCAATGGTCAATCTATTAGTTGTAAAACGCTGATGTAATAGAGTTCGGAATATATTGATCAGGAAGTTTACCCTCGCGGCCAGCGCCTGCCTTGCGTCAGCAAATCTATCCATTTTTGTACGATAAATTATGTGAATGTAGAAATATTGTTTACGTACGAAATTTTAGGATTATACCTTCTTCAAATATCATGACATCTTGTATAATCTTAAATCCTAAAACTTTATTTACGTATCCTTTGGCTTTCAGCAGCTAACTGATTGTAAAGTTGAATACTACCAACCCTTACTTTGCTCGTGGATGTCATAAAAGACGACTAAGAGCTTTATCACGACCTGGGCCAACTCCATCTGATGCCGTTTGGTCAACAATTACATTCCCAAGGATGGTTGACGTCTGGCAGGCGGCCGGTCATAAAACTATTGCCAATAACTTTTACAATATGTACTATGAAAGAAGAGTACATATTGTATCGACCTCAAATAAATGGGATAAGAGTAGGAGAATGATGATTTGTGTTGTGAAAAGTTTAAAATACAATCCCCACTACCTCTTAATTTACTACGGGAATTGTAAAATCGAATCAGATCACCAGGACCATGAGCAGCAACAGTCTTCTGGCAAAATTAATGCACCAAATGCGATCGCCAACGTACCGTCTTGGAAAGACCCATGTCCAATAGAAGCCGCTAATAGGCTGGTTGGATTGAATAAGATAATTATTAAGTACATCTATGTAAAAATTATATTCTTAAGATAAAAAGACTACGTCATTTGGCGTTAAGCTTTTTACCGTTTACTATAGTACGGCCTCTCGCATAGAACCCCATATGCGGTCAATCATTAGATGAGTTATTACCATAATCACCAAGCAAGAAGCGCACCTGCAAATTTTCTCGTTCATTTCTCAACCGATTTTCATGACTACCTTGAACTGATAAGTTGTGGTGACAATTTTATTCGGATCCAGTCGCCACAAAGCGGCAAACCTGTTATACTGTTATCTAAAAGCGATATCCTTGTTTTATCCCAAAGAAACATGTCGCTTTAAACGCATCTAAACCAGCGCGTAATATGTCCAAGAATAAACAAGATGACCATACAATTGTGTTCACCGCTCAATGATTGACCTTGTGGGTGCGTCACACGCTAAATACATTATTTTGATTGTACTCACTGGCTCATCTGTCGTGATGTCATACCTTTTGTAACATTTGTATAAATTAATCTGCTAATATGCGAACCGTGCGGCGACGGTCAAAAATACATATAATAAGCAGATAATTACAAGAGATGATGTATAAATACTATGACTGGAAATAAAACCCTATACCAACCTACCTAACCACTGTGATATAGTCTTAATTATTATCTTGCTGTTATACCAATTTTCTGTGTGGTGATGGAGTAAGAATACTATTCACCACTCCATATTTTATCCGTGGGTGATCGTACGAGACTACAAAGGGATATAAAACGCATATAACATCTATGCGAGAGAAGAAAAACTCGAAACAAAATACTATACCAACACGTGTGACCAGCGCGGTATAGTATGTTAATTTCCCTCCCATTAAGGAGGAGCCCCGAGTCTAACAGTGGGACATTTATGGGCTGTGATGATGATGATACCAATTGGTTGGAGTCGACAACATGTACTCTGTTTCCATCGTACATATTGCCTGCCTGATGTCAACCGTTCTTGGGAATGTAATTGTTGATCAGACGGCATCAGGTGGAGTTAGTCCAGGTCTATATAAAGCGTATAGTATAGTACCTAGGTCAATTTCGTTGCTGTTTTGGAAGTGGCTCTATTTCAACAATAGGAGGCATATGAGCTGAGATTTTCAATCTGTTTATATACACATGACAGAATGTTTCAATTGATATTATCATTCTAATGAATACAATTAATCATGGAAGTAATAACCAACCCATTTATCAGTCTGTTGAAGACCACTCTTGTAAACACAGTACCCCTCGTGGCAACGGGATGAGAAAGACTGTGAGGTCTTTTGTTTGTTACGCAAAAGTTAAACACACACAATTACTGTTAAACAGTCAAAACAGTCCTTAGGCGATTCCATGGTCACCAAATGAGGAACTGATAAGTGGATCCCAAAGATATTGCTCGTAACGACGTGTAAATTTGCGAGTATACGTAACGCGCTGCAATATTTTTTTCCAAAACTATTTGAATTTTTGTATCTAGTGGTCATCAGCTCTAAAAAATTCAAAATTAAATAAATTAAAAAATAAATCTTCCCAAGTATTTCTAAATGCATAAAAAGGTATATTGCATTAAAACAAAGTAAAGTAAAAAATGGCATTTTACAAAAGACGACCGACCAACTGATCACCTTGAAGTTGGTGCCGATTGGAAACGGCTGTCAACGACGTCTGGCCAATTTTTAGCTTTGCTCATGATAAGAAAGATTTTGCATTTAACTGCTATTTGATTTAGCATCAACGTCAAAGCCGCCAACAGGACGTCTTTTAAATAAATTCCATTTTTTCTTGTTTTTAGCCAACATCATTTTGCTTTTACCCAGATTACTTGGGATCTATTTTACCCGTTTTTAGTGTAGCCTTCTATAGATTTTTTTAAAGTCGGTTGATATTTTTCAAGTTTAATAATTACATATTATTAACATAGTTTGACGCCTTGTAGTGGACAACAAATAGAAATGAAAGCTTTGAGTCGTAGTGTCGGATACTAAAGTTGCAGATCCAATTAAAACGTGTAGTTGTGTAGATCTAAAACTAACCCTGAATAGTCTTCTATTGACGTGTGAGTGAACAAGGCCGCCGCAGTAGGTCGAGTGATGTGTCCGTATAACTATACGATATTTCAAACAACCCCTCGTTAGGCATCGTTCGAATTGTTGCTGCAATTGTGAGATTTATTCAATGATTTCTAATGTTTACGCGAGTATTACACATTTGAAATAAAACTAGTTTTACAGAATCTATTACATTTGTATTTGATTTTTAATTTTCCGACCTTTCGAACACTTTACAGCGTTCATGATCACGGGAGGACTAAGGTGTCTGGCACTTTATTCCCACCTTAGTCCTTCTTCAGGGGACTTAACAAACATAAATAATTGACACAAATTACACCCAGAGACCCAGACACAGCTTAGTTTTTTATGAATCGCACAAAATATGGTCCTGAATGCGATTAGAACACAACTCTGTGCAGTCATATTATTCTATTAAAGGCACTTAAAACCATTTGTATTATTGCTCTCGAATCGCATGTCATAAGTAAAAAAGTACAAGAATCCAAAACCCAGTGAGACTTAAAGCTCTCACGATAATACTTGAAGGCTGCGAGTTCCCTCTAAAAACGTAGCAACAGGCAGGCGTAGTGCACAAGTTGGTGATAAATACTGCACAGCATAACCATATTGAATTCTCAGCTTTTGAATGGACCATTAACATTGTTTTCGGTGTGATGACGGATTGAGAATAGAATGTGTAATCAATACTTCCTTCCTTGTATGGTCGTAATAGAAGCAGATTGATAGCATCACTACAAGAGAAGGAAATCCCGAAATAAAATCTTATACCAATCCATCTGACAAGTAGATAATAGTTAAATTTCCCTTCCATTTTACAGTGGGACGTACATTTGAATATTTTTTTTTGCCTAAGGTGACAAATGAGTAACCAGTACATCTGATGGTAAGCGATACTGCAGCTTTTAGGTCTTAGCAATACTAGACACAGTCAAAGCGATGTCTACAATGAAGACAGTGCTCTTTATAAAGCTTGTATGTTCACGTTCCGTGCCCTGCCCAACAACTTAATCTTTTGCTTTGGAGCATAAACATCAGGACGCTGTACATCGGGCCAATCTCCTTCAAAAACTGTCGAGGATAGTGGTAATCGAATCGAATCAAAACAACAATAGCTTCAAGTATGAAACCCTTGAATATGTAATCATTAAACTAGTGTATCGATGCGTCGCAATATTTGAGACGAATATTGTTTTGATGTACGTTCACGCTGATTGCACTGTAGAGAGTGGTTATTACTGCTACTTATTTATTTATATTGTCTAAGCTCAAATCTAGTGGCTCAAAACTACGTTCGAGGACACGAGTTAAAAAACTACAAGGTAAGGAACTGGCTAACGTAATAACAAATGACTAGGTGGCATGTCACTTTTCTGGGAAGCACATAGTTAGCTCCGTTTATAGTGAGACCTATGTCCAACATTGATTCGATATTGACTTAAATAGTTTACCACTTGCGTCAATTTCTAAATTATCTGTTACAATGTCTGAATAAAAAAACACAGATGGTTGTCTGTAAAGTCGTTTTTTGGACGATAATTTTACGTAAATAGGAAATACTAATGAAAAAATGCATACTTTTATGAATTGAACAAACATGAAACATTGAACCTCATTAACTTTTCACTTCAATTTATAAAAGTTTACGTCAAATTCTTAAAATGTAAGAACACTCAAATGTAAGAAAAAACAGAATTTATAAGATGTTATCAGGTAAAAAAAAAATTTGTTTGGAAATAAAATTATTAGTACTGTATAATTCTGACCGATAATAGGTTATTAGGTAAGACGGTGTGTTAAAATTACCTTGAACCATTTATTCGGTCATAAACCCCGTACCCGCCTTCACCTATATAGTATAAATAATATTCGAGTCATCGTATACAAATACCTGTGATGTAAGTGAATGCGTCCGACCGCCACGGCTATTGTCTACGACCATTTTAAATCAGTGCGGCACATCGTACGCTTTAACATTGCAGTTGAGCTCTCTGATCTGTTCTTCCCCTCTCTCATTCTGTTACCAATTTTCTCGACGCAATCTCCGTGAAAAACTCGGGTATACAGAGCGCTCTAGCGACTCCCAATCTATCCGTGAGATATCTGCGTTCAATTTACAATACCATCACGACATCAGTTTAATCTTTATAACTTTATCTCACATCCAATAATAATTATCATAAAATTAATAATTTATCATAAAATTTACGCTTATTTTGTTTGTGAGACTAAGCGTGACACCTGGTTTCGCCCGCCCCGTAATTAATGACCTCGTGTTCCCTAAAAGTTCCGTATATTTTTATTATATTCTTTTTATGCTTATCCAAAGTACTTGGGTCAAATATTTTTGATGATATACAATGGCAATTTTTTTTTGCTATTGGCAGTCTAGTATTAAGAAGTATTATAATACGCTTCATGATAAAAGTGAATACGGGACTAATCGAAGCGATATGGATTTTAATTTTCCATGGATATTGTGAAATAAAAATTGTAATACATGCCAAGGCGTCAGTAAAATTCATCGGCCAGCGTGATTCAGTTGTCAGCTAATTACAATCCCATTACAAAGAAATTTTCTGAAGGGCAGTAACACAATTATAGAATCAAAAGAATAATAATCGGATAATGTTAACATTGTGAAGATTATCTGAAAATAATCGTTAGGATTCCATTAAGTAATCGATTCTCACACAATAGTGAGACGTTTGCCATTTTGCTACTAATAATATTAAACACCTTTTTGCCATTAATAATTACGTTTTTTTTATTTACAGAATATTATTGATTTATATATTTTAATTAATACTCATCATTTTCTTGCTCTTATCCCAATTACTTGAGGTCGACGCAATATGTGCTCCTCTTCCTACATACTGCAAAAGTTATTGGCAATAGTTTTATGACCGGCCGACTGCCTGACGTCAACCCTCCTTGGGAATGTAATTGTCGACCAAACGGCATCTGGTGGTGTTGGCCTAGGTCGGTGTAAGGCTCTTAGTTGTCTTTTACGACATCCACGAACAAAGTAAGGGTTCGTAGTATTCGTAGTATCTACCACACAGCTGACGTTATGATATCTGATATATATTTTAAATTTGTATCAACGTGTATTATGACGTGACAACTTATCGACGTTTCATATGCCTCGGTATAACGAATCAGGGTCGTGTATAGGGTACATTTGAATACGAGCTAGGCAATAATACGTTTGTTCAACTCGCCGTATATATTTTGTGACGTCAGACACGGCAATGCGGCTACAGACCGTACTGCGGCTGACTTGTACATTTTATTTGACATACTTAGTTAAACGTTAGCGATAATTTCAACTTAAAACGACTGTGACTTTTTTGAAGTTCTTTATATACAAAACTTATCAAAGCGCTGCTGCCCAATCTCCTAGTAAATGTCTCAGGCGTATGTTATGATTGCAACTGGAATATAAGGTATGGTGACATAATTAATAATATTCTAAATCGTCATCATCATCATCATCCTATCCAAATAAACAACGCAATGTCTTCTTCATCATATACAAGGTGAAGATGACAATACGACAATAAATGAAAACACCAGCAATACTAATGTATAGGAGTATTTTGAAACTATCTAAAAAGTCCTCACATGCAAATTTAAAAAAAATATTTTCAAACAAACTTTTTATCATAAATATTGAAACAAAATAGAACACCGTTTGTAAATATTAGTTCACTGACCTGTAATCCGACCGAGTAGATCCTTTCATTATGCCGCATGCATTAGGTATTTTTAATTGTTTTATCTAAGTCTGATACATACATACATATCATCACGCCATATCCCTTGCAGGGTAGGCAGAGAGAACAGAGTGCCAGAGAACTCTATCTCTGCATACTTCACTCGCTTCCTCAACATTCATAATTCTCTTCATACACGCTCGCCGGTTTCGGAGACTCTTGACTCCACCTTCCTTCAGTACATGACCGATCTGGTCTAGGTAGGTTAGTCTCGGTCTCCCTCGGTACCTACATCCTTCCACTTTCGCATTGTATATCTTCTTAACCAGACGTTCGTTCGGCATTCTTTCCACATGTCCGAACCATCGGAGCATTCCCTTTCGCATCTTTGCACCAATACTCTCTTTCATACCTACTCGCTCTCTTACGTCGTCGTTACGAATGCGGTCGGTCAGCCTAACTCCACAGATTTTCCGCAGAGATCGCATTTCGACCGCATTAATTTTACTATCATACTCTTTTCTGCATACCCAACTCTCGCTTCCATACAGTAATGTTGGGACAAGCACTGCGTTATGTATTGCTACACGTGCCTTCTGGCTGAGGTGGTGGCTGCCGAGAAGTTGCCCCAACGCTCCGTTCACTCTATTTCCCGCATTCACTCTTCGCTCTATATCAGTGGTGTACCTTCCATCTCGACTAAATCCACATCCAAGATATACAAATTCATCCACTTGCTCTAGTACATCATTACCTATTGTTACTCTTACATCTGTTCTGGTTTTATCTCTTTCAAAGACCATTATTTTGGTTTTGCTCACATTCACGCGTAGACCCCTTTTCTTACAATCTTCTGTCATTGTGTCGACTAGGGTCTGCAGGTCAGTCGCTGACTGTGCCAGCAGGACTGCATCATCTGCATAAAGCAGAGCAGTGACCACTGAGTCGCCCATCTGGACTCCCACATTCATATCGTTCAACCTTTGGAGACATTTATCCAGATATATGATAAACAGCCTGGCTGACAGAACGCACCCCTGCTTAACGCCAATATTGACGTCAAACCAAGGCGACATTCCATCATCCAGCCGCACACAGGCTCTACAGCCCATGTAACTGGACTGCACAGCCTGTAGCAGTTTACCGTTAATACCATACTCCGGTAAAATGACCCAAAGTTCCTTTCGTACAACCGTGTCAAATGCTCTCTCCAGATCCACAAAACTGCAGAAAACCCTCTGACCTAGAGCCAGATGCTTCTCCACAATGTTGCGCAGAGAGAACACGTGATCCATGCATCCCCTTCCACTCCTGAAACCTCCTTGTGTCTCACACAGTAAACCATCGGACACCATCCTCATTCTCCTTTCAAGTCTAGTAAGTCTAAGTTCTAAGTCTGATGACGTAGTTTATATGGATCTTATGATTCAGGAATAAGGTATAATATGCATTAATTTGTATTACGTTTGGCGAAGACTAAGTGGTAAACTGACGATATGTAGGTACCTACCTACATATTAGTTTATACCGATGCGGCGCGGGAGGTCTTTGATCTCTTAGTGATAGCCTAATAAATTTAATTTTTAATACAGAGTGTAGAAAATGTTAATAATACAAAGTAATGTGCTATGGCTAAACTATATGACATATTGTATTCAAAGTTTGTATACACGTTGAGCAAGTCATCAGATACACTATCGGCTCGTCTCCACCCTGTATATTGCTTAAGTTATTGCCAATAATTTTCTGTTCGGCCGCTTTCCTGACAACAATCCTTGTATATCCTTAAATTAACCTGAATACATCCAAAATAAAAATCATCTCAATCGATCCTGACATTTAGAAGGACTCTACTCACATACACACGTACGTTAAAATTGTATATCTATATATAGATAGTCCATTATGCAAGCTAAGGACAAGTTTCAAGCACACTCCGAAAAACTTCGCCATAGAAGAAACCGAATTGACCCACAAATATCTTGTCGACAATGGCTCGTTTTATGAACGTGATTCACTGCTTACCCATAAATGGTTATGGTGACATCACGCAGTGACGAATCGCCCTGTTACTTATTCTTGAACACGTTTTAAGCATTCCTTGTTCGATTCTAGGTTAATAAAAACAGGTTAAGCAAAAATATTTATACAACCGATTATATTTTTAACAGGCTTATATTTAACTTGGTTTGTATTTAACTGAATCTTATAAGGGACTGATGACAATGAAATAATTTAAATAATAGTCCTAACATTTTTCAGGATTAGTGATTTTTTTATATATCCGTGGCTGAGGTTTTGTCGTGGTTCGATAGATGTCGCTATCCTAATTGTCTGCATCGCACCTTTTAGTTTGGTTACTTACATAAGCGTGTAATAGTAGTAGCGGATTAAAATTTGATTGTCAACTCAAACTTACACAATAATTGCTCGCTTACCAAGATCTATACTGTTAATAAGGGAATTAAAGTATGATTAAAATTTGATCTAGATGAAATTAAATACATTTAGGTTCTAAAAAGTACAACTAGAAAATTATTTTTAACACTAATTCTATATTGTTTTGTTTCAGGTACATCTTCAATATTAACGCGTTGGTGGAATCAATAAGGCACAATCAATGTAAATTATTAACAAGGGACGATAAAAGGGATGACTTTCCATTCCATAACCCTTCGGGTTGAGAGCCTTCAGCGCTTACCCACAGTCCGGGCAAAGTTGCCATAGCCATCTGCAGCTAACAACTAAGTCACACAAAAAAAAACCCATAACCTGCCGTACCACCCTATCGCTCAAGAAAGTGTAACACATCTATATTTCGCCATATTAGCAGTAATAAGTATTAACCCTATTATGATAGGCTATGGTATGAGCACACTCCACCCGAGTCATCCAGGTCGACTAGGAACAGTAGGAGATGCCATAGTCTGCCGTAAACTTACATCTCAACACCACTAAGGCAGGTTACCGGTAACAGGTTCTAGTCGGTAGCCCGTCTGACGGGAGCTATTATTCGCCCTTGGGATCCTACCGGAAATTTTGGATCTATGAATGGACAATGGAAACCAGCCCTATTGTCGTCCTAGGCAGACACATTCTAATAATAAAATGTATATCTGAAAATATTTAATAACAATTTTATCTTATCTACAATGAAATCTTGGTTAGAAAGTTCTACGGTGACGATGTCCATTAAAAGTTAAATTATCTGGTTAAAATTTGTTAATTAGTTTCTCGATAATGACATTTAACTGTTTGCAAAATCATCCATTTATTTTCCACTAGCTTCTGTCCGCGGCTTCGCCCGCGTAAAAGGTTACTTTTCTAAAGTTCTTCATCCCCTATTTTTATTGTACCCCTTAAGGGTAAATTTTTTTACGAAATTAGAATGTCATATTTATTTAAATTGGAAATTGGAATTACAAATAGACATTTCAATTTTATTTATATGTATAGATATAGATTAACCTCTTTCAAGTATTTTGTTAATATTTCTTGTGCGTTTTACAAATGACTATACAAATGCTTCATATACCGGTGATAATGAAAAGTAAACGTTGGTTACTTATAGCCAATAATATTGCTAAGTTAGAACCGGGTTTTGACAAAAATCCTCATGTGGTAGGATCGTACTGTTGACAGTTCTCTGTCTACAGCCGCGAGCCGGTCCGTCCGTATTAGTACCACAATCACGCAAAAAATCGACGTCCGAACAGTGGTTGTGCTGTTGTGCTTCGTTCGGTAAGCGAGAAGTGACAACCCAACTTTCAGTTCAACTGGCAGCGATCCAGCTGACCATTGGTATAACAAAGGTCCATGCGCGTCAGTAACACCTACAAACAGGTGTGCTGCTTCCTCGTTCGCCACCATCAGCAATAAAAAAGTAGACGCTATATATAATCTGTATTATTTTTAAAGATATGAATTGTTTATTTAGTATCCTCTTGCCATAATAAACGTTTTCTATCGATTTTCATATAAGGCGCCCGCTATGAGAAAAATTTGAGGAGTAAAATCTAGTGATCGAATGACCTCGTTACGTTTTTGGTGCGCAACCTATTCTGCGCACCTTTCACTTTCTGACGTGAGATAATACTTCACTAAACAGTTTTAATAAATGTAAATAAAAATATTTATATTATTTTTAGTCAAATGAGCTTTCTTTGCGCCTGTTTTGATAATCGTACTTAAGGAGTAAACTCCAGTCGTGCGTCGGAGCTGACACACACACTTTTTTTAATTTGTAAAATTACAACATTGAACATCGATAACTTTATTACGTTTATTTTTTGTTAGAAAGTTATGAGTTTATTTTAATTATGTTATTTTAACAGTTGTCCGCCATAGATGTTTTGTTCTTCGGCGTATGCTCTTCTGCCAGCATTAACTTGTCCTCTTTTTAGCGACTGGTTCGTACCTCTGTGTCGTGTACCGACGCTTTATGAAGATTTACAATCTAAAACAGTAATTTATATTAATTGTATCAATTGTTCTTTGCCTTGTTTTTGCTTGCCCGAATGGTAGACTAATTGATTTACTATATCAAGCTGTAGGATTCGAAGTGACTAGAGTTTTCCTTAGTGTTATGCTTTTAGCTGTTTCTTTTATGACACGTGCTCGGCCATAAATATTGCACATGGGCCCTTAGAAAGAGACAATTGACGAATTTCGGCGTTGTAGAGCTCTGTCCCTGTCGCACATTATTGTTGTGTGACATAGCACGGAGCTCTTACAGTTGGGTATCTATTAGAAACTGTTAAAACAATTTTGTCCTTTATTACTAAAATACATCTTTTATTTCTAAATTGTGAAGGTTTTAATGTTTTTTACTGGATACAACTGCGTTCTCTCGTATTTGTTCAAGTACTGACATATGTCACACAGGTAGCGTAACGTTATAATCTACGCTCTACGAAACCGAAATAAACCGATGTGCAAAATTTATTGCCGGCTACGAGTCAATTCTACAATCATGAGAACAATAACACCATGAACTAAGAAACTAATCCTTGTATTGCTGGGGACTTTACAGACATATAATTAACAGACACAAATATTAAACCCAGACACAAAACAACAATTTGTGGATCGTACAAATTATTATTGTAAGTGGAAATCAAACGCACGACAAATGGCATAATAGGTATTTTAATCACTACACCATCTGTGGAGCTGGACAGGCCTGACTTTTTAACTAGTACTGCCTCAACCTGGAACCACCCCTGATGGCACCATCAACGATGGTTTCCATAATTGATTGATGCATGCTGATACATTATATGCTCACATTTTTCATATGCTCTTTTCTATAGACTGTATTCTGCCACAAAACAAAACTAGGACGCGAAGGTAATCTTCTGAGAACTCAACTTGTTAAACCACGCTGACAAGATTCAAAAATTATAGTACGAATTTATTACCATGGTTTTTAATATGTTATATAAACTTGGTTTTTATGTAGTGAAATCAAATATGTATTTTTAATCCCCTTCTAAAGTGATTAAAAATAGTTTAAATTACTGAAATTTAATATGCTTGATTATTTATTAAAAAATAATGTTTTTATAAATATTCAAGCATGTTAAATGCTACATTTCAGTACATAATTTGAATGACAGGGTTGTGTCGTCGCTTAATACAATTCTAACTGCAAAGTTACGAGTTTAAATCTGTATAATGTGTAAACATTATCGGGTAAAGACGAAAATATAATACGAGCTAAAGATTGAATGTCACACTACAACTTACGCTAGTAATAAGAGATAGTAGGTAGCACGATTGGAACGTATTTCCAATATGTGTGGGTTCCAATCCCATGTGTGACAATCATTTTTCGCTCGTGATCAAGATTTTATAAAAATAGTTTATCTCATTATTCTTACAAAATTAGCGATTTTTCATCCGTGTCAGAGATTTTAGTATGAATCGATAGATGTCGCTATTCCTAACTGCATCGCACTTATTAGTTGAGTATCTACAAAAGCGTATTTTTTAGTTTTTGGAAACTACCCATCTTTTTTTATGGGACTAATCCCACCACACATTCCCACCATTGTAACTCCTGTAAGCCAGGATCCACAATGGTCACTATAAATGACACCGAGGTTTGACCCTCAGGCAGTCCCGGGAAATGATTTTAATTGTCTTGGAACCCGCAACAAATTTAATTAGAAAAGTTAAAGAGGAGGAGTTGGAAAAGAGTGATTCCACTTCCCTCCCAGGCAAAGCGGGAGACAGAAAGCAATATTGACTAGTCAGCCAATAAGTAAAGGGTTGTACAGCTACGATAAGCGCAGCAGTACGGCACCACGGATACGGGATAACTTAACGGGGCCTATATGTGAGCCTTAAGATTGGTTGCAGTAGTAGGTATGGCAGAAACGCCTAAACGCACGGAAATTTTCTCGAGTTGCTACAAGATCCATGTAGTATACTACTCCAGATGTTACTTGCAAACTGTCTAACATAAGGTCGCGCTCGTTACGCCAGAGATCGCACTCCCAGAGAATGTGATGTGCTGATTGTTCATACTCGCGGTTATTTGTAGAACATTGACATAGTGGTGAAGGTACGAGTTTAAAAGAAAATAATTTACTTTTAAAGTTGCTATGTCCAGTTAGAAATTGAGCTACAAAATGGTCAACCTCCAGCCACTACTACCCATCTTATTAGTTTTATAAGCTGGGGCTTCTGACTAGTCTGGACATATTAGAATTAAAATATTATTATAATCTTTAAGTAGAGTCACTTACCGATACATAATCCTCTTCGTGGAATGAGTTATCATATACAGAGTTGACTCCAGTATTACTATATTCCTTGATGGTGTAAGCTTCGTTACCAGCAACGTGTATTCCAGATCCATTAGGAACGGCAGAATCGTAATCACTTCCATAGCCGTCACGACCTATCACTCCATTCGCGAGATTAGCTCCAGCACTAAGGGTTTGAGAAGCGCCGAGGCCTGCGTTAATCCCAGTTGTTAGGACTGCGCCTGCGCCTGGTAGTATTACACTTGTGTTCACACCAGTAACAACGCCAGTCGTAAGACTTGTGACAGCTCCAACACCAGTTTTGACAATATCTGTGATAGTATTAATGGCGAAGGGCTTGGTCTGGACGGATGCTAGGACCACGAATATATTTATAACCTGAAATTAAGAAGGTGAATTAGTTGACAAGTGCGATCGCTCCGTCCATCTACTAAGTACAACGATAATGGTATTATTTGCTTTACCCTACTAAGAATATGTTTCTTTTTGTGTGACTTAGTTGTTAGTCTCAGATGGCTATGACAACTTTACGCGGACTGTAGGTGAGCGCTGAGGGCTCTCAACCCGAGCTAGGAATATGTGCAACAGTGGATGTTGATAAGCTCATCAATAAAAAATGCTTGTCGATTGAGTTGGTAAATGGTTTTATTGTGTATGTTCTCCCTAGCAGTGATGTTATCAGCGTACATAAATACAAACAACAGACCTTCCTTAGGTCTTTGTATTCACGAATACTAACAATACTTGTTTGATCGTGGATAACTTAAATGACGACTAAGAGCTTTATATCGACTTGGGGCAAATACATCTGATGCCACAAGAAGTGTTGACGTCAGGCAGGATATAAAAATGGGAGTACATATTGCATCGACCACAAATAATTGGGATAAAAGTAGGAGCATGATCCATTAATATTAAATAACAAAAATGTTAGTTAAAATTGAAATAAAACATACCAAACACTTCATCGTTCCCTCTTGTATCACAACTGGACGTACAGCTAACAGATCAATGCCTTATATACCTGAACCATATCACACTAAAAAGTTCAAGTTAATGTTTTTTTAATTGCATAGTGCCATCACTTAGGAGATAATTTTTAACACAAAATGAGTTTACAAAATAATTGTTCTTATTGGATTAAGTGAACGAATTCCCCCTTGTGTTGATGGGTTCACAGTCCCCTGCCCTGCTACAGGGGACTCCAGATCTTCCCTACACCACTGGATGACTGCTCTTTGGGCCACTTCTTGTGCTCTGCCCAGTCTTGCGAAGACTTGCTCGCCGTTGGCCCGTGCTGTGGCACGGAGCCGGTAAACCGTCGTCAACGCCCAACCACAAGCGGCCAACGCACTTACCAGTATTGTCACCGCAGTCCAGGACACCGTACTGATAGCCCTCACCGTCATAACTCTCTGTGATCGTCGCAGTCGCCCTGTTGTGGGCGGTGAGGGACACCGACCAGATAAAGAAAACCTTTCCTTACGTATCCTATGCTTACAGCCAGCCTCTCCGAAATTATTCAAACCTTTTGTATGAGTATACGGTTACAGAGCTCCATAATAACCCTGATTTGTAACACCGTTTGCGATCTTTTAAGCATGGCTATTTTGTCACACCGTTTTCTCGACATGAAGCTGATTTAAGAAGCAATGTTTCTTCATGTAAATTATTTTCAAGAGAAAAGCGTCACTTATATCTTTATATAGTATGTAGATAGTGAAATAATAAAAAAAGGACATTTGGTTGTACTTACAATGAGAGCTTTTTAAATGCTTTCATAAAATGAATAAGAGATGTTGCTATTATTAAAATAGAGCAATAAAGTCGGAACTTCTTTATTCTGTACTTCTATGCTAACATAATAAAGAGCTAAAGTTTGTAGATCTGAATGTCAGGGGTAATCTCTGAAAGTACTGGTTTGTTTTTGATAATTCTTTCCCTATTAGAAAGCCATATTATCCCTGATTGTTATAGATTTTTTTTTATTTTGATAAAGACATGTTTTCAATAGTAAATCACAATGAAATTAATTGAAGTAAGAAAAAAGCTTCCCGTCTGCCTAAACGGTTTGAGCTAAAGAAAAAAATCGTTTATAAAAACTTGATTACGAGCAAAAAATTAATGTCACGCATGGGTCTCCAACCCATACCTATTGGAAATCCGTTCCAATCGTACTAACACTTACACCAGCGTGAGCTGTGGTATGACATCCCATTCTCGACTCGTATTATATTATCGCCTTTTTAAAGGAGACGTGCGCCAGCTACCCAACAATGTTTACACATTATACAGATAATACTCTAACTTTGCAGTTAAAATTGTATTAAACAATGACACGACCCTGTTACGACCGCGGCACGTTTATCGACGATGACGACGACGATATCACACTGGCTCAATTAAGAGCTTACACCGCGAGGCCATTACACATAAATCGAGTCGAGGTGCGAAATCGCGACGCGAAAAATCATAAACCCAAACGTGGGCACGCCCACTTTGCCACCAGCGACGCCCCAAGCCGAGGTCCGTTCCCCACAGGGGGAGCCCTTGGGCGATGTCGCTTAGCTTGCCTCAATCGGGTTGAGAGCCCTCAGTGACCCATAGTCCGCGTAAAGCTGTCAAAGCCATCTGCGGCTAACAGCTAAAAACACACATAAAAAAAGACCCTGTTATTCAAATTACTGAAGTTCGTATTGATAACTTTTGGTACAATGGTAGATAGGACCCTGGTGACGGCAATAGAGTAATTTTTTTAAAAGAGAAATAATGTGGGCTTCTGAATTTACTTTTGTGCTGTGATATGAGCGAAGCCGCATGCAAAAGCTTTATTACAAATCTACTTTTATTTTTATTTTTATTATTGTTATGAGAGTATGTTTAATAGTGGTAGGACCACGCTGAGGATAGTTCTCTGTCTACAGCCGCGGGCCGGTCTGTCCGGGGTAGTACCACACTCTCGCAGAAGATCGACGTATGAATGAGTAATGGCAATGTGCTATTGCGCTTCGTTCGGTGAGCGAGAGAGCCGGAAGCCCTGTCGGATCACCGTTACATCCGGATGGAGGTCTCCCCTCTCCGGGACCCCAGCAGGGGTCACAGAGCGGACCGAGCTCCCGCGTTTCCGCGGTGGGCTGTGGAGCGTCTAGATAGGGACCTACTGGCGGAGGCGGCCATCGTGAATACGTGGCTGTCCTCACCACCCCCAGCGGACGGAGTGGACGCTGAGGCTGCCCGCATCCGCAGTGCGCTAACGCAGGTCTGCGATGCGGCCATGCCCAGGGTGCGGCGTCTACCTCCGAGGCAGGGGGTCTACTGGTGGTCCCCAAGACTGACGGACCTTCGTGCGGCGTGCATTAGTGCCCGAAGGTCCTACACCCGCAGCCGGCGGCGTCGCCGCGATGCTGAGCGGGAGGGCCAGCTGTATGAGGCGTACCGCAGTGCGCGTACCGCCTTTCGGCTGGCCATCTGGTCCGCCAAGAACGCGAGTTGGCAGGAGTTGCTGGACGGTCTCGACCGTGACCCCTGGGGTCGCCCGTATCGCGCGTCGCTGAATAAGCTTCGCGCGCAGGGCCCCCCCCTCACCGAGACCCTCCAGCCCGACCTCCTTCGTAGGGTGGTCGAGGAGCTGTTCCCGCGGCAGTCGGAACACACGCCCCCGGTCATGGCTTCGCCAGATCACGACCGGGAGGCCGACGAGAGTGTTCCGCCTGTGACGGAGTCGGAAGTGGGAGCGGCTGTGGCGAAGATTCGTTCCGCCACCACGGCCCCCGGCCCGGACGGAATACCAGGCCGGGTGTTGACGTCGCTCCTCGAGCACTTCGAGCCTCGCCTTAGGCAACTGTTCAACGCCTGTCTGACGTCTGGACAGTTCCCTGAGTGCTGGAAGGAAGGGAGGTTGGTTCTCCTGCCAAAGCCGGGACGGCCCCTGGATTCGCCGTCGGCCTACAGGCCCATTGTGCTTCTGGACGATGTGGGTAAGCTGCTGGAGCGTGTCCTCGCTGCCCGCATCGTCCGGCACCTGGAGGAGGTGGGGCCCGATCTGTCGGACGCTCAATTTGGGTTTCGGAGGGGGCGTTCGACCATCGGGGCCCTGCTACGCCTGAGGCAGACGGCCGCGGAGGCTGTCGCCGGCAAAGGAGTGTTGTTGGCGGTGTCGTTGGACATCGCCAACGCATTCAATAGTCTGCCATTCAGCTGCATCAGGGAGGCGCTCCGATTCCATGGAGTGGCCCCGTACCTCAGGCGGCTGGTGGCAGACTATTTGGAGGGGCGCAGCGTCCTCTACGCGAGCCCCGCAGGGGACATTGTGCGGAAGCCCATGTCGTGCGGTGTTCCGCAGGGGTCGGTTCTGGGGCCGACTCTGTGGGACATCGGTTACGACTGGGCATTGAGAGGGAGTCTCCCCCCCGGGCTGAGCGTTATATGCTATGCTATGCCGAGGCTTCGGGTGATCGGACCGGGGAATTGTCCTGTCACCCGACGTGAGGCCACCGCGTGGGGGCGACGCCTCGACGGCGAAAGCTGTCGGGACGTCGACGAGAGAGGAACCCGAGAGGGTATATCGCCGGGCGGGCCACCGAAGACAAAGATCGGGTACCGGTGGTCCGCTCGCACGGCGAAGAGAGATGTTTGCAGGGTGGGTCCATGGGGTTGCGCGCTACCTCTTCCGTCGCTCCGGGCCGATTTGCCGCGGCGCGACCACATCCATGGTCCCACCTTGCGAAAAAAAAAAAAAAAGGGTGGCTTCGGGGTTTGTATTGGTAGGCAGCGGCCTAGCTATACCATTAGCAGAGGTGCATGGACGGCAGTGACACTTACCATCAGGTGTGCTGTACGCTCGTTTGCCCACCATACGCAATAAAGGAAAAAGCAATAGAAATAAATATTTTGTGAATAACTTCCACTGTCTACATGCCATGTTTCATGTTATACAATATGCTGACAGATAGACAGACGTTCTAACAGATGAGGCTTAGTAATAGGTTTCTGTTGGCACTTGTGTCTGGTTATACGAGTATACACACATAGAAATCCAAAAAAGATTTATCTTGGAACAAAAATTAATTCTGTGTGTTAAAAGACTAAGATTGCAATGACCAGCATATTTTCATGTAGTTATAATTCACTGTACAAAGATATCTAAAGTTTCTGATTATCTCAGAGGTGTCTATGGTCCAAGAGATTGAACTTGAAAAAAGAAAACTTATCCTAGTCCAACTCTAAATACACAGAAATAATATAATATCTGGATGGTAAAGCTCACTATTTCTTTCGTTTTTTTGTTTTGGAAAATATATTCATATCTATATTAAAAAAATAATTTATAAAATATTGTAAAAAATATAATATATAAATTTAAAAAAAAGGAAAAAGAACGAACCAGACCTGTTTGGCCCTACCACTATTGTATATATGAAAATTAATTGTAATTAAGTAATATAAATATTCCGTGTGGTGACGGAGTAAGAATACAATTCACCATCCCCTATCTTACCCGTGGGTGATCGTAAGAGACGACTAAGGGATTTAAAACGCATATAACATCTGTGCGTGAGAAGGAAAACTCGAACAAAACCCTATACCATACCAACACGTCTGACCAGCGCGGTGTAGTAGGTTAATTTCCCTCCTATTACGGAGTGGACCCGAGCCCAACAGTGGGACATTTATGGGCTGTGCTGATGATGATGATAAATTTAAATATATCTATTACTGTATAAGTTTATAGCTTGAAGCTAACTAATGTTCTAGCTACACCCGCTGGAGAATCTATGGGTGTAGGGGAACATGACTAGGGAATACGCCGCTTGTATTATCACATAAGAAGAAAACTTGAAATAAATTTCTATACCAACACGTTATATCGATGTGGTGTAATATTTTTTATCTTCGAATGTGGAGATGGATCAAACCTAATGGCGGCACGAAGTAGGCTCACATACGACCTTGGATAATGAATAATATATTCTGTTGATAATAGTTCTTTGGAGGGAGGTATAAGTGATTGTCGAGACTTAGATTTAATAATGATTATTATTAAATAATAAATGCTTAATATTAATAATGTGTGATCGCAACGTACTTGGAATAGAGAATGAGAATACGTTTTTTCTTTTTTATTAAAAAAATCACGTCCAATTATATTGGACGTAGATGGCAGCACTGGTGATTAAGGCGAAGTGTTATCATTATAGGCAAGTCTCAACATATTCCATTCAAAAGAATATAAACTGTTTGATTAAGTGTTCCTTTTAATGTAAACGTAGAAAAGTAAGTAACATTATACTGAGACATTAGCATTTCGACCGATCTTTAGCGTTTCATAATATAATTTACATTCACAAATCGAAATGCGCCTTTGATCATTAAGGAAATTAATTCAACGTGCCCCGCGACAGAAATAAGCGGATTTCGTCTCTGTAATCAAAGTCATGAGAAAAAAAAAGAATTTGACAATATTTTTCTTTAATAATTGTACGAAATTTCCTTGTGACGAGAAGAGAATAAAATGTGTAATACCTTTCTATTTATGAAATAGCTCAACAAGAGGAGAAAATACGAAAGTGCCTCTTATAAAACTCTAAACGTTTAAATTTTTTCCTAGTGAGACGTTGTAAACAAGATGCTATGTTAGACAATATCTAGCTAAGACTAGGCCCTTGATACCAGTAGCCCACCCAAATAGAGAGATAGTTTACAGTAAGGCACATTATGGGGTTGCATGCCGTCCTTGCTATCGCTTCGGGCGGGTTTAGTTAGGGTGTAACTGGACTATGGTTTGGCAGACCGGTCCCTAAAAAAGTTAGAAATATGATCATACCGTTCTTATCCCAATTTATAGAAGGACAACACAGTATATTATCCTTTAAAAGAGCTGAAAGTAGAGTAGGACATGCGGAATATAATTTCCACTTCTTTTTATAAACTGCCTGCTTGTTTGACATCAAATAATATTCTGAGCCAGGTAATTATTTGTGTAGTAAAATTATTTGAAAGCCCACGCAAAAAAATTTCATTCTCTAATACAGATTATTATTGCCTTTACAACAACAAAAAAGTCTAATAATATTAAAATACACATTGCTAGCGATTTTAACATTATTATTTTGCTATCCGCAAAACAATAAGAATGAGTTTTATCATTATAAAATTCTTGTTCAATGCACCTTATAAAGGCAGTAAGCGGCTTTCTCTTATTTAATTAGTGAGAGAAAAGAATTCGACGAATCTTTGTTGTAATAAACGTAGTCTTGTGGGCTCACGGATTATATTGCTATATACAAAGTAACACTCTAAAATTAATTTGCAATCTTAATTGGAAATATTGTAGGATGTTTTTTCTAGTATAATATCGAATAACATAATCATATTAATCAATTAACTAAGCTGGGGATTTATCATCAACATTTAAGCTTTTTGCCGCCCAAATCCGGACGAAGGCCCTACCTTAGAAATGAAGGCATAGTGCCTAATATTGGTAGGTGGCTTGGCGACCGCAATGAGGTGTTCCGCGTTTGCCAGGAGAGAGTTGTTACTCGCTCTCCTGATGAGATCCTTATTAAAATTTTACAACGCACACGGGGTAAATAAGGGGTGACAAATGGTATTCATATCTGGTCGCCACACGGGGAGATTTATATTCAAGTACTGCTTTAAAATTTTAAGTATTTATTCTATTTAGAAATATATTTTAAATTTAATTCTATTTTACTTATACATTCAAATCTAACTGGCCAGTGATAAGTAATTATATATCAAAACTTTTTACATTCAAATAACTTGGATACTAGGCTTTATCTTAGTGCAGGGTTATTGTCTTTTTAATAAAGAAAAACTTCAATTTAATGGTCAAAAGAATTTTGGCGCGAATATGGATATGTCATGTTACGCTCTTGTATTAAATTCATTTCTTTAGTGTTTTGTAGTGTTATATTGAATAATTTTGCTGGTATTTTATAGAATATGGTACAGTTAAAGTGCTGAAGTGTAGTGAAGTGATAATAGTGGTTTACATGTATTTTCATATTTGGCTAAAGTTCCTAAAAACATCATTAATTTAGTTATCAGCGCCCGATTAATGGTAACGACTTGACTTACTGACAGACGATGACTATTAAGGCTACACAATATGAAGCAGTGATAAATAATATTCAAAAAATATTAAATAAGACCTGACTGTTTGGCCTTTGATCCCTTTGCCTGGCCGAACGGACGAACAGAACAAAAAAAATATTAATCAAATGGTCTGAATGATTCAATAGAAGGCATCCGTTATTACGGTCAATAACTGTCTATAGTATATCAAATACAAAGGCTTATGTATAAATTACTTACGTGTGTGTCAGTTTGTACGACATCAGAGCGCTTGTGATGCAAATGCACCTAAAGCTATTCACTGCAGTCAGGATTTGAATCTAGGCTGCATTCTATTGAGATTAACAATCTGTTGATATGCAAACCTTTGGCTCATACATTCTCTACAAGCTGATATACGCTTTTGACTGTGATGTTTTGTTTACTAATTTTAATGGCATTTAAGCTTTAAACAATCTGTTTAGTGATGGGAATAAGAATACAATTCACATTTTCTATCCTGTCCTTGGATATCTTAAAAAACGATTAAGGGAAATAATATGCATTTATGTAACAGAACTCCGTGTGGTGACGAATAAGAATACAATTCACCACCCTATAGTATAGTAGTGTCGTATAGTATTGTAGTATAGTGTAGTATAGTATAGCAGTATAGTAGACTTATTTCACTCCCATTGTGAAGGACTTCGTACTCAGCAATGAGACTTATATTAATTGTAAAGAAAGAGAAGAATATGAATATATTTCCTTAAAGTACATATTTGACTCTCAGAAAAATTTTAAAAAAAGTTCCATATGTGCTTTAGTAGTCATGTGCGTAACCTTGCTGTTATGTTTGCTTGAGTGTATTTTCTCATGAACTGTACGAATCTACCGTAGGTGTCGTACATACGGCTGTAATGACACGAAACTTTGTATATTTACGTAAACGAGAGCGTTAACTCCAAACAACCGATTCAAAGCACTCTTCATATTGAACTATAAAACACAAATATCTCCTATATTAGAAATACTGCAAATATTTTAAATATAAAACGCGTGTAGAATATTTTATCATCCTATTATAGAATCAATTTCTTGCCAATTAATAAGTACGTGTTAATAATATAATTCAGAATGTTATAATTTAGGTAGTTACTTGAATGATCTCCTCACGTGGTGGAGTCTGATCGACACGTATCGCTTAGTTACCATTCCATTCACTGGTGGATTGTGGCCTGTCTGTAATTATAGGTGATGAAATGATTATTTACAAATGATATGATTGCTATTTCTTAAGATAGAAAACCCAGGTTGTACTACTTACTGTAAATTCAGAAAAGGGAAAACAATTAGCACTCGATAGAAAAATTGATAACTATACATACCTACTACATAATTGTTAAATTTAAATTCTAAATTATAAACGGTGCAAGGGCATATATTGATTTTATTAATCATTCTCCTACTCTTATCCCAATTACTTGGGTTCGATTTCATAGTACATATTGTTAAAGTTATGGACAATAGTATTATGACCGGCCGCCTGCCAGACGACAACCCTCCTTGGGAATGTAATTGTTGACCAAACGCCATCAGATGGATTGACCCAGGTCGTTATAAGACTTTTAGTCGTCTTTGACGACATCCACGGCTTGGTAGCTATGAAAGAAGAGTACATATTGTATCGACCCCAAGCAATTGGGATAAGAGTAGGAGAATAATAATGATGTTAAACTTTTATACAAACTTATTTATAATCTGAAATAGAGGTTATACTTGCCAAACATTGAATCCATAGCAAAAATTTAATCCAACTGTTTACCATTTAAGTTACTGTACTAACTACTGTTGTAAGCATTTAATTATCTGATTACATTCACGAACAATGTGTAAATATGACAGATAATGTGTAAAATATCTCCTTTAAATATGAGATTTAGGTTAAATGGTAATTACCCCCCTGCCTTTAGTGATTACTTCAGTTTCGCCGATTTACAAATTAATTTTATAAAAAAAGAATTTCTTGACGAAAATAACAATTACTTCCGACTCAGGAATTCGAAGTTTATGAATTCACAGTTAGAAATCCGAAAATTAATACCAACAAACCAAGTTAGCGATATTTATTTATTTCAAGTATAAAATTCAGCAAATTATTTACGAGTATACTTGGTGTGTGGGATGGTCAGCGTTTTATATTGTTCTAAGGGCAGAATTCATCCGGGCCTCGTAATTTAACGTAATACGTGAGTCAGGACGTCCCTTTGATAACGGAATTTTTAATTGGCCCCTTGGGCCTTAATCCACCTATACTATAGGTGTTTTTTGTTTGCGGCCTAAATAAATTATGATAAAGTGAATATATTGGAAATACATTTAGAATATATTGGTTTTATATATATATATATATATATATATATATATATATATGTATATCTTTTATAAATTAGTTTTAGCTGCAGAAGTCGAGTGAGAGACAGTGTTACGTAGAAGTCTGACACTCTTCACGGCGTAATTTTTTTTTAGGTAATGTATTTGTACTATTAGATCTTGTAGGGTAGGCTATTGTAGTCGAGAAATCGGTAACGGTTGCCCATTTAGTTGGCAGTGGGGAGCACAACTGGTTATGTAGCCAAACATTGATTACCTATTTTTGAGACGAAGGAATTAGTAGTTTACAGAACGGACACAGTTTTTTTTATAGACTCTGCTCTTAGGAAGTAATCCTTGTATTGCGGGGGATTTTACGAATATGCAATTAACACAGACAAATTACACACAGACTCAAAATAACACTTTTTACTTCGCACAAAGTATTGTCCTGCGTGGGAATCGAACCCATAGCACTGGCGCGGAAGGTCGGTATCTTAACCACTACGCCATCTGTGTAGTCATCACAAATTATACTCAAACTCGAAAAGAATATTTGTAGGTATGCGTATTGCTCTGTGAGAAATTCGAATCAATTACACTGGATATAGGAGGATGGAGTAAACCATTATATCATCCGCGCAGTCGATCAATTTAAGCATCTATATTAATGTTAACCGTATTTAATTGTTAAAATAACTATTTATAGTAATAACAGATAGTTTAGCAATCTCAATAGCTAGCTAATAATTTTAATCACTTATCCAATTTCAAGCGTGATTTGTTTGAAGATCTAAATTAATAGAAATTAATAGTTAAATGACAACCAATAAATAACTTTTATTTATTTGAATTGGTTTATTTGAATTAGGGTTTTATGAAGTATGAGGTTTATACATAATAAATTAATTTCAATTTAAGTCGCCTTTCTCTTGCGTAGATGTTGCTTGCATATTACATCCCTTAGTCATATTTTACTACACCCTCGGGTAATATATGACAGTGAATTGTACTCTGATGACCCTTTCTTAAACTGTTGTGTACACCTCCGTTGGAGAATAAAGAGTTGGAATACTTGGCTACCACATGGAAAGGATGTATTGAAATTGATACAAAAATAGAAATATCCTTAAAGCGTTTCACCCATCTATATTTTTTTACGGATATAAAGTTAATATTTTGGCTTGAGATTTAGCTTTAACTAAAGGCAGAGCTCATTAAGTACCATTAGCGGCCATTATCCGTTAGTTCCCCAAGTCATTAACGATCTTAAAGTTCTCAACTACTTTGCAAGTTCAGTAGCAGATTGTGAAATACTTTTTCCTATAAATTGTTTGTTGTAAAGCAATAGTTTTACATCTTTGTTTATTTTATAAGAAATATTGCTTACTACCTTCTTTCTATACGCGGCTTCGCCCGCAAATAAAGTAACTTCTATGTGAAATATTATTAAATCACGACGCCGAAAACATAGTGCGATATAAATTAACGCCATCTAGTGAGTCGGCATCAGAACTAAAGTCATAATAATTCTGCCAAATTAAAACCCAGTAAGTGAAATTCAAATTGTACTATTACCTCACGGAAACGTATTACGGGGTTTATAATGAATAATATAATATAATGCGTTACGTTTTATTATATTCAGTGAGCTTTATTGACGATGTTCAGAAGCGAGTATTACCTACTCGTAAACAAGTTGGTGATTTTTAAATATTGAAATATGAGTTTCCGCTGGCTCTCTTCAATTTAAAATCTGTCGACACTTAAACCTCGTCATCCTAGTAAGGTAATATTGATTATCCACTATTTTATGGAGAATTTTAATTGCCAAGATCGTTATCTCCATTTAATGTTTTATTAGAGAAATGTTTTTATGTTTGATAAAAATTTATATGTCATCATCAATCAAACTTGCTCCGTCCACTGTTGGTCTACGTTAAGTCGGTATATTAACCTCTGCGCCATCTGTGCAATATCTGTATGTATAGTAACACCCCGCTTAACGCGTAGGATACGTTCCATCAAAGTAGAGCGTAATGCGAAACAGCTCTAATCGAGGCTATCTTAACATATAAATAATGGGGTTAGGGGAAGATAGATAAAAAATTGGTTAGGTATTAAATTTAATATGTTTTTTAATAAAAATAAAACCAATCATTTTTTATAAACAATATAAACAAATGTACTTATGAAAACAAATAAAATTCTAATTCAGTCAGACCATTCAGTCTATTTTGTGTTGCCAATTTTCTGCCTTTTTCTTAAGAAGGCATCTAATGTAGGTTCCGTTTTGTTAGAAGTTGTTTTAGTATAACTATAGTATTATATAAATTTATACTTATGTACAATAATGTCAACATTCCTGTGTGATAGCGGCTACGAATACTACCATCCCTTACTTTGCTCGTGGATGTCGTAAAAGACGACTAAGAGCTTTATAACGGCCTGGGCCAACTCCATCTGATGCTGTATGGTTCAACAATTACATTCCCAAGGGGGATTGACGTCTGGCAGGCTGCCCGTCACAAAACTATTGCCAATAACCTTTGCAATATGTAGGAAGAGGGGTACATATTGCGTCGACCCCAAGTAATTGGGACAAGTGCAGGAAAATGATGATGTACAAAAATGTCAACAAATGTTTCAAATGATAAAAATGCGGCCGTACAGCACCGCACCAAGCAAGAAACACAACAACACTGTTTTGGATAAATTATGTGCATATTTGGAAACCTGGCACTGCGCACAATTTTGAGGAAACCCCGGGTTGAAATTAAAGAGGTCTAAACCAAAACAGCGCTAAACGAAACAGCGTTAAGCGGGGTCTTACTGTAAACTAGTTTTAGATGTTAATGATCATAAAATAAAAAAATATTTTACCTCAACGCTGAATATTGTCATTTCTTTTCAAAACACTGAAGCTTCAAGTATCATATTTTGGAATATACATTCAAGTAATACAATATATTTATTATCTTGCACTCCTCTGTTGGAACATTTGAGTGCGAGTTATGACCGCGATATGTCTCGTTAAACTTTATCACTAGTCTGGCTGTTAGATAATAGTTCTTTTTTATGTTCGTATTTGTTTTGTTTTTCTTTAAATTGGCTATATAGATGGCGCTTATAGTCTATATACAAATCTTTAGCCGAATATAACCGCCACTAAGCAAATACTCTTTGTATTGCGAGGGACTTTACAAACATATTATAATATATATAACGGATATAAATTGCACCCAGACTCAGGACAATATCTTGAGTGAAAATATTGTCCTGCGTGGGAATCAAACCCATGTCGCTGGAACGGT
The DNA here is from genome assembly GCA_905163515.2 of Lymantria monacha. NCBI lineage: Eukaryota > Metazoa > Arthropoda > Insecta > Lepidoptera > Erebidae > Lymantria > Lymantria monacha. The sequence continues at coordinate 1,726,332 of LR991107.1, read as the reverse complement.
AGACCGATCTTAATCACTACGCTATCTGTGTGGTCGATATCGACACGTGATGATCATTCTTCATCGTCTTATCTATAGGTCGTGGTAAGACTCGAAGCCTCCACCACAATTTGAATGAAATTCACCCACTATGTTCAGCTCACCACGCTGTTCAGATTGATATAAAATTTTATATCGAGTTTTCCTTCTCTTGTATCGATATTATCTCCATATTATATCCCTTAGTCAACTTTTACGACATCCACGGGCAAGAAAAGGAGCCGTGAACTTCTAACTTTGTCACCCCACAGAAAGCTACATCTTATAATCATAGAATATTAATAGAAAAAGAAAATGATTCAGTAAGAAAAAGAAATATATTCAGTTATTATTAAAAATTAAATTTATTGTAATTTTTATATTATGAAAATTTATTAGCTTATACTTGAAGAATTTGATAAGTTGGAGGGCGGCCATACTGAAAAAAATCCGGTATGAAAACTCAAAAGGCAATGAAGTCGTTTCAGCAATGACCTTTAAATAGACCGCTGTATTTACTATTCAATGTACCTTTTTTTTAATACCACCACCCTGTACTAAAGAAATAATCCTTGTAGGTATTGCAGGGTACTTCAAACATAACAAATTACATCAAGACTTAGCACAATAATTTGTGTTTTTTTTCGATCGCACAAAGTATTGTCATGCATAGGAATCAAACTCACGACACTGGCACGATAGGTCGGTATCTCAACCAATTACTCTCCGTGTGGTGACAGAATAACACAATTCACCACCCCAAATCTTGCTCGTGGATTTCGTAAAAGACGACTAAGGGATATATGCATACGCCATCTATGCAAGAAAAGGAAAATTTGAAATAAAACCACACAGCAACACCCATCCGACCAGACCATTAAATAAATTTCAGTCCTATTGTGAAGGAGGCTTGACCCCAGCAGTGCTAGGTTTATGAGTTAAAACCACTATAAAAAGAACTGCGACCTATGTACAAAAAACTCCTTACGTTCTTCAAATAGGAAAGTTATGAGTTTCCATCCATTCATTAGCGTATTGGCGTACACTTAGACATAAACCTCGTCAAATGAGATGATGGCATAATTGACACGTTGGTCAACGGTTTGATTCTACAACTTGAAATTATAAATATCCTAGCCGTTAATATAAACTTTGAATTATATTAGTAATAACCCCTTTCTATTAAAAAATGATTTAGAATTTCTTTTTTAAATAATTGATTTAATTTCGCGTAGAGAAAATAATTACCTAATTCTAATAGTTAATTATTCTAGTAACTATTTTAATACTTATTTTATGAACTCGTTAAAGTTATAAACTTTTTGTTTTTATTGTAATAAAAGTTACAAAATTTTATAGAAGTAAAACAATTTTAGGTTTTTTATTAAAAAAAGAAACGCCTGATAGAATTATCACAACAAACGGCTCAATGTAAATACGCAATGGAAAATTACCGTAGGCGTTTTCACTCCGATAAGTTTGTTTAACATTTAGATTATTCTTCTAAAAGACAACACTCTGCACTAAGAAATAAGTCCTTCCTATTGTTTGGAGGGTTTTTCCAAATATACCGTTAACGTACACATAATATAACATAGAGAGAGAGAATAGTAAATCATACAACAAATCGTCCAGTACGAGATCGAAGCTCACTCTATGTTAATTGAAATATGTCACTGTACATGAATTCTAGTTATTAATACATTAGTTATGATTAAAAGTTAGATAATAGTGTTCAGTAAATCGTTTGATGATAGGGTCAGTAGTTCAATATTAAGGCCAATTTTTTTTACTAGTGTAACATCCTCATCATTCTCCTGCTCTTATCCCAATTGTGGTCAACGCAACCGCAATAGTTTAACGAGCGGCCGCCTGCCTGACCTCAACCCTCCTTAGGAATGTAAGTGTTAACCAAACTGCATCAGGTGCAGTTGGCCTGGCTCGATATGGAGCTCTTAGTTACCTTACCTTACCGACATCCACAACCTTCCTCGCCTTCAACATTCATACTTAAAACTTTCCTTGCAATATTACTTTTATCCCGTCTCATCACATGTCCATACCAGGTCAAACTGATGGATAAGTTAAGGTTCACTCCTTAACTTATCCATCACCGGCGCTACTTTCAAACCTTCTCTTATACGCTCATTCCTTATCTTATCCATTCTCGTCACGCCGTACATCCATCTCAACATTCGCATCTCCGCTACATGCAATCGTCTCTCATCCGTCGCTTTTGTAGCCCAACATACTGATCCATACAATACAGCAGGTCTTATTAGGGTTTTGTAATTTTTTACATTTAACTTAAGGGGTAATCTGGCAATACATATTGTACCCGTCGTAATCCATGAGCAAAGTAAGGATTGGTAGTATTCGTAGCCACTACCATATGTATGCAATGTTGTTATACTTATGTTAAAATTATTCATACATCGTTACACACATAGGTACACACTCTGAGACACTTTTATACTAGTCATGTTTTTAATAATTTCTTTAAAATGTACCAGGTGTTGGCAGAATATCAGCGCTATTTTATAAAATAAAATAGCCAAAGCTGAGCCAATAGCCTTTTTTGTTTCTAGTTAATGTCATTTTATATATTCAGAAGTTGTTTTCTTTAAATAATATAATAATAATAATAATACTCCTTTATTTAAGTAACAGAGACTCATTATTGTTAGTAATACTTAATCTAAAGTGTTAGTAAATATTCATAATTAAAAATAGTAAATACAAATAATAATAAAAAACAAAGACATCAAGAAAAAATAAAAAAAAAAAAAAAATAAAAAAATACATGCAAATAAAAATAATTTCTGCTAATACAAATCACTGCTATCTCACTCCGTGAGAGACTGCACAGCAGTGATTTATATATATGCAGTCCAGCCGACTAGCAACCATGTCCAGGATACTATTTGAGCTGGCCCGCACCCTACGCACCAAGGATGTACACCTTTTGCGCATTGTGGCGTAAAAACAATCTACACGCGCCTCGGCGAACATCCCCGAAGCGCTGCAGAAGCGGGGCAGCCCCAACAACACCCTGAACGCGTTATTATATTGGATACGGAGGGCATTGTAAGATTTTTGAGTATATCTAGCCCACAGACTGCATGTGTAAAATGATGTACAATAGGCTCTAAACAGTGTAATTTTCACCTGTTTTGTACATCGTGCAAACCTGCGAGCTATCATGTTCGCTCTCACTGACAGTGCCCTCCGTTCCCTTTCCAAGTCATCATTGTCCTTGAGATCAGGAGTCAATATATGCCCTAAATATTTAAATTTGAAAACTCTTTTCAAATTATCACCTTGAAGGCGTATTGGTGGTATATTTTGAGGGCTTTTACACCCGGTCTCAAAAACCATGAGCTCGCTCTTTTTCGTATTATATTGCAAACCGTGACTCATAGCATAGTTTTCACAAATCGTTATGAGTTGTCGCAGTCCACACGGTGACGCACTCAGTAGCGCCATGTCATCGGCGTAGGTGATGTTATTAACACACACTCCGTCAATGTGACACCCAACCCTGGTGCTACTGAGTTTGCTAATTAACTCATTAATATACAGATTGAAAAGAGTAGGTGAGGTTAATCCCCCCTGCCTCACCCCACATTCCAACCTGTACGACTGCGAAAGAGTTCCTGCCCATCTCACATTGTTGACCTGACCGCCATACCAGTATTTTAGTAAATTAATAATCGCAACAGGTACCTGAGCTTGTTTCAACTTCAACCATAAGATGTCGTAGGAAACCAGGTCGAAGGCTCTGGAGAGATCGAGAAAGCAGCAATACACATGTGTCTTACGCCTGGTATAGTAGTTGACAGCATGCTTAAGACACAGTATAGCACTCTCTGTTGATAATCCTGGCCGGAAACCGAATTGATTATCACATAGATGTATGTGTTTATTTAACTGCGTATTAAGCATGCTATCAAATACCTTCACTATAATTGTAGCTAACGATATTGGCCTATAGTTCGATTTATCTGCTAAATCGCCAGATTTGTTTTTCACTATAGGCACTACCACCGTTCGCAACATATCCGTAGGTATATAGCTATGAGACACACACAACGAATACAACAATTTCAGTACCCTAGGCAAATGAGGTCCTGCATATCGAAGATGCTCGACGCTGAGGCCATCATGGCCCGGAGATTTGCCCCTGGTCATAGAATTTATTGTATGGGCAATCTCTTTAGAATTAAATTTTACCTCCGGCATCATGCCATCCTCATCATCGAGCACCATACGAGATGGTCCCAACGGTGACTTTACATAGAAATGGTCCTTGAAGAGGTTAGCAATCTCTTTAGGCTCCGATACGCCGCCGACGCTCGCGGGCAGCCCAGACTTATATTGTAATTTATTGGTGTTTTTCCAGAATCCACGAAAATCTTTTTTTAAATGGCATGACGCAAGCATATCCATTTTGATCTGAGACTCGTGATCCTGACACCACTTTAGACGCGATTTAAAAATTTTACGACTTTCGTACATTTCCATATAAATTTCTCCATGAGAGGGTCTACCATACCAATTCCATATCTGAAATTTCTGTCTAGCCTGACCATGAGCCTCCGCGACGTGTTTATTCCAACCCGGAATGGTCCTCTTTTGAACCCTTATTCCATTTCTGCAACCTACCCTGGCCGCCTCTGTTAAAGCGTTTACAATATGTTCATATAACTTGTCTATGCTACTTCTGTGACTATCAACTCTACACATTTTACCACAACAGCTGTTAAGCTCTTGTGGGAAACTAATGTATTGCAACTTCTCATGACATTTTTTTTGATACAGTGATATATCTTTATGGCATCTTTCTCCCCAAATAACACAATTTTTACTAATACTAAAGTCATACAATTTCGGTGTTATCACATTAAGCTTACATTCTATAACAAGAGGAAAGTGGTCAGACCACATTACGTCATATAAAACATAAATATTATTTACAGTTTTAATAGCAGCTTGGGTTATTACACAGTGATCGAGCCAACGCTTAGAACCGTGAGATTCACTTAAAAAGGTGTATGTATCTGAAGAATCTAGTTTTTCTGTATCAATACACGACCATTTTTGGTCCACGCAGAAGTCTACAAGTTCACTAAAAAACGGTTGTTTAGGATGGGCGTTGTTTAGTTTTGTTTATTTTCATTAGTTTTTAACAAGAACAAAATAAATGTTTTTCTTTCTTCCTTCTTCTTTACCACACACACTTGTATAACAATCTGATATATTAATTGTGGTAGGACCACGCTGTAGACAGTTCTCTGTCTACAGCCGCGGGCCGGCCCGTCCGGGGTAGTACCACACTGAGCAGAAGAACGACGTCTGAGTAACAGCAATGTGCTATTGCGCTTCGTTCGGTGAGCGAGAGAGCTGGAAGCCCAACTGGGTGGGTTCGGGGTTTGTATTGGTAGGCAGTGGCCTAGCTATACCATTGGCAAAGGACCATGGGCGGCACTGACACTTACCATCAGGTGTGCTGTCTGCTCGTTTGTAACCATAAGCAATAAAAAAAAATGTGAACCTATTATTAACAGACACAAATTACACCTAAATACAGAATAATTATGAATGTTGATCGCACAAAGAATTATCCTATGTGGACTTTAAATCCTGATACTCAAGTTCGATATTGGTCCACAAGGTATAGGATACAATCAAATCTTTTTAAAACAGTTTAAACGGTTACTCATCCATTTAAACAGCAAGATTACTGGACATCCTTGTTCATAGTTTACATTGTGCTACATTTCCTTTTCGCATGTATCGTAAAATACCACTAACGGACGTAGACAAATGACATCTCTGAGAGTAAAAGAGATCACGAAATAAAACTATATTTTTCTGAGTAATGTGATATTTGTAGGTCAATGTCTCACATGAATCTGAATCATTCATAAACTGAATAAAGGGAAGTAGAGGTATCTCTTATCGAGCTAGATATTATGAATACATTTAAAGCTGATCAAGGTTTGATGGTGTTATTACGACGGTGCCGTGAACTTGTGTGAATAATGCCCGTCCATTTCTATGGGTCGATAACCGTTGACGCAGTACAGTCCATTGGGCCGGTAGTTAAGCAACGTAGCCAAGAATGGCAGCCCCATTTTGAGATTTATTATCTTATATATTTCAGTGATGAGTAAATTTTGTTAAAAGCTTTTCTTGCAATGTATTAATTGCGTGTCAAAATATAATATATTGTTATAATGATATATATTCAGCGTGGTGACGGAGTAAGAATACAATTCACCACCCTCTGTCTTATCCGTGGGTGATCGTAAGAAACGACTAAGGGATATAAAACGCATATAACATCTATGCGAGAGAAGGAAACCTCAAAACAAAAGCCTATACCAACACGTCTGACCAGCGTGGTAGTAGGTCAATTTCCCTCCCGTTGTGGAGGACGCTCGAGCCCAACAGTGGGCCGTGTGTGGGCTGAGATGATGATGATGAGATAATGTTTTCAGTTAATACTCAAATTAAGCCGGCGCTTCCAAATAGCTTGTCTGCTGTTTAAATGCTCTTTTTCATTTCCTTAATCGCTTGCTGCCGAATAATTTGCAGCTAATTCAAGTTTATTCAGCTGACGTAAATCAAAGGTTCAGCTTACCGTTGTCAAAGCTTCCTATTAGGTTCCTTAAATCTAAAAGTATCTCATTGAATACTAAACAAAAGAGACTTCTTGAGAAATATGACTTTTTGAATTCTCCAAAATGTATTGGCCTGATTTTTACTTCAGTAGAGGGGTGTAATGAAAGGTTAATATAAAATTACTGTTTGATTATCGATAATCTTCAAAACGTGTGGTGACGAAGTAAGAATACAATTCACCACCCCCTATCTTACCCGTGGATGTTCGTAAGAGACGACCAAAGGATATAAAACAAATATAACATATATGCAAGAGAAGAAAATTTCGGAATAAAACCCAATGCCAACACATCTGACTAGCGTGGTATAGTAGGTCAATTTCCCTCCTATTATGGAGGTGGCTCGAGTCTAACAGTGGAACATTTATGCGCTGAGATGATGATGAATATTCAAAACTAAGTTTCTATTAATTCAATATTCTGTTAAATATTTTGTTTAGTTTAATTGAAGTATTTGCTTTCCGTAATTGTGCCAAACTGCGTGATCTTTATGCCACAAGCGTAACACCTTTTGACCCGGTGCCCCAAAGTCTCTAGAGAAATGGTCCGCCTGCGGACATGCACTTTCCATAGCGGGAAAATAGCCCATTTGTCTTAACCAATCGTTTTACGTCATTTATCATAACAGAAAAAAAATGGATTCGTTTTCTCGGACTGGCGGTTCTATACTATTAGTTACAATTGACATGTTTACGGCAATAGTGAATAAAAACATGGAAAATATTTTCTTATGAAAATGAATATTGGCAATATGAAACGAGTACAAGTTTTTTTTGTCTGTCTGGTCGCTTATACACGCTGATCTCCTTCTGAAGTTTACTGAACGATTTTGTTCGCGGTTTCTACATCATCATTCTCCTAGTCTTATCCCAATTACCTTGGGTCGATACAATATGATCTCTTCTTTCATAGTACATATTGTAAAAGTTATTGGCAATAGTTTTATGAGTTGGCCCAGGTCGTTATAAGGCTCTAAGTCGTCTTTTACAACATCAACGAGCAAAGTAATGGTAGGTAGTATTCGTAGCCGCTACCACATAGCTGTTCGCGATTTCTATATATATATACGAAGTGTAACAGATAATAGAGCAGCTGGCAGAAGGGTGGTAGGTAATGATGGTAGGAACCCATAACAAAAATTTGAAGGGAAGCTGCTCCATTCTCTGTTACACGCGGTACATTAAAGCTTGCAGCAATATTTATACTTGACTTTATATTTATAATTGAAATCTGATGTCAGGTTTCTGTTTACGCGAAGTATTACACATTTGAAATAAAACTCTTTTTACGGATTCTATGGCGTTTCTATTTGATTTTTAATTGACCGACATTTCGAACACTACAGCTCGATTTACACAATACAAACGCGATACAATCCGTGAAAATAGTTTTATTTTCAATCTGATGCCTGACAAAGGTTACAGTTGTCACAAGGGTGTAATAAAACAGAATTTCACTCGGATTATTTATATTGGGATTAGCTAGTATATGAATTCAATAATATTTATTGATACTGTTTAACTAAATATAATAAATATGAGAAACAGTTGAGAAAGGATCATCAAATATTAATCCAACAATGTTAGAATACACATATCTATATTGACAATTACGTATATATATAATATATATATATATATATACACTCTTATATCAATATTTGGTAATACAAAGGATACCGGGGATGAACCCTTGAGATTACATAACTAGGGTTGCCAATGTTAGTATATATTAAAAGAAAAATTAATGTAATCTATTTTTTTTTGGCAACACTACTACGAGATATGTCTGTTTTCAGAACACTAGAAAAATATTGGCGATATATATTTATTTCATGATTTATATGTATTTTTTCACGACAATGAATGTATATACTCCATGTTAGTTTTTCCATTTGAATTTTCTTGACCGTCTGATTAATTCCAACGGTCGACTTATCATCGTACAGTTGAAAATCTAAATAACAAATTTTCATGATGATGAGAGGTGAAATCCTCTCATCATCATGACAATGGTTTTCTGAGGGGAGAGATGTTGTGAAATAACTCACTTTTGAAGCTAAGTATGTAGAAATTGGTGTGGTCTTGGTTTAAATTAAAAACGAAATCAAAATATTCAGGTACGACATTTTCCACAACGCGCATAATTGAAATACGTCCTGACTTTTACAAAGAATTTATCAATTTGGAAATAATATTCATAAAACTGGTGTTTAAGCTCCTGTTTAGATATATTTTAAGGATTTTTAAAAACATTTCTATCGACCCTGCTTTGTCATAAAGTCATCATCATTCATCATTAACCTGCTCGTATCTCAATTGTTTGGGATTGACGCAATATGTGCAAGTGTATGTACTATGGACGATCGAAGCAATATGTAGTATGAAAGAGGAGTTCCATCATACATATTACGGTACCAACTTCAAAGCCTTGAGTCTAGACGCAGCGTCCTAATGGTTATGATGCTCCATGGTCTATGTAATAATAAGTTTGATTGTACTGATTTAACTAACAAGCTATGTTACATTGTACCCAGAACAGCGATGAGACGAGAGACGCGTGTGCCTCGGTTGTTTCACACAGCTAGGTTTAGAACTCATGCCGGTGCACGTGCGCCTCTGCATCGCCTCGTTGAAACGTATAACACGCACTATATCAACTTGGACATATTCTCGCTATCGCATGAAAGATTCAAAATAATGGCTGTTTTAGCTATATAGTAGTAGTATGCACTATAGATTTTAATATGTATTATCTTGCAGACATTGGTGTGGGTTACATGTTTACTTAGTTTTAAGAATAGATATAGGTATTGTTAATAAATGTGTAACTGTTTTTTGTCCCAATAAACTAAAATAAAATAAAAAATAATATTGCAAAAGTTATTGGCAATAGTTTTACCGGCCGCCTGTTTGACGTCAATACTCCATGGGAATGCAATTGTTGACCAAACGGCATTAGGTGGGGTTGGCCCTAGTCGATATAAAGCTCCTAGACGTCTTTTATGACATCCAAGAACAGATTAAGAGTTGATTCGTAGCCGCTACCACAGAATATTGACTTGTCATAAAGTAAATAAGGCAATTTTATATTAAACATAGTGCTGACTTTGATTCCACAAATGGCGTAATTCTTAAGATACCTTCCGTACTTTGTGCGATCCACAACCAGTTGTTCTGAGTCTGGGTGTAATTAGTCGACGTTATAAAGTCATGTATTGCACAAGAATTATTTCATTAGCTCAGAGTGGCGTCTTTAAAAAAGCAGTCATGAGGACTGCCTAAAGAAGTGAAAACTTAAACCTATGAAAATAATGAATATTTTAAATTATAATAGAATAAGTACGTATTTCAGCTAATTTCACGACGCTCACACTGTTTACTTCGCTGCATAGCAAGAGCGCGTGGTATACGCGCATGTGCTTGGGATCTACCGACTCACTCTCTTTCTCTTTCCTATTTTCTACCTTTGTGTATCTTTCTTTCTCTCTCCCTCTTGTGTTGGCATATTGGACGCTACTCATTGCTAACGCTCGCGCTGGCCTGTAACAGGTATACTACGCTCATGCGTTCGAGTGCCATTGCGTTAAACGTTTAACGCAACCTTGTTGGAAGTCGCATTAGAAGTTACACATACATACATACATATCATCACGCCATATCCCTTGCAGGGTAGGCAGAGAGAACAGAGTGCCAGAGAACTCTATCTCTGCATACTTCACTCGCTTCCTCAACATTCATAATTCTCTTCATACACGCTCGCCGGTTTCGGAGACTCTTGACTCCACCTTCCTTCAGTACATGACCGATCTGGTCTAGGTAGGTTAGTCTCGGTCTCCCTCGGTACCTACATCCTTCCACTTTCGCATTGTATATCTTCTTAACCAGACGTTCGTTCGGCATTCTTTCCACATGTCCGAACCATCGGAGCATTCCCTTTCGCATCTTTACACCAATACTCTCTTTCATACCTACTCGCTCTCTTACGTCGTCGTTACGAATGCGGTCGGTCAGCCTAACTCCACAGATTTTCCGAAGAGATCGCATTTCGACCGCATTAATTTTACTTTCATACTCTTTTCTGCATACCCAACTCTCGCTTCCACACAGTAATGTTGGGACAAGCACTGCGTTATATGTTGCTACACGTGCCTTCTGTCTGAGGTGGTGGCTGCCGAGAAGTTGCCCCAACGCTCCGTTCACTCTATTTCCCGCATTCACTCTTCGCTCTATATCAGTGGTGTACCGTCCATCTCGGCTAAATCCACATCCAAGATATACAAATTCATCCACTTGCTCTAGTACATCATTACCTATTGTTACTCTTACATCTGTTCTGGCTTCATCTCTTTCAAAGACCATTATTTTGGTTTTGCTCACATTCACGCGTAGACCCCTTTTCTTACAATCTTCTGTCATTGTGTCGACTAGGGTCTGCAGGTCAGTCGCTGACTGTGCCAGCAAGACTGCATCATCTGCATAAAGCAGAGCAGAGACCACTGAGTCACCCATCTGGATTCCCACATTCATATCGTTCAACCTTTGGAGACATTTATCCAGATATATGATAAACAGCCTGGCTGATAGAACGCAGCCCTGCTTAACGCCGATATTGACATCAAACCAAGGCGACATTCCATCATCCAGCCGCACACAGGCTCTACAGCCCATGTAACTGGATTGCACAGCCTGCAGCAGTTTACCGTTAATACCATACTCCGGTAAAATGTCCCAAAGTTCCTTTCGTACAACCGTGTCAAATGCTCTCTCCAGATCCACAAAACTGCAGAAAACCCTCTGACCTAGGGCCAGATGCTTCTCCACAATGTTGCGCAGAGAGAACACTTGATCCATGCATCCCCTTCCACTCCTGAAACCTCCTTGTGTCTCACACAGTAAACCATCGGACACCATCCTCATTCTCCTTTCAATAATTTTACCATACACTTGCCAAAACTGGTCAAGCTTATGGCTCTGTAATTTGCGCAGTCATAACGTGAACCCTTGTTTTTAAACAAAGGCACGATGACTGCGCTATTCCAGTCCCCGAGACCCATTCCCGAGCCCCAACATAAATTGAGGAGCAACAGGAACGCCTCCCGGACACAGGAGCCACCAAGCTTGATCATCTCGGCAGACACCATATCAATGCCCGCTGCCTTACCATTTCTCAAACTTCTTATCGCCCATTCAACTTCATCCATACTGATGACATCGGAGGACGCCGTCGCCGAATGTTGATCTACTAGACCACATGCGACACCGGCGCCAACCGTAGCATCCGCATACATATCGCCAAAATATTCACTCCATCGGCTTAACACGTCTTGTGTTTGTGTAAGAATGTCTCCACCTTTAGACCTTATTTTATTCATTCTGAAGGCTGACCAACCACCCCGAGACTTCTTCACCTCCCTCCAAAAGAGTTTGGTGTTACCCTTGAAGTTTTTAGTCAGCCTATCTTCTGCACTCATACTTGCTCTATCACGTTTCTCTTTCACTAAGGCCTTGGTGTCATTCTTATATTGTCGATATATTTCTTTCTTCTGTTCAGTCATACTATCATTCAGATTCAAAGAAGAGACATAGTCCAGCCACGCTTTCTTCTTTTGCTCTACGGAAGCTGCCACTTCCGCATCCCACCATGCATCACCATTTGTGTTTCTATGCTTCTTTGAACTTCCACATACTTCTTTCGCTGTGTCTACCATACTCTCTTTCAATACTCTCCAGCATTCTTCAATGTCCGATTGCGGCTGGCTTGCCATCGTCAGCCGTTCTCGGCCACCCTCTGCATACTTTTCTCTTACACACTCTTCTTGCATTCTCATTCTCGCATTAGAAGTTCTACTTCAAAAACATAATATAACGTCAATTTAATACTCAAAAATATATAAATAAAACTCAAAAACTAAAAAGGATGTAAAGAGAAATGTAAGTTTGTACTTGTTTGAAGCTTATAAGAAATTCATCTTTACATATGCTGGTTCCACGAAAACTAAAAAGTAAACAATTGTGTTACGTCAATATATTTATATTTGCGCCCGAATGTTGAACTAAACTGTGACGGATTGGGACGAACAAACAGTTAAATCAATCGCAAAATATTTGTATTGGAATATATTGGAAGTATTGGAAGTTTTGGTCAAAAGTTGATAGATCTGGTTTAAGTTTCTTTGAAGGATGATATATTATATTCTTTCAATTTTTATTAAATAGCATAAACTGGAAATAGATAATCTTAGCGAAATTGGGCAGAATGTAATGAAATTTATTTGTCTTTTTCTATTGCAGGTATATTAAAATCTACTTGAAGATGCAAAAACTTCTACATTTTGTGTAAGTAAAGAAAAAAAGAGAAATGATCTCTGGATTGTTTTTATTCATCGTAAAAGAATTTATCTGATTAATTAATCGTAAATTATTGTAAAACCGATTGGATTTTAAGATACGAAAATCAATATTCAGCTTAATTTTTTAATTCAAATTCATTCATTATGTATGCAGGGGCATTTCCGTATTGTCCTGCAGGGGCATTTCCGTATTGTCAATTTTTACATTTTTACCTTAAAATACTCCAATAAACTACCACTGGAAAGGAATGCGGCCATCACTGAGAATATTACTAATATACTAGACTATACCAACCTGTCTAACCAGCGTGGCCTATTAAAGTATTTTTTCTTCTATTGTGGAGGAGGTTCGAGCTCAGCAATGGAACGTTTATGAGCTGAAATAATGATTATAATGATTGTCTATTATTTCCTTTTTTTTTTATTACCTTCTCTTATATCATCTCAGCTCATATATGTCTCACTGTTGGACTCAAGCCTCCTCCATAATGAAAGGAAAATTGACTTATACCACGCTGGTCGGACGTGTTAGTGTTTTCTTTTTTTGCTACTATGGTTTTTCTTTTATTGCTTTTGGTGGTAAACGAGCAAGCAGCACACTTGATGGTAAATGTTACTGACACCCATGGACCTTTAGGGCCGTTGCCTACCAATACAAATCCCAAACCCACCCAGTTAGGCTGCCGGCTCTCTCGCTCACCGAACAAAGCGCAATAAATAGTACATTGCCATTACTCATGTCGAACGACGTCGATCTTCTGCGAGAGTGTGGTACTAACCCGAATGGACCGGCCTGCGGATGTAGACCGAGTACTGTCAACAGTGTGGTCCGCAGCAGCCGATCACAACTACTAGTACAGCTATCATTGTTGTGAATAGGATTTGCCAGAGGGAGGAGGATTGAGGTCGATCACTTAATCAGGTACGCAGTCCAGTTTACAAAAGGTATTATCGTGTGAATTAAAATATTATTTCTTTATATACAAACATCTATTAACTTTTAACAGGTCACTATAAGATATCGATCGTTATCGTGACCTTGCCAACTTACCCATGCTTCGAGCTATTTAGAACAAGGACAGTGAAAACTTGCAACTTGAATGTTCTGATGTGAAATGAAATGCGACAGGATTTTGACATTTTTTGTGGCACGCTAATTTTGAAGTTTCTTTCTTATCATCTCAGCTCATACATGTCCCACAGCTCACTGCTGGGCTCGAGCCTCCTTCCTCCTCCCTCCGAGAAAAATTGACTTACTAAACCACGCCGGTCAGATATATTGGTTTAGGGTTTCGTTTCGAGTTTCTTTTCTCTTGCATAAATGTTATACCGATCTCGCCGGGCTGGCCATGGATGTCAGTACCAATGGCTCAGCCAATGGCGAATGGGAATACGGTGGGTTATAGGACCACGCGTCGCCCCGGACGGAACAGACGGCGTGTGTCCAGACCGTAACCTACCAAAAAAAAAAAGATGCTATATGCATTTTATATCTCTTAGTCGTCTCTTACGATCACCCACCGGTAAGATAAGAGGGTGATGAATTGTATTCTTACTCCGTCACCATAGCGACGTTCAGATTTTGGAAGTACTATTATGTAGTCGTATCTACTTATACTACAAAATTAAGAGATTTCTAATTTTGACCTTCATTTATAGCGGAGACTCAAAAATCTTGAAACATGTGGATAAACATGTTTCAAGATTATTATTGAGAAAATTATAATGTTTGTTCATGCAGAAGATGCTAGCTAGCATACAGTACTATTCTTTTATTTTAGCGTCATCATCACATGTGGTCGTAACGTATGCCTTACAGGCGCTGTAACGAGTTGTTCGCGTGACGCAAGTTGTAAATCTAAGTGCGTGCCAACACGCGGACCTTTGCTTTTTATATTGTTAATGGATTTTAGCTTTAAGGGTGGTACAGCCGTTCCTCTTCCCACTCCTAACCTCATAAGCACATTTGCCGTTTGTAATAGGAAAGATACAATTGCTAACGTTGGTATTGCCTGCATCAATATTATAGTTAAATTTTTAAAACATGTTTATTTTTACTTTTTAAGGTCGTAGCTTACTTATACGCCCATACTCCTATTCCGCTTCCACACAACACAGTCCTAAACGAATATGACTACTGTCCACGCACCGGCAGATAGCTACCAGCTGTCTACGCGCTTACAACTGTCAGGCAACTAGCTGTCTTCGCGCTTACAACTAAAAGTCGTTCAGACCTCGCGACAAACTGTTATTTTTCAGTCTCCATTGAAATAACTCGTATTTTTTACGAAAAAAATTCAATAACTTTCGTATAGATCAGCACATATTTGACTACATATCATAGTTTATTCGGAATGATTCAGATAAGTAAATTACAGCATAGCAACCATATACCAGCTAGCAATTTGCTTCAGTCGAGCAGCCTACGAAAATGTATGGGTTGCCTGCTCAAAGCCCGTAACAAACATGCGCTAAGCGAGATTCCACTATCGGATGATACGAAAGCGCTAAACGATACCGCAAGCTGTCTGCTAATTTGTATTGTAAAGTCTACACAGGACGCCTTAAAACTCATATTGCAATAAACATTATTTTGCCGCGTAGGAGCGGTGTTGTATTAGTCGGTTACGACCTTTAGCGTTCATGATCGCGGGAGGACGCTGAAAACTGTTCGAAAATCCGAGGAATCGGTTTTGGTGGACAAGTTCAAAGGCGATGAGACGGTAGTTCGAAAAGTTATGAAACCGCAAGCAGCCCTTTCATCGCTCGGGACGGTTCATGAAGGCTTGTCTAGATCAAAACTTGCCACTGAAACATCAAATATTTCATTAACTAATAATATTATGTTAAATGCTATTATAAATTAATTCAATGGTTAAATTAAATCAAATATCCATTAACTACTCGAACGATTTCTCTATCCACGAATCTTTCAAACAGAGATTCACAAAGTTAGGAGGAGGCCGCTGAAGAGATGTAGTTATCTGTTTCCAAGATTCTTTTTTTCGATTTGGTAAAACTTTTGGGGAGCGAATCGCTGAAACTGTTGGCAACTTCGCGAATTTTAAACTCGGAGTTGGAAACTCATCGAGTAATTCTCTTGCTGTTATTTATTATCAGGGTTGGCAGTAATCAAATATAATTTATTTTTCGTTTTGTTTAACCTATACATTTTTATTGTGAATTTAAAAATAGATTACCACATGTGGAATTTGAACTAATCATATGTTGGAAATTCGTTCCAATTCCTATTTGATTTGTGTTTTTGTATTTCAATTGCTTTTTCTTCTTATCAGCTTCTATACGATCTACTACTAAATGAGATTCCTACAGATAAGAAAAGTTAGTCCATCACGTTGGCTAAACGGGTGGACATAAGGTTTCGTTTCAAATCATCGTATTCTTACGCTGTCACCACGCGTAGAGAGTAGGTACTTAAAAATAATTAAAAGCTAGTTTAGGAATAGTTTTAGAGGGATATGTAGTATTGAAGAAGTTGGTAACACCTCATAAAATTTACTGCCGAGGTTGCTACATTGCGGCGACTTTTTTTTTGAAGCGCAAGGGAATAGCTTCCACGCTGTTAGGTATGCGTAAAAAAGTGGCTTGCCCACTGCAGCATCTGCGAACATTCTGAAAGCTATTGCTGATATACTGTATTATTCTAAAACTCTATATAGAGTTTATCATAAGGTTATATCATCTCATCCCAGCTCAAAAGTCCCACTGAAGGGTTCGAGCATTCTCTACAATAGAGGGGAAAATTAACCTACTATATACCACGGTGATGGGGTTGAGATGTTATATTTTTTTTTATTGCTTATGTTGGCAAACGAACAAGCAGCACACCTGATGGTAAGTGTCACTGCTGCCCATGCACCTTTGCTATAGCTCGGCTGCTGTCTACCATTACAAACTCCAAACCCACCCTGTTGGTCTTCCGGCTCTCTCGCTCACCGAACGAAGCACAACAGCACATTACCATTACTCAGACGACGATCTTCTGCGAGTGTGGTACTATCCCGGACGGACCGGCCCGCGACTGTAGACCAAGAACTATCAACAGCGTGGTCCTACCACTAATAAATTGAGAGTTTCTCTTCTCTTGTATAGATATTATCTGCATATTATATCCCTTAGTCCTCTTTTATGACATCCGCGGTCAAGATAGGGTGAAATTGTATTCTTACGCTGTCATCATCCTACTAATATTTTTAATGTGAAAGTTTGTTAAGATGTTTGCAACTCAATTGTGCGTAAACAGTTAAACAGATTTGGTTAAAAATGTGTACAGAGATAAACCATCTCCTGGATTAAACATATAGGATAGCTTATATCCCGATGATTTGCTCCCTTGGAATAATTCAGTGATATTTTTTTATATTGTGAGTTCTTACGCGAATGAAGCTGCAATTAGATATTAGTATGTAAAAAATGTAATAAAAATCAAAATGAGTACAAGAAAGTCTTTAAGTAGGTGTTTTTGTATATGAGTATATGTCTATTATAACTTTTCCAGGCACATTACGGTGAGTTTCTATAAAAAAAATAATCATAGTATTAAAATAGACTAGACTAAGCCTTTCTTGTATCATACAAGAAAGTCTTTAAGTAATTTTATTTGTGTCATCCCTACATTAGTTGTGTGTGAAATAGTAATCGTTAATAAACATTTAGTTTTATTATTTATTACTTAAGATAATGAAACGCTAAAGCTTTATTCCTGATATTTTCATATTAAACCATTAATTAAGTCCCTCCTAACAGATTAATTGGAGCGTTATTGAAAACAATTTTGAGACAAATATTGTATCTCACAGACTTCGGAGTTAGTTTACAGTTCATACTATATAGCCTATATAATTAATATAAATATATACATTTGTAACTTGTGCCGTGTGGTAGCGGCTTCGAATACTACCAACCCTTACTTTGCTTGTGGATGTCGTAAAGGACGACTGAGAGCCTTGTAACGACCTGGGCCAACTACATCTGATGCCGTTTGGTCAACAATTACAT
Source organism: Lymantria monacha (assembly GCA_905163515.2). Taxonomy (NCBI): domain Eukaryota; kingdom Metazoa; phylum Arthropoda; class Insecta; order Lepidoptera; family Erebidae; genus Lymantria; species Lymantria monacha. The sequence goes on along the minus strand of LR991107.1, from coordinate 1,708,257 downwards.
TCCCAAGGAGGGTTGACGTCTGGCAGGCGACCGGTCATAAAACTATTGCCAATAACTTTTACAATATGTACTATGAAAGAAGAGATAATTGTATCGACCCCAAGTAATTGGGATAAGAGTAGGAGAATGATGATATACATTTATAGCCTATAGCAGAGGATTGAAGAATAATCGCTGTTATGGATATAAGATAATTTTATTCAAGAAAAGTTCTATTCCCGAGGAAGAGAAAAATATTTGACAAAATATACATTGACGTGAGCTTAATTAATAGATTATGTATCTAATTACTCGTCCCTTAGCTACCCTTTACAACACCCATAAAAAAGGAAGGGTTGATCACACATTTTATTCTTAATTCCCTAATTTTTATACTACGTAGCGACAACAGCGCTGCCTATCAGCTCGAACACTTAATGTATTCCGGGTGACCCCTTAAGAAAATAATAAAAAAATCGTTCTAGCCCTTAGAAAGGAAAACAAAAAACGAATACTCAGAATTTTCAAAGACAATTTTAATAATACACTAGCGATCCGTTCTAGTTTCAATATACTTTTTTTTTTCACTTATGTGTAAATTTTATTAATACACAATGGAAATAATTCTACCTCAAATTAAGTACCTGCGTACTTTTTAAGTACTGTGATCATTTAGGTCATATTGTATTAGAAATATATTCTACAGTTGTATAGTGATGACGTCATGAAATGGAGTATAATGATAAAATTCACCATTCAGTTAGACTTGTAGAGTAGTCGAATGGATAAGCGATACGTGTTTTATTACAAGTGGCGCGGGTTCGATCCCCACTTTAGCATGAAGCATAGATAGTCGACTATTTCATAGTCAACTCATCTGCAACACCATGCAATATAAATATGGTATTAAATTTACTCAATTATTTATTAAATTATTATAATTGGGTTGTGTACAGTTCCTACATTTTTGTATTAATTATTTAAATTCTAACAAATTATTTGTTTAATTTTTTTATGTTTCAATTTTTGCATTGCTCTTTTTGTATTTTTTGGTAATTGTTATGATATATTTTTTATAATAAACTTTCAGATAACCTGTAACTTCTGATTATTGAAATGACTTCGACTGTACAGATGGCGTAACGGTCTTAAGTAAAGATCCGTGGCGCGTGGCATGCGTTCTATTATTACATGGAAGAATTGTGTCTGCGAGCGACCCAAATGGTTGTTCCTGGTCTGGTTATAATTTGTGTCCGTTATTGTATTTTTTTTTTATAAAGCTCCGCAGATATATAGCTTTGCTGGGCTGGCCACGGGTGTCGAGGAAGCGGTACTAGTGGCTGGCCCAATGGCGATGCGGAGGGAATACGTTGGGTTATGAGGCCACACGCCGCCCTCCCGTCGCTCCGGACGAAGAGTACCACGGGTCTACACCAAAGCCTACTAAAAAAAAAATATTTAGTGCGTTGGTAGTTTTAAGTATGAAATAAAAAAAAAGTTTTTTAATTTCAATTCAACCATGTAATTTTTTTTTCTAAAATATAATATTATTAATAATAAATAAAATAAGGTTAAAGATTCTTCTGATTATAATCAATATATTGATAATTTTACAAAAGTATATTAGGATAATTGTATCTTAAAAAAATATGGCGTTCTTCATACAGCTTATTGTATTAAATATGCTGTCAGCTACATGGAAGTAGAAAGTCGTGTTCAATTCCTCGTTGAATATTTAATCTGTGTAAAACAGTTGCCGTGTTGCCGCCAACAGATGGCGTTGACACAGAAACAATTAATTTATATTTATAATTCAGCTTTATGCGAAGCGAGGTCACATTAATTTATAATCGAAGCCTACAAAAAAAATATTTTAACTAATAATTAGGCTTATTTTAGGCTTTGTTCCCTAAACGTACGTCACTTGCAAATATAATATTTCATTTTAAGGTGCGTTAGCAAATTAAACTTTAACATTGCTGACATTTTATTGAATGGAATTGCTACCAACGTCGCTACTACATATTTAATTAACCTGAGCACTTAATTTCGAAATAAAATCGTTCGCTTAATTAATATTTAATTGAAATAACTAGACTTGAAGTAGTTAGAACCTATGTATGTTGTGGGCGTCACTGTATTTTTGGCAAATTGTTTCACCGTACTTATATTTAAAAAAAACCAAAACTTCTAGTCTAACTTAAAAAAAAAAACGTCTAGTCTTTCACCCTTTGAAAGATTGATTGAAAAATGATGATTATTTATCATTAAATTAAATATATACTATGTGCATAATGGTCAACGACCTTACCTGAAGAGCATGGGTGACTGTATATTGTGACATACATAAATAATTCTTCAGAGTTCGAGTGTTATTTGTGTACGGTAATCGTAGATTTGTAAAGTCCTCCGCGACACAATAATTTATCCCGCAGTACAGAGAGCTAACTTAAAAAAAAGAATTTTATTTTTATCTTATAAAAATAATAGATACATCCTTTTAAGTTTATATTAATTGAGTATTGTTGGAATATATTTCCTTCTCGTTTTCAAAGGCGCATTTCAAAAAATTATACATTCGCCATTTTTGTATTGGTTTTGGAAAGGTCGAATCTTTTGTACTGGGCAACATTGTTGCTGCGTGAGGTATAACCGGGTGTGTGTGTATTAGGGTTACCTATATATGTATATCAGAATTAATATTTAGACCGTCAAAAATTGGCATTTACTAATTCCACTTGTAGTTAAGAGTCGGGTTCGAGAATACAAAGAGTGGTTGCTTGTATTTGCCAGCAATAAGAAAATGGCAACCTACCCAAATGGATTGTGGGTTTGTCCCTCATAGAATGGGGAGGTATGTGACCCAATATGGACTTCAATACACATGTATTTTAGGATTTAGTTATCAAAGTATTTTTGTGAAAATTATCAATTCCATTTGCCTTTTTAGTTTTTTTTAGACAACATTATTATTTAAATTTAAAATTAAATTATTTATTGTGTTTAAAAGTCGTAAAATACTTGTGTATTGTATTTTTTTTTTATTTTTCCTTAATTTAATTAAATAAAACAGCAACGATCGGATCGGATCGAACGGATCTGACCACTACTGAGAAGATTCTGGAAGAAACACAGCGGTTTTGTCTATTATTATTTCTTTTTACTGACTTTTAAATAAAATTCTATGTGTTTATTTTTGATTTTATTTTGAAACCATATATGCCCACCACTGTAACTCATGTAAATCAGGATGCACAATGGTCACCGTAAATGACAGAGGTTGATGGTTGTATTTAGTGAGTGTTAACTTAAGTTTGATGCCCTTCTAACGAGGACATGATGTAATTCTTAAATATAATATATATAAAAGACTATGACTGGGCCAGATTGCACCAGCGGCGATCACGAGCTAAGTACTAGAACAGCCATCGCATATAGAATTAAAGATAAAAATCGCGATAAAAAAATCACTAGCATTTATTACGGTATATATAATTTTGTTATATTTTTTAAACGGATTTGTTAAATACCGAGCTACTAAATTCATCATCTCAGCTATATATGTCCCACTGTTGGACTCGAGCCTCCTACACAATGAGAGGGAAATTGAACTACCCGCTGTTCAGGCGTGTTGCTATAGGGTTGCATAGATGTTAAATGCGTTTTACATACCGTAGTCATCTCTTACGGGTAAGATATTCCTGTGATTCGAAGATTTCCGTGTGGTGACGGAGTAAGAATTCAATTTACTAGGGGGTAGTATCGTACTCGTGGTTGATCGTAAGAGACGACTAAGGGATATAAAACACATATAACATCTATGCGAGAGAAGGAAAACTTGAAACGAAACCCTATACCAACACGTCTGACCAGTGTAGGTCAATTTCCCTCCGATTATGGAGGAGGCTTGAGCCCAATAGTGGGATATATATGAGATGATGAAGATATAGCGGGCAGTGAATGGTATTATTAGGTACTCCGTAACGGAAAAGCTACTAAATTATTAAAAAAATAAATATCTAGGTCGAGTGACATCCTTAAGCGTTCGCGTTGCCCGGGGTATGCTTGATTGTGTCGTATTATGTCCGACTGCGCCACGGGTCACGGAAACGTTAACGGTTTATATTGACAAAAGGCTTTTGTGATATCCACGAGTGCTGTTTGTATACCGAGCCTCAATAATTTGAGTGCTTCTTGTACACATATCTTTGATATATTTTTTCCACAGTAGCTCAGAGTGATTATTTTCCTTCCTGACTCTCTCCGTAGTATTCTTCTTCGAAGCAATTGTCTGTGGTGTTCATCGTGTTCCGGTTCATGACGGCTAGTAGCGATGGGTCGGCATAAATCATTGTAGCGTGATCATGCTAGGACCGCACAAACCGTATGCTGTGCTGTGACCTCATTGCAATCACAATACCGATAGCAACCATACTCCACTCCACCATTTCATGCGTTTCCTAAAATACCTAATCCTAACTTTAATGAGACCTGCTGTATTGTATGGATCAGCATGTTGGGCGACAAAAGCGACGGATGAGAAACGATTACATGTAGCGGAGATGCGAATGTTGAGATAGATGCACGGCATGACGAGAATGAATAAGATAAGGAATGAGCGTATAAGAGAATGTTCAAACATTCTCTTATACGCTCTTATGGCAGTAGCGCCAGTCACGGATAAGTGAAGGAGTGAATGTTTGAGCTGGTATGGACATGTGATGAGACGGGATGAAAGTAATATTGCGAGGAAGGTTTTTAGTATGAATGTTGAACGCTCTAGGGGTAAAGGGAGACGAAAGAAAAGATGGATGGACTGCGTGAAGCATGATATGTATAAACAGGGAGTGAGTACAGAGATGACGTCTGATAGGGCTGTATGGAAAAAGAGGACATATTGCGTCGACCCCAAGTAGTTGGGACAAGAGCAAGAGAATGGTGATGTATTCTTTAACGATGTTTTCTTTCAGTATTAAAGGCAGTTATAATTATAATACATAACTCTGAAAAGTCAAATGTATGAGTCGTGAGATTCGAACTAAAAACACTCGCATATTATATCCTAATAAAAGCATTTCGCATTTATTTTTCCTCACAGATAAATAAATGAAAGATGGTTTCTATTGGGAGTCGTATGTGGTATTAATAAAGCATAAAGTAATCTAAACACACCCTCTGTGGTCAGATAATCTAGGACGGTGGTTTCATTAGCTAAGTGAGTGGTTAAACTTGCCACGTACTGCAAGCCTGTGCTTGTGTATGCGAGGCCAATACGCAATATTATTTTAGTATTATTGTACGTGTGTCGATGTTTTAATTAACTTTTTTATTTTAAAAAGGCTGAGAAATTTAGGTTGAAATTTGATAAATAGGTATGAAAACTTGTTTACGAGCGAAAAATTGTTTTCATAGGTGGGACTCGAACTTACACCTATCGGAATTCCGTTCCAATCGTCCTTTTTTCGGTATGCTATTGTGTAAACATACGTCGTCCTCCTTGTCCGGGGCGTCGGAAGGGCGACCAGTGGCCCCATAACCTTGCGTATTCTCTCCCCATAGCTATAAGACCGGCCGCTGGTATCGCTTCCTTGACATCCGTGACTAGCCCGGCGCATTACCCTTTCGGTTTCAATCCCCCTACCACTTAAACAAGTGTGAGCTGTCGTATGACACTCAAATTGTAGTTCGTATTAGTTTATCGTCTTTATGAGAAGATCTGTGCCATCTATCGGACAACGATAACACTGTTAATAAAAGAGTCATGGATGATTCTGAAAGAATAAATAAATTTGTAAACCGTCTCGATGGTCTTGTGTAAACTATATGAAGGTTACATTCGGTTCATCCGTGAGGCTAATATTTGTACATATTCAACAGACCAAACTGTTTGTGTTGCCAATAACTACTTTATAACTTACTAGCTTCCGTCCGCGACTTCGTCCGCGTGGAATGGTTACTTTGGGCTAACGTTAACTTCAACTCGCGAATTCGTTTACGTAAAAGGTGGAAATATTTTTAAATAATACATACGTTAAAGCTGTTTTAGGTACCTACATGACCCTTTTATTAGTAAGAGTAGAACATTAAACCTTAAGTAAAAGTATTGGCTCTTATCTATACTTTCTATAGATATACCATATACAATGTATGTATATTATACATACATACATATATACATACATACACTTACGCCTATTTACGATTACACATACTTTTAATGTGTATGAGATCGCTGTGTTGTAGCGGCTACGAATACTACCAATCCTCACTTTGCTTGTGGATGTCGTAAAAGACGACTAAGAGCCTTATAACGACTTGGGCCAACTCCATCTGATGCCGTTGGTCAACAATTACATTCCCAATGAGGGTTGACGTCTGGCAGGCGGCCGGTCATAAAACTATTGCCAATAACTTTTATAATATGAACTATGAATGAAGAGTACTTATTGTATCGACCCCAAGTAATTGGGATAAGAGTAGGAGAAAGATGATGATGATGACCTCTCGTGAACAAATCTCCAATTTGGTCCAGAAAAGTATGACGTGGTCTTCCCCTTGTATTCGTCCCATTCACGATTGCTTTATACGTTTGCTTCGTCAACCTCTGCCCACTCATTATTTCTTCCACTTCGTGTCCAACCCACCTCAGCATACCAGCGCTCTTTTATAACATTATACCTAATTTTGTCTTTCAGACTTACATCACACACGTTACGAAGAGCTGTCAGCTCTACAGCATTTAGTCTATTTTCATGTCTTCTCCGCCAAATCTAACTTTCACTGCCATACATGAGGGCAGGCACTAATACTTCCTATACCTATTTAGGATGTGTAAAGCCGACAGAAGGTCATGAGAAGAAAACAAAACTAAAAATGTAGTGTGTGCAGAAGTACTTTGAAATAACATTAGTTTGAGTTTTTTTTAATATAAGATTATAAGACCCAGTATTTTTATCGTAAATGCGCGCCCAGTACTTGAACATTATTTTGCTACGATGTTATTTTTAAACTGCGATATTTCCTAAGATATTCATTGAAATCATATAATGTAAAGAGCAATTTTGTTTTAAATTAAATACTTGTGATGAATAACTCATTTATTTGGATAAGGATTAATATTATGTTTGTAAAAACACCTTCGAAAATATCACATTATTTTAAAACAAATTTGATTAGCATAAAAAAGGTTATAGTGAGCCAATCTTAAAAGATAGACATATGGTGTCGCGGACTTTTATTTAGAACTTTGAAAGGGGAACAATTATATAGTACATAATTTTTGCGCAACTTTAACCGTTTACGCAGCGGAAGCTCTCAAAAGGAAACAAAAACCCGATTTTTACACATTCATCATTGTTGCTCTGCTCCTATTGGTCGCAGTGTAATGTTGTATAGCTTTAAGCCTTCCTCTATAAATGGACTATCCAACAAAAAAAGAATTTTCAAATCGGACCAGTAATTCCTGAGATTAGCGCGTTTAAACAAACAAACAAACAAACTCTTCCGCTTTATAATATTAGTATAGATGAAACTTGATCGAATTCTGTTGACATTCAAAGAAAACTTTCTTTATTTTTGATGTAAAGTTGCGGTCATAATGTAGACCTATGTCTTTATTTCGGCTACAAATACTACCAACCCTTACTTTGCTGGTGGATGTCGTAAAAGATAACTAAAAGCCTTATATTGACCTGGGCAAACTCCATCTGATGCCGTTTGGTCCAACAATTACATTCCCAAGGAGGGTTGACGTCTAGCAGGCGGCTGGTCATAAAACTGTTGCCAATAACTTCTACAATATGCACTATGAAAGAAGAGTGTACTTTTCTTTCTTTATTGTATCGACCCCAAGTAATTGGGATAAGAGTAGGAGAATGATAATGATGATGTCTTTATTTCTATAAGATAAACCTAATGCATAAAATGACATTCAAATGTGAAGATATATTTTGATGAATCAAAAGAAAAAAATAATATACTTTTGCTGTTTTAGCATTTGACAAACTATAAATGGCTATTGCTACAACCAATAATCACATTTGTGATATGAAACACGATTATCACACGCGGGAGTTGAAGCGACAACTATTGAAAATTCGTTCCAACCGATGTATAAATTTATGTAATGTGATCAATAGCGTGTAGTAACCAAAATGTTTGGTCGCATTCTCGTTTTCCTGGAAGGCTTTTTAACGATGTGTAAATATTTTCGAAAGATGGCGCGCGGTACAATTCCTATTTAAATAAGGATACAATTTATATTCATACCTATTACGCTATTGACGGAAATCGATGAACGCAACGTTTGGTTCTGTGTTCTTAAAATGTAAACACAATACAATCATATTAACATACCACTTTGCATTACTAAAATACTCTCACAAACTTTTTCATCGCCTTTGATTATCAAGTATTCTCTCCCTAATCCCGCAACAACAATACAGATATTTCCAATACATTGACACGACGCGCGACGGCATAACCTTCCAAGCTCCATTGCGCGCCCGTTCGCGCCAATTCACACAAAATGGCGCAAACATACGCGGCAAACAATACAAAATTGACACGAACACCGCCATCTAAACCTAAATAAGGTCATACAACCTTGCGATTCCTATCGTCGTTTCCTATCTAAGGACTAAAGTATGAAACAATGGGAGCTTTTGAGGGGAATGTGAAAGTGTTATGTCTTATATTATATATAAATCTATACTAATCTATACTAATATTATAAAGCGGAAGAGTTTGTTTGTTTGTTTGTTTGTTTAAACGCGCTAATCTCAGGAATTACTGGTCCGATTTGAAAAATTCTTTTTTTGTTGGATAGTCCATTTATAGAGGAAGGCTTTAGGCTATACAACATTACGCTGCGACCAATAGGAGCAGAGCAACAATGATGAATGTGTAAAAATCGGGTTTTTGTTTCCTTTTGAGAGCTTCCGCTGCGTAAACGGTTAAAGTTGCGCAAAAATTATGTACTATATAATTGTTCCCCTTTCAAAGTTCTAAATAAAAGTCCGCGACAGCATATGTCTATCTTTTAAGATTGGCTCACTATAACCTTTTTTATGCTAATCAAATTTGTTTTAAAATAATATGATATTTTCGAAGGTGTTTTTATAAACATAATATTAATCCTTATCCAAATAAATGAGTTATTCATCACAAGTATTTAATTGAAAACAAAATTGCTCTTTACATTATTTGATTTCAATGAATATCTTAGGAAATATCGCAGTTTAAAAATAACATCGCAGCAAAATAATGATCAAGTACTGGGCGCGCATTTACGATAAAAATACTGGGTCTTATAATCTTATATTAAAAAAAAACTCAAACTAATGTTATTACAAAGTACTTCTGCACACACTACATTTTTAGTTTTGTTTTCTTCTCATGACCTTCCGTCGGCTTTACACATCCTAAATAATAATAATAAGTATAGGAAGGATTAGTGCCTGCCCTCATGTATGGCAGTGAAAGTTAGATTTGGCGGAGAAGACATGAAAATAGAATAAATGCTGTAGAGCTGACAGCTCTTCGTAACGTGTGTCATGTAAGTCTGAAAGATAAAATTAGGTATAATGTTATAAAAGAGCGCTGGTATGCTGAGGTGGGTTGGACACAAAGTGGAAGAAATAATGAGTGGGCAGAGGTTGACGAAGCAAACATATAAAGCAATCGTGAATGGGACGAATACAAGGGGAAGACCACGTCATACTTTTCTGGATCAAATTGGAGATTTGTTCACGAGAGGTCATCATCATCATCATTCTCCTACTCTTATCCCAATTACTTGGGGTCGATACAATAAGTACTCTTCATTCATAGTACATATTATAAAAGTTAATGGCAATAGTTTTATTACCGGCCGCCTGCCAGACGTCAACCCTCATTGGGAATGTAATTGTTGACCAAACGGCATCAGATGGAGTTGGCCCAAGTCGTTATAAGACTCTTAGTCGTCTTTTACGACATCCACAAGCAAAGTGAGGATTGGTAGTATTCGTAGCCGCTACCACACAGCGATGTCATACACATTAAAAGTATGTGTAATCGTAAATAGGCGTAAGTGTATGTATGTATATATGTATGTATGTATAATATACATACATTGTATATGGTATATCTATAGAAAGTATAGATAAGACCCAATACTTTTACTTAAGGTTTAATGTTCTACTCTTACTAATAAAAGGGTCATGTACGTACCTAAAACAGCTTTAACGTATGTATTATTTAAAAATATTTCCACCTTTTACGTAAACGAATTCGCGAGTTGAAGTTAACATTAGCCCAAAGTAACCATTCCACGCGGACGAAGTCGCGGGCGGAAGCTAGTATTCTATAATTTGTTGTTTTATTGTGATTTTTGTACCAATGTTAAATAATTTTGATCATTGTAATGCAGGAAAAGTGCTAAAATACACTTATATTACCAAATAACACTATTAACGATATTGCTATGGCACTGTTGAAAGTGATTTCTTGATGGACAGTTACTTAAAATGAAGTGAGAATTGATAAAAAAAAATCCTGGAGTTAAGATTTTTGTTACTATGTCATAAAATTCTTAAAAAACTTTAAGCAATAAGGTCATTAAACATACGGGGAATTGTCATTATTTGTCAAATTGTTGTGTTTATGCGAATTTCGGGGTTCCCAAGATGTATAGCTTATGGGTTTTGTTTTTGTAAGCTCGAGAAGGTTTTGTTTAGAGTAACAGTTTGTATGAAACAAGGGAAAACAATAACATAACGTCTAAATTTATTTGTTCTTTTGCTATAATACGGCATTCAAACGAGTGCAAGTACCTAAATATAAACAGCTGTTGTGACCTCGGCATAATTAAAATCTATGCCCTTTAACATCCATCTAAACAGGCCATCTGGAAATGATATGTAAATAACATAAGCATTTACCAGATTATACTATATCAAATCTATTAACGCAGAGATTTCGTATATGATAAATAATATGAAAATTCGCGACCGATTGCCAACCCGCCTGACCAGCGTGGTATATAATATGTTTCTTTCACTCACTATCCCGCGGCTAAAGGTAATTGTTAATATTTCGTTTAGTTTCCTTCAGATACATTTGTGAATACTAATCATTAGTTCCCTCTTAGATCTATATCAATAAAATGAATTCTAAAAACTTAAAACAATTAATCTCATAGTAATATAATAAGTCTCCAAAGGTTGAACGATATGAATGTGAGAGTCCAGATGGGCGACTCAGTGGTCACTGCTCTGCTTTATACAGATGATGCAGTCCTGCTGGCACAGTCAGCGACTGACCTCTTAGATGATTGTGATAAATCGTCTTGGTACACTCTCCGAACATACTCTTTTAACACAGAACTAATGAGAGACTCCACTATATTTATATCAGATTATGAAGTACCGTAATAGCGAATTGGATATCCAAAATGATAATACAACTGAAACAGTAAACGAATGTCTATTACAATATAACTCACCACTATTTTAACCTTGGATGATCGTAAGAATAAGGCTATAGAACAAATATAACATCTATGCAGGAGAAATAAAACCTACACCAACACGTCTGATCAGTGGGGTTATAGTAGCTCAATTTCTTTCCCATTATGGAAGGGCTCGAGCCCAGCATTGCAATATAAGAAAGTCAATGTGCCTTTATTTCTAGAGGAACACTCAAAAAAATTAATACCAAAAAAAAAAGTCAATATAAAAAAACCGATACCATATTTATATTTAGTCAAGCACTAACGTATTGCGAATATCGAGATTCCAATTCTCTCAGGACCTCGAATATAGCTTTAAATAATTAATTATCTGTATACTCTATACATAGCAGATCAGATTATTAAAAGACATGGCAAATGTTTTATTAAAATATTTTGATACGAATTGGGTTTAGAGTAAGCTTTTTTTTATTGCTGATGATGGCAAACGAGCAGTTGGATCTCAGCAACCCCGAACCTATTGTCACTGCTCAGACGTTGATTTTCTACGAGAGTGTGGCTCTACCCCGTATGAGCCGGTCCACTGCTGTAGACAGAAAACTGTGTGGCCCTACCACTATTGAAATTTATAATTAAAAAATTACAGATCTAAATAATTTTTAACGTAGGTATAAGCTTCATAAGCGTAGAGTAACTGGATCCGGTAAGAAACTTGGTGGACGGCCCCAAATGTCAGCTAAATCGATTCTATTTCTGCCACCTCTAAATTTCTAGGAGGATTAGCGATAGCTCTCCTCCGGTGACATAAAACACCAAATGTCATCTTACGCTGGTCTACCAAGGGTGGCTGGTAGTGGCGGACTCCTCCCTCGTAAAAAGGCCTCTATCCAAAAGTGATATTCTTATGATTGAGATAGATGGATCAATTTCATTGCCACAAGTAGGTTACTTTTTGGTAAGGACCTGGCTGTGCCCTTGGTGTTGCTAAGGACCACGTGCAGTAGTATCACTTAACATCAGGTATGCTGCTTGCTTGTTGACCACCATAGGCAATAAAAAAAACACAAAGCGGTCACGAGGACTGCCGACAGAAGTGAAAACTTAAACCCATGGAAAAATAAAAACAAATATAAAATTATAAAAAGCGTGCCCCAGGGAGTAGGCATGGATGTGACTATACAATAAATACACACATATATATAAATATATTATATTATACACGTATTATATTATTACTTCCTCTCCTATGGTTTGCTCTCCCGTCTTACGAATTTTCGATCAGGTCACGTGTCCTGACGCGAGTTTAGCATTTTTTACCCATCCCAAAAAGCGCACAACGCCGCTAAAGACGTTTTCATTTCAAAAAAATACCTTCATATTACCAATGTTAGAACATTTTACTAATTAACTACGAACAAACACAACAAGTAGATACATTTCTAATTACAGTATTAAATTAGCCCGTTGATTAGTCAGTCTGTCACACGCACGCGGTTCGACCCTAAGATGTATTTCAATTACAGACAGACAGACGTATTTATGTTTACATACATAATATATGTGACGCGCTAGTAATTAGAATATAAGTACACTTAAACAAATTAATTATATTTGAGATTTTGATATGTTTCTAAACGGCATAATATTGTTGTATGGTAGCCGGTACGAATACTACCAACCGTTACTTTGCTCGTGGATGTCGTAAATAACGACTAAGAGTTTTATGACCTGAGCCAACTCCATCTGATGTCATCTGGTCAACAATTACGTTCCCAATAAACGACGTCAGGCCCATCATAACACTAATTCCAATAAAAGTGATAAAAAGACTACATATTGCGTCCAGCTGGGCTGGAGCCTCCTCCACACTAGGAGGGAAATTGACTACTACTACTACACCACGCTGGTCAGACGTGTTCATTTCGAGTTCTCCTTCTGTTGCATAGATGTTATGTGTATATTTTATCCCTTAGTCGTCTCTGACAATCACTCACGGGTAAGATAGGGTATGGTGAATTGTATTCTTACTCCGTAACTACACGGAATAGATACACATATAAGATAAATTAAAAACTACATCTATTTGTAAAAAAAAAACAATCTAAAAATTATTTTCATATTGAGCAGTTTGGGAGTATTTTAATTTAAATAATTAGATAGAGACAGCAATACAAATGAGATGACGTCATCTGCGTGGGATCTTTAAATAAAATATGAACCCTCTAATAACTTCCAAGCTTGTATTTTTGTTTAATTATGTATATATTTTAATTATAATTGCATTTTTCTTTTAAATTTACATGCATTATAAAAAGTATAATTTGATATTTTTATAGTATGTACAGACATATGAGACATACCGTTTGGAGTAATATTTCTTATGCTGTAGTGCCACACCTTTATTGCCAAAGGGCACGCCCTTGGGCGTATAATTTTCCTACGTATTTTTCATTTCGTAAACTAGAAGTCTAAGTAAAGACGTAAATTAATGTTTTTTTAAACTCATTATTAAACACTAATAAAACTTACACACACTGTCGGCTGCGCAAGATGGCGCAGTGGTTAAGATACCGCCCAACTGTACCAGTGCCATGGGTTGGATTCCTATGCAGAATAGTACGATACACAAATTCTCTGGTTTGTAAATTGTGTTCGAAGTCACACACACAGCAATTATTTTATTAGGAACATTGTTGAAAAAAAAATTGTACTTTATTAAATGATTTTCTTGCTCTTTTTGACTTCAATCAATTATTGTTAACAGCACTTCACTAGTATAAACGAATTGCCATAAGGTTTTATTGCCAGCTTCTTCTTCTTTTTTTGTATTGGCAGCCGGCTGATATGAAGTCATTTTCCCAGTGTCGAGTTATATTTTTCTTCATCAATTATTAAGTTTCTTTATATTGATCATTGTCCGGCAGTAAGTCAAATTGTCGCTTCAACAGTATGGCCACACTGTCAATGATTCTTGAAATTTTGGTGCAAAATGAAAACATCTATAAAGAACTTTTATATCCTATTTACTATACCCCAGCAGTTTCTTCGCATCACATTAAATAAAATACCATTAAAATTATTGAAAAAAAAACACATGCTGAATATAATACAAGACAGACATAAAGTTCTCAGATTCCCGCCCAAAACACCCATTTCCAGCTTATCTTCCCTTACGGTGACAGAAATTACTTAGTATTTACTTGAGTATAAAGAAGTAATACTTTTTTTATCATCAAATACCAAACAGGAACTCTATGAAATAAAAAAAAATGCGCAATACCAATTCCTTAAGACCAAAAAGGATTAATACAGCTAAAATACCCTTCCATACAATGCGTAGAACGAATCGATGTTGAAAGTCACTCGCTTAGAATATACCGTTATCCATCTGGCTATTATCGGGTGTTATGGCTTTGTTTTACCATACAACAATGGTTTGAACAGGATGGCTTTGGGCTTTACTAGATATATATATATGCGTTGATTGAGAGTTTAACTTATTTCCTAACCATTATGGTTATTATTAGGTTCTGTGGTCATCCTTTAAGTACAGGAGTCATAATTAAATGGTAATTTTTCCAATGATAAAAAGTTGTGCGTGATTTTATAAATAAATAAACGTTATTTGCAAAAAAAAATTTATCAAAATGGAGACTTGAACGCAGGTCCATTACAGCCGTATTACCAATCAGACTAGCGTGAGTCTGTACATTTAACCAAATTGTGATTCGTATTATTCTCTTTAAGGGAGACATTTGATGGCACCTATCTAATTAATAAGATAGTTGGAACAGGTTTTTAATAGATGTGATTTCAAGTCTAACGCGTGGTAAACATTTTTCTTTCACAAATACGTAACCTGGCGTGTCAAATCTCAGATATTTTATCATCATGCTCATATGCGTTATTCATAATAAATGAATTTGAATAACAACCACGAGCAAGATGGCGGATTATATTTTTACTCAGTCACCATAGGCCACCAAAGAAATCGGATATTTAAAACAAATAAATACATCTTCACGATATTTAATGGTCATAAATAAATGTTATGATGACGAGGTTGTTGTAAGATGTCTGTTGTAAGAGCGTACGTACCTACCTACCCATAGCTCTCGGAATATCGATGAGGCACAAGAGTCTACTTGTTATCCCTAACTTCACGATAATATATTCAGTATTGAACCGTTCAAGTACTAACAATTAATTCAACAAATGTAACTAGTATAATTTATTTCTAAATGAATATTAAATTTTAAAAATTACTAGCTTCTGCCCGCGGCTTCGCCCGCGTAAAAGGTAACTTTCCTAAAGATTTTCACCCCCTATTTTTATTTTACCCCTTAAATACAATTTAAAAAAATTATATATCATATTTATTTATATCTAATCAATAGCCTAAAAATAAGTTTCAAGCTTCTGGCTTTAAAAATGACGATACATTCTTACACCCTTTCATCTCCTTTACAACTCTTTTTTTGCATTAAAAAATAGCCTATGTCCTTTACCAGGCTCTAGACTATCTGTGTACCAAATTTAATTTAGATCGGTTCAGTAGTTTTGGCGTGAAAGAGCGACAGACAGACAGAGTTACTTTCGCATTTATAATATTAGTAAGGATGAATATTAAATTTTATAAATTATTTTTTTTTAAAACTTGTACTTGTAATAAGGAAATAATCCTGGTATTACGAGGAACTTTACAAACATATAATTAACGCAGACAAACTACACTCAGACTCAGAATAATACTTTGTGCATCGTATAAATTATTGCCCTGCGTAGGTATCGAACCCACAGCATTGGCACGGAAGGTTGGTATCTTAACCACTACGCCATCTGTGCTGTCAAAAAGTCTAAGTCAATACTAGGAATAGGACTAATGCGAATACTATCAACTATTCGTGTCGTAATAGATAACTATAAACTTCTTTACACTACATAGGCCAACTTCATCTGATGCCGTCTGGTCAACAATTATATTCCCAAGTGGTTGACATCAGTCAGGCGGTCAGTCATAAAACTATTGCTAAAACTTTTTCAACATGTACGCAAGAGTACATATTGCGTCGACCACTAAGTAATTGAGATAAGAGCAGGAGAATGCACCTAATATTATATAGATACTTAAAATGTTCCGTTGACAGACAAAAAAATTATATCCATTTTTTTTTTCATTTAAAGACATCACTTTCGCTTCGCTAAGGCACTTACCCTTATATTGCGAGGACTCTACAAACATACAATTAACTATCACAAATAATATTCAAACTCAAAATAACATATTGTGGATTACCACAGTTTAATTCTGTGTGGGAATTGAACCCGGAACACACTTTTGACACAGTATATTTTGATATAATGTTGCAAGAATTAAATACTCTTGTCCCATTCACATATGGACTCTGCCCACTGACCCAGATCCATATCTCTCAGTTGGGGTCACAACCCAAAACGGGCAACGCCTAGGGACGCGACTAACTAGTATCGAGTTAATTACACCAGCTGCCAATGTTTGTTTCTAAATAATTAATGAGAATAATAAATGTACCAATTATCTATAATTACTTTCGGACACAGGTTGGAAAGTAAAGGGGTTGAAATACGGAATAAATGTGTTTGGATAATACGCCATCACACGGAACACGCACGAAATTTAACTTTAATACGTAAACCGGTGTCGGAAAAGTTAATGAGTGAACTCGTGACGTGATGAGACGGGATAAAAGTAATGTTTGGAGAAAAAAAATATGTATAAATGTCGAAGGTTTTAGGGACGAAGAAAGATTAAAGATGGATGGATTACGTGAAGCATGATATGAATAGAAAAGTAGTAAACGCTGAGGTGACATCTGATGGGGTTGCATGGAAAAGTCAACCCCAAGTAATTGTGTTAAGAGAAGGTTAATGATGACGTAATCTGTTTAGTGGTGATGGGTAAAAATAAAATACATCATCACTCGTTAATTAGTTGGTGGTGTTGTAGAAATTGACTAAGGGGGCAACAGTTTAGTAAGTAGCACTCTTTTGGGTAACTCTAAAAACTAACGCGATCGCAAAACCGCCTGCCAAGTCTGAAGATTATGGCAGGTATTTCCTTTTTTGGGAGATGCCCGACAATGGGCGCTGATGTGCTGACGGACGATTGGGTGGAAGGATGATACAACGTATTATACTGTTCCGTGTGGTGGAGTAAGAATACAATTCACCACCCCCAGTCTGAACCGTGGATTGGCATCCAAAATAAAAGGGTGGATGCCATAAAAGGCGATTAAGAGATATAATATGTATTCAATATCTACGCAAAAGGAGGATAACTCTAAATATAATCCTATACCAACACACCTGACCAGCGCGCTGGTGCAGCGTGGTAGTTCAATTTACCTCCTGTGTTAAAGAAGCTCTAACTCAGCAGTGGGACTTGTATGAGTTAAAACCTTTTTGGCAGACTATAGGTACTAGTCTGAAAGTACGGTCTGCGGCCTCATAACCCTTCATGTGCCGTTCCCATCGCTATTCCTTGACATCCGTGGGGCCAAGATGATACTTACTACATTTATTTAACAAGTAATTCGAAGTAAATACTATAAAGAGTTACAATGCATTGGATGGAATAAAATAAATTGACCTCACAAAATTATTAGTAAATGAATAAAAGAAAAACGTGTCGTGTACTACGTATCACACACACGTAATGGACGCACGTCATTGGTTGAAATATTGTTCATATGCAGTTAGCGCGACCACAAGGGGTGAACATTCATTTTATTTATATAATATAATAAAATTATTGTCGCATTTTAGCTATATTTATAAAGAAACGAATTTGAACACAAAACTGTCAACTGTATTATTGCTAATGGATACGTAATATATTACAAGGAAAATCCATCGGTGTTATAAAAGCGTACCTAATGACTAAGTTATTACGACAACCTTGTGCAGTGTTACTGGATATATTAGGCTAACAAAATAAGTGACTATGATATTTTAGGATAATAAAATGTACGCTTAATTTTCTTCCTACACTTTTATTCTGTAAATGACTAACTAAAAATGCGTGTAAAAATATTATATTCTTTATTGCTTTATATATATCAATGGAAAATTTATCTACATAGTACGCTTGACATATAGTGCGAAATTTTTTTTTGCGGTGGATTACGGTGCTCTCACACCCCGCTAATCCGTCCGGGGCAACGGAAGAAGCGGCGCGCGACCCCGTAGACTCGCCCTACAACATACCTATCGACGCCGTGCCAGTGGGTCACCGGAACCTGGTCTTTGACTTCGGTGGCCCACCCGGCGGACATCCTCTCGAGTCGACGCCCCGGCAACTTTCGCCGTCGGAGCGCTGTCCTCACGTGGTAGCCTCACTCCAGGCGACCAGTAGTATATAGTTCGACATAGAATTTTTCGAGATTTCCTTCGGTTGAATTGTTGTTGTCTGCTTATAGAGGATATGGAGGGAAGGAGTGTTGGTACTCTTATTAATATGCCATTAAAAATCTTAAAAAACAATTTTCATGAAAAACCATATTTGAGATATTTATATATAGCTTACCGTTTAAAATAACCCCAAGAAGTTATTATATCTAAACATTGTTTAAATACAATACATACAGTTTCATTGTATTAATCTTTTAAATTAAATATATTTTTCAGAAAAGAAAACATTAACATGGACTCCATTTTGATTAAAAAGTTGACTTTGTTCATAAATTAATCCCCAACTCTACGAATACAATGGCTCAAAATAGTCAATCTATATAACAAAAGAATTTTACTTTTTTTTGTAATTTTAATGTTTGCTTACAGGTTTTTTGAATAAAACTCCGTGGTCAAATTAGTATGGGAAATGTATAAGCATTTTGATTACGCAGACTCCATGCCAAAACCAATTCTATTCTAATTGTCAAAACCATGCCATGGCTCTATGGTCTAACCATGCCATGGCTCTGAGCTAATTAGAGAATTATATATTATTCTACGAAAATGTTTGATTATTTTAAATTCCGGAATCAAATTAGCTAGTTAAAGAGTAATAGAGCAATTCGGCGTAAACCAATATGTCATTAATATACAAACTCGTATTTTCGTCTTCAAAGGAGAAGTGTAGATCTACACGTCTCCTTAAAAGAGAAAAATATAGTACGAGCCGGCAATTGAATGTCATACGACAGCTCACGCTGGTGTAAGTAGTAGGAACGGATTTCCAATAGGTGTCGATTCGAGTCCCGTGTGACATTCATTTGTAATAAAGTTTTTAAAAACAATTAAATATGTTAAATGCTATATTACAGTAATTTTAATTGTTATTAATAGAAATTCTCTAAGCACTCAACATAATTGAATCACACAATTGTTACGTAAACAAAGTCCGTTTAAACTACTCTACAAACTATGCAGACTAAGTCCATTTGCAAAGTCTATAAATATTCAACCCTACTGCAAAAGGGACCCATTATATAAAAGACCCAAAGTTCACAACGCAACCCTGTGATTAGCCACGAGATAGACCCCCAGCGTTATTACTATCACGTGTTTCTCGACTGAAACATTGCTGACTGTAATATAAAGGAGAATGTGGATGATGACCGTAATAATATAACAAAATGGCCTATTAGTCTTTTGAGTAGAAACAGACGAGGGGTCCGTAATCACTGAGACTGTCATTCAGCTAAGCAAAGCGCTTACAAACAGATTACGTTGCAATATAAATATTTAAGTATTTTAGGTGTGCAAGCTCAGTTCTGCGGCTCTATTGTAATCTAGTTTGGCACACTGATTTAATTATCTAACTGTCACCTTTCAAAAATATTCAATTTTATATAAAAATAATAATGTAGGTAGGTAGGTGACGTTGTTTTAAAACACCATCTCGTGGCATTTTGATGTACTAACAGTTATATACAGGTAATATTATAACTACCTGAGTCATTTTTAAGATGGTGGCAAATAAAGAGAAAACAAGAAAGAAAAGCTATGTTTTTGAATGAAATCGAGATATTTGCCCGGAAAAGATAGGTATAAATGAACTTAAAATTTAAAACATTATATTAATACAAAATTTAATCTAAGTCATTAAAACCGTTACTAAAATATACAAGAATTAATAGTTTTACATACATACATATCATCACGCCATATCCCTTGCAGGGTAGGCAGAGAGAACAGAGTGCCAGAGAACTCTATCTTTGCATACTTCACTCGCTTCCTCAACATTCATAATTCTCTTCATACACGCTCGCCGGTTTCGGAGACTCTTGACTCCACCTTCCTTCAGTACATGACCGATCTGGTCTAGATAGGTTAGTCTCGGTCTCCCCCGGTACCTACATCCTTCCACTTTCGCATTGTATATCTTCTTAACCAGACGTTCGTTCGGCATTCTTTCCACATGTCCGAACCATCGGAGCATTCCCTTTCGCATCTTTACACCAATACTCTCTTTCATACCTACTCGCTCTCTTACGTCGTCGTTACGAATGCGGTCGGTCAGCCTTACTCCACAGATTTTCCGCCGAGATCGCATTTCGACCGCATTAATTTTACTTTCATACTCTTTCCTGCATACCCAACTCTCGCTTCCATACAGTAATGTTGGGACAAGCACTGCGTTATGCACTGCGTACACGTGCCTTCTGGCTGAGGTGGTGGCTACCGAGAAGTTGCCCCAGCGCTCCGTTCACTCTATTTTCCGCATTCACTCTTCGCTTTATATCAGTTGTGTACCTTCCATCTCGGCTAAATCCACATCCTAGATATACAAATTCATCCACTTGCTCATAGTACATCATTACCTATTGTTACTCTTACATCTGTTCTGGCTTCATCTCTTTCAAAGACCATTATTTTGGTTTTGTTCACATTCACGCGTAGACCATCTTCTGTCATTGTGTCGACTAGGGTCTGCAGAGGTGCTAGCACGAACATTTTGCTCTATAGAGTAGTTTACGTGACAGTTTAGTTTCAGTTAAATTTTGTATGAAAACTATAACAGCGCACCGTGGGCGTATTTGGAACTAAAATTCGGCAGCACGAACATAATAGCTCTACGTCACTACAGTTTTCGAATAGTTAACAGCTAAGTTAACTCAAAATATACACGGAATCGGCAGCACGAATCTTTTTTGACGTACGTTATCGTCTATTTACTACAGTAAAATTACTTAAACGTTGTCACTGACATTTTTACAGTGAGAGCACTATCGAAAGGGGTTATGCGCGTTTTTCTTCGTATATTTAAGAATAAAATGTTTTCATTATGACCGTATAGATCGAGATCGACGGCTTTTTATTATTTTTCGTGGCGTTTAGTTAATGAGGCAAGAAGGGAAAGACGAGAATTAAGGTTAGTGAAATTTACTTATTATTTTTTTTTATTTCACGCATTTTTACTCGGAGGGTTAGCAGAGGTGTATACCTTTTTTTTTTTTTTTATTTTTATTGGTGGGCTATGGATGCGTCTCGCCCCGCCGAATCGGTCCGGGGTGACGGAAAGGCGGCGCGTGCCCCCATAGACCCACCGTAATACCTTCTCTCTTCGCCGTGCGAGCGGGCCACCGGTACCCGATTTTTGACTTCGGTAGCAGAGGTGTATACCTACACTTAGCTATGCAACTATCAGTCACACACAATAGGGGACTCGCCCATTACCGTTCACTGGGCATAGTGCCAGTTCTGTAATTGAGGATTTCATGGTGGTAAATTCAATAACATTGCTCGACCCAGGCGTCAAACCTGACACCTCACATACTTATACCACTTGACAAAACAGACAGTCAAAAATTCGGTATATTAAGTACCTAACTTCCTAGACTCTAATTACTTAATTTTACTTCGTAGACTTCTTCAGGCGATCGTGACGTTCCAAGTTTGAATCCTGGTGCGGGCAAAATGTTATGGGATTTTTCGGCTGGGAAGTTGTCAATAGCAAACATGAAGGTTCGAATTGTGTATTGTATACAGCAATTGGCTCACCCTCTATTACGTGTAAATCAAAAATTATATGGCGAAATATGGAGTGTGTTTAAATCTCTTCTTACTTATACGGGAATAAAGGCTATGAAAAAAAATACGTACTCTTATACCACAATTATGATTACAGGGTATTACTCAACGAGCTTTACTTCGAGGTAAAGAAGACCCCATGGATATTGTATGTACCTATATCTACTTAGTTAATATTTATATGAACTCAAAATAATAAAATTAACATTTAATTTACGTTTTAGATTTTTTCTACTTTATCATTTTATGCGACGAGCTCTTATCAACGTCTAGTTGGTATGGCTAAGCACTTGGGGCAAACTTGTGTAAGCAAATATATAACTGAGGTAACGGAGACACTCAACAACCCAAACATAACAAACACATTTATCAAGTTCACCACTTCAAGAGCCGAAAAGGACATCATAAAATAAAAGTGCAATTCTAATCGTTAACTTTACACATTACTTACTTTTTATTTGTATATAATCTCATCTTATATATTAGTTACCTTCTCCTTAGTTCTACTTATTATTTTATTGGATAATTAATACTATTCTTTTTTTCCTAACTTTGATTAACATATAGTAGTATATTCCTTAATGTTGTGCACTTGTTTGTAATAGATGTAAACACTAGTCTTAGGTCACTGAAATGTTATTAACATATGTTTGTGTTTATGTTGTAGACGAGGTTTATATAAATAAAAGTTCTGATTTGTTTTTATACTTTTAAGTATTATTTTTATTAAAACAGTTTAAACAACATACTATAATTATTTCAATAAATCATTTTTTTACAATTATGTACGTTAATATTATTTAGGTGGTAATAAAATTATAATTCTATATTAATACACTTAGCTCTTTCCTCTGTCTACTCCTTTGGTGGATATAGGTGTGATGTTATATTATTTTTTTTTTTTTAAACCTTCTTTCATAAATTCTAACCATTGAGCTTGCAATTGAGTTTCATGTTGACGAAGCTTAATGTCTCTCTGTCAAATCCTCTCTCGTTCTAGTTCTAAGTACAGTCTTCCTCTCTCTCTAACATCCACTTTTGCATTCTCCTCACATATTAAAAGATAACCTTCTATTCTTTTTTTAATTATCTTCTTGGGTGGTTGCTGAGGTAGGTTTGTGATGTGGAAAAACTATGAAGAATAGTTGGAAATTTTGGTAGTCTATGGTCTTGTGTTTTGAATATGGTTGAAGTAAGGGATCTCTGGATTGGAGATATCACAGTAGGATCCTTGCTGGAGCCATGAATGTTCGAATCCTCAGCATCTGTAATTATCAATTTAAAACCTTAAGTTGCCAAATTTTCTACATAACAACAATAAATGTTAATTAGATATATCAGTAATTGTCATACATTTCCCTTATTGTTTATACTTTAAGTACTTGACAATTTATTCATAGTCAGGATTCCACTCCTATTGATAAAAGGCTGGTAATGACCAAAGTTATACCATTCAGAAATGAATAAGCAGTCCAAGACATTCTTTTTAAGTTTATTGGTAAACTCAAATCGCAAAAAAAGTATAACTATATTAATTCAAATAGTTAGAAACATATTTAATAATCACATCACACTAAAGCTATGGATTTGTATGAAATTTGGTACTGAGATAGTTAAAAAGACAGAAGGGTACCATTTACCTGGAAAATTTAAAGGTTTCTCAAGAAACAAAACAAAGATTGACAGACTGAAATCCATATGGGTGAAGCCGCTGCCTATTTTGAAAAGATGAATATTGGAATTTATAGAAGTACGAATAAAATACTGAATTAGGTTTAATGTGTATTAAGGGTAGTGTGTATACAAAAGGGTAGGTAGTGTGTATACAAAAGGGATGCCTTTTGTTCACTTATCATAAAAGAATTTCATAAAAAAATACCGCACCTGAGCAAAACTTCAGCTATAGGCATCCCGTTGCTGCTTGGAAATCCATAATTGACATCACACGGTTTTCTAGATCCATAAAACAAATTTTTAAAGCAGGTCCACCACCATACACCGATCTGTTTATTTTTGCCCACTTGATTTTCGTGTTATTTTTTAAATTACTTCACACCTTAAACAAACCAAATAAAATTGTTATAAACATAATAGCCAAAAATGAAATAGCCATGCAAATTATTATGCTTATGATTTATATTGAACATTTAAAAACTTGGAACTAACTTTTCGCCACTTTTCTTTCGCTACGAGACTTTCCGATTTCTTGGCTGTTCAGCAGATCGCATAACTCCTTCCACTTTTTAATACACCAGTGACGTGCTTGCGGTAAATTTTGAGGTTTGGATAAGTCTTCGTGCCTTAAAAATAAGCATCCATTTCATAAACAATATGATACTCGATGAAGGAATACAGAAATTAATTCTTAAATGAAATGCACTTGTTTTATAATTATTACTTACTTTTCCACAAACTCTGCCATTATTGTAAATTGTGTGTGACTAGTTCTTGACATGTTATATTATTTAATTAAATGTAAACCACTTTAAAACTCATACGACGCGGCCTCAAAAAGTAAACAATACACGTCTTAAGATGGCCGCGTTCGGAAATCATACAACACGGCACTTCTTATTAAGTACATATATTTAATTATAGGAATTATATTTTTGTTCATTTACTACTTAAAATTATTTAAAACTATAATTACATTAATTTCATTAATTTATTTTATTTTTTACGCACTATAAATAACACAATAAATTTAATAATATCGATTTTTAAACGTATCATTCGTTCAAGCTCATTCATTTTGATCATGTGTTCTAGGAATTTCTAAACAACAGTTACGGTAAACAATCGAGTAAACTGGAGTAAGACTTTTGGGTTCGTGCTGCCGATCACTGTAGTTAAGCCTTACAGTGTAGTTCACTCGGAAACAGATACTTGACGCAATTGTTTATTATTCGTGCTCGGGCCTGAACATTTTGCTCTATAGAGTAGTTTACGTGACAGTTTAGTTTCAGTTAAATTTTGTATGAAAACTATAACAGCGCACCGTGGGCGTATTTGGAACTAAAATTCGGCAGCACGAACATAATAGCCCTACGTCACTACAGTTTTCGAATAGTTAACAGCTAAGTTAACTCAAAATATACGCGGAATCGGCAGCACGAATCTTTTTTGACGTACGTTATCGTCTATTTACTACAGTAAAATTACTTAAACGTTGTCACTGACATTTTTACAGTGAGAACACTATCGAAAGGGGTTATGCGCGTTTTTCTTCGTATATTTAAGAATAAAATGTTTTCATTATGACCGTATAGATCGAGATCGACGGCTTTTTATTATTTTTCGTGGCGTTTAGTTAATGAGGCAAGAAGGGAAAGACGAGAATTAAGGTTAGTGAAATTTACTTATTATTATTTTTTATTTCACGCATTTTTACTCGGAGGGTTAGCAGAGGTGTATGCCTTTTTTTTTTTTTTTTTTTTTATTGGTGGGCTATGGATGCGTCTCGCCCCGCCGAATCGGTCCGGGGTGACGGAAAGGCGGCGCGTGCCCCCATAGACCCACCGTAAAACCTTCTCTCTTCGCCGTGCGAGCGGGCCACCGGTACCCGATTTTTGACTTCGGTAGCAGAGGTGTATACCTACACTTAGCTATGCAACTATCAGTCACACACAATGGGGGACTCGTCCATTACCGTTCACTGGGCATAGTGCCAGTTCTGTAATTGAGGATTTCATGGTGGTAAATTCAATAACATTGCTCGACCCAGGCGTCAAACCTGACACCTCACATACTTATACCACTTGACAAAACAGACAGTCAAAAATTCGGTATATTAAGTACCTAACTTCCTAGACTCTAATTACTTAATTTTACTTCGTAGACTTCTTCTGCGATCGTGACGTTCCAAGTTTGAATCCTGGTGCGGGCAATATGTTATGGGATTTTTCGGCTGGGAAGTTGTCAATAGCAAACATGAAGGTTCGAATTGTGTATTGTATACAGCAATTGGCTCACCCTCTATTACGTGTAAATCAAAAATTATATGGCGAAATATGGAGTGTGTTTAAATCTCTTCTTACTCATACGGGAATAAAGGCTATGAAAAAAAAATACGTACTCTTATACCACAATTATGATTACAGGGTATTACTCAACGAGCTTTACTTCGAGGTAAAGAAGACCCCATGGATATTGCGGAAACCTAATTTAAAAAGCGATACAGACTAAGCATTTGCATTCTAAATAAAAATGTACCTATATCTACTTAGTTAATATTTATATGAACTCAAAATAATAAAATTAACATTTAATTTACGTTTTAGATTTTTTCTACTTTATCATTTTATGCGACGAGCTCTTATCAACGTCTAGTTGGTATGGCTAAGCACTTGGGGCAAACTTGTGTAAGCAAATATATAACTGAGGTAACAGAGACACTCAACAACCCAAACATAACAAACACATTTATCAAGTTCCCCACTTCAAGAGCCGAAAAGGACATCATAAAATAAAAGTGCAATTCTAATCGTTAACTTTACACATTACTTACTTTTTATTTGTATATAATCTCATCTTATATATTAGTTACCTTCTCCTTAGTTCTACTTATTATTTTATTGGATAATTAATACTATTCTTTTTTTCCTAACTTTGATTAACATATAGTAGTATATTCCTTAATGTTGTGCACTTGTCTGTAATAGATGTAAACACTAGTCTTAGGTCACTGGAATGTTATTAACATATGTTTGTGTTTATGTTGTAGACGAGGTTTATATAAATAAAAGTTCTGATTTGTTTTTATACTTTTAAGCATTATTTTTATTAAAACAGTTTAAACAACATACTATAATTATTTCAATAAATCATTTTTTTACAATTATGTACGTTAATATTATTTAGGTGGTAATAAAATTATAATTCTATATTAATACACTTAGCTCTTTCCTCTGTCTACTCCTTTGGTGGATATAGGTGTGATGTTATATTATTTAATTTTTTTAAACCTTCTTTCATAAATTCTAACCATTGAGCTTGCAATTGAGTTTCATGTTGACGAAGCTCAATGTCTCTCTGTCAAATCCTCTCTCGTTCTAGTTCTAAGTACAGTCTTCCTCTCTCTCTAACATCCACTTTTGCATTCTCCTCACATATTAAAAGATAACCTTCTATTCTTTTTTAACTATCTTCTTGGGTGGTTGCTGAGGTAGGTTTATGATGTGAAAAACTATGAAGAATAGTTGGAAATTTTGGTAGTCTATGGTCTTGTGTTTTGAATATGGTTGAAGTAAGGGATCTCTGGATTGGAGATATCACAGTAGGATCCTTGCTGGAGCCATGAATGTTCGAATCCTCAGCATCTGTAATTATCAATTTAAAACCTTAAGTTGCCAAATTTTCTACATAACAACAATAAATGTTAATATATAATGTTAATGTATATATGATATATCAGTAGCCATGAATGTTCGAATCCTCAGCATCTGTAATTATCAATTTAAAACCTTAAGTTGCCAAATTTTCTACATAACAACAATAAATGTTAATATATAATGTTAATGTATATATGATATATCAGTAGCCATGAATGTTCGAATCCTCAGCATCTGTAATTATCAATTTAAAACCTTAAGTTGCCAAATTTTCTACATAACAACAATAAATGTTAATATATAATGTTAATGTATATATGATATATCAGTAGCCATGAATGTTCGAATCCTCAGCATCTGTAATTATCAATTTAAAACCTTAAGTTGCCAAATTTTCTACATAACAACAATAAATGTTAATATATAATGTTAATGTATATATGATATATCAGTAGCCATGAATGTTCGAATCCTCAGCATCTGTAATTATCAATTTAAAACCTTAAGTTGCCAAATTTTCTACATAACAACAATAAATGTTAATATATAATGTTAATGTATATATGATATATCAGTAGCCATGAATGTTCGAATCCTCAGCATCTGTAATTATCAATTTAAAACCTTAAGTTGCCAAATTTTCTACATAACAACAATAAATGTTAATATATAATGTTAATGTATATATGATATATCAGTAGCCATGAATGTTCGAATCCTCAGCATCTGTAATTATCAATTTAAAACCTTAAGTTGCCAAATTTTCTACATAACAACAATAAATGTTAATATATAATGTTAATGTATATATGATATATCAGTAGCCATGAATGTTCGAATCCTCAGCATCTGTAATTATCAATTTAAAACCTTAAGTTGCCAAATTTTCTACATAACAACAATAAATGTTAATATATAATGTTAATGTATATATGATATATCAGTAGCCATGAATGTTCGAATCCTCAGCATCTGTAATTATCAATTTAAAACCTTAAGTTGCCAAATTTTCTACATAACAACAATAAATGTTAATATATAATGTTAATGTATATATGATATATCAGTAGCCATGAATGTTCGAATCCTCAGCATCTGTAATTATCAATTTAAAACCTTAAGTTGCCAAATTTTCTACATAACAACAATAAATGTTAATATATAATGTTAATGTATATATGATATATCAGTAGCCATGAATGTTCGAATCCTCAGCATCTGTAATTATCAATTTAAAACCTTAAGTTGCCAAATTTTCTACATAACAACAATAAATGTTAATATATAATGTTAATGTATATATGATATATCAGTAGCCATGAATGTTCGAATCCTCAGCATCTGTAATTATCAATTTAAAACCTTAAGTTGCCAAATTTTCTACATAACAACAATAAATGTTAATATATAATGTTAATGTATATATGATATATCAGTAGCCATGAATGTTCGAATCCTCAGCATCTGTAATTATCAATTTAAAACCTTAAGTTGCCAAATTTTCCACATAACAACAATAAATGTTAATATATAATGTTAACATATATATGATATATCAGTAGTTGTCATACATTTCCCTTATTGTTTATACTTTAAGTACTTGACAATTTATTCATAGTCAGGATTCCACTCCTATTGATAAAAGGCTGGTAATGACCAAAGTTATACCATTCAGAAATGAATAAGCAGTCCAAGACATTCTTTTTAAGTTTATTGGTAAACTCAAATCGCAAAAAAAGTACTAAACTATATTAATTCAAATAGTTAGAAACATATTTAATAATCACATCACACTAAAGCTATGGATTTGTATGAAATTTGGTACTTAGATAGTTAAAAAGACAGAAGGGTACCATTTACCTGGAAAATTTAAAGGTTTCTCAAGAAACAAAACAAAGATTGACTGAAATCCATATGGGTGAAGCCACTGCCTATTTTGAAAAGATGAATATTGGAATTTATAGAAGTACGAAGAAAATACTGAATTAGGTTTAATGTGTATTAAGGGTAGTGTGTATACAAAAGGGTAGGTATTAAGGGTAGTGTGTATACAAAAGGGTAGGTAGTGTGTATACAAAAGGGTAGGTATTAAGGGTAGTGTGTATACAAAAGGGATGCCTTTTGTTCACTTATCATAAAAGAATTTCATAAAAAAATACCGCACCTGAGCAAAACTTCAGCTATAGGCATTCCGTTGCTGCTTGGAAATCCATAATTGACATCACACGGTTTTCTAGATCCATAAAACAAATTTTTAAAGCAGGTCCACCACCATACACCGATCTGTTTATTTTTGCCCACTTGATTTTGGTGTTATTTTTTAAATTACTTCACACCTTAAACAAACCAAATAAAATTGTTATAAACATAAAGATTTAACAACAAGGTAGAAATAGCCATGCAAATTATTGTGCTTATGATTTATATTGAACATTTAAAAACTTGGAACTAACTTTTCGCCACTTTTCTTTCGCTACGAGACTTTCCGATTTCTTGGCTGTTCAGCAGATCGCATAACTCCTTCCACTTTTTAATACACCAGTGACGTCCTTGCGGTAAATTTTGAGGTTTGGATAAGTCTTCGTGCCTTAAAAATAAGCATCCATTTCATAAACAATATGATACTCGATGAAGGAATACAGAAATTAATTCTTAAATGAAATGCACTTGTTTTATAATTATTACTTACTTTTCCACAAACTCTGCCATTATTGTAAATTGTGTGTGACTAGTTCTTTACATGTTATATTATTTAATTAAATGTAAACCACTTTAAAACTCATACGACGCGGCCTCAAAAAGTAAACAATACACGTCTTAAGATGGCCGCGTTCGGAAATCATACAACACGGCACTTCTTATTAAGTACATATATTTAATTATAGGAATTATATTTTTGTTCATTTACTACTTAAAATTATTTAAAACTATAATTACATTAATTTCATTAAGTTATTTTATTTTTTACGCACTATAAATAACACAATAAATTTAATAATATCGATTTTTAAACGTATCATTCGTTCAAGCTCATTCATTTTGATCATGTGTTCTAGGAATTTCTAAACAACAGTTACGGTAAACAATCGAGTAAACTGGAGTAAGACTTTTGGGTTCGTGCTGCCGATCACTGTAGTTAAGCCTTACAGTGTAGTTCACTCGGAAACAGATACTTGACGCAATTGTTTATTATTCGTGCTCGGGCCTCTGTTTAAGTACATATATAGATATAGATCGTACCTCAAACGGATTTAACAATATTGGGGTCACATGTAAGCCAAATATGACGATCGATATTCCGCTATTTATATTTCCTTTGCTTTTGATATTACAACAACAAAGGTTATATTTATACAGGCAGGTTTCTTAAACAAATATTTATTAGCGAAATATTATATTTCTAATAGATTTTGTATCAAATATATTTACTTTATGTCGTATATGTCATCATATACATATAACTATAGGCTTTGATTTAGTTATTTGCATTGCTCTCTGATGTTGTTATTTGGTTGTAATTCGAGGTCCACAAGTTACATCAGAAATAAATTAATAATCATGTATTATTCTTTTTATTGCTTATGGTGGCTAACGAGCAAGCAGCACACCCGGTGGTAAGTGTTATTGCTGCCCATGGGCTTTTGCAATACCAGGGATATAACTAGGCCGCTACCTATCAATGAAAATACCCATGGCGTAAAGGTGTAGAGACCTATCACTTACCGACGGTTAAACAATATACCACACACCCTAAAAAAAAAGAAGGAATATGGGATAGGATATAATGAAATCTTCTTACGACCGTATGATGAACAGCCTACACTTACGTACTTTAACATACAATTTACCAAAATTAGAGATTTTTGCCATATATCGCCTGATTTGATCAATTCATTTGAAATTACTCTATTAAATGCTTATACTTTGATTTTATTAAATGTATATTAGCTGTGTGGTAGCGGCTACAAATACTACCAACCCTTTCTTTGCTCGTGGATGCCGTAAAAGACGACTAAGAGCCTTATAACGACCTGGGCCAACACCATCTCGGCCGGTCATAAAACTATTGCCAATAACTTTTACAATATGTACTATGAAAAAATAAGAGTACATATTGTATCGATCCCAAGTAATTGGGATAAGATTAGGAGAATGATAATGATGAATACTTTGATTTTATTATTTCATAATTAATAATATATTTCCGTGTGGTGACGGAGTAAGAGTACTATTTACCATCCCATATCTTACCCGTGGGTGATCGTACGAGACGACTAAGGGATATAAAACGCATATAACATCTAAGCGAGAGAAGGAAAACTCGAAACAAAACCCTATACCAACACGTCTGACCAGCGCGGTATAGTAGGTTAGTTTCCCTCCCATTACGGAGGAGGCCCGAGCCCAACAGTGGGACATTTAAGGGCTGTGATGATGATGATAAATGTATATACATAATATTTAAACATAAATAAATATATTGATGCATTTGAAAAATAAATCGTGTTGTTTCTTTTTTGTCAATCAATTAATTGATAAGAAAGAAATGAAAAAGAATATGTCAACGTTCCAATCCATATTTGACAGCTATACGATTAAATATGGCAAAAAGAAATATGCAGAAAATTCTTTGACGATTTTTAGAAGATTACGTCAAAAGATATATAATACAGGCCTCTAGCACATAAACTCTTGAAATTAAAACGCATTATCGAAATACCAAAATTTTTAATATGCTAATTGGTATTGGTATCTGAAAGCTATAATATTTCGCACATCCCTAGCGGTCTCTTAGTGAATAATATATCTTTATTTATTTATGAATGAATTGAATAAATTCATATTAGTGCTTAGCGGTGAAGTTGAGGTTATTTTCAGTATACTGAAATTTAGCTCGTAATCAAGTTTTTATTTTCAGATTATTATACAGCTAATTCGTGCATAAATCTCGTGTGCTAATGTTGATTTATATCTAGATTTATTATTATACTGTTATTATAAAGTGGAGGAGAGGAACGAAGACCTACCGCTTTCCCACGGTCAATCAATATACCGTACACCTCGAGAAAGGAATACGGGATGGGATCAAGGTGGAATAGGATATAAGGAAATCTTACTCCAACGATGAGCACCATCTCCAGAACTTCAATTTGCAATTTTCCGAAGAACTTCGAATAAAGATTCGACACGTGTTTCGCCTCTAAACGAGGCATCTCAGGCATCCTCAGGACGGTTCGGCTTCAATTGCGCATTGACGCGCAAGTGGTGGGGCTTCCTTCCTTTCCTCCAATTTATAATAATAATGGCTCTGCGCCATTTATCGCCTAATTCAATCAATTATATATATATATATATATATATATATATATATAAATACATATTGTTATTTAAAAATGGAGAATAGAACGTAGCCCATCTATTTTTTCACCTTTAAACCAATATACTTCACACATCAAAAAATACAGTAATACTGGCTAGAATCAACGCAGATATAAGGTAACTTCTTATTCCTATATCATGAACACTCTCTAGAACTTCCAATTTGCAAATTTCTTGACACGTGCGTCGCTTTTAAACAAGGCATCTTAAGATTTCAAATGCGACATGCTAACTATATATAAAAATTTATTTATGAGCGAAAAATGTACGTTCTTAAACCTACATCTATTTGAATTTCATTCTAACCATTTGTAGATGTTTCATCTACTATAAAAATATTATTTTCAGGATATCTTTGTAATTTTTTTTTTTTTATTTTGGCTTTTTGGGCATCGAAAATTCTATGCCTTTTTTTGTGGTGGACTATGGATGCGTCTCGCCCCACCAAATCGGTCCGGGGTGACGGAGGAGGCGGCGCGTGACCCCATAGACCCACCATGCAAACTCCTCTCTTCGCCGTTCGAGCGGGCCACCGGTACCCGATCTTTGTCTTCGATGGCCATCGAAAATTCTATGCCTAGGATATTTC
Source organism: Lymantria monacha (assembly GCA_905163515.2). Classification (NCBI taxonomy): domain Eukaryota; kingdom Metazoa; phylum Arthropoda; class Insecta; order Lepidoptera; family Erebidae; genus Lymantria; species Lymantria monacha. The sequence continues at coordinate 1,674,515 of LR991107.1, read as the reverse complement.
AACGAATTTGCAATAGATATGGTATCAAGTTCCACGTGTAATCATTTTTCGCTCTCAAATAACTTTTTCACTATTTTCAGTCGTATGCACGTCTGGTAACGTGGTAGTGTCTATACAGAAAGCTACCTCCCTCCATTACTAATCTACCTGTGACGTAGCTTGCCGACGGTGTCTTGTTCACTTTATATAGCTTTCGTCGCGAATGTTCGCACTTGATAAAGTTTTTTCAAAAATATCTTTTATACTAATAGATTTTATCTTTAATAAAATATTTTGTTTTTATTTTCTAATATGAAATAAAAATGCATCGTCATCGTTATATCAGCCCCTATACGTCCCACTGCTGGGCTCGTGCCTCTTCCATAATGAGAAGGTAATTGACCTCCTATACCAGGTCTATTTTCTTTTTCTTATTTTATTGCTGTTTTTAGCAAACGAGCAAGCAGCACGCCTGATGGTAAGTGTTACTGCCACCCATGGACCTTTGCGATACCAATGACACAGCTATGCCATTGCCAACCAACACAAACCCATCTAGAAAGTTGGGCTTCCGGCTCCCTCGCTCACCGAATGAAGCGCATTGCAACTGCGTATTGCCAGATAATTATATTCTGCAAGAGTGTGGTACTACACCAGATGTCCCGATCCGCGGCTATAGACACAAAACTGTCAAAAGTTTATTAAATATATTTAACCAAGACACAAACAACGAAAGAAATTATAACTGAACATTAAAAAAGGATACCCTTTTAATAACAAAGTCGCGTGTTAAGTTTTAAACGAGTTACAAACCGCGAAACCGTTTAATTAGAAACTGGGATGAAATAATTTTGTGACGTGACACAGGTGGCGTTTGTTGTTTGTAAACCACATTGGGTACAGAATATCTTAGCGGTGTAAACGTTTGCCGCTGTTTGGGATTTAAATCCGATTCCTGGATGGTGTTATTAAGTTATTTTCTCAGAAATTTGCAATACCATAGAGTATTAAATTATATTTATTAGACAACAGATTCGCCTTTTAAATGTGGGCCTCATAAAAAGGTTCATTCGTTCAGCGTACTTAGGAGAGGACGGTGTGCTGCTTACTTGTTTATCACTATAAGAAATTAAAAATGATATAAAAATGTTAATTTTATTGACTGAGCACAGATGGCGTAGTGGTTAAGATCCAACCTTTCGTGCCAGTGCCGTTGTTCGATTCCCGCGCAGGACAGTACGTTGTGCTATCTACAAACTGTTGTTCTGAGTCTGGGTGTAATTTGTCTATGTTGATTGCATGTTTGTAAAATCCCCGCAATACAAGGATTATTTCTAGGTGGCGTCTTAGAAATAACTTAATGATATCGACCGTTTAATTTTATTGCCTATTTTTATACTTATCACTAAATTTATTTTATTTTTATGGAGGCTTTTGGCTCATAGAGCATGTCAGCCTCATCATTCCCTAACCTGACAAACATCTTCAAATAACTCTTATGGTGAAGAATAAAATAGAGTCGCTGAAACCAATATATTAACTGTGCTACTTCTGATGTAGGTTCAGCCAAAATCACTGCATTTGATTTGAATTTGATGATATTATGTATTCTAGGTATTAAAAGTAGTCCACTATAAGATGTTATACTTGTTTCTTCACACGTACCACTCGTCCTCGTTAATACTTGGAGTCGTACACAACTAAATTTGAATATACGTGTTTCATTTAACGAATTGGTTCCTACTGGTTAGAGCAGAGGAGCTCAAATTGAGATGTGATGGACCCTCGGTGGGAAGGCAAATGATTATAAAATTATTAGTTTAATTTTTCTAATTATGATCAATCATTAATTGATTGGAAGACCATTAAGTCTTTACTCAAGTTACTTAGTTTAGTAATTTCTTTGCGAATCGAAAACTAGAGTTTTGTAGAAAAACAAAATTTTAAACTGTACAATTAAACATATTAGTCTAAAGAAGCATAAGTGGCTGATGAACTGGAAACATTACTCTTCAAAGCAACTCATTATGGTGAAGCCTCCTTTTAATGGAACTGTCGTATCAATCAAGTCGATGTGATCATCATTTGTAAATATCCACTTGTTAAGTATTTAAGTGAGAAAGCCAATGAGATAATCTTACTACAAAGTTGGGCAAGTAATTTCATTTAACCTATAGGGGGACAGTGGCCCTTAAAACAAATTGCGATAATGATATTATTCTGACTAAAAGGAAATTAAAAACTCGTGTAAGTAATGTAAGTGGTTATGATTATGTCTCAGAAATACACATTAATTCGTTCAATTTATTAAACAATTTGTTAAAGGGATTTTGTATTAAATACTAATCTGCCACATGCAATGTGATTTAACGTCTGTTCTAAGAGCTTAACTTGAGTGTTCCAGGGTGTCACTTAAGGTTATAGGTATATTAAATGCTAATGTTCCATCTAGACCATCGTAGACTAATCCTCAAATTGCCCATATGTGCGGACGCACAAAAGCCAGAGAAAAGACGCACAAGGATATATAATGCCCCATTTAATTCTTCTATCTTTCTGGATGGCGGGGTGCAACTGCACCATAGTCTGTCAAAAAAAAAGGTACGTGGATATTACAAGTTTGAGAACCTCTGTAGAAAAGCGTCGAGTTACAGTAAGTTCTGTGACAAATACGGTGTTAGAAAAAGGTGTGACGTGACGGATGAACGACGATTTTACAAGGTTGTGTCGCGCGTCACGTTTGGGTACTGTGTTGAAACTTGTTTTACATTATGTGTGTGTCTGTGTGCTTGTTGGTAATGAACTGAACATACGAGGATTACTGTCCACCAATACGTGACAATTATGTTTTGGTCTCACTTTTGATAATTTGTTATTAAATTCACAGATGGCATTGTGACTAAGATACCTTACCATGCCAGTATCGTAGGTTCGATTCCCACGCAGAACAATCCATAAATTATTGCTTCAAGTGTAATTTGTGTCAATTAAATGTAAATTTTTAAAATCATCATGAAATTTATTAAATTATTTTTATATTTATAGCGAAAATGATTAAAATAGTCTGTTCTATCTGACGTATGTGATGTACGTTGCACGTATATGATAGACTAGTGAATAACTTTGATAGTATTATTGTCAAGCAAAAATTCAATTTCAAAATTTTATCAGAATTTTATTCTGAAGACTTTGGGAATATCAGCTAGTAAGACGTAATTACATACAATGAAATATAATTAAACTTTAATTTCTGTGAAGTGGGATGGTAGGGGCAAGAGGTAATTATCGATAAGATTTATTTGAAATAAAACTATTTTTAACGGATTTATCGCGTTTGTATTGTGTCAAGCGCGCTGTAAAGTTTTCTATATGTCTAGAAATCAAAAATCAAATACAAACGCTATAGAATCCGTAAAAATAGTTTTATTACAAATGTGTAATACTCGTGTAATCATTAGACAAGCATTTATCTCCTTGGCAAAGACCTATTGTCATCATGTGCGACCATATCCGTGTGGTGACGAAGTAATAATACAATTCACCACACGCTATCTTACTCGTGGGTGATCGTAAGAGACGAATTAAGAGATATAAAACGCATGTAACATCTATGTAGGGAAAGGAAAACTCGAAACAAACCCTATACCAACACGTTTGACCAGCATGGTATATTAGGTCAATTTCCCCCCTATTATGAAAGAGGCTCGAGCCCAACAGTGGTATATTAATATATATATTTCAGCTAATATAAGCTGAAATGAAGACGATGACTGCCCTCATGTAGTCGATTTTATCACTAAGCAGGATTAGGGGGAATTTGGGTGTGTTATTTATATTTTTACCCGACTGCGTGACGCAAAGGAGTGATATTGTGTTTAACAGTCTATGTATGTATGTTTGTATGTTCCTTTGTAGCATTATACACACCAAACGCCTGAGCCGATTTTAATGATTCACACATCAATCGATTCCTCTTAATCCGGAGAGTGTCACTAAAGACACGACGTTAGTGAAAATTCAATATGGCGACCACTGGATGCCATTTTGTGAAAATCATAAAAATGAAAGTCAACAAACTATGTCGAGTGACGTATCGTTGAATAGGTATTTAAAAATTATTATTAGTTTTCTCATAACATTTTTCAATTCGACTGACCGTTTAGGATCTATATCGATTTAAAGTTGCGTAACAACCATTCTCACATATAGGTCTTTAGACAGTAGAAATTTACGATGAAAAGACAAAACTTCGTATGACTGTGCATGTGAATGTGGATGGACATATACTAAATTATCTAGTAGATACCTACTATTTTGGATTGGACTACCTAAAGTATCTAATGTCTGACACGGTCGCCCATCTCGAACTTCAAACGATTTAGTACTCAACTTAAGTCGAAAAACTATATATAAATAGGTACATACTCATTAATAAATAAAATAACTATAGACTAGCTAGATACTCATAACTAAAAAGTATAAAATGTATAAAAATAATTAAAAATATCAAAAAACCCGACTGCGTAAAAAGTGAACCAAATTACGTACACAGTAAAAAAACTGAAAAGAAAAAAACAAGCACTTAGATGTCCGGTGGTCTATAATTCTATAATATATCTATTATTAAATTAATACTATTGAAGAAAATAAAATATATTCTAATAATGGAACATAACAACTGAACAGCCGGGATCCATTGAAAAATTAGATTTGCTGTCGAATAATAGATTAGAATATATTTTATTTTCTTCAATAGTATTCATTCAATAATATATTATAGAATTATAGACTACCGGACATCTAAGTACTTGTTTTTTTCTTTTCAGTTTTTTTACTGTGTACGTAATTTGGTTTACTTTTTACGCAGTCGGGTTTTTTGATATTTTTAATTATTTTTATTTTTTAAAATCCTGAGCGGCACAAGTATTTGTTCCTTAGTGCGGGATATTATCTTTAAAAAAAGATAAATATACTTTTATACATTTCTTTAAAAGTATTCAAGTATTTAAACAATGGAGCAGAATCCATTATCTAGCTGCCTCATTACAGATAGTCCGCTACAATCCTGACAAATGGACTCAAGCTATGCTCACTGACGCAGACCTGGACTAATTAGTTCTTCAGACAATATCAATCAAAGTCATCCACTCACTGTAACACTATTAGCGATTTAAATGTTTTAAGTTAGAGTTTAAGACTTACAGGTAGGTACATAAAAGTAATTGTAATTATTTTACTTGAAAGAGACGTTTTTATTTTGTTAAAAAAGTCAACAATCTGCACTAAGTAACTAAGTCTTGTATTGCGAAGGATTTTTTTAAACATATACTTAGCGGTGAAAAATTACGTCCAGACGAAGAACAACAATTTGTGGATCATACCAAAGTATGATTGAAAATCAAAGTCACGGCATTGGCACTATAAGTCGGCCTCTTAACAACTACGTCATCTGTGCAATGCATTGTTTTATTTTTGAAGTGAATCTATACAAATATTATAAAGCGGAAGAGTTTGTTTGTTTGTTTAAACGCGCTAATCTCAGGAACTACTGGTTCGATTTGAAAAATTCTTTTTTTGTTGTATAGTCCATTTATAGAGGAAGGCTTTAGGCTATACAACATTACGCTGCGACCAATAGGAGCAGAGCAACAATGATGAATGTGTAAAAATCGGGTTTGTGTTTCCTTTTGAGAGCTTCCGCTGCGTAAACGGTTAAAGTTGCGCAAAAATTATGTACAATATAATTGTTCCCCTTTCAAAGTTCTAAATAAAAGTCCGCGACACCATATGTCTATCTTTTAAGATTGGCTCACTATAACCTTTTTTATGCTAATCAAATTTGTTTTAAAATAATATGATATTTTCGAAGGTGTTTTTATAAACATAATATTAATCCTTATCCAAATAAATGAGTTATTCATCACAAGTATTTAATTTAAAACAAAATTGCTCTTTACATTATTTGATTTCAATGAATATCTTAGGAAATATCGCAGTTTAAAAATAACATCGCAGCAAAATAATGATCAAGTACTGGGCGCGCATTTACGATAAAAATATTGGGTCTTATAATCTTATATTAAAAAAAAACTCTAACTAATGTTATTTCAAAGTACTTCTGCACACACTACATTTTTAGTTTTGTTTTCTTCTCATGACCTTCCGTCGGCTTTACACATCCTAAATAATAATAATAAGTATAGGAAGTATTAGTGCCTGCCCTCATGTATGGCAGTGAAAGTTAGATTTGGCGGAGAAGACATGAAAATAGAATAAATGCTGTAGAGCTGACAGCTCTTCGTAACGTGTGTGATGTAAGTCTGAAAGATAAAATTAGGTATAATGTTATAAAAGAGCGCTGGTATGCTGAGGTGGGTTGGACACGAAGTGGAAGAAATAATGAGTGGGCAGAGGTTGACGAAGCAAACATATAAAGCAATCGTGAATGGGACGAATACAAGGGGAAGACCACGTCATACGTTTCTGGACCAAATTGGAGATTTGTTCACGAGAGGTCATCATCATCATCATTCTCCTACTCTTATCCCAATTACTTGGGGTCGATACAATAAGTACTCTTCATTACATAGTATAAATTATAAAAGTATAGTACATATTATAAAAGTTATTGGCAATAGTTTTATTACCGGCCGCCTGCCAGACGTCAACCCTCCATGGGAATGTAATTGTTGACCAAACGGCATCAGATGGAGTTGGCCCAAGTCGTTATAAGGCTCTTAGTCGTCTTTTACGACACCCACAAGCAAAGTGAGGATTGGTAGTATTCGTAGCCGCTACCACACAGCGATTTCATACACATTAAAAGTATGTGTAATCGTAAATAGGCGTAAGTGTATGTATTTATATATGTATAATATACATACAGTGTATATGGTATATCTATAGAAAGTATAGATAAGACCCAATACTTTTACTTAAAGTTTAATGTTCTACTCTTACTAATAAAAGGGCCATGTAGGTACCTAAAACACCTTTAACGTATGTATTATTTAAAAATATTTCCACCTTTTACGTAAACCAATTCGCGAGTTGAAGTTAACGTTAGCCCAAAGTAACCATTCCACGCGGACGAAGTCGCGGGCGAAAGCTAGTATTTTTATAAGAGTGCTTTAAAACTGTAGTATATATACTTCAACTTCTTTTATTTCTATTCATACAAATACCATGAATCAATAATATATGGATCAGCATGTTGGGCGACAAAAGCGACAGATGAGAGACGACTGCATGTAGCGGAGATGCGAATGTTGAGATGGATGTGTGATGTGACAACAATGGGTAAAGTAAGAAATGAACATATAAGAGGGAGTTTGAAAGTTGCGCCAGTGACGGAAAAGTTAAGGAGTGAACAGCTGTCATGCTATGGACATGTGATGAGGTTGGATGAAAGTAATGTTTGTGAGAAAAGTTGTAGGTATGATTGTTGAAGGCTTTAGGGGGTAAAGGAAGACTAAAAATAAGATGGATGGACTGCGTGAGGCATGATATGGATAGTCTGGGAGTGAATGCAGAGATGACGCCTGATAGGATCGTACGGAAGAAGATAACATATTGAGTCGACCCCAAGTAATTGGGGGCAAGATGATGATATGATGTACCAATAATACTTAGAGAATTTATTACTTATATTTATTTTTTTACCAATTATTTACCAATATACCTGTAAATCTTAACAACGATATGTTTATATACTTCGAGGTGAATAAATTGACCCGCAAGAATCAAATATTTATTTTTCGTCATTGAAGTTGTAAATAATCCTTAAAATATGCGTATTAATCATAAAAATTATATATTATTATGAGAAATATTGGAGAATAAATACACATCTGAGAAATAATACACATATATCTGTATGAGTGATGTGTCAAGTTTAACTAATAACTCAGTGCTCCGTGCATAGTTAACGAGTTGTTCATTGAAGTTGTGACGTGACATCGGTTTGTGGCGACTGTACTGCGTGTACCACTCGAGGGGCTTCGTGATGGGGGGTGTGACATAAACTGACGACATTGTGGCTAACTTTATTGTTAATGTAATATTTTGTATATTACATTGCTATGTGGTTGCGGATACGATTACTAACAACCTTTACTTTGCTCGTGAGTCTCGTAAAAAATAAAAAAAAAATAAATAGATGCCGTTTGATCAACAAATACATTTCTAAGCAGGGTTAACGTCAGGCAGGTGGGCATAGTCAGGAGCGTGCTCGTCGCGTCCCCTGCCAATCTAGTTAGACTGCTAATCCGGCTCGAATGCGTGCCGCAGTGCGGGTTAGGGCGTCCGCCGGAGGCGACGCCTACCGACCCGCCCTCGTCGGTACGAACATCGGCAGTTGCGGCGATGGGGGCCGCCACCCATCACGCCTTGCCCAGTCAGGCGAGTCGAGGAGAGCAGAGTGCCAGGTGGGCACGTGAAATGTAAGAGGTTGTGTGGAAGGTAAGTTGTACGAGCTGATATCCGTCATGGCGGACAAACAGCTAGACGTGCTCTGTGTAACAGAGACCAGGCGAAGGGGCAGCGACGCCTGCGATCTTCCTGGTGGCAGGATGGCTCTGTGGTCTGGTGTACCACAGAGCGATCGAGCCAGCATGGGGGTAGGAGTGCTGTTGTCCTCTCGCTTGGTCTTTTTTTTTTTGTTTACGCTGTGGAAATGCTTTTACGCACTATCCCCCGCCAGTGACAGACGGGGGGGGGTGTGGGACTTGCCGGCCATAGATGTTGGCGGCCGGAATACCCACTAAAACCAGCAGCGGTCCCTTCCGCGCTTTTACGGGATGCCGGAGAGATCGTCTAATGACATTCTATCCCCGACACCCCTACGCTTGGCCATCTGGCCACGACCAGTCAGCCGTCAAGGCGGTGGGAGGAGGTGCGCGTAGCGGCGCCTCCCTCTCCCTGGTCGCCGCCGGCGGAGCGAGTTGGCAGACGCGAGTGCTTCGCGTTCCCGCTCCGCGGCCTCCTTTGCAGAGATGGCTTCCTCGCAAAAGGAGGCATGCCACCGCCATGGCATGACCGGCCGCCCAATCGACATCAAATGGAGTTTGCCCAGGTCGTTATAAGGCTCTTAGTCGTCTTTTATGACATCCACGAGCAAAGTAAGGGTTGGTAGTATTCGTAGCCGCTAACACACAGCATATTATGTTTTTAATCCGTCATTCCCAACTCTATTTATTCCATGACAACTCTATTCTCCACTGAGATGAAAAATCTTGAATATAAAAAGGCAATATGTAAATCTGAACCCTCAAAAGTTGGCCTATGAATGTCTGCGGCGTATTCACTAAGTGTCATGAATAACGTGACGGCAGTAACCCCTGGTCTATGAGGGACGCGGGTTCACATCCCGACGTCGAATTTATGGTGTCATGAATAATACATACGCTTTTATCTTTATGTGTAGTGCCGCCATCTTTACTTGAGTGGAGGGAATTCGGTAGTTTCTCTTAGAAATTCTTTGTTGGAATATTACATCTAATGTGTATTATATTTCATATGCTGTTGTTTTGTTTTCTTTTTTTTTTTATTGTTCACTAGTTGTGATCGCGGTTTTGTTTGAGAGTTATATTGGATGACTATTTAAAAATATTTTTTAATAGACACCACTCTGCACTAAGGAAATAATCCCTGTATTGCGGGCGAATTTACAGATATGCAATTAACACAGACATATTACACCCAGACTCAGAACAACACTTTGTGGATCACACAACGTATTGTCCTGCGTGGCAATCGAACCCATGGCAATGGCACGGAAGGTCGGTGTCTTAACCACTGCGCCATCTATGCAGTCAATACATACAAACTATATTTTCTATGCGTTGAAATCAGTTGTCAGATGTTTTTGCTTTTCAGTATGTTCGTTCGTTTTGTTGAGCAATTAAAGCACTATCAATAAAACGGCACTAATATGGCCGTGGTTTGCTTCGTCGTTTCTTTTTTTAAGATATCTCAATTTATGCCATTATCCAGCTAAATGTCAATTTTGCTTTCTGGATATTAAAGTATCCTTGAGCCTCATCATCATCCTACTTGTATCCCAATTACTTGTGGTCGACGCAATATGTACTCTGCTTCCATCATACATATTGCCAAAGTTACTAGTAATAGTTTTATGATCGGCCGTCTGCCTGACGTCAACCCTTGGGAATGTACCTGTTGACCTGACGGCATCAGGTGGAGTTGGCCCAGTCGTTATAAAACTCTTAGTCTTCTTTTACGACATCCACAAGCGAAGTAAGGGTTGGTAGTATTCGTCGCTGCTACCACACAGCAATTAAAGCGTCCTTGATATACCTTAAAATGTTGAATTATTTATTGTGATATTAAGAAAAACATACAATTTAAAAAAAAAAGATCTTTAATATATTCCCAAAGTGATAAGTTCAAATGTACTTACCACGGTCATTATGCCATGTATTTTTTGTCCCAGATGGCGACTCAATTACAATTTATCAAATACATTCGTAATTTCAAATCTATTGTTAAGAATTCCTTGTTAATTATGTACAAGAAAACTTTCTTCTTTATTTATTTCGACAACACTTTTGTCAAAGATTAGATTCGAACATGGGACTTTGATGTTATTTAATTTTCCCGCTGAACCAACAAGGAAGTGGAACTAAGGAACAATTTTAATGGCAAAGCTTAATGGAACCTCAAGTCCATCCCGTAGTTGATTACCATATAAATTGTGAAATACCTTCTCTCGTTCGTAGAGTGGCAAGAAAATGGGTGGAGTTATTTACTTAAACACGACTAATGGCACTTAATAGTTTACTTGTGAAACTACTTGTATTTATTTCTAGCGAAAGATAAGAAATATATTTGTACGTATAAATTTTAAAATTAAATAACATAACCTTTTTTATGAAATATTATTTTTATTTAAAATAAAACTACTTTTACGGATTCTATCGCGTTTGTATTATAAGTATATATTTTTTTATTGTATATTAATATTATAATATACATATAATGTCTTTAATAACAAAGATATATTGTACTTCAAATACAGTAATACTCCAGTGATTGATGTTGGAAAATAATATTAAAAACTATTTATTTTAAAACTGTAAAAAATAAATTATTTCTTATCATAATTCGGTCATATATTCTATATATTATTCATTTCAATGTACTAACGTGTTATATTAAATAATTTTGATGAATTATTTATTTGGTGTAATGTTGAGGAAGTGCTAAAATGTTACGATTACCATATAACAGTGCTTTAAATGGTTTTTTTTTTCATTTCACACTAATAAAATTCTTGGAAACATTAACAGTGTGAACATGGTATAATTAAAAACAATTTACTTATTTTTACACTTTATTATTACACTTACTGACGGACAATGACTGAGTGAAGTGATAATTTTTTAAGAAGTAAATAATAAAGCTCTAAAAAAAGGTAACAAACCTTGCTATAAAATTTTTAACATAAAAATGCTTTGTTATTTTCTCTTATAATGGTTATCTTAAGTTTCTACGAGTTATGTATCGTGATACAACTGTATGATTTATTCAGACTTTAGAATAAACCGACCAACCTGTTTGGTCCTTACAATAAATACTGTGCTTATAAAAAAGGTGTATCAAAGGTATATTTGTATATAATACAATCAACATGGACTATTAAGTTGATTGTCGAGTGAGCTCAAATCGTCCGAATCACTGGGACCGTTTCAAGTGTAATGTATCGGTAAATACAGTTTTACGCGACATCAGCGTTGTCACACAGCTTCCTATTAATGTTATATGAAGTATTAAAGTCTTGATGTCGAATACGTTATTGAATATATTTTTATCACTTTCGAGACATGTGGAAAGAATGCCGAACGAACGTCTGGTTAAGAAGATATACAATGGGAAAGTGGAAGGATGTAGGTACCGGAGGAGACCGAGACTCACCTACCTAGACCAGATTAGACGAGATTGGTCACGTACTGAAGGAAGGTGGAGTCAAGAGTCTCCGAAACCGGCGAGCGTGTATGTATAGAATTATGAATGTTGAGGAAGCGAGTGAAGTATGCAAGGATAGAGTTCTCTGGCACTCTGTTCTCTCTGCCTACCCTGCAAGCGATATGGCGTGATGATATGTATGCAAGTATGTACTTTCGAGACTGTTGTTATAAGTAGGTAACAGTTTATTTAACTATATTTATATTGTTGAATTGAAAACTTCTTTAGCGGTGTTGTGTACTTTTTTGGGATGGGTAAAAAAGGTTAAACTCGCGTCAGAACACGTGACCTGATCGAAATTTCGTAAGACGGAATGAGAGACTGTAGGATAGCCATACATACTCCCTTTTTATTTTGCTGTAAGTTATGGATGCGTCTCGCCCCGCCAAATCGGTCCGGTGTGACGGAAGAGGCGGTGCGTGACCCCATAGACCCACTGTGCAACTCCTCTCTTCGCCGTGCGAGCAGGCCACCGGTACACGATCTTTGTCTTCGGTGGCCCACCCGGCGCCATACATACTCCCTTTTTTTTTTCGCAAGGTGGGACCATGGATGTGGTCGCGCCCCGGAAAATCGGCCCGGGGCGACGGAAGAGGCGGCGCACAACCCCATGGACCCACCCTGCAAACATCTCTTCGCCGTGCGAGCGGGCCACTGGTACCCGATCTTTGTCTTCGGTGGCCCGTCCGGGCTATACATACTCCCTGAGGCACGCTTTTTTTTTGTATTTGTTTATTTTTTAAAGTTTTCAAGTTTTCACTTCTGTCGGCAGTCCACGTGACTGCTTTGTGTTTTTTTAAATATAATTCTTCATTACGTGTATTTGACTGAACTCTTAAACAACTAGTTCGATTTTGAAGAAATTTTTTGTGTGTTTAAATATATTCGATAATGATTTACATTAAGGGATTTGAATCCGAGATCTTTCAAGCTTCTTAGATTTTTTGCCTTTGGTTTAAATCGGGTCTTGTACACATCCATTTAAATTATATTTCTCTTTTGAAAAAAAAAACTGTTTTTATGGATTCTGTCGCGTTTGTATTTGATTTTTAATTTCCCGACGTTTCGAACACTTTACAGTGATCATGGCCAAGGGAGGACTATGGTGTCATAGTTATTACTATTGTTAGACGTAAGTCAGTAGTCCTACTGTGACCATGAAGGCTGTAAAATATTCGAAATAAAAATAGTTTTTTTTTCTAATGTGTAATAGGTGTAATAGGTCCTACTCGCGTAAACGCGTATTATATTTCTCTATTCCATAGATAAGAATCTTTTTATGCTTCAAATCTACCTATGAATCTCTTTCTATACCTCTATCAATCTGTATGCAAAATTTAATGATACGAGAACTTTGCAAGTCTATTATAGCATTTTATTACCCAATATGGACTCTAAGATCTTAGTATGCCAGTTAGTTGCAAAGTTACGTAAACTTTTAACTGCAAGTTATACGAGTGACGTTTTCTTCTGCAAGTAGTTTGCAAAGTTGTCGATAGATAGCGTTATTATTAACTTTATGTATATCGCTTTTAGGCGCGTGCAAGTACCTATATTGAATGTGCAGTATTGCCTAATAGATTGATCAAATTTGACACATTTTATTTTACTAATTCTGTTAATATTATAAATTTGAAAGTTTATGAAGATTTTTGAATGTTTTCCACTCAACCACGCGTAAAATATTGAACAGATATGGATGAAAAGTGGCAAATAGATAGACCATTTTCTGGATTAGCACATACCTTTTATCCCAGTAATGTGTTCTCTTTGGATAACAATTCAACATGGGAAAAGTTACTTTTACGCGGGCGAAGTCGCAAGCAGAAGCTAATGTTTAAATAAAGTAATATGTTTATTCGGTTTAAGTATTTTCTCTATAAGGAAATAGATTTCCCACGTCGATAAGCTCTTGAGAGCAAAACATTGATCAAAAATGTATTTTGTTGCAGGTAAACATAGGAAACATCAAAAAGGGAGTCCATTAACACGAATTGAAGCAAACGTAATACAAGCAGGTGACCCGCCGGGGACCGGAAGCGCTTTATCGAGGTCTCGTAACGAGGCGTTATGACGCGTCGACTTCCGTCGCCCCGGCGCGGCTACTGTCACGTACTTAACTTGAAGACAACTTACATTTCATAGCCCTATAACATATATTCATTTTATTTGTATATTAATCTGATTCTGTCCTTATAGTGACGGAGTAAAAATACAACACTCATATACCATGCCCTTCTTTTGCCTTTGCTTGTGTAATTAAGAGATATGTAAATATAAGTAAGAATACAATTCACCACCCCCTATCTTACCCATGGGTGATCGTAAGAGACGACTAAGGGACATAAAACGCATATAACATCTATGCAAGAGAAGGAGAACTCGAAACAAAACCCTATACCAACACGTTTGACCAACGCGGTATTGTAGGTTAATTTCCCTCACATTACGAAGGAGGCCCGAGCCCAACAGTGAGACATATATGGACTGTGATGATGATGATGATGAGATAACATTTATGCAAGAGAATGAAGACTCGACAATTACTGTTGTGTATGTATATTATAATTACACGCTCAGACTATTCGCTACGACCGACAACGCACAAGTATGTCGCGACAAGTCTTTGCAGACCTCTTATATTTATATTAGATCTACCCACATTTACAAATTGCCTTATAAATTCCCAAAGATGATTGGTGTCAGGCAGGTGGCTGGTCATACAACTACTGCTAAAATTTTTGCAATGTGCATGATGAGAGAAGAGTATATATTGCGACGATCACAAGTTATTTGAGTTAAGATCAGAATGGTGATGATAGATATTGCGCCCCTCCTCTTGGTCGCAGTGTTATGTACCATGCCTGTAATCGTTTACGATGAATTTTGGGTTGAGAACCCTCAGCGCTCAGCTACAGTCCGGGTAAAGTTGTCACAGTCATATGAGGCTAACAATTAATACAAAGAAAAATAAAAAGAAAAAAAAACACGTTCGCGATGAACAGGCTCTGTGACACAATATTACTTTTTTATCCAACCAGTAATACTTGAGATAAGCGCATTTAAACAAACATACAACAAATACAACTATTTTTACAGATTCTATCACGTTTGTATCTGATTTTTAATTTCCTAAGGTTTCGAACTTTTGAATTTTCTGTGTTGGCCGCGTTACATCCCGGCGGCAGTTTAATCCATTTTTTAGTTTTTTTAAACAAGTAAATGGTCTCTAAATGTCGACCTCATAAAAAGGCTCAAAGTCGTTTAGCGTGCTATGGAGGAGGCTATGCTCGCTATTTCTCTACCTGATAAAATCCGAAATACGGCAATCCGTAGAAGAACGGGTGTAACCGACACATCCCGAAGAATTAGCACGTTGAACTGGCAATTGGCAGGCTACATCGCTCGACGAACCGACAACCGTTGGGGAAGAAAGATTCTCGAGTGACGGTCACGAATCGTATGACGCAGCGTAGGACGATGCTAGGTGGACTGGTTACATTACCAGTCGCAGGAAACCGTTGGATGCAGGTGGCACAGGACCGTTGCGAATGGTATTCTCGTGGAAAGGCCTATGTTCAACAGTGGACGTTTACGGGCTGATGGATGGATGGATGGAAATTGTCTTAATATAATAATGTCCGTAAATGTAATGTTTAATAGGAACTGACCATATTTTTGTTTTATAATATTATTTCCTTCTTTTATTAGTAATGAATTTGTATCAATGATGTGAGTCAAACTTTAATAACTGATACTGTAGCGGGTAGATATAAATCTCTGTAATAACGATGACTTGTTGGACGTGAGGCACCTTAGTTCTCCCGTGACCATGAACGCTGTAGTGTTCGAAACGCAAAGATATTAAAAATCAAATACAAACGCGATAGATATCATAAAAAATGTTTCATTGCAAACATATCTACTATTCAATTTTATTTTAGTAATGTAGCTAAATGATAATAAAAACTTTGTTAGGTACTGTATAGTAAATAAATACTTTCAAAACATATATTTGCGACAAACTTTTCGTAGATTCAATTTATTTTAAAAGCCTTGTGCGCAACTAGAAGTCGTGTATGCCACTAACCAGGCACATTTCAAATAATACAATCGAAATGTTTTTGTAATGTGAATATTATTGATATACTGCTATTGTATTTCTGAATGACAGACACTTAGCTGTTTATTTGAAGAAGAAAAGAAAATGAAAGGATATTCATTGGGAAAGCAGAATCACAAAAGAGGCCACATATATATAGGTTAGGCCAACATAAAAGGTTAAGGTACAAGATCAAAGAATCATCATAAAAATAAGTAAACCCACACAGCATTTGAATGTATATTAATATTATTTCAGAAGCCTTAATAGGCTATAATAGCCATACACCAGCCAAACTGTCCGGTGTAACGAGGAGGGGGCGTGTTGCTCCAAGTTACTCGTATCGTATTATCCGACACCGGCAATTGAGCGAATCACCGATAGCGGTTCCTTATGTTCAATGGAGCTAATTATTCTTTCGTGTACCAATGGTTGCTTTCCATTTAGTTAACACAGAGGGACTCTGCGGTACATTGTGAAACACTGCCAAACACTGTGTAAAAGTTTAAATGAAACAGCTAGTTGTCTCAAAATAACACTAGAGTGCATTAATATCGCAAAATTATGGGCGTTGTATACCTAAATGCAAGTTCCTTGACAAAGTCTTGGCTCAATAATTTATAAACATAACCACATTATCAGGGCTCACTTCAATAGTGCAATATTTACATTTGAACATTTTTATTAAATTTTAATTAGCAGTAAGAGACAAGCTCAATTTAATAATCTCAAATAATACTACTAGAATATGCCGTAAATAAATTGCGAGGTTAAGTAATGATACTTAATTCAAGCAAAGTAGTACCTATATATTTAAAGTACTCTATGAAAGTAGGTAAGCATCTGTCAAACACCACTTTTTCGAGTGTCGAACAGTGTACGGCTGTGTTCAACAGTGTCGTTAATGGAAAGCTCTTTATCGAACACTGCGTTACACTGCGTCACTTTTTGTATTAAATGGAAAGCACACAATCTCTGTCGATGCTTCACTAGTAAGCGCCATCCTCACATAGACTAATACCTGATCTATTTACACGCAATTCTAACATTCCTATCATCATCGTCATCACAGCCCATAAATGTCCCACTGTTGGGCTCGGGCCTCCTCCGTAATGGGAGGGAAATTAACCTACTACACCGCGCTGGTCAGACGTGTTGGTATAGGATTTTGTTTCGAGTTTTTCTTCTCTTGCATAGATGTTATATGCGTTTTATACCCCTTAGTCGTCTCGTACGATCAGCCACGGGTAAGATAAGGGGTGGTGAATTGTATTCTTACTCCGTCACCACACGGAAAACATTCCTATAGGTTTTGTAAATTTATCCCTCTTATAGATATATCCCATATCTTACTCGTGGGTGATCGTACGAGACGGCTAAGGGATATAAAACGCATATAACATCTATGTGAGAGAGGGAAAACTCGAAACAAAATCCTATACCAACACGTCTGACCAGCGCAGTATAGTAGGTTAATTTCCCTCCCATTACGGAGGAGGCCCGAGCCCAACAATGGGACATTTATGAGCTGTGATGATGATGATGAGATATATCCTCTTTTATGGAGTTAATGAATTAAAAAACACATTAGTATTTAAAGCTGATGTGCCAGAAGTAATTACTGTATATCCAATGACTGATTTATCTCCGTTTGATATAACGGGGATGGGTTTTAATTGGTAACGTGTTACTCTAACTGTTTGACCAATTAATATAATATACCCTCCCTATATTAAAAGCCAACGGAAGCGTGCAAATTAGTGGATCAATCGTGTTATTTTGTTTTGGTATAGACGATAACTTAGTTAACTCCTAGTTTAATAATATAGTTTGAATTTATAGATGCTTTTTCTTTTAAATATGATAAATAAAATCCTTTTTTAAATTATATTGTTTTTTTTTTAAATCAGATACAAAAGCTATAGAATCCGTAAAAATATATTTTATTTCAAATGTGTAATATTCGCTTGAGTATCAAAAATAATATTTGATTTTGCTCATGCCGTTTTTGTTTTAATTGTTAATGTTCTTAGTGGAACAATCAACACCAAACAGCACATATTGAAGTGTGAAGTGTGTGTGAATGTGAAGTGTGTGTGAAGTGAAGTACTTGGATCATCAATTCTTCTGGGCGTAAGATTTCACTATAAATTTAGCCCAATCGAAACTATTATTCTTAAAAAATTCCCTTAAGTGCCCAGTCAAGTCGTGTAAAATCAATCAAAATATTATTTTAAACAATACTGCACCTGCAGCTTTGCTACCTATCTATAAACATATTTAAATACCCATACAATTTTATTTTAAAATAATTTTTGTATAAGCTACTTTAATGTCAATTAATTTAAACTTATTATTATGACGGTTGTTATGATAACAATGTTTACTTATCACTGTCTCGTTATTCCTATTTTTTCCCGATTCACTAACGTTTATGTGATAGTTTAATTCCTATATATTGCAGCGTTATATTTTATAGCCTTATAAAGTCACGATTAACAGCTATCTAAAGAAATTTATAGAAATCTCTTGGTAACCATTTTTCAGTATCATGATAGCGCGTTCAAACAAACAGTTTAGCTTTATGATAGAAAATTCAACTAGTTTTACAGAATTTATCGCGTTTGTATTTGATTTGACATTTGAGACGTTTCAAACAGTTTTTCCGTGCCCGCAATATCGAGCAAGTGAGAATGAAATACAAACTATAAAATGCCTAAAAGTAGTTGATATTTCATATTTGAAACACACGCAACAATGTTAAAAATCATTAGAAGATTACTTGTAATCTCATTGTCGCTTAGAAAGTTAATCGTCATTCTCGTGAAATGCCATAAGTAGACCATAAAAGGATACCCATCAATGATTTTATGGGATAATGTTAAGCTGACTACCACCTACCCCCGTATATAATGATATATATATAAGCAATGGCTTAATGCGTATAACCATTACGACGTATCTTAAAAAGGCCATCCCCAAAAAGGATCGTTTTAAATGTCTATTAAATTTATAGCTATATTAGATTTCTTCAGAAATATAATTTCCTCTTTAAAACGATTTATGTAAACATTATAGGTCTATAATTTATCGGTGTAAGTCAATCTCTTCAAGTTAATTATACTTGGGGCTTCGAGTAAACTCCTTATTGGCGCCCACCGTGGGACTCCCGGAAACGATATAATATTCCGCCTTATCTGAAATTTTAATAAACTCCTAAGCCGTAATAAGGGACGTTATTTGAATGGCTACGTAATTTTATTTCCTAGATATTATTATTTAATCACGAGTATATAATGAAATGAGAGGACGATATTAAATAATATAGCTGCCGTAGATTTGTATCAATTGGTTCGCTGTAGAGAGATTTTTGTAGAATAAATGAATAGACATAAAGCAATATGCCAACATGTCTGCTCAGTAGCATTTTACCTCCGTATTGTGTTATTGGTAAAGAATACAATATGTCACCACACTTACTCTAACTTTAACTTACGTTAAAGGAATCATCAACATTTGAATGCATCAATCTTCAAAGAAGGTGGCGCCAAGAGTCTCCGAAACGGGCGAGCGTGTATAAAGAGAATTATGAATGTCGAGGAAGCGAGTGAAATATGCAAGGATAGAGTTCTCTGGCACTCTGTTCTCTCTGCCTACCATGCAAGGGTTATGGAGTGATGATATGTACGTATGTATCTTCGAAGAAAGTCATATTAATAACTGCGATCTTGAACTTTCCTACCAAGGATGATAATTATAGCATTCTTCCTTATCTATATATCCTAGTATAGTGACGGGTTAAGAATAAAATTCACCAACCTCTCAAATCTTACCCGTGAGTGTCGTAAAACATGACTAAGGGAATATGCATACAACATCTATGCATGAAAAAGAAAACTATATACTAAAACGTCTGACCTGTTGGACTATAGAGTTAGTACTACTGGAATAGTAGATCAATTCGAGCCCAATCGAGCCCAGCCCATCGATTACCTTAGCGTGGTAAGTTTAAACTTTGATTAAAGAATAGCAACTTATCGTTATCATATAGTTATTAAATTTAGTCCTCAAGTCATAATGAATCTCAACACCAATTATAAAATAAATAGAATATGGTAAACATATTAAATAAATTGTTGCCTAAAACAGTATGCGATGCATTTAAAATAATATATTTAGTATATTTCGTGCACGTTTCGTTGGACACGAAGCCTAAATGATATTCAATTTTCGTGCCTCGTCCGCGAAATCGGCTTAACAAAATTGGATTACAAAACTATTTGCTGGATTTAATTTAAGATACACGCCGGCGCTGTTTTGTTATTTGTAACGAATTTGAGAATACTCTCAATAATCAAATTCAGATAATGAAGTCTTTAGAGACAAGATGAAGTTTACTTTCATTTACATAGCCCTCGAGGTGGATTAGGGTTGGCAACTTTTGTTTTAAATATATTATTTGTCTTACTGATTTGTTATTATGAGTAGGGTAATCATGACGTCCAAAGGCTACGGAATGACGAGTGAAGAGTAATATTAATCGGCTTCTACACCATATCCATTAGTTGTATTTTTCGGATTCTCTATTTTTTGGTGGAGAGCAATAGGTTTGACCCATAATGTGCATACATCTACAAAGTTCATCGATGATAGATAGGTGAAATTATAAAAGTAATTATTGTATGGTTGGTAACCCTAGTTAAGACCAAGGTGAAGTTTAAGCTGTGTGCGTACCTAATGACACGAAGTCAAATTTCACCAAATTATTTATAAACTCATTATACAGTATACTATTTTGTTAAAATGTCTAAGGAATTGTTTAATTAATGGTTCTGTGAAATTATTTCTTATAGTTTCTGATTGGTATTAGAAGTATTGCAACTTAACAGCGCGTTAAATTAAGATAGCGACCGACTTATTGGAAATATAATTAACTAAACTCAGATTATTTGAGATTTATTGTGTAGATTTCGTAATTAGTTAAGAATTAAATTTATCACTTGAATTTGTATGGTGAAGTCGCAATGGGCAAGCCATATCGCCCGACGAGCTGATAGCTGTTATGGAAGAAAGGTTCTTGAGTGACGAGCACGTATCGGACGACGTAGTGTAGGACACGCTCGACGACGCGGATAGCATAGGAGCGCGTTTTTTGGCCTTCTATGAGAAGAACTTTTATCCAGCAGTGGACGTAAAATGGCTAAATGATGATAGCCAGCCCTTAATTTTCAGAGCTATAAAAACCGGTACAGCAAAAGATTGAACAGCAAGAGGTTACTTGTAAGAAACATAACTCTAACAGTGATTTTGGATCCAACGCGTTGCGATTTTGAGATAATCGATTAGGAAGATGTTGAAAGAGCAACACTTTTGGGACTTATATGTTGTTAGTTTACACAATAACAATAAAATCTAAAACTACAACCGGAAGAGAATGCGACCTCCAATGAAAAGGTTCGAAAAGAAACTCACTAAGCTCCCTCTTGAACCTACGAGGTAGTCGTTCAATGTAATCCGACAAAAACTCCCGGGTGATTATCCCGCAAATCCTCGCTCCATCACCGGTAGGCTCTGTAATTATCTTAAGAAATACATTAAACATTGTAAATAAACATTGCTCTTGTCTAACAATAATATTACACAGAACATTTTGTAAAAGAATGATCTATATAATCGTATATTGTTGTACGATGTTTTCCTTCGTCGTTAAAGCAAATAATAGCCGCAGAGATAGTGTCAATGTGTTAATAAAGAGTTCTCATATCGATTGTGAGGTTCATTTTTTAAGTAGTTGAAGTGTTTCAAATTACTGAAATTTAGCATTTAATATGCTTATTTATTTATAAAAACCCGATTACGAAGCGAAAAATGATGTCACAAGCGGGATTCGAACCCGCGCCTATTGGGATTCTGGCCCAATCGTGCTGCCACTACACCACCGTGAACCATTGTAGGACATGCAAATTTCGCTTCGCAATAAAAAAATAAATAAACTATGGTAGTTTGGAATCATCTATTCTTCTTCACAATTTCATTTTGCCATGAAACATGATTTAATGTGCTAGTATTATTGAGCAGCTTTGTTTTTTTTTTTTTAATTTATCTAACCCTTTCTGTAGGATAGAGTAAACATTTCATCCCTATATCTCTAAATCCATCTGATGGCGTGAAACACAACACCTTCCTCCCGCTCCAGTTGTTGAGCGATGACGTAGGTAGAGTGTCCGACGGAGATGGATCGTTGCTGTTTGACAACTTTATACATTGCGTCAGCGGTTTGTTTGTTGCCTGTTGTGAACGCCATTTAGATGATACTTTCGTCACATGATGAATAGCCAGTTGTATGAGTAAAACAGAAATAGTTGTCTCGACAACAGTTTCGCGAAATAAACTCAAATGATTTATTATCTGTGAATCCTTTTTTTTTCGGACAGCCAATGGTCGACGGAAGGTCGACATGGGATTCCATAATCTGTCTTCGTTCTCCCTCTCAGCCAATTGTTACTATCGGCAATTATATGTAAATTGTGAGAGGATTTGGATATTGTTAATTCCACACAATATCTTAAACTACCGCGATGGTCCAGTAGCTTAACTATGTGATGGACCTACACGTATTTTCGAGAACTTACTAGAGAGGCGCTGAGCTCGGAGCTGTACTGGGTTATCGTCAATAGATTCAACCACTATTACATGGAATTATGGGATTGTACGATCGTGGAATGAAAATGTATCTTCCGCTTTGCGATTTCTGCTAAGTCACTCTTTGTTACAAGTTGACTTTTTAATCTAGAGGGTTTAGTATAACAATTTTTCAAATAAAAACATCTTCATAAATGTTTTATTAAAAGTTGTTAAAAGTACATTTTGTTTGTACATAACTTCCATTTGATATCTCCAGCAGACGTTCGTTGAATATAAAAATGAAATGTTATAAAGAATGCTGACTACCTTCGCAGAAAAAAAATATATTGCAAAGAATTTTACAAGGTATCAAATAGTTGCGGCTCTTTCCACCGAAAGCTCCGGCCGCCATGACAGGCCGCCATTAGCGGCGGATGACGCGCACCCGCCAACTTCCGCTTAAAGAGTGTACCTACCGACATCACTAACGGGTATTTTCTTTAAAAAAATGTTTCAAGCTTTATAAGGTCTAAGTAAAATACTCTTCTATATAAAACTATTTTATAGATCATTTTTGTAACTGGTTTATTTAGTTATTTAAAGACATAACTGAGGAATTAATTCTTATATTTCAGGGGATTCACAAACGTACAATTGACGGACTCAAATTGCACTTAAACTAGGAATAACAATTTGTAGACCGCACTAAGTGTCACCTTACTTGGGACGATTCCCACGACAATTTGTGGAGATGTGCCACGGGTCCGATGACCCGTGGCACATCTCCACAAATTTTTGTGCCGAGTCTGGATTTAATTTGTATCTATTCATAGTTTGTTTATAAATTCCCAAGCAATACAAGAATTATTACCTTACAGGTTGTTTTTTATAAAAGAGCACTCAGTCATGGTATCTATTAATTGGGGTGCGACAAATATTAAATGCATTTATTGAAGTAATTTTTACAGAAACTTTTTTAGTTACATTACAACCATAATTACCCACCCTAGTATACGTATAGGGATGAGAGTCAATGCGTGTTACTAGTCCTAAGTAAGTGTTAGATCTTTTGGGATATAAAATTAGAATTCCGTCGCCGTCGTGAGGGATCAAAAGTTTAACTTATATGCGTCATAAATAAATAAGGAGGCGACTGAGTGTCGCGTAAAATCCTCACAAGTTACCCCTTTGAATATTTATTCTGCAATACATATGCTGAAAGTATGCTGCTTTGTAATGGTACTTTAAGTTACAAGTGGTGATCAAGCTTACTTGCGAGGTCTGCTCCAAACTTAGCTTTTTTATAAATTTTTAGAAACCGTTGTTTTTTTTGGCTGGTGTTATCTGGCTGTATCCCATCCAACCGCCTCCTGCAATGTTAAAGCGACTTGGGGACACATTACTTTATTTCTCCTCTCCACTAGTCCTAGGAGCCACGGGCCATTTTGGTGGCAATGTATATTTAATGATTCTTTATGTTTAGTGTATTTGAGAAGGTTCTGCTCTTCAATTGGGTAAAAAGTAGCCTAATATAGTCGTCTCGTCATCTCAGCTCATATATGTCCTACTGTTGGGCTCGAGCCTCCTGCATATTTGGAGAGAAATTGACCGCGCTGGTCAGACGTGTTGGTATAGGGTTTTGTTTCGAATTTTCTTTCTCTTGCATAGATGTTATAACATCTATGCGTTTTTATATCCCTTAGTCGTCTCGAACGATCACCCGCGAGTAAGATATGGGGTGGTGAATTGTATTCTTATTCTGTCACCACACGAAAAGCCTAATAGAGTACTACTACTTAAATAAATATTTATATAGGTATTCATGAAAGCTAAATTCGATTTGGCGATGGCCTTTCTTTCCTTTTGAAATAGAAAGGGGTGGGGAAGATAATTCTTACTCCGTAACCATACGAAAAATTTATATATCAATTATTAAAAAAAAAATACTAAACAGTCCGCAAGTAAAGCTCTCTTTTACAATAACCTTGTAATTTAAAAACATGAATACGCAAGATTTTTCCCCCATAATCCAAAAATATATTTCCTCATAATAAAGTGTCACGCATGCCACTATATAGACACGAAGCGACATTTACTATTTGACAGTAATACGTCCCGCCACTGTTACGTTATTTATGCGATGTCGTGTTGATCATTGTACGAGGGGACTAGGGGGGAAAGTCATCTCACAACATTGTTATTTTTGACATTTCATATTTTAATACTATCAGAAGATTAAGCAGCCAAATAAAAACGTCTAAGCAAACACATAGCTGATTATTAATGGTGCTTTTTTTAAGCTTATGGTGGCAAATGAGGAAGCAGCACACCTGATGGTACGTGTTACTCATAGACCTTTGTAAATTGTAATAGGTACCAGGAGAATAGCTAGATCACTACCAATCAGTCTATCCAGAAAGTTGGCCTACCGACTCTCTCGCTTACGGAACGAAGCCCAACAGCGGTTTGACGCTGCTCAGACTTCAATTTTCTGCGAGGGTGTGGTGCTACTCCGTATAGAGTAGCCCGCAACTGTAAACAGAAAAATATCAATAGTATGGTTCAACCACTATGGTGACAGACTACCCTAATAAGTATTTCGGATCCTGCGTCTCGTGAAAACGAAGTAGATTCTGTAGGAGTCTATTGTGGTCTCGTTGGCTGCGCTGAACGTAAAAATAGTTTAATTTCACTTTATAACTTGATGTACGGTCTCCATTATTTATTCCGATTACTTGGAATGGATGCAGTATGTACTCTTCTTCCTTTGTACATATTGCAAAAGTTGCGGCATTAGTTTTATGACCAGCCACTTGCCTGACGTCAAACCTTGAGAATGTAATTGTTGACCAGACGGCATCAGGTGTAGTTGGACCAGGTCGATGTAAATCTCTTAGTTAACCTTTACTGCATCAACGAGCAATGTAAGGATTATAATATTCTAATCTCCACCATGCAGCATCAACAGTCTCCAGTTAAAAGATAATATGAGGCTGCTAGAACCAGAGTGGCCTCACTGCATTTTTGCAAGTTTTAACCTAATTGCAATTTCTTAATCTAAAAATGTTAATCTACAAAACCGTAGCGGCCTAAAATTGTTCACAAGCTCATAACAATAGATGGCAGTACAAGTACATTTTCGGCTTATGTTCAAATCGATTAAATTGAATTTAATTTAATTTTAATTCCCTCCATATTGTAAAACATGGTTCTTGTAGTTAGGCCGCTCTGGTTCTACCAGCCTCATATAAAGTTGAAGGAGTTGGTCAGAAATCAGAATTAAATTTTCATTACTTGTCTTCTAATGATGTAGTACGCATATTTATCGCCTAATAATTTTTTATTACGTCTCAATCACACTAGATATTAGAAATTCCTTTCCAGAAGGCAAACTGTGTAATGATTAATGATTGGCAGGCAGGCGGAAAGGCAATATAAATGTGTACGGCCTTTTATGGATTAAACATCAAACAAAGAAGCCAAAGAATGTTTTTAAGTAAAAATCTTGTGCGATTTTCATATTTAATTGGAGCCTTCGGTACAAATAGTACTTTTGGCAATATAAATTACGTTGCAGACATATTTACATATTTTGTGATGGCGGTTACGATAATATCAAACCTTACTTTGGTCATGAGTGTCATAAAAGACGATTAAGAGCTTTACGTAGATCTAGAAAAAATCCATCTGACGCCCTCAAGTTAACAAGTACATTTCCAAAGAGGATTGACGTCGTGTTAAATGACCAGTGTGTTGTTAGGATTTCCAATGGCCTGCTCGCTTGGCGAAGAGAGGTACATTGCAGGGCGGGTCTATTGGGTCGTGCGCCTCTTCTTCTGTAGCCCCGGATAGAATTAGCGGGGTGTGATCATTCTATAGTCCGTCCCAAAAGTGTGATGTTAGGATAAAATACAATTGTCACCAACGCTTACATGCTCGTACTACTCTTAAAAATTGTTAAAAATATCACCAGAGTGGGCAGCACCACTTTTGCAGGAGACATAAAACGTACCAAGCTCAAATGAGTGGCACTGAATCATAAGACCACGCTATGTAGTGTTCTTTGGACTAAGTTCAACTTTGGACGGGAAAACGCTAAATGAATATTTATTATAAAATAAAAATTGAATTATAGGCTTTTTTTAAATTTGTTTAATCAAAAGCGCAAAGCCAATCACTATCACTTAACCGTCGCGGTATCCCCCCATCTGTCCGTAAGACGGTAGATTGTTGGTATTTTCAGTGTGCGCTATTATTACAACAATCAATAAAAATGCTTCTCTCTATGCCAGTGACAACTATAAATAGCTTGGTTTATCTGGTGGTAGTACCAAATTCTCGTCGGAAATCGCAGCGACTTGGCTGTTCCCTGGTATTACGGAGTTCCATGGTGACATTAATACTTATATAGATTAAGTAGCTTATTTGTTAAAAAAAACTCATGTGAAGCAGGGACTCCAAGATCTGCTATTAGCCAGAATCCAGCTGTTAGGCACTTTATACAAGCCGTGAAAGCATTCTGTCGAGCAATAACTACTTCTAAGTAAAACAAAACATACAATCTGAAGATGCAACGCCCGCGCCCCCTAACAGTTAATGCACTAACTTAAGTGTTTAATACACATGTATTTTGAACAACCCCCCCCGCTAAAGAATTCCTTGCTAGTAGTGGGTGGCGTTTGCTGCGAATTTAATTAAATCTTCATACAACCATGCAGGTGCTATAAAACAGGAATATGGTGAGGTGTTAACGTTTAACCAAGAAATTTCATTTTAGCATATGTTTTATATAATTATATTGTGTGGTTAATGATTTAATATTGTAGTAGTACTGTAGTACATACAAATATATTGAGTTTGTGAATTTAACTTTACTTTGCTATTTTTCTTTAGGGATTCTCGGTAATCCTTCCTGTAAAAACTCGACGAACTAGAGCCAATGAGATCAATGTTTTACTGAAGCTTTCTTATCTGTGACCCCAAGTAGAAAAGCTGACCCTAACAATCTACATGCGAGCAAAGCCATAGCGACAATTCTCATGTTCAAAAATGTGCCGATTTTTTTAATGAAAATTGGGGATGGCAAGGAGTGCCCTTGATGAAAATGACTCAAGTAACTGTCTGAAATACTTGATGGAATCAGATTTTTTTTTCAAACAGAGGTGCGTAGTAAAGCTGAGTCGCGGGCATCAGCTAGTTTGAAATAAAACTATTATTACGTATTCTATAGAATTTGTATTTGATTTTTAATATCCTGACGTTTCGAACACCTTGCTAAGGTGTCTCACCTCCAACAAGTCATCGTTTTTACAGAGATATTTCTAATATTGTTATAACGATGACTTGTTGGACGTGAGACACCTTAGCGGCCCCGTGACCATGAACATGAACGCTGTAAAGTGTTCGAAACGTCGAAAAAATTAAAACTTAAATACAAACGCGATAGAATCCTTTAAAATAATTTTATTTCCAATGAGTAATATTTGCGTAAACAAATACTATGTGCAGGATAAATTTAAAAAAATTTAAGTAGTGATGATAAATTATCTAACCAGCGTCATAACAATCAATAGTATAAAATTATTCTTATTTACATTTAGATCCTTTGATTTCATGATAATTAATATTGTGAAACGAAAGGATTTAATGAAAACGGCAGTAACATATCAAAGCCAGATATTTTTAGTTCCCGGAGAGGGTCGGGCGAGGACTACCGATATGAAAGCCTCCGGGTACCCGTGTAATATCAATGTGAGCGTACAAAGAGGCTTTTACACGTCAATTGGATGCTTCGGAGCGGTGCTTCGTTTTTTTACCCCCCAAATAAAGGTGTATACACATTGGTAGTGCCGCTGGACTTTCAATATACTCGTATATGGTCTGTAATAGGTCTTTTTGGTGGTTATGGCAGCAAACAAGCAAGCAACACACCTTCTTTGGACTAATCCCACCACTGTAACTTCTGTAAATCAGGATTCATAATGGTCTCCGTAAAAGACACCGAGGTTGTACCCTCAGTAAGTCTCGGGAAGCGCTTGTTTTGATTGTCTTGGGACCCGCAACCATAATTAGAAAAGAAAACTAGGAGATGAAAAAACTTCCACTTCCCTACTGTGCAAAGTGGGAGACATGAAGCAAAAATTGGCTGATAGACCAAAAGATAAGAGGTTGTCTGATAGCAGTACACCGGATAGTAACTGTTACCACCACAATACCAAGGGGAAAGCTAGGCCGCTGCCAAGCCAGCCAACCAAAACCCACTCAAATCGAGCTTCCGGCTCCCTCCCTCACCAAACGAAGCTTAACAGCACATTGCTACTGCTCAGACGTGGAATTTCTATATAATTTTATGTTGTTGTGTGATGAAGACCTTTAATACAAAACCATTGGTGTGACCAGACATGTTGACATAAGGTTTTTTACCGAGTTTCTCTTGTATCGTTGTTATCTGCATAGATTCCAATGTAGTCGTCTTTTAGGACTCCCAAGAACCAAAGAGGGGATGTTAAAGAGATTTCTTATACAGCCATGACAGGGACTCGCAGGCAGTGAATGCGAAAACTAGCAATTAGTAGATTTGAATGATGTGGTTGGGTAAATCTAGGCAACTAATATTGGCAGGATCTATCTATAACTGACATAGTTTATTAGTGGTTGGTCCACAGTGTTGAAAGTTTTGTCTCCAGCCAGGGGTGGTCATACATACATACATACATACATATCATCACGCCATATCCCCAGCCGGGTAGGCAGAGAGAACAGAGTGCCAGAAAACTCTATCCTTGCATACTTCACGCGCTTCCTCAACATTCATAATTCTCTTCATACACGCTCGCCGGTTTCGGAGGCTCTTGACTTTCCACATTCCTTCAGTACATGACCAATCTGGTCTAGGTAGGTTAGTCTCGGTCTCCCTCGGTACCTACATCCTTCCACTTTCGCATTGTATATCTTCTTAACCAGATGTTCGTTCGGCATTGTTTCCACATGTCCGAACCATCGGAGCATTCCCTTTCGCATCTTTACACCAATACTCTCTTTCATACCTACTCGCTCTCTTACGTCGTCGTTACGAATGCGATCGATCAGCCTGGTCCATCCGGGAATATACTATACTCTCGCAGAAAATCAACGTTTGAACAGAGGCAATATGCTGTTGCGCTTCGTTCGGTGAGCGAGAAAACTGGCAGCCCAACTTTCTGGGTGGGTTTGAGGTTTTCATTTATAGATAGCAGCCTAACTTTATGCCTGGTATTGCAAAGGTCCATGGGCGGTAACAACACTTACCATCATGTGTGCTGCTTGCTCGTTTGCCATAATAAGCGATAAAAAAAAAACAAAAAAAATAAAATTTGAAATGTCATTTGGCTTTTATTAAGTTTATTGACCGCGCAAAGTTAACGCAGCAATGTGAATTATAAAAAAAAACAACATTTACGAAACAGTGAACTCGAAGCTTAAACCTGCAATTTTTCTTTAGGCTTTACAGTAATACTTGGAGCTTAGAGGTGGGAATTATTTTCGTGAAAATACAAGGCGCACGCTCATTCTAATATGTTTTATCTCTATTGACTTAGTTTACACCAAAATAAATAAAATGTAATAGTCTTTTTATATATTAGGTAACTGCCTCGCAATATATTTAAGGGCACCTTTATTATCTTTTGTGAGAATAATAACATATCATGTTGAAAATGTATGTTTATATTTAGAACTTTAGTTAATAAGCGATGTATTTTATTATGAAACAAAATATTAACCTTCCAATAATACATTACAACTACACACATGACGTAAAGAATGGATCCATATCGTGTGATTACGTGGTATGGGTACGTTCCCTTACTTTATTGGAACGAAGTTCCTTATCGCGCGTTGTGAAAGGGGGCTAGACGGAAAAAATTCTTACGAAAAGTTGTCACGACACTTTTTGCTATAGTAAGCTATTGTAAGCTGTGCGGCGTCGCTCGTCGGCTCTCTTATAGAAAGCAAGCCAGATATTTTCATTTCTATTTCGCATTGAACAGTGTGGTG
The DNA here is from genome assembly GCA_905163515.2 of Lymantria monacha. Lineage (NCBI taxonomy): Eukaryota > Metazoa > Arthropoda > Insecta > Lepidoptera > Erebidae > Lymantria > Lymantria monacha. The sequence continues at coordinate 1,643,791 of LR991107.1, read as the reverse complement.
TCGCGACGATTTTTTTTATAGATAGAGTGATTCAAGGGGAAGGTTTATATGTATAATATATGCATAATGTACTAGAGAAACACTGATAATTTTAGAGGTTTCTAATGTGATGTCGTAAATAAACACATTATTTTGCGCTTACATTGCAAACGCTGGCTGAACCCTACGAAATAGATCAAAATAAAGTACTACAGTATTATACAGCTTAAAAAGGCCTACAAAAAAGTCCGCGATGGTATATATCTATCTCTTAAGGATAACATACTATATCCATTTTAATACTTTAAAAAATGTTCTATTATAAAACGGTAATTGAAAAGCTATTTACACAAATACTGTATTAATCCTTATCATTTTAAATACATTAGTTGGCTTGAGCATTTCATGAAGATATTTTTTTTCCTTCAGACCATGCAAATTAAATCAATACCTTAAGAGATATAGCAAAATCAAAATAATGCGCAACGAAATTATTTTCGCCCGTGACCGGGCCGCGTGGCCGGCTCGCGTTCGAGCTCGGGGCCGAAAAGTTTTGGTAGTCTAGTGGAATTGTATATCCTATTATTAATATTATAAACGTGAAAGTTTGTAATAATGTATGGATGTGAACATGTTTGTTGCTCTTTCACGTAAAAACTACTGAATGGATTTTGATGAAATTTATAGTAATATAGCTTGCACATCAGAATAACGCATAGGCTATAATTTATAAAGATATTTTGCAAATTGGCTAAAATATAACGATAAAAATCGCTTAAGGCAGAAAAAAATTATATAATTAAAATAGAACTTCGATCCATCCGGGTGTCCCTTGACACCTCCGGTTGTGTATCATTTCTATTATAAATTTCAATATATATAGTTAAAATTTGCAAAAATTTCTATAGCGCGATTTAGACTCTAATACATGTCCTCTTAGAATCCATTAACTTTGTTACAGCGCCATCTAGTAATAGATTATGATCCTATTTAAAAAAAATCTGAGTTACTCCCTAGTCGCGCCTAAAGAAGTTTTAAGTACTTCAAAAATATTATTATAACTTAAAAAAAATAAAATTTTATTACAATTCCTTCACTAATTAATCGAAAGGAACTTCGTTCCATCCGGGTGTCCCTTGACACCTCTCGTTTTTTTTTTTACAATTTGTAAACCTTTCTCTCCCTCGATAACCATATGACCACGTCATAATTTTTTGGATCAAATTGGCGATATATTGACGAGAGGTCATATTAAGAGTAGGTATGTGTAACCGTAGAGCATGCATGAAGACTGTTATGAGTCTGAATGAAGCGATGGAGGTATGCCAGGATTCTTTTATGGCAATCCGTAGCCTCTACCTACTAACAGGTATGAGGCTATGTATGTATTTAGATAAATAAATAAATATGTATATTATGATAATCATATAAATGTATGTGAAACCCAAGTTTGTTCCAGCATGGTAAATTTGAAGCCTTTGGGCCGTTCACTAGTACCGATTTCTTTACATCCGTTCTTGGACCGATACACCTCTAAAAGACTCATCAGAAATCATGATAAACTTCAAATTATTTTTGTAAATTTCCATAATATAACTCATTCTTGATAGAAGAGAATGACAATTGTCTTAAAAGCAATTTCATACATCATAAAAATCCAATCACGATAATCAAAGCGTATAGAGGTAAAATGGTCTCACACAAAGTCCTATAAATAGAAGCGCACATAGTATCATTGTTTCATTTACAATAAGAAAACCACCACAAAAGCTATCCCCCCATATTGCTGATAAAAGAACTACTCTGGCGAACTGGCAAACGAATTGATATGTCAATCAAATGAACTCCAACTGAGGAAACGGTTCAAAGTAACAGTAAATCAGTATTTTTGTTCATAAACAATATTCGAGATTGGATTCCTTTTCATATTTTGTACTTGAGATAAATTGGGAAAAAAGAAATATATCGTGTGTACACAATAGGATCCCAATTTATTTTTACTGCTCCCTGTCCTGCAAATGGATTTTTAACTATTTAACATCGAGAATTGACATTAATAACGTTATTTTTTTGTGTATGTGTTCCGTTTGGTGTCGTATTAAAAATACTGAGTATTGTAAAAATTGACTAAGGAATTTAAGCAAATAACTTATTGTCAAAGCACGAAAGCTTGGAATAAAACCCTACACAAACTCGTCTGATCAGCTTGATGTATTAGGATTGTTTTTATTGCTTATGAATTATGATGGCAAACGAGCAAGCAGCACACCTGATGATTAGTGTTACTGTCGCTCATTTTTTTTTTTTTTTTTTTTAAAGACACCACCCTGCTCTAAGGAAATAAACCTTGTATTACTGGGGACTTTACAAACATGCAATTAACGCAGACAAATTACACCCAGACTCAGAACAACACTTTGTGGATCACACAAAGTAATGTCCTGCGTGGGAATCGAACCCACGGCACTGGCACGGAAGGTCGGTATCTTAACCACTACGCCATCTGTGCAGTCAATCATTGACTTTGTACAATACCTGGGGTACAATTAGGTCGCTACCTATCAACTAAAATCTACTCAGAAAGTAGGGATTTCGGTTCTCTTGGTCACCGATCGGAACGCAACAGCACATTGACGCTCACATTTCCATGTTCTGCGAGAGTGTGGTACTACCCCGGACGGACGGGCCCCTGGCTGTATACAGAAAACTTAATAGGGTAGCCATACCACTATTATATTATTTTCTGTAGAAGCCTTTACTAAACGATAGAACGTGGAACATTCGTGGACTAACTCGTATATAATTATACAGCCACGCGTGCACAGATCAGAACATACTCTTGTACCGACGATAGCCTACCTAGATGGCCGTTGTTACCTTACTTATCTCTGACATGCATTCGTTAAATTATACCTCGTATAGTAATTACTTTAACATTACAAGTTATTAAATGGGTAATATTCTTTTAATACATCCAATCGTCGTTTTCATTTATATATTAATTAAACAGATCTTATATATCTTTGATTTTACATTGGATCGATGTATAGATATTTGAATGCCAATTTTGCGAAATAAAAGGACCGGTATCGGCTCGCTTTCACAATTAATATTTGATTTCAAAAGTTTTGCAATTTCTCTTCTTGCTGTGCGTCCTTCAAACTTTTCCAAAGTTTTATGCCATAAATATGAATTACAGTGTCACCGTGGCAGGTTCCTTTAGCGATACATAATATACATTTTTAACATTCTGACATTTGTCCTTTATAACTCGACTCATTTCTTTAACAAAAGCACCGCGCAAATATGCTTCAGTAATAAATTAACCTCTCACCTTTAAACAAAACCTTTCTGCCTGAATTAGCGAGACGAATCAACGTTTTAATCCTTCCGCAGAAACTGTCAACCGACCAGATTTTATATGTCGCTTTTATACCGAACGGGGTACCAGCGAGTGGTCCATCCACATCCACCGGTTTATCCGTGTAAGCGAAGGGATTACGGCTGACAGTCACGCCTGAAGACGGATCTTCAACTCTTATCTAGCTATTTCAATTAATTCCGTTTTCAATCCCCGCCGCCCGACGCGTTGTAGATGCAGCCGGTGGCTGGCTTAAACCCTCTTCGAAAACGTCCAACTTGCTTCAACGTGTTCAAGTTTGAGAGAGATATGAGAATATTTAGAATTCTTCGCATATTTGAATGAAGGAAAGTAATTAAAACGAACTCGTGTGCTATATCCAAGTTTGATTTAGCACTTGGGATTTGAGCAAATATGTTTGAGTATGATTCTTGTCGTTAATTACTTCCAGGCGCGCACCGAAATAATGCTATATCAAACACTGGCTAACATTTTAGATGTGAACATAAGTTTAACAATAATATTGATATACCGTGTGGTGCCAGGTGAAGAATACAACCTGTAAAATTGGGGCAAGCATTTATTTTGTGAAAAACAATCAGTTTGTGTGTCGAGCTCAGCTCAAAATGTTTCTCTTCCTTTTTCTGTTATAATTGAACTAAGTCCCATGTTGGGCGCCAAATAATTATTTTTGTGTATTTTCTACACGTTCATATTGTACGTAGTGTAAAAGTTACATTTATCTATGCATAGTATTTTATCTTGTAAAGATATTTTTATAGTTTTGTTTTTATCTTTATTACTGAGATTTGTAGGTATCCCTTTAGTCAGCCTAATATTAGTTGCAGTAGATCCATTACAACCATGTAACTTAAGCAATATGTACATAGAATCAGTATAATTACCATCTGTTGGGCACAATTCCAAACTAGTTACTATTGTTAAGTTAGTCAGGGCAGGATTGTCATGAGACCTATCGATGTTCAGTCACATGTTTCTATGACGAAACCAATGAAGCTTATACTATTACAGATGTTAACTATTAATAAATTGGTAATAGGCTGTGGAAGAAAACTACTTTACAACACATAACTAAGCTGATTTAGACAGTGAGTCCAGCTAGTAATTGCCTGGAAAAAAATGATAATATTTATTTCACGGAAAATCTGTGGAGTTAAGCTGACCGATCGCATTCGTAACGACGACGTAAGAGAGCGAGTAGGTATGAAAGAGAGTATTGGTGTAAAGATGCGAAAGGGAATACTCCGATGGTTCGGACATGTGGAATGAATGCCGAACGAACGTCTGGTTAAGAAGATATACAATGCGAAAGTGGAAGGATGTAGGTACCGGGGGAGACCGAGACTAACCTACCTAGACCAGATTGGTCACGTACTGAAGGAAGGTGGAGTCAAGAGTCTCCGAAACCGGAGAATTATTAATTTTGAGGAAGCGAGTGAAGTATGCAAGGATAGAATTCTCTGGCATTCTGTTTTCTCTGCCTACCCTGCAAGGGATATGGCGTGATGATATGTGTGTGTATGTGTGTCTATTTCACCGAGAAGGACCCCGGCTATCAGTAATGTTTGGGTTTTTGTCGTAAAAAGCAGATTATTTACCTTCTAGTTACATATGTTTATATATATGTACGAGTATGTATATTGTATATAATATTGTTAGGTGTGTTGTGAAACTTTACGGCTGCCATAATCTCGGTAGAATAATCTCCATTCTTGAGAGGCGCGCTACTGTTCAAACTTAACGTGGGCTTAATAACTTTTGCGTATGGCGACGCGTGTACGTTTTTATTATGTTTACTGAACATCTTTATGTTCAAGGTAATTTGAATACGTAATAGTATTGAAATCGACATCCTTCATGTGTTAAGATATAATTAAAGTTTGTCTTGATGGTCAAATTAAATTCCATTTTAGATTATCATTAGTCATATAAAGGGATATATTATTGTCTTTCTCTTGCTCTTGTTTTATTTTATATGCTAGATCTGCGTGCTTTTTGTCTTGTACCTGCCGCAAAATAATAAATAGAATTGTATTTTATTATATTTTACTTCTGCAACTTTTTTGGTAATTAATAAGACATGCGGTACATTCAAGAAGAATTGCTACAGAGATGAGAGCGTTTTAATTGAATATTGTAAAAGATGGATAACATCCATAAAAGTAATATTTGTAATATAGCCGTATATAAGATAGATAGATAGAAATATAGCCTAATATAGTAGTATATAATATTTGAAATATTATTGCAATCGTTTCATCAAACTTCGTATACATCCATCAATCCGTAAATATCTACCATTGGACATATGTAGGTCTTCCTAAGAGATTGCTATTCAGCACGATTATATGCCACGTGCATTCAACGGTTACGTACGACTTTTCAGATGCCGTTAATTCACCTAGAAGGGGTCGTCGGATTCGTGGTCGCCATTCGTAAATATTTCTTTGTCAATGGCTGTCGGTTTGCTGAGCGATGTGGTTTGACCATTTCCATTTCAAGATGCTAACTCTTTGGGCTATGTTAGTAACAAGCGTTCTTTTTTGAATTATGGTATGCCGGCTTTTATTACGTAGAGAAATACTACATATAGCCCTCTCTACAGTACGCTAGACGACTTTGGTTCTTGCAATGAGACTGATATTTAGAGAGCAATTAGATTAAGACTGCACAGATGGCGTAGTGGTTAAGATACCGACCTTCCGTGCCAGTGGCGTGGGTTCGATTCCTACGCAGGACGCTACTTTGTGCGATCCACAAAGTGTTGTTTTGAGTCTGGGTGGAATTTGTCAGCGTCAATTGCATGTTTGTAAAGTCCCCCGCAATACAAGGATTATTACCTTAGTGCAGAGTGGTGTCTTTTAAAAAAAAATATGACTAAAAACTCAATTGCAATATTTTTTTAAGAGAAACAATATATTACAATAACTAAATCATTAAACAACGTCGTTTAATTATTATGTTTCTAATTTTCTTTTTCTTGCTGGGTTTCTTATGTTAGGTCCTCTTTCGCGACTGTTACAGTACTCTCGGGACGGAGTTGAAATATGATACTACTTAATATATAGTCACTCGCCAACGTAATGTATATTACAATTATTATAAAACACGATTATCACAAGTGGCTACGAATACTACCAACTCTTACCGAGGTTCGCGACAGTCGTAAGCGACAAATACCGTAAGCTGCGCCATACATTTTCATACTTAGACTATTGTCGCGTCGGCCGCGCGCGACTGTCATAAGGGGCGCGGCTGCGATGCACAGAAATATACCTTTACTTTGCTTGCAGATGTCGTAGAAGACAAGTAAGAGCTTTTAATCAATCTGGGTCAACTCCTCCTGATGGGTTCTGGTCAACAATTACATTCCCAAGGAGGGTTGACGTCAGGTAAACGGCCAGTCATAAAACAATTACCAATAACTTTTGCAATATGTACAATGGAAAAGAAGTACTTATTGCATCGATCCCAAGTAATTAGGATAAGAGTAAGAGGATGACGATTATCAGAAAATTATTACATTTTTGATATTTTTTTTTATTATTAATCCAATTGTTAAAGATTGCTTTGTTCGTAATAATGTTTAAGATGATTGGATACTTGGTTATTATATTGATATAGAAGATGTATCTGTAATGATATCAAAAACTTATTGTTTGGTTAATATCGTTGAAGATAAACCTTCTGGCCTCCATCAAATTCAATCAAATAACAATAACTAACCAAACTTAAGATTGGATTCAATATTTCTGAGAGTGAAAGTATTTGTACATTAATATTTATACTTTTACTTTGTGTATCAATTTGTAACGACCATCATCTTTGTTATTTGAAACGTTCAAGGACAGATTTTAAAAGTCTGTAGATAATGAATGTCATTGGAGCTAAAATTTACCTAAATTATTCTCTAAAACTTAATATTCTTACTTCGTTTGAAAAATTATTCTTGTAAAAATTGTGTTAGGGAATGTAAAACGACAAGGTCGAATTGGAGGTTACCTTGGCTTTCTTCAGAAGTTTGTTTTTAGTTCAATTAGTAAAAAAAATCTCAGATTATGATTTTAAGGATGTAAAACTATTATTATGGATTTTATCGCATTTGTATGCTTTTACTTTACAGACGTTTCGAAAATTTATCAGTATTCATGGTCACCAAAGAACTAAGAGATTTCACGTACAACAATTCATCGTTATTATGCAATATTTTTTTAACACCGCGAAAGCAAAAATCAAATACAAATGCAATAAAATCTATAAAAACGTTGTTTTTTATCTTATATGTAATACTCGCGGAAACATCATAAAACGTAATGATGTTAATTTTTGTACCCGCCTCAAATAAAAATATTGTGTAATATTTTTCTTGGTGTTTGTGCATTTTACTAACAGTGGAGTTTTTCTATTTTCAGTCCGTCACCATATTTCTATCTGCTATATTATTATTTAAATTATGGAATTCTATTGCGCAAAGACATTTTTGCTTTCATTTAGTAGATATTTATATACAACAATAATTAAATCCGCTTACACATATACTCAACAAAATGACAGGTTCAGTTTACAATGAAATAAATTATTGTCTTCGCAATCATACTGAGATCGACACCGCCTTATTACAAAACATGGTCTAAGTTATGGTTTAAACCTAGACTAAAAAGTCTAGGTTTGTTACGGTATTAAAGTTTATACAAGCAGTTAGTCTTGACTTTATTAGAAATCAAAGACTAATCCAGGATCAACTGATACCAAAGATAGTCCCTGGATCAAATAATTTCCACAGATTCTATACAAAATTGTTAGTTAATTTTGACGATGTCGTTCCTTTTCATTGCAATAATTATTTAAAATTGTATTTCCGATCGAAAATAAAACGTTATTACTTTCAAAACCGTTATATTTGATGAATTATTAAGAAATATTACATAATTTATAAACAAAAATTATATTTTACTCAACTTTATAATCAATATTTTTATAAGCTACAACACGTAACTGCGAGGATCGGCACGTTAAAATGTGTAATTTTAGGCGCCTAATTTGAGATTCTACAAACAATAAACTACCTATTATTAGTTTGATGTATAAAAATACTCAAATTATACACGTGTCGGTACTTCAACTTGTTTAAGACTGCACATTCAGCACATTAGTTAAATAAACTCTCAGTCAAGTCAACGTCTCATTACAAGTGCCTAGTGTGCTGTAATTCAGACCTATCATTAATAATATATTTATTTATAACTTTCATTATTTATAAATTTATGTTGGGTATGTATGGTTTATTTATATAAACCTATATTTATTTCGAAAATCTTCATCATCGAGTTCAAATGGATCCACCCTTACCCGATGTTTATTCGGCCGGCGGACTGTCTCTTATAATTCTAAATCTTCAATGTCCAATAAATCGAGAGAATCTGTATCCATTTTAATTGATTTTACAATAAACTAAAAATCGGGCGGGGTACTTTAATTAAAAGTAAGTAAAGATTATAATCAAACAACGAATAAGTTAACCTCAAACTAGAAAACAAACAAGTGTCCCTCACACTAGTACCATAGTTAAACTAGGCTCGGCTGTGGTTTATGTTTAGTACCATAGATGATCCACGATTTAGCGATAAATCTCGTTTTGTAATAACAATTCTTTTTGATACCTGGTTTATTACCGGTACTTTAGTTAGTCTACGTTTTGTAATAAGGCTGATAGAATCCTAAATAGCAATGAAATATTAACCTTATATACTTAGCTTTCAATTATAGCCCAGTCGTATATTCGTATCTCTATATTGAAATAACTTTAATGCAACGAGCTACAGAATCGATACCAAAACAAGTTTGCACAGTGTAATGGGATCGTACAACAATAGTTGACTAGTCGAATGTTCTCGAATACACACAGAGTAAATATAAGCGCGATCGAGTGGCGTTTGACAAGGCAACGTGGCGGCGCGGATTTGAATTTCGAACTGTCAGTTGTTTGTAAACGATTGTTAGTGTTTGAGGTTAGATTATACATAGGTAGTTAAAATTTCTAATAAGTGTAAAATTGAAACATTAGTTTAATAAAAGATTACGTTAATAAACGTAATCTTTTTTTTAAAGTTCAATACAGACAACTAATGTTGTCTGTATTGAACTTTCTGATTAATTTTGAACAAATTTTGTTAGACTTTTGTAATGCAGATAGAACGTTAATTGTATTAAACTTTGAAATAACAGTGCTTTACGTGTATTGCCATATTCTAACAAAATTCTCAGTGATAGCCTTTAGTAGCGTAATTTTTTCTACTAAAAATTATAATATTAAATTTTAAACCTAATTGTAAAATGAACTTCCAGTTCAAGCACTCCGTTGTTATTTAGTAAGTTAAAATACGTAAGTCGTCGTTCGATTCCTGGTCGCCACACATTCTCTTCATCATCATCATCCGGACATCATATCATCATCATATCTGATCATTCTTACTCTATACCACAGCACAGATAATATTACACAAGTAAGAATTTAATTTTCCATCCTTGCCTCTAAGAAATATCATTATTGAGGTCAAACCGCAAATGTCAAGTAAAATAATTACTACGGCGTGAGGGTAGGCAGAACTATTCTCGTCCTTTACAAGTTCTGTAGCGGTTTTGAAAACATTTGTGTTTATTATCAAACTGTTTTCGTAATGTCTAATGCTTTGAAACTATGAAGATTTATACTTTATCTACTACTGGGCTCTTACTGGTAGCTGGTAGGGTACCTGTAACTGTAGTGTGTGCCTATAATATTATAATTATACGCTTAGCCTGTAGAATTGCTATACGTCTATCCGCCATGACAGATAACACACAAGTGTCCTGCGACATTCTGTTATTGTGTGACTTAGTTGTTAGCTGCAGATGGCTATGATAACGGCGTTTAGGACCCTCAATTACTCGATGTACCCACATTTATACGTTATAATAAATTTACATGCTTTACAGTAACCATAACGTTTGAGGCTGCTAGAACCATAGCGGCCTAACAACAAGAACCATGTTTTACAATATGAAGGGAATTAAAATTTAATTTAATCGATTTGAACATAAGCTGAAAATGTACTTGTTCTGCCATCTATTGTTAACGAGCTTGTAAACAATTTTAGGCCGCTGTGGTTTTGTAGATTAACATTTTTAGATTACGAAATTGCAATTAGATTAAAAGTTGCAAAATGCTGTTAGGCCACTATGGTTCTAGCAGCCTCATATGTTACTTTGGGTACCCATCATCATCAACCTGCTCTTATCCTATTTACTTGGAGTGGACGCAGTATGTACTATTCTCAAACATATTGCAAATAGTTATATGACTGACCGCCTCGCCACTTCTTACGAATGTAATTCTTGACCCATCGCCATTAGATACAATTGATTCAGGTCGATGTAATCCTCTCAGTCGTCTTATACCACATCCGCAAGCCATGTAAGGGTTGGTAGTACTCGTAGCAGCCACCACACAGCAAGTATTGTGTCCCCCCAAAGGGGTAAATTTTGCAGCTTCACGATCGAATCAAATCATTTAGCGTAGATGAACTCCATAGCTGTACTTGCATGTTGTCGTTAATGACGAGCCCGAGAGAACGGGGTCTCATCGTCGATCTTGGCCGATGAGTACCGAACTCAAGAGTCTTACACAGACTGTGGTCCACCAGAACCCCAATTATTTTATAATCTATGTAAAAAGTATAGCATTTAAATTGCTAAAAACGATGTGTTGGTCCAACGGTTTGGGCGTGTAAGGGACAAGTTTTGACCGTAATTATTAACTTTGTCTTGTATTAACTACTAAGTAACAATGTTAAATAATGCCGATAACTTTGAATTAGACCTCAAACATGTAAATTTACTTCGATAAGTTTAGTCCGAAGTCATTATTTACGATAATTACATTGACTTGGGTTTTTTTTATTTCTTTTTAAAGTAAAACTTTTTTCTACTTAAAAGTAACTGAATATTTTGCAATTTGTTTTTGCCGTATCAGAAAAAAAAATTGTTTTGAAAACAACACTTTGCTCTGAAGAAATAATACATGAATAGACACAAATTACATCCAAGCTCTAGAATAATTAGTAAATCATACAAAGCATTGTCCCGTGTGGGAATCGAACCCGTTACACGTTGTAATATAGTTATCTTAACCTCTATGTCATCTGTACAGTCAAACACCTTATTCGTGCTACAAATCTCTTGACGAGGTTGTCACATCAAAGATGCTTACGGTATGATCGACGCTCAGACCGACCACTCTTTGAGTCTCAGCAATCATTTGTGGGTTCTGCCTTCGAAGTGTGTCATGTTATCCACTTTAAGGTTCACAAGTACCTATTATTGTGGCAATTAAAAGGGGGGGATACGTGACACAACCCTTTTACTTTAAAGTACACCTTTGACATGTTTTGAAACATTTCAACAGAGCTTTCAATCTTATTTATATTAAAAGGTGATTTTTTTAAGCTTTCCCGGGGTTAAAGCGTACTCACCGATACTCCGTGCAAAGCTGTCAAAGGTCTTCGGCTAACAGCTATACCCAAAAAAAAAACTTTTCTCTAATATTTTAAATAGAGATGTTTTTTTTACATGTTGTGACAGATCGAGAATACAAAATCACACCTTTTGCCGTGGTGTATTAGATGGCGCTGTGATCAGTTTTATATATTTTTAATTGTACAGGACTTTATCTTTTGGGTCACCTATTAGCTATATAAGCAACAATATATGGTCAGAAATTGTGTTGCAAGGGAATACCCACATTGCTGGCGACTCCTTAATGCGAGGCGATGTCCGTACCCAGGGAACAAGGCACTTTATCAGATTGAGAGGCCTAAACGCTCATCCAGTCTGCGTAAAGTTGTCATAGCCATATGTGGCTAACTAATATAACTATAGTTAAATGAAATAAAACGTTATAGTCTGACTAATGTAGTATGTTGCTGTGTGGTAGCGGCTACGAATACTACCAACCCTTACTTTGCTCGTGGATGTCGTAAAAGACGACTGAGAGCCTTATAACGACCTGGGCAAACTCCATCTGATGCCGTTTGGTCAACAATTACATTCCTAAGGAGGGTTGACGTCTGGCAGGCGGCCGGTCATAAAACTATTGCCAATAACTTTACGATATGTACCTACTATGAAAGAAGAGTACCTACATATTGTATCGACCCCAAGTAATTGGGATAAGAGTAGGAGAATTATGAGTCTGACTAAAGTAGCAATTAAATATTTAACTAATAAATATTTTATTTTGTTTCAGGTACAAATCAATTTGGCAGAAACATGGTGATATGGATGTTACTTAAATATGAAGCCCTATATACCACTTAGTACTTGCGACATGCCCTCGCTTCGGTGTTCGGTCGCTCGGTCCCTGTATTTATATGTGATCATCATCATCATTTCTCTACTCTTATCCCAATTATTTGGAGTCGATAAAATATGTACTCTTCTTTCATAGTACATATTGTAAAAGTTATTAGCAATAGTTTTATGACCGGCCGCCTGCCAGACGTCAACCCTCCTTGGGAATGTAATTGTTGACCAAACGGCATCAAATGGAGTTGGCCCAGGTCGTCATAAAGCTCTTAGTCGTACTGTACAACATCCGCGAGCAAAGTAAGGGTTGGTAGTATTCGTAGCCGCTGCCACACAGCTAGTGTTTATATGTATGTACATACATACATACATATCATCACGCCATATCCCTTGCAGGGTAGGCAGAGAGAACAGAGTGCCAGAGAACTCTATCTCTGCATACTTCACTCACTTCCTCAACATTCATAAGTCTCTTCATACACGCTCGCCGGTTTCGGAGACTCTTGACTCCACCTTCCTTCAGTACATGACCGATCTGGTCTAGGTAGGTTAGTCTCGGTCTCCCTCGGTACCTACATCCTTCCACTTTCGCATTGTATATCTTCTTAACCAGACGTTCGTTCGGCATTCTTTCCACATGTCCGAACCATCGGAGCATGCCCTTTCGCATCTTTACACCAATACTCTCTTTCTTACCTACTCGCTCTCTTACGTCGTCGTTACGAATGCGGTCGGTCAGCCTAACTCCACAGATTTTCCGCAGTGATCGCATTTCGACCGCATTAATTTTACTTTCACACTCTTTTCTGCATACCCAACTCTCGCTTCCATACAGTAATGTTGGGACAAGCACTGCGTTATGTATTACTACACGTGCCTTCTGGCTGAGGTGGTGGCTGCCGAGAAGTTGCCCCAACGCTCCGTTCACTCTATTTCCCGCATTCACTCTTCGCTCTATATCAGTGGTGTACCTTCCATCTCGGCTAAATCCACATCCAAGATATACAAATTCATCCACTTGCTCTAGTATATCATTACCTATTGTTACTCTTACATCTGTTCTGGCTTCGTCTCTTTTTATATGTATGTATTACACATATAAATTTTCCTCTTGAATCACTCTGACGTCTCTTCTCTTCTCTATTGACGAAAACCACATTAAAATCTATTGCGTTGTTTAAAAGATCTAAACGTACAGTCAGATCCGTCCGGAGTTCGATAAATCAATGTGACCGATTTTCATTTTGTCAGTATTTTCAGCTAATCTTTATATGTATATATAATTCTTCTGTACGTGTGTTGACAGTGAACTCCTCCTAAACGGCTAAATGGATTGCCTTGTAATTTTTTGTGGGTGTTCGAGGGGATTCGAGAATGTCTTAGATTCGTAATTGGACTCGATAGGTGGCGCCGTTGTCGGTATGTCAAACGGATGGACCGATGCACGATGGGATGAAAATTTCTATGTATATTCCAATGGGTCCCTGGATGATTTCAAAACACTATCGGACCCGGTAGGTGGCGCATATGGCTTAAAACTTTTCCGGGCAAGACGATGTCTGCCGAGACAGCTAGTGTAGAAATATAATTAGAATACGTTATAATATGTATAACGTTTCCATCCTTGTTTTTTCCCTTTATTAGTTTATATAGATATTTTTTTCATTATTTCATTAATTATTCTTTTAATATCTAAACACATTTATTAAAAAAAAACACAACTTACTTACACAGCAAAATACGAAGCTAAGCTCGCTACTCCAGATATTTTAATTTAACTCATACGTAGTACCAATATTGATATCCAATATTGCGCCCCCTTCCGTATTTGGAGGGAAATTGTCTTACTGATCCAACGGAATCATATAGGATTTTTACATGCATACATATCATCACGTTATATCCCTTGCAGGGTAGGCAGAGAAAACAGAGTGCCAGAGAACTCTATCCTTGCATATTTTACTCGCTTCCTCAACATTCATAATTCTCTTCATACACGCTCGTCGGTTTCGGAGACTCTTGACTCCACCTTCCTTCAATACGTGGCCAATCTGGTCTAGGTAAGTTAGTCTCGGTCTCCCTCGGTACCTACATCCTTCCACTTTCGCATTGTATATCTTCTTAACCAGACGAAATAAAAAAATATAGAGTTTTTAAATAGGTTTTTCTTCTGCAAGGATCTATTTACATTTCTCCTGCAATGAGGCTATATATTTACGTCCTTTGATTATTGACATTTAGTTTAAAGATTTCCAAATATTTACGCAAGTATATTAAATGAAATTATTTTTACGGATTTTCTATGTCGTATAAAGTATAAAACATCATATAAACTTAATTAAATCCGTATAAATGGTTTTATTTCATTACATTTAGCTGTTTTATTACATCGTCTTGAAGTTTTATAATGCTTTATGTAGATTTTGTGAGAGATATGTTATGTACGCTCAAGGGAACATGATGACGTCATGGCGGAAGGGGCAGGAAAAGACGAAGAACTTCGAAGTAGATGTTATTTTAAATAACAAAGTACGCCTCGTCTTCTCTGCATTTAATATCGATAGGCAAAATTAAATTTCATTTCTAAACGCAAATTGAAATTATCAGAGGTAGTTTTTGAACCCACAGCTATAGCTGTAATGGTATGTTTGTTAATGTGCTCCTTAATATAGATCCACCATTGAAATGGACATCTGACGTCACGGCTTAGTAGAATGCACTCATACCTTAGTCCACCAACAAAAGTTACGAAAACGGACAAAGTTTTATTTATATTACAGTCATTCACAAAGTATAAGAGTTTGTACTAAAAACTCTACCAACATTATTATTACCTTGGGTAGTTCTGCTGTAAAGGGGTGAGTTGGTACACGTCCCCAAGGCCCCACGTGCAGATTACGGTCGGTAATGATGACGCAGTCACGTAACTAAGTTTAAAGTTTCCAGCGCCATATTTCAACGCTACGTAATTAAGGCTTTTATTGCGAGATTTTTTTACGTGTACGAAATTTTGTTGTAATTTATTGGTTGAAGTAAAAGATAAATAAAAAATAGGGAATTTATTTATTTC
Source organism: Lymantria monacha (assembly GCA_905163515.2). Classification (NCBI taxonomy): domain Eukaryota; kingdom Metazoa; phylum Arthropoda; class Insecta; order Lepidoptera; family Erebidae; genus Lymantria; species Lymantria monacha. The sequence goes on along the minus strand of LR991107.1, from coordinate 1,628,018 downwards.
TTACCAGCTTTCGCCCGCGACTTCGTCCACTCAGAAATCATCTCTAACAGAGTTAAATTGAAAAAGCAATGCAAGGTGTTGAAGGTTTGTCGCTAGGACGATGATCAACAGCGTCAGAAACTGGGATGCGGTCACCGCCTTCTGCGAGTTGTCTAACGAAATTAGGCAATAGGGTGGGTCCGAGAGAAAATACTCTACGTTGACACGCTCTACCGTCGGTACTTTGGGCGCTGCAAGCGTGAGTACCTGTATCGAGGTTCACTGCGTGAGGGCTTCGACTCGAGATGATACCCGGTTGCGGTGGCTCGCCCGTACGGCGTCGATGTACGTGTACGGCGCGCTATGGGGTCATGCGTCACCTCGGACGGATTGGGCACGGTGTGTCTATATACCATAGCCGGTCACTAAAGAAAAAGGGTGTTTAAAAGTTCTATTCATTCTAAAAATTATATTGCCTTTAATATCCTATTTACGGTATGGCCATGGTATAAGAATACAATTATTGCCGCCCTTTATTTAACTGTTTTGTTTCACCAGCAGAGTTGCGACCTCGTTAGATATGATTTATTATTTCAGTTATAGAGTGAACATTTTTGAACTTAACTTAACCTGTATCTTAAACTCTTAGCCAAGAACCTATTGCCGTCTACTATGTGTATCGTGTGAGCTCTCACGCCGGCACTGGTCGCCACGACGGCACTGGTGCGGGGTTGATGGAGAGGGAGAGAGAAACACGGGTTTATTTATTTTTACCGAAGAATATTTGTACGTAATTTGAAAATAATCTATAATGAATTTTTCTCCCCATTCACACTTTGCCCTTCTTTTACTCCCCCTTAGGTGCGAAATTTCGACAAATCTTTTCCTAGTGGATTACTACATGATAAAAAGAAGCTACTTGCAAAATTTTATGTTTCTAGTTTTAGTAGTTACGCTCCGCGGTAATTAGTCGTTCAACCCGCTTCACAGGCCTAATTTACACAACCAGAGGGTGAAAATTGACAAATGCCGGATATTATCATAGAATATTTGATTCGACTCATAATTTGAAAAGAATCAATAAAGATTTTTTCTCCCCATATAAACTTTGCCACTCTGTTCTACCCCCTTAGGGGTATAATTAAATCATTTCGTGAAATCCTTTCTTAGTAAATCTCTACGTCATAGAAAGAAACCACTGTCAACATTTCAAGTTGCCAGCTTCAATAATATCGGCTTGGCGCTAATGACTTAATGAGTCGTCCAACCCGCTTTGCAGGCCTAATTTACACCCCCAGAGGGTGAAAATTAAACAAATGCTGAAATACGTGTTTATTTATTTTTGCTGAAGATAATTTGTACGTAATTTGAAAAGAATTGATAAAGATCTTTTTCTCCGAACATTTTTAAATTGACATAACTTTTTTATTTATAAACCAATTGACATGAAATAAAGCCTAAATGTTAAGTGAAGCTTACCAAAATATATTAGCGTGTCCGCATCTAAATTGGATAAGCCGTTTCTAAGATAAGCGTGCACAAACGCACAGACAAACAGATAAACAGACAAAAATTTTAACTATCATTGCTTTGGGTTCTATTTGTGTTGATAAAGGTCCCAGTAATATTTTTTCTCATATATCTTCCATGTACAGACAGCGATTCGTTACATTTTTAATATATGTATAGATGTTAACTAACAACTACTTATATTTAAAAATTACTGAAATTTAGCATTTAATATGCTGGATTAGTTATAAAAACCCGATTACTTGCGAAAAAAATATAATTTGAATAACAGGGTTATGTCATTGTTTAATACAATTCTGTCTGCAAAGTTTGAGTATTAAGCTTGTACAATGTGATGAAAATATAATACGATGCGAAAATTGAATGTCCTACAATAGTTCACGGTGGTGTAAGTGGCAGCACGATTGGAACGGATTTCCAATAGGTGTGGGTTCGAATCCCACTTGCATATATCTATATAAGGGAAGACACCCATATTACGTGTGCCGCTTAGGGTATTCAAAAATAACACGCTGGAACAAAATTGTTTCTGGGATCTATAGATACGTTGGTTGGTCAACGGCTCCCAGCAACCTTCACCAGGTCGTCGGTTCACCTTGTGGCGACCAACACGGCGACGTCAGATTATAAATGCAATCATATAAATAAAATAATTAAACAATATAGTTATGCTTGTGTTGTTCACTGGTTCAGTATTAAATTATTGAATGTATTTTGAGTCCTTTGACAATCGCATTAACGCATTTCCGGTCCAATGAATTTCCGTCGCCTCCCCAATAAATAACTTGATTATTTGCCTATACAATTGTTTATGCCAATATCTAGTTAGATACTGTAATATTTTTATAACGAAAATTTATTTTGCTTTGTCATAATTTGAATTTGGTTGCAACGTAGTCTTAATATTACAAAGACACAGCCTTACATTTGAATATGATATGGTTTAAGAGAGAATGAGACAGGATACAGATTGCCAATTACTTGCTTCTTTGACACAATATTTGTCAGGTCAGATGTCTGACTGACACGAGAATTAAATCCAATTTACAATTAGTACATATAAAAGTTATTAAATTAAATAAAACAAGCAATTTTATTATTTATCATGGGCCACCGAAGACAAAGATCGGGTACCGGTGGCCCGCTCGCACGGCGAAAAAGAGGTGCTTGCAGGGTGGGTCAATGGGGTTGCGCGCCGCCTCTTCCGTCACCCCGGACCGATTTGGCGGGGAGGAAAAAAAAAGTGGTAGGATCACGCAGTTTCTGTCTACAACCGCAAGCCGGTCCGTCCGGGTTAGTACCACACTCTCGCAGAAGATCGACGTATGAGTAATGACAATACGGGGACGTCCATTAATCACGTGATCTTTTGTTTAGCATTTTTTAACCACCTACATCCCCCTTGGTAATACGTGGTGAGGTTTAAGACTATAACTCACCACCACGTGAGTTTTTAGTTCCTACAAAGAAGTAGTCCACAGCTCATTATATTCTCGGTTTTTTGCTTTTTTATACTTCGCAAAAAGGTCGTTAAACAAATACCCTACTTTAAACTTCGTTCGTTACCTGGCAACGGCAACACGCTGCTTTTCAGTTTAGAAATCGCAGCGTTTGACGAAAACATAAATTCACGTGATATCTTATTATACCATCCCTCCCACTCGTGATATTTCGTGGTTTTCGTCAAACATCTCCCCTCTTTCAAACCCCACGTGATTAACGGACGGCCCCTATGCTATTGCACTTCGTTTGGCGAGCGAGAGAGCTGGAAGTCGAACTCGGTGGGTTTGGGGTTTGTGTCCGTAGGCAGTGGCCTAGCTTGTACCCTTGGTATTGCAAAGGGCGACAAACACTTAACATCAAGTGTGCTCGTTTGCCACCACATGCAATAAAAACAAATTTTAAAAAATGGAATGTACACATAGTACGTGAATTTTTTTTTTACAATTTTAAGACGAATATCGTCTGGCACGTCCGGGGTGTCACTGGAACATTTAGAAAAAGAAAACCCATTCATCCTGGAGAGAAAGACTTTTCATAGAAATATATGTATAAGGCTTAAAAGAATTCACAAATAATATATTTTATAATCTATATGAAAAACGTAGAACGTTCGATGCGTAAATTATATTAACACAAATATATCCATAATGTCGAAACGTGTTTACATCGTCACCTACGTACGAAGCCTTCACAAAATTATATTCCAACAATACGTTTACGCCCGTCTTGCCAAACAAAACTCACGGGTTATACATCGTTAGGGTTGATAAACTTCACCGAAGACAAAGATCGGGTACCGGTGGCCCGCTCGCACGGCGAAGAAGAGGTGCAGGGTGTGTCAATGGGGTTGCGCGCCGCCTCTTCCGTCACCCCGGACCGATTTGGCGGGGTGCGACGTCCATGGCCCACCACAAAAAAAAAAAAAAGGGTTGGTAAACTGGTTAACATTTGTTTTTAAAGAAATACATTCATTTGTCGTGTTGGATTTTACAAACATAATTATACTACCTTCTGCCCGCGGCTTCGCCCGCGTAAAAGGTTACTTTCTTAAAGTTTTTCATCCCCTATTTTTATTTAGAAAGAGATAAAACCAGAACAGATGTAAGAGTAACAATAGGTAATGATGTACTAGAGCAAGTGGATGAATTTGTATATCTTGGATGTGGATTTAGCCGAGATGGAAGGTACACCACTGATATAGAGCGAAGAGTGAATGCGGGAAATAGAGTGAACGGAGCGTTGGGGCAACTTCTCGGCAGCCACCACCTCAGCCAGAAGGCACGTGTAGCAATACATAACGCAGTGCTTGTCCCAACATTACTGTATGGAAGCGAGAGTTGGGTATGCAGAAAAGAGTATGATAGTAAAATTAATGCGGTCGAAATGCGATCTCTGCGGAAAATCTGTGGAGTTAGGCTGACCGACCGCATTCGTAACGACGACGTAAGAGAGCGAGTAGGTATGAAAGAGAGTATTGGTGTAAAGATGCGAAAGGGAATGCTCCGATGGTTCGGTCATGTGGAAAGAATGCCGAACGAACGCCTGGTTAAGAAGATATACAATGCGAAAGTGGAAGGATGTAGGTACCGAGGGAGACCGAGACTAACCTACCTAGACCAGATCGGTCATGTACTGAAGGAAGGTGGAGTCAAGAGTCTCCGAAACCGGCGAGCGTGTATGAAGAGAATTATGAATGTTGAGGAAGCGAGTGAAGTATGCAGAGATAGAGTTCTCTGGCACTCTGTTCTCTCTGCCTACCCTGCAAGGGATATGGCGTGATGATATGTATGTGTGTATGTGTATGTATTTTTATTTTACCCCTTAAGGGTAAATTTTTACAACATGTTAATGTCATATTCATTTATGTCTAATCAATAGCCTAAAAATAAGTTTCAAGCTTCTGACTTTAAAAATGACGATACTTCCCTACAACTTTTCACTTTTTAATGCAAAAAAAGGGTTGTAAAGGCCTCCTTTACAACCTTTTTTTGTATTAAAAAGTAGCCTATGTCCTTTGTCAGGCTCTAGACTATCTGTGTACCAACTTTCATTTAGATCGGTTCAGTAGTTTTGGCGTGTAAGAGCGACAGACAGATAGACAGAGTTACTTTCGCATTTATAATATTAGTAAGGAAGTAAGGATGTAACGTATACAAATAAGATCTACATTCAAATCAATTATTTTCGCGCATAGAACTGTTCGTTTTTTGATAGGTTATGGTTTGAACACATCCCTTACCGTACGGGGCATAAGAGGCGTCGTGCGACCCCATGCTATAAGTAACTGTCCTGCATAAGGATCAATTATTTAGTCGATTCCTTTATTTGAACTGTGTTATATCCTATATTTGCTGAGATGGATTTCATCCATCTTTTTTTTTAATCCTAATTTTGTATTTTTACTTTGTCGCCTTTTTAAAATGGTTCAATTTTTTATTATTTTATCTTAATCCTAATTTCTAACGATGTTCTGACAGATTAGGTTAGGTTAGAAATTGACCTTCTTTACTGTGATGGTCAGGCGCGTTTTATTTCGAATATTCCTTCTCTTGCTTAAATGTTATATGCATATTATCCCTTAATCGTCTCTTATGATACTCACGGGTAGTATTCTTACTTCGCCACCACATGGAAAATATTTCTCAACTATATAATTTACTTTCTTTATAATGTTGGCAGCCCTATTTGACACACTTTCCTTAAAATAAGTATATCCATTTACACCCATCCCTCACACAAATCTCGTATACGGATATTAACCGGGGTGTCACAATCAACTCCACCGCCGCGATATGAGTGTCACAGTTTTTGCCTAATTTCTCCCACACCACTCGATTGCCCCCTTCTACCCTTCCACGAATCGTTCAGAAAGATATCATCGTATCTTTATATGTATATTCAATTATTTATATATTTTTAATATTGGTCTTTGAGAAATAGAAATGGCCGACTATGATACAAAAATTAATATATTTTTAATTGAAATTTTATCCTTGTGATTATCGAGAATGTAATAAATACCACCCCAGGCCCACACCGTAGTCTGTATTCTATATTTTCCTCATCTGATTGAGGTGTGTACCTAAAAGGGGACAAATAAATACGAGCTTAAATAAGGAAAAGAATTTCATATATTAATTTATTTATTTTAAGGGAATCTAGAAGTCTTCCTATTTATTTAAAAGAAGTAAGGAATGCTTCGATTTTTCTGTTGCTGCTGTAAAGCTGAAATTCTTTGATATATTAGAGAAGAATTTGGACTATTTTCACTGGCCGTTGGGTTAATTGTATTAAGCTCTCGAAAGATATTAGCTCAATATCTGATTCAGCATGCTAGATTACTTATAAAAACTTATTTTCGTATCATCATTTAATACAATTCTAACTCACAAATTAGAGTATTATACGGTACAATGTTGCCGATAGATGACGTGTAGAACGTCTCACGCAATAAAGATAATACAAGCGAATATTTGATTATCATACATAGGCCCGCGCTCGTCCTAAATAGTATTAAGACGATTGGTTTGGATATCCAGTCGATGTGGTGGTTTAAATTTTAACGTGTGGCGCTCAATTTTCACTCGAAAAATAAGTTTTTATAGATATTAATTCGTTTCATACTGGTTATAGCCTTACTTCTTAGAATCAATTAATTTTAATTTTTACACATAAATGGTGTCTTCACCTGAAGTGAGGGTCGTACAAATCGGCTAAGGGTTGTTGTACCAGGAGAGTGGACAGCAGCTCCATCCTGGGTAACGTATTATTATACATTTCAACACTGCGATTGCCAATCTGACTGCCAAGGATGGCAATTACTGCACTGTACTCTCATTTGTAGGATTGGCCTACATGAAATTTTTATAGTACAAGTGTATTGACCGCTTATCAGTATGGCAATTTAATCAAAACTTAGGTACTATTTTTTTTTACTGATTTGGATAGTGTATCATGGTCTGATACACCCCCTTCAAGGATTCTACTAATTAAATTGGCACACATATATACACTACCGTCCAAAAGTTTGGAAGCAGCAAGGTAAAATCGAATAAAACCAAACTAAGTCATTTAAATTTAAATGTATTGATAAAAAAATAAAGAACAAACAGAAACTAACTTAAACAAAATAAAAAAATAATATACAATGGTAAATTAGATTAAATTTTAGCTTCATCAAAGTGTCCACCTTTCTCCTTTATAATCTTCTCACATATTCTGGGCATTCTATTAATCAATTTTTTAAAATAATCTTTATCTAATTTGTTCCATTCGTTCTCTAATAGCTGCCACAAATGTTCTGAGCTCGTAGGACAACGACTTTTCACCCTCCTGTCAAGTTCATCCCAAACAAGTTCAATGGGAGAAAGATCAGGGGATTGAGATGGCCATTGCATGATGTTTAAAATGTTTTCAGCTTTTTTCTTGTTTAAAAAGTTCTGGCACAATTTAGACGAATGCTTAGGATCATTATCCTGTTGAAAAATGAATCCAGAACCAATGAGACTTAGTCCACTGGGTATGGCAGAATCTTGGAGAATTTTTAAATAGCCTTCCTTGTTTAATTTTTCGGTTATCCTCACAAGATTGCCGGGTTTACTGTTGCCAAAACACCCCCAAACCATGACATTACCACCACCATGTTTGATGGTAGGCACTGTACATGCCTCTGAAGCCCTCTCTTCTTTTGACCGGCGTACAAAGACACGTCTATTGGATCCGAAAATCTGAAATTTTGATTCGTCACTCCAAAGGACATTTTCCCATTGTTCTATAGTCCAGTTTTTATGCGCTTTTGCCCATTCTAATCTATTTTTCTTATGTCGATTTGTTAGTTTGGGTTTTTTAGCAGCAACACATCCTCTTAATCCCGCAGACAGTAAGCGTCTTTTAACAGTAGTTGTTGAAATGGGTGTTTCTCGCGTATCATTCAGAGCTGCAGTGATCTGTGGTGCAGTTAAGCGTCGATTCCGTTTAGAAAGAACTCTAATGAAGTTGTCCTCTTGATTTGTTGTGGATTTGGGCCTACCAGATCTCTTTCTATCTTCATTTTTCCCCGTTTCTTGTTTTCTAGCAAGGGTATAGTGGACACCTTTACAAGAAATTCCGAGCCTTTCTGCGATTTGACGTTCACTGTATCCTTCCTCGCGTAGAGTGCAAATAGCGCTTCGCTGTTCAAGCGTGATTTGCTTGCGTTTTGCCATTTTCAGAAGAAAAAATACGGTCAAAGTAGTAGCCGATATCTTTCGAATACAGACAATGTTAATATCACAACTTTCACGTGCCAATGCTCAAGTGCGACTGAATAAGGTCTAAAAAAGTTAAAACCAGCAAACATTATCAATAAAACTACACCATTGCATAGGATAAAGTAGCCGACGGATTAAGTCATAAAACACGTGTTTCGTCAATATTAAGGAATTCCATAAAACTTGATGAATGTAGGATAATAATCCTTTTGTGTTTGTGTAGACAGTCGTAAAAGGTTGTAAAACTTAAGATTATTGCTAATTTTTACCGCTATTAGTCGGCATTTATTTGTTTTGTTTGAAAACAGGTGTGCTTCCAAACTTTTGGACGGTAGTGTATACAGATATAAAAACAGTTTAAAAACATTTCTGGTAGAATATTTTTTTTAAATGTATTTCAAATGATGGTTAATATTATTGAAAGTATCTTATGACGATCCTGTTCTCATTTGATTTGTGTTATAGTCCCCTATCCCTTTAGTATTCCGTGTGGCGTTACCATCGGAACTGTTATGAATAAGATCTTTTTTTTTGTACAAGGACAAACGTATGGGATTGTATAAGTGCCAATTTTGCTTCAATCTGAATCATTATTATAAGATATCTAGAGAATACAAATATCCAATTTTGTGGACATGTTAGTGGGTATTACTTTAATATAAACTAATTAGTACATTATGTGTTTTATACATCGATATATATGTACTACGTACTAGATTTCGCGTTCCGAACACTTGCTTTGTTCGACTAAGCTGTACTGCAATCCGTACACCTCACTTTAGTGTGACTGCGACCATCATGGAGTGTAGGTGTATACAGAGCAGCGTTGTTAATACGATAATTCGAATAATACCAATCAAAACTTGCACATGTGGATGTGAAAAAATTCTTTATTTAACTAAGTAAAATGTTTTGTTGTTAAAGTGCTCAAATAGGTAATAATATCGAATTAGCACAATAAAAAAAAATATTCTACATTTAAATGTGACGCCATCTTTGATTATAGACTAAAGCTCGCAGATGTTCAATTACACTGGTTGGAGGTAAAAATGTGTGACTAAACACAGACTTGACGTAATGTCTAGAAAGTATTTTGATTATTTATATTCTTTTTCCTTTAGTTTGTGTTATCAGTTGATACTTATTTGTCAAAAATCAAACAGGTTGGTATAGGGTTCTGTTTCGAGTTTTCCTTCTCTTGATAGTATAGTAGTATATGCATATTATATCGTTTAAAGGCGACCTTTTACGATATCCACGACCAAAACAGGTAGTGATGAATTGTATTCTTATTCCGTCATCACACGGATATTCAAAACCATTGTCGTATGTTAAAGCAAAGTTTATATAAACAAAAAGAAAATGAACTATTATATACCTAGTTCATTTTCTTTTATAATTTACTATTATTTTTATTTATTTAACTACTGAATAATACACTTTGAAATAGGTACAAAAACTGTGTCACTTCTGCGGTGTAACATCTATGGTAACACACTTTGTTACATAACGTTGAACGAAACGCGTAAGTGCGCATGAAATGCCTACATCTTACGACGTTTTGGTCGCGAGAAAATTACAACTATAAAGCGATCTAGCGCTGTGTGCTTCAATGTTCGCGTTAGATTGCCTATTTATTCTTTTAGCGCTGCAGCGGACTTTAGTTTAACTGTTACCAAAATGGAACAAAATATTTATTCGGGATAGCTTCTCTATACATATAACTCTATGGTTTTATATATGACATAACAATGTGTTGACAAAGATTAACAATTCAATGTGCCAATAAATAAGGTTTATTTCTGTTGCGATTCGTAATACTTAAGATGGTAACTTTTAAATGAACTACGATCGTCTGCCAAACGTAGCAGTTTTAGTATTATTGTCTTTGATGAAGAATGTAACCGATAGTGGTAGGACCACGCTGTTGACAGTTCTCTGTCTACAACCGCGGGCCGGTCCGTCCGGGGTAGTACCACACTCTCGCAGAAGATCGACGTCTGAGTAATGGCAATGCGCTATTACGCTTCGTTCGGTGAGCGAGGGAGCCGGAATCACAACTGGGTGGATTTGGGGATTTTATTGGTAGGCAGTGGCCTAAGCTATATATTATATACCCTTGGTATTGCAAAGGTCCGTAGGTGGCAGTGATATTTACCATCAGGTGTGCTGCTTGCACGTTTGTCACCATTACCAAAAAAAAAAAAAACTATTTTGGTAGGCCAATAAAAGGCAATAAAAAAAATGTGACTGATAGTGGAGGTCAATAGATTGATATTCTTACGTAGGATTTCAGACAATTTTCCGCGTGGTGACCATCCCCTAACTTCTATCTTTACAAGAGAAGGACAACGGGAAATAAAACCCTATACCACGCTTCTAACCAGTATGGTATAGTAGGGCAATTTACCGCCTATTGTTGATGAGGCTCGAACCCAGCAGTGGGACATATATAAGCTGAGATGATAAAAGAAAGACCCCAATGTCCTGTTTCTGTATTTTTATTATTAAAAAAGAGAATTACACACGTAAATTTCTAAGTTTGTTAATCCTTTTTTTTTCTATTTATCAAATAAATGTGGTAGAAAGTCTATCATGTGAGTGCTTAATAAAAAACATAAAAGTAATTTAAAAAGACAAGAGGGCATTTGCGAGTTTTTGTTATTATCGAAGTTGAAAATGGAAGTTCGAAAGATAAAGAACAAGGTACCCCTTGTCCGTCAACACCATAACAAAAGTTATGCTCGTGTAATTTGTTTGTTTAAGTAGACGAAATGAAGATTTTGCGGTCTAATATTGTATGTCCAATAGTGAATTGTATCCAGATTAAGAAAAAGAAGAATACCAATCCAATTATGTTCTTTCTGCATATGTATGTTGGGCATGTGCATATAGTCATAAAAACTATTCGACTAAAACAAATAAACTTTTATATCAAAATGGCGGCTTTACACAAAATGGCGGCAATATGACACAGCAGTATTTTTCGTACCAGTTATTTATCTGCAACCATAAATGGCAAAGTTAAGTCTCAGTTGTACCAACATGGTACTGCGTTCCGTTCGATAAACTAGAGAACCGAATGCCCAAACCTTTACGGTAGATAGCGAGCTGACCATGCCCCTGGTATTGTAGGGTCCTACGGCAGTAAACACTTACCAACAGGTTATTTCTGTGTTCGTTTGTCACCGCAGGTAATAAATAAAAGAAATAATATATGAAGTACCTTTTAGCGGCAGGCATGATAAATATTAACTGTGATTTTGTATATCTTCTGTGAGTATGAATCCCGTGGGTATGGAGTTAATTACTTTAATCACGTTATGCGGTAAATGAATGAGAGTTTGTGTTGCTACCGTCAGACGCGAGTATGGCTTACACTTATTTCATAAAATACCGCAACCTCTTAAGGGATTTTAGTGAAAATTTACGAGTAAATATTTAAATCCACTGAACTTTTGTATATCTTACGGCTTCAGTGATTTAGAATAATAAGCTGACGCAATATTATTTTCCATCGCACATATTGCAAAAGTTATTGGCAGTAGTTTTATTAGCAGCCGCATGCACGTCAAACCTCCTTGGGAATATAATTCTTCACCAGACGGAATCAGGTGGAGGTGGCCTAAATGGATATAAAGCTTTTCTTCGTCTTTTAAGACATCCACGAGCTATGTAAGGGTTGGTAGTATTTGTAGCCGCTACCGCACAGCAGTTTGGTACGTAATATTGTCTATTTAATAAGCTTGCAATCGCTAAACCGCATTTCTAAATATATTATTTTCATTCGCTAACGCAATGAATATGTTCTCCATAACAAGAAACTCTATAAAAGAAATTAAGTACGCAAACTATATAAAGTGCAAATTATATTCCGCTGCAAAGTGCTCTATTTGGCAGCATTAAGGCTTGGCCTGATCTGATATCCACCTTAATGCACTATCCCGTCCAAAGGCGCAGTAATCGTAGAAAAAGTCCGCAACAAAATTGGCAAAAATTAACATGTGTGGGTGGTATCGTTCTAATGTAATACCCTCGGTGCGGATATAAATATATTCCGAGATTCAGCTATTTGTGACATCTGGTGCCAATATATTTCTATTTATAGAACCGGATTACCTTATACGATATTTACGCTGTGAGAGTTTGCTAAATGTAAATAGAAAATTCCTCTGAGGTAGCGTTTCTTTTTCTTTTATTGCTCTTGATGGCAAACGAGTAAGCAGTACACCTGGTGATCAGTGTTACTGCCGCCTATGGACCTTTGCTATACACGAGGTACAGCTAGACCGCTTCCTACCAATAAAAAACCCAAACCCGCCCAGAAAGTTGGTCTTCCGGCCCTCTCGCTCAGTGAACGAAGCATAGCAGCACATTGACACTACCCCGGACCGAACAGCCCGCGGCTACTGACAGAAAACTATTAGCAGTGCGGTCCTACCACTATTAAAGAAAACTTTTTGGAGGAAAAAAAATCTTAAGGCCTCATTAAGTTCTGTCCTATCTGTGTTGTTGTACTGCTGCGCTTCTCGTAGCTGTATACCTTCTTTTTTATTTTTTGAACAGCCAATATTCGCTTCCTGTCTCTAGTATTGTATAAGAGGGAAGGGTAAACTAATTTTAAAATTTCTTCTGCTTGACTTTTTATAAAATTTATTCCGAATCGCCATGTAATTAAAATTCTTTCCTTATCTATGAAAACTATTATGGATTGTAGCTGACAGAAGTTACAAAGGTGGCAAGTATGGTGATATTAATGCCAAAATGAAAAATATATATGCATATTCAAAGTTTGTAAGTTCAACTAAAGAAAAATTTAACCGTAAATCTTTATTCAAATGCAGCAGCGATCCGTCAAATGCATCAGCTAACTAGAGTGCAAGTTGCCAAGATTTGACGGGACTTGGCACAACTCGGCCAAGTTCTTAGACGATGCAAAGCACTCGCGTCCTAACTTCATAACTGGCACGCCAAGTTGTCGCAACTTTAACTTCGTCGAAAAAGTTGATATTTCTGTGTTGCAAATTGGGTTTCGGAATTTACATGAGTTTTGATGTCGTGTTTTTTTCAGCAGTTTGGAGTAATAATTTAAGTGATGATATTCCATTTAGTTTACAAATCTATGATATTATAGAAAACTGGTTGATGAGTTATCATCATCTCAACTGGTATACATCCCACTGCTGAACTCGAGCCTCTTTTGTAATAGAAGGGAAATTGACCTACTATGCATCACGTGTTGGTATAGGGTTTTATTTCGAGATTTCCGTCACTTAGATGTTTATGTATATAAAGACGCTTAATTGTATATTACGACACCCACAGGCAAGAAAGGACGTGATATATCTTTACTCCATGATCACACATAACTGGACATGAGTTGTGAGATAAATCTGATAATAAATGATCATTTCTGTTCACGTCAAATAGCTTCAATAATACCAGGAATGGTTGCAAGCCGGTACTCAGAATAAAGCAATCGCTCGTGAAGGCCGTAAGTAACCATAGCTATCGGTCTTTACTTAATAAATCATATCGCTCACGTGTTGCTAACTTGTTCAACTTGTTCCATAAACGTTTGAAGCACGTCTCCAACTAATCCTGTAAGTCATGGGTGTAATTATCTATGTATTCCAATACACAGTTTCTCAAAGTAGGGGGTCATATCATTAAGTATTATCGATCTATAAATATATTGATAATATTATCTATAAATATATTGATATTATATTAATATTGATATTATTCATCATCATTATCTCAGTTCATATATGTCCCACTGTTGTTGGGCTCGAGCCTCCTCCAAAATGGGAAGGAAATCGACCTACTATACCACGCCAGACGTAGTCAGACGTGTTAGTATATGGTTTTGTTTCGAATTTTCCCTTCTCTCGCATAGATGTTATGAATTTTATATCCCTTGTCTCTTACGACTAAGGGATATAAGTTAATAGTATAATATATAAGTACGAGTAAGAGAGAGGTGGTGAATTGTATTCTTACTCCGTCACCACACGGAGAATATGATATTATTCATTCTGCTCTTATCCTAATTGCTTGTGGTCGACGCAATATGTGCTTTTCTTCCATCGTACATATTGCTTATAGCTTTATGAACTGCCACCTGCCTGACGCCAATCGTTATTCGGAATGTAAGTTTTGGCCGGATGGCATCAAACGGAGGTAATCGAGTTTGATGTAAAGCTCTTATTTGTTTTTACTATATTCACGAACAATGTAAGGGTTGTAATATTGTATTACTTGAATTAAATATTATTTGCCGAATCCAGATACGTATTTATGATGAAATCAATGACTTTTAATGCTTTATTAAAAAGACTTTATTTTATTTATAGCTTTTGTAGCTAAATTTTAACAATGACTATCTATGCAAGAAAAGGGAAACACGAGATAAAATTTTATACCAACCCGTCTGACTAGCATAGTATAGGAAAGAGATTTGCGTAGTAGACAAGCGAGGTTGTTTTTCTTTCTACTGTGGACAAGAATTGAACTCAGCAGTGGGGTATATATATATGTTAAAATGATAGGACAACACTCCGCCCTGCCATCACCACAAAATCTTTGGGCTATTGTGATCAGACGTATAAAAAGTGGTATTACACATACATACATATCATCACGCCATATTCCTTGCAGGGTAGGCAGAGAGAACAGAGTGCCAGAGAACTCTATCTTTGCATACTTCACTCGCTTCCTCAACATTCATAATTCTCTTCATACACGCTCGCCGGTTTCGGAGACTCTTGACTCCACCTTCCTTCAGTACATGACCGATCTGGTCTAGGTTTCATCATTACATTTTTTCCACATGTCCGAACCCTCGGAGCATTCCCTTTCGCATCTTTACACCAATACTCTCTTTCATACCTACTCACTCTCTTACGTCGTCGTTACGAATGCGGTCGGTCAGCCTAACTCCACAGATTTTCCGCAGAGATCGCATTTCGACCGCATTAATTTTACTTTCATACTCTTTTCTGCATAACCAACTCTCGCTTCCATACAGTAATGTTGGGATAAGCACTGCGTTATGTTAGTTATGTATTGCTACACGTGCCTTCTGGCTGAGGTGGTGGCTGCCGAGTAGTTGCCCCAACGCTCCGTTCACTCTATTTCCCGCATTCACTCTTCGCTCTATATCAGTGGTGTACCTTCCATCTCTGCTAAATCCACATCCAAGATATACAAATTCATCCACTTGCTCTAGTACATCATTACCTATTGTTACTCTTACATCTGTTCTGGTTTCATCTCTTTCAAAGACCAGTATTTTGGTTTTGCTCACATTCACGCGTAGACCCCTTTTCTTACAATCTTCTGTCATTGTGTCGACTAGGGTCTGCAGGTCAGTCGCTGACTGTGCCAGCAGGACTGCATCATCTGCATAAAGCAGAGCAGTGACCACTGAGTCGCCCATCTAGACTCCCACATTCATATCGTTCAACCTTTGGAGACATTTATCCAGATATATGATAAACAGCCTGGCTGACAGAACGCACCCCTGCTTAACGCCGATATTGACGTCAAACCAAGGCGACATTCCATCATCCAGCCGCACACAGGCTCTACAGCCCATGTAACTGGACTGCACAGCCTGTAGCAGTTTACCGTTAATACCATACTCCGGTAAAATGTCCTAAAGTTCCTTTCGTACAACCGTGTCAAATGCTCTCTCCAGATCCACAAAACTGCAGAAAACCCTCTGACCTAGAGCCAGATGCTTCTCCACAATGTTGCGCAGAGAGAACACTTGATCCATGCATCCCCTTCCACTCCTGAAACCTCCTTATTATGTATATTCAGTAGTCATTTATAAGATATGGCCTATAAAGAAATCGTAATTTGAAAGAACATATTTTGAACGAAGTTTTAGAAGACCTCTATTCTCATGGTAGATAGCTACTTGACTGTGCCTTTAGTATTCATAAAGTCGTTAAGCGTTCTCTTTGTTCGTCTACCACCAAAATACAATAAAAATAATGCAATAATGTAAGCGTGGTTAAAGTTTGAGTAACACTGTAACAAACCATTGGGAGATTGTACTTACGTTCGTTCAAACTGAACGCGTTTTAATTGGGCCAAGGATATGTACCTCGTGTGTGTTAGGGCTGTCACGTATTAGATGTCCATGTTCAGTTTTCTCTTTTCTCTTCTCTTCTTTCAAATTACTACTCTATATATATTTTTTTATCTTTTTTGTGGGTTACTGTGTTACTACGTTTAGTTTTTCTGGTGTCAATATTGGTTTATGAAATAAATTCAGGATACTTGTTTGCCCTGAAGCATCTGATGGTAAGTGACATATGTAACATACGTTGCGAATATTTATCTAAACAGATTGCTACCATTAGAGAAAAGACTTTTGTCCATGGAAATTTTACAAACTTTATCAACATCATCAGCTCATATATGTCCCACTGCTAAGCTCGTGCCTCATTGGGAGAGGAATTGATCTACTATACCATGCTGATCAGACTTGTTAGTGATTTTGTTTCGAGTTTTCCTCTCTTACACTGATGTTACATGCTTGCGTCCCTTAGTCGTCTCTTACGATCACCCACAGCTAAGAAAGGGGTGGTAAATTGTATTCTGACTCTGTCACTACACGGCAACACAAAGTTTATACTGGATACAAATAATATACTCTCATTGATAAACCATTAATTATGAATTGCGCAAAAATATTGGCATTGAACTTTAAACATTAATGGGCCATATGCCATCTGTAATCTTTGAGTTACCCTGTCTTACCCGTAGGTGATCGTAAAAGACGACTAAGGGATATAAAACGCATATAACATCTATGCAAAGAAATGGAAAACTCGAAACAAAACCCTATACCAACACGTCTGACCCGCGTGGTATAGTAGGTCAATTTCCCTTGCCATTATGGCGGAGGCTCGTCCCAACAGTAGGGCATATATGAGCTGAGATGATGATGATGATGAATCTTTAAGTACAAACAATATCAGAAATATATATTAAAACATATCTAAAATATCAGAATATGTCGGCTTATGTTTGGTGCGTGACTTATTGCGAAATGTAATCTTACTGCGGGCGTTATAAGTACTTGTATAGCACCTGTGTTTCGTATAGGGGTAAGCAGTTATACATAATGAATGAAGGTCAAATATTTATAATAATTAGATATATTTGTGCTGTGTGGTAGCGGCTACGAATACTACCAACCCTTACTTTGGTCGTGGATGTCGTAAAGGACGACTGAGAGCTTTATAACGACCTGGACCAGCTCTATCTGATGCCGTTTGGTCAACAATTACATTCCTAAGGAGGGTTGACGTCAGACAGGCGACCGGTCATAAAACTATTGTCAATAACTTTTGCAAGATGTACGAGTAGGTACATATTGTCGACCCCAAGTATTTGAGATTAGAGCAGATGAATGATGATGGTGTTTGTGTAAATCTCGAGATTTAGCATTTGAACTAAATAAACGTATTTTCAATAATTAAATTTCTACGTGTGATATGATCATTCGTTGCTCACAATTAAGTGTTTGAAGTGAAAACTTGTTTTGGTGCACGGCACACAGAGTTTTGTAACTATTCTTGCCCTAAATAATATATCTTAAAAAGTTCTTTTTTTTTATTTGTTTTTTTTTTAATAATTCTACAACCAGTATTAAGGATAATTTTTGTAGAGTGGGAGACTTTACAAACATATAATTTAACAGACACAAATTATACACAAACTCGGAAACAACTATTTTTGGACCGCATAAAGTATTGTTCTGCTTGTAAATCGAACCCACGACACTTGACACGGTACGTCTCTTAACCACTACACCACACAGAACGCTCTTATTACGTTAGAAACTTCAATCACTACCCACCATTGCAAATATTTTTTTCGAGTTTATTATTAAATCATAATAATAGTATAGGGTGTTATAGATAATATGAATTGCAATGATTGCCTTGCGGTAAATGGAGTAATCGGCCATTGTCAAGACATCTTAAAGCAAGATATTTAAAATATTAAGATATGTGTACCTTTTACTCACAACTACTTTCTATACATTTTTTATTGTATATGGTTGCAAACGAGCAAGCAGCACACTTGATGGTAAGTTACACCGTCCATGGACCTTTACTATACGGGGTTACAGCTAGACTGCTGCCTACCAGTGAAAACCCCAAATCCACCCAGAAAGTTGGGCAAAAGATTTATCGCTCACCGAACAAAGCGCAGCAACACATTGCCACTCCTTAGACTGAGGCAGACAAATTTTCTTCGTGGTTCTATCCCGGACGGAGCGGCCAGCGGCTGTAGACAGAAAACTGTCCATAGTATGATCCTACCACAACTAAATCTGATCTGCATATCGTCTCAATTATTTGTCTTTTCTTATACCCACAGGCAAGAAGTCTTTTCTTAGTCTTAATTTATACCCACAGGCAAGAAGTCTTTTCTTAAAGTCTTTCCTTATACCCACAGGCAAGAAGTCTTTTCTTAAAGTCTTTCCTTATACCCACAGGCGAGAAGTCTTTTTTTAGTCTTAATTTATACCCACAGGCAAGAAGTCTTTCCTTATACCCACAGGCAAGAAGTCTTTTTTTAAAGTCTTTCCTTATACCCACAGGCAAGTAGTGTTTTCTTATACCCATAGGCAAGAAGTCTTTTCTTAAAGTGTTTTCTTATACCCACAGGCAAGAAGTATTTTCTTAGTCTTTATTTATACCCACCGGCAAGAAGTCTATTCTTAAAGTCTTTCCTTATACCCACAGGCAAGAAGTCTTTTCTTAAAGTCTTTCCTTATACCCACAGTCAAGAAGTCTTTTCTTAAAGTCTTTCCTTATACCCACAGGCAAGAAGTCTTTTCTTAAAGTCTTTCCTTATACCCATAGGCAAGAAGTCTTTTCTTAAAGTCTTTCCTTATACCCATAGGCAAGAAGTCTTTTCTTAAAGTCTTTCCTTATACCCACAGGCAAGAAAGGGGTGGTGAAATATATTCTTACTTAACCATTCATCCGTCGCATTTATAATAGCTGAGTAAAATAAAGTAAACTGCAATATCTTTGCTTTAACTTTTAGTCTCGAATGAAATATCTCAGAAATTCACTCGTAAACTAAATTCGACTTTAACATTTGTTATTCTATCTAAATTCCTATCCAAGTTCTGCTAACCTTAGACTTGCTATTTCAGATGCTGTCTGAACAAAGGCTACTTTAAAATTCACTTGACAGGATAGTGCAGCTTCCTTACTTGCTCGTTTGTATACTTATTGCTTCTGTGTATTATATTTTTGTGTAATAATTTCTGAGGCGAGCAAATTGCAGCTTCATGTCTCACGGCTGTGCACTGAAGTAGATTATTTCTAATGTTTTCTGATATTTATTCTTGTTATAAAAATATATGTATATAATATCTGGATGAGCGATTTTAGCTAGGTATTTTCTTTTCAGTGCTTTTTGGAAAATCATCATCATTCTCTTATTCTTATCCCAATTACTTGGGGTCGATACAATATGTACTCTTTTTTTATAGTAGATACATATTGTAAAGGACCAGCTGCCTGCCAGACGTCAACTCTCCTTGGCAATGTAATTGTTGACCAAACGGCATCAGATGGAGTTGGCCCAGGTCGTTATAAGGCTCTTAGTCGTCTTTTACGACATCCACGAACAAAGTAAGGGTTGATAGTATTCGTAGCCGCTACCACACAGCTTTGGAAAATATATATTACTAGCAGACTCGGCCCCGCGTTGCTGTGGCTAAGTTAGCCTCAGTAACACGTGGTGGTTATGCTAATAAATTGTAGCTTATATGAAACGTTTTTACGTTTAACATAGCGCTATCTATTAAATACAATTATACATATAATTATATTATACATATAATTAATAAACATATAATTACATTGATGACAACGCCCCTGAAACTTTTTGTATATCTACTGAATTTCATGGAAAACGCCTATAACATGTTGCCCGTCAAAACAAAAAAAAATCGATTGCAGATTAATAATAAACAGATTTATTGACTAAATAACTCTTGTTTCATTTGTACTGTTTAATTAAACTTGTCTATGTATATTTTAAAATAAAAACATAAGTTAACAAAAACATATCTATGCGTAATTTAAAAAGTTATAATTACTTATTCATATGATAACCGCGTTATTTGCACGAGCCAACAAATTAATTTTAAACAGAATATCCAAGAAGCTTTTGTGAAATCATATTTTGGGATCGTCTGTTTACGATTGCTATGTTTAAAAAAAAACATTAGAAACTCTAGAGAAATAAATTCTGTATCGAGAAGATTATTGATCATTTTTTGAAAGGCACACCCTGTCCTTTGCGTTCGATGCGAGGAAAAGGCTGCGTGTGGCCCCGCAATCCACCTTGATCTCTCCTCACTGGTAGTGTGGCGATCACTGGTACCGATTCCTTGCCATCCGACGGGCCCGGTGTAATATATCGAGGATCTGTCACATAACATTACATATGTGCGAAAAAAAATCGAAATAAACCTTTATACCTATCTGTGTTGATCAATGTGGTATGGTAAGTCGATTAGACTCATACTGTGGAGGAATCTCGTCGAGCTTAACCTTGCGACGTGCAACTGTAATTGCCTATCTTCGTATTGATAGAAGATTAAATGAAATAGCTGAAACACGGTCATGTCTTTGCCCCTTCGTGTATAAAGGTAATAAAAATATATTGCTTATTTATTTCTCATTCAAACCTTATCAAAATCATCCAGCTCACTGGACACAAATTTCGACAATAGAGAAAGCCAGAGAAAATAGGGATTTTGTGCAAAACACGTCCAATAGATGGCGTGAAACGACCCTTTGAAGACGATAGTAGAATTTGATTAATCCCAAAGGGACCATGGTCACTTTGTTATTAAACAATTGGTACCAAATAGATGTTCAATTTCAGGCTTCTCTTTTTACGTGGAAAAATACAGACATTTTGATTACTAAGGCAAATAAATAAATTTTGCTACTTTTTGATGAAAATTCTGTATTGTGAGGGGACATAGATTGCAAAATTATCTGATTTGCCCGTACAGAATGTTCTGCTGAGAATCGATCTCATATAGGACAACTCACTGTGTTTTCCACCAATGACATTGCCACCGGTTTAGGATGCAAGTGATGTTAATTATGTTTGCAATGTTCCTTGAAATAACAAAATTCTACAAGGATTAATGAAACCATTTCATCTTTCCGCATTGCCATTATTTAACACACCACCCGGCATGAAGGAAATAATCCTTGTATTGCGGGAGACTTAACAAATATACAATTACATCCAGACATAATACAACAATTTGCGGATCGCACAAAGCATTATCCTGCATAGAAATCGAACTCACGGCACGGATGGTCGGTGGTAACCACTAAGGCGTATATAATCTATATATATATAAGAGATTTCCACCTATGTATTCTTATCACGATATCTCTGGAACCATCAACCCTACAAACCTTACATTTGGTAGGAATATTTCTTTCGCCGAGTAGAGGTCACCTAAGAACGGATTTTACGAAATTATATCCCTAAGAGGGTGGAAAAGCAGGGCAAAGTTTGTATGGGACAACGTGATTCCTTGGTCCAATCTTTTTCAAATTTTGCATAAACATTCTTTAACAGAATTGATGAAAGACGTGATTCATATTTTATTGAGATTTATCTTCCAACTGAGTTAAAAAGGGGTGGAAAGTTATTTTCGGGGTGATTTTGCTTTAAAGTTGATATCAACACTTTTTAGTGATTTTGATTTAAAAGACATTTTATTTTGACACATATTTGAAAATTCAATTCGATTATATTCAAAAAACCGGCCAAGAGCAATTTGGAGTCGCGCATGAAGGGTTCCGTACCATTATCTATAAATGAGAAAATAATTATGTTTGTTGTATGGGAGCCCCTCTTAAATTCTCTATTTGTTTTAATTTAATTATTTATTTCTAAAGTGAATATATTACTAAATATTCTGAGAATATTTCAAACGTCTACCTATTTTTGTTATCAATATCGAGTAAAAACGAGCTAAAAGATTACCTTTGTTGTATGGGAGCCCCCCTTAAATATTTATTTTATTGTTTTTTAGTATTTGTCGTTGTAGCGGCAAAAGAAATGCATCATCTGTGAAAATTTCAACTGTCCAACTATCAAGGTTCATGAGAATAACCTGGTGACAGACAGGCGAAGCAACGGACAGACAGCGGAGTCTTAGTAATAGGGTCCTGATTTATCTTTTGGGTATAGAACACTAAAAAGGTTGATGTCACATAAACGTTTGGTACAATGCAAATACTTTTTAAAATTGAAATGTCTTGAATGTCACCGCACTATATTAGTACGGTGTTTATAGGTTTCTAAGCTTTAGAAAGGTCATGTTCTTTTAGGACACGGCCTCATATGAACGTAGACTTTGAAATTTGAAATGATTGGACGGTAATTTTCTAAGCAGAATATTGTAATTCCAAGCCATGGTAATACCTTCCATCGAATAACTGAAATCCACCGCTTACACGATGCATTACAGTTTGTGTGGCAATATCCGTTTGTGTCATGCTACGGCGATGGTCGATACTCTATTTCAGCAGTTGTTTGGTCTTGGAATTGTGCTAGGATATAGCCATTGTGATACTAAAACCACAAACACCGCTTTATAAAATTATATCTGCTAAAACTTTTTATTTTACCCTATAATGATTAGGAAAGGAGTATAAGATCATCTGCTATATTGTCGTTCGCTGTTTAGCCAGTTTTTAATCAACATGTTTGCAAAAATCGAGACGATATATATATATATATATATATATATATATATATATATATATATATATATATATATATATGAGATTTCCACCTATGTATTGACTCATCACGATATATCTGGAACCATAAGGCCTACAGACTTTAAATTTGGTAAGAATACTCCTTTCGCTGAGTAAGGGTCAGCTAAGAACGGATTTTACGAAAATTCACCTGCAAGGGGGGTTGCTGGGGTGTAAAAATCACATTTTTTAAATATATCTCCTACAGACTTGAGTTTCGGTAACTTAACTAAGAACGTCTTTTTAAAAATTCCACCCCTAAAGCGGATTGCGATTTGTGTTAACCCGAAATCTACATTTTCCCATACTGCCCCTACAGACTTGGAATTTAGTGTGGACTTTCTTTCTGCCCTGTAAAAGTCAGATAAAATAGGATTTTAAGAAATTCCTTCTCCGAGAGGAATTCTATGTAACGAAAGTAGACGTAACCGAAGCGAAGCGAGGGCGGGTCGCTAGTATATTAATATATGTATGTGTTTTCATTAGAAACATTACGATGTCATAAAAAAAAAACCTTTTTTATCCCGAATATCCGAAACTATTTCGGATTCGAATCCCCAATAAATATCGTACGAAATACCGATACTTTCGGCCAAGACAACAATTGTTCCATTAGAAATAAACGTTCACGTGAAATCCCTTACTCTGGCACGACTTATATTGATATAAAAAGTTCTTCAAATCAAAGGATATGCTTCATGGCAAATTCTATATATTTGTGTGTGGAGGCAATTACTGTCCTTCAATGTATTTCTGTCATCAATACACTTGATTTGAGGGTTTCACCTGATAACACATTGACAAAGTGACTGAGTGTGTAGATGACGTTGACCACTATGACCCCGTGCCAGTGTCGAAGGCTCGATGCCCAAGCCAAATAAAAAATTGCCAGTCATAGCCCGTTATTCTGAATCTGTAGTTTGTCCGTTAATTGCTTGTTTGTAAACTTAAGTCAATACAAGAATTATTTCCTTAGTGCAGGATGTTGTCTCATAATAAGGCACAAAGTTGGTCAGAATGATATGGTAAGGGTTATGCTAGTCCTTTCTTTACGTGATAAAAACCGAAATATGAAAATTCATATGTAATTCCATAATCGCCACGGTTAGCGGGTTAGTAATCGCAGTTCATATATAAGTTACTAGCGACCCGCCCTCGCTTCGCTTCGGTTATTTCAGTTTAGTTGTGTTGTTTACTTTCGCGACATAGAATTCTTTTCGGAGAAGGAATTTCTTAAAATCCTACCTTATCTGACCTTTACAGAGCAGAAAGGAAATCCATACCAAACTCCATGTCTAAAGGGACATTATTGGAAAATGTGTTTTTTTTTAGTTATCACCTACGCAATTCCCTTTGAGGGTGGAATTTTTAAAAAGCCGTTGTTAGTTTACCTCTGTATCGTAATACAAATATGTCTACCGAAATTGAAGTCTGTAGGAGCTATATTTAAAAATATGATCATTACATCCCAGCTGCAGTAGGGAGGTTCCTTTGCGGGTGGAATTTCGTAACATCCGTTCTTAGCTGACCTTTACTCGGCGAAAGGAATATTCCTACCAAATTTAAAGTCTGTGGGCCTTATGGTTCCAGAGATATCGTGATGAGTCAATACATAGGTGGGAATCTCTTATATATTTATAGATTTAAGAAAGCATCATCGCCAAGGGTCCTCGTATTCCTTAATTGGTTTTTACAACTCCCACGAGAAATTAAGGGCTCCCTCAACATACGGGGCGGTTTGCCCCTAATATTAAAGAATAAGTAGCCAAAAGTCAGTCAAAAGTCGATATCTTTTTCCCTCCTTATTCTTTTAAGTACAAAGACGTATAAAAATACCCTAATTTGAAAAGGCTATTACATAGATTTTACCCTATAACAATTTTCACCTTCAATCTTTTCCGTAGTGAATTCTGCAGCAGTAAAGTCTTGTTTCTTTTTCTTTCATATATCCTCCACAGTACGTAAGAGTGGGAGAGAAGATAGTTTAGTACCTTGAATCGATATTGCACGTAGAAACGAAGAACATGCTACTTACGTAGCCATGAATAATGCATGGCACAGAATTAGGGCTGTAGTACAACTTAGTGATGCCAGCTTTTAACCCAATATATGGCTTAATGCTTTTGAATAGAGTTCAAACTACATTAGAGAAGATAATGATTATTTTAACATTTTCGACTGTAGCTTTTGTAGCGACGAAATCTATTTACGATAGTAATTTCCTAAGTTATTAAAGAAAATTACTTGTTTACGTAATAAATTTATTTTTGGTTAATTTAATAGTTAATTGTCTATACAGCTTATTTATTTATGTTTTGTGACCATATTAATGTAGATTTTATCAATCAATCATTATTAGTATCCAAATCTTATCCCGTGTGGTGACGGAGTAAGAATACATTTCACCACACCCTATGTTACCCGTGGGTGATCGTAAGAGACGACTAAGGGATATAAAGCGCATATAACATCTATGCGAGAGAAGGAAACCTCGAAACAAAACTCTATACCAACACGTCTGACCAGCGTGGTGTAGTAGGTCAATTACCCTCTCATTATGGAGGAGGCTCGAGCCCAACATTGGTACATATATGAGCTGAGATGATGAGTTGATGATGAATCTTATCCCAATTATTTGGGATCGTATATGTCCTCTCCTTCCATACAACCCTATCATACATCATCTATGTGATCACTCCCTGTCTATCCATGTCATGCTTCACGCACTCCATCCATTTTTTCATTGGTCTTTCCTTACCTCTAAAATCTTATCAATAATTTTTTCTATCACTACATTTTTTTCCTGAATGGAAAGTGCCTGTTGCCTTTCTGTATATTTGGAAAAGTATATGCAAAATTTCAAAATAGTCGGTTAATTAATTTAGGCCTGAAAGCGTATTAAAGTTTAGATTCATTTACTTTTTCACGCTGGCCAGATGTGTTAGTATAGTTCATATTTCAAGTTGTCCTTCTCGTGAAATCTAGATAATGATGTTTATAATATAATAAAAAAAAAAAATTCTCTCACCCAGAAAAAGTTACAAAAATAAACGTAATCTAGGTTAATTATGATAAAAACTTATTCATTATGAAACACTGTTCGAGGAACAAGCAGTAGTGACACATTTAGTTCGTCGCCAAATGACTTTGAAAATTCAAATCCCATATCTCCCAACTTTAAGGTATAAGTAGAACAAATGATGCCTGTACACCATAGTTGTAAAACATTTCAACTTTCGTTGGTAAATTTGCTAAATGAGCGAGGGTCCGGAGCGGTGACGTCACAAAGTAACGTCCAACTACTACCGCCTACGGGTTTGGCAGTAAAAAGTTGTGTTATCTATTGAACTTTGCGACTTGTGGAGAGACCTACGAATGTCTCGGCCTCAACTAATAAAATAATATCGGGGGATTTACGTGTCACTTCAAGTGATCTTTTTTTTTTACTGAAAGTTTTTTCTTGTGGGATGATATTCTAGGCCTTTTGGCTATTTAATCTTAAGACATCAACTTTTGTATCTCAACTAACTTTTAATGAGTTTATTTTTTCCGAGATATTGGTAGATGATATAACTTTGAGTGTTTTATGAAGAATATTTATGACTTTTCGTGTGATGACTGAGTAAGAATATTCCACATTCTTTCTTACCTGTGTTTGACTTACAAGACGACTATATATATTATGTACAAGTATATATATTATACATATGCAGATAACATCGATAAGAGGCAAACTAGAAAAATAAAATCCTATACCAATCTGTTTGACCGTCCGTCCGTCGTAATTCGTGATATAATAGGTAAATTTCTCTACTATTCTGGAAAACGCTGGAGTCCGGTACTGCGACGTATACGAACTTTTTTAATCTCATTTATATCATTAATTTTGTCATTATATATAATCATCTTCTTAGCTTAAATACGTCTTACTATTGGGTTTCCAACATCCTCCACAATAGAGGGGCGATTGGCCCACTATATCACTCTGCACAAACATGTTGCTATAGGGTTTTATTTCAAGTTTTCCTTCTTCATACGTTGACATGTCCATCTGTAATAGCTTTTCGATATTTGTGATAAAGAGTAGACATTGAAGAGCTCTCCTTTTTAGTCTATCAAATTTGTGGTTTGGTTTTTTTTCATGAAACTTCTTGCTAGTTGGTTATGGTGCTCTTTTATTCTATTTGAGTAGAAACGTAGAGAGTCATTTATTACTTCTCTAAGAGTTTATATAAAATATGAATTGAGACGAACTAAACTCCTATAAGAGAGAGGGAAATTACTTGCCGGATCTTTTTCAGTGTGTCTGCGTTCCGATCCAGTGGTAGCTTAATGGATTTATTATTTTTTAAATTAATAAATTGCCATATTGTAATAATTTTAATAAATTTAATAATTAACAATCTAACATATATGGAATCATTTTTGTACAGGCAATGAATTTGTATCAAAAATGTGGGTTACAATTTAATACTGAAATAGGTAGACATAAATGTCTGTAATAACGATGCCTTGTTAGACGTGCGACACCTTAGTCCTTTCGTGCCCGTAAACGATCTAAAGTGTTCGAAATATTAACAAATTAAAAATCAAATACAAATGCCATATGAATCCTTAAAAAATAGTTTTGTATCAAACTGCTATACGATATTTTTAAACACTTTTAGTATACACACTCGTATTCTAAACGATTCGTCCCGTCTACTTATGTAGTCTCACTTATGTGAAGTGTACTTACTTAGTTGGTATACTCTAGAGAGTATTACGTATCGTCAGGCTTGTTATTCAAATCCAGACGGTCGTAATTGTCACATTACGTGAGCCGAGTGAGTGACATGCGGTACCAAGATTAATGTTCGTCTACCCGCAGAACGTTGCGTAAAACGTGAATTTTTATGCGGACTTCAAATAAAAGAATAATTGAAATAAATGATTAGGGGCGAGTTCCATCGGTGGAAAGTCGACGTTTTGATAAATTGGCTCATTATTGTGTTGTAAATGTAATGTTATTTTGTATGAATATAAAATGAAGTTAAAATCATATTTTAAACGATTTTTAAAGGTTATTAGATTTCTGTGTGAGATAAAAATCTGGAATATATAATGGCGTCTACGAATACTACCGGCCGCATGATTATTGTAAAAACAGATTTAGAGTGCTACTTCAATCTGGATTAATCCCACGTGGTATTGATCTCTGGAAAAAATGCAATATATCACCACCCCTGGGAATCGTCAAAATTGGCAGAGAGATCACCATGGTAGCGGCCAATATCACTGTACTAGGCAATTTATAACATCTATTACAATCGCCAAACCGCCTGCAAGCGTTATCGATGTGACATTATCCTCCATGATGAGGTTTATATCCAAAAGTGGACGTAGATAAATTGATGGATCATTATCATCTCATCATCTCAACTCATATACCTTCCACTGCCGGGATCGAGCCTTCTCCACGATAGGAGGGAAATTGTCCTACCATACCATGCTGGTCAGATGAATTGGTATAAGGTTTTAATTCGGGTTTTCTTACCTTATTAATTATTATATACAGATGGTTTATATTAAGGTGTAAGTGATACGAAATTCACCGGGTCATCTAGTATATATATATATATATATATATATATATACACTACCGTCCAAAAGTTTGGAAGCACACCTATTTTCAAACAAAACAAATAAATGCCGACTAATAGCGGTAAAAATTAGCAATAATCTTAAGTTTTACAACCTTTTACGACTGTCTACACAAACACAAAAGGATTATTATCCTACATTCATCAAGTTTTATGGAATTCCTTAATATTGACGAAACACGTGTTTTATGACTTAATCCGTCGGCTACTTTATCCTATGCAATGGTGTAGTTTTATTGATAATGTTTGCTGGTTTTAACTTTTTTAGACCTTATTCAGTCGCACTTGAGCATTGGCACGTGAAAGTTGTGATATTAACATTGTCTGTATTCGAAAGATATCGGCTACTACTTTGACCGTATTTTTTCTTCTGAAAATGGCAAAACGCAAGCAAATCACGCTTGAACAGCGAAGCGCTATTTGCACTCTACGCGAGGAAGGATACAGTGAACGTCAAATCGCAGAAAGGCTCGGAATTTCTTGTAAAGGTGTCCACTATACCCTTGCTAGAAAACAAGAAACGGGGAAAAATGAAGATAGAAAGAGATCTGGTAGGCCCAAATCCACAACAAATCAAGAGGACAACTTCATTAGAGTTCTTTCTAAACGGAATCGACGCTTAACTGCACCACAGATCACTGCAGCTCTGAATGATACGCGAGAAACACCCATTTCAACAACTACTGTTAAAAGACGCTTACTGTCTGCGGGATTAAGAGGATGTGTTGCTGCTAAAAAACCCAAACTAACAAATCGACATAAGAAAAATAGACTAGAATGGGCAAAAGCGCATAAAAACTGGACTATAGAACAATGGGAAAATGTCCTTTGGAGTGACGAATCAAAATTTCAGATTTTCGGATCCAATAGACGTGTCTTTGTACGCCGGTCAAAAGAAGAGAGGGCTTCAGAGGCATGTACAGTGCCTACCATCAAACATGGTGGTGGTAATGTCATGGTTTGGGGGTGTTTTGGCAACAGTAAACCCGGCAATCTTGTGAGGATAACCGGAAAATTAAACAAGGAAGGCTATTTAAAAATTCTTCAAGATTCTGCCATACCCAGTGGACTAAGTCTCATTGGTTCTGGATTCATTTTTCAACAGGATAATGATCCTAAGCATTCGTCTAAATTGTGCCAGAACTTTTTAAACAAGAAAAAAGCTGAAAACATTTTAAACATCATGCAATGGCCATCTCAATCCCCTGATCTTTCTCCCATTGAACTTGTTTGGGATGAACTTGACAGGAGGGTGAAAAGTCGTTGTCCTACGAGCTCAGAACATTTGTGGCAGCTATTAGAGAACGAATGGAACAAATTAGATAAAGATTATTTTAAAAAATTGATTAATAGAATGCCCAGAATATGTGAGAAGATTATAAAGGAGAAAGGTGGACACTTTGATGAAGCTAAAATTTAATCTAATTTACCATTGTATATTATTTTTTTATTTTGTTTAAGTTAGTTTCTGTTTGTTCTTTATTTTTTTATCAATACATTTAAATTTAAATGACTTAGTTTGGTTTTATTCGATTTTACCTTGCTGCTTCCAAACTTTTGGACGGTAGTGTATATATATATATATATATATATATATATATATATATATATATATATATGTATATGTATATGTATATATATATAGTATATATAGCGGCTAAGAATACTACCAACCCTTACTTTGCTCATGGATGTCGTAAAAGATGACTAAGAGCCTTATAACGACCTGAGCTAACTTCATCTGATGCCGTTTGGTCAACAATTACATTCCCAAGAAAGAAAGAAGAAAGTAAGAAAAGATCTTTATTTGTTTTTACAAAGGAAAAATAAAATCACATTATGAAAATTAAAGAAAAAAAATAGATAGTAAAAACAAAATGGGGACTCAACTTGTGGAAGGTTGACGTCTGGCAGGTGGCCGGTCATAAAACTATTACCAATAATTTCTACAATATGTACTATGAAAGAAGGGTACATATTGTATCGACCCCAACTTATTGGGATAAGAGTAGGCGAATGATGATATATAATTTATTTTTTTCATTACAAACCAAAATGGTTTGTTTTATTTTTTTAAACTATACGTACACATATGTTTTTAACATACGTCGCAATAATTTACCATTTGAAACATAACGGGGTAAAGTCCCCACAGATTCACACGGACCCCTCGACCGCAGCATCCACACAGCGACACTGGCCCTGAATATAAAATTACGTCAAAACCTGACGGAATACTCTCCGGGGGTTGAATAAAAAAATATTTCTAAACCTCTTTTTCAAGATAAAATTACCCTAATTTCGTGTAATGACGGCATTTAAATTAGCGTAGTGGATAATTTCAGTTTTTTTTTTTGTTTTTAACGGGTTTTATGTTTCGGACTAAATTGAATTCTAAAAATTCAATTTATTTATAAAACGATGGACTAACACAATATTACAGAAGAATATTTCATATTAAAGAAAGGAAGAATGCCGAACGAACGTCTAGTTAAGAAGATATACAATGCGAAAGTGGAAGGATGGGAGACCGAGACTCACCTACCTTGACCAGATTGGTCACGTACTGAAGGAAGGTGGAGTCAAGAGTCTCCGAAACCGGCGAGCGTGTATGAAGAGAATTATGAATGTTGAGGCAGCGAGTGAAGTATGCAAAGATAGAGTTCTCTGACACTCTGTTCTCTCTGCCTACCTTGCAAGGGATATGGCGTAATGATATGTATGTATGTTCAATTTAATAACTTACGTAATGTCACTACACAGTAAGAAGTTATAATATTCAGTCAACACCCAAAACGTCTTACATAATTTATGAATGGCCTTTACTTTCTATAACAGACAATAAAAAAAATGATTCGAGTTTCCTGACAATATGAATCCCATTATCTGACCTTATCATTGAAATTATTGTGATATCATTCGTAATTTTACGTATAACGAGCGTCGTGAGCATGAACGGCTTAGGCAGTTATGTATCATTGTAATATTTTGACAATATTAACTACTTATTACAGAAACTGTTCCAAATTAATCCAAATTTCTGCTACAGCTCCATGAATCTGCTATTAGATGTCGGTTCAATAAACATTAATATTCTTTACAACACTCCAGTTTTTGTTCTCCGTAAAGATCCTCGTTAAGTTAAATTAATTAATTTAAATGCTATAATGAAGGCTTTAGGGGTAAAGGAAGACCAAAGAAAAGATGGATGGACTGCGTGAGGTATGACATGGATAGACAGGGAGTGACTGCAGAGATGACGTCTGATAGGACTGTATGGAGGAAGATGACATATTGCGTCGACCCCAAGTAATTGGGATAAGAGCAAGATGATGATGATGATGATGATGAATGAAGCACCCTGAAGCACTCTGCGGCAAAGGCGATGTACTATTGAAGTGTTAAGAACGGAATAGCGACTACATTATCTATTTTATACTGACGTGTGTTGTTGGCATAAAAATACAATTTAATACCTCTTATTTTCAATAAAAATATATCTATTAAAAATGTCTAATATATACATTGTATATTATATATATAGATACAAATGCTGTCTGCATGTAATTCGCTCATTCAGCTCTTCCTTTTAGCATCAGTTCCGGTTTCGGAGTGTCACGAAACTTTAGATAAGGATCTAGTGTTACGGCAGCCATTTTGTTTTGCTTATAATGTACAAAAGCAGCCAAAAATGCTAGGTCTAGCAATAGAAACTTATTGTATACAGTGAAAAAGAGAGAAAAAAAGTGGTGGGCAGTGATAGATACTGGATGGCCATGGTTTCCTTCTGCTTGTGCGGACGTTATAACTTAGCAGGAGGCAGTTGCGTTTGCTGAGTTGCTCTATAGGCGATGGTCGGGAGGCCATAAATACCTTATCCGCTCGATTTTTCTTAGGCATGATGGACATTAGAATAGTATTCTCAAAGGATGAACGTTTGTTGTCCCACAAACGACAAGTAGGCAGCGTCACTGTAGTTTTAGTAGGTAGTGGGACGTAGTAAACGTATATTGCCTCAGTGAGTCCCAACAATCTTTTTTTTTATTGCTTATGATGGCAAATGAGCAAGCAGCACACCTGATGGTAATTGTCACTGCTGCCCATAGACCTTTGCTATACCAAGGGTATAGCTAGACCGCTGTCTACCATTACAATCCCCAAACCCACCCAGTTGCGCTGCCGGCTCTCTCGCTCACCGAATGAAGCGCAATAGCACATTGCCATTACTCAGACGTCGATCTTCTGCTCAGTGTGGTACTACCCCGGACGGACCGGCCCGCGGCTGTAGACAGAGAACTGTCAACAGCGTGGTCCTACCACTATTAAATCAATCTATAATTATAATATTTATATAACGAAATTAGAAAGTAAATATAATAATCCGTTTATTCTCGGGTACAATTAATTGATGTACTAATTGGCTTCAGTAATTAACTTATTAATTTATTAAGAGATATCTTAGAATTACCGTTTTGATATTATATTAGTTGAGGCGACGTGACAATAAACTATCTCTTATATAGGTAGAACTTAAATGTTATACATAGTATTAATTCCTTAGTGCAGGATATTTAAGAAAAAAAAACTTTATGACTTTTGGCGGTAATCTGGAAGTCTTACGGTGTTCTTGTCTTATAGCCAATATTTTAGTGTTTTACCGTGTTGTATTAAATAGTTTTAATGGAATTTATGTAATGTGATGCGGATAAACTGCTAAATGTAATATGAGTATGATATAAAAGTGTTTTACAACGTTTTCGGTTTCCGCCAAAATTCCCAAAAGATAGTAAGGAGCTGATAGTAAATAAGGAAGAACTGCTTTACAACTTTTTGCTTACGAAATCTTATTTAATACAAATTAAGTGATATGAGTATACTAGTCTCGAATCTCTTCCAAAATAGAAAGTCAATTGATCAGTAGGTCAATTGCCCTTCTATTGAGAAGATCAAGCTAATCAGACGAGTCAGTATAGAATTTTATTTCGAATTTATATCTCTTGTATATTCAGATTTTATTGTTTAACACCCTCTATATATAAAGAGTGGTGAATTGTATACTTGCTGCGTCATCATACCAATGTGGTGTAAGTTCTTCCTTCATCTCGAACAAGTCGCGGCTCGACAGTGTGGCAAATATACGCTAATAATAAATTACCTTGAATCTTACTTAAAATTTAGGTTTCAGTGATGAAAATGGACATAATTTTTTATATATACCCGCAACCCGTACCTTACGTCATATTAGACAATTCCTACAACCATGTAATGTGTCTTGAAGTACATAAGTGAAGCGTTTCTTTCTACAAAAAGCAATTATAGGTATATTAATCTCACTCTTAAAATCCTTCGTGATAAAAGCAAATGAAACAGGATTGTTTCTAAGAATAGCTTATTCGTTGTCGTCACGGTAGCCACTCGCTCGCCCATTGGATTGTATCCGTACGGCTATTTCATTAAAATCTGCGGAAGACGCCCTTAACGGGGCTCTAACAACCCTTGTAACTGTTATAGCCATGAGACCCTTTATAGTAACAAGCTGTTCAGTGCAAATTATAGTGTTTTATATATACATATATATATATATTGAAGAATATCTTAATTTTAATAGAAATTTAGGAGTGTCTCAAAATGTTTTTTGCACTTATCTAATTTTATATTTCCACCATTCTCTTTCCTGGCGTGGATATCGTAAAAGACGATTAAGGGATATAATATGAAAACAACAATAGAAGAAAGAGAAGGAAAACTCGAAATAAAACTTTAAACCAACTAGTCTGATCAACGTGGGATAATAGGTCAATCAATTATATAGGGGCTGAAAATTTCTGATGATGATAAACATTAATGTTAAATACACGGGGTTTTTGATGATTTTACGCTTCTAATGACGAAAATAAGTAAATATATAAAAATAAAAATTGTTATAGTTAAAAATTGATATTTCAGCACGCCATCTGTTGATAGTTGTACAATTTAACTATTATGGGTAATTTTAAGTAATAAAGTATTTAGCCCTTTGCCATCTACTGCTGGATGTAGACCTCCTTTACATTTCGCCAAAAAATAGGATCTAATGCCGCCCGCGGCCAACGACCCCAGCAAATTACTTTATGTCGTCGACCCTTGTGAGGGGACGCTCTACACTACTACATATCTATTAAAATAGCATTTATAAAAAAATAAATGACGAAACCCATCTATTGGAAAACCCTAATAAACAGATTGATTTTCACAAAAACTTGCTTAATAATTGTAAACTAAGCATCTACTATCATAGAAAAATAGAATTATAACGGAGCGTAGTATTCTTCTGAATCTTCTAGTTTACGTATTGCCTCGGTCCGTTCATGTCCTTTTGTACGATTATTATAATATTTAATGGTACTGCTCCACACCTATTTGTCACGGCGTTATTTGTTATAAACTATAATAAACCCTTCTTGATAAACTGGTTATTCAAAAGGATATTTTTCTTCAGCTATATAGTTGATTCATCATCATCATCTCAGCTCATATATGTCCCACTGTTGGCATCGAGTTCACGAGCCACGCTGGTCAGACGTGTTGGTATAGGGTTTTGTTTCGAGGTTTCCTTCTCTCGCATAGATGTTATATGCGTTTTATATCCCTTAGTCGTCTCGTACGATCACCGACGAGTAAGATAGAGGGAGGCGAATTGTATTCATACTCCGTCACCACACGGATAATATAATATAGTTGATTACAATATTCATTTATCTCTTGGCGAGCACCCAGCCAGACCGCTATGTGGCTGGTTATGCAAGGTGACGAAAGATCATCACGGCCGGCCTCATATAATCTGCAGTGAGATCTCTTGAGGGGGTAGGTATTTGACTTCAATTGCCCTTCCTAACGGTTTACTTTTGTATAGTGATTCTTTGAGTGATGTCCGTCGGTTTAAAAGGTTTCTAAAAGTGTAATATTTTTTTTCTGTTATTTCAGATATTCCATACTTGGAGTTGGCGGAGCCCGAGGAAGGCTACCATGGACTGATCAAGGAGAACGAGACGTTGGTGGAAGTAACACCTCCCATCCGTGCGCGCGGTCCTCTATGCTCTTTCCTCATACTCAACAACAAACATCATGGGGAGGCGCCATTCGAGGTTTGTCCTACATTTTGAATAAATCCTAATTAATACTATAAATGTGAAAGTTTGTGAAGATGTGTGGATGTTGGTTACTCAATCACGTAAATATATCGTGTCGCGTAAATCGTTGAACAGATTTGGATAAAGATTTAAACATAGATAGACCATTTCTTGGATTAAAATATAGGTATTGAATTAGTTAAAAAATATGTAGAATCATTTTGTTTTGTACTGGCAATAAATTTGTAATAAAAAATGTGGGTCAAAATTTAATAAATAATGCTGTAGAAGACAGATATATATCTGTAATAACGATGACTTGTTGGACGTGATACATCTTAGTACTCCCGTGAGCATAAACGCTATAAACAGTTCGAAATGTCAGTAAATTACAAATCAAATACAAACGCGATACAATCCGTAAAAATAATTTATTTCAAATGTGTAATACTCGTGTAAACATCATAAATCCAGATGTGTTTGGCAAACTATCTAATACTCTCACTCAGTACATTGCAAACAACAAACTGCATTGTTAAAATTGGTGATGACTTCTACTACACCGCGCTGGTCGGACGTGTTGGTATAGGGTTTTGTTTCGAGGTTTCCTTCTCTTGTGTAGTGAATTGTATTCTTACTCCGTCACTACACGGATTTTTTTTTAGCTTTCAATTTGAATAATTAAAATTATACTATGAAAGACATTGAAATACATCTCAGCGTCAGCACTATAAACAAAACCGTTGGTTGCTATCGTTATATCAACAGTAACATAGTCGGGCTATACTCGTAAACTACGCCCATTTGTGTCGTACCAACGCAGCAATGTAACTGACAGTACGCGATATAAACTTGACAGCAATAAACGTCAGCAACTCGATAGTATATAACTGAATGCTTATAAATTGCAACAACTGTAGATATATATATGAAACTACTAGCTTCTGCCCGCGGCTTCGCACGCGTAAAAGGTTACTATCCTAAAGTTGTTTTTATTTTACCCCCTTTTTTTTCCTCGCATTGGATGTGGTCGCGCCCCGGCAAATCTGTCCGGGGCGACAGAAGAGGCGGCGCGCAACCCATGGACCCACCCTGCAAGCACCTCTCTTCGCCGTGCGAGCGAGCCACCGGTACCCGATCTTTGTCTTCGGTGGCCCGCCCGGCATCCTAAAGTTATTTTTATTTTACCCCTTAAGGGTATTTTTTTTACGAAATTTTAATGTCATATTTATTTATATCTAATCAATAACCTAAAAATAAGTTTCAAATTTCTCGCTTTATAAATGACGATAATTTCTTACAACTTTTCATCCCCCTTTACAGCCCTTTTTTGCATTAAAAGGTAGCCTATGTCCTTTGTCAGGCTTTCTAGAGCCTAGAGATAGTCTACTATCTGTGTACCAAATTTCATTTAGATCGGTTCAGTAGTTTTGGCGTGAAAGAACGACAGACAGACAGACCGAGTTACTTTCGCATTTATAATATTAGTAAGGATTATTTTTGGAACGAAGTTCCTTATCGCGCGTTGTGAAAGGGGGCTAGACGGAAAAAATTCTTACGAAAAGTTGTCACGACACTTTTTGCTATAGTAAGCTATTGTAAGCTGTGCGGCGTCGCTCGTCGGCTCTCTTATAGAAAGCAAGCCAGATATTTTCATTTCTATTTCGCATTGAACAGTGTGGTGTCGCGACGATTTTTTTTATAGATAGAGTGATTCAAGAGGAAGGTTTATATGTATAATATATGCATAATGTACTAGAGAAACACTGATAATTTTAGAGGTTACTAATGTGATGTCGTAAATAAACACATTATTTTGCGCTTACATTGCAAACGCTGGCTGAACCCTACGAAATAGATCAAAATAAAGTACTACAGTATTATACAGCTTAAAAAGGCCTACAAAAAAGTCCGCGATGGTATATATCTATCTCTTAAGGATAACATACTATATCCATTTTAATACTTTAAAAAATGTTCTATTATAAAACGGTAATTGAAAAGCTATTTACACAAATACTGTATTAATCCTTATCATTTTAAATACATTAGTTGGCTTGAGCATTTCATGAAGATATTTTTTTTCCTTCAGACCATGCAAATTAAATCAATACCTTAAGAGATATAGCAAAATCAAAATAATGCGCAACGAAATTATTTTCGCCCGTGACCGGGCCGCGTGGCCGGCTCGCGTTCGAGCTCGGGGCCGAAAAGTTTTGGTAGTCTAGTGGAATTGTATATCCTATTATTAATATTATAAACGTGAAAGTTTGTAATAATGTATGGATGTGAACACGTTTGTTGCTCTTTCACGTAAAAACTACTGAATGGATTTTGATGTTTATAGTAATATAGCTTGCACATCAGAATAACACATAAGCTATAATTTATAAAGATATTTTGCAAATTGGCTAAAATATAACGATAAAAATCGCTTAAGGCAGAAAAAAATTATATAATTAAAATAGAACTTCGTTCCATCCGGGTGTCCCTTGACACCTCCGGTTTTTTTTTGTTTAGAGTTCTCGTAATTTGTTAGATCTCAATACATATTAAAGGAATGAACTCTAAATCGATGAAAAGCAAAGAATAATTCGCTATCAATAGTGGTAGGACCACGCTGTGGATAGGTCTCTGTCGACAGCCGCGGGCCGGTCCGTTCGGAGTAGTAAGTACCACATACGTTACCACACTCGTAGAAAATCGATGACTGAGCAATGGCAATGTGCTGCTGCGCTTCGTTCAGTGAACTAGAGAGCTGGAAGCCCATCTTTCTGGGTGGTTTTGGGATTATTAGTTGACAGCGGTAGGGATATTCGATATATATCGATGCATCGAAAACATTGATGTTATAAAGCTATCGAAATACTCGATGTATCGATGTTTTTTCATAAAACATCGAATCAATGATAACCAGTTAATGTCACAAAAATTCAAGTTTATGTAATAAATTACAGTTTTATAAGGGATTGGAATAGGTATAAATGCCACAAAAAATACCTTTTTTTTTTTAGAAGTATCACTTTTGATATGACTTTAGCTTTGTAATATATTTTAGAAAAAGTACTCGATGTTTACAAAACATCGATGTTTTCATCCGATACATCGAAATGCATCGATGTACAGTTTCGATTTATCGAATCGATAAAAACATCGATGTTTTTTCAAAGTGGACACCCCTAGACAGCGGCCAAGCAATAACCCTGGTATTGCAAAGGTCCATGGACGACAGTAATAGGTACTTACCATCAAGTGTGCTGCTTGTTCGTTTGCCACCAAGGACTATGATAAAGGAGGCAAAAAATGGGCGATGTAGGAACACCTACACGTACTAAAAATGGGTATATTTCTTAGTACTTTACTTTTTTGTTACTTTTCTTAACAACACCATTTTTCAATATTGTGGAAAACACATAATAATCCTGTGTAAGTAACGAACCCGTATTGTTAGTGCAGGATCTGTTTATTTAAACCATTCCATTCCAGTTAATGATAGAACATATAAAAGTCACAATAGTACTATATACGCAACTGAGCAGACAAATGATTGCAAATGGGTAAAGTTGTGATTGCCTACAGTTAAAGTGCAACGTCACGGTATGCGGGTTGCGCTCCCACACACGAACAATTTAACACAACACTCATTTGTATTAAAGCTATTAACAAAGTTTAAACGCATATAAAGTAGTTTGGAGATTTTTTAGTCTGATATTTTTATTTAATTTTTAATATTCCATGTCTTCAATCTATCCATCAACTCCATTTGGTGACTCAGCCACCAGTGACAATAATATTTGTCAACTTCCTACCCTGACCATGTGGAAGACGACTAAGAAATATAATATGTATGTGTCACCAATCTATATAGGAGAACGAAATCTCGAAATTAAACTCTTAAACAATTCCTCTGACCAGCGTGGTAGGTCTAGTAGGTCTCTATCTTACCCGTGGGTGATCGTACAAGACGACTAAGGGATATAAAACGCATATAACATCTATGCGAGAAACGGAAAACTCGAAACAAAACCCTAAACCAACACGTCTGACCAGCGTGGTATAGTAAGTCAATTTCACTCCCATTGTGGAGGAGGCTCGAGCCCAACAGTGGGACATACATGAGCTGAGATGATGATGTCTCTTATTATGGAAGTGCCTATCACTCAAACTTATTTGTGCTAAGACGACAATGATAATCCATCAGCTCATTGGTGACAACTATTAAGCCTTCATTATATTCATTCTCCATTCAACTTAGGAGCGTAATCAAAACTATCAAATATTCGAAATAAATATAGATATATCCGTAATCAAATCCGGTACGAAAAGTTTTGAAGAATATCTGATAGAGAATCTGTATGAAACACATTTATTTTTGTTTTTATTGCTTTTGGTGGAAAACGAGCAAACAGCACACCTGATGGTAAGTGTTACTGTCGCCCATGGACCTTTGCAATACCAAGGGTAGGTATAGCAAGGCCGTTGCCTACCAATATATGTAAACCCCAAACCCGCCCCAGTCGGGCTGCCGGCTCTCTCGCTCACCGAATGAAGCGCAATAGCACATTGGCATTACTCATACGTCGATCTTCCGCGAGAGATGATACTACCCCGGACGGACCGGCCCGCGGCAGTAGACAGAGAGTCAACAGCGTGGTCCTACCACAACTGGTTTTCTTTCAAGCGGCAGACAGCATATATGTAAGCCTCTTTAAAGATATTGCCCTTTTATAATCCCCTAAAAATCCAATATCCGTAACTGAAACTATCCGATACTGTCCGATAATCCGAAATAATTGGCTGCACAGATAGTGTAGTTGTTACAATAGCGTGCCAGTCCAGTGGGTTCGATTACCGCGTAGGATAATACTTTGTGCGACCCACAAATTATTATCCTGAGTCTAAATGTAATTTGCATATGTTTGTAAAGTACCTATCAACACAAGGATTATTTCCTTAGTACATTGTGTTGTGACCCACTTCCATGTGGTGACGGAGTAAGAGTACAATTCACCACTCCCTAACTTACACGTGGCTGATCGTAAGAGACCATTAAGGGATATAAAACGCATATAACATCTATGCTAGAGAAGGCAAACTGGAAACAAAACCCTAGACCAACATGTCTGACCAGCGTGGCTCGTGAACTCGATACCAACAGTGGGACATACATGAACTGAGATGATGATGATGATGATGCATGGTGCTGTCTAAAATAAGTCATATCCGTAACTGAAATCAATATAATATTATCACAACACCTTCAAAATCTCTAGTATAAACCCCGCAATAATTAAATATTAACAACTCATAAGTACCCCACTTATGAGTTGTTAATATTTAATCTCAAATTAATACAATAAACTACTATTGGATCGGTATACGACCGCTCTACTAAGGAAATCCGGCAAAAAAACTCTTCGGTCGTTGCGTTTTTAATTTTGGCTAATTTTTTTTATATAAAATTTTATGCCGAACGGACGTCTGGTTAAAAAGATATACAATGCGAAAGTGGAAGGGTGTAGGTACCGGGGGAGATCGAGACTAACCTACCTAGACCAGATTGATCACGTACTGAAGGAAGGTGGAGTCAAGAGTCGCCGAAACCGACGAGCAATGTATCTTCATACAAAAATTCTCTTCAGAATTATGAATGTTGAAGAAGCGAGTGAAGTATGCAAGGATAGAGTTCTCTGGC
Organism: Lymantria monacha; assembly: GCA_905163515.2. Taxonomy (NCBI): domain Eukaryota; kingdom Metazoa; phylum Arthropoda; class Insecta; order Lepidoptera; family Erebidae; genus Lymantria; species Lymantria monacha. The sequence continues at coordinate 1,586,459 of LR991107.1, read as the reverse complement.
ACTCTGTTCTCTCTGCCTACCCTGCAAGGGCTGTGGCGTGATGATATATATGTATGTAAAATTTTATACAATATTTTTTTTTACTCTAGTGTAATTCGAGCGGGAATATAATTTTCAAATAGATATATTACAAAATAAAATATGGCTCGAATAGACCCCGCCATAAGCGGTTTGCTCTACTATTATAGCGGATATCACTTCTTTCAAACACCTTAAGAGGAAAGTGAATTCATGTTATGTCCATCGATGCGTGTGTCGCAGTTACCCAAATATAAGTTCGACGCCGAACTAACATGTGGGTCGTGGTCTATTCCGCTGTGTGTTTAGGCCACTAGATATGTTTTGTCGTGACGCTGAACGACTCTATACTCGTTGTGTAACTTTGTACTCTTTACATTGTAACCCCTATTGTTATACACAAGTTTTATTTAATGACGAGGCTTATTGTCCAATAAAAAAGTTATAGTGCTGCTATATTTTGCATCAAGTTGCTTTGTGCATTTAAATGTTACGGATTTTTTATAGCCTAAGTTGTGATTATCTCTTAAAGGTTAAAAAAATAGGTAGTAATACTGCGCTATTAACATAAAGAAATCTCAAAACAAAACACTACACCAACACGTTTGACCAGCGTAGTAATAGTAGTAGGTCAATTTCCTTCCTATTATGAAGGAGGCTCGATCTCAATTGTGGGACATATATGAGCTGATGAATTGCGCTGATCTTATTACCTATAAAACTAGCTTTTTGAACATTTTTTCAATTATTTTACTTAGGTTCTGGGAACCACTTATGGAGGCTTGGTGATCACTGACGAGTGATTCATTATAATGGATCCGAAAGTTCAAGATAAAGAAATCAAATTAAAACGTAATAAAGCCCCGTATTTATATATGTTTTTAGCTGTGTGGTAACGGCTACGAAAACTATCAACCCTTACTTTGCTCGTGGATGTCGTAAAAGACGACTAAGAGCCTTGTAACGACCTGGGCTAAGTCCATCTGATGCTGTTTGGTCAACAATTACATTCCCAAAGAGGGTTGACATAATTGTCATAAAACTATTTCCAATAACTTTTACAATATGTACTATGAAAGAAGAGTACATATTGTATCGACCCCAAGTAATTGGGATAAGAGTAGGAGAATTATATTTGTATGTATATGTTTTTTTGCATTTTAGTTTTGGTATTCATATTCCAATACTGACATTAGTCAGGGGTGTTGTAAAAGTTGACTAAGTTCTCTATATCAACCTGTACCAATTCTATTTAGTGCTGAATGTTCAATGGGATTCTCAAACTAGGTTAACTTTAGGCCGGTCGTAAATTTTAACCAAATTCTTATGGAGCACGTTTTACTATTCTTCCATTGTACTAAAGGAAAAAAGCCACGCTCTGCACAATCAATTGGAATAAATGAAAATTGGATATGTTACTCATATTATCAGTATGAGAGATAGGATTTTTGTACATTTTATTTTCTTTTTATCATTTAAGCTTTCTAAAGCGTCTTCCGAATAGCTTTCTAGTTTTGGCAAATTCCTCGGTCACTGTTTTACGAAGTGTGAGTTGTCCGCATGGAAAGTGCTCAGATATTTTATATCAGTACAAAATAATGAATAATATCTCAGTGGCACTGCTGGTTGACGCAATACGTAACTATTTGTATATTATCATATTCCAAAAGTTATTTTATGGCCGGCCTGTCTGACCTTAACCCTTCTTTTTTTGATAAGCTATGGTCTGGACACACCCCGTTATTAAGGGCGACGTGTAGCCCCATAACGTACCATGTTTCCCTCATCGTCCTTGGGTCAACCATTGGCACGAATTCCTTAACATCCGTGTCCAGCTCGGTGTGAACATCAATATTCCTTGGGAATATAATTGTTGATCAGACGACATCAGCTCAAGTCTATTAAGCTTTAATGGTCTTTTACGACATCCACGAGCAAACTAATGTTTGGTATTATTCATAGCCGTAGCGGCTATGAATAATACCAAACATTATACAACAAATAACGAATTTCACTATAAATTAAAAAAAATATTTAAAAAAAATACTTCTTAAAAAGAGTTCTAAATGTTTCGAGATTTTGCTTTATTACTAATAACTTGAAAGATTGTGAACAAAAAAAGCTTTATATACAAGATTTATCGTCCCAGTCGATGTGCAAAAACTTTCACATTTCAAAACACTTCATTTTTTTTTAAATTAAGATAAGCTGCTACTAAGGCAAGATACTGTACTCCTTTTTTTACTTAGCATATTCGTCGTAATTCTGAACATGCATGACTATTTTAAAAAAAAAATACAAGTAGATAAATTCATTGCAAAAGATGGAAAACTCGAATGCAGACCCTATGCCCAATGTAACCAGAGGATTGTGGAAGATATAATTCCCACCAATGGCACCTATTTCATATGCTTTAGAAGAAGTTATTGGTTTCCAATAGCAGAATTTTATTGGCATTTTTAATCTCGGCTCATATTGGCAAAATTACTGCTATTATAACCCATGGTGGAGTGCCCAGAGTTTCATTTCCACTCTGCAGAGGTCTTTGTATGATCCATATTTATTTTAAATGTATATATTATTTCCATCCGTTAATTTTTGTTTGTAGAGTCTATCGCGAGACATGCATTTAGTCCTTAGCGCGGATTATTTTCTTTAAAAAAAAACTACTAACATATTGCTATACTTTTTTTAAATTGTTGATAGTGGCAAAGGAGCAAGCAACATACCTGCTGGTAAGTGCTACTGCGCCCATGGACCTTTACAATACCAACAGTACAGCTAGGTGGCTGCCTACCAATGACAATGCCAAACCCACCCAGAAAGTTGGGCTGCCGGCTCTCTCGCTCACCGAACGAAGCACAACAGCACATTGCTATTGTTCAGTGTCGATTTTTTGCGAGAGGGTGGTACTACTCCGGACGGACCGACCCGCGGCTGTATAGAGACAACTGTCAACAGTGTGATCCTAACCCAAGAACATTAATTATTAAGCTATGAGTTCGTTTTTATAGAATTTATTATCCATATGAGCCTAAATACATACATATCATCACGTCATATCCCTTGCAGGGCAGAGAGGACAGAGTGAGAGGACTCTATCCTTGCATACTTCACTCGCTTCCTCAACATTCATAATTCTCTTCATACACACTCGCCGGTTTCGGAGACTCTTGGCTCCACCTTCCTTCAGTACGTGACCGATCTGGTCTAGGTAGGTGAGTCTCGGTCTCCCCCGGTACCTACATCCTTCCACTTTCGCATTGTATATCTTCTTAACCAGACGTTCGTTTGGCATTCTTTCCACATGTCCGAACCATCGGAGCATTCCCATTCGCATCTTTACACTAATAGCACAGATTAATAAATAACTAATAGGTACTCTCTTTCATACCTACTCGGTCTCTTACGTCGTCATTACGAATGCGGTAGGTCAGCCTAACTCCACAGATTTTCCGTAGAGATCTCATTTCAACATAAATACAATTAAATAAAAAAACTAACCCGAAATGTGAGTACACGTATACTCTATAGGTATACCTTAAATATTAATCAAGACGGAAACCGAACCGGGGCGATGTCCTTGGTCGTCATAACAATACCATACTCTATTATAGACCGGGACCTTATTTTCATTAGGTACTTGCAAATATTTTATGTGAATCATCAGTTACGCCCGGACAACTTTTATTTCTATTTTGATGTTAGGGCAAAAGCGATAAGACGGGCCGGTCCTTTGCCTCGGGTTAACCGTATTTTATAATAGACGTATCTAAGTTATTTTCATTCAATACGTTTTTATATTTTTGTGTGAAAAATATTATATAGACGATTGAAAGCAAATATAATATTTAGCTGACCAGCGTGGTATAATATATCTAATTCCCATTGCGGTGGAAGCTTGAACCCAGCAGTGGGATGTATATTTATAATTTATTTTAATATTTTTTTTTATTTTTCAACTTAATTATATATAAAAACATATTAAATGTGTTTGAAATAAAACTACTTTTACGTATTCTATCGCGTTTGTATTTGATTTTTAATTTCCCAACGTTTCGAACGCTTTACAGTGATCATGGTCACGGGAGGACTGTAAAGTGTTCGAAACGTCGACAAATTAAAAATCAAATACAAACGCGATAGAATCCGTAAAAGTAATTTTATTTCAAATGTGTAATACTCGCGTAAACATTAGAAGTCATTATATTAAATGTATTTTTTTAGTTTCGTTGCATTTTTTTTATATTTATTGATAGATTTTCCTTTATTGTTTTCCTTATAAAAACTTGTCATCCCTTATTCTGGTCCTGATTCAGGACATGATACGGAATTGCCGTGTAAATGTTGGGAAACTACATTTCATAAAACATAACATATCAACATTTAATTTTTAAAAGTAATTCAATTATAAATTACATTAATAAGTAACTAACTTTTCATTGTATTGACAGTTCCGTATCCGTTTGAGACTCTATGCTAAAATTTATTTTATTAATCTATTTCCGTGTGTTGCCCTTAGGACACTTCCCTTGCATCACTTCAATAATAGTGATCGAACTTCACAAATTTCGTTTGATCTCATATTATTAATGTTTTTAATCTCTCGCGCAAGGCCATGTTTTATTTCAGTAATCTGAGATTTAGGAAATAACTTTAAGATGTTAGCGAACCAATCGAATTGAACTACTGGAGTATATACTCTAATTCCACTCGAGATCTTTGTACGGCGTATTGAGACAGGATCTCCTGGAGATTTAGTGGAAATTATCGACAAAAATCTTTACTTGTTTCCCACTTATAATGCTCCAAAGACCCCACTTAATGGCCATTTAGATTTCGAGTACCGTCAAGCCGGAGCCTGAAAAGGACAATTAAAGTAGACACGAGTAACGTTCATCCTCAGTTATCTATTAAATCACATTATAGTTAACAAAGATTTCGTTAGAGTTTTCGTTTTGTTAGAGTCGTACGTACACAGCAGCTTTTTGGGTTGCTATCCCTTCCTTTGCCCCAGACGGATTGGGTGGGGTGTGACTGCAACATAACTTGCCACCAAAAACAAAAAAAAACGTGTGCAAGATGTTAAATAAGAAGTCAAGTAAGAGTATCACCGCAAAATTTAATCGCCTATTTTACAAAGTTAGAGGATGAAAATTGATTTGAAGGATAAGGATATACAATGAAACATGTATTTATTTATTCGAGCTTATTCTTTATTATATTTAATACTAGCTTTTACCCGCGGCTTCGCCCGCGTAAAAGGTTACTTTCCTAAAGTTTTGCATCCCTTATATTTATTTATATTTACCCTTAAGGGTAAATTTTTGTTACGAACTTTTAATGTCATATTTATTTCATTTATCCAATCAATAGCCTAAAAATAAGTTTCAGTCTGGCTTTAAAAATGACGATACTTCGTTACAACTTTCATCCCCCTTTACAACCCTTTTTTGCATTAAAAAGTAGCCTATGTCCTTTATCAAGCTCTAGACTATCTGTGTACCAAATTTCATTTTCATTTCATTAGATCGGTTCAGTAGTTTTGGTTTGAAAGAGCGACAGACAGACAGAATTACTTTCGCATTTATAATATTAGTAAGGATTATTATTACCGAGTGGTGTTGTAGTATTATTTATGAATGTGACCGTGTGGTGTTGTTACAGATAATGGTGATAGATGAGAATGAGGCGCGCCTGAGGGTACGTTTCCCGCTCAACTGCGAGAAGAGGCGCAACTACAAGTTTGACATCGCCGCTGTGGGCTGCGACGGATCATATTCTAACACGTACGTTATTTGTTCATTTTATTTTTTATAGTAACGCGCCTTCCAACTATATTAACCAAATATATAAGTCACTTCCCCTTGAAAATATAATGAATTTACTTTTGTAAATCTTTCGTAGGATTCGATCATCATTTCAGCTCATATAAGTCCCACTGCTGGGCTCAGATCTCATCCAGAGTTGGAGTGCAAGTTGTAAGAACACTGCCGTTCAACAAGTCTACGTAATGGTGCTTCTTAAGTGTTAAGTGCAAGTTCTTTAAGCGTTCGAGTACTAGAAGCGGTATTATGGAGAGTGCCGAAGTATCCAATTTTTGTCTTCGGACCACCTATGACAAGGATTCGGTAGCAGTGGTTCGCCTAAATGGTGATAAAGACGTACGACACGTTATTGGGTTGCACTCTATAACTTCCGCCGCCCTGGAAGATTTGAGCGGTCTGTGACTGAACCATAGCCTGATCCCAAAAAAAGTATTTAAAATATACCCCCTTCAATATCATGTTGGTCTTAAAAGATGAATTATCTTCCTCAGGGTTCCAGTACATATAACGGTGACGGATGTGAACGAATTCGCTCCAGTGTTCAGTCAGGCCGCGTACGTGAAGGCTGTCGATGAAGGCCGCATCTACGATGAGATCGTGAGGGTGGAGGCCACAGACAGAGACTGCACACCGCGGTACGGAGATGTCTGCAAATACGAGATCCTTACTGACAGGAGCCAGCCTTTCACCATCGATAACGAAGGTCAGTACTTGGTTGTCTAACCACTATTTTCCAGTCTATCGATTCCCATTCCCGGATGTAGAACTTTCCCATAGGAAGCCACTTGGTGTTATTGGAGAGGTTATTGCCATAATTGCCACGGTTGTAGTCGAGTTGGCGATCGTAGTAAGCTACTATACATTTTCCAAGAGAACGCTACTGATCATTCTCCTAGTACTCCCTCAACAGATTTTTACGACTCCCACGCCGCAGTTAGTCCGTTTGGTTAGGCAGAGGGGACAAAACAAATACAACTAAAATTTTGTATAATTTTCTTCACAAAATATTTAACACTTCTGTTCGTAAGTCAAGTCATTGCCATTAATTGGGCGTTCGAAACTAAATTAATAATTTGTTTGAGAATTTTGACAGAACAACAACAATCGTAAACCACTGTTACACCATATTCACTACACTTCAGCATTTTATCTTTATTATATTGCTTAAAATAAAAAAAATAATTTAAAAAAATCAAAAAACCCGACTGCGTAAAAAGTCACCAAAACTACGTACATAATAAAAAAACTGAAAAGAAAAAAACAAGCACTTAGTTGTCCGATGGTCTAGAATTCCATAATATATTATTGAATAAATACTATTGCAGAAAATGAAATACATATATTTTAATAATAGAACATGACAACTGAACAGTCGGGATCCATTGAAAAATTAGATTTGCTGTCGAATAAAGGATCCCGACTGTTCAGTTGTCATGTTCTATTATTAAAATATATTTCATTTTCTGCAATAGTATTTATTCAATAATATATTATGGAATTCTAGACCATCGGACAACTAAGTGCTTGTTTTTTTCTTTTCAGTTTTTTTATTATGTACGTAGTTTTGGTGACTTTTTACGCAGTCGGGTTTTTTGATTTTTTTAATATTTTTTTTTATTTTATACTTTTTAGTTATAAATACCTAGGAAGCTATAGTTATCTTATTTATTAATAAGTAGGTAAGTACCTAACTATATATAGTTTTTCGACTGAAGTTGAGTACCTACTAAATCGTTAGAAATTGGAGATGGGCGACCGTGTCAGCCATTAGATACTTTAGGTAGGACTACCTATGGTATATTGGACAATATACCTACGAGATACTTCAGTATATGTCCATCCACATCCAGTTATATGAATTTTTCGTCTTTTCATCGTAAATTTCTACTGTCTAAAAAACGTATATGTGAGAAAGGTTGTTACGAAACTTTAAATCGATATAGATCCTAAACGGCCAGTCAAATCGAAAAATGTTGAGAGAAAACTAAAAATGATTTTTAAATACCTATTTAACGATACCCCACTCGATATAGTTTGTTGACTTTAATTTTTTTTATTTTCACAATATGGCGTCCAGTAGTCGCCATATTGAATTTTCAATAACGTCATATCTTTAGTGACACTCGCCGGATTAAGAGGAATCGATTGACGTGCGAATCATAAAAATCGGCCCAGGCGTTTGGTATATATAGTGCTTCAAAGGAACATACAAACATACATACATAGACTGTTAAACACAATACCACTCCTTTGCAGTCGGGTAAAAATAAATTAAATACCAGTAAGTTTATTCAATATCATTCAAGAGGGCTACATACGCTACATGACATTTATATATTCCCGCCAAAACTTACTCTCACAGGCAACTGGTGGTAACAACTGTATTCTTATCCCGTTACTAAATGGGGAACTTGATAGTTTTTACAACATTTTTCTTCTTCCCTGCTTACACACGTATCAATCCTAGCCATGGACCTTCCTTATAGTGGACGAGAAATTGATATTGACTATCGCATTGTAGTAATCATATCTGAATATGACCTTTTGCAGTGGCATATATTTAATAGTGGATTGTGTCGTAATCTACCCAAAGAAGAAATTAATTTAGGTTATTTTGATGTATAAACTTAATTAGACGTGATGTGTACTTTATTTTATGTTCATTGAATAAGGCTGAACGGCGACGCTCGGCTAAGGAATGCTCGTTCGAGTAAAGTCGGCTCTCGTCGGCTAAGGGAAGGGAGCATTTGTAGAGTACGATACAAATAATGATCTTTTAAAGCATAATTGAAAATGTTATTATTATTTATTAACATAGTGTATCACTTATTTATGTTTTTAAACTCGCCTTGATGAAGTTTTCACACCGACTTTTATTTTTGTCTTTACAAAAGAGGCCATCTTAAACAATGTAGGCTCGTACTTGGCTTGTTTTTTTTTTGGTATTAAAAGCACTTACGTATTCCATAGCGTAGCTTAAAAAAATACTAAGGATTTTTAAGTTGCACGAAAATTATGAGTGGCATTTTACCGGCTCAGTCCCGAGGGCCTGTAATTGTTTATGGAGAGCCATGGCAACCCTTCGTCAAGCTGTTCTTTATCCTTTTACACTAACGACCCATGGGGCATTTTCACTAGTCGGTAACTTTGCTCGTGAAGATTTGGGGCGTGTATTAACAACTTAAGTATATTTACTGATGCACGGCTTGCTAGTAATAGTATTTATTTTTTCAAAAATTTGCTACCTTATTTAAGAATTCCACAATATAAATTTTAGTCGTGATAGTGATCAAAAATGATCTTTTGTGAAGCATAGAGCCAGGATTCATGAGTGCTATATAAAGTGGAATTACCATTTTGGTATCAAAGTTGAGTTACTCCTAGGTCTTTACCATTTAATAGTTGATACTTTAAATAAGATATAAACTAACTAATTCCAAAAAATATATTTAGGCAACTAGATTTCAGTTAAATTTTAATTGAAATTTTCACAGTTTAGTGTACTTATTATTACGAAAAAATTGCCGTCCGTTCAGGCGCTTTTGCCATACCTACTATTGCAAGCAATGTTAAGGCTCACATATAGGCCCCATATGTTTTGCCATGTCCGTGGTTCCGTACTGCTGCGCTTCACGTACCAGTACATCCTCTTATCTATTGGCCTATTAGCCAATTTTTGCTTCATGTCTCCCAACTTTGCATAGAAGGGAAGTGGAATTTATTCAACTCCTGTTTTTCTTTTCTAATTAAATTTGTTGCGGGTCCCAAGACAGTTAAAATCGTTCCCCGGGACTTCCCCGGTGTCTTATACGGAGACCATTGTGATCCTGGCTTACAGGCGTTACAGTGGTGGGAATGTGTGGTGAGATTAGTCCCAAAAAAAGTTTAGTGTACTTAATCAATAATAATATATTAGTGCTTGTAGTACTCCCGTGCACCTACAAGGTTCCTTTACCCAAGTTATTTACTGCATAAATAGCTGAAAGTAGCCGCGAAATGAGGTAGACCAGGTTCAGGTATGATGCTGGCTGAAATCATTATGAATTTTTTACTTTTTTTTTATCAACTAAAAGAAATATCATAAATTAGACATGTGACCTAACCTACCGAGGGCTGTGGGTTCGAAACCCATGCAGATGTTCTTTGTTCTATAACTAGAGCCTTAATAGTCTTTGATATTTACGCGAGCTTTAAATATTTGAAATTTTTTAAATCATTTTTATGGATTTTATAGTGTCATCTATTTAATGTTTTCGTATGGTGATGGAGTAATAATACAGTTCACCACTCCCTACCTGTGGATCTTACCCGTGGGTGATCGTACGAGACGACTAAGGGATATAAAACGCATATACCCTCTATGCCAGCGTCCAGTGACCAGCGTGGTATAGTAGGTCAATTACCTTCCCATTATGTAGGAGGCTCGAGCCCAACAGTGGGACATATATGAACTGAGATTATGATGATTCAATGTTATTATAGAGCCTTGTAATAAAGACTTGTTGGAAGTGAGACACCTCAGTACTCCCGTGACGCTGTAAACCTCGGGAAATTAAAATCAAATACATACGTGATAAAATCCTTAAAAATAATTTATTTAAATGTATCCTTGTTTTAAGTTTTAATATTTCTTATGCTCTTATGTTTGCAGACAAAAATATTGTGTTTTAGGTCGATATGCTTTTGTATATACAATAAAAAGACAAGCATTGTAATTTTTAGTTAAAAGAACATATTTTTTGTAACAAGTGTTTAATATTTATCAACAGGAGTGATCCGCAATACCGAATCTCTGGATTACGAGAAGTCCCACAACCACATCCTGTCGGTGGTGGCGTACGATTGTGGCATGATGCAGTCGACACCCGTCATGGTCACCATCAAAGTCAACAAGCCATGCAGAGCAGGCTGGAAAGGTAATACTCAATTAAGTAATATTGTAAATAATACCATCTAGTGGGAATATGCATAACAATTTTATATATCGAGGCTTGAATTGCGCAATTTAATTTTGCTGGAATAGAAATTCCACATGATTTGGACACAGGCCATTCCGAAAGACGAGAAGAATATCCAATCGATACGATTACTGAAAAGAAATCAGAAGTTCTGAAAGAATGTTCCTTTACATTTTATTGAGTTTAACATCGATCGATGTATTGATTTTGATTAATGATAACTAATTTATTAATTATTTCTGATGTTTTCGCGAGTATTACATATATGAGAGACCATTATTTTTTACGGATTTTATGGTGTTTGTTATAGATTTTTGATTTACCGATGTTTCGAATACTTTTCAACGTTCATGGTTACTGGAAAACTAAGGAGAGAGATACAGAGTTTTTACAAAGTAAAATCGCGATATTGGGTCTTCTCTCTCTCTATCCGTTCTATCCTCTCTCTATTCCGTGTGGTGACGGAGTAAGAATACTATTCACCATCCCGTATCTTACCCGTGGGTGATCGTACGAGACGACTAAGGGATATAAAACGCATATAACATCTATACGAGAGAAGGAAAACTCGAAACAAAACCCTATACCAACACGTCTTACCAGCGCGGTATGGTAGGTTAATTTCCCTCCCATTATGGGGGAGGCCCGAGCCCGACAGTGGGACATTTATGGGCTGTGATTATGATGATGATGAAAATCGCGATAAAATCCATAAGTAATAGCTTTTCTTTTCTTTTTCATTTATTAAAATTAAAATATTTATTCTATACCTAAATAGAAATATATATATAAAGATAGTTATAAAATAACGTATTTATCGTAATATAGATATATCGTCCACTTGACAGGAGGCGAGATTAGTTGGAAGGTTGTCCACTTTCAGATAGAGGCATGTATCTCACCCAATATATTCGGGCTGAATATATTATGTTCTATTGATGAGGGTATCCTTAAATTTGATTAACCGAAGTAGAACATTCAATATACATTATCCTGCTTTACAAATAATACGTTTACTTAAGTAAATAATTGATGCGGTCCGGCGAGGCTTGCGCTTGGCTTAGATACGAATTAACAACGAATGGCGTGGCTTTTTAATAATGCAACCATAGATACCTAATTGTTACAATATTAACTTAATTACTTAGATTTTAAATAAAACGTTTTTCGAAATTCTGTAATCTTTATAAAAACTTTTCTGTAGCCTTTTTTGATGTCGAAATATTCGCAAAAAATGACCCCTAGTGTCTTGAAATGAAAAGTGTGTAACAAATTCGCGTTAATTGCTTAAGCTCTTTTTCTCGCGAACTTGAGCAGAGTGAGACATACGATTTCCGATATTTGTGTAATGTACACACATTACCTACACACATTTTAAATAAAACTATTTTCAAATTAATGAAATTTAGCATTTAATATGCTTGATTATTTATAAAAACTTGATTACTCCTCATTTTTCATCATTTTTCGCTCGTAATCAAGTCTTTATAAATAATTATATTTAAGCATATTAAACGCTAAATTACAGTAATTTGAATAAAAGGGTTATGTCATCGTTTAATATAATTCTAACTGCAAAGTTAGAATATTAAGTCTGTATAATGTGTAAACAATGTCGGGTAGATGGCGCACGTCTCCTTAAAGACGAAAACGTAATAATACGATGCGAAAATTTAATGTCGTACAACAGTTCACGTTGGTGCAAGTGGTAGCATGATTAGAACGGATTTCAAATAGGTGTGGATTCGTATCCTATATATGGCAAACATTTTTCGCTCGTAATCAAGTTTTTATAAATAAAACATATTTTTACAGATTCTATTGCGTTTGTATTTGATTTTTAATTGCCCGACGTTTCGAACACATTACAGCGTTCATGGTTACGGAAGAACCAAGTTGTCTCACGTCCAATAAGTCATCGTTATTACAAAAGCATTATCTACCCACAAGACCTCTTTAAAGTTTAAACTAATAAAATAATCATTGTATTGCGGGGGAATAGAGACTCACACCCAGACTCAGAAAATCAATTTGTGGATCGGACAAACTATTGACCTCTGTGGGATTCGTACCCACAATACTGGTATAATAGGTCGTCCACTTCATCATCTGTGCAGTCATTGAGATATAACCGACATGTCATCATTATTAGAGCGGTTTTAATCTACGCTATAATTAAGATAATCGGATGCCCATTTTTAACGAAAAGAAAATTTTAAATTTTCAGGCGTAGCCGAGCGCGTGGATTACGCGCCGGGGACAGGTCCACTGGCTTTGTTCCCGGCAGCTCGTCTGGAGACATGCTCCTCAGACGAACGCTGCCCTGGTGTGACGCGCATCCAGGCCGCAGTTTCCTTGCAGGCCTCACGCGCTGGCAGTGGCTGCGACAGGGACACCTACTCGCTACACTCCCAGAGGACCATCTGTGGTGAGTTTTCACCGGCTTTACTCTGTAGTAGGAAGTACATACTCTGGAGAAGAATGGAAAATAGAAGCATATATATCTTTTTCTCATCTGTTACGTTCCCTTGTTGGAGTGTAATGTTGATGATGTGTTGTAATGTTGGAAGATAAGGGACGACTTCCCCTACAGTATCTAGAGGAAGGGAGGGTTAAAGAATTACGACTCTTCATATTTTTATTTGATTAGAATATGGTGATCTATCATTTATATCATCATCATCATCTTGCTCTTATCCTAATTACTTGTGATCGACGCAATATATAATCTTCCACCATACAGTCCTATCAGACGTCATCTCTGCAGTCACTTCCTGTCTATCCATGTCATACCACACGCGGGTATGATCGGTGCTGATATGTGATCTATCATTTATATATCTTTATTTTATATTTTTCAGGATTGGACCCGAAGACGATCGATTTACTGCCAAGCCCTGGTGCTGGCAACGAATGGGCCAAATCGCTGAAACCAGACTCAGGTAATTAAATATACAATTTTAATAAAGAACTTACATGTCTAACTTTAAATTTCTTAACAAGCGGAACAGTTTGCTTGGTGTCAATAACTTGTTAGCCTACATATCAAGATATCCTATTTTAAAAGCCAAATTGCTACCAGAATATACTTCTGAGCCCTACTTGGCTGTTTAAACGATGATGAGAATATTAGCAAAAATCAGGTACATCCTTGGTAAGAAGAAGAAATTAAAGAAGAAGTAAGAAGTTGGAGAACGTATATACGACTAATATTTGCAGTAGCTGTGTATTGTGTGTATGTGGAGTGATGGCTGCTCTAGTAATTAACCCGTTATCGGATATCGCTTGGGGATCTTTCATTGCTTTTCTATAAAGCACTCGAGGACATAAAGATATATTACAACTCTTTTCTGTTTCCCTTAGGTCGTGATGGAGAACAAATGTTCGAGTTCGATGGTGAAACGACAGCGGCTGTAGTACCGGAGTCGGTTCTTCCTCACGCCCTGGTTGGCTCCTTCAGCATATCCACTTGGATGAGGCACGCATCGCCTCTGGACGGAGACAAACACAAGAAGGAACACATACTCTGCCTCGCTGATGATCATAGTTTGTATAATTTATTAAGACTCTCCTAACGAAGCAGGTTTCCTTACGAAGCTTAACTTCACCATTAATATACATCCAACAGCCTCTCGACATCCACTGGGACATAGCATACTTTTCGAAATGAGATAATGACTTAATCGCCACGCATGGCAGGTGGTTTAGCGATCGCCGTTGATGTCATTAGTTTCCTAGAAGAGTACTCCCAGCTATTTCCTTAAAGATTTCTCATCTGATTTTTACAACTATTAAAAGATAGTAAGAAGTTGTGAAGTACTGTGTTCTTAATGTCAGAATTATCCAGCTTTTATCCCAATTACTTGTAGTCGATGCAATATGTCCTCCTCTTCCATCATACATACTGCTGAAGTTTTGATAATAGTTTTATGACCAGTCATTTGATTTACGTCAACCCTATTTAGGGATATAATTGTTGGTGAGACATCATCAGATGGAGTTGGTTCATCTCGATGTAAAGCTCTTAGTTGTTTTTACTGATATCCACGAGTGACGTGAGGGTTGGTATTCTAAGCAGATTGCAATGTTATATTCTTAATCTGTCACCAGAAATGAAGCCATCATTGATGTACGATTTTATGATTTCATATGAATGTCTCGATCTTATTATATTTATTTATTGAGCTTGTGACTAGTGATCTTAAGCTCCCAGGTTCGAATTTTAGGGCGTTTTGCTGCTGTTTTCTGTCCAATAGGAAGTTCAAAATTTAAAGTCATTATGATGATTTCAGCTCATATATGTTCCATTATTGAGCTCGAGCGTCCTCCATAATGGGAGGGAAATTGACCTTACTTATACCACGCTAGTCAGACGTGTTGGTATATGGTTTTATTTAGAGTTTTCCTTCTCTTGTCTATAGATGTTATATGTATTTCATATCGCTTAGTCGTCTCTTATGATCACCTATAAGCAAGATAAGGGATGGTGAGTTGTATTCTTACTCCGTCACCAATTCACCATACGAAAGATTTGAAGTATTGCTTTGTGAATTGAAAGCTCGTTCGCTCCCTATTACAGCCTTGCTTAGGCTTAATCCAAAGTGACGCAATCGTCAAGGCCATTGCTGTTAGTGTTATAAGTTTCTTCGAAAAATACTGCTGTCTATTCTCTTGGTAATTCCTTGACTGATTTACTAACGTATTGTATATTTTATAAAGAAAATTAAAAAAAAATATTCTCAAACTGTAACTTTTCTTGCAGAGATGAATCGTCATCACTACGCTTTATTCGTACGCAACTGCCGCCTAATATTGTTACTGCGCCGCGACTTCGGAGAGGGTGACCTGAACATCTTCAGACCGGCCGAATGGAGGTGGAAGCTGCCTGAAGTAAGTTGACACTTATAACATTGTAACTTTTAGATACTCATCATCGTAGATCATATACGTCCCACTGCTGGCCTCGAATTGCCACCACAATGTTAGAGAAATTGATTTACTATAACACGGTTATATTTCCTTCTCTATTAATAACAACATATGAATTTAAATAATTCTAAAATAATTATAGTTTTTATTCATTTAGCAGTCTGATTATAGTAGTCAAGATTTTGAATTCTTAAATAAGTTTTATAAAATTCCACAAGTTGTCTTTAAAAAAAGTTAGTGAGAATATTTTTATTATGGGCGATTTACTAAGCGCTATAATTACATACATAGTTTATTAATTTGTCGCGTCCCCATAACGGCAAGCACCAATCGCTGCTCACCGGTTGAGGTAATAGATATCCCCTAAGATCGGTGGACACGTAATGTACCTATTGTACTTTTTAAATCTAATATCTAAATGTATTATGTTATAGGTATGTGATAACGAATGGCATCACTACGCGGTCAATGTTCGATTCCCGAACGTGGAACTGTTTGTGGACGGCGAGCCGTATCGCTCCGCTGACGGCAAAGGTCCCGAGGTCATTGATGACTGGCCGCTGCATCCAGCTCACGGTGTCAACACTACTTTGGTTATCGGAGCTTGTTGGCAAGGTAAATATATTAAATTATAAAAAAACCCGATTACAAGCGAAAAATGAATGTCACGAGTGGGATTCGAACCCACACCTATTGGAAATCGATTCCGATCGTACTGCCACTTACACCACCGTGAACTGTTGTAGGACATTCAATTCTCGCATCGTATTCTATTTTCGTGTTTAAGGAGACGTGTGCCATCTACCCGACATTGTTTTCACATTGTACAGGCTTTATACTCAAACTTTGCAGTTAGAATTGTATTAAACGATGACACAACCCTGTTATTCACTGTGGATTGTGACAATAATTTTTCGCTCGTAATCGGGTTTTTATAAATAATCAAGCATTCAGTAACTTGAATATTAAATTATTTTTCTCAATCTGTGTATAATTTGTGTTCGTTAATTATATGTTTGTAAAGTCCTCTGGAATACAAGGATTGTTACTTTAGTGTAGGATATTGTAAAATAAATGTAATATACAGCCTATGTTTATACTAATGATGTTTTATTATTTTGTGTGCAGGCACTGATAGTGATATGAAACATCATCTACGCGGCTGGTTGGCGGGACTGGGGGTGGTGCGTGGTACTGTACAGACATCGCGCGCGCTCGCCTGCCTGGCGCACTGCCGCGAAGGACTGAGCCTCGCGCCCGACCTATGTACGTATTTTATCTTACACATCATCCCATTATGCAGACAAGAAGGCATTCATACCTGATTTTTCGACTTCTATAGAAAAGAAATCCGTGTGTTAACGAAATAAGAATACTGTTCAGCATCTGTTTTGACCGTGGGTGATCGTAAAAGACGACTAAGAGATACAATATGCATATAACATCTATACAAGAGAAGGATATCTCGAAATAAATACTCCTATATCAATACATCTCACCAGCGTGGAATATTTTTTCCTCCTATATGGAGAAAGCAGTAGCCCAGATATTAGGATATATAGCCGAGATGATGATGAGATAATAGGCAAGTAGGGGGTGGTGACATATTGTTTAGTTAAAGTAAAGTCATTATGATATGAGGACTTCGTTGAATATAGATCCGTGTAATCACTAATAACGTTTTGCATCAGATCTGAAGTCAGTGTCGGTGGAAGGGGACGGCGTTGCTGATGTTGAGACCTTGCTGAGGCGCGTGGCGTACGGTGACGCCAGGGCGTTCCCTACACCCGGCAGGAGGAACGTGCATGTCGCTACTACCATCACGTAAGTTGGACTGATTCAATTTTAATCACAGTGGTTGTAGATGACAGTTTTTTTCGGTAACACTCTGCCCAAAACGCCCGAGGCCGTCCGCCTATCGCCTTCTATTGCCATTTCGGTGGACTACTGATAAGGAGGCTTTGCCTTTGTGGCCCGTCCGGCGGGTTTTCCATGCGAGTACCACCTTCTATTGACGCCCCAACAGCAAAGAGTATCATCTACGGTGACTACGCCATCAGAGTTTACAAGCGACTATTTTTCTTCCAGTTGTGACAATGGACGCATCATCAAGGCACGCCCAGCTGAGTCCTACATCATGGTACTAGCGCCTCAGACTCCTAGCATTCTATTGAACGGCAGCGAGGACCTGGCGAGGGATTACGCACACTTCAGAGCCGGTCTCACCGTCTTCCCAGACTTGTCTGTACGAGTGTTGGCCGGTGGTAATGGACATCCATTAGCCGGTGAGAAATTTCTATCTTTCACTCCACTTTTTTTTACCTATATACTGTCATAAGCTTTCCTGTTAATGGTAAAAATGAAAATGGCCTACAACACCATGTTGGTCAAACGTTTTGGCGTTTGTATTAATTTGAAATTGTCTTTCTTCTTGTACTGACAATATTTGCTTCTTAGTAGTCTGTTATGATAACACTATTATTATGACAACAGCATGTAAAGAATATATGACAACAAAGAATAAATCTATTGCTTGAGTTTTTACATTGTATAGTGGTGTTAATGCCGTCTTAGATGGTTATGCACTGTTATTAATTTTATTTTAATGTTTTATCTGTTATCATAATGGAACTCTACATATTTGGCGTCATATATCTACAGGTGTATTGTTAATTGACCCCAAGTGGCAGCTACCCATCAAGGAAGGATCTCCACCAAGATCGGCTTATATAAGATCATCATCATGGTCTTTCCCCAATTACTGGGGGTCGACGCAATATTTTCTTCTTCCATACAATCCTATCAGATATCATGTCTGTGTTCACTTGTCTATTTCTGGCATGCTTCACGCAATTAATTTAATTTTCTTTAATATTCCCTTTCACCTAAAGCTAGCCTACTTACACCATTCATATATAAAACTTTCCTCACAACATTACTTTGAAACAACATACCATATCAAGCGTTCACTCTTTAACTTATCCGTTAATGACGCAACTTTCAACTTTCTCTTAGGCTAGATAGAAGAAGCTTTTTCAAGAACAACTTTTACAAATGTTTGAAAATAACAAATAATTAGATTCAAGATTTTATTTTTTAATAAAATCAGTCAATCTTTTCTGGAAGTTCGCTTAATTACGGGCGAAGAGATGACAAGTTATCGCATCCATACCAGACCTTACCTTTCAAAAAAATAAATACTCCTCAATATTCAGATGATTTAATGTTAAAGTTAAAACTGAATTCTTACTATTTGTTACTGAACAGAGGAAAGCCAGAAATTGGATTCGTGCGTGGTATCCGTGTACCCGGCGTTGAACCCGGACCACGAGGCGCTGGCGCTCCGTGACTCGGCCGAGCTGCCGCTGCGGTACGACATACGCGCCGCCGTCACCAGGGACGGCGTCATACTGACCGGAGCCGACACCGTGCACAACTATCAAAAGGTACAAACAATACTTATGCTTTCAAATTACTGAAATTTTTAGCATTTAATATGCTTAATTATTTATAAATACCCGATTACGAAACGAAAAATGATGTCACAAGCGGGGTTCGAACCATCATTTTTCGTTTCGTAGTCGGGTATTTATAAATAATTAAGCATATTAAATGCTAAAAATTTCAGTAATTTGAATAACAAGGTTGTGTCATCGTTTAATACAATTCTAACTGTAAAGTTTGAAGTATTAAGTCTATACAATGTGTAAACATGTCCTAAAATAGGTCACGATGGAGTAAGTGGCAGCACGGTTGGGCCGGATTCCCAATTGGTGCGGGTTCCAACCCTGCTTGTGACATCATTTTTCGTTTCGTAATGGGGTATTTATAAATACTTATGCTTGTCCAGATTTTATATATTCAAATTCACTTATCATGTATAAATACTGCGGGGACACTGGCTTATATATTATCAGTTTTAAATTTAACATTAGGAACGTACCCATACTATGTGGTCTGTTCAGGGGTAAGGTGCCATTAAAAATATTAGGCTTGAACAAAATTGGGAGCTTTTTCTATATTAAGAGTGGTCAATTAGGGAAAAGGGTTTAGGAATAGCAACAAAAAATGAGACCCGCACTATGTATAATCTACTTAATCTAATCATCGGAACGAAACGCGTTCACTGTTGAGGTGATCTGGTAAAAATTCAGTGAGCTTGTCTTTTCTTATTATTATTATTTTTTAATGATTATTTTTATATAAAGAGGTACACAACTGGTTTAGTAAGTAGTGTTTTCACTTCAAAAGATATTTTTCTCAAATAGAATGAACTACTAGAACAACCATCACTCTCAATCACTAGAGGAAGAAAAGACGGTTGACGCAACTACCTCATTCAACACTGGCTTTCTTTCTTTTTAAGTGAAATTGATCTATTAATAAATAAAACAGTCCCAAATCAACAATTTGTGGATCGCACAAAGTATTGTCCTACATGGGAACTGAACCCGCGACACTTGGCACGGTAATTCGATATCTTAACAATTACGCCATCTATGTAGTTGGACAATTGATTGTTTCATTGTATTAATATTGTTTATATTTAGTTTTCCATTTGGTAATAGTGAACGAATAGAATTCACCAGCAATCAGCATCAACAATCTTACCTCAGAGTGTTGTAAGAGACCACTAAGGAATATTTACGCAGAAAAGAGTATGAAAGTAAAATTAATGCGGTCGAAATGCGATCTTTGCGGAAAATCTGCGGAGTTAGGCTGACCGACCGCATTCGTAACGACGACGTAAGAGAGCGAGTAGGTATGAAAGAGAGTATTGGTGTAAAGATGCGAAAGGGAATGCTCCGATGGTTCGGACATGTGGAAAGAATGCCGAACGAACGTCTGGTTAAGAAGATATACAATGCGAAAGTGGAAGGATGTAGGTACCGAGGGAGACCGAGACTAACCTACCTAGACCAGATCGGTCATGTACTGAAGGAAGGTGGAGTCAAGAGTCTCCGAAACTGGCGAGCGTGTATGAAGAGAATTATGAATGTTAAGGAAGCGAGTGAAGTATGCAGAGATAGAGTTCTCTGGCACTCTGTTCTCTCTGCCTACCCTGCAAGGGATATGGCGTGATGATATGTATGTATGTATGTACTAAGGGATATAATATGTATATAACATTTTGCAAGAGTAAGAAATATCAAAATAATACCCTATACCAATACGTCTGACTAACTTGGTATAGTAGGTCAATTGACATTCTATTCTGAAGGGGCTTGGACCCCAGCAGTACGTATATTAACAGAGATGATGATTTTTTCTGTTGGCAGGTGCTTCGTGAGATCGAGTACAGTAACAAGAAGCCGGCGTACTATCTGAACCGCGTGTTCAAACTGACTTGCTCGGAGCTGAACGGGCGCTTCACGAGCAACGAATACGTACAGACGGTATGTGTGACATACAAATAAACATTAAACACAACTTCATCCATTTAGGTTTAAAATTTTCCAGTTTATTTTAACCTGGTTACATTTTTCCCATTCCGTTGTTATTAATTTAAATTAATTATATTGTTGTTATAAATAATTAATAATTGAAATAATAATACCCTTTATATAGAATATTAATATAAAAGAAGGACCATTTAATAAATTTAGTCAAAATTTGATATATTGTCCGAACTTGTTAAATGGTCCTTCGAGCCAGCATCGTAATACTATTTGCAATATTACATTTTAAATTTTTGTTGAATGAGAAATGACAAAATATAGAATAACGATGTAGTAATTATGATATTATCCGCGTGGTGATGGAGTAAGAATACACCGTCACCCCCTATCATATCCGTAGGTGATCGTAATAGACGACTGAGGGATATAAAACGCATATAACATCTATGTAAGAGAAGGAAAACTCGAAATAAAATCCTATACCAACACATCTGATCATGTGTGGTATAGTATGTCAATTTCCCTCTCATTATGAAGGAGGCTCGAGTTCAACAGTGTGACCTATATGAGCTAAGATGAATTACTTGATTAAATATAAAATGACAGTCGTTAATAATAATATGTAAAATATATTTGTGTACAGTTGACAGTGGTCCACCCGCACATGTCGGGTGCGAGCGAGGCGGGCCTCACCCGCGAGCAGCACCCCAGCGGCATGGCCGACAAGATGGATGCGATCGTCCGCGACAAACAGGTAACTTCACTTGCTAATTACTTTTACCAATACCCACATTTTGATTCTATTCATATTTTATAATAACATTATTCATTATATTTTTCCATACATATTCGTTTTTTTATCATTATTATTATAATAACGATTTTTATATACCTATGGCAAATTTATTTTTAGATGAAAATGAGTTATATTTTTACTCTTTTTAGTTGGAAATCAATATGATACATTTAAATGCATTTTTATGTTTTTAAAAAATTAATTAATTGTAATACAGTAATAAGTCTTATGGAAAGTGTAATTTAGGCAAAAAAGGGGTGTTGTTTAAAAATATATATTAGGGAATCAATAGTAATACGTATAGGTACTGAAGAAGAGTTCATAATAATGGTATTGTTGCGTTAAGTGGGAGCAGCCGTCACATCGGGGCGGGAGTGTAGGTGGCGCCCACGTCACCGCCCCCCGTGTGTACGCGGCGCACGCACAGCGCGACGTGCACGCCGCCGACGTGCCCACCCCCAAGCTCATCGACCTACGTCCCGAACACCCCACCAGTATGTATAACATATTTATCAATTCTTATCCCCTAAAGGTGTAAAATGAGTGATTAAATTATTCAATGATAATTTTACATCATCTTTTATTAAATTAGAAATTAGCACAAATAGCTAAAACGCTGTCTTGGGGACATCCATTAATCACGTAATCTTTCCCTTTTGATATTTAGTGATTTTTGTCAAACTTATAAAAACCTGACGTGATTAATGGACGGCACCCTAGACAGGCTGTCTGTTTATGACCCAGAGACTCACTTTTAAGGAATATTCTGAAAATCAGCCCCTAACGGTGTAAAATAGGTTGTTAATTTTGCTTTGACATTTTTCACTCCACAGTACAAATAATAAAAAATCATATTTAATGAAGACGTTACAATAATTTAATATAACACATCCTGTGGATGGAGAAACTGATCGTTTTTGTGGAGTAAAACTAAATATCATAACCATCGTCCTGATGTTATCCCAACTACTTGTGGTTGACGCAACATATAGGTACTCCTCTTCCATCGTATATATTGTAAAAGTTATTGGCAAACGCCAACCCTCCTTGGGAATGTAATTGGTAAATATATACGTATGTATTCATTGGAGACGGTAATGCTCCGATGGTTCGGACATGTGGAAAGAATGCCGAACATCTGGTTAAGAAGATATACAATGCGAAAGTGGAAGGATGTAGGTACCGGGGGAGATCGAGACTAATCTACCTAGACCAGATCGGTCATGTACTGAAGGAAGGTGGAGTCAAGAGTCTCCGAAACCAGCGAGCGTGTATGAAGAAAATTATGAATGTCGAGGAAGCGAGTGAAGTATGCAAGGATAGAGTTCCCTGGCACTCTGTTCTCTCTGTCTACCCTGCAAGGGATATGGCGTGATGATATGTATGTATGTTTTGAGTTTGGTGAATATCGTAGAATCGACATCTCATAGAACGTTACAGAAAATAGTATTCTAGGTCTCATGTGAGGTACGACAAGAATTCACTGAGTCAATAGTGATGATTTTCTTAGCTTGTGGGTGAAACCCCACCTCTCACCTTCAATGTTTAAATACCTATATGTCGGCTCATCTGTCAGTAAGTAATTTTAACTAAATTGTATAAATATGTGACCCTTTGTGAGACAGAAATAAACTGTATTTCTTTCTTTTTTCTTTAATTATTTATAATATTGACTCTTAACCCCTCACGCGCCAGACTTCGCAGTGCTCTCGAGTGCCCCGCGCTTTGTTTTATTAAAAAAGTTCAGGGAATTTTATAGTTTTGCGTAAACTGTTATTGTTTCTATATTAGAAGAAACAATTGCTAATTGTAGAACTTTTAATTGGGCCAAATCTGTGTCCTAAAAGCGTGTTGAGAATTTTTTTTTGGGTCAAACGGGTGTCCCATAAGCGCGTGAGGGCTTAATGTAGAGTTGTATATTGTACATTATACGTTGTAATGCTAACGTATGTGTGTGTGTTACCGCAGACTAGCGATGGGCTGTAGCGGGTTATTTGGTTAACGAAACGAAACTATCTATCGAATGCCAATAGCGGTTTTTGAAACACGCTATTTCAATAGCGGGTTTTTTTTGCTACTATACTAACGTGCACACGAACGGGCGAGCGTCGCGGTCAATATTTCGGTAACATATTCGGACTACCTATGTGTATTGAATCGTATCTACTATCTATATAAGCGAAATATTCATTGCATAGGTATATCGTTAATGTATCTGAACTTTTCAATTAAAATAGTGTGACAGGAACATAATGTAAAAATTAAGATCGCAGCGAGCCGCTGGATGCAGGTGGCGCAGGACCGCGCGCTGTGGCGTTCTTTGGGGGAGACTTATGTCCACCAGTGGACGGAGAAAGGCTGATGGATAGATAGATAGATAAAAAACACCCAGACGCAATACAAATAACTGTGTACATCATACAAATAATTGTACTGTGTGAGTATACTCTGGGACTATCAAATTTAATATTTATACTCAAAAGTAAGCGACACGTCTATAATACACAATGTCGCTAAACACGTGAATTAGATAATGATTAGTTCAAGGCCACATAATTAGGCATCAACCTGCAACTAACAATTATCTAAGTACCTAATGACGAATAACAAAAATAATCTTCCAAAAAATGCATCTTATTTCAAAGGCTCTAAGGGCTAAAGTCAAAGGACAAACGCAGCTTTGGCGTGTGTGTGTATGAAAGAGACAAAATGATCATTGATGAAAGAACCGATGTCCCAGCCATGTCGCGATCGCGATAGCTGTTAGCCACAGAGTTGTTGTTAGCTATAACTAGCTACAATAGCGAGTAGCGATTGTTAGCTGCCGATAGCGATCGAGTATTACCGAACATGATTGAGTTAATAGCTGTTAGCAGGTTATTGTAGTACGACAAAACTATCTAACCGCTATTGTGCCGATAGATAGTTTCAATAACCAGCTAAGTTGCGCAACGACCATCTCTACCGCAGACCACGTGGCGCTGTTGATCGGTGTGGTGTCGTGCGGCGTGATCGTGGCGGTGGCGGGCGTGGCGCTGGCCCGTGCCCGCACGCCGCGCCGCGCGGTACGCTCGCCCCGCCCGCCCGTAGCGCTGCACGCGCTACGCACGCGCGACAATGACACAGAGATGGCCTGGGACGACTCCGCGCTCACCATCACCGTCAACCCCATGGACGAGGTAAACTTCTATTTTTAGTACATAGCTTTTATATTTTTATCAATAATTTAAGTTAAAATTTTAATGTTGCATGTGGTAACGGATTTATCACCATCTTGCTCGTAGGTGTCGTAAGAGGCGAATGAGAGATATAATATGCATATGATGAGAATACAAGAGAAGGAAATCTTGAAATAAAACTAATGCGTCTGCCCAGCGTGCATGTTATAGTAGACTGATGTGGAGAAAGCTCAGGCCTAGCAATGGGACGTTTGAGGGCTACGAAGAAATATAATAGTTAGTTAACAAATAATAATATCCTTGTATATGACAGTCGGCAGCACCGAGTTGCGGCACAGCGGCGGGCGTAGCCGATAGCTCTGACGGCGAGTCGTGCTCTGACTCTGACTCTGACCAGCACGAATCCTCCGACGAAGATGACGAAGGTACGTACATCATACATACACACATGACGCAGTAGTCCAAATAGATAGATACCTCCCACGCCGAGTAAATATCATAGGTTCAACCCCCATGCTTGTTTCTCAGTTAAGTTCTTGTGATTGTTCTAACTTTGGGTGTAATTTGTAAATTAATTGCATGTTTCTGAAATCCCCCACAACAAAATGAATATATTTTTATTATCCATGTGGTGACGGAGTAAGAATACAATTCACCACCCCCTATTCTTACCCGTGGGTGATCGTAAGAGACAACTAAGGGATATTAAATGCACATAAAATCTATACAAGAGAAGGAAAACTGCAAACAAGCCCTATACCGACACGTCTGACCAGCGCGGTATATTAGGTTAATTTCTCTCCCTTTACAGAGGAGGCCCGAGCCCAACAGTGGGACATTTATGGGCTGCGATGATGATGATTCGAGGTTGCCTTTAAAAAATATATTTTAGAAAATTTTAACTGAAATATGAAGGTAACAAATACGAATATATCTAAATGATGTAAATTACAGTCATAAATTTAAATATAAAATGTTACCTGTCCTTTTTTTTTGGGGTGGGTTACGGTCGGCGCACTCCTCGCACCACTCCGTCCGGGGCGACAGAGGAGCGTAAGCACGCACACCCGTAACCCACCGCCGGGGCTTTCCCGTCGCCTTCGTGGTTGGACCGACCACCGGAGCAGAGTGACTTGACGTCAGTGGTCGGCCCGACGGAATACCCCCTGAGAAATACCCTCTCCTCGACCGACGTCCTCGTGGACGACGTCGGTCTTTCCTCACGCGGTCGGCCTCTCGGCGGGTGACGGACTAATTCCCCGATGCAGTCACCCGCGGCTGCCCTGCCATATTATTCTCTATGAGTACTGTAGCGGTAAAGCTACACTGTTGACATGTTTCTGTCTACACCCTGGGCAGTTCCGTCCGGAATAGTACTACACTCTTGCAAAAATTGACGTCTGAGCAGTAGCGGTGTACTATAGTGCTTCATTCGGTGACTGAGAGAACCGAAAGTCCAATTTTCTGGGTGGGTTTAGATTGGTAGGTAACCTCCTAGCTGTACCGTTGGAACTACAAAAGTCCATGAGCGTCAGTAACACATACCGTCAAGTGTGCTGCTTCGTCGTTTGCCACCATAGGCAAAAGAACATTTTTTATTTTGCAAATATAAATCGTATTTTTTATATTCTAGTTATGGCGGGCAAGGAGCATAAATACAGAAACATCAGCCAGTTGGAGTGGGACAACAGCACGATGTAATGCCCGTGCGCAGCGGCCGTACTTAACGCCACGCCCTCCCTCCCTCCTACTGTCCACGCCCAGTGGCCCCTCCCTCACAGCCCCGCCCCCAGCGAGTCGCGCGCCGCTCTACTCGGTGCCCCTATACACGTCTTACGCACTACCCACGAGGTCTCTATAGATAAACTTTGTAATTGAACATTTTAATTAATTTCCTCTCTATATAAATAAATGAAATTAACTTTATAGAGTTTATTGCGTTTCTATATGTTTGATTATCTCCACAGGACCACCTGCAAGTTATCTAATAGTATGAGATAATGAAACTATTTAAACGCAAATTTCTATGTTAATAATTGCAAATACTTGAAAAAGTATTCTCTATCAAAGATTAAGTTTGAACACACAATTAGATAAGAGTTTTAAACGTGTAATAATTTAAGTGTGAAGAGATTTATAATCAGTGTAACGATGAATTAGATTTTAAGTAAACAAATCAAATTTTCGCACAAAAACCCACATTTGGCTCTTTATATAATTTTGAATCTTAATCGCACAAAATGAGAGCTAAATCACAATTTCACTATTAAATATATCTTAAAGACGTGTATCGGAGTATCGCTAACGAAAAAAAGCGAGTAATTCAGTACATTTCGGTAACGGAATTGATTTTATATCCGCGTCAGTCGGTAATGTAATTTATACCTATGTAGTGTGTATAAAGCTTTGCACAAACACTCGCGTGGCACAAAGACTTGGTATCCTATGTCGAAGTTAATGTACGCTTACTAAACTTAACTGTCATATGTCAGTTTGACAGCTGTCAGTGCTAAAAAAATGGGGGTAATTTTCAAAACGAATCCCGTTATATTTGAAGGTAACGTTGACGATATAAAATTAACTAGGGCGTACATTGATTGCTACATAAGAATACATTTTATTTGTAGTTAACTGTAAGGTCTTTAAAAAGTGATCATATCAAATTTATACGTAAAACGAAACGTTAATTTCGCACCTCGCTTGCTTTCGTAGAACGTGGAAGTTGGTCGTTGTTCTATAATATAGAATTCTTAACACTTTTTCTATTTGTTTCTACCACGTAAGACAAATTTAAAAATAAAAACTGTATGTATTGTAGTTGTCGTAATTTCGTATGGAGTCGGATATAAGTGGATAATTAGTGTGTAAGATCAGATACTATCATTGTATATTATATTGAATATATAAGATTGTATGCTTAACTTGTTATGCGCACGTTAAGTTCTCATAGAAGGGACAGTAACGTATGCGTTATACGTCCCCCAGATCGCGACAGTTTTACAAAAAGGTTAATGTATTAGTACAACATGAAGATAAGCATTTATTTACGGTACAAAACGCTTCGTGAACCCCTCGTGTGAGTAGTTTTTAAAACGTTTGTCTTTCGACAAAAAAAATGTCCAACACTAACCCTTTATGAGCTTCTCGACAAAATCGGCTTAAATGTATATTAGGCACAGAGTTATTTGAAAGTATAAAAACATAGATGTACGATATTATACACATTATACAGATTGTATCGGTTTAGGATCAGCTAATATATATAATAAACTATATTAATTATATATATATTTTGAATGCGTTAAGGGATTTTTACTAACAATTAGGTACTAAGTGTCGCTAAGTGTTAGTTGTGGCGCGCTCCTAATAAATAAATGGCAAACGAAGACGCGTCGCATAGGCGTAAGGTTAGGTAAGATTCGTGTTTGTTCATCGTGCGGTCTCGCTCGCACGCGCCGGCCATCACCGCTCTGTCTCCCTCGGACATATCATGGACCGTTTGCCATATTAGCATGTAATGTCTGTAAGAACACTTGACTGTACAATCGTGTGGACATAATCATCGGTGTAACTCTTCTAGGTGACGTCACGTGTTGTTTTCTGTCTCTTTCTAGCTGACACTTGTGTTTGACAGTTCTGTTTATCGTTAAGTTTAGTTTTTGCTATCTTTGTTGTTAAGTGAAAAGGGCAATGTGCCTATAACATTAGTCCAAATTCAAAACAGAGATGGCGCTGTACTTCAGCAGCGTGCGGTGTGTGTGGGCTCTTTGTTAAAGTTTCTAAATTATTGCGTTAGTAGATGAACAATTTTAGTGCCATTTGAATGTTTTGTACAACGACTTGTTTTTTCCCAACGCTCGTTCGCTGCACCCAGTTTGTTTCTATGATCCCTCAACAGCCGTCCAGTGCCCGTTTCCCCACTTTTTCACCCCTTAGATCTGAAATAGCTATTAACATTGAACGGATAAAGTTAGTTACCGCACAAATGAAGGCATTTACAGACGCATCCCAGTTCTAAAAGTATTACGTCAGGTAGCTACGTTTTTCTTATATTTTTATTATTATACTATAATACATTTTTATTATTTCTTTTTGTATTTTCTCGGTATTATTATCGTATAATTAGGGAACTTCTTTGATGTATGAATTATTATATTTTAGCTAAAAATAAAGTTGGTTTAAAATATTTATTGTTGTTTTATTTGTGGTGATGTTATTCCTTACCTTGATTATTTATGGATTAGTTTTAGAAAATATAATGGTTTGGTAGTTACCTTTTTTAGAGTGTCACCAATTGCAGTGGCAATTGGTGACACTCTAAAGTTTATTTTCAGTGGAAAATATACATCTGCATTTAGTGCTTTCAATAGGCTGATATAGAATCCTATGTTATTTTGCTACTGACCCAAGACTGTCAGGTGGGACGAAGTCAGAACATAGCCTGACGGGCTATAAAAGGTATAATCCCCTAGGTCGTAGAGCAATTTACGTATACAAAGTAACGAGAACAAAGATTTTGTTGAGATTTACGTATAATTTAATTCATTGAAACACAGTTTACTTTGTAGTAACTAAAGATAGTTTAATACGTAAATTACCTACACCTGTAGTAGGTATATTATCTTTTTAAATATCACAAGCAAAGACCATATGATTAAGGTCAAATTTCATTCATCCACTTAAACATATAATATCATAGTACAACCTACTATTCAGCCCAAGCGCCCTCCAGTACCACTGGTATATATCGACCTATACGAAGAACAAAGTTATGGATTATTATAGATACCAAACTGTTTTTGTTGTAGCTATAAAGCGAAACAATTAAGCAAAATGATGTTGCTGATTTTGTGTTTGACAAATTTCAAATCGCTCTCGTCTAAAGATAGGTAGGTGGTGGCTTCAATAGTGGTAGGACCACGCTGTTGATAGTTCTCTGTCTACAGCCACGGGCCGGTCCGACCGGGGTAGTGCCACACTCTCGCAGAAGATCGACGTCCGAGCAATGGCAATGTACTATTGCGCTTCGTTCGGTGAGCGAGAGAGCCGGAAGCCCAACTGGGTGGGTTTGAGGATTTTATTGGTAAGCAACGCCCTAAGCTATATCCTTGGTATTGCAAAGGTCCATGAGCGGCAGTGACACTTACCATCAGGTGTGCTGCTTGCTCGTATGCCGCCAAGAGCAATAAAAAAAAGATATGTCGATTTACCAAATGAAGCGAGTTATAATTACCATGCTAAGAAGACAGTGACATAATGGAGGTTACATTTCAAGAATTCCTTCTTTGGATAAACCTCACATTTTATATCTATGGAAATTAAAACGTCTTTAGTTCGTTAAAACGACCAATCAATTCAAAACCAAAGCACCCTAAATAAGGTTAGACTATAATTGAGCGATTTGTGCAATCACTTACGTTACATAATGGTTGCTTTCCATTTACAACACAGAGGGACTCTGCGGTACATTGTGAAACACTGCCAAACACTGTGTAAAAGAAACAGCTAGCTGTTTCATTTAAACTTTTACACAGTGTTTGGCAGTGTTTCACAATGTACCGCAGAGTCCCTCTGTGTTAACTAAATGGAAGGCAAGCAATATATCTAACATTAGTTTTATTTAATCCAGAGAAAGAAGAATTATAGAAAAGGGGCCTCTAGCGGCATTATATTTAAACTAGATCCCATACGTTATATTTCACATATTATCCACAGATGGCGCTATCCGTAGATAGTAGTTTTACAACGAAGTGTTCATGTTCTGGATATGTGTTTTGTAGATGGAATTGCCACATAAATAATATAAAAATAAATATTTGTAACTAGTAGGTACATATTTTAATATGATAATGATGATATATTTATAAAATCCGATTACGAAATGAAAAATGATGTCGCAAGCGGGATTCGAACCCGCGCCTATTGGGATTCCGGCCCAATCGTGCTGCCACTACACCACCGCGACTAATTGTAGGACATGCAAATTTCACTTCGTAATATATTTACGTCTTAAGGTGACGGTATGCTATCTACCCGACAATGTTTACACATTGTTATAGGCTTATATTACGAAGTGAAATTTGCATGTCCTACAATTAGTCGCGGTGGTGTAGTGGCAGCACGATTGGGCCGGAATCCCAATAGGCGCGGGTTCGAATCCCGCTTGCGACATCATTTTTCATTTCGTAATCGGATTTTATAAATAATTAAGCATATTAAATGCTAAATTTCAGTAATTTAAATAACAAGGTTGTGTCATCGTTTAATACAATTCTAACTGTAAAGTTTGAAGTATTAAACCTATAACAATGTGTAAACATTGTCGGGTAGATAGCATACCGTCACCTTAAGACGTAAATATATTACGAAGTGAAATTTGCATGTCCTACAATTAGTCGCGGTGGTGTAGTGGCAGCACGATTGGGCCGGAATCCCAATGGGCGCGGGTTCGAATCCCGCTTGCGACATCATTTTTCATTTCGTAATCGGATTTTATAAATAATTAAGCATATTAAATGCTAAATTTCAGTAATTTAAATGACTATATATTCAGTAATATGTGCTTATTGTTAACGTATTCCATTTTCTAACTTGTCTGTAGATGTCATAAATAAAATCGGCCAAGTGCGAGTTGTACACGCGCGCGAAGGGTTCCGTACCATTATATATAAAAATAATCAAGTACCTACCTATCATCGATACGAATAGCAGTCCCATTTTGCTCTGCTATCCAATCTATCTTATATGAATTATTACTAGGTACCTAATACCTATTTTTTTAAAGCTATTAATATACTCAAATCTAAATATTCTGTAAACATGTTCAACATTTTCAACCGGTGGTCTTTTTAATAACGAGAAAATCACGTTTATTGTGGGTATGGGGCCCTCCTAAACTATTTAATTTATTTTAATTTACCTAATTGTTTATTTTTAAAGTAAATATACCTACAACTAAATATTCGGTGAATATTTCAAGTTTCTACCTATTTTAATTAGTAGATATTATTTTTAGCAAATAAACGGCGAAAACCTCTGTTATTGTATGGGAGCCTCCTTAATTATTTATTTTATTTTAATTAATTATGTTTAAAAGGAATATAAAACTAGATATTCTGTAAATAGTTAAAGCGTCTACCTGTCACCGTTATTAGTATCGAGCAAGATGCGGTAAAAAAATCAAGTTTGTTGTATGGGAGCGCCCCTTAAATATTTATTTTATTTTTAGTATTTGTTGTTATAGCGGCAATAGAAATACATCATCTGTGAAAATTTCAACTGTCCAGCTACCTATCACCGTTCTTGAGATATAGACTGGTGACAGACGGACGGACAGCGAAGTCTCAGTAGGTAATAGGGTCCCGTTTTTACCCTTTGGGTACGGAACCCTAAAAAGCGACTAGGCGTGAGTTAATAATATGCACTTAATTTAGAAAAGGAATAGTCGAAATATAATCTATATACCTACTACTTAACTACTAACTCTATATACTACTAGTAACTACTAACTCTATATTATACTAGAGAAGAGTATGACATACGTTCCTTTTGCTTTTAAAAGCTCTGTGCTATATACAGTGATATTGTAGCTCTTACTATAATGGAATACAGAATTCTACGCCATCCCGGCGGCCAGTGGGACGGTAAGGAGGAGAAATTAGCAAGATATACCAGTTTTAGGCTACTTTTTCAACTGCCGGAAGCTTGTGCTCAATAGTGGCATTTTTATGGGCTAACAAGGTGAAAATATGTATCTGTATAAATCTTAAACCCGTGTAAAAATATGATATCCCGTTAAAAAACTTCTATGTGAAGTTACGGCAACAAATCAATAAATTAAAATTTAATATATGGTTTTTTAGTTATTTAGCACTCTGAACGGTATCTAATCTGAAAAAATAAGTAATAAATAATAAATTCTTACCTAAGTGCAAATAAAAAAACTGAAATCGTAGATGATAATTCATATCACGTAAAGGGTTGCTCAAATGCAAGACTTTTGCGATTCTCGCAAGTCTTGCAACTTTCTGTTAGAATAACACAGAATAACTTGTTTGGATAGAAATGCAAAATCCACATACCTACCTACCTAGAAATGAAAAATCCAACTAAATTAATGAAATTCCATTACCTAGTGTTGTAGTGTTTATCTAGTGGCACTAACTGTAGGTACAACTATCGATGATTAGGTACCTACCTACACGTTGTTACTCAGTCCACGTTGAGGAGAGTAGAGAGAGAGAGTTTCACTCTTAGTCTGCCACTAGCGGCTTCAGCAGCTTATTGGCAGACTGTTGGATGCCTGGGGGATGTTCAAAAAATATCTTTTTTGGCAAACGAGCAAGCAGCACACCTGATGGTACCTAAGTGTCACTGCCGCCCATAGACCTTTGCAATACCAAGGGTATAGCTTATGCCGCTGCCTACCAATAAAATCCCCAAACCCACCCAGTTGGGCTTCCGGCTCTCTCGCATACCGAACGAAGCGCAATAACGCATTGCTATTATTCAGACGTCGATCTTTTGCTAGAGTGTGGTACTACCCCGAACAGACCTGCCCGCGGCTGTAGACGGAAAAATGTCAACAGCGTGGTCCTATTACCCATTATTCTCTAACAGCTTTCCTACATCGTCCAGCAGCACGATGGGTCTGTCAGTAAACCAGCCGCCCTGCATGCCACCTAAGGAATTTCCGAAACAAGTGCCATAAGTACAGTCCCTTGAGGATGAGGACAAAACTGTAAACCCTAAAAGTGTTAAAAACATCGTTAAAGTAAAAATTTTAATATATATATCCATAAATGTTAGACAAATACCAATAATAGATAATAATAATAATAATAAGAGAAGGAAATCTCTAAACAAAACCCTATATCAACACGTCTGACCAGCGTGGTATAGTAGGTCAATTGTCCTCCCATGATAGAGGAGGCTCGAACCCAGCAGTGGGACATGTATGAGCTGAGATGAAGAGACCTCTCATCGTGATGATGAATATCGGCTATGATTGAAACCTAGGTCGACGTAATCGATTCTATCGCGTGATTATTATCATTATGTATATATCTACCTATATATTTGTCTAAAATAAATATTATTATTTATTTTAGACAAAAAAAAATAGATTATAAAAGAAATACAAATTTAATAAGTCTCTGTATATTGCGTTACACTGTGCGCCGTTTCGCAAACTTCATGAAGCATTCGGCAAACACACTGCATAATACAACACACGCGACCCGCCTAATGAGTGCGAGCGGGACAACAGCATACATAACACACGCGCGCAAACGAGACGCCAAACAACCGTAGTAAATGCGCAACATTAGAGAAAGACAGCGCTATATGGGGCGTAGTGTTTAGACAGGGAGCTGGTTGGCTGGCGATGGTGAATTATTGAAGGATACGACCGCCCTTTGGCTGCGAGTGGTAAAGGCTGTCGCAGGGGGGGAGGCCGCCAGACGCCACTTCCCGACCGCCTTTCCGACATCACACCAATTTTGGACCATCGCCATTTTTGACCAGTTTTTGGTGCAGTGCAATGACCGTGATGTTCTTTTTGTGATAGACTTGTGTTTTGTGATAGACGGCGATTGAAGGAGCTGACTATATTTACAGGTTCGTGCCCATTTACATTTAAATATTTAAGTGTTTACAATCCAGTTGCGTACCCTTTTGGGCACGTAAGGGCCTGACCATGAGCTATGCAAAATAATAAGTATAAATCGGTCATCAACGATGTTTTGTCCAGTAAACGAGTTTTCACTCAATACACCCTTGATTCAGAGAAGAAATAAAACTTGCCCCGTTTTTACAAAATTTTTCACTGATGCCAAGTTTCTCAGAGAATGGGCTATCCAACACAAAAAAAAACGTCCAATTCGAACCAGTAGTTCCTAAGATTAACCAAAAACAAATCAGCTTTGTTTTATTGTGATAGGTAACTATTACCTATTATTTTAGTAGGTGTTAATAGGTAAGTTTAAAAATTAACATTCAACTATGAAAAACATA
Organism: Lymantria monacha; assembly: GCA_905163515.2. Classification (NCBI taxonomy): domain Eukaryota; kingdom Metazoa; phylum Arthropoda; class Insecta; order Lepidoptera; family Erebidae; genus Lymantria; species Lymantria monacha. Next base: position 1,551,338 of record LR991107.1, on the reverse strand, counting down.
AGGTCTAAATTTATAATAGGAACAAAATTTTTAAGAGAATAGTGTTCAGTGCGTAGCCGTGTCCATATGACAACTTTCTCTAAGGGTCTCTTACCACATGAGTAAATAAACGTACAGAGACAAACATTCAAACAACCGCGCCACGGTAGGTAGGTACATCACTACAAGTATGATGCGCGTGTGTGCGTGAGCACTGGCGGCTCGTCACGCACGGAATGAAACCTGTTTAGGCTGGTTCGGCCAGTGCTCAAACAAAGGGCTCACTCACCGCTCGCTGTGCATCGCGTCGTGCGTGACTGTTTAAATTTGAAATTTGAATAATTAGAAAGAGTATAAATATGGTTTATTGTAGGTACTGTGTGCATGAACAACAATCGAAAAAATAAAAACATATCTATTTTTGAAAATGACATTGTATGTTAATAGATCTGAACAACCTATAAATATGGGGAAAGACTCTTTTTTTCAGTCATTACAAAGACTTTAACGAAAGCAGTATAGGTACAATTGGGTTTTTTAATAATACCTCCTGACAACTTCATCGCATTTGTTGAATTGCTTGAGAAGAAATTTCGATCTAGAAATAAATATCTACCTATGTTAATATTGGTAGTGATATACTAAAACGTATTCAAGATTGTAAATTTGGTATGCCATGCAAGTGCTTTCCCATTGATTATTTAAAAAAACTTTATATTAGATTTAGAATTTATCATTCGATTAAGAGATACCTACAACAAATTATTACAATCAAAAATTACAAAAAAAAAACTATTTAGAGTAAGCAATTTGTAAAAAAATATCCATACATAAAAAAGCTAACAAACGTTTTGTGTATTTATTTTCATCCTCATGTGCCAACCCTATCAGAATAGGTAACAATTTTGCTCGCTCCTTAGAAGCTTGGTCTCTGTACGTTTATTTACTCATGTGCTCTTACTGCCATTTTATTGTATTACAATAGGTATATATTCCAAAGTAGGTACTTATATTTTTATACAAACCATTATAATTACCAATTATCTATTTATATTACTATATTTTACATAGTGGTAGGAAGGACCACACGGTTGACAGTTCTCTGTCTACAGTCGCGGGCCAGTCCGTCCGGGGTAATACCGCACTCTCGCAGAAAATCGACGCCTGAGCAGTGGTAATATACCTACTGCTGTGCTTCGTTCGGTGAGAGAGAGAGCCGGCATCCCATTTTACTGGGTGGGCTTGGGATTATTGATAGGCAGCGGCCTAGCTGTACCTCAGGTATTGCAAAAGTCCATGGGTGGCAGTAACACTTACCATCAGGTGTGCTGCTTGTTCGTTTGCCACCAAGAGCAATAAAAAAAAACCAATTCAGTGTGAAAGTCATAAAAATTTAATATCTATATATTCCACCTGTAGGTCCATAGGCGGCCACTATTGGACATAGGTTTCAGCACGAGAATAGCACTGAGAACAGTTCTGTGCCATTTACAACAACGGTTGGCCTGCCATTTCTAAGATGTCTTCAGCCCACCTGTTTCATGTATGATGACAACTTACAATTCGTAAACAATATAAGACTGAAAACGATGTCTTGAATTTACAGGAGGACTTATATAGATTGCTTCAATACTGCAATGTATCTTAACTCAAAGACACGTTTTCATGTAAAATACCTATTATAGAAAACAACATGAAACATAATATATTTTTTTTATTGCTTCAAATAATCCTATTTAACTACAAATTAAATGCAAGTGTTGTGAGACTCTTGCTGCAAGTATTGTGAGACTCTTGCTGCAAGTGTTGTGAGACTCTTGCTGCAAGTGTTGTGAGACTCTTGCTGCAAATGGTGGTCTTTTGGCAACACTATTGCAGAGGATTCTTTACAGTAATGGACTATCTTAAGCTGATAACTTTCTTTATAAACTTCAAAAGTCAAAGACTGGATTGCCAACTTCAGGTAGATACCTACCTATGTACCGAATCTTAACACCACCCTTTTTTTTGCGGTGGGCTATGGATGCGTCTCGCCCTGCCAAATCGGTCCGGGGTGACGGAAAGGCGGCGCGTGACCTCATAAATTCACCATGCAAACTCCTCTCTTCGCCGTGCGAGCGGGCCACCAGTACCCGATCTTTGTCTTCGGTGGCCTCCATCTTAATTCCACCCTACATAGTCTATATCTATACCTACATATAATAAAAATGTAAAGGATCGCTGTCTGTACATGGAAGATATATGAGAAAAAATATTACTGGGACCTTTATCAACACAAATAAAACCCAAAACAATTATTGTTAAATTTTTTGTCTATTTATCTGTTTGTCTGTGCGTTTGTGCACGCTAATCTCAGAAACGGCTTCTCCGATTTAGATACGGTTTTCGCTAATATATGTGGTAAGCTTCACTTAACATTTAGGCTTTATTTCATGTCAATTGGTTTATAAATAAAAAAGTTACGTCAATTTAAAAAATGTTTGGAGAAAAATATCTTTATCGATTCTTTTCAAATTATATACGTACAAATTATCTTCAGTAAAAATAAATAAACACGTGTTTTTTTTTTATTGCCTATGGTGGCAAACGAGCAAACAGCACACCTGATGGTAAGTGATACTGCTGCACTTGGACCTTAGCGACACCAGGGGCACAGCCAGGCCGTTGCCTACCTTGAAGAAAGTGCTCTTCTTAAACCTCGCTTGAAGAAGGACATATCATAGCACTCGGGAAACACAGCAGCAGGTAGTTCATTCCAGATCTTGCAAGTGCGTAGGAGAAATGATCGCTGAAAACGTACAGTCAAGGACCGTATCGTTTCCAGGTGAAATGGATAGACCCTGCTACGGTGTCGAGTGGTACGGTGATAAAACGGCGACGGTCGTACCAAGTCAAACAGTTCCTCAGAGCACTCCCCGTGAAAGAGTCGGTAGAGTATGCAGACACTGCTACAGACCAAGCAATGGTCAGATGACCCAAGAGGGGCTTCGACCACTACCTGGTATCCGTGCTAGTGTGTGGTCAGCAGAAGATCCAGTAAAGAAGGCACATGACTCTCAATGTCTGGAACACGAGTGGGCTGTGTTACCAGTTGTGAGAGACCATAGGCCGAGGCCATATTGAAGAGATGTCTACCCAGGAGGTCAGTGGTTCGGGACGCCAACCACTCTTTATGATGAGCATTGAAGTCTCCAAGGACCACCACCTCCGCTGATGGACACTGCTTCAATATTTTGTCATTCCCCCATTGCACGTTCTCGAATAACTGAGTTGACCCCGAATCACTGCCATGAGACCTGTAGAGACACGCGTAGATGCGGGTATTCCCTCCATAGTCTACACGTAACCATAGAATTGACAGGTCACCATGCTCGAGGACCCGAAGGCGGCGACAGCAGATATCGCCCCGGACAAACACGCACACCCCAGCTTTACGGTGTAAAGAGTGTTCCAACTCGTAGCCTGGATAATTTAGGTACGAAATAACATCCGGGGCACCTATCTGCATCTCCGTTAAAAAGAGCAAGGCAGGCCGCGCAGTCTCGAAATGGTGGTGGACGGCGTTGAGGTTGCGTGTAAACCCCTGATATTGCAAAAATCCACATCAAAAGTGGATAAGGGGACCGCCGTTATGTTGCCTTGTCATGGGTTTTATATTAATAAGAAAAGGAAGGGAGTGTGGTTGCGTGGAATGAAGTTCGGTGATGCCAAAAAAAAATGTACGGGGCACAGAACATGGTTGGAGGGTGAGTTTTGTGAGGAGCTAACATGAAGCACGGAAGAGCCCCCGGTGGCCCCCCGCGCGTAGTCGCCGAGCTCCATACCGGTTTCCCATTCCGGCTCGACGATTCTGCGACGGGATTTTCGCCGGTTGGTGGGACAGCCTCCCAGGGGGGATAGTCCTGGGTTCGGGTCCCCTGCTGACCGGCAGGTGGCCGGCGGCAGGGGACGTGTTTCAGCATTTGTTAATTTTCACGCTCTGGGGGTATAAATTAGGCCTTTTTTTTTTTTTCGCAAGGTGGGACCATGGATGTGGTCGCGCCCCGGCAAATCGGCCCGGGGCGACGGAAGAGGCGGCGCGCAACCTCATGGACCCACCCTGCAAACACCTCTCTTCGCCGTGCGAGCGGACCACCGGTACCCGATCTTTGTCTTCGGTGGCCCGCCCGGCGAGGTGTAAATTAGGCCTGCGAAACAGGTTGGACGACTCATTAAGTCATTAGCGCCAAGCCGATATTATTGAAGCTGGCAACTTGAAATGTTGACAGTGGTTTCTTTCTATGACGTAGAGATTTACTAAGAAAGGATTTCACGAAATGATTTAATTATACCCCTAAGGGGGTGGAACAGAGTCGAAAAGTGTGTATGGGGAGAAAATTTAATTAGCGATTCTTTTCAAATTACGTACAAATATTCTTCAATAAAAATAAATAAACACGTGTTCCTCTCTCCCTCTCCATCAACCCCGCACCAGTGCCGTTGTGGCGACCAGTGGCGGCGTGAGAGATCACACGATACACATAGTAGACGGCAATAGGTTTTTGCCTAACGGTTTAAGATACAGATTAAGTTTAGCTTCAAAAATGTTCACTCTATAACTCAAATAATAAATCATATCTAACGAGGTCGCAACTCTGCTGGTGGAACAAAACAGTCAAATAAAGGGTGGCGATAATTATATTTTTATCCCATGGTCATACCGTAAATAGTATATTATTGGCAATATAATTTGTAGAATGATTAGAACTTTGAACCACCTTTTTCTTTAGTGACCGGCTATGGTATATAGACACACGCGCGCCGTACACGTATATTTACGTTGTGCGGGCAGGCCACCGCAACTGGGTATCATCTCGAGTCGAAGCCGTCATGCAGTGAATCTCAATACAGGTACTCACGCTTGCACCGCCCAATTCACCGACGGTAGAGCGTGTCAACGTAGAGTATTTTCTCTCGGACCCACCCTATTGCCTAATTCCGTTAGACAACTAACTCGCAGAAGGCGGCGACCGCATCCCAGTTTCTGGCGCTGTTGATTATCGTCCTAACGACAAACCTTCAACACCTTGTATTGCTTTTTCTATTTAACTTTGTCAGAGATGACTTCTGTGTGGACGAAGTCGCGGGCAAAAGCTGGTAATAAATATATATATATAGATAGGTATTCTCACTTAGCTATTATTGCTACTTCTGATCATTGATCGTCTGGTCGAGAGTCATTCTACATTGCCTAAACTCATAGTTAATTGTTTAATTCAAATTTGAAAACTACCAATTTTTGGATTTTAAACAATTTCACATTTAACACCCTTCTATTAATTCATCATACCTCCGATCTGATGACAATACGTGCGCTCTCTCGTCGTTTATAATCTAATAACTGCCCTCCTGCCCTCCGCCCTCTGGTAGCGTCCACCTCAGGTGATACGTTGGGGTGACAAATTAACCATTGTGATAAATTAGCTGATACGGGTCTAGTGGAGCGTGGTGGGATTATAACGCCCTCTTTAAAAGGTTTCATCAAGGTGAGATTTAAGTTTATATAATGAGAGAGGTGTATGTATGACAAAATGGAGGGTGAATATGTAAATATCTTAATAGTTTTATATTAGCGAACCGCCCTCGCTTCGCCTTAGTTTCAGCCGTTCTCAACCTGCATTTTAAATTTCTGGTAACTTTTAATTCTTTCTAATTAATTTTAATGATATGCTGTAATGAACGAATATAATCTACCAGTTTTAATACGATTTAATTCCATAAATAAGACTAGGTACTGTATTAAAAGACTACTGCATGAATACCTACTGTATTAAATAAAATAGCTTTATAAATAACTTAATATTTTTTAGTAGGTATTATGTAAAAGATAAACATAATGCTTTGTGATAGCGGCTAAGAATACTACCAACCCTTATTTTGCTCGTGGATGTCGTAAAAGATGACCTTGAATCTGTCTATTGTCGAAGACGGCATTAGAATCCGTTGCTCAGTTAACAAGATCGCGGATAAAGTTTCGCATTATTAAGAAATAAATAATCATGTATTTTGACTTTAAAAACATACCTACATCATCATCTATGCTCATATATGTCCCACTGTTGGGCTCGAGCCTCCTCTACAACGGGAGGGAAATTGACCTACTATACCACGCTGGTCAAACGTGTTGATATAGAGATTTGTTTCGAGTTTTCCTACTCTCGCATAGATGTTATATGCGTTTTATATCCCTTACTCGTCTCGTACAATCACCCACGGTTTTTTAGCTATCTGTCACAGAGATCAAGCTATATTTTAAGGACTATAGTATAATATTTGATTTAAAACGATTTTTACGGCATTCAATGGCGTTTATATTTAATTTACCGACGTTTCGCACATTTTATAGTGTTTATGGTGACGTGAGGACGGACCATAAACACAAACATGTAAAGTGTTTGAAACGTCTAATACAAACGCGATAGAATCCGTAAAAATATTTGTCACAAGTGGGATTCGAACCCACACCTACTGGAAATCCGTCCCAATCGTGCTGCCACTTACACCACCGTGAGCGTAGCACATTCAATTGTTGCATCGTATTATATTTTCGTCTTTAAGGAGACGTGTGCCATATACCCGGCATTGTTTATACATTGTACAGACTTAATACTCAAACTTTGCAGTTAGAATTATATATTAAACAATGATACAACCCTGTTATTCCAATTACCGAAATTTAGCACTTATATTAAGTGCTAAATTTTAAGTTTGATTATTAATAAAAACCCTATTACGAGCGAAAATGATTGTCACAAGTGGGATTCGAACCCATACCTATTGGATATCCACGATTGGAACGGATTTTAAAGGTAATCAAGCATATTAAATGCTAAATTTCAGTAATTTGAATCCGTAAAAATAGTTTTAAATTTCTGAAATTTAGCATTTAACATGCTTAATTATTTATAAAATAAAAAAATATTTTTAGAAAAAACGAAAACCGCCTTCAAAACTATACCTACGGTAAACGATATACAATAAACTTACACTAAAAAGTAGAAAATAATTCTTTTAATTAGTTTAATCTCAAAAGAATAACAGAACAATTTACGAAATTATAGTATACCTACCTATTTACAGGTAGGTATGTAAAAACTTTATACTATGTCAAGAAAAATGGATAATAATATTATAATTTGTATTTCAAAGCAAGGAGCATTGAAATATAATAAACGAAATTATTAATAAGTATCTATTTATTTACAAGTACTATTTTTTTGGAGTCGGTGCCAGCTACATCAAAATTAAATTCCCTTGCATAAATCTTTTAAGCCGAATTTACATTATGAAATTAGTGGCATGCATGATAAAATTACTTTCATGAAACTGGTTGCAGTACTCGTGAAACTTGTTTCGTTAAAGTATTAATGTCGTGAAATGAACAGTATTGCTGTTATCATGGCTCCGTCGCCATCGAAGCTTTATTTAGCAGCGCAAAGCGTTGTCGTACAGATGATAATATATATAATTAAAAAAAGATTGGCTATATTGATATTCATTTATGAATTGTATGTTTTTATCGGCCGGCCAACGTTGGTGCGCCATTATTGACGCGTATAACCTAAAAAAACATACGTCCACTCCACGCAGACGCTTTCGCGACACTAATTTCACGTCAAGTTTACACGGTGAAATTAGTTGCATGACATTAGTTTTACCAAAAAATCGCGCGGGACGCGAAACTAATTAGTGTTATGAAATTAATGCATGCACTGTGAAACTTGATGTTTACACGTGAAATTATTTATGAAACTAGTGTCGTGAAACTAATTTTATGCCACTAATTTCGTAATGTAAATTCGGCTTTAAGCGCATTAAATCATCAACGAAATCTGCCCGCGTTCGGGTAGTTCACTCAGTGACATCCCCTCCTTTCTCGCACCTGCCTCGCTCCTGCTATCGCTCTATTCGCAGTGATCGTCCATCTTTGCGTAGGTCAGGTAGGTACTGCGTGAGCCGCGTGATGTTCGCAAAGTAGAAAAACTGTCCTTGGCTTAGTTAGGCTTTAGTTTTGAAGTCGGTTTTTGTTTTTTTCTAATAATATTTTTTTAGTTGCCGGTTCTTAGTGGAAAATAAGTGAATTCAGATTTTTTTTAGTAGGTGGACCTAGTAAACGGGCTGCTCAAATGAGACAGCACCGTTTGGAAGATACGAGTGACGAGAGAGACACTCGTTTAAAGAAAAATGGGGTTGGGGAATGGGATAAATATTACAAATGAGAGTGACGAGCAGCGTGTCAATAGGCTTTCTCAGATGAGGGCATACACAAACTTATCTAGGCGTAATGAAACTACAGAAAGTCATTCTCAGCGACTCAGTTTGATTCGCGAACGTTATCAAACCAAATCGAGGAGCAACGATCTCAACGTATTAGCTTAATACACGAAAGTTTAACAAAATTGAAAAAAGATATATAGGTAGATAATATTTAAAAAAAATAATTAATATTATTTAAAAAAAATATATTTTATTTGTTTTCACTTGTTTTTACCTATTTTATACTACTTATACTATCCCCTAGTAGTGAAATTTTGAAAAAACGCTAACACACATATTCTTTTATTTCTAAAAAGATATAGGTGTGCGAAATTTCGTAGGTACTTCTAACTTTGAAAATGATAAACTTCCATATAAATATTCATCCCGTGACCCTTATTTTACCCCTTAGTAACATTGTTGTTTTACCATCAGCTAAAGCTCATAAAGATAATCTCCATACACAAATAATCAAACTATTATAAATTATGTATAGAGGCGTCAGAAACAGCATTATTGCCCTACATTTTATGGAATTACTCTCGATTTTCCCAGGATCCCAGCATCAGATCCTGATACCCTGCATATGGGACCACCCTTAGAGTATCCTCTTTCTAACAAAGAAAGAATTATAAGAATCCATCCATAATTGGCGTTGCTATCGCGTAACACACATACAAAAAAAAAATAGCGTTCGAATTGAGAACCTCCTCCTTTTTGGATGTCGGTTAAAAATTGATCAAGTTTTTTGTGTAATATTTGCGTAAATATCTGAGATCATTAGTAGGTATAAAATTATACCTAATGCGAATATTACTAACATAAAATACATTCCGACCAAACTCCTATATCCTGCAGAGACAAGAAGACCCCATACTTACTCATTCCAAAACACGAACGAAAATTCATTTCCAAATCTTGAACAAATATAATTTAGTACAGTGTGCGGGATCATTGCATATTTGTGTACATGTTTTATATGTGCGGTCGCAAATATTTGCTGTGAGTAATTGACGTAGGCGTGGGTTCGACTCCCGTTCGGTACGATGTTGATACAGTGGGGTGTCGCGATTTAACGGTACAGTAACAGACCTAATTATTTTGTTAATTGGAATGGTGATTAAATTAAATAGAAATAAATTATTATAATTTTAATTATTTTTTTGAGTGTAATCAGATTTATAAGTTGGGTTTTAAATCTGGTATACTTTTACCTTGGACCTTATATATCTAATAGTGGTAGGACCACGCTGTTGACAGTTCTCTGTCTACAGCCGCGGGCCGGTCCATCTGGGGAGTACCACACTGAGCAGAAGATTGGCGTCTGAGTAATGGCAATGTAGATACTATTGCGCTTCGTTCGGTGAGTGACAAAGCCGGAAGCCCAACTGGGTGGGTTTGGGGATTTTATTGGTAGTCCTAAGCTGTACCCTCGGTATTGCAAATGTCCATGGGCGACAGTGACACTTACCATCAGGTGTGCTGGTTGCTCGTTTTCCACCATACCGTAATTTGGTCCTACTTTGCTCCAATATTTGCTCCAAATTTTGAAAATTGTGAATATTTTTAAAACAATGAACTATACAATTTACTTGATGAATTATTATAAAGAAATGAAGCTTATTTGACATGTATTTATAGGAAATTGGATATTATGAAGTATATTATTAATTTATTTTTGAAAAAAAAATAAGGAGTAAAATTACCCGTGTTGTTGGGTATCTTTGCTCCTAGAAATAGTTTTTACGCAATCTCCATTGTTAAAGCTCTTACTTTCGTAACTCAAACTCTGCTCCAGTTATGATACGTTCTGTGAGTATTGATGATATAAATTGATGAGATATGGGTAAAAATAATAAAATAAAGTATTTTTCGTATTTCATTTAATCGCATATCTGATTACATAAATAATCACGTTAAAACATATTTACGATAATCCGCTGTGCTATTTTCGAGATGGAAGTGACTTTTTCGGAACCAAAAAAAAAAAATTTTGACCTCTCACGAAAGTTGTTTCTGTCATTAAAAATAAATGGCGTATGAAAAGTTTGACAATTGAGAGTTGTTACTTAAACGTTAAATGTTACGGATGCGTTTATAATTCAATGAATTTTTGCAAAATTTTCAACGTAGAATAGGCGAAAACATTTTACAGAATTGGAGCATAATTACCCATACAGGAGCAAAGTAGGACCATATTACGGTAAGCAATTAAAAAAATATATAATATTTGGTTTATTAATATCCTGCTCTTATCCTAATTATTTGGAGTTGTAAGATTTAATTCTCTTCTCTTACGTACGCAAAATTATTTGTGCAAAAAAGCAATTTTGTGATTGGCCGTATTAAGTTTTAAACTTAATAACGTCCTTAACGATATCATGCTACTTACTGCATGCGACCTAGGTACATAATATACCACGTTTTGTTTCAATTTTTTTCTTGTCTTACATATATGTTATATGCATATGCATTATATCGTACCTCATAGAACTTATTCCTCAGAAAAATAGTATATTTATATAAATACCTAAGTATTTTTTTTGCCAGTAGGTATCGTAGAAATCGTTTTCTAGTCGTCTAAGAGGTATAATATGTAGATCTTTGCAAGAAAAAGAAAAAAAAATGAAATCCAACGACAATCTATCCAAGTCTGTAAGTATCCCCCCAAAAAAAGTGCCTCATCATCATTCTCCTACTCTTGTCCCAATTACTTGGGGTCGATACAATATGTACTCTACTTTCATAGTACCTACATGTAGCAGGTACATATTGTAAAAGTTATTGGCAATAATTTTATGACCGGCCGCCTGCCAGACGTCAACCCTCCTTGGGAATGTAATTGTTGACCAAACATCATATGCAGTTTGGCCAGGTCGTTATAAGGCTCTTAGTCGTCTTTTACGACATCCACGAGCAAAGTAAGGGTTGGTAGTATTCGTAGCCGCTACCACACAGCTAAAAAAGGTGCCTATAGTGGATTAATTTATCTTCCAGTGTAAAGAAGTTACAAGTCTAAATAATAATCTATTACTTATTGCATATTTATTATCTATTTAACCTGAACTAAGTAGAACATCACAAGATTGTGAGATTACACTTAATGTGCCCGATCAAAACTCTTAAAAGTTTATCTCTAACATAATTTTGTCGATTTTGTTCCCTTTAAAACTTATGCATATTTACAAAGTAGGTACTTACACTTAATATAAATATTTTAATCTTACAATCCTTTCGGCCAAAGTGATCCAAACAATACTTAAATTCACAATAATACGGAATTACACCATAGAGAGTGTTGGTCGCCATTTCCGTCGGATGTCACCAAACAAAGCCGTTATGGATTACAAGGGATTATTGTCACTTATAGTGTTTACACAAATATTTAGCTATCATTTGTAAGACGACGACATCGGGTCTTGTTGGCTGATAGTTTGTGTCCAGTAGCGGTGGGCTATTAAAATAAATTGCATATTTATCTGCGCTTTATCTTAAAATGTTTTTAATAGACTTCAAAAAAAAACACAGTTTACAAGTCACATCTGGAGTAGTATACTATACGGATCTTGTAGCAACTCGAGAAAATTTCCGTACGTTTAGGCGTTTCTGCCATACCTACTACTGCAATCAATCTTAAGGCTCATATATAGGCCCCGTTCAGTTATTCCGTATCCGTGTTGCCGTATTGCTGCGCTTATCGTAGCTGTATATTCCTTTACTTATTGGCTGACTAGTCAATATTGCTTTCAGGCTCTCGCTTTGCCTGGGAGGGAAGTGGAATCACTCTTTTCCAACTCCTCCTCTTTAACTTTATTCCTCCTCTTTACCTCTTTTACTATTAAATTTGTTGCGGATTTCAAGACAATTAAAATCATCTCCTAGAACTGCCTGAGGATCAAATCTCGGTGTCATTTATGGTGATCATTGTGGATCCTGGCTTACAGGAGTTACAATGATGGGAGTGTGTGGTGGGATTTGTCCCAAGGCAAAAAGAAGACTTTAAAAAAAAGAAAAAGATTCTCAATTCGCTTATATTGTGTTTATTTGTTTTACCTCAGAACATTTTTTTTAAGTGATCCGATTTTGGTGATTTTTATTTATTTGAAATGTGGTGCTTCTGATGTAGTTCCACTTAAATTGTTCAAGATCCTACTAGTAGTTTTATAGTTCTTCTCAATAAATAAATATTTAATTGATCTAAGGATTTTTAAGATTTACGCGAGTTTGAAATAAAACTATTTTTACGGATTCTATCAAGTTTATATATATTTTTTAATTTCCTAACGTTTCGAACAGTTTAGTGTTTATGGGAGGGTTTAGTTGACCTAGTTGTAAAACAGGCTTAAAACAATGTAGTTGACATTTTTCCTTCCCTTTTCAATCCTATTTCTTTTTGTTAAGTTTTTGTATTTACCTATTGTTTGTTTACAATGTTATGTTTATTATTATTAAATACATTCCGTATTTAATAATAATAATTTATTTCTGAGAATATGGTACAGACAGTTGCTAAGCTGTGTGGTAGCGACTACGAATACTACCAACCCGTACTTTGCTCGTGGGTGTCGTAAATAACGACTAAGAACTTTATAACGACCTGGGCTAACTGGTAAATGGTGCCGTTTTGTCAACAATTACATTCTCAAGGAGGGGTGACGTCAGGCAGGTGGCCGGTCATAAAACTATTGCCAATAACTTTTACAATATGTATTATGAAAGAAGAGTACATATTTTAAGTAGGTAATTGGAATAACAGTAGGAGAATGATGGTACAATCAGTTGTTATCTAATAAATAGTGCGTCTCCCATATTCTACCGTGAACTGGTTTAGAAATATTAATCACTTCTATAAAAGAAAAATCAAACAAAAGATGGATGGACTGCGTGAGGCATGACATGGATAGACAGGGAGTGACTAGAGAGACGACGTCTGATAGGATCGTATGGAGGAAGATGACATATTGCGTCGACCCCAAATAATTGGGATAAGAGCAAGATGATGATGATTCATTCTATAAAATTACATTATCTTTAGGCATTATTTATATTAAATGTTCATAGATTTTCATTAAACATTAATCATTTTTGGTTGGCAACGACCTAGCCACACCTCTGATATTGCAAAACTCCACGAGCGACATTAACGCTTACCATCAGGCGTGGTACTTGTCGTTAGCCACTTTATGCAATAGAAAAGGGATGTAGATAATATGCGAATAAGAGCAATGTTAGTGAAGGTAAACACGAAATTAAACCACCAATACGTTTTATCGGTGTGTTATAGACGACGACGCTCGAGACCAGCAGTAGGACTAATATAACCTGATGATGATGGATGAATGACGATATTAGGAATTTACGATGAAAGAGTGGTGAGCACTCTTTGCTTTGACATGGTAAATCGTAAAAACCAGCTGAGGGATCACCAAGAGAATTAGCAGCAGTGATCTGTTAGATAAATTGTAACTTCTACTGTGAGTAACACGCTTGTCAGGCAGTCAAACCTGACAAATACAGCAGTTGAGGGCAATCGGATTGACGGTACACACACGCCAATAGATATTAACTAAGCATTTGTTTTTTGATGCTTTACATGGATTAGCAAGGGAATATATCACGTTTCTGCTTATGCCTACGGAAATAAAGGCAGAAACGTGATATGAAATTAAGAGTACAAAAAAATACTAAATATTAAAATATACGCAATCTTTTGAAAGCCGAATCATTGTCACAATAAAAGCCGCACTATTTAATAGAATTCTAATCTTTTCAAATTATTGACAACTTACGTTTAGAAAAAAAAGGTATAATTTCGTATTCGTTTCAATAAAGCACTTGATGAAAATATCATGAGTATAATAAGGTTATTACAAAAAACGTCATAAATCTCTCGCGGGACGCACTCCAAGTCAGAATCCATCTTGTCAAACGTTCGCTAGGTGCGTTCAAGTGCAAATGGACGACAATTTGCGTCGCCATTGTGATCTGTGAAGGACAATTTTCTATTTGAATATGATCTTTATGGTTTATTTTAATAAACTAATAGATAACACGTGCGAATACTTCGTATCGTTATAAAATTTGTTTTTTTTTGAAGTGAAAACTTCTTTAGGCGCGTTGAGCGTTTTTGGAGGGGAAAAAGTTATAGGTTCGCGTCACCGACATGCTCATGCTAATAGTATATCTATAGCTATGTGAAAACTTCTTTAGGCGCGTTGAGCGTTTTTGGAGGGGAAAAACTTATAGGTTCGCGTCACCGACATGCTAATGCTAATAGTATATCTATAGCTATGTGAAAACTTCTTTAGGCGCGTTGAGCGTTTTTGGAGGGGAAAAACTTATAGGTTCGCGTCACCGACATGCTAATGCTAATAGTATATCTATAGCTATGTGAAAACTTCTTTAGGCGCGTTGAGCGTTTTTGGAGGGGAAAAACTTATAGGTTCGCGTCACCGACATGCTAATGCTAATAGTATATCTATAGCTATGTGAAAACTTCTTTAGGCGCGTTGAGCGTTTTTGGAGGGGAAAAACTTATAGGTTCGCGTCACCGACATGCTAATGCTAATAGTATATCTATAGCTATATGAAAACTTCTTTAGGCGCGTTGAGCGTTTTTGGAGGGGAAAAACTTATAGGTTCGCGTCACCGACATGCTAATGCTAATAGTATATCTATAGCTATATGAAAACTTCTTTAGGCGCGTTGAGCGTTTTTGGAGGGGAAAAACTTATAGGTTCACGTCACCGACATGCTAATGCTAATAGTATATCTATAGCTATGAGTAGTCAGACTGGCGCACGCGTAGTGGCCTGTGTACACGTATACACTAATACGTTAAATATCTCTGACTGTATCATGTGCGCGTTGGACGTTTGGATGGGTATAATTTCATGAGTTCACGTCACCAACATGCTATAATAGCAGTACATTTATATTCGTAAGTGGACCGTGTTGTACAAGTAAGGTTAAATTGGCAACGTGGAAAGTCCAGCGTTTTTTTTTTTATTTTTTTTTATTTAAGTGGTTTTATAGTTTGGATGTTATTGTAATCGTTTAATTAAAGGATTACTGTTCAATATAAAAGTGAGTATTGAACATTTTAATGTTTTTATATAGATAAATGAATAATGAAAATAAAGAATTTATTTTCAAATATTTTCAACTAGCTTCTGCCCGCGGCTTCGCCCGCATAAAAGGTTACTTTCCTGAAGTTTATCATCCCCTATTTTTATTTTTCCCCTTAAGGGTAAATTTTTACATGTTAATGTCATATTTATTTTATCTAATCAATAGCATAAAAATAAGTTTCAAGCTTCTGGCTTTAAAAATGACGATAATTCCTTACAACTTTTCATCCCCCTTTACAACCCTTTTTTTGTATTAAAAAAAGTAGCCTATGTCCTTTATCTGGCTCTAGACTATCTGTGTACCACATTTCATTTAGATCGGTTCAGTAGTTTTGGCGTGAAAGAGCGACAGACAGACAGAGTTACTTTCGCATTTATAACATTAGTAAGGATTAGGTAATATTTAATTATTTAATGTCTCATTTATGTTAGACAGCTACCCCTGTCATACTCCCGCATACACAAATGAATAGAGAAGAGCGGCGTAGTATCACATCATGACCATATTTGCCTTAGTACCTACCTAACCCAATCTATCATTTCCAGTAGTCGACAAAAATTTTACTGCCAAGGCGCGCAAAAAGATGTTTCATATCACAAATTTTCAATACCTATCTATTATATACAGGTATAGTATGTTATTTACAAATCGATAGTGCTGTCAAAAATACAACAATCATCAACGATGACTGCTCTCACGTCTTTACTTGTGTTCGGGTCGCACAATCGGCGATCTTCTTTCTTGCCATATTTCTGTAGTGCGCCCGGTTGCTGCCTGACCACAGCACTGCACACTGTTATTGTCCTAACTTTTGAAATACCGTACCAAACGACACACGGTAAAGGAAAAAAATATGTACTTTAAATATCAAAAGTAATAAAAGCATTTGTTTGCATAAGAATCAATTTGTTACTATAAAATGTGCATCGGCAATAATTACCAAATTATTTTGAATTTTTAATTTACTATTTTAACGATAAATGCTTAAATATTAAAAATAGATATATGCTGTCGCGTACTTTTTTGTAGAACTATTTAAGAGGTACATTTCCACAATACATAACATTAGTCTGAGTTTCAATATTTTTGCAGCGTATGCAAAAATAGCTCGCAGATGGGCGTTTTTTTCTGACTTAAGCAATTTTTAACGTTATATTTTAGCCTATTTACAAAATATCTCTATAAATTATAGCCTATGTGTTATTCTGATGTGTAAGCTATATTAATATAAAGTTTCATCAAAATCCATTCAGTAGTTTTTACGTGAAAGAGCAACAAACATGTTCACATCCATACATTATTACAAACTTTCACGTTTATAATATTAGTAGGATATTCATATCAATATTTGCATTTAAAAGTATGGCATTATTTATTTTTAATTGCATTTTTAATATTTAACCTTTATGTCATGAAATGAGTATCATTGTGGTTTAAAGGTTATCTTACTAGCGTGGTCAAACCGATTCCTAGATGTTCGATAATATTTTTCATTTTTATATACAAAATAGAAAATTATTATTATTTCAATTAATCTTAAGTTAATAGTTTTCACTTCTATCGGCAGTCCCCATGACTGCCTGTTTTTTTTTTTATTACCTGTTTCCTGTAGCTATTTGCTGATTCATCATCATCGTCATTTCAGCTCATATATGTCCCACTGTTAGGCTCGAACCTCCTCCATAATGGGAGGGTAATTGACCTACTATACCACGCTGGTCATTCGTGTTGGTATAGGGTTTTGTTTCGAGTTTTCTTTCTATTGCGTTTGCTGATTATACAATTAATACGTATTTTTTTTTGTAAAAATCATAAAGTTTATTAGAATTTGCCCATAGGTGGCGATATTTACTTTTATTGCATTTTTTTTTTTTTAATTATTATTTTTTTAGCGTTGATTTTTGTAAAAGTACTTATTTACTTATATTTTGTCATTAAAGAATAAAATTATCGTCGAAATGTTATATCAAATAGTAATGTTGATATACTATTACGGGAGAATACTATGTGGTGACCAAGAATACTACTAAGTAAGTACAATAAGTATTAGTGGGAGTGGTAAAAGACGACTACACACTTTGCGCCAACCGGGGCAAATCCATTTGATGCCGTCTGGTCAATAATATATAGAGATAAAAGAATGTGGAGTTATACTAATCTCTAGGTATTAGTTGAGTATATCTACTAAATACTATACTAGCTTTATACGTTACAGTTTCAAAGTAAACCTATTATTTTAATAACTTCTTCTTCGTTTTCTTAATCCACATATGGTTCTTCATTATTCCAGACGAGCCTCAACTTTGGTAGATATTTAGGGCAGATATGTTAGGAAGCCTTGCAAAGCGCAAACAAATCTGAAACCTCCTGACTTTAATTTTAAGGTATTGGACCAACTAGACAGTACGTCAATACATTTTTAAATATGATTTTTGAAATTAACTACGCTTCTTGGCACTCATGTTATGCCGGTTAAAGACGTTTCTATTCCTCATATGTTTACAAAAATAAATTATAAATAGATATTTTAAAAAATAACTAAAATTATTAATCATTTTTTTCTGGAAATATTTTAATTAAAAACTTAGCTTAAAATGTACTTGTAAAACAATAATAAAAAAATACCAATAAGAGCTGACAAAACAAAAAATAAATAACTTGTTCAAGATGATGAATAAAATAATTACTTTGAACATTGATGAAAACTATTATCTTTTCAAGACCTTCGGCAATGTATCTACATATCGACGTTAGAGAGAGTAAACGTTGTAAACCACAAAATTATAATTGGACACTTGTAACATAATGATCTCTTATGTTTACGCGAGTAATAGCCATTTGAAATAAAACTAACTTTACGGATTCTATCGTGTAAGATAGAATCCGTAGAACTAATATAGTTTTATTTCAAATGGACATTTTTATATTTTTGATTAAAAAAATTATAATTTCGTATTTGTGTATCTAAAGTTGAAAATTATGAATCTCATTATTTCATCAAAGTTATTGTTTTTTTGGTAACTATCCAACTTTAGTTTCATTATCATTCTCCTACTCCTATCCCAATTACTTGGGGTCGATACAATTAGTAATCTTCTTTCATAGTAGGTACCTACCTACTTATTGTGAAAGTTATTGGCAATAGTTTTATGACCGGCCGCCTGCCAGACGTCCACCCTCCTTGGGAATGTAATTGTTGACCAAACGGCATCAGATGGAGTTGGCCCTGGTTCCACGAGCAAAGTAAGGGTTGGTAGTATTCGTAGCCGCTACCGCATAGCTTCCAAATTTAGTTCCATATTATTATTTTTTAATTTTTTCTCATTTTTATTTTGTGATTTACTATGTTTATGCTTTTTAGCGTTAATAAATACAAAAGTGTATGTCGATAAGTTTATTTATCTCATCATCATCATCTCAGCTCATATATATCCCACTGTTGGGCTCGAGCCTCCTCCGTAATGGGAGGGAAATTGACCTAGTAGGTCAATTTACCGCGCTGGTCATGCTGGAATAGGATTCTGTACCCTGTCTTGCTTAGATATTATAAGTATGCGTTTATATCCCTTAGTCGTCTCTTACGATCACCCACGGGTAAGACAGGGGGTGGTGAATTGTATTCTTACTCCGTCACCACACGGATAATTTATTTATTGCATCAAAGTAACATACAGTATTATAATTAATTAAAATAAGAAAAATAAAATTAACACTGTCACCAATGACGTTTCTAATATTAATTAAGAGATTAGTAATTAAGAGTCTATTAGATGTTATATAAATTAAAAGGAAAAGTAAAGAGGGAGGTAAATACATACATGAAATTACAAGTTATGCCGCAAATTTGGAAAGTTGAGATCTAAAAGTACTTACTATATAAGAGTTTCATTAAAAATATCTATGTTGTTATACTTACTTAATATTGTAACAGCTATAAGCACGTTTTATAAATATATTTTGTCCATATGAAGTTCTTGAATAAGGTATATTAAAAAGAGACAAACAACGAGAAGTTTGCCTTTTACAACGTAATCCTATTTGGCTTAATAGATACGAATAATCAGCTAAATTATTTATAATTTTATATAATAACATTAAATCTTTGTGAGTGCGACGAATTTCTAAGGAGGTTAATTTATTTGAACAAAAGTTAAAATCGCCATCTAAAATATTTTTGTATTTCATGTGCTTTTTGAATTTATTTTGTATTTTCTCAATATTTAAACTGTTAATTTTGTAAAGTATAAGAATAAGTATAATAATATAAGTTTATTAGCTATGACGTAAACTTAACAAACTAAAGTTGCCAATTGTGAGTTGTAATATAGGATTTAAAGCATTATCCATTTGTAGGTAATCGAAAAATAAACATTTCATTAACAAGAAAATAAGCAATTTCCGCACACAATCGTAGCATTTCAATTATAAACGACACGCCGCAATCCCACAATAAACACGCCACCCCATAATATCGATCAACCAACGCAACTAGACCCCTAACACACCCTCCGTTAAAAGCCATTGTTTGCAAACATCTAATCACCATAGTTCATATTAAAACGGCGATTAACTAATCACCTCTGTGGAATTGAAATATTATAGAAATGGAAGGGAGATAGTAATATAGGTTTATTACGTGTTAGATAGAGATAGATGTTGCGATTAAGGCGTTTATGGATTAAAGTTGACGGATGTCGGAAACAGTCGTGTTCGGATTCGACTCCCGGACCAAAATGGGACGGTAATGAGTCGTTTAGTTGACAGATGTCAGCGCAACTGACGGCGTCGAACCTTGCCACGTCGAATAGCCGAAAAGCTTGTTATGCAAAGAGATTGATAGATTATGTAGGTGGAGAAGAACGTAATAAAAGCGGTCCTTTCACTCAAGCATTTAAGATGAAGTGTAGGTATGTGTACTTTAGTGATATCTCGTGAGGAAATTAAAATTAAGCAATAAGATCTTAGTCTTTGTTACATGTTTTTTAGGGTTACCTACCTACCTTAGCTTAGGTACGTACGTTTTTTTATAAAACTTTGTCATTTTTGAAGTTTGAACCGTTAAAATTTGTATTTGCTTATTTAATATCAAATAAACAAAGACCTGTTTCAGCATTTTTGGAAATTTCACCCTTAAAGGTAAAAAATAGGAGATGCAAGTTTGTATGAAATTTCGTCAGTTTTGAAGTTAGATCCCTGACAATTAGTTTTTAGATAATTAATATTAAATAAATAAACAGGAATTTCAGTTTTTTTGGCAATTTCTCTTCTAGGGGTGAAAATAAGGGATTGCAAGTTTGTATGAAACTTCGTCAGTTTTGAAGTTAGATCCCTGAAAATTTGTTATATGCTATATAATGTTAATCAAAAGTTTACCTGTCTCAGCATTTTTGGAAATTCTCCCCTAAGGGAGTGGATAGAGGTTGCAAATTTTTTTATAAAACTTCGTCAGTTTTAAAGTTAGATCCCTGATTTTTTTTTATTAGTTATATAATGTTAAATAAAAAATACCTGTCTCAGCATTTTTGGAAATTTTCCCTTAAGGGAGTGTAATAGGGGTTGCAAGTTTTTTTTATGAAACTTTGTCATTTTTGAAGTAAATTTCAAGAGATGCAAATTTGTATGCAACTTCGTCTGTTTTAAATTTAGATCCCTTAAAAAATGTTATTAGGCAATTAATATTAAATAAAAATAAAACACGTGTTTCAGCATTTTTGGAAATTCTGCCATAAGGATGTAAAAATAAGGGTTGCAACTTTTTTATGAAACTTTGTGAGTTTTGACTTTAGAATCGCGAAAATTTGTATTTGCTTATTTAATATTAAATAAATAAAGAAGTGTTTCAGCAATTTTAAAAATTTATTCTCTAAGGGTGTAAAGCAGAAGTGGTTCCAGTGGCAGGGCACGCGCTACCCTTCTGTTGCCCCGGATGGAAGGAATGCCGTGTGTAGAGACCATATACATATTACCAAAAAAATAATAACCTACAGGAGTGCTTGCAGATTGTGCATTTTTGAATATTTTGGAATGGTTAGGGCATAATTTCACAAGAATTACTTTATTTATCAGTATAAAAGTACAATCATTTATGTGGTTAAATACAATATTCATTTATTGTGCCATCCTACACTAACATGACAAATTAAATTACATAAAAAAATTAACACTTCAGAACTATTACAATTATTTTATATTAAAAAGTTTATCTCTAAGAAAAATCAACCTTCATTTATAATTTCAACGACTCTTTCACCATTATTATTACCAGCATCATCATCGCCAATCTCTAAAACTGATACAATATGTTTATGGTAGCTGAAGTAAGAAACGAACAATTTTGATTCGAATCTATTTAAATGTCTAATAAAGATCGCATCAATAGTAGTTTTGTATTTCGATGTGCTAAGATTGCGATCATTTAACACATCGCTAAACTAAATTTATTATTGAAAAATTCAATTAAGAGACACACACGCACACTCGCGCAAACGCCCTGCGCCGCTTGAACGAAACAGCAGCAGCAGGCATACATTTTCGTGGCGCGGTAGAAAGAGCGAAGAATATGTTCGTCTTACGTCATGCGAATTTTTGATCAGGTCACGAGTCCTGACGCGAGTTTAATATTTTTTACCCATCCCAAAAAAAGGGCACATCGCCGCTAAATTATTATTAAAGCATTTAATTTATGATAATTATTATTGTGACAATTTACAATTTTAGAAATCTAACAAAACTATTCAGCTACCTTTGCTAGCGTTGTTGATTTTTCTGCAGCAGCTAGCTTTGTTAGTTTTGTATGTATTTGCAAATTTAATAATGAATAAAGAGTTGCGTGTGTTAGCGTTTTTGGCAATTTTTTACCTAAAGGTGTAAAATAGGGGTTGCAAGATTTTTATTAAATTTTGTCAGTTTTGAAGTTATATTCATGAAAATTTGTATTGGGCTCTTTGGTATTAAAGACAAAATACGTGCTTCACTATATTTGCAATATCAACAAGGATGTGGGTTTTGACATTTGTAAGATACTTATTTTTGTTTGTAAAATATTGTTGAATAAAAATAAAGAAAGGCATGTCTCAGTATTTTAAATCTACCCCTACAGGAACAAAACTAGACGTTATATTTGGTATGAAAATCGTCACTCAAGTGTAAATAAATTCATAAGGAGCATTGACGTCAAGCAAGCGGCCGATCATAAAACTATTGCCAATATTTTGTTCAATTTATACGACGGAAAAGGAATATATATATTACACCGACCTGATATTTTTTACCACTAAACAACTAGCTCTATTTTAATATACACATATCCACGCGGGCGAAGCCGTGGGAAACAGCTAGTATTTTTATAAAGTCCTCCACAATACAAGAATTATTTTCTTCTTGTAGAATGTTTGAACGGTTAATTGTCTCGAGAATATATTTTTATCAAATTTTAAACCGTAATTCTAACCTATATTGGGTACTGCAAAGTTTCCTCAAAATCCGTTTCGAACTTTTGTATTAGTAGGATTAGTGTAGTAGGCCACCGAAGACAAAGATCGGGTAGGGTAGCCCGCTCGCATGGCGAAGAGAGGTGTTTGCAGGGTGGGTCTATGGGGTCGGGCACCGCCTCCTCCATCACCTCGGACCGATTTGGCGGGGCGAGACGCATCCATAGTCCAACCCAAAAAAAAAGTATTCGTGTTTGTATCTACTAGCCGCGTAAACATCAGAAACCATCACATATGCTTTTGTTGTTAACTTAATGGTGACATAGGTCTTCTATTAAAAAATATATTCCTCTATATACTTAATCCAACCCTCTAGAAGTCAACTATAGACGTTGGTTGCATTTTGTACCCTAAAATCACACTTATAAGCATCGTTTCTCTTTACACATATAGACTTGTGCCTAATCTTGTTATCTACAAAGCGACGTGTCAAGAGGCTGTGCCGTATGTGATGCGATCAACACAACTGATAAGCTCACAAGAGAGTAATTATGATATTAACGTTGATTAGACCGTTAAGAGATTCGACGAGATTAGATTTTATAGGATGATAGGTATAGAGATGTGAGTTTTGTAGATTAGAGATATTCTCGATAACATTTGTGTAGAAGTGATGACTGGTTTTTGTGGATTATTTTTTTTTTGGGATCCCCACGCAAAGTGTGTCAAAGGAACCCTTCTTACATATTAATCCACCACTCTGGTAATCATGGAATTGTAGTTCTTCTTTTTTTCACTTTTACCTCAATAAAGTGCTGCCACTCGCTTGCCTGGTTATGGTACCTATATCTAGTATTCCGTATGGTGACGGAGTAAGAATACAAATCACCACCCCGTATCTTACCCGTGGGTGATCGTACGAGACGATTAAGGGATATAAAACGCATATGCGACAGAAGGAAAACTCAAAACAAAACCCTATACCAACACGTCTGACCAGCGTGGTATATTAGGTCAATTTCCCTTCGTTTATGGAGGAGGCTCGAGCCCAACAGTAAGACACTTGTGAGCTAAGATGATGATGATGATGGTGGGTTTCTTGACAATGATAAAATTCACCGCCGCCCATGGACTCATGCAATACCAGGGGCACAGCCAGGCCTACCAATCAAAAGCCAACCAAGTTAGGCTTCTGGCTCTCTCGGTCATTGAACGAAATGCAACGCTACTGCTTACACCTACATCGATTTTACGCGAAAGTGTGATGCTACGGACGTACCGACCGCCGCCTGTAGACAGCCGTATGTATGGTCCTACCATTACTAAAAAAAATCCCAACATTTCTACCTAACTATTATTAGTTTAAGATCTTCTTAAAGTAAGAATATCTGTCACAGTCACAAAACAGTTACACTGTTTTAAGAGGTAAATTAGGCAATTCTTATTTAAAAAAAAAATCCGCCAAGTGCGAGTTGTACTCGCGCGCGAAGGGTTCTGAACCGAATATATAAAAAAATATGTGATGTAACTAAAAATTTAAGGTTTTCGGAATTTTTCTTTTATATGTGCTATAAATCATTGCTTCATGCCAAATTTCAAGATTCTAGGTAGACTGAAAGTATCCTTTAGGTTTTGATTCTCTTGCGAGTAGCTGCGTGTTTGAAAATATGCGGCTTAAATTGCTGTTTCTTTTTATTGTGTTGACATAGAAGGTTGATTTTGTTATAGCTGAAAGGTACTATAGACCTGAGTATTTGATATGAATTTCAAAATAATACCTTTACGCGTTCACGAGAAAAGGGGTAGTAAGTTTAAAATTATTAAAAATATTTTTATTGTATGATGTAATAAAAAATTACGGTTTTCGCAATTTTTCCTTTATCTGCGTTATTACACGTTACTTTCTACCAAATTTCAAGATTCTGAGTTCACGGAAAGTACCCTGTAGGTTTTGATTCCTTTGTGAGTGGAATTTTGAAAACGGCTGTATCTTTTGATTGCATAGTTTAGAAGTTTGATTTTTTCACAGCTTTAAGGGACAATAGATATGAGTATTTTATATAAATTTCAGCTTGATCCTCCACGCTTTCCTGAGAAAAAGGTTCTTGACAGACAGACAGACGGACGGACAACAAAGTGATCCTATACGGGTTCCGTTCTTTCCTTTTGAAGTACGGAACCCTAAAAAGGATGTCAGATCCGTTGTTTTTCTGAACTCTAATACTTTTTTCAATATTCTACTTCCCGAAAATGTGATTGAGGAGAGTGATTATTGCTCTAGTAGTTAACTCGTGATTGGGTGCCGCCTGTGGGATCTGGTTCAGCCATAACATGTTATCATGTTTTTAATAACTCACTTTCTTATGTCTGTCCGGGTGGAAATTATTTTATACATTTCACTCCGTTATAAAAATATGGTACATTATAGTTTTTTTTATCACTTAGTTTTGTGTTACATTCTGAAAAATATATATATATATATATCGGACCTATCCGTAGAATAAAGTTACATCTGCATAATCATTACTTTCATCATCTCAGCTCATATATGTCCCACTGTTGGGTTCGAGTCTCCTCCGTAATGGGAGGGAAAATTGACCTGCTATACCACGCTGGTCAGACGAGTTTCGTTTCGAGTTTTCCATCTCTTGCATAGATGTTATATGTATTTCATATCACTTAGTCGTATCTTACGATCACCCACGGGTAAGATAGAGGGTGGTGAACAGTATTCTTACTCCGTCACTACACGAAAATCATTACTTTAGAAAAGAGCTATTTAAAACTTGTCAAACACAAAAGCGGCAATATAATTTATAAAAATTGTTTTTTAATAGGATTGTTTCTTTGCCTAATATTAGTTCTACTTATATATAGATCAGTTTAGCTTTATAACTACAACAAAAAACTATCTGGTATGATAATCATATGTAACTTTGTTCTTCGTATACCTAGGTCGATTTATATCCTGCCACCGAAGTCAAAGATCGGGTACCGGTGGCCCGCTCGCACGGCGAAGAGAGGAGTTTGCAGGGTGGGTCCATAGGGTTGCGTGTCGCCTCTTCTGTCGCCCCGGACGTTTTGTCGGGGCGCGACCACATCCATGGTCACCTTGCGGAAAAAAAAAAAAGTAAAGGTCGATTTATATCCTGGTTCGAGTGGTATTACACTGAAACTAAATGTGTAGTTAAAAATGCTTGTGGCCGAGTTTCGATACAGTTATAAATTATTAAATTAATTTCAAACAAAATGTAAAACTGACCATATGTGACGGAACACAAATATATTTCAACCTTATCTTGTCCGTGGATGTATTAAAAGACGAGTAAGGGATATTATATGGCTGAGAAGAAAGAAAAAGAACACTTGATATATAAGCCAATATCGATCCGTCAGATCAGCGTAGTATAGAAGGTCAATTAGCTTCCTATTGTGTAGGAGTGACTTAAGGGCTTATACATTATTAATTATTTGAGTTTGAACGCTAATAATTAAAATGACATTGCACTGGAGGAAGAGCTGCTGTGCGGTAACGGCTACGAATACTATTAAGTCTACAAACCTTTACTTTGTTCGTGGGTGTCGTAAAAGACAACTAAGAGCTTTACGTTATAAAGCTGCCTGAGCCAACTTCACCTGATGCTAATTACATTCGCAAGAAGGCTTCATGTCAGACAGGCGGCCGGTCATAAAACTATTGTCAATAACTTTTGTAATATGTACGAGTAAATATTACGTCGACCGTAATTGGGATAAGAGCAGGATACATAGCCTCACGCCTGTTTCCCAGAGGGGTAGGCAAAGACTACGGATTGCCACAAACCACGATCCTGACATACCTGCATCGCTTCATTCACGCTCATCAGTTTTCATGCATGCTCTACGATTACGCGTACTTTTAATCTGACTTTTCACTAACACATCTTCAATTTGATCCAGAAAAGTACGACGTGGTCTTCCTCTTGTAATCGTTCCACTCACACTCGCTTTGTATACTTGTTTAGTCAACCTAGTCAACCAAGCAGGAGAATTAATAAAATGTACTACAGGAAGAATGAATGAATTTTAAATAAACGTAAGTTAACGTTGATATTTTAATCAACCCCAATATAGCATTGGTGGCGGTTATGAACAACTTATTCATGACGACCATCAACTAAATCTCAGCAATATTTAAACAATGAACTCACTCGAAGCAACAAACAATAAACAATAGCTCAGTGGTTGTGAGCATACAATATGCTCTTATTGTTGGCAAAACATATTCGGTTCGTTTCCACTTCACTCACCACCTGGATGCTTGTGATTTGTGGGAATTATATTTAGAATTAGAATGTAATAATGATTTTAAAGTTTGATAAAACCATTTTGTTACTTTTTGATGTAAATACTAAAGTTTTTCGACGTCTACTATTGAAAATAGCCTTCTGGGTTAGATAATGATCGAACGGCGCTAGGACTGGTCCATTATAAGCAGAGAGCCTGTACGTGTGATGTCGAGGTATTGGAAAAGGTATCCCACGGGGCTGGCCACCTAATTCAAATTTACATTTATATTACATACCTATAGCCTGTCAAAAAATAAGTTAAGAAAATATTATAATTGCTTCTTATGGAAGATAGGTTGGGAACCCAATTGATAGATACTATAAAGTTAGAATTTTAAAACGTAATTTCTTGTTTATTTTCTTCAATAAAAATTATTTATGACTTATTAAATTCTCATAGTCCAATTATTTACATTATATAAGAGGAAGTTTGAAAGTTGCGCCAGTGGCGGAAAAGTTAAGGAGTGAAAGGTTGACATGGTATGGACACGTGATGAGACAGAATGAAAGCAATGTTGTGAGGAAAGTTTTAAGTATGATTGTTCAAGGCTTAACGGGTAAGGGAATATCGAAGAAAAGATGGATGGACTGCGTGAAACATGACATGGATAGACAAGGAGTGACCACAGAGATGACGTCTTATAGGGTTGTATGGAAGGAGAAGAAATATTGCGTCGACCACAAATAAATTGGGATAAGAGCAAGTTGATGAATGAGTCCAATTATTTATATTAACGTAACAACTTATGATTGATTGAAACTCAACACTGAACTTGGCTAATTTGTACCAACGCATTAAATATTTAGAAGAATAGAACCTTATAATATAAAAATTCATTTACATAAAGACGATAAGTGGTAAATATATTGGCAAATAGATAAATAATTTGGAAAATCCAAAAGTGCACACCTCATAATGTTTATATTATTTATCATTTACTATTAGTCAATGCCATAAATGAATATGAAAGGAAAATAAATTAAATTTCGTGCTATTCTCGACGTCACAGAAATATATTAATAATATTTCTGTGCTCGACTAGTGCTAAACATAAGCTGTATAAGCTGTATGGGATTTGTTTTCTTTGCCTGTCCGAATGAACAAACAAAAAAATGTAAACGAACCCAATTTTCATAAGGTATTTTTTACAGTCGTTAGAGTGCCTTATCCTTACGGAAACATCCGGACGTTTTCAAAATTTTTTTTAATCAACTTTTGTCTTACTTTAAACAAAATAATTGCTTTTAAAAATATCAAATGCGTTTAAACGAATGTTTTTCTTGACATATATATGATAATATTACCATATAAATGCAATGTGAGAAAAATACAGTCATTTTTAGTTTTGAAAAGTCCTTGATTTTTAACCAACTTCAAAAAAGGTTGAGGTTCTCAATTCGTCTGTATTTTTTTTTATGTTTGTTACCTCATAACTTTCGACTGGACAAAGCGATTTTAATGATTCTTTTTTTATTTGAAAGCTGGTGCTGCCCGTGTAGTTCCATATCAATTTGGTCCAGTTCTGACAATGGCATCCATGAGAAAATCATATAAGTCTAAAATTAGCATTAAGTATGAGTGCGACAAATGAACGAGTGGCTCAAGCCCCGTTACTAATAGAACAACCTATGTGTGTCTGTAACACTAAAAAGTAAAAAATAAAAAAAAAACTACGTTTCAAACCCATCAATAGATAGCACATATAAATGATAGTATTTTAAGTTATTTTGTACTTTCAGTTTTTGAAGTCGGTTTTTTTTGACGTAATTTTTTTTTAATTATATATCGAGAGTAGAGAATCACCTTAGTGTCAGAGGCGTGCAATAGTATGTGAAAACGGAAATGAGAATTTATTCCTTACGCTTCCAAGCCTCCTTAACCAATCGTCTTAACATTATAGCATGTCAATTATTATCAAAGATAATAAGAAAGGCTATGGGACACCATATTGTTTCGGGAAAACAAGTACCATTTTGGAAAGATATAAAAAATGTTTGACAACGTTTTATTTTAATTCGGCCGAAATTGCGGACTTAATGGAAAATAAAACTATTTAACTATGCCCAACATTATTATATTTTGCAGCCAATGAATGCTGAAATATATTTTTAATGTCGTGACCATATGGCCACTGGAAAATTCGAAGCGCTTAGACAGTAAATAGAAAATAAAACCACATAAGAAACTAGAAAACTTTCCGTATTAGTAGCAATAGTAGTGACGGAATAACAATACAATTCACCCCCCCCCCCCCCATTTTTCCGTAGATGTAGTAAAAGACGACTAAGGGATTATAATATGCATATAAAATCTATACAACAGAAGGAAAACTTCAAATAAAACCCTAAATCAGTTTATCTGACCAGCGTGGTCATAAATATATAGTCAACTTCACTCCTATTTTTTTTTAAAAAACTAGACTTCTTGTACTAAGGAAATAATCTTTGAATTGCAAAGTCACCCACTTTGCAAATATGCAATTAACGTAGACAAATTACACTCACAACACTTTGTGGATCGCACAAAGTAAGTATTGTCCTGTGTAGAAATCGAATCCATCACACTGACACGGAAGGTCGGTATCTTAACCACTAAGCCATCTGTGCATTATAGATGAAACTCAAGCCTAGCCTAGAGACATATATGAGCTGAGACTCGGGCAAACTTCTTGGGCGTTTGAAGAAATTTTACACAAGTAATATGAAAAATCATGAAATCAGACAGATTTTAACCCCAACCGAAGAACGTCATCAACAAATGAGGCGCTGTAGGGTGTCACCACTTGGCACAATGGCTCATAGGGGCGGAGGATGGCGGTAGATCGCAGCAATTAGAAGTACAATACAGCGCACGCAGTTAACCCTGCGAATATGTTGTGGGTGTATGGCCCGGGGTGACTAATGATGGTAGCGGTGGGGCTACTGGAGCTCCAATATCAAGTGTTTGCCATTCAAATTAAATGTTTTGTGGTCATACTTGTGGACGAATTCAATTAATTATTATATATTAAAAAAAAAATACATAAAATTGATAAAATTAAAGCGCTCTGAGCATCGAGGATTATTAGTACGTATTATCTCGATGGCTCTGAGGATGAATTGTTTCATAAATTTTTAAGTTTTTCACACGTAGGCCTCTCGTAATTATGACAAGTATTTGAAATGTCGTCAAATTAGAAACCAAATACATACGTGTGTATTTCATTTATTTTATAAAAATAATAGTTTATTTTATTAAATAAAGTTTATAAAGTTATAAATAAAAATACATCATCATCATCATTGTCCTGCTCTTCTCCCAATTACTTGGGATCGAAGCAATGCGTAGGTACCCCTCTTCCTACATATTGCAAAGGTTATTGGAAATAGCTTTATGACCGACCGCCTGCCTGACATCAACTCTCCTTGGGAATGCTAGTGCTGACCAAACGGCATCAGATATTGTTGGCCCAACTCGATATAAGACTATTAGTCTTCTTTTACGACATCCTCGAGCATAGTAGTGATTGGTAGTTATATTTATAAATAAAAATACAAACGCGATAAAAGCCGTTCTTTTTAACTTCCATTTTTTTTAAATAATACCCGGGAGCCCGGGACTAATGAAACAATGTTAGCATTGCGAGGGACTTTATTAAGATTCAATTTAAAGGACATAAATTACACCCAAACTTAGATCAACAATTTTTGGATCGCAAAAAGTATTAAGTAAGCATCTAAGTAGGCATACTATTAGGCATCGAGCACATGGCACTTGGCACGTTAGGTCGATATTTTAACCACTACGCCATCACTGCACTCAAATATTTTCTAGAATTCATTATTCATTAGATGTAATTAGTAGAAAATCTTAAATATTTTTTTACATTAAATTTTTAGGTAATCAAAACGTATATTATCAATACAGTTCTTAATTGTCATATCCAAGTACAGTTCCTAATTATATTGATAAAAACACTATTATAATTTATCTCATTCTCTGATACTCTTTTTTCATTGAATCCTTCAGCGTATATTCGTCTACTGCTAGAGGTAAGCCTCCCCTACAAGACGATAGCTCCTTCGCAACATCCACGCTTGGAATACAAATTGGTGATCACTGTATCTAAGTGATACAGCCCACTCTCCTGATCTTCAGCCGATTTTTACGTCTCCCACCGACAAGTCAGGGGTGGCGACAATTGTATCCTTGTATTCTTATTTCTTGTGATATCATTATACCCCCCTATGTATTTATATGAATGCAATTCACCGCCTCCTACCTTACCTGTGGCTATCATAAAAGAGGACCAAGGGATATTATATACTTACATATAACATTTACTCAAGAGAAAACTCTAAATAAAACCCTATGGCAACTCGCCTGGTGGGTGGGACGATCGAACTATTGTAGGTCAATTTCCCTCCCATATGGAGGAGGCTCTAGCCCAGTACAGGAATATATCTGAGATATAATCATTTTCACATAAATTTATATTAATAGTCAATTTGCCCATTACTTTAAATATAAAAAAATATCATTAAACACAAAAAGTCCTTTATACGATGACGTCAAATGCATATATAAAGAAACACTATAAAACTCACAGCGCCATGGAGATTCTATCAAAGCAAGTTCCCAATAGTAGATTGGAAAGCCCTCATTCATAAAAATAATGTTAGTCGACCTCCTAAAGGCGGGTTTAAAGCGGCGTCACACACAACCCGCGAGGAACCCCGCTGTGACGTTTTCCAATTTACTTAAAACAAGTGCCTACAATGCTCTACTCCCACATCAAAAATCACTCAGCGCTTAAGCGATTGAAGATGCTGTACAAAATGTCGCAACTGTTTATTATATTATGGAGAATTTAGTTTTTGCCGTGATTTTCGTGACATCAAAATATTGAAAATAAGGAGTACGGACGAGGACTATCATAAACGAAGTTTATTATTCTTCAGGCCTAAATTTAATTTCAATAAAACCTTTAAATACGTATTTATTTATTTTTTTCATCTTCCACAATGGAAATAATAAATTTTAATTGTAATTATTTAAATGTTTCATTTGTTTTTTTTTTTTTATGTGAGTTAGTTATTAGGCGCAGATGGCTATGACAACTTTACCCGGACTGGTGGGTGAACGCTGAGGGCTCGGAAGCTGATTTCATTTAGTAATTTAGTGCAAGTACTTATATATCAAATCGCAAAACCATAGCTAAATGACTATATGTATAATATATTATTTCTCAATAGTTTTTTGTCAGTATAAAAAAGCTTGCACGATAGGTACTGCATTAATAGTTTTAAGATTGTTACAAAATATATACGAGTAAAAACTAGCTACTCCCCGCGGCTTCGCCAGCGTAAAAGGTTACTTTCCTAAAGTTTTCCCTGCCATATTTTTATTTTACTCCTTAAGGCTACATTTTTTACAAAATTTTAATGTCATATTTATTTACATCTAATCAATAGTCTAAAAATAAGTTTCAAGCTTCTGGCTTTAAACATAACTATACTATCTTACAACTATTCATCCCCCTTTACAACCTTTTTTGCATTAAAAAGTAGCCTATGTCATCATCAGGCTCTAGACTATCTGTGTACCAAATTTCATTTAAATCGGTTCAGTAGTTTTGGCGTGAAAGAGCGACAGACAGACAGACAGAGTCACTTTCGTATTTATATCTAATATTAGTAAGGATAGAATAGATCGTCTTTTTCAATAACAAAAATGGCGACGAAATAGGTACATAGGCTCGAGATAGATGAAAACATTTGTTTATTTTATAGAAACAGGCATGGCTTTCTCACGGTATTTATTTATTTGGAAAATAAACAGTTGTACAATAAGTTGTCTATGTTAATAATAATGATATAGATAAAAAAAATAATGGAAGTACAACCACCGACGTTTTTACCTTTCGTAAAAGTAAACGATAATTATTGAATAATAATATAAGTAACTTGCAAAGAAACATTTATTGGTCTCACCATTTTTAGAGCATAAAAGCAACACTAAGGAACAGGTCCTTGCATCATGAAATAATCACAAACATAAAAATTAATGGACACACATTACACTTAGTCTCAGAACAGTCAAGGACCCGACCGAGGTACAATACAGCGGATTCAGTACTGAAGAAGATCCACGCCATTCTTGATAGTAGAAAAATAATTTGGGGATTATACGAAATATTGGTCACGTACTGAAGGAAGGTGGAGTCAAGAGTCTCCGCAACCGGCGAGCGTGTATGAAGAGAATTATGAATGTTGAGGAAGCGAGTGAAGTATGCAACGATAGAGTTCTCTGGTACTCTGTTCTCTATGCCTACCCTGCAAAGGATATGGCGTGATGATATGTACGTATGTATGTACAAAATATTGCAATAACTTGGCAAAAGAATTCGGTACTTTTCAAATAGGACATTCTGTGCAGTCATCAAAGTAACGCTGCTTAGCATCAAAAGCGCTGAACAATAAGTAGTTGAACAATAGATGTAGCGCTTGATGCAGCGACACCACAGACTGTAGTTCCACCCACTACTTATACAATGAATACTATACAGGTTGTGACTGTGTAGTTCTGGTGTTTGAAGTGGTGTAACTGTTCTATCATATCTGTAGAGGCCTTGATGGATTGGTAGATATTGTTCGTTTCTAAACGACATTCTACTTTCCCTCTAATGTTTATTGTTTCCATAATGCATGGTGATTTAGTCTAATTATCGAATTAACATTTTTAAGTTGAAAGCAAGACTAAAAAGTCCTTTATTTTTTTTATTAAAACATTTATTACTTACGTATTTGTGAATATAGAGCGTTCATTTATGGATATTATCAAATAAAAACTTCATTTTAATTTTTTGTTTTTTTTTTTTTAATTTGTGTATTGTTACGATTTTGCTTTCTATCGTCGACATATATTCGACGACTATTTTGTATATGTATATCGAAGAAGAATTACTGAATCTTCATGAAAATATGTAACTAAATTTTTCTGAAATATAAAATTTAAGCTCCTCCGTGTGGTGACGGAGTAAGAATACGATTCACCATCCCCTATATCGTACCCGTAGGTGATCGTAAGAGACGACTAAGGGATACAAAACGCATATAATAAAATCTATGCCAGAGAAGGAAAACTCAAAACAAAACTCTATGCCAACACATCTGACCAGCGTGGTATAGTAGGTCCATTGCCCTCTCATTATGCAGGAGGCTCGAGCCCTACAGTGCGACATATATGAGCTGAAATAATGAATGATGATGAATGAAAAATTCAAGCTCACTGAAAAGGAATATTGAGATTTTTAGGCCTTCGGAATATAGATTTTTCCTAAGTGTGTATTTTATGCTTGATATTTTCATCTCAATTCAATGTTAAGACCGGCCAAGACCGATATTAACATTTTGTATATAACTCTATATAAGAAACAAAATAACTTTAATGTAAAGAGACAAGATATCGTTCTTTTTTCTTCTTGTGGAATTGTTATGGCCCCAATGGGGTGAGAATAAGGTATGGGGGCCTCAAATTACGGTGCTACATTTCTCCACCTCAAGAACAAACAGCCTCGTGGCGAATTGACTTCATTTTCTTTAAGGATACCTGTGAAAGTTAAGGAGCAGTGGGGGTTATTCCCATTATATTATTTATTCCGTGTGATGACGAAGTAAGAATACTATTCACCACCCCTATCTTACCTGTGGCTGATCGTAAGAGACGACTAAGGGATATAAAACGCATATAACATCTATGTAAGAGAAGGTAAACTCGAAACAAACCCCTATACCAACACGTCTGACCAGCGTGGTATAGTAGGTTAATTTCCTTCCCATTATGGCGGAGGCTCGAGCCCAACAGTGGGCCTTATGAGAGATGATGATGATGGGGTTTATTTCAAATATATTTTGATCTATAATACAAATATAAAAACTATATAAATATATACTAAATTACTAACCATAACTAATTTATTGTTCACAGATAAGAAATATCTTAAAAGGAAAGCAAAATGCAGCCGTTTCAATGTTCCACCCGGCCTGATGGCCCGCGAGAGTCATCGCCAGAACGCGCCAAATCTCCAGACACTCCTACAGCACCAGTTCTAAACTTTTCCATCGCACGCCTCATGGAACCTGACAGAAAGAAATCTGTATCCCCCGAACCTCCCCCTCCACCAGCTTTTCTATCCTACGGGGCACAACTTCTAGATTCAGCGTTTAAGCAATACATACCAGCTTCTAGAAGGCAGCTGGTCTCTCATTATCCTCTGCTGTACTACGGCCCTGATCTTGTATCATTAACCTATGCCCATCAGCTTCATTTACCAAGGCCACCACAACCAAGCTCACCTGTCCAAAGACCACCAAGTCCAAGACCTCCCGCTGCAGACCACGCCGTATCCTCCACAACAGGACCTTCGCCAGCAAAGAACAAAAGTTTCGCCTGCGGTGATTGTGGCAAAGTATTTAATGCACATTATAATCTGACAAGGCATATGCCTGTTCACACAGGTGCCAGACCTTTTGTCTGCAAGATTTGTGGTAAAGGCTTCAGGCAAGCGTCTACTTTATGCAGGCATAAGATTATCCATACTTCCGAGAAACCTCACAAGTGCTTGACTTGTGGTAAAGCTTTTAATCGTTCCTCAACACTGAACACGCACGCGAGGATCCATGCTGGTTATAAACCTTTTGTATGCGAGTTTTGTGGGAAGGGTTTTCACCAGAAAGGTAACTATAAGAACCATCGTTTGACCCACAGCGGTGAAAAGGCTTACAAGTGTAATATATGTAATAAGGCTTTCCATCAGGTTTATAACTTGACATTCCACATGCATACACATAATGAAAGGAAACCGTTTACCTGTAGCATTTGCGCCAAAGGTTTTTGTAGAAATTTTGACCTCAAAAAGCACACAAGAAAACTGCATTTAGGCGTCGGTAGTTCTAACAACGGTGATTCCTCATTAGATACTCAAGATGAATCAACACAAGAGGCGTCCACTAGTCCCTCTGAGGATGCGAACAGAATTGCCTTCAGACCTTTCCTGGGCTCTTCATACCCCAGGATTTTGGATCCGTCCCGAATGACTGCACCGAATACATTTTTCTCTAAGTTATTGTGACCCGGGGCAAATTATTTCAATAACTATGGAGATAATAAAGAGTGAATTGTTGAAGGATTTGATCTTGATCTAACTTTGTAAATAGTATATATTCTAAGCGACGTATTGGTATTATATGTAAATGGTTCTAGAAGTCGCTTTTATGTCCATCCTGTTAAGATATTTAATATCTATTGAATAAAACCTTATGTAAATACGAACTAGTTAATGTAATTACTTAGATATAACTTTAATAAGTTAATCACGTATAATAAATAAAAAAAGTGTAAAAATATTTTTCAGACAGACAAAATCATTAAACAATATGAAGGCTATGGTTTAAATTAAGAATATTTTTAAGAAAGTTCGTATCTATAGATATATAATAAGATAGATTAAACAATTAAACCTTTAATAAAAATAAATAACTTAAAAGAATCATGAATAACTGTAAGAATACGTGTGGAAACTAAATTAATGAGATTTAGCATTTCAAATTAAAAAAAAACTTATTTGTTAGCGAAAAACGTACCACAAATGCAATATCTTCCAATCAGATATTGATCATTTGATTCTATCATCGCTTAATACAATTCTAGCTAAATTGTTAAAATATTAAATCGGAACAATGTTAAAACATTTTCTTATTTGTTATGAGAAATGTCTTTCGTAAACATTGCGAAAGAATGCAAATTACAATTTGGTTGTTATGCCCCGTGTGGCGACGGGAATAGAATACAAAGGTCGTCACCCCTTACTTGCCCGTGGGAGTCGTAAAAATCGGCTAAGGGTCTCACCGGGAGATTGGGCAGCGGCTATCTCCCGGGAAACTTAATAACATCTACCGCGATCGCCAATCCGCTCGCCAAGCGTGGCGATTATGGCATTATTACCCCCCCAAAATAAATATGGATGCACAAAAAGTCACGGCCCCCAGTCACGGCAGTTCCGCTGTTCCACGGGCTCACTTTGGTAGCGGGCCTGTTGGTGGCGGGGCAGGGGGTGCTAGGAATCTCCGGCCGCGATCCGGCTACCAAAAAAATCGACCCTTGGCCCTGGTAACACACAACGTTCGGACGCTTAGGACCGACGAGAGGGTCATCGAACTGGAAGAGGAATTGAGCAAAATCCGATGGGACATTGTAGGATTATCAGAAGTGCGAAGAGAGGGGGAGGGCACGATAATCCTCCGGTCTGTAAATTTGCTCTTCTACCGGGAGGGAGATCACCCATCCCAAGGCGGTGTAGGGTTTATCGTTCGTAAGTCTCTCGTAGAGAACGTGGAGAGGATCGAAAGTGTGTCAACAAGGGTAGGGTACCTTATACTCAGAATTACCAAACGGTATTCGTTGAAGGTCATACAGGTTTACGCACCGACTTCGACATACTCCGACGACGTAGTGGAGGCCTTATACGAGGATATCTCGAAAGCCATCCACACGTCCAAAACCCACTTCACGGTAGTTATGGGAGACTTCAACGCAAAACTAGGCAAAAGGACAGACGATGAGTTGAGAGTGGGGCAATATGGATTTGGACAGAGAAACCAAAGGGGCCAAAAACTGGCCGACTTTTTGGAGAAGGAAGGCCTCTTCATGATGAATTCCTTCTTCAAGAAACGGCCACAAAGGAAGTGGACCTGGATTAGCCCTGATGGATCCACTAAAAATGAGATAGACTTCATCTTGACGGACAAACGACAAATATTCAATGATGTCTCTGTGATCAGCAGGATTAAAACTGGGAGTGATCACCGGATGGTTCGAGGCACATTGAATCTTCGTACGAAAGTCGAGCGGTCCCGCTTGATGAAGTCTACACTCCGACCTA
Organism: Lymantria monacha; assembly: GCA_905163515.2. Classification (NCBI taxonomy): domain Eukaryota; kingdom Metazoa; phylum Arthropoda; class Insecta; order Lepidoptera; family Erebidae; genus Lymantria; species Lymantria monacha. The sequence goes on along the minus strand of LR991107.1, from coordinate 1,513,253 downwards.
CACCTGTCCAATACCAAAACCCCGATAGCTTTCAACTCGAATTACATAATCGCTTCCAATGCCTGGAAGAGTGCGAATCTTCGAACGATATGAACAACAGGTTCGTGGAAACTGTCCACGCGGTCGGGTCAAAATTCTTTAAGGCCCGTCGCGCTACTAGAACAAAAAAGCTTTCTGACCAGACTCTTCAACTCATGGAGAGGAGAAAGGAAATGACGGTACAGTCTTCAGCCGATTGGTCCGAACTCAGGCAGCTTAATAGACAAATCTCTAAATCTATGCGACGCGATATTCGCCGATTCAATACACTGTGTATTGAAGAGGCGATAGAGCGAAATCGAGGCTCCAAAGTGTTCGCACGAGATTTGTCTATCGGGCAGAGCCAAATGACTAAGCTGAAGACCGATAACGGTACTGTCATTTCATCCCAGAGTGAGATCTTGGGAGAGGTCGAAAGGTTCTATGGGCAGTTGTACAAATCATCCCTGAATCCTGTTGTCAGCTTGGTCCAAGACCCCAGATCCAAGCTAACTCGGCACTATACCGAAGAAATCCCGGACGTCAGCTTGTACGAGATCAGAATGGCTCTAAAACAATTAAAGAACGGAAAGGCACCGGGAGATGACGGAATTACCACAGAGCTCCTGAGGGCAGGCGGCAAGCCAGTTTTAAAAGCCCTACAGATGCTATTTAATTCTGTCATTCTCGGGGGCGACGTTCCAGAGTCGTGGACCAGGAGTGTGGTGGTGCTGTTTTTCAAGAAGGGCGATAAAACGCTCTTAAAGAATTACAGACCCATCTCACTCCTGAGCCACGTGTACAAATTGTTTTCAAGAGTCATTACGAACCGACTCGCGCGCAAGCTAGACGACTTCCAGCCGCCCGAACAAGCCGGTTTCCGAAAAGGTTATAGTACCATAGACCACATCCACACACTACGCCAGATTATACAGAAGACCGAGGAGTATAATCGGCCTCTGTGTCTAGCGTTTGTGGACTATGAGAAAGCCTTTGATTCTGTCGAAACTTGGGCAGTGCTGCAGTCCCTTCAGAGGTGCCAAATTGACTATCGATATATCGAAGTGCTGAAGTGTTTGTATAAAGACGCTACTATGTCTGTCCGCATCCAGGATAAGAGTACGAAACCGATCCAGCTGCAGAAAGGCGTGAGACAGGGAGACGTTATCTCTCCGAAACTGTTCACCACTGCGCTGGAAGATGTCTTCAAGCTCTTAGACTGGACCGGACTCGGCATCAACATCAATGGCGAATACATCACTCACCTTCGATTCGCAGATGATATCGTAGTCATGGCAGAATCCCTGGAGGACCTTGGCACCATGCTCAATGACCTCAGCAAGGTGTCCCAACTAGTAGGGCTGAAAATGAACATGGACAAGACGAAAATCATGTCTAATGCCCATGTCATTTCTGTACCGGTCCTGGTTGGGAATGCGATTCTCGAAGTTGTCGATCACTATGTTTACCTAGGACAAACAGTCCAATTAGGTAGATCCAATTTCGAGAAAGAGGTCAGCCGACGAATCCAACTCGGCTGGGCAGCGTTCGGGAAACTTAGGAGGATCTTCTCGTCTAATATTCCGCAGTGTCTGAAAACAAAGGTTTATAACCAGTGTATGTTACCAGCGATGACTTACGGCACTGAAACGTGGTCTCTAAATGTCGGCCTCATAAAAAGGCTCAAAGTCGCTCAGCGTGCTATGGAGAGGGCTATGCTCGGTATTTCTCTACGTGATAAAATCCGAAATACGGAAATCCGTAGAAGAACGGGTGTAACCGACATAGCCCGAAGAATTAGCACGTTGAAGTGGCAATGGGCAGGCCACATCGCTCGACGAACCGACAACCGTTGGGGAAAAAAGGTTCTCGAGTGGCGACCACGAATCGGACGACGCAGCGTAGGACGACCCCCCACTCGGTGGACTAATGACCTCATCAAGGTCGCAGGAAACCACTGGATGCAGGTGGCACAGGACCGTTATAGATGGCATTCTCGTGGGGAGGCCTATGTCCAACAGTGGACGTTTACGGGCTGATGGATGGATGGACCCACATTAGCCCAATGGGTAAGATGGTTCAATTGGATTTCTAATAAACGTGAGTTCGAGTCTGACGTGAGCTAATAATATTTCGCTTCTTATATACAAAAAATATCTATCCACATTTTACAAGGGATATTGGCAGGGATAAATAAATTAATTTATAGTCTAACAGATATATTCACGATAAGGTACCTATATACAATTGTATTGTTTCACATTTCATTCAGAAATTTGAAAGCCAACTGGTCGAACGTATTGTCCTATATGAGAACAGTACTAGACTACTTTAGAATATGTATTATTAAACATTACCGAACAACAAAACCATATTTGATAAAATACTATTGATATAACAGAGTGATTATATTTTATTCGCCGAGTGTTTAGTATTCTTAATCGCTTTAGTATCAGCTTTTTATTAGTTAATATGAGAGATTGTAAATATAATAATAATGTAATTATGCTTTTAAATAATAATTGATGTCTATTTATTATATATGTATATAAAATTATATAAATAATTATAGATAATAACATAGTTAACAAAATGCAATATAAATTGAGTGTAATTCATATTATACACAACGATAAACCTTCGTAATCTCTTTTATTTACAAATTCAAATCGTATTCAAATTATTTATTATGTATAAGTCCCGCTTACATATTGTTAATTTTACTTAGTGGTAGGACCACGCTGTTGACAGTTTTCTCTCTACAGCATCGGGCAGATCCATCAGAGGTAGTATAGTACACTCTCGCAGAAAATCAAATGTGGTATTGCACTTCCTTTGGTGAGCAAGAGAGTATCCCAACTATCTGGATGGATTTTGGTTTGCAGGCAGCGACCAAAGCGCCTAGATACTGTGCCCCTAATATTTCAAAGGTCCATGAGCAGATTACTTGCACGTTTGCCACTAGAAGCAAATAAATTAAAAACCTTATATTAATGCAAAAATCTACTGCCGGATCGGAATGCGGCCACAATGAGAAGAACTGGCAAGAAACTCATCTATATTTTTTTAGCTTTTTACTGTCCATATTCTTCCTACTGTTAAACACAAGTCTTCTCCATAATGGAAGGGCAATTGTCATCGATATACTACCAGATGCGATAATTAAAAAAAAAATTGTGGTAATTAAAAAGATGTTATTAAATTCTCCGTATGCTCTTTTGAGGACATAGAGAAAAGAAGGAATGTCAGCACATTATATTCTTAGTCAGTCAGTCCAATGAATACGAATTTAAAACTGTTTTTTTATGATTAAATCATCCTTCTAATATCAGTAAAGTCTCCTTTCAATAAAGAGTAATAAATAAAGAAAGAGTATCGAATATCCATCCATTAAAGTTTGGCCTATTCAGCTAATCAATGGTACTGTTGTTCTGATCATTTACCTAACCGTAGCCATCACATAACCAAAGATAACAATAATACATTTTTATGGAACAGTCCTCCATTAAGTTGATGGGGATAACATCTTGAAAGTGTTTGCGTGTCATTGGATGCCAGAGACACGGAACCGCAGGATCGACGGGGAGGCCTAAGGTCTGCATTGAACGCGAAAGTCTAAATAATTATTACAATTAATAATTATAGCATACTTTCTTGAGGGGGCAAAGGCTTATGTTCAACAGTAGAAGTAGAAGACTGGTGAACATCTATGTAGGTAAATCAAAATATGATTTCTTGACTGTGGTACAAACAATAAACAAATTTGCACAATATGTTCATCCCACACCCGGCAGCTGGTAGGCAGCGTTGTGACGCAGCTTGTTATGATTACAACAATGAAGCAGCACCTCGCCCCCCCAGTCACCGCGGGGACGTATTAACGGTCCACAACTAAATTATAACCTTGATATGTCTCGCGGTGACAACGGATCTCAAAGTTTTGCACAAATCACAATCCAAATTTATATTAACATTAGGCAGGGGTGGAGTTTTTGACAGGAGACTGGGCATTGGTGAATTGTATTCTTACTTTATTGTCACAAAGATAATAGAATCTTAATACTAATCCTTGATTTCATCATCTTCATCTTAGCTCATCTATGTTGCACTGTTGGGTTCGTGCCTCTTCCACAACGAGAGATAAATTGACTCACCATACCATGCTAGTCAGACGTTATGCTGTAGGGTTTAGTTTCGAGTTTTCTTCCTCTTGCATAGATGTTATATGCGTTTTACAACCCTTAGTCATCTCTTACGATCACCCACGGGTAAGATAGAGGGAGGAAGATAAATTGTATTCTTACTCCGTCACCACACGGAAAAAAAAAATTTTTTTTGGAAGAGAGTGTTACGCTTGTGGGGACGCAAATAAAATCTTATTACATAATAAAAAACATTAGCTGTGTTATTGGATCTAAAGGCGTGTGCGTTTCCAAATTAGTATTTCAAAATGATTTTATTCTCAATAGCACCACGAACTAGATACTTTACAGCCGTAATTATAGAGCCAACATTAAAGTGTCTCGTCAAATTTTGAAAATTAGAAGGTGAAATTAACATTCAATCTACTACTAACATGTTACCATACATACGACGGCGTTTTCTACAATAAAGTACACCTATACAAAAGGACAATATTCCTGGCGTTTAAGCTATAGTGACATTTTTAAAATGTTTACTATTCTGCTAATTATGATATTAACTGGCGAATTACTGCGAAGCCTGGCATTGAATTGCAGCATTGGTCAGTTGTACTTAAGGGTTGTTGTTGTTATTTAAAACTTTAGTGTCCACGTGTTGTGTGTGGGGTAACAACACATTGTGTCATTATATCTACTTTATTTCTCGTGGGAGTCTTTAAAACTTTCTAAGGGAACAACAATAAAATGGACCAAGCCGTGCTACTAGAAAAGTTATATTATTTTGATTGCCAACTGACCAACGCACAGTGGACTAAAAATCGCGTTTCATAGACATACAAACTTAAGTTATTACATATGATTTTTTTGTGTGGAAATGGGTTCTCCTGATCATTACTACATTATAAAATATCATATGAGATAATTTGGTCAACAATTGAACCAGTTATGATTTTTTTTAGAAAAATATGTATGGAGCGAACCTGAAAAATGAGGATATCTCTGAAATCGCAAGGTTGGCCGTTATATCCTCGCAGTCATATATAGTAATAATTATTTATGATTTTTAACGTACTTCATATTACGGCATCGCTTGCGATATTTTTTTTAAAAATCGTCTAAGTTTAAAATTTTTATTTTCGTTGATAACTACTTTTACTTGTACATTTATTTAATAATAACTTTTAAATTTTTCAAATACGAATGTATCTAGCTTACATACAAAGAAGTGTAAGAAATCACGTTAGTCCGTTGTTTTATTTATCGTTTATGTCCTTTGAACGTAAGTTAGTAATCTTTAATTCTTAGGTAGGTACCTACTATACTATTACTTAATGACTTCGCAGTAGCTAATAATTTCAAATATCATTAAGAACCTTCATTATACTTACGGCATTGCTTAGTTGTAAATGCCTTTGTTCTCTCTTTAGAGACATCCAAGTCCAATAGTGGATAGGTTGGTGGATGGACGGATTAAAAAAGTTTGAGAATCACCGTGTAACGGCAATCATTGCAAAGTCAACGTCATTAAAGTAACTCGAGCCTCTTATAAATAGTTAATGGCTGTACGTTATTTAGTTGGAAATAATAGTTTGAAATAATATCGCGCTGCGCTTTTGTGCGGCGCGCGCGCGTATTGTCGCCGCCGGAAGTGACGTGGCGGGTGCGCGCGCGCGCATACCGGACGCGGCACAGCCGCCATATTGTTGCGTGAACAATACACGAGGTCGAGAGGTTAGATTTGCGAGATTTAATAAACAAAACGTTCACACGTTTCGCGGTAACATGTAGTTCTACTATTTTAGTCATATAAATGTTGGCATTTTAAATTTTCTCAGCTTGTATATCATCTCAATGTTGGATACAACAGGAGGGACACTGATCTACTAAACTACGTCGGATAGAGGAATTGAGTTAATATAGAATCTCTACAACGTAAAGATAAAATTCCGACATCTAATTAAAGAATAAAATCATTGACGGTACTCCAAAATTTAGTAGAATACCGAAAGACCAGCTACTTCATGCATTTATATTCGACTTTATCATTCTCCTAATCTTATCCCAATTACTTGAAGTCGATACAATATGTACTCTTCTTTCATAATACATATTGCAAAAGTTATTGGCAATAGTTTTATGACCAGCCGCCTGCCAGACGTCAACTCTCCTTGGGAATGTAATTGTTGACCAAACGACATCAGATGGAGTTAGCCCAGGTCGTTATAAGCTAGCTAGCTAGGGCAATATTAATACGGGTTGAGAGCCCTCAGCGCTCACCCACATTCCGGATAAAATTGTCATAGCCATCTGAGGCTAACAACTAAGACATACAAAAAAAAAAGCAATATTACTAACTGTCTCAAGTCTTTTCATTGAATAGAGAATTGAGAGGTATTTGGAAGCATTAACTGAAAAGTAGGAGTCAAGAGTCTCCGAAACCGGCGAGCGTGTATGAAGAGAATTATGAATGATGAGGAAGCGAGTGAAGTATGCAAGGATTGAGTTCTCTGGCACTCTGTTCTCTTTGCCTACCCTGCAAGGGACATGGCATGATGATATGGATGTATATAACTCAAAAGTAACACCAGATTGCAGATAAGGTTGGACCTAAATACCTATACAGAGATTGAAGCTGTCCTGTGAAGATTCAATGTAGATTTGGAAGGACGTCGTATATTTTGTAAAATAGCTTACATCTATCTATATTAAAAGATCCCTGCGTGGCGACGGAATGAGGATACAATTATTATCACTTTTTACTTGCCCATGGTAGTCGTAAAATCTGCTGAGCCAAGAGAGTCGACAGCGGCTGTCTCTTGGGAAGTGGGTCTTCACAACCTACCAAGATGTGTGTGTGTGTGTATGTGGTGGTGATTATGGCCCTATTCCGTTATTTGTTGGGGAGGCCTACGTTCAACGATGAACAGCGAAAGACTGAATGAATTACATTGATCAAAAGTTTGCTCGTTTCTTTATTTCAACGGGCACTATAAATGTACAAGCATTTCAAAAGAAGCCTAAATATTTGAAAAATATTCTAAAGAAATATTAGATGACGCTGATAAACAGGTTTAGAGCAGTGACTATAAATGTTAGTAAATAAGAAAGAAAATTGTAACGACGGCAATAGAGGTTTCTTCGTTTTCTTCTTGTATATATACCTACCTATAGAGCTACTATATACTGGACTTGAGGCTCTTTTACGGTAGTTTGGCATAGTCATGTCAATCGAGTTCTTTTGTGAGTACATTTCGAGTTTTCCTTCTATGGCTTACATCTGCTTATCCTTTAATCGTCTTTTTTCATATCCATGGGAAAGAAAGATTTGGTAAATTGTATAGTTCTTCCATCACCATCATCGTCATCATCTCAGCTCCTATATGTCCCACTGTTGGGCTCGAGCCTCTTCCACGATGGGAGGGAAATCGACCTACTGTACCACCCTGGTCAGACGTGTTGATTTTGTTTCGAGTTTCCCTTCTCTTGCATAGATGTTATATGTATTTTATATCCCTTAGTCGTCTCTTACGAACACCTACGGGTAAGATAGGGGGTGGGGATTTGTATTCTTACTCCATCACCATGCGGAAAGTAAAAAAGGAAAAGTGAAACTAAAATATCAAATTATAATTAAATTTCAACTTCATCTAATATCTTTAAACAAGAAATTATAATTTGTATATTTTTATATTTATATGTACCTATTCAAAATCTCGGTAATGGCAGCAACGATTTCAATAAAATTTAGTATTCAGATGGTTCGTTTACAGAAAATCTCGTTTTGTTAGTGTTCTCAGCTAATGAGAAAATGTAATTAGAATATGAAGGAAAATTTAGCCACCATCGTTAAGAGTAAAAATAGCTCAGTTGGGAAACCATGCTCGGTTTCAGACAACCTCAGTTCAACCTTGGTTCCTTTAATATTCCTTTTTTTTTCTTTTTTATTTTTTTATATTTAAATAACCAGTACATGATACAAAAACAAACATGTTTTACCTAAAACCCATCCAGATATTTACCTCATATCATACTCAACATGGCCACGGATGTAAAGAAAGCGGTACCAATGGCCGAGAGGGAATACGGTGGGTTATGGGGTCACGGGTCGCCCCTCCTATAAACCATAGTCTGGCTAAAAAAGCTCATATTGAACATACGTTCCATTGCCGTGCTCAGGACTCCTGCACGATGAGAAGAAATTGGCCTACTATGTATATTGATCATACATGTTGCTATGACATTTTATTTCTTAATTCCCAATTTAACAGACAGATGACTTTATATAAAACATTTTAGTTTAAGAGACCAAAAACATATTTCACAGCGCATTCGAAAATTTGTTTTCATGTTGACGACAGCTAATAAGAACTAGAGCGAGTCGAAGTCACGGCCGCGTCACGTCACACTGAAAGCCGAAGGCGAAACTATAGGGCTGTCAAACATCTCTAACAATATAGTTTTTTAAATGAAACTTTTAATAATTGAGTTTTGATATTTTAATTCACAACTTTTTTATTCGACGAAGAGTGCGCGAGAAATAGACACTAAATATTTCTCACTTACGTACTTACTACTTAGTGTATCTAGTACCTATGCTTCTCAGCAATTACTTTTTCTCTCGCGTTTTCGAGAACAGTGAGACATAAGCTCTGCTCGCTTTCATATTTTTGAAGTGAAAACTTTTTTTGGCGCGCCGCACACAGATCTTTTCGCAGACTGTAATGATTCGCCACGCTTTCGGGTGAACTCGGGACCGCCGAGTGTACCCGAGCGAGAAAGATACAGTTAGCTGCTCTTCACTGCTGTGTCGCTGTGTTTACTATATTTAATTTATATGAAATAATTGTTACCATTAATATCGTTTTCCAATAGTTTTTTTTATTGTTGTTATTGATACGTAATAGATAATAATTATTTTAAGAATCATATTTTGGTTTACATTGTGAAGTGAGTGTATGTAGTTAACGTTTTATCATACTAATATTATATAATGAAAAAACATTAAACATTATATAAAACATATTTTTTTCATAGTTTTTACTGCATAGTTTTAAGTTTTCACTTCTGTCGGCAGTCCTCATGACTCGTTTTTAATTTTGTTTTGCAAATAAATAAACAATAGACACTATTTATTTTTTTCAAAGATGGTCGATCAATATTTTTTTCGCTGTAACACAAAAGTTTCATTCATTTAGTGTGTTTCCACACTCTCTAGTTTTTATTTTTTAAGCTAGTACAATATTAAACAATAGATCCTCTTTTCTTTCTAGTGAGTGATTGTTAAAGTGACACCTGCAGATAACATCAGTACAAAAGAAGGAATATTCGAAATAAAGTCCTTTACCAACCCATATGATTAGGTTGCATAGATGCCTTAATATATGAAATACCGGTATACCAAATCAAATCAAATCATTTATTTTGCATAAGCCCCCATAGGGGCACTTACATATTGTCAATTTTACATTGTTTTTTTTTAAATTAAATTTAATTAATCTACCACCGGATCGGAAAGCAGCCACATACTGAGAAGATCCGGCAAGAAACTCAGTGGGCTCGTCATTTTTTTTTATTATATATTTTCACAAAAGAGTTTGGTTACATGTTTAATTTATGTTAGCTCCAGTGATATGCCCTTCGAGTAAAGATTCATTTTTAAAATTTTGTATATAATACAAAATTAAACTAAGAATATTTATAAAACAAAAAAAAAGAAAAATGGCTGGACCAGATCCCACAAGCGGCACCCGATCACGAGTTAACTATTAGAGCAGCCATCACGCCCCTCAACCACATTGGAGGGAAGGGAGAGACCCGCTCCACGTAGCTACCGCAAGCAGAGACCTTTTCAGTGAGCATGACCACACCATAATCTATAAATTTGAAACAGATAGCTTGAATAATTAAATACATAACTCGTTAGGCAAAACACGCTACACCGTACAATTAAGATAATACAAATAATACTAGAGTAAGTGATAAACATTAAAAGGGCAATTGCTGAGAGAGGAGCTGCTCATAACCATTCCGTATTATCATTTAGATAATCCGAAATGCTGTAATATCCTTTTCTGCACAGTCTGTTTTTGATAGCCTTTTTGAACTTATTCATTGGCATATCTCGGATATCCTTAGGCAGTTTATTGTAAAAGCGTATACATTGCCCCATGAAAGACCTACTAATTTTTTGTAGGCGAGTATGATAGATAACTAGATTATCCTTATTCCTAGTGTTCACACGGTGAATATCACTATATTTATCAAATTCATTAATATTTTTTTTTACATATAGTATGTTTTCGAATATGAATTGTGATACAACGGTTAGAATGTTTATTTCCCTAAATTTTTCTCTCAGTGAAGCTCTTGGCCCTAGATTATAAATCGCGCGGACAGCCCGTTTTTGAAGAACAAAGATGTTTTTCAAATCTGCAGAGCAACCCCAAAGCAGAATGCCATAAGACATAAGACTATGGAAGTAGGCGAAATAAACAATTCTAGCCGTTTCAATATCGGTTAACATTCGAATTTTTTTTACCGCATAAGCCGCTGAGCTTAGCCTACTTGATAATTTTTCAATCTGAGGACCCCAATGGAGTTTAGTATCGATGGTAATACCCAAAAATGCCGTGGACTCCACAAGCTCTAGGGCCACACCATTCATTTGAACATTGGTTTCCACTAGTCTCACATTAGGTGTGGTGAATTTAATACATTTGGTTTTCTTTTCATTAAGAACCAAGTTGTTGTACTGAACCAATGAACAACATTTGACAGAGCGTTGTTCACATCGTCATAATTAATCATTTGTCTTTTAATTTTAAACAATAAGGAGGTATCATCTGCGAACAACACTATGTTTTGGTTATCCCCTACATAATAAGGTAAGTCATTAATATATACAAGGAACAGAAATGGCCCCAGAATGGATCCTTGTGGAACGCCCATTTTTATAACAGAACCAGATGATCGTACACCATTAACATCGACCCTCTGAATTCTGTTGTACAAATATGATGTTAAAAGTTCGAGAGCCTTATTCCTGATCCCATAGTGGTATAATTTCTTGACGAGAATTTCATGGTGTACACAATCAAACGACTTGGATTAATCGCAAAATATACCTAAAGCATCATGCGATTTCTCCCAGGCTGTAAAGATATTTTTTAATAATTCTACACCCGCATCAGTAGTAGAGCAATTCTTAGTGAAGCCAAACTGCTGTTTGTGAAATATATCATGTCTCTTAAAATGATGTAACATTTGACTCAGCATAAGTCTTTCAAAAACTTTACTAAGTGTGGGTAGTATGGAAATTGGTCGAAAATTATTAAGATCAGACATACTACCCGCTTTGAACAAAGGAATCACTCTACTAATTTTCATGAAATCAGGAAATACGCCTCGACCGTACCAGTTTTGTAGGTTCGAAACCTACGTAAGATAATACCTACTTTGTGCGAACCAAGAATTGTTGCCCTGAGTCTGGGTGTAATTTGTGTCCGTTATATGTTTCTGAATATAAGGATTACTTTCTTAGTGCATCCTGTACTGCCTGTCTTTAAAAAAAAACAAGCAATATTGTAATAGGTCAATTACCCTTCCATTGTGGGGGAGACTTATGCCCAACAGTGGAACGTATATAAGTCGTAACGATGATGATACACTATACTTATCAGAAAATAAAATAACAAAACACGTTATTACAAATTGCTTTGACAACCCTACGTGACATGTCACGGCCCGACGGCGGCGACGTGGTGCGCCCGCAGCCAATTTGTACCGACGTGATAATTGTCACGTCATCTGTGATAGATACTTCATCGCACCAATAATATACGGCCTTGTTTTGTTAGTGGTAGAGTCACGCTGTTTATAGTTTTCTACCAGTAATCATAAATAGTCCGCCATAAGTACTATCATCATACAAATTCAACGTAAAAAATGAAAATAGCTTAATGTTAACTTATATCCCAAGCCGAGGTCCGTTTCCCATAGGGGGAGCCCTTGGGCGATGTCACTTAGTTTACTTTCATCGGGTTGAGAGCCATCAGCGCTCACCGATTGTCCGCGCAAAGTTATCAGAGCCATCTGCGGCTAACAACTAATCACACACATAAAAAAAGTTAGCTTTTCAGTGTGGTGACGGAGTAAGAATACAATTTCCCGCCCTCTATCCTACCCATGGGTGATCGTAAGAGACGACTGGAGGATACGAAATGCATATATCTATACAAGAAAAGGAACACTCGAAACGAAACCCTATACCAACACGTCTGAGCAGCGTGGTATAGTAGGTCAATTTCCTTCCCATTATGGAGGAGACTCGGGGTTTAGGTCTGTATCCTGACCACGACGCTACCTGTGCTATCAATTTCCCATGACAATACTCCCATACATTTTGTGATATCATAGTTCAGCAATTATCACTTCCACGGGACAATGACATTTGTATTCGCAACCTCTCGGTTGCGAATACAAATCACTCACCCACACGGACCAATTTGGTTATCAAATTAACCATTTTAAAGCCGTACTAACCACTAACAACCCGCCCACCAACAACATCATCATGGGAGGAGATATTAACGCTTGGAGCCCTTGGTGGGGCAGGCGGGCCACTGAAGATCAAAGAGGAGCAGCGTTCAACAACTTAACAGATGAACTGGAACTCCATATTCTGAACCAAGGGGACACTCCGACATTTGTAACCTACAGAAGAGGGCGGCTATACTCAAGCATAGTTGACGTCACCACGTGTAGTAGCCCACTGCTAGGTAGAGTTGAAAACTGGAGAGTGGACAGAACAATCACCACATCCGACCACAACGCCATCACCTTCTCGTTACGGCTTGATAATACACTCAAACCCTTGAAACCCATAACAACGAGAAGGTACAACACCAAGAAGGCAAATTAGGAGGTCTTCAAGAAGCTCTTCAGACAAAGCCTGGCAGCACAAAGCATAAACCCTGTAAATGTCGGTCTACAAAAACAAACCCAAGATATGGAAAACACCATAGACAGGTACACCACGGCAATACACGAAGCATGCGAATCTACAATACCAAAGATAGGTTGAGGAATTACCGACTCCACACCAACGTGGTGGATAAAAGAACTAAAAAATCTGAAAATCATCACCCTACGCATGAAAAGGCGGATAAAGAATGCTGCACCCACCAGAAAAGAGCACATCCTACAAGAATACTTATGTATATGCAAAAGAGCTCTATATGGAAGAAGCAGAAAAGGCACAGACAAAGAGCTGGAAGGATTTCTGTAGTAAACAAGAGAAGGAAAGCATGTGGGATGGCATATATAGAGTCATCAGACAGTCCGCCAGGAGACAGGACGACGTCCTACTCAGAGGAAACGATGGCAAAACCTTAAGCCCAGAAGACTGCAAAACTCCTGGCCAAAACGCTCTATCCAGACGACTACGCAGATGTGACATGTCCCATCATGCAACCCTTAGGCAACAAACATCAACCGAACCGGCAGAACTACAAGCAGATGACCCACCCACCTTTTACATCGGAGGAGCTAGACAAAGCGCTTTGATCTTTCAACCCAAAGAAAGCACCGGGTCCGGATGGGTTAACAGCTGACATCTGCACTGTGGCTATTCAAGCAGAAAAGGAGACATTTTTGGCAATAACGAATCAATGCCTAAAACTAAAATACTTCCACTTACAATGGAAAATAGCCCACGTTGTACACTGAGGACGCACTCTATGATCTTATGCAGCACATCAGGCAGGAGATTGCCGGGAATAAGATTATGCTCGTTATATCACTAGACATAGAAGGCGCGTTTGACAATGCCTGGTGGCCAGCCCTGAAACACCAACTGGTTCAAAAGACGTACCCAAAAAATCTTTATAACATAATCGACTCCTACTTAACAAACCGCAAAATCATTGTGAATTACGCCGGAACAGCCAGTGAAAAGTCAACCACGAAAGGCTGCGTCCAAGGCTCCATCGGAGGACCAACCTTTTGGAACATCATCCTGGACTCGCTACTCCAATTACTGACAAGCGAGGGAATATGACGTCAGGCATTTGTGGACGACGTGGTCCTGACATTTTCTGGGCGCTCCGGCCAAGACATAACGGAAACGGCAAACCGGGCTCTAACCACAGTGGTAGATTGGGGAATCAAAAACAAACTTAAATTCGCGCCACACAAGACTCAGGCGATGATTCTAACCAAGAAACGTAAGTTCGACACCCCAACGCCACACATGTCCGGCCAACCGATTCAAATTGTCGACAACATCAAGATCCTAGGCCTCCACATAAACAAAACGCTCACCTTCACAAACCATGTAGACGCTGTCTGCAAAAAAGCCGCTGCTATCTATAAACAACTAGCCTACGCAGCCAAGGTGACATGGGGCCTAAATGGAGAAATCATAAGGACCATTTACATCGCGATGATCGAGCCGATCATTACATACGGTTCCAGTGTGTGGGCACCAGCTATATAGCTGGAAGCTAACAAAAAGAAAATCAACTCCATCCAACGTAGCTTTACACTAAAAATATGCAGCATACAGAACAGTCTCATTGACATCAGCCCTAGCACTCACAGGACTGATATCACTTGACCTACGAGTCCAAGAACACGCCAGCCTATACAAAGCCAAGAAAGGTCACTCATTAGAGTACCTACCACCGAACAAAGAGCTCGAAAGGAGTGTAACCTTCAAAGAATTACCTCATCCCTCCAAAATCATTTCAATCTCATACGAGCTACTCGAGAATATGGGCTCCGAAACCATCACCAACCACCAAATATCTGGACCCCAAATATATACGGACGGCAGCAAAATAAAGAGAAAAACAGGCGCTGCCTTAACGTGGTGGGAGCAAGAACAGGAAGTCTACTACTCATTGTTCAGCCTAGAACCCTACAGCACGGTCTTCCAATCAGAGCTGTACGCCATCCATAGAGCAATTGAGAAAGTCAAAAGTAGTGACGTCACCACAGTCAACATACTAAGCTACTCAAGATCTTCGTTTGACCTACTCAAGAACTCTACCAACATCTCACCCCTGACCAATACTATAAGGAGAAATTTGGAAGACATCCGCGTGCAAGGGAAAACCGTCGGGTTATTTTGGCTAAGAACAGACGCAGGCACCCTCGGCAACGAACGAGCCGACGAGCTAGCAAAGAGAGCAGCGGTGGCAACAACATCCACCACATCCTACGATAAAGTACCCTTGTCATACGTAAAGAGGATTATCAGAGAGGAAACAATCAAAATATGGCAGGACCGGTACAACGCCTCCACAACAGGGGAAGTCACTAAACAATTTTTCCCAGACGTCACTAACATCTACCGTCTGGTGAGATCAACCAAATTGACACCAACCCTGATACAAGCGTACACAGGTCATGGAGGCATCGCAGCTTATTTATATCGATTTAAACTCAAAGACGACCCCAGCTGCGAGTGCGATGACAACACCGAAGAAAACATCTGGCACTTACTCTACGACTGTCCCCGCTTTCTAGCAGAGCAAACCGAACTCAATGCGAAGTGAAACAATATAATGAATAACGATGACATAAGACCATAATTTTTCACATACGTAGAAAAGATCATACGTAGAGTCAAACAGAGAAATAGCACGATCAATTAAGGCCAAACAATTAGGCAAAATACAATTACCCAAACAATTACTCAAGCACAACCCGATCAAACAATAACAACTACGCAAAGGCGACTACAAATACAAACATTAACCGAGCAGCAGATAATAGCAAATGGCGAAACGGGCACACCAAGGTTAAGAAAAAAAAAATCAAAGATTGCAAATATTTGCCAAAAATGTATATTGTATGGCCATTACAGTTTATAATAAACTACCAACTGATGTTAGACTATTAACTATTAATAAATTTAAGACATATTTATTTAAATGGTAGTTGGACAAAAATTTTTATAAAGTCAATGAATTCTTAAATCACAAATTTTAATGTAATTGTATGGAATTTTAATTTTGACATTAAGTTTATGGAATTTTAATTTTGACATTGATTATTTTGTTATTTATTTCTAACTATAATTGTAATAATGTATAATTTAATTTAGATATTCATTATTTTGTAGTTGATTATGCTATTTCATGAAAATCTATTAATGTTTAATTGTGAAAGTTATATGTTAATTTACAAAACTGACTAATATTTCTACACCAGCTTATGGTAGAATATGTGAGACGCACAGAGTATTAATATCTAAATGTACCATATTCTGAGAAATAAATGATTATTATTATTATTATAAGAACACGCCCAGTAGCCCTGTTCATATCCACCAATAGTGAAAAATTAGGTATAGCTTTCTGTCATGTCGACGGCAAAAATAGAGTGTCCATAACACCCGGACTAGCTGTTCTATAAAAAGGAAGCACTAGCAGAGCAACTCTAAAAGCCTCTAAATTTAACACCTAGGTATAGCGCAATAAAAATAGGAAACATGGAATGTCGGCTAATACGGGCTCTTAACAAAATCCTGCTCGTATTCGACAGGAATGCCGACAAAACCAAATTTGCGCAAGCTAGTGATCTCCTCCAAAATATCGCAAAGGACAGCGAAGAAAACATCAATTATCAGTGTGGATGTAATGGCGATAGGCTTCGTCAAAGGAGAAGTCGAGGATTATATGGAGTGCATCATGGCCTCAAAACACCACCTATGAGAACAGAGGCCAAGACTTGAGCTTCTTACTCGCTCCCCATCTACCAACACATTACAATCCGCGAGCAACGCCGGAAACGCAGCCTCTACTTCAAGCCAAATAAACCCTAACCCGCCGGCACTAGCTACGCCTCAGCGCAACGACGAGCAAAACGACAATGCGGAACACAAAAATAACAAAACAAGTGGAAAAACAACAAAATTCAGTACGGTAAAAGCACTCCTAAATCCACTCCTCGCTGCCATCATCAGCAAAAAAGGCGAAGAAAAAAGTACGATGCGACTGACATCAGCACTAGAGGCTTTTACCAGAGAAGAACATGACAAATCCACAAAAAAAGAAAAATCACAAGCAAGTACAAACGCCGACAAAGGTATTGTTAAGCCACCCAACTACCGACCGGTGAATACAACGATGGACCTATATATAAATGCCTTCCTCGAATACAAGGCAATCTTAGAAGGCACAATCATCATCAAAGCCTTGACTGCCAGCAAGATACTCGAAGCTTACCACCATCAAAGCGAAGGTTTGCTGAAAGTCAGACTCGAGGAAGAAGAGGCCACCGTTTACAACAACAAGACAGGCGATCATCGTCATGGCGGGTAAACCTATCTCAACCCACATGGCGGCTTTTAGTGCCACCGGAGGCTTCGTAGACCTAGACGAAGAAGCTACAAAGGAGACTGGTAGAACCATATTCCACACTCCGGAACACGACCCCATCGTAGTCACCGCAAAATTGACCGAGATCTGGCTCACGGAAAAATCTTACAACGAGTCAGAGATTTGGAGGCGAGTGCATGGGACCTGCCAGACAAGATCACCCTGGTAAATGGAGTCCCAGGATGCGGCAAATCGACCTGGATTGTGAACAATTTCAACTCCACACACCACGTCGTTCTAACATCATTGCTCAAGG
The DNA here is from genome assembly GCA_905163515.2 of Lymantria monacha. Lineage (NCBI taxonomy): Eukaryota > Metazoa > Arthropoda > Insecta > Lepidoptera > Erebidae > Lymantria > Lymantria monacha. The sequence continues at coordinate 1,495,452 of LR991107.1, read as the reverse complement.
CAAAAGACGACCTGAAAATTAGGATTACCCAACGCATGGTAGAGAAAGCGGTAAAGAATGTTTATACAGTGGCATCGGCCCTCACAAACGGAATCAGAACGAGCAAAAACCAAGCGCTCCATCGACTCATAATCGACGAAGCGCTTATAAACCACTTCGGCTCCATGGTCTTGTTAATGCGCACTGTAAAGGCCAAAAAACTCCTCCTTATTGGCGACACTAACAAAATACTTTTCATTGATCGGGACAACCTGTTTAAATTAAAACACTATAAACCTCTAACCACACCATCGGCAACACAAGAACTGTTGTGTACGCATCGGTGCCCCATGGACGTAGCATATGCCCTTCAGAACAACTACAATGGCATATACTCGTCAAATAAGATCATCAAATCCCTGAACATATATACATACGCCGACGCCGTCATACCACCAGACCTTCCTGAGACACTATACCTGTCGCACACCCAGGCAGAGAAAGAAATCCTCAACGAAAAGGGATACGGCAACGGTGAGGGCTCCGAACTGCGTACCATCCACGAAGCACAGGGACTCGGTGCTCCAAATGTCATTATCATCCAGACAAGAGATACAGTGCAAAAACTACACAACAGTATCCAACATGCCGTGGTTGCCATCTCCAGGCATACTAGATCCTGCACCTACTACACAGACACCCGTGAAGATGCCATCTGGAAACTCATGAGGAAGTCTATAGATCAGGACCCAAGTACTATACTGGAATACATTAAAAAGATGGCAATAAAACATAGAGACCAAAGGGTAATAATACAAGAGCTCGGATTGAATTCACAATAAAGACCAACAATTCATACATGAAGTATAAAAAGACATCATCACAAGTTCGCAATAAACTAATAACGCAGAATATCTTTAAAAATACATATAAACCATCATAACTGTATAATATCAAAGCCACTTCAAGAAATATTGAATTATATAACTTCAACTTCAACATAGTGACTAAAATATACAACATAAAAAAGGCACCGACAAAAGTCTGTGTACCAACAATTTCTCCAATAAAAAAAATAAAAAATTAACCATTTAGATTTTATCATTATTCATCATACAATGAGGGGATAGTGCTACTGGTGATTGTCAACCCTAACATGTGGGTTGAGGATCGTAGTGAAGGAGTATATATCATCATCATCATCATCTCAGCTCGTATATGTCCCACTGTTGGGCTCGAGCCTCCTCTATAATGGGAGGGTAATTGACCTACTATACCACGCTGGTCAGACGTGTTGCTATAGGGTTTTGTTTCGAGTTTTCCTTCTCTTGCATAGATGTTATAAGCGTTTTATATCGCTAAGTCGTCGAGTACGATCACCCACGGGTAAGATGTGAGGTGGTGAATTGTATTTTTACTTCGTCACTACACGGCAAGTAGTATATATGTCAGGAGAGAATTGCTACCCCCCTCTCTTGGTAAACTCTCAGCCAACTACAAATCCCATGGACAAGGAAGTGAGGGCAACAATTGTATTTTTATCTCGTAACATCATCTCAGATCACACACATCCTGCTGTGTGGTAGCGGCTACGAATACTACCAACACTTACTCATGGACATATATGAGCTGAGATGATGATGATGATGATGATTTTGTAATTATCTTTCGAACTGAGTATGTTTTTTATATGATGGAAATCCATTACTATTGTAAAATGTTGAAAAGAAAGAAAGTACTCACCACTTTCCTAATAGTTAATCAATGTACCGCACACCTCCACCTCCTCCAGAAATTCAACTTGCAATTTCAAGCAAACATTTTTTCACATTTTTCATCTGCTCTATATTGATTAACCGTGGGAAAGTGGTGGGTTTCTCTTCATTTCCATAGTTTAAAAAAATATTTTTTTTCAAAATTATAATACAAAAACAAAAAATTATCACTAAATCAGATCACAAGCGGTAACCAATCACGAGTTAACTACTCCCCTCAACCACATTGGAGGGGAGGGAGAAACCCGATTCACGTAGCTACCGCAAGCAAACACCTTTAAAGTGAGTATAACTAAACCAATACCTATGAGCTATACTTCAAACTTAACCGTTTTATTGAAAAATCTTAAAAATGTAACGAATTTCTTATTATACTGCTTGGACTTCGATGTACTGCGAGTGTGGTACCTACTACCCCGGACAGCCCGGCCCGCGGCTGTAGACAGAAAACTGTCAACAGTGACCATTATTCACACATCAATCCTTTTTGTAAATGTATTTGTTTGGCAACACTGCGTCAGATGTAGTTAGTTCTTAGCGGGGCGTGAGCTACCTTAGCCGGCCGCCAAAAAAAAAAAAAAAGATGTAGTTGGTTCAGGTATCTGAACCAGCGCCACCGATGACAAAGATCGGGTACCGTTGGCCCGCTCGCACGGGGAAGAGAAGCGTTTGCAGGTTGGGTCTATGGTGTTGCGCGCCGCCTCTTCCATCACCCCGGACCGATTTGGCGGGGCGCGACCACGTCCATAGTCCACAGTCAAAAAAAAAAAAAAAAAAAAAGAAAGTATCTGAACCAACTACATCTGACGCAGTTTTGTAAGTACTTACAAAGTCTTACATCAGTAAGACTTTTAGTTTCCTGATACTCACGAGTAATGTATGTGTTGGTGGTATTCAAAACCACTACCACACAGTACACAGAGCAATTTAAAACCCAATTCAATCAATTTAAACAATATTATAATACAAAATATTTAAAATAAAAACAATATAGAATAAATTCACTGTAAGTAACCCTCGTTTGTAACGCGATTGCCCGGCCAACCGAACGATTGTCAAAACAATGAAACGCCAATTTGAGTGAGCGGTGAGTACTCGGTGAGTGCTCGGTGAGTGATGCGAGCCGACGGCGTAGGGACTTATGAGGAGCATATTGCGCAAGTTTTTTGTACCCACTACGAGGGAACAAACAATAAACGGAATCTGTGAACCCTTGACGTTGCCGCGGGCGATGATGAACAGTTAATTATATAGAACCGACATAGTTAATATTATACCTATTTTGTAGATGAAATAATTAATGTATATGATAGAGTATTTACGGTACTACTAAGATAACATTACCGATAGGAATAACTATAATGCAATAGCATTCACGTATTAGTCAATGCTTAGTACTGCCACGTATCCTAGATTCTATGGAGGTCTATTTTCTATTCTATGGAAGTCTATATTTTAGTTATATCGATTAGAAAACTGTTTAAATTCTTACCCAAATGGAACTTAAAATTGCAATTTCATGAGCGACCGTTGTTATTGTTGTTGAAGCTTTATCAACTTGAAACTTGAACTCCACACGCAGTTTTCTAATTATTATGATGCACCATGAACTATCAGTAACAGTTTTAATTGTATTGATCAAACTAATAATGTACAAGTACGTAGGTACGCTATAATTATCATTAGGTGTTCTGCTTGCTCGTTCGTCATTAAATGCGATAACAAAAACTTATATTACCCAGCTTAGTGGATAAGCTCTTTTTACAGTTTAAGAATACATTATGCACTCAAACTATATACATAAGTATAACGTCGTATTATTTTTTTTTTTTTTTTTTTTTTTTTAAGATATTCCACAGACTTTTTGTCCGTGCTCTTTTTATGTTAAATTTAATTTTTATGGTGTTTTGTTTACAAAATAAATTTTCTTGAAGTGGCTTTATAACAGTTGATTATAGCTTTAAGAGCGCAATTCATGTGTCATAGATGTTAAGAGACTACATGTCTTTTTGGGGTTTCTTCTTGGCGCTGGTGGTCTTGTTATTAGTGAAACCCTTCTACTTGTAGATGTTGTTGTCCTCTGTGATGTAGTTATGATGTTAATGGTGAGATTTATTTCTTGTGTTGTCTTCTCCTGCTTTCTTTGAGTTTGTGGTGCTATATTTTGTGATGGGATTAATTTGAATGTATATTAGGTTGGTGGTGATTAACTCCATGCTTGTAACACAAGCAAGTGAAGTCAACGACTTCAGTTTATTGGCATAATAGACCAAGCTCTTTCATTACCCTCTCGTCTCTATGTTTTACCGCCATCTTTTTTATGTATTCCAGATAGTACCAGAATCCTGGTCTATGGACTTCCTCGTGAGTTTCCAGATGACATCCTCACGAGTGTCTGTGTAGTAAGTGCAGAATCTGGTATGCCTGGATATGGCGACCACGGCATGTTGCATGCTGTTGTGCAAGTTTTGCACCGAGTCTCTTGTCTGAATTATGACGACGTTTGGTACGTCGAGTCCCTGTGCCTCGTGGATGGTTCGCAGTTCAGAGCCCTCACCGATGCCGTATCCCTTTTCCTTGAGGCTTTCTTTCTCTGCTTGGGTGTGTGACAGGTATAGAGTCGGGTGGTATGACGGCGTCGGTGTATTTGTATATATTCAGGGATTTTTATGATCTTATTTGACGAGTATGCATATACTCGTCTAACTACAATGGCATCATTGTAGTTGTTCTGGAGGGCATATGCTACGTCCATGGGGCACCGATGCGTACACAGCAGTTCTTGTGTTGCCGATGGTGTGGTTAGAGGCTTACGTTGTATTAATTTAAGACCAATCCCTTTTTATACTATTTTTTTTTGTGTTGCGGAGGACTTTAGCAACATATACATAATTCACGAATACAAATTATATCTAGGTGTAATTTCTATTCTGAGTTTGGGCTTAGAATAAAAGAAATTGTGAATCGCACAAAGTGATATCCTTCATAGGAATCGAACCTGACACACTGGAGCGTGGATACCTTAACCGCTACGCCATCTGTGCACTCATGCACAATAGGTAAAATAAGTTTATCAAGACACGATTTTAAACGCTTCTACACTTTCGTAATCTTTGTATGTTGTTACAGTTTTTTGCTTTCATATTTGATATGATTTGTTCATTGGAGTGCAGTTAACATAATGTTGATTTGTCTGTACGTATGTTGATTTATTATTAGATATTAACTGTTGCAAGTTAAGCGTGGGTACATTAAGTATTATATAAATAGAGTTGATGTTACGACATGAACTGATGAAGAAAGTGGGGGACTGAACTTAGGTATAAAGATTCGTTTCGTAATCGGGTATTTATAAATCTAAAAATTTCAGTAATTTGAATAACAAGGTTGTGTCATCGTTTAATACAATTCTAACTGTAAAGTTTAAAGTATTAAGTCTATACAATGTGCAAACATTGTCCGATAGATGGCATACGTCACCTTGAAGACGTTAGATATAATATGAATCGAAATTTGCATGTCCTAAAATAGTTCACGATGGTGTAAGTGGCAGCACGGTTGGGCCGGATTCCCAATAGGTGCGGGTTCGAACCCCGCTTGTGACATCATTTTTCGTTTGGTAATCGGGTATTTATAAATAATTAAGCATATTAAATGCTAAAAATTTCAGTAATTAGGTATAAAGATATTTAAATATTATAATAATATAATTTCTTTCTTCTTGTGGTAAAGTTTAAGAATTTGAATGTGTCATCATCATTATCCTACTCTTATCCCAATTACTTGGGGTCGATACAATATGTACTCTTCTTTCATAGTACATATTGTAAAAGTTATTGGCAATAGTTTTATGACCGGCCGCCTGTCATACGTCAACACTCCTCGGGAATGTAATTGTTGACCAAACGGCATCAGATGGAGTTGGCCCAGGTCGTTATAAGGCTCTTAGTTGTCTTTTACGATAACCACGAGTGAACTAAGGGTTGGTAGTATTCGTAGCCGATACCACACAGCAAAGAATTTAAATGTGTCATCACCCCAAATTAAAAACCAACTAATATAAAACCAGCAAAATCTATTCTAGAAAAATCGCCAAACAGATACTAATGTTATTATTCTGTGTGTGTAAGGAAATCCGTTAAAAATCCGTATTACTTGACCGAGGTTTCGAATAGAGCACCTCTTAATCAACTGCCATTTGTTTGCAACAATGAACTCGAAACGCAGAAAGTATTTTCTGTCTACAGCCGTGGCGCGTCCTGCCAGAGTAGTACGCTCGCAGAAAATCGACGTCTGAGAAGAGATTTTTTTTATTTTTTTGGAGTTTACTCCTTAAGAATCGATTTTCATATAAGGCGCCCAGTATGAGAAAAATTTGAGAAGTAAAATCTAGTGATCGAATGACCTCGTTACGTTTTTGGAGCGCAACCTATTCTGCGCACCTTTCACTTTCTGACATGAGATAATACTTCACTGAACAGTTTTAATAAATGTAAATAAAAATATATATATTATTTTTAGTCTAATGAGCTTTTTTTGCGCCTGTTTTGATAATCGTACTTAAGGAGTAAACCCCAGTCGTGCGTCGGAGCTGACACACACACTTTTTATTTTTTATTGCCGGTGTTAGCAAATGGACAAGCAGCACACCTGATGGTAAGTGATACTGCCGCTCATGGACCTTTGCAATACCAAGGGTATAGCTAGACCGCTGTTTCATCATCATCATCATCATCACAACCCATATATGTCCCACTGTTGGGCTCGGGCCTCCTCCATAATGGGAAGAAAATTAACCTACTAAGTATATCGCGCTATTCAATCGTGTTGGTACAGGGTTTTGTTTCGAGTTTTCCATCTCTTCCATAATTGTTATATGCGTTTTATATCCCTTAGTCGTCTCTTACGATCACCCACGGTAAGATAGTGGGTAGGGAATTGTATTCTGATTGCGTCACCACACGGCCGCTATTTACCTACCTATAATGTGCACTGTATTCTGAGCCGAAAACCTAACTTTCTGGATGAATTTCGATTGACAGGGGGTGACCTAGCAATAACAAATGCAAAGGTCTATGAGCCGTGAGCGACAATAACACTTACCATCAAATGTGTTGCTAGCTCGTTTACCACCATAGGCAAAAAGAAAATCTAAATAAAATAACTTCTATAAATATAACAAAGTAGAAAGTATATTTCATTTTATTAAGACCTTATCTCTTTATACATCAATAATTTTAATAAAACTATAACAAATGTATTTCTTTATATCATCGTGTGAATGTGTACATATGGCCTCATACAAACTTTACACGACCTATGGACATAATGCGGTCCTATTCTGTCATATCTAATTATGTCTGAATACAAAATAAATATATTTATTATTTATTTATTAGCCTGATGTCTATTGCTGATCATAAATTTACAATATATTATATAATCACCATCTTTGATAGAGGAAATACCGATCGCATTTTATATTTTAAATTTCTTTTCTCAGGTCATATATGTCCCACCGCTGGTTCAAGCCTCTTCCACACTAAAAGGAACATTGATCTATTACACCGCGCTGATCAGACGTGTTGGTATAAGGTTTTGTTTCGAGTTTGCCTTCTCTTGCATAGATATTATATTGTTAGGTGTCAAATTAATATTAACGAAAAGCGGGTAGCGCACACTATATAAAGCGCAGTTACGGAGACTAGAGACTGCATTATACATCCGACCTATCTAGCGCGCGGAAGCTGTGTTTGCTTGTGTACCGATTACCATTTATATTTATGTCGTTGAAGTGTTAGAATTAGGAATTAGTTTAAGGAGTGCTTATAATTTGCTTATTGGATGGTTTTGTGGAAAATGAAAGTGATTGCGATAATTAATATTTCAGTGTTACACATCGAACGAACGTCTAGTTAAGAAGATATACAATGCGAAAGTGGAAGGATGTACGTACCGAGGGAGACCGAGACTAACGTACCTAGACCAGATCGGTCATGTACTGAAGGAAGGTGGAGTCAAGAGTCACCGAAACCGGCAAGCGTGTATGAAGAGAATTATGAATGTTGAGGAAGCGAGTGAAGTATGCAAAGATAGAGTTCTCTGGCACTCTGTTCTCTCTGCCTACCCTGCAAGGGATATGGCGTGATGATATGTATGTATGTATGTAATTGTTTCCTCTTTATATTAAAAATCCTTCGTCTGCTAACAATATACATATTTTATCCCTTAGTCGTATTTTACGATGACCTACGAGCAAGATTCATTACCATCATCATCTCAGCTCATATATGTCCCACTGTTGGGCTCGAGCTTCTGCCATATTGGGAGGATAATTGACCTACTATACCGCGTTAGTTAGACAGACGTGTTGGTATAGGGTTTTTTTTCGAGGTTTCCTTCTCTCACATAGATGTTATATGCGTTTTATATCCCTTAGTCGTCTCGAACGATCACCCACGGGTAAGATAAGGGGTGATGAATTGTATTCTTACTCCGTCACCACACGGAAAAAAGAGTTCATTTGCACATTCTCATTGTGAACATTCAGATGGTTTTAAAGACGTATGGTAAGGAAAGCAAAAAAGAAAGAAATACATATTCATAATATTGTTCTCGTTCTACAATTTTTACTAAGTATAAAAAGCTAACTAACTTTTTGTAAGTATAAAAAGCTAACCTACGGCATAAAATAATCTTATTTACGAGAGACAAGAAAGGCTCACTTATGCTACTTCGTTCTAATGAAAAAGCGTTGCTATTCCGTCAGCACCTGGTATAAATATAGAAATAAGTGAATACTCGAATATGTAAAATCTTATTAACGTATAGGTCTCTTGTTATTAATTGTTTAAGAATATTTAACTTTTTTAGGGCTCATATACGTACCAATGCTGACTTGATGGTAATTGCTGCTAATTTCAATGTCATCACAGAAATAAGAATTTCAGTAAAGGAACAATGTGTAAACATCTTCGTTATAGAAGCACTAGTCATATCCGTGAAAGAGTAATAAATTCTTTTCTTTCTTTATTTCAAATATGTATTATGGCTTAGTAAATCTACCGTGAAAATGCGAATGTGATCAGAAAATTTATTAGTTCACTTAAAAAAATAGTTTTATAAAAAATCTAGCACATTAACCAAACAAAAAAACAATAATAAAATAAGAAAATATTAAATAAAATGAAATTTTTAGTACATATGAAACAAATTTAGCATTAAATATAATAAAATGTCAACAGAATAAGTGTAAACAAACTAATCGCTACACAAAATTGTACAAAATACAAGTTTTTCCAAGTAAACCGTTTCCCTATAATGGTATTAATCCTGGTGACAATGGTATACGGGGCTCGCGGACCACAACACTATAGATATAAGCCTATTACATACTCCACATAGCATCAAACCATCATTACAATATCACACAATACCTTTGCGTGGGGTTTATTTCTTCATTCGTCAATTTAGTCTTATATTAGATACGACAGACAACTCTATTGTTGTCACGCCAAATATAGGTATTATTTAAAACATTTACTTTAAATTGAGGATTATTAGGGTTCCGTACCTCCGTTAGTCGTCAACTCCATCCAGATCAGTATCCAGGCCCATATGAAGTACTTGGGTCTGGTGCTCGACGGGCGATGGTGGTTCCGGGAGCATTTCCGACAGATTGCTCCCCGGCTGGTCGGCGCGGCGTCCGCCCTTTCTCGGCTCATGCCGAACGTGAGCGGACCCAATTTCGAGGGCCGACGGCTGTATGCGGGGGTGATCCGCTCGATGGCCATGTACGGCGCACCCGTGTGGGCGAGGGCTCTGAACGCCCAGCTCAGGGCGGTTCTGTGGAGGCCGCAGAGAGCCATGGCGGTCAGAGCCATTCGGGGGTACCGCACGGTGTCGACAGAGGCGGCGTGCCTATTGGCCGGGACACCCCCGTGGGACCTAGAGGCGGAGATGCTCTCCGACCTCTACCGGCGGGTTACCTCAGTGCGCGACGAAGGTGGCTCCCCATCGTTGAGCGAGATAGCCACCTGGCGCGAGGACGCCCGCCGAGACGTCATCGCCCGTTGGGTTATGCGGCTGGAGAGGCCTAGACACGGTGTCGTTACCGTTGAGGCCCTCCGGCCCGTACTGATGGAATGGATGGAGCGGCGGCACGGAGTCCTCACCTTCCAACTGGTGCAGGTGTTGACGGGGCACGGGTGCTTCGGGAAATACCTGCACACGGTCGTGTACAGGGAATGGACTCCGGCCTGCCATCATTGCAGTAGTGACGAGGACACGGCGCAACATACGCTCGAGGAATGTTCGGGCTGGGACGGGCAGCGCCGCGACCCCGTCGCTATTATCGGTGCCGACCTGACGCTGCCGGCTGTCGCGAGAGCGATAGTCGACAGCGTCAGGAATTGGGACGCAGTCGCCGCCTTCTGGGAGGCTGTTATCTCGCGGAAGGAGGCGGCGGAACGAGTCAGGGAGGACTCCCGCGACCCGCGCCGCCGCCAGCGGCCGGAGCGGCGCAGGCGCGAATACCTGCGCCTGATGCCGTCCTAACCCAGGCCTCGGGTGATCGGACCGGGGAATTGTCCGGTCACCCGACGCGAGACCACCGCGTGAGGGCAACGCCCCGATGGCGAAATCTGTCGGGGCGTCGACGAGAGGAACCCGCGAGGGTAAACCGCCGGGCGGACCACCGAAGACAAAGATCGGGTACCGGTGGTCCGCTCACGGTACCCGATCTTTGTCTTCGGTTGTCCGCTCGCACGGCGAAGAGAGAAGAGTTTTACGGTGTATCTATGGGGTCACGCGCCGCCTTTCCGTCACCCCGGACCGATTTGGCGGGGCGAGACGCATCCATAGTCCACCAATAAAAAAAAAAAAAAAAAAAAGGGTTCCGTACCTCGAAAGGGAAAAACGGAATCCTTATATCACTTTGTTACCTGTCCGTCCGTCTGTCCGTTTGTCTGTCTGTCAAGACCCTTTTTCTCAGGAACGCGTGGATGTATCAAGCTGAAATTTATAACAAATACTCAAGTCTACTGTCCCTTGGAGCTGTGAAAAAATCAAACTTTTAGGCTATAGCAATCAAAAGATACAGCCGTTTATGTCGCAAATTTCTGCAAATTTTTGACACTCGCAAGGAAATCAAAACCTACAGGGTACTTCCCGTGAACTCAGAATCTTGAAATTTGGTACGAAGTAACTTATAAGACAAATAAAGGAAAAATTGTAAAAACCGTAAATTTTTAATTACATCATATATAAAAAATATTTTTTATAATTTTAAACTCACTACCCCTTTCCTCCTGAACGTTTAGAGGTAATAAATTGAAATTCATATCATATACTCAAGTCTATAATACCTTTAAGTTGTAACAAAATCAAACTTCTATGTCAACGCAATCAAAAGAAATAGCAATTTAAGCCGCATATTTTCAAACTCGCAACTACTTGCAAGGGAATCAAAACCTAAAGAGTACTTCCAGTCGACATAGAATCTTGAAATTTGGCATGAAGTAATGTTTTATAGCAAATATAAAGGAACAATTCAGAAAACCTTAATTTTTAGTTACATTACATATTTTTTTAGTTTTACGGAACCCCACGTGCGCGAATACAACTCGCACTTGGCCGATTTTTTTTAAGCTAACGTAACTCTAAACAAATAACTAATAAAATTATTATAATCATCCTGTCCTTATCCCAATTACTTGGAGTCGATGCAATATATTGACACATATCGCAAATAGGTTTAGTAAAAATTTTTAACCGATCGCCTGATGGTCTGGAGAGCTATAGGAGAAATCAGACCATAACCCCGTCGTAAAACCGTGATGGCAATCTCATGGTGAGTCATGAAAATTAAACGCCCTATAAGATCCGAGTTTAATTAGATTGTTAAGTCATGGCGAACCCATGACAACTTTTTTTTTTTTTTTTGTTCACGCTGTGGAAATGCATTTGCGCACTAGCTCTCGCCGGTGACAGACGAAGGGGTGTGTGGGACTCGCTGGTCAGCTGGTTCGACCGAAATACCCACTAAAACCACAGCGGTCCCTTCCGCGCTTTTACGGGATGCCGGAGAGATCGTCTATTGACATTCTATCCCCGACACCCCAACGCTAGGCCATCTGGCCGCGTCCAGTCGACAGTCAAGGCGGCGGGAGGAGATGCGCGTAACGGCGCCTCCGCCTTCCTGGCCGCCGCCTACGGAGCGAGTCTGCAGAAGCAAATGCCTCACGCATCCGCTCCGCGGCCTCCTTCGAAGAGATGACCTCCTCACAGAAGGAGGCCATCGACGACCAGCACCTGTCGCTGTCCAGCATCTTAGATATGATGGTCAACAACGACAGGTCTATTCCTATCACCGCCGACAGGTCGTGGCGCTGAGGCCCCCAGGCGGGACATACCTCTAGGGTGTGACGCGCATCATCAGTTAGCGCGCCACACTCATGGCATCCAGGGGCCTCTTCCCGTCCGATTCTGTGCAGGTACTTACCGAAGACCCCGTGTCCTGATAATTGTCCCGGTAAGTACCTGAACCCATGACAACTAAAAAAATGCGAAAGGAAATGCTCCGATGGTTCGGACATGTGGAAAGAATGTCGAACGAACGTCTGGTTAAGAGGATATACAATGTGAAAGTGGAAAGATGTAGGTACCGGGGGAGACCGAGACTAACTTACCTAGATCAGATTGATCACGTACTGAAGGAAGGTGGAGTCAAGAGTCTCTTAAACCGGCGAGCGTGTATGAAGAGAATTATGAATATGTTGCGGAAGCGAGTGAAGTATGCAAGGATAGAGTTCTCTGGTACTCTGTTCTCTCTGCCTACCCTGCAAAGGATATGGCGTGGTGATATGCATGTATGTATGTTATATGGATATTATTCGTCGTCGTCTTTTACAACATTCTCGGGGAAAATGCAGTGCTGAATTAATTCTTACTCCATCAGCACACGGCTCGCATACTGTTGGACATACATGGCTTATACAAGAGGATGGTAATATAATCGTTATACTTGGCAGACAGATTGGGGATTGTATATTGCTGCCTAGTATCTTGACGGTGAGGACAAGAGGTTTCGAAATCTACTTTTACACGGGAAAAAGTAACAACGACATTATATTTTAATTTCCATATACCTAGGTATATAATATTTAAACAAGAGAGTCAAGAGACTGAAAACTAGCTGTGTGGTAGCGGCTACGAATACTACCAACCCTTAATTTGCTCGTGGATGTCGTAAAAGGCGACTAAAAGCCTTATAACGACATAGGCCAGCTCCATCTGATACGGTTTGGTCAACAACGACTTTCCCAAGAAGGGTTGACGTCTGGCAGGCGGCTAGTCATCCGCCCGAGTGGCAGAGGTTGGTGTAGCGCTCGTCGTGGACCGGATAGGCAAGCTGGGTCTCAGAGTCTCTCTCGAGAACACGGAGGCCCTCCTATTCTATGGCCGGTGCCAAGGTCTCCCCCGAGGAGCACAGATCAGGGTGTCTGGAGTTGCCGTGCCGGTGCAGACCCGGATGAAGTACCTGGGTCTGCACCTAGATAGTAAATGGAGCTTCGGGCCGCACTTTGCCCATTTAGTCCCCAGGCTCGTCGGAGCAGCTGCGGCGCTGGGTAGGCTTCTGCCAAATACTGGTGGTCCCGGATCGTCCTGCCGGCGTCTATATGCGGGTATTTTGCGGTCCATGGCATTGTACGGTGCCCCAATTTGGTCGGAGTCTCTCACCGCCCCTAATAAGGCTTTGCTGCGTAAAGCACAAAGAACCATGGCGGTGAGGACTATAAGGGGCTACCGAACGGTATCCTGGACCGCAGCCACATTGCTGGCAGGTGATCCACCCTGGCTGCTCCAGGCTAGGGCACAAGCGGAGGTCTACCGATTTTGCGCTGCGGCGCGGGAAAGCGGCGAGCATATTACCGTGGGGGAATTGATTAGGGCAAGAGAAGCGGCTCAAGCGGCAATTATACGGCGGTGGAGGGAGGAATTAGAGTCCCCTGTAGCAGGTCGGGGGACCATTGAGGCAATTGCGCCCCACCTCCACCGCTGGATGAAGAGAAGGCACGGCAACTTGTCCTTCAGGATGACGCAGGTACTTACCGGACACGGGGTCTTCCGTAAGTACCTGCACAGAATCGGACGGGAAGAGGCCCCTGGATGCCATGAGTGTGGCGCGCTAACTGATGATGCGCGTCACACCTTAGAGGTATGTCCCGCCTGGGGGCCTCAGCGCCACGACCTGTCGGCGGTGATAGGAATAGACCTGTCGTTGTTGACCATCATATCTAAGATGCTTGACAGCGACAGGTGCTGGTCGTCGATGGCCTCCTTCTGTGAGGAGGTCATCTCTTCGAAGGAGGCCGCGGAGCGGATACGTGAGGCATTTGCTTCTGCAGACTCGCTCCGTAGGCGGCGGCCAGGAAGGCGGAGGCGCCGTTACGCGCATCTCCTCCCGCCGCCTTGACTGTCGACTGGACGTGGCCAGATGGCCTAGCGTTGGGGTGTCGGGGATAGAATGTCAATAGACGATCTCTCCGGCATCCCGTAAAAGCGCGGAAGGGACCGCTGTGGTTTTAGTAGGTATTTCGGTCGAACCAGCTGACCGGCGAGTCCCACACACCCCCTCGTCTGTCACCGGCGAGGGCTAGTGCGCAAATGCATTTCCACAGCGTGAACAAAAAAAAAAAGAAAAAAGGCGGCTAGTCATAAAATTTATGCTAATAACTTTCACAATATGTACTATGAAAGAAGAGTACATATTGTATCGACCCCAAGTAATTGGGATAAGAGTAGGAGAATGATGACAAGAGACTGAAAACTCGTAATAAAATCCTATACCAAACAAATAGGTGTTGTGTAATAGGTCAATTACCCACCTGTTGTGTAGGATGCTCCAGCCCAACAGTGAGATAATGTGAGCTGAGAAAATGATTATATTATAAATACAATATATACCATCATATCCAACACGCCACGTTGTATAGAAATTACTTCGTATAAACTCATATAAAGAGTTTTATTTAGTAACTAAGACATGGTCGCAAAATATTTCAATAGGCAGTATCTACTCATTGCATAATTTTTTTATATAACTACCACTATGTATCCGCTATAGATATTACTAGCTTCTGCCCGCGGCTTCGCCCGCATAAAACGTAACTTTCCTAAAGTTTTTCATTCCCTATTTTTATTTTACCCCTTAAGGGTAAATTTTGTACAAAATTTTATTGTCATATTTATTTATTTCTAATCAATAGCCTGAAAATAAGTTTCAAGTTTCTGGCTTTAAAAATAATAATACTTCCTTACTACTTCACATCCCCCTTTACAACCCTTTTTTGCATTAAAAAGTAGCCTATGTCCTTTGTCAGGCTCTAGACCATCTGTGTACCAAATTTCATTTAGATCGGTTCAGTAGTTTTGACGTGAAAGAGCAACAGACAGACAGACAGAGTTACTTTCGAATTTATAATATTAGTAAGGATAATACAATTCGGTCTTTAAAACGAAAGCACCTTCAACACCGGAACTGTACGCGGTCGGAACTCTTAAGTCCGGATTAAAACGGATTAAGTTCGGCGATTATCAATGTAATATTGAAGATACGAACGTCTTATTGTATTGTAATACGTCTGAATGTTTGTGGGTGTCGTACACAATGTCGCACGCAATAAATGAGGCGGTAATACGTGTTAATATAATGTTAATCGTTTGATTTTGTTTAAGAGGAAGCGATTTTAAACTATTTTAATTTGTAACTAACTTCTAGCTTTTTTCGTTTACCCCTATCGTCGTAATTTTATTAAAAACATCGTTTTTCTGGGGTGACGGAGTAAGAATACAATTTTATCACCCCCTTTCTTAACCGTAGGTGATCGTAAAAACCCACTAAGTGATGCAAGCATATGACATTAGTGCAAGAGAAGGAAAATGCGAATTAAAACCTATATCGACACGTCTGATCAGTAGCTCAATTCGTTTCTCAATGTTGAGACTCGGGCCCAGGAGTGATATATATATGAGCTAATAACATCCATAAAGTTAATATTCATAACAAATCAACCATTATTTTTATTATGTCAGAAGTTGTTGTGATAACCGCGAATATTATTATATTTTATTCGATGCACTAACATTTAAATACTGTCCCGCCACTTTTTATTTATTGAAGCGTTATGAAACTGATAGTTCCTGAGATTAGCGCATACGCACAAACAAATAAGCTCTTTAGTCAAAGACATAAATAATAGTAATATGGGTATCTAATATTTCTTTTTCTTTAAAACTCAATAATTAGAAAACAACGACCCACCTTCATAATAATAAAAAGAAAATGTCTGCCATTTAGACAAACTCGCATAGAGATTTGTTTCGAATTCTCTAACTCTCTTTCTCTTGTGAATAAATTGATTAATATTATATTACTCTTAACTTTCATCTTTTTTGTCCGTCCGTCCATCTGTCTGTCCGTCTGTCTGTCTGTCTATCTGTCAAGACCCTTTTTCTCAGGAACTCGAGGAGGTATCAAGCTGAAATTTATATCAAATGCTCAAGTCTACTGTCCCTTGTTTTATATGCAATATGTTTTTATTTGATAATAATGCCAGTCAAAAACATCAATTCCGGACAAAAAATAAAATACAGTCACCTCAGCTCAGCTCATTAGTAGGTTACACCCCAATAATGAGCTCCATAATAGGATAGAAATTGATCTACATGAGCTCCATAATATGATAGAAATTGATCTACATGAGCTCCATAATAGGTTAGAAATTGATCTACATGAGCTCCATAATAGGATAGAAATTGATCTAGATGAGCTCCATAATATGATAGAAATTGATCTACATGAGCTCCATAATAGGTTAGAAATTGATCTACATGAGCTCCATAATAGGATAGAAATTGATCTAGATGAGCTCCATAATATGATAGAAATTGATCTACATGAGCTCCATAATAGGTTAGAAATTGATCTACATGAGCTCCATAATAGGATAGAAATTGATCTACATGAGCTCCATAATAGGATAGAAATTGATCTACATGAGCTCCATAATAAGTTAGAAATTGATCTACATGAGCTCCATAATAGGTTAGAAATTGATCTACATGAGCTCCATAATAGGTTAGAAATTGATCTACATGAGCTCCATAATAGGTTAGAAATTGATCTACATGACCACGCTATGTAGACTGGTATAATGTATTATTTCATCATTCTCTTACGTATTGTATTATATCCCTTAACAGTATCTTAAAATATCCACCGTTGACATAGGTGGGTGAATTCTACCATCATCACTACACGAAAAACTATATTATTAAACTTCTCCTTAACAGCATTTAGTACAAAACATACAGACAAGAAGCCGTCCCGGTCCGGAACTCGAACATTGTACAATTACAAAACCCGAGGATGTCCACCGCGACCGCTTTCATCTCTAATCTCATAGGGACCCGACGCTCTTGTCACTATCAACAATGTTTTGTCACAGATGCTGCCGGAGAATTCCTTTTATTCATACCATCTTATCGATTCCCGTAATAAACTAATAATTCAAGCGTTTAAGGAAATGAAATAAACCAGGAAAGGACAATAAATAAGGAAATAGTATAAAGATTCTTCATAATAATGGATGATACACCCATTCATTTTGTCTACTAAGTCATTAATATCTAAAAAAATATTAGAAGAATGAATTTATGAATGGATTACTAGAATTATGACGTTTTCTAGTCTTGTGAAAAGTTCTATGTCTTAAAATGGATATTCATAACTTGGTGAATGGATGCATTATAATCTTATAACTTAGGGGGGCTTCCATTAAAATTTACTTAATGCGTAGGTGATTATACTGTCTTATACAGTGCGAAATTTCGATACTCTGAAAAATATATATTTTTTATTAAATATTGCCAATTTTATTTATATTATATATGTATGCAATGTTGTTATACTTATGTTAAAATTATTCATACATCGTTACACACATAGGTACACACTCTGAGACACTTTTATACTAGTCATGTTTTTAATAATTTCTTTAAAATGTACCAGGTGTTGGCAGAATATCAGCACTATTTTATAAAATAAAATAGCCAAAGCTGAGCCAATAGTCTTTTTTGTTTCTCGTTTTCATTTCATATATTCAGAAGTTGTTTTCTTTAGTTCTGTCATTAATTACGTGAGGCATCCATTGGGGAGGAGCGGGAGGGGGGGGGATGTTGTTTAGGGGGAGATCTTGGCAAATATCACGTAATTGTTTTTTAATTTTATTACTGTACTTAAGATTACAGCAATATTCGCAAATTCTGGTCTTAAATAAAAGTAATTAAGCAAATTGTATATTTTTTTTTAAATCCAGAACTTTTACACCCAAGTACAGGTTTTGAAAAATTTCACCTGAGATTGGAAAAGGGGCAAGGGATAGAGTTTCCTCTTACGACATCTTAAAGGGGGAGGGAGGGTTCAAAAAATCCTCAAAAATGCCTCACGTAATTAATGGACGCCCCTTAAGAAGACTGACTAGGATTAACAGCCACACGTGTAAGGTTTCGTAGAGATAAAAAAATCTAGATATACATATATAATTATTATTATAAATGCAAATTTAAGTTAGTTTGTATGTTACTCTTTCACACTTTACCTACTAAATCGATCGTCTTGAAATTTCTGGAAGTGATAATACCATCACACTTTTTTTTTTTTTTTTTGGTAGGCTATGGCCTGGTCACACGTCGCCCGCACCGTCTGGGGCGACGGAAGGGGAGCGCGTGGCCCCATAACCCACCTTATTCCCTCCCCATCGCCATTGGGCCGGCCACTGGTACCGCTTCCTTGCCTTCCGTGGCCAGCCCGGTGGGTTACCCTTTCGGGTACCATCCCCCGTCGACGCCCCAGCTAACTGCCGGAGCGTCGCCCTCACGCGGTCAGCCTCTCTGCGGGTGAAGGATTATTCCCCGGTCCAGTCACCCGCGGCCTCGGCTAGGGCGGCATTAGGCGCAGATATTCGCGCCTACGCCGTCCCAGGCGCCGGCGGCGGAGCATCTCACCGAAGAGGATTTCCTCTCGGAGTCGCCCCGCCGCCTCCTTCCGCGAGACAACTGTCTCGCAGAAGGCGGCGACCGCGTCCCAGCTCCTGACGCTGTCGAGCATCGCCTTAGCGATGGTCGGCAGCGCCAGGTCGGCACCGATGATCGCGACGAGTTCACGGCGCTGCTCTGCCCAGGCCACACAGACCTCGAGCGTGTGCTGCGCCGTGTCCTTGTCGCAATCGCAGTGGTGGCAGGACGGTTTCCTCTCCCTCCTCACGACCGTGTGCAGGTACTTGCCGAAGCAACCATGCCCCGTCAAGACCTGCACCAGTTGGAAGGAAAGGACCCCGTGCTGTCGACCCAACCACTCCATCAGCACCGGCCAGAAGGCCTCGATGGTCCGAACACCGAACCGAGGCCTTTCCAGCCGGATTGCCCAACGGGCAATAACGTCACGGCGGGCGTCACCCCGCCAGGCGGCCGTCTCATTAAGCGAGACGGTGCCGCCCCCTGCCCGCGTCACTGACACCCGCCGGTACAGTCCGGCGAGCATCTCCGCCTCCAAGTCCCAAGGGGGTGTTCCGGCCAACAGGCATGCTGCCTCCGTCGCCACCGTGCGGTACCCGCGTATGGCCCTGGCCGCCATGGCCCGCTGTGGTCGCCACAGCAGAGCCCTAAGTCGGACGGTCAGGGACCCCGCCCACACGGGTGCGCCGTACAGGGCCAACGACCGGACCACCCCCGCGTACAGCAGTCGGCACGTAGCGCTGGGTCCGCCCACATTCGGCATAAGCCAGGATAGGGCGGACGCCGCGCCGACAAGCCGTGGAGCAAGCCGACGGAAATGCTCCCGGAACCACCATCGCCCGATACCATCACACTTGGCAGACGAGTTGAAACTTGTATTTGGTTTTATAAGTATTTTTTTTTTCATTGGCAGTGGTGGCAAATGAGCAAGCAGCACATCTCATGATAAGTGTTACTGCCGCCCATGGACCTTTGTAATACCAAGGGTACAGCTCAGCCGCTGCCTACCGTGAACAAAGTGCTCCTCCTAAATCTCCTTTAAAGAAGGTCATGTCACAGCGTTCGGGAAACACAGTAGCAGATAGTTCATTGCAAATCTTGCACGTACGAGGATGTGGGAGAAATAATAATAAAATAAGTATCTGAGGAGAATACTGCTTCTCCTGGACATCTCATAGCTACACAGCAAGGGGTGAGGTGCTTTTAATAATTTGAAATAAATTTATAAGCAACTAGCTTCTGCCCGCGGCTTCGTCCGCGTAAAATGTTACTTTCCTAAAGTTATTTTTATTTTACCCCTTAAGGGTAATTTTTTTACGAAATTTTAATGTCATATTTATTTATATCTAATCAATAGCCTAAAAATAAGTTTCTGGCTTTAATAATGACGTTAATTCCTTACAATTTTTCATCCCCATTTACAAACCTTTTTTTGTATTAAAGATTAGCCTATGTCCTTTATCAGGCTCTAGACTATCTGTGTACCAAATTTCATTTAGATTGGTTCAGTAGTTTAGGTGTGAAAGAGCGATAGACAGACAGACAGAGTTACTTTCGCATATTAGTTCACAATGTTGGATTGAAATATTAATGAATGACTTTCGGACATATTTTAAATGTTTACTTAACAATCTATTTAGTTGGCACACAGCCGCGGGCGCGGGCGCGGGTTGTAAACAGCGACGCATATGTTGGATAATCATTCTAAACTAATATAGGTGTAGATAGTTCTATACATTCACTTATTGAAGTATCAAAATTTGTTAAAAATGAAATATATGTAACTTCAGAATCTTTTATTATATTTATATACACACACACCCCGGAATGTACACTTACACATTGCCAATCTTAATATTCTACATTAAATAAATCTATTAGAGCTGTGTGGTAACGGCTACGAATACTACCAACACTTACTTTGCTCGTGGATGTCGTAAAAGACGACTAAGAGCCTTATAACGACCTGGCCCAACTCCAACTGATGCCGTTTGGTCAACAACCCGACTAGAAAAAAGTATGGTTCAACCAGATCATGTATCTGGATCCGATCAGGATAGAATGAGGCATACCGGATCCAGCAAACCCTATCAGGACCAGGTCTGGTCCTGATCAGGATAGCCTGATGTGAAATAACATCAAGTATGGTAAGGCATACCGGATCAGGACCAGATTAGGACCAAATAAGGATAGCCTGATGTGAAATATCATCAAGTATGGTAAGGCATACCGGATCAGGATCAGGTCAGGACCAAATAAGGATAGCCTGATGTGTAATATCATCAAGTATGGTAAGGCATACCGGATCAGGACCCGATCAGGATAGAATGAGGCATGCCGGATCCGGCAAACCCTATCAGGACCAGGTCTGGTCCTGATCAGGATAGCCTGATGTGAAATAACATCAAGTATGGTAAGGCATACCGGATCAGGATCAAATAAGGACAGCCTGATGTAAAATATAATCAAGTATATGGTAAGGCATGTAGTATATCAGGACCAGAAACAGTTTTCGTAACACAAAAAAAAATATCAATCAAAATTCAAAAAAGTATCATATCATGATCGTCATATTTATGCCACGGCGTAAATTGTATTTGCATCAGAGGAGATTAATCTGAAATCTTTAATTAATCGTATGTATTTAATAATAATAATAATGTTTAATTAATAATATAAAAATAATTTATATTTAAAGTAAAAACAAAAATAAATAATAGGTGCATTTGAAAACATGGATAGAAATAAATATAATAATATTGTAACAACCATTCTAACATTTAATGTTTTGGGTCATAAATTGTTGATGGCGTTAGTAAAATGACGTCATTATCTGAATCGCGGTGTTAAGATTCTCCGAAGCGTAATGATATCGCCCAATATTAAATTAGTTGTTATCGAATCAGATCAAACAGATCGATCAGGTCATGAATGAAGAATGCAGGCGACAGTTGAATTCGTTACCATCTGGTGGTTCCGCCCTTATTGGAACGGCTCACTGGGACTCTCTATGATAAGAATATAGCACTGCATTCGCTGCCTACGTCATATATTAATTTATATTTTTGTCTATTAAACATGTTCTTTAAGATATTCACGTTTTTTAAAAGGATCGGACTGGGCATACTCGTTTTGAATCAGGCAAGATATATAACGCAGATGATTGATTTGGTTCCGATCAGTAAAATTTCATCCGGACCCGATCAAGAATGCCTGATCTGGACCCGATAAGGTTTTCCTGATCGGGTTCAGATATATCTTCTGCGTTACATACCTTATCTGGTCCAGATCGGGCATGCCCGGTCCGGTCCTGCTAAGGAAGACGAAAAAATTTCTAGTCGGGAATTACATTCCCAAGGAGGGTTGACGTCTTGCAGGCGGCCGGTCATAAGACTATTGCCATTAACTTTTACAATATGTACTATGAAATAAGAATACATATTGTATCGACCCCGAGTAATTGGGATAAGAGTAGGAGAATGATGACCTTAAAGAAATCTATTATCAGGTCGTAACGATACCGCTACTGGGTAACTCCAGCAAGAAACTCACCAGGTTCGTCAAGTAGCACACCTAATGGTAAGTATTACTCCCGCTCGTGGACTTTTGCAATACTGGGAGTAGGTATAACTAGTCTACTAATGAAAACCCCAAACCCACCCAGAAAATTGGACTGTCGCCTTTCTCGCTCACCGAACGAAGTAGGTAGGTAGGTACCTACAACAGCACATTGCCAAATTGCTCAGACTACTACCCAGGACTGACCGGCCCGCGGCTGTAGACAGAAAACTGTCAACAGTGTAGTCTTACCACAATTAAAATGAATGTAAACAATACAGTTTGACTGCACAGATACAGTGCCGTGGGTTCGATTCCCACGCAGGACATTACTTTGTGCGATCCAAAAAGTGTTGTTCTGAGTCTGGGTGTAATTTGTCTGCGTTAATTGCATGTTGGTAAAGTCCCCCGCAATATAAGGTTTATTTCCTTAGTGCAGGGTGGAGACATTTAAAAAAAAAAAACAAAAGAAAACCAGTTATTGTAAACTGTTCCTCCGTGTGGTGACGGAGTAAGAATACAATTCAACTAACTTACCCGTGGGTGATCGTACGAGACGACTAAGGGATATAAAACGCATACCTATAACATCAATGTAAGAGAACGAAAACTCGAAATAAAACCCTATACCAACACGTCTGACCAGCGTGGTATAGTAGATCAATTGCCCTCCCATTACGGAGGAGGCTCGAGCCCAACAGTGGGTCATATATGAGCTGAGATGAGATGAAATTGTTCCTCTGTAATTCTTCTGTAAACTATAATACAGTAAATTATTCGCAACGTCGAGATTTTAGAAATTAAATAGAAACGCGATAGAATCTGTAAGAACAGTTTTATTTCAAACTAGCGGACCCGGCACACTTCGTTCCGCCTAACAACCAACGAATGAGCAGATTTCGATTAATTCAAAATTATTAAGTTATCTGTCAGTTGCGTTTTGTTACATTATCAACAAATGAACGTTTAGAACTGATGTTCTTTTTATGTTTTTTTTTGTTAATTAAAATATGATAATTTTAATATCCTATTCCCGAGGAAGACAAATTCAAAACGTATAAATCATAAAAATTGGTTCAGCCGTTCTCGAGTTATAAGTGTTGTAACTAACACAACTTTCTTTTATATACAGGGTGTAAGGGGACCGCTCCCGAAAACAAACAAAGACAGGTAACCCTACTAGTCCTACTTGTAATGATAGGCTAGAAAAAAAATCGATTCATATGAAAAAAAAAATTTTTTTTTTCACCACGCGAGGTCGTTAAACTCTTGAACATATGATCGTGAGTTTTGAATAGATTGCATCTTTTCTCATCTGAGTATAGTTACGGATTTTTGATCGAGTTATCGTTACATGGTACTGTCCTAATACGATGGAATGTGAAAAAAAACTTAAAAATATTTGTGAAAAAAAAGAATTTTTTTTCATGCTGATCGATTTTTTTCTAGCCTATCATTACAAGTAGGACTAGTAGGGTCACCTGTCTTTGTTTTCGGGAGCAGTCCCCTTACACCCTGTATATAGATGTGTAATGTAGGTACTCACGTACCTAATCATCAGCACCCTCTACACAAGTTCTGCAAAAGTAGATAGTCGTGTGATGTGGCAGGAAGTAGCTATTGTATTGTGGAAGCATTGCGGAGCTGTCGGTGCGGTGGCGGCGCTACTATACTTGTTGGTCAATTGTCTTCGTTTGTTGATTAGAGGCATTCGTATGTAAACTAAACAATTAATTATACATACTTGTTATACCTATTAGTCAACTTAAAAAAAAGGATTCCGCATGGTGACTGAGTAAGAATACAATTCACCAGCCTCTATTTTACTTGTAGGTGTCCATAAAAACGACTAAGATCTCTTGGTCATCTCTATTTGTGGTTGAAAAGTGTTCAAAAGGTTGGGCATTTAATAATTAATTATGAATGCCCTAAAACCCGCAAAAATAACTTTATTATCATCTCAGCTCATATATGTCCCACTGTTGGGTTCGAGTCTCCTCCGTAATGGGAGGGAAATTGACCTACTATACCACGCTGGTCAGACGTGTTGGTATAGGGTTTTGTTTCGAGTTTTCTATCTCTTGCATAGATGTTATATGCGTTTTATATCACTTAGTCGTCTTTTCCGATCACCTACGAGTAAGATAGAGGGGGGTAAATTGTATTCTTACTCCGTCATCACATGGACGAATCTTTTTTTACAAACAACTATATGTAACGCGGCCATCATCAACAAGAACAATCTTCTGTTAATCACATGGAGTATTGCCCTGTATGAGAATCGAATCAATTATACACAGGATATCGCTAATATATGTAGGTACTATTTATATAAACGTTTAAATAGTTGATAGACAGAAGTCAATAAAGATATCATCTTATGTAATAAAATCACCTGCAATCGGTCCGGCACGCGTCCGGCAATCATACGGCACGTGTCCGACACCCCGACGGTACGGACTAACTAATTACGTACCAACATACAAATCCCCACCAACACATTGTACCGGATGCCGGTAATATGTTTTGATCGGAAAGGATGTAATATTAAGCTGTAAGCACTTGTTTCAAATTGGTTATTAAAAGGTTGATGGGAATATATGTTTGAATAAGTTTTTGTTTATTTTTATTGTAGATTAGAGTGTAATTAAGTAGGGGAGAGGGCCCGCCTCACTTTGCGACCGGAAAGGTTAAAGTTCGATTACGTTATCTAAATCGGAGTTCACATATAATGTCAACAATAAATCTCAATTTTCAATATTGTTAACGAATCATTTATTTTTGATATAACCTATTGCACTTTCTTTATCTTCGACACGAGGATTCAAAGGATGGAGATTAGCCACCTGGTCAGACTGATGCGCGTAGGGTTTTATTTGGTTTCGCTTCTTTTACACTGACGACATCTGCTTATATATTATCTAATCTACATACATATAAAGAAAATGGTTGACATATAAAGAATTTAATACGAAACCACCTACTGAAATTAGAAATACGAACTATGCACAATAGTTTCTTTTTAAAGTAGAGGTTCGATAAGTAAGGATTTGACGAAATGCAACCTAAAAGGGGGTGAAACTCAGTAGCAAAGTTTGTACTGAAAAAGAAGATTATCTTTCAAATTATTTAAAACTATAAATATAATAATAGATACAGCGTTTGTCATTTTTCCTCTTCTAAACTTGCTGTCTGGTAGCAGCTATGAATACTAACAACCCATACTTTGCTTGTGGATGACGTAAAAGACGACTAAGGACTTTATATCGACCTGGGCAAACTCCATCTGAGGCCGTTTGGTCAACAATTACATTGCCAAGGAGGGTTGACATCACAGGCGCCCGGTCATAAAACTATTGCCAATTACTTTTGCATATTACGTCGACCACAAGTAATTAAGATAAGAGCAGAAGAATGGTGATGACAGAAATTTACAAATAGGTAAATACCTAATAATTATGATTACATTTTGCGGTGTCTTGATTGCTGATTTAATTAAAAACTAGCATAAACTATTAAACAGCATCTTTATTTGTGAGAGGTACGAGTAGGTATAGAGACTAACTGAAAAGTATTATTCTAAGTAGGTACCTAATAGTCTAAATAAAAAGACTGTTTAGTTAGTCTTTTAATTAGACTAACTAAAAGACTAGCTACAAAGTAACATTCTGAGTAGAGTAGGTAGTATGTATACCTACCTAATTCTCTGAACTAAAAATCTGGATGGTGGATTTTTCGCTTTAAGAATAAGTATATAAAATGAATTAAATTTTCTTTTATTAATTTTTATCCTATTCAGATATGTTAAAAAATAATAAAAATCGTATTTAACTATTACGTGATAGGTACCTACCTACATATATGATTTCTACAAACGAGCAAAATCGTGGGCAAATACAAGGAATACATAATTGAAAAATATCTATAGCAGAATATAATACCTTAATGACTTATCTACTACTAATTAATATTAAAATGTCTTTAAAACAATATTCATTTTTAAATCTACACATACGAAATAATTATTAATAACAAAATCATTACTACTTATCCAGTACGTCGGCAGTTCCCCCCGTCAGTCAACCCCGGCGGCGCGGGCGATGACGTCAATATTTGAACACGGTAATCGGTTTGGGAATACGGAATAGAACCTGGGACTTGGGGGCTGCCCGTCTCCCGTGTGCCCGGAGTACTTCACCGTATGTTCTTTTGTATTTAATTTTGGATAAAGGGGTGTAGTTAATATTTTATAGTGAGTAAAAAAAATAAGGTTATGAACTTTTAGCTAATATAAATATTGTTATTGTTGTTTTCCGTGTGGTGACGGATTAAGAATACAATTCCCCACCCCATATCTTACCCGTGGGTGATCGTACGAGACGACTGAGGGATATAAAACGCATTTAACATCTGTGCGAGAGAAGGAAAACTCGAAACAAAATCCTATACCAACACGTCTGACTAGCGCGGTATAGTAGGTTAATTTCCCTCCCATTACGGAGGAGGCCCGAGCCCAACAGTGGGATATTTATGGGCTGTGATGATGATGATGATAAATATTGTTATAAACTAAAGTCTCTAAACTTTGACTGTAGGTATAGATGGCGGTTTTTTGATGTAGGTATGGTCTAAATCCGATCCCTAGGTAGGCTAATAACACCGAGCGGGCCACCGAAACCAAAGATCGGGTACCGGTGGCCAGCTCGCACGGCGAAGAGAGGAGTTTTGCATGGTGGGTCTATGGGGTCACGCACTGCCTCTTCCGTCACCCCAGACCGATTTGGCGGGGTAGGATAATAACTAATAAGTATCTATTCATGTCTTTTAAGGGCCGTCCATTAATCATGTGAAGTTCCAAAGGGGGTTGTTGGGTCGTTACTTGAATAACAAAAATCACGAAGTCCTAAATCTTCATAGTCTTAAATCTCACCACGTATCACCAAGGGGGAGGGGAGGGTTAAAAATGTTAAAAAAAAGATCACGTGATTAATAGACGTCCCCTTAATTATGTATTTGTAAAGTTCCCCGCATTGTCCGTGTGGATATAATACAGATGCCGTCACCCTTTACTTTGTGGGGGTGGTAAAGAGAGGCTAAGGATTCATAAAAGTTTATCTACCATCTTACTTCAATAGATAAAACACTTAACAAGCATTGCTATTATGGGTATTACCCACCAAAAATGTATAGCACCATGTGACATTCAAAGCGGGTGATGTACCTACGTGTAGCAGTGAACGATACAACTAGAGGATTCGATCCCGGGATCCCGGATCTCGGGATCCTGGGATCTCGGTCATATTTAAGTCCCGAAATTTTCGGGATCAAATTTAATGAATCCCGGGATTTTCGGGATTGATACATTTTTTTAAATTAGTCAATAAAAATGTGCGTGAGACGAAAAGCACTCATCTTGATTTGACGTTTTAACAGCCACCTTGTTTACACAGCTGATTTCACTTAGAATACACATATTATTAATTGATTCATACTAAGTAATTTCATATGTTTTTGTTAACGATCGGATTATGCGTAAAATTGTATAAAAATTTCCGCTTCACTGCGTGTAAGTATTGATATTTTTTTGTTAATTGGTGATAATCAAATTATTAAAAAGTAAAAATGCATTAATGATTTAATTTTCGTGGTTTAAATAAGTAATCTATAAAGTTTCTGGTCAATTTAATTTAAAATATAGGTAAGTACCTACTCGTAAACATAAGTAGAAAGAAAATGATTTTTTGAAGTTTATTGTTGGTTTCATAAATTATTTCAGAAGTGTCTAGTTTGGTTATTTTATAAGAAGAAAGTTTATAAAAAAAAGTATAATTTTGTTTAACCGCCCTTTTGGTGATTTAAAACTTAAATATTCTATGTCCTCAAACATTGATTTTGATATGTTTACTGACTTTTTGTTACCACTTTCCATTACCAATACAATCCCGGGACTATCCCGGGATCCCGGGATTAACTGTATATAATCCCGAAATCCCGGGATTAGAAAAATCGACCGGGATCGAATCCTCTAGATAGGTACAACACAAAGAATTATTTCTTAATGTGAGATGATAAATCAATTGCTGGTTATCATCAGTTTTTTTTATTGCTTATGGTGGCAAACGAGCAAGCAGCACACTTGATGGTAAGTGTCACTGCCGCCCATGGACCTTTGCTATAACAAAGGTATAGCTGGGCCGCTGCCTACCATTACAGCCCCCAAACCCAGTCTAATTAATTGGGCTTCCGCCTCTTTCGCTCACCGAACGAAGTACAATATCTACCATATTGCCATTACTCAGACGTCGATCTTCTGCGAGGGTATGGTACTACCCCGGATGGACCAGCCCGCGGCTTGGTCCTACCACCATTAGATAGCTATAATACAGATTTTTGGTATGTTGTTTTGGCTTAATTAATGAACTGATTGTCTGGCATTTTCCTTTTATATTTGACATCGATAAAAATACAAAAAAAAGGATTGTAAAAGAGGGGTGGGAGAACTGATTAACAAAATCTACATACAATGAGGATTTAGTAAAAATCCTATAGCATCACTGCAAGATAAGGAAAGATTTTGTTAGTTATTCTAAATTTGTAAATTGCCACAATAATAATTTATAAAATCCGATTACGAAATGAAAAATTGATGTCGCAAGCGGGATTCGAACCCGCGCCTATTGGGATTCCGGCCCAATCGTGCTGCCACTACACTACCGCGACCAATTGTAGGACATGCAAATTTTCATCTCGTATTGTATTTACGTCTTAAGGTGACGGTGTGCTATCTACCCGACAATGTTTACACAATGTTATAGGCTTAATACTTCAAACTTTACAGTTAGAATTGTATTAAACGATGACACAACCTTGTTATTTAAATTTACTGAAATTTTAGCATTTAATATGCTTAATTTATAAAATCCGATTACGAAATGAAAAATTGATGTCGCAAGCGGGATTCGAACCCGCGCCTATTGGGATTCCGGCCCAATCGTGCTGCCACTACACTACCGCGACCAATTGTAGGACATGCAAATTTTCATCTCGTATTGTATTTACGTCTTAAGGTGACGGTGTGCTATCTACCCGACAATGTTTACACAATGTTATAGGCTTAATACTTCAAACTTTACAGTTAGAATTGTATTAAACGATGACACAACCTTGTTATTTAAATTTACTGAAATTTTAGCATTTAATATGCTTAATTTATAAAATCCGATTACGAAATGAAAAATTGATGTCGCAAGCGGGATTCGAACCCGCGCCTATTGGGATTCCGGCCCAATCGTGCTGCCACTACACTACCGCGACCAATTGTAGGACATGCAAATTTTCATCTCGTATTGTATTTACGTCTTAAGGTGACGGTGTGCTATCTACCCGACAATGTTTACACAATGTTATAGGCTTAATACTTCAAACTTTACAGTTAGAATTGTATTAAACGATGACACAACCTTGTTATTTAAATTTACTGAAATTTTAGCATTTAATATGCTTAATTTATAAAATCCGATTACGAAATGAAAAATTGATGTCGCAAGCGGGATTCGAACCCGCGCCTATTGGGATTCCGGCCCAATCGTGCTGCCACTACACTACCGCGACCAATTGTAGGACATGCAAATTTTCATCTCGTATTGTATTTACGTCTTAAGGTGACGGTGTGCTATCTACCCGACAATGTTTACACAATGTTATAGGCTTAATACTTCAAACTTTACAGTTAGAATTGTATTAAACGATGACACAACCTTGTTATTTAAATTTACTGAAATTTTAGCATTTAATATGCTTAATTTATAAAATCCGATTACGAAATGAAAAATTGATGTCGCAAGCGGGATTCGAACCCGCGCCTATTGGGATTCCGGCCCAATCGTGCTGCCACTACACTACCGCGACCAATTGTAGGACATGCAAATTTTCATCTCGTATTGTATTTACGTCTTAAGGTGACGGTGTGCTATCTACCCGACAATGTTTACACAATGTTATAGGCTTAATACTTCAAACTTTACAGTTAGAATTGTATTAAACGATGACACAACCTTGTTATTTAAATTTACTGAAATTTTAGCATTTAATATGCTTAATTTATAAAATCCGATTACGAAATGAAAAATTGATGTCGCAAGCGGGATTCGAACCCGCGCCTATTGGGATTCCGGCCCAATCGTGCTGCCACTACACTACCGCGACCAATTGTAGGACATGCAAATTTTCATCTCGTATTGTATTTACGTCTTAAGGTGACGGTGTGCTATCTACCCGACAATGTTTACACAATGTTATAGGCTTAATACTTCAAACTTTACAGTTAGAATTGTATTAAACGATGACACAACCTTGTTATTTAAATTTACTGAAATTTTAGCATTTAATATGCTTAATTTATAAAATCCGATTACGAAATGAAAAATTGATGTCGCAAGCGGGATTCGAACCCGCGCCTATTGGGATTCCGGCCCAATCGTGCTGCCACTACACTACCGCGACCAATTGTAGGACATGCAAATTTTCATCTCGTATTGTATTTACGTCTTAAGGTGACGGTGTGCTATCTACCCGACAATGTTTACACAATGTTATAGGCTTAATACTTCAAACTTTA
Source organism: Lymantria monacha (assembly GCA_905163515.2). Taxonomy (NCBI): domain Eukaryota; kingdom Metazoa; phylum Arthropoda; class Insecta; order Lepidoptera; family Erebidae; genus Lymantria; species Lymantria monacha. The sequence continues at coordinate 1,464,447 of LR991107.1, read as the reverse complement.
CAGTTAGAATTGTATTAAACGATGACACAACCTTGTTATTTAAATTTACTGAAATTTTAGCATTTAATATGCTTAATTTATAAAATCCGATTACGAAATGAAAAATTGATGTCGCAAGCGGGATTCGAACCCGCGCCTATTGGGATTCCGGCCCAATCGTGCTGCCACTACACTACCGCGACCAATTGTAGGACATGCAAATTTTCATCTCGTATTGTATTTACGTCTTAAGGTGACGGTGTGCTATCTACCCGACAATGTTTACACAATGTTATAGGCTTAATACTTCAAACTTTACAGTTAGAATTGTATTAAACGATGACACAACCTTGTTATTTAAATTTACTGAAATTTTAGCATTTAATATGCTTAATTTATAAAATCCGATTACGAAATGAAAAATTGATGTCGCAAGCGGGATTCGAACCCGCGCCTATTGGGATTCCGGCCCAATCGTGCTGCCACTACACTACCGCGACCAATTGTAGGACATGCAAATTTTCATCTCGTATTGTATTTACGTCTTAAGGTGACGGTGTGCTATCTACCCGACAATGTTTACACAATGTTATAGGCTTAATACTTCAAACTTTACAGTTAGAATTGTATTAAACGATGACACAACCTTGTTATTTAAATTTACTGAAATTTTAAGCCTATAACATTGTGTAAACATTGTCGGGTAGATAGCACACCGTCACCTTAAGACGTAAATACAATACGAGATGAAAATTTGCATGTCCTACAATTGGTCGCGGTAGTGTAGTGGCAGCACGATTGGGCCGGAATCCCAATAGGCGCGGGTTCGAATCCCGCTTGCGACATCAATTTTTCATTTCGTAATCGGATTTTATAAATTAAGCATATTAAATGCTAAAATTTCAGTAAATTTAAATAACAAGGTTGTGTCATCGTTTAATACAATTCTAACTGTAAAGTTTGAAGTATTAAGCCTATAACATTGTGTAAACATTGTCGGGTAGATAGCACACCGTCACCTTAAGACGTAAATACAATACGAGATGAAAATTTGCATGTCCTACAATTGGTCGCGGTAGTGTAGTGGCAGCACGATTGGGCCGGAATCCCAATAGGCGCGGGTTCGAATCCCGCTTGCGACATCAATTTTTCATTTCGTAATCGGATTTTATAAATTAAGCATATTAAATGCTAAAATTTCAGTAAATTTAAATAACAAGGTTGTGTCATCGTTTAATACAATTCTAACTGTAAAGTTTGAAGTATTAAGCCTATAACATTGTGTAAACATTGTCGGGTAGATAGCACACCGTCACCTTAAGACGTAAATACAATACGAGATGAAAATTTGCATGTCCTACAATTGGTCGCGGTAGTGTAGTGGCAGCACGATTGGGCCGGAATCCCAATAGGCGCGGGTTCGAATCCCGCTTGCGACATCAATTTTTCATTTCGTAATCGAATTTTATAAATTAAGCATATTAAATGCTAAAATTTCAGTAAATTTAAATAACAAGGTTGTGTCATCGTTTAATACAATTCTAACTGTAAAGTTTGAAGTATTAAGCCTATAACATTGTGTAAACATTGTCGGGTAGATAGCACACCGTCACCTTAAGACGTAAATACAATACGAGATGAAAATTTGCATGTCCTACAATTGGTCGCGGTAGTGTAGTGGCAGCACGATTGGGCCGGAATCCCAATAGGCGCGGGTTCGAATCCCGCTTGCGACATCAATTTTTCATTTCGTAATCGGATTTTATAAATTAAGCATATTAAATGCTAAAATTTCAGTAAATTTAAATAACAAGGTTGTGTCATCGTTTAATACAATTCTAACTGTAAAGTTTGAAGTATTAAGCCTATAACATTGTGTAAACATTGTCGGGTAGATAGCACACCGTCACCTTAAGACGTAAATACAATACGAGATGAAAATTTGCATGTCCTACAATTGGTCGCGGTAGTGTAGTGGCAGCACGATTGGGCCGGAATCCCAATAGGCGCGGGTTCGAATCCCGCTTGCGACATCAATTTTTCATTTCGTAATCGGATTTTATAAATTAAGCATATTAAATGCTAAAATTTCAGTAAATTTAAATAACAAGGTTGTGTCATCGTTTAATACAATTCTAACTGTAAAGTTTGAAGTATTAAGCCTATAACATTGTGTAAACATTGTCGGGTAGATAGCACACCGTCACCTTAAGACGTAAATACAATACGAGATGAAAATTTGCATGTCCTACAATTGGTCGCGGTAGTGTAGTGGCAGCACGATTGGGCCGGAATCCCAATAGGCGCGGGTTCGAATCCCGCTTGCGACATCAATTTTTCATTTCGTAATCGGATTTTATAAATTAAGCATATTAAATGCTAAAATTTCAGTAAATTTAAATAACAAGGTTGTGTCATCGTTTAATACAATTCTAACTGTAAAGTTTGAAGTATTAAGCCTATAACATTGTGTAAACATTGTCGGGTAGATAGCACACCGTCACCTTAAGACGTAAATACAATACGAGATGAAAATTTGCATGTCCTACAATTGGTCGCGGTAGTGTAGTGGCAGCACGATTGGGCCGGAATCCCAATAGGCGCGGGTTCGAATCCCGCTTGCGACATCAATTTTTCATTTCGTAATCGGATTTTATAAATTAAGCATATTAAATGCTAAAATTTCAGTAAATTTAAATAACAAGGTTGTGTCATCGTTTAATACAATTCTAACTGTAAAGTTTGAAGTATTAAGCCTATAACATTGTGTAAACATTGTCGGGTAGATAGCACACCGTCACCTTAAGACGTAAATACAATACGAGATGAAAATTTGCATGTCCTACAATTGGTCGCGGTAGTGTAGTGGCAGCACGATTGGGCCGGAATCCCAATAGGCGCGGGTTCGAATCCCGCTTGCGACATCAATTTTTCATTTCGTAATCGGATTTTATAAATTAAGCATATTAAATGCTAAAATTTCAGTAAATTTAAATAACAAGGTTGTGTCATCGTTTAATACAATTCTAACTGTAAAGTTTGAAGTATTAAGCCTATAACATTGTGTAAACATTGTCGGGTAGATAGCACACCGTCACCTTAAGACGTAAATACAATACGAGATGAAAATTTGCATGTCCTACAATTGGTCGCGGTAGTGTAGTGGCAGCACGATTGGGCCGGAATCCCAATAGGCGCGGGTTCGAATCCCGCTTGCGACATCAATTTTTCATTTCGTAATCGGATTTTATAAATTAAGCATATTAAATGCTAAAATTTCAGTAAATTTAAATAACAAGGTTGTGTCATCGTTTAATACAATTCTAACTGTAAAGTTTGAAGTATTAAGCCTATAACATTGTGTAAACATTGTCGGGTAGATAGCACACCGTCACCTTAAGACGTAAATACAATACGAGATGAAAATTTGCATGTCCTACAATTGGTCGCGGTAGTGTAGTGGCAGCACGATTGGGCCGGAATCCCAATAGGCGCGGGTTCGAATCCCGCTTGCGACATCAATTTTTCATTTCGTAATCGGATTTTATAAATTAAGCATATTAAATGCTAAAATTTCAGTAAATTTAAATAACAAGGTTGTGTCATCGTTTAATACAATTCTAACTGTAAAGTTTGAAGTATTAAGCCTATAACATTGTGTAAACATTGTCGGGTAGATAGCACACCGTCACCTTAAGACGTAAATACAATACGAGATGAAAATTTGCATGTCCTACAATTGGTCGCGGTAGTGTAGTGGCAGCACGATTGGGCCGGAATCCCAATAGGCGCGGGTTCGAATCCCGCTTGCGACATCAATTTTTCATTTCGTAATCGGATTTTATAAATTAAGCATATTAAATGCTAAAATTTCAGTAAATTTAAATAACAAGGTTGTGTCATCGTTTAATACAATTCTAACTGTAAAGTTTGAAGTATTAAGCCTATAACATTGTGTAAACATTGTCGGGTAGATAGCACACCGTCACCTTAAGACGTAAATACAATACGAGATGAAAATTTGCATGTCCTACAATTGGTCGCGGTAGTGTAGTGGCAGCACGATTGGGCCGGAATCCCAATAGGCGCGGGTTCGAATCCCGCTTGCGACATCAATTTTTCATTTCGTAATCGGATTTTATAAATTAAGCATATTAAATGCTAAAATTTCAGTAAATTTAAATAACAAGGTTGTGTCATCGTTTAATACAATTCTAACTGTAAAGTTTGAAGTATTAAGCCTATAACATTGTGTAAACATTGTCGGGTAGATAGCACACCGTCACCTTAAGACGTAAATACAATACGAGATGAAAATTTGCATGTCCTACAATTGGTCGCGGTAGTGTAGTGGCAGCACGATTGGGCCGGAATCCCAATAGGCGCGGGTTCGAATCCCGCTTGCGACATCAATTTTTCATTTCGTAATCGGATTTTATAAATTAAGCATATTAAATGCTAAAATTTCAGTAAATTTAAATAACAAGGTTGTGTCATCGTTTAATACAATTCTAACTGTAAAGTTTGAAGTATTAAGCCTATAACATTGTGTAAACATTGTCGGGTAGATAGCACACCGTCACCTTAAGACGTAAATACAATACGAGATGAAAATTTGCATGTCCTACAATTGGTCGCGGTAGTGTAGTGGCAGCACGATTGGGCCGGAATCCCAATAGGCGCGGGTTCGAATCCCGCTTGCGACATCAATTTTTCATTTCGTAATCGGATTTTATAAATTAAGCATATTAAATGCTAAAATTTCAGTAAATTTAAATAACAAGGTTGTGTCATCGTTTAATACAATTCTAACTGTAAAGTTTGAAGTATTAAGCCTATAACATTGTGTAAACATTGTCGGGTAGATAGCACACCGTCACCTTAAGACGTAAATACAATACGAGATGAAAATTTGCATGTCCTACAATTGGTCGCGGTAGTGTAGTGGCAGCACGATTGGGCCGGAATCCCAATAGGCGCGGGTTCGAATCCCGCTTGCGACATCAATTTTTCATTTCGTAATCGGATTTTATAAATTAAGCATATTAAATGCTAAAATTTCAGTAAATTTAAATAACAAGGTTGTGTCATCGTTTAATACAATTCTAACTGTAAAGTTTGAAGTATTAAGCCTATAACATTGTGTAAACATTGTCGGGTAGATAGCACACCGTCACCTTAAGACGTAAATACAATACGAGATGAAAATTTGCATGTCCTACAATTGGTCGCGGTAGTGTAGTGGCAGCACGATTGGGCCGGAATCCCAATAGGCGCGGGTTCGAATCCCGCTTGCGACATCAATTTTTCATTTCGTAATCGGATTTTATAAATTAAGCATATTAAATGCTAAAATTTCAGTAAATTTAAATAACAAGGTTGTGTCATCGTTTAATACAATTCTAACTGTAAAGTTTGAAGTATTAAGCCTATAACATTGTGTAAACATTGTCGGGTAGATAGCACACCGTCACCTTAAGACGTAAATACAATACGAGATGAAAATTTGCATGTCCTACAATTGGTCGCGGTAGTGTAGTGGCAGCACGATTGGGCCGGAATCCCAATAGGCGCGGGTTCGAATCCCGCTTGCGACATCAATTTTTCATTTCGTAATCGGATTTTATAAATTAAGCATATTAAATGCTAAAATTTCAGTAAATTTAAATAACAAGGTTGTGTCATCGTTTAATACAATTCTAACTGTAAAGTTTGAAGTATTAAGCCTATAACATTGTGTAAACATTGTCGGGTAGATAGCACACCGTCACCTTAAGACGTAAATACAATACGAGATGAAAATTTGCATGTCCTACAATTGGTCGCGGTAGTGTAGTGGCAGCACGATTGGGCCGGAATCCCAATAGGCGCGGGTTCGAATCCCGCTTGCGACATCAATTTTTCATTTCGTAATCGGATTTTATAAATTAAGCATATTAAATGCTAAAATTTCAGTAAATTTAAATAACAAGGTTGTGTCATCGTTTAATACAATTCTAACTGTAAAGTTTGAAGTATTAAGCCTATAACATTGTGTAAACATTGTCGGGTAGATAGCACACCGTCACCTTAAGACGTAAATACAATACGAGATGAAAATTTGCATGTCCTACAATTGGTCGCGGTAGTGTAGTGGCAGCACGATTGGGCCGGAATCCCAATAGGCGCGGGTTCGAATCCCGCTTGCGACATCAATTTTTCATTTCGTAATCGGATTTTATAAATTAAGCATATTAAATGCTAAAATTTCAGTAAATTTAAATAACAAGGTTGTGTCATCGTTTAATACAATTCTAACTGTAAAGTTTGAAGTATTAAGCCTATAACATTGTGTAAACATTGTCGGGTAGATAGCACACCGTCACCTTAAGACGTAAATACAATACGAGATGAAAATTTGCATGTCCTACAATTGGTCGCGGTAGTGTAGTGGCAGCACGATTGGGCCGGAATCCCAATAGGCGCGGGTTCGAATCCCGCTTGCGACATCAATTTTTCATTTCGTAATCGGATTTTATAAATTAAGCATATTAAATGCTAAAATTTCAGTAAATTTAAATAACAAGGTTGTGTCATCGTTTAATACAATTCTAACTGTAAAGTTTGAAGTATTAAGCCTATAACATTGTGTAAACATTGTCGGGTAGATAGCACACCGTCACCTTAAGACGTAAATACAATACGAGATGAAAATTTGCATGTCCTACAATTGGTCGCGGTAGTGTAGTGGCAGCACGATTGGGCCGGAATCCCAATAGGCGCGGGTTCGAATCCCGCTTGCGACATCAATTTTTCATTTCGTAATCGGATTTTATAAATTAAGCATATTAAATGCTAAAATTTCAGTAAATTTAAATAACAAGGTTGTGTCATCGTTTAATACAATTCTAACTGTAAAGTTTGAAGTATTAAGCCTATAACATTGTGTAAACATTGTCGGGTAGATAGCACACCGTCACCTTAAGACGTAAATACAATACGAGATGAAAATTTGCATGTCCTACAATTGGTCGCGGTAGTGTAGTGGCAGCACGATTGGGCCGGAATCCCAATAGGCGCGGGTTCGAATCCCGCTTGCGACATCAATTTTTCATTTCGTAATCGGATTTTATAAATTAAGCATATTAAATGCTAAAATTTCAGTAAATTTAAATAACAAGGTTGTGTCATCGTTTAATACAATTCTAACTGTAAAGTTTGAAGTATTAAGCCTATAACATTGTGTAAACATTGTCGGGTAGATAGCACACCGTCACCTTAAGACGTAAATACAATACGAGATGAAAATTTGCATGTCCTACAATTGGTCGCGGTAGTGTAGTGGCAGCACGATTGGGCCGGAATCCCAATAGGCGCGGGTTCGAATCCCGCTTGCGACATCAATTTTTCATTTCGTAATCGGATTTTATAAATTAAGCATATTAAATGCTAAAATTTCAGTAAATTTAAATAACAAGGTTGTGTCATCGTTTAATACAATTCTAACTGTAAAGTTTGAAGTATTAAGCCTATAACATTGTGTAAACATTGTCGGGTAGATAGCACACCGTCACCTTAAGACGTAAATACAATACGAGATGAAAATTTGCATGTCCTACAATTGGTCGCGGTAGTGTAGTGGCAGCACGATTGGGCCGGAATCCCAATAGGCGCGGGTTCGAATCCCGCTTGCGACATCAATTTTTCATTTCGTAATCGGATTTTATAAATTAAGCATATTAAATGCTAAAATTTCAGTAAATTTAAATAACAAGGTTGTGTCATCGTTTAATACAATTCTAACTGTAAAGTTTGAAGTATTAAGCCTATAACATTGTGTAAACATTGTCGGGTAGATAGCACACCGTCACCTTAAGACGTAAATACAATACGAGATGAAAATTTGCATGTCCTACAATTGGTCGCGGTAGTGTAGTGGCAGCACGATTGGGCCGGAATCCCAATAGGCGCGGGTTCGAATCCCGCTTGCGACATCAATTTTTCATTTCGTAATCGGATTTTATAAATTAAGCATATTAAATGCTAAAATTTCAGTAAATTTAAATAACAAGGTTGTGTCATCGTTTAATACAATTCTAACTGTAAAGTTTGAAGTATTAAGCCTATAACATTGTGTAAACATTGTCGGGTAGATAGCACACCGTCACCTTAAGACGTAAATACAATACGAGATGAAAATTTGCATGTCCTACAATTGGTCGCGGTAGTGTAGTGGCAGCACGATTGGGCCGGAATCCCAATAGGCGCGGGTTCGAATCCCGCTTGCGACATCAATTTTTCATTTCGTAATCGGATTTTATAAATTAAGCATATTAAATGCTAAAATTTCAGTAAATTTAAATAACAAGGTTGTGTCATCGTTTAATACAATTCTAACTGTAAAGTTTGAAGTATTAAGCCTATAACATTGTGTAAACATTGTCGGGTAGATAGCACACCGTCACCTTAAGACGTAAATACAATACGAGATGAAAATTTGCATGTCCTACAATTGGTCGCGGTAGTGTAGTGGCAGCACGATTGGGCCGGAATCCCAATAGGCGCGGGTTCGAATCCCGCTTGCGACATCAATTTTTCATTTCGTAATCGGATTTTATAAATTAAGCATATTAAATGCTAAAATTTCAGTAAATTTAAATAACAAGGTTGTGTCATCGTTTAATACAATTCTAACTGTAAAGTTTGAAGTATTAAGCCTATAACATTGTGTAAACATTGTCGGGTAGATAGCACACCGTCACCTTAAGACGTAAATACAATACGAGATGAAAATTTGCATGTCCTACAATTGGTCGCGGTAGTGTAGTGGCAGCACGATTGGGCCGGAATCCCAATAGGCGCGGGTTCGAATCCCGCTTGCGACATCAATTTTTCATTTCGTAATCGGATTTTATAAATTAAGCATATTAAATGCTAAAATTTCAGTAAATTTAAACAATAATAATTATCATAAATTAAATGTTTTAATAATATCTAACAAATCGTAAACAATATAAAATTTTACATATAGTATCATTTTCTTTTTGTACTGGCTAATGAATTTGTATTAATTTGTATTAAAAATGTGGGTCAAAACTTAATATCTAATAGGGTAGATATTTTCTGTAATAACAATGTTATATTGAACGTAAGACACCTCAGTCCTCCCGTGACCATGATCACTGTAAAGTGTTCGAAACGTCGGGAAATTATAAAACAAATACAAACGCGATAGAATCTGTAAAAGGAGTTTTATTTCAAATGTGTAATATTCGCGTAAACATTAGAAATCATTATGATAAGGAAAATTTGAAATTGCCAATATGGCTCCGTATTCTTTTTAAACGAATGAACATTAACACAATGGGGTGTTCTGTGTTGGGGGCTACATTCACCTAACCATGCCAATCAAATATCAAAAGCCAACACCCTGCACTTAGGATATAATACTTGTATTGCGGGGACTTTGCAAATATACCTACAATTAACGAACACAATTTACACCAAGATTTAAAATAACAATTTTTGTATAACACAACGTGTCTTCCTACTCTAGAATCGAAGTCGTAACATTGGCACTGTAGATCGGTATTTTAACATCAATATATTAATATTTAGAAATTAGCTCCGAACTTTTTATTCCTGAAAGGCTATAACGGGTCAACATTTCCGCAATAGGTATATCGCCAGAATTTCTTGAGGCAGGTAATAGAATACCTTATCAAAAGTTAATGAAATCTGCAGATAAAACCATTTACTATTGTTCCAATTAAACTATAGCTGCATTAATTAATGATTTTTAATGTAACGAAACAAGCCGTGGAATTTAAAAGCGGGTGACTGGATCGGGGAGTAGTCCGTCACCCGCATAGAGGTTGACCGCGTCCCGACTAGAAATTTTTTCGTCTTCCTTAGCAGGACCGGACCGGGCATGCCCGATCTGGACCAGATAAGGTATGTAACGCAGAAGATATATCTGGACCCGATCAGGAAAACCTCATCGGGTCCAGATCAGGCATTCCTGATCGGGTCCAGATCAGGCATTCCTGATCGGGTCCAGATCAGGCATTCCTGATCGGGTCCAGATCAGGCGTTCCTGATCGGGTCCAGATCAGGCGTTCCTGATCGGGTCCGGATGAAATTTTACTGATTGGAACCAAATCAATCATCTGCGTTATATATCTTGCCTGATCCAAAACGAGTATGCCCAGTCCGGTCCTTTTAAAAAACATGAATATCTTAAAGAACATGTTTAATAGGTAAAAATATAAATTAATATATGACGTAGGCAGCGAATGCAGTGCTATATTCTTATCATAGAGAGTCCCAGTGAGCCGTTCCGATTATGGCGCAACCACCAGATGCTAACGACTGCAACTGTCGCCTGAATTTCTCATTCATGACCTGATCGATCTGTTTTAATCTGATTCGATAACAACTCATTTAATATTAGGCCATGTCATTACGCTACGGAGAATCTTAACACCGCGATTCAAATAATGACGTCATTTTACTAACGCCATCTATTTATTATGACCCAAAACATTAAATGTTAGAATGGTTGTTACAATATAATATTTCTATCTATCTATGTTTTCAAATGTTAGGTACATTCATATATATATTTATATTATTTATTTTTGTTTTTACTTTAAATATAAATTATTTTTATATTATTAATTAAACATTATTATTATTATTAAATACATATGATTAATTAAAGATTTCAGATTAATCTCCTTTAATGCAAATACAATTTCGCCGTGGCATAAATATGACAATCATGTCACTTTTTTGAATTTTGATTGATATTTTTTTTGTGTTACGAAAACTGTTTCAAGTTCTGATATACTACAAGCCTTACTATATACTTGATGATATTTCACATCAGGCTATCCTTATTTGGTCCTGATCTGGTCCTGATCCGGTATGCCTTACCATACTTGATGTTATTTCACATCAGGCTATCCTGATCAGGACCAGACCTGGTCCTGATAGGGTTTGCCGGATCCGGCATGCCTCATTCTGTCCTGATCGGGTCCTGATCCGGTATGCCTTACCATACTTGATGATATTACACATCAGGCTATCCTTATTTGGTCCTGACCTGGTCCTGATCCGGTATGCCTTACCATACTTAATGATATTTCACATCAGGCTATCCTTATTTGGTCCTGATTTGGTCCTGATCCGGTATGCCTTACCATACTTAATGATATTTCACATCAGGCTATCCTTATTTGGTCCTGATCTGGTCCTGATCAGGCTATCCTGATCAGGACCAGACCTGGTCTTGATAGGGTTTGCCGGATCCGGCATGCCTCATTCTGTCCTGATCGGTTCCTGATCCGGTATGCCTTACCATACTTGATGATATTACACATCAGGCTATCCTTATTTGGTCCTGACCTGGTCCTGATCCGGTATGCCTTACCATACTTAATGATATTTCACATCAGGCTATCCTTATTTGGTCCTGATCTGGTCCTGATCCGGTATGCCTTACCATACTTAATGATATTTCACATCAGGCTATCCTTATTTGGTCCTGATCTGCTCCTGATCCGGTATGCCTTACCATACTTAATGATATTTCACATCAGGCTATCCTTATTTGGTCCTGATCTGGTCCTGATCCGGTATGCCTTACCATACTTAATGATATTTCACATCAGGCTATCCTTATTTGGTCCTGATCTGGTCCTGATCCGGTATGCCTTACCATACTTGATGTTATTTCACATCAGGCTATCCTGATCAGGACCAGACCTGGTCCTGATCAGGTTTGCCAGATCCGGCATGCCTCATTCTATCCTGATCGGGTCCAGATACATGATCTGGTTGAACCATACTTTTTTTCTAGTCGGGGTGAGAGCGATGCCTCGGCAGTCAGGCAGGGCATCGAACGGGGCTGGTACCCGAAAGGGTAACCCGCCGGCTTTGACACGCTGGATGGTAAGGAAGCGGTACCTACCAGTGGCCAGCCCAATGGCGATGGGGAGGGAATACGGTGGGTTACGGGGCCTCGCGCTGCTCTGCCGTCACCCCGGATGGGAACGGGCGTCGTGTGTCCAGACCATAGCCTAACAAAACAAAAATCCCATTGACGTTATATAGGTATGCATTTCAAAGGCAATGCCGGCAGACGTGTTTGGCAGCGCACTTGGTATTAAGTGTTTGAGTACCTAGGTACGTGTTTATTTTCTTCGTGAATCTTCAGTTGGTTTTGTAGTCTTTCAACAGAAAGTAATAAATTGTTGAAACTTTTTATTCTTAACGAATTATTCTATCTACATCAATAAAAACTATTAGTTTTTTTTAAACTGCCGAACAAAGAATAAAAATAGGTATACATATTTGAAACGTCCACCTAAAGTGTAATATACTTTTACGATCGTATCGTAACTTTCAAATATCCATGTTAATCACGGAACAATTTATAAAATGCCACACTTTATATTTACTGTAAATACCAGGCTCTTTATATAGGTACATTATATATAGCCTTACCTACTATATATACAACGAGGCTACATAAAGAGCAAATTTGTTTCAAAATCGATGTGTACGAAGGCTTTAGCGACGCGAAAGGGCGGTCGCGACTAAATTATTCACTAACCAAGCAACACTGAGTACTTACCTCCCTCTCATTTTGTCTTAATAATTTTATATAGCGCTATCTCGTTCCAGTTTTGTATAGTAGGTATTGCGCTTTCGACAGCCGTATATAGTTGTCTCTGTCAGCATTGGAAGTCATGCGTATATCTATCTCCTTCGTTCTCATTAGGTTAGTCTCGCGATGTTTGCTCTACGTTTGGCAGTTTCACTTTGTATGATAGAGTATAGAGTAATTTAAAAATGTAGAGCTTTGTTATAAATACTGTCATACCCTTACAATATTAACGATAATATTGATTTGACTGCACTAATAGTGTAGTGGTGCAGGTGTCAAGTGTTACAGGATCGATTTACACGCATGATCGTATTTTCTGTGATCTACAAATTGTTATACTGAGTCTGGATGAAATTTCAAACAATGGCAACATGTTTTAAAAAATAAATGTTGATGTAAATTTTGTGAGAATGTAGAGGATATTCTTTACTCTTTTCACAGTAACTTTTTACCTAAATGTTAAGGGGAATTTCAAGAGTTCATAGTTGTATATGATTAACTGGTTGGGGATTCCATTCATCTGAAACAATGGTGTGATATTCTCTCTGAGGAACTCATAATACCTACTGCAATCGTCAAACCGGTTAATAAGCATAGTGATTTTGGCTATACTCGTACCTATCATTGCGGTTAGGCCCATGTTAACCAGTGGACTGGTGGATAAATGTATTGTTCACTGCTTTATTTCACTATTAGTTTGTCTTCAATCGTAGATGATAACGTAGGTAATCACCTACCTACAAGGACGCCATCTGGATATGAAGAATGAGTCCATGACCTTGTGAATTTCTGTAAATATAAGTGCATGCTGTTGGATTTAAGTTCTAAGCACAGGTAGATTCAGAAGAGAGTCATAGGGTTCAGGACTCGATATAAAAAAGGTTTTACTGCTAGTGTAAAAAAAAACGACGTTAATAAAATGTTCATAACAGAAAAATTTATATAAATAAATAGGTTGCGCCCAATTGTTGTCTTTTGTAAAATAAAACATTTCTTTTTATTATTTATGATGATAAAAGAGCAAATGACGCACCTGTGTGTATAACCACCCATGAAACTGTGTAATAATAGGGGCACTACATGAAGGCTGATGAAGGTGGCATAATTACTCCTATTCTTGTCCCAATTACTTGGGATCGACGCAATATGTACGAGTACCTACATATACCTAACAAAAGTTATTGACAATAGTTTTATGACCGGCCACCTGCCTGATGTCAACCCTCTTTGGGAATGTAATTGTTAACCAAATGGCATCAAGTGAAGTTGGCTCAGATCTATAAAAAGCTCTTAGTCGACTTTTACGACATCCACGCGCAAAGTAAGGGTTGGTAGGTAGTATTCGTAGCCGCTGCCACACAGCAAACTGTAAAAGAACTATAATTGCAACAATTGGCTGTAGACGAACGCAACTGCTATTATAAGAGACACAGAAGAGGACTTTTCCCCACAACCTTGGGTACTCACACGGATTTTACGACTTATAGTTATAGGCACAAATTAGCCGTGTGGTAGCGGCTACGAACACTACCAATCCTTACTTTGCTCGTGGATGTCGTTAAAGACGATTAAAAGCCTTATAGCGACCTAGGCCAATTCTATCTGATGCCGTTTGGTCAACAATTACATTCCCGAGGAGGGTTGACGTCTGGCAGGCGGCCGGTCATAAAACTGTTGCCAATAACTTTTACAGTATGTGCTATGAAAGAGGAGTACATATTGTATCGACCCCAAGTAATTGGAATAAGAGTAGGAGAATGATGACCTTAAATAAATCTATAATGATGATGGTGATGTAGGCACAGATAAAAAGGGATAGCGAACCATTAACATAAGTATCCTTAAGCCCATTACCTAACATATGGAAATTTTTGCAATAAACTAACGGGAGCAAATTACACACAGACTCAAAACAAAATAAATATGGATCGCATAACGTAGTTACCTATTAGTATTAATCTGCGTGTGAATCGAACCTGCGGTAATTGGCAAGGTAGATCTGTATCTTCACCGCTACACAATTTTTAGTCATTCTCTGTTTTTGAAATTTCGCTATTTGTAATACAGATTCTGTATGTATGATCTTCATCTGGTTTCACACCTAGCCTAACCACAACTGGATGGCCATCCGGATTAGGGCCTTTTTCTTTTGTTATCGCTGTGGAAACGCATTTACGTGCTATCCCCCGTCGGTAACAGACGGGGGGAGCGTGGGACTCACCGGCCAGCTGAAGCCCGACCGGCATACCCACTAAAACCACAGCTTTCCCTGCCGCGCTTTTACAGGGCTCCGGAGAGATCGTCTACTGACATCCGATCCCCGGCACCCGTAGAGTGATATTAGGGCCTACTAGACCGGCATAGAACACAATAGAATAGCTCCTTAATAAGACAATTGACCTACTAGTAACTATACGTACCACACGAGTCTAACGTATTGATATAGGGTTTCCTTTCGAGCCCCCTCCTCTTACCTACATAGATGTTAAAATTATATCCCTCAGAGATCTCTTACGACACCGTCGACACCCACAAGCAAGAAAAAGAATGGTGAATTACATTCTTGCCGTCACCAAATGAATAACTTTTAACTTTATTTTATTATTTAACTTTGTTAGCTTAATTTTGTTGAAGTGAAAACTTCTTTTGGCGCACCGCACACAGATTTTTTCGTAGGCTGTAAGTGAAGCTGATCCGTCACGCTCTGAGGTGAAATGCTCGATCGGGTGAACTCGGGACCGCCGAGTGTACCCGAACGAGAAAGATACATTCAGCTGCTCCTCACTGCTGAGTCGTTGTGTTTACTATATTCAATTTACATAATATTAGTTGCTATTATTAATTATTCAATAATTTATAATAGCTATCATTGATACGTAATAATAATTATTTTAACAATCATGTTTTAGTTTATATTGTAAGGTTAGTGTATACAGTTAGTGGTTTGAAAAAACATTAAAAATTATAAAAATCATATTTTTTTTTTTATAATTTTAAGTTTTCACTTATGTCGACAGTCCTCATGACTGCTTTTTTTATTTTTATAATATTTTGCCATAACATTAAAAATGTAATTGAAACGGAAAATTTGAACTAGTCAAGTCCGTACATCGGTTTATAAAATGACAGGCAGACAGACGGATAGATGGCGGTGACTTATATATACTTAGATATAGTTCCACAAAAGACAAAGAACGGGTACCAGTGGTCCGCTCGCACGTCGAAGAGCTTGCAGGGTGGGTCTATGAGGTCGCGCGTCGCCTCTTCCGTCACCCTGGACCGATTTGGCGGAGCGTGGCCACTCCGTAGCTTACCGCAAAAATAGTTCCACAGTCGACTGCAGGAACGGTTTAGTGATTAAAATAACAACTTTATTTAAAGTGATCCGCAAATGGTTGTTCTGAGTTTAGATGTAGGTACCTAATTTGCGTTCGTTAATTGGATATTTGTAAATTCCTCCGCAATGCAATGATAATTTCCTTAAAGCAGATTGTTGTTTTGGAAATAATATAAAACAACATGAAGCTTTTGTTTGTCTACAGATCCTTAAATACCTATACAAAAGAAATTCGCTACAATAGAAAATGTTGTTATACCAATGATCAAATAACGAGAAGATCTAATATCCAAATGGTTTGTATTCACCAAGCAGTTATTTTAAACATCAATGGCAATAATTAAGCAAATATGTTCCCCCCACAGTGTATAGGAGTGGTGGGGCGGCAGTTCACAGGAGGCAGGCGGCAGGCCGCTCGTTGCAGACGCAGTTGCGCATCAAAGCAAGTGGTACGTAACGAGCGAGCCGAGGACCCTCACAGCCCCAAACTTATACCGACAAATAAACAGCATTTTTGTAGAATAGTCTGATTTTGTTCTTATCAATGTTTTTTAATTACAATTTTTAGTAAATATAAAATATATTTTTCTCTAGGTGTGGTAGCGTATTATGAATATAATTAACTACCCTTTAGGATATCGTAAAAGATTATGAAGAGATATAAATCTATGCAAGGAAAACTCGAAATAAATCACTATACCAACTCGTCTGATCATGCTCAATTTCCCTCCTACTCTAAAGGAGGTCACAGTGATTGATATGGGTATGAGGTGCAATGATGCTATATATTTTTTTAAAGACAACATACCCGCCGTTAATGAACTAATCCTCGTATTACGCAGAATTTTACAAATATATTATATAATTAACAGACACAAATTTCACACCTACTGAATAAATTTGTGGGTTGTAAAAAAAATATTGTCCTGCTCGGGAATTGAACCCGCGACGCTTAGCAGAACAAATCGTTATCTTAACCATTACGCCATCTATGCAATATTTACTTACACTTATCATTATATATACGTAGAAGTCGTACAGCGCCCTTCGTGTTCAATATAACAATGCATTTAGGATGCTGATCGGGCTGCCCCGCTTTTGTAGCGCATCGGGAATGTTCGCGGATGCAAGGGTAAATTGTTTTTACACTACAATACGCAAGCGGTGTGGTTCTCTGGTGTCCAGGGTGCGGGACAGCCCCAACGATATCCTAAATATGATCGCTAGTCGTATGGATTGTATTTATATGAACCACTGCAGTGCTTTATCTCATGGGATGCCATTGCGGTGACGTCGAGTAAAATTTTAGTTGTTAGTTATGTATTGTAACATAGTTTTAAGTATACTAACACAATGAGTCTTGGTTACTCGAATAAATGAATTATATTATTATTATTATCAGTCTGTATATTAAGAATATAATAGATGTTGTACGTCACCTTTATCTTCATCTGGAAGCTGTAATACCTTACTAGAAAGAATGTACCCACAGGAGCACTCTCCGGGGAAACTTTTAAAACCAATTGCGATCGCCAACTTACTTGACAAATCTGGCAATTATAGCTTTATCGTCCCTTGGGAAGAGCAGGATGGAAATAATAAAACCTTTCATCATTGCCTCTAGTGGCTAACAAGCAAACATGGACCTCACAGACCTTAGAGAAAATCTTCCTAATCCTTACTCTTCTTACTTAAGGAAATATGAATTCATCATCATCTTAGTTCATATATGTCCCACTGTTGGGCTCGAGCCTCCTCCACACCAGGAGGGAAATTGACCTACTAAACCACGCTGGTCAGACGTGTTGGTATACGGTTTTGTTTCAAGATTTCCTTTTCTTTCATACATGTTATATGCATATTTTATCCCTTGATCATCTTCTATGATCACCTACAGGTAAGATAAGGAGTGGTGAATTGTATTCTTACTCCGTCACCACACGGAACTATGAATTATATTATTTACTGTTTTTATAATAAACGTTGTATTTATCAACATCAAAGTTTCCTTTCCACCGTCTCCTGCACTCGTTTGCATACTAAAGCGACGTTCACGCGGACCAAGGGGCGGGCGTAGGTACTCCAAGCAGGTGCTTCCAGTTGATAATTTATGTGAGATATTTTAATGGAATACATTATGTATGAGCCAAGTTCGACGACGGTAACAGCTGTTTAGTTTGAACATATATCTAAATATTTAGCTAATAGTTTGATGCTGTATAGGTACAGATATATTTACCAACGTTACAATTTTCTGTTATTATTATTTAATTATTTACTTATTATATACTTATTTTACTAGTTTCCGTGTGATAACAGACTAAGAATACAATTCACCACCCTATCTTAACCGTGGGTGATCGTAAGAGAGGACTGAGGTATATAAAACGCATATAATATATAGATATTCTTCTTGCATAGGCAATAGAAGGTAAACTCGAATTAAAAACTTTACCAACATGTCTGACCAGCGTAGTATAGTAGGTAGGTCAATTTCCCTCCCACTATAGAGAAGACTCAAACCCAACAGTATGACATATATGAGCTGAAATTAAATGAAATGAAGATGAATTATTTATATCACTTTTTTAATTAACAATATGAGTATTTCTAGTTCTATGAATAGTTCGTTGACGGCTACGAATACTACAAATGATGTACGATGAGAAAATTATGTATAGATATATTGAGTCGACTCTTGGTTTTGGTAATAGTTTTATGACAACCCGCATGCCTGACGATCAATTAACCTCTTCTTCTTCTTATATATTGGCAATCAGCTACATATACGAGCTATTGGTGCCAGTGTCAAGTTATAAATATTTTCACGTTTTTAGTCTTTCAAGTTTGTCATTGTCTAAGTCAAATTGTCACCATTAACAGTGCAATGGCCACACTGTTAATGGTATCTTGTGGGAATTTTGATGGAAAACGAAAACGTTGTAAAGCACTTTTGTATGATATTCACTACATCCCAGTAGTTCCGCCGCATCACATTACATAAAAAGCCATTAAAATTATCTAATAATAACACATTAAAACACTAAGATATCGAATATAATACAAGAGCACCACATGACGTTTTCAAATTCCCGTCAAAAGTCCCAATTAACCTCTTTGGAAATGGGAATTGTTGACAAGACAATGTCAGTGTTGACGCAGAATATTTTTAATCGTCGTTTTGACACCCACAAGCTGATGTTAGAGTTGGTAGTATTCGTAGCCGGACTTTTGACGGGAATTTGAAAATGTCATGTAGTGCTCATGTATTATATTCGATATCTTAATGTTTTAACGTGTTATATAGATAATTTTGATGGCATTTTATGTAATATGAAGCGACGGAACTACTGGGATGTAGTGAATATCATATAAAAGTGCTTTACAACGTTTTCGTTTTCCATCAAAATTCCCACAAGATACCATTAACAGTGTGGCCATTGCACTGTTAATGGCGACAATTTGACTTAGACAATGACTAACTAGAAAGAATAAAAACGTGAAAATATTTATAACTTGACACTGGCACCAATAGCTCGTATATGTATCTAGCTGATTGCCAATATATAATAAGTATTCGTAGCCGTTATAGCAAAACAAACGAGAACAAAACACTTCATAACGCTGATTATAAAACTTCTATGAAATCAAAAGGGTGTCTCGTAGTTAAATAGGTATAACGCGATCCCTTTCGTGTCGCTCACAAGGGTCAATAAAATAAAAACGTCTTCCTGTCCGCACTCGTACAAAGAGTCGATTCAATTAAATAAATCCTTTAATAAGCAAATAAGCAGAACCAAGAGTCGATGAGATCAAAGCCCTTTCGATGACACTCCGCCGACCCTCCCATTTGCATCAAATTGTAACTCGACTACTACAATTGCGACACATAACAACTAAACTCTTGCAGAATATAGGTAAGTTTGAGTTTTACAAATTATAATTTTGTTTATATCATAAAATTGTGTTCTGACAGGATAAGAATACAATCTTCATCCCTTGTGACTGTCGTAAAAGATGTTTAAGAGATATAAACAAACAAACAAAATCAATAGATAGATACATAAGAACGAACGAACGTTCCGTGTGGTGACGGAGTAAGAATACAATTCACCACCCCCTATTTTACCCGTGGGTGATCGTAAAAGACGACTAAGGGATATAAAATGCATATAACACTCGTCCGACCAAATTAACGGTCAATTACCCTCACATTATGGAGGAGGCTTGAGCCCAACAGTGGGATATATGAGCTGAGATGATGATGATGATAAGAACGAAATCCCAGAATTAAACACCATACTATCATTTCTAACGAAAGTGGTAAATCTTGTCTAATTGTAAAAGTGGCTTTTGCCTAATATCTAGTAATATAGGTATCTTTTCTATGAAAGTGATTCGTATTAAAATTTTTGAGAGAATAACTTTTACCTGAATACGAATATTTTATCACAAATATAAAAATGGTGATATTTAAAAATAAAAGATCTTTTCGAACCGTGTAATTGTGGCCGTCCATCCGTCAATTCGTCTCGCTCATATTTCAATCTTATATAGGTAGAGGAAAGGAAGGTAATATGGACAGAGATGTACAAAATGGTTTTAAAAAAGCATTTAAATACAAAATGCAAAATACTTTTCAGATTTACTATTTCAAATACAAAATACCAAATAGTTTTGCGTTTTGTATTTCAAATGCTAAATGCAAAATAGGTATTTTCAAAATACTTTTTCAAAATAAAATACCTTTTGACCAAATCTCAGAATTTTTTATTTATTTTAGATATTTATCATTATGCTAGGGCCGCACCTGCGTGTATCGTCACGAAGCTTCGTGCAATGAGACGATACACGCAGATGTGACCGGTCATTATTGGCTATCGTCGCGAACATTCGAGTTTCGTGTGCAATATCGCTTGGGTGGCGATAAGTCAAAGGGTTTTAGCACGCTAATATTTCGCGCTCTGTGGTCAGATTAGCGTTTTTCATTTCGGGGGAAATTTTCTTTGTGTTTAGACGCGTTCGAGGATCTCCAGTTAATCAATAAATATGAAGTGGGGTGATGGAATGGTGTTAGAATTTATACACCATTATGAAGCGGAACCCATGAAGGGATCCAAAAATATCATTATGTAATTATTAGCTAGCTATATAATAATATAGCTGTAATAGTAAAGCAATTCGTCATCCATAGTTAAACGCATGAAAATGATTTCGGCCATCTTTAATTATTGCACGATACTTCGTGTAAAATACCGAAGTCGCTAATGTGACCACAGTTTTATCGCGATAATTTTCTAGTGTACGAAACGTACGAAACTTCGCCACAAATTACTTCGGGACGATACACGCAGGTGCGGGCCTAGCATTAGAAATAGAGACAATGCCGGGCCAAACAAAAACGTCTAATAACATGGCACCTTATGCATGACATTTTGGTCATATTTATCAGTACGCATATCAATAAATTCTGTTATGTTATTAATAATAATAATAATACTCACTTAAAATAATGTAAAAAACTAGACTAACGAAAAGAGACCCATGGCTCCATTTTGTGAATTGTGTGGCCATTTATTTCGGTTCACTTTTCTTTTCTCTTATCTTGTTGTAGTACAGTACATAGCCGTTTCAGTATTGTAAGGATAACAACAACACTTCAATATCATAAAAGTAGGTAACCAAATCAAATAAAAAAAGGGGCACGCAAGGCTAGCAGGTGCCTCTATCGGTCAAATTCGGCAATACAAGCGTCATTCGTTCATTTCATTTTGTTTGACTGGTAATGTTGGCTAAACTTAATCACAAAGTATTTTGCATTTTGAAATGAATATTAAAAATGCTAAATACATCTCGAAAGGTATTTCAAATAAAATACAAAATGCTTTTTACTAAAAGGCATTTAAATGCAAAATACAAAATAGGTATTTTGCATTTTGTATTTGCATTTTAAATAGAAGTATTTCAAATAAATCGCATCTCTGAATATGGAATATGCAGTTAATATGGGATACTGAAATTTTATAAAAACTAGTAGTGCCATCTATGCCGCGATGTTGTGAATTGAAGTGTCAAATAAACCTATTAATCTGTGCAAGTGACAGTAATCCGCCATATTGTTCTTTTCTTTTTGAGACACGATCAACTAGAAGGCTTTTTTGGGACGTTTTAAATTTTTTGTTATCATAACGTATAATTACTTTATTTTTTATAACGGGTATTCAAACAATGCTTAGGGTACTAAAGTTTAAGGATGTGTATTGATTTTCATCGTATATTGAAACCCCTAAATCAATTTTTTTTTTGCTGATGCTGCCGTGTTGCTAATATGGAATACTGTTAGTGCATATAATATGGTATAGTATTCCATATTATATGAATTATAGGAGCCATGACATATAAGGCTCATATAAGACTTGAATTGTCGCAGTTGAAAAAACTGCAGATTTTAAAAGAGATTTAAAAAGCACAATAGCTATAAGTCAAGTGAAAGGGAAAGAAAAAGTGCAGAAACAGAGCAAAGTGAAAGGCAAGGGTAAATCGTCAAAAAAGAGATCAAAGGAAGTTTAAAGGAAGTTTACTCAGTTAGCGACTCTTCAGATAATAGTTTAAATGAAAATTTTAATAATCATGACGAAGATGACGATGACCTCTTCTCATATGACGAGAATATAAGCGAGGTAGCGCCTCAACATGGTTCAGAATGTTTTTTTTTTTGCAATAGAAAGTATAGCCAAGATGATAAAGGAGAAGAATGGGTTCAGTGCCTTATTTGCCAATTGTGGGTGATTTGTGACTGCGCGGGCTATGAATTTGGTAACTATGTTTGTGTTTATTGCAAATAATTTACATTTTTAAATTCTGATCTTTTTTTTATATCGTTCGACTAATATGATTTCTAATTAGTTTGATTTTTACTTATTCATATAAGTTATGTTGATTTTTGAATATTTTATTAATTCTAAGATTGCCATACAAAATACTGTGATTAATAAAATTACTATTATAAAAAGGAATTTTGTTTGAGTTAATAAAATAACTGTTAAAAGTGTGTATGATTTTGGTGGAATACTATATTCCGTATTATCTGCACCTTGGGTCTGCTGTCATTTTACAACATTTTTGATTTATGGTTGTTTTTTATCAAGAAAACATAGTTATATTATTTTTGTAATGATTATTATTAAAGCTAATTAATGTTTCAACAAATTAGTGTGTGTATTTCAATTTTAACTCTGGGGAATATTTGTTTATACTCAAAAAAGAAAATGGTATTCCATATTACCTTCCTTTCCTCTATTATCATTTTTTTATATTTTACCTTAAATTATGCCAAATAACTACTAACAGAACGGAATATAGCATTAAGATGATTCAACAAGAAATTCAATGGATTTCTTTTGTGTTTTACTAATTTATTTTATAAAAAATTACATGCAGTATCCTTAGTAATTATTAAAAAGAAATAATTAAAAAAATAAAAGTCATAGATAAACTTTAGATCAACTTCTTAGTGGTAGGACCACGCTGTTGACAGTTCTCTGTCTACAGCCGCGGGCCGGTCCGTCCAGGGTAGTATCTACCATACTGAGCAGAAGATCGACGTCTGAGTAATGGCAATGTACTATTGCGCTTCGTTCGGTCAGCGAGAGAGCCGGAAGCCCAACTAGGTGGGTTTGGGGATGGTAATGGTAGGAAGCGGCCTAGCAATAGTTGCAAGGGTCCATGGACGGCAGTAACACTTATCATCAGGTGTGTTGCTTGCCTGTTTGCCACCATAAGAAATAAAAAAAAACTCGGTGAGTTTCTTGCTGTATCCTCTCAAAGTAATTTAGGTATTAATATTAAGGGGATTATATATAATAAATAATTTAGAATTTGATAAGATGAGAACTGGTCGTGCCCTATTTGCAGTTGTAGCGTAATACCTATCAAGTACCTATGGGCAGGGCGGTCTATCTACATCGGCTGTCTTGTGTGGCGGTCTGACAGCCCGCCTAGCGCCCTCTACCGACCGTATCGCTATCGAATCGAGATACGATCGAGCTGTCAAAGCGATATACTCGTAGGTACCATCACATGTAATGCAACTAGTTGATTGAACGTAATATAATGTGTATTGCATATTATTAAGTGATATAATAATAATTAAATATGGTAAATAATCGTATAAGAATCTACTTAAATTATGCGAGCCCACTTATTTATCTAATTATAGGTAATACGATTTGACCCACAATAATACCTAAGTTAAATATTAATTTACTCAATTTTACTAAGATGAAGTAAGCGGCCTCTTAAAAGTCGAAAATTAGTATTACGCCATCTGAATTCTCTTGCCGGATCTCTCTCCGTGTGGCCACTTGCCGGATCTCTCTCCGTGTGGCCACTTGCCGGATCTCTCTCCGTGTGGCCACTTGCCGGATCTCTCTCCGTGTGGCCACTTGCCGGATCTCTCTCCGTGTGGCCACTTGCCGACCCCGTGGTAACTTAATGCATTTGTTAGTTTTTAAACTAGTAGATAGATAAATTGTAACAATATAATAATATCGTTAATTAAATGTTTAAAGAACTGATCATAAGTAGGTAATAGATATTAAAATGTTATATTGTATAGAATCCTTTTCTTTTTGTACTGGCAATGAATTGGTACCTATTTAAAATGTGGGTAAAAATTTAATAACTAATACTGTAGCGGATAGATATAAATATCTATAATAATGATGACTTGTTGGACGTGAGACCCCTTAATCCTTCCGTGACATTCCCATCCCACTAACGCTGTAAAGTGTTCGAAATGTCAGGCAACTAAAAATCAAATACAATTTTGTGCAATCATCTTATTAGATTGTTTATATTTTCGTACGCACTATTTAAATCCTTTAATTTTGATACTCTATGAGTGTTTTAAAAATGAAAAAGGTAAAAAAAAAATTAAAGTTAAACGGGTTTTATTGTAAACAGTCATGGTAATTTTGCAGATAAATGTACTAAACATTTTAATCGACGATTGTAGATATTTGACGTGCTCCACGATTTTATTTTATACTAGCTTTTGCCCGCGACTTCGTCCACGCAGAAGTCATCTCTGATAAAGTTAAATAGAAAAAGCAATGCAAGGTGTTGAAATTTTGTCGCTAGGACGATAATCAACAGCGTCAGAAACTGGGATGCGGTCGTCGCCTTCTGCGAGTTAGTTGTTTAACGGAATTAGGCAAAAGGGTGGGTCTGAGAGAAAATGCTCTACGTTGACACGCTCTACCGTCCGGCTTCGACTCGAGATGATACCCGGTTGCGGTGGCCCGTCCGCACGTAGATGTACGTGTACGGCGCGCGTGTGTCTATATACCATAGCCGGTCACTAAAGAAAAAGGTGGTTCAAAGTTCTATTCATTCTACAAATTATATTGCCATTAATATACTATTTACGGTATGACCATGGGATAAAAATATAATTATCGCCACCCTTTATTTGACTGTTTTGTTTTACCAACAGAGTTGCGACCTCGTTAGATATGATTTATTATTTGAGTTATAGAGTGAACATTTTTGAAGCTAAACTTAACCTGTATCTTAAACCATTAGGCAAGAACCTATTGCTGTCTACTATGTGTATCGTGTGAGCTCTCACGCCGGCACTGGTCGCCACGATGACACTGGTGCGGGGTTGATGGAGAGGGAGAGAGAAACACATGTTTATTTATTTTTACCGAAGAATATTTGTACGTAATTTGAAAAGAATCGATAAAGAAATTTTCTCCCCATACACACTTTGCCGCTTTGCTACACCCCCTTAGTGGCGGAATTCATAAAATCCTTTCATATTGAATCTCTATGTCATAAATAGAAACGTGCTTCAAAATTTAATGTTTCTAGCTTTAATAGTTTCGGCTTGGCGGTAATGAGTCGTTCAACCCACTTCACAGGCCTAATTTACACAACCTGAGGGTGAAAATTGACAAATTCCGGATATTACCCTAGAATATTTGATTCGACTCGTAATTTGAAAAGAATCAATAAAGATTTTTTCTCTTGACACAAACTTTGCCACTCTGCTCCACCCCCTTAGGGGTATAATTTCGTAAAATCCTTTCTTAGTGAATCTCTACGTCATATAAAGAAACCACTGTCAACATTTCAAGTTGCCAGCTTCAATAATATCGGCTTGGCGCTAATGATTTAATGAGTCGTCCAACCCGCTTTGCAGGCCTAATTTACACCCCCAGAGGGTGAAAATCAACAAATTCTGAAACACGTGTTTATTTATTTTTACTGGAGAATATTTGTACGTAATTTGAAAAAAATCGATAAAGATTTTTTTCTCCGAACATTTTTTAAATTGACATAACCTTTTTTTTTATAAACCAATTGACATAAAATAAAGCCTAAATGTTAAGTGAAGCTTACCACAATATATTAGTGAAAACCGCGTCTAAATCGGATAAGCCGTTTCTGAGATTAGCGTGCACAAACACACAGACAAACAGATAAACAGACAAAAATTTTAAAAATCATTGTTTTGGGTTCTATTCGTGTTGATAAAGGTCCCAGTAATATTTTTTCTCATATATCTTCCATGTACAGACAGCGATCCGTTACATTTTTATTATATGTATAGATAGATAGATTAATTGTTACCCATGACTGTATCTATTTAATTATTTTTTAGCTTTTAGTACATTTATCTGCAAAATTACCACGACTGTTTACAATAAAACCGAATTTTTGTTTTACCTTTTTTTATTTCTCATTCTATTTAATTTATTTAAGGCCTCATTATTGCAAGTTTTCTTGCCCGTTAATTTATTACATTCTAACTCCTCGATACGTAATCCCTCCAAAGATCTCACTCTCATCCATCAGCCCGTAAACGTCCACTGTTGGACATAGGCCTCCCCATGAGAATGCCATCTATAACGGTCCTGTGCCAACTGCATCCAACAGTTTCCTGCGACCTTGATGAGGTCGTCAGTCACCACCGAGTGGGGGGTCGTCCTACGCTGCGTCGTTCGATTCGTGGTCGCCACTCGAGAACCTTTTTTCCCCAACGGTTGTCGATCTCACTCTACAACGACGTATCATTTTTAGCCACCCTAACGCCACGCAGTCCTTGACACGATACAAAATCTTGACGTGGGCGAGAGTTTCAGATATTGATTTTGTAAAGAGCACTGTATTCTACTTGTCAAGCCCTTTCATTTAATACCTACCCATATTAATGGTATTGAAAAAAAATTGATTATCTGCTATTTTGTAGCAGCGGACATCTTAGATTTTGATTTTGTATAATGCACTGTATTCTACTGGTCAAGCCCTTTCATTTGATACCCATATTATTGAGATTGAAACGAAATAGGTGATCTGCCATTTTAGACGGCCATTTCGAATTTACAATAATTTTAGTATACATAATTGTATTGTCACCAAAACCAAAGGCGTATACCAAATTTTAGATGGCAGGCAACCTATATTACTGTGAAATGAAAACTTATATTCAAAAGCGTTTGATCAGTGTGGTACAGCCTACTCTAGGTATACCTACGTCATCACGATACGTTTCAACTATTCAGTGATAAATCAACGAAATCTCATTGGTTTATCACAAACTGTTAGAGGGTTTCGATTAGTGTTGCCCAAATGCAAGACTTGCGAATCTCGCAAGTCTCGCTGTTAGAATAACACAGAGTCATTTGTTTTGATAGAAATGAAAAACCCAACTAAATTAATGAAATTCCATTCGTCTAGTGACACTAACTGTACAACTATTAATAATGAGGTACATATCACTTAACGGTAGTGGGGCTATAATCACACCTATCTATCATGAGACTGTTTAAAATAACATCAAATTATTTCCCCGTGTAATGGTATTAAGAATACATATTGTTGACAATCGTTTCTTTGCCAAAAGA
The DNA here is from genome assembly GCA_905163515.2 of Lymantria monacha. Taxonomy (NCBI): domain Eukaryota; kingdom Metazoa; phylum Arthropoda; class Insecta; order Lepidoptera; family Erebidae; genus Lymantria; species Lymantria monacha. The sequence goes on along the minus strand of LR991107.1, from coordinate 1,436,567 downwards.
ATCGTAAAATGCTATCTAAGGGAGCGAGACTCTTGCAGCGAGTGTTGACCTTGCATTTGTTCAACATCAGTTTCGATGGTAGCTGCCGGATTATTTCGTGTGATGACGTAGTACGTCACTACTCCTAGCTTTCTTGTGAAGAACTTTAATAATGGTAAAGCCACACTGTTGACACTTTTTGTCTACAGCCGCGGGCCGGTCCGTCCGGGGCAGTACCACACTGAGCAGAAGATCGACGCCTGAGTAATGGCAATGTGCTATTGCGCTTCGTTCGTTGAGCGAGAGAGCCGGAAGTCCAACTGGGGAGGGTTTGCGGTTTTCATTGGTAGGCAGCGGCCTGGCTGTATCCCTGGTATTGCAAAGGTCCATGGGCGGCAGTGACACTACCATCAGTTGTGCTGCCAGCTTGTTTGCCACCATAAGCAATACAAAAAATGACGTTCAGTTAACGTGTCTTAGTGGACGCAAACGTATTAACTAATAGACTAGTAAATCAAGCAGGATAATTTATTCAAGTTAGGCTTAGTGCAGGTTATGAAGTCATAACGCCTGCTATTGTACATCCACGTAGGCAGAGTTCGACTGACTGGACTGGTGTACACGTGGGGGCAGGGATACCACACGACTTCGACAACATGTTTATTCACAGACGAGTTTCTTCACCAAGTAATGCTGACACAATAGGGTGATACTACTAACACCATCTGTTGCCTGCAACACTTATTTATGTTTGGTATTAAGATATAACAACTAGATGGCGTTACTTTTAACATACACTAATTTCCGTATTAATTGCTTGCACTACAAAGATTGTGATTGAGGTTTTCACCTCAGAGTGAATAGCTCTCCCCACGAATGCGAAAAAACACGCCACTTAACAGACGAGATTGTGATCGCAGTAGTTATAATATTCCCTGGCGTGGCGTTACTTACGTGATATCACCAAGAGTATAAATAGTACGACTATCCAGGGAAATTATTCAGCTAGTTTTTGAGATTTCTACACGTAAATTAATTTTCCCGTAGATATAATTATTTTTATCACCAGAAGGACCCTCCCTTCATCGCAAATGTTATCTCAGCTCATATATGTTCCACAGTTAGGCTCGAGCCTCCTCCATAATGGGAGGGAAATTGATCTACTATACCTACCACGCTGGTCAGACGTGTTAGTATAGGGTTTAGTTTAGAGCTTACCTTCTCTTGCATAGATGTTATACGCGTTTTATATCCCTTAATCGTCTCTTACGACGGTGGTGAATCGTATTCTTACACCGTCACCACACGGAATCACAAATGTAGTGGTTGTACCTATAATTAAAATCCATGGAGGTGACGAAGAATAAAATTCTCTATACCCGATGGCACCTTATGGGTATTTTAAGACGAATAAGAGATATAATACGCATTTAAAACGTACCTATGCAAAAGATCCTTCTTACTTTTCTAAACTCAAAATAATATTCTATACTAACCCGCTTGACTAGGGTGGTAGATTTTTTTATTGCTAATGGCAAAGGGACAAGCTCACACTTGACGGTGTACATTTCAATTAATGTGCTATTTTGAAGTAGTTTTTAAGCCCAGCCGTGGGACGCTTATGAGGCGATTTATTGATTGATAATGAATAAAAAAACATTTTTTTTTTTTGTAATTTCTTTATTTTTTTCACCATTTATCGTAAAACTTTCCTACGGCACACCGCGCGTCACAGTCGCGCGCCAATATTCCGCCTTGTGTAGGTCGAGCGATGGCCGCCACGCGACGGCGCCTGTCGCACAACACGCCACAGACAGTACCGGGCGCCACCGAAAGGCGGCGCTCACAACAGTTGACAACTTAGACATGGACAGTTCGACAAAAAATTAATTTCGATTAAAAATATAACAATTTCAGTTGCACTTATACAAAATAAATAGGCGTTTAATTTCAATCGTAAAAATACAAATAATATCCTTTCTAAGTACACACAAGCACCATCTGGCTGCAGTTTGACTGCCTTTCACATACGATAGTAAACCCACCGCGTCACAACATTCAGTACAACATTGCTTGGCAATCTTTTAAGTGTCCTAATTTTTAATTGCGACGCGGTTTACCAAAGCCTTTCCCTCTTAATACATATAAATATATAAAATAATATTACAGACACTACAATTTATAGAATTTTGAATTCATTGCGGACATATTGTTTCCGTCTGACATTACAAAATTACAAGCAATTTATTATACATATTAAAAATTCGATTAGGAGATCCGTGAATGTTCCAAACACCACTATCCAGTGTCCAAATTATAGAAAACAACACGTTATATAAAATACTAGTATAATAATAAACCTATAGGAAGTTACACATCACACTATACAATCTTTGGATACAAAACTCAGCAGCGCCCGCCTTGTATCAATATACAAATACACACATGCCCTGCATGTCGAATACATCAAATATAACCGCAGTACATGTAAATGGTACAACGCGAGCGCCTCCACGCACGATCGTCGGTCGACAATTATCGGCCAACAGTTGCGCAACTGTCGGCCAACGTTCGCGCGACCCTCGGCGCACGATCGCCATAACCAAACGTACGAGCGACCGCACACCGATACACATCAGACCAGTCTCAATAGAAGCGAGCCGTGTCATACACGAATTGAGAATATTTTTTCTCCAATTACGAAAAAACAAAAGAGAAATACAAAAGATTATTATTTTTATCCTCATCACATGAGCCATGTCAGTCCCCACGGTTCCAAGCTTTACGATATCGACTTTACCAACTAAACAATTGCATATTGGGTGCCAATAATCGAATTAGAAATGTTAACAGCGCAAATATAGACGCGATAAATGAAGCGAACACCGATCATCTGTAGTCGTGCACAGTGGACGTGTATCGTCACACGCGCCGTACCATGACTATTATCTGTAGTCACACACAGTAGACGTGTATCGTCACACGCGCCGTACCATGACTATCATCTGTAGTCACACACAGTGGACGTGTATCGTCACACGCGCCGTACCATGACTATCATCTGTAGTCACACACAGTGGACGTGTATCGTCACACGCGCCGTGCCATGACTATTATCTGTAGTCACACACAGTGGACGTGTATCGTCACACGCGCCGTACCATGACTATCATCTGTAGTCACACACAGTGGACGTGTATCGTCACACGCGCCGTACCATGACTATTATCTGTAGTCACACACAGTGGACGTGTATCCTCACACGCGCCATACCATGACTATCATCTGTAGCCACACATAGTGGACGTGTGTCGTCACACGCGCCGTAGCGTGTCTCTATCATCGCCATCAACGTACACAACACCCAATATGCCGTCACCCATTTACACCTAACAACCACATTTATATTGCAATCTAGTTTTTACAAGTTTAGCATGCGCGAACGTAGTCGCGTCAGTTTTTATAGAGTCGCAAATCTATCATAGACAACGCCCTGTCGCTCGGTACGCTACGGAACACAGTTTCTATCGTACATACCTTGCCTTAAACAAACACATTTTACACGGTGACCGATCGTATTCAAACATTAACACTCGTCCCCCCCCTTCACCGAGTCTGCCGTCTGCAGCGAGTGCCGCCGGGTGTTCACGTTATAGTACAGTAGCGACTACCGCTCGACCATCGTACGAATATTTGAACAACACCGAGCCACCAAATGTACCGATATAATATACTATACATATTATTTTTAATATTCAGGACACGATATTTCGAAATTGTTATTTTTTTTATATCCATTTAAGTCTACAAATCATTACCATTAAATATTAAACTACAATCAATTGGCAGTATCATTGTTCACCATCACCGTTCGTTCATGATATCTCAGCTAGTGACCCCTGGTGCGCCTGGTGCGCGCGGGCGACGCTCGCTAGCCGACACGTTCACCTCGCTGTTGCCATACCGGCCGAGGGCCGTACCCGGTGGTCGACGTCCGCCGTGTACAGCAGTCGGCCTACACTTATCGTACGAGAAACACAAATTAATATATCACCGACCGTCCAGCGACAGTGCGGTGACGTCAAACAGAAGCCGTCTCCCCCTCCTCATGGACGTATTTACAAAGGGAAAATACCCTAAATTCATACATGCGTACACGTTGGTGCGCACACGATGGTTTCAAACGTGTTATGGCACGTCCTAAGCATACACTATAAGGTCCGGCCGGCGCGTGCGGAGCTCGCCCCCGTGCGGTACCGTTCTCCTCACGACAGCGGCGGGGCCCGCATTGTCCCTTACGCCTAAAACATCTTCTATCACTCGCATGTGATCCCTTCAACCGTTTACACTAACTGAGAGAGAGTAGTGCGTCTGTCGCTCCCCCCTGACTCGGGGTTGCCCGCGTGGGGCGGCGCCCTGCTGGCACGTGCACGACGCCGCCCCAGCGCGCCCCGCCCGAACGCCCGCAACAATAACTCCCTAACTAAGTCCACAAACGCCTAGCACGCAAGCCTGTCCAATAAAGTACTACAAACAACAAAACCGCCGATTGCCTAATGTGTGTCCGACCGCTATTTTCATACTATTACGTTTTTTCTCTTATATTCTTTTTTTTTATTTCAATCTCAGGTACTGTGGTATTGCTTACATGTAATTATAAAATGATTTTTTTTTATTTGTACATTGGCGGTATAAGGCGGTAATCGGTGTGTACGAGTACGGACCGGGGAGATAAACCCAGTGTTGCTAACTTCTGTTTACAATAATTTCGTAAAAAAAGAAAAGAACAATTTAACATTTCTTCGACAAAGTTCAGTCGTGTGCTAAAATATCCTAATCAACTATTGCATTTCTAATCGCTTACGTTTTTTTTTTTCAGAAAATAAACTTCAATACTTATTAAATAGTTGGCAACCCTAGTTGGGGCGTGGCTACGCGACGGTAACGCCCCGGTCCGTGGCCCATATAAACTGCAGTGTTACGGGATCAGTAAAACAATGAATGGTGTTACGGAGTAGCAGTAAAACAAACGGTCCGACGTGCGCTTGCGCACATACAAACCTAACGATAAATCATCTTTTAGCAAAACATCAATTAATATCAGAAATATAATTAAAACTAACGTACTATTATAACTCTGATTTTTTTTTTATATTTTATAGTTTAGCAGAAGAATCGTTCGTTAACACTTAAGAGAGCTCGGGGCGACGCGATAGGCGGCAGCACCGTCGGCGATACTAGTACTCTAACTACTCTGTACAAACGTTTCAAAACAAGACAACCTGCAGGTCTTTGAAATTGCCAGTTGTCACTTTACATGATCATTGATGGTATCCCATGATGGTGTAAGACTAAATTGCTCAGATTTATGACGACTGTCGCCATTACCACATGTGTTATTTAAATCTTAAAGGTAACGATGAATTTTAAAGACATGTCGAATTAATGAAATAAATATTGACGAAAGACGAAAGACGACTACGAGATAGATTTTGTCAAAATTAACATAAGTTTGTCTGTCTGTCTGTCACATTGGACGCTGAACATTGTATCTTGTATCGCCGCCGGTGCTTCGTATATAAATGGATATTTATAATAATTGACTATCTCACAAAACTATCGAAACATTTTGACCAATCACGACATCGAACAGACACACGTTCCACTGACGATAGGAGTGGCAAATAACGACGATATCATCTAATAGTACCTACTAAGGCCGGTGAAGAGAACATTCAAAGCTCAAGATTAGAAGGTAAGATAAGAAGGAAAGGAGCTGACGTGGACAGAAACGTATGCCAATGCTGCCAACCTTGACGAATCTAACGAGAACGAGTGGATGTGTGGCGAGAGGCGTGAGGGGGCGTGCACGGCGGGGTTAGGGAGGGTCAGGAACTCTTACACCCGCATAGCAATAAACTCCGCAACAATAAACTATTATATTTTTACATATATCTCCATTATTTAGAATTACTTTAGTTATAGTTGTATAATATTTCATTGACTGAGCGAATATTCAACTAATATATCACTTATTGCATTATATAAACTCTGTTAGATCTTAAACGTCTATGGAACTAGAATTACATTTTGTACCACAACTTGTTTTGTATTAAAATTAAGCCATTAGACACGGGGAGGGGCTAATGGTGGCCCCGCCCCGCGCGGTCCTGAGCGTACACGCATCACGCCATCTACCGTACAAGTTCGCATACATACTGTCATCAGACTAATACGGAAAAAACATAAGATCAACCTTTCTTATAATCGTGAAGAGAATTTAAAAAAAAATGTGGAGTTGAGACAATTTCCTAACATAGCTTATAATAAAAGGATAGCAAAATATTGAAAATTACCTCATGAACAACAAATATTGAAAAATCATCTTTAGAGCTGTAGATTAAAAATCAAATTGGCTACGATCAATCAGTAGAGGTTGCGCAATGCGTAGACACGCCCTCGCCCGCCCCATAACGTCACGCCCCGGCAGCCAGCCCCCCACTAGCAACCGAACTAACCTAACTTATATTAGATCATCACCATCGCGCCGCCCACTTAAGCTTTATTATATTTCTATATATTATCCGTATAGAGAAGTGATTTTCTATATAATTATGTATTTTTTTTTCTTCTATATGTAACATTTTAACGGACGTCACCAAGTTATGCCACTATAAAGGTCGTCAGAGGAAAATGTACTGTAAATTAACCTACATAGAGATCGCATTCGACTACGGTCGGAGCTTAGCCCAGTTCCGGACGCAGTCGTACGTGTCAGACTATTTCTATGTTAGTGAAAGTACTCTACGACGATGTCGCGTGGCCGCGCTTGCCACAGTTCCGTGCGAGGGATGAACGTCACTTAACACTAACATCAGCTTTTTGCCTTGTATTATTCGTTTAGTCTCCGTGTTTATCGATTTCACTTTACACTAAAATACAAGTTACAAAGATTTAAACGATTACAATTATTATAACATTCGGTTCATACATGGCGATACTGTTACAAATGGCATTTCAAATACTTAAACCTTTAACGATACATTAAAATAAACAATATAGGTACGACACACACACACACACACACACACACATACGCTATGGCCCGACATGTTACATCACAAAATATTTTCAATTACGTCAATTTTACAAAATTATATAAACAGTTTGTTTCATTGGTAATTCATAATGTTTTACGTGAACATTACACATTTGAAATAAAACTATTATTGCAAATTTTATCGGAGAATTGTCTGTCAAACGTTGACAATCAACGGTAGCGTTTAGAAACGTCGATAAAATTGTAAAAAAAATTGTTTTATTTCAAATATGTTTCATTACAAACTTCAACTGAGATTTACAAAAAAAAAGGCGAAAGTAATTTCGAATATGAGTATCGTGGTAAAGGGTCGACAGATATGTTAAACCTTCGGTCAAAAATAACATATATTTTTTTATCAAATTCCATTAAATCATCAAACTCATCTCGCTATACACACGTATCTAATACAAAAAACGATGAAAATCCATTAGGACGACAATTACTGTTAATACTCATACGAATAAGTTGTTTTACTATTCGTAAAATCTTAATCACATAAGTTCATAAACATCACCGATGGTAAGCCCGGGGGGGATACTGATTCAAAAAAAAAAAGAAAACAAACTGAAGTGAAACTTTATTAAAAATATTTTCAATCGCGGCATGGTAGGCAAATTAACGGTAACATATCGACCAGTATTTACTTCCGTTGCGAGGGAAATGCTTCACTTCAATATGATGTTCTCTAAACATAATTGTTTGACCAAAATATTAGAAGCCGCATTAGTCAATCGAATTTTGACGTTTTATGACGTCACAAAAATTTCTATTTCAGTTGAATTTGTAAATCATACTTGTAATTGTCGTATTAGGTCTCTGCTAATAAAATATACAGTAAGTACTGTTTTATCTACTAAGAAACAATCAATTCTGACAGACACAGGTTCCAGTTGTTATTAAATGACCTATCAACTTTATGTTGAATAAAGTAGTACCTACTTCTGAAAGCAGTTTTCAACAATATTTTAATGATGATCAGTGAATTCTTAGGCATTACTCAGCAAGCTTAGCACTTGAAATTTTGTCTACTTGATTTTTTACGACATAACTTTTCTGGACATTTTGTCTCTCGGTCTTAGAAAGCAAATAAAAAATCGAATAATTGGATAATTAATGGCAGTAGCTAGTGTAGATAGATAGATATGTAATATACTAGTTGCGAGTCAATTACAAGTAAAGATTTGTCAAAAAAAACCTTTAGAAAATTTATCATTTTGTTCACTTGATCCTGTCGCGTTGTCATCAATATCTTGCCTACAGTATATAATAACCCTGTAGTTTTATTTAATTATTTATAAGGTTGATATTCCATTATCATTATTAAACAAAATATATTCAATCAAACAGCTGACCTGACCTACTAAGTATCATAGTCCATATTTTTTCAATAATTTTGCGTTAAAATGTTAATGAACAAATAACGCGATACCTCTAATATTTTCGACAAATAAATGACAAAAATATTACAATATACATATAATATATACAAATTGTATGTACGACACCAGGGCTACATAACATTTTATATAATAAACACGCTAAGCAAAAGTTATATTTATAAATCAACAGTTACAGTATTGAATACTGATTAATGGCGCCAAGCATTGGAATTTTTAGATAATATAGGTGTTTTTATAATTGCTCTGCCTACCAACACGCACAGCTGGCGTTTATCTCGTTAAGAAATCGAAGCCGTATACAAAAGTTTTGATAAAATCCTATAATATATTCAAAATCTATACAATCAGTATATATTTTAATGAATTTATGTCGAAAGGCTCATAAGTATTGTTTTATTCACCAAAAAAAAAAGTATCGATTTTGATTAACATCAAACAAACGAGTTACGTCACAATACAGTATAAGTGTCAATTGAGAGATCAATACTTTGTTTAAATTCTCAAACAAGTCAACCAACTTAAAAAAAAAAAATAATTAAGATGTCATATTTTTTTTAAAAATATATCATAACGATTGGCGCTACGATCGTGAGGTAACGAGATGTGTTCCAAATGTTTCAATATCACCATTATTTATAAACTCCATTGATCTTGGCGTATATATATAGCAACAGTGGACACGACGTCCGCTTAAAAAGCTACCAATAAAGGGTGAAACTCCAGTGATGTAATTCAAATAAAAAAAATAATGAAAAAAAAAATACGACGCGTACCATATATGGTAGACGTGAAGTGATACTTCTTTGGCGAAGACCTATGAGATCTACATACAACTCGTTTGTCTGTCTGTCTATTTGTTTTATTTTCATTTTATTTTACATAACACAAAAGCTGTTCATGTATAATTTATACCATCCATTATTTTTACAATTTTAAGGGAATTTTAATAGTTCGTTTCGCAATCTTAAGCGAGTATTACCTACTAACGAGAATATTAACGAATCTTAAAAAATATCCAGTTGAAATTAAATATTATTTTTAGCAATATTCAGATAGCTTCATATTTCAGTTATCCCATAACTTAAATATGCCCAATAAAAGGAGTCACCAGTTCCGTTAGCTGACCGTATTGTGTTGCGAACATCAAATTCGACGACAAAGAAGTTTCACTTCGTAACATAACGTTTAAATACATAATTAAAAAGTAGAAGGCACGCCCGTCGCCTGTTGTAGTGCTGAACTAAAGCTACCTGCGTCCCGCGCACTCTTGTACAAACATCTACACATATATATATATACACAGGCACGCACGCACGCACGCACACCGAACACTGAGCACGCACGCACGCACGCACACCGAACACTGAGCACGCACGCACGCACTCACAACGTACGTACGACACCAGATATTTTAACATTATATTTTTTTTTTATATTTTTTTTTATATTTTTTATATATATTTTCTAATTTAATGCTTTTTATAATTTGATAAGTAAATAAACGCATAAACACATCTACATTTCATGACAAAATTTTTAGTTTTACGTAATAGAGGACATATTAATGGCCAGTATCTGGTCACAGCATCAGATTACAGATTTATTATTTGGAATTTTGCTGATAAAATCGAGGAAATCATTAGATACTAGATTACCCGTATCACTGGACTGGATTGGTTAAAGAAAAATTGGTAGCACAAATTAAAAAAATGTGGACATATTTGGGTAGGCAATCTATGACTTAAATCAAATTCACGATTTGGTAGATCATAGATGAGACGGTAGATAATTGATTTGGTAGTTTTTTTTTTTCTAAACTGGCAACATTAAGTGTAATGTTGGTTGGATATTAAGACCTCTAGTGTTATACGTGTATATACAGAGTGTTGCGTGTTTGTGCGCGCTCGGCTCGTAACACAGGGTGCTTACACAACCAAACTTAACCTATCCACATGCACCCGGCCGCGTCCGGCATATATAGGCGGAAATAACGGTACAACAACATATTTATGAAATAATATATACAAATGGCAACGCCTCCATAGGGACTGAAAATGTCATACAAATTTTTTTTTTAGATTTTAATTATCAAATTATAATTTGCCGAATTGTCCGGACGAAATTCTTAGTCACTTTTGTGTAATACATTTTCAAACCCCGACTAACCTCTGTATAAAATAATACAAAATATATTGTTTCATGTACCAATTTTATAGCCAATCTAATTATATAAAAATTTTGATCGTTTCACGACAAAAATAAACACAAAAAAAAATTATAAATATATATATCCATGCGACACCAAAAAGTTTTACTTCAATTTAGAATCGAAATGCGTCCAACGACGTAAAAAAATATAAACCCCCTAACCATTGAATATAGGACGTGGTCCGCGGCCGTGTCCATCACACGTTTATAAACATTTTAAATCCGTCGGATTGTACGCCTACGAGTATATCACAGCAGTGCGTCACTTATCTAATGATTCGAGTGCCGACGAGAGCGCCGACTACGTTATACGAAGCCCTGTAAACACCCAGTGCCTAACTTATATACACGGGGACGCGTCCACACCCCACACATCCCACCGCCGTCCCTCTATACAATCAACTATTACTTGCTAGAGACTAAAACTTCAAAAAAAAAAAAGTAATGATTCATGTCATAAACCATAGACAACTTCATTCAATATAATAAGCAGTTTTTAATATTTATTAAAATCGATAGTCTTAGAAAGGGGATGATAAACTAGTAAATACAATATTAGTATATATGGATTACGGGAATGCTGTATTTGGACAAAGTGAGTGAACCTTGCCATTACACAAAAAAAAATAACGACAAGAATTTCTACACGAAACAATGCACTGATATCATTCAAATTTAAACTTTATATGTATACAGGGTGCCGATTTTATTACTAGAAAAACTTAAACTAGGTGTAGGAATGACGTCATAAAAAAACATTAAAATTAGTTGCAGACTCCAAACTCTGCCCAATCCCGAGATAAAGTGAATTGTTTCTTATCAAAACAGTAGGTTTGCCAGCGTACATTGATTGACTTGTAGGTACGTTACGACCAACTGCGGCGGCGACCGCAGCGACAGCGGTAATATTTGCCTACATATTATAACTAGTTCAATGTCACACGCATGAGTAAATACCTACATCGAACTTTTTAGTACAAGTGCATTGACCGCTTATCAATAGGGCAATTTAATCAAAAATAATGTACCTACTATTTTATTTTTTACTGATTTGCATAATATATCATGGTCCAGTAATCTACTAATTAAATCATCAACCTGTATAATATAAAGTCCAAGATCTATTACTGTTGATATATATTTATAAGGTCTACCTATAAAATATTTATAACATGAATCGGTAACAAATTGTGTATTAATATAATCCTTTAACCGTGAATATTGTATGTAAAAATATATTAAAATGATATCAAGCGATATTGATAAGTAATAAGGGACAGCAGTGACAGGAGCTCCCCGCGAACACCCTTACCATAGTATATCTCAGTGTAAACAGACAAAAAAAAACATAATTAAATAATCCACAATAAAAAAATGATATACCTACATACTAGATAAGCGGGCATTATAACTTCTTTTTTTTTAATAGAATTTTATATTTTCTCGTTAACTAATGCCAGAGATGAACCATTTCATTTTTCACTTATCGATTTAATACCAATTTATCGATATATATTTTATATCGGTCGTCAGCACTATTGTATAATCAAACAAAAAAACATGACTTATATTCTGGAATACACTTTCATCATTTCACAAATCATTCATTCAATTTCGTTCCAGTTATGTGCCGAATAAAATATTTATACAAATTAGACGAAAAACTACAAAAAAAAATTAGTGATAATTTAAAAAATAAAGCTCAAAGCCGTCTAAATTTAGTTATATCGTTTAAAAATAATCCAAAGGGCGAGCCCGTGTAGTAATTTAGAAAATTTGAAGGCCACATAAATGTGTATCGCAGAGCCCCCCCAACTCCACCAGTGGGTGGTGGGGGGTTGTTGTATGGCTCATACTGCCGTCGCCAACATGCACAAATCCCACGTCTCACGCTTAACTATCACAATTATAATCATTAACAAGAAATAAAATTGTCAAAGTGCAAACATTTAGTACCATATTGAGAACGGACGGACGCGTCACATCGCGCGCGCGCCCAATTATACAATAACTACATAATAATTATATAAAATACTATATACACATAGTAAAGCATCAGTTTGTTTTGTTGTCAGTGTGTTTGTTGAGTTGAAACGTACGGAGACTGGGGCGGAGCAAGGGGGGCGAGCTGGTTGGTGTACGGGTACAGTGGGTGTGCTCTGACCGCTGGGGAGTGGCGGGCCGCCCGCTGAAGTCGGCATCGTCGGCGAGCTCAGTATAAAGCGCTGTTGCCCTCGCATCAAATTCGGTTCGTCGCACCGCCTGTCAATGTGTCCTGCGCACAAACATATCATGATCAATGACTATCATTCCAAATTCATCACTCATATCATTCAATTAGATTCACTCAATTAATAAGTCTATAAATATAGGTATAGCCATATTCATAAACTATACAAGTCTAAAATACATAATTTAAAAATACATAATTTAAAAATACAAAATGTTAATTGTATAACAAACATGAATACATATACCTAAAGCAGTAAAAAGAAAAATATAAGAAAGTCATCATTCATTCCCCTACTCTTATCCCAATTACTTGGGGTCGATACAATATGTACTCTTCTTTCATAAATTAGTACATATTATAAAAATTATAGGCAATAGTTTTATGACTGGCCGAATACCAGACGTCAACCCTGCTTTGGAATGTAATTGTTGACCAAACAGCATCAGATGGAGTTGGCCCAGGCCGTTATAAGGCTCTTAGTAGTCTTTTACGACATCCACGAGCAAAGTAAGGGCTGGTAATATTCGTTGCCGCTACCACACAGCTAAATAAAGAAAGTATCGCATTTAATATTTTAAAGACAAAAAGAATCCTTTCTCCCAAAACATTTACGAGTAAACAAAAACATATGTACTAAATTAAGCTTCAAAAAACCACCTCAAGTTGGTGAAGGAATAGACAAAAAGTTAATAAAGCATAAGCGTAATTCTATTAAGTTTTAATTCAACTAGACTTAACTAGTTTGTAAAAATTAAATCTGTGTAAATTTTGATCTTTTAAATCCAAAGGAACAGTCTGTCAAACTTATAGATAAAGGGGAATGCCCAAGTGACTAAGGAAAATAGTATCGGTATAAATATTACAGTGACAAGATGAAAACCACTGTCTAAGATTCGTATTAGTATGTAGTTTAAATAAAAATAAACATCATATGGGTAATTTGCCGGGTTTCTGAGAAATCGAGGGGTGAACTTTGTAGTTAAAAACTTATTACTTATCTTTTAAATAATATGAAGATTAGCATCTATGCTATTACTTATAAAATATAAATAGATATGCATGACATGTATTATTACTACATATTTTAAGAAGTTTTAGAGGATATGGGGTTCTAAGCCTATATTTTTAGGGGTGAACGTCAGGAAATACCAACGACGACGAGTTCTCAAAGCACTCTTTATTCTAATGAGTCACAAGGCCGACTGTCCGACTGACTGATTTCATTTCGTTAGCGTTCTTACTTATTAACTAGTACATACTAAATGCTAATGTCAGCATAGTGTAGGTGTGTGCGTTACACGCTACAAAGTTATTTATAGTAACAAGTATTCCAGTAGGAGGAAACTAAGTACCTACCTATATTTTGCTAAAAGAACTGTCGAAAAATAGCCTATACATTACGGTTGTGTAGGTATAATTAGTCACAATCAAATAAATACTCATTTTAATCAAAATAAAGCTTTATTAAAACAACATGGTTTATTCTATATTTTCGTAGGTGTATTCTTCAAAAATGTCATCTAAAAATGGCGCTGGTGCAGTGATATCATTATGCCGTCCCCAGCTCAAATACCAGGCAATGGTCATCACATGCGCACAGCAGCCAACTGTACGCCTGCCCACCAAACAGCTACAATAGTAGCCAGAGATGGCTCTCAGTGTATTAACTGTGTCTTCATTTCTATTTATTAACAGATATGTGTAGTATGAACGGCTGCTTACGTGTCTGGATTTGATTCTGCCACGAATTATATAATTGTTCACACCCAGAACAAGCGGTATGTCGTCTTCTATGACATTATTTATTTGCACAGTGTGTATGCCATTTTGTCGTACGTGTTCTCCGTAGTATGATCTTGCCTGCTTGAGCTGGTATGTGCCAAGAGCTAATTTTTTCAAGTCATCTATTGTTAGCCTTGGAAAATCATTCAAGTGAGGATGGTTCTCATCTATATTAATAAATCCTATGCGTCTCCTGTTCAAATGTTCTGCTTCAACTACATCAGCTAGATGATTAGGAACATTTAATCTCTGCCGGGCTATTTCTAAATATTCCCTGTGTACAGGTTTGTCTTCAAGGACAGGGCGAAACTTGTTAACAAGAGCACAACCAATCCTAAAATCCTCCATGAGATGTTTTATAGCTGTATTGAAATACTCCTGTCTGAACAATTTAAAATCTTGTTTCAATCTGCCATTAACAATCTCAACAACCCATCTACACATTGTGACACAACGTGATTTGTTGGCTTGCTCTGTGGTGAGTTGGTGGTGGCCCTCCAATAAGGATTCAGGTAGATGTGTTTGATATCCATATTCCTGTAGGTGTGTCACTACATCTCTAAAGCCTCTGTCAAGGATAAAAATATCTCCTTCTCTAAAATATTGACGCATAGGTCCATCGGACCTGCTAAATTCTGTTCTCATAATTGTAGCATCATTGGTTGTTGCTTTATATGGTCCCAAACAATCTAATATGTGACCGTTACAGCATACAATCATGAATGGTTTCACTAGGTTGGTATATTTATGCAAACTGTATGTCTGTTTCTGGAACAAATAGTTGCTACTACTTTGGACATAGATATATGTAGCATCACATATAGTAATGGCTGGTCTGGTCTCTGCAGGCATCGCTAGGTTTCCATAGAACCCCTCAGGTATAAGTGTATTGATTGCTGCCACTTCTTGAACAGTCATATGACTGAGACCCAAATAATGAGGTACTAAATGCAATGTCATAACATCTCGCACTTTATTCATGTACCGCTCGAGTGTACTTCTCGGCATATTAAATAGGCCACACAACCTCTCATTACTGTCTCCACTTCTTAGTTTAGTTAAATAAATACACAGTGCTACACTAGCATCTGGCACTTCATTGTGTAATTGTGGAATATTGATCATTAGTTCATAAAACTGTACAGCATTTAGACCTAACCAGTAATGACATAAGTTAGGTTGGATCATGTGGACATTACTAAAATTAATCTGCTTTGTTGACAGTCTTTCCAACATAAGTAGTAGGTTATCCATTTGAGGACCAGTGAAGTCAGAATAATTGACTTGTAACTCATTCCAGCAGTCATTATGCAAATGAAAGTTACAGATCCGAGCACTTTGGGGTACATAAATTCGATAGCGGCTCAAAACTTCTTCTTTCAATGCTCTAGGTATTAATAGCCTTTCAGTATTTCCACAGTTAGTAAAAACACAATGTCTAGTTGATGCAGCTGCACGTTTATATGTCTGTGATGTTATTTTTGGCAGTTGTTGCCTTCTTTGGGGCTGGTATAGGTTGTGCTGTGGTAATGCTGGTGGGTCAGGAATATGTACAGCAATGTTTTCGTCACCATATACGGGTGGATCAATATTTTCTACAGGTACTGCTACATCCGGTGCAGCAACTTCCACAATAGGTACAGGTTCATCAGCATTTGGTGCAGGAACTTCAATATTGGGTCCAGGTTCATCATCAGGCTGTTTCATATGATGAGCATCATATTGCAAATGCCGTTGTATGGTCCTCTTAGCTGCCATCCAACATGCTCGGCATACTCTATCCAAATGATGTATCTGAACAAGAAAAATTAAAAGTTAGGATTGGTTAACAGTAAGGATTAATATGTAACTTATATATATATATATATATATATATATATATATATATATATATATATATATATATATATATATATATATATATATATATATATATATATATATATATATATATATATATATATGTATATATACAAATATAATATAGACACTTGCCTATTGACAGCAATTACTTGTCAACACTACAGTTATGCAAGATTTTGTAAATAAATGTATTGTCTTGTATATACAATATTATTTAGGAGAATAGGTGTTTAATTTATTTAAAAACTAATAACATTATCAAATAAACCTTTAAACTAGATTACTGATTATTAATCACAAAAGTATTGAAACTGTACTATATATCATTTCAAATGATATCTAATTAGGAGAGGATGTTTAAAGCAAAGGGAAAATTGATAAACAAAGCTGGCATATACATATAAATACTTAATCATTTGATTTGTTTACATACCAGATGTGGAGATATCCGATTAAGAATGATATTCCTTTCTTCACTATTGGCAGGTACTCTAATTGATTTCACACGAAGTATTGATGTTCCACATACAAAACATACGCTTCGATGGCCCAACACAGGAGTTTGGCCTGAGCCAGATGAAAGTGCGGCTTGGAGAGCAGCAAAGCATTCATTACAAATAATGCCATCACGTGAAATCTGAAAAAACAATATACATTAGCCTTCGTACCCAACAAAACCAGCATTATGTTGTATACAAATGGCGCAGTCGTAAAAATGACTTACCAAACTGGGTGAAATCCAAGCTGATAGAATAGTGTAGATATCATCGTTCACTTCTCTCAACGACTGCCAACTTCCATGCTGCAGTCGAAGGAAACAGTTAATACACCGACGAACGGAGCTTGCCATAGCGGTGATGTTGTACACTACACACTCACAATCACTTTTTACAAGGAGTCTCTATCTCACAATTAGTAAAAAAGTATATATTTAAAGAGTCTTTTCTCAAAATACGTGCAGTTAATGTAACAATACACAAATCAACAGTAACAAAAAAACAAACTGAACAATCCAATCTGTTTAGCCGCGAACAACAAACATAATAAGATTGACAAGTACGGTTACAGTGTTACTAAAATAAAAAGATTTACATCAAAAATCGATAACGTTTATTACTTCGATTTTTCATACTGATATACAAACACGAGTATTCACTCACAATAAGACAGAAGGCGAAATATTTTTGTAAGTTTTTCTGTTTATGATAAATACGATCTCATATTTCACCTAGTTTTTAATGTTTCAAAGCTAACATTTTGTTACATTGGCTAACAAAAAGCTGTGTTTAGTTTCGTACAGTCGATAAAATAAATTATATTCTAATAAATACATTTTTTTCGTTGTATAAAAATATTATTGTTATGAACTGTTAATAATCACAAATAATTATGTTTAATCGATACTTTATTAGATCAGTAGAACATCGATTGATCGATTAATCATAATTATCTGTGTAATAATGTTGCTACAACAAAAATCTATTCAACGGAAAACTACGATACAAAAAAAGACTATTATGTATTACACGTGCATAAACCCGGCAAATGTGAGACTCCACAATACGTGATAAAATTATTTTAATAATTAACTAAGATTTTCCATGTCATGAACTCGTGTCACAGTTTAAAATTAGATGCATCAAGCGATACCGAAAATGGGCATTCCCCTTTAAAAATTTGTTGTTAAAATTTTCTTTCAATTTCAGACGATTTCATATGTCATTATTATTCATATTTGCATACATACATACATACATATCATCACGCCATATCCCTTGCAGGGTAGGCAGAGAGAACAGAGTGCCAGAGAACTCTATCTCTGCATACTTCACTCGCTTCCTCAACATTCATAATTCTCTTCATACACGCTCGCCGGTTTCGGAGACTCTTGACTCCACCTTCCTTCAGTACATTCATATTTGTATTACTATAATTTAGAATTAAATCTTCTACTATAACACTGGTTAAGCAAGCTACAATTATTTGCTGGCAGAAGCATCGTTAAAAAAAATATTAGTAATAGACAACTTAATTAATTAAAATATAGCGCAAGCGAGAGGATGCGATGACTGTAATGTTAGCGCATAATAATGTAAATTGCAATTAGCGTTTTATTTGAGAAAAGATATTATGTTATTAATCAGAGAAAATTAGACATGAATTAGAGCAAAATTAAAAACGTATGAAGGCGTCTGGTCTGCGTGACATGGCTGTGAAATTTTATAAATAATAGGAAGAAGTGAAGTGTGATAATAAAGAATGTTCTTATTTATTCCATAACTTTAAAAAAACACATTTTAATGTAATAAATGTAATCGTGATAAATTCTCTTTCCATTAATAATAAATAATAGCTATAACTTTTTCTATTTTGAAATTCTCAAGTCCATTGTGTATTTGGCATTATAAAAAATGACCTTCGTTTTAATAAAATCTGTCTTTATTAAATTCATTGCCAGATTAAAAATTATTATACTTTTTAGTTAGAAGCCTAAAATATAATCCCAAATCAAACGTGAGTAGGTGTGTCTCTTTAGGCACTCAGTTTTTGTTGAGTTCCTTATATTAAGTAAAAATCTATTTAATATATCTGTTACACGATACTTGGCTCAGTGGGCATACAGAATTATTATAGGTATAACATCACTGAGGGACATAACAACACTTACACGTTCATTTTATGTGTTATTGGTCCAATCGAGCTCAGTATTTGGGCACTAACTACATATTAGTGATAATTATTTCAGTAATAAGAAGATACATATTAGTAAATTTAAAATGTACTGTTTCAACAAAGAACAAGACAGTGCGGTATTTTTTATAGATAACGACAAATCTTTTAAACTAATGAAAAAATCGGCAGATCCACCACCAACCCTTAGAAAATAAATGGCAATAGATAAGGCTATTAATAATATAAGCTTAAATAAGTTTAGTTATAGGAAAGCTATCACGTGTGTACGTACTAGATCGTGATGGCGCGGCGCTACTGGGCCGGCTCCGCCCCCCGTGCCCGCGGACACGCCCCCACCGCTCCCCGCACCGCCCTGTCGCACGTACAACATTTAATACAACATCGTCTCGCTTGCGACCACAACATACTCGCTGGGAGAATTATTATCTATCAAATAAAGCTTTTCAGTCTTACATTTAACTTATTAATTGAAAGTAAAACTTCGTAAATATTTACAACATATTCTAAGCATGATTCGAGTAAGAAAACAATGTGTCATCACCGAGCACATATAAGAGCGAAAATTCTGTCCTTATAATATCATCATTTAGACTCGTATACGTCCAACTGCTGGGCCGACTGCTCCCAGAATACGTTAGTCAAATGTATTGATATAGGTTTTATTTCGAGATTCCCTTCTCTTGGATAGTTGTTATATCTACGTATTATTATATCCTCTGGTGGTCTTGTCGTGAATTATATTGTTACTCCGTCACCATGTGGAATACTTCACTGTAAGAGATTAAATCTAGAAACAAAAGCCTATTCTAACTCATCTATCCAGCGTAGTATATTAGAACAATTTCAGTTTTATTCTGAAGCATCATGATCATATGATAATATTATGATGTAAATGAAGTCACTGTGTAAACACGATGATTATACAATGTAAGTAAATCTCTTTTTCGTGTGGTGACGGAGTAAGAATACAATTCACCACCCATTATTTTACCCGTGGGTGATCATAAAAGACGACTAAGAAGTATAAAACGCATATAACGTCTATGTAATAAAAGGAAAACTCGAAACAAAACTCTGTACCAACACGTCTGACCAGAGATGATGATAATGAGATGAGGTAATTCTGCAGTACCAGCTGGTGCAACTTTACTTGCAGCAGCACGGAGGAAGTTTAGTATAAGAGATTAAGAGGCACGACGCCTACGTGGTGGATGAAATGTTTTACAATAAATATCATTCTATCTTACAAAAGTGATCTTAGCTCTTGGATATACAGGGTGGAAGTGGACCGCTCCCGAAAACAAAGACAGGGAACCCTACTAGTACTACTTGTGATGATAGGCTAGAAAAAACCGATTCGTGTGAAAAATATTTTTTTTTTACCACGCGAGGGCGTTCAACTCTAGAACATGTGATCGTAATTTTTGAATAGATGGCGTCTTTTCTCATCTTAGTAAAGTTCCGTATTTTTTATGGAATTATCGTTACATGGCACTGTCTGAATACGATGGAGTGTGGAAAAACTTAAAATTCATTGTGAAAAAAAAGTTTTCATCCGAATCAATTTTTTTTCTAGTCTATCATTACAAGTAGGTCTAGTAGAGTCACCTGTCTTTGTTTTCGAGAGCGGTCCACTTCCACCCTGTATATTACTATTGGTCTTGGATTGATATATTTTTGATAATCACTAAAAGATGATCAAAAGACCAATCATCAGAAATCCAGTGCTTCGAAAATCACGTTAATCAGGTCATGATTATCAATGCCAGTCAATAGGAGACATTCACCCTCAAACATTACTTAGAACAAGATTGATTTAAAAACAATAGAGAGAAAATTTTATAAAACAAATTATAACAGCAAGCTTTTTTATATTCTGCTACAGTTCAAAGTTTTTTTTTTTTAAAGATACCTTGCGCTAAGGAAATAATTTTTGTATTGCGGGGGACTTTACAAACATGCCATTAACGCAGACAAATTACATCCAGACTCAGAACAACACTTTGTGGATCGCACAAAGTAATGTCCTGTGTGGGAATCGAACTTACGGGACTGACACGGAAGGTCGGTACCTTAACCACTACACCATCTGTGTAATTTACTGATGGAAAATTCACTAATCCTATCGTTAGCAACAAAACTTAGTTTCACAAAATGCTATTGATCCCACGCAGAGAGCTGGGGTTTGTCTACCATAGAGAACAGTTTTTTTTGTGCAAAAAATATAGCTAAAAAATATAGTTAACATTATCTTTACAAAATCTCTCGCAATACAAGAATTTACGTTTTATTTAAAAATCATCATTCTCCTACTCTTATCCCAATTACTTGGGGTCGATACAATATGTACTCTTCTTTCATAATACATATTGTAAACGTTATTGGCAATAGTTTTATGACCGGCAGCCTGCCAGACGTCAACCCTCCTTGGGAATGTAATTGTTGACCAAACGGCATCAGATGGAGTTGGCCCAGGTCAGTATAAGGCCTTAATCGTCTTTTATGACATTCACGAGCAAAGTAAGAATCGGTAGTATTCGTAACCGCTACCACACAGCTTTACGTTTTATTTAAAAAAATAAAAGATAATAATTTTATCTCATATATGTCTCACTGCTTGTCTCGAGCCCCGACATAATACGTGCTGGTAGATCATTTTATATCGAATGTTCCTTTTCTAGGAAAGATGGTATATGCTTTAGATCCCTAAGAAGTCTTTTACGACACCTACGGGCAAGACAAGCGGTGGTAAATTGTATTTACATTCAGTCAGCATACGGAGAAAAGAAAATCTATATATGTTGGCAGAAGCTGTTAATGAATCCGATATTAAATGCCACCAAGTTACCTGGTGAGTGTCGCTGGCCTGGTGCGCGCGGCACATCTTCTCGCAATAGTCCGCGAGGATGTCGCGGAAACGCGTCCAGCACTTCTCTGGCACCGTGATCGCTGTGCGGAAGTTGCTCTTCACCTGTAACACCAGATGTCCAACAGCTCGCTCTCATATTAATATCACAACATGATCATACGCCTGCAATTATCCCAATCTATATAGGTTACCTTAATCTCATTCAGGTGGAACATGAGCAGAATATCCAATGATGACTAGCCGAATGGTTAACTTTCAACTTCCTTGGGTTAATGCAGTTGTTGACTGCACACTGGTAGATTGGTTTAACTCAAATTAATTTAGAAATGTTAAACGCCTTTTGCGACGTCCATACATACAATTTATTTGCCAGTATAAAAAGAAAATGATTCTATATAAAAAACAAAATTAAATAGTCTGGTTAGTAATTTTTTTTATTGCTTATCGTGGCAAACCATCAAACAGCACACCTGATGGTAAGGTAATTGATGATTTATGCACATTTAAAAACACTTACGCTTTCACGAATTTTGAACTAGTGTCTTTAAAATTTTTTGTCCCATTTTCCAATGAGAAGTATGATTGGCGCATCATTCAAGAGACGAAAATCTCGAATATTGCAGAATGTTCTACGCGCTAGTAGCTGAATAACCGTTTTTACATAACTCGCATGGAGGCTCTGCACTGCTCTTAAGAAATACATCGAGTATTTCTCCACATTTTTTCAGCCACAGAATTCCCATGAGCAAGGCTACTTGTTGGCAAACCCTTCGCGCTCCTCAGATTAGATATATTCATGCAGTCAGCTTAACAAATGTAAACTTTCTTTTGAAACACCTTGTATTATAGCAATTTATTTAAAACTAATAATAAGCTATCATCGGATCGGCATGCTGCGACACTGAAGGAGATCCGACAATAAATCGTTCTCTAAAAAATCAAATACAAACGCGATAAAATCCTTAAAAAAAATATTTTAATTTCAAATGATGAAAATGGCTTACAAATCATAAATCACGAATACAAGCATACTAAAATTATTATGTGTTAAATCCTCACCTCGCTGACTTTCATGTATATACCGCGATTGTTCTGTCCGATGTCGAAGTAAAAGTTTTTGTTGTCTACACGCAAGTGACGCCCCTCGGGCAGCTCACCCTTGAAGCTGTAACACAAACAAATCAACACTGTACACACCATACATTATAAATAAACATATAAAATGCATGCTAGACGAATCCTAAACACCATTCACTGTTTAATTTTGCAATTATTATCCAACTAATATATTTAAAGAAACTGGATAGAAATATATGTCTTTTGGAAGGGAAAGTGATAAAAATTTGATATTAATTTAAGGACCTGTTCATCCTATATTATCAAAAGTTGACTATATTTAGCTCCTTTGGATAGACAAGGGCATACTAATATAATTATACAAAATATACATAATTCTGACGCAATTATGATAGGTTATAGGGTCCTATTCCAAATCTACAGACCTATAATGATCAAAAATCTTACGATTTATTAGTAAGTAGCAAATTAACCAGAGATGTTAGATAATAAGTCAAAAAAGCCGAAAGTTACTTAAAAAATTATGCGGTGTCATATGAAACCGATAACCACAATTTTGTTTCAGAGTTTACTCCTATAAAAATGAGTAGGCATCGTTCAAGTCGACCAAGCTGTTGGAGCTTGATATAGATCATATATAGATATAATCACTTGTAACGTAGAGATCTTTGCTAAATGGTTATCGTGATGAGAAGCTGATTTGCAACACAATGTTGGCATTATACTTCAAAATAATAGTTATAATTACGTACTCTACGCAAGCGAAGCTGCCAGCACAGTTAGTAAGAACAGAATTTTAATTTGGACATGGTTTCCCTCTAAAACTTCCCTTCCAAAAAACATTCAACTATTAAATTGCAATCCCAATTTGCCCCCAATTTATCACCTATAAAAACAATAGTGAATTGGTCGCGAATCATACCAAGGTTCTGCCTCCGCCGGGACCCATCTAATGGCGTGAGAGGCAAGAAGCATAAAAAGAAAAGCAATCAATTAAAATCATAAATATACAATTTTATAATATAACATACTTCGTACATATAAAATATTCCCGAAATATCTGCTCAAATATTTAAAGGACAACCACGAAGCGGCATATACCTACGCCGAGGTCTAACAAGGACAACTTATCGATTTTGACCTCCAAAAAAAACAGAGAGTTTTTATACTTAGAACACAAGCCACGCATATTTAATTTTTGGAAAATGTACGCGAATTTATTCGTATTAATTTTAACATTGGACATGAAATTTGTTACAGATTTTAATTTTATTTTTCTGTTCCTTTACGGGAGGACACCCATAAAGAATGATTGTCCGCCTAGAGTGATCATTACTGCTTAAATATCCTAAACATTAAAATAACAAAATAAAACAATTTTAAATCAAGATTAAATCCATAAAAATAATTGTATTTTATATGTACCATTGTACATTTTTTGCCTGGTCATTACCAGGTAAAAATCTAAATCCAGGTAAAAAAAAATCAATGTATTTTAACTATCAATGAAATTACAGTTTCCGTGTGGTGACGAAGTAAGAATACAATTCACCACCCTCTATCTTACCCGTGGGTGATCGTAAGAGACGATTAAGGGATATAAAATGCATATAACATCTATCCGAGAGAAGGAAAACTTGAAATAAAACCCTATACCAACACGTCTGACCAACGTGGTATAGTAGGTAAATTTTCCTCCCATTGCGGAGGAGGCTCGAGCCCAACATTGGGACATATATGAGCTGAGATGATGATGATGATTGATGAAATTACAGTGGACATATCTGCATTTCTGATTCTTCATATAGCATACGAATCCCTGCTCAAACAGTTCGTCACTAAACCTGAATCGGGTCCATAGTTACTCAGTAATTGCCTGATAATGATTTAGAAGTCCCATGTAACGTAAATAACAATAGGAAAAAAAACATCAAATATTCGTTTGTAACATTTGAAGCATAAATAAAAAATGGCGGCATAGCAAATGGCAATTATTATACAGGGTGTCCCAAAAGGTTACGTAGCTGGGAAGGGGGGTGATAGGGGTGGTCACAAGGGTCACCAGAAAAATTAAAATAAAATTCCCCTTTGGGTATTTAAAAAAATAAATGGCATTTTATAAAAAACTAAAAAATTTACACCTTGTGGGGCTATTTTGCTAACTGTACCTACAAATATTGCTTTATTAAAAAAAAAGAAGCCGTTATGTAATCGTCAATAACCCTTTATCAAATTGAAATAAAAAAAGCAATACATATCTACCCAAGATTTTAAAGAAAATTAAGTTCTTGTCCAATCAAGGACTTAGTAATTACGATTTCACTCAACTTCCTCCAAGTGTACTGAAAAAAAAAGTACTATGCAGCTCCGGCGAGTAACTTAAAAAAATAGGTAATTTTATTGCAATTCCAAAATGGTATATCACTTATTTGAAAATTCATATAGGACATTTAAAAATAATTTTCGGCAACAATACCCCTACAAAACAAAACATATCAATAAAACAATAGTCTCAAATTCGTACGTAAATACATTTTTAAATGTCTATTCTGTTCCTTTGATGTTGTTGCCCGTTATAATTATCAAGATTGGAGTACAGACATACCTCAAACACTCAAGTACAGACTAGGCCAGATCAAGCTTTACCATATGACAGAGAAAATAACCTTTACTGCATTTACCCAAGTACGCGAAAGTTGTAAAGGATCAAGCTTCATCTTGTCTCGTCTGTACAAAAGCAAAGGTTGATTGATTTGATTGGCTTATCCAGCTGGCACCTACCCTAAAAGTAGCTTATTTATTTATAGTTTCAGCTCATCCCCAAAATAATTTTGGTAATATTCATCATTTCAGTATAGGCCATAGACATATATTACCCTGTACAGTCTAAGACTAGGTAAGCTGTAATAACAAAGAAAAAATCATTCCTATTTCCATACAAAAAAAGATTGGTTAAATTAGTTTCATAACAGTCACAGCTTACCGTGTCTTAGACTGTATGTACATTACAGTTCGGTTTTAAATGAAACTCGAAAATAAAACAAAATTGTAATTATTTATTTAAATAAAATGCTCGAAATGTCTACCACCAAAATAAAAAAAAAAATAAAAAAAAAATACACGCCCTACATCGTTTTAAAAATGAGCGGGAGATATGGCTAGCAAATCTTCTATTGTTAATTGATTCCGCGGCCTCTGTGACTCTCGCCCTCAAGTCAGCCAAGTCCCTGATGGGTTTTCCATAAACTTTTTCTTTTATAGCACCCCAGTAAAAGAAGTACTAAGACTATCGGCTTTAAATCCGGTGAACGAGCTGGCCACGCTATAGCACCGGCCCTTCCCATCCACCTAAAGACGAGACAAGATGAAGCTTGATCCTTTACAACTTTCGCGTACTTGAGTAAATGCAGTAAAGGTTATTTTCTCTGTCATATGGTAAAGCTTGATCTGGCCTAGTCTGTACTTGAGTGTTTGAGGTATGTCTGTACTCCAATCTTGATAATTATAACGGGCAGTAACATCAAAGGAACAGAATAGACATTTAAAAATGTATTTGCGTACGAATTTGAGACTATTGTTTTATTGATATGTTTTGTTTTGTAGGGGTATTGTTGCCGAAAATTATTTTTAAATGTCCTATATGAATTTTCAAATAAGTGATATACCATTTTGGAATTGCAATAAAATTACCTATTTTTTTAAGTTACTCGCCGGAGCTGCATAGTACTTTTTTTTTTCAGTACACTTGGAGGAAGTTGAGTGAAATCGTAATTACTAAGTCCTTGATTGGACAAGAACTTAATTTTCTTTAAAATCTTGGTTAGATATGTACTGTTTTTTTATTTCAATTTGATAAAGGGTTATTGACCATTACATAACAGCTTCCTTTTTTTAATAAAGTAATATTTATAGGTACAGTTAGCAAAATAGCCCCACAAGGTGTAAAATTTTTAGTTTTTTATAAAATGCCATTTATTTTTTTAAATACCCAAAGGGGAATTTTATTTTTATTTTTCTGGTGACCCTTGTGACCACCCCTATCACCCCCCTTCCCAGCTACGTAACCTTTTGGGACACCCTGTATGTTAGTAAGTAATAATGCAACACCAATATGATTAGGAACATTGTGAAATCTGTCAATTTTAATTTACAAAATGTGAAAACAGGTTTTATAATTATTAAAACTGTAATCAATTTTGCAATATTTATCCTTGGGAGCGATAATTGAAATATAAATTATCAGACTGTATATAAAATTACAACAATCGAATTATTTCTATTAATGCAACTATAAAATAGCCAGATTGCATTTTAGGACATGAAAATTTATTACGAGCATACAAATTTTCTTCAAATTTCTCAGCATATGCTACATTTCCCATGGTTGATCACGGATCTCCAACAAAATGAGACAAATTATCCCAACTGTCCGATATCCTAACACTGACTGATTATCCTAACACTAGCCAATTATTAAACATAAAATTAGAACAATTTGTAGATATATAAATAAACTAGCGACCCGCCCTCGCTTCGCTTCGGTTACGTTAATTCAGTTGTTTTGTTTACTTTTCCTACATAGAATTCCTTTCGAAGAAGGAATTTCTTAAAACCCTACTTCATCTGACCTTTATAGGGCAGAAAGAAAGTCCACACCAAATTCGAAGTCTGTAGGGCCAGTATATGGAAATGTAGATTTTTTGCTCCTCTCTTCGCCGTGCGAGCGGGCCACCGGTACCCGATCTTTGTCTTCGGTAGCCCGCCCATCTTGAGCATATACCTAGACATTTATGCCATGGCGGACTTTTTTGTAGGCATATATAAGATATACTCGTACAATTCCACTACACTACCAAAACTTTTGGGCCCCGAGCTCGAACGCGAGGCGGCCGCGCGGCCCGGTTGAATCACAACGCGTCGCCTGGCGCGGCGACACGAAATTAATTTCGTTGCGCATTATTTTGATTTTGCTATATCTCCTAAGGTATTGATTTAATTTGCATGGTCTGAAGGAAAAAAATTATCTTCGTGAAATGCTCAAGCCAACTAATGTATTTAAAATGGTAAGGATTAATACAGTAACTGTGTAAATAGCTTTTCAATTATCGTTTTATAATTGAACATTTTTTAAAGTATTAAAATGGATATAGTATGTTATCCTTAAGAGATAAGCATATACCATCGCGGACTTTTTTGTATGCCCTTTTAAGCTGTACAATACTGTAGTACATTATTTTGATCTATTTCGTAGGGTTCAGCGAGCGTTTGCAATGTAAGCGCAAAATAGTGTGTTTATTTACGACATCACATAAGAAACCTTAAAAATAACAGTATTTCTCCACTATTTAATGGATGTTATTATACATATAAACCTGCCTCTTCAATCACTCTATCTATTAAAAAAAAACCACATCAAAATCCGTTGCGTAGTTTTAAAGATTTAAGCATACAAGGGGACAAGAAGAAAGAAAAAGCGACTTTGTTTTATACTATGCAGTGATTACAATTTCAATAAACAAATAAAGTAAAAAAACTGTATTTTAATTTCATTTTGTATTTTGGTCTTTCGTGTGGTGACGGAATAAGGGAACGTACCCAAACTACTTGGCCTCGATGACGACGAATATAATTCGTCGTCATCGAGAGGACTTCAAAAATTGTAAAAAATGAAATGAAAATGTTTCTAAGTATGCGGCGACCATTCCGTTTTTTTAATGATTATCAAAAAATTCAATAAGAGATAAGCTAATATCACTACAAGAGAATGTAAACTCGAAAATAAAACCCTGTAACAATCCACTAAGCCAGTGTGGTGGAAAAGACTGATATTTCCCGCACCTGGAGGACACCCATGCCTCACATGGTGGACGGTTGTGGCTTGAGAAAGAGGAAGACTTTAATGTACATACATACGTACATACATATCATCACGCCATATCCCTTGCAGGGTAGGCAGAGAGAACAGAGTGCCAGAGAACTCTATCTCTGCATACTTCACTCGCTTCCTCAACATTCATAATTCTCTTCATACACGCTCGCCGGTTTCGGAGACTCTTGACTCCACCTTCCTTCAGTACCTGACCGATCTGGTCTAGGTAGGTTAGTCTCGGTCTCCCTCGGTACCTACATCCTTCCACTTTCGCATTGTATATCTTCTTAACCAGACGTTCGTTCGGCATTCTTTCCACATGTCCGAACCATCGGAGCAATCCCTTTCGCATCTTTACACCAATACTCTCTTTCATACCTACTCGCTCTCTTACGTCGTCGTTACGAATGCGGTCGGTCAGCCTAACTCCACAGATTTTCCGAAGAGATCGCATTTCGACCGCATTAATTTTACTTTCATACTCTTTTCTGCATACCCAACTCTCGCTTCCATACAGTAATGTTGGGACAAGCACTGCGTTATGTATTGCTACACGTGCCTTCTGGCTGAGGTGGTGGCTGCCGAGAAGTTGCCCCAACGCTCCGTTCACTCTATTTCCCGCATTCACTCTTCGCTCTATATCAGTGGTGTACCTTCCATCTCGGCTAAATCCACATCCAAGATATACAAATTCATCCACTTGCTCTAGTACATCATTACCTATTGTTACTCTTACATCTGTTCTGGCTTCATCTTTTACCGGAGTATGGTATTAACGGTAAACTGCTACAGGCTGTGCAATCCAATTACATGGGCTGTAGAGCCTGTGTGCGGCTGGATGATGGAATGTCGCCTTGGTTTGATGTCAATATCGGCGTTAAGCAGGGCTGCGTTCTATCAGCCAGGCTGTTTATCATATATCTGGATAAATGTCTCCAAAGGTTGAACGATATGAATGTGGGAGTCCAGATGGGTGACTCAGTGGTCTCTGCTCTGCTTTATGCAGATGATGCAGTCCTGCTGGCACAGTCAGCGACTGACCTGCAGACCCTAGTCGACACAATGACAGAAGATTTTAAGAAAAGGGGTCTACGCGTGAATGTGAGCAAAACCAAAATAATGGACTTTAATGTGTTTACTATTATTTTAAAACTACGAATAATTTGGTATTTACACGATTACACACAAAAT
Organism: Lymantria monacha; assembly: GCA_905163515.2. Taxonomy (NCBI): domain Eukaryota; kingdom Metazoa; phylum Arthropoda; class Insecta; order Lepidoptera; family Erebidae; genus Lymantria; species Lymantria monacha. Next base: position 1,406,300 of record LR991107.1, on the reverse strand, counting down.
GAATAATATTATTATTAAATTTCATATCGTTTTTATTTGTTTTTCACTTGACTAACGGTTCGAATACATTTCAGAGTTCCTGATCATGGGAGTACTAAGGTTATCATACGTCTAACATGTTATCTTTATTAATTAAATTTTGACCTACATTTTTGATACAAATTCATTGACAAGGAAGAATGATTCTATCTATCTATATATTTATAGAATCATTGTCTGTGGGTCAAAATGTAATTATGAATACTGTAGGTGGGTAGATAATAACTTTTGTAATAACAATAATTTCTTGGACAAGAGACACCTTAGATTTTCGAGGACCAAAAACACTGAAAAAGTGTTGTAAACGTCGTGAAAGTAAAAATCAAACAAAAAAAAAAACGCTTTTTTTTTTTGTATTTGATTTTTACTTTCACGACGTTTTTTATAAAGTTCTAAGAATAATTTCGTTTTTTATAAAATCCTAAGAATAATTTCTCTTATTATTAAAAAAAGGTAATTTTTTTGTAGTTTCCTTTAAAATAAATGAGCAGTCAATTCGATAAAATTCTATTGTATATATATATTGAGTGCGCGCACTTGATATGTGTCCATGACTTATTTATTCTAAGGTATTAAGTAAACAGGCGGGGGGCGAAGCGTAAGTAAGTCTATCATGTAACTTAATATCCAAGTTAACTCTGTTATATGTGGCGGAGATTTGTGTGGTTAAGATTGTCTTACTGTCAATAGTTACAATATTGATTCAGCATTACAAGATTATTTTTTTCCATCGTCATCCTTCTCTTATCCCAATTACTTAAGGTCGTCATGTACTACAGTTCCATCGTACATATTGTAAAAATTTTCGCAATTTTTGAAGTTATACTTCTTTTGGCGCATTAGGGAAAATGACGAGAGTAAAGTTTTACTTGCCTCCCCGTGTGGTGACGGAGTAAGAATACTATTCACCACCCCATACCTTGCCCGTGGGTGATCGTACGAGACGACTAAGTGATATAAAACGCATATAACATCTATGCGAGAGAAGGAAAACTCGAAATAAAACCCTATACCAACACGTCTGACCAGCGCGCTATAGTAGGTTAAATTCCCTCCCATTACAGAGGAGGCCCGAGCCCAATAGTGGGACATTTATGGACTATGATGATGAAATTTTTACGATGCGCGCGCACACCGTCACGAAAAACCGACACCCTGAAGTTAGCTATAGTCAACATTTTAGCTTTTTTTTTTGTGATATTTGAATAAACTTTATTTAACTATATAATGCGTTATAATAAAACTTTCAACGTATTAAATACCTTTTTTCTATTGTTAGTGTCGTTTTTTTCTACAAACGTAGAATAAAGGGAAAAATTAAAATTTTTGAAAAGATATTTATCTCGTTACGCCAAAGACGAACTTCTAACGCGTGTACATAAGTACACACACACACTTTTTTACGTCGTATTAATCAGTGGAGTAGTAAATAATCACTACAAATAATTTGACAGTCATGTTTAAAGTGGGACGTTTCATCTTAACTCGTGTACATCCCACTGCTGGAGGGAAGTTGATTAATATACCGCATTGGACGATGGCAGAGTTTGTGTGTTGTGGAGTTTTGACAATTATACGCATAGTATATCACTATGAATGTTGAATGCTTTAGTGGTAAGGAAAGACCGAAGAAAAGATGGATGAATTGCGTGAAGCATGATATGAAAAAAATTGGATAGGATTGAGTGGAAGAAAAGGACATATTGTGTCGACTCTAAGTAATTAGGATAAGAACAGTGTAATGATAATGAACCGACAACCGTGGGGGAAGAAAGGTTTTCGAGTGGCGACCACAGATCGGACGGCACAACGTAGGACTAGGTGGACTGGCGACATTATCAAGGTCGCAGGAAACCGCTTGATGCAGGTGGCGCGGGACCGTGTTGAATGGCATTCTCGTGGGGAGGCCTATGTCCAACAGTGAACGTTTACGGGCTGATGGATGGATGGATGAATGAATGATGATGATGAGTATATCACTATGAAGGAGGCTCGAGCTCAACAGTGGGACATATATGAGTTGAGATGATATCATTTAGTATTTTTACGGTCACCCACGTGCAAGATAGCGCGTGGAGAATTGTATTCTTACTCCGTCACCACACGGAAAAAATGGAACATTTATGATGATAATACAAGTAGATATTTCCATTTATGGAGTTTTCGGTCACTTCATAGTCAATTCTCTATGGTTGATCATAAATTTGAGTCTGAACTGTGCACAATACGAATAAGTATCCATGCTTCGAAAGACACATTAAAAGTTTAATTTTCAGACATCGCAATTGATGACAAGAGTTTCACTTATGTGTTCAACAGTGGGACATTACTGCTGTAACCTAATTTCGGTGATTCGAGACTCAATAACGGCTTTGAACAACGATAGCGATCAACAAGAGTGCGCTGTAAGTAGGTTTGATGCCGCTAATGAGTTCTACAATCGCTTCCTGTGATAATACGTTCGCGAAAGTGGGTCGAATTTGCGCAATATCAATCAAAAAGCGTGTACGATAACACGCTTGCTAGAACATAGTTTTTATTTTAACTTATTAGTATTAGAACCACACTGTTAAAAAATTCCCTACTTGTAGCATCTTTTTCTTTTTTTTAAGACACCAACCTGCATTAAGAAAATAATCCATGTATTGCGGGGAACTTTACTGACTCAGAACAATACTTTGTGATTTGCAAAATGTATTGTCCTACGTCGGAATCGAACCCACGCCACTGGTATGAAAGGTAGGTATCTTAACCACTACGCCTGTGCAGTCAATAATCGACATCGTCAATATCAGTCATCGACAGCTCTTGTAGAAAATCAACTAGACATGCGCGAAACAGTACTTCGCGAAGTGATGTTATATGGCACTACATTTTGTGCCGAGTAATATTACATTTTACCATCACTTCAAACATCACACATGACATTTCATTTAATATAAGCCTTAATGTTCTAAAAATAGAGCTCAAAATAAATATTTATCGACCGCAGGCGCAGCGCGGTCCAGTCGATATATCCCTCTCACTCGCCCGAAAAGACACACGGCGCGTTTGAGAGATAGATAACCATTACCAAATTACCGAACATTGCAGAAATACAGAACAGTACACGAGTGTTCGGCGTCATGTTTAATGTGATGTGTGATGTTTAATGTCATGTCATGTTTAGTCGCGCAATGTGTAATATGACAAGTACGCAGTCGGGTAATATTACGTGTGATGCATCACTCGCATTACTTACACATGTGTAAAATCAACGTTCAAGTAATAATAATTTGCTATTACGATTCGTTCAATAAGCTAGAAAGACGGTAACTCGAAGGCATCATACGGTAGGCAGACCTGTTGTTGCAGAAGTCCATGAGCTGCCGATACCAATTACCATTCGGTGAGGTTCCGCATCTATCACAATGGATATTACAAGCAAAACAAAAAAATAACTATCGTTACAAATCGTGAAAATATACTACAAATATGCCTGTGTGCCGTATATTTTCAAAATTTGACCTCATCATCTCAGCTCATACATGTTTCACTACTGGGCTCGAGCCTCCTCCATAATAGGAGGGTAACTGACCTACTATGTCACGCTGGTCGGACGTGTTGGTATAGGGTTTTGTATCGAGTTTTCCTTCTCTCACATAGATATTAATGCGTTTTATAGCCCTTAGTCGTCTCGTATGATCACCCACGGGTAAGATAGGGGGTGGTGAATTGTATTCTTACTCCGTCACCACACGGAACAACAAATTTGACCTATTATTAGCCATTCGGCCGCAATGAGTAAACAAAGAAATATACGTCACAGACCTACAAAGAAATAGAACAAATTGATAAAAATTACAACACGATGGTAAATTACTACACATACATACATACATATCATCAAGCCATATCCCTTGCAGGGTAGGCAGAGAGAACAGAGTGCCAGAGAATTCTATCTCTGCATACTTCACTCGCTTCCTCAACATTCATAATTCTCTTCATACACGCTCGCCGGTTTCGGAGACTCTTGACTCCACCTTCCTTCAAAATATTAATAAATTACTAAATTCCTTATATCTGGAGAAGATCAGCTCCTAAACAGTGAGATATTAATATATATCTATATAAGACGAAGAAGAAAATAGTGTAATTCGTTGATTATACAGCGCGATTTCCCATTCGCTACGTAGGATGCGTCGCGAACATCACTCAACGTAACGAATTCTTTGATATGCCTATCACGAGTATGTTGAAGATATGAGATTTCGGTATTCGATATGAATGGTACAATTTTACCAATGCCGGATGTGGCTACGGATCCAACAGTTACAGATGGTTTCAGTTAAGGATATTTAGGGCAATTGAAAGACAAATTCTAAATGTGGTGATTATTCTTTTGGAGAAGCTTACGTTTGGCATCAGTTTAATGTGTTGAAAGAAAACGTAACGTAACGTGTCTCGTAGGGGCCCCGAATCTTCGGACATTATACGAAATTTATATTTTAATTTCGGTTACGATTTTGGAGCTCTATAACACCTCTAATAGCAAATGTAGCATTTAAAATGTCAATCAGTTTCCTAAATTTCCTTAAGGTCATCATTCATTCTCCTGCTCTTATCCCAATTACTTGGGATCGACGCAATATGTTGGTACTCCACTTCCTACATAATGCAAAAGCTATTGGCAAATAGTTTTATAAACGACCGCCTGTCTGACGTCACGTAACCTTACCTAACCGTAACCCTACTTAGGAATGTAATTGTTGAACAAACGGCATCAGATGGTGTTGGCCCAGTTCGATATAAAGCTCTTAGTCGTCTTTTACGACATCCACGAGTAAAGAAAGGGTTGGTAGTGTTCGTAGCCGCTATCACACCCTTATATATACAAATTGAAATTGATCAGTATTCTAGTTAATATCGGGGTCAATTATCGATGTACGTTGTACGTATTAAGTGCAGATGTGTAATGTCACGACTGCATTGCGATCGATACACACGCCGCATCTGTGTGTTCGCACGGACAACCATACCATACATAAATATTATATACATTTTTAAACATTAACCACTTTGGCTATCATTTTTATATCCTTATACTTTTATCTCAAGAATGTGAGCAGAGGCCATTTCTCCAAATATTCCTCGCTATAGACGTCATTATTATCTTAAGATCGTGAGCGGAGGGTTTTTTCTACAGCCCGAATATTCGTTACGTCTCTAGATCGCAACCAGAATAGGAGTGCGAAACCGGAATGCAGTCAAGTGATAGAAAAGCTGATGTCATCTTTGTGAAAGCTTCGCGCTCGTAAATTGGATTCGCGGGCAGTAAGGGGTGATGATACTTTGTAATTTTAACTATAAGCCCTGCGTTAAAAAGGCAATAGAAGATTAAAAGGCTTATAACGACCTGGGTCAACTCCATCTGATGCCGTTTGGTCAACAAATACATTCCCAAGGAAGGTTGACGTCTGGTAGGCGGCTGGTCATAAAACTGTTGCCAATAACTTTTACAATATGTACTATGAAAGAAGAGTACATATTGTATCGACCCCAAGTAATTAGGACAAGAGTAGGAGTTACATACATACATATCATCACGCCATATCCCTTGCAGGGTAGGCAGAGAGAACAGAGTGCCAGAGAACTCTATCTTTGCATACTTCACTCGCTTCCACAACATTCATAATTCTCTTCATACACGCTCGCCGGTTTCGGAGACTCTTGACTCCACCTTCCTTCAGTACATGACCGATCTGGTGTAAGTAGGTTAGTCTCGGTCTCCCCCGGTACCTACATCCTTCCACTTTCGCATTGTATATCTTCTTAACCAGACGTTCGTTTGGCATTCTTTCCACATGTCCGAACCATCGGAGCATTCCCTTTCGCATCTTTACACCAATACTCTCTTTCATACCTACTCGCTCTCTTACGTCGTCGTTGCGAATGCGGTCGGTCAGCCTTACTCCACAGATTTACCGCAGAGATCGCATTTCGACCGCATTAATTTTACTTTCATACTCTTTTCTGCATACCCAACTCTCGCTTCCATACAGTAATGTTGAGACAAGCACTGCGTTATGTATTGCTACACGTGCCTTCTGGCTGAGGTGGTGGCTACCGAGAAGTTGCCCTAACGCTCCGTTCACTCTATTGCCCGCATTCACTCTTCGCTCTATATCAGTGGTGTACCTTCCATCTCGGCTAAATCCACATCCAAGATATACAAATTCATCCACTTGCTCTAGTACATCATTACCTATTGTTACTCTTACATCTGTTCTGGCTTCATCTCTGTCAAAGACCATTATTTTGGTTTTGTTCACATTCACGCGTAGACCCCTTTTCTTACAATCTTCTGTCATTGTGTCGACTAGGGTCTGCATGTCAGTCGCTGACTGTGCCAGCAGGACTGCAGGAGTGTAGAGACTGTAGGAGTTGATATATATTTTGTTTCCAATAATCCTAGTTACCTACCTACCTACAAAAGTTATGAAGTTACAAACTTTATCTATTTGAGCGCACTAACAAGAAGTAACATACAGTTAGATTTGAAAATTCTGTCCGATAATTATTTATAGCAGATATCACGGTCCTTGTGGAAGGTTGTCGTTGTTTGTACGGAGGGGGTGACGGACTGACTAAGTAATGTAGCCATTTTGATTCCCTAGTGTCAAACATGTCGATTAAATGCACATGAATCTGCAATACATACCTAATGGGAGATGTCAAGCACAGATTAGTGTGCCGATGTGTATGTACGCGAACGTGCCTGTGTATGTTTAATTAAGCTTGAGGCTTTATCTGACTACAGTGACAAATTATTAAGTCGTTTTAATTCAATTGAGGCTTTGCAATAGTTTGCTTGTGTTCAGCTACGCCTGTGTTTAACTTGCATATTTATTAACTTAAAATATGTATATATTACTTTCCCAATTATAAAATTATAGATTATCAATAAAAAATAGGCGAATTAAACACAGGTAATAGCGTATGCTATCACAAAGTGCGATGGATTTACTTGCGCTTAGCTTATACAATCGCAAACTAGCAATGAATGTGCCTGTGTTAGTTTATACAATTACAATTTTTTTTTTAAATGTGTGTGCTTGTGTTAGCTTATATAATTACAAATTCAAAATAAATGTGCCTTCGTTTGGCTTATAAAAAAAAAAAATTAACTTTCATATTGTTTAATTATAAATACTCTGCTGTTACAAACTATATATTTGATTGTGTTTACGATATATAATTATAAATCAGAAGTGTGAGTGCCTGAGTTTAGCCTATACTATTACAAGCTACATTAGTTAAATATATAATTACAAATTATAAGTTTATGTGCCTGAGTTTAGCTTATACAATTTAAAATTAGCCCTAGATGTGATTGTATTTAGCTTAACTAATTACATACTAACAGCATATGCGTATCTCTTCTTTGGCTACAAATTATTTAAATATTTGTATTTTTTCTATAATAAAAAGATACTAAAGAATAGGGAATATGCATGTTTTTAAAATTGATTTTATGTTTTTCCCTTGAATACAAACAAATATTTTCTTTAATTACTGAAATTTATCCCCGTGTGGCGACGGGAATAGAATACAAAGGTCGTCACCCCTTACTTGCCCGTGGGAGTCGTAAAAATCGGCTAAGGGTCTCACCGGGAGATTGGGCAGCGGCTATCTCCCGGGAAACTTAATAACATCTACCGCGATCGCCAAGCGTGGCGATTATGGCATTATTACCCCCCCAAAATAAATATGGATGCACAAAAAGTCACGGCCCCCAGTCACGGCAGTTCCGCTGGAAACCGCTGGATGCAGGTGGCACAGGACCGTTATATATGGCATTCTCGTGGGGAGGCCTATGTCCAACAGTGGACGTTTACGGGCTGATGGATGGATGGATGGATGGATGGACTGAAATTTAGCATTTAATATGCTTAATTATTTATAAAACCCGATTACGAAGTGAAAAATGACGTCACAAGCGGGATTCGAACCCACGCCTATTGGGATTCCGGCCCAATCGTGCTGCCACTACACCACCGTGACTTATTGTAGGACATGCAAATTTCCCTTGGTATCATATTTACGTCTTAAGGTGACGGTATGCTATCTACGCGACAATGTTTACACCTAAGTAGTAATTAAAACTGAAAATCGGTATAAAATTACAGCAGCACTTAAACAATGAGCGTGGCATGTGACGTCATTCAAGGCTTGCGAAATATGGCGTTTAAACAGATCAAATTTTATTATTTGAAAATTAAATTTTATTGTTTAAATATTTTTTATGTTTTCAATGTTATTTTAAAAATTAATTTGGACATCGCCAAGAGTATTTGTATTTTTATTACGGTAAAATGATGTAACAATTAAATAGAAAATAAAAAAAAGAATGCATATTCCCTATTGGGTCTGACATAACTATTTAGTAATGTACCTAGGTATGTCCGAGTATTTAAGGCTGTAATATTACAATATAGCAATGTGTGTATGCATATATGTATGTATAGCTGAAGCCTGTGTTATCCTCCACTAGTTATTAGTTTGCCTGTGTTTATTAGCTCGTACTAATTGAGAATTGCAACGAATAAATATGTACTTATATTTAGCTTATATAGCGCCATCGTGAGTGAATTAGCCTATCAGTAATCTAATTATACTCTGTTCCAAATGTGAACAACTGAATCATACTTTCAATATCGACATGGACATTCACATAAATATATAAAAAAAACCCTTCTAGACATATCATAATTGTTTGTTATAACAATGCTTTTATTCTCTAGAAACACTATTCAAATTAAAAAAAAAATTAAACGACGTCTGTCAATCTTAGTAAGATCTGCGCACTCGTTAATGAGTTTTCCCTAAGAAAAACCTCTTTAAAATTTCTCTCTTTAACGTACCCGAGACCTCAAGATCTCATGTAAGATTCTACATGTGAAAAGTATCGAGGCTTGAAAGCACTATTTATGATTTTGATGATGATCTTTAACACAGTGACATTCGGATCAGAGTATATGGAAGCGTGCGTGCGCGTGCACTCGAGTGTACGTACCCGCCGTCGTCGGTGCCAAAGTCGTCGAGCAGGTCGGTGAGCGCGTCGCGGAACTCGATCATGCCTTGCGCCGGCAGCGCCACCTGCGAGCGAGGACCCCCGCGGGTGATAGTCTGTGACACCCGCAGGAATCGACCGCGAGAGTTCTCTTTCAAATCCAAGTAGTACCGCCGGTTATCCTGTGCCCAAAATGACAATACTTAGGTTATATCTATCTTTATATGTATCCCTATATTGGTATAGGGTTTTGTTTTGAGTTCTCCTTCTCTTGCATAGATGTTATATGCGTTTTATACCCCTTAGTCGTCTCTTACGATCACCTACGTGTAAGATAGGGGTGATGAATTGTATTCTTACTACTCCACACGGAAAATTCCTATGTTGTGATGGCTTAAATATATAATTGTCACCCCTTACTTTATTGTGAATGAATGAAAACTTGCTGAAGTAACAGCAAAGTAGCAGCAATATCCCAACCCGTCTACCGAGCGTAGTGGCTATAGCATTACACTGACTCTTGTGAGAAGCCTGTAGTAAATCTATGCCCAACAGTGGACTTAGGACCAAGCTAATGGATATGTGAATAGATCTATAGTTGTAACGGTTTCAGTCGTGACGGAGGAGTAAGAATACAGTTTACCGCCCCCTATCTTAATGTGGGGTGACGTAAAAGACGACTAGGCATATAACATCAGTGCAAGAGAAGAGCTCAAAATAAAACTCTAACAACTCGTCTGACCATCTTGGTCCAAACCAAATTCGTTGGTTTTGTGAAAACGAATCGAGCCCAGTAGTGGGGGTGCCATATGAAACTGAAAAATAATTAAGTTAAACGGTTTTATTGTAAACAGTCATGGTAATTTTTGTACTAAAAGCTAAAAAATAATTAAATATATACAGTCATGGGTACCAATTAATATAAAATAAAATCGTGGGGCACGTCAAAACGAACATTTTAATCGACGATTGTAGATATTTGACGTGTCAAGTCGTTGACTAACGTAATGTATGATTTGTGTATCCCTCTATCACGCTGGCCGAAAATTTATAGGTAATTTATTTTTTAAGAATTTATACCGGATCGCCAGCTAGGTTTTAACAGAAACTAACTGGCCCGATCGATGACCAGACATCTATTCAGATGCCTACAAGTTTCTTTTGACTGACATAGATTAAGTAGTGGTAGGACCACGCTGTTGACAGTTCTCTGTCTGCAACCGCGGGCCGGTCCCTCCGGGGTAGTAGCACACTCTCACAGAAAATCGACGTCTGAGCAGTGGCAATATACTGCTGCACTTCGCTCAGTGAGCGAGATAGCCGGAAGCCCAACGTTCTGGGTAGGTTTTGGTTGGTATACAGTGGCTTAGTTGTACCCGGTATTGCAAAGGTCCATGAGCGGCAGTAACACATACCATCAGGCGCGCTGCTTGCTCGTTTGCCACATTAAGCGATAACAAAAAAACATATATGACCTTAACCCTCAATTTGTTCTGCTACAATGAGCGAGTTCTCTTTAAATGCTTGGAACAGTGAATCAAGCAGTAAAGAGTTTAAATCTATCCACCGTTAGTTAAAAAAGCACAAAAATAATTTACAATCGTGTCGACACGCGACCGTTGATAAAAATCAGAGACGTTCAGGTAACGTTAACCCTTTCACATATTTTTCATATTAAGCAACGAGCTGGCATGTTAAATAAAACAGCTTCGATATATTTTTTTAATGGCAGACAAGCATATAATACAGCTACTAAGTGGTAACAGTGACATCAGTGGCACAATCAAATTGCCATTTTTTAACAGGTTCTGATGTGGACACATTGCTTGTAAGATCCGGGGCGACGAATGTCGGTATGCAACTCCAATGGATGGGATAAGGGAACACCTTTTGCGTTAATAGTTCAACTTTGAGGAATAAATATGTAACTCGAGGGAACTCAAGAACAGAAGCAGTTACATAATAAATTTTACACCTCATTTCAAGTTCAAAGTTGAGCATTTCGACATCCACTGCTGGTGGTAGTCCCGATAGGACGCACTTATTCATTCAAGTGGTTAGTACCGAAACCGCCACGCTTAATACTTGCGATCGCAGTAGATTTTATACAGTTCCCAAAAGATAGCTGCTACCTAATCTCCTAGTAACTTAGGCGATTTTATACGACCCCCAAAGGGCAAGCATAAGGTGACAATAATTGTGTACTTATCCCGTCACCACATGGGAAAATTCAAGGTTATTTAATTAAAATACATCCGGCCAATACCTTTACAAATGAGTGACATATCTCAAAGAAATACATCGAATATTTATTACTTTAGTTATCGTTAGCCAACTATTCTGGCCGTGTTGAAATCATAATGGAAAATGTCCTACAAACCTTGACCATCAATTCTGACTTTAGTTTCCCGTCGTCCGGCACGTTGTCCGGGTTGGGCGGGCCGAGTGACGAATAGAAGTCGCTGAAACTTGACAAGTGATCGCGGAACTCTGCCGCCGTTGACATCGCCAGGAAGATCTGACTCCGCCGGCCGTCCGCACCGATCTACACGACGAAACAACAATTCTGTTACAAATCTGGACTTCCATGAGAACAAGTCCCTCGGAATCATTATTCGTCATTTAATATGAATCTTTAAATAGAATGAACACTATATATTTCGGATGACTTCGTGGGACCAAATATCGCCATTATAAAATCCAATATCGCCTGAACAAGTCAGTGGTCCATCCAAAATGTTACAGACTAAATTTCATATACGTACACTGTTTTGTCGCTATTTCGTTTCAATATTTATCATACGCTATATATATGTAGACAGAACCTCATGATTCCTATACACATGTTCACCTAATTTATCCTTATTATATTATTCGGACATGCCCATCAGCAGGAGTACCTTTTATCTGCCTTTATACTAACCTCACTGACTCAAAAATGCTCCAGAAATGACCTTCGTGTTGTGACCATTAAAAATATATCCCTACATACGTACCTTACACGAGGACCATGCCTCGAAACATGCATAAGTAAACGCCCCGTATTGAATGGTCCTGGACTTTCGCCAGACAAGTTGCTTTTCAGAAAGTAAAAATATAATTAAGTATTAATATTTATTATATAACTTTTTTTTATTATATTAGGTATTATGAACGGTTTGTAAGAAGTAGGCGGGTTTTGAAGTCAGAATTGTTTAAATGCGGTACAATATCTGAATCATATCAGAGATGAAACCAAAATAGATTTATTAAAAACCGTAAAGACATTCCAATGATTTGGGACATTTACGGGAGTTCCGAGGACGTTTCGAATAGTTCTCAGCAATTATAATCATAAGGGGGCTTGAGCACAGATTACTAAATAACAGATACTTCACTCGATAGAAAATTACCAATACCTACTGCTATAATAGCCTACTTTGTCGCGTCAGCAACTGCTGCATGCTAAAATGTACCTAAATGCTCATGGGTACAATTGTAATTGCTTCGCACCTCGCGATCCCACAGCAATCACAGGGCTGCCTCTTCGATAAAATTCATGAGTTCTTCCAGGTTGAGAGACCTCAGCGCTCACCCATAGTCCGGGTAAAGTTGTCATAGCCATTTGAAGCTAACAACTAAGACACACAAAAAAAAGCATATTTCAAAGGATAATTTTGAAAATGCCCTCATGAACTGTATCGGTGTAGGGTTCTCGACAATTACCCAGTTGAGGCGGTGCTAAAATTTTTTTCTAGGAAATCCTGATGTAAGCGTCTCGTAAACATAAAATTAATGCCTTCTTGTTTCAAATCCTTGCATAGCCTGACTAGTTAGATTAGTTCCCCAGATAATTTCTTCATCATGTACAAAATTATTTGTCAGTAAGTTATTCCTGATACATTTAATTAAATGCGGGACTTTGAATATGTAGTAATTTTTTTAAACCCTTTTTTACTTGAATTGCACCCATTTACTGCACATAAGGCACCAGACGCCATCGTAGGTACACGTACAAACGAATGGAACGAATAAAATTTAACAACGCGCATACGCTTTGCTTTTGAAAACCGCACTGAATTTGGTCCGCAAACGGCCCGAGCCCGCTTGGCTGAGCGGTAGGCAATTATAGCGCGTAAGTACATGGAATGACGTAGGCCTGGCTTGAGTATTTGACGTCCAAAAAGCTTTCGCAATTATAAAGGCGAGAAGAAGCAAGCAAAACCCTTAACCAAATATTCTGGCAAGCATGGTACAGTAGACCAATTTTCTTCCTATTGTGGAGTAGATTCGAGACCCGCAATGTGACGTATACGAGGTAAGAAGATGACTGCGATGGTAGAATATTCAATTAATTAATTTTGACCCACATTTTCGATACAATTTTAAACATCAACAGAATAAAGAAAATTAAATATAACCTAGACATTTTTGGGCGTCACGTTATTAACATTAATATATGCTAATTATTATAATTTGCAAATTTATTGAATTATTGTATAATTAAATTAAATATATTATCACTAATTCGGCACGTGGATGCACTAACAAAGATGCGGAAAGAAAACCCAGGGATTGACAAAGGGGATCCATGACGTCATACAGAGAACCTGAAGAGAAGAGAATTTCCAGTGAATTCCTGTAACACGTTCTGCACAATAGCCGCAGCGAACTACTACATGTGTTGCTCCATAACATGTCGTGCGGACTTCTTTTGAACGGACCACGACCGCTGCTAAGATCAAACTCAGTGGACCAGCCGATGTCTTCAAAGTAAGCTATCCTACCTAGTGCCGAGAGATGTTCTAAAGAATGCCAAGCTTTTTTCACAATACAATATTGGAAACTGCACTCGACTTACACTACTAAACCAAAAAATATAACAGCCCTTATCGTTCTTAAGCGATAATAGTTTTAACTTCTACTTAAAGTGAGTTCAGATTTCAGTTATATGGTAAATATACTATCCGTGTGGTGACGGAGTAAGAATACAATTCACCACCCCCTATCTTACCCGTGGGTGATCGTAAGAGACGACTAAGGAATATAAAACGCATATAACATCTATGCAAGAGAAGGAAAACTCGAAATGAAACCCTATACCAACATGTTTGACCAGCGTGGTATAGTAGGTAAATTTCCCTCCCGTTACGGAGGAGGTCCGAGCCCAGCAGTGGGACATGTATGGGCTGTGATGATGGTAAATATACTAAATATAATTCTAATTTGGAATATAGTTATAGAAAAAAGATAAACTCCTTGTGAATGTTTGACAATTTCATGTAGCAAAAAGAGACTGAGAAAATTAAGAAGCATTGAATTTTCGCAATATTTTCCGGAACATTCTCCTTTGGAAGGTTACAGAAAAAACATATCAAAGTGGACATTGGGCAAAATAATGTCGAGAAACTGATATAGATTATTCGCATTACTGATCACGCATTAGTTTCAACGGCACGCATCCAAGTCTATCCATCAAATAAACTGACAATTGTTTTCACTTCAAAAACATCAACATAATGCAATGCGAATGTTGCGCAAACATATCTCTAAACTTTCTTAGAAAGCATTTGTAAAGTCGTTGTGTCGGTTATTATTTATTACCTTCACTGCCACTTGGCAAGTAGTAACTGCGGTTGGGGACTATATCAAGGTCACGCTGACCATATAAATGAACTGACCATATAAATGAACCATATATCACTGACGCTCAACAAGGAACGAGGAGATTGGCACCCCTCTCTTCCTTCGCAACAGAAATGCTTTACGATGATAAATTTATGCAGACACTCGCAATGGAAATCACATTCTGATCTAATTGTTTTAAATTTAGGAAAGTGTTATCGTTTCCTTGATAGAAGTATACATTTGCCGATTATAAGGACTCTAATACGATTCTATGTGGGCAATTATAACCAAAAGTAAACTGCTTAAAGAATTTTAGATATTCTTATTACTAAACAGCGAAGTTTGGAGTAAAAATAATACATATGATGACGCATAAGAAGGTAGACTATTCATTTCTTTCTCAATGGCCTTTAGTAGATACAAATAAAAGGAAAGAAAAACTCGAAATGTAAACCTATGCCCGACGGTCCAGCCAGGTTGTAATGTGTCAGGTAGCAATATGTCATGCTGAGAAGAATAAGAAAATCTCTTGGTCAGATATTTTTTGTTACATATATTCCTTAATTTTTCTTAGAGAGAGAAAGAGAGAGACTTAAGTCATAATTGTCATTCTGGTCTTATCCGAATTACTTTTGATCAACCCAGTATATCCTCTTCTAATTTCTTCATTGCAAAAGTTTTGACAAGGGTTTGAATGAACAGCTACCTGCCTATTTATGTTTCCACTCCGTCCGGGGCGACTGAGGGGCGTAAGCACGCACACCCGTAACCCACCCGTGAACCTCGCCTTAGTCGTTGGACCGGCCACCGGAGCAGCGTGAACTTGTCGTCAGTGGCTGGCCCGACGGAATATCCCCTGAGGAATACCCTCTCCTTGAGCGACGTGCCCCGGAGGAGGACGTCGGTCCCTCCTCGCGCGGTCAGCCTATCGGCGGGTGACGGACTAATTCCCCGGTCCAGTCACCCGCGGCCTCGGCTAGGGCGGCATCAGGCGCAGGTAATCACGCCTACGCCGCCCCAGTCGCTGGCGGCGGCTCGCGTCGTCGAGGAGACGTTCCTCGCGCACGCGCTCCACCGCCTCCTTCCGCGAGACTACTGCCTCGCAGAAGGCTGCGACCGCGTCCTAGTTCCTGACGCTGTCGAGCATCGCCCTGGCGATGGTCGGCACTGATGATTGCGACTAGTTCACGGCGCTGCTCTGCCCAGGCGGCACAAGCCACGAGCGTATGCTGCGCCGTCTCCACGCCGCAATCGCAGTGGTGGCAGGACGGTGTACTCTCCCTCCTGAGGACCGTGTGTGTGCAGGTACTTGGCGAAGCATCCATGCCCCGAAGAAACCTGCACCAGTCGGAAGGAGAGCACCCCGTGCCGCCGTTTCAACCACTAACAGCTACCGGCCTGACGTCAACTCTCCTTGGGAATGTAATTGTTTAATAAACGGCATTAGATGGAGGTGGCCCAGGTCATTGTTGTCTCTTAGTCACCTTTTTGTAGCCGCACTATACAGCAAGAGACTCAAGATATGAGAGAAAAAAATTACTAACCTCTGCGACTTTGATGAATCTACCGCGACGGTTCTGCTTCACGTCGAGGTAGAATCGCTTTGACTGGATCTGAAGCATCTTCGTCGCCAACTCCTGCTCCTGTGGCTGTTGACCTGCACAACAACCAACGCTTTCAGTTAAGCAGCATAACAGGATAATAATTTTCGGGCTATTCATAAGATGAGGTGAGTTTACTTTTCTTTTCTCACCATGGAAAAAGAACATAGTTCTGCATCTATTTTGCGTAGGTGTCGTAAAAAACGGCTAAGGGATATAATAAGCAAGAGAAGAGGAACAGTAGAACAATTTCTCTTCTATTATGGAGGAACCTCAACCTCAGCAGTTGGACATATATGTATGAGCTGAGATGGTGATGATAATGTATCTTATGCAGTTTCCAGGTGAGGCAAATTAGGTAACTACACCAAGCTAAGCAGACTGTATAGGGTTTTACTTCAGGATGTTCTTCCCTTGCAGTGATATTGTCCGCTTGCATACCTTAATAGATTTTTACGGACCTAATATACCTCACTAGTCAGACTGGTTGGTAGACAGTTTTTTTTCGAGTTTTCTTCTCTTGTACTAATGTGATATGCATATATAATATATCCACAACACTTAGTCAGTATTTTACGACACCTACGGAGAAGAAAGGCATTGATAAATTGTATTCTTTCCGTCACTAGATGAAAATTTGAAATTTTACCATGATGATATACACACACATACATATCACGCCATATCCCTTGCAGGGTAGGCAGAGAGAACAGTGTGCCAGAGAACTCTATCCTTGCAATCTTCACTCGCTTCCTCAACATTCATAATTCTCATCATACACGCTCGCCGGTTTCGGAGACTCTAGACTCCACCTTCCTTCAGTACGTGACCAATCTGGTCTAAGTAGGTTAGTGTCGGTCTCCCCGATACCTACATCCATCCACTTTCGCATTGTATATCTTCTTAACCAGACGTACGTTCGGCATTCTTTCCACATGTCCGAACCATTATATATCATGATATTTTCGATAACAGTTCAAATTGGAACTGCGTACGGCTGACGCGGCTATAAGTTCGTACCTAACATGTAATATATAGACGAAAGTTGAGAGATAAATTGACAGCAGAACGATGCACGTGCGGTCACTGCGGTCAGTGACCACTGAGCGGTGACCACCCGCGGTGAGCTCAATACTCACGTAGATATACTACAAATTATTTCCGTCACGATCGCGAATAGAAATAGCTTTTTTTTACGTAACCCACGACATTTGGATTCCATCTGGTAATTTAATTGATTTCAATTCTCATTTTTCCTTGTGGTGATGGAGTAAGAAAATAATTCACCACGCCCTATCTTACCTGTGGGTGATCGTAAGAGACGACCAAGGGATAAAAGAGGCATATAACATCTATGCGTGAGAAGTAAAACTCGATATAAAACCCTATACCAACACGTCTGACCAGCGTGGTATAGTAGGTTAATTTCCTTCCCATTATGGAGGAGGCTCGAGCCCAACAGTTGGACATATATGGGCTGAGATGATGATGATGATTTTTAATTTGTATGTAATATGGTGTACAATAAAGCGTAAAATAAATAAATGAACGTCGGGAAATTAGAAATCAAATACAAACGCGATAGAATTCGTAAAAATAGTATTATTTCAAATAGATCTATCAACTTTGAGAAAACAATAATGTTCCAAGAGTTAAGTTTTGTTTTAAGCTTATAATAATACTTGTTACATACATACATACATACCATCACGCCATATCCCTTGCAGGGTAGGCAGAGAGAACAGAGTGCCAGAGAACTCTATCTCTGCATACTTCACTCGCTTCCTCAACATTCATAATTCTCTTCATACACGCTCGCCGGTTTCGGAGACTCTTGACTCCACCTTCCTTCAGTACATGACCGATCTGGTCTAGGTAGGTTAGTCTCGGTCTCCCTCGGTACCTACATCCTTCCACTTTCGCATTGTATATCTTCTTAACCAGGCGTTCGTTCGGCATTCTTTCCACATGTCCGAACCATCGGAGCATTCCCTTTCGCATCTTTACACCAATACTCTCTTTCATACCTACTCGCTCTCTTACGTCGTCGTTACGAATGCGGTCGGTCAGCCTAACTCCACAGATTTGCCGCAGAGATCGCATTTCGACCGCATTAATTTTACTATCATACTCTTTTCTGCATACCCAACTCTCGCTTCCATACAGTAATGTTGGGACAAGCACTGCGTTATGTATTGCTACACGAGCCTTCTGGCTGAGGTGGTGGCTGCCGAGAAGTTGCCCCAACGCTCCGTTCACTCTATTTCCCGCATTCACTCTTCGCTCTATATCAGTGGTGTACCTTCCATCTCGGCTAAATCCACATCCAAGATATACAAATTCATCCACTTGCTCTAGTACATCATTACCTATTGTTACTCTTACATCTGTTCTGGTTTTATCTCTTTCAAAGACCATTATTTTGGTTTTGCTCACATTCACGCTTAGACCCCTTTTCTTACAATCTTCTGTCATTGTGTCGACTAGGGTCTGCAGGTCAGTCGCTGACTGTGCCAGCAGGACTGCATCATCTGCATAAAGCAGAGCAGTGACCACTGAGTCGCCCATCTGGACTCCCACATTCATATCGTTCAATCTTTGGAGACATTTATCCAGATATATGATAAACAGCCTGGCTGACAGAACGCACCCCTGCTTAACGCCGATATTGACGTCAAACCAAGGCGACATTCCATCATCCAGCCGCACACAGGCTCTACAGCCCATGTAACTGGACTGCACAGCCTGTAGCAGTTTACCGTTAATACCATACTCCGGTAAAATGTCCCAAAGTTCCTTTCGTACAACCGTGTCAAATGCTCTCTCCAGATCCACAAAACTGCAGAAAACCCTCTGACCTAGAGCCAGATGCTTCTCCACAATGTTGCGCAGAGAGAACACTTGATCCATGCATCCCCTTCCACTCCTGAAACCTCCTTGTGTCTCACACAGTAAACCATCGGACACCATCCTCATTCTCCTTTCAATAATTTTTCCATACACTTTTGCTGCCAAACTGGTCAAGCTTATGGCTCTGTAATTTGCGCAGTCATAACGTGAACCCTTGTTTTTAAACAAAGGCACGATGACTGCGCTATTCCAGTCCCTGGGAACCATTCCCGAGCTCCAACATAAATTGAGGAGCAACAGGAACGCCTCCCAGACACAAGAGCCACCGAGCTTGATCATCTCGGCAGACACCATATCAAAGCCCGCTGCCTTACCATTTTTCAAACTTCTTATCGCCCATTCAACTTCATCCATACTGATGCCATCGGAGGACGCCGTTGTCGAATGTTGATCTACTAAACCACATCCAACACCGGCGCCAACCGTAGCATCCGCATACATATCGCCAAAATATTCACTCCATCGGCTTAACACGTCTTGTGTTTGTGTAAGAATGTCTCCTTTAGACCTTATTTTATTCATTCTGAAGGCTGACCAACCACCCCGAGACTTCTTCACCTCCCTCCAAAAGAGTTTGGTGTTACCCTCGAAGTTTTTAGTCAGCCTATCTTCTGCACTCATACTTGCTCTATCACGTTTCTCTTTCACTAAGGCCTTGGTGTCATTCTTACATTGCCGATATATTTCTTTCTTCTGTTCAGTCATACTGTCATTCAGATTCAAAGAAGAGACATAGTCCAGCCACGCTTTCTTCTTTTGCTCTACGGAAGCTGCCACTTCCGCATCCCACCATGCATCACCATTTGTTTTTCTATGCTTCTTTGAACTTCCACATACTTCTTTCGCTGTATCTACCATACTCTCTTTCAATACTCTCCAGCATTCTTCAATGTCCGATTGCGGCTGGCTTGCCATCGTCAGCCGTTCTCGGACACCCTCTGCATACTTTTCTCTTACACACTCTTCTTGCAACCTTTCAACCTTTATTCTTTCAAGCCCTCCGAAGTGGACACGCTCTCGCCAGTGCCTCCACTTTCTGAACAGACCACTAAATCTCGCAATAACGAGATAGTGGTCCGTGTCGACTGTGGGGCCCCTGTAGGCTCTTGCGTCCAATATTTTGCTTCGGAGGCGACTGTCTACCAAAATTAGGTCTATTATGCTTTTCTGTTCATTCCTTCTCCATGTATACATATGGATGTCCTTATGTTGGAAAAATGTGTTTGACACAATAAGGTTTCTCTCCATGCATACATCCGCTATGAGCCTACCTGCGTCGTTCACTCTCTTATCACCAAATGGACCAAGTACGTCCTCATAGTCGGGACGCTTGGTCCCCACCCATCCGTTCAAATCTCCGCATACAATCACGCGTTCACTGGTTTCTGCCATATCCAGAACTTCCCTAACATTGTCCCAAAACTTCTCTAGGTCTGATGCCACCGAGGATCCTACGGGAGCATATGCTACAACCATGAATACCTTGGTGACACCTAGTTTTATATGGACCCAGAGAAGTCTGGGATCATACATTCCGTAATCCTTCACACCTGAGGCCAAGCGAGAGGACAACAGCACTCCTACCCCCATGCTGGCTCGATCGCTCTGTGGTACACCAGACCACAGAGCCATCCCGCCACCAGGGAGATCGCAGGCGTCGCTGCCCCTTCGCTTGGTCTCTGTTACACAGAGCACGTCTAGCTGTTTGTCCGCCATGACGGATATCAGCTCGTGCAACTTACCTTCCACACAACCTCTTACATTCCACGTGCCCACCCGGCACTCCGTTCTCCTCGACTCGCCTAACTGGGCAAGGCGTGATGGGTGGCGGCCCCCATCGCCGCAACTGCCGATGTTCGTACCGACGGGGGCGGGTCGGTACGCGTCGCCTCCGGGGGACGCCCTAACCCGCATTGCGGTACGCATTTCGAGCCGGATTAGCAGTCTAATTAGACTGGCAGGGGACGCGAACGAGCACGCTCCGGACTATGCCCCCCAAATAATACTTGTTATACTTGTTATAACTGTATATTTATTAATAACAATAATTATTATTTCTATTTCACACGTCATCATTCTCCTGCTCTTATCCCAATTACTTGTGGTCGGCGCAATGTGTACTCCACTTCCATCGTACATATTATAAAAGTTATTGGCAATAGTTTTATGACTGACCACCTTTTTTTTTCTTTTCTTTGCAGGATGGACCATGGATGTGGTCGCGCCCCGACCAATCGATCCGGGGTGACAAAAAAGGCGGCGCGCAACCCCATGGACCCACCCTGCAAGCACCTCTCCTCGCTGTATGAGCGGGCCACCGGTACCCGATCTTTGTCTTCGGTGGCCCGCTCGGCGGTATACCCTTGCGGGTTCCTCTCTCGTCGATGCCCCGACAGCTTTCGCCGTCGGGGCGTCGCCCTCACGCGGTGGCCTCACGTCGGGTGACTGGACAATTCCCCGGTCCGATCACCCGAAGCCTCGGTTAGGGTGGCATCAGGCGCAGATATTCGCGCCTGCGCTGCCCCGGCCGCTGGCAGCGGCCCGGGTCACGGGAATCCTTCCGGACTCGTTCCGCCACCTCCTTCTGCGAGATGACAGCCTCACAGAAGGCGGCGACCGCGACCCAATTCCTGACGCTGTCGACCATCGCTTTCACGACACCCGGCAGCGTCAGGTCGGTACCGATGACAGCGACGAGGTCACGGCGCTGCCCATCCCAGCCCGGACATACCTCAAGCGTATGTTGCGCCGTGTCCTCGTCGCTACTGCAATGGTGGCAGGACGGAGTCCACTCCCTCCACACGACCGTGAGCAGGTACTTGCCGAAGCAACCGTGCCCCGACTAGACCTGCACCAACCGGAAGGAGAGCACTCCGTGCCGCCGCTCCATCCACTCCATCAGTACGGACCGGAGGGCCTCGACGGTAACAACACCGTGTCTAGGCCTCTCCAGCCGCGTAGCCCAACGGGCGATGACATCTCGGCGGGCGTCCTCGCGCCAGGTGGCTATCTCGTCAGACGATGGGGAGCCACCCTCGTCGCGCACTGAGGTAACCCGCCGGTAGAGGTCGGACAGCATCTCCGCCTTTAGGTTCCACGGGGGTGTCCCGGCCAATAGGCATACCGCCTCTGTCGACACCGTGCGGTACCCGCGAATGGCTCTGACCGCCATGGCTCTCTGTGGCCTCCACAGAACCGCCCTGAGCTGAGCGTTCAGAGCCCTCGCCCACACGGGTGCGCCGAACATGGCCATTGAACGGATCACCCCCGCATACAGCCGTCGGCCCTCGAAACTGGGTCCGCCCACGTTCGGCATGAGCCGCGATAGGGCGGACGCCGCGCCGACCAGCCGGGGAGCAATCCTGCGGAAATGCTCCCGGAACCACGGACCCCGCGGGCAGCGAGGACACGCTCCAACAGCTTACCCACATCGTCGAGAAGGACAATGGGCCTGTAGGCCGACGGCGAATCCGGGGGCCGTCCCGGCTTTGGCAAGAGAACCAACCTCCCTTCCTTCCAGCACTCAGGGAACTGTCCAGACGTCAGACAGGCGTTGTACAGTCGCCTGACTCGAGGTTCGAGGTGCTCGAAGAGCAACGTCAACACCCGGACTGGTATTCCGTCCGGGCCGGGGGCCGTGGTGGCGGAACGAATATTCGCCACAGCCGCTCCCACTTCTGATTCTGTCACGGGCGGAACACTCTCGTCGGCCTCCCGGTCGTGATCTGGCGAAGCCATGACCGGGGGCGTATGTTCCGACTGCCGCGGGAACAGCTACTCGACCACCCTACGAAGGAGGTCGGGCTGGAGGGTCTCGGTGAGGGAGGGGGGATTGACCCTGCGCGCGAAGCTTATTCAGCGACGCGCGATACGGGCGACCCCAGGGGTCACGGTCGAGACAGTCCAGCATCTCCTGCCAAATCGCGTCCTTGGCGGACGTCACGTCTTTATTTTATTTCCAAATTTATAATTATAGTAATTTTATGATAATTTAAAACGAATATGTTATTTCAATAGTTGTCATGACAATATCAACTACATAAGTGGGTAGGTATTGTCTATATCTAGTGATTATCATTATTTTACTGTCATTTTATAAATCCTGCTCTGCTCCTATTTATTATACTAACCAGCTACAGCTTGTTTTATAACTTAGAATTTTTTTCCTTTACATATTAAAGTTTTTTTTTTTTTCAAATATGAATATTTTTAGTGGTATGGCCACACTCTTGACAGTTTTCGGTCTACAGCCGCGGGCTGATCCGTCCGGAGTAGCACCACACTCTCACAGAAAATAGACGGCTGAGTAGTGGCAATGTGCTGTGTTTGGTTCGGTGAGCGAGAAAAGCGGAAATCCAACTTTCTGGATGGGTTTGGTATTTTCAATTAGTAGGCAGCGACCTAGCTGCACCCCTAGTATTGGAAAGGTACATGGGCGGCAGTAGCACTTACTATCAGGTGTGCTGCTTGCTCGTTTGCCACCATGAACCATAAAAAAAAGTTGTGAGCGCATTCAAACAAACAAAGATTCCGTCTTTATTATAGTAGGTAATACAAATTACTCAGTTTCTCATTATGACCTCTAAAAAGTAATACTGTATGTCATAGTGATGTCATAGAATGAACCATATAACTAATAATAATACACACTAATATAAAAAAGAGGGAAACAGGGCCATTGTATTTATGGCTTTGTCTCGTTCTCTAGTGAATAAAATTGCTTAGCCGTTGTCATAATAAATTTATTTTGTGATAATAGATTGGAATTTATCCGTGTGGTGACGGAGTAAGAATACAATTCACCACCCCAAATCTTACCCGTGGGTGCTCGTACGAGACGACTAAGGCATATAAAACGCATATAACATCTATCTGAGAGAAGGAAAGCTCGAAACAAAACCCTATACCAACACGTCTGGACCAGCGTGGTATAGTATGTTAATTTTCCTCCCATTACGGAATTGGGGGCGAATAGGGGCTCGGTGCCAGAGCCTAACAGGTGGACATATATGGGCTGTGATGATGATGAGATTGAAATTAGGAGATACATGGCGTCAATCCTATTATTATTTTAAAATGGAGGAAAGGAAGGCGGTCGCACTACTTTAACACGGTAAACAATACAAAAACAAAGTGTGGTGACGGAATAAAAACCCTATTCACAACTTCTTATCCTGCCCGTGGGTGCCGTAAAAGATGACTAAGGGGTATAATATGCATATAACATCTATACAAGAGAAGGAAACATCGAAATAAAACCTTATACCAATCTGTCTGACTAGCGTGATATAGTATGTCGATTTCTCTCCTATTGTGGACAAGGGTGGAGCCCAGCAGTAGGACGTACTCGTATGTGAGCTGAGATGACGATGGTGAATCGGTACAAATCGCAAACTTCTGATGGATGCTCACCACATAGGAGTAAGTAAGAAGTTTTCTGTTATACTATTTCAACTTGACTCTATCTCGAATTCCTTTATTTAAAGTGTTCGTTATATTGACGTCGGAAAGAGTTGCCTCTACCTTCCTTTTCTCCTTTCTAAAATAAATTTAATTTCGTCACTTTAAACAGATGACGATGTAATAGATGGCGGTGGCGTCGCGACAATGAAGTTTTTGTAAGCTTATACCATATGAGCAAACAAAAAAAATGGCTACCGTCACGCAAACGAAACTGTTTGAAAGACAACAAAATATATATATTAGATTACTTATTATTACTTATCAGTATTTAAATAAGTAAAAACAATCCGTGTGTTGATGCAGTAAGAATACAAAAATTATAGCCTCTTCAAGTAGCCCTCAGGAAATCGATTCTAAATGCGTTACCGTTTAATCTGCTGTGGCAATTCTATTCACAAATATGTTTTTATCAAAATATTTATTTCGTGCATATTATGGTGAAATATAACAAAATGTGCTATTGCGCTTCGTATGGTGAGCGAGAGAGCCGGCAGCCTAACTGGGTGGGTTTAAGGATTGTAATGGTAGGCGACCTAGCTATTCCCTTGGTATAGCAGAAGTCCATGGGCAGCGGTGACACTTACCATCAGGTCTGCTGCTTGCTCGTATGCCACCATAAGCAATAAAACAATGGGGTAGCAGATAACATTATCGCAAGAGACATAAACTCAAAATAAATAACCCTGTGGCCAAATCGTCTAGACTAGGTGGTAAAGTAAGCTACCATCTCGTGATATTTTAGTAAAAGAATCGCGCTAAACAGTAAGACATGTGAGTATTCCAAATACGATGCGATGAGAGTAGAAATCTTTATAATATTAAGAAAGACTAAGCGTAATGTCGCCTGGTCCAGTAGCGAAACGATAGAAGAGCAGAGTGGGTCCACATAACTTGTACCACTTCTCCCATCGAATAGGGTACTGATACGGCTGTTTTGAATTTGCAGGTTCGCTCGGTGAGTAAATATCTCGCCCTAAACATTGTGGACCTAACTGCGGGTTGTGGATTGATCTCTGGTCTACTCAAGCAACAAATTCTTGTCTCAATTTTTAACTACACCTATGTATTAGCTATAGACATAGGTTTATTACAGGATTTTTGCATTCCTTTTTTTGGTAGAGCAGACTATGGCCAAAAACGGCGGCGTCGGCGTGAAATCCCATGACCTACGGCACAGTACATTTCTATCACCATTAGAGCAGGTCATCGGTACTGAGTCCTTGTCTTTGGTGGATTGCCTTTGTCCTCTAAGGGGTAGGCAATGTTTGCTTTCCTAACCTTTTTTGTTATACAGACCGTTTGTTCCCGCAACTATTCTTGCATTCTGCTGTATAATTTTTTATCCCATTTTATAAGTTGTTCTGAGTTTGGGTGTAATTTGTGTCCGTCAATTGCATGTTTGTAAAGTCCCCGTGACTCATAGATTTATATTTTAGCGTCGGACCATTTATAAAAAAAAAGAATTAGTAATAATACGACTATTAATGTTTTTGGTAAAGTAAATAAAAAATCTTTCAGTGAATATAATGCCGCTTTTTCCCCGATTCGAGATTCGAACTAGGTGTCGAACGAGCCGCATACATGGACCAATGTCGAGTCTATAACAATGTAGCCATAACGAATACATATATGTATTGTATAACATAGACACGATGTGAACGATAATAGGGTAGGGCAGGGCGCGGCGCGGACCGCGCGACTGTCTCCACGGGGCCGGCGATCTGTCTCGTCAAATGAATGTTATCATTGAACATTAAAAGCTTATGTGGACATTGTGTCGATGCGATTTTGCACCTAATGAAAGAATAAAAGAAAGAAAACAATTTTATTGACACTAAATAATAATGCCGAGCAAACCTCATATTACTAAGCTTCATTGAAAAAACGCGACAATTCTAACATATGTTTGTCTTAACGAATTTCTCAAAAATTAACACACCTAAGGAGTGAACTACTCTCTGTACACCTCATTATTGAACAACAGTCTCTACAATAAGGTCGAAATTGAACCTTCTATATCAGACGCGTGTTTTCACCAACGATTCATATATTTAGGTGGTGTCTAAGGCAATATAATTAAAAATTACATACATACATACATACATATCATCACGCCATATCCCTTGCAGGGTAGGCAGAGAGAACAAAGTGTCAGAGAACTCTATCTCTGCATACTTCACTCGCTTCCTCAACATTCATAATTCTCTTCATACACGCTCGCCGGTTTCGGAGACTCTTGACTCCACCTCCTCCTCCTCTCTTCAGTACCTGACCGATCTGGTCTAGGTAGGTTAGTCTCGATCTCCCTCGGTACCTACATCCTTCCACTTTCGCATTGTATATCTTCTTAACCAGACGTTCGTTCGGCATTCTTTCCACATATCCGAACCATCGGAGTATTCCCTTTCGCATCTTTACACCAATACTCTCTTTCATACCTACTCGCTCTCTTACGTCGTCGTTACGAATGCGGTCGGTCAGCGTAACTCCACAGATTTTCCGAAGAGATCGCATTTCGACCGCATTAATTTTACTTTCATACTCTTTTCTGCATACCCAACTCTCGCTTCCATACAGTAATGTTGGGACAAGCACTGCGTTATGTATTGCTACACGTGCCTTCTGGCTGAGGTGGTGGCTGCCGAGAAGTTGCCCCAACGCTCCGTTCACTCTATTTCCCGCATTCACTCTTCGCTCTATATCAGTGGTGTACCGTCCATCTCGGCTAAATCCACATCCAAGATATACAAATTCATCCACTTGCTCTAGTACATCATTACCTATTGTTACTCTTACATCTGTTCTGGCTTCATCTCTTTCAAAGACCATTATTTTGGTTTTGCTCACATTCACGCGTAGACCTCTTGAGATTAAAAATTAAACAATATTAATGTAAATTGTTGCTGTGTGGTAGCGTCTACGGATACTATCAACCCTTACTTTGCTCGTGGATGTCGTAAAAGACGACTAAGAGCTTTATATCGACATGGGCGAACACAATCTGATGCCGTTTGGTCAACAATTACATTCCCAAGGAAGGTTAACTCAGATAGGCGGCTGGTTATAAAACTACCGCCAATAACTTTTGCAATATGTACTATGAAAGAAGAGTACATATTGCGTCAAAGCCTAAATTGAGATAAAAGTATGATAGTGATGAAGGATGATTTTTTCCAAGTTGATAGCCCTCAGCGCTCACCCATAGGACGTGTTAAGCTGTGACAGCCATGTGCGGCTAGCAGCTAAAAGACACAGAAAAGAGTGATGATTAATGTTAATTTATTTTTTTCAAATTATACTACAGACTGCTACTAAATGACCAGCTGGTGTAACGTCAGTCGGTTTTTACAACTATCACGACAAAATAAGAGATAGTGACAAATTATATTCTTAGCCTCTCACCACATAGGCGGTCGATATAAATCGACCTTAGGTATCATCTAAAGTTTAGGGGACGCCCATTAGACAGCATCTAACATAAATGCAAGATAAGGAACACTTCAAATAAAATGTTATACTAAAACGTTTAACGGGCCGGTACATCTGAGCAGCTAAATTTTCCTTCCGTTGAATATAACGGCCGCTAATAATATCTACTAATAAAAAAAAAACGATAATGAAAATAAAACACGAAAAAATAATAATGTTGGAAACGAAATAATATTTTTTTTTTTCTAAATCGCTTCACGGTAAAGCTCCTTTTGTCGCTCAAAAAGTTCGCGTTTAATTGAAAGTTTCAACATGAATAGACTTAATTCTCCCTCGTTTATGAGCTTTCCTCATAAACAACTTACACGTGTCTGAACAAATAGCCAACCTTATAATATTATGATAGAGGAACTGCAGCATATTTGGGATACTGCAGGTAATTTGGAATACTTCGATATCAAAATAATTATAAACACCATCTGTATTTTTTTGCCGTAAACATAAAGTCATACGACACACAAAGCTATTGTGTATTAAAAACAGGACGGCATCTTGACATTCCAGCTACAAACCGCAAAGGAACGTGACGCCTACTTTGAAAAAAAAATCGGTAAGAATGCAATCGGTGATTATCATTTATTGTAATGCTTTAAATCTTCATCTTAATTATTTAAACTGTTAAGTGGCCTTATTAGTTTGTGATTTTACTATGATTTTGTGAATATATCTAACATTAAAAATGTGACATAGAATTTTAGGTTAGGTTGGTATGTTGTTAATTTGGAATACCGAAAGAGAATATAATTTGGAATATTCCAAATTATATGCACATTTCTATGAGAAGTATTAATTATTCTGGTTTTTTTAGAAATGGCTACATCTCGCAAATATAATAAGAGAAAGAGATGGAGGAGAAAAGGAGGAAATGGCCGCTGCCATTCCCGCTGTTAGAGATAAGAGAATGGGATATTTAAAGGCAGCTAAACAGTTCAACGTACCCAGGTCAAGGAAAGGATCCAAGCAGTTAAATAATTTCAATGACGATCGCCTCCTCCACAAATGCTTCCTTGCGATTGGAGAATTTTATTGAAACAGAGCCAGGACCGTCAGGTAGTAGGACAGAAATTCACTCCCTTGTTACTCCTTCCCATATTTCTCCCGTGGCCACAATAAAAAAGAGAACTAGCAATAGGGGCCGTAAGCCATCAAGATTGGAAATAATCTCAAGTTCTCCTTATAAAAAAGACCTTGAGAATGCACAACTTAAAAAGTCTGATAAAGAAAACAAAACACAGAAAAAAGGAAAACACAAGAGGAAAATAACAAGAAAGATAAAGAAAAGAAATATGACCGACAGTGACTCATCAGATCCGATTCCTGGGGCTATATCTGCAAATAACACAGACTCTTCTGACAATGTAGCAACGAGGGATGAGACTACTGTCCCTACGGACGAAGACGTCGAATGTTTTTTCTGTAACGGTAAATATAGCGAGGATAAAAGGGGTGAAGAATTGGTACAGTGCTTAATGTGCTAATTGTGGGTCCACGGTTCTTGTAGTGGTTATGAATTTTTTGTGTATATTTGTGATTACTGCAAGAATAATAACTAATAATAGTAAACTGTAAGTTCAAACTTAAGACTGATCTTTGATTATTGTGACTGATTACTTAATTAGAGATTATTTTAGTTTATTTTGTTTAAAAAATATTGATGACTAAAGATCTAAAAACTATAAGACTATTACAGAGATATATATATATATATATTTATTAGTTTCTAAGGAAAATTGTTAGGAAATGTCAAAAAAAATGTGAATATAATTTGGAATACTATATTCCAAATTACCTGCACCCTAAGTCAAATCTCGATTTTGGAGTTTTATCGTTTGATAAGCATTTTGATAAGGTTCCTGGTTTTTGTTATGTTTGATTATTTTAATTATTAAAGTTTAATAATTTATCAATCATTTAATGTATTTTTTATAGACCCCCACCTTTTCTCTTTAAATTTATCCTCAAAAAACAAACTAGTATTCCAAATATGCTGCAGTTCCTCTAATAATATGTACATGTTTATTATTTAAAAAGGTCTAAATGATTCAACATCGTTGAATACTTTAGGGGCATACACATATGTACCAACATATAAACTATTTATACATGTTATAATTTATACAAAAAATCTATATACTATATTTTAAAACGTGCAATTCTTGTATATTTCTATATTTTCGTGTGGTGACGGAGTAAAAATACAATTCCCCACCCCCTTACCCGTAGATGATGGTAAAAGACGACTAAGGGATATAAATGCATATATGTAACATCTATGCAAGAGATGAAAAACTCGAAATATAACCATATACCAACACGTCTGACCAGCGTGGTATAGTAGATCAATTTCCCTCCCAGAGAGAGAGGAAGCTCGAGCCCAAGAATGAGACATGTATGAGCTAAGATGATGATGATATTTATATATTTCTCTCTATATTTTCTGATTAATCAACAGCACCAAGGATTTCTATGAACTTTAGCAGGTTTCGAGGGAAATCGATCTTACTAGGCTTCATTTATAGAAAATATTGTATTGTTTGTGTTTTCAGCCAAGAGAAAAATAGGACAAAACAAAACATTTTCCTACTCTCATCCCAATTACTTGAGGTCGATACAATATGTGCTCTTCTTTCATAGTACATATTGTAAAAGTTATTGGCAATAGTTTTATGACCGGCCGCCTGCCAGACGTCAACCCTCCGTCGGCATCAAATGGAGTTGGTCTAAGTCGTCGTCTTTTACGACATCCACGAGCAAAGTAAGAGTTGGTAGTATTCGTAGCCGCTACCACAGCTTAAAGCTCTTAAGCTCGACTATATAACGAGGAATCTAAAAATTCTAAAAACTTGACGTGAATTCGATTTCTACGTAGGAAAATTATTTGGGCAATTCACAAATTCTTATCTGATTATAATTTGTGCCCGTAAATTGAATGTTTGTAAAGTCCTTTGCGATAAAAGGATTACTTCCATAATGCAGGGTGTTCTCTTTAAATACAAAGTGTGCGTCTAAAGTGATACCTAACTTAAACTAATCTAAGTTGAACTATATAATATTGAAATTGTTTAACTTGAAAAAAACTTAGGCTATTACTTAAATTTCATGTATATTAATATGATAATATAAGGAAAGCTTATTAATTAAAAAATCTTATAAAATTACATCTTAATACGGCTAGCGCTGTGGGTTAGAGTGAGAGAGGAGGAGCCTGCCTACCGCTGCCGTATGAGTGATAGAAAAGGATGCCAGACAGACTGGCGCCGTTACGCGTTACGTAACGATGCGATTTACCCTCCCATAAAAAGTTATCACATCAGAAGTCTTAGTGTATATTTATCGAAGGGTTTAAACTAATAGATAACGCTGTAATGAATAGCAACGCAGCAATATCTACACGTGTTAGCAAATCGGACAATATTTGGACCATTGCGCATCAAGTGTTCTGCACAGTCTCCGTCGAATGATTTTATTTAAGTCTCCCCAGAACTAAGAAATAATCCTTTTATAGCGGGAGATTTTACAAAGATATCATCATCATCACAGCCCATACATGTTCCACTGTTGGGCTCGGGCCTCCTCCGTAATGGGAGGGAAATTAGCTTACTATACCGCGCTGGTCAGACGTGTTGGTATAGGGTTTTGTTTCGAGTGTCCCTTCTCTTGCATAGATGTTATATGCGTTTCATATCCCTTAGTCGTCACTTACGATCACCCACGGGCAAGATTGAGAAGAGGGGGTGGTGAATTGTATTCTTACTCCGTCACCACACGGATAATATACAAATATATAATGAATGGATACAAATTACACACAGAATCGGAACAATATTTTGAGGATCGCACAAAGTATTGTCCCGTGTGGGTGTCGAACTCACGAGACCGGCAAGGTATGTAACTGCTGAGATAACAAAAATGTTAACTGATGTGTTGTGTATGTTATTAATGTTAATGTTATTGTTTATGCCACAGAACGATGGTGATGTACCAAAGCAATAATGACATTAGACACTTAAGTACTTAATCCACGCAAACGAAGCAACTGACCCAGCTAAATAATCTATATTGAAATGGACAAATAAAAATACAAATTACGGTTTCGGATCTGTAATTCGTCCCTATTAATTGTTTAGTTATAAATTTCCTCGCACGACAGTGATTTATACCTTAGCGAGTTATTTTCGGCCACGAAGAACCATGACGACCATACGCGGTTAAAGCACGGTGATGATCGCAGCATGCTCATTAGCCGCAAGGCTCTCGTGGGATTTTAAGGGGAAGATGCTCGCCGTGTTCTATCAGCGGGTGTCCGAAACGCCAGCGTGTCGCCCAACGATGATCAACAGCATTAGGAAGCTAATGCTGTTGTTCATCGTTAGGCCACAGTCCCAGCTTCTGCACCTGATACTAAGTTAAGCCGAGGTATAGAGCGTTGTCGACCGCGCGAGGGCGCAGCCCCAGCAGCGAAAGTTACCAAGGCGTCAACACGAAATGGTACCCAAAAGGGAAATCCGTCTGACGAACCAACAATGACAGGATCGCGTACCATTTGCCTACCTATATGACGTAAGATAGCTACGTATACGGCACTTTTGAGGTCGCGCGCCGTCCACTCCATCGCTGCGAATGGATCGGGGAGGGTGTGTATTACTTCCCCAATGCCATTTGATTTGACCATTAGTGGCTCATCCGGCGGCTTAGCTCCCTCGATTACCAATGAATTGACCAGCGTTATCTAAACTAATCATCATTCTCCTACTTTTATCCCAATTACTTCGGGTCGATACAATATGTACTCTTCTTTCATTGTACATATTGTAAAAGTTATTGGCAATAGTTTTATGACCGGCCACCTGCCAGACGTCAACCCTCATTGGGAATGTAATTCTTGACCAAACGGCATCAGATAGAGTTGGCCCAGGTTGTTATATAACTCTTAGTCGTCTTTTACTGTGTGAGACACAAGGAGGTTTCAGGAGTGGAAGGGGATGCATGGATCAAGTGTTCTCTCTGCGCAACATTGTGGAGAAGCATCTGGCCCTAGGTCAGAGGGTTTTCTGCAGTTTTGTGGAACTGGAGAGAGCATTTGACACGGTTGTACGGAAGGAACTTTGGGACATTTTACCGGAGTATGGTATTAACGGTAAACTGCTGCAGGCTGTGCAATCCAGTTACATGGGCTGTAGAGCCTGTGTGCGGCTGGATGATGGAATGTCGCCTTGGTTTGACGTCAATATTGGCGTTAAACAGGGCTGCGTTCTATCTGCCAGGCTGTTTATCATATATCTGGATAAATATCTCCAAAGGTTGAACGATATGAATGTGGGAGTCCAGATGGGTGACTCAGTGGTCTCTGCTCTGCTTTATGCAGATGATGCAGTCCTGCTGGCACAGTCAGCGACTGACCTGCAGACCCTAGTCGACACAATGACAGAAGATTGTAAGAAAAGGGGTCTACGCGTGAATGTGAGCAAAACCAAAATAATGGTCTTTGAAAGAGATGAAGCCAGAACAGATGTAAGAGTAACAATAGGTAATGATGTACTAGAGCAAGTGGATGAATTTGTATATCTTGGATGCGGATTTAGCCGAGATGGAAGGTACACCACTGATATAGAGCGAAGAGTGAATGCGGGAAATAGAGTGAACGGAGCGTTGGGGCTACTTCTCGGCAGCCACCACCTCAGCCAGAAGGCACGTGTAGCAATACATAACGCAGTGCTTGTCCCAAACATTACTATATGGAAGCGAGAGTTGGGTATGCAGAAAAGAGTATGAAAGTAAAATTAATGCGGTCGAAATGCGATCTCTTCGGAAAATCTGTGGAGTTAGGCTGACCGACCGCATTCGTAACGACGACGTAAGAGAGCGAGTAGGTATGAAAGAGAGTATTGGTGTAAAGATGCGAAAGGGAATGCTCCGATGGTTCGGACATGTGGAAAGAATGCCGAACGAACGTCTGATTAAGAAGATATACAATGCGAAAGTGGAAGGATGTAGGTACCGAGGGAGACCGAGACTAACCTACCTAGACCAGATCGGTCAGGTACTGAAGGAAGGTGGAGTCAAGAGTCTCCGAAACCGGCGAGCGTGTATGAAGAGAATTATGAATGTTGAGGAAGCGAGTGAAGTATGCAGAGATAGAGTTCTCTGGCACTCTGTTCCCTCTGCCTACCCTGCAAGGGATATGGCGTGATGATATGTGTGTGTGTGTGTGTGTGTAGTCGTCTTTTACGACATCCACGAACAAAGTATGGGTTGGTAGTATTCGTAGCCGCTACCTCACAGCTACGCTTCCTAAACCCCATAAACAGCTTCCTAAATAACTATTTCTTAAGATAAACATGATTACTGTAAGTTCATCTTTAAGAGATGGACATATACTACCGCGGACTTTATTGTACATCTTTTTAAGAAATAAAATTTCGTAGTATATTATTGTGATATATCTCGTATGTAAGTTTTAGCCAGAATTTACAAGAGCATAAAAATAAATTTGTACATCGCATTGCAAATATTTTAAATTCTCGGCTTTTTTCTTAGTCCTTACTAGTATTATAAATGTGAAAGTAACTCTGTCTGTCGGTCTGTTGCTCTTTCACGCCAAAACTACTGAACCGATCTAAATGACATTTGGTACACAGATAGTCTAGAGCCTGATAAAGGACATAGGCTATTTTTTAATTCAAAAAAGGGTTGTAAAGGGGGATGAAAATTTGTAAGGAATTATCGTCATTTTTAAAGACAGAAGCTTGAAACTTAATTTTAGGTTATTGATGAGATATAGATAAATGACATTAAAATTTTGTAAACATTTCCCTTAAGGGGTTAAATAAAAATAGGGGATGAAAACCTTTAGGAAAGTAACTTTTTACGCGGGCGAAGCCGCAGGCAGTAGTTAGTAGAATATATATTATAATACCATCCATCCATTAGCCCGTAAACGTCCACTGTTGGACATAGGCCTCCCCACGAGAATGCCATTCGCAACGGTCCTGTGCCACCTGCATCCAACGGTTTCTTGCGACCTTGATAATGTCATCAGTCCACCGAGTGGGGGGTCTTCCTACGCTGCGTCGTCCGCCATGTTATAATTAATATGCATGTTTTAAAAAATATAAACCTTCATCTTGAATCACTCTGATAAAAACCGCCTTAAAATCCGTTATATAGTTTAAAAAATCTAAGCGGACGGACAAAGGTGGCGGATTTATTTTATATTATGTATAAAAGTTTCATACTAAACAGGCTAATTTCAATAATTAAAATTCAAGTTTTGTAATGCCAGAGCAGGAATACAATTTGCTACCCCTTTTTTTATCATGTCGACAAAGACGACTAAGAGATAATATATACAAATCATTAAACCCTATACCAAGTCATCTGCTTGATATAGTAGATTAATTTCACTCCAATTATAGTGGAGAGTCGAGTCCAGCAAAAGGACATATATGAGTTGAGATGATGATGAGCCCAAACTATAACCGCAAGGAAACACGACCGCTAATGGGAGAATGCGGCAAGAAACTCAGCGGACTTGTCTTTGACTCGTGTCTTGTATATTTTTTAAATGACTTCTTTTTATATTAAGTTAAATACAAAATGCTTACTAAAATAAGAATTGTCACATCCTTCAAAGTATATTATATATTTCTCTAAAATTAAACTTTAAAAGAAGAGACTATTAAAGAAACCAGGTCTGAAATAAAACTAGTTTTTTCGGACGGATTCTATATCACATCACTGGTGATCATGGTCAAGGGAGGACTGATCACTGTAAAGTATTCGAAACGTCGGGAAATTTAAAATACAAATATAAACGCGATTGGACCAGCGACAGGTCTCATATAGTGAAATTAAATAATGACGACATATTATATTCTTTATCCACTACAAAACGGGCCCCTCTAACATGAAAGGGCACTAAAAATAGCAAAACTTAATTATTAGGGGACAAAGAGGTATATCAACAAAAAAAATCAAAGGAAATAGTCTTAGAATAGATATTTCAGTGCTGCGTGTTAAAAAGTTTTGTTTCTTATTTGATGTAATAATGCAAGCGCCTAAAAAAGTATAAATTTTAAACGAATACTGTTGCATATGCAATGCACGCGAACTAAATCATGCACCGGCCAGTGAAAACTATTATGAAACTGGTTTTAATGCGAGCAACGTTGCAGCATAATATATTACTAAACTATCTGTGTGGTGACGAAGTAAGAATACAATTACCCCGTCCCCTATTTTACCCTTGGGTGATCGGCGGACGGCTAAGGGATATAAAACGCATATAATATCTTGCAAGAAAAGGAAAACTCGAAATAAAACCCTATACCAACACGTTATTTATTGTACCGGCCACTGGTATCGAATCATTAATGTCCGTAGCGTTATATCCATGATGCTGTATACTCCTCTTATGTTCTAGTTTATTAGTCAACTTCGCCTAATGTCTCCTGCTTTGCATAAGAACGTAGTGGGAATTATCCAACACCTGGTTTTCTTTTAATTAAATTTATTGCAGGTCTCAAGACATTTAGAAGTGTTTGCTGGGACTTCTTGAGGATCTCGATATTTTTTGGTTGATGGAGACTATTGTGCATCTTGGCTTATAGTAGTCGCAGTGGTGGGAATGTCTGCTGAGATTAGCGCTCATTTTTTTTTATATTTGAATAGGCCGCTAAGTGAGGATAAAGCCATTACCGTCACGAATTCCATATGGATTAAGGCATACTGATATATTCCGAGCACTAAGCCGGTTTCTACGACACCCACGGGCAGCTTAGGGTGACGTGTTGTATTCGTAACCTGTCGCCACACAAAAATACATACATATCATCACGCCATATCCCTTGTGGGGTAGGCAGAGAGGACAGAGTGCCAGAGAACTCTATCCTTGCATACTTCACTCGCTTCCTCAACATTCATAATTCTCTTCATACACGAAAATCCCGATTATCATAAATACAAAACTGTTAAGACCGAGATGTCCGTCACTAGGCCCGCAGAGTTATAATCAATTTTTGCGACTACGATAAATGATAAAATGTCCAAATAAGTCAAACATCGACCAACCAAATGTTACGAAACGTTTTGAATTTCAAATGAATCCGCTCCATGTATTATAATGAGTTCATTGTGTAATTTTGTGAAAAAAAATATAATTGATTGATATATTCAGCAATTTGATGCGGGAACGTGAAACAGGTCTATGGTTGAACTGCTTTCGGATGGGTCCATGCCTAGTCATAATACATCTAAGCGTTACCATATGGGCTGGAACTGGCAATGAGACAGGTATTGCTCTGTGCAGTCTCAACATATACGTCTCACTACTGGGTTTGAGCATCCTATAGAGAAGGAGGGAAACTACGAGACATATTGTTATAAATTTATTTATAATTTTTAAATGCTATATACGTCCGCACTGTGGCAGAAAAATTGGACTTAAAAGTCCAATTTTGGAGTAATCTCCATGGTAAATTAAAGTTCAATATTATATTTTTTAATTAGCAAACAATGTTAAAATTTTATCACAAAAGAAGAAAATCGATATACATATTTTCCCCGGTGGAGTAACGCACTTCTCTCCTCGCCTCTTAGCCTACAAATCGATCGAAGGTACAGCCGCGAGTACTGACAATTCGCTATTAAACTTTCTCTATCCTAGTATACACCAGCTAAACTCGAAAACCCATGTGGTGACAGAGTAAGAGTAAAATTCACCACCTCCTATCTTGCCGTTAGTGTCGTAAAAGACGACACGCACGGGCAAGAGAAGGTTAAAGACTAATTTATATTATTAAAAGGAAAATTTAAAATAAAACATTTTTACGGCTTCTATCGCTTTTGTATTTGATTTTTAATTGCCCGACGTTTCGAACACTAATGTTCATGGTCCAGGGAGGACCAAGGTGTCTCGCATCCAACAAGTCATCGTTATTACATAAATTTATATCTACAATCTACAGTATTAGTTAATAATTTTTAATCCTAATTCTTGTACAAATGTATTGCCAGTACCAAAAGAAAGTGATTCTATATAAAAAAAAATATGTAGTTTATAGTTAGTTATTATTAAAAATCAAATTCAAACGCGATAGAATCCTTAAAAATAATTTTAATTTCAAAGATGTAATACTCGCGTAAATATTAAAAATCATACATACATACATACATATCATCACGCCATATCCCTTGCAGGGTAGGCAGAGAGAACAGAGTGCCAGAGAACTCTATCTCTGCATACTTCACTCGCTTCCTCAACATTCATAATTCTCTTCATACACGCTCGCCGGTTTCGGAGACTCTTGACTCCACCTTCCTTCAGTACATGACCGATCTGGTCTAGGTAGGTTAGTCTCGGTCTCCCTCGGTACCTAGATCCTTCCACTTTCGCATTGTATATCTTCTTAACCAGACGTTCGTTCGGCATTCTTTCCACATGTCCGAACCATCGGAGCATGCCATTTCGCATCTTTACACCAATACTCTCTTTCAAAATCAAAAATCAGTACAACTTAAAATAAAAACCTATACTAATACGTCTGGGCAGCGTCCTTTAGGTCAGTTACCCTCCCATTGTGGAGGAAAACTCGAGCCTAGCAGCGGAACGTGTATGAGCTTTAATGATAAGGAGGAAACTCGAATAAAGCAATATCGTACTTTTACATTTTCAATTCAAATAGCGACCATACGGTCACATTCTCATACTCAATAAACATCACCGATCGACCGGCTCCACTGTGTGGTTATTGGGTATTTGTGAAATCCTCACAACCGCAGACAAATATCTACCCGCTTGGGCGTTCAATTGTAAAAAATAATTATAGGTCAATTCAATTTAGGTATCATATTTACAGAATCTATATATAAGTGTACGTATGCTGTGTAATGGCACCTACGAATACTATCAACCCTTACATAGATTGTAGGTGTCGTATGAGACTAGTAAGTACTTTATGACCAGGATC
This sequence comes from Lymantria monacha, assembly GCA_905163515.2. Taxonomy (NCBI): domain Eukaryota; kingdom Metazoa; phylum Arthropoda; class Insecta; order Lepidoptera; family Erebidae; genus Lymantria; species Lymantria monacha. Next base: position 1,367,172 of record LR991107.1, on the reverse strand, counting down.
AATTGCATCTGATGCCGTCTGGTCAATTACATTCGCAAGGAGGGTTGAAGCAGGCGGCCCGGTCATAAAACTATTGCCAATATATCTATTTGCAATATGTACAATGGAATAAGTGTAGATATTACGTGGTGGTCACCAACAAAGAGTTTATGTTATTATATATGATTAAATTCGCGGGTTATACAAAAGTAAATGGTATAAAAACTTATCTACTAGTTTTTTTTTTAGGCGGCGGGCTACGGTGTCGTTACAGCCAGCTAATCCCTCCGGGGCGACCCCGTAGACCCGCCCAACAACGTACCTATCGACGCCGTGCGAGTGGGCCCCGGAACCCAGTCTTTGTCTTGGGTGGTCCACCCGGCGGTCTACCCTCGCGGTATCCTCTCGATTCGACGCCGCGAATCTACTAGTTTAGCGAGTAGTTAAAAATACAAACTGCCCCGAACCCTTGTTGGCAATAGTGATCCTCAATCAGTATGAGAATGGACAGCAACACTAACACCTACGGCGATCGCTCGTCCATGTACCAGACGTAGCAAGTGCGCCATTATCCTATCTTATTATGGGTTAATCTGAACAATGTCAGTCAATAATCTAATGTAAGGACGGATGTATAAAATTTTACATACATACATACCATCACACAATGTCCCTTGCAGGATAGGCAGAGAGAACAGAGTGCCAGAGAAATCTATCCTTGCATACTTCACTCGCTTCCTCGACATTCATAATTCTCTTCATACACGCTCGCCGGTTTCGTTTTTAAAATCAGTTCATGTATAAAATTCTATCACCGTGATTTGGCTATCCGTGTGCAGACGGAGTAAGAATACAATACACTACCTCCTATCTTACCGTGGGTGATCGTAAGAGACGACTAAGGGATACAAAACGCATATAACATCTATGCAAGAGAAGGAAAATTCGAAACAAAACCCTATACCAACACGTCTGACCAGCGTGGTATAGTAGGTTAATTAGTGCCTCCCACTACGGAGGAGGCCCGAGCCCAACAGTGGGACATATATGGGCTGTGATGATGATGATTTTACTAAATTACTGAGATTTATCATTTAACATGCTAGGCTATTTATATTAACTCATTTTGGGAGTGAATAATGATTACATACGTGGGATTTGAACCCACGCTTATTGAAAATCTTTTCCAATCGACGTATCAATTAAACGAGCGTGATTGTTACGTATGATAACCAAATTGTGATATGCATTGTCGTCTTTGAACCAGAATACGTTCCACACGCCATCTATCGGAAAGCGTTTACACATTGCCCCGATTTAATGCTCTAAATGTTAATTAGGGAAGCCGGTTGAAACAGCTTACCAATAGCAAGTCTAAAATATGTTTTTATTAATCATGGTTTTCATTGACTGCACAGATGGCGTAGTAGTTAAGATACCGAACAAGGTGTTATTCTGAGTCTGGGTGTAATTTGTCTGCGTTAATTGCATGTTTGTAAAGTCTCCCGCAATACAAGGATTATTTCCTTAGTGCAGGGTGGAGACTTTTAAAAAATAAATATATCTCAAATATACTCAATGAATGTTTAAAGAAAAAAATATCAGAAACTATTTTTATAATAAAATGATGAGAACAATTGGAGCTCAGGATTCTGATCAATTATATTCAAATTGACAGCGATGCCTTGCTTACAAGATTAATATAAGGTCTTCAGGGACCAACAGATATGCGTATCTCGAGTTCGAACCTACTATTGTACTGATATGACTTTTAGGTACGCATTGTGAATAAATATCCTATTCGTGACGATGTACTGCTGCTCTTCTTGTAGCTGTACATCTTTTTATTTATAGCGTTACTTGTCAATTTTGTTTCAAGTCCCCATTTTTTGTGGAATTTTCGCAAAACTACCCGTTTTTTTTTCTAATTAAAGTTTTTGCCGTTCTCAAGACAAAGCATTCCCGGGATTTCCTTAAAGTCAAACAATGGTGTCGTTTCTGGTCACTATTGTGAATCTCAGCTTATAGGAGTTACAGCGGTGGAAATGTGGGCTGGTCTTAGTTCCAACAACAGAAAAAAAGTGAATAAAGACAAGGGTTAATTTTTCTATTTAGATATATTTTCCTGTCTGTCATACATAGGGTCTGGCACGGCGGTGGCGATCATCACTACCATCGTGCAAGGATTGATATAACCAATTGATCAAATTTTAATATTTTTGGCAATAACTAGACTAGCATTAAAGATGCTTCACTTACCGGAGTCGAAGTTGTTACCGCCCGAATCCATGCCTTGACCATGATATTCTGAAACATACCAAAAACTAATTAATTTTAAAAAATAAAAAACACTACATATTATTTACATTCGCATTCAGAAACGTTACATGCTAAAATCCCCTGAAGTCTAGTGAATCATGCGTATGCAATGCCGGTTACAATACGCTAAGGTCCCGGCCGACAACAGAGTAACAAAATGACCCATTTCCCAACATGGCAAGGGCTACATTTCTTTTTTTTTTTTTTTATTGTCTACGGTGACAAACGAGCAAACAGCACACCTGATGGTAAGTAATGCTGTTGCACATGGACCCAGCAACACCAGGGGTACAGCCAGGCCGCTGCCTACCGTGAAGTAAGAGCTTTCTTAAACCTCGTTTGAAGAAGGACATGTCATAGCGCTCGGGAAACACAGCAGCAGGTAGTTCATTCCAGATCTTGCATGTACGTGGGAGAAATGATCGCTGAAAACGTACGGTCGAGGACCATATCGTTTCCAGGTGAAATGAATGAACCCTGCTACGGTGTCGAGTGGTACGGTGGTAAAATGGTGACGGTGGTATCAAGTCAAACAGTTCCTCAGAGCACTCCCCGTGAAAGAGCCGGTAGAGTACACAGAGTGACCCAAAGTCTCTCCGCCGCTCCAGCGACTCTAGTCTGTCCGTGAGATTGGGATCACCGACGATTCGAACTGCCCGCCTTTGTAGGGAGTCAAATGGGTCTAGCTGATATTTAGGCGCGCCTGCCCAGAGATGAGAGCAGTACTCCATGTGAGGACGAACTTGTGCTTTATATAGCACAAGACGTTGTCTCGGCGTGAAGTACCGCCTGGCCCTGCTCAGCACGCCCAACTTTTTGCTTGCCAATTTGGCTTTGTCCTCCAAATGACTCCCAAACTGGACTTTGTTCGATAGCTCGACGCCGAGGATCCCAATACTCTCGGAGATTTGGAGAGTTACTCCTTGGAACTGAGGCGCCATGATAAAAGGGTCCTTCTTCGCAGTGAACGCGCAAACTTGTGTCTTAGTGGGGTTGAACTCGACTAAATTCCGTTCACCCCATTTTGAGGCCCGCCCTAGAGAGCGCTCGACTCCAGACACAAGTTGAGCCCGTCTTTCCTGTAACATACTCCGAGGGACATTCTGATGCTCGGTGTATCGCTCGTCACCCGTGCTGTCATCCGCATAGCAACGAATACTCTCTATGGAGAGCATGTCATTGATATGCAGAATAAACAACGTCGGGGAGAGCACCGAGCCTTGTGGTACACCAGCATTAATGGGCATGGTCTCGGAGCAGGAGCCATCGACGACTACTTTTATGCTCCGACCATCCAAAAAACTGGTGATCCAATTACAGAGTCCCTCGGGGATTCCATATGATGGTAGGTTCGATAGAAGGGCCCTGTGCCAAACCCTGTCGAACGCCTTCGCGATATCTAGGCTGAACGCTAGCGCCTCACCCTTGCCCTCCAAGGCCTCTGCCCAACGGTGTGTGAGGTACACAAGAAGATCACCAGCCGACCGGCCATGACGAAACCCATATTGGCGGTCACTGATCAGCTGATAATCCTCAAGGTACTGCAGAAGCTGATGGTCGATTATTTTCTCCATTATCTTGGAGAGCAAGGATGTAATCGCAATCGGCCTGTAATTCGACGGGTCCGACCGGTCTCCCTTTTTCGGGATCGGGTGGACATGGGCTATCTTCCACGAAGATGGAACCCTACAAGTATCATAGGAAAGTCAGTATAAGCGCGTGAGGACGGGGGTCAACTCGGGGGCGCACGTTTTCAGGACCACTGCAGGGATGCCATCCGGCCCGCTCGACTTATGTACGTCTATTAGCCGCAGCTCCCGTCTCACCGCTCGCTGCGTAATGCGGATTTTAGGCAGAGAGCTTTCACACCGCGGGATGATAGGTGGTGTGGCGGTTCCAGCGTCCAAAGTCGAGTTACAGGCAAAGAATTGACCTAAAAGATCGGCCTTCTCCTTTGCACTGTGGGCTAGACTGCCATCATTTTTCTGCAGTGGTGGGAGATTGGACGGGCAGAAGTTGCCTTGGGCAGCTTTGGCGAGCGACCAGAATGCACGACTCCCGGCGGGATAGCTCTCCAATCGCTCGCCGATTCTGGCAACATGTTCCGGCTTGGCTCTGGCAATAGCCTTCTTACTAGATCTAGAAGCAGCATTAAATTTTCGCTTCTCCTCCCTGACATTTGGGTCCCGACAGTTTTGGGCCCTATTCCAGGCCTGGTATGCTGACTGCTTTTGCTGTGCAGCCGTCCTGCAGGTTTTATTAAACCAAGGCCGGCTGCAGCCACCGACTGGTATTTTGATGTTGGGGATGAATAATTCCATCCCCGTAATAACGGTATCGGTAACGCAATCCGCACAAATGCCAGGGTCCCCAGAGGCGAAGCAAAGCTGCTTCCATGGGTAGGATGCGTAGAACTCGCGAAGCCTATCCCAATCTGCTGACTTATATTGCCAGACTCTGCGAGTCTCAGTCGCTTTAGAGCGATTAGGCCTCGCAATAGGGGCTTTGCTACGGACCAAGCAGTGGTCAGATGACCCAAGAGGAGCTTCGACCACTACCCGGTATCCGTGCTGGTGTGTAGTCAGCAGAAGATCCAGTAGAGAGGGCTCATGGCTCTCAATGTCTGGAACACGGGTGGGCTGTGTTACCAGTTGTGAGAGACCATAGGCCGAGACCATATTGAAGAGTTGCCTACCCAAGAGGTTAGTGGTTCGGGACCCCAACCACTCTTTATGATGAGCATTAAAGTCTCCAAGAACCACCACCTCTGCTGATGGACACTGCTCCAATATTTCGTCAATCCCCCATTGAACGTTCTCGAATAACTGAGTTGACCCTGAATCACTGCCATGGGACCTGTAGAGGCACGCGTAGATGCGGGTATACCCTCCATAGTCTACGCGTAACCATAAAATTGACAGGTCACCATGCTCGAGGGCCCTAAGGCGGCGACAACAGATGTCATCCCGGATGAACACGCACACCCCAGCTTTACGGTGGAAAGAGTGTTCCAACTCGTAGCCTGGATAATTTAGGTACGAAATATCATCCGGGGCACTTATCTGCGTCTCCGTTAAAAAGAGCAAGGCAGGCCGCGCTGTCTCGAGGTGTTGGTGGACGGCGTCGAGATTGCTGTGTAAACCCCTAATGTTACAAAAGTCTACGTCAAATGTGGATAGAGGGACCGCCGTGTAAAACCTTCTCTTTTTGTGTTTCCTTTTCATGGGTTTTGTATAAGGAGAGGAAGGAAGTGTACTTTCGTGGAATGGGGTCCGGTGATGCCAAAAAAAAAAGGTGCGGGGCATAGTACATGGTTGGAGGGTGGGTTTTGTGAGGAGCTGACACGAAGCACGTAAGGGCTCCCGGTGCCCCCCGCCCGTAGTCGTCGGGCTCCACTCCGGTTTCCCACTCCGGCACGACGACTCCGCAACGGGATTTTCGCCGGTTGGCGGGACAGCCTCCCAGGGGGAATAGTCCTGGGCTCGGGTCCCCTGCTGACCGGCAGGTGGCCGGCGGTGACCATTCCCACCGGGTCTCCCTGTACCCCATATCAGCCCCTCACGCCCAATGCCCCAACCAAGACCTTACCACCGTAAATTTCAAGCATCACCAGAACCCACCACACGAAAACACACCCGGAAAGTTAGGCTCCGGCTCTCTCGCTCACCGAACGAAGCACAGCGGCAAAAGCCACCATTCATACGTCGATATTCTGCGAGAGTGTGGTACCACCCCGGTCGGGCCTGCCCGCCGCTGTAGATAGAGAACTATCAACAGTGTGGCCCTACCACAATAAAAATCCCTACATACCTACGCATTAAAATACCTACGCATACGTTTCATTTCAATGATATCGACATAGAATTGAAGATACGAAAAAGCGAATATACCTATTTCTATTATTTTTTTTTGTTATTAAAAGGAATCTCCGAGAAGAACGAGATCCGAGTTTAACATACCAAAGTTACGTATACGTAAAGTACGTCAATATAAATAGCGTCCAGGTTATATAGTGTAAGCGGCATGCCTCAAGTCTGCTACTAAATTAATATTTAATCAATAGAAATGCCCTAAGCAGGAATCGGGCTCATCAGCGAATTAACCCCTCACGCGCTTTTGGGACACCCGTTTGACCCAAAAAAATTTGCTCAACGCGCTTTTAGGACACAGGTTTAGCCCAATTAAACGTTCTACAATTAGCAATTGTTTTAGCACCGTATTTCCCATTTTCTTGTAATATAGCAACAATAACAGTTTACGTAAAACTATAAAATTCCCTGAACTTTTTTAAAAAAACAAAGCGCGGGCACTCGGGAGCACTGCGAGGTCTGGCGCGTGAGGGGTTAAGTAGACTGACGACATTATCAAGGTCGCAGGAAGCCGGTGGATGTATGTGGCACAGGAGCATTCTGAGTGGAGGACTATGTTCAACAATGAACATCTTTGGGCTGATGGATAGACGAAAAGAGAAGTCAAAGAAATTCGTTGTCACTCGTTACATGCTAATATCAACAGTATATATTACAAAAGCTGTAACATCGACAGATGAAAGAACTGCATTTAGCGAGTGTTGAGATTGGTGTACGGATATGATGAGACGAAACTGGAGAGAAATTGGAATCAATGTATTAGATGAAGTTTGCATGTGACGCTAATGACGATTCAGTTGTAAATCTGTTATGAAATGAACGCAAAATATGGTGAGAATTGCAAAATATTGCCAGGAAATCAATAAAGACAATGTATAAATTGCGTGAAAGATAGAATTAACAAGAACGTGAGCAGACAGATAAGTTCTAACAGAAACATGAAGAAAACCGTATTGCAGCTCATTGATTAAGTAATCGGGGTAAAGTTTATTGATGATAATGTTCAATCCATATTTTAAACCTCCTTCGAAATTGTTACATTGATTGATGGGCGAAAGGTAAAATTATCTGGTAGCCTTTATTAAATTCAATCTTTAAATGTATCAAAAAAAGTATTCATTGGAACGTAAGTGTGTAGATACAACAATATATAGAATAAATTATACACGACCATGACTAGATTTGTTAAACTAATACTAAACTGCATTGCAGTTATTGTAACAAGTATAAACATACATATAGCCATAATCGGACGCCATTTTGTCAAAGGGGTAGATCAAGGATTTCTACAAGCCAAAATTATTCTCGCAATTAAGGGCTATTCTTAGTTAAGCCTATGATATCTTATTCTGTAGACCAAAGATAATCACTACACGAAAGTCAAGGAATCAATACCATTAGTCAGCGCAACTGGCGACGAGGAAGTAATACACCAGATTATGTCGCCACACGGCGCCCTTATACCATCTCGGACGATTAGGGCTGATGTGTCTAGACCATAGTCTGTCAAAAAAGCCTAAGAGCATCACAACGATTCAAATAATAAATAAAAATTGTAATACCGCTAACCGCACACCATGGCTACAATGGTCATTCTTGCTTTTTGGCCCGTCTGTCGAGTCAAAGGCTCACGATATCACCTATACACTTATAGATATAATGAAATATTCCAATAGTTCTGCGGTTGTTATAGCTCGTGTCAATATAAAGTTACGATATTGTAAAGCGATTAGTGTGTGGTATACACACAGCACATATGTCGCTATTTCAATTAAATTACAGTGAGCAAACACAAGTTTATGTCATCTCGCCTTGCGTATCTTCAAGGTGAATTACGACTGGTTTTACATATACACATAATACAATCTGCCATTTGGCAGTCTGTTACCTTGGACGTCTAGCTAGTGACCTCCCCATATTATTACAATTATTAAATTACCATAGGGTCGGATGAATTAAACGCGATTACGTTTTCTAAAACACTTCATTCGTGAATTTTAAACACGAATTTTAACAATTGTATGATGATTTAAATCTATGATAAATATCTTATTTCGTAATCGGATATGCGAAAATTGTTAAGTGGGAAAAAACCGTTTATTCACGATTAAAACCTTCAAGCAAAAAGCATATCAGAAGATAAAGTATATACGAACGTTATTCATAACCCAATTCCGATTTCGTTATCAACGAACAAGAAATAGCACAAGTACAGTGTAAATATCTAAGCACGTCCGAATGCAATAAAGATTTATCATGGAAATTCCCCAAACTGGTAATTTACTGAAGTACCAAGCTAGTAGCATGCCCGAAGAGGTTGAAAACTAGGGCTCGATGTGTTAGTACTTTGGCTAATAAATTCAAGCAACAATTACGGTTAGTTCAGTTTTGCAGGGCAGGTTGCACACAATGCATGCTTTTAATTATTCCAACTGCGCTTCATTGGCCGATATAATAATTGCAGGTATTGTATGTAACATCCTAGTGAACGCCACGCAAACTTTACATGCCAATATAAGTGCTGATGCGTACGATAATCCTATTAAGTTCGTGTACGGATTTAACACTACACTGAATAAGTTAGCTGAATTGGTTAGTTGGTAAAATGAGGCAAAAATAACTTCCTGAGACCAATCCAAAACCTCAAAGTTAGCTCACAATCAACATAATATTTGAAAACATTTGAAAGAGAGGAGGAAGATAAATTTCCCAACTCCATTTTTCTCTCTTTTTTCCTTTGGATAATTTTTATCCATCAAACTCGTCGTCCACCATTGGCAGGTTGTCTGTTCTTCGTTGTATGTGTTATATGTTTTCGGCGCCCAAAAAAAATTAGTAAATAGTGACGTATTAGATTCCTAAGCCATTAGCAAAATTTATGCCACCATCCTATTTCTTTTTAACTAACATTCTAAATCTTAATTTAATAAAAAGGCCTAAAAATGTAAATATTGGCTCTCGTCACAGTTCAGTTTGATGTTAGGCGTCAGTTAGTCGCAATAATATGCGAAAATATCCGACATATGACGGATAACCTCCATAGATTAGAATTGAGGATTTGTTTACTAAATGGACGTTCTAATAGCTAATTAGTTAAAAATAATTGGAAAGGATTAGGGCCAAGTTTCTGCGGATATATTTTTACTATTTGGCAATTTAAATCGAGTAACTAAATGAACGAGATTCACGCTTTTCCTCTTCTTTTCGTAAAATCTTGTCTTTTCGAAAAAGATATTTTAGATATATGTAAAAACAAAAACAATGAGAGCACTGTAATTATTTCAAATGTTTACGAGATAGTATTATAAAAAAAAATCTTGTGATTTTCCACTCCTCTCCTCCACCAAATCATCTTTTCCCAGGAAAGAGAGATATATAGATAAAAACAAAACCTTTATCCCAATACGTTTTTATGAACCAAATCTAAAATAAAAAAAAGAATAGATATGCAATATTCTAAATAAAAATGCCTTCTAGAAATAAACTCCAAAACTTTGTAGTGTAGCCCTGCAGTGAACTAATGCCCATGAACGACTAATCCACTACACATCTATTTTCATCAACCATAAAACTATATAATAAAAGTTCTTGAACTCCAGACGGCTACGGTGTCTGTGGGAGACGTCTGCCACAAAACAATAAAGATAAACGTAGGACTTGATCAAATGATATTACCATAGACACACATATCGTCTGGAAATAGGAACGAAACCACTAACATAATCAAACAAAAGAAAGTTCGTTAATTTCAAATTGATTTCTCGACGTGAGATTGTTGCCGAAAATTTAGTATGCCAATAAAGAAATTCCAAACCTACATAATATTCAATAACCAATGAAATATAACATACACAAAATAAAACATGTGCAACTTTAATTCTAACACAGACAGGTACCATTTAAACAATCTTATACCTACAGAAATCGCATGTAAGCAACTTCCGTTAACTTTACATATATTCGTTGTCATGGAATATTAAAGAAATTATTTTATTATGATAATTAATATTATTATAACAGATCCACAATAAAACAAATAACAATATATATATACAGGACCTATGAAGTGTTTCCACTCATGCACAAATTGTGTTAACTTATTTCGTTTTAAGCGAGTATGCAAATTATAACAGTATATTAATATTTCAATGTAAAATTAAATTCCCATGGTGTAGGCGTTTCTGTCTCGAACGCCTTCTACGAGTCAGGTTGATTGGCACATAACCTTTATTCCCATGTCATTTCGATTATCTCCACAGTCCATGTACCCATCGGTTATCATTTATATTCGCATCAAATGTTCAACACGACAGATGACGTAACGAGATGTCATATAGATTTAGTCGCCGAGGAAAATTGATAAATGATCTCACGGACGCGTCTACAAAACGCCTCCGGTATGCCAACAAGACAAAAGATCGTTCGGTCCATTACATTTGGATGCGTTATACGCTAACGTATAGAGCTTATGTTAACATTGTAAAGTCGCAGATATATTTGGATGACTGCAGTAGAAGGCGGATAAGTCTATCCGGCAAATATGAAGTGATCATAAGTGCGTGGCGGATTGTAGACGAATAGATAAAGGTGGTTGTGGTACACGCGTGTAGGGTTACGTCGAACACTGACACCGGTTGCACAATTCGCACTCAACCGGCAAGCGCTAAATGTGCATTGATTAACAACCATTTCTGTCTCAACGTGTGAAATATTTCATCGCACTTAACAGTAGACAAAGACAATATCAAACTTTATATAAAACAACTGCTAATATATTTAATTAAATATTGAATCATTTACAAAAATGCCCTCATATTCTAAATACTTCCAAATGCTACAGAGCGTTATGATTCATTATTTGAACAGCCATTCTATCAATATAGTTTCCAGAACTTTACAAAGCAACCAACTAAGTCGCAGACATGTATTTGTGTTGTGACTGAGAAAGTCCTTGAACATTGTCAGACCCTATTATTTTTGTTAAACTTATTCAGTGTCTATAATGAAAAAAAAGACTTAGTTTGAAATAATGATAATATATATATGTATATACATAGATAAAACGAAATCTAAATAAACGTTAAAATTCTGAATTCGATTACTTTTGAGGTCAAAATTATCTAAAAAATTGCGTGTTGAATAGCTGATAAGGTTAAGATTATGGTAACCACCAAGTTTCGGGTCGTTGTGGATTAGAAGGTTTATGGGCTCTCAGCTCGTAGCATATTATGCGCGACATTTATGGCATAACTTTCCAAATTATAAATCCATAAGTGTCGTCACAACCGTCAAACGTAATGTCTGCCGCTGTTCTGACGTAATAGCCTTCCAATCTAGACAGTTTTTTGTGTCCACGCCGATTAACGGAATTTACGAAGGTTACATCAGAAGTTAGCATATCAATATAAAAACGCTATAAAGTCTAGCATGGAATATTATATAGCTAATGTAACGTAATCTCCGGCTTTTGTCACACTTGTCTCTACGGAACTGGGGCGTACCAACATTAAAACGAATCAGGGACATTCTTTTGTTAGTCCGTGAACTAGAATCCTGTCTGCCTAATACATGGTATCAGGAAGTGACTGTTTGGTCGCCTTTATTATTTCCTTATAACCGCAGCTCATTCAAATATAAAAAGACTCGTCCCACATTCTAGCTTGATATGACGTCTAAACATAGACACGTTCCAAAGAATTCAGAAACCAAAATCTAGGTCATCATCATAAAACTGAGCGCGAACCAGCAGCGATAGCGATGCTAATTTTTTATCTCTTATCCTTTAGTTGTAATAAATTCGCGTCAACATAGAGCGAGACGCACTCGTTCATTAATTATATTAATACTTTTTTCAATCGCCTTCCAAAATCTTACGCATGACCTAAATAATATATTCGCATACACAGACGTGATGTCTCACTCCTAATTCACAACGTATATAAACTACAAAAAAAAATCTATTAAATCAGCAGACGATTACATCGCTCCGCCGTAAACATTCTAATAAAAGATAACTTGCATATTCAGAGTCGGTTAAATAATTCGGACAGAACGGGGCCCGATTTAGGATGACCAGTGCAAACTTAACACAACCAATAAGGTATGAGAGAACGACAAAGACATTCGAAGTTGTTATGTAAGTAGTTCAAGGCGGGTCGTTGGCACCGCACGTTATTGTTGCAGACACAAGCCAGACGGGTAAAAAGTGAAATCTGTATTTTTCGTTAAAAAATCACTAACCATAAGATTGTTAGTAATGAATGAAGAAATATTCGCGGCTGCTAATTGTTCAGTGAGACACGTCGAATTATTACACTCATTAGTGGAGACAAGAGAATTTCGCAATATTTTGAATAGATGTTCGCAATATTACAATCTATCTCGATTTCAGACAAAGACTTCTCTTTTGCGAATGAGCCTAGCCGTGTTGAGAGGCGGCTGACGTAATCGACATGCCTGTCGCGTTAGCGAGACCAAAGCCGAGGCCCTGGCGACCGCCGCCGTTCACCTGCGCATTGTTCGTCTGACATTACATAAACTAACCAATTATCACAATATGGCAACTTAATTTTGTATTTAACGCAAACCAATTGATTTTTACAGAAAGTCTTATGGCCTATTAGATTTATTGCAATACACACAAATACTGAGCCACTATACAACATTATGCTTGACTCATTAATTCAGCGACAAAAAACCGCAACAAGGTTTCAAATTGTGCCACAATTTGAAACCGGCTAAACTTTTCTCCACTATTTTCGAGAATTTTCTCAGGAAACTCTCGGCAGCATGATCGAAGTTTAAATCTATAGCCTGTTACCAGGAACGTTTACAACGTGAGTCTATAAGTGACTTAGCAAGAAACGTATATATTACAGTTCTGCTTACCCCATTCGGGAGTAATGGTACCAAACTATTACAACAACTGTTTCAGTGAACGAACAAATTGTTCAGCCAAACAAGGTTTTCAATGATACATTCAACAACTGTTATTTATTTTAATTAGACAAAGGAGCAAAAAATGCTAGACATAACAAGATACCGAGTCATTCATTATTCTTTAAATTTAACTAACAAACGAAACAGACACGTGGAATAATAATGTTGATAACGAATTTTATTATATTTACCTGTAAATAAGCGGGCCCGTTGGACTGCATTTTTTTTTTTTATACAACACGTCGCATTCAAGTGTAAATGCTCCTGTTGTGAAGGGCCCGACAAAAAGTATTTGACGAACACACACACAAGACACTATAGGGGTGCCTACAGTCAGAGCAACAAATTGCAGGCAGGCAGGCACGAGTATCACCACAGCCCTAGAAGTCCACGAATCACAGCGAGGTCTGCCTCGCGGATGGGACGTCCCTAAATGCACCGAGTCGGTGCTTAGATGGATAACTTGCCAAGATAACCTTCAGCCGTCCGCATGATGGATAGGTAGGATACAGGAGAACCACAATTAAAAGCAAATCACTATCTATGCCACATGTGCAGACATTATTTAATAATTAATAGGCTAGCCTATTGTTGTATTTTAACAACTTTAATTATGCATTCTTGTTTATCTTTTATCTATATCTATATTATATATATGAGATTTCCACCTATATATTGACTCATCGCGATATCTCTGGACCATAAGGCCTATAGACTTTAAATTTGGTAGGAATATTCCTTTCGCCGCCATTCCTTTCCACAAGGCGGGATTCCGAGGTGTAAAAATCACATTTTTTAAATATGGCTCCTACAGACTTGAATATCGATAGACCTACCTGTCTTATATGTAAACTAAGCTAAAAATACGCACTGTAGCCGTTATTAACATTAAGTAACATAAATAACCAGTCTGTCTGACATAGATTGATCATTATTTCTTGTAGTATAACAATGTAATTAAACAATATGATAACAAATTTTAGAGATCAGATAAACCCTTATAGATTTAACTTCAGAAGTTGTTGCCCAATTAGATTCCATTTGTAATGTTCAAATGTAAACAGGACTTAAATTGTCATTGGAGATTACTTCAGATGGCCCTGATAGATAAAGGTATCAAATTTAAATTTTGATAACTTACTAAGCACTAATGTTATATAAATACACCGCCGTATGTACAGTATTATAGCTTTTTTGTAAAGCAGTCTGTCTGACGCAAAAAGGATTACTGAAATCCGATTAGATTTTTCCTGACATAACTAAACACATTCAAAATAACTCCTCAGTTTTATATTGTTAAAATAGATAAATAGAGGCATTACTAAAAGGATTATGTCTGCAGTTTTGTGGATCTGGAGAGAGCATTTGACACGGTTGTACGAAAGGAACTTTGGGACATTTTACCGGAGTATGGTATTAACGGTAAACTGCTACAGGCTGTGCAGTCCAGTTACATGGGCTGTAGAGCCTGTGTGCGGCTGGATGATGGAATGTCGCCTTGGTTTGACGTCAATATCGGCGTTAAGCAGGGGTGCGTTCTGTCAGCCAGGCTGTTTATCATATATCTGGATAAATGTCTCCAAAGGTTGAACGATATGAATGTGGGAGTCCAGATGGGCGACTCAGTGGTCAATGCTCTGCTTTATGCAGATGATGCAGTCCTGCTGGCACAGTCAGCGACTGACCTGCAGACCCTAGTCGACACAATGACAGAAGATTGTAAGAAAAGGGGTCTACGCGTGAATGTGAGCAAAACCAAAATAATGGTCTTTGAAAGAGATAAAACCAGAACAGATGTAAGAGTAACAATAGGTAATGATGTACTAGAGCAAGTGGATGAATTTGTATATCTTGGATGTGGATTTAGCCGAGATGGAAGGTACACCACTGATATAGAGCGAAGAGTGAATGCGGGAAATAGAGTGAACGGAGCGTTGGGGCAACTTTTCGGCAGCCACCACCTCAGCCAGAAGGCACGTGTAGCAATACATAACGCAGTGCTTGTCCCAACATTACTGTATGGAAGCGAGAGTTGGGTATGCAGAAAAGAGTATGATAGTAAAATTAATGCGGTCGAAATGCGATCTCTGCGAAAAATCTGTGGAGTTAGGCTGACCGACCGCATTCGTAACGACGACGTAAGAGAGCGAGTAGGTATGAAAGAGAGTATTGGTGTAAAGATGCGAAAGGGAATGCTCCGATGGTTCGGACATGTGGAAAGAATGCCGAACGAACGCCTGGTTAAGAAGATATACAATGCGAAAGTGGAAGGATGTAGGTACCGAGGGAGACCGAGACTAACCTACCTAGACCAGATCGGTCATGTACTGAAGGAAGGTGGAGTCAAGAGTCTCCGAAACCGGCGAGCGTGTATGAAGAGAATTATGAATGTTGAGGAAGCGAGTGAAGTATGCAGAGATAGAGTTCTCTGGCACTCTGTTCTCTCTGCCTACCCTGCAAGGGATATGGCGTGATGATATGTATGTGTATGTATGTGTATTACATTTTCCGACGATTCAGTCGTTTCTATATCGATTGTCATCAGTAATTAGAGATGCATCATTACAGATCGAGCCGAACCGGATAATCAAAGATCGATTAAATCATTAAATTAAGCCGATACAAGAGGATAGAACGATGAAGGTACGTAATTACCTCGAAAAGTACTTATGAAGCTTATACCATAACCAAAGCAACGTGGAGAACTTAGATGCGAGTTCTTCGAAGTTCAGGAAAAATAATAAGAAAAGGGTATTACCATAAACCCAAAGAAAAAAGTACTTATGAGGCTTATTTCATAACCAAAGCAACGAGGAGAACTTAAATGCGAGTTTTTCGAAGTTCAGAAAAAATATTAAGAAAAGGGTATTACAACCCAAAAAAAAGCTCCTTTATAGCTTTATATCCCACTAATCTCCACTAACATCTGATAATATCAGGAGCAGACAAAAAGTGCCTACAAACCTTACAAATACGCTCCAGCCCCATAACTCATGAATTTTAAGAAAAAAATAACTGTCATTCATACTGATATTTCAGCCATGCCTCCATCAGCCCTTAGACGTCCACTGTGGGACATCCCACGATATCTGCGATTTTCGAGATATCGTCAGTCTATTAATGGCGGTCGTCCGACGTTGCGTCGTCCATTTCATAATCGCTACTCCTAGAATCTTTCTTCCCTGGTTATTAATTCAAGAAGCGATGTGGCCTATCCATTGTCATTTCAACGTGATAATTCTTCAGGTTATGTCGATTACATTCGTTTTTATTACAGATTTTCGTATACCGGATTTTATCACGTAGATAAATACCGAGCATAACTCTCTCCATAGCATGCTGAGCGACATTAAGCCTATTAATGAAGCCGCCATTTAGAGACAACGTTTCAGTGCCGTAAGTCATCGCTGGTGACGCCCCGAAGGCGAAAGCTGTCGGCGCGTCGAAATGAGAGGAACCCCCGAGGGTAAACCGCCGAGCGGGCCTCTAATGACAAAGATCGGGTACCGGTGGCCCGCTCGCACGGCAAAGAGAGGTGTTTGCAGGGTGGGTCTATGGGGTTGCGCGCCGCCTCTTCCGTCGCCCCAGACCAATTTGGCGGGTCGCGACCAGGTCCATAGTCCACCGCAAAAAAAAAAAGAAAAGTCGCTGGTAACACACACTGGTTGTGAACTTTGTTTTATGACGGTGAAATTTGATATTGTTTAATAATAGAAATAAAAACTTTCAATGCAGTGTGCTATTATCCAATCCCGAAATAATTAGAAATCACAACTATTAAAAACAAAGGAGAAAGGTTTTATTAGGTTTGACCAGATCCCTCACCCGTCCGATATTGATCCCATTGTCAGATATAGGCATCCAAAGGGGGGAAATGCCATAATCGCTACGCTTCGCAAACTTATTGGCGGTCGTAGTTCTTGTTGCAAGTTTCACAAGAGAACACTCACTGTCCAGTCTGCTGTTATGATCGGTGGAGCGATTTTAAAGAGTCCCACGGCCAAGACATACAACATAAAACACAACCCTACCAAACGGCGTTTATCATACACGCGATCAGCTCAAATAAATGAGTACTACAGTCAATTAAATAGTATGGAATTAAATTTGTATGTCTATTGTACGTTGACCCTGACATCGAGTTGGTCAAATTTTACAAGCAAGATTGCAGAAAACCGTACTGACAATTGTTTTAGACCAATACGTTATTAAACAGACTAGTATATATTATAAAAGCTGTGTGATAGCGGCTACGAATACTACCAACCCTTACTTTGCTCGTGGATGTCGTAAAAGACGACTGAGAGTCTTATTTTTTAACCTGCGCCAACACTACCTAATGTCGTTTGGTGAACAATTACATTCCCAAGGAGGGTTGACATCCGGCAGGCGACCGGTCATAGAATTATTACCAATAACTTTTGCAATATGTACAAAGAGGAGTAGGTACATATTACGTCAACCCCAAGTAATTGGGATAAGAGCAGGTGAATGATGATGATATATCATAAATGCACAGACCTGAATATGTTATGTTTTACATAACATAATCAGGGTTTAGAAATCTGCTATAATTTATAGATGTGAATATAGGTTTGCTTGCGCTTTACTGAATTTTATACACAATTATCACGTAATTTTGCATACACCTTTAGCGAGGATTAAAAATATAATCTTATTACCTTGCACAACAATTCGACCTACAGACATAAATATAAAACAACATAGTACCTAGAGTCCAAAAAGAGGAAAAGGAGACCTGTGCGACGATCGAACCCTTACGCTATTACCTAGATATGCCTTACTACTCACTAATTTCATGAAAATTCCATACCTACGAAAGAGCACATAAATCGAGATCTACTTTGAAGCCTTGACATGCTTTGGTGTGCAAGGACAAAATTAAAACAAAAATTCACGTCAAAAGGAAATTGAAACGGTGCCAATTGCAAATGTAAGCTTTCTTTGCCAATTTTAAAATGATTTCAAGGTGGCATAACGCTGTTTTTAGTTATTATTTTATACTGTCCGTTTTCATAATAAATAGAATTGCTATGATCCTGTCGCAGTCAAATATTTTTGGACTTTATTATTAGTTGGCATCTATATTGAACTGGTCTCAGAATGCAAAAAAATAAAGTAATTACGTCCTCTTCCTGATTGAATTTTTCATAACCACATACTTTTATTGGAAACTATAAAAAGAATACCAAATAGTTAAATGATTATTTTAGCCCTCCAATGTAATATATATTTTTTTATTTACGTGGTTATCCCTAATAGGCAATGGTGTAAAAAAAACATCCATATTTCAGCACACAATCTGTAGCCCCACACGTAATAAGGGGCGAGCGAACCTACTGTTAATAACCGGTCACAATAAAAACTTGCAAGCTGCTGAGATTTAAGCTAGAAAAACCTCGTAACATAGCAATCTGGCTAAAACCCAATAATACTTTTGGTTCGCTAAACTTTCTTTCAATTTCTCAATATATAAAACTTAACTATCAGTATCACTCAGTGACCCATAATCTCGTAAAGCACATTTTTTGAAATAGCCCTCTCAAGAATGCCAAAAGTACGAACGTCCGCGGACTAATGCTACGCTGCAACGTTCAACTCGTGGTCGTCACTCAAGAACCTTTCTTCTCAAATATGGACGGGCGATGTGGCCTGCCTAAAACATTTTATGAACATTCCAAATGAGCACCGACACTTTCCTGGTCTGCATGTCGTCTCTTTTCACGACATCATCATCCTAGAAGGCTGTGACCACGTCTCAATTCCTGACGCTGCCGATCATCGCTTTAACAACGGTTATGATGATTGCAGCGAATTCACGCTGATCTGTCCCGGCTACACACGCCTCAGGCCGTATCTGCCTTGGAATAAGGATAATGGCAACGAGGAGTTAATGGTCACTTGCCAAAAACACCGTATCCCAACAACTCCGGCTCCAGTTAGAAAGAAAACTCTCGATGCCGTACATTTCTACCCATTTCCTGCATCAGCTTGGGGCGCAATGCCTCTACAGGGAGGTATCTAGAGATATTATTGTCTGTACAGACAATAAAATCCCGTTAAATATCGCCACATCAAGCTAATAACTATGAACTCGCCCCAGCGTCACCAGTCAAATAGATAAATTGCAGCACACCTCAGTTTCAAAGAGCATACCAGAAGGATTCAAAATGCTGGTCTAAATTGATAAAATCATTTAAATCCTATTCACAATGCCATCCTTCAGATCAGAATTGGAATTTACCATCAGGGGACCAACTCAAACACAAAATGAAAAGTATAAGTTTCTTCTATGTATATGTCACAAAATTTTGACATTTTTTTTACACTAAATGAATCTAAATAGTGTTTAAGGAAATTGAGGTTATATTTTCTGATATGTCAACTTTAGACAAATCTTTTCAAAACCAGTATATAGCAACACCTATTGGGAACATAAACTCTAGGGGCTCATACAAATCACACAAAAATCAACACATCTATTTAGAAGTTTGATAATATTTACACATATTAAAGAATTATATACTCATTTAAATTACAGGATTAAACACCTTTGGCGCCAAGAATTATTTCCAAAATCATACATATTTTTGTTTTTTTATTAATTTTATGGTACCCCAAACCCAAACATAAAAAATAGACCAAAAGATTTGTCCAGGCCAAAGCTTTTTATCTTTAAAGAAATGTATGAAAATCGTGAGCATTTGTGATACATAACAATGCAATGGACACGGTGTATTATTTTTGATACACTGGCACCGAAGGTGTTAATATACGGTAGAGATTACAATATTACATCATCCCTATTTCTTATGCAAGTATTGCAAGAGACAAAAGTAGATAAGATCACTGCAAAAGACGCTAAACTTAAAAAGAAACTCTTGAGTCAACCATGTTCCCGATGTTGTATGGTAAGTCTACACCTTTGGGAAGTGGATTGTGTTAAGCTGAAAACAAGGAATCAGTTCCAAGAGCTGGCTCAATCAACATCGAGATAATACACATTATGGGGACAATGATTCCTTACTGAAGTTCTGGATGATTTAAATGGGTTATAATGAGACCACACCCTGACTAAAGAAATGCCCATTGGGCTCTTGCAAACACTGAAACACAAGAACCTATTCATTTGTCCTATTTCTATAGCACAAAGCCTATAGAAATAGGAAAAAGGTTCTAGTCTTATAATCAGTTTTCTTTTTCTGCCATTAAGATAACACTTAACAAATAAAATGAAATCATCATCTTTTTCATTAGTCCACATCCCATATCCATATAATATGCTTAACAAACCTGTCTTGTTTTAAGCCCTTTATTCAAACTTCCTCTTATATACTTTGAAAGATGAAAATCAAGCAAAACATTAAATTTTTCCAATGCCAAATAAAGTGAACGTTGAATTTTAGCAAAAAGTTCAGGTGTAAATTAATGCATGAAGTCAGTCATGTATGAATCCGTATAGTTTCCTTTGCACACAGACACAACAACATTTTCACTACAATGTAATAAAAAAATGTGTTATACTTTTTGTAACTAGACACACTAAGCCATATATTATGTTCTTAGAACAGTGCTGTTACTAACATTTGGGGTTAACAATCTTAAACATCAACCAATACCAAAAGATATGAATTAACAATACTAATAATATGGTTGATGGGATAACTAATGTTTTCAGTAATCCTAAAAAGGAATTTTAATTATATTCCTTTATAAACAATATGCTATATTTAATTCTTGTGTCACAAGAGTCTTTGCAAATAAGCAGTTAACAGAAACAAATAATACCCAAACTCCGCTAAATACTTTATAGAATACACCATGAATTGCCCTGTTCAGTAACAAACTCAAGTAATCTGTTAGTACACTTCAGATCTCGAAACCGGCGAGCGTGTATGAAGAGAATTATGAATGTTGAGGAAGCGAGTGAAGTATGCAAAGATAGAGTTCTCTGGCACTCTGTTCTCTCTGCCTACCCTGCAAGGGATATGGCGTGATGATATATATGTATGTATGTAGATTATAATTCAGTATGCCATACTAGTTCTACAAGAGTATAATGACCAAATTAAAACATTGGTGTTAAAACCCTCACAGTTGTGTAAACCTATTTATTATACCAAGCACCTCTATCCATATTAAAGCAAACAGCGGGGGTGGCCCATCTGGCAGGCAATAACACAGATGTACTAATACTTGGGAAATAAAGTGCTTATCCAATATCGTTCGCTCTCTTACATCGTAACGACGATGTAAGAGAGCGAGTAGGTATGAAAGAGAGTATTGGTGTAAAGATGCGAAAGAGCATGCTCCGATGGTTCGGGATGGTTCGGACATGTGGAAAGAATGCCGAACGAACGTCTGGTTAAGAAGATATACAATGCGAAATTGGAAGGATGTAGGTACCGAGGGAGACCGAGACTAACCTACCTAGACCAGATCGGTCATGTACTAAAGGAAGGTGGAGTCAAGAGTCTCCGAAACCGGCGAGCTTGTATGAAGAGAATTATGAATGTTGAGTAAGCGAGTGAAGTATGTAGAGATAGAGTTCTCTGGCACTCTGTTCTCTCTGCCTACCCTGCAAGGGATATGGCGTGATGATATGTATGTATGTACTAATACTTGGGAAATAAAGTGCTTATCCAATATCAATTACTTAATACATTAAGTATACTTCAGTAATTATTGAATGTTAAAATTTTAATTTTGGTATTAAAGCAGATTTATCGTTGATTTATGCAGATCACAGTTGATTTGATGGTCAACAGATATGTTATTAAGGTTTTAAACTTGAGGTCAAGCAAAAAGTAAATGACATAGATGTTAAAATACCTAGTACAAAGATGTACTATTTTAGCTGGCATTAGACTAGCCCATATAATACAACAGAGTTGTTTGATACAGACATGTCCTTCCGCCTTTGAATGAGATGGTGTGAAAATGTAAATATAAAGAATATAGTTTAAATATGGCAATGTTTGCTAATATTCTAATATACAGTAAGTGGGAATACTATTTAAGTTATTAAAATATATAAACTTCACAATTAGATTCACCTAGATCATGTCGGAACTTGGAACGGATTATAACTTATAATATGGCTGCAGTCACCCTTATCTATGTATCTCAAAATATTTTTATATATATGCCTTGATGAGTGAACATACTGTATTTTCCTATCATACACAAAAAAATTCTTAATGATATTAGAATAACACTTGATCAACTTAAACTTGCTTTACAACAAATCGTCTACAAATCTATACAAGATATTTTTTTTTTTAAATGAATAAACATCTTGCTCATGACATGAATTACCTATGAACATTGCTACTATATCAATCAATAGACATCTATAAGAGTATACATGAACTTGCAAAATGACAGACTGTGTATGAAGAATAAAAGTTTACGAGCTAGTTAAAAGAAATAATTGTTGCAAGATATAATACTAACTCTTGTACATTTAGAATGGTAAAACATCAAAGCTCTAATCTAATTAGTTATTATACCTTCTAATGGATGCAATAAGCAATGGACTTGTATCAATTTAACTGTATAACATTATCATGATATAATCTAGAAATAAGGATGTGAAAACATGCATCTATATCTAAATGACATGCAGGGTATATTCCGCCTCAGTTTGAACATCCATTATGTAAATAGTAGCACCAGGGATTGTCTTTATGAAATACTAGTCAAATTGAAGATCTGTATAATATATTGTTTGATATGATAATTCGAAATATTGTGGGATGAAGTGGATGGAAAAATACCCATCATCCAAACAGCTGTTCAACTCATCATAGTCAAAACCATTACATATTTAACACATCTTAACCAAGTGAGATTGTCAAAGGGGCAATTTCTATGTAGAAGTTGTCATTGATGACTATTAACTACATTTAACAAAATTGCATCATCATACATCAGGCCACTTCCCCATGTCATAGCCCAAATTATTCAAACAGCATAACCCATAAAAATTGACAACACTAATCTCTTTGTTCAAATAGTGAAAATAATTTGTTGTGGTCTTTGTTCTTGTAATTTGGAAGCTTTTAGGGCACATATCACGAGTAACACTTTCACTATTGCTCAACAGATCACACAGCTGTAAAGCAAACTGAGAAATCACTAACGAACGGTAACCTCGGCGATGAGAACAAAGAAACTTCATCAGAGGTAAGGATAATACTTGTCGGCGCGTATGCCGATGCGGATCAGGCCGCACCGATTGTAACAAGGTTAGCGAGGTCAGTGGATAAAGTATGGAGACAGGAGCCAGACGGAGGCGCGGCCACTGACCTGCCATGATGCCGCGGCGCTCAGCTGACCACAGGCGGCGAAGCACAAAGCGCGGCACGACGACTTGCGACGCAGCTGCAGCGCGGTAACAGCCCGCCAGAGCCCAGCCGTGAGCGTCTCGGCCGCCTTGGCCGCCGACACCGGCCCGCCCGACGACGAGAGGTCGCAGACAAAAAAATCGATAGGTCGTCAACCTCGCCGGCGGTCGGCCGGAGCCGGTCCCGGGCGGGCCGTCGCGCTGTCACCCGCTCGCCGAGGGGCCGTCCCGCGCGAGGATCCTTCGGAGGCCTCAGCGTCGGAGATATAACAGAGCCGAATTCGCCATTTTGAAACGGGAACAATGAAATATTTACTTTTGAACGTTAGGATAGTCGAGGACGTCGTCAATAACGGTTGACGAACGCGGCGCGAAACACGATACGTCCCAGATCCTACACCGCTGTAAATAAATACGTACTCTGACTAGAAATCCCTTCGTCACTGCTGCCAATATCCGACATCGCAATCCACACCGAAAACTACAGGCGATCCACCGATCTTTTAGGAGACTCTCGGACAGCTAGACTTGTCTATGGTTTCGAAGCCATCAAAATTAGGTTCTTTATAATGTCAGCCAATATATATTAAACAAGAAAAATTTAGTTTAGTTATTATATTGCAAAAATATATTTAGAAAATAGTAGGGGTCAGTTATAATCGATAAAACTATGGACAGAATTTAAAATCATTGCATTATTTAAAAAAATACTTAAAATTAATCACAAAAGAATATTGAATGTTCACCACGACACTACAACGAGCCCAATTGCTAACTCTAGTTGTCTATGATAATATTAGTAACATTTAGGGAAGCCAATTTTGTTTAGTAAAATTGGTAGAATAAATAAAAGAAATGAGTAAAAAGCAAGGACATACGGGTTGAGAGCCCTCAGCGCTCACCCACAGTCCGGGTAAAGTTGTCATAGCCATCTGAGGCTAACAACTAAGTCACAAAAAAAAAAAAGCAAGGACGTGTAACTAAAAAAAACACCTAACTAACGCAGTAACTGTAAACGAAACACCTCTAACTCAAATTTTAGCTCTCTCTATTTCTGCTTCGCCTTCTATTTCTACCGTACTCAGCTGAAATTAAGAATCAGTTAATAAAAATGTATCGAAATTTTGTTTTTAAAGATTTTTTTTAAATACCTGATTACGAAACGAAAAATGATGTCACAAGCGGGGTTCGATTATATTCTATTCTATTCCTACTTAAAATCAAATATTTAGTAAGAGGTGTCACTTTCACATAGTAATAATATGCAGTCATAGCATACTATAAACGTATAGAAAATATGCTATCTTAGACGCCTTTATGTTTGCAAAATGATTATACCAAATTAAAAAAATGGTTTAAATGCCCAGGACTTTAAAATACATCAAACTTTATATTCCTTTTGTGAATTAAAGCTTAAACAAGTCTTTCTTTATCTAGTTTATTTTTCCAACGGCAGTCAATACTACATTAAAAATAAAACTAAGAGGCAAGTATCTAAGGTACCTAACTCTGAAAAAATAGTTTAGTTCTATAGTGACGATAAGTGCTGTAAACTACCCTAAGATTTTTAATAACAAAAACAAAATGTGTAAAGTGATAAAATTCATAAAGCTCTTAAGCACTGGTGGACTCGTGGTAAAATTGGTAGATCTAGCAACAAGTTGACAGATATGACAACATTAATGATAGTTGTCATGTGCAGTAATATAAGGCAAGAACCCACTGTTAGTGTGTTAATAATGTCCTATGTCCACTGTAGTAGGTGTGTGCTGTCACTGGCTCACTGTATATGTCAAAGCCTCCTCCTGTCCTCTTTATATTTTTTTTTTAAAGGTAACATGACTAAAGTTTAGTTTATATCATAAAATAATCTCCACATAAATACGTTAGTTTTATGGATATTTCTCTCTTCGTCCATGTTTACCGGACCATTTATATTTCTTACAACTTACTACATGGAGATCTCTCAAAACGTTCGTACTCTTTAAACCAAATTGCAAAACTCTAGTATTATTGCACGTAGACTGCTAATACAGACAGTTAAATGCAAAATATATATCGGCTATCTGACTATTTGAAGCGTCAATGACAGGAAATAATACTATAATATATCACA
The DNA here is from genome assembly GCA_905163515.2 of Lymantria monacha. Taxonomy (NCBI): domain Eukaryota; kingdom Metazoa; phylum Arthropoda; class Insecta; order Lepidoptera; family Erebidae; genus Lymantria; species Lymantria monacha. The sequence goes on along the minus strand of LR991107.1, from coordinate 1,341,581 downwards.
CAGTGACTTTTCAATCGTCTTGTAGAAAAGACGGACGCTTGGACTTCAGGCCGCTTTAAAATATAATTATTTAAGTTTTTATAAATTTTGTAACTTTATTGGTACAAACTACTTACGCCTTAATACGAAGGTTTCAATGCCAAATAGCAAACGCCTATACCGCCCCCATAGCCGTTACCACAGTTACCATATCGGCAGTTTAAAAAAAAAATCATGATATAAACCAATGGTAACTTTTCTTTAAATTGATTAGACATAGAGAAACAACATATTTTATTGATGTTGGAGCATTCTGGTGTTCTCTTTTCCTGGTTTTGCTGTTTGTAATCCTGTTACGTAAATTTTATGGAAAGGATATCATTTTAGTTTATAATTGTCGGATTGCGATCTCCTTACACACATCCGTCTCATGAGTCGTATGACGTATGGACTCAAACTTTGAATAAATTATATAACTTTATACGTAACTACGATACTGTACGGCTATTTTAACTGAATTTTCGACTTTGTATTACATACTTTTTTTTACATCAAAGAGAAAATGCAGTAGTTATTTTAAATTTCTTAAGTAGTTACCAAAGAGTAGTTACATCAATTGAAAGTACCTACTGTAATCTTAATTACATTTTTGACAGATTGCCGGTTTTGATCTTCTTGATGAATGGCTTCTGTTAGCGGTAAACCGCAACATCGCCATTGTCTCGTAAGACTCGTTTGTAGGCCCTCAAACGCCTTCATTTCTCTAATCTCCTTATATTGCCCGGTGTAGATTCTAAGCAACTCATAATTTTGACGGCCGCTGGGTCATCGTCATTCTCCGACTCTTATCCCAATTACTTGGGATCGATACAGTGTGTACTCTTATTTCATATTGTAAAGTTATCGAATGCGTGCCGCAGTGCGGGTTAGGGCGTCCCTCGGAGGCGACGCGGACAGACCCGCCCCCGTCGGTACGAACATCGGCAGTTGCGGCGATGGGGGCCGCCACCCGTCACGCCTTGCCCAGTCAGGCGAGTCGAGGAGAGCAGAGTGCCGGGTGGGCACGTGGAATGTAAGAGGTTGTGTGGAAGGTAAGTTGCACGAGCTGATATCCGTCATGGCAGACAAACAGCTAGACGTGCTCTGTGTAACAGAGATCAAGCGAAGGGGCAACGACGCCTGCGATCTTCCTGGTGGCGGGATGGCTCTGTGGTCTGGTGTACCACAGAGCGATCGAGCCAGCATGGGGGGTAGGAGTGCTGGTGTCCTCTCGCTTGGCCTCAGGCGTGAAGGATTACGGAATGTATGATCCCAGACTTCTTTGGGTCCGTATAAAACTAGGTGTCACCAAGGTATTCATGGTCGTAGCATATGCTCCCGAAGGATCCTCGGTGGCATCAGACCTAGAGAAGTTTTGGGATAATGTTAGGGAAGTTCTGGATATGGCAGAAACCAGTGAATGTATGCGGCGATTTGAACGGATAGGTGGGGACCAAGCGTGCCGACTATGAGGACGTACTTGGTCCATTTGGTGATAAGAGAGTTAACGATGCAGGTAGGCTCATAGCGAATGTATGCATGGAGAGAAACCTTATTGTGTCAAACACATTTTTCCAACATAAGGACATCCATATGTATACATGGAGAAGGAATGAACAGAAAAGTATAATAGATCTAATTTTGGTAGACAGTCGCCTGCGAAGCAAAATATTGGACGCAAGAGCCTACAGGGGCCCCACAGTCGATACGGACCACTATCTCGTTATTGCGAGATTTAGTGGTCTGTTCAGAAAGTGGAGGCACTGGCGAGAGCGTGTCCACTTCGGAGGGCTTGAAAGAATAAAGGTTGCAAGAAGAGTGTGTAAGAGTAAAGTATGCAGAGGGTGTCCGAGAACGACTGACGATGGCAAGCCAGCCGCAATCGGACATTGAAGAATGCTAGAGAATATTGAAAGAGAGTATGGTAGATACAGCGAAAGAAGTATGTGGAAGTTCAAAGAAGCATAGAAAAACGAATGGTGATGCATGGTGGGATGCGGAAGTGGCAGCTTCCGTAGAGCAAAAGAAGAAAGCGTGGCTGGACTATATATATATATATATAATATATATATATGTCTCTTCTTTGAGTCTGAATGACAATATGACTGAACAGAAGAAAGAAATATATCAGCAATGTAAGAATGACACCAAGGCCTTAGTGAAAGAGAAACGTGATAGAGCAAATATGAGTGCAGAAGATAGGCTGACTAAAAACTTCGAGGGTAACACCGAACTCTTTTGGAGGGAGGTGAAGAAGTCTCGGTGTGGTTGGTCAGCCTTCAGAATGAATAAAATAAGGTCTAAATGTGGAGACATTCTTACACAAACACAAGACGTGTTAAGCCGATGGAGTGAATACTTTGGCGATATGTATGCGGATACTACGGTTGGCGCCGGTGTCGCATGTGGTTTAGTAGATCAACATTCAGCACCGGCGGCGTCCTCCGATGTCATCAGTATGGATGAAGTTGAATGGGCGATAAGAAGTATGAAAAATGATAAGGCAGCGGGCATTAATATGGTGTCTGCCGAGATGATCAAGCTTGGTGGCTCCTGTGTCTGGGAGGCGTTGCTGTTGCTCCTCAATTTATGTTGGAGCTCGGGACTGGTTCCCAGGGACTGGAATAGCGCAGTCATCGTGCCTTTGTTTAAAAACAAGGGTTCGCGCTATAACTGCGCAAATTACAGAGCCATAAGCTTGACCAGTTTGGCAGTACGTGTAAAGTTATTGGCAATAGTTTTATGACCGGCCGCCGACGTCAACACTCCTTGGGAATGTAATGGTTGACCAAACAGCATCAGATGGAGTTGGCCCTGGTCGCTATAAGGCTCTTAGTCGTCTTTTACGACATCCACGAACCAAGTATGGGTTGGAAGTATTCTTAGCCGCTACCACACAGCTTACACATACTTTATTTTATTATTGTGGAGTAACCAAAATCCGTAATATAATCCAACGAGAAAATAGTTGAATATTTAATAATTACCGCGGTCTAAGTAATATTTTAATACACTTCTTCATCCAATTGTTTATATTGAATGTAATAGAAAGTGCTAAAGTTTAGGGGTTATGAAATAGCTAATTTATGTGGTCTCATTCTGCCAAAATATCCAAATAAAACCTTTAATTGCGTAGTTGTGCTAATGATGACGATTGCACTTACTAACATGTAACTTCAGGAATCACAGCAGTTTTTAATAGTAACATATAGACAAGCATTCTTCACTTCCGGTTATATTTTGATAATTTCCGTGTTGAAAGTGTACAATATTTATTGTAAGTTGATCACTGTAACTCGAAACTACGATAACTCATTTTCAGGTCATGCGTCATTGCCGAGTTCGGGCCTCCTTCATTTTACGAGTCTACTACATCAATTTCAATAACCTACAACGAGTTTCATTTCGAGTTTTTTGTTGCAGTCATTTTATCTGTTTACGGAAATAAAAGGGGGCTGGTGACCATTGTATTATTACTCTGATTGGCACGCGGTCAGTACTGATGATCAGCCACTATAACAAAATACATTCCGCAGTAAAGGTGTGAGATATAATAATGAATAAAACAACACTAATAATATTACAAATGACTATAATTTTTGTCACAATTTTTCCATACAATGTTAATAATAACTTTTTACCTTAAATCTATTTATAATACATTACTTATTTATTATTAATGTTGTATTTCAATATTTAAAATTCTTCCTGTTCAATGTGTTCGTTCAACACACATCGACACCGCGCGCGCGGCCCCAGGCCACAGGCCACAGGCCAGCCGCAGTACCACCAGGTGTATCGATTTAAGATGATTTAAATATTTTTATTTGGAACGAAAGTTACCGTAAGTACCGCGTACAAATCGAAATGAAATTATCAAATATCCTCGAATATTTTTATATATATAATACACTATGATGTAATTCGATTGGATCTTATTATACTAAAAATATTTTTTGCTTAATCGCTACGAGAAGTAGGGTTGTTTTTTATTTTTTTATCGTTAAAAACTGTACAAACATATTAAAATTTATCGTTACGCTAGCGTAGATATAATCGGACACACGGAACAGCGACGATCGGGCGCGAACCTGCGACGTCGCACGACGGTCGCTCGACTCTACGCTTGTACTTGATAGTGTAATTACAGTGGCGACGCACCGCTCACCGCTCACCACTAATTGACAACACGTACATCACACACAAGTTGAGCCATCAACTGTAGCATTCACTAACTATATCGTTTGTACAACTGTTTGTTGTTTAAAGCCAACACGTATTGCTTATTGTTGATGTATGAAAATTATATACGAGAGTACATACAATTGTTATTGTTTCAAATTCATCAAAATAAGATTTTATTATCATTATTCTGCCGCTAACTCAGTTTATCAAAACAACATATCTTCCACGAGAAGACATTAATTAAAAAAAATATATATATATATCGGTATTGAGTTTCTAAATATTAAATTTCATAACGAGACTACTGACATTTATATAAAAAAACAAATATCGGAGATCCAAATAGAAGTGCTAACAACCATCAAACGTGATGCAAAATTTAAATTAATATAAAAATATTTTGACAATTAACGACCACCTTCCTACAGTCACTAAACTAATGATAAATGTATAAAGTATATTCATAGTGCGTACATATGTTTAATGTTGATAAATAATATAAAAAAAACAAATAAACGTTGTTTCATAATTACAGAAAGTTAAAACTCAAATCAAAAATGGCTTACCGCTTATTATAAGTATTTGAGCTGTGCGGTCACCATCATATATTACTGATAGGCCAAGTGTTATATAGCTTTAATAAAGACATTTTTTCATTCACTCAATAAAATAAAACACAAGTACATAGGACAGACACATGTAGAACATATAATTCTGTTTGTGCCGTGTACAGCGTTAGTATTCCTTCTATCTATCTATCTATGTGTGTATGTGACTGTGTAGGCAGTGTGCAAGCAGTAGCAGTAACAAATATGGTACGTCGCCAATAACTAAGTTATAAATATTGTATAACTAAGCACCGTAATCGTTTGCGAGTAAATAAGTTAATAGAGTGCTGATACAAAAAAAAATGTATTTTTATATTGTACTTCGTAACTGTACGTATAATATGGAGTCTCAAGTTGATACTAACAATTGAAACAATTACTAACAAGCGAGTATAATTTATATATATGTATATGTAAAATTGAGCTATGCAACGCCGCCGCGAGATGGCGACACTGTCGACTGTGTCATTCGCCGTTACTACAATTAAATTATAAAACTTAACAAATAATTATTTAAAATGCAAGCATTAATTGTATATATGTGTGATGAAAGATATTATATATGTAACATTAACATTTGTAAAATTCTGCTAATTTAAAACGATTATTTATTAAATAAAACCAGTCCCTCGTATGCTCCGATGTGATTTAATAAACAATATAACATTATGAAAATATTAATAATATAATTTAATTCATAATTATAATAAATTAATCTAATCGATTTAGTAAAACATTTTTTTTATGAAATATATTTGTTTTTCAATAGAACATATTTTATAATTGTAATTTATTAATTCCCGTTGACGTTATCTAATTACTATTTATTGCGTTTTCTAATGTTATATAATAATAAATATCCCGTAATATTATAAGCGAATTAAATATGACATTGTACTAGATATGTGAACACAACATCTTTACGTATCTGCGGTACACCTTATACCTACAATGTATCGATCTCAAGTCTCTCCGATGCACGAGTATACAAGGGACTTGGGACTAATGACACAGAAGCAGTCCGTCATACACAAATTATACAAAAGTGAGTGTGTGCCCACAAGTGGTGTACAACCCGGGGGTGACATTGAGACACCGGTGATAGAGGGGGGCGCGCCCACTGTTGAGCAAACAAAAAAATTATATTATAAAAAAAATTACATTAACAGATATTAAATTATTACTCTTGGTAAATGTATCTTATTATAATTAAATGAGCAATTTGTGAAGTGAAACTTTTTAAGGGTTTAGAAATTCTCATACGCAACCCTTTATGAGACACACTATGTCAGGTACAATGCAAGCTGTATGGTTGCTTGCCTTCGGATATCGACGAAAATAGAAACGATAAACACTCTCTCTCTCTCTCTAGCTCTATGCTAAAATGTTTTACTGTAATATAAAGTTTCACTCCTATAGTGTGCTTTTACGACATACATATGTATTTTTATATGTATAATTTGAAAACGTCTGTAAGCGTTTGTTTTATTAAGATATATGTGCTATTACTGTCAAAAACTTCACTGTTGATGTAGTAGTTGGTCGCGCCCCCCCCTCACACAGACACACTATCGCTACAACTCGACACACTATCACTATATATTGCTTAGGTGACACCTGTACTTTAGGTATGTATTTGGCACGACAACAGCGTGACATAATATATAATGTATAACAACACTTTCAACATATATGAGAAAAAAAAACTCATACATATTTATAAATTTAATTTCACAATTTAATATTGGCGAAAACTGTTTAGTCGTGATATTGCAATAGTATTACTAAACTTAATATCGTCCGTTACTATTTATGTACATACATACATATATAATGCGTCACGTATGTCATGTAATTGATACGTAATGAATTACATGTTTGATAGTTCTATAAACTTGTGAACGCTTAAATGTACGCATTGTGTTATAAAATGTGAAACGTTTGATGTGATTAAGTGTAGGTATAAGCGATACTTAAGTCACAACCAAGCGGCGCACGATGCGCAATTATATCATACAACTATAGAAGACCCGACGGCGGACACGCGTCTGCTAATTTAAGTTACTGCTGTACTTGTATTCAATAGTAGGACATTACGTAAGTGTTCTCGCGGGGACTGCGAAATAAACATTCAAAAATAAAAACTGTTTAGTGTATATACCCCCAATTAAATTATATATATTAATAATTAATTTAATAACAATTTATTAATATATATATATATATATATATATATATATATATATATATATATATATATATATATATATATATATATATATATATATTTATATATATATATATTCTATTTGTTAAACAATTCGTAACTATAGTTGTTTATCAGACGCGTGTCGTCGTGCGGTACAAACGCATGGACGTCAGTGCGAGCCCGTGAGTCGTGCAACTATCCACAGGTACCGTGGTGACTGGAACGCGTCATACGTATGAAGGTATGTTATATTTGATTATTATTCGAGATATATTGAGATCGGGCCGTCGCGTTCCATGTCGCGGCGTGTGTTCCTCTGTCTGCGTGTCTGCGAGCGTTAAGTACCAACAACACAATTTTTGAACACAACTGTATGCATAATGTATAACAATTTTACTAGAATATTATTATTACAAGTTAAGATTTTTTTTTTCATAATATTGCCACGAGTTTGAATTGAATTTTACAAAAATATACATATTGTACAAATAGTTGAGCGACTCAATGCATACACTGGTCAACCCTAACGAATTACAGGCGGTGGCGGCGGCGCGGTGCGCGACCTCGTCGTCGAGCCGCGGGGTGCGCCGCGCGCCGCCCGCCGCGCCTGAGCTACATCTAGAGAGATAAAACAGTGGGGGGGCGTCGCCGCGCCCGGCGTACAACACTAACACTAACTCGTTGATAGAGACTTACACTAACAGCTACGATTTAGTCCAACGGGTCCGACATGACTCCATATACGTATATCGTACAAATCTAATCTTTATGCACCTGATAGGAAAGTCGAAAGTCACTCGCCGTCGGCCGAACGGCTCGGTGCGAGCGGCCGTACATCACCATTTATATATAAATGTAAAATTAAAATAATATAACAATACAGACGAAAAAAAAAATCACTAGACAGAAAAATGATACTCCCGACATTGCACTCCGTTGTACAAAACAATATTGGCCGATAAGTCTTATTCGAGTGACACGAAATACAACGCTCGACGGCAGACCATCGACGACTCGTGTTATTACAGCTTTTAAACAATCTACACGACTTTTTTCATAATTAAACATAGTCAAATCTGATTATACTTCGTTTCAGTCGTCAAATATAAATATACACAATTATGAAACGTATATATAGGTAACTGCTTCACATTACTGATAATGTATCGTTATGTTATTTAAGATTTGATGTAAGACTACACATTTTATATAATGCAAGGTCGACGATGCTCTACTGCGAACCAACGTCCCTCTAAAGGGGACCCCCCATATAGTGGCAGCGTGTATGTAGGCCTTTATTTCATAATGTTTACGACGCGACTATCAACTGCTGTGAAAGCACTATGATTTTACATTTTATTATTCTCGTGATATTTTTGAATAACCACAGTTTACTATTCTTATGATATTTTGTTTGTAAAACCATACTTTATTCCTAATTATCCTTATTTTTTTTTTGTAAAACCACAGTTTAATGTCGTTGAGATTTTTTTTACAATTCTTATGATTCTTTTTATTTTTTGTAAAACCACAGTTTACAATCTTTATAATTCTTTTTTTTTATAAAACCACAGTTTACAATCCTTATAATTCTTTTTTTTTGTAAAACCACAGTTTACAATCGTAATGTTTTTTTTTTTTGTAAAACCACAGTTTACAATTCTTATAATGCTTTTTTTTTGTAAAACCACAATTTACAATCGTTATGATTATTTTTTTTGTTAAACCACAGTTTACAATGGTTATGATTCTTCTTTTTGTAAAATCACAGTTTACAATCCTTATGATTCTTTTTTTTGTAAAACCACAGTTTCCTGTTTTTAAAACAGTATTTGTAAAAAACACACTTTACTACCCATATGATATTTATGTTCCTGTAGCAGATTTCATATATTATATAAACTGTAGTACTCGTACTGTTACTATCGTCAAAACGTATTGATAGTCACGACGCAAACACCATTATCCCCCTATCACTACTATCAGCACGTATCTAACGACGATGCAACTATATGCATGTGTTACTATATGCATGTGTTACATAACATGCATACGGTTGCATTGTCGATGTTTGATCAGGGCTCGGAATTGTTTCAAGTTATTTTCATTAAATTATCTTATTATATATATTTGAAAACTTTTTGTGATTAACAATGCAATATACGCGATGACAGTCAAAATATTGGAGATCAAAGAAATTGTTATGAAACTCATTCGTTTTTTGTAAGTAATTAAAATGTATTCAGTTAAGTACATTACAATTAAGTTTATTATCTAAAGCGTATATCAGATCTCCGAGCCTCGGCATCAAACATGAACCATCGGCTGACACACACACAGACAGACAGACATAACACACGCACACACAATGTACACAGTATATACGACCACGTCAATGTACAAAATAAAAGCAAAAATATAGAAAAATTATTATTGTAATTATTTAAATAAAAATATAATATCAAAAAAGCGTAATAAAGCACTCGTTATGTACAAAACGCCGTTGGTTATTGTTAAAATAACACAATGTTACAGAACTGTCGAGTCACTTGCCGACCGTACCGCACGCACTAGAAGACAAATATGTATTGCCTTTAGCCCGAATTACATATAAAAAACATATGTGAATAGATTTTTCTCCCCCATTAAAAATACATCCAGAATAGAAAATTTAAAAAACATACGAAGTTAAACCACACAAATTACAATCACATTATTTAGGCGTCTGTATTTAATCCAATTCAATGCTGTTGTAGCGTGCGCGTGGCATGTGACGTCACTATCCACGACGCGCGGTACCGTCGGCAGTAACACCAAACACAATAGCGCTAAAAGCACGCAATTACCAAGTAATAATAAATATAAAATAATATATCTTAAGCAATCTTAAATACCCTGTTGATTTCATTTTTTTTAAATTATCATGATTCCCCATCTGAAGTTACGAAAACAAAATATAAGACGAAAAATATCGCGCGCGCACATTGACGGGAGACGAACGCGACTCGACGTATCGCCAACGAAGAACCAACTGTACGCTAAAATATGACAAAAGTTCAGTTAATAATAGCTTTACAATATTAACTCAATATCATGAGCATGCTACGTTAAAAATGCGTTGAAATACTCAATAATATAAATGTTAGTTAACGTACAGTTGGTACTTCAATGTCGATGTTTATACAAAACACTTAGAGCTAACCACAGACCAGAATATTACCAGAGATCATCCAACACAATGATGTGACGATATTCTCTTGCGTTACACATGCCAGACATATTCTATGAGAATTCATTTTTGTTATGCAAGATATGAAACATTGTAAGTTCTTCGTTATGTCATATACTCGTAAATAAATGCAATTAAATAGATTTTATTAATAATCTATTTGTAATTAAAATCATATTTAGTATTTTATTATTTATAAAAATGTTTTTTTTTACTTTATGAATTGTCGTTACAATATGTGTAAGGTGTATGCAAGAGAAGTCGATCGAGTCGCGCCGCGCCCCCCGGTGTACGGGCGTACGCGGCCCCGCCCACCGTCCGCCGCGGCCGACACCCGCGGTGACCACCCATCGCATCAACAACTATCATATAAATTCTTCCAAGTAACTTATCATTAACGTATATGTCTTTATTACGTATGTTATTTCGTTTTTTTAGCTTATACTTAAAGACTTTAAGACTTTTATCGTTTGTGCAAAGAGAAGACTTTACTAATTATAAGATTTTTTTTTGTACAAGTTTATATTATACTTCTCCCGATGTGACCCCTCGCTGTGTCAACACTAACACGGCCCGGCGGTCCGTCTGCACGGGTACGTCCACACAACGGCGCGTGCAAATGGAGCCGCACGCCATCACACGAACTATACACGCCCCGGCACACAAACACGTACCATCGTAATGTGAAAAACAAAACTTCAACAACATACCGTAAGACTTAAGTACACGCACGCGCGCACACACACCCCCATGTGTGTGTGAAACATTATGCATCGTAACTAAAACTAAACAAGTTATAAACAGTACAACGAGTTGATCGCCATCGCCGACGGCACAACTAACACAATATACGTAAACTATACAATACATTACATACGTACAGAGTCACACAATATAACTTAGTTGGTAACGATATCGGCACACATATACATATCAATACTGTATATATATAACTTGACGTACCGTCGGTGATGACGTTTCGAGCCTTACAATAAAATGGCGTGTGTACAAAAAATATAGGTGTACAATATTATGTAAAATTATGCTATTCACTAGCGATTCCGAAGCTAAAGTAACGATTCGGGTAACGTTTAAGTAAAATGCACGGTGTCCATGGCAACGCGACCGATCACAAAATGGCGGCCCTCGCGACTAAAATATACGTTATCAAATGCTAAAGTTGAATTATAAATAGCAATTAAAAAACTAAACAATAAAAAGTTTACATCATATATATCTTATAGGCCGTTCTCGTGACTTAGACAATAAACAAACAGTCGGACGGGGGCGGGCGCGGGCGCCGGGGGCGTGGCCGGGCCGGCGCGGGCGGGACCGGACCGACGCGGCCGGTGCGCTTCATCAATTTGACTAGCCGACACGAATTAGTAAGTGACTAGAACGCGAAACACATCATTGGCAAGACTTCGTATACCTCACAGATTCCACTATGGCAAAGCGGATGGCCATTACTACAACATATTCACTGAAGATCACAGACGTTCCATATATAATTAAGTACATGACGCGCCGCCCGCTCGGCCCCGGGGCCCGCTCCCGCTCCCGTCTCCGCCGTCGCGCGTACAAGCGCGACCCAATGTAAATACAAATACATAAACAAAAATGTGATGGACCGAAACAAAAATACATACAATATTTACAAATAAACCCTAAAAATTAAGCTCATCATTGAAAAATATTATAAATTACATCACTAACGATTGCTTTACAATGACCATTTGTCTAACAGTTACCGATCGAGTCGATTGCTCAGTCCAATTGTCTACTTACACTAGCAATGTTATAGTTCGTGGCGGTCACACGCGTACACACGTACCGCGCGCCCGTCGCATGCCCACCGACACCGACCGCTAACACCCAACAGTTGACGGACTCACTTACAGCGATCAATCACAACACATAGCTACTGTATACATTATAACATTTATCACACACATCCCCCTCAAACATATCTTGCATAATATCGTTGTTTACAAAAGTCATTAAGTTGACAAAACAAACAGATCAATTTACTCGGCCACTCCTATAACGTCGGTAGTGCCATATTAATGCGAGGTGTTTCATTTGATAACGCAACATAGTTTATAACTGTTGTGATTCATCGCTGTATATAATATATGCGCGTCGTGTTGTAGGCGCCGCTCTGTCGTGCGTGCGCGGCGTGGTGCACGTCGCCTCCACCGCGCACTAACAAAAGCCACCGAAGCCCACGGAGGGTACTGAGGGCACGGAGGGTACGGACGGCACGCCCGCCGCGTGCTCGCCGTTCTTGTGCAAGTCTATCAGCGGCGGGGCCGATAGGTAGTGCGCCTGGAAACACAAACATATCCATTAATTTATAATATTTTGTACTTAGTATCAAAGGCTCACAAGGGGAGCGTTATTGTCAACAAAGGGACGTCAGCGCTCACATTGAGAATAAATGGGGCAAAGATGATTATGTATTTTATTTTAAACAGTAGATATCTTCAAATTAATTGGCATAATTCATATTGTATCTATAGATTGAACTTGCTTTATTTGTTTCTTGCTGTAACAACAGTTTTATGTGAATCTTTGAATGATATTTTGTTTTTCGTATGAGTAGTTCATACCTGTATATAATTCTTTAATTAATGGTAACTGGCTGCATGTGGCGGCCGCCGTATCCAATGTTAGTGTTTCAGTATTTTACATATGTGTACGTACAACTGTCACTGAAAATATGTTTAATGTTAGAAATGTAATACAGGGGCACGCACTCGACTGAAAATGTGACTGACTGTGTCCCGTGGACCCCGATAGCTGACAAATAACGTTCTCACCTTATTGTCTTTATTATTATTGACAATATATCATCATCATCTCAGCTCATATATCTCTCACTGTTGGGCTCGAGCCTCCTCCATAATGGGAGGGAAATTGACCTACTGTACGCTGGTCAGGCGTGTTGGTCTAGGGTTTTGTGCCGAGTTTTCCTTCTCTTGCATAGATGTTATATGCGTTTTATATCCCTTAGTCATCTCGTACGATCACCCACGGGTAAAATAGGGGGGTGGTGAAATGTATTCTGTCACCACACGGAAAATATATACACGTCTTTAATTCGGGGATTGCCTTTCCAGTAATATTATTAAAATTATTTTATTTGTAACATTATTCTGTGTAATGACGAAGTAAGCATGCAATGTGTTAACATTCTTTCATTTCGCGTGGATAATCTTAAAAGACGGGTAAGGGACGCAAGCAGATGACACCACTGTAATAGCAGAGTTGAAATTAAACTTTAAACAGGATAAACATTTTTATTGGTAATATATAAGACTACAAGTAATATTGCGAGGAAGGCTTTGAATATGAACGTTGAAGGCTCTAGGGGTAAAGGGAGACCAAAGAAAAGGTGGATGGACTGCGTGAAGCATGATATGTATAAACAGGGAGTGACTACAGAGATTACGTCTGATAGGGCTGTATGGAAAAAGAGGACACTGCGTCGACCCCAACTAGTTGGGACAAGAGCAAGAGAATGGTGATGATGATATAAGATTACAAGTCAACACTGTTATGACTACATAATTGTCATTTTATGTCATTACAACTTTATGTCATTACAATAATTTAACATTTTATAAAAAATAACTTTATACCATATCGTCAGACCAACGCGATATAGTAAGTCATTTTCACTTACATTTTGGAGGTGGCTAGAGCCTGGCAGTAGCTCATAAATATACCCATGAACTGAGAAGATGGTAACGATTGTACATATGTTACACATAGATTTAACCATATTTAATTATGCAGATTACGTATTCAACTATGATATATACAGAATACAAATAACGGATTGTATTTGTATATCTTTAAATACATTTTATTTTCTTTTTTAAAATATACATACATACCATCACGCCATGTCCCTTGCAGTGTAGGCTCTGCCTACAGAGTGCCAGAGAACTCGTTTCCTCAACATTCATAATTCTCTTCATACACGCTCGCCGGTTTCGGAGACTCTTGACTCCACCTTCTTTCAGTACATGACCGATCTGGTCTAGGTAGGTTAGTCTCGGTCTCCCCCGGTACCTACATCCTTTCATTTTCGCATTGTATATCTTCTTAACCAGACGTTCGTTCGGCATTCTTTCCACATGTCCGAACCATCGGAGCCTTCCCTTTCGCATCTTTACACCAATACTCTCTTTCATACCTACTCGCTCTCTTACGTCGTCGTTACGAATGCGATCGGTCAGCCTAACTCCACAGATTTTCCGTAGAGATGGGACAAGCAAGTTATGTATTGCTACACGTGCCTTCTGGCTGAGGTGGTACCGAGAAGTGGTCCCAACGCTCCGTTCACTCTATTTCCCGCATTCACTCTTCGCTCTATATCAGTGGTGTACCGTCCATCTCGGCTAAATCCACATCCAAGATATACAAATTCATCCACTTGCTCTAGTACATCATTACCTATTGTTACTCTTACATCTATTTTTTAAAATATATTCTGGTAAATCCAAATTAACCAAAAAATATATGTAGGTAAAATACTTTTTTACCTTTTTTGTAAAAGTAGTATTACGTTATATTTGCAGACCAGCACATATTACTATTTTTTAAAGACATAAATTGAAATTTAAGTATTTTTATGGTGGCACCACACTTCGCTATGTGTTATTCGTTATGCGCATCATTGGCCGCATGCGACGAAGTGTGGAGGTCAAATTCGTCTATATTTGCTTTACGCGCACACATAACGCATAAGCACGAATAGCAAATACGCGTATCCATCCACTTGTCGGTTTTTACACACTTCAAAGGACACAAATAAGCCGAATATGTGTGTCGAGTGCCCACACTTCGTTCATTCATTCATGTTGTCATTCATTCCATATGTGTCGGCGTGCCAAATATTGGGCATGATGGCACGAAGTGTGGAGGAGCATGTTCGTAAAGTGTTTGGGTTCAAGTATTTGGGCAAATAAATAGTAGCCGCATAACAAATAACGAATAACGAAGTGTGGTACCACCATTATACATTTCAAAGTATTTTTTTTAATTTTGCCGAAATATTAGGACTAAGTAAAACAAGTTGAACTCTATTTTTGACAGTATATGCATTATTATACGAATAACTGTGCGGATGAGCTATACACCAAGTAACAACATGTCCCTCGGAGCATGTTAGAACAAAGTCCTCGGCTTGTGTCTGAAGTCGAGCGCTCTCTGACGCTCTGTGCTTTGGATGGGGTGAACGGAACTTAATTTAATCCTATGCATCTGCATAGGGTTTTAATTGTATCTACAATTTTGGGCCTTCACTGCAAGGAAGGACGCGAACACGAAAGGCGTGGGTGCCCAAATATCAGCTCAATCCACTTGAGTGCCTGCAAAGATGAGCTGTTCAAATTTTCGCTATTTTACGGACCGATTGGATTCGTTGGAGTGGCGGGTCTCTCTGTATGCTCTATCGACTTATCTAATGGGAAGTGCTCCTAGCGGCTGTTTGGTCTGATACCAGTTTTCTTTTTATTATTGTACCACTCGAAATCAGAGTATGGATCACTCATAGCATTCGGAGACTATATGTCCTTCTTTCACCGACATTTTAAGAAGAGCTCTTGTGACCAAGGTAGCCAGAGACTTGATTGTGCTCTTAGTATTCCAACGTTCCATGAGCGGAACGTTTTACTAAGCTGCAGCTCTTAGACTATAAATGCTACGAGAAAAAGTTTCTTATAGAATTTATAGGTAATTTCATGTTCTACAATTCAGTTACCATTATTTTTAATTTATCATTGACATTTAAATAAATATTTAGTAAAAACCATATTGTAAAAAGTTTGATTCGCTATAATTAAAAACCTATGTGTTATACAAAAAAAAGTTTCAAATAAAAAAGATGGCAAATATTATTATCTACAATAATGGTCTCTGCAATTTTTGTCGTACGATGCGCAGTTCGCGAGATATTCAATAAAACGTGTTTTCCAAGATGGCGGCTGAAGTGAACCCTCCCCCGCCGCGCCAACTTGGATTTACATTCAGGGGACGACCTTGAACATATTCCCAAAAAAAAATAGCAGGTCCCGTACGTTGCATTACAAACCTACTTTTTTTGCTACGGCGCTTGGAGTATATTTCGACGCATAAATATATTCAATATAAGAAAATAACGAACCGTTATTAACAGACTTCAAAAAAGGGGAAGGTGTCGATCCAAAGAACCGATTTTGATGATTTTTTTTTATTTGAAACCTGGTGATTCCCTTGCGGTTCCATTTCAATTTAGTTTACTGTTTACTAGTTGAAGCTGGTTTTTTTTTTGTTGAAAATTTGATTATATTATTTTATTATAGACGTATTTAGACTGTCTAGTGTAGTCAATTCGTGTGTAGTGTAATGTAAGTAGAGATAGTTATGTGGTTAGTTTTCTCACTTGTTGGTGGTGCGCTGGTGGTGGCGCCGCGTATCCGTTGTAGTATGGCGCGTTGTACGGCGCGTACGGTGCGGGCACA
The DNA here is from genome assembly GCA_905163515.2 of Lymantria monacha. Taxonomy (NCBI): domain Eukaryota; kingdom Metazoa; phylum Arthropoda; class Insecta; order Lepidoptera; family Erebidae; genus Lymantria; species Lymantria monacha. The sequence continues at coordinate 1,324,820 of LR991107.1, read as the reverse complement.
CCGGCGCCGTAGCCGTACTGCCACTCGGACAGGTAGCCGGGCGTGGGGCGCATCACCGCAGCACCCCAACCGCCGCCGTAACCGACGAACGGTGCACCATACCTTCACACATACAATTAGACACATTATAACAACATACTTGGCACCCGCCAGTCGTGTTTATTGCATTCATATATCCATTGTTATATATACACTTCCCTATAAAAAGAAGTATGTATAACGTTATAATCGCCAAACTTGGCAAGCGGTATCGTGATCGCTATTTGTGTTACTGAGTTTCCTAATAGTGCTGAGAAAATTTATAAGCTTACTTTACTAATTATAATAAAAAAAAAAAATAGTATACCATGTTTTTATAATGGACTTTAAAGGTATAAAATAATTTTCTCTCAAGATTGAAAACGAAAAACATGGTCTGCATTATCAGTTATCTACTGCATGCCGCTATGTTTTTAATTTACAATTTTGAGAGAAATTATTTTATAATTTTTAGTTTGTTATAAAAACACGATTTTTATTATTTTATGCGTTTTTAAGGTTATGTGAATGAAAATTCTTTCTACTCTACAAGGATAATAAGTTTTGCATAAAGAAAGATAACACCCCGTTATAAAAAAATAAATTCAGCCTACAATTAAAGGAAACTCAAAATAAATATTTGTTATACAGTACCAAGATACTTGGTACGGGAGAGTTAAGTGATTTTATTTGGTAGGGAAGATGGAGTGATAATATAATAGGTATCGAGTTGTATATATTGTATGTGACAGACCCGTTATTCCCGTAGGCGGCACCGCCGTACGCCCCATAGGGTGGGTACAGCGCCGACGCGTAGTCGGGGAGGGACGTGACCGGCGCGGGGTCCGGCACGGGCGCCGGGCCCGCCCCCGCACCCGACACGGCGGGCCCGGCGCCGGCGCCGCCCGCCGCACCACCCGGCCCCTCCGCGATGGACGGGATCTGGTCCACCAGGGACTCCAGCCCCGACAACGACTTGGACGCCACGTCTTGACTTTTGGGTTTCACAGCGCCCGCGTACTCGCCCGGTGATCCTGTAACAATATACAGTAACATGTTCTATATATTTATTATTGAAAACATACATACTTAGTATTCGTCACTCCATAGAACGCAATTTTATAAATACGGCTCGAAAGACCATTTAGTTTATACATTTGACTCACTAAGAAATATAAATTTTACTGATACTAAATTACATAAACAAACAAAAGATTTATTTATAAATGTGGCAACAATTTATGTTTAAGTCAAAATTCAAAATAAATGCAGTTTTTAAATGGCAAATACTATGAAATAATTGTCAAAACAAATCTATATATATTATCTGGGGTATAGAAGAGATCATAGGGATCTTTTATTTATAAAAAAGTTCTACAGCAGATGAAGAAGGAAAGTATATTCAAGCAATAATCGCCTGAGGCTGTAGATTTGGTTTATTCTTCTCAACCTATATATGTTACCACTGTTGAGTAGATCTGGGCCTTCACCAGATGATGGAAAGTCGGCAACTCTACCACGTTGACCAAATACTTTAGTCTAGCGATTTATTAAGATTTCCCTCTCTTGCAGTGCATTAAAATTCATCCACATTTGCTATTACTATTATAATTATTGATACTCGACATAATGCATATACTTCTTCCATCGTACATATTACAAAACTACTTTCTATCTTTTTTTTTTAAATTAGTAGTCATTACTAGGGATATTCGATATACATCGATGCATCGAAAACATCGATCTTTACAATGCGATACATCGAATCGATCCGATGTTTTGAAAAGCTATCGATATACTCGATGTTTTTTCATAAAACATCGAATCGATGATAGCCAGTTAATGTCACAAAAACTCAAGTTTATGTTTAAATAAATGATTCAATGATATTTCAAAGTAATATAAATATTTTTTTAATAATAAATTACAGTTTTATAAAGGATTGGAATAGGTATAAATGCCCAATACCTAAAAAAAAATTTTTTTCATAAAATTATCGAAAATAAAGTCATAATAAAATATATCAATAAAGATTTTAAAAAATCTGGGCGTGCCGGTTTGGCCAACATAGAAATGATGTAGGTAGTTGGAAGCACTGATGATATTGGCAGCACTACGCAAGCAAGAAAGAGTCAGTGAGTTGTCTATGAATTACTTAAAGTGTAATAAAATAATGGATTTAGCTCTTTTCATAACCTTCAAATACAAAAATTTTCACTCTAAAAAGAAGACCTGTTTTGAGAAGTATCACTTTTGATATAACTTTAGCTTTGTAATATATTTTAGAAAAAGTACTCGATGTTTACAAAACATCGATGTTTTCATCCGATACATCGAAAGACATCGATGTACAGTTTCGATTTATCGAATCGATAAAAACATCGATGTTTTTTCAAAGTGGACACCCCTAGTCATTACTACACAGCTATAGTGATTGCTCTATGTAAATCAATTTAAACAACACTCATGGAGTAGTGAGTACTGTAATCTCACTCCAGACACAATGCGGATGTTATTTCGGCTAATATATGTCCCACTGCTGGGCTTAAGGGACATTATCCTAATATACCACGCTGGTCTGACGTATTGGTAAAGTTTTATTTAGAGTTTTCCTTCTCTTGCATAGATGTTATATACATATATAATCCCCCGTAGCCTTTTACGGGTAAGGGTAAATTATATTCTTACTTCATCACCACAAGGAAATTCCAAACAATTAAACAAAAATTTGATCTAAAATAAGGAGATATGAAGAAGCGTATTGTAAAATATTGTGTAATATTACCGGGTTGGTGTTGATGTGGCGTGTGGTCCCCGTGCGGCGTGTGGGGCGTGTGCGGCGCGTCTGGTGGACGGAACGCGGCGCCCGACAATGGGGAGAAGGCCTCGCCGCCCGCCTCCGGTGTCGACCTGCTGCATCACACACAAAACACACATCAGTCAGGTAACTTGCGTCTCGAGCAAACATACATAGACAGTGGTAACATACAATGACATTTGTAACTAAATAATACACATAGATACGTATGATCGACAGAAAGCCATATATTTTTTAATTTCTTTATAGTTTGACTAAAATACGGCAAATATACTAATGAAAGTATCTAATAGATGAAACAAATTTTACACACAGATGCAATATATAACAAGCGAACTTAATGCTAAAAATATTGTCAACAAGAAAACCTAGAAATATTTCAGTTATTGTTATAAAACAAAGTAGTATTAAAAAAAAAGGTACTCTGATTAAAACCATAACCTTATTTTTTTATTGCTTATGGTGGCAAACGAGCAAGCAGCACAGCTGATGGAAAGTGTCACTGCCGCCCATGGACCTTTGCTATAACCAAGTCTATAGCTAGGCCGCTGCCTACCATTACAATATCCAAACATTTAATTAAAACTGAAAAACAATTAATTTTGCGTATAATACTAACCTTGGAACATTTAAAAATATATACACTATTTGTAAGACTATTGTAGAAGTAGCAAAAAAAAAACCAAATTGAAATACGAATATTTACCATCGTAATTAAATTTTAAATATTACTATAACAAACTTGAGTGACGATACAAACTTGAGCGTATAACTACGTCTGATCAGTTTTGATTCGTAAGTATCTTTTACTAATTCTGTTAATTACGTACACGTGATCTCGATCAAGAATAATATATAATTTACGTTTAAGTTTTAGGTGATGGGTCGAAAAAGCAAATTGTATTTTGGGGACCAAGTCGGTTACAAGGCGAGGAAAAAGAGAATACACGAGAAACTGCAAGTTGTAAGGTACTTAAAGTTTCTATTTATATAAATTGAACATGGTTTTCATTGATAATTATGATGTTTAGTGCATATCTATGTTTTATGTTTCAAAGGAGTAAACGAAAAATAAATCCGAAAGGAATATTTATGCAGCCTTTTCTTCTGAGGATTATCATCTAACTCCAACATTATCAGAAAATGGACATTCAGAAATGTAAGTTCTCATCATCTCAACCGATACACGTCCTACTGTTCGGGTCGGGGCTCCTCTACTATGGGAGGGAAAATTGGCCTACTACACTACGCTGGCCACATGTGTTGGTATAGGGTTTTATTTAGTTTTCCTTTGCTTGCATAGATATCACATGCATATTATATTATTATTACATGCATATTATTCGTCTTTTACGACACTCACGGACAAGACAGGGGTGGTGAATTGTATTCTTACTCCGTCACCACATGGAAAACAGTTCTGCTTTAAATTAAATTTTAAATCGACTTAAAAAAGGAGGTTCTTTCGATTTTTTAAAGCAATTTCGAAAATAAGTTCCTTAAGAATTTTCGAAAGTAAACAACTGAATACATTGACATTTTATGTATAGCAATAGTCAAGTAATAAATATCTGTCTGTGGTTTTCAGTTTTTTTTTGTTAAACCTGATTTAATATTATAAATGCTCAAATTTTTTCATACAAATATTTAAAATCTCGTAATTTTGAAACTATGAGATTTAATCCAGAACTGAAAAACAGAAGAAAAAGACAGTCAAGTAATACACCATGTCCCTAAGGCAATGGCTTTCATTGATTGATATTTAAAATATTTGAAAATTAAGTTTGTATGAAAATACGTCTTTTCTTCAAGTAATATACACTCATTTGCAAAAAAAACGGGCACCTAAGCAATGAACCATTTCAAATGTTAATATTTCTTTGTTTGATAATTATAGGTAGTTTTATCCACACAATTTGGTAAATTAATAAGAAAATAATCGTTTTCATCAGTATTTCATAAAATTTAGATACAATTTATGGGAAATAATGCTAAACCTCGCTAGTAGTGTATATTCGCTAGTAGTGCATATACACTACCGTCCAAAAGTTTGGAAGCAGCAAGGTAAAATCGAATAAAACCAAACTAAGTCATTTAAATTTAAATGTATTGATAAAAAAATAAAGAACAAACAGAAACTAACTTAAACAAAATAAAAAAATAATATACAATGGTAAATTAGATTAAATTTTAGCTTCATCAAAGTGTCCACCTTTCTCCTTTATAATCTTCTCACATATTCTGGGCATTCTATTAATCAATTTTTTAAAATAATCTTTATCTAATTTGTTCCATTCGTTCTCTAATAGCTGCCACAAATGTTCTGAGCTCGTAGGACAACGACTTTTCACCCTCCTGTCAAGTTCATCCCAAACAAGTTCAATGGGAGAAAGATCAGGGGATTGAGATGGCCATTGCATGATGTTTAAAATGTTTTCAGCTTTTTTCTTGTTTAAAAAGTTCTGGCACAATTTAGACGAATGCTTAGGATCATTATCCTGTTGAAAAATGAATCCAGAACCAATGAGACTTAGTCCACTGGGTATGGCAGAATCTTGGAGAATTTTTAAATAGCCTTCCTTGTTTAATTTTCCGGTTATCCTCACAAGATTGCCGGGTTTACTGTTGCCAAAACACCCCCAAACCATGACATTACCACCACCATGTTTGATGGTAGGCACTGTACATGCCTCTGAAGCCCTCTCTTCTTTTGACCGGCGTACAAAGACACGTCTATTGGATCCGAAAATCTGAAATTTTGATTCGTCACTCCAAAGGACATTTTCCCATTGTTCTATAGTCCAGTTTTTATGCGCTTTTGCCCATTCTAGTCTATTTTTCTTATGTCGATTTGTTAGTTTGGGTTTTTTAGCAGCAACACATCCTCTTAATCCCGCAGACAGTAAGCGTCTTTTAACAGTAGTTGTTGAAATGGGTGTTTCTCGCGTATCATTCAGAGCTGCAGTGATCTGTGGTGCAGTTAAGCGTCGATTCCGTTTAGAAAGAACTCTAATGAAGTTGTCCTCTTGATTTGTTGTGGATTTGGGCCTACCAGATCTCTTTCTATCTTCATTTTTCCCCGTTTCTTGTTTTCTAGCAAGGGTATAGTGGACACCTTTACGAGAAATTCCGAGCCTTTCTGCGATTTGACGTTCACTGTATCCTTCCTCGCGTAGAGTGCAAATAGCGCTTCGCTGTTCAAGCGTGATTTGCTTGCGTTTTGCCATTTTCAGAAGAAAAAATACGGTCAAAGTAGTAGCCGATATCTTTCGAATACAGACAATGTTAATATCACAACTTTCACGTGCCAATGCTCAAGTGCGACTGAATAAGGTCTAAAAAAGTTAAAACCAGCAAACATTATCAATAAAACTACACCATTGCATAGGATAAAGTAGCCGACGGATTAAGTCATAAAACACGTGTTTCGTCAATATTAAGGAATTCCATAAAACTTGATGAATGTAGGATAATAATCCTTTTGTGTTTGTGTAGACAGTCGTAAAAGGTTGTAAAACTTAAGATTATTGCTAATTTTTACCGCTATTAGTCGGCATTTATTTGTTTTGTTTGAAAACAGGTGTGCTTCCAAACTTTTGGACGGTAGTGTATATGCTCATGAAGTAAAAATAAAAAAGTTTTTTTGTTTGTTTTTCTTTAATAAAGTAAAAGCAGATAAATGTTTAGTATCGAGTGTGACCCCCTCTAGCTAAAATCACAGCTTGAATTCGTCTGGGCATGCTAGCGAGTATATCCCGGATACTTGCTTGCGGAATACGTTCCCACTCCGCAGTAATCACATTCTTCAGCTCTCTGATGGTCTGCGGAGCCGGGTGTACTGATCTCACACGCCGTTTCAGAACGTCCCAGACATGCTCTATGGGATTGAGGTCGGGACTTCGAGCTGGCCAATCCAAACGACGAATGCCGACCTCTTGCACATACGCATTAACATCGCGGGATCGGTGGGCGCGAGCATTGTCGTCCATAAAAATCGAGTCTTCACCTAGAGCGGCCAATGCGGGTTGTGCATGAGAAATTAGAACTTCCGTTATGTATCGATGCCCAGTCAGTGAGCCGTTTTCAATGAAGACTAACTCTGTACGATCCATTGAATTTATTCCTGCCCAAAACATAACAGAGCCCCCACCATAAGGTGTGATTTCTTCGAAACATGCCTCTGCAAAGCGTTCTCCTTGTCTTCTTAGCACTCGCCGACGTCGATCTTCACCGAACAGAGATATCCTGGCTTCATCAGAGAACAAAACCCTATTCCAATCGTCTTGAGTCCATGATTCACAATTTCTAGCGAACCTAAGCCTGTGAACTCTGTGCTCACGGAGTAATTTGGGGCCGCGGGCCGGGCGGTGACTGCGTATATTGGCAGCGAGAAGCCTCCTCCTGACGTCCATAGACTAATATGCACATTTCTTACTTCTTGGAGGTTGTTCTTAAGATCCACATACGAAGATTTGCGATTTCTCAATGCGCGACTCACAAGAAAACGATCATCTCGTGGTTGGGTACATGGTTTTCTTCCAGAACCAGGCCTTCTCTCGACGGAACCAGTCTCCTGATATCGCTGCCAGGTCCTTTGGACTGTCGAGCGACTAACATTTAGCCTCCTAGCCACGAAACATTGGCTGCAACCCTCTTCAAGCAGCGCGATAATTTTGGTAGCTTTTACCACTTTATCTACCATTTTTGATACAGCCAAACAGCATTAAATAAAGCTTTGACAGTCAAGGATATGAAATTAATCGATAAAAATTGAATAAAAGTTATGAAAGTCGATGTTAACTTCTGGAACTTCGCGCCAAAAATGTAGGATAAAAAGGGGTTTTCTGTAAAAATGAACATCAAATGAAAAATTGAATTTAGAACGTACTTTTTTAAATACCACAGCATTTTTAAAACCGGCCAGTAACGTGTACAAACGATTGAAACCTTTTTGGTATTGTATCTTTTTAAATATGAATGAAAATCAAAACCGCCCGTTTTTTTTGCAAATGAGTGTAGATTGGTTATGTCTAAAAACATTACTTAATTACTTATACTATTTAGATTTGTTTTTACATATGTTTATACATGTATACAATTTCGAAGAGCATCACACTGGAGCCAATACCATATGTTGTACGAAGTATATATAAATATATATAAAAGATTAAAAAAAAATGACAGCCCGCTGTGTTCTTGCCTGATCTTCTCAGCTTGTGGCCGCATTCCGATCCAGTAGTAGATTATTCGATTGTTTCTATGTATAAATTTGACAATATATAAGTGCCCTTAAGGGGCTTATGCAGAATAAATGATTTCATTTGACATAAACATTTTATTTTAGAGATGGAATGACAGACGAGTTTTCGGAAACTTTAAATACAGCGACAGAGGTTAGTAAATGTTGACATGACAGAAGCGGGTGTCTGTGAGCCAAATCAGGCAAAAAATGTGGCAACAAAAGCAACAGTCAAATAGAAACGCGATAAGTTATACTCGGTTACTATACTTTACTATTTCCTATACTTTACATATTAAGAATACAATGTTAACGGTTTTACTGTTATGATATTTGGTTTTTAATTAAAAATTTTAAAATTTCTATTATGTTCATTTTTGGAAAACTCCTACTGCTCCGAAGAATATACTAGAGATTGATTATAAGCGCCAAGACTCAAGACTGATTGTTCTATCAACTCCACGCGTGTGTGTATTGCATTAGTGTGCGTCGATATCGGAACTTAGCAGAATACCTAAACCGCCCACAGCTCGTTTACTGATAACCCTCTTAAACACGGACACTCTCTAAGAATGTATAATTCTATAATCAACACGTATGGCAGGCGAGTTGGCGATCAAAGTCATTGTCATAAAGACATCTCTTCGAATTTCCCAGAGAGTGCTCTATTTTTTTTTGTGTACAGGATATAAAGCGGTCACACCCCGTCATAACCATCTGGTACTGGCACAGGAACGGCAAGCAAACCCCTATAACATATCTTACACGATGTTCTATCACCATTTAGGCGGTCCAGTGCTATCTCCTTTTCTTGATGTTAACTCGGCTGGTTGTTGCGACTTCCACGGTTAGTAATAATATAGGCGCTATAATTACCGGCACAGAGTGGAATAAAAAGGGTATTGTGCCTGTCGCCACTATACAAATTTCTCACCTATTAAAATTGCTAGGATACATGGATGGATGTTGATGTAGCTGGTCTAACCGAGGACTGTCCGCTACACCGGCACCTGAAACACAAAACATATTAATATGAAAAATCAAATCCAATATGTAAAATCTTACATACATACATATCATCACGCCATATCCCTTGCAGGGTAGGCAGAGAGAACAGAGTGCCAGAGAACTCTATCCTTGCATACTTCACTCGCTTCCTTAACATTCATAATTCTTTTCATACATGCTCGCCGGTTTCGGAGACTCTTGACTCCACCTTCCTTTAGTACGTGACCAATCTGGTCTAGGTAGGTGAGTCTCGGTCTCCCCCGGTACCTACAACCTTCCACTTTCGCATTGTATTTCTTCTTAACTAGTCGTTCATTCGGCAATCACACGTCCGAACCATCGGAGCATTCTCTTTCGCATTTTTACAGCAATACTCTCATATAAAAGAGTATTATAAAATCTTAAATCAAGATAAAGTAATTAATTTAGATTATCGTCTCGTGTTATCGTTTAGTACAGTATCAGCTCATTAGAACAGACCGCGTACTAAAATATCCCTGATCTGATCATACTATTCGCGTAAATCCGTGATAAACGAATATATGAGTTGTTACAAACCAGCTATTTGAACTTTAATACATACATACATAGAATCACGCCTGTTTCCCAGAAGGATAGGCAGAGACAACGGATCGCTTCATTCACCCTCATTACAGTCTTCATGCATGCTCTATATGCATACTCTTAATATGACCTCTTGTCAACACATCCCCTTGTATTCGTTCCATTCACCCTTGCTTCATATATTTACTTCGTCCACCTCTTGAATAAATAAATTTCTACATAACATATGATTACCGGGATTGTATACTGAACTGCTATTTTAATTGGTGTTTGACATCGTATCGACTTTAACACGAAAGAGGGAATATAGGACAGTCATTTTCAATTTCATAAGTGACGTTAAACATAATATCATTTTTGACAGATTGTCGGTATTGATTCTATACGACTCGTATCTAAATATTATGTATATTTAGATACGAGTCAGTATGCCAGTTTTTAGTAATGACCCATAAAGTTTATATAAAACCATTACCTGAAATGAAAATCTATCCAAACCCTAAATGAATTTGATATAAAATTTTCAAATAATTTTGGACAAGGTCAGTCTCCTTGAGACCTATCATCATCCTGCTCTTATCCCAATTACTTGTAGCAGACGCAAAATATAATTCTCTTACATCATACATATTGCAAAAGTTTGATCATAAAGCTATAGCAGCTTTATGACCAACCGCTTGTCTGACGTCAATCCTCCTTGGGAATGTAATTGTTGAGCAGACGGCATCAGATGGAGTCGGCCTAAGTCGAAATAAAGCTCTTAGTCATCTTTTAAGACATCCACTAGCAAAGTAAGAGTTGGTAGTATTTGTAGCAGCTACCACATAGCAACAGTCTGTTTGAGACACGTTATGATCATATAATACTTTGATATATATATATATATATATATATATATATACATAGCCTCACGCCTGTTTCCCAGAGGGTTAGGCAGAGACTATGGATTGCCGCAAACCACGATCCTGACATACCTCCATCGCTTCATTCACTTTGTTAAATATTCCAAGAATATATTCTTGTATACTATAATATACATATATTATATTTTTCTCACACATCAGCGATGTGTCCTCCATTATTAGACATAATCGCCACATCTGACATTGCCCTAAAATCCAATTATACATATCTCAAACTATTGGATAATCCGAAAGAATTTGATAACTTTATTCTTATAACCGTATGTCATACCTTTTTTTAAAGATATAAAAACATGCACTAAGGAAAAAATCTTGTACTGCAGGGGACTTCACAAAGATATAGCTAAACTGTAACAAGTTACACCCAGACTCAGGACAACAATTTATGGATCGCACAAAGTATTGTCCCGTGTGGATTCGAACCCACGGCAGTGTCACTGTAGGTACCTTAACTACTACGCCATCTGTGCAGGGAGTATTGCTGTTCTGATGTACAAATGGCTATATTGTAACGTACCCTGCGTATCATTCGTGTGGTGACGGAGTAAGAATACAATTCAACACCCCATATGGGTGATCGTAAGAGACGACTAAGGGATATAAAACGCATGTAACATCTATGCAAGAGAACACGTTTGGCCAGCGTGGTATTATAGTAGGTCAATTTTCTTTCATTGTGGAGGAGGTCCGAGCCCAACAGTGGGATGAATATAAGTTGAGATGATGTTGTAACGTACCCTGTTCCTGTCTATAGTGATAGTGTTCATGTTTCTCGTGTGTCGGACTGTGCGCGTGGTGTATCGCGTGCTGATACTGCTGCAGTCGTTGCTCGCCGTCGTACAGCGCGCCGCCGAATGTGCCACCGCCCACGCCCGCCGGCGACATCTCACTACCGGCTGACGTCTGCCATAAACATACATATACTATATTAGTACTCGATATAAAACGATTCCAACTCGTCTGGCGGTGAGTCGTTTGGCGTCGTGAACAATGAAAATTTCTCATTATAATTATTTCACGCCTTATAGTTAATAGAATATGGGATTAATATGGGTTGTATAAATTTTCATATTCGCCTCTTAAATGCTTTTGATGAAGACATTTTACAACTCGGACATTAAAACGCATAAAATGTCTACTTATTTTTTTAAGAATATTATGCATCTAGTGACACTCTCATCATCGAAAAATGACGTATCATTTATCAAAATCACTTCGGCCGTTGTGTAGTTACGAGCGGACATAGAAACAAACATGCTGTACGCATATTTAAACATATAAACCCTCCGTTTGGGGCTTGTTGCAGTGGTATGAAAATTATGAAATAAAGACGTTATGTACCTTATTATAATCCGAAAGTGACGAGTTGCTGTTAGAGCCAGGGTGCATATCGGTGCTACCCATGGGACTGGCGTCGCGTTCTGGATCAGGGTCTCGCGGTGGCTCGAAGTCCAGCGCTGCCATGCCGGGTGAGACGGGCCCCGGTGACGATATCGCCGCGCCGATCTCACTGGAAAGCTCCCCAGCGAAGTTAGCACCAGAGGCGTTAGTGAAATGGTGGGGTTCCGTGTAAGTGGGCGTTCGTGGTGGTGGCGCCGGTGACGAGTGCTGGCTGTAGGGTGTGTGCGCCGGGGACGGCGTGTAACTGTGTAGGCCGCCCCCTGCGGGTGACGCCGCGGGGAATGGTGTGGTGCCGCCCACCACGTTAACGCCACCCACTGGTACCGGTGACCGTGAGAACGGCGGCCCTTGCGACTGAAAACGAAAGAATTAATTATATTGTGACATAATCTTTATAAGACAATAGTGATCTCAAAGAATTACTCTTCCTTGTATGGAGTAAATTAAAAATATAATATGTTTTTTGACTTTACCTATCCGTGTGTGTCGCAAAAATTGGCTTAGTAGGTTAACCTTGGGTAAACCCAAAACAACCAATTTTTATAATTCTCAGGATAACGCAGTCCAAGCCAAATAAGTTTTATATTTCTATATTAAGCGCGAACCAAGTAGTATAATTAAATTACATTTAGAATTTTCTAGTGTAAAATTGATTGCGAAAAATTTAAATTCATGGCGTTGTGAAACTAAAGTATTATTAAGGCATCGGTTGAAAGATCTGTTGTCGGATTTAGTTCTAGCTGTCAGCGGTATCAAGCTATTATTCCAGACTTATAGTGTACAATATGGGCAGGCTAATGTCGATGCGTGAATGTGCCAACAGTACCTGAGGTTGTGCCGGCGCCGGCGAGTGTGCGTGCGAATAGTGGTGCGCGTGGTGGGCGTGCGGTGACTGAGAGAAGCGGGCCTGCACCTGAGCCTGCGCCTGAGCACCGGGACTCTGCTGCACATACACAGTCATATATGTCATATCAATACGCATTTAACACTAACGGTAACAGAGCAACGATAAAGATGAATATGAAATGAGTGGGTGCAGATACAATTACTGACAGAAGCTTATGAAAGAACAAGATTATGAACGGAAAGGACAATATTTAGTTTCGGTAGGGCTGCACTGTCGACTTATGAGCAGTGGCAATGTGGTGTTGCATTTCAATTGGTGAGCGAGAGGACCAAAAGCCCCAACTTTCTGGATAGGTTTTACTTAGGTGGCCTATCTGTACCCCTGATATTTGCAAAGGTCCAAGGGCGGCAGTAACACTTATTAAGACGGCAGTATAAATTCATATCTAGAAACCTCTCTATTTATATTTTTAGTATTTTCCATAATTGCTTGTACTAAAAGTACAAGCAATTTGTATTTGGCATTAACTATGTGTACCTGAGCCTGTTGGTGCTGATATGGTGCGGGACTGTGCGCGTACAGGGGGCTGCGTCCGCTGAAGGGTGCGGGCCGCGGTGCGGGCGAGCCGTAGCCTCCGGAGCCGCCGCCCCCGCCCCCGGCGCGCGGCGGTGATGGCGCTGAAAACGCCGCGGGACTCGACGGGAACTAATAACAAGCAATTGTGTTATAAACTTACAAGCCATATACAGTAACATATATTATATATATTTCATCTGTCTATGATAGTTTATTATTTTTATATTTAATAAAATATTATGTCTAATTTTATTTTTATTTTAAAATTAACGTTCAATCTGATAATGACAAAATTTCAATTACATACGTATATTTCATGGAATAAGTGTAAATAGTTATTGCCAATCAAGTCATGAGAATAAAAGCAATTTAGTGTGTTTATTTTATACTACGTCTAGATTACGTGTTGTAGAATTTAGTCGAATATATGTGAAATATTATGTCACTATGGTTTTTTAATGCTAATATATACTTGATTTTAATGACACTGGTAACACTAGGCGTTTTTTATTAAAAAATAATTTTGCATTTATTATATCTAGTTTTTTTTTAATATACATACTTTTATTTATTATTGTATGGTCGCTATGCATAATACTAACTCCTACATTGTTCGTAGTTGTAGTAAAAGACGAATGACAGCAATTTTATAAAAAAATATAGTTATATTAACACCAGTAATTTGCGTTACTATAATACATATAATGCTGTGATAATCCGTTTTCCTTCTGATCAGAGCAACTTTCGAGGGGGATCTGGCACTCATAACACAAGTTATATCTCAGTTTCGGAGCCACGAGATTTAAATAAAAGAAAACTTTACAATTTAAATGGAAACTCAACTTCTGTAAAACGTAGTAAACTATTTTTTTAAGAAATAAAGTTATTGTTAATATTTTATTATCATTATACCAAGCTAACCAGACGCATTAACATATAGCTTTGATTCGAGTTTTTTATAGGTATTTACCCATATATTAGGTACGGGGTTTATACAGTGGCAAGAACATTGACCTACACGTTATTCGATTGAATAACGTGCAGGTCAATGCTCAATGTTTGTAACTGAAGCTTTAGTTACTAACTGCTGTTTACATTTTTGCTTCTCTTGCTATCTATAATATTGTCTATGTACATATTTTCATCATCATCATCATCTTAACTCATATATGAACCAACATTGAGCTCAAGCCTCCTTCACAATACGAGGGAAATTGATCTATTATACCACGCTGGCAGACGTATTGGTATAAGGTTTTATTTCTGGCAGACGTATTGGTATAGACTTTAATTTCTCTTGTATAAATGTTATATAACATCTATCTATGCATATGCATATTATATACCTTGGACGTCTTTTATAACTCGCACTGATAAGATTGAGTGTGGGCAGTGAATTGTATTCTCACTTGATATAATATATGTTGTGTTGTAATACCTGCGGTTGTGGTGTGCCCGCGGGTCGCGCGGGGCTCGGCGAGTACCCCTGTGAGCGGGGCGACGCGTACACACCGCGCGGGGAGGCCGCGTAACCGCCGCCGCCTGGTGACGCGTAACCGCGACCCATACCCGCCAACGGATTTGACACATCCAGTGGTGATTCCATAGCTGTGAATTTATAATATTATATAAAACATAATATACCTCATCATTCGGCCTTTGTCCCCATTACATGTGGTCGACGCAATATATACCCTTCATACATCGTACATAATACAATAGTTTTATAACCGACCGCCACCTTGT
Organism: Lymantria monacha; assembly: GCA_905163515.2. Lineage (NCBI taxonomy): Eukaryota > Metazoa > Arthropoda > Insecta > Lepidoptera > Erebidae > Lymantria > Lymantria monacha. The sequence continues at coordinate 1,309,680 of LR991107.1, read as the reverse complement.
ATGACATCAACACTTTCGGGAATGTAATTGTTGACCAGACGGCATCAGATAGAGTTGCTCCATGTTAAAATTCGTAGTATTCTTTTACGACATCCACGAGCAAAGTAAGGATTGGTAGTATTCGTAGCCGCTACCTCACAGCACTGTTATATTATGTACATTACAGATATATATTTCTTAGAAATGTATTTTATAGTTGACGGACAAGCAAGTAGCCCACCTGATGGTAAGTGCTAAATGCTACTCATGAACCTCAACGGTATACAGGCGAATGACTGATTAATTCAAGGAGGAATTCAAATTTCCTCACGTTCAGATAGCTTTGTATTTCTGCGGAACTTTAAATTATTTTTTATGGGGTATACGATCCGCCTATTGCCTGCCCAAATCGTCTGAGTCGGTGTGCAACGCCATAATCTGTCGTACACAATCTCTCTATCGTTATGACCACTGGTACAAAGTCCTCGTCCTCGATGTCACGGTAGGAGGAAGTACACCAAGAGGTGGTAATACTCTACTAACCTTGATTAGACGGTTGTTGTTGGAAGTAGTTAGGTGTATCGTTTGTTAATTGTTGATTGTGATGTTGTTGGTGTGGGTATAACAGGTTCCCCTGTGCTAGCGGTGACGGTAGCTGCGATGGGAAGTCACCGCCGGCGCCGTGTGACAGGTAGCCGTCGTGACTGTGCTGGTGCGCGTGTATCGGCTGCAGTGACGACAGGTTACCTTGTTGCACCAACGAGTTCGGTGTCTGCACAATACATAAAATAACATCAGTCGAATGGAAGATTTATATTTTGTGAGTGCATTGATGGCATGGTGGTATCATAGCTTGTGGGATTTGGTTCAATCATAATCTTCTGTATTACATTAGTTTTACAATATATACGATATAATTATCGCGGTACGAAGTGCATCGAGTTCAATTCCGCCGCAAAACTTGTCTTTATACAATTCACAAATTGTTATAATTTCAAAGCAGTACGATATTTTGTGCACCGTCCAAATTGTTCTGCTCAATCTGAGTATAATTTGTATTCGTTATTTATATTTTTGTAAAGTCCCAACCGCAATAAAAGGATTAATTCCTTAGCGCAGAATTTAGTCATAAAAAAATACAATATCTTGGGCGTTACCTCAGTAGACACGCCTCTCATTTAGTTCTATTACTGCTTTAAGATCTGCGAGCGATAGAAATCTTCAGACAGTGTTTTAACAACAAATAATGTGTAAAGTACCTGTGGCTGATGGTGTTGGTGCTGCATCAAAAACTGCTGCTCCTCAGGACGTATCTTCTTGGGCCGGCCGCGTTTCTTCTTGGCCGGCAGCTCGCCACCGATGGGGTCGAGCTGTGGGGGTGCTCGCGGCGCTCGGGGGGCGCGCGGCGTCACCGGCGCCGTCTCGCCGTTCTCGAGCTTCACCTTCTTGGGCCTGCCGCGCTTCTTCTTCATGGGGACTTCGGTGCCGTCCTCCAGTATGATGGTGTCGCCCGGCTCCGGCTCCATGGTCAGTCTGCAAGGAGCTTCGCTCACTGCGTCTGCCATTTTGCTTACCAGCTCGGCTGGTCGTGTATCGCGGGTGGAAGGCGCGCTAAGCGCTCGCTACCCAATTGGCATTATAGTACTTATAACCCTTCCACCCTTATCAACATATAAATATCCGACTGTACTTGACTTTAGGTCAAAATTTTATCTTTATTGGGTCTGATAATATCCTATCTTATCTATCCAATTTATCAATTAGGAAACATCTATATCATGACCAGGAGTTCATTGAAATCGGTTGAGCTGTTTCAGTGATTATCGTAAAATAATATAGTGACACGCAATTTTTATACATTAAGATGAATATTTGTCACCAAAATATAATCCCCAGCGACTGTTCTGTATATAGATACAAGTGACGTACGCATACATAGGTTTATATAACATTATGTTCACTACAAAAGACATACTTTATTAACAAAAATACAATTTAAGTATGTGGAATAGATAATAGATATACAATAGGAGCACATTAGCCTAGAAAGCGGTCCATCGCCTATGTCTTATAATGTTTAGAACATTTGCTATGTGATAACAAGTTTTACACAAACGTTTTAAATTACATATCATAATATATAGTACAAAAGGTGTCTTCGGAGATACGCGGGTATTGACCACAGGCCGTGTCAGAGACAAACCTGTACAATGAATGTTCTAGAATGTAATACTTATAGATATATATATTGCTATATTAATACACCTATGAATGCGCTAGTCAGACCAATAACTTTGTATAAAATTCAAAATACTTAGGGACATGTATGTAAAATTGTTTAGTTCTCACTAATTAAATTAAAGTATTATTTCGTAATATAATTATTGTAGCGTATAATTATAGCTATGAATATATAGGCAGCGAGTATAATATTACCTTCGGGTTTGGCTGAAACAATCGGAGAATTTGAAAATAAATGGGCAAGAAGAACAGTTAATAATAACAAAAAAAAAAAACTAAAAATTCTCTTCTAAACAAGACATGCTAACATTGATTTTATTGTAAAATACGGTTGAATTATCTTTGAAAAAAAATTATATGTTTTTCAAAAGTATATATATGTACAGGGTGTCCCAAAATTCAACGATAAGCCGGCACCAGCAGGTGGACCTACATATGACTACTCGAGAACAAAAAAGAAAAAAATTCTACCTTGATTTTTTTTTTCATTACGACAAAAAAACCGATTTCTTTAAAAATCGACATCTTTTATTATATTATTAAGTGCCATTGCTACAATTTTACAAGTAATTCTGTGTTTTTTTTTGTATTGGTAAGGTAAGTAGCACTACTATCGATCACAACCATTAAAAATTCCAGAATATCTATAGTTTTTACACAAAAATCAACCAAAACTATGTTTTTTTCATAAATTATGTAAGATTTTGACTTTCAGCTCACTTTCACTCATCACAGTGAAAAAAAAAAGTATGGACACTACTGTGGCAAATAGTATTAAAAATTGGCGCAACTAACTACAATTCTAAAATGGTATAACATTCTAGGCAAACTAGCCACAAAAATATACTTAGGTGTACTATTTCAAAATAACAACCATACTTCGAAAATTGTTAGTGTTGATAGTAATCACTTTTACTATGTAGCCCAAATGTTTTTGTTGCAAGTTCTCAGAATTTGAATGAGACATGTGCGTAGTCCATAAGATAACATAAGTTAGACAGAGATAGAGAGATTATACGTTAGAGGGAGATAGATAGATGCTAATTGTTTAGTAACATTAATGCAGGTAGAGAAGTAATTAATGTCCTCAGCAGCACAGCAAGTCAGTACGCTCTACTTCTTTGTTTACTGCACACCGTTCTGTTTTAATTAAAGTGGCTCTGATACTAACGACTTTGGATTGAATTAAGTGACCTGGAAATTGACCTGACTTGGCATTATTTTAGACTGTGATTTTGTGTTTTTTTAAAGAAGTTTTGCCTTATTTTCAAGTGTTTAGCATTCATTATGCCGCTACCATATACAGCGTTAGAATACGCTAATATGCACCTAATTTATGGAGAATGCCGATGCAATGCCAACGCTGCTAGCAGATTATATCGAGCAAGGTACCCTACTCTTCAAAGGTATCCGGATTATCGCGTATTTATTAACGTGCATCAAGCATTTTCGGAGGGTCGTATACCATCTGACAGGAGAAACGCTGGAAGACCTAGATCGGAACACGATGAAGAAGTTCTCAAAGAAATAGAAAGCGATACAACTACCTCTGTACGTGGCATACAAGTAGCAACGGGAATTCCAAAAAGTACTGCACATAGAATTTTAAAACGTCACCAGTTTCATCCATATCATTACAGGCGCGTGCAGGCGTTATTACCGCGGGACTATCCACTGCGGGTCGCATTTTGCCGTGTAATGCTGCAAAAACACAGGGAAGATCCCCAATTCTTAGACAAAGTTTTATGGTCGGATGAAACAACCTGCAAGAAAGATGGCTATTTAAATCTTCACAATCTTCATAGCTGGAACAATGAAAATCCGCACCTGGTGAGAGAAGACAAATCCCAATATCAATTTAAGGTTAACCTATGGACGGGCATAATAAATGGAAAAGTGATAGGGCCCTTTGAGTTACAAGGAAACATAGATGGCAATAGCTATTTGAACTTCTTACAAAATGAGTTACCAGGATTATTAGAAGACGTGCCCTTAAGTGATTTGCAAAACATGTGGTTTCAAAACGATGGTTGCCCAGCTCACTATGCCCGCCCTGTGCGAGAGTACTTAGACCAAGAGTACCCAGGGCATTGGATCGGGCGACTTGGTCCTATCTTATGGCCACCCCGTTCACCCGATCTAAATCCCCTGGATTTTTTCTATTGGGGTTGTCTAAAGGACAGAGTCTACTCAAAACCCATTGCAACCTTGGACGAGCTTCGCCAAAAAATAATTCAGGCTGTGGATCACATGAACAGAATCAGATATGCAAGAAAAATAAAACGTTCATTTTTAAGGCGATGTCGTGCCTGCATTACTGCCAATGGCAAACAATTCGAACATTTATTGTAATTTTAATAATATAGTAAATTCTAATCTCTCTATATCTATCTCTTTCTAACTTATGTTATCTTATGGACTACGCACATGTCTCATTCAAATTCTGAGAACTTGCAACAAAAACATTTTGGCTACATAGTAGAAGTGATTACTATCAACACTAACAATTTTCGAAGTATGGTTGTTATTTTGAAATAGTACACCTAAGTATATTTTTGTGGCTAGTTTGCCTAGAATGTTATACCATTTTAGAATTGTAGTTAGTTGCGCCAATTTTTAATACTATTTGCCACAGTAGTGTCCATACTTTTTTTTTTCACTGTGATGAGTGAAAGTGAACTGAAAGTCAAAATCTTACATAATTTATGAAAAAAACATAGTTTTGGTTGATTTTTGTGTAAAAACTATAGATATTCTGGAATTTTTAATGGTTGTGATCGATAGTAGTACTACTTACCTTGCCAATACAAAAAAAATCACAGAATTACTTGTAAAATTGTAGCAATGGCACTTAATAATATAATAAAAGATGACGATTTTTAAAGAAATCGGTTTTTTTGTCGTAATGAAAAAAAAAATCAAGGTAGAATTTTTTTCTTTTTTGTTCTCGAGTAGTCATATGTAGGTCCATCTGCTGGTGCCGGCTTATCGTTGAATTTTGGGACACCCTGTATATATTTAGGGTGAATAATTTCATTTTAAATATATGGGTGGTCTCCGAGGTCCGGTGATCACAATTTGGTGACAAATCTATTGTTATAACGTGCAACGCGAGCAAAATCCTTTACGGGTAATCTTACGCCCCCCGGCGTACGAGAAAGGATCGTAGCTCACTTATACAACACTGCTCCCACTCGGCAATATACTGTTCATTGAAATGTGAACTTTTGAGCGTCGTATGTAGACACATTTTTACATTGACAAATCAAATTAGCAGACCGCTCTCTACTAATTTCTGTTGTCAATGTAAAGTGTGTCTACGGACGAAGTTCAAAAGTTCACATTTCAATGAACAGTATTTTGGCAGGGTGGGAGCGGTGTTGTGTAAGTGAGCTATGACCATAAGAATACTATTAAAACACCGCGGTGTTCCCTCTGGCTATGATTGTCATCATAGCTTTCCTATACATTCAACAGTTTTTGATACAACTAAGCATAATAATTACTATAGTTCGTATATAGGTATTGATAATGTTTTCGCATGCAAATCGACATGTAACAAATAAATGCACTTATTAGCTGACTATCAATTCTATTAGTCTTATTAGCATACGTGAGGGACTTATATATGATAGTGAGTCTAATGTTATAGCTTACAATTATTCATATGGCCTCGCTAGTAAACGTATATACACATATATTACCAATAATATCATTTGTCTGCTAACTATGAAGTCAAATTATTATGGATATATCAATATTGTATCATTCATTCTAAGTTATCATTCTCCTACTCTTATCCCAATTGCTTGGGGTCGATACAATATGTACTCTTCTGTCATAGTACATATTGTAAAAGTTATCGGCAATAGTTTTGTTAACGGCCGCCTGCCAGACGTCAACCCTCCTTTGGAATGTAATTGTTGACCAAACGGCATCAGATAGAGTTAGCCCAGGTCGTTATAAGGCTCTTAGCCGTCTTTTACGACATCCACGAGCAAAGTAAGGGTTGGTAGTATTCGTAACCGCTACCACACAGCAATCACCATTCATTCTAAGTATTAGATCACTAACAAGTACTAAAGACACAAATATATCTAGTAAAAGAAGTCTCCCCACTACACCCCATATGTTAAGCAAAAATTGTGTTCTAAGTACGTCCATTAGATAGTTCCGTTATTGATAATGCAGTTCACGTATCAAGCGCGGCTCGTCTACAATTTTGTTACATTTTGCCGATGTCACTACGCTCCGTTATAGTGCGCATAGTAGCCCATATCGTGACTCTTTCACTGTCTGACACTTGTGACTTCTTCCTATCACAGCCATAGTATGAAACATTATTAGTTTGCAAACACCATAAGTGCATATAACGTAAATAGAAAGAATATTAGCGTTCATACGTATATTTATTTATTCAGTCACAATATTGGTCTATAATATAATAAACCACGCCTACCGTAAGGGGCGGGGCGTACGTTACACACGTACACTATTTAGTATTCGATAGTATATTTAATATTATGACTAATGTCCGAGCAAAAAGATAATAATATTAAAGGATTATTTCATATATAATGAAATTTAAGGGCATTAGAGTAATCACTAATACTAAATATAGATATGATAGTATTTTTTTTTTAGAATAAACCATTGGGACTACAACCTTTCTTGGAAATTATCCTCAAGTTTAAAAGCGACGCATGATATTTATTTAAAATATGATATGCGTGTGAATATATGAAAACATGCTGTATAAAGCTGTAAGTATATTACGATTCAAGTGACAGTACAACTGCTCATATCTCTTATCATACCATAGCGAACATAATTACACTGACTTTGTTAATAGAACTAAATAAATTATATAAATTGTTAGTGTATCATGTTAAATATTAAGCAGGTGCTGAACTACCATCCCATCTAATTGATACGTGCCTGTATTCTATATATTTACTTATAAATACATCGATAATGTATTAAAACGTCTACACAGTGGCAAGCAATGGACGCTAGCAAATTAGATTGATTATTTTTAAGATTGCGCACGCAATGTGAATATGTCGAGACTAATTTTGATGGGTTTCGTGAAATAGGGTTAAGAATTGTACACTAACTGGGTGCAATAACGGGCAATGTCTTCACAATGTCAATAAAGGTTAACGTCAGTTAAACTCATGAAAAACTTAATCAACGACTAGTGGAATTAATTAGCGAGCGTCCATCAGATTGTGTATTCGTGTTCTACCTTCCGGCGGTGTGCGTACCTTCGTATCTCCATCTCCTCCTGTGGGCGGCGGCTCGTGTTGTCGGGGAAGACCAGCTCAGCCTCGTCGACGTGTGGCACGAGGCCGTTGAGGAAGTCTCGGAATTTTTTGAGCGCCGCGTAGAACGGCACCTTGTCGGCGGCGCGTGGCAGCTGGGCACATCTCGCCGACGACGATGGCATCACCCACATATACTGTTGAAGGCAAGCGACACAAATATATTTATCTGTCATCACTGCATTCGTTATCATTATGCATTTTATAACATTTATAGTGAAAAGCCTTATTCTGACTGTTCTGTGATCATTTTTATATTTTTGGAAAGATTCTTCTAATTTTACAAGACTAGTAGCCTCAACGGATATGGTAGTATTGTTATTAGGACACGAGGCTTATTAACAACAAACAAGTTAAGCAGCAAAGGACTTAAGAATATATCGAAACAAAATAAATCATATATATAATATATATATATATATATATATATAGATGCCAGTTTAAGTAATATAATCATGCACCCTGCAATGAGGAATATGAAGTGGAAGAAATGGTTTTCGAGACCCTTTCAAATAACGGAAAGGATTAAATAGGCAGGTTGTTGGATTTCACGTCACCCTGCTATCACAACGGAAGACTTGGGCGGAGTATAATCACATATCGTATTATATAACATCATATTATGTCAAAAAATAATAGGTATTCGTATAAATGGCAATCATCACAAGAGGTCGCTACTAGGACCAATAAGTTCTTCACTGAACTGAATGGCTGTTTGTTTTCTTTTTTCTTCAACATCCTGCACTAAGGAAATAATCCTTGTATTACGTCGCGACTTTGCGGACATAATTAATAAACACAAAATATACACAGACTTAGAACAACAATATTATTGAGTATCGAGCCCACGGCACTGACACGTCTACCGTGTCTTATCATAACCACTACGACAATATGCAGTCAATAGCCATGTTTGTATGTTGAACACATAATTTTTTGACTGGCTATGATCCGGTGACACTCTGCTGGTATCGTCTAAGGCAATGGCGACGTGCACTCACATTACCTGCCGTACTATCTCTCCATCATCAAAGATATCGTCACATGGTCCAATGTTGACGCCCTAGCAACATCGTTTGCTGTCGGTCTCGCGCGGTCAGTCTCACTTAGACTCTAATCTCGGTCTAAACGAGTTAAACAACGAATTCACTTTTGCTGGTATATAATTACTACTATAATTCACTTTTGTTGGTATATAATTACTACTATAATTCACTTTTGTTGGTATATAATTACTACTATAATTCACTTTTGCTGGTATATAATTACTACTATAATTCACTTTTGTTGGTATATAATTACTACTATAATTCACTTTTGTTGGTATATAATTACTACTATAATTCACTTTTGTTGGTATATAATTACTACTATAATTCACTTTTGTTGGTATATAATTACTACTATAATTCACTTTTGTTGGTATATAATTACTACTATAATTCACTTTTGTTGGTATATAATTACTACTATAATTCACTTTTGTTGGTATATAATTACTACTATAATTCACTTTTGTTGGTATATAATTACTACTATAATTCACTTTTGTTGGTATATAATTACTACTATAATTCACTTTTGTTGGTATATAATTACTACTATAATATAACATTACTATGTGTTGATGTAACTCACAGTGTTAGTGCCGGCGATCGTGTCCGGTTGTTTGCCGAAACAGAAGTCCTTCTTGCCGGAGAACACTTCGTATATCAACTTTCCATTGAACACGGCCACCTTCGGACGGAAGGTTTGTAGCTTCTCAAGTAGTATTGCAGATCCCTCTTTGATCTCCCTCCGCGTGAGGTCCGCTGAGCCTTTAGTGGGTCGCGCCACCATGTTCGTGAAACCGATGCCGAAGTTTAATAACTGAAAAAATATTTATATTTCAATGAATTTATGTACATATTTCTATATATTTAATTACTAGCAAGTACAGTGATTGAGAAAATATAATACCACAGAGAATTCTCGAGTTCAAACCTAGAACAGGCACTTATAACTTGTGAAGCTACATACATATTTTAGTTTATTTAGTCCCACGATTTTTATCACCGAAGGCGTAAATGGATTACTCACATATTTGAGTATATATTTTTTGGTCCCACGTAATGATGGGGCACACCTACAAACGTTAATCGGGTGCAGTTCCTAGCATACACTACCATTGACAATTTCTTGAGTAAATCTGCCAAAATCTCTAATACTTTTTTAATGTTGTGTGAAGGCTAAACATTAGTTTTCATTTAGGTACTTTAGAAAAATTGTGAGGGGAAAACGCATGCGTGTAATATAACATTCTCAGAGATGAAATGCCGTGCCATGGAGTGCACGTTAATTCCACGATGTTAAATGCTACAGGTCTATATTTTACACGGCACATACAGTTGTCTGAAAGACTGTATAATGTTTGTGTAAAATATCTATTAATAACGTATAAATTAGCGCATGTATTGAGGAATTTTGATTGATAAAATTTGCGAACAATAGTATGTTCAATTAGCAGATAGCATCAATAAAAGATTGCCTAGCACCCGAAATAAAATGCTCCGTCAATATGTTAGATCAACGCGAGTATAATTCAACAAGTATCAAATTAACAACCTAGTTCAGTACCATCAGTGTGACGAAGTAAGAATACAATTCACCATCTTACCCGTGAGTGATAGTAAGAGACGACTAAGGGATATAAAACGCATATAACATCTATGCAAGAAATGGAAAACTCAAAACGAAACCCAATACCAACACATCTGACCAGCGTGGTATAGTAGGTCAATTTCTCTTCCATTATGGAGAAGGCTCGAGCCCTACAGTGGGATGTATATGAGCTGAGACGATGATACTTCAGTACTATCCGTGTGGTAACGAAATATGAATACAATTGACCATCCCTTATCATCACCCATGGGTAAAGGACGACTAAGGGATATATCCCCCCCTTACATATATATTATATGCATATTATAAAATGCAAGAGCCAACACGTCTGACCAGCGTGGTATAATCAATTTACTACCTAATATGTAGGAGGGTTCAGCTCAACAGTGGGACACATATGGGCTGATACAATCATCATGATACTTCAGTAAAAATAAATAAATACGTAATGTAAAATATGAGATTATATTTAGCGGTGATACTTTCGTTATTGAATTAAAAATTAGCAGAAAGAAGTACTAGATGGCGTCTTACTTTTATTATGTAACTACTCTTAAAAGTAATATTCTGAAAATCAGCACCTCAGAGAATATATTCCTCCCTTAAAAGTTAATAGGAGAAAATAGCAATTTACAATTACATTGATATTTTCACCCAACAATACAGATAATAAAAACTATATCGAACGTGATCTTCGCACATGATTTCTACTCGGATGAAGCCGTGAGCATAAGCTAGTGTAATATAAATATATAAATTAATGTACAAAGTAAATGTTCCTTTCATATATTTCTAAATAATAATCCAAGTTGATCTCAATATTTATCTATTAAGATTATATTGCGAAGTGGTCGCGTATCAAAAATGTATAGTTACATTGTCAAAATTCGTCGTATTGGAGTGAACGACGCGCGACGTTGAACGGTACCCGCGATTGTTAGTTCGCTGTAATGTCACTAAATGTAGTTTTGTTGCCGAACTATTATCAACACTATTGTGTTATAAATTTAGCTAAATATAAGTTGAATGACTTATCAATAAAATCGAAAACACGGTGAGAGGGAAAATCGAATAAAACTCGAAACTGTATTTAGGTGTTTCTTTTACGTTTTAAAATTGACAATACAAAAATGGTCTTTGAATTAAATCAAATAAAAAATATGCTCCTTGTTGCGCGCAGGTTTCAGTTTTTTGAAGTTTGACACATTTCCTAACGTTTCTCCTACAGCGTTCAATTTAATGTCGCATTAAACAAAATATTTATTTAGTTAGATGCTACGTTTACAGGTGGTTTATTAGTGAATGATATCTTCAACTCTAAAATAACTTGTTGGTATCACGCCTTCATGAAATTTTAACTTCTGTTGCCTTAAGCGCACATCAGTTATATGCATATTTTTAATTTTATAACTTTTATCCCAAAGAAGAAAGCAAAAATACTGTATATTTGCTTACTTTCCACGTAATTATTAGTGATGGGTACATGGCGTATTCTGTTCGTCTTATAAATAATAATTACTTATTAATATAGTATATTAAAGGAATAAGGGAATGTGATGATGATTTTTTTTTTGGCGGCGGGCTACGGTATGTCACGTCCCGCTAATTTCAGACAGAGAAGCAGCGCACAACCCTGTAGACCTGCCCTATATACGTCTCGATGCCGTGCGAGTGGGTCACTGGAACGCGGTCTTTTTCTTCAGTGGCCCACCCAGTGGTCTAACCTCACGGGTATCCTCTCATTTTAATGCCCCATCATCTTGACCCAAGAGGATAATGATGACATTTGATTGTATATACCTTTCATACCTACAGCGTGTATTTTACTTTTTTATTTGTATTTTCTTGTATTTCTAAATCTTAATTAAATTATGTCCACGTAGAGCCAGCTACCTCTTGCGTTGTAGTATATAATACCAACCTTATAATCCTCATCGGCGCTCATCTGTTCCCGCGTCAATCCCGACAGATATAAACACTTCCAAAAGTGGTTGCCGGGGCCGGCGTAGTGGTGTCCCTTGTACGCGGCGAACAGTCCAGGGTTTATTCCAATCTGAACAACAGAACGAATTAGCATTAATATATACCTAAAAGTTTTATATCTCTGGCCATATGATTCACTTTTCCATCCTTCCGTTCATTAGCCTATCGACGTGCACTGTTAGACATAGATGCCCTAAGCGGGATAATATTATAATCAGCACGCTTGGGAAACAGTTTGGTGGTCGCATTAAATCCCCATTCTCTTAGTGAACCCACGTTTTTGTTTTTATTTTTGGCTACGATTCAGTCACAACACATCCAAATTACCCGGGACAGCAGAAAGGATGGCGTACAGTCCCTTACCTTGCCGCACCTCTCTGACGCTATTTGGGCGGGCCAATTTTAGTCCAATTCTTGCCTTGGGTGATTACCCAGCAATTTCTTGCAACTCCTACGAGCAAACCGTGGTTATATAATACATGTGGTTGGCAATGGTGATGATTACCATCGTAGGAAGCATTGAAAGTCTGACTTAGCGGCTGGTTATAAAATTTCAAGCATAGCTCGTCATTATTTTCCTGCTCTTATTCTATTTACTCGGAGTTGACGCAATATGCACTCGTACATATGGCAAAAGTTATAGTTTTATGACTGGCCCGCCTGTGTGACGTCAATCCTCCTTGGGAATGTTATTGTTGACCAACAGGCATCAGACGGAGTTGACCTAGGTCTACAAATCCCTTAGTCGTCTTGCACGTCATTCATGAGCGAAGTAAGGGTTGGGAGTATTCTTAGTAAATTATTATTAAAATATATGCAATCATTAAGCATATACAATTGGATTTGTGTTCATTCACTTGTCTGTAGATAAACAAACGTAAGTTGTTCTATCACCAAATTAAAACGTTTTGCGTCATTTGCAATACGTATTAGTTATTTTGCCAACGTCGGGTATTCGCATCTGATTACGACGTTCGCAGAAAAATGTTTTGTATTTAACTATTTAGCATTAAAAGCACAGATCATATCATCAGGAGAATGAAATAAATGCATATTTTTTAGTACCTATCTACATTCGTGTAACATGTATTGTGTTAGGGCGGTACAGTTACGTGAGGACGACTCGAGAGGAAACCACCGGGCGGGCCACCGAAGACAAAGAAGGGGTACTGGTGGCCCGCTCGCACGACTAAGAGAGGTGTTTGCAGGGCGGATCTATGGGGTTGCGCGCCGCCTTTTCCGTCGCCCCGGGCGGATTTGGCGGTGCGCGACAACCTCTATAGTCCACCGCAAAAAAAAAAAAAAAATAAAGGGCCGGACAGTTACGTGGTTAGGTTTACTTTTAAAATATAATAATTTCAATATGTGACATTGTCTATAACATTTAATACAATACTTAAAACAGTTTAAGATCATAAAATAGTTTACTTGCCTGCATGCAATACGGAAACTAATTAAGTTTCAAAGCATATGAGTTATAACAATTAATTGTCGGTGTTATTTCTTAATTGTGTGAATTCCGCACTAAGAACCCACTGTGTTTTAAAAATATATGGGATTTTTTTTAACATATCATTACAGAATTACATGGGATTTTTTACATATTACTTACTATTTTATAATACAAAGTATCATAAACCCGTCCGTGTTCACTGAATATTAAATTTTAACCAGATATTAGACATACTACAGTGATTTTGGGTACCGAAGTCACAAAGGAATAATACAAGTAATGGATTCAACATAAATTCAAGGCAAACTGCAATAATCCGTCTAGCTGCTAACTAATGTACTACTATGAGAACAACTTTTAATAAAATAGGACATATATTCCTGTAAACTCCAAGATTTAAATGTAATACAAGACGGATTTACAATAAAATCCCTAAGTAGCCATGTGGTAGCGGCTACGAATACTATCAACCCTTACTTTGCTCGTGGGTGTCATAAGATACAACTAAAAACTTTTACCTACCTGGGCCAATTCCACTTGATGCCGTCAACAATTACATTCCTAAAGAGGGTTGATGTCAAGCAGTTGGCCATAATACTTTACCAATAACTTTTGCAATATGTGCGAGTATATATTGCATCGACCACATGGAATTGGTGATAAGAGCAGTAGAATGATGAATGTGGTATTATAAAGTTAGCTCACAGACTGCTGTCTCAATTTAGGACGGCACGCATTGAAGGTTGGTGAATCAATCTGGCGTTCGTAGTCAACTAAGTGCCGTCAGATTTCCGAATCGTATTGTATCTTAACACCAGGATCTCAGCGAACTCGCTGCCTGTCGTTAGGTGAGATTTCGCCTTGTGGCTCCTTCGCTCACGGAACGAAGCGCAATAGCCAATTGCTTAATCTCAAACGTCGTATTTCTGCTAGAGTATGGTATTAAGTCTCCACATCCTGACAGACAGAAAATTGTTATCAGTGTCGCCTGTATCAGCACCGAGTCCCAAATGTTTCAAATCACTGTGAATGTATATTATATGTGTTGACATAACAGAAGGTCGATCATACTCACAATGATGATGTCGAGGTTCTCCGCCAGGTGGTCGGGTAGAGTCCGCCGCGACACCTCCTCCTCGCTCATGCCGTTGAACCGGTCGTGTTTCTTGCGCTCCTTGACCGGTCTCACCACCGCCACGCCGTCCAACATACCGTCAGCCTTTATCTCCATACTGTACAAAGATATAATAATACTTGACACACAGTTCATAGACATTGTACATAAGTACATTAAAACATTATCCCACGTGGTAACGCAGTATGTATACAATACATTATTTATTATCTTAACCGTGGGTGTTGTTATATAATATCTATGCAAAGAATGAAAACTCTCAAATAAAACACCATACCAAGCTTGATGCAGTAGGTCAAGTTCCCTTCCATTGTAGAGGAGATTTGTGTCCAGCAGTGGGACGTATATGAACTTTTTTTTTTGGTGGCAGCCTATGGTGTGGTTACACCTCGCTAATACGTCCGGGGCGACTGAAGAAGCGGCGTGGGATCCCATAGACCCGCCCAACAACGTACCTATCGACGCCGAGGACGTATATGAGAGCTGGCACAACGATGATTTAAAGATATGGAAGTTTTATAAGTCTGTTAAATGTATCTATACTGCAATAGACAATCACACCCTGGGAATAAAATTTCACTATTTAGGCAGTAGTGTCGCGACTATTTCCTAAATCGCGGCCATAATGAAGTACTATTGATGGAAATATGAAAGAAAACTCGAAACAAATTATATATGAATCTATCTGTAGATGCAGATTGATGAGATTTGAAAGAAGACACCTCTTATCCCAATTGATTGTAGTCGACGCATTACGTACTTTTCTTCCATACATACCATCACGCCATATCCCTTGCAGGGTAGGCAGAGAGAACAGAGTGCCAGAGAACTCTATCCTTGCATACTTCACTCGCTTCCTCAACATTTATAATTCTCTTCATACACGCTCGCCGGTTTCGGAGACTTGACTCCACCTTCCTTCAGTACATGACCGATCTGGTCTAGGTAGGTTAGTCTCAGTCTCCCCCGGTACCTACATCCATCCACTTTCGCATTTTTTTTTTTTACTTTTCTTATATGTTACATATTGCAAAAGTTTTATGTTGTAAGTTTATATAAGGCTTTTAATCATCTTCTACGATATAAACGTACAATTTAATGGTTGACAGTATTCGTAGCTGTCACGACATATCACTAATGTTAGTTATCAGCAGTGTCCACAGCTTTTGCCGATCTTGCAACTGTTAGACTTTGCGCACGCTAGGTAAACTTTTAAGGCTAATTGGCATCACTTATCATTGCTTTGGGGTAGCGGCTACGAATACTACCAACCCTTAGTTTGCTCGTACATGACTATGAGCTTTATATTGATCTGAACCAACTCCATCTGATACTGTTTGGTCAACAATTACATTCCCAAACAAGGTTAACGTCAGTGAGACGGCCGGTCACAAAACTATTACCAATAACTTTTGCAATATATATTATTACCTCGACCACATGTAATTGGGATAAGTACAGGAGGATGATGAATGATGAGGCATAATTTATATCGATAAATATAATAATTAACATCACTTATGAAGCCATAATATTTGTAAAAAAATTACTGCACATATAGCGTAGTGATTAATATTGTATATCTTGGATGTGGATTTAGCCGAGATGGAAGGTACACCACTGATATAGAGCGAAGAGTGAATGCGGAAAATAGAGTGAACGGAGCGTTGGGGCAACTTCTCGGCAGCCACCACCTCAGCCAGAAGGCACGTGTAGCAATACATAACGCAGTGCTTGTCCCAACATTACTGTATGGAAGCGAGAGTTGGGTATGCTGAAAAGAGCATGAAAGTAAAATTAATGCGGTCGAAATGCGATCTCTGCGGAAAATCTGTGGAATTAGGATGACCGACCGCATTCGCAACGACGACGTAAGAGATCGAGTAGGTACGAAAGAGAGTATTGGTGTAAAGATGCGAAAGGGAATGCTCCGATGGTTCGGACATGTGGCAAGAATGCCGAATGAACGTCTGGTTAAGAAGATATACAATGCGAAAGTGGAAGGATGTAGGTACCGGGGGAGACAGAGACTCACCTACCTAGACCAGATTGGTCACGTACTGAAGGAAGGTGGAGTCGAGTCTCCGAAACCGGCGAGCGTGTATGAAGAGAATTATGAATGTTGAGGAAGCGAGTGAAGTATGCAAGGATAGAATTCTCCGGCACTTTGTTCTCTCTGCCTACCCTGCAAGGGATATGGCGTGATGATATGTATGCATGTATGTATTAATATTGTTGATTGTTGTGTACTCGATTCCTAATCAGGATTCACAAAATATTATTCTGAGTCTGTGTGTATTTTGTCTGCTTTAATTATATGTTTGTGAAGTCCTTCGCAATACAAGGATTGTCTGGAAGGAAGGATTGCAGTGTCTTTAAATACTTTGCTTTGGTTGCTGCTAAGATTACCCATCACAAAATTACACACTTAGTAACGTTTGATTTTAGTTATGAATTAGTTAAGTATTGCAACAATGAAATGTCTTAATATATATAAAAGTGATTACGGTAGTACTAAATAAATAAGAGTTAATAATATATGTCAATGCTATTCACAGCCAAGGTTTAGCAAAAGTTATATATTTAATTAATTAATTAATTGTTAACAATTGGTTGGTAGGTATATAAGTTTAACGTGTAATGTGACGTTAACAATCTATATATCGGTCGTGTCGTGAACATTTACATACAATTAGAGACGTTTTCATTGCGGCATTTGATCTTCTACGGAAAACGTTCGCCTTGCTGTCAAACCCTTGAGATAACCTACGCTTTATCAATAAGTTTTACATAACGAATGTGGTAACAGTTGACACAAGTATCATCATCTCAGCCGACATATGTCCCAGTGTTAGACTCGGGCCTCCTCCATACTGGAAGGGAAATTTATTTACTATACCGCGCTGGTCAGTCGTGTTGGCATAGGATTTTATTTCGAGTTTTCCTTCTCTTGCACACATGCCATATGCATATTATATCTCTTAATCGTGTTTTACGATACCCATGGCCAAGATACGGTTTGGGGTTGCATTGTATTCTCACTCCGTCACCACACGTAAAATTGTTGCTTTTAATTATGTGATTATAATGTCCAAGAAACATGAAAGTATCACTTAATACCGAATATTGTCTTAATAAATAATATATCATCCCTTCTATCTTTTTGGGGATAGGTTAAGGTATGTCGTGGTGTATCCCCATAGCTTGCCGTATCGAACCTCTCTAACGTCATTCGGATGGACCACCGGTACCGAATAAAGTGTGACGCCCGCTTGTGTATTATCTTCATTTTGATCACAAAATTATTTCTTCCTTTTTTGAAGTGATACTTCTTTATCGGCGTTGGAAAAAAAATTACCGTCATATTTTTCGGTTACGCGTCACATTTTTCCGTTACGCAACATCTTTTTTTGAAGGGAAACTTTTTGCGCGCATGAGGGTACAATTTTTACGCGACGAGAGAGAGAGAGAGAGAGAGTACACGCTATTAGTTGATGTATGTAAAATAGATTTAAAAAAATAGTTTGCTAAAGTTTCACTTCTGATATGTTGTGTACTTTGTACACACGCATAATTTTTTTATTTTGGCCAAAGCAGATACGGCTTTGTTGCAAACATTCCAACTGCCCGAACTGCTCTGTCTCGATTTTCATAACACGCACGGAGATTGAACGGGATACTTGCCAGTCTCGACGAAATAAAACTTCTTTAAGCGCGACGCGAAGTGGTAAACTGAGTGTTTTCGAATAAAAGCGCGGTTATAGCGGAATTGACGTTTAATAAAAAAAAATACCAGGAGCCAAGCGTGTACAAGCAAGACACTCGGGCGATTTGCCAAAGTATATACCTATTTACTTTTATCACTTTGAATGGATGGTTAGGCGGACGTAGAGACAAACGGTGCAACGGAGGGATGGTACAGCGAGTGGATGATGGTAATACTGTAAAGAGGTGGATAGGACAGAACGGATGTACCGTAGAATGGATAAATGATAGAACTAAATTTTTATATTTTTTTTTTGTATATTGCGGAGTCTTAGTTATAAGTTAATCTTCATCTGTCACAACATCAAAAAAATTTGCCTTCAATCACATGTAACGGCTATACGCTCTTAATGTATATTTATTTCTGTGATGGCTTCCTGCGGTTCGAGCATTTAGTTAGCATCAAATATAATAATTGTATAATGTTCTATTCAATTTCACAGAAATTATTAGACAAATGATTGTAAAGTCATTGTCGGTCAGTCACGTAGTATTTTACTTAGCGCGTTGGCTGCGCAACTAATGCCTTACACCGATAGTTTTGGTAAAAACGTGAAAACAAACATAAAACATTCAGTAATCTACTATCACATTTTAGACCTATTTATAAAGAGGGAGGTATAATTGCAGTACCAAAAGGCCAGTTCGGCTTCCGTGTTTTTATTCCAAACTTTCTAAATAAGTTGTTGGCGCGAACAAAGACGCGGATAAAGTTAGCAAAAATAACAAACAGTGAGGCCGGCAGTGACCTCAGTACATTAATACTGTATTATACACTGTATTGTGAACTTCTAATACTGTTTCATCTTTTCCTCGTACATCATGCTGCGGTTTATAATATATAATTATGTCCTTGATAAAGATGGCCACTATCTAACAAACGTATAAAGTAAAATATAATTAGTAATATTTTTAGCATTCCACATTATTTTTAGCACTCCTTTGAGACCAGACCCTTAGCCTCCAGATAAGGTAAAAGACTATACAGATCTTAAATAAAATTTTCTTCTCTCATAGAACTATCTGCTAAGTCTATTGCAGCGATATGCTTTTATAGTTCAATATAGATTGCTGTGTAGCGGCTACGAATTACCAATACTTACATTGCCCGTGGACGTCGTAAATGACGACTAAGAGACTTATAACGACCTGGGCCAACTCCATCTGGTGCCGTTTGGTCAACAATTACATTCCTAATGGCGGTTGACGTGAGGCAGGCGGCCGGTCATAAAACTATTGCCAATAACATTTACAATATGTACTATGGAAGAGGTATACATATTGCGTCGACCACAAATAATTGGGATAAGAGCAGGAGAATGATATCGTTTGCTGCTCCCAAAATTATGAGAGTGAATTGAAACTGAACTGTCGATCATTAGTCTGGCTTGGATATATCGATCAGGAATTATTATAGTTTTGAAGTGAAACGAAAGTTCTTTATCGACGTATGAGAGAAAAAAAAATTGTAACGTTTTTCTGTTACTATCTTTATTTCTAACTCACATTTTTCGTTACGCACCATATTTATTTTGAAATGAAACTGCGCGTATGAGGGTAAAATTTTTACAGATGAAATGCGACACAAGGAACGCTGCACGAGAGAAAGAGAGAGAGAATACAACTATTGGTTGATGTATGTAAACGAGATTTATAAATTAGTTTGCCAAAGCTTCACTTCAAATATGTGTACTTTGTACAGTTTGTACGCACGAACTATTTTTTTTTCTTGATAGATTATCTATGGCGCGAAGTTTCTAACAGCGTTCGGTAGATGGCAATAGTCTTATATTTTAAATCATCATCAACTTGCTGTTATACAAGTTTAAATACGCCTTCTACCTCTAAATGCATTTGTAAAGGAACAAAACACGATGCTTACGATTTAGTCTAAGCTTTACGAAATTAAATCCTATTGGTGAAACGTAAAAAAAAAACTGCGTTAAAATTTCACATTTTTGCTCAATCATTTATCGGCGGTCATAGTTTAGTTTAACTGAAGTAAATGGTAACTTGCCAACTCGTTCTTTAGCTTTATTTGTTATATTTTTTAAGATTTCTTGTGGATTAGTCCTCAGTCTATGAAAACCATTGTGGATCAACGCCCAATGGCCTTATAAGGTTCACAATGGTGGCACTATGCTTATTTAGAAAAAGTCCTACGGTTCAAATTACTGAAATTTATCATTTAACATGCTTCATTATTTATAAAATTTTGATTACGAGCGAAAAATGATTGTCATCCCATGTGTGATTCATCATCATCTCATCTCAGCTAATACACGTCCCACTATTGGGCTCGAGCCTACTTCATAATGGCAGGGCAATTGACTTACTATACTATACCACGCTGGTCAGACGTGTTGGTATAGGGTTTTGTTTCGAGTTTTCCGTCTCTTGCATAGATGTTTTATATCCCTTAGTCGTCTCTTACCATCACCCACGGGTAAGATAGGGGGTGGTGAATTGTTTTCTTATTCCGTTACCACACGAACAACGCCACATGTGCGACTGCGAATCATTTATCGATCGTAATCAAGTTTTTATAAGTCTGACGGTTGTATAAAAAGAAACATTTGTTTACAATAACTGTCTTTACATTGATATTGTCGACAACAAACACCTATACACATAGGCACTAGTTATATTGCACGGCAATAGTTCTATACAAGAATAGATGACATACCATCACATGCCGTGGGTGTGGTAAGTGGTTTTATCATCAGTTGAATGGTCACAGCGGTTGCCAACTGTGCTTGTTAAACATATCTACGTACTATACTGTCACATATTTCATTAACTATTGCGAACAATATTAGCTTTTTTTATGATTCATTAAGATTTTTATAATAATAAATAATGCACGTAAAGTTTTTTTACGTGCAGTGACGGTTCAAGAATCATCGTCATCGCAGCTCATACATGTCCCACTGATGGGCGCGAACCTCCTCCATACTGGGAGGAAAATTGACCTACTATACCACGCTGGTCAGACGTATTGGTATAGGGTTTAGTTTCGAGTTTTCCATGTCTTGCATAGATGTTTTATATGTTTCATATCTCTTAGTCGTCTCGTGCGATCACCCACGGGTAAGGGGGTGGTGAATTGTATTCTTACTCCGTCACCACACGGATGGATAGTAATTATAGTTCTAAAATATTAAGTACGCTGAGTGTGAAGGACGACGCAAGTGGCTAGTGCCACCTTAGCCCAGAGTGTTCTCAGTATATATATGTATGGGTCCAAAAATACCATCACCATTTCTTTATTTTTACCCGACACCATAGCAGGGTTCATTCATTTCACCTAATAACGTTATGTTTCTCAACTGTACGTCATCAGGGATCTTTTCTTTCATGTACGTCCAGATCACCAAAATTATTGCGACATTAAAATTGTCTTCTTCATACAATTTTCCACATATTTTTCGATGACTTTTTTTTTTATTAATTACAAATACTTTATCATCTCAGCTGATATATGTCCCACTGTTGGACTCGTGCCTCCTTCACAATGAGAGGGAAATTGTCATACTATATCACGCTGGTCAGACTTGTAGGTATAAAAAAATTATAAAAAGTCAGCCTGTACTAAATAATTTACCCATGTTTTGACAGTTGGCAATATTAATTTAAATGGTAAATTTCACTTGGTACTTACCAAGTGAGTAAGCCATTTATTTAAAAGGTAATGAGTTGAACGATTTATTGTGGCTATGATTACTATCAATCCTTACATTGTTCTTGGGAGTTGTAAAAGACTACTAAGAACGACCTGATGCCGTTTCTTCAACAATTACATTCCCAAAGAAGGTTGAAGTCCGGCAGGCGGCCGGTCGTAAACCTATTGTTAAAAGTTTGCAATATGAACGAGGAGAAAAGTATCTACATATTGCGTCGCCCACAAATACTAGGAACAAAAGTAGGATAACGATTGGTAACGAACGTATAGTACATTTGGCAGAACTTTAGACCTGAAACCATAGAAATGGATTTAATCGTAAAGCATGATATGATCGTCAAAAGTCGCCTTATTTAAACAAATCCAAATCCATCGGTCCGTAGACGTCCGCCATTGAACATAAGTCTCCCACTACATAACTCGGAACAGTCTTGTGAAATCTGCATTCAACGTATCCTTGCAACTATTAAAATAAGTTCTTCACCTGATGCGGTATTATATATGTGTATCTTTACATATATAATTCTTCCACACGTATATAAACAAACTTCTCCAAAATGACTTTCTTTTTATTGCTTATGGTGGCAAACGAGCAAGCGATACACCTGATGGTAAGTGATATTGCTGCACATGAACTTTAGCAACATCAGGGCCACAACCAGGCAGTTATTTACCTTGAAGCTGCTTGCTTCTCTTAAACCTCTTTTGAAGAAGGGCAGGAGTTAACAGACTTTGTTTCTTTTTTTTTTAGATGGATTCAAGATTGATTTAGATAATTATTACACACGTTAGGTGACGCTGCGTACGATTTCAAAGGATTACATATATTTTAAAATAAGTATATAACAGCATCTGTATGATTAGCTAGTATAAATATAATCGCAGCGCTGCTTGGTGGCGAGTTACATCAACGGGGATAGTATATAAACCTTCTCCGTTAAAAAAATAAATATATGTACATATCAATTTTCATAATGATCGATCAAATAGTTTCAGAGTTTAGCGATGTTATATACACAAACATCCTCTTTTTTAGGTATATATTATATCTGTATTTATATTTTCACATAGAATAGTATAATTTAATTGATTTGATGAAATTAGCTTTGGTATTACATGTACTATGATAGTTTAGTAGGTACATAGAGTATATTTGCATTGGTGATGTTGATATAGAGAGTGTTCGCCAGTCATTAGTTATATAACAGTTCGTTGATGGTATGTGCGGCCGCGGCGGTGTGTCTCGTCCGACAGACGGTATTGTCCAACAAACAAAGTGCAAGCCATTTGCATTAGTCGCGGCCGGGTTACACCGCACACCCGCACACCGCACCGTGGCCCAACTCGTTTTTCTTGCATTTTTCTGTTGCATTTTACTTTCTAGACAATCTAGATGTTTCTTACTGATTCGTATTTGAGATTTTTAGTAAATACAACAAAACGTTTATGCTGACCCAGTAGATCGTTTCCGCGATCGGCGCGTTTCATTAGCCACCCACCCACTGTGCGCTTTTACCGATACCATTGTCAATATAATACATTTTTAGATGGACTTTATTTTTTTGGGAATAACGAGGAAAATCCATTCATAATAACTATATAGCGGTATATAAAAAAATTGGCGACAACCTCGGCCCGAACGGTATAACATTCTATTCCTAAATTTTTCAAAATTGTGTGCGTAATTAATTTAAATGTAACTTATATGATAAGTGTATTATGTAACATTAGTTTTGCTATATAATAAATACAAGGGAGTATTACAACTAAAAGTCGATTAAAAACTCCATACTGAGACAAGTTATTTCTAACTAATATCATCATCATAATCAGTATGAATGCAGGCAGACTGTCAATTATTGTTCTGCACGGGTGGCACAGTGGTTAAGTTATTGACATACCACGCCAAGTGACGCACGCATTGTGAAGTCACCTCAATGCAGGGTGTTGTATTCGACCTGACGCTGCCGACTGTAGTGTCAGGAACTGGGATGCGGTCGCCGCCTTCTGCGAGGTACTCATGTCGCAGAAGGCGGCGGAACGAGTCTATGAGGATTTCCTCCACGGAGTATCGGGCCGGGCGCGTGTACCTGCGCCTGATGCCGTCCTAGCCGAAGCATCGTGTGAGCGGACCGGAAATTAGTCCGGTCGCCCGAAGTGAGCCACCGCGTGAGGAAGATGCCCCGACGGTGAAAGCTGCCGGAGCATCGACTAGAGAGGAACCCGCGAGGGTAAACCGCCGGGCGGGCCACCGAAGACAAAGACCAGATTCCGGTGGCCCCCCGAAGACAAAGACCAAGTTCCGGTGGCGCAATCGCTCGGCGAAGAGAGGCGCATTGCTGGACGGGTCTATGGGGTCGCGTGCCGTCTATTGTCGTCCCGGACGGATTTGGCAGGATGTGGCCAGACCATAGACCGCCGCAAAACTATTTAGTTTCAATGTTAAGTGTCATTTATGTAGCCTTAGGTGTTACTTAACAATTTAAGTTTCATTGATATAAAAGCATATACTCGATAGTGGTACACACCACACACGTACACATGTCATGTCATACAAATATATTATTTTATGAATTAATATAAAATGAACAATCATCATCATCATAATCTCAACTCATATATGTCCCACTGCTGGGCTCGAGCCTCCTCCACACAAGGAGGGAAATTTACTGACTACTCTAAGCTGGTCAGACGTGTTGGTATAGGGTTTTGTTTCGTGTTTTCCATCTCTCGCATAGATGTTATATGCATATTTTATCCCTAAGTCGTCCTTACGATCACCCACGTGTAATATAGAGGGGTGGTGAATTGTATTCTTACTCCGTCACTACACGGAAAGTGAAAAAAATTAATAATACTATAAGATAATAGAAAACATTGAAGAAATTTGCACGTTTGATTACTAACATACATTAAAAGTACGTCGTGAACTCGTCAGTCTCCATATTTAACGTGTATTAACTGGCAATGATAATTTATGAATAAATAATCTTCTATTTCTTCTTTCTAGTCCACTGCGTGAGCTTCCTTCACATGAGGGAAACTAGAATACTACCACATGATCCAGACAGTTTTACATAGAGTTTTGTTTCACGCAGTGATGTCATTTGATTACAGACCCTTATCGGCTTATACGTTATCCACGGGGGAGGAAGGGACCGTTGTATATATTTTTACTCCGTCACTACACGGTTAAATATGAATAAATATATGTATATTATCTACAAATGATCATATTGTAAACGTCGGTCCGGTCCGGTGCGATACGGCGCAACACGGGCACGAGTCAAACTCACTGTACAGATAGAAAGTGAGTAATCGTCACGTTTCCGTTCCGACGATAACACCTTGATCTGATTATTTAGCTGGGATTTTTGGCTAGCGATAGTGCGACCATCGGTTCCGGTACAGAAATACCGCCGCGACGTAAACAGCGCGGGCGCCGCATTAGCGCGCCCGCGTCCTACTCCTCACCGACTATCGCTTATCCATTTCTATTGCAACCATAGGCATAACTAACATTTGACTTTTCACATCGGTTATATTGGGTAAGATGAAAAAAATGTATTAGTCTATGTAGAATCTCAACTAATTTAAACCTATTTGTAAATATTTTTGACCAAAAAAAAATGTATTAGTCTATGTAGAATCTCAACTAATTTAAACCTATTTGTAAATATTTTTGACCAAAAAAAAATGTATTAGTCTATGTAGAATCTCAACTAATTTAAACCTATTTGTAAATATTTTTGACCAAAAAAAAATGTATTAGTCTATGTAGAATCTCAACTAATTTAAACCTATTTGTAAATATTTTTGACCAAAAAAAAATGTATTAGTCTATGTAGAATCTCAACTAATTTAAACCTATTTGTAAATATTTTTGACCAAAAAAAAATGTATTAGTCTATGTAGAATCTCAACTAATTTAAACCTATTTGTAAATATTTTTGACCAAAAAAAATGTATTAGTCTATATAGAATCTCAACTAATTTAAACCTATTTGTAAATATTTTTGACCAAAAAAAAATGTATTAGTCTATGTAGAATCTCAACTAATTTAAACCTATTTGTAAATATTTTTGACCAAAAAAAATGTATTAGTCTATATAGAATCTCAACTAATTTAAACCTATTTGTAAATATTTTTGACCAAAAAAAAATGTATTAGTCTATGTAGAATCTCAACTAATTTAAACCTATTTGTAAATATTTTTGACCAAAAAAAAATGTATTACTCTATGTAGAATTTCAACTACTTTAAACCTAAAATTTGTATTTTTTTTTGACCAGAACAGTATTGGTACTGAAGATTAGGTACAAGGAAGGTCATCGTCAACTTGATTTTGTCTCAATTACTTGCGGTTGATGCAATATGTACTTTAGTTACATCGTACATATTGCACAATTTTTAACAACAATTATATGACCGGCCGTTATTCTGACGTCAACTTTCCTTTGGAATGTTATTGTTGATAAGACTGCATCAGATGGAGTTGGTCCTGCACAATGTTCTTGCTCTTAGTCTTCTTTTATGGCACCCCCCAAACTATTTAAGGATTGGTAGTATTTTTTTTTTTATTTTTTTTATTATGAGTATGTTATACCACAGACTTTTTGTCCGTGCTCTTTTTATATTTAATTTAATTGTTATGGTGGTTTGTTTATTAAATTAATGTTCTTGAAGTGGCTTTATTACAATTGGATAAAGCTTGAAGAGCGCAATAATGTCTGTGACGTTTTATTTTGTGTGACTTTGGAAGTCTATGTCTAGGTTGATGGTAATTGACTCCACGCTTGTGTTGACTTTAGTTTAATGGGGTAGTAGACCAAGCTCTTTCATTACCCTTTCGTCTCTATGTTTTACCGCCATCTTCTTGACGTATTCCAGTATAGTACCAGAATCCTGATCTATGGACTTCCTCATGAGTTTCCAGATGGCATCTTCACGGGTGTCTGTGTAATAAGTGCAGGATCTGGTATGCCTGGAGATGGCGACCACGGCGTGTTGTATGCTGTTATGTAACTTTTGCACCGAGTCTCTAGTCTGAATTATGATGACGTTAGGTGCGCCGAGTCCCTGTGCCTCGTGGATGGTTCGCAGTTCGGAGCCCTCACCGGTGCCGTATCCCTTTTCCTTGAAGCTTTCTTTCTCTGCCTGGGTGTGTGACAGGTATAGAGTCTCGGGAAGGTCGGGTGGTATGACGGCGTCGGTGTATTTGTATATGTTCAGGGATTTTATGATCTTATTTGACGAGTATATGCCATTGTAGTTGTTCTGGAGGGCATATGCTACGTCCATGGGGCACCGATGCGTACACAGCAGTTCTTGCGTTGCCGATGGTGTGGTCAGAGGCTTGTCATGTCTCATTTTGAATAGGTTGTCCCGATCTATGAATGGGATTTGGTTTGTATCTCCAATGAGGAGGAGTTCTTTGGCCTTGACAGTTCGCATTAATAAGACTACGGAGCCGAAGTGATTTATGAGCGCTTCATCTATGATTAGCCGGTGAAGCGCTTGGTTTTTGTTCGTTCTGACTCCGTTTGTCAGAGCTACTGTGTAGACGTTCTTGGCCGCCTTTTCCCCCATGCGTTGGGTAATCCTATTCTTTAGATCGTCTTTTGCTTTGAGCAGTGATGTTAAAACGACGTCATGTGCGGGGTTGAAGTTTTCCACAATCCAGGTTGATTTGTCGCATCCGGGCACTCCGTTTACCAGGGTGATCTTGTCTGGTAAGTCCCATGTACTCGCTTCCAGATCTCTGGCTCGTTTTAGAATTTTTTCTGTGAGCCAGATTTCAGTGAATTTCGCAGTGACTACAATGGGGTCGTGTTCCGGGGTGTGGAATGTTATTCTACCGTTTTCCTTTGTGGCTTCTTCATCGATGTCTATGAAGCCTCCGGTGGCACTAAACGCGGCCATGTGGGTTGAGATGGGTTTACCCACCATGACCTCGCCTGTTTGGTTGTTGTAAACGTTGGCCTCTTCTTCCTCGAGTCTGACTTTCAGCAACCCTTCGCTTTGATAGTGGTAGGCTTCGAGTATCTTGCTGGCGGTCAGGGCTTTGATAACTATTGTGCCTTCTAAAATGGCCTTGTATTCGAGGAAGGCATTCATATATAGGTCCAACGTTGTGTTCACCGGTCGGTAGTTTGGTGGTTTCACTATTCCTTTGTCGGCGTTTGTGCTTAGGATTGGTAGTATTTGTAGCCACTACTATTAGATATAATAACGTTCATTATAAGTTTCATCAAACACATTTTAACAAGCCATCAACACAACTGATGATCAGTCCGTCACTCTAAACAAGGTTGACCACTTGAAGGCGACGTGCTGATTTCGAAAGTTGTCATCGTCTGGAGATGGTACCCAAAAGAACAGCACGCTGGATGGGCCAGCGACAACAAATACCAGCTACCGGTGACCCAGCCATACGACGCTAGAGAGGTACATGCACGGTAATTTATGAGGTCGCATCGTCGCTTCTGTCGCCCCAAATGGATCGGGCGGGATGTGACATTGCCTGCCACTAAAAAAGAAACGATACATCTGGATCTGGATACATCTAGGATCGTATCTGCTGCGTCAGTATGCTGAGTCCCCACAATCATACCACACTCAGAAGACATTTTTATACAACAGAAATTTATCTCATCTATTTATAAAATCCGATTATCTCATCTATCTGATGATAATCTATTCTGCATGGGAACCAAACCCAACGCTCGGTGCGGACAGTCGATTCTAAAATCAATTACTTAAACAATATAACATATGCAACTTCTATATATGTAGAAACATTTAAAAGATAAACCAATATTAATTTATCACGTTCACTTTGAATTTTTATCTAAATCGATATTCCTATTAGGCAACTAGTATATAACTTAGGTACTTTCACAGCATCCCTCATCATAGGGCGGTTAAATATATTTTTATGCAAATATACATATGGTAGCGATAGGGATTCTTTCCGAAAAAGATCTATCCGTGAATCGATCCAAATTAATTCACAAGAAAACTGGTCAAGTGCAAGTCGGACTCGCGCACTGAGGGTTCCGTACTAACCTGTAGGTATATAAGTAAATTTGATTTTGTTACAGCTTAATAGAAGGTATTAATAGACCTGAGTATTTGATATGAATTTCAATTTTATACCTCTACGCGTTCATGAGGAAAGGGGTAGGAAGTTTAAAATTATTAAAAATATTTGTATTATATGATGTAACTAAAAATTTAACCCCTTCGCAATGTTTCCTTTATCTGTGCTATAAGATGTTGCTTCATACCAAATTTCAAGATTCTGAGTTCACGGGAAGTACCTGTAGGTTTTGATTCCCTTGCGAGGGTGACTGCAGTATAAACGGCTGTATCTTTTGAATGCGTTGGCATTGGTTTACAGCTGCAATGGACAATAGATCTGAATATTTGATATGAATTTCAGCTTGATACCTCGACGCGTTCCTGACCAAAAGGTTCTTGACAGACAAACGGACAACAAAGGGTTCCGTTTTTTCTTTTGAGGTACGGAACCCTAAAAATTGAGGTCTATTAGATCGATTACCAAAAAATACATCTTTTTATATTTTTATTCCAAAAGAGACACTTGTGAATGATTTAGATTAAAAATTTAAGCCGTAAGGTAGTTGGCGATGCGATCGATTTCATGGCATTCTATGTATATTTTTTGAAAATTCAAAACAGCGTCTGTTGTTTAAATCGCTTTATTATATTATAGTATTTCAAACTATTACGGTCACTAATACTCACATCATGATCATGATCACAGATGCCATCAAATTCTTAAGCGATCATAGCGCTTGCAAGTGTCGAAAATTTTACGGTATGAATATTTTTAATCATAGTTTCGGAATTGTGTGAATTGTGAGGCGTATGTCCAATGGTTGACGTCATTAGGACGGATAGACTGAGGATCAGATCATAATGTTGGACAGCGGCTCGACTTATCTCCACATCGCTAAACGTATGGACGGTCATTTATCTGTTGCCATCGGGCGTGCCGCTGTCTACTGTCTCTCACCGTTCGCAATAAATAAACGTGGGCAAATATCACGATTACATTTTACTCACTGCATAAAATACAATTTAGTTCATAATATATATTATTCCTTTCAGTGTGGTGACGGAGTAAGATTACAATTGACCACCCCATATCTTACCAGTGGGCGATCGTAAGAGACGACTAAGGGATATAAAACGCATATAACATCTATGCAAAAGAAGGAAAACTCAAAACAAAACCCTATACCAACACGTCTGACCAGCGTGGTATAGTAGGTCAATTTCCCTCCTATTATTGGAGGAGGCTCAAACCCAACAGTGGGACATATATGAGCTGAGATGATGATGATGATTATTCATTATTATTTTAATAGGACAATATTTTAAAGTGACGTCATCATTCTTCTGCTGCAATTCCAGGTCGAGTTGACCAATGGCCCATTTTGGGAGTCTACCCCTTCTTCCGCGCCGGGGCTCTGGTGGTCCCCGAAGGGCGAAGATCTCGAACCGCACATAGCGGTGATCCGAGAGGGTCTCCACCCCTTCTTCCACTCTCCAGTCATTCACTTCACGAGCGACAGCAGGACTGGCGAACGTTAGGTCCACCCACCCCGATGTCGCACGCAAGTGTGGACGACGTCAACCCTCCTTGAGAATGTAATTGTTGACCAAAAACGGTATCAGATGTAGTTGGCTCAGATCTATATAAAACTCTTAGTCGTCTTTTACAACATCCACGAGCAAAGTAAGGGTTGGTAGTATTCGTAGCCGCTACCACACAGCACATTTCAAAGTTTAAATACTATGTGTTCAGTATAAACACGAATGTGATATATTTATTATATTTCAACTGTAGTCATATGATATTCCCACGTAACACATAATTTTTCTACAATCAACAATTATACGTTTATACTTAACAGAAATTCACATTTATTTAAAAATTACACAAATTTGTAGCAATTTATTTTAGTATTCACGAATATTTATTGTAATAGGAATACAATGCGTCACCCGCTCTTTACTTTTATGTAGGATATATAATTTTTTATAGACACAACTGCCGGCACTATGGGAAAATCCTTGTATTGCGGGGGACTTTACAAACATAATTAACGCAGATAAATTACACCAAGAGTCAGAACAACACTTTATGGAACGTACAAAATATTATCCTGCGTAGGAATCGAACCAATGGCACTGACACGGAAGGTCCGTATCTTAACCACTACGCCATTGAGGGATTAGGAGATACTATATTATAATTTATAATAGATAATAAATGTGAACCTAAAGTAAAATAAGCTAAGCTAACGATTAGCTCTAGTGTCTATTTTGCTTTCTATTTTCAGCATTTAATAAGAGGATAGTGGAATCAATTATGCCAACTCCTGTTTTAACTTATTTAATTTATTGCGAATCTCAATAAAAAGGTTGTCCGGGACTGTCTGAGAGTCCAAACTCGGTGTCATATAAGAAGACCATTGTGAATTATGCCTTAGAAGAGTTACAAATTTGGTAATGTGTTTTGGGATTAGTTCGAATTGAAATAAATATGATGGATAGCCTGTACATTGTGGCGACGACATTAAACCCCCTCTTGAGGCGACCTATGTAGAACAAAAGACGTGTGGTTTAATGATATTGAATATATAAAAAAATCCCTAACAATGCAATAATCAATTAATTTTCTTAATGTTATCTATACAAAAAAAAAGTAGAAGCCATTATGTATATCAACAAGTGCGAAATAATACAAGTCTCGCGCTTGGCGCCACGTTGTAATGTAAACAATGTATATGTACATATCTTACATAGATGTATATAACATTGTTACATAAGCGACTGACCGACATACAGGCCGTACCTATTTCAATTGGATCGCTATAACATAGTTTTAGTATTTATATATCAACATACTCTAGCACAACATACAACTAGCGGATCAAAACTGTTTAATCCGAACAAAAAAGTTAGCACTTTTTTTTTAAAAGCGTGATATGATCTGATCGCACCGTCTAGAGCAACAGGACTGACGGCTCTCAAGCGAACCGTTGCCTTCGACAACACTCCACCCGATGGTAATTATCGGTGTGGTATTAGATGCTAAAGTAAACTAACTTTACACTTTTATACTATATTTATTGGAAGTCCAACATTCTATGTGGGTTATTGGTAGGTTGGCAGCGGTGCAGCTATAACTCTGGTATTGCAAAGGTCTAGCGGCAGTAACATTTATCATTAGGTATGCTGCTTACCTATTTGCCATCATATGCATTTAAAAAAATCCGTAGTATTCTTCTTTAATACGATTTTTCCGTGTAGTGATTGGAATAACAATATAATTCATCACCCCCATCCCTGTGGATACCGCGAAAACAACTAAAGAGTTATATCATACCCATTTGAGTATTGTGATGTAATAGGTTCATTTCCCTGAAGAGGTGCCCAATGGTGTGACGTATATGGTTCGAAGAAGAACACAATTCCTTATCGTCGTTATAATTCCTAATACTAGTTGAACAACAAGTAGCGCTTAGAGGGATATGTACGGGGTCAACGAGCCGCTCATATAATTGATCTCATATCCTTTTAAATAAAAGACATGACAATACATTGTATTCCTATTGTATCACACGGATAAAATAAAGAAAACTTCAAGACATAATTATCTCAAAGAGAGTGCCAACATTAGACTTGATAGGCGTGATAATGCAATTGGCATTAACCTTTCGAATTTCACGAGGGCGCCAAAACAAATTGCGTCGTCTGTCGCAGCGACCAAAAAAAAGGATTAAAAGTGGTTAAAAAGAAACGAACGAACGTCTGGTTAAGAAGATATACAATGCGAAAGTGGAAGGATGTAGGTACCGAGGGAGACCGAGACTAACCTACCTAGACCAGATCGGTCAGGTACTGAAGGAAGGTGGAGTCAAGAGTCTCCGAAACCGGCGAGCGTGTATGAAGAGAATTATGAATGTTGAGGAAGCGAGTGAAGTATGCAGAGATAGAGTTCTCTGGCACTCTGTTCTCTCTGCCTACCCTGCAAGGGATATGGCGTGATGATATGTATGTATGTAAAAAGAAACGGGCACAGATCTGTGACAAGACAGTTTAAGAGGGGTGCACAGAACTGTGTCAAAACGTTCGAAAGGTTAAAGCGTCCAACGTCAATCATACAAATAGGCATACAAGTTTCTATATAAAATATATTACTCATCATAATCATCATTTCACTCTTCCATCGTCCACTGCAAGACGTGTAGGCTTCCCTCATATTTCGATATACATTACTACACAATATAAAAGGAGTACAACTCTTTTATCCTTCTTCTTATAAAGAAAAATTAAGAGGAACAAATAAGCAGTTATCAGTGCACAATATTTTTATTTACAGACTTGCGTTTATTATAAAATCATTACAGCTCAATCAAAAGTTGTATATAATAATTGCAAGTATCAAGCGTGTACGTCGCGCTATTGCCGGCGCAACAGCTTCCTCGCTCCTCCCCCCTTACCTTGGCACCCAATTCGCGCATTGTTACCCATGCACACACGTATGCCGAATATTCATGGTATGAGTTTTTAAAAATAAGTAAGAATGTGTCAAGTTATGTGAGCACCAAATATTATAAATTTGATTTATGTATAAAAATAAGTTACGTTTTTGTGCTTCGTATTTATTGTTTTTTAACTAAATGTAAAAATTAGTATTTAATAACAAAAAGTGATAAAACTATCGTAAATACATTAACATTTTTGATATGCGAGGTAAATATATGACTCATACAAACATACATATACATACCATCACGCCATATCCCTTGCAGGGTAGGCAGAGAGAACAGAGTGCCAGAGAACTCTATCCTTGCATACTTCACTCGCTTCCTCAATATTCATAATTCTCTTCATACACGCTCGCCGGTTTCGGAGACTCTTGACTCCACCTACCTTCAGTACGTGACCAATCTGGTCTAGGTAGGTGAGTCTCGGTCTCCCCCAGTACCTACATCCTTCCACTTTCGCATTGTATATCTTCTTAACCAGACGTTCGTTCGGCATTCTTTCCACATGTCCGAACCATCGGAGCATTCCCTTTCGTATCTTTACACCAATACTCTCTTTCATACCTACTCACTCTCTTACGTCGTCGTTACGAATGCGATCGATATATGATATACTCATTTAGTAGAATTGGGATAAGTGCAGTAGCTCTTATCCCAATTCTACTAAATGAGTATATCATATATCGATCGCATTCGTAACGTAATAAGTGCAGTAGCTCTTATCCCAATTACTTGGCGACGCGATATGTATTCGTATATATGTATTGCAAAAGTTATTGGCAATAGTTTTATGACCTACCGCCTCTCTGATGTTAACTTTTATTGAGAATATAATTATTGAATAGACGGCATCAGGTGAAGTTGGCTCAGGTCGTTATAAAGCTCTTAGTCATCTTTTACAACACCCACGAGCGATGTAAAGGTTGGTAGTATTCATAGCCGCTAACACTCGAGGCAAATATAAATAGGTAAATGT
The DNA here is from genome assembly GCA_905163515.2 of Lymantria monacha. Taxonomy (NCBI): domain Eukaryota; kingdom Metazoa; phylum Arthropoda; class Insecta; order Lepidoptera; family Erebidae; genus Lymantria; species Lymantria monacha. The sequence goes on along the minus strand of LR991107.1, from coordinate 1,274,891 downwards.
ATATTTCTTTATTGTTTGATGGAATGTTTTATCAGAATCGGTGTGACCAATTCACGTATACGACTCTATTTCATACTACCATACAAACGTGGAGACCATTGTTAAAGGTGAACATTTTATACATAAACGTTACTCGTGCAAGAGAACGTGTCTGATGCCGCATCAGATTAAGGAACGTTCTGAAATTTGCAAGGCCACCTCCAGTGCTGACTGTGTTAAATAACTAAGGGTTGACCTATGCACAGAAAGATGGCCGAACATTTGATTATAAAGCAATATACGAGTATATCTTGATTACAAGAGAAGAAAGATCAAATTTAAATTTTTATTTTTTCAAACTCCACGCAGGGTGCGTTAAGGAAACAATCCTTATATTGGTGTGACTTTACAAACATATAACTAACGAACACAAATTACACACAGACTCTGGACAACAATTTGTGTATCGCACAATGTATTGTCGTGCGTGAGATTTGAACCCGCGAAACTTGGCACGATAGGTATCTTAACGGCTAGGCCACCTGTACGAACAAAGTAATTTGACCTTTGTTTGTGTAATAATCGCGTAAAGTTCAGAATTCATTATGTTGATGTTGCAGTGTGAGCGGACCCTAAAGTTGCAATATATTAAGTGAAGCTCGGGCTAAGTTGTCACAGCAAGCTCGGTCGCGAAGTAAATAGATGATAGGTTGGTATGTAGCCGATGGTGAAGGTATACATCGGCGTGGGTGGTGACGGCCGGTGGGTTCCGCGGCGCCGCGCTCGAACTGGGTCGGGCTCGGCCGAGCGGGTCGCTAATTCGGGCGCGGGGGGTCAATGGCCGCTCTCGCGCGAGACTAATTGTGTCACCATGCTGCATCTCACACTATATTGTTTACTGTTCAGTACTCAACATACATTGTGACACATACACGATATATGTATGTATATATACTCCATATGTTATAGTGTTTACGCTAATATAATAAACAAAATATAAAAATTATCAGGCCACGTTTACACCATTTTTCTTTTGTAGAACCTAAAGTATATTTTAACTCATTTCTTTATTAAAGGGTTTTGTCGCTAAGTGACGACATTACCCAGAAAACAATTACAAAATAATTATCAAACAATTATAGTATTGTAAATAGTAAACAATTACATACTATCCAGAGCTTCTCGTATATCTCCCAGTTTATGTAATAAGTAGTTGTTTACCGCCCGCTTCCCTCCTTGCCGTATAAGTTATCACCAACATATGATATACTAAATCCTTCACCGAAACACGCTGCATCTTATGATGCAAGTATTATTCCGATCGGTCCAGTAGTTTTCGCAGTTATAACCTGACCCTCCATTTACTAGTATAGATAGAAAATCTACATTTATTAGATATAACATCGACTAAAAACGTGTTACGAATCTCGACATTATTTGTCGCTTATTTTTAAGTTTGCCTTTGAAAATCATCATCATCAGTCTCCTACTCTTATCCCAATTACTTGGGGTCGTTACAATATGTACTCTTATTTCATAGTACGTATTGTAAAAGTTATTGGCAATAGTTTGTTGACCGGCCGCCTGCCAGACGTCAACCCTCCTTGGGAATGTAATTGTTGACTAAACGGCATCAGATGGAGTTGGCCCAGGTCATTATAAGGCTATTAGTCGTCTATTATGACATCCACGAGCAAAGCAAGGGTTGGCTGTATTCGTAGCCGCTACCACAGAACTAAGCTAAGTGTAAAGTGTCTTTGAAAATAATTATATTAAATATATTCCATGTAAGAGTATATTATATATATATATATATATATATATATATATATATATATATATATATATATATATATATATATATATATATATATATATATATATATATATTATTAGTATATTAAATATATTCCATGTAAAAGTAAGTACCTACCACATTATAAAAAAAAATATTAGTTTCAAGCTAACATTGTGATAGTAAACAAATATTTAATTGCCAGCAAAAGCAAGAGAATAAATACTAGGTTCGAATCTAACGCCGACCAAATATTTGATCGATCATAAACGTTTATAACGTTAGTGCTTACAACTAGCGTAAGGGGCCATCTGTAAATTATGTAAGGCGTTTATGTGTTGACTGAATATTATAACTTCTTACTATAGGCAGGGAGGGGGTAATAAACCTGACATTACGTAAGATATTAAATTGATAATTACTAATTTTGGTCAAAACTGTGATAGATTAATGTTATTGCAATGAATTAATGATACCTAATTGTAGTAAGAAGATTGTAATAAAAGATATTTTCAGAATAAACAGAGTTATATTTGACCAATAGGGACTTTTCTTACAAAAAATTCTTATTAAGGGGCAGGTGGGAGTAGTTGCAGTCTTATGATTTCTTACGGTAGGGGAGGGAGGTCAAACCATTCTTCAAAATCCCTGTGAACGGGCCCCAGACATCATTTAGAGTACAAAACTTCCTGTTAATTAAGTGATATACAATATCAAGTAACATCCTTAGAGACATAAAACTTTATGCGGCTCGTTCACATGTCAATATATGGTATAATCATAATGCACTTATCCAGTACCAGGGCCGATAACGTCAGATAACAAAGCACAAAGTTATTAATTATAAAATTTACAATCTATATCTTACTTATTTACTGCTAATATAAAATCAACAATGTATAGTTGTGTAGTGGATACCAATACCACAAACCCTTACATTGAACGCGTATGTCGTAAAAGTCGTACCAAGAGCTAATAGACCCAGGCTACAGACCGACTCTGACGATTCAATAACGATCGCTCAAGAAAGAGCATAGACGGCCCGCGCGGCCATAACACATAAATATCCGCGCTTCCGCCTCCACCGCCGGGGAATGAAGACGCGACGCGTTATAGTCAATAATTCAAACGTGGACACACCCACTTTTTTATCAACGACGCACCAAGCTGAAGTCCGTTCTTCGCAGTAAGAACCCTTGTGCGATGTCGTTTAAAGCCTTTTACTCCGGGTTGAGAGCCCTTAGCGCTCACCCATAGTCCGGGTTAAGCTGTGACAGCCATCTGCGGCTAACAGCTAAAAGGCAGACACAAAAAAAAGATAGACCCAGGCTAACTGTATCTGATACAGTCTGAACAAAAATTAAATTCTCATGGGTTGTTAACGTCAGGCCGGTCATAAAATTATAGCTAACTTTTTTGCAATATGTACTATGGGTTAGAAGAGTACATATTATTACGTCGACTACAAATAATTAGGATAAGAAAAAAAATCGCCAATATAATACACTAGCTTCTGCCCGCGGCATCGCCCGCGTAAAAGGTTACTTTCCTAAAGTTTTTCATCCCCTATTTTTATTTACCCCTTAAGGGTGATTTTTTACAAATTTTTAATGTCATATTTATTTATATCTGCCTAAAAATAAATTTCAAGTTTCTGGCTTTAAAAATGACGAGACTTCCTTACAACTATTCATCCCCCTTTACAACCCTTTTTTGCATTAAAAAGTAGCCTATGTCCTTTGTCAGGTTCTAGACTATCTGTGTACTATCCAGGCCCATATGAGGTACTTGGGTCTGGTGCTCGACGGGCGATGGTGGTTCCGGGAGCATTTCCGACAGATTGCTCCCCGGCTGGTCAGCGCGGCGTCCGCCCTTTCTCGGCTCATGCCGAACGTGGGCGGACCCAGTTTCGAGGGCCGACGGCTGTATGCGGGGGTCATCCGCTCGATGGCCATGTACGGCGCACCCGTGTGGACGAGGGCTCTGAACGCCCAGCTCAGGGCGGTTCTGTGGAGGCCACAGAGAGCCATGGCGGTCAGAGCCATTCGCGGGTACCACACGGTGTCGACAGAGGCGGCGTGCCTATTGGTCGGGACACCCCCGTGGGACCTAGAGGCGGAGATGCTCTGCGACCTCTACCGGCGGGTTACCTCAGTGCGCGACGAAGGTGGCTCCCCATCGTTGAGCGAGATAGCCACCTCGCGCGAGGACGCCCGCCGAGACGTCATCGCCCGTTGGGTTACGCGGCTGGAGAGGCCTAGACACGGTGTCGTTACCGTCGAGGCCCTCCGGCCCGTACTGATGGAATGGATGGAGCGGCGGCACGGAGTCCTCACCTTCCGACTAGTGCAGGTGTTGACGGGGCACGGGTGCTTCGGGAAATACCTGCACACGGTCGTGTGCAGGGAATGGACTCCGGCCTGCCATCATTGCAGTAGTGACGAGGACACGGCGCAACATACGCTCGAGGATTGTTCGGGCTGGGACGGGCAGCGCCGCGACCTCGTCGCTATTATCGGTGCCGACCTTACGCTGCCGGCTGTCGCGAGGGCGATGGTTGACAGCGTCAGGAATTGGGACGCGGTCGCCGCCTTCTGCGAGGCTGTCATCTCGCGGAAGGAGGCGGCGGAACGAGTCAGGGAGGACTCCCGCGACCCGGGCCGCCGCCAGCGACCGGGGCGGCGCAGGCGCGAATACCTGCGCCTGATGCCGCCCTAACCCAGGCCTCGGGTGATCGGACCGGGGAATTGTCCGGTCACCCGACGCGAGGCCACCGCGTGAGGGCGACGCCCCGACGGCGAAATCTGTCGGGGCGTCGACGAGAGGAACCCGCGAGGGTAAACCGCCGAGCGGACCACCTAAGACAAAGATCGGGTACCGGTGGTCCGCTCGCACGGCGAAGAGAGAGGAGTTTTACGGTGGGTCTATGGGGTCACGCGCCGCCTTTCCGTCACCCCGGACTGATTTGGCGGGGCGAGACGCATCCATAGTCCATCAATAAAAAAAAAAAATAAAAAAAAATAAAAAAAAAAAAGACTATCTGTGTACCAAATTTTATTTAGATCGGTTCGGTAGTTTTGGCGTGAAAGAGCGACAGACAGACAGAGTTACTTTCGCATTTATAATATTAGTAAGCAACATAAATGGTAATAAATTTTATTAACACAATGTTATTAACACAATGTTAATAAAATTTATTACCATCGCTGTCTCAACGGCTTAAACGTTATGGAGTAGACCGTGTGATACGACAAACAAATCTGTTTACATAGCTCATGAATACCATTAAAGACGACTAGGAGCTTTACATCAACCTAGGCGCCTGGTCAACAATTACATTGCCTAAGAGGGTTGATTTCAGGTCATAAACGTTATTGTCAATAACTTTTGCAATATGTATGAGAACATATTCATCGATCACAAGTAATTGAGATAAGAGCAGGAAAATGATGATTTTTTTCATCATCATCACAGCCCATATATGTCCCACTGTTGGGCATGGGCCTCCTCCGTAAGGGGAAGGAAATTAACCTTAGTAGGTTAATAAACTACACCGCGCTGGTCAGACATGTTGGTATAGGGTTTTGTTTCGAGTTTTCCCTCTCTTACATAGATGTTATATGCGTTTTATATCCCTTAGTCGTCTCTCACGATCACCCACGGGTAAGATAGGGGGTGGTGAATTGTATTCTTACTCCGTCACCACACGGATAAGTTATTATTTCATTACCTAACTACGTGTAGTTCTGATAGACGTGCACGTATGTATGGAGACTGCGATTGTGACGTCATATTGTATATATTGCTCTCACTCTGTATAATTAACAACATTGTAACACTTGTTGTAATTAGCTCAATATAAAAATAAATGTATTTTCACAAATTAAACTATTTTTAGTCTAATATATATATATATATATATATATAAATATTGAGCAACTTCGTGTCTGCGTCACGAGACAGAGAGAAGGGAGAGGTGGGGATATTAAAGAGAGTGTGTCGTAGGCACCTATAACGTGAAACACTCACAATGATAGTTCTCTAAAAGAAATAAATTTTCTTTTTCACAACATCTGTCATTGACGCTCCGTCCGCTATTAGTCAAAGCGTGATGTCATAAAGGATATACATTATCAAGGAGAGACTCCTTGATAATGTATTATAATTCAAATTACTGAAATTTAGCATTTAATATGCTTGATTATTTATAAAAATCCGATTATGAGCGAAAACAAATATATTTTTGATAATATTAAACAATAACAACAGTTGTTTATATTTAGTTATTATTGATAATATTAAACAATGCAACAGTTACCATGGCAACTATAGCAACCGTTATAATTCTTCTTCTTCTTGATGAATGGCTTCTGTTAGCGATTAACCGCAACTTCGCCAATGTCCGGTAAGGCTCGTTCGTAGGCCGTCAAACGAAGGATATTGTACGGTGCGAAATAGTATGTAAAGGGCCGGTGAGTATGACTCTAAGATACGACCGATATCCCACGGAGGACAACCGCAAACGCCTGCGGACTCTCCAAAGGAAGGTCAAATCCGAAATTAGTAATTTTAGGCAGAGCAAATGGGACGCCACACTAGAAGAGCTAGTGCCTTCGCACACAGCCTTCTGGAAGATTTCCCGCTCTCTCAAAAAGGATATAGTGTCCACACTCCCTCCCCTAAATCGACCCAACCAACCGCCGGCATTCATGGACGACGACAAGTCGGAATGTCTGGCCGATAGTCTAGAACTTCAATGTGCGCCGAGCACACTATACGACCAAGACGCGGCACACCACCACCACATCAACACCGAAGTGGTTCGTCGTATTAATCTTTCGAGATCGCACGAAAACGAAAACCACGATCAACCTATTCCAGCAGTGTCCACCGACGAGGTCGGGTCACTGATCAAGGGTCTAGGAGCTAGGAAAGCCCCAGGTTCGGACGGAATAAATAACAAAGTCATTAAACTATTCCCCGCCCACTTAATATTAATACTGTGTAGTATTTTTAACGCAGCCCTCACTTATAACATCTTTCCTTCACAGTGGAAAGAGGCCGTGGTAATCGGAATCCACAAACCCGGCAAAAAACGTACCGAACCCAATAGTTATCGCCCTATCAGCCTACTGAGCAGCATAGGCAAATTATACGAACGGATAGTACTCAGTAGGCTACGCACCTTCGCTGAGGCAAACGCCTTAATACCCGACGCGCAGTTTGGCTTTCGTCCACAGCACAGCTGTGTCCAACAAGTTTACAGATTAGTCGAGTACACCAGCAGTCAGTTCGTCAGAGGCAGGTACGCTGGTGTACTATTCCTAGACGTAGCGAAGGCGTTCGACAAAGTTTGGCATGAGGGCCTAATTTATAAACTATATAGCTTCAAAGTCCCAGAATATTTAATTCTAGTCATACATGACTACCTAAGTCATCGCAGCTTTCGCTACAGGGTGGACGGGACGTTGTCGACCGCCCACCCTATCAAGGCCGGTGTCCCTCAGGGATCGGTCCTCTCTCCGTTCCTCTTCACGCTATACACTAGCGATATACCCAAATTCACTCGTGTACACACGGCACTCTATGCCGATGATACCGCACTCTTCTGTGCAGGTTATTCCCCGACAACCGTAGCTAAGACACTCCAGAAAGCGGTCACCGCCCTTGCCAATTGGTATAGGAAATGGAGAATAGAAATAAATGCCGAGAAGAGTCAAGCGGTTATGTTCACTAAACGAACTGCCCGCATCTGCTCTCCGGATGACATCCCCCCACTTACCTTATTCAATAAGCCTGTCACATGGTGCAGGCAAGCCAAATATCTAGGAGTGACCCTTGACAGTCGACTCACGTTCATTCCACACATAAGGCAGGTAGGCGCGCGCGCAGCCTTTGTGATGGGACGTCTTCATTGCTTACTAAACGCCAGATCCAAACTATCCTTGAAGAACAAGGTCAGATTATACACTGCCTGCATACGGCCTATCATGACCTATGCCAGCGTAGTGTTCGCACATATTAACCCACCAAGGATCCGCAGGTTACAATCACTACAAAACCGGTTCATGCGACGAGCCACGGGGGCACCGTGGTTCATTCGTAATGTCGACCTTCACGTTGACCTAGAATTGCCGACCATCAGGCAATACATGAAGCGGTGCTCCCAGAGGTTCATTGACTCTGCCATGATTCACCCCAACCAACTAGTGGTTGAGGCGGCTAACTATACCCCATTAAAAATATCCGCCATCCGACGTCCTCGACACGCACTGACCGACGTTGACGACGAAATTACTATCGCTCAAGAAAGAGCCAACACGGCCCGCGCGGCCATAACACATAATCACTCGCGCTTTCGCCTCCGCCGCCGGGGAAGGAAGACGCGACGCGTAAAAATCAATACTCCAAACGTGGGCACACCCACTTTGCCACCAGCGACGCCCCGAGCCGAGGTCCGTTCTCCACAGGGAGAGCCCTCGGGCGTAGTCGCTTAAAAGCTATTCCGGGTTGAGAGCCTTCAGCGCTCACCCATAGTCCGGTTAAGCTGTCAAAGCCCTCTCGGCTAACAGCGGTCGCAGTGGAAAGAGTTTAGTGGGTATTCTAGTCACGGGGCTAGCGAGTCCCACACTCCTCGTCTGTTTTTCCGACAGGCGGGGGTTAGTGCGCAAATAGCATTCTTGAACCACTGCGTTAACAAAAAAAAAAAAAAAAAAAAAAAAAAAAAAAAAAAGACTAAGATTACATGAGAAATACGGTGACAAGTAGTATACTGAAACAAAACCGTTATAATGGTAATGACATCGGTTAATATCGCGACATTTACAGTGGCACAAAGGCTATCATCAATTTTAAGGCCGGATATTTTTTTTAAATGTTGACCAAAAAAATATTTTGTATTTGAAATCTGTTCTTAGTAACGTACCTACGATGAATTGTGCAATATTTCAAGTATACGGGACGTTTTTTTATTACTTATGGTGGCAATCGAGTAGATTGTATACTTCATGGTAAGGTAATGGACCTATGCAATACCAGGGGTACAGATAGGCCGTGTCTACCAAATCAAAAGCCAACCACAAAGTTAGGCTTCCAGCTCTCTCGCTCAACGAATGAATCGCAACTGTACATTGCCACTGCTCAGAAGTCGATCTTCAACGAGAGAGTAGTACTACCCCGGACGGACCGGCCCGCGGCTGTAGATTGAAAATTGTCAACATTTCGGCCCTGTTGGATACATCCCACACAGACGTACGGTTTAGGACATTTTGTGACGAGTCAGTCAGTCAGTGTGATTTTGCCTATTGAGAAATCTGCTGTTAAGGAACTGATGCAACAGATTTCTTCCACTGCGTCCACAAGTGCGGTATTTCTGCAGGTTTTTTGATTAATTTCCCTTTTCATATTTTTTTAAGACGTTTCTTTCTTATATTGCTTATGGTGGCAAACGAGCAAGCAGCACACCTGATGTAAGTGTCACCTTTGCTATACCAAAGGTAAGCTAGGCCACTGCCTACCATTACAATCCTCAAACCCACCCAGTAGGGCTTCCGGCTCTCTTGACGGGAGAATGAAGTTCAATTTACATCAATGATGGATTCACCACTATAAGTATTACAGAATACATCATTCGTTCATGTAAATGTGACCAAACTACTCTTTACCCCCAAATATTTCATTATAAATAGGTATTAATGCCTTAAAAATTGCATTAAAAAAAGAATAACCTTTTCTTGTATCGACACTTCCGCTACCGCATACGTTTCTGATTCCATCATAATTTACCTTATGTATCTACTTCCGTTTCTTTTTCGATTTGTTACACTTCCGTTGCATAGCTAAAACGAAGTTCAGTCAACATCCCAATTGTCCTGCGCGGCAATTAAACCCAGTTTACACGGATGGTTGATATTTAGACTTGTATGTTGGCACATTTAAGTGACTAAAGCAAACCGATTGATTGATTGATTGATTATGTTATTACAACGGTATAACGATTAAATACTCGGTAAGTGTTGATCAAATAACTCGTTTGACATTGTTAAAGTCAAATTCAACGTAACAAGAAATCAAAATATGCAATTCCTTGGAAAATTTTGGCCCGAACTCTCTGTTTCGTATTTAATTAATTTATAATTGGGCAAGTCTTGTGTACGTAATTAATAATAATTAATAGATATATTTATTAAAAGTTAACATTTTGCAACTTTTTAAACGTACGCAAATCAATTATAGTATTTTAAATAAGTATGTTTATTTTTTACATCTTACTTAAACTCTTGACAGATTTGAGTGAAATTCTCGACGGACATACTAATATTATGAATTAATACAGAGCTTAATTGTATAACGGATATATCTATTGTTCCCTGTGTGGTAGCGGCTACGAATACTACTAACCCTTACTTTGCTCGTATATAGACGATTAAGAGTTTTACGTCGACCTGAGCCAACTCCACCTGATAAAGTTTGGTCCAACAATTACATTCCAAAGTAGAGTTGATGTCAGTCAGACAGCCGATCATAAAACCATTGCCAATAACTTTTGCAATACATACGAGTACATATTGCGTTGACCACATGTAATTGGGATAAGAGAAGGAGAACGATGACATCGACTGTTTCCTATGAAACAATAATAAGTATACATTGTATGCGAATTGACGTTAATTAATTCTTTAAATAATTTATCTGATTGTAAATTGTATTTTTCATTTTAAGTGTTACCTTACGAGCATGATTTATGAAATTACTATTGGAAAACTTTAATGAGTACACACATACATACATATCATCACGCCATATCCCTTGCAGGGTAGGCAGAGAGAACAGAGTGCCAGAGAACTCTATCCTTGCATACTTCACTCGCTTCCTCAACATTCATAATTCTCTTCATACACGCTCGCCGGTTTCGGAGACTCTTGACTCCACCTTCCTTCAGTACATGACCGATCTGGTTTAGGAAGGTTAGTCTCGGTCTCCCCCGGTATCTACATCCTCCCATTTCCGCATTGTATATCTTCTTAACCAGATGTTCGTTCGGCATTCTTTCCACATGTCCGAACCATCGGAGCATTCCCTTTCGCATCTTTACACCAATACTCTCTTTCATACCTACTCGCTCTCTTACGTCGTCGTTACGAATGCGGTCGGTCAGCCTAACTCCACAGATTTTTCGTAGAGATCGCATTTCGACCGCATTAATTTTACTTGCATACTCTTTTCTGCATACCCAACTCTCGCTTCCATACAGTAATGTTGGGACAAGCACTGCGTTATGTATTGCTACACGTGCATTCTGGCTGAAGTGGTGGCTACCGAGAAGTTGCCCCAACGCTCCATTCACTCTATTTCCCGCATTAACTCTTCACTCTATATCAGTGGTGTACCTTCCATCTCGGCTAAATCCACATCCAAGATATACAAATTCATCCACTTGCTCCAGTAAATCATTACCTATTGTTACTCTTACATCTGTTCTGGCTTCATCTCTTTCAACTTTAATGAGCTCTATCACAATAATGCTAAAAGCTAGCAAACACTTTCAAGGTATACCTGGTGTTTACGCGAGTGTTACACATTTGAAATAAAATTATTTTTACGGATTGTATCGCTTTTGTATTTGCTTTATAATTTCATGACGTTTCGAAACGTCCACTTTACAGCGTTCATGGTCACGAGAGGAATCAGTTTCAAGATATCTTCAACTGCAGCAATTTAAGTGTTACGACTCGAACCCTGGTAGGCAGATATCATCTCATCTGTATGAAATGCGGACACCAGAAGATGCTGTGTCACATATATTTCTACAATAAATATAAACAGTGTTCACTCACCCATTTTCATCCTTTATCTTCTTCTTTCTGCCACGTTTCTTGGGTTGTGCTAGCATCATCTGTTGCTGGTGCATCATATGGTGTTCGTGCATGTGGTGCTCGTGGTCGTGGTGCATGTGCGGCGGTGCTGCGTGATGGTGCGGCGGCGGCGCCAGGCCGCACAGCACCTCCTCCTCCACGAACGAGTAGGGATCGTCGCATTCTCGTTTGATACCGTCGTACGGGTGCGGTTGGTGCGCCTGGTGCGGCTGGTGTTGGCTCATGTCGTACGGCGCGTCCGGCTCCCGTTTGAACGAGTACGTGTCCGCCGGATACTTGTGGAACGGGAAGTGTTGGAAGTGTGGCTCCGGCGGAGGTGGCGGTGCCGGTGGCTCGAAGTGCCTGTACGGTTGCGGTTCGGGCTCGTAGTGTCGCAATAGCGGCTCGTAAGGCGCTCCCGGTGGCGGTGACGGCTCCGCGGGCGGCGCGGGCGAGCCCTCAGCGCTCGAGGGCTTGCGGCGCGCCGCCTCGCCGCTGTTGCTCGTTTCGTACCCGTCGTCCTGGTTCTCCGTCGGCTTCGGCTTCTCCTCGCCCTCCTCCCTGCAACATCAAACGCACACGTTTAACCACACACTATCTAACTACGACAATGCTTATACCGCTCCGTGCGTGAAACAAACATTGCTATCTTCTATTACGCTTAAATTGGGAATGTAATTGTTGACAATAGGACCGACAGATGTAGTTAGGTCGATTCAGTGGTGGGCCACACTGTTCACATAAATCAGACAGAGGTGTACACAGCCGCGGGCCGGTCCGTCAGAGGTAGTACTACACTATCGTAGAAAATCAACGTCTGAGCAATGTGCTTCGTTCGGAGCGAGAGAACCGACAGTTCAACTTTCTGGGTGGGTTTGGAGTTTTCATTGCTTGTACCCTTGGTATTGCAAAGGTTCATAAGCGGCAGTAACACTTACCATCAGGTGTGCTGCTTGCTCGTCAGCCACCAGATGCGATAAAAAATAAAACTATTATTCATCTTTTAAAGTTGCCAGATTTATTATTACTCTGTTAGTATTAACTAATATACAATGAGCGCATGCCATAATATTTCATCATCATCTCAGCTTATATTATCCCACTGTTGGGCTTGAGCCTCGTCCGTAATGGGAGGAAAAATGACCTACTATACCACGCTGGTCAGACGAGTTGGTATAGGGCAGGGGTCGGCAACCTTCGGGCTGAGCGTTATTTGCTATGCTGACGACACGCTCGTCACAGCCCGGGGCAGGACATTCGAAGAGGCGGCGAGCCTGGCCACTCTCGGCACCGAGGAGATGGTCAGGCGAATCGAGTCGCTGGGGCTCAGGGTGGCCCTAAACAAGACGGAGGCCCTTTTATTCCATGGGCCCCGTGTGAGGCTGCCCATCGGCGCCTCGTTAGTCGTCAACTCCATCCACATCAGTATCCAGGCCCATATGAGGTACTTGGGTCTGATGCTCGACGGGCGATGGTGGTTCCGGGAGCATTTTCGTCAAATTGCTCCCCGGCTGGTCGGCGCGGCGTCCGCCCTTTCTCGGCTCATGCCGAACGTGGGCGGACCCAGTTTTCAGGGCCGACGGCTGTATGCGGGGGTGATCCGCTCAATGGCCATGTACGGCGCACCCGTGTGGGCGAGGGCTCTGAACGCCCAACTCAGGGCGGTTCTGTGGAGGCCACAGAGAGTCATGGCGGTCAGAGCCATTCGCGGGTACCGCACGGTGTCGACAGAGGCGGCGTGCCTATTGGCCGGGACACCCCCGTGGGACCTAGAGGCGGAGATGCTCTCCGACCTCTACCGGCGGGTTACCTCAATGCGCGAAGAGGGTGGCTCCCCATCGTTCAACGAGATAGCCACCTGGCGCGAGGACGCCCGCCGAGAAGTCATCGCCCGTTGGGCTACGCGGCTGGAGAGGCCTAGATACGGTGTTATTACCGCTGAGGCCCTCCGGCCCGTACTGAAGGAGTGGATGGAGCGGCAGCACGGAGTCCTCTCTTTCCGGTTGGTGCAGGTCTTGTCGGGGCATGGTTGCTTCGGCAAGTACCTGCACACGGTCGTGCGGAGGGAGTGGACTCCGTCCTGCCACCATTGCAGTAGCGACGAGGACACGGCGCAACATACGCTCGAGGTATGTTCGGGCTGGGACGGGCAGCGCCGTGACCTCGTCGCTGTCATCGGTGCCGACCTGACGCTGCCGGCTGTTGCGCGAGCGATGGTCGACAGCGTCAGGAATTGGGACGCGGTCGCCGCCTTCTGCGAGGCTGTCATCTCGCAGAAGGAGGCGGCGGAACGGGCCCGGGAGGATTCCCGTGACCCGGGCCGCCGCCCGCGGCCGGCGCGGCGCAGGCGCGAGTACCTGCGCCTGATGCCGCCCTAACCGAGGCTTCGGGTGATCGGACCGGGGAATTGTCCGGTTACCCGACGTGAGGCCACCGCGTGAGGACGACGCCTCGACGGCGAAAGCTGTCGGGGCGTCGACAGGAGAGGAGCCCAAGAGAGCATACCGCCGAGCGGGCCACCGAAGACAAAGATCGGGTACCGGTGGCCCGCTCGTACGGCGAAGAAGAGGTGCTTGCAGGGTGGGTCAATGGGGTTGCGCGCCGCCTCTTCCGTCACCCCGGACCGATTTGGCGGGGTGCGACGTCCATAGCCCACCGCAAAAAAAAAAAAAAAAAAAAAAAAAAAAAAAAAAAAAAAAGGGGTCGGCAACCTTTTGAGTCGGAAGAGCTAAAAATTAGAATTTATAAAGGTTTAAAGTTTTTAAAGAGCCACATTTTTTTTTGCCAACAATAATTTGTGCCTAATCCTCATTAATGAATTCAGAACCATTTTTAAATGCTTTCTTTATAAAATATTTTTTTTTGCGTATAGAACTAAAGAGCCGCAACTTCACATCCAAAGAGCCGCAGGTTGCTGACCCCTGGTATAGGGTTTTGTTTTGAGTGTTCCTTCTCTTCTATTCCTTAGTCGTCTCTTACGATCACCCACGGGTAAGATAGGTGGTGATGAATTATATTCTTACTCCGTCACCACACGGAACGCACAATATTAGTAATACATAAATCATATATTACGTGTCGTATAAATAAGTGAAAACATTATTAAAATGCCTCTTTATATTGTATACGATTACATAAATACGTTTAATACATTTATTACCGGAACGGACACGACAATAAAATATCGTTATGAACTTTTTATGAGGAGAGAAGACAAAACGATTTTATCTGATTTAATATTCTTATTTAACGTCGACGCAATATATGTGTTGATCTGAACGTGATTTAGAGGTTTGACAAAAATCACGAAATATCACAATTGATATGTAGTAAGATACGTGTATTTATTTTTTTGTCAAATGCTGCGATTTCTAAACTGAAAAGCGGCGTGTAATGTGACTTTGACTCGCCGTTGCCAGGCAACGAACGATGATGATGATCTGTACTAAGACCTTTTTGCGAAGTATAAAAAGCAAAAAACCGAGAATATAATGAGCTGTGGGCTACTTCTTTGTAGGTACTAGTGATGTTAGTGGGGTAGTCATAGTCTTAAACCTCACCACGTATCACCAAGGGGTAGGGGGGTTAAAAAATACTAAAAAAAGATCACGTGATTAATGGACGTCCCCTTATTGTTGAGCAGACGGCCTCAGATGGAGTTAGTTCAGGTCGATATATAAATTGGTGTAGTGAATCGTAACGATGACGTAAGAGAGCGAGTAGGATAAAGATACGAAAGGGAATGCTCCGATGGTTCGGACATGTGGAAAGAATGCCGAACGAACGTCTGGTTAAGAAGATATACAATGCGAAAGTGGAAGGATGAAGGTATCGGGGGAGACCGAGACTCACCTACCTAGACCAGATTGGTCATGTACTGAAGGACGGTGGAGTCAAGAGTCTCCGAAACCGGCGAGCGTGTATGAAGAGAATTATGAATGTTGAGGAAGCGAGTGAATTATGCAAGGATAAGGTTCTCTGACACTTTGTGCTCTCTGCCTACCCTGCAAGGAATATGGCGTGATGATATGTATGTACCTAATATGATATAATCGTTTTCGTTCACCAACATTTCCAAAAGATACAGTGTGGCCACAGTATTGTTGATGGCGACGATTTGAAGTACTGACGGACTATGACTAAAATGAAGAAACCATATAGATTTATTGTGGTAGGACCACGCTGTCGACAGTTCTCTGTCTACAGCCGCGGGCCGGTCCGTCCGGGGTAGTACCACACTCTCGCAGAAGATCGACGTCTGAGTAATAGCAATGTGCTATTGCGCTTCGTTCGGTGAGCGAGAGAGCCGGAAGCCTAACTGGGGTGGGTTCAGGGTTGTATTGGTAGGCAGCGGCCTAGCTATACCATTGGCAAAGGTCCATGGGCGGCAGTGACACTTACCATCAGGTGTGCTGTCTGCTCGTTTGCCGCCATAAGCAATAAAAAAAAAAAAAAATAAAAAAAAAAAAAAAAAAAGATAATAGTAAAGAATTTGATACCTTCTCTTGAATATTGTAATGATGGGCTCATATTAGTAACTCATTACCAATACAAAAAAAAAAGAAATATTTTAAATGCAAAACGATTATTTGTTACTAGCGACCCGCCCTCGCTTCGCTTTGGTTACGTCAGTTCAGTTGTGTAGTTTACTTTCGCGCCGTAGAATTCCTTTCGGAGAAGGAATTTCTTAAAATCCTACTTCGTCTGACCTTTACGGGGCAGAAAAAGTACACACCTAATTCCAAGTCTTGGCAGTATTGGAAAATGTGGATTTTTTGAGTTAACTCCTACGCAATCATTTAGGATGGAATTTTAAAAAGTCTTTCTTAGTCTACCTCGGTACCGTAACACAAATATGCTCACCGAAATTCAAGTCTGTAGGAGATATATTTAAAAAAAATGTGATTTTTACATCCCAGCAACCCCCTCGCGGGAGGAATTTCGTAAAATCAATTCTTAGCTGACCTTTACTCGGCGAAAGAAATATTCCTACCAAATTCAAAGTCTGTAGGCCTTATGGTTCAAGAGACATCGTGATGATACATAGGTGGAAATCTCTTATAATTACAATTTTTTTTTATTGTTGTTGTGTGTTGTGGTTGTTCCTAATATCAGCAGTTATCTTTTGATATTTTATTGCAGCGACTAACATTGGTGACGCTCGCGCTGTAGGGGCCGCTACTATCGTTTACCGGACACAGTTCGATAATTCGTACCTGAATGGATATCTTAACGGAATCTAACAAAGATGCGATGGAAGTTGGTGATCAGAATCAATTTCTGCACAGAATTCAATTGACTGCAATTGATTGTGCTGCTGATGGCGATACAAACCTTCCGTGCCAGTGCCGTGGGTTCGATTCCCACACAGGACAACACTTTGTGCGATCCACAAAGTGTTGTTCTGAGTCTGTGTGTAATTATATGTTCGCAAACTCCCTCGCAATACAAAGATTATTTTTTTAGTGCAGGGTGGTGGCAAAGTTTTTAAAAAAAAGAATTGTTTTCATCAGCAGGACAATTGCAATCATATACAGTGATAAGTGAAACTGTCTATGATTATTTGAAGTTTCACTTCAGGTACGTAGCGTGCACACACCGGCGAGCGGCTCGGCGTACGGTATTCGCGTGAGAGTGATGGACGCTGTGTATTCGCGTGACGAGTCGATCACAGGCGACACCTGACTCACGACGCACCTACTATATATATATATATATGTATGCCTATATCGTCGAACATACGAAGGTACTTTGTGTAGCTGATGACGACACTTGTGGAAAAGATGTTCTATTTACTGCTAATACAAGTTTAAACTTTTTTTTTATATCGACCTGGGCTAACTCCACTTGAAGGCGTCTGATCAACAATTCCTAAAGTAGGTCCACATCAAACCGACCTGGTCATAAAATACACGTACATATTGAAAAAGTTAATGGAAATCCAATAACTTTTGCAATATGTACGGTGGAAGAGGAGTACATATTGTGTCAACCCCAAGTAATTGGTATTCTTATCCCTCCAATGACGATGAGAAGCTTAAATACAAAAACAATGCTGTTTTGAAGTGATTTTTTTTAGGGTCTAAAAATTCCGATTCACAATATTTTTTGTATAACAGAAAGTTTACAAGAAAAGGAGTTTAAACGACCATTACATCGTGTATTTGAAAAATTTAGAATTTCACTTCGAAAAGAAATATTTAAGGGACTCATTGTAATTTACTTTCTGTGTGATGGCTGGTTAGTGGTTACGAATACAACGCGGCGCCAACTATAACCGACGATAGGTATTGTAAAAACTCCACCGCAGTCCAACTTGCGGATATATCTATTCTTTCGTTTCCCGCAAGACGACTAACGGAGGGAATGCAGTCCTTACTTCAAGAGAAGGGCAGTTCTATATAAAATTTTCGTCGAGCGAGTCGAGTGAGTCTCATGACTAGCAGTGATCCTGCTGATGTATTTAATATTTTATTTGTATATGCACGTTGTTCTATAAGAGAAGTATTAATACCTATAATATATACATCAATCACCATGATCGTTATCACAGCAGTTGTCATCACAACGGCTGCGTTGCTTAATGGCTATTCTTAGTAAATTTCACCCGATTTGTTAATAATTTTGCTTCATTTACATTGTTTCGCTCTTATTTGACGCATAGTTAAGTACCTAGTAATTATCTCGATAAACAAGCCATTTGATATAAGATTTTTTAGAATCTAACCGGTAGTCCCCGAGATTAGGGCGTTCAAACCAAGAAGCCCTTCAGTTCTAAATTAATAATATAGATGATGGGTTGATTGCGTAGTGTTAGGGCCAAACTGTTGACAGTATTCTGTCTACAGCCGTGGGTCGGCTCGTCCGGGATAGTACCACACTTTCGCAGAAAATCAACTTTTGTACAGTGACAATATGCTATTGCGCTTTATTAGATGAGCAAGAGAGCGGTGAAGCCCAACTTTCTGGGTGGGTTTTGGTTAGTACGTAAAGTGCCAAGCTGTACTCCTGGATTGCAAAGATGCGAAAGCGGCAGTAACACGTTTTACGGCCACGAAGAACGATAACGTTCCGAAAAGTGGTGAGGTCAGCCGATCATAAAACTATTGCCAAAACTTTAGCATATTGCAAAGTTTTATGATCCAGCCGCCTGCACTAACATGAACCCTCCATGAGAATGTAATTGTTGACTAGACGGCATCAAGTGAAATTAGCCCAGATTGATATAAATTATTTATTTTTGGACTGGGGAATAGTCAGTCCACCCGAAGAGAGGCTGACCGCGGACTGGCAATGCCTCGGCAGCAAGCCAAGGTGTCGACGGGTTGAGATGTAAGAAGAACCACATATTACGTCTACCAAAAGCAATTGTATAAGATGATGACATCACATGTCGCAGTCAATCAAAGAGCTATCAAACAGCTGATCGTACGACAATAAAGTCCTCCCCCCCTCTCATATACATACACGCCGGCAATGAATGAATCGTCCATTCATAAAATGTACACTTAAATTATATTAAACTCGCTTATTGAAATTGTACATTGTAAACATCGTAAATGTATTGGCGGACATTATGTAACCGTTTTATTGAACAACGACACGTGACTGTGTGCTATTAATAAACGCGATGTCTCGGGTTCACGGTATAGACGAAGCTTTATTGGGTTTCATATATCACAACATCAGTCTAACAACGTCTAATATACAAATTACTGAAATTTAGCATTTAATATGCTTAATTATTTATAAAAACCCGATTACGAAACGAGAAAGGATGTCACAAACGGGGTTCGAACCCGCAAATACCTATTAACCTAACCTAACCTATTGTCGGGTAGATGGCACACGTCACCTTAAATAGGTAAATATGATACGAAGCGAGATTCGCATGTCCTACAATAGTTCACGGTGGTGTAAGTGGCAGCACGATTGGGCCGGACTCCCAATAGGTGCGGGTTCGAACCCCGCTTGTGACATCATTTTTCGTTTCGTAATCGTGTTTTTATAAACGCCTAATATGCATAAGCCGTAGCTGATTACCACGTAGAACGTTCCTGTATCGGCTACACTTAGTAATTATTTGCCATTTATAAATGTCGTTATATTTATGAAATAAAACCATTTTTATAAGATTTTGTATTTCGATTTTTTACTTAAGCGATATTTCGATCACTTAAGCGTTTATGACCAGGGGAGGATTTTTTTTTTGTGTGTGTCTCAGTTGTTAGTCGCAGGTGGCTGTGTCAACTTGATCCCGATTGTAGGTGAACGCTGGCCGCTGAAGGCTCTCAACACGATCAGGAGGATAGATACTACAGTGTCTTTTATCTACCCCTTACAGTCATCATTCTCCTGCTTTTATCGCAATTACATGTGATCGACGCAATATGTACTCGTATACCTACATGTATTGCAAAAATTATTGTCAATAGTTTTATGGCCGGCTGTCTGGTAAACTGCCTTGTAAATGTCATTGTTGACCAAACGGCATCAGGTGGAGTTGGTACAGGTCGTTATAAGGCTCTTAGTCGTCTTTTAAAACATCCACGAACAAAGTAAGGGTTGGTAGTACTCGTAGCCGCTACCACACAGTGTTAGTTATAAATTTTGATTCCACATTTTGGAATGAGACATCTTAGTTCTCCCATAAATGCTGTAAAGTGATCGAAATGTCAAAAATTAAATACAAACGATAAAATCTGTAATAGGTTTATTTCATGCTAGCAAATCCCCGCGGTGTCAACCACGTATTTTGCCGTCCTCGTAGGAATACAGAGATAATGATTTCTGATGTTTACCCGACTGTTATACATTTGAAATAAAACTACTTTTACGGATTCTATCGCGTTTGTTGTTTGGGAGGACTGTCCTCCCGTGACCATGATCACTGCAAAGTGTTCGTAACGTTGGGAAATTAAAAATCAAATACAAACGCGATAGAAACCGCAAAAGTAGTTTTATTTCAAATGAATACAGAGATAAAATACAGTCTATATTACATCATTATACAGCTCTATTAAAATCGGTTTATGCTAAAGTGTAACCAAATAAACAAACTGAGATTCACTTTTATAACTTTAAGATGTGTATCTAACACTCGTATAAACTTCAAAAATTATTACGTCGTTAGATAACCTGGTATGAGGTCGTCTTGCACTGCGTCGTGTAATTCGTGATCGCCACTCGAGAACCGTCGGGTTGAGAGCCCTCAGCGCTCACCCACAGCCCGGGTAAAGTTGTCATAGCCATCTAAGGCTAACAACTAAGTCATACAAACAAATAAAAATCGAGAACCTTTCTTCCGCGGCGTTTGTCAATAGAGCGATGTAGAGCCATTACAACTATAATGTGCCAATTCCTTATCATCGTCATCATCTCAGCTCATATATGTCCCACTGTTGGGCTCGAGCCTCTTTCATAATGGGAGGGTAATTGACCTACTATACCACGCTGGTCGGACGTGTTGGTATAGGGTTTTGTTTCGAGGTTTCCTTCTCTCGCATAGATGTTATATACCTTAGTCGTCTCGTACGATTACCCACGGGTAAGATATGGGGGTGAATTCTTACTCCGTCACCACACGGAAAATTCCTTATATGTTTTATACATTATCGCCGTATTTCAGATATTGTTTCGCAGATAAATCCTGAGATTTCGAAAAGACTTATTGAAACGGCACAAAGTAACGTGAAAAAGAAGGTAAAGATTCCATCAATGTTTATCAAGAGAACGTAAATAAATAAGTGTACCACCTAACGGTAAGTGGTCACGGGGCCCTAGCCACTATCTATACAACCAGGCTTTGACCAGTAAACTAGCCCCACTTCTAAGAAAATAATTAGGCACGAAAACGTATATAGGGCACTGTTATAACACATTCACTACACCTCAGTACTTAATACGCATCATATTACATAAAATGTCACCAAAATTACTTAATATAACACGTTAAAACACTAATATATTGAATATAACACGAGAGCATCACATGACACTTTCTTTCCAGTTAAAACGCCCACTCTTCGTCGTCATTTACGAAATTCACGGGCAAAAAATGTGGTGAATTGTATTTTTTTACGCCGTCATCGTATGGAAAACTTTATAGCACATAAAAACTAGCTGAGAGATCAAAAGGAAAATATGGAGCACACTCTCCTAGCAAACTGACAATACCAATTGCGATTGTTAACTCATTTGCCTATCGTGTCGGTTATGGCATTATCCCACCCTCATCATCATTCTCCTTTTCTTATCCCAATTACTTAGGGGTCGATACAATATGTACTCCTCTTTCAGAGTACATATTGTAAATGTTATTGACAATAGTTTTATAACCGGCCGCCTGCCAGACGTCAACCCTCCAGCCAAACGGCATCAGATGGTGTTGGCCTAGGTCGTTATAAAGCACTCGGTCGTCTCTTACGACATCCACGAGCAAACTAAGGGTTGGTAGTATTCGTAGCCGCTACCACACAGCAAATGTTACCCTAAGGAGTTCTATATTCAAAAGTGGAAGTATATAGTCCTGACACTGACTGAATCCGATACAGGAGAATACCTTGAGCGATCCACAAATTCTCAATCTGTATGTAATTTGTCTGCGTTAATTATATGTTTGTAAAGTCCCCCGCAATACAAGGATTATTTCCTTATGGCAGGATTGGTGTCTTTATTATTATATCACGTAATTTCATTATCGTTGAGTCGTTACTCGGCACCAGTTCCGTTGTATTGTAAGGCGACTCCCTTGGTTTGATTTATATTATAATATTTAAACGATACTTATACGGTTGTACAATAATAACGCATGAATATGTCTCTCGCGGATCGTGTGTGATTGTGGTCGTGTTGGGGTGTGGGCGCACCCCAATGTGTGGGGTGCCTATAGGGCTGCCAAGCGTACTATATTTTTTTAAATGGAGGAAACAAAGGGAGACCCTATATTGTTAATCAATATAACACATTTCTCAAGAAAGAAAGGAATACGAGATAGGATATAAGAAAGAGTCATTCCCGTGATGAGCAATCTCCAGAACATTAACTTGCAATTTGTCACTGAAATTCGAATGATTCGATTCGCCTCTAAACGAGATATCCTCGGGATGGTTTGTCATCAAATCTTGAGATGTCCGGTATACTGATTAATCCTGGCAAAGTGGTGAGTCTCTCTTTCTTCCATTCATATTAAAATAATAATAGTTTGCCGCCATCTATTGTCGAATTCAATCAGTCATACTATAATGAATTCACTTTAAATAGAACTATTTTTTTAAATATTGTTAAATCAACAGTCGTTGCAAAGCTATGGGCCTTTAGGTATAACATATATTTGGCCGTAAATTACAGATCTATAGTAAACTTTTTTTTTCCCCGCAAGGTGGACCATGGATGTGGTCGCGCCCCGACAAAACGCCTGGGGCGACAGAAGAGGCGGCACGCAACCCCATGGACCCACCCTGCAAACACCTCTCTTCGCCGTGCGAGCGGGCCACCGGTACCCGATCTTTGACTTCGGTGGCCCGCCCGGCGGTATACCCTTGCGGGTTCCTCTCTCGTCGATGCCCCGACAACTTTCGCCGTCGGGGCGTCGTCCTCACGCGGTGGCCTCACGTCGGGTGACCGTACAATTCCCCGGTCCGATCACCCGAAGCCTCGGTTAGAGCGGCATCAGGCGCAGATACTCGCGCCTACGCCGCCCCGGCCACTGGCGGCGGCCCGGGTCCCGGGAATCCACCCGGACCCGTTCCGCCGCTTCCTTCTGCGAGATGACAGCCTCGCAGAAGGCGGCGACCGCGTCCCAATTCCTGACGCTGTCGACCATCGCTTTCGCGACAGCCGGCAGCGTCAGATCGGCACCGATGACAGCGACGTGGTCACGGCGTTGCCGGGCCCAGGTCACGCAGACCTCCAGCGTGTGTTGCGCCGTGTCCTCGTCACTGCCGCACTGGTGGCAGGACGGAGTCGACTCCATCCTTGCGATCTTGTGCAGGTATTTGCCGAAGCACCCGTGCCCCGACCACACCTGCACCAACCAGAAAGAGAGGACTCCGTGCCGCCGCTCCATCCACTCCGTCAATACGGGCCGGGGAGCCTCTACGGTAAGAACACCGTACCTAGGCCTCTCCAGCGGCGTAGCCCAGCGAGCGATGACGTCTCGGCGGGCGTCCTCGCGCCAGGTGGCTATCTCGCTAAGCGATGGGGAGCCACCTGCATCGCGCACTGAGGTCACCCGCAGATCTATAGTAAACTAGCGGATCCGGCAAATTTGGTTCTGCCTAACATTCAATGTACGAAACGTAAAAACCACACAACTCGATTGCAGCGACACCTACCGGGTCCAATTGTGAATCTAAACCATTATAGAATCCCCTCGAACACACACAAAAAATTTCAAGAAAATCCGTCCAGCCGTTTAGGAGAAGTTCACTGTCAACACACGTACAGAAGAAATATATGTACAAAGATATATTTATCGACCAATAAAGAGTATTTAAATTATTTCTGAACGAATCCTTTCTAAATATTATTAAAGCGCATAGATACACTTCGTTTTAGATAATTTATTAAAATCAAAGCAACATTTAGTCTTTATTTACATATAAAGTACTTGTCAACCCTAGGTGTAGGGGTGTGGCGTGCGTTGGGGACGGGTATCACTTAAATAAAAATGTTACAAGCTTGCCGTTGTAATACCACAACATCCTCGGTGAATGAAATGTGGATACACACATGTTGTGGTCTTCTACCGACGACGTATAGAGGTAGAAGACATACTCAGCCCAACTCTAAAGGGCTGCCACATAAAAAGAAACAGTGGTAACATCTAAATTTCGCTAAGCCATTTTGTAGTACCACGCAACAGGGTACAACACGTTATTTGCCACTGTTAAACTGGTAATTATAAAATTCCAATTGCTTTTTCATTAACTACACTTAAATTTTAAGTGATATCCGCTAGGCTGGCACAGCCATCTTGCGCAAAATGTCACATCTGGCAGCAGTATGACGACAGGCGGGAGCACTACGGGTCAATTGGTATTAAAATGCTTTTATCTAAAAAAATTGCTATCGAAACTTCTTTTTTACAGATATAATTTTTAATTTTACTGTTTGTTGATTAATCTGATATCATTATTTAGTGAAAATAAATCATTTTAAGTACTATAAATCTGGTTTAAAGTTAGGGTAAATACATTTTTACCGGTTTTTGGGTTCAATAACGTATAAAAAAAAAGATGAACCAATATTTTAATGTATTTATTCCTATTTACATGACATAATAGTGCAACATTACAAAAATAATACAAAAACAAATATCTCCAAATACATTTTTTATACCCAAGCCATCACAAAAACGCCCCAGTTCTTAGGATTGACTGTGTTAGGCAAAAAACAGGGTCATGTGTATTATCGATTTCTGAAAACATGTTGGGCCAAATGACTTGAAACGATAGCTATTCTTAAAGATTGGTTCTTGAACATTATACAGTAAAAAGTACAGAGTTCTGTGAAATGTCTTGGTTTATATTTCTAGCCTAGAAACAAACCACGTAAAAATAACGGTTAAAACTAGTCCTCTTTGAAATAGCATTATTGAGCGACTTTTTTTGTTTTTTATTGACATGCGTTATTTATATTACACAACACAATAAAGTTTACGAGTAAAATTATAATAAAAGGGCACAGTGCTATACAAAAACTTTAATAAAATTAACAATAAAATCTAACAATTTCAGCGCAAAAAGTGCGGTTACGAGTAAGGTTAGTATGGATAAGACTTCAGAGTATAATATCACACCTGAATTTTAAAGTGTATTGTAACATCAATTTATTGTGGTTATAGATAGTATTTAAAATGTTAATATGTTATTCAAATTCAAAAATATGTTTTATTTAATCATCATCATCATCGCAGCCCAAATACGTCCCACTGTTGGGCTCGGGCCTCCTCCACAACAGGAGGGAATTTGACCTACTATACCATGCTGGTCAGACATGTTGGTATAGGGTTTCATTTCAAGTTTTCCTTCTCTTGCACAGATGTTATGTGCTTATTATATCCCTTAGTCGCCTTTTACGACATCCACGGGCAAGATAGGGAGTGGTGAATTGTATTCTTACTCCGTCACCACACGGATAACGTTTTATTTAATAGTTGTAATTTTTTTTATTAATGACAGTCAAACGTTTGACTACTATCTCACCTGATGTTAAGCGATGATGATTATTTAACATTTTAGTTAAGTTAAAGTTAAAAAAAAAACTACCGCTACTTATGCACAGATACAAAGCAAGAACTCAAACAAAAAGCCTTGTTGCATCCTACGCAAAATGTTTGCACCCGCTTTGAGCACACGGCACAATTGCGTCGTAACCGGCCACTTCTTCCTGGCAGAAACGGGTATTCAGCTATATGATGTTTCTGAACTGTGTAAATTTGGTCATCTACAACCAGAGGTGCAACAGAAGAAGGAGAGTGTTTTTCTAAAATGGACTTAATAAGGGCTATACGAAAAGAACGGTGAGTAAAAGAAGAAGTGAAATGTTTTACAAGTATATAACAATTTAGAACAGACACATTTAAAAGCCTGCGGAAAAACTTCTTGTACCAAATTCTGGTTCTCTTTCTTTCAATCGGATACATAGACAGCATTTGGTCCTTCTTATCTACCCCACCCATCATAATATTATAGTCTAATATTAAGATGGGTTTTGTAGACCCATGAATAGTGTTAACTGCATTGCCATGGTACGTCGAGATCATCGCAATGCGGTTAGAATCTCGCCATACCATGAGATCGATGTCACCCGATGTAAAACCAGTAATCTGGCCAGGCCGCATATTCGCCTTGGTTAAATTGCTTAGAGCTTCCGGCACAAACTGACGGTTGGTTCGAAGTGTGCCAACGCAGTCAAACCCTATAGATTTTAATTTACGCGCAAGCGCTGGTGAATTATAAAAATTGTCCATCCATAGAGTATGACCCCTATTTTCAAGACCATTTATAAGTTTCAGTACTATTGCGGGTGTAAATGCGTCTAGAGGGCTTTTGTCAGTCTGTGTAGACGGTGGTTTTTTATGAGCATGCACTTCGAATCTCCATAAATAACCTGTCCTAGACTCGCAAATTTCATATGTTTTAATCCCTACTGCAGCGGCCTTGTTTGGAATAAATTGATTTATATCCAACCAACCCTTCCACTGCAGGAGAGACTCATCTAAAGCAAGATTTTGATGCAAATTATACATATTTTGGAATTTACTATTCAGGTGTGATATTACAGGCTGAATTTTATATAATTTTGCTGCAGAAGCATCCAGTTCTAGTGTACTCATGACTCCATTATTATTGAAATGTAGACATTTTGATAACAACTGGAATCGTCTTAAAGACATGTGTGCACTAAAACCAGGTGTATAAAATATGTCAGGAGTAGCGCTCCAGTACTCTTCTATTTTGGTTTTAATGACAACCCCCATTGCCAACACGACAGCAAAATAAACATAAAGTTCATCGGGATTTGTGTCCCGCCAATCACAGATGCGACTTTGAGGTTGGAGGTTGTTATTTAACATCATGTGTTGCGCTAACTCCTGTGCATATCTATTTGTCTCTGCAGCAATGTACTCCATAAATTCTAGATCCCATATAACAGCAAAAGTGTCTAGGGGATTGTCAAACAGAGATGTTGGACCACAGTTAATGTTGGAAAACGTTTCCCTTCTCAATTCAGGCGGAATTTGAGCTTGCGGAAACGCTGTCCAGTGAAAATCAAAAATGTTATGAGGCTGATATGTAGCTGACATATCAGTAGTTTCGTCAGGGCCTAAATTGTTATCATTTAGCTCGTGGTCATCAGGATCTGTGGGTGTTTCCATGCTGCTTACGTAGGTTCTCGGGATTACAGGAGCCATTACCTCTTCTTCGTCACTTTCCTCTGATTCACTTCCTGATCAAAAAAAAAAACAAAAAGTAGATATATTCCTTGGCAGAGACAAAATTTATTGTAGACAAATATGTATAGCAGATCTTTACCAAGACTATAAAGAAACGTGTAAATTTCTTTATCCCGAAGACCCCGGTGGTGCACGGTACGGCGTGGACTCCTGTTTTGCGACGTACTGGCAAAACTTACGTCTGGACCACGTTCAACGAACCTAGAAATAGTTATATAACTATATTATTGCACGTGTGTACTTATATGGTAATAGAAAGTAAGCAACTTACACTTCAGGAGAGGGTGGTATAACTAATGATGTTTCGAGTTCAATTTCTTGAACATCATCCTCTATGGCATCCTGTACATCGTGTACGTCATGTACAGGATGTGGCTCCTGAAGGCCTAAATCCTTAGCCACTGCCACATCGGATAGTCGGGAAGGCGTACTTGATGAACCAGCGTACCTAAAATCAAATATTTAGAAACAATTTAAATTTGTTGAAGTTTGATGAATAACAAGAGAAACTGTTCGTTTATAAGTGACAGCTTGTGCAAAGTTATTCCTACATGGCTGTGTCATATATGTTATCATTTAAATAATTACTAGCTGCACTCTGTTACCTATGAGATGTGGTGATTATGACGTAATGTAGCCTATGTGTTAATCCAGGACCTAAAGAATATACATACTAAACATACAAGTTCGTTCAGATGTTAGAGCGTGAAGGAGTAACAAACAAAGATACATACTTATACACACCTACTCACACATATACATACAAATTTTCACATTTATAATATTTGTGTGATTGTTATAAAATTCACCTTGAATTATTATAATACTCTAAAATAAGTTACTTACGGGCTCCAAGCACGCTTTCTTCTTATGTGAAGAGGCTCTTCCAGTTGGTGGCCAGTCGGTAACTCATCAATATGAACCAAGTTTAATCTAAAAATGAAGACGTCAAATGTGGGTATATTTATATTTTTAAACGCAACCAATAAGCATTGAAAAGAAACATAAATACTAACTCGTCTATTGCAACTGGCCTGGTTTGGCCACGGCCACGACCACGACCACTACCTTCCAACTGTTGCCCACTGCTCCCACCACGCGTACGCACACGTCCACCACGTGAACGCACGCCTCTACCAAGTATACGCACACCTCCACCATGTACGCTTCCCTGCACCTGATGCTCACTGCTCCCACCACGCGTACGCACACCTCTACCACGCGTACGGACACCTCCACCACGCGTACGCACACCTCCACCACGCCTTTGAGATATTGGACTGATCCAATACAAAAGCACGAAATAAAAAAAATAAAAAGCAAAAATTAAAAGAATACTCGTATGTTAAAAATAAATAAAAATTGCAAAACAAACAAGTCCATGAACCAAAAAAAGTTATGAGTTAACCAAAACCACACATCTACCTTAGCCTTATCCATACTAGTCAACCGACCAACATATATGCCACTTCGCTGACCTTGAACACGGCAAATGTGTATTTAATTTTAATATTACGTTAATTATATCTTATATTGTACAAATTTAACACTAGTTAACACATTTTTATTAATGTTAGTAATGATACGTGTAGTATTACAGTAATAGTTAATATAATTTTATTAAATTATAAATGAAAATAGATAGCCGCTGTTGTGGCGGACGGTCAACGATGTTTGATAAAATTAGTATTTAGTGTAAAAAAGCTAACAATGATACAATCACTAATTGAAAAATTGTTTATTACTTACCCATCCATGTTGTAAGCTGCAGTTTTTCCCAAATACTTAATTATAACAACAAAAAACACACTTTGATGACGACAGTTCACCACGGAGAAGTGACCCGACTAACCGCCAAACTGTCGACTCGATTGCATAAGAATTTTTTATGAAATGGTGTCTGTATTATGGTTGACAAACCTACACTTGACTATCCTCTATTTGATTCTTATAAGTTAGAAAAGGATGAATACAGTTTTTTATTTAATTTTAAGAGCTATTTAAATCATGTGGTTAGGCACCAGATACAGGCGGGTTGCCAGTTGCGCATTAATATGACAAACCAGAATCTGGTGGCACGCCAGCCTAGCGGTTATCATCATCATTCTCTTACTCTTATCCCAATTACTTGCAGTCGATACAATATGTACTCTTCTTTCATAGTACATATTGTAAAAGTTACTGGCAACAGTTTTATGACCGGCCGCCTGCCAGACCGATACATATATAAAACCATTTAAATATATTATATTTTTCCGTGTGGTGACAGAGTAAGAATACTATTCACCACTCCATATCTTACCCGTGGGTGATCGTACGAGACGACTAAGGGATATAAAATGCAAATAACATCTATGCGAGAGAAGGAAAACTCGATACAAAACCCATACCAACACGTCTGACCAGCGCGGTATAGTAGGTTAATTTCCCTCATATTACGGAGGAGGCCCGAGCCCAACAGTGGGACATATATGGGCTGCGATGATGATGATATATTTATTTATTATCAAATAAAAACAAAGTACATCAACAGTAGTATTGAATATATAAAAATTAAATATATTAACTTTTATTATACATACATATCATCACGCCATATCCCTTGCAGGGTAGGCAGAGAGAACAGAGTGCCAGAGAACTCTATCTCTGCATACTTCACTCGCTTCCTCAACATTCATAATTCTCTTCATACACGCTCGCCGGTTTCGGAGACTCTTGACTCCACCTTCCTTCAGTACATAACCGATCTGGTCTAGGTAGGTTAGTCTCGGTCTCCCTCGGTACCTACATCCTTCCACTTTCGCATTGTATATCTTCTTAACCAGGCGTTCGTTCGGCATTATTATAAATATTTCTAAACTCCTTTTACCTCTCACATACATATACATATGTATATAATTAAGTTCATAATATAGTAAGTACTCACACATTATAAGTACTATATAATTAAATTTAAGATCGTAGGTAGAATACATTAATATATTTTTTTATGTAATAAACAACTTTGTACGACTGGCAATTAAAGTGTGTACTGTGTTTACTACTAAAATGTTTACGTTTTTTTTAAATTGTTATAATATTAAATATATATATATATATATATATATATATATATATATATATATATATATATATATATATATATATATATATATATATATATATATATATATATAATAGATTAACGCTTTTCGTAAATGATTTAATATACTTAAAATTTTTGAAAAATAATTTATTCATAAAAAGTGATTGTAATGTTATCTGATGTATTACACATTTAAAATAAAATTTATTTTAACAGATTTTATCGCATTTGTATTTGATTTTAATTTTACAGACATTTTCTAACGTTCGTAGTCACGGGTGGAGAAATCTTGTCGTCGTAAAAATAGTTATATGTCAAAATATAATGTAGGTAGTATATCTGTCAGGTTTATGTATAACATTCGTATAGAGAAAAAAATCAACAAAACTTGAGAATATCCAGTATAATATCCATGTTATGTCAGGCAGTAAGAAACCTACCACAAGAAATATCTCAAACATGGTTTTGTTGAAGTATAACCCCGTCAAAAAGTCATTGCATCAAAACGCAAACAAATAAATATAATGTTCTACCTAAACGGTAAGTTTTGATCATATCAAATATTACCTATGTAACCAGAATTTGAGTAGTAAACTATTCCCACTGCCACAAGAGGAAATACAAATAAAACAAGACAGCGAAGAGATTTCTCCGCTGGTGGTGAATAGTTAAGAATATAATGCATCACCACCAATTACTTTCTCATGGCAATAGTAAAAACCAGCCGTAAGGGATCACCAGGATAACGAGCAACAGAATTATCAATAACCAGTTTTTCAAAGTTGACGATTATGGCAATAACCTCTCTCTTCCTCGCGGGCAGACCTATCTTCAACACGAGCTGTTGATAAGTCGGTAATATTCAAAGAGTCTTAACAAACATTATCATTAATATAGTACTATATGAAAGACATTTAAAAACGTGTATAAATGGTTGATTAAAACGCGCGTCAACTATGAAACGTGGTGTTTATAACATTGTCAGTACATTTGATACAATACAGTGGTGGTATTAAACACCATGTACGGTGATGGTATGTCGGTTAGATGTATTGTGTGCGCGCTAGGAATGGTGCCAAACAACAACGGGCTCAAGGAGCGGCTGGTGAGTTGAGGCTCGGCCTACGAACTAAGCTCCGAGCAATGTATCACTATAAGTATCTAAAGCTTGCACTTACTTGATTACGACACAAATAGATGTTCAGACAGACCTTTCTAAATACATGTTGTCATTATGCATAACGCATACCGTC
Organism: Lymantria monacha; assembly: GCA_905163515.2. Classification (NCBI taxonomy): domain Eukaryota; kingdom Metazoa; phylum Arthropoda; class Insecta; order Lepidoptera; family Erebidae; genus Lymantria; species Lymantria monacha. Next base: position 1,242,964 of record LR991107.1, on the reverse strand, counting down.
TATTGCGAGTTTATAAACTGTAATACATAAATTTCCAAGTGGTGATGGATTAAGAATATAGTTAACTACAGGGGTGTAGTAAAAATGATTAAGAGATATGACATGCTCATAATATACGCGCAAGAGAAGAAAACACTCGGAACAAAACTCTACACCAACACGTGGCATAGTAATTCAAATTAAAAAAGAATCTCCTATGCTTCAGAATCGACGAATCGAAGATGATGCCTTTTTTTTAATGCTTATTATGGTGGCAAACGAGCAAGCAGCACACCTGATGGTATTTGTCAATGCTGCCCATGGACCTTTGCTATACTAAAGGTATAGCTGGGCCGCTGCCTACTATTACAATCCCCAAACCCACCCCAGTTGGGCTTCCGGCTCTCTCGCTCACGGAACGAAGCGCAATAGCACATTGCCAATTTGCCACTATTCAGGCGTCGATCTTCTGCTCAGTGTGGTACTACCCCGGACCGACCGGCCCGCGGCTGTAGACAGAGAACTGTCCACAGCGTGGTCCTGCCACTATTAGACGACGTAATATACATATATATGCAGATGGTAAAACGCAACATTGATCCATGCGGTTTTTGGTTGTGAAATGATTAAGGGTATGTCTCCCATGTACTGCGCTGTGTCAGCGTATGACGCAAGTCTTGTGTGTACCTTAAAACATAAAGCTATATATATTGTTTAACGAGCGCACCGCAAACCGCATTCACATTTACGGTTGAATGTTGTTTACTGAACCTGAAGAGACACTTAAAACAGTCGTACGATCGGTTATAGAGATCCCCTGGCCTTTTTGGGCTTAGGCAACGTTTTGGACACAGCCTACCTAATCCCTCATCGACGGCAAACTATGTTCGTTTTCCCAGTAACAAACAAGAGTGTTGCCTTGACGTGGTTAGCCTATATGCAGGGAGCGGAGTGGTGACCAGGTCATCCACCTGTGACCTCGACGAGGGCGACATTTGGCGTAGATACTAGCACCAACACCACCCGATGCGCTAGCGTCAGAGCCTTTCAGCGTGGCAAAGTCTGATCTGCCCCAGTGAGACAACTGCCTCGCAGAAGGCAGCGACTATCCGACCACTCAGACCTCGAGTGTATACTGCGCCGTGTCCCCTTTGCAATTGCAATTGTGGCAGGACGGTGTCTTCTCCCTCATCGCGACAGTCTACAAGTACTTCTCGTAACAACCATGCCGACAAGACACGTACCAGCTGGTCCTGTATCCACTCTGGCCCATACTGCCTTGCTGTTATCTCAGCCAGCACTAATCGAGTACTAAATTCCCTATACATTGCTTTAGTCATATACCGCGTTAATATAGGCGTTTTAGGGAATACACTGCTAGCTTAATTACAAGCTAGCAGTGTTCTCATTTTTTGCGAATCTATGAGAGCATCAAATTTAAGTTTTTGGCACTAAATAAGCACTATTTTTTAAGCGATTCTGTTCACTTTGTCATGCTAGCTTTATAGACGTCAAATTATAGTACACATTATCCTCTCGCCACTTGGGTTGGGCGCCATATGTTATCATTTTCAAAAGTCATCTTATATCCTTCACACAACCTAATCATTTTGTTTTCGTTCTTCCTTTACGACAATCGAAAAAAAAACCATAACGTTTATAGTACCAGCATATTGTAATGTTTAAGCCGATATACCCCAATCACTACGTGAAATAAATTAGCTCATTACAAATTGTCTAATGCATTGCGAGCTCAACACTTATCTGTACCATTTATACACAAATGAGTATGTCGACGTTGCTCTAACGACGTGTCCACGCCTCTCAAGGCTCCAACAACACTTTCCGGTGAATCCGTAATAACTTCTGCGTAGTTAGTTGTAGATAACGTAACCGACACAACTCTGTACAACGTTGAGAAAATTTTATTTTGCTACAATTACATGTAAGCAAATAACTATATAATGGAGATAGAAATATTACGTTCATACTTACCGACGTTTCTTTATTAATATCACGATTCAAACATTCAAAATTATAACTTGTAAATATTATTTAGTATTATCTAATCAAATCAAATTATTTATTATGCATAATCCTTATAAGGGCACTTACATATTGTCAATTTTACATATTTTTTTTAATATTAATCTACCACCGGATCGGAAAACGGCCACAAACTGAGAAGATCCGGTCAGACACAACGGGCTCGTAATTTTTTTAATTATATATTTTAACCAAAATGATAAGATTTATTTAGTAAGTTATATAGCACAATTTTATGGTGATTAGGTTTGTCATGATCTAAGTGCGAACTTCGCTCATCTGCTTAGATGAGAATCATATTTTGTAAAAAAATATATATACTTATTCCAATAGAGTTAACGTAACGACTATAAATTAAAGTGCTGTGTGATAGCGCCTACGAATATTACCGGCCGTTACTTTATTAGTGGATGTCGTTAGAGCCGACTAAGACCTTTATATCGACCTGGCCCAACTCCACCTAATACCGTTTGGTCAACAATTGCTTTCCCAAGGAGGGTTGGTGTCAGGAGGACGACCGGTCATAAAATTATTGCCAATAACTTTTACAATATGTATGTGTACATATTGCGTCGATCACAAGTAATTGAAATAAGAGCAGGAGAATGATGACGCCTATAAATTAATTAAAATTGTTAAAAAATAATTAAATTTAAAATGTTTTAAACATTTTTTTTTATTTCGTTTATAAAAAAAAATATTTATTTTTTATTACATTATTTTGAAATTTTTTTTTTTTAATTATAGTCAGGAACATATATTTTTCAAATCTAATGGTAGGTATGGTATATATGGGATGTATTTTATTTTAAATATGATTGTAATACGATTTTCATTCATTAATGCAGATGGATGAAGGTAACTTTTCATGGCGTTACATCATCCTAACTTGCCAGATATGCTTAATTTTTGGGAAAAACACTTAGATGTACAGACATGGCAAAGGAGATACAGAAATTCCTTGAACTAGTATAACATCCAAGAAACAGATCAAACTCAGGTAATAAAGGACAAACTCTAGAAGTAAATATATGACGGCCCGTCTCGTCAGCGAGACATATCAAATTCGCTCCCTCCTTGCTAGAAGAAATTCATATTCAGTGGCGGGATTCAAATATATTATTGATACATATGGTTGTGGCCAAGGCTATACCTACTGCTCTAAGTAATATAACTTCATTAACCATTGGTATATTCAGCAACACGCTAAAGGTGAGAGAAAATCCTCGTTCACACACTTGTGTATGGAGCTGTACCGACCCATCGTTGGTTGGAATCCACATCCACACAAACAAGCTTTTATTAATATATTTTTTTTATTATAAGACACTACCCTACACTAAGCAAATAATTCTAGTATTGCGGGGACTTTACAAACATGCCATTAACGCAGACAAATTACACCCAGACACAGAACAACACGTTGTGGCTCGCACAAAGTGTTGTCCCACGTGGGAATCGAGCCCATGGCACTGGCACGGAAGGTTGGTATCATAACCACTACGCCATCTGTGCAGTCGATTATTATTTTCGCCTTAATGTTGTGAGGTCTGCCTGCCGGTGGCATATTGTGCTGCATGGCAGGCTACGTATACACCCAAAACCCGGGCTCGTCATCTTTTAAGTGACTTTTTATAAATAAAATTATATAAACGTTGAATAAGTATTAGCTCCTGTTTGATTCACTTCGAACTACGATATACGTAATAATTTTTTTAGTTTTTGTTCAAACGATATCAGACGTTGTTGTACCAGATTCATGCCGGAAGTCCAATTGGGGTGGGTTTGGGGTTTATATTGGTAGGCAGCGGCCTAACTATATCCTTGGTAATGCGCAGATCCATAGGCGGCAGTGACACTTACCATCAGGTGTGCCGCCTGCTCGTGTGCCACCATAAGCAATAAAAAAAAAATGTAAGGCTTTTGGTAATCTTTTACGACACTCCAGAGCAATGTAAAGGTTAGTAGTACATGTTTGTATCCGCCATCACACGTTTCATAAGATAACTGCTTATTCTTACAATGGATCTTTAAGCATTTTTTACGACTTCCACCTGAAAAGAAGGGATGTTAGCACTGATTGTGTTCTCAATCCAACCACCACACGAGAGAAGCGTTGAACGGCGCTTGAATAAAGCTAAACGCACGTGCACTTTGTGATTTTGGACTCTTACCCGTTAGCGCATCGTGACGGGACGCCTGACATACTAAAACTAACTAAGTCCCCAACATACGTAGAGGCCGCAAACATATCTACACAACACTCAAATTGAACATATATTTAGTTCACTTAACACATCACTATCAAATACAACACTAAAAAAAAAAAAACAATTTAATTAAACGTAACGCGAGCGCTCATACTGCTGTTGGCGCGGCACTGAGCGGGTGAGGGGCGGTCAGAACCCGTCATAGGTTCATCATGACTACCATCATACATACGACAATGTTTTCAGTATTAAGCCGATTAAGCAGCGACAGCTTAGTAGCGGAACCAATCTGAAAAGACCTAACTCTTTCAGAATCGAGGACTAACTTTAAATTATATGCATTTTAAAAATTAACTCAATTTTATAATTTTTCTTTCAGGTAGCAACAATGCTGGAAAAGCTCTAGCACCGTCCCTTTTCTGGCGTGTACTACGAGTAGTCACTATAGAGAAAGAGGGGGAACATTTTTTTTTTTAATGGTTCACTAGTTTTTTTAAGCATACCTTAGCATGGATAAATGATTAAGTAATGAATGGCAGTGGATTCAAGTTCTCTAGTTGTGTGCGTCAGATGACAGACGTTACGTAGAAGAATTGCATTCTTTCACATTTGATTGTATTAGAAAGTCGACGCTAATATAATTAAGAATAACATACGCTAACAAGATAACAGCCGGTTACGCTTAAAAATTCATTCCATTTCAAAATGGTATCAATTTCTAAGACATTGAATACTTAATTAATCGGGCGTGGTAGGTATAGCAATATGTAGAAAAATTCTCTATCCGCTATTTCTTGTAGTTGACAATATACCTATTTAGCCAAAATTCTTGCAACACGTCTTGCTTTGCCGCCAACGTAATAAGAGAGAAAACTCTTATTTTGGAGAGCCCGGAGCTGGAGCACCGGTACTGACTGGGAAGAATACTCCCAACATAAATTGCAGTCTTATCTCCAAATTGGGAACGTTTGGGACTGTGACCGGTTAACGGGAACAGACTCGCACCTTATTAGGGACGTTTGGGGATGTATACAGCTCAGCTTACCACTTTTAACGTGATAGTAAGTGTCAGTGTGGTCTGATACTTTAACGTTCACTATCTTCGAGTTTAAGTGTACATCTAATTGTTGCTGTGTGGTGGTAAACATTAATACTACCTTTACAATGCTCGTGGGTATTGTAAAAGACGACTATGACCTTCATATAGACCCAAGTTAACTCCTACTGATGCCGTTTGGTCAACAATTACATTACCAAGGAGGTTGACGTAAGGCACTCGACCAGTAAAACTATTGCCAAAATTTTGGCAACATGTGCGTTGAAAGTACACATTGTGTCGATTCTAAATAATTGCAATAAGATGCAGCAGGGTGGTGATGAATTTTGCACACTGCGTAATGTTGTTTTGTGGAAAATATATGATCACATTTAAAGATGTAGTGATAACTATCTCCATTTGCTTATAATATTTCTCTTCTATTGTCAATGCTAATATGATTCCAATTTCCATTGTTAGGAAAAATGTTGGATGACCTGATGACTATGATATGGGATTAGTGTAAAGACTTCATTGTTTATATTTTAATTGCGAAACAATGGAGATGAATTGGATTTTAAAGGCTTCGCCATCGCGAAATGCATCTCACGATTTAGATGACTCGCTAAGTCGAATACACAGAGCGGAGTGTACCTGCAGTATACTAATAGTAGTACTAATAATTATTAGTTACTGTGCTGGGTATGTACAGATTTTATTTAGAATGACCTTATCTGCTGCAATGCAGCACCCCCTTGGCATGCAACATCAATGGACGAGGACGAAATCTGTAAATAAATACCTATATCAACCCGTATGACGATCGTGGTATAGAAGTAACAATTTCTCTTCTGTTGTAAAGGGCATTAGAGCCCAACAGTGGGACGCATACCTATATACGATTGAATGGCGACACAGGGCACACAATGAAACAGATTATATTGTGTAGACCCATATTACTTTCTTATTTTTGAAGTAAAACTTCAAATGCGACTGCCAACAAGATTGCGTTAAACGTTTAATGCAATGGCACTCAAAAGCATGCAGGTAGTGTACCTGTTACAGGCCAGCGTGAGCGTTAGCAACGAGTAGCGTCCAATATTCCAACGCAAGAGGGAGCGACAAAGAAAGATACACTAAAGTGCAAAGTAGGAGAGAGAAAGGGAGTGAGTCGGTAGAACCCAAGCACATGCGCGTGGTATTATTGCTATGCAGCAAACTAAACAATGTGGGCATCGTGAAATTAGCTGAAATACGTTCTATTTGTTCTATTTTAAATTATAAAATTCATTATTTTCATAGGTTTAAGTTTTCACTTCTGTCGGCAGTCCTCATGACTGCTTTTTTGATTAATTGTGACGATTATATACTGTTCCGTAAACGTTAACTAAGTTAAGCAAGTCTAACATCTGTCAGCACTAAGGTGCCTTCCACTACGTACCGTATAAACGCTGAAAAGTCCATTCTCATTGTTGGCTTATACGATCACTACACATAACGAGATACATGTACAGTCCAGTAAGTACAGAAACATGTTTAATAACTATAGGTATATAATTACAGAACATTTTACGACCATTTAACTTCAAAGCAATTTGTCAGCATTCAACTTGTGTAGTTTTTTTTTTTCATAGAGCCACAAACGCAAGGTACACTCGGTTATAATAAAAAAAACAAAGTAAGTTGGCGCCGTCCACCTGCGCCCGCGCACCCATCCGTGCGAACAAACGCCGAAAGGAAAGAGTTCATTATGAGGCAATGCGTCGGCTATGCAAGTGCAAAACATTCACCTTTCCACTGACGCAAACTTAAGACACCACGGTGAGTTTTAAACGGCATATGTGCGCTCACATTAACAAACCAAGTCCTGAATACACGTTTCTCATATTATCTGGACTCAGGAACATATTATCCTACAGAATATTTAGTAGATGAATATTTTCTGATCTGAGTGGTTGTATCATGAATTTGAGCTTCGAGTGTTTCTTTTTATTCCAAAGAACAGAAATTGCATTTTTTTTTTCTAATATAAAACCTGCCAGGTATTCTTGCACGGTCATTCAATCAAAGAGGGACAAAAATAAGATGGACATTAGCCACGGTCGTCACTCGGTGTATTCTTCCGTTAGATTTACGTGTGCAACCATTTAAAACCTGTTCCGAATGTAACTAATCATGACACAAAAATGGTGCTCCGTGAAACCTAAATATCATACATTTATTTTTTATTTATAATTGATCAAGTTCTTCAATAAATTTCACCTTATGTTAATCTTATGGTAGTCGAACGTAAATTATAGTAAAAAAAGATATTCCCCTCAAATGAAGACATAGTAATTAATAAATTGGCGGTAAATTATTCGAGCTGCGCAAATTAACCTTGAAGTGAAGTGCTAAGTGTAAAATATATTATCACTATTACTGACTTTCTCGTGGGGAGTCGTAAAAACAAGTCCGAGGGTTCGGTTCGGTTTTGGTTCGGGCGGGCCACCGATGAGAAAGATCGGGTTCCGGTGGCCCGCTCGCACGGCGAAGATAGGCCGCATTACCGGGTGGGTCTATGGGGTCGCGCGCCGTCTCTTCCGTCGCCCCGGACAGATTTGACGGGGCGTGACCACAGCATAGTCCACCAGAAAAAAGGGGTTCACCAGAAGGATGCGTATTAACATTCTCCTGGAAAATTTACAAAATAAAACTACGATCGATTATTCATCTGGCAAGCATGGGGATTATGCACTATCCTCGCTTCGATATGCGAAAAGGATAAAAATATCCAAGAAAGTAAACATATAATTCTATTGTTGCTAATTATAAAATGATGACGAAATAATATTACGAATTGTACACACACCTATATTCCTTACATATAATTAGTCATTTGTTAATATTAATCCACATACGTTGCTGTACAAAGCATTTACTTTTAGAAACACTGCAAGCAGTTGCTGAAACACCTTTGTGATTGTTGTTCTAATAAAAAAAAATGTAAGACTTAAAAGCATAGGTATCTTAATTGTGGAGCGTGGATAGTGACGCCAAAAATGGTTGACCAAAGATATGTTAACAATGTGACTGTACGTTTGTCGTGCTTATAAGCGATGGCAACATGAAGATGGCTTAAAAGTATCAAAGGTTTTAGGGCAGCAATAAAACTAAAGGAAACATAAATGTACTATCTAAATTGTGAACAATATTAATCTTAATATATATAAATTACGCGACACGTTGTTTGTCCGCGATGGACTCCTAAAGTACTTCACCGATTTTAATCAAATTTGCACAGCATGTGTAGCTTGATCCAACTTAATAGATAGGATAGCTTCCATCTCAATTTATAGTCGCAATATTATTTTATTGCAAATTATTTGTCTATTATTTGACAGTCACAATTATCTGTTATCTCCAAACGATTCTAACAGATGGCGGTATCTGTTGACTGGATTGAGTAAGTATTTAATAGATGGCGCTATGTTAAACGTGCAAAAGTTTCATATAAGCTACAATTTATTAGCATAACCACCACGTGTTACTGAGGCTACCTTAGCCACAGCAACGCGTAGCCGGGTCTGCTAGTATTATATAAGCGAGGCACACGAAAGCGGAACACATTGCTTCTACCTAAGTAATTGAGATAAGAAAAGAGGATAATGGGGTATTTGATAGTGATCAGCTACGTTGCTGACAGCTAATCTACCTGTAGCCATTTGTGTCGCCTTGTCCGTGCCAGTATTATAGTCTCGCAGAAAGCGGACCTCTGAATAGTAGCAATTTGCCAGTGTTTCGTTCGTTCAGCGAACAAGCCCTAGAAATTTCTGTTCTCATTGCAATCTATCAAATCCTGCACCATTCCCTGTAACTATAGGTACCGACTTGAGTGCGCACCTAGTAGCGGTGAAGCACTTGCCCGCCTTTAGATTGGATCAATACTATATGTATAGTACTCTACGGTTGTTCGCTCGGTAGCTTGCTTTGTTGAACGTCAAGCGTTAGAGAGTTAAATACTAACGAACAAAGTAGCGATGCACATTAGAAACATAAGTATTTTTGTGGGGACGCCTTATTACAAACATAATTCCGCGCGTTCACCCGGCGCCAAGTTTAGAATGAGTTCAGATGCAGGTATTCGCGTAACTTTTTTTGTCTAGATTTCTGTTTTACCCGTTGGACAGGCCAAAATTAAGGAATCAGTACCGATGGTCAACACAATTAGTAAAGGTAAGGCTCATGCACAACCCTGAAGTTTGCCGGTAACAATACGTCCGCACAGAACCTTCAAATACTCGTGCCTATCACGTCGGACATAAAAGTGCGGCTGCATAAAAATTGTTGCTGAAACTTCAGATAAGTAGTTGCCTGAAACGGTCTGGAACTTCATTAATACTACACTTATGTTATTGTACGTCAAACATTTGCACTGTTTTAATAATATGTAGTTTTCGAAGAAATTACTAGTAATACTTACTTAAGCTTGACTGTGTCAGAAGTTTAGCTTGCATTGCTTAGATATTTAGTGCAATATTCATTTTGGAATAACTACGACGTATATGGGTTGATAAAAAAAGAAGAAAGTAACTTGGTACTACGTCCGAGAAAAGAAAGTATTGGTAAAGCGTAGTTTTAGCACTATACAGACAAAAACTATAAATATTTTGTAAAGTATAAGTAATACCGGTTTATTAGACAATTATCTTCGTGCAAGTACGTTAAACAACGTTTGAGTGTTACCGTCGGTCTCTGTCTGACCTTAGCCCTTTTGTGACCTCTCACTCGCACTACTCACGAACAATGCTAAAACTATGTTCTTTTTAATACTTTCTAACACATATTTATATTACAAGTTTGCAAATACACATCTGTAGCTAAAAGATGGTGTCTATATGTAAAAGCGTTCTTTAACTTGTATAAGTAAGTAATGTATCGAAGTTTGACGTACATAGCTTTGTTTGCTTTAAATTATGTTTACGTAATAACGTCAATATAATGCACATCAAGCATAAAATATATTAGTCATATAATGACAGTGAATACTGAAAGTATACCTACATAATGTTTACAATCTGAAAATAAAATTAATTTCTCGTTCTTCTCAATGCGGCTGTAACCTACCAGCTATACCGCGCTTGTCAAGCAGCTGAACGCTGGTTTTAATGTCTTCTTATTAGAATAACCGACCGCATTCGCAACGACGACGTAAGAGAGCGAGTAGGTATGAAAGAGAGTATTGGTGTAAAGATGCGAAAGGGAATGCTCCGATGGTTCGGACATGTGGAAAGAATGCCGAACGAACGTTTGGTTAAGAAGATATACAATGCGAAATTGGGAGGATGTAGGTACCGGGGGAGACCGAGACTCACCTACCTAGACCAGATTGGTCACGTGCTGAAAGAAGGTGGAGTCAAAAGTCTCCGAAACCGGCGAGCGTGTATGAAGAGAATTATGAATGTTGAAGAAGCGAGTGAAGTATGCAAGGATAGAGGTCTCTGGCACTCTGTTCTCTCTGCTTACCCTGCAAGGGATATGGCGTGATGATACGTATGTATGTATTAGAATAATTAAAGAATGAAGCGCGTGAAACATCTTTGCCACCATTATCTTACAGCTCGTTGTGGGGACGTGATCGTTGTAAGAGCCACGAGCCATAATCAAATCTAACTATCCACCTATCAGCTTATTGACCTACAATGGACATAGGTCTCCAAAGGAAATATAATGCCCTACACGCAACGCTTAACAAGCGACCTGACGTTTCAGTTTCTGCTATAATCTTTACAGACAAGTGCTGCTGGTTATTCCCTATCACTCAACCTGTTTTTACAATAGGGAATATGCACGTGACTCCAAAATGAACAAAATATTTTTACTTTTAATCTTTATTGCTTGAAAAACATAACTATACAATTATTTTTGAAATTCATCATTATTTAATAGTGAAATTTAATTATCAAAAATCGGCTTTTTTAAATTTGTTCGCAAATTTCTAAAACGCGACGCGATTGGTTGTTCAAAACGTGACGTCGTCGTACATTCGAGTCTTCTAGTATCAAGGTGTTTCTAGTGATTATTTTGTATCGTTACCCAGTTATTTCATGAGTTATTAGTTTTCAATGTTCAAGTATTAATTCTTGTGAATGAGAGACTTAACAAACGTCACTTTTTGTCCCTGTTCTAACGCCATTATTTTGTATTGCATATAATTCTCTGTATCTGAAACCCAATAGAAAGATAAATAATAAATAATTTGGAACTTTTCTCTTACTCTAATAAGTTATATGTTTTTATTCATAGGTATCATAGATAACCAAACATATATTACTTTCATGGATAAAGACCCATATACCTATTAGATATTGAGAATATATCTTTTAGAACTTTACGTAAACTAGGTAGTAACTATTAGGTGTAAACAAAACAAAGTAGTATGTAGTAAGTATGTGCATGTAATTAAGGAAAAATGATTCTTTTATGTACTTCATCAATTCTCTAATGTGTTTACTTACGTTAAAATGATCTTCACAACAGTATAAACTGCTCAAACACGACACATTGTCTCTTCTCATCGCCTTGCATCATTTTTTTCTTATTTATTACATTTCTCGGCATAAGGAAATATACTTTGTTAGGTGCAGTTTTGATAATATTTTGGCACATAGGAACGACACAATATTTATAATACGGTTTTCTGTTCTTTTCCATGGTAATAAAGTTGACTTTACACTCACTTTTTTAAATTTTCAATAATTTCGTGAACCAAACATTTAGTTGTTGACATCCAACTTGTGTGTGCATTCTGACGTCACAGAAGCGCGCCATAATAGCCGCGTTTAAATCGCCCAAAAATAATTCTTTTTAGCTTAATGGTTTAATATTTTGGATGTGTCATATTTATTTTTGGTAATGTAATAGTAGAAACGTTTAAAAAAATAAAAAATAATCATGCATATTCCCCATTGCTAGAGGAATATATACACCGTGACGATTTATATTGTACTCTTAGCCCCACAAATCGACAATGAATCAAAATCGATTTTTGCAAATGAATTTATTAAAATATATATAGACAACTATATAATATATTGATTAGTTTTTTGTTGGAAGCATATCTATGCTAGGCTAATTATAAAAACTCATTTGCGTATTAAAAATTAATTTATGCACTCTGCACTTGTACCCATACCTATTCAAAAACTGTTTCAACCGCAATTCTAATTCAACTATATCGATCAATTGCTGACAATATTCAAATTGTCGATCATATTATAGTCTTTAGGGAAGACGCTTCATCGCGCCATCAATCAGAAAGTGTTTACACATCGTTCCGTCTTAATAACTAAATGTATTGAGAGATGATATAACCTAATAACCTAAATGACTGAGATTTGAAGAGCTAGGCAATGTCATCATGCCCTTCGCCCAATTACTTGTGATCGAAAAAATATGTACTATGCTTCCATAGTATATATTCCATAAGTTAATGGCAATAGTTTCATGAGTGGCCGTGTGCATGACATCAACCCTCTTCAGATAGAGTTGGCCCAGACCGATATAAGACTCTTGGATGTCCTTTACGATATTCACGACCAATGTAAGTTTTGGTAGTATTCGTAGCAGCTGCCACACAGCAAACGTGCTAGGTTTATATATAAATTATTTGCGAGTATAAAATTGTTATCAAAGACGGAACTTAAGTCTGCGTAAGGTCATTAATTTTTTTAACTCACATTTTTAAAGTCCCTAGATACTTAAGGCCGTTTATATTGAATACCGACCATTCAATCGTTACCCACTAAACATAGCGTTAGTTATAGCTAATCATTTTATTTATTTTTATCATGTTAACATTGCAAGAATACATCATTCTCCTACTCTTATCCCAATTACTTGGGGTCGATACAATATGTACTCTTCTTTCCTTGTACATATTGGTAATAGTTTTATGACCGGCCGCCTGCCAGACGACAATCCTCCTTGGGAATGTAATTGTTGACCAAACGGCATCAGATGTAGTTGGTCCAGGTCGTTATAAGGCTCTTAGTCGTCTTGTACGACATCCACGAGCAAAGTAAGGGTTGGTAGTATGCGTAGCTGCTACCAATTACAAGTCAGTGTTTTCAATCACTCGCACGGTTCAAGTGAAAAAAAAAACATCTGTACAAATTCAGATACCTTTTTATCCCGAGCGTAGATCGTGATTTATTTTTGTTACGTGACATATTTTATTGGAGTAATATCTCATCTAGTTAGTGACCTAATCTTAAAAGTTACATATAATGAATGTCCTCATTAGGCACATTATTCAATTATTATAATAAGTGACCTTGATGAACCCCTGTATGAATAATTTACATCGTTTTATGTTTATATCCAGGTATGTATTTTGTTTGGGCCACCGAAGACAAAGCACATGAGTAAATAAACGTGTTTGTCTCTGACAAACGTTCCAACAACCGCGCCACGGTAGGTACATCACTACAAGTATGATGCGCGTGTGTGCGTGAGCACTGGCTGCTCGTCACGTACGGAACGAAACCTGTTTAGGCTGGTTCGGCCAGTGCTCAAACAAAGGGCTAACTCACCGCTCGCTGTGCATCACATCGTGCGTGTTTGTTTAAATTTGTAATAGGAATTAATTAGATTAGAATTATTAGAGTACTGAAGGAAGGTGGAGTCAAGAGTCTCCGAAACCGGCGAGCGTGTATGAAGAGAATTATGAATGTTGAGGAAGCGAGTGAAGTATGCAGAGATAGAGTTCTCTGGCACTCTGTTCTCTCTGCCTACCCTGCAAGGGATATGGCGTGATGATATGTATGTATGTATGTAATTAATTAGAAAGAGTGTAAATATGGTTTATTGTACTGTGTGCATGAACAATAATCGAAAAAATAAAAGCATATCTTTTTTAATTATCCCAAAGACATAACTAAGAGATATAACAAATTATTAAAAATCAAAAATTACAAACAAATCTATTTAGAGTAAGCAATTTGTAAAAAAATATCTATAAAATATATATCCATACATAAAAAGCTGACAAACGTTTTGTGTATTTATTTTCATCCTCATGTGCCAACCCTATCAGAATAGGTAACAATTTAGCTCGCTCCTTAGAAGCTTGGTCTCTGTACGTATATTTACTCATGTGGACAAAGACTGGGTACCGGTGGCCCGCTCGCACGGTGATGAAGAGGGTGGGTCTATGGGGTTGCGCGCCGCCTCTTCCGTCGCCCCAGACCAATTTGGCGGGGCGCGACCACCTCCATAGTCCACCGCAAAAAAAAAGGTACCTACGTATTTTGTTTAAAAAAACACCACCCTGCTTTAAAGAAATAATCTTTGCGGGGAACATTACAAATATAAAATTAACGGACACAAATTATACATAGACTCAGAACAACAAATTGTGGATCTCATAAAATATTATCCTGCGTGGGATCGAACCTAAGCCACTGGCATTTTAACCATCACGCCATCTGTGCAGTCAACTTTGATAAAGATACGTGTTTAAATGTGGATACAATTGAGAGGAACAATTGATTTGTGCCGACCTCTAACGATGGTGGGTGAATGTGGTGATTAATAATTACAATCGTCTCCATTTCGCATACTTCCCAGTCTATGTAACGGAGTAAGAATACAATTCATCACCCCCTATATCGTATCGCAAGAGACGACTAAGAGATATAAAACGCATATAACATTTATGCAAGAGAAGGAAACCTTCAAACAAAACCCCTGTACTAACACGCCTGACCAGCGTGGTATATTAGGTCAATTTTCCTCCCATTATGGAGGGAGTAACTCAGCAGTGGGACATATATGAGCTGTGATGAGTATCTTAAATTAATATTTATGAATCATCATTTATCATCATTCTCCTACTCTTATCCCAATTACTTGCAGTCGATACAATATGTACTCATCTTTCATAGTACATATTGTAAAAGTTATTAGCAATAGTTTTATGACCGGCCGCCTGCCAGACGTCAACCCTCCTTGGGAATGTAACTGTTGACCAAACGGCATCAGATGGAGTTAGCCCAGATCGTCATAAGGCTCTTAGTCGTCTTTTACGACATCCACGAGCAAAGTAAGGGTTGGTAGTATCCGTCGCCGCTACCACACAGCATGAATATTTATGAATAAATAGGTCAAAATTATAAAACAAAAATCCGTATTTAATTTTTAAATATATGTATATAATATATTATTTAATGTACATGTAAATATATGATAATATATATAAACTATCTATGCACTTGTTAATTATTAACATATTTTTTAGTGCGATGACACCAAGTTAGAAAACATTCAAATGTATAATGACGACTACGTGCGAGTACACATTTGAAATAAAAACTATTGTTATGGATTATGTCGTGTTTGTATTTGTGATTGGGTTCGAATCTCATCTATAATCAGAGAGACATTTGAAAATTATACCGCGCTGGTCGTCTGACCACCCGTATGGTTTGATACAGGGTCTTATTTAGAATTTTCCTTCTTTATAATTAGCCTTTATTCGCATATTACATATATCCACTAGTTGTATTTGCGACACCCACGGGCAAGAGGTAGTGAATTGTATATTTAATCTGTCATCACGCGAATAATTTTACATTTAATCTTAAGTTAATCAAATAAATTAATACTTTATTTATGCGGTCGCCACTGAGAAGATCCGGCAAGAAAATCAATGGATTTTTTTCAATGGCCAGCATCACCTCCTTTCCCTTCTATTTATTAGTAAGAATAATATCACTGCAAGAGTAATAAAACTGAACAACTTCATACAATTTCCACCATTCTGGCTAATGAGATCAATTACTCTCCTACTGTGGAGTAGGCTCGTGAGTGACAATGAGATGGTATAAGTTGAGAAGACATAATCCATTCTTACATGTATCATTGTACAACGACGCCCCGACGGCGAAAGCTGCCGGGGCGTCGACTGGAAAGGATACCTGCGAGGGTAAACCGCCGGGCGGACCACCGAAGACAAAGACCGGGTTCCGGTGGCCCGCTCGTACGGCGTGGAGAGGTACGTGTAGGGCGGGTCTAAGGGGTTGCGCGCCGCTTCTTCTGTCGCCCCGGACTAATTTAGCAGAGTGTGGCCATTTCATAGCTCGCCGAAAAAAAACAACATTGTATTGAACGCGAATCTGTTCATAATTGAAAGGGAAAATACACTTATCACATTCGACTGCACAGCTTAGTGGAATAAGCTGCGAACTATCACGCCTAGTGTCACGAATTTGAGTCCCAAAAATTCTTTTTGCAAACGACAAACTAAAGTTTCGAATCTGGCTGTATTTGTATCCGTTAATACATGTGTTTGTATACGCGACATAAGGATTTAGTGTTGCCAACAGAATAAAAATGGTAACCGAATTTGTAGCAATTGCATTATAGGTATATGAAAAAAAAATGGCAACCGAATCTGTAGCAATTGTATTATATATGAAAAAAAATGGCCACCCAATCTGTAGCAATTGCATAATATATGAAAGTGTTGAAAGATGTGGCTGAAGAAGTACATAAAGTGTAATAAAGTGTCCCTATAAAGCTTAAAATACCTTTCATACTGCAATAGTGTGCAACAAAAAAAAAGACTAAGGATCACCCAATGTTACAAATGTGCGACGTAACGAAAAAAAATATACGTTTGTAGCCTTGATAGGTGTAATACGTCGAGAGCCCGATTGCGTTCGCCAACGACGGCGCCAAGGTTAGTACCGACTCGACGACGAGCGTCCATCACACCTAGGCCGACTGTGCATTAGGGATCGTGATAATCGAACTTGTACTCGCCACCGCCATTATCAAGAAACTGGCGTGTTAACGTGATCCTTTTTTGAGTTTTTAGGTGAGAACGTGAAAATGTTTTTCGTCAGACTTGTAATACCGGCGCGACCGTGACTCGCTCAACTTTTTTATAATAATACAAGTACCTTAAAGATTTATGAGGTCGCTGATTTTATTTTTCCTCAAAAATAATTCCCCATGCCAACAAGTCTGAATAATGTAGCGAGTGTGCAAGTAGGACAATTTCTCTCCCTATATTGAGTAAGTTTGAGACTATTAGTTTGCACGTATATGACCTGACGATGATGACGATGATTTATTCGCGATCGTTGATGCTGACGTTGACTATCGGTAATCAATAATGACAAAAGCAAAATCAACAAGATTGATTCAACACTAAAAACAAGAACTATTGTAGACCAACTACTTAATATTACTTTTATTTCTTCCTACCTTTGTTATTTCTTTCTTAATACCTAATTTTATATACCGCTAATGTTTAATCTTTTATTACTATTAGTTTCACTAAAGTTATTGTAACTGCTAATAAATTTTCGAAACTAATTTAGGTCCCTGATCAAGTCAGAGGTATCTTAGTACATGATGACTTAGAACAATAATAAAAAAATATTAACTTATTAAAGTTTAAGTTTTTTGATCGTTTCATACAAATGTCGTGCGGTAAGCGAAGGTATGGTGACATATTGTATTTTTAAAGAATTATTACATTGAAGTCTGCATAGAAGTTGTAGTAGTTAAGATACCCACTTATCACACCCGGTGTCGCGGGTTCGGTTCCCACGTAAGACAATGCATAGTGCGACCCACAAACTGTTGTCCTGAATCTAGTTGTATTTTGTTTGGAAAGTCAAACCACAACACAAGTATTACTTTCTTAGTGTTGGTGATGTCTATTTAAAAAAATAAACCATACGTTGTCATCTCATCATCATCTCAGCTCATATATGTCCCACTGTAGGGCTTGAGCCTCGTACATAATAGGAGGGAAATTGACCTACTATACTACGCTGGTCAGGCGTGTTGGAATATGGTTTTGATTTGATTTTTCCTTGCGTTTTACATCGCTTAGTCGTTTCTTACGATCACCCACGAGTAAGGTAGGGAAGGGGTGGTGAATTGTATTCCTACTCCGTCGCTATACGGAAAATCTATACGTTAAGTCTATCATTTATTGTTGGACATAGATGTCTCCAAGGGGAATAATGACAATTAACATTTAATTGTAAAGAATCAGTGTTATCAAGACGGGGACTATAACGGCACAGCTATGAGAAACGCTTTTGTCAGCATGCTCACTTTAGATTTGAACCGGCTATGATCCAGCCTCACCGCGCTCAGGCATCCGTTACGAAGTCAGTAAGTTAATCCTAACTCTAATTTATATGACACTAGCAGACCCGGCCAGCGTTGCTGTGGCTAAGGTAGCCTCAGTAACACGTGGTGGTTATGCTAATAAATTGTAGCTTATAAGAAACATTTGTACCTTTAACATAGCGCCATCTATTAAATACTTACTCAATCTGATCAACAGATACCGCCATCTGTTAGAATCGTTTGGAGATAACAGATAATTGTGACTTTCAAATAATAGACAAATAATTTGCAATAAAATAATATTGCGACTATAAATTGAGATGGAAGCTATCCTATCTTTTAAGTTGGATCAAACTACACATGCTGTGCAAATTTGATTAAAATCGGTTAAGTACTTTAGGAGGCCATCGCGGACAAACAACGTGTCGCGTAATTTATATATATTAAGAAGAAAGATGGGTAACAGGAAGAAAGTAAAATATCCGTTTACCATAGTTAAAAAGATGATGAAATGTTTGTACTAAAAATTGCACATCAAGAGGAACAACATCTTTCCTTATAGCTCAGCTCACCTTAACTTTGCCTGGTCCTTCTATATTTAACTTTGTGGTATTACCAGACCGTAGAATATATTCATCCTATGAATCATTTCAATATATTATTTTAATTATAGCCACATGGTAATTAAAATAATACTTTGATATTAATCGTAGCAAGTTTTCCGTATGGTGAAGGAATAAGCACACAATTCATCACCAACGTGGCCGTATAAGAAGACTAAGGGATATAATATGCATATACAATATATGCAAGAGGAAGAGAACTCTTAATAAAACCCTATACCAACACGTCTGACCAGCGTGGTATAGTAGGTCAATATCCCTCATATTCTGGAGGAGGCTCGAAGGACGTACATGAGCTGAAATTATGATGATCGCATAAATCAAACTATCACATTCAGACAAACAAAACTAAATTTAAGTAGTTATAATTTTCAAATGAAAATGGTAGCTTACACTTTTTTTCACGCTGTGGAAAATGCGTTTATGCATTCCCCCTGCACGTTATAGCAAGGGGGGTATGTAGGGCTCGCCGACGCAAGATGGCATCGGAATACCCACTAAAAACCAACTGCGCCCCACTACCTCGTCTATTTTGGGGTGCCAAAGGGTCGCCTTTTGGGCATGCGACTTTGACATCCCCGACGTTCGGCGCAGCGGCCACGTCCCAGATTTCAGCTATCAAGGGAGGTAGAGACGCGCGTAGTCTCTGCGCCGTCTACCTAATTGTCTTCTGCGGATGGGGCCGGTGTGGGCGTCAGCTTCTCGTGCCCGTCCAGCGGCCTCCTTTTGCGCTATCACGGCTTCGCAGGAGGCCATGGCCGACCAGCATCCATCGCTGCCGAGCATTTTAGGGATTACGGCCGGCAGTGACAGATCTCCTCCAATGATCGCTACTAGGGCGTGCCGCTGCGTGCTCCATGTGGAGTATTCAGCCAGAGTGTGGCACGCATTGTCGATGAGTGCACCACACTGGTGACATTCGGGAGTCCCTTCTCGCCTTGCAATCTGGTATAGGTATTTGCCGAAGCACCCATGCCCGGTAAGTACCTGTGTCAGCCTAAATGATAGGTTGCCGTGTTTTCTGTTTATCCAGCGGTAGAGATGTGGACTTACCGCGGCTACAGTTACTCGTCCTGCTACAGGGATTCTAAATCCTCTCTCCACCGCCGGATAAGAGATATATGGGCTACATTTTTTATCCTGCGCCACTCCCTTTCGGATATCCACTCACCCCGAGCCCGTGCCGCGACGTAGGCCTGGTATATTTCCGCCTGGAGTCCTGCTTGCAACTCCCATGGTGGATCGCCTGCCAGTAGTGTGGCTGCCGTCCATGACAACGTACGGTAGCCTCTGATAGCTCTCACCGCTATAATTCTTTGTGGTCTTCGAAGGAGAGCCTTGTTACGGTCGGTGAGGGAGTCCGCCCAAATAGGGGCACCGTACAGTGCCATAGACCGCAGAATACCGGCGTATAGGCGCCGGCAGGTTGAACCAGGGCCTCCGGTATTGGGCAGAAGCCTGCCTAGTGCCGCGGCTGTGTTCACGAGATTTGAGGTGAGCTGGGTTAGATGCGGTACAAAGCACCATCTTCCATCCAGGAACAGTCCCAGATATTTCATGTGAGCCCGTACTGGCACGGCAACCCCTAGCACACTGACGCAAGCACCCCGAGGGGGACCTCGGCGGGGGCCATGAAATAAGAGAGCCTCTGTCTTGTGCAAGGAAACCCTCAGCCCCAGCATACCGATCCGTTCTATGACGAGAGCCGTTCCAACCTCAGCCAATCTGATCACTTCCCGGAAGCCCGCCCTTCTCGCTGTGACAAGAGTGTCATCTGCATAGCAAATCACTCCCATCCCAGGGAGAAGGGCGCCCCTAAGCAACCAGTCGAATCCGATGTTCCACAGAATCGGGCCAAGGACCGATCCCTGTGGAACACCGCACTCCATCCGGTGCCTGAACAGATGCCCGTTAGCCCCTTCCCAAACCACGTACCTGTCTTGTAGATAGACCTCCAGTAACGTCCGAAGATAGTGAGGCACATTGTGGTATCGGAGTGCCTCCCTTAGCGTCTCGAACGGCAGGCTGTTAAAGGCTTAGTCGTCAACTCCATCCACATCAGTATCCAGGCCCATATGAGGTACTTGGGTCTGGTGCTCGACGGGCGATGGTGGTTCCGGGAGCATTTTCGCCAAATTGCTCCCCGGCTGGTCGGCGCGGCGTCCGCCCTTTCTCGGCTCATGCCGAATGTGGGCGGACCCAGTTTCGAGGGCCGACGGCTGTATGCGGGGGTGATCCGCTCAATGGCCATGTACGGCGCACCCGTGTGGGCGAGGGCTCTGAACGCCCAGCTCAGGGCGGTGCTGTGGAGGCCACAGCGAGCCATGGCGGTCAGAGCCATTCGCGGGTACCGCACGGTGTCGACAGAGGCGGCGTGCCTATTGGCCGGGACACCCCCGTGGGACCTAGAGGCGGAGATGCTCTCCGACCTCTACCGGCGGGTTGCCTCAATGCGCGAAGAGGGTGGCTCCCCATCGTTTAACGAGATAGCCACCTGGCGCGAGGACGCCCGCCGAGAAGTCATCGCCCGTTGGGCTACGCGGCTGGAGAGGCCTAGACACGGTGTTTTTACCGTTGAGGCTCTCCGGCCCGTACTGATGGAGTGGATGGAGCGGCGGCACGGAGTCCTCTCTTTCCGGTTGGTGCAGGTCTTGTCGGGGCATGGTTGCTTCGGCAAGTACCTGCACACGGTCGTGCGGAGGGAGTTGACTCCGTCCTGCCACCATTGTAGTAGCGACGAGGACACGGCGCAACATACGCTCGAGGTATGTTCGGGCTGGGACGGGCAGCGCCGTGACCTCGTCGCTGTCATCGGTGCCGACCTGACGCTGCCGGCTGTTGCGCGAGCGATGGTCGACAGCGTCAGGAATTGGGACGCGGTCGCCGCCTTCTGCGAGGCTGTCATCTCGCAGAAGGAGGCGGCGGAACGGGCCCGGGAGGATTCCCGTGACCCGGGCCGCCGCTCGCGGCCGGGGCGGCGCAGGCGCGAGTACCTGCGCCTGATGCCGCCCTAACCGAGGCTTCGGGTGATCGGACCGGGGAATTGTCCGGTCACCCGACGTGAGGCCACCGCGTGAAGACGACGCCTCGACGGCGAAAGCTGTCGGGGCGTCGACAGGAGAGGAGCCCGAGAGGGCATACCGCCGAGCGGGCCACCGAAGACAAAGATCGGGTACCGGTGGCCCGCTCACACGGCGAAGAAGAGGTGCTTGCAGGGTGGGTCAATGGGGTTGCGCGCCGCCTCTTCCGTCACCCCGGGCCGATTTGGCGGGGTGCGACGTCCATAGCCCACCACAAAAAAAAAAAAAAAAAAAAAAAAAAAGGCTGTTAAAGGCATTTGCGATGTCAAGCGACACAGCCAAGACAACCTCACCGGCGGAGACTGCGTCCATGGTTAGGGTCTTCAAAGCAGCCAGCGCATCGATAGTCGATCGGCCCACCCTGAAACCGTATTGCGCATCCGATAGTCCGTGGCCTACCACCTCGAGATGCTGAACGAGACGATCAGCCAGAATTTTCTCAAATACTTTGGCCGTCTCGTTCAGCAGCACCAGCGGCCGGTACGCAGATGGAGAGTCGATCGGTCGGCCTGGCTTTTGCAGCAAGCAAAGTCTGCCAGTCTTCCATGATGCCGGGAAACGGCCAGATCTCAGGCATTTATCTAAGAGTTCTCTAAAACCTGCCTTCAAATATACCGCAGCAAGAGCGAGTACCAGTCCCGGAATGCCATCTGGACCAGGCGCTTTCCTTTTGCCCTGTAGGCGAGAGAGTGCCCTGTCCATTTCTGCTTCAGTGACAGGAGGGATCTCGCCACACACCTCCATCACCGACGGGCAAGCCATAGCTGGAGCGGTGTGGTCAACAGGGTGTGGTAATAAATCCCTGACTAGCCTCGACAGGAGGTTCTGGTCCATAGTCTCAGTGACAGGGGCACCATAGGCTCGGATTTTGTTCCGAGCCGTTAGATAAGGACGTCCCCAAGGGTTTCTATCCAGGCCCATCAAAAGCTCCTGGCGGGCCTTTTCCTTGGCCTCCCTGATGGCCAGCTGCAACTCCTTTTTCTTTCGGCGGTAGTCAATTCTCAGTTGACCCTCTGAGTTAGCAGTATTGGTTTGACGCCGACTCCTTACATATGCTCGCCGAGCCTGGTTGCAGTTTGCTCAGAGCTCTGCAATCTCCGGCGACCACCAATACACTTGCTTTCGAGGTGGCCTCCGATGGGTCCTTGGCATTGCCGCATCACATATTGCAGTTAAATTTCTGCTCAT
This sequence comes from Lymantria monacha, assembly GCA_905163515.2. Taxonomy (NCBI): domain Eukaryota; kingdom Metazoa; phylum Arthropoda; class Insecta; order Lepidoptera; family Erebidae; genus Lymantria; species Lymantria monacha. The sequence goes on along the minus strand of LR991107.1, from coordinate 1,219,668 downwards.
ACAGTCTGCCAGCCTCTCCACGTCATTGTTGTCTTGGCTTATTGAGCTCCACCGCTGAACAATAGCAGTTTCCTGGGCTATTTCCCTGTCTAACTTACTAAGTACCCTGGGGAGTCTGCCAATACGCTGCCGGGGTTCTGCTGCTCCTGAAGAGGTAGAAATCTCGAATCGGATATATCTATGGTCCGATAAGGTTTCCACCTCCTCCTCAACTCGCCAGTCAGTCACACAACGGGCAACATCAGAGGGGTGGCGAAGGTCAAGTCCACCACGGACCCCCCACGGTGCCGCACGCAGGTGTGGACGTCCCCTCTATTGAGAAGGGACAAACCAGAGAGCAAGGACCATACTTGAACTGCCCTCCCCCGACCATTAGTGGCGGGATTGCCCCATGCCTGAGATTTCACATTGAAATCTCCAAGGACAACAATGGGCCTCGGCGACTGTCTGCAGACCGCGGCATTGACGGAGTCAAGGAAGGTCTCGAACTCTGCCAGGCTGCGGTTGGGAGAGAAATATAACCCCACGATGACGAAATCTCGCCATCCCACGACAACATACCCAGCACCTCTCTCAAGAGCCGATACCCCTTCTGGACAGAATTGCTACCTTGTCTTCTAGATCTCCCACCCAATTTGGTTGTGACAGGATGAAATAGGGCTCACAGACTACCGCCAGATCTATGTTCCATTGCGCCATAGATTGGAGCAGTAGATCTTGGGCTCCAGGAGAGTGGTTTACATTTCCCTGTAGGAATCTGTTTGGTCCACTCATTATGAAGACATTACAATAGTTTCTTCCCTGGCCTGATGGTCTTTAGTATTCTGGACGGTCAGAGTTCCAAGTGCAATCTTTCCCCTTGTAGAAGGGGGACTACATGTCCTTCCCCCCATCACATGCTCCGAAGGACGACCTCCATCCGCACAAACCGCGCAGTGAGGTGGCTTATCACAGTTCGCTGATTTATGTCCGGTGTTGCCGCACCGGAAGCACAGCCCTGATCGATCAACAGTGCTTGGACATAAATAAGCTGTGTGCCCGAGCTGCATGCATCGATAACAACGAAGGGGTAGTTGCTCCAATACTTGGATTCCAGCAGAGCTCCAGCCAACCAGAACTCTGCCAGCGTCGGCCAGAGCTTTTGCTGCGGTCACTGGGCATCGAACCTTGGCCATACCCATTCCTCTAGGGCCGATCTGGATGTCTCCAACTCGGATTTCTTCCGTGGTACAGCCACCAGCGCGGGCTACAGCAGCTGCGAGTTTTTCAGTGCTGACTGAATCATCTAACCCGGTCACCCTAACATCTACACATTTGACAGGACAGACGGCGTTGGCTACCCCGTCTAAAGCAATACGTAGCTCTGCTGCCAACTTGTCAGCTTGCTCTGATGTTTGCGTCGTGGGTAGCTGTAAAACCCGTGTTCCGGTTACAGCACGGCGCATCTTCAGGCCATCTTTGATACCTAATGATGCTAGGTCGACAGCCTCCTCGGCACGCAGCATTGCTTGCGCGTATGTTACTCCCTTTTCAGCGGCTTCTGGTCTCAGGGTAACGATTACCGCAGCTGTGCGTGGTTCTGCGAGCGTTGATCGAACTTTTTGCGCTTTGTTGCTCGACGTAGTAGCTGTCACGGCGGTAGAATGCGGCATAGCAACAGCAGTATTCTCTACGACTTGCTGGGTCTTCTTTTTCCCTTTTTTAACTACTGTCACCCAGCTTTCATCCTGCATGGTGGGTATACACAGGGGCAGGACCTCCGTGGTGTCTGTCTGTGCTGGTGGTGGCGTCCTCTTCGCCGCAGCAGCAATGGGCTTTGGCGCCACAGATTGAGACGAGGAGACAGCACTGTTACACGCTTTTCCCCTGTCCCCAGCGAGAGGCGGTCGAATTGTCTTGGCGGGCAGAAGGCGGTCTTCAATCCCAGCGAATCGGGCTGATATCATCTCTCCAAGCGACCTAGTGATAGAGGACTTCAGATCCTCCAAGACGTCAACGTTCGATATCGACGAAGAGGCAGAAGCTCTCATTTCAGCAAACTCACGGCGATATGCCTTCAGCTCCGCCTTAAGAGCGTCTATTTCTAACCGCTGCCGACCATTTTCCGTCCTTAGTCGTCGTGTCTCTTCCGTCTCCTCTTTGGTACACAAGGTGTCGATAATGCCTTGCATATCCGCCGCTGACTCCTTCAGTTTTTTAATTACACCACCTTTGAGTTTCCCAGATTTTTGGGCAACTTTTAATATAGCGGCCGCATTGCGACCACCTCGGGCACGCAGCTCCTCAGGTCCTAAAGTTGCGAGGTCCTCCTTCCGAAGCTCGGAAGCCGACGTATCCTCAGTGTCTGGATCTGCCACTGGGGTCTCTTTACGAAAGGTCTTGCTCCGAAGAACTCTCTCATATGCTACTTCTCGGGCCTCTGAATCGACTTCCTTAAGTGTCGCCTTTGCTCGGGCGAGCCCTGTGCTGTGTCTTCTTGGTGCAGCCTTTCCACGACGTGCCGAGCTAATCTTGGATTTGGGCTCTGCTTCCGTATCAGTACCAGAGTCCACGCGTCCATGGTGGGATGTCAGAGGAAGCTGACGCTTCCTTTTGCAAGACGCAGCGTCAGTGTCACCAGTATCAGCGTCAACAGCCGATGGCCCGTCAGTCTCATCACCAAAATCATCTGCCATATGATCAAAAATTTTGTCGGCAGCACTTTTGTAATTATAAGTCCAAGTATTTTATGTCTTAGTAGTTTTACAATTACACAGGCACAATTCACTATAACTGAGTTTAATACACAATGCTAACACTAATACACGTCATTATCGCACTAATTTTAATACAAAATGTAGGTACTTCAATAATAAACCGCAGTAACTCATACGAATACGCGAGCAAATTGCGCACGCGTCTATCGTACACGACGGTCGCTTGAGCACTCCATGGTAGCTTACACTGTAACTTGCATGGTGAGGGGGTTAGAACACAATGTGTCACCAACCCGCTACCTTCAAATAGTAAATGTCGACTTTTGGATGTTGGTAGGCTGATAATGATGATGCCACCATAGCTAGAACAAGTGCCATCGACACACTATAACTCAACTTATATACGTTCCACTACTGGGTCAAAGTTTACTTTACAACAAAAGGGTATAAGGTTTTATTTTATCGAGTTTACTTCTCTTGCATAGATGTTATATGCATCATTATATCACATAGTCGTCATATAATACATATACATAGCACAAAAGTTTGCAGATATTTGAACAACAACACCCACGCGTAACATTAATAGTATTGATAATACATCAATTACTATTTTTGTTATCCCATCAGTTGCTATGCCAACGGCGCAGAAGGTTTGGTACGCGATATCGGCCCGGCCCTGTGTTGCGTTATTTATTATAGCCTAAATTCTTTCTTGATGACGGGAGCATAATAAGAATATATTTTTTAGGAACCAAGTTGCAAATACCAGAGATGAGTGAGTTCAATCAAACAAACTCTTAGGCCTTATAATAAGTATTAGTTATTACCCCCGACTTTATCCGCGTAGTATATAGTACTAGCGAGTATAAACTCGCGACTTTGTCATGTGTTATGGTCGCCGTTAAAAATAATTTTAATATTTATATTGTAGACAAAATCCATCTCCTATTTTATATCCAGTAAGGAATATATTTTACCTTTCTTACCCATGAATGTTGTAAAATATGACTACGGGATATAATATGCATTATATCTATGCAAGGGAAGGAAAACTCAAAATAAAACTTATAGGAATTTTCAATTTCAATTTGTCTGACCAGCGCGGTATATAAGTCAACTACCCTCCTATTATGGAGGAGGCTCGCGCCAAACAGTGCGACGTATACGAGCTAAGATTATGACGATGATGATGAGAAATATATCCTCTGAATGGCTGATTTTCAAACTATACCTTACTTTACGTCACAAAAAAAAAAACCGTCCAAATTTATTAGTCCTACTTAGAGCAGTTACACCTCGCCATTGATGAATTAGTCCACTAGACGGTATACGTATATAGTTACCTTATAACGATCAATATAAAATCATAATGTGTGAAGCAATAGTTAATATGACAATGTGTTTATACACTCGTAGAGTACGGTGTCACCACAACACAAGAGATGTGAGCACCACTACAGTACAATGACCCACTTCTCTTGTAGATAACGCGTTTGCAGATATTGACTCGGTGATTATAACGAACGCGCGCCTCGTACGCACAGATAACTGCGAACCGTATCCACACACACATACATACACACGTGCAACGCCTCGTGTTGTATGTATAACATCATCATTATCCTGCTTTTATCCCAATTAATTGCGGTCTACGCAATATCTTCTTTTCTTCCTAACAATTCGTAAAAACATGTAGACGCTAGAAAGAATAAACGTAGTTCTACAAAATTAAAATAGTACAGTAAAGTTGAAAACCCTTTTATTTTTTTTTCAATTAAATATTATAAATTTTATACTTGTGAGTCTAGTATTGTTATTTTTGGATAGTATACAAAAATAACTCATGATAGACAAATTATTTCATTTTCATTATGATTATTTTTTACAAATTACAGATTATTTACTTTTCATTATGATTATTTTTTACAAGTTACACAAATTATTTCATTTTCATTATGATTATTTTTTACAAATTACACAGATTATTTAATTTTACATACATACATATCATCACGTCATATCCCTTGCAGGGTAGGCAGAGAGAACAGAGTGCCAGAGAACTCTATCCTTGCATACTTCACTCGCTCCCTCAACAATCATAATTCTCTTCATACACGCTCGCCGGTTTCGGAGACTCTTGACTCCACTTGACTCTTGACTCGTATGTATGTATGTTTGTATTTCATTTTCATTATGATTATTTTTTACAAATTACACAGATTATTTCATTTTCATTATGATTATTTGTTACAAGTTACACAGGTTATTTAATTTTCATTATGATTATTCTTTATAGTGTTGATGTTATCTCTACATCCATTCTCTTTCTCTCCATGTCATGCTTCACGCAACCCATTCATCTTTTCTGTGGTCTTCTCTTACCGCTTATTTTGTTCGTAGGCAGGATAAACCATAGGTTTGGATGCACCCCGCCCATACCGTCCGTGGGCTGTACCATTGCTTTCCCAAAAGAAAAGGAGCGTTAACATCGGGTAGTTCTATAACCGGCTGGGTCATAAAACTATAAAAATTTTACAATATGTACGACATAAAAACAGCTACAAATTGCATCGACCACAAGTAGATGGTATAAAAGTTAGATAATAGTGATATACAACCTCAATATTTGTGGTGTTATTTCAGTTTTAAATGTACTTTTCCAGGAGAATGCTGCTACCAATTCCGGACCTTCGTTCCCGAATACGACCCCCAAAGTGAGGGATGACGACAAATTATATTCATAACCTGTGACTACCACAACAACAGGGCAATTTTTAAACGCTTTCTAGAGGCAGGATTAGAATATTCATATTACACACATTATTGTTTCAGATTTCACACTTTCACACAATAGTTGTCCCGATCAAGATACTAATCTTACGATCGAAAATTGTGTGCTGCAATGCACCAGGCCAGGCCTAGTGGGACAACCATTTAGGTTTATAAAGACAGTCCTAACTGCTTTCGAGGTATGGTACTCTCAAATATTTAGTCCAAGTCTCAAATATTTAGGGTGGGTTTGGAATTTGTATTGGTAGGCAGCGGTCTAACTAAACCCTTGGTATTGCAAAGGCTGCTATCTATGGGCGGCAGTAATACTTACCATCAGGTGTGCTGCATGCCAATTTGCCACACTATCCAATAAAAAAAAATAAAGAATTTATAAGGCGGTCACTCCGCAGAAAAATTGAATTAAATTAGAATACTATAAGCAGTGAAACTAATTTCTTTCATCCATTTACCAGCCTATATACGATCACTGTTGAATATAAGCTGAACAGTTTGTTTATCTGAACGCGCTTATCTCAAGAAACAACCAGTTGTAAACCATAAAATCTTATTGTACAAGCCAATTTATCGAGAAAGGTTACAGGCTATAATAGATAACGCAGCGACAAATAGGAGCGGAGCAGTAAGCAAATGTGAACAGACAGGACAAAAAAATTAACAATGGCCGTTAAGCTCACTGCGCAGTCACCCTCGTCATTGCAACTGTTAAACTACAAACATACATACATATCATCACGCCATATCCCTTGCAGGGTAGGCAGAGAGAACAGAGTGCCAGAGAACTCTATCCTTGCATACTTCACTCGCTTCCTCAACATTCATAATTCTCTTCATACACGCTCGCCGGTTTCGGAGTCTCTTGACTTCATCTTCCTTCGGTACGTGACCAATCTGGTCTAGGTAGGTTAGTCTCGATCTCCCCCGGTACCTACATCCTTCCACTTTCGCATTGTATATCTTCTTAACCAGACGTTCGTTCGGCATTCTTTCCACATGTCCGAACCATCGGAGCATTCCCTTTCGCATCTTTACACCAATACTCTCTTTCATACCTACTCGCTCTCTTACGTCGTCGTTACGAATGCGGTCGGTCAGCCTAACTCCACAGATTTCCCGCAGAGATCGCATTACTGTTAAACTGGTAACATGAATTGTGATTAATGTATTTGACTGTAGTAATATTCTGTAACATAATTAACGTTAAATTTCACGTATGGCGACGTACTAAGAATACAATTATCGCCATCCATTTCGGACTGAGCGGGAATCGTAACACCTCACTGGATTCGCTAATTAGCTTGCGAAGTGGATAATTATGGAAATAATTCGACCAAAGAATCACCATTCTCCTACTCTTATCCCAAATACTTGGGGTCGATACAATATGTACTCTTCTTTCATAGTACATGTTGTAAAAGTTATTGACAATAGTTTTGTGACCAGCCGCCTGCCAGACGTCAACCCTACTTGAGAATGTAATTGTTGACCAAACGGCATCAGATGGAGTTGGCCCAGGTCGTTATAAGGCCCTTAGTCGTCTCTTTCGACATCCACGAGCATAGTAAACGTTGGTAGTATTCGAAGCCGCTACCACACAGCTTAATTCGACCAAAGAATGTCCGCACCATATGATATTCTAAGGTACCTATAGTCGTAAGTCCAGCAGACCCAGCACAATATAGTTCAAATGGCCTGTACGATACTATGTTCGAGTTAGTAGTATTTTTAACAGCTACCGTACGACATAGGCGCTAGAAAATGATAACTATTTTTAAATACTTTATTCTTATTGATCATGTTGTAATATTTTTTACAAAGTCAGTAAAGAAATAACAATTATAGATAAACCTGCTGAGATTCTTGCCGAATCTTCTCAGGAACTTACGTTTCGAACCAGTGGTAGTTTATTGCCATCATCATCATCATCACAGCCCATATATGTCCCACTGTTGGGCTCGGGCCTCCTCCGTAATGGGAGGGCAATTAACCTACTATACACTGGTGTGTTGGTATAGGGTTTTGTTTCGAGTTTACCTTCTCTTGCATAGATGTTATATGCATTTTATATCCCTTAGGATCGACGATCACCCACGGGTAAGATAGAGGGGTGGTGAATTGTACTCTTGCTCCGTTACCACACGTATCACAGTTTATTGTAATTATTGTTAAAATGTCAAAACTATATATAAGTGCTTTCGCAGGGTTTATACATAATAAATGAATTTGAATATATGCTATGATCACTTGCATATATCTGATGATGATGATTGATGACATATTTCATGTAAGGTATAGTTAGTATATAAAAGAGAAATATCATAATTTTTGCGCATTGACTTTGTGAACAAACGTTTATGTAAGTAACGCCATGTATAGCATATACATATATATATATATGTACGTAACTACGTAAGTATATGTACAAATGTACATATTCACAGCTACGTAGGTACGTATATATATATGTATGTATATATATACATATATATCGAACTTGACGAACAAGTACTTTATCTCGCCCGCAGTTGCCAGCAGCTCTACATAAAATGGATACTGTACAATGTGAGTTAAGACCGTTTTCATTTGATCTACGTATTGACCCGCTCGGTTCATTTTTTTTTACTTATTGTTTTTTGGTGACTAAGGAGCCTGCGGTTGGGTAAATACTATTCACACTCAGCAATATCAGGGGCCCTTGACTTGATTATATAATTGGTTGCAGACGGCAGAGTGTGGTAGAAACAGTTTTCTTCGATTGACTACTGAGGCAATACCTACTGCACGCGTTACAAAATACTCTCAACTGTAATCACTAATGAGAAAATAACGTTTTGAACGAAGTGATTATCGTCCGACCTCTAGAACCCAAATTTAAAACTATATTCTAGGAACAGATTAATTAAACTAAAAGTAACTAATAAAGATATTACATTAAAATAGAGATTATGTTATGTGTAGGATGAAATCATTATCATCGCAGCCTATATATGACCCGCTGTTAGGCTCGGGCCTTCTCCGTAATGGGAGGGAAGTTAACCTACTATATCGTGTTGGTATATTTTGTTTCGAGTTTTCCTTCTCTTGCATAGATGTTATATGTGTTTTATATCCATTAGTTGTCTCTCACGATCACCCACGGGCAAGATAGGGGGTGGTGAATTGTATTCTTACTCCGTCACCACACGGATAATATATGATAGCCATGATAGGCTAAAATATGAAAACATAAAAGAAAATCATACTTCTTTTGCATAGCGTTTATATCTGTTATATGCGTTTTATATCCTTTAGTTGTCACCCACGAGTAAGATAGTGGTGAATTGTATTCTTACAATTACCACCACTGGATATTTGCGCGTACTAAATATTTTAATTGTAAACTTAGATTTTGAGATGTCAACCTAGTAACAGGTTCAATTTAATATGGACTCTCGAAAAACAATATTCACACATTTTCGTAGTAACCTATATTTTTATTTATCTAGCGCAAACTGTAATTATCATTTAATATGTATTCACATTCATGATATATGGCATGATTTTTAGTGGTAGGACCACGCTGTGGATAGTCCTGTCTACAGCCGCAGGCCGGTTTGTCCGGGGTACCACACTCTCGCAGAAGATCGACGTCTGAGTAATGGCAATGTGCTATTGCGCTTCGTTCGGTGAGCGAGAGAGCTGGAAGTCCAATTAGGTGGGTTTAGGGTTTGTATTGGTAGGCAGCGGCCATTGTAAAGGTTCATGGGCTACAGCGACACTTACCATCAGGTGTGCTGCTTGCTCGTTTGCCACCATAAGCAATGGAAAAAAACCTGCGACCTGCGCCTGATGTCGCACTAATCAGAACGCAGGTAATCAGCAAATAGATCACCACTTCATTCGTAATGAGGTCGACTGCGTAATGACAAGTTATCATATCATGTCGTCGAGACATCGACGAGGCTTAGATACCCACAAGTATAACATGCCATACCACAAAAACGGTACAGCTTATTTTAATCTCACGCTGGCGTTCCATTATCCTGGAAGGATGGGGCAAAACTATGTCAAGCCAAAAAAAGTTTGTAGTGTATCCCGACTAGAAAAAAAAGTATGGTTCAACCAGATCATGTATCTGGACCCGATCAGGATAGAATGAGGCATGCCGGATCCGGCAAACCCTATCAGGACCAGGTCTGGTCCTGATCAGGATAACCTGATGTGAAATAACATCAAGTATGGTAAGGCATACCGGATCAGGACCAAATAAGGATAGCCTGATGTGAAATATCATCAAGTAAATCAAATCAAATCATTTATTATGCATAAGCCCTAAAAGGGCACTTACATATTGTCAATATTACATTTTTTTTTAAAATTAATCTACCGCCGGATCGGAAAGCCGCCACAAACTGAGAAGATCCGGCAAGAAACTCAGTGGGCTCGTCATTTTTTTTTTTTTTTTTTTTTTAGTATGGTAAGGCATTCCGGATCAGGACCAGATCTATACCAAATAAGGACAGCCTGATGTAAAATATAATCAAGTATATGGTAAGGCATGTAGTATATCAGGACCAGAAACAGTTTTCGTAACACAAAAAAAATATCAATCAAAATTCAAAAAAGTATCATATCATGATTGTCATATTTATGCCACGGTGTAAATTGTATTTGCATCAGAGAAGATTAATCTGAAATCTTTAATTAATCATATGTATTTAATAATAATGTTTAATTAATAATATAAAAATAATTTTATTTAAAGTAAAAACAAAAATAAATAATAGGTACATTTGAAAACATAGATAGAAATAAATATAATAATATTGTAACAACCATTCTAACATTTTATGTTTTGGGTCATAATAAATTGATGGCGTTAGTAAAATGACGTCATTATCTGAATCGCGGTGTTAAGATTCTCCGAAGCGTAATGACATCGCCTAATATTAAATTAGTTGTTATCCAATCAGATCAAAATAGATCGATCAGTTCGTGAATGAGAAATTCAGGCGACAGTTGAAGTCGTTAGCATCTGGTGGTTGCGCCCTAATTGGAACGGTTCACTGGGACTCTATGATAAGAATATAGCACTGCATTTGCTGCCTACGTCATATATTAATTTATATTTTTATCTATTAAACATGTTCTTTAAGATATTCTTGTTTTTTAAAAGGACCGGACTGGGCATACTCGTTTTAGATCAGGCAAGATATATAACGCAGATGATTAATTTGGTTCCGATCAGTAAAATTTCATCCGGACCCGATCAGGAATGCTTGATCTGGACCCGATCAGGAATGCCTGATCTGGACCCGATAAGGTTTTCCTGATCGGGTCCAGATATATCTTCTGCGTTACATACCTTATCTGGTCCAGATCGGGCATGCCCGGTCCGGTCCTGCTAAGGAAGACGAAAAAATTTCGAGTCGGGATAGAGGTGTAACGCCGAAATGTGTGTGCATACAGCGATATAGACATGACTTTAAGATTGTAACGACACAACTGTTGAAGCTGTCTATCAGCAAACGGGTAGCCATGTCATACTTAACATATCAAGCAGTCTTTCGCTAGTCACAGTGGAAACGTAAGCCTCCCCCACAAATGAGGGTATAATGCAATTCACCACGCCCGATAAGGTTTGGAACAAGGTTCGTGATCGCAGGAGGGAACGAAGGCATGTAAGATGTGGCGAAATTTGTATTCATATCTGGTGCTCACACGGTGGCATGTACCACACAATACCTTGCATATGATTTCGCTGCTCATCGTTCACCGGTTCAATCTAGACCAGTTCGTACACATGAGCTACAATACTTGGGTCTAATGGTACCGCTGTAATGTACGCGGTCTACACACAACACAATAGCCAGCCCGGTCTATTTCTGTCTGACGCGTCACCATCGGTGTACGCTTCCTCGTAGAGACGCACACGCACACACATACGTCATTCGTTAACACTGTGACAGTCACATATACAAAGTTAGTATATATGTATATATATATACACATATACTAACTTTGGCCTCTACTAGGTACCACGTAAAAACCATATTATTATGTATATTATTTGTGATGTAGGATTAGAAGTATCAAAGTAACGTTCACTCTTTATTAAGATATTTACACCTTCATGGAGAAATAGAATAGTCTTCGAGGGGCTGATTTACAGATTATACATTTTATTGAAGACAAGGTATAAAGCTTCTTCTTTCTTCCCATATAAATTGTGCCAGAGCGTTTCAAAACTTTTGGGGTTGAATTTGGTATATTTGTGTCTTAGTAAGTCAAAATAAAAAATTCCAAATATTCCACTTATTTTCAATAGCTTAGTTTTGAAGTTAATAAGTAGCCTGGCTAACTAAAGCCATCAGTTAACCAGCTAGTTTTATATATAGATAATTCTATTATGTGCTTTACTAAGCTTTTAGTTTTAGTATTTTTGTAGTAATTTTGTTTTAGTATTCAAACACTTCTAATAGTTAGACCACCGTTAATAGTTGCGGAAATACTACCAGTAATAAAATAAAACGAGAGGTGTCAAGGGACACCCGGATGGAACGAAGTTCCTTTCGATTAATTAGTGAAGGAATTGTAATAAAATTTTTTTTTTTTTAAGTTATAATAATATTTTTGAAGTACTTAAAACTTCTTTAGGCGCGACTAGGGAGTAACTCAGATTTTTTTAAATAGGATCATAATCTATTACTAGATGGCGCTGTAACAAAGTTAATGGATTCTAAGAGGACATGTATTATAGTCTAAATCGCGCTATAGAAATTTTTGCAAATTTTAACTATATATATTAAAATTTATAATAAACTACTGTACTTGCTTCGGCAGTACATATACTAAAATTGGAACGATACAGAGAAGAAAATGATACACAACGGGAGGTGTCAAGGGACACCCGGATGGATCGAAGATCGAAGAAGAAAAAATTATATATTTATAAATACCCGATACGAAACGAAAAATGATGTCACAAGCGGGGTTCGAACCCGCACCTATTGGGAATCCGGCCCAACCGTGCTGCCACTTACACCATCGTGAACTATTTTAGGACATGCAAATTTCGAATCATATTATATCTTACGTCTTCAAGGTGACGTATGCCATCTATCGGACAATGTTTACACATTGTATAGACTTAATACTTCAAACTTTACAGTTAGAATTGTATTAAACGATGACACAACCTTTGGCACGGTTGGGCCGGATTCCCAATAGGTGCGGGTTCGAACCCCGCTTGTGACATCATTTTTCGTTTCGTATCGGGTATTTATAAATAATTAAGCATATTAAATGCTAAAAATTTCAGTAATTTGAATAACAAGGTTGTGTCATCGTTTAATACAATTCTAACTGTAAAGTTTGAAGTATTAAGTCTATACAATGTGTAAACATTGTCCGATAGATGGCATACGTCACCTTGAAGACGTAAGATATAATATGATTCGAAATTTGCATGTCCTAAAATAGTTCACGATGGTGTAAGTGGCAGCACGGTTGGGCCGGATTCCCAATAGGTGCGGGTTCGAACCCCGCTTGTGACATCATTTTTCGTTTCGTATCGGGTATTTATAAATAATTAAGCATATTAAATGCTAAAAATTTCAGTAATTTGAAAAATTATATAATTAAAATATTAATTATATAATTTTTTTCTGCCTTAAGGGATTTTTATCGTTATATTTTAGCCAATTTGCAAAATATCTTTATAAATTATAGCCTATGTGTTATTCTGATGTGCAAGCTATATTACTATAAATTTCATCAAAATCCATTCAGTAGTTTTTACGTGAAAGAGCAACAAACATGTTCACATCCATACATTATTACAAACTTTCACGTTTATAATATTAATAATAGGATATACAATTCCACTAGGCTACCAAAACTTTTCGGCCCCGAGCTCGAACGCGAGCCGGCCACGCGGCCCGGTCACGGGCGAAAATAATTTCGTTGCGCATTATTTTGATTTTGCTATATCTCTTAAGGTATTGATTTAATTTGCATAGTCTGAAGGAAAAAAAATATCTTCATGAAATGCTCAAGCCAACTAATGTATTTAAAATGATAAGGATTAATACAGTATTTGTGTAAATAGCTTTTCAATTACCGTTTTATAATAGAACATTTTTTAAAGTATTAAAATGGATATAGTATGTTATCCTTAAGAGATAGATATATACCATCGCGGACTTTTTTGTAGGCCTTTTTAAGCTGTATAATACTGTAGTACTTTATTTTGATCTATTTCGTAGGGTTCAGCCAGCGTTTGCAATGTAAGCGCAAAATAATGTGTTTATTTACGACATCACATTAGAAACCTCTAAAATTATCAGTGTTTCTCTAGTACATTATGCATATATTATACATATAAACCTTCCTCTTGAATCACTCTATCTATAAAAAAAATCGTCGCGACACCACACTGTTCAATGCTAAATAGAAATGAAAATATCTGGCTTGCTTTCTATAAGAGAGCCGATGAGCGACGCCGCACAGCTTACAATAGCTTACTATAGCAAAAAGTGTCGTGACAACTTTTCGTAAGAATTTTTTCCGTCTAGCCCCCTTTCACAACGCGCGATAAGGAACTTCGTTCCAAAAAAACATTCATATATAACATTGCCTTATTTACCTGTGCATGGCTTTAGGGGTAAGGGAAGACCGAAGAAAAGATGGATGGACTGCGTGAAACATGACATGGATGTACAAGGAATGACCACAGAGATGACGTCTGATAGGGTGGTATAGAGGGAGAAGACATATTGTGTCGACCCCAAATAAATTGGGATAAGAGCAAGTTGATGATGATGTCATAAAAATACGTCTGAGGAAATACCAGAATAAATGACAGTAGCTTCCTTCTGAAAACTGCAATAGCCAAACCGTAAAGCAAGCTTGGCAAATATGATAATATTCTCAGATTTTCTTTCGACCAGTATTTAATAGTGGACTACAATAGACGGATGGATGGATGAGTGATATAATATACCACGGTTCATATATGTATTTTGATAAAGCTATTATGACCAGAAAGTTAGGACCAATATGAACCCACTACAAAATGCTCATACATCACATATTCACCACTAGATCAAAGCAGTTGTCCATTTCGTATACGTATAAATATATTTGTGACAGTGTTATGTTACGAATTTTCCTTATCTTGTGATATTGTCTACTTGCATCCTCTATACGTGTATTACATCATCCGCGGGAGAGGTAACGCTGGCGATGCATTGGCAATGCCTACTAACTTCATATATGTATTAGATATGTAACCGCTCAACAAACACACCAAGACTTAATCACTGCAACATTATAATTATACTATTCCTGAGAATATTATTAATACAACTATAGAAGAACTTATGAATGTTGAGGAAGCGAGTGAAGTATGCAGAGATAGAGTTCTCTGGCACTCTGTTCTCTCTGCCTACCCTGCAAGGGATATGGCGTGATGATATGTATGTATGTATGTACAACTATAGATATTATTTAACTATAATATTCTCATCCTTTCTCTTTGCTTTTATCTCAATTCATTGGGGCCGGCGTAGATATAGCAAAAGTTTTGCGACCGACCGCCTGCCAGACGTCAACTGTACTTGGGAATATAATTGTTGACCAAACGTCAAGTGGTCCCAGATCGATAAGCTGATAGTCGTCTTTTACGACATCCACGAGCAAAGTAAAGATTAATAGTATTCGTAGCCGTACAGAAACACATATTCTATGATATGCATTACGAATATATCAATATAAATAAAGAAAAATAAATTAATGTTTTGATCACGATACAATAGTTTTTGACGTGGCAACGTCTTATAAAACGATGAACGCGGGCGAGCGTGCCAGTGAGAGCGAGGAACAAGCGATAGAGAGGGACGATCTGTTTATGAAGTGAAGTGAAAAGTTAATGTGGTTTCCATTGTTTATGTTTGTTCAATTCATAAAAATATCCAATTTTTATCAATGTTTTCTTATGACGTTATCACGTAAAATTATCGTCCGTAAACCAACTTTACAGAAAGACATTGCTTTTTTTTATTACGTTTAAAGTTGTTCTTACTATAACTATTTTTTTTTTTGTGTGACTTAGTTGTTAGCCTCAGACGGCTATGAGAACTTTACCCGGACTGTGGGTGAGCGCTGAGGGCTCTCAACCCGACACTATAATTACTTTTCTGATACTCGTATTTATTGTCACCGGAGTACAGAGGTCCTTGACATCTAAATTAGTAAAAATACATATGCGACAAAATAATAAGTAAAACCAATAAATTTAAAATAAAAAAAGTAAAAATATATGCATGTCTTAAAAATATAAGTGTCGGCATCCTTTAATTTCCCGTGGGAGTCGTAAAAACATGTTGAGTGATTACCAGGGAATGGGCAGC
Source organism: Lymantria monacha (assembly GCA_905163515.2). Classification (NCBI taxonomy): domain Eukaryota; kingdom Metazoa; phylum Arthropoda; class Insecta; order Lepidoptera; family Erebidae; genus Lymantria; species Lymantria monacha. The sequence goes on along the minus strand of LR991107.1, from coordinate 1,203,788 downwards.
ATCACTCTTGGGAAACTTCAAGTGATCGTTAACCCGTCTGCCAAGTGTGACGATTATGGCTTTATCTCGCCCTGGAGAGGTCTAGGTCTAACAATAAACATCGACTATAAGCTGAGGTGGATGAATTAAAAAAATAACTTGAACTAAGTTATTTCACATCCGACGTAATAACCATAAACTTGTTGGATGTGAAACACCTCAGTTCTCTCGTGACCATAAGCTGACCTATGACTGCACAGATAGCTTAGTGGATAAATTACCGACCGTTCGTGCCAAGTGCCGCTAGTTCGATTCTTACGCGGAACAATACTTTGTGCGATCCACAAAATGTTGTTCTGAGTCTGGATGTAATTTGTCTACGTTAATTATATGGTCTGGTATTTCCGTGTGGTGACGGAGTAAGAATACTATTCACCACCCCATATCTTACCCGTGGGTGATCGTACGAGACTACTAAGAGATATTAAACGCATATAACATCTATGCGAGAGAAGGAAAACTCGAAACAAAACCCTATACCATCACGTCTGACCAGCGTGGTATAGTAGGTTAATTTCCCTCTCATTACGGAGGAGTCCCGAGCCCAACAGTGGGACATTATGGGCTGTGATGATGATGATGAATTTTATGGTTGTAAAGTCCACCAAAATACAAGGATTATTTCCTTAGAGCAAGGTGGTGGTATTTAAAAAAATACTTTACGCTATTAAAAATCAAATACAATCTTTACGCTAACGCTTTTTTAACGCTATAAAATTCTAAAAAAAAAAACAAAATCGATATAAATAATAGTCTCGTAATATCTCGTAAAATCTAAAGAAAAATAGTCTCGTAAATAGTGACTAATAATTTAATTAATAGTGATTTAAACGTGTACATTGTGATCTCGCAATGTATTTAAGTCACTGTTCTGGTACGCGTTGTGCGGGGACCGGCGGGCGGCGGGCTGCGGCGGTGTTGTTCAGTTAAAACGACCGTTACATATAAGCGCGAGTCAAGTTATAAAACTTTTTAACACTTAAACTAATTGATGGCCCGGCAAATTAATTCAGCACTTGTTTAAATATTTTATGCATATAATATTTTTAGACAATTCATACGGTTTTTAAACTTCGTTATATTTTATTTTTAAAAGCGAAATATCGCACGGGCGAAAGAGCCACATCGCTTACTTTCCAAACGCGCAATAGTCAGGCACCCGCACGCACACACACACACAGGCGGTGCGAGTGCTCGCCTCACAAATATTTGACCCTGTGTCAGGGTCGAAACATAGATATCCAATGCTTCTGTTGGCAATTAAACAAACTAATAGACTTTAAAACAAAAATCATTATAAAATAGTAGTACATTCATTTATTTCTTCATATGTGAAACTATATGCCAAAAAGTAAGAGACGTATGGCCGTTTTACCAACGATCCTTACATTTAAGGTAACACCTAAACCAATGTGAATGATACATAAAATCAATGTTAAACCAGACCGCCACGGCATAAGATTCCTTTTTTAAATGTTCCTCTCCTACAATGAAATAGTAACATATTAGCGAGTATCCATAATGAATATCGTTGGGTTCGATTTTCATGTATAACAAATCATTGCTTTCTTTCAACATACTTCGTATTAAAATACATTAGGCTTAATTACAAAGGGTTATTCAAATCAAATCAAATTATGTTTTACGCATCAGCCCCATAAGGGCACTTGTATATTTATAATTTTACATAATTTTTAAAATTTATCTACCATCGGATCGGAAAGCGGCCACAAACTGAGAAGAGCCGGCAAGGAACCCAGCTGGGTCGTCATTTTATTAAATTATATATTTTAATAAAAATCATTGGATTGTGATTTTAACTGAAGTGAGATACCCTGCGAGTATGGATTCATTTATTAATTTTTTCATAAGAACTTTAACTTTAAATGCCCTATATTTCGTCCAAATATTGCTTAAATCAAACAGTTTGTATTGCAAGTATGTATTAATATTTATTATATTAATGTAGTAAGTAGGTAGGTGCTGTCTCGTCATGTATCTGGTGTAGTCGTAGGGTTTTCCGTGTGTGTGTCGCTGGGTATGTGTGTGACGTCACAGCGCGCCGGTCGATGCCTTGATAAAGGTCTGGGCGTCCTCAGAGCTGACGGGGAGACAATGTGACGCTGGGGAGGCGGCCGCCCGTAAAACGTTGCCGGCCGCTACGCCACGGCCCGGCGGTCGCCTATATACCTAACTATACGTATATAACGTTAGTACATAACTACTTATGTACAGTGCGATATTTGAGACTGTAGGGCTGTCACACAATACCATTATACTTCTATATGGAATATACAGTACAATAAGTTTTCGATTGTTCACTGAATACCAACCTCAAAGCAAAAAAAATACGAAGCATAACGTACCTACTATGATCAGCTGATATAATCATAATCAAAATTTTAACAAAATGAAAAACTCACTTCAACTAGTAGCCAGTGGACTAAATTGAAATGTGACCACACGGGAAAAAATAATAATCAAAAACGGTTCACCCAGTCGAAAGTTCTGAGGTAACAAACGTAAAAAATACACACCAATCGAGAACCTTTTCCTCTTTTGAATTTGGTTAAAACTAATACATACTAAATAAAGGGGGATTTTAAAAAAAAATGCAAGTAGTTTTTTGTTTTTTTAAGGCATCACTCTGCACTGAGGCAATAGATCATTGTATTGCGGGGGATTTAACAAATACGCAATTAACGCAGACAAATTACACCTAGACTCAGAACAACACTTTGGATCGCACAAAGTGTTATCTTGCGTGGGAGAATCGAACCCGCGGCACTGGCAGGGAAGGTCGTTATCTTAAACACTACGCCATCTGTACAGTTTACTTACGTAACTATAAGCGCACTCAGAAATAAATAAATACACATATCTCTAATTTATATACTTTAAGTCTTTATAAAGTCACTTACATATTATTAATTTTTTTACAGTTTATTTGAAATTAATCTAAAGATATACCTACCATCGAATCGGTACGCGGTCGCACATTGAGAATATCCGACAAAGTATCTAGCGCAATCGAATTTTAGGGGTGAACCTCATTGGCTTAGTGAAACCTATTAACCGGACTACCCTTATATACCGACGTTGGCAAATAATGCCTTTCCTTGTCGCTTCGTCCGGAGTACATTATGTAATCAGAAATATCGCTTACAATTATCTCAAATACAATGTTTAACGTCAATGAAATATATTCTGAATTCAGACTCTCACTATCATGTTTTTATAACTATTATTCTTTTTATTATATTTTGAATAATAAAAGAAATATAAAAACTTGTTATTATTGTTATCCCGTGTGGTGATGGAGTAAGAATACAATTCACCACCCCCTATCTCACCCGTGTGTGATCGTAAGAGACGAATAAGGGATATAAAACGCATATAACATCTATGCAAAAGAAGGCAAACCCGAAACAAAACCCTATACCAACACGTCTGACCAGCGCGGTATTAGTAGTGGTAGGTAGGTTAATTTCCCTCCCGTTACGGACGAGGCCCGAGCCCAACACGGATAAGATATGAGGTGGTGCATTGTATTCTTACTCCATCACCACACGGGATAACAACAATAACAAGTTTTTATATCTCTTTTATTATTCAAAATATAATAAAAAGAATAATAGTTATAAAAACATGATAGTGAGAGACTGAATTCAGAATATATTTCATTGACGTTAAACATTGTATTTGAGATAATTGTAAGCGATATTTCTGATTACATAATGTACTCCGGACGAAGCGACAAGGAAAGGCATTATTTGCCAACGTCGGTATATAAGGGTAGTCCGGTTAATAGGTTTCACTAAGCCAATGAGGTTAACCCCAAAAATTCGATTGCACGTATTGTCTAGCGTTGTAAGTAACGAAGTAACAGTACCTAGTGTCTCAAGTTCGATTACAATAAATATTTTTTGATATATATTTTTTTTCTAAACAAGCCAACCACTTACTAAAGAATGATAGAATGAATAGACTGCATAGGCAGCGAAGTGGTTATAATACCGACCTACCGTGTCAGTGACGCAGGTTCGATGCCTACTCAGAACAATACTTTGTATCGCAAAAATTGTTGTTCGTGTGGTTGTAATTTGTGTCCGTTAATTTTATATGTTTGTAAAGTCCCCCACAATACAAGGATTATTTCTTTAGCGGTAGGTGTTGTATTTAAAAAAAAATATCCTTGCCCTCGATGACATCACAAATATATAATGAATAGATACAAATAACACCTAGACCCAAAACAATCCTTTATGTATAACAAAGAGCTCCATCGTTGGACATGAAGACAATAATTCGTACTGCACCGTCTTAAAACGACTGGACACTTAAAACTGATTGATTTTCTATTGACCTTGGTCAACTCCACCTAATGCCGGATGGTCAACAATTGCATTCCCAACGAGGGTTGAGGTTAGTCAGGCGGCCGGTCATAAAACTATTGCCAATAACTTTAGCAATATGTACGTGTACATATTGCTTCGATCACATGTAATTTGAATGAGAATACGAGATCGATGATGATGATCACCTATGCAACAAGTCTACCGAACTTCTAGATTATTCTGTAGCTATATATTTTTTTGACAATTAGCAGGTGTATTCACAATTCAATATTTATATTTAATTTAGTCCGTGTGGTGACGGAGTAAGAATACAATTCACCACCTCATATCTTATCCGTGAGTAATGTGACTAAGGGATATAAAACGCATATAACATCTGTGCAAGAGATGGAAAACTCGAAACAAAACACTATACCAACACGTCTGACCAGCGTGGTATAGTAGGTCAATTACCCTTCCATGATAAAGGAGGCTCGAGCCCAACAGTGGGACATATGTGAGCTGAGATGGTGATGATGTTATATTTAAAATAAATATGTATTTGTTTCCAAATTATCAGTTGAGTTCCGTTTATAAACTTGCAGACTGTAGTTGTCAAAATAAATGTCTCACGAGTCGTTACAACGACATATGTAGCCAGTAATGAAACGGAAGTGTCATAACGAAAATAGAATCGCAAACGGAAACTTAAGTGTCAATACAATGAAAAAAAAAGTTCGTTTTATTTTAAATACAATTTTTTTATGAGATTAATATTTAAAATGAAGTATCATTACATTTTGTGAAAAGTAATTTGGCAACATTTACACGTTACAATGTTGATGAATGGATTCTAACATTAATAATGATGAATTCATCATTGATGATGTCGTACACTAGACTTCATTCTCCAATCAAAAGACGTAAAGTTCCATTCAAATTGCCGTTATAAAAGGTACAATACCAACGAATGTCGAAAAACCTGCAGAATTGTGGCAGTTGTGAACGCAAAAGCCGAAATCTAATTCATCATTAATATGTACATATATGTATACATACATATGTAGATACTCAGGTAATCACAGTTAGGTATATATTTGTTCTACGCTGGAAGATATGATCACCGCACGTAGAGTACCCGGCAGTAAATACCGCACATTCATCTTTGAAAAGAGGCAACCTGTTAATTTCGTTCGCATTGTCTGTCATACAGTCGTTAAATACGCAAAAATTTAGATAAAAAGCACGTTCAATAGGTGTCAAATGTCATAATTATTTTAAAGCTTCTAATAGATAGCAAACTTTCAATGCTGCGTGCGACATCGTGCACAAGCAGTGTACGAAAGGGAGAGCGCTCTACGAAGTTGATATTAGTCGATTGTCTCTTTTCAAGGGTCGCTGTGCAATATTTATTGTATGCTTATGTTCGTTGTCAATATTATTTCAATACTGATTACTACGATAGAGTGTGACATATAGTTATATAGAAAAGGCTCATTAGCAACACGATTTTATTCGGATTTCTCTTCATTTACAATTTCACTTTTTACTTCATATTTGATGCCTTTCCCCGTGTGGTGAAGGTTTAAAAATATATTGTCACATCCTTCATTACACGTGAGTGTTGTTTAAGCCGGCTGAGTGATTGTCATGAATGTGGACCAATATTAACTGTAACGATTATTTTTATAACCTATTGTCTAAGTGAAAAGTGAACGTGGATAGGCTGATGGCTGGAATGATGCTGCTTGAATTATAGGCAACAACTGCATGATGGAATAGATGACATTATGTACTATACATATATGTTGTGTTCTATTACCGCACAGATACAAACAAAACATTAAAAAGCCTTAATTTTGAATTATTATAGTACAGATGACGTTTGTGACATAGAGGCCAACCCTTGCACGTACATAACTAATGAGAAATGAATAATTTAAAAAATCTAAGCGATGGTTAGTACACATACATATATACACACATACACACAAATATATGTGTGATTCGCTCACCACTCACAAGCTACGAATCTATCCTTGAATAGTTAATTAGCCGAGACTCGAACCGGCTACAGAGTGTTTTGTGAATGTGTTTTTGCCCGAGCGCGTTATATAAGCACGTCGCGTAGTTACTCCCGTGGCCGGGCGGTGCGTCTTCGGGCGCTGCAGCCTGGGGCCCGATCGATCTACGCTCAGCGCTCACTCGACCGTACTCTCAGCTTTAAATCAGACAGTGAACGAATGACAGACTTTGTATCAGCTTAATATATGAATAAACCTAAAAAGCTAAATATAATCTACAAGTATAAATCAAGTGAAAGTATTATCATATAAGAACAAGGAGAGACGCTCAACTTCTTTTTTGGTACAAAATGAAATTCTTGGAATCCCTAAGATATCTATTTAACATTGTTTTGGTCCTTCGAGCCGGAGGAGCATTGATATTTCAATAACAATTATTATCCATCACGCTTCATAAACATCGTTAGCGATGTCATGGTGCTCCATAACCGTAACCGAAACTGTGGAGTATTCGAAATGAAAATATATCCGAAACCGTAATCAAATCCTAAATAAAAGTTTTGAACAATCCTGGTTAAAGGCGGAGACAGAGAGACACTTTACAGTGTAATATCTACAAAATGTTAACTTAGAAATGAGGTCTACTAATCATCATCCTTCATTATTACCTCCAAATTAATCATCACAATTTGTTTTCCGTCGTCCATTTCCCGAGTTAGGCCTCCTCTATACAATGTCATACCGCGAAGTCACTCAATAATGGTGTTGTTGTCGGCAGGCGGGTTGGAGATCGAAGTGAGATGTTTTGCGTTGTTTTCCGTCGTCCATTTCCCGAGTTAGGCCTCCTCTATACAATGTCATACCGCGAAGTCACTCAATAATGGTGTTGTTGTCGGCAGGCGGGTTGGAGATCGAAGTGAGATGTTTTGCGTTGCCCAAGAGAGCGCTGCTACACATGCTGATGATTCATTAGCTGATTTTTATGACTCCCACGGGCATCAATATGATTGCATTAAATGTACTTTTATACAATCCTCATAACATACTTATGCGAAACCTAAGGCTCCATCACAGTTGATATGATCATATTACCAAAATCCCAACCCAAAGTTATCATGTTACGACGCGGCCGACAGACGTATGTAGCTCAAGAGGGAATAGCACACATTTGATCGCATCTGTTTACACTTGGCAGCCGACCCCAATACATTTTGGAATAACAAATGCTAAATGTGATGACGTCACACGCACAGTGCTTGTCGCATTTACAAAACAAGTAGTATATATAAATGATATGTAAAGTAACAATGTTATAAGCCACTGTACACTCCGTAACGACAGACAAACTAGAATTCTAGAATAACTAATTGTGTATAATTTATTCTTAGTTTAGAAAGTATCTTTATCTAATTTTGCTAATGTGAATGTGAATTGAGTACATAATGTGTGCTATACATATGCCTTACTTTGGGTAACGTGTTATATACCTAACTGATGAACAAATACATTTATATATAAGGCTTGATCCCATCATTTGACGTCAGGCAGACAGTTGGTTATAAAAGCCGTTGCCAAAACTACTTCAATATATCGAATAATAGACAGCGAGTGACTATAGAGATGACGTCTGATAGGACTGTATGGAAGAAGATCACATATTGAATCGACCCCAAGTAATTGAGATAAGAACATGAAGATGACTGTATGTGTAAAAATTGGCGTGTAGATGGCACACATCTCCTTTTAAAACGAAAATATAATACGAAGCGAATATTGAATGTCATACTAACAGATCACGCTGGTGTAAGTGTTAGCACGATTGGAACGGATTGCCAATAGGCGTGGGTTCGAATCCCATGTGACAATAATTTTTCGCTCGTAATCAAGATTTTATAAAGCAAGAAGATGGTTTAAGAAATTTGGTAAACTGTTTCACAATGTGGATACGTAGCGTTAGTAGAATGTACTAGATAAATAATAATAAATCTAGAACGAAAGAGGTTACGAAAGATAGTCATGTGTGCCTGATGCGATATGACAATTGCACACATTGACTAAAGAAGTGTTTGTATTAGTAAAGTTACGAATATAGACGTATGGTAGGGTGTCTACAACTGGTATCATACGATACGACCGAGGTGACGGGTCCTTGATCCCGTGTGCACGCTCGCCACCGGGTGGGTTCGGTCACGAGTTAATCACCATCTACACAGCTAAGTCTAACGCACAGACGCATGTCATGTTCCGGTGCTTCTAAGTGGGACATACGTGACGCACATGGGAGTACACAGATTTCAAAATATATAATGCTGGTACACAAATTCGGGAACCATTTTCAAAGTAGTTACAACCTCAACTTTTCAAATCAAACAAGCTTGGTGGGTTAATTGGTGGTACTGAATTCATGTGTGTAGAGAGACTAACTTGCTTGTCTCGCAGTTACAGTATGCACATCTCTCAGACTACGTCACCATGTAACTTTTCACCGTGAAAGTAAATATTTTTTTAATTAATTACTACATTTTTTTTTGCACATCTTGCGTACAACAATTTGAAAGTTACTGACGGAAAAGTTAAAAAATGGACATTTGATGTTACGAACGCAATGGAAGTCGAAGGCTTGAGATGCATAAGGAAGACAAAATATGGAGAGTAGCTTTCACTACTCCCTCTAATGTGGTTGAAGGTAGTATTAGCATCACTTGTTAACTAGTGATCGACGGCCGCTTATAAGATCTGGTTCAGTTATATCATTGTATATTGGAAATATTACATGCCGGTTTGAACTGTATCACTGCAGCTAATACTTTCTAAGCATGTTGTATACAATTTGATATCATCATCATCATTTCAGCCTATTGCCGTCCACTGCTGGACGTAGGCCTCCCTTGTGTTACGCCACAGAGTGCGGTCTGTATCCAACGACGCCCAGCAACCTTCTCCAGGTCGTCTCTCCACCTAGTTCGTCCTACTCTGCATCGTCGGGAACGTGGTCGCCACTCTAGAACCTTTCTTCTCCAGCGGTTGTCGGTTCATTCATATAAAATTCATAATATTTAATTGCCCATCTTCATGGGCACACACACAATATAATATTTTATATTTAAATGTCTTCACATTTAAATATAAAATATTATATTGTGTGAAGCATGACATAGTTATAAAGCACGTGTTCACTACACAGAGATAATATATACACGTGGAAACAAAGATATATTACAACGATACCCTTTATTTGGCAGGATATATTCTGGCAATTCCCCGTTCGGAGTGACAGAACCGCACCGTATTCCTTCGTTATTGCAACTGGGACAAGTACTGGTATCGATTCCTTGACATCAGTGGCCGGTCCGGTGAGTTACCGTGTCAGGTCATCGCCACCGACGTCCTGGCAACACCTTAAGCTATTAGCATCCGCCAATTTAATGACGGGTATACAATGTGTTGATGAATAGAACCAGGATAATGGTCGAAACACCTGGCATGAACCTACCGGTACTTAGACCACAGACCATTTATTCGTTACCCTACCAACATACTCTTTGATAAATGCTTTCTCATTTATATCTTAGTATTTTAACGTGTTATATTAAATAATTTTGATGACGTTTTATGTAATGTGATGCGAAGGAACTGCTGGCATGCAGCAAATATAATATAAAACTTCTTAACAAATATTTTAATTTTGCACCAAAGTTTCAAGAAGATACCATTAACAATGTGGCCATATCGCGTTGAGAGTCCTCAGCGCCCACCCATAGTCCGCGTAAAGCTGTCTAAGCCATCTACGGCTGACAGCTAAACACAAACAAAAAGTGTGGCCATAGCACTGTTGATGGCGACAATTCAACTTACTGATAGACACTAGACAGTTACTAATATGAAGAAACTAAAGACATTAACAAACTTATAATTTATGTTGAAAATTGTAACTCGACACTGGCAAAAATGTCTTCGTATTGTCGATGGCCAATATGAAAAAAAGTGTAGGATTCAAATTACTGAAATTTTTAGCATTTAATATGCTTAATTATTTATAAATACCCGATTACGAAACGAAAAATGATGTCACAAGCGGGGTTCGAACCCGCACCTATTGAGAATCCGGCCCAACCGTGTATTTATAAATAATTAAGCATATTAAATGCTAAAAATTTCAGTAATTTGAATAACAAGGTTGTGTCATCATTTAATACAATTCTAACTGTAAAGTTTGAAGTATTAAGTCTATACAATGTGTAAACACTGTCCGATAGATGGCATACGTCACCTTGAAGACGTAAGATAAAATATGAAGCGAAATTTGCATGTCCTAAAATAGTTCACGATGGTGTAAGTGGCAGCACGGTTGGGCCGGATTCCCAATAGGTGCGGGTTCGAACCCCGCTTGTGACATCATTTTTCGTTTCGTAATCGGGTATTTAAAAGTGTAGGACTTTGTGTTGTGGCAGGGCCACGCTGTGGACAGTTCTCTGTCTACAGCCGCGGGCCGGTCCGTCAGGGGTAGTACCACACTCTCGCAGAAGATCGACGTCAGAGTAATGGCAATGTGCTATTGCGCTTCGTTCGATGAACGAGAGAGCCGGAAGCCTAACTGGGGTGGGTACGGGGTTGTATTGGTAGACAGCGGCCTAGCTATACCATTGGCAAAGGTCCATGGGCGGCAGTGACACTTACCATCAGGTGTGCTGTCTGCTCGTTTGCCACCATAAGCAATAAAAAACAAAAAAAAAAGGGTGTGCTGATACAATGTAATCTTCCGTCTGTTCATGGAGCATCAATAATGACCCAACTTGTGATTATATTTCAACTAAAAGGTATGTATATATACATATAGGCATGTCCGTATGCGGTTTGATCCAGCTATGGATGTTTGTTGTCTTGACAATCGCGATTGATACAGTAATGTCAAATGTCAAGGGTAGGGCTGTCAGTCAGCAACACGCGCGTCCAACTCGAACGTTTCCTCATTGCATCGTACTGATGACGCTCCATTATACTATACAGATAGTCAATACGCAGTTACAGTCATTTTGATTTGTTCAAAAAAATATTAAACATTCATTTATAAAAACTTGTTTACGAACGCACGTGGAACACACCCACACTTATTGCCAATACATTCCAAACGTCCACCGTCCGTTACCACTCAGACAAGTGTGAACTGTCGTATAATAATTAAATTATGACTTGTAATCATTATCCGATAGATGGCACACGTCTCCCGTATAGTTGACAACATAATACGAGTCACAATTTGAGTGTCATATGATAGCTCACACTTGTCTAAGTGGTAGGTAGTGTAGACGATTGGAACAGATATATGAGTTTCACGTGTGACAATTACCTCCTTAACAAGTTTTTTATAAATAACCCTAGGTTATTTATGTTCGATGCTGAATCTCCGTAACATTCATTCTTTATCTCAACTAAAATACGTCCCACTGCTGGGCTTAAGGTAAATTACAATATAATAAATTCACCTACTATATTACGAGTGGTATGGCCATGCTGTTGACAGTTTTCTATCTACGGCCGCGGACCGGTCCGTTCGGGGTTGTACCACACTCTTGCAGGCAATCGACGTCTGAGCAGTGGTAATATGTTGTTGTGCTTCGTTCGGTGAGCGAGAGAGAGCCAACTTTCTGGGTGAGTTTTGGTTTATAGGCAGCAGCTTAGCTACACCTCTGCTATTACAAATGTCCACGAGCAGCAGCCACACTTATCATCAAGTCTGCAGCTTGTTCTTTTATCACCATATACATATTAATGATATATTACTACACCCATAGGCGGGATAAGGCTTGGCGAATTGTATTCTTGTTACGTCACAAAACAGCATGACATATCAAAGATTATATATTAATAAACTTTCGACTCTCCGTTATTGGATATAGGCCTTTACCACAAATGAGGCTATAGAGCCGTAAGCACCAGACACTAGACAGATTGCAGTCTGGTCTTATAATATTTGAGCTGATGCCCATTTTTCTAATGAGACCCTTAACCAATTTTTACGAGTACCACGGGCAAGTAAGGAATGTTAACTACTTAAAATTTTTAATCGCTCAGGCAGTTGCAGTCGTGGCTAAAAACTAGTCTAGCATATAAAACTTTTGTATCACTTCCACTATTGTTAATTCAATGACTATTGTATGAATAATAAAACGCGACAGTAACAACCCTACCGACGGGTTATAGGCCAATGTCTAATAAGAATTTGCGTTGAGTAAAACGAGTTTTGGTATTACCCATTGCCTGCTCGCTCCACGTGTACGTATATACATATACTTAATTCATTAGCGGCATACTGAGGAAACTTTTATATATACACAACTGGTCCACGTAGTGGAGTGGGTAACTATAATGAGTGGGCTCATTATATAGGAGCAACATGCCCAATAGTGTAGTAAAATAGCTGTGTAGTAGCGGCTGCGAATACTACCAACCCTTAGTTTGCTCGTGGATGTCGTAAAAGACGACTAAGAGCCTTATAACGACCTGGGCCACCACCACCTGATACCGTTTGGTCAACAATTACATTCCCAAGGAGGGTTGACGTAAGGCAGGCGGCCGGTCACAAAACTATTGCCAATAACTTTTGAAATATGTAGGATGAGGAGTATTATTGTATCGACCCCAAGTAAATGGGTAAAAGAGCAGGAGAATGATGATGATGCCTAATAGTGGTACATATAGGGCCTATTAGGAGAAAAAGTTCCATGACGCGCTCAGCGCAGAAATTATAAGTCAGATTTCAAACCTCTTTGATTCAGATAGTCTGTTTATTGTGATAAGGGTATCAGGTAAATACTAGACAATTGTTGTCACAATAACTGTTGACATTACAAATTCGTATTATCATTATAATGATGAATTAAATGATGGTATGTGTTACTGCTGCTCATGGACTTACGAAATACCACGTGTACAGCTAGGCTGCTGACTATCAATAAAATCCCCAAACTCACTCAAAAAGTTGCACTTTCAGCTCTTTCGCTCACCTAACAAAGCGCAACAGCACATTGTCATTGCTCAGACGTCGTTTTTCTGCGAGAATATAGAACTATCCCGGACGGATCGGTCCGTTGCTGTAGGCAGAGAACTGTCAACAATGTGGTCCTACCACTATGAGATAACTTACACGACTACTGTGAAAATATATAATTAAAAAAAAAAAATACGAGCCCACTGAGTTTCTTGCCGGATCTTCTCAGTATGTGGCTGCTTTCCGATCCGGTGGTAGATTAAATAAAATTAATTTTAAAAAAGTAATGTAAAATTGACAATATGTAAGTGCCCCTATGGAGCTTATGCATAATAAATGATTTGATTTGACTATATGTTATGTAGATAAACTATAAAAAAAACAACTGTATAAGGCGATATTCCTGGGTCATCCAAAAGAACTAGTTTGTTAAAAATGACATCTATCAAACGTATATCAGTCAGTAAAGGTTCCGTTGACATGATCATCATCTCAGCTCATATATATGCCATTGTTTGTCTCGAGCCTCCTCCATAATGGGAGGGAAATTGACCTACTATACCACGTTGGTCAAACGTGTTGGTAAAGGGTTTTGTTTCGTGTTTTCTTTATCTTGCATAGATATTATATGCGTTCTATTGGCCTATTAGCCAATTTTTGCTTCATGTCTCCCGCTTTGCATATGAGGGAAGTGAAATGTTTTCAACTCCCCCTGTTTTTCTTTTCTAATTAAATTTGTTGCGGGTTCCAAGACAGTTAAAAGCGTTTCCCGGGACTTTCCGAGGGTCAAACCTCGGTGTCTTATACGGAGACCATTGTAGATCCTGGCTTACAGGAGCTACAGTGGTGGGAATGTGTAGTGGTATTATTCCCAAAAAAAAAACTTGCGTTTATATAGTTTAGTCGTCTCTTACCATCACCCACGGGTACGATAGGAGCCGGTGAATTGTATTCTTACTCTGTCACCACAGTGAAAACCGTTTACATATATGTATAATTAACTATTATTAATTTCAACAGTTGTTACCGTCCATTAATTTCTACCGTGCGGCTATACCGACGTTGACCATCACAGGCGCGCCGCTATATGGTCAGTTATAGTTTTAATAAAAGAGATACAGTGACATGGTAAATTGTGTGTGTCGTACCGTTAATGATAGGTGCCACTGAACACAAAACGCGAAAAATATCTCGAGACAATTTGCATAATTTTTGCTTAAAGATTGTGGTCGCGATCGTGTGAAGAATATAATTTGCATTAACCAAAAGCTCATAGCGAGACTACAATTAATTTTGTATTATTTAAGTGAAAGTGCCACGGTGGTCTGTTGATATGTGTGCGCATCTGTCGATCGTCACGTACCAGGTTCAGACGGCAATTAATATTTAGTTTTCAGTAAAAAAAAAAAAAAATTACATTACCACATCTATGAAGGACGTTTAGCCACAGATGGCGTAAAAATGTCTCAATACTCCTGGTAAAATACGACAATATATATTTTGGAAGTAAATTTCTAAAAACCCATAGTGTTCCCCTAAGTCATAAAAGTAAGCTGTATGCATAATTTCACGCAGTCATAGCACAGATCGGTGAAGTGGTTTAAATAACGACCTCTTCTATTGAATGTCGTATCAGCGCTCACCCACAGTCCGTGTAAAGCTGTCAGCCATCTGAGGCTAACAACTAAGTCACACAAAAAAAAAAAAAACAAATGTCTGTTCTGTATCTGGTTGTAATTTGTGTCCGTTAAATGTATGTGTGAGGATAAATTCCATAATGCTGGTGTTGTAAAAAAAAAATGTTTTGGTTGTAGTTTGTTGCATCAGCTAGTCTAATTCTTCTTAATATTATTATCATCATCATCATTTCAGCTCATACATGTCGCACTGTTAAGCTCGAGCCACAATAGGAAGGAATTGACCTATCATTCTGGTCAGATAAGATAAGGTAGTTTACCTTCTCTTGTATACAGTAGTCCTTTAGAACACCCACGAGCCAAATATGGGGTGGTAAAATGTATTTTTACTCTGTCACTCGTAAATCTTAAAATGCTAACCCATATGTATTGTAATTTAAATCTAATTGTGTTAAAAGTTATCGAACTGTCTCTTCTTGAATTAACTCTGTTGTTCCATTGTAAAAAAACATATACTAGTTTGACATGGCTAATACTTGTTAGTTGTTAGTTATATACAGAAGTATTACAGCGATAACTAACATATCGTGTACGACGTAATGCCGTCGTGGTACAACGTGGGCTTTAGTTGAAAATAGTGATGACACTAGCATAAGTATCGATATTTATCACAAGTATGCGATACAATTTAATAAATACCAACGAATAATACTGATTTGATCAGCTCTTTCAAATACTTAACGGATAACCGTTAAGTATCTATATAAACAGATAACGTATTTTTTATGTTTTAAAAAAAGCACATCTGAATACTAAAATGTTCCACATGACAATGAGGGTGAAGACGCTACAGACGGCATTAAAAATTATAATAATCTTTTAGATAAAGATTACACCGTACATAGCAGCACATTTTACTTTTAATTAAAATAAAGTTTTTTTTTTTATATTTTCCTCATGTGGTGACGTTTAATAAATACAGTCTTATTACCATCCCCTACAAGCCCGTGGGAGACAAAAAAAAACGATCATGAGATCACCAGTATAATAGAGAGTAGCATTCTCCTGTGGAAACATATAATACCCATTGCTATTGCCAGCCCATCTGCCGAACTTGGCGATTATGCCATTATTATCCCTTGGTGAAACCTGTACCAAACTGGCGATATTAAGAGATCGCTGGATGGATAAATCTTTTAATAATCGTCTATAATATTTCAAATCTAATGAACATGCATTTAGTATAGTATTATATAAATTATATTTCTTTGTCTTTGTGTCGATTCAATATTTCTTTTTTAACAAACCATATTTCGACCGTAATGTATAAATACCTTATATTATTTATTTATTTTAGCTTTAGACACAAATTATTTACATAGTTGAACTCGATATATCAAGGTATTTTCTAATAGTCAACTTACAGCTAAGCAGAGAAATCATATGACTATATGCATAACAAGACAAAGAAAACTTAATTTAGATTTAATTATAACCGAGTTAATTATGTATAAATATTAATTATAAAATTTTAAAATAGATATAATTAGATACAAAAAATTACATATACATACATACATATGTACATTGTTCATGCATTCATACATACATAAATATCATTATATAAATATACATAGAATAGGTAAATAAAAATAACTTTAATACAATAACCCTAACTCTGAATACAATTCGGTCTTTTCTGTATTTTGTAGATTATACAAAGACAATTTTGTGTATCGCTATATAAATAACGACGCCATTGAGTGGAGGATTAATAATATGCATCGATTAGATATATCGCTGTATCATACTATATTATGTATCGATATTGTGAAGTAACGGTTAGACTAGTACATCACTAGTTACCGAGCGAAGCACTGCGCGTACCGATATACCGCCGGACGGGCGTGCGTCCGCACCGAGCACGAAACGCGGCTAAGTACAATCAGCACGAGATTTTTTAACACTGATTAGTCACGTAAGGTGTACGATACGTCACAAATTACTAAACTTTGCCGTATAATTATGGGCCGGGCCAAGGCGACGTAATGCTGAATACCTGGACCTCATGAAACGATCATAAGAAATACAAGGAAAATATATTTTTAAAGTACACTCTTAGTTGTGATAACGGGTTAATAATACAACTTTTACACGTGGGTGATGGAAAATCGGCTAAGGGAGCACAAGGAAAATGGGTGGGAGATGGCTCAATTGGAAAACTTATAACTGCAATTGCCAGCGATTATGAAATCCTTGTGGGAAATTTTACTAAAATGCTAACGGACACAAATTAAACCCATATTCAGAAAAAAAAGTTTGTGTCTTGCGTGGCAATCGAACTCACGTAATGTCTGCATTTTAAACACTGCGGCATATGTGCAGTCGAGGCAGTGTTCATCGACAGACTAATGGTTAGAATAAATAGTAATAGTAATTTCTCGTAACTATTGCTATTTGAGTTTTTATTCTGTATTTAGATAATCATCATCTCAGCTCATATATGTCCCACTGTTGAGTTCAAGCCTTCTCCATAATGGGAGAGAAATTGCCCTACTATACCACCTGGTATAGGGTTACGTTTCGAGTTTTCCTTCTCTCAAAATAATACACAAAAAAAAAATACAAATTAAACAAATATCTATGGATTGTAGACAGAGTTAGTCGAGTTAGAATTCGAACTTGCAAACCTGAGGCATTTGTAATCAAAATAAATAATAGCTCAGAGCAACGTTCAGTCATCTGTCGGACTCGAGAGCATCACCACTACGCCACCAGGGCTTTAAAATTAGAAATATCCTTCAAAATAAATAAATATTACGTCAATGGCTGAAAGTGAAAACTTCTTGAAGTATGGCCAAGTTTACGCGTTTTATGACTCCGGGTATGACTATGACAACAATATGAGGTTTGTATAGACGTATGCACGTATCAGATAAGGTACTTCGATGACCTGATTGTAAACTAGGAATGTTGCCGATCTGGAAACCGATATCATCGTTATATCGATTTCGGCTACGGATATGAAATTATTTCGGATTATTCGATAGTTTCAATTATGAATATTGAATTTTTAGGGTATTGTTATAGGGGAATGCTAAGAGCTGGTTCACACAAGATCGCACTGGCAGTTTTACAGGAACGACAAAGGTGTCGGATGCATATTAGTACATGTATTTCAATAGCATATGAAAGAGAGTATTGGTGTAAAGATGCGAAAGGGAATGCTCCGATGGTTCGGACATGTGGAAAGAATGCCGAACGAACGTCTGGTTAAGAAGATATACAATGCGAAAGTGGAAAGCTGTAGGTACCGGGGGAACCGAAGACTCACCTACCTAGACCAGATTGGTCACGTACTGAAGGAAGGTGGAGTCAAAAGTCTCCGAAACCGGCGAGCGTGTATGAAAAGAATTATAAATGTTGAGGAAGTGAGTGAAGTATGCAAGGATAAAGTTCTCTAGCACTCTGTTCGCTCTGCTTACCCTGCAAGGGATATGGCGTGATGATATGTATGTATTTCAATAGCGCTGTTCACATTATGTCGACCCGATATAACTGTCGGCAACGACACAACAATAATTACATATTTAGCGATATTTACCACATGTAGTGACGGAGTGAGAATACAATAAACTACTCCCATTTCTTGCCCATAGATGTCGTAAAAGACAACTAAAGATAATATGTAGCTAACATCTATGCAAGTGAAGAGAAACTTTATACCAACCGGTCTTACTAATGTAGACTGTGTTGGTCCGAGCCCAGCAATGATGAACTGAGATGATGATGATAGTTAATGATATATGTAAATGTCTAGGATAATATTTGTGAAATTAGTTCTCGATGTTAACTTTAGCTGTGTGGTAGCGGCTACGAATATTATCAACCCTTACTTTGCTCGTGGATGTCGTAAAAGACGACTAAGAGCCTTATAACGATCTGGGCCAACTCCATCTGATGCCGTTTGGTCAACAATTACATTCCCAAGGAGTGTTGACGTCTGGCAGGCGGCCGGTCATTAAACTATTGCAAATAACTTTTACAATATGTACTATGAAAGAAGAGTACATATTGTATCGACCCAAAGTAATTGGGATAAGAGTAGGAGAATGACGATGTTAACTTTACATAAAAATCCAGCAGTTGATAAGACTCGCGTCATGTAGTAATTATAGTTTTGGAATAATAAGTACGCTGAGTGTGAAGGACGATGCAGGTGGCTACTGCTACCTTAGCACAGAATGTTCTCGGTATGTCGACGAATGGAAGTAGCTACTAGTAATCCATAACGCGGGCCACGGAAATTAAGTGATCGATTGAGGTGGCAACTATGAAGGCGAGGAGGAGTTATGCAGCCCCACGAAGCAATTCCGTTCAAACAGTTCTCAATCGCATACCAACCTTCGTATGACGGATTTGATTGGTAGGATATTATGTTTAGTACATAATAACTATAAAGACTCCGTGCAGACGGAGTAGGGTAACAACAGGTCACTACATCTAACTTTTCCGTGGGAGTCATAGAAAGCGGCTGAGATGTCATCAGAAAATGGGTAGCAATATTGTCTTGGAAAATTTATAATAACTGATAATCTGACAAGTACTGACGGAAGCATGCTGATTATTAGATTATCTCCGATAGGTGAGGCCTAAATCTAAGAATGAACATTGATACATTAACAGATAGGTGAAACATAGGAAAAAATTGCATAAAGTGCGGGTGTAATTAGCGTACGATGCGACAAATAATATTGTTACCAATCTGGGTGTAATTTGTATACAGAGTGGAAGTGGACCGCTCCCGAAAACTAAGACAGGTGACACTACTGGTCCTACTTGTAATGATAGGCTAGAAAAAAATCGATTCGGAAGAAAAAAAAATGTTTTTTCACAATAAATTTTAAGTTTTTTTCACATTCCATCGTATTAGGACAGTGCCATGTAACGATAATAACATAAAAAATACGTAACTTAACTCAGATGAGAAAAGACGCAATCTATTCAAAACTCACGATCATATGTTCAAGAGTTCAACGACCTTGCGTAGTGAAAAAAATTTTTTTTTTCATCCGAATCGAATTTTTTCTAGCCTATCATTACTAGTAGGGTTACCTGTCTTTGTTTTCGGGAGCGGTCCCCTTCCACCTTGTATGTTATTTCCATATTTCCGTGTGATTATGGACTAAAAATAAAATTGCTGTATGGTAGCGGTTACGAATACTACCAATCCTTACTTTGCTCGTGGATGTCGTAAAAGACGATTGAAAGCCTTATCACGACCTAGGTCAACTCCATCTGTTGCCGGTTGGTTAACAATTACATTCCCAAGGAGGGTTAACGTCTGCCAATAACTTTTACAATATGTACTATGAAAGAGGACTATATATTGTATCGACCCCAAGTAATTGGGATAAGAGTAGGAGAATGATATGGACTAAGAATAAAATTCAACACCCACTTTCCTTGACCGTGGCTGTCGTAAAAGCGACTAAAGGATTATACCTAACATTCAGATAAAATCTAAGCAAGAGAAGGAAGGCTGGAAATAAAGCCCCCCTATACCAATGTGTCTGACTGAGAAGGATTTGCTCTATGGTGTTAAGAGATTAACAAAATACATATATACCGAGTGTTTTTGTCTATTATCGAGCGGGAAGTTATCAAACATTTATCTTTTAAATTCCTACACAACTACTAACAACAATCACAGTTGTAATAAACATAAAATATCATCATTAATCTTTGATATTCAGTTATCTGCTTTGTATTAAAACAATCATCATCATCGTCTTAGGTCATATATGTCCCACTGCTACACTCAGGCCTCCTCCACAACAGGAGGGATATTGACCTACTATAACATACTGGTCAGACGTGTTATTATAGAGCTTTTATTTTAAGTTTTCCTTCTCTTGCATAAATGTTACACACATATAATTTCTCATCGTCGGCATTGACGACACCCATGGGCAAAATGTGGGGTGATTTGTATTCTTAATCCGTCACATAGAATACACGGCAATTAAAACAATCCTATATTGTAATTATCATACGTTATAATTATCATATCATAAATGATAATTGTAGTAATGGCTACTGGGCTTATTTAATTCCTTGAGAAGGGATTTGCTTATTTATACTTAAAAAATAAAAATAATTTTTAGTTCCCACAAAATCACAGACAGTAAAATAAATAAACAACATACAGCCAGCGTTATATTATAACATATTATGAAAAAATCTATCATCATCTCAGCTCATATATGTCCCACTGTTGGGCTCGAGCCTCCTCCGTATTGGGAGGGTAATTAACCTACTATACCGCGCTCGTCAGACGTGTTGGTATAGGGTTTTGTTCACAGTTTTCCTTCTCTCACATAGATATTAATGCGTTTGATATTCCTTAGTCGTCCCGTACGATCACCGACGGGTAAGATATGGGGTTGTGAATTGTATCCTTACTCCGTCACCACACGGAAAGTGTCAAAAAAATCTATACATACATATCATCACGCCATATCCCTTGCAGGGTAGGCAGAGAGAACAGAGTGCCAGAGAACTCTATCTCTACATACTTCACTCGCTTCCTCAACATTCATAATTCTCTTCATACACGCTCCCCGGTTTCGGAGATTCTTGACCCCACCTTCCTTCAGTACATGACCGATCTGGTCTAGGTAGGTTAGTCTCGGTCTCACTCGGTACCTACATCCTTCCACTTTCGCATTGTATATCTTCTTAACCAGGCGTTCGTTCGGCATTCTTTCCACATGTCCGAACCATCGGAGCATTCCCTTTCGCATCTTTACACCAATACTCTCTTTCATACCTACTCGCTCTCTTACGTCGTCGTTACGAATGCGGTCGGTCAGCCTAACTCCACAGATTTTCCGCAGAGATCGCATTTCGACTGCATTAATTTTACTATCATACTCTTTTCTGCATACCCAACTCTGGCTTCCACACACTAATGTTGGGACAAACACTGCGTTATGTATTGCTACACGTGCCTTCTGGCTGAGGTGGTGGCTGCCGAGAAGTTGCCCCAACGCTCCGTTCACTCTATTTCCCGCATTCACTCTTCGCTCTATATCAGTGGTGTACCTTCCATCTCGGCTAAATCCACATCCAAGATATACAAATTCATCCACTTGCTCTAGTACATCATTACCTATTGTTACTCTTACATCTGTTCTGGTTTTATCTCTTTCAAAGACCATTATTTTGGTTTTGCTTACATTCACGCGTAGACCCCTTTTCTTACAATCTTCTGTTATTGTGTCGACTAGGGTCTGCAGGTCAGTCGCTGACTGTGCCAGCAGGACTGCATCATCTGCATAAAGCAGAGCAGTGACCACTGAGTCGCCCATCTGGACTCCCACATTCATATCGTTCAACCTTTGGAGACATTTATCCAGATATATGATAAACAGCCTGGCTGACAGAACGCACCCCTGCTTAACGCCGATATTGACGTCAAACCAAGGCGACATTCTATCATCCAGCCGCATACAGGCTATATATACACAAAAAAATCTATGTGTTTTATTAATGAATTAATTATATTCCATTTCATTAGTTCTAATTACTAAATCTCCTCCTTTGTTTAATATTTGCCTACTTAGATTTGTGGCTAAATTTTCCTAGTAGGTATTATGCTATTGGCTCGGCAACACGACACAGCTGTTTGCTGCTGGAACTTCGATAAAGATGATATCCGAAAGGGTAATTCGCCGGGCCGGCCACGGTTGTCAAGGAAGCAGTACCAGTGGTCTAATGGCAATAGAGAGAGAACATGATGGGTTATGGGGCCGCAAGCCGCCTTTCCGTTCTGGACGTAATGGGCGGGATGTGTCCAGATTATAGCTTAGCAAAATAAAATATTTAATGTAATATTAATAACAATGAACTAACATTGCTGTTAGATAGATACTGGCAAAATGATTTTTGATGTTAGGAAGAACTCTCATAATCATTTTATTTATTGCATCATCAGCACTGTAAAGTTTTCAAAATGTCACGAAATTATAAAAATTCAAATGCGATAAAATACGTTAAAATAGTTTTTTTTTAGATACATTCGGACAACTAATTCAAAGTATATGTTCGATGTTAGCCTTTATTATTCTGTGTAAGCAGTAGCACCAGAATATCTATTATTATCAGAGTATGTTTTATGGACATTCTAAGGTATAAAATAAAACTACTTTTACAGATTCTATCGCGTTTGTATTTTATTTCTAATTTCCCGACGTTACGAACACTTTACAGTGATCATGGTCACGGAAGGACTGAGGTGTCTTACGTCCAAATGTCATCGTTATTACAGAAATTTATATCTACCCGCTACAGTATCAGTTATTAAAAGTTTGACCCACATTTTAATACAAGTTTATTGCCAGTACAAAAAATCTATATATATATATTTATATTGTTTAGGATCATCAGATCAGAAATTAAAAATCAACTACAAACGTGATAGCATCCGTTCAAGTAGTTTTATTTCAAATGTGTAATATTCGCGTAAACATTAAAAATCATTCTAAGGTTTGAAAACATATTAGAATTTGATGATAATAATAAATATTATAGAAGTTTTTATAACCTGCTGTGATGTTTGTATCTTATAAAGTCGGAAAATGAAGTCCAAATTACATATATATATTGTAACGTCCCATAAATTTATGATATAAACGCACACACAAATACATTAAATGGTTACCCAAAGTTTGAAACAATAAGTATAAGTAATTTTTTTACACAAATGTTAATTATTAATTCCCACATTACTAACATAATTAGATACAATGTGAGAAAAATCCATTGAATGCACAATAACATGGCATCATGTGTGTTGTTATGCGAAGCGCTCACTCAAAGACAAACACATTTAATTGTGCTTTAAATATTTTTGTCAAAAGGAAATAACTTAGTGATTGACTTACACACACACAATGTATTCATTAATGTTATAATTGAAATTGTTTGCAAACTAATGCATATTTTTTGCAAATTAATTCAACTAACTATAACTTATGGCCTTACTAACGTTAATTAAATTGCATTTATAATTATTAGCCAAGTGTATACTTTCTGTACATTCAAGTTGTAAATTGTAAAAGTTCTTGCAAGAAAAACAAGTAAACAATTATAATCTGTAACGTCAGATGCAACAAAAAATGTTGACAATGCCTACTACTTTGTCTTAACATTATAAAGAATTTTTTAAACAATAATTGGTTGACCCAATAGAATATAGGGTCAAAAACTGAATTTACAGTAATAGTTATTTAGAAGCCCATTTATTACTGCTATAAACATTTCAACTTATTGTATAGACTAACGAGAGAGCCGGAAACCCAACTGGAAGGGTTTGGGGATTGTAATGGTAGGCAACAGCCTTGCTATAGTCTTGGTTATAGCAAAGGTCCATGGGCGGCAGTGACACTTACCATCAGGTGTGCTGCTTGCTCGTTTGCCACAATAAACAATAAAAAAAAAGGGTGAAATTCAAAACATTTACAACAAACATACCTATACATAAATGATCATCAATCATTCATATGATTGTTTAATGATAGAATAGATATTTGGATGTTACAATTCATACCCATGATTACCAAAATTTACTAACACTAATCTAACAAAGACACCTCTCAGTGACATTTATCAACTGAATTTAATGCTTTGTAGAGATATACTACAGTCAATCATTAAGAAGCTGAAGTTGAGAAATACTAACTGTAAGTCTTTACAAATCTAAGACCTAGCAATGATACAGTATAGATGTCATATTGCAAATACAAGTAAAGTTGATATGAAGTCTATTTTTGTATAGTGATGGAGTAAAAATACAATTTACCAACCTCTATCTTACCCGTGGTTCATTCTAAAAGACGATTAAGAGATAAAATATGCATATAACATCTACACAAGAGAAGGAAAACTCCAAATGGAATCGTATACCAAAACTTTTGACCAATACTGTACTAGGTTAATTTCCCTCCTAGTGTGGATGGAGGCTCGAGCCCAGCAGTGGGAGATATACGAGCTGAGATGATGATGATGTAAAGTTGAAGAAAACTTAATCAATGACTTGCATTAAGTGTGTTAAAATATATGTAACTGAAGATTAAAGAAACTGATGATGATTTGCATGTCTATCTGCTGCACCAGCTCCTATTCTAATTATTGAGACGGCAACAAAGTGATCTAGTTCAATGCGTAGGACATATTGTAGAATTCATTTTTAACTTTGTTACATTGACTGTATGCTAACCATTACCTTTGCCCATTGTTATTGTGTACATCACTATTTTATATTACGATATATGCTGTAAGATAGGGTAATAAGTAGTAATTTTAGTGTGAATTAGCAGAAACGGACATGGTATGATCTTTAAGTAAACACTTACTAATAAACAGTTGACCTTGACTTCATTGTGGTGTCTATTATGATGATTTACAAAGGGTCTTAAATATATGTTGTTCACACAATTATAAATATTTGTTTAATCCGTATCTACTAAATCATAACAATTTACTAATATAATACCTTATCAAACTTTAACTACAAATCCTAGTTAATGGTAAGTACAAAATCATCATCATTCTCCTGCTCTTATCCCGATATCCTGGGGTCAAAGCAATATGTACTCTTCTTTCTACATATCGCAAAAGTTATTGGCAATAATTTTATGACCGGCCACCTGCCTGACGTCAACCCTCCTTGGGAATGTAATTGTTGACCAAACGACATCAGATGGTGTTGGCCCAGGTCAAAATAAAGCTCTTAGTCGTCTTTTACGACATCCACGAGCAAAGTAAGAGTTGGTAGTATTCGTAGCCACTACCATACAGCTTAATGGTAAGTACAAACTGATGGTGGAAATTAAATTTGTTCTAACATGCTATTTATAGTACAAACCATGATATCACTAATACTATTAGAACAGTATTTATGATAAAGTGCAATGGTGGTGTGAAATTTGTGTAGTTGTGAAGGAGTCCTCACACTGTAGTAATTAACAAAGATTTAAACCTATTTATCCACTAGTAATTTGCACTAACCTTTGCCTTGTGAGTGGCATATAAGATGATGGGAAGGGAAATGGGAAACTTAAAATAAAACCCTACACCAACCTGCCTCACCAATGTGGTAAGTAGGTCAATTTCCATCATGTTTTGGAGGAGGCTTGAGCTCAGCAATGGAACATATATGAGATGATTATATAAATATAATATTTTCCATGTATGGATTAAGTATATAATTCACTAACCCCTTTCTTATATGTGTGTTTGGTAAAGGATGACTAAGGGTATGATGATCACTATAGAGAGAAGGAAAAGTAAACACTTTGCCTACCCATCAAACAGTGTGGTATAGTAGGTTCACCTCCTTCTTATTGTGGACGAGGCTCAACCACAATAGTGGGTCATGTATGAACTGAGATGAGATGACGATGAAAATATAGTATATTTTTTACTCCAACAACATTACCTATCACATTGGTACCACTGTAGTAAGCATAAAGTTCACTTTTAGATAGTTTTAATTGCATTTAGTAGTTTATAAATAATTATTATGCTAAAAATGTTAGACTTGTCTTTATTAGCAATAATTAAATCACAAAAGGAAAATTATTTCAATAACTATATGAGGCAAGTTAACATGGGTAATTTAGCGTATAGTCCTAGTCTGGTTATATTGGTCTGGTATAGCTAAGCAGCTGTGATATTGATGTATGTATTAACATCAATTATTAGAAAATGTAATAATTGATGGCAGCAATCTATTAAATAACAAATGAATGTTTTATGATATCTATAATTGAAACCAATGAGATAGGTATTTTATCATACATCACATTAGATCTTATACTTTCTTATAAATATTAAGAATTTTAAAGTAAATTGGGTATTTTGTGATATATTGTCACTTCATATTTTGCTTTTGTTACCAATCAATGCGGTTGGTAGGTCTTAATAAATAATTCTCCAATAAATATGATTCCAGCCAGTATCAAAGGTTGTTTTTTCTACAAATATTTTTTTTTATTGCCTATTGTGGCAAAAAAACAAGCAATACACCTGATAGTAAGTAATACTACTGAACATGGACCTGCACAATAAAATGAATCCCTTTTTTTTATATATGATTTTAGCATCATCATTATGTAGGCAATGAACTTCAAGAGTAACCTAAACACATGATATTATTGTAAAACATTAAATGGTTCTAATAAAAAGATTAAAGCAGGTTTTATAGATCATTCTGAATTGCTAGCTTAAAAGTTACTAGTTGATAAGTTTACCTACAATAGATGTGTGCGGATGATTTCATTGTTTCTATTACATATTTTGAAAAGAGACTGACAATGTTCAGTACAATGTTATCAAGTTATTGACTGTAAGCTATCTAATCGCACATTATGTTGGCAACACATCCATATATTCCTGTACATAAATACCTATTTATGTACTCTTCATGATAAGTGCATAACACACAAATAAACATGCAAGACAATGTTTATATCCAATTAGTCTAATTAGAGCCAGCCTTAGGAAACTGGATATTGAAAGATAAATTTAAAATAATGTATTTTAAAATTAAATAAAGCAAAAGAATTCACAGTTTATCAACTCTGTTGGGGTACCCAGAATTTAGGCCTATTTAATAGGTGAGTCAAGATTCTAGACAAAGAAGGCATATGGTAATTCCAATAGTTTTGATAAGAGTATCTACATGATTGCTAATAATGTAATTAAAATGTGTAAAACACATACCATCTCTTTACATGAGATAGAAAACTCAAAATAAAACGTCCCACACATTGGACTAGTCTAGTGTCCAACTGTAATACATATATGGACTAGGAAGGTAATATATTTCAGACAATAATATAAAAAATCCATTCAAAATCATATATCAACCATTATTACATATAAATGATATGTTAATAAATATACAAATAAATGAAATCTCTATTAAAATATAATATGTAAACATAACAGATAAGCTGATATGTAATTTATAGTAAGCATTACAACTGCTAGTGAATGGAAGCGTGAGCTATTAATGTAAACAAATACTAAATTGATCATAATTAAGTGACCAACTTGTGAACATAAGTTGCCAGCAGAGTGCTCTGATAAATGAACTGTAAACATCTATCATTTACACTTTAAAAGCTTCATCACATATAAATATTTAGTCTACTTAAATATGTTAAACACAGAGCTTGTTAATCAATAATAATCCCATTAAAAGAATGATATGCACATTAATATTATCTTTACATTTTGTTTATTATGAATTTATGCTTCGTTTGGCCATTAATTTGTTCAATATGTGTTCAAATTATAAATCAAATTGATCTTTACGTCTTTATTAGATCATAAATTGATTCATAACAATAAATGTAAAATTAAGTGTTCTTAATACATTATGTATGTTGATTATATTTGTAAATTATAATATTATTTGATTATATAAATATAAACAAATTGTTCTTTTACATTTTTTAAACTATAAAATAGAAAAATAAAAGTTCAAAGTATTAGTATATTTAATATGTATAATGTTTGTAGTAAAGCAATTTAGAATTGATACTTAAGTTTGTAGATAGGTATGTAATGTGCCAATTGTGACAAAAAAAAACAAACTTGAATATTTAAACAAAATTAGTATGTGGTATAAAAACTAGTTCCAATAGAGAGAGAACTATCCAGTTTAAGACTATTCAACCAAGAATGCAGAGATAAAACAACTTTGTGTGCAATGGTGATGATGTAACCTATTCAATGTGAAAACCTGTAGTCCTTCTAATTTTATCACTTCTACCAGTTTGTTAATAGTTTGCTAAGCAGGTAAACGACCTGCGAGTCGGTAGGTATGGGATGGATGACAAAGTGTCACTAAGCAACAGAAAATCACCTGAGCATGAGGCCTGTTGTTGCTCACATGGACTGCACTCCCTGCTGAGGCACGGCCACTGCACACTCACTGGCACAATCACATCCAACACTAATTAAACCGTTTAATGAGCAATTAACTTGGAATTGCTACATTTAACAAGTGAAACAAGACAAGCACTCGACATCAGTCAGCGGTACACTCTCACTATCCATGTACTCAGTGACACACCGATGCACTCACACTGCACTTTCAGCTACTGCTAACGTGTCGGGAGCTCCGCGCGCGGGCTCGGGCGTCCGGCCGCGTTTGCAATATCGCTAATGGCAGCAATCACGACCTAACCTCAAATGCACACTAAAATGAACAATTGACAATCACAGAGATGTTAGCAAAGCTCACGGCACACACATGACATCACCCCGCCGACTGTGTTGCACGACATTTCACAAAGAACGCTCGCGCTGCCTGTGCGAGCCTAGCAATATGGATTCGTGGGCAAATGCTTTGTTTGAGTGGGTAGGTACGTAGTGGCAGCCTTCACTGCATATAGAGCTATAGGTAGGTAGGCGCGTATGTTAGTTATGTGTAGTGTATGTATTGCACGGGTTATATGCACCTAGACATAATTCAGTCGGGCGTTTAGTGAGCGCCGCGCCGATTGCAAGGCCCGAGGACAGTGGGAGACGAGCGCACCGCCCTTTGTCTCAGGGGCGGCGCGACAGGTTTCGTGCGGCCCGCAAAAACTGTAAACACGATTCTGATTTACGATCCCGGCTGTGACTCGTCATTGATACGGGTGGCACGGGGGCATGTGCGGGCGGAGGCGGTCACGCTCGGCCGCCGCGCTCGCTATCGGCGGTGCTCCGCTGTGTCCTCGCTCGGCTCGCGCGAACACTAGCGCGAGCGGACGATGCGACCGTTTCGAAATGGCGCAACGCGGAGGCCGTGACGCCGCGACCGTACGAGCGAGAGAATGTCCGCTCGGCGCGAGCGAGAAACGAGCGCGGACGGGTCGTTTCGCAACCTCGGATGGGCTCGCGGGGACCGAAATAATTCACGACGTAAGTACGCGGGCGGAGCGATCACGGCATGCTGCAGCGCGGTAGAGACGAGAAGCATACTCACGGCCTGGCCACTCGCAGCGGGTCAGCAGCGCCGGCGTCCATGGCGCGCCCAGGCCCTGGCCGCGGCCGGGCTCCGGGCCGTCGGCCGAGCGACGCAACACTCTCTCCGATCTCACTCGGAACGCGACGACAAACACCGTCGCATCATCTTCACGACACTGCACATCGACCACGGCACTTCTGTACGCGTATAAACACTCCGCGAACGGTGTTTTGTTACATCGGTTGACTTTTCTTTGAAAAATCAATATACATTTTCCCAGAGTTTAGAGATACGGACGAGTCGATGTCCAGCGCAGGTTATGTGCGTGAAGTTTGCAAGCTTTTTTAGCGCACCGGTGTTACCAACATTTTTTTGCCTATTTTTTGTTTGGGTGTTGTGATTTTTTTTCTAGAGATTCGCAGTGCACTTCACACTAGTCGGAGAGTATTGGGTCTCTCATAATTCTCGTGTTGCTGGGCACAGTAGCGCCAAAGTTTGAAATTATGTGCTCTAGTAAGATGAAGCTTGGATTTTAGGTATAATAAATGAACAAAAATGTAAAGTAAATTATTTATCATTAAACCATACGACATTTAACATTTAAATTAACTAGACATAAACATTTAGTATTAGTAGGTTACTAATAAACATTTATTAGATTTAGACTATATTATCTACAACTAGGTAGTTTACATTGCTAATTTAAATGACTGATAATAGACACAAAGGTACATAAATGACAAGTCAAAGTAATAAAACATGATTTATAAGCTATGTATATTACGTTATTCATTGTTCAGTCGATACTGCGTTTCGGAATTAAGTTGGAGGAGTTGAATCTCACTTTAAACATAAAAAGTGAAGAGATCACACCTCCACTTGATCCTCAACGCGTCGATGATTCCACGCAGACGACGATTCTCTTGGTTATATTGAGGAATTGCTCGGCTGGATTATGATGTGATACTCGTGGAGCGGCTGCACGCGTGAGCTGGAAAGATAGATCTGGCAGCACACGTTTCAAACTGTCAAGATCCCCTGTCCAACTCAGACGTGCAACCATACACGTGGTGTGGCACGCGCCGCTGCTTAGTCGCGCTCTGAAACAAAAGAAATATTATTTTTAAGTATATGAGCGTTGTCTGCACTATGCATCGTGTTTGTTCACTGCGACGGGCGCTGTGCGGTGTCGCGCACGATATGGTGCCAAGCCAATGCTATCACCGCTCGAAAAGGTGCGGCTAATGTTTTCTGATAAGAGCAATATTTTCCCTGTCGCGTCAGCGGCCCTGTATAGCTATGTAGCAAATGTAGACGCAATTTAAATATCGTCACATTAACAAGATAACTGTATGAGTACATGTTGCGGCAAATCTCACGGTGCGGCGTGGCACATGTGCGCGATTAGACCACCATATGACATTACGTAACCCGTTGTTGTATTATATTAACAGTGACACTAATACGAGCGCGAAACTGCAACCACCAGGACGTCCACGGTGTGTGCGCGTAAACATCGCGCGCGCATTTTAATTATGGAATATCCGAAACGTGACATGTCAGTTGATTTAAATGGCTGCCACGTCAACGGTCACTAACATCCACCGCGTTATAAGAATAATTAGATGTATGAGTATCACCGAGTGCTGCCTATTGGAACGACACTTTTGAAGCGGCGCTGTTACCGTACCGTCCGAGGGTCCAGGACTCCGACACGAGAAGCACACGAGCGGCCCGCCTGTGCACAGTCAATCGTAATCACAGCTCACAGTCCGATAGAGGCCCGATCGATCGATGGGCTCATATTTATACTTTCGTCGATATCTTCAGATATGATATCAGTGTAGTGACACGAGGCGCAAACGTCCACCATGATCGTGATAAGATTCGACGGAACGGGGAATCGATTGGCCCCCGTCGGTCGTATCGAGCGCGCAAACACTCCACTCAGCCAATCGGTAAGGTATAGGTGATAAGCAGCTGCAGCACCCGCCCGCGGCACTCGCCGACCGGGCCGCAGGGCCGCCGGGCCCGGGGGGCGACCGGGGCCGGCGCCTCCGCACCGCTATCTGCTGTCGACTACTATGGCACAGCGGCGGGATGCGGTGTTTGCTCATCAGATACACCTTTATTACAATATAATTATCTAGTTGACAGATAAAATTATTATATTCTCACAGCCTCCGTGACGCGTCATCACTCCATACGAACCCATTGAACCGTTCAAGAGTGTGTCGTTGCCAAACAAATTAATATCACAATCATATTTATTTATAGACCGAGTATAACTACAAGTGAACTAATGTATTTGCAACAAAGCGGATCTAAATTTTGTCTATAACACGAATTAATGCGAAAAATATGGCGTGTATGTATTGATAAGACGTACTTGACAACGATGTGTGTGGATACGTGGAAGAATTTCAACATGATAGATAAGGTGCGCGGACACATATCAAACGGTGTCAGATGATAACAGACTAAGGTGTGTACTTTCTGGAGCATAACATACACCTGTACCGTACTCACATGTACAATATATACACCAAATAAATGTTGTCACGTAAGTTTACGGGTTCGATATCATCAGGCTGTATTCGTATTTTTTCCTGTAAGGTTATTAGCATGTAGACAATATTGTACGCTCGTGGAGTTAGTACGTACATAGTTTTTGACTTTTCTCCATAGTCATACTTTTATTCCCAGAGAGATATATTTCACTCACAAGCGTGTTTGTGTATTCTCAAGTTAGATGTAATGAGAGGTGAGCCTATGCCCATATACATATATACTACTAAAGTTTCAGAGTAGGATTCTGCTAACAAAAAATCCTGAGCGGTAATTAAAATCAAATTGGTTCAAGAATTAAAGTTAAAGATTGACAGTGTTCGTTATTTTGAAGATAGATGTAAATAAATTGTTGCAGAGTATTGTCTAAGATTATAAGTTCCACATAGCTTTCATAAATTGATTTGGGTACGCAAAATAAATTTAGTCTGGGTCCATACCCAGCAACACTCAGTAATTTTCATAGAGAGCTCTCGCTTGGATTTGAAAGCAAGAATAAAATAGAATTCTTTCATCTCTGTTTATGCTTTCACAAAACAAAACGACACAGTAAGTATACCTTTATTAGCTTTCTCCCAACCCCTTGGAATTATTAGAAAAAGTGAATCATTTTCTGAGACAATTATTCTTGTAATATTTCTGTATGCACCTCTAAACTTGTTTAATATACATAACCTATCCCAAAGTAGCGCATTGGCACCTTTATTAATTGAAATAATTTGTTAGTTTATTGTGTGGTAGCGGCTACGAATACTACCAACCATTACATTGTTCGTAAGTGTCGTAAAATACGAATAACAGCTTTATATCGACCTAGCCCAACTCCGCCGATGCCGTCTGTACGACAATTACATTCCTAAGCAAGGTTGATGTCAAACAGTCGGCTGGTCATAAAACTATTGACAATGTTTACAATGATGATGGGATGTAAGAAGAGTATTGCGTCGACCAAAACTAATTAGTATAACAACAGGATAATGATGGTTCGATAAATGATATATATCTATCGTAGGATTTAAATGTTTTTTTTTATAAATTCCAAAAAAAAAATAGAGTTTTATTATATTATTATTCATTCTGCCAGCTTCGTTAATAACGCGTGCTAAAACTGTGAATCATATAGTGATCATGCAATAGATAGGTTATCAGGCCATCATGTCATTGCATTTAATGTTCATAACAAATGATTCGTTGCAGTGAATATTTGCAATACCAACGAATGTACTGAAAATTTTCTAAATTTAAACTTTTTAATATCGTTAGTGCTTGGAACAAGGTGAAACTAAAAAGCGGCTCTGAGAAAAGACAAACATATACTGATCAGTCTGAATCATCATATCATCTTGTTCTTATTTTTTGGAATAATTATCGTAATAGTCTTCTTTTTCCATGCAGTCCTATCAGACGTCATCTCTGCAGTCATTCCCTGTCTATCCATCTCATGTTTCACGCAGTCCATCCATCTTTTCATTAGTCTTCCTTTACCCCTAAAGCTTTCAAAATTCATATTTAAAACTTTCCTCACAAATTATTTTCATTGTGTCTCATCACATTTCCATACCAGGTCAAGCGGTCACTCCTTAAATTATCCGTAACTGGCGCCACACTTTCTTACATTGTGAATAAAAACATTATGAAATATTTTTAATGAATATATACCCTGTAAATATGCCCACTCCTTATACTGCTTTTAATTCATTCCTTCAGACTTATTATTAGTTTATTTTTTTGGAGGATTCACTTCTACTACGTGTGAATTGTGCACGTGTTTCTTCAATTATTAACTTTGGTGATATAAAGAGCTGCTATATAGGTGGAGACATTCTTACACAAACACAAGACGTGTTAAGCCGATGGAGTGAATATTTTGGCGATATGTATGCGGATGCTACGGTTGGCGCCGGTGTCGCATGTGGTTTAGTAGATCAACATTCAGCACCGGCGTCCTCCGGTGGCATCAGTATGGATGAAGTTGAATGGGTGATAAGAAGTTTGAAAAATGGCAAGGCAGCGGGCATTGATATGGTGTCTGCCGAGATGATCAAGCTTGGTGGCTCCTGTGTCTGGGAGGCGTTCCTGCTCTTCAATTTATGTTGGAGCTCGGGAATGGTTCCCAGGGACTGTAATAGCGCAGTCATCGTGCCTTTGTTTAAAAACAAGGGTTCACGTTATGACTGCGCAAATTACAGAGCCATAAGCTTGACCAGTTTGGCAGCAAAAGTGTACGGTAAAATTATTGAAAGGAGAATGAGGATGGTGTCCGATGGTTTACTGTGTGAGACACGAAGGGGATGCATGGATCAAGTGTTCTCTCTGCGCAACATTGTGGAGAAGCATCTGGCTCTAGGTCAGAGGGTTTTCTGCAGTTTTGTGGATCTGGAGAGAGCATTTGATACGGTTGTACGAAAGGAACTTTGGAACATTTTACCGGAGTATGGTATTAACGGTAAACTGCTACAGGCTGTGCAGTCCAGTTACATGGGCTGTAGAGCCTGTGTGCGGCTGGATGATGGAATGTCGCCTTGGTTTGACGTCAATATCGGCGTTAAGTAGGGGTGCGTTCCGTCAACCAGGCTGTTTATCATATATCTGGATAAATGTCTCCAAAGGTTGAACCGTTTTTCCGTCCGTGTGCCCCATAACCCACTGTATTCCCTCCCCATCGCCATTGGCCCGACCACCGGTACCCATTAGGCCGACCACTGAAACAACACTTACAATCCTGGAATGATATTATCCTTTATGGTTAAGACAGTCGTAAAGCAGTCACTCGGTGGAGAAAAAAATATATTCTGCTACACCTGATTAGGATAGAAAACCGATCGCAATGCAATATTATTTTTATTAGTTTTTTTTTTTATAAATACCATCTGGCACTAAGGGATTATTTGTATTGTGAGCGAATTTACAAACATAATTAACGTAGACAAATTACACCCTAGACTTAGAACAACAGTTTGTAGATCACACAAATGATTGTCCTGCGTAGGAATTGAACCCACTGGCACGTTCCATCGATATCTTAATTAATACGCCATCTGTTATCAACATAGTCCTGTTTGAGAACCACAAGATACTCGACACGGGAAGTTCAGTTGTTGCTTGCTCGATTCCCACCATAAGCAATAATACAAAAATTGCTTAAATATAACAGTAAAAGATACAATCTGTTGTCACATTGTTGCTAATACAATTTAATTTGGTTCTTACTACCGATTAATTGTGTGTTAATATTGAATACAGATTATGTAATGATCTCATACGCTTTACATAGCGTGGTGTGTTCACCCTAATGACGTAGTATTTATCAACATAGAGAAAATTGGACTACAGTTTTGTAGAATAAGTGTGCGGACAGGTGCTTGCGATATTTCCTATTCAATTCTCATGCAGTAAACGAAATATGACACGTAGGAAGCTCGAAGTTAGGAACTGCGCTGATAAACAATTATTAGATACGTGAGATATATATACATAACGAAATATTGCTCTGCTTAGTCCCAATGAACAAAGACGTAAAAAAAAGTCACTATCATTATCCTGCTCTTATCCTAATTACTTGGGGTCGATGTGATACTCTTGTTACATCGTACAGGCATATTACAAAAGTTATTGGCTATAGTTTTATGACCGGTGATCTGCCTGTAGACAACCCTCCTTAGGAATGTAATTGTTGACCAAACAGCACCAGATGGAGGTGACCCAGGTAGATATCAAGCTCTTTGTCGTCTTTTACGACATCTGCGAACATATTAAGTAAAGGATGGTAGTATTTGTAGCCGCTACCACACAGCAAAAGAAAAGCAAATAAAAGAAATCTATACTACGAGCTAAAATAAGTTTATTAAAAATAATTAAGAACATCAACTGCCTAGGTGGCTTATTTTACAATTCCAGCTGATCACGGAGGGATGAATTTATAATTCCAGCTGACGATGGAGACGTCGTTAAAGTCATTCATGGGTAGACTTAAAAAGATTCCTTTGGGAAGTAAATGCAACATGTAACAATTTTGTCCAGAACGCCTGCTTTGCAAAATTCGCAGTTCCATGCTCAAGCTAGCTGTTGAGGTTGAAGGCAACTCATACATACATACATACATATCATCACGCCATATCCCTTGCAGGGTAGGCAGAGAGAACAGAGTGCCAGAGAACTCTATCTTTGCATACTTCACTCGCTTCCTCAACATTCATAATTCTCTTCATACACGCTCGCCGGTTTCGGAGACTCTTGACTCCACCTTCCTTCAGTACATGACCGATCTGGTCTAGGTAGGTTAGTCTCGGTCTCCCCCGGTATCTACATCCTTCCAATTTCGCATTGTATATCTTCTTAACCAGACGTTCGTTCGGCATTCTTTCCACATGTTCGAACCATCGGAGCATTCCGTTTCGCATCTTTATATCAATACTCTCTTTCATACCTACTCGCTCTCTTACGTCGTCGTTACGAATGCGGTCGGTCAGCCTAACTCCATAGATTTTCTGCAGAGATCGCATTTCGACCGCATTAATTTTACTTTCATACTCTTTTCTGCATACCCAACTCTCGCTTCCATACAGTAATGTTGGGACAAGCACTCCGTTATGTATTGCTACACATGCCTTCTGGCTGAGGTGGTGGCTGCCGAGAAGTTGCCCCAACGCTCCTTTCACTCTATTTCCCGCATTCACTCTTCGCTCTATATCAGTGGTGTACCTTCCATCTCGGCTAAATCCACATCCAAGATATAAAAATTCATCCACTTGCTCTAGTACATCATTACCTATTGTTACTCTTACATCTGTTGAAGGAAACTCAATTTATAATAAAGTCAAACATTTTGGAATAGTTACCATTACTTATCTTTGCAAATGGTTACAAGTAATGTTTGTAGCTGGTTTTAATAAAAAAAAGTCGATGTCGAAATTCCAGTTTCAATGCATTTATCAAATGTTAGATTAGTATTGTCGGTACCTACGCTATTACTTCTAAATATTTCGTCATTGATACGTATAGATACTTACACAATGATGATATATTAGACAAAAGTATGACTGTATGGTGACGGCTTAGTAATGTAAAACCACCATTTCCTAAGGACTTATAGATTACAGGAGTGTTGGATAAAAAAAATTAAATAAAACGGTTCAATATACTGTAAAACGAGTAGTACCATAAAACTTAACGAGATGTTACTATCAAATAGCGTTAACCTACCTACAAGGACTAATTGTACAGGTAAGCGACGATAGAGAGCGAGTAGGTATGAAAGAAAGTATTGGTGTAAAGATGCGAAAGGGAATGCTCCGATGGTTCGGACATGTGGAAAGAATGCCGAACGAACGTCTGGTTAAGAAGATATACAATGCGAAAGTGGAAGGATGTAGGTACCGGGGGAGACCGAGACTCACCTATCTAGACCAGATTGGTTACGTACTGAAGGAAGGTGGAGTCAAGAATCTCCGAAACCGGCGAGCGTGTATGAAGAGAATTATGAACGTTGAGGAAGCGAGTGAAGTATGCAAGGATAGAGTTCTCTGGCACTCTGTTATCTCTGCCTACCCTGCAAGGGATATGGCGTGATGATATGTATATATGTAAAAATATTTTGCAGAATATATAAATTTTCTTTGTGGTGAGGGAGAAAGAATACAATCGTTACCCCATTTACTTGCCTGTGTCATAAAAGACGATAAAGATATATAAATGGAAATAAAATCAAAGGGAAGAAAATCTCGTATGGCTAGTGTGACGTAAAACTTAATTTTTCTTCCCATAGCAGAGGATGGCCGAGTTTAGTAGCGAGACTTATATACCCCGAAATGATGATCACGATGATAAATTACGTACATTTGGCTAACTAGATAAGTTAATACCACAAACTTCTGTGGAGGTTTAGCATATCTCTTTCATAGTTGTGTTTAAAGAACATCATCTTTACTCGGTAGGTATATGACCAAATATTGATTCATATATCAGTTAGCAGAACTGTTGTCCCACCTTTCCCGCAAAATTTGTTTGAGGAAACTAAAAACAAAGAGAGCTAGCTCATAAAAGAAATCAGTGAATGTGACGGTTAATACAAACAAAAATACAATATATGAAAATAATAGCGAAGAAGAGAGCCAAATTCAAAGCGAAGAGATACTGTAATTGTTTATAAGAACGAAATTTTCTCTAATTATTTCAGTTTATAGCTTGTGTCCGTAATCTAAAATATTCATTATAAAGCGAGGATATGACACCGCGGACCCATGACTAGGCTGAAACGTAATCAACCCTCACTTCACTATACAAGTCTTGACATTTGGCTAAAGACTATTGGCGGGCATATGAAAGTGTCATGTGGTGGTCTGGTATTATATTTAATATCTTAGTGTTTTAATATAAGAAAATTAAATAATTTTATGAAATGTAATGCGAAGGCACTGCTGGGATGTAGTGAGTATGATATAAAAGTGCTTTACAACATTTTTGTGTTCCACCAAAATTAACAAAAGACCATTAACAATGTGGTCACAGCACTGTGATCGCGACGATTTGACTCACTGATGGACAATGACTAACATGAAGAAACTAAAGACGTGAAGAAAATTGTAACTTGACATTGGTAACAATGGCTCGTATAAATAGCTGATTGCCAATACAAAAATGCATCTTCTTTGAAGACGTCTAGGTAATTTTTAAGTGAAAACTTTTTAGCGGCATTGTGCACTTTTTCGGGATGGGTAAAAAATGTTAAAGTCGTGCTAGGACACGTGACCTGATCGAAAATTCGTAAGACGGAAGGAGAATAGACCGTAGGAGAGGAAGTAATAATCATCATCATCATCATCACAGCCCATAAACGTCCCACTATTGGGCTCGGGCCTCCTCCGTAATGGGAGGGCAAATAACCTACTATACCGCGCTGGTCAGACGTGTTGGTATAGGGTTTTGTTTCGTGTTTTCCTTCTCTCGCATAGATGTTATATGCGTTTTATATCCCTTAGTCGTCTCGTACGATCACCCACGGGTGAGATAGGGGGTGGTGAATAGTATTCTTACTCCGTCACCACACGGATAGTAATAATATAATATGTGTATAATATAATATATTTAATATGTGTATTTGTTGTATGGTCACACCCATACCTCCTAGGGGCACGATTTTTTTATTATTATTTTTTTCATTGGTTTAAGTTTTCACTTCTGTTGGCAGTCCTCCTGACTACTTTGTGTATTTTTTTTGTATAACAATACCTTGTGCTAAAGAAAAATTGTGATGCAAGGACCAAATATTTATAGATTGCGTCAAATACTTTTTAGGTGCAAATAACATTTGTTTGAACCATCTACGTTACCTACTATCGTCGCGATTTCGACATTCACAATATTGTTGTAAACAATAATGCTGTATGGGCGCCATTACGAATACTACCATCTCTTAAATTGCTCGATGTTGTAAAAGACGACTAAGAGCCTTATATCGACCTTGACCATCTCCACCTGATGCCGTTTGGTCAACAATTCCATTCCCAAGGAGGGTTGATGCAAGTGGCCGGTCATAAAACTATTGCCAATAACTTTTGCAATATCTAGGAAAAGGAGTTGCGTCGACCCTAAGTAATTGAGATAAGAGCACGAGAATGACGAGTGAACATTGATAGATAAATAGCTCGTAGACTAAAACATAAGCTTTCTTTTTGATGAATCAAATTAATTTAGTTGAGTTCCTCTATTTATTTGAAGTTTCTCTACCCGCAAAAAGTCGCAATGCACAGACCTCAACCCTTACCTTCTTCTTCTTCTTCTTATATATTGGCAATCAGCTACATATACGAGCTATTGGTGCCAGTGTCAGGTTATAAATATTTTCACGTTTTTAGTCTTTCAAGTTAGTCATTGTCTAAGTCAAATTGTCACCATTAACAGTGCAATGGCCACACTGTTAATGGTATCTTGTGGGAATTTTGATGGAAAACGAAAACGTTGTAAAGCACTTTTATATGATATTCACTGCATCCCAGTAGTTCCGCCGCTTCATATTACATAAAATGCCATCAAAATTATATAATATAACACGTTAAAACACTAAGATATCGAATATAATACAAGAGCACCACATGACGTTTTCAAATTCCCGTCAAAAGTCCCTCAACCCTTACCATTTTACTATATAGATGACAACGTCAAAACGCCAGACGTCATACATTTTTAAGTGGTAAGCCTGGTTAGTATGTCAATGACGGTGCCGTCTGTGAAGTTTTGGTAACATCGTCAATAAGTAATGGTTTCTGGGGAGCGATCGGCGCGTGACGGTAGGTGGAGCGCCCGCTCGGGGGACTGGGGGTCACATGTCTCGTAGTGACGTGGCCCATTTAAACGGGCACAAATGTCCAATTTAAGGTCGCGTAATTGTCAATCGATGGTGATGTACTGCATGACTAAGTAGCTACTTAAGGTTTTACTAATATGTCACAATAATTACGCGTCCTTCTAAGCTACATTATAGATTCTATTGGAATTCTTCGAATTCATAAATGAAGTTTTGGTTAAAGTAGAAACCTACCATGGAATGATGTGGCTACGATTTCCACGCCGGATAGGTGTGTGTTCAAATCACATATGTGTGTTCTTAGTCTAGGTAATTACACCCATTACGTACATTGTTTGATTTTTTAAAACGTCAATGATTTGACCTTTAGTGCGGAACATTATTTAAGAAAAATGTAAAGAAATACAAAGTAGTAGATATAAAGATCGATAGTATGAACAAGTTACAGGCATCCATTCACCGATTATATCATTTCATCATCTCATCATCTCAGCTCACACATGTCCCACTATTGGGCTCGAGCCTCCTCTATAATTTGAGGGATATTGACCTACTATACCACGCTGGTCAGACGTGTTGATATCAAAGGGGGTTGTTTCGAGTTTTCCTTCTCTCGCATAGATGTTATATGCGTTTTATATCCCTTAGTCGTCTCGTACGATCACCCACGGTTAAGACAGGGGGTGGTGAATTGTATTCTTACTCCATCATCACACGGAAATTATATCATTTATTCTACCGAAATTAATAATCTCTCCTACAAGAAGACGATTATCCTACCGATAATAATGGGAGTCTATATATAGGAGAGTTCCTACAGTACAGTAACGAGCCCTCTTACAGAAAGAGGATTATCCTAACGATAGTAATGGGAGTCTATATATAGGAGAGTTCCTACAGTACAGTAACGAGCCCTCTTACAGAAAGAGGATTATCCTACCGATAGTAATGACCTCCTCAACAGGAAGTGATCACTAGCCTTCAGTGTTTACAGTAGGTTCTCTTTCCACTGGTCGCCGCACAAGACGCAAAGAAACGTTTAATAGTGGTAGGACCAGCTGTCAACAGTTCTCTTTCTACAGCCGCGGGCCGGTCTCTCCAGGTTAGTACCACACTCTCGCAGATGATCGACGTCTGAGTAATGGCAATGTGCTATTGCGCTTTGTTATGTGAGCGAGCGAGCTGGAAGCTCAACTGGGGTGGGTTTGGGTTTATATTGTTAGCCAGCGGCCTACCTCTTGGTATTACAAAGGTTCATGGACGGCAGTAACACTTACCATCAGGTGTGCTGCGTGCTTGTTTGCCAACGTTGAGCCACCATAGTTGGTCTTCTTGTCTCGCTCATCGAAAGCAGTGCAGCTGCACATTACCACTACTCAGACGTTGATTTTCTGCTCAGTGTCAGTACCACCCCGGATAGATCTGCCGACGGCTATAGACAGAGAACTGTCTACCACTACTCAAATTCAATTATTGATTAGCAAATATAGGTACATGTAATGGAAACTTATTGTAACATCAATTGTTACTATATATAATTATTATTCTTTTTATATTTTACGGAAACTTGTATAGATTAGATAATAATAATTTATTATAGATATATCATTTCCATCGCAATAACAATACTATCAAGTACACAGCTTAAAACGTTACTATAGACATTATCGTTATGTTACAGACTGTCACATCACTGATTCTCGTTCGTTGTCCACTGTTGGACATAATGTAAGAGTCATATGCCCACTACTACCCTGTTGAGACTCTCACTCGATTTTTAAGAAGAGTAAATTATACGGATAGCGACGATTGTATTTTTATACCATTGCCATTTGAGGATTTTAAGTACAGATTTAAACGGAGTGACCAGAACATGTCTCCGAATTAAAATAGGTGTAATAAAAGAACATGGCGTTCAAACTTTTTTCTAATTTTACGAACAATCGCGTGTCTAACGTCAGCCCTACTTGGATTGTTTTTAAGACTCCACCCTCCTAAGAAAGTATTGTCCTGCGCGGGAATCGAAGACGCGACACTGGTAATGAAGGTCGATTTCTTAACCACTACGCTATCTGTACAGTCAACTTGTAAGTATGATTGCTAAACAAAGCGTCACCAGCAGTGACCTAGGTCGGTGTAGAACAACTAATTGACGTTACGACCTCCGCGACCAATGCTAGAACCGCATTAGAAGTTGATACTACATAAATATATGAATTACTTGGTTCGATTTTGATTTTACTTTTACGTTTTGGTACTTTAGTCTCGACATGTAAGGTCACAGGGGGGGGGGGGGGACTGACACATTAGACGCCTAACAAAACGTTCGAGATAAATCTGTAAAGCTTTATCCACCCAATATAATTTAAAATATTTGAAATACTAGCTGTCAAAACTAGCTGTGAAAAGTTTTAATAGATATGCTGGCAGCAGCGCCACATACCGGGTCCAATTGTGTTTTGAAATCATCAAGGGACCCATTGGAATATACAGATAAATTTTCATCCTAATCAGTCCATCCGTTTGACATTCCGACAACGACGCCACCTACCGGGTCCAATTACGAATCTAAACCATTCTCGAATCCCTTCGAACACATACAAAAAAAATCAAGGCAATCCGTTCAGCCGTTTAGGAGGAGTTCACTGTCAACACACGTACAGAAGAATTTATGTATATAAAGATATAAGATTTAACCCAAGTTTTGATAATGGCGCTATAAAGTATATAAAACGGTTAGAAATAAAAATTATAATGAAAATAAATGATTGAAAATTGCAAGGTAAGGTAAATAAGTCTTTCCTATCATTAATTCCACGAGAATCATTTCCCATATTGTCTTCTGTTTTGAAGTACATTTTTTACTGTATGTATTCTGTAATTGAATTACAATAAATTAAATTATGTAAAAAATAATTTTCTTCTGTGTCTAAAACTTGCACATAATAACATAATTCAATATTAT
This sequence comes from Lymantria monacha, assembly GCA_905163515.2. Taxonomy (NCBI): domain Eukaryota; kingdom Metazoa; phylum Arthropoda; class Insecta; order Lepidoptera; family Erebidae; genus Lymantria; species Lymantria monacha. Next base: position 1,159,900 of record LR991107.1, on the reverse strand, counting down.
ACTGTAAAGATGTTAAAATGAATAAGATAGAACACGTCGATTGCGTGATTTAGTTTATATGAATAACCAATATGCAAAATACATTTGAAACCCCCCATTCAACAATGGCGTCCATTCATCAAACACAAAGCTATATGGGGTGAAAGCAAATCAATTATTGTCACAGTGTCCGAGCGTACTACACATTGACTCATAAAACTGGAATAAAATAAAATAGAATGTGTGAGTATTGGCGGTGGCGCGGTTCAGTGAAAGCCGTTCGCGAGTCGCGGGGGTCGCGGGGCCGAGGGCAGCCTCGAGGGTTGGGGCCCGGGGGCGCGAGAGCCCACCGGCCCCGGCGCGGCCGTGAACTGGAACTTCGCAAACTTCTGTCGTATTGTGTTTACATTGAACTTTGTTATGTGGGTTAAAGTTAAGCTGGAGTTCAGCGTGTGTGCCGCTTCACTCGATTGCAAAGTTCGCTCTCAAGTTTGCCGAATCGATTTTCATCTCGTGTTTACCAAATATTTCAAGGTCGCCGTCGCATACTCACATAAAACGTTACACCGACTGAATATATAATTTATATGCATTATGCATTTCCATGCATTATACGATAATAACATTGCAATACTGTTCGTGTTATTTCAGGCGATGGACCGTGACTGAAACCTTCCACAGACTGCATTCACTTTACATAATATTTATTTATTATATAACAAAATATTTCAACATTATATTATCATATGCATTTACATGTTTTGTCTGCTGTTTTGTATACCTAAATAAAATAAGTGAGATTTTGGTGCTAGAATTCTATTACGAAATCACTTCCAAAGTTTTGTTGTAGTTTACAAAAGTTCTGCAAAGTTAGAGAGTTTGTTTTCGGTTTCAAGATTTTACAGATACTTAGCAATTAGTTCTGGGACGAACAAAGTCGTTCGTTTTCTTATTATATTTATACCGTACAATATGATTCTATATCTTGAATGTTTAAATACGAGAGATATGCTATTGAATTACTGTCCACAGAATTATTTAGTTGAGTGATGCCTCAATAAAATCATATCAAATGAACTCGGATCATTTATAATATATAAGCCATATAAGAGTACTTATTGTCAATTTTAAATTTTCTATGAAACTAATCGTATCATTGAAAGCAGCCGGAGGTTGAGAAGATCCGTCAAGAAACTCACCGGGCTCGTAATTTTTTAAAAGTTACTTCTTTTAAATAAAACTGTTTACAAACGTGCTTAGTTAATATTAGCTCCAGTGTGATCTCCTTCGATATAACATAAATCTCAATTATAAGAACAACCGATCACGAGTTAACTACTAGAGCAGCCATCACTCCCTAGTTATAGTCTACATGTCAGGCTATGTAATCTAAATACTATATTTTAATCATTCAAGCATTAGATATCAGCTGTCGAATATTGGTCTCATCAAATATTACCATCATTGCCGTGTTTGGCGCGGGGGCTGCCGCAGGAGTAACTTATAAAGCGACTAAAAAGGAGACCATATGACCACTTAATACTCATAAAATTCGACTGAACAATAATTACGAGAGTACGGGTACCAGTGCTTTCTGGGAAACTTATACCACAAATCGCCAACCAACCGGAACATGAAATGTGCTTATTACAGTATTACGCCCTCTTTAGGGAGGCTTATATCCTCGGACGGAGCTCCCGCGTTTCCGCGGTGGGCTGTGGGTCGTCTTGACAGGGACCTACTGGCGGAGGCGGCCATCGTTCACACGTGGCTGTCCTCACCGCCCCCAGCGGACGGGGTGGACGCCGAGGCTGTCCGCATCCGCAGTGCGTTAACGCAGATCTGCGATGCGGCCATGCCCAGAGTGCGGCGGCGTCTACCTCCGAGGCAGGGGGTCTACTGGTGGTCCCCAAGATTGGCGGACCTTCGTGCGGCATGTATCAGAGCCCGAAGGTCCTACACCCGCAGCCGGCGGCGTCACCGCGACGCTGAGCGGGAGGGCCAGCTGTACGAGGCGTACCGCGATGCGCGGACGGCCTTTCGGCTGGCCATCCGAGCCGCCAAGGACGCTAGCTGGCAGGAGATGCTGGACGGTCTCGACCGTGACCTCTGGGGTCGCCCGTATCGCGCGTCGCTGAACAAGCTTCGCGCGCAGGGCCCCCCCCCTCACCGAGACCCTCCAGCCTGACTTCCTCTGTAGGGTGGTCGAGGAGCTGTTTCCACGGCAGTCGGAACACACGCCCCCGGTCATGGCCTCGCCAGAACAAGACCGGGAGGCTGACGACGAGAGTATTCCGCCCGTGACGGAGACGGAAGTGGGAGCAGCTGTGGCGCGGATTCGTTCCGTGACCACGGCCCCCGGCCCGGACGGAATACCAGTCCGGGTGCTGACGTCGCTCCTCGAGCACCTCGAGCCTCGCCTCAGGCAGCTGTACAACGCCTGTTTGGCGTCTGGGCGGTTCCCTGAGTGCTGGAAGGAGGGGAGGTTGGTTCTCCTGCCAAAGCCGGGACGGCCCCCGGATTCGCCGTCGGCCTACAGGCCCATCGTGCTCCTCGACGATGTGGGTAAGCTGCTGGAGCACATCCTCGCTGCCCGCATCGTCCAACACCTGGAGGAGGTGGGGCCCGATCTGTCGGACGCTCAATTCGGTTTTAGAAGGGGGCGTTCGACCATCGGGGCCCTGCTACGACTGAGGCAGACGGCCGCGGAGGCTGTCACCGGCGGGGGAGTGCTGTTGGCGGTGTCGCTGGACATCGCCAACGCATTCAATAGTCTGCCATTCAGCTGCATCAGGGAGGCGCTCCGATTCCATGGGGTGCCCTTGTACCTGAGGCGGCTGGTGGCGGACTATTTGGAAGGGCGCAGTGTCCTCTGCGCGAGTCCCGCAGGGGACATTGTGCGGACGTCCATGTCGTGCGGCGTTCCACAGGGGTCGGTTCTGGGGCCGACTCTGTGGGACATCGGGTACGACTGGGCGTTGAGAGGGAGTCTCCCCCCCGGGCTGAGCGTGATATGCTACGCTGACGATACGCTCGTCACAGCCCGGGGCAGGACACTCGAAGAGGCGGCGAGCCTGGCCACTCTCGGCACCGAGGAGATGGTTGGGCGAATCGAGGCGCTGGGGCTCAGGGTGGCCCTAAATAAGACGGAGGCCCTATTGTTCCATGGGCCACGCGTAAGGCCGCCAATCGGCGTCTCGCTAGTCGTCAACTCCGTCCACATCAGCATCCAGGCCCATATGAAGTACTTGGGTCTGGTGCTCGACGGGCGATGGTGGTTCCGGGAGCATTTTCGCCGAATTACTCCCCGGCTGGTCGGCGCGGCGTCCGCCCTTTCGCGGCTCATGCCGAACGTGGGCGGACCCAGCTTCGAGGGCCGACGGCTGTATGCGGGGGTGATCCGTTCTATGGCCATGTACGGCGCACCCGTGTGGGCGAGGGCTCTGAACGCCCAGCTCAGGGCTGTTCTGTGGAGACCCCAGAGAGTCATGGCGGTCAGAGCCATTCGCGGGTACCGCACGGTATCGACCGAGGCGGCATGCCTACTGGCCGGGACACCCCCGTGGGACCTAGAGGCGGAGATGCTCTCCGACCTCTACCGGCGGGTGACCTCACTGCGCGACGAAGGTGGCTCCCCATCGCTGAGCGAGATAGCCACCTGGCGCGAGGACGCCCGCCGAGACGTCATCGCCCGTTGGGCTACGCGGCTGGAGAGGCCTAGACACGGTGTCGTCACCGTCGAGGCTCTCCGGCCCGTATTGATGGAGTGGATGGAGCGGCGGCACGGAGTCCTCTCCTTTCGACTGGTGCAGGTGTTGTCGGGGCACGGATGCTTCGGCTTTTACCTGCACACGGTCGCGCAAAGGGAGTGGACTTCGTTCTGCCACCATTGCAGCAGTGACGAAGACACGGCGCAACACACGCTCGAGGCGTGTCCAGGCTTTGACCGGCAGCGCCGTGACCTCGTCACTGTTATCGGTGCCGACCTGGCGCTGCCGGCTGTCGCGAGAGCGATGGTCGACAGCGTCAGGAACTGGGACGCGGTCGCCGCCTTCTGCGAGGCTGTCATCTCGCAGAAGGAGGCGGCGGAACGAGTCCGGGAGGAGTCCCGCGACCCGGGCCGCCGTCAGCGGCCGGGGCGGCGCAGGCGCGAATACCTGCGCCTGATGCCGCCCTAACCGAGGCCTCGGGTGATCGGACCGGGGAATTGTCCGGTCACCCGACGTGAGGCCACCGCGTGAGGGCGACGCCCCGACGGCGAAATCTGTCGGGGCGTCGACGAGAGGAACCCGCGAGGGTAAACCGCCGGGCGGGCCACCGAAGTTAAAATCGAGTACCGGTGGTCCGCTCGCACGGCGAAGAGAGAAGGTTTTACGGTGGGTCTATGGGGTCACGCGCCGCCTTTCCGTCACCCCGGACCGATTCAGCGGGGCGAGACGCACCCATAGCCCACCAATAAAAAAAAAAAAAAAAAAAGGGAGGCTTATATCCTATAGTGAGCGTTGATGAACTATTGGATGGACGAAAATAATAGAATATTACAAATTTGCTAACGTCGTATAATAGGTCCAATTTATTTCTTATTGTCAAGGAAGCACAATTCATCATTTCATCATCATCATTTCAGCCTATTGCCGTCCACTGCTGAACGTAGGCCTCCCTCATTTTACGCCACAGAGTGCGGTCCTGTGCCGCCTGTATCCAACGACGCCCAGCAACCTTCACTAGGTCGTCTGTCCACCTAGTGGGGGGACGTCCCACACTGCGTCGTCCGGTACAATTAAGTAACAAAGCACAATTATCTCGCATATATTTAGATATCCCGGTCACTTATTATTCCCGAGTTAGAAAACACTACAAACACTTAAAATAAATATTGTAATTGTACTTCTAATAACACAGCGTTATGAAAATCACTTGACTGTGTGGGGACGGAGTAGGAATACAATTCATCACCCACTTATCCTGTCAGTGGTGTCGTGAAAGATGACTAAGGGGATAATAATATAAAAGTATGAGAAATAGGACTCAAAATAAAATGTATATTCCTATACCAATATATCTGACCACCACGGTATAATCAATATTCTTCGTATTGTGAAGGAGTAGATGTGATAAAGAGGATAAAAATGACTATCAATATATTCAGGTATAACGAAAAAAAAACAATGTGAATGTTTGTGGTGTATGTTGTCTTTATAAAAAAAAAGGACGCATTAACTTTTTAGTAATTGATTGAATTAGGTGGGGCATTGATTGAATTATGGGGGCATGTTATTATTTTAAAATGGTGGCAAGGAAGGAAGACCCACCACTTTCCCACGGTTAATCAATACACCGCACACTTCAACAAAAGAAGGAATACGGGATAAGATCAAGGTGAAATAGGATATAAGTAAATCTTATTCCTATGCGATGAGCAACCACCAGAACTTTAACTTGCAAAAGTTGCCTTTCAATACGTGAGTTTCCCATAAATATACTGATTCCCTGATTCCTTGCTGATATATCTCCGTGGTACATTGTCATTTACCATCAGTTGTACAGCATATCTTGCATTATACATCATACTTAGTTAAATATATTTTTGTTTTGATCAATTTTATTTATAATAGTATTTATTGGATCATATGGAGATTCGTACGCCAACGTCCCTCCCTTATCTTAGATAACGGCCACACCTGAGCCTATTTCCCTTATCACCAGGTTACTGATAAACTTTCACACGTTATTGGTTTTTTTGAGTTATATATCTATAATGGCAGGGAATAGTGTTAGCCTTGTGAAGATACCAAGCAAACTGTTATGTAGAGCTCTTTAAAACATAATTTGTGTTAATTTTTGACTTTTCGCTTGCTTAGAGTCTCATGCAGTTCATAGATGTATATTTTTATTTCTTATGGTGGCAACCGAGTAAGCAGCACACCTGATAGTAAGTGTCACTGCCGCTCATGGACCTTTGCAATGCCAAGGGTATAGCTTAGGCCGCTGCCTACCAATAAAATAATTGGGATATCCACCCAGTTGGGGTTCCACCCAGCTGGCTCTCTCGCTCACCGAACAAAGCGCAATAGCACATTGCCATTACTCAGACGTCGATCTTCTGCTCAGTGTGGTACTACCCCGGATCGATGGGCCCGCGGCTGTAATCAGTAAACTGTCAACAGCGTGGTTCTACCACTATATGAACAATTGAATTACATAGTGGAATATCACTATTTATAATTCTTATTTTGTGAAGCAATTATAGCAATTTGCCTAAATTCCCACGGGTGTACTAATTACCTATTATTAGAAGCAAGGGCTACGCTTTAGCTGCCATTTCTAGTGGCTCCGTCGGATATAAACGGTCTCGCCTTCGCTTAAAGAGAGATACACGATGAACACATTCAAACCAGCATTTTGAATCTGATTCTACTAAAGTGAAAAAGTGTTCATGGACCGAGGATTATTCAACCCCCTTTATGGACTAGCGTAACTTCTGCGAAATATGAGACTTGCGTTTCTCTCTCATTGTATGGATGGATCCTGTTAGGAATCGGGTATGAACAATGATAAAAATATGAGTCCATGGAATCATGTCACTTAAGTCTTTAGAGCAAACCTCGAGGCGAAAATATATAGAGTGTTATAGAGAAATTCATAGTCGGCAAGCGAAACGCTGTAGCAGAGTCCCCTTTAACACAATCAGTGGGTAAATCTAGACTTCTGCTACGAAAGGGCATTGATGCAACGGAAGTGTCTTCAATAAAAACATTATAGGCAATGGATGTATAAGTGAAAGTGTCAAAACAATGAAACAAAGTTTATTTTTTTTTAATTAATTGGACACCGTAGCAGGGTTTACCCATTTCACCTGGAAACGTTATGATCTTCGACTTCACGTTTTTAGGGATAATTTCTCCCACGCACATGCAAGATCTGGAATGAACTATCTGTTGCTGTGTTTCCCGAGTGCTATGACATATTCTTCTTTAAACGAGGTTTAAGAAGAGCACTTTTTTAAAGGTAGGCAGTGGTCTAGCTGCGCTTCTGGATGTTGTAAAAGCGGCAGTATCACTTACCATCAGGTGTGCTGTTTGCTCGTTTGTCACTAGCAATATTAAAAAGAAAATTCAATCTTCAATGAGATTAATATACCAAATTAATCAAAGTAGTTAGTGATAAGTTATATTTTCTATTCCTTTCCGTGTGGTGACGGAGTAAGAATACAATTCAATACCCCTTATCTTACCCGTGGGTGATCGTAAGAGACGACTGAGGGATATAAAATGCACATAACATCTATGCAAGATAAGGACCACTTAAACAAAGCGCTATACCAACACGTCTGACCAGCGTGGTATAGTAGATCAATTTCCCTCCCATTATGGAGGAGGTTCGAGGCCACAATGGGATATAGATATATGGGCAGAGATGATTAGTTTATATTTCGTAAAGATTAGGTTGGCAACATTTACACGTAACAGCCTAGATGATAGATCCTAACACTTACAATGACGAATTCATCATTGATTATGACTTTAAATGCTAAAAAAAGATCACGTGATTAATGGACGTCCCCTAACAAAAGAGTGTCAAAAAATCTGCAGCACTAATCAATTGCATCACGGTGACTCTCCAATCTTCGAGTGCAACTTTTCTACGATATTATAATAAAAATTATATTCACTTTTAATTTATTAATACCTAACAGATATAATGTATTTAAGTGATACCTAATCTCACTATGTACATTATCATAATTGTTTGATAATTTTAATCAAAGTATTTTGTTTAAAGATATAAAAAATATATAAATGATTATATTAATTCAAGGTCTAATACTTCACATACGGACTATTAACCACATCAGTAAACAGCATTAATGGATCTGTTGTGTTTGAATTATGAAATAATATTATTCATTTTAATTCATTTCAGTCTCTCGCCGTCCACTGCTGGTCGTAAGCCTCTTTCATGTTACGTCATAGAGTGCGGTCCTATACCGCCTGCATCCAACGACGCCCAGTGACTCTCACTAGACCGTCTGTCCACCGAGTTTGGGGCACTAAACTACGTTGTCCGGTACGTGGTCGCCACTCGTGAACCTTTCTTCCCCAGCGATTGTCGGTTCTTCGAGCGATGTGGTCTGCCCATTGCCACTTCAGCGTGCTAATTCTTCGTGCTATGTCGGTTACACCCGTTCGTCTGCGGATTTCCGTATTTCGGATTCTATCTCGCAGAGAAATCCCGAGCACAGCCCGCTTCATAGCACGTTGAGCGACTTTGAGCCTGGTTATGAGACCTACATTTAGGGACCACGTTTCCGTGCCATAAGCCATCACTGGTAACACAAACTGGTCATAGACCCGTGTTTTCAGACACTGAGCCATGTTGCACATATGGTATCATATAATATTGTTGAAATGATATTATATGATACAATAAAATACAGTAATCTATGTACTAACGTTCTGTGTTCAAATTCGATTCCCAACAAGGACAATTTTAGTCGACTAAACCTAAAACTGACTTACTGATAATATCTGCGTTAACATCTAGTTGTAAATTACTCTATAAACTTGTATATAAAGATTTTATGCATTCACGTTGGCACATAAATATACAAGATCTGTTTTCTTCATTTTTTGTATTGGCTAATAAGTATAAGTAATCAATACGAGCAATTTTTGCCAGTGTCGAGTTATAATATTCTTCACCTCTTCATGTTAGTCTCTAAGTCATATGTTTCTTTCAACAGAGCTATGGCCACACTGTTAATGGGAATTTTGGTAGAAAACAAATACATTTATAAAACTGTTATATCATATGCACTACATTCTACATCCCAGCAGTTCCTCCGCATCACATTACATAAAATAAAATGCCATGAAAATTATTTGCACGTTAAAACACTAAGATATCGTATATAATATAAGACTATCACATCACACTTTCATATTCCCGCCAAAAGTCTTACAAAATCTGTCATGAAAAATAGAAAAAAAAGATCTACAGTACGAATATATTAATTATTATAATAGGAAAAATAAATTAACATATTTATTGCGATAACTCTATTGTGATATATTCAGAGATATTATATCATATTTTACTATATAATTTTATATAGTAAAAAAAATAATTTTTTTTATCGGAAAGCAAATATTTAGATGAAGAATCTTATTTCGAGTCTTAGACCATGTTGCTTCTAAAACATATGATGTACATAAAGTATCAAAGAAATATTAAGTACATTCTTTTTCTCCATCTCTAAGTGGACTACTTATCTTTTACTGTTAGTGCCAACCTCCACAAAGGAAAAGAAATTGCTCCACTATAGCACGTTGGTTAGCCAAGTTGTATTTCCTTTTTTTTGCATAGATATTATTATATCTTTTGTTTGTGGTGGTGAATTGTATTCACCATACGGGAAATTATAGTTATAGATAATTTCATATTCTACCATATCCTCATCATCATCATTACTAAGTCCTTCTTCGTCGACTACAGAACTTAGGCTCTCCCCTTAAAGGTGGTGCAATAATCTCCACGTTTAATAGGTGAGCTGGCCATTTTAGTAAGGCAGTGTTGCTCAGGAGATAGGTACTGCTCACTCTTCTTATGAGACACTCAGCTGATTTTTACAACTTCCACGGCTAAGTGAAAAGTGTACTACACGGGGACTACTTAGGCTAGACTTACAATTTAATAGTAATACTTTTGATGATGGCCCTTCAAGGTTTTATATTATATATGTTATCATCATCATCATCACAGCCGATAAATGTTCCACTGTTGGGCTCGGGCCTCCTCCGTAATGGGAGGGAAATTAACTTAATATACCGTGCTGGTCAGACGTGTTGGTATAGGGTTTTCTTTAGAGTTTTCCTTCTCTTGCATAGATATTACATGCGTTTTATAACCTTAGTCGTCTCATACGATCACCCTCGGGCAAGATAGAGAGTAGTGAATTGTATTCTTACTTCGTCACCACACGGAAAATATTGTTAGTTAAATACTATTTATTTGATGTATAGTTGATTCCGTGTGTGTTCCGTGCTAAACGTACGTTCTTATCTTATTATCCATTATCAATACTATATACATAGGTAAAGTAGTGAGTGGTGCGAACAAAGTTCATTATGATTATTATATATTATATTATTAACGTATATATAAAGAAGTTAGTTGATTGACTCATCAACACCAATCCGAAACACTACTGAAACTAGAAACATGACATTTTGATAATGATTTTATTTTGTGACGTAGAAACTAGGTAAAACTTGATTTTACTAAATTGAACCCACAATGGGTTAAAACGAAATTCTTCTTTATACATGATCTTTAAATGAAGCATAAATAGTCTTCTCAGTTTGGTTGTACTCACTAAAAAGGAATATTATGAAAATCAGCTCCAGAGGATATATTTCTACCCCAAGGGTATAAAATATGGGTGAATTTTTGCTTTGTTATTCTTCTCTCTCCAACGCAAATAACAAAAATCATATATAACCTGAATTTCACATATGATATCTAAGTGACACGCTGACCATGTTTCAGCTGGGCGAAGCTGGGGGGCAAACAATAAGCTAGTCATCATCATCTCAGCCCACATACGTCCCACTGTTGGGCTCGGGCCTCCTTCACAATGGGAGGGAAATTGACCTACTATACCACGCTGGTCAGACGTGTTGGATAGGGTTTTATTTCGAGTTTTCCTTCTCATATATATATTATAACCCTTAAGCGTCTTTTACGATAACCATAGCCAATATAGGGGTGATGAATTATATTGTTACTCCGTCACCACACGGACAAATATAATAAGCTAATAAATGTGTCAAATGTTAGTTTATTCGTTCATGAAAATAAGAAAAGTAATCTTGTATTTGTTTGTACATCATAATGTTTAAAACCCTTATTTTTCGAGTTTGCCTTCTTGTGTGGTAATTTTATCAACGTTATATTCCTTTGCCTTTACCTACAACATCCACTGGAAAGCAATGTGTAATGACAAATTGTATTCTTATATTTATAGTACCACGATGATGCAATTATATAAGGATATTTCCTTGTATTGATAATAAGTCCATATGGACTTATTAACCATAGGGTTATATATTATAAATACAATAATGGCATCATTTATTTCTCATCATATACTTATAATAACAGGCGCTAATTTACAAAAAAACATAAACAAAAATCCACACATACGCCTGTTCTGAGGAGTAGAACACATTAGTGCGAAGCGAATTAACCGTCCCCACCATAAGGTAAAGTTACGTGTCGATATCCTTAGAAGTAGATAGTTATCCGATAGGAATATTTCACCGTACTATCTTTCACTAGTTAATATTGTATCATATCTTTCTGTAATCTAATTATTGAAGTTTTTATTCTTCTGTGTTGCTGTCAATCGCTTAAAAAAAGAGAATCAGTTTGGTGAAGATATAACTTTTGATTCCACGTGCTTCCGTTCTATAGAAGTTTGTTAGACTTGATTTAAATTTTTCACCAGGAACACAAGATTGGTCATGTACTGAAGGTGGAGTGAAGAGTTTCCGAAACCGGCGAGCGTGTATGAAGAGAATCATGAATATTGAGGAAGCGAGTGAAATATGCAAGGATAGAGTTTTCTGGCACTCTGTTCTCTCTGCCTACTCTGCAAGCGATATGGCGTGATGATGTGTATGTACCTATGTACCAGGAATACTTGCTTCCTATCGTGTCTAAGAGCTTTACATTAGATATGAGTCAGTTTAGTTTCATAAATGGTGACTCACTGTGTGTCAACGGCAAAGCTCTAAGGAGTAATAGCAAGCAGGCGGCCTTTCGTAAAACTTTACCAAGAACCTATGCATCATGTATTGTTTTTCTTCTACCTGTATTAGAGAGAAGAATAGCAAACATATAAAATAAGGGTAATAAGAGGCTGAAGAATCGTAAACACTAACACTATTTACCTCTAGTGGTAATTCTCATCGCAGCTCATACTCGTATATGTCCCACTGTTGGGCTCGAACCTCCTCCGCAATAGGAGGAAAATCGACCCACTATATCATGCTGGTCAGACGTGTTGGTATAGGGTTTCGTTTTGAATTTTCCTTCTCTTGCACAGATGTTATATGCGATTTATATAAGACTGTTCGGCGCGGCGTCCTCGCCCTATCACGGCTCATGCCGATCGTGTATCTCTGTATGCGGGGGTGATCCGCTCGATGGCCATGTACGGTGCACCCGTGTGGGCGAGGTCTCTGACCCTCCGGCTGAGGGCTTTTCTGTGGCGCCCTCAGAGAATCATGATGGTCAGAGCCATCTGCGGATACCGTACGGTGTCGACCGAGGCGGCAGGCGTGTTGGCCGGGACACCCCCGTGGGACATAGAGGCGGCGATGCTCTCCGACCTCTACCGGCGGGTGACCTCAGTGCGCGACGCAGGTGGCTCCCTATCGCTTAGCGAGATAGCCACCTGGCACGAGGACGCCCGCCGAGACGTCATCGCTTGCTGGGCTACGCGGCTGGAGAGGCCTAGGCACGGTGTTCTTACCATAGAGGCTCTCCGGCCCGTATTGACGGAGTGGATGAAGTGGCGGCACGGAGTCCTCTCTTTCTGGTTGGTGCAGGTGTTGTCGGGCACGGGTGCTTTGGCAAATACCTGCACAAAATTGCAAGGAGGGAGTCGACTCCGTCCTGCCACCAGTGCGGCAGTGACGAGGACACGGCGCAACACACGCTGGAGGTCTGCGTGACCTGGGCCCGGCAACGTTGTGACCTCGTCGCTGTCATCGGTGCCGACCTGACGCTGCCGGCTGTCGCGAAAGCGATGGTCGATAGCGTCAGGAATTGGGACGCAGTCGCCGCCTTCTGCGAGGCTGTCATCTCGCAGAAGGAGGCCGTGGAACTGGTTCGGGTGGATTCCTGGCACCCGGGCCGCTGCCAGCGAAGGCTGACGCTACGCTAACCGAGGCTTCGGGTGATCGGACCGGGGAATTGTCCGGTCACCCGATGTGAGGTCACCGCGTGAGGACGACGCCCCGACGGCGAAAGCTGTCGGGGCATCGACAAGAGAGGAACCCGCAAGGGTATACCGCCGGGCGGGCCATCGAAGTCAAAGATCGGGTACCGGTGGCCCTCTCGCACGGCGAAGAGAGGTGTTTGCAGGGTGGGTCCATGGGGTTGCGTGCCGTCTCTTCTGTCGCCCCGGGCGTTTTGTCGGGGCGCGACCACATCCATGGTCTACCTTGCGGAAAAAATAAAAAAATATATATGCGATTTATATCCCTTAGTGGTCTCGTACGATCACCCACCGGTAAGATAGGGGGTGGTGAATTGTATTTTAACTCCGTCACCACATGTAAAAGTGGTAATTCGTTTCTTTTAAAAAGTCTACTAGTTTCTTTAGTTTATATTTGCATGTATTTATTTATCAGTGGGTAGTAATTAAACTTCGGGCAATGCCTCAAGCTAGTTACTATACGTGGCTATGCCAAGGTCAAATATCCATTCCTTTTCATCACCTCGTATGACAAGAGAGAGTGCGGTATTGACACAGCCTAGGTAATCAGTTCCATACGGACGGACAAGGCAGTAATAGTCTGCTAGTTCTATATGCCGACAGGGCTACTATTTATGGCAAAAGACATTCACTGAGCTATAAATATCTAAAAAACATAGATGACTTAATGTTGTGGGGCCCGGCGCGCGGCGCGAACGCTAAACGTTCCGTGAGCGAATACAACCAGTTTGGTGCGCGTGCGCCGCCCGACCGCGCTACTGCGCTTAACGCAAATTAATTGTTACAATTGAGTACTATGAGCTGTGCACGTCTCAACACAACCGCGAGCAGAGTGTCGCGAGTTCATTTCCATATGTATTTAATCATTATTAGTTTTACTTACTGTTGAATGTGAATTCAAATATCTTGCATCTGGTTGATTGATTTTTATAAAAAACTCTTCACAATAAAAATATGTTTTCTATATAGGTTAAGTTATGTAGAAATAAGCAATGGAAATACTAGTCAGACCGAGAGAGAACCATATAGGAGATTTTGTTAAAAAATAAGAATTTGAAATAGTAGTCAGATTGAGAGGGATCCATATAAGTAAGATTATTTCAAAATAAGTAACGGAAATAATAGTCGGACCGAGAGAAACTACTCTATAAGGGATGTTGATTAAAAATAATCAATGGAAATAGTAGTCAATCATGGAGAAAACGACCTATAAAGGTTGTTTTTTCAAAATAAGATTTGGCAACTATGGTCAGACTGAGAGAGACACATATCGTTCAGGCTATTTAAAATAATCAATGGAAATAGTATCAGACCGTGAAAAACCCGTTTATAGTGAATGTTGTTTAAATATAAGGAATAGATATAGTAGTCAGACCAAGACGGACGCATAGAATTGAGGGCATTTAAAAAGAGTCAATGGAAATAGTAGTCGGACCGAGAGGGACCCATATAGTTGCGATTATTTAAAATGAGTTAATGCAAATTATATTCAGACCGAGAAAAATCAGTCTATATGGGATGTAATTTAAAATAAATAGAGATATAACATTATAGGTATTATATTGTTAAAAATATTCAATGGCAATATTAGTCAAACGAAGAGAAACCGGTAATCAGACCAACAGGGATCCCTATATGTGAAACTGTTTAAAAATAAGCAATAGTTATAATAATCAGGCCGAGAGAGATCCCTTTATGTGAAGTTGTTTAAAAATAAGCAATAGAAATAGTATTCAGACCGAGAGACCCATATAGGTGATACAATTTAAAAAAAAAGGGACACAGTAATCACCCTATTGAACTTTCGGCAGGCGATTCTAGTTTTGTATGTTTTCGAGGAGAATACTTTTGCTTAACGTTCTAGTTATCACTTAGTCGATTTTATTACGTCTTCACAGGCAAGTAAGGGTTGAAATATTAGTCCGTTACATGTTGACTCCGTATACAGATCCATATCACTTACCATTGCTGTTAGACAACTAGATATTTTACAAAGGTCTTGGTCACCTTTACTTATAACAAATTATGGTACGATGTAAACATAATCATTAGCTGAGTAATCTTTAAACTATTTTCATAGGATATAGCTGAAGCTATTAAAATCTTAATTTAGACACGTTTTGCATTTAAATTAATCGCCACACGATTGAGTTGCGTTTGAAGCAAGCTTATCATCTGAAGGACAATATTTGACATAAAAACATCTTTAAAAATGTATTTGTGTTTGTTATTCTAACTGGTTAAGTATGGCCTAATTATTGTTATATATAATAGGAGACTCTTAACTTGAAATGTTATAGTAATGGGTACCTACCCAACTATGCACAATCACCTGACTGTGCATAGTTATGGTAGGTACGTAATATGTACAAGTCCGCGTCGTCACTCAAGCTACAATAGTACATTGGTTTTATCTCGTTTTTTTATACTTTATTTGTTGAAGGCGCACGATAAAGATAAAGATAAGTGGCAGTCGACTGTTTTATCGCGAGCTATCGCGCGAAAACTACGCGCTCCGAGGATCTTATGCTGCACCGTGACACCGCTCGTTCTAATGTTATTATTTTAATATAATAATAACTTTATACGACGCGTGGTAATGGAATAATAACATAGTTGTCACCACCATATATTTAGAGTCGTAAGAATCGAGGAGTCATTATGAGATTATTCTCAGCTGTTGAAGCTAAGCATGGGGAAGGGGCAATGATTATTTCAGTCAATGGCCGCGCAATTCTATGGAGAATGGCTACGTCCAACGGTGGATTTTATAATAATCTGATATAAAGTGTAGTGACGGAGTAAGAATACAATTCGTCACTCTCCACCTAACTCGTGGGCTTCGTAAAAGATGCCTAAGGGACATAATATACAAACAGCATTTATGCAACATAAGAAATATTCGAAAACCATATATTAACCTGACTGACCAGCCTGGTATACTAGGTCAGTATTTTTTTTTACATTGCTCTTGGTGGCAAACGAGCAAGCAGCACACCTGATGGTGTCACTGCCGCCCATGGACGTATGCAATACCAGAGGTATAGCTAGCCTACCAGTAATCCCAAACCCACCTAGAAAATTGGGCTTCCGTCTCTCTCGCTCACCGAACGAAGCACAGTAGCATATTGCCACTGCTCAGACGTTGATCTTCTGCTCAGTGTGGTACCACCCCGGACGGGCTGGCCCGCGGCTGTAGACAGAGAACTGTCAACAGCGTGGTATGTACCTATATATCCTACCATTATGTGTATGTTTCCCTTCAATTGTGTTCAGTGGGTTCATTCATATAAACTGATGATAAAGAGGAAGTATATGAAGTACGCAATAAACATTTGCTTGGTGTTGTTTCTATAACATCAAGTAATTGTTATAATTTTGACTGTACTGTGGAGTTGTAAGAATGCATTTTTTTTCATAACTTGAAGCAATATTATATAATAAACTTTCATAAATTCCAAATTCACTTATCTCTAAAACCAAAGGAGTAAGGTACAAATCTGTTTATACTTTATTCAGACCAATTATATAAATATCCATCTTTATTTATATATTGTAGACGGTAACAAAAATCGAACTTTCCAATAGGAACGGAGATGTCGCCTCGTAATCATCTTTACCTTAAAAAGCAGTCCATACAAGAATATATTTCAAGACAGCATATAATTACGATGGTACCTACCCACTTACCTCAAACCTGGTAATAGTTCTGTCTTCAATTATCATAATTGGTTGTGTTTATTTCATTGAGGCGGTAGATCGTAAAACTTACCCCATACCTCGTGTTTTCATTTTCGTAGTTTTGCTCCTGTTTCACATGTACTTACAAAAATAAGAGAGACATGATATAATCATATGTACTCGACGCCATAGCAGGGTTCATCCATTTCACCTGGAAACAATACGGTCCTTGACTGTACGTTTTCAGCGATAATTTCTCCCACGTACGTGCAAGATCTGGAATGAACTACCTGCTGCTGTGTTTCCCGAGCGCTACGACATGTCCTTCTTCAAGCGAAGTTTAAGAAGAGCACTTTCTTCAATGTAGACAACGGCCTGGCTGTGCCCCTGGTGTCGCTAAGGTCCAAGTGCAGCAGTATCACTTACTATCAGGTGTGCTGCTTGCTCGTTTGCCGCCATAGGCAATAAAAAAAAAGCTCACTAACATCCAGATGAGACCAGGGGAGATGATAATGTATGGAATAATTGATCATCTGTAGACCTGTAGTATATTAGGCCGTATAATTACGTCCCACAGGGCTAGAGCCTGCTTCACAATAGGAGAGGATTTAACTTATTATGCCACGCTCATCAGCCGTGTTGTTATAACGTTTTATTTTAAGTTTTCCTTCACTTGCAATAGATGTTATCTTTCTATAGTATACCTTGGTCATTACAACATCTACGGATAAAAAAGATGATGAATTGGATTATTATTCCGCCACAGCATTATTAGTATTTTTTTATTGCTTATGGTGGCAAACAAGCAGATAGCACACCTGATGGTAAGTGTCACTGCCACTCATGGACCTTTGCGATATATGGGTATAGCTAGGCCGCTGCCCACCAATACAAACCCCAAACCCACCCCAGTTGGGCTGCCGGCTATTATTAGTATATATTTATTTCGCAATTTGTACTACTTATTGCATATTTTGATTTTTAAGTTAAAATATTGTTAGGTATTAAAATATATAACACACACAAGTCACCATCATTCTCCTGCTCTTATCCCAATTTCTTGGGCTCGACGCAATAAGTACACATACATATTGCAAAAGTTATTGGCAATAGTTTTATGACCAGCCCTCTGACAGATGTCAACCTTCCTTTGCAATGTAATTGTTGACCAAACGGCATCAGATAGTGTTGGCCCAGGTCATTATGAAGTTCTTAGTCGTCTTTTACGACATCCACGAGCAAAGTAAGGGATAGTAATATTCGCAGCCGCTACCACACAGCTCATGACACACATACGTATCTACACATATTTAGGTTTAGCGATGAAAGTGTCTAACATAAATATATACATTTCATGTAAATACTGTAGGTAGGTAGGTACCTAATTACTTTGTTAACATTTCTCTTATCAAATAATAAATTAATGTGTTATTAAATTACACGCAACTGACTGCCTTTTTTAAATACAATATTCATAAATAAATCTTGGTAAAGTGTGGGTGAGGTGAAGTTAGAAACCAATTGGACTACTTCGAGAACTAGTTATGTTCTATTTACATTTAGATACATCAAGTACAATAGTGAATTTCAATATTAATATGCATATAAATGTAAGATATACGCATTGAAAACAGAAATATCTAATAAATAATTACAACAACAAGAGTTACTTGAATGTTGGAGTTAACAACACGTTAAGAAAGTTCGCTTACTGTTGTTAATATTAGCAATTTAACTCAAGTAAGTTAACTTTGCAAACATCGTGTTCATTAATCAAAAGTTTGGCGCAGCGTCTCATATCCTCCATCTCCGCCGCCGCCGCCACCGCCCACCCCTGGTTGCGTATAGATATAATCATACCTATTATTTAAATGTATGTTTTCAGGTTTTAGGTCCTCCATAACACCTCTTAGTCGTTGGCAACACTTGTTTTCGAAAGGTCAATATTTGACAAATGGCCGATCTGTCAATGTTCTATGGAATAAACATTACGGACTGATTGTTTATTAAATTTTATTAATTAAATAATGGATGACATTTGCCGATTGTGTTGTTCTGTGAACTTCGTTAACAATCACATATTTGATGAGGAGAATGCTCTTTATTTAAAAATGTCGTTATATTTACCTATAAAGGTAAAATTTTGAAGAGAGTTCGTCAGTTTTTTCATGTGATATTTTAACCTATGTGATAAATATTATCTTGTTGTGTACAGGTATTCAAGAACGACAGGTTGCCTCAGAAAATCTGTGATAAATGTAGTTGCAAAGTGAACGATTTCTATCAATTTTGCAATGAGGCTATTGAAGTACAGAGTAGGTATGTTAATTCTTTTAATATTCTTTGCCTTAACTCTATACTGTAACCTATATTAATTTGTTATAGTTACAGACTTTTAAAAGCATGATTTATTATTTTATAACTTTAAAATATAATATGTGAGTATCATTACAATTATCAAACCCAATATATTGGACTCAAAACTTTTTTGATAAAAATCGCTATTATTCTTTCTTACACTACAATAAGATAATTTTATCTTATTATGAATATTTCTTGTGTGTAAAGTAAATTATATTACATTCTTTTCTTTCAGTTTGTTTAATATATTAACTGTAAATTTCAGATTGCGCAGCATTCTACATAGTTCAGATGTTAGCATTGATGAAACCATTGACTTGTCACTTGTTAAAAGTAGTGCATCACCTCCACCCATAACCACTGACAAACTGTGCGATCAGAGCACACAAACAAATGATCCAGATGTACCTAATGAAAGTGTCAATGTATCTCAATCTGTTCAAGTTAAAGAAGAACCACTACTTAATGTATCACCCGTTAAGAAAGAAGAAGACAATAATGACATTGATTTGGATTCGGACCACTTTGACCACAAATCCTCTGACAGTGAAGATATATCATTAATAAATCTTAAAAGTAGAAAACAAAAGAAAGCTTCTATTAACGGTGAGGTAAATTCAAAGAGAGGTAGGAAAAGGAAGACTGATTTTCAAGGATGGGAGGCATTCATGGATTCATTGCCGGAAGGTTCTTTGACAGTGGTTGAAAAAGATAGTATTCCCGAGCTGCAGGTGGAAGCAGTAAAGGAGGAGGTGGATGATCAAGCTACAAACTCGAACAGCATTAATTCTGATGTGGATGTGTATCATTGCTGCATCTGTATGGCACAGTGCTACAGTAGAAATGAATTATTACAGCATTACAAGTAGGTAACATAGATCGTTATTACCAATCCCTGACTGAATTATAGTATGATAACTTTATCACCACTATCAATGATGAAGGACTGATTACCGGTGTCCTGGCAATGGTGAGGTATGAGCATAGCAGGTTACAAGGTTGCATGCTATCCTTTCTATCGCCCAGACAGATTGGATGGGATATAACCATACCTCTATCACTAAAAAAGCATAGCTTTTTAATTTGGAATAAGAAAGTGAAGTTGGGCGTCTACACTGTTACAAATGTGTATTTCACATAGCCATTGTCAGAAACAGAAAAGGCTACGGTAACTTTCATCTATAAATGTAATATAGATATGTTTTTATGTTTATTACAGGAAGCATGTTAGTGAGCTGGCAGCTACAAAGCCCCCGCCTGCGCCTCCCTTGCCTGAAGCAGATCCCCCACGCTGTACAAGATGTCGACAAGTGAGTCTTGCCTCATCTATGAAATATTTTTCTGAAATTGTGACATTTATGTTTTATTAACTGGTATATATATCAATTATTAAAACACGTAATACAAGTTATGTTAACTGAGATTCAAATTATCACTATAAAAATGAAATATTACCGAGGTACCAATTCGAGAGTGGTGTAACAGTCAAGCCGCGTATTGACTTCGCGCTCCAAAAGGACGAACATTGGCGCGCGTTCCGGCCGCGCAAAATAGATACCACTTTGGAACGCGCGCCAATGTGTTCGTTGGAACGCTCGAACGTGGAGCGAGTCGTTCCATCTGTTGTTGGTTTTTTGCCGCGTATCAATCGTGGCGCGCGCGCCAGTTGAGACGGACACGAAAGCATTTTGTGTGTTTGTTGCGTTCTAAACGCTGCGGCTGCTCGCATACGATGCCTGCATGATGAACGATCAAACACTGGAACAGTTGCCTTGCGCGCCAGGCACGCTTAGTTTGTATAGTTCATATATTTGGAACGCGTACCGTGGAACGCACTCTCGGCGCGGTCATTCATGGCACGCGCGCCAGGAGCGCGAAGTCGATACCCGGCTTAACTCTGTCGCTCTGGACAGTTACGCGCAGTGACGTCAGAGTATATCCCAGCCCGAAAAAAAGTAAGTCCAGATTTTCAGTGCTTTGCTGCACAGTAAGGGTGAGTTATTGCATTGATAGTGCATCTGATTCTCAGCAGGTTAGTTGGACAATAACTTGGTTTTAGTTCTTTAGAGAGAGTATGTTATCTTGTGAAAATATTTATATCATTATTGTATGCGATTAACTTCCATTAGAGATAAAGGATGAATAGAGTGATATATGGAAGGTTGGTCTAATTTCAGGTAGTGAAGGCAGCTGACTGGCCCCGACATTGGCAGAGGCATTGGGAGCGAGACCGCCGCCCGC
Organism: Lymantria monacha; assembly: GCA_905163515.2. Taxonomy (NCBI): domain Eukaryota; kingdom Metazoa; phylum Arthropoda; class Insecta; order Lepidoptera; family Erebidae; genus Lymantria; species Lymantria monacha. The sequence goes on along the minus strand of LR991107.1, from coordinate 1,138,632 downwards.
TGCGCTGCTCACTCTGCGAGAAGGCCTTCCGCGATGCACACCAGATCATCAAACACGGTCCGCCATTATAATTTGTTGATTGATCATACATAATATGCAAGTGACTACCAGCAATCTTTTTCAACTCATATATCCAAATGTTGGTTGCGTGCCTATCGGCAGTAAAAGTAGTATTAGTCCACCATGTCTCATTAGTCAAATGATATAGTATAAGGTTTTATTTCGAGTCTACCTTCTCTTGAACTAAGTGTGCCACAGGACCTCGGGATTGTAGCAGTTCTCACAATGTGGGTCACTCAAGTTACAGAATCGGTATCTGTCTTCAGCTCGATTAGCTATGATAATAAGGCAGATTATTGGACCTCACATCACCCTCCTTGGTTCGCCCTGGATGGTTTGGACATGGTGTGACCAGATAATAGCCGATACAAAAAAAAAAAACAGGAACGCACTTTAAAACAGCTCAGCCGACGATACAGCCGTTGATAAATCTCACTACTTATTATTTGGTATACCTTTCATCATCTCAGCTTATATATTACGTCTTCTGGGATCGAGACTTTTCCACAATAGAAGGAAAATTGATGTACTATGTCATGTTGGTCATCCCCTGTATATTGCATCCAAGGGCTCTCTGCGACTTTTAGAGACTATAACTCTAGCGTAGGACGACCTCAACTAGGTGGACTAACTATATTAGCCCACCTAGTGGGGGTCGTCCTATGCTGCGTCGTCTGATTTGTAGTCGCCACTCGAGAACATTTCTTTCCGAACGGTTATCGGTTCGACGAGCGATGGTCTGCCTAATACCACTTCATCGTGCTAATTTCTGCTAATTAGTAAACAATAAAAATAAAATCAATATTAGTTCCAAAATTATTCAAAAGTATCCAGACACCACTTAGAACTACTTGCCGTCCTCTGATCTCTTAGCATACACGTTTGGCTACTGACTCGAGGTCCAAGGATTGAATAGAAATGTATCGCGAATGGCAGCACATACTTTAGGACTGCTTCTGGTAAATGTGCATATGTTTGTTATTGCTCAGCGACTTACGTTTTTAGTGATTAAAAATGCCAAGTTTAAATATTGTGTTATAGGTTTAACTCACACTTACGGCGAGGGTGCAGCAACAGAACAGGTCGATAAACGTTTCATATGTGATTTGTGTCCGGAAGCATTTCACTTTATGAGGTTTGTGATATTTAATTTTTTATAACTGGATGAAAAGATTAGGAAAAATAATAACGGTCCACCTAGATGTCCCTGAGGGCAACAGCTAAGAATTACAAATATAATTAGTTTATATGCCCGAAAATGATTTCAATTGAGAATAAAGATTGAATATGTTTTATTTTAACGTAATAAAAATCATGTTAAATCACACAAGGCAATTGTTTACAATTTATAACATGGTCTATTCTATCTAATGCTTTGCTATGATCAGTATAATCTTAAGGTATCTTAATATTAATATCTGTTTGATTTAGATTTTTTTAGAACATTAATTTCTGTTTAAATAAAATAGTATTCAATATGTGAGAGACATACAGTTACAACATATAGTTTTTGTTTTTATAGCTGATGTCAATAATTATCGGTTGTCATTTATTATTAAATGGTTTTAGTAGTTCGTTTGCCGCTAAAGTAATAAAGTTAATGATCTCTGATGTTTGTGCGAATATTGCATATTTGAAATAAAACTATTTTTACGGATTCTATCGCGTTTGTATTTGATTTTTAGTTTCCCGACGTTTCGAACTTTACAGCGTACATGAACGCGATAGAATCCGTAAAAATAGTTTTATTTCAAATGTGTAATAGTCGCGTAAACATCAGAAATCATTTTATGAGTAGGTACCTGATGGCGCACCGCACTCAGGCGCACCCGGAGTCTGCGGGTCGTGCGCTGACACTGCGCTGCGGTCAGTGTTCGCGGAGCTTCGCGCACATCAACTCGCTGCGGCGGCACCTCCGCGCGCACTCCGGCGAACGCAACTTCCTGTGCAACGTGTGCGGGAAGGCGCTCTCGTCGCGGGAACATCTCAAGTTCCACATCCGCATACACACCGGTTACAAGCCACACGCATGCAAGTCAGTATATTCATTTCTATTAACTACTGCAAAGGTATTACATAAAAACTGTGCAATACCAGGGATACAATTACGTAGCTACTAATCGAAATCAACCTCAGAAAGTTGGATTTCTAGCTCTCACGTTCACCAAACGAAGCGCATTGTCATTGCTCAGACGTTGATTTTCTGCTCAGTGTGGTACTAACCCAGACGGACTTGCCCACGGCTGTAGACAATAAGCTGTCACATTGTGGCCCTACCACTAGTACCTTGTAATCGTTATCCTGCTTTCTAGACGTGGCTATTATACCACATTGTCACTCTTGGTGAGTCTTATCGTCGATAGGCTGACAAGTTATACAATTTAGTATTAGCAGCATTCTCCAGCTACTATGTATTATTGTATAGTATTTGAAAATCAAATGTGAGGATACATTGTTAGTTCCAACATCGGAAACGTATTGGACAGTGTTATCAGCATGGAATATAGTAACGTGGTTAATAGCAGGCATGTTATGGATCTTTGTAATTGTTACCGTAATCAGAATTATCAGATAATTGAAATTAAACTATGTATATACATAGTTGATGATGATGATATCGTCAATCTCCTACTCGTATCCCAATTACTTGGGGTGGGTGCAATATGTACTCTTCTTTCATAGTCCATATTGTAAAAGTTATTGGAAATAGTTTTATGACCGGCCGTCTGCCAGACGTCAACCCTGTCACTGAAGAAAAGATCGCGTCCAAGTGACCCATCCGTACGGCGTCGAGAGGTATGTTGTAGGGCGGGTCTACGGGGTCTTGGGCCGCTTTTCTTGTCGCCCGGGATGGATTAGCGAGGTTTGAAGTACCGTAGCCCGCCGCCAAAAAAAAAAAGACGTCGACCCTCCTTGGGAATGTAATCGTTGACCAAACGTCATAAGATGGAGTTGGCCCAGGTCGTTATAAGGCTCTTAGTCGTCTTCTACGACAACCACGAGCAAAGTAAGTGTTGGTAGTATTCGTAGCGGCTACCAAACAGCTCTTCACATTAAAATATGTATATCTTTAACCGTGATCGAATTCCATATAAAAGTTTCGAATAGAAGCACAGCTCAGACTCGCCGACAACTAAATATTAGTGCCACTATCTTCTAAAAACCACACGCTATGCCCACCTCCTGGTTACGGCGAAGTTTTGGGACTGTTTTCACGTGCACTGCAACTCCGCCAGAATCTATGGAATTTCATATTAGCTCTATGGAAGATATGAGAGTATCTCTAGTCATTAGGTCTATCAACGTAGAGAAATGTTATATTGTTTCTTTCTCGTTATTCAATTAAAATTTTGTTGTATAAAACACAAACTTATATTAATTTTTCATTTCATCATCTCAGTTCCTGTTGGACGTGAGCCTCCTCCACAACGGGAGAGAAATGGACCTACTATAATACCACGTTGGTCAGACATGTTCATATAGGGTTTTGCGTCTTATATCCCTTAGTCGTCTCGTACGATCACCCACGAGTAAGATAGGGGGGTAGTGAATATTCTTACTCCGTTACCACACGGAAAATTTTGCATTTAAACATTTTTAGATAACATTTTGTTAATTATTTCGCAGGACATGTGGCAAGGCTTTCGTTAAAAAATGTAATCTGGTATTACATGAACGGATTCATTCAGGAGAGAAACCAAATGTGTGCTCACATTGCGGGAAGGGATTTAGTCAGCGTTCAACACTTGTGATACACGAACGGTAATTATGTATTTTGCTATATATAATATATATATATATATATATATATTATGCTATATATATATTATGGTAGCCATTTATTCTGCAGTATATAAACCTTTTTTGTTGATAATGGTGGAAGAAAGTTTCTGGCATAGAAATGAAACTCGAGACTTACGTATAGGCCCCGTTAAGCTTGCCCGTATCTATGGTACAGCACCATTAACGTACATATGCCGCTGTACATCCTCTTATATCCTTATCAGTCTATGCTGCTTCATGTCTTCCTCTTTGCATAAGAGGGAAGTGTATTTTTTGCAAATTTTGCTTTTCGTTTCCCCAATTTGTTGTGGGGTCCCAAGATGGGGTCCCAAGATTATTAAAAGTGTTTTCCGAAACTTCTTTTCCCTTTCCGGAACGAAGGGTCCAACCTCAGTGTCATTCATAGAGACTATTGTAGACTCAGGCTTAAAGGATTTAAATAATCGATATATGGTGGAATTAGTTGTAATATTCCGTGTGGTGACTGAGTAAGAACATAATTCACCACCCCCAGTCTTACCCGTGGGTGATCGTAAGAGACGACTGAGGGAGAGGGGACGACTATAAAATGCATTTAACATCTATGCAAGACATGAAAACTCGAAACAAAACCGTATACCAACACGCCTGACCAGCGTGATGTAGTAAGTCAAGTTCCCTCTCATTATGGAGGAGGCTCGAGCCCAACAGTGGGACATATATTAGCTGAGATGATTTCATTTTCATTAAATCATCAGTAATATGCAACAAATATTTTTACAAATGAAAATACACACGTGTCGCCACTTACTTACCTGTAGGAGACGATAAAATCAGCTAAGGGTACTCTAAGCAACTAAGCAGCAAAGCTTTCGGGGAACACTCATGGCACTAACTGCCGTTGCCATTCCGCCTGGCAAGCATCGTGTTTATGGGAATATTTGCCATTCGTTTGCCGGCATCTCCAACAATGGACTCTTTTTTTAAAGACAGCACCCGCAGTACGGAAATAATCTTTGTATTGCGGGGAATTTACAAAGACTCTTAAGCTTTTGACACAGGATAATAATAATTTTACATACATACATATACTCACGCCATATCCCTTGCAGTGTAGGCTCTGCCTACAGAGTGCCAGAGAACTCTATCCTTGCCTCTCTAACCTATCGAGACCAGATTGGTCACGTACTGAAGGAAGGTGGAGTCAAGAGTCTCCGAAACCGGCGAGCGTGTATGAAGAGAATTATGAATGTTGAGGAAGCGAGTGAAGTATGCAAAGATAGAGTTCTGTGGCACTCTGTTCTCTCTGCCTACCCTGCAAGGGATATGGCGTGGTGATATGTATGTATGTATGTATATGTATGTATGTATGTATTAAAAACATTAACAATAATAGTTTTGCATATAGTCATAGAATGTTATTGTGCTACTAACGCCATCTGTTAGACAGCCAAAAGAGTTAACATAGCTGTAACAGAAATAAACTCAATACTCAAATACATCACGTCACAGAATTAATATAAGTACTTGCTACTAACTTTGCCACTAACACTGGTTGTGTTTGATAAATAAAAAAATACCTGAAAATGATTGGCTGTACAAATTATTTATAGAATCCCATATCAATAATTCTATATAAAAAGCATAAATTAAAACAAATCTAGAAAATTATTACCCGTTAGAAAAACTACACGAGCCCTCAGAGAGCTCAGCTTTTTGCTAGTAATTTCATTAATCATTAATAAATTGAACACAAAGTTTTGTCTCGCGTGGGAATCCAACTCATAGCACTGGCCCGTGCCGAATTACCGTTAATTCAGTATCTTAGCCGATACGCCATCTGTGCAGTCAAAGAACAGTATTAAAAGACCGTAGGTGATTACCGGTTCTGTTGTAAGCTCCCTTGCTGATTTATAAGAGTTTATATGCGAGCAAAAAATTATTACCACACATGGCATTTGAACTCTCATCTATTGGAAATCTATTGAAACTGTTTTATCATTTAGACTAGTGTGGGTACCTATCCACACTAGTCCAAATGGTGAAGTACTCACGTACCTACGTATGATAACCAAATTGTGACGCGTGTTATCGTTTTTATGTGTGACATTCTCTCGCAAATAAGTTTTTAAAAAAATATCTTATGTTAAATGCTAAATATCAGTAATATATGTGTAGAAGAAGGAATTACTTCCGTTTATCATACGTGCCAAGCGGAAATACCGTCATATGTATATATTTGTAATATTGTTGTGAACGTTTGTTGTGATCAGCTACCACAGCGGTGCCCGCCCCTACGTGTGCAACTTGTGCGGTCGCGGGTTCGTCGCCAAGGGTCTGCTCTCGATGCACCTCAAGACTACGTGTATATAGCATACATTTAAACATAAGGTACGTATCATTGAGCATTACACACAAACAATTATAATTATTTTATTGCAGACCTTACAACATATACAGAGTGGAAGTGAAACGCTTCCGAAAACAAAGACAGGTGACCCTACTAAGCCTACTTGTAATAATAGGCTAGAAAAAAATCGATTCAGATTAAAAAAATTTTTTTTTTCATCACGCTAGGTCGTTGAACTCTTGAACATATATATGATCGTGAGTTTTGAATAGATTGCGTCTTTTCTTATCTGACTAAGGTTACGTATTTTTTATGAAATTATCGTTACATGGCACTGTCCTAATACGATAGAATGTGAAAAAAACTTACATACATACATACATATCATCACGCCATATCCCTTGCAGGGTAGGCAGAGAGAACAGAGTGCCAGAGAACTCTATCTCTGCATACTTCACTCGCTTCCTCAACATTCATAATTCTCTTCATACACGCTCGCCGGTTTCGGAGACTCTTGACTCCACCTTCCTTCAGTACATGACCGATCTGGTCTAGGTAGGTTAGTCTCGGTCTCCCTCGGTACCTACATCCTTCCACTTTCGCATTGTATATCTTCTTAACCAGGCGTTCGTTCGGGATTCTTTCCACATGTCCGAACCATCGGAGCATTCCCTTTCGCATCTTTACACCAATACTCTCTTTCATACCTACTCGCTCTCTTACGTCGTCGTTACGAATGCGGTCGGTCAGCCTAACTCCACAGATTTTCCGCAGAGATCGCATTTCGACCGCATTAATTTTACTATCATACTCTTTTCTGCATACCCAACTCTCGCTTCCATACAGTAATGTTGGGACAAGCACTGCGTTATGTATTGCTACACATGCCTTCTGGCTGAGGTGGTGGCTGCCGACAAGTTGCCCCAACGCTCCGTTCACTCTATTTCCTGCATTCACTCTTCGCTCTATATCAGTGGTGTACCTTCCATCTCGGCTAAATCCACATCCAAGATATACAAATTCATCCACTTGCTCTAGTACATCATTACCTATTGTTACTCTTACATCTGTTCTGGTTTTATCTCTTTCAAAGACCATTATTTTGGTTTTGCTCACATTCACGCGTAGACCCCTTTTCTTACAATCTTCTGTCATTGTGTCGACTAGGGTCTGCAGGTCAGTCGCTGACTGTGCCAGCAGGACTGCATCATCTGCATAAAGCAGAGCAGTGACCACTGAGTCGCCCATCTGGACTCCCACATTCATATCGTTCAACCTTTGGAGACATTTATCCAGATATATGATAAACAGCCTGGCTGACAGAACGCACCCCTGCTTAACGCCGATATTGACGTCAAACCAAGGCGACATTCCATCATCCAGCCGCACAGAGGCTCTACAGCCCATGTAACTGGACTGCACAGCCTGTAGCAGTTTACCGTTAATACCATACTCCGGTAAAATGTCCCAAAGTTCCTTTCGTACAACCGTGTCAAATGCTCTCTTCAGATCCACAAAACTGCAGAAAACCCTCTGACCTAGAGCCAGATGCTTCTCCACAATGTTGCGCAGAGAGAACACTTGATCCATGCATCCCCTTCCACTCCTGAAACCTCCTTGTGTCTCACACAGTAAACCATCGGACACCATCCTCATTCTCCTTTCAATAATTTTTCCATACACTTTTGCTGCCAAACTGGTCAAGCTTATGGCTCTGTAATTTGCGCAGTCATAACGTGAACCCTTGTTTTTAAACAAAGGCACGATGACTGCGCTATTCCAATCCCTGGGAACCATTCCCGAGCTCCAACATAAATTGAGGAGCAACAGGAACGCCTCCCAGATACAAGAGCCACCGAGCTTGATCATCTCGGCAGACACCATATCAATGCCCGCTGCCTTACCATTTTTCAAATTTCTTATCGCCCATTCAACTTCATCCATACTGATGCCATCGGAGGACGCCGTTGTCGAATGTTGATCTACTAAACCACATCCAACACCGGCGCCAACCGTAGCATCCGCATACATATCGCCAAAATATTCACTCCATCGGCTTAACACGTCTTGTGTTTGTGTAAGAATGTCTCCACCTTTAGACCTTATTTTATTCATTCTGAAGGCTGACCAACCACCCCGAGACTTCTTCACCTCCCTCCAAAAGAGTTTGGTGTTACCCTCGAAGTTTTTAGTCAGCCTATCTTCTGCACTCATACTTGCTCTATCACGTTTCTCTTTCACTAAGGCCTTGGTGTCATTCTTACATTGCCGATATATTTCTTTCTTCTGTTCAGTCATACTGTCATTCAGATTCAAAGAAGAGACATAGTCCAGCCACGCTTTCTTCTTTTGCTCTACGGAAGCTGCCACTTCCGCATCCCACCATGCATCACCATTTGTTGAAAAAAACTTAAAATATTTTAAAATATTATTTAAAATATTTTCAACCGAATCGATTTTTTTTCTAGCCTATCATTACAAGTAGAGCTAGTATGTGCACCTGTCTTTGTTTTCGGGAGCGGTCCACTTCCACTCTGTATATAAATGATAGAATAATCTATATTATGGAGTTTAATTGACGTTATGTGCGTTAACAGTTACAAAATATTTAATTTTTAATAATGAACTACGTGATGGCGATGAAAAGGTACTGGATTGGCTGTGATATCTAGCACCTGTTTATGTCCTTCATCGGCTGTGACACACTGGGCTATGAACGCAGTGGATTGCTTTTGACGCACTAAGTGATCAAGGCACTGGATTGGTGGCGCCGCACTGGGATATGAACGTATTGGATTGTACATGGCGCACTGAGTTGTGAATGCATAGGATTGGCTGTGACGCAATGAGTTGTTAATGTACTGGATTGGCTGTGATTCACTGAGTTGTGAATGCATAGGATTGGCTGTGATTCACTGAGTTGTGAATGCATAGGATTGGCTGTGATTCACTGAGTTGTGAATGCATAGGATTGGCTGTGATTCACTGAGTTGTGAATGCATAGGATTGGCTGTGACGCAATGAGTTGTTAATGTACTGGATTGGCTGTGATTCACTGAGTTGTGAATGCATAGGATTGGCTGTGATTCACTGAGTTGTGAATGCATAGGATTGGCTGTGATTCACTGAGCTGTGAATGCACTAAATTAGCTGTGGTGCACTAGGGGTTGTGTACTGTATGCACTGGATTGGCTCTCACGCATTACGTTTTGGAACTACTGGATTGGCTGTGACGCACTAGGTGGTGAATGTGCTGGATTAGCTTTGACGCACTGGGCTGTCAAGGCACTAGATTGGCTGTGATGCAATTAGTTGGGAATGCACTGGATTGCCTATAAAATTGAACGACTAAATATCTAACGAAGGTTTGTAAAATAATAATAATAATAATCTGAATAATCTTTTTATTAGTAAATCTGGTATTTACAAGTCAAATATAGATATCGTCAAACGTATACATACAATCAATAAGGTCCTTTATATACATAATACATTAAAATTAATATGATACATTGTGAATAAGTCAATTTTGTATATTTACAGTAAAAAAGTGCAAATAATCAGTCTTATATTTACGTGCAATCAGAAAATATACATTTATAATTGTTATATTTAAAAAAAAAAAAAAAAAAAAAAATTATATTCACTTGGGAACAAAATTCTCAAGTTGGTAGAAGGCATTTTCAATCAGCCATGTCTTCAGTCTACTCTTAAATATAGTCAAATTCGGTGCATCAGTAATATATACTGGCAGCTTGTTATACAAAGTGGAGCCCATTACATGTGTTAATTTATCAGATCTGGCAAGTCTGCGGGGAAACTCAGCGAGTTTTCTGTTACCGCGCGTGTTATAGCCATTGGAGTTGTCTCCACGAGTCTTGAATGAATCAAGATTTTGTCTCACGAAAACAACGATCTTGATAAGGTTGTTATTTTAGTTGATAGTAGAAGTGCTCTACAGCATATAGCTCGATGCGCCTCTGGGTACAGAGGTGCATCGATAGCTTATGCCATAATAAAACAAATTCTTGACTTTGTAACTAGAAATGTTGATCTGATGTTGCAATGGGTGCCATCACATGTTGGCTTACCGGGGAATGAGGAGGCGGACCGGTTAGCAAAGAAAGCTATGACAGATGGAATTGACATTGATGTGGTATCAAATCATTTTGAGCTGTTAACTAAATATAAGACTAAAAACTATGAAGAATGGAAAGAGTATTTTAACGAAAGGTCATTATCTAAAGGCATTTGGTATAAAACATTACAAAGTGAACCACCCCGGATTCCCTGGTTTGCCAACACTACACTTAACAGAACAAGTATTGTAATTGCCCATAGGCTTCGCACTGGACATGTTCCGCTTAACGGGTTTCGACATCTTATGGGAAAAAGTTCTACTCCGAACTGTTCGGAGTGCGGCACCCGTGAGGATGTCCATCACCTGTTGGTGGAATGTGTAAAAACCATACTTTTAAGAGAAATGTTAGTCAATGATTTTGAGATATGTACCAAAGATGTTGGCATATTTGTAAGTATACTATCAAAACCTACTTCTGAGATGGCTCTTTTAGTTTATAAGCTAGTAAATAGAATTAGTCTAAGTTAGTATAAGGCATTATGTTAAGTTTAGGGTATAATGGAGCTGGCATGGCCTTGAGGCTAAAAGCTCCTAAATAAATAAAGATTAAAAAAAAAAAAAAAAAAAAAAAAAAAAAAAAAAAAGAAAACAACGATCGAAAATATCTATATAAATACATCAGTGTGTTTGTCTTTCGTTTCACTATTATTCTTATATTCATTTCTTTTTCATTAATTTCAGCTCATATATAATCCACTGTTGAGCTCGAGCCTCCTCCACAACGGGAGAGAGATTGCGCTGGTTTTGGCGCGCCGCCGTGCTGGTTAAACGGGTTGGTAAAGGGTTTTATTTCGAGTTCTCCTTCATAGATGTTATATGCCTTTTTATTCTTTAGTCGTCTCTTACGATCACCCACGGGTAAGATAAGGGGTGGTGAATTTTTTTTAATTGCTTATGGTGGTAAACTAGTAAGCAGGACAACTGATGGTAAGTTTTACTGCCGCCCATGGACTTTTGCAATACCAGGAGTGTAGCTAGGCCGCTGTCTACCATTATAAACCCCAAACCCACCTAGTTGGGCTTTCGGCTCTCTCGCTCACCGAAAGAAGCGCAATAGCACATTGCTATTACTCAGGCGTCGATCTTCTGCTCAGTGTGGTACTACCCCGGACGGACCGGCCCGCGGCTGTAGCAGGAACTGTCAACAGCGTGGTCCTACCACTATAATGAGCTGGGATGACGATAGATTACAGTAAATTAGCTCCCAAGCGCTTGACGTCGTACATCATATTTAAGCGTTATGGTGTTTTTTTTATTATTTAATCTTTGTTAGACTAATCTATGAAGTAAATAGTTTGATATCGTAATATATATGGGCATATCCATTAATTTTCGACGAACGTCTGCGCACTGAGGTGGGCGATTTCGATGCTAATTTTTTCCTCAAAAGTAAACTGTCATAGGAGACTAACCTGAAAATTGCAGCCCAGTATGTTCAAATCTGACCGCTAGAGATATTTTTAAATTTTTAAAAAAGGCTATTCTCTACTCATTTTCAAATATTTGTTTCTCAGCTTCTATATTACTTAAAGACTCTAATCTAACGGCATTTTTTTACTAAGAATTTTATTTTTGTGAAAAAAAAATAGATATTAGGTCTAAACCTATATCGGGCGTTGCTAATAGCTTCCAACGAAACAACTGTTTTGGTTAAATTTTACCTATTTGTAAAATACTATTATATGTACCGTATTTGAAGTTGAGGAGTCGACCAGTAGCTAATATCTTTTGTGTGGCTATATTTTAATGGAATCAATCCAATTTTTGCTAAATTGCTTTGATTTTGTTAACTTACAGCAATTTAAAATCAATCAAATTTTAAAAAATCAGTGTCTTTAAACAGCCAAAACATTTTCTCCGAACTTCGATTTATTTCAAACTTTTAGGCAAGTTGCTTTATTCTGTCCCCAAGAAGTCCTGACTAATTTGAAAGAGGGAATTGAGCTTGTATTTGAGATATAATTTTTTTAAATTGTCAAAATTGCATTGATTCTGGTAAGGAATTCCTGCTTTTGCAAAAATATTTTAACTTCTGCTGTATATATATGGACATGGAAAAAGCCTTTGATTTGGTAGGTCATAAACTCCTTCTAAGAAAACTTCATTCTTGCGGTGTACGAGGTAATGTCTTAGGTCATAGTCAGCCTTACCTTAGTAACAGGACCCAATGTGTAGAAATAAGTCACATAAATGAAACAACTAGGAGAGAAATAAAGTATGTGTCATTGGAAGCTATTATATCTTTAATATAACACGATGGCAAAGAAAATCTTCAAAAGGATAAAAAGATAGCAGTCACGCAATCTATTACCTGGTTAGAGCAAAATAATCTATTAATAAATTTGAATAAATCTAAAATAACAAATTTTCTCTAAGATATATTTTAATAGAATCTATCCTTTAGATCTATAGCTTTAGACTAAAGATCCCAAAACACTACCTAAGGCACACCCAATAACATATAATAGCTTCCGATGACACAAACTTTACTTCTCTCCTAGTTGTTTCATTTAAGTGACTTATTTTTAAACATTGGGTCTTGTTACTAAAGTAAGAGTGAACAAGATCTAGAACATTACCTCGCCGCATTACACAGCAAGAATGAAGTTTTCTTACGAGTTTATGACCTACCTAATCAAAGGCTTTTTCCATGTCCATATATATATACAGCAGAAGCTAAAATATATTTGCAAAAGCAGGAATTCCTTACCAGAATCAATGCGATTTTGACAATTTAAAAAATAAAATATCTCAAATACAAGCTCGATTCCCTCTTTCAAATTAGTCAGGACTTCTTGGGGTCAGAATAAAGCAACTTGCCTGAAAGTTTGAAACAAATTAAAGTTCGGAGAAAAAAGTTTTGGCTGTTTAAAAACACCGTTTTTTTTAAATTTAATTGTTTTTAAATAGCAGTAAGTTTTCCCATTAAAATGTAGCCACACAAAAGATTCTCAACTACAAATACGGTACATATAAAAGTGTTTTACAAATAGGTAACATTTAACCAAAACAGATGTTTCGTTGGAAGCTATTAGCAACGCCCGATATAAGTTTAGACCTAATATCTATTATTTTCATAAAAATATAAGTCTTAATAAATAAAATGCCGTTAGGTTAGAGTCTTTAAGTAATATAAAAGCTGAGATACAAATACATGAAAATGAGTAGAAAATAACCTTTTTTAAAAATTCAAAAATTTCTCTAGCGGTCAGATTTGCACATACCGGGCTGAAAATTTCAGATTCGTCTCATATGACAATTTACATTCGAGGAAAAAATCGGTATCAACCTTAGTGCGCCGACCTTAGTGCGCAGACTTTCAGCAGCCACGGCCACGCGTGCTGTGGCTAAGGTAGCCTCAGTAACACGTGGTGGTTTTGCTAATAAATTGTAGCTTATATGAGACGTTTGTACCTTTAACATGGTGCCATCTATTAAATACTTACTCAATCCAGTCAACAGATACCGTCATCTGTTAGAGTAGTTTGGAGATATCAGATAATTGTGACTGTCAAATAATAGACAAATAATTTGCAATAAAATAATATTGCGACTATAAATTGAGATGGAAGCTATCCTCTCTTTTAAGTTGGATCAAACGACACATGCTGTGCAAATTTGATTAAAATCGGTTAAGTATTTTAGGAGTCCATCGCGGACAAACAAGGTGACGCGTAATTTATACATATATATTAAGATAATTAATATCATTTACATATAGTTTCAATTGTCCATTAGTCGACCACGCCTCTCGTTATTTTACTACTTTTCATAACATTTATAGTTAGGTATTACTTCGCTACTATAGATGTCTTATGTGGAATATTCCGTTGTTACTGACTAAGAATAGGAAGTCACCGTAATATATAAACAAAATATATACAATTTGATTTTTTTGCGTATAATGTTGAAGATCAGGGGAGTGATTTGTTATCGTTGACAAATTTTTTAATAACATGTTATCGCAAGTGAATTATTTAAATATTCATAATTATTGTATATCGTTGAGTTTTATCGTTACCGGTTCGTACTGGACCTTAATCTTGTCATATACATGTTATATTTTGATAAGAAAATAATTCTCGCGTGATGAAATAAATACATATTTGATCATTGTATTTACAATATATGTCCCATTGTTGGGCTCGAGTCTCCTCCATAATGGGATGGGAAGGATAGAGTTCTCTGGCATCCAGAGTGCCAGAGAACTCTATCCTTGCATACTTCACTCGCTTCTTCAACATTCATAATTCTCTTAATACACGCTCGCCGGTTTCGGAGACACTTGACTCCACCTTCTTTCAGCACGTGACCAATCTGGTCTAGGTAGGTTAGTCTCGGTCTCCCCCGGTACCTACATTCTTCCACTTTCGCATTGTATATTTTCTTAACCAGACGTTCGTTCGGCATTCTTTCCACATGTCCGAACCATCGGAGCATTCCCTTTCGCATCTTTACACCAATATTCTCTTTCATACCTACTCGCTCTCTTACGTCGTCGTTACGAATGCGGTCGGTCAGCCTAACTCCACAGATTTTCCGTAGAGATCGCATTTCGGCCGCATTAATTTTACTTTCATACTCTTTTCTGCATACCCAACTCTCGCTTCCATACAGTAATGTTGGGACAAGCACTGCGTTATGTATTGCTACACGTGCCTTCTGGCTGTAGGATTCGTGTAGGATGTAGGTACCAGAGGGGAGACCGAGACTCACCTACCTAGACCACATTGGTCACGTACTGAAGGAAGGTGGAGTCAAGAGTCTCCGAAACCGGCGAGCGTGTATGAAGAGAATTATGAATGTTGAGGAAGTGAGTGAAGTATGCAAGGATAGAGTTCTCTGGCACTCTGTTCTCCCTGCCTACCCTGCAAGGGATATGGCGTGATGATATGTATTATATTTGTTTCAGATATGTCGCGGGACATGGTGCACAGACTGATATAGCATTAATAGTTATTGTAATAAATAGGTGAGTTTGTTGTTATGCCATCGTATTGTATGATAAGAGATATGGGCTCCGACAATATTTTATTGTTTGATCTGATTTTATTGTTACATGATATGATTTTTATATTGTTACTATTTCCTGCTTCATTTTTTTTTAATGACACTTTAATATCGAAATGAATATAATGACTATACAGGGTGTAAGGAGACCGCTCCCGAAAACAAAGACAGGTGACCCTACTAGCCCTACTTGTATTGATAGGCTAGAAAAAAAATCGAAGAGGATGGAAAAAAACATTTTTTTTCCATCACGCGAGGTCGTTGAACTCTTGAACATATGATCGTGAGTTTTGAATAGATTGCATCTTTTGTCATCCGAGTATAGTTACGTATTTTTTATAGAATTATCGTTATATAGCACTGTCCTAATACGATGGAATGTGAAAAACATAAAATTCGTTGTAAAAAAAAAATTCATCCGAATCGAATTTTTTTCTAGCCTATCATTACAAGTAGGACTAGTAGGGTCACCTGTCTTTGTTTTCGGGAGCGGTCCACTTCCACCCTGTATAGTAATATTTTATTTATAAATAAATGCCGTATTAAAATTCATATGTTTTGATTTATATTTATACTATTACACTTTGTTGCTGTTTTGTATGAATATAAAAATAAATGAATATAGAATTTCTTGAAATTGATATCGCCACCTGCTGGATCCAATTGTCAATATTGACGTGACAGGACTGTCACGCAGGACAATTCCTTTGTGCGATCAACAAAGTGTTGTTCTGTGTCTGTGTGTAATTTGTGTCCGTTAATTATATGTTTGTAGTCATACAAATATATAATTATTAGCATTACAAGCAAAATAATTAGCATTACAACAAAATAATTATTTACTTATTGCATTTTGTTCTCGTTAAATAAAATCTAAACGTTTCTTGAACCCATATCGTCGTTGCGCGTGCAAAACTGCGGAAGAGCAATTTGTTAATACCGCGATCGGCTTTTGTACGATTTTACAGGAGGTGAAAATAACTGAATATCTTTGTCATTTGACTATATTTTAAGGACCGAACTCTGTAGTAACTTTTTTGTGACTTATTTTATAAGAAATTAACGTAAATTAAACCAGAACTCGTTTAGATGCCGTGTAAAGTCACTTACGCGGTTTTGAAGCAACAAATAATAGAAAATAAAATATAATATTAACATATACGCGGAATTGAAATAAAACCTTTTATTGAAGGAATGAAGTTATTAAGACAAAAGAACAACTTATTTTTAAATGTTAATCAAATTTTAAAGAAATCTTTTTTAGTATTATGTTCTAGAGGTGAGTTCGGTAACGTCTCATGGATATACGATAATTTAAAATCTCTAGAAATCAACGTCTTACTGGTTAATCGTCTTAAACTGGTAATCTTTGGAATGTTGAATCAATATTATAGTATTGAAATATACGAAATGGTGGTATTAAATGTTCAGGTGAGCCGTATGCTTGTTTGCTGGTTACTTAACAAAAAAGATAAATCGTGTAATTAGGAATTAATTAATTAGCAGTCTTGTAGGTTCTCTTAAAATTACAGCATATTAACTTAATACTTGTTTTTGAGTAATAACTTCTTTTTCAATATCACTTTTTTGGCATTGCACTTCTTATTATTATCAAGGTAACTAACTATAATGCTGCAAAAAAATAAACTTTGACAACAACAATCTAAAACTCAAAGCAGTAATCCATCACAATATTTAAGATATTGTCACAATTATGTGTCTCTTGGTATAACATTCTTGAGCTCCTGTAGATGATGGTACTTAGTTGTGGTTATTGGTTGTCTAGATTAATAAAGTGAAGGCACACTGTCAATTGAAACGAATTTAAGGTACTATTTTATACACCTTTACTACCTGATACCTGCCCAAGTAACCACAACCCAAACTCCATAGTGGCTGGTCATTCTTACCTCTATAGGGGATATGCACAGAAAAACTCAGCTTTTATAAAATAATGAAGGTCTGGCCGTCGTGGGCTCTTCCTCTATATGTCAATACGCGCGTAAATACGCGGTCTTGCTGCCAGCTTCAGACACAGCTGCTCCGCGGTATTGTTTTAATGTCAAAATCAAGGTCCCTTATTGACTAATTCAAAATCTGTTAAATCTACCATCAGCTAATACGTCTTAAGCATTCACTGGCGCGATATTTCAATTTTGCTCCTTTTGCTGTTACGCAGTATTAACAAACTGCTCTGCCGCGGTATTGCACGCCCATCGACGATATGTAAAATCGGTCTCAGCCGTTTAAGAGTTTAATGTTTTTTTTTATTCATGTTTTATTATTATTATTTATATCTTATTTCGTGTTTACTTTACGTGTGTATGTAACACACGTAAACACGAAATAAGATATAAATAATAAAAAAAAAACAATGATTTTTACAATATTCATAGTATTATCTATTGTAGTTAACAAAATACATACATTGAAAAATAGAACCTCCTCCTTTTTGAAGTCGGTTAAAAATTTGTCACTACCAACGTTAACGTGCGTATTATATTTAATTTTGAATCATTAACCATTCAGATACATAAATTCATAGTTCACAAAAAAATTACACTAAAATATATAAGGGGGCGTCTATTAATTACGTGACGTATTCAGGGGGGGATATGGTCGAGTCGAATTTTACTGAATCTCACTTGGGGAAGAGAGGGTTCTTGGCGAATAACACGTACTTTTTTAAAATTATATTACGTACTGTACTTAAGATTACAGCAATATTCGCAAATATTAGTCTTTGCTTGTTTTTTTTTCTTTTTTTATGTGTTTTTGCTGTTAGCCGCAGATGGCTTTGACAGCTTTACGCGGACCATGGGTGAGCGCTGAGGGCACCCAACCCGATTGAGGTAAGCTAAGCTAAGCTTAATTGAGCGAGTGTGATATCGTCGTCGTCATCGTCGATGACGTGCCGCGGACGTCGGATTTTTGAATTACGAGAGGGCGTGTAGGAAGCCGCCCCAACCACTAGTGGGTTGAGGTGTGTCATGGCAGAGTCAAAGTAGCTCTGGGAGCACAGTTTCATAGATTGCCTGATGGTCGGTAGTTCGAGGTCGACATGAAGATCGACGTTTCGTATGAACCACGGTGCTCCCGTAGCTCGGCGTATGAACCTATTTTGAAGTGTCTGTATTCTGTTGATCCTGTGTGCCTTAACATGCGCAAACACTACGCTAGCATAGGTCATGATTGGCCGTATAGTGGTGTATAATCGGACCTTAGTCTTTGCTTGTCTTAAATAAAAGGAATTAACCAAATTGTTTTTTTTTTTAATATATCCAACACTTTTATATTCAAGTACAAGTTTTGAAACATCTCACTTGAGATTGAGGAAGTGGGGAGGGGATCGAGAAAATTTCTTACGACATCTCACCATTCAAAAAATCCTCAATAATGGCTCACATAATTAATGGACGCCCACCTAACATATTATCATTAAAAGAAATCCATATGCAATATGTGTAGTTTGAACGTAATACTGTGATTTTGTACATACATACATATCATCACGCCATATCCCTTGCAGGGTAGGCAGAGAGAACAGAGTGCCAGAGAACTCTATCCTTGCATACTTCACTCGCTTCCTCAACATTCATAATTCTCTTCATACACGCTCGCCGGTTTCGGAGACTCTTGACTCCACCTTCCTTCAGTACATGACCGATCTGGTCTAGGTAGGTTAGTCTCGGTCTCCCCCGATACCTACATCCTTCCACTTTCGCTTTGTGATTTTGTGATCATAGATAATGTGAAAGAAGATTTTGTGACCATAGATAGTGTGAAGGAATTGACAAATTATATACATAATCTAATATTATAACAGTGAGTTACAAAATGAATACATATACCTACGCAAATACAGAGTTAGTTGTCTTTTAGGACACCAGTGATTGATACAGGTTCGATACCGCCTCAGACACAAGTTAATATTCCGGTGGCTCACGCGCACGGTGTGGAGAGGTACATTGCAGGGCAGGTCTATGGGGTCATGCGCTGCTTTATCTGTCGCCCTGGACGCATTTAGCGGGGTGTGACCAGACCATGACCCGCAGAAAAAAAGGCCCAAGTTAATATAAGTCTGTTATATATAATAATATCTTAACGAAAACTTGTTTAATATCAATTTATTAGATATTTTAAATCTTAGTGCTTACATGATTAATCATTTTAACAAAAAATATTATTTTAATATTTTAAGATTATAAAAGGAATAAAAAAAGAAAAAATTTGGTGTTGCTAGTGATAAAAAAATATTTAAAATTTTCACCATCCATCAAAATTTTCGCATTCCATCAAAATTTTGATGCTTTTAAATAATTGTCGCCCTAGGCATGGGGTTCGTGGGCCTAAGCCTAAATACACAGAGCAAGTACAAAGAGGAGACGGCCTAACCTACTGTGCACTGTGATTGTCAACTAGGTCCTGACGTCATCACGTCAACATCAGTAGTGGGCGTGGCCTACTAGTCCGCTGCCGGTGTTCGTACGGTGCACACAGTTATATTATTGGTATATTTTTGCTTTATTACGAAGAAAATCATGAGTGTTGTGTTTTATCATGTAAATACTACTAGTGCTTTACATGTCTTGGTCATTGTTGCATTATTTATCGTATAAAGCAATATTTTAATACAGTGATTTGATTGTATTTTTAACGTTTTTATATGAGAAACGAGACTAACTAGGGTTCGACAATCCGTAAGACACCTAAACAAATTATTGTATCATTTGGTCGTATGAAAACACATAAATATGAAAAAAAAATTTTTTTCGAAATTTTCGAGTTTATCAGATACGTACGGTGTAGTGGCTTGTCAAACGAGATTGACAGTAAAGAACGTGCCCACGTTTGAGTTATTGATTGTTTCGTGTCGCTTCTTCCTTCTCCGGCGACGGAGGCGGAAGCTCGAATATTTATGTGTTATGGCCGCGCAGGCCGTGGAGGCTCTTTCTTGAGCGATTGTAATAGCATCGTTAGCATCGGTCAGTGCATGTGGAGGACGTCGAATCGCGGATATTCTTGATGGGGTGTAGTTAGCCGCCCTAACCACTAACTGGTTGGGGTGTGTCATGGCAGTGTCAGTAAAGAAAACTTATATTTTTCTTAAATATTAAAATTGTAAACAATGCTGACAAGCCTTATAAGAAATTTGTGGTTAAAAACAGTAGTCATTCACCTATTCGCTATGTAGAATTATTTGATTATAAACATTTATATTTGAATAGAGCAAACGTGTAATAAGATTTGTGTGTATCTTTCAAATAAAAAAAAAATAATACACTGATGCCTATAGGTAAATTCTGAGGGAGTGAGACAAGTACTATTACTTATCTCACTCCCTCCATTAGGAGCTATCCCCTAACCCCTGTAAATGACACATAATTGTTTTTATAGAAAATGTTAATTACAACAACTCCTCTTTGTACTTGCTCCGTGCCTAAATACGTCTCTGTACGACACCTATGGGTCAGATAGGAGATGGTGTCAATACTTACTTTGATTATGAATTTATCATTTAATAATTAACGATTCTGTTTATCGCGTGACATAATCGATATATAGTTATCGTATAACTGTCTGAGTATACACATATAGATATTGTTATGATATATTATTTTTAATAAACAAATTTAAAACAGTGATATAATAAAAATATATTTCATATTTTTTTATATGTGATTTTTACTAAAACTATCTTCTTCCTTTAAAAAGTCTTAGCACTACATTGCAGTTCTCCTGAAACGAAGTGTCAATAATTATAACTGAAAAATTTATTTTAAATAAGCTTAACGATTGCTCCTTCTAGCATCCTTTTTTTTTTTTTTGTCGACGCTGGGAAACACTTTTGCGCGCTAACCCCTGCCCGCCGATGTCAAGACGGGAGTGAGTGTGGGACTCGCCGGCCGGCTAGTCCGACCGGAATACCCACTAAAACCACAGCGGCCCCCTTCCGCGCTTTTACGGGGCGCCGGAGAGATCGTCTACTGACATTCGATCCCCGACGCCCTAACGCTTGGCCTTCTGGCCACGCCCTGTCGATCCTCAAGTCGGTGGGAGGAGGTGCGCATAATGGCGCCTCCTCCTCCCCGGACGCCGGTGACGGAGCGAGTCAGCGGACGCATGCGCCTCACGTGCCCGCTCCGCAGCCTCCTTCTTCACCATTACGGCCTCGCAATACGAGGCCATCGATGTCCAGCACCTATCGCTGTCGAGCATCTTGGCGATGATGGTCGACAGCGACAGGTCTCTTCCAACGACCGCCGACAGGACGTGGCGCTGGGGCCCCCAGGCGGGGCAAACCTCCAGAGTGTGACGCGCATCATCCACTGGCGCGCCACACTCGTGACATCCTGGGGCCCCTTCTCTTCCAATTTTATGCAGGTACTTACCGAAGACCCCGTGTCCGGTAAGCACCTGCACCATCCTGAAGCTAAGGTCGCCGTGCCTTCTTCTGATCCAGCGGTGGAGATGTGGCGCGACCGCCTCCACAGTCTCCCGCCCTGCTACGGGGGACTCCAGATACTCTCTCCACCGCCGGATGACTCCTCTTCGGCCCACTTCCAAATCTCTGCCCAGTCTCCTCGCGGAGACTTGCTCGCCGCCGGCCCGCGCCACAACGCGCAGCCGGTAGGCCTCTGCCAAGGCCTTAGCTACAAGTGGCCAAGGCGGGTCCCCCGCCAGCAATGTCGCTGCAGTCCACGACACCGTACGGTAGCCCCTAATAGCCCTCACCGCCATGACCCTCTGCGGACGTCGCAGGAGGGCTCTATTGCGGGCAGTGAGGGACTCCGACCAAATAGGGGCACCATACAGCGCCATGGACCGCACGAATCCGGCGTACAATCGCCGGCAGGACGACCCTGGACCTCCAGTGTTCGGCAGAAGCCTACTTAGCGCCGCGGCCGATTTGACAAGCCACGGGACGAGCTGGGCAAAGTGTGGCCCGAAATTCCATTTTGAATCAAGGTGCAGACCCAGATATTTCATCTGGGCCCGCACTGGCACGGCAACCCCAGACACACTGATGTGTGCTCCTCGGGGGGACCTCGACCTGGGCCATGAAATAGGAGGGCCTCGGTTTTCTCCGCCGAGACCCTCAGGCCCAACATGCCAATCCGGCCCACGACGAGCGCGACTCCTTCCCGTGCCAATCGGGTAGCCCCCAGGAAGTCGGGCCTCCTCGCCGTGATGAGGGTATCATCCGCGTAGCAGATGAGCCCCATCCCGGAAAGAAGCCGACCCCGCAGGAGCCAGTCGAATCCGACGTTCCACAGGACCGGACCGAGGACCGATCCCTGTGGAACGCCGCACTTCACCCGATGGCGATGTATGCGCCCGTCGCCCCCCTCCCAGAGTACATGCCTTCCCTCACCCTTCTAGCATCCTAGGCCAACTCCATCTGATGCAATTTAGTAAACAATTATATTACCAAGGAGGGTTGACGTCTGTCAGGCGGCCGGTCATAAAACTATTGCCAATAACTATGAAAGAAGAGTCTAGTATCGTATCGACCCCAAGTAATTGGGATAAGAGTAGGAGAATGATAATGTGATTTTTAGAGCATAATAAACTATGCTTTTCAACAAAAATCATATCTATAAAATGCATATTATATTATTTTCCCTTTGATCTAACACATTGAACAGTTCTAGATGACCGACAATTACGGACATGTTCTAGATTACATACGAACAAAATACAATTCTTGATGAGAACAATTTGTTTTTACTTACTTTTGAATTTGAAACCTGTTTTAAAGAACTAATTCTTGTATTGCCTAGGACTTTAGGAATAAACTATCGACGCATACAAATTACACACATACGTAGTAGATCAACAATTGCACAAAGTATTGTTCT
The DNA here is from genome assembly GCA_905163515.2 of Lymantria monacha. Lineage (NCBI taxonomy): Eukaryota > Metazoa > Arthropoda > Insecta > Lepidoptera > Erebidae > Lymantria > Lymantria monacha. The sequence goes on along the minus strand of LR991107.1, from coordinate 1,115,447 downwards.
GCATGAGAATTGAATCTATGACACTTGTCATCGTAGATAGGTATATTAACCACAAAACCATCCGTGCAAGCTATTAATACCACTAACTGAACAATATCTATGCCACAATCGAATCATCTTAGTATAATATACGCCATGTAGATTTTTTTAAGAATTTTACTGTGACATTTGCGTCTACAAGACAAATTGAATGCATCAAAATCAATCTAGCTGTTGAATAGTTAAGAGTGGACATACATCAAGTCAAACACATATAAGACCTCCATAGTCGATTAAAAAAAATCACAAAATTATGTAGTTATTTTTTGTAGTCGTTTTAGTTTATGGTTAGAAATGAAGGCATGACACGTGTACCAAAAGTGCCTCAATAATGTATTTAGTATTTGTATATGATCTACTATAGTTATAAGTTATAATTTAACGGCCATTTTACAATTGTCTATCGTAGAATACAAATAAGAATTTGGAATACAAAAAGATACATCCTTTCTCATTATTGATAATCGAAAAGTTAAAATTATTAATTAATTCAGATAATCTATTGAAAATAGCCGTTTAAATAGTATGACGGATATATAAGGGATGTTACGGATCTGGATAAGGATATTGAAATAATATTATATCGGTTTCAGATAATTATAGTTTCCGTTTTATTTTTGTGGAATTCAGTTATTTGCCGCAGATGGCTATGACAACTTTACTTGGACTGGTGAGCGCTGAGTGCTTTCAATCCGATAAAGTTTAAACGACCGATCTGGAGGGCACCTCTCTTGAATAATGTCAAAATCTTAATGTCAGGGCTCTGCTGATTGTGTGTGCCTCAAGATGGACGACCGATAGTTTTTGTTATGATAATTAAATATTTAGGGAATTTTAAAAGGAAAATATAAATTAATCATTTGATTTTATTTGATTTACATTGTAGCAACATTTCTTTCAAACTTCTTCATTTATACAAAATTATTCCAAAACTCTTATATCGGATTCGTTTATAGTTATGTATATATATTCATTTCATATATCCGATGATTTTGATTTACACAGCTCTGTGACATACCCGATATATACTTATTTGATGTGTTATATTTTAATATAAATATTCTTAACAATTGTTCGAACACAAATTTTGTAAATCTCATTCTATATTTATTTTGATATATTAATACTTACTTGATTATTTTTAAATTTTATTTTTAATCACACAATAAATTTAACGGGCAATAGTGTTGCCCAAATGCAAGACTCTTGTGAGTCTCGCAAGTCTTGCAATTGCTGTTGTTAGAATAACACAGAGTCACTTGCTTTGATAGAAATGTAAAATCCACATAGAAATGAAAAGTCCAACTAAATTAATGAAATTCCATTCATCTAGGGTAATAACTGTACAACTATCAATAATTTAATTAGTTACATATCACTTAACGGGAGTGGGGCTATAATCACACCTATCTATCATGAGACTGTTTAAAATAACATCAAATTATTACCTCGTGTACTGGTTATTAAGAATACAAAAGTTGTTAATCCTTTCATTGCCAAAGGAGTAGTAAAATGTTGTCTAAGGGAGCACTGCGAGACTCTTGCAGCGAGTCTCTTGGTCTTGCATTTGGGCAACACAAATGCTAAGTAATTATCATCTGCTTTCATCATAATTACTTGTGAACGAATCAAATTGTTCTTTCATTCATTTCGAACTATACGAAGAATAAAGTTACATATGATTATCACACTAGATAGTTTTTGTTGTAGTTATAAAGCTAAGCTGATCTATATATAATAATAGGCAATGAATCAATACGCGTTAGTGGTAGGACCACGCTGTTGACAGTTTTCTATCTACAGCCGCGGGCCGGTCTGTCCGGGGTAGTACCACACTGAGCAGAAGATCGACGTCTGAGTAATAGCAATGTTCTATTGCGCTTCTTTCGTTGAGTGAGAAATCCGAAAGCCCAACTGGATGGGTTGGGGGGTCTGTATTGGTAGGCAGCAGCCTAGTTATACCCTTGGTATTGCAAAGGTCCATGGGCAGCAGTAAAACTTACCATCGTTCTCTCGTTTGCCACCATTAGCAATAAAAAAAAAACAAAAGTGTGTTTTTTTAAATAGCTCTTTTCTAATGATTATTCAGATGTAACTTTATTCCACGGATAGTTTGATATATGTATATTTTGCTAAAGTTTGACAATAATTTTATTCACCTGCTATTTGTATAATTATTTCGTGCGAGAATGGAACCCACGACATTTGATCTTAAATTCTCGTTGTGAAATAATCATACCGTTTTAAATGTAACAGATTTGTATAACACAACGTTAATACCTCAAGTAATCACGATAAGTGAAACATAACTAGATTACTATAAACTATGGAAGGTAGAAACTAAGGAATACCATCTTGTATGGGGGGATTAGTCAAAAAAGTGTCCACTTGTAAACAGCAAAATATTGTTCGAACACTCACCGAAATAGCGCTAGTGTAGCAAGTGGAAATGATATGCATGTAGCAGTAATAAGCAGAGTGAAGTGTGCTGAGTTACGTAGTCAACTGTGATTTGATAAATAATAACCTATGAAATTTGTGGCGCTCTTTTTAAAATGCTTCCACTTGCTACTATAGCGCCACCTTGCCACCTTAATTTGCTCCCGTTCATTGGACACTTCTTAATACACTGAGATGTTACTCCTTACTCTATTCTCCATGCTATAAACAATTACTTACAGAGTAATAAATATTGTCATTGGAAAGAGATTTGAATAATTTCGATTTTGTATAGCGTTATCTCTGTCGCACACTACTTTTGCGATGTTATCAGTCTGTGTATTAGTATTTTAGTTGCTCTTAATGGATAGTGTGCGACAGGGACAATGCTCTACGAAACCGAAATTTGTCGATTGTCTCTTTCTAAGGCTCGATGTGCTATATTAATCGCTGGCTGCAGTAGATTAGTTATACTCACTCTTGTTAATAAATTTATGTAAAAGTGACCTGAGGCACTATGTCCATACAATTGTGATTTTTTAAAATATATTGATGTGAAAATATTAATGATGAGTGAATTGTACATATATATTTCAGATGTGTGATCTATGTATGTGTGTGTGTACTATAACGACTGTACGATTAGTTGGTAAGCAGCACAACGGTGACATCACGACGGACAAACAAATTGTGATTTTAACTAGTATTATAAGATATGAAATTATTTGCAGTGTTTTATTTAATATTATACATCTCCTTTCATATTGAATGAAGGTTTAGTATTTCAGGGTTAGGGTTGCCACAATTTTATATAACTATAGTTAATGGAGGTAGAGAAAATAATTTTTTGTGTCAAAAAGTATAATTTATTATTTTCCAAAAAAAAAAAACTTTTTTTTATTTAAAAAAAATAATTGTCATTACAGTTGTACAGTAATTCTGTAGTCTGTGCATAGGTAAGTTGAAGTATTTTTTCCATCGGATTATTTCGTCGCCCCATTGATCTTCATAAATAAAAAATCCTCCAAAAATATCATTCATTATCCTGAAAAAAAAACTCGAGTAATGTGTAATATATTCAGTGTGATGACGCAGTAATAATACAATTCATCACCCCCTATTTTACCCGTGGGTGATCCAGAGAAAGAAAACTTGACATAAAATCTTATACCAACACGTCTGACCAGCGTAGTATAGTAGGCCAATTTCAATTCTAGTGTGCTCGAGCCCAGCAGTGGGACATAAATGAGCTAAGAAATGAGAGAGAGAGAGAGACATAAATTAAAACAATTTTTAGTATATTATCGCGTTTGTTTGATTATTGCTTTCACGTCATCCAACAAGTCATTGTTATTACAGGAGTTTTATCTATCTAGATAAAAACTCAACTCAGTCTATCTAGATATGAAATCTGTGTACTAACGATGACTTGTTGTATGTGAAATACCTTAGTACTCGCGTGACTATAAACGTTGAAATGTGTGCGAAACATCAAAAATTAATAATCAAATAAAAACGGATTAAAATCCGTCAATTTTATGTGTAATGTGGTGGACTAATACAATGTCACTCGACTCCCTCCTGTGGACATCCATACAGGACGGAGGGCAACACTAAGGATTGAATTTTCAAATCATTAATAAATCAAATTTAATTCGTAAACATTTTTTTTTGTTTTTTATTACTGGTAAACGATCAAGTTGTGTAGTGTTCATTTTATGGTAAGTGTTGCGACTGCCCATGGACCTTTACAATACCAGGGGTGTAGCTAGGCCGCCTACCATTAGGGATGTGAGGTAACTGGAAAAAAATCGATTAAATAAAAATCATTTTTTTTTTATTTAAAATTAATCGATTTGCCAAAAATCGATTATAATCAAAATAAATAATCGATTTTTACCAAAAAATCGATTTTTTCTATTATTTAAAAATGTATATACTTTACATATTCCAATAATAAACCTAAGAGATTCAATTTAACAATTTATCAGATTAAAATCAAATAAAATTATATGAATAAAAATTCACCAATTCAAATCTAAAAATTCATCAAAGCGAATATTCCTTTAAATTTTCAAGGTAAGGAATAAGTAAACCAAATGTAATTATTGACACATTTTTTTTTATTATCATAAAAATGAAATGATGAGCATCCTAACAAAATAACAACCTTATTGTCTCAAAAACTAAAATATAAATTACAACACAAAAATGCCATAAATGTCCAGTACTATTTTACATTTAGGACTACGTCTAGCAGTGGACGGCAATAGCCTGACATGATGAGGATTTTTTTAGGGAGGCATAGTCCGGAGCGTGTAGGGGGGCATAGTCCGGAGTGTGTAGGGGGGCATAGTCCGGAGTGTGTAGGAGGGCATAGTCCGGAGCGTGCACATCGCGTCCCTGCCAGTCTAGCCAGTCTTCAATCCGGCTCATATGCGTATCGCAGTGCGGGTTACGGCGGTACGAACATCGGCAGATGCGGTGATGGGGGCCACCACCCATCACGCCTTGCCCAGTCAGGCGAGTCGAGGAGAGCAGAGTGCCGGGTGGGCACGTGGAATGTAAGAGGTGGTGTGGAAGGTAAGTTGCACGAGCTGATAACAGTCATGGCGGACAAACTAGCTAAGCTAGACGTGCTCTGTGTAACAGAGACCAAGCGAAGGGGCAGCGACGCCTGCGATCTTCCTGGTGGCGGGATGGTCCTGTGGTCTGGTGTACCACAGAGCGATCGAGCCAGCATGGGGTTAGGAGTGCTGTTGTCCTCTCGCTTGGCCTCAGGTGTGAAGGATTACGGAATTTATGATCCCAGACTGGCATCAGACCTGTAGAAGTTTTGGGATAATGTTAGGGAAGTTCTGGATATGGCAGAAACCAGTGAACGCGTGATTGTATGCGGCGATTTGAACGGATGGGTGGGGACCAAGCGTCCCGACTATGAGGACGTACTTGGTCCATTTGGTGATAAGAGAGTGAACGACGCAGGTAGGCTCATTGTGGATGTATGCATGGAGAGAAACCTTATTGTGTCAAACACATTTTTCCAACATAAGGACATTCATATGTATACATGGAGAAGGAATGAACAGATGAGTATAATAGATGTAATTTTGGTAGACAGTCGCCTCCGAAGCAAAATATTGGACGCAAGAGCCTACAGGGGCCCACAGTCGATACGGACCACTATCTCGTTATTGCGAGATTTAGTGGTCTGTTTAGAAAGTAGAGGCACTGGCGAGAGCGTGTCCACTTCGTAGGGCTTGAAAGAATAAAGGTTGCAAGAAGAGTGTGTAAGAGAAAAGTATTCAGAGGGTGTCTGAGAACGGCTGACGATAGCAAACCAGCCGCAATCGGACATAGAAGAATGCTGGAGAATATTGAAAGAGAGTATGGTAGGTACAACGAAAGAAGTATGTGGAAGCTCAAAGAAGCATAGAAAAACAAATGGTGATGCTTGGTGGGATGCGGAAGAGGCAGCTTCCGTAGAGCAAAAGAAGAAAGCGTGGCTGGACTATGTCTCTTTGAATCTGAATGACAGTATGACTGAACAGAAGAAAGAAATATATATATAGCGAAATATGAGAGAAGCTTAAGTTCAGATGATGATACATATGTATATATATTTACAACAGTTCGACTTTGAGAAAGGCGAATTGTAAAAGGTTCATCTTTCCAGCTTGGTATGTTATTTTCTACCTACGTAACAAAGATCTTATATCGGCAACATAAAGAATTACCTAACTCCTAATCGTTTTAGAGTAGTACCTTCAATTATTAGCTTACGTGATTAACTTGAAAGAGCACAGATAAAGGTCTATGCGTGCATATGATATTGAAAGAATTGTCCTCACCAGCTCATCTAAATGAGATTATCACTGCCAGATGCAAATATTTGAATAGCTTTGGAAAATATATGAGACACATAAGATGTGCCTATAAAATTTGAAGGTTGCCCTCGATTTCCATGAATTCCCATCATCAGATCATGATTTGGTGACAATGGAACCACCTCGGGAGTTAACTTGAAAGAATACAGTTAAAGGTCTATGCGTGCGTATGATATTAAAAGAATTATCCTCCAACTCCTAACCGCTAAGGAGATGTACCTTCCATCACTAGCTCACCTAAATGAAATGTTCACTGCCAGATGCAAATATTTGAATAGCTTTGAAAAATACATGAGGCACGTAATATGTGCCTATAAAATTTAATGGTTGGCCTCGATTTCCAAGAATTCCCATCATCACATCATGATTTGGTGACAATGGGACCACCTCGGTGGTTAACTTGAAAGAATGTCAGCTAAAGGTCTATGTGTGCGTATGATATTGAAAGAATTATCCTCCAACTCTTAACCGTTCAGGAGATGTACCTTCCATCACCAGCTCACCTAAATGAAATGTTCCCTGACAGATGCAAATATTTGAATAGCTTTGGAAAATATATGAGATACGTAATTTGTGCCTATAAAATTTGAAGCTTGCCCTCGATCTCCATGAATTCCCATCATCAGATCATGATTTGGTGACAATGGGACCACTTCGGGAGTTAACTTGAAAGAATACAGCTAAACGTCTATGCGTGCGTATGATATTAAAAGAATTATCCTCCCAACTCCTAACTATTAAGGAGATGTACCTTCCATCATCAGCTCACCTAAATGAGTTTATCACTGCCAGATGCAGATATTTAAAGAGCTTATGAAAATATATGAGACACGTAATATGTGCCTATAAAATTTGAGGGTTGCCCTTGATTTCTACGACTTCCCATCATCAGATCATGACTTGGTGACAATGAGACCACCTCTGGAATATACCCTTTAGAAAGAAAAAAGAATTTTGAAAATCGGCCCACAATTGACAAAAATATCGCTGAACATACATAAAAAAAAATACATACAATGAAACATAGAACCTCCTCCTTTTTTGAAGTCGGTTAAAAATGGTAAGGCAGCGGGCATTGATATGGTGTCTGCCGAGATGATCAAGCTTGGCGGCTCCTGTGTCCGGGAGGCGTTCCTGTTGTTCCTCAATTTATGTTGGAGCTCGGGAATGGTTCCTAGGGACTGGAATAGCGCAGTCATCGTGCCTTTGTTTAAAAACAAGGGTTCACGTTATGACTGCGCAAATTACAGAGCCATAAGCTTGACCAGTTTGGCAGCAAAAGTGTATGCTAAAATTATTGAAAGGAGAATGAGGATGGACTTCGATGGTATACTGTGTGAGGCACAAGGAGGTTTCAGGAGTGGAAGGGGATGTATAGATCAAGTGTTCTCTCTGCGAAACATTGTGGAGAAGCATCTGGCTTTAGGTCAGAGGGTTTTCTGCAGTTTTGTGGATCTGGAGAGAACATTTGACACGGTTGCACGAAAGGAACTTTGGGACATTTTACCGGAATATGGTATTAACGGTAAACTGCTACAGGCTGTGCAGTCCAGTTACATGGACTGTAGAGCCTGTGTGCGGCTGGATGATGGAATGTCACCTTGGTTTGACGTCAATATCGGCGTTAAGCAGGGGTGCGTTCTGTCAGCCAGGCTGTTTATCATATATATCTGGATAATTGTCTCCAAAGGTTGAACGATATGAATGTGGGAGTCCAGGTGGGCGACTCAGTGGTCAGTGCTCGGCTCTATGCAGATAATGCAGTCCTACTGGCGCAGTCAGCGACTGACCTGCAGACCCTAGTGGACACAATGACAGAAGATTGTAAGAAAAAGGGTACGCATGAATGTGAGTAACACCAAAATAATGGTCTTTGAAAGAGATGAAGCCAGAACAGATGTAAGAGTAACAATAGGTAATGATGTACTAGAACAAGTGGATGAATTTGTAGATCTTGGATGTGAATTTAGCCGAGATGGAAGGTACACCACTGATATAGAGCGAAGAGTAAATGCGGGAAATAGAGTGAACGGAGAGTTGGGACAACTTCTCGGCAGCCACCACCTCAGCCAGAAGGCACGTGTAGCAATACATAACTTGCTTGTCCCAACATTACTGTATGGAAACGAGAGTTGGGTATGCAGAAAAAAGTATGAAAGTAAAATTAATGCGGTCGAAATGCGATCTCTTCGGAAAATCTGTGGAGTAAGGCTGACCGACCGCATTCGAAACGACGACGTAAGAGAGCGAGTAGGTATGAAAGAGAGTATTGGTGTAAAGATGCGAAAGGGCATGCTCCGATGGTTCGGACATGTGGAAAGAATGCCGAACGAATGTCTGGTTAAGAAGATATACAATGCGAAAGTGGAAGGATGTAGGTACCGAGGGAGACCGAGACTAACTTACCTAGACCAGATCGGTCATGTACTGAAGGAAGGTGGAGTCAAGAGTCTCCGAAAGCGGCGAGGGCGAGCGTGTATGAAGAGAATTATGAATGTTGAGGAAGCGAGTGAAGTATGCAGAGATAGAGTTCTCTGGCACTCTGTTCTCTCTGCCTACCCTGCAAGGGATATGGCGTGATGATATGTATGTATGTATGTAATTTTGAGTCGGCGTCGGAGGAAATTTAGTGATCATTGTTCATTGATTGTTTGGCGCCGACTCAAAATTACTTAGGTGTACTTAAGTTAGTTTAAGAACTTACTTATTAAGGTCAATAAAAACAAAGTTTATTATTTTGGCTTTTTTCCGGTGGTTTAATTTTTGTTATAGTTTGTAGTGTTTCTAAAAAACTTACTCTTTAGCATAGTAGAATCTCTTTTCATAAATTTACTATTTTCACATAGCCCAATTCTTCTTGTGTTAATGGACACATAAATCAAGAAAAATATATCATTTAAGAAAATGATAAGGAAAGGCGTGACCGTGTTTTTGTTTTTGGTGATGGTTCGTTATAATTGTCAGTCATAGACCTCTGCAATATTAGGAACCAGCCAGGTCATTTACCGTAAAGGTTTGGTTTTTTTTCTTTTTCTTTATTGCTTTTGATGGCAAACGAGCAAGCAGTACACCTGATGGTAAGTGTTACTGCCGCCCATGGACCTTTAGGACCGCTGCCTACCAATACAAACCCCAGTTGGGCTTCCGGCTTTCTCGCTCACCGAACGAAGCGCAATAGCACATTGCCATTACTCAGACGTCGATCTTCTGCGAGAGTGTGGTACTACCACGACAGCGTGGTCCTACCACAATAGATTTTTGGCTCTTACGCCCAATCGAAGCGCAGCAGCACATTACCAGCACTCGAATAGATTTTATACGAGACTTCGGGACTAGTCGACTCATTTATAGTTGCAGAAAGAAAAGTGTCAGCCGTGGGTGATTACAACTAGTGCACTAGTTTATTATATAATAATACATACATATCATCACGCCGTATCCCTTGCAGGGTAGGCAGAGAGAACAGAGTGTCAGAGAACTCTATCCTTGCATACTTCACTCGCTTCTTCAACATTTATAATTCTCTTCATACACGCTTGCCGGTTTCGGAGACTCTTGACTCCACCTTCCTTCAGTACATGACCGATCTGGTCTAGGTAGGTGAGTCTTGGTCTCCCTCGGTACCTACATCCTTTCACTTTCGCATTGTATATCTTCTTAACCAGACGTTCGTTCGGCATTCTTTCCACATGTCCGAACCATCGGAGCATTCCCTTTCGCATCTTTACACCAATACTCTCTTTCATACGTACTCGCTCTCTTACGTCGTCGTTACGAATGCGGTCGGTCAGCCTAACTCCACAGATTTTTCGTAGAGATCGCATTTCGACTGCATTAATTTTACTTTCATACTCTTTTCTGCATACCCAACTCTCGCTTCCATACAGTAATGTTGGGACAAGCACTGCGTTATGTATTGCTACACGTGCCTTCTGGTTGAGGTGGTGGCTACCGAGAAGTTGCCCCACCGCTCCGTTCACTCTATATCAGTGGTGTATCTTCCATCTTAGCTAAATCCACATCCAAGATATACAAATTCATCCACTTGCTCTAGTACATCATTACCTGTTATTACTCTTACATCTGTTCTGCCTTCATCTCGTTCAAAGACCATTATTTTGGATTTGCTCACATTCACGCGTAGACCCCTTTTCTTACAATCTTCTGTCATTGTGTCGACTAGGGTCTATATAATAATAAATAATTTAGAAAATCCAAAAGTGCACGCCTCATAATTTTTATATTATTTATCATTTACTATTAGTCAATGCCAGAAATAAAAATAAAATTAAAGAAAAAAGCCTTTTTTAGAAACACGCTTTTATTATTTCCTAATAAAATAAAAAAAAAGTTAAAAATAAATTAACTCTAATAAGACATATAACACTTTATAAGTTCATCACCTTTAACGATAATTATGCTTCGTCGTCTACTACAAAATAATTCCATATCGTACATAATTATATATTTTTAACACGAAAACTTTACACCATAATTATTAAATCTTCCCGTTTCTATCACAGTCCCAATTTTATAAATAAAAGCGTGTTACATTTTGATGGTATGATTAAGAACATTTAGCACCTTTTTTTTCCTATGGCCAGCTCCAACATCAGACCCTGGTTACCATATAGTATCAAAGTACTCATCAAAACGAATCAAACGAGTCCAAACTCGATGGAGTTGCGTCGTTTAATTACGGAGTTATTATGGCCCGCTTCCAGGTCGATCGTCAGACCCTAGTTACCATATAGTATCAAAGTACTCGACAAGACAAATCAAACGAGCCTAAACACGATAAGGTTGCGTCGTTTAATTACGGAGTTCCTATGGGTTCCTATAGCTTCCAGGTCCATGATCAGACCCTGGTTTCCATATAGTATTAAAGTACTCGCCAAGACGAATCAAATAAGCCCCATTTCGATGGGGTTGCGTCGTTTAATTACGGAGTTCCTATAGCCAGCTTCTAGGTCCATCGTCAGACCCTAGTTACCATATAGTCTCAAAGTACTCGACAAGACAAATCACACGAGCATAAACTTGATGAAGTTGCGTCGTTTAATTACGGAGTTCCTATGGCTAGCTTCCAGGTCTATGGTCAGACCCTGGTTTTCATATAGTATCAAAGTACTCGCCAAGACGAATCAAATAAGCTCAATTTCGATGGGGTTGCGTCATTTAATTACGGAGTTCCTATGGCCAGCTTCCAAGTCCATCGTCAGACCCTGGTTAGCATATAGTATCAAAGTACTCGTCAAGACGAATCAAACGAGCCCAAACTCGATGAGGTTGCATCGTTTAATTACGGAGTTTCTTTGGCCCGCTTCCAGGCCCATCGTTAGGCCCTGGTTACCATATAGTATTAAAGTAATCGTCAAGACAAATCAAATGAGCCCAAACTCGAAAGGGTTGCGTCGTTTAATTACGGAGTTCCTATGGCCAGCTTCCAGGTCCATCATCAGATCAGCTCTATGTCACGATAATATTGCATTGTTATCAGATTTATATATGCATGCAAAATTTCAGCTCAATCGGAAACCGGGAAGTGGATCAAATTTAACTTGTAAGATTTGATTACAGACAACGGTACAGGTGAAACTAAATATAAACTTGTAATGAAAGAAAAGAAATACTTTTGAAATTTCGTGCGATTCTCGACGTAGAGCTAAACATAGCTGTATAGGCTGAATGGGATTTATTTCCTTTGCCTGTCCGAATGGAGGAACAAAAAAATGTAAACGAACTCAATTTTCATAAGTTATACATACAAAAGACTAAGCAGTTTAGTTTTTTATTAATTGCAATTAAACGACAAAGAATTACCAAGCCATTTTCGAAAGAAAATAGCGCGTTGCGATTATGAAGCTTTTAATAAAAGAAAAACTTCGATACATTCATTTTTACGGTCGTGATCCTGCCAGATACAAAATATTTTATCCGACGTCCTCGAATAATGTTTTTAATCAACTATTTTCTTACTTTAAACAAAATGATTGCTTTTTAAAAATATCAAATACGTTTAAACGAATGTTTTTTCTTGACATATGTATTATAATATATACAGGGTGTCCCAAAATTCAACGATAAGCCGGCACCAGCAGGTGGACCTACATATGACTACTCGAGAACAAAAAAGAAAAAAATTCTACCTTGATTTTTTTTTTCATTACGACAAAAAAAACCGATTTCTTTAAAAATCGACATCTTTTATTATATTATTAAGTGCCATTGCTACAATTTTACAAGTAATTCTGTGATTTTTTTTGTATTGGTAAGGTAAGTAGCACTACTATCGATCACAATCATTAAAAATTCCAGAATATCTATAGTTTTTACACAAAATTCAACCAAAACTATGTTTTTTTTCATAAATTATGTAAGATTTTAACTTTCAGCTCACTTTCACTCATCACAGTGAAAAAAAAAAGTATGGACACTACTGTGGCAAATAGTATTAAAAATTGGCGCAACTAACTGCAATTCTAAAATGGTATAACATTCTAGGCAAACTAGCCACCAAAATATACTTAGGTGTACTATTTCAAAATAACAACCATATTTCGAAAATTGTTAGTGTTGATAGTAATCACTTTTACTATGTAGCCCAAATGATTTTGTTGCAAGTTCTCAGAATTTGAATGAGACATGTGCGTAGTCCATAAGATAACATAAGTTAGACAGAGATAGAGAGATTATACGTTAGAGGGAGATAAATAGATGCTAATTGTTTAGTAACATTAATGCAGGTAGAGAAGTAATTAATGTCCTCAGCAGCACAGCAAGTCAGTACGCTCTACTTCTTTGTTTACTGCACACCGTTCTGTTTTAATTAAAGTGGCTCTGGTACTAACGACCTTGGATTGAATTATGTGACTTGGAAATTGACCTGACTTGGCATTATTTTAGACTGTGATTTTGTGTTTTTTTAAAGAAGTTTTGCCTTATTTTCAAGTGTTTAGCATTCATTATTCCGCTACCATATACAGCGTTAGAATACGCTAATATGCACCTAATTTATGGAGAATGCCGATGCAATGCCAACGCTGCTAGCAGATTATATCGAGCAAGGTACCCTACTCTTCAAAGGTATCCGGATTATCGCGTATTTATTAACGTGCATCAAGCATTTTCGGAGGGTCGTATACCATCTGACAGGAGAAACGCTGGAAGACCTAGATCGGAACACGATGAAGAAGTTCTCAATGAAATAGAAAGCGATACAACTACCTCTGTACGTGCCATACAAGTAGCAACGGGAATTCCAAAAAGTACTGCACATAGAATTTTAAAACGTCACCAGTTTCATCCATATCATTACAGGCGCGTGCAGGCGTTATTACCGCGGGACTATCCACTGCGGGTCGCATTTTGCCGTGTAATGCTGCAAAAACACAGGGAAGATCCCCAATTCTTAGACAAAGTTTTATGGTCGGATGAAACAACCTGCAAGAAAGATGGCTATTTAAATCTTCACAATCTTCATAGCTGGAACAATGAAAATCCGCACCTTGTGAGAGAAGACAAATCCCAATATCAATTTAAGGTTAACCTATGGACGGGCATAATAAATGGAAAAGTGATAGGGCCCTTTGAGTTACAAGGAAACATAGATGGCAATAGCTATTTGAACTTCTTACAAAATGAGTTACCAGGATTATTAGAAGACGTGCCCTTAAGTGATTTGCAAAACATGTGGTTTCAAAACGTTGGTTGCCCAGCTCACTATGCCCGCCCTGTGCGAGAGTACTTAGACCAAGAGTACCCAGGGCGTTGGATCGGGCGACTTGGTCCTATCTTATGGCCACCCCGTTCACCCGATCTAAATCCCCTGGACTTTTTCTATTGGGGTTGTCTAAAGGACAGAGTCTACTCAAAACCCATTGCAACCTTGGACGAGCTTCGCCAAAAAATAATTCAGGCTGTGGATCACATGAACAGAATCAGATATGCAAGAAAAATAAAACGTTCATTTTTAAGGCGATGTCGTGCCTGCATTACTGCCAATGGCAAACAATTCGAACATTTATTGTAATTTTAATAATATAGTAAATTCTAATCTCTCTATATCTATCTCTGTCTAACTTATGTTATCTTATGGACTACGCACATGTCTCATTCAAATTCTGAGAACTTGCAACAAAAACATTTTGGCTACATAGTAGAAGTGATTACTATCAACACTAACAATTTTCGAAATATGGTTGTTATTTTGAAATAGTACACCTAAGTATATTTTTGTGGCTAGTTTGCCTAGAATGTTATACCATTTTAGAATTGTAGTTAGTTGCGCCAATTTTTAATACTATTTGCCACAGTAGTGTCCATACTTTTTTTTTTCACTGTGATGAGTGAAAGTGAGCTGAAAGTCAAAATCTTACATAATTTATGAGAAAAACATAGTTTTGGTTGATTTTTGTGTAAAAACTATAGATATTCTGGAATTTTTAATGGTTGTAATCGATAGTAGTGCTACTTACCTTGCCAATACCAAAAAATCACAGAATTACTTGTAAAATTGTAGCAATGGCACTTAATAATATAATAAAAGATGACGATTTTTAAAGAAATCGGTTTTTTTGTCGTAATGAAAAAAAAAATCAAGGTAGAATTTTTTTCTTTTTTGTTCTCGAGTAGTCATATGTAGGTCCACCTGCTGGTGCCGGCTTATCGTTGAATTTTGGGACACCCTGTATATAAGTGCAATGTGAGAAAATTACAATCATTGTTATGTTTGAAAAGTGCTTGATTTTCATATGTCGAGAGTAGAGCAAGACCTCAACTCTTCGCTTATGAGGCGTGCAATAATATTAAATTAAAAAAGTATCCTCTGACATAAAAAAACGGCTCTAACGAAAAAGAACTAGTTTCAATTTCATTGAACCCAAACTTCATAGGTTTACTAATAGACAATCGAGGATATTGTCTCCTATCTTTGAGCATCAATATCAAAGCAGCTCAGTGGTGCAGCACCTGTGAGGTTAGACGTGGGTAATTAAAATTTTAGATCACAGATAGATTTGAAAGTAAAGTAAATATACATTAAGATCCTTACGGCAGCTGACCAAAATATCTGATGACCTTAAAACATCTAAACAGACATTCATAATCATTTGTAGCTAAGAATAATTTCGATCACGTCAGCTTTCAAATAAAAAAAACAGTATTATTATCGGTCCATTAATTTAGGAGTTACGATGCCACAGATAGACAAACGGACAGATCAAACTCATAATACCCTTCTTCGTGTCGCGAGATTAAAAAGAAAACAAGAATCACAAAATTGGTGCGACATTAAAGACATTTTTTATACAAAATCAATCATTTTCTGCAATAGTATTTATTTATGCAATAATATATTATGGAATTCTAGACCACCGGACAACTAAGTGCTTGTTTTTTTCTTTTCAGTTTTTTTATTATGTACGTAGTTTTGGTGACTTTTTACGCAGTCGGGTTTTTTGATTTTTAAATTATTTTTTTTATTTTATACTTTTTATTTATAAATACCCGATACGAAACGAAAAATGATGTCACAAGCGGGGTTCGAACCCGCACCTATTGGGAATCCGGCCCAACCGTGCTGCCACTTACACCATTGTGAACTATTTTAGGACATGCAAATTTCGAATCATATTATATCTTACGTCTTCAAGGTGACGTATGCCATCTATCGGACAATGTTTACACATTGTATAGACTTAATACTTCAAACTTTACAGTTAGAATTGTATTAAACGATGACACAACCTTGTTATTCAAATTACTGAAATTTTTAGCATTTAATATGCTTAATTATTTATAAATACCCGATACGAAACGAAAAATGATGTAAGGGTTCGAACCCCGCTTGTGACATCATTTTTTGTTTCGTATCGGGTATTTATAAATAATTAAGCATATTAAATGCTAAAAATTTCAGTAATTTATACTTTTTAGTTATAAATACCTAGGTAGCTATAGTTATCTTATTTATTAATAAGTAAGTAAGTACCTATGTATATATAGTTTTTCGACTGAAGTTGAGTACTAAATCGTTAGAAATTGGAGATGGGCGACCGCGTCAGCCATTAGATACTTTAGGTAGGACTACCTATGGTATATTGGACAATATACCTACTAGATACTTCAGTATATGTCCATCCACATCCAGTTATATGAATTTTTCGTCTTTTCATCGTAAATTTCTACTGTCTAAAAAACGTATATGTGAGAAAGGTTGTTACGAAACTTTAAATCGATATAGATCCTAAACGGCCAGTCAAATCGTAAAATGTTGAGAGAAAACTAAAAATGATTTTTAAATACCTATTTAACGATACCCCACTCGATTTAGTTTGTTGACTTTAATTTTTTTTATTTTCACAATATGGCGTCCAGTAGTCGCCATATTGAATTTTCAATAACGTCATATCTTTAGTGACACTCGCCGGATTAAGAGGAATCGGTTGACGTGCGAATCATAAAAATCGGCCCAGGCGTTTGGTATATATAGTGCTTCAAAGGAACATACAAACAAACATACATACATACAGTGGGTGGCCAAATTAATAGGGACAGTGACCAAATATTGATTTTTGGTACAATATTGGTCCATAACTTATTGAAAACGTCGTTTTAAGTTATAATTACATTTATTAATATTAGATACATATCTTTCAAATAATTTAAAGAAAAAGAAATGAATATTTAGGCAAATAAAAAAATATTAGTAGGTATATAAAAACGGTAATGAGAATTATTAGTACTTTAGCATTAACATTTTTACAGCTTTTATTTACCAATTGTTTATCAAGTTGAGAGATGAACGCAAGTTCACAATTATCGTCAAATTGTTTGTTTTGCTTGAAGAATGATTAATGCCCTAATCGCCCTAAAACCAGCTTCATTTATAGCTATGCTTACACATTTTTCGAGTTACATAAACAGGGCTTGTAAAATGTTGAATGAGGTGCAAATATTTGAAACGGAATATTGGATTGATATATTCGAAACTTATGTATACGTAAAATATGATGTTTTACATAGTGACCTGGAGGAATTGGTGGACGATCCCAGCGAGTCATATGCGGAACACGAGGTGTTTGAGAACCAGTAAGTACTTCAGTTTGTTGACCACTGCATGCATTTTAATCGGCAGTGCTCACAGTCAACGTGTGGAAGGTCCAGTGTCCCAGGTTGTACCTGGTACTAATAACACGAATAACCACTATTGGATATTGCTACCATTCGCTATAATTGTTTTATACTATTCCAAGTATGTATATAGATAGACTAATGTTCAGTCAAAACAATTTGGCCCTAATAAAAACACGGCCATACACCCTTATAAAATATTATTTCATCATTGACTCTAACATCTGACATGTACTAACTCTAAAACAAACGGTAAACTGTTTCAGTAGTTATTGTGATAAAAAGAATGGAATTTATATGGTGATTTTTATATAGGGCCATATAATAAACAATCAGACCTTCTCCATAATGGTAAGGAAATTGACCTACTGTACTACGCTGGTCAGACGTGTTGGTATAGGGGTTTGTTTCGAGTTTTACTTCTCTCGCATAGGTATTATATGCATTATATATAATATTATATATTCCTTAGTCGTCTCTTACGATCACCCACAGGTAAGATAGGAGGTGGTGAAATGTATTCTTACTCCGTCACCACACGGAGAATTTATTGCCTCAAATATGATTTATACAGGTGTTACATTTAAATTTAGGTACATCATATTCTGCGCAGTGGGGCGTGCAAATACGTACGTATAATTAATTAATTAAGCGTCACAATGATTTCAATTGATAATTATATCAATAATAAATAATACAAATGACAGTGGTTAGTATCCATATTATTCATGTTACCATCCATGTGGTTTTTATAATGTACTAGCTTTTGCACGCGACTTCGTCCACGCAGAAGTCAGTACTGACGGAGGCAAATAGAAAAAGCAATGCAAGGCGTTGAAGTTTTGTCGCTAGGACAATGCTCAACAGCATGAGAATCTGGGATGTGGTCGCAGCCTTCTGCGAATTAGTTGTCTGGCGGAACTAGGCAATAGGGCGGGTGGGAAAGAAAATACTCTACGGTGACACGCTCTACCGTTGGTGCGTTGGGCGGTACAGGTGTGAGTACCTGTAGTGAGGTTTATTGTGTGAGGGCTTCGAATCGAGATGATACCCGAAAGAGTAACCCACCAACCCACCGGATGCGCCATCGCTAACAAACATTCGGTTGCAGTAGCCCGCCCGCACGGTGTAGAGGTACGCGTACGGCGGGTTATGGAGATTTTGGGCGGCATGTGTCTATATGACATAGCCGGTCACTAAAGAAAAAAAAAAATATTGCCTTTAATATCCTATTTACCGTGTGGCGATGGGATAAGAATATAATTATCAGCACCCCTTATTTGACCGTTTTGTTTCAACGGCAGAGTTGGTCTCTCCAGCAGAATGTGCTGCAGCCTCATCCTGAGAAACGTATATGGACGCACTGCTATGCTGCCAAGCGTAGCGATTGCATCTCATCTGTGGGAAGGCTTACGTCGAATAGTGAACGGAATATGTTCTGTTTCTGTTGATTAAAAAAGATTAACGTACATGTGTTAGTGTAGTCTCAGATATTCTCTGTGCAAGAATTACCTGACTATTGGCGAAAATGAAGTTCAAAATGATTTCCATTATTTGTATTGTAGGTTGAAAATATCAGAAATATCAAAACAATTTTCATCCCCCCATTCACACCTGCTGACACATTTTCAAAAAATATATTTTTAGTGTGTCTCATCATTCAGCCTTTTGTAATCCACTGCTATACATAGGCCTCCCTCATATTTCAGCATAAAGTGCGGTCTAGTTCTACCCGCATCCAACGATTCCTAGCAACCTTCACCAGGTCGTCGGCCCACCATTGGGCGATCAACACTGCGATGTCCGATACGTGGTCGCCACTCGAGAACCTTTCTTCCCCAATGGTTATCGGTTCGTCGAGCCATGTGGTCTGACCATTGGCACTTCAGTGTGCTAATTCTTCTTACTATGTCGATTACAGCCGTTCTTCTGCGGATTTCCGTATTACGGATTCTCTCTCGCAGAGAAAATCCGAACACAGTCCGTTCCATAGCACGCTGAGCGACTTTGAGCTTTATTATGAGGTCTACAGTTAAGGACTCCGTTTCCGTGCCATAAGTCATCCCTGGTAACACACACTGGTCATAGACCTATGTTTCTGTGTCAGTGAGTCTCAAATAAGCATAATGTAAGTAAATATTTTGTATGACAGTAAATAAATTATTTTTAAGTGTTGCTTTAATTATTTATGCACAATTATGAATGTATGTAGGTAATACAATATAGCGACATATTAGATAAATCCTGTTAGTAAATCATATATTATAACTGGTATAGGTATAGGTATTCTACAAAATGAGAGTGACGTCGCTTTGTAGTCGAAGCTTGTATATAAATATACCACAACCACCGACAAACCGACCGCGTGAGGGTGACGTGTCGGCGCTTTGTAGTCGAAACGTGTATGTACCCAAAATGATAACTCATCGGACGACACATCGAAGTCAAGGAATCTGTAACAATGGCCCGCTCAAATAGCTGTAAGGGATATAGATATATACGGCATGTGATATTAGGACACACCGCCCTTCCGTTGACCCGAATGGTTTCGGAAAGGTGTGATTAAACTGTAGCCTCATTTCAGCTCATAAGTGTCCTACTGCGGCCCTCGAGCCTTCTCCATATGAAAGGGAAATTGTTAATATTGGGTATTACTTAGAGATGTCCTTCGCTTGTAGTGACGTTGTTTATGTAGTTATTTGCTTGTCTTTCGGTCGTCTCTTACAATGATCCGTAGGAATGGAAAAGATCAAGTGTCATATTGAAGCTATTCTTTCTCAATCATAACACGAAAATAGTTTATGAAAGAAAATAAAACAGGGATTGCCCACTTTTTGTACAAGAAAGTAGTAGAATATACTTACCTATATCTATACATATAATATAATATAATATATAATAAATGAGTAGAAATCTCGTGTCTGTACATTTGATAAATTTATAAAAAATGAACCTAGGCAGTAAGAAAACACTAACAGAAAACAAAAAACATTTTTTGGAATTTCTTGTCTGTCTGTATGTCTGTAATCGCTAATCTCCGAAGTTACTGAACGGATTGTTTCATAGTTTTGATAAAAAGATTAAGCCCAATTCAGAGCAATATTTAGTCTTTGTTTCATTGAAATCTGATGTCTGTAAAAAAAGTTATGGTCATTTATGTTTTTAAAATCACCGCTCGCCTTTTATGTCACTAGAAGGTTCAATTCAAAATAACTATTTAATTTATCTATAGTGTAAGGAAAGTATTTGTATTACTTAATCCTACTTCCTACTAATATTATAAACGTGAAAGTTTGTAATAATGTATGGATGTGAACATCTTTGTTGCTCTTTCACGCAAAAACTACCGAATTGATTTTGATGAAACTTTACAGTAATATAGCTTACACATCAGAATAACACATAGGCTATAATTTATAAAGATATTTTGTAAATTGGCTAAAATATAACGATAAAAATCGCTTAAGACAGAAAAAATCGCCCATCTGCGAGCTATTTTTGCATACGCTGCAAAGATCTTGAAAGTTAGACAAATGTTATGTATTGTGGAAATGTACCTCTTAAATAGTTTTACAAAAAAGTCCGCGACAGCATATATCTATTTTTAATATTTAAGCATTTATCGTTAAAATAGTAAATTAAAAATTCAAAATAATTTGGTATTTATTGCCGATGCACATTTTATAGTAACAAATTGATTCTTATGCAAATGCTTTTATTGCTTTCGATATTTAAAGTACATATTTTTTGCTTTTTACCGCGTGTCGTTTGGTACAATGTTTCAAAAGTTAGAACGATAAGAGTGCGCAGTGCTGTGGTCAGGCAGCAACCGGGCGCACTGCAGAAATATGGCAAGAAATCTATGATCGCCGATTGTGCGACCGTGCGACCCGAACACAAGTAAAGACGTGAGAGCAGTCATCGTTGATGATTGTTGTATTTTTGACAGCACTATCGATTTGTAAATAACATACTATACCTGTATATATAGATAGGTATTGAAATTTTGTGATATGAAACATCTTTTTGCGCGCCTTGGCAGTAAAATTATGTCGAGTACTGGAAATGATAGATTGGGTTAGGTAGGTACTAAGGCAAATGTGGTCATGCCGTGATACTACGCCGCTATTCTCTATTCGTGTGTGCGTGCGTATGACAGGGGTAGCTGTCTAACATAAGTGTGACATTAAATCCTTAGTCTGTCTATCTGTTTTAAATGCGAAAGTAACTCTGTCTGTCACTCTTTCAAGCCAACACTACTTAACCGATCTAAATGAAATTTGGAACACAGATAGTCTAGAGCCTGATAAAGGACATAGGCTACTTTTTAATGCAAAAAAGGATTGTAAAGGGGGATGAAAAGTTGTAAGGAAGTATCGTCATTTTTAAAGCTTGAAACTTATTTTTAGGCTATTGTTTAGATACAAATAAATATGACATTAACCTGTTGTAAAAATTTACCCTTGAGGGGTAAAATAAAAATAGGGGATGAAAAACTTTAGGAAAGTAACCTTTTACGCGGGCGAAGCCGCGGGCAGAAGCTAGTATATAATAGTTTCATCAATTCAGCTCATATACCTCCCACTGCTGGGCTCAAACCTTCTTCAAAGTTGAAGGGAAGTTGACATAATACATAACATTAGTCAGGTAGTCAAAATAACTATTAAAACTATTTGTGATAAAAAATAATGTTTTAATTAGTTAATAATATACAATTTAGCTATAAAAAAATAAAATGCATGATTTATTTAGTTTGTTAAATGAGCAATAGATGGCGCTATAATTTAGTTTAAAACTTTAAATCATTTTTTCGTTATATTTTCAAAAGCTACTACATTAACTTCTTGAACTTAGTAAAGGTACTTTGAGTAGAAAGCTCTCAGCACTCACCTAACAGTCCGAGTAAAGTTGTCATAGCCATCTGCGACTAACAACTAAGTCAAACACGAAAAAGTAAAGTCCACATCATAGAGCGTACAAAACGTACATTCTTAGTTAAGATGCTACTTAGGGGCGAGTATGCAAAGTGCACTCTTTTTTGTTTTTGTTTGGTAGGCTATGGTCTGGACACAGCCATTCCTTCCGTGGTAACAGAAGGGCGTCGTGTGGCCCCATAACTCATCGTGTTCTCTGCCCAAACCATCAGGCTGGCCTCTGGTACCGCTTACTTGACATCCGTAGCCGGTCCGGGGGTTTACTCTTCTAGGTATCGTCTCCGTCTACACCCCGACAAACAACAGTGTTGTATCGCCTTCACGCGCGATCGGTGTCTCTGCGGGTGGTAGATTAATTCCAATGGTCCAGCTATCGAGCATCGTCTTTGCGATAGTCGACAGTGCCAGTTTGACCCCGATGATTGCGATGAGTGCACGGCACTGCTTTGCCCAAGCCACGCAAACTTTAAGCGTCTGCAACGCCGTGTCCACCTCGCAATCGCAGTAGTGGTTAGACGGTGTGCTCTCCCTCCTTGCGACCGTGAGCAGGTACACGCCGAAGCAACCATGCCCCATCACTACACCAGTCACTTTAGCAATAGTGCTGTTACTGCCTCCTGTCGCTGCATACTGTGCGAGGGCCTACTTTTTTACATTTTTATACACTGTTGATAGCATAGAGTACGTTTCAAGCAGCTTGCAGAGCACTTGAAGGTGATCAGCGCTGAGATGACACCCTTGAGTAGGCCTGTAACAGTCAAAGCCCCATTCGTTTGAGTCTTTTGCTTTTAACGATGTTGTTGTTTTACAGTCTTTCAAATCCTTTGACATTATTATGAAATATAAAAGATATCCATCTGAAGATATTCTACGCTACTAAAACGCGACATGAACCAAGAATTTCATTTTTATTAATTCTTTTGTAATGAAAGCCATTTATTATATATTAATCCGTGCGGTCGCGCAGTTAGAATACAATTCACCAACCACTTTCTTACCCGTGGGTCGATCACCCACGAGACGACTCCTTTAGTCGTCTCGTGGGTGATCGACATATCCATATCATACACCCATGGAAGAAAAGCAAAACTCGAAACAAAACCCTATACCAACACATCTGACCAGCGTGATATAGTAGGTCAATTTCCCTTCCATTACGGACGAGGCTAAAGCCCAATAGTGGAACGTATATAAGCTAAGATAATAGATGTCCATGTCCCCACGTAGCACTTATCTGAGCAGAGCAATCTAACTAAAATGAGGAGACAACGTAAAATAACTTTGGAAGTAACTACGTCAGAAACTGCAGCTGCATTATTTCTTGGTGGTAAAAGAGCTTTGTTTAAAAACCCGATAGATTTATGCACATTGTTTATAAACCCGATAGATTTATAAAGGGGGGCATAGTCCGGAGCGTGCTCGTTCGCGTCCCCTGCCAGTCTAATTAGACTGCTAATCCGGCTCGAAATGCGTACCGCAATGCGGGTTAGGGCGTCCCCCGGAGGCGACGCGTACCGACCCGCCCCCGTCGGTACGAACTTCGGCAGTTGCGGCGATGGGGGCCGCCACCGATCACGCCTTGCCTAGTCAGGCGAGTCGAGGAGAGCAGAGTGCCGGGTGGGCACGTGGAATGTAAGAGTTTGTGTGGAAGGTAAGTTGCACGAGCTGATATCCGTAGGGAAGTTCTGGATATGGCAGAAACCAGTGAACGCGTGATTGTATGCGGAGATTTGAACGGATGGGTGGGGACCAAGCGTCCCGACTATGAGGACGTACTTGGTCCATTTGGTGATAAGAGAGTGAACGACGCAGGTAGGCTCATAGCGGATGTATGTATGGAGAGAAACCTTATTGTGTCAAACACATTTTTCCAACATAAGGACATCCATATGTATACATGGAGAAGAAATGAACAGAAAAGTATAATAGATTTAATTTTGGTAGACAGTCGCCTCCGAAGCAAAATATTAGACGCAAGAGCCTACAGGGGCCCCACAGTCGATACGGACCACTATCTCGTTATTGCGAGATTTAGTGGTCTGTTCAGAAAGTGGAGGCACTGGCGAGAGCGTGTCCACTTCGGAGGGCTTGAAAGAATAAAGGTTGAAAGGTTGCAAGAAGAGTGTGTAAGAGAAAAGTATGCAGAGGGTGTCCGAGAACGGCTGACGATGGCAAGCCAGCCGCAATCGGACATTGAAGAATGCTGGAGAGTATTGAAAGAGAGTATGGTAGACACAGCGAAAGAAGTATGTGGAAGTTCAAAGAAGCATAGAAACACAAATGGTGATGCATGGTGGGATGCGGAAGTGGCAGCTTCCGTAGAGCAAAAGAAGAAAGCGTGGCTGGACTATGTCTCTTCTTTGAATCTGAATGACAGTATGACTGAACAGAAGAAAGAAATATATCGGAAATGTAAGAATGACTCCAAGGCCTTAGTGAAAGAGAAACGTGATAGAGCAAGTATGAGTGCAGAAGATAGGCTGACTAAAAACTTCGAGAGTAACACCAAACTCTTTTGGAGGGAGGTGAAGAAGTCTCGGGGTGGTTGGTCAGCCTTCAGAATGAATAAAATAAGGTCTAAAGGTGGAGACATTCTTACGACAAGCACAAGACGTGTTAAGCCGATGGAGTGAATATTTTTGCGATATATATGTGGATACTACGGTTGGCGCCGGTGTCGCATGTGGTCTAGTAGATCGACATTCGGCGATGGTGTCTTCCGATGGCATCAGTATGGATGAAGTTGAATGGGCGATAAGAAGCTTGAAAAATGGTAAGGCAGCGGGCATTGATATGGTGTCTGCCGAGATGATCAAGCTTGGTGGCTCCTGTGTCCGGGAGGCGTTCCTGTTGCTCCTCAATTTATGTTGGAGCTCGGGAATGGTTCCCGGGGACTGGAATAGCGCAGTCATCGTGCCTTTGTTTAAAAACAAGGGTTCACGTTATGACTGCGCAAATTACAGAGCCATAAGCTTGACCAGTTTGGCAGCAAAAGTGTATGGTAAAATTATTGAAAGGAGAATGAGGATGGTGTCTGATGGTTTACTGTGTGAGACACAAGGAGGTTTCAGGAGTGGAAGGGGATGCATGGATCAAGTGTTCTCTCTGCGCAACATTGTGGAGAAGCATCTGGCCCTAGGTCAGAGGGTTTTCTGCAGTTTTGTGGATCTGGAGAGAGCATTTGACACGGTTGTACGAAAGGAACTTTGGGACATTTTACCGGAATATGGTATTAACGGTAAACTGCTGCAGGCTGTGCAATCCAGTTACATGGGCTGTAGAGCCTGTGTGCGGCTGGATGATGGAATGTCGCCTTGGTTTGACGTCAATATCAGCGTTAAGCAGGGCTGCGTTCTATCAGCCAGGCTGTTTATCATATATCAGGATAAATGTCTCCAAAGGTTGAACGATATGAATGTGGGAGTCCAGATGGGTGACTCAGTGGTCTCTGCTCTGCTTTATGCAGATGACGCAGTCCTGCTGGCACAGTCAGCGACTGACCTGCAGACCCTAGTCGACACAATGACAGAAGATTGTAAGAAAAGGGGTCTACGCGTGAATGTGAGCAAAACCAAAATAATGGTCTTAAAAAGAGATGAAGCCAGAACAGATGTAAGAGTAACAATAGGTAATGATGTACTAGAGCACTTGCTCTAGTACATCATTACCTATTGTTACTCTCTGCAGTGGATGAATTTGTATATCTTGGATGTGGATTTAGCCGAGATGGACGGTAGACCACTGATATAGAGCGAAGATTGAATGCGGGAAATAGAGTGAACGGAGCGTTGGGGCAACTTCTCGGCAGCCACCACCTCAGCCAGAAGGCACGTGTAGCAATACATAACGCAGTGCTTGTCCCAACATTACTGTATGGAAGCGAGAGATGGGTATGCAGAAAAGAGTATGAAAGTAAAATTAATGCGGTCGAAATGCGATCTCTTCGGAAAATCTGTGGAGTTAGGCTGACCGACCGCATTCGTAACGACGACGTAAGAGAGCGAGTAGGTATGAAAGAGAGTATTGGTGTAAAGATGCGAAAGGGAATGCTCCGATGGTTCGGACATGTGGAAAGAATGCCGAACGAACGTCTGGTTAAGATGATATACAATGCGACGCCCCGACAGCTTTCGCCGTCGAGGCGTCGTCCTCACGCGGTGGCCTCACGTCGGGTGACCGGACAATTCCCCGGTCCGATCACCCGAAGCCTCGGTTAGGGCGGCATCAGGCGCAGGTACTCGCGCCTGCGCCGCCCCGGCCGCGGGCGGCGGCCCGGGTCACGGGAATCCTCCCGGGCCCGTTCCGCCGCCTCCTTCTGCGAGATGACAGCCTCGCAGAAGGCGGCGACCGCGTCCCAATTCCTGACGCTGTCGACCATCGCTCGCGCAACAGTCGGCAGCGTCAGGTCGGCATCGATGACAGCGACGAGGTCACGGCGCTGCCCGTCCCAGCCCGAACATACCTCGAGCGTATGTTGCGCCGTGTCCTCGTCGCTACTGCAATGGTGGCAGGACGGAGTCCACTCCCTCCGCACGACCGTGTGCAGGTACTTGCCGAAGCAGCCATGCCCCGACAAGACCTGCACCAACCGGAAAGAGAGGACTCCGTGCCGCCGCTCCATCCACTCCATCAGTGCGGGCCGGAGGGCCTCAACGGTAAAAACACCGTGTCTAGGCCTCTCCAGCCGCGTAGCCCAACGGGCGATGACTTCTCGGCGGGCGTCCTCGCGCCAGGTGGCTATCTCGTTGAACGATGGGGAGCCACCCTCTTCGCGCATTGAGGTAACCCGCCGGTAGAGGTCGGAGAGCATCGCCGCCTCTAGGTCCCACGGGGGCGTCCCGGCCAATAGGCATGCCGCCTCGGTAGACACCGTGCGGTACCCACGAATGGCTCTGACCGCCATGGCTCGCTGTGGCCTCCACAGCACCGCCCTGAGCTGGGCGTTCAGAGCCCTCGCCCACACGGGTGCGCCGTACATGGCCATTGAGCGGATCACCCCCGCATACAGCCGTCGGCCCTCGAAACTGGGTCCGCCCACGTTCGGCATGAGCCGAGAAAGGGCGGACGCCGCGCCGACCAGCCGGGGAGCAATTTGACGGAAATGCTCCCGGAACCACCATCGCCCGTCGAGCACCAGGCCCAAGTACCTCATATGGGCCTGGATACTGATGTGGATGGAGTTGACGACTAACGAGGCGCTGATGGGCAGCCTCACACGGGGCCCAAGGAATAGTAGGGCCTCCGTCTTGTTTAGGGCCACCCTGAGCCCCAGCGCCTCAATTCGCCTGACCATCTCCTCGGTGCCGAGAGTGGCCAGGCTCGCCGCCTCTTCGAGTGTCCTGCCCCGGGCTGTGACGAGCGTGTCGTCAGCATAGCAAATAACGCTCAGCCCGGGGGGGAGACTCCCTCTTAACGCCCAGTCGTAACCGATGTCCCACAGAGTCGGCCCCAGAACTGACCCCTGCGGAACACCGCACGACATGGGCGTCCGCACAATGTCCCCTGCGGGGCTCGCGTAGAGGACACTGCGCCCCTCCAAATAGTCTGCCACCAGCCGCCTGAGGTACAGGGGCACTCCATGGAACCGGAGTGCCTCCCTGATGCAGCTGAATGGCAGACTATTGAAGGCGTTGGCGATGTCCAACGACACCGCCAACAGCACTCCTTTGCCGGCGACAGCCTCCGCGGCCGTCTGCCTCAGGCGTAGCAGGGCCCCGATGGTTGAACGCCCCCTCCGAAAGCCAAACTGAGCGTCCGACAGATCGGGCCCCACCTCCTCCAGGTGCTGGACGATGCGGGCAGCGAGGACACGCTCCAGCAGCTTACCCACATCGTCCAGAAGCACAATGGGCCTGTAGGCCGACGGCGAATCCGGGGGCCGTCCCGGCTTTGGCAGGAGAACCAACCTCCCTTCCTTCCAGCACTCAGGGAACCGTCCAGACGTCAGACAGGCGTTGAACAGTCGCCTGAGGCGAGGTTCGAGATGCTCGAGGAGCAACGTCAACACCCGGACTGGGACTCCGTCCGGGCCGGGGGCCGTGGTGGCGGAATGAATCTTCGCCACGGGTGCTCCCACTTCCGACTCCGTCACGGGCGGAACACTCTCGATGGCCTCCCGGTCGTGATCTGGCGAAGCCATGACCGGGGGCGTGTGCTCCGACTGCCGCGGGAACAGCTTCTCGACCACTCTACGAAGGAGGTCGGGCTGGAGGGCCCATTGACCCACCCTGCAAGCACCTCTTCTTCGCCGTGCAAGCGGGCCACCGGTACCCGATTTTTTGTCTTCGGTGGCCCGCTCGGCGGTATGCCAAGGATATCATACATATCATACATCTATGGAAGAAAAGGAAAACTCGAAACAAAACCCTATACCAACACATCTGACCAGCGTGATATAGTTGGTCAATTTCCCTTCCATTACGTACGAGGCTTAAGCCCAATAGTGGAACGTATATAAGCTAAGATAATAGATGTCCATGTCCCCACGTAGCCCTGAAAAGACTTATCTGAGCAGAGCAATCTAACTAAAATGAGGAGACAGCGTAAAATAACTTTGGAAGTAACTACGTCAGAAACCTCAGCTGCATTATTTCTTGGTGGTAAAAGAGCTTTGTTTAAAAACCCCATAGATTTATGCACATTGTTTATAAACCCGATAGATTTATAAAGCAATGAAACACCGAGATGTTCAATAACACAAAACTGCGACACATTCAAAGTGTTTTTTGTTTTATTGTGTACGGTGGTAAACGAGCAAGTAGCATGCACTTATTTTTTTGGACACACGCCTTGCATTCCGTCCGCGTGGACCCATAACTCACCGTTTTCCCTCCCCATCACCATTGGGCCTTTCGAGTACCATCCCCATGACACCCCGGGTCATCGGGCTTCACACTCACGGGTCAGCCTCTCCGCGGGTGACGGACTATTCCCCGTTCCAGTTACCCGCGATTTCGGCTAAGGCAAGTAGACGCAGGTAATCGCGCCTGCGCCACCCGCCGCCTCTTACAAATGAAGCGGAAATAACTCATTGCCACTGTTCAGAGTGGGGTACTAGGTCCGACTGGGGGTCGTACCGGCCCGTGGCTGTAGAAATAATACTATCAACTGTGGCTTTACGACTATTAGTGTTTTATTAAGGATTGCTGTCTAATCGTTTGCGCTGATTGGACAATGATAAATAAAAAGAAATCGTAGAGGCCGTAGATCGAGCACTACGAGATCGTAATGAAAAGTCAATGGTGCTTTTCTTTGGAGATTTTTGGCAAGTCCTTCCTGTTAAAACTCGGGGAAATAGAACTGATGAGATCAATGCTTCACTGAAGTATTCTTATCTGTGGCCCCAAGTAGGAAGGCTGACCCTAACCATCAACATGCAAGCAAACCCAAGGTCACCATTTACATTACTGTTGCCCAAATGCAAGACCAAGACTTACTGCAATAGTTTCGCAGACAGTTGTCGCTCCCTTAGACATGATTTTACGATTTTCTTACCACAGAAAGGATTGTCAACATTTCGTATTCTTACGAGTAATACCAGTACACGGAAGGATAATAGCCCTACTTCGGTTTAGTGCTATGTACCTAATTATTGATAGTTGTACAGTTACTGCCACTAGATGAATAGAATTTCATTAATTTAGTTGGATTTTAAATGTCTATGAGGCTTTTTTATTTCTATCAAAACAAGTGACATTATGTTATTCTAAAAGCAAAAGTTGCAAGATTTGCGAGCCTCGCAAGAGCCTTGCATTTGGGCAACACTATATCACATGCTTAAGAACTTGCCGATGTTTTAAAGAAAATTGGAGAAAGCGTCCTAATTGATGAAAATGCTCAAGTGGCTGCCGCAAATACTTGGTCGAGTTAGAATTTTTAAGTTTCAAATAGGGGTGCGTAGTATAATTGAATGTCACGCGGACGAAGTCGCGGGCATATGCTAGTATTTAAATAAGAAACAAATTGGCTTAACAAAGCGAGCCCCAACACTATCCCACAACCTGAGCATTTATGTAGTACCTACTCTTTATTGAAAAATTATCACACCTATATATTTGTGCCATAGTAATTTGACATCATATCTAGATGTGTAATTTATCAAAAAAAAAAATTATAACCATTAGAATAAATTAACATTAGCAATTTTTATTCATTGAATAGACGTATTTTACTCTTAACGCCATCTGTAAAAATACTAAAAAGTTAACATCGCTGTAGCAGAAATGCACTCAATACTAGAAGATATCGTAGTTAATCTGTTTAATACCAGATAACACTACACATCAAGTTGTAGAATAACGCTTAATATAATTTGATAATTAACTTTACGTTCGTTAAATGTTTGTGTAATCTTTAGGGACAAGAATTTATATATTATTCTTAGTTGGGGTGTTATATTAAAAGAATATACTGTGTTATATTAAAAGAATGTTATAATAGTACGTTAATGCCATCTGTTAGACAACTAAAGAGTTAACATCGCTGTAGCCGAACCTGGGGGGGCACACTTAAAACATTACTTATTTTTACTGACCGTCGCGCCGCCTACAGATTGGTTGTACAAACTTAACTGCTGCCATTTTGTCCTACCTGTCAAACGTTTGACAACTGAGAATTGTTATTTTTTGTTCCTAGCGTAGGTACTTATTGTCATCGATCTATTTTCGATTATTGATATTTTTCTAAAAATTATCTCAAGTTTCAATGTTAGGCTGATATTATTATTGTTTAATTATCAGCTGATATGTTTTTTTTTATATTTCAGGGTAGCTTTCATAGTAAAAGAAAATTCTATGTAATTACACATACACATGTAGATATGTATATATATTACTTCAACTTTAGTTCACCGCCTAAACTCTGGGTGGCAGCACTTTCCATACATGCATATTTTATCATCGAGTTGCCACTCTTTTTCAATTTAATAACTTTACTCTTTGAGCCGAACCAAAGATTATTAAACTGAAAAAGAGTGGCAACTCCATGATAAAATATGCATGTATGGAAGGTGCTGCCAGAGCTTACGCGGTGAACTAAAGTTGAAGTGATATATATACATATCTACATGTGTATGTGTAATTATATAGAATTTTCTTTTACTATGAAAGCTACCCTGAAATATAAAAAAAACATATCAGCTGATAACGAAGCAATAATAATATCAGCTTAACAATGAAAATTGAGATAATTTTCAAAAAGTACATCAATAACCGTAAATAGATTGATGACAATAAGTACCTACGCTAGGAACAAAAAATAACAATTCTCAGTTGTCAAACGTTTGACATACAGGACAAAATGGCAGCAGTTAAGTTTGTACAAACAATCTGTAGGCGGCGCGACGGTCAGTAAAAATAAGTAATGTTTTAAGTGGGGCACACTCAGACTGAAAAGCCGAACTAAACTCTGTACTGGAAGACATCATAGTTTATCTTTATAATACTAGATGACCGCTTAAATCAATTAACGTATAATTTAATTTGATTAATAAAAAAATATCTAAAATGATTGTTCGTATGAATTATTTACCGAAACCCATATTAATCCGATATTCTATATAAAAAATAATACTTAAAAAAACTGTCTTAAAATTTATTACCCGTTAAAAAAACTACGCGAGCCTTCACAAGGCTCAAAATTTTGCTAGTAATAAACCATATTTTACAAAAATAAACAGTATTTCATTTTTAACGTTTCCATTCAGACCATATATAATCTACATAAACAAAACCTGAGAATAATCATTTATACATACATACATACATATCATCACGCCATATCCCTTGCAGGGTAGGCAGAGAGAACAGAGTGCCAGAGAACTCTATCTCTGCATACTTCACTCGCTTCCTCAACATTCATAATTCTCTTCATACACGCACGCTCTCGGTTTCGGAGACTCTTGACTCCACCTTCCTTCAGTACCTGACCGATCTGGTCTAGGTAGGTTAGTCTCGGTCTCCCTCGGTACCTACATCCTTCCACTTTCGCATTGTATATCTTCTTAACCAGACTTTCGTTCGGCATTCTTTCCACATGTCCGAACCATCGGAGCATTCCCTTTCGCATCTTTACACCAATACTCTCTTTCATACCTACTCGCTATCTTACGTCGTCGTTACGAATGCGGACGGTTAGCCTAATTCCACAGATTTTCCGAAGAGATCGCATTTCGACCGCATTAATTTTACTTTCATACTCTTTTCTGCATACCCAACTCTCGCTTCCATACAGTAATGTTGGGACAAGCACTGCGTTATGTATTGCTACACGTGCCTTCTGGCTGAGTTGGTGGCTGCCGAGAAGTTGCCCCAACGCTCCGTTCACTCTATTTCCCGCATTCACTCTTCGCTCTATATCAGTGGTGTACCGTCCATCTCGGCTAAATCCACATCCAAGATATACAAATTCATCCACTTGCTCTAGTACATCATTACATATTGTTACTCTTACATCTGTTCTGGCTTCATCTCTTTCAAAGACCATTATTTTGGTTTTGCTCACATTCACGCGTAGACCCCTTTTCTTACAATCTTCTGTCATTGTGTCGACTAGGGTCTGCAGGTCAGTCGCTGACTGTGCCAGCAGGACTGCATCATCTGCATAAAGCGGAGCAGAGACCACTGAGTCACCCATCTGGACTCCCACATTCATATCGTTCAACCTTTGGAGACATTTATCCAGATATATGATAAACAGCCTGGCTGATAGAACGCAGCCCTGCTTAACGCCGATATTGACGTCAAACCAAGGCGACATTCCATCATCCAGCCGCACACAGGCTCTACAGCCCATGTAACTGGATTGCACAGCCTGCAGCAGTTTACCGTTAATACCATACTCCGGTAAAATGTCCCAAAGTTCCTTTCGTACAACCGTGTCAAATGCTCTCTCCAGATCCACAAAACTGCAAAAAACCCTCTGACCTAGGGCCAGATACTTCTCCACAATGTTGCGCAGAGAGAACACTTGATCCATGCATCCCCTTCCACTCCTGAAACCTCCTTGTGTCTCACACAGTAAACCATCGGACACCATCCTCATTCTCCTTTCAATAATTTTACCATACACTTTTGCTGCCAAACTGTTCAAGCTTATGGCTCTGTAATTTGCGCAGTCATAACGTGAACCCTTGTTTTTAAACAAAGGCACGATGACTGCGCTATTCCAGTCCCCGGGAACCATTCCCGAGCTCCAACATAAATTGAGGAGCAACAGGAACGCCTCCCGGACACAGGAGCCACCAAGCTTGATCATCTCGGCAGACACCATATCAATGCCCGCTGCCTTACCATTTCTCAAACTTCTTATCGCCCATTCAACTTCATCCATACTGATGCCATCGGAGGACGCCGTCGCCGAATGTTGATCTACTAGACCACATGCAACACCGGCGCCAACCGTAGCATCCGCATACATATCGCCAAAATATTCACTCCATCGGCTTAACACGTCTTGTGTTTGTGTAAGAATGTCTCCACCTTTAGACCTTATTTTATTCATTCTGAAGGCTGACCAACCACCCCGAGACATCTTCACCTCCCTCCAAAAGAGTTTGGTGTTACCCTCGAAGTTTTTGGTCAGCCTATCTTCTGCACTCATACTTGCTCTATCACGTTTCTCTTTCACTAAGGCCTTGGTGTCATTCTTACATTGCCGATATATTTCTTTCTTCTGTTCAGTCATACTGTCATTCAGATTCAAAGAAGAGACATAGTCCAGCCACGCTTTCTTCTTTTGCTCTATGGAAGCTGGCACTACCGCATCCCACCATGCATCACCATTTGTGTTTCTATGCTTCTTTGAACTTCCACATACTTCTTTCGCTGTGTCTACCAT
Organism: Lymantria monacha; assembly: GCA_905163515.2. Lineage (NCBI taxonomy): Eukaryota > Metazoa > Arthropoda > Insecta > Lepidoptera > Erebidae > Lymantria > Lymantria monacha. The sequence continues at coordinate 1,081,180 of LR991107.1, read as the reverse complement.
ACTCTCTTTCAATACTCTCCAGCATTCTTCAATGTCCGATTGCGGCTGGCTTGCCATCGTCAGCCATTCTCGGACACCCTCTGCATACTTTTCTCTTACACACTCTTCTTGCAACCTTTATTATTTCAAGCCCTCCGAAGTGGACACGCTCTCGCCAGTGCCTCCACTTTCTGAACAGACCACTAAATCTCGCAATAACGAGATAGTGGTCCGTATCGACTGTGGAGCCCCTGTAGGCTCTTGCGTCCAATATTTTGCTTCGGAGGCGACTGTCTACCAAAATTAAATCTATTATACTTTTCTGTTCATTCCTTCTCCATGTATACATATGGATGTCCTTATGTTGGAAAAATGTGTTTGACACAATAAGGTTTCTCTCCATGCATACATCCGCTATGAGCCTACCTGCGTCGTTCACTCTCTTATCACCAAATGGACCAAGTACGTCCTCATAGTCAGGACGCTTGGTCCCCACCCATCCGTTCAAATCTCCGCATACAATCACGCGTTCACTGGTTTCTGCCATATCCAGAACTTCCCTAACATTATCCCAAAACTTCTCTAGGTCCGATGCCACCGAGGATCCTACGGGAGCATATGCTACAACCATGAATACCTTGGTGACACCTAGTTTTATACGGACCCAGAGAAGTCTGGGATCATACATTCCGTAATCCTTCACACCTAAGGCCAAGCGAGAGGACAACAGCACTCCTACCCCCGTGTTGGCTCGATCGCTCTGTGGTACACCAGACCACAGAGCCATCCCGCCACCAGGAAGATCGCAGGCGTCGCTGCCCCTTCGCTTGGTCCTGGGGGGGGCACACTTAAAACATTACTTTTTTTTACTGACCGTCGCGCCACCTACAGACTGGTTGTACAAACTTAGCTGCTGCCATTTTGTCCTGTTTGTCAAACGTTTGACAACTGAGAATTGTTATTTTTTGTTCATAGTGTAGGTAGTTATTATCATCGATCTATTTTCGATTATTGATGTACTTTCTGAAAATTATAACAATTTTCATTGTTAAACTTATATTATTATTGTTTCGATATCAGCTGATATGGTTTTTTTTTTATATTTCAGGGTAAATCTCATAGTAAAAGAATATTCTGTATAATTACACATACACATGTAGATATGTATATATATCACTTCAACTTTAGTTCACCGCTTAAACTCTGGGTAGCAGCACTTTCCATACATGCATATTTTATCATCGAGTTGCCACTCTTTTTCAGTTTAATAACTTTACTCTTTGGCTTGGTCTCTGTTACACAGAGCACGTCTAGCTGTTTGTCCGCCATGACGGATATCAGCTCGTGCAACTTACCTTCCACACAACCTCTTACATTCCACGTGCCCACCCGGCACTCTGCTCTCCTCGACTCGCCTGACTGGGCAAGGCGTGATGGGTGGCGGCCCCCATCGCCGCAACTGCCGAAGTTCGTACCGACGGGGGTGGGTCGGTACGCGTCGCCTCCGGGGGACGCCCTAACCCGCATTGCGGTACGCATTTCGAGCTGGATTAGCAGTCTAATTAGACTGGCAGGGGACGCGAACGAGCACGCTCCGGACTATGCCCCCCTAACCAATTTATGGATCGCACAAATAACTGTTCTGCGAGGGAATCGAACCCATGATATTCCCTATAGGTAATTATTTTACACATAAAATTATACAATATATGGATGGCGTAGGTATTTTTTTTAAATGTTTTTGGCAAACACATTTAGATCTTAAAATATTTAAAAAATATATTGAAAAAATAAGTGTTAAAATTAAAAAAGATTTAACCTAGACGAGAACCGTAGCCGCCTGGAATACACTGCTCGATTTCCCAACTGAGTTATACTTATTTTCAAAACCAATGTCAAAATTTGCCTTCATATTCTAATTGTTTTCAGCCAAAGTAAAATTATATTCTGTTAGCTGAAAATACTGCTATACAATATTTTATGAAAATCGTTTACAAAGATTTTAAATAGATATTAGATACAATTATAGTTTTTACTATTTATTTTGAAGTAGGTAACTAAATAGATATAGACATAGGTAAAAGAGCAGACGGTGTTCCAAAAATACAATATGTAATTACTCCTTCTTTTCCCGTCTGCCGCAAAAGGCAAGGTTAAGGGACATAAGGCAGTTATCATCACTGCTGCAGGTACCTAGTAAACTTGAAACGAAATTATATGCCAACCCGTCTTGAAAGCGTACCAAGTATAAGTAGTCGGCACGTGCCTACATTAGGTACAATGGAAGAATAAAAGGGAAGTTTTAAATGTGTATTTTACTCCTCAAATTGGAGTATTCTTCCCTCAATATTTTGAGAAAGTGGACCACCTAACCTGTACTATAGGTACCTACACAAGTACGTTTCGGCTTGTTAAATCATTATACTGGAAACCATGTACCTATTATACGACGCAAGCATATATACGCACAACCTAGCTAAGGATACTACGTATCCTATAACTATTATACACAACCTACATACATAACTATTATACACAACTTACAACAATACACAAAGTATTGTTGTAGGATAAGAAATTATATATTTTAAGAAATTAATTTAAAACATTGAAGTATTGTTTTTACTTTATATATTTTTTATATTTGATAGGAATTCTAATCAATTACATCCGTAAAAAGGAATGCTCTCAATATTCCTATCTTCACTTGTGACCATATCTATACAGCACACTAACGCAATTTTGATGAAACCAGGTCTTAGACCTTTGTTTACTATAGAAAGCAATGGTGTCAAAGCTCATCTTATGTTGGTAGTTCGGTAAAATAGAATAAAAAACCACAACTGTCAGTCAAAATCATGGAAGTAATAAGTACTCTGTACAACAGGAATGAGCTCTATCTGTGCATCTTGCAGCAAAAATAAAGAAAATAAAACCTTATGCTAAGGTAGTAAGAGTCTTGTTGCGCGCAAAATAAAAATGAAGCCGAGTGAGAGGGCAACCAGTGTACCCTGTGTCCCGTTCTAACAGTGGACTTAGAATTGCCAGAGTTAAGTTGATTTCAATCCTTTCCTTGTTGGTAGAAAAATAAGCGATTGATGTAATGTAATGAAGTAAAAACATTTACTTCTAAAATGTTTTTAAATATAAATAATAATTTATTACCGACATATTAAAGGAATATTATTTGTTGCTATACTCGTTCCAACCATTTATTTTACTTTTGACACATGCTTTAGGACGTGACTGTTTCATTATACGCAATTATTAACTTTGAAACGAGTGAACAGAGAAATATATAAACTGCCCAATAATATTTATATATCTTAATTATTACCCACTAAATACATTAATATGCCGTAAATAGCTCTATTCATAAAATTTAAGTGATAATTCATTTCCGTTATAAAAAAAGTTACGTTCTATCGCATCTAGTGACAGGATCAAAAGTATTCGGTGCAAACTAATGAATCGCAAATAATCGATTACACTTATTTGCAGTTAAGTCAGCTGACAACTGAGTTTTGAATTGTTGTAATAGACAACACGTTAAAATTGTATCAGGGAGATATAAAAATCTTCTCATCATACCTATAACATGAAATAAAACAACCAAAATATTTTAATATTATTTTATTATAACGAATCGTCGGATTCTTCATACGAACTCGAATCGTCGCTTGAATCATCTGCAGTGTTTATTATTAACTCTTGTGTAGGTATGTTGTCAAATTCAATTTCCCGATCCCAATCAGAGAATATTATATTTTTTATCTTGTTGACGATACTCGCCCAGTTTTCAGGCGTCACACTAGCACATGCGTTTTTTTAAAGTTCAAGCATTTTATTTGCTGTGAAAGGAGGAGTTGTATTGTTTCTTGCGGCGTGTCCTTTGACTTGTGCCCAGATCATTTCAATTGGATTATATTGACAGTGGTACGGAGGAATTCTGATTACAACATGTCCATATTCTGCTGCCATTTCGTCGATGACATATCGTTTTGGCTGCTTTTTACTTTTTAATATTTTAAGTAATTCTACTTTTAGTAGGGATTCGTCCACATCTTCCCCATTATCACGAAGCCAGTTTATAATCTCGTGTTTTTTGTTGGCCTGTGTTGGCATTTTATTAATTTGGCGAGAGTGATAGGGTGCATTATCAATAAATATTGTTGATGGCTCTTCAAGTGATGTAAGCATTTCTCTGAACCACTTTTCATACACGTCCGCATTCATCTCCTCATGATAGTCTCCTGTTTTTTTTATTTGAACGCTAACAGAGCGTCTGGTACAAATCCCTTTGTAGTTCCCGCATGGCAAATGATGAGGCGTTCACCTTTCCCCATTGGTACTGCAGAAGTAGAAGCAGCAGTATCGTCAGTCCAACCTTTTGGTATGGAATGATTGGCATTGAGCCAAGTTTCATCTGTGAAAACGACATTCGACCAGTCTTCTGTTTTCTTCGCTTGTCTTAAAAATTCACAGCGAGACAAGGCTATATCACGACGTTCCATTAAAATTTTTCTTTTGTCGGATTTCTTAGACAAGAACCCGATTTGGTGCAGCACCTTTGACAAAGAAAATTTTTGACCACGAAACAAGCCACAATTTCGCAGAGACGCTACTAATTTTTTCAAAGTAGGAATCTCTTTGCATGTGTAATAATTGTATATATGACGACGAATAGCATCAGTATCAAAACTGTCAATTGCTGTCACTTTACGGGGCTGACGTTTTTTCTTAGGCGTAGATAGCTTGTTCTGTTCAATACCACTACTACCATAGGCTTCTTTAGTGATTTTCGCCACCGTTGGAGCACTAATACCTAATGCTGCTGCAACACGGTCTCTAACTTGGGTTACTGGTATAAGGAATCCGCCATTGCGGCTTTCCTTTTCAAAAAATTCACGAAGCCGCAGCACTAACTCTCTGGATTGTCCTTTAAGCACCATACCTTTCGGCATTTTGCAAGTAAAATCTTACTGGGAGGAACGATACGCTCAACTCAATCAAAGTAAGAACAATGAAATCAATACGGTGGAATATAAATACTCAACATAGCGTATGAAAAATATGAAAGAGCACTCAGCGAACAGAAATGTGACTAGCACGGGAGTCTTGTTGCGAGTGACAGACAACACAACAAAATGGCGTCGCCGGCGCGCCGTTCAGTGTTGCCAATTCGGCTTAAAAAAAAAGGGGTAGGCTGGATGAGAAAATTAGTGATTTACTACCGCAGACGAGGGCGCCATTGTCTCTAAGTAAAGTTTGGAGCAGCGGACCCCGCTTAATGGAAAAATGCTTCATAAAGTAGTTATTTTTTATTTTACAAAGTACAAAGTAAAATATTTTGGGAGGACTGAATTAGTGGGTATGCAAAAATTAATGTGCCCAAATAACAAATATATTTACAGAAGTGAAGTTTTTAAATAATATGAAATATGTATTTAAGCAAAAATAAAATATCCGTGTTAAATCGATTAAAAGTTCTTCCTGACTAAAATCGATTATTACAAAACATAGTATCCGTAATACATTGGTACAACACTAATTGATCAGAATTCGACCTGCCAAAAGTAAAATAAATGGTTGGAACGAGTATAAGTGTAAAACCTTATTAACGCAAACATTTTGCGATTGGGGTATAGGTTTTCTTTTATATGTATGAAATACGGACACCTGACCTGACAACCCCACATGAAATCGTAACTAATAATAATAACATAATTTGTTAGTGAAGAATTACGGTGACCATGCATGACTATTCAATCCTAGTTCAAGAACAAATAACTTAAATACCTATGTATTTTTTATTTTTCTATGAAAATAACTTTGTTTAGATTTCAAATTTCCTAAAGATCTTAATGTCCCTAACATTAAGTTCTTTAGAAAATTTAGGAACAAAAAGAAAGCTATTGTGGAAGAATGTAATAAAGATCAGTCGACATGATCGACATCAATAGATGATTTGTTAGATCTCGTAGATAACGCTTGTGTTTCAGATTTTAAACTGAACATTATTTTTTTATATTGCTGGATATATCGTGAATGGGATGATTCACAAAATTTCTTGTTCAAATTGTGTGGTGTTATTGGATCACAACACCACAGAACACTGTTTATTACATTATTAAATCAATCGTTAAAAAACGTAAACAAAAATAAAATTATCATGTAGGTATGTCGTCCGAGAATTTTATAGCAAACTACATACATCGTTAGAATCAGCACATGCTCCTCAATCTATATTTGAAGATCCACATGATATTCTATTGATGAAGGCGTTAGCGAATTCATATATATCTCAATTTACGTTTAACTAAACAATGCAAAATTAGAATCAATGAAACATATAAGGAATAAGCTGGGTTTGCGGCAGAAACTTCACAAGACTGTCTTATTTAGCAATGTCTGATTTAGAATTAAACTTAAATGTAAACTTAACTGTTTTTTCTTAATTAAATATACCACACACCACCTTATCGTAATTATATCTCAGTCCAGCTGCATGTCGTGTCCCACAAGGACCAGTAGATAAGTACCTACCTATATGACGCGAGTGTGAAAAGCAAGCAAAAACAGGAAATGTATAGTGCCACAAAGGGCAAGTTTATAATTAGCATCTTCGATTAAAATCCATCTGAAGCAATGATCTGCTGACGTCAGATCACAAATATTTTTTATAATTATTGTCCTTAAATCATATTTCAATATGGTCACCATCGCCAGAGAGGGATAAAAGGTACAGTTCTGAGCTCTCGATCGGCTTCAATTTTGCGACAACAGCTCATTCCTGTTGTACAGAGTACTTATTACTTCCATGGTCAAAATCCATTTACACATAAACAAAAAGGACAATACATTCTCACAATTACACACATACTCATGAAATACCAAACAATTTTATTGCCAGTCTACATGCCAAATGATATAAGGCCACTTATACATTTCATCAAAATATAATATGTGAAATAAAACTAATTTCAGGCCCCGAAATTCGGGGTTTTTATGCGAATGAATAATATTCAGTTTAACTTATTCAATTATTGCAGCCTTGAATATTATTACAGCATTTTTACTGACGCAAATCGAAAATTGAATTATTCATTCATTGAGCAACTCTTTTGTGTTAACAGCTCTTCCCACAGATTACAAAAGAATTTGACATTGAGAGTAGCTGTAACTGACATTTGTCTATGATAATTCGGCAAAATAGCCACTGCGAAAAAAAAAAAAAAGAATAGAATAAACATAATAGCTCGTATATGTAGCTGATTGCCAATATACAAAGAGAAGAAGAAGAAGTAGAATAAACATTACGGAATGATTGTTTATTAAATTTTATTAATTAAATAATGGATCATCACAGCTGACGTTTCTTCCAAATTACTGATCAAATTCTTAAGCACTCTCCACCTCATGTTTATGATACTAATGTGAACCGGACATTAGCGGAATTGTATCAAGTGCAACTGAACAAGCCAATACAAGAAAATATAATAACACAAGAAAATCAAGCCAAGACAGTTGCACCTGTTGAAGCACTGAGCATATTCTCTAACCAACAAACATTGGCAGAATGGTGGCTTATTGAAGCTGCTTTAGCCATTAAAGCAAGAAGAAGAAGAAGAATAATGGATGACATTTGCCGATTGTGTTGTTCTGTGAACTTCGTTAATAATCACATATTTGATGAGGAGAATGCTCTTTATTTAAAAATGTCGTTATATTTACCTATAAAGGTAAAATTTTGAAGAGAGTTCGTCAGTTTTTTCATGTGATATTTTAACCTATGTGATAAATATTATCTTGTTGTGTACAGGTATTAAAGAACGACAGGTTGCCTCAGAAAATCTGTGATAAATGTAGTTGCAAAGTGAACGATTTCTATCAATTTTGCAATGAGGCTATTGAAGTACAGAGTAGGTATGTTAATTCTTTTAATATTCTTTGCCTTAACTCTATACTGTAACCTATATTAATTTGTTATAGTTACAGACTTTTAGAAGCATGATTTATTATTTTATAACTTTAAAACAATAAACCAAACAAAATATGTGTATCATTACAATTATCAAACCCAATATATGGGTGAATATACGCTATTTGAATTCCAGTGGTCCATAGGCAAATTTTATGTTAAACTCAATATATTATTATTTCTATATGCTTAAAAAATAAAGAATATAGTATATTATTTGGCCCACATAATCTATTCACGATAATTGTTTAATTTAAGGCATTAATAGTTTAAAATAGTTATAAATGTATTCTCCTCTGGCCTCCCCATTACTAAATTATAATGGTTTTATGACCAGATACTTTAAATATGTATTCCATTCTGTTTTTTTTCTACACATGATCATATGCTGTTATAAACATCGAAACATATTTTATCAAGAAACACTATAAAAATATTTATTAATATAAAAAATAATAACTTATTTTCATGTCATGTTATAATAATGTCACTTCATCTGGCGAAACTCAAAGAAATAAAATTTGACTTAAAACCGCAAAGGTATGTTTTTGTCCTTGAACAACGCGCGTACAACAGTGTGAAGTCAGAAGCAAGCTAACGACGTTGAGCAAAACTCCATTAATATTGCGTCAGTTTGCGATTAACTGTAGGAAAGCATGTTTGTGCCAGTCGTTGAAGTATTTCCTTTGGTAAGTATATGTTTTTGTATATTATCGTTACGAAATTGTATATTTGCACAATGCCATGTTTATTTTGTATAGATGTCATGTATTACTTTAAACTGTGGTCAGAAAAGCGATTAATATTGTTTTTGTAGGTTATGTGCGATTTTGTCACTTCTCTGGCATATTTCATACTAGAAGAAATACATGAGCGCCAGGGGAGTGACATTTTTTTTTTTTTGTTGATATATAATGTTATAAGGCTTCATTTAATTTGTTTTAGATACTCGGGTATCATCAGACATCATGGTGAATGTTAAAAAGAAACAAACAAGGGAAGAGAGGTTAGAAAAAAACGTCAAGCTGAAAAATTACGCTACCAACGAATTAATAACGATCCTGTTAAAAATGCTGAATTAAAATAAAAAGAAAAGCAGCGATATAAAAAGAAAAAGAAATGAGACAGATTAAGAGCATAAATGATATGACTAAGAGGGAACAAAGGGCTGTTAGAAAAATATGGAGAGAGAAGACTAAAAAGCATAGAGATCGCGTAAAGCTACAATCTACCAGAAACTATGCAGTAACACCACCTGGGTCTGATAATGAACCTCCACTTGCACAAAACAATATTGCTCTGGCTGCTAAAAGGCGATCAGAAATTCAGCGCAAACGACGAAATCAACTTATAAAAAAACAAAAATATGAAATTAAACAGTTACGTCAAAGGATACGTGATTGTCAAAAGAAACTACGGTGCATTAGCAAACAAAAAATGACTCCAAACTCAAAAGTGGCCGATCTTTTACAGAATAATAGTAAAGAGAATGTAAAACAGGTGAAGAAAAAATTATTATTTAGTGAGGTGATCCAAAACCAACTCAAAGAAAATATAAATTTGATAAGGAATGATAATGAAAAGAAAAATTTAAAAAAGTAATAAGTGGTAAAATAGTCAAAAAGTATAAAGTGTTGAACCAAATTAATATGAACCCTATAAGACAGTCATGTACTGCGAATAAAAGTTTGTTAGATATGACACGGAAGACAAGAAACGATAAAACGAATCCGAAGTGAGAGAAAATAGTCGCAGAGTATTTTGAAGAAGATTGCAATAGTAGATTATGCCCAGGTATAAAAGATAGCATTACAAAAAATAAAATAAAAAAACAGAAGAGATTGTTACAGGACACCATGAAAAATCTACACACCAAAACTGTAAAGACTGAATTTATTTCTTATATTAAAAAATATCCAAATACTATAATTTATATATGTTTTATTTAATATTAGTCCCCTTTCTTAGCCAATAATCATTAGCCTGTCACTTCTCTGCTTTAATTTGTCACTATTCTGCCAATAGTGTCACTCCCCTGGTAACACATTTTCCTCTGGTGCTTATAAAATTAAAAAATAATGTAAAATCTTCTGGCCCTCATCATTACAAATTTAAAAATTGTGTCAAATAGAGAAATTATCAATATTGAATGGAACAGATTACATTTCTTTCAGGGACACAAAAAAATCAAATACCGTATATTCACCCATATTGCACTCAAAACTTTTTTGATAAAAATCGATATTATTCTTTGTTACACTACAATAAGATAATTTTATCTTATTATGAATATTTCTTGTGTGTAAAGTAATTTATATTACATTCATTTCATTCAGTTTGTTTAATATATTGACTGTAAATTTCAGATTGCGTAGCATTCTACATAGTTCAGATGTTAGTATTGATGAAACCATTGACTTGTCACTTGTTAAAAGTAGTGCATCACCTCCACCCATAACCACTGACAAACTGTGCGATCAGAGCACACAAACAAATGATCCAGATGTACCTAATGAAAGTGTCAATGTATCTCAATCTGTTCAAGTTAAAGAAGAACCACTAATTAATGTATCACCCGTTAAGAAAGAAGAAGACAATAATGACATTGATTTGGATTCGGACCACTTTGACCACAAATCCTCTGACAGTGAAGATATATCATTAATAAGTCTTAAAAGTAGAAAACAAAAGAAAGCTTCTATTAACGGTGAGGTATATTCAAAGAGAGGTAGGAAAAGGAAGACTGATTTTCAAGCATGGGAGGCATTTATGGATTCATCGCCAGAAGGTTCTTTGACAGTGGTTGAAAAAGACAGTATTCCCGAGCTGCAGGTGGAAGCAGTAAAGGTGGATGATCAAGCTACAAACTCGAACAGCATTAATTCTGATGTGGATGTATATCATTGCTGCATCTGTATGGCACAGTGCTACAGTAGAAATGAATTATTACAGCATTACAGGTAGGTAACATAGATCGTTATTACCAATCCCTGACTGAATTATAGTATGATAACTTTATCACCACTATCAGTGATGAAGGACTGATTACCGGTGTCCTGGCAATAGTGAGGTATGTGCATAGCAGGTTACAAGGTTGCATGCTATCCTTTCTATCGCCCAGACAGATTGGATGGGATATAACCATACCTCTATCACTAAAAAAGCATAGCTTTTTAATTTGGAATAAGAAAATGAAGTTGGGCGTCTACACTATTACAAATGTGTATTTCACATAGCCATTGTCAGAAACAGAAAAGGCTACGGTAACTTTCATCTATAAATGTAATATAGATATGTTTTTATGTTTATTACAGGAAGCATGTTAGTGAGCTGGCAGCTACAAAGCCCCCGCCCGCGCCTCCCTTGCCTGAAGCAGATCCCCCACGCTGTACAAGATGTCGACAAGTGAGTCTTACCTCATCAATGAAATATTTTTCTTAAATTGCGACATTTATGTTGTATTAACTGGTATATATCAATTATTAAAACACGTAATACAAGTTATGTTAACTGAGATTCAAATTATCACTATAAAAATGAAATATTACCGAGGTACCAATTCAAGAGTGGTGTAACAGTCAAGCCGCGTATCGACTTCGCGCTCCAAAAGGACGAACATTGGCGCGCGTTCCGGCCGCGCAAAATGGATACCACTTTGGAACGCGCGCCAATGTGTTCGTTGGAACGCTCGAACGTGGAGCGGGTCGTTGCATCTGTTGTCGGTTTTTTGCCGCGCGCGCAACCGTGGCGCGCGCGCCAGTTGAGACGGACACGAAAGCATTTTGTGTGTTTGTTGCGTTCTAAACGCTGCGGCTGCTCGCATACGATGCCTGCATGATGAACGATCAAACACTGGAACAGTTGCCTTGCGCGCCAGGTGCGCTTAGTTTGTGTAGTTCATATATTTGGAACGCGTACCGTGAAACGCACTCTCGGCGTGGTCATTCATGGCACGCGCGCCAGGAGCGCGAAGTCGATACCCGGCTTAACTCTGTCGCTCTGGACAGTTACGCGCAGTGACTATATCCCAGCCCGAAAAAAAGTAGGTCCAGATTTTCAGTGCTTTGCTGCAGAGTAAGGGTGAGTTTTTTTTTTTTTTTCTTTTCTTTTTGGCAATCTGCTGATTTCTCCCGCAATTTCTGCCAGCGTCATGTATGGCTACACATGGGTAAACACGTAAATTTATTAAGATTGTGACAACATTAAAAGAGCCTGAAGGAACACATAAATATATACATACATTCATACACAGACAGATACATACACACAAATATATATATATACATTAACATACTGATAGAGCTTGCTTAGCTTATTTTAGTTTTATTTTATTAGTATTTATAAATTTAATAAAAGCGTTGATGATATGGCGGTTGGGGAATAATGACAAGAGATGCCGTACGTTAACTGGTCTCTGAATTTTTAATTTAGTTATAATATTATCTAGGGAGTAGGCACTGTTCCTGTGACAGTTAAAGAAAATGTGGTCAATAGTACCCTCATCCAGGCCGCATTCACACAGTGAGCTATCACGTGTTCTGATCTTATGCAAAAAAACTGGTGTGCAGCAATGGCCGAGACGTATTCTGCACATTATTGATGTAATTAATTTTGAAACTTTTTTATATTTAAAAAACCATGGTTTAATAGGAATAGTTCCTTGGATAGAGGCATAAAAACCTCCCTTAGTTTTACTAGTTTCTGTCCATAAAGTCTGCCATGATGCGAGTAGGTCTGTTTTTGAGGCGTGGAACAAATCATAAAGTTGTATAGAAAAGTGCTTACGATCAGCAACACTATTATTTATCGCGTCCTTGGCCATTTCATCAGCAAATTCATTTCCTCTGATGCCAGAGTGCCCAGGAATCCAAGACAATACGATCTCAATTTTTCTCTGAGCGCAATTGTACAAACAAGACCTTATTTCAGATATGATAGGACTTCTGAGCTTATCTTTGAAAGGATTTTTGACAATTGCCTCTAGCGCACTTTTGGAGTCTGAAAAAATAATAGCTTTCCTGATAGCGTTATGGGAAATTATATATAAACATTCTTCCAAAATACCTATACACTCCCCAGTGAAGACGGATGTCTCTGGAGGGCATTGAAACTGAAGGATAATTTGGGAATTTGAATAATAGACGGCAATACCAGTATTACCGTTTAAAGTGAGCTTAGAAGCATCTGAGAAAAACATATGATATCCTCTCCACTCATTCTCAACTATATGTGAAAACTGAGCATTAACATTATTGCATTCCCTATCTACCTGAATAGAAGAGTTGTAATCTGGGGTAAATTTTAATATTTCGTACGGTGAGTCATAAAGGGGATATTTGGTACATTGATGAATAGATATTCTCCCTTCTATCACATGAATTTTTCTATATGAATTTAAAATCAAAGGAGGATCCTTATGTATCCAATATTCTTGTCTACATAGACCATCTAATTGACAGAGTTTGGGTAGTAAAATATGATTTTTAAGGAAATAGATCTTGTAAATAAATCTATCAGCAAGATACTGTCTACGGAGAGGAAGAGGGGGGTCAACAGCCTCTACTTGCAGAGCATTGGATGGAGTGGACCTCATACATCCTAGTATTACTCGAAGAGCCTTACATTGAAATCTATCTAATTTTAACAAAGAATTCTTATTGCATGGTTCCAAAAGAAATGAACCATAGTCAAGTAAACTTCTGATTGTTGCATTATATATAAGTTTTAGGGAGTATGGATGAGCTCCCCACCAAACACCCGCAAGTGCTCGCAACATGTTTAGGATTTTTTCACATTTTACTATGATGTAGTTAAAGTGGGGCACACCTGATAATTTGGAGTCTAAAATGACTCCTAGAAATTTCACTCTATCTTCAATCTTAATAGGCAAACTGCCAATTTCTAGATATATGTTAGGTACAATTCTTTTGCGAGTAAAAATCACTACAGAGCTTTTAGCGACTGACAAATGCAGACCATGAAAGGAAAGCCATTGGCTTAGAGAATTGAGGGATATTTGCATCGACTCAGTAGCCTCTACAATGGATGGGTTGGAAACATATATAACCAAGTCATCTGCATATTGTAAAACTTGGCAGTCACTGTTTAATGATTTGTGTAAATCAGAAGTGTATATACTATACAACAGCGGACTCAGCACTGAGCCTTGAGGAAGTCCTCGCCAAACCTTTCTGCACTCTTTATTTTGATTGAACGGAGTGAGAATGTTTACAGTGCGTCCTGCTAAAAGGTTATATATGCAATGCCTAATCTTAACCGGAATACTCAGCTGGCGTAATTTACTTCTGAGTACGGAAAGGAGGACGTTGTCGTATGCAGCGGAAATGTCGAGGAAACAGGCAACAACAGAGTAGTTTTTGCTAAAGGCGATACGCGTATCTGTTATAAAAGTGGCAATGCTATCCATAGTGCTATACCCTTTCCGGAATCCAAACTGCGATTCAGCTATTATACTCTTACTCTCTACGAACCATTCTAGTCTATTTTTTATTAAATGTTCAAGAATTTTTCCTATAACTGGCGATAAGGCAATAGGTCGATAATGGTCAGGATTATCCGGTGATTTGCCAGCTTTTAATACGGGAATAATTAATTGGGATTTCCAATCGTCAGGAATATATCCCAGATTAAAACAAGAATTGATTAAATTTAATAAAAACTGGCGACTGTATTGACCAGTAAATTTGTAAAAGGAGTAGGGAAAGCCATCCAGCCCAGGAGTTGAGTCCTGAACATATTTAAGTACAATATCCAGTTCATTAGAGGAAAATAATTGATCTAAAGGTTCATCATCAGAAATAGAATTATTTGGCAAAAAAGGATATTCTTCAAGAAGTGGTACAAAAGGAGGGGCGAGTTTGTTAATTAGTTGAAGGGCTATGTTTTGAGGTAAGTTGAACGAGTTTTGGGATAAGTAACCACGTCTGTATCGTTTTAGGTTTTGCCACACTAGTGATGATGGAGATGAAGGAGAAAGCGAAGAACAAAACTTCTTCCAACCCTCATATTTCTTTTTCTTAAGGAACCGCTTAGATCTAGCAAGAATCTGGCCGAATTCTCGCAAATTACTCATGGTCATATTTGCTATATATTTTAATTCACTTTTTTTTCGTAATCTAATGGCATTTGTACATTCATTGTCCCACCAAGGAGGAGATGGTAGTTTCCCTGAAGCCGCATTCTTTAAAGGAATACTTGCATCCGCAGCTACTGAAATTGCTTCAGAGAACTGCGATACACAAGCATCCAAATTACTGTGGGAAATTGGTGGTATTGATTGGACTTTATTTTCCAATTCCTGTTTGTAAACATCCCATCTGGCATCAGAGGTCCGGTACTTTAAAAGAGGCTTTTTGTGATTATTAGGAGTAGGGAGTAATCTATTCACCAAGGTAGAACAAATAGGATAATGATCACTGCCATAAGTCAAATCAAGACGTCTCCAATCCATCAATGAGGCTAAACTTGATGTACATAAAGTTAGGTCTAGACAACTCTTGCGTTGACTGGGTCTAGGAAGTCTAGTAGGCGACCCATCATTCATAACGCATAGACCCACTTCATCAATTAACTGAACAAGCTCTTCACCAGCTGTGTTGGAATGGTCAGACCCCCATAAAAAATGGTGGCAGTTAAAATCGCCTAGTAATATAATTGGGTTGAAAAGATTACATAAATTTCTAAGAAATTGTATACATGTATAGTCAGGGGAGGGAATATAAATAGAGATAAAATTAATGCCAAGGATATTAACACCAATGGCACTTATCCGATCTCCATGAGTGGGTAAGGTAAGCAGGGTGCAAGGATAGTTATTCTTCACCAGTATAGCAGCTCCGCCATAGCCATCATTGCGATCATCGCGGTATGTACTATACTGTGGAATTCTAAAATTGAGATGTGGTAAAAGCCACGTCTCAGATATGGCAAATATTAATGGTTTATACATATTGATTAAATAAATGATGTCATGCTTTTTGGGTAGAATACTCCTGGCATTCCACTGTAGAAACTGGAATGTTATTAAAGTGAGTCATAATCAGTTCAACTATGTTATGGGCAACGTGGTCGGGTATATTGATTTGATTGAGAAGAGAGGTTAATAATAAAATTATTGACTCTATTTTATTAGAAGATTTATCAGGGGTGGAAACGTCTCCATTCAGAGCACAACCATTAGTAGAAGGGGAGAAAGAATAATTCTTAGTCATCTCTCTATAAGCTTTTTGGTTGTAGCCAGGTGTAAGTGGGACATGAGTTTTGGGTTTAGAGAATACTGTCTTCCGGTAGGAGACAGTAGGGGAAAGTCGTGGGTAAGATTTTTGTGGTAGTGCATTGGATATGCTGTGATGGAAGGTGGGAGGATATGATGCAGCTACTTCAGCAAATGATTTAGCTACTGCCGGTAATGTTCGAGATGCTTCTGTATAAGATATATTATTTTCAGCCATAACAATTTTTATATTTTTTTGCCTTTGAAATTCAGGACATTGTTTGTCATTGGCACAATGAGAACCTGAACAATAAAAGCAAGTTAAATCCTCTGCAGAGCAATCATTTCCTATATGTTCTCCACCACAGCGGTAGCAACGGGGCTTCGAACGGCATTGATTTTTTGTGTGACCATATTTGCAGCATCTAAAACATTGTACCGTTGGATAGTAGTAGAGATCTACAGGCAGGGAATTAAAGCAGCAATAAACACGTTTTGGTAGGACTTGACCATCAAAAGTAAGGACTACAGAGGAAGTAGGCTTCCATTCTGGTATCCCATCATTAGTACTCTTATGGTTTATTCTCCTAATTTTCGAGATAGGGCCACAACCAATCGGGGTTTTTATATTTTGCAATACCTCCTCATCTGACCAGTCACTTGGTACTCCTCTAACTATACCCATCCTAGAAATATTAAAAGACGGAATTGTAGTTGTATAACCCTTACTGTCTAGTTCAGTATTAGCCAAGAAGGAGTTGGCATCCTCAGGAGACTTAAATTCAACCGAAATTCTGTTTCGACCAACTTTCTTAATACCATCTTGAAGAATATTTTTTATATTAAGTTTAAGCAGTAATTGACCGAATTTTATAGAATTGAGGGTAGTTCCCGAAGTTGGATCTTGCTCAATTCGCGATACATGGATTAAAAATGGAGCCACATCCTTTACCGAATAACGAACTCGACTGTAACGTTCGGGGGCGAGATGCCGTTGTTGTTTAGGGACAGGTGAACTCACATCATTGACAACATCTATACCGCGCTTACGACTAACAGCCGCCTCAAGTGTCTCAAAATTCGATAAAGGTGCTGTTAACACTGGCAAAAATGTAGCATCACTACAAGCTTGTTGATTGTTATTATTCCCCAATAAATTGGGATCTGGAGGGCGGCCAGGGGGTCGATCGTCAACCTCCATGGTCGTCCCACATTACCCACGTATATTAAATATAAATAAAACTTACATCTCAACCTTTAAACACACAATATAACAATTACAACAATAAACACAAACACAAACAGTTATAGGCTACCAATAATATCACTCAATTCTTATTTAACATCCAATAAATTGTCGACAAAACGAAAACACATGTGTTCGCCATAAACACTTACCGGACAGTCTCTAAGGGTGAGTTATTGCATTGATAGTGCATCTGATTCTCAGCAGGTTAGTTGGACAATAACTTGGTTTTAGTTCTTTAGAGAGAGTATGTTATCTTGTGAAAATATTTATATCATTATTGTATGCGATTAACTTCCACTAGAGATAAAGGATGAATAGAGTGATATATGGAAGGTTGGTCTAATTTCAGGTAGTGAAGGCAGCTGACTGGCCCCGACATTGGCAGAGGCATTGGAAGCGAGACCGCCGCCCGCTGCGCTGCTCACTCTGCGACAAGGCCTTCCGCGTCGCACACCAGATCATCAAACACGGTCCGCCATTATCATTTGTTGATTGATCATATGTAATATGCAAGTGACTACCCGCAATCTTTTTCAACTCATATATCCAAATGTTGGTTGCGTGCCTATCGGCAGTAAAAGTAGTATTAGTCCACCATGTCTCATTAGTCAGATGATATAGTATAAGGTTTTATTTCGAGTCTACCTTCTCTTGAACTAAGTGTGGCACAGGACCTCGGGATTGTAGCAGTTCTCACTATGTGGGTCACTCAAGTCACAGAATCGGTATCTGTCTTCAGCTCGATTAGCTATGATAATAAGGCAGATTATTGAACCTCACATCACCCTCCTTGGTTCGCCCCGGATGGTTTGGACGTGGTGTGACCAGATAATAACCGATACAAAAAAAAAAACAGGAACGCACTTTAAAACAGCTCAAACGACGATACAGCCGTTGATAAATCTCACTACTTATTATTTGGTATACCTTTCATCATCTCAGCTTATATATTACGTCTTCTGGGATCGAGACTTTTCCACAATAGAAGGAAAATTGATGTACTATGTCATGTTGGTCATCCCCTGTATATTGCATCCAAGGGCTCTCTGCGACTTTTAGAGACTATAACTCTAGCGTAGGACGACCTCAACTAGGTGGACTAACTATATTAGTCCTAGTGGGGGTCGTCCTATGCTGCGTCGTCTGATTTGTAGTCGCCACTCGAGAACATTTCTTTCCGAACAGTTATCGGTTCGACGAGCGATGGTCTGCCTATTACCACTTCATCGTGCTAATTTCTGCTAATTAGTAAACAATAAAAATAAAATCAATATTAGTTCCAAAATTATTCAAAAGTATCCAGACATTACTTAGAACTACTTGCCGTCCTCTGATCTCTTAGCATACACCTTTGGCTACTGACTCCGAGGTCCAAGGATTGAATAGAAATGTATCGCGAATGGCAGCACGTACTTTAGTACTGCTTCTGGTAAATGTGCATATGTTTGTTATTGCTCAGCGACTTACGTTTTTAGTGATTAAAAATGCCAAGTTTAAATATTGTGTTATAGGTTTAACTCACACTTACGGCGAGGGTGCAGCAACAGAACTGGTCGATAAACGTTTCATAATATGTGATTTGTGTCCGGAAGCATTTCGCTTTATGAGGTTTGTAATATTTAATTTTTTATAACTGGATGAAAAGATTAGGAAAAATAATAACGGTCCACCTAGATGTCCCTGAGGGCAACAGCTAAGAATTATAAATATAATTAGTTTATATGCCCGAAAATGATTTCAATTGAGAATAAAGATTGAATATGTTTTATTTTAACGTAATAAAAATCACCTTAAATCACACAAGGCAATTGTTTACAATTTATAACATGGTCTATTCTATCTAATGCTTTGCTGTGATCAGTATAATCTTAAGGTATCTTAATATTAATATCTGTTTGATTTAGATTTTTTTAGAACATTAATTTCTGTTTAAATAAAATAGTATTCAATATGTGAGAGACTATAGTTTTTGTTTCTATAGCTGATGTCAATAATTATCGGTTGTCATTTATTATTAAATGGTTTTAGTAGTTCGTTTGCCGCTAAAGTAATAAAGTTAATGATCTCTGATGTTTGTGCGAATATTGCATATTTGAAATAAAACTATTTTTACGGATACTATCGCGTTTGTATTTGATTTTGAATTTCACGACGTTTCGAACTTTACAGCGTACATGAACGCGATAGAATCCGTAAAAATAGTTTTATTTCAAATGTGTAATAGTCGCGTAAACATCAGAAATCATTATATGAGTAGGTACCTGATGGCGCACCGCACTCAGGCGCACCCGGAGTCTGCGGGTCGTGCGCTGACACTGCGCTGCGGTCAGTGTTCGCGGAGCTTCGCGCACATCAACTCGCTGCGGCGGCACCTCCACGCGCACTCCGGCAAACGCAAACGTAATTTCCTGTGCAACGTGTGCGGGAAGGTGCTCTCGTCGCGCCAACATCTCAAGTTGCACATCGGCATACACACCGGTTACAAGCCACACGCATGCAAGTCAGTATATTCATTTCTATTAACTACTGCAAAGGTATTACATAAAAACTGTGCAATACCAGGGATACA
The DNA here is from genome assembly GCA_905163515.2 of Lymantria monacha. NCBI lineage: Eukaryota > Metazoa > Arthropoda > Insecta > Lepidoptera > Erebidae > Lymantria > Lymantria monacha. The sequence continues at coordinate 1,061,169 of LR991107.1, read as the reverse complement.
ATTAGGTAGCTACTAATCGAAATCAACCTCAGAAAGTTGGATTTCTAGCTCTCTCGTTCACCAAACGAAGCGCATTGTCATTGCTCAGACGTTGATTTTCTGCTCAGTGTGGTACTAACCCAGACGGACTTGCCCACGGCTGTAGACAATAAACTGTCAACATTGTGGGCCTTTTTTTTTTTTTTTTTTTTTTTAATTGTTGGGCTATGGGTGCGTCTCGCCCCGCCAAATCGGTCCGGGGTGACGGAGAAGGCGGCGGGTGACCCCATAGACCCACCGTAAAATCCTCTCTTCGCCGTGCGAGCGGACCACCGGTACCCGATCTTTGTCTTCGGTGGTCCGCTCAGCGGTTTACCCTCGCGGGTTCCTCTTGTCGACGCCCCGACAGATTTCGCCGTCGGGGCGTCGCCCTCACGCGGTGGCCTCGCGTCGGGTGACCGGACAATTCCCCGGTCCGATCACCCGAGGCCTGGGTTAGGGCGGCATCAGGCGCAGGTATTCGCGCCTGCGCCGCCCCGGCCGCTGGCGGCGGCCCGGGTCGCGGGAGTCCTCCCTGACTCGTTCCGCCGCCTCCTTCCGCGAGATGACAGCCTCGCAGAAGGCGGCGACCGCGTCCCAATTCCTGACGCTGTCGACCATCGCCCTCGCGACAGCCGGCAGCGCCAGGTCGGCACCGATAATAGCGACGAGGTCGCGGCGCTGCCCGTCCCAGCCCGAGCATTCCTCGAGCGTATGTTGCGCCGTGTCCTCGTCACTACTGCAATGATGGCAGCCCGGAGTCCACTCCCTGTACATGACCGTGTGCAGGTATTTCCCGAAGCACCCGTGCCCCGTCAACACCTGCACCAGTCGGAAGGTGAGGACACCGTGCCACCGCTCCATCCATTTCATCAATACGGGCCGGAAGGCTTCGACGGTCACGATACCGTGTCTAGGCCTCTCCAGCCGCGTAACCCAACGGGCGATGACGTCTCGGCGGGCGTCCTCGCGCCAGGTGGCTATCTCGCTCAACGATGGGGAGCCACCCTCCTCGCGCACTGAGGTACGCAGGTAGAGGTCGGAGAGCATCTCCGCCTCTAGGTCCCACTGGGGTGTCCCGGCCAATAGGCACGCCGCCTCTGTGGACACCGTGCGGTACCCGCGAATGGCTCTGACCGCCATGGTTCTCTGTGGCCTCCACAGAACCGCCCTGAGCTGGGCGTTCAGAGCCCTCGCCCACATGGGTGCGCCGTACATGGCCATCGAGCGGATGACCCCCGCATACAGCCGTCGGCCCTCGAAACTGGGTCCGCCCACATTCGGCATGAGCCGAGAAAGGGCGGACGCCGCGCCGACCAGCCGGGGAGCAATCTGTCGGAAATGCTCCCGGAACCACCATCGCCCGTCGAGCACCAGACCCAAGTACTTCATATGGGCCTGGATGTTGATCTGGATGGAGTTGACGACTAACGAGGCGCCGGTTGGCAGCCTTACGCGTGGCCCATGGAATAATAGGGCCTCCGTCTTATTTAAGGCCACCCTGAGCCCCAGCGCTTCGATTCGCCTGACCATCTCCTCGGTGCCGAGAGTGGCCAGGCTCGCCGCCTCTTCGAGTGTCCTGCCCCGGGCTGTGACGAGCGTGTCGTCAGCATAGCACACCAAGCTCAGTCCGGGGGGAGACTCCCTCTCAACGCAAAGTCGTACCCGATGTCCCACAGAGTCGGCCCCAGAACCGACCCCTGTGGAACACCGCACGACATGGGCGTCCGCACAATGTCCCCTGCGGGACCCGCGCAGGGGATACTGCGCCCCTCCAAATAGTCTGCCACCAGCCGCCTGAGGTACAGGGGCACTCCATGGAACCGGAGCGCCTCCCTGATGCAGCTGAATGGCAGACTATTGAATGCGTTGGCGATGTCCAGCGACACCGCCAACAGCACTCCTTTGCCGGCGACAGCCTCCGCGGCCGTCTGCCTCAGGCGTAGCAGGGCCCCGATGGTCGAACGCCCGTTCCTAAACCCATATTGAGCGTCTGACAGATCGGGCCCCACCTCCTCCAAGTGTCGGACGATGCGGGCAGCGAGGACACGCTCCAGCAGCTTACCCACATCGTCGAGAAGCACGATGGGCCTGTAGGCCGACGGCAAATCCGGGGGCCGTCCTGGCTTTGGCAGGAGAACCAACCTCCCCTCCTTCCAGCACTCAGGGAACCGTCCAGACGTCAGACAGGCGTTGAACAGTTGCCTGAGGCGAGGCTCAAAGTGCTCGAGGAGCGACGTCAACACCCGGACTGGTATTCCGTCCGGGCCGGGAGCCGTGGTGGCGGAGCGAATCCGCGCCACTGCCGCCCCCACTTCCGACTCCGTCACGGGTGGAACACTCGTCGTCGGCCTCCCGGTCTTGATCTGGCGAAGCCATGACCGGGGGCGTGTGTCTCGACTGCCGTGGAAATAGCTCCTCGATCACCCTACAGAGGAAGTCGGGCTGGAGGGTCTCGGTGAGGGGGGGGGGGCCCTGCGCGCGAAGCTTGTTCAGCGACGCGCGATACGGGCGACCCCAGGGGTCACGGTCGAGACCGTCCAACATCTGCCAACTCGTATCCTTGGCGGCTCGGATGGCCAGCCGAAAGGCAGTACGCGCACTGCGGTACGCCTCGTACAGCTGGCCCTCCCGCTCAGCGTCGCGGTGACGCCGCCGGCTGCGGGTGTAGGACCTTCGGGCACTGATACACGCCGCGCGAAGGTCCGCCAGTCTTGGGGACCACCAGTAGACCCCCTGCCTCGGAGGTAGACGCCGCACCCTGGGCATGTCCGCATCGCAGATCTGCGTTAACGCACTGCGGATGCGGACAGCCCCAGCGTCCACTCCGTCCGCTGGGGGCGGTGAGGACAGCCACGTGTGAACAATGGCCGCCTCCGCCAGTAGGTCCCTATCAAGACGACCCACAGCCCACCGCGGAAACGCGGGAGCTCCGTCCGCCCTGTGACCCCTACCGGGTTCCCGGGGGGAGACCTCCATCCGGATGTACCGATGGTCCGACAGGGTCTCCGCCTCCTCCAGGACACTCCAGTTCCTCACCCGTGGCGCGACAGCGGGGCTAGCGAATGACAAGTCCACTATCGACCCGCCCCGCTGCCGCACACACGTGTTCACTGAGCCACTGTTAACAACACAGAGGCCCAGTGAAGCCGCCCACTCAACGACCGCCCGCCCGCGGTCGTCCGTCATAGGGGACCCCCACGCCGTGGATTTGGCGTTGAAGTCCCCCAGGACCAGGACGAGGCCCGGTGCCAGTCGCCGTATCGAAGCCTCCAAGGTGGTGAGGGAGGCCCTGAAATCGTCCATTCTCCTGTTAGGGGAGAGGTAAACGCTGTAGAGTGTGACCCCTCCCCATTCCGCAGCGACAAATTCTTCGCCCCTATCCAAAAGGGATAAGGACGGGAAGTGCCGCTGCGTTGAGACGACGATTACCGCAGTTCCGTTTCGGCTGACCACCCAATTGGGGCGATCAGGCACGACGTACGGTTCCGCGACTACGGCTGCACCAATCGACCACTCCGCCATGGATTGCAGAAGGAGAACCTGCGCTCCGGCGGAGTGGTTGGTGTTGGCCTGCAGGAGGTGAATGGATTCTGCAGCCATTAGTGGGCCGTATCCATCACCTCCACCTCGCCAGTGGGCGATTGGGCCGCGCTAGGAGAGGGAGCGGCCGTGGTCGAAAGGCCGCCCCGCCCCTTTGGGGCCGAAGCAGGAGGTCTGCACGCCCCAGAACCCATGCGGTGCTTGGCGGGCTTATTGCCCGCCGCACATGCGGGGCAGTGGGGCGGGGCGGCGCAAGATGCCGCCACGTGCCCGGTCTGATCGCAGCGGAAACACAATCCGCCGCAGTCGAAGCAATTGGTGCACGTCGGTCGAGTGTGTCCGACCGCCATGCACTTATAGCACCTCGCAGGCCGGTGCTCAAGCACGGTTACCCGCGCCGAGCTCCAGCCCACGAGGAGCCTGCCTGAGCCGGCCAGTTGCCTGACCGACTCCACCGGGCACTGCGCCCAGGCAGCACCTACGCCACCCGGACCGGGACGAATCCGAATCGGCACCGACCCGGACGGTGTCTATGGGACACCCGGTTTTCGAGGCAATAGCCTCCCGGATGTCTTCCACCGTCACGGAGTCGTCCAGACTCGAAATGCGCATTTCGGCGCACTTGACGGGCCTGGCGATCCTGATGCCACCCTCCTCGGCGAACAGACCTAGCAGCTTCTCAGCTACGCTGTCAGCCGTCTTGGCGCCCTCGGCCCCTGGAAACTCGAGGATTCGAGCCCCCGTCCGGGCCTTGCGGGTCCTGGCTTCGACGCCTCCAATATCGGAGACGTCTAGCTCCCGCCGGGCCTTCCTCAAGACGGCCTCGTAGCTGAGGCCCTTCTCGGCCGCCTCAGGCAGCACAGTGATCACCACTGCGGCTGTCTTTGGCGGCTTGAGCCCCTTGCGCGACCTCTTCTTCTTGTCGCCAGCTCCTGTCTTGGGAGCGGAGACCTCAGCGGCGCGCTTGGCCTCCGCTCTCCTTCTTTGGCCGCGACTCCTTCTATCGCGCTCGGCCACCTGCCAACCCTCTTCGGGTACGGCAGTCGTGCCAGACGCGGAAGGCCTCGTCGCAGCCTCGCTGGTCGTCGCCAGCGGTTTCGTTGCGGGCGGCTTCAGCGGTCCGGCAGGAGCCGGCGTCGTCTTCCTCCTCAGGGCAGGTCCCTTCGGAGCGGGGCCGGGGCCTTTGGGCTTAGGCCCGGCCGCGGCCGCGGCGTAGCTCCCCACGCGGCCACCCTGACAAGGCAGCGGGGCGGGGGCTGGTGCCGTATGTGGCCGCTTATCTGTTGCAAGAGGCGGCCGGATACGTGGTTCTGGAGGCAGCCTTGCCTCCAGAACGGCGAAGCGCGCATCGACAATTTTGCCCACTGCGTCGATTATCGCGCGCAGGGACTCATCCGGCAATCCCCCCACCGCAGGCAGTGGGGTTGGCATCGGGGTCGGCAGCGGGGTCGGCGCCTCCGGTTGAGCCTCCACCGGGGCCCGCTCCGAGACGCTTGGCGACTTCGTCGCCGCGGTGCGAGTCGTCCTCCTCGCTACCGGGACAGGTGTCGGCTCGGTGGCCGTGACGGCTTCAGCCGGTGGCGTGCTCTCCGCAGCGGGGGGCGTCCTCCTCGCCGCAGTGACGGGTTTCACCGCGGCAGCTGTTTTGCGCGCCTCGGCCGACGGCTTTGGCGCAGGCGGTAGGAACTGCGCCATCTGGGCCCGCAGGGTGGGTTTACCCGACGCCCGCAGGGGCGTCGGGTAAACATGCGGTTTACCCGACGCACCGACTCCAGTTCGGAACCCAACTGGCGGTTCAGGTCCCGCAGGCCTGAGACCTCGCCACTAAGGCGGGCATTTTCAGCCTGCAAGCCACGCCGAGGGGTCGCCGACCTTCTTCCTGCTACTGCGGCCCCTCGCCCCCTGCGAGAAGCCGGCACCTTCGGTGGAGGGATGATGGTCCCGCTCCCCTCGGAGTCCGCGCCCGAGCTGCCTCCCTTGCTCAGGGGGCGCTTTCGCACCTGCGAGGGGAGGGCCTCCTCCCTGGTCTTCTCAGCCGCCGCCACAGGACGCAGTGACGACTTAGCGGGGGCTTTAGCGTCCGACCCGCTATCTCCTCTGGACGGCCCTGCGGATATACCGCCCTCGTCCATCTTAGCGGCAGATCTGCTGCCCTCATCCACGGACGGCTCTGCGACGTCACTGTCGCCCTCGTCCGTAGACGGCTCTGCAGCATTTCTGCCACCGTCCTCCTTTTCAGCGGCGGCAGCCTCTCTCCGCGCACGCCGCTCCTCCATCCTCCTCTTGTAGCTGGAAGCCTGCCCCCGGCTCTTCCTGGGCGACTTCCGCTTCACTTTTTGGGCCTCCACGATTTGTGCCGGGCCCTCGGCGGACGCCTCAAGTCCTAAGGACGAGGCGTCGTTGTCAGTTTTGCGTTGGCTTGACAAGGCCGTGGTGTGAGAATCACAGGGATTCCCGTCGGTTTTTAAAGGTTTTAAATTTGAGGTATCCATATGATTCCCACGAGTATGGAAGACTCATCGTCGACCCGAGCAGAGATTCCTGTACTCGGGCAAGCCTACATTTACCAACCAGGGGGGCAGCCGGTACCCTGGCTGGAGCGTGCTAACGACAGAACAACCCATCTGCCATGCATCTTCTCGCCGCACGCCAGAACTTAAGATTCTGGGTGATTTCCGAGTCCGAATGTTACTTTGAACTCTTTATAGAGGTTCAAATGAATGAGTGACTGAGCCCGTCCCGATATTTCGCGTCCTATAACCTCTACTACGACTGTAGTAGAGTAAGGAGCAAAATCGCGCAGATATTCGCTACGGACGACGCTGTACAAAAGAAGAACTGGGGACCGCCGCCCGCACCCAGGGTACACCGCGTGGAGGTTTCTGGGATAGTACCCCGTCAACATTGTGGGCCTGCCACTAGTACCTTGTAATCGTTATCCTGCTTTCTAGACGTGGCTATTATACCACATTGTCACTCTTGGTGAGTCTTATCGTCGATAGGCTGACAAGTTATACAATTTAGTATTAGCAGTATACTGATTGGTAGTGTAAGTTAATCTTAGATAGCAGAGCACACTAGTTTTATGTGTTTGTACTCTCTGGTACAACACGACTTTAGTTCAATCAACTTCATTTAGGATTGTATATAATTTCCTAGATCTTTATTAACGCTTATATAAAATCTCCTAATTTTACTAAGGTATGCTCCAGAGAGAAGGAAACACCAACACGTCTGACCAGCGCGGTATAGTAGGTTAAGTACCCTCCCACTGCGGAGGAGGCCCGAGCCCAACAGTGGGACATTTATGGGCTGTGATGATGATGATGATGATTCTCCAGCTACTATGTATTATTGTATAGTATTTGAAAATCATATGTGAGGATACATTGTTAGTTCCAACATCGGAAACGTAATGGACAGTGTTATCAGCATGGAATATATACATCTCGCAAAAATTAAAGGAACAAAAAAATTTTCGAAATTTTTTGGCAATTTTCAACAGGCTGTATTTCAATGAAAAATGGTCGTACAGAAAATAAAAAAAAAATAGCTTTTCAAGCTTGAAGACTCTAGTTTGCGAATTTTTTGGTTAAAATTTTTTTAGAGCACCGGTAATCATGCGATTCTTGAATAAAGCACAAAGAAAAATTTTCTAAATTTTTAAAATTTTTTTTTTCGCTCTACGGACATGGAAAAATTTTTTCGACCTAGACTAATGCATAGGTCGTATAGCCTGTTTATTCAGCTTCAATTTGCTTTTTGCAAGAGTCAGATACGACCATTTGTCTTCGAGATATCGAATTTTGAATGCAAAAGGATCCTTTTTCACTCAACTGCCGATATCTCTGAAACTACTGGTCGCCCAGCGAGCGGACAGGGGGTCGGTCCAGGGAAACCGCTGAACCAATCGATCTACCGATTTAGGGGGGCTTTTGCCCATCCATACGGCGTCGAGAGGTATGTTGTAGGGCGGGTTTACGGGGTCTTGGGCCGCATTTCTTGTCGCCCGGGATGGATTAGCGGGGTTTGAAGTACCGTAGCCCGCCGCCAAAAAAAAAAGACGTCGACCCTCCTTGGGAATGTAATCGTTGACCAAACGTCATCAGATGGAGTTGGCCCAGGTCGTTATAAGGCTCTTAGTCGTCTTCTACGACAACCACGAGCAAAGTAAGTGTCGGTAGTATTCGTAGCGGCTACCAAACAGCTCTTCACATTAAAATATGTATATCTTTAACCGTGATCGAATTCCATATAAAAGTTTCGAATAGAAGCACAGCTCAGACTCGCCGACAACTAAATATTAGCGCCGCTATCTTCTAAAAACCACACGCTATGCCCACCTCCTGGTTACGGCGAAGTTTTGGGACTGTTTTCACGTGCACTGCACCTCCGCCAGAATCTATGGAATTTCATATTAGCTCTATGGAAGATATGAGAGTATCTCTAGTCATTAGGTCTATCAACGTAGAGAAATGTTATATTGTTTCTTTCTCGTTATTCAATTAAAATTTTGTTGTATAAAACACAAACTTATATTAATTTTCCATTTCATCATCTCAGTTCCTGTTGGACGTGAGCCTCCTCCACAACGGGAGAGAAATGGACCTACTATAATACCACGTTGGTCAGACATGTTCGTATAGGGTTTTGCGTCTTATATCCCTTAGTCGTCTCGTACGATCACCCACGAGTAAGATAGGGGGGTAGTGAATATTCTTACTCCGTTACCACACGGAAAATTTTGCATTTAAACATTTTTAAATAACATTTTGTTAATTATTTCGCAGGACATGTGGCAAGGCTTTCGTTAAAAAATGTAATCTGGTATTACATGAACGGATTCATTCAGGAGAGAAACCAAATGTGTGCTCGCATTGCGGGAAGGGATTTAGTCAGCGGTCAACACTTGTGATACACGAACGGTAATTATATATTATACTATATATATATATATATATATATATATATATATATATATATATATATATACACTCATTTGCAAAAAAAACGGGCACCTAAGCAATGAACCATTTCAACTGTTAATATTTCTTTGTTTGATAATTATAGGTAGTTTTATCCACACAATTTGGTAAATTAATAAGAAAATAATCGTTTTCATCAGTATTTCATAAAATTTAGATACAATTTATGGGAAATAATGCTAAACCTCGCTAGTAGTGTATATTCGCTAGTAGTGCATATGCTCATGAAGTAAAAATAAAAAAGTTTTTTTGTTTGTTTTTCTTTAATAAAGTAAAAGCAGATAAATGTTTAGTATCGAGTGTGACCCCCTCTAGCTAAAATCACAGCTTGAATTCGTCTGGGCATGCTAGCGAGTATATCCCGGATACTTGCTTGCGGAATACGTTCCCACTCCGCAGTAATCACATTCTTCAGCTCTCTGATGGTCTGCGGAGCCGGGTGTACTGATCTCACACGCCGTTTCAGAACGTCCCAGACATGCTCTATGGGATTGAGGTCGGGACTTCGAGCTGGCCAATCCAAACGACGAATGCCGACCTCTTGCACATACGCATTAACATCGCGGGATCGGTGGGCGCGAGCATTGTCGTCCATAAAAATCGAGTCTTCACCTAGAGCGGCCAATGCGGGTTGTGCATGAGAAATTAGAACTTCCGTTATGTATCGATGCCCAGTCAGTGAGCCGTTTTCAATGAAGACTAACTCTGTACGATCCATTGAATTTATTCCTGCCCAAAACATAACAGAGCCCCCACCATAAGGTGTGATTTCTTCGAAACATGCCTCTGCAAAGCGTTCTCCTTGTCTTCTTAGCACTCGCCGACGTCGATCTTCACCGAACAGAGATATCCTGGCTTCATCAGAGAACAAAACCCTATTCCAATCGTCTTGAGTCCATGATTCACAATTTCTAGCGAACCTAAGCCTGTGAACTCTGTGCTCACGGAGTAATTTGGGGCCGCGGGCCGGGCGGTGACTGCGTATATTGGCAGCGAGAATCCTCCTCCTGACCGTCCATAGACTAATATGCACATTTCTTACTTCTTGGAGGTTGTTCTTAAGATCCACATACGAAGATTTGCGATTTCTCAATGCGCGACTCACAAGAAAACGATCATCCCGTGGTTGGGTACATGGTTTTCTTCCAGAACCAGGCCTTCTCTCGACGGAACCAGTCTCCTGATATCGCTGCCAGGTCCTTTGGACTGTCGAGCGACTAACATTTAGCCTCCTAGCCACGAAACATTGGCTGCAACCCTCTTCAAGCAGCGCGATAATTTTGGTAGCTTTTACCACTTTATCTACCATTTTTGATACAGCCAAACAGCATTAAATAAAGCTTTGACAGTCAAGGATATGAAATTAATCGATAAAAATTGAATAAAAGTTATGAAAGTCGATGTTAACTTCTGGAACTTCGCGCCAAAAATGTAGGATAAAAAGGGGTTTTCTGTAAAAATGAACATCAAATGAAAAATTGAATTTAGAACGTACTTTTTTAAATACCACAGCATTTTTAAAACCGGCCAGTAACGTGTACAAACGATTGAAACCTTTTTGGTATTGTATCTTTTTAAATATGAATGAAAATCAAAACCGCCCGTTTTTTTTGCAAATGAGTTTATATATATATATATATATAATATGCTATATATATATATTATGGTAGCCATTTATTCTGCAGTATATAAACCTTTTTTAATGGTGGAAGAAAGTTTCTGCCATAGAAATGAAACTCGAGACTTACGTATAGGCCCCGTTAAGCTTGCCCGTATCTATGGTACAGCACCATTAACGTACATATGCCGCTGTACATCCTCTTATATCCTTATCAGCCTATGCTGCTTCATGTCTTCCTCTTTGCATAAGAGGGAAGTGTATTTTTTGCAAATTTTGCTTTTCTTTTTCCCCAATTTGTTGTGGGGTCCCAAGATTATTAAAAGTGTTTTCCGAAACTTCCTTTCCCTTTCCGGAACGAAGGGTCCAACCTTAGTGTCATTCATAGAGACTATTGTAGACTCAGGCTTAAAGGATGTAAGTAATCGATATATGGTGGAATTAGTTGTAATATTCCGTGTGGTGACTGAGTAAGAACATAATTCACCACCCCCAGTCTTACCCGTGGGTGATCGTAAGAGACGACTAAGGGAGAGGGGACGACTATAAAATGCATTTAACATCTATGCAAGACATGAAAACTCGAAACAAAACCGTATACCAACACGCCTGACCAGCTTGATGTAGTAAGTCAAGTTCCCTCTCATTATGGAGGAGGCTCGAGCCCAACAGTGGGACATATATGAGCTGAGATGATTTCATTTTCATTAAATCATCAGTAATATGCAACAAACATTTTTACAAATGAAAATACACACGTGTCGCCACTTACTTACCTGTAGGAGACGATAAAATCAGCTAAGGGTACTCTAAGCAACTAAGCAGCAAAGCTTTCGGGGAACACTCATGTCACTAACTGCCGTTGCCATTCCGCCTGGCAAGCATCGTGTTTATGGGAATATTTGCCATGCGTTTGTCGGCATCTCCAACAATGGACTCTTTTTTTTAAAGACAACACCCGCAGTACGGAAATAATCTTTGTATTGCGGGGAATTTACAAAGACTAAGCTTTTGACACAGGATAATAATAATTTTACATACATACATATCATCACGGCATATCCCTTGCAGAGTAGGCAGAGAGAACAGAGTGCCAGAGAACTCTATCCTTGCATACTTCACTCGCTTCCTCAACATTCATAATTCTCTTCATACACGCTCGCCGGTTTCGGAGACTCTTGACTCCACCTTCCTTCAGTACATGACCGATCTGGTCTAGGTAGGTGAGTCTCGGTCTCCCTCGGTACCTACATCCTTCCACTTTCCCATTGTATATCTTCTTAACCAGACGTTCGTTCGGCATTCTTTCCACATGTCCGAGCCATCGGAGCATTCCCTTTCGCATATTTACACCAATACTCTCTTTCATACCTACTCGCTCACTTACGGCGTCGTTGCGAATGCGGTCGGTCAGCCTAACTCCACAGATTTTCCGTAGAGATCGCATTTCGACCGCATTAATTTTACTTTCATGCTCTTTTCTGCATACCCAACTCTCGCTTCCATACAGTAATGTTGGGACAAGCACTGCGTTATGTATTGCTTAAAGTAAGCAACACGTGCCTTCTGGCTGTAGGATTCGTGTAGGATGTAGGTTCCAGGGGGGAGACCGAGACTAACCTATCGAGACCAGATTGGTCACGTACTGAAGGAAAGTGGAGTCAAGAGTCTCCGAAACCGGCGAGCGTGTATGAAGAGAATAATGAATGTTGAAGAAGCGAGTGAAGTATGCAAGGATAGAGTTCTCTGGCACTCTGTTCTCTCTGCCTACCCTGCAAGGGATATGGCGTGATGATATGTATGTATGTATTAAAAACATTAACATTAATAGTTTTGCATATAGTCATAGAATGTTATTGTACTACTAACGCCATCTGTTAGACAGCCAAAAGAGAACATCGCTGCAACAGAAATAAACTCAATACTCAAATACATCACGTCACAGAATTAATATAAGTACTTGCTACTAACACTGGTTGTGTTTGATAAATAAAAAAATATCTGAAAATGATTGGCCGTATAAATTATTTATAGAATCCCATATCAATAATTCTATATAAACAGCATAAATTAAAATATATCTAGAAAATTATTACCCGTTAGAAAAATTACACTAGCCCTCAGAGAGCTCAGCTTTTTGCTAGTAATTTCATTAATCATTAATAAATTGAACAAAGTTTTGTCTCGCGTGGGAATCGAACTCATAGCACTGGCACGGTAATTCAGTATCGTAGCCGATACGCCATCTGTGCAGTCAAAGAACAGTATTAAAAGATCGTAGGTGATTACCGGTTCTGTTGTAAGCTCCCTTGCTGATTTATAAGAGTTTATATGCGAGCAAAAAATTATTACCACACATGGCATTTGAACTCTCATCTATTGGAAATCTATTGAAACTGTTTTATCATTTAGACTAGTGTGGGTACCTATCCACACTATAGTCCTTAAAATATAGCTTGATCTCTGTGACAGATAGCGACAAAACCGATGAAGTAATTATGAATACGCGTCATTATTACAATTTTAATTTGTATTTTTTCTTATTGCTTATGGTAGAAAATGAGCAAGCAGCACACCTGATGGTAAGTGTCACTACCGCCCATGAACCTTTGCAATACCAAGGGTATAGCACGACCGCGGCCTACCAATACAAATGCCAAACCCACCCAGTTGGGCTTCCGGCTCTCTCGCTCACCGGACGAAGCACAACAATACATTGCCAATGCTCAGACGCCGATCTTCTGCGAGAGTGTGGTACTACCCCAGACGGACCGGCCCGCGGCTGTAGACAGGGAACTGTCCACAGCGTGGTCCTACCGCAATTGATTATATCGCCTATATTTTCATTCTTTAGGTGCCAGTTTTATCTCAACTGAATTATGAATATAAAAATATGAATATTTACACCATAACTAGTAACCTCATATGTTTTAAAATACTTAGTAACCATTTTATAAAAGTATGGTGCTTACGCAAGTACAAGATCATACTGAACTGAGAATAAGATAGAGATGGGGCAATCGATAAACGTAAATCGATAACATTCTTATTAATTATTTATAAAACAAGTACAACCAATACATTACCTATATAAACCACATGGTTACTCTATAAAATAAGTCATCCATCCATCCATCCATCAGCCTGTAAACGTCCACCGTTGGACATAGGCCTCCCCACGAGAATGCCATCTATAACGGTCCTGTGCCACCTGCATCCAGCGGTTTCCTGCGACCTTGATGAGGTCATCAGTCCACCGAGTGGGGGGTCGTCCTACGCTGCGTCGTCCGATTCGTGGTCGCCACTCGAGAACCTTTTTTCCCCAACGGTTGTCGGTTCGTCGAGCGATGTGGCCTGCCCATTGCCACTTCAACGTGCTAATCCTTAGGGCTATGTCGGTTACACCCGTTCTTCTACGGATTTCCGTATTTCGGATTTTATCACGTAGAGAAATACCGAGCATAGCCCTCTCCATAGCACGCTGAGCGACTTTGAGCCTTGTTATGAGGCCGACATTTAGAGACCACGTTTCAGTGCCGTAAGTCATCGCTGGTAACACACACTGGTTATAAACCTTTGTTTTCAGACACTGCGGAATATTAGACGAGAAGATCCTCCTAAGTTTCCCGAACGCTGCCCAGCCGAGTTGGATTCGTCGGCTGACCTCTTTCTCGAAATTGGATCTACCTAATTGAACTGTTTGTCCTAGGTAAACATAGTGATCGACAACTTCGAGAATCGCATTCCCAACTAGGACCGGTACAGAAATGACATGGGCATTAGACATGATTTTCGTCTTGTCCATGTTCATTTGCAGCCCTACTAGTTGGGAGACCTTGCTGAGGTCATTGAGCATGGTGCTAAGGTCCTCCAGGGATTCTGCCATGACTACGATATCATCTGCGAATCGAAGGTGAGTGATGTATTCGCCATTGATGTTGATGCCGAGTCCGGTCCAGTCTAAGAGCTTGAAGACATCTTCCAGCGCAGTGGTGAACAGTTTCGGAGAGATAACGTCTCCCTGTCTCACGCCTTTCTGCAGCTGGATCGGTTTCGTACTTTTATCCTGGATGCGGACTGACATAGTAGCGTCTTTATACAAACACTTCAGCACTTCGATATATCGATAGTCAATTTGGCACCTCTGAAGGGACTGCAGCACTGCCCAAGTTTCGACAGAATCAAAGGCTTTCTCATAGTCCACAAACGCTAGACACAGAGGCCGATTATACTCCTCGGTCTTCTGTATAATCTGGCGTAGCGTGTGGATGTGGTCTATGGTACTATAACCTTTTCGGAAACCGGCTTGTTCGGGCGGCTGGAAGTCGTCTAGCTTGCGCGCGAGTCGGTTCGTAATGACTCTTGAAAACAATTTGTACAAATAAAATAAGTAAATTGTGTTAATTTAGTATTCAGACGTCAGTTATAATTTTAATAAGACCATTTCTATTATATTAAAAAGATAATTTATTTTATAAAATAAACATGATTATTCATGAAATAATCTGTGACCAAGAACTCATCATCAACCTACAGGCATGCTCCAGCGATGATGATAATAGTGACGATGAACTTGGATGTATTCCTTTCGAATAATAAAAGAATTAATTAACAGCTTTAGTTTAAATTAAATAAAATCCATTAATTTAAATTCAATAAGATCTTCATAAATTGTTTTAAATTTATAATCGATTCATCCATCCATTTGATTGGAAGGTCAATAAGATTTTCATGTATTATTTTTCAATTGCAGTAGCAAATAACTTTAAAAAATAAGGAATTATATCGACAAAAATACGGACTGCATCGTTAGCGTGCGGGACTAGTGAGAACTGTCACAGAGATCATGCTATATTTTATAGACTATAGTCTAAATGGTGAAGTACTCACGTACCTACGTATGATAACCAAATTGTGACGCGTGTTATCGTTTTTATGTGTGACATTCTCTCGCAAATAAGTTTTTAAAAAAATATCTTATGTTAAATGCTAAATATCTATACATATAATAAAAATGTAACGCATCGCTGTCTGTACATGGAAGATATATGAGAAAAAATCTTACTGGGACCTTTATCAACACTAATAGAACCCAAAACAATGATTTTTAAAATTTTTGTCTGTTTATCTGTTTGTCTGTGTGTTTGTGCACGCTAATCTCAGAAACGGATTATCCGATTTGGACGCGGTTTTCGCTATTATATTGTGGTAAGCTTCACTTAACATTTAGGCTTTATTTCATGTCAATTAGTTTATAAATAAAAAAGTTATGGCAATTTAAAAAATGTTCGGAGAAAAAATCTTTATCGATTCTTTTCAAATTACGTACAAATTATCTTTAGTAAAAATAAATAAACACGTGTTTCAGCATTTGTTAATTTTCACCCTCTGGGGGTATAAATTGGGCTTGCGAAGTGGATTAGACGACTCAATAAGTCATTAGCGCCAAGCCGATATTATTGAAGCTGGCAACTTGAAATTTTGACAGTGGTTTCTTTCTATGACGTAGAGATTTACTAAGAAAGGATATTACGAAATTACACCCCTAAGGGGGTGGAACAGAGTGGCAAAGTTTGTATGGGGAGAAAAAATCTTTATTGATTCTTTTTAAATTACGAGTCGAATAAAATATTCTATGGTAATATCCAGCATTTGTCAATTTTCACCCTGTGGTTGTGTAAATTAGACCTGTGAAGCGGGTTGAACGACTCATTACCGCCATACCGAAACTATTAAAACTAGAAACATTCTTTTTATGACATAGAGATTCAATATGATAGGATTTTATGAATTCCATTCCTAAGGGGGTATAACAAAGTGGCAAAGTGTGTATGGGGCGAAAATTTCTTATATCGATTCCCCCTCCATCAACCCCGCACCAGTGCCGTCGTGGCGACCAGTGCCGGCGTGAGAGCTCACACGATACACATAGTAGACGGCAATAGGTTCTTGCCTAAGGGTTTAAGATACAGGTTAAGTTTAGCTTCAAAAATGTTCACTCTATAACTCGAATAATAAATCATATCTAACGAGGTCGCAACTCTGCTGGTGAAACAAAACAGTCAAATAAAGGGTGGCGATAATTATATTTTTATCCCATGGTCATACCGTAAATAGTACATACATATCATCACGCCATATCCCTTGCAGGGTAGGCAGAGAGAACAGAGTGCCAGAGAACTCTATCTCTGCATACTTCACTCGCTTCCTCAACATTCATAATTCTCTTCATACACGCTCGCCGGTTTCGGAGACTCTTGACTCCACCTTCCTTCAGTACATGACCGATCTGGTCTAGGTAGGTTAGTCTCGGTCTCCCTCGGTACCTACATCCTTTCACTTTGGCATTGTGTATCTTCTTAACCAGGCGTTCGTTCGGCATTCTTTCCACATGTCCGAACCATCGGAGCATTCCCTTTCGCATCTTTACACCAATACTCTCTTTCATACCTACTCGCTCTCTTACGTCGTCGTTACGAATGCGGTCGGTCAGCCTAACTCCACAGATTTTCCGCAGAGATCGCATTTCGACCGCATTAATTTTACTATCATACTCTTTTCTGCATACCCAACTCTCGCTTCCATACAGTAATGTTGGGACAAGCACTGCGTTATGTATTGCTACACGTGCCTTCTGGCTGAGGTGGTGGCGGCCGAGAAGTTGCCCCAACGCTCCGTTCACTCTATTTCCCGCATTCACTCTTCGCTCTATATCAGTGGTGTACCTTCCATCTCGGCTAAATCCACATCCAAGATATACAAATTCATCCACTTGCTCTAGCACATCATTACCTATTGTTACTCTTACATCTGTTCTGGTTTTATCTCTTTCAAAGACCATTATTTTGGTTTTGCTCACATTCACGCGTAGACCCCTTTTCTTACAATCTTCTGTCATTGTGTCGACTAGGGTCTGCAGGTCAGTCGCTGACTGTGCCAGCAGGACTGCATCATCTGCATAAAGCAGAGCAGTGACCACTGAGTCGCCCATCTGGACTCCCACATTCATATCGTTCAACCTTTGGAGACATTTATCCAGATATATGATAAACAGCCTGGCTGACAGAACGCACCCCTGCTTAACGCCGATATTAACGTCAAACCAAGGCGACATTCCATCATCCAGCCGCACACAGGCTCTACAGCCCATGTAACTGGACTGCACAGCCTGTAGCAGTTTACCGCTAATACCATACTCCGGTAAAATGTCCCAAAGTTCCTTTCGTACAACCGTGTCAAATGCTCTCTCCAGATCCATAAAACTGCAGAAAACCCTCTGACCTAGAGCCAGATGCTTCTCCACAATGTTGCGCAGAGAGAACACTTGATCCATGCATCCCCTTCCACTCCTGAAACCTCCTTGTGTCTCACACAGTAAACCATCGGACACCATCCTCATTCTCCTTTCAATAATTTTTCCATACACTTTTGCTGCCAAACTGGTCAAGCTTATGGCTCTGTAATTTGCGCAGTCATAACGTGAACCCTTGTTTTTAAACAAAGACACGATGACTGCGCTATTCCAGTTCCTGGGAACCATTCCCGAGCTCCAACATAAATTGAGGAGCAACAGGAACGCCTCCCAGACACAAGAGCCACCAAGCTTGATCATCTCGGCAGACACCATATCAATGCCCGCTGCCTTACCATTTTTCAAACTTCTTATCGCCCATTCAACTTCATCCATACTGATGCCATCGGAGGACGCCGTTGTCGAATGTTGATCTACTAAACCACATCCAACACCGGCGCCAACCGTAGCATCCGCATACATATCGCCAAAATATTCACTCCATCGGCTTAACACGTCTTGTGTTTGTGTAAGAATGTCTCCACCTTTAGACCTTATTTTATTCATTCTGAAGGCTGACCAACCACCCCGAGACTTCTTCACCTCCCTCCAAAAGAGTTTGGTGTTACCCTCGAAGTTTTTAGTCAGCCTATCTTCTGCACTCATACTTGCTCTATCACGTTTCTCTTTCACTAAGGCCTTGGTGTCATTCTTACATTGCCGATATATTTCTTTCTTCTGTTCAGTCATACTGTCATTCAGATTCAAAGAAGAGACATAGTCCAGCCACGCTTTCTTCTTTTGCTCTACGGAAGCTGCCACTTCCGCATCCCACCATGCATCACCATTTGTTTTTCCATATTAAAGGCAATATAATTTGTAGAATGAATAGAACTTTGAACAACCTTTTCTTTAGTGACCGGCTATGGTATATAGAATTATAGACACTCGCGCCCAATCCGTCTGAGATGACGCGTGACCCCATAGCGCACCGTACACGTACATCTACATTATGCGGGCGGGCCACCGCAACCGGGTATCATCTCGGGTCCAAACCCTCATGCAGTGAACCTCAATAAAGGTACTCAAGCTTGCGCCGCCCAAAGCACCGACGGTAGAGCGTGTCAACGAAGAGTATTTTCTCTCGGGCCCACCCTATTGCCTAATTCCGTTAGACAACTAACTCGCAGAAGACGGCGACCGCATTCCAGTTTCTGACGCTGTTAATCATCGTCCTAGCGATAAACCTTCAACACCTTGCATTGCTTTTTCTATTTAACTCTGTCAGAGATGACTTCTGCGTGGACAAAGTCGCGGGCAAAAGCTAGTCAGTAATATATGTGTAGAAGAAGGAATTACTTTCGTTTATCATACGTGCCAAGCGGAAATACCGTCATATGTATATATTTGTAATATTGTTGTGAACGTTTGTTGTGATCAGCTACCACAGCGGTGCCCGCCCCTACGTGTGCAACCTGTGCGGTCGCGGGTTCGTCGCCAAGGGTCTGCTCTCGATGCACCTCAAGACTACGTGTATATAGCATACATTTAAACATAAGGTACGTATCATTGAACATTACACGCAAACAATTATAATTATTTTATTGCAGACCTTACAACATATACAGAGTGGAAGTGAAACGCTCCCGAAAACAAAGACAGGTGACCCTACTAAGCCTACTTGTAATGATAGGCTAGAAAAAAATCGATTCAGATTAAAAAAAATTTTTTTTTATCTCGCTAGGTCGTTGAACTCTTGAACATATATATGATCGTGAGTTTTGAATAGATTGCGTCTTTTCTTATCTGAGTAAGGTTACGTATTTTTTATGGAATTATCGTTACATGGCACTGTCCTAATACGATTGAATGTGAAAAAAACTTAAAATATTTTAAAATATTATTTAAAATATTTTCAACCGAATCGATTTTTTTTCTAGCCTATCATTAAAGTAGGGCTAGTATGTGCACCTGTCTTTGTTTTCGGGAGCGGTCCACTTCCACTCTGTATATAAATGATAGAATAATCAATATTATGGAGTTTAATTGACGTTATGTGCGTTAACAGTTACAAAATATTTAATTTTTAATAATTAACTACGTGATGGCGATGAAAAGGTACTGGATTGGCTGTGATATCTAGCACCTGTTTATGTCCTTCATCGGCTGTGACACACTGGGCTGTGAACGCAGTGGATTGCTTTTGACGCACTAAGTGCTCGAGGCACTGGATTGGTGGCGCCGCACTGGGATATGAACGTATTGGATTGTACATGGCGCACTGAGTTGTGAATGCATAGGATTGGCTGTGATTCACTGAGTTGTGAATGCATAGGATTGGCTGTGACGCAATGAGTTGTTAATGTACTGGATTGGCTGTGATTCACTGAGTTGTGAATGCATAGGATTGGCTGTGATTCACTGAGTTGTGAATGCATAGGATTGGCTGTGATTCACTGAGTTGTGAATGCATAAGATTGGCTGTGATTCACTGAGTTGTGAATGCATAAGATTGGCTGTGATTCACTGAGTTGTGAATGCATAGGATTGGCTGTGATTCACTGAGTTGTGAATGCATAGGATTGGCTGTAATTCACTGAGTTGTGAATGCATAGGATTGGCTGTGATTCACTGAGTTGTGAATGCATAGGATTGGCTGTGATTCACTGAGTTGTGAATGCATAGGATTGGCTGTGATTCACTGAGTTGTGAATGCATAGGATTGGCTGTAATTCACTGAGTTGTGAATGCATAGGATTGGCTGTGATTCACTGAGTTGTGAATGCATAGGATTGGCTGTGATTCACTGAGTTGTGAATGCATAGGATTGGCTGTGATTCACTGAGTTGTGAATGCATAGGATTGGCTGTGACGCAATGAGTTGTTAATGTACTGGATTGGCTGTGATTCACTGAGTTGTGAATGCACTAAATTAGCTGTGGTGCACTAGGGGTTGTGTACTGTATGCACTGGATTGGCTCTCACGCATTACGTTTTGGAACTACTGGATTGGCTGTGACGCACTAGGTGGTGAATGTGCTGGATTAGCTTTGACGCACTGGGCTGTCAAGGCACTAGATTGGCTGTGATGCAATTAGTTGGGAATGCACTGGATTGCCTATAAAATTGAACGACTAAATATCTAACGAAGGTTTGTAAAATACATCAGTGTGTTTGTCTTTCGTTTCACTATTATTCTTATATTCATTTCTTTTTCATTAATTTCAGCTCATATATAATCCACTGTTGAGCTCGAGCCTCCTCCACAATGGGAGAGAGATTGCGCTGGTTTTGGCGCGCCGCCATGCTGGTTAAACGGGTTGGCAAAGGGTTTTATTTCGAGTTCTCCTTCATAGATGTTATATGCCTTTTTATTCTTTAGTCGTCTCTTACGATCACCCACGGGTAAGATAAGGGGTGGTGAATTTTTTTTAATTGCTTATGGTGGTAAACTAGTAAGCAGGACAACTGATGGTAAGTTTTACTGCCGCCCATGGACTTTTGCAATACCAGGAGTATAGCTAGGCCGCTGTCTACCATTACAAACCCCAAACCCACCTAGTTGGGCTTTCGGCTCTCTCGCTCACCGAAAGAAGCGCAATAGCACATTGCCATTACTCAGGCGTCGATCTTCTGCTTAGTGTGGTACTACCCCGGACGGACCAGCCCGCGGCTGTAGCAGGAACTGTCAACAGCGTGGTCCTACCACTGTAATGAGCTGGGATGACTATAGATTACAGTAGATTAGCTCCCAAGCGCTTGACGTCATACATCATATTTAAGCGTCATGGTGTTTTTTTTATTATTTAATCTTTGTTAGACTAATCTATGAAGTAAATAGTTTGATATCGTAATATATATGGGCATATCCATTAATTTTCGACGAAAGTCTGCGCACTGAGGTCGGCGATTTCGATGCTAATTTTTTCCTCAAAAGTAAACCGTCATAGGAGACTAACCTGAAAATTGCAGCCCAGTATGTTCAAATCTGACCGCTAGAGATATTTTTAAATTTTTAAAAAAGGCTATTCTCTACTCATTTTCAAATATTTGTTTCTCAGCTTCTATATTACTTAAAAACTCTAATCTAACGGCATTTTTTTACTAAGACTTTTATTTTTGTAAAAAAAATAGATATTAGGTCAAAACTTATATCGGGCGTTGCTAATAGCTTCCAACGAAACAACTGTTTTGGTTAAATTTTACCTATTTGTAAAATACTATTATATACTATTATATGCGGCTATGGGGGCCGCCACCCATCACGCCTTGCCCAGTCAGGCGAGTCGAGGAGAGCAGAGTGCCGGGTGGGCACGTGGAATGTAAGAGGTTGTGTGGACGGTAAGTTGCACGAGCTGATATCCGTCATGGCGGACAAACAGCTAGACGTGCTCTGTGTAACAGAGACCAAGCGAAGGGGCAGCGACGCCTGCGATCTTCCTGGTGGCGGGATGGCTCTGTGGTCTGGTGTACCACAGAGCGATCGAGCCAGCATGGGGGTAGGAGTACTGCTGTCCTCTCGCTTGGCCTCAGGTGTGAAGGATTACGGAATGTATGATCCCAGACTTCTTTGGGTCCGTATAAAACTTGGTGTCACCAAGGTATTCATGGTTGTAGCATATGCTCCCGTAGGATCCTCGGTGGCATCAGACCTAGAGAAGTTTTGGGATAATGTTAGGGAAGTTCTGGATATGGCAGAAACCAGTGAACGCGTGATTGTATGCGGAGATTTGAACGGATGGGTGGGGACCAAGCGTCCCGACTATGAGGACGTACTTGGTCCATTTGGTGATAAGAGAGTGAACGACGCAGGTAGGCTCATAGCGGAAGTATGCATGGAGAGAAACCTTATTGTGTCAAACACATTTTTCCAACATAAGGACATCCATATGTATACATGGAGAAGGAATGAACAGAAAAGTATAATAGATTTAATTTTGGTAGACAGTCGCCTCCGAAGCAAAATATTGGACGCAAGAGCCTACAGGGGCCCCACAGTCGATACGGATCACTATCTCGTTATTGCGAGATTTAGTGGTCTGTTCAGAAAGTGGAGGCACTGGCGAGAGCGTGTCCACTTCGGAGGGCTTGAAAGAATAAAGGTTGAAAGGTTGCAAGAAGAGTGTGTAAGAGAAAAGTATGCAGAGGGTGTCCGAGAACGGCTGACGATGGCAAGCCAGCCGCAAACGGACATTGAAGAATGCTGGAGAGTATTGAAAGAAAGTATGGTAGACACAGCGAAAGAAGTATGTGGAAGTTCAAAGAAGCATAGAAACACAAATGGTGATGCATGGTGGGATGCGGAAGTGGCAGCTTCCGTAGAGCAAAAGAAGAAAGCGTGGCTGGACTATGTCTCTTCTTTGAATCTGAATGACAGTATGACTGAACAGAAGAAAGAAATATATCGGCAATGTAAGAATGACACCAAGGCCTTAGTGAAAGAGAAACGAGATAGAGCAAGTATGAGTGCAGAAGATAGGCTGACTAAAAACTTCGAGGGTAACACCGAACTCTTTTGGAGGGAGGTGAGGAAGTCTCGAGGTGGTTGGTCAGCCTTCAGAATGAATAAAATAAGGTCTAAAGGTGGAGACATTCCTACACAAACACAAGACGTGTTAAGCCGATGGAGTGAATATTTTGCCGATATGTATGCGGATGCTACGGTTGGCGCCGGTGTCGCATGTGGTCTAGTAGATCAACATTCGGCGACGGCGTCCTCCGATGGCATTAGTATGGATGAAGTTGAATGGGCGATAAGAAGTTTGAAAAATGGTAAGGCAGCGGGCATTGATATGGTGTCTGCCGAGATGATCAAGCTTGGTGGCTCCTGTGTCCGGGAGGCGTTCCTGTTGCTCCTCAATTTATGTTGGAGCTTGGGAATGGTTCCCGGGGACTGGAATAGCGCAGTCATCGTGCCTTTGTTTAAAAACAAAGGTTCACGTTATGACTGCGCAAATTACAGAGCCATAAGCTTGACCAGTTTGGCAGCAAAAGTGCATGGTAAAATTTTTGAAAGGAGAATGAGGATGGTGTCCGATGGTTTACTGTGTGAGACACAAGGAGGTTTCAGGAGTGGAAGGGGATGCATGGATCAAGTGTTCTCTCTGCGCAACATTGTGGAGAAGCATCTGGCCCTAGGTCAGAGGGTTTTCTGCAGTTTTGTGGATCTGGAGAGAGCATTTGACACGGTTGTACGAAAGGAACTTTGGGACATTTTACCGGAGTATGGTATTAACAGTAAACTGCTGCAGGCTGTGCAATCCAGTTACATGGGCTGTAGAGCCTGTGTGCGGCTGGATGATGGAATGTCGCCTTGGTTTGACATCAATATCGGCGTTAAGCAGGGCTGCGTTCTATCAGCCAGGCTGTTTATTATATATCTGGATAAATGTCTCCAAAGGTTGAACGATATGAATGTGGGAATCCAGATGGGTGACTCAGTGGTCTCTGCTCTGCTTTATGCAGATGATGCAGTCCTGCTGGCACAGTCAGCGACTGACCTGCAGACCCTAGTCGACACAATGACAGAAGATTGTAAGAAAAGGGGTCTACGCGTGAATGTGAGCAAAACCAAAATAATGGTCTTTGAAAGAGATGAAGCCAGAACAGATGTAAGAGTAACAATAGGTAATGATGTACTAGAGCAAGTGGATGAATTTGTATATCTTGGATGTGGATTTAGCCGAGATGGACGGTACACCACTGATATAGAGCGAAGAGTGAATGCGGGAAATAGAGTGAACGGAGCGTTGGGGCAACTTCTCGGCAGCCCCCACCTCAGCCAGAAGGCACGTGTAGCAATACATAACGCAGTGCTTGTCCCAACATTACTGTATGGAAGCGAGAGTTGGGTATGCAGAAAAGAGTATGAAAGTAAAATTAATGCGGTCGAAATGCGATCTCTTCGGAAAATCTGTGGAGTTAGGCTTACCGACCGCATTCGTAACGACGACGTAAGAGAGCGAGTACGTATGAAAGAGAGTATTGGTGTAAAGATGCGAAAGGGAATGCTCCGATGGTTCGGACATGTGGAAAGAATGCCGAACAAACGTCTGGTTAAGAAGATATATAATGCGAAAGTGGAAGGATGTAGGTATCGAGGGAGACCGAGACTAACCTACCTAGACCAGATCGGTCAGGTACTGAAGGAAGGTGGAGTCAAGAGTCTCCGAAACCGGCGAGCGTGTATGAAGAGAATTATGAATGTTGAGGAAGCGAGTTAAGTATGCAGAGATAGAGTTCTCTGGCACTCTGTGTTCTCTCTGCCTACCCTGCAAGGGATATGGCGTGATGATATGTATGTGTATGTACTATTATATGTACCGTATTTGAAGTTGAGGAGTCGACCAGTAGCTAATATCTTTTGTGTGGCTATATTTTAAAGGAATCTATCAATTCTTAATTGCTCTGATTTTGTAAACTTACAGCAATTTAAAATCAATCAAATTTTATAAAAGCGGTGTTTTTAAACAGCCAAAACATTTTCTCCGAACTTCGATTTATTTCAAACCTTTAGGAAAGTTGCTTTATTTTGTCCCCAAGAAGTCCTGACTAATTTGAAAGAGGGAATTGAGCTTGTATTTGAGATATAATTTTTTTAAATTGTCAAAATTGCATTGATTCTGGTAAGGAATTCCTGCTTTTGCAAAAATATTTTAACTTCTGCTGTATATATATGGCCATGGAAAAAGCCTTTGATTTGGTTGGTCATAAACTCCGTCTAAGAAAATTTCATTCTTGTGGTGTACGAGGTTAATGTCTTAGGTCTTAGTCAGCCTTACCTTAGTAACAGGACCCAATGTGTAGAAATAAGTCACATAAATGAAACAACTAGGAGAGAAATGAAGTATTTGTCATTGGAAGCTATTATATCTTTAATATAACACGATGGCAAAGAAAATCTTCAAAAGGATAAAAAGATAGCAGTCACGCAATCTATTACCTGGTTAGAGCAAAATAATCTATTAATAAATTTGAATAAATCTAAAATAACAAATTTTCTCTAAGATATATTTTAATACTACTACTACTTGACTGCACAGATGGCGTAGTGGTTAAGATACCGACCTTCCGTGCTAGTGCCGTGGGTTCGATTCCCACGCAGGACAACACTTTGTGTGATCCACAAAGTGTTGTTCTGAGTCTGGGTGTAATTTGTCTGCGTTAATTGCATGTTTGTAAAGTCCCCCGCAATACAAGATTTGACACAAACACTTCTCTCCTAGTTGTTTCATTTAAGTGACTTATTTTTAAACATTGGGTCTTGTTACTAAAGTAAGACTGAACAAGATCTAGAACATTACCTCGCCGCATTACACAGCAAGAATGAAGTTTTCTTAGGAGTTTATGACCTACCTAATCAAAGGCTTTTCCATGTCCATATATATATACAGCAGAAGCTAAAATATATTTGCAAAAGCAGGAATTCCTTACCAGAATCAATGCGATTTTGACAATTTAAAAAATAAAATATCTGAAATACAAGCTCGATTCCCTCTTTCAAATTAGTCAGGACTTCTTGGGGTCAGAATAAAGCAACTTGCCTGAAAGTTTGAAATAAATCAAAGTTCGGAGAAAAAAGTTTTGGCTGTTTAAAAACACCGTTTTTTTTTAAATTTAATTGTTTTTAAATAGCAGTAAGTTTTTCCATTCAAATGTAGCCACACAAAAGATTCTCAACTATAAATACGGTACATATAAAAGTGTTTTACAAATAGGTAACATTTAACCAAAACAGATGTTTCGTTGGGAGCTATTAGCAACGCCCGATGTAAGTTTAGACTTTAATATCTATTATTTTCATAAAAATATAAGTCTTATAGTCTGTCTAATCTAAGAAGTGCATTTTGACAGCTGTCTGAGTAAGTTGTGTAGGTATGTGAACCAAATAATCGCTATCGAATATGTCCGATTTTACTGATAAATCGATATTGATTCTTTATAATTAATAATCGGTTTACTTTTTATTTTTCAAAAAGGTGATGAATAAATTAAGTGCTAAGTTAGTACTAAACAAATTTAATTATTTCAGCATAGAATCTATTCATCATATTTAGTAGGATTAGGTTAATTAAAAACAAAAACTGGATTTGAATATAGCTATTTATTAAGAATTACTACTATTACTTGAATTATCAGCGTCGCGAACATTAATAATTATTTCCTCATCAATCAAAGTGTTGAAATGTACATCTCTGTCAAAATCTCTATTCGATTAATTGTATTATTCTAATATTTTTACCGATTATTTGGATATTCGTGAATTGGAAGTTGTCAAGCACTACTGTATAGAACGTGATAACGTGACATTGTTAGGTCGTCACTAATAATTACTATTTACCATGTTATTTCTATTTTAAATTAGTTTTACGAGTTTCAACATTAGATTATTGTACAAGAAAGTCACCCGCAATGTTAATTATGTAAATAACTTAATAGTTGTTTTAAAATTTCAGATTTAGTGTTTACAATCATGTGTAGACGTTTGACCGCGGTTATTGTGTATTAAAAAATGTAAAACGTCAAAATGCACTTCTTAGATTAGATGAACTATAATAAATAAAATGCCGTTAGGTTAGAGTCTTTAAGTAATATAAAAGCTGAGATACAAATATATGAAAATGAGTAGAAAATAACCTTTTTTAAAAATTCAAAAATTTCTCTAGCGGTCAGATTTGCACATACCGGGCTGAAAATTTCAGATTCGTCTCATATGACAATTTACATTCGAGGAAAAAATCGGTATCAACCTTAGTGCGCCGACCTTAGTGCGCAGACTTTCAGCAGCCACGGCCACGCTTTGCTGTGGCTAAGGTAGCCTCAGTAACACGTGGTGGTTTTGCTAATAAATTGTAGCTTATATGAGACGTTTGTACCTTTAACATGGTGCCATCTATTAAATACTTAATCCAGTCAACAGATACCGTCATCTGTTAGAGTAGTTTGGAGATATCAGATAATTGTGACTGTCAAATAATAGACAAATAATTTGCAATAAAATAATATTGCGACTATGAATTGAGATGGAAGCTATCCTCTCTTTTAAGTTGGATCAAACGACACATGCTGTGCAAATTTGATTAAAATCGGTTAAGTATTTTAGGAGTCCATCGCGGACAAACAAGGTGACGCGTAATTTATATATATTAAGATAATTAATATCATTTACATATAGTTTCAATTGTCCATTAGTCGACCACGCCTCTCGTTATTTTACTACTTTTCATAACATTTATAGTTAGGTATTACTTCGCTACTATAGATGTCTTATGTGGAATATTCCGTTGTTACTGACTAAGAATAGGAAGTCACCGTAATATATAAACAAAATATATACAATTTGATTTTTTTGCGTATAATGTTGAAGATCAGGGGAGTGATTTGTTATCGTTGACAAATTTTTTAATAACATGTTATCGCAAGTGAATTATTTAAATATTCATAATTATTGTATATCGTTGAGTTTTATCGTTACCGGTTCGTACTGGACCTTAATCTTGTCATATACATGTTATATTTTGATAAGAAAATAATTCTCGCGTGATGAAATAAATACATATTTGATCATTGTATTTACAATATATGTTCCACTGTTGGGCTCGAGTCTCCTCCATAATGGGATGGGAATTAACCTACTATACCACGCTGGTCAGATGTGTTGGTTTAGGTTTTTTTTTGAGATTTTCTTCTCTTGCATACATGTGCATTTTATATCCCTTAGTTGTCTCTTACGATCACTCACGGGTAAGATAGAGGGCGGTGAATTGTATTCTTACTCTGTCACCACACGGAAAGATAATTAATACATTTATAATTAAATTAATTACCTATATGTAGGTAAGGCACCCAAAATAGTGGACACTTTTATTTTTTTGTTTTTTCTTGTTTTTTTTTTTGCGGTGTACTATGGACGTGGTTGCGCCCCGCTAAATCGGTCCGGGGCGACGGAAGAGGCGACGCGCAACCCCATAGACCCACCATGCAAACACCTTTCTTCGCCGTGCGAGCGGGTCACCGGTACCCGATCTTTGTCATCGGTGGCCATAATAGTGGACACCCTTTTATTTTTTTTTGCGGTGGGCTATGGACGTCGCACCCCGCCAAATCGGTCCGGGGTGACGGAAGAGGCGGCGCGCAACCCCATTAACCCACCCTGCAAGCATCTCTTCTTCGCCGTGCGAGCGGACCACCGGTACCCGATCTTTGTCTTCGGTGGTCCGCCCGGCGGTATGCCCTCTCGGGTTCCTCTCTCGTCGACGCCTTTATAACTTGGACCAACTATGTCTGATGCTGTTTAGTCAGAAATTACATTCCCAAAGAGGGTTGACGTCAGACAGGCGGCCGATTATAAAAAAAAGTGGAGTACGCAATCGACCACGAGTAATTGGGATAAGAGCAGGAGAATGATGATAATATATCATCAATTTACAGATGTGTTATATATATAAATGTATTATGTATATTATGGTTCGGACATGTGGAAAGAATGCCGAACGAACGTCTGGTTAAGAAGATATACAATGCGAAAGTGGAAGGATGTAGGTACCGGGGGAGACCGAGACTCACCTACCTAGACCAAATTGGTCACGTACTGGAGGAAGGTGGAGTCAAGAGTCACCGAAACTAGCGAGCGTGTATGAAGAGAATTATGAATGTTGAGGAAGCGGGTGAAGTATGCAAGGATAGAGTTCTCTGGCACTCTGTTCTCCCTGCCTACCCTGCAAGGGATATGGCGTGATGATATGTATTATATTTGTTTCAGATATGTCGCGGGACATGGTGCACAGACTGATATAGCATTAATAGTTATTGTAATAAATAGGTGAGTTTGTTGTTATGCCATCGTATTGTATGATAAGAGATATGGGCTCCGACAATATTTTATTGTTTGATCTGATTTTATTGTTACATGATAAGATTTTTATATTGTTACTATTTCCTGCTTCGTTTTTTTTAATGACACTTTAATATCGAAATGAATATAATGACTATACAGGGTGTAAGTGGAACGCTCCCGAAAACAAAGACAGGTAACCCTACTAGTTCTACTTGTAATGATAGGCTAGAAAAAAAATCGATTCAGATGAAAAAACATTTTTTTTTCATCACGCGAGGTCGTTGAACTCTTGAGCATATATATGATCGTGAGTTTTGAATAGATTGCATCTTTTGTCATCCGGGTATAGTTACGTATTTTTTATAGCATTATCGTTATATAGCACTGTCCTAATACGATGGAATGTGAAAAATACTTAAAATTTGTTGTGAAAAAAAATTTTTTTTCATCTGAATCGATTTTTTTCCTAGCCTATCAATACAAGTAGGACTAGTAGGGTCACCTGTCTTTGTTTTCGGGAGCGGTCCACTTTCACCCTGTATAGTATATTTTATTTATAAATAAATGCCGTATTGAAATTTATATTTTTTTTTGTTTTATATTTATACTATTACACTTTGTTGCTGTTTTGTATGAATATAAAAATAAATGAATA
Source organism: Lymantria monacha (assembly GCA_905163515.2). Classification (NCBI taxonomy): domain Eukaryota; kingdom Metazoa; phylum Arthropoda; class Insecta; order Lepidoptera; family Erebidae; genus Lymantria; species Lymantria monacha. The sequence continues at coordinate 1,031,223 of LR991107.1, read as the reverse complement.
TAGAATTTTTTGAAATTGATAGCGCCACCTGCTGGATCCAATTGTCAATATTGACGTGACAGGACTGTCACGCAGGACAATTCCTTTGTGCGATCAACAAAGTGTTGTTCTGTGTCTGTGTGTAATTTGTGTCCGTTAATTATATGTTTGTAGTCATACAAATATATAGCGTTACTAAAGCCAGAAGGGCGTATAAATTTTTTTGTTTTCACCATTTAAACGATAAATAAGTCAAAACTTATGAAAAATATGCAAAAAAAAATTTTTTTTGGGATACGTCCTTCTGGCTTTAAGAAAATAAATTCTTAAAGCCAGAAGAACGTATCATATTTTTCTATTATAATTCATAATTACCCTAAATTAGGGAATAAAATCACAAAAATAGTACAAGAAAACACTTTAAAATATATTTTATTTCCAAAAATATTTATCTAAATTAAAAACTTCTAATAACAGTATTTTGTTATGGCACTATCCCAATGCCATCTCTATTCCCATTATCTTCTACATCTGAAAATAAAAATGAAGTTTGTTATACTTATTTAAATTAAAAAAAATAGCTGAGCATATAGGGAATTTCAAATTTTATTACCATCGCTAAAAGATAAACTCTGGTAGAATCGATGATATTTTGTAGGGACTGTGCCTGACGTACAAAATATTTTAAATCGTTAAACTTTGATCGAGATATGGGAAGGTTCGATTCATAAAGGTTGTCAAGATCGACGTTTGACTTGAACGATTTATCTAATATAATGGTTTTAAATGGTTCCCAAAATTCTTTTTTAATATAAATACATCTAAAATAAAAATAATTGATTAAAAAATAATCGATAAAAGTTAAAATTTAATGATACTGAAGTTAGCAGATCTTAAATAATTTTTGTATTTTTTTTATTAATTAAATAGAACTCAAAATTATTTTTGAAAAATTGCTCCAATAATTTTTCAAATGTTGGAAATATGTAAGTTTAAAAAAAAATTTTTTTTAGAAAATTTTTCAAAAAAAATCATTATAAAAATTGTCTCATTTCTGCTAATTTTATATTAATCAAATTTATTGCCTATTTCATCAATTTATAGGTATACCTCTTGTGGGCTCGTTCAACTTTGAACCATTTACCCGACTTCCATCCGACTTTCGTGTTATCTGTGTAGCGTAAATTTGATGGTAATATCTAAAAAAACATAAAAGTATATTGTCTATTAAAAAATTGTTAATCAGTTAAATGTAATATTATATGTTAGTATTTTAGTATTTATTTGATTGAACTAGGTAATTAAATTAAAAACACGAACTGAGCAAAACGACGGAAACAATGTATATTTGTGACAAGACAGATTACAGAGTGTTAATTTTTTTAAACGTCATAATATGACAAGTGCACAATATTCATAATGGATGGCGTTCAGTGTTGCAATTAATCATTTCAACATCCTCTTCTTAATTGCAAACCCATAGCCATGGAACAGTCATCAGTCTTCTTTGGAGAAATTGGTTTTGTAAGTATGTCGGCAACCATATCTTGAGTCCCAACATAGCAGAGTTGAATTTCCTTATCAGCAACTCTTTCTCGGAGAAAATGATGTCTCAAATCAATATGTTTGCTGCGAGCACAGTACGAATCAATACCTGCAAATTTGATTGCGCTTTGATTATCACAATAAATTATGGTAGGCACATCTGCAGTGCCGGTTTTAACACTACCAGCGCCCTGGGCGAGATTTTTACAGCGCCCTCCAACTGCAATTCCAACCCATACGAAAAAAGGGGAAACATATAATGAAATAACCATTTATTAAAAGAAATAATTATTTATTACAAAAATAACTGTTCATTGAAAAAAAAACTAATAAAATTTTACTTTTCTGGCCTTTCTATCAGCGAACTCTTTTATAAGGTTGTCAAAGTCGATGTTTTCAGCAATTTCGTTTTCAATTGACAAAGTTGCTAAGTTTGTCAATCTCGATTGAGAAATTGTTGATCGAAGATAGGTTTTTATCAGTTTCAGCTTTGAAAAACTCCGCTCCCCACTAGCAACCGTTACAGGTATAGTCACTAATATTCGCAATGCTATCCATACATTTGGATACAGTTCTTGTAAATGCGATCTTTAATGAAATTTAAAACAAAAATGGGAGTAACTTTCTGATCAGGCAAAAAGGATATCAGACTTAAAAGTTCATCACACAACATACAACCATCTATGTCTGATTTAGAGTCTACAGTTAATTTTAATTGGAGATCACTACAGAGCTTGACAAGATCGGGTTTTTCTGGAATCTGTTTAATATTGTACAAAAAAGACCAAGATTCCGAGTACTCATTTAGCTGTTCGAACCTTTCATTGACAGAAATTAATGTAGTGTCCAAAAGACAGTTGAAAAATTCAAATTTTTTTTCTGGAGAAGTTATAGTGTCATCGCGTGCAATTTCACCAGCTTGACGCTTAATACGTCGAATTCTTGTTGTAGCTCGAAACACAGGTTCAATTTCTAGTTCTTCAGCCAACTCGTTCGCAGTTAAAATAGCGCTTTTAAAGCCTGTATTTCTGTAGTCTTCCAAGAAATTGCAGCATTTTTTCAACATTTCTGTACATTTACCAAGATCCATGTCTGTAGACTGTAGAGATTTACTTACGATATTTATTTGAAAAAGTACATCATACCAAACAACCAATGAGACTATGAAGCTGAAATCTTTTAGCTGTTTGGCTAGAGTAGTAGCCTCACGAGACACTTGAACATCAGTTTTCTGAGTTTCAATCGCCAAAGTAATTAAAGCATCATGGATAGCACTAATTTGATAACGGACTGCTTTAACATTGCTGATTCTTGCTTCCCAACGTGTGTCACTGAGCTTTTTTTATAGTATATAGTCCCAAGTGATCGGTTAGAATTTTCCATCGATGAACAGAAGCTGAAAACAATGTGAACAACCTCTGAAGTACCCCAAACAAAGTGATTGATTTTACGGATGACTTAGCGGCATCGCATAGTACTAGATTGTAGCTATGACAGCCACACGGTACATAAACAGCTAAGGGGTTTATGTCGAGAATTCTCCTTTGAACCCCAATATTTTTTCCTTTCATATTCGCCCCGTTGTCATAACCCTGACCCCTACAATCATTCAAATCCAATCCGTATTTATTTAAAACATTAATAATAACTTCAGTCAGTCTTTCACCAGTTGACTCATTGACAGGTATAAACTCCAAGAAATGTTCTTTCACTGATATATTTTTAATATCATCTGATAAATTAACAAATCGTAATGTCAGCGAAAGTTGTTCTACGTGACTAAGGTCTGGAGTACAGTCAGCTATAATAGAATAATATTTTGATTTCTTTGCGTGTGATATGATTTCTGACTTTACTTTTTCACCCATCTGCTCTATTAATTCATTTTGAATGTCTTTTCCACAGTAGTGGTCTGAAACATCACCCTTCATAGCTAAATGCAAGTGCTCCTGCATGACTAGATCAAATTTGGCAAGTAGTTGTACTAAGCCTAAGAACTTTCCGTTATTTGGCGTATATAGTTTGTCGGAAGTACCTCTGAACGCCATATTGTTTTCAGCTAAATAAAGTGTGATATGCATCAATCTAGATAAAACATTATTCCATCTTGTAGTTTCCTTTCTAATCAAGCGTTGCTCTTGGCAGTCTATTGTTTTTCCTATTTTTAATCGTAGTTCAGCATCAATCCATGAAAGGTAAAACTTCTTATGAAAAGTGCTAGTTTCATCCATTTTTAACATTTCAGACAAGTGTTTCCAGTTGTTATACCCTTCAGATACTAAGCTCGACGTTGAGCTACTATCAAATATTCGACAACAAAAACAATACACTCGATCCTCAGAAACGGAGTAAATTAACCAACGACGCTGAATTGTTTCATTGTTTGCAAGTTTTCTTGTGTAATGGGAATTAGAGAAATGTCGGCCTGAATCATTCTTCGGATAATTATTAATGTGAGTTTGCACTGGGCCGCTAGTAATTATAAGATCAATGATTTTGCTATTTCGAGTGACTGGCCAAGTGGCTGGATCCGATATGTTCTTGACAACATTACTAACATCATCTAGAATTTGTGTTTGTTGTACTTCACCAATGGAGTCATCCTGAGCAGTATTTGTAATTGTACCATAGCTTGTCATCTCACTTTGGGAATCTTTGTCCACAATTTCTTCAACACAATCTTCAATTATCTGATTTGACTTGTCAGATAGAGGCTCCGCTACCGATAAATTCGTTTGTATTCCAGATGTAGATGGCATATTCAGGTCCTCATTTTTTGTTGTGATATATTTATCTATATTCATGAACTTTTTTGTTCTCTGAAATTCCTTCTCTTTTTCTGCTTTTCGTTTTCTATATTCTGACCCAGATGGCTTTTTTTTTGTTTTTTGATCAACGTGTTCTGACATTTTGTACTAATAAATTTTTGTAATCAATAAAATATGCAACAAATTAAATCTTTAAGTTGAAACAAAATAGATGTGTATGAATCCACGCTGAAGTGGCAATGGGCAGGCCACATCGCTCGACGAACCGATAACCGTTGGGGAATAAAGATTCTCGAGTGGTGACCACGTATCGGACGACGCAGTGTAGGACGCCCCCTCACCAGGTGGACGGACGACTTGGTGAAGGTTGCGGGGAATTGTTGGATGCGCGCAGCAAAAGACCGCGCCTTGTGGCGTTCTATGAGGGAGGCCTATGTCCAGCAGTGGACAATGAAAGGCTGAAATGATGATGAATCGTGAAAACTTGAGACTTGACAATAAACATTAAAATGCTATTGAGCGAGGATGACCAATACGCGTTATATTCGGGATAGCAATATTTACCTATATTTTTCGAACTTAGTTCCCGTGTATAAAAATAAGGTCGTAAAATTAAGCTAACGTTGATATGGCACCAAAATATTTGTGTTTTGTGAGAGTGCACAAATTTGTACGAAAAAATCACGATCATTAACGTATGGATGGGATGGACGCAGACGGGAATGGGAATTAGATATTTTTTAGAAGCCACATATTTCTCCGCCATCCCGCGCCAAACATTTAATTAAACAAATAAATGTTACCCTTTTATTATACTAACTAGTCGACCCGCCCTCGCTTCGCTTCGGATTATTGGTGACCTCCCTAATGTATGAAATGCAGTACTACGGAGAGGTCAAGCTGTATCTCTGCTTATACCCATTTGAATTAGATGCTATATAGCCTAAGTTACTACTTGTATATACAGCTACCTAGGTGTAAAATATTATTAGAATCCGCCCAGTGGTTTGCAAGATTACCCGAAACAAACATACAGACAGACAGACAAAATTTTTTTAATGTAAATTTTAGGCAAAAGTATCTTGTAAATAACCCCGTGAGCATGAAAAAACCCTGTTATTTTGATATTACATACAGACACTTCAGTTTTATTTATCAGTATAGATATAGATTATAGATAGTTGAAAGTACTTACCTTATTAAATAAGCCGTCAAGAACCAAATATATTGTAGCGGTGATCGGGATGCAGGAATAAAAGACGTTGATACGTTACAGCGGTTGGTTTAATAATGTCCTCTCTTTACAATTACACTATTATTTATATTAAAATAGTTAACAAAGTGTTACTTGTTCGGCGAAATACTTAGCTACAATATAAAATACCGTAAAATATGGTTAAGCTTTCAAATAATATTTATTTATTGAAGTGTTCGTCACTTACACGTCGAGTATAGAACAATGGTGCTTTATTAATTACAATGCCGTCTTTATACATTATTATAACTTTAAGTAGGCGCATTGCTGGCACCGATCGGCGGGGCGATCAATTGCAATCACTGGTATTATTTATAAACTATAATCCTATGGTGTAGAACAATGGTATACTATAGAATACAATGCAATATTATTTAATACTATAACATAAGCGCCGCGATGTCAATACGGCTCAATAAGGGGGATGAATGGCGGTGCCGACACAGCACGGCGAAGGCATGAATGAATCACTGTAACAATATTATTTTACACTATACAACTTTTTAGATAAACTAATGTCACTCGATAGTAGAAACGAAAAGTGACGAACATTAGCATCGCAACGTAGCATGGACCGTCTGATTACTACGTCGCGTCTGTTTGTTTTAAAATAATTGTTTTGTACGTGCACCAATTTTATGAATGAGAACGAGCTGAGTTTGTTACGCTTCGTTAAAAATAATGCTAACTATTTTTAAACAAAATGTTAAAAAGAGATAGACAATGTGTTATTCTATGATCGGGGATGCCCGGTAAAATGAATTCCGAACGAACAATTGAATACTGCGTTCCATTTAAGTGTTGCCAACATAAAGATTATTTCGCTTAATTAGGGGACTTTACGACTAAGTAGACCTCGAACTATGAGAATGGCCTGCGGCGCCCTTTTTTACCCGGCGCCCTGGGCGGTCGCCCAACCTCGCCCTACCCTAACACCGCTACTGCACATCTGTAAGCTTCCAATTTAGTTCCGACTCTAAATGCCTTAGCCACATAGCCTCCTGTGTGGCCGTAGCTAGTGCCATATATTCAGCCTCCATGGTTGATAAGGCAACTGTGTTCTGTCGTTTAGAACACCATGAGACTGAAGCACCCTGAAACAAAAAAGTGTAGCCAGAGCATGATCTCCGGCTGTTAATGTCAGAAGCCCAATCTGAATCACAGTAGCCAAACACTCTTCTTTCATCTTTATTTTGGCTCAATTTTAATTTATAATCCTTAGTTCCTTTTATGTAGCGTAGCACTCTTTTAACTGCTAACCAGTGTTGTATTTCTGGTTTGTTGTTGAAACTACTCAATTTGTTTACAACAAAACAGATATCTGGTCTTGTACCTTGTGATAGGTAAAGCAAACTCCCAATAGCTTCTTGATAAGGTACATTACTAATAATATTATTTTGATCTCCTGTGCTGATCAATTTGGAGCTAAGATCACAGGGCGAATGGACTGGATTACAATCTGTCATATTGAATCTCTGTAGGATTTTTTCTATATAAGCAGTCTGATCAATATAAATTTGGCCGCGTTTTGACTTATCCTCCAGCCAATAAAATAATTGACAGGTCCAAGCGATTTCATTTCAAATTTACTTTTAAGTTGTAGCTTGATCTGTCATATTGAATCTCTGTAGGATTTTTTCTATATAAGCAGTCTGATCAATATAAATTTGGCCGCGTTTTGACTTATCCTCCAGCCAATAAAATAATTGACAGGTCCAAGCGATTTCATTTCAAATTTACTTTTAAGTTGTAGCTTGATTTCTTTACCTTTCTCTTCATTATTATAAAAAATTAATAAATCATCAACGTATATCAATATAAAGATGATGCTTCCATTATCATTTCTGTAGTAAATACATGGATCAAGAGACGTACTTTTCAATCCCAACTGTTTGAGAACAGAAGTCAGTTTCAAATTCCATTGGCGACTCGCCTGTTTTAAGCCATAAATAGACTTATTTAATCTGCAAACTTCTTGTCCGTGTTCATAGCCAGGTGGTTGATTCATATATATTTCAGCATCGATATCTCCCTGCAAAAATGCTGCAACTGCATCCATTTGATCTATATATAAATTTTCTTTTACAGCTAATGCAAACAAATATCTTATTGAAGTATGCCGTACTACCGGAGCAAAAATTTCATTATATTCAGTTCCTTTCCTCTGTCTGAATCCTTTTACGACTAATCTTGCTTTGTGTCGTACAACTTCACCATTTGCATCTATTTTCATTTTATAAACCCATTTGCAAGGGATTATTCTTTTATCTTCAGGTAGTGTTACCAATGTCCATGTATTATTCTGAAGGAGCGATTCATACTCGCTATCCATAGCTTCTTTCCACTCTTTTGCTTTTGGGCTTGAAAGAGCGTCTTCCACAGTCTCTGGTTCCTTTAATAATGCTGATGAACTTGTTGGTTTCTCTTCGTAACAAAAATAAGTAGTAGGTTTGATATTCTTTGGCCTCAGAGTTATATTTCTTAATGGTATAGAATCGTCATCAAGTCTTTCCGGTGTGTAATCTGGGTCATTATCTCTTTCTGAATTTGATATATCACTGCTGGCATCATACAATTGTTCCTCTTCTGAACTTTCATTTACTAAAGTATCGGTATCAGATTCTTGTTTGGCTGTCGTTTCCTGTTCTTGCAAAGAAGTGAGTGGCATAATTACACAATTATTCCTAGCTGTGTGTTCCAAGAAAACAACATCTCTACTCTTGTATATTTGTTTTTTACTCTCATCATACAATCTGTAGCCTTTAGTGTATTCGCAATAACCCACAAATATCATCTTAGTAGCTTTTGAATCCCATTTTCGTCTGCTTTCTTTTGGTACATGAACCATTGCGTGACAACCAAATATTTTCATGTTATTTAAATTTGGTCTTTTACCTGTCCACATTTCATATGGTGTCTTGTAGTCCAAAGCTTTTGTTGGTGAACGATTTGTTATATATGCCGCTGTTGAAACCGCCTCAGCCCAAAATATTTTCTGTAGTCTGGAATTCAAAATTAGGCATTTAGCTCTCTCTACTAATGTGCGATTCATACGCTCTGCCATACCGTTTTGTTGTGGCGTATATGGATTACTTGTTTGATGCTGGATACCAGATTTACACAAAAATCATTTAAACTCATTGTTTATATATTCTTTTCCATTATCTGTGCGCAATGTCTTTATTTTCTTATTAGTTTCATTTTCTACTAAGTTCTTAAATTCTTTAAACTTTTCTAAAGTTTCAGACTTGCTCTTCATGAAATAGACAGATACTTTCCTACTGTAATCATCAATGAAAGTAACATAATATCTGGCACCTCCAATAGAACTTGTCTCCATCGGACCACATAAATCTGAGTGAATTAATTTGAGCAATTCTGAAGCCCTAGTACCAGTATTTTTAAATGGTTGTCTACTCATTTTTCCCTCTAAGCAAGTTGTGCAAACTTGATAACCTTTTTTCGATAATTCAACCCCTTCTGCACTATCAGTTATTTTCTGTAAGTCTGTGAAATTGAGATGGCCCATTCTTAGGTGCCATAAATTTATATCTCGCTCATCTGTTGATAGCAATGCCGGTGCTTCAGAAACATTGTTCAATATATACATGTTATTGCGATGCAATGCTGTCAATATTAACTTATTATTTTGATATATTTGACAACCATCTCTCTCAAATTTCACTTCACAGCCATTATTTACCATTTGACTTACAGAAAGTAAATTAACTGTTAATGTGGGTACATATAAAACATCTCTGACCTGTATTGTCCGTATTATGCCATCTGAGTCTCTAATCTGAAAATCCACCTTGCCACTGCCTTTTACTGCTACTGTTTTATTGTCTGCAACCTTAATATTGTTGATAGTTGATGGGGATACATCATACATCCAATTCTTGTTATTGCACATATGCAGTGATGCTCCGGAATCAACATACCAGCAACTTCCATCCAATGCAGCAGCAACTGAAAAAGCAGCATAATAACCATTATTAGAATTGTCATTGTTTGACGGACCCTTTTTTTTGTCTTTAAAGTAACAATCCCTACTCATGTGACCATACTTGTTACATACAAAGCACCGTGGCCCTTTGGGTTGCCCTTTCTTCTGAAATTGGTGATTAGGATTTTTTGGCATTGACTTTGACATAATATTTTGTTTATTATATGACTTGGCATAGTAAGCAGCTGAATCTGATACCTTAACTTCTTGTAACAACTTAGTTTTTACATAATCTGCTGTAATATTCACACCGGAGCTCTCCAAAGCCATTATCATTGGCTTGTAGTAATCAGGGAGGCCAGCGAGCAGCAACGTACCTAGCCACTCGTCTCCTACTACAAAATTGATATTTCTTAACTTATGAGCTGTTGACATTACCTTATTGACATATTCCCCGACACTCGAGCAATTGTCCAAGTTAGTGGTGATCAAATCTCTCAATAAACCTACTTTTCTGCTAAGCCCTGAGTCATCAAACACTTTTTCAAGTTTGGTCCAAACCTGTTTCGCTGTTGTAGCCTCTTGTACATGGACGTAATTAACTGGGTCTACCAACAGTATTATTTTCGATTTTGCTTTCGTATTTTTCTGGCTATCAGATACATAGCCTGGGTCAGATTCAACCTCCTGCCACAATTCTTCATGTTGGAGGTAGTTTTTCACGGCAAACTTCCAACTTTGGTAATTTTCTCTTCCAATTAGCTTCTCAATTGTACCCATTGATATTTGTGATGCCATTTTATTAATTACTTTTCTCAAAAAATAAGCTGAAATTGCTGGAAAAAAAATACGAACTCGCCGGCAATGGCCGGTTTTGAGGTTATCTAACTTCAATCTAATTGAATCACAGCACTTATGTTTCGAATTACTTTTCTAATATACTATCGGACATACTGGGCCCATAACCTAATATTATATGTTAGTATTTTAGTATTTATTTGATTGAACTAGGTAATTAAATTAAAAACACGAACTGAGTAAAACGACGGAAACAATGTATATTTGTGACAAGACAGATTACAGAGTGTTAATTTTTTTAAACGTCATAATATGACAAGTGCACAATATTCATAATGGATGGCGTTCAGTGTTGCAATTAATCATTTCAACAAAATGATTTTAGTTATTTCATTATTGGCTGAAACATGAAGCTTATAGAAATTTAGAATTAAAAAAAAATATTGATTATTGTAAATAATAACTTACTTGATTTTTATATTGCTTGTAATTGAGAAATTTATCAAATTGCATCTCGTATACAGTATACTGCTTGCCGGTTTTTTTAGCTTGTCTAATTATTTTGATCCATTCTGATGGGGCGTAAATGGCTTTATCACGAGCAGCACGTTCTATTACAGAATGCATATTATCACATTCCATATACGTGTGTCCAGTTTCGAAAAATTTCAAATTAATTTGTTTTAAAGTTGGATGTTCTTGAACAGCTAGACCCATCATTGCAACAACTATATAATTTTTATTTTGACCTAGAAAAGACATTTTAATAGTACGTACTAAAAGAACAATTACTTACCAAACTAGTTACCTTATTACTATTACACTGTAAAAAATTTTGGAGTAAAAATGGAGTCCAAAAACATTAAAATAAAAAATAATTATATAAACATATCCAGAAGTCAATTACAATTAACAAAAACAGTACTTTATACATCAAGAAATGAGTAACAATAAACAAATTCTTATGAAAATCACTTACCAGCACAATTATCTGCAAAGAAATTTAATATTTCCACTCCTACTGGTACTTCATCGTTGATAAATTTGGCTACACATGTAGCGATTTCTTGGGATCCTTTCTTGCTGTGATTTTCAGTCCATATGTAACAAAATCCTATAAAAAAATAATTAATAAGGTAAAAGTCCCAGAAGCTGATCATGTACCAGTACCTGCTCACTCCATGGATTTGTATATCTATATTCACAAATATATTTGTGAATATAGATATGCAAATCCATGGAGTGAGCAGGTACTGGTACATGATCAGATTCTGGGGCTTACCTTCTTTTTTTCCGACATTAAAAATTGTGAAGTTATGAGTTGCAAATTTTCGTCGATAAAATAAATCTTTTGTTTTTACAAACGGAGAATATAAAATTGCCTCAAGATCGAAAACGGCTGTCATCACAGTTTCACTGTTTCTCGACAATTCAGTATCGCGATTTTTTTCTTCTCGGGCAGCATTTTTACGCCTAATATGCAAATCATATTCAGCTTGCTTCTGTGCTTTTTTTGCAACTGGCAATCGATCAAAATTGGCACACCAGCATTGGTCTTTTCGAGGCTGGGCTTCTTTTGGAATCCAATATTTAAATCCTCTAATTGCTTATAATAGGTGTTGTCGCATATTTGTCGAAAGTCATTTTCAGTTGCATAAGCTGTATACAGTTGGTAGACAGATTCTTTAGTCGTAAAACCCTCCAAGAATATTTTTGAGGTGTTTCTACGACACCAATGCGCGGGAACTTTGGGTAAAAGATCGAGATGATCTTTAATATTTTTAATATCGATATCACTTAATTTGTTCGCTGATTCATGACGACCCCGCCGATCAGGAGATATTGTACCTACTAACGTTTTCTTCTCTTTCGCCAGCACCACTCTAACTTTTCTTTCGCTAATGTTGAGAGTTATTAAGAAAAATATTTTACAAACTCGTATAAAATTATTATTCACTTTGAAGTGATAATCGATTTTATTCCTATGATAAAAAAATACAATTTATTAATAATTACTATCATTAACAAAAAAATAAATGTAAGTATATACGTATTTTCTGTATGGTTAAAAAATATAAGCTAAGTTACGATAGAAAATAGTTAAATTAAAACCTTACTTGCGTCGAGAATTAAAGTCTGTAATTTCAATTGATACTAGTTTACTTAGAAAGTCACGTTGGCGATTTATATCACCCAACTTCCAATACTCCTCAAAAATTTCTTTTCGGGTAGTTTCATCAATTAAAAAACTACAATTTGTCTGACAGTGACAAGCAGATAACATACGTTTTGCCGGTTGTATTTTGCCTACTGTTGTGTTGTACTCCAGCCCGAGGTTGCGATTTTTCTGTCGCTTATTTTTTTCCACTCATGTGGTTGTGGTTTTTTGTTGCGTTTTCGCTTTTCAATGACTGACTCATCTTCTTCAATATGAATCTCAATGTTCAAACTCGTTACTGCAACATCAACACTAGAGGCAGAACTAGATGATGAAGAAGATGACTGACTTACAGTAAGTTCTTCAACTGAGCTCGGAGAGCTTACGTCTTCCTGATCGGGATGGTATGACGAAAAAGACGTTAATAAACTGACTGTAGCCTTAGATTGACTAAGACTTAACAAAGAAGCTTGACGACTTAACTTCTCATCACAATCCTCAAAAATATCAGGAGACAGTTGAATATTTTCAGTTTCTTCATCCGAGTCAGGAATAATTATTTGCTCTCGGATAACTTTACGTCTAGTTGCATAGGTTTTATTCGACATTATATTATCTTTTTAACAACAATAGTCACGTTGAGTATTTATTTACACACGTTCTTTTTAATTTATAAAAAACACAAATAAATCACTATAATTAACTATAAATAATGACTTTTATTATTATATTGAAAAAAATTAAAATAGAGCAATAGTTCTAGTGGAAAAAAACTTATTTGAAGACTACCAGGTGACAATTGAATAGAATTTAATTTAAAACAGTCACTGCCGCCAACTTTACATTTTCAAAAAGTTGTAGATGGCGCAAGATGTTTAATCGAGAAAGCGGGAAAATACAAACTGTAAAACTTGAAGTAAATATAGCTTATGCAAGCTAGGAATGGGTTGGGGAGAGCTTTGCGTACTGTTTTTGTTATTTTATTTCCTAATTTAGGGTAATTATGAATTATAATAAAAAAAATATGATACGTCCTTCTGGCTTTAAGAATTTATTTTCTTAAAGCCAGAAGGACGTATCCCAAAAAAAATTTTTTTTTGCATATTTTTCATAAGTTTTGACTTATTTATCGTTTAAATGGTGAAAACAAAAAAAAAAAAATTATACGCCCTTCGGCTTTGGAGAGCCAGAAGGACGGTGAGTTTGAGATACGCCCTTCTGGCTTTAGTAACGCGATATAATTATTAGCATTACAAGCAAAATAATTAGTATTACAAGCAAAATAATTATTTACTTATTGCATTTTGTTCTCGTTAAATAAAATCTAAACGTTTCTTGAATCCATATGTAAAATCGGTCTCAGCCGTTTAAGAGTTTAATTACATACACACGTAAACACGAAATAAGATATAAATAATAAAAAAAAAACAATGATTTTTACAATATTCATAGTATTATCTATTTTAGTTAACAAAATACATACATTGAAAAATAGAACCTCCTCCTTTTTGAAGTCGGTTAAAAATTTGTTACTACCAACGTTAACGTGCGTATTATATTCAATTTTGAATCATTAACCATTCATATACATAAATTCATAGTTCACCAAAATATTTCACTAAAATATATAAGGGGCGTCTATTAATTACGTGACGTATTCAGGGGGGGATATGGTCGAGCCCAATTTTACTGAATCTCACTTGATGAAGAGAGGGTTCTTGGCGAAAAACACGTACTTTTTTAAAATTATATTACTGTACTTAAGATTACAGCAATATTCGCAAATATTAGTCTTTGCTTGTCTTAAATAATAGGAATTAACCAAATTGTTTTTTTTAATATATCCAACACTTTTATATTCAAGTACAAGTTTTGAAACATCTCACTTGAGATTGAGGAAGAGGGAGGGGATCGAGTAAATTTCTTACGACATCTCACCATTCAAAAAATCCTCAATAATGCCTCACGTAATTAATAATAATAATAATAAATTTTATTGGATTAAGTAACAATGACTCATTATGTGTTAGTACGACTTACAACTAGGTTAGTATACATACAAAAACATTCGAACACATAAAAGGACACAGAAAATAAATAAATAATATCTAACTACATTTTACATTTGTCACCGCTGCGACATCCCATGGGAGACGGCACTACAGCTACTTAAATAAATGCAGTCAAGCCTGCTCGCAATCATATTCAATTTATTTATTATTATTATCTTTATTTAAACTTACACCTACTTAATACATTTCTAAATATAATATAAAAAAATAATATATTTAAAAATATAAAAAGCGTGTTGACCCACCGGCAGCGAATACAGGGACCAAGCCGCCGGTGGTTAGGGCTCCAAAGAGAGGAACTTTCTCACGATGCGTGCCGTGTCGAGCAACACCGCTTTCTGCATCAGACCCCCAATCCAACTACCTAACGCGAGCCTCTTAAGGTGTTGAGCGAGGCTCTTGGCAATTAGACCATTGGTCGAAATGACTATCGGTACAACGATTGCCGTGTCTACATCCCACATGTCGACAATCTCGTGAGCTAAGTCTTGATATTTTATTTGTTTATCTTTCTCAGCTTTCACGAGATTCCCGTCATGAGGAACAGTAACATCGACAATCATTGCACGGCGCTGTAGCCGATCTATCACCACGATGTCTGGTTTATTAGCCACAATGGTTCTATCAGTGATAATAGATCGGTCCCAGTACAATGTGGCACGACCATTTTCGAGAACTGGCTGAGGTATATACCTGTAGTACGGCACTTCTGTGCTTACAAGTCTATATAACAAAGCAAGTTGCTGATGGATGATCCTGGCTACTTGGTTGTGTCTATGCAAGTACTCGCCGTTAGCAAGACGTGAACAACCGGAAACGATATGCCTGAGGGACTCGCCTGGTAGGTGACACGCCCGACAAATATCAGCCGTGCCATCCCTCAAGATATATTTCCGGTAGTTATTCGTCTTGATAACTTCGTCAGCAATTGCACAGACAAAACCTTCGGTTTCTCCAAAGAGATTACCGAATTGTAACCAGGTCACAGAGGCTGAGAAATCTACTTCCGAGGCATTTAGGGCCCCGTAGAACCTGCCATGCAGCTCCTTGCTCTGCCATATACTCTCGCGATCTTTGGTGCTTAGTACTGCAGGTTTATGCCAGTTCTCTTTAGCCAACCCAAGCGGGGTGAGCCCGTTATCCACTGCTACCACATCAAGATGCATACCACTCGTCATCTTGAGGAAATAATCCCTGAGGTTGTATATTTCGCGATTATGGAGGGTTTTAGCATTTAGAAAGCCTCGACCCCCACATTTTCGCGGAATATACAACCTCATTACTGATGAACGAGGATGATGCATCCTATGTGATGTCAATAGAGTACGAACTTTCCTGTCCAAGGCGTCCAATTCGGTTTGAGTCCACTTGAGTATGCCAAAGGAGTACATTAGAATCGGCATGACCCATGCGTTGTAGGCACGCACCTTATTGCCGCCCGATAAAAGACTATTTAAAACCTTCTTCAGGCGGCCAAAGAAACGTTCCCGCAACGTTTGTTTCATGTCCGATTCATTAATGTTCAAAGCCTGTGACATACCCAAGTACTTATAGGTATCAGTTACTTGAAGTGGTCTAAATTGTAGAGTATTGAAGAGTTGACCTCTATCAACCTCCACTATCCCACCATGCTTTACATGCATGACAGCACATTTATCTACACCAAACTCCATTTTGATAGAACTACTAAAAGTTTCAGTGACTTTTAGTAATTTCACCAATTGTGGGTTATTTGGTGCAAATAATTTCAGGTCATCCATGTAAAGCAGGTGAGATATTATTTGACCACCTCTTCGTAACCTGCAGCCTAACCCTGAATGTTCTAGTAAGATACTAAGAGGATTCAGTGCTAGGCAGAACCAAAGAGGACTCAAACTGTCACCCTGAAATATGCCCCGCCTGATGTATATCGGTTCGCTACTCCCTAGATTCAGTCGGTGCATTGGATATTTCAGAAACGTTTTCCATTGCCCCATACAAGACTTCAAGAAAGTGCATAGAAGTGAATTTTATTATTATTATTATTGTATCTCCATTTATTCACGGGATCTTCCGTAGGGAAGATACCCGGTCCTTTGGTAGGCTTACATGGGGATATGGATCCAACACGCAGAGGCCTTTAGAGAAATTTAATCTAAATATTGGGATGGGACACCTACCGATGACATTCCACGTCTGCACATAACATACGTGGAATGCCAGCACTAAGTGTAAAACTATTGTGTGATGATGGTATCTAATATATGAATATGGGAGTGGGTGCTTAGTGGACTGGTTCATCTTGTATCTATGAAATTATAAACTGTCGTCTGCCTTCAAACCCATGTTAAGAGATGAACGGTGGCAGACGGTGACTCGCCAACTCACTGAATGGGCCCCCTAAATAGTCGCCACAGACACACTAGTCATACGGGCAACAGAGGGCAACATTGGTGTAAGTGGCTAGGGGTGTCGAGCGGTGCGGCGCCGGTTTTACCATTGAGTCTGCGATAAACAGACCCTTGGTTTCCCCGTAATTATGCCCTTGAAAATGACACTTCCACCCCCGAGCATATAGCTCTGGCGACCCCTCTCTGACCAGCTGTTTAAGGCAAGCCAGAGCTGAGAGTCCTTCGGGCACTCTTCGGTTTCCACTCTAGCCAGCCAATGAAGGCCAGCTGGAGACGAGTCCCTGATCGACTCTCTGGAGTATTCAGGACCGCAGTGTCGCCACTCACATTCAGCTCGCCACAAGCTGCCCTGCGGTTTATTGGCTTTCCTGTAAATCTTGAGATACATTTTTTTATATCAAAAGAACTTAAGGAGCCATATAATGTTCCTCCGAGTTTTGCGTTAGCCTCATGGTGAGGTAACGACTGGCCCGGAGGTTATTATTATTATTATTATTATTAATATGTGTAGTTTGAACGTAATACTGTGATTTTGTACATACATACATATCATCACGCCATATCCCTTGCAGGGTAGGCAGAGAGAACAGAGTGCCAGAGAACTCTATCCTTGCATACTTCACTCGCTTCCTCAACATTCATAATTCTCTTCATACACGCTCGCCGGTTTCGGAGACTCTTGACTCCACCTTCCTTCAGTACATGACCGATCTGGTCTAGGTAGGTTAGTCTCGGTCTCCCCCGATACCTACATCCTTCCACTTTCGCTTTGTGATTTTGTGATCATAGATAATGTGAAAGAAGATTTTGTGACCATAGATAGTGTGAAGGAATTGACAAATTATATAATCTAATATTATAACAGTGAGTTACAAAATGAATACATATACCTACGCAAATACAGAGTTAGTTGTCTTTTAGGACACCAGTGATTGATACAGGTTCGATACCGCCTCAGACACAAGTTAATGTTCCGGTGGCTCACGCGCACGGCGTGGAGAGGTACATTGCAGGGCAGGTCTATGGGGTCATGCGCCGCTTTATCTGTCGCCCTGGACGCATTTAGCGGGGTGTGACCAGACCATGACCCGCAGAAAAAAAGGCCCAAGTTAATATAAGTCTGTTAAATATAATAATATCTTAACGAAAACTTGTTTAATATCAATTTATTAGATATTTTAAATCTTAGTACTTACATGATTAATCATTTTAACAAAAAATATTATTTTAATATTTTAAGATTATAAAAGGAATAAAAAAAGAAAAAATTTGGTGTTACTAGTGATAAAAAAATATTTAAAATTTTCACCATCCATCAAAATTTTCGCATTCCATCAAAATTTTGATGCTTTTAAATAATTGTCGCCCTAGGCCTGGGGTTCGTGGGCCTAAGCCTAAATATACGGAGCAAGTACAAAGAGGAGACGGGCTAACCTACTGTGCACTGTGATTGTCAACTAGGTCCTGACGTCATCACGTCAACATCAGTAGTGGGCGTGGCCTACTAGTCCGCTGCCGGTGTTCGTACGGTGCACACAGTTATATTATTGGTATATTTTTGCTTTATTACGAAGAAAATCATGAAGTGTTGTGTTTTATCATGTAAATACTACTAGTGCTTTACATGTCTTGGTCATTGTTGCATTATTTATCGTATAAAGCAATATTTTAATACAGTGATTTGATTGTATTTTTAACGTTTTTATATGAGAAACGAGACTAACTAGGGTTCGACAATCCGTAAGACACCTAAACAAATTATTGTATCATTTGGTCGTATGAAAACACATAAATATGAAAAAAAAAATTTTTTCGAAATTTTCGAGTTTATCAGATACGTACGGTGTAGTGGCTTGTCAAACGAGAATGACAGTAAAGAACGTGCCCACGTTTGAGTTATTGATTGTTTCGTGTCGCTTCTTCCTTCTCCGGCGACGGAGGCGGAAGCTCGAATATTTATGTGTTATGGCCGCGCAGGCCGTGGAGGCTCTTTCTTGAGCGATTGTAATAGCATCGTTAGCATCGGTCAGTGCATGTCGAGGACGTCGAATCGCGGATATTCTTGATGGGGTGTAGTTAGCCGCCCTAACCACTAACTGGTTGGGGTGTGTCATGGCAGTGTCAGTAAAGAAAACTTATATTTTTCTTAAATATTAAAATTATAAACAATGCTGACAAGCCTTATAAGAAATTTGTGGTTAAAAACAGTAGTCATTCACCTATTCGCTATGTAGAATTATTTGATTATAAACATTTATATTTGAATAGAGCAAACGTGTAATAAGATTTGTGTGTATCTTTCAAATAAAAAAAAATAATACACTGATATGCCTATAGGTAAATTCTGAGGGAGTGAGACAAGTACTATTACTTATCTCACTCCCTCCATTAGGAGCTATCCCCTAACCCCTGTAAATGACACGTATTGTTTTTATAGAAAATGTTAATTACAACAACTCCTCTTTGTACTTGCTCCGTGCCTAAATACGTCTCTGTACGACACCTATGGGTCAGATAGGAGATGGTGTCAATACTTACTTTGATTATGAATTTATCATTTAATAATTAACGATTCTGTTTATCGCGTGACATAATCGATATATAGTTATCGTATAACTGTCTAAGTATACACATATAGATATTGTTATGATATATTATTTTTAATAAACAAATTTAAAACAGTGATATAATAAAAATATATTTCATATTTTTTTATATGTGATTTTTACTAAAACTATCTTCTTCCTTTAAAAAGTCTTAGCACTACATTGCAGTTCTCCTGAAACGAAGTGTCAATAATTATAACTGAAAAATTTATTTTAAATAAGCTTAACGATTGCTCCTTCTAGCATCCTTTTTTTTTTTTTTTGTCGACGCTGGGAAACACTTTTGCGCGCTAACCCCTGCCCGCCGATGTCAAGACGGGAGTGAGTGTGGGACTCGCCGGCCGGCTAGTCCGACCGGAATACCCACTAAAACCACAGCGGCCCCCTTCCGCGCTTTTACGGGGCGCCGGAGAGATCGTCTACTGACATTCGATCCCCGACGCCCTAACGCTTGGCCTTCTGGCCACGCCCTGTCGATCCTCAAGTCGGTGGGAGGAGGTGCGCATAATGGCGCCTCCTCCTCCCCGGACGCCGGTGACGGAGCGAGTCAGCGGACGCATGCGCCTCACGTGCCCGCTCCGCAGCCTCCGTCTTCACCATTACGGCCTCGCAATACGAGGCCATCGATGTCCAGCACCTATCGCTGTCGAGCATCTTGGCGATGATGGTCGACAGCGACAGGTCTCTTCCAACGACCGCCGACAGGACGTGGCGCTGGGGCCCCCAGGCGGGGCAAACCTCCAGAGTGTGACGCGCATCATCCACTGGCGCGCCACACTCGTGACATCCTGGGGCCCCTTCTCTTCCAATTTTATGCAGGTACTTACCGAAGACCCCGTGTCCGGTAAGCACCTGCACCATCCTGAAGCTAAGGCCGCCGTGCCTTCTTCTGATCCAGCGGTGGAGATGTGGCGCGACCGCCTCCACAGTCTCCCGCCCTGCTACGGGGGACTCCAGATACTCTCTCCACCGCCGGATGACTCCTCTTCGGCCCACTTCCAAATCTCTGCCCAGTCTCCTCGCGGAGACTTGCTCGCCGCCGGCTCGCGCCACAACGCGCAGCCGGTAGGCCTCTGCCAAGGCCTTAGCTACAAGTGGCCAAGGCGGGTCCCCCGCCAGCAATGTCGCTGCAGTCCACGACACCGTACGGTAGCCCCTAATAGCCCTCACCGCCATGACCCTCTGCGGACGTCGCAGGAGGGCTCTATTGCGGGCAGTGAGGGACTCCGACCAAATAGGGGCACCATACAGCGCCATGGACCGCACGAATCCGGCGTACAATCGCCGGCAGGACGACCCTGGACCTCCAGTGTTCGGCAGAAGCCTACTTAGCGCCGCGGCCGATTTGACAAGCCACGGGACGAGCTGGGCAAAGTGTGGCCCGAAATTCCATTTTGAATCAAGGTCAGACCCAGATATTTCATCTGGGCCCGCACTGGCACGGCAACCCCAGACACACTGATGTGTGCTCCTCGGGGGGACCTCGACCTGGGCCATGAAATAGGAGGGCCTCGGTTTTCTCCGCCGAGACCCTCAGGCCCAACATGCCAATCCGGCCCACGACGAGCGCGACTCCTTCCCGTGCCAATCGGGTAGCCCCCAGGAAGTCGGGCCTCCTCGCCGTGATGAGGGTATCATCCGCGTAGCAGATGAGCCCCATCCCGGAAAGAAGCCGACCCCGCAGGAGCCAGTCGAATCCGACGTTCCACAGGACCGGACCGAGGACCGATCCCTGTGGAACGCCGCACTTCACCCGATGGCGATGTATGCGCCCGTCGCCCCCCTCCCAGAGTACATGCCTTCCCTCACCCTTCTAGCATCCTAGGCCAACTCCATCTGATGCAATTTAGTAAACAATTATATTACCAAGGAGGGTGGACGTCTGTCAGGCGGCCGGTCATAAAACTATTGCCAATAACTTTTGCAATATGTACTATGAAAGAAGAGTATATATCGTATCGACCCCAAGCAATTGGGATAAGAGTAGGAGAATGATAATGTGATTTTTAGAGCATAATAAACTATGCTTTTCAACTAAAATCATATCTATAAAATGCATATTATATTATTTTCCCTTTGATCTAACACATTGAACAGTTCTAGATGACCGACAATTACGGACATGTTCTAGATTACATACGAACAAAATACAATTCTTGATGAGAACAATTTGTTTTTACTTACTTTTGAATTTGAAACCTGTTTTAAACAACTAATTCTTGTATTGCCTAGGACTTTAGGAATAAACTATCGACGCATACAAATTACACACATACGTAGTAGATCAACAATTGCACAAAGGATTGTTCTGCATGAGAATTGAATCTATGACACTTGTCATCGTAGATAGGTATATTAACCACAAGACCATCCGTGCAAGCTATTAATACCATTAACTGAACAATATCTATGCCACAATCGAATCATCTTAGTATAATATACGCCATGTAGATTTTTTTAAGAATTTTACTGTGACATTTGCGTCTACAAGACAAATTGAATGCATCAAAATCAATCTAGCTGTTGAATAGTTAAGAGTGGACATACATCAAGTCAAACACATATAAGACCTCCATAGTCGATTAAAAAAAATCACAAAATTATGTAGTTATTTTTTGTAGTCGTTTTAGTTTATGGTTAGAAATGAAGGCATGACACGTGTACCAAAAGTGCCTCAATAATGTATTTAGTATTTGTATATGATCTACTATAGTTATAAGTTATAATTTAACGGCCATTTTACAATTGTCTATCGTAGAATACAAATAAGAATTTGGAATACAAAAAGATACATCCTTTCTCATTATTGATAATCGAAAAGTTAAAATTATTAATTAATTCAGATAATCTATTGAAAATAGCCGTTTAAATAGTATGACGGATATATAAGGGATGTTACGGATCTGGATAAGGATATTGAAATAATATTATATCGGTTTCAGATAATTATAGTTTCCGTTTTATTTTTGTGGAATTCAGTTATTTGCCGCAGATGGCTATGACAACTTTACTTGGACTGGTGAGCGCTGAGTGCTTTCAATCCGATAAAGTTTAAACGACCGATCTGGAGGGCACCTCTCTTGAATAATGTCAAAATCTTAATGTCAGGGCTCTGCTGATTGTGTGTGCCTCAAGATGGACGACCGATAGTTTTTGTTATGATAATTAAATATTTAGGGAATTTTAAAAGGAAAATATAAATTAATCATTTGATTTTATTTGATATACACTGTAGCAACATTTCTTTCAAACTTCTTCATTTATACAAAATTATTCCAAAACTCTTATATCGGATTCGTTTATAGTTATGTATATATATTCATTTCATATATCCGATGATTTTGATTTACACAGCTCTGTGACATACCCGATATATACTTATTTGATGTGTTATATTTTAATATAAATATTCTTAACAATTGTTGGAACACAAATTTTGTAAATCTCATTCTATATTTATTTTGATATATTAATACTTACTTGATTATTTTTAAATTTTATTTTTAATCACACAATAAATTTAACGGGAAATAGTGTTGCCCAAATGCAAGACTCTTGCGAGTCTCGCAAGTCTTGCAATTGCTGTTGTTAGAATAACACAGAGTCACTTGCTTTGATAGAAATGTAAAATCCACATAGAAATGAAAAGTCCAACTAAATTAATGAAATTCCATTCATCTAGGGTAATAACTGTACAACTATCAATAATTTAATTAGTTACATATCACTTAACGGGAGTGGGGCTAAAATCACACCTATCTATCATGAGACTGTTTAAAATAACATCAAATTATTACCTCGTGTACTGGTTATTAAGAATACAAAAGTTGTTAATCCTTTCATTGCCAAAGGAGTAGTAAAATGTTGTCTAAGGGAGCACTGCGAGACTCTTGCAGCGAGTCTCTTGGTCTTGCATTTGGGCAACACAAATGCTAAGTAATTATCATCTGCTTTCATCATAATTACTTGTGAACGAATCAAATTGTTCTTTCATTCATTTCGAACTATACGAAGAACAAAGTTACATAATATGATTATCACACTAGGTAGTTTTTGTTGTAGTTATAAAGCTAAGCTGATCTATATATAATAATAGGCAATGAATCAATACGCGTTAGTGGTAGGACCACGCTGTTGACAGTTTTCTATCTACAGCCGCGGGCCGGTCTGTCCGGGGTAGTACCACACTGAGCAGAAGATCGACGTCTGAGTAATAGCAATGTTCTATTGCGCTTCTTTCGGTGAGTGAGAAAGCCGGAAGCCCAACTGGATGGGTTGGGGGTCTGTATTGGTAGGCAGCAGCCTAGCTATAGCTCTTGGTATGGCATAGGTCCATGGGCAGCAGTAAAACTTACCATCGTTCTCTCGTTTGCCACCATTAGCAATAAATAAAAAACCGGAGGTGTCAAGGGACACCCGGATGGAACGAAGTTCTATTTTAATTATATAATTTTTTTCTGCCTTAAGCGATTTTTATCGTTATATTTTAGCCAATTTGCAAAATATCTTTATAAATTATAGCCTATGTGTTATTCTGATGTGCAAGCTATATTACTATAAATTTCATCAAAATCCATTCAGTTCAGTAGTTTTTACGTGAAAGAGCAACAAACATGTTCACATCCATACATTATTACAAACTTTCACGTTTATAATATTAATAATAGGATATACAATTCCACTAGACTACCAAAACTTTTCGGCCCCGAGCTCGAACGCGAGCCGGCCACGCGGCCCGGTCACGGGCGAAAATAATTTCGTTGCGCATTATTTTGATTTTGCTATATCTCTTAAGGTATTGATTTAATTTGCATGGTCTGAAGGAAAAAAAATATCTTCATGAAATGCTCAAGCCAACTAATGTATTTAAAATGATAAGGATTAATACAGTATTTGTGTAAATAGCTTTTCAATTACCGTTTTATAATAGAACATTTTTTAAAGTATTAAAATGGATATAGTATGTTATCCTTAAGAGATAGATATATACCATCGCGGACTTTTTTGTAGGCCTTTTTAAGCTGTATAATACTGTAGTACTTTATTTTGATCTATTTCGTAGGGTTCAGCCAGCGTTTGCAATGTAAGCGCAAAATAATGTGTTTATTTACGACATCACATTAGAAACCTCTAAAATTATCAGTGTTTCTCTAGTACATTATGCATATATTATACATATAAACCTTCCTCTTGAATCACTCTATCTATAAAAAAAATCGTCGCGACACCACACTGTTCAATGCGAAATAGAAATGAAAATATCTGGCTTGCTTTCTATAAGAGAGCCGACGAGCGACGCCGCACAGCTTACAATAGCTTACTATAGCAAAAAGTGTCGTGACAACTTTTCGTAAGAATTTTTTCCGTCTAGCCCCCTTTCACAACGCGCGATAAGGAACTTCGTTCCAAAAAACAAAAGTGTGTTTGACAAATTTTAAATAGCTCTTTTCTAATGATTCATCTGAATAATCAGATGTAACTTTATTCCACGGATAGTTTGATATATGTATATTTTGCTAAAGTTTGACAATAATTTTATTCACCTGCTATTTGTATAATTATTTCGTGCGAGAATGGAACCCACGATATTTGATCTTAAATTCTCGTTGAGAAATAATCATACCGTTGTAAATGTAACAGATTTGTATAACACAACGTTAATACCTCAAGTAATCACGATAAGTGAAACATAAATAGATTACTATAAATAATTACTTACAGAGTAATAAATATTGCACATAAGTCATTGAAAAGAGACTTGAATAATTTCGATTTTGTATAGCGTTATCTCTGTCGCACACTACTTTTGCGATGTTATCAGTCTGTGTATTAGTATTTTAGTTGCTCTTAATGCATAGTGTGCGACAGGGACAATGCTCTACGAAACCGAAATTTGTCGATTGTCTCTTTCTAAGGCTCGATGTGCTATATTAATCGCTGGCTGCAGTAGATTAGTTATACTCACTCTTGTTAATAAATTTATGTAAAAGTGACCTGAGGCACTATGTCCATACAATTGTGATTTTTTAAAATATATTGATGTGAAAATATTAATGATGAGTGAATTGTACATATATATTTCAGATGTGTGATCTATGTATGTGTGTGTGTACTATAACGACTGTACGATTAGTTGGTAAGCAGCACAACGGTGACATCACGACGGACAAACAAATTGTGATTTTAACTAGTATTATAAGATATGAAATTATTTGCAGTGTTTTATTTAATTTTATACATCTCCTTTCATATTGAATGAAGGTTTAGTATTTCAGGGTTAGGTTTGCCACATTTTTATATAACTATAGTTAATGAAGGTAGAGAAAATAATTCTTTGTGTCAAAATAAAGTATAATTTATTATTTTCCAAAAAAAAAACCTTTTTTTTTATTTAAAAAAAATAATTGTCATTGCTCAATAGTTGTCCAGTAATTCTGTAGTCTGTGCATAGGTAAGTTGAAGTATTTTTTCCATCGGATTTTTTCATCGCCCCATTGATCTTCATCCAAAATATCATTAATTATCCTGAAAAAAAAAAACTCGAGTAATGTGTAATACATTCAGTGTGATGACGCAGTAATAATACAATTCATCACCCCCTACCTACCAGCGTAGTATAGTAGGCCAATTTCAATTCTAGTGTGAGAAGGCTCGAGCCCAGCAGTGGGACATAAATGAGCTAAGAAATGAGAGAGAGAGAGAGAGAGAGAGAGAGACATAAATTAAAACAATTTTTAGTATATTATCGCGTTTGTTTGATTATTACTTTGACGTCGTCCAACAAGTCATTGTTATTACAGGGGTTTTATCTATCTAGATAAAAACTCAACTCTAGATATGAAATCTGTGTACTAACGATGACTTGTTGTATGTGAAATACCTTAGTACTCGCGTGACTATAAACGTTGAAATGTGTGCGAAACATCAAAAATTAATAATCAAATAAAAACGGATTAAAATCCGTCAATTTTATGTGTAATGTGGTGGACTAATACAATGTCACTCGACTCCCTCCTGTGGACATCCATACAGGACGGAGGGCAACACTAAGGATTGAATTTTCAAATCATTAATAAATCAAATTTAATTCGTAAACATTTTTTTTTGTTTTTTATTGCTGGTAAACGATCAAGTTGTGTAGTGTTCACTTTATGGTAAGTGTTGCGACCGCCCATGGACCTTTACAATACCAGGGGTGTAGCTAGGCCGCCTACCAGGCTACCATTACAATCCCCAAACCCACTTAGTTCGTCTTCCGGCGCTCTCGCTCACCGAACGAAGCACAACAGCACATTACTATTACTCGGACGTCGATCTCCTACTCGGTGTGGTCCTACTCCGGACAGTCCGGCCCGCGGCATATACAGAAAACTGTCAACAGCATGTTCCTACCACTAAGATTATTCCTATTCACATTACGTGTTTAATAAAAATCAATAAACACCTAACGTTTCATCATTTGAGCTTATACACCTCCCACTTTTGGGCTCAAACCTCCTCCAATAATGGAAAGGAACCCGAACTATTGTATCACACGGGGTAAACGTATGGGGTCGGGTTTTATGTCGTGTTGCCCTGCTCTTGCATAGATGTTAACTATATATATAACACCCACGGCAAGCAAGGGTGTGATTGATGGGGTGACTCCACCAGGGTGTCCGAGTAGCTGCAACGTCGGTGGTCGTCCCGGGACAGACCGCCAACGCGGCATCAACGACGCCGCCGATGTCGCTGGTCGCCTGATGCTGGATCCTAGGAGTCACCGGGGATGTGTCTGGGCCAGGCAGATCGCCAGGACGGCGTGCTAGGCGCAGAACTTCGTGGGCCCTGCCATCGAAGAAACTCTTCAACCCAAGGACCCGCTGTTTTTTCAGCATCGACACCAAAACCAGACGGCTCACGCCCTGGTACCGTTTCTCCCACCATCTACGGGGTGGACAGCAATATCTTTGGGAGTGGTTTTTCTCTGTCACCACAAAGAATAATATATGCTGCGATGGTATTTAAAAAAATGTATGATTAAAAATTATTATCATCATTAGCCTATCAGATAATTTCTGATGAAAGTACTGCTCCCCAATGAGGAGGGTAAAGCTATAATCGCCACCGTTGTGAATCTTCCAGGCGAGTGCTATTCCGGGCTGGCCACGGATGTCAAGGATGAGGTACCGGTGGCCGGCACATTGGTAATGAGGACGTAATACGGTGGGTTATGGGGCCACGCGCAGCCCTTTCATCGCCCCGGACGGAGTGAATTGCATATACTGAGGCGATATAGCAGTCACTGAACTTCCTATTTTCACAAACTTGAGAAAGATGACGAGAATGGTTATATGCACAACATATGTATCTCAGTTTCATAATTTTTATGGAAATAAATTATAGATTTATACTACACAAAAGTGATTATAATATTTCTCTGTAACTCGTTTCCAATTTTATCGTATTCTTATGACACATCATGTCCATATTTTTAAACAAGGTAATTCTAAGATAAACCTGGTTTAAATAATTACCCAAAATATAATAATTATTACCTATTCGCGCTCGAGGTAGGTTATAATTATATAACAGAATTTAACGAGTGTTTAATAAATTAATTTGGTCAATTTATCATTTAATTTAATGATAAACTTAACGCTACAGTTTTAATTGGCTGTTAAAATTGACATCACCTTAGGCTTATCAGTGATGCGCAGTTATTGGAGGTGATGTACCTACATTTGTGACAATGTTTTATCAACATTTGCTTGCCCTCTTCACACGCTAAGTGTGGCCGTCACAACATGTTCTAGCCTTCCATAAGCTTCTATCAGCTGTCATATCTGCACTTACAACTTTCATACACATATCCTCTTTCACATAATCCATCCATCTCTTTTTGGGTCTCCTACGATTCTTCCATCTACAAACATATTGATAACCCTCCTAGTCACTTGCCTTTCATCTCTACCAAGATCAATAATAATAAATAAATATATTATATTTATTAAGATAATTTTGAGTATTTATTTGAGTATGAGTGAGTAATAATAATAAGATAATTTTGAGTCGGCGTCGGAGGTAATTTAGTGATTATTGTTCATTGATGGTTTGGCGCCGACTAAAAATTACTTAGGTGTACATAAATTAGTTTAAGAACTTACTTATTAAGGACAATAAAAACAAAGTTTATTATTTTTGGCCTTTTTCCGGTGGTTTAATTTTTGTTATAGTTTGTAGTGTTTCTATAAAACTTACTCTTTAGCTTAGTAGAATCTCTTTTCATAAATTTACTATTTTCACGGAGCCCAATTCTTCTTGTGTTAATGGACTCATAAAGCAAGAAAAATATATAATTTAAGAAAATGATAAGGAAAGGCGTGACTGTGTTTTTGTTTTTGGTGATGGTTCGTTATAATTGTCAGTCACAGACCTCTGTAATACCTATTGCGAACACAGCCCGGTCATTTACCGTAAAGGTTTGGAATTTTTGCTCTTACGCCTGATCGAAGCGCAGGAGCACATTGCCAGCACTCGAATAGATTTTATACGAGTCTCCAGGACTAGTCGACTCATTTATAGTTGCAGAAAGAAAAGTGTCAGCCGTGGGTGATTACAACTAGTGCACTAGTTTATTATATAATTATAAATAATATTAAATTAAAAAAGTATCCTCTGACATGAAAAAAAGCGACTCTAACGAAAAAGAACTAGTTTAATTGAACCCAAATATCCAGGATATTGTCTCCTATCTTTGAGCATCAATATCAGAGCAGCTCAGTGGTGCAGCACCTGTGAGGTTAGACGTGGGTAATTAAAATTTTAGATCACAGATAGATTTGAAAGTAAAGTAAATATACATTAAGATCCTTACGGCAGCTGACCAAAATATCTGATGACCTTAAAACATCTGAACAGACATTCATAGTCATTTGTAGCTAAGAATCATTTCAATCAAATCAGCTTTCAAATAAAAAGAAAACAGTATTATTATCGGTTCATTAATTTAGGAGTTAACGATGCTACAGGTAGTCAAACGGACAGATCAAACTCATAATACCCCTCTTCGTGTCGCGAGGTTAAAAAAAAACAAGAATCACAAAATTGTTGCTACATTATAGACATTTTTGACACAAAATTAGCTAAGAAGTCTTGAACTAAACAAAGTAAGCGATAAACTTTTTTTAAGCTGACAATTTCTTCACTCATCAAGCAACAAGTAAATGATTGAAAAAAAATCTGTGAAAATTTATAGTTAAACTAACTGTCCCGGCAGACTTCGTAGTGCCTGGAAAAGTTTTAAGCGATATGCTGACAGCAGCGCCACCTACCGGGTCCAATTGCGTTTTGAAATCATCCAGGGCCCATTGGAATATACATAGAAAATTTCATCCTAATCGGTAGGACCGTTTGACATACCGACAACGGCGCCACCTACCGGGTCCAATTGTGAATCTAAACCATTCTCGAATTCCCTCGAACACACACAAAAAATTTCAAGAAAATCCGTCCAGCCGATGAGGAGAAGTTCACTGTGTTGACATGTACAGAAGAATTATATATATAAAGATAGGTATTTGTTCTAAAAGATTGGTGTTTGTTTTATCTGTCTCGTTTCTGCGAATTGTCTGATATGACTTGACCTCTATAGAGTACAAAGTCTCTTAGAATATAAACTATATTTTTAATTAGTTAAAGAGGCAAATTCACGTGTTGACGAAACGAAAATAAAATAATTTGCAAAATCCAAAAGTGCACGCCTCATAATTTTTATATTTTTATCATTTACTATTTATTAGTCAATGCCAGAAATAAAAATAAAATTAAAGAAAAAAGCCTTATTTAAAAACAAGCTTTTACTATTTACTAATAAAATAAAATTAAAAGTTAAAAATAAATTAACTCTAATAAGACATATAACACTTTATAAGTTCATTGTAACCTTTAACGATAATTAAGCTTCGTCGTCTATTACAAAATAATTCAAAACCGTTCATAATTATATATTTTTAACACTAAAACTTTACATCATAATTATTAAATCTTCCCATTTCTATCACAGTCCTAATTTTATAAATAAAAGCGTGTTACATTTTGATGGCATAATTAAGAACATTTAGCACCTTCTTTTTCCTATGGCCATCTTCCAGGTCCAACATCAGACCCTGGTTACCATATAGTATCAAAGTACTCGTCAAGACGAATCAAACGAGTCCAAACTCGATGGAGTTGCGTCGTTTAATTACGAAGTTCCTATGACCCGCTTCCAGGTCCATGATCAGACCCTATTTTCCATATAATATTAAAATACTCGCCAAGACGAATCAAATTAGCCCAATTTCGATGGATTTGCGTCGTTTAATTACGGAGTTCCTATGGCCAGCTTCTAGGTCTATCGTCAGACCCTAGTTACCATATAGTCTCAAAGTACTCGACAAGACAAATCAAACGAGTCTAAACTTGATGAGGTTGCGTCGTTTAATTACGGAGTTCCTATGGCCAGCCCTGGTTAGCATATAGTATCAAAGTACTCGTCAAGACGAATCAAATGAGCCCAAACTCGATGGGTTTGCGTCGTTTAATTACGGAGTTTCTTTGGCCCGCTTCCAGGTCCATCGTCAGACCCTGGTTACCATATAGTATTAAAGTAATCGTCAAGACAAATCAAATGAGACCCAAACTCGAAAGGATTGCGTCGTTTAATTACGGAGTGCCTATGGCCAGCTTCCAGGTCCATCATCAGATCAGCTCTATGTCACAATAATATTGCATTGTCATCCGATTTATATATGCATGCTAAATTTCAGCTCAATCGGAAACCAGGAAGTGGATCAAATTTAACTTGCAAGATTTGATTACAGACAACGGGACAGGTGACACTAAATATAAGCGTGTAATGAAAGAAAAGAAATACTTTTGAAATTTCGTGCCATTCTCGACGTAGAGCTAAACATAGCTGTATAGACTGAATGGGATTTATTTCCTTTGCCTGTCCGAATGGACGAACAAAAAATGTAAACGAACCCAATTTTCATAAAGTATACATACACTGAAGACTAAGCAGTTTAGTTTTTTTTTATTAATTGCAATTAAACGACAAAGAATTACCAAACCATTTTCGAAAGGAAACAGCGCGTTGCGATTATGAAGCTTTTAATAAAAGAAAAACTTCGATACATTCATTTTTACGGGCGTAATCCTGCCAGATACAAAAAATATTTTATCCGACGTCCTCGAACATTTTTTTTAATCAACTATTTTCTTACATACATATCATCACGCCATATCCCTTGCAGGGTAGGCAGAGAGAACAGAGTGCCAGAGAACTCTATCTCTGCATACTTCACTCGCTTCCTCAACATTCATAATTCTCTTCATACACGCTCGCCGGTTTCGGAGACTCTTGACTCTACCTTCCTTCATTACATGACCGATCTGGTCTAGGTAGGTTAGTCTCGGTCTCCCTCGGTACCTACATCCTTCCACTTTCGCATTGTATATCTTCTTAACCAGGCGTTCGTTCGGCATTCTTTTCACATGTGCGAACCATCGGAGCATTCCCTTTCGCATCTTTACACCAATACTCTCTTTCATACCTACTCGCTCTCTTACGTCGTCGTTACGAATGCGGTCGGTCAGCCTAACTCCACAGATTTTCCGCAGAGCTCGCATTTCGACCGCATTAATTTTACTATCATACTCTTTTCTGCATACCCAACTCTCGCTTCCATACAGTAATGTTGGGACAAGCACTGCGTTATGTATTGCTACACGTGCCTTCTGGCTGAGGTGGTGGCTGCCGAGAAGTTGCCCCAACGCTCCGTTCACTCTATTTCCCGCATTCACTCTTCGCTCTATATCAGTGGTGTACCTTCCATCTCGGCTAAATCCACATCCAAGATATACAGATTCATCCACTTGCTCTAGTACATCATTACCTATTGTTACTCTTACATCTGTTCTGGTTTTATCTCTTTCAAAGACCATTATTTTGGTTTTGCTCACATTCACGCGTAGACCCCTTTTCTTACAATCTTCTGTCATTGTGTCGACTAGGGTCTGCAGGTCAGTCGCTGACTGTGCCAGCAGGACTGCATCATCTGCATAAAGCAGAGCAGTGACCACTGAGTCGCCCATTTGGACTCCCACATTCATATCGTTCAACCTTTGGAGACATTTATCCAGATATATGATAAACAGCCTGGCTGACAGAACGCACCCCTGCTTAACGCCGATATTGACGTCAAACCAAGGCGACATTCCATCATCCAGCCGCACACAGGCTCTACAGCCCATGTAACTGGACTGCACAGCCTGTAGCAGTTTACCGCTAATACCATACTCCGGTAAAATGTCCCAAAGTTCCTTTCGTACAACCGTGTCAAATGCTCTCTCCAGATTCACAAAACTGCAGAAAACCCTCTGACCTAGAGCCAGATGCTTCTCCACAATGTTGCGCAGAGAGAACACTTGATCCATGCATCCCCTTCCACTCCTGAAACCTCCTTGTGTCTCACACAGTAAACCATCGGACACCATCCTCATTCTCCTTTCAATAATTTTACCATAAACTTTTGCTGCCAAACTGGTCAAGCTTATGGCTCTGTAATTTGCGCAGTCATAACGTGAACCCTTGTTTTTAAACAAAGGCACGATGACTGCGCTATTCCAGTCCCTGGGAACCATTCCCGAGCTCCAACATAAATTGAGGAGCAACAGGAACGCCTCCCAGACACAAGAGCCACCAAGCTTGATCATCTCGGCAGACACCATATCAATGCCCGCTGCCTTACCATTTTTCAAACTTCTTATCGCCCATTCAACTTCATCCATACTGATGCCGTCGGAGGACGCCGTTGTCGAATGTTGATCTACTAAACCACATCCAACACCGGCGCCAACCGTAGCATCCGCATACATATCGCCAAAATATTCACTCCATCGGCTTAACACGTCTTGTGTTTGTGTAAGAATGTCTCCATTACAACTATTTTCTTACTTTAAACAAAATAATTGCTTTTTAAAAATATCAAATACGTTTAAACGAATGTTTTTTCTTGACATATGTATTATAATATTATCCTATAAGTGCAATGTGAGAAAATTACAATCATTTTTATGTTTGAAAAGTGCTTGATTTTCATATGTCGAGAGTAGAGCAAGACTTCAACGCTTCGCTTATGAGGCGTGCAATATGTGTTATTTAACCTTTTTTTCCGAGTTATCGAGAGGAAGACGAAGACGATATATCGATAAATCCTATTTAGAATAAAAAAGAAGAAGTTTATTACGGCAAAGAGACTGAGTAAACAGATGATAGGTTAGAAATTTATCCGTGTGATGACGGAATAAGAATACAATTCACCACCTCCTGTCTTACCCGTGGGTGATCGTAAGAGACGACTAAGGGATATAAAAAACATATAACATCTATGCAAGAGAGGGAAAACTCGAAACAGAACCCTATACCAACACGTCTGACCAGCGTGATATAGTAGGTTATTTTCCCTCCCATTATGGAGGAAGCTCGAGCCCAACAATGGCGAATATGTGGGCTGAGATGCCTATTTTTGTCACAACCGATGCTTACTCAGCAATAAGTAACCAATGGCGATCTTCTGTAACACATATTACATTAAAATAACAGCAAATGGAGAACTTAAAGAAATAATATAAAATTTTGCAGAAAAAGAAATTTATAGCCCCGTTCGAAACACGCAGACTTAATTAAATTAACTGCTCACAATAATAGTAACTGTTAATAGGTAAATAGAAAACAATAGTGAAATAAATATCAGTGTATAAAATCCTTACGTAATTAATTAATGTTACGTAATTATATCTAGATATGTATTCTAAGCACACACTACCTAACATGATACCTGCCATAAATACCTACCTTCTTCTTCTTATGTATTGGCAATCAGCTACTTATACGAGCTATTGGTGCCAGTGTTAAGTTATAAATATTTTCACGTTTTTAGTCTTTCAAGTTAGTCATTGTCTAAGTCAAATTGTCGCCATTAACAGTGCAATGGCCACACTGTTAATGGTATCTTCTGGGAATTTTGATGGAAAACGAAAACGTTGTAAAGCACTTTTATATGATATTCACTACATCCCAGTAGTTCCGCCGCTTCATATTATATAAAATGCCATCAAAAATATCCAATATAACACGTTAAAACACTAAGATATCGAATATAATACAAGAGCACCACATGACGTTTTCAAATTCCCGTCAAAATTCCCATAAATACCTAATTGTGGAACGTATGTTGGGTTCAGATGACAAAACAAATTGTCAAATAGTGGTGCAGATCTGAATTAAAAAAGATTCGTTAAACTGGAGATAGAAATGGATTTCTTTTTAATATATTATCACTCTCTTCTGTATGAATACCACGGCTCCCTTTAGTGAGTGTTTTAAAAGACAACTAAGGGATATAATGATAAATACCATCTATACAAGAGAACGAAAACTAGAAGTAAAATCCTGTACCAACACGTCTGAACAGTGTGGTCAAAAGATTAACATCTCTCATGTTGCCGGGGAGCGGGGGGCGCGAGTACAATAGTGATACGTGTATGAGCTAAGATGATTAATATATAGAGCGAGTCTATAAAATAAAAAAAAAACAAAAAGCAGCTACGAAGATTGCCGACAGAAGTGAAAACTTAAACATATGAAAAAAAAAACAAATACAAAAATATAAAAAACGCGCCCCAGGGAGTATGTATGGGTGTGACCATACAACAAATACACATATTAAATATATTATATTATACACGTATTATATTATTAATTCCCCTCCTACAGTCTAGTCTCCCTCCATCTTACGAAATTTCGGTCAGGTCACTTGTCCTGACGCGAGTTTAACATTTTTACCCATCCCAAAAAAGTACACAACGCCGCTAAAGAAGTTTTCTCTTCAAAAAAATATTAAGTTCTTGTGAGTCGGATAATTTCATAGTTTAAGACAAACACTTCTGTCCAACACTCTGTACTATATATATGTGTTTATACTTAATTTGTATATCTTTGATTTGTTTGTTTATAGCTTCAACTCTGTTAGATATGTAAGTAAAACGGCAATATCTATAAAATATAGCTTGATCTCTGTGACAGTTCTTACTAGTCCCGCACGCTTACGATGCAGTCCGTATTTTTGTCGATATAATTCCTTATTTTTTAAAGTTATTTGCTACTGCAATTGAAAAACAATACATGAAAATCTTATTGAACTTCAATCAAATGGATGGATGAATCGATTATAAATTTAAAATAATTTATGAAGATCTTATTGAATTTTAATTAATGGATTTTATTTAATTTAAACTAAAGCTGTTAATTAATTCTTTTTATTATTCGAAAGGAGTACATCCAAGTTCATCGTCACTATTATCTTTATCGCTGGGGCATTTCTGTAGGTTGATGATGAGTTCTAGGTCGCAGATTATTTAATTAATAATCATTTTTATTTTATAAAAGAAATTATCATTTTAATATAAAAGAAATGGTCTTATAGACATCAGTTATAATATTATTATAACTGATGTCTGAATACTAAATTAACACAATTTACTTATTTTATAGAGTAACTATGTGGTTTATATAGGTAATGCATTGGTTTTAGTTGTTTTATAAATAATTAATAAGAATGTTATCGATTTACGTTTATCGATTGCCCCATCTCTATCTTATTCTCAGTTCAGTATGATCTTGTACTTGCGTAAGCACCATACTTTTACAAAATGGTTACTATAGTCTGTCTAATCTAAGAAGTGCACTTTGACAGCTGTCGGAGTAAGTTGTCTAGGTATGTGAACCAAATAATCGCTATCGAAAATATCCGATTTTACTGAGAAATCGATATTGATTCTTTATAATTAATAATCGGTTTATTTTTTATTTTTCAAAAAGGTGATGAATAAATTAAGTGTAAATTAGCACTAAACAAATTGAATTATTTCAGCATAGAATCATCTCAATTCATCATATTTAGTAGGATTAGGTTAATTAAAAACAAAAACTGGATTTGAAAATAGCTATTTATTAAGAATTACTACTATTACTTGAATTATCAGCGTCGCGAACATTAGTAATTATTTCCTCATCAATCAAAATGTCGAAATGTACATATCTGTCAAAGTCTCTATTCGATTAATTGTATTATTCTAATATTTTTACCGATTATTTGGATATTCGTGAATTGGAAGTTGTCAAGCACTACTTGCTCGACTCGAACGTGATTACATGACATTGTTAGGTCGTTACTAACAATTACTATTTACCATATTATTTTTATTTTAAATTAGTTTTACGAGTTTCAACATTAGATTATTGTACAAGAAAGTCACCCGCAATGTTAATTATGTAAATAATTTAATAGTTGTTTAAAATTTCAGATTTAGTGTTTACAATCATGTCTATACGTTTGACCGAGGTTATTGTGTATTAAAAAATGCAAAACGTCAAAATGCACTTCTTAGATTAGATGAACTATAAGTATTTTAAAACATATGAGGTACTAGTATTGGTGTAAATATATATATATCTTTATATTCATAATTCAGTTGAGATATAACTGACACCTAAAGAATGAAAATATAGGTGATATAATCAATTGTGGTAGGACTACGCTGTTGACAGTTTTCTGTCTACAGCCACGGGCCAGTCCGTCCGGGGTAGTACCACACTCTCGCAGAAGATCGACGTCACTTCCTTCGGTGAGCGAGAGAGCCGTAAGCCCAATTGGGTGTGCTTGGGGATTTTATTGGTAGGCAGCGGCCCAAGCTATACCCTTGGTATTGCAAAGGTTCATGGGCGGCAGTGACACTTACCATCAGGTGTACTGTTTGCTCGTTTGCCACCGTAAGCAATAAAAAAAAATACAAATTAAAATTGTAATAATGACGCGTGTTCATAATTACTTCATCGGTTTTGTCGCTATCTGTCACAGAGATCAAGCTATATTTTAAGGACTATAGTTGACTATGCACTGTCATATCTTTTCTTTATCATATTATATGGCTACTAATACATAGACAATATAATAGACAATATACAACAATTCTCCCCCTCAGACGGAGAAAAAACTCTTAATATTAAATGTTCATACAAAAGAAAGGTTTATAGTTAACCTGTTCAAGAGGACGCAATAATCGCCCGGAAGACTAAAGATTCCCGTGCTATCTGATTACGTTCTAACCCAGTCGTTTCCTCTAAGTTATCACTCGTTGAAGCATCGAAGAATTCCTCTGATACAGGCTCAATTCCGGTTCTGTTCTGAGCTTCAATGGGTGAAGTAATCTGATCATCACTCTCACCTTCATCCTCGGCAGTATGTGATTCATCAACAACATGTGAATCAACATCGAAACGTTCGCTAGTATATTGTTATCGAAATATCGAATAGAAACAGCATCAGAGCTGCTCAAACAAGATAAAACATCTTTAATTTTCTCGAAGTTTTGGGCGTAGTAGGATGCTGCCTCTAACCAAGTACCCCACCTGGTAACGATTGGTTGAGGAGGCAGCAGCAAATCTGGGTATTTTTCTTTTAAAATTTTAACTCTGCTTGGTGCTTTCAAAAATATTTTTTTTACATTAGCAATTATGATGTCAATATCGTTATATTCTGATCTAATTTGTTCCAATACACGGTGCAAAGCGTGCGCCAAACATGTAACATGCTTCATTTCTGGCAAATAACTTTTTAAATTTCGTCCTGCAGATAACATGTACGCTACGGCATCACTGCAGAGCACAAGAACGTTGCTAGCTGTAGTTTCGAATGAATTTTCCCATAAATTTTCTAAGCACTCTATTACGAATTGCGTAATTGTTTATCCATTAATCACAGTTAGCACCTTACACGCTATCAAATAAGGTCGATTGAAATTAATGGGATCTAATAGTTTTATTAGAAAACTCACTACATATCGACCTAAAAAGTCTGTCGTTTCATCTAACGAAATCCAAAGTTTCTCATTTTTATTACTTCGTCGAATGGAATCTAGTTTATTCTTGTAAAATTTATCCAAATAAACTTTTATTAATTGTGATTCATCGGGTAGTTTACGATTAGCACACGCACAACAACAAGTACTACACATATATTTCTGAAAAAAATCTTGAAAAGCAGTATTTCTCATCTGAGACCATGGAATATTGCACAAAATCAAAAAATTGATAAGATCGAAGTAAAACTCCTCCTGCGGCTGCTTATACGTTCCCTAGTGCACAGCGCCTCCAATATGTTTTTCCACGTTGCCTTTATTTTGAACTACCAAATAGCTCTCACACTTTGTGCAGTACATTGTACCACTAGCGTGATCATAAATTAACTCAGGATGATCGGATATCCATTTTTCTACCGTCTCAGCCTTGACGTTTGCCATGTTGAAGAGATGTAACCTCGTATTTGACCTAAAACAAAAACTTCATGACGTGAACATTACAAAACTGACATCTACGTTAATAGTTGTTTTACTTTTTTAATGTAACGTCACTCAATTGAAAAAGGGCACAAGCAAGCAAACGTAAAACTTTATACTAGTAAATGAAAAATGACTTACCAGAACTTAAAAAGATTGGTTGAATATATTCAAATCAAGAGTGAAAGATGCAACTCCGTATAGTCCAGCCAAATCGTTGTTTAGAGCAATATCCAGAATCCGTGTAGTTCAGCCAAATCGTCGTTTAGAGCAGAATCCAGGAATCAGTACACAAGCCAGGGTCAAGTAACATTTTTACAACACAATAACAAAGATGCGCACTCAACGAATCGAAGTAAACGAGTGAGCTAGCTACCTGCGGGGCTACCCCTCGCGTCGCAGTATGCATTGTTTTCGTAACCGGTTTGTGCACTATCTACAATCCTGTGTTCTGATTGGTCACTGAGTCATGTTGAGGGCACAGATTAAGAGTAAGACAGAAATTTAACCGCGTCTTTTGTGAGTGAAATATTTTGAGTCCAATTCACGTTTATACTAGTTTGAGTATTTGTTTTACTCGGTATATACTAAAATCATACCAAGTTTGAAGCTTCTATCTGTTACCGTTTTTATGATAGAGCTAAAACAAACAAATATGCAGAAAATGTTTCTTGTATGGAATCGGTAATTTTTAACTTTTTGATTTTTATTGTATGTTCTTATATCGGCCATAGTTACAAACTCTTTTTGAAAAATAGAATGGTGCACCTGCTAATGTTTGAAAGAAGAAGCAAAGAGTGACAGACATACAGCCTGGAGTCTTAGCAATAGGGTCCCGTTTTCAACCTTTGGGTACGGAACCCGAAAAAAACGAATTTGCAGCGGGATGGCGATAAATTATTAAGAGGATACTACTGGTCATATGGTTACATTGTAAAATTCTGGAAAAAATAATATTCCGGAGGAATACCCATATTAATATATTCGTTTCAGATTATTGACCCTAATTCAATATACCTACTCCGATCACTGGTTATCACTGACTAGTGTGTGAATAAGGCCGAACCTTGACATAAAGTCATATTGCACGCCTCATAAGCGAAGCGTTGAGGTCTTGCTCTACTCTCGACATATGAAAATCAAGCACTTTTCAAACATAAAAATGATTGTAATTTTCTCACATTGCACTTATAGGATAATATTATAATATATATGTCAAGATAAAACATTCGTTTAAACGTATTTGATATTTTTAAAAAGCAATTATTATGTTTAAAGTAAGAAAATAGTTGATTAAAAAAAATATTCGAAGACGTCGGCGAAAATATTTTGTATCTGGCAGGATCACGACCGTAAAAATGAATATATCGAAGTTTTTCTTTTATTAAAAGCTTCATAATCGCAACGCGCTGTTTTCTTTCGAAAATGGCTTGGTAATTCATTGTCGTTTAATTGCAATTAACAAAAAAGTAAACTGCTTAGTCTTTAGTGTATGTATACCTTATGAAAATTGCGTTCATTTACATTTTTTTGTTCGCCCATTCGGACAGGCAAACGAAATAAATCCCATTCAGCCTATACAGTTATGTTTAGCTCTACGTCGAGAATGGCACGAAATTTCAAAGTATTTCTTTTCTTTCATTACAAATTTATATTTAGTTTTACCTGTCCCGTTGTCTGTAATCAAATCTTGCAAGTTAAATTTGATCCCCTTCCCGGTTTCCGATTGAGCTGAAATTTAGCATGCATATATAAATCGGATGACAATGCAATACTATTGTGACATAGAGCTGATCTGATGATAGACCTGGAAGCTGGCCATAGTTACTCCGTAATTAAACAACGCAACCCTTTCGAGTTTGGTCTCATTTGATTTGTCTTGATGATTACTTTAATACTATATGGTAACCAGGGTCTGACGATGGACCTGGAAGCTAGCCATAGAAACTCCGTAATTAAACGACGCAACCCCAACGAAATTGGGTTTATTTGATTCGTCTTTGCGAGTACTTTGATACTATATGGAAACCAGGGTGTGACCATGGACCTGGAAGCTTAGCCATAGGAACTCCGTAATTAAACGACGCAAACTCATCAAGTTTAAACTCGTTTGATTTGTCTTGTCGAGTACTTTGAGACTATATAGTAACTAGGGTCTGACGATGGACCTAGAAGCTGGCCATAGGAACTCCGTAATTAAACGACGCAACCCCATCGAAATTAGGCTTATTTGATTCGTCTTGGTGAGTACTTTAATACTATATGGAAACCAGGGTCTGATCATGGACCTGGAAGCTAGCCATAGGAATTCCGTAATTAAACGACGCAACCTTATCGAGTTTAGGCTCCTTTGATTTGTCTTGTCGAGTACTTTGATACTACATGGTAACTAGGGTCTGATGATCGACCTGGAAGCGGGCCATAGGAACTCCGTAGTTAAACGACGCAACTCCATCGAGTTTGGACTCGTTTGATTCGTCTTGACGAGTACTTTGATACTATATGGTAACCAGGGTCTGATGTTGGACCTGGAAGCTGGCCATAGGAAAAAGAAGGTGCTAAATATTCTTAATCATACCATCAAAATGTAACACGCTTTTATTTATAAAATTGAGACTGTGATAGAAACGGGCAGATTTAATAATTATGTTGTAAAGTTTTAGTGTTAAAAATATATAATTATGTACGATATGGAATTATTTTGTAGTAGACGAAGAAGCTTAATTATCGTTAAAGGTTACAATGAACTTATAAAGTGTTATATGTCGTATTAGAGTTAATTTATTTTTAACTTTTTATTTTATTAGTAAATAATAAAAGCTTGTTTTTAAAAAAAAAAATTTTTTCTTTAATTTTATTTTTATTTCTGGCATTGACTAATAGTAAATGATAAATAATATAAAAATTATGAGGCGTGCACTTTTGGATTTTCCAAATTATCTTTATATAATTTATCTATGACTACTGAGGAAGTGGTATAATTTGTTTTATACACTTCAACCCACTTGGAATAATAATTGCATCGACTAATATAAAATATAATTGATTATGTATTGGGCCAAGAAAATCCATATGTACCTTAAAAAATGGCTGTTGTGGATAAGGCCATACAGCAAGCTAGGCGCGCCTAGGAGAAGGCCTAAGATCTGTACAAATTTTGCAATCGGCGATCAACTCTTCTATAGCTTTGTCGATGCCAGGAAACCAAAACCGACTACGTGCATCAGCTTTGCACTTTACAATACCTAAATGTGATTTGTGAAGCTCGGATAGAATTCGTTTCTGCAAATTTGTAGGTATGACAACCCTGTGTCCTCTCATGACTATTCCGCTTTCTACTGAAAGTTCATTTTTGCATAGAAAGTATTGAAACATTGCTTGGTCTGTGTGCTTTATTTTCGGCCAACCATTTAAAGTATAATCTATGACTCTACTTAACCTAATATCCTTAATTGTTTCTTCACGTAAGGAAGCAAGAGTAATAGGTAGACTACTATCAACCACAAAATTTACATAAGACGCTCTATCCTCTATTTCCGGTAATTCGCTGATATTTTCACAAATAACTTCACTATTGAGACTAGCTCGAAACTAATAATCGGCACAATTATTTGCACTGCGGATGTATTCTATTTTAAAGTTATATCCGCTTAAAACATCGCATAACGTTGTAACCTGTTAGCGGATACTTCAGCAATACCACGGTGAGGACCAAATATAGAAATTAATGGTTTGTGATCTGTTCTGAGGATAAATGGAACAGATCGACCGTAAAGATACTGATGGAAACGGCGAACACCAAAAATGATTGCTGTCGCTTCCTTTTGGATTTGTGAATATCGTCGTTCCGCCGCGCTTGGCGTACGCGAGGCGAAAGATACCGGGCGCTCAAGACCCGCAGAATCGATTTGTGAAAGTATCGCACCCAAGCCACTAGGTGACGCGTCTACTGTTAGAATTACGTTTGTATTAGTATTAAACTGTGCTTATACATTGTCTGAAACCAGTAAGCTTTTAATAGTATTAAATGCCTTGTCATGCGTCACATTCCAACGCCATTTACTATTTTTTTTAATAAATCGTATAACGGACTAAGGATTAATGATGAGTTAGGAATGAAGTTGCGATAGTAATTAACGAGACCTAAGAAAGATTGCAATTGGCTAATATTCTTCGGAATTGGGGCATGCGATACAGCAGATACTTTTTATGGTGACCTTTTCAACCCGCGCTTATCTACTACATAACCGAGATATTCCACTTCGTCTACAAAGAAATGACATTTAGCCTTCTGAAGCGTAAGTCCTGCGTCTCATAGACGACAGAGCACTTCATGTTGTCTTTTTAAATGTATTTCTTTGTTGACTCCTATAACCAATATGTCATCTAACATACATAAAACACCATCCATGCCAGATAATACACTTTCCATTACACGCTGAAATATGGCTGGTACATTGGCTAGTCCGAAAACTAATCGCGTATATTGGAACAATCCTTTATGAGTATTGATACATGAAACCTTTTGTGATTCCTCATCAAGAACACACTGTGCGTACATCCATCCATCAGCCTGTAAACGTCCACTGTTGGACATAGGCCTCCCCACGAGAATGCCATCTATAACGGTTCTGTGCCACCTGCATCCAGCGGTTTCCTGCGACCTTGATGAGGTCATCAGTCCACCGAGTGGGGGGTCGTCCTACGCTGCGTCGTCCAATTCGTGGTCGCCACTCGAGAACCTTTTTTCCCCAACGGTTGTCGGTTCGTCGAGCGATGTGGCCTGCCCATTGCCACTTCAACGTGCTAATCCTTAGGGCTATGTCGGTTACACCCGTTCTTCTACGGATTTCCGTATTTCGGATTTTATCACGTAGAGAAATACCGAGCATAGCCCTCTCCATAGCACGCTGAGCGACTTTGAGCCTTGTTATGAGGCCGACATTTAGAGACCACGTTTCAGTGCCGTAAGTCATCGCTGGTAACACACACTGGTTATAAAACTTTGTTTTCAGACACTGCGGAATATTAGACGAGAAGATCCTCCTAAGTTTCCCGAACGCTGCCCAGCCGAGTTGGATTCGTCGGCTGACCTCTTTCTCGAAATTGGATCTACCTAATTGAACTGTTTGTCCTAGGTAAACATAATGATCGACAACTTCGAGAATCGCATTCCCAACCAGGACCGGTACAGAAATGACATGGGCATTAGACATGATTTTCGTCTTGTCCATGTTCATTTGCAGCCCTACTAGTTGGGAGACCTTGCTGAGGTCATTGAGCATGGTGCTAAGGTCCTCCAGGGATTCTGCCATGACTACGATATCATCTGCGAATCGAAGGTGAGTGATGTATTCGCCATTGATGTTGATGCCGAGTCCCGTCCAGTCTAAGAGCTTGAAGACATCTTCCAGCGCAGTGGTGAACAGTTTCGGAGAG
This sequence comes from Lymantria monacha, assembly GCA_905163515.2. Classification (NCBI taxonomy): domain Eukaryota; kingdom Metazoa; phylum Arthropoda; class Insecta; order Lepidoptera; family Erebidae; genus Lymantria; species Lymantria monacha. The sequence continues at coordinate 986,845 of LR991107.1, read as the reverse complement.
ATAACGTCTCCCTGTCTCACGCCTTTCTGCAGCTGGATCGGTTTCGTACTCTTATCCTGGATGCGGACTGACATAGTAGCGTCTTTATACAAACACTTCAGCACTTCGATATATCGATAGTCAATTTGGCACCTCTGAAGGGACTGCAGCACTGCCCAAGTTTCGACAGAATTAAAGGCTTTCTCATAGTCCACAAACGCTAGACACAGAGGCCGATTATACTCCTCGGTCTTCTGTATAATCTGGCGTAGCGTGTGGATGTGGTCTATGGTACTATAACCTTTTCGGAAACCGGCTTGTTCGGGCGGCTGGAAGTCGTCTAGCTTGCGCGCGAGTCGGTTCGTAATGACTCTTGAAAACAATTTGTACACGTGGCTCAGGAGTGAGATGGGTCTGTAGTTCTTTAAGAGCGTTTTATCGCCCTTCTTGAAAAACAGCACCACCACACTCCTGGTCCACGACTCTGGAACGTCGCCCCCGAGAATGACAGAATTAAACAGCTTCTGTAGGGCTTTTAAAACTGGCTTGCCGCCTGCCCTCAGGAGCTCTGTGGTAATTCCGTCATCTCCCGGTGCCTTTCCGTTCTTTAATTGTTTTAGAGCCATTCTGATCTCGTACAAGCTGACGTCCGGGATTTCTTCGGTATGGTGCCGAGTTAGCTTGGATCTGGGGTCTTGGACCAAGCTGACAACAGGATTCAGGGATGATTTGTACAACTGCCCATAGAACCTTTCGACCTCTCCCAAGATCTCACTCTGGGATGAAATGACAGTACCGTCATCGGTCTTCAGCTTAGTCATTTGGCTCTGCCCAATAGACAAATCTCGTGCGAACACTTTGGAGCCTCGATTTCGCTCTATCGCCTCTTCAATACGCAGTGTATTGAATCGGCGAATATCGCGTCGCATAGATTTAGTGATTTGTCTATTAAGCTGCCTGAGTTCGGACCAATCGGTTGAAGACTGTACCGTCATTTCCTTTCTCCTCTCCATGAGTTGAAGAGTCTGGTCAGAAAGCTTTTTTGTTCTAGTAGCGCGATGGGCCTTAAAGAATTTTGACCCGACCGCGTGGACAGTTTCCACGAACCTGTTGTTCATATCGTTCGAAGATTCGCACTCTTCCAGGCATTGGAAGCGATTATGTAATTCGAGTTGAAAGCTATCGGGGTTCTGGTATTGGACAGGTGTAGGTCGGAGTGTAGACTTCATCAAGCGGGACCGCTCGACTTTCGTACGAAGATTCAATGTGCCTCGAACCATGCGGTGATCACTCCCAGTTTTAATCCTGCTGATCACAGAGACATCATTGAATATTTGTCGTTTGTCCGTCAAGATGAAGTCTATCTCATTTTTAGTGGATCCATCAGGGCTAATCCAGGTCCACTTCCTTTGTGGCCGTTTCTTGAAGAAGGAATTCATCATGAAGAGGCTTTGCTTCTCCAAAAAGTCGGCCAGTTTTTGGCCCCTTTGGTTTCTCTGTCCAAATCCATATTGCCCCACTATCAACTCATCGTCTGTCCTTTTGCCTAGTTTTGCGTTGAAGTCTCCCATAACTACCGTGAAGTGGGTTTTGGACGTGTGGATGGCTTTCGAGATATCCTCGTATAAGGCCTCCACTACGTCGTCGGAGTATGTCGAAGTCGGTGCGTAAACCTGTATGACCTTCAACGAATACCGTTTGGTAATTCTGAGTATAAGGTACGCTACCCTTGTTGACACACTTTCGATCCTCTCCACGTTCTCTACGAGAGACTTACGAACGATAAACCCTACACCGCCTTGGGATGGGTGATCTCCCTCCCGGTAGAAGAGCAAATTTCCAGACCGGAGGATTATCGTGCCCTCCCCCTCTCTTCGCACTTCTGATAATCCTACAATGTCCCATCGGATTTTGCTCAATTCCTCTTCCAGTTCGATGACCCTCTCGTCGGTCCTAAGCGTCCGAACGTTGTGTGTTACCAGGGCCAAGGGTCGATTTTTTTGGTAGCCGGATCGCGGCCGGAGATTCCTAGCACCCCCTGCCCCGCCACCAACAGGCCCGCTACCAAAATGAGCCCGTGGAACAGCGGAACTGCCGTGACTGGGGGCCGTGACTTTTTGTGCATCCATATTTATTTTGGGGGGGTAATAATGCCATAATCGCCACGCTTGGCGAGCGGATTGGCGATCGCGGTAGATGTTATTAAGTTTCTCGGGAGATAGCCGCTGCCCAATCTCCCGGTAAGACCCTTAGCCGATTTTTACGACTCCCACGGGCAAGTAAGGGGTGACGACCTTTGTATTCTATTCCCGTCGCCACACGGGTAACTGTGCGTACGCTTGGGACAAATCTAGCTTACTGAATTGCTGTCCACCGTGTAACTTAGAAAATAGTTCATGTGCTGTAGGCAGCGGATACTTATCAACTAACAATTGTTTGTTGATGGAAACAGAATAGTCCGCGCACAAGCGGATTGAGCCGTCGCGTTTTAGCACAGGAACTATGGGTGAGGCATATTCTGAGTACTCTACCGGTTTTAGTATGCCTACACTTATGAGCATATCTAATTCCTTGTCGATTTTATCTCGTAGAGCAAAAGCGATTGGTCGTGGTTTAAAAAATATCGGCTTAGCGTCCTCCTTCAAATTTAGTTTGACTTTATATTTGTTAAATGTATCAAGTTCATCTGAGAAGACACTAGGGTATTGAGTGCGTAATGTTCGATGTATCTTCGCAATAATTTATAGATAATAATTGAAGATTGTACAACGAAATAAAATCTCTCCCTAAAAGTGGAGGACCACCACCGCGAATGACATAAACGAATAATGTGTGCGTTTTATCGTTATAATTAAAAGGTAACCAAACTACTCCTCTGCAATCGATGAGTGTACCAGTGTAATTAAGTAAACGCTTATTCGACCTGGTCAGTGAAACATCGTTGAACAATTTTAAATAGGTTTTTTCTGAGATAGCCGTGACAGCTGAGCCACTGTCGATTTGAAACCTCACATGCACTCCTCGTACATTAACCAGCACAGTCATTGGCTGGCCATCGACTGAACGAATAGGTATTGTAAAACTCAATATCATCGCCGTTACCGTCAGTAGCCTCACTCTCCATAAAACTTATTTTCCTGCACATACGACGTAAGTGCCCCTTCATATTGCATTTTTTGCATTTATAATTAGCAAAACGACAATGCTCCGAGGTATGGTTTTTAAATCCGCAAACAGAACATAACAGCTTGTCGACAGCCTTAAATTTTTTCGTAGCGATCTTGAGCAATTGGCCAGAATAAGGTGCGCTAGGTGCAACTGCCGCTGCCGCCCCAGCGCCCTCTCGTGCGCAGCGCACGCTCTCTGCCAGTTCTACCGCCTTCGTCAGCGTTAACGCCTTTGGATCTCGAGCGAACAATTTCTCTCGCTCAGTACCCGGTAGCATTCCCATAATGAAACGGTCCCGTAATGCTTCCTCAACGTTTGAGAATCCACCTAGCGAAAATAAAATAAAAATCTCTTTAAATAACTTCTTCCATACTTCTCTACTGTATCGGGCACGTGTCTCCTTCTTCTAGAGGCTATAATACACTGCAAAAATAGGTATAAGTTGGGTTTTGTTTCAAGTTTACCTTTTTGTCCTTTAATGCAGGTTCTCTTCTAATTCATTCATCCATCAAATTATCGACAAGACACTACTCGACTCGACATAACTCTGGCCACAAACTGGTGATAACATCATAAGCTCCATACTTGGTAGGCCATCTGGATGGTTTTTGTGATCCCCACGGTAGATTAAAAGGTGATGACATATAGTATTCTGAGCCAGACAATTCCTTTAATATTGTCTAGTTATTTTTTATACTTAGTAGCATAATAAAATACTAGATATCATCGTAAAGGCAAAAGAAAAATATCAACAAATTTGAAAATTATTATTATTCGTTAAAGCGTTTTGTTATCGTTTGTACTTTAATACAAAAATGACACATCATCAAGTTTAACGTCAACAATTTTCTGCAGTCACAAGTTACATTTTAACATTCTATGTTAAATTGCCACTTTTATTTTTGAAAAAAAAAAAAAAACTTTAAATGCGTGTACTGTAGAATTTGGTCTTTTGGTTAGTGTCTCTTTTCGATTTAACCAACGATATATAATATAGCGGTGAGTATGCATATCTATTCTGTCGCTAGATCTACAAATGAAAATAAAAGCTTGAATAAATAAGACACGTGTTGCGTCATATAAACTCGTATCGAAGGCAACTTAAATAAAGCATAAATTAAAAATTCGCACTGCGATGTCGTTTGAGCTGTCACGCCTCCAGCGGCGGGAGTGGCTCCATTCATATCAGTCAGTCGCAAACTAGAGGCTTTTTTATCTGGCAGTGTTACGGTTTAATATTGGTGGTGGCCGAAATTGTTTGCCGGTAGACAGTCCACAATCGTACGTAGTATCTGACGGACGTCAGCACTCGAACAATTGTAGTAAACACATTTCGCAGCTCGCGATCTATATATTTTTCCCCCGACATTATCAATTGACCTTGGCGCTATTTCGACGCCGAAGTTCAGACGGAATCGTCTCTTGACTTACGTGTGAGTATAATTTATATAAAACTACAATATTTTATTATCACAGTTCACTGACAGATTTTATATTATTTAATTAACTGTTCAAGAATTTACTGTGTTGATTATATAGATATCAATTTTGCGCGGTGTAATGGTAAATAATTGTAATACGGAATGTGTATAAAGTGATGTGTAATGCATTTAGATTATAAATTAGCAATTATTATTAAGTTTTGTTTGCAAGTAATTTAGTGGATTAGGTTTTTAAATGTCTGTTGTTATATATGGGTTATTAAATAGCAAATTAGCAAACCAGAAGTTGTTGATTGTTGATAGAGATACTTACTCATTGTACGTAATGTCTACAACTTTCGTTTATTCACTTTACAATTTTGAATATTTTTATTCTGAAAAAGTATTGTTTAAATTTAGAGATTAATATATAGGTAGGTATTCTATCTATTGCCTTAAAATTCAAAGTTAAATATATTCGTAATAGTTCGATATTTATTGTTTTCTTGCGTACAGAGACTTTATATACGGCGATTTTTTATAAAAAGTAGATACTTTAGCTTTTCTTATTTTATCATTAGTGATTATCATGGTATCTGAATTTATATAGAACTTCGAAGATCTCTGACTTGACTTCGATTAATGACTTACATTCCATGATAACAGGTGGAATCGACGTTGATTTATTTCATAGAGAATATATTGCGTCTAATTTATTTCCATATTATTTATACATACCATAAATATAACATATTCAATATATTTAAATACATTTTATTTTAAACAAATGTACGCGAACACTTTCACGTGTTACATAAAACAAACGTAATATGAAAAAAGTAAATAATTAAATATATTTTTATATTAAATGTTGGTATTTTATTATTTTATGAATCTGTTTTGGATTTTATATATTACAACTAACAACTGATATAACTATTAGCGATCAGTCACTGTACCAGCGAGGATACAGAAGGGGTATAATGATTATTAATCGAGAGAAAAGCGCAGTACGCGTTAGTGTACTTCATATCTCTTTTCAGGGAATTTCTATCCTATTTTCATGTGGTGACGGAGTAGGAATATAGTTCACCAACCTTTTTTTGCCAGTAGATGTAAAATATGACTGAGGGATCTTGGTAGTGGAAGAGCCACTCTGTGGACAGTCCTCCAACGGCTCCTTGGTGTTTTTAGTATTTTGGTTGGTTACAGAGAATTCTTCATCTGATCATAGAGGCTACTAAAGAAATTTCTAATAGTGCTCCATTGGTCCTAATATAAGTACGATCGTGGTAGGACCACGCTGTTGACAGATTTCTGTCTGCAGCCGCGGGCCGGTCCGTTCGGGGTAGTACTAATCTCTAGGAGAAAGTCGACGCTTGAGCAGTAGCAATGTGCTATAGCGCTTCTTTCGAGAGAGCCGAAACTCCAAGTTTCTAGGTGGGTTTGGGTTTATAGTACTGTGCTTCTTGTATAGCAAAGTTCCATGAGCAGTAGTTATACTTATACATAGGTGCGGTGCTTGCTGTGCTGTGGTAGCGGCTACGAATACTACCAACCCTTACTTTGCTCGTAGATGTCGTAAAAGGCGTCTAAGAGCCTTCTAACGACCTGGGTCAACTCCATCTGATGCCGTTCGATCAACAATTACATTCCCAAGGAGAGTTGACGTCTCGCATGTGGCCGGTCATAAAACTATTGCCAATAACGTTTACAATATGTACTATGAAATAAGAGTACATATTATACCGATCCCAAGTAATTAAGATAAGAGTAGGAGAATGATGATGATGAGGTGCGGTGCTTGCTCGTTTGCCACCATAAGCAATATAAAAAAGGAAACATGGAAAGAAATCTCTATACCAATCCATTTGACCAGAATATGGGGTAAATTGACATAGATACTGCACCAGACCGTCTAGTATAGTATGAGACCACCTAGTGTAATATGTCAATTTGTCGCCTATTGTGGAGGAGGCTCTAGCCCAATAATGGGTCACATATGAGCTACGATGATAATGATAGTATCCCATTTCAAGGCATGAATCCTTTCTATAATTTGTGAGATTGTGTCTTAAAAAATCTAACAGGACTGCATGCTATGGTGTATTGATTAAGATTCCGACCTTTCGTGCCAGTACTGTAAGTTAGATTCCTAGGTAGGACATGAATTTGATGTTAATTATATGTTTGTAAACTCAAACAGGGTGGTGTCTTTTTATAAAAAAAAAGTACCTACATCCTTCCACTTTCGCATTGTATATCTTCTTACCCAGACGTTCGTTCGGCATTCTTTCCACATGTCCGAACCATCGGAGCATTCCCTTTCGCATCTTTACACCAATACTCTCTTTCATACCTACTCGCTCTCTTACGTCGTCGTTACGAATGCGGTCGGTCAGCCTAACTCCACAGATTTTCCGCAGAGATCGCATTTCGATCGCATTAATTTTACTTTCACACTTTTTTTTTTTTGCATACCCAACTCTCGCTTCCATACAGTAATGTTGGGACAAGCACTGCGTTATGTATTGCTACACGTGCCTTCTGGCTGAGGTGGTGGCTGCCGAGAAGTTGCCCCAACGCTCCGTTCACTCTATTTCCCGCATTCACTCTTCGCTCTATATCAGTGGTGTACCTTCCATCTCGGCTAAATCCACATCCAAGATATACAAATTCATCCACTTGCTCTAGTACATCATCATCCTTCTAGTGTTTGCTAGTTTTACTTATCCATCACTTGCAATAAAGTTATACGCATATTACTTCACTATGTATGATATACACAGACAAGGAAAGGATCATGATATATTATATTCTTGGTCCGTCACAATATGGGCAGAGCATCGCATGTGTTGGAGAGAATGTACTTGGAGGACTTTTGGCGGGAATCTAAAACGTCATGTTGTGCTCTTGTATTATATTCGATATCTTAGTGTTTTAACGTGTTATATTAGATAATTTTTATGGTATTTTATGTAATATGATGTGACAGAACAGCTGGGATGTAGTGAATATCATATAAAAGTGCTTTACAACGTTTTCGTTTTCCATCAAAATTCCTACAACATACCATTAACAGTGTCACCATAGCACTGTTGATGGCGACAATTCGACTGACTGACAGACAATGACTAACCTGAAGAGATTAAGAACATGAAGATAATTATAACTCGACACTGGCAAAAATGGCTCGTATAAGTAGCTGATTGCCAATACATAAAATGAAGAAGAAGAAGAATGTACTTGTTTAATTATGACCTCGTTTGTTTATGAGTTCGAGTGGCCTCAATAAGTTTTCTTTTACTGCTAATTACTTAAATATCTATACGTTATCTATAAGTCGGATATTTGCGATACTATCTATGATATTCATTGTGTTGTTCTGTCAAAGAATTACATGACATTTGATTTATTATCTGTAGTCTATATAGAATTATATATTAGAAATGTCTAAGCAACCATACCATAAACTCCAAAAAAAAAATATTAGAAGCAGTTTTAGCGGGAAAATAAAAGTGTCATGTGGTGCCTTTGTGTAATATTCAATGTGATATTAAGTAATTTTGATGGCATTTTATGTAATCTGATGCGTAAGAAGTACTGAGGTCTAGTGAATATGATATGGCAGTGCTTTATATACGTTTCCGTTTTCCACTAAAATTCCCCAAAGATTGTATGTACCTTTAACAGTGTGGTCACTGTTGAAAGTGACGATTTGACTTACTGACGGATGATGGCTTTAAATACAGTTGATTTATAAATTAAGATTTGGCTTGAAGGTCTTAGTAACCAAGCGCCAAGAAAAAAAAATTAGAATGGAGTTTTAGCGGGAAAGGAAAAGTATCATGTGGTGCTCTTGTATTAATTAATTCAATATTTTAGTATTTTAACATGTTATATTAATTAATTTTGATGGCATTTTATGTAATATGATGCGTTGGAAGTATATATAGTACGGAGGTCTAGTGAATATGATATGACAGTGCTTTACATACGTATTCGTTTTCCACCAAAACATCTAAAAGATACTTTTAACAGTGTAGCCATGGCACTGTTGATGGCAACGATTTGACTTACTGATGGACAATGACTAACCTGAAGAGACTAAAAACGTGAAGATAACTCGACACTGGCAACAATGGCTCGTACAAGTACCTGATTGCCAATACATAAAAAGAAGATATAGGTATATTATAATTATTAGGCTGTCTGGTAGCTACGAATACTACGTCACCAATTACATTCCCATGGAGGATTGGTGTCAGGCTGGTGGCCGGCTATAAAACTTGCCAATCATTCTTACAATATGTACGACAGAAGAGGAGTATATTATATTGCGTGAACAAGTAATTGGGTTCAGAGCATTGTATTATTAGTAGGCTAAGTAAATTGTGACGTCAGGTAGCCGGACACTGGTCAAACTTGGACAAACACTTTATTTTTTTAATAAAAAGGTTTTAAGATATAGATCAGTTTAATGTTTATTATACATCAGCCCATTCTTAGTGATAAATCCTTTTGCTGCCGGAGATAACACAGATTACAGCCAAACTTAGAACAATGAATAATGAAGTGTGACAAGTAATGTCCTGTGTAAGAATCGAACACGTAGCACTTGGTGTGGTAGGTCGGTATCTTAACTACTACACTACATGTGCATTCAGGTTTTGCTTAAGATGTGCTATGTTAAGTTTATATCTTTATATATATAATTCTTATGTACGTGTGTATGTCACTGAACTCCTACTAAACGGCTGGATGGATTTTGTTGATATTTTTTGTGTGTGTTCAAGTGGATTCGAGAATGGTTTAGATTCACAATTGGACCCGGTAGACGGCGCTGCGTTTGAGCGATGGGATTTTTACTTTTCGTACATTGACTGTTAGGCGGAACGAAGTTTACCGGGTCCGCAAGTCAATATATATTTTTTTCTTTCTTCTTCTTTTAGAGCTGTAAGCTAGTATTTCCATAAAATGTGTTATTTCCAATGGCGTAGAAGTAGTTTCTTAACATGTAATTTTCCTCGAAATATATTCCCTCACAATTAAATAAGCGATCATGAAGTTTTCAAATCAAAAAGACATTTAAAAGTTAAAGTTGCAATCAAAAGATTCAAATTCAAAATCGAGCGATACATAGCGATAAATACAAATCAAATACAAAACATTCCTACCAAAAATACAATAAACAAATACGTGCTAATTATACGCGAAAATTAATCAAATAAAAATGTTAGCAATGGGAGGTATCAAATGAAAAGTGACTGTGACTCTTCATCTATCAGCCACCATGTTTCTTCGGTGGCTCAGCGATCGCAGATGGTATTAGTTTCCTAGGAGAATGTGGGTGCTCACTTCCATAAACATATTATTTTATTGCCTATGGTGGCAAACGAGCAAGCAGCACACCTGATGGTAAGTGTCACTGCCGCCCATAGACGTATGCAATACCAGAGGTATAGCTGGGCTGCCTATTTGTGTATTTAACTGTAGGGTAATATAATATGGGCCAAGCCGGCCACGGATGTGAAGCAATCGGTATGGGTTATGGGGCTGGACATTTCCCTTCCGACGCCCCGGACGGAACTGGCAGGGTATTTCCAGACCAAAGCTGCACAAATAGCGTAGAAGTTAAGAAACCGATCTTCCATATCCGTGCCGTTAATTCGATCGGACAATATTTTGATTCACAAAGTGTTATTTTGAGTCTGGGTGTAATTTGTACATACATACATACATACCATCACGCCATATCCATTGCAGGGTAGGCAAAGAGAACAGAGTGCCAGAGAACTCTATCCTTGCATACTTCACTCGCTTCCTCAACATTCATAATTCTCTTCATACACGCTCGCCGGTTTCGGAGACTCTTGACTCTACCTTCCTTCAGTAGATGACCAATTTGGTCTAGGTAGGTTAGTCTCGGTCTCCCCCGGTACTTACATCCTTCCACTTTCGCATTGTATATCTTCTTAACCAGACGTTCGTTCGGCATTCTTTCCACATGTCCGAACTATCGGAGCATTCCCTTTGGCATCTTTACACCAATACTCTCTTTCATACCTACTATAATATACTTATAATCGGTTCACATAAAAGTTACATTATAGAATTTCTTTAGTAACCTTGTTGCCCGATTCGTATTCGAGAGTTCGCAGTCGTCAAACGTATACCAACATCATTAAACCAACAAAATAATTCTTAACAAATGACTAAATAATATAAGCTCATATAACAATCACAAAACTGAGCAGTATATACTGGTAATGATTGCAATAATCATTCTTCACATGATTGTCGACGGTCACATCAAACATTCGTGATTATAATTATTATAGATGATATCACTACCAACAGTTGGCTTGTATGTATGTATATACGTCTATATATATATATATATATATACAAATGATGTCCACTCGTAACCAATCAAAACACATTTATTTGAGTAAATCGTCAACTAAACGTGATGTACGAATATATATATTTTTTGATTCACTAAATATTACTGCTAATATTTGAATTATATTTTGTACTGACATATATTCATGATGAAGGAAGCGAGTGAAGTATGCAAGGATAGAGTTCTCTGGCACTCTGTTCTCTCTGCCTACCCTGCAAGGGATATGGCGTGATGATATGTATGTGTATGTATGTATATTCATAATTCATTCGTGCTGTGGTAGCGGCTACGAATACTACCAACCCTTACTATACTCGTAGATGTCGTAAAAGATGACTAAGAGCTTTATATCGACCTGGGTCAACTCCATCTGATGCTGTTTGGTCAACAATTACATTTCCAAGATAGGCGGACGTTTATAAAACTATTGCGAATAAATTTTGCAACATGTAGGAAGAGATAGATGCTGTGTCGACTCCAGGTAATTGGGATAAGAGTAGGAGAATTATGATATATTTCTAATTCATTCAGAGAGCTCGTACAAATCCCATTGCTGGTTTCGAATCTGTATCATAATAAAAGTGAATTTGATCTATTATGCTACTTAGACAGGTTGGTGTGGGGTTATATTTCGTATCTTTAATATTGGTAGGACCACGTTGTTGACAGTTCTCTGTGTACAGCCGCGGGCCGGTCCGTCCGGGGTAGTACCACACTGAGCAGAAGATCGACGTCTGAGCAATGGCAATGTGCTGTTGCGCTTCGTTCGGTGAGCGAGAGAGGCGGCACCCTAACTGGGTGAGTTTGGGGTTTGTATAGCTAGGCAGCGGCCTAGCTATACTCTTGGTACTAACAATGATCCATGGGAGGCAGTGACACTTACCATCAGGTGTGCTACTTGCTCGTTTGCCACCATAAGCAATAAAAAAATCCTTCTCTTGTATAGGTATTATTTACAAATATATATTCCCTTAGTCGTCTTTTACGACATCCACGGGCAAGCTAGGAGGTGGTGGATTGTATTGTTATTCCGACACCACATGGTATATCATAAATTATTGCTAATTATGCTGCCGAGACAAATATTGACTATCATGTCGACATCACGTTGTCTTTTGGAAGATATTCGAAAGAGTAGCCCACAGTGCGGACCACTAAAGTCGCATGCAATAAATAATCCGCTTAATTGATGATAAGAAAGTGCACACCGACTGTCAAAAGAGCTTCTTTTTATTGCTTTTGGTGTCAAACGAGCAAGCACCACACCTGATGGTAAGTGTTACTGCCGCCCATGGACGTATGCAATACCTGGGGTATAGCTAGACCGCTGCCTACCAATACAGACCCTAAACCCACCCAGTTGGGCTTCCAGCTCTCTCGCTCACCGAACGAAGCGCAATAGCACATTGCCATTACTCAGACGTCGATCTTCTGCGAGAGCGTGATACTATTCCAAGAAAGAACCAAAAAACGAAGAAGACCAAAGAAAACGATATAATTCTTGTATTGCGAGAGACTTTAGGTAACGTGCTTATACTACCTGATAAATATTTCACCTATGCGGTCAAAACCCAATTTTGATCTAACGTGATATTTTTGAAGAACCCAAAAACAGGTCACGCATGGGTACCCCTCAGGGGGTATTCTATCGGGCCGGTCACTGACGATAAGTTCACGCTGCTTCGGTGGCCGGTCCAACGACGAAGGCGAGGTTCATGGGTGGGTTACGGGTGTGCGTGCTTACGCCCCTCTGTGGCCCCGGACGGAGTGGTGCGAGGAGTGCGTCGACCGTAGCCCAACCCTAAAAAAAAAAATGGGTATTGTATTTGCAAACATATAATAAACGAACACAAATTACATCCAGACTCAATAATTTGTGGATTGCATAAAATATTGTCCTATGAAGGAATCGAAACCATGACACCTGCCAGTAGTAGGTTTAACCACTATGCCATCATGGGTTATGAATTTGAAAGATCACAAATCAAAACGTTGGTTATCAAAGCACATCTTGTACAGCTTTTGTTAAAACACTTAAAAGCGACACAATAATAAAATGTATAGAAAATATCAAATATTTACAGGATTTGTGAGTGGTAGACCCACACTGTTGAGAGTTTTCTGTCTACAGCCGTGGACCGGTCCGTCCGGGCTCCGGGTTAGTACCACACTCTCGCAGAAGATCAAGGTCTGTGCAGTAGCAATGTGCTGTTGCGCTTCGTTCGGTGAGCGACAGAGCCGGAAGCCCAACTGGGTGGGTTTAGGGTTTATATTGGCAGGCAATAGCCCAGCTATACCTCTGGTATTGCAAGGGTCCACGAGGGACAGTGGCACTTGCCATCGGGTGTGCTACTTATTCCTCTGCCACCAAAAGCAATAAAAAAAGGTACCTATCGATATCGTATATTTTTATCGAGTTATATCATTAATATCGATAATTATTTCGTTTAGTGAGAAATTCAGCCTGTTATTAGTTATACTTCTGTTGGCGCGTTTGGGAAACATGATGCGAGTAAATTTTTACGATGCGCGCGCACACCGTCACGAAAAACCGACACCCTGAAGTTAGCTATAGTTTTTCTGTGATATTTAAATAAACTTTATTTAACTAGATAATGCGTAATAATAAAACTTTCAATGTATTAAATACCTTTTTCTATAGTTAACGTCGTTTTTTTCTACAAACGTAAAATAAGGCGAAAGATAAAATTTTTAAAAAGATTTTTATCTTGTTACGTCACAGAAGTATAACGTTCTAACGCGTGTAAATAAGTACATACACACACTATTGTTTCTTTTTGTCGCGATACTCGTGTAGGTTTTTACATAAAATGCCTTAATGATAACTTTAAAATTTTAAATTATTTACTGTTTTTATATAGATAATTGTATTATTACTGTGTGGGGTGAAACGTTGATAACGTCGTGTTACAATGATAAGGTTGGGGGTGTTGTAAAGATAGTATATCGCATATATATATAACTCGAGGGTGATGTATAGATAATATTAGGAAAATATCAAATATGTATTTAACAGCAAGACAATTATGAGCGTATCACATCAAAATCGAAATTTCCTCTATAGAAATAAGAACTACCAGCTATATGGTAGCGGCTACGAATACTACAAAACCCTTACTTTGCTCGTGGATATCGTAAAAGACGACTAAGAGCCTTATAACGACCTGGGCCAATTACATCTGATGCCGTTTTGTCAACAATTACATTCCCACATCAGGCACGGCCGGTCATAAAACTATTGCCAATAACTTTTACAATATGAAAGAAGAGTACATATTGTATGGACCCCAAGTAATTAGGATAAGAGTAGGAGAATGATGAGAAATAAGGACTTCCACTAACGCTGTTTGCGAATACCATGACTATCTTGCAATAAATAAAATATCTATCTAAATGATCACTGATAATACGTAATTTAATCAAAAAACACGACCTTATGCAAGTGATAATGCGACGTATTCAGAGATGACTTGCAAGTTCGTTCACAATTTTATCATCTTCTTTCTCATTCTACCGATGCCCTGTCATTGTAGTCTTCACGCTGCTTTACGCTTTCAAGATTACGCTGTGCTCGCTGAAATTTAATATCATGTAAATAGGTATTATATGTTCTGATTAGGCTCTTTATTAATGCAGCTAGAAAATCATTCATCATATCCTCGTCCCACACTCCGTCGTCCGGTACGTGGTCGCCACTCTAGAACCTTTCTTCCCCAGCGGTTGTTGGTTCTTCGAGCGATGTGGCCTGCCTATGGCCACTTCAGCGTGCTATGTCGGTTACACCCGTTCTTCTGCGGATTTCCGTATTTCTGATTGTATCTCGCAGAGAAATCCCGAGCATATCCCACTCCATAGCACGCTTAGCGACTTTGAGCCTGGTTATGAGGCCTACATTTAGGGACCACGTTTATAATATCATCGTTTCGTCCTAACCCTTTTTTTTGTGGTGGGCCATGGACGTCGCACCCCGCCAAATCGGTCCGGGGTGACGGAAGAGGCGGCGCGCAACCCCATTGACCCACCCTGCAAGCACCTCTTCTTCGCCGTGCGAGCGGGCCACCGGTACCCGATCTTTGTCTTCGGTGGCCTGCTCAGCGGTATGCCCTCTCGGGCTCCTCTCCTGTTGACGCCCCGACAGATTTCGCCGTCGAGGCGTCGTCATAGCCCTTTTGTTTTCTGTTTGCTCAAATAATCCTATTTACGTGGATGTGGTGTTTATTTTTAATTATTTCATTATTCTCCTACTCTTATTTCAATTACTTCGCCACCTTCCTTCAGTACGTGATCAATCTGGTCTAGGTAGGTGAGTCTCGATCTCCCCGGTACCTACATCCTTCCACTTTCGCATTGTATATCTTCTTAACCAGACGTTCGTTCGGCATTCTTTCCACATGTCCGAACCATCGGAGCATTCCCTTTCGCATCTTTACACCAATACTCTCTTTCATACCTACTCGCTCTCTTACGTCGTCGTTGCGAATGCGATCGGTCAGCCTAACTTCACAGATTTTCCGTAGAGATCGCATTAATTTTACATTCATGCTCTTTTCTGCATACCCAACTCTCGCTTCCATACAGTAATGTTAGGACAAACACTGCGTTATGTATTGCTACACGTGCTTTCTTTCATATTTTTTTTTGCATCTGATTTTTACGTGAGTATTAAATATTATTTTTAGAATTTCTATCACGTTTTTATTTTGATTTCCAATTTTTACATTCTCTCAGAATCACAAGTTTGTTTTTAAAATAAAATTATTTTTATGGTATTTAATTTTTAATTTCTTGGCGTTTCGAATACTTTACAGTGATGGCCACTCGCGGTCACGGGAGGAATGACATTTATATATTGTTAATTTTTCTTAATTTTTAATTTAACCTAAATATTTTGTGAAACAGGTTGGCATAAGGTTTTTTTATCGAAATCTCCTTCTCTTATATTGATGTCATCTGCTTCCTACCGTTAGTCATACCTTATCACAGCAAGAGCAAAGGGAAAAATAGTGAATTGTAATAAGCATACAATTCACTATGTACACAGATAAGAACTTAGCTGTATTATTTTAGCTGTAGACTAAGAAGAAGTCTTAACTATTCCCTTATATGATATATTGTCTCTTCTATAATGAATTCGGTCACAAAAAACATAAATTTTATTTATTTTTATATAAAGCATTTGAATTAGTATCATAATTATTGTATGGAATGTATAAACTACGTATATTAGAACAAAATCGCGACGCCATTAGTTATTTTATATTGTTCCCATGAACATATATTTATAGAGTTGTTATTTTTAAATATATTTAACATTGCTCTAATGTTGTGTTCGTGTTACATTTGTACGTAAATAAATCGTTATTTTGATGTTTGTTGTTGTCATTTTATTTATTCTAATTTGACATAACAGAAATCACCTCGATAATGGGTGGACTGATTTCTAAATTAGAATCAATTTTGCTGAGGGGGAGTGATTACCGCTCTAGTACTTCTAGTAGTTAACTAGTTATCGGATGCCGCTCGTGAGCTATGGTCCAGCCACATATGATTTCTTGACATTTGTTTGTTTTTGGTTAAATAAGATGTTCTAGTTAGGAAGGCACACTGGAGCTAATAATTGTTAAACTTTACAAGTTTATATGTACAATTTCATAAAAAAAAAATAATTAAAAAATGACAAGCCCGCTGAAATTTTCGTGGATCTTCTTAGTTTGTGGCTGTGTTCCGATCCGATGGTAGAATATTATATTGATTTCAGATGAAATGTAAAATTGATAATATGTAAGTATTTCTTCTATGGGGTTTTATCATCATCATCATCTCAGCTCATATATGATAAATGATTTGCTAAATCTAGAGGTGATGATGATGAATGATTCGTAAAATCTAGAGATTGGTATTTTACTTTTATCTAATAGGTGCTAGCTTTTACCAGCGGCTTCGCTCGCGTTGAAGCCCTTAAATAAATATCAAAGATCATACTTAGGGGACGTCCATTAATTACGTGATCTTTTTTATAGCATTTTTAACCCCACCTCCCCCTTGGTGATACGTGATGAGGTTTAAGACTATGACCCCCTGTCCCACCAACATCACGTGAATTTTTAGCACCTACAAAGAAATAGCGCACAACTCATTATATTCTCGGGTTTTTGCTTTTTTATACTTTGCATAAAGGTCTTTATACAGATCACCTATGGCAACGGCAATTCAAAGTCACACATATTGTAGTTCCCACGGCAATACCCCGCGTCTCCTCGGCCAGTTCAATGAATATTTAGTGCAGGATGCGCTCGTCAGCTTCTGAGACGTGGCTCGTCCCCTCGCTGCAGTTATGTCACTTGGCCGCTGTTATTTATAGCTGGCGATACAATGGCACTACTGGATCGTGTCACTCTTACCAAATTGTTACAGTTACAATGTAAATAAATCAAACCTTCATTTTTCATATTACGACCTTATTCCAATAGGCGTCCGCAGAAGTTAAACTACTAATAATTTTTTAACATCTTCCTGCCTTTATCTCAATTGGTATGTGATCAGCATGTATTATATTCCTCATCATCATTGATCATCGCAGCCTATATATGTCCCACTGTTGGGCTCGGGCCTCCTCCGTAATATGAGGGAAATTAACCTACTATACCGCGCTGGTCAGACGTGTTGGTATG
Organism: Lymantria monacha; assembly: GCA_905163515.2. Taxonomy (NCBI): domain Eukaryota; kingdom Metazoa; phylum Arthropoda; class Insecta; order Lepidoptera; family Erebidae; genus Lymantria; species Lymantria monacha. Next base: position 969,179 of record LR991107.1, on the reverse strand, counting down.
GGGTTTTGTTTCGAGTTTTCCATCTCTTGCATAGATGTTATATGCGTTATATATCCCTTAGTCGTCTCTTACGATCACCCACGGGTAAGATAGGGAGTGGTGAATTGTATTCTTACTCCGTCACAACACGGATAATTATTTTATTCCTAACACAATTGAAAAGAAAAGAACCTTTTGGTACAGGTTTTGACTAAATAATAGCGACTGTTTAGCTAAAGTCAAACATTTTTGGAGATATAAACGGTCGACTATATTTCTATCCACTATAAGCACTAAGTACGTTAAAATCTAAATAAAAGAAATCATTCTCATTAAATCCGAGATGTATCCGTCTTAATCATGAAACTTGCTTGAATTCCTTATAGGCCTTTCTTTTCGCAACTCTTCTCTTCACAATTCCTCTGATTAATTTCTTTTCTATTTGCAACTCTTGTCATATCTGCTTCATATCAATTATCTGTTCACTCATCCTGTGTATAAGATTTTATTTCGAGTTTTCCTTCTCTTCTTTAGATATTATATGCATGTTGTACCCCTTAGTCATCTTTTTCGTCATCCACGGGTAAGATAGAAGTCAGCAAATTTGATTTTTATTTCCCCCCACGTAAAGTCTTACCATTAATGGGTGGTATAGTGCACCTTTTTTTTTTTTTTTTTTTTTCGCGGTGGGCTATGGACGTCGCGCCTCGCCAAATCGGTCCGGGGTGACGGAAGAGGCGGCGCGCAACCCCATTGACCCACCCTGCAAGCACCTCTTCTTCGCCGTGCGATAGGGCCACCGGTACCCGATCTTTGTCTTCGGTGGGTGGTATAGTGCACCTAACTTATATAAACAAAAATGCGTATTTACACATTATATTCTATCTATGATTAGTTTTGAAGGTTTATGATAAGTTTTTATCTAATAATAATTGAATGTCGTCATAAATTGCAAGGTGATATTGTCAATAACGCATGTATACCAACAATTATAATCTGTGGTCGCAACTACGAATACTACAAATACTTACATAGCTCGTGGATGTCGTAAAAGATGATTGAAAGCATTGTATAGACCTGGGTCAACTACATCTGATGCTGTTTGGTCAACAATTACATTCAGAAGGTTAATGTAGGATAAGCGGACGGTCACAAAACTATTGACATTTTATTTTTGCAATATGGTAGAACTGATATGAATAAAACTCGTATAGATGGTTTTTGAAGTTATACTTCTTTTGGCGCGTTAAGGAAAAATAATGAGAGTAAATTTTTATGTTGCGCGCGCACACCGTCACGGAAAACCGACACCCTTTTTTTTTTTTGACGTGGGTTGCGGTCTGTGCTCTCCTCGCACCACTCCGTCCGGGGCGACAGAGGGGCGTAAGCACGCATACCCGTAACCTACCCTTGAACCTCGCCTTTGTCGTTGGACCGGCCACCGGAGCAGCGTGAACTTGTCGTCAGTAGCCGGCCCAAAACCGACACCCTGAAGTTAGTATGCAACCCTGAAGTCAACATTTTAGTTTTTTAACTAGATAATGCGTTATAATAAAACTTTCAATGTATTAAATACCTTTTTTTCTATTGTTAGTGTTGTTTTTTCTACGAACGTAGAATAAGGCGAAAGATAAAATTTTTGAAAAGATTTTATCTTGTTACGGCACAGAAGTATAACTTTTAACGCGTGTACATAAGTACAGACACATTTTTATTTTATAAAAACACTCCGTATTGAGGTATAAATCTTTGTGTCGCTTTGGAATTCACAAATATACCATTTACGGATACAAATTATGTTTATAACTCACAACATTTATTTGTATAACGCACTAAGAATTTTCCGTCGTGGGGATCGAAGCCAGAGCACTACTAAATACTCAGGAAGTCAGTACTTTGACTAATTCAATAGCTAGGTTGTTTTTTTTACAGATTAGAGCGTTCAAAGTTTTAAATAAAGTGAAAAAATCACCAGCTGAGCCAACAGCCTTATTTGTCTATCGTTAAACTTAGATTAATTTAAGGATAGGAACTTTTTTATTTAGCTGTGTTTATTTTTAATAAGATTTTGTTATCATTATCATTAGTCTGCTCTTATCTCAATTACTAGGGGTCGAGACTCCCCCAGTACTGCACTTTAATCAAACATATTGTAAAAACGTGAACCCTTTTTGAGAATGTAATTGATGACCAGACGGCAACAGGTGAAGTTGGCCCAGGTAGATATAAGCGCTTAGTCATCTTTTACGACATCCACGATCAAAGTAACGGTTGGTAGTACTCGTAGCCGTTACCACACAGCAATTACCTTTTGCTATACGAACAATGCGTAAAATATTTGCTTTTAGTTACCTTTTATCATACCAATAAATTGTAAAATTGTAAATAAATATTTTATTTTGTTTCTATTGGATATTTTCACAATGGTAAATATGATTTTACGTAGACGATTTTTTTATCTCAGTCCAATATATATGAACAGATATATATTAGCGATGTTCATCATCATCATCATCTCAGCTCATATATGTCCGACTGTTGGGCTCGAGCCTTCTCCATAATGGGAGGGTAATTGACCTACTACTAGGGTTTTGTTTCGAGTTTTCCTTCTCTCGCATAAATGTTATATGCGTTTTATATCCCTTAGTCGTCTCGTATGATCATCTACGGGTAAGATAGGGGGTGATGAATTGTATTCTTACTCCGTCACCACACGGAAAGGCGATGTAACCATACACAATTGTAGTTATTTCAGTACGATACTATACAATATACAGTTAACATTGAATAAAACAAAGGGGTCTTTAAATTTTCAATGGGAAAAGTAGTAATAATTCATACAGCTGTTAAAACAAGCGCATCGTTCTCATACTAAAAAGACATCTTTAAAGCAAAGAACTAGTACTAATGTTGCAACATACAGATCAGACCATTTCATAATTTAAAAATACCATTAGTATTCCGCGTGTTGATGGAGTAAGAATTTATCACATCTCACCCGTGGGTGACGTAAAGGCCGACTAGAAGATGTATGCATAAAACATCTACGTATGGAAAGGAAATTTCGTAATAGAATTATGTATCATCGACTGCACAGATGGCGTAGTGGTTAAGATACCGACCTTCAGTGCCAGTGCCGTGGGTTCGATTCCTACGCAGGACAACACTTTGTACGATTCACAGTGTTGTTCTGAGTCTGGGTGTAATTTGTCTGCGTTAATTGCATGTTTATAAAGTTCCCCACAATACAAGAATTATTTCCTTAGAACGGGTTGGTGTCCTTTAAAAAAAAATCATCTGATCAGCGTGGTATAGTAGAACAATTTCCTTTACATTATGAAGGAGGGACGAGCTCAACTATGGGACTTTCTATTCTTTTTTAAATGTCTATAACGCAAACGAGCAAACAGCACACCTGATTGTAAGTGTTACTGCCGTTCATGGAACTTTGCTATATCAGAGGTAGAGCTATACCGCTCCCTCCCAACCATAATTCTCCTACTTTAGACTGCCGGCTCTCGTCCATTGCTACTGCTGTGCGGTAATTACCCGGACGGACAGGACCGCGACCAGAATATGGTGTTTAAAAAAAATGTTAAAGTTTATAGGCGAGTGGGTCGGTCAATTCTCATGACTGGCCTTTTTTACCGTGTTATACAGTTTCTATAGTTTACCATGTATTAGGGGATGGTGTCACAACCTAAAGGTAACTCTTAATTACTATTAAGACTACTAGTATTAGATTACTACTACTAGTATTAGATTACTACTACTAGTATTAGATTACTACTACTAGTATTAGATTACTACTACTAGTATTAGATTACTACTACTAGTATTAGATTACTACTACTAGTATTAGATTACTACTACTAGTATTAGATTACTACTACTAGTATTAGATTACTACTACTAGTATTAGATTACTACTACTAGTATTAGATTACTACTACTAGTATTAGATTACTACTACTAGTATTAGATTACTACTACTAGTAGACTAGTACTACTACTAGTACTAGTAGACTACTAGTATAGATATTATAGAAAACAATACAAAATGTTATATTTCAGTCGACGTCAAATTAAAATCCACTGATTGTATCTCGGTACTAAAGCGTACGAGGACATCCTCAAGAGGCCTTTTAATTTAAATAATTAATTATAATATACTTAAAATCGAACGGCATTATACATATGCCCTTTTTAACATCTATAGCTATTTAGCAAAACGTGGTTTAATAATAATTATTAAAAAATAAAATAAAATGTGTAGGAATACGTACTTGTGTCGTTTTTTTATATGGTAACCAAATAAGTATGCCATTCTACAGTCTCTGTATTGCCCATGGCGGTCGTAAAGGACGACTTGAGGATATAATATGTATGTAATCTTTATCCGTGTGGTGACGGAGTAAGAATACAATTCACCACCCCATATCTTACCCGTGGGTGATCGTACGAGGCGACTAAGGGATATAAAACGCATATAACATCTATGCGAGAGAAGGTAAACTCGAAACAAAACCCTATACCAACATATCTGATCAGCGCGGTATAGTAGGTTAATTTCCCTCCCATTGCGGAGGAGGCCCGAGTCCAACAGTGGGACATTTATGGGCTGTGATGATGATGATGATGAATCTTTATAAAAGGGAAGGTAAACTTCAAAAATGTAACCCTGTACCAAACCAGTCAGTCTGCCCAGAGTGGTATAGTAGGTCAATTTCTGTTCTATTGTGGAGGAGGCTTGAGCCCAACAGTGGGACATATATGAGCTAATACGCATTCATACTTGAAATAAAATTATTTTTACGTATTCTATCGCGTGTTTATTGATTTTTAATTTCCCGATGTTTCGAGCACTTTACCGTGTTCATGTTCACGGGAGCACAAAGATGTTTCACGTCCAACAAGTCATCATTATTACAGAGATTTATATCTACCCTCAGTCCTCCCGTGTTGTGAATTGTCAAATCGGCAAATTATAAATCAAATACAAACGCTATAGAATCCTGAAAAATAGTTTTATTACAAATATGTAACATTCGCGTAAACATCAGAAATGATTATTAGCTGTGTGATAGCGGCTACGAATACTACCAACCCTCACTTTGCTCGTGGATGTCGTAAAAGACGACTAAGAGACTTATAACGACCTGAGCCAACACCAACTGATGCCGTTTGATCAACAATTACATTCCCAAGGAGGCTTGGCATCAGTCATAAAACTATTGCCAATAACTTTTACAATATGTACTATGAAAGAAGAGTATATATTTTATCGACCTCAAGTAATTGGGATAAGAGTAGGAGAATACATACATACATACATACATACCATCACGCCATATCTCTTGCAGGGTAGGCAGAGAGAACAGAGTGCCAGAGAACTCTATCCTTGCATACTTCACTCGCTTCCTCAACATTCATAATTCTCTTCATACACGCTCTCCGGTTTCGGAGTCTCTTGACTCCACCTTCCTTCAGTACATGACCGATCTGGTCTAGGTAGGTTAGAGTAGGAGAATGATGATCAGAAATGATCATACGCATTCATACGATTATTTTGTTGAGTAATCGTCGTTCTAATCAATTAAAATTAACATTCGAAATATTTATATGGTGGGTGTGAGTTGTGTGTGGTATCATGACATTTAACAAGTGTAATACTAGTTTATGTAATGAATTATTTATAAATAACTTTATTAAAATTCAATATTCGGGCGGCATGTTCGCGCGGTTGTTTAAAATACTTATAATACATAATGATTGATGTTACGTATAACTATTTTCGATTAAAATTCTATAGTAGTGAATGATAGAGTGCTGTGTGATAGTGGCTACGAATACTAACCATTACTCTGCTCATGGATGTCGTAAAAGACGATTAAGAGCTTAAAAATTAACCTGAGGCAACTAAATCTGATGCCGTTTGTTCAACAATTACATTCGGAAGTAGTTCTGAAGTTAGTCAGGCGGCCGGTCATAAAACTTTTGCAATATGTATGAGTATATAATGCATCAACCACAAGTAATTAGTATAAGAGCAGCAGAATGGATGAGAAGTGATTGATAGAAGGAATGAGAAGTGATTGATGAAATGAATGATCTTTATTAATTTTTACATAATAATAATAAAAACGCTTTACGTGTTATGGACATGTGATGAAACGGGATGAAAATAATGTTCTGAGAAAAACCTTATGTATGAATGTGAAGACTTTAGGGGCAAGGGAAAATCAAAGAAATACCTTCCCTTACCCTTATCACAGAAATAACGTCTGAAAGGATTATATGGCAGAAGAGTATATATTGCATCCCCTTTAAATAATTGGGATAGGAATAATGATGATAATAATCATTAAATAGAAACAAAAAATAATTAACAAAAAAGAAAACGTAAAATAAAATGGTGAGTTCAACTTGTGGCCTGGAATTTAAGTGTACACTAGACGCTGATTTTCAGCTCAAACTAATACTGTTTATTTGAAGAATGAAAGAGTAGAAATTATCTTATCTCTATAAGTTGTATCTTTGTGAAAATGTATGAGCAATCATAAGGTGAAGTTTGGGGGAGGGCGATCGAGAAAACGGGTAGACAGATATGTCTGAGAACAAATAAAGTACCCACTCGCAGATACTTCAGTTCTTTCGTGATCATGGCGTTTGCAAGTACCAAAATATCAGCAACTCGTAATTAATAAACTACATGGCATAAATCCAGTTAATCATAGTTCCATTATTACTAAGTGACGATGTAATCATACATTACATAATTCTCCTACTTATCCCAATTACTTGGGGTCGATATAATATATACTCTTCTTTCATAGTACATATTGTAATAGTTATTGGCAATAGTTTTATGACCGGCCACCTGCCAGACGTCAACACTCCTTGGGAATGTAATTGTTGACCAAACGGCATCAGATGGTCATCAGGTCGTTATAATGCTCTTAGTCGTCTTTTACAACATCCAGGAGCAAAGTAAAGGTTGGTAGTATTCGTAGCCGCTACCACTCAGCAATCATACAATACATTAATTTAAAATGTTCATACATACATACATATCATGCCATATCCCTTGCAGGGTAGGCAGAGAGAGCAGAGTGCCAGAGAACTCTATCCTTGCATACTTCACTCGCTTCCTCAACATTCATAATTCTCTTCATACACGCTCGCAGGTTTCAGAGACTCTTGACTCCACCTTCCTTCAGTACGTGACCAATCTGGTCTAGGTAGGTTAGTCTCGGTCTCCCCCGGTACCTACATCCTTCCACTTTCGCATTGTATATCTTCTTAACCAGACGTTCGTTAAAATGTTCATATTTGTCATAATTAGTACACCACGTACTAGTTATGATCTAAGTTCCATTTTGTTTCGCGTTTATAATCTTCGTTAATTGTACGAATCACAACGTTACGTACTTATAAAGCTCTGGAACATTCTGTCGCCTCGTCGTTAATTACTTAGTTAAGCCAATATACGGATACAACTACTTCACGGTACATATTAAAACATTGATTTATGTTTGTTTTTAATATGTTATCTATTCGCGGTTTTCATCAGGTGTGCTGTTCGCTCGTTTAGAAGTAGAAGCAATAAAAATTCTTTCAATAAAAATGTGATATTTATATATCTATACCAATAAAAAAAATATAGGATGCCATATTATTATTATCCTTGAGCACTTGATTTAAAAAAAAAAAAAAGTTTAAGTGATTGACTGTACAGATGGCGTGGTTAAGATACCGACCTTATGTGCCAGTGTCATTGGTTCATTTCTTACGGAGGACAATATTTTGTGCGATCTATATAGTATTGTTCTGAGTCTGGGTGTAATTTATCTGCGTTAGTTATACGTTTGCAAAATCCCCCGCAATACAAGGATTATTTTCTTAGTGTCTTTTTATAAAAAAAGTCGGTGTAAGCGTCAGTTGGCGTTGATGTAAATTTTCTTTGATATTATCACATATGACGAAGTCATAAAATATGTTTATTATATTCTCGTCAAAACTGCCGGGTCGATATATGGATATGATATGAAAAAAAAACAGTGTAGGTAGGTAGTATACGTCCATCCATTTGTCTGTTCGTCAATACATCTAAATTGATTATACAAAACATACCTTTGAAGATTCGCACGAGTAGACAGTATGCACTTGGCTGCTGACATTTTTTTTTCTACTAGCCATTTCAGCATCGAGTTTTCATTTCAAAGTATTAATTTACCTGAAAGGATGTAGGTACCGGGGGAGACCGAGACTAACCTACCTAGACCAGATCGGTCATGTACTGAAAGAAGGTGGAGTCAAGAGTCACCGAAACCGGCGAGCGTGTATGAAGAGAATTATGAATGTTGAGGAAGCGAGTGAAGTATGCAAGGATAGAGTTCTCTGGCACTCTGTTCTCTCTGCCTACCCTGCAAGAGACATGGCGTGATGGTATGTATGTATGTGTATGTAATTTACCTCTTAGTCGCATCTAAAAAGGTTTATTCAAAAATAAATTCTACGACAAGAAAGGTCGTTGTCTTCTCGAACAAAGGTATATATATAAATATATATACAGGGTGCGGCGTCAAAATCCGGACAAACTAAAATTTAAATTTCCTGCCGTTCTATACCACTCCGATAGGTGGCATTTGGCATGTAATTAGCTTGGTGCTTGAACTAAGAATCCTTAACCTCAAAATAATCGAAATGTCAAACTCAAGTGCAGAGTACGATCGGAGAGCCGCAATCATCGAAAGTGTCCGCGCAGGGCGCTCAGCAACAGAAATTATTCGTTTTTTTGGATACCCAAGATCGACTGTATACGATGTCATAGCGAAGTACAAAGAATCAAAAAAGTCTCATGAAGGTCTTGTAACACCAGCGAGAAAAATTCACTCAAAGAAGCTTAAAAATTAACTCAAAGAAGTTCTGGTCAAAAGAATTTTGGCCTCCCAACAGCCCTGATCTGAATCCTTTGGACTTCTATGTATAGAGCGTTATTGAGAGGATAACGAACAAGTCCAGACATCCAAACGTAGCATTTTTGAGAGCCGCCATTAAAGTGGCATTCGCCGATATAGACCGGGACGCATTGAAACGGGCCTGCGGACGTTTCAGATCGAGAATGGAGGCAGTCGTTCAAGCAGAAGGAGGGTACATCAAATAAATATTTTCTATATAAACTAAAAGACACTCTGAAAAAAAAAAATTATAAACATTTGTGTATTTACAATAAAAAACCGTTTTTTTCAAATGAATTATGATTTGTCCGGATTTTGACGCCGCACTCTGTATATATACTTGTTAAAGTCGTGACGTACATTCGTTAAGCAATAGACGGACCAATGTTTACCGTCACGCCCCGAGGTGTACACACAAACAGGTATACAGACCACACACTACACGTACCATACTTATCAATGCAACAAACGTAATGTACTATTTCAAACAATTGCAACATTACTTTATTTACAACCTATACACGCGTCACTGTTGAACACGGACATTCGTCAAAATAGAAGGGAAATGGACATACCTATTTCTATTTTTACCTTCAAGTTCTAGTTTAAGTAATACCTAAGTCAGAATAAATGACACGTTAATATTTTAAGAAAACACATGACACGTTAATATTTTAAGAAAAGATAAGGCGATGGATGCATTTTATAGAGATTTTATTTGTCTTAATAATCTCGAACTTTCTCTATTGCACGCCTCATAAGCGAAGCGTTGAGGTTTTGCTCTACTGTCGATATATGAAAATCAAGCACTTTTCCTAAAAATAATGAGTGTATTTTTTCACATTGCACTTATAGGATAATATTATCATACATATGTCAAGAAAAAACATTAGTTTAAACGTATTTGATATTTTTAAAAGCAATTATTTTGTTTAAAGTAAGGAAATAGTTAATTAAAAAAATATTTGAGGATATCGGATAAAATGTTTTGGATCTGGCAGGATCACGACCGTAAAGATTAATGTATCAAAATATTTATTTTTTTAAAAGCTTCATAATCGCAACGCGCTGTTTCCTTTCGAAAATGGCTTGGTAATTCTTTGTCGTTTAATTGCAATTAATAACAAACTAAACTACTTAATCATTAGTGTTTAAATACTTTATGAAAATTGGGTTCGTTTACATGTTAAAAAGCTGTTGAGTTTCCTTAAATAAATAAATAAATGTTTTGCACTACGTCGAGAATGGCACCAAATTTCAAAAGTATTTTTGTTCTTTAATTTTTTATTTATGGCATTGACTAATAGTAAATGATGAATAATATAAAAGTTATGAGGCGTGACTTTTGGATTTTCCAAATTATTTTAATTTTTTTTTTACTTTCTCTGGACACACCCCGTCCATTCTGTTTGGTATGACAGTAAGGCGGCGTGTAACCTCTCTCCATTGTAGTTGGGTCTACTGTTTCCTTGACATCCGTGGCCGGCCCGGATCTTGAGCTATCCTACTAGTACGTTTAAAATGCGCAATAAACAAAATAGGCAACGATAATGTTTGTCTGATTACGTAAACGTTAAATTGCGTACGTATCTCTGTACAAAGTCTCATCATTTGTGTATGTTTTTTTAACAAAAATGATCTCAATTTAAAGATGTTATAATGTTCATATAATAACAAATATTTATAACACAAGTGTCAAAAAGGTTATGTCAATATACGTATGCGCAAAATTATTTCAATGAAATCTTATAAATGTTTATTATTCGTAAGAATAAATAAAGATTTTTTTAAAGTAATTATCATCATCATCACAGCTCACATATGCCCCACTATTGGGCTCGAGCCTCCTCCATAATGGGAGGGAAAATCACCTACTATACCACGCTGGTCAAACGTGTTGGTAAAGGGTTTTGTTTCGAGTCTTCCTTCTCTCGCATAGATGTTACATGCGTTTTATTAGCCTTAGTCGTCTCTTACGATCACTTACGGGGAAGATAGGGAGTGGTGGATTGTATTCTTACTCCGTCACCACATGGAAAATAATAATTAATTCATTCATTCATTTTAAAGTAATAATTAGTGCAAAATCTAAATCTTTTAAATGTGAACTTTTGACACTGCTCTATAGATGAGAGAGTGAGGTTACTGTTGGTTTTTTAGTAGGTCCTTCCTGTGCCAGCGAGTCCTTCTGTCATAACTGGCAGAACTACATAAATATAGAGTAAATTATTTTTTCAAAGACAACAGTTTGGACTAAAGTATAAAACTTTTTATCACAAAAGTCTTATCTAACAAAAATTCCATTACGTTAGACAAATTATAACACAATTCGCATTTATTAATTCTAATAACAATATACCGCATTAAAAGTTACCCTTTTGCTGATGGTCATAGTCCGACCATACCCGGCATTAACCATTTTGAGGCGCTGAAAAGACGTCGTGCCACGTGACGTTCGAGTCCTTGCTTTTGGTGACACTAAGAATTGCCCTGGTGTTGGATTTTACTTCTTTTACTGTCATATTACTTAATTGATAACGTTGTGTGCGGCTACGTACTGTGTAATGCTACCAACCCTTACTTTGCTCGTGGATGTCGTAAAAGACGACTAAGAGCCTTATATCGACCTAAGCCAACTACATCTGATGCCGTTTGGTCAACAATTACATTCCCAAGGAGAGTTGACGTCTGGCAGGCGGCCGGTCATAAAACTATTGCCAATAACTTTTACAATATGTAGGAAGAGGAATATAAATTGCGTCGACCCAAGTAATTGGGACAAGAGAAGGAGAATGATGATGATTATGATTCCTTAATTAATTTTTACGATATCCAATGAAAGTTAAGGTATGTTTACCACTGTACGACGAGTACCATCACTGATAGTAATAATAGTTAACTACTTATGTAAATATACACATAATTCAGCTCTAGTTATCATATCTATGTCTGTAATGTTTTAACTTTCAACTTCTGTTTCATTGAACATAGTGCAGTATTCGTTGATAATTTTTTTTATGGCTTATGGTGGCAAACGAGCAAGTAGCACACCTGATGGTAAGTGTCACTGCTGCCCATGGACCTTCGCAATACCAAGGGTACAGCTAGGCCGCTGCCTACCAATACAAACCCACCTAGTTGCGCTGCTGGCTCTCTCGCTCACCGAACGAAGCGTAATAGCACATTGCCATTCCTCAGACGTCGATCTTCTGCTCAGTGTGGTACTACCCCGGACGGACCGGCCCGCGGCTGTAGTTATACTTCGCCTTATTTAATAGTCGTAGTGTTGTTTCATACTCTATTAATTTTTGGCCGTGACTTCGTCTGCGTACAGTTCATGTGTGGTGTCCGCGTTATGCTTTACATTATTTTAACATTCACCCCCATTAGACATCACAAAAGTGAGACGCTGTGTAATAGTTCTTTGCTTTAATTTTAATTCTAGTTTAGTCCTCATAGAGGATTAAACTTGACAAATGCTAAAAAACTTATACATATTTTCTTGGTACTGACTTCGTATTTATTCTTGATTTGATAACGATGAATAAAGATTTTCTTTCTTTTATATAAAATATGTGCCGAGTCAATTGTGTAACTTTGTCATGAAAAAAACAAATGTTAGTTTCATGTTTCTAATTTCAGTAGTTTCGGCTTGGTGACGATGCGTCAGTCAATCAGCTCACGTAGTTGCAGTTCCCATGGAAATGCGGAGATAGAATATAGTCTATGTTACTAGTAATGTAGCTTTTCACTGGTGAAGAGGTTTTTAAAATCAGTCAAGTGGCTTAACCGTAATAAACAAACCAACTCACATTCGCATTTAATATATAAGTTAAGAGATATTATTTGTCAATCACAATCATTACAATTGAATGATGGTAGTATTGGTTTAGTAGTCGTGCGGCGATCGGGGCGGTGGGGGGAGAGGGTCCATGGTGGTCACGTGACACCCAACGCTCAATCAATTTGTTCATCGCTCCCCATCGGCCGCTTCATGTATTTAGTTCAGCTGGGCTGGCGTCGTCCGATCACCCAATTGTTTCAATTACCATTTGCCCATTGTCGGTTTATACCAATTGAAAATGAATATTGCGATTTTTATCTCATAAAACAAAAAAAAATATCTATCAAATAAATTATTATCTTACAGAATATAATAGTAAAACAACTAGATATTTGATTAAACAACTGCTAATGTTTTTAATAATGTATATCAATATTAAAAAACTGCAATAATATAATGCATTTAAACGTGATTAATTATTTAATTATAATTAAAATATAAATAAAATTAAAGTTCCAAATTTTTGAACAAAATAGGCGGGTAAAACTTATTACAATCTATCCTTTTCTTACAAATGCAGGATATTATGGAGTTCGTGACGTCACGTTGGTTGTAATGCTCTCTCTGTCTAATTATAACATTCGAAATGATAGTATTTAAATATGAAAAATGAATGTCATATTGATTTTAAAAATACATATAGTTTCAAGTCTATATATACAACAAAAAGCGAGCGAAAAATGTGGTTATAAGACCACACCAGGGTCTTAAATCCACAATTATTGGCAATTTGTTCCTCTTATCAGTTATCCATTCTCGCAAGAACTGTTTTTGACGAAAATCGACGTTTGAGTAATAATGAGTAGCCATTTGTTTTGCGCTTAGTTCAGTGAATGAGAGAACCGGTGAACTGAGCCTTTACGATAGTAGAATCTTCCTGTTTTTAGGCAAGCTATGGTCTGGACACGTGCTGCTCTTTCCGTTTTGCGACGGACGGGTGCGCGTGGCCTCATCGTATTCGCTTCCCATCGCCAATTGGGCATACCACGGGTACCACTTTTTTTTTTGGCGCCTGGCTATGGAATGGTCACGCCCCGCTGGATCACTTGTAGTAGAATCTTTCTATATAATCTTACCATCATAATTATTCGTGTAATACAGTTGTTTGAAAACATATTATTGCCTAATATTTATATGGAACATCGATATATATGTACTACATATAACTCTATGATATGGAAGCTGTTAACTAATGAAATTTGTATTGTTGTGACAAACATGTGGACATTTAGGGGTCATGAAGCAGTGATACGAGGTGGTCGCGTACTATTTTCGCGATAACCCGCTGACCGACGCCATTTTGTTACTTTTTCTACGATAATATTAATTACGTAATTACTGTAGTGTAATAAAGTTTGGCAAATACATGTGTGGACATAGTGAGGTATGAAAACCACCTCTCTAGGGTAGAGGATTTACAGAAGTAGACGTGAATAGTTCTTTACGTGATGGCTTACTCTGTAAGAATACAATTCACAACCCCCCTATATTGATTTTACATGTAGTAAAAGATAATTAAGAGTTATATGATAATATCTGTGCAAATGAAGGCTCATCATCTCAGCTTATACATCCCACTGCTGGGCTCAAACCTCCTCCATAATGGGAGGGTAACTGACCTACTAGACCACGCTGTATCAGACGTGTCGGTATAGTGTTTCGAGTTTCCTTCTCTTACATAGATATTAATGCGATTTATATCCTTTAGTCGTCTGGTACGATCACCCACGGGTAAAATAGGGGGTGGTGAATTATATTCTTACTCAGTCACCACACGGAAATGAAGGAAAAATGAAGGATAACTCGAAATAAAACCTTTACCAACACGTCTGAACAGCGTTGCAGGTGGCCATCGAAGACAAAGACAGGGTACAGTAACCCGTTCGCATGGTTGATAGTTACTTGTGGGGCACGTCTATGGGGTCGTGCACCGTACTTTCTGTCATCCCGGACGGATTTAGCTGGGTACACCACACCATAGCCCGCCCCTACCAGCGTTGTGGGTAAATGTTACTCTCACAGTGGAGGAGGCTGAAGGCCAGATGGCTATATCTGTATAGCCTGAAATGATGATGATGAAAAAATAATGGCAGTACCGAGATGCCCAAAGTACACTTTTTCAGAACAGATAGCATTTCGCGTTAAAGAATAAATGCTTGTATTTGCGGGGGACTTTACAAACATGCAATTAACGTACACAAATAACATCCAGAGTCCAGACTCAGAACAGTATCTTATGAATTGTTTGGATTTCTGCGGTACAGGAAACACAGGGTATGTAAAAATAAAAACTAAGCGTGTTAAAATATGTCAAAATAATATTATTTTATACCTCAATATTATCCTTCTATAACATATAACTTTATTATTTCTAATAAGATTGGGCGCGTCTCTGTGGACTTGCTCTAGAAGCTTCTTAACCATCGTCTGAATATAATTTTTCCACGCATTGTCTATCGTCTGACCTCAACAAGTCAATCTGATAACAATATGTTTAAGACTAAAAACTCTTATTCCAATTACTTGTGATCGACGCAATATGTACTCCTTCCATCGTAGGTATATTGTAAATAATTTTGACAATACATTTTACAACGCCAGTCTGACTTCAGAACTTAAGAATGTAATTATTATTGTTGATGGTATAATTGATTGAATTAGGCGATACATGGCGGAAATCCATTATTATTATAAAATGGAGGAAAGGAAGGAAGATTCACCACTTTCCCACGGTTAATCAATATACCACACACCTTAGGAAAGAAAGGAATACGGGATGGGATCAAGGTGCAATAGGATATAAAGAAATCTTACTCCTGTGATGAGTATCACCTCCAGAACTTCTACTTGCAATTTTCCGCAGAACTTCGAATAAAGATTCGACACGTGATTCGCCTCTAAACGAGGCACCATCCTCGGTCCTGAGGATGCCTCGTTTAGAAGCGAAACATCAGTTCATCACAGGAGTAAGATTTCCTTATATCCTATTCCACCTTGATCCCATTCCGTATTCCTTCCTTTTTTGAGGTGTACGGTATATTGATTAACCGTGGGAAAGTGGTGGGTCTTCCTTCCTTTACTCCATTTTATAATAATATTGTTGATGGTATCAGATAGAGTTTGACTAATGCGATGTAAGCCTGTTAATCATATATTACGCCACCAGCAGTAGTCAACTACAGGTAATAGGCAAGAAGACGAAGTTAATGAAATAGCCTACCATAACAATTTATACAAATCGCTTCTTTGCTTCAATAATGTGTTAACTTGAAAAATTAATTTTAGAGGAGTGTTTTTCAAGTATCAAAAAATAATTGTCTAACAACGAATATTGTTTTATTGTAAATCTGATTTAATTCATAGATGATTTAATTATAGAATAATTAAAATCATAGATTTACATTCCAATTTTCCGTGTGGTGACGGAGTAAGAATACTATTCACCACCCCATATCTTACCCGTGGGTGATCGTACGAGACGACTAAGGGATATAAAACGCATATAACATCTATGCGAGAGAAGGAAGATTCGAAACAAACCCTATACCAACACGACTGACCAGCGCGGTATAGTAAGTTAATTTCCCTCCCATTACGGAGGAGGCCCGAGCCCAACAGAGGGACGTTTATGGGCTGTGATGATGATGATGATGACATTTCAATTATTTTTAGAAACTTGAAACACTCTTCTCTAAAATTTCATTTTTCAAGATAACATTATTGAAGCACACAGAAAGAGGCGAAATAATATTTACATCATCACAACACATATAAGTCCCACTGTTGGGCTTGGGCCTCCTCCGGAATGGAAGGGAAATTAACCTACTATACCACGCTGGTCAGACGTGTTGGTAAAGGGTTTTGTTTCGAATTTTCCTTCTCTTGCATAGATGTTATATGCGTTTTATATCCCTTAGTCGTCTCGTACGGTCACCCACGGGTAAGATAGGGGGTGGTGAATCATATTCTTACTCCGTCACCATACGGGCCGGGCTAAAAACTGTCAAGACCCGAACGTCAAAGAGGTGAAGCGAAAATTTAACGCCGCTTCTAGATCTAGTAAGAAGGCTATCGCCAGAGCCAAGGTAGAACATGTTGCCAGAATTGGCGAGCGATTAGAGAGCTCTCCTGCTGGGAGTCGTGCATTCTGGTCACTCGCCAAGGCTGCGCAAGGCAACTTCTGCCGGTCCAATCTCCCACCACTACAGAAAAGCGATAGCAGTCTGGCCTACAGTGCAAAGGAGAAGGCCGATCTTTTAGGTCAATTCTTTGTCTGTAACTCGACTTTGGATGCGTGAGCTGCCACACCACCTACCATACCGCGGTGTGATAGCTCTCTACCTGAAATCCGTATCTCACAGCGTGCGGTCAGGCGAGAGCTGCGGCTTTTAGACGTCCATAAGTCGAGTGGGCCGGATGGCATCCCTGCAGTGGTCTTAAAGACGTGCGCCCCTGAGTTAACCCCCGTCCTCACGCGCCTATACCGTCTTTCCTATGATACTAATAGGGTTCCATCTTCGTGGAAGGTAGCTCAAGTCCACCCGATCCCTAAAAAGGGAGAACGGTCGGACCCATCGAATTACGGGCCGATTGCGATAACATCCTTGCTCTCCAAAGTAATGGAGAAAATCATAAACCGCCAGCTTCTGCAGTACCTTGAGGATCACCAGCTGATCAGTGATCGCCAATACGATCGGCTGGTGATCTTCTTGTGTACCTTACACACCGTTGGGCAGAGGCTTTGGAGGGCAAGGATGAGGCGCTTGCATTCGGCCTAGATATCGCAAAGGCGTTCGATAGGGTCTGGCACGGAGCCCTTCTATCGAAGCTACCGTCTTATGGAATCCCCGAGGGACTCTGTAAATGGATCGCCAGCTTTCTGGATGGTCGGAGTATAAGAGTCGTCGTCGATGGCTCTTGCTCCGATACCATGACCATTAACGCTGGTGTACCACAGGGCTCGGTGCTCTCCCCGACGTTGTTTATCCTGCATATCAATGACATGCTCTCTATAGAGAGTATGCATTGCTATGCGGATGACAGCACGGGTGACGAGCGGTATACCGAGTATCAGAATATCCCTCGGAGTATATTACAGGAAAGAAGGACTCAACTTGTGTCTGAAGTCGAGCGCTCTCTGGGGCGGGCCTCCAAATGGGGTGAACGGAACTTAGTCCAGTTCAATCCCACTAAGACACAAGTTTGCGCGTTCACTGCAAAAAAGGACCTCTTCGTCATGGCGCTTCAGTTCCAAGGAGT
Source organism: Lymantria monacha (assembly GCA_905163515.2). NCBI lineage: Eukaryota > Metazoa > Arthropoda > Insecta > Lepidoptera > Erebidae > Lymantria > Lymantria monacha. The sequence goes on along the minus strand of LR991107.1, from coordinate 951,137 downwards.
AACTCTCCAAATTTCCGAGAGTATTGGGATCCTCGGCGTCGAACTATCAAGCAAAGTCCAGTTTGGGAGTCATTTGGAGGACAAAGCCAAATTGGCAAGTAGAAAGCTGGGCGTCCTGAACAGAGCCAGGCGATACTTCACACCGAGACAACGTCTTGTGCTATATAAAGCACAAGTCCGCCTTCATGTGGAGTACTGCTCACATCTCTGGGCAGGCGCGCCCAAATATCAGCTAGACCCATTTGACTCCCTGCAAAGACGTGCTGTTCGAATCGTCGGTGATCCCAATCTCACGGAAGGACTGGAGTCATTGGAGAGGCGGAGAGACTTTGGGTCTCTCTGTGTACTCTAAAGTCTCTTTCACGGGGAGTGCTCTGAGGAACTGTTTGACTTGGTACCACCGTCACCATTTTATCACCGTACCACTCGACACCGCAGCAGGGTTCATCCATTCCACCTGGAAACGATACAGACGTCAACTGTACGTTTTCAACGTTCATTTCTCCCACGTACATGCAAGATCTGGAATGAAGTACCTGCTGCTGTGTTGCCCGAGCGCTATGACATGTCCTTTTTTAAACGAGGTTTAAGAAGAGCACTTTCTTCACGGTAGGCAGCGGCCTAGCTATGCCCTGGTATTGCAAGAGCCCATGAGCGGCAGTGTCACTTACCATCAGGTGTGCTGCTGGCTCGTTTGCCACCACCGGCAATAAAAAAAAATGCGGATAATATAATATTTACATGTAACTTGTAAGTGTTATTGTGTAATGTTATCTGTGAGTAAACGTGTGTATGTGTATGTGTGTGTGTGTGTATATGTGTGTGCGGTACTCATTCACAGACCGGTACATGTCTAGGGTGTGTCCTGATGTAATGGATGGAGCGGCGGCACGGGGTCCTCACCTTCCGACTGGTGCAGGTGTTAACGGGGCACGGGTGTTTCGGGAAATACCTGCACACGGCCGTGTACAGGGAATGGACTCCGGGCTGCCATCATTGCAGTAGTGACGAGGACACGGCGCAACATACGCTCGAGGAATGCTCGGGCTGGGACGGGCAGCACCGCGACCTCGTCGCTATTATCGGTGCCGACCTGACGCTGCCGGCTGTCGCGAGGGCGATGGTCGACAGCGTCAGGAATTGGGACGCGGTCGCCGCCTTCTGCGGGGCTGTCATCTCGCAGAAGGAGGCGGCGGAACGGGCCCGGGAGGATTCCCGTGACCCGGGCCGCCGCCCGCGGCTGGGGCGGCGCAGGCGCGAATACCTGCGCCTGATGCCGCCCTAACCGAGGCTTCGGGTGATCGGACCGGGGAATTGTCCGGTCACCCGACGCGAGGCCACCGCGTGAGGACGACGCCTCGACGGCGAAATCTGTCGGGGCGTCGACAGGAGAGGAGCCCGAGAGGGCATACCGCCGAGCGGGCCACCGAAGACAAAGATCGGGTACCGGTGGCCCGCTCGCACGGCGAAGAAGAGGTGCTTGCAGGGTGGGTCAATGGGGTTGCGCGCCGCCTCTTCCGTCACCCCGGACCGATTTGGCGGGGTGCGACGTCCATGGCCCACCACAAAAAAAAAAAAAAAAAAAAAAGGGTGTGTCCTGATGTACTCTCGCTCGTCAAACTTGAATAGATAAGTTGTGTATTACTGTGTGAAGTTCATATATTGTCGATGTGACTACGAAAATTCAGATATTATTATCATACAGTAGATATTCTGGGACACACTCATGGGAATACCACTACCCTCTTGCCATCCGTCCACTTCTCAAAAAAATGTATAATATTTTTTGGAATATAGTTTTGTGTATTTCAATGTTAGACAATGGGGGCCGCAGTTATAAATAATATTCAGTTTACATGTGTGACCGCCTGCGCAGTGACAGTGCCGAGGTCACAATATGCTGTCGGCGCCACTGATACATATGATGAAGTCGGTAAAATATGAAAGAATTCACTTCCTTAGTCACTTTCTAGTACATACGGGACTAAATAGTATACATAAATGGTACTATGTGGTACTCTAAGTCCACTACGACGCGTACTATTTTTAATAAAAAGACATAAAAAAGAAAAAAAAAACATGATATCATATATCGGCGCCGGCGCACCATACAATGTTAATTGCCAAATGTTTGCTTTGATTACATCCAATATTGGCTTTTACGTCATCCAAATATATCGACATACGGATACGTATCAAAATCACACAATAAGAAAACTTCATACGAATTCTAGGATTATCATTCATCATTTCAGCTTATCGCCGTCCACTGCTAGATGTAGACCTCCCTCATGTTTTGCCACAGAGCGCGGTCCTGTGCCGCTTGTATCCAACGACGCCCAGCAACTTTCATCAGGTCTTCTATCCACTTAGTTGTAGATATAGTCCCATTCTAGGACTATATCTTTTTGATTTTTTGCATTACGTAATAAAGACTAAAAAACTTATGCAATAAAACTATTTCAGTGAATTTTATCGCACATTTCAGCACGAATATACATATTGAAAGGCATTTGTAAAGTCCGGACAATAAATAACATAAATCATTTAAAGTCGTATTCCATTTGTGTTTCGTCAGAAAGTGTTAAGCTTTTAATTATATACGTGGAGGAGCAGATAAAGGCGCTGTTGTTTGCAAATAAATTTATTAACATATTTTTTATTTGTTGTTTATTTTAATTGCTGTTTATTTAATAAAATATTCATAAAGATGCGTAAAGATGCGAAAAGGAATGCTCCGATGGTTCGGACATGTGGTCTGGTTGAGAAGATATACAATGCGAAAGTGAAAGGATGTAGGTACCGGGGGAGACCGAGACTAACCTACCTAGATCAGATCGGTCATGTACTGAAGGAAGGTGGAGTCAAGAGTCACCGAAACCGGCGAGCGTGTATGAAGAGAATTATGAATGTTGAGGAAGCGATTGAAGTATGCAAGGATAGAGTTCTCTGGCACTCTGTTCTCTCTGCCTACCCTGCAAGGGACATGGCGTGATGGTATGTATGTATGTATATTTAATAAACATTTAATGATTATTAAATACAAAATTTATTTCGAATTGCGAAAGTTTAATTCCTTTACATATAATGTGGCGACGCGTCGCCACGCGATAGTTGGTATTTTGTAGTTTATGGCGGGCGGGGTTTCTTACCTTTCCCGCTAAAACTCCGCCAACAGTTGGTCTCACTCGCCGCAATAGATGTGTTATATCAAAAACTATATAAAAGTATCGGTAGTAACTAATTGCGATTCTATAGCGAAGTGCAAATATGTGAATTATAGTTCGTCTAATCTAAGAAGTGCACTTTGACAGCTGTCTGAGTAAGTTGTCTAGGTATGTGAACCAAATAATCGCTATCGAAAATATCCGATTTACTGAGAAATCGATATTGATTCTTTATAATTAATAATCGGTTTATTTTTTATTTTTCAAAAAGGTGATGAATAAATTAAGTGCTAAATTAGTACTAAACAAATTTAATTATTTCAGCATAGAATCTATTCGTCATATTTAGCAGGATTAGGTTAATTAAAAACAAAAACTGGATTTAAAAATGGCTATTTATTAAGAATTACTACTATTACGTGAATTATCAGCGTCGCGAACATTAATAATTATTTCCTCATCAATCAAAATGTACATCTCTGTCAAAATCTCTATTCGATTAATTGTATTATTCTAATATTTTTACCGATTATTTGGATATTCGTGAATTGGAAGTTGTCAAGCACTACTGTATAGAACGTGATGACGTGACATTGTTAGGTCGTCAATGACAATTACTATTTACCATGTTATTTTTATTTTAAATTATTTTTAAGAGTTTCAACATTAGATTATTGTACAAGAAAGTCACCCGCAATGTTAATTATGTAAATAACTGAATAGTTGTTTAAAATTTCAGATTTAGTGTTTACAATCATGTGTATACGTTTGACCGAGGTTATTGTGTATTAAAACATGCAAAACGTCAAAATGCACTTCTTAGATTAGATGAACTATAGTTATCGAGATTTTGATACGTGAACATGTCCAATGTTTGCTATATATTGTATGTGTGTATACTGTGTGAGTGTTGTGGCGGCTGTGTGTGTGTGGGCGCGTCGCGAACGTCATACGCACACCTCTCAACAGTATTTATAGCGCTGTGTACTATTCGATAGAGTTATGTCAGCGCATGCCGCTCTACATACAGCGCTTTATTGTTTTATTTGTAAGGGCACGTCTCGTCATTGAAGAATAATGTGTTCATACGTATAGCTAGAGTTTTGTCGTAGACATTAAGACACACCCTGTCTAGCTTTCGCAATTTTTGTATTAGAGGGCAAGCATTTTAATTATTGATCAATCACTTTTTTTATAGCATACAATTATGAAAGTGAGAATAGCGTATATTTCTTCTCAAGTTCGCGAGAAAAACAGTTCAAGCGACTGTTGTATTAGATACTTTTATGTACTTAGCACACATTTATCGATTTAGTATGTGAAGACTATATATAAGTACATATATGTTGTAGTAACTCTGAGCTATAAGCGAGCAGTATGTTAATTTCTGTTGTCAAAGTAAAGTGTGTCTACAGACGACGCTCAAAAGCTCACATTTCAATAAACAGTATTGTGCCGAGTGGGAGCGGTGTTGTATAAGTGAGCTACGACCATATTTCTTTTATCTCACGAAATAACGATTATACAAAAAGATCCAGAATTTCAAAGCTCTCCTATTCAAAGTTTCACCTTAAGATATTAAGATAACGTGTTGACTCATCGTCGTATCTAATCATTTGAATAGAATCTGGTATTCCCGTCTCACCTTGCCTTGGTACTCGTATTCCTTTTGAAATTATTCTGTAAGGACAAACTAATACTGTAGCCGGTAGATATAAATCTCTGTAATAACGATGACTTATTGGACGTTAGACACCCCAGTCCTCTCGTGACGATGAACGCTGTAAAATGTTCGAAACGTCGGAAATTAAAAATCAAATACAAACACGATTGTATCCGTAAAAATAGTTTTATTTCAAATGTGTAATATTCGCGTAAACATAAGTGCGTTTAGTTAAGTTATTCGCGTAAAGATGAGTTCGTGTTTATAGTCGTTTATCATCGTCATTCTCCTACTCTTATCCCGATTACTTGGGGTCGATACAATATGTATTCCTCTTTCATAGTACATATTGTAAAAGTTATTGGCAATAGTTTTATAACCGGCTGCCTGCGAGACGTTAACCCTCCTTGGGAATGTAATTGTTGACCAAATGGCATCAGATGATGTTGGCCTAGGACCTAGGTCGTTATTTGGCTCTTAGTCGTCTTTTACGACATCCACGAGCAAAATAAGAGTTGATTGTATTCGTAACAGCTACCACACAGCTAAGTCAGTTATAGTCATGGCCAGTTTATAGTCGTTTGTATGTCTGCCATTAACGTTAACTACTTATAGGTACCTATATAATGTAGAGTTCTCTCTGTCAAAGGATATCATTTATATTATCATAGACCATCATCATCATTATCCCGCTGTTATCACAATTACTTGTGGTCGATGCAATATGTAATCCTCTTCCATCGTATACTATATTGCAAAAGTTATTGGCAATAGTTTTATAAGCGGCTGCCTATCTAATGTGTGTTTCTAGTTACTTGGGCTGAAAATCAACAGCTCGGGAGCACCTGCATTCACGACCACAAGTTGAGTCCAATACCATTTTGTTGTTACTTTTAATTACTTATTTATTATTATCATTTAAATTTTTGAAGTGAAAACTTCTTTTGGCGCACCGCATACGGATTTGTTTGTAGGCTGTAAGTGAGGCTGTGCCGTCACGCTTTGAAGTGAAAGGCGCGATCGGGTGAACTCGGGACCGCTGAGTCTACCCGAATGAGAAAGTTATAGTCAGCTGCTCATCGCTACTGTGTTTTCTATATTCAATTTATATGTAATAATTGTTATTATTAATTATTATCAATTATTCAATAGCTTTTAATAGTTATTATTGATACGTAATAATTATTATTTTAACAATAATTTTCTACTCTACATTTTTTTTTACATTTTTTTTTCATAGTTTTCACTTCTGTCGGCAATCCTCACTGCTGACTGCGTTGTATTTTTTTATAACTTTTTTTTTTAAATAAAACTACTCTTACGGATTTTATCGCGTTTGTATTTGATATTTAAATTCCCGACGTTTCGAACACTTTGCAGTGATCATGGTCACGGGACGACTCTTTGTTTTCTATAAATCAATAAAGATCTTTTTAATAATGTCAACCTTCCTTGGGAATGTAATTGTTGACATTCTATCGCATTTCAATGTCCTATACAATTTGTGCTGTATATGAAAATATATTTGTGTAATGAATGGACGATATCAAATACAAAACTTTACAGAAAAAACCAGATACGTGGTGACATCAATCATACTTAAATAATCTTATCTCAAATATTTGTAATCTCTAATTTCCATAAAATATTTTTAATCTAACATCGGGGTGGTCTGATGAATGTTTTTTTATTGCTTATGTTGGCAAACGGGCAAGCAGCACACCTGGTGGTAAGTGTTACTGTCGCCCATAGACCTTTGCAAGACAAGGTATAGCTACGCCGCTGCCTAGCAATACCAACCCCAAACCTACTCAGTTGGACTTTCGGTTCTCTTGCCCACCGAACGAAGCGCAATTACTCAGACGTCGGTTTTCTGCTCAGTGTGGTACTACCACGGACGGACCTGCCCGCGGCTGTAGACAGAGAACTGTCAACACTATGGTCCTGCCACTAAATAATGTTTTAATTATAATGCGTTCTTCTACTTCAACGTTGGTTTGATCAAGATCTTTAGTCTTAAGGTATTCAATATGCAGAGATGAATTATTTTGCTTTAATGCAAATTATACGTATGGTGACGGAGTAAGAATACAATTCACCACCCCCTATCTTACCCGTGGGTGATTGTAACAGACGACTAAGGGATATAAACACATATAACATCTGTGCAAGAGAAGGCAACCTCGAAACAAAACCCTATACCAACACGTCTGACCTACTATACGTAGGTCATTTTTCTCTCATTATGGAGGAGGCTCGAGCCCAGCAATGGGATGAGCTGAGATTGGATGTAAAGCAAATAACTTTTGATTTATTGATTCTTAACATTTAACTTGGCTAGTTTTTAGATACTAGTTATCTTATATTTAGTTAATTAACTTGTCGCTTTTATGTTATATAACGTACTATACTAATCACAAAATAAAAGGCCCGTTTTGACAGTTCACACCCAAGAAGTTCTCTATTTTTTACCGATCGAAATGTTCTAAGGTAATTACATTTTTCATTGATGGGTACCGCCCACTCGGCTAAGTGCCGTGCATAACGATTTTTTCATATTCTCCACAGACTATTAATAATCGGTTAAAGAAAAAATAAATCGATCAAAATATTTTCTTTTAGGTGGACTCGCAGTTGTCCGGTTTTATTAATTTTAATACTAGTGTTTAGAATAACTGAATTTCACCAGCTGTGTATTGATCTTTACTGAAAGTTATGAGTTTGGAGCTAACAAAGTCACAAATTGGGACAATGTCATATTTGTTGAAGAGATTTGGCTGAACTCGAATCATACCGTGCCACAGTCGTGGATGGACGATACCAAAGCATCTTGCTCAAAAGTGCCAATGGGAAAAGGTGGACGCTTAATAATCTGCCACGTTGAATCAACTGGGTGAATTTTTTTTAATGATGCCTTGCTTGCAATGGAGTCTAAAAGTACAAAAAATATCACGAAGAAAAGGACGCAAATAAATTCACAGAGTGGTTCAGCACCGACACAAAATGATAAGAGCGCCACCATACCATTGTCAGTACAATACTTTGATCTGGGCTCAAATGAAAGGATACGCAGCACGCCACAATACAAAGCCGCCATTCTCCACTAAGAAAATTATGGCATTGTTGAATGAAGCTTGTGCCAAAATTACTAAAGAAGACTGGACAAAAGTGGTAGAAAACTCGAAAAATAATTAAGGAAGACTATGATAGAGACATCAATATTGACAATATAATTGAAAATGAAATAATTATAGATGCGGGTGACGATAGCTCAACCGACAATTTTGGCTCATCATTTGAAGAAAATGAAGAAATTAAATGAAGAAATTGAAGATACACTTTTTCTCGATTTTTTATTTTGTGATTGAGTGAATGTTATTGTAACACAAATATATAATGATAGAAAATTGACCTTTCATAACATTGTGTCATTTCAAAATACCCATAATATCAAAATTTTAACTTAAATTTTCAAATCTGAACTTTAATCCAATGCACTTTGCAATACATATTCAAATCGATTAAATACTCACGCAAACTTGTATCGATATATCGTGAGTATCGAGTCGTATGGTTATATCACTATATCCATCAATAAGGCAAATGTCAAAACGGGCCTTTTATTTTGTGACAACTATAAGTAGTTAACATAAGAGAGTGAGAGAGACAGAGGGGAGGGCTTAAAAAGTGGGATGGTAGGTCCCTATAACGTACAGCGCACACAAGCTCTTGATATTTTTCCCATTTTTGCCTATTAGTCACAAAGTGATATTATATAGCCTTCTTCTTTTTCAATTCGAACCAGTAGTTAATTATCAGATATCAGTGTTCTGTGTGTTAGTGGTTATATACGAAAGTACTTGTTTCTATCCAAGTTATATTCTTATAAAAAAAAATATTTCGGTGGTAAAATCTAGTCAAGACAAATTTGGAAGTTATATAACTTATTATAATTGATAAATAATAAATATAGTGTATTAATTAAAAAAAAAAATTTAACTATATATTTTTTTTGGAACTAATACCACCCCAATTTAATTCCTGTAAGCCAGGATCGACAATGATCTTCTTAAATGACATCGAGGTTATAAAACCGAGATTTGAGCCTCAGCTAGTTCCGAGAGATGCTTATGGTCTTGAGACCCGCAACAATCTTAATTAAAAAGTGTTAAAGAGTTCCTCCTCTGTTGGAAAGAATGATTCCAATATATACTATATTCTAGTAGTGATACATTAAAATATGAAAGTTTAGCAGAAAGTCATATAGAGGTGACTGAAACCTTATCTTGCAATGTCCCTCTCTCGACAAGGAGGCGGGGGAGGACCAGACTAAAACCAGCGATTAAAAAACTGCACATTGACGACGAGAGTATAATTATATCAATAATGTGTGGTCGTTATCAGATACTCACAGAGCTCGAGCTGTCTGAGCGACAAACATATCTGATAAGAGGCTGTGATAGCCGAAACGCGCGACAGGTGTGACGCGTGACGGCGGAGATCCAGACGGTGATACAGCTGTCTGATCAATCATTGATTGTACATTGAGTGGGTTGACCACGGGTACGCGGCTGCTTGTTGTACTGGCTACGGATTCTCCTGTTTTGCCACTTGGTTCTACATGAATAAATTTCAGAATAGTATGGTAGAAAAATTAAGAATAAATAAATGTATAAATTGTGTTTATATCTATTAATATATAAATAAATGTATAAATTGTGTTATCTCTATTGTTAGGTCAAATAGGTCAATAATGCCCCGCCTGGGGGCCCTAGCGCCACGTCCTGTCGGTGGTGGGAGACAAAACGTGGTATTCGTTTGCTCGAACGTTGTAAAAGACTTAGTCCTCCCGTGACCATGATCACTGCAAAGTGTTCGAAACGTCGGGAAATTAAAAATCAAATACAAACGCGATAGAATCCGTAAAAGTAGTTTATTTATTTTTCCTCGCTATACGTAGATCAAATAATTTAGATGACAGAAGTTTCTGTTACGTAGGGCTAAAATTATGAGCCGGGCGGGCCACCGAAGACAAAGATCGGGTACCAGTGCCCCGTTCGCACGGCTAAGACAGAAGTTTGCGTAGTGGGTCTATGAGGTCACTCGCCGCCGCTTCCGTCACCCCGGACCGATTTGGTGGGTTGAGACGCATCCATAGCCCACCGCAAAAAAGGGCTAAAATTATGAAAAAAAATGTAATTGTTTGAAGATTTATAAAACCCGATGTTTGAAGATTTTTTTTAAATCAACATCACGCAACTGGGATTAAATCATTGCGTCGTTGAGGAGATTTAGTGACAAATTTAGATTCGACGCCGCCTCAGGACCAAGTTAATCTAGCGGTCTTATAAAAAACATTTTTAGTAGAAAATTGTTAGATATTTAAAATTTTGATACTTAATTAAACATTTTAACCAAAGAATTTTACTATTTTCATAATTTAAGATTGTAAAAGGAAAAATAAGCAAATAGACATTGGTTATAAAAAATTGATTACGAGCGAAAACTGATTGTCACACATGGGATTCGAACCCATACCTATTGGCAATCCGTTCCAAACGTGCTACCACTTACACCAGCGTGAGCTGTTATATGACATTAAATTTTCGCCTAGTATTACATTTTCGTAATAATTCTATGTAAACAGCGTCGGGTAGATGGCACACGTCTCCTTAAAAGAGGAAAACATAATATGATGCGAGAATTGAATGTCCTACAATAGTTCACGGTGGTATAAGTGGCAGCACGATTGGAACGGATTTCTAAGAGGTGTGGGTTCGAATCCCACTTGTGACAATCATTTTTACATTTCGTATATTACTGTAGGGACAAAAGAGACGTGCGAGCACACATTTTCTTTCTCTCTTCCTTTCATAGTTAGTTACGTTTCGTATACATATAGATGGCGCTAAAGAAGTTTTGCTTCAGTCGTGTAGTCTAAAGCACACTCTTTACCTTCATTTCTTCTCTCACATCGAAGTTATATGGATATCAAATCTCTCAATCTTCTGGAATACCTAAAGGGGTGAAAAGGAGGTGATGAATTGCCTTACTCTTTCAGCACGGTATACTATGCTATCCGTTTTATGATAAACATGTGATTATAAGCAAATGATATTAATTATAATCCGTACCTATCCGTCTGTATCACGACTTAGAAGATTATATATTTAAATTAGTTATTTATTAGTGAGTTATGTGTACATATATTTTGTAGTAATGAGACGTGACGTGGTATCGCTAAATGTGTTACCATGCCTTCCTCTTCTACGGGTGTCGTACAAGACCACTAAGGTTCGGCCAATTCTTATCTTGAAATTCTGTAACCCACTGCGTAGCATCTTTTCTTTACGGATCAACGTCACTTTGCCTTCGCTAAGCTGCTCCACGGTTACTATTACTTGCAGTGTTTTAAATATTTCTTCGTTAGTGTTGATGCTATCTATCTTGGATCGGATTGTGATACTCTCGGTAGAGAATATGTAAATTATTGTAAAAAAAAAATATCTTTTACTGTTACAGCAAAATATTTTTCTGTAAAGACAATCACTGCATTAAGAAAATAATGGTTATATTGCGGTGTGACTCTACAAAAAAAAAATAGCGTTCGAATTGAGAACCTCCTCCTTTTTGGAAGCCGGTTAAAAATAGACTCAGAAAAACAATTGCGTGGATCGCACAAAAATGACAACTATTGTATTGCGCAGGAATCGAATTTACGACACCTGTTTAGTTGGTTGCCTACCACTATAAAAAACACTACGCCATTTCTGCAGTGTTATAATTATTATAATTGTTCACAGATAGTTACTAATATTGTGACACAATGTCCGCGGCGGTGGACACGGCGCGACTCAACGGGCACGCACACACTCACAACGGTGACGTACACGCACACACACAGGCGCACGGCACCACCAACGGTGACGTCACACCATGGCACAAACAGTTCCTACCAACAACACTACAACTGGACGATAAAACACGAGCACAGAAGGTAACTATCTATTTTTTTTAATCATTCTTATGGCAAACGAACAAGCGGCGCACCTGATGCTAATTGTTAATGTCGCTCATGGACCTATACAATACCAAGCCTTACCAAGGGTGTAGCTAGACCGCCCACCGAAGACGAAGATCGGGTACCGGTGACCCGCTCGCACGGCGAAGAGAGGAGAGTTGCATGGTGGGTCAATAGGGTCACGCACCGCCTCTTCCGTCACCCCGGACCGACTTGGCGGGGCGAGACCAAGTCCATAGTCCACCGCAACAAAAAAAAAGGGTACAGCTAGACCGCTTCCTACCATTCAATACTCGCCCAATAAGTTGCTCTCGCTGACTGAAAGAAGTTCTTCGTATCTTTGTTCAGACGTCGATTTTCTCCGAGTGTTGTACTATCCCGGATGGGCCGGTCCGCGGCTAAAGATAGAAAATTTTCGATAGTGTGACCAAACTACTAAATAACTCCGCATTATTGCCTCTCTAGAAAATCGATTTGAGGCACATGAGCTAAATAATTTTAAAGTCTATAAGGAAAATAGAAACATTTTTTTTTGTCTTTTATATAAATTCATCCATCTCATCATTTCAGCTCATATATATCCCACTGTTGGGCTCGAGCCTCCTCCATAATGGGAGGGTAATTGACCTACTATACCACGTTGGTCAGACGTGTTGGTATAGGGTATTTTCGAGATATCCTTCTCTAACATAGATATTAATGCGTTTTGTATCCCTTAGTCGTCTCTTACGATCACTCACGAGTAAGATAGAGAAGTTGGTGAATTGAATTTTTCTCCGTCACCACACGGAAAAAGTAAGAAGCAGTAGAAAATATTGTTTTATACAAATTAGTAATTACAATTAATAATTACATTCGATATAAAAATGCTTGCAAAAAGCTTTTATTGGTATTTACATATAATAAAACTTTATGGTGATACTGCACCACAGACAATAATAATTATCACCACTTTATCAGGATATATCATCAGTGTTTAAGCGCTTGCAATTTGCACATAGCCGTACAGTCATAAAGAGATTTTGACAATAAACTATACGAGGTAGTATTATCATACATATATATACGTATTATTGTACTGCAATAAATACAGTAGCTAGAATTTAATTATATTTTGATAATATATCAGTTTATATATTGGCTGAATTTGCTTTTTGACTAACACAATACTAAGCTTAAAGTATAGATATAGCTTTATTGACATTCTTTGTCATAATAATACTTTTAATCGAGAATTTTTTGTATATTTATTTATAATTTCAATCTCGGCAACGGCTTCAACGATTTTAATGAAATTTAGCATTTATGGGGTTCTGAGGACGATTAATCAATGTAGCTAGGTTTTATTTGTAGTAGAAAATATTGTTTTGTCAATATTTTCAGACAATGAAAAAAAAAATTTGTTTTGTTGGCTGAAAACTATTAAAATATTAAGGCAAGTTTTGATATGATCATTAATAAATAGATATAGCTCAATTGGAAAATCGAGCAATCTAACCGAGATAAACCGGATCTCGGTTCGGATCCTCAGCTTCCCTTTCTTATTATTTTTTTTGTGGTTATAGACCATAGTCTGTTACAAAAATGTATTTATTTTTGTGTGTCTTAGTTGTTAGCTGCAGATGGTTATGACAATTTTAACCGGACTGTAGGTGAGCGCTGAGAGCTCTCAACCCGATCAAAAATAAGAGTAAAGCTATATAAATTCCCAATAAGCTGATAATCAGTAAGATTGTTTAAAATATGATTAAAAATAAAATTTGAAAGTTCCCCACAAAACTTACCGTTTTGCTGAAAATCGCGAAAAACTCATTTTTTTGACCTTAGACCTTGAATAATTTTTTTCCATACAGGGGAAAGATGGGGAACTTTTAAATTTTATATTTAATCATTTTTTAAACAATCTTACTGATTTTCAGCTTGTTGGGAATTTATGTAGCTTCGAATGTCTAAATTGACCGGACTAGTAGTTATAACCTGAGATTATTATTTATCTAGCGGCGTCAGGACATATTTAACGCTACAGATAACTTGGTGACTGTGAAATATAATAATCATACGATATCAGACCACGATTAGCATAACTATATACTTTGGCCGACGTCAATTAGAGTATTAATGTTAAGCTTATGTTTGATAAGAAATCATTTTATTATAGTTTATTGTACGAGCACCACGAGATATGTTTGTTTTATAATTTATTGGTGGATAAATACCCGAATACGAAACGAAAAATTATGTCACAAGCGGGGTTCGAACCCGCACCTATTGGGAATCCGGCCCAACCGTGCTTGGGTTGCAAAGCACGGTTGGGCCGGATTCCCAATAGGTGCGGGTTCGAACCCCGCTTGTGACATAATTTTTCGTTTCGTATTCGGGTATTTATAAATAATTAAGCATATTAAATGCTAAAAATTTGAGTTATTGGTGGATGTTTATCCACTAATAAATGTATCATCCATCCATTAGCTTGATGGTCTGATAGACAAAGGATTATTCATAAAGAGAGAATAATTTCATAATCGTCATTCTTGAGTGGTGATTTGACGACAGCAGTTGGTGTTATATCCATAAACACTAGAAAAATGCTATTGCTCATTTTCCTGGTGCGTTTTAGATAGTTTTTACTTCGCCCAAGACAAATTTTCATAGTTAAACCTGTTGTTTGGGTACCTTCTACTAGTATACTCTAATTTTCAAAGCTTTTTCTAAAATTATGGTGAACTATCCGTATTAGTATTAACTATCCGTATTAGATGACATATTGCGTCGACCCCAAATAATTGGGATAAGAGCAAGATGATGATGATGATGATGATGATATCCGTATTAGTGGTAGGATCACACAGTTCACAGTTCTCTGTCTACAACCGCGGCCCGATCCGTCCGGGGTAGTACTACACTCTCGCAGAAGATCGACGTTTGAGCAAAAGCAATGTGGTCGTGCGCTTCGTTGGGTGCGCGAGAGAGCCGGAAGCCCAACTGGGTAGGTTTGGGGTGTATATTGGTAGGCAGAGGCCTAGCTATAACCCTGCATACAAACATAGCAGTATAGCAAAGGTTCATAAGCAACAGTGACGCTTACCATCAGGTGTGCTGCTTGCTCGTTTGCCACCAAAAGCAATAAAAAAAAACTAAATTGTATAATAATTAAAAGAATAGATGCAGGTTGATTGAAAGAATAGTTGCTCTCGTTCTCTAAAATAAGTGTCCAAGCAAATTTACCACTATTTTTACCCCCTGTCCACTATATGCAGTCCATTTGTCTTTATTTTGGTCTTCTCTTACACGCAAAGCCTTCGACATTTATATTCAAAACGTTCCTCATCACAATAATTTTATCCCGTCTTGTTAAATTTTCATACCAGGCGAAGTCATCATTATCCTGTTCTTATCCCAATTACTTACAATATATACTCCACTTCCATCGTACATATTACAAAAGTTATCGGTAGTAGTTTTATGACCGGTTGCACGCCTGACGTCAATTCTCCTTAGGAATGTATTGTTGATTAGACACAAGCAAGTAGAGCTGATCTAGGTCGATATAAGTCTATACCAGGTCAAGTATTTATTCTATTTTTTTTATCACTGGTGCAACTATTAAATTTCTGGTATTCGTCAATTCGTAATTAGATCGAGCGAAGCGAGCTCTTCTACTATCCCACAATTTGAGCATGTTTGTGGTACACTAAACTGAAAAATTACCACGTCTATAGATTTGTGTTTTAACATAGTAATATAACTTCATATTATGAGATATGTTAACTGTCAAAAAAAAATATAACTATTGAAAAGATTGTCTTAAAAATTATTACTCATTAGAAAAACTACGCGAGCGAGCAACTTTGTGAGGATAAAGCTCAGCTTTTTGCTAGTTCTATCTATTCTCATCATACTACATATCCATCTCAGCATTCTAATATCTGCTACATGCAGTCGTTTCTTATTTGCCGTTTATAGCCCAACATGCTTATCCATATAGTTTCAGTTACTACGCTAAATAAAACTACGTACTCGTTCAATTAAGTGTCATCATATTGGAACCATTTAAGTATGTATCATATATATGACAGTCACAGATCAATCAGTTGTCTGCATTTGTGAGTTTTCTGATATTATTAGACAAGTGATATTTCGTTGTTCACTTACTGACATTGACCTTGACCGTGACATTGATGCAATACAATTGTATAGATTGATCAAAGTATTAATATACCAATATTGGCCAAGGTCAACTATTTAATTTAACTGAAAAAAAATCAATTTGGCGGGTTGGCTACTGAAATTAATAAGCTAGATGCCAATAATGGTGACAAGTTTTAAGTTTCATAGCACTAACACCAGTCATACAAACTGAAATTTATACTATTTACTTGTAGCCACTAAAAAAAATCATTGTCCTCTTTATGTTTCCAAGATTAAACCCTCGTTATTGGAGTTAGCCAAATCTATTGGACTTAAAACAAATTAAGTATATGAAATGAAACGTATGAAATCTCAAAACTTACAAAGCAATCGTATTATTATTAAATAAAAAAGCTGATATTATTTGACTTTTTAAAGTTATACTTCTTTAGGCGCGTTATGAAAAATTATGAGAGTGAAATTTTAAAATGTGCGTATATCACTGTAACACAAAAGTAAAACAATTTGAAGTTGGCCGCAAAACAGTTCATTAAGTCTCGAAAAACAGTTACCAACATAATAGAAATAAAACCTCTTTCCAGTTTCTACATTCATAACACGTGTTTTAGTTTCATACAAGTGCAATTCGCACCATATAAAATATAAGTATGCGAATTATTTAATAGTGGTAGGACCACGCAGTGGACAGTTCTCTGTCTACGGCCGCGGACCGGTCCGCCCGGGGTAGTACCACACTCCCGTAGAAGATCGACGTCTGAGTCTGAGTAATGGTAATGTGCTATTGCGCTTCGTTCGATGAGCGAGAGAGCCGGAAGCCCAACTGGAGTGGGTTTGTATCGGTAGGCAGCGGCCTAGCTATACCCTTAGTATTGCAAAGGTCCATGGGCGGCAGCGACACTTACCATCAGGTGTGCTCTCTACTCGTTTGCTACTTTAAGCAATAAAAAGAAAAGAAAATACTTATAAAGTCTATTTTTGTTTTGGGTAGGTTATGGTCCGTTCACATGCCGCCTGTTCCGTCCGGGGCGACAGAAGGGCAGCGCGTGACCCATAACCCACCGTATTCCCTCCCCATCGCCATTGGGCTGGCACACTGGTGCCGCTTCTCTTGCCATCCGTGGCCAGCCCGGTGGGTTATCCTTATAAGGTCTGCTACATGATTAGTAGCATCTTAGATGTATATAGATTATATCCTTATTAATATTATAGATGCGAAAGTAACTCTGTCTGTCGCTCTTTCACGTCGAAACTACTGAACCGATCTAAATGAAATTTGGTACACAGATGGTCTAGAGCTTGATAAAGGACATAGGCTACTTTTTAACGCAAAAAAAGGGTTGTAACGGGGTATGAAAAATTGTAAGGAGGTATCGTCATTTTTAAAGCCAGAAGCTTGAAACTTATTTTTAGGCTATTGATTAGATATAAATAAATATGACATTAAAATTTAATAAAAAAATTAGCCTTAAGGGGTTGAATAAAAATAGAGGATGAAAAACTTTAGGAAAGTAACCGTTTTCGTGGGCGAAGCCGCGGGCAGAATCTAGTATAGTATAGAGATATAATATAGTATAGTAGTAGTCATTCGTATACAATTATAAAATAAAATTATTTCAGTAAACTTTCAAGATTTCTATGTTGGCCGTTACCAGCTAAACATAAAATATGGCATATCATAAAAATTATTATTAAAATTTATTCATAGTTTATATTATATGTTTTATATATGTATATCTAATTAAATAATCATTTATGCCATTTTAAAAAAATAATATATTCATAGAATTTTTAATTATCGCCGATTCTTAAAATATAATATTTTTCTTAAAATAATTTGATTAAATTTCTTTATTTTTTAATCTAGGTTTTTTGTTTATATATTAAAACAGAGTTTCATCATCATCACAGCCCATAAATGTCCCACTGTTGGGCTCGGGCCTCCTCCGTAATGGGAGGGAAATTAACCCACTATACCACGCTGGTCAGACGTGTTGGTATAGGGTTTTGTTCCGAGTTTTCCTTCTCTCGCATAGATGTTATATGCGTTTTATATCCCTTAGTCGTCTCGTACGATCACCCACGGGTAAGATATGGGGTGGTAAATTGTATTCTTACTCCGTCACCACACGGATAAACAGAGTTTATTATTATTTCTTAACAAAGATTTTATTAAAATAAATGAAATCCTATCCAAAATCATATATTGTTTCTACGAAAAAATCATACTTATCAAAATTACAGAGAATGTAATTCTCTATAACTTTGTTTCAGACCATATTTTCTCTAAAATTGAAAATAAACAAAATACAGCGACATTTTCAGAAGAATACTTTTTTATTGATAACTCAAAAAATACCGAGCCTACTAAAAAAAACATGAGATCAAAATTGTAGAGAATTGAATTGCCTACAACTTTTGACTTTTGCATTTTCACCTAAAGTCAAAAATAACCGAGTTATTTGCCAAAAACCCTTTTTTGGAAAAACCAAAATGGCGGCTAACACACACCCCCTAGGCGGTCGAAAATCAAGATTTAAACTACCAGAGGGACCTCCATTTTTTTTTTCCGCAGGGTGGACCATGGATGTGGTCGCGCCCCGACAAATCTATCCGGGGCAACAAAAGAGGCGGCGCGCAACCCCATGGACCCACCCTGTAAACACCTCTCTTCGCCGTGCGAACGGACCACCGGTACCCGATCTTTGTCTTCGGTTGCCCGCCCAGCGGTTGACCCTTAGAGGAACCCGCCCCTCGTGTCGACGCCCCGACAGCTTTCGCCGTCGGGGCGTCGTCCTCACGCGGTGGCCTCACGTCGGGTCACCGGACAATTCCCCGGTCCGATCACCCGAAGCCTCGGTTAGGGCGGCATCAGGCGCAGATATTCGCGCCTGCGCCGCCCCGGCTGCTGACGGCGGCCCGGGACACGGGCATTTTCCCGGACTCGTTCCGCCGCCTCCTTCTGCGAGATGACAGCCTCGCAGAAGGAGGCAACCGCGTCCCAGTTCCTGACGCTGTCGACCATCGCTTTCGCGACAGCCGGCAGCGTCAGGTCGGCATCGATAACAGCGACGAGGTCACGGCGCTGGCCGTCCCAGCTCGGACATACCTCGAGTGTATGTTGCGCCGTTTCCTCGTCACTACTGAAATGGTGGCAGGACGAGGTCCACTCCCTATACGCGACCGTGTGCAGGTACAAGCCGAAGCAACCGTGCCCCGACAATACCTGCACCAGCCGAAAGGAGAGGACTCCGTGCCGCCGCTCCATCTACTTCATCAGTACGGGCCGGAGGGCCTCAACGGTAACAACACCGTGTCTAGGCCTCTCCAGCCGCGTAACCCAACGAGCGATGACGTCTCGGCGGGCGTCCTCGCGCCAGGTGGCTATCTCGTTAAACGATGGGGAGCCACCCTCGTCACGCACTGAGGTTCCAGCCTAGCTGTGGGGTATATAATAGCTAGGATTATGTTATGATGCTGAGGCAATTCAATTGATAAGATTTGAAGTAATTTTGAATTTTTATGTAATTTCATTCTTCCGTGTGGTGACGGAGTAAGAATACTATTCACTACCCCATATCTTACCCGTGGGTGATCGTACGAGACGACTAAGGGATATAAGACGCATATACCATCTATGCGAGAGAAGGAAAACTCGAAACCAAACCCTACACCAACACGTCTGACCAGCGCGGTATAGTAGGTTAATTTACCTCCTATTACGGAGGAGGCCCGAGCCCAACAGTGGGACATTTATGGGCTGTGATGATGATGATGATGTAATTTCATTAATTTATTGTGTCGTTAACAGGTGGAGGCATGCCTGAGCGGGCTAGTGCTGGACGGGCAGATGCTGCGGCGTGTGGGACAGGTGTTCGAGGAGGAGGTAGAGCGCGGCCTTCGCATGCAGCCATCCAGCTTGCAGATGGAGAACACCTACGTGCCGGAACTGCCCGATGGCACAGGTATACTTACTTACTATCACTATTATTTATTATTCATAATTTGAGCGTATAAGAGAATGTTTCAAAATGGCGCCAGTGACGGACGGACGAAGTCAAGTAGTAAGCGTTTGACCTGGTATGGACATATGATGAGACGGGATTTTCATCCTAATGAAGGTTTGTAAGTATGAATGTTGAATGGTTATGGCTTTAGGGGTAAAGGGAGACCAAAGAAAAGATGGATGAACTGCGTGAAGCATGATCTGGATAGACAGGGAGTGACTACAGAGGGCTGTATGGAAAAAGAGGACACATCGCGTCGACCCCAACTAATTGGGATAAGAGCAAGAAAATGATGATTATCATTCATAATTTATCTGGCTGATGGATGGATGGTATGCGAATTTTTTTTTTTTTTTATTATAGTTTGGTCACTCGGTCAAAATAGCTTTTAAAAAGTTTTAAATAGGCACATTGGTACATGATTATGTTTATTTTTGCAGAAGAAGGTGTATTCTTGGCGTTGGACCTGGGCGGCACCAACTTCAGAGTACTCCTGCTGGAGTTACGTGGTGGCAAACTCATCAGGCAACACGTGCAACAGTATCACATCAAGTGAGATTTTTTTTATGGCTTATGGTGGCAAACGAGCAAGTAGTACAACTGATGGCCATCGCGCGAGTACGACGCCCCGACGGCGAAAGCTGTCGGGGCGTCAACTCGTGAGGAACCCGCGAGGGTAAACCGCTGGGCGGGCCACCGAAGACAAAGATTGGGTACCGGTGGCCCGCTCGCACGGCGAAGAAAGGTGTTCGTATGGTGGGTCTATGAGGTCACGCGCCGCTTCTTCCGTCACCCCGGACCGATTTGGTGGGGCGAGACGCATCCATAGCCCACCGCAAAAAAAAGGCCGCTGCCTTCCACTACAATCCCCAAACCCATCCAGTTGGGCTTCCGGCTCTTTCGCTCACTGAACGAAGCGCAATAACACATTGCCATTACTCAGACGTCGATCTTCTGCGAGAGAGTGGTACTACCCCGGACGGACCGACCCGCGGCTGTAATTACGAAACTGTGAACTGTGTGGCCGTAATACTAAAACTTATTTAACTTAATGGTAACTTCAATTACTGAAATTTAGCATTTAATATGCTTAATTATTTATAAAAACCCGATTACGAGCGAAAAATGATGTCACAAGTGGGATTCGAACCCATTCCTATTGGAAATCCGTCTCAATCGTGCTGCCACTTACACCACCGTGAACCATTGCAGGACATTCAAATCTCGCTTCGTATCATATTTACGTCTTTAAGGAGACGTGCGCCATCTACCCGACAATGTTTACACATTGTATGGGCTTAATACTTCCAACTTTACAGTGAGAATTGTATTAAAACCTTGTTATTAAATTACTGTAATTAGCATTTAATATGCTTAATTATTTATAAAAATTTGAATGTCCTACAATAGTTCACAGTGGTAAGTGGCAGCACGATTGGGACGGATTTCCAATAGATGTGGGTTCGAATTCCACTTGTGATATAATTTTTCGCTTCGTAATCGGGTTTTTAATAGTAACTTTTTTAATTATTACTGATATTAGAAGTCTAGGTCCACTGGCAGTCAGAGAGCTAGGCTGCGGACAGAAAACAGTAGGCAATGTAATCCTAAAACCCTAATGATTGAAATGTTAATTTATTTCGTTTGCACAGTGACGAGCTGCGTCTGGGCACTGGAGTGGAACTGTTCGATTTTCTGGCGGACTGCGTGCTGAACTTTGTACAAAAACTGGACATGGAGACCGAAGAGTTCTCATTAGGTAAACACGTTAACCATACTATTATTGCTCTAGTTACCTGCAGTTTGGTGGTAGCTACGAATATTACTAATTCTCATGGATGTCGTAAAAGACGTCGAGAGTTAGACATAAACCTGAACCAACTGTACCTGATGCCGTTTGACCGAGAATTACATTCTCAAGGAGTACTGACCTGAAGCAGCTGGCCAGTCATAAAGCTATTATCATTTTTTTGCAATACTTACTATTTTAGAAGAGTATCTACATGCCGCGTCAACTACAAGTTATTGAAATGGGAGCTGAATTATGATGATTATTATCTATAGCAGTATAATAAATCTCAAGCTTGTTGAACATTTTAATGTTTACATTTAGGCGAAAAACATTTTTTATTAAACAGCCTATATATTAAGATGATTCCCCATGTGGTGATGGGCTAAAACCCTAATTATGATTTCCAATTCGTGGTTATGGTATAATTCTTAATTGTGAGCCCTTATATCCGAAAGTGAACGTTGAAGGACACATGGATAGATAGAGGAACGATTTTTAACAGCAAATTGGGAAAATAGTAACGATTAAATATTGTTAATGTGTTGTTAGGCTATTGCTGCTTGTATAACAACTGCTGCCATGACAAATATAATGTTATGCAAAAGTTCCATTTTAGCGTATCAACATACAGAAGCTTCATTGTATTATTTCAGGTTTCACGTTCTCATTCCCAATGAAGCAGCACTCGATTTCGTCTGGTGAGCTAGTGACATGGACTAAGAGCTTCAAGTGCAGTGGACTAGAGGGCGTGGATGTGACGGACCTGTTACAGCAGTGCCTACACGAGCGAGGGCTTAACATCACAGTCAGGGTGCTTCTCAACGACACCACTGGCACCCTCGTTGCTGGAGCTCACATCGACCCTGCTGTCGGAGTAAGTTATTACGAGCTTTTTCTCTATAAAATCCGATTACGAAATGAAAAATGATGTCGCAAGCGGGATTCGAACCCGCGCCTATTGGGATTCCGGCCCAATCGTGCTGCCACTACACCACCGCGACTAATTGTAGGACATGCAAATTTCACTTCGTATTTATATTTACGTCTTAAGGTGACGGTATGCTATCTACCCGACAATGTTTACACATGACACATTTTGTTATAGGCTTAACACTTCAAACTTTACAGTTAGAATTGTATTAAACGATGACACAACCTTTGTTATTTAAATTACTGAAATTTAGCATTTAATATGCTTAATTCTTTATAAAATCCGATTACGAAATGAAAAATAATGTCGCGGGTTCGAATCCCGCTTGCGACATCATTTTTCATTTCGTAATCGGATTTTATAGAGCTTATTCTCCTTTTATCATCATCATCACAGTCCATAAAGGTACCACTGTTATGCTCGACAATGGAACTTTCAATATGGAGGGCAGTTGATCTAGAATACTAAGTTAATTAGGTTGATGTACGATTTTCTTACTAATTTTCTTTTTTTTTGCATGTTATATGTATCCTCTCCCTTAGATGTGTCATGCCTTTCTAGAGGAAATTGTGAAGAGATAACTTGCTAGTAGCGACCCTTTCTTTTTTTTCCCTTTTTTTTTTGCGGTGGGCCATGGACGTGGTCGCGCCACGCCAAATTGGTCCGGGGCGTCGGAAGAGGCGGCGCGCAACCCCATAGACCCACCCTGCAAACACCTTTTTTCGCCGTGCGAGCGGGCCACCGGTACCCGATCTTTGTCATCGGTGGCCCGCCCGGCGCTGGTAACGACCCTAGGTACTAAATGTAGGTACATACCTAATTTCAAGTGAAGTGTCGGACATTATTATGAGAGAACACGAAGACCGTAATTTAGCTGTATGACTTAGTTAAGTACGTGATGGGCCACTTAAATATATATTACGACGGTAGAGAGACGACACACACTGGATTTCGTCTATCCAAAATTTCACTTAAATATCGGCCACATTTCTTTTATAATGGAGGCCATACACGCTAGGTTTTGCATGATGGTTTTAGCCGTGCATGCATAACCGACAGGCAAGCCCTAGCGTGTATGTGATTAAGCTGTACAGTTATCTGTGCATGTACATGCAACCGAGCAAATATCAAAATTGATATTTTTGCCGCTCGGTTATGTTTACGCGCGAGCATAATCGAGCGTGTGTGGTGTCCGGCGGGCTTGCCTGACACAAATCTCTGTTTTAGTTGTCGTACTACGTAGCTTAACTGAGAAGTAGGCATCCTACACATACCGTCACGTAGCTCAACTGAGATTTAATGGCAAAACTGTGCATGCAAACCTTAACGTGTATAATATGTAACCTCAGCGCAATATGAAACTCGGTTATGCCTGTCGGTTATGCATGCACAGCTAAAACCATCATGCAAAACCTAGCGTGTATGGCCTCCATTAAGGTCTTATTCCTGGAAACTGAACAATAGCAAGAATTTAGTTCAAAATTTTATTTATAGCATACTGCATTTGGTTTCTCGATTTAGTGACCAGCGTATGTTATGGGTCTTGTGTCAGATAGGTCTTAACCAGCTATTTGCAATCTTTAGTGTGTATGTATACGTATATATGCGTCATCCAGGTAGCATCTTCAACTTTCCTGATGTTATCTATCTTTCAAACAGTCACAGATCTTAGTCCCACGTAAAATGGCGCCATTATCTACAGTGCTATTACCATATACCGACTTCAGTTCCAAAATTTAGGCTTGCAATTAAGATTGGGGAGCTTTCAAAAAACCGGTTAAGTAATTCGTCATTCAACACCTGCTTACAGAGCAACAGCACTCTGAGATTACGATACTAACTGCGAAGGTCAACCCTCCTGTCATGCGACACCTATGTAGATGGATAGATGGAGGGCTATTGGACCTTTTCATTATGTCAACATCAACAATTTTGGACTCACTTGAGTCCACTTGACAACGATCATCTTTACCGTTGCTGGCGTACAAGCCTGTACCTATGTATTAATTATGGTGTGATTGTAGATAGGCGTGATAATGGGCACGGGCTCCAACGGCTGTTACATGGAGCGTGCTTCACGCGTCAAACACTGGGAGGTATCTCACGACCGTGTCAGCGACGTCTGCGTCGATGTGGAATGGGGGGCATTCGGTGACAACGGCTGCTTAGACTTCATCCGCACTGCCATCGACGACGAGGTTGATGCTAAATCGTTACTCGCTACATCCTTTACGTGAGTTCATACACCATAGTTTTACACTATTTAACTTCAGCCATGATTCTGCACTGTCTTCGTATCTATAATTCAATTTTCAGAGAATGAGATCTGCGTAGTCCATTTACTTCCTCTAGCACAGATGAGATTCGGAAAAACTGTATTCCAGTTTGGCAGTGGATGTACATATTATACAAAATGTGTACATTGTGCAAATTAATAAATAAATAAAGATCCGAGCCGGCCACGGATCTCAAGGAATTGGTGTTAGTGCTCGACCTAATGGCGATAGGAAAGGAACATAATGGGTTATAGGGTCAGGTGCTGTCTTACCATGGTTTGGGCGAGGTGTACCGGACATACTTCAGCCAATCTAGAGTCTATAAAAAAAGTAGAAATGAGATAAGAAGAGTACATATTACATGGGATCATCAATCAATCTATCTATCAGCTTGTAGACGGGTGGTGTTGGTTTGGTAACTAGTACGTTGGTGGTGGTTGGTTTGGTAAATATTAAGGCAATTTCAGAATGTGTCGGAGAACGTAATATTTTAAAACTCATTTGGGAATCGGATTTTATTAAAATTAGCGAGATTTATACCCATGTATTGGAAGTCCGTATCAACTGCTTGACCAATTAAGCTGTTTTAGGCGATCTGGAATCAAGCCTCATGTGTTAAATTTCCTCCCCCCCCCAAAAATAAAGTTCCACGTACGCTAAATTCTTTTTCGTTTCCAAATAAGATTTTAAATCTTGAAACAAAATAGTACAATAGAAAAATAATTTTATTTTCAGATTCGAGAAGTACATAGGTGGAAAATATTTAGGGGATGTGTTAACGGCTACGTTGGCTCGGCTGGCTAAAGAGTCGCTGTTCCCTGCTGCACCATCTTTTTTGGAAACCGCAGATCTTAGTTTGTTTGAAGAGTAAGTTTTTGAATTAATTTTATCTTTTGAATCCCCAATGAATTTTATGAATTTTATCTTTTTTAAATCACTTTCCTGAGAATCAAAAACAACTACGAACGTAAACCTACCTGCTGATTAAAAAAAACACAAAGCAGTTAGGAGGACCGCCGACAGAAGTGAAAACTTAAACCTATGGAAAAAAAAAACAAATACAAAAAATTAAAAAAGCGTGCCCCAGGGAGTATGAATAGGTACGATGCCAGAAACCTCCGCGTGGTGTACCCTGGGTGCGGGCGACAGTCCCCCAGATCCCTCTGTCGAATTGTCGCCCGTAGCGAATCTCTGGCGCGAGGGGGGGTTCCCCAGCAATGGGTTGAGCCCCAATTCGCTCCTGACCCTCTAGTTGTAGAGGGTACAGGAGGCGAAATTTCGGACGGGCCCGGTCACTCATTCATTTGAGGACTGGGCAGGCTTATGCCACCGCCGACATATCGTAAACCTGATATCTTGCTTCAAGACAAGTTGTCGTGAGGCGTAGTATCAGGAACGAGGGTCTTGGCTTAACCGCCCGGACCGCGAGGAAGACAACCTCTATAAAGAGTTCGAATTAACATTCGAATTCGGAAATCACCCAGAATCTTAAGTTCTGGCGTGCGGCGAGAAGATGCATGGCAGATGGGTTGTTCTGTCGTTAGCACGCTCCAGCCAGGGTACCGGCCGACCCCCTGGTTGGTAAATGTAGGCTTGCCCGGGTACAGGGATCTCTGCCCGGGTCGACCGTCTATTTCTCCCGTAATCGTGGGAATTGCTATGGATTTCTTAAAAACACCTCAACCACCAACACAAGACGGGAATCCAGAGGATTCCCACATCACGGCCTCGTCAAGCCAATGCAAAACTGACCAAACCGACGCCTCGTCCTCAGGACTGGAGGCGTCTGCCAAGGGCCCGGCACAAACCACGGAGGCCCAAAAGAAGAAGCCGAGGAAGTACCGGAAACGGACAAACTGGTCGACGGGAAAGGCTTCCCCGACAGAGAGGAAGCGTTTGGCGGAGCGGAGGGCGCAGAAGGAGGCCGCTGCCGCCAAATTGGAGGAAGACGGCGGCAGATCCACTGCAGAGCCGTCAATGGACGAGGGCGACGGTAGTGTCGCAGAGCCGTCCAGAGACGAGGGCAGTGGATCTGCCGATATAATGGACGAGGGCGGTAGTTCCGCAGAGCCGTCCAAAGAGGCTAGCGGGTCGGCGCAGGAAACCGCCGCCGCCAGGTCGTCGCCGCGTCTTGCGGCTGCGGCTCCGACGACAAGGGAGGAGGCCCTCCCCTCGAAGGTGCGGAAGCGCCCCCTGAACAGGGATGGCAGCTCGAGCGCCGATTCTGAGGGGAGTGTGACGATCATGCCTCCCCCCAAAGTGCCGGCCTCTCGCAGAGGGCGAGGGGCCGCGGTGTCGGGAAGGGCGACCCACTCCCCGGCCGGCGAAGTGCGTGGAGGGGCTGAGGCTGGCAGGCAGACCGGCAACGAGGCGGCCGCCGCGAGGGTGCTGGGGGTGTTGTCCAGCATCCCTCCCACCGAAGTGGTGGCCGCTGGTGCCCGCGCGAGCGCCCCAGCCGCAAATATGGAGGCCCTGCAGGCCGAAAACGCCCGCCTTGGTGGCGAGGTGTCAGGTCTGCGGGCCCAGAACCGCCGGCTGGAGTCGGAGCTGGCCGCGGTGCGGAGGACCAATCGCAACCTCGCCAAGGACGTGGCCGAGCTGAGGGCTCAAATGGGGCGGCTCGTGCCGTCTGCGCCAACTGCACCGGCTGCGCCAACTGCGCCGGCTGCGCCAACTGCGCCGCCTGCGCCAACCGCGCCGCCGGCCAGTGTTAGCCGCCGAGGAGCTGTCGCCGTCGTCGCCGCTTCGAAACCGCCCCGAGGCGCCGGCCGTCCAGTGGCTGCCGCCGCACAGAGGAAGACGCCTCTGACCGCGGAGCGTGCGCCGCCGACCAACACGCCAATTGTCGCCGTCGTGGAGCAGGTCCCGGCAGAGGTCCAGCCGGTGACACCGACTCCGCTGCCCGCGGTGGGGGGTGTGTCGGACGAGGCCTTGCGCGCCATTATCGACGCCGTCGGTAATATGGTCAATGCGCGCTTGGCCGTTCTGGAGGCAAGGCTGCCTCCAGAACCACGTGTTCGACCGCCTCTCGCCGCGGATAAACGGCCATATGCGGCACCAGCTCCCGCCCCGCTGCCTTGTCAGGGTGGCCGTGTGGGGGGAAGCTACGCCGCGGCCGCGGCTGGGCCCAAAAATAAGGGGCCCGCTCCGACCCAAAAGAAGACGGCACCGGCTCCTGCCGGACTGCAGTCGTCGCCAGCACCAACACCGCCAGCGACGACTAGCGCAGCCGCGACTACGCCCTCAGCGCCCGGCACGCCCGCTACGCCCGAACAGGGTTGGCAGGTGGCCGAGCGCGGCAGAAAGAGTCGCGGCCAGAGGAGGAGAGCGGCGGCCAAGCGCGCCGCTGAGGTCGTCTCCCCCCAGGCAGGAGTCGGAGGAGGCGGCACAACGAAGAAGAAGAGGCCGCGCAAGGGGCTCCGGCCGCCGAAGACAGCCGCAGTGGTGATCACTGTGCTGCCTGAGGCGGCAGAAAGGGGCCTCAGCTATGAGGCCGTTCTGCGGAAAGCCCGGCGGGAGCTCGACGTCTCCGACATAGGAGGCGTCGAAGCCAGGACCCGCAAGGCCCGGACAGGGGCTCGGATTCTAGAGTTCCCTGGGGCCGAGGGCACCAGGACGGCCGATAGCGTGGCGTCGAAGTTGAGAGGTCTGTTCGCCGAGGAGGGTGGCGTTAAAATCGCCAGACCCGTGAAGTGCGCCGAAATGCGCATTGCGGGTCTGGACGACTCCGTGACGGTGGAAGACATCCGGGAGGCCATTGCCTCGAAAACCGGGTGTCCCATGGACACCGTCCGGGTTGGTGCCATCCGGCCCGGTCCGGGCGGCGTAGGTGCTGCCTGGGTGCAGTGCCCAGTGGAGTTGGTCAGGCAACTGGCCGACTCAGGCAGGCTCCTCGTGGGCTGGAGCTCAGCGCGAGTCACCGTGCTGGAGCACCGGCCTGCGAGGTGTTTCAAGTGCATGGCGGTCGGGCACACCCGGCCAACATGCACTAATTGCTTTGACTGCGGCGGACTCTGTTTCCGCTGCGGTCAGACTGGGCACATGGCGGCATCTTGCGCCGCCCCGCCCCACTGCCCCGCGTGTGCGACGGGCAGTAAGCCCGCCAAGCACCGCATGGGCTCTGGGGCGTGCAGACCTCCGGCTTCGGCTCCAAAGGGGCGGAGCGGCCCTTCGACTCCGGCCGCTCCCGCTCCTAGCGCGGCCCGATCGCCCGCAGCAAGCCAGGAGGTGATGATGGACACGGTCCCATTAATGGCTGCCCAGTCCACTCACCTCCTGCAGGCCAACATCAACCACTCCGCCGGTGCGCAGGATCTCCTCCTGCAATCCATGGCGGAGTGGTCGATCGGTGCAGCCGTAGTCGCGGAACCGTACGTCGTGCCTGATCGCCCCTATTGGGTGGTCAGCCGAAACGGAACCGCGGCAATCGTCACCTCCACGCAGCGGTACTTCCCGTCCTTATCCCTCTTGGATAGGGGCGAGGAATTTGTCGCGGCGGATTGGGGAGGGGTCACGCTCTACAGTGTATACCTCTCCCCTAACAGGAGAATGGACGATTTCGGGGCCTCCCTCACCACTTTGGAGGCTTCGATACGGCGACTGGCACCGGGCCTCGTCCTGGTCCTGGGGGACTTCAACGCCAAATCCACGGCGTGGGGGTCCCCGATGACGGACGATCGTGGGCGGGCGATCGTGGAGTGGGCGGCGTCACTGGGCCTCTGTGTCCTAAACAGAGGCTCAGTGAACACGTGTGTGCGACAGCAGGGTGGGTCGATAGTGGACTTGTCGTTCGCTAGCCCCGCTGTCGCACCACGAGTGAGGAACTGGCGTGTCCTGGAGGAGGCGGAGACCCTGTCGGATCACCGATACATCCGGATGGAGGTCTCCCCTCTCCGGGACCCCAGCAGGGGTCACAGGGCGGACCGGGCTCCCGCATTTCCGCGGTGGGCTGTGGGGCGTCTAGATAGGGACCTACTGGCGGAGGCGGCCATCGTGAACACGTGGCTGTCCTCACCACCCCCAGCGGACGGAGTAGACGTTGAGACTGTCCGCATCCGCAGTGCGTTAACGCAGGTCTGCGATGCGGCCATGCCCAGGGTGCGGCGTCTACCTCCGAGGCAGGGGGTCTACTGGTGGTCCCCAAGACTGGCGGACCTTCGTGCGGCGTGCATTAGTGCCCGAAGGTCCTACACCCGCAGTCGGCGGCGTCGCCGCGATGTTGAGCGGGAGGGCCAGCTGTACGAGGCGTACCGCAGTGCGCGTACCGCCTTTCGGCTGGCCATCCGGTCCGCCAAGGACGCAAGTTGGCAGGAGATGCTGGACGGTCTCGACCGTGACCTCTGGGGTCGCCCGTATCGCGCGTCGCTGAATAAGCTTCGCGCGCAGGGCCCCCCCCTCACCGAGACCCTCCAGCCCGACCTCCTTCGTAGAGTGGTCGAGGAGCTGTTCCCGCGGCAGTCGGAGCACACGCCCCCGGTCATGGCTTCGCCAGATCACGACCGGGAGGCCGTCGAGAGTGTTCCGCCCGTGACGGAGTCGGAAGTGGGGGCAGCCGTGGCGAAGATTCGATCCGCTACCACGGCCCCCGGCCCGGACGGAGTCCCAGTCCGGGTGTTGACGTTGCTCCTCGAGCATCTCGAACCTCGCCTCAGGCGACTGTTCAACGCCTGTCTGACGTCTGGACAGTTCCCTGAGTGCTGGAAGGAAGGGAGGTTGGTTCTCCTGCCAAAGCCGGGACGGCCCCCGGATTCGCCGTTGGCCTACAGGCCCATTGTGCTTCTAGATGATGTGGGTAAGCTGCTGGAGCGTGTCCTCGCTGCCCGCATCGTCCGGCACCTGGAGGAGGTGGGGCCCGATCTGTCGGACGCTCAATTTGGGTTTCGGAAGGGGCGTTCGACCATCGGGGCCCTGCTACGCCTGAGGCAGACGGCCGCGGAGGCTGTCGCCGGCAAAGGAGTGTTGTTGGCGGTGTCGTTGGACATCGCCAACGCCTTCAATAGTCTGCCATTCAGCTGCATCAGGGAGGCGCTCCGGTTCCATGGAGTGCCCCTGTACCTCAGGCGGCTGGTGGCAGACTATCTGGAGGGGCGCAGTGTTCTCTACGCGAGCCCCGCAGGGGACATTGTGCGGACGCCCATGTCGTGCGGCGTTCCGCAGGGGTCGGTTCTGGGGCCGACTCTGTGGGACATCGGGTACGACTGGGCGTTGAGAGGGAGTCTCCCCCCCGGGCTGAGCGTTATTTGCTATGCTGACGACACGCTCGTCACAGCCCGAGGCAGGACACTCGAAGAGGCGGCGAGCCTGGCCACTCTCGGCACCGAGGAGATGGTCAGGCGAATCGAGGCGCTGGGGCTCAGGGTAGCCCTAAACAAGACGGAGGCCCTACTATTCCATGGGCCCCGTGTGAGGCTGCCTATCGGCGCCTCGTTAGTCGTCAACTCCATCCACATCAGTATCCAGGCCCATATGAGGTACTTGGGTCTGGTGCTCGACGGGCGATGGTGGTTCCGGCAGCATTTTCGCCAAATTGCTCCCCGGCTGGTCGGCGCGGCGTCCGCCCTTTCTCGGCTCATGTCGAATGTGGGCGGACCCAGTTTCGAGGGCCGACGGCTGTATGCGGGGGTGATCCGCTCAATGGCCATGTACGGCGCACCCGTGTGGGCGAGGGCTCTGAACGCCCAGCTCAGGGCGGTGCTGTGGAGGCCACAGCGAGCCATGGCGGTCAGAGCCATTCGCGGGTACCGCACGGTGTCGATAGAGGCGGCGTGCCTATTGGCCGGGACACCCCCGTGGGACCTAGAGGCGGAGATGCTCTCCGACCTCTACCGGCGGGTTACCTCAATGTGCGAAGAGGGTGGCTCCCCATCGTTTAACGAGATAGCCACCTGGCGCGAGGACGCCCGCCGAGAAGTCATCGCCCGTTGGGATACGCGGTTGGAGAGGCCTAGACACGGTGTCATTACCGTTGAGGCCCTCCGGCCCGTACTGATGGAATGGATGGAGCGGCGGCACGGGGTCCTCACCTTCCGACTGGTGCAGGTGTTAACGGGGCACGGGTGTTTCGGGAAATACCTGCACACGGTCGTGCACAGGGAATGGACTCCGGGCTGCCATCATTGCAGTAGTGACGAGGACACGGCGCAACATACGCTCGAGGAATGCTCGGGCTGGGACGGGCAGCGCCGCGACCTCGTCGCTATTATCGGTGCCGACCTGATGCTGCCGGCTGTCGCGAGGGCGATGGTCGACAGCGTCAGGAATTGGGACGCGGTCGCCGCCTTCTGCGAGGCTGTCATCTCGCAGAAGGAGGCGGCGGAACGGGACCGGGAGGATTCCCGTGACCCGGGCCGCCGCCCGCGGCCGGGGCGGCGCAGGCGCGAATACCTGCGCCTGATGCCGCCCTAACCGAGGCTTCGGGTGATCGGACCGGGGAATTGTCCGGTCACCCGACGCGAGGCCACCGCGTGAGGACGACGCCTCGACGGCGAAATCTGTCGGGGCGTCAACAGGAGAGGAGCCCGAGAGGGCATACCGCCGAGCGGGCCACCGAAGACAAAGATCGGGTACCGGTGGCCCGCTCGCATGGCGAAGAAGAGGTGCTTGCAGGGTGGGTCAATGGGGTTGCGCGCCGCCTCTTCCGTCACCCCGGACCGATTTGGCGGGGTGCGACGTCCATGGCCCACCACAAAAAAAAAAAAAAAAAAAAAAAGAAAAATAAAAGGGAGTAGGAATAGGCGTGATCATACCATCATAGTCAGTCGTCAAAAATAACTAGTTACTAAATTTATTACATAAAAAACTATTGAATAATTGATAATAATTAATAATAACATTTATTACATATAAGTTGAATATAGTGAACACAGCGATACAGTAGTGAAGAGCAGCTAACAGTATCTTTCTCGCTCGGGTACACTCGGCAATCCCGAGTTCACCCGATCGAGCCTTTCACCTCAGAGTGTGACGGATCAATCTCATTTACAGCCTACGAAAAAATCTGTATGCGGTGCGTCAAAAGAAATTTTCACTTCAAAAATATATAAAATAAATAATATTTTCTGTATGGTGATACTCGAAATAAAACCCTATATCAACTTGTCTGTCTAGCGTGGTATACTCGTAGGAGATCAATTTCCATCGTATTGTGTAGGAGGCTGGAGTCCAGCAGTGGGAAGAAATATATAAGTTGAGATGATGCTGATGAGTTAACAGTAGTTGATGTTTGTTTGTAGGGAGAGCTGTGCCGGTGCTGTGTCGCGTACGCTGTCCGTGCTGTGCGAGCGATGCTCGTGCACGGTGTCTCGTGCGGACGCGCTGGTCGCGCAGCACGCCGCTCACGTCATCTCCAATCGCGCCGCTCAACTGGTATCAGTATGTAAGTAACAACTACATAACAGTATTAAACGAGAATAGTAACACGATGGGGTGATGCCACCATGTTTTATCAATGACGTGAGGGATTAAGTAAAATGAAGTCATCATTATCTTGCCTTATCACAATTAATTGTGGTCGACTCAATATATGCTCCTCTTACATCACATATATTGTAAAAGATATTGGCAACAGTTGTATGACCGGGCGTCTGCCTGACGTCAACCCTCTTTGGAAATGTAATTGTTTGATATTATGAAATTCCTCCTGCTTTAATGATACACAATGCCAAAGTATTTGTGGACAGACCAAAATACTTTATCCATAATTTTGAAACTAAACACCAATTACTCCTCAGTCAAAATAAATAATCACATTTGTTTAGGTTTTATTCATCCCTTAAGGTGTGACTTTTACTTTGAGATGTGTTCCATCCTTCTATACAAATAACGAAAATGTTACGAACGAGAACGAACTATTAATACAATTCACTACCCCCTTTCTTCTTGTCCGTGACTATCACACCAGACGACTAAGGAAGTGAAGAGAGAAGGCAAACTCGATATAAAACTCTATAAGCAACCCCTCTGGATCAGCATATTGTAGGAGATAGATGAGTTTCCCTCCTATTTTGGAAGAGGGGGAAGTATATGAGCCGAGATGATCTACATATATCTGTGTGTTTACAGGTATAGCGACCCTACTGCGGCGGATGGACCGGCCGCACGTTGCGGTCGCCGTAGACGGCTCCGTGTTCAAGCGTCACCCACGCATCAGCCACCTTATGGAGAAGTACATCGCACTACTGGCACCTAAAAATGCAGTGAGTCAATAAATACACATTCATATATTATATTATCCCTCGTAGAAACTATACGTCGCTTCTGAATAAACTAATTAAAAAATAATATCATTTGAAATAAAACTATTTTTATTGATTTTATCGCGTCTGTATTTCATTTTTAATTTCTTGACGTTTCGGACATTTTAAACAGCGTTTATCACGGGAGGATTAATGTGTCACACGTCCAACAAGTCATCGTTATTACAGAGATTTATATCTATCCGCTACAGTAAAAGTTATTAAAATTTGTCCCGTATTTGTAATAAAAACTACGTTTAAAAAACCCGACTTCAAAAACGTAAGGTAAGTATCTAAGCAGTACGTAAGTACGTACGTATCTTTACGTATCTACGATACGATACCGGCACCGACTTCAAACCTGTCAATAGATCCATCCATCCATCCATCCATCAGCCTGTAAACGTCCACTGTTGGACATAGGCCTCCCCACGAGAATGCCATCTATAACGGTCCTGTGCCACCTGCATCCAGCGGTTTCCTGCGACCTTGATGAGGTCATCAGTCCACCGAGTGGGGGGGTCGTCCTACGCTGCGTCGTCCGATTCGTGGTCGCCACTCGAGAACCTTTTTTCCCCAACGGTTGTCGGTTCGTCGAGCGATGTGGCCTGCCTATTGCCACTTCAACGTGCTAATCCTTCGGGCTATGTCGGTTACACCCGTTCTTCTACGGATTTCCGTATTTCGGATTTTATCACGTAGAGAAATACCGAGCATAGCCCTCTCCATAGCACGCTGAGCGACTTTGAGCCTTGTTATGAGGCCGACATTTAGAGACCACGTTTCAGTGCCGTAAGTCATCGCTGGTAACACACACTGGTTATAAACCTTTGTTTTCAGACACTGCGGAATATTAGACGAGAAGATCCTCCTAAGTTTCCCGAACGCTGCCCAGCCGAGTTGGATTCGTCGGCTGACCTCTTTCTCGAAATTGGATCTACCTAATTGAACTGTTTGTCCTAGGTAAACATAGTGATCGACAACTTCGAGAATCGCATTCCCAACCAGGACCGGTACAGAAATGACATGGGCATTAGACATGATTTTCGTCTTGTCCATGTTCATTTGCAGCCCTACTAGTTGGGAGACCTTGCTGAGGTCATTGAGCATGGTGCTAAGGTCCTCCAGGGATTCTGCCATGACTACGATATCATCTGCGAATCGAAGGTGAGTGATGTATTCGCCATTGATGTTGATGCCGAGTCCGGTCCAGTCTAAGAGCTTGAAGACATCTTCCAGCGCAGTGGTGAACAGTTTCGGAGAGATAACGTCTCCCTGTCTCACGCCTTTCTGCAGCTGGATGGGTTTCGTACTCTTATCCTGGATGCGGACTGACATAGTAGCGTCTTTATACAAACACTTCAGCACTTCGATATATCGATAGTCAATTTGGCACCTCTGAAGGGACTGCAGCACTGCCCAAGTTTCGACAGAATCAAAGGCTTTCTCATAGTCCACAAACGCTATACACAGAGGCCGATTATACTCCTCGGTCTTCTGTATAATCTGGCGTAGCGTGTGGATGTGGTCTATGGTACTATAACCTTTTCGGAAACCGGCTTGTTCGGGCGGCTGGAAGTCGTCTAGCTTGCGCGCGAGTCGGTTCGTAATGACTCTTGAAAATAATTTGTACACGTGGCTCAGGAGTGAGATGGGTCTGTAATTCTTTAAGAGCGTTTTATCGCCCTTCTTGAAAAACAGCACCACCACACTCCTGGTCCACGACTCTGGAACGTCGCCCCCGAGAATGACAGAATTAAACAGCTTCTGTAGGGCTTTTAAAACTGGCTTGCCGCCTGCCCTCAGGAGCTCTGTGGTAATTCCGTCATCTCCCGGTGCCTTTCCGTTCTTTAATTGTTTTAGAGCCATTCTGATCTCGTACAAGCTGACGTCCGGGATTTCTTCGGTATAGTGTCGAGTTAGCTTGGATCTGGGGTCTTGGACCAAGCTGACAACAGGATTCAGGGATGATTTGTACAACTGCCCATAGAACCTTTCGACCTCTCCCAAGATCTCACTCTGGGATGAAATGACAGTACCGTCATCGGTCTTCAGCTTAGTCATTTGGCTCTGCCCAATAGACAAATCTCGTGCGAACACTTTGGAGCCTCGATTTCGCTCTATCGCCTCTTCAATACGCAGTGTATTGAATCGGCGAATATCGCGTCGCATAGATTTAGAGATTTGTCTATTAAGCTGCCTGAGTTCGGACCAATCGGCTGAAGACTGTACCGTCATTTCCTTTCTCCTCTCCATGAGTTGAAGAGTCTGGTCAGAAAGCTTTTTTGTTCTAGTAGCGCGATGGGCCTTAAAGAATTTTGACCCGACCGCGTGGACAGTTTCCACGAACCTGTTGTTCATATCGTTCGAAGATTCGCACTCTTCCAGGCATTGGAAGCGATTATGTAATTCGAGTTGAAAGCTATCGGGGTTCTGGTATTGGACAGGTGTAGGTCGGAGTGTAGACTTCATCAAGCGGGACCGCTCGACTTTCGTACGAAGATTCAATGTGCCTCGAACCATGCGGTGATCACTCCCAGTTTTAATCCTGCTGATCACAGAGACATCATTGAATATTTGTCGTTTGTCCGTCAAGATGAAGTCTATCTCATTTTTAGTGGATCCATCAGGGCTAATCCAGGTCCACTTCCTTTGTGGCCGTTTCTTGAAGAAGGAATTCATCATGAAGAGGCCTTCCTTCTCCAAAAAGTCGGCCAGTTTTTGGCCCCTTTGGTTTCTCTGTCCAAATCCATATTGCCCCACTATCAACTCATCGTCTGTCCTTTTGCCTAGTTTTGCGTTGAAGTCTCCCATAACTACCGTGAAGTGGGTTTTGGACGTGTGGATGGCTTTCGAGATATCCTCGTATAAGGCCTCCACTACGTCGTCGGAGTATGTCGAAGTCGGTGCGTAAACCTGTATGACCTTCAACGAATACCGTTTGGTAATTCTGAGTATAAGGTACGCTACCCTTGTTGACACACTTTCGATCCTCTCCACGTTCTCTACGAGAGACTTACGAACGATAAACCCTACACCGCCTTGGGATGGGTGATCTCCCTCCCGGTAGAAGAGCAAATTTCCAGACCGGAGGATTATCGTGCCCTCCCCCTCTCTTCGCACTTCTGATAATCCTACAATGTCCCATCGGATTTTGCTCAATTCCTCTTCCAGTTCGATGACCCTCTCGTCGGTCCTAAGCGTCCGAACGTTGTGTGTTACCAGGGCCAAGGGTCGATTTTTTTGGTAGCCGGATCGCGGCCGGAGATTCCTAGCACCCCCTGCCCCGCCACCAACAGGCCCGCTACCAAAATGAGCCCGTGGAACAGCGGAACTGCCGTGACTGGGGGCCGTGACTTTTTGTGCATCCATATTTATTTTGGGGGGGTAATAATGCCATAATCGCCACGCTTGGCGAGCGGATTGGCGATCGCGGTAGATGTTATTAAGTTTCCCGGGAGATAGCCGCTGCCCAATCTCCCGGTGAGACTCTTAGCCGATTTTTACGACTCCCACGGGCAAGTAAGGGGTGACGACCTTTGTATTCTATCCCCGTCGCCACACGGGTAATGTCAATAGATAGCACATACAAATGATAGTATTTTAAGTTATTTTGTACTTTTCCGTTTTTGAAGTCGGGTTTTTTAAACGTAGTTTTTATTTTTACTTTTTAGTGTTACAGACACACATAGGTTGTTCTATTAGTAGCGGGGCTTGAGCTACTCGTTCATTTGTCGCACACACACTTAATGCTAATTTTAGACTTATATGGTTTTCATGGATGCCATTGTCAGAACTGGACCAAATTAAAATGCGACCACTCGGGAAGCACCAGCTTTCAAATAAAAAAAGAATCATTAGAATCGCTTTGCCCAGTCGAAAGATATGAGAGGTAACAAACATAAAAAAAAATATAAAGACGAATTGAGAACCTCCTCCTTTTTTGAAGTCGGTTAGTAAAAATATCTTTCTGTAATAACGATGACCGTACATAAAATATATTCGTCCTCTTGTGATCATGACCGCTGTAAAGTGGTGAAAACGCTAGGAAATTAAAAGTCAATAGTCCCTTAAGTAAAAACAGGGATTTTATAAATTCAACTTAATATATAGTAGATTCATTTACCATAATAATAGAGTAAAAGGATTGTTTTTTTATTATCTGGAAGATTATAGTCTCACAGCATTCTGTACGAGAGTCCGGTGTAGCTACCACGTATAAACCTACGAGTTTGAGCTCATTGCACACGCACACGGATTTACCTATGGGTTGGAAGTATCTTCCAAATATTCAAATGATAACTGTTCGTATATGTAATATTAGTTATATCCTTGAATTAGTTAATGAGCGCCTTATTTCGTTACAGTTCACACTGATGGGAGCAGAAGACGGTAGTGGTAAAGGTTCAGCGCTGACCGCAGCAATAGCCGCGCGCATCGCCCAGCGTGACGCTGCGTAGCTGCAGCCGAGTACGGCCGAGTATCGCCGCGTGGGGTCGAGTACCGCCGAGAGTAGGCGAACGTTTCCGAAACTACAGTGCCATCTGCATTTTTAAGTCTTCACTCGCGACATCATTCATTACAATTGGGTGTTTGACTGTTGATTATATATTTTCGAAGATATTTCATAATAATTCAGGCATAATTATTATTCAGTGAAACAGAAAATATTTTTTTTTCTTAGCTAATTTTAATATTGCAGGCGGTTCAGGTAAATAAGGCAAAAAAAATGCATGAAGTACATATTGTACTCTTGTTATAAAATTTAAATGTAAAAAATAACAGATTGTTTATTATTTTGACTTAAATATTTCTTTGAATACTCAAAAACCCACCCTCTGTCTATGCTCGTGATTGTTCGGTATATGACGCGTTTACTAAATTGTGACGTCACAGAGTGATACTTTTTTAAATATAAATTTCAGTGAAATTTATTATTAATCCTATATTGATATTATTATTATCTTTTATGATAATTATCAAATTATAATTAATAATTAAAATTAAAAAAATATATAATTTGCGACAGTTTCTTGTAAATAGTCAAATACGCCATGTTGGAGTGACGTCACCATTCATGTTTATACCTTTTATATAATATTATGCTCACTATATAGAATTAGGAGTACGTGTTTATGTTTGTATGTTGGCGAGCCATTAGTTTAGTTCGAATAACGGTCTGTTAGTATTGTGATGAAAAGTTGCGGCCAATAACGATATATATTAAAATCGATTATTGCTCATTGATGTGATATTATTAGATTTCTAAATCGATATGTGAATATAATATTTTGTTTGTTTAACAGCTCAGTAGAATTACATTATACCTGCTGGATTAAAAAAAAACATTAACGTTAGCCGACGGCGACGTAACGTAGATCGAATTATATCCAAATACTTTATCTTCGTTACACTGTTGTCGATTTAGAACTTGTAAAGTGTGACATAATGTGATTCGGCCAATGTATAGCATTCAGTGTAAGAAACATTGACGTCTTGCTCAGCTGGCATATCATCGCGAAAAGATTCTTTTTGCGATCTATCCAATACTGCACAGAATTTGGTAAAGATTTGGCAAATGTAAGGTTTTTGTCGACACACCCATCGATGAATGTACTATCTTCTAGCATTTTGCGAGTGATTTTGGCAGTGTGTGGTATGCATCGAAACATACAATGTATGCCTTCGACGACAAGATTTTTCAAGCAATACTTGAATGAGCTATTGCAATAATGCCCAGTATAAAAAATATTTTGCGGTGGCGTTATAATAGATGAATCTAACCATTTCTCAAGCCGACAAATTTTGTTTCCGTTTCCACGTTTTTCGTCTCGCGAACTTGCTTGAAGGCCCCTTTCGTCAAAGGTCTGATGAGTTTTTTCGTGACGTCACGCGAGTCTTTTGAATAAGATAGGAATGTGCTCCTCATCAGCGCTAACTTCCACCGTTCTGTTTTGGGCTTCCTCAAGCAATCGTAGTAATGGTAGACTTTTAGTTTTATTACCTTGTTACCACGTTCCCCTCGCGACTTCAATGTAATAAGTTAGTCGTGGTGTTTTAAAGCAATACTCTGTGAGATTGACTCAGTACCTACTCTGGCATAATGACTGCTGCTGGACAACTCCGTCGAGCGCATCTTCTAAGTTGTCACTTTCTGAGTCTGAGTGCAGAACCTGGGTCTTGTTCTTTTTCTTTGCGGGTAATCCCAACTCCTCCTTGCTCTCCTCTACGATTGGCTTTTGACGCTTCTCTGAGACTGACTTGGAGGTTTTCATACTCGTTTTCAATTTCGACATCGAGATTTCTATCGATTTCAGATTACGATGATTGTTGAAAATCACTTTCTTATTGGTTGAGTTGCGCATCTGTCGGCACCTGCACGTTTCCCCGCTCTAGGTGCAGTCATGGGTGACATTTATGTAGTCGTAGTGTTCGGTAATCAAGAACACTCCTCTGGTGATGTCATCCTCTCATTCATCGCCTTGTCGTCCACCTTCGTCATAAAACACTTCGTCATAAAGGTTGTATAATATTGTTTCGAAATCGTCGCCCAAAGCCATGTGCTGGCCGTTCCCAAACATCGTCGACAACTCTTCCCCGAAGGCCCACTCTTTGAAAGTGTCCCAGGAGATCCCTCTTAAACTGATGTTTCGCTTCTTCATAGTTGTTATAAATTCTTTCATGATTGTGCTGAACGGACGAACCTGACGGCCCAGTAATGCCATCTTGTTCTCCAAAGTGTGTTACTTTATTGATGTGATAAATTTCCCCATCAGTTTCACCTCGAGTCCAAATAATTCTTTAGCCATATGAAGAAACTCATCGCCTCTACGAATTTTTTGCTTTGCTTTTGTTTCTTTCGTTGTGTGCCCCTTTTCCTTCTGCTATTGGTGTTTTCTTTTTCATGATGTCCGTCCACGTCTTTCATATTCCCGTTCTTCTCTTCCTCGGTCCTCAGTCGGCTGATGCACAATAGTCAATGATTCTGGACTGTCCGGACGGGGTGATAATATCGCGACTTCTTTCTCGGAGTGAACGTAATGTTATTCTGACGCCATTTTTCAATGGAATTTTAGTATCTAAGAATTCACTTATGATTCTTTCCAACATGCAGCTTAAACAAGAAATGTGAAATATACCCCAAATAATACACTTTTATACTGTTTTCCTATCCATTTGGACGGTTTAATCCCTCAGCTCGCCCCAGCCACCTCCAAAATTGAGCAAGTAACTAACTGGTCATTTATGAGCATAGTCTAAATCAAGTACTTCGTACGATTGACAGCTGCATAATTTTCATGGCCATGTACAAAATGTGCTCGGGAGTGATACCGCGGCGATCGCTTCTTCTTATCTCGTTTGTTAGATGCTGAAAGGGGTAACATGCACATCCGAGTTGAAGTGCCTGCTAGTGCAGTTGTAAATCAAGGAAAACAATAGTTCTTCTGGATTCACGTCGTAAATAATGTTCAGTGGTGTTAAATGCTGACTCGTAGCAAGAGCAAGACAATTTTCTTCACTCCAAAGAGCACTGCGGTAGGGCAAACCCGAAACCGATGTTTTCTTTAAACATTAACTTGATACATTTTTAGTGTAACACTAAAAATGAAATGGATTTATATTCCTATATCGAATTAGAAACTTTATTCTATTGAATTTCAAGCGGAGATGGAATCTGAAACGGGAGGTTAGCTCCTGAACTTCGCTTTGAATTTGAATGTATGTTTGTATGTAAAGCTCGCTGGACGAGGTTGTTGTCACATTTCTTTGATATCAGTAGATATAAAAAATGTTTTGTAAAGGTATCGGGTATAAGATGTTACTTATATATTTAGATGATAAATATATTATAATTATATATAAATATATTTATTTTTACTAATATTGCAGTACATTACTTTAAGGTTCCATATCACTGAATTGTTTGTTAAGGCAAATGTACGAGGATCTCCAATTGAAACAATAAGAAATAATCGAAGTTCTTCATCGTTTAATTTGTCTTTATGTATTTTAAAATTATATCAATATATTTATAAGTTAACGGGAACATATCGTGTGCCATACTCATTTCTGTTAGATATTACATATATAAGTTTCAGTGTTTTCTCTGATCCTGGTTCAAAGTTGAGCTCGTTCCACTGTATGATACGCCTCTGTAAACACTCTTGTAAAGGAAAGTTACAATATTTATTAAAATGACCCATCATTCTCTTACTCTTATCCCAATTACTTGGGGTCGATACAATATGTACTCTTCTTTCATAGTACATATTATTATTGTAAAAGTTATTGGCAATAGTTTTATGACCGGCCGCCTGCCAGACGTCAACCCTCCTTGGGAATGTAATTGTTGACTAAACGGCATCAGATGGAGTTGGCCCAGGGCGTTATAAGGCTCTTAGTCGTCTTTTACGACAT
The DNA here is from genome assembly GCA_905163515.2 of Lymantria monacha. Classification (NCBI taxonomy): domain Eukaryota; kingdom Metazoa; phylum Arthropoda; class Insecta; order Lepidoptera; family Erebidae; genus Lymantria; species Lymantria monacha. The sequence goes on along the minus strand of LR991107.1, from coordinate 908,483 downwards.
CCACGAGCAAAGTAAGGGTTGGTAGTATTCGTAGCCGCTACCACACAGCTATTATTAAAATGACCCATGCACCCAAAATTAATTAAACTATGACATGCACAATCAAAAAAGTAATTCTTACCACTATTAGGTTCCCCAAGTATAAACATACAATTACGCTTGGCTAAACTACGTTTACATATATTATGTAAATTATTCATAAAAGAACTTTTATTTTCTTTGTCAGGATATTGATATTTTAACAAAGTATTTAAATCCTTAATACTATGATACACATCATAATAGTATTCATTTAATTTATTACAAGGACCAACATATAGTAAACGTTCCACAGGAATTTATTGTGATTTTAAAAAGATATCTTTTACAGACATGTCACAATTTTTTCGTTTTATATTTATGAAATGAATTCATAAGTAAATCGTGAGACTTAGGCTCCAATATTTAAAAGGACCATTACACCAATGTCCTGTAAAAAAATATTTTGTAGGAGTGTTAATTATATAGGATTCTGACCATTTCTGAGGCATATTTTGTCTGTATTTCTACATTTTTAGTTTGACGAACCTGCTTGAAGGCCTTCTTCGTCAGAGAGTCCACCAGCTTCTGTACATGTGAGTCTTCTGAATATGTCAGGAATGTGCTCCGTAAGTGAGCTGTCTGCCACCACTCTGTTTTTCGTTTCCTCAAGCTGTCATTGTAGGGGAACACTTTTAACTTTATTATCTTCGTACCACGGTCGCTCCGCAACTTCAATGTAGTAAGAGATTCTTGGTGCCTTAAAGCAATACTCTGAGATATTGCACCAGTCGTTTGGCGTAAACATTGCTGTTGGACAACTCCGTCTAGCATATCGTCTAAGTCATCGGACTCGTTTCCTGAACTTTGACTGTCATCCGTCCGGACTGCTGTTTTTTCTTCTTCTATTTCGAATTTCGTCCTCCTCCGAATCGATCTCGTTCGTTCTAAAAAAAGTAAAATCTTACAATGCGTCTAATAATTTGGCCAGGGACTGTAATACATCATATATTTAAAATACCAGTTATTATAGTCAACGCAAAATTGTAAAGCATGACATTTTCATACTCCCGCCAAAACTCGCGCAATATCCTTATGAAAGGACCAAGCAAATAAACTAAATATTACTTAATTAAAAACTTTCATAACCGCAAAAAAGGAATGAGAGGCGAAATAACTATAAATTCCATGACATAAATGGTTTCAACCATAGTAGTTGACTGATTAAATCAAATTTAAAAGCTGATCGTATGAAGAATAATATAGTCTACGGTTATGATGAAACTATAAATTTTACGTTTTAAACACACAATTAATATGTATAAATAACTTCGTTCTGCTTAGCCCCAAGGCTCTGATGAAGCTGTGGTTTAAATAATGTAAATATTATTATCAGAGAAATTTGTTGTATGATGTCATGCATTTAATATAACTTGAACAGTGGAAAGTTTGCATTGGATAAAAAATTATAATCACAAAAGTGAGTTTGTGCAATAGTTTTCCATTTATTTTATGGTTTATTTTATTCTGAACATATAAATAAATGTATATTTGCATTTAAATTCTTATTAAATATGATTTTTATGTAGAATCAAATAATATGGGGTAAACTAAAGTATGTGAAAACTGAAGTGCCTGTAGAAGTGAAATGTATTTTGATCTCTTGACGTTTATTTACAGCTTCTACGGTTATATCATTGTTTTAAATGTAAATATATTATCGTAATATATGTAATATTTATAACCAAGTGCAAATATTATTTTATCGAGGTGCATGTATTTAGTTCAAATGAAAGATCTTTTTAAAATTTCTTATACTCTACATTTAATCTCGATAAAATTTGTCTGCATTTGATCCTGTCAAACGTCTTTGTTGCCGATGACGAACTGTACTGCAAATAGTGTTTTAAAGTATTGAAATATGATCAAACCTTTTGGTAAATAAAGAAAACAAAATATATATTGAATTTTAATCCATAAATATTATAGAATAATATAGAATATACACACTTCTCAACTAAAAAAAAAACTTATTTTTGTGAAAGTGTGTATATAAATATTCTATAACGTTAAAATATTAAATAGTTGCTTTGACGATTCAATGATATAACTTGATATTATTCATATTAAAATTCTTAAATATTTCACAACAAAACCTTGTTAGATCAACAATTTCCTTGAGCAGTCTGAAGTTGCATCATTCGGGTCCGGTGTTGCGTGTCTAGTATATTTACTTGTGTAGTGTGCTATTTGATGTATCTCGCAGCAACTTCAGAGCGGTCTATGAGCTCAGTCACTTGCCACTCACATGTTGATAAGTTTTATTGTTTACTCAATTGTCTCATCATAATTTTATGATGAGTTAATATTATAACTGTTGAGTTAGTATATCTGTTAGTTATATATGATGGTTACTTGTAATATAGAAGTATAGTTATTAAAATGTTATTGTTTCTAGTTTTATATTTTGTACAATAAATTGAAATGTATTTTCTATATGATGTATTTTTATTTGTATTATATTTCCGTCTTTAGAGAAAAATATACATTAACATGTGATATTTTGAGATATAAAATTAAATATTAAAATTTGTTTACAAAATTGCGAAATAATTTTTATATACTTTAAAGGTAAAAGAAATTTATCTTACTCAACAATTTACAATAACAAAGATATAATTTTGGGAGATGTTGCTTTTCTCGTGTGATTTAGCCGCAGATGGCTATGACAACTGTACTTGGACTCTTGGGTGCTCGTTGTGGGTTTTCAACCAGTAAGGAAAGGTTGTCATTTATTCGAAAGTTTTATATCTTTGGACAGAAATTTCAAGGTGATGGTGTAAACTTAAAATTTGCGTTCAAAGATATAAAACTTTACCACAGCTTTTTAAGTAAAACCTTTTTTACTGTGTTAGAACTCCACTCTTCATTTTTACTCTTCAGTTTTTGGGCATCGTCTATCATGCTATACAACACTTCACACGCCGTCCATCCATCCATCCATCTAGTCTGTAGACGTCCACTGTTGGACATAGGACTTCCATGAAAATACCACTCAGAACGGTCATGTGCCACTTGCACCTAACGGTTCCCTGCGACTTTTGGGATGTCCAGATCAGCTCATGGATTTTTTTCTTATTGCTTATGGTGGCAAACGAGCAAGCAGCACACCCGATGGTAAGTTTCACTGCTGCCTATGGACCTTTACTAAACCAAGGGTGTAGCTATGCCGCTGTCTACCATAACAGACCCACCCAGTTGGGCTCATGGAATGACAAAACTGCCGTAACTGTGGCGATTACTATTATTGCATTTAAATTTTTTGGGGGGAATAATGCTGTAATTTCCATACTCGGCAGGCGGATTGGTGATCGCAGAAGGTATTATAAGTTGCCCAGCGGCTACCTACTTCCCACTCTTCTGTATTCATATTCCGTCACCATGTGGCTTCAGAACGCTATTGAGATAATTTTTCAGCTAGATATACATCCATGCAAATTTCTTCACAATATTTGCAATGGTAAACTACGAAGGTTTCTAAACTCATGGTTAGTGGTAGGACCACGCTGTTGACGTTATCTGTCTACAGCCGCGGGCCGGTCCGCCCGGGGTAGTAGCACACTCTTGCAGAAGATTGACGTCTGAGTAATGGCAATGTGCTACTGTGCTTTGTTCGGTGAGCGAGAGAGCCAAAAGATCAGCTGGGCGGGTTTAGGGTTTGTATTGGAAGGCAGCAGTTTAGGTATATCCTTGGCAAAAGGTCTATAGGCGATAGTGACACTTGCTATCAGGTGTATTGCTTGCTCGTTTGCTACCATAAACAATAAAAAAAGCAAAAAAGATTCCACGAAAGTCACCCTACAAATTATAGTTTTAAACCCACAATCTATTCGGAGCAATCAAATTCACTCCTTACTAAACTGTCAACGTTCATATTAAAACATATTCATACTATCATAGTAGAACAACAGTAATTCAACATATCAATCCGAGTACAATTAGTGTGCGGCCGTAAATGGCGGGCGTGTCCAAACGTTTGTTCAGTTACTGCCACATACTTATTTATTAATAGTCGTGAATATGACTCGCTGAGGTAAGTGTAGCTACCTGTAGAACTACCTGTAGATGTTGTACTGTGTAATTGCAGTGTAGTTAAAGCTTACATGTTTCCACAGAAATTTGTTTCATGAAATATCATATTAAGTAAGTGTAGCTACAAAATGGATATTTGATAAATTCTTAATTTTCTGCGAGTGTTATATGAAAGTATATAGCCATCAGGATTTTTTTAAATCTTTGGTGGTACGAGCAAGCGTTCTCAATAGTAAGTGGTAACTACTATCTATAAAACCCTGCAAAACTGGAACATTATCTATCAGGTTCAAGGTGGGTTTAATTCTACGACAGTCTACATCAGCGGCAATTTGTAAGGTGTCGTGAATGAGTTGTCATATTTATAGCTACACGTTTTAAACTATCAGCAGCACGTCACTAACATTAAGATAAGCTACTCGAATTGAAGAATATAGAACCACTTTCAGTTTAGTACCGGGTTAGAGCTGTTTCTGTACTGAAACAACATTCAAGCAGAGTAGTAGTACTACAGACTTTTTATTAATTTATCTAATATGTACGTCATTATCAACCTCATACATTGAAAATCAGCATTGTAGTGTATCGTATGTTGCACTGTAGTATTAGTGTTAAATGGGCACCTTATTGACACTTAATATGTTTTTCTTCCTTGTATAGAGAGAGTGTTGGTGAAAAGATGCGAAAGGGAATGCTCCGATGGTTCGGACATGTGGAAAGAATGCCGAACGAACGTGTGGTTAAGAAGATATACAATGCGAAAGTGGAAGGATGTAGGTACCGAGGGAGACCGAGACTAACCTACCTAGACCAGATCGGTCATGTACTGAAGGAAGGTGGAGTCAAGAGTCTCCGAAACCGGCGAGCATGTATGAAGAGAATTATGAATGTTGAGGAAGCGAGTGAAGTATGCAGAGATAGAGTTCTCTGTCACTCTGTTCTCTCTGCATACCCTGCAAGGGATATGGCGTGATGATATGTATGTATGTGTATGTACTGCATATTATCATCATTTAAGTACTAAAATCCGGTGTTTAGTATTGAAAGATCCATGCACACGAAGAACAGCTCTCTGATGAATAGCCTCTATGATCCACAAATAACTTATATTTACGGATTAGGGAGCGGGGCATACTGTTGACAGTTTTTTGTCTACAGCCACAGACCAGTATTCACGAAGTAGTAACACCCCGACTAGAAAAAAAGTATGGTTCAACCAGATCATGTATCTGGACCCGATTAGGATAGAATGAGGCATGCCGGATCCGGCAAACCCGATCAGGACCAGACCTGGTCCAGGATAGCCTGATATGAAATAACATCAAGTATGGTAAGACATACCGGATCAGAACCAGATCAGGACCAAATAAGGATAGCCTGATGTGAAATATCATTAAGTATGGTAAGCCATACCGGATCAGGACCAGATCAGGACCAAATAAGGATAGCCTGATGTGAAATATCATTAAGTATGGTAAGGCATACCGGATCAGGACCAGATCAGGACCAAATAAGGATAGCCTGATGTGAAATATCATTAAGTATGGTAAGGTATACCGGATCAGGACCAGGTCAGGACCAAATAAGGATAGCCTGATGTGTTATATCATCAAGTATGGTAAGACCTACCGGATCAGGACCCGATCAGGACAGAATGAGGCATGCCGGATCCGGCAAACCCTATCAGGACCAGGTCTGGTCCTGATCAGGATAGCCTGATGTGAAATAACATCAAGTATGGTAAGGCATACCAGATCAGGACCAAATAAGGATAGCCTGATGTGAAATATCATTAAGTATGGTAAGGCATACCGGATCAGGACCAGATCAGGACCATATAAGGATAGCCTGATGTGAAATATCATTAAGTATGGTAAGGCATACCGGATCAGGACCAGATCAGGACCAAATAAGGATAGCCTGATGTGAAATATCATTAAGTATGGTAAGGCATACCGGATCAGGACCAGGTCAGGACCAAATAAGGATAGCCTGATGTGTAATATCATCAAGTATGGTAAGGCATACCGCATCAGGACCCGATCAGGACAGAATGAGGCATGCCGGATTCGGCAAACCCTATCAGGACCAGGTCTGGTCCTGATCAGGATAGCCTGATGTGAAATAACATCAAGTATGGTAAGACATACCGGATCAGGACCAGATCAGGACCAAATAAGGATAGCCTGATGTGAAATATCATCAAGTATATAGTAAGGCTTGTAGTATATCAGAACTAGAAACAGTTTTCGTAACACAAAAAAATATCAATCAAAATTCAAAAAAGTGACATGATTGTCATATTTATGCCACGGCGAAATTGTATTTGCATCAGAGGAGATTAATCTGAAATCTTTAATTAATCGTATGTATTTAATAATAATAATTTCTAGTCGGGACACTCTCACAGCACTGACGTCTGAGCAGTGCCAATGTATTGTTGCGATTTGTTCGGTGAGTGAGAGAGCCGGCAGCTCAATTTTCTGGATATGTTACAAGTTTTCAATGATAGAGAGCTGCCTAGCTGTAGCCCTGGTATTGCAAAGGCCCATGGGCAGAAGTAACATTTACAATCAGGTGTGTTGCTTGTTTATTTGTTACCATAAGTAATAATAAAAAAACGCTACATAAGCATTTCTTCTACAAGCAGTGAACGTCATGAAGACCATTATCATATAATAGGGTAAAATCACTACCATTGTGGAGGTTTATTTTAGAGCAATGCATGTAGATATAGAAAGATTGGCTATTTAAAGTGCTCCTGAATTTTTATAAAATATATTTTACCTTAGCTTTTATACAAAGCCATAGTATTTGTTATGTGTAAAGTGGCTGTTATCAGTGAATAGATAGCGTTGTTGATAATACTGTGACAGTGTGACGTAATGTGCTTACAACAGGTTAGTAAACTGAATTCATAGTACAAAGTACTGTATGCACAAATATTGAAATAATTTTAACAATCGCTTGTTGAGCCGAGCATTGCGTTTGATTCTTATACGCATGATATCTTGGCTTTATCTATAAATATATATTTTGATATAATTTTAATTTTTTTAATCATATAGATTTTTTTGCGATCTTCCTGGTGGCGGGATGGCTCTGTGGTCTGGTGTACCACAGAGCGATCGAGCCAGCATGGGGGTAGGAGTGCTGTTGTCCTCTCGCTTGGCCTCAGGTGTGAAGGATTACGGAATGTATGATCCCAGACTTCTCTGGGTCCGTATAAAACTAGGTGTCACCAAGGTATTCATGGTTGTAGCATATGCTCCCGTAGGATCCTCGGTGGCATCAGACCTAGAGAAGTTTTCGGACAATGTTAGGGAAGTTCTGGATATGGCAGAAACCAGTGAACGCGTGATTGTATGCGGAGATTTGAACGGATGGGTGGGGACCAAGCGTCCCGACTATGAGGACGTACTTGGTCCATTTGGTGATAAGAGAGTGAACGACGCAGGTAGGCTCATAGCGGATGTATGCATGGAGAGAAACCTTATTGTGTCAAACACCTTTTTCCAACATAAGGACATCCATATGTATACATGGAGAAGGAATGAACAGAAAAGCATAATAGATTTAATTTTGGTAGACAGTCGCCTCCGAAGCAAAATATTGGACGCAAGAGCCTACAGGGGCCCCACAGTCGACACGGACCACTATCTCGTTATTGCGAGATTTAGTGGTCTGTTCAGAAAGTGGAGGCACTGGCGAGAGCGTGTCCACTTCGGAGGGCTTGAAAGAATAAAGGTTGAAAGGTTGCAAGAAGAGTGTGTAAGAGAAAAGTATGCAGAGGGTGTCCGAGAACGGCTGACGATGGCAAGCCAGCCGCAATCGGACATTGAAGAATGCTGGAGAGTATTGAAAGAGAGTATGGTAGATACAGCGAAAGAAGTATGTGGAAGTTCAAAGAAGCATAGAAAAACAAATGGTGATGCATGGTGGGATGCGGAAGTGGCAGCTTCCGTAGAGCAAAAGAAGAAAGCGTGGCTGGACTATGTCTCTTCTTTGAATCTGAATGACAGTATGACTGAACAGAAGAAAGAAATATATCGGCAATGTAAGAATGACACCAAGGCCTTAGTGAAAGAGAAACGGGATAGAGCAAGTATGAGTGCAGAAGATAGGCTGACTAAAAACTTCGAGGGTAACACAAAACTCTTTTGGAGGGAGGTGAAGAAGTCTCGGGCTGGTTGGTCAGCCTTCAGAATGAATAAAATAAGGTCTAAAGGTGGAGACATTCTTACACAAACACAAGACGTGTTAAGCCGATGGAGTGAATATTTTGGCGATATGTATGCGGATGCTACGGTTGGCGCCGGTGTTGGATGTGGTTTGGTAGATCAACATTCGACAACGGCGTCCTCCGATGGCATCAGTATGAATGAAGTTGAATGGGCGATAAGAAGTTTGAAAAATGGTAAGGTAGCGGGCATTGATATGGTGTCTGCCGAGGTGATCAAGCTTGGTGGCTCTTGTGTCTGGGAGGCGTTCCTGTTGCTCCTCAATCTATGTTGGAGCTCGGGAATGGTTCCCAGGGACTGGAATAGCGCAGTCATCGTGCCTTTGTTTAAAAACAAGGGTTCACGTTATGACTGCGCAAATTACAGAGCCATAAGCTTGACCAGTTTGGCAGCAAAAGTGTATGGAAAAATTATTGAAAGGAGAATGAGGATGGTGTCCGATGGTTTACTGTTTGAGACACAAGGAGGTTTCAGGAGTGGAAGGGGATGCATGGATCAAGTGTTCTCTCTGCGCAACATTGTGGAGAAGCATCTGGCTCTAGGTCAGAGGGTTTTCTGCAGTTTTGTGGATCTGGAGAGAGCTTTTGACACGGTTGTACGAAAGGAACTTTGGGACATTTTACCGGAGTATGGTATTAGCGGTAAACTGCTACAGGCTGTGCAGTCCAGTTATATGGGCTGTAGAGCCTGTGTGCGGCTGGATGATGGAATGTCGCCTTGGTTTGACGTCAATATCGGCGTTAAGCAGGGGTGCGTTCTGTCAGCTAGGCTGTTTATCATATATCTGGATAAATGTCTCGAAAGGTTGAACGATATGAATGTGGGAGTCCAGATGGGCGACTCAGTGGTCACTGCTCTGCTTTATGCAGATGATGCAGTCCTGCTGGCACAGTCAGCGACTGACCTGCAGACCCTAGTCGACACAATGACAGAAGATTGTAAGAAAAGGGGTCTACGCGTGAATGTGAGCAAAACCAAAATAATGGTCTTTGAAAGAGATAAAACCAGAACAGATGAAAGAGTAACAATAGGTAATGATGTACTAGATTAAGTGGATGAATTTGTATATCTTGGATGTGGATTTAGCCGAGATGGAAGGTACACCACTGATATAGAACGAAGAGTGAATGCGGGAAATAGAGTGAACGGAGCGTTGGGGCAACTTCTCGGCAGCCTCAGCCAGAAGGCACGTGTAGCAATACATAACGCAGTGCTTGTCCCAACATTACTGTATGGAAGCGAGAGTTGGGTATGCAGAAAAGAGTATGATAGTAAAATTAATGCGGTCGAAATGCGATCTCTGCGGAAAATCTGTGGAGTTAGGCTGACCGACCGCATTCGTAACGACGACGTAAGAGAGCGAGTAGGTATGAAAGAGAGTATTGGTGTAAAGATGCGAAAGGGAATGCTCCGATGGTTCGGACATTTGGAAAGAATGCCGAACGAACGCCTGGTTAAGAAGATATACAATGCGAAAGTGGAAGGATGTAGGTACCGAGGGAGACCGAGACTAACCTACCTAGACCAGATCGGTCATGTACTGAAGGAAGGTGGAGTCAAGAGTCTCCGAAACCAGCGAGCGTGTATGAAGAGAATTATGAATGTTGAGGAAGCGAGTGAAGTATGCAGAGATAGAGTTCTCTGGCACTCTGTTCTCTCTGCCTACCCTGCAAGGGATATGGCGTGATGATATGTATGTATGTATTTTTTTAAATGTTGTAATTTAAACATATTTTACAGTATAATTAGTGCCTAGCATTACTTTAAAGAGACAAGGAGTTCCGCAAGGTTTAACTCCGGATCCTGTTTTCTTTTTATTTCTTTCCGTTATTATGATTAAAGTAATGAAAAACGTCGTTAACATTATAAACAATATTTAAAAAAAAATATCGCATATGTCGTGTAAAAAGTAAGTAAAAGTTTAATATTCATTTATCTTATCGTATTTTCATTTATATTAGACATCAGTCTGCCATCTGTTAAAATGGAAAAAAAAAAAAACTCGTAAGTAATATAACCCTTCTCAGATTGGAACGCGAAACTTTACGACAGAGAATAGTTTACTTATACCACTAGAGAATCCAAATGGCTAATGACAGCACTACTGTAAATGTATTAAATTTATTTCTTTATTTGTCTGTTAACACGTCATTTAATTATGAAAACGTTTAAGATTATATATTTGTGTATGATCGGTATAAATGAACCTATCTAAATGAGGTTTTATTTCGTCCAATCTCAATTAATAATCACTATTCATCGCATATCTATTAATGATTAGATAATAAATATTACAACACTCATAGCTTACGACACTGTAATATAATATAATACGTGGAATATATCACGTGAAATACTTAAGCTAAGCTTGTGATTTATATGAAATACAGTAGTACCTAGTTTAATAGTGGTAGGGCCCCACACTTGATAGTTTTCTTTCTACAGTTGACAGTTTTCTGTCTACAACCGGCCCGTCCGCGGGGAGTAACTTACCACACTATTGTAGAAAATCAACGTGTAGGCAATGGAAATGTGCTGTTGCGCTTCATTTGGTGAGCGAGAGCTCCGGAAGCCTAACTTTTTGGGTGGGTTTGGAGTTTCCATCTGGTGTGCTGTTTGTTCGTTTACCATCATAAGCAATAAAGAAAACACAGTACTTGGGGAACAGGATTCAGTTGTGAGTTTTGTTTTGAACCATTTAAATAAGTTATACTGATGATTGCCACTTTTATCATCAATAACAAATGAGAAATAGATTTTCTAAGAGGCATCAACACCGTACTTTAAGGAAATAATTCTTGTATTGCTGGGGACTTTACAAAGATATAACGTTATTATTAACGAACTCATTAACGAACACAACTTAGATCCAATATCAGAAAAATAATTTGTGAATCGCATATCTTGACAAGACAAATAACATATTTACTTAACACCATACACTAATTTATTTAACTATTTGATAAAATAGTTGAAATTCTACAGTATTACAGAACGTGCAATGTATTTAACTTATACAAAGTGTATATTCAAACAAATGGCGGATGACGGAGTCGCCGCGACGTGTCAAGGTGACTACGTAGCTATTCACTGCTCACTGATTACTGCTGGGCTTGTGGAATTTTTATAAACAAATACTTTAGTTTGAAAATGGATTATAAGCGATTTTATTAATGATAATTGGTGATGGGATAAGAATATATTTGTTAGTACCGTTTGCTTGTACGTGCGTGGAATGATAAAGATCATCTGATTTTCACCAGAGAATAGGCGTTTATCATCAACTCGGCTCTTATATGTCCCACTGTTGGACTCAAGTCGCCTCCATAATGGAAGGGAAATTGACCTACTATAACCACGCTAGTCAGACGTGTTGCTATAGGATTTTATTTCGAGCTTTCCTTACCTTGCAACTAAGGAATTTACAAATATATCATTTCAAATTCAAAAACAAACACAGAATCAGAACAACATTTTATTGTTCACATAAAATATTGTCCTGCGTGGTATCGAACGAATGACACTGGTACAGAACGTCGCTAACTTAACCAGTGTGCCAGCTATGCAATCAATAATAATTTTTGATTTTTAATTTCGCCACATTTGAAATTAACTTATTACCGTTCGTGATCACAGAAGATCAGTTGTCCTATAAAGTCCATAAAAGTGATTTTTTTAAATCTAAGTAAAATATTTAAAAATTAGTCTGTTTTACCTTTTTTTAAAGACAACATCCTTGTATCGTAGGAGAATTCACAAACATACAAATAAATTTACAGACACAAACTACACACAGACTCTAAACAATCATTTAAGGATGTACAAAGAAACGTCCTGCATAGTGATTGAACCCTTAACATTTGAGATGTAGTTTGTTAGACTACTGCGCCATCTGTGCACTGTGCATGGTCTTTATGAGAAACACGTTAATATTGACGATCAAATCTTTCCATATATGCTTCAACGTTTGCCTCTCATATACTAATAGGGGGCTATTAACCTCAATTACAAAGTAATCGTATTCAGCTAGCATTTTAATGGAAAATTTTACTGTAAGGCTTGGGTACCGAGAGCTCCCTATGTGTATGGCAGGTTATGAGGTTACACGCCGTTCCTTCAGTCATCGCTGACGATCAGATGTAGTGTGACAATACCCAAAAAAAAAGACTCTTTTCAACCTGTCAATGTAACTGTTTTATTTCTAGATTAATCCTAATTGTTGAAATACAATTTTAATGATTTTTAATTATATTTTTATGAGTTTTACATTTTCTTTTCAATAATTCTGAACTTCTTTATTAACTGTAGCATTGTTTTTTTTTTAGTTTTTAGGGTTCCGTACCCAAAGGGTAAAAACAGGACCCTATTACTGAGACTTCGCTGTCCGTCCGTCCGTCTGGCACCAGGCTGTATCTCAAGAACGGTGATAGCTAGACAGTTGAATTTTTTACAGATGATGTACTTCTATTGCCGCTATAACAACAAATACTAAAAATAAAATAAAATAAATATTTAAGGGGGGGCTCCCATACAACAAACTTGATTTTTTTACCGTTTCTTGCTCGATACTAATAACGGTGACAGGTAGACGCTTTAACTATTCACAGAATATTTAGTTTTATGTTCTCTTTAAACAGACTGGATGTCGACAGACGACAGACGTCAACCTTCCTTGGGAATGTAATTGTTGACCAAACGGCATCAGATGGAGTTGGCTAAGGTCGTTATAAGGCTCTTAGTAGTCCTTTACGGCATCCACAAGCAAAGTAAGGGTTGGTAGTATTCGCACAGCTCAATGTTTCAGCACAGAATGTTTGTTTCATTCATAGAAAATAAATTTAAAAGTTATTACACAAATATGTATTATGAAGTCTGAGTCACGGATCAAATCATAGACATAACTGGTTTATTTTATGCGTTTTCCTCAATATTTATTTTAAGATACGAAACTTAGTTGAATCAGATGTAACTACTAAAGTAACATACTTACTATATTTTAATTTTGTGTACTACGGAATTTATCTCGACTCATATATGTCCCACTGTTGGGCTCGACCCTCCTCCATATTGAGAGTGTAATTGACCTACAATACCACGCTGGTCAGACGTGTTGGTATAGGGTTTTGTTTCGAGTTTTCCTTCTCTCGCATAAATGTTAAATGCGTATATCCCTTAGTCGTCTTGTACGATCACCCACGGGTAAGATATGGGGTGGTGAATTGTATTCTTACTCCGTCACCACACGGAAGACGTGTCATTATCATTATGCTCTTATCACAATTACGACGACTCACCCGTTCAATCGTATATATTGTAAAAGTTATTGGCAATAGCTTTATGACCGGCCGCCTGCCAGACGTCAACCCTCCTTGGGAATGTAATTGTTGACAATATACCATCAGATGATCCAGGTCTATGTAAAACTCTTACTCATCTTTTCCAACACCCATAAGTAATGTAAGGGTTGGTATTCATAGCCGCCGCCACCACACAGTCTCGAATATTTTTACGTGTGTAATACAATACGTCACCAACCTTTATGGATCTCACAAATACCTACTTGATTGACAATCCTTTATTAGGTATTTTTTATTTTTTTTATTCCTAGTGGTGGCTAACGAGCAGGCAGCACATCTAATGGTAAATGTCACTACCGCCCATGGACCTTTGCAATACCAAAGGTATAACAAGGCCGCTGCCTGCTATTATAAACCCAAACCCACCCCAGTTGGGCTTCCGGCTCTCTCGCTCACCGAACGAAGCGCAATAGCACATTGCCATTACTCATCGTCGATCTTCTGCTCAGTGTGGTACTACCCCGGACGGACCGGCCCGCGGCTGTTGACAGAGAACTGTCAACAGCGTGGTCCTACCAATATTAAATAACATTATTTATCAAGCATTTACGACTTTAATTTTACAATAAGATAAAAGGGTACTACCCTTTTAAAACAACTTAAAAGATCAATTGCGTTCGCAAATATTCTGCTTGGCGATTATGGCTTTATTGCCAATTGTGGACTTCATAAAGGGGATAGATGAAGGGATGAGCGTGTGTTATAAGCTATTTAGGTACAGTTAGCGTTTTTTTTTAAATATACTACCCAGGAGTAAGGAAATAATGTTTGTATTGCGGAGGACTTTACAAACATATACATACATACATACCATCACGCCATGTCTCTTGCAGGGTAGGCAGAGAGAACAGAGTGCCAGAGAACTCTATCTTGCATACTTCACTCGCTTCCTCAACATTCATAATTCTCTTCATACACGCTCGCCGGTTTCGGAGACTCTTGACTCCACCTTCCTTCAGTACGTGACCGATCTGGTCTAGGTAGGTTAGTCTCGGTCTCCTCCAGTACCTAAATCCCTCCACTTTCGCATTATATATCTTCTTAACCAGACGTTCTTTCGGCATTCTTGCCACATTTCCGAACCATTGGAGCATTCCCTTTCGCATACGAATAAAAATTTACGAATTTACTTTACGAACAAAGTAAGGGTTGGTTATATTCGTGGCCGCTACCACACAGCTTTCAGTTGGTATCTTAACCACTATACTATTTGTACAGTCAGATATTATCTGTGTATCGGTTTAATATGCTATATATAATTGAGTACTATAAAAACAGAAAATAATGTTCTTAAACAGTTCTGATATTCATAACTTAATCCCAATTTCACGTCTGTTCCTTCTTCCTCTTCTCAGCTCACAGATGGCCTGCTGTTGGGTATAACCCTACCCCCAATGAGGCAAATTACCTAAGCACATGCTGGTCAGGCGGGTTATTATAAGGTATAATTTGAGTTTACCTTTTCTTGCAGTGATTTGCTTTCCCCTTAAACGATTTTTACTACTCCCACAGGAAAGGAAGGGGTGATGACTTTTGTATTCTTACTCCGTCATCACACAGATATTTGGATAATTCGTTTAGAAACAAATTTAAATTTTACATTCACCTTACATTACAAGCAAGAAAACTATACGATCAATTTTCCGAGGCCTTGCGCTACATAATATCGATATAAAAAAAAGTAATAAAATTAACATAACATTATCTTGCAAAGGTTGCTTGTTAGCGATTGAATAAAATAACTGCTAGTGTTTTTATTTAATTAAGAATATTAAATGGATAATTGAAAACATGTCAAACTCTTTACCTTACTCACGGTAGAAGTACAAGACACAAAATAAAAACACAAAGCAGTCATGAGGACTGCCGACAGAAGTGAAAACTTAAACCTATGAAAATAATGAATATTATAAATTAAAATAGAACAACAAGTACGTATTTCAGCTAATTTCACGACGCTCACACTGTTTACTTCGCTGCATAGCAAGAATACCACGCGCATATGCTTGGGATCTACTGACTAACTCTCTCTCTCTCTCTCCTACTTTCTACCTTTGTGTATCTTTCTTTCTCTCTCCCTCTTGCGTTGGAATATTGGACGCTACTCGTTTTTGACGCTCGCGCTGGCCTGTAACAGGTATACTACACGCATGCGTTCGAGTGTCATTGCGTTAAACGTTTAACGCAACCTTGTTGGAAGTCGCATTAGAAGTTTCACTTCAAAAACTTAAAGTATTTCATGTGAGGTATAGTAATCTAATTGCTCTTGCATTGAAGAGGTATACTTGTTCTTCTCAGCTCACGACTTTGCCTCGAAGTCGCTGAGCAGGAGTGAACTATCCTCGAGATTTCTGTACACGATAAAGCCTTAATTTGGCAATCTGTTGAAGAACGAATGTAGCCGACATATCCCGAAGTATTAGCACGTTGACGTGGCAATGGGCAGGTCACATCGCTCGTCGAACGGACAACCGTTGAGGCAGAAAGGTTAAACGTTTCTTTTTATTTTAATGCTTATGGTGGCAAACGAGCATGCAACACACCAGTCACTGCCACCCATGGACCTTTGCTATACCAAGGGTATAAATGTGCCGCTACCTACCATTACAATCCCCAAATCCAGTTCGGCTTGCGGCTCTCTCGCTCACTGAATTTAAATAGCGCATTGCATTACTCAGACGTCGATCTTCTGCTAAGTGTGACGCCGCTCGGCCGCGGAGGCTATCGCCGGCAAAGGAGTGCTGTTGGCGGTGTCGTTGGACATCGCCAACGCATTCAATAGTCTGCCATTCAGCTGCATCAGGGAGGTGCTCCGATTTCATGGGGTGCCCTTGTACCTGAGGCGGCTGGTGGCGGACTATTTGGAGGGGCGCAGTGTCCTCTGCGCGGGTCCCGCAGGGTGTCCCCTGCCCATGTTGAGCGGACGCCCATGTCACGCGGCGTTCCACAGGGTTCGGTTCTGGGCCGACTCTGTGGGGCATCGCTGCCGGCTGTCGCGAGGGCGATGGTCGACAGCGTCAGGAAGTGGGACGCGGTCGCCGCCTTCTGCGAGGCTGTCATCTTGCGGAAGGAGGCGGCGGAACGAGTCCGGGAGGATTCCCGCGACCCGGGCCACCGTTAGCAGCCGGGGCGGCGCAGGCGCGAATATCTGCGCCTGATGCCGCCCTAACCGAGGCCTTGGGTGATCGGACCGGGGGGCCTCACGTCGGGTGACCGGACAATTCCCCGGTCACCCGACGTGAGGCCACCGCGTGAGGGCGACGCCCCGACAATCTTCGGGGCGTCGACGAGAGGAACCCGCGAGGGTAAACCGCCGGGCGGGTCACCGAAGTCAAAAATCGGGTACCGATGGTCCGCTCGCACGGCGAAGAGAGAAGAGTTTTACGGTGGGTCTATGGGGTCACGCGCCGCCTTTCCGTCACCCCGGACCGATTCGGCGGGGCGAGACGCATCCATAGTCCACCCAAAAAAAAAGTGTGACGACGCCGCCCGCGGCTGTACACAGAGAACTGTCAACAGCGTGGTCCTTCTACTAATAAAATCAACTAGGTGAATTAACGACGTCACGTACGTCACAATGAGCTGAATTCAAGTAGCACATGACCGGGATCAGGACCAGGAATGACATTCCTATATTCAAAAGTGGATGTGGATTGATGAATGAATGAAAAATATAACCTGGTTCTTTTTCTCATTAACTCAATGGTACAAGCTAACTTTGAATCGTATTATTATCAATTATTTTGTGTAGGCTTTTTTAAATTTTGATTTGAAAATTTGACTGCACAGATGGCGTAGTGGTTAAGATACCGACCTTCCGTGCCAGTGCCGTGGGTTCGATTCCCACGCAGGACAACACTTTGTGCGATCCACAAAGTGTTGTTCTGAGTCTGGGTGTAATTTGTCTGCGTTAATTGCATGTTTGTAAAGTCCCCCGCGATACAAGGATTATTTTCCTTAGTGCAGGGAGGTGTCTTTTAAAAAAAAAAAAAAATCTTTATGAAAGATATACCCAGTATTCTTCTGCCCGTTGTTATAACTTCTTATAATAATAATCATCATCATCACAGCTCAAATATATCCCACTATTGGCCTCGGGCCTCCTCTGTAATTAGTGGTAAATTAACCTACTGAACCACGCCGGTCAGACGTATTGGTATAGGGTTTTGTTTCGAGTTGCCCTCTCTTGCACATATTTTATATGTATTCTATATCCCTTCGTCGTCTCTTACGGTCACCCACGTGTAAGATAGGGTGTGGTGAATTGTATTCTTACTCCGCCACCACACGGATAATCTTACAGTAAAGGGCTATACTATTCTAAAAACGCTTACCACGCGGTTATGATCTCTTCACATAGGAATGTATATAATACTAATTAATAGTTACTATCCACAAGTATTAGTCGATGACTTACTGTCGGAATGTATTACAAGTGATTCGTTGTTATACTCGCGTATGCTAATGTACTCGTTCGGCCGGTTTTGGTTCAAGTTTATTTTGTATTTAAGTGATCATTGTATGTCTTATATTAGTTCACGTGTTCATTAAATGGTTTATTAATATACTTTAAATGATAACGATATATGATTTTTAGTAATTGGACTGATAAATATATTGAAATTAAAATTCTTGTGGGATGATTTGAAGTTATGATCTAAGGATCAGATATTTTTTAGTGACTAAAAGTTAGCGAGAAATAAATAATAGTTTAAAAAACTAAAAAACCATGCTTTTATATATAAACTAAACTAAAAAGTAGAAAATAACTATTTTATTCATTCAAGTTAAGGTAGAGTGAGAAATAAAAGAAATCATTTTAATGTAAAAAAGCGTGGGGTGCCTGATGTTAACTTCCATTGATAGAGTCATGTGGGTAAGTAAGCACTGTGGGTATGCTGCCAAATATTTTCAGAAAACACCCCACGCTTTTTTACATTAAAATGATTTCTTTTATTTCTTACTCTACCTTAACTTGAATGAATAAAATAGTTATTTTCTACTTTTTAGTTTAGTTTATATATAAAAGCATGTTTTTTTAGTTTTTTAAACTATTATTTATTTTCTATTTTTTAGTTCCGCTAAATACAGAAGCGCAATTTTATATATTTTAATCTACTATGATTCCATGACTACTATCGGTAACTGTAACTATTTGTCAAATCATTAAATATGTACAGCTGTATTAATCGTGAAATCTCAATTTTTAAAATTCATTCAAATAATTTTACATTGTCGTCTTGTTACTTGATAATCGAAGCATTGCATCACATGCTATGTAACAGAGAAGCTTTAGATGAAATGATTCGATTACGAAGACTATGACTAACTGCTACATAAGCTTGTCCAGCAGCAAACAGTCGAGAACCTAGATAATGACTGCATGATCAACTGTACAGCATTGAATCTTGTGGACGCTCGATGCCCAACTCAGAATGTCAATGGCAACATTCGTCTCTCAGCAGTTCCATATTTGGCTATTTTCTATCCAACTTACCTACTACATAAAAATGTAATAAGTGCAAATATTTATAAATTTAAATTCATATAAATGTTAATGTTTTGAAATTATATGAAAATATAATTTTGACTGTATTTAACAATCAATTAAAATTTGAAGTAGTCACAAATGGTACTAAGATGGCCGAAACCAGTACTTCTTTTAAATTAGACAATTACTCACAAATGAATAATTAAAAAACTAAGTTTTACATTATTCCTGCATTAGTAACTACATATGTTTTATAATAACATTCCAAGCTTACATCTTAAATATTATAATAATACAAAAGTAAGTTATATGATACCATTTCAATTTTTAACTTCTCAAATAAGCACTAAATCAGTTGAAAACTATATTATATCATAACAGTCCAAGCTTTGATCTTAAATATCGAAATTTATCTTTAAACAATCCTCTTGTAAGTATATATGCAAATTGTCAATCACTACCAACCACCACTTTGAATAATCTGATTCACAGATATCAGATTGCTAGGTTGCTAGTTCGAGAACATGTAAAACATTATTAAACAGGACCATTTTGTCACTTACCTGACCTTTATAATATATAAGTGGCTAAGCTTACTTGTCCTGAGGACTGCACAGATAATTCCTGTCAATTTCTCCTATATTTCTTTGGCAACACACATACACAGATTTGAATGTGCACATAATTTGTTGAATTGACTGAGAGTATTATCTTCATCTTAGCTTTAGCGTCTCGTTTCTTATTCCTCTTTCTGAGAAGTCTTCTATGCAATTCCAGAGTTCCTCATGTTGTAAGTATGCATTTCTAAACGCCAGATTGCATAATTTATATGGCCAGACAGGTTTTCGATAAATGCGAGAGTATTATTTAATGCCATTTCCAAATAGATATCTCAATTCAAATACTTAAATGCTTCGCAAAGACCTAATAAGAAAACTTTTACACGAACTGCGTTTTGTTTTTAATGTTCACTTCAATGTCTTTGATCACTGATTTTAATTTTTTTTTATTAATTTAATCATATCTTATTCGTCTTTCGCAACAATTGCTGGGAAGAAAGTGATCCTAAATTAGTATTCACCAGCTTCTGCTTGAAAAAGTATATCCTCTGTGTTGGTTCAGCTAAGTGTCTATATATATATGTCAATTTTTATCCAAATCTGTTCAACGGTTTACGCGTGACTGACAAATATTTACACGTCTTCACAAATTTTCACATTTATAATGTTAGTAGGATTTCTGATGTTTACACGAGATGTGGTGACGGAGTAAGAATACAATTCACCACTCCCTATCTTACCTGTGGGTGATCGTATAAGACGACTAAGGGAAATAAAACGCATATAACATCTACGCAAGAGAAGGAACACTCGAAACAACGTCTTATACCAACACGTCTGACCAGCGTGGTATAGTAGATTAATTCCCTCCCATTACAGAGGAAGCTCGAGCACAGCAGTGGGACATATATGAGCTCAAATGATTATAATGATGAAATAAAATTATTTTTACGGATTCTGTAGCGTTTATATTTGATTTTAATTTCCCGACGTTTCAAACAGCGTTCATAGTCACGGTACATACATACATACATATATATCATCACGCCATGTTCTTTGCAGGGTAGGCAGAGAGAACAGAGTGCTAGAGAACAATATCCTTGCATACTTCACTCGCTTCCTCAACATTCATAATTCTCTTCATACACGCTCTCCGGTTTCGGAGACTCTTGACTCCACCTTCCTTCAGTACATGACCGATCTGGTCTAGGTAGGTTAGTCTCGGTTTCCTCCGGTATCTACATCCTTCCACTTACGCATTGTATATCTTCTTAACCAGACGTCACAGTCCTGCCCAAAATAGTTTTATTTCAAATATTAGTAGGATATCATTATAAATCGTGTAAACTATGCTTAAATGGGTATATTTTTAAATTAATTCAAGGATGTTACGTATACACGTTGTTGTGTTTTTCGTTGTACTAAGAAATTTAATCGACGATTGCACAAGCTAACAGGAACATACCTTGAAATAATTAATATCGTATATTGAAATAATACTTTATTAATATTTTTTTTTATTGCTAACGGTAACAAACGAGCAAGCAGCACAGCAGTATGTGTTACAACTGCAAACACCAGACTCACTCTCAGATGTTGATCTTCTGCTCAGTGTGGTACTACCCCGGACGGAACGGCCCGCGGCTGTAGACAGAGAACTGTCAACAGCGTGGTCCTGCCACTAAAAGAAAAATAATATTTATAATATGCCAGGAGTAGACTTCCACTGTTAGACGTTGCCTTCTGCTACTCAGAACGGTCCCGTGCCACCAGCATCTAAAGGCTTCCTGCGACTTTTAAAATGTCAATCCGTCTAGTTGGAAGTCGTCCTACGCTACGTCGTCCGTTTTATGGTAGCCACTTGAGAACCCTACTTCACTTCGAATTCTTGGAGCTATGCTGGCTATGCCCGTTCTTCTAAGAATTTTTGTATTCCGGATTTCATCACGTAGAGAAATACCGAACATATCCTTCTCCTATGGAGAACGCCTTTAAAAAGACTTTTTTTACGAGGCCGACATTTAAAGAACACATTTCAGTGCCGTAAGTCATCACTGGTAACGCACACTGATTATAAACCTTTGTTTTCAGATACTTATTTTTTTATTTTTTGTTGTGCGGGGGGGTTGTGGTCGGCGCTCCACTCGCACCACTCCGTCCGGGGCGACAGAGGGGCGTACGCACGCATACCCGTAACCCACCCATGAACCTCGCCTACGTCGTTGGACCGGCCACTGGAGCAGCGTGAACTTGTCGTCAGTGGCCGGCCCGACGTAATACCCCCTAAGGGGTACCCTCTCCTTGAGCGACGTGGTCGGACGTCGGTCCCTCCTCGCGCGGTCAGCCTCTCGGCGGGTGACGGACTAATTCCCCGGTCCAGTCACCCGCGGCCTCGGCTAGGGCAGTATCAGACGCACGCACGCGCTCCGCCGCCTTTGTTTTCAGATACTGCGGAATATTAGATGATATCCTCCCGAGTTGCCCGAATGCTGCATAGTTTTCGAGTTCGATTCATTGCTCTATCTCTTTCTCGAAATTGAATCTATTGAATAATATATTAATTTGTCCAAATCAAACTGTTTGTCTTCGATAAACTTAGTGATTGACAACTTCAAGAATCACATTCCCAACCAGGACAGGCACAGAAATGACATGGGCGTTTGATATACTTTCGTCTGGTGTGTGTTCGTTTGCAGATTGAGAAAATTTGGTGTGGTCTTTGTGCCAAGATCATCTAGAGATTCTGTCAAGACTACCGTATCATCTGCAAATCGAAGCTGAGTGATGTATTCGCCGTTGATATTGATCTCAACTGGATCAGTTTCGTACTCTTATCCCGGATGCTGGTTCGACATGGTGGCGTTTCTATATAAATACTTGAACACTTCGATATATCGATAGTGAATTTGGTACTGCTGAAGAGACTAACACAGTAATTTTTGAATTATACGCCTATTTGGTTGACATTAGCTACAAGGTTTTTAAGTCGATATTTTTATTAAATTTTGTTCTTTATATAGAATTATTTGCTGTTTTTTTACAAAGCATTTGTCTTGTAGAAAGAAGGCACAGAGTTGGTCAGGGAAGAGAGTCTTTGTATTGATATTTTGTACCGCCGACATGCGGTGCGGCGTAGATGGTTCGAGTGCAGATTAGTTCACCCCTCGCTAAGATCTCAATCGAACTTGATACTAAAAATGATAAACCGCCTCAGGGTCACTGAGGTTAAATTTTTTTTACCGGTGGCCTGCCAATTGCCGATGAGGGTAATGTAGGTAGGGTGGCAGGCCGCCCTTCCTCGGACGTACTAGACGAGGTGTGACTAGGTTTGCTTCCCTTTTTTTTTGTCAATATGAAGTAGGTACATTCGTTAATAAAGGTAGAAATAAAATAGATATTTAAAAAAGTAGTAATATAGATGCCGAAAGAAATTAATTTGAAATTAATGTACTAAAGAGACCGAAACAAGATTGAAACAAAATTTAAAAAAAAAACTATAAACAAAAAAACAACCTCTACCCTGGTTTAGTATATTATTTTGTTTTATTTCAGTCTATATTATGAGCTGAAGGCCTAAATTAATTATTCGCATTAAGTTCTTGTTTGGTAGTCGGTTAAAAAAATAATTTGTGTCTAAATAAAATATCATCATCATCACCACAGCCCATATTTGTCCCACTGTTGAGCTCGGGCCTCCTCTGTAATGGGAAGGAAGTTAGCCAACTATACCGCGCTGGTCAAACGTGTTGGTATAGGGTTTTGTTTCGAGTTTTCCTTCTTGCATAGATGTTATATGCATTTTATATCCCTTAGTCGTCTCTCACTACCATAAACAGAAGCAGAGTAGTAACAATAAATATTAGATGATGGGGCAAAATATAAGTGTTGTTAGGCAATCACTGTTTTCATGACAACTGCTGAGATAACAAAGGTTGTGATCAATATATTATCGATATTATTAATGTTGATATTATTACTGATATTGTTGGCTGAAAATCATAGCTGCCAGTTCAGCTAGTTATAGATATGAGTACGAGTTTGATATTAGACTTAATCTGTGTACAGTGTCGATAGATGGCGCTGATATAAACATATTAACAGTACGTATCAAAGCCGTTAGCTAACACGAAACGTCCCTGAGTCATGCGAATTATAAATAGCAACTTGTTAGTCATCGTTATCAGACAATTGTTCCGTGCATCGTGCACACACACAGACACAAACATAAGTATCCACAAATGATAAGAACTCAAGATAACATGACTGTTCAATTTTCTTTTTATATATTCCACGTGTGGTAATGAATAGACGGCACAAATGACGTAGTGCTTAACATACTGATCTACTGGGCCAGTATTTCCGTGTGGTGACGGAGTAAGAATTCTATTCACCACCCCATATCTTACTCGTGGGTGATCGTACGAGACGACTAAGGGATATAAAATGCATATAACATCTATGCGAGAGAAAGAAAACTCGAAACAAAACCCTATACCAACACGTCTGACCAACGCCGTATAGTAGGTTAATTTCCCTCCAATTACGGAGGAGGCCCGAGCCCAACAGTGGGACATTTATGGGCTGCGATGATGATGATGACTGGGCCAGTATCGTGAGTTCGATTCCCCTACAGGATAATCCTTTGAGTGATCCACAAAATGTTGTCTGACTCCAGACTCAAATTTTATAAAGATATTATTAATGTACACAAATTAATAGTTATTAGTAATTTGTTTGCGTTAATTATATGTCCGTGAAGTCCCCCGCAATACAAGGATCCTTAGTGCATAGTCCCCCGCAATACAAGGATCCTTAGTGCATAGTCCCCCGCAATACAAGGATCCTTAGTGCATAGTCCCCCGCAATACAAGGATCCTTAGTGCATAGTCCCCCGCAATACAAGGATCCTTAGTGCATAGTCCCCCGCAATACAAGGATCCTTAGTGCATAGTCCCCCGCAATACAAGGATCCTTAGTGCATAGTCCCCCGCAATACAAGGATCCTTAGTGCATAGTCCCCCGCAATACAAGGATCCTTAGTGCATAGTCCCCCGCAATACAAGGATCCTTAGTGCATAGTCCCCTGCAATACAAGGATCCTTAGTGCATAGTCCCCCGCAATACAAGGATCCTTAGTGCATAGTTTTGCTTAAAAAAAGATTACGAAGACTTACCAATCTCAATTTCCCTTTGGAGTCGTAATAACCAGAAGAGTAAGCAGCACGATCTTCATGGGAGTCGAGTGTACTCGTTATGGTCTTAATTCCACTCATATGGAGTTCTTTTCTCCAAAAGTTAATAATATATTATGATATGGATAGATAAATGATGAATATATAAACTTTCCGGCCGCCGGCGGCGGAGCGAGTCAGCAGGCGCAAGCGCCCCGCGTTCCTTTTCATGATGGCCTCACAAAAGGTGGCCATCGACGACCAGCACCTGTCCCTGTCAATTATCTTCGAGATGATGGTCGACAGCGATAGGTCTCTCCCAATGATGGCCGACAGGACGTGGCGCTGGAGCCCCAGGCGGGACATATCTCCAGAGTGTGATGCGCATCGTCTACTGGCGCACCGCACTCGTAACATCCTGGGGCCCCTTCTGTACCTAGTACTATTTTATAAATATATTGTGTTCTGTCGCCCCCGCGTGTCTGTTGCGTGCACGACATTTGAATTATGTATGAGTAGATTCACAGGCAGCGTCCGTAACTATATCCGCTTTAACTAATTTCATATATTATAATAAATATATTTAGAAAGATCTATTTGCGCTTTAAACAAAATATCTTAATATATATAAATTACGCGTCACGTTGTTTGTCCGCGATGAACTCCTAAAGTACTTAACGGATTTTAATCAAATTTGCACAGCATGTGTAGTTCGAACCAATTTAAAAGATAGGGTAGCTTCCATCTCAATTTATAGTCGCAATATTATTTTATTGCAAATTATTTGTCTATTATTTGACAGTCACAATTATCTGTTATCTTCAAACGATTCTAACAGATGGTGGTATCTGTTGACTGGACTTTATTAGCATAACCACCACGTGTTACTGAGGCTACTTAAACCACAGCAACGCGTGGCCGCGTCTGCTATAATATCTGTAAAATATATGTAACAAAACAATTTATGCAATAGTTGACTTAATGTCTTAAGACAATCTCAACACTGTCGGACTGATCACGGATGTCAAAGAAGTTGTACCAGTTGCCGGCTCAGCGGCGATGGCAAGGGAATGCGGTAGGTGTTTGTATTACCACGTGCCGTCTTGCCGTCACCCCAGACATAATGGGCGTGGGTGTCCAGACCATATATGGAAAAAAAAAATCTCAACGAGTCACCCATTGGTAACGTAACGGGGTAGTACCATACTCTCATAGAAGATCAACGTCTGAGTAATGGCAATGTGCTATTGCGGTTCGTTAGGTGAGCGAGAGAGCCGGAAGCCCAACTGGGTGGGTTTGTGGTTTGTATTGGTAGGCAGCGGTCTAGCTATACCTTTAATATAGCAAAGGTCCATGAGCAGCAGTGACACTTACCATCAGGTGTGCTGCTTGCTCGTTTGCCACAATAAGCAATAAAAAACCATTGCAAGAATAATTAATAACTTCAAATAACAGTTGATTTAGGGTACCAGCCATTCTTAATAAGTTAATTTTTTTAGCTCAGCTTATACACGCCTCTCTATTAGGTCCGAGCCTCCTCCAAATGGGAGGGATATTAACTTACTAAAATACGCTGATCAGATGTGTTGGTGCAGGGTTTTGTTTCGAGTTTTACTTCTGTTGCATAGATTTAATATGCTTTTTATATCAATTAATCGTCGCTTAGGAGACGTCCATTGATCACGTGATCTCTTTTTTTTAGTATTTTTAACCCCCCCCCTCTCCCCTTTGGTGATACGTGGTGAGGTTTAAGACTATGACTCCCCCCCACCAACATCACGTAAATTTTTAGTACCTACAAAGAAGTAGCCCACAGCTCATTATATTCTCGGATTTTTGCTTTTTTATACTTTGCAAAAAGGTATATACTCACACAGATCACTTATGGCAACGGCAAGTCAAAGTCACACTACACGCCACTTTTCAGTTTAAAAATCTCAGCGTTTGACAAAAAAATAAATACACGTGATATCTTACTACACCCAATCTTGTGATACTTCGAGATTTTTGTCAAACCCCTCCCCCTCTTTCAAGCCTCACGTGATTAATGGACGGCCCCTAAAAGGCAATCTTAAAACTTCTGCTAATAGGATTAAATTGTTGTAAATTATTATTTACAATGTAAGTACAAGTAAGTAATTACTTCGTTCAGTAATTCATTGAATCACACAATACCGCAAATTACCACTTAGCTTATTATAAGTAATTAAGTATCGGTATATTGTTAGACGAGGATAATGTATACTTTTTTATAATTATATAACGAAGTATTTCACTGTAATAATGTTATAGGCATTTGACTGATGTTTTTTAAGTTATACTTCTTTTGGTGCGTTTGGGAAAAATGATGAGATTAAATTTTACGATGCGCGCGCACACCGTCACGAAAAACCGACACCCTGAAGTTAGCTAAAGTCAACATTTTAGTTTTTTTTTTGTGATATTTAAATAAACTTTATTTAATTAGACAATGCGTTATAATAAAACTTTCAATGTATTAAATACCTTTTTTCTATTGTTAGTGTTGTTTTTGCACTAAGGAAATAGTTGTTATATTGCGGGTGACTTTACAAACATATAACTAACGCAAACAAATTACACCCCGCCTCAGAACAAAACTTTATCCTGCGTAGGAATTGAACCCATTCAATTGGTTCGATCCTTAGATCTGGTAAAGCCATTAAGAAAGAAAAAGAGAAATAGTTTATTTAGCTTTCACAAAGAAGTAGTGGTGAATTAAACTTTAAGCGGCTTAGAATTTGGGAGCTCAGAGCAGCAATGGTCCGCCGGGCTAGCCACGGATGTCAAGGGAGCGGTACCAGTGGCTGGCCCAATGGCGATGGGGAGGGAATACGGTGGGTTATGGGGCTACAGGTCGCCCTTCCGTCCTCCCGGACGAGGACAACGCGTGTCTACACCATTTAATAGTGGTAGGACCACGCTGTTGACAGTACTCTGTCTACAGCCGCAGGCCGGTCCGTCCGGGGTAGTACCACACTCTCGCAGAAGATCGACGTCTGAGTAATGGCAATATGCTATTGCACTTCGTTCGGTGAGTGAGAGCCGGAAGCCTAACTGGGTGGGTTCGGGGTTTGTAATGGTAATCAGCGGCTTAGCTATACCCTTGGTATAGCAAAGGTCTATGGGCAGCAATGACACTTACCGTCAGGTGTACTGCTTTTCGTTAGTCACCATTAGCAATAAAAAAAAGAAGCCCGACAAAAATAAAAGGAGGCAGCAATGGTAATTGTGAGATGTACCGTCCAGTGGAGCATGCAAACTATAGATAAAGAAAGCTTTTGATTGATCTGATGATGATGATGATAATATAGTTTTGATATAATCATAAGACATGACGTTTACAAAAATCATTACAATGCGACATTGTTTCCACAATACAGACAGTCTCTATCTTATAAGTTTCAAGATTTGGGGCTACCCTGAGCATAGTTACCCGAAGTGGACTGTCCCTGCCAACCCTCTACGGCCTCTCTACCCCTTAATATACCAGTGTAGGTGCATATACACATATTTATATGTACTTAATCAACATACGGAAATAGCTTTATTAAAATTATACATTCAAAAAATGTCTAATGAGATAACGGCCACGTAATAATTATTTATGTACATATTACAGTCATAGACACTTATGAATATATCTATTACATTACATATATACAAGCTAAGCAATATTTTTTAATGTTAATTTTCAATTGTTAAATAAAATATTTATAGAAGTTATATATAGTAAAATCTGAATGTATGGAATATATTCCTTTTGCCTATTCGAACAGACGCGAACATAGGAAATAAAGAATATATACATTGTTATAATATTTATTATCAACATATCACGCATTTAATAATAACAAGGATAGTTCTCTGTGGTGACGGAGTAAGAATATAATTCATAACTCTATTTTATCCGTGGGTGATCGTATGAGACAACTAAGGGGTATCAAACGCATATAGCATCTATGCAAGAAAAGGAAAATTTGACACGAAATCCTATACCAACACGTCTGACCAGTGTGGTATAGTAGGTAAATTTTCCTCCCATTATGTAGGAGGCTCGAGTCCAGCAGTGGGATACGAGCTGAGATGATTATGAAAAATCACAAACTATGGAGATATAAGTTATTAAACATAAATTTCTACAAAATAATTATTTATAACAGGTTTAAAATGTAAGTACTTTTGTATTTTATTTACAATTGTAGCATTCGAGTATGTTATTTATTTTAATATGTAATCTTGTTGGTACAGGATCAATACTGTTTCTGTTATCACACCATGTACGAGTAAATGTCAACATGCTGGCGTATAAATGTTTTTTGTATGAAACATTGCATAGTATAGATACAGGGTGGAAGTGGACCGCTCCCGAAAACAAAGACAGGTGACCCTACTAGTCCTACTTGTAATGATAGGCTAAAAAAATCGATTCGGGTGAAAAAAAGTTTTTGTTCACAACGAATTTTAAGTTTGTTTCACATTCCATCGTATTAGGGCAGTGCCATGTAACGATAATTCCATAAAAAGTACGTAACTTTACTCCGATGAGAAAATACGCAATCTATTCAAAACTCACGATCATATGTTTAAGAGTTCAATGACCTCGCCAATTTTTTTTTCTGCCGAATCGGTTTTTTTTCTAGCCATGATAGGCTACGGTTAGGACTAGTAGGGTTACCTGTCTTTGTTTTCGGGAGCGGCCCCTTACACCCTGTATAACTATTATATAATACGACTACGATCTTTAAATCGACTGACCAACATTATCTGATGCTGTTTGATCGACAATTACATTCCCAAGAAGGGTTGACGAGACGACAAGTAAATGTCCTGTCATAAAACTACAGCCAAAACTTTTGCAATACGATTGAAGAAGAATATATAATGCATAGAGCAGAATGCATGGATAGTTGGATCTCGATCTATTTTCTGAGTGTGGTACTATCATGGACGGAACGCCCCGCGGCTGTAGACAGAGAACTGACACAAGTCTGGCCCCACCATTACTATATCGTTTAGTTTTACTTGTGGTAGGACATAGGCCCCTTAAGCTCTGTCATATCCGCGGAGCTGTACTGCTACGCTTCACGTATCACTCACACCCTCCTATCTATTGGCCTATTAGTCAATTTTGCTTCATGTCTTCCGCTTTGCATAAGAGGGAAGTGGAAATTCTTCAACTCCTCCTATTTTTCTTTTCTAGTTAAATTTGCTGCGGGTCCCAAGACGATTAAAAGCATTGCCCGGGACTTCCTGAGTGTCAAACCTCAGCGTCTTTTATGGAGACCATTGTGGATCCTGGCTTATAGGAGTTGCAGTGGTGGGAATATGTGGTGGGATTGTGGTAGGACTATAATGTTGACAGTTTTCAGGCTACAGCTGCGAGCCGGTCTATTCGAGGAAGTACTACATTCTCAAGTACTATTTTCTCATATACAATGCGAAATTGGAAGGATGTAGGTACCGGGGGAGACCGAGACTAACCTACCTAGACCAGATCGGTCATGTACTGAAGGAAGGTGAAGTCAAGAGTCTCCGAAACCGGCGAGCGTGTATGAAGAGAATTATGAATATTGAGGAAGCGAGTCAAGTATGCAAGGATAGAGTTCTCTGTTCTCTCTGCCTACCCTGCAAGGGATATGGCGTGATGATATGTATGTATGTATGTACTACATTCTCGCAGAAAATCGACGTCCGAATAAAGGCAATATGCTGTTATATTTCATTCGGTGAGTGAGAGAGCCGGCAGACCAACTTTCTTGGTGGATTTAGGGTTTTCATTGGTAGACAGCGGCCGTGATCTACCCCTAGTATCGTAAAGGGCCATGGGCGGCAGTAACACTTACCACCAGGTGCGCTGCTCGCTCGCTTGCCATCGTCATCTTTAGCGAATTAACGACCAACATCTACTATCTACCGACTATCTTACTCCAGTAAGAACAAAAGAAAAAAAAAGAACAAAAGAATAAAAGACGACTAAGAGCCTTATACACGACCTGGGCCAACTTCATCTGATACCGTTTGGTCAACAATTACATTCCCATGGAGGGTTGATGTCTGGCAGGCGACCGGTCATAAAACTATTGCCTTTCAACTTTTGCTATATGTAGGAATAGGGGTACATATTGCGTCGACTCCAAGTAATTGGGACAAGAGCAGGAGAAAGATGATGAAATGAAAATGAAAATAAAATACTTTTGAAATTTCGTGCCATTCTCGACATAGTTATAAACATAGCTGTTCATTTACAATGCTTGCAGCATTGTAAACCCATGGCTGTATGGGATTTGTTTCCTTCATTTATGGCATTGACTAATAGTAAATGATAAATAATATAAAAATTATGAGGCCTGCGCTTTTTGATTTTCCAAATTATTTATTTTTTATTGCGACTGCATAAATAGCGTAGTGGTTAATTTATCGATCTTCCATGCCAGTGCCATGGTTTCGATTCCCATGCAGGGCTAATACTTTGTGCAATTCACAATCTGTTGTTCTGAGTATGAGCGTAATTTATCTGGCTTAATAATATGTTTGTAAAGTCTCCCACAATACAAGGATTCTTTGCCTTAGTGCAGGGTGGTGTTTATTAAAAAAAAACTAATTTCTTTTATTAAGGTATAAATAAGCTTATATATAACCTTTTTTTTGTTGTACTTTGGATATTAGCCTCAAATAGCTGTTCTTCTTTTGTCGTGTTGGCAATTAACTAATAATTCAAGCCCATTGTTGCCAGATCGTGTTACAATTTTCTTTACAAATTAGAGGCCGTTCATAAATTATGTAAGGGATTTTGAAGAATGATTTGGCCCCAGACCCCCTACCGTAAGACATCATAAGATTGCAACCTCCCTGCCCCTTAATAAGAATTTTTGTAAAGAAAGGCCCTATTGATCATATATAACTCCGTTTATTCTGAAAATATCTTATATTACAATCTTACTACAAGCAGGTATCATCAACTCTCTGCAATAACATTAATCTTATTAATCTATCACAGTATTGTTTAAAATTAGTCATTTGCAAATTAAGTTAATATCTTACGTAATGTCATGTTCACTACCAGCCTATAGTAAGAAGTTATAATATTCAGTCAAGAAAACGTCTCGCATAATTTATGAACGGCCCCTTATCAGTTTCTTCATATTAGTCATTATTCGTCTGTAAGTTAAATTATCGTTTCAACAGTGTCATGGCCGCTGTAAGTATCTTCTGGGAATTTTCGTGGAAAGCAAAACACATGTAAAGTACTATTATATCATATTCATTACACCTTAGCACTTTCCTTACATCACATTACAAAAAAAATGTCAAGAAATTTATTTAGTACAACACGTTAAAACACTAAGATATTGAATAAATACAAGACCATCACATGACACTTCCATTTGCCCACTAAATTATTGGTTATTGGTGATCGCTTTCTATCCAAAATATTTAAGCAACCGGGCACAAGGGCCTCGTCTGTGGAGTACCAACCCGAGGTTGGTATATTATTGAAAGTAATATGGAATTACCCACGTTATTAGCACTTATTATCACGACATGTTTTCGCACATTGACGGCGAGCACGGAACTATAGTTATGGCCTCGTGGGTCGTGCATTCTGTTGTCTGCGTTATAGTGATGTCGTCGTTGGCCTCGTCGAGAATGAGTGTCCACTGAGAAATCTTGAAGATCTAGTTTACGCCAAAGAAGCCACATTATATGCAGATGGAATACATATATATAGCCTGGCACTCAAACTTAGATTTAAAAAAAAATCTGACACATAAAATGTTTGGCGCGCGAATCGTTTGTATAAATACTATATTTCGTTAATTTTACATTTTGTGGAGGTTGCTTTGAATGTATTTATTTAAAATTTAAAATAATAATTCAAGAACAGAGATGTGTACATGATGATGTGTGACATAATAGAATTAAATAGCAAACATATTTATACCTATTTGTGTTATTATTTTTGAATAATAATAAATACACATTCAATTGTGTATTTGAAGATGTGAATTGAAAATGTGTTGGTGAAAGGTCAGATTAAGAGTACGCGTAATCGTAGAGCATGCATGAAGACTGTGATGAGTGTGAATGAAGCGATTTAGGTATGTCAGGATCGTGGTTTATGTCAATCCGTAGTCTCTGCCTACCCCTCTGGGAAACAGGCGTCAGGCAATGTATGTATGTAATAATAAATAATAGTGGTAGAACCACACTGTTGACATTTTTCTATCTACAGCCGCGGGCTGTTCCGTCCGGGCAGAAAATCGGGGTTTTGGTTAGTAGGCAAAGACCTAGATGTACGGTTGGCGTTTCAAAAGTCCAGAAGCGGCAGTAAAACTTACCATCAGGCTGCTTGCTCGTTTACTAACATAAACAATAAAAAAAAAGGTCAATTTAGTATTATGTATTTTTACATTTATTTTGATCTGTCTATCGGGCAAAGCCAAATGACTAAGCTGAAGACCGATGACGGCACTGTCATTTCATCCCAAAGTGAGATCTTGGGAGAGGTCGAAAGGTTCTATGGACAGTTATATAAAACATCCCGAAATCCTGTTGTCGGCTTGGTCCAAGATCCCAGATCCAAGCTAACTCGGCACTATACCGAAGAAATCCCGGACATTAGCTTGTGCGAGATCAGAATGGCTCTCGAACAACTAAGAAACGGTAAGGCACCGGGAGATGACGGAATTACGGCAGAGCTCCTGAAGGCAGGCGGCAAGCCGGTCTTAAAAGCCCTTCAGAAGCTATTTAATTCCGTTATCCTCGGGGGCGACGTTCCAGAGTCGTGGACCAGGAGTGTGGTGGTGCTGTTCTTCAAGAAGGGCGACAAAGCTCTTCTAAAGAACTACAGACCCATCTCACTATTGAGCCACGTCTACAAGTTGTTTTCGAGAGTCATTACCAATCGACTCACGTGCAAGCTTGATGACTTCCAGCCGCCCGAACAAGCTGGCTTCCGAAAAGGCTATAGCACCATAGACCATATCCTCACGCTTCGGCAGATTATCCAGAAGACCGAGGAGTACAATCGGCCTCTGTGTATAGCGTTTGTGGACTATGAGAAAGCCTTTGATTCAGTCGAAACTTGGGCGGTGCTGCAGTCCCTTCAGCGGTGCCAAATCGACCATCGTTATATCGAAGTGCTGAAGTGTTTGTATAGGAACGCCACAATGTCAGTCCGTATTCGGGATAAGAGTACGAAACCGATCCAGTTGCAGAAAGGCGTGAGACAGGGAGACGTCATGTCTCCGAAACTGTTCACCACTGCACTGGAAGATGTCTTCAAGCTTTTAGACTGGACCGGACTCGGCATCAACATCAATGGCGAATACATCACTCACCTTCGATTCGCAGACGATATTGTCGTCATGGCAGAATCCATGGAGGACCTGGGCACCATGCTCAACGATCTCAGCAGGGTATCCCAACTAGTGGGTTTACGAATGAACATGGACAAGACGAAAGTCATGTCAAATGCCCATGTCATTCTTGTACCGGTCCTAGTTGGCAATGCGATTCTCGAAATCGTCGATCATTATGTTTACCTTGGACAAACAGTCCAGTTAGGTAGATCCAATTTCGAGAAAGAGGTCAGCCGACGAATCCAACTCGGTTGGGCAGCGTTCGGGAAACTTAAGAAGATCTTCTCATCCAACATACCTCAGTGTTTGAAAACACAGATCTATAACCAGTGTGTGTTGCCAGTGATGACTTACGGCACGGAAACGTGGTCCCTAAATGTAGGCCTCATAACCAGGCTCAAAGTCGCTCAGCGTGCTATGGAGCGGGCTATGCTCGGGATTTCTCTGCGAGATAGAATCCGAAATACGGAAATCCGCAGACGAACGGGTGTAACCGACATAGCACGAAGAATTAGCATGCTGAAGTGGCAATGGGCAGGCCACATCGCTCGAAGAACCGACAACCGCTGGGGAAGAAAGGTTCTAGAGTGGCGACCACGTACCGGACGACGCAGTGTGGGACGCCCCCCCACTAGGTGGACAGACGACCTAGTGAAGGTTGCTGGGCGTCGTTGGATACAGGCGGCACAGGACCGCACTCTGTGGCGTAAAATGAGGGAGGCCTACGTTCAGCAGTGGACGGCAATAGGCTGAAATGATGATGATGATGACATTTATTTTAGTATTTAAATGTAGTAAGTCAATTTCTCTCACACTATGGAGAGAATACAACTCACCGCTCCCTAATCTTATCTATGGGTATTGTAAAAGAAGACTACATTATATGCATATAACATCTATATTATCATTCTCCTACTGTTATCCCAATTACTTGGGGTCGATACAATATGTACTCTTCTTTCATAGTACATATTGTAAAAGTTATTGGCAATAGTTTTATAATAAAAAAAAATATATACAAATACATGCTGGTAATTAATTTTTTTAAGTAAAATAAATATCTAAGTTTTAAGAGACGTTCTAAGGGGCATAAATATATAACATCACTAAGAGAATAAAACCTCAAATACGAGCCAGTCAGTTTTAACACGACAAACTCTATTAGATTATGTGGTAGTTCTACGTCTGCAGATATTTTTACTAAAGATTTAATTGTAAACTTTATTGCAAATTATATTATTGTGTTACTAAAAATGACAGATTTAATTGTGTTTTACTGAACATTATTGCAACCTTTTTGTTTCTTAGTTATTTTTATCTAAATAAATTCCATGTGTGACAATTATTTTTCACTCGTAATCCAATTTTTATAAATGAATGCTTACATTTATATTATATACACTTATATCAGCTAATAACGACCTAGGCCAACTCTATCTGATGCCGTTTGGTCAACAATTACATTCCCAAGGAGGGTTGACGTCTGGCAGGTGGCCGGTCATAAAACTATTGCCAATAACTTTTACAATATGTACTATGAAAACAAGAGGACATATTGTATCGATCCCAAGTAATTGGGATAAGAGTAGGAGAATGATGATATACTTATATTCTACTAACAAATCCAGCCCGTTGATTAGTTAGTAGAAGTCAATATATCGCAGTGCCACCTAGTGGTGTGTTACCTCAATGAGAATACCATATAATCCATCACTGTAAAAAAATACATATACGAGTACATACCAATTTTCATAATGATCAGTCAAATAGTCTTCGAGTTTAGTGATGTCATATATACAAACATCCTCTTTTATAGATATAGATTTTGAAATAGAACAGCTAGCGTTCATATTTATAAGAGAATGCTGTAAAGTATACGAAAGGTTAAGAAATCTAAGTGTATACACGTAAATATCAGAAATCATTACAAATTTTATTTAAAAAAAATAATAATTTAATTTTAATAAATTAATATATTTTTTTAATTTTTTTTTATGTCAGAACTTATTAATTGTTATCCATCCATCAGCTCGTAGACGACCACAATTAGATATATATTATGCCTCCCCACTAGAATGTCACTCAGAACGGTCTTATGCCACCTGCATTCAACGCCTTCTCACTTTAGAGGTGACGCCGGTCCACCTAGTGGGGGGTCGTCTTATGAATTTGACTGCACAAATGGCGTTGTGGTTAAGATACCGACCTTGCCAGTGGCATGCATTCGATTCCCATGCAGAATAATACTTAGTGCGATCCACAAAGTGTTATTCTGAGTCTGCTCGTATTTTGTCTGCGTTAATTACATGTTTGTAAAGTCCCCCGCAATACAAAGATTATTTCTTAAGTGCAGGTTGGTGTCTTTAAAAAAATGTATTTACTAGAAATAATAGATTTATTCTGTTTTAGTTGAATCTAATTTTGTTGTATGAATCTAATTAAGTTGAATTTTATTTTCCGTATGGTGACGGAGTAAGAATACTATTCACCACTCCATATCTTGCCCGTGGGTGATCTTACGAGACGACTAAGGCATATAAAACGCATATAACATCTATGCGAGAGAAGGAAAACTCGAAACAACACCCTATACCTATACCAACACGTCTGACCAGCGCAGTATAGTAGGTTAATTTCTCTCCCATTATGGAGGAGGCCCGAGCCCAACAGTGGGACATTTATGGTCTGTGATGATGATGATGAGTTGAATCTACCACTAAATATCAATCACACAATCCACCTGAAAACACAGCAACCTGTTTAGGCAATTAAACACACACGCACACACTAGCATATTTCATGTAATAGCACACCCTCACATTACAATTTAATTCTTCATCTATCTTTTCATTTTCTTTATTCTTTACTTTATGTTATTTCTATTATTACTACACTTGCTTTAATTATTTTATTATTATTTTTTTACTCTCTAGGGGTTTGCTGAAAACCAGCCGTGCATATGTACTATGCCATACAGCGCTGAGCATTCCCCTGTAGACAATATAATGTGCAATTAGTTAATAAAAGTGATACATATATTGTAACTGTTACCTATTTGCTCATTTGTTATATTGCCAATAAATCTGATTCTATTCTATTCTAAATATACCTGTGTACCTATAGATGTTAAGTCAATGTTTTACTTAAGTAGTTACACGCAGTTCCCACGGCACATAATTATAAGTCGTGTCATGCGGATGCTATAATAATTTAATATACGAATAATTGTACTCGCTTGTTACTTAAAACTTTAATTCAAATGTAAGGAAATATGTTATTTTATTGTACGATAAGAACTATTCATTGTAGTGTAGGAAGTCTGGTATTGTGCCCGGCAGACGGGAAAAGACTCGTCTATGAACTATATCACAGGCAAAGCTTTCGTCATCATCATTTCAGCTCATATATGTCCCACTGTTGGGCTCGATCCTCATCTGTAATGAGAGGGAAATTGACCTATGTAGGATATACCCAAGGATGTAGATACCGGGGGAGAGACCGAGACTCACCTACCTAGACCAGATTGGTCACGTACTGAAGGAAGGTGGAGTCAAGAGTCTCCGAAACCGGCGAGCGGGTATGAAGAGAATTATGAATGTTGAGGCAGCGAGTGAAGTATGCAAGGATAGAGTTCTCTGGCACTCTGTTCTCTCTGCCTACCCTGCAAGGGATATGGCGTGATGATATGTATGTATGTATCATCCATGGGTCAGATTGGGGATAGTGAATTGTATTCTTATTCCGTCACCACACGGAGCATAGCTTTTGTAATTTCCTAAAATGAATATTACCGAGTTTATACACCGAGATGTTAGCTAACAAAAGTCTTGAGACCGGTGGTCCACCCACATGGCGATAGAGATGTAAGTATACGTCAGGCTATGAGTGCACGTCACCCGTTCTGCTGCCCTAGTCAGTTCAGGCAGGCTGTGACAACTGCGTGTGTATTCAAAAGAAGTTACTGGAATACAAAAAATATAAGTATGTATGTATTTAAATAAGTCGCTTGTCATGTCACTGAAATCAAACTAAATAACCATGATTACAGTACTCCACTCAAAAAGAAAAAGGGAGGTGTTCGTGGGACTCACATTGTTACAGTTCAAGCCAGAGCACTATACATCTATCCTAACTTGTTTCCGTTTAGTCGCTTTTTTATTCCAGGCCAGTACCTACCACTTATTCTCGAGCAGTCGATTTAAATGACTCTTATAGAAACGTGAACGAAATAACACATTGAATTATTAATTCGTCATGACAGGAATCAGCAAAAAAAGGAGAGTCTGACGCCTGACAACCCTCTTTGGTAATGTAATTGTTCGTCATCAGCTGGAGCTGACCCAGGTCGATATAAAGTTCTTAGTCGTCTTTTACGACATCCACCAGCAAAATAAGGGTCGGTAGTATACGTAGCCGCTACCACACAGCTATACTGTATATATTTTTAAATAGATATTTCTAGCATTAAGCAACAAATCCTTGTATTACGGAAATATTTACAAATATAATTACAATTAACGAATAAAAATTTAAATTCTGACGCATAATATTTATACTTTTAGAGGCGTCGTGATTTCTAATCGTTTTCCATATACCTTTTTTCTTGCAATGGACTATAGAGGTGTTCACGCCCCGTCAAATTGATCCGGCGCGACGGAAGAGGTAACGCGCGACCCCATAGACCCATCCTGCAAACACCTCTCTTCGCCGTGCGAGCGAGCCACCGGTACCCGATCTTTGTCTTCGGTGGCTTTCCATATACCATATCAATCAATTCTGTGTTCAGTCCGGGTCTATTTAAGTCATTCTTCACGCCTACCATTAATCTTTTCTTTGGGCTTCCTTCACCCCTAAAACCTTCATTATTAATACACAAAACCTCCCTCACAATATTAATTTCATCCCGTCTCACCATATGTAGAACAACAATTAGTGGAACCCGCTACACTTGGTGCTGTATGCCGACATTTTAACCACAGCGCTATCTGTGTAGTGTTGTGTAATATACAGGGTGTCCCAAAATTCAACGATAAGCCGGCACCAGCAGATGGACCTACATATGACTACTCGAGAACAAAAAAGAAAAAAATTCTACCTTGATTTTTTTTTTCATTACGACAAAAAAAACCGATTTCTTTAAAAATCGTCATCTTTTATTATATTATTAAGTGCCATTGCTACAATTTTACAAGTAATTCTGTGATTTTTTTTGTATTGGCAAGGTAAGTAGTACTACTATCGATCACAACCATTAAAAATTCCAGAATATCTATAGTTTTTACACAAAAATCAACCAAAACTATGTTTTTTTCATAAATTATGTAAGATTTTGACTTTCAGCTCACTTTCACTCATCACAGTGAAAAAAAAAAGTATGGACACTACTGTGGCAAATAGTATTAAAAATTGGCGCAACTAACTACAATTCTAAAATGGTATAACATTCTAGGCAAACTAGCCACAAAAATATACTTAGGTGTACTATTTCAAAATAACAACCATACTTCGAAAATTGTTAGTGTTGATAGTAATCACTTCTACTATGTAGCCAAAATGTTTTTGTTGCAAGTTCTCAGAATTTGAATGAGACATGTGCGTAGTCCATAAGATAACATAAGTTAGAAAGAGATAGATATAGAGAGATTAGAATTTACTATATTATTAAAATTACAATAAATGTTCGAATTGTTTGCCATTGGCAGTAATGCAGGCACGACATCGCCTTAAAAATGAACGTTTTATTTTTCTTGCATATCTGATTCTGTTCATGTGATCCACAGCCTGAATTATTTTTT
This sequence comes from Lymantria monacha, assembly GCA_905163515.2. Lineage (NCBI taxonomy): Eukaryota > Metazoa > Arthropoda > Insecta > Lepidoptera > Erebidae > Lymantria > Lymantria monacha. The sequence goes on along the minus strand of LR991107.1, from coordinate 868,375 downwards.
GGCGAAGCTCGTCCAAGGTTGCAATGGGTTTTGAGTAGACTCTGTCCTTTAGACAACCCCAATAGAAAAAATCCAGGGGATTTAGATCGGGTGAACGGGGTGGCCATAAGATAGGACCAAGTCGCCCGATCCAACGCCCTGGGTACTCTTGGTCTAAGTACTCTCGCACAGGGCGGGCATAGTGAGCTGGGCAACCATCGTTTTGAAACCACATGTTTTGCAAATCACTTAAGGGCACGTCTTCTAATAATCCTGGTAACTCATTTTGTAAGAAGTTCAAATAGCTATTGCCATCTATGTTTCCTTGTAACTCAAAGGGCCCTATCACTTTTCCATTTATTATGCCCGTCCATAGGTTAACCTTAAATTGATATTGGGATTTGTCTTCTCTCACCAGGTGCGGATTTTCATTGTTCCAGCTATGAAGATTGTGAAGATTTAAATAGCCATCTTTCTTGCAGGTTGTTTCATCCGACCATAAAACTTTGTCTAAGAATTGGGGCTCTTCCCTGTGTTTTTGCAGCATTACACGGCAAAATGCGACCCGCAGTGGATAGTCCCGCGGTAATAACGCCTGCACGCGCCTGTAATGATATGGATGAAACTGGTGACGTTTTAAAATTCTATGTGCAGTACTTTTTGGAATTCCCGTTGCTACTTGTATGCCACGTACAGAGGTAGTTGTATCGCTTTCTATTTCTTTGAGAACTTCTTCATCGTGTTCCGATCTAGGTCTTCCAGCGTTTCTCCTGTCAGATGGTATACGACCCTCCGAAAATGCTTGATGCACGTTAATAAATACGCGATAATCCGGATACCTTTGAAGAGTAGGGTACCTTGCTCGATATAATCTGCTAGCAGCGTTGGCATTGCATCGGCATTCTCCATAAATTAGGTGCATATTAGCGTATTCTAACGCTGTATATGGTAGCGGCATAATGAATGCTAAACACTTGAAAATAAGGCAAAACTTCTTTAAAAAAACACAAAATCACAGTCTAAAATAATGCCAAGTCAGGTCAATTTCCAGGTCACTTAATTCAATCCAAAGTCGTTAGTATCAGAGCCACTTTAATTAAAACAGAACGGTGTGCAGTAAACAAAGAAGTAGAGCGTACTGACTTGCTGTGCTGCTGAGGACATTAATTACTTCTCTACCTGCATTAATGTTACTAAACAATTAGCATCTATCTATCTCCCTCTAACGTATAATCTCTCTATCTCTGTCTAACTTATGTTATCTTATGGACTACGCACATGTCTCATTCAAATTCTGAGAACTTGCAACAAAAACATTTGGGCTACATAGTAAAAGTGATTACTATCAACACTAACAATTTTCGAAGTATGGTTGTTATTTTGAAATAGTACACCTAAGTATATTTTTGTGGCTAGTTTGCCTAGAATGTTATACCATTTTAGAATTGTAGTTAGTTGCGCCAATTTTTAATACTATTTGCCACAGTAGTGTCCATACTTTTTTTTTTCACTGTGATGAGTGAAAGTGAGCTGAAAGTCAAAATCTTACATAATTTATGAAAAAAACATAGTTTTGGTTGATTTTTGTGTAAAAACTATAGATATTCTGGAATTTTTAATGGTTGTGATCGATAGTAGTGCTACTTACCTTACCAATACAAAAAAAAACACAGAATTACTTGTAAAATTGTAGCAATGGCACTTAATAATATAATAAAAGATGTCGATTTTTAAAGAAATCGGTTTTTTTGTCGTAATGAAAAAAAAAATCAAGGTAGAATTTTTTTCTTTTTTGTTCTCGAGTAGTCATATGTAGGTCCACCTGCTGGTGCCGGCTTATCGTTGAATTTTGGGACACCCTGTATGTTACACGGTCGCATACTCGTATGTAGAGCTAATACAATATGTTTCCACTGTGTTATCGTATTGATACACTTTCTATGTATTGCACTTGTGACGTCACACGCAGCTAACGTAAGGCCGAACCAATTACAAATTACAACTATTAGCGATTACGAAATTATCAATTCACATATTATGTACTGTACTTTGTATCGCAATAGCACGTACCTACATACTGCTAACTACACGTTGCACACTCAATGACGTACCTTTATATTTCCGCTGAACATTTTTTTAGTTCACATTAAACAACATTGCTGAATTAACTATAATTAACAAATTATAAAAAAAATTCTTTCTTATAAAAATCGCCTAAGTGCGAGTTGTACTCGCGCACGAAGGGTTCCGTGAAACTAAAAAAAAAATATGTGATGTAATTAAAAATTTAAGGTTTTCGACATTTTTCCTTTATATGTGCTATAAAACATTGCTTCATGCCAAATTTGAAGATTCTAGGTCGACTGAAAGTACCCTTTAGGTTTTGATTCCCTTTGCGAGTAGTTGCGAGTTTCGAAATACGCGGCTTAAATTACTGTTTCTTTTGATTGCGTTGACATAGAAGTATATCTTGCTCTTGTCCCAACTACTTGGGGTAGACGCAATATGTCCTCTTTTTTTATACAGCCCTATAAGAAAAGAGAAACTCGACTTAAAATTATACTTCAAGCATGCATGCATACTTCATGAGTGTAATGATTAATTTTCCTCATTGTGGGGGAAGCGGACTAATAGTGAAGCATATATGGGTAGAGAAGAAGAGAAAAAGACAGATGTCACTGCCACTTTCCTTTCTTGTGTGATTTTTAAAAATCAGCTAAGATAAACACTAGGGGAATAGTAATAGTCAGCAGTACTCTCCCGATGATTATGTTCCATCGAAGTTTATAGCAACTGAGAGCCCCAACACACGTGGCTGTTATGTATATTATTTATTAAAAATGTACTGTACTAAGGAAATAATCTTTGTATGGTCTTTATAAGTATTTACAAACATTATGCTGTGTGGTAGTGTTCGACCAGGGCCAACTCTATCTGATGCCGTTTGGTCAACAATAACATTCCCTAGAAGGGTTGACGTCTGGCAGGCGGCCGGTCATAAAACTATTGCCAATAACTTTTACAATATGTACTATGAAACAACAGTACATATTGTATCGACACCAAGTAATTGGGATAAGAGTAGGAGAATGATAATGCTGTGTGGTAGTGTTGCTCAAATACAAGACCAAGACTCGCTGTAAGAGTCTCGCAGTGCTCCCTTAGACAGCGTGTTACGATTCCTTTGGCAAAGAAACGATTGTCAACATTTTGTATTCTTAATACCAGTGTTAATACCATGGGGAAATAATTTGATGTTGTTTTAAACAGTCTCATGATAGATAGGTGTGATTAGTTGGGGTGTCGGGGATAGAATGTCAATAGACGATCTCTCCGGCATCCCGTAAAAGCGCGGAACTAGGGACCGCTGTGGTTTTAGTGGGTATTTCGGTCGAACCAGCTGACCGGCGAGTCCCACACACCCCCTCGTCTGTCACCGGCGAGGGCTAGTGCGCAAATGCATTTCCACAGCGTGAACAAAAAAAAAAAAAAAAAAAGATAGGTGTGATTATAGCCCCCGCTACCGTTAAGTGGTATGTATCTAATTATTGATAGTTGTAGGTATAGTTAGTGGCACTAGATGAATGGAATTTCATTAGTTTAGTTGGATTTGTCATTTCTATGTGGATTTTTCATTTTTATGAAAACAAGTGATTCTGTGTTATTTTAATAGTGAGAGTTGCAAGACTTACGAGACTCGCAAGAGTCTTGCATTTGGGTACACTACTGTGTGGTAGCGGCTACGAATACTACCAACTCTTACTTCGCTCATAAGTGTCGTTAAAGAAGACTAAAAGATTCTTATCGACCTGGGCCAACTCCACCTGATACCGTTTGGTCGACAATTACATTCCCAAGTAGTGTTTTGATGTCAAACAGGCGGCCGGTTATAAAACTATTGCCAATAAATATACAGGGTTCCGATTTTATCACTAGAATAAATTAAACTAGGTGTAGGAATGACGTCAAATAAAACATTAAAGTTAGTTGCAGATTCCTAGCTCTGCCTAATCCCAAGATAAAGTGATTTCTTATCAAAACAGTAGGTTTGTCAGCGTACATTGTATATTTTAAACCAGCTGTGCTTCGGTGAGCGCAGCGAGAGTGTGACTTTTTGCCTACTAGTTCAATGTCACACGGATGAGTATATGCCTACATCGAAGTTTTATAGTATAAGTGTATTGACCGCTTATCAGTATGGCAATTTAATCAAAAGTTAGGTACTATTTTTTTTTACTGATTTGGATATCGATCATGGTCTGATACACCCCCTTTAAGGATTCTACTAATTAAATCGGCTACCTATATGTAATGAGAGATAAGAGCTGGATAATGATGGTCTTTAAAAATATTCAATTTAATGGACACAAAAATCATTTGGAGTAATAATTAGTGAATCGAACCACCGATTCTGGTAGAGTTGTTTGGTATCTTAACCACTACGTCAGCTTTGTATTTTTATTATATACTATTAATGTGAATAAACAATTGTCTTACGCGGGTATTGTAGCTACAACACTAGTTACGATGGCGATCTGTGCAGCTGATATGATAAAACTCAGTAAAAGTGAAAACTTGTTAAGTTATTCAGTTAGTTCGCTGCTTTCTTTTAAATGTAGGGTCGTATGTGAAGCGAAAGCTAATAGTAATACAAGTCTTGTATAAAACTAATTTTATATATGTTAATTTTTCATTATCTCAGCTCTTTTATATCCCACTGCTGGGATCGACCCTCCTCCACAATGGACAAATTGATCTACTGTATAAAATCATCATTGTGTAAACATTGTCGGGTAGATAGCACACCGTCACCTTAAGACGTAAATACAATACGAGATGAAAATTTGCATGTCCTACAATTGGTCGCGGTAGTGTAGTGGCAGCACGATTGGGCCGGAATCCCAATAGGCGCGGGTTCGAATCCCGCTTGCGACATCAATTTTTCATTTCGTAATCGGATTTTATAAATTAAGCATATTAAATGCTAAAATTTCAGTAAATTTAAATAACAAGGTTGTGTCATCGTTTGATACAATTCTAACTGTAAAGTTTGAAGTATTAAGCCTATAACATTGTGTAAACATTGTCGGGTAGATAGCACACCGTCACCTTAAGACGTAAATACAATACGAGATGAAAATTTGCATGTCCTACAATTGGTCGCGGTAGTGTAGTGGCAGCACGATTGGGCCGGAATCCCAATAGGCGCGGGTTCGAATCCCGCTTGCGACATCAATTTTTCATTTCGTAATCGGATTTTATAAATTAAGCATATTAAATGCTAAAATTTCAGTAAATTTAAATAACAAGGTTGTGTCATCGTTTGATACAATTCTAACTGTAAAGTTTGAAGTATTAAGCCTATAACATTGTGTAAACATTGTCGGGTAGATAGCACACCGTCACCTTAAGACGTAAATACAATACGAGATGAAAATTTGCATGTCCTACAATTGGTCGCGGTAGTGTAGTGGCAGCACGATTGGGCCGGAATCCCAATAGGCGCGGGTTCGAATCCCGCTTGCGACATCAATTTTTCATTTCGTAATCGGATTTTATAAATTAAGCATATTAAATGCTAAAATTTCAGTAAATTTAAATAACAAGGTTGTGTCATCGTTTGATACAATTCTAACTGTAAAGTTTGAAGTATTAAGCCTATAACATTGTGTAAACATTGTCGGGTAGATAGCACACCGTCACCTTAAGACGTAAATACAATACGAGATGAAAATTTGCATGTCCTACAATTGGTCGCGGTAGTGTAGTGGCAGCACGATTGGGCCGGAATCCCAATAGGCGCGGGTTCGAATCCCGCTTGCGACATCAATTTTTCATTTCGTAATCGGATTTTATAAATTAAGCATATTAAATGCTAAAATTTCAGTAAATTTAAATAACAAGGTTGTGTCATCGTTTGATACAATTCTAACTGTAAAGTTTGAAGTATTAAGCCTATAACATTGTGTAAACATTGTCGGGTAGATAGCACACCGTCACCTTAAGACGTAAATACAATACGAGATGAAAATTTGCATGTCCTACAATTGGTCGCGGTAGTGTAGTGGCAGCACGATTGGGCCGGAATCCCAATAGGCGCGGGTTCGAATCCCGCTTGCGACATCAATTTTTCATTTCGTAATCGGATTTTATAAATTAAGCATATTAAATGCTAAAATTTCAGTAAATTTGATCTACTGTATTACACTAGTCAAACGGTTTTGGCATAGGGTTTTATTTCAAGTTTTCCTTCTCTTGCACAGATGTTATATTCGTATTATAGCCCCCAGAGAAGATAGAGTGATGTGTTACTGCCTTTTAATAATTCTTGTAATGTCACCTTAAAAGCGTTAGGTATATTTAAGGCACATATTTTGCCTGTGTGTTGCTTTTAGGTGTTTATTAAGAAGTGACAAGCCAATATCTCAATGTTTATGGGTATTGTCAATTCCCTTCTGCGAGGCAGTCATCTCGCAGAAGGAGGCGGCGGAACGAGCCCGGGAGGATGCCCTCTATGCGGATTAGGGCCGCCACTGGCGCCTCGGGCGGTGCAGGCGCGAATACCTGCGCTTGATGCCGCCCTAACCGAGACATCGGGTGATCGGACCGGGGAATAGTCCGGTCACCCGACGTGAGACCACCGCGTGAGGACGACGACGGCGAAAGCTGTCGGGGTGACAACTCGAGAGGAACCCGCGAGGGTAAACCGCCGGGCGGGTCATCGAAGACAAAGATCGGGTACCGGTGGACCGCTCGCACGGCGAAGAGAGGAGTTTGCATGGTGGGTCTGTGAGGTCACGCGCCGCCTCTTTCGTTACCCAGGACCGATTTGGGGGCGCGAGACGCATACATAGCCCGCTGCAAAACAAAAAGTGTATTTTCAATTCCATATCAAGTAGCATTTTCTTAACTATACCAACCTGTCTGACTAGCGTGGTAGTACATCATTTATTCTCTTTTGTTCTCCGAAGGTTTGAGTCCAGTGGGACATATATAAGCTTCAGCTTATATATGTCCCGTTAGTTCACTTATGACAATGTACATTTAATTAACAATAATTTTAAGGATTCGAACAAGTATAGAACTATTAATATAATTATATAGTTAGGTATGTCGCTTTACAAATGCGTTTTATAAAATTCTTAATTAACTTCTTCTTCTTCTTCTTATATATTGGAAATCAGCTACTTATACCAGCTATTGGTGCCAGTGTCGAGTTATAAATATCTTCACGTTTTTAGTCTTTCAGGTTAGTCATTGTCTAAGTCAAATTGTCGCCACCAACAGTGCTATGGCCACGCTGTTAATGGTATCTTGTTGGAATTTTGATGGAAAACGAAAACGTTGTAAAGCACTTTTATATAATATTCACTACATCCCAGTAGATCCGCCGCATCACATTGCATAAAATGCCATCAAAATTATCTAATATAACACGTTAAAACACTAAGATATCGAATATAATACAAGAGCACCACGTGACGTTCTCAAATTCTTACTTAATTAACAAAGAGTAATCGAGGATTTCCGTGTGATGACGATGATAGAATAGAGCTCAATCCTCTATCGTGTCCTTGGTTGTCATAAAATACAACTACGGAGTAAATATACAGGGTGTCCCAAAATTCAACGATAAGCTGGCACCAGCAGGTGGACCTACATATGACTACTCGAGAACAGAAAAGAAAAAAATTCTACCTTGATTTTTTTTTTCATTACGACAAAAAAACCAAAATCTTTAAAAATGGACATCCTTTATTATATTATTAAGTGCTATTGCTACAGTTTTACAAGTAATTCTGTGATTTTTTTTGTATTGGCAAGGTAAGTAGCACTACTATCGATCACAGCCATTAAAAATTCCAGAATATCTATAGTTTTTACACAAAAATCAATCAAAACTATGTTTTTTTCATAAATTATGTAAGATTTTGACTTTCAGCTCACTTTCACTCATCATAGTGAAAAAAAAAAGTATGGACACTACTGTGGCAAATAGTATTAAAAATTGGCGCATCTAACTACAATTCTAAAATGGTATAACATTCTAGACAAACTAGCCACAAAAATATACTTAGGTGTACTATTTCAAAATAACAACCATATTTCGAAAATTGTTAGTGTTGATAGTACTCACTTTTACTATGTAGCCAAAATGTTTTTGTAGCAAGTTCTCAGAATTTTAATGAGACATGTGCGTAGTCCATAAGATAAAATAAGTTAGACAGAGATAGAGAGATTATACGTTAGAGGGAGATAGATAGATGCTAATTGTTTAGTAACATTAATGCAGGTGGAGAAGTAATTAATGTCCTCAGCAGCACAGCAAGTCAGTATGCTCTACTTCTTTGTTTACTGCACACCGTTCTGTTTTAATTAAAGTGGCTCTGGTACTGACGACTTTTGGATTGAATTAAGTGACCTGGAAATTGACCTGACTTGGCATTATTTTAGACTGTGATTTTGTGTTTTTTTTTAAAGAAGTTTTGCCTTATTTTCAAGTGTTTAGCATTCATCATGCCGCTACCATACACAGCGTTAGAATACGCTAATATGCACCTAATTTAAGGAGAATGCCGATGCAATGCCAACGCTGCTAGCAGATTATATCGAGCAAGGTACCCTAATCTTCAAAGGTATCCGGATTATCGCGTATTTATTAACGTGTATCAAGCTTTTTCGGAGGATCGTATACCATCTGACAGGCGAAACGCTGGAAAACCTAGATCGGAACACGATGAAGAAGTTCTCACTGAAATAGAAAACGATTCAACTACCTCTGTACGTGCTGTACAAGCAGCAACGGGAATCCCAAAAAGTACTGCACATAGAATTTTAAAACGTCACGTCGTCGTGATGAAACAACCTGCAAGAAAGATGGATATTTAAATCTTCACAATCTTCATAGCTGGAACAATGAAAATCTGCACCTGGTGAGAGAAGACAATCCCAATACCAATTTAAGGTTAACCTATGGACTGGCATAATAAATGGCAAAGTGATAGGGCCCTTTGAGTTACAAGGAAACATAGATGGCAATAGTTATTTAAACTTCTTACAAAATGAGTTGCCAGGATTATTAGAAGATGTGCCCTTAAGTGATTTGCAAACCATGTGGTTTCAAAACGATGGTTGCCCAGCTCACTATGCCCGTCCTGTGCGAGAGTACTTAGACCAAGAGTACCCAGGGCGTTGGATCGGGCGACTTGGTCCTATCTTGTGGCCACCCCGTTCACCCGATCTAAATCCCCTGGACTTTTTCTATTGGGGTTGTCTAAAGGACAGAGTCTACACAAAACCGATTGCAAACTTGGACGAGCTTCGCCATAAAATAATTCAGACTGTGGATCTACGGACTACGCACATGTCTCATTCAAATTCTGGGAACTTGCTACAAAAACATTTTGGCTACTTAGTAAAAGTGATTACTATCAACACTAACAATTTTCGAAATATGGTTGTTATTTTGAAATAGTACACCTAAGTATATTTTTGTAGCTAGTTTGCCTTGAATGTTATACCATTTTAGAATTGTAGTTAGTTGCGCCAATTTTTAATACTATTTGCCACAGTAGTGTCCATACTTTTTTTTTTCACTATGATGAGTGAAAGTGAGCTGAAAGTCAAAATCTTACATAATTTATGAAAAAAACATAGTTTTGATTGATTTTTGTGTAAAAACAATAGATATTCTGGAATTTTTAATGGCTGTGATCGATAGTAGTGCTACTTACCTTGCCAATACAAAAAAAATCACAGAATTACTTGTAAAACTGTAGCAATAGCACTTAATAATATAATAAAGGATGTCCATTTTTAAAGATTTTGGTTTTTTTGTCGTAATGAAAAAAAAAATCAAGGTAGAATTTTTTTCTTTTCTGTTCTCGAGTAGTCATATGTAGGTCCACCTGCTGGTGCCAGCTTATCGTTGAATTTTGGGACACCCTGTATATGTACCATCGATGGCAAGGGAAGTGAAATTGGGTGCCACCGAAGCCGCACGCCGAAGCGAGGAGAGTAGCATGGTGGGTCTATGGGGTCACGCGTCGTCTCTTCTGTTACCCCGGACCGACTTGGAAGGGCGAGACCACGTCCATAGTTCACCGCAACAAATAAAAAAATAATAATAATAAAAAATAAAAAGGGAAGTGAAATTGGGCCACCGACGACAAAGACCACGTTCCGGTGGTCCACACGAACGGCGCGGTGAAGAATTGCGGGGCGGGTTTATCGCACGCCGCTTTATCTCTCGCCCCAGACGGTAGCCAGCCGCAAAAAAAGGGGAAATAAATTTGGAAATCAAACCATAGGGTTGACCACCGCGTATGACCAGCGAGGTATTGTAGGCCAATATCCTTTCAAGTGTTGAGGAGACTTTTGACTTTGTGATATGAAACTGGACAACAAAAAAAAAAATATCTCATTTTTATTTTATCATTAATACAGTGCTTTATATTTATTTATTATTGTGTTATATCGTTATCACTGGTACATAATGTACAATTGACCCTCACTCGGCGCTGATGCTCTCGGTAAACACCGCTGAGGTCGGCACGTGAGCGCGTTACGTTGGCAGCGCTGGAGCGCGACCCACTGACCGATACTCACACAGATCTACCAACAATACGAGGAAACACTATTCACGAAGGCCAACCTGCTCTTTGCATAAATAGCTAATTTATATAAAAAAAATTAAAACCTATCCGGTTACAGTGAATACCTAACGATATTACAGTTTGTATGAGAAGCATTTTTTGTCTTCTTTCCGTGTCGAAATCTTTCCGTGTGGAGTAAGAATACAATTCACCACCCCCTATCTCACCCGTGGGTGATCCTAAGAGACGATTAAGGGATATAAAACGCATATAACATCTATGCAAGAGATGGAAAACTGGAAACAAAACCCTAGACCAACACGTCTGACCAGCGTGGTGTAGTAGGTCGATTACCCTTCCATTATAGAGGAGGCTCGAGCCCAACAGTGGGACATATGTGAGCTGAGATGGTGATGAGAATCATTTCTAGCCTAAAACTGGGAGAATTATTAGCAGTTCTGATACTTATATTAACTCATGTCTCTATACTCAAAGAAGTAGACAGCTAGATATTTAATTTATATTTTTGTATGTTCAATATAAAACAGTATTGACTGACTAGTGGGGACTGCAGTGACAGACATTTTTTTGTAACTAATTATAGTGTGATCACACGCTATTAATTCTCTCTTGCAGAAAGAACGGCGCGCGACTCTATAGCCCCGCCCTACAAGCACCTATTTTACGAACGCGTTACCGGAACCCGGTCTTTGTCTTTGGTGGGCCTCCTGGATGTTCATCTTCACAGATATCCTCTCGGGTCGACGTCCCGACATCTCGACTCAAGTTTTAACTAAAGTCTCAACATCAGGGCGTCGTTCTTACGCGGTAAAGTGACAGAGGTCTGGTATGCAATCCTCGGGGTGCCCTTATAATTTAGCATTATAAAACTGTAGGGAATAAACTGGTCATGCCTTTAGTCTATGAGTAGCAGGTAGTAGGTACTACTTACAATCAGATAGCCGGGGCGTGGCATTAGTCAGCTCTTGCCTCTGACGGCTAACGTCTATAAACTGATGTTTGGATGTCCAGATAGAAAATCAAACTGACGTACGATAGAATCCATAATATTATATTCTCGTAAATGTACTTGCTCCTCACGCACATGCCAATAGCTGAAAATAATTAATAAGTCTATCTTTTATACTAACATTACAAAAGTAAAGTTTGTGTGTTTGTATGTAAGGGGTATCCTCTGAAAGTACTGGTTTGATTTTAAAAAATCTTTTACTGCTAGGAAGCTTTATTATCTCTAATTGTTATAAGCAATACCAATAGTGGTGGGACCACGTTGTTGACAGTTTTCTGTCTACAGCCGCGGACTGGTCCATCCGGGGTAGTACCACACTCTCGCAGGAGATCAGCGTCTGAGTAATGGCAATATTCAATTGCGCTTCGTTCGGTAAGAGAGAGAGAGCCAGAAACCCAACTGGGTGCGTTTGGGGATTTGACTGGTAGGCAGCGGCCTAAGCTATAACCCTTGGTATTGCACAGGTCCATGGGCGGCAGTGACACTTACCATCAGGTGTGCTACTTGCTCGTATGCCACCTTAAGCAATAAAAAATAACAAATTTAGCACTTAACAATCAGAGTATATTTGTAAAATATTTTTTTCGATAGCAAATCATAATAAAAGTAATCTTTAAGATACATCCTGACAAAATGTGTTATCCCTGTAGAGAATATACGCACGCAATAGGTATAGGGACACGTGCTAAAGCGGACACAGTAGGCTTGTGGAAAATAGAAACTTTAGAAAATTTTCTCAAGCGCGTGTGAAATCTGCCGACACTGGGTCAGTGAGTACGTGATCAGCTTACTTATATACTCACGACTCATCCACCAAAGGGACGGGTACAAGTGTGACACACAAACACCTAGATGTTAAGTGTCACTTACATCTACCAACACAACATTATTGTCAATCGTATTATTTAGCTTTCAAATTAAAAAATAAAAATCATCAGACTATTTTTTGACAACTAACATTTCATCTTCGTAACCATTCCGTGTGGTGACGGAGTAAGAATACTATTCACCACCCCATATCTTACCCGTGGGTGATCGTACGAGATAACTAAGGAATATAAAACGTATATAACATCAATGCGAGAGAAGGAAAACTCGAAACAAAACTCTATACCAACACGTCTGACCAGCGCGGTATATAGGTTAATTTCCCTCCCATTACGGAGGAGGCCCGAGCCCAACAGTGGGGCATTTACGGGCTGTGATGATGATGAACCAATTAGATTAGAAGTCTTATCTTGTAAGCAAGGAGCTTCATAGTTAACTGTCAAACTACCAATAAAACTGGTACAATAACTAAATTTATATACTAAGTGAAAAAATCCACAAAATGACGGACAAAGAATACTATATTACCCCTTGTCTTATCCGTGACTGTCGTAAAAAACGACCGAGGATATAATATGCCTATAACTAACAATAGGGCAAGTGTGACTGGAAATAAAACTCTGTAACAGCCGGTCTGACCAGCGTGATGTAAGTGGGTCAATTGACCTTCTAATACGGGTGAGGTTTAAGGCCAGCAGTGGGACATACACGAGCTGAGGTGATGATGTGATTTATCATATTATATTTATATAATATTATTATACCATTTGATAGATTTAAATTTATTTCATATGCCATTAGACAAATTGTTCTGAAGCCAATTATTAGCTGCCACAGTAAGTGGGCAGGTGCTTTTTTTTTTGATAGGCAAAGGTATTAAAACGCATGCCGTCCATTTCTGCGGTGCCTTTTTTTTTGCGGTGGACTATGGATGAGGTCTCGCCCCGTCAAATCGGTCCGGGGTGACGGAAGAGGCAGCGCGCGAGCCCATAAACCCACCATGCAAAACTCCTCTCTTCGCCGTGCAAGTGGGTCACCGGTACCCGATCTTTGTCTTCGGTGGCCTTTCGGCGGCGCCTGGCCCTATAACCCACCGTATTCCCTCCCTATCCTCCTAATCCTTAACGTAGGTGTCAGGCAGTTTCTGGTTACTAACTACACATAAATTTTTATGACAATGAGAACAGAATTAGCGTAGCACGTATGTGTGATGTACAAGATGCCTTTTCGAAGTAAAAACATCCTCATAACCGTTGTGATTTAAAGTTCCATGAAATATTAAACCAGTTTGCGGTTAGCTCTTAACTTGCTACAAGACTATCAAAATCTATTTTATAAGGAAGGTTCATGGTGCTAGTATAATAAACGAATTATTTTATTTGTCTTAGTATTAACGTTTTGCGAACTTTGTAGTTTTTTAAATCTAATACAGCGGGTGTGCTTCTGAATGTGCTATTAACGGATTGTTAGAATTGGTGTAGCGATATTGCTTCATAGCTGATGTGTTATATATATGATCCCAGTTCTTTACCGGATTGAGAGCCCTCAGCGCTCCCCTTTAGTCCGGTTAAGTTGTCAAAGCCATCTCGGCTAACAGCGACTTCGGTGGATGTTTTAGTGGGTATTCTAACCCCGAGGCTAGCGAGTCCCACACTCCCCATTCGGGGGTAGTGCGTAAATGCATTTCGACCACTGCGTTATCAATAAAAAAAAAGATCCCAGTTCTTATATTACCTCTTGGTTTGATAAATTTAAATAAGACAGCCATCATCTCAGCTCATATATGTTCCGCTATTGGGCTCGAGTCTCCTCCAAAATGGGAGGGAAATAGATCTACTATACCACGCTGGTCAGGCGTATTGGTATAGGGTTTTATTTTGAGATTTCCTTCTCTTGTATAGATGTTATTATACGTTTTATATCCCTTAGTCGTCTCTTACGATCACCCACGGGTAAGATAGGGGGTGGTGAATTGTATTCTTACTCCGTCACCACACGGAAAATCATAGTGCCTTATAAATTCCTATATCTTTATACTTAGATGTGGTATTTGCCAGATGAAAATTGATTGATTGGTGACTTAAAATATGTCTTGATGGGAATACGTTTCACGATGTAATCAATTTCTCAAACTTTGGTATTGTAAATATAATCCAGCTAGATCGATATACCGACCTCAAAACTTCCTGTATACTAATTTTATAGAAATCATTGGAACCGTTTATGATATTTTGTATATGTACAAATATACAAAAAAGGGGTCTACATGTACTGAAGGAAGGTGGAGTCAAGAGTCTCCGAAACCGGCGAGCGTGTATGAAGAGAATTATGAATGTTGAGGAAGCGAGTGAAGTATGCAAGGATAGAGTTCTCTGGCACTCTGTTCACTCTGCCTACCCCGCAAGGGATATGGCGTGATGATATGTATGTACAAATATACAAAAATTGTTCGTTTTAAACATATTAGATGTATGTTTAAACATTATAATTGAAACATCAATAATGTTTAAAGATTTTTTTTTTTTAAAGACGTCACCCTGCACTTAGGAAATAATCCTTGTATTACGGGGGACTTTACAAGCATATTATTTACGGACAAAAATTAAACCCAGATTAAGAATAACTATTTGTGAATCGCCCAGTGTTATCCAGGTAGGAATCGAACCTATGACGATGTAACGGTAGATATCTTAACCACTACGCCATCTATGCATTTGCTAACCACGTGATTGTATTTGTGTCAATATTTTTATTGTTAACTTAGCAATGTATGTAACGATAGCTGTAATATAAATAGTACAAGTGTCTCTTTTTTTTTTGTAATGCTATGGTCTGGACCCACGCCGTCTGTTCCGCCCGGGGCGATGGAAGGGCGGCGCGTGATCCCATAACCCTTCGTATACCTCCTCAACGCCATTAGGCCAGGGACTGGTAGGTAACGAATTCTTGACGTCCGGGGCCAGCCCGTACAGGTAGGTATATCTCTTACGTTACATTCGCTTTACAAGTATAAATGACATATAATTATATTAAATATTGCATATAACTATAAATATACAATACAATCGCTGATATTATATTCACAAATTTAAAATGACTGTGACTTTTTTAATATTTCAATAATTAAAATAATTTATATTAATTTTGGGTAATATTTACTTTAAATTATATATAGGTGTATACACAGTTAAAATTTTAAAATATATTTTATTTATAATAAAATCAAACAATAACACACACTCGAGTTAGCGATACATTCGCTAAACAATTATTAATTATATCGTTAAAAATCAATTTAATAAGATATAATAAAATAAATTACAATGTATTACGAACTATGTACTACGTGTATCGTATAGTGGGGCCACTGTACGTCACTGTACGTCACCGCACGTCACTGTACGACACCGCACGTCACTGTACGACACCGCACGTCACTGTACGACACCGCACGTCACTGTACGACACCGCACGTCACTGTACGACACCGCACGTCACTGTACGACACCGTACGTCACCTACGCTAACCTATATACAACAATATTATATTCAATTCAATGGCAATTTGAACAATATAAATTATATTTTATAATTTATATGGTAAACAGACTTTATAACAAACGAGTACGAGCCGCGGCCGGTGCCGGGCGGGCGCGGGGCGGCGCCACCGCCGCGCTCGCAGCACACGTACACACACACACATCACAGTTTCTTCACGATGTCAAACTTGGACTTGAGGTCCATGGGCACTTTCTTAGGGTCAAACTTTTTCTTGGCGGCGAGGTGAGCGCGCATCTCCGCAGCGGTCATCTGTAGATTGAGCCGCGGCGGCTCCGCGGGCGGCGGACTGTCGCGCGCCGCGTCGTCGCCGCCACCGGCCGCCGCGCGCTCCGGCGCCGGCGCATCCAGGTCCGGCATCGGCTCGCCCGGAGCCGGTGCCACTACCAATAACTCCGCGTCATCCGGTCGCTCCTTGATGCGACCTACCACCTGTTTGTGACCCTCGCCCGCGATGCTGTGCCCGTTTACTTCTAAGATGCGATCTCCTCGCTTCAGGCCCGCGGTCTCCGCCGGCGATCCTTCGTCCACTTTGCCGATGTATTGTCCGGGTTTGCCCTTCTCGGCGTGTAGGTTGAAGCCGTAGCCGTCAAAGTCGGGCGTCTTCCGCACGTGGCAGAGCCGCGGCTCGATGGCCGCCGACCCGTTCGCGGACATGTTTAGTAGCTCGTGTGACGCGCACTCCGCGTCGCGTGCAGCCGGGGACTGGCGCGCTGCCCCTGCGCCTGCCCCGCGCCGGCGAAGCCTTCCGTCCGCGCCCTCCCCGCGCACCCTCCCCGCACACCTCACACCTGTGAAGGCTCGCCTCAGGTGCGTCGGCGCGCGAGGTGAGGGGCGGGGGGTGTCGTACCGCCGAGCGCGCCGGCTCGACCTCCAGTGTACGCCGGGACGCCGCTGTGGCGCGAAGTATTGTCGCGAGTGTCACGCACGAGCACACGTATCAAGCGGACAGATATTCCCGAGGTGCGGCGGCTACGGTGAGTACGGGCGGTGGTGGTGTACGGAACAGCCCCGAGTGTGACGGGTGACGTCGGCGCCCGCGCACGTCGGGATCGAGGCCGCGCAGCTTTCCCGCAAAGTCGACGTGCGGCTCAGCCCGCTACTCGCACACACCGGCTGCTGTGCGCGAGCCTTCGCTTGTAGCATTCCAAACGTTAGCTCGACACTTTCCGTTATGAGAACAGTGAATGACATACCGATAGGAATATAAAAACGATTATTCGGTAGCTTAACACGCGATTCTGATGTGAAATTTCGTTCGTATACTAATAAGTATGTCAAGATACTATAAGAAGGACTCGACGGAGGGACAAGAAGAACGTATAGTGCTAAAGAAATAGCGAGAGCGTTTATTGATAGCGGTCGCGTGTAGTGTTACGATAGATGGCGTTGGCCGGCGGGTCGTTGCTCCGCCGCGTGCACACACGACCTCACCAACAACAACACAGACCGCACAGAAGAGGAGGAAGTACGAGGGCATACATGGTGAGGCAACGGTTACACTATTATGGAGTTCCTGTGCGCGTGCGCAGCGACACTGATGAGTGATGACACTCGGTGCTAACGCAACAACCATCCGCCAACAAATCCTTTTACTCGATGACTCATCCTTTCGCCACATATGTATAACAAACATCCAAAGAGAATTGTAATTGCCGTTAGAAATAATTACGACATTTACACATGTCTAGTGAGTAATATTTGTGAATTACAACATTCAACAAGAACAAACGTTAGAAACTGTATTAAATAGGTAAAGCCACGAAAAATTTGCATAAAATAAAGAAATTTAAACCATATTATTTAATATGAAATGAAAAAGTTCTAAATGATTGCGATATACAAAGACATATGATAATAAAACAAATAGAAAACATTTGTAAACAATATGAGGTTGAGATAACGCCCATCTGGTAAACAAACATTTCATTGATCAATAAACGATATAGAATTTTTTCTAATAAGATGATATATTGACCAATAGGAAGACAAATGAGTTAGTATTATAATTAATTATTCCTATCTTTAAAGAAAGTATCATTAGGCACAACTGAAAGATGTAGTTTGTATATGACATCACTGAAAGTAAAAAAGCTGAATACATAACCAAAATACCAATCTATCTAGATCAATGTGGTAGCTTAGGATAAGTTAATTTTCCTCTAATTATAATGTCTTAAAGAAGTTAAAGATAAAGATAAACTTTGAGCAATTATATTACTTGAAAGAATTTAACGACGAAATTTGTACGAAATTACTTGAATGAACTAAATACTTGATGAATAATATACTGATGATAAAGGTAGGTACTATACACGATATTGAAAATATTAAAGTAAAAATAAGCTCCCATTAAATAATTTAAAGAACTTTAATACAGTATTGCTGATATTATGAAACAAATAAATAAAAAAAAAAAATAAATAAAAACTAAAATAAAAAAACTATAAATAAATAAAAAACAAAATAAATAAATAAAATAAAAAGTTTAACTTCTATATAAACTCATAATAAAGAAAACATGCCAATTTAATGTTATTAGAATACCTAAATTCTTAAATAATCTGTGGAACTAATTACAAAACACGTCTGCATCATATCTGTGAGAAGTGAATGCGAGGAAGCCGATTAGTGTTAATTAGACAAAACATTCTCTGGATAGGAACTAAATGTTGGTAGAACATCGACAAATATTGTAGCTTTAATGAATATAACTTAAAAAAAAAAACAAGTTTCCACTCAATATGAATAGATGTGCAATATTTGGTTATAGTTCATTTAGTAGAAAAAATATATAAGGGAAACTATAGATACATTACAGTATTGAAAAGGTAAAGAAGAAGTGAGAAGCAAAACAAAAGCGTACGAGATGAAATTTGAAGAAATATGCCATAAGAATATAAATCTATCTAACACTAGTGAGATTATAGGTCAACAACCTTTTAAAAATGTATGAAAAATGTATGTATTAGAAGGGAGTTCTTACTTAATTATCATCTATATAGGTTAACATGACGATAACGCATATAACGGCTGTACAAACTTAGTTGAACATACGAAGTGCCTTGTACACACAACTATTACATTTCACAGGCAAGTTTCGTTAGTTAACGAACATTTGTGGAGAGAAAACGATTTTCTAACTTGACCAATAAATGATTACACTTTCTGCTGTTAACTCAAATATTTAGATTATGCAATGAAACTCATTTCTCGAATACTTTCGAGTTAAATCATAATTATTATAAGATTTGTAGATTTGACAGCAGCATTCATAATGTGCTGTGTGGTAGCGGCTAATACTACCAACCATTACTTTACTCGTGGATATCGTAAAAGACGACTAAGAGCCTTATAATGACATAGGTCAACTCCATCTGATACCATTTCGTCAACAATTACATTCCCAAGGAGGGTTGAAGTCTGGCAGGCGGCAGGTTATAAAACTATTGCCAATAACTTCCACAATATGTATTATGAAAGAAGAGTACATATTGCATCGACCCCAATTAATAGGGATAAGAGTAGGAGAATGACAATGCTGGCATCATTCATAACATTAGGGCAATTAGATTGATTACAACGCTTGCAAATTCATTATTTCCACAAGTACCTATATTTCAGTATTAAGCTTTTAGTCTTGGCTACGTGGTTAATGTTTTGGTTCGTGATGTTCCTCTGTTGTTATATACTTACTCGTATACGATGTATTTACGTCATTTATTGTCTCGTACGACACTTGTATAAGCTGGTTGTCTGTCCATTACATGGATATAATTGCTCTATCAATAAATACCTTAATTACTAAATCAATTGTCGTGCTATCATTAGAGATATTAAATATAAATTTGTTATGTGTTTCATATATTAATCAATGATTATTATCGTCTGTAAGAATGTTAATATTGAAACCTAATAAAATATTTAAATGATTATTATTGATTCCATTAATAAAGTTTAATACAAACTGCCTGTAAGTGATAATTACTTCATCAATCGAGGCTGTAGTAAAACAAATGAATATGTTAATATTCACTTTAGAATCTATATGAATTCCACTTCTATTTGTACCTGATACTAACAACCTGGCTGTTCTGTCTATGGTTTGAACGATCAGGCAACGTCAATATTTGTTAATTCTGATTTCAAAATGTTAAATATAAATTTCTTTATTAGTTTCAGTCCTGCTAAAGTCAACACAACCACAAAGTAATAGTGATCTAATAAGCAAAATATAATGATTTCTGATATTGACTTTTAATGTAAATATGTAAATACTCGCAGTATTACGTATTTGAAATAATCGGTTAAGGTAACCATCTTGAAGTGAATATCTCATCATCATTCTCCTCTTATCCCAATTACTTGAGGTCGATACAATATGTACTCCTCTTTCACAGTACATATTGTAAAAGTTATTGGCAATAGTTTTATGACCGGCCGCCTGCCAGATGTCAACCCTCCTTGGGAATGTAATTGTTGACCAAACGGCATCAGGTGGAGTTGGCCCAGGTCGTTATAGGCTCTTAGTCGTCTTTTACGTTAGTATTCGTAGCCGCCACTCGGCTTATAGAAGTGAATAACTATTAACGTTAAAAAGTGTTGGCAACGTTGGGAAATTAAAAATCAAACACAAACGCAATAAAATATATAAAATTATTTCAGTCTCCGTCTCTATAGTCATTTAAATATTTTTGTGAATACGCTTAACTATTTGAAATATGTTTAGATTTTGAGAGCGAACTCTTGGAATCTGTCTTTCTGGAGTAATGTAAAAAAAAACATAGCATTATTACGAGAAATTTTAAATTTGTATCAACAGTTACAGAGTTTGTTTCCACATCTAAACTTATATTATTTAGGTTAATAAATGATTTACATGTTGTCATATACGAGTACGTACATAAGTTAGAACGCAATCCGTCGAGTCCATGAAGTGTTGATGAGCATCATTATGCCGCAATATTGTAACTACAAACGAATATTTACGCGGGTATTACACGTATAAAATGAAAGTTATTTTGTGGATATTACTAAGTTTAATACGAGTAGTAACACAACAACATTTTCTTATTCATATATAATAGTAAAATAAGATTAAAGAATGCAGGCAAATGATGTCACTGAAACAGAAAAAAAATAAAGATAAAACACTATATCAAACAATATGATTGGAATGATATAGGAGGTCAGAGGTCACATTCGGTTATAATGGCACGAGCTCAGAAGTGGGATGTATATAAGCTAAAATAATGATGATAATGATGAATGAAGTATTATTATTTTATACGAAACTGCTATTAGGCTTGTATTAAACTCATATAAATATACATGTCTTATTCTAGATCACTGATCTCTCCCAGGTCAGGAGTATTTACGCTACTACAACAAACTGACTAGACTGGTAGGGGTTACAGTTTTCTTTCTTTTATGTTATTCATTAGTAAAAGACTGCGATGCAGCGCTGTGATAATATATGTAGTGATAAGTCACTACATATATTATCACAACGCTACATCGCACTCTTTTGCTAATGAATAACATAAAAGAAAGAAAACTGTAAGCCACGTCCTGTCTTCTCAGTTCTATGTACGATAAAAAAAATATTGCTTTAATTCTGTGTAATTCTTGTCCGCTAATTGTATGCTTGTAAAGTCCACTGTGCTTATTTTACGTTTATTTTTTTTTCGACCACAGGATTTTTTTTGTACGATCACAGGCACATTTGTTTACGTTCACAGGCATTTATTTTTTTTACATTTACAGTATTTACTCCTTAGGGTCTAATATAAAAATAGCCATCGAAGACAAAGATCGGGTACCGGTGGTCCGCTCACTTTGCGAAGAGAGGCGCATTGCGGGGCGGGTCTATGGAGTCGAGCTGCCTCTTCTGTCACCCCGGACGGATCTGACGGAGTGTGACCAGACCATAGACCGCTGCAAAAAAAGGGTCTAATATAAAAAATTTTGACAATTTCATAAAAAAAACATAAAGTAACTTTTTTTTTATATTGCTTATGGTGGCAAACGAGCAAGCGGCACAACTGATGGTAAGTGTCACTGCTGCCCATGGACCATTGCTATACCAAGGGTATAGCTGCCTACCATTACAATCCCCAAACCCACATAGATAGGCTGCTGGCACTCTCGCTCACCGAACAAAGCGCAACAGCACATTGCCATTCCTCAGACGTCGATCTTCTGCTCAGTGTGGTACTACCTCGGACGGACCAGCCCACGGCTGTAGACAGGGAACTGTCACCAGCATGGTACTACCACTAGTACTCTTTTGTAAAGTAAATATTTTGTTACACATTGGTAGTGCAATTGTATTACTAACAGATACCAGTACCGCATTAGATGAACAAAACTTGTTAATTTACTTAAACATTCTATTATTTTTTTCGTTTAAAATGAATAAATTTTGCAAAAATGTTCTTATCGTAATATCAATTTATAATATAATCAACAGTATGTATGTTATCAGCAAGGCGTTTAGATAACGGCTATTAGAAATATATTGCGTTGATAACATATAAGTAATCGTTTACGATAATAATATCCTGATAGAAATGATAACTTTCTGTGCAATGCGAAATTATCAAAGCTAGACCTATTTTTTTTTGACTGTGAACTATGGATGGCCCTCGCCCCACCAAATCGGTCCGGGATGACGGAAGAGGCGGCGCGTGACCCCATAGACCCACCGTGCATCACCTATCTTCGCCGTGCGAGCGGGCCACCGGTATCCCGTCACCGGATCTTTGCCTTCAGTGGCCATCAAAGCTAGACCTTGATATTACTTTTCTTGTTTCTTTATAGGCATATGTATGGTATTATTAAGCAATAGCTTGCTTGATGGCTTATACCTTCTTTGATCTTTCATTCATTCATTTATCGTTCTATTAATGTCATTGGGGAACCGTTTGACTGGTGGGATGTTGATGTTTTCATTATAAGTTTCTCAATAGAGTATTTTGACGGAGTGAATATACAATTAATCACCACATATCATTCCCGTGGTTGTAGTAGAATATCATCATTCTCCTACTCCTATCTCAATTACTTGGGGTCGATACAATATGTATTCTTCTTTCATAGTACGTATTGTAAAAGTTATTGGCAATAGTTTTATGACCGGCCGCCTGCCAGACGTCAACCTTTCTAGGGGATGTAATTGTTGACCAAACGGTATCAGATGGAGTTGACCTAAGTCTATATAAAGCTCATTAGTCGCCATTTACGACAGCCACGAGTTAAGTAAGGTTGGTAGTATTCGAAGCCGCTACCACACAGCTAGGTTGTAGTAGAATATGATATACAGATAAAATCTATGCATGAAAAGGAAAACTCGAAATCAAATCTTATATCACCCCGTCTCACAAGCGTATAGTAGGTCAATTTTCCTATCGCTTGATCCAAGTAGTGGAACGCATTTGAGATATGTTTATAATAATGAATAAAGCGCTACAAATCATTATGTTGGTGATCATTTAGCCAGGTTATATAACTCAAACAGGAATATAAGGGGCAATGGGAAATTACTAAACTGACTAAACTGATACGGTTCCATAGTCTTAAAACTAAGTTATTATACTTGAAGTTTAGGGGCAAGTTCTAATGATATTGATTAGTGTTGCCCAAATGCAAGACTCTTGCGAGTCTCGCAAGTCTCGCTGTTAGTAACACAGAGTCACTTGTTTTGATAGAAATGAAAAATCCACATATAAATGAAAAATACAACTAAATTAATGAAATTCCATTAAAACTACTACTACTAAATAGTGTCACTAACTGTACAACTATCAATAATTAGGTACATACCACTTAACGGAAGTAGGGTTATAATCACACCTATCTATCATGAGACTATTTAAAATAGCATCAAATTATTTCGTCGTGTAGTGGTATTAATAATACAAAATGTTGACGATCCTTTCTTTGCCAAAGGAATTATAAAATGCTGTCTAAGGGAGCACTGCGAGACTCTTGGTCTTGCACTTGGGCAACACTAGTACTAATGTTGTCATCATAAAACTTTCAATATCAGCAACAAAGCTGATTTAAATCTAAAGCCGTGATAGATAATATGGAAATGCATGCAAACAAACCAATTTTTTTATTTTATTTCTAGTGGCGCAAAATATAAGATCTATTTTTATGGAATTGAATCTACGCGAGAATAATTAATATGGATGTTGATATATTGATTGGACGTGACACATTACTCCCCCCGTGACTATGAATGCTACAAACATTCAAAACTTTGGTAGAATTGTAGAAAATAAAATTGTTTTATATGAACATATAGTGTATTACATACATATACTTACTCGTGGGTGATCGTAAGAGAGGTCTAAGGGATATTTTACGCAACATACATGCAAGAGAAGAACATAACTCTATACCAACATGTCTTACCAGCGTGATACAGTAGGTCAATTTCCCTCCCATTATGGAGAAGGCTCTAGCCCAACAGTGGGATATATATGAGCTGAAATGATGAATAACCCATTTATCAATTTATGATTTGTACAGTTGATTAGTCAGAGTATATTCATCTTTGCCTTGAAGACACCTACGTTGCATTCGAACAATGATATTGAATCATTATTTGATTGCGATATATAATCCGTATGGCTGTAAGAATACAGTCTATCACCCCTCTCTTGACTGTGGGCGTTGTGTAAGATGAGTAAGGGATATAATATGCATATAATACGGAATTGAAAGAAAGAAAAATCTAAATAAAACTCAATATCAAAATATCTAACTAGCGTGGTATGATAGGTCGATTTCTCTCTTAAAGTGGTGAATTCTCGAGCACAATATCAGAACTGTGCGTTTTTCTATATGGATTAAGATGAATAAATAAAATTTCCTAATGAATAAGAATTAACTATTAACAATATTATGCCGAGCAGCGTCCTTGTCCTCTTTTGTGGATTTGGGCACTGCACTTATTTATAACTTATTTGTGTATTTGTTTTTTCTTTAGTATTTTATTTTATTTGAATACAGTTATAAATGTCCTTATATTTGTGTAAGTATTTAAGCTCATTGTAATGTGTCCTTTCCATGAGTGGTGAAATAAAGTACTTTTCTTTTCTTTCTTTTTTTTTTAGAAAAAAATATTTGGAAAATATCTTATTCTGACACATTTTTTAGACCAAAATATAATAATAATATTATTAGAATGATTTCTAATATTTACACGAGTGTTACACATTTAAAATAAAACTACTTTTACGGATTCTATCGCGCGTTCGAAAACTTTACAGACATCAGTCCTTCCGTGACCATGATCACTGTAAAGTGTTCGAAACGTCATGAAATTAAAAATCAAATACAAACGCGATAGAATTCGTAAAAGTAGTTTTATTTCAAATAATATTACTATTTTAGTTTTACGTTTTTATTTTAAAAAAGATAAGCATAGTTTTCTTTTTCTGATATTTTTGAAGACTCTCTCTCCCAGTTGAATAGTTCACGTAGTCTCGGCACAGTTCAATCTTTAATACCCTCGCCCGTATGTTTGTAGCTACTTCTACGTAGGCATTATAATGTCGGTCACTGAGGACAAAGACCGGGTTCCGGTGGTCTACTCGCACATTGCGAGGAGGGTCTATGCCGTCAGTTCATCTGTCACCTTGGACGGATTTAGCGAGAAGTGACCACACCATAGCCCGTCGCCAAAAAGACAATGTTACCATATCTTTTTTTTTCTTTTTTTTTTCTCCGCAAGGTGGACCATGGATGTGGTCGCGCCTCGAGAAATCGGTCTGGGGCGACAGAAGAGGCGGCACGCAACCCCATAGACCCACCTTGCAAACACCTCTCTTCGCTGTGCGAGCGGGCCACCGGTACCCGATCATTGTCTTCGGTGGAATGTTACCATGCCTACATATTTTGATATCGTTGATAAGTAAACAAGTAATAAATGCAACTTGATATAAATATTACTGCGTGTGTGCGTGTCAAGTTTTGCGTCAAACATACCACGATACGTGATTCATAAACACGCTGTGTGCGTGTTTATGAATCACGTATCGTGGTATGTCTTCACGCATACATTTTTACGTCATTGACAACCATATCATATAATTATTGTGAATGTCTTATCATGTAATGAGTTGTAACATTGCCCACATATCAAATACAAGGTATCAAGTTTACATTACGAAGTTGGTTTATTTTTAAAAGATTAAAAAAAAAAAGAAGTTTTTGTTTTCATGTGTGTTAACCTCAGAATTTTGAAGTAAACATTTTGATGATGATTTTTTTTTATATGAAAATTGGTTCTTCTCATATAGTCCCATTTAAATTTGTTTCAAGATCTTAGTAGTAATTTTTTAACTACCCTTAATAATGCATATTACGTTGTATAAACGTTCATGCATTTTAAGAATTTGACGTATAGACGTATTTAACTTTTTATAAAATGAAATGAAAAGTTAATGTGGTTTCCATTGTTTATGTTTTTTCAATTCATAAAAGTATGCAATTTTTAATCAATGATTTCTTATGACATCATCACGTAAAATTTCCGTCCGTAATCCAACTTTATAGAGAACCATTTGTTTTAGTTGTTGTTCCTAGAGATCTTGCTCTCCAAAGCATGACAATTTTTATTCCAAAGATTCTTCTGTAAAACAGACTTAAGAATGTAATGTATTATTTATCTGTCCTATATAGCTCTTAACTTATCTACAATTTGTATTTTTTTTTTAAATTTATTATATGGACTCAGGCTAAAAATATATTGTGATAACTGCCATTAATAATAATTCAATTTTATTATTCTTGAATTTCCGTATGTTAAAGGAGTAAGAATACAATTCACCATCCCTTATCTTGTCCGTAGAAGTTATAAAGTAAGACTAAGGGATATAATATGCTATCAAAAAATATGCAAACAAAATCTATGCAAGAGAAGAGAAATTCGAAATAAAATCCTATACCAACCGATCTGACTAGCGTAGTATAAACTGTATTTGATCTATTTCTCTCCTATTGTGGAGAAGGCTGAATCCAACAGTAGAAGGTATATGTGCCGAGACGATTCTTGGATGCAGGTTTGAAATGGTAGTATTTCTGAATAGCATTAAAAAGTAGTCTTTTAAAGAATTTTAGAATATATATGATAATTTATTATAGATATATTTTGCTCTTGAGGCAGGTTTACAAATTATTTTTGATACCGTTTAAAAACCAATAATGAAACAAGTTTTAATCCAAAGCCGGTTTCTAAAAAGGCTAAAATATCATATATCACACATTCACGCTGCGTTAGTAACAATATCCAAAAATGTTACGTCTTCTATATTTCTTTTTACTTATTTTACCATCATATCATCTGTTGAATCATTTCTAATTTACCATTCTCCAGCTATTATACCAATTACTTGGGGTCAACGCTATATGCCCTCATATTCCGGCTCAAAAATTGCAAATATTATAGTTTTATGACTGGCTAGCCTGATGTCAATATTCCTTGGGAATGTAAATGTTGACTAGATAGCATCAGATGTAGTGGGCCCAGGTCGATAGAAAGCTCTTAGTCGTATTTAACGACATCCACGAGCGAAGTAAGGATTGGTAGTATTCGTAGACGCTACCACATAGTAACATCATTCATTTCTAACTATAAAGATCAAAATGTTTTCGCTTAGCCCAAGAATATAGTGCCAGAATGACTATTGAAGAATCAAAATACTGAAAAGAAGTCCTTCAAGTCTTTGCTTAGGGCGGCTTTCCTCCTGAAATTAGGATAATCTGTTATACGTATGATGGCCTTATCACGTCAAGAAAGCGGATTTTTGTGAAGCTGCGTTCGTTTTAGGCCGGATCGGCATGTGAGCCTGAGTGTCTCTGCATACGAAGGATTATGGCTATTCCATCCCATGATCTTTGCTGAGGTCCTTCCTCGGGAGCACTTATCAGTGTTGAACTGTATAAAATACCTGGGTTTACATCTTGATGGAAGGTGGAGTTTCGAGCCAGCTCAGCTCACTCCAAAGTTTATTAAGACTGTCATAGCCTCAGGTATGGTTTTGCTCAATATGGGGCGGTCCGGATCATTTCTCCAGCAGTTATATATGGATATAGTGCAATCTATGGAACTATATGCCCCATATGGTCGGAATCTCTCGCTGCTCGAAGCAAAGCGCGTTTGGAGAGTGGAGCCACAGAAGGCTATAAGTGTTATGGGCTATAAGGTGTTGCTGTGCAGTGTATGCTTGCAGGTGACCTGCCCTGGGAGCTTCAAACGAGAGAACCTTGAGTAATGACAATGAAAGTTGAATGTAATAATATTATTCTAATTATTTCCGACCTGATTTTTATTTTGCCATTTGGCAATTAAATTAAAAATAAAACATTTACTTTTGATATATTTGATTTTGTTGTTAATTGGCACAGTTTGAGTATTCTCGTACATAGTCGGGCGCTGCGCACGCGCCGTGACTGCGGCCCGCAACACCGTCTATGTTCATTACTTTCACTTTATAATTCGTGGCGAGAGTTAAACGCCTATTTATGCCATATAATTATACATCACCTCGATATGTAGCTACTTGAGAGATAGGTGATGGAGCTGATGATTGACTACTAACAATATAATCTACATAAGACTCTCAGTAATCCATTGTAAAAGTTTATGTAATAAAACCATACTTAGTTTATTTGGAGTGATAAGTAATCCACCTTACGCGCATCGTGTTTTCTCAAGGTCTATACAAAAATACACTACAAGGGTCTAAATTTTTCGACGACTTAACTGCCTCACATCAAAATAAATTAGAAACGTTATTTTTAATGAGAAACTTTAATTAATTTAAAAACGTTATTGTTATTGAAAATAATATCCGTGTGCTGACGGAGTAAGAATACAATTCACCACTCCCTATCTTGCCCGTGGGTGATCGTAAGAGACGACTAAGAGATATAAAATGCATATAACATCTATGCAAGAGAAGGAAAACTCGAAACAAAACCCTATACCAACACATCTGATTAGCGTGGTATAGTAGGTTAACTTCCCTCCTACTACGGAGGAGGCCCGAGCTCAACAGTGGGACATATATGGGCTGTGATGATGATGATGATTTTTAATGAGAGCCATTACATTATAGTTTCGCTGATACATTTAAGTATATCATTTGAGAGTAAAATCATCTATCCATCCAGTTCACTGACATCTTCAGCTGGTGGTAGGTATGTCCAATATGGTATAACTATATACATACATATCAATAAAAAACTATTATTATTATTATTATATCATCACGTCATATCCCTTGCAGGGTAGGCAGAGAGAACAGAGTGCCAGAGAACTCTATCCTTGCATACTTCACTCGCTTCCTCAACATTCATAATTCTCTGCATACACGTTCGCCGGTTTCGGAGACTCTTGGCTCCACCTTTCTTCACTACGTGACCAATCTGGTCTAGGTAGGTGAGTCTCGGTCTCCCCCGGTACCTACATCCTTCCACTTTCGCATTGTATATCTTCTTAACCAGACGTTCGTTTGGCATTCTTTCCACATGTCCAAACCATCGGAGAAGCATATACACCACGCTTAATAGGTGGATTGGCGATTGTAGATTTTCTCAGAAGACTGTTGTAATCCATTCTCTTGGTAGTTCGTTAGCGATTTTTTAAAACTCCAACAGAATTGTTTGAGATGATAACATATTGTTTTCTGAAGACTGCGAGTTAACATATTATTTATTTTATCATCTTCTCGGCTCATATATGTCCCACTAGGAGTGGGGCATATATGCTCTAGCCTCCTCTACACTAGGAGGCAAATTGAACTGCTACACCACGCTTTAGGTACAGTCGTTTTTTGTCCCTTAATCGTCTAAGATAGCCATGGGTGAATTGTATTCTTACTCTATCACCTCACATATTATTTATTTAGTATAATTAGTTGGTTAGTGTGCAAATATGTTAGACATTCTGTATGACGCGTTCCACTGCTTCAATGCGGGCGAGCCTTGAGCATTAGGCATATAACTTATTATTCACACTCAAGGTGAATCAGTTGTGTACCTCGAGGCTGGCGGCGGAGCTGTCGCCACCATTTGGTACCACATTCTTTTTTAATTAACTAGTTTACTTGTCATGATTACGTACAGAGGCCATCATCGTTCAAAACATTAAGGACCACGGTTGCGCATCATAATATCGTGACTGCGACAATCTAATGATATCACATAACATTACTTACTATACATAATAATATAATAGCATTGAATAAGGTAATAATAAAAATTTTGCAGGGATTTTTAGGTAAAAATCCCTGTAAAATAATATATACTACATAATAATACAAATACATATATATATATATATATATATATATATATATATATATATATATATATGTGTAACCTTTGCTTTAGAGAATAATACAATTAATGATTAAAACGATATTGTCCGGTATATGACACACATCCACGTAGACCACAAAATAATACGAGGCACAATTTGATTGTCATATAACAGCTAACACTAGTATAGGTGATAGGATGATTGGAACGGATTTAGATTTAGGATCCAATAGGTTTGGGTGTGAATCATTTTATAAATAAACTTTTTTTTTCTCTGCAAGGTGGTTCATGGATGTGGTCGCGCCCCGACAAATCGGTCCGGGGCGACAGAAGAGGCGGCACGCAACCCCATGGACCCACTCTGCAAACACCTCTCTTCGCCGTGCGAGCGGGCCACCGGATCCCACCCGATCTTTGTCTTCGGTGGCCAGCCCGGCTGATTTTTTTATAAATACACTAGGAATGCTAAATGTTTAATCTCAGTAATGTAGACAACTAAATATTATTAAACATTGTAAAATTCGTGTTGTTTTAAAGTTTCGTACATACTTTAAACTAACAGAAACGCTAATATTGAATTCCTTTGCTGTGACTAATATATGAAGGATGATGAATACTGATTCATTTTTATATGTTTTTGGGAGGACCTTGCTTTAATCAACTGCTTTTAGCACATGAAAAAAACAGAATGGCTTATAAAACATTATTTTCTTAATTTTTCATCTACATAGATGGCTTATTGTTTTATATTATGCCGTACTAGCAATGTGGGCTCGATATCCATACACCATAATTCATCGTACGATTTAAAAAAATATTATTCTCAATCTCTTTTTTCCGTTCTGTGCGAGGAGACGAAAGGGGAGGCCTCATAACCCGCCGTAATCTCTCCCTAATGTCATTGGGCCGGCCACTGATACTGAATCCTTGATATCCGTGGCTAGCCTAAAGAGCCTAAAGAGCCTAGAATAAAGAGATAATGGAATTTTATAGACCAATCTCATTTATTCCTGTTATATCTAAAGTATTTGAAAAGTTCATACAACATCAATTAAATAATTACATTAAAAAAAATAATTTATTATGTCACGAACAAAAAGGATTTCGTGAAAATAGAACCATAAACATGGCTATTTATGATTTTCTGCATACAGTGTTAATAAAAATGGACAGAAGAACGCCTGTTTGTGTCATATTTTGTGACATGACGCAAGCATTTGATTACGTAAAACATGACATTTTAACTAATAAACTTGACGCATATGGTATAAGAGGTAATGTACTGAATCTAATGAAATCATATCTAGCCAATAGAGTACAAATGACATCAATTACTAGGATTAATACAGCTACAAAAAAAGAAGAGATATATTTATCGAACGAATGTCCTGTACTATTTGACGTACCTCAAGGTAGTGTGCTGGGCCCTCTTCTATTTAATCTATATATTAATGATCTACCAAAATCAACTAAATATCCTATGACGCTATTCGCAGACGATAGTACTGTAACTATTTCAAATGACGATAATAATATAATCCAATATAAAGCTGACATTCACAATTGCATAAAAACGATAATACTATGGCTGGATAATAATAATTTAAAAATTAATTTGAATAAAACTAGAATAATGCACTTTAACCAACGTTCAATGACAAATAATATAGATATTAATATAAATAACAAAAGTATTGAAAATGTGGATAACAATAAATTCCTTGGCCTAATAATTGACAAGAAACTCAACTGGAAATCACATATAGAGACCCCTAGTAAAAAAGTTAGTAAGTCAGCTTTTGCGTTGCACTCCCTCAGTGCAACTGTCAACATGGATAGCTTAATCATGGCGTATCACGGACTAGCAGTGACACACTTAAGGTACGGAATCGTGTTTTGGGGTAATTCAACAGATTTTAACATCGCATTTAAATCTCAAAAAAGGTGCATTAGATCTATGTTCGGGTTGAAAACAATAGACAAGTGTAAACCATATTTTAAAAAATTCAAATGATTGACTTTGCCCTGTATATATATCTTGGAAACAGCAATGTTCGTTAAGAATAACCCTAATTTATTTCCTCGACTACAAAACGCTGTCCCGCGTAATAGACGTGATGCTAATAGAATCTGTGTACACCCAGCAAGAACTGCACTCATGCGCAAAAGTGTCATATGTATGGCTCCGAATATATATAATAAACTCCCTAAACATTGGAGGGAATTGAACAATAAAACATTTAAACGTCTATTAGTTAAATTTTTAATCCACAAAGCATACTACAATATTGCTGAGTATCTAGAAGAAAAAGACTGGACTGAATTAAACTAATTACTGATAATAATATACTAGACATATGGTATTTATAAATTTACTGAATTCTATATTGTTTTACTTTATATTAATTAATAGAAAATGTATTTCTGACATGAATTTTATAAATATTTGACATTTAACTTTATTTTGTATGACTTTGACATGTATATATTTTTTAATTTCTTACTTTAAATTGTTGAGAAATATTATTAATTTGAATAACTTATGTATTAATGATGATACATTTCTAGATTAATGTGGACTTTTTTAAGGAAATATTTGTACGCCGATACAAACGGCCAAACATGATTGGACTCTAATATAATTACATCTTGCATGCTTTGTGTGTATACACATGTTTGAACAAATAAAGATTTATTATTATTATAATTATTATAGCCCGGCAAGTTATCCTCTTAGGTACCATCCCCGTCGACACCCCAGCTTGCTGCCGGGGCATATTATTCTGAATCTAAACATAAATTGTGTGTATTAATTTTATATTTGTAAGATTCTACACTATCATCTTCTCAGCTCACATATATCCCACTGCTGGGCTCGAGCCTCCTCTGTAATGAGAGGGGAATTGATCTACTATACCACGCTGGTCAGATGTGTTGGTATAGGAGTTCTACACTATACAAGGATATATTTATTTCTAAACGTAGACCTCCCAAAAAATGCGCAATACTATTGCTACGTTTGGCAGAACAATTGGCGATGGCAGTTAATGTTTCTTAGAAAAGTGCTTACGCATTTCCTAGGCAATGCTTCACATGGTTTTGAAGAATTACATTTGAAAGTGAGAATTGGTAATACATTGTATTTGTAACTTATCAGTACACGGAAGATTTATGTTTCGTTAAGTATTGCATTTCGATTTCATGTATATACTTAGTTAAGTTGCATATATGTATATATGCATGTATACATTACAGAATTGCATTTTTTTAAACAGGAATTCTCGTAGGTATGCTGCATTATCTGTGTAGTCTAAGATTGATTGAATAGATTGTATTCTTGGTATATCATCATATAGATCTGTCTTCTTTATATATTTGAAATAAAACTACTTTTACGGATTCTATCGCGTTTGTATTTGATTTTTAATTGCCCGACGCGGACGTTTCGAACATTTTACAGTGATCATGGTCTCGGGAGGACCATCAAATGTGTGATACTCGCGTAAACATTAGAAGTCATTATTATATATAATTCTTACGAGTATGTACGTGTATATGTCACTGAATTCCTCCTAAACGGCTGGACGGATTTTGTTGAATTTTTTTGTGCGTGTTCAAGTGGATTCGAGAATGGTTTAGATATGCAATTGGATCCGGTAGGTGGCGCTGCGATCGAGTTGTGGGATTTTTACTTTTCGTACTCTGATTGTTAGGCGGTACGAAGTTTGCCGGGTCCGCTAGTTTAGTATATACATTGTATCTTTATTATTTAATTTTTTTTTGTAAAAATAATAATTTTAAAATAATATTTTGTTCAGAGTTTTAATGTTTATGTAACAATAAAACGGAAACTAAACATATTTAAATACTCCAGTTATTGTTGTTATAGTAAGTTAAAAAAACTCAAGTTCAAAATTAATGAATATAATTAAAAATAACACACACATATGAGTCATACATTGACATAAAACTTTATGCAAATATTACAATTTAATTTTTTTTAGTTGTCACGCAAAAAATTTTGTTTTTAAATGAACGACGTTCTAAAATGTAGTATTTTTCTGTTTAGTATAATATTTTAATATTATTGCTGTGTGGTGGCTGTTAAGAAAACTACCAACCCTTACATTACACATGTTTATCGATAGAAGACGATCAAGAACTTCACGCCAGCGTGGGCAGATAACAGCACAGGAAAAAAATGCTAATAAAGTCCTTTCGTTTCAAACTTTACATGACATACTTTACAGGTTTTTTAAATTCATAACTTTATGATCTATAGAGGGCGCCATGTTCAATTTTGTTTAACTTAAAATAACCAGTAGATGATACAGAGGTTTTCTAATATTTTAACAAATACTTTATATTATTCTGGAACTAATTAACTTTTATATTCACCAGATAGCCTAATTTTAGCATTAGAAAGACTGCAGCAAGTGTAGCGGCCCTGATATGGTCAATATCATGGATATTATCAATCTCCACGTAGAATAGTAAGAGAAGGAAGACTCTAAACAAAACCCTATACCAACACGTCTGACCAGCGTGGTATAGTAGGTCAATTGCCCTCCCATTACGGAGAAGGCTCGAGCCCAACAGTAGGATATGTACAGGTTGAGATGATAATGAGATGATAGGATAGTACGTTGTGCGATTAACAAAAAAATATTCTGAGTTAGAGTTTTATTTGCGTCATGCTAATTTAT
Organism: Lymantria monacha; assembly: GCA_905163515.2. Lineage (NCBI taxonomy): Eukaryota > Metazoa > Arthropoda > Insecta > Lepidoptera > Erebidae > Lymantria > Lymantria monacha. The sequence goes on along the minus strand of LR991107.1, from coordinate 833,342 downwards.
GCTTATAAAGTCCCTCGCTATAAAATTATTTATTACTAAGCGCAAAAATCTCTTCACTATAGTGGGGTATAAGTACTATCATATTCCTAGTAGAACTGTTTATTAAATCACCAGAGAATACCAATCGCGTTATATTCCCACGTACGCATCGCGTGATCAGCCATGGGTGAAGTATCGCATTATATAGTAGGCTTGAATCGTTGATATTTGTTTATATACAATATAGATTTATCCATCCATCCGTCCTATCTGCATATACTGTTGGACGTGGCTTCGTTAAGGGGAAATAATAATAACAATCATATCACATTATTATTACATTTTATATATGTCCCTTAGAGCGGAGGCCCGAGCCCAACAGTGAGACATTTATGGGTTGTGATGATGATGATATGTATCCCACTGTTTGGCTCAAGCTTCCTATCCCACTTCTCTTGCATAGATATCTGGATGACCGAGATTTTGCTCGTTATTTTCTTTGTAACTATACAACACATTCTTTGTAACTAAAAACACTAGTTTTGAAAGATAAATTTAAATATATTAAAAATAATTAATAAAATGAAAAAAAAATTTAAAAAAAACACAAATAATAAAAAAGGGAAAGGATCCGTACTGAGCTCCGGTTTCTCTGGACTATACTGCTCGATTTTCCAATTGAGTTATGTCTATTCTTAACGATAGCGTCAAAAGTTGGCTTCATATTTTAAGGGCTGAAAATTTTCAACGAAAAATTATTATTTTCTTTGCCTGAAAATATTGACAAAACATTATTTTCTACGAATTAAACATAGCTAGATCGATTTATCGCCCCCGGAACCCTCTGCATGATAAATTTAATAAATATCGCTTGATTTTATCGTTAAAGTTGATACTAGCAAGGTTAGTCAATCGTATATTTATTGTTTTTTCTTAATTCAGCATGATATTTTAGATTATTTATAAAACAACAAAAAATACTAAGATTTAAATAGTATATGTGTATTAGGAACTTTGTATTGGACTGTACTGTACTGTCAGCCCCACAGGTCTATAGTCGTAATGTGCAAACATATGTCGTGTGTCTATTCGGTGGTTTACACTAACAACTGATTAGGCGGCATTCCACCGCGTGACGTCACCGCACAGCATGGCCGACCGGCGCACGCTCGCACCTCGACACATTCCAACAAATCATTTTTATTGCAAATACCTAGTGTGGGACGAATCGATGGCATTACTGATCGTAATCTTGAAAAGATCGCTAGTGGTGTTATATTTACATATTTTGCCATGAATCTTTTCATCTTAAGTGATGGTAAGGCCTTTATTAAGATAATCCCTTGATAAAAAATATCTAAAATCAGGTTTTAGTCGAACCTAGGACTTAAAGTATCATAACTATTTTGTTGTTTTTATGTAAATCGAGACATTAATAATCTTTGTTATTTAGTTCGTTTAGGTCAAATTCTTGCTAACTAACTTCATCATCTCAGCTCATATAACTCCTACAGCCTCCTTTCCACAGTTAGAAGAATATTGACTGACACTAGTGGTATAGCCTTTTTTCTATGGAGACGGACGCGCCCCGCCAAATTGGTCCGGGGCGACGGAAGAGGCGGTGCGCAACCCCATAGACCCACCCTGCAAACACCTCTCTTCGCCGTGCGAGCGGGCCACCGGTACCCGACCTTTGTCTTCAGTGACTAGTGGTATAGCTTGCAGGATTTTTATAGTTTTATTTCGAATATATATTCTTTTCGCAGTGATGGTAATTCTTTGCGTTAGTTATACTTCTTTTTGTATACTTACAGGTAAGAAAGGTGGTGTTGTAATGTATTCTTACTACATATGTAGTGATATCATCACAAAATAATTGAATTGAATTAATACTACTATCAAATTTGAAAGTGAACGTAGTCGATTGTTTATTGTGACTATTATCGTTCCAAATAACTAACAATTAAACATTACAGTTACAATGCATTTCAGATTAATTCGTTTCAGATGCACGCAGTTGATCGTTTGAATGAACGCCGTAAATAAATCCGTTGAAATCGCATCGCATCTTGTGTACGATTTTGATGCTAGAAAAACAAATAATCATTTATTAAATATTCGTTTTTGTACTTTACGAATTTTTACTTTCGATCTTAATGACAGTATTGTTGTGTAATCTTAATGACAACGTTGTAAGAGATGTATAAAAAAAATCAATGTAATAAATATTAGAAGTAGTGTTGCCCAAATGCAAGAACAAGAGTCGCTGTAAGAATCTCGCAGTGCTCCCTTAGATAGCACTTTACGATTCCTTTGGCAAAGAAAGGATTGTCAACATTTTGTATTCTTAATTTCAGTACACGGGGAAATAATTTGATGTTATTTTAAACAGTCTCATGATAGATAGGTGTGATTATAGCCCTCCTGTTAAATGGTATGTACCTAATTATTGATAGTTGTACAGTTAATGTCACTAGATGAATGGAATTTCATTAATTTAGTTGGATTTTTCATTTGTTATTCTAACACCGAGAATTGTAAGACTTGCGAGACTCGCAGGAGTCTTGCATTTGGGCAACACTAATTATGACATATAATATAGTTGAAATTAAAAAGTAATACTTCAAGCATCACTAGCGAGGTCATCGAAGTCATGCAGCTGATTCAAAGTTATTAAATTTTCCACGTAAAGAGGTTCTCCTCCTATCCCACATTTCAGAATGATTGTACAAATGGCGAAGTGACTAAAATGCCGACCTACTCAAGTGACAAGGATAGAATTCCCATACAGAACAATAATTGTTCTAAGTCGGAATGTATTTTATGTCCGTTAATTGTATAGCTGTAAAGTCCCCCGATATATAAGGATTATTTCCTTAATACAAAGTATTATATTTAAAAATACTTTAATGCAGTTTTATTAATAATTATTAATTAGTAATAACGTCAGGTTAAAAAGATATATAATACGAAAGTGGAAGGATGTAGGTACCAGGGGAGACCAACACTCACTTACCTAGACCAGATTGGTCACGTACTGAAGGAAGGTGGAGTCAAGAGTGTCCGAAACCGCCGAGCGTGTATGAAGAGAATTATGAATGTTGAGGAAGCGAGTGAAGTATGCAAGGATAGAGTTCTCGGGCACTCTGTTCTCTCTGCCTACCCTGTAAGGGATATGGCATGATGATATGTATGTATGTATGATTGTATGTATTAGTAATAATATGGCAAATTACAAAAAAAAATCCTTTCTAATATAAATAGTGTGAACAAACAGCCTCTCAGTTTGTCAGTACATAGTGTACCTACATAGCGAAGTAACGTGCGCACATTGAATATTAATACTGGTCAAATATAAATGGTGACTCGAACGATAGGTATGGCCCCCAACTACACATACAGGTACTTATACGTATCAGTGACATCTATACTTATATTTAAACAACATATTGTATCAAATTCTGACTTATACAGGGTGGAAGGAGACCGTTCCCGAAAACAAAGACATGTAACCCTACTAGTCCTACTTGTAAAGATAGCTAGAAAAAAAAATCGATTCGGATGAAAAAAAAATATTTTCATCACGCGAGGTCGTTGAACTCTTGAACATATGATCGTGAGTTTTGAATAGATTGCGTATTTTCTCATTTGTGTAAAGTTACGTATTTTTTATGGAATTATCGTTACATGGCACTGTCCTAATACGATGGAATGTGAAAAAAACTTCAAATTCCTTATGAAAAAAAAAAATTCTTTTGTATCGATTTTTTTTTCTAGCCTATCATTACAAGTAGGACTAGTAGGGTCACCTGTCTTTGTTTTCGGGAGCGGTCCGCTTCCATCCTGTATACGTCCCACCGCTGGGCTCGAGCCTTCTCCACCAACGACGGCGATTGACCTGTAATGCCATGCGGTGGGAATTGTTATAGATGAGGCACTTCGAGGTAACTTTACGGTGGCTTTAAGCGACAATTGATGGATAACAAAACTTCGAGAAAGAACCAATCTTGCACAATAACATATCTCAATAGGTCACGCTAATATGGCGTTTCGTATTATGCCAATTTCTCTTGCGACTAACCAAGTACCGCTTGGTATATGAGTTTAGAAAAAGTTTTAAATAGAAAACATGTATATTGAATTATCCTTATTGTTCATCTTAATAAATAATTTTGTTGTTCTGCTGAAAATTGCAAGTTGAAGTTCTGGAGGTTGAATATTACATAGGAGTAGGAAAATTTCTTTTTAAACTTTACCATCTTAATCTTTTTTCGTATTCCTTCATTTCTTGCTATGTGCGGCATCTTGATTGATCGTGGGAAAGTGGTGTGTCTCCCTTTCTTATATTTTTAAAATAATATTAGATTGCCGCCATGTATAACCTAATTCACTCAATTATCCTAAAATAATTTTATAATTAATATTTAAATCTATTAAACTGAGTGTTATTATTTTAAGTTTCATATAGTACATTCTTTATGCGTTTTATAAGCGATTCGTATGAATTTAGATGTAATGTGCGTTCTTTAATTATCGGGTACAAGGACTTATTTCTTAATGTAAGACGCTTTTTTTTAAATTATAAGTATATTTTGATATTAATATCAAAAATAATAATATATTATCGCAAAGTTCAAATAAATTGTAACATTTATTAAAAATTATTTCGTTGTATTAATTTCGTAAATTTGTCTACGTTTCGGGAGCCGTTATAGAGACATCAACGCGCTCGGTTATCCCGAGGGACTTCAATTCTATTTATGTTTATAAACTTTTTGTAATAATGGATACGGATAATGGTTTAATAAGTATATGGTCATTATGTAAAATAAATAAGATATTGTACTTCATATAGATTAAAAATATATATATTTTTAAAAGACTCAAGCTCTTTTTAGGCTTTATTCAGTACAACAAGACAAAGTTTTATCACATAATCTTCAGTACCAAGAATTATGGGGTAAGATTAGCGCCATTAAATGCGTACAATACCAACGTATGAGCGTAATATTGTAGGCTTTTTCGAGATAATTCTTCTTAAATCAAGAAAGTTTAGAGGCAATCTCAAAAACAGAATTTTAATCAATTTTAAACAGGAAGAATCAATTCTTAGACTGCATAGATAGCACAGTGATTAAGACACCAACCTTCTGTGCCAGTACAACGGGTTTGATTCCCATACAGGACAATATATTGTGCGATCCACAAAGTGTTGTTCTGAGTCTGGTTGGAATTTGTCTGCGTTAATTGCATGTTTGTAAAGTCCCCGCAATACAAGAATTATTTCCGTAGTGCAGGAACATTAATAAAAAAATAATCTGATTTTCACATATTTTATAAAGTGTAGCAATACATAACGCAGTGCTTGTCCCAACATTACTGTATGGAAGCGAGAGTTGGGTATGCAGAAAAGAGTATGAAATTAAAATTAATGCGGTCGAAATGCGATCTCTGCGGAAAATCTGTGGAGTTAGGCTGACCGACCGCATTCGTAACGACGACGTAAGAGAGCGAGTAGGTATGAAAGAGAGTATTGGTGTAAAGATGCGAAAGGGAATGCTCCGATGGTTCGGACATGTGGAAAGAATGCCGAACGAACGTCTGGTTAAAAAGATATACAATGCGAAAGTGGAAGGATGTAGGTACCGGGGGAGACCAAGACTAACCTACATAGACCAGATCGGTCATGTACTGAAGGAAGGTGGAGTCAAGAGTCTGCGAAACCGGCGAGCGTGTATGATGAGAATTATGAATGTTGAGGTAGCGAGTGAAGTATGCAAAGATAGAGTTCTCTGGCACTCTGTTCTCTCTGCCTACCCTGCAAAGGATATGGCATGATGATATGTATGTATGTATGTATGTTTATATATGTTCAAGCATAATTCGATCATGTATAGCTATATTTTCAGAATTCTCTAGTTAGTTAGAAACAACTTTAACCCTAATTTTTCTCATTAAAATTACGTAAATATCTGATGAAGATGGATTATGTAAAAAAACTTTAACTGAATTGAAAACATTTACCGAGACTGGAGGAGAATATTTTGTTGGTGGTCTTGTATAATATTCAATATATTAATATATAAAAAAAAAATGAAAAGAAATTACAATAATAGTGGTCTATTTCCGATCCAGTGGTAGTTTATTAGATAACCTTAAAATGTTAATACTGACAATAGGTAAGCGCCCTCGCAGAGTTTATACATAATAAAATAATCTAAATTTGATTTATAATGTTTTACATAATATAGGCCTCATATAGTCATTCATTCATTAATGTTGATTTAACGTACATTCTTTCTGTGCATACCCACTTGTAGGAGAATAAGAATTGTAATCATGTCCATATGTTAATATAACAGTATGTGTTTGGTATTTGTATAATAGAATTAGCGAATAGGTGTACCTATAGATATTATGTTTTTTAGTGTTTAGTTGTATGTCAAACCAGTGATTAACGAGCTGTTCTGTTGTTTTCGTTTCATATAAGCTTTACTTATCAAGTAATTCTCAGTGTAAGTGCATTGTTATTCTTTTGAGAATTAAATGTCTTAAATCATATGTTTTAACGTGTTATATAAAATAATTATGATGTTATAGTTTATAATATCATGATGAGCTCAGGTGCGGAGGTGTAGTGAATATTATTTAGGATTTGAGTTGTACATTTGCTGTAATTTATCAGGGAGACTATTTAACAAGAAAGGAAGTAAATATCTTTCGACTCTTTCTCCATAACAATTATTCGTCCTTGGTAATTTGTAATTATCTCTATTAGAAATTATTCTTAGAAAATTGGGTCTGTTTTTCTCTACCAACAATGAGGGTTTATTAATTTCAGAGAGAATGCTAAATTTAAATTTGTCAAAGATATTCATCACTTTACAATATTTAAATATTTCACTTTCATTATTTTTATATCGTTCTCTAATATGTTTAGGTACAATCATTTTTAGTAATCTTAATTGTAAGTGATATATTTCTCTTAAATAGGTTTCATATGTTCTGCCGTAACTACTGAGACCATAACTGACAATCGAATCTGCTAGCGCCATATAAATCAATCTGAGAGTCTTATATGGTAATTTATGTTTTAAGATATTAATTTAAGTTACGAATTTAAGGGTAAGATAGGGGATGGTGAATTGTATTCTTACTCCGTAAACACACGAAAAAGAGTAGTTAATTGCAATACAAAAAAAGGAAGCATTTATTTATAAACAACAACTGTTGGTTTTGTAGTTGTTTGATATATTTATTAGTTCGCTACAACACATAACGGTAATCGCTCTAATATTTTTAAGATATAACTAAGTGATAACGTCGCTGTTATCAACATTATCAGTGATAGCACGCTGCCCGCATTGTTCAACGATAAGGTAATACCGAACGCGGCCATACGCCACGTGTACAACTGTACACATACCATCGTCTTTGCAAAACAATAATAATATTGTATTGCTTGCTATAAGATATTATACAAACGACGTGGTGACGATTAAGAATACAATTTGTCATTAACTGCGGCAGTCGTAAAAGCAGACTATGTGATCATTACGGGCATGTGCAGCACTCTCCTGGGATATTCATCTATCTATCTAATATCTTTAAACGAGCAATTCTTGTATATATATATATATATATATATATATATATATATATATATATATATATATATATATATATATATATATATATATTCTCAATCTCGGAAATGACACCAAGAATTTTCTTGAAATTTAACATTCAGTGAGTTTCGGAGACGACTAATCGATCTAGCTAAGTTTCATTTGTAGAAAATATTGTTTTGTCAATATTTCCAGGCAATGAAAAAATATAATTATGCGTACAGACTGACAACTTTTAAAATATGAAGGCAAATTTTGACGCTGTCATTAAAACGATTGGATTGACAATTGGATAATCGAGCAGTCTAATCGAGGCCGGTACGGATCCTGTTTCTCTTTTTTATTACTTTTTGGCTTTTTTATTATTATTTAATTAATTATTTTTATTATATTTAAATTTAAATATATCTTCAAAACACACTAAAAAGAAAATATCGAGCGAAAGCTCGGTCATCCAGATATTAATTTATAATATGATTATGAATAGACATTGGTGTTCTTTGAAGAGGTCTACGGGTAGGTACTACTGAGTTGTCTCTCAGTAATTCGTAAATCTAACACTAAATGTAGTCAGACGGGTGATGTCAACTCATTACCGATGGTCCATCTAAATGGCGAAAGAGATACTGGTGTTATGGGTTTGCATGTTGTCCTTTCCGCCGCCTGCCTTCGTTGCCCGACTATAATCTGATTAAAAAAAAAAGGCTGATGGATGTATCAGTTAAATATTTTGTCGTGTTATAGCTTTATGATTATATCCCCATGATAGTAGTCAGTGTCTTTATGTATCAGACAATATGTACCTGTATTACAGTGCGTAAATATGTATAGGTATGGATGCGTTCTCATAAATCAATAACACATAATAATAATTTATTTATTACCATATGAACATTACAAAAATATATGGGAATCTCTGGCTCCTACGTTAGATACAAACTGTGTTGCAGGACACAAGGAAATATAATCAGGCGTATGAGCTTAGCAACAATATGTGCAATCAGCAGTATTTTATCCTGTCAAAATTACTCAGAATATATCATGAAATTTACTCATACTCGTTAAAATATATAAAAAAAATATTTTTCAGTATTTTTGAATTTGATTTTTTTTTTACCAGCGTTAAGCTTTCAATCGTTTCCACTATTCTTAGTTACACACAAGAAAATAAGAAACAAATAAGCAAGAGAAGGAAAACTTGAAATAAAACCCTATACCAACACGTCTGATCAGCGTGGTATATTAAATCAATTTCCCTGCTATTGTAGACGATGCTTTAGCCCAGCTGTGGGACGTGTATGTCAAGATGTAATCTTTAGCAATCCTTATCAGATTAATAATATATAATTATTTTGTTTCTCAGGTGGTGTATAGTACAGTGATAGTATAGTGTTTGCCTGCGATGTGGGGGCTCGGCGCCGTCTGACGCGCGCACACGGCGAATATGGCGTCGCGCGGTACGGCGCGCTCGCGGGGCGAGGCGCAGCGCGCGCTCGACGACTTCGACGAGCTGGTGGGGCTGCGCGACGAAGCACCCGAGCGTTCCGCATACGTACTGGAACACCTCGCCACCTTTACTGTAACACGAGAGACGGGCATCGTATACCCGGCCGATGGTATGCGAAGACTTTTACAGCTAGAGAAAACCAACGGTACGTAATACTTACCATGTAGTGATGAAATAAGAATACAATCCATCGTCCCTTTCTTGTCAGTGGACGTCGTAAGGGACGACTAAGGGGTACAGTATGCAAGTAACATCAATGCAAGAGAAAAAATACTTGTAATAAATTCTCATACCGGCTCGTCTGTCCAGCCTAGTATTATTGGTCAATTCTCTTTAGTAGCAACAGTGGTGGTATATACATAGATGGCCATATACAGATCACAATGTCCTAGATTCAAATGGACATTAATGTCCAAAAATTTAATTATTTAGGTTTAATTTAGTTAGCGAAATGGCAAAATAACTATATACTAATCTTTAAATATCTGTCTTTTTGTGGGCTGTTCATGTTATCTTAATACGAATAATGCGAGGGAATTTGACCTACAATAGCACGCTGCCTACAAAGTTTAGTATACAGTTTATTTCAAATTATCATTCTGAAAGTAATGATTTCTTCGTTTTAGTCGTTTTTACGACTCCGAAAGTACTTTTCGGCAAAGTAAAATATATTTCTATCTAACCTTCACGTTTTGAATGAAATTCTTTTTATTGCCCAGTAAATACGACAAAATTAGTGAAATTTCATTTTATTTATGTAATTTTAAAATATATTATCAATATATAGATAAAATGACTGCATAGGTGGCGTAGTGGGTTCGATTTCTATGTAGAACAACACCAGTGTAATTTGGCTGCGTTAATTACATGTTTGTAAAGTCCTCCGCAATACAAAGATTATTTACTTATAGTACGTGGTGATGTCAAAAAAAAAAACGAAACAAAACATTATTACAATCAAATCAATAATCTTTTCAGGAATATGGAGCCAAAAAATGCAGTTGTGCCTGGACGGGCAGTGGGTCCTCGTCATGGACTACGAGACAGCGGTATGTATTTATACTAAACGTTTAATATGATATACTCGTATCTATCCATCACTCTATTAATGTTTACTGTTGAATATAAACCTCCCAAAGAAGGAATAAATGTCACAATTGTCACGTTTGGCAGGCAAGTTGACAGATGCAGTCAATTTGTCCCTTCTCCTGGCGAGACCTCAGACGACATTTACTATCACAGGATAGTGTGTAGGATGGTGATATGTTTTATTCTTCATCCATCATAAAATAATTATGTAAAAAGAGGTATCTGCTATAATTCAATAAAGTTGTAGATACGAAAAAACTTAAAAATGCAATATTATTCGATGCTGTACAATAGCAGCCATTAATTGGATAAAAATAGATTTATATCCGTTGTTATCAATTCCTAGATTTTACTGGTAGAACCACACTGTTCACAGTTTCCCGTCTACAACTGCGGGCTGGTCTATTTGGGGTAGTACTTTCACAGAAAATCCAGGCCTGAACAGTGGCAATGTGCTACTGTGAGCGAGAGAGCCGAAACCCCAACTTTCTGGGTGGATTTGGGATTTTTATTCATAGCCAGTGGCCTAGTTATACTCTGGTATGTCAAAGGTCCATGGATCGCAGTAACACGTGCCATCAGGTGTCCTGCTTGCTCATTACCCACCAAGATCAATAAAAAAAAGATTAGGTAATACAAAAATAAACGATAGTTTAGCTTTAATTTTGAGAGTGACAACTGTATGATATAATACAAGAAGCTTATTCCTAAATCATCATTCTCCTACTCTTATCCCAGTTACTTGGGGTCGATACAATATGTACTCTTCTTTCATAGTACATATTGTAAAAGTTATTGGCAGTAAAAGGGGTCTACGCGTGAATGTGAGCAAAACCAAAATAATGGTCTTTGAAAGAGATAAAACCAGAACAGATGTAAGAGTAACAATAGGTAATGATGTACTAGAGCAAGTGGATGAATTTGTATATCTTGGATGTGGATTTACCCGAGATGGAAGGTACACCACTGATATAGAGCGAAGAGTGAATGCGGGAAATAGAGTGAACGGAGCGTTGGGGCAACTTCTCGGCAGCCACCACCTCAGCCAGAAGGCACGTGTAGCAATACATAACGCAGTGCTTGTCCCAACATTACTGTATGGAAGCGAGAGTTGGGTATGCAGAAAAGAGTATGATAGTAAAATTAATGCGGTCGAAATGCGATCTCTGCGGAAAATCTGTGGAGTTAGGCTGACCGACCGCATTCGTAACGACGACGTAAGAGAGCGAGTAGGTATGAAAGAGAGTATTGGTGTAAAGATGCGAAAGGGAATGCTCCGATGGTTCGGACATGTGGAAAGAATGCCGAACGAACGCCTGGTTAAGAAGATATACAATGCGAAAGTGGAAGGATGTAGGTACCGAGGGAGACCGAGACTGACCTACCTAGACCAGATCGGTCATGTACTGAAGGAAGGTGGAGTCAAGAGTCTCCGAAACCGGCGAGCGTGTATGAAGAGAATTATGAATGTTGAGGAAGCGAGTGAAGTATGCAGAGATAGAGTTCTCTGGCACTCTGTTCTCTCTGCCTACCCTGCAAGGGATATGGCGTGATGATATGTATGTATGTATTATTGGCAGTAGTTTTATGACCGGCCGCCTGCCAGACATCAACCCTACTTGAAAATGTAATTGTTGACCAAACGGTATCAGATGGAGTTGGCTCAGGTCGTTATAAGGTTATTAGTTGTCTTTTATGACATCCACGAGCAAAGTAAAAGTTGGTAGTATTCGTAGTCGCTACCACACAGCTTTAGCCTTATTCCTAAATATGAAGTAATAAGACAAGTTAATGTCAGACAGATGTCCGATCATAAAACTGTTGCCAATATTTTTTGCAATATGTACAATAGAAATGGAGTATATATTGCGCTGAATCTAACTAATTGAGACAAAAGCAGGAGAATGACAATGATGATGACGAAAATTGTGATGATGATATTCAAAATCTGATTCTTGATGTTCACAGTCAGTGATGGAGCGCTTCCCAGCCTCATGGGTACACACACCGACAGCGTTCACATCACCAGAGCCAGCGGAGCTGTACAATAACGTGCTGGCCTTCGTGGTGGGTGCTCCCAGCGATACGCCTAGCGGTGGCAGCAGTGGTCGTGCCAGCGGTGGTGGTCCCGAGACGGCCCCTAGGCGGGAGCTGCACATCTTTCAGTGTCATGACGTCAGCGCTCAGGCCTTAGTCGAGGAGCTCAATGCACTCAAGTTAGTTGTTCATTCTTATTATAAAGTTTCACTTTTCACGTAACGGGCCTGGTTCTAAGTCCGGCTCCCGTAGCCATTTTTTTATCGACATCCACTTTTCTTCCCTCTTTTTCTTCCAAGACTAATAATACCGTAATTGCTACATATGCAAGCAAAAAGCGTATTTATTCATTTTTGTTTTAAGTGTTCCAAAAATTAGTGTCCTTTTTACCCGACTGCAAAGGAGTGGTATTGTGTTTAACAGTCTATGTATGTATGTATGTATGTATGTATGTTCCTTTGAAGCACTATATAGACCAAACGCCTGGGCCGATTTTTATGATTCGCACGTCAATCGATTCCTCTTAATCCGGCGAGTGTTACTAAAGATATGACGTTAATGAAAATTCAATATGGCGACTACTGGACGCCATATTGTGAAAATTAAAAAAAATAAAGTCAACGAACTATGTCGAGTGGGGTATCGTTAAATAGGTATTTAAAAATCATTATTAGTTTTCTCTCAACATTTTTCGATTTGACTAGTCGTTTAGGATCTATATCGATTTAAAGTTTCGTAACAACCTTTCTCACTTATAGGTTTTTTAGACAGTAGAAATTTACGATGAAAAGACGAAAAATTCATATAACTGGAAGTGGATGGAGATATACTGAAGTATCTAGTAGGTATATTGTCCAATATACCATAGGTAGTCTCCTACCTAAAGTATCTAATGTCTGACGCGGTCGCCCATCTCCAATTTCTAACGATTTAGTACTCAACTTCAATCGAAAAACTATATATAGTTAGGTACTTACCTACTTATTAATAAATAAGATAACTATAGCTACCTAGGTATTTATAACTAAAAAGTATAAAATAAAAAAAATGATTAAAAAATCAAAAAACCCGAATGCGTAAAAATCGTCCCAAACTCGTCACCAAAACTACGTACATAATAAAAAAACTGAAAAGAATAAAACAAGCACTTAGATGTCCGGTGATCTAGAATTCCATAATATATTATTGAATAAATACTATTGCAGAAAATGAAATATATTTTAATAATAGAACATGACAACTGAACAGTCGGGATCCTTTATTCGACAGCAAATCTAATTTTTCAATGGATCCCGACTGTTCAGTTGTCATGTTCTATTATTAAAATATATTTCATTTTCTGCAATAGTATTTATTCAATAATATATTATGGAATTCTAGACCACCGGACATCTAAGTACTTGTTTTATTCTTTTCAGTTTTTTTATTATGTACGTAGTTTTGGTGACGAGTTTGGGACGATTTTTACGCAGTCGGGTTTTTTGATTTTTTTTGGCAATCGTTAAATAGATTTTATGACTACATTGTGACATAAGGGGTGTTATTAAGGGAATCTAAGTATTGACTTCATGTATTGAGTGTTGTTCGTGAGGTGACTGAGTAAGAATACAATTCACCACCCCCTATCGTACCCGTGGGTGATCGTAAGAGACAACTAAGAGATATAAAACGCAAATAACATTTATGCAAGAGAGGTAAACTCGAAACTTAACCCTATACCAACACGACTGACTAGCGTGGTATAGTAGGTCAATTTCCCTTCCATTATGAAGGAGGCTCGAGCCTAACAGTGGGACGTATATGCGCTGAGATGTTGAGAGGATGATTGAGTGTAACGGGTTCGATTCCCACGCAGGACAATTCATTGTGCCATACACAAATGATTGTTCTAAGTCTGAGTGTAATTTGTGTCTATTAATTATATATTTGTAAAATTCACTTGCAATACAAATATTTATTGTCACTATTATCATTCATCATTTCCTTGTTCTTATCCCAATTACTTAGGGATGACGCAATGAACTTTTCTTCCACATAATCCTATCAGTATGTCATCACTGCGTTTGCTGCCCTTCATCTTCATCATGCTGCCCTTTTTATCCATACCATACTTCACACAATCCATGCTATTTTTTTTCGGTCTTCCCTTACCCCTAAAGCATTCAATATTCATACTTAAAACTTTTCTCGCAACATTACTTTCATCCCGTCTCATCACATGTTCACACGTCAAGCGTCACTCATTACTTACTTATCATCATATGCAGTACACATAATATTGACAATATGGTCTCAGAGTAAATATTACTTAATACGTACAAGTATTTATATCTATATTGATGTAACTCGCCACCAGTCGGCGCTACGATATAAAGATTTCAACAAACAAACCAACACGCTGGTTTGCTAGTTTTATATAAAATTTTACTGTTCGATAATAATAATAGAAAAAAAGGTTAATAAATAATAATAATAAACATTTATTTGTAGGAATATAGGTATACAAGTTCTTTGTTCTTAAATTTTTAAGCACATGCCACATTCTACCAATAACTCGCGTACAAAATATTTATTTACAGCATTATAATTATTTTAATGCGGTCGAAATGAGATCTCTGCGGAAAGTCTGTGGAGTTAGGCTGACCGACCGCATTCGTAACGACGACGTAAGAGAGCGAGTAGGTATGAAAGAGAGTATTGGTGTAAAGATGCGAAAGGGAATGCTCTGATGGTTCGGACATGTGGAAAGAATGCCGAACGAACGTCTGGTTAAAAAGATATACAATGCGAAAGTGGAAGGATGTAGGTACCGAGGGAGAACGAGACTAACCTACCTAGACCAGATCGGTCATGTACTGAAGGAAGGTGGAGTCAAGAGCCTCCGAAACCGGAGAGCGTGTATGAAGAGAATTATGAATGTTGAGGAAGCGAGTGAAGTATGCAGAGATAGAGTTCTCTGGCACTCTGTTCTCTCTGCCTACCCTGCAAGGGATATGGCGTGATGATATGTATGTATGTATGTATGTGTATAATTATTTTAACAATAATAATAATCAATTCTATCATTATTATATAATTTAAATTAAATGTCTCATTAGTCACAGCTCCGCATCATTTAAAAAATCCTTTACATTATAATAACATTCGTCTAATAAAAATCTAAATAGTTGTAGTTTATAAGCTCTTAATTTATTTATTTCCTTAAATCTATTTGGTAACTTATACACTATAATTGTAGATAAGTATTGCCATGCAGTATTCCTATTAAATATATTTAACAAACATACAAACATACCCGGCATTACGTTAACGTTAAACTGTCAACTGCAACTTTCATGAATAGTTACAAGAGTAGATATGACTGGCGGTTTTTTTTTCTTTTTTTTTTTTTTTCCAAACACTCGTATGTTTGGGCTACTATCTCCCCTGACAGGATCAGGGACCTTGTTTAGATTTGATTACATTACAATACGATACAATTTACAAGTTCAAAAAGAACAGAAAGTACAAACACTAAAGTACATACAGAACATAACTATGTATTAGATTAAGGTTAAACTATTAGAAAAGTAGAATACAGGAAATTAAAACTAGATAATGAGGGAGTAATTAACTATTATTATTATTTATATATTTCATTTTTTTATTATTATTATTATTTTATTTACTTTTTTTTTTATATATTTTTTTTTTTTTTAATTTTTTATTTTTTATTATATACCTTTTTTTTTTTAAATAATAATATATGAAGAATTTATAAATAGTGTTATTTAAAGTAATAAATAAACAGAAAGTACAGACACATACACTACCGTCCAAAAGTTTGGAAGCACACCTGTTTTCAAACAAAACAAATAAATGCCGACTAATAGCGGTAAAAATTAGCAATAATCTTAAGTTTTACAACCTTTTACGACTGTCTACACAAACACAAAAGGATTATTATCCTACATTCATCAAGTTTTATGGAATTCCTTAATATTGACGAAACACGTGTTTTATGACTTAATCCGTCGGCTACTTTATCCTATGCAATGGTGTAGTTTTATTGATAATGTTTGCTGGTTTTAACTTTTTTAGACCTTATTCAGTCGCACTTGAGCATTGGCACGTGAAAGTTGTGATATTAACATTGTCTGTATTCGAAAGATATCGGCTACTACTTTGACCGTATTTTTTCTTCTGAAAATGGCAAAACGCAAGCAAATCACGCTTGAACAGCGAAGCGCTATTTGCACTCTACGCGAGGAAGGATACAGTGAACGTCGAATCGCAGAAAGGCTCGGAATTTCTTGTAAAGGTGTCCACTATACCCTTGCTAGAAAACAAGAAACGGGGAAAAATGAAGATAGAAAGAGATCTGGTAGGCCCAAATCCACAACAAATCAAGAGGACAACTTCATTAGAGTTCTTTCTAAACGGAATCGACGCTTAACTGCACCACAGATCACTGCAGCTCTGAATGATACGCGAGAAACACCCATTTCAACAACTACTGTTAAAAGACGCTTACTGTCTGCGGGATTAAGAGGATGTGTTGCTGCTAAAAACCCCAAACTAACAAATCGACATAAGAAAAATAGACTAGAATGGGCAAAAGCGCATAAAAACTGGACTATAGAACAATGGGAAAATGTCCTTTGGAGTGACGAATCAAAATTTCAGATTTTCGGATCCAATAGACGTGTCTTTGTACGCCGGTCAAAAGAAGAGAGGGCTTCAGAGGCATGTACAGTGCCTACCATCAAACATGGTGGTGGTAATGTCATGGTTTGGGGGTGTTTTGGCAACAGTAAACCCGGCAATCTTGTGAGGATAACCGGAAAATTAAACAAGGAAGGCTATTTAAAAATTCTCCAAGATTCTGCCATACCCAGTGGACTAAGTCTCATTGGTTCTGGATTCATTTTTCAACAGGATAATGATCCTAAGCATTCGTCTAAATTGTGCCAGAACTTTTTAAACAAGAAAAAAGCTGAAAACATTTTAAACATCATGCAATGGCCATCTCAATCCCCTGATCTTTCTCCCATTGAACTTGTTTGGGATGAACTTGACAGGAGGGTGAAAAGTCGTTGTCCTACGAGCTCAGAACATTTGTGGCAGCTATTAGAGAACGAATGGAACAAATTAGATAAAGATTATTTTAAAAAATTGATTAATAGAATGCCCAGAATATGTGAGAAGATTATAAAGGAGAAAGGTGGACACTTTGATGAAGCTAAAATTTAATCTAATTTACCATTGTATATTATTTTTTTATTTTGTTTAAGTTAGTTTCTGTTTGTTCTTTATTTTTTTATCAATACATTTAAATTTAAATGACTTAGTTTGGTTTTATTCGATTTTACCTTGCTGCTTCCAAACTTTTGGACGGTAGTGTACGTACGCAGAAAACAAGAATTTCATGATAAGGAATAATATAAATTTGAAGTTAGAAAAATAAACAGAGTTTTTTATTAAAAGTAAAGAAATAACACTAAAGACATGAGGTAGAAATAGAAGAAAATAAAGAAGTGATAGAAAGTTTACAACTTTTTTATACTAGTGCCATCTGTAGGTATATAAGACCTAACTTATCCTAACATAATGTGGTGGTGTAATGATGCGATGTGTAAGTGTATGGATGTGTTATTTTGTTCTGTTTCTTTTGATGGCAATGTTTGCGACTTTTCTACAATAGTCTAAAAATGTTTGTCTGTTGTCTTCGTCAGTCAGAAGTTGTGGGAAGTTGTCTTCAGTTAATGTAATGTCAGTCTCCTGTTCTAAATTATATCGGTCCTTATTGTTGATCGGGCATTCTGTGATTATGTGTATTATTGTTTCTGTGGCGCCGGTGTTGCAGGGGCAAAGAGGGTTCTCCTTACATTTAAAACGAACAAGATAGTCGGAGAACCCTCCATGGCCCGTGAATATTTGTGTTAGTGTGCTGTCAATTTTGATGTTTTTTAGTGTTTTGTGAGCCATAATGGTGTTGGGGAAAAATTTTATGGTAGTGTTGCCGGTATTTGTGTTGGTGTACCTGTCACTCCATTCTTTACTAGAATTTTGTCTGATTATATGTTTGCCAAAAGAGATAGGGAATTTGTTGTAGTCTGGATGTGTTTCAGGGTTAAGTGCCGCCGATTTGGCAAGACTATCCGCTTTTTCATTGCCTTTTAAACCGATGTGTGATTTTATCCAAAAGAGTGAGATGAGTTTGTTCTGATTGAAGCATGAATTTAAATGATGCCGGGTGTCTAGTGCTAGTGGGTGAAGAGAAAGGCCATCAGTAACAGTGTCCAACGCTGCTCTGGAGTCGCTGAGGATGGCACATCTGGTGAAGTCACTAGCTGCTACCATCTTAACCGCCAGGCATATGGCCAGCAGTTCAGCCTGGTAGACGGTGCAGTAAGAAGCTAGACAGATTTTTTGATATGAAATTTCGTGATTTTGATTCCAAACAGAAAATGCGGCGCCGACCTTATTGTCAATTTTACTGCCGTCTGTATAGATTCTTACTGCATCGTCAACGAGGTTTTCCAAATCTTCTTCGTTGTTAATTTTGATGATCTGCTGGCTCATACAGTTCGCTGGATGGGGCAGTTTGTGGAAGGGCGCCATTAGCTCAGGTTCTCCGTTAGGTGTATGTATGACTGGCGGTTGTCAGAACCGACTACCTCACTTACTAAACAAAACACAAGTTACTACTGCTCAGAAAAATGATACCAATTTCACCCGCAAGGGGGAGGTGCTGCTGCTGAGGTGTTAAATTCATTTTTTTTAAATATAGCTCCTACAGACTTATAGGTATATTTGTGTTGCGATACAGAGGTAAAATAAGAAAATCTTTTTAAAAATTCTACCCTAAAGGGGATTGCGTGGGTGTTCAAAAAATTCACACTTTCCATTACTGCCCCTACAGACTTGGAATTTGGTGTGGACTTTCTTTCTGCCCTGTAAAGGTTAGATGAAGCAGGATTTTAAGAAATTCCTTCTCCGAAAGGAATACTTGAAACGTACGACATAAGTGATAACTTAAACTAATCTAAGTTAAACTATCTAATATTGAAGTTGTTTAACTTGAGAAAAGCTTAGGTTATTATTTAAATTTTATTTATATTAATATAATAATATAAGGAAAGGTTATTTATTAATAAAATCTTAAAACAACACATCTTAACACGGCTAGCGCTGTGGGTTAGCGTGAGAGAGGAGCAGCCTGCCTAGCGCTGCCGTATGCGTGAGAGAAAGGGAAGCTAGACAGACTGGCACAGTTTCGCGTTACGTAACGGTTTACCCTGTCATAAAAAGTTGTCACTTCAAAAATAATGGACACAGAAATGTACACATAATAATAAACATAATAATAAAAAAGTAATCACTAATTATTTTCAAATGGGTATTGTAAAAATCGAAAGAGAATATCGCAAGCTGATAGCTTTACTGCGATAGAAATAAAATGGAAATGTGCGCGAAGGAACCGCAACAACATTCCAAACCACTTAATCATCGTGATATGATGAGGCTAATTTCCCTTATCTGGGAAATGCCCGCGTTACGGTGACACATATAAATTGAAAGCTATTGTTATTAAACTTAACCATGATTCATTTAAGAATGATGATTCACTTCAGAAGTGTATGTCTTATGTTCTTTAAGCCGTAGTCCTAAATATGGCGAAGGCCACGGTATAATAGATACAAGTTGGACCCTCATAAAGGAACAGATTATGAAAAAATTCACTTCAAGTACATATGAGACAGCATTAGTACAACACAAATCTGAGAAAACTACATATTAATAATTTTAATGCAACTTATTTAAAGCTACTACATTATTTTCATTCCTATAATTCAAATAGAAGAAAAGCGTGGATGTCGTAAAAGACGACTAAGAGCCTTATAACGACCTGGGCCAACTTCATATTACTGAAATTTAGCATTTAATATGCTTAATTATTTATAAAACCCGATTACGAAATGAAAAATGATGTCACAAGCGGGATTCGAAACCGCGCCTATTGGGATTCCGGCCCAATCGTGCTGCCACTACAATCCATCCCAATAGGCGCGGGTTCGAATCCCGCTTGTGACATCATTTTTCATTTCGTAATCGGGTTTTATAAATAATTAAGCATATTAAATGCTAAATTTCAGTAATTTAAATAACAAGGTTGTCATCGTTTAATACAATTGTAACTGTAAAGTTTTAAGTATGAAGCCTATAACAATGTGTAAACATTGTCGGGTAGATAGCATACCGTCACCTTAAGACGTAAATATGATACGAAGTGAAATTTGCATGTCCTACAATTAGTCACGATGGTGTAGTGGCAGCAAGATTGGGCCGGAATCCCAATAGGCGCGGGTTCGAATCCCGCTTGTGACATCATTTTTTATTTCGTAATCGGGTTTTATAAATAATTAAGTATATTAAATGCTAAATTTCAGTAATTTAAATAACAAGGTTGTTATCGTTTAATACAATTCTAACTGTAAAGTTTTAAGTATTAAGCCTATAACAATGGGTAAACATTGTCAGGTAGATAGCATACCGTCACCTTAAGCCGTAAATATGATACGAAGTGAAATTTGCATGTCCTACAATTAGCCACGATGGTGTAGTGGCAGCAAGATTGGGCCGGAATCCCAATAGGCGCGGGTTCGAATCCCGCTTGTGACATCATTTTTCATTTCGTAATCGGGTTTTATTGCCAATAAATTTACAATATGTACTATGAAAGAAGAGTACATATTGTATCGACCCCAAGTAATTAGGATAAGAGTAGGAGAATGATAAACTCAAATAGAATTAGAGACAAGCAATAGGCGTAGCTTCATGGCATACTTGAGAAATATTTTTCTTATCCTTCTCGTGAACTTAATTAATACGTCAAATTGATATGTTGTTGTAGAGATTTGAGATAGTTTTTACGAGATCTACAGGTATTAGTGTCTTAGTATTGCTTAATTTTCCGTGTGGTGACGGAGTAAGAATACAATTCACCAGCCTCTATCTTATCTGTGGGTGATCGTGAGAGATGACTAAGGGATATAAAACGCATATAACATCTATGCAAGAGTCACGATAGATCCGTATCTTAATCACTATGCCATTTGTGTAGTCGAACTTTTATGTTAATGTAAAATTCATCATAAGGGCACCCTTTTTTTTTGGGTGGGCTACAGTTGGCGCACTCCTCGCATCACTCCGTCCGGGGCGACAGGGGGGCGTAAGTACGCACAACCGTAACCCACCCGTGATACCTCGCCGTCGTCGCTGGGCCGACCACCGGAGCAGCGTGAACTTGACGTCAGTGGCCGGCCCGACGGAGTACCCCCTGGGGGGTACCCTCCCCTTGACAGACGTCCCCCCTCGGGGAGGACGTCGGTCTTCGGCGGATGACGGACTAATTCCCGATCATAAGGTCACCCCTATAGCATATACCTACGTAGACTAAATAAGGTATTTTGATGTCTTCACGAGTATTACACATTTGAAATAAGATAACCAATACAAGACTGCAAGACAATGTGAGCACTTATTGTATAGACTCGACTCTTAATAATAGTTAAATATTATTTTATTCAAGTTTTAATAAAAAGATTAGAAAATTACATACATACATACATACATATCATCATGCCATATCCCTTGCAGGGTAGGCAGAGGGAACAGAGTGCCAGAGAACTCTATCTTTGCATACTTAACTCGCTTCATCAACATTCATAATTCTCTTCATACACGCTCGCCGGTTGCGGAGACTCTTGACTCCACCTTCCTTCAGTACATGACCGATCTGGTCTAGGTAGGTTAGTCTAGGTCTCCTTCGGTACCTACATCCTTCCCCTTTGCATTGTATATCTTCTTAACCAGACGTTCGTTCGGCATTCTTTCCACATGTCCGAACCATCGGAGCATTCCCTTTCGCATCTTTACACCAATACTCTCTTTCATACCTACTCACTCTCTTACGTCGTCGTTACGAATGCGGTCGGTCAGCCTAACTCCACAGATTTTCTGCAGAGATCGCATTTCGACCGCATTAATTTTACTTTCATACTCTTTTCTGCATACCCAACTCTCGCTTCCATACAGTAATGTTGGGACAAGCACTGCGTTATGTATTGCTACACGTGCCTTCTGGCTGAGGTGGTGGCCGCCGAGAAGTTGGCCCAACGCTCCGTTCACTCTATTGCCCGCATTCACTCTTCGCTCTATATCAGTGGTGTACCTTCCATCTCGGCTAAATTTTTTGCTTATTTTTTTTTTTTTTCTTGCTCTCCGAACGGGACCCAGTTTTGAGGGCCGACGGCTGTATGCGGGGGTGATCCGCTCAATGGCCATGTACGGCGCACCCGTGTGGGCGAGGGCTCTGAACGCCCAGCTCAGGGCTGTACTGTGGAGGCCACAGTGAGCCATGGCAGTCAGAGCCATTCGAGGGTACCGCACGGTGTCTACCGAGGCGGCATGCCTATTGGCCGGGACACCCCCGTGGGACCTAGAGGCGGAGATGCTCTCCGACCTCTACCGGCGGGTTACCACAATGCGCGACGAGGGTGGCTCCCCATCGTTCAACGAGATAGCCACCTGGCGCGAGGACGCCCGCCGAGAAGTTATCGCCCGTTGGGCTACGCGGCTGGAGAGGCCTAGACACGGTGTTATTACCGTTGAGGCCCTCCGGCCCGTACTGATGGAGTGGATGGAGCGTCGGCACGGAGTACTTTCCTTCCGGTTGGTGCAGGTCTTGTCGGGGCATGGTTGCTTCGGCAAGTACCTGCACACGGTCGTGCGGAGAGAGTGGACTCCGTCCTGCCATCATTGTGACAGCGACGAGGACACGGCGCAACATACGCTGGAGGTTTGTCCGAGCTGGGACGGGCAGCGCCGTGACCTCGTCGCTGTCATCGGTGTCGACCTGACGCTGCAGGGTGGGTTAATGGGGTTGCGCGCCGCCTCTTCCGTCACCCCGGACCGATTTGGCGGGGTGCGACGTCCATAGCCCACGGCAAAAAAAGAAAAAAAAATATGATAAACAGCCTGGCTGACAGAACGCACCCCTGCTTAACGCCGATATTGACGTCAAACCAAGGCGACATTCCATCATCCAGCCGCACACAGGCTCTACAGCCCATGTAACTGGAATGCACAGCCTGTAGCAGTTTACCGTTAATACCATACTCCGGTAAAATGTCTCAAAGTTCCTTTCGTACAACCGTGTCAAATGCTCTCTCTAGATCCACAAAACTGCAGAAAACCCTCTGACCTAGAGGCAGATGCTTCTCCACAATGTTGTGCAGAGAGAACACTTGATCCATGCATCCCCTTCCACTCCTGAAACCTCCTTGTGTCTTACACAGTAAACCATCGGACATCATCCTCATTCTCCTTTCAATAATTTTCTCTCCCAGACACAGGAGCCACGAAGCTTGATCATCTCGGCAGACACCATATCAATGCCCGCTGCCTTACCATTTTTCAAACTTCTTATCGCCCATTCAACTTCATCCATACTGATGCCATCGGAGGACGCCGTTGTCGGATGTTGATCTACTAAACCACGTGCGACACCGGCGCCAACCGTAGCATCCGCATACATATCGCCAAAATATTCACTCCATCGGCTTAACACGTCTTGTGTTTGTGTAAGAATGTCTCCACCTTTAGACCTTATTTTATTCATTCTGAATTAAATATATATATATATATATATATATCTATATATATCTATATATATATATATATATATTCATTTTATTTAGAAAATTTGGAATCAATAATTAGTATTATGACCTTTTAGTTTTCTTGCCGGATTGTTCTTAGTGTGGACGCATTCCAATCCGTTGTTAGTTTAGTAGGTTTATTAATTTTAAATTAGTAAATTATTGTAATATAATAATTACTATAAATTTAAAGATTAATAATAAAGTATTATTTTTTATATGAATGATTTTGTTTTTGTACTGCCAATGAATTTGCAACAAATGTAGGTTAAATCAAATTCAACATAATATTATACATAAGCTCTATAATAACGATGACTTGTTGGACGTAAAACACCTTAGTTCTTCCGTGACTATGAAAGTTGTAAAATATTCAAAATATCTAGAAATTAAAAATCAAATACAATCAATAAAATCTGTAAAAAATTGTTTTATTTCAAATAAAAATGTTAATAGATTCCACAATATATAAAACGGTGAGTAATGAAAATATCTTATGGATCTATCTCAATAACTCTGACCGATGTCTTTAGTTAATCTTATCTCGGAGTACAATGTTCATATCATGCAGATTGTAACAGTGATGTGAGCCGCATTCTCGTTTAATGTTTTATATAAAACAGAAGTTTATTCTGCCATCCTCAGCGTACACCTGGTGAGAGATACATTTTAAAAGTATAGAACGTTTCTTTTCTCTTATGTATTTATATGTCTTTACAAAATAGTTTTTATTTTTATTTTCATATGTTATTTGAAGGTATTGATGTGTGGTAGCGGTTTAGAATACTACCAACCTTTACTTTGCTCGTGGGTGTCGTAAAAGACGACTATGTCGACCTGGACCAACTCCATATGATGCCGTTTGGTCAACAATTACAGTCTCAAGGAGGGTTGACGTCTAGCAGACGGCCGGTTATAATATTAGTGCCTAGTTTCACAATATGTACTATGAAAGGAGAGTACATATTGTACCGACCACAAGTATTTGGGATAAGAATAGGAGAATGATGATGATATAATTTAAAGGTAATTCTTGCTTAACAGTATTTACTTTTCTTTTTAAATTATATTTTTTGTGCAAATAAGTTTATATGTGATTATCTTTCTTCATCACCATCTCAGCTCTCATATCCCACTGCCGGAATCCAGCCTCTACGGCGAAAGGAAAATTTATCTACCTCGCTGGTCAGACGCGTTGGTATAGGATTTTATTTCGAGTTCTTCTTCTGCAATAATACTTGTGTGCTTTAGTCGTTTTTCACGATCCCTCATTGGAAGGGCGTTCTCACGAGATAAGGATTCTTTTCTAACTCTACTCACCATATCATACCATACCTTTAGATTCTCAAAATTGTTCGTAATTATTCTCAGTAGTAATTTTTCTTCTATAAAGTTTGGTCTGAAATTAATTGTGTGTTTAAGTTCATTATCACAGCTCATAAATGTCCCACTATAGCGAGCCCTATGCTCGGGGCTCCTCCGTAATGGCAGGGAAATTAACCTACTATACCGCGCTGGTCAGACGTGTTTTGTTTCGAGTTTTCCTTCTCTCGCATAGATGTTATATGCGTTTTATATCCTTTAGTCTTCTCTTACGATCACCCACGGGTAGGATATGGGGTGATGAATAGTATTCTTACTCCGTCACCACACGGAAAAGTTCAAGTTATGCAATTATTATTTGCTTTAAACTTGAAAAATATATTTATCCATGTAAAGTAAATCCTAGATCTGTCTTAAGAGTAATCACCCTTTTTATGTTTTTAAATTATTGTATATCACATATACCTATGGGTTAAGAAAAATGTTATCGAGAAACTATGAAGAATAATAGAATAATATAAATAATAACTTGTGACGTTTATATATATTATATGTGAATTAAAACGCGAATAATCGGCCATGTTTTGTATACGTAAATGTAGCAAAATAATAAAAACCTCGAATTAATAAAATAAACGGGATTAAAACAGTATTTTTTTTCAAATGCCATACTTAGAATATAGGAGAAGTCAATTATTGCTTAGTTGCTTTTTATAACTTACACGGCAAAGTAGCTGGGGATTGTAATTCAATGTATTTTAACCCGTCAACACAGTGAGAGCACATAATTTTTTTAATTACCTTAAAATTATTTTTAAAGATGCTTCAAGATCATAGCTTGGAGATCGTGTTATCCATTCGGTCCTGGGCGTCATAATACCTAATCAGATTCCATTGCAGTCATAATACCATAATATATATAACATAAGTGCCCTTATGAGGTTTGAGCATAACAAATGATTTGATTTGATTACAATCAATCAATCAGTTTATTTATTGCGAATAAGGGTTACAGTTGTCAACTGAGTGATGGTTAGATGAAAACGTACCTTTATATGTTTATCACGATTTATTCATATAACGCACAGGTTCGTACGTTCGTGCAAAACTTATGCAAGAGTTTTGTATATATCTTTGTAATTAACTTGCAAATGGGTGCCGCTTGTGGGATTCGGTTCAGTCATGTTTTTTATTATATTTAAACATTATATCGTGGTTTAAATTATTATTTACTTAATATGTTAGTATTCAAAGTTACTTAAAAAGTTATTAAAAATATAAAATGACAAGCGCGCTAAGTTTCTTGTCGGATCTTCTCAGTCACGATTCATCCGATCTGGTAATAGTTTATTGAATTAGTTTAAATTACCTAATTAACAAATTATTTAGGTCTACTCGTACGCAATTTATAGATAATAAATATTTTGGAATATAAATTTGAATTCTGACTCAAGGAATTGTATGATATCAAACCTACTTGTGTATGTGAAAATTGTGCCCTGCAGATTGATTCTTATCATCATAAGATGTACTTCGGCTGTACCAATATAGATAACAAACGCTATAGAACCGATATATATATCGTATAAAATATTTAACAATACAATTGATAGTAAACATGTTTTACAGAATTATTGTCTCGTTCAAATTTTATTTTTACTATCTCGAAATTTCGAACACAATTCAATGTTAATTATTCTTTCAAAGTATTAATTGTTAATTCTTCTCAAAATATCAATTTTATCCTAAAATATAAATGGCTTATTATTCTTATTCTGTCACCACACAGAGAAGAACACAACTTTAAATACAGCAATCATTTATCTTAGAATGCTTAAAATCACCAACCAAAAACTGCTTAGAAACTTTTATGCAAATATTATGTCATGTCACGCACAACAAAAGTACATACTTTAGTTAAAATTCTTGCAAAAAGATGAATATTTAAGACGTGGGTAACTTTATATTTTAATCTGCCAATTCATCTGCACAACATAACACATAAAGGAGGTAAATGTATAATTGTACTTAAAATTGTATTGTATGGTACCAAAGAATGGAGAATACATAGCAACTAGGCCCGATTCAAGGAGTATAAGTAGACGATTTTACTTGAAAAAGAAGGCAATCTTTGAAATAAAGCTCCATGGCAAACAGATGGTCAGACAGACCATCAGTAGTAGGCTAATTTACTTCAACTGGTGGGTTGAGAATAGGCGAAATATACACAAGGAAATATATTTGTACCTCATGTGAAAAGTATTTGTTGTAAACATTATTTCTGTTTGTCTAGGGGTGTGCGGGAGGGTGGCGCCGGTGATGCCGGCAGGGACTTCATCATCGAGAGGGAGCGGGAACGTGAGAGGGAACACGAAACAGAGAGACCACGCAGACAGGTACCTCTTAAATTTATTAAATCCAGAGATATTTTAAACGTGACGAACTAAGATTTCGACTTCGAATTGCTGTGTGGTAGCGGCTACGAATACTACCAACTTTTAATTTGCTGATGCCGTCTGATCAACAATTACATTCCCAACGAGGGTTGATGTCAGATAGGCGATCGGTTATAAAACTATTGACAATAACTTTTGCAATATGTACGATAGTAGATACGACAGAAATATGTATTGCACCAACCATAAATAATTGGAATAAGTGCAAAATGATGATGAAGTACTAAGACTTTGATTCACCACAAGTTCCTTTTCAACTAGTGATGTAAACACCTATGGAATGTGAACAGATAAAATTATAACAAGAGAAAGGATTGAACTAAAGCGCTATTTATATGCGCCTAACCAGGCTAGAATATTGGGACAGTTTCCCTTCTATTGTGAAGAAAGTCAGTTCCCAGTCAGGATGTTTATGAACTGATGAAGATTCCTATATCTCGCTTTTAGATATTAGACATGACATTGAATGACACGCAACTAAGATATATCGTGGCAGATATTGAATAGATAATTATTAGCATTGAATTAAACAAGAAAATAATTAAAATCTTGTTAAAGTTTGATACGAGAAGTCCCATTATCTTTGGTAAAGGTCGTATAACTTTAAGAAATTTAAAAAAAGAAAGGCTTGAAGTTAAATTTTATTCATGGTCGAATCTTAATTTATTAAGAAAAAACCAAAGAACCCAATTTAAAAAAAAGAGAATTGATTTAAAGGCCACACTAGGTTTGCACTAGAAAAGATCAAAATAATTTTCAAAATAGAAAGTATAATTAAATTTATTAAGTAAGAGTTTAGTTTAACAGACAGAGAGTTTATATTATGTTGAAAGCCAAGTTAAGGCATTTTAAATTACTGAAGTTTAGATTTTTTTTAATATGCTTGATTATTTATAAAAACTCGATTACGAGCTGTTAGGAGGGCGACCCCGATAGTCTTTTAAAAAAAACTACAAAATTATGAAGTAACTACTTGTTCACTGACTTCTGAACGTGCTAATATGAATGTGCGGAATGTTAGACCGCTAGCCCGGCGCTCTGAGTCTAACTGAACTTGAAAAATATGGAAACGCTAATTATATATGCACTTGTGACGTAAAAACAATGGAAGGAGTGCATGTAGACGTGGCGTGCTTAATAAGCATTTATGCTTAATAAAGTGGGATATAACAGAGCGAAACGAAACGAAAAATTATTGTCACAAGTGGTGGTTTGAATCCCACTTGTGAGAATCATTTTTCGCTCGTAATCGGGTTTCTATACTTGCATTTCGTTTAGATGCGAAGTTTAGTCATTTATATTATTTTAGACTTTTCAGTGTCTCCGCATAACCTTCTAGTAGATTTCATATGGTAGCACCAGTCTGGTCCAACCCTAACATGGACGAACATTTTAAACTATTTTATTTTTCTCTCTCTCTCTCAGCTCATATATGTCCCAATGCTGGGCTCGAGCCTGCTACACAATAGGAGGGAAATTGATCTACTATACCACGCTGGGCAGACGTGTTGGTTTAGGATATTATTTTGAGTTTTCCTTATCTCACATAGATGTTATATGCATATTTTATTCCTTAGTCGTCTCTTACAATCACCTACGGGTAAGATAGGGGGTGCTGATTTGCATGGGGTCTTTGGTAAGTACCTGCACAGAATTGGAAGAGAAGGGGCCCCAGGATGTCACGAGTGTGGTGCGCCAGTAGATGATGCGCGTCACACTCTGGAGGTATGCCCTGCCTGGGGGCCCCAGCGCCACGTCCTATCGGCGGTCGTTGGGAGAGACCTGTCGTTGTCGACCATCATCTCGAAGATGCTTGACAGCGACAGGTGCTGGTCGTCGATGGCCTCCTTTTGCGAGGTCATCATGAAAAGGAAGGAGGCCGCGGAGCGAGAACGCGAGGCGCTTGCGTCAGCTGACTCGCTTCGCCGCCGGCGACCGGGAAGGAGGAGGCGCCGTTATGCGCACCTCCTCCCACCGCCTTGAGGGACGATAGGACGTGGCCAGAAAGCCAAGCGTGGGGGTGCCGGGGATCGAATGTCAGTAGACGATCTCTCCGGCTCCCCGTAAAAGCGCGGAAGGGGCCGCTGTGGTTTTAGTGGGTATTCCGGCCGCTAACATCTATGGCCGGTGAGTCCCACACTCCCCCTCGTCTGTCACCGGCGGGGGATAGCGCGCAAATGCGTTTCCTCAGCGAAAAAAAAAAAAAAAAAAAAAAAAAGGGGGTGCTGATTTGTATTCTTACTCCGTCACAACATGGCAAATTTAATTAATTTATTATTCATCAATAAATTTAAATATAAAACTGTATTTGTAATCCCATATTAATTGCCATTATTTTGATACCCTACTCGACAAATTTGGTTAATATTATTTTATTTACGTGTAACTATTTCGCGCCAAAAATCGTCCATTTTGTTTTTTTAAACACATTTAATACCACTTAAAAGTTCATCCAGCTATTTAGAAAATGCTAGATAATAAATAAATTTATTAATCAACATATAGATACGCGTGCGAGATGTAGTGAATTCGATTCGCAAGTAGGTCAATTTTTCTTTCAACACACCAATTATTATTCTGTCTGGGTATAATTTACATAAATATTTTTTTCTTAGTATCTCACAATCCAAAGACCTTACATTTAGAGAGATCTTGATTTTCTAAACAAAATTTCATCGTATTAATCAAATTTCGAGTTGCCAGTATCAACGTTAGCTGAATGGAAGGTTAAATATTTCGATTAAATATGAAGTATTGAAAATTTAACATTATATGTACAACATTAGGTTGATATTTGATTATCTCTACAATAGTACTCTAGCACTGTCTTATTCAATACTGGTTTGACTCGTCAACAATCGTGTTACCTCGTGTTTAAACTTATATCACATACCTATATATATATTGTACGGCTATCTATTATACAGATGGCGATTAACTACTAGTTAAGAGACCGAAATTTCGTGCCAGGTGTTCTAGGTTCGATTTAAATGCAGGATAAAACCTTGTATGTTAGACATATTTTTTTGAGTTTAGGTATAATTTGTATTATGTTTTTAGACTTTTGCAATACAATGACTATTCCTTAGTATATTAAAAAGAAAACTATTTTATTTTATTGGGTTGATTACTTTTTTTTTAAAGGACTGCACTGAGAAAATAATCTAAACAAACATATAATTAATGGACACAAATAGTACATCCAGACTTGGAACAACAATTTATGGATCACACAAAGTATAGCTCTGCGTAAGAATCGAACCCACTGTACTGGCACGTTACATCGGTATCTTAACCACTTCATCATTTGTGCAGTCAATATCAAAATTAGTACATCATCATCATCATCGTGCTTTTATCCCAATTTATTTGTGGTCGACGCAATATACCCTCTTCTTCCATATTACCCTATCAAACATCATCTCTGTAGTCACTCCTTGTAGATAATTGTCCATATCATGTTTCACGCCGTCCGTTCATCTTTTCTTCTCCCCTTACATCTAAAGCCTTCAACATTCAAACACAAAAATTTCCTCACAATATTACCTTCATCTCGTCTCAAATTATCACATACACCGATAAATCACATAAGTTTTAATAATATCATCTTAGCCCACATACATCCCACCGCTGGACTCGAGTCTCCTCCGTAATGGGAGGGAAATTAACCTACTATACCACGCTGGTCAGACGTGTTGGTATAGGGTTTTGTTTCGAGTTTTTCTTCTCTCGCATAGATTTTATATGCGTTTTATATTCCTTAGTCGTCTCTTACGATCACCCACGGATAAGATGAAAGAAAGAGGTGGTGAATTGTATTCTTACTCCGTCGCCACACGGGTAATACGGATAAATATATAAATATGTTATTACAATTTGTAAATATTTAAACCTTGGTTTATTTTGTAATACATAATACAGATTAATTTTATCAATGCATTAATATATAGATAGAAATATAGTTATAAAAATGTTCAGCCATCTTGTATTCAATCAATATGAAATATCTTATCTTATCAAAATTAACTTGAATCACATATGCATATTTTATTTGCATAGATTAATATGTTAATTATAAAAGAAAAAATACCGCTTGTATTATATTAGTTAAATGTTTCTTATCTATACGTAATAGCGGAATTCGTTTAATAATTTTATTATATATAAAAATATGCAGTGAACTCGTCAGGCATAACAATGTATATGACGAGCAAGAATGAAGGAGCTCGGACTATCATCTCGATAAAAAACAAGTAAACACGTGCATAGAGTTCATCACTACCAACATACAATATCCATAAAACAAGTACCAACATCATCAACAAATTTACAATGAGGATAGTTAACGTTAGAAAACCAAATAACAGAGGGGTTTTCCACCACCAACATCAAGCAATTGCGCAAAACCTCAAAGGAACATGCAATCATATAACATCAAGGACGCGCCAATATACATACATATAAACCATCATAAATGTATTAAAACCACTTCAAGAAACCTTGAATTATATTAAAAAAATATAATAATTAAAATATAAAACATAAAAAAGGCATGGACAAAAGTCTGTAGATCAAAACTTTATTATAAAAAAAAAAGAAAACAATGTTAATGACTTGACGGGCAGGCATTTGTCTCCTAGAGGTAGATTAGATTATGTTATATTAGATTATTTTTTGTTTTCTTTTTTTAAGATAATAAGTACATAAGGTATAATATAGATTGAAGATAGTTCAGTACTCTATCGCATTAGGCTTGCCTGTAATGATAGATGTAAGTTTTATAGTAAATAAATGTGTAAACCCTGCGAGGGCACTTACATATTGTCAGTTTTAACATTTTAAATTAATACAATAAACTACCACTGGATTGGAACGTAACCGCTATTGAGAAGATCCGGCAACAAACTCAACGTTCTATTATCACACCTTTCAATAACACTAGAACTACTGGTCTCTCTGCGGAGTCACTCATACCATCATTATTTCAGTTATTTCTTATTTTTTATTGCTGATGGTGGCAAGCCAGCAAGCAGCACACCTGATGATAAGTGTCACTGTCGCCCATGAACCTTTGCAATACCAAGGCTATAGCTTAAGACACTGCCTACCAATAAAATCCCCAAACCCACCCAGTTGGGCTTCCGGCTCTCTTATCTTCTCCCACAGCTACTCTTATATGATGAGAGGAATTTCTTTTTAAAAACATCACTTTGCCTTAAATAAAATAATCCTTGTAATGCGAGGCGATTTTACAAAGATATATTGTAATGGGCACAAATGATATCAAGAATAAGTAGATCGCACAAAGTATTGTCCTGCATTGGAATCGAATCCATGGCACTGGTACGCTGGGTCGATATAGTAACCTTTACGTCATCATTGCAGTCGAACTTTCCAACGAATGATTTACTATAACACTTTGGTCGTGAGTTCACAGTGTTTTATTTAGAGTTTTACTTCATTGATATTATATGTATATTATATCTATTAGTATTATATTGCGACACGTACAGGATAAAAAGGAGATAGTGAATTTAATATTTAATTGAATTAAATTGAATATATAGGCAAACTATTCTTGAATTCGCCAGAACATAGGAGCAGTTTACCCACAAACACACAGAAGAATTATTTATATATATAAAGTTATGCCTCAATCAGTAGAAGCAAACATCATTTATGTTTGATGATGATTTACGTCATCAGTGCGTTCGAACGCCTCACATAGTAGCCTCTATCACCCATTAGCCTGTATCTAATCACGTCGCTATCATCAATATCCGGATTAGTTAACACTAAATATAGTTTAATATAATTTATAATCTGCTATGGAATTTTCACTTTATTTTTATATTATATCAAAATAGAGTAGAAGATTAGAATGTTGATCTTCTTTTTATTGCTTATACAGTAGCAAATAGACAGCACACCTGATGGTGAGTGTCACTGCCGCCCATGGACTTTTGCAATATATGAGTATAGCTAGGCCGCTACCTAGCAATACAAACTCCAAACTCACCTCAGTCGGGCTGCCAACTCTTTCGCTCACCGAAGGAAGCGCATTGCACATTGCCATTACTTAGAAGTCGATCTTCTGCGAGAGTGTGCTACTACCCCGGACGGACCGGCTTGCGGTTGTAGACAGAAACCTGTCCCCAGCGTGGTCCTACCACTTTTGAATTTCTACTAAGTTTTCTTTCTCTTATTCTAATCTATATGAAATCGAAGCTACAAGCTTTCCTCTATACTGAGCAGATGGAAGAAAAGCAGAAGTAAAGAAAGAAAGCAGCTCTGTTAATTAGCATCTACCTGATACCTTCCTCAGCGAATTACAAGACGTGTAGAAGATGATGAAGTTGGCTAATGTTTTTGATGACCTTTTATTAGCCTAAGGTTTCCTAAGCACTGTCAAGCTCATTGCTATAAATACCATTACTATACTATTTCAACTATCTACTGTGTGGTAGTTGCTACGAATACTACCAACCCTTACTTTGCTTGTGGATGTCGTAAAAGACGACTAAGAGCCTTATAACGACTTGGATCAACTCCATCTGATGCCGTTTGGTGAACAATTACATTCCCAAGGAGTGTTGACGTCTGGCAGGCGGCCGGTCATAAAACTATTGCCAATTACTTCTACAATATGTACTATGAAAGATGAGTACATATTGTATCGACCCCAAGTAATTGGGGTAAGAGTAGGAGAATGATGATATAACGTTTCAACTATTAAGTTATCACTGTTAGTTTATAATGGCCCTTTATTATGAATGAATAAGCGAAGTGTTTATCGTGTTATCGAGC
Organism: Lymantria monacha; assembly: GCA_905163515.2. NCBI lineage: Eukaryota > Metazoa > Arthropoda > Insecta > Lepidoptera > Erebidae > Lymantria > Lymantria monacha. The sequence continues at coordinate 798,811 of LR991107.1, read as the reverse complement.
GATAAAAGCAATCGATTCGCCAACGCTACTCAAGGGGCAGTCCGCTGGGTGAAGTGGTGGCGATATGACGCGAATGTACCATACGTTCACCAATCAGCAATGGGAAGCTGTTCTTGGTGTAAGTTTTACAATATATAAAAGTATAAAGCGAAATCATAATACTCATATTGTCCTTGTCTGTGCTTCCAGCAAATGTCAGCGCAGCTGGGGCGCGCGGAACGTGGAGGTTCTGGCGGTGAAAGAGACGATGCGTCATCTACTGGTTCCGAACGTTTGTACGAGCAGGATATAGCAATACTGAACCGTTGCTTCGACGATATTGAAAAGTTTATAGCGCGATTGCAGCATGCGGCTGCAGCATCTCGAGAGTTAGAGAGAAGGAGAAGGTCGCGAGGAGGAAGCAAGCGAGCAGCTGGCGCTGGTGAAGGCATGCTGGCCATGCGGACCCGACCACCGCCGGAGCGCGACTTTGTCGATGTTCTACAGAAGTTCAAGTTGTCCTTCAACCTGTTAGCTCGGCTGCGCGCTCACATACACGACCCTAACGCACCGGAGCTGGTGCACTTCCTGTTCACACCGCTGGCGTTGATAGTGGATGCGGCGCAGGACGCGGCTGATGGTAGACTACCTTCACGCGTGGTGCAGCCGCTGCTCACACGCGATGCACTCAATCTGCTCGCTAATTGCGTCACCAGTAAGGAGACTGAGCTGTGGCATTCGCTTGGTGATGCCTGGCTCATACCCAGGTAAGATACACACCTACCTATATTTTCTCCATCCGTAGTATATCGAGATCTATTGGATATAGGTCTTTTCATTGACAAATAATGGCAGAATAATTGTCACGCTCGGTAGTTGGGTTGGCGATAGCAATTGATGAAATCAGTAACGGGTTTTCTAAGAGCGTGATACTGCTTGTTCCGTTCTGGTGTACTGCTTGCTCGTTTACTTTCATAAGTAATAAAAAAATACAAATAACCTCCCTACTAGTTAGATAAATACGACATGTTTGTAAAAATCTAGACTCGAGATATTGTTGACAAAATAAGACACAATTTCAATTCACACACGTGATGGCTTATGTGACGTATTAAAAATATATATTAAAAGTATATATTAAGAATATGATATCATCACCAGTTTGGTCTCTCGCGGATTTATTAAAAAGCCTGCTGATAGATCACCAGGAAAAGAAGCACCATTGTGGAAAACTTAACTGCAATCGTTCAATCAAATATTTCAATTGTTTTTAATGTCTTAAAAATAAATTGCGTTTGAAATAATATGTAAAACGCGAAAACACATATATTATGTCAAGAGTTCTATGGTTTTATATTTACCATTGATCCTCCAATAACGCAGCATTATTTAATGAACCTCCAATAACACAGGAATCGGTGTGGGGATTAAAAATTCAATATGTCATTTATTTTGTAGCGAGTATTGCAAGAGACCATTTATATACATTGACTGCACAGATGGGATAGTGGTTAAGATACTAACCTCCCGTGCCAACGTCGTGAGTTCGATTCTCACACAGGACAATATTTTGTGTGATCCACAGAGTGTTGTTGTTTTTTTTGAGTCTGTGTGTAATTTGTCTGCGTTCGTTCGTATCATATAGATAATAGTTTTATTATCATCATCATCATCACAGTCCATAAATGTCTCACTGTTGGGCTCGGGCCTCCTCCGTAATGGGAGGGAAATTAACCTACTATACCGCGCTGGTCAGACGTGTTGGTATAGGGTTTTGTTTCGAGTTTTCCTTCTCTTGCATAGATGTTTTATGCGTTTTATATGCCTTAGTCGTCTCTTACGATCACCCACGGGTAAGATATGGGGTGGTGAATTGTATTCTTACTCCATCACCACACGGAAATATATAATATAAAGATAATAGTTTGGTGAACTATAAAGTATTTGTGTGTTTTTAATGTATTAATTTCATCATCATCATTCTCCTACTGTTATCCCAATTACTTGGGGTCGATACAATATACACTCTTCTTTCATAGTACATATTGTAAAAGTTATTGGCAATAGTTTTATGAACGGCCGCCTGCCAGACATCAAACCTTCTTGGGAATGTAATTGTTGACCAAACGGCATCAGATAGAGCTGTCCTATGTCGTTTTATAAGGCTCTTAGTCGTCTTTTACGACATCCACGAGCAAAGTAGGGGTTGGTAGTATTAGCCGCTACCACACAGCTATATGTTATAATAATGTTTTAATATTGGTACTAATTTATCTGTTAGTTATCGGCGACGTATCACAATACTTACCACGCGAACCCTCAATTATCTCAAAACATAGCTAGATAAACATTGTGTTAATCCATTTTTCAGTGATTCATTTACTATTATAGATATATATATGGATTATATTAAGCTCTGATATACGAAATTATACATACATAATAATATTTTTATAATAATATTTATTATATAACTTTATCGTATTGTTTCTGATCTATTTTGGACTTTGAAAGTTAAAGAATAGGGAGTATATAGATAGCTAACTTCTTATGTATATCTATATTTTCCGTATCATGACGGAGTAAGAATACTATTCACCACCCCATATCTTACCCGTGGGTGATCGTACGAGACGACTAAGGGATATAAAACGCATATAACGTCTATGCGAGTGAAGGAAAACTCGAAGCAAAACCCTATACCAACACGTCTGACCAGCGCGGTATAATAGGTTAATTTCCCTCCCATCACACCCGAGCCCAACAGTGAGACATTTATGAGGTGTGATGATGATGATGATGAACTTCTTATGGGAGGGTAAACCGCTTCGTTACGTAACGCGTAACGGCGCCAGTCTGTCTGGCTTCTCTTTCGCTTACGCATACAGCAGCGGTAGGCAGGCTCCTCTCTCAATTTCAATATTAAATAGTTCAAATTAGATTAACTTAAGTTATCACTTCTGTTGGGCGTTCCGAGACGCACACGTTTTTTTCCCTTTCAATGCAGTTAAGTGACTGATAAGCTCTGGAAATTAAAGTCGGGTACTGCGTTTAGTTTAAATATTTTACACTGTACTATATTATCAGTATTTATTAAAATACATTAATTATTAAAATACATTAAATAAGGTGTCTGTAAATAAATATAAACAAAAATAAATAGCGTAGCGGTTCATGCAGTGACGTATAATAGCAATCGAGGCTCGAGCGCCATCTACAATAGGAAGGAACTATATATATTACACCACGCCGGCGCCGGTCAGACAGCATGGCATAATGTTATATGATTTTAGATAATCTAATTTTTGATTGTTTGCGCGAGTATTACACATTTGAAATAACACTATCTTTACGGATACTAGAGCGTTTGTATTATATTATTAATTTCTCGACGTTTCGAACACTTTATAACGTTTATGGTCATGGGAGGACTAAGACGTCTTACGTTCAACAAGTCAACGTTATTACAGAGATTTATATCTACTCCGTGGACTGATGACATTATCAAGGTCCCAGGAAACCGTTGGATGCAAGTGGCACAGGACCGTTGCAAATGGCATTCTCGTGGCGTAGTTTTATTTCAAATAATTTTATGTTATTACGAAATATATGATCACTCTCAATTTTTATGACTTCAACGAAAGCAGAACCGATAAATAACAACTGGTCAACCTACCACATTAGTCTACATCTCCTGGAGAAGTTTAAATATAACTGCAATCACTTATCAACCTGCCAAGAACTCAACAAATTACGATCTGATCCCCTTTTGGTACGACCTACATCTGATAGAGACAGCGAATAAGCCGAATTATAATGATAATGTAATATTAAAAATATATCGAGTAATCTTGCAAGCTGTATGCACAATGAATCATCGAGTTATATATCACGTATATCAAATCATATATAATTGTTCTAATGATTAATATGAATATATGCCGACGTGATTGATACGTAATATACGTATGTCATTAATGTATCACAATTAATAATGACTGCGCCATATTTAACAATGAAAGGTTGCTTTTAAATGTATGATCCACTGGCTAGCGAGAGTGATTTATTTGTAAATGCATTTTCATCATCATCCTCTCAGCCCATATATGTCTCACTGTTGGGCTCGGGCCTCCTCCATAAGGGGAGAGTAATTGACCTACTATACCGCGCTGGTCAGACGTGTTGGTATAGGGTTATGTTTCGAGTTTTCCTTCCCTCACATAGATATTATATGCATTTTATATCCCTTAGTCGTCTCGTACGATCACTCACGGGTAAGATAAAGGGTGGTGAATAGTATTCTTACTCCGTCACCACACGGAATAAAATGCATTTTATTTAGGTATATTAATTCAATAAGTTCTGATCTCAATATCTGACCATTATTTAAAAAAAAAACATCTAAAGAGCTTAAAAGAAAAGCTTTCGTCAAAGATCGATCAGAACTTACCTAAACACCTAAATGTTTACTAGATTTAGTGTCACATTTGTTTAAATAATTATGTTTTTATTAATTCTTCTATAAAATATCTTCAGAGAGCAGTGGAAGACACCGATACCTCCTTACCAGCCCGTGTTTATGGACGGATGGAGCCCCGATTATCAAGTGGATGACCAGCCTCTAAGAAGGTAATATTCTCAATATATTCTGGGTTATTATTGTTTTATAACTGTATTATTTTGGTCAAAGCGTGAAGTTTTATATATTCATAGATAATTGTGCTTTCTCTGAATATGTGTTGTATTCGTTTATTTTTTAATATATTATTAAATGATATTCGATCTTGGTTGATAAAAAATAATTAAATTTTTCGACTTCATAACTAAAATAAATTACAATTTGTTTTCTTATTTGTTCTCTCTGGCATGACACGCTATTTATAAACAAAAAAGAGTAACATACGCGGAAACCTATATATATTGGTTCGTTTCAGCCGCTTTATCAATTAAGTCAGTATTTCTAATGTACGTGTAGAAAGTAAATTGTCATTCTTTTTATTTTATTTATGGGAGATGTTTTACAAGGCCATCTATCATAAAATGTTTACCCATTGTTCCGATTCCATACTCTTTTGTTTAATAAATTTCAAGCCATTTATCGATAATTTGGTGTACTTGTCCTTATTGTGTCTCAGTTATAATAAGACCTATACCACAGTAACTTAGGTAAAACATTACGTATAAATATTATTTTCGTGAAATTGTAATTTTTCCTTAAGTTTCACCTTATCTCTTTTATATTACAGCCATATGAAATTAATATAATAAATGACGTCTCATTAAGTGCATTGCCATAAACTTAGTATAATAAAGAAATTAAAATGTTTTTTTAACTTTGTACAGTTACTAAACGGGGTGAGTTGTCTAATTAATTTTCTTTTATCCTTTCTATTTATCATTGGACAGCAAGTTTTATCAGGTATGCTATTTCTTAATTATATAAAAAGTATATTTAAAATACTAAATATATATAAAATATTTCCATTCACGTTCAATTTGATCTAGACTTTGAAATTAATGCATTTTACAATTAGGAGGATGAGTCATTTTCAATAATATTTTTCATCAAAAATGTGGCATAGTTTCTTTTACCAGTAAGGCTACAAACATGTATGGTTTGTGTTGTGTTGTGTTGTGTATGTGTGCGTCTGTGTGGCTCGTAGATCGTCCCCGCGTCGTATCTCTACGGGGCAGGGGGCGCCGGAGGCGGGCGCAGCCGTAGCGGCGGCGGCCGGTGAGCGCTACGAGCGCTACGAACGTGAGGAGCGCTACGACCGAGACGAGCCCGACCTCTACGCTGAACAGTACGGCACTTACCCTACGCACGCCAGGTGATGAGGGCGCCTCGTGTACATAATGCCTGCTGATGTTGCTTGTTCTATGACCAATGCTCTGCTTGCTTCTGAAGCTTGCTTTTATTTGCAATGTGAACTGTTTTTATATATGTACATATATATGTTATTTTTGTGTCTGTAATCGTAAAGGTAGAACAAAATTTTAAGATTTCTTTGTGTGTATTTAAATGGATTTTTTGGACATCTTAGAAATCATAGTTATCCTAGTAGATGGCAATGCTATTGAGTTTTGGTAACTTTCTTTTTATTTTTCGGATAAAAATCACTTTTCACTCTTTTATAGATTTTATATTCCAGAATACATAACTCTAAGTATTGATCTTGTCTCATTCCGCAACTTTTTAGATGTAATTCTTTATTGCATATCGCTATAATTTCCTTTCTTGTGGAAGTCGTAAGAAATGCCTGGTAAAAAATTTGTTCAATTTTATATATACAGTATATAAATTTAATATATTAGACAAACTCGCTGAGTTTCTCGCCGGATCTTCTCAGTAGCTTAGCTTAGTTTTAGCTTAGCTTTATGATACCTGAAGTAAAGGAAGTTTCCACACTTTTATGACTGTGTATATATTATATATTTTAGTAGTGGTAGGGCCACACTGTTGAGAGTTATCTGTCTACAGCCGCGGGCTGGTTTGTCTGGGGTAGTCTCGCAGACAATTGACGTCTGAGAAGTGAGAATGTGTTGTTGCACTCCATTCGATGAGTGAGAAAGCCAGCAGCCCAATTTTCTGAGAGGGTTTGGGTTGTTAGTCAATTATCTAGTTGTACCATTGGTATTGCAAAAACCTAAGGCAGTAACATTTACTAGACGTGGTGCTTACTCGCTTCCAACCAGAAGAAATAACAGAAAAATAATTATATTGTTTTTATATATTACAGATACTTAATTTAATTTTTGGCATGGCAAAATCTAAGACACAATATTTACTTTTCTGATGACACTTACTTTTCTGACCAATTATTTAGTGTTGTAGAATAATATAACTAATATTTAATGTGGCATTTAGAAATACTAGGGCAATGGGACGAGAGGATTCGGGATCCGCAGCCTCATCGCCTGATCGTGAACAGGTCTACAGAGCTGATAGAGAAGATGGTGAGATACTTATACTAATAGCAATAACATCTCCGTGCGATGACAGAGTAAGGATTCATCACTCCATTTCTTGCCTGTCTATATCGTAAGAGATGACTGAAAGATATGATATGCAGATAACATCTCTATAAGAGAAAGAAAACTCAAAATTAAATCCTATACTGACTCATCTAACCTGCGTGTTATAAGTTTTATTCGATCTATGAAGGAAACTCGAGCGCATACGTGGGATATATATGAGCTGAGATTATCATCTGATGATGATGAATATAATGGCTGAATTCTGGATATACTGATATCTATTGTCTTTGAAATACCATAATCTTCACGCTTAATAAGCGTGTTGGCGATCGTATTTGGTGCAAAGAGGTTTCTAGAAGAGTGTTACCCACTAATCTGGGGTAAATTAGAGAATGCTAGTGAGTGATGGAGCTCTTATACTTCTAACTTCTAGCTTTACCCATAATAGGAAGGAAATTGACCTAATATAACCACTTTTGAGAGAGAGTTTGTTTCGGTGGCTCTCTCGCACGGCTTTCATAGGTATGTTGTTGGGCGTGTTTATGGGGTCACGTGCCACTTCTTCTATCGCCCCGGATGGATTAGCCGGGTTGTGACTACACTATAGCTGCCCGCCAAAAAAAGATATTTCTTCCTGTAACGGTCTCTGCTTGCGATAGCGACGTGGAGTCTCGTCCTTTCCTCTAATGTGGTTGAGGGGAATGAAGGGTGCTCTAGTAGTTAACTTGTAATCAGGTGCCACTTGAGGGATCTGGTCCAACTATACTGTTTGTATTTGTATTATATCTAGAAAAGAATATATCCTGATTCTAAGTATATCAAACTAGAGCTAAATACTTATTAAACATCTATACATATAATTCCATTTTAAATATTTAACTTAAAAAATGACGAGTCTGCTGAACTTCTCATTGGATCTTCTCAGCTTGTGGCCGCGTTCTGATTATATGATTAATTTCAAACAAAATGGAAAATGAACAATATGTAAGTGCCCTTTAGGGGCTCTAAATGATTTGATTTCTGGTGACTCAAATAATATACATAAGTACCTATATAAAAAGACAGTGATGGATGTATGTATATTTGTGCAGATGACTTGGGTGAGGCGTGGGCACGAGGAGTGACTGCGCGCGGTGGACGCGTCGTGCGCGTGACTTACCCCCGAACAGCCAACAATGACAAGGAGCTCACAGTCGTGCGCGGCGAGTACCTCGAGGTAAATGATCCAAGTTAATTTGAGTTAATTAGACAACGGCAAATCACGACGGCAATCCATTTTATTTTAAAATAAAACATGGAAAGGCAGATCTACGACTATCCCACTTTTAATTAATATACGCATACTTCAAATAAACTATCAGGTAAGATCAAAATGGGAGAATCGCCATGATCGCGGAAGAACTATCCACGAACGATTCCACGGTGATTGGTAAAAGCAACTAAGATAAGTTTACCACTCCTAGACAGTAGCCAAAATAAGTTGATCCCTCGCTATACCAGGGTTCAAGTTATTTTGGTTGCCTGGAATTAATTGGCGTTGCTATATACTTCAGTTCTGCTGCAACAGTGCCTAAATATCGACAATTTGTAAGTAATACAGTTCATCATAGTATTAGATCTCGTTAATAATAATTTCGAAACTATTAACGACCATGATAGTTTGTAATCCTACAATATTTTCATTCCCATATAAACTTTGCCATTGTTTTTATCCCTTTGGGGTTGAAATTCATTAAATGTTGTCTTAAGTTGATTCTGCCACAAAAAAAGATTTGTCTAAATTTCATGTAGTTTTAGTAGTCTCGACGTTGTTGAGTCAGCCAACCACGTTCCTTGTTTATAAATAAAATAATAAAATAAAATAGCCTTTATTTCCACCACAATATTTTAAAACATAGTAATATAAAGTAATCTTATATTTTATTTGTGATAATTTGAAGCGGTCGCCTCTAGGGCATAGGCCTCCCCTAAGTCCCTCGACTTATCTCTTTGTCGCGCTTTTCTCATCCAATCTGGTACATAAACATCTGTAAATACTCGTATATCTCGCCATCTTCTCGTAGGTCTTTCTCAATTTCTTTTTCCTTCTCTTGGTATTCATTCTGTAGCCTTTCTCGTCTATCTATTTGTCATCTAATCTGTATAATATATCTTCAGCCTTTTTTTTTTTTTTATTATTTCATTTGTTGAGAATTTAGGGGGATTTAGTCTGACTTCCCCACGGTGACCAGCCGGCTTGGGGAAGGTCCTTGTTTATAGATACTAATTATTATATAATTTAAAGAGTATAGAGTATTGTCTTTAATAATAAAGACTTGTTTGCTAACAATGAAAAGCTGTATGGTGACGGCTATGAATACTACCAACCCTTACTTTGGTCGTGAATGTCGTAAAAGACGACTACTCTATCTAATGCCGTTTGGTCAACAATAACATTCCCAAGGAGTGTTGACGTCTGGCAGGCGCCGGTCATAAAACTATTGCCAACAACTTTTACAATATATACTATGAAAGAAGAGTACACATTGTATCGACCCCAAGTAATTGGGATAAGAGTAGGAGAATGATGATGATGATGTTTGTTAACAATGGATAGTATATACATACTATAATGATATATGTATATGTATACATCTACCCGTCTGCTGTGTGGAGACGGCTACGAATACTACCAACTCTTACATTGGTCATGGATGTCGTAAAAGACGATTAAGAGCCTTATAACGACCTGGGCCAATCCATTTGGTGTCGTCTGGTCATCAATTACATTCCCATCGAAGGTAGACGTCAGGCAGGTGGTCAATCATAAAGCCAATCAACCAATAATTTTTACAATATGTACGATGGAAGAAGAATACATATTACGTTGACCCCAAGGAATTGGGATAGGGGCAGGATATTGATGAATGTGCATATCCATGTATCAGGTGTTGGACGATTCACGCAAGTGGTGGAAGGCGCGCAACCGGCGTGGCGTCACCGCCCACGTGCCGCACACCATCGTGGCGCCGGCGCTGTCACCACCCTCCTCACCGCATCTCTACCCCAACCCCATCTACACACACTATCAGGTACAAATACAACATATTGTCATGAGCTTGAATCTCATGTAGGACAATAGTTGGTGCATTCCACAAACGATCGTTTTGAATACGGGTGTTATTTAAATGATTGTCAAAAGTCCCTCGCGACATAAAAAAATATTCTTTAGCATGATGACGTCATTTAAAAAAATAAAACAATTATATGAGAGAATAGAATTGATCAATCTTTAATGTCGTGACATTTGCAGATTACCGAATAGCAGACTTTAGCCGGGTATTACTCACTTAGTAAAGCATGTCTCTAATTTACTACTAGTAGACTAGTCGTATTAATGCCTTTTTAATAATTTGCCTTGTAATGCTGGACTCCAGATATCCGTGTGGTGATGGAGAAAGAATATAATTAACCACCCCAATCTTACCCGTGGGTGATCGTAAGAGACGACTAAGGGATATACAACGTAATAACATTTATGTAAGAGAAGGAAATGACGAAACTAAATTCTATACTAACACGTCTGACCAGCGTAGTATAGTAGGGCAATTTTTCTTCCGTTATTGAGGAGGCTCGAGCCTAATAGTGTATAATATTTGAGCTGAGATAAGAGAATGAATGCTGAACTAAGATTGTAATTATAATATAATAATAACCATTTATTTTCTCATCACAAAGGATCACAATTAAAACATAGGCAAACGACATTAAATATAGGATATGTATACATTATTTGGAGCCTTTGTGAGGAGCTGGTGTCCATACTAGGATAAATCTGTGTGACGGATCACCAGAAATTTCTCCTCCTAATTCCTCCTTCCCACGTGGCACGTTAAGATGACGACTTAGGAATTTAAGTAGATAACATTAAGATAGATTACAATCTACTAAAGAAAGTAAACTATTAACTACTACAAGGCAAAGATAACTTGAAAGGAACTAGTGCGTGTTTTTTCGCGCCTATGTTTACTGTCAATTTTTGTTAAACACTTAAAAACTTTTGACCTATCCAAGAATCGAATGCAGGACTTGAAAATCAGTAATCGTATATTTATGTCATCGGAAAACTATAACTAACGTATCAGTTATTCATTTTACTTTAAATTATAAAAATATCTTGTATTTAGTTTATTGAAATAACAATTTATATAGAAGGTTTCTCCAAGTCACTATGTTAGATCCAGCTCTTTTAACAAAAACCGTAGCTAAAAATATATTTTTTATAATGTACAGGAATCTGGTGGCGGCGGTCGCGGTTCCGGCGGTAGCAGTCCCACTGGTGCGGCTGGTAGGGCGGGCAGTGGTCAGGGGGCGGGGGGTCCTGGTAATGCTGGAGCGGACTGGGTGCGCCGCGAGCGCCTCGGCAAGAAGGGCGAATTCCGCTACTTCTAGCGACTCAGTACCAAAGTGTCGCCAGTGCCTCCCGCGCTTGTGTGTGTGCGTGTTTGTGCTCGTGCGGAGACTCCCCCACACGCTTCGGTCAGCGTCCCCGCGTGCCGCCTCACTAACACTACCCCGGGGTACGGCGCAGATCTGTCTCGAGGTGTCCGTGTACATAGCATACTTAGAGGCTGTTGTCACGACGCGAGCTACATATCATACAAGTCTGATTTAAGTTATTTACATTGTAAATGTATACCGTATCGTACAATATGGTGAAGCTGTGCATGAGGCCGCGCCATTACATATAGTACCTACACCGGGCGCGTTTAGTAACCATGTGTATTTAAAATTATTAGTATATTATAGAATCACAGATATATTAAAATATATTAAATAATCTACATAGATACGTGTATGTAAAAAGATAAGTTTATATTTTCATATTGTTAATATATTGTTTGCGGAGTGGATGTTGTCCGCTCCATCTAGCTGTCGCTCCGTCTCTGTACCTATTTTACTATTAAACTCATTTTTTATCCAAAATATGGTGTTGGTCTGTTTATCTGCCCCTTATCCTGTTTTCTCCCTATCTTTGCAATTAATATCGATAATGTTATTTATCAAGAATTATTTTCGATTGGTTAGTGCAATCAGTTTATCAGAAATAACAATCTCGGTAATTTCAACATTGAAAAATTGCATATCCGAACGTACATGTGTGACGTCCGTGTTCATAATGAGTGTCTGTGTGTGAGTTTGCTTTGCTTATTATAAAAAAGTTTCAGTTTTTATGTGTTTGTGTGTGTGACTACGAATGGTAAGTTGCTAATTGTTTTGTCTTTGTGCTTCTATTAAGTTTCTTTTTATATTTTCTGATATATATTCTAGATACTAAAGCAATTTAATATTTTTTAAAATTAACAATCATTTTAATTGCTATTAATTACGTATTTCATGACTACTAGACTATAGATTAACTGTATAAATAAATTATATTCCTATGTGGATATAATTTATTCATACTGTTTATCTATAGTCTAGTAATCTATGAAACTTGAAATACGTAATTTGAGGTCAAAATATCATAAATATAATAATCAATAGAGAATATCGTTTAACATTAATACTTAAATCATTACATCTATTTAATAATTATAAATATACTGAAAGGATCTCCTTTCAGTACATTTAATCAAATTTATGAATATGGTGCTTCAAATTTAATGAAATTTATTAACAATTGCAATTAACTTTATTAATATTAAATAATTACATTTGCTGCTTATAATAAAGATTATTTGAATTGACATCTGGTCTACAGAGAAGCAGCCTGCTGCAGCTCCTCCTCCACCTCCGCCTCCGCCACCTCCGCCACCACCGCCGACTACACCTCCACCAACACGTACAGACACCCTCAAATGTAAGTCATTTAATTTATTGCAAAGGTGTGAGTAGTGATAATGTTTCAATTTACCAAATCTAGAATTTTTGTAGCGACACGTTCGGTGGCAAGTACAAACGGTGATCTGAACGAGGAGTTGAAGCTGGTGCTGCCTCAGATAACACAGCGTAGGAACAAACTACTGGACATTAAGAAAACACCTGACATATTTATTGATCAGGTAATACACTTTCACTAGTTATTATTGTAGCTGTTGTGGTAATTACGATGCTTGATAGATTATTATAAGTCTTTAGTGTTTATTTGAACATGAATAAATCTTCTAATAAGAGGATAATTTGTCTACCACGCTGATCAGAATGATTGGTACAGGAAAAAGAAAACGACATTTTTTTCATTCCATAATTTTATCTTTCTCTTATTCTTCTTCTATAATATCCACAGGATAATAAGAAATGGTATCAATTGTATTCTTAGCACATCAGTAGATATTATTTTTAATTGTGTTCAGTTTATGTTTTTATTTTACGTGAATTTTGGATCATATTTAGTAGTAATCTTATTTATTAATAACTAGCTTCTGCTTGCGGCTTCGCCCGCGTAAAAAGTTACTTTCCTAAAGATTTTCATCCCCTATTTTTATTTTACTCCTTAAGGGTAATTTTTTTACAAAATTTTAATGTTATATTTATTTACATCTAATCAAAAGCCTAAAAATAAGTTTCAAGCTTTTGGCTTTAAAAATAACGATACTTCTTTACAACCCTTTTTTGCATTAAAAAGTAACCTACATATGTCCTTTATCAGGCTCTAGACTATCTGTGTACTAAATTTCATTTAGATCAGTTCAGTAGTTTTGGCGTGAAAGAGCAACAGACAGACAGACAGAGTTACTTTCGTATTTATAATATTACTAAGGATTAGAGACCTAGTTTAGTTATATTCTGTTATACGTATTTATGTCCAATGTTTGTGGGATACTACTGAATCAAACGTTATATTTGATCGACTTTCGTCAAAAAGTGAGATCAACAATCCTCTATGGATTGTATTGAATAAATATTTATACTTGCCTATTTGAATAAGAATTGTTCAGTAAATATTTCATGGGTTTTAATTTAATGATTTATTATGTTTACACGAGTATTACATATTTGAAATAAAACTATTTTTATATATTCTATCATGTTTGTATTTGATATTTAATTTCTCGATGTTTCGAACATTTTGCAGTGTTCATGGTCACGGGTGGACTAAGGTGTCTTACGTCCAATAAGACATAATTAAGGTCCTTTAATTTTTTGCGTGGAGCCGTAACTCTTTAATTAACAAAAGTAGTCTAATGCATGTCCGTTTTCATCAACAACAAGCTTTAGGTAACTATTATATAACATCAATGGTTGATTAATGTTATGTGACATATGGTTCTGTTGTATCTAAATCATTCACTATACAATATTGATGATTAAGTTGTCATGAGTCCTATCTAAAAATTAGATATTGTCGGGTAAAATGGTTATTAGAAGATGCGATTATAATCTGATATAAAGACAGGTATATTGATAATCTAGGATTTAGACCGAATGTCAAAATATTTATAAGTACTGATATCTCGTAGCGATTACGATAAATATTCATGACTGACACTAAATGTTTCTTCTTATCCTTCTTAGAACAATTTGAAAGTTTTATGACTTGAAGCTGATGAATTGCTAATCAAAACAAGTGCTCACTTAAATAATGAGTTGCGTTACAGAAATCGAATCCAGATGAAGTTGTGGAATGGTTGGAAGCTAAAGGGTTCAGCAAGGCGGCACAAAAAGCATTACGCATGCCTGGGCACCAACTATTTGGCCTGACGCGCTCACAGCTCGAGCGGTTGCTCGGCGCTGATGAGGGCAAGCGGCTCTACAGCCAGATACTGGTACAGCGCAACGTGTCTGGGGTGAGTCGCCAACGCCTCTTCGTGAATAATCACGGTGAGGTCGCTTGCATGTATATTATCGTCCTGTGAAACATTTACAGTTAATTCTTGATCGAAGGTTACTATATCTTTGATTAATTATACATTAGATACACAAATTAGTAAAATTATAAACCTCATTATAATTTAGTTGATTAACTTTGCATCAACCTGGGCTTACTTTATTTGGTTCCATATGATCAACATATTACACATTACATTACCGAAGAAGGTTGATGTCAGGCAGGTCGCTGGTTATAAAACCATCACCGAAGACAAAGATCGGGTACCGGTGGCCCGCTCACATGGCGAAGAGTCCTCTCTTTTGCACGTTTCCGTTGCACGGTGGGTCTATGGGGTCACGCGCCGCCTCTTCCATCACTCCGGACCGATTTGGCGGGGCGAGACGCATCCATTGTCCACCGTATAAAATAAAAAAAAGTGATTAAAATCTAGTTGATGTGTAGACTTTCCTTCTTACAAAAATTAAATTCATTAAAAATTTTATGCTTCATCATTTAAAGCATTATAGCGAATTTTGGAATTGTAGGTCACTCAGAACCTATAACGTTACAAAACTATTGAGAGCAAAACTGTGAGTTCATTTAAGCACAATATCTGTTTTCATTCAACCATTGTGTGTCCATTGTATAATTCAAAGATTGTCACAAAGGCAGTCTCCTACTAAACTGTTTGCTATCGTTTAGTTATCAATTTCTTTGACTAGTCACTTGCATGTTGTAGGGTCCCTTAACGCAGTAGTAAACCTGTGTGACCCAAAATATTTGTTTCCAATCTAAATGCACTTTATGTCTATTTTTTGTAAATTTATTATTGGACAGACTTATCAATCATAAGGTAAAGTTATTCATAACATTAAAATACCATCATTGTAACAAATTTTGATGAATGCAACTTAATATAATTATGTTGCCTGTGTTTTTATTTGTTTTCTCATGATTGATAAATCAATCCTATAAATAATATGCTTATTGACCCTTGATGGACTAGTAGTATTCATTAATCATAATAATTCGCTTTGCCATATATTTACGTTGCTCCAAACTAACCTCTAAAAGTAATAATATATGATTGTCTTTCATTATCGGTACTTTAGATTTTTTTATTAAATACTTTTAATTAAAAAAATCTCTTAACAATTTGGATGGCGGTGCCCCGAATCTTGTTAAAGAGCAAAATTTTAAAAAACTGCAAACATTAATAGTAAATGGTTACTTTAATGCTAATAACGGCAATATGGCACGGCCTCTGCGCCGTGAACTGGTAACATCTTGGTAAAATGGGGCAGTAACTCTGATAATCATAAATAGAGATCCAATTTCTAACTATAATCAGTTACACGGATATTGCTAACGTGTTATGTTGCTTGCAGTACAAAACGACTTCAGCGTCGGAACTCCAGAGCATCTTACGCAAAGCGCGCGAGAAGGTGGAGGTATCGTGATGCGTGGGCAGTATCAATATGACAGCGACAACGATACCGATGACAGCGACACTACAAACTGTTGACAGTGATACTACAGATTGTTAACGGCGGTACAATCACGCGTATCGTGAATCTACTACTACACTTTAATAAATGACAATATTTACTTTATTCCTATAAATTAACTTTATTACTTTGTACTAATTTTTAATTGTGATTATATTATTTTATTATTTTTTGAGTATTTTGATTTATTATAAGTGATTGCAGTAACTTTGGGAATAAAAGGGAGTACCTAAATCTTAAATCCCGTGTGGCGACGAGGGAAGAATACAATTGTCGTCATCCCTTACTTACCCGTAGGCGTCGTAAAAATCGGCTAAGGGTACTCTAGGAGAGTGGGCAGCAGCTCTATCCTGGGAAACGCATAACACCACAATGCAATCGCCAACCCGCCTGCTAAGCGTGGCGATTACGGCTTTAACCCCATATAAGCAAAAAAAACAAAAAAGCGCCCCCCAGTCACAGCAGTAGCGGGCCTGGTAGCGATGGAGTATGAGGTGCAAAGAATCTTCGGCAACGATCCGGCTACCATAAAAAACGACCCTTGGCCCTGGTCTGGCCCACACAACATACGGACGCTCAAGACTAATGCGAGGGTCATCAAGCTGGAAGAGGAATTGAGCAAAATCCGCTGGGAAATTATAGGATAATCAGAAGGGCGAAGAGAGTGTGAGGGCACGATAATCCTCCGGTCTGGAAACTTGCTCTTTTACCGGGAGGGCGATCACGCATCCCAAGGCTGTATAGGGTTTATCGTTCGTAGGCCTCTCATGGACAACGTGGAAAGGATCGAGAGTGTGTCGACAAGGGTAGCGTGCCTTATACTCATAATTACCAAACGGTATTCGTTGAAAGTCATACAGGTTTACACACATTTCACGGTCGTCATGGAAGACTTGAACGCGAAACTGGGCAAAGGAAGTGAGTGCGACTTAAGAATGGAGCAATATGGATATAGACAGAGAAACCAGAGGGGCCAGTAACTGGCTCACTTTGGAGAAGGAAAACCTCTTTATTTATTTACTTATATAAGCCTCGTCTACAACATAAACACAAACAAATGCTAATAATATTCCAGTGGCTTAAGACTAGTGTTTACATCAATTAGAGACAAGTGCACAGCATTAAGGAATATATTACTATATGTTATTAATTATCTAATAAATAAAAAATGAGTAGAAGTAATTAGAAGGTAAGTAAAATTTTAGAAGGTAAGGTAGTTATATAGAAAAATAATTTATAATATACGTAATATGTAAAATTAACGACTAGAAGTTGTAGAAACACGCATACAAATTATAAAAGTAAAATAAAATAAAACATATTCTCTAACTAAAAAGCAATGAAGTGAATCTATTGGAGATATAGCAACAACATTAATGAAGAAATGTTTAAGAATTCAAAATCTTTTTTAAAATCTTGTAGGGTGATCGTAGAAAATATCAAGACTTAAGATTTTCCACCAATTATTATAAGTAGACTTAGTCTTGAGATAGGAGAGTTCATGCCAAGATTAGTTTTACATCTTTTTTTTTTTTTTGGTGGTCTATGGATGCGTCGCGCCCCGCCAAATCGGTCCGGGGTGACGAAAAGGCGGCGCGTGACTCCCATAGGCCCACTGTAAAACTCCTCTCTCTTCGCCGTGCGAGCGGACCACCGGTACCCGATTTTTGTCTTCGGTGGTCCGCCCGGCGGTTTACCCTCGCGGGTTCCTCTCGTCGAGGCCCCGACAGATTACGCGGTCGGGGCGTCGCCCTCACGCGGTGGCCTTACGTCGGGTGACCGGACAATTCCCCAGACAAAGCCTCGGTTAGGGCGGCATCAGGCGCAGGTACTCGCGCCTGCGCCGCCACGGCCGCTGACGGCGGCCCGGGTCATGGGAATCCTCCCGGACTCGTTCCGCCGCCTCCTTTTGCGAGATGACAGCCTCGTAGAAGGCGGCGACCGCGTCCCAGTTCCTGATGCTGTCGACCATCGTTTTCACGACAGCCGGCAGCGTCAGATCGGCACCGATAACAGCGACGAGGTCACGGCGCTGCCTGTCCCAGCTCGAACATACCTCGAGCGTATGTTGCGCCGTGTCCTCGTTACTGCTGCAATGGTGGCAGGCCGGAGTCCACTCCCTATACGCGACCATGTGCAGGTACAAGCCGAAGCACCCGTGCTCCGACACCTGCACCAGTCGAAAGGAGAGGACTCCGTGCCGCCGCTCCATCCACTCCATCCAGTACGGGCCGGAGGGCCTCAACGGTAACAACACCGTGTCTAGGCCTCTCCAGCCGCGTAACCCAACGGGCGATGACGTCTCGGCGGGCGTCCTCGTGCCCGGTGGCTATCTCGCTCAACGATGGGGAGCCACCTGCTTCGCGCACTGAGGTAACCCGCCGGTAGAGGTCGGAGAGCATCTCCGCCTCTAGGTCCCACGGGGGTGTCCCGGCCAATAGGCACGCCGCCTCTGTCGACACCGTGCGGTACCCGCGAATGGCTCTGACCGCCGTAGCTCTCTGTGGCCTCCACAGAACCGCCCTGAGTTGGGCGTTCAGAGCCCTCGCCCACACGGGTGCGCCGTACATGGCTATTGAGTGGATCACCCCCGCATACAGCCGTCGGCCCTCGAAACTGGGTCGTCGAGCACCAGACCCAAGTACCTCATATGGGCCTGGATACTGATGTGGATGGAGTTGACGACTAACGAGGCGCCGATGGGCAGCCTCACACGGGGCCCATGGAATAAAAGGGCCTCCGTTTTGTTTAGGGCCACCCTGAGCCCCAGCGCCTCGATTCGCCTGACCATCTCCTCGGTGCCGAGAGTGGCCAGGCTCGCCGCCTCTTCGAGTGTCCTGCCCCGGGCTGTGACGAGCGTGTCGTTAGCATAGCATATAACGCTCAGCCCGGGGGGAGAGACTCCCTCTCGACGCCCAGTCGTAACCGATGTCCCACAGAGTCGGCCCCAGAACAGACCCCTGCGGAACACCGCCCGACATGGGCGTCCGCACAATGTCCCCTGCGGGGCTCGCGTAGAGGACACTGCGCCCCTCCAAATAGTCTGCCACCAGCCACCTGAGGTATAGGGGCACTCCATGGAACCGGAGCGCCTCCCTGATGCAGCTGAATGGCAGACTATTGAAGGCGTTGGCGATGTCCAATGACACCGCCAACAGCACTCCTTTGCCGGCGATGAGATTAGTTTTACACCTAGGAATATGGAAAAGAAGAATATTCTTTTGTCGAGAATTAAGGTTTGGAACATTTATTATAAGTTATACGTACCCACTCACATTGGTCTAATTGGTAAAACGGTTGAAATGGTCAATAGATATGAATATGTTCGTAAATAAGTTTCTATAAACATATTTAAAATTTTACTTCTTCAGTAGTGAAGTTGCGTATGGCGACTTACCTTTGCATACACAGCATACACACACACGCACACGCACACGCACGCGCACGCGCGCACGCACGCACGCACA
The DNA here is from genome assembly GCA_905163515.2 of Lymantria monacha. Lineage (NCBI taxonomy): Eukaryota > Metazoa > Arthropoda > Insecta > Lepidoptera > Erebidae > Lymantria > Lymantria monacha. Next base: position 779,087 of record LR991107.1, on the reverse strand, counting down.
CACACACACACACACACACACACACACACACACACACACACACACTAGCTCATTAGTAAGAATTTTTTCAAAAAAATCTGAGGGCAACACAATATCAATTTCTCCCTCGTTGAAACACGGTATCTGCAGAAACGGCAATCGTATGTTCAATGATCTATCAGTTTATTTTATAGCAAATTATCTACTTTTTTAAAATAAAATACTTGAGGTATAAACGCGACAGACTAGTGATGAATATTTTTCTTTGGTAATCTATTCCTACCACACATCTTCCTCCATCTCATCACTGTAACTTTTGTAAGGCAGGCATAAATGACATCGAGGTTTGATCCTCAAGCAGGCCCGGAAATGATTTTTTTATGGGATCAGGTACAAATTTAAATAGAAAAGAAAAACAGGAGGAATTAGAAAATTCCATTTTCCCCCCAACTATGCAAACGAGATACATGAAGCAAAATAGGCTAATAAACCAATAAGTTAGAGGATGTTCAGCTGTAGAAAGCACAGGAATATAGCATCGCTGATAACACGGAACTAACGGGGTCTATATGTGGGCCTTAAGACTGATTGCAATAGTAGGTATGACAGAAACACCTGAATGCATGGATTTTTTTCGAGTTGACAAGGTCCGTATAGTAAACTACTCCAGGCGTGACTTGCAGACTGTCTAATATAAGGTAGCGCTTATTTCATCAAAGTTTACACTCCCAGAGGATGTGGTAAGCAGTTTATTCAAATCGAAGTTATAAATGGAAGATTGTGAAAATGGTGAATAGTAGTTTAAAATAAAATAAATTACTTCTGAAATGCATAGGGTTAGAGAAGAATTGATTAAAAATCAATATACGTAATATATATATTTCTTAATCTTTGATTAGTAGTTAATTCTTAATGCCAAATGCTTGGCCGATAGTCTTCGGCCAGACGATACTTTCAATCCAGGACACGTAGTACGAGACTCTGGTGTATATGCCCGCTGAGCCAAGGATGCCGCAATTTTTGCCGTATGAAGTCACACCTATTACAGTGTACATACATTTATGCAGTTGCGTTTGAAGAGGTCCGCCGCTATCACCCTGAGGGAAAATAATAACAAAATAAATATTTCTTTACTTAAAAAACTATATAAAACCCTGTTGGGTATGAGTAAAGTGAAAATTTTTATTGGAAAGTTTGAAAATCTGTTCCGCAATCTTTTTCTGTGACAAAAAGCTCGCTATAAAAGGAGCACAAGCGATTACGTTAAGCGAGTATACGTTATTTAAACTGAAAAGTTAAGGAGAACGAGACATTCACTCTTTTCGCTTCGTTTCAACTTCATATAAATAAATGAATGATAAACAATCTATACTATACAAAAGTAATTAAAAAAGGAATTAAAATGTTTTCTGAAATGCAAAAGTTTCATTCCTATGGTGTGTCTTTACGACGAGGTGTCCAGGTTTTTTTAAATCCAATACTCGGCACTAGGGAAAACGTATATGGGATGTGGAGAACTTTACAAACATTCGAATAAAGGATAAAAATTATATTCAAGACAATGATTTGTGGGTCATGGAAATCACTGCTCTGTATGTGGATCGAACCCATGTCACTTGACATTGGATGACGCCACGCCGAGCACTATGGCAGCAGTGTTTTGGAGTATTTATGTTAACTGTCTTTATCTACGATAACATAGCGGGCAAGATTATTTGGAACTCCCGGAGTTAACGTCTATTTGCCAAAACCTCGCGATATTCCTTGGCCTATCTAATACCCGGAAAGTTATGATCATCATAGTTTATCCTCTACCCTTGCAACAAGTGGTTTTTGCTACTTTTGACATTTTTGTAGTACCTAACCCTCTTTAATTAACACTCTCCCGATAAATCTACAACAGCCATTGCGATCATCAATCCAGCTACCTAATACTGCGATTATAACAATCACACTGATGAGGTCTATGAGTATGTTTAACAGGATGTCGATAGACTGGATGGTTGGACTTACAAATGGTGTAGTAGTTGAGATAACGACAATATTACGAGCAGGACAATATTATGTTGGATTCAAAATTATTGCTCTGAGTCTGAGTGTCTAATTTGTGTCCTTTAAATATGTATTTGTAAAGTTCGCCATATAAGGATAGGGTTATTTCCTTAGTGTTTAAAAACATGTTTGTTATAGTATATTACCTCACATGTATCAATTACTTCTGTTTTGGCTCCATAACACATCTGCTTGTCGTGATCGTAGCCTTGTCTCAGTAGTCTATGCGGCTTATATATATCCGAACATTCTGTCTCATTATATTTTTCCAACCACACCTATAAATATTATAAATTATATTTTTATACTGATTTGTATATGCTAGAAATATACTAATATAGCGAGGACACTGTTTTAAATATTGGATATGATCTTCAGATATGATTGACATAAAAGTTTATATTACATTTTTTCATCATCATCATCATCATCACAGCCCATAAATACCCCACTGTTGGGCTCGGGCCTCCTCCGCAGCGGGAGGGAAATTAATCTACTACACCGCGCTGGTCAGACGTGTTATTATAGGGTGTTGTTTCGAGTTTTCCTTCTCTCGCATAGATGTTATATGCGTTTTATATCCCTTAGTCGTCTCGTACGATCACCCACGGGTAAGACATGGGGTGGTGAATAGTATTCTACTCCGTCACCTCACGGAGATTTTTTAACATTTTTTACTTTATCGATATTTCAACGGGAAATTAAAAATATATGCGATAAAATGAGCAAAAATAGATTTATTTCCCGAGTATTAAACGTGCACTCGCGTAATTAATAACATATTATTTTACTTTATTTTCATCAATTGTGACATAAATTGAATTAAGTTGGCTGTCACGTCCTTTCTGATGCGTGTGGTGCCTCTACATTTGAATCCGACGAATAACAGTGCGTGAACGGCCGCCATGGGCAAAACAACACTCGTATTTAAAACACAAGAGTGATCGCATCATTTTTACTACCGTAATTTATACCACCTGCTATTCTGTTCTCCCGGAATTCTCCGAGATCTATTATCGCCCGGAACACAACACACACAACACTATGTCACGTGTGTTATCTGTGAATTTAGAAGATACCATTATCACGCGCAAAGAAGACGTTATGTAGCTCGTAGTCGCTGAGAAGTTGGCGTGCCGGCCCAAAGAAGCAGCTCAGAAAATCGGGGTGAATGCCACAAAATTCTTACGCAAAAGCCATTTGTCTCAAACTCACTGAGCTATCGAAGGAACAAAATTCATAATAATGGCGTCTCCACCCTTAAAACCCTTGAAATTCATACTTAAACATTTTCTGGGTCTCATCCGTATCGTATCCCGATGGGCTGCATGAAGCATGACTTGGATAACCAGAGAGTAAACACAGAGATGATATCTGATGAAGTTGTGCAGAAGAAGTGGCTATATTGCGTCAAACTCAAGTATTTGTGATAAGAGCAGAATGATAATGATGATAAAGTTTTATAATGATGTAGTTACCACTTGCAAGTTATCCGCTAAACTCTTTCTATGGCCGAGGCGTCCCCATCCGGCAGCTTCTGCGACCCAATCTCCCCCTGTCCCTATACCGAGACACGCGGGTAACAGATCTCTCCCGAAATTTATTCTGTAAATTAATTACTTGTTAGTTCTTTACTAACTTTTTTCTAACTGACACCAATCTTACTAGATTTCAATGGTCACCGCCCTTTTTTATACCATGGGTTTCGTAAAACCTTTATATCCGTCACCACTCATTCCATCTATCTCCATCCGTCCTTAGACATCGCCTTACGTCATCACTCACTCATCTCACCTACTCCCATCCGTCCCCTCTCATGCTATGCATGTTCAATCATCCCATCCAATCCCAATCAATCTATCCATCCCAACTTCACCTTAGTCAATCTATCTATCCCCATTCATTCTATCCATCCCCCTCATTCCACACATCCTATTCATCGTGCGAGTATATATCTTGTATCAACACCACTCATTCCATCCAACTCCAGCCGTCTCCAGCCATTCCATCCGTCCTCATTTATCGCCACCATCCATACCATTTCATCCATCCTCTGTCACCTGTCGTAATTTTGACTTCAAAAAAGAAACATGGCTGGACCAGATCCGATAATCAGCACCCGAGCACGAGATGTGATTTATAGCAGGGTGTCAGGTTAGATACCTATGTGTATAATAATTATATATTTACTCTGTTTCTGTTTCCAATAATGCTATGTCGTGATATTTCGCTGGTGCCTCGAATTGCGGATGAATGATGATACGCTTTATTCTATATATCTTGCGATACTCTTTGGGATCGCTGCGCTTTAAAAGCCCCAGAGCTGCAAATTTTATTGAACCTCTGAAAAGTAAATGTTAGCCTTGATCAGTATTGGGGTGCGGTACTGAACCACCTCCACGGTGCACTCTGGAAACGTCAGAACTTTTCTTTCTGACGGCCAAGAGTTCAGTGATCGGGTCTCAGCGCGTTCTGCGCCGACTGAGCGCGTGCGATTTGACCCCGTAGAACGGGATGGCGAATTCATAGTTGTCCCTTCTCCGAAGGGCATGAGAGTCTTTTGCTCTCGCGAGATGGCTCTCATGTCCGGCCCGCGTCCCTGAATTTAGGATACCTTAAATTCAGGGCCGGGTTCTGAGGAGCTACCTCCTCGGGAGAAACACTCCCGAATCCTAAGTTTCACCGCTCGGCGAGAGGATGCATGGTTACTCGGAGGAGTCAGCCACTAGAGTGGTACCTAGTCGTCTGGGGGGACTTTAAACCCCCACTGCACAAATGGCAAACAGGAAAAATGAGATGAGTCCTCCAGAGGGTCCGACGACGTCGGGGAGTCCCTTGCCGAGGTGGCATCGGAGCGCGTTTCGGGAATGCGCTCCGATGACAACTCGGTCAGCTCCGGGTATGGGAGGAGAGCCCCATTTGCCGTTCCAGCCGCGGGCCCAACTGTAAAATCGATACCAAATTTAAAAATTGGACGAAAGTAGAAAAGTAAGGTCCTTGTCTACAGTAACAAGGAAGCGCCAGCAGAAAAAGGTGGAGAGAATGCCGACCATCAGCGTCCCTCCGCTAAAGGCCAGGAGACGCGTCTCCTGCGCCTCTTGATGTAAATATTTTAATTAAAAAAATCAAAAAACCCGACTGCGTAAAAAGTCACCAAAACTACGTACATAATAAAAAAACTGAAAAGAAAAAAATAAGCACTTAGATGTCCGGTGGTCTAGAATTCCATAATATATTATTGAATAAATACTATTGCAGAAAATGAAATATATTTTAATAATAGAACATGACAACTCAACAGTCGAGATCCACTGAAAAATTAGATTTGCTGTCGAATAAAGGATCCCGACTGTTCAGTTGTCATGTTCTATTATTAAATATAGACCTGAACAGCGATGAAAGTGGCACTCCACCTGCCGTAGACCTCCTTGTCATCTCCTCGTCGCGTTCTGCCACGGTGAGATTGACGGCGGCACTAGAGGTCAGACTGGAGGACCTCTCCCTGAGGGTCCCGAAGTGTCCCCACAGTAAGGGGAGCTCGGAATCCGACCTTGGAGAGGGGTCCGTTCAGCTACCCCGCCAAAGGTGCCGACTTTGCGCCGCGGTAGGGTGAAGATAATAATAATAATAATAAATAATAAATTGATTTATTTCTCACCATAACACTTTACAGTACACAATAACACTTACTCTAAATTTACAAATATGATTATGGATCGCTGGTGCTTGTGGTAGGTAAAAAGACCACCTGTAATACAAGTCACCAGGAAATCCACGGAGACCATATACGATTGAACTGGGTGTCAATAGGAACATGTGTAAGCGCTTGTATGGTGAGTATTAGAACCATTTGAGTGTATGCGTGTGTTACATATTATGCGTGTGATACATTATATACGTGTGATACATTTGAGTGTATCTGTATGTCTGGAAGATGACGGCAGCCAGGGTGGCGGCTCCGACGCCGGCTGGATCGACCGGAGGGGTTGCGACTCGCATGTCCTCAAGGCAGGCGGATCTTCATGCTGCCTGTAACAGTGCCCCAAGAGCCTACACTTGCAGTCGGTGACGTCGCCGCGATGTTGAACGGGAGAGTCAGCTGTACGAGGCTAACCACAGTGTGCGGTCTACCTTCAGACTGGCCATCCGTTTTGCCTGAGGTCGTCCGTATCGTGCGGCGCTGAGTAAACTTTGCGCGCAGCATCCCTCCCCCCTCCTCACCGAGACCCTTCAACCCGACCTCCACCGCAGGGTGGTCGAGGGACTAGTTCCGCAACAGTCGGAATACACGCCTCCGGTCATGGCTTCGCCAGATGATGACCGGGAGGCCGATGACAGTGTTCTGCCTGTGACGGAATCAGAAGTGTGGGCAGTAGTGGTGAAGATTCGTTCCGCCAACACCGCCCCTGGCGGAGTACCCGTCCGGATGTTGTTGATGTTCCTCGAGCACCTGGAGCCTCGCCTCAGGCAACTGTACAACGTATGTCTAGCGGCTGGGCAGTTCCCTGAGTGCTGGAAAGAAGGGAGGTTGGTTCCTCTTCCAAAGCCGGGACGGTCATCGGATTTGCCGTCGGCCTACAGGTCTATCGTGCTGTTGATTGATTAGCGCAAGCTGCTGGAGCGTATCCTCGCTGCCCATATCACCGAGTCACCGCCTAGTCGAGGTGGGGCCCAATCTGTCGGACGCTCAATTCGGTTTTCGAAGGGGGCGTTAGACCATTGCGGCTCTACTGCGCCTGAGGCAGACGGCGAGGGAGGCTGTCACTGGCGGAGGAGTGCTGTGCTGAATGATAGACTATTGAATGCGCTGGCGATGTCCAAAGACATCGCCAGCGCATTTAATAGTCTACCATTCAGCTGCATCAGGGAGGCGCTCCGTTAACACGGTGTCCTTGTACCTGAGGCGACTAGTGGCAGACTATTTGCAGGGACGCTGAGTCTTCTGCGCGAATCGCCCGGGGGATATTGTGCGCACGCTCATGTCGTGCGGTGTCCCACAGGGGTCGGTCTTGGGGCCGACTTTGTGGGACATCGGTTACGACTGGGCGTTGCGAGGGAGCCTCCTCCACGGGCTGGAGCTAATATCCTATGCTGACGACACGCTCGTCACAGCCTGGGGCAGGACACTAGAAGAGACGATGAATCTGGCCACTCTCGGCACCAAAGAGATGGTCAGGCGGATCGAGGCGCTGGGGCTTAAGGTGGCCCTTAATAAAACGGAGGCCCTGTTATTTCATGGCCTCGTAATGGTCCACCTGCTGGCGCTACGATAGTCGTCAACTCCATCCCGATCAGCATTCAGGCTCAAATGAGGTATCTGGGCCTGGTGCTCGACGGGCGGGTGACGCGAGTCGAGATGACGGGGCGTCATCATAACAGAATACCCATGAGGGTAGACCGCCGGGTGGGCCACTGAAGAAAAAGACCACGTTCCAGTGGCCCACTCGCACGGCGTCGAAACGTATATGTAGGGCGGGCCTACGGGGTCGTGCGCCGCTTCTCTGTCGCCCCGGACGGAACAGCGGGGCGTGGCGTACCGTAGTCCGCTGCCAAAAAAGCCTTGATCAGTATTAGACTTCCCAGCAATAAGTCGACAGGGGATGTTACCCGAAAGAATAACCCACCGAGAACAAGGACTCAGTGACCGGGGTCAGTCCAAATAATAATGGAGGGTTACAATGTTTATTTGGTTACAATGTGGCAGTTTATACTGCTTGTGCAACAAGCAATGATCATTTTTGATCATGAAGAAAAAATGAAACAGATTATAATAATAAAAATATAATGTACAGAGCTGAAGTCTCTGCCAAGGTGGGATTGCAGATTGACTTACTGTACCAGACGATGGTCAGACGTATCAGTTATATATTTGCATCCTTTACCCGTCTTTTGCGATCAATTGTGGGTAAATAAGAAGTTCTTTATTATACGTTTCCAACACCATATGGAAAATAAGAGAGTACAGATACTTTATTGATGATAATATTTAAAATATATTGGTAAATTTTACTTTCCTGTGGGTAACAAAAACCCGGCTGTGGAGGCTACAAAGGAACAAGCAGCAACGCTATCCCGGGAAACCATCATCCCTGTCATTATGGTTTTTATCTCAATTCCTTGGGACCGACGCAACATGTCGTATATTGTAAATTATTTGGCAAAAGTTTCATGACCGTCCGTCTGTCTGGCGTCAACCCTCCTGGGTAATATAATTGTTAAACAAACGGCATTAGATGGAGTTGGTAAATGTCTATGTAAAGCGTTTAAGCCTCTATTACGACATCCAGGAGCAATGAGGTGGTAATATTCGTAGCCGTCATGATAGAGAAAAACTATTAATCATCATCAACTTGCTCTTATGCCAATTTATTTGGGGTCGACAGAGAGAAAAACCATTAATATCAATAATAAATATAATAATACAATTAGTATTAGATAATGAAACAGCCGACAAACCAACTTTTTGTGTAGATTTGGGTTTTTCATTGGTGGGCAACAGTCTAGCTGTACCCGCGGTATTGCAAAGGTCTAAGGGTGGTAGTAACATTCCACACCATCAGGTGTGCTGCTTGCTCATTTACCACCCATAAGCAATAAAAAAAAAACCAATCAATGCCAAATTACCTGAAAATCGTGGCAATTTTGGTAGTATACATCTTGTAACAACCTACAAATAATAGTTGTCGTCTTTAAGCTATAGATGACCGAAACTTTGAACGAAGTTCATATAAACAGGATCATACTTACAGAGCTTCAGTAGACGTGCAGTGCGCTGCAGTAAGTATGTACCATTCGCTGATAACTGTACCACCGCACAGCCATTGTGCTGTATCCACGTCATCACCAAAGCCGAGTAATGCCTGACAATATCTTCAGCGATTAGCATTTTATTTCATGCTATGATAAATACATTAAGCTACAGAGTGGCTATAAATGGTGAGAGATATTCATATTAATACACTTTAACATAAATCCCGATTGCTGTATTAAGTATCCCGTGTATGACAGATGATCCGTGTGTTGATGGAATATGAATACAATACACCACTCTATATCTTGCTCTTGGGATGGAGACGACTAAGGGAGGCTAAATAGGAAATGTATAAAGGAGAAAATATGGATGTAACATCTACGCAAAAGAAAGTAACAGTAAAAGTTGGGGGCCGTAAAACCAAATAGAAAGAAAGAAAGAAAATACATTTATTCGGCAGAAGACATGCTAAAGGTAATTATCATATACAGAACAAGAAATAAATTTACGCTTAATATAAAAAATAAAAGAAAAGGTATACACAATAATAATAATAAAAAAATAAAAAGTATAAGAGAAATAGTGGTCAGATCATCCGTGACAATAGTTCCACGACCACAACAATCTGTAGGATCAGTAGCAGACTAAAATCAGACTAAGCATGTCCTGCCGAAAGGGTCACCATCTCAGCATTAGCTGGGTTTCACCCAACACTGATCTTCCGCTGGCAACCCTGTTGTGTGACTCACGGATATCAGTCAATAATATATTAATAATTATCACATAAAAATATAAATATAAATAAAGTGTGTTAAAATTGTACATAAATAATTTAAAGAAAAAGAGAAAAGATAATGGAAATATTGAAATAATGACTTCCGGCTAAGCAAGTACTATTTTTCCGCGGCCTCTTACTGCGTTCATCATGTTATGTTCTGCAAATACTAATAATACTACTATCACAGATTAATAAATTGTACAACCAAATAATCAGCATTAATACGTAACTAATACTGATTGTTTGCTAATAATAGTAATAAATAAATTGTATACAAAATTGGATTCTAGAAAACCTCATATTTTACATGTAAGTGGATCTTTGTTGTAATTGTGGGTACAAAAAGGAAATTCATTATTTAAAAAAGATTATATCATAGAAATATCAATGTTATAACATTCAAATTTTATTTGATGATTGAGTAGAAGCTTTTTTATATGTATTCTAAAACTATGAATATTTTTTAGATCTCTAACTGGCGGAGGAAGGATGTTCCAAATTTTGGAAGCCGTATAACTGAAGCTACCGCGAAATTAAGTTGTTCTATGCGATGGCGTGGCCAGCTGTTGAGCACAGCGTCGACTTTCTCGATCGCGGTGGTTGCTTCTCCACGTAAGCTTCGAATAGAGGTACTTCGGACACTTTGTACTAACGACGCCGAAAAGAAGGCAAGCAAGATGTAGTTTTCTACGTAATTTCATTTTTAGTACGCCGTGTTTATTTAAGTAGGGTGTTACATGACATCTAGCTGGTATATTGAACAAACGAAGAACCATCAAAAGATTAGACTCATCGGAAACTTATAATACTATTTTTTTTATTGCTTACGCAAAAACGATCAATTAGCAAATCTGATGATAAATGTTACTGCCGCTCATGGATTACCAGAGGCACAGCTGGACTGTAGGGATGTGAGGTAAATAGAAAATAATCGATTAAATAAAAATCGTTTTTTCTTTATTCAATATTAACCGGTTTGACAAAAACCAATTTTAATAAAAATAAATAATTGATTTCTACGAAAAAAAAGATTTTTCTATTATTTAAAAAAACTACATGCTTTTTATATTCCAATAATAAACCTTAGAGTTAAATATTAACAATTTATCAGATTAAAAATCAAATAAAATGATATAAATAAAAAAATAACCAATTCAAAACTATAAATCAAAGCGAATGTTCCTTTAAATTTTCAAGGTAACCAAATGTCATTATTGATACAATTTATCAGTACCATTAAACATTTTATTATAATAAAAATTAAATGATGAGCATCCTAACAAAATAACAACCATTTAATAGTCTACCATTCAGCTGCATCAGGGAGGCGCTCCGTTAACACGGTGTCCTTGTACCTGAGGCGACTAGTGGCAGACTATTTGCAGGGACGCTGAGTCTTCTGCGCGAATCGCCCGGGGGATATTGTGCGCACGCTCATGTCGTGCGGTGTCCCACAGGGGTCGGTCTTGGGGCCGACTTTGTGGGACATCGGTTACGACTGGGCGTTGCGAGGGAGCCTCCTCCACGGGCTGGAGCTAATATCCTATGCTGACGACACGCTCGTCACAGCCTGGGGCAGGACACTAGAAGAGACGATGAATCTGGCCACTCTCGGCACCAAAGAGATGGTCAGGCGGATCGAGGCGCTGGGGCTTAAGGTGGCCCTTAATAAAACGGAGGCCCTGTTATTTCATGGCCTCGTAATGGTCCACCTGCTGGCGCTACGATAGTCGTCAACTCCATCCCGATCAGCATTCAGGCTCAAATGAGGTATCTGGGCCTGGTGCTCGACGGGCGGGTGACGCGAGTCGAGATGACGGGGCGTCATCATAACAGAATACCCATGAGGGTAGACCGCCGGGTGGGCCACTGAAGAAAAAGACCACGTTCCAGTGGCCCACTCGCACGGCGTCGAAACGTATATGTAGGGCGGGCCTACGGGGTCGTGCGCCGCTTCTCTGTCGCCCCGGACGGAACAGCGGGGCGTGGCGTACCGTAGTCCGCTGCCAAAAAAGCCTTGATCAGTATTAGACTTCCCAGCAATAAGTCGACAGGGGATGTTACCCGAAAGAATAACCCACCGAGAACAAGGACTCAGTGACCGGGGTCAGTCCAAATAATAATGGAGGGTTACAATGTTTATTTGGTTACAATGTGGCAGTTTATACTGCTTGTGCAACAAGCAATGATCATTTTTGATCATGAAGAAAAAATGAAACAGATTATAATAATAAAAATATAATGTACAGAGCTGAAGTCTCTGCCAAGGTGGGATTGCAGATTGACTTACTGTACCAGACGATGGTCAGACGTATCAGTTATATATTTGCATCCTTTACCCGTCTTTTGCGATCAATTGTGGGTAAATAAGAAGTTCTTTATTATACGTTTCCAACACCATATGGAAAATAAGAGAGTACAGATACTTTATTGATGATAATATTTAAAATATATTGGTAAATTTTACTTTCCTGTGGGTAACAAAAACCCGGCTGTGGAGGCTACAAAGGAACAAGCAGCAACGCTATCCCGGGAAACCATCATCCCTGTCATTATGGTTTTTATCTCAATTCCTTGGGACCGACGCAACATGTCGTATATTGTAAATTATTTGGCAAAAGTTTCATGACCGTCCGTCTGTCTGGCGTCAACCCTCCTGGGTAATATAATTGTTAAACAAACGGCATTAGATGGAGTTGGTAAATGTCTATGTAAAGCGTTTAAGCCTCTATTACGACATCCAGGAGCAATGAGGTGGTAATATTCGTAGCCGTCATGATAGAGAAAAACTATTAATCATCATCAACTTGCTCTTATGCCAATTTATTTGGGGTCGACAGAGAGAAAAACCATTAATATCAATAATAAATATAATAATACAATTAGTATTAGATAATGAAACAGCCGACAAACCAACTTTTTGTGTAGATTTGGGTTTTTCATTGGTGGGCAACAGTCTAGCTGTACCCGCGGTATTGCAAAGGTCTAAGGGTGGTAGTAACATTCCACACCATCAGGTGTGCTGCTTGCTCATTTACCACCCATAAGCAATAAAAAAAAAACCAATCAATGCCAAATTACCTGAAAATCGTGGCAATTTTGGTAGTATACATCTTGTAACAACCTACAAATAATAGTTGTCGTCTTTAAGCTATAGATGACCGAAACTTTGAACGAAGTTCATATAAACAGGATCATACTTACAGAGCTTCAGTAGACGTGCAGTGCGCTGCAGTAAGTATGTACCATTCGCTGATAACTGTACCACCGCACAGCCATTGTGCTGTATCCACGTCATCACCAAAGCCGAGTAATGCCTGACAATATCTTCAACGATTAGCATTTTATTTCATGCTATGATAAATACATTAAGCTACAGAGTGGCTATAAATGGTGAGAGATATTCATATTAATACACTTTAACATAAATCCCGATTGCTGTATTAAGTATCCCGTGTATGACAGATGATCCGTGTGTTGATGGAATATGAATACAATACACCACTCTATATCTTGCTCTTGGGATGGAGACGACTAAGGGAGGCTAAATAGGAAATGTATAAAGGAGAAAATATGGATGTAACATCTACGCAAAAGAAAGTAACAGTAAAAGTTGGGGGCCGTAAAACCAAATAGAAAGAAAGAAAGAAAATACATTTATTCGGCAGAAGACATGCTAAAGGTAATTATCATATACAGAACAAGAAATAAATTTACGCTTAATATAAAAAATAAAAGAAAAGGTATACACAATAATAATAATAAAAAAATAAAAAGTATAAGAGAAATAGTGGTCAGATCATCCGTGACAATAGTTCCACGACCACAACAATCTGTAGGATCAGTAGCAGACTAAAATCAGACTAAGCATGTCCTGCCGAAAGGGTCACCATCTCAGCATTAGCTGGGTTTCACCCAACACTGATCTTCCGCTGGCAACCCTGTTGTGTGACTCACGGATATCAGTCAATAATATATTAATAATTATCACATAAAAATATAAATATAAATAAAGTGTGTTAAAATTGTACATAAATAATTTAAAGAAAAAGAGAAAAGATAATGGAAATATTGAAATAATGACTTCCGGCTAAGCAAGTACTATTTTTCCGCGGCCTCTTACTGCGTTCATCATGTTATGTTCTGCAAATACTAATAATACTACTATCACAGATTAATAAATTGTACAACCAAATAATCAGCATTAATACGTAACTAATACTGATTGTTTGCTAATAATAGTAATAAATAAATTGTATACAAAATTGGATTCTAGAAAACCTCATATTTTACATGTAAGTGGATCTTTGTTGTAATTGTGGGTACAAAAAGGAAATTCATTATTTAAAAAAGATTATATCATAGAAATATCAATGTTATAACATTCAAATTTTATTTGATGATTGAGTAGAAGCTTTTTTATATGTATTCTAAAACTATGAATATTTTTTAGATCTCTAACTGGCGGAGGAAGGATGTTCCAAATTTTGGAAGCCGTATAACTGAAGCTACCGCGAAATTAAGTTGTTCTATGCGATGGCGTGGCCAGCTGTTGAGCACAGCGTCGACTTTCTCGATCGCGGTGGTTGCTTCTCCACGTAAGCTTCGAATAGAGGTACTTCGGACACTTTGTACTAACGACGCCGAAAAGAAGGCAAGCAAGATGTAGTTTTCTACGTAATTTCATTTTTAGTACGCCGTGTTTATTTAAGTAGGGTGTTACATGACATCTAGCTGGTATATTGAACAAACGAAGAACCATCAAAAGATTAGACTCATCGGAAACTTATAATACTATTTTTTTTATTGCTTACGCAAAAACGATCAATTAGCAAATCTGATGATAAATGTTACTGCCGCTCATGGATTACCAGAGGCACAGCTGGACTGTAGGGATGTGAGGTAAATAGAAAATAATCGATTAAATAAAAATCGTTTTTTCTTTATTCAATATTAACCGGTTTGACAAAAACCAATTTTAATAAAAATAAATAATTGATTTCTACGAAAAAAAAGATTTTTCTATTATTTAAAAAAACTACATGCTTTTTATATTCCAATAATAAACCTTAGAGTTAAATATTAACAATTTATCAGATTAAAAATCAAATAAAATGATATAAATAAAAAAATAACCAATTCAAAACTATAAATCAAAGCGAATGTTCCTTTAAATTTTCAAGGTAACCAAATGTCATTATTGATACAATTTATCAGTACCATTAAACATTTTATTATAATAAAAATTAAATGATGAGCATCCTAACAAAATAACAACCTTATTGTCTCAAAAACTAAAATATAAATCAGAACAAAAGAAAATTACCATAATTATCCAGTACTTTTTGAAATAAAATTACTATTACGGATTCTATCGCGTTTGTATTTGATTTTCAATTTCCCGACGTTTTGAATACTTTATAGCGGTCATGGTCACAGGAGGACTAAGGTGTCTTACGTCCAAAAGTCATCGTTGTTACAGAAATTTATATCTACCCGCTACATTTTAATATAAATTCATTAAATCAAATCAAATCATTTTTATTTGCAAAGAATACAGGTGTAACCAGATAACAAAAAACGGTAGATTTTCCTGCCATATTCTGCCTTTAAAACATGCAAATATTGACACATTTTAAATTATTAATTAATTATTATAACCATAACTATACATATTAATATGTGTAATTAAATAATATCATAATATATAAATCTCAAATTACAATTTATTTAAATGTCAAGTGATTATTATTAATTTTTATGTCATAAATTCGGATAAATTATAGAAATTGTAGCTGATTAATTGTTTTAGTTCCATTGTCGTAGATTTAATTTAAAGTATTTCTGCGGGAGCTCTCTTAAGTCTCTAGGTAATTTATTAAATATGGTTATGCACATATGGTAAACATTGCTCTTGTTTAATGTCGTCTTACAATATGGCATCACTAATCGTGTGGGATCCCTACAGCTACGTATAACATTATTACTCTTGGAAACAAAAAATTAATAATGATTTTTGACAAACACTGAGACTTCAAGTATATACATGCAGGTTAACGTCAATAATCGACTGCACAGATGGCGTAGTGGTTAAGATACCGACCTTCCGTGCCAGTGCCGTGGGTTCTATGCCCACGCAGGACAATACTTTGTGCGATCCACAAAGTATTGTTCTGAGTCTGGGTGTAATTTGTCTGCGTTAATTGCATGTTTGTAAAGTCCCCTGCGATACAAGGATTATTTTCCTTAGTGCAGGGAGGTGTCTTTTTAAAAAAAAAAAAAAAATAAGTTCATCGATTTAAATAAAGGTCTACAAGATTCTAACGGTCCCATTTCACAAACCGCTCTCACGCACTTTTTTTGTACAATAAAGGCTTTATGTGCATCTGTTGAATTGCCCCATATTATAAGTCCATATCGTAGTATGGATTCTACATAACCATAATATACTATTAGTGCCGTTTTCTTATCTGATAATGTACGTAATTTTTTAATAGCATATACGAAACCACTTAGTTTACTGCAGATATTCATTATATGTTTTTTCCAATTGCAGTATTTATCTAGTGTTATGCCTAAAAATTTAATACAGTCTATTTCTTCTATACTTTCATCGTTAATTTTAATATGAACACTATAGTTTTGAGAATTAATTGTTAAGAATTTTATGTATTTTGTTTTGCTTAAATTTACACTCAAATTATTTCTTGGAAGCCAATCTATTACTGAGATTAACGCTTCATTTATTTTTATTTCATGGGTCGTCAAATTATCATCATTAGGAATTATTATTGAGATATTATCAGCAAATAGAACACATTGATGCTTAATCACTTCTGGTAAATCGTTAATATATAACAGAAATAATAAAGGGCCCAAAATAGCCCAAAATAGGCCCTGCGGCACACCATAATTATTATTTTTAAAGTATAATCTTACAGATGATTCATGATCTTTATTTAAACTTACAATTTTAACACATTGCTCACGATTCTTTAAATATTTCTCAAGCCAACTTAGCGAAATACCTATAATCCCATAATTTTCACATTTCTTCAATAACGTCATATGATCTACAAAATCAAATGCCCTAGTCATATCAAAAAATATCACAACCACTGGCACTTTTTTTATCTACATAAGTTGTTGTACTACGAATTAAATTAAATGCAGCCAAAAAAGTAGATTTGTTACGTTGGAACCCATTTTGTTCAGCCTTAATAATATTATGTTTAGTCAAGAAGTCTAGAAGTCTAGTATAAATTGCTTTTTCGAATATTTTTGACAAAATAGGGACAAATGTTATGGGTCGATAATTTTTGGGTTCTGGTTTATTACCTTTTTTATGCATGGGTTTTACAATGGAGTATTTTAGTTTATCTGGGAATATACCTTATACAAATGATTCGTTAATAATATGAGTTAATATTGGCGCTAAAATAGTGGAACTTTTTTTTATAATACTTGTAGAAATAGAATCATATCCAACTGCTTTAGTATTATTTAAAGAAGATATAATGTTAAAAATTTCCTGCTCAGTAGCTGGTGTTAAAAAAATTGAACTATTGTTCCAATGATTTAATGATTTACTATGTAAAGTGAGGTTAGTGTTGCTAACCTGCTTGTTTCTATTAGTATCATTTATAAAAAAGTTATTAAAGGCATTTGCAATTTTTATTGGACTTTTAATAATATTTACTTGAACTTGAAGTGACTCTATTCTATTAATTGTTTGGACTCTATCATCTCTACTTTTAATTATCTGCCAAGTGGCTCTACCTTTATTTTTTGCTGTAGCAATAATTTTTCTATTTCTATTACATTTAGACCAATTAATACATCTTTTCAGTAATCTGGCATATATTTTATATGTTGATAGAGCTTGTGGTGCCTACCTATGCATTTTAACTGGGTCAAATAATTATAATGTAATTGAACATAAAATATAACAGATTAGTCATACATACGCGCTTGCGTCAACTGGTTGTTTTATTTAATATATGACTCATTCCACGTAGCCACATAAACACTTACATTGGTGACCCCGAAGTGATTAAAATCGACGTGATATAAAACCGACGTGATTAAAACCGACGTGATTAAAAACCGACGTGATTAAAACCAACGTGACTTAAAACAACGTGATTACCCAACGTGATTTTCCGTGTTGTGATAACTGCACTGCACAACCTAGTCAGCCTTCCACAAGCGGATCTCACTGATTTCGATTTTCAAGAGGCACATAGTTATCACTGAAATGAACTCCAACGGAAATTGTGTACCCGGACTATCTGGCTTCGGAGCAGCAAACACCAGCGATACATACACCGAAATCGCAGCACCACGTGGTCAACCACAATTCATGATGGAAATATTACAGCAAATGAGTAAGTTAATGATGGAAATAGCCGCTTTAAAATCAAACTCACATCAAAATAATTATGGACACAGTAATTTCAGGCGAAACCGAAGTTTGACACGCTCAAGGTCCAATTCGAGAGCTAGAATTACACCCGACAATCGTAAATGGCTATGTAAATATCACCTGCGTTACAGACACCGAGCTCGAAATTGTGAAAACCCGTGTAATTGGAAAAAGCCGTCGGAAAACTAAATGCAGCGTTGGCAGAGGCGGCCGTCAGCGCTATTACCCCATCAGACCGCCTATGCGTTACCGACCGAAAAAGTGGGTATCGCTTTTTAGTTGATACAGGCGCCAACATCTCTGCAATACCAAAAAGAGGGAATAAATCAATTATAGACAATACATACACAATATACGCCGCAAACGGAACCCCAATAAAAACATATGGTGATAAAACGCTGACATTAGATTTAAATATGAGACGACCGTACCGTTGGACTTTCATCGTCGCTGACATTACGCAACCAATTCTTGGCGCCGACTTTTTAGAAAAACATAATATTCTGGTGGATATTCGAAACAATCGGTTAATAGATAACACGACTGGACTTCAGAGTAATGCAAAATTTATGAAGTCAAGCACACCTACTCTTCGTACTGTAAACCTCACTGAAAATTACGAAGATATTTTGGCCGATTACCCAAATATTTTGAAACCACTCAACGCATTATTACAACCGAAACACAACGTGGTTCATCAAATCATCACCGACGGACATCCTGTTCACTTCAAATCAAGACCGCTAAATAAATAAATAAAATAAAATAAAATAGAAAAGCCTTTTATTTCCTACAAATTAATTTTACATTTAATTTTTACATTTACTTATCTTTAAACGCTTAACTAATTGAAATTAATACCTGCTTATTTTGTTTATATCTTATATTATGTAGCTATTTACTGTTTTAGTTACTAGTATTAATATATTTGTTTTGACACTATATACTATTTAAACGCTTAACTAATTGATCTTAATACCTACTTATACTTCTTATTTACTTTCATATTATTTACCTATTACTATTTTATTTACTATTATTAATATACTATATAATATTTACTACTATCTAATATTATTATTATTAACTAAATTATTAGCTTGGTTAGATTTTAGATAGGTACCTAAATTATATAATTTGTAGGAACCCCATTATTGGGTGAAGGCCTCCTCCAAAGATGCCCATTTGTCTCTATCTTGCGCAGTCTGTTTCCAGTTTGGGCTGGCTACTTTTTTGATCTCGTCGTCCCAGCGAGTCTGTGGTCTTCCTCGGTTTCTTTTACCTGGAGGTCCATTCCAAAAAGTCACTTTTATGGTCCATCTTCGGTCTTTAAGCCTCGCGACATGGAGATGGGCTGGCCAAGCCCATCTCCATTTAAGTTTTTGTGCGTATTTCAATGCATTTGTTGCTTTGGTTTTCGATCTTATTACTGTGTGTCGTATTTTGTCTGATTTCTTTAGTTTAAGCATGCTGCGCTCCAGTCCTCTTTGACAGGTGGTGATTAGATTTTTTACTTTTGAAGTGAATTTCCAGGTCTGGCAGCCATAAGTCAGACTTGGAAGAAGGCTGGAATTCATAATTTTTGTTTTGATGGTAATAGGCAGGCCACTTTTAAAGATTTCCTTTAGACTCCAATATTTATTCCAAGTTTTTTGTATTCTTCTTTTCACTTCCATTTCGTTATTTTTCGGATCAAAACTTATTTGCTTACCTGGATAGATGTATGAATCTGTATATTCGAGAGGCACTTTATCTATTGTTAATATTCTTCTCCGCCAATTTGTCATTGCCATAGTCTTAGATAGATTCATTTTCAGACCCACCTTGATACTAGCCGAATGTAAAGTTTCCATCATTTGTTGTAACTGGGTGCTGGATTCTGATAACAGCACTAGGTCATCTGCGAATCTTAAATGACTTATGTATTCGCCCTTTATATATAGGCCTGACTTGCTCCAATCTATCTTCCTGAAGATGGCCTCCAGAATGGCTATGAATATTATTGGAGATAGAGGGTCGCCTTGCCTTACGCCCCTTTCTATAGCAAAACTTGGTCCTAGAGTTTCTAGCTTAATTTTGCCTATGTTGTTTTTGTATACGCTCTTTATGACTTTTATGTATACGTCTTCAACTCCCTGCTGTTTTAGGCTTTCCCATATACTTACATGTGTTACTGTATCAAATGCTTTTTGATAGTCAATAAACGCTGTGTATAGCGGTCTTTGTTGTTCTTGGTACTTTTCAATGATTTGTTCAAGTGTGTGGATATGGTCCACTGTTGAGAAGCCTTTCCTGAAGCCTGCTTGCTCTATTGGTTGTTTTAATTCCAATGTGCTGCTGATTCTTTTATTTATAATGGCTGAGAAGAGTTTGTAGAGGCTCGGGAGTAAGCTTATTGGTCTGTAGTTGCCAATATCTTTCGGATCGCCCTTTTTATAGATGAGAATGATGTCCGATTCAGACCATTGTATGGGTGTTTCAGTCTTTTGCAGTATTAAGTTAAATAGTTCCGCTAGTGGTCCGGCTAATGTTTTGTGTGCTAGTCTTAATACTTCATTTGTTATGTTGTCCGATCCAGGGCTTTTTCCCAGTTTCAAGCTTTTTATTGCTTCTTTTACTTCCATTTCATCCACTGGTTTTATAATGATTTCGTCGTTATTTTCATTGACGTTTGAGATGTTATTCTTTTGGATGTTATCACTATATAACTTTCTATAGAAGTCTGTCGCCGCGTTGATAATGGCAGTGCGCTTGCACAAAGTTTTGTTGTCTTTTCTTAATCCTTCTATCCAGGTCTTGTTCGTTCTAAGTTCCTTAAAGGCCTTCTTTATGCTTCCTGTGTGTTGTAGATGTCTTTCTATAATATTTTCTCTGTATTTAGCGTAATCTCTTTTTATGTATTTATTTGTTATTTTGTAGAGGGCGGAAAGCTCATTTTTCATTGATCTCGATTTATTTTTTCTTTCTTGTAGTTCTTTTCTTCTTTTCAGTAATAGAGCGGTGCGATCTGATAGTATTTTGTGGTGTCTATGTGGCTTTCTTCCCTTTTCTCGAGCTTTTTGCAAGCTTTGACTAATAGCATTTACTATTTTGTCGTGATAAGTTTGTATTGATGTATATTCCAAGTTGTAAGAAGGGTAGGGTAGCATTGAAGTTAAGTTTTTGTTATATCTTACTACTTCGTCTTTGGTCTTTAGTTGGAAGGTGTTTTTGTTTGTAAATTTTACTCTACTTTGTTTTTGTTTGGCTATTTTTAAAGATGATCTGATTAATCGGTGGTCTGACGGATAGTTTAAATTCAGGACTTCAAAGTTATTGAATAGTTTTGGTTGGTTGGATAATATATAGTCGATCTCATTTTTGTGTTGTCCATTTGGGGATTGCCACGTCCATCTCCGGTTGCGGTTTATCTTGAAGCATGTATTGATGATAGTTAGATTGTGTTCAAGTGCGTAGTCCACAAGTCTCTGTCCTCTATCGTTTCTTTCACCGTCCCCATGTTGATGCACTGTTTAAGTATTCACCTTCTTTAGCAGCACCTACCTTCGCGTTAAAGTCGCCCATTAGTATAGTGTTCTTATGTGTTATTTCCATAGCTTTGTCGATAGTTTTATAAAATTCCTCTATTTCTTCTTCTTTTGCGGATTCGGTGAGTGCGTATTCCTGTATAATGGATAACCTAAATTCATGGAGTTTTAAATTTAGCATTGCCACTCGTTCTGTTAGGCCGATGAAGCTTTCAATGTTGTTTTTAAGAGACTTCTTTATAATGAAGCCCACTCCGAATTTACCTGGTGTACTTCCTATGTAGCAGAATATTAAATTTTCGTATTCCACTATTTTATTACCAAGTCGTCTGATCTCTGAGATACCGATTACGTCATAATTTATTTCCTTTGTTGCTTCATTTAGCTCCAGCCAGCGTTCATGTGAAGATAGGGTCCTGACGTTGTAAGCTGCGATTTTTAATTGGGTTGTGTTTTTGTTTTGTTTGTTCGCCATCTGTGTGGTTTTTATTGGAGGGTTTTGGTCGTAATCTTCCACGGTGACCAGCCGGGTTGGAAGATGTTTTGTGTTGTTTATTTTCTGTTGCTTGTTTAAGGTCATCGTGTTCGTGTAGGAGTAGGAGGAGGGGTTTAATTGCTATACGTTATTTGCCTTGGTATCGTTTTTCTGCTCGATTGTTGTATTGTTATTTTTGTTTACCAAGAAGTTAAGCATGCTCGGCTTTATGACTCCATCAGGTAAGCTGTTTGTCCTTTGTGGTTTTGGATGCTGCGTTCGGTTCTTTTTTTGGAGTTGTGTGTTGGTATGGTTTTTTGACTGAGGTTCTGCGATTGGTATGTTCTCTGGTGATATTGGTAGTGGTCTTTTGTTATTCGTTTTTAATATAATCAGCTTATCATATTTTATTTTCACATTGTTACCTTTTTCTATTTCTATTTTCGCTTGTTCCTGTAGCTCTCTGCGTTTTTTCAAAACTTGTAGCGGGTAGTCCTCTTTCACATAATATTGTGTGTCTTTTAATATCCCCTTTTGCTTCATAATATTTATTTTTATTCTTAGCGTTGAAAAGACAACAATAATTGGACGAGGTCTGTCTCCTTTTGTCCCAATTCGCTTTGCCTCTTGAATATCTCGGAGTTCTATGTCAGTGCCAAAGTGATGTTTTATAAAGTTCGCGATTTTTTTAAGAAGGTTATCGTACGACGATTCGTTCTCTTCAATACCAAAAAATACTATATTTCGCTGTCTGGCTTGTTTTTCTAAAAAATATATTCTTTTCTCTTGGTTTTCTACCTTCTCCTTCAGTTTATCATGCTGATCCTGCAGTTTGAAAATTTTTTCATCTAATATTTTGTTGATATTCTGTGTGACCCGTTCTGTAACTCTGTCTGCACTTTTACGAATCTCAGATTTTTGTTCGTCCAGTTCTTTTTGTATGTTTTTAAGTGCAACCATGATTTCTTCCATGATTATCTATTTATTGGTTTTATTTTGGTACTACTAGAGTTCTCTAGTGGTTGATTCGTGTACTACTTGGTGTATATGCTACTTTGTGCGTGTGGCGCCCTCTCTTAATATTCTCTGGTACTGTTTACGCTGTACCGTAGGCAGCTTGCTTGGGTCTTGATATGGTGTAGGCTGTGTAGGTGTAGTTCAACGTAGTTTGTACGTGACACTATAGATAGATGGCGCGGCTTGATGTTCAAAATCGATGTGTCATGTAACATGCAATTTATTGCAAAATCTTTTTTGATTATGAGGTTATGTTCAAAGTTGGAATTACTTCCGTATGTTATAATGGATAATGATATAAATCAGAGTAATAGTTACGCATTTCTGCACTGATTTGTTTCTGTCTCACTTTAAAAAGGTTCTTGAAAACACTAAGCACACACAAAGTTTTGTCCGTAGGTTCTTTCGTGTTTTAGTTGATATTTTAGCACTTTGGTGAAGCTGTCTTCAGTATATGTTTTTCTGTACTTAGTTTAAAGTCATTTGAAAACGATCATTGATTATAAAACACTTTATTTAATTTTTAAACACTTTATATTTACGCAGCTGATCTTAGCCGTGGCACAGGTGGCGCCTCCTCCCTAATATAATCAAGACCGCTACCAGCTGACAAATATTTAAGGGTGAAAAAAGAAATTGAACAGATGTTAGAAACCGGCATATGCAGACCTTCTAAGAGCCCGTGGGCTAGCCCCTTACACGTCACAACAAAGAAAAACGGCTGTGTTACGGCTATGTGGCGATTATAGAAAACTTAATGCAATCACAGTACCGGACAGATATCCCATCCCAAGAGTATTAGATTTTACATACCTATTACCAGGAACCAGTATATACTCTAAAATCGATCTAAAAAGAGCGTACAACCAAATTACAGTCCAAGACATTGAAAAAACCGCAGTAATCACGCCATTCGGCCTATTTGAATTCCCTAGAATGCCCTTTGGATTACGAAACGCGGGTCAAACGTTCGTCAGATTCTTAAATCAAGTTTTAGCCGGATTAGACTTCGTTTTCCTGTACATAGACGATATTCTTGTGACGTCATCATCAATAACCAGTCACCGACGTCATCTCCGTGAAGTATTCAAACGGTTGGACGAACATGGCATCGCAATAAATCGAGCCAAATGTGTGTTTAGCCAGCCGCAGATAGAGTTCCTTGGCCATTTAATTACTCAAGACGGCATCAAACCGTTACTTGAAAAGGTCGAGTCAATAAATAAATACCCACTTCCAAAGACCGTGCAGGAACTACGTCGATTTTTAGGGATGATTAATTTCTACCGAAACAGCATACTACAAGCAGCTAAACATCAATCTCAATTGAACAAGTATTTGGTTCACTCTAAGAAAAATGACAAGACCGAAATTCAATGGACTCCAGAGGCACTAGAAGCATTCGATCGATGTAAAGCAAGTCTAAGCGACGCCGTTACATTGACGTCACCAACGACGCACGCACCACTATCGCTCAACACAGACGCTGCCCAAACGTGCGTTGGCGCTGTACTACAACAGTTTGAAAATGGCATGTGGAAACCACTTTCATTTTTCTCAAAAACATTAAGTGAAGCACAATCGAATTACAGTACATATGATCGAGAATTACTGGCAATCTACATGGCAGTAACGCATTTTCAACCTCATGTAGCAGGACGAGAGTTAATAATATACACTGATCATAAGCCATTATGTTATGCCTTCACAACTAAACAGAGCTTTACAAATAAAAAGGAAACCCCGAGGCGATTACGTCACCTAGAGTACATTGCACAGTTCACGACAGACATACGGCACCTCGCTGGTAACATGAACCCTGTAGCCGACGCTTTATCACGCGTCAACAGAATAGATTGTCCGACACCCTTGGATTGGAGTGAGATAGCAGACACTCAATGCGATGACGACGAACTTAAACAGCTGCTGAATAAAAACAATCTGCATTGGAAAAAAATGTATCTATCTGGAAACAAATACGTATTTTGCGAAAATTCGAAGAATAATATGCGACCATATGTGCCGAAGTCACTTCGAAAACAAGTATTCGACACTATGCACAACATCACTCATCCTGGCATTCGATTATCAAAGAAAATGATCGCAGAACACTATTTCTGGCCACTAATGAATACCAACATCGGAAATTGGGCGAGAGCATGCGAGTCATGCCAGAAAAGTAAAATATACAGACACAACTCATCTCCAATCGGAACTTTTCCGTCGACAGAACGTTTAGATCACGTGCACATAGACATCGTCGGACCATTGCCGGAATCCAACGGCAACAGATATATTGTTTCCATGATAGACAGAGCAACAAGATGGCCGGAGGCTGTACCTGTAGCGGATATAACGGCAAAGACAGTAGCAGAAGTTTTTGTTAACACCTGGATAGCAAGATTTGGATGCCCAAACACAATTACATCGGATCAAGGACGACAATTCGAATCAGACTTATTTACTGCTTTGACTAAGTCACTTGGCATTAAGAAAACCAGGACTACGAGCTACCATCCTAGCTCAAATGGAATAATTGAGCGCTGGCACAGATCAATGAAAACAGCATTAGTTGCACGAGACAATACAACGAATTGGTCAAAGGAATTACCTTTAGTACTTTTAGGGTTACGAGCAGCGTTACGGTTGAAAGAAAATATTAGCCCGGCACAAATGCTATACGGAACCAACATACGCCTGCCTGGAACATTCATGAACCCTAAAACATCATTTTCATCACCAGAAATGTTTACACGATCTCTACAAGAGTCAATGACAAAGATAAGCCCTTTCAATGACAACCACCATGCCACCAGCCACAAACCTTTCATCCATCCTGACATGAAAAACTGCGAATATGTTTACATCAGAACGGATGCCGTGAAGAAACCGCTCACCCCAACTTATGAAGGTCCATACAAAGTCATAGAGAAACAGGACAAACATTTCAAAATTCAATTGCCGAAGAAAACATCCATAGTAACTATAGACAGATTAAAACCTGCATACATTTTAATCGAAGAAAAGGTGAACGAACCTCTAGAACAATTAAACAATAGCAGTAGTCACAACAAAAATGATGAGTCGATAGAAAATAGCGAAAACAAGTTACGCAAAACAAAATCAGGTCGCGTCATACGTCCGACCGTACGTTTCGCAATAATGCCAAATCAGCGAAAGAATAAAATGAAGAAATAATTAATTTTATTTGTGTCATATAAAAGCAATGATCGTGCAAAATTACAAAATGCGAACTACATCTTTTACATAAATAGTTTTCTATACATAGTTAATACACATTTTTTATATACATATTATTTTACAAACTTTTTTTCAGATTTATAGTCTTTAGATTTTTTAAAAAAGGGGGGAACTAATGTGGTGCCTACCTATGCATTTTAACTGGGTCAAATAATTATAATGTAATTGAACATAAAATATAACAGATTAGTCATACATACGCGCTTGCGTCAACTGGTTATTTTATTTAATATATGACTCATTCCACGTAGCCACATAAACACTTACAAGCTTCTTCTGTTTTTAATTTATAGTAATTGAACCTCAATTTTCTTCTTACAGTACATGACTTTCTTAAACCCTTGGTTATCCATTGAGGAATTAGAACATATTCTAATTCTATCAAACGGAAAACATAAGTCATAAATTAATTTCAAATCGTCATGAAATATGCTAAAAGCCCTATTGACATTTGTCTCCATATAAACATTTTGCCAGCTCAATTTTAATATATAGTACAGGAATTTTTATACATTATCATTGCAGAGATTTTTTTTTGGCAATACCAATACATTTGCAGGTGCCTTATAATTAGAAGTAAATTCTAAAATTTGTGAAGTCTCATGGTCAGATAGAAATGTTTTACACACTTCTGTGTGTATAGCCATAGCATTATTCAGATTACATGCAATTATATCTAAACAATTATATAGCCTTGTTGGTACATTTATGTGTAATATTAAATTATATTTAGAAAGGATATTTTTTAATGTTATTGTATTGTTACTATTAACTAGGGTATTAATGTTCGCATCGCGCATCGCGGGTTTGGACGACTCCGTGACGGTGGAAGACATCCGGGAGGCCATTGCCTCGAAAACCGGGTGTCCCATGGACACCGTCCGGGTTGGCGCCATCCGGCCCGGTCCGGGCGGCGTAGGTGCTGCCTGGGTGCAGTGCCCAGTGGAGTCGGTCAGGCAACTGGCCGACTCAGGCAGGCTCCTCGTGGGCTGGAGCTCAGCGCGAGTCACCGTGCTGAAGCACCGGCCTGCGAGGTGTTTCAAGTGCATGGCGGTCGGGCACACCCGGCCAACATGCACTAATTGCTTTGACTGCGGCGGACTCTGTTTCCGCTGCGGTCAGACTGGGCATATGGCGGCATCTTGCGCCGCCCCGCCCCACTGCCCCGCGTGTGCGGCGGGCAATAAGCCTGCCAAGCACCGCATGGGCTCTGGGGCGTGCAGACCTCCGGCTTCGGCTCCAAAGGGGCGGAGCGGCCTTTCGACCACGGCCGCTCCCGCTCCCAGCGCGGCCCGATCGCCCGCCGCAAGCCAGGAGGTGATAATGGACACGGCCCATTAATGGCTGCCCAGTCCACTCACCTCCTGCAGGCCAACACCAACCACTCCGCCGGTGCGCAGGATCTCCTCCTGTAATCCATGGCGGAGTGGTCGATCGGTGCAGCCGTAGTCGCGGAACCGTACGTCGTGCCTGATCGCCCCAATTGGGTGGTCAGCCGGAACGGAACCGCGGCAATCGTCACCTCCACGCAGCGGCACTTCCCGTCCTTATCCCTCTTGGATAGGGGCGAGGAATTTGTCGCGGCGGATTGGGGGAGGGGTCACGCTCTACAGTGTATACCTCTCCCCTAATAGGAGGATGGACGATTTCGGGGCCTCCCTCACCACCTTGGAGGCTTCGATACGGCGACTGGCACCGGGCCTCGTCCTGGTCCTGGGGGACTTCAACGCCAAATCCACGGCATGGGGGTCCCCGAGGACGGACGATCGCGAGCGGGCGATCGTGGAGTGGGCGGCGTCACTGGGCCTCTGTGTCCTAAACAGAGGCTCAGTGAACACGTGTGTGCGACAGCAGGGTGGGTCGATAGTGGACTTGTCGTTCGCTAGCCCCGCTGTCGCACCACGAGTGAGGAACTGGTGTGTCCTGGAGGAGGCGGAGACCCTGTCGGATCACCGTTACATCCGGATGGAGGTCTCCCCTCTCCGGGACCCCAGCAGGGGTCACAGGGCGGACCGAGCTCCCGCGTTTCCGCGGTGGGCCGTGGGGCGTCTAGATAGGGACCTACTGGCGGAGGCGGCCATCGTGAATACGTGGCTGTCCTCACCACCCCCAGTGGATGGAGTGGACGCTGAGGCTGCCCGCATCCGCAGTGCGCTAACGCAGGTCTGCGATGCGGCCATGCCCAGGGTGCGGCGTCTACCTCCGAGGCAGGGGGTCTACTGGTGGTGCCCAAGACTGGCGGACCTTCGTGCGGCGTGCATTAGTGCCCGAAGGTCCTACACCCGCAGCCGGCGGCGTCGCCGCGATGCTGAGCGGGAGGGCCAGCTGTATGAGGCGTGCCGCAGTGCGCGTACCGCCTTTCGGCTGGTCATCCGGTCCGCCAAGGACGCGAGTTGGCAGGAGATGCTGGACGGTCTCGACCGTGACCCCTGGGGTCGCCCGTATCGCGCGTCGCTGAATAAGCTTCGCGCGCAGGGTCCCCCCCTCACCGAGACCCTCCAGCCCGACCTCCTTCGTAGGGTGGTCGAGGAGCTGTTCCCGCGGCAGTCGGAACACACGCCCCCGGTCATGGCTTCGCCAGATCACGACCGGGAGGCCGACGAGAGTGTTCCACCTGTGACGGAGTCGGAAGTGGAAGCGGCTGTGGCGAAGATTCGTTCCGCCACCACGGCCCCCAGCCCGGACGGAATACCAATCCGGGTGTTGACGTCGCTCCTCGAGCACTTCGAGCCTCGCCTCAGGCAACTGTTCAACGCCTGTCTGACGTCTGGACAGTTCCCTGAGTGCTGGAAGGAAGGGAGGTTGGTTCTCCTGCCAAAGCCGGGACGGCCCCCGGATTCGCCGTCGGCCTACAGGCCCATTGTGCTTCTGGACGATGTGGGTAAGCTGCTGGAGCGTGTCCTCGCTGCCCGCATCGTCCGGCACCTGGAGGAGGTGGGGCCCGATCTGTCGGACGCTCAATTTGGGTTTCGGAGGGGGCGTTTGACCATCGGGGCCCTGCTACGCCTGAGGCAGACGGCCGCGGAGGCTGTCGCCGGCAAAGGAGTGCTGTTGGCGTTGTCGTTGGACATCGCCAACGCATTCAATAGTCTGCCATTCAGCTGCATCAGGGAGGCGCTCCGATTCCATGGAGTGCCCCCGTACCTTAGGCGGCTGGTGGCAGACTATTTGGAGGGGTGCAGTGTTCTCTACGCGAGCCCCGCAGGGGACATTGTGCGGACGCCCATGTCGTGCGGTGTGCCGCAGGAGTCGGTTCTGGGGCCGACTCTGTGGGACATCGGTTACGACTGGGCGTTGAGAGGGAGTCTCCCCCCCGGGCTGAGCGTTATATGCTATGCTGACGACACGCTCGTCACAGCCCGGGGCAGGACACTCGAAGAGGCGGCGAGCCTGGCCATTCTCGGCACCGAGGAGATGGTCAGGCGAATCGAGGCGCTGGGGCTCAGGGTGGCCCTAAATAAGACGGAGGCCCTTTTATTCCATGGGCCCCGTATGAGGCTGCCCATCGACGCCTCGTTAGTCGTCAACTCCATCCACATCAGTATCCAGGCCCATATGAGGTACTTGGGTCTGGTGCTCGACGGGGTACTATCCCAGAAACCTCCACGCGGTGTACCCTGGGTGCGGGCGGCGGTCCCCAGTTCTTCTGTTGTACTGTCGTCCGTAGCGAATATCTGCGCGATTTCGCTCCTTACTCTACTACATTCGTAGTAGAGGTTATAGGACGCGAAATATTGGGACGGGCTCAGTCACTCATTCATTTGAGGGCAGGCACATGCCACCTCCCACACATCGTAAACCTGATATCTTGCTTCAAGACACGTTGTCTTGAGGCGTAATATCAGGAGCGAGGGTCTTGGCTTAACCGCCCGGACCGCGAGGAAGACAACCTCTATAAAGAGTTCGAAGTAACATTCGAACTCGGAAATCACCCAGAATCTTAAGTTCTGGCGTGCGGCGAGAAGATGCATGGCAGATGGGTTGTTCTGTCGTTAGCACGCTCCAGCCAGGGCACCGGCTGCCCCCCTGGTTGGTAAATGTAGGCTTGCCCGGGTAAAGGGATCTCTGCCCGGGTCGACGTTGTGTATCTCCCCTACTCGAGGGAATCATATGGATACCTTAAATTTAAAAACATTTTTAAAAACCGACGGGAATCCCTGTGATTCTCACACCACGACCTTGTCAAGCCAAAGAAAAACTGACAACGACGTCTCGTCCTCAGGACTTGAGGCGTCCGCCGAGGGCCCGGCACAAATCGTGGAGGCCCAAAAGAAGAAGAGGAAGTCGCCTCGAAAGACTCGGGGCAACGGCCTGAGCCACAAAAGGCGGATGGAAGAGCGGCAAACGCGCAGAGAGGCTGCCGCTGCTGAAAAGAAGGATGGTGGCAGAATTGCTGCAGAGCCGTGTACGGACGAGGGTGACAGTGACGTCGCAGAGCCGTCCGTAGGCGAGGGCAGCGGATCTGCCGCTAAGATGGACGAGGGCGGTGTATCCGCAGGGCCGTCCAGAGAAGAAGACAGCGGGTCGGAAGCCGCTAGGTCATTGCTGCGTCCTGCGGCGGCGGCTGTGACGACCAGGGAGGAGGCCCTCCCCTCGCAGGTGCGAAAGCGCCCCCTGAGCAAGGGAGGCAGCTCGGGCACCGACTCCGAGGGGAGCGTGACCATCATGCCTCCACCGAAGGTGCCGGCCTCTCGCAGAGGGCGAGGGGCCGCAGTAGCAGGAGGACGGTCGACGACTCCTCGGCGTGAGGCGGCGCCTGCTGCTCGCGTGAGCGATGACCCCCTGGACCTGCGGGCCGAAAATGCTCGCCTTAGTGGCGAGGTCTCAGGCCTGCGGGACCTGAACCGCCAGTTGGCGTCCGAGCTGGAGGCGGTGCGGCGGGTGAACAGCTTGTTGGCCAAGGATATGGCCGACCTGCGGGCCCAAGTGGACCACCGCCTGCCGCCTGCGCCACAGCCGACGATCAGGGCGCGCACGAAAAAGGCTGCTGCGGCGAAACCCGTCCCTGCGGCGAGGAGGACGCCTCCCGCTGCAGAGGGCACGCCGCCGACTGAAGTCGTCGCGGCCACCGAACCGACACCCGTCCCTGTGGCGAGGAGGACGCCTCCCGCCGCGGCGACGAAGTCGCCAAGCGTCTCGGAGCGGGCCCTGGTGGAGACTCAACCGGAGGCGCCGACCCCGCTGCCTGCGGTGGGGGGATTGCCGGACGAGTCCCTGCGCGCAATAATCGACGCAGTGGGCAAAATCGTCGATGCGCGCTTCGCCGTTCTGGAGGCAAGGCTGCCTCCAGAACCACGTGTCCGGCCACCTCTTGCCGCAGATAAGCGGCCACATACGGCACCAGCCCCCGCCCCGCTGCCTTGTCAGGGTGGCCGCGTGGGGAGCTACGCCGCGGCCGCGGCTGGGCCTAAGCCCAAAGGCCCCGGCCCTGCTCCGAAGGGACCTGCCCTGAGGAGGAAGACGGCGCCGGCTCCTGCCGGACTGCTGAATTCGCCCGCACCAACACCGCCGGCGACGACCAGCGAGGCTGCGACGAGGCCTTCCGCGTCTGGCATGACTGCCGCACCCGAACAGGGTTGGCAGGTAGCCGAGCGTGACAGAAGGAGTCGCGGCCAAAGAAGGAGAGCGGAGGCCAAGCGCGCCGCTGAGATCTCCGCTACCAAGGCAGGAGCTGGCGACAAGAAGAAGAGGCCGCGCAAGGGGCTCAAGTCGCCGAAGACAGCCGCAGTGGTGATCACTGTGCTGCCTGAGGCGGCCGAGAAGGGCCTCAGCTACGAGGCCGTCTTAAGGAAGGCCCGGCGGGAGCTAGACGTCTCCGATATTGGAGGCGTCGAAGCCAGGAGCCGCAAGGCCCGGACGGGGGCTCGAATCCTCGAGTTCCCAGGGGCCGAGGGCGCCAAGACGGCTGACAGCGTAGCTGAGAAGCTGCGAGGTTTGTTCGCCGGGGAGGGTGGCATCAGGATTGCCAGGCCCGTCAAGTGCGCCGAAATGCGCATTTCGGGTCTGGACGACTCTGTGACGGTGGAAGACATCCGGGAGGCTATTGCCTCGAAAACCGGGTGTCCCATAGACACCGTCCGGGTTGGTGCCATTCGTCCCGGTCCGGGTGGCGTAGGTGCTGCCTGGGCGCAGTGCCCGGTGGAGTCGGTCAGGCAACTGGCCGGCTCAGGCAGGCTCCTCGTGGGCTGGAGCTCGGTGCGGGTAACCCTGCTTGAGCACCGGTCTGCGAGGTGCTATAAGTGCATGGCGGTCGGACATACTCGACCAACGTGCACTAATTGCTTCGACTGCGGCGGATTGTGTTTCCGCTGCGGTCAGACCGGGCATGTGGCGGCATCTTGCGCCGCCCCGCCCCACTGCCCCGCGTGTGCGGCTGGAAATAAGCCCGCCAAGCATCGCATGGGCTCTGGGGCGTGCAGACCTCCAGCTTCGGCTCCAAAGGGGCGGGGCGGCCTTTCGACCACGGCCGCTCCCGCTTCTAGCGCGGCCCAATCGCCCACTGGCGAGGCGGAGGTGATGGATACGGCCCACTAATGGCTGCAGAATCCATTCACCTCCTGCAGGCCAACACCAACCACTCCGCCGGTGCGCAGGATCTCCTCCTGCAATCCATGGTGGAGTGGTCGATTGGTGCAGCCGTAGTCGCGGAACCGTACGTCGTGCCTGATCACCCCAATTGGGTGGTCAGCCGAAACGGAACTGCGGCAATCGTCGTCTCAACGCAGCGGCACTTCCCGTCCTTATCCCTTTTGGATAGGGGCGAAGATTTTGTCGCTGCGGAATGGGGAGGGGTCACACTGTACAGCGTTTACCTCTCCCCTAACAGGAGAATGGACGATTTCAGGGCCTCCCTCACCACCTTGGAGGCTTCGATACGGCGACTGGCACCGGGCCTCGTCCTGGTCCTGGGGGACTTCAACGCCAAATCCACGGCGTGGGGGTCCCCTATGACGGACGACCGCGGGCGGGCGGTCGTTGAGTGGGTGGCTTCACTGGGCCTCTGTGTTGTTAACAGGGGCTCAGTGAACACGTGTGTGCGGCAGCAGGGCGGGTCGATAGTGGACTTGTCGTTCGCTAGCCCCGCTGTCGCGCCACGGGTGAGGAACTGGAGTGTCCTGGAGGAGGCGGAGACCCTGTCGGACCACCGGTACATCCGGATGGAGGTCTCCCCCCGGGAACCCGGTAGGGGTCACAGGACGGACGGAGCTCCCGCGTTTCCGCGGTGGGCTGTGGGTCGTCTTGATAGGGACCTACTGGCGGAGGCGGCCATTGTCAGCACGTGGCTGTCCTCACCACCCCCAGCGGACGGAGTG
The DNA here is from genome assembly GCA_905163515.2 of Lymantria monacha. Lineage (NCBI taxonomy): Eukaryota > Metazoa > Arthropoda > Insecta > Lepidoptera > Erebidae > Lymantria > Lymantria monacha. Next base: position 745,509 of record LR991107.1, on the reverse strand, counting down.
GACGCTGAGGCTGTCCGCATCCGCAGTGCGTTAACGCAGATCTGCGATGCGGCCATGCCCAGAGTGCGGTGTCTACCTCCGAGGCAGGGGGTCTACTGGTGGTCCCCAAGACTGGCGGACTTTCGCGCGGCGTGTATCAGTGCCCGAAGGTCCTACACCCGCAGCCGGCGGCGTCACCGCGACGCTGAGCGGGAGGGCCAGCTGTACGAGGCGTACCGCAGTGCGCGGACTACCTTTCGGCTGGCCATCCGAGCCGCCAAGGATGCGAGTTGGCAGGAGATGTTGGACGGTCTCGACCGTGACCCCTGGGGTCGCCCGTATCGCGCGTCGCTGAATAAGCTTCGCGCGCAGGGCCCCCCCCTCACCGAGACCCTCCAGCCCGACTTCCTCTGTAGGGTGATCGAGGAGCTATTTCCACGGCAGTCGGGACACACGCCCCCGGTCATGGCTTCGCCAGATCAAGACCGGGAGGCCGACGACGAGAGTGTTCCACCCGTGACGGAGTCGGAAGTGGGGGCGGCAGTGGCGCGGATTCGCTCCGCCACCACGGCCCCCGGCCCGGACGGAATACCAGTCTGGGTGTTGACGTCGCTCCTCGAGCACTTCGAGCCTCGCCTCAGGCAACTGTTCAACGCCTGTCTGACGTCTGGACGGTTCCCTGAGTGCTGGAAGGAGGGGAGGTTGGTTCTCCTGCCAAAGCCGGGACGGCCCCCGGATTTGAAAGAAGAAGAAAGAAAGAAAATTTTTATTGATACATATTACAAATTATACAAAAATAACAAGAGACTATGTATATTAAAAATGTATCAACCAGGATTCCATTTCAGCATGTGCCAGGTTACAAAGCCCTGGCGCTGATTTTCAAATGGAACCTGTGAGTGATGTCACGGACGCCCATAGGCACTGTATGGCATACATATTACAAAATTCTTAAGTAGTACAAACAAAATTACAAAATTCTTAAGTACCATGGTACTAATCTAAATAAATATAAAGATAATGAAAAAGATGCAGCTTAAATCATTTATATACCTATTACATTTAGTTTGTTTAATAATGTATAATATTGTTAATATTTTTGTTAGTTATGTATTTATGTTATTTGCTATAATAGGAGAACAACCATTTATCATATCTAGTAATATAATTTGTTTATATTTAATAAAATAAAAGTATGTATACAAGCAATGATTCGAAGTTTTGTATTGAAGGAAAGTTATTATTATTATTTTATTTTTTTAATAAAATAAATATGTATAGACTGTATACTTACACAAGATTTTTTATATTTGTATTTAGTTATATATATATATATATATATACATATATATATATATATATATATATATATATATATATATATATATAAAAATAAGCTAAGATATCATAAAAATATGTTATTATACAAACTAACAAAATAAAAATTGACAAAATGTTAAGATGATTCCGGCTTAAACACATCATGAATATCCTTCTCCAGTCTTATACGTTTAACGTGTTCACCGTCAGCCTTACGAACAAGTATATTGCCATTTTTAGTCCATATGTATTTCCAATTATAATGGCGTACGTTCCTCCTTACGTGGTAAAATAGCCATTTATTGTATGATGTCAAACGTTCGTTAAAGTATAGACGATGTGATGGACCGGGCATAGAAATATCACCAGTGTTGACATAAGGTTTTACTCGAGCTGCACGTATAAGGAGCTCTCGAGTAACACGTCTTCCAAACCTCACCGCAATGTTCCGCGGTCTTGAGGCGTTGGAGCCCGGTACACTGGAGTCATTTGCACTTTTATCTGACCTATATCGAATCGAACCCACACGTTCGACGTGAACGACGTCCTTTTCGTCTATATTAACTCCCAATCGTTGAGATATCGTTTCGACTAATTGCATCAAGTTTTCATCAGAGTGTTCCGGTACACCAGCTATCTCTACGTCATTTGCTAACAGCTCCTGGTGACGTTCATTTATCTGACATTCCAGTTCAACTATTGCATCATCACATGTGTCATCTGGCACCCACTTTTCTTTGAGGAGCTTTTCGATAGTCGAAACTCTACCATCGATTGCCTCCACAGCGTCGTTACAGGTATTCAACGCAGACTTAAAATCAGCAATTTCGTCTCGATATGCACGAACCTTAATGCACTTAATTCGTTCCTAAAGAACCTGATTTCCTGTGCAAGGTCCACTTTAGTATCTTTAGTATTATGCATAGAATCTTGGAAGAGTATAGATGAAGGGTTACCATCTAAATCTGGGCTATAAAACTCTTTCGTAACATCAGTAGATGCAGTCCTCGACTTATTCGTACAATTAGTACAAGACCATCCAGTACTAATAACACCTGTATCTGATAACGCTTCGCAACCAGCTGCCGTCGGCCTACAGGCCCATCGTGCTTCTCGACGATGTGGGTAAGCTGTTGGAGCGTGTCCTCGCTGCCCGCATCGTCCGACACTTGGAGGAGGTGGGGCCCGATTTGTCGGACGCTCAATATGGGTTTAGGAGGGGGCGTTCGACCATCGGGGCCCTGCTACGCCTGAGGCAGACGGCCGCGGAGGCTGTCGCCGGCAAGGGAGTGCTGTTGGCGGTGTCGCTGGACATCGCCAACGCATTCAATAGTCTGCCATTCAGCTGCATCAGGGAGGCGCTCCGGTTCCATGGAGTGCCCCTGTACCTCAGGCGGCTGGTGGCGGACTATTTGGAGGGGCGCAGTATCCTCTGCGCGGGTCCCGCAGGGGACATTGTGCGGACGCCCATGTCGTGCGGTGTTCCACAGGGGTCGGTTCTGGGGCCGACTCTGTGGGAGATCGGGTACGACTGGGCGTTGAGAGGGAGTCTCTCCCCTGGGCTGAGCTTGGTGTGCTATGCTGACGATACGCTCGTCACAGCCCGGGGCAGGACACTCGAAGAGGCGGCGAGCCTGGCCACTCTCGGCACCGAGGAGATGGTCAGGCGAATCGAGGCGCTGGGGCTCAGGGTGGCCTTATATAAGACGGAGGCCCTATTATTCCATGGGCCACGCGTAAGGCTGCCAACCGGCGCCTCATTAGTCGTCAACTCCATCCAGATCAACATCCAGGCCCATATGAAGTACTTGGGTCTGGTGCTCGACGGGCGATAGTGGTTCCGGGAGCATTTCCGACAGATTGCTCCCCGGCTGGTCGGCCCGGCGTCCGCCCTTTCTCGGCTCATGCCGAATGTGGGCGGACCCAGTTTCGAGGGCCGACGGCTGTATGCGGGGGTCATCCGCTCGATGGCCATGTACGGCGCACCCGTGTGGGCGAGGGCTCTGAACGCCCAGCTCAGGGCGGTTCTGTGGAGGCCACAGAGAGCCATGGCGGTCAGAGCCATTCGCGGGTACCGCACGGTGTCGACAGAGGCGGCGTGCCTATTGGCCGGGACACCCCCGTGGGACCTAGAGGCGGAGATGCTCTCCGACCTCTACCGGCGGGTTACCTCAGTGCGCGAGGAGGGTGGCTCCCCATCGTTGAGCGAGATAGCCACCTGGCGCGAGGACGCCCGCCGAGACGTCATCGCCCGTTGGGTTACGCGGCTGGAGAGGCCTAGACACGGTATCGTGACCGTCGAGGCCTTCCGGCCCGTATTGATGAAATGGATGGAGCGGCGGCACGGGGTCCTCACCTTCCGACTGGTGCAGGCGTTGACGGGGCACGGGTGCTTCGGGAAATACCTGCACACGGTCGTGTACAGGGAGTGGACTCCGGGCTGCCATCATTGCAGTAGTGACGAGGACACGGCGCAACATACGCTCGAGGGATGCTCGGGCTGGGACGGGCAGCGCCGCGACCTCGTCGCTATTATCGGTGCCGACCTGACGCTGCCGGCTGTCGCGAGGGCGATGGTCGACAGCGTCAGGAATTGGGACGCGGTCGCCGCCTTCTGCGAGGCTGTCATCTCGCGGAAGGAGGTGGCGGAACGAGTTAGGGAGGACTCCCGCGGCCCGGGCCGCCGCCAGCGGCCGGGGCGGCGCAGGCGCGAATACCTGCGCCTGATGCCGCCATAACCCAGGCCTCGGGTGATCGGACCGGGGAATTGTCCGGTCACCCGACGCGAGGCCATCGCGTGAGGGCGACGCCCCGACGGCGAAATCTGTCAGGGCGTCGACGAGAGGAATCCGCGAGGGTAAACCGCCGAGCGGACCACCGAAGACAAAGATCGGGTACCGGTGGTCCGCTCGCACGGCGAAGAGAGAGGATTTTACGGTGGGTCTATGGGGTCACGCGCCGCCTTCTCCGTCACCCCGGACCGATTTGGCGGGGCGAGACGCACCCATAGCCCACCAATAAAAAAAAAAAAAAAAAAAAAAAAGGGTCTGGTGCTCGACGGGCGATGGTGGTTCCGGGAGCATTTCCGTCAAATTGCTCTCCGGCTGGTCGGCGCGGCGTCCGCCCTTTCTCGGCTCATGCCGAACGTGGGCGGACCCAGTTTCGAGGGCCGACGGCTGTATGCGGGGGTGATCCGCTCAATGGCCATGTACGGCGCACCCATGTGGGCGAGGGCCCTGAACGCCCAGCTCAGGACTATACTGTGGAGGCCACAGCGAGCCATGGCGGTCAGAGCCATTCGAGGGTACCGCACGGTGTCTACCGAGGCGGCATGCCTATTGGCCGGGACACCCCCGTGGGACCTAGAGGCGGAGATGCTCTCCGACCACTACCGGCGGGTTACCACATTGCGCGGCGAGGGTGGCTCCCCATCGTTCAACGAGATAGCCACCTGGCGCGAGGACGCCCGCCGAGAAGTCGTCGCACATTGGGCTACGCGGCTGGAGAGGCCTAGACACGGTATTGTTACCGTCGAGGCCCTCCGGCCCGTACTGATGGAGTGGATGGAGCGGCGGCACGGAGTGCTCTCCTTCCGGTTGGTGCAGGTCTTGTCGGGGCACGGTTGCTTCAGCAAGTACCTGCACATGGTCGTGCGGAGGGAGTGGACTCCGTCCTGCCACCATTGCAGTAGCGACGAGGACACGGCGCAACATACGCTTGAGGTATGTTCGGGCTGGGACGGGCAGCGCCGTGACCTCGTCGCTGTCATCGGTGCCGACCTGACGCTGCCGGCTGTCGTGAAAGCGATGGTCGACAGCGTCAGGAATTGGGACGCGGTCGCCGCCTTCTGCGAGGCTGTCATCTCGCAGAAGGAGGCGGCGGAACGAGTCCGGGAGGATTCCCGTGACCCGGGCCACCGCCCGCGGCCAGGGCGGCGCATGCGCGAGTATCTGCGCCTGATGCCGCCCTAACCGAGGCTTCGGGTGATCGGACCGGGGAATTGTCCGGTCACCCGACGTGAGGCCACCGCGTGAGGGCAACGCCTCGACGGCGAAAGCTGTCGGGGCGTCGACGAGAGAGGAACCCGAGAGGGTATATCGCCGGGCGGGCCACCGAAGACAAAGATCGGGTACCGGTGGTCCGCTCGCACGGCGAAGAGAGGTGTTTGCAGGGTGGGTCAATGGGGTTGCGCGCCGCCTCTTCCGTCGCCCCGGGCTGATTTGCCGGGGCGCGACCACATACAAGGTCCCACCTTGCGAAAAAAAAAAAAAAAAAGGGTATTAATGTTCAGATCACCTGCTATAATAATTTTTTTATTAATTATTTTATATGACAACTTATGTAACAGGATCTCCAATTTATTAAAAAATCTATTAATATCAGATGTTGGTATTCTATACAGACATATGTATAATAATGCAATTTATACTAGGTATTTCTATACCACACCATTCAAATACCTTTTCTTGTGAGACACTTTTACCTATAGCAACAGTACAACAATCAATACCATTATATGTTAGAATACATGTACCTCCTCGATTTTATTTTTAGGGTTCCGTACCTCGAAAGGAAAAAACGGAACCCTTATAGGATCACTTTGTTGTCCGTCCGTCTGTCTGTCCATCTGTCTGTCTGTTTGTCAAGACTCTTTTTCTCAGGAACGCGTGGAGGTATCAAGCTGAAATTTATATCAAATACTCAGGTCTACTGTCCCTTAAAGCTGTGAAAAATCAAACTTTTAAGCTAACGCAATCAAAAGATATAGCTATTTATGTTGCAAATTTCTGCAAATTTTCGACACTCATACTCAGGTCTACTGTCCCTTAAAGCTGTGAAAAATCAAACTTTTAAGCTAACGCAATCAAAAGATATAGCTATTTATGTTGCAAATTTCTGCAAATTTTCGACACTCGCACGGGAAAAAAACCTACAGGGTACTTCCCGTGAACTCAGAATCTTGAAATTTGGAACGAAGCAACGTCTTATAGCACAGATTAAGGAAAAATTGTGAAAACTGTAAATTTTTGATCACATCATATAAAAAAAATATTTTTAATCATTTTAAACTCACTACCCCTTTTCACCTGAACGTGTATGGTTAACAAGCAGCAGTTAATTTTGCACTGACAATGAACAGGCAGCTTGACCGAGTTGTCTAACTCGCTGGCTTAAGACACCGTAGGCACGAGTTCGAATCTCACCGCCACCGAGCTCTTTTTGCTATTTATTTTTGCAAAATTTATTTATAATAATTTAATAATATAATATTATAAATAAAATTGTTTAAAAACGTGTTCATTAAATGTTTTAAAAATTAGTAGTTTTAATATTTATTAAAACTACTAATTTTTATTTACTACTAATTTAGGTGTAACTTGAATTAATATCAAAGAAAAAAGAAACTTGAATTCATCATCATCATTCTCCTACTCTTATCCCAATTACTTGGGATCGATACAATATGTACTCTTCTTTCATAGTACATAATATAAAAGTTATTGGCAATAGTTTTATGACCGGCCCCCTGCCAGACGTCAACCCTCCTTGGAAATATAATTGATGACCAAACGACATCAGATGGAGTTGGCCCAGGTCGTTAAAAGCTCTTAGTCATCTTTTACGACATCCACGAGCAAAGTAAGGGTTGGTAGTATTCGTAGCCGCTACCACACAGCAAAAAAAAAACTTGATTTAATATCAAAAAAAAAACTACTGCATAAATATTTTTTTAGTTTTACGGAAACCTTCGTGCGTGAGTACAACTCGCACTTGGCCGATATTTTTTTCTGGAGAAGTAGCTACTCACTTTATAACTCTTGAGATTAATGTTAAGCTCATCTCCTGATTTAATGGAAGTTTCACAAAAACATAAAACATGAATGGGGTTTTTATGACTGTCTGTGAGTTCATCTAGACACAACTCAACCAACTCAGATTTTCTTAGTAGACCAGCAATATTTTACCTTATCTTTCTTTTATTATCATTGGGCTTATGTATAAAAAATCTGTATCTTTATTTATTTTACATGGTAATTTAGATGATGTATGTCTTAGAACAGGAAAATAATATGGAATAGTTCCCTTTTTATATTGACAACTACTGATAGTTTGTTTTATAAGAGATTTATTTACTTTATTTTTATTCAGAATAAATTTAACTTCATAGCCTTTTGTGTCTATTATAAAATTTACTTTCTTATAAATAAAACCTTGCAACAAATGTATATTTTTTGTATGCATGCTATTCAAATTGATAAAGTAATTATTAAAACTTCTACATGTAAACTATAACAAATTATTTAGTTTAATTTCATTCAAATATTTATTCCTACTGACACTCACAACTATAACATTACTTTTATTTAAATGATGCAAAATTTTTGTCAGGTTATATTGAATTTCATTTGGGTTTTGTCATTTTGCCCAATACATAATATCACCCAATCATTTATAGCATTCAAATAGTAACATGGATTCAAAGATTCTCTACACTTAGCAAGTGGTTTTACAAAAGATGAGACATTAATATTGGCCATATTTATTATTTAATCGACTATTGATTAATTTTTGAGCTAAGCCAACACACTGCTGTTCGCCAATAATGTGTATTTTTCGATTGGTTAGTTTCTGGTTTATATTATCATTCAATTCACTGCTAAAATATTTTTTACTATTGTCTATGGTAGTAGTAAGATTCCTATTTTTGGAATTTGTTCTATTTGGTTGTTTTTGTGCAGCGCCATCTTGTGTATTAAATTGCAAATTTGTGGACTCATTAATTTGACCAAAGATGTGGGAGTCTGTGTTAACGTTTACAGATTCATGAATAAAACGTTTTTTTTGTTGATGATCTCTGGGTATTTTCACAGGTTTCTTTTTTGAGCTGCTGTTACTAACACATATTTTTTTAAAATTATTTATAACAGTTTGTTGTTCGTCTCATTCTTTTCGTAATGTCTCTAGAGAAATATTTTCAATTTCTTTGTGGGCACTTTCGAGTTGTTGTTTTAATTCATTTATTTCTTCCTGCAATGCCAATATATAAAAATTTTGTTCTACTGGTAAATCTGGTAAACTTCTTGTCAATGTAACTGAATTGCTGGAAGTTGATTGATTTAACGATTCTAAAGATATTGTTCTTTTTTTTTTCTTAACGTAATGTTCGAGTAATCCATATTGAAATATAATTTTTATTGTTGTCAAAGTGATAAGTAATTACAAGAATGTTTGCAAGAAAGTTTCTATCATCTACCCACCTGTTAGATTTTGAATAAAAACAAACTGCGATGCAAATGCCGATGATCCAAAATAATCGCAAATCATTTCATTTTTAATGCTTGTAGTAGTATTCTCATATTTATTTGATTGTTATTTTTTTTATTGCGCTTGATTCACTTAACGATAACTCACGCTTGATTCACTTAACGATAACTCATTCACCGTCAGTAACAATAACTTTTTAATAGATGTTTATGTTGTTGTAGATATTGAATTAATATTTGCAAGTTTATAATACGTTTTAAGTTTCACTTTTCAATGCACTAAACACAGTTAGGACGACAGATACTATTTTTAAACACTTATTATTACGGACGATAACTTTTGGATGTATTATGGGCGGGTACCCCCATTTTTCTTGTTTTTTTTTCAATTTTCATTGCCATCCAATTTCCATTGCCAGTACAAAAAGAAAATGATATATATATATATATATATATATATATATATATATATATATATATATATAATAATTCATGTTACCTGTAAGACAGCGGAATGTTTTCGTTAGGTATATGTGCTGTTTTAAATTTTTAGTATGACTATATGCATGCATATTGCTGTGGTATTATCCTTCTTCGTTATAAAATATTTTCGCCAGTTGCTTTTAGTTGTTATACGGTTAGAAGTCATTTTTATTTACCAAAAACTACATTATCTCACTTTTAACTTGTAAATAATAATGAATTTATTTCGAGTTTTATTCATCCGTCGCATAGATGGCGCTGTTTATAAAAATCGATTTTAACGCATAATTATATAAATTACGCGTTAATTAAAAATCGCTTAACATTACTATAAAAATCTATTATAAAAAATCGATTACAAGAAAATAATAATCGATTTAAATAAAAATCGGTTATTTTTTAACATCCCTACTGGACCGCTGCCTACCGTGAAGAAAGTGCACTTAAGCCTTGTTTAAAGAAAGACATAATATCATAGAGCTCAGGAAACACATCAGCAGGTAGTTTATTCTAAATCCTGCATGGACGTGGGAAAAATGAACACTGAAAATGTACAATTGAATACCATAACTTTTCCAGATGAAATAAATGAATCCTGTTATGATGTCGAGTGGTACGGTGATAAAACGTGACAGAGTCGGTTCGATTTTTTTCAAGTCTTTCCGTCGCTCCAGCGACTCCAGTTTTATTATAGAGATACATACATATTATAGTCTATCTAATCTAAGAAGTGCACTTTGACAGCTGTCGGAGTAAGTTGTCTAGGTATGTCAATCAAATAATCGCTATCGAAAATATCCGATTTTACTGAGAAATTGATATTGATTCTTTATAATAATTTGAGCCAGAGGGTACTTCAGCATTTTTACCTGTCCGGTGGAAATGTTGAGTATTCGGGTACGCGGCCCCGGCTTCCTCGAGCTACTAATGTTACATGACCCTGATATCCTTTGTCGTAACATTGGTATCCCAACCCTTATTACTCCCAGCCCAAATATCCCCCCTCCCTTTCACCTATCCCACCACATAGCGTGGATCCCTCCTACGCAGACCACACAAAAAAAGTCTGCTCCGGCGCGGAAGGCGACCTAACACAGATATGTAATGGGATTGGCGGACTCGGCGGGCAGCAAGGCAACGTGAATGGCTTAGGGCGATGGTAGAGGGCAAAAGCAACCTTCGGCCAGACACAGCATCCAACCCTTTCTCCGGTCGTAGCGGTCTCCGTTCCACTGGGCTCAGAAGGGGTGGGACGAGTGAGTGCATCTGCGTTTGCGCGTACGCTTGTGCACTTTAATATCTCCTGCGCACCTGACTGCTTTCGTTCATTGGACTCCGAGTAAGTGAGAGTCCTGTGGCGATGGGTTGAGGTAGAGAGGTCTGGTTTGATGTAAGCTGGGCTTTGTCTGAAACCTGCACACAGGCGGCTCTAGGGGTGCGGTAAGAGCATCGTGGTCGCTTCTGCTCTGCATTAGGGTAACAGAGTGGATTCGGCAGCACCTGGAGTGACAAAGCAGCCCTTTACAGGGAGGCACTGCTTTCCCCGCTCAGCCGGGGAGGGGACTAGAAAAGGTGTCCCAAACAAATGCTTGCCCTAACCCCCTAAAGGAAGGCAGTAACCACGGCTGCCTCTGCATCTTAACTCGTGGTCGACGCTACAAGAAAAATAAAATATTAATAACACCTAAAATAACATTCGGTGCGTGGAACGTACGGACGCTTCTTGACCGTAATGATAATGCCTGTCCGGAGCGGAAAACTGCCATAGTAGCTCGGGAACTTCATCGCTATTGCGTTGATGTGGCTGCACTCAGCGAAACACATCTTGCTGATGAAGGTGAGCTGGTAGAAGACGGTGGTGGCTATACTTTCTTTTGGAAAGGTACCACCTCCTCAGAACCAAGAAGGTCAGGTGTTGGATTCGCGATCAAAAATCACCTAGTGAAGCGTCTTCAGGAATATCCTGTACATATTTCTGATCGCGTAACTACTTTACGCCTTCATCTAGACAATGATAACTTTCTTAATGTTATCAGTGTCTATGCTCCAACGTTAGACAAGTCTGATGACATCAAGGATAAGTTTTATGAGGAGTTGACTCGATGCTTAGATACCATACGGCCCAGAGAACAGATCCTTCTTCTGGGCGATTTTAACGCCAGAGTCGGGCGAGACTATGAAGCCTGGCCAAAAATTCTAGGCAGACATGGCGTTGGTAACATGAATAGCAATGGACAGTTACTGCTTAGTTTGTGTGCACAATTCCATCTTGCCATTACTAACACTATGTTCAGACTCGCAGCTAAGCACAAAACTACATGGATGCACCCAAGATCCAAGCATTGGCATCTCATAGACTATGCTATTGTTCGGCAACGCGACGTTGCCCAAGTCCAGGTTACCCGTGTCATGCGTGGAGCGCATTGTTGGACCGACCACCGCCTCGTAGTCACCAAGCTATGTCTCCGCCTTCGGAAGCCTCTGAGATCTCGTACAGTAAAGCCGGCGTGCATAAACGTGGAAAGGCTAAATGACCTCGAGACGAAGGAAAAGTACGTCAAAGCTTTAACAAGTTCGCCAACGCCTATCAATAGAGCAACCGATGATGTTGAAACTGACTGGGGGGCTCTCAATTCTCACATATTAGATACCGCTTCAAGGATAGTGGGCTCCAAGGTCCGAAAGAATGAAGATTGGTTCGATGAGAATTGTGAGATTCTAACAGCGGCATTCGGCAAGCATCGAGATTGCCTTCAGCGAAATAGTGGAAATCGAAGCGTTGACTCAGCGGAGATCAAGCGAAGTGACCGTGAGTTGCGTCAGTTATGTCGGGAGACCAAAAATAAATGGTGGCTAGAGAAGGCTGAGCATGTGCAGCGGCTCTACGATACTAACCAACTTGGCGAGTTCCACGCCGAGGTGCGTAAGTTGGTAGGTAATGCGAAGTGTTCTAAGGTGCCTTTGAAAACTGCTAACGGCGAAGCCCTTCTAAAGAGCAGAAAAGACATCCTTAGTCGATGGGCAGAACACTTTAACAATCTGCTTAACGTAGATCGTTCAGCTGATCTACAGCACATTCGCTTACTGCCACAGCACCCTACTGCTAATGAGCTCGACGAGCCGTTAGCGCATGATGAGGTCATCCAAGCCCTAAAACAACTTCAGAACAAGCGCGCGGTGGGCATTGACTGTATACCAGCGGAACTGATAAAGTGTGGCGGTGATCAGTTGCAGTCGTGGATACGAGAACTTTTTACTCGTATGTGGGAGGAGGAGCGGGTTCCTTCTGATTTTAGAAAATCTCGCATCAGTACCCTTTATAAGAACAAAGGCGACCGCTCTGACTGCAACTCATACCGCGGAATTTCGCTTCTCTCGGTCCCTGGAAAAGCCTTTGCCAGAGTACTATTAAACCGCCTTTTGACTCTTTCTGAAAGGCTCTTGCCTGAGACCCAGTTTGGCTTCCGGCCTGCCCGAGGCACATGTGATGCAATCTTCTCAGTGCGTCAACTGCAAGAGAAAAGCCGGGAACAATGTCAGCCGCTATACCTCTGCTTTGTTGACCTTGAGAAAGCTTTTGATAGTGTGCCTCGAGAAGCTCTCTGGTTGGTTCTTAGCAAACTGGGGTGCACGGAGAAATTTGTAAGGCTACTTAGACTCCTGCATGATGATATGGAATGTTGTGTTGGAGTCGATGGTGGACAGTCAGCTTTCTTTCCCGTTACCTGTGGGGTGAAACAAGGGTGCGTATTGGCACCCACACTGTTTGCATTGTACTTTGCAGTTGTAGTTAAGGATGCCTTACATGGTTCCTCTGAAGGAGCTCACATCCGCTTCCGCACTGATGGCAAGCTTTTCAATTTAGCTAGGCTTAAATCACATACAAAAGTATCGAACGCCGTGATCACTGAGATCATGTATGCGGACGATTTATGCTTTGCAGCGGAATCCCCAGATGGCTTGCAGCAGCTAATGTCTCTCTTCCATAAGTCGTGCCAGAAGTTCGGCCTGAAAATCAGTGTCAAGAAGACGGAAGTGATGTCTGTAGATATCCACAGTCATGAGACGCTGACTATTAAACTTGGAGGGGACGTACTGCAGCAGGTCGATAAATTTCGATATCTGGGGAGCACTATTTCATCAAAGTGCGACCTTGTTGCTGAAATCAACAGCAGGCTAGGAGCCGCAGCAGCGGCATTTGGGAAGCTGGATACCAAGGTCTTCCGGTCACACGACTTAAAGCTGGCTACAAAGATCTCGGTTTACATGGCAGTTGTGCTGCCAAATCTTTTATACTCCGCTGAAACTTGGCCCATGTACCGTCAACATATCCGCACCTTAGATCAATTCCACCTGAGATATCTTCGGAAAATATTAAAGGTCCATTGGTCGGATCGTGTGCGAAATACTGAGGTGCTGCGACGAGCTAATGTCAGTGGCATCGAGGCTTACCTCATGCGGCGATAGCTTCGGTGGTCCGGTCATGTGGCACGTATGGCGGACGAACGCATCGCTAAGCGCATCTTTTATTCCGAGTTAGAGAAGGGCAAGCGCAAGCAGGGCGGACAACTTCTCAGATATAAGGATGTGCTTAAGCGGCACATGAAGAGGTGTAAAATAGATCCGGCACAATGGGAGAATTTGGCGGCACAACGGCCAGAGTGGAGGGCTTTGGTTAAGACCAAAGTACATACATTCGAAAATGATAGGCTTATCGAGCTGGATGCTAAGCGTGATGAGCTGAAAGCCCGACCACCAGCGGCTATAACCTATAATTACGTGGACGGTGTGCTCTCGTGCCCTACTTGCGGACGGATCTTCAATAAGAAGATCGGATACGTCAGCCACACCAAAGCACACCAAAGACAAATAAACTAGGAGTTAAAGCGGTCGCCTTTACCGAAATCGGTAGGACTGGCATCATCATAATTAATAATCGGTTTATTTTTTATTTTTCAAAAAGGCGATGAATAAATTAAGTGCTAAATTAGTACTAAACAAATTTAATTATTTCAGCATAGAATCTATTCATCATATTTAGTAGGATTAGATTAATTAAAAACAAAAACTGGATTTGAAAATTAGCTATTTATTAAAAATTACTGCTATTACTTGAATTATCAGCGTCGCGAACATTAATAATTATTTCCTCATCAATCAAAGTGTCAAAATGTACATCTCTGTCAAAATCTCTATTCGATTAATTGTATTATTCTAATATTTTACCGATTATTTGGATATTCGTGAATTGGAAGTTGTCAAGCACTACTGTATAGAACGTGATAACGTAACATTGTAAGGTCGTCAATAACAATTACTATTTACCACGTTATTTTTATTTTAAATAGTTTTACGAGTTTCAACATTAGATTATTGTACAAGAAAGTCACCCGCAATGTTAATTATGTAAATAACTTAATAGTTCAAATTATTGAAATTTAGCATTTAACATACATACATACATATCATCACGCCATATCCCTTGCAGGGTAGGCAGAGAGAACAGAGTGCCAGAGAACTCTATCTCTGCATACTTCACTCGCTTCCTCAACATTCATAATTCTCTTCATACACGCTCGCCGGTTTCGGAGACTCTTGACTCCACCTTCTTTCAGTACCTGACCGATCTGGTCTAGGTAGGTTAGTCTCGGTCTCCCTCGGTACCTACATCCTTCCACTTTCGCATTGTATATCTTCTTAACCAGACGTTCGTTCGGCATTCTTTCCACATGTCCGAACCATCGGAGCATTCCCTTTCGCATCTTTACACCAATACTCTCTTTCATACCTACTCGCTCTCTTACGTCGTCGTTACGAATGCGGTTGGTCAGCCTAACTCCACAGATTTTCCGAAGAGATCGCATTTCGACCGCATTAATTTTACTTTCATACTCTTTTCTGCATACCCAACTCTCGCTTCCATACAGTAATGTTGGGACAAGCACTGCGTTATGTATTGCTACACGTGCCTTCTGGCTGAGGTGGTGGCTGCCGAGAAGTTGCCCCAACGCTCCGTTCACTCTATTTCCCGCATTCACTCTTCGCTCTATATCAGTGGTGTACCGTCCATCTCGGCTAAATCCACATCCAAGATATACAAATTCATCCACTTGCTCTAGTACATCATTACCTATTGTTACTCTTAGATCTGTTCTGGTATCATCTCTTTCAAAGACCCTTATTTTGGTTTTGCTCACATTCACGCGTAGACCCCTTTTCTTACAATCTTCTGTCATTGTGTCGACTAGGGTCTGCAGGTCAGTCGCTGACTGTGCCAGCAGGACTGCATCATCTGCATAAAGCAGAGCAGAGACCACTGAGTCACCCATCTGGACTCCCACATTCATATCGTTCAACCTTTGGAGACATTTATCCAGATATATGATAAACAGCCTGGCTGATAGAACGCAGCCCTGCCTAACGCCGATATTGACGTCAAACCAAGGCGACATTCCACCATCCAGCCGCACACAGGCTCTACAGCCCATGTAACTGGATTGCACAGCCTGCAGCAGTTTACCGTTAATACCATACTCCGGTAAAATGTCCCAAAGTTCCTTTCGTACAACCGTGTCAAATGCTCTCTCCAGATCCACAAAACTGCAGAAAACCCTCTGACCTAGGGCCAGATGCTTCTTCACAATGTTGCGCAGAGAGAACACTTGATCCATGCATCCCCTTCCACTCCTGAAACCTCCTTGTGTCTCACACAGTAAACCATCGGACACCATCCTCATTCTCCTTTCAATAATTTTACCATACACTTTTGCTGCCAAACTGGTCAAGCTTATGGCTCTGTAATTTGCGCAGTCATAACGTGAACCCTTGTTTTTAAACAAAGGCACGATGACTGCGCTATTCCAGTCCCTGGGAACCATTCCCGAGCTCCAACACAAATTGAGGAGCAACAGGAACGCCTCCCGGACACAGGAGCCACCAAGCTTGATCATCTCGGCAGACACCATATCAATGCCCGCTGCCTTACCATTTCTCAAACTTCTTATCGCCCATTCAACTTCATCCATACTGATGCCATCGGAGGACGCCTTCGCCGAATGCTGATCTACTAGACCACATGCGACACCGGCGCCAACCGTAGCATCCGCATACATATCGCCAAAATATTCACTCCATCGGCTTAACACGTCTTGTGTTTGTGTAAGAATATCTCCACCTTTAGACCTTATTTTATTCATTCTGAAGGCTTAACAACCACCCCGAGACTTCTTCACCTCCCTCCAAAAGAGTTTGGTGTTACCCTCGAAGTTTTTAGTCAGCCTATCTTCTGCACTCATACTTGCTCTATCACGTTTCTCTTTCACTAAGGCCTTGGTGTCATTCTTACATTGCCGATATATTTCTTTCTTCTGTTCAGTCATATTGTCATTCAGATTCAAAGAAGAGACATAGTCCAGCCACGCTTTCTTCTTTTGCTCTACGGAAGCTGCCACTTCCGCATCCCACCAAGCATCACCATTTATGTTTCTATGCTTCTTTGAACTTGCACATACTTCTTTCGCTGTGTCTACCATACTCTCTTTCAATACTCTCCAGCATTCTTCAATGTCCGATTGCGGCTGGCTTGCCATCGTCAGCCGTTCTCGGACACCCTCTGCATACTTTTCTCTTACACACTCTTCTTGCAACCTTTCAACCTTTATTCTTTCAAGCCCTCCGAAGTGGACACGCTCTCGCCAGTGCCTCCACTTTCTGAACAGACCACTAAATCTCGCAATAACGAGATAGTGGTCCGTATCGACTGTGGGGCTCCTGTAGGCTCTTGCGTCCAATATTTTGCTTCGGAGGCGACTGTCTACCAAAATTAAATCTATTATACTTTTCTGTTCATTCCTTCTCCATGTATACATATGGATGTCCTTATGTTGGAAAAATGTGTTTGACACAATAAGGTTTCTCTCCATGCATACATCAGCTATGAGCCTACCTGCGTCGTTCACTCTCTTATCACCAAATGGACCAAGTACGTCCTCATAGTCAGGACGCTTGGTCCCCACCCATCCGTTCAAATCTCCGCATACAATCATGCGTTCACTGGTTTCTGCCATATCCAGAACTTCCCTAACATTATCCCAAAACCTCTCTAGGTCTGATGCCACCGAGGATCCTACGGGAGCATATGCTACAACCATGAATACCTTGGTGATACCATGTTTTATACGGACCCAAAGAAGTCTGGGATCATACATTCCGTAATCCTTCACACCTGAGGCCAAGCGAGAGGACAGCAGTACTCCTACCCCCATGCTGGCTCGATCGCTCTGTGGTACACCAGACCACAGAGCCATCCCGCCACCAGGAAGATCGCAGGCTTCGCTGCCCCTTCGCTTGGTCTCTGTTACACAGAGCACGTCTAGCTGTTTGTCCGCCATGACGGATATCAGCTCGTGCAACTTACCTTCCACACAACCTCTTACATTCCACGTGCCCACCCGGCACTCTGCTCTCCTCGACTCGCCTGACTGGGCAAGGCGTGATGGGTGGCGGCCCCCATCGCCGCAACTGCCGAAGTTCGTACCGACGGGGGCGGGTCGGTACGCGTCGCCTCCGGGGGACGCCCTAACCCGCATTGCGGTACGCATTTCGATATATAGCATTTAATATGCTTAATTATTTATAAAACCCGATTACTAAGCGAAAAATGATGTCACAAGCGGGATTCGAACCCGCGCTTATTGGGATTCCGGCCCAATCGTGCTGCCACTACACCACCGTGAGCTATTGTAGGACATGCCAATTTCGCTTCGTTTCATATTTACGTCTTTAAGGTGACATGCGCCATCTACCCGACAAAGTTTGAAGCAAAATTTGAAGTATTAAGCCTATAACAATGTGTAAACATTGTCGGGTCAGGCGCGGGTTCGAATCCAGCTTGTGACATCATGTTTCCGGAGGCGGTTGGTCCTCCGTACCGTGGCCAACTCTGACTCCAAACGGCGGTTCTGGGCCCGCAGGCCTGATACCTCGCCACCAAGGCGGGCGTTTTCGGCCTGCAGGGCCTCCATGTTCGCGGCTGGGGCACTCGTGCGGGCACCAGTTGCCGCCACTTCGGTGGGAGGGATGCCGGACAACACCCCCAGCACCCTCGCGGCAGCCGCCTCGTTGTCGGCCCGCCTACCAGCCTCCGACCCTCCATGCATTCCGCCGGCCGGGGAGTGGGTCGTCCTGCCCGTCGTCGCTGCTCCTCGCCTTCTGCAAGACGCCGGCACTTTAGGGGGAGGCATGATCACCACGCTCCCCTCGGAATCGGTGCCCGAGCTGCCTTCCTTGCTCAGGGGGCGCTTCCGCATCTTCGAGGGGAGGGCCTCCTCCCTGACAGTCAGGACCGCCGCTGCAAGATGCGGTGATGACCTGGCGGCGGCGGTTTCCTCAACCGACCCACTGACTTTCTTGGACGGCTCTGCGGAACTACCGCCCTCGTCCTTTTTTTCGGCAGATCCACTGCCCTCATCTTTGGACGGCTCTGCGACACTACTGTCGCCCTCGTCCATTGACGGCCCTGCAGTAGATCCGCCGCCATCATCTTGGGGTCCAGCGGTGGCAGCCTCCCTGAGAGCCCGCCGCTCCTCCCGCTCCGCCTGTCGCTTTTTGGCCCCGGAATCCTTCCCCCTATTCGGGGGCCTCCCACGCCTCTTCGTCTTTGGGGCCTCCTTGGTCTGTGCCGGGAAATTTGTATGTCCTACAATAGTTCACGGTGGTATAGTGGCAGCACGATTGGTCCGGAATCCCAATAGGCGCGGGTTCGAATCCCGCTTGTGACATCATGTTTCGCTTCGTAATCGGGTTATATAAACTTAATAGTTGTTTAAAATTTCAGATTTAGTGTTTACAATCATGTGTATACGTTTGACCAAGGTTATTGTGTATTAAAAAATGCAAAACGTCAAAATGCACTTCTTAGATTAGATGAACTATAGATTAATTAATGCGGGGTTAATAAATAATAAACGATTTTGAATTTGAATTTACAACAGCAATACTAAATAATACTCAATCCATATGATGACGGAGTAAGAACAAAATGTCACTCGATCCTTTCCCGCAGTTGATTGTAAAAGACGTAAGAATTACGGAACGCAAGCGGCATCACTGCAAGAGAAGAAAAGCTTGAAACCATATTCTATAGCAATCCGTCCAGTGTATTATAGTAAGTTGATTACCCATTGCAGAAGAGGCTCGGACCCAGCAGTAGGACCTATATGAGCTGAGATGATGATAATGAAATTGAATACAAACCATATGAGGGAACTCCCATTTCTGTGCACTTCTTCCACCCACTGCCGCTGCTTGTTGTTTAGCCAGTTTGTGACATTTCTTCTGTTCTACCCAGATACTTTGGAACTTAACATATGCCTGACCCCGGCAGGGATAGGGCAGATTTTGAAAGTAGTCTGCACAAGCTGTAATTAACATTAATCAATTATTAACTCAAAAAATCTCAGCTTTTTGTTTTGCACTTCAAAAATCTGGTGCTAAGATGTTGAAAAAGGACTAAACAGAATTTTATTTAAAATAATGCTACAGAATAGTGTTAATTTTTCCAAACTAAACTAAACTACAAATTACTCTATCACTATTTAACCCGGCGTCATGGGGGTTGAGGTCTGTGAGACCCATCACATTTTATTTCGCTTCTAGTTCAGTTACTAAGTGTGCAAATTTGCCGTTCTTTTCAACAGCTGGAGCTGTTGAGCTGTTCTATGTTTCGCACATAATATGATAGCAGTGCGACAGCCACAGTGAGAGTTACAAGTGCCCGAAATTGAATAAAATATGTGAGACCCATCCCCGCAGTTGGTGTCACAATTTCGCGCCATTTTGTATAGATATTATTTTAATTATTATCCGTGAATTTATCCTTTTGTTTATTTTCCTTTTGAAATAAAACTACTTTTACGGATTCTATCGCGTTTGTATTTGATTTATAATTTCCCGACGTTTCGAACACTTTACAGTGATCATGGTCACGGGAGGGCTGAGGTGTCTTACGTCCAATATGTCATTGTTATTACAGAAATTTATTTATACCCTAAGATATTAAATTTTGACCCACATTTTTATACAAAATTAATACAATTCATTGCCAGTACAAAAAGAGAATGATGCTATATATAAAATTTATGTTGTTTATGATTTGTTATTATTAAGGTATTTAATTTATGATAATTATTATTGTGGCAATTTTACAATTTTTACAAAACTAACAAAAAATTATTCAGCTACTACCGGATCGGAACGCGGCCACTCTGAGAAAGATCCGGCGAGAAAACTCAGGAGGCATGATACTAATTTTATTATTGAATTTTTGAGTGGCGGCCTACTTTATTTTACTAAAATTAATTAAATTAAAATTTAACTATTATTGTGGGTCAAATCTATACAATAAGTGCTCACAGTGTCTTGCAGTCTTGTGGTGGTTTTCTTAGTTTTATTTTTAATTAAGTGAATGACAGGATCCCAGCTTGATGATAATACCCAGCCATCCTCCCTATTGAAATTTTTATGTTTTTTGATTTCAATAGCCTCGCGAACCATTCTAGGAAGGTATCGGTGTTCTTTTGCGAGGATTTGTGGTTTATCAAACCTGATATAATGGCGGGCGCGGTCCTGACTATGCTCACAGACTGCAGACTTAGTGTGACGGCGGTGTTTCACATCAGCTATGTGTTCCTTGATCCGAGTTCTTACAGATCTCTTTGTTTGGCCTATATAAGAGAGAAACGTCGGGAAATTATAAATCAAATACAAACGCGATAGAATCCGTAAAAGTAGTTTTATTTCAAATGTGTAATACTCGCGTAAACATTAGAAGTCATTATGTTAGCCAGTACGGACTGGAAATTGCAAATAAAATACGCCAGTTAGAGTATCTTTATACAAAGCGCGCAAGATATATAACATCGCTAAATTTCTTGAAGAGATGTCGTGATCATGGTCTCATTCCTACGTGTGTGAGGATCCCTTGTAAGAAAAACATACGTGGAAGCGCTAAGATCTTAGAACAGGCGAGTAAAAAGTTATTGCAGACGGTAATTCACGAAACCCGTTCCGATCTATACAATATTAACCGTGAAATTGAGAAAAAGTCTAGTGTGATTGAGATAGTTTTAACGAAAGCCGATTTCGAAAGTTGCATCCAACATCTTGGTAAGCGCGAAATAATTAAATATAACAGATGCAAAAATAATCATGTTACAAAATTTGAAAAGTTATGTAACCGAAAATCTCGCGTTGAGCACGGAACGCAACAGAATATATATGGTAACGGAACGCGCCTGTCAACTATAAACTCAAACGCAGATCGCGCTGTCATAAATCTGTCAAAACAAACATTAGATGAAACCGAAATTCAAGTATTATCAAAGGGCCTTAATTTTGCCGTAACACCTACCCGAATACCCTACGAGGAAATAATTTGCGCTGTCGAAGATGTACTGGTTAAAAATACTGTGCAAAAGGAGGATATGGAAGCTATTCGACAAGACGTCTCGTCGTTACTACGTCGAAGTAAACTGCCTACACCTAACCTACCTAAAAAACAATATTTAGCGCTTAAAAACTTGCGAAATAAACCAGATATCGTCATCCTGCGCGCAGATAAGGGTAATGCTACCGTGGTAATGGACACGTCGGATTATAATGTAAAAATTAACCAACTTTTGTCGGATGAAACTACGTATAAAAAGGTCAAAACAGACCCGACCAATACTATTGTAAACAATACAAATAAGTTAATTAAAAAACACTCCGATGCATTACATCTAGACGTCAAAAACCTTATACCATCGTGTGCAAAACCGCCCAAACTGTATGGATTGCCGAAGATACACAAACCAAATGTTCCACTGCGACCTATAGTAAGTCAGATCGACACACCGACTTACAAATTAGCTCAGATGGTTGCAAAGGTCCTCTCACAACTTCGAGGACACACTGGTGCATTTGTTAAAGACTCTTACCATTTTGTTAGCGAAATTAAAGATCTACATCTCGCTGATAATGAATCTATGGTCAGTTTTGATGTCACATCACTTTTCACTTGCTTACCTGTTGAGGATTGCATCAAAACTGTAACTAAGAAGCTATCTGACAATAATATGCCCTTGGAATATGCTGAACTGTTACGTCAATGCCTAACAACTGGCTATTTATTGTGGAATGATGAATTCTACAAGCAAATAGATGGAGTGGCCATGGGCTCGCCAGTCTCTCCCGTTGTTGCCGATATATTCATGGAGGACTTCGAGGAGACTGCCCTAAGAAGCTCGCCTGTCACACCCAGGTTCTATAAGCGGTACGTAGATGACACATTCACAATATTACCATCAGACAAAGTAACCATATTCCTTAACCATCTTAACTCCATTAATCCAAAAATTCAATTCACTATGGAACTGGAGTCAAATAACTCTTTAGCTTTCTTAGATATTTTGGTTATCCGTAAACCCAACAACACCTTGAGTCATACAGTGTATCGCAAAGCAACCCATACAGACAAATACTTGAATGGTGATTCTCACCACCCCCCTTCACAGTTAGCTACCGTTTCAAAATCTTTGTTACAGAGAGCACGAGGAATCTGGGGAGCTGCAGCATGTCAAGCAGGTTCTACGTGCAAACAAGCTGCAAGTTCCTCGCCCCCGTCACGGTGACCGTGTGAAACCACCAACAGTTGAACGTCTCCCTGCAGTCCTACCTTATGTAAAAGGAGTCACTGACAAGATTGGCTATATCCTAAAACATGCTTCTATAAAAACCTATTTTAAGCCACTGAAGAGGATTAGTCAGTTCTTACCACCTGTCAAGTGCCAGATCCCTCTACAGGATGCAGGAGTTTATAAATTAGACTGTGACTGTGGTCTCTCTTATATAGGCCAAACAAAGAGATCTGTAAGAACTCGGATCAAGGAACACATAGCTGATGTGAAACACCGCCGTCACACTAAGTCTGCAGTCTGTGAGCATAGTCAGGACCGCGCCCGCCATTATATCAGGTTTGATAAACCACAAATCCTCGCAAAAGAACACCGATACCTTCCTAGAATGGTTCGCGAGGCTATTGAAATCAAAAAACATAAAAATTTCAATAGGGAGGATGGCTGGGTATTATCATCAAGCTGGGATCCTGTCATTCACTTAATTAAAAATAAAACTAAGAAAACCACCACAAGACTGCAAGACACTGTGAGCACTTATTGTATAGATTTGACCCACAATAATAGTTAAATTTTAATTTAATTAATTTTAGTAAAATAAAGTAGGCCGCCACTCAAAAATTCAATAATAAAATTAGTATCATGCCTCCTGAGTTTTCTCGCCGGATCTTTCTCAGAGTGGCCGCGTTCCGATCCGGTAGTAGCTGAATAGTTTTTTGTTAGTTTTGTAAAAATTGTAAAATTGCCACAATAATAATTATCATAAATTAAATACCTTAATAATAACAAATCATAAACAACATAAATTTTATATATAGCATCATTCTCTTTTTGTACTGGCAATGAATTGTATTAATTTTGTATAAAAATGTGGGTCAAAATTTAATATCTTATAGGGTATAAATAAATTTCTGTAATAACAATGACATATTGGACGTAAGACACCTCAGTCCTCCCGTGACCATGATCACTGTAAAGTGTTCGAAACGTCGGGAAATTATAAATCAAATACAAACGCGATAGAATCCGTAAAAGTAGTTTTATTTCAAATGTGTAACACTCGCGTAAACATTAGAAGTCATTATATTTTCCTTTTGTTATATCCTATTTATATTTTGTTGTTATTTACAATTAAAATTGTTGATATATATATTGTTCAATGTATTTTAATTACGTTTTTTTGTAGGTACTTAGTAAAAGTAGATCGAAAAGAAGTAGAACGACAGCTCATTCTTTCGATTTTACGAGTCTCATTCCGATTTTCGAGATTGATTTCGGCAGGCCTAGTAATAAACAAAATTAATAATAGTTTTTCAAAAACAAAATGCGATTTATAAAAATCCTATCCCTCGGTCTTGTCATGGAACACCTAAATTCGCCATAATGTATCAGAGCTTCTACGTGTTCTAAAAAAAAAGAATTGTTTGTGAATCTTCAAGGGAACCACCGGAAAAAGGCTAATGTTCGCAAAACGTATCACGAGTGTCCAGCCAAGAAAGACCGTAAAACAAACTACATCTACGAGAGTTGCAACAAATATATTTGTTTAGAACATATAGTACCTTTCTGTGCTGACTGTACCAATGATAATGATTCGGAGTAATTAATTGTTATTTTCTTCTAAAGATAATTTAGTTTCCTACAAAAAAGTGACACTAAAACATTAAAAATGATTGTTAATTAATAATAGAATTATATTTAAGGAGAAGAGAAAAAGTTTGTTGATATTTGTCGTTCTTTTTTGAAACCTTAGAGGTTTATACGATATTTGTGTTTTTTTTTACGGAAAGACCTAAAAAACTAAATATGAATAAATATTATATTAAATTTATTAAATATTAGAATAATTTTGATATCTAATGAACGGGTCTGTGAGACCCACCCCAACGTCCGTGTAACACTTTTCGACCCCCATGACCGTGGGTTAAACTAGAATACATTTTGGGGAAAAAGGGAATATTTTAGCAATTATCTTTCAGTTCAAAGAAATTTTAACTCAGTTTTATATTTTCTCAAGTAAATAATGTACAGTAAGCGCCGTTCGGTGACGGAGTAGGAATACAATTCACCACCCCCTATCTTACTGTGGGGGATCGTAAGAGACGACTAAGGATACAAAACGCATATAAAGTATAGATGTTATGAATTTGAATTTGGAAGACTTGCTGCGAGATTAAGACGAGATCAGGTGTGACACCGTAAGACCAAGATCAACATTAGCCCAAGTCTCGTCTTCTCTTTAATCTTGCATTTGGGCAACTAGGGTTCTCATAATCCAATATATTATCACTTTCCGCTTAGTCAACAAGTTTTTCAGCAGGTTACAATAATTTTAAATAAGGATAAGAGGAGGAAAATGTGACTTTGAAATAAAATATATGAAGGAAAATCCAACACTTTCCCACGTTTAATTAATATATCTTAAAAAAGAAGGCATACTTTTTATTCCTATGTGATGAGCAACTTATAGAACTCCAACTCATAAATTTCTTAGAATATGAATTAGACAGTTTAGTGTTTCGCTGTCGAACAAGACATCCTCAGAACAGTTCGCCTAAAGCGCACTATCCTCCAAAACGCCCTTTTTAGCCTGCATTTCGAAGTAATAATAGATTGCCTCCATGTACCGTCTAATAAATCTGTAGTGTATCCTATACATATATGTGAGTGTGTGTTGTAATAAGTATATAAGAATGTATCCGATCAGATTATTAGTAGTATTAAATATTTACTCAAATGAGCTGTTTTAATCTATCATCCCGAACGCCCAACCTTATATGGCGACCCTGCCATGTATGGCGACCTGGCTCGGCTTCGTTGAGGCGTCGCGTATAGTAAGCGAACTATTAAAGTATTTTCAAATTATATTCGACATACACAAAGAAAAATAATCAAGATATATGTCGATCAACGGTTGAAAAAGAGGACGTTTTTATAATCCAAAATGCACTGGGTTCTAACACAGCTACTGTTCAAAAGCTAAAATATCATCTCTCGGCCATAATCGTTATTGTGCTTATCATTATCTGCACTGTCCTGGGCGTTGGACTACTATATCTAGCTTGCAAGATGTATAAAAGATGCCATATGGAGTGGATTAGAGAAAGAAAGAAAGAAAAGATCTTTATTTGTTTTTACAAAGGAAAAATAATATTACATTATGGTTTTTAAAAAAAATAATAATAACAAATAGTAAAAACAAATTGGTATTGGGCTCAACTTGTGGCCAGGAATGCAGGTACATCCCAGCCGTTGATTTTCAGCCCAAGCCAAGATTAACAACTAAACACACTATGATAAATAATTTAACACAACAATATGACTGCCCTCCTAAACACAAAAAATAGTACCTACAAGTCTCATATTAAGTACCTACTTTCTAGTTACACTGTAGCCAGAGTCAGAGAACGCTTCAAAATTAACCGACGATAACAATATTTTTTGAAATTTAAATGAGAATTGGAATATGTTGGTGGTGGTAAAACATTCCAACATTTAGAAGCGGCAATTTTGAAACGTCCCGTGGTCCTGGCTAGGGAGTGCCGGGGTATGACTAGCCGACGACTGCGTGGTCTTGTCGCGTAACTGTGAGCGTCGGACGACCATTCCAGTTTGTTATGTAGGTAGGTTGGCTTTTTCGTTTTAAGTATTGACTGGATAAAGCAAGCCAGTTTCACTGAACGTTGGTCAGTCATATCCAACACCCCTCGTTCAATCAGGTGGGGTGAAATGTGATGCCTTCTAGGAATATTATATATATATATATATATATATATATATATATATATATATATATATATATATATATATGACGGCACTTGCGTTTATTGCACGTGCTAAAACATGTTACAACGTGTTAACATATTCACTGACCACGCCTCCTAGCGCGTCATGCATTCCCCGCCACGCAAACTTGTTATAAAAAGAGGCGAGCGAGCGCGCGGTTTAGTCAGTCTAAGCCCGCGCGTGCCACGGTGCACATGTCGTGCGCTAGTCGTGTAATTTATTTGTTTATTGGTCTGTTTAATCAGTTTAAGATCGAGCGTCTTCCGATACCGTAGCAGGGTTCATCTATTTCGCTTGGAAACGATGCGGTCCACGACTGCACGTTTCCGACGATCATTTCTCCTACGTACGTGCGAGATCTGTAGTGAACTATCTGTTGCCGTATTTCCCAAAGGAAGAACTGCTGCTCATTCTTTTGGTGAACTCCTGGCCAAGGATTCCACATGCAAGTAAAGGAGTGGTGACAATTGTGATCTTGTCCCGTAGTCACACGGGGAAGTATTATCTATCAGTTACTATGTCATCCTTAGTAGTACTGAACTGATAGCAGTTTACTGTGTCATACTGTACCATGTAGTTGTTTGTGCAAAGGCGATTGCCTGGGACTGCTTTGTGAGGTTCACTTAGTGTAAATTGTAATTGGTATATAGTTGTGAAAGTAATTGTGATTACTTGCAGTACGAGAATTTACGACTTTGTATCCACATTATTGTTCCGTATGTCTAACATATTTCCTACATCAGAAGTATGGGATAAAGTATCCAAGCCTACTACCACCTTGCTCAGTTTGGTCATCTACATTTAAAATGTTTCGTTTTCATATAACAAAGAATCTACCCTTTTTTTTTTTTTTTTTTTTTTTTTTTTTTTTTTTTTTCGGTGGGTTATGGACGTCGCACCCCGCCAAATCGGTCCGGGGTGACGGAAGAGGCGGCGCACAACCCCATCGACCCACCCTGCAAGCACCTCTCCTTCGCCGTGTGAGCGGGCCACCGGTACCCGATCTTTGTCTTCGGTGGCCCGCTCGGCAGTATGCCCTCTCAGGCTCCTCTCTTGTCGACGCCCCGACAGCTTTCGCCGTCGAGGCGTCGTCCTCACGCGGTGGCCTCACGTCGGGTGACCGGACAATTCCCCGGTCCGATCACCCGAAGCCTCGGTTAGGGCGGCATCAGGCGCAGGTACTCGCGCCTGCGCCGCCCCGGCCGCGGGCGGCGGCCCGGGTCGCCCGTTCCGCCGCCTCCTTCTGCGAGATGACAGCCTCGCAGAAGGCGGCGACCGCGTCCCAATTCCTGACGCTGTCGACCATCGCTCGCGCAACAGTCGGCAGCGTCAGGTCGGCACCGATGACAGCGACGAGGTCACGGCGCTGCCCGTCCCAGCCCGAACATACCTCGAGCGTATGTTGCGCCGTGTCCTCGTCGCTACTGCAATGGTGGCAGGACGGAGTCCACTCCCTCCGCACGACCGTGTGCAGGTACTTGCCGAAGCAACCATGCCCCGACAAGACCTGCACCAACCGGAAAGAGAGGACTCCGTGCCGCCGCTCCATCCACTCCATCAGTACGGGCCGGAGGGCCTCAACGGTAAAAATACCGTGTCTAGGCCTCTCCAGCCGCGTAGCCCAACGGGCGATGACTTCTCGGCGGGCGTCCTCGCGCCAGGTGGCTATCTCGTTGAACGATGGGGAGCCACCCTCTTCGCGCATTGAGGTAACCCGCCGGTAGAGGTCGGAGAGCATCTCCGCCTCTAGGTCCCACGGGGGTGTCCCGGCCAATAGGCATGCCGCCTCGGTAGACACCGTGCGGTACCCGCGAATGGCTCTGACCGCCATGGCTCGCTGTGGCCTCCACAGCACCGCCCTGAGCTGGGCGTTCAGAGCCCTCGCCCACACGGGTGCGCCGTACATGGCCATTGAGCGGATCACCCCCGCATACAGCCGTCGGCCCTCGAAACTGGGTCCGCCCACGTTCGGCATGAGCCGAGAAAGAGCGGACGCCGCGCCGACCAGCCGGGGAGCAATTTGACGGAAATGCTCCCGGAACCACCATCGCCCGTCGAGCACCAGGCCCAAGTACCTCATATGGGCCTGGATACTGATGTGGATGGAGTTGACGACTAACGAGGCGCCGATGGGCAGCCTCACACGGGGCCCATGGAATAGTAGAGCCTCCGTCTTGTTAAGGGCCACCCTGAGCCCCAGCGCCTCAATTCGCCTGACCATCTCCTCAGTGCCGAGAGTGGCCAGGCTCGCCGCCTCTTCGAGTGTCCTGCCCCGGGCTGTGACGAGCGTGTCGTCAGCATAGCAAATAACGCTCAGCCCGGGGGGGAGACTCCCTCTTAACGCCCAGTCGTAACCGATGTCCCACAGAGTCGGCCCCAGAACTGACCCCTGCGGGACACCGCACGACATGGGCGTCCGCACAATGTCCCCTGCGGGGCTCGCGTAGAGGACACTGCGCCCCTCCAAATAGTCTGCCACCAGCCGCCTGAGGTACAGGGGCACTCCATGGAACCGGAGTGCCTCCCTGATGCAACTGAATGGCAGACTATTGAAGGCGTTGGCGATGTCCAACGACACCGCCAACAGCACTCCTTTGCCGGCGACAGCCTCCGCGGCCGTCTGCCTCAGGCGTAGCAGGGCCCCGATGGTCGAACGCCCCCTCCGAAACCCAAACTGAGCGTCCGACAGATCGGGCCCCACCTCCTCCAGGTGCTGGACGATGCGGGCAGCGAGGACACGCTCCAGCAGCTTACCCACATCGTCCAGAAGCACAATGGGCCTGTAGGCCGACGGCGAATCCGGGGGCCGTCCCGGCTTTGGCAGGAGAACCAACCTCCCTTCCTTCCAGCACTCAGGGAACTGTCCAGACGTCAGACAGGCATTGAACAGTCGCCTGAGGCGAGGTTCGAGATGCTCGAGGAGCAACGTCAACACCCGGACTGGGACTCCGTCCGGGCCGGGAGCCGTGGTGGCGGAACGAATCTTCGCCACGGCTGCCCCCACTTCCGACTCCGTCACGGGCGGAACACTCTCGATGGCCTCCCGGTCGTGATCTGGCGAAGCCATGACCGGGGGCGTGTGCTCCGACTGCCGCGGGAACAGCTCCTCGACCACTCTACGAAGGAGGTCGGGCTGGAGGGTCTCGGTGAGGGGGGGGCCCTGCGCACGAAGCTTATTCAGCGACGCGCGATACGGGCGACCCCAGGGGTCACGGTCGAGACCGTCCAGCATCTCCTGCCAACTCGCGTCCTTGGCGGACCGGATGGCCAGCCGAAAGGCGGTACGCGCACTGCGGTACGCCTCGTACAGCTGGCCCTCCCGCTCAACATCGCGGCGACGCCGCCGACTGCGGGTGTAGGACCTTCGGGCACTAATGCACGCCGCACGAAGGTCCGCCAGTCTTGGGGACCACCAGTAGACCCCCTGCCCCGGAGGTAGACGCCGCACCCTGGGCATGGCCGCATCGCAGACCTGCGTTAACGCACTGCGGATGCGGACAGCCTCAACGTCCACTCCGTCCGCTGGGGGTGGTGAGGACAGCCACGTGTGAACGATAGCCGCCTCCGCCAGTAGGTCCCTATCCAGCCGCCCCACAGCCCACCGCGGAAATGCGGGAGCTCGGTCCGCCCTGTGACCCCTGCTGGGGTCTCGGAGAGGGGAGACCTCCATCCGGATGTAACGGTGATCCGACAGGGTCTCCGCCTCCTCCAGGACACGCCAGTTCCTCACTCGTGGTGCGACAGCGGGGCTAGCGAACGACAAGTCCACTATCGACCCACCCTGCTGTCGCACACACGTGTTCACTGAGCCTCTGTTTAGGACACAGAGGCCCAGTGACGCCGCCCACTCCACGATCGCCCGCCCGCGATCGTCCGTCATCGGGGACCCCCACGCCGTGGATTTGGCGTTGAAGTCCCCCAGGACCAGGACGAGGCCCGGTGCCAGTTGCCGTATCGAAGCCTCCAAGGTGGTGAGGGAGGCCCCGAAATCGTCCATTCTCCTGTTAGGGGAGAGGTAAACGCTGTACAGTGTGACCCCTCCCCAATCCGCTGCGACAAATTCCTCGCCCCTATCCAAGAGGGATAAGGACGGGAAGTGCCGCTGCGTGGAGGTGACGATTGCCGCGGTTCCGTTCCGGCTGACCACCCAATTGGGGCGATCAGGCACGACGTACGGTTCCGCGACTACGGCTGCACCGATCGACCACTCCGCCATGGATTGCAGGAGGAGATCCTGCGCACCGGCGGAGTGGTTGGTGTTGGCCTGCAGGAGGTGAGTGGACTGGGCAGCCATTAATGGGCCGTGTCCATTATCACCTCCTGGCTTGCGGCGGGCGATCGGGCCGCGCTAGGAGCTGAAGCGGCCGGAGTCGAAGGGCCGCTCCGCCCCTTTGGAGCCGAAGCCGGAGGTCTGCACGCCCCCGAGCCCATGCGGTGCTTGGCAGGCTTATTGCCCGCCGCACACGCGGGGCAGTGGGGCGGGGCGGCGCAAGATGCCGCCATGTGCCCAGTCTGACCGCAGCGGAAACAGAGTCCGCCGCAGTCAAAGCAATTAGTGCATGTTGGCCGGGTATGCCCGACTGCCATGCACTTGAAACACCTCGCAGGCCGGTGCTCCAGCACGGTGACTCGCGCTGAGCTCCAGCCCACGAGGAGCCTGCCTGAGCCAGCCAGTTGCCTGACCGACTCCACTGGGCACTGCATCCAGGCGGCACCTACGCCGCCCGGACCGGGGCGAATGGCGCCAACCCGGACGGTGTCCATGGGACACCCGGTTTTCGAGGCAATGGCCTCCCGGATGTCTTCCACCGTCACGGAGTCGTCCAGACCCGCGATGCGCATTTCGGCGCACTTTACGGGTCTGGCGATTTTGACGCCACCCTCCTCGGCGAATAGACCTCGCAGCTTCGACGCCACGCTATCGGCCGTTCTGGTGCCCTCGGCCCCAGGGAACTCCAAAATCCGAGCCCCTGTCCGGGCCTTGCGGGTCCGGGCTTCGACGCCTCCTATGTCGGAGACGTCGAGCTCCTGCCGGGCTTTCCTCAGAACGGCCTCATAGCTGAGGCCCCTTTCTGCTGCCTCAGGCAGCACAGTGATCACCACTGCGGCTGTCTTCGGCGGCCGGAGCCCCTTGCGCGGCCTCTTCCTCTTCGAGCTGCTGCCTCCGGCTCCTGCCTGGGGAGCGGCGACCTCAGCGGCGCGCTTGGTCGCCGCTCTCCTCCTCTGACCGCGACTCCTCCTGCCGCGCTCAGCCACCTGCCAACCCTGTTCGGGCGCAGCGGGCGTGCCAGGCGCGGAAGGCGTAGTCGCGGGCGCGCTGGTCGTCGCTGGCGGTGTTGATGCTGGCGACGACTGCAGTCTGGCAGGAGCCGGTGCCACCTTCTTCTTCTTTGTCGCGGGAGCGGGCCCCTTGGACTTGGGCCCAGCCGCGGCCGCGGCGTAGCTAGCCCCCACGCGGCCACCCTGACAAGGCAGCGGGGCGGGGGCTGGTGCCGCATATGGCCGTTTGTCCGCGGCCAGAGGCGGCCGGACACGTGGTTCCGGAGGCAGCCTTGCCTCCAGAACGGCTAAGCGCGCATCGACCAGTTTGACCACTGAGTCGATGATGGCGCGCAAGGCCTCGTCCGGCACGCCTCCCACCGCGGGCAGCGGGGTCGGTGTTAACGGCTGGGCCGCTATCGGGGCCTGCTCCACGACGTTTGGTGGGCTGGCGACTGTCGGCGGCGCGCGCTCCGCAGTCGGAGCCGTCTTCGGCGCAGCGGCAACCGTTGGGCGGCTAGCTCCTCGGCGGCCAGCGCTGGCCGGTGACGCGGGTGGCGCAGTCGGCATAAGTCGCGCCATCTGCGCCTTTAACTCAGCCACGTCCTTAGTGAGGAGGCGGTTTTCCCTCCTCACCTCGGCCAGCTCCGACTCTAGGCGGCGGTTCTGGGCCCGCAGGCCTGACACCTCGCCACCAAGGCGGGCGTTTTCGGCCTGCAGGGCCTTCGCGTCCGGGGCGCTACCGCTCGCGCGGGCACCAGCGGCCGCCACTTCGGTGGGAGGGATGCCGGACAACACCTCCAGCACCCTCGCGGCGGCCACCTCGTCGTCGGTCCGCTTGCGAGCCTCCGCCCCTCTGCGTACTCCGCCGGCTGGGGAGTGGGTCGTCCAACCTGACGCCGCGGCCCCTCGCCCTCTGCGAGAGGCCGGAACTTTGGGAGGAGGCATGATGATAGCACTCCCCTCGGAGTCAGCGCCCGAGCTGCCATCCCTGTTCAGGGGGCGCTTCCGGACCTCCGAGGGGAGGGCCTCCTCCCTTGTTGTCAGGGCCGCAGCCGCAAAACGCGGCGACGACCTGGCGGCAGCGGTTTTCTCCGCCGACCCGCTAGCCTCCTTGGACGGCTCTGCGGAACTACCGCCCTCGTCCATTATATCGGCAGATCCATTGCCCTCGTCTCTGGACGGCTCTGCGACACTACTGTCGCCCTCGTCCATTGACGGCTCTGCAGTGGATCTGCCGCCGTCTTCCTCCTGTTTGGCGGCAGCGGCCTCCTCCTTCGCCTTCCGCTCCGCCAAACGCTGCCGGTCCCGTGAGGGACCTTTACCTGACCAATTATGCGCCTTCCGCCGCTTCTTCGTCTTCTTTTTTTGGGCCTCTTTCGTCTGTGCCGGGCCCTCGGCGGACGCCTCAAGTCCTGAGGACGAGGCGTCGTTGTCAGTTTTACGTTGGCTTGACAAGGCCGTGATGTGGGAATCCTCTGGATTCCCGTCTTGTGTTGGTGTAGGTGTAGGTTTAAGAAAATCCATGTTGATTCCCACGAGTATGGGAGAAAAACCGTCGACCCGGGCAGAGATCCCTGTACCCGGGCAAGCCTACATTTACCAACCAGGGGGTCAGCCGGTACCCTGGCTGGAGCGTGCTAGGAACAGAACAGCCCATCTGCCATGCATCCTCTCGCCGCACGCCAGAACTTAGGATTCTGGGTAATTTCCGAATTCGAAGGTCGAATTCTTTATAGAGGTTGTCTTCCTCGCGGTCCAGGCGGTTAAGCCAAGACCCTCGTTCCTGATACTACGCCTCACGACAACTTGTCTTGAAGCAAGATATCAGGTTTACGATATGTCGGCGGTGGCATAAGCCTGCCCAGCTCTCAAATTAATGAGTGACCGGGCCCGTCCGAAATTTCGCCTCCTGTATTCTCTACAAATAGAGGGTCAGGAGCGAATTGGGGCTCAACCCATCGCTGGGCAACCCCCCCTCGCGCCAGAGATTCGCTACGGGCGACAATTCAACAGAGGGATCTGGGGGACTGTCGCCCGCACCCAGGGTACACCACGCGGAGGTTTCTGGCATCGTACCCCACAAAGAATCTACCCTACAAGATTAATTTTGTGTGCGCGTGAAGTGATACCAATATGCCGACGTCGCATAGATTACGTAGTCGTGTACGTCGAGACCTGAACCGGTATCGTAAGATTTTGTACATCGAGTGATAATTTTGAGCATAGATTTTAAATTTTTGCATGATATATTAATTTGAAGGTAGTCCAATATAAATTTGTAATGATATATAAAGAAATATGTCTAACGTGATTTCTAAGTGTTGTGAGTTCTAGTTATCTTTACAGTAGCTCTATTGTAGTAGTAGAACTACTAGTTTACGAAATTTTTACGATTTATCAAAAAATGGTTTTGAAAAATGATTGTAGGTAACGAAGTGATCACGCTTTTACGCCTGCCCTCTCCAAAAAAAATTATATTACTTAGCTTAAACAAATTTCCTTTGTTCTTTCATGAGCTTGGATGTCACATTCAGACGTGACAGTCAAGACACCTAATCCTGCAGAAAAGTAAAGCAGTAGTCCAGTGAGGGGCCGCTGCAATCAACTATGTTATCTGACACTTTGTCTGTTAACACTTTCCTTGTATATTCTGAACCCTTAAATACGGAGACATGAGGTAGTCGTATACCTAATGACTAAATATAAAAAGAGTCCATTAACTATAGTTTTAATAAAAAAGCAAAAGTAAAGTATTTTAAAGTAGATATTTTAAAGTAGGTTATTTTAAAGTAGTAACGTTTTATTAAAAAATCATGAACGAAATGAAAAGTTAAATTCTAAATTGATAGGACCTGGTACGGTTTCTGCTTGTTAGTTACAGAGCTGCTCGATGGTGACAGGTACGTGTTGAAGATATTGTACTCCAATGTGACGTCCAAGCAAGTCCATGATCGCTTAAGATTTATGCGTGAGTGCTGTGTTCCTTTGGAATTGAATCCTGGACTAGATCTTTCTTCAGAATTAGATGAGTCTGGATACACCGTTAACGGCGGTGGTAAGTTAACGGAGGTGGTAAGCATCAAACTATGTGTAATACATATTAGCCTGTGTGACGTTGACTAGCCTGTATGGTATGGACTAGACAATGTATAGCCGTCTGCCCTGTGAGGCACGGCACTGACAGATGTGTAGGTACGAGACAGTATCTTTAAAATGATGAGTTGTGTTTAAGTTAAGCGAAAGTGGTAATTATTGAGCGTTAGCTCTTTGTATAACCTCTTCAAAGTAGGAAGTGGTTTATTAATTGGTCAGGTTGACCGAGGCGAGCTTAATGGTAATCTGTCTGTTGCCTAAGGATGAGAGCATTGCACACGAGGAAGTGTGAAAATGCAGGACGGCCGTAACGGCATGAATGGAGTTTTTATTAAATAGTAATTTATTTTGTGTTGGTAATTTATATAATCGAGTCAAGCAAATTTAGTACTTCTAGTTTTTGAAAACGGGCAATCTCGAATGGGTTTATAAGTCTCGCAGTTGCGATCGACGAGTAGTCGGTCGTTGGTGTTAATCAGTTAGTTGTTGCAGTGAATTGTTGCCACTAGTTAATTGTGGCAGTTGTTGAGTGAGTTGTTGCCACGATACGATCGGACTATGTACGGGTGTAACCCCATTGACTCTTAGTCGTAAAATAAATCTTTGTGATTTATTGTTGATTGGTGTTAACGTGTGAACTGTGCTATTGAAAAAGAAAAGAAAATAAAAAAAAAGTAGTAAGAAAAAGGGGCCTACCATCATTGTAGGGCTTGAGCCGGTCCAATGATATGGCTAAAGGGAATGACAATTCCGGTCTAGTTTGCTATAGAGAATTGATCTGGTCTAGCTTGCTATAGAGATCAATATCTGGTCTAGTAAAATCTGTAACTGAAGGGTCTGCTGACTGGTCCAGTACGATCTGAAGGGTTAATGTGAACCGGACCAGACATGATAAGATGTTAGTTTATAGAAAATATTGTAATTAAAAAATATTGTTGTAAAAAATTTTGGTAATTGCTATACCTGGAACTTGCCAGGATGTTTGTTTATTTGTTCCCAGATGACTAATGAAGACGCGTACGAGGACGTACGCACGTCAGCATGGCCGTGACGGCACTTGCGTTTATTGCACGTGCTAAAACATGTTACAACGTGTTAACATATTCACTGACCACGCCTCCTAGCGCGTCATGCATTCCCCGCCACGCAAACTTGTTATAAAAAGAGGCGAGCGAGCGCGCGGTTTAGTCAGTCTAAGCCCGCGCGTGCCACGGTGCACATGTCGTGCGCTAGTCGTGTAATTTATTTGTTTGTTGGTCTGTTTAATCAGTTTAAGATCGAGCGTCTTCCGATACCGTAGCAGGGTTCATCTATTTCGCTTGGAAACGATGCGGTCCACGACTGCACGTTTCCGACGATCATTTCTCCTACGTACGTGCGAGATCTGTAGTGAACTATCTGTTGCCGTATTTCCCAAAGGAAGAACTGCTGCTCATTCTTTTGGTGAACTCCTGGCCAAGGATTCCACATGCAAGTAAAGGAGTGGTGACAATTGTGATCTTGTCCCGTAGTCACACGGGGAAGTATTATCTATCAGTTACTATGTCATCCTTAGTAGTACTGAACTGATAGCAGTTTACTGTGTCATACTGTACCATGTAGTTGTTTGTGCAAAGGCGATTGCCTGGGACTGCTTTGTGAGGTTCACTTAGTGTAAATTGTAATTGGTATATAGTTGTGAAAGTAATTGTGATTACTTGCAGTACGAGAATTTACGACTTTGTATCCACATTATTGTTCCGTATGTCTAACATATTTCCTACATATATATGTATCGCATACATGCATTCTGTACCTTTTGAATTGAATGCACTGTTTTTTTTATAAAGGCACAGGCCATAAACAATGTCACAGTACTGTAAATGGGACAATACTAGACTGTTACACAGTTGATTACGTAAGTCTGAGCTTATGTAGGTTTGAAGTTTGTACAATGTACTTAGAGCTGCAAAACACTTCGCAATTTTTTTTTTTTTTGTTGTACATGCGTCTCAAATCGTAAGGTTTCGTCTAATAATAATCCGAGAGACCGAACGCATTCACTTCGAGGGACGCTATTCCCTTTGATTCTAACGTCGGGATTAAATGATTTGATAGTAC
The DNA here is from genome assembly GCA_905163515.2 of Lymantria monacha. NCBI lineage: Eukaryota > Metazoa > Arthropoda > Insecta > Lepidoptera > Erebidae > Lymantria > Lymantria monacha. Next base: position 708,548 of record LR991107.1, on the reverse strand, counting down.
GTACTTGCTTCTCGGTTCCGCATATGATATAAAGACACTTAGAAGGATTAAGAACGAGTTCATTTTTCTCAGACCATTCGGACAATGAATCTAAATCTTGATGTAACTTACTTAACGCCACTTGAACACCTTCAATGGTGGGGGGTACAGAGACGTATAATTGGGTATCGTCCGCGTATAAGTGGTAGTTTGAATGTAGAATTACTTGTGGGATGTCGGATGTATAGATGGCAAACAATGTCGGCCCTAACACCGAGCCTTGAATCACCCCAGTGTTGACAGGGATGGGAGTTGATTTCAAGGTCATTCCTTGAGAGTTAATGACTTTCACTATTTGGCTTCGATTAGAGAAATAAGAAACAAACCAAGCACAAACATTTTCAGAGAAACCATACCGTTTTTTAATAAGAGTTGGAACATGTACGCAATCGAATGCCCTGGTATAGTCGAGCAGTACAAGGAGGGTTCCGCGTCCCTGGTCGAAGGCGGCCGGCGGCCGGCGGCCGGCGGTCGTCCGTAGCGAATATCAGCGCGATTTCGCTCCTTACTCTACTACAGTCGTAGTAGAGGTTATAGGACGCGAAATATTGGGACGGGCTCAGTCACTCATTCATTTGAGGGCTGGGCAGGCACATGCCACCGCCCACACATCGTAAACCTGATTCTTCGCTTGTCTTAGTTTCAGGAGCGAGGGTCTTGGCTTAACCGCCCGGACCGTGAGGAAGACAACCTCTATAAAGAGTTCGAAGTAACATTCGGACTCGGAAATCACCCAGAATCTTAAGTTCTGGCGTGCGGCGAGAAGATGCATGGCAGATGGGTTGTTCAGCACGCTCCAGCCAGGGCACCGGCTGACCCCCTGGTTGGTAAATGTAGGCTTGCCCGGGTAAAGGGATCCCTGCTCGGGTCGACGTAGTGTATCTCCCCTACTCGTGGGAATCATATGGATACTATCAATAAAAAACTTTTAATCGACGATCTGTGTGATTCTCACACCACGGCCTTGTCAAGCCAAAGAAAAACTGACAACGACGCATCGTCCTCAGGACTTGAGGCGTCCGCCGAGGGCCTGGCACAAACCGTGGAGGCCTAAAAGAAGAAGAGGAAGTCGCCTCGAAAGTCTCGGGGCAACGGCCTGAGCCACAAAAGGCAGCTGGAGGAGCGGCGAGCGCGCAGGGAGGCTGCCGCCGCTGAAGAGAAGAAGGACGACGGTAGACTCGCAGCAGAGCCGTCGACGGACGAGGGCGACAGCGATGTCGCAGAGCCGTCCGAAGACGAGGGCGGCGGATCTACCGTCAGAATGGACGAGGGCGGTGATATTCCCGCAGGGCCGTCCAAAGAGGATAGGGGGCCGGCTGGTGAAGGCCCCTCTAGGTCGTCGGCGCGTCTAGCAGCAAAGACCCCGCCGGCGACCGCGACTAAGAAGGAGGAGGCCCTCCCCTCGCAGGTGCGAAAGCGCCCCCTGAGTAAGGGAGGCAGCTCGAGCGCCGACACCGAGGGGAGCGTGGCCAACATACCTCCACCCAAGATGCAGGCCTCCCGAAGAGGGCGAGGGGCCTCGTTTGTGGAAAGGGCGGCGGCGGTCGCTGCCCGCACCGGCGACCCCACGGATCTGCGGGCCGAAAATGTCCGTCTTACAGGCGAGATGACAGGCCTGCGGACCCGGAACAGGAACCTGGGCGACATGCTGGCGGGGATGCGTCGGGCAAACCGCCAGCTGCTGATGGACGTGGCCGACCTCAAGGCGCAAGTGGCGCTGTTCGTGTCGCATGCGCCAGCTGCGCCACCGGCCAGGGCCGGCTACTCAGCGGCCGCTGCGGCGCCAAAGCCGCCTCGCGCTGCGGCGCCAACGACGTTGGGTGATGGCGTCACCGTCACACCCGTCCCCGCGGCGAGGAAGACGCCTGCCACCGCGAAGCGCGCGTCGCCGGCTGGCGCTGGCGCGGTCGCCGCGGCGAAACTACCTGTCACCGTGGTGAGGTTGACGCCTCTCCCCGTGGACGGCTTGCCGCCGGCTAGCGCCCCTGCGGCGCTATAGCCGCCAGGCGCCGTAGAACGGGCCCCTGGGGAGGCTCAGCCGACCCCGTTTGAGGTGGGAGGCATATCGGACGAGGCCCTCGCAGAAATCATCGGCGCAGTGGGCAAGCTCGTCGATGCGCGCTTCGCCGTTCTGGAGGCAAAGTTGCCTCCAGAACCACGTGTCCGACCACCTCTCGCCGCGGACAAGCGGCCGCATGTGGCACCAGCCCCCGCCCCGCTGCCTTGTCAGGGTGGCCGCGTGGGGAGCTACGCCGCGGCCGCGGCCGGGCCTAAGCCCAAAGGCCCCGGCCCAGCTCCGAAGGGACCCGCCCTGAGGAGGAAGACGGCTCCGGCTCTTGCCGGACCGCTGAAGTCGCCCGCAATAACACCGCCGGCGACGACCAGCGAGGCTGCGACGAGACCTTCCGCGTCTGGCACGACTGCCGTACCCGAACAGGGTTGGCAGGTGGCCGAGCGCGACAGAAGGAGTCGCAGCCAAAGAAGGAGAGCGGAGCCCAAGCGCGCCGCTGAGGTCCCCGCTCCACAGGCAGGAGTCGGACGGAAGAAGAGACCGCGCAAGGGGCTCAAGTCGCCGAAGACGGCCGCAGTGGTGATCAATGTGCTGCCCGAGGCGGCTGAGGGCCTCAGCTACGAGGCCGTCTTGAGGAAGGCCCGACGGGAGCTAGACGTCTCCGATATTGGAGGCGTCGAAGCCAGGACCCGCAAGGCCCGGACGGGAGCTCGAATTCTCGAGTTCCCAGGGGCTGAGGGCGCCAAGACGGCCGACAGCGTGGCCGAGAAGCTGCGAGGTTTGTTCGCCGAGGAGGGTGGCATCAAGATCGCCAGGCCCGTCAAGTGCGCCGAAATGCGCATTTCGGGTTTGGACGATTCGGTGACGGTGGAAGACATCCGGGAGGCTATTGCCTCGAAAACCGGGTGTCCCATAGACACCGTCCGGGTCGGTGCCATTCGTCCCGGTCCGGGTGACGTAGGTGCTGCCTGGGCGCAGTGCCCGGTGGAGTCGGTCAGGCAACTGGCCGGCTCAGGCAGGCTCCTCGTGGGCTGGAGCTCGGCGCGGGTAACCGTGCTTGAGCACCGGCCTGCGAGGTGCTACAAGTGCATGGCGGTCGGACACACTCGACCGACGTGCACTAATTGCTTCGACTGCGGCGGATTGTGTTTCCGCTGCGGTCAGACCGGGCACGTGGCGGCATCTTGCGCCGCCCCGCCCCACTGCCCCACGTGTGCGGCGGGCAATAAGCCCGCCAAGCACCGCATGGGCTCTGGGGCGTGCAAACCTCCAGCTTCGGCCCCAAAGGCGCGGGGCGGCCCTACGACCACGGCCGCTCCCGCTCCTAGCGCGGTCCGATCGCCCGCTGGCGAGGAGGTCATGGATACAACCCGATAATGGGTACACCATCCATGCACCTCCTCCTGCAGGCCAACACCAACCACTCCGCCGGAGCGCAGGATCTCCTCCTGCAATCCATGGCGGAGTGGTCGATTGGTGCAGCCGTAGTCGCGGAACCGTACGCCGTGCCTGACCGCCCCAATTGGGTGGTCAGTCGAAACGGTACTGCGGCAATCATCGTCTCAACGCAGCGGCACTTCCCGTCCTTGTCCCTTTTGGATAGGGGCGAGGAATTTGTCGCGGCGGAGTGGGGAGGGGTCACGCTCTACAGCGTATACCTCTCCCCCACTAGGAGGATGGACGATTTCGGGGCCTCACTCACCACCTTGGAGGCCTCGATACGGCGACTGGCACCGGGCCTAGTCCTGGTTCTGGGGGACTTTAACGCCAAATCCACGGCGTGGGGGTCCCCTACGACGGACGATCGCGGGCGGGCGGTCAACGAGTGGGCGGCTTCACTGGGCCTCTGTGTTCTGAACAGAGGCTCGGTGAACACGTGTGTGCGGCGGCAGGGCGGGTCGATAGTGGACTTGTCGTTCGCTAGCCCCGCTGTCGCACCACGGGTGAGGAACTGGAGTGTCCTGGAGGAGGCGGAGACCCTGTCGGACCACCGGTACATCCGGATGGAGGTCTCCCCCCGGGAACCCGGTAGGGCTCACAGGGCGGACGGAGCTCCCGCGTTTCCGCGGTGGGCTGTGGGTCGTCTTGACAGGGATCTACTGGCGGAGGCGGCCATTGTCAGCACGTGGCTGTCCTCACCACCCCCAGCGGACGGAGTGGACGCTGAGGCTGTCCGCAATCGCAGTGCGTTAACGCAGATCTGCGATGCGGCCATGCCCAGAGTGCGGCGGCGTCCGCCTCCGAGGCAGGGGGTCTACTGGTGGTCCCCAAGACTGGCGGACCTTCGTGCGGCGTGTATCAGTGCCCGAAGGTCCTACACCCGCAGCCGGCGGCGTCACCGCGACGTCGAGCGGGAGGGCCAGCTGTACGAGGCGTACCGCAGTGCGCGGACTGCCTTTCGGCTGGCCATCCGAGCCGCCAAGGGCGCGAGTTGGCAGGAGATGCTGGACGGTCTCGACCGTGACCCCTGGGGTCGCCCATATCGCGCGGCGCTGTACAATCTTCGCGCCCCCCAGAGACCCTCCAGCCCGACTTCCTTCGTAGGGTGGTCGAGGAGCTGTTTCCACGGCAGTCGGAACACACGCCCCCGGTCATGGCTCCGCCAGATCAGGACCGGGAGGCCGACGACGACGAGAGTGTTCCGCCCGTGACGGAGTCGGAAGTGGGGGCGGCCGTGGCGAAGATTCGTTCCGCCACCACGGCCCCCGGCCCGGACGGAATTCCAGTCCGGGTGCTGACGTCGCTCCTCGAGCACTTCGAGCCTCGCCTCAGGCAGCTGTTCAACGCCTGTCTGACGTCTGGACGGTTGCCTGAGTGCTGGAAGGAAGGGAGGTTGGTTCTCCTGCCAGAGCCGGGACGGTCCCCGGATTTGCCGTCGGCCTACAGGCCCATCGTGCTCCTCGACGATGTGGGTAAGCTGCTGGAGCGTGTGCTCGTTGCCCGCATCGTCCGACACCTGGAGGAGGTGAGGCCCGATCTGTCGGACGCTCAGTATGGGTTTCGGAGGGGGCGTTCGACAATCGGGGCCCTATTACGCCTGAAGCAGGCGGCCGCGGAGGCCGTCGCCGGGAAGGGAGTGCTGTTGGCGGTGTCGTCGGACATCGCCAACGCATTCAATAGTCTGCCATTCGGCTGCATCAGGGAGGCGCTCCGGTTCCATGGAGTGCCCCTGTACCTCAGGCGGCTGGTGGCAGACTATTTGGAGGGCCGCAGTGTCCTCTGCGCGGGTCCCAGAGGGGACATTGTGCGGACGCCCATGTCGTGCGGCGTTCCACAGGGGTCGGTTCTGGGGCCGAATCTGTGGGACATCGGGTACGACTGGGCGTTGAGAGGGAGTCTCCCCCCCGGGCTGAGCTTGGTGTGCTACGCTGACGACACGCTCGTCACAGCCCGGGGCAGGACACTCAAAGAGGCGGCGCGCCTGGCCACTCTCGGCAGCGAGGAGATGGTCAGGCGGATCGAGGCGCTGGGGCTCAGGGTGGTGGTGACAAGACGGAGGCCCTACTTTTCCATGGGCCCCGTGTGAGGCTGCCCATCGGCGCCTCGATAGTGGTAAACTCCATCCACATCAGCATCCAGGCCCATATGAGGTACTTGGGTCTGGTGCTCGACGGGCGATGGTGGTTCCGGGAGCATTTCCGACAGATTGCTCCCCGGTTTGGCGGCGCCGCCCTTTCTCGACTCATGCTGAACGTGGGCGGACCCAGTTTCGAGGGCCGACGGCTGTATGCGGGGGTCATCCGCTCGATGGCCATGTACGGCGCACCCGTGTGGGCGAGGGCTCTGAACGCCCAGCTCAGGGCGGTTCTGTGGAGGCCACAGAGAGCCATGGCGGTCAGAGCCATTCGCGGGTACCGCACGGTGTCGACAGTGGCGGCGTGCCTGTTGGCCAGGACACCCCCGTGGGACCTAGAGGCGGAGATGCTCTCCGACCTCTACCGGCGGGTTATCACAGCGCGCGAGGAAGGTGGCTCCCCATCGTTGAGCGAGATAGCCACCTGGCGCGTGGATGCCCGCCAAGACGTCATCGCCCGTTGGGCTACGCGGCTGGAGAGGCCTAGGCACGGTGTGGAGACCGTTGAGGCCCTCCGGCCCGTATTGATAGGATTGAGAGAGCGGCGGCACGGAGTCCTCACCTTTCGGCTGGTGCAGGTATTGACGGGGCACGGGTGTTTAGGGTTGTACCTGCACAGGGTCGTGTATAGGGAGTGGACTCCGGCCTGCCACCACTGCAGGAGTGACGAGGACACGGCGCAACACACGCTGGAGGTGTGTGTGTGTGTCCGGGATGGGAGCGGCAGCGCCGTGACCTCGTCGCTGTCATCGATGCCGACCTGACGCTGCCGGCCGTCGCGAGGGCGATGGTCGATAGCATCAGGAACTGGGACGCGGTCGCCGCCTTCTGCGAGGCTGTCATCTCGCAGAAGGAAGCGGCGGAACGGGCAAGGGAGGTTTCCCGCGCCCCGGGCCGCCGCCAGCGGCCGGGGCGGCGCAGGCGCGAATACCTGCGCCTGATGCCGCCCTAACCGAGGCTTCGGGTGATCGGACCGGGGAATTGTCCGGTCACCCGACGTGAGGCCACCGCGTGAGGGCGACGCCCCGACGGCGAAATCTGTCGGGGCGTCGACGAGAGGAACCCGCGAGGGTGAACCGCCAGGCGGGCCACCGAAGTTAAAAATCGGGTCCCGGTGACACGCTCGCACGGCGAAGAGAGAGGAGTTTTTACGTTGGGTCTATGGGGTCACGCGCCGCCTTCTCCGTCACCCCGGACCGATTTGGCGGGGCGAGACTAATCCATAGTCCGCCAAAAAAAAAAAAAAAAAAGGACGGCAAATTCTTGATATATTAGGTCTGTAGGATATCGATATGGTTTTCTCGATATGACTTTGATCACAGCCCTTTGAGCTCTCTCTAGTTCAATTATGACAGTTTTCGCAGCGCCACCCCATAAAGTAATACCATATTGTAAAATCGACTGACATAACGCGAAATAGACAATGCGCAGAATAGATGGAGGTGTACAGTCCCGTAGTGATTTTGCAATATAAATAAGTTTCCGAATACGGCTGAAGAGTCGGTGTATATGAGTTTTAAAAGATAAATTACTGTCAATAGTGATGCCTAAATATTTGATGGAATCTGTGTGGTCCACAGAGGCACAGTTGCAACGGTTGCTTAACAAGGTATTATTCTGCGCGCAAGTGTGGTATTTAAGGGTAAGTTGTTGCGACGGTTTTGATTTTGCAGTTTTATAAAAATTCATGATTTTAGTTTTTTTGAGATTTAGAGTAAGGAGATTTTTGTCTAGTGTATCTGCTACAGTTATAAGTTCCATCTCTGCATAGTGATAGACGTTTTCTCAGGACTTAGCGTGAAATATTATTACTGTATCGTCTGCATAAGAGATTATTTCACCATTGGCAAGTGGAAGATGTAGTAAATCGTTTATGTAAAGTGTAAATAAGCTAGGTCCAAGTATACCACCCTGCGGGACACCAAAACTGGTGGGAAGTAGTTCACTTTTCTGGTCACCCACTTTAGTATATTGCTGCCGATTAGAGAGATAGCTCCGAAACCAGTTTAGTGCTATTCCTCGCATGCCCGATGCCTCCAACTTACGCAAGAGAAGATCGACGGATATGGTATCAAATCTTTGGCCAGGTCTAAAAATACACCTACGCAGTGCTCACCATTTTCTATTAGTGTCGACACTTTATTAGCTAATAATGCAGCCGCATCTTCCGTCGATCTACCCCTACGAAAGCCAAATTGCTTATCTGAAATTATTTTGTGGTCGTCTAGAAATCTCATTAAGCGGGCGTTAACCACTTTCTCTAAAATTTTCGACGTAATATTTAGTAAAGCGATAGGTCTGTAATTTGCAGGCTCATCTCTTGAGCCACTTTTGTATATTGGGCTTACAGCTGCAGTTTTCCAACACTCCGGGAATGTACCAGTTTCTAGGCTTAAGTTTATAATGTATACTAGCGGTTTAATGATTAGAGCTTTACACTTTTTTAATAGTCTAGCAGAAATGCCGTCGGGCCCAGGAGAGCTGTTAGACTTTAGGTTAGTTATGATGGTGTCAATTTCAGTCACGTCACATGGTCGGAGTAAAATCGAATGAGTTAACGTCATGTAAGGTCTGTATTTGAGTACTAAGGAATTTTGAGTTTCGGAAAGTTTCTTTAAAATAAGTTCAGACATTTCCTTGCCGACTGAAGTAAAGTAAGCGTTCCAATTATTAATTGAATCTGACTGTGATGAGGTGTTACTAAGAAGCTGCGAGCGACAATTATAGTAGAGTAATTGGCAAGACTTTTAAGAGTGGAATCGATTGAAGACAAGAAGTTCTCAAGATAAGAAAAAGAAGGTGAGCGATAAATACCTAAAAGAACAATACTATTATTAAAAGTAATTAATATACTGTCAGCATCTTTTATGATGTGGTTGATTAAATTGATAGACCATTGTGTTTTAGAGTAGATAACTACACCGCCATTTTTGTTGTGTTGATACTCCGTAGTAGTCACAGAGTACCCTGGAATGGTATCCAGACGTACGCCCTCCCTTAACCAGCACTCTGTCAGAACGATGGCGTCGAAATCGAAGTTAAGGCCTGTTAGCACCGTGCACAGTTTGTCGAAATTGCGTTGATAACTTCTGATATTAAGGGTAAGTACTTTGAAATTGCAATCGGAGTTACTCGGAGAGACTACTGCCTCGCAGAAGGTTGCGACCGCGTCCCAGTTCCTGACGCTGTCGGGCATCGCCCTGGCGATGGTCGGCAGCGTCAGAACGGCACCGATGATTGCGACGAGTTCACGACGCTGCTCTGCCCAAGCGGCACAAACCTCGAGCGTATGCTGCGCCGTGTCTTCATCGCAATCGCAGTGGTGGCAGGACGGTGTACTCTCCCTCCTGACGACCTTGTGCAGGTATTTGGCGAAGCATCCATGCCCCGTCAAAACCTGCACCAGTCGGAAGGAGAGCACCCCGTGCCGCCGTTCCAACCACTGCATCAGCACTGGCCGGAAGGCCTCTACGGTCCGCACACCGAACCGAGGCCTCTCCAGCCGGACTGCCCAACGGGCAATGACATCTAGGCGGGTGTCAACGCGCCAGGCGGTGAGTTCCCTCAAAGAGACCACACCGCCCTCCGCGCGCACCCCCGACACCCGCTGATACAAATCGGCGAGCATTTCCGCCTCCAGGTCCCACGGGGGACTCCCGGCCAACAGGCACGCTGCCTCCGTCGCCACCGTGCGGTACCCGCGTCCAGCCCTGACCGCCATGGCCCTCTGTGGTCGCCACAGAAGAGCCCTGAGTCGGACGGTCAGGGACCCCGCCCACACCGGTGCGTCGTACAGGGCCATTGACCGGACGACCCCCGTGTACAGCTGTCGGTACGTAGCGCTCAGTACGCCCACATTCGGCATAAGCCATGAAAGGGCGGACGCCGCGCCGACGAGCCGCGGAGCGAGCCTGCGGAAATGCTCCCGAAACCACCAATGCCCGTCGAGCACCAGGCCCAAATACCTTATATGGGCCCGGATGCTGATGTCAACCGAATTGACGGTGATCGAAACGCCGATGGGAGGGCCCAAGCGGGGCCCATGGAACAAGAGGGCCTCCGTCTTGTCCAGGGCCACCCTCAACCCCAGCGCCTCGATCCGCCTGACGATCTCTTCGGTGCCGAGAGTCGCCAGGCCTGCCGCCTCCACCAGCGTCCCACCGCAGGCTGTGACGAGCGTGTCATCGGCGTAACAGATCACGCCCAGCCCGGGTGGGAGGCTCCCTCTCAACGCCCAGTCGTAGCCGATGTTCCACAGGGTGGGTCCGAGGACCGACCCCTGTGGGACACCGCACGTCATGGGCGTTCGCACAACGTCCCCTACTCGGTTGGTGTAGAGGACGCTGCGCCCCTCCAGATAGTCTGCCACTAGCCGCCTCAGGTAAACTGGCACTCCGTGGTATCGGAACGCCTCCCTGATGCAGCTAAATGGCAGACTATTGAATGCGTTGGCGATGTCCAGGGACACCACCAACAGCACTCCTCCGCCGGCGACGGCCTCAGTCGCCACGGCCCTCAGGCGCAGCAGAAGTAATGTAATGTCTGACATAGATCCTTTACATAATCATTACGATTATCCACAACAACTTAGGTATCGGTTACAGAAATGGCAGCATAATGCAAGACAAAATTTAATTAATAGTAAACAGTGTAGGAAAATAAAGTACGATAAGGACATGAATACAATTGTATATAAAGTTGGTGATATGATTTTGCTTAAAAAATGAACAAATACAAATAAATTTGATCCTCTGTATGTTGGTTCATTTCAGATAATAGAAATTGTTGGCGCCGAGCAGGCGCCGTCTAGGCGGTGCGGAGCTGCGCGGGGGCCGGTGGCGGCGAGCTACAGCCGACGGCGGTTCGGGCATTCTCGCTTCTGAGCGCACAGCACGCACGTGTATTTAATATTATATTCCATATTTTTTTGTTTATTTCACGTAATATACCAGCATTATATTAGTCTACAGTTTTATTTACATACTCCTCATTAGAGTATTCAACATAATGGTCCTTCGCCGTCTATAAAATCAAGATTACGTGTGAAAACATCAAATTATACGGCACGCCAAGCAGCCTTGTTGCGTCAATCGGAAAGTGAAACATCCATTAAGAAAGAGAATTCAAACTTGCGACGTATCATCGAGTCTGCAACTGCAACATATTGCCCAAGGACTAACATCGTTTATTTGGGCTAGGACATGATAATTTTGTGAGTCGTTCCAATTAATTACCCGTCTACAATCCCTTCCAACAAATACAAAACCGCCATCTTGTTATTAATAAAATATAAAATTTTGCTTAGATCCTTTCCATCTGAGTCTTGCAATTGGTATCGCTAACTAGTAGTTATCTGTATATATAAAATCTAATACATAATCTGATACATTTTCCAATTGGTGTCGATGCATCTATATACAGGTGCTACAATTTAATCGCTAAATCTTTTGCCTGTAGCATTACATGATACGTACCCACAGCTCATATTTACATCTTTAGCTGCTGCGGCGCTCAATTAACCTACCTTTCAAAATTAATTGCCTTGTATTCTTTGTATAAGGTGCATACCATCATTGTATTCTTACTAACATACCTTCTTAAATATAACTTCTTAGTCTATTGCAATTGCTATTCTTCACATAAAATAATACTATATAATAGCTTCCCGCTTACGCATTTTTACCTAAGAATATTTCAAACATGGCAAATCTCGAAATTCTTATTAAAAAACGCAGTGCTTTTAAAGCTAAATTAACTAATTTCAGTAACTATCTCAGTGTAATTCTCACTTGCAAATCTTTGTCTGCCTTACAACGCAGTGAACTAGATGGTCGCTTTTCAAAATTTGAAGCTATATATGATACATTTGACCAGTTACAGCTGGAGATTGAGGTGTTATCAGAGCAACCGGATGAGGCATATGCTGAACGAGCAAAGTTTGAGGAACGGTTTCACTCACTAGCCGCACAAGCTCGCACCTTGCTGACCCCAATCACTGACATTCGCGAGGAAGGATCTGTAACGGGTTCGACAAGCCAAACAGGTAGTTCAAAGAATTTTGTACGCTTACCCAAAATAGATCTACCCACCTTTTTCGGCGGTCTAGAGTCCTGGCTAGAGTATAAAGACACATTCTTATCGTTGATTCATAACAGTTCAAACATCGATGACATAAGCAAGTTCCATTACCTTCGTGCTTCTTTAAAAGGCACTGCACATCAAGTTATTGCCAACATAGATTTTAAAGCTAATAATTATGAAACTGCATGGAGCTTGCTTTGTGAACGATATGACAACAGTAGACTTTTAATAAATAATCATTTACAAACATTATTTAACGTACAAGTAATTATGAAAGAATCTAGTGCTACATTACGCCTTCTAGTTGATGTTATAAATAAAAATATTCGAGCATTAAAATCTCTAAATGAACCAGTAGAACATTGGGACACAATAATTATATACATGATGTCAAATAAATTAGATTCCGTCACCAATAGAGACTGGGAAGAATACCGAAGCTCTATAGATAATTCACCTACTCTTTTACAATTTTGTACCTACCTAAATAATAAAGCCGATTTATTAGAAACCATAGAAGAAAAATTAAATAAACCTTTAAAAAATAACCAAAAGAGCTATGTAACTATTAAAGAGAATAATGACAAAATTACGAAACAGTTTAATGAATCAACTAGGATATTACAGTGCCCAATGTGTTCTAAGCCGCATCTTTTATATTCCTGTGACGTTTTCCGTAGTCTTCCTGTTACATCACGTATTACCAAGGCCAAGGAACTCAATGTCTGTTTAAATTGCTTACGTACTGCTAACCATAGCGCTAATCGTTGCAAGTTATCTCACTGTAAGTACTGCAAAACGAAACACAATACTCTCTTACACGTTGATTCGCCAAATAACACAGTCGATCCAATGCCAAATATTGCCCTATCTGTCGATACTTCTGACAGTACTTGTCATAATGTCACATCAGACAACGTCGCTCTCACTAGTAATATTTACCAACAGAATACTACTTCTGCGCACCTTTTACTGTCCACAGCTTTAGTGACGGCAATAAACGACAAGGGTGAGAAGTTGGATGCTCGACTTTTGCTGGACAACTGCAGTGCCTTCAATTACACTTCGAATGCATATTGCACCAAATTGGGTTTGTCTAGATCACATACTAATTCTACTGTAACTGGTATTAATAATCAAACGTCTTCTTGCACGCAGACCTGCAACCTCATTATTGAATCGAAAACCAGTTCCTTTAAAGCAAATATAACCTGTTATATTCTACCAGAACTTACAAAAAAACAACCTCCTTCATTAGTTGATGTTGATAAAATACCATTTCCATCAGACTTGCAGTATGCAGATCCATATTTTTATGTGCCATCAGATATCGATATTTTGGTGGGTTCTGAAATATTTTGGTCTGTCTTAGGAAACGCGACAATCAATTTGGGCAAAATTTATCCACAAATTCGTGACACTAAACTGGGATGGTTGGTTACACGCCCGATTTTACAATCGCCAATGTCACGTACACCCGTTCAATCACACAATTGTTATCTAACGTTGAATCAATTGGATGCGACATTAAGTAGGTTTTGGGAACTAGATTCTATTCCATCAAAATACGCATTATCTCAAGAAGAACGTATTTGCGAGGAAAATTTTTCTCAAAACACCTTCCGTGACGAGAATGGTCGCTTCGTTGTCACGATGCCTCTCAAGCACAATCCCGATGTTCTAGGCAATTCTTTCGATATGGCAAAGATTCATTTCCTGTCACTTGAAAGACGATTTCAACGCGATCCACAATACAAGAAAAGGTACGTCGAGTTTATGCAAGAATACGAAAAACTAAACCATATGTCTGAAAATACAATCGCGTGCAAACCTCATGCAAGTGACGTACCTGAATATTTTCTACCACATCATGGTATCATAAAAGAAACACGAACCACGACCAAATTTCGAACAGTTTTCGACGGATCGATGTCAACAAGTACAGGCAAATCGCTCAATGACTTACAATTGGTGGGTCCAACAGTTCAGAATGATTTGCTGTCTATTCTTCTTCGATTTCGACAGCATAAATATATAATTTCGGCAGATATAGAAAAGATGTATAGAGCAATTTCACTTAACCCTTCACAGCGTCGGCTACAGCAAATTGTTTTTAGGGATCACCCCAGCCTACCTCTAAAAATATACAATTTAAATACCGTCACATATGGTACTGCATCTGCTCCTTACCTTGCTACAAAATGTTTGGTTACTCTTGCTGATACCACTCCCGATGACCAAGTAAAGGCTTCGATACAAAACGACTTCCAAGCATCCTATTTTATCCATATCAAACATCCTATTTTACTTTGTAGTAAACATCATTTCACAATATGTGTTTTCCGAAAAGAGCATGTCAAGCTGCTGCATGCGGGACCACAACTTCTATTAGCAAATTTACGACAGACTTATTGGCCTCTCGGTGGTAGGAACTTATCAAAAACGATTGTTAAACAATGCATTAAATGTTTTAGGTACAGAAGTCAAACCGTCCAACCCATCATGGGTCAACTGCCAACCACTCGAACGGAACTAGAGTTTCCGTTTCTTCATTGTAACGTGGATTATGCTGGGCCAGTACTCTTAGCAGACCGAAAGGGTAGAGGGTGTAAGCTTATAAAATCTTACCTGTGTATCTTCGTATGTCAGGCAGTTAAATGTATACATATTGAACTCGTTACAGATCTCACAAAGGAAGCCTATATGGCGGCCTTATTAAACAGATTTGTGTCTCGACGTGGTAAGCCCATAAGTATTTTATCTGATAACGCTAGCACCTTTGTAGGCACTTGTAATGAACTACAACGTTTTCTACAAGAGTCTGATATTTCATATGAAGTAGCTCAATTAGGCATCGAGTTTTCATTTGTACCACCATATACACCACATTTTAACGGCTTAGCAGAAGCAGCTGTCCGCTCAACCAAACATCACTTGAAAAGATTACTTCAGTTAACACATTTCAACTACGAAGAAATGGCCACTTGCTTGACTCAGATAGAAGCAGTTCTAAACTCGCGTTCACTTACTCCTATATCCTCTGATCCTCTAGACTTAACGGTCCTAACTCCAGCTCACTTTTTAATTGGACGATCGCTTATGTCTGTTCCGCACCCTCAGATTGATGACGTCAATATCACCAGCCTGCAGCGTTATCAACGAATTGAAAACATTAAGCAACATTTTTGGAATCGTTTTCATATTGAGTATGTTTCTTTACTTCAGAGCAAGACAAAATGGACTCACTCCACAGAACCACAACTTGCCGTTGGGACCTTAGTCCTTATTAAGGAAAAGGGTCAGCCACCACTATTGTGGCCATTAGGACGTGTCACTAAGGTGATACCTGGCGGTGACAGATTCACGAGAGTTGCTGAGCCAAAAACTGCCCGAGGAATCGTGCTTCGAGCCTTCAACAACATTTGCCCGCTTCCAAACTCTTGATACAATCAACCCGGGGAGGATGTTGGCGCCGAGCAGGCGCCGTCTAGGCGGTGCGGAGCTGCGCGGGGGCCGGTGGCGGCGAGCTACAGCCGACGGCGGTTCGGGCATTCTCGCTTCTGAGCGCACAGCACGCACGTGTATTTAATATTATATTCCATATTTTTTTGTTTATTTCACGTAATATACCAGCATTATATTAGTCTACAGTTTTATTTACATACTCCTCATTAGAGTATTCAACAGAAATTTCAGAGCCAAATATAACATTAAATTATAAAGATAAACATATGACAATACACAAGAACCGAACTAGACCATATGTAAAGACAGGCAGCACTTTATAGCTATTTTATGTTATTCTTTGTTGTGTCCCTTATTTAATAATGGTTTTAGTCTATAGTTATTCTTTGTTATAGTTATTTTATGTTACCAATGTATCCATCAATGTATGTTAAGTAAAAAATGAAACTATATTATAAAACTGATTATTAAACCTATAATATTTTATATTAATTACCTAAATATATAGGTATATACATGTATGAAAAAAATGTTTTATTTTACACTTTTTTTTCTATTGTCGGATGAGCGTGTAGTGTATCCTATACATATATGTGAGTGTTTGTTGTAATAAGTATATAAGAATGTATCCAATCAGATTATTAGTAGTATTAAATGTTTACTCATCAAGTGAGTTGTTTTAATCTATCATCCCCGAACGCCCAACCTTATAAATCAATTATGGGTAATCTAATCATGTCATGCTTGACTTGGATGGTTCACCATCCATTTCAATTGTGATTTGATGCTGTCGTATTTGTGGATAAATATTGAAAGCCATACTTTTGTAGCGATGCTACTATTGTTGGATAGTCATTGCCGCCCTTGGTCCTCAAATAATACTCGAGTATTTGCTGGACCTTTATACCTATATCGAAAGAGTTAATAACTCTTTCGATATAGTAGGTATATTTTGGATTTCTTCTTTAGTATATTTTGGACTTATAATTTGTTTCTTTATACACAGTTAACTAACAGAAACCAGCATCAACACTAAAGTTTCAATATTTATAATTAAAATATTCTTCTTATTCTGTATCATGAAATATCCATACAGTAATAGATTAAGTAGAGGACTAAGAGACTTAACTTTTAAGTTTGTCGTAATTATATCATCCATTCAATATTTTCATACTCACCATCTTTAGCAGGAATGCCCGTTTTCTCGACCAAATTGCCGTATGTGTCCACAGTGGCGTCTTTATATCTGTAAAAATTAATGAAATCTATATATATAAAATAAAGTTAGGTTAGTTACCACACTTATAACTCGAAAACGGCTGGTCCAATTTTTATGTTTTTATGTTTTGAGTTTTTTGTCGTCGAGAATAGGATATAGGATACTAAAATATAATATTAATAAACAAAAATCAAATCATTAAAAACACATCAATTCTAAACGTTAATTTGTTGATGATGTAACAAAACGCAACTGACAGTTCACGTAATGGTTTGCTTGGAAAATACCGCAAAAAGTTAAAATAAAATTTGACCGGTCAGTGTTCGTTTTGTGCGAGTGTTACGAATTTTCACGAATATTGTTATAATAAATCATATTGTGTCTACATTGTCATCAACAATGCCGTGACCAATAAGATCAAATCATTCCCGCCAAAGCCCTAACGCAATTAGAATTCGAAACATCACGAATGTAACCATGGTAGAAGAACAAGATATTGCATGGGAAGACCACCGCGTTAATATGGCCCGACTTCGTACTTCTCAATTACAAGGGCTAAGCAAGGCAGCTCGTGAAACGGCTCGGTTGACAATATGAAGACAATATGATGATATATCGTCGAGAAAATTTCAGAGATCAACAATTAGATAAATTTCAACGCGCATGAAGAAAATAGTCGTATAACACAATCGTCTCGCTGGCACGTTATTAAAATACTTGATTTTTTTAATTTATATATTATTTATATTTATTATAATAATAAAAAAATAACTTAATAATTTTGAATTAATCGAAATCTGCTCATTCATTAACTGTTAGGCGGAAAGAAGTGTGCTGGGTCGGCTAGTTATATTAATAAATTGAAGCTCTTATTTGCTTTTATTTTGCATCTGTCTAATAATAAACAGATTTGAGACTGGAAAACTATATTATACAACCGCATTGTACATCCTAATTAGAAAAAATACACGTTGTCTATAATTGTGTTAGTTTTTCAAAGTGTTTGCTCATATAAAATCTATGCATTGCGTGTTTACAGATTTTTTATAGGTTTTAATTGTGGATTTCTGGATTTTCTTTCGTTAAATTGCTTCATACCATAGTTCATCATTCTATGTTAATAAGAATAGGGCGGCTATCATTAAGCCTTCATCATCATCTCATCTCATCGTCTCAGCCCATATATGTTCCACTGTTGGGTTCGAGCCTCCTCCATAATGGGAGTTAAATTGATCTACTATACAAAGCTGGTCAGACGTGTTAGTATAGGGTTTTATTTCGAGTTTTCCTTGTCATACAAAGATGATATATGCATTTTATATCCCTTAGTCGTCTTTTATGATCACCCACGGGTAAGATGGGGTGGTGAATTGTATTCTTACTCCGTCGCCACACGGAAAGGCCTTATAGCAGTATTATTACAATCTTATAATGTAATTTTATACATTAAAGCAATTAAAATAACTTAACAATATTATCGCAAATGTTAAGCATTTATAAAAGAGCCAATTATTGTTGACGTAATGTGGTTGTTTGTCATGTCTACTGATTTCAGGATGAAAATACAGATTTTATAAGCTTTGATGCGTGGGCCTAAGTTTATTTTGTTACAAGTGTACATACTCCTGCAGTATAGCAAGAATAGGTACTTATGTCTTCTTTGACTGCTTACCTGGAGTCCTCCAAAAGTTCACAGTCAGTGCAACATACCACTGGATATTTGTCCTTGTATGAACAGATAGTTGGCAGTTCTGGGAACTCGTAACTCGTATCGGTAAAGCCTCCGTTACGCTGTCAAACATAATATTACCATACGGATTACGGTGCCATTTACAAAAAAAATATAATAATAATTGTTTAGTTCTCAAAATGATCATCACTAGCGCTTCACCCATAGAAAAAAAGAAAGAAAAATAATTTATTTCTCTATTTATGGAAAGGACACAATACAATGCTTAAAATACTAAAAACTGTGTACAAAAAATATAGAAGCAAATAAGAAAAATAAAAAAGCACAATAACAAAATTACTAAAAAGAACAAATAAACATACGTACATATATACATATCATCACGCCATATCCCTTGCAGCTCCTCAGCATTCATAAATCTCTTCATACACGCTCGCCGGTTTCGGAGACTCTTGACTCCACCTTCCTTCAGTACGTGACCAATCTGGTCTAGGTAGGTGAGTCTCGGTCTCCCCCGGTACCTACATTCTTCCACTTTCACATTGTATATCTTCTTAACCAGACGTTCGTTCGGAATTTTTTCCACATGTCCGAACCATCGGAACATTCCCTTTCGCATCTTTATACCAATACTCTCTTTCATACCTACTCGCTCTCTTACGTCGTCGTTGCGAATGCGGTCGGTCAGCCTAACTCCACAGATTTTCCGTAGAGATCGCATTTTGACCGTATTAATTTTACTTTTATGCTCATTTCTGCATACCCAACTCTCGCTTCCATATACATATAAATGTTGTGACAAGCACTGCGTTATGTATTGCTACACGTGCCTTTTGGCTGAGGTGGTGGCTACTGAGAAGTTGTCCCAACGCTTCATTCACTCTATTTCCCGCATTCACTCTTCGCTCTATATCAGTGGTGTACCTTTCATCTCGGCTAAATCCACATCCAAGATATACAAATTCATCCACTTGCTCTAGTACATCATTACCTATTGTTACTCTTACATCTGTTCCGGCTTCATCTCTTTCAAAGACCATTATTATTTTGCTCACATTCATGCATAGACCCCATTTCTTACAATCTTCTGTCATTGCGTCGACTAGGGTCTGCAGGTCAGTCGCTGACTGCGCCAGCAAGACTGCATCATCTGCATAGAGCAGAGCACTAACCACTGAGTCGCCCATCTGGACTCCCACATTCATATCGTTCGACCTTTGGAGACATTTATCCAGATATGTATATGATAAACAGCCTGGCTGACAGAACGCACCCCTGCTTGCCCGCCGATATTGACGGCAAACCAAGGCAACATTCCATCATCCAGCCGCACACAAGCTCTACAGCTCATGTAACTGGACTGCACAGCTTGCAGCAGTTTACCGTTAATACCATACTCCGGTAAAATGTCCCAAAGTTCCTTTCGTACAACCGTGTCAAATGCTCTCTCCAGATCCACAAAACTGCAAAAAACACTCTGATCTAGAGCCAGATGCTTCTCCACAATGTTGCACAGAGAGAAAACTTGATCCATGCATCCCCTTCCACTCCTGAAACCTCCTTGTGCCTCACACAGTAAACCATCGGACAACATCATTATTCTCCTTTCAATAATTTTAGCAAACACTTTTGCTGCCAAACTGGTCAAGCTTATGGCTCTGTAACTTGAGCAGTCATAACGTGAACCCTTGTTTTTAAACAAAAGCATGATGACTGCGCTATTGCAGTCCCTGGGAACCATTCCGGAGCTCTAACATAAATTGAGGAGCAACAGGAATGCCTCCCAGGCACAGGAGCCGCCAAGCTTGATCGTCTCGGCAGATATCATATCAATGCCCACTGCCTTACCATCTTTCAAACTTTTTATCGCCCATTCAACTTCATCCATACTGATGCCATCGCAAGACGTCGGTGCCGAATGTTGATCTACTAGACCATATGTAACACCGGCGCCAACCCGAGTATCCGCATACATATCGCCAAAATATTCACTCCATCGCATCGGCTTAACACGTCTTGTGTTTGTGTGAGAATGTTACCACCAGTCCACCTTTAAAGCTTATTTTACTCATTCTGAAGGCTGACCAACCACCCCGAAACTTCTTCACCTCCCTCCAAAAGAGTTTGGTGTTACCCTCAAAGTTTTTAGTCAGCCTATATTCTGCACTCATATTTGCTCCATCAAGTTTCTCTGTCATTAAGGCCTTGGTGTCATTCTTACATACCTGCGCCTGATGCTGCCCTAACCGAGGCTTCGGGTGATCGAACCGGGGAATTGTCCGGTCACCCAACGTGAGGCCACCGCGTGAGGGCGACGTCTCGACGGCGAAGGCTGTCGGGGCGCGACGAGAGAGGAACCCGAGAGGGCATACCTCCGGGCGGACCACCGAAGACAAAGATCGGGTACCGGTGGTCCGCTCGCACGGCGAAGAAGAGGTGCTTGCAGGATGGGTTAATGGGGTTGCGCGCCGCCTCTTCCGTCACCCTCGACCGATCTGACGGGGTGCGACGTCCATAGCCACCGCACCCAAAAAAAAAATTGTGTCATTCTTACATTGCCGATATATTTCTTTCTTCTGTTCAGTCATACTGTCATTCAGATTCAAAGAAGAGACATAGTCCAGCTACGCTTTCTTCTTTTGCTCTGCGGAAGCTGTCATTTCCGCATCCCACCATGCATCACCATTTGTTTTTCTATTCTTCTTTGAGCTTCCATATACTTCTTTCGCTGTATCTACCATACTCTCTTTCAATATTCTCCAGCATTCTTCTATGTCCGATTGCGGCTGGCTTGCCATCGTTAGCCGTTCTCGGACACCCTCTGCATACTTTTCTCTTACACACTCTTCTTGCAACCTATCAATCTTTATTCTTTCAAGCCTCCCGAAGTGGACAAGCCAGTGCCTCCACTTTTTGAACAGACCACTAAATTTCGCAATAACGAGATAGTGGTCCGTATCGACTGTGGGGCCCCTGTAGGCTCTTGCGTCCAATATTTTGCTTCGGTGGCGACTGTCTACCAAAATTAAATTTATTATACTTTTCTGTTCATTCCTTCTCCATGTATACACATGGATGTCCTTATATTGGAAAAATGTGTTTGGACACAATAAGGTTTCTCTCCATGCATACATCCGCTATGAGCCTACCTGCGTCGTTCACTCTCTTATCACCAAATGGACCAAGTATGTCCTCATAGTCGGGACGCTTGGTCACCACCCATCCGTTCAAATCTCCGCATACAATCACGCATTCACTGGTTTCTGCCATATCCAGAACTTCCCTAACATTATCCCAAAACTTCTCCAGGTCTGATGCCACCGAGGATCCTACGGGAGCATATGCTACAACCATGAATACTTTGGTGACACCTAGTTTTATACGGACCCAAAGAAGTCTGGAATCATACATTCCGTAATCCTTCACACCTGAGGCCAAGCGAGAGGACAACAGCGCTCCTACCCCCATGCTGACCGAGCCATCCCGCCACCAGGAATATCGCAGGCGTCGCTGCCCCTTAGCTTGGTCTCTGTTACACAGAGCACGTCTAGCTATTTATCCGCTATGACGGTTATCAGCTCGTGCAACTTACGGGCGGTACGCGTCGCCTCCGGGGCACGCCCTAACCCGCACTACTGTACTCATTTGAGCCGGATTGAAGTCTAACTAGACTGGCAGGGAATGCGACGTGCATGCTCCGGACTATGCCCCCAAATTAACAGATAAGTTATAAATAAGACTAGTGGCGCCCCCTCCACAAATGATGAAAAGAACGCTGCACAGCTTAATGTTGTGGTATTTACTATAAAAAGCGATACCACAACGATGTTATTCTGCAGCGTCCTGCGACGTCCATCAGCAATGTTCAAGTAGCAAATAAGTAAATACGTAAAACAAAATACATATAAAAGAAAATATACATAGGTTTTAATTATCATTATCATCACCATCCACCGCTCAGTTCACTTTCTCTACAACAGGAGGATAACTTACCTACATGCTGGTCAGAGATTGGTATAGGGCTTTATTTCGAATTTTCTTCCTCTTACTGATCAGCGTGGTTCTGACCAGTCTGAGTTTGTCTAACCAGCGTGGTACAGTAGATCAATTTTTCTTCTCTTTTAGAGAAGACTCGAGCCCAGTGGGACGTATATAGGGTAAGATGATGATGACATTTAGGCGAATATTACACATGCAAAATAAAATGTTTTTTATGGATTTCATCGCATTTGTATTTGATTTACATTTGGGTGACGTTTCGAACATTATGTAGTGTTCATGGTCACGGGACTACCTTGTGCCGTACGTAAGTTTGTGACGTAATGCGGTAACATCCGTAACTATTGTTTTATATAAATATTATATACATTTATATATACTCACGTATGTATATGTATTTAATGCTGTTTCGCACTTGTATATGATAGTACACACACCATTGTTGCCATCATTAACACATGGTGATCCTGTAATCAATAAAAATAATAACTTTGAGAGCTTATTTTTTTTAATCATATTGGGGTTGACGTAAACTGTGATAGATTAAATGATTGAAATGAATGAAATGGTGGATAAATCTGTGAATGAATTTTGGAATTAAATGGCAAGTTGTATTAGAAATACAGCTAATGGAATACTAGGAGAAATGAAAGGAAAAGGTATAATTGATAGGGTTTCCTGGTGGTGGAATGAAGATGTGCAAAAGATCGTGAAAGGAAAGCAGAATGTATTTAAGAAATGGTAGATAGAAAATAATGAAAGATTGAAGGAAGCAAAAAAGATTGTATACCAGGAACGTAAGAAGAATCAAATCAAATCTTTAGTTGGACCTCGAGGACAAAAGACGCTGTACCGCATAACTAAAGTTCGAAAAGAAAGAGCGAAAGACATTAGGCATGTTAGGTGTATAAAAGACGAAGCAAAGATAGAAGCTAGTTTTGATCAAAAGATTTTTAACAAAAAATTAAACCACAAAAAAAAAACTGAAAAGCAAAACATAACAAACTTTGTATTTATTGACCTTAATAACTAAGTTCTTAAACTAATTTAAGTACACCTAAATAATTTTGAGTCGGCGCCAGACAATCAATTAACAATGATCACTAAATTACCCTCGACGCCGATTCAAGTTTACTTAGGTGTATTTAAATTAGTTTAAGAACTTAGTTATTAAGGTCAATAAATACAAAGTTTATTATTTTTTGCATTTCAGTTTTTAATTAAATTAAAGTGCCGAACTTTAATTTTTTTGTTAAATAGTTTTTATTTTATATTTTTTGTGGCTATAATAAAATCTGTGAATTAACTATAAATCATCTCCTGTTTTCCTACCATTAGGGTTAGAATTTTCCAAACTTATATAGGAGCAACTTTGGGGTATATATACCCTTTCCAATAAAAAAAGAATTATCAAAATCGGCTTACTCTATAAAAAGTTGTGCATGATCAAACATAAAAAAAATATACGCGTTGAATTATGAACATCCTCCGTGTTTTTTCGTCGGTTAAAAAGAAGAAGAAATAAAGGAGCGTTGGAAGCAGTACTTTGAATGGTTAATGAACGAAGAGAATTTATAGAGTGGCGTGTTAAAAGATGTGAATGTCGGCTTAGTAAGGGAAATTACAATAGATAAGGTAAGAGTAGCAGTGAGAGGCATAAAAAATGGAAAATCTGTAGGTCCCGACGGTATACCAGTTGAAGTATGGTAGGTTTTGGAAGACGGTGGATATATGTAGTTGACTTTGTTCTTCGAGAAACTGCTGCATTGTATAAGCGAAAGTTCAGAAGTTGCGCCAGTGACGGACAAGCTAAGGAGTGAACGCTTGACGTGGTATGGACATGTGTTGAGACGGAATGAAGGTGATGTTATGAGGAAAGTTATAAGAATGAATGTTGAAGGCTTTAGGGGTAAAGGAAGACCGAAGAAAAGATGGATGGACTGCGTGAAATATGACATGGATAGACAAGAAGTGATCACAGAGATGAAGTCTGATAGGGTTGTATGGAAGGAGAGGACAAATTGCGTCGACCCCCAAATAAAACAGGATAAGAGCAGAATGACGATGATGATTAGAGTAGACTTAAAGTCCTCCGTTTTCTGTAAGGTAGTGGTCTCGCAGAACGAGGTTGTGGCTTCTTTTTGTAGAGATAAAACCGCAATAGTTGTTATTCCTCAGCTGATCTCTCAGTATATACGGGCCCCACGGGGCTAGTGTGAAGTGATTACATAGTGTGCTATAACTCACTCAACTCTTAACATATAATACTATATTAATCATATTACATATATTATAGATATAAAAAGAAAACTAATAGAGCAACAGCAGCCAAAACAACCATTTTTTAGTATTTTGACTGTCCATCTGTCTCTACATATCACCATATGAAAGAGCCGGAAGCTCAACTGGCTGGGTTTGGGGTTTCTATGGATAGTCAGCGACCTAGCGATACCCTTGGTATTGCAAAGATCCATGAGCGGCAGTAACACTTACCATCAGATGTACTGCTTGCTCTTTTGCCACCATAAGCAATAAAAAAAAAACCTAAAAAAACTACTGCATGAAATTGAATGCAGTTTTCATAGATGTAATGCGATAGAGTTATAACTTAAAATAGCTTCATCATCTCAGCTCATATATGTCGCACTGCTGGGCTCGAGCCTCCTCCATAATAGGAGGGCAATTGACCTACTATGCCATTCTGGGCAGACGTGATGGCGTGACGTTAAGGGTTTTGCTTCGAGTTTACCCTCTCTTGCATAGATGTTATATGGCTATTATATCCCTTAGTTATTGACCCCTAAGAGTAATTGACTTACTATACCACGCTGGTCAGACGTGGTGGTATAGGGTTTTATTTTGAGTATTTTTGTGTGTAAAGCCACCACCCTGCACTAAAGAAATAATCCTTGTATTGCAGGGGACTTACAAACATTTATATGTTCGTAAATTCTCTTGTATGTATATAATTATCGCTGACAAATTGCATCCAGATTCAGAACAACAGTTTGTGGGTCGCACACATTATTTATTTATTTATATTTCATTATTGCTAACAGCGTCATTATCATTTGCCTGCCCTCATCCCACGCTAAGTGGGGTCGGCACAACACGTTCTTGCCTTCCACAATCTTCTATCAGCCGTCATATCTGCACTCAAAACTTTCATACACATATCCTCGTTTACACAATCTATCCATCTTTTTTTGGGTCTCCCACGACTCTTACGCCCACCCACAAGCATATTGGTAACCCTCCTTGTCACATGCCTTTCATCCCTCCTCATCACATGTCCATACCAAGACAATCTCGCGCTCCTACACTTCTCTATCACTGGTGCTACTTTTAAACTTCCCCTAATATACTCGTTTCGTATCTTATCTAGTCTTGTCACCCCACACATCCATCTTAACATACGCATCTCAGTAGCATGCAATCGTCTCTCATCCGTCTTTTTCAATGCCCAACATTCAGATCCATACATAACGACAGGTCTAATGACACTCTTGTAGATTTTCCCCTTAAGTTTAAGGGGCATCCGCGCGTCACATATTGTTCCCGAAACCTGTTGCCATTTCATCCAGCCTGCATTCATTCTCCTACTAACTTCCCGGTCGATATTGCCTTCATTTTGGAGAAGCGAGCCTAAGTAGGGTCATGTATTGTACTTATGGACGTGTTTACCTTTGGACATTGATCATAAATAAAAAACTACCAGTCCAAAAAATATGATATTGTTCCATACAATAAGGATTTTTGTCACTTGGCAACACCAGTGAGTGACGTCACGTTCGCGGCATTGTGTGCTGTGTGAAGTCGATGCGAAGATTTTTAAGTCGAAAAGTAAGTTTAACCTAATCTTTCTGTTTAGTTTTTGACAGTATATGCGTATCCATTTTTAACGAATAATTGTTATTTATATGAATGTAGTTAGTTGTATTAACACGGCAATTAGCAAAACTTCCATTCCTAACCTACAAAGCAAGGTAAACTTTATTTTTTTAAACTTATAATGCTTGTACCATTGGACATAACTTTGTGTGTACCAATGGACACGTCCGAAGGTTCAAAAAATGTTTGTACCTACGGACACATTAGACTCGTACTAATTGCCTTCCATTTTTTTGTCCCTAGTTCCAAGCAGTAAAGCTGGTGTAAAAAGACCATACGTTAGTACAGAACGCTTGAATCTGGCTATAGAAAAAGTAAAGGATGGAAGTAAAATACGAGCTGTTGCAAGAGAATATCAAATTAAAAAGTCCATGTTACATAAATATATAAAATCTTTTCAAGGGAGTTCTACACTAGACTCTGTGAATTTAAAGCCAAATTGCTTTCAGATAATAAAATAATTATTTTCAGATAACGACTTTGCGCCTTCGTCAGTAACAGAGCGTCCAGAACGGATCGCCAACACTCAAATAAATAATTTAGAAAATGTTGTTGCTTGTGTTTCGTATAGTAATGTTCTTTCAAAATAGCTTGAATTTCCCTGAAAATCATCCACGTCGCAAGTGTTTGAGTCACATCTGATCACTCCAGAAATGATACGGCCCTCACCAAAACTAGTAAGGAAAAAAAGTAACAGAGGAGAAAAGAAAGGATGCTACCGTATTTTAACTAATACATCAGAAAAGGAGAAAATAAAGAGAAAGGATTGGGGAAAAGGACTAAGCCTAAATTAAATCTTGATAGTCTAGAAAAAACACCCTTTAACATTCCTGAGGAAAAGATTCTAATTCTTAAGCAAAGGATTTATGTTACTTGAACCGATACCAAAGAAATGGCCTTGCAATGTAGTTTGTGCAAATTTTATTATTACAAAAAGTGTCTTCTTAAAAAGTTTTTGGAGCATTTTCCAGATGAAGCTGACTCCGAACTATTTTTGTGTCCAGAATGTTTCAAAATGATAGCAATGATGCTGAAGCTGAAGAGTTATTTAAGTTGGTTCGTGCATTTAAATGAAAGTCTTAACATAGTTTGATCTCACTTAACTATATTCCTAATTAATAAGTTCCTACTTGATACTAATGATTATAATATAATAAAAGAATGTTATGCTATTTAATAAAGAAGGTTACTTTTCTATACTTTGTGTTAATTTCATAGAATATTGTTCATTTATAAGAGGATTATAAGACTGATTAAGCTAATTATTGTCTAGTTTCATTTTGTCCAAAGGTACATACAAGTTGTCCAATGGTACAAACCTGTAACATACCTTTGGACAAAACCACCATTTTTAACGTATTGCTGTTGAAAAAAAAACTCATAACATTAGTGCTGCCAAAAAAAAACCAAAGATTTTAGATTATATAATGAACAAAATGCAGTAACAGCTATAATCGTACTTTCATAATATTCAAGAGGAGGTTGCTCTAAACTTAAGATAATCCTAAACGTCCGTAGGTACAATACATGACCCTACTTAAAATCGGAGTAGACCGGTAGGGATACCCCATCTAAGGCAATGTGAGAGAATTGGGAAGAGCCACCGAAGTTACAGAACAAATTATTGCTAACAGCGTGCCATACACAATAATAGACAATATTTTTATACAAACTGAGGAGAATAACATATTATAAAATATGTTTTGAATAATTACAATAAAGATAAAATATAATAAACTTGGATCAACATATACTACTGCTAATGGTCAGTGCCTCCACATACTTCTCAGCTACAGACATAAAACATCTCTCTGTACAAGAAAATAAGTCTATACTCGTTCCAACCATTTATTTTACTTTTGACACATGCTTTAGGACGTAACTGTTTCATTATACGCAATTATTAACTTTGAAACGAGTGAACAGAGAAATATATAAACTGCGCAATAATATTTATATATCTTAATTATTACCCATTAAATGCATTAATATGCCGTAAATAGCTCTATTCATAAAATTTAAGTGATAATTCATTTCCGTTATAAAAAAAGATACGTTCTATCGCATCTAGTGACAGGATCAAAAGTATTCAGTGCAAACTAATGAATCGCAAATAATCGAAAACACTTATTTGCAGTTAAGTCAGCTGACAACTGAGTTTTGAATTGTTGTAATAGACAACACGTTAAAATTGTATCAGGGAGATATAAAAATCTTCTCATCATACCTATAACATGAAATAAAACAACCAAAATATTTTAATATTATTTTATTATAACGAATCGTCGGATTCTTCATACGAACTCGAATCGTCGCTTGAATCATCTGCAGTGTTTATTATTAACTCTTGTGTAGGTATGTTGTCAAATTCAATTTTCCGATCCCAATCAGAGAATATTATATTTTTTGTCTTGTTGACGACACTCGCCCAGTTTTCAGGCGTCACACTAGCACATGCGTTTTTTAAAAGTTCAAGCATTTTATTTGCTGTGAAAGGAGGAGTTGTATTGTTTCTTGCGGCGTGTCCTTTGACTTGTGCCTAGATCATTTCAATTGGATTATATTGACAGTGGTACGAAGGAATTCTGATTACAACATGCCCATATTCTGCTGCCATTTCGTCGATGACATATCGTTTTGGCTGCTTTTTACTTTTTAATATTTTAAGTAATTCTACTTTTAGTAGGGATTCGTCCACATCTTCCCCATTATCACGAAGCTAGTTTATAATCTCGTGTTTTTTGTTGGCCTGTGTTGGCATTTTATTAATTTGGCGAGAGTGATAGGGTGCATTATCAATAAATATTGTTGATGGCTCTTCAAGTGATGTAAGCATTTCTCTGAACCACTTTTCATACACGTCCGCATTCATCTCCTCATGATAGTCTTCTGTTTTTTTTTATTTGAACGCTAACAGAGCGTCTGGTACAAATCCCTTTGTAGTTCCCGCATGGCAAATGATGAGGCGTTCACCTTTCCTCATTGGCACTGCAGAAGTAGAAGCAGCAGTATCGTCAGTCCAACCTTTTGGTATGGAATGATTGGCATTGAGCCAAGTTTCATCTGTGAAAACGACATTCGACCAGTCTTCTATTTTCTTCGCTTGTCTTAAAAATTCACAGCGAGACAAGGCTATATCACGACGTTCCATTAAAATTTTTCTTTTGTCGGATTTCTTATACAAGAACCCGATTTGGTGCAGCACCTTTGACAAAGAAGATGTTTGACCACGAAACAAGCCACAATTTCGTAGAGACGCTACTAATTTTTTCAAAGTAGGAATCTCTTTGCTTGTGTAATAATTGTATATATGACGACGAATAGCATCAGTATCAAAACTGTCAATTGCTGTCACTTTACGGGGCTGACGTTTTTTCTTAGGCGTAGATAGCTTGTTCTGTTCAATACCACTACTACCATAGGCTTCTTTAGTGATTTTCGCCACCGTTGGAGCACTAATACCTAATGCTGCTGCAACACGGTCTCTAACTTGGGTTACTGGTATAAGGAATCCGCCATTGCGGCTTTCCTTTTCAAAAAATTCACGAAGCCGCAGCACTAACTCTCTGGATTGTCCTTTAAGCACCATACCTTTCGGCATTTTGCAAGTAAAATCTTACTGGGAGGAACGATACGCTCAACTCAATCAAAGTAAGAACAATGAAATCAATACGGTGGAATATAAATACTCAACACAGCGTATGAAAAATATGAAAGAGCACTCAGCGAACAGAAATGTGACTAGCACGGGAGTCTTGTTGCGAGTGACAGACAACACAACAAAATGGCGTCGCCGGCGCGCCGTTCAGTGTTGCCAATTCGGCTTAAAAAAAAAGGGGTAGGCTGGATGAGAAAATAAGTGATTTACTACCGCAGACGAGGGCGCCATTGTCTCTAAGTAAAGTTTGGAGCAGCGGACCCCGCTTAATGGAAAAATGCTTCATAAAGTAGTTATTTTTTATTTTGCAAAGTACAAAGTAAAATATTTTGGGAGGACTGAATTAGTGGGTATGCAAAAATTAATGTGCCCAAATAACAAATATATTTACAGAAGTGAAGTTTTTAAATAATATGAAATATGTATTTAAGCAAAAATAAAATATCCGTGTTAAATCGATTAAAAGTCCTTCCTGACTAAAATCGATTATTACAAAACATAGTATCCGTAATACATTGGTACAACACTAATTGATCAGAATTCGACCTGCCAAAAGTAAAATAAATGGTTGGAACGAGTATAGTGAAGGTTCAGAGGCTAGTATCTCATTGATGTAGTGTAATGCGCGAGGAAGCGGTGCGAATTGACCTATGCTAGTGCGCGCCGTATGTGACGCCAGTAGAGGTCGCTGTCGCTCGCACAATTTACCTACAACCTGGCGAGGCACATTGAATTTTATTTCTGCTAAAAGTAACGGATTGTGGGCAGAACCTTGTATTAGTCTGAAGAAATATTTTACTAATGCTGTGTTACGACGTGTCGCCAACATATGATGTTCTACCATACCTATTACATATAATGTGGGGTATAGATAGGGGTAATAAAAATAAATTCTTTTGAACGAATAAATGTTTTTTGTATTCTCTCAACTTTATGAGTTAATTGTATTGTGTTGGGATTCCAAACAATAGCATTAGTTTCTAAAGTACTACGAACATATGCATTGTATAAAATATTAAATGTTAATTTATTATTAAAAATTTTTGACTGTCGCAGTACAAAACCTAAATTCCTCCTAGCTTGGTCACATATTTTAGAAATATGGTTTTTAAATGTACAGTTGGTATCAAACCATGTACCTAGATCTTTTACGGTGTCAACACGTTTCAGTTGTTTGCTAGCAATGTGATAGTTATAGTTTATTGCGGACCGAATACGACTATACGTTACTACAACACATTTATCAATGTTTAGGTTCAAGCTGTTGAGTTTGCCCCATTCTTGAGCGCAATTAATGTCCGCCTGTAATAGCGCGCAATCTGATGGTGAATCTATGGTCAATTCAAGTTTGACATCATCTGCAAACATTAGACAGAGACTATGCTTAATTTTGTATGGTAGATCATTAATTAGTATTAAAAACAGTAATGGGCCCAAACAGCTGCCCTGACCTATACCAGAATTTACACTATATGTGGAAGAAGAGCATCTTTTGTACGCAACATATTGCTTACGGTCCGCCAAATAGTTGCAGAAAAAGAAAATAAGCTGTTCCGAGAATCCTATTGATGCCATTATGAACAATAGGTGGTCATTATCCACTAGATCAAATGCCTTCTGAAGATCAAGGTAAGCCACGTCTACTTGCTTTTTAGCATCTATTACATTTGATATCATGGATGATATGGTTAATAGATTAGTTGTAGTGGATTGGTTAGGTAAAAAGCCGTGCTGTTGATCACTCATCCACGTAATTGCTTGTAGATCAGTGCATATAATACTGATTCTAGAATTTTTGCAAATACTGACAGTACCGCAACAGCGCGATAATTTTGTATCTCGGATTTCAACCCACTTTTATGTATGGGAATGACCTTACTTGTTTTCCATAGATGTGGGTAGGTTTTTTCTTTAATAGACTGATTAAAGATGTGTAGCAAAGGCACTAAAAATATCTGATAGCAGTCTCTAACAATGAACTGTGGAATGCCGTCGGGCCCTTGAGTCCACTTCGGCTTGAGTTTTTTTAAGGCTAATAAAACATCTGGTTTCTTGATATTACGCACACAGACGAACACATCGGGGGCAAGAGGAGGCGGCGGTACCGGTGAGGCCGCGACCGCTGCCAGTGTCGCTTGAGCATCAAGCGTAGGCGCATGTGATTGAAATACACTCTGAAAGTGCAACGCAAATGCGTTTGCAACTTGTAGTGGTTCGGTCATTCCAAAAGATGACGGTTCGTTAGAATGTTTATGCTCCTTAATGTGTGTCCAAAATGTACTAGGGTTATATAATATGTCGTTTTCTATTTTACCTAAGTGTATTCTCATGCTGGTGTCTGATGAAGATTTAAATTGTTTACGATAATACGTAAAAAATGCATAATATAATTGGTTATTGAAAGTTTTATATAATTTGTGATAATAATTCTTTAGATTTAAATAGTATAATACTTCGCAATTGTACCAAGTTGGATATTTATTATATGTTCCATTTGTAGGTATGCTATAAGGTACTGTTTCTTCAATATGTGTGTTTATTATTGTATATAACTGATTAACCGCATCGTTAGTGTTAGGACAGTTATATATTGTTGACCAATCTGTGTTATATAAACGTAAGTATAAATCGTAATAGTTTGCCTTTCGAAAATTACGAGTGGGTAAACTATTAATATTAGCAGATGATTGTTGACAATGATTATTATAAAATGAATAAAATCTGTTAACAAAGGTATTGATTATGAGAGGTAGGTGGTGTTTCTCTGACTTTACAAGCCCATGCTCAGATTCTGTAAAAGAGAGAATTATTTGGTCCGACTAAGTCCGACAATACACTGAATAAATCAAAACAAGATTGAGAATAGAAAATAGTCATCATTCTCCTACTCTTACCCCAATTACTTGGAGTCGATACAATATGTACTCTTCTTTCATAGTACATACTGTAAAAGTTATTGGCAATAGTTTTATGACCGGCCGCCTGCCAGACGTCAACCCTCCTAGGGAATGTAATTGTTGACCAAACGGCATCAGATGGAGTTGGCCCAGGTCGTTATAAGGCTCTTAGTCATCCTTTACGACATCCACTAGCAAAGTAAGGTCTAGTAGTGTTCACAGCCACTACCACACAGCTGAGAATAGAAAACAGTATTAAACTAAAATATAAACTCAGTTTGCAAAAACTTGAAGCTATTACTAAATATGCGTATTAACTCAAAAATTTCAAACCGAATGAACATTAATGGCTAATTAATAAAAAAATAAACTATGCACGAAGAATACCCTTCCTTGGCAGTCTGATATAAAACAACAATATACTGACCTTCGTCAAGATTGAGATTACAATTAACACATATTAAATGTATTGCAAATAATGATATCACATTAAGTAGTAACATATCGTGTGTATAACTTAGTGGTAGAGCGTGTGCGAGGAGACTGAGTTGAATCCGGCTTGATTTCAATATAACCAGTTACAATTAATTATAGCCACCGATTTAAAGGAACCGACACTGTTAGCTATATTGTTAATAAAACTATTTTACGGTTTTTATCGAGTTTGCAATTTGAGAACTTATACATACATACATATCATCACGCCATATCCCTTGCAGGGTAGGCAGAGAGAACAGAGTGCCAGAGAACTCTATCTTTGCATACTTCACTCGCTTCCTCAACATTAATATTTCTCTTCATACACGCTCGCCGGTTTCGGAGACTCTTGACTCCACCTTCCTTCAGTACATGACCGATCTGGTCGAGGTAGGTTAGTCTCGGTCTCCCCCGGTCCTCCTTCCACTTTCGCATTGTATACCTTCTTAACCAGACGTTCGTTCGGCATTCTTTCCACATGTCCGAACCATCGGAGCATTCCCTTTCGCATCTTTACACCAATACTCTCTTTCATTCCTACTCGCTCTCTTACGTCGTTGTTACGAATGCGGTCGGTCAGCCTAACTTATGGTCACGGGATATAGTCCTTTCCTGACCTTGAACGCTTTGTTCGAAATATCGCGAACTACTCGTAAATCAAACACAAACTCTATAAAATCTATAAAGTGAAAATTCTTTTATTTCAAATATATTATTGTGATTTATTAAGATTCTTTACAGTAATAGAACGAGTGTCCTCGTATGACATCTATCGCGTTGTTTCTGTTACATTCGAGCCATACATTTCTTTACATTCTCAATTATATGTTGTAACATGGTGTCTGAAGTACGATCATTTAGGATTTAGATCGAATGTCAAAATATTTGTAAGTACTGATTTCTCGTAGCGATTACGATAAATGTCCATGACTGACGGTAACTGTTTCCCCTTTTACTTTTCAGATACTGTTTGAGTGATGATGATGAAGTATTAAGACATAAAACTGATGCATTGCTAGTCAAGGTTAAATGATGATTAATTAGACAATAGATATACAAATTTGTTGAGTTATAAACTTCTTTAAAATTTACTTTGCATCAACCTGGGTTAACTCTATTTGGCTCCGTATGGTCAACAGTTACATTCCCGAGGAAGGCCGACGTTAGACCGGCGGCTAGTCATAAAACTCTTGCCAAAACTTTTGCAATATATTCAATGGAAGAAAAGTATATATTGTTTAGACTCTTAAACATTTCAGATAAGAGCGAGATGATGATTAAAATCTAGTTGATGTGTTCCTCGTTACAAAAATTACACTCATTAAAAGATTTACACTTCATCATTTAAAGCATTATAGCGAATGTTAGGATTGTAGGTCACATAGAACTTACACAGTTGCCAAACTAACGGAACGAGCAAAACTAATGAACGAACGCACACTTTGTGCGTTCGTTCATTTAAGTATAATATCTGCTATATTAATTACACTATCGTGTATCCATTGTACAATTCAAAGATTTTTACAAAAGTCATCTCCTACTAAATTGATTGCTGATATTTAGCTGTCATTTTGTGTAACTAACCACTTGCACGTTGTAGGGTCCCTTAACGCAGTAGTAAACCTGTGTGACCAAAATATTTGTTTGCATTCTAAATGTACTTTATGTCTATCTGTTGTAAGTTTATTTTGGACAGACTTATCGATCAGAAGGTTTAATTATGCGTAGGATCAAAATACCATCATCGAAATAAATTTTAATTAAAGCAATCTAATAAAACCATGTTAATTGTATTTTTAATTGCTTAGCCATGATTGATCAATCAATCCTAAGACTAATATGCTTATTGACTTTTGATGGACTCGTAGTATTCATTAATCATAATAATTCGCTTTGCCATATATTTACGTTGCTCCAAACTAAACTCTAAAAGTATTAATATAAGATCGTCTTTCATTACTGTTACTTCAGATCTTTTGATTAAATACTTTAATAAAATTATTAAATACTTTTAAATACTTTTAATCTCTACGGAAAATCTGTGGAGTTAGGCTGACTGATCGCATTCGTAACGATGACGTAAGAGAGCGAGTAGGTATGAAAGAGAGTATTAGTGTAAAGATGCGAAAGGGAATGCTCCGATGGTCCGGACATGTGGAAAGAATGCCGAATGAACGTCTGGTTAAGAAGATATACAATTCGAAAATGGAAGGATGTAGGTACCGGGGAGACCGAGACTCGCCTACCTAGACCAGATTGGTCACGTATTGAAGGAAGGTGGAGTCAAGAGTCTCCGAAACCGGCGAGCGTGTATGAAGAGAATTATGAATGTTGAGGAAGCGAGTGAAGTATGCAGAGATAGAGTTCTCTGGCACTCTGTTCTCTCTGCCTACCCTGCAAGGGATATGGCGTGATGATATGTATGTCTGTACTTTTAATTAAAAGATCTTTTAATAATTTGGATAAAACACTTTTTGTCGTCTTAACAGGGTTTCAGTGGTGCCCTGAACCTTTTTAAAGAGGAAAATTTTAAAAATATCTTGTTAAGCTACAAACAGTAATAGTGAATGGTTACTTCTATGCTGATTATTTTGTTAATAAAGGCAATATGGCACGGCCTCTGCGCCCTGAACTGGTAACATCTTGGTAAAATGGGGCAGTAATGATTTCTAATGTTTAGGCGAGTATTACACATTTGAAATAAAACTACTTTTAGGGATTCTATCGAGTTTGTATGTGATTTTAAATTTCCCGACGTTTCGAACACTTTTCAGTGGTTCATGGTCATGGTCACGGGAGGACTAAGGTGTCTCACGTCGAAAAGTCATCTTTATTACAGAAATTTATATCTACCCGCTACAGTATCAGTTATTAAAAGTTTGACCCACATTTTAATACAAATTTATTACCAGTACAAGAAGAAAATGATTCTATAAGTAAAAAAAAAATATATATATTATTTACGATCAATTAAGTTATATTAAACATTTAAAGACCATTCATTGAAAGACCGATTTCATTCAAAGTCCGACGATCAAACGTGTATTTTTGTTACTCTCTGTTTTAATTCGTTTAAAATTAGAAATGTCAACCAAAAGTGTGGAAATTACCATCCTCGATTTGAACAAGTCTGTGATCTTGCTTCAAGATAAAGTGTCTGCGCTGGAAAAGCTTTTATTAGAACAAAATAAGCTAATTAAAAAATTAGTGGACGAAGAATCAGTGAAAGCTTTTTTTTTTTTTTTTTTTGGCGGCGGGCTACGGTACGTCAAACCCCACTAATCCGTCCGGGGCGACAGGAAAAGCGGCGCAAGACCCCGTAGACCCGCCCTACAATATACCTCTTGACGCCGTGCGGGTGGGTCACTGGTACGCGGTCTTTTACTTCAGTGGCCCACCCGGCGGTCTACCCTCACGGGTATCCTCGCTGTAATGTCGACGCCCGGACAGTTTGCACCGTCGTGGCGTCGTCTTCACGCGGTGGCCTCTCTCCAAGGGCGACCAGACTAATCCCCGGTCCGGTCACCCGCTGCCTCGGCTAGGGCGGCATGAGGCGGAGGTATTCACGCCTCCGCCGCCCCAGTCGCCGGTGGCGGCGCGAATCCTCGAAGAGAAGTTCCTCTCGGATTCGCCCCGCCGCTTCCTTCTGCGAGATGACGTCCTCGCAGAAGGAGGCGACCGCGTCCCAATTCCTCTCGCTGTCGACCATCGCTTTCACGACGGCCGGCAGCGAGAGGTCGGCACCGATAGCGGTGACAAGGGCACGGCGCTGCTGAGCCCAGGTCACGCAGACCTCGAGCGTATGCTGCGCCGTGTCCCGGTCGCCGCCGCACTGTTGGCAGGACGGAGTCGTCTCCACCCTTGCGACTGTGTACAGGTACTTGCCGAAGCAACCGTGCCCCGTCAAGACCTGCACCAGCCGGAAAGAGAGGACTCCGTGCCGCCTCTCCAGCCACTCCATCAGTACGGGCTGGACGGCCTCGATGACTCGTAATCCGAATCGAGGCCGCTCCAGCCGCGTGGCCCAACGGGAAAGAACCTCCCGGCGAGCGTCCTCACGCCAGGTGGCCAATTCGCTAGGCGAAACATCGCCACCTTCTTCGCGAGTTGAAGACACCCGCCGATATATTTCGGCGAGCATTTCCGCCTCCAAGTCCCAAGGGGGCGTTCCGGCCAATACGCATGCAGACTCGGTCGCAACCGTGCGGTATCCGCGGATAGCCCTGACCGCCATGACTCTCTGCGGTCTCCGCAGAATAGCCCTAAGACGGACGGTCAGAGCCCTCGCCCACACGGGAGCGCCGTACAATGCCATTGAACGGATCACCCCCGCATATAGCCGTCGACTCTCGAAGCTCGGTCCGCCCAAGTTCGGCATCAGCCGAGATAGGGCGAACGCCGAGCCGACTAGCCGGGGAACAAGTCTACGGAAATGCTCCCGAAACCACCACTTCCCGTCGAGCACCAGACCCAAATACTTCATATGGGCCTGGATACTGATGGGGACGGAGTTGACGACGATCGAGACGCCGACGGGCGGCCCCATGAGGCGCCCATGAAACAGGAGCGCCTCTGTCTTCTCCAGGGCTACCCTAAGCCCCAGCGCCTCGATACGCCTGACCATCTCCTCAGTGCCAAGAGTGGCCAGGCTCATCGCCTCTTCCAGTGTCCTGCCCCGGGCTGTGACGAGCGTGTCGTCAGCATAGCAAATTAAGCCCAGCCCGGGGGGGAGACTCCCTCGCAACGCCCAGTCGTAACCGATGTCCCACAAAGTCGGCCCCAAGACCGACCCCTGTGGGACACCGCACGACATGGGTGTGCGCACAATGTCCCCCGCGCTATTCGCGCAGAGGACACTGCGCCCCTGCAAATAGTCTGCCACTAGCCGCCTCAGGTATAAGGGCACTCCGTGATACCGGAGCGCCTCCCTGATGCAGCTGAATGGCAGACTATTGAATGCGTTGGCGATGTCCAAAGACACCGCCAACAGCACTCCCCCGCCAGTGACGGCCTCCCTCGCCGTCTGCCTCAGGCGCAGTATAGCCGCAATAGTCGAACGCCCCCTTCGAAAACCGAATTGAGCGTCCGACAAATTGGGCCCCACCTCGTCTAGGTGCTGGACGATGCGGCCAGCGAGGATACGCTCCAGCAGCTTGCCCACATCGTCCAGCAGCACGATAGGCCTGTAGGCCGACGGCGAATCCGGGGACCGCCCCGGCTTTGGCAGGAGCACCAACCTCCCCTCTTTCCAGCACCTAGGGAACTGTCCAGCCGCTAGACAGGCGTTGTACAGTTGCCTAAGGCGTGGCTCCAGGTGTTCGAGGAACATCATCAACACCCGGACGGGTACTCCGTCCGGGCCGGGGGCGGTGTTGGCGGAACGAATCTTCGCCACTACCGCCCCCACCTCTGATTCCGTCACAGGCGGAACACTATGTTCATCGGCCTCCCGGTCATCATCTGGCCATGAAGCCATAACCGGAGGCGTGTGTTCCGGCTGTTGCGGAAAGAGTCCCTCGACCACCCTGCGGAGGAGGTCGGGTTGAAGGGTCTCGGTGAGGGGGGGGCCCTGCGCGCGGAGCTTACTCAGCGCCGCAAGATACGGGCGACCCCAGGGATCACGGTCGAGACCGTTCAACAACTCCCGCCAACTCTCGTCCTTGGCGAAACGGATGGCCACTCTGAAGGCAGACCGCGCACTGCGATAAGCCTCATACAGTTGGCCCTCCCGCTCAACATCGCGGCGACGCCGCCGACTGCGGGTGTAGGCTCTTCGGGCACTGTTACAGGCCGCACGAAGATCCGCCAGCCTCGGGGACCACCAGTAAACCCCCTGCCTCGGAGGCAGACGCCGTGCTCGGGGCATGGCCGCATCGCAAATCTGCGTCATCGCACTGCGAATGCGGACAGCCTCGGTGTCCACTCCTCCGTCCGCTGGGGGCGGTGAGGACAGCCATGAATGCACAATGGCCGCCTCCGCCAGCAGGTCCCCATCCAGGCGTCCCACAGCCCACCGCGGAAACGCGGGAGCTCCGTTCGCCCTGTGACCCCTACCGGCGCCCAGGGGTGAGATCTCCATCCGAATGTAAAGATGGTCGGACAGAGTCTCAGCCTCCTCGAGGACATGCCAGTTCCTCACTCGTTGTGCGAGCGCAGGGCTAGCGAACGATAAGTCCACTATCGACCTGCCCTGCGGCCGCACACACGTGTTCACTGAGCCCCTGTTGAGAATGCAGAGGCCCAGTGAAGCTGCCCAGTCAACAACCGCCTGCCCGCGATGGTCCGTCGTAGGGGACCCCCACGCAGTGGAATGTGCGTTGAAGTCCCCCAGGACAAGGACGAGGCGCGGTGCCAGTCGCCGTATCGAGGCCCCCAAGTTGTTAAGGGAGACCCCGAGATCGATCAGACTCCTATTAGGGGAGAGATACACGCCGTAAAGCGTGACCTCCCCCCACTCCGCCGCGACAAATCCGTCACCCCTCTCCCTAAGGGATAAGAGCGGGGAGTGTCGCAGCGTGGAGACGACGATTGCCGCGGTTCCGTCCCGGCTGATCACCCAATTAGGGCGATCAG
Source organism: Lymantria monacha (assembly GCA_905163515.2). NCBI lineage: Eukaryota > Metazoa > Arthropoda > Insecta > Lepidoptera > Erebidae > Lymantria > Lymantria monacha. The sequence goes on along the minus strand of LR991107.1, from coordinate 668,974 downwards.
GCACACAGTACGGCTCCGCGACTACGGCTGCACCAATCGACCACTCCACCATGGATTGCAGAAGAAGATCCTGCGCACCAGGGGAGTGATTGACGTTGGCCTGCAGGAGGTGGATGGACTCAGCCGCCATTAATGGGCCGTGTCCATGCCCTCCCCCTCGCCAGCAGGCGGTTGGGCCGCGCTAGGAGCGAGAGCAGCCGCGGTCGAACGGCTGCTCCGCCCCTTTGGGGCCGAAGCTGGAGGCCTACAGGCCCCAGAGCCCATGCGGTGCTTCGCGGGCTTATTGCCCGCCGCACACGCGGGGCAGTGGGGCGGGGCAGCGCAGAATGCCGCCATGTGCCCGGGTTGACCGCAGCGGAAGCACAATCCGCCGCAGTCAAAGCAATTCGTGCACGTCGGTCGGGTGTGTCCGACCGCCATGCACTTATAGCACCTCGAAGGCCGGCTATCCAGCACGGTTACCCGCGCCGAACTCCAGCCCACGAGGAGCCTGCCTGAGTCGGCCAGTTTCCTGACCGACTCCACCGGGCACCGCACCCATGCAGCACCCACGCCACCTGGGCCAGGGCGGATGGCACCAACCCGGACAGCATCGAGGGTGCACCCGGTTCTCGAGGCAATGGCCTCCCGGATGTCCTCTACCGTCACGGAATCGTCCAAGCCCGTGACGCGCATTTCTGCGCACTTCACGGGCCTGGCGATTTTAATGCCGCCCTCCTCGGCGAACAGGCCCCTCAGCTTGGCCGCAATGCTGTCGGCCGTCTTGGCGCCCTCGGCCCCAGGGAACTCGAGCACTCGAGCCCCTGTCCGGGCCTTGCGGGTCCTGGCTTCGACGCCACCGATATCGGTGACGTCTAGCTCCCGCCGGGCTTTCCGAAGAACGGCCTCATAGCTGAGGCCCCTGTCGGCGGCCTCAGGCAGCACAGTAATGACTACTGCAGCTGTCTTTGGCGCCCGGAGCCCCTTGCGCGGCCTCCCTCTCTCCTTCCCTCCGGCTCCTGCCTGGGGAACGGAGGCCTCAGCGGCGCGCTTGGCCTCCGTCCGTCTCCTTTGGCCGCGACTCTTCCTGCCACGCTCGGCCACCCGCCAACCCTGTTCGGGCGGAGCAGATGTGCCGGGCGCGGGAGGCGCAGTCGCGGGCGCACTGGTCGCCACCCGCGGCGCAGCTGCGGGCGACGACTGCGGCCCGGCCTTGGCAGGAGCCGGTGCCGTCCTCTTTTGGCCTTGCGGAGCGGGCCCTTTCGGCTTGGGCCCGGCCACGGCCGCGGCGTAGCTCCTCACGCGGCCACCCTGGCAGGGTAGCGGGGCGGGGGCTGCCGCCACGTACGGCCGCTTGTCCGCGGCGAGTGGTGGCCGGACTCGAGGCTCCGGAGGCAGCCTTGCCTCCAGAGCGGCCATGCGCGCGTCGACCAGTTTCCCGACCGACTCGATTATGGCGCGCACGGTTTCGTCCGGCACACCCTCCACCGCGGGCAGCGGGATCGGTTCTACGGGCCGAACCGTCTCGGGGGCACGCTCCGCAACGCGAGGCGGCTCCCTCTTTCCACGTCCCTTGGGGACAACGGCACCCGGGCCGGCACTGGTCGATGGCGCAATTTGGGCCCGCAAGTCGGCCATTTGCTTGGCCAACTCGCGGTACGCCCGCTGCACCGCCGCCAGCTCCTTGCCCATCCGGAGATTTTGACCCTGCAGTCCTGACACCTCGCCACTAAGGCGGGCGTTTTCGGCCTGCAGGGCCTCCATCTTGGGCTGGGGAGGGCCGCTGCCCGCCATGTCCCCGGTCGCCTCGTCAGCAGGGAGGGGTCTTTCCGACGCCCTCACCACCGACGCGGCGACCGCTTTGGACTTGCGAGCCGCAACTCCCCCAGTCGAACCAGCCGGCGTCGGAGCCGCCGCCCTGGTTGCCGTCGCCTTCCCCCCCCTACCGCGGCGCGATGTCGCCACCTTCGGCGGGGGGAGTTTTGAAGACCCCTCTCCGAGGTCGGATTCCGAGCTCCCCTCTACATGGGGACGCTTCCGAGCCCTCAAAGAGAGGTCTTCCAGTCGTACCTCCAGTACCTTCGTCAGACTCGCCGCGGCAGAACGCGTCGAGGCGGTGGCCCGGAGGTCTGTGGCAGGTAAAGGTAAGGTCTTCTTCCTTTTCATCACTAATGGGGCCGAGTTGACGGCCGGGCCCCCCGCAGCCAAAACAGAAGGTGCCCCCCCCCTATACGAAATGGAGCTGACTGAGCTGTCATCGGAGCGCGTTCCCGGAACGCGCCCCGATGACAACTCAGCAAGGGACTCCCCGACATCGTCGGGACCCTCAGGAGGAATATACGTCGTATTAGCTTCTGTCATTGTTTATGGGGGTTTAAAGTCCCCCCGGGTGACTGGGTACCGCTCTAACGGCTGACTCCTCCGGAGTAACCATGCATCCTCTCGCCGAGCGGTGAAACTTAGGATTCGGGATTGTTTTTTCTTTGGAGGGTTATCTATCTCCGCACCCTAAATCCCGGCCCTAAATTTAGGATATCCTAAACTCAGGGACACGGGGCGGACATGAGGGACATCTCGAGAGAGACCCCATGCCCTTTGGAGAGGGGACGACGGGGAATGCCATCCCTTCCTACAGGGTCAAATCGTACGCGCTCAGACGGCGCAGAACGCGCCGAGACCCGATCGCTGAACTCTTGGCCGTCAGATGGGGAAAAAGGGTCTGACGTTTCCAGGGTGCACCACGTGGAGGTGGTTCAGCCTCGCACCCCAGAATCAGTGAAAGCTAAAGCTCACAATACCATTAGTGAAGGTATTGCTGCATCGGAATCGAATCCGCGTCCAATTCGTGAAGCCCGTGCTCGGGCAGCCTCGGCTATCTCCGTGGGAGCTCGAAAGAATGTAAGCAAAACGAAATTAGTACCAACTGAATCATCGAGCGTGGCCCCTACCACAAGCAATGAACCACCGACGCAACATGCTGTAAGTGATAATCAGCAGATGATCGAGACCCGCGTGAGTTCTAACGAAGAGAATGAAGCCAACTGGGTCGAAGTGCGCCGCCGTCCTCGTAAACGTACGAGTGAGAATGTGACTCGTGGTACGGCCTCGCCAACCCCACACCCCCACTTCGCTACTAGCTGCGAAACGTAGGACGTACCTTCATTTATATTATTTAAAAGTTGGAACAACAGTTACGCAGGTGTTAGAACATTTAAATATAATTTGTTCGGATGCTCAATGCACTGCTGAGGTACTAAAAGCACGCGGCGACTACGCGTCATTTAAATTATGTGTTTCAGCTAAGCATTTAGAAATGTATATGTGTGCCGATAACTTTTTTTTTTTTTTTTTGTGGTGGGCCATGGACGTCGCACCCCGCCAAATCGGTCCGGGGTGACGGAAGAGGCGGCGCGCAACCCCATTGACCCACCCTGCAAGCACCTCTTCTTCGCCATGCGAGCGGGCCACCGGTACCCGATCTTTGTCTTCGGTGGCCCGCTCGGCGGTATGCCCTCTCGGGCTCCTCTCCTGTTGACGCCCCGACAGATTTCGCCGTCGAGGCGTCGTCCTCACGCGGTGGCCTCGTGTCGGGTGACCGGACAATTCCCCGGTCCGATCACCCGAAGCCTCGGTTAGGGCGGCATCAGGCGCAGGTATTCGCGCCTGCGCCGCCCCGGCCGCGGGCGGCGGCCCGGGTCACGGGAATCCTCCCGGTCCCGTTCCGCCGCCTCCTACCGCGTCCCAATTCCTGACGCTGTCGACCATCGCCCTCGCGACAGCCGGCAGCGTCAGGTCGGCACCGATAACAGCGACGAGGTCGCGGCGCTGCCCGTCCCAGCCCGAGCATTCCTCGAGCGTATGTTGCGCCGTGTCCTCGTCACTACTGCAATGATGGCAGCCCGGAGTCCATTCCCTGTGCACGACCGTGTGCAGGTATTTCCCGAAACACCCGTGCCCCGTTAACACCTGCACCAGTCGGAAGGTGAGGACCCCGTGCCTCATCCATTCCATCAGTACGGGCCGGAGGGCGTCAACGGTAATGACACCGTGTCTAGGCCTCTCCAGCCGCGTAGCCCAACGGGCGATCACTTCTCGGCGGGCGTCCTCGCGCCAGGTGGCTATCTCGTTAAACGATGGGGAGCCACCCTCTTCGCGCATTGAGGTAACCCGCCGGTAGAGGTCGGAGAGCATCTCCGCCTCTAGGTCCCACGGGGGTGTCCCGGCCAATAGGCACGCCGCCTCTGTCGACACCGTGCGGTACCCGCGAATGGCTCTGACCGCCATGGCTCGCTGTGGCCTCCACAGCACCGCCCTGAGCTGGGCGTTCAGAGCCCTCGCCCACACGGGTGCGCCGTACATGGCCATTGAGCGGATCACCCCCGCATACAGCCGTCGGCCCTCGAAACTGGGTCCGCCCACATTCGGCATGAGCCGAGAAAGGGCGGACGCCACGCCGACCAGCCGGGGAGCAATTTGACGGAAATGCTCCCAGAACCACCATCGCCCGTCGAGCACCAGACCCAAGTACCTCATATGGGCCTGGATACTGATGTGGATGGAGTTGACGACTAACGAGGCGCCGATGGGCAGCCTCACACGGGGCCCATGGAATAGTAGGCCCTCCGTCTTGTTTAGGGCCACCCTGAGCCCCAGCGCCTCGATTCGCCTGACCATCTCCTCGGTGCCGAGAGTGGCCAGGCTCGCCGCCTCTTCGAGTGTCCTGCCTCGGGCTGTGACGAGCGTGTCGTCAGCATAGCAAATAACGCTCAGCCCGGGGGGGAGACTCCCTCTCAACGCCCAGTCGTACCCGATGTCCCACAGAGTCGGCCCCAGAACCGACCCCTGCGGAACGCCGCACGACATGGGCGTCCGCACAATGTCCCCTGCGGGGCTCGCGTAGAGAACACTGCGCCCCTCCAGATAGTCTGCCACCAGCCGCCTGAGGTACAGGGGCACTCCATGGAACCGGAGCGCCTCCCTGATGCAGCTGAATGGCAGACTATTGAAGGCGTTGGCGATGTCCAACGACACCGCCAACAGCACTCCTTTGCCGGCGACAGCCTCCGCGGCCGTCTGCCTCAGGCGTAGCAGGGCCCCGATGGTCGAACGCCCCTTCCGAAACCCAAATTGAGCGTCCGACAGATCGGGCCCCACCTCCTCCAGGTGCTGGACGATGCGGGCAGCGAGGACACGCTCCAGCAGCTTACCCACATCGTCCAGAAGCACAATGGGCCTGTAGGCCGACGGCGAATCTGGGGGCCGTCCCGGCTTTGGCAGGAGAACCAACCTCCCTTCCTTCCAGCACTCAGGGAACTGTCCAGACGTCAGACAGGCGTTGAACAGTCGCCTGAGGCGAGGTTCGAGATGCTCGAGGAGCAACGTCAACACCCGGACTGGGACTCCGTCCGGGCCGGGGGCCGTGGTGGCGGATCGAATCTTCGCCACGGCTGCCCCCACTTCCGACTCCGTCACGGGCGGAACACTCTCGACGGCCTCCCGGTCGTGATCTGGCGAAGCCATGACCGGGGGCGTGTGCTCCGACTGCCGCGGGAATAGCTCCTCGACCACTCTACGAAGGAGGTCGGGCTGGAGGGTCTCGGTGAGGGGGGGGGCCCTGCGCGCGAAGCTTAGTCAGCGACGTGCGATACGGGCGACCCCAGAGGTCACGGTCGAGACCGTCCAGCATCCCCTGCCAACTTGCGTCCTTGGCGGACCGGATGGCCAGCCGAAAGGCGGTACGCGCACTGCGGTACGCCTCGTACAGCTGGCCCTCCCGCTCAACATCGCGGCGACGCCGCCGACTGCGGGTGTAGGACCTTCGGGCACTAATGCACGCCGCACGAAGGTCCGCCAGTCTTGGGGACCACCAGTAGACCCCCTGCCTCGGAGGTAAACGCCGCACCCTGGGCATGGCCGCATCGCAGACCTGCGTTAACGCACTGCGGATGCGGACAGCCTCAACGTCCACTCCGTCCGCCGCCCGTCCGGGGGTGGTGAGGACAGCCACGTGTTCACGATGGCCGCCTCCGCCAGTAGGTCCCTATCCAGCCGTCGTCCAAAGATGAGGGCAGTGGATCTGCCGAAAAAATGGACGAGTGCGGTGGTTCCGCGGAGCCGTCCAAGGAGGTCGCCGAGATACTGACGGCAAGGGAGGAGGCCCTTCCCTCGAAGGTGCGGAAGCGCCCCCTAAATAGGGAGGGCAGCTCAGGCGCCGATTCCGAGAGGAGCGTGGTCATCATGCCTCCTCCTAAAGTGCCGGCCTCTCGCAGAGGGCGAGGGGCCGCGGCGTCGGGAAGGGCGATCCACTCCCCGGCCGGCGGAGTGCGTGGAGGGGCTGAGGCTGGCAGGCGGGCCGACAACGAGACGGCCGCCGCGAGGGTGCTGTGGGTGTTGTCCGGCATCCCTCCCACCGAAGTGGCGGCCGCTGGTGCCCGCGCGAGCGCCCCAGCCGCAAATATGGAGGCCCTGCAGGCCGAAAACGTCCGCCTTGGTGGCGAGGTGTCAGGCCTGCGGGCCCAGAACCGCCGGCTGGAGTCGGAGCTGGCCGCGGTGCGGAGGGCCAACCGCGTCCTCGCAAAGGATGTGGCCGAGCTGAGGGCCCAAATGGCGCGGCTCGTGCCGCCCGCGCCACCTGCGCCGCCGGCCAGTCCTGGCCGTCGAGGAGCTGTCGCCGCTCCAAAACCGCCCCGAGGCGCTGGCCGCCCTGCGATCGCCGCCGCGCCGAAGACGCCTCCGTCCACGGAGCGTGTGCCGCCGACCAGCGCCAGCCCGCGAAACGTCGTAGAGCAGGCCACGGCAGAGGTCCAGCCGGTGACACCGACCCCGCTGCCCGCGGTGGGGGGTGTGTCGGATGAGGCCTTGCGCGCCATTATCGACACCGTCGGTAATCTGGTCAATGCCCGCTTGGCCGTTCTGGAGGCAAGGCTGCCTCCAGAACCACGTGTTCGACCGCCCCTCGCCGCGGATAAATGGCTATATGCGGCACCGGCTCCCGCCCCGCTGCCTTGTCAGGGTGGCCGTGTGGGGGAAGCTACGCCGCGGCCGTGGCTGGGCCAAAAAAGAAGGGGCCCGCTCCGACTAAAAAGAAGACGGCACCGGCTCCTGCCGGACTGCAGTCGTCGCCAGCACCAACACCGCCAGCGACGACTAGCGCGGCCGCGACTACGCCCCCAGCGCCGGGCACGCCCGTTACGCCCGAACAGGGTTGGCAGGTGGCCGAGCGCGGCAGAAAGAGTCGCAGCCAGAGGAAGAGAGCGGCGGCCAAGCGCGCCACTGAGGTCGTCGCCCCCCAGGCAGGAGCCGCAGGAGGCGGCACGAAGAGGAAGAGGCCGCGCAAGGGGCTGCGGTCGCCGAAGACAGCCGCAGTGGTGATCACTGTGCTGCCTGAGGCGGCAGATAGGGGCCTCAGCTATGAGGCCGTTCTGAGGAAAGCCCGGCGGGAGCTCGACGTCTCCGACATAGGAGGCGTCGAAGCCAGGACCCGCAAGGCCCGTACAGGGGCTCGGATCTTAGAGTTCCCTGGGGCCGAGGGTACCAGGACGGCCGATAGCGTGGCGTCGAAGTTGCGAGGTCTGTTCGCCGAGGAGGGTGGCGTCAAAATCGCCAGACCCGTAAAGTGCGCCGAAATGCGCATCGCGGGTTTGGACGACTCCGTGACGGTGGAAGACATTCGGGAGGCCATTGCCTCGAAAACCGGGTGTCCCATGGACACCGTCCGGGTTGGCGCCATCTGGCCCAGTCCGGGCGGCGTAAGTGCCGCCTGGGTGCAGTGCTCAGTGGAGTCGGTCAGGCAACTGGCTGACTCAGGCAGGCTCCTCGTGAGCTGGAGCTCAGCGCGAGTCACCATGCTGGAGAACCTGCCTGCGAGGTGTTTCAAGTGCATGGCGGTCGGGCACACCCGGCCAACATGCACTAATTGCTTTGACTGCGGCGGACTCTGTTTCCGCTGCGGTCAGACTGGGCATATGGCGGCATCTTGCGCCGACCCGCCCCCCTGCCCCGCGTGTGCGGCGGGCAATAAGCCTGCCAAGCACCGCATGGGCTCTGGGGCGTGCAGAACTCCGGCTTCGGCTCCAAAGGGGCGGAGCGGCCCTTCGACTCCGGCCGCTCCCGCTCCTAGCGCGGCCCGATCGCCCGCCGCAAGCCAGGAGGTGATGCAGGCCAACACCAACGGTCGCGGAACCGTACGTCGTGCCTGATCGCCCCAATTGGGTGGTCAGCCGGAACGGAACCGCGGCAATCGTCACCTCCACGCAGCGGCACTTCCCGTCCTTATCCCTTTTGGATAGGGGCGAGGAATTTTTCGCTGCGGAATGGGGAGGGGTCACACTCTACAGCGTTTACCTCTCCCCTAACAGGAGAATGGACGATTTCGGGGTCTCCCTCACAACCTTGGAGGCTTCGATACGGCGACTGGCACCGGGCCTCGTCCTGGTCCTGGGGGACTTCAACGCCAAATCCACGGCGTGGGGGTCCCCGATGACGGAAAATCGCGGGCGGGCGATCGTGGAGTGGGCGGCGTCACTGGACCTCTGTGTCCTAAACAGAGGCTCAGTGAACACGTGTGTGCGACAGCAGGGTGGATCGATAGTGGACTTGTCGTTCGCTAGCCCCGCTGTCGCACCACGAGTGAGGAACTGGCGTGTCCTGGAGGAAGCGGAGACCCTGTCGGATCACCGATACATCCAGATGGAGGTCTCCCCTCTCCGGGACCCCAGCAAAGGTCACAGGGCGGACCGGGCTCCCGCATTTCCGCGGTGGGCTGTGGGGCGTCTAGATAGGGACCTACTGGCGGAGGCGGCCATCGTGAACACGTGGCTGTCCTCACCACCCCCAGCGGACGGAGTGGAGGTTGAGGCTATCCGCATCCGCAGTGCGTTAACGCAGGTCTGCGATGCGGCCATGCCCAGGGTGCGGCGTCTACCTCCGAGGCAGGGGGTCTACTGGTGGTCCCCAAGACTGGCGGACCTTCGTGCGGCTTGCATTAGTGCCCGAAGATCCTACACCCGCAGTCGGCGGCGTCGCCGCGATGTTGAGCGGGAGGGCCAGCTGTACGAGGCGTACCGCAGTGCGCGTACCGCCTTTCGGCTGGCCATCCGGTCCGCCAAAGACGCAAGTTGGCAGGAGATGCTGGACGGTCTCGATCGTGACCCCTGGGGTCGCCCGTATCGCGCGTCGCTGAATAAGCTTCTCGCGCAGCCTTCCTTCTGCCATTCAGCTGCATCAGGGAGGCGCTCCGGTTCCATGGAGTGCCCCTGTACCTCAGGCGGCTGGTGGTAGACTATTTGGAGGGGCGCAGTGTTCTCTACGCGAGCCCCGCAGGGGACATTGTGCGGACGCCCATGTCGTGCGGTGTTCCGCAGGGGTCGGTTCTGGGACCGACTCTGTGGGACATCGGGTACGACTGGGCGTTGAGAGGGAGTCTCCCCCCGGGCTGAGCGTTATTTGCTATGCTGACGACACGCTCGTCACAGCCCGGGGCAGGACATTCGAAGAGGCGGCGAGCCTGGCCACTCTCGGTACCGAGGAGATGGTCAGGCGAATTGAGGCGCTGGGGCTCAGGGTGGCCCTAAACAAGACGGTGGCCCTACTATTCCATGGGCCCCGTGTGAGGCTGCCCATCGGCGCCTCGTTAGTCGTCAACTCCATCCACATCAGTATCCAGGCTCATATGAGGTACTTGGGTCTGGTGCTCGACGGGCGATGGTGGTTCCGGGAGCATTTTCGTCAAATTACTCCCCGGCTGGTCGGCGCGGCGTCCGCCCTTTCTCGGCTCATGCCGAACGTGGGCGGACCCAGTTTCGAGGGCCGACGGCTGTATGCGGGGGTGATCCGCTCAATGGCCATGTACGGCGCACCCGTGTGGGTGAGGGCTCTGAACGCCCAGCTCAGGGCGGTGCTGTGGGGGCCACAGCGAGCCATGGAGTTCAGAGCCATTCGCGGGTACCGCACGGTGTCTACCGAGGCGGCATGCCTATTGGCTGGGACACCCCCGTGGAACCTAGAGGCGGAGATGCTCTCCGACCTCTACCGGCGGGTTACCTCAGTGCGCGACGAAGGTGGCTCCCCATCGTTGAGCGAGATAGCCACCTGGCGCGAGGACGCCCGCCGAGACGTCATCGCCCGTTGGGTTACGCGGCTGGAGAGGCCAAGACACGGTGTCGTTACCGTCGAGGCCCTCCGGCCCGTACTGATGGAATGGATGGAGCGGCGGCACGGAGTCCTCTCCTTTCGGCTGGTGCAGGTATTGTCGGGGCACGGGTGTTTCGGTTTGTACCTGCACACGGTCGCGTATAGGGAGCGGACTCCGGCCTGCCACCATTGCAGCAGTGACGAGGACACGGCGCAACACACGCTGGAGGTGTGTCCGAGTTGGGACGGGCAGCGCCGTGACCTCGTCGCTGTTATCGGTGCCGACCTGACGCTGCCGGCTGTCGCGAGGGCGATGGTCGACAGCGTCAGGAACTGGGACGCGGTCGCCGCCTTCTGCGAGGCTGTCATCTCGCAGAAGGAGACGGCGGAACGAGTCCGGGAGAATTCCCGCGACCTGGGCCGCCGTCAGCGGCCGGGGCGGCGCAGGCGCGAATACCTGCGCCTGATGCCGCCCTAACCGAAGCTTCGGGTGATCGGACCGGGGAATTGTCCGGTCACCCGACGTGAGGCCACCGCGTGAGGACGACGCGCGCGGACGGGGCGTCGACAGGAGAGGAGCCCGATACCGCCGAGCGGGCCACCGAAGACAAAAATTGGGTACCGGTGGCCCGCTCGCACGGCGAAGAAGAGGTGCTTGCAGGGTGGGTCAATGGGGTTGCGCGCCGCCTCTTCTGTCACCCCGGACCGACTTGGCGGGGTGCGACGTCCATGGCCCTCCGCAAAAAAAAAAGGTGTGTTGTTGGCGGTGCGTGCACAATATTCTATCCAACAGGTATATGATATTAACTACATTTGCGATCTGGAAGTTATTGTAGCCATTGTAAACTTAAACTATAAGCGTTTTCTATTATGTGTTGTATACATTCCACCCAATTCAACGGATGATAAATATGTGAATACTTTTACACTTTTAGAAAACGTTATTGAAAAATACTCTAAATTAGATATCATCATATTAGGTGATTTTAATTTGACTTCGTGTAGTTAAAATGTATATTTACATTTTACTTACCTTTTGTCTTTTTGTAAATTGGTACAATACAATATAGTTAGAAACATTTATGGTAATATGTTAGATTTGGTGCTGAGCAATCTAGGAGGTGAGTGTGTGTGTGTTGCTAGCGCCGTTGACCCGTTAGTACCGGCGCACGCGCATCACCCACCGCTCTGTGTGCGGCTGAGCGTGCCGCGGCCGGCTGCTAAGCGGGCTCGGCCGCTACCGCCGCTAAGTATAACATCACAATATGACCCACCATAGTGGAATTTCAAAAAGGCTGACTTTCACGCATTGTATAAGTGCCTTGCGTCGTTATCGTGGTCCACAGTACTAAATACCACTGACGTTAATAATGCACTAGATAATTTTTATTCCCAACTTAATATAAACTTAAGCGCTAATGTGCCTCTGAAAAAGCAATTTACTGGTTTTAGGAAGTATATATTTCCTACATGGTATACTTCAGAAATAATTGAGAACATTAAAAGTAAGCATTATCATTTAAAAAATTCAGAAAATGTCAATTAGATTTCAATAAAGAAATGTTCAAATTTTATAGGCAACGGACGAAGGAATTGATAAAAATTGCACACGCTAACTTCATAGGCCTCGCTGAGGCGGGTATAAGGAGAGATCCGAGCACCTTCTGGGAGTTTATTAAGACTCAGCGATCCTCGCGTAACTCTTGCTCTGAATACGAGTACGATGGCAGTATAACTTCTGGATTAGATGCTGCGAATGGATTCGCAGCATATTTTAAATCTATGTTTTTGTCAAATGTACCAACTTTGTCAACAATTGCCCCAAAACACCACGAAAATAGTAACTTGTGTTCTTCGTACATTAACATCGACCTTATTGATATATCAGATTTGTTGCCAGCGGTAAAACGTTTAAAGGCTCGATCTTCTATTGGACCCGACCCGAAAGGATTGCATTGGAGTGTTACAGGAGCCACTGTTACATATCTTGAACCTAGCAATAACAACTGCTACCTATCCAACCCTATGGAAAATTTCGCGTGTTACACCAGTACACAAGGACGGTTTAAGGTCTCAATCATCAATTATAGGCCAATTGCTGTACTGTCAGCATTAGCTAAAATATTTGAGTACATTTTAAATAGTCATATTACTAGACAGTACAAACAACAACTTAGCGAGTGTCAACATGGTTTTCGAACGGGCAGATCAACAACTACCAATTTAGTTAACTTTGACGACTATTGTGTTACTAAAATGGATCATAATAGGCAAGTAGACGCCGCGTATTTCGATTTTAAAAAAGCCTTCGACCGCGTACATAATGATGTACTCCTACGAAAATTTGCCACTGCTGGATTCACTCCTAAGCTTTTAAAATTATTTGCTAGTTATTTTACAAATCGAATACAATGCGTACAGCTAGGCAAATACCAATCTGACCCATACTTCACTCGCTCTGGTGTGAGCCAGGGCAGTGTTTTGGGCCCAACCCAGTTCTTAATCATGGTCAATGACCTACCCAGTGTAATCTGTCCGGCTCAATGTCTTATGTTTGCCTATGATCTGAAACTGTTTTTGGGCGTAAACAGCACGGAAGACTGTGAGGCGCTACAGCGTGATATTGATAATGTTGTTGCATGGGGTGCGCACAATCACTTAGAGTTCAATACATCTAAATGTAAAACCATTACATTTACTCGATCGCGCGTTCCATGCACGCACACGTACAAAATATCTGATGCACCGTTGGAGCGGGTTACACAAATCCGTGACCTGGGCGTTACACTGGACTCATGTCTAACTTTCACAACTATTTGTGAAAGAAGTTACAAATTACTAGGCTTTGTGATGAGACAATCGACCTTGTTTCAATGTAGGAACACTATTCTTGCGCTGTACTATGCCTTCATTCGCAGCATGTTGGAGTACAACTCTATAATCTGGGACCCGCACGAGGTCAAGTATAGCATAATGATTGAACGTGTGTAACGTAAATTTTGTAGGTTTTTATATAAAAAGCAGTATATGTATTATACATATTATGTAATATATTAAGTAAATATGTATTATACATATTTATATCCTTCTCTCTTTGTATCTGGTATGATAAGTCTCGATACTCTTGCGTTACGACGTAAATGTGCCCTTTTCTTACATTATTACTTATTATTAAATAATAAAATTGACAATTCAAATGCACTGTCGCGCTGTTCGCTATTAGCGCCGATTCAATACACACGGCTTCGTTCGCGGTGCCTGCTTGCTGCTCCACAAGTGCGTACGTGTACCGCACAATATGCGCCTACCAGTCAGGCAATCACATTGCTCAACTCATTAATTGCTCAGTATCCGGATGTTGATATATTTTTCACCAACTTCGACGTATTTTTAAAATTTTGTTTGCATTTTTTAAGTTATAATTATGTATTTAAATTCTAAAATTGTAATGGCTCAATACACGTATTGGGAAACTGTAAGTGTGTTGAGCAGTTGAATGAATAAATAAATAAATAAATTTAATTTATGATAATAATTATTATATTGTGGCAATCTCACTACTTTAAAAATCTAACAAAAACTATTAAACTACCACCGGATCGGAACGCGGCCATTCTGAGAAAGATCCGGCAAGAAAACTCAGAAGACATAACACTAATTTTATTATTAATTTTTTTAATTATTATTTTTTTAAGCGAATTTTTAGAGGTGGCCTCTAAAAATTCGCAAGCGCAATGCACGCTTAAAGTCTTTCGTATTGCGCTTGATGAAACCTAATATTTTGGCAGCTTTTTGGATCATGTTATTATATTGTGGGATGAATTTTAATTTAAAATCAAGAATTAGACCTAAATCACGAATTTGAGTAACGACACTGATGCTTTCATTGTTAATATAAAAATTAGTATTTAAGACCCTTCTTTTTTAGTGAATTGTATATGCTTACATTTTGTGGCATTAAGCTTCATTTTTTTAGTGCATTAATTCTACTTATAAATGTGAATTAATTTGCCATAGTAGTTTAATATTATCTACGAAGAGAAAGCAGTGACAATGATGTACCTGATCGATAATATCATTGATGAATAAGAGAAATAATATTGGTCCTAAATGTGAGCCTTGAGGAACACCAGAATAAGCAATATCGTTTTTAGATTCATAGCCACTGATAACTACAGCCTTTTCACGGTTTTTTAAAAAGGAAGTAAACCATTTCAACACTTTACTGCGGATTCCACACTGATTATGTAGCTTTTAACCAGAATTTTGTGATCGACAAGATCAAAAGCGCTAGCGAGATCTGTATATACAGAGTCCATTTGTATGTTTTTATCCCTGCCATCTATTACAAGAGATATGTAGGGAATAAGGTTTATTGTTAATTTATTCTTTTGAAAGCCACGTTGTTGTATCCTTATATGGGATTTGGCGTGTTTTGTTATGACAACACAAAAAATGCTTTCAAAATCTTTGCAGAAAGAAGATACTATATTTATGGGTCTGTTATTCATAACATTACTGTTATCGCCTTTCTTTAAGATTGCAATAATACCTGCACATTTACACTCATTAGGTAATACATCTGTATCGAAAGATTTATTGAAAATTGTTTTAAGAGGTTTTGAAAGAGATGATGCACAATTTTTATTGAAAGAAGGTGGATTGCCATCTGTACCTATTTCTTTGTTGAGATTCAGTCCCTCCAAATAAGAGAGAATGTCATTTTATAGTTATGTTGCTTGCAGTACAAAACGACTTCAGCGTCGGAACTTCAAAGCATCTTACGCAAAGTGCGCGAGAAGGTGGAGGTATCGTGACGCGTGGGCAGTATCAATATGACAGCGACAACAATACTGATGACAGCGATACTACAAACTGTTGACAGTGATTGAATCACTCGTATCGTGAATCTACTACTACACTTTAATAAATGACAATGTTTACTTTATTCCTATAAATTAACTTTATTACTTTGTACTAATTTTTTGATTGTGATTATATTATTTTATTATTTTTTGAGTGTTTGATTGATTATGTGTGATTTTGGAAATAAAAGGCAATAAGAATTAATTACGCTGGATACGTCAGTTGAGATCCATACTAGTCTAATTGATAAGACGATTGGGCTAGATTTTCAATAATTGTGACTTCTAGTCTCATCTGTGGTATTCATTTTTCGCTCGCTAATAAGTCTTTATAAATAGCCTAGCATGTCAAATCTATCTCTTCTTCTTAAATATATCTCACTAATTTAGATTATTGGACCGGGCACCGCTTAATACAATTTTAACTGAAATATTAAATAAAAATATACACCTATAAATATTTCCGACAGATGGCGTGTAAATCAGCTCCCGTAAAAACGATAGTGCGAGTTAGAATTATTATTTTTATTTTATTTGAATTTATATTTTTATTATAATCATATTTAAAATTTTACTTCTTCAGTACACACACACACACACACACACACATACGCACGCATGCACGCACGCACGCACATACGCACACACATACACACACACACACACACACACACACACACACACAGCCAATTTATATATCAGTTTATTTTATAACTAAATATCTACTTTTTTAAAATAAAATACTTGAGGTATAAACGCGACAGACTAGAGATGAATATTTTTTTTTGGCAATCTATTCCCACCACACATCTTCCTCCATCTCATCACTGTAACTTTTATAAGGCAGGCATAAATGACATCGAGGTTTGATCCTCAAGCAGTCCTGGAAATGGTTTTAATTGTTTTGGGACCAGTAAAAAATTTAAATAGAAAAGAAAAACAGGAAGAATTAGAAAATTCCATTTGCCCCCTAACTATGCAAACGTGAAGCAAAATTGGCTAATAAGCCAATAAGTAAGAAGATGTTCAGCTGTAGAAAGCACAGGAATATAGTATCGTGGATAAGACGGAGCTAACGGGGTCTATATGTGGGCCTTAAGACTGATTGCAATAATAGGTATGACAGAAGCACCTGAACGCATGGATTTTTTTCGAGTTGACAAGGTCCGTATAGTATACTAAACTACTCCAGGCGTGACTTGCAGACTGTCTAATATAAGGTCACGCTTATTTCATCAAAGTCTGCACTCCCAGAGGATGTGGTAATTTGTTCAAATCGCAGTTATAAATGGAAGATTGGGAAAATGGTGAATATAGTAGTTTAAAATAAAATAAATTACTTCTGAAATGCCTAGGATTAGAGAAGAATTGATTAAAAATCAATATACATAATATATATATATATATATTTAATCTTTACTTAGTAGTTAATTCTTAATCCCGAATGCCTGGCCGATGGCCTTCGACCAGACGATACTTTCAATCCAGGGCACGTAGTACGAGACCCTGGTGTACATGCCCGCTGAGCCAAGGATGCCGCAATTTTTGCCGTATGACGTCACACCTATTACAGTGTACATGCAATCATGCTCTTGCGTTTGAAGAGGTCCGCCGCTATCACCCTGAGGGAAAATAATAACAAAATAAATATTTATTTGCTTAAAAAACTATATAAAACCCCGTTGGGTATGAGTAAAGTGAAAACTTTTATTGGAAAGTTTGAAAATCTGTTCCGCAGTCTTTTTCTGTGAAAAAAAGCTCGCTATAAAAGGAGCACAAGCGAATACGTTAAGCGAGTATACGTTATTTAAACTCAAAAGTTCAAGTTAAGGAGAACGAGACATTCACTCTTTTTGCTTCTTTTCAACTTCATATAAATAAATGAATGATAAACAATCTATACTATACAAAAGTAATTAAAAAAGTAATTAAAATGTTTTCTGAAATGTAAAAGTTTCATTCCTATGGTGTGTCTTTACTACGAGGTGTCCGGTTTTTTTAAAGCTAATACCCGGCACTAGGAATACTTATTTGGGATGTGGAGAATTTTAGAAACATTCAAATAAAGGATTAAAATTATATTCAAGACAATGATTTGTGGATCATAGAAATCACTGTTCTGTATGTGGATCGAACCCATGTCACTTGACATGGGATGACGCCACTCCGAGCACACTGGCAGCAGTGTTTTGTAGTATTTATGTTAACTGTCTTTACCTACGATAACATAGTGAGCACGATTATTTGGAACTCCCGAAGTCAACGTCTATTCGCTAAAACCTCGCAATGTTCCTTGGCCTATCTAATATCGGGTGGGTTCTGTTCATCATAATTTATCCTCTACCCTTGCAACAGGTGTTGTGTGTTACTTTTGATAATTTTGTAGGACCTAACCTCATTTATAAACATTCTCCCGATAAATCTACAACAGCCATCGCGATCATCAATCCAGTTACCTAATGCTGTGATTATAACAATCACATTGATGAGGTCTGTGAGTATGTTCAACAGGACGTCGATAGACTGGATGGTTGGACTTACAAATGGTGTAGTAGTTGAGATAACGACAATATTACGAGCAGGATAATATTATGTTGGATTCAAAATTATTGCTCCGAGTCTGAGTATCTAATTTGTGTCCTTTAAATATGTATTTGTAAAGTTCGCCATATAAGGATAGGGTTATTTCCTTAGTGTTTAAAAACATGTATGTTATAGTATATTACCTCACATGTATCAACTACTTCTGTTTTGGATCCATAACACATCTGCTTGTCGTGGTCGTAGCCTTGTCTCAGTAGTCTATGCGGCTTATATATATCCGAACATTCTGTCTCATTATATTTATCCAACCACACCTATAAATATAATAAATTATATTTTTATATTGATTCGTATGTGGCATAAGTACACTAATATATCGAGGACACTGTTTTAAATATTGGATCGGACAAAGAAAATAAATTAAAGAGCTTGTAATCTTCAGATATGATTGATATAAAAGTTTATATTGCATTTTTTACACTATCGATATTTCAATGGGAAATAAAAAATAAATGTGATAAAAATTAGTTAAAATAGCTTTATTTCCCATGTATTAAACATGCACTCGCGTAATTAATAACATATATTTGGTAACATTATTCTTATAAATTGTGACAGATGACGATTGAGTTTGACGTCATCATCTCAACACCCACTGTTGGGCTTGAGTCAATGACATAATGGGAGAAAAATTGACCTACTATGACTACCAGATTCTTCAGGCATGTTTGTACTAGGTTTTATTTACAGTGTTTATGTTTTTGCGTAGATATAAAATACATATTATTTTAGCCCTTAGTCGTCTTTTACAATAACTACAAGCAAGTCAGAGGGTGGTGAATTGTATTCTTACTCCGTCACTACACGTATCGTGCACTGCTTTGATAATTATTTGATCTTACCTTACTCGTTGGACGTGCCAGTATAAATTTAATTAAGTTGGCTGTCACGTCCTTTCTGATACGTATGGTGCCCCTACATTTGAAACCGACCAATAATAGTGCGTGAACGGCCGCCATATGCAAAACACCACTCGCACTTAAAACACAAGAGCGATTTCATCAATTTTACTGCCGTAATTTATACCACCCGCTATTCTGTTCTCCCGGAATTCTCCATGATCTATTATTATCGCCCGGAACACAACACTATGTCATGTGTGTTATCCGTGAATTTAAAAGATACCATTATGACGCGCAAAGGAGATGTTTTGTAGGTCGTAGTCGCTGAAGAGTTGGCGTGTCCGCCCAAAGAAATGGCACAGAAAATCGGGGTGAATGCCACACAATTCTTACGTGATAGCCATTTGCCTCAAACTCACTGAGCTATTAAAGGCTCAAAATTTATAAAATAATAGGGTCTCCACTCTTAAAACCTTCGAAATTCGTACTTAAACATTCCTGACAACGTTAGTTTCCTCCCGTCTCATCCGTACCGTATCCGGATGGACTGCATGTCTTGGATAACTAGAGAGTAAACACAGAGATGATATCTGATAAAGTTGTGTAGAAAAAGTAGGCTATATTGCGTCAAACTCAAGTATTTTTGTTATGAACAAAAGGATGATGATAAAGTTTTATAATGATGTAGTTACCACTTGCAAGTTATCAGCTAAACTCTTTCTATGGCCGAGGCGTCCCCATCCGGCAGCTTCTGCGACCCCATCTTGCCCTGTCCCTATACCGAGACACGCGGGTAAGAGATCTCTGCCAAAGTTTATTCTGTAAATTAATTACCTGTTAGTACTTTGCTAACTTTCTACTAACTGACAATTCAATGGTCACCGCTCCTTCCTATTCCTATACCATGAGTTTCGTAAAAACTATCTCATATCTGTCACCACTCATTCCATCTATCTCCATCCATCCTTAGACATCGCCTTTCGTCACCACTCACTCATCCCACTTACTCTCATTGTATCCATTATCAATCATCCCATCCAATTCCACTCATCACATCTATCCTATTCATCGTATATATCTCATTTCACCACCACTCATTCCATCCAATTCTAGCCGTCTCCAGCCATTCCATCCGTCTTCATTTATCGCAACTATCCATACTATTCCATTCATCTTCTGTCACCTGTTTGTCACCACTCATGGTAAGTTTGACTTCAAAAAAATAACATGCTACACCAGATCCGACAAGCAGCACCTGAACATGAGATGGGATTTATAGCAGCATGTCAGGTATCTAAATATCTCATCATCATTCCTCTACTCTTATTCCAATTACTTGGGGTCGATACAATATGTACTCTACTTTCATAGTACATATTGTAAATGTTATTGGCAACAGTTTTATGACCAGCCGCCTGTCAGACGTCAACCCTACTTGGGAATGTAATTGTTGATCAAACGCCATCAGATGGAGTTGGCCCAGATCGTTATAAGCCTCTTAGTCCTCTTTAACGACATCCACGAGCAACTTAAGGGTTGGTAGTATTCGTAGCCACTACCACACAGCTAGTCAGGTTAGGTTAGATACCGATGTATATAATAACTATATATTTACTCTGTTTCTGTCTCCAGTAGTGCTATGTCGTGATATTTCGCTGGTGCCTTGTACTGCGGATGAATGATAATACGCTTTATTTTATATATCTTCCAATACTTCTTGGGATCGGTGCGCTTTAAAAGCCCAAGAGCTGCAAATTTTATTGAACCTCTGAAAAGTAAATGTTAGCCTTGATCAGTATTAGACTTCCCAGCAATAAGTCGACAGGGGATGTTACCCGAAAGGATAACCCACCGAGAACAAGGACTCAGTGACTGGGGTCAGTCCAAATGGCAATGGAGGGTTACAATATGGCAGGTTATGGGGCTACAGTTTGTAAAAGTAATGATCATTTTTAATCATCAAGAAAAATGAAACAGACGACGATAACAAAAATATTATGTACAGAGCTGAAGTCTCCTCCAAGTCGGGATTGAAAATTGACTTATTGTATCGACTCGTATTCGACGTATCAGTTATATACTTGCATCTTTACCAATCTTTTACGATCAAGTGATGTTTTATTATATATACTTCTACAACACCATATGGAAAATAAGTGCGTACAGTTACTTTATTGATGTCAATATTAAAAATATATTGGTATATTTTACTTTCTTGTGGGTGACAAATAAAACCCGGCTGTGTTCCTGTGGCTGTACAAAAAAAAAGTTGTAATATGCTGCTACGCTTCGTTTGGTAAGTGAAACAGCTGACAAACCAACTTGTTGGGTAGTTTTGGGTTTTTCATTGGTAGACAACCGTATAGCTGTACCCGAGGCATAGCAAAGGTCCAAGGGCGGTAGTAACATTCCACACCATCAGGTGTGCTGCTTGCTCATGTACCACCATAAGCAATTAAAAAAACTAATTGATGCCAAATCAACCGACAATCGTGGCAATTATGGCAGTATACATCTTGTATTTATTAAATACGTTGATTCCAGACGATAACATATCAGTCGACAGCGAACACCATAAACAAATACGCGCGTGCGCCGCTGACCCACCTCTCTCGCCTATGTCTGACCTTCCGTCTTTTGCCGAGTTTATAAATACCGTTAGAGCTCTTCCCCTCAACAAAGCTGCTGGTGAAGACAAAATATCAAATAAAATGATCAAAGAAGCTAGTCGAGCATCGGGCAGCTCAATGTTAATGGTTTTCAATTGTTGTATATCTGAAGGTATTTTTCCTCGGTCATGGCGTCGCGGATATATACGGATAATTCCTAAAGGCGGTGATAAGCCACCAGATGACCCGAAGTCATATCGACCAATCACCGTACTGCCCTCACTAGGCAAAGTCTTAGAACGGCTCATTGTTCCTCATTTATTGCCGGGTGGATCAACATTCAACCATAAGCAATTCGGCTTCACTTGCGGTAAATCAACTATCGACGCAGCCATTGCGGTAAGAAAAGTTATTAATACATCCGCTTTTAAATACGTGCTATGCGTTTTCCTGGATATCTCAGGTGCCTTCGACAACGCCTGGTGGCCAATGCTAGTTCTTAAATTAAAGACTCATGGGTGCTATAGGAATATCTACCTAATTATACAGTCATACTTTTCACAAAGCTCGACTAAACTGAAACTTGGTCACCACGCTGTGTCGAAGCCACTGACGATGAGCTGCTCCCAAGGTTCGGTGCTAGGTCCATATCTATGGAATTTAGGTTTTAACAATTTCCTCGAATTACCTCTGCCGAAACACTGTCAATTGATCTACTATGCCGACGGCGGTCTTCTACTCGTAGAATACAACAATAGAGACGGTTTAGAGAAATTAGTAGAAATTTGTCTCAATAATATATTCGAATGGGGCACAAGAAATCGGCTTACATTTGCCCCACAAAAAACGTATCATCTTTTATTAAAAGGAAATTTACAATCGTTGCCGCGTATAAAATTCAATAATATGACAGTCAAAAAGAAAGATTCAGTTTGCTATCTTGGTCTACTCATAGAAAAAAAATTTAAATTGCCGAGCATATTAAAACTGTAGGTGAAAAAGCGAAACGAAATTTCAATGCGCTTACTAGAATATCAACGTCTACCTCTACGAGCCTTTGTTTTAATACACTGAAAACTATATATATGGCCACATATTTGGGGTGTATTTGTTACGTTGCACCCGTTTGGGCTGATAGGGCTACCATAGGGGCAGCTCGCCTTAAATGATAACAAAGCCAACGATTGGCCTTGATATTCTTGTGTAAAGCTTACAGGACTGTCAGTACCGAGGCCTTGCCAGTACTCGCGGGTGTACTTCCGGTTGACTTGGAGATTCAGAGATGGGCATCAATGTATTACACGACAAGGGCAAATATGAACACAGATTTCCTTCTACCGCGCGACCGTAATAAAATCGCTCTATTGTTTGCACCGCAATCCGTTGTCTATGGAAAACTTTTAATTGAATGGCAAGAAAGATCGGATTCATCATCGAAGGGCCGTCACCTCTGTTTATTTTTCCCATGCGTCCGCGAGCGCCTAGAGAGAGAGTGTGGGTGGAGGTTGACCATTTTGTAGTCCAATTTTTAACTGGCCATGGCAACTTTAAAAGTAAATTATTTTCTTTTAAACTCGTACTTTCACCACTATGTCAATGTTCTACCTTCTTCTTTTAACCGAGTGTATGAACAATCAGCACATCACAATCTCTGGGAGTGCGATCTCTGGCGTAACGAGCGCGACCTTATGTTAGACAGTTTGCAAGTCAGTAGTATACTATACGGATCTTGTAGCAACTCGAGAAAATTTCCGTGCATTTAGGCGTTTCTGCCATACCTACTACTGCAACCAATCTTAAGGCTCACATATAGGCCCCGTTAAGTTATCCCGTATCCGTGGTGCCGTACTGCTGCGCTTATCGTAGCTGTAAAACCCTTTATTTATTGGCTAACTAGTCAATTATGCTTTCTGTCTCCCGCTTTGCCTGGGAGGGACGTGGAATCACTCCTTTCCAACTCCTCCTCTTTAACTTTTCTAATTAAATTTGTTGCGGGTTCCAAGACAATGGGGAATGTCCAATTATTTTTATTTTTTGTAATCGCAAAACCATTTAGAGGAATAAGGTTGCCGATCACGATGCATTACTTAAAAACCAATAAAAATCACGGATTTTTATTATTTTAGGCTTTAATTAAATAATCTTCATTTGACCTAATATGACGTCATCACTGGCTCAATGGATTGAAATTTGAATACCTATGCCTAAAACCAATGTCAATTTTCTGTTATTAAATTCAGTGTTGCATAAAAATCGATAGTTTGACTATTGATAGTTAACCTCAAAAAGTATTCATACTATCGATAGTACTATCGATAGTATCGTCACATATCAATACTATCGAGACTATCGATAGTATCGATAGCTCTCCACGAGCAATACTATTAATAACGGCGATACTATCGATAGTGATTCATTCGATAGTATCAATACTATCGATAGTATTGTTAATATCATTAGTTTTAACCTAAAACTATCGATACTATCGATAGTATCGATTATTTCGGGCTATCGATTGCCAGAAAATTTTCAATAGTATTGCTTAAAAATATAAATACCGTAGTTGTGTCCCTGTTGCTTGTTTTCAGTGAATTTTGTGGGGACTTTTCTAGCAGTAACGTGCATTTACGTTCTTAATTTCAAGCCCAAGTTAGCTAATAATGGTTAAGATCAATAGCCATTGAAAGTTGAGTAAAATTATAATGCTCCGAGACTTCTGGACAATTGGGTCAATTGATCAGAATTTGAGTGTGAATGAATGTAAGTGGTACCTTGTACTTGTACCACACTGTTGACAGTTTATTGTCTACAGCCGCTTGCCGTTGCGTCCGGGGTAGTACCACACTCTCGCAGAAGATCGACGTCTGAGTAATGGCAATGTGCTATTGCGCTTCGTTCGGTGAGCGAGAAAGCCGGCAGCCCAACTGGGTGGGTTTGGGGATTTTATTAGTAGGCAGCGGCCTAAGCTATACCCTTGGTATTGCCAAGCTCTATGGGCGGCAGTAACACTTACCAAAAATCATTTCCCGGGACTGCCTGAGGGTCAAACCTAGGTGTCATTTATAGTGACCATTGTGGATCCTGGCTTACAGGAGTTACAATGGTGTGAAAGTGTGGTGGGATTAGTCCCTAAAAAAAAAGTATACAGCTTGTAAAACCTAAATATATCCAATAGTTGTCGTCTTTAGACTAATGATTGTATAGATGACCGAAACTTTAAACGAAGTTCATGTTAAAAGGATAATACTTACAGAGCTCCAGTGGACGTGCAGTGCGCTGCAGTAAGTATGTACCGTTCACTGATAATTGTACCACCGCACAGCCATAGTGCTGTCTCCACGTTATCGCCATAGCCGAGCAATGCCTGACAATACCTTCAACAGTTAGCATTTTATTTCATGCTATAATAAATACATTAAACCACAGAGTGGCTATAAATGGTGGGAGATATATTAATACACCTTAATAAATGCAGATTGCTGTATTTGGCTGTGATGGAATAACAATAGAATTTACCAGTCTATATCTTGCTCTTGGGGTGAAGACCACTAAAGCAGATCTAAAGCAAAAAATATGCATATAACATCTACGCAAGAGAAAGTAATCATGAAATAAAAACCCCGTACTCCCCTGCACCATCTGACTAGCGAGGTATATTAGGATAATGAGTGAATGAATTCAACATCATAATCATCTATAACACGCTGGTCAGACGTTGGTATAGGGTTTGTTTCGAGTTTTCCTTCTCTTGTAAAGATATTATATGCATATTTTATCCCTTAGTCGCCTCTTACGATCACCCACGGGTAAGATAAGAGGTGGTGAATTGTATTCTTACTCCGTCACCGCATGGATATTGAATGAATTATATGAGCTAAAATGAAGATGATATCGGGTTAAGAAAACAATAATAATTACGACTCCCGGGAGAGTCGCAAAACAAAGTGAAGAATCTACAAAATAATTTTATTGTTTATGGTGCCAAACGAACAATTAACAAACTTGATTATAAATGTTACTGGCGCTTATGGAACTTTGAAATACTAGTAATACAGCTGGGCCACTGCCTGCCGTAAAGAAAGTGCTCTTAAATCTCGTTTAAAGAACGACATATCATAGAGCTCAGGAAACACAATAGAAGATACCTAGTTTATTCTAGATCCTGCATGGACGTGGAAAAAATGATCACTGAAAATGTACAATCGAATACCATAAATTGCCAGATAAAATAGATGAATCCTGTTATGATGTCAAGTGATACGGTGGTAAAAAGGTGATGGTGGTACCAAGTCAAATAGTTCCTATGAGTACTCCACGTGACAGAGTCGGTAAAGTATACAGAGTGGTTCAGTCTTTCCGTCGCTCCAGTGACTCCAATGTGTTTATAGGGTTAGGATTGCTGATTGCCAACGTATTTGCCATGTTCAATGTATACGTTCTTTCTTTACCTTCCCTCTAAAGTGATTGAGGTGAGTGATGACTGCTGTAGTACCTAACTCGTGATCGGGTGTCGCTTGTGGGATCTGGTTCAACTATAATCTTTTGTATTATGTTTAAGAATAACATTATATCGTGGATCGCATCGGATCGGAGATGTGGAGCAGCATCGCTATGGTATCTCCATACACATTTACTAAAGATGCTTGGTAAGTATTATTTATTTATAAACAACTAGCTGATGCCCGCGACTTCGTCCGCGTGACATTCAGTTTTACTACGCACCCCTATATGAAACTTAAAATTCAAACTTGACCAAGTACTTCCGGCAGCCACTTGAGCATTTTCATCAAGGAGGACGCTTTCTCCAATTTTCTTTAAAACATCAGCAAATTCTTAAGCATGTGAAT
This sequence comes from Lymantria monacha, assembly GCA_905163515.2. NCBI lineage: Eukaryota > Metazoa > Arthropoda > Insecta > Lepidoptera > Erebidae > Lymantria > Lymantria monacha. The sequence goes on along the minus strand of LR991107.1, from coordinate 643,097 downwards.
TAATGTTGCCCAAACGCAAGACTCTTGCAATGCTCGCAAATCTTGCAACTTTTGCTTTTAGAATAACATAAAGTCACTTGTTTTGATAGAAATAAAAAATCCCCATAAACATTAAAAATCCAACTAAATTAATGAAATTCTATTCATCTAGTGGCAGTAACTGTACAACTATCAATAATTAGGTACATACCACTAAATGGAAGTGGGGTATTATCCTTTCGTGTACTGGTATTACTCGTAAGAATACGAAATGTTGACAATCCTTTCTTTGCTAAGAAATTCGTAATATCATGTCTAAGGGAGCACTGCGAAACTCTTGCAGCAAGTCTTGGTCTTGCATTTGGGCAACACTAATGTGAATAGTGACCTTGGCTTTTCTTGCATGTTGATGGTTAGGGTCAGCTTTCCTACTTGGGGCCACAGATAAGAATACTTCAGTGAAGCATTGATCTCATCATTTCTATTTCCTCTAGTTTTAACAGGAAGGATTTGCCGAAAATCTCCAAAGGAAAGCACCATAGACTTTTCATTACGATCTCTCTACGATTTTTTTTATTTATTATTGTCCAATCAACGCAAACGATTAGACAGCAATCCTTAATAAAAACACTAATAGTGGTAAAGCCACAGTTCATGGTATTCTTTCTACAGCCACGGGCCGGTCCGACCCCCAGTCGGACCTAGTACCCCATTCTTGCAGAAAAGCAACGTCTGAACAGTGGCAATGTGTTACTTCCACTTCATTTGTAAGAGGCGGCGGGACGGCAAAGGCGCGATTACCTGCGTCTACTTGCCTTAGCCGAAGCCGCGGGTGACTGGAACGGGGAATAGTCCGTCACCCGCGGAGAGGCTGACCACGTGAGGGTGAAGCCCGATGGCCCGGGGCGTCATCGGGGATGGTACTCGAAAGGCCCAATGGTGATGGGGAGGGAAAACGGTGATTTATGGGGCCACAGGCGGAATGCAAGGCGTGTGTCCAGACCATGGCCTGCCAAAAAAATAAGTGCATGCTGCTTGCTCGTTTACCACCGTACACAATAAAACACTTTGAATGTGTCGCAGTTTCGTGTTATTGAACATCTCGGTGTTTCATTGCTTTATAAATCTATCGAATTTATAAACAATGTGCATAAATCTATCGGGTTTTTAAACAAAGCTCTTTTGCCACCAAGAAGTAATGCCGCTGCAGTTTCTGACGTAGTTACTTCCAAAGTTATTTTACGCTGTCTCCTTATTTTGGTAAGATTGCTCTGCTCAGATAAGTCTTTTCAGGGCTACCTGGGGACATGGACATCTATCATCTCAGCTTATATACGTCCCACTATTGGGCTCAAGCCTCGTACGTAATGGGAGGGAAATTGACCTACTATATCACGCTGGTCAGACGTGGTGGTATAGGGTTTTGCTTCGAGTTTTCCTTTTCTTCCATAGATGTATGATATGTATGATGTCCTTTAGTCGTCTCGTGGGTGATCGACCCACGGGTAAGAAAGCGGTTGGCGAATTGTATTCTTACTGCGCAACCGCACGGATAAATATATAATAAATGGCTTTCAATACGAAAGAATGAATAAAAATGAATTTCTTGGTTCATGTCGTGTTTTAGTAGCGTAGAATATCTTCAGATGGATATCTTTTATATTTTATAATAATGTCAAAGGATTTGAAAGACTGTAAAACAATAACATCATTAAAACCAAAAGACTCAAACGAATGGGGCTATGACTGTTACAGGCCTACTCAAGGGTGTCATCTCAGCGCTGATCACCTTCAAGTGCTCTGCAATCTCCTTGAAACGTACTCTATGCTATCAACAGTGTATAAAAATGTAAAAAAGCAGGCCCTCGCACAATATGCAGCAACAGGCGACAGTAACAGCACTATTGCTAAAGTGACTGGTGTAGTGATGGGGCATGATTGCTTCGGCGTGTACCTGCTTCACGGTCGCAAGGAGGGAGAGCACACTGTCTAACCACTACTGCGATTGCGAGGTGGACACAGCGCTGCAGACGCTTAAAGTTTGCGTGGCCTGGGCAAAGCAGCGCCGGGCACTCATTGCAATCATCGGTGCCAAACTGGCACTGTCGACTATCGCAAAGACGATGCTCGATAGCGTCAGGAACTCGGACTCGGTCGCCACCTTTTGCGAGACAGTCGTCCCACAAAAAAAGGCGGCGGAGCGTGTCACAGAGGAGACTCTCCATGTTGACACACTCTGCCGCCGGCGCATCGGACGTCACAGGCGCGGTTCCTGCACCTGTTGCCATCCTTACTAAGGTTGCGGGTAGATGGATCATGGGAATTAATCTACCACCCGTAGAGACACCGACCGCGTGAGGGCGATACAACACTGTTGTTTGCCGGGGTGTAGACGGAGACGATACCTGGAAGGGTAAACCCCCGGACCGGCCACGGATGTCAAGTAAGAGGTACCAGAGGCCAGCCTGATGGTTTGGGCAGAGAACACGATGAGTTATGGGGCCACACGACGCCCTTCTGTTACCCCGGAAGGAATGGCCGTGTCCAGACCATAGCCTACCAAACAAAAACAAAAAGGGTGCACTTTGCATACTCGCCCCAAAGTAGCATCTTAACTAAGAATGTACGTTTTGTACGCTCTATGATGTGGACTTTACTTTTCTTTTTCGTGTTTGACTTAGTTGTTAGTCGCAGATGGCTATGACAACTTTACTGGGACTCTTAGGTGAGTGCTGGGAGCTTTCCACCCAAAGTACCTTTACTAAGTTTAAGAAGTTAACGTAGTAGCTTTTGAAAATATAACGAAAAAATTATTTAATGTTTTAAACTAAATTATAGCGCCATCTGTTGCTCGTTTAACAAACTAAATAAATCATGCATTTTATTAATTTTTAGCTAAATTATATATTATTAACTAATTAAAACATTCTTTTTTATCACAAATAGTTTTAATAGTTATTTTGACTAATGTTATGTATTATGTCAACTTCCCTTCAACTTTGAAGGAGGTTTGAGCCCAGCAGTGGGATGTATATGAGCTGAATTGATGAAACTACTATATATTAAGTAATACAAATACTTTCCTTACACTATAGATAAATTAAATAATTGCTTTAAATTGAACCTTCTAGTGACATAAAAGGCGAGCGGTGATTTTAAAAACTTAAATGACCATAACTTTTTTTAGAGACATCAGATTTCAATGAAACAAAGACTAAATGTTGCTCTGAATTGGGCTTAATCTTTTTATCAAAACTGCGAAACAATCCGTTCAGTAACTTCGGAGATTAGCGATTACAGACATACAGACATACAGACACACAGACATACAGACAGACAAGAAATTCCAAAAAATGTTTTTTGTTTTCTGTTAGTGTTTTCTTACTGCCTAGATTCATTTTTTAATAAATTTATCAAATGTACAGACACGGGATTTCTACTGATTTATTATATGTATAGATTTAATATAGTTGAGTTTTTTTAACCAGTTCCTTTCAGTGCTGATGGTTGCGTTCTGATTCAGTGTTAGTTTATTAGATTAAACAATGCGGGGTTAATACATAATAAATTATTTTGAATTTGAATTTATAACAGCAATAGTAAATAATACTCTTTCCATGTGATGATGGAGTAAGAACAAAGCGTCACTCGATACTTTCCCGCGCTTGATTGTAAAAGACGAAGAAAGAAATGAATAAGAATTAAGAACCGCAAGAAGTTAACATCACTGCAAGAAAAGAAAAGCTTGAAGCCAAACTCTATAGCAATCCGTCCAATGTAGTGATTAGGTTGATTACCTATTGCAGAACAGGTTCGGATCCAGCAGTAGGACTATATGAGTTGAGATGGTAATAATAAAATTGAATACAAACCATATGAGGGAACTCCCATCTCTGTGCATCTCTTCCACCCACCGGCGAAGATAATTGTAAGTACAATTCTTGACATTTATTCGGTTCGTACCAGATACTTCCGATGCGAATATTTGCCTGACCTCGGCAGGGATAGGGCAGATTTTGAAAGTAGTCTGCACAAGCTGTAATTACCATCAATCCTTTGTTAACTTAAAAAATCTTAGTGCTTTTTGTTTTGGACTTCAAAAATCTCGAGATTTTTGAAAAAGGACACACACTAGTCATAGACCTGCGTTTTTAGGAACTGAGGTATGTTGGACGAGTAGATCCTCTTAAGTTTACCGAACGCTGCCCAACCGGGTTGGATTCGTCGGTTGATCTCTTTCTCGAAATTGGATCTACCTAACTGGACTGTTTGTCTAAGGTAAACATAATGATCGACAATTTCGAGAATCACATTGCCAACTAGGACCAGTATAGGAATATCGTGGGTATTTGACATGACTTTCGTCTTGTCCATGTTCATTCGTAAATCCACTAGTTGAGATACCCTGCTGATGTCGTTGAGCATGGTGCCAAGGTTCTCGGTTGAGTCCGAACTCTGCATCAAAATCAACGGTGGGCCAGTCTAAGAGCTTGAAGACATCTTCCAGTGCATTGGTAAACAGTTTCGGAGAGATGACATCACCTTGTCTCACGCCTTTCTGCAACTTGATCGGTTTCGTACTCTTATCCCGAATACAGACCTACATTGTGGCGTTCCTATACAAACCCTTCAGAATTTCGATATAAGGATGGTCGATTTGGCACCGCTGAAGAGATGGCAGCACCGACCAAGATTCGACTGAATCAAAGGCTTTCTCATAGTTCAAAAACGCCGATTGTACTTGTCGGTCTTCTGGATAATCTGCCGAAGTGTGAGGATGTGGTCTATGGTGTTATAGCCTTTTCGGAAGCCTGCTTGTTCGGGCGGCTGGAATTCATCAAGGTTGTACGTGAGTCGATTGGTATTAACCCTCGAAAACAACTTGTAGACGTGGCTCAAGAGTGAGATGAGTCTATAGTTCTTAAGAAGAGCTTAGTCGCTCTTCTTGAAAAACAGCACCACCACAGTCCTGATCCACGACTCTGGAACGTCGCCCCCAAGGATAACGGAATTAAATAGCTTCTAAAGGGCTTTTAACACTGGCTTACTGCCTACCTTCAGGAGCTCTGACGTTATTCCGTCATCTAATAGGTGCCTTACCTTTTCTTAGTTGTTTAAGAGCGATTCTGATCTCGCATGAGCTGCTGTCCGGGATTTCTTCGGTATAGTGCCGAGTTAGCTTGGATATGGAATCTTGGACCAAGCCGATAACAGGATTTCGGGATGATATATATAAATGAGAACCTTTCGACCTCTCTCAGGATCTTACTTTGGGATTAAGTGACAGTGCCGTCATCGGTCTTCAGCTTAGACATTTGGCTTTACCCAATAGACAGATCTCATGCGAACGCTTTCAAGCCACGGTTCCGCTCTAAAGCTTTAATAGGGAGCGTATTAAATCGGTGAATATCGCGACGCACAGACCTAGAGAACCGCCTATTTAGCGGCCTATGTTCGAACCAATCGGCTGAAAACGACATCGTCATTTCTTTTCTCCGCTCCATGGGCTTGAGAGTCTGGTTAGAAAGTGTTTTAGGTCTATTAGCGCAGTGAGCTTTGAAAAATTTCGACCCAACCATCTAGACAGTTGTCACGAACCTGTTGTTCATATCATTCGGAGATTCGCACTCGTGTAGACATTGGAAGCGATTATGTAGTTCGAGTTGAAAGCTTTCGAGGTTCTGGTATTGAACAGGTGTAGGTTGAGGGTAGACTTCATCAAGCGTAACCGCTCGACTTCTGTGTGGATGTTTAATGTGCCTCGTACTATGCGGTGATAGCTCCCAGTTTTAATCCTGCTGATCACTGAGACATCACTAAATATCTGTCATTTGTTTTTTCTCTCTCTTTGTTTGATTTCTCTGTCCATGTCCATGTTTCCCCATCGTCAACTCATCATCACTCCCTTTGCCTAGTTTCGCATTAAAGTCTCCTATAACCACACTATTTTAGTTAAAATAATGCTGCATAATAGTGTTAGTTTTTATAAATATGATTGTTAAACTACAATTTCTCTATCACTATTTTAACTAGAATACATTTTGAAGGAAAAGGGGAATCTTTTAGCAGTGTAATAGAAAATAACGAAAATTATCTTTCAGTTCAAAGAAATTTTAAATCAGTTTTATATTTTCTTAAGTAAATAATGTACAGTAAGCGCTACATTTTCCGTTCGGTGATGGAGTAAGAATACGATTCACCACCATCTTACCTATGGGGGACTGTAAGAGCCGACTAAGTGCTACAAAACACATATAAAATATAGGTGTTATAAATTTGAATTTGAAAGACTCTTTGCTGCAACATCAAAACGAGGTCAGGTGTGACACCGTAAGACCAAGATCAAGATTAGCCCAAGTCTCGTCTTGATCTTGCATTTGAGCAACTAGGGTTCTCATTATCTAATTTAGGTTACAATTACCTTAAAATAAGAATAGGAAGATGAAAATTCAACACTTTCCTACGGTTAATTAATGTACCTTAAAAAGGAAGGAATACAGGTCTGGATAAAAAAAGAATAAAATATAAGGAAACATCTTATTTCTATGTGATGATCCAACTCACAAATTTCCTAGAATATTAATTAGATACGCGTTTGGTCTCCAAACAGTTCGGCTAAAGCGCACTGTCCTCCTCAGAACTCCTCAGAACAGTTTGGCTAAAGCGCACTGTCCTCCAAATCGCCCTTTTTAGTCTGTATTTCTAAATAATAATAGATTGCCTCCATATATCGCCTAATAAATCAATTATGTGCAATCTAATCATGTCATGCTTAACTTGGATGGTTCACCATCCATTTCAATTGTGATTTGCTGCTGTCGTTTTTGTGTATAAATATTGAAAGCAATACTTTCGTAGCGATGCTACTATTGTTGGATAGTCATTGCCGCCCTTGGCCCTCAAATAATACTCGAGTATTTGTTGGACCTTTATACCTATAGAGTTAATAACTCTTTCGATATAGTAGGTATATCTTGGATTTCTTCTTCAGTATATCTTGGACTTATAATTTGTTTCTTTGTACACAGTTAACTAACAGAAACCAGCATAAACACTAAAGTTTCAATATTTATATTTAAAATATTTGTCTTATTTTTATTCTGTCTCATGAAATACCCATAGATACAATAACAAATTCTTAATTTTTAAGTTTGTCGTAAGTATATCTTCCGTTCAATATGTTTTTATACTCACCGTCTTTAGCAGGAATTCCCGTTTTTCGGACAAGATTACCATATGTGTCTACAGTGGCGTCTTTATATCTGTAAAAATGAATGAAATCATATTAATAAATTGTAGCTCTTATTTGCATTTATTAAAATATCCTGATCTGTCTAGTAATAAACAGATTTGCGACTTAAAAAGTATATTACATATACAACCGCATTGTACATTTAAATTAGAAAAAATACACGTTGTCTATGATTCTGTTAGTTTTTCAAAGTGTTTGCGCATATAATCTATGCATCGCGTGTTTACAGATTTTTTATGGGATTCAATTGTAGATTTAGGATTTTTCTTACCTTTATTTGTGTTTTTACCTTATTTAATACCAAAGTTCATCATCCCATGTTAATAAAACAAAGCCTTCGATATAACAATAGTAGTATTATTTGAATCTTACATTGCAATTTCATGAATTGAAGCGACTAAAGTATACTGAAGTTATTACCGCAACTCCTTAGTCATATAAAAGGTCAATTGTTTCAACGTAATGTGAACATGTCTACTGATTTGAGGATAAAAATCCAGATTTTATAAGCCTAGATATATGGGCCTAAGTTTACTTTGTTACATAAGTATCTCGCTCTCTCTCTCTCTCTCTCTCTCTCTCTCTCTCTCTCTATCTATCTTGCTATATAGCAATAGTACTTATGTTTTCTTTGACTACTTACCTGGAGTCCTCCAACAGTTTACAGTCAGTGCAACATACCACTGGATATTTGTCCTTGTATGAACAGATAGTTGGCAGCTCTGGGAACTTGTCCACGGTGTAGCCCGCATTCAGCTGTCAAACGTAAGATCACTATACGGATTACATTAAAATATAACAATAATTCTTTGGTTCTAAAATGAGATACACTATCGTTTTATTATCTCTAGCGCTTCATTCATAGAATGAAAGAAAGAAAAATATTTTATTTCTCTATTTATGGAAAGAACACAATACAATGCTTAAAATACTAAAAACTGCTTAAAAATATAGAAACAAATAAGAATAATAAAAAATCATTGTAACAAAAATACTAAAAAGAAAAATACACAGATTAGTTATAAATAAGACCAGTGGCAACCCCTCCACAAATGATGAAAAGAACACTGCTCAGCTTAATGTGGTATTTCTACAAAAAGTGATACCACAACGCTGTTATTCTGCAGCGTCCTGCGACGTCCGTTAGCAATGCACAAGTAGCAAATAAGTAAATACGTAAAAGAAAATACATATAAAAGAAAATATACACAGGTTTTAATCATCATTATTATTACCATCTACCGCTCGGTTCACTTTCTCTACAACAGGAGGATAATTAACTTACATGCTGGTCAGAGAGATTGGTATAGGGCTTTATTTCAAATTTTCTTCCTCTTACTAATCAGCATGGTTCTAATCAGTCTGAGTTTGTCTAACCAGCGTGGTACAGTAGGTTAATTTTTCTCCTGTTGTAGAAAATACTCGAGCCCAGTGGGACGTATATGTGATGATGACATTAAGGCGAATATTACACATGCGAAATAAAACTATTTTTACGGCTTTTATCGTGTTTGTATTTAATTTTCATTTCGAACATTCGGTTCGAACATTTTGTAGTGTTATTGATCACGGGAGTACCTCGTGACGTGCGTAAGTTTGTAACTTAATGCGATTACATCCGTAACAATTGTTTTACTTAAATTTTATTTACATGTATATATGTGCAAGATTTACTCACGAATGTATATGTATATAACGCTACTTCGCACTTGTATATGATAGTGCACACACCATTTTTGCCATCAGTAACACATGGCGATCCTGTAATCAATAAAAATAATAACTTTGAGAGTTTATTAATTTTATTAGGATTGACTTAAACTGTGATAGATAAAATGATTGAAATGAATGATATGAAGGATAAATCTGTGAACGAATGTTGGAATAACATGGCGAGTTGTATTAGAAATACAGCTAAAGTACTACAAGGAGAAACGAAAGGAAAAAGTATAATTGATAGTGTTACATGGTGGTGGAATGAAGATGTGTAAAAGATCGTGAAAGAAAAGAAGAATATATTTAAGGAATGGCAGAAAAAAAATAATGAAAGGTTGAAGGAAGCAAAAAAGATTGAATACAAGTGATGTACGCAAAAAAGCTAAACGGACGATAGCTAATGCGAGAGCACTGACCGAAGACAAAATTTTCAAATCTTTAGATGGACCTTGAAGACAAAAGACGCTGTACCGCATAACTGAAGCCCGAGAAGAAAGAACGAAACATATTAAGCATGTCAGGTGTATAAATGATGGAACAGATAAAGTTTTAATAAAAGAAGAGGAAATAAAAGAGCGTTGGAAGCAGTACTTTGAAATGTTAATGAACGAAGAGAATTTGTGTAGTGGAGTGTTAAAAGATGTATCAGAGAACTTCGGCTTAATAAGGGAAATTACAATAGGTGAGGTGAGAGCAGCAGTGAGAAGAAGAAAAATAGAAAGGGTCTTGACGGTACACCAGTTGAAGTACGGAATGTTTTGGAAGAGAATATGATATGGTTGACTTTGTTCTTTGATAAACTGCTGCAGGATGAAGTAATCCCTAGTGAATGGTGCGGTAGTACATTAGTGTCCATTTTTACAAATATAGAGGATGTTCCGTACTCTGGCAGTTATCGAGGAATAAAGCTTATGTCACACAATATGAAAATGTGGGAAAAAGTGCTTGAAGCGGCTGCGAAAAGAAAGTAAGATCACCCAAAACTGGTTCGGATTTACATTGGACCGGGGGCTAACGGATGCCATATTTGCCCTGCGTGAATTGTGCGAAAATATCGTGGTGCACATAAAAACTTGCACGTGATATTCGTTGACCTCGAGAAGGCTTATGACAGGATCCCAAGAACAGTTTTATGGTGGGCACTAAAAGAGAAAAACGTGCCTTTAAGTATACTAGGTTAATCTGTACTATGTACCAACGATCTAGGTCGTACGTAAAATCAGCTGCTGGAGACTCCGTGGTTCAATGTGGAGGTGGGTCTGCCCCAAGGATCGGCGTTAAGTCCCTACCTCTTTCTGTTGATAATGGATGCTTTAACATCGAAGATACAGGAAGAAGCTCCTTGGCGCATGCTATTCGCTTATGACATTGTTAACGGCGGAGGAAATAGACTTGAGGTTCAGAGCGTGCTGAAAAAGTGGCGCTGTAAATTGAAGAATGTAGGCTTGTAAATCAGCAGATCAAAAACAGAATACATGTTCTACAATTTCGGCGGTCTCTCCAATTTTACATCCATAATTCTAGATGAAGTATCTACTTCAGTATGCTCGAACTTTAGATACTTCGGTTACCTTATCCAACAAATTGTGACTCCCGAGTACCCCTTAAATTAAAGGAAAAACTCTACAAAACTTTAATAAGCCTGCTGTACTGTCTGGATCAGCATCTTGGGTTACAAAAGTGACGGATAAGAGATGACTACATGTAACGGAAATGCGAATGTTGAGATGGATGTGCGGTGTGACGAAAATGGATAAAATAAGGAATGAACATATAAGAGAAAGTTTAGAAGTTGCGCCAGTGACGGATGAGCTAAGGAGTGAACGCTTGACATAGTATAAGCATGTGATGAGACGGAATGAAAGTGATGTTGTAAAGAAAATTTTAAGTATAAATGTTGAAGGCTTTAGGGATAAAGGACGATCGAAGAATAGATGGATGGACTGCGTGAAACATGATATCGATAGACAAGGAGAGACCACAGAGATGACGTCTGATAGGGTTGTATGGAAGGAGAGGACAAGTTGCGTCGACCCCAAATACATTAGGAAAAGAGCATGATGATGATGAAGATGATTAGGGTCGACTGAAAGGTCCTCCGTCTTCTGCAAGGCAGTCGTCTCGCAGGAGAGGCGGCTGCTTTTTGCTGTGGCTTTTTTTTGTAGACAAAATAAATAAAAGTAATAGTTGATATTCCTCAGCTGATCTCTCAATTTATACAATGTGCTCTAACTCACATTTGAAAAATTCTAAACATATAACATTAATAATGTTATATATATTATTTATATATATAGAAGACAAACTAATAGAGCGACAGCAGCCACAATAACCATTTTTAGTATTTCGACTGTCCGTCTGTCTGTACTATGACTATACGAGAGAGTTGGAAGCCCAACTGGGTGGGTTTGGGGTTTTTATTGATAGGCAGCGGCCCAGCTCTACCCTTGGTATTGCAAAGATCCATGAGCGGTAGTAACACTTAATATCAGGTGTATTGCTTGCTCGTTTGCCACCATAAGCAATAAAACAAAACCTTAAACAAACTACTGCATGAAAATTTCATGCAATGCAGTTTTTATAGATGTAATGCTAAAGCTAGCTTATAACTTAAAATACCATAATATCTTATAATTACTACTCCATCACCACATGGAAAATATCATGCTAATAAATAAAAAATAACAAATAAATCACAAAATAATATCAAAGTAATCAACATAATCATCTCATCTCAGCTCATATATGCCCCACTGCTGGACTCGAGTCTCTTCCACAATAGAAGAGTAGTTGACTTACTATACCACGCTGGTCAGACATGTTGGTATTGGGTTTAATTTTGTTTGTTTTTTAATTTAGAAAAAGCCCTGCACTAAGGAAATTATCGTTGTATTTCGGTGTACTCTTAACTACTACGCCACGCAGACAATTATATCACTTAGTCGTCTTTTACGACACCCATGGGCAAGATATTAGGTAACTAGTTAATATAAAACACTAAAAAATGGCCTTATGTCGTTTACCGACTTTAAAACCATCCAACCGATTGTTTCAAACCAAATTAATTAGAAAGGCGATAAATGCACAGATTATTTTGGGTCACTAAAACAATAAAACCCGGTAGGTGGCGCTGTATTTAAAGAATTCTCTTTTCTTTTTGTTATTTGTACAAAACAGCGTTTAGTATGTAACCTATTTCTATAAAATAGGATATTTGTATATATGACATCGCTAAACTCAGGGACTATTAAATTAATTTGACCGATCATTATGAAAATTGATGTGTGGTATATTGCACGGGAAGGAAACTTTGAGTAGTCAATTGCCAGTGTTCGAGAACTTCTTAGATAAAGCACCCAAGTCTGGTAGCTATGACATGTATATATTTTTTCACGGAAAAGCTTTTTATGCTATCACTATTGATGTAACGCACCACCAGGCGACGCTGCGATATATCGACTTCTACAAAGAAACTAATTGACTGGGTTTGCTAGTATAAAATAAATAATAAACAAAAACAAAACTATGGTGAAAACTATATTATACGCTTTTTTTTTTTTTTTTTTTTTTTTTTTTTTTTTTTTTTCTTTTTTTTTGGGGGCGGGTTACGGTCGCCACACTCCTCGCACCAGTCCGTCCGGGGTGACAGAGGGGCGTAAGCATGCACACCCGTAACCCACCCGTGACGTCGCCTTCGTCGTTGGGCCAACCACCGGAGCAGAGTGACTTGACGTCAGTGGCCGGCCCGACGGAATACCCCTGAGGAGTACCCTCTCCTCGACCGACGTCCCCCCCTCGGGTAGGATGTCGGTCTTTCCTCACGCGGTCGGCCTCTCGGCGGGTGACGGACTAAATCCCCGATCCAGTCACCCGCGGCCTCGGCTAGGGCGGCATCAGGCGCAGGTAATCGCGCCTGCGCCACCCCAGTCGCCGGCGGCGGCTCGCGTCGTCGAGGAGACGCTCCTCGCGCACGCGCTCCGCCGCCTCCTTCCGCGAGACTACTGCCTCGCAGAAGGATGCGACCGCGTCCCAGTTCCTGATGCTGTCGAGCATCGCCCTGGCGATGGTCGGCAGCGTCAGGTCAGCACCGATGATCGTGACGAGTTCACGACGCTGCTCTGCCCAGGCGGCACAAACCTCGAGCGTATGCTGCGCCGTGTCCTCGTCGCAATCGCAGTGGTGGCAGGACGGTGTACTCTCCCTCCTTCCGTGTGCAGGTATTTGGCGAAGCATCCATGCCCCGTCAAAACCTGCACCAGTCGGAAGGAGAGCACCCCGTGCCGCCGGTTTAGCCACTGCATCAGCACCGGCCGGAAGGTCTCCACGGTCCGCACACCGAACCGAGGCCTCTCCAGCCGGACTGCCCAACGGGCAATGATGTCGCGGCGGGCGTCGACGCGCCAGGCGGTGTGCTCCCTCAACGAGACCACACCGCCCTCCGCTCGCACCCCCAACATCCGCCGATACAAATCGGCGAGCATTTCCGCTTCCAGGTCCCATGGAGGGGTCCCGGCCAATAGACACGCTGCCTCCGTCGACACCGTGCGGTACCCACGTATGGCCCTGACCGCCATGGCCCTCTGTGGTCGCCACAGAAGAGCCCTGAGTTGGACGGTCAGGGATCCCGCCCACACCGGTGCGCCGTACAGGGCCATCGACCGGATGACCCCCTGCGTACAGCTGTCGGCAGGTAGCGCTCGGTCCGCCCACATTCGGCATAAGCCATGATAGGGCGGACGCCGCGCCGACGAGCCGTGGAGCGAGTCTGCGGAAATGCTCCCGGAACCAAACTATATTATACGCTGAAACTTTAAGCTAATATTAAATATGCGCATTAACTCAATTACAAAAATTAAAAACTGAAAGGATATGAATGAGTAGGTAATTAATAAAAATATAAAATATACACTAACAACACAAACCCTACCTTGGCGGTCTGATATAAAACAATAATATACTGACCTTCGTCAAGATTGAGCTTACAATTAACACATATTAAATGTATTGCAAATAATGATATCACATTAAGTAGTAACATATCGAGTGTATAACTTAGTGGTAGAGCGTGTGCGAGGAGACTGAGTTGAATCCGGCTTGATTTCAATATAACCAGTTACTATTAATTATAGCCAACAATTTAAAGGAATCAGCACTGAGCCCTCCCGCGACCTTGAACGCTTTGTTCGAAACTTCGGGAAACACATGCAATAAAATCCATAAAAATAGTTTTATTTCAAATATAAACTCATTTGCAAAAAAAACGGGCGGTTTTGATTTTCATTCATATTTAAAAAGATACAATACCAAAAAGGTTTCAATCGTTTGTACACGTTACTGGCCGGTTTTAAAAATGCTGTGGTATTTAAAAAAGTACGTTCTAAATTCAATTTTTCATTTGATGTTCATTTTTACAGAAAACCCCTTTTTATCCTACATTTTTGGCGCGAAGTTCCAGAAGTTAACATCGACTTTCATAACTTTTATTCAATTTTTATCGATTAATTTCATATCCTTGACTGTCAAAGCTTTATTTAATGCTGTTTGGCTGTATCAAAAATGGTAGATAAAGTGGTAAAAGCTACCAAAATTATCGCGCTGCTTGAAGAGGGTTGCAGCCAATGTTTCGTGGCTAGGAGGCTAAATGTTAGTCGCTCGACAGTCCAGGACCTGGCAGCGATATCAGGAGACTGGTTCCGTCGAGAGAAGGCCTGGTTCTGGAAGAAAACCATGTACCCAACCACGGGATGATCGTTTTCTTGTGAGTGGCGCATTGAGAAATCGCAAATCTTCGTATGTGGATCTTAAGAACAACCTCCAAGAAGTAAGAAATGTGCATATTAGTCTATGGACGGTCAGGAGGAGGCTTCTCGCTGCCAATATACGCAGTCACCGCCCGGCCCGCGGCCCCAAATTACTCCGTGAGCACAGAGTTCACAGGCTTAGGTTCGCTAGAAATTGTGAATCATGGACTCAAGACGATTGGAATAGGGTTTTGTTCTCTGATGAAGCCAGGATATCTCTGTTCGGTGAAGATCGACGTCGGCGAGTGCTAAGAAGACAAGGAGAACGCTTTGCAGAGGCATGTTTCGAAGAAATCACACCTTATGGTGGGGGCTCTGTTATGTTTTGGGCAGGAATAAATTCAATGGATCGTACAGAGTTAGTCTTCATTGAAAACGGCTCACTGACTGGGCATCGATACATAACGGAAGTTCTAATTTCTCATGCACAACCCGCATTGGCCGCTCTAGGTGAAGACTCGATTTTTATGGACGACAATGCTCGCGCCCACCGATCCCGCGATGTTAATGCGTATGTGCAAGAGGTCGGCATTCGTCGTTTGGATTGGCCAGCTCGAAGTCCCGACCTCAATCCCATAGAGCATGTCTGGGACGTTCTGAAACGGCGTGTGAGATCAGTACACCCGGCTCCGCAGACCATCAGAGAGCTGAAGAATGTGATTACTGCGGAGTGGGAACGTATTCCGCAAGCAAGTATCCGGGATATACTCGCTAGCATGCCCAGACGAATTCAAGCTGTGATTTTAGCTAGAGGGGGTCACACTCGATACTAAACATTTATCTGCTTTTACTTTATTAAAGAAAAACAAACAAAAAAACTTTTTTATTTTTACTTCATGAGCATATGCACTACTAGCGAATATACACTACTAGCGAGGTTTAGCATTATTTCCCATAAATTGTATCTAAATTTTATGAAATACTGATGAAAACGATTATTTTCTTATTAATTTACCAAATTGTGTGGATAAAACTACCTATAATTATCAAACAAAGAAATATTAACATTTGAAATGGTTCATTGCTTAGGTGCCCGTTTTTTTTGCAAATGAGTGTATTATTGTGATTGATTTAGAATCTTTACAGTAATATAATGCGCTATGAACATTTCGGACACTATATCCGAAATGTTCATAACGTTTCAAGGTCGACATCGTCATATGACTTTGGAGCACAAGTTATGAATATTCTATGAGATAAAATGATATACATAATAAGAAATATTTAAAAGAGATTTTTATTTTACAATAAAACATTGAAATATATTGATTTTTTTAAATAAATTTAAAACGGTATTTATCCATTCATATAAACTATGAATGAAAGCTTGAACGCTCAATAATAATATTAGTAAGATGAAGCGAAATGTTGTGTAATTTTTTTTTAGCACAACTTCGCTTCCAATGTACTCTGAAGCTTTTATTTATAGTCATACGAATACGGAAATATCCTTTTAAATTTAAATTATTTTAGCAAATATATGTTAATTAAATACCACGAGGTTTATGCGTAGTAAATGAGTTACATTGAATTGCTTTTTAGAGCTTTTAGAGAATAATAATTTCTTAATAATAATACATACATACATATCATGACGCCATATCTCTTGCAGGCTAGGCAAAGAGAACAGAGTGCCAGAGAACTCTATCCTTGCATACTTCACTCGCTTCCTCAACATTTATAATTCTCTTTATACACGCTAGCCGGTTTCGGAGACTGTTGACTCCACCTTCCTTCAGTACGTGACCAATCTGGTATATGTAGGTGAGTCTCGGTCTCCCCCGGTACCTACATCCTTTCACTTTCGCATTGTATATTTTCTTAACCAGACGTTCGTTCGGCATTCTTTCTACATGTCCGAACCATCGGAGCATTCCCTTTCGCATCTTTACACCAATACTCTCTTTCATACCTACTCGCTCTCTTACGTCGTCGTTGCGAATGCGGTCGAATAATAATAATTCTAAGAAATAAAATATCAAGACTTAGTTAACGAGATTGTCGACATGTGGGATGTAGACACGGCAATCGTTGTACCGATAGTCATTTCAACCAATGCGCAATGGTCTAATCGCCAAGAGCCTCGCTCAACACCTAAAGAAGCTCGCGTTAGGTAGTTGGTTTGGGAGTCTGATGCAGAAAGCGGTGTTACTCGACACGGCACGCATTGTGAGAAAGTTCCTCTCTTTAGAGCCCTAACCACATGCGGCTTCATCATCATTCTCCTGCACTTATCCCATATCTTATCACATATGGTCGACGCCATATGAACTCTACTTTCATCGTATATATTGCAAAAGTTATTGAAAACAGTTTTGTGATCGGCCGTTTGTCTGACGTCAACCCTTCTAGGAAATGTAATTGTTGATCAAATGGCATCAGGTAACACTAGTGTTAGCCTTGGTCAATAAAAAACTCTTAATCGTTTTTTTACCACGTCGACGAGCAAAATAGTAATAATAAATGTTGGTAAATGTGTCACGATCAACATCATTTTTCAATAATGCTTTAAAGTAATAATGATACTTTAGGTTTTAAATATATTATCTGTACTAGAGAAACTTTCCGTGTGGTGACGGAGTAAGAATACAATTCACCACCCCCTATCTTCCCCGTGGGTGATCGTAAGAGACGACTAAGGGATATAAAACGCATATAACATCTATGCAAGAGTAGAAAAACTCGAAAGAAAACCCTATAACCACACGTCTGACCAGCGTGGTATAGTCGGTTCATTTCCCTCCCATTATGGGGGAAGCTGGAGCCCAATAGTGGAACATATATGAGCTGAAGATGAAGATGTTTAGATGGCTTCAAGTAATTGGTAGCTGGCGATCGATTAAATTACAATTTATTTTTATTCTTCGAAGTTAAACTTATAGGACTTTGAAATTTTGATGCACAATCTTTTTCTATAACGAGAAGTGGTGGGGAGTAAATACTGCTGAAAAGAGTGGTAAGAGTATATTGCTTGCCTTCAGATATTTTTTTATTGTTAATGGTGGTAAACGAGCAAGCAGCACACCTGATGGTAAGTGTCACTGCCGCCCATGAACCTGAGACTGCTGCCTACCAATACAAACCCCAAATCCATCCAGTTGGGCTTCTGCCTCTCTCGCTGACCGAACGAAGCGCAATTGCCATTGCTCAAACGTCGATCTTCTGCGAGAGTGTGGTACTACCCCGGATGGACCGGCCCGCGGTTGTCTACGGAGAACTTTCAACAGCGTGGTCCTACCACTATGAAAACTTGGGTTCATCATCATCATCTTAGCTCATATATGTACTTACTGTTGGACTCGAACCTCCCTCGTAATGTGAGGGAAATTGACCTACTATAAGTATATCACACTGGTCAAAAGAGTTGGTTGGGTTTTGTTTCGAGTTTTCCTTCTCTTGATATGTTTGCTTCTCTTCGTATTTTGGTTTGGTAATTTAATATTAAAAAAATATAGAAATTATATGAAATATATAATATTTAAATTTTACATATAGTTAATTGATTGGGTGTCTTTAGCGCTGATGGTACGATTGCTGTTATCGGAGGCGAGAGCACTGGACACGAGCACGAGCACCAGCAAGGCGATCACCACAGTCCACCGTCCACATACTCTCATGTTCATATTGGTATATCTGTTGACAACGAGACTGATGAGTATAATATTAATATGAGCGACATAACTTAGCGTAGGACGATCCCTCACTAGATGGACTGACGAAATTATGAAGGTTGCAGGAAACCGTTCCATGCGGGTGGCACAGGTTCTGAGTGACATTTTCCTGATAAGGCTTATATCAAACAGTGGACTTCTACGGGCTGAGAGATGAATGGACGGAAGTCAGGTAGGCAGCCGGTCTTAAAACTATTGTTAAAAATTTCGGGAATATGTACCATGATAGCGAGATATATTTTGCCTCTACCCCAAGGAGTTGGGTTAAGAGCAGGATGATGATGGTAGTGGTGACGGAGAAATAATAAAACCCATCACCTCATTTTTTGCCCTTAAATATCGTAAAAGATGACTAAGTGATATAAAGATAACATCTATACAAGAGAAAGAAATCTCAAAATAAAATACCAATAGGTATGAGTTCGAATCCCGTGTGTGACAATCGTTTTCTCTCTTAAATAAGTTTTATTGGTGTTATATTTTATCATCATCATCATTAACCCATCACATGCACTATTGGATGTTGACTTCCTCATAAGAGGGATAAATGTCATAATTGTCATATTTGCCACGTGGGTTACACAGTGTAGTCTGAGTTCCTATGGAGGAAGTTGCAACCCATTCCTCTAGCGATACCTCAGACAGTTCGTACGTCTTACTGTTAGGCAACTAGACCTTGATTATCTTTAGAAAGTACTACAAATTCTCTGGAACACCTAATTTTAATTCGATGACTCGTAATATTATTTACTGACTTTGAGCCCTAATTCGAAAGCGTGGAACGCTAGGCCGCTAGCCCCTGCGCTCATTTTTTTTTGCTGCGAGATATGGTCTGATCACACCCCGCTAAATCCCCCCGGGGCAACAGATGAAGCGGCGCGCGAACCCATAGACCCGTCCGCAATTTACCTTTCCACGCTATGCGGGTGGGCCACCGGAACCCAGTCCTTGTCGTCGGGGCCCATTCGGCGGTCTAACCTCCTGGGTATCCTCTCGAGTTGATGCGGATAAGTTGATAAAAGTCTCGCCATCGGGGCGTCGTCTTCATGCGGTGGCCTCACTCCAGGCGACCGGACTACCGGTGTAGTCTGTCCGGTCACAGGGGCGCGCAAGGGCGCATTGAGAGGCGCAGGTACTCGTGCCTGCATCGTCCAAGGTGCCCCTGCGCTATGAGTCAAACTTTTTTGTTTTTAGCTGCTAGCTGCATATGGCATTTACAACTTATCCCGGGTGAGCGCTGAGGGCTCTCAATCCGACTCATGGATTGAATTGAAATCTGCTTGTGAATCGAAATCTATTAACCAGTACTTTATATAATATTAATCAGTACTTTATATTAATCAGTAAAGCACGTTGATAGTCTCGAACACCACGGCCTATCGCGCGGCAGGAGCGCAGGCAGAATATCAAGGCATGCCATTATTAACGAAATTATCCGTCTAGCTCTTGTCACCGGCGATATACCGGCTGTTAAAGAACTCAACGGTTTGGTACGCGACGATGGTAAGAGACCAGACATCATGTCTTTACTGCCCTGGAGGATGACCAGGATTTTGATGTGGGACGTTACCCTTTGCTTTGATACCCTTGCGCCATCACATTTGCCGAGCACGTCAGCTTGTGCTGACGCCGCTGTCGCATCTGCAGAGAACCTCAAGCGGCGAAAATAGAATAACCTTGTTGGAAATTATATTTTCAAGGCGTTTGGGGTTAAAACGCTTGGGCCGTGGGATCCGAATGCTCACATTTAGTATAAAAAGACCGAAAAAAGATTAATCGCTGCTTCACATGATCAGGTCATCAGAGGCCTGATACACTCATTTGCAAAAAAAAACGGGCGGTTTTGATTTTCATTCATATTTAAAAAGATACAATACCAAAAAGGTTTCAATCGTTTGTACACGTTACTGGCCGGTTTTAAAAATGCTGTGGTATTTAAAAAAGTACGTTCTAAATTCAATTTTTCATTTGATGTTCATTTTTACAGAAAACCCCTTTTTATCCTACATTTTTGGCGCGAAGTTCCAGAAGTTAACATCGACTTTCATAACTTTTATTCAATTTTTATCGATTAATTTCATATCCTTGACTGTCAAAGCTTTATTTAATGCTGTTTGGCTGTATCAAAAATGGTAGATAAAGTGGTAAAAGCTACCAAAATTATCGCGCTGCTTGAAGAGGGTTGCAGCCAATGTTTCGTGGCTAGGAGGCTAAATGTTAGTCGCTCGACAGTCCAAAGGACCTGGCAGCGATATCAGGAGACTGGTTCCGTCGAGAGAAGGCCTGGTTCTGGAAGAAAACCATGTACCCAACCACGGGATGATCGTTTTCTTGTGAGTCGCGCATTGAGAAATCGCAAATCTTCGTATGTGGATCTTAAGAACAACCTCCAAGAAGTAAGAAATGTGCATATTAGTCTATGGACGGTCAGGAGGAGGCTTCTCGCTGCCAATATACGCAGTCACCGCCCGGCCCGCGGCCCCAAATTACTCCGTGAGCACAGAGTTCACAGGCTTAGGTTCGCTAGAAATTGTGAATCATGGACTCGAGACGATTGGAATAGGGTTTTGTTCTCTGATGAAGCCAGGATATCTCTGTTCGGTGAAGATCGACGTCGGCGAGTGCTAAGAAGACAAGGAGAACGCTTTGCAGAGGCATGTTTCGAAGAAATCACACCTTATGGTGGGGGCTCTGTTATGTTTTGGGCAGGAATAAATTCAATGGATCGTATAGAGTTAGTCTTCATTGAAAACGGCTCACTGACTGGGCATCGATACATAACGGAAGTTCTAATTTCTCATGCACAACCCGCATTGGCCGCTCTAGGTGAAGACTCGATTTTTATGGACGACAATGCTCGCGCCCACCGATCCCGCGATGTTAATGCGTATGTGCAAGAGGTCGGCATTCGTCGTTTGGATTGGCCAGCTCGAAGTCCCGACCTCAATCCCATAGAGCATGTCTGGGACGTTCTGAAACGGCGTGTGAGATCAGTACACCCGGCTCCGCAGACCATCAGAGAGCTGAAGAATGTGATTACTGCGGAGTGGGAACGTATTCCGCAAGCAAGTATCCGGGATATACTCGCTAGCATGCCCAGACGAATTCAAGCTGTGATTTTAGCTAGAGGGGGTCACACTCGATACTAAACATTTATCTGCTTTTACTTTATTAAAGAAAAACAAACAAAAAAACTTTTTTATTTTTACTTCATGAGCATATGCACTACTAGCGAATATACACTACTAGCGAGGTTTAGCATTATTTCCCATAAATTGTATCTAAATTTTATGAAATACTGATGAAAACGATTATTTTCTTATTAATTTACCAAATTGTGTGGATAAAACTACCTATAATTATCAAACAAAGAAATATTAACATTTGAAATGGTTCATTGCTTAGGTGCCCGTTTTTTTTGCAAATGAGTGTATATATTTTGCAGAAAAGCTTAGCATTAACAATTCAATGTGGTAATGCTACCAGCCTTCTGGGCACGTTACCGGTGGACAGTAATGCCGACGTGTTTTTCAATGCTTAATTGCACCTTTGGTTTTTATTAGTTATTCTATTTTTCTACTATTTTTTTTTGTAAATATTTTAATTTTAAAACTTACCGTTAAATGAACATATTTTAATAAATATATATTTTCTTTTTTTTATTGCTAGTGGTGGCAAACGAGCCAGCAGCACACCTGATGGTAAGTGTCACTGCCACCCATGGATATTTGAAATACCAAGGGTATAACTTAAGCCGTTGCCTACCAATATAAACCCCAAATCCACCCAAATTGGGCTTCTCGCTCTCTCGCTCACCGAACGAAGCGCAATAGCACATTGCCATTGCTCAGACGTCGATCTTCTACGAGAGTGTGGTACTACCCCGGACGGACAGGCTCGCGGCTGTAGACAGAGAACTGTTAATAGCGTGGTCCTACCACTATTAAAATATTACACATACATACATACATACCATCACACCATGTCCTTTGCAAGGTAGGCAGAGAGAACAGAGTGCCAGAGAACACTATCCTTGCATACTTCACTCGTTTCCTCAACATTCATAATTCTCATACACGCTCGCCGATTTCTGAGACTCTTGACTCCACCTTCCTTCAGTACGTGACCAATCTGGTCTAGGTAGGTTAATCTCGGTCTCCCCCGGTACCTACATCCTTCCACTTTCGCATTGTATATCTTTTTAACCAGAAGTTCGTTCGGGATTCTATCCACATGTCTGAAGCATCGAAGCATTCCCTTTCGCATCTTTACACCAATACTCTCTTCCATACCTACTCGCTCTCTTACGTCGTACGTACGTTATTAAAATATTAATTATCATAAAAAAAAATTGTGCTTTATAAATATAATTCAATAAATTGTCAGATACTTACTGAGATGTTAATGATGCGACAGCAGCGAGGACAATGCGACTGATAACACTTACTGCCCATATATAATACAAGGACCAAACGCATAAACAATAATTTCTCGGTCCACCACATCCGTTAATTATTTAAGATTTATTACAATAATTACATATTTATTACACTTGATGATACAGTTTACTAACTCATATTAATTTACGACCAGGGAGACAATTCTCATATTTTATAAATATAATATGTTTTTGTGATATCGATTTCTGTAGGGTCACCCTGTTGACTTCTGTCGGTCCGTCTCAGGTAGAATAAAAAATCGAGGTCTGAGCCAGTGGTTATGTGATATTACGTCTCGCCTAATGAGCGAGAGTTGGAAGCCCCCATAATATACAGATACATCTCGTTTTCTTAGAGATAATCTCTAATTAGAATTAGCGTTTCAAAGCTATATTTCCATTATTATATTTTGTGTGAAAATATTGTATTTTTTTAAATATCCGTTAAATAAAAACCACCCACCACTTGGGGGGGCATAGTCCGGAGCGTGCTCGTCACGTCCCCTGCCAGTCTAATTAGACTGCTAATCCGGCTCGATATGCGTACCGCAGTGCGGATTAGGGCGTCCCCCGGAGGCGACGTGTACCACCCCCGTCGGTACGAACTTCGGCAGTTGCGGCGATGGGGGCCGCCACCCATCACGCTTTGCCCAGTCAGGCGAGTCGAGGAGAGCAGAGTGCCGGGTGGGCACGTGGAATGTAAGAGGTTGTGTGGACGGTAAGTTGCACGAGCTGATATCCGTCATGGCGGACAAACAGCTAGACGTGCTCTGTGTACCAAGCGAAGGGGCAGTGACGCCTGCGATCTTCCTGGTGGCGGGATGGCTCTCGATGGTGTACCACAGAACGATCGAGCCAGTATGGGGGTAGGAGTGCTGTTGTCCTCTCGCTTGGCCTTAGGTGTGAAGGATTACGGAATGTATGATCCCAGACTTCTTTGGGTCCGTATAAAATTAGGCGTCACCAAGGTATTCATGGTTGTAGCATATGCTCCCGTAGGATTCTCGGTGGCATCAGACCTAGAGAAATTTTGAGATAATGTTAGGGAAGTTCTGGATACGGCAGAAACTAGTGAACGCGTGATTGTATGCGGAGATTTGAACGGATGGGTGAGGACCAAGCGTCCCGACTATGAGGACGTACTTGGTCCATTTGGTGATAAGAGAGTGAACGACATAGGTAGGCTCATAGCGGATGTATGCATGGAGAGAAACCTTATTATGTCAAACACATTTTTCCAACATAAGGACATCCATATGTATACATGGAGAAGGAATGAACAGAAAAGAATAATAGATTTAATTTTGGTAGACAGTCGCCTCCGAAGCAAAATATTGGACGCAAGAGCCTACAAGGGCCCCACAGTCGATACGGACCACTATCTCGTTATTGCGAGATTTAGTGGTCTGTTCAGAAAGTGGAGGCACTGGCGAGAGCGTGTCCACTTCGGAGGGCTTGACAACAGTGCTAAGTAGTGGCTCCCGCGCACACTTTGCCCCGCATCCCCAAGGGATGTCCCCGGGGTGAGTGTCTGTCTGTGGTCAGCTGATCAGTTAAAGCGCGTGCGCCGTATCAGGTGTTTTGCATTTCCGTGTTTGTTAACCTATGCGTCTTTTGATTGCCCGGGTTTTGATTTTAACCGTGACTATTTGTGTGTGAAGTGTGATAGAATGTGTTATTCGCACTAAGAGTGTTGAGAAATTGCATATGTTCGACCAAATGGCAGTGTACGAGGTGCGACTGATTTGTATCGAGAAACGTTGAGAAGGTGACCATCTTTTTGAGAATCCTGACACACTAATATTGTTGAGGTTTACTATCTAGTTAATTAATATTACCTTCTTATTATATTTTTATTTGTTAGATGTGACCATTATCTATCGTCTCCTTTGATATGTACAGTCTTTTACCAGTCATACTGTATATACTAGCTGACCCGACAGACGTTGTCCTGTCTTAACAATGAATATTGAATTCGGATTGGTATAATTAATAAAAAAAAGTGTGTTTATTATTCTAATGCTTTATGATATATGACGGTACTTCCGTTTATCGTACGTGCTAAGCGGAAACATGTTAACAAAATATTCACTAATCGCGCAAACTTGTTTAAAATACGAACAAAACTAAACGACCGACCTCCGTTCGGCAGTCTGAGCCCGAGTGGCACGGTGCACTAGTCGCCAATCGTATTCTCGCTTACGTTAGTTTTGGGTACATGTTGTCACTTGTGAGAGAGTAGTGTCATGGTTGCTGCGTTTGGCAGGTGGGCTAGCGGTAGCGGTGGATGCTGTACGTTTTCCGGAGAAGAGCTGTTGCTCGTTCTCTTAATGAACCCTTGGCTGATTTGGCTGAGGAATCCACGAGCAGGTAAATGGGTGGCGCTGGTTGTGGTCGCACAGGCAAGACTATCCTGTATCATCCATCCATACCATATAGTTGTTTGTACAAAGGCGATTGCCTGGGTCGGTCCTGTGAGTTCACTTAAGGTGTGAGTTGTGATTGGTGATTACTTGCAGTACGGTCAATTGCAACTTTATATCCGCATTTATATTCCTCGTGTCTGATTCCTTCTTCTACATATACAATATTCTGAGTTTTTTCTTGATTGTATATAAATAGTTTTGCTAGTATTCCGACACGGGAACAGGCGACATATAACTGGCCATGTGAAAAACATGGATTTTCAAGGTTGATGCCACAAACACTTAGCGACTGTCCTTGAGATTTATTTATCGACATTGCGAATGCTAGCCGCACTGGAAATTCATCATCATCACAGCCCATAATGTCCCACTGTTGGGCGCGGGCCTCCTCCATAGTGGGAGGAAAATTAACCTACTATCTGGTCAGACGTATTGGTATAGGGTTTTGTTTCGAGTTTTCCTTCTCTCGCATAGATGTTATATGCGTTTTATATCCCTCAGTCATCTCGTATGATCACCCACGGGTAAGATATGGGATGGTGAATAGTATTCTTACTCCGTCACCACACGGAAAATTGCACTGGAAATTGCAACCGTTTAAAGTCAAATGGCATGTTGTTCGGAATCAAAGGAATCCGTGAAATCAAAACGTCTTCGCCTTTGTACCGACTTCCCTATCAAAATTGTGGCTTCGATGACGTTGTTCAATAATTTCTTCACAGCAAGTCGGGTGCCATTACATAGATGTGGCTGGTTTATATTCCGTAACATAATGATTACTGATCCGATTTTTAATTGAAAATTATGAGGTGGTAATCCAGGCAATTCTAGCGAATTTAAAAACTCCGTTGGATAGTTGATAACATCATCTTGGTTAGTAACGGAATCAATCGATTTGTATGTCATAAATTCGCCAGCTATTTTGTTTTGAATCTGAAAATTTATTTCGCTAACATCAACGTTTTTTGCAGCTAATATAACTCTTTCGCTCAACCATACATGATCTTTGTAATTTTGAGCATTGTTTGGGAAAACCTTCTCGATGAGTTCGGTCTTAGTTTCAGTAAAGTGACAAAAATTGGTAGGAAATATGATGTATCCAGACGATGAGTCAAGAGGTATTTTTCCATTACCAATATCCAGCAATTGTTTTTGAAAAACTTCTCCAGATTAGTCGTTCTGCATTTCGACTCGTATGTTCGTATTTAATTTGAGCGTTTTAATGTCTTTCCATAAAATGGATGACTTTTAAGACTTAAACATGCGTTAAGTTCGTCAGCTGGCAATTTTCAAAAACGAAAATTTAACTGTAAACCAAAGAAAATTATTGTATTTTTCTTTATAACCGAGGATATCACTTGTTATGTTAGTAACGTTCATGTTAGTCTATGCAAACTTACCAAAACTCCATATTAAATTGAACTTTTAATATTAGGCGTAATGGCTCTGAACTAACCGTAATGTACCTATACTTTTTTTTTTTGGGGATGGGCTACGGTCGGCGCACTCCTCGCACCACTCCATTCGGGGTGACAGAGGGGCGTAAGCGCGCACACCCGTAACCCACCCGTGACGTCGCCTTCGTCGTTGGGCCGATCACCGGAGCAGAGTGACTTGACGTCAGTGGTCGGCCCGACGGAATACCCCTGAGGAGTACCCTTTCCTCGACCGAAATCCCCCCCTCGGGTAGGATGTCGGTCTTTCCTCACGCGGTCGGCCTCTCGGCGGGTGACGGACTAATTCCCCGATCCAGTCACCCGCGGCCTTGGCTAGGGCGGCATCAGGCGCAGGTAATCGCGCCTGCGCCGCCCCAGTCGCCGGCGGCGGCTCGCGCCGTCGAGGAGACGCTCCTCGCGCACGCGCTCCACCGTCTCCTTCCGCGAGACTACTGCCTCGCAGAAGGTTGCGACCGCGTCCCAGTTCCTGACGCTGTCGAGCATCGTCCTGGCGATGGTCGGCAGCGTCAGGTCGGCACCGATGATTGCGACGAGTTCACGACGCTGCTCTGCCCAAGCGGCACAAACCTCGAGCGTATGCTGCGCCGTGTCTTCGTCGCAATCGCAGTGGTGGCAGGATGGTGTACTCTCCCTCCTGACGACATTGTGCAGGTATTTGGCGAAGCATCCATGCCCCGTCAAAACCTGCACCAGTCGGAAGGAGAGCACCCCGTGCCGCCGTTCTAACCACTGAATCAGCACCGGCCGGAAGGCCTCTACGGTCCGCACACCGAACCAAGGCCTCTCCAGCCGGACTGCCCAACAGGCAGTGACATCTAGGCGGGCGTCAACGCGCCAGGTGGTGAGTTCCCTCAAAGAGACCACACCGCCTTCCACGCGCACCCCCGACACCCGCCGATACAAATCGACAAGCATTTCCACCTCCAGGTCCCACGGGGGACTCCTACCTCTACCTCCTACCGCTACCTCCGTCACCACCGTGCGATACCCGCGTACAGCCCTGACCACCATGGCCCTCTGTGGTCACCACAGAAGAGCCCTGAGTCGGACGGTCAGGGAAACCGCCCACACCGGTGCGCCGTACAGGGCCATCGACCAGACGACCCCCGTGTACAGCTGTCGGCACGTAGCGCTCGGTCCGCCCACATTCGGTATAAGCCATGAAAGGGCAGACGCCGCGCCGACGAGCCGCGGAGCGAGCCTGTGGAAATGCTCCCGAAACCACCAATGCCCGTCGAGCACCAGGCCCAAATACCTCATATGGGATGGATGCTGATGTCAACCGAATTGACAGTGATCGGAACGCCGATGGGAGGGCCCATGCAGGGCCCATGGAACAAGAGGGTCTCCGTCTTGTCCAGGGCCACCCTCAACCCCAGCGCCTCGATCCGCCTGACGATCTCTTCGGTGCCGAGAGTCGCCAGGCCTGCCGCCTCCTCCAGCGTCCCACCGCGGGCTGTGACGAGCGTGTCGTCGGCGTAACAGATCACGCCCAGCCCAGGTGGGAGGCTCCCTCTCAACGCCCAGTCGTAGCCGATGTTCCACAGGGTGGGTCCGAGGAGGTTATAATGCACCTATACTAAGAAATTCAGATTTTTTACATCTTCTATGATGATATTTGCAGTACGCATCCTGTCAATTCTATGTCAAATGTTGCATTAAAAAATATATTGTCCAAAGCGATAAGGTTAGATTAGACAATATTATATGGTGCTAAAGTATTCTTAAATAAATATTCTTAAATTTTCAAATATACCACGCAATTTTTTAAATTTTTCTTCCATAAGAACCTTCTCCTGACAATAACAAACACAACAAAAAAAGAAATAGTTAAATCGGACCAGCCGTTTACGCGCGATGGCATGACCAAGGGAAATAGGGATTCATTTATATATATATATATATATATATATATATATATATAATACCTGGATGACCGAGCCTTGCTCGGTATTTTCTTGTTAGTGTGTATTGGAAGATATATTTTAATATAATAAAAATAATGAAAACATAAATTAAAAAGTCAAAAGTAAAAATAGAAACTAAAAAAATATGTCGAGCAAACAGGAACCAGAGTCGCGTTTGTTGAATAAGAGCACCCCTTAAATATTTATTTTATTTTGTTTAGTATTTGTCGGTTTAGCGGCAACAGAAATACATCATCTGTGAAAATTTCTGTCTGACTGTTTAACTATCATGGTTCATGAGATACATCCTGGTGATAGACAGATGGACGGACGGATGAACAGCGAAGTCTTAGTTATAAGGTCTCGTTTTACGCTTTGGGTACGGAACCCTGAAAAGGTTGAACTCACATAAAACTTGGTACAATAGAAATACTCTTTAAAATTAGAGTGTTTCTCAATACAATACAACAATACTGTATTAAAAGTTTCTAAGTTATAAAGAGGTCACTTTTAGGACACGACGTCATAGAAACGTTGAGTTTGAAATTTTAAATTCTTGGACAGCAATTTTCTAAGCCGAATAATGTAATTGAGAGCCATTTTTTTTTTTTTTTTTTTTGGGGGTGGGCTACGGTCGGCGCACTCCTCGCACCACTCCATCCGGGGTGACAGAGGGGCGTAAGCGCGCACACCCGTAACCCACCCGTGACGTCGCCTTCGTCGTTGGGCCGACCACCGGAGCAGAGTGACTTGACGTCAGTGGTCGGCTAATTGAGAGCCATGATCACAGATTGCACCGAATAACTGAAATCCATCGCTCATAAGATGTATTACCTGTTTTTATTATACTCTGGAGAGGGTATTTTACCGCATAATGATTAGGAAAGAGAGATAGTCATTTGCTATGTTTTGGTTCGCTGTTTGGCCAGCGTTTAATCAACATATTTGTAAAAATTGAGATGGAAAAGCCGAGTTATATTAGGAACAATTAGTAAGATACAATAGGGAAACAGGATGTTAATGCTGATCAGATTGGTCCCAAGACGCCATGACCTACCTATGTGCGCTACTACGGTCGTTTCGATTTCTTTATACCAATTACTTGCAAATACTTTAAATCATTCGAAGGGGCCGAATATCAAAATAAATCCTTCGAATAAGTGATAAACCCCGAGTCCAACAACCGGTTGAGTTCCTGAATACTCTGCAGGCTCCCGGTCTCCCAACTCACATCTTAAAATAAAAGAGCTGGTGCGCCACCAGTTTGCAAAAATAAACACAATTGCAATGTAATCGGTTCAACTATACTGACCGGTGGTTCTCGAGCAGAGTCTGTATTTATTCCTAGGATTCTTCAAATACCATCAAATTACTACTTCGAATTTCAGAGAGTGCAGTTTGCCATCAAAGTCTGCTTCACAATGACCATAAACAAAGCTCGTGGTCAAATTCTTAAGGTAGCGGGAGTAGACTTGAGAGAAAGCTGCTTCTCCTATAGGCATGTATTTGACATGCTTCAGAGTAAGCTCACAGAGTAACCTGGTAATTCTAGCATCCGAAAGAAAAACAAAAGATATTATTTACAAAGAAATACTGTAATAGGTGTAGTATCGCGGGTGGATGTCAAAGAAGTGGTACCAGTGGTCGGCCTAATTTGGATAGAAAAGATGGTGGGTTATGCGGCTGCATACTACACTTCCGTCGCTTCGGTCGTAATGAGCACGGTGTGTTCAAAACATAGCCTGCTAAGAAAAAAAAAAAAAGCCACCCATCCATAATATATAACAAAATTTCATGTTATTTTCATGTTTATTAAACCTTCCCTACACTATAACAAAGATTGTTAGCATCATCATCATCACAGCCCATATACGTCTCACTGTTGGGCTCAGGTCTCCTCCATAATGGGAGGGAAGTTAACCTACTATATCGCGCTGGTTAGACGTGTTGGTATAGGGTTTTGTTTCGAGTTTTCCTTCTCTTGCATACATGTAATATGCATATAAAATCTCTTAGTCATCTCTTACCACCCACGGGTAAGATGGGGGTTGGTGAATTGTATTTTTACTCCGTCACCAGATGGATAAGATTATTGTGCTATATAAGTAGATACCTATAGAAACATTTATACATAATAATTTATAAATAACAATAAAATTAATAACGTAAAAAACAAACAAAAATCCTATTAGAACCATTTTCGACTTCTACGCAGACAAAGATGCGGGTAAATGATAATTTAATAATTAATAAAATAATAAAAAAAGGCCAAAAAGTAAATAAGAGAAGGTAAGGATCCGAACCGAGCTCAATTTTCCAACTGAGCTAAATGTCAATTCTTAATGACAGCGTCAAAATTTGAAAACCTTCATATTCTAATAGTTTCAATACGACGAAAAATTATATTTTTTGTTGCCGAAAAAAAAAAAAAAAAAAAAAAAAAAAAAAAAAAAAAAAAAAAAAAAAACTGACAAAACAATATTTTCTATAAATGAAACCTGGCTGGATCGATTAATGGTCCCCGGCACCCCTTGTGTGCTAAATTTGAAGAAAATCGTTGGAGCCGTTTCCGAGATTCAGATTACATATATATATACATATATATACAAGAATTGCTCGTTTAAAGATATAGTGAGATATATATATATATACAAGAATTGCTCGTTTAAAGATATAGTGAGATATATAAACAATGTCGGGTAGATGGCGCACGTCTCCTTAAAGACGAAAATATAATACGGAGCGGGAATTGAATGTCCTACAATAAATCACGGTTGTGTAAGTACAATTGGAACGGATTTCCAATAGGGTTTCAATCCCACTCGTGCCAATAATTTTTCGCTCGTAATCGGATATATATTGATTTCATAATTTATTTCTATGAATAAGAATTACCTACCAGGTCTAAATATATCTACAACGGCATTTGCTTCGTTATATGAAAACAATCTTTTTTATTTTTTTTCACATGTTTTTTTTGTGTGATATTACTATGTTTATTGTTTCAAGCGTCTATATGTAAGTTAGAATTTATTATCAATTAAACTGGGACTTTATTGACGTTATACACGTTTTTTATATTGTAAATACAACCAAGCTCATCATCATCATCATCATCACCATAAATGTAACACTGTTGGGCTCAGGCCTCCTCTGTAATGGGAGGGAATTTAACATACTATACCGCGCTGGTCAGACGTGTTGGTATAGGGTTTTGTTTCGAATCTTTCTTCTCTTGCATAGATGTTATATGCGTTTTATATCCCTTAGTCGTCTCGTACGATCACCCACGGGTAAGATATGGGGTGGTGAATAGTATTTTTACTCCGTCACCACATAGAAAGCAACCAAGTTATATCTTATGAATGACACGATTAAATATAATAGGACGTGCAACAGTTTGTTTACTCATACTTATAATATTTAAATTCAAATCACTTGGTTTATATTAGTTTTTAATAGTATTATCGTCAGCGTTTATCTTGAACCTGTAATAACTTGGTTTATTGACGACGTAACGAATTATAAAGACTGTAATTTTGTTATCAATACAGAATACAATACAATACAACTTACATTCTAATCTGTGAAGATAATTTTGTGTAAAGCGCATACAAATAAATATACAGACGTCTGCATGTGTGTAAAGCTATGTGATATCGGCTACGAATATTTATTTTTATTTTATTTATTTTAAGCTATTCTACAGATTTTTTGTCCGTGCTCTTTTTATGTTTAATTTAATAGTTATGGTGGTTTGTTTACAAAATTATTTTTTTTGAAGTGGCTTCTTCTTCTCATACATCCGACATACCTCAGTGTCTGAAAACACAGGTCTATGACCAGTGTGTGTTACCAGTGATGACGTATGGCACGGACACGTGATCCCTAAATGTAGGCCCCCATAACCAGGATCAAAGTCGCTCAGCGTGCTATGGAGCGGGCTATGCTCGGGATTTTTCTGCGAGATAGAATCCGAAATACGGCAATCCGAAGACGAACGGGTGTAACCGACATAGCACGAAGAATTAGCACGCTGAAGTGGCAATGGGCAGGCCACATCGCTCGAAGAACCGATAACCGCTGGGGAAGAAAGGTTCTAGAGTGGCGACCACGTACCGGACCATGCATTGTGGGACGCCCCCTCGCTAGGTGGACAGACGACCTGGTGAAGGTTGCTGGGCGTCGTTGGATACAGGCGGCACAAGACCGCACTTGGACGGCAATAGGCTGAAATGATGATGATGAATGATGAAGTGGCTTTTTAACAGTTGGTTAAAGCTTTAAGAGCGCAATTCATGTGTCATAGATGTTAAGTGACTACATGTCTTTTTGGGGTTTCTTCTTGGTGCTGGTGGTCTTGTTATTAGTGAAACGCTTCTACTTGTAGACTTTTTGGGGTTTCTTCTTGGTGCTGGTGGTCTTGTTATTAGTGAAACGCTTCTACTTGTAGACTTTTTGGGGTTTCTTCTTGGTGCTGGTGGTCTTGTTATTAGTGAAACGCTTCTACTTGTAGACTTTTTGGGGTTTCTTCTTGGTGCTGGTGGTCTTGTTATTAGTGAAACGCTTCTACTTGTAGACTTTTTGGGGTTTCTTCTTGGTGCTGGTGGTCTTGTTATTAGTGAAACGCTTCTACTTGTAGACTTTTTGGGGTTTCTTCTTGGTGCTGGTGGTCTTGTTATTAGTGAAACGCTTCTACTTGTAGACTTTTTGGGGTTTCTTCTTGGTGCTGGTGGTCTTGTTATTAGTGAAACGCTTCTACTTGTAGATGTTGTTGTCCTCTGTGATGTAGTTATGATGATACGGCTACAAATATTATCAACCCTTACTTTGCTCGTGGATGTCGTAAAAGATTAAGACAATTATATTCCCAAAGAAGGTTGACGTCAGACAGGCGGCTGATCATAAAATTATAGATAATAACTTTTGCAATATATATTATGAAATAGGAGTACATATTGCAACGATCACAAGTAATTGGGATAAGTGCAATCTTGCTCTTAATAACGATATGCTTTTTTTATACATTTTCTTCTCCTTTCCACTAGTAATAGTTCTTATCTCATTATCATTCTCCTACTCTTATCCCAATTACTTGGGGTCGAAAAGTTATTGGCAATAGTTTTATGGCCGGCCGCCTGCCAGACCTGCCGCCTGTCAACCCTCATTGGGAATGTAATTGTTGACCAAACGGCATCAGATGGAGTTGGCCCAGATCGTTATAAGGCTCTTAGTCGTCTTTTACGACATCCACGAGCAAAGTAAGGGTTGGTAGTATTCGTAGCCGCTACCACACAGCTAACTAATAATACCACACAGCTAATTATAGTAATAGTTATTATCTATTAACTATTATATTGTTTTTTTTATTTTTAATTGAACTAAGACATATCTTCTGATATTTTATTATACATTAGATTTTTTTTAATAAAGTTATGGTGCGTGGACTAGATTCAATATTTAATCTATTAGAATTTCTTTAATTGTGGGGAATTTTACACTTTACAGTGACAAATAAATCAACATATTATTTTACGAATGTGCTTATTACAGCGCAAAGTGCTATAAATAAGTATATATATATACTAGATGTTTCCCACGGCTTCCTCCGCGTGGATATGTGTATATTAAAATATAGCTAGTTGTTTAGTGGTAAAAAATATCAGGTCGGTATAATATAATATATTCCTTTTCCGTCATATCAATTGAGCAAAATATTGACAATAGTTTTATGACCAGTCGCTTGCTTGACGTCAATGCTCCTTATGAATTTATTTACACTTGAGTGACGATTTTCATACAAAATATAACCTCTAGTTTTGTTCCTGTAGGGGTAGATTTAAAATACTGAGACATACCTATCTTTATTTTTATACAACAATATTTTATAAACAAAAATAAGTTTCTTACAAATGTCAAACCCCACATCCTTGTTGATATTGCAGATATACTGAAGCACGTATTTTGTCTTTAATACTAAAGAGCTCAATACAAATTTTAATGAATATAACTACAAAACTGAAAAAAAATAACAAAAAAACCCCTATTTTACACCTTTAGGTAAGATATTGTCAAAAACGCTAACACACGTAACTCTTTATTTATTATTAAATTTGCAAATGCATACAAAACTAACAAAGCTAGCTAGCTGCTGCAGAAAAAAACTAACAAAGGTAGCTGAATAGTTTTGTTAGTTTTTCTAAAATTGTAAATTGCTACAATAATAATTATCATAAATTAAATGCTTTAATAATAACAAATCATAAACAATATAAAATGTTATATATAGTATCATTTTCTTTTTGTACTGGTAATGAATTTGTATTAATAATGTGGGTTAAAA
Source organism: Lymantria monacha (assembly GCA_905163515.2). Lineage (NCBI taxonomy): Eukaryota > Metazoa > Arthropoda > Insecta > Lepidoptera > Erebidae > Lymantria > Lymantria monacha. Next base: position 608,107 of record LR991107.1, on the reverse strand, counting down.
TTTAATATCTTATAGGGTAGATAAAATAATTCTGTAATAACATTGACATATTGGACATAAGACACCTCAGTCTTCCCGTGACCATGAACACTGTAAAGTGTTGAAACGTCGCGAAATTAAAAATCAAATACAAACGCTGTAGAATCCGTAAATGTAGTTTTATTTCAAAAGTGAAAACTTCTTTAGCGGCGATGTGCACTTTTTTGGGATGGGTAAGAAATATTAAACTCGCGTCAGGACTCGTGACCTGATCAAACATTCGCACGACGTAAGATAAAAATATCCTATGCTCTTTCTACCGCGCGACGAAAATGTATGCCTGCTGCTGCTGTTTCGTTTTAGCGGCGCAGGGCGTTTGCGCGAGTGTGCGGGTGTGTCTCTTAATTGAATTTTTCAATAATAAATTTGGTTTAAAGATGTGTCAAATGATCGCAATCGTAGCACATCGAAATACAAAACTACTATTGATGCGATCTTTATTAGACATTTAAATAGATTCGAATCAAAATTGTTCGTTTCTTGCTTAAGCTACCATAAACCTATTATATCAGTTTTAGAGATTGGCGATGATGATGCTGGTAATGATGATGGTGAAAGAGTCGTTGAAATTATGGATGAAGGTTGATTTCTGTGAGAGATAAACTTTTTAATATAAAATAATTTGTAATATTTCTGAAGTGTTAATTTTTTGAAGTGAAAACTTCTTTAGGCGCGTTGGGCGTTTTTGGAGGGGAAAAACTTATAGGTTCGCATCACCGACATGCTAATGCTAATAGTATATCTATAGTTATGTGGAAACTTCTTTAGGCGCGTTGAGCGATTTTGGAGGGGAAAAACTTATAGGTTCGCGTCACCGACATGCTAATGCTAATAGTATATCTATAGCTATATGAAAACTTCTTTAGGCGCGTTGAGCGTTTTTGGAGGGGAAAAACTTATAGGTTTTTATTTTTATATAAAAATTAGAAAATTATTATTATTTCAATTAGTCTTAAGTTAATAGTTTTCACTTCTATTGGCAGTCCCCATGACTGCTTGTTGTTTTTTTTTATGTAATTTAAATTGTCATGTTTGTGTAGGATGGCACAATAAATGAATATTGTATTTAACCACATAAATGATAGTACTTTCATACTGATAAATAAAGTAATTCTTGCGAAATTATTCCCTAACCATTCCCAAATATTCAAAAATTTACAATCTGCCAGCACTCCTGTAGAGCATTTTTTTTTTAGGAATATATGGATTCGACACACGTTGTTCGTTCCATCCGGGGCAACGGAAGGGTAACGCGTGTCCTGCCACTGGAACCACTCCTGTTTTACACCCTTAGAGGATAAATTTCCAAAACTGCTGAAACACTTCTTTATTAATATTAAATAGGCAAATACAAATTTTTGAAAATCTAACGTTAAAACTCATAAAGATTCATAAAAAAGTTGCAACCCTTATTTTTACATCCTTAAAAAATGCTGAAACACGTGTTTATTTTTATTAAATATTAAATAGCTAATAACATTTTTTTAAGGGTACTAACTTCAAAAGTGACGAAGTTTCATACAAACTTGCCCATATTTTTCACCCTTGGGGAAGAAATTTACAAAAATGCTAAAACAGGTCTTTATTTTTTTAATATTAAATAAGCAAATACAATTTTTAACAGTTCTAACTTCTAAAATGGCAAAGTTTCATAAAAAATTTGCAACCCCTATTCCACTCCCTTAGAATCATTTATTGCTTTACTGTTACATTTTGTGCAGATGTTATTACAATTATATATTTAGTATTGAACAGTATACCTATATTGGGCATGCAATAGTACAGTATTATACATATATTTTATTAGTTATATTATTATTGTTCATGGAATTAAATTAATAAGAAAAAATCTATACTATAAAGTTATTGATAGTATTACAATATTTAATACATTGATTAATTAATATCATTAGATTATTCAATACATTACATTACATTAATTTATTAAAATTATAAAAGACTATTATATAGTTAGTTACAATTTGTCATTTAAAAATTCGTCTATAGAATAATAACATTTTTCAATTAGTAATTTATTGAGTACATTTTTAAATTTTATAAAAGGCAGATTTTTTATATTATCTGGTATTTGGTTATATATGCTTGATGAAACACCAAAGAAGCTCTTCTGCATCAAAGAGGTTTTACATTTTACCTGGCAAAGTTGGTATCTATATTGAGCACGTATGGGGTTTGTTCTTACTGCTGATAATTTTCTAAATAGGTAGGGATTTGCCTTCACAAATAGAGCAGTTTCCAGAATGTACAATGAAGGCAAGGTTAATATTTTTAGGGACTTAAAATAAGGTAAACAGCTGTCTACAGTTTTTAAACCACACATTGATCTTATGCAGCGTTTTTGGATTTTAAAGACAAGTTCCCTATCAGTAGATCGACCCCAAAAAATAACTCCATAACGGAGAACTGAGGCAACAAGCCCATGATAAGCGTTCAGTAGTGTCTCAGTGTTAACCTTTTTAGATAATTGAAAGAGTGCATATGTGGATTTACTTAAACGTATACATATTTCTTTAATATGGGGTTTCCAAGTCAGTTTATGGTCGATTGTTATCCCTAAAAATTTTGCACTTTCTACTGCTTCTATATTCACGTCTTTGTATGTGATATTGATTTTTTTACTTTCTAGACGTTGATGGAAATGCATAACTTTAGTTTTATTTAAGTTAATTACGAGATTGTTTTTGTTGAGCCAATGTATGATGGTAGAAAGACAGTTATTAATATCATATTGATAGTTTTTCAAATTGTTGCATTCAACTAAGGCCGTACTGTCATCTGCAAATAAGACGATTTTATGTTGTAGAATTTTTGGTAAGTCATTGATATATATTAAGAAAAGCAAAGGTCCTAGCACGCTCCCTTGGGGCACACCGTATCTTACTTGTCTTTGTCTTGATGTATAGTTAGTTACTAATTTACTATCTGGGCACATTCTGGAAACCTCTGTACATTGATATCTATCGGTTAAGTATGACTGTATGAGTTCAAGAATGTTTCCTCTTATACCATATGCATATAATTTTTTCAGGAGTATTTTATGATCCACATAGTCAAATGCTTTAGTCATATCAGTGTATATTGCACATACTGGATTTCTTTTATCCATAGAAGCCATGACATTTGACAATAAGTCGTATATTGCCATATTAATACTAGTGTTTTTACGAAAACCTTTTTGTTCCTTACAAAATAACTTATATTTCTCAAAATATGTATACAAAGCGTTATATATTACTCTTTCAAAAATTTTAGATAATATGGGAATTTTAGCAATAGGTCTATAATTATTTAAAACTGCTTTATTACCCTTTTTGAATATAGGTTTAATTGTGACTTTTTTTAGCTTTTCTGGGAAAATGCCATCAGTAATACACAAATTAATTATATGTGTTAATGGTGGTGCAATAACATCCTTTACATATTTAATTGCCTTTGTTGAAATGCCGTCATATCCTACTGTACTTGTATTTTTAAGGTTGTTAATTATTCCTATAATATCGTTATTTGTAACAGGTAATATGAATATAGATTGTGACGTCAAATTTTCAAAATTATTTTCATAAGTGATGTCAGTTCTAATATTATTATTCTCAATTTCGTCAATAAAATAATTATTAAATTCATTAGCAATGTCAATAGGATTTATTAAAGATAGATTATTCTTTTTTATAGTTAATATTTGTTCCGGTGGGAGACAAAATTTCGATTTATTTATCACTTGCCATGCAGCCTTTGATTTATTATAAGAGGAATTAATGAAGTGATTATTTTGAGCCTTTTGAGTTAACTTCAAAATCTTTTTATATATGACACTATATTTTTTAAAAATTGCTTTATTTCTTAAAGTGGGGTTAAGCCTATATGTCCAAAGTAATAGTCTTTGTTTCCTACTACATTTTTTTATTCCTCGGGTAATCCATTTGGTTGTCTTTTTAGTTTTCTTAATTAATTTTATTTCAGGCAAACATAACTTATATAATAATAAAAAATCTTCGATGAAGATATTATAAGATTTATTAGCTTCTTTGGTCTCGTATACTTGTGTAAAAGATAAGCTCTCTAGATGGGTTTTAAAATTCGTTAAGTTATCTATAGAGAGGTCCTGTTTATTAATTTTCCAATATTTTAAATTACGAATTTTTCTAATAGGTACCTGAATTAATTGAGCTGTATGATCTGAGATAATCAAATCTATTATTTTTGTTCTACACTTGTTTTGATAACTGTGTGCAAAGTTGTCAATACAGGTATTACTTTTTGGTCTAGTGGGCATACGAAGCGCTAGTTTTAAGTTATATTGCAAAAGAAAATTTTCTAAGTCTAATGTAGTACTATTGTTTTTTAAAACATCAATATTGAAATCTCCTGCCAGGATAATATTTTTATTAGAATTTAAAGTTATTTTACTCAATATGTTATCTAGTTTCTCATAAAATATTGCATGATTATATTTTGGTACTCTATATAAGCAGATAATAATAACATTGTAAGATGCTAATTCTACAGCACAACACTCGAAAACCCCGGGGATTGATTGATTAGATATGCTTGGTATTTCTTTATATTGTAATCCTATCTTGACAAGTATACACGCGCCACCTCGTTTTGTGTCTCTCGAGAAGCATGTAGCTAGACAAAAATTTGGGACATGTAATAGATTTTCATAACCTGACTTAATAAAATGTTCGGTGATACATATAACGTCTATAAAGGTTCCATCATTAGACAGCTCCTCCAATTTGACTGTTAGTATATCCGATTTGCTCATTAGTCCCGCTATGTTTTGATGAAGTATACTAAGAAAATTAGAGAAAAAGCGGCAAACTTTTTTGTTGTTGCAACTTGGTAAGATCTTTCGAACAACCAGCCTTTGTGCGTGCAGTATTTAGAGTGTTTAAGTTGAGAATAAAGTCTTGTAAATCTGATATTACAATATTTAAACCTTTGCCATTTAAAGTTCCATATTGTTGCTCATACGTATCCTCAGTATAAGGTAAATTAAAATTAGAGTCTAGAACGTACGCATAATGATATGTTTCCGCGTCCAGATAAAGTAGGTTGTTAAAGGTGTCTATGCGGCTATTAAACATTAAATTATTATTCACCATATATTTAAATGTTGGCAAACAAAGTATAAAATTAGTGTGATTTAATGGTAATAGCTTGTTGCGAATAAACGTGACAAGATCTATATAATCATGCGTTTTCTGGAAGTCCTGTCTGCCGATATAAACGACACAATAGTCAGTTAATGTAAATTTTTCAACTTTTCTATGTATATTATCTAAAATCTGTTTCAGTCCACAATTAGGTTTACGATAATGGCAAATATTAAAATTATTTATCTTAGTTCTTTGAATAACTTTATATAGCCTATTAGAAGTTTCGCCACTTAGCAAACATATTTTATTTTTTTTACATGATTGTAACTGGAGTGAATTATGTGAGATAATATTAGTTGTCTCTTGAGGACTGTTCGAAGCAGACGTGATAATTTGATTTTCAGTACTAGTTTCAAAAGACATGGTGGTGGCAGTACTGTCAGTGTGTTCCTTGCCATCCGTTTGTGTTTGTTTTATTTTAGCGCTCTTATTCTTAATCTTTGGTGTAGGGATTTTATATTTAATTGGACTACTAGCAATTCTTTTGTACAAATCATTTTTCCTTATCAAATCTTCATTGCATTGTCGTAATTTATTATTTTCTAACGATAGTATCTCAATTTCTTCATGTGCACTATGTAATTGAGATTTTAAGTTATTAACTTCGTCTTTTAATGTTTTTATAATGTTATTACACTCGTCTTCGTCCTCTGACATGTCTGGCATGCTATTTGCTGTACAGTTAATTGTTTGCGAAATAATATCGCTGTCATCATTACTGGGTTCCGATCTTGTGCGAGGACGGCGGAAGGTTATATTCTCTAAGAAATTCATTTTAATATAGATTATGATTTACAAAAAGCGGTCCGTTGATGATGAGGTTCGAACCGGCGACGTATCAATTTCTCGACTGTTACCGCACTTATATTACCTCACGGCTATCTGTACAGTAACAATATTAATGAAATAGGTGATGTTATTATATTTGTTTGTTTTTTATTAGTTTAGGTAGATGTCACTTATTTAATTGTCTTTCAATGTAGTTTCTGATGAGTGTGGTAACGCAAACTTCCAATTAGTTTATGTCAATAATTGTAGATGGCACTGTTCACTTGCGCAACAACAGAATTTGAATAAAAAACGTAATTTTTGTGATGTCGGTGGAAATAATTCTTTGAACATACAATAATCCAGATCGTTTTGTTGTTATAGCACTTTACACAGTAACCGCATACGCTGCATAAGTAGATGAATTATATACTATTTAAAGTTTCCCTAGTAGACAGACACAGTTTTAGACTTAAGACACTATTTTAGATTTCACTATTTTTAGCAGTCATATTCCAAAAAAGAAGTAACAAACACTGTCAAGTGCAGTAAGTATATCTATAAGTAATTTTATTCACTGTTTCTGAACTAAACACTGATTTAAACAATTTTTAAGAATAATTTTATTGAGAGCACTGTATTTGAGATGTTTACAAGTAAGCACCACCTACCCTCTTCGTATCGATTGCGTTATTAGGATTACTTAGGAGAGTATTTGCCAAAATGCTGAGACAGGTAAATTTTTATTTAACATTATATACCTAATAAAGAAAATTCAGGGATCTAACTTCAAAACTGACGAAGTTTCATACAAACTTTCAACCCCTTACTTTTCACCCTTTTAGGAGAAATTTTCAAAAATGTTGAATCACGTTTTTATTTATTTAATATTAAATAGACGAATACAAAGTTTCACGAATCTATCCTTAAAACTGACGAAGTTAGATACAAACTTGCAACCCCTATTTTCTACCCTAAGAGGAGAAATTTCCAAAAATCCCTTCTTAGTGAGCGCCTATAATATAAAAGGCAGCAACTGTCAAAATTTCATGTAATTACAGCCAGCGGTTCAGGCTGTGCGATGATGAATCAGTCAATCAGGACAAGCTCTTTTATTTATATATATGTATAAATAGACAAGCTCTTTTATATATATATATATAGATAAATTAAAAAAAAAAAAACTTTAACGACTTATATTTAAGTTTAGTAACTTGAATGCAACTCATGATTTCCAATGAATCCAATGATGTCATTGGCAATGATGTCCCTGTCATGACCTTATCGATAATCTAATAACAATTGTAATTAAAATGAACTTTAAGACGAAACAAATAAAATTCAAATTCGTATGAAGGTATAGAATTGCTTATGATAATTTTATCTTATTAGATGTTTTTAAAAAAGGTTTTGTGTCCATACATTAAAATCCACAAATACTAAGAATTAATATTATTTTTTTTTATTGCTAGTGGTGGTAAACGAGCAAGCAGCACACCTGATGGTAAGTGTCACTGCCACCCATGGACCTTTGCAATACCAGAAGCACAGCTAGGCCGCTGCCTATCAATATAAACCCCAACCCCACCCAATTGGGCTGCCGGCTCTCTCGCTCAACGAACGAAGCGCAATAGCACTTGGCCATTACTCATACGTCGATCTTCTGCTCAGTGTGGTACTACCCCGGACGGACCGGCCCGCGGCTGTAGACAGAGAACTGTCAACAGTGTGGTCCTACCAGAATTAAATATTATCATTCAATGTGGCAATAATCCTAGCACGTTGCTCACTGCCAACGGATTATTAATAAAAAAGAAAATACCGAGCGAAAGTTCGGTCATCCAGATATTTCAAATATAACGCACGCCATCTATGCAAGTTTATAATTAAAAAAAAACACAATTTAATACTTCATATATTTGAGTTTCATATAATTGTATTAATCATAGTAAACGGTTTTATTGGCCTTCGCACTGTAACTGGTGATGCGACTGCTGTTCCTGAAGGCTTGACTGCCGGTCACGAGCGCCAACACCGCCAATACAACCACCACAGTCCACCGTCCCCACACGATCATGTTCATATTGGTATACCTGTTGACAGAGAGATTTTTTTAAGCTATTGCATAGTTTTTATCGCGGGCTTTGAACACGACAACTGAATTAAGAAATTCCGTAACGAAAATAAAACCTAAGATTGTATGGATGAAAAGCAGCAGTTAATTTTGCACTCACTATACGCAGGCAGCGTGACCGAGTGGTCTAAGGCGCTGGTTTTAAGCACCGTAGGCCCACGCCTCGAATCTCACCGCAGCCAAACTCTTTTTGCAATTTATTTATAATAATTTATAATATTATAAATAAAACAATTTAAAAAAACGTGTACTTACACACATTTAAAATGTTTTAATACATACATACATACATATCATCACGCCATATCCCTGGCAGGGTGGCAGAGAGAACAGAGTGCCAGAGAACTCTATCTCTGCATACTTCACTCGCTTCCTCAACATTCATAATTCTCTTCATACACGCTCGCCGGTTTCGGAGACTCTTGACTCCACCTTCCTTTAGTACATGACCGATCTGGTCTAGGTAGGTTTGTCTCGGTCTCCCTCGGTACCTACATCCTTCCACTTTCGCATTGTATATCTTCTTAACCAGACGTTCGTTCGGCATTCTTTCCACATGTCCGAACCATCGGAGCATGCCCTTTCGCATCTTTACACCAATACTCTCTTTCATACCTACTCGCTCTCTTACGTCGTCGTTACGAATGCGGTCGGTCAGCCTAACTCCACAGATTTTCCGCAGAGATCGCGTTTCGACCGCATTAATTTTACTTTCATACTCTTTTCTGCATACCCAACTCTCGCTTCCATACAGTAATGTTGGGACAAGCACTGCGTTATGTATTGCTACACGTGCCTTCTGGCTGAGGTGGTGGCTGCCGAGAAGTTGCCCCAACGCTCCGTTCACTCTATTTCCCGCATTCACTCTTCGGTCTATATCAGTGGTGTACCTTCCATCTCGGCTAAATCCACATCCAAGATATACAAATTCGTCCACTTGCTCTAGTATATCATTACCTATTGTTACTCTTACATCTATTCTGGCTTCGTTTTAATAAAGTAGTAGTTTTAATAAATAGGTGTAACTTGAATTCATATCAAAGAAAAAAAAACTTGAATTGATACCTATCAAAAAAAAAAATACTGCATAAATAAAAAATGTCCCTAAATGTAGGCCTCATAACCAAGCTCAAAGTCGCTCAGCGTGCTATGGAGCGAGCTATGCTCGGGATTTCTCTGCGTGATAGAATCCGTAATACGGAAATCCGCAGAAGAACGGGTGTAACCGACATAGCACGAAGAATTAGCACGCTGAAGTGGCAATGGGCTGGCCACATCGCTCGAAGAACCGACAACCGCTGGGGAAAAAAGGTTCTAGAGTGGCGACCACGTACCGGACGACGCAGTGTAGGACGCCCCCCCACTAGGTGGACAGACGATCTAGTTAAAATTGCTGGGCGTCGATGGATGCAGACGGCACAGAACCGCACTCTGTGGCATACCATGAGGGAGGCCTATGTCCAGCAGTGGACGGCGATGGGCTGAAATGATGATGAATGATGAATTGCATAAGTTGATAAAAAATGCTATGCAATAGCTTTACCGCGGCAGTCCCCGAGTGCCACACGTATTTTTTTGTGTGTATTTAGCTGTTAGCCGCAGATGGCTTTGACAGCTTTACACGAACTATGGGTGAGCGCTGAGGGCTCTCAACCCGAGATTTTGAGACTGGACAGAGAGACTTGAGTGCAATATGAGCATTGACGAAATTTATTAATCTCTTCTTTTCATATGGTGACGGAGTAAGAACACAATTCATCACCTCCTATCTCACTCGTGGGTGTTTTAAAAGACAACTGAGGGATATATTATGTATATTAAATCTATGCAAGAGTAGGAAAACTCGAAATAAAACCCTATACCAGCACGCCTGAACAGCGTAATATAATAGATTAATATCCTTCCAGTTGGAGGAAGCTCAAGCCAGATGACTGTCAGGATAATCGTATGAGGAATGTATAAAGAAACACTGCGTAGTTCGTTCCGATCCATTATTCACATTCATTCAACTCGATGAGCGTGCAAAAAACAAGAGGTCAAAGCTAAAAATAAATAATTAATTAGCATAATATTAAAAGTTTAAACAAATATAATAAACACACAATAATTAATTATTAATAAATAATACGTGTAATTATAAAAAAAAAAAAAAATGTAAAATATTATAATAACACTAGCAGCCCGTCCCGGCTTCGCACGGGTGGACATTTAGTTTTTAAACATTTTGACATAAACCAACAGGAAATACAGGACATACTTAAATAATAATGTATTTAGCAATAGTGTATCGCTGGCTCTCTTTGGGTACGGGACTTGATGATTGAAAACAAAATGATAACAGAATAAATGACATCAACGGGTAATTTAAAAATAAAACATTTCACTGAGGTTCAGAGTATAGGTATACTAAAAAAAATTCCGCTCTAACTTCCTTTGCCCCGAAGGAAGTCACTTAATTGGAATAGGCTATTGAATCTACGTACGCTATTAAAAAAAAAAACTTTTTAATAATAGGAAGAATAACTTTTCCAGTCGCGCAATACATACCGTTAGTTTCACCAGTCCATTTTTTAGCAAAACATTTCGAACAAATATTATTCATTGCTCCGATTTGGATGCTGTTCTGATGAGCATAATCAATTTGTGGATCTTAGCTGAATGCCGATCTATTACTATGGGCTAATATTCTATTGCGCGTTCTAGTTTTTAACCACTGTTGTCTATCTATCTGTGCCATAAGCCGCTGCGAGCGTTCCGTGTTAGATTCCCGTGCACGCATTTGCGAGTTCCTAACTCTATTCTCAGCGAGACGTCATTGCGTGTGCTCGTCAGATTATGGACCGGTTTTCAGCAAAGCGCTATGAACGTTCAGCGCTAGATTTTCTGGTTCGTGACTACGATACGTACTCTCTCTGACTTGCGAGACGATTTGAATTTTCAGAAGAAGATTCTCCGATACGACGTATTTTTGCTAATCTCGCTTGGGAACTATTTTGAGATAGCTGCGACTTTCTTTTTCTAGGAATATTGTTAGATTCTTTTTATAGAAAAGTTTGAATAAACTAATTTATAAGTAGTTCTAACAAGAACTTTTTAACCAGAAGGTTAAATCAGAGGCGTCAAACTCAATTTTGCCGAAGGCCATATATTAAATGGAATATAAAAAAATAACTGAATTATTATAATATTTTATTTATTAAATTATATAGTATGTAATATACGGTTGTTAAAAATCATAGCGATCGAGGGCCTTATTGATATGGCCCAGAGGCCGGATGCGGGCCGTATATTTCACATGACTGGTTTAAATAGTTCTGAAATGAACTTTTTATTTTGGAGGTTGAAATAGTTTTGAAAAACTTTTTTAATGATTTTTTTGATGATGAGTTGAAATATGTAGTTCTAATAAAAACTTTTGGTAATAACTACTAAGTACGTAGTAGTTCTGAAAAGAATTAAATACGTGCTAAAACAAAAAATATTTCAAAATTATTCAACTTTGGTCACGTCCGCTGCTTAGGGAGCTTAATTCATAGATGTTACCGGCTCCTGCACTCCGGCTCCGGCGCTCCGGCGTGTCACGGCGCCGGCGTAGCGGCGAATTAATTTTATTTAAATTTTATTAAACTCGTAATATCTTTCGAATGGAATGTCCGATTTTCATAAACTAAAAAGTAATTTACAGGTATTTAAACAGCCTTGCTTGAGAAATTATTTATTTAGGTAAGGATTAAGGCAACGGTATAAATAACTTGGACTGATTTTGGTCGGCGTTTCTATTAAATTTTAAAATGTTAAAAGTAGTTATAGTGACATAACTACAATATCTAGACACATGCTATTGGCACAGTTTTTGTAGATATTGATATGTTCTTTAATATTGTGGAACATTTTTTGTTCTATCATCAATAGTTTCTGCAGCACATGCGATGAAAGATATTTTATAGGCATTTTTTTGCACCTTGGGTAACATTTTTGTAGTTTTAGTAGGGATCCTTATTTTTGTCTTGCAATTAAAATAGCCTATACTAATCAGTGGTAATGTAGCATTCAAATGGTGAAAGAATTTTTAAAATGGGTCGAGTACTTTTTGAGCCAATTCGTTACAAACATACATACAAACCTTTCTTCTTTATAATATTAGTATAGATTTGTCTAATAGAAATTAATGTCGTACGATTTTTCCTAAATTTATAAATAGCTTCAGTCTTAATTACTTCAGATATTTTTTTATTTAGCAAATCCCATAAAATATTCAGGTAAACGAGCAAGCAGCACACCTAATGGTAAGTGTCACTGCTGCCCATAGACCATTGCAATACCAGGGTTGATCCCTGATCATTTTAGGGGCTTCGCGGGCCGGGTCTGTGACCCGAACAAACAAAAAAAAAAACCAGGGATATAGCTAGGCCGCTACCTACCAATGAAAATGCCAAACCCACTCAGAAAGTTGGGCTTCTCGCTCTCTTACTCACCAAATAAAATACAGCAGCGTACTGCTATTGCTTAGACGTCGTTTTTTAACGATAGTGTTGTACTACTACTCCGGATGGACCGGCCCGAGGATGTAGACTGAAAACTATCAACAGCGTGGGTCTACCACTATTCGACAAAAGTTACATAGTTCTTTAATATTGCTGTATGATGGTCAGGACTAGTTAGTACGCCTTTATTTTATAAAGGAATCGAAATATTCTTAATTAAAGTTTTATTTCTGACTTCGTATGAAAAATATGTTTATTGGTCTTAATAAAAAGCTGTGTGGTAGCGGCTACGAATACTGTCAACTCTTACTATACTCGAGGGTGTCGTAAGAGACGACTAAGAGCTTTATAATGACCTGAGCCAACTCCATCTGATGCCGTTTGGTCAACAATTATATGTCCAAGGAGAGTTCACGTCTGGCAGGCGGCCGGTCATAAAACTATTGCCAATAACTTTTACAATATGTACTATGAAAGAAGAGTACATATTGTATCGATCCCAAGTAATTGGGATAAGAGTAGATGAATGATGATGATAGTCTTAATAAACATGGCTACTTCAAATATATAAACGCATTATAAATATAGTTTCCGAAGGGATTTACTTAATACTGAAATAAAGCTATGTTTTAGCTTTATTTACCGTGACGGAGTAAGAATACAATCCACCACATCACCCATGGGTGATCGTAAAAGACGACCAAGGGATATAAAATGCATATAACATCTATACTAGAGAAAGAAAACTCGAAACATAAACTCTATACCAACACGTCTGACCAGCGTGGTATAGTAAATCAATTTCCCTCCCATTACGGAGGAGGCTCCAGTCTAACAGACGATGGTGATAATAAATACAGCTATCTGTATATTCAAGACCTTACATGGCTAATGACCTTAGTTTTTTGAAGTTTACTCCTTAAGAATCGATTTTCATATAAGGCGCCCGGTATGAGAAAAAATTGAGGAGTAAAATCTAGTGATTGAATGACCTCGTTACGTTTTTGGTGCGCAACCTAATCTGTGCACCTTTCACTTTCTGACGTGAGATAATACTTCACTGAACAGTTTTAATAAATGTAAATAATAAAAAAATATATATATATATACATATATATATTATTTTTAGTCAAATGAGCTTTTTTTGCGCCTGTTTTGATAATCGTACTTAAGGGGTAAACTCCAGTCGTGCGTCGGAGCTGACACACACACTTTTTTTTTAATGTTTAATCATCGAAATGACATTAGAATGAATAATCTTGTGACAAAAATAATAATGTCGTGAGTGGTGCTTGTAAATTGTACTGCATACAATTTTAATTTGATTAGGAAACCGGTATACCGATAGTTGGTAATATAATTTCTCAGGAAGTGATAAGGGTATAATGTCTGTAAACAATATTAAACGAAAAGATAACGTTATCATTTTTGCCTTTAGACTTTTAGGTGGATAGTTATGGTCTGGATACATAATGTGCAATCTATCTGCCGCGACAGAAGGACGTTGTGGCTGTATAACCTGCCATATCAGCTCTCAATCACCATTGAACTGACTATCAGTAGCGATTCCTTGACCTCGAATGGATCGCCACCTTAACAACTAATATGAACATTTTAAAAAGAATTTTATAGAATTTAATATCTTTAGCAAATTTTTGACAAATATATTTTTATTTGTTTTAATCGTCACATAAAAATCATACATCGAATTATCATAGTTTAGCCAATTGAACTTAAGCCCCACTATATGGATAATGTGATAATCCCCACACTTAGTAGACTGGTTGGCGATCATATTGACTGTTATGAGTTTTCCATTACTCCTGAGCTAGTTTAACGACTCTCATTAAAAATTAAGGTATATACAGTCTTTTTTAAATGAAAATATTTATAGGAGAATTACTGAAATTTAGCATTTAATATGCTTAATTATTTATAAAACCGATTACGAAGTGAAAAATGATGTCACAAGCGAGATTCGAACTTGCATGTCCTACAATTAGTCACGGTGGTGTAGTGGCAGCACGATTGGGCCGGCATCCCAATAGGCGCGGGTTCGAATCCCGCTTGTGACATCATTTTTCACTACGTAATCGGTTTTATATTTATAGGAGAGTTTTGAAATTGCGATCTTTTTGTGTGACGAAACGTTCACAATAAATACGAGTTCAAATGCCAACGATAAGGCGTCTTCGTGTCACACTATGAAGTAATAAGTTATTTTCCTGATAGTAAGTGTTACTGCGACCCATGGACCTTTGCAAAACAGGGGTATAGCTAGGCCGCTGTCTACCAATGAAAACTCCAAACTCACCCAGAAAGATGGCCTGTCGGCTTTCTTACTCATTGAACAAAGCACAGCAGCACTGCCACTGCTCAGACGTCAATTTTCTACGAGAGTGTGGTACTACCTCGGTAGGACCGGCCTATAGATAGAAAACTGTCAACAGTGTAGCCACCTACCACTATTGTATGTACTATACATACGTGTTAGTACACGTTATAGCAAACATTTAAATTATTTATCTCGCGAACTTGTGAGGAGCACACTGTTCATGACATACGCTCTATCGTTTTTATAATTTATATATAAATAAATAAATGATAAACACAGCTCCATGTTATACAAAAGTAATTGATCAATAATATAAAAGTTTCATTTGTATCGATGTCTTTACAAAATATTCTGTATATTTTTTTAAATAATCGTATAACATCGACATATAATAAGATATATTTAGTTAAATGATACGTCAGGTACTTACTGAATGTTGTTGTTGTTGTTGTTGAGAGTGTGCCGCGAGCAATACGGACGCTAACACTAACACATCTGTATATAAACCAAACTCGTAAACATTATTTTATTGTAACGACATCCGCCAATTGCTTAAGTGTTATCGCAATAATTACTTGTTACATTTGATGATACAGTTTACTAACTTATACTAACTTAGGGTCATATCTAAACTTATCTATTTTGGTATTTATTTCATTACTAACGACCCGCCTTCGCTACGTTTCAGTTTCAGTCGAGCTGAACCCGTATTTTTTCTTCTAATTTCTAAAATATTAATTTTAATGATAAGCTGTAAAGAAAGCCGGCATTGGACGAATACGATGGGAAAACCACGTCATTCTTTTCAAGACAATAGTGGAAATGTCTTTATTTTTATTTTTTTGGAGTGGGTTACGGTCGGCGCGCTCCTCCCCCCACTCCGTCCGGGGCGATAGAGGGGTGTAAGCACGCACACCCGTAACCCATCCGTGAACCTCACCTTCGTTGGACCGGCCACCGGAGCACCGTGAACTTGTCGTCAGTGGCTGGCCCGACGGAATACCCCCTGAGGGGTACGCTCTCCTTGAGCGACGTTATGGGAGAGGACGTCGAACCTTCCTCGCACGGTCAGCCTCTCGGCAGGTGACGGCCTAATTCCCCGGTCCAGTGACCCGGGACCGAAATGGACATGTCTTGACGAGAAGTGATATTAAAAATATGTGTAATCGTAGAGCATGAATGAAGACTGTTATAATTTTGAATGAAGCGATGGAGGTATGTCAGGATCGTAGTTTATGGCAATCCGTAGTCTCTGCTTACCCCTCGCAAATATGTATGTATTTTATTACTAGCACAGAAAGCGAAGGTGGGTCACCTTCGCTTTCTGTCCTCATATATTAAATCTCTTATAACTTCTTAGATATAAATTTTAACGATATTCTGTAGACGGTAATTGTAATCTACATTAAATGCACCATGTATTTAATACATGTGTTTAATACATGTATTTAATTGGATAAGAAATAATATCGTATAGTTTAAAATAGCTTCGTTAATAACACAATATTTTTTAGTTATATGTAAAAAAATAAATATCGTTACTGTTGGTCCTTAAGATATTTATTTATGTTATGTCAGAATTATTTATGGATTGTTTTTAGATATACAATTACGACATCCACGAGCAAAATAAAGGTTGGTAGTATTCTTAGCCGCTACCACACAGCTAATTGGAAAATTCTCCCCTAAGGAAGTAGAATAGGGATTGCAAGATTTTTTTTATAAAACTTCGTCAGTTTTGAAGTTACATTTACGAAAGTTTGTATTTTAATATTTAATATTAAATTGGCGATTATTTAATATTAATTGTGGTCTTGTTCCGTGGTTGCGCGGGGGGGGGGGACTGTTCTGTGTCGTTCATCCGTACCATATAGTTGTTTGTATAGGGGCGATTGTATTGATTGCCTGGGTCTGTCCTATGGGTTCACTTGGGATGTGAGTTGTGATTGGTGTATGAGTGTGGAAGTGGTTGCGATTATTTCAGTGCAGTCAAGCTTTTTATCCGCATTTATGTTCCTCATGACTGACCCATTCATCTACAGATAATTTGTAAATTGGTTCAAATATTACGATAAATTATAAACATTTGTTGACGTAAAATGTACATTATAATTAATAGGTTTCCCTAACACGTGCGCTAGTAACGACTGTGTTGCAGGTGTTAGTGTACCCCTTAAACATTGATATTATTGTTACATCAACAATTAAATAAAATTGAAAGATTTTTCTTACTTCATAACAATAATATTAAAAAAGAAAAGTAATTATAAAATTAAAAAGTATATGTGTGTTCGTTAGTGCAAAGGTGTGTAAGCGTGTGCGTGGGTTAATGTGTGCGTGCGTTTGTGCGCGTGTGTGTGTGTGTGTGTGCTCGCGCATTATATGCATATAAATGTGTGACAAATTAAAACTAATATTATTCAATTTACGGGTTTGCAAAAAGCTAACAAGTTCTAATCATCATCACCATCACCATCTCAGCTCACGTATATCCCATTGTTGGGCTCGGGCCTCCTCCTTAATGGGAGGGAAATTGACCTTCTATTCCGCGCTAGTCAGACGTGTTGGTATAGGGTTTTATTTCGAGTTTTCCTTCTCTTGCTCAGATGCCATATATATTGTATCTCATAATCGTCTTTTACGATAAAAGAGGGGGTGGTGAATTGTATTTTTACTCCGTCACCACACAGAATTTATAATAAAACACACACAAAAAAGTTATGATGTCTTTGACCAAATATCGATTTAACACGAGGCACAAGGCATCGTTCTATAAGCTTATATGAGATACAAAGATACGGAACAGTTATTTTATGACACCTACGTAACATTTCGTGCATAAACATTTTTTTCACAGATATATCATACACAGGAATACACACACATATCTTGGAATGTATTTTTATTGCATGGAAGGATATTTGAGACTTAGCGATGCAATAGGTTTTACTACAGATGTTTTGCCGAAGCAGACTATTTTGTTTTACTGATATTTAGAGACAGAAGACTGTTTCCTAGCCAAGATGTCACTTTAAAACTAAAGCTAAGCCGGATTTTGCCAATTTAAATACTATGTTCCATGTTTGACTATGAAAAATTAGCATTATATCATCAGCAAATATATATAGATCAAGGTATGTTGGGTGGCTATCATAGAAAGGTCATTGTTGTAAATAAAGAATAACGTCGGTCCCAGCGTACTACCCTGTGTGGCACCATATTTGCGTATTAATTCAGCACTTTCATTACCAACCACCTTAACACGTTGGTACCTATTGGTCATATAGTCTAGGAATCAGTTAAGGGCTAAGCCTCTTATACCGCCGTTTTCCAAGCGTGTCAATATAATCTGAATAGATAGGGTATCAAATGCCTTTTGAAGTTCTAAAAAACACCCAAATATTTATCACCGCTATCTACATACGACACTTTACTTGAATATAAAATAAAACAATAATTTTCTCTAAAATTTTAGATAAGTTCGAAAGTAAAGATATGGGACGGTAGTTACTTGGCTCATTTCTGTTTCAATGTCACTAAAGACGAAAAAAATCACCCATATGCGAGCTATTCTTGCATGCGCTGCAAAGATCTTAAACGTTAGATGAATGTTATTTCTAACAGAATTGTATCTCTTAAATAGTTTTACAAAGAAGTCTGCGACAACATACCTACGAGTTTATCTATATTTTATGTATAAGCCGTTATTGTTAAAATAGTAAATTAAAAATACGAGTACAATAAAATTTGGTATTTATTTTTAATGCATACTTTGTAGTAACGCATTAATCCTTATGCAAACAAATGCCTCGCTTTCGATATTTAAAGTACATATTTTTTGCCTTTCAACCTGTGACATTTGGTCCAATATTGCCTAAGTTAGGACGATAAGAAAGTGAGTGGGCAGTGCTATGTCAGATCAAGCAGCAAAGGGTGCACTGCGGGAGTAGGGAAACAATTCAATGATCGCCAAGTGTGCGACCCGAACACAGTTAAAAGGGTGAGCAGACGTTTTTGATGATTGTTGTACTTGTTGCACTATCATACATACATATCATCACGCCATATCCTTTGCAGGGTAGGCAGAGGTGTTCTCTCTGCCTACCCTGTTGCACTATCGATTTTAAAAAACTCACTATACCTGTATATAATATAGATAGGTATTGAAAGTTTGTGATATGAAACATCTTTTTGCGCACTTTGGTAATAAAATCGTTTCGACTACTGCAAATGATAGATTAGTACTTAAGCAAATGATGTGACGCTGTCATGCCGTGGTGCCCCATATGCCTTCGCCACCATTCTCGACATGTCATGAGTGCTGAGGGAGTGGTGTGAGGTAGGAATGGATGGCATAAGTAAGAATAGATTGATTTGATTGATCACAGTCTTATGTCTTATGGCATACTACTTTGTGGATGCTCTGCAGATTTGAATAACATCTTTGATCTCTAAAAACTTAAACTTAGAGCGTCATTGCGTGAAAAATTTAGGGAAATAAACATTCTAACTTTTGTATCACAATTTATATTCGAAATAATAAATATGTAAAAAAATATTGATAAATATATACATTCATCACGTGAATACTAAGGATTAAGGATAATCTAGCTATACATCATCTTCGCTTACAAAAAATTAGTAGGTCTTTCATGGGGCAATGTATACGCTTTTACAATAAACTACCTAAAGATATTACGAATCTCGGTAAACACAGGCAATAACTTTATACTTATTTAAGTAAGTAATGATATCTTATCAAAATATGGATGTGATAATGGGAGCTAAGTTCAATATTATAGTAATTATTATTGCGCGGTTGTCAAATTCGTCAACAAAAGATTTGAGATCTAAATGGGTGCTAAGTTCTGTAAAAAATTTAGAAGTTTATTTATTAGTAGATCGTATAACATTCTTAAGTTATTGACGTGACAACGTCTTATAAATTGGTTTGCCGGGTGACACTTCAAGAAACTGCGTTACGCTCCGCTCACGTTATGCGCTCACAATGAGAGCGAGTGAGAGGCACGCGTCCCTTCCACTCGGGCATGGTTAGCCCGCCTAAGAGCGAGAGAGACAGATATGTCTAAGTCTACTACGTTAAAAGGAACAACCATTGACTT
Source organism: Lymantria monacha (assembly GCA_905163515.2). Lineage (NCBI taxonomy): Eukaryota > Metazoa > Arthropoda > Insecta > Lepidoptera > Erebidae > Lymantria > Lymantria monacha. Next base: position 588,041 of record LR991107.1, on the reverse strand, counting down.
GACATTTTCTAGGCACATTACAGCAGAAACACTTCCTTTCATTTCATATTTCTCCTATCATCGCCCTATCCTCAACAAAATCACTCAGATAGGAACAAGTTAAGTTGTAGTAAACGCTGTTTCATTGTACGCAAATGTATTGCAAGTTATTGTATGTATATTTGTATATAAATACGTATGTATGTGTAAAGGTAAAAATAAAATTTTGTTAATATGAAATTCAGTGCGAGATTCTTTTTATAAATTAATGTTTTAAATATAATTCTTTGTATAAATAAATGTTTTAAATTGTTACTATTATTTCATCCTTCTTCCTACTATACGAATGAATATTCACATTAAAATTATTTTACCACTCAAAGTCGTTGTCACGTAAAACTTTCGCCCGTATACCGACTTTACAGGCAACCAATTTTTTAAAACATATTTTTCTGCTTTTTTTTCTACAACTTATTTGCAATGCATTATTTATTAAAACTTTTTAATTTTTTATTGGCGAATTATCAACTAATTTCAAAATGTTGAGACGAAAACGAAACTCAAATTCAACTCGAAAAAATTATATTCCATCTGTTTCCATTTATCCTATCTATAACCATCCATCAACACTCATCTTATACATCCCCATCCCTCTCCATTAAAAACAGCACTGTCACCGACACTAACGAAATACATAATAAAATACAGATTTGGTAACTAACTGATGTTGGAAAAGCAATTAAACATTAAGTTTCTCCTCAAAGAATGTAAAATTGGTAAATGAACAATAAGAAAAAGCTAAATTAAATATAAAATTAAAATAAAATACGCGAGCAAAAACAAACACAGCTGTCCGCTCAGTGTTGCCAACGCAAAAAAATACATATCACCAAATATGAAATAAATTCATATCAATAATATAAACATATTATTATCTCAATGTTATGTTAAGATATCAGATAATAGCTCAGTAGCTCACATGTGGTGATGGTCGCCAGTCAAACATTCAAATAGTCGGACCGTCACAGTTTAAAACACGGACAAACCGTACAAGACGACCAAAGTAAAGACAACTTCACGATGGCTTACACCATTCAAAAAACAGGTAACATTCATCACTATTTGATCATCACCGCTTTTATTTTTAAGGTTTGTTTTATAGAATATCGTCATCATCATCATCTCAGCTCATATACTTCCCAGTATTAGGCTCAACCCTTCTCTAGCCACTGAAAACAAAGACCGGGTTCCGGTGGCCCGCTCACACGGTGTCGAAAGGTACATATAGGGCGGCTTTATGGAGTCGCGCGCCATTTTTTCTGTCGCCCCTGACGGAGTTAACGCGATGTGATCACACCATAGCCCGCTGCTAAAAAAAATGGCTAGAGCCTCCTTTACCATATAAAGTTGGACAAACGATTAGATATATGGCTTTATTTCGAATATAAGTAATATTCTCTTGCATAAATGATATCTGCATATTATATTCCTTATTCATCTTTTACGATATCTTCGGGCAAAAAAGTGATATTGTATATTTACTCCTTTACCACACTGATTCATCATTCTCCTACTCTTATCCCAATTACTTGGGGTCGATACAATATGTATTCTTCTTTCATAGTACATATTGTAAAAGTTATTGGCAATAGTTTTATGGCCGCCTGCCAGACGTCAACCATACTTGGGAATGTAATTGTTGACCAAATGGCATCAGATGGAGTTGGCCCTATAAGGCTTGTTGGTCGCTATAAGGCTTTTAGTAATCTTTTACGACATCCCTGAGCTAAGTAAGGGTTGGTAGTATTCGTAGCCGCTACCACACAGCTAATTCACCACACTGATTAATTTTATAAAATATAGCAGGCATGTTTGTGAATAAACATGAATAATTAAAAAAATTTCAAGCTCAGTGCATTATTTTCAATCAATCAATCAGGCCATACGTTACAGGGTCAATAATTCATTGATTTCATGTGTGAATTGGTTTTTAAAAAAGTGTTATCTTAAATTTTGAGTGATGTGATGAATAAGCGCATTAATTCTTGTTGTATAGCGTTTACCAAGCCATTATACAATAAAGCCCTATAACAAACCAGTTTAACTAGTACACTATAGCAGGCCTCCAATAGTGAAAAAGCTATGGCCCAGCAGTGGGCAGTGTATCAGTCAAAATGATTTATAATAGTTAAATGCTATTTAATTGTTAATAATTTTCATACTCAGATCTTCTGACGAATATACATATCTATACAACTTAATTTTCGTGAAAAATATGTATGAAACGAATATGAAAAGAACAACGTATAATCGAAGAACTCCATTTAAATAAATTGCACCACCTCAATAAAGCATGTAAATTATAGTTTCTGATTCGGGCAATGTTTCGTTTTGCTTTTATAAACTACTTATTAAAATGATACATTCACCAGTTATGAGTGTGTCAGATGCCGATCTATCTCGAGAAAATTCCAGTCCACCAAATTCTTTTTTTGTTACTTCTCGATAAAAACGACGTCATGACAGCGTTACTAAAGACGATTTAACGACGAAATTAGACAATTGTTTATCTCCTTCCAAGGGAAAATGAATAATTCGTTAATATATATTAATAAGAATATAGATTTTTTATTTAAACAATACGATGAGTTCTGTTTGAAAATAAAGTCTCTAGAAAACGAATGCAAACATAATTGCAGGGAAATAACAGCGCTTCAAGAAAAATTGGAGGACCTTCAGCGATTATCTAAACTTACATTCATAGAACTAAGGAATGTACCAAAGAAAGATAATGAAAATAAATTAGATCTAACAAACTATATACTCAATATTTCGAAAGAACTAAAAATTAACTTACAACCTTCAGACATATTAGATATACATCGTTTACCTGGCAAAAAACAAGACTAACAATAAACCGATAATCATACAATTTTCACAGTCCCACCTCAAAAATATTCACAATACAGCTGTAAAAGATGAAAGTAAAGCCAACCCCACGAATAAATTAAATATGAGCCACGCTGCATTTAAAGATAGTTATACTCCTATATATCTAGCAGAACATCTCACTATTAATTCCAGAAAACTATTTTATCTGGCACGACAACTGAAGAAAGAAAACAAAATCATATAATGTTGGATTAATGATGGAAAAGTACTGATCAAAATTAATGACGGAATGCTAACTTTTTACATCAAAACGATCTTTCACCTTAAATTTACATATTCTTATGTTCCTTATCTATTTTTCTTATCTTTTATCTTAGCTTTTAATTATTATTCATTAACTATTTCATCATCAAGATTCACACAATATTACATACTCACACATATATATTACTAACTCTGTAATTTGGAGAACCTATCTTAAGCCATACCAACATAGTGTTAGCATCAATTTTCAATGATGTTTTAAAACTAAATCTACTTAATCTCAATACGATGAGACAAAATCATACATATATCTCGTTTGCAGATGAGATGAGAAAAAGGACTAAATCTTGTCACTAAATGGTTAACTAATAACTTACTTACACTGAATGTAGAAAAACTAAAATTATTGCCTTCCACCTTGGATCATCTGCACCGATCAACTCGCTCACACTAACTGCTCATTCATGTTCTTCACCGTTTGTCTCACCTTTTACTTAACCAAAACTAGAACGTTACCACCAAATACTGAGGGATTATTCTAGATGAGAGACTTAGTTTTATCACACATATTGAAACCCTAACCTCTCGTGTAAGAAAAATGATTTTCATTTTTAAAACTATCCTACACATCGCTGAATTCCATACTATCAAAAAAATATATTTTGCCTTGTGTCAATCTATCATCACTTATTGTATAGCAGTATGGGGAAATGCACCAAAAGCATCCATGATAAAATTAGAAAGAGCACAAAGAGCCATTCTGAAAGTCAGTAATTTTCACCCACGTCTCCTTCCAATAGTAGATTTATACAAAATTTGGGCGGTACTAACCGTCAGAAAACTTTTTATTTACACTGTAGTCTCCCTCCAAAATCATAACACTCCAGATAAAATCACCGGGAAGCGTCGTAACGACATAATCTGTCACCCTCATAAATATAACTTGTCATTTAGTAAACGCTTTTTCTGGTACTTAGGGCCACAACTTTACAATCTTATATCATAAATATGTTTTCAAAAAAAAAACAGTCATAAATTATTTATTAACGACAAAACAGAAAATATGCTCATAATCTAAAGTTCTTTCAAGAAATAAGTTACCATAAAATTATACTCACACACAAACTTTTCAATTCATTATTTTTAACAATTACAAAGAGCCATTACAAATGTTACCATTTATAATTGTTCATCATTTAGAAGAAAGAGCTGGTACCTTTAATACAAGTTGCTATAACAGCTTAGCTAAGGTACCAGATATAACAGATGAAGTCAGGTAACCCTTGTAATAATTAAATAAATATTATTGTATTGTAATAATTAAATAAATAAGTGTTAAATGACGTGGAATGGCATCGGTAGATGTCCCATCCCAATATTTAGATTAAATTTCTCCAAAGGCCTCTGCGTGTTGGATCCATATCTCCATGTAAGACTCCCAAAGGACCGGGCATCTTCTCTATGGAAGATCCCGTGAAAAAAGGAAATAAATAAATATTATTATTATTATTATAAATTGTCGCTTTAAGAGATAGTAAACACTTTTAATACATCTCTACGCAAAGGGAAGGGGAGGACCTCATTAGTATATATTTTACAAAGTGCAATATCATCATCTGACGTTAACTAAGCATTACCCTCAGTTGTGCAATATAAACATATATTTATCGATTACTCAATAGATATGCAATATAAGGTTGATTATATCGAATACTATCCAATGATAACATTGATATGTTATTTTGCAAACAACTGCGTTGAACATTATACAGCCTACAATTATACCTACATCTAGTGCGAGTATCTACCTCGATAGCGCAAAAAAATGAACATTTAAATCGGGTGCTGCCCGTGGGGTCTACTTCAGCAACAATCATTTGCATTATGTATGAATTTTATATTATATCATGGTTCGAAATGCATCACATTGGAGCTAATACTTACTATATAATAATACATGTTGTAAACAATTTTATGTAAAAAAAAATAATAGTAATAATAAATCCGCTGAATTTCTTGCCAAATCTACTGAGTAACTTTTTATCCCGACACAGGGCGTAAAGTCGATTGTACCTAATGATATTATTTAATGCGTCAAATCATATCTTTTTCAATTCATTTTTCGGATTTGAATTTTTGTCAAATTCGCCTCAATTATTATTGTAAAAATTAAGAAGTAAGAGATATTGATTATTTTTTTAAAGTAATCAAACTTGAAAAGCAATGGGAATCAGCGTTATATAACGCTTTATTAAAAAAAAATAGGCAATTGAGACTGCACAATTATTACAGAAGATAAATAATCACCTAAGCTTTGACTTCGATCAATAAACTTCTTTCCTTTCGAAAAAAAATAGTAAAGCTACTAAAAACAGCTCCCAAAGGAATTTTAAATTCAAATATATAAAACAAACAAGTTTTTTTGTCGATAATTACCGCTACCCTCTTACAAAACTTTGAATCAAGTTGAGCTATAACGATAACGTATACATTTTAAGCGCAACTAATATCAATAAATCTCAAAGAAACAACCGGCCTCCTGTTATAAATTACAGACGTTAGTAGCGCCGTCTACATCACCTATGATGATGGCTTGCCATTCTATTATTATCAACAGATACATGTACATACATACATACATATCATCACGCCATATCCCTTGCAGGGTAGGCAGAGAGAACAGAGTGCCAGAGAACTCTATCTCTGCATACTTCACTCGCTTCCTCAACATTCATAATTCTCTTCATACACGCTCGCCGGTTTCGGAGACTCTTGACTCCACCTTCCTTCAGTACATGACCGATCTGGTCTAGGTAGGTTAGTCTCGGTCTCCCTCGGTACCTACATCCTTCCACTTTCGCATTGTGTATCTTCTTAACCAGGCGTTCGTTCGGCATTCTTTCCACATGTCCGAACCATCGGAGCATTCCCTTTCGCATCTTTACACCAATACTCTCTTTCATACCTACTCGCTCTCTTACGTCGTCGTTACGAATGCGGTCGGTCAGCCTAACTCCACAGATTTTCCGCAGAGATCGCATTTCGACCGCATTAATTTTACTATCATACTCTTTTCTGCATACCCAACTCTCGCTTCCATACAGTAATGTTGGAACAAGCACTGCGTTATGTATTGCTACACGTGCCTTCTGGCTGAGGTGGTGGCTGCCGAGAAGTTGCCCCAACGCACCGTTCACTCTATTTCCCGCATTCACTCTTCGCTCTATATCAGTGGTGTACCTTCCATCTCGGCTAAATCCACATCCAAGATATACAAATTCATCCACTTGCTCTAGTACATCATTACCTATTGTTACTCTTACATCTGTTCTGGTTTTATCTCTTTCAAAGACCATTATTTTGGTTTTGCTCACATTCACGCGTAGACCCCTTTTCTTACAATCTTCTGTCATTGTGTCGACTAGGGTCTGCAGGTCAGTCGCTGACTGTGCCAGCAAGACTGCATCATCTGCATAAAGCAGAGCAGTGACCACTGAGTCGCCCATCTGGACTCCCACATTCATATCGTTCAACCTTTGGAGACATTTATCCAGATATATGATAAACAGCCTGGCTGACAGAACGCACCCCTGCTTAACGCCGATATTGACGTCAAACCAAGGCGACATTCCATCATCCAGCCGCACACAGGCTCTACAGATACATGTGATTCTTAATATTTTCAGAATTCGCCAAGGATTTATTGAATGTTTTATTATTTTAAAAATAATTCTTTGCTTTTTTCAGTGCTTCGTAAACATGGGTGTATGTCTGAACATGGCGGCTCACGGTCTGGTGATGGGTTTTGCTGCCATTCTACTACCACAATTAAGAAAACCAGACTCTATTATACACATAGATGATTCCTCGGGCTCTTGGATAGGTAATACTTTATTACTGATTGAAATATATTTGAACTCAAAGACTCAACTTACCAAGACTACTTAGCCTTGAGGAGTTGTAACTAGCTGTTGTCTCATTAACTTATGCTTAATAAACAATAATAATATTGTCTATTGAGGATAAACTATCGATTAATTACATTATAGATATCCAAAAGAAAGAATTAATGACTATTCCATTAATACTAAAAAAAGAAGAAATGGGTGCGTATACTTATGTCCGCGCGTGAGAAGTTATACTTCTTTGGCATCATTAAAATAGTTTTTAATTGCATTAAAATAATTAATTACAATAAAATAATAAAGGACTGGAAAAGGACTGGACTGGAATCACTATTGAATATAATTTATTAACACATACATACATAATTTGCACTTGTATGAAACTAAAACATGTGTTGTGAATGTAGAAACTAGAAAGAGATTTCATTTCAATTTTGTTTGTAGCTTCTTTCGGGACTTAATTAGCGGTTTTGCGGCCAACTGTAACCTGTTTTCTGTAACTGTAACTTTTGTGTTACAGTGATGATCTAAAAATATCACTCTCATAATTTTTTCATAACGTAACTTTTTTTTTGTTTTTTTTTTTTGACGCTGGGAAACATACGTACATAACGTACCTAGAAAAGTATAACTTCAAAACATCAAAATTATAATTAAAGACTAAACTGTTCCATTAAATAATTTTATAGTTCCTTGTGTGTATTGTATAAATCTGATCCAGGTTTTTATATTCGGCGCAACTGAAATTATTACTACGGCTTAACTTTGCAGCAGCTGTTATCATTTGAGATGATGATATTTTAGAGCAATACTCAAGGCGGTTACATTTCTAAATCCTAACCTTTCTTGTTTTGTGGTAGTGCCAAATAATATAAGTAGTGTTATAGCAAGACACTTAGATAAAACCCAAATCTTGAAGCTTGTATACCTGACCACCTAGAATCACATTGCCACTTACCATTGGGTGGAATCTCGACAATGTTATCTAGTATTAAATTTTTAGAGAAATATAACTGTGAATTCATTGGTAATTTGAAAATTCTCATTTATTTCTATTTCAGCTGCAATATTGGGATTCGCTCTCGTAGGTGGTAACTTTATTGTACCTCTCATTATGGCAAACTATGGTAGAAGAACTGCTAACATCATGAGCATCACTCCATTACTGGTCGGTTGGTTCACCATCATATTTGCTAACAGTGTCTCCATGCTACTGTTCGCCAGGTTTCTTCAAGGCCTCGCTATGGGAATGAGTGCTTCATTAGGTCCAGTTTTGATTGGAGAGTATACAAGCCCTAAAAATCGTGGTGCATTTTTAACCATGATATCTTTGTGTCTGGCCACTGGAGTATTGACAGTGCATACTATGGGTTCCTACTTAACTTGGCAGACGACCGCTCTTGTCTGCGCTTGTATCGCTTTCGTCGATCTACTAATCGTATTAAACTCACCAGAGTCACCTAGTTGGTTATCAGATCAAGGACGATATGAAGAATCTAAAAAAGTCTTCCGTTGGTTGAGAAATGAAGATGAAGAAGAGGAATTGCAAAAAATGATCGAAGCTAGTATCATAGTTGGAGAATGTAAGGCCGAAGCAAATACAATATATCCCAATCATTTAGTCACCGGGTCAGAGCTAACATAACCTACTTTAATGCTACCATAAGAAAAAAGGAATTTTATAAACCTATATTTATAATGATGCACGTCTATACATTGGGTCAGTGGGCCGGTGTTAGTATTCTAGCCGCATACACCACGGATATCTTCCATCACGTCATTGGTGATGACGTCAACATTGCTTTGCTTGTTATCACGCTGGATGCACAGAGAATCATTTCAAACAGCGTAGCAGTTTTTATTATCAAGAAGATTAATAGGAGAACTATGTTGTTCACAACTGTCGGTATCAATATCTTCGCTTTCTTATCTACTGCTGCATACACATATTGTAAAGGCCAAGGCATACTGCCTTATGATCATCCTTTTATAGGAGTAGCGTTAATTCATCTGCATATGTTTACTATCGCTACCGGTACTGTACCACTACCTTTCATCATCGCCGGTGAAGTATTTCCACTTGAATATAGAAGTATAGCCGGTGGTCTTAGCGTTTTATTCTTATCATCAAATCTTTTCATCACAGTGAAAACAGCGCCATTATTTTTCAGTACCTTGGGTATTCACGGTGCGTATTGCATTTATGCTGTAGTTATAGGATACTGTTTATTAATAACTTACTTCTTCTTACCCGAAACTAAAGACCGGACCTTACAAGATATCGAAAATGAATTTAGAGGTCGACCTTTATCACCTGAAGAGTTAAAGTCAAGTCAATCTTTGACATCATGGAAATTACACAATAAGGACAGAAGATGTAGTAGTCCCACTGTATGAGATACATACCATTAACAGTAGGGCCGCACCACCCACTGTTGAAAGCGATAAATTGACGTACTGACGGATTATAGATAATATGAAGAAACTCATAATTTTTGAAGAAAAATTCGATACTGATAAAATAGGCTTCATCTTAGTAGGTGATTACAAATACACAATAAAAATTACGAAGAAGAAGAAAATATACAAGTGATGATTAACAATTAGGAGTGTTCAAGTTAAGCTGCAACGAGAAGTTTCCTCAAGTTGTAAATACTCTGCCCTAGCCGAGGCATCGGATGACCGTACCGAGGATTAGTCCGGTCGCCTCGAGTGAGGCCACCGCCTGCGCACGATGCCTCGACGGCGAAAGCTGCCTGGAATTAGCGGGGTATGACGAATCCATAGCACGCCCCAAAAAAAATGTTGTTAATACTCTCTTTAATTTCCGATATCTTAAACGTTTGTTAATGAAAATAGTGATTGATATTAAATGTTAACATATTTTAATAATTCGAGTTTTATTATCAATCACATTTAGATACCTTCTGTGATTGAATAGTCAATTGTCAAAATAGTATAAATATAAGAGGTATAGGCAATTATTTAATATCAAACTTTAATATCAAAATACCAATAAGCCTGTTGAGATCCATTAAAGATCATCTCCAAGAAAATACTACGTAGAGCTGTCTTATAGCACTTACATGCAGTAGTTTATTTATTGAATCGCTGCTATAGTAGTTAACATTAGACCGATCCCGCTCATGGGATTTGATACAGCCATAATCATTAAAAATTAATTGTTTTACATTAAATAATATACCGTGGTTAGGCCATAGTACTGCAGTTTAATACTTGCTACGTAGAACCTATATCTATACTAATATTATAAAGCTGAAGAGTTTGTTTGTTTGTTTGAACGCGCTAACCTCAGGAACTACATTTCCGATTTGAAAAATTCTTTCAGTGTTAGATAGTTCATTTATCGAGGAAGGCTATAGGCTATATATCATCACGCTTGAGCACTAATGAAGAATGTTTCAAAATCGGTAGTAAGTATAAGTAGTGGTAGGACCACGCTGTTGACAGTTTTCTGTCTACAGCCGCGGGTCGCTCCATCCTGGGTGATACCACACTCTCGCAGAAGATTGATGTCTGAGCAATGGCAATGTGCTGTTGTGCTTCGTTCGGTGAGCGAGAGAGCCGGCAGCCCAACTGGGTGGGTTTGGGATTCATATTGGTAGGCAGTGGCCTAGCTATGCCCTTGGTATTGCAAAGGTCCATGGGCGGCAGTGACAATTACCATCAGGTGTGCTGCTTGCTCGTTTGCCACCAAAAGCTATAAAAAAGAAATGTTTTTTTTTTCCTTTTGAGAGCTGCCGCTGCGTAAATGATTACAGTTTCGCGAAAATAATGTACTATATAATTGTTCCCCTTTCAAAGTTCTAAATAAAAGTCCGCGAAAGCATATGTCTATCTTTTAAGGTTGGCTCACTGTAACCTTTTTTATGCTAATCAAATTTGTTTTAAAATCATGTGATTCAAAGCCATTACAAACATTGAAAAACTATAGTCTATGTTTAACGAATCCCATAATAAGCAATGATCTGCTTCTCAGGAAGCTTCAGTCTTCAGACTGTACGAAAGGTGTTGGACCAGACGGAATACCATCTCTCTTTATTAAAGAATGTGCCTCTGAACTAGTCATACCATTGGCAATAATATTTAACGAGTCTTTGATCTCAGGTATATTTCCTACGAAATGAAAAATAGCAAAAGTAGTGCCAATATATATAGGCAATAATAGTGATCATATTGGCAACTACAGACCTATTTCGCTACTATCCTCTTTGGCCAAAATATTTGAGTCATTGGTCTGTCTGTACATCCAGACTCATTTAAAGTTATATTTAAGTGAAGATCAACATGGTTATTTTTTGTGTCACAATCAACGACTACAAATCTTTCATGTATGCTGACGATTTAAAATTCGTAAGCATTATAAAGTCGGAAAACGATGTCTTGAATTTACAGGAGGACCTTAATAGATTGCTTTAATGGTGCAATTTAAATAAGATGTAACTTAACACAAAGAAATGTTTTTTCACGTAAAATATCATAGAAAACACAATATATTTACATCTACTTATTTTATCGAAAATGATCACATAGATGAGTTGGACAGTGTACGGGATCTTACTATATGATAAAAAACTAACTTTTGTACCTCATATAAATAATGTAATTAATAGAGCTTCAAAAATGTAAGGATTTGTTATAATAAATTGTAAGACTTTTCGCAACTATAAAACAAAGGTTATATACAACATCTTAGTTCGAAGTGTTCTGGAATACTGTAGCGTAGTTTGGAGACCACATTATGCTACTCACTCTTTACTTATAGAACGCATTCAGAAGTGTTTTCCTTGGCACTTAGCCTTCTCTACAGATATTGTTAAAAAAGTAAGATCATATAATGATAGACTAAAACATTTCAAATTAAAGAGTCTAGACCATAGAAGATGTTTAAATGATGCAATATTCGCGTTTAAAATAATTAACAATAGTGTTGACTGTCCCCGTTTGCTATCTCTTTTCAAGTTCCGTGCTCCCACAAGAATCCCTCGCAACTCGATCACACCACTTTATCCACCTCACAGGAGAACGGTTTTGGGTGCTAATTCTCCATATGCTAGGTTTTGCAGGATTATTAACAGCTGTAGCGATGTGATTGATGTACATTTTAACTCTCTATTACAAATGAAACGTCAAGTCTTTAACTGCCTATCTGATGGTTCTCTCAATGCTACGTAGTACCTACAGTCTATAAAGTCATTAAAATGAATGAAAATTGAATAATCTGAGCGTTATACAGTATCGTATGATGTGTTCCTATATTATGTACAATAGTTTAGATGGTTAGAAATAGTTCTTAAAAATTTTTGTTTTCTGTCTGCTCAAATAATCCAATTTACTGTGCATGTGGTGTTTACCTTTAATTAGATGTTACACTGTTATTTGTATTTCAATATGTGTATTTATAAGAATTTGTGTAAACAACTGTTGGTAAACCAAATAAATAAATAAATAAATGTGATATTTTCGAAGGTGATTTATAAACATAATATTAATCCTTTTCCAAATAAATACATTATTCATCACAAATATTTAATTTAAAACAAAATTGCTCATTACATTATTTGATTTCAATGAATACCTTAGGAAATATCGCAGTTCAAAAATAACATCGCAGCAAAATAATGATCAAGTACTGCGCGCGCATTTACGGTAAAATACTGGGTCTTATAATCTTATATCATATAGATTATAAGTTATTCTCAAAGAAAACTCAAAACTAATGTTATTTTAAAGAACTTCTGCGCGCACTACATTTTAAGTTTTGTTTTCTTCGCATGACCGCCCGTCGATTTTACACATCCTAAATAATAATAATAAGTATAGGAAGTATTAGTGCCTGCCCTCATGTATGGCGGTGAAAGTTGGATTTGGCGGAGAAGACATGAAAGTAGAATAAATGCTGCAGAGTTGAGAGCTCTTCGTAACGTGTGTGACGTAAGTCTGAAAGATAAAATTAGGTATAATGTTATAAGAGAGCGCTGGTATGCTGAAGTGGATTGAACACGAAGTGGAAGAAAGAATAAGTGGGCAGAGGTTGACGAAGCAAACATATAAAACAAACGTGAATGGGACAAATACAAGGTGAAGACCACGTCATACTTTTCTGTGGCAAATTGGAGATTTGTTCACGAGAGGTCATACATATTAAAAGTATGCGTAATCGGCAATAGGCGTAAGTGTATGTATGTATCTATAGAAAGTATAGATAAGACCCAATACTTTTACTTAAGGTTTAATGTTCTACTCTTACTAATAAAAGCGTCATGTAGGTACCTAAAACAGCTTTAACGTATGTATTATTATATAAAATAAAAATATTTCCACCTTTTACGTAAACGAATTCGCGAGTTGAAGTTAACGTTTAGCCCGAAGTAACTATTCCACGGTCGGTATATTACGGTCGCATTGTATATATTATTGGATTACTTTCAAACATTAAAATATATAAGTGACCTTACTACTGATTATTTTTCTATTCTTGTTTATGGTGGCAACGAGCAAGCAGAAAAGCTGATGGTAAGTGTTACTGCGATCCATGAACCTTTTTGCAATAGCTAGACCGCTGCCTACTAATACAGACCCCCAAACCCACCTAGTTAGGTTTCCGGCCCTCTCGCTCACCGAAGCGCACATTACCATTACTCAAACGTCGATCTTCTGCGAGAGTGTGGTAATACCCCGGACGGACCACCTCGCGACTGTAAACAGAATACTGTCAACAGCGTGGCCCTACCACTAAAACTAATTTATATGCATATTATAAAATATTTGTAATTGAATATATAATCCTTACTAATATTATAAATCAAATCAAATCAAATCAAATCATTTATTATGCATAAGCCCTAAAAGGGCACTTACATATTGTCAATATTACATTTTATTTTTTTAAATTAATCTACCACCGGATCGGAAAGCCGCCACAAACTGAGAAGATCCGGCAAGAAACTCAGTGGGCTCGTCATTTTTTTTTTAAATTGTATGTTTTCTAATATTATTAGATACATGTTTAATCCCCATTAGCTCCAGTGAGATGCCCTTCGAGTAAAGATTTATTTTTTAAAAGTTAAATACACCATTAACAAAAAACACAAAAAAGAACAGAAATGGTTGGACCAGATTCCACAAGCGGCACTCGATCACGAGTTAACTACTAAAGCAGCCATCACGCCCCTCAACCACATTCGAGGGAAGGGAGAGACCCGCTCACGTAGCTACCGCAGGCAGAGACCTTTTAAGTGAGCATGACCACACCAAGATCTATAAATTACAATCAAATCGCTCAATTAAATCAATAAATAACTCGTTAGGCAAAACACGCTACACTGTACAATTTGTGACAATGATAAATATACAGAGTTCAGACGACAGTGAGGATCAGCACAAAAACAACGTAAAAGTTAAAATTATATAAAGTAATTGCTGAGAGAGGAGCAACTCATAACCATTCCGTATTATCATTTAGATAATCCGAAATGTTGTAATATCCTTTTTTACAAAGTCTAGTTTTGATAGCCTTTTTAAACTTATTTATGGGCATATCTCGGATATCTTTAGGTAGTTTATTGTAAAAGCGTATACATTGCCCCATGAAAGACCTACTAATTTTTTGTAGGCGAGTATGATGTATAACTAGATTATCCTTATTCCTAGTATTCACGTGATGAATGTCACTATATTTATCAAATTTATCAATGTTTTTTTTTACATATAATATGTTTTCAAATATAAATTGTGATACAACAGTTAGAATGTTTATTTCCCTAAATTTTTCGCGCAGTGATGCTCTTGGGCCTAAATTATAAATCGCGCGGACAGCCCGTTTTTGGAGAACAAAGATATTAATCAAATCTGCAGAGCATCCCCAAAGTAGTATGCCATAAGACATAAGACTATGGAAGTAAGCGAAATAAACAATTCTAGCCGTTTCAATATCGGATGCGAACGTAACTCTGTCTGTGTGTCTGTCTGTCACTCTTTCAAGCCAAACTACTGAACCGATCTAAATGAAATTCGGTACACAGATAGTCTAGAACCTGACAAAAGACATAGGCTACTTTTTAATGCAAAAAAAAAGGTTTGTAAAGGGTGTTGAAAAGTTGTAAGGAAGTATCGTCATTTTTAAAGCCAGAAGCTTGAAACTTATTTTTAGGCTATTGATTAGATGTAAATAAATACGATATTAAAATTTTGTAAAAAAATTACCCTTAAGAAGTAAAATTAAAAAAGGGGATGAAAAACTTTAGGAAAGTAACCTTTTACGCGGGCGAAGCCGCGGGCAGAAGCTAGTATTATATAAAATAAAAAGCATAAATTGCTGTTTTTGTGCACAATTTATGGGCCGCCTGGAGTCATGATATAACAAAAATCAGCGCACAATATTAGATATGAAGAACATTATAATACTAACACAAACACAGAACAGAACAATACCACTCCTTTGCGTCGCGCAGTCGGGTAAAAAAAATAAGGTCTAAGCCACTATGTGGGCCAATCAGAGTGTAGCATCACGTCATTTCAACGCACGCTGATTCGCTAGCGATGTTGCAATGCACCACACTACGGCCCCAAACATACTATACGTTTTGTAAGATGACGTTAAGTGATTCATAAGTTCCTTTTATAATATGAAAGTCATCGAAAAAGTTCAAGTTCAACTGGAAATAAGTCCAGCTGAAACTTCATATGTTTACATACTTAGTGTAAAATAAATTTGCCGGCATTACTTGTAGCCTTAAATCTTTTAAACTACGCAACAGATTCTTATGCTGTTTTCATTAACAGATAGACTGCTCCAAGAGAAAGTTTTGTATGTATAATACGGGCATATTATAGTATAGTAAATTCTAGAATATCAAACAATTGTGATATCACGTCGTAGAAAACATATTACCATTAATATTACTAAATAAAACAAAATAATACATCATGAAATTGTATAATATATAAAAAAAGATGTATAAATAATTCTGCGATGACATATATAATTCTCCTAAAGATCCACAATAACGAATTTTTTTTTATATACTACCATTTTTTTTAGGAAACCTCCCTTTTTTTCTTGCGGTGGACTATGGAGGTGGTCGGCCCTGCCAAAACGGTCAGGGGTGACGGAAGAGGCGGCGCGCAACCCTATAGACCCACCCTGCAAGCACTCCTCTTAGCCGTGCGAGCGGGCCACCAGTATCCGATCTTTGTTTTCGGTGGCCTGCCCGGCGGTTTACCCTCACGGGTTCCTCTCGAGTCGATGCCCCGACAGCTTTCGCCGTTCGCATCGTCCTTACTCGGTGACCTCCCTTCGAGTGACCGGACTAGTTCCCGGTCCGATCACCCGATGCCTCGGCTAGGGCGGCATCAGGCGCAGATATTTGCGCCTGCGCCGCCCGGGGCGCCGGCGGCGGCCTGAGTCGAGGGAATCCTCCCGGACTCGTTCCGCTAGAAAACCACTTAGGAAATAATCTTTGTATTGCGGGAGATTTTACAAACATGCAATTAACGCAGACACTCAGTCTCAGAACAATACTTTGTGAATTGCATAAAGTAATGTTCTGCGTAGGAATCGAAAGTGAGTTCGATTCCTACGACGGACGGACGGATCTGTGCAGTCGAACTAAAAAATAACGTGTTATTAACGAAACTATTTTAAATAATACGGTATTATTTCTTATCCATCATCATCATCATTCTCTTGCCCTTATCCCAATTACTTGGGGCCGGCGCAATGTGTACTCCTCTTCCTACATATAGCAAAAGTTAATGGCTACAGTTTTATGACCGGCCGCCTGCCAGACGTCAACCCTCCTTGGGAATGTAATTGTTGACCAAACGGCATCAAGCGGTGTTGGCACAGGTCGATATAAGGCACTTAGTCGTCTTTTACGACATCTACTAGCAAAGTAAGGGTGTACCCAGTATTATTTCTTATCCAATTAAATACATTAAATACATGGTGCATTTTATGTAGATTACAATTACCGTCTACAGAATATCGATAAAATTAATATCTAAGAAGTTATAAACGATTTAATATACGAGGAAAGATCGACCGAAACCGGAGCAAAGTAAAGGGGGGGGGGGGGGGGTTCGCTGGACTCGCTAGTAATGAAATACATACACAACCTGTGACTCAGAGGGGTGGGCAGAGACTATAGATTGCCACACACCACGATCCTGACATACCTTCATCGCTTCATTCACACTCATAACAGTCTTCATGCATGCCCTATATGCATACTCTTAATATGACCTCTCATCAACACATCCTTAATTTGGTCCAGGAAAGTATGACGTTGTATTAGTTCAATTCACGATATCTTTATGGCATATCATTAAAATTAATATCTTAGAAGTTAGAAGAAAATACGAGGTCAGATCGACTGAAACTGAAATGTAACGAAGGCGGGTCGTTAGTAATGAAATAAATACCAAAACAGATAAGTTTAGATATGACCCTAAGTTAGTATAAATTAGTAAACTGTATCATCAAGTGCAACAAGTAATTATTGCGATAACACTTAAGCAGGCCCGGATCTAGGGGGGGGCAAGCCGGGGCCCAAGCCCCGGGCGGCAAGTTCAGAGGGCGGACAAATTCACATTTTACAGACGAATGGATAACTCATAATTTACTTAACTTTACCCACGAGATTAATAATTGTACAAGTACAGAAATTTCATGACCATATCAACTCGACCGATACTCAGAGCGCGGAGTAAGCGGAGCGGAGACGTGCTGCGCGTAGGTAAAGTTCAAACCACGCGCCCGTTCGCGCGCAGGAATCACAGATCGTGGTAGCACGCGACGCGTCTGGATACCATGCGTACGAAAGGGTTCAAGCTTATATTCGAAAACTTCCTCCGAAACTCCACGACAGTATTTTATTTTAAGCATGTGTATTGTTTCTTTATGTTTACTATTTACTCGTAGTACTTGTCGATCAACCGAAGGTAAAATACTGTTTGTATTAGTGTCGCATCAATAAATTTATCCCAGCTGATAGATCGTTTTTCTAGGTAAATATTTTGTCATAACTATCTTATTCTTTTTAAGTTACTATATTTATTTTTTAAATTCAGTTTAATACGTGCAATAACATACGTCGTCTATTCGTCATTATTCAAATTTACTTGAAATTGAATTTAGATCTACAGCACGCAATGCAGACATTTAATATCTTCTATGTGGTACAGGACCTTGTCTAATTGCGAAAGGGCTAAAAGATTTTGGCCTATATTTTCTAGGATTTTCTTGTGCGTATTGCAAGATTTACCAAAAAACCATCTTCTACCGCCACATGTGCATTGTGTTCTACAGGGTTTATTAATTGGAAAAAAAATTAAGAGATTAACCGAACACAAGGCAACTCAAATGCACAAAGAGAGTATGATCAAGTGGAAAACACGGGTACCATACATGAAATCATGCCAGGGATTAAAACATTGAGAGAGTAATTCACTCAGATAAAGAAAAATGGAAACAGATCCTGCCTATTGTTATGAATGCTGTATTGTATCTATCTACAAACTGCCTCTCTTTTCGTGAGTCTCACGAAACTCCTAGCGATCTCATCACGCAATATACGGGGCCTAGTCAAGGTAAGTAATTTCCCTGCTCGCCAAACATAATTCAACTCTTAAGTTTCAATTGGAACACTTAAAAAAGGGATAAGTATCATATTTATCAAAAACAATACAGAATGAAATAATTAACATAATGTCGAAAACAATTAGAAAACTATTTCAATGGGATACATCTAGAGTGCAGTCGAACATTATCTTATAGTATTTGAATTCTTTGATGTTATTTAAAATACTAATTTGAAATAACATCAAAGAATCCAAATATTATACGATAATGTTCGACTGCACTCCAGATGTATCCCACATAGAACAAATGAACCTGATAATTCGATATGTGAAAAGAATTGGCGATGTGTGTGAAATAAAAGAAAGTTTCATTGATTTCATAGAAGTTGCTGGAAAGAGAGGAGAGGACATTTTATAACAGATTTTAGAAAAACTGGCAGTTGATGATTAAGATACTGGACAATGTCGTGGCCAATCATATGATAATGGTTCCAATATGGCTAGCATCTATAAAGGAGTACAAGCCAGAATTGCAGAAAAGAATGAACTGGCCGAGTTTGAACCGTGTTTAGCTCACTCCTTAAATCTTGTAGGTGTACATTCTACCTCATCATGCCAGGAAGCTATTAATCTATGTGGACTGATTCAAAAAGTATATTGCTTTTTTGTTGGCGCCACTACTAGGTGGGATATTATGTAATATACGTTAAATCAAATTTAAAAGGAAGTAGTCAGACGAGATGTTCGGCGGAACATCTTGCTGTGAAATTAAATAATTTGCCAGAAGCAGCGGAAGCCTTACAAGAAGTTAAGCAAACTTCTCGTGCTCCAGCTAAGTACGAGGCGGGTCATCTCTTAACTGCTATAAAATATTTTAAATTTATACTTAATTTAACTTTTTGGGCGAACATTATTTGCGAAATCAATCGAGTAGATATAGAATTTCAGGAGGAAGATATTATCCTTGCCCGTTCATTTACACTAATGGATGGTCTGCTCCAAACTTTGTAAAAAATGAGGCAAAATCCAATGGAATATTGAAATAATTAAAGATAATAATAAAAAATATATAAAGAGACTGGAGAAGTTGCTGAAAAAAGTGGTGTTGATACAATTTTGCAAAACAAACGATTTCTGAAACGTAAAAACATTTCGATGAGACATCTCATGAACGTGAAGACGAATTACAAATAGTCCAACCTGTTCAACTATTTCCGAAAGAAATAATGATGGTATTTGATCGAATCATATCAGAAATTAATAAGAGGTTTGATTGTGCTACCATTCTGAATTTGAAATTAGCTTTTCTTAACGGTACTAATATGTTTAAAATGTCAATTAAAAAACTGCAAAGGTATAAAGCAGATCTGGCTCGTAAATACGAGCGAGGTTTAAGCACCGTTGAATTCTGCCAGGAACTTTACGTTTTGAAAAAGCAAGCTCCTCTTTTATTTGGTGATATAGAAAAGGCTAACGGTTTCTACCTTTTACAACAGAATAGATCAGTTACGCATGCAGGCCCGGATCTAGGGGGGGGCAAGCCGGGGCCCAAGCCCCGGGCGGCAAGTTCAGGGGGCGGACAAATTCACATTTTACAGACGAATGGATAACTCATAATTTACTTAACTTTACCCACGAGATTAATAATTGTACAAGTACAGAAATTTCATGACCATATCAACTCGACCGATACTCAGAGCGCGGAGTAAGCGGAGCGGAGACGTGCTGCGCGTAGGTAAAGTTCAAACCACGCGCCCGTTCGCGCGCAGGAATCACAGATCGTGGTAGCACGCGACGCGTCTGGATACCATGCGTACGAAAGGGTTCAAGCTTATATTCGAAAACTTCCTCCGAAACTCCACGACAGTATTTTATTTTAAGCATGTGTATTGTTTCTTTATGTTTACTATTTACTCGTAGTACTTGTCGATCAACCGAAGGTAAAATACTGTTTGTATTAGTGTCGCATCAATAAATTTATCCCAGCTGATAGATCGTTTTTCTAGGTAAATATTTTGTCATAACTATCTTATTCTTTTTAAGTTACTATATTTATTTTTTAAATTCAGTTTAATACGTGCAATAACATACGTCGTCTATTCGTCATTATTCAAATTTACTTGAAATTGAATTTAGATCTACAGCACGCAATGCAGACATTTAATATCTTCTATGTGGTACAGGACCTTGTCTAATTGCGAAAGGGCTAAAAGATTTTGGCCTATATTTTCTAGGATTTTCTTGTGCGTATTGCAAGATTTACCAAAAAACCATCTTCTACCGCCACATGTGCATTGTGTTCTACAGGGTTTATTAATTGGAAAAAAAATTAAGAGATTAACCGAACACAAGGCAACTCAAATGCACAAAGAGAGTATGATCAAGTGGAAAACACGGGTACCATACATGAAATCATGCCAGGGATTAAAACATTGAGAGAGTAATTCACTCAGATAAAGAAAAATGGAAACAGATCCTGCCTATTGTTATGAATGCTGTATTGTATCTATCTACAAACTGCCTCTCTTTTCGTGAGTCTCACGAAACTCCTAGCGATCTCATCACGCAATATACGGGGCCTAGTCAAGGTAAGTAATTTCCCTGCTCGCCAAACATAATTCAACTCTTAAGTTTCAATTGGAACACTTAAAAAAGGGATAAGTATCATATTTATCAAAAACAATACAGAATGAAATAATTAACATAATGTCGAAAACAATTAGAAAACTATTTCAATGGGATACATCTAGAGTGCAGTCGAACATTATCTTATAGTATTTGAATTCTTTGATGTTATTTAAAATACTAATTTGAAATAACATCAAAGAATCCAAATATTATACGATAATGTTCGACTGCACTCCAGATGTATCCCACATAGAACAAATGAACCTGATAATTCGATATGTGAAAAGAATTGGCGATGTGTGTGAAATAAAAGAAAGTTTCATTGATTTCATAGAAGTTGCTGGAAAGAGAGGAGAGGACATTTTATAACAGATTTTAGAAAAACTGGCAGTTGATGATTAAGATACTGGACAATGTCGTGGCCAATCATATGATAATGGTTCCAATATGGCTAGCATCTATAAAGGAGTACAAGCCAGAATTGCAGAAAAGAATGAACTGGCCGAGTTTGAACCGTGTTTAGCTCACTCCTTAAATCTTGTAGGTGTACATTCTACCTCATCATGCCAGGAAGCTATTAATCTATGTGGACTGATTCAAAAAGTATATTGCTTTTTTGTTGGCGCCACTACTAGGTGGGATATTATGTAATATACGTTAAATCAAATT
Source organism: Lymantria monacha (assembly GCA_905163515.2). Taxonomy (NCBI): domain Eukaryota; kingdom Metazoa; phylum Arthropoda; class Insecta; order Lepidoptera; family Erebidae; genus Lymantria; species Lymantria monacha. Next base: position 566,100 of record LR991107.1, on the reverse strand, counting down.
TAAAAGGAAGTAGTCAGACGAGATGTTCGGCGGAACATCTTGCTGTGAAATTAAATAATTTGCCAGAAGCAGCGGAAGCCTTACAAGAAGTTAAGCAAACTTCTCGTGCTCCAGCTAAGTACGAGGCGGGTCATCTCTTAACTGCTATAAAATATTTTAAATTTATACTTAATTTAACTTTTTGGGCGAACATTATTTGCGAAATCAATCGAGTAGATATAGAATTTCAGGAGGAAGATATTATCCTTGCCCGTTCATTTACACTAATGGATGGTCTGCTCCAAACTTTGTAAAAAATGAGGCAAAATCCAATGGAATATTGAAATAATTAAAGATAATAATAAAAAATATATAAAGAGACTGGAGAAGTTGCTGAAAAAAGTGGTGTTGATACAATTTTGCAAAACAAACGATTTCTGAAACGTAAAAACATTTCGATGAGACATCTCATGAACGTGAAGACGAATTACAAATAGTCCAACCTGTTCAACTATTTCCGAAAGAAATAATGATGGTATTTGATCGAATCATATCAGAAATTAATAAGAGGTTTGATTGTGCTACCATTCTGAATTTGAAATTAGCTTTTCTTAACGGTACTAATATGTTTAAAATGTCAATTAAAAAACTGCAAAGGTATAAAGCAGATCTGGCTCGTAAATACGAGCGAGGTTTAAGCACCGTTGAATTCTGCCAGGAACTTTACGTTTTGAAAAAGCAAGCTCCTCTTTTATTTGGTGATATAGAAAAGGCTAACGGTTTCTACCTTTTACAACAGAATAGATCAGTTACGCATGATTTGCAGGATGCTTCTCCTAATATTTGTATTTCCCTGCAAGCTGTGAGTGAAATTTTAGCAGACTAAAACTAATTAAAAAATATTTGCGATCTTCTATGAGCCAGGAATGCTTATCGAGTCTTGCACTCTTAGCAATAGAAAACCGAATTGCATACGAGTTAAATTATAACAAGGACTTATTTGCTGAACAAAAAGCTCGAAGAGTAATAATTAGTATTGTAATTTCAATTCACAAATGCGATAATACATTTGATTTTCATTTTTATTATACCATATTTTTATTTTAAATCCTATTCTGTGCTGTGTATAAAATATACCAATATCCTACACGTTTATGTCTATATTTGTAAATAAATACACACGAAAAAAAGAAAACAGGCACTTTATGGTTTGCAATATAAAAATAGTAGTACGTAGGGCTTCGAACTCCAAAGTGGAAAAATTACAGTATCAAATAGTAAATTTTACATTTCTGTAAAACTTACAGTTTTAAAATGTAAGATTTAGAGTTTAAACTGTCAGATTTACAGAATTTATCAACTTTACTATTTGAAACTGTAATTATTCCACTATTACGTTTGAAGCGCCACGTTACTATTTCAAACTATAAAAGTTCCTGTTTTCTTTTTCCGTGCAGAAAAAACAGCGATGGATGCATTATTTCCGCAATGCCTATATAGGCTTTGTCCAAATTAGTGGACATCTGATAGTTGAAATTATATAGATTATAAAGGTAAAAATAAATATAAGTGGGCGTGGGCGGCATTTTTCAGTTTTTGCCCCACCCAAAAAAAATTGAAGATCCGGGGCTGCACTTAAGCAATTGACGGATGTCGTTACAATAAAATAATGTTTACGAGTTTGGTTATATACAGATGTGTTAGTGTTAGCGTCCGTATTGCTCGCGGCACACTCTCAACAACAACAACAACATTCAGTAAGTACCTGACATGTAATATAACTAAATATATCTTATTATATGTCGATGTTATACGATTATTTAAAAAATTATACAAAATATTTTGTAAAAACTTCAATACAAATGAAACTTATATGTTATTGATTAATTACTTTTGTATAACATGGAGCTGTGTTTATCATTTATTTATTTATATACAAATCATAAAAACCATAGAGCGTATGTCATGAACAGTGTGCTCTTCATAAGTTCGCGAGATAAATAATTTAAATGTCTGCTATAACGTGTACTAACACGTATGTATAGCACACACAATAGTGGTAGATGGTTACACTGTTGACAGTTCTCTGTCTGTAGCCACGGGCTGGTCCTTCCCAGGTAGTACCACACACTTAGGGTTTTCGTTGATTGACAACGGCCTAGCTCTTCCCCTGGTATAGCTATTGGTGGGAGTAACACTCACCATTAGGTGTGCTGCTTACTCGTTTGCCACCATAAGCAATACAAAATTGTATTTTTTGATAGGATCTGCTATATAATAGAATATCTGAAGTAATTAAGACTAAAGCTGACTAAATCTGACGACATCTCTATTGCCAAATGTTATTACACTATTTTTAAATTTATTTTATATACCTATTATAATTATACGTATTAATTATTAATAATTAATTATGGTGTCTTATTTATTAGATTTGTTTAAACTGTTTATATCCTAATCGTTTATTTTTTTTTATTTTTAGCTTTGACCTCTTGTTTTTTGCGCGCTCATCGGGTTGAATGTGAATAATGGATCTGAACCGACTGTTTTTTTTATTTTGTAAGACCTTATCAAACACAAATCAATTTTATTGATTGTAAAACATATGTGTTGTAATTGATGGATGGACGTATAAAAAATAATGATAAATATGATGGCTTGGATATGACTGCACATGTCATATAATAGCTAAATTAGCTGTCAGTATCGTAGTTCCATTTCTGCGCAATATTTTTTTATACACCCCTCATACGATTATTCTGATTCACAGTCATCTCATCATCTCAGCTCATTCACGTCCAACTTTTGAGCGGAAGCTGGTTTTATTTCAATTTCTCCTTCTCTTGCATAGACGTTATATTCGTTTAATATTCCTTAGTCGTCTCTATGATCACCTGCGGGTAAGATAGGGGGTGGTGAACTGTTTTTTTTTCCGTCAGCACACCGAAATAGTAGACTGTATCATAGTCCAGCTAAATCGGCAAACTACGTTTCTGTTTCTGTTTAACAATCAATTAATGACCGTTTTTAGGATTTTAAGGTTAATTCAAAATTATTAAACTCATTTTTTTATTGTGATAATATTATATATAAATAAAATATAAATTTAAAATATCAAGTATTTTAATGATGTGCCAGCAAGACATTTGCTTTATTATTATTGGCCATGTATTTTGGTGTATTCGTTGCACTCTGCAGTGAAGTACCTTGTGATATACGACAGTTTTTCCTTTTTTTTTATTAAACGCAAAAACATTTCTTCGCCAAAAATTAACTGGTTGTTGATCTCTGAGGTTTGCTCCACGATTTCACAATGCCAATCGAGCCTGTCTTATTTTGTTCTTGTGATTGAGAAGCACGAATACGGGCCGTACTAACGCGGCGCTCCTCACGTGCAATATCTTGTTCTTCACCGAATCCTAATTACATTACGACTTTGTTGGGAAATATTAGATCTTTTTGGTTGTTAGTAATAATGGCAAAGGCACAATAAGATTAATTATAATAGTACTCGTAGCACTCGCACATAATTACAACATCGATCGGTCAACTTAAATATCACCATAGACAACATTACGTAAGCTGTCAGTTGCGTTTCGTTATATAATGAATAAATGAACGGTTGACTTGATATTTTGAGTGATATTTATTAATGATATTTTTTTTTGGTAATAAATATGATATTTTAATACTTATTATCCTATTCCCGAGGAAGACATATCCAAAAACAAAAAAAAAATCATAAAAATTGGTCCAGCCGTTCTTGAGTTATAAGTGGTGTAACTAACACGACTTTCATTTATATATAAATACGTAGTCTGTTCAAAAAGTAACTCGAATTTTGTATTTTTCAAAAAGTATTTATTTATTAATGAATATCTATTTTGTCCCCTTCAAAGTATCCCCCCTCCAATATAATACACTTGTGCCAACGATTTTTTCCAATTCTCGAAACACTTAAAAATAATATTTTTTGTGACCTTGTTCAGCTCCTCCGTTGATGCCGTCTTTATCTCCTCTATCTTAGAATAATAATAAAGATATACCTGTTTGATGAAGGATTGGAATATCTATTTCAGCTTACATACTCGTATGTCCCACTTGGCTCTAGGCTCCTCCACCATAGAGGGGAAATAAACCTAATATACCACGCTGGTCAGACGTGTTGGTATAGAGTTTAATTTTCAAATTTCCTACTCTGGCATAGATTTTATATACATGTTATATTCTTTAGTCGTGATATACGAAATCCAGGGGTGAGTCATCATATGAAAAGAAGAAATAAAGTTAGTCGATGCTAATAGCATACTCATCAGTTTCTGTCAACAGGTATACCAGTATGAACATGATCGTGTGGGGACGGTGGACTGTGGTGGTTGTATTGGTGGTGTTGGCGCTCGTGACCGGTAGTCAAGCCTTCAGGAACAGCAGTCGCATCACCAGTCACAGTGCGAAGGCCAATAAAACCGTTTACTATGATTAATACAATTATATGAAACTCAAATATATGAACTTGTGTTTTGTTTAAAATTATAAACTGTAAAATCCATGTAGGATTCGTTACGCATGCAGGACAATACATTTTATGATCCGTAAATTGTTGCACTGAGTCTGGGTGTATCTACTCTGTGTCCGTTAACTATATGATTGTAAAGTACCCTATAATATAAGATTACTTCCTTAGCGCTGGGTGGTTCAAAAAAACCTTCAAAAAAAAAATAAAGAAAAGCTTTAAATATAAAACGTTAAAGCACTAAGATACCGAATATAATACATGACGCTTTCAAATGCTCACCAAAATCCTATCGCATACTTTGGTAGTTTCATTCAGCTGGTCATTTTTTTGGGCAATCATATTTATATTGAAAGTTCATAAGACACATACCTAATACTCTGGCCATTTTGAGAAGAAATTAATTATGTAGGTATAAACAGAATTGTTTTTCTAAGCGTACCCATATTTGCACAGGAGGTTCAGGATCGATAGTATAATTGATTATTGAAATAAAAACATTTTTATTTAAAAAAAAAAACATTCTACATTTTATACATTCCCATATACACCAAATTTGTTGTTAATATTTAGTCATTCATAATTATAAACGCACATGCACGCACACCAATCAATCTCGGTAAATCGTAGTTGCCTAGTCTTTTTCGGTGAGCATTCGGTTTATTTCACAACCCCCGCTTCTCACCCCGCCACCTGTCGCCATGCGCGGCTGCCGCTGCCAGACACCTCGCCAGTGAACTTTTGACCGTGACCTAATTAGGAATTCGTGTCCTAATTTTACTGTTAAATAGCCTAAACTTTCAACATGACGGTGTGACGCCTCTTTATTCAAGTGCCGTGGGTGATTCTTTAAACAGTGAGGATAGGCCGCAGATCCCGATATCATGGCTTCTAAGATCAACCAATCTAACACCATTAGACTTTTATTTGTGGAGAGAAATTAAGAAATGTATTTATCTTGAAAAGCGCAAATCTATGAAGATCTTTATAGTAAAATAATAAACTGTATTTAAGTGAAGTGAAAATTGCTCGGACAGAAGTAATGTTAAAAAAAAACAATTTAAGCAAACATAATGTTGATAGAAATAAACTACATTTTGAACAATTAGTTAAAATGTCAGTGATAGGATTTTTTCATGGAACTAAATAAAGAGGTAAGTTTCATTGTTGTAAATAGTTAATTACACTTTTTAAATACGCCTTAAGAAATACGAACATTAGTATGTGATTTTAAAATAATAAACTAGTATTTTAATTATCTGTTTATTATGACAGTGTTAAACCCGTTAAAAGTAAGAAATAAAATTGGAATCTTAAATTTATTTACTATTTTAAATGCATTGGTGTGTGTGTGTGTGTGTACCAGTGTAACAGTATTAGTGTGTGGTATCGATAATTTCTAACATTTCTAATGCGTTAGGGTAGACATAGTTGGGGTACTATCCCAGAAACCTCCACGCGGTGTACCCTGGGTGCGGGCGGCGGTCCCCAGTTCTTCTGTTGTACTGTCGTCCGTAGCGAATATCTGCGCGATTTCGCTCCTTACTCTACTACAGTCGTAGTAGAGGGTATAGGACGCGAAATATTGGGACGGGCTCAGTCACTCATTCATTTGAGGGCTGGGCAGGCACATGCCACCGCCCACACATCGTAAACCTGGTATCTTGCTTCAAGACACGTTGTCTTGAGGCGTAGTATCAGGAGCGAGGGTCTTGGCTTAACCGCCCGGACCGCGAGGAAGACAACCTCTATAAAGAGTTCGAAGTAACATTCGGACTCGGAAATCACCCAGAATCTTAAGTTCTGGCGTGCGGCGAGAAGATGCATGGCAGATGGGTTGTTCTGTCGTTAGCACGCTCCAGCCAGGGCACCGGCTGACCCCCTGGTTGGTAAATGTAGGCTTGCCCGGGTATAGGGATCTCTGCCCGTGTCGACGAAATGTATCTCCCATTCTCGTGGGAATCTAAAGGATACTGCAAATTTAAAACAAAAAACCGACGGGAATCCTAGCGATTCTCACCCCAAGGCCCAGTCATGCCAACGCAAAACTGACCAAGACGACGCCTCGTCCTCAGGACTTGAGGCGTCCGCCGAGGGCCCGGCACAAATCGTGGAGGCCCAGAAGAAGAAGAGGAGGTCGCCTCGAAAGTCTCGGGGCAACGGCCTGAGCCACAAAAGGCGGCTGGAGGAGCGGCGAGCGCGCAGGGAGGCTGCCGCCGCTGAAGAGAAGAAGGACGGTAGACTCGCAGCAGAGCCGTCGACGGACGAGGGCGACAGCGATGTTGCAGAGCCGTCCGAAGACGAGGGCGGCGGATCTACCGTCAGAATGGACGAGGGCGGTGATATTCCCGCAGGGCCGTCCAGAAAAGACAGTGGGTCGGCTGGTGAAGGCCCCACTAGGTCGTCGGCGCGTCTAGCAGCAAAGACGCCGCCGGCGACCGCGACTAAGAATGAGGAGGTCCTCCCCTCGCAGGTGTGAAAGCGCCCCCTGAGTAAGGGAGGCAGCTCGAGCGCCGAAACCGAGGGGAGCGTGGCCAACATGCCTCCACCAAAAATCCAGGCCTCCCGAAGAGGGCGAGGGACCTCGGCTGTAGAAAGGGCGGCGGCGGTCGCTGTCCGCGCCGGTGACGCCACGGATCTGCAGGCCGAAAATGTCCGCCTTAGAGGCGAGATGTCAGGCCTGCGAACCCGAAACAGGAACCTGGGCGACATGCTGGCGGAGATGCGTCGGGCAAACCGCCAGTTGCTGATCGACGTGGCCGACCTCAAGGCGCAGGTGGCGCTGTTCGTGTCGCCTGCGCCAGCCGCGCCACCAGCCAAGACCGGCTACTCAGCGGCCGCTGCGGCGCCAAAGCCGCCTCGCGCTGCGGCGCCGACGACGTTCGGTGATGGCGTCACCGTCACACCCGTCCCCGCGGCGAGGAAGACGCCTGCCGCCGCGAAGCGCGCGCCGCCGGCTGACGCTGGCGCAGTCGCCGCGGCGAAGCTCCCTGTCCCGGTGGTGAGGTTGACGCCTCTCCCCGCGGACCGCTTGCCGCCGGCTAGCGCCCCTGCGGCGCTAAAGCCGCCAGGCGCCGTAGAACGGGCCCCTGAGGAGGCTCAGCCGACCCCGATTGAGGTGGGAGGCATATCGGACGAGGCCCTCGCCAAAATCATCGGCGCAGTGGGCAAGCTCGTCGATGCGCGCTTCGCCGTTCTGGAGGCGAGGTTGCCTCCAAAACCACGCGTCCGACCACCTCTCGCCGCGGACAAGCGGCCGCATGTGGCACCAGCCCCCGCCCCGCTGCCTTGTCAGGGTGGCCGCGTGGGGAGCTACGCCGCGGCCGCGGCCGGGTCTAAGCCCAAAGGCCCCGGCCCAGCTCCGAAGGGACCCGCCCTGAGGAGGAAGACGGCTCCGGCTCCTGCCGGACCGCTGAAGTCGCCCGCAACAACACCGCCGGCGACGACCAGCGAGGCCGCGACGAGGCCTTCCGCGTCCGGCACGACTGCCGTACCCGAACAGGGTTGGCAGGTAGCCGAACGCGACAGAAGGAGTCGCGGCCAAAGGAGGAGAGCGGAGGCCAAGTGCGCCGCTGAGGTCTCCGCTCCTCAGGCAGGAGCCGGACGGAAGAAGAGACCGCGCAAGGGGCTCAAGTCGCCGAAGACGGCCGCAGTGGTGATCACTGTGCTGCCCGAGGCGGCCGAGAAGGGCCTCAGCTACGAGGCCGTCTTGAGGAAGGCCCGGCGGGAGCTAGACGTCTCCGATATTGGAGGCGTCGAAGCCAGGACCCGCAAGGCCCGGACGGGGGCTCGAATTCTCGAGTTCCCAGGGGCCGAGGGCGCCAAGACGGCCGACAGCGTGGCCGAGAAGCTGAGAGGTTTGTTCGCCGAGGAGGGTGGCATCAAGATCGCCAGGCCCGTCAAGTGCGCCGAAATGCGCATTTCGGGCTTGGACGATTCAGTGACGGTGGAAGACATCCGGGAGGCTATTGCCTCGAAAACCGGGTGTCCCATAGACACCGTCCGGGTCGGTGCCATTCGTCCCGGTCCGGGTGGCGTAGGTGCTGCCTGGGCGCAGTGCCCGGTGGAGTCGGTCAGGCAACTGGCCGGCTCAGGCAGGCTCCTCGTGGGCTGGAGCTCGGCGCGGGTAACCGTGCTTGAGCACCGGCCTGCGAGGTGCTACAAGTGCATGGCGGTCGGACACACTCGACCGACGTGCACTAATTGCTTCGACTGCGGCGGATTGTGTTTCCGCTGCGGTCAGACCGGGCACGTGGCGGCATCTTGCGCCGCCCCGCCCCACTGCCCCGCGTGTGCGGCGGGCAATAAGCCCGCCAAGCACCGCATGGGCTCTGGGGCGTGCAAACCTCCAGCTTCGGCCCCAAAGGCGCGGGGCGGCCCTACGACCACGGCCGCTCCCGCTCCTAGCGCGGTCCGATCGCCCGCTGGCGAGGAGGTCATGGATACAACCCGATAATGGGTACACCATCCATGCACCTCCTCCTGCAGGCCAACACCAACCACTCCGCCGGAGCGCAGGATCTCCTCCTGCAATCCATGGCGGAGTGGTCGATTGGTGCAGCCGTAGTCGCGGAACCGTACGCCGTGCCTGATCGCCCCAATTGGGTGGTCAGTCGAAACGGTACCGCGGCAATCGTCGTCTCAACGCAGCGGCACTTCCCGTCCTTGTCCCTTTTGGATAGGGGCGAGGAATTTGTCGCGGCGGAGTGGGGAGGGGTCACGCTCTACAGCGTATACCTCTCCCCCACTAGGAGGATGGACGATTTCGGGGCCTCACTCACCACCTTGGAGGCCTCGATACGGCGACTGGCACCGGGCCTCGTCCTGGTTCTGGGGGACTTTAACGCCAAATCCACGGCGTGGGGGTCCCCTACGACGGACGGCCGCGGGCGGGCGGTCAACGAGTGGGCGGCTTCACTGGGCCTCTGTGTTCTGAACAGAGGCTCGGTGAACACGTGTGTGCGGCGGCAGGGCGGGTCGATAGTGGACTTGTCGTTCGCTAGCCCCGCTGTCGCGCCACGGGTGAGGAACTGGAGTGTCCTGGAGGAGGCGGAGACCCTGTCGGACCACCGGTACATCCGGATGGAGGTCTCCCCCCGGGAACCCGGTAGGGGTCACAGGGCGGACGGAGCTCCCGCGTTTCCGCGGTGGGCTGTGGGTCGTCTTGACAGGGATCTACTGGCGGAGGCAGCCATTGTCAGCACGTGGCTGTCCTCACCACCCCCAGCGGACGGAGTGGACGCTGAGGCTGTCCGCATTCGCAGTGCGTTAACGCAGATCTGCGATGCGGCCATGCCCAGAGTGCGGCGGCGTCCACCTCCGAGGCAGGGGGTCTACTGGTGGTCCCCAAGACTGGCGGACCTTCGTGCGGCGTGTATCAGTGCCCGAAGGTCCTACACCCACAGCCGGCGGCGTCACCGCGACGTCGAGCGGGAGGGCCAGCTATACGAGGCGTACCGCAGTGCGCGGACTGCCTTTTGGCTGGCCATCCGAGCCGCCAAGGGCGCGAGTTGGCAGGAGATGCTGGACGGTCTCGACCGTGACCCCTGGGGTCGCCCATATCGCGCGGCGCTGAACAAGCTTCGCGCGCGGGCCCCCCCCCTCACCGAGACCCTCCAGCCCGACTTCCTTCGTAGGGTGGTCGAGGAGCTGTTTCCACGGCAGTCGGAACACACGCCCCCGGTCATGGCTCCGCCAGATCAGGACCGGGAGGCCGACGACGACGAGAGTGTTCCGCCCGTGACGGAGTCGGAAGTGGGGGCGGCCGTGGCGAAGATTCGTTCCGCCACCACGGCCCCCGGCCCGGACGGAATTCCAGTCCGGGTGCTGACGTCGCTCCTCGAGCACTTCGAGCCTCGCCTAAGGCAGCTGTTCAACGCCTGTCTGACGTCTGGACGGTTCCCTGAGTGCTGGAAGGAAGGGAGGTTGGTTCTCCTGCCAAAGCCGGGACGGTCCCCGGATTTGCCGTCGGCCTACAGGCCCATCGTGCTCCTCGACGATGTGGGTAAGCTGCTGGAGCGTGTGCTCGCTGCCCGCATCGTCCGACACCTGGAGGAGGTGGGGCCCGATCTGTCGGACGCTCAGTATGGGTTTCGGAGGGGGCGTTCGACCATTGGGGCCCTATTACGCCTGAGGCAGGCGGCCGCGGAGGCCGTCGCCGGGAAGGGAGTGCTGTTGGCGGTGTCGTTGGACATCGCCAACGCATTCAATAGTCTGCCATTCGGCTGCATCAGGGAGGCGCTCCGGTTCCATGGAGTGCCCCTATACCTCAGGCGGCTGGTGGCAGACTATTTGGAGGGCCGCAGTATCCTCTGCGCGGGTCCCGCAGGGGACATTGTGCGGACGCCCATGTCGTGCGGCGTTCCACAGGGGTCGGTTCTGGGGCCGACTCTGTGGGACATCGGGTACGACTGGGCGTTGAGAGGGAGTCTCCCCCCCGGGCTGAGCTTGGTGTGCTACGCTGACGAGACGCTCGTCACAGCCCGGGGCAGGACACTCGAAGAGGCGGCGAGCCTGGCCACTCTCGGCACCGAGGAGATGGTCAGGCGGATCGAGGCGCTGGGGCTCAGGGTGGCCCTAAACAAGACGGAGGCCCTACTTTTCCATGGGCCCCGTGCGAGGCTGCCCATCGGCGCCTCGATAGTGGTAAACTCCATCCACATCAGCATCCAGGCCCATATGAGGTACTTGGGTCTGGTGCTCGACGGGCGATGGTGGTTCCGGGAGCATTTCCGACAGATTGCTCCCCGGCTTGTCGGCGCGGCGTCCGCCCTTTCTCGACTCATGCCGAACCTGGGCGGACCTAGTTTCGAGGGCCGACGGCTGTATGCGGGGGTCATCCGCTCGATGGCCATGTACGGCGCACCCGTGTGGGCGAGGGCTCTGAACGCCCAGCTCAGGGCGGTTCTGTGGAGGCCACAGAGAGCCATGGCGGTCAGATCCATTCGCGGGTACCGCACGGTGTCGACAGAGGCGGCGTGCCTGTTGGCCGGGACACCCCCGTGGGACCTAGAGGCGGAGATGCTCTCCGACCTCTACCGGCGGGTTATCACAGCGCGCGAGGAAGGTGGCTCCCCATCGTTGAGCGAGATAGCCACCTGGCGCGTGGATGCCCGCCGAGACGTCATCGCCCGTTGGGCTACGCGGCTGGAGAGGCCTAGGCACGGTGTGGAGACCGTTGAGGCCCTCCGGCCCGTATTGATAGAGTGGATGGAGCGGCGGCACGGAGTCCTCACCTTTCGGCTGGTGCAGGTGTTGACGGGGCACGGGTGTTTCGGGTTGTACCTGCACAGGGTCGTGTATAGGGAGTGGACTCCGGCCTGCCACCACTGCAGGAGTGACGAGGACACGGCGCAACACACGCTGGAGGTGTGTCCGGGATGGGAGCGGCAGCGCCGTGACCTCGTCGCTGTCATCGGTGCCGACCTGACGCTGCCGGCCGTCGCGAGGGCGATGGTCGACAGCATCAGGAACTGGGACGCGGTCGCCGCCTTCTGCGAGGCTGTCATCTCGCAGAAGGAAGCGGCGGAACGGGCAAGGGAGGATTCCCGCGCCCCGGGCCGCCGCCAGCGGCCGGGGCGGCGCAGGCGCAAATACCTGCGCCTGATGCCGCCCTAACCGAGGCTTCGGGTGATCGGACCGGGGAATTGTCCGGTCACCCGACGTGAGGCCACCGCGTGAGGGCGACGCCCCGACGGCGAAATCTGTCGGGGCGTCGACGAGAGGAACCCGCGAGGGTGAACCGCCGGGCGGGCCACCGAAGTTAAAAATCGGGTCCCGGTGACCCGCTCGCACGGCGAAGAGAGAGGAGTTTTTACGGTGGGTCTATGGGGTCACGCGCCGCCTTCTCCGTCACCCTGGCCCGATTTGGCGGGGCGAGACTAATCCATAGTCCACCAAAAAAAAAAAAAAAGGGTAGACATAGTTTCTTAATCAATGACCGCGCGTAACAACATTGGATTGTCTATAAATCAGGAATATTTTTAGATATTTTCAAATGAAAATAATTAGGTAATTACTAGTGATTTTAAATATTTGACATTTTTTATATAACATTATTTATAAGTACAAAGAAAACATCATAAAAAAATTTGGGTACTCTTTGAAAAATAACCCTGTATAGATAAATCTGGAATTGGTCGTAATTTTTCATACAAGGAATAATTTCAAACGCTATCTAAGAAACAATTGATTTATATTTTTAATAACTTATGTTTAAACATAAATATAATTATCTGGAACTAAGTACAAATTAATTAATTCGTACCTCAACGAACATCACCGAACATGAATAGTCTAGCAAAATTACATTTATCAATAAATAAAATAAATACAGTGTTTAAATTAAATAAATAATAATTGGCATATTCTAAATTTTATATAACTACTTATACATCTAATATTATTAAATAATAATTATTTTTAACTATCACATAATCGAGAGATATCTATAAATTACTTTTAGCATAATTTAATATATTATGATAATATTTATTTCCTGATAGATAAATTCCAGTCACGTAGAATCTTCAATATATATCTCATATAACAGGACTACTACATCTTCTGTCCTTATTGTGTAATTTCCATGATGTCAAAGATTGAGTTGACTTTAACTCTTCAGGTGATAAAGGTCGACCTCTAAATTCGTTTTCGATATCTTGTAAGGTCCGGTCTTTAGTTTCGGGTAAGAAGAAGTATGTTATTATTAAACAGTATCCCACAACTGCAGCATAAATGCAATACGCACCGTGAATACCCAAGGTACTGAAGAATAATGGTACTGTTTTCACTGTGATGAAAAGATTTGATGATAAGAATAAAACGCTAAGACCACCGGCTATACTTCTATATTCAAGAGGAAATACTTCACCAGCGATGATGAAAGGTAGTGGTACAGTACCGGTAGCGATAGTAAACATATGCAGATGAATTAACGCTACTCCTATAAAAGGATGATCATAAGGCAGTATGCCTTGGCCTTTACAATATGTGTACGCAGCAGTAGATAAGAAAGCGAAGATATTGATACCGACAGTTGTGAACAACATAGTTCTCCTATTAATCTTTTTGATAATAAAAACTGCCATGCTGTTTGAAAAGATTCTCTGTGCATCCAGCGTAATGACAAGCAAAGCAATATTAACATCAGTACCAATGACGTGGTGGAAGATATCCATGGTGTATGCAGCCAAAATATTAGCGCCGGCCCACTGTCCCAATGTATATACGTGCATCATTATAAATATAGGCTTATAAAATTCCTTTTTTCTAATAGTAGCATTAAAGTAGGTTATGTTAGCTCTGACCCGGTGACTAAATGATTGGGATATATTTGCTTCGGCCTTACATTCTCGGACTATAATACTAGCTTCGATCATCTTTTGCAATTCCTCTTCCTCATCTTCATTTCTCAACCAACGAAAGACTTTCTTAGATTCTTCATATCGTCCTTGATCTGATAACCAACTTGGTGACTCTGGAGAGTTTAATACGATTAGTAGATCGACAAAAGCGATACAAGCGCAGACAAGAGCGGTCGTCTGCCAAGTTAAGTAGGAACCCATAGTATGCACTATTAATACTCCAGTGGCTATACACAAAGATATCATGGTCAGAAATGCACCGCGATTTTTAGGACTTGTATACTCTCCAATCAAAACTGGACCTAATGAAGCACTCATTCCCATAGCGAGGCCTTGAAGAAACCTGGCGACCAGTAGAATGGAGACACTATTAGCAAATATGATGGTGAACCAACCGACCAGTAATGGAGTGATGCTAACGATGTTTGCAGTTCTCCTACCATAGTTCGCCATAATGGGAGGCACAATAAAGTTACCACCCACAAGGGCGAATCCCAATATCGCAGCTGAAACAAATAGGAATTTTTAAATTTGCCAACTAATTCATAGTTATTTTTTATTTATAAACTTAATACTAGACAACATTGTCGAGATTCCACCTAATGATAAGTGGCAATGTGATTCTAGGGGTCAAGTATACAAGCTTCAAGGTTTGGGTTTTATCTAAATATCTTAAAAATCGCCAAATAATATAAGTAGTTTTATACACTACTTATATTATTTGGCACTACCACAAAACTAGGAAGGTTATTTATTATCAAAGAGGATTTAGAAATGTAACCGCCTTGAGTATTCTTCTAAAATACTCATCTTAAATGGTGACATATAAGGGCTGCTGCTAGGTCGTAGTAATAATCTCAGTTGCGACAAATATAAAAACCTGGATCAAATTTATACAATGCACACAATGAATTATAATATTATTCAAAGGAACAGTAGTTTCGTCTTTAATTTTAATTTTGATGTTTATAAAATAAAAATGAAATTGGCGTTAATTCTTTGTTTTAGAGGTAGTTAATAATATAATTAATCGATAATTTATCCTCAATAAACAATAGTATAATAGACCTAAGCTAGTTATAATACAGCTAGTTACAGCTCCTCAAGGCAAGTCATGGTAAGTTGAGTCTTTGAGTTCAGACTTACTTCAATCAGTATTAAAGTATTACCTATCCAAGAGCCCGAGGTATCATCTATGTGTATGGTAGAGTCTGGTTTTCTTAATTGTGGTAGTAGAATGGCAGCAAACCCCATCACCAGACCGTGAGCCGCCATATTCAGACATACACCAATGGTTACGAAGCACTGGAAAAAGCAAAAAAATATTTTTAGAATAATAAAACATTAAAATCCTTGGCAATTTTTGAAAATATTAAGAATCACATGAATCTGTTGATAATAATAGAGTGGCGGGCCGGGATTATTTGGATATTCGTGAATTGAAAGTTGTCAAGCACTACTGTATAGAACGTGATGACGTGACATTGTAAGATCGTCAATAACAATTACTATTTACCATGTTATTTTAATTTTAAATTAGTTTTACCAGTTTCAACGTTAGATTATTGTACAAGAAAGTCACCCGCAACGTTAATTATGTAAATAACTTATTATTTCTTTAAAATTTCAGATTTATTGTTTGCAATCATGTGTATACGTTTACCAAGGTTATTGCGCATTAAAAAATGCAAAATGTCAAAATGCACTTCTTAGATTAGATAAACTATAGGTACTATCGATTCAAAGAGTAAAGTTATATAAATTGAAAAAGAGTGGCAACTCGATGGTAAAATATGCATGTATGGAAAGTGCTGCTATCTAGAGCTTAGGCGATGAACTAAAGTTGAAGTGATATACATATGTACATGTGTGTGTGTGTGCACGTGCGTTCGTGCGTGCGTGCGTGCGTGTGTGTGTGTAATTATATAGGATTATTTTACTATAAAACCTACCCTGAAATATAAAACCAAACATATCAGCCGTTAACGAAACAACAATAATATAAGCTTGTTTTTTTTTTTGGGGGGGTGGGCTACGGTCGGCGCACTCCTCGCACCACTCCATCCGGGGTGACAGATGGGCGTAAGCACGCACGCACGACCACCGGAGCAGAGTGACTTGACGTCAGCGGTCGGCCCGACGGAATACCCCTGAGGAGTACCTTCTCCTCGACCGACGTCACCCCCCTCGGGTAGGATGTCGGTCTTTACTCACGCGGTCAGCCTCTCGGCGGGTGACGGACTAATTTCCCGATCCAGTCACCCGCGGCCTCGGCTAGGGCGGCATCAGGCGCAGGTAATCGCGCCTACGGCGCGACAATAATATAAGCTTAGAATGAAAATGGAGATAATTTTCAGAAAGCACAGCAATAATCGAAAATATATTTTTGACAATCAGTATATACGCTAAGAACAAAAAATAACAATTCTCAGTTGTCAGACTTTTGACAAACAGGACAAAACGACAGCTAAGTTTGTACAACCAATCTATAGGCGGCGCGACGATCAGTATAAATAAGTAATGTTTTAACTGTGCCCCAAGCATCGACTATACGATCTGTTTCATGATAAAAAATTAGAGTGTCTCTCTCTCATTGAAAGAAATAACACAAATTCTGTTCCTAAAATCTTCTGTTCCTAACATAATGTCCCTGCGACAATATCTCGGTATAATTCCAAATAAAAAAAATTAAATAAAAAGTGTTATTGTTGATAATACTAATTATACTTTTTTTTTAATTCAACACTACTTTTGAGAGCAAAAGGTTGATTCGGTATATTTTGTTAAAGACGAGATTTTGTGTATTCTTAAAACTATCATCAGTATACCTGTAGAAAATTTGATTTAAAATTATATAATTTCTATATGAAATTTATCGAAGTGCCTGCGATATTGTGCTAAGTGTTACTTACTATCTTATCATTATCTAATTCTACATCCATCAACAAAACTGTATCTTTAAGATTTTGATCATTTTCAAATAAATATTGATGATCTGTTCAGTTGATAAGACACAGGCAGAACTTTTTATAGCATAGCTTTCGTAAAGGAATATGTTTTGTCAACAATTAGATGCTTGATAACCGCTACTGAGAAGATCCGGCAAGAAACTCAACGTATTTGTCTATTATTATTAAAATTGTTTCCGACTTTTTATATAAAATTATTTACAACATGTTTAGTAAGTATGAGCTATGTTATATTAGTAAGTATAATGTGATGATACACTTCGGACCATGATATAATATAAAATTCATACATAATGTAAAAGATTGTTGCTGGGTCTACACCCCACAAGCGGCACCCGAATTGAATGTTCATTTGTTTGCGCTATCGAGGTAGATACTCGCACTAGATGTAGGTATACTTGTAGGCTGTATAATGTTCAACGCAGTTGTTTGCAAAATAACATATCAATGTTATCATTGGATAGTATTCGATATAATCAACCTTATAATGCATATCTATTGAGTAATCGATAAATATATGTTTTAAAGTAATATTTCTTTGCACAACTGAAGGTCATGTTTAGTTAACGTCAGATGATGATATTGCATTTGTAAACTGAATTATAATAATAAGGTCATCGATTTCCCTTTACGTGGATATGTATTAAAAATATAATGTATTATTATCTCTTAAAGAGATGATTAAAACCTTAGACTGAAACTGAGATATAGACCTTGGGCAACTCCACCTGACACCGTTTGGTCAATGATTACATTCACAAGGAGGGTTGACGTCAGACAAGCGGTCGTTCATAAAGCTATTACCAATAAATTTTGCAATATGTAAGATGAAAGAGGATCTTATGTTGCATCAACCTCAAGTAATTGAGATAAGAGCAGGAGAATGATGGATATCATTTACGAGTATATTGTATATGGAGGATTTTATCGAACGACGATCACATGATCGTCGTTCGATAAAATCCTCGTATAGGCGTCACGCTTGATTGCCAATTTAGTAATTGGAATTTGTGTTATAAAAAGTTATGATTACTATCTCTTAATTTCCCGTGGGAATGGTAGTTTTCTTCTAGGCAACTTGAAATAACCTCGAATAATGATGTTATTCACTCTTAGGATGGTCTATTTAATGGATAGTGTGGCGACACGGAGTCCTTCCTTTCCGGTTGGTGCAGTTCTTGTTGGTGCACTGTTGCTTCGGCATGTACCTGCACAGGGTCGCAAGGAGGGAGTTGACTCCGTCATGCCAACAGTGCGGCAGTGACGAGGACACGGCGCAAAATACGCTCGAGGTCTGTACGAGCTGAGGTCAGCAGCGCCGTGACCTCGTCGCTGTCATTGCCGGCTGTAGTGAAAGCGATGGGAGCAGGAACTGGAACAAGGTCGCCGCCTTTTGCGAGGCAGTCATCTCCCAGAAAGATGAGGCGAAACGAGTTCGAGAGGATTCCCTCTACGCGGACTTGGGCCGCCGCCGGCGCCTTGGGTGGCGCTGACGCGAATATCTGCGATTAATGCCGCAATTAATGATTAATGCGCGATTGATCGGACCGGGGATTAGTCGTCCGAAGTGAGGCCACGGCATGAGGATCATGCCTCGACGGCGAAAGCTGTTGGGGCATCATCGTGTTCTTTTCATATTCATTTCGAGCTTGTCTTACTTCACCGAGGAAGCTCTATTTCCGATAAAATAGTTACTTACATTCATCAGAAGATCGGAGTATGAAAATTATTAACTGTTAGATGGCATTTAACTATTATATCATTTCGACTGATGTACTGCCCGCTGCTAGGCCAGAGCTGTTTACACTATCGGAGGTAAACTGACCTACTATATTGAACTAGTTTAAACTGGTTTCCTATGGGGATTTATTATATAGATATTATTTTTAGGAAACCATATACAAAATGCTTTAATACTCCTTTTCATCGCAACACTTAAATTTAAGATAGGGACTTAAGCCAATTTAAAAACCAATCTACAAATAACATTAATGAATCATTGACACTGTAACATATTGCCTGATTGATTGAATGAAAATAACGCACTGAGCTTGAGAATTTTAAATTCTTCATGTTGATTCACTAATATTTTATAATATTAATCTGTTTGATGGTAGAGTAAAAATACAATTCACTACATTTCAGTTTTTGCTTGTGGGTGTCGTAAAAGATGACTAAGAAATATAATATACAAATAAAATCAATGCGAAGAAAAGGAGAAGATAAAAACAGAAGGTATATTCGGAATAAAACCACTTATCAACCCGTTTCACTAGCGTTATATAGCAGATGATTTTTTTTAGACGATATTTGATGCTAAGAAAATAATCCTTGTATTGCGGTGGGAATTTACAAACATAATTAACGAAGAAAAATTACCACCAGACTCAGAACAAATATTTGTGGAGCACACAAAGTATTGCCTTGAATGGGAATCGAACCCACGACACATGAAACGGTAGGTCGATGTCCTAACCACTACGAGATCTGTGTAGTCGTTAGATCAAATGTTCTTGTCAGAATTTTCTCATATTGTGAAGATGGCTCGATCTTAATACTGGGAAGTATATAAGCTGAGATGATGATGATGATGATATTCTATAAAACAAGCTTTAAAAATAACAGCGGTGATGATCAAATAATGATAAATGTTACCTGTTTTTTGAATGGTGTAATCCATCCTGATTTTGTCTTTACTTTGGTCATCTTGAACGGTTTGTCCATGTTTTAAACTGTGACAGTATGTCTATTTGAATGTTCGACTAGCGGCCGTCACCACATGTGAGCTACTGGGCTATTATCTGATATCTTAACAGCGTATTGAGATAATAATAAGTTTTTATTATTGATATGAATTTATTTCATATTTTGTGATATGTATTTGCCTGAAAATATTAATAAAAATCTAATTAAAATTACGCCCTATGATGATGGAGTAGAAATATAATAATATAATAATTCACCGAATCGGATGGAGTAGGAATACTCTTGATTGAATCAACCTGGGAAATTAAAACACCAACCGACATCAACGATCCGTTAGTCAAGTGTAGCGATGATGGCATGACTCTTTGCGGGTGGGCCAGTTTAAGCCCGGTGGACGTCTGACTCGGTGACTGATTCGGTGAATTATTATATCGTCATCAGACGATGATGATGATATTTTACTAGCTATGTCTTACAAGTTATATCACCCTTTACTAACATTTGATATATATACAAACGCAATAGTTAACAAAGAGATAACAAACGGACTAACAGACACACATATATTTTCACAAATCATTGATCAAGAAACAGATAAAATACTTTTAAGTAATCGCTTTAACTGACAGACTGTATAGATATCTACATATCAATACCACAATAATATGAATATATTGCAGATAAGAAAATTATTGAAGCAAAACTCACGCGGAAGGCAATCTCTCGTTTGTAAATACTGGCAATCAATCCAAAGATCTCTTCCTCTCATCTGATATGGTTGTTCGAACCAAGCTTACACATTATATCTGAAAAATTTATTTATTATCTGGGTAAGTAACCCGTAAGTAAAATTAAATAAAACAAATAAAAGAAATCAAAGGCTTAGGAAAAGCCGCCTATAAATTATAAGTATACACAACTATATGACTATGTCTGCGTCTGCAATTCGAAGGTGAATGATGTATTCGCTGTTGATATTGATGCTGAGTTAGATCCAGAGTAAGACGTAGAAGATATCTTACAAACAGCCGTAAACAGTTTTAGATATATAATTCCCTATCTCACACCTTTATATTCCGGTTGCGAAAGTAAATGTTAACTTTTCTATATAAACACTTCGATATAACGATAATCGATTTAGCAACACTGAATGGACTACAGTACAGTACCGCCCAAATGTCGAAATGCTATATGCAAAAAGTGATTAAATTTGTTCTGTATATTCTGATGCAACATGTAAATGTATTCTGTGATACTATTTTTCAAAAACTGACTTGATTAGGCGGCTGCAAGTTGTCAAGCTTGCGCGAATCAATTTGTAATGACTCTCGAATACTGCTTATAGATATGGCTCTATAGTGGCCTACAGCTCCTTAAAAAGATTTTGTTATTCCTATTGAAAACCAGCAATGCTATAATTTTGGTTCACAACTCTAGTAGTCACCTCCAGGAATAACTAAACAAAAGCACATCGGGATATCTTTCAGTAAAGACTTTCCGTTTGCCTTAAGAAGTTTTGTCGTAATTCCATCGTTTCCATTTAGATAATTATTTGAGAGTCATTCATATCTCGTACATGCTGGCATCTGGAGTATCTTCAGAACAATGTTAAATTACGTTAAATCTAAGATCTTGGACTAAGTTCAGAATCATGTTACAACAATAATAAACATATGTAACGGTCCATAAAACTTTTCGACTTTTCCCAAAATCTCACTTTGGGAACAGAGATAAATCTCGTGCCAACATTTAGAGCCTTGATTCTGTTTTGTGGTCTATTAAATACTCTGAGGTCTGATTTAAGAACTTTTCTGTTCCGCATGAGTTCTTCTACATGTGCATTATTTGGTTGGAAAGTATTTTGAGTTCAGGTGTCCTATGGGCATTCAAATATTTCAACCCCTCTGCGTAGACATTTCCATAAACCTATACTTCATATACTTTTAAGATTATCATTCTTCCAGACATTAAATACTATTAAGTAATTTTGACTAAAACTTTTAAGTATTCTGATATTGTATAAGTGAAGATCGGCAATTAGGCTTTATCAAGTGTGCCCACTAAATTTTTGTAAAAATATTCCTTATACTTGACTTATTGTATAGTTGCAGCTACAAACGCTATCAACCCTAAAACGGATCGTGAGTAGCGCAAAAACGACTATAAGCTGACCTGAGCCAACTCCGTGTGTTGCCGTTTAGTCAACAATTATATTTCTAAGAGGGTTGATATCAAGCAGGTGGACTGCCAAAAACTTGTTGCCAAAGTTTGTCTATACGTACAATGAAAAAAAAGTACATATTTTGTAGACTCCAAGTAATTGGGATAAAAGCAATATGATAATAATGATTCGATTCCTGAATATGCTTTATTTTTTTTCACAATATGTTTTCTTTCTTTTTATCACAAGAAAATATATATCATAAATAATGTTATAAATATGAATATGTGTTTGTTTGTCTGTCACGTATTCAAAAATGAACTTCGCAACTTGTTTTAAAATTAAGTAAACACATTCTCAGAGATACAGAAGATAATCTAAAGAGTGAACTCTTGACGTGGTATAGGCATGTGATGAGACGGGATGAGAGTAATGTTGTGAGAAAAGTTTTAAGTATGAATGTTGAAGGCTTTAGGGGTAAAAGAAGAGCAAAGAAAAGATGGATTGATTTCGTGAAACATGACATGGATAGAAAATGAGTTATGACAGACATGACGTTTAGTAGTTATATAGAAGGAGAGGACATATTACGTTAACCCCAAATAATTGAGATAAAAAGAGAATGATCATAATGATTTTCAGAGATCCAAAAAAAGTAATAGAGAGTACTTTCATACAATAAAAAGTTACTTTCCCCGAAAAAGTTAAACGTTGATCGGATACATAAAGCAAAGTCACACGTATAATCTATTACCCCAATAATCTAAGATTCCATGAGCTCAAACCTAGATTTGAACACTTCAATAACTCGTCAACAAGCGCCCTTACTGATAAACTGTGATTGCGGAATATCTGTTATCTTGAACGAGATATTGAAACTGACCGTAACGAGAGATTATTGACAAAAGATAACAGGGTACCACAACATGAAAATTGTTTTCTTTTATTTATTTTTTAGGAGAGTTCTATGGCCCACAATTGGGCACGATCTGCCTTCATAATTGCTATAAATTCACCTACATGTTGGCTAGATGAGTTCATACAGTAGTATATTGGAGCATGTTTAAAAAAAAGGCATTGTTAACTCGATGGCAGTTTATCTGGTGTTAGTGTGAGATAATAGACCATTTCCCCATTGTGAATAACAATTGTGAAGAATAAAGCGACAATCGAAAGAATTTGCAAGCGGGTTGGCGATCGCATAAGTTTAAGTCTCCAAAGTGTGTTGTTATTACTCACTCATGTTACTAGTGATTCATCGGTCAGTTTTAACAATTTCTATCTAAAAGTTGAGGGGGCTCTTAACATAATATTTTTCTTGATTGATACGTATTATGCTGATGTACAATATCTACTCTCATAAAAAGGTTAATAAATAAGTCAGACATTTTCTATTCTCGCATCGATGTTTCAGTTATATTCCTGAAGCGTTTCTTACGTTATCCGAGAGGAAATTGTTGACATATGTTTATTTTATAGCGTATTTAGCTTTCGGTCGCAACTTCAATTGGGTTGTGTGCTATCTCCGTTGAATATTGATTTCATTATTTGTTTTGTAGGGGGCTGATTTACAGGATATTTTTTTCAGCGTCATAAAACTAACATGCTCTCTTGTATACATTTGTGCTAATTTCTAATTAATATATAATTAAGTAAAAATATCACCTGCAAAATTTAATCGCCTATTTTACACCCTTTGTAATAGTATTTAGGATGAAAATTGACAACACGTGGTTATTTATTTTTGGCTCAGATATATGAATTTGATTTAAATAGAATGGATAAAGATTGTTTTCTTCCCATAAACTTAAGCACTGCGTTTCACCTCCTTTAAATTATGCTCCTTCTTAGTGAGTCTCTAGATAATAAAAAGAAACTTTGGTCAAAAATTCATGTTTTATACATTTCGACTGATTGATAAGTCAGTGGATCAGCTTCTTCGTGTATAGATAACATAATTTCTAGAGACAATATAGAAAAAACTATAGACAAACAATAATTCAAACATTAAAGAAATCTCTTCTTAATTATTATTATAGTTTATCAATAGACATTATAATTACAATAACACTATAATCACTGTATATGTTTGATTCGTGCACACGATACTCGTATAACAACCAAAGACACAATCACTACCGTCAGGGAACAATGTTACCCCGGAGCTCATCATACAACTGAAACACATATTTATAGTCAGCAATTATGGCATTGTGCCATGATTTGGAAGTGTATGCGTTAAGCATATAGTTTGTAGCTGAGTGTATGTTGCGTACTATCAAATAATGTTAGTTAATTACCGATTGTTACTGTTCAATAGTGATAGCTGCTCTAGTAGTTATTTGTGATCGAGTACTGCTTGTAGGATTTGGTCTTTATCTTTTTTGTCTGTGTTTAGCTTTTAGCTGCAGATGGCTTTTACAACTTGGCCCGAACTATGGGTAAGCGCTGAGGGCTCTCAATCATTTTTATTTGATTATATAATATTGCGGTTCGAAAGGTATCACCCTGAAGCCAATACCTTGTAACGTTATACGTTACATAAACTGTGAAATATAAACTAAAACCTAAAATTGTTTACTTTCCTTAATTAAATATACTCATAATTAATCAACACGCGAGTATCAATAAATGAGCGTCATTTTAGTAGCACTCTTATCGCTTCCATTGTTCTCATCAATGCCCCGGCGCACCGCGCGCCACCACCGTCTGAACGACAGACAGCCTAGCGCTCTCAAGGCGAACGTATGTCAGTACGATCCTTATAAAATTAAATTATATTTTATTTTACATGATTGCCGTCAGTTATACCAGTGACGTAATTGCACTTTTATACGAACGTTAGTTATAATATAGTTATTTAATTTAGTGTATATTCAACCCCAGCATTGGGGTCCAAGGTCTACGCTAGTCGCTTATACCCGTTACAGTGGGTCATTGCCGATTGGATCGCAAGCGCCGGGCCTCGAAGCTCACCTGTGCCTTTACGACAGTTGCTACGGTGGACAGCCTTTTTTTTTTTTTGGGGGTGGGCTACGGTCGGCGCACTCCTCGCACCGCTCCGTCCGGGGTGACAGAGGGGCGTAAGCGCGCACACCCGTAACCCACCCGTGACGTCGCCTTCGTCGTTGGGCCGACCACCGGAGCAGAGTGACTTGACGTCAGTGGTCGGCCCGACGGAATACCCCTGAGGAGTACCCTCTCCTCGACCGACATCCTCCCCTCGGGTAGGATGTCGGTCTTTCCTCACGCGGTCGGCCTCTCGGCGGGTGACGGACTAATTCCCCGATCCAGTCACCCGCGGCCTTGGCTAGGGCGGCATCAGGCGCAGGTAATCGCGCCTGCGCCGCCCCAGTCGCCGGCGGCGGCTCGCGCCGTCGAGGAGACGCTCCTCGCGCACGCGCTCCGCCGCCTCCTTCCGCGAGACTACTGCCTCGCAGAAGGTTGCGACCGCGTCCCAGTTCCTGACGCTGTCGAGCATCGCCCTGGCGATGGTCGGCAGCGTCAGGTCGGCACCGATGATTGCGACGAGTTCACGACGCTGCTCTGCTCAAGCGGCACAAACCTCGAGCGTATGCTGCGCCGTGTCTTCGTCGCAATCGCAGTGGTGGCAGGACGGTGTACTCTCCCTCCTGACGACCTTGTGCAGGTATTTGGCGAAGCATCCATGCCCCGTCAAAACCTGCACCAGTCGGAAGGAGAGCACCCCGTGCCGCCGTTCCAACCATTGCATCAGCACCGGCCGGAAGGCCTCTACGGTCCGCACACCGAACCGAGGCCTCTCCAGCCGGACTGCCCAACGGGCAATGACATCTAGGCGGGCGTCAACGCGCCAGGCGGTGAGTTCCCTCAAAGAGACCACACCGCCCTCCGCGCGCACCCCCGACACCCGCTGATACAAATCGGCGAGCATTTCCGCCTCCAGGTCCCACGGGGGACTCCCGGCCAACAGGCACGCTGCCTCCGTCGCCACCGTGCGGTACCCGCGTACAGCCCTGACCGCCATGGCCCTCTGTGGTCGCCACAGAAGAGCCCTGAGTCGGACGGTCAGGGACCCCGCCCACACCGGTGCGCCGTACAGGGCCATCGACCGGACGACCCCCGTGTACAGCTGTCGGCACGTAGCGCTCGGTCCGCCCACATTCGGCATTAGCCATGAAAGGGCGGACGCCACGCCGACGGTGGACAGCCTGAGGAGAGTACGGTACTGGAGGGATTGGTGGAATTGGTGTCGGCCCCGAACCCACGACCAACGTGCCCTACCAACTGGTTGGCCGTTTGTGTTCAAATATAACTAAATTATATTAATAAATAGTTGTACTCGAACCTGTTTCTTTTTCTATATCTTTTATAGGAACCCTTAAGCAGAAAATTCGGTACAACCTACTAAATATTATATAAAATGTTATATACAATTTTATGTGAAAGAAGTCGGTAAAAAAAAAAAAAAAAAAAAAAAAGTAAGAATAAACAAATATGCTGACTTTATTGCTTGATTTTTTATTTTAATTTTAATAAGAATAATTAATGGCAAGTATTAGCGCTTAATATACAAGATACAAGTTAATTACTAAAGAGAGTTTGCCGCAAATACTTTGCTGGTCGCAAAAACGTCTTAATGGTAAAACTAGTTTATATTAAATCTGCAACAGATGATCGAATCTGCGTAACAACGCAGCTGGTCAAATCACTGTAGGCTTCTGTTAATATCTCATTAAGTGTCGTTTTTATAAAAATATAATATTAGAGCCAATAAATCTTTGTGTTGGAATGGACATTACAAATATACAACCAATGGACACAAATACACATTCAGACGTAGAATAATAGATCATGAAGCAACTGTCCTGTCTGGAATTTGAAGTTACTTCCAACACTACTTTGACTACTCAGGTAACCGTGCAAGCAGTTATCAGATTAATATATTAATCGCATCGGGTTAGGAATATAACGTATGATCTTGCCTACCTTTACTGTCGATATATCCATCCACGAGTGCTGAGACCAGCGCTTATACAATACTGCTTATACTTTTCAAAAATACTAAAAAAAGATCACGTGATTAATGGACGTCCCCTAAGTTACCGTAACGCAAGGAACCTCATATAGGTACTCCGGCCCTTAAAATGTTTCCTTGCATAAAGAAAAACGAGGTCACTGCATGCCACAGCAATACAATATTCAAAAGAGGGTGGATTCGATGGTGGGTCATTTGTTTCGGTATCAACCAAAATGTATCATGATCTATGATGGATCTGACGCTTATTATACGATACATGTCACTCGTGCTCTAATAGCTAAACCTCTGAAATATTTTGATAGGTTTTATAACGATAATCCTAATATTTATTCTGAAATGATTACGTATATACTTGATGAACGAACTACGTGGGAAATCGTACGTACAAATTTCGATCGTCTGTTAAAACTTTTATCAAGTACATTGGAATATTTTGCAAAGTACAGCTGACAGTTAATTGAGATTTATTAATTCTCTACGATGGATATAATTACGCAATACTCTTAATTCGCCTTGAAAAATATTACCACGCTGGTCTAATTGTTTTACATAGAGTTTTATTTTATCGTTTTGCATTTCTTGCAGTGATATTTGTTACCTATCTCCATCGATTTTAACAATTCTTTTGGGTAAAGAAGTATTGGTGGTGATAATATTGTATCTTCCTCACAACGGGGAGAAAAAAGTGGCAAAAAAGTATATTGTTTTATAAAAAGACTACAATATATTAAGTTCTATATTATCTTTATAATATATTCGTTGATGTGTACTTCTGAGCGACGTTACCCTCAAGCGTTGGTGTTCGCTAAGACTAATTAAATTAGTAACAAAGAACGTTTTTAAAGACAAGCATTCATTTTGTGACATACTAGTATAAATAATTTTCTACCCAAATAAAAATATTTGGCAGTGGAATAAGATAGAGTATAATAAGCTTTTATACTGCTAAGAGATTATTTTTAAGTTTTCAGTTCATTTGCTAAAGTTCCCTTCCGTGTGATCTCATGCGAACAATTGTTGTACCCATTCTGAAAGATAGAACAGGTGACGTAGCTGATAAGTGTAATTACCGCCCCATTTCATTAGCTACGATTGTCGCAAAGGTTTTAGATAGTCTGCTTGACGCACGTTTAGACAGCTTATTAAAACTTCACGACGCACAGTTCGGATTCCGTAACGACCTGGGCACTGAGACTGCGATTATCAGCCTTAAGCATACTGTGCAATATTACACCAAGCGTCGTACTTCCGTGTATGCCTGTTTTCTTGATCTCTCACGAGCTTTTGACCTGGTATCATATGATATTATGTGGAAAAAGCTTCGGGAGAGACAAGTGCCGGCAGAACTATTGCGTATATTCCAGTATTGGTACTACAACCAAACGAATAGAGTGAGATGGGGCGATAAGCTCTCTGAGCCATACCGGTTGGACTGTGGTGTAAGACAGGGCGGGATTACTTCGCCTAAGCTTTTCAACCTGTATGTAAATGACCTGATCGATGGGCTTAGCAGCAAGAGAATCGGTTGCCGTATTGACGATATAAGTGTCAATAACATCAGCTACGCTGACGACATGGTGCTGCTAAGCCCATCGGTTAAGGCTATGAGGGAATTGCTCGGGTGTTGTGAACATTATGCTCAAACTCATGGCCTAATATATAATACCAAAAAAAGCGAGCTCCTGGTCTTTAAGGCGGACGGTGGCAAATGTCCAGATACAATACCCGAAATTATATTAAATGGTAAACAATTGAAACGGGTCTATCAATTTAAATATCTGGGGCATGTCGTCACTGATGACCTTGGGGACCAGGCTGATATTGAGAGGGAACGTAGGGCGCTGGCGGTTTGATGTAACATGTTGGCCCGGAGATTTGCACGTTGTAGCGAACAAGTAAAAATAACACTTTTTAAAGCCTACTGTCAAGTGTTCTACACGTGCAGCCTGTGGACTAATTATACGCAGCGTGCCATCAGTGCCCTACGGGTCCAATATAATAATGGCTTTAGGATGTTGATGGGACTGCCTCGTTTCTGCAGTGCATCGGGTATGTATTCGCAGGCTCGCGTAGACAATTTCCACGCCATCATACGACAGAAATCTGCCTCACTGCTCAGCAGACTGCGGGTCAGTTCCAACTCCATCCTGACAACAATTGTTAGAAGGTACGAGTCTCCCATTCTTTGTGATATTGTTCGTCGATGTCACACGAACACTAAACTCTACCAAATAGTGTATTTATATTACTAACATAATTTCTAAGATTGTATTTACTAACCTTCTATGGATGTCACTTGTCCGAAATAAAAATTATTATTATTATTATTTGTATCTCCTTTTAATTCACGGGATCTTCCATAGGGAAGATGCCCGGTCCTTTGGGAGGCTTACATGGGGATATGGATCCAACACGCAGAGGCCTTTGGAGAAATTTAATCTAAATATTGGGGTGGGACACCTACCGATGACATTCCACGTCTGCACTTAACATACGTGGAATGCCAGCAGTAAGTGTAAAACTATTGTATGATGATGGTATCTAATATATGAAATATGGGAGTGGGTGTTTAGTGGACTGGTTCATCTTAAATCTATGAATTTATAACTGTCGTCTGCCTTCAAACCCATGTTAAGAGCTGAACGGTGGCAGACGGTGACTCGCCAACTCACTGAATGGGCCCCCTAAATAGTCGCCACAGACACACAAGTCATACTGGCAACAGAGGGCAACATTGATGTAAGTGGCTAGGGGTGTCGAGCGGTGCGGCGCCGGTTTCACCATTGAGTCTGCGATAAACAAACTCATGGTTTCCCCGTAATTATGCCCTTGAAAATGACACTTCCACCCCCGAGCATATAGCTCTGGCGACCCCTCTCTGATCAGCTGTTTAAGGCAAGCCAGAGCTGAGAGTCCTTCGGGCACTCTTCGGTTTCCACTCTAGCCAGCCAATGAAGGCCAGCTGGAGACGACTCCCTGATCGACTCTCTGGAGTATTCAGGACCGCAGTGTCGCCACTCACATTCAGCTCGCCACAAGCTGCCCTGCGGTTTATTGGCTTTCCTGTAAATCTTGTGATACATTTTTTTTTTATATCAAAAGAACTTAGGGAGCCAAATAATGTTCCTCCGAGTTTTGCGTTAGCCTCATGGTGAAGTAACGACTGGCCCGGAGGTTTTATTTATTATTATTATTATTTTTTATTATTATTATTATTAAAGTATATGCTTGTTTTTAAAATTTGTATACTATAATTTTTTTTAGTTAAAATATTTGCAATCACGATTTTCAGTAAATCATTAGTCATTGTTGTATAGTTTCTTCTTAGTTAATTGTTAGTTCAGTTCTTCAATCCACTACTCCAAAAAGTTCGGTAGCCATAAGAACAGCAGTAAGCAGCAATATAACGATGTGGGTACCTTCAGTCATCATTATCATTAGACTTTGAAAATCACTTAGACATATAGTCACCGACACTGTTCCAAAAAGCTGGAACTCGATGGGGTTATCTAGTTGCAATCAGAAGTACTTATGGTCATCTTCTATCAATCTAACCTTGAATATCATCTAGGAATATATTTACTCATCATCAATATGTGAACGGGAAAAAGTTATACATTCGTCTTGTAACGGAATATACACAATTATATTGTAACGTCTCATGCAACTGGAACTAAATTGTAACGTCAATTTTAGTTTCACATTCATATCAATATTACGATATCAATATTACGATATCAGCATGGAATCCATAAATAATTCCAAGAACTTTAATCGGCTGTTTTCATCACGAAATTAACAGGAGTGCATAACTCGAAAGGAGATCACACTTAGTTTGAACTGTGTTTATCTTCCCATAGAGCTCTGTCCACTACTTACAAGTGAGCAAGCTGCCCACCTACTTTAACATTGTACACAAAGAATTCGTTAACTACATTCTAACTTATGTACGCCTGGTAACTGTACATTTTTCTAACATCAGAAATAACGTTGTGCGGCAATTCTAACATTTGAATGTGGCAGTTGTGTGTGTAATTTTGGCCGACTACGGGTTATAAGGCTGCATCCGCCCATTCTGGCTGAGGGGATGGAATAGGTAAGGTGCGGTCTTATAACCTTGCCATATGAACCCTCATTGCTAATAGAGTAGGCCATCTGTAACGATATTTTAACCATTAACCCTGTGGGAGATTTCCTAGTAATATTTCTATTTGAGAAAATATTAGTCGTTAAGCGATTGACTGCCTCGCGCGTGCTTACCTTTGCGTATTTGTTTATTTAGACATATTAGATAACTTGTTCAAAATCGCCGCTCCTAGTACTTGTTTACTTTTTACAGAAGTATTGAAATGAAAACTTCTTTTGGCCCACTGCACACAAATTTTTCCGTAGGCTGTAAGTCAGGCTGATCCATCACGCTCTGAAATGAAAGGCTCGATCGGGTGATCTCGGAAACATCGAGTATACCCGAGCGAGAAAGGTACAGTCAGCTGCTCCTCTCTGCTGCGTCGTTGTGTTTACTATATTCAATTTATATGTAATAATTGTTATTATTATTATTGTTACCGGTCGACGCAGTGTGGGACGCCGACTATCTAGTCGGCGTCCCTTACCTTCCCATAGAGAACCTTCACCAGGTCGTCTGTCCATCTGGACAGACGACCTGGTGAAGGTTATTGGGCGTCGTTGGATACAAGCAGCACAGGACCGCACTCTGTGGCGTAACATGAGGGAGAACTACGTCCAGCCGTGGACGGCATTAGGTTGAAATGATGATGATGATGATGAAGATGATGAATTGTTATTATTAATTATTCAATAATTTTACTCAATACTTTTAATAGTTATTTTTTAACGGCTGACTATAGTGTGGTCACACCCATACATACTTCCTGCGGCACGCTTTTTTTGTTCTTTTGTATTTGTTTTTGTTTTTTTCATAGGTTTAGGTTTTCACTTCTTCGGCAATCCTCATGACTGCTTTGTTTTTTATGATTCTTAAAAAGTATCATACTTCCCAGCTGCCTACGACATTAATTACAATGCCTATCGAGAACTTGCATCCGTTTTCACCAATAACACTTAATTTTTAGGCAACACCTATTGAAATATAAACTTTAATGTTACAATAGTGAATAACATCTAACAGTGTATTAATTATTGATGTCATGTAAATTAATTTGGGTGTTACTTAAAATTCTGTAAAATAATTTCACCTCACTTAATCATACTTGTATTGTAAATTTATAAATAACTGTAATATTTCTGTTAAACTATCCATGAATATTTTTTAATATAAACTCATTTGCAAAAAAAACGGGCGGTTTTGATTTTCATTCATATTTAAAAAGATACAATACCAAAAAGGTTTCAATCGTTTGTACACGTTACTGGCCGGTTTTAAAAATGCTGTGGTATTTAAAAAAGTACGTTCTAAATTCAATTTTTCATTTGATGTTCATTTTTACAGAAAACCCCTTTTTATCCTACATTTTTGGCGCGAAGTTCCAGAAGTTAACATCAACTTTCATAACTTTTATTCAATTTTTATCGATTAATTTCATATCCTTGACTGTCAAAGCTTTATTTAATGCTGTTTGGCTGTATCAAAAATGGTAGATAAAGTGGTAAAAGCTACCAAAATTATCGCGCTGCTTGAAGAGGGTTGCAGCCAATGTTTCGTGGCTAGGAGGCTAAATGTTAGTCGCTCGACAGTCCAAAGGACCTGGCAGCGATATCAGGAGACTGGTTCCGTCGAGAGAAGGCCTGGTTCTGGAAGAAAACCATGTACCCAACCACGGGATGATCGTTTTCTTGTGAGTCGCGCATTGAGAAATCGCAAATCTTCGTATGTGGATCTTAAGAACAACCTCCAAGAAGTAAGAAATGTGCATATTAGTCTATGGACGGTCAGGAGGAGGCTTCTCGCTGCCAATATACGCAGTCACCGCCCGGCCCGCGGCCCCAAATTACTCCGTGAGCACAGAGTTCACAGGCTTAGGTTCGCTAGAAATTGTGAATCATGGACTCAAGACGATTGGAATAGGGTTTTGTTCTCTGATGAAGCCAGGATATCTCTGTTCGGTGAAGATCGACGTCGGCGAGTGCTAAGAAGACAAGGAGAACGCTTTGCAGAGGCATGTTTCGAAGAAATCACACCTTATGGTGGGGGCTCTGTTATGTTTTGGGCAGGAATAAATTCAATGGATCGTACAGAGTTAGTCTTCATTGAAAACGGCTCACTGACTGGGCATCGATACATAACGGAAGTTCTAATTTCTCATGCA
This sequence comes from Lymantria monacha, assembly GCA_905163515.2. Classification (NCBI taxonomy): domain Eukaryota; kingdom Metazoa; phylum Arthropoda; class Insecta; order Lepidoptera; family Erebidae; genus Lymantria; species Lymantria monacha. The sequence goes on along the minus strand of LR991107.1, from coordinate 533,100 downwards.
CAACCCGCATTGGCCGCTCTAGGTGAAGACTCGATTTTTATGGACGACAATGCTCGCGCCCACCGATCCCGCGATGTTAATGCGTATGTGCAAGAGGTCGGCATTCGTCGTTTGGATTGGCCAGCTCGAAGTCCCGACCTCAATCCCATAGAGCATGTCTGGGACGTTCTGAAACGGCGTGTGAGATCAGTACACCCGGCTCCGCAGACCATCAGAGAGCTGAAGAATGTGATTACTGCGGAGTGGGAACGTATTCCGCAAGCAAGTATCCGGGATATACTCGCTAGCATGCCCAGACGAATTCAAGCTGTGATTTTAGCTAGAGGGGGTCACACTCGATACTAAACATTTATCTGCTTTTACTTTATTAAAGAAAAACAAACAAAAAAACTTTTTTATTTTTACTTCATGAGCATATGCACTACTAGCGAATATACACTACTAGCGAGGTTTAGCATTATTTCCCATAAATTGTATCTAAATTTTATGAAATATTGATGAAAACGATTATTTTCTTATTAATTTACCAAATTGTGTGGATAAAACTACCTATAATTATCAAACAAAGAAATATTAACATTTGAAATGGTTCATTGCTTAGGTGCCCGTTTTTTTTGCAAATGAGTGTATATTATGAGCTATCATTAAGATATTTTTATACTGTACTATCTAATTTTTTTTGAGTTTTGGCTTGGTTACTTAAGACCTTTAAGCCAAATGTTTATATATAAAATAACTTCATTTAAAGGTATTATATAATCCAACAAATGGTGCACAGATTAAAAAAAATAGAATTTATAGAAATCGATCGCAACACCATCATTTTGCCCGTGGGTGTGGTGAAACGCGACTAGGGGATATTATATACATATAGCACCTACGCAAGGGAAGGAAAACTTGAAATAAAACCACCAATGGATTTGATCAGCGTGGTATATATAGCGTGGTCAATTCATTTTCCATTGTAGAGAGGACTCAAGTTCAGCTATGGGACGTATATAAGTCGAAATGATGAAATCGCAGCACCATTTACTGAATCCACATGTTAATGTAATCATTCTTGAATCCACATAAACACATACAAAAATATCATCAAAATCAGTCAAGCTGTTTAGTTTCGTTGTGAACAAGTTACGCCATCCATCGTCTGTGCGCGGCGTCTGTCTCGTGCGGGTAGTGGCGATAATGCAACGCAAAGGTTAATATACCAATTTAACCCTCCAACAATAACCGTCTTGTAACACTATTCAATATATGCCGATAATTGTAAAAAAAATAAACCAAATAGTATTTATTTACTAAATCAAGAATATATGTGCCTCAGCCGGCACAACAAGTTCAGTTATATAAACACGTAAAAAATAATTATACATATACAAAGGTCTAAATTTAATGGATTGAGTAACTACTTATTATACACTCATTTGCAAAAAAAACGGGCACCTAAGCAATGAACCATTTCAAATGTTAATATTTCTTTGTTTGATAATTATAGGTAGTTTTATCCACACAATTTGGTAAATTAATAAGAAAATAATCGTTTTCATCAGTATTTCATAAAATTTAGATACAATTTATGGGAAATAATGCTAAACCTCGCTAGTAGTGTATATTCGCTAGTAGTGCATATGCTCATGAAGTAAAAATAAAAAAGTTTTTTTGTTTGTTTTTCTTTAATAAAGTAAAAGCAGATAAATGTTTAGTATCGAGTGTGACCCCCTCTAGCTAAAATCACAGCTTGAATTCGTCTGGGCATGCTAGCGAGTATATCCCGGATACTTGCTTGCGGAATACGTTCCCACTCCGCAGTAATCACATTCTTCAGCTCTCTGATGGTCTGCGGAGCCGGGTGTACTGATCTCACACGCCGTTTCAGAACGTCCCAGACATGCTCTATGGGATTGAGGTCGGGACTTCGAGCTGGCCAATCCAAACGACGAATGCCGACCTCTTGCACATATGCATTAACATCGCGGGATCGGTGGGCGCGAGCATTGTCGTCCATAAAAATCGAGTCTTCACCTAGAGCGGCCAATGCGGGTTGTGCATGAGAAATTAGAACTTCCGTTATGTATCGATGCCCAGTCAGTGAGCCGTTTTCAATGAAGACTAACTCTGTACGGTCCATTGAATTTATTCCTGCCCAAAACATAACAGAGCCCCCACCATAAGGTGTGATTTCTTCGAAACATGCCTCTGCAAAGCGTTCTCCTTGTCTTCTTAGCACTCGCCAACGTCGATCTTCACCGAACAGAGATATCCTGGCTTCATCAGAGAACAAAACCCTATTCCAATCGTCTTGAGTCCATGATTCACAATTTCTAGCGAACCTAAGCCTGTGAACTCTGTGCTCACGGAGTAATTTGGGGCCGCGGGCCGGGCGGTGACTGCGTATATTGGCAGCGAGAAGCCTCCTCCTGACCGTCCATAGACTAATATGCACATTTCTTACTTCTTGGAGGTTGTTCTTAAGATCCACATACGAAGATTTGCGATTTCTCAATGCGCGACCCACAAGAAAACGATCATCCCGTGGTTGGGTACATGGTTTTCTTCCAGAACCAGGCCTTCTCTCGACGGAACCAGTCTCCTGATATCGCTGCCAGGTCCTTTGGACTGTCGAGCGACTAACATTTAGCCTCCTAGCCACGAAACATTGGCTGCAACCCTCTTCAAGCAGAGCGATAATTTTGGTAGCTTTTACCACTTTATCTACCATTTTTGATACAGCCAAACAGCATTAAATAAAGCTTTGACAGTCAAGGATATGAAATTAATCGATAAAAATTGAATAAAAGTTATGAAAGTCGATGTTAACTTCTGGAACTTCGCGCCAAAAATGTAGGATAAAAAGGGGTTTTCTGTAAAAATGAACATCAAATGAAAAATTGAATTTAGAACGTACTTTTTTAAATACCACAGCATTTTTAAAACCGGTCAGTAACGTGTACAAACGATTGAAACCTTTTTGGTATTGTATCTTTTTAAATATGAATGAAAATCAAAACCGCCCGTTTTTTTTGCAAATGAGTTTATTATATTTAGATGAGAAATTGTGTATTTGTTCTCAGATAAATCATCGCGCCATATCAACTAACGCTTTCTACTAACAGATATAATTTTTAACAAATTCTGTATTGAATGTTTTTGATACTAACATCATCAAATTGCTCTTATACCAATTTATTTGGGGTTGACGCAATATGTCTTCTCCTTCCATACAACTCTATCAGACGTCATCTCTGTGGTCACTCCTTGTCCATCCATGTCATATTTCACGCAGTCCATTCATCTTTTCTTCGGTTTTCCCATACCCTTAACATTCGTACTTAAAATTGTCCTCACAACATTACTTTCATCCCTTCTCATCACATGTCCATACCATGTCAACCTTTCACTTCTTAACTTTTCCGTCACTGACGCAACTTTCAAACTTCCTCTTATATGTTCATATGTTCAAATGTTTTTGATACTAACGTGGTCTCTAAATGTTGGCCTCATAAAAAAGCTCAGTCACTCAGCGTGCTATGGAAAAGGCTATGCTCGGTATTTCTCTACGTGATGAAATCCGGATTACGGAAATCTGTAGTGGAACGGGTGTAACCGATATAGCCCGAAGAATTAGCACGTTAGACGTATACACGAAGAACGACCCCACTAGGTGGACTGACGACATTATCAAAGTCGCAGGCAACCGTTGGATGCAGGTGGCGCGGAACCGTTTTGAATGGCATTCTCGTGGAGAGGCCTATGTCCAACAGTGGACATTTACGGGCTGATGGATGGATGAATATTAACGTAAACGCGTGATTCATTAAAACAATAAATCACAAAATCGAATCAAGACCAACACTTTATCTATCATATTCTTACTCACTGACGTACATTGGCAGAGTGACAGTCAACCTCAAGCCATGATACCCCCATAATAAGAAGCTAAAGTTTGGGTGTAGCTTATTCTCACATTCCTCTGATTACTTATTCATGATATACCAACTTAGTACCGTTTTGGTGCCTTTTCCAATTAATTAGCAATGGATATAATTGACAGTAAAAATACTAAATTTGTAGGCGAGACATACATTATGCATTATGAGTAGTGGTAGGGCCACGCTGTTGACAGTTCTCTGTCTACAGCCGCGAGCCGGTCTGTCCGGGGTAGTACCACACTCTCGCTCAAGGTCGACGTCTAAGTAATGATAATGTGCTATTGCGCTTCGTTTAGTGAGCGAGAGAGCCGGCAGTCCAACTGGGTGGGTTTGGGGTTTTAATGGTGGGCAGCGGCCTAGCTATACCCTTAGTTTTGCTAAGGTCCATGGGCGGCAGTAACACTTACCATGAGGTATGCTGCTAGATCGTTTACCACCATTAGCAATAAAAAAAAACTTAAAAACCATTTTTTTTAACAAATAGAAGAACGATATCTTCCAGAATCTTACAAATATAATTGAAAGTATCATATAACATAATATAGATTGTGATGCGAGTACTGACTTTATTGCCGACCACATAATTGACACAAATGACTTATGTGATACATTATTCAAAATATCATTTAAACTATACTAGTATAAAAAGCAATAAAAAACAGCGAATAATTGTGGATGCAGGCAATCGGGGTTGCAGTTATGTTTAGCTTGTGGCCAGCTGGCCAGTGTAATGGGCGAGCTCGTTTCAATTCTTCACCACGTCAGAGCGATGTAAATGGAGACAGAGCCCATGCAGCGGCTGGGAGACGACGAAGTTATTCTACTCAGAATAGTATTTTTGATAAAATTATAAATTAAGTTATGCATAAATTTCTTTCTTTTTTTTCAATTATTTAAGGAGTTATTAATATAAATTACATTAGAATTAAAATATAATTTAAGTAGGTATTTTATAACTACACGGGCAGGTAAGTTTTATTAAATGAATTAATACTTAGTTAAAAATAGATATGAAAGTAAGAAAATGATAAAATACATACATACATACATACATATCATCAAGCCATATCCCTTGCAGGGTAGGCAGAGAGAACAGAGTGCCAGAGAACTCTATCTCTGCATACTTCACTCGCTTCCTCAACATTCATAATTCTCTTCATACACGCTCGCCGGTTTCGGAGACTCTTGACTCCACCTTCCTTCAGTACCTGACCGATCTGGTCTAGGTAGGTTAGTCTCGGTCTCCCTCGGTACCTATATCCTTCCACTTTCGCATTGTATATCTTCTTAACCAGACGTTCGTTCGGCATTCTTTCCACATGTCCGAACCATCGGAGCATTCCCTTTCGCATCTTTACACCAATACTCTCTTTCACACCTACTCGCTCTCTTACGTCATCGTTACGAATGCGGTCGGTCAGCCTAACTCCACAGATTTTCCGAAGAAATCGCGACCGCATTAATTTCACTTTCATACTTTTTTCTGCATACCCAACTCTCGCTTCCATACAGTAATGTTGGGACAAGCACTGCGTTATGTATACATGATATTGCTACACGTGCCTTCTGGCTGAGGTGGTGGCTGCCGAGAAGTTGCCCCAACGCTCCGTTCACTCTATTTCCCGCATTCACTCTTCGCTCTATATCAGTGGTGTACCGTCCATCTCGGCTAAATCCACATCCAAGATATACAAGTTCATCCACTTGCTCTAGTACATCATTACCTATTGTTACTCTTACATCTGTTCTGGATTCATCTCTTTCAAAGACCATTATTTTGGTTTTGCTCACATTCACGCGTGGTCTACGCGTGAAGCTTTTCTTACAATCTTCTGTCATTGTGTCAACTAGGGTCTGCAGGTCAGTCGCTGACTGTGCCAGCAGGACTGCATCATCTGCATAAAGCAGAGCAGAGACCACTGAGTCACCCATCTGGATTCCCACATTCATATCGTTCAACCTTTGGAGACATTTATCCAGATATATGATAAACAGCCTGGCTGATAGAACGCAGCCCTGCTTAACACCGATATTGACGTCAAACCAAGACGACATTCCATCATCCAGCCGCACACAGGCTCTACAGACCATGTAACTGGATTGCACAGCCTGCAGCAGTTTACCGTTAATACCATACTCCGGTAAAATGTCCCAAAGTTCCTTTCGTACAACCATGTCAAATGCTCTCTCCAGATCCACAAAACTGCAGAAAACCCTCTGACCTAGGGCCAGATGCTTCTCCACAATGTTGCGCAGAGAGAACACTTGATCCATGCATCCCCTTCCACTCCTGAAACCTCCTTGTGTCTCACACAGTAAACCATCGGACACCATCCTCATTCTCCTTTCAATAGTTTTACCATACACTTTTGCTGCCAAACTGGTCAAGCTTATGGCTCTGTAATTTGCGCAGTCATAACGTGAACCCTTGTTTTTAAACAAAGGCACGATGACTGCGCTATTCCAGTCCCCGGGAACCATTCCCGAGCTCCAACATAAATTGAGGAGCAACAGGAAGGCCTCCCGGATACAGGAGCCACCAAGCTTGATCATCTCGGCAGACACCATATCAATGCCCGCTGCCTTACCATTTCTTAAACTTCTTATCGCCCATTCAACTTCATCCATACTGATGCCATCGGAGGACGCCGTCGCCGAATGTTGATCTACTAGATCACATGCGACACCGGCGCCAACCGTAGCATCCGCATACATATCGCCAAAATATTCACTCGATCGGCTTAACACGTCTTGTGTTTGTGTAAGAATGTCTCCACCTTTAGACCTTATTTTATTCATTCTGAAGGCTGACCAACCACCCCGAGACTTCTTCACCTCCCTCCAAAAGAGTTTGGTGTTACCCTCGAAGTTTTTAGTCAGCCTATCTTCTGCACTCATACTTGCTCTATCACGTTTCTCTTTCACTAAGGCCTTGGTGTCATTCTTACATTGCCGATATATTTCTTTCTTCTGTTCAGTCATACTGTCATTCAGATTCAAAAAAGAGACATAGTCCAGCCACGCTTTCTTCTTTTGCTCTACGGAAGCTGCCACTTCCGCATCCCACCATGCATCACCATTTGTGTTTCTATGCTTCTTTGAACTTCCACATACTTCTTTCGCTGTGTCTACCATACTCTCTTTCAATACTCTCCAGCATTCTTCAATGGCTGGCTTGCCATCGTCAGCCGTTCTCGGACACCCTCTGCATACTTTTCTCTTACACACTCTTCTTGCAACCTTTCAACCTTTATTCTTTCAAGCCCTCCGAAGTGGACACGCTCTCGCCAGTGCCTCCACTTTCTGAACAGACCACTAAATCTCGCAATAACGAGATAATGGTCCGTATCGACTGTGGGGCCTCTGTAGGCTCTTGCGTCCATTATTTTGCTTCGGAGGCGACTGTCTACCAAAATTAAATCTATTATACTTTTCTGTTCATTCCTTCTCCATGTATACATATGGATGTCCTTATGTTGGAAAAATGTGTTTGTCACAATAAGGTTTCTCTCCATGCATACATCCGCTATGACCCTACCTGCGTCGTTCACTCTCTTATCACCAAATGGACCAAGTACGTCCTCATAGTCAGGACGCTTGGTCCCCACCCATCCGTTCAAATCTCCGCATACAATCACGCGTTCACTGGTTTCTGCCATATCCAGAACTTTCCTAACATTGTCCCAAAACTTCTTTAGGTCTGATGCCACCGAGGATCCTACGGGAGCATATGCTTTAACCATGAATACCTTGGTGACACCAAGTTTTATACGGACCCAAAGAAGTCTGGGATCATACATTCCGTAATCCTTCACACCTGAGGCCAAGCGAGAGGACAGCAGTACTCCTACCCCCATGCTGGCTCGATCGCTCTGTGGTACACCAGACCACAGAGCCATCCCGCCACCAGGAAGATCGCAGGCGTCGCTGCCCATTAAATATAATGTAAGAGGTACCTATTTGATAACAAATGAAATAATTATTGTGTGCCGGTGACACAAAAAAAAAACAAAGTGGTCTGTACATTGGGCGCCACGTATCTACGAGCATGTTTTTCGACCTGCGGAATACGAATTTCAAGTCAGTTTTAGCCGTCCACCCTCCAGTTTCGAGTAAATTGCAAAAAAACCGTGAAAAATAGATAAAAATGGATGTTTTGGTAAAAAAAAAATTGGGGATCTAAGACTAGGTCAATTTTCATGTATTTTGATCTCGTGAATACTAATTTTAAGGGTGCTTAGGTCATAAGCTATTTCAAATCCCAGAAAGTTCTAAAAAACGCTTTAAAGTGGCAATAAATCGCTAAAAAATTGCAATTATTTTGATAAAAAAAGTCTTGTAATTTATGATTTTTTTTTTAATTTTAGACTTGTATTTTATGTTAAAAAAGTACAAGAAACGTATAGAGCTTACAAGTTTTTTTTTTTCAATTTTATTAATAATAAATATTTGGTATTTTATCGGTTTTTGCGATTTTTTTAGTGTTTGAGAGGAATATATTGCAGATTCAGATTACGCAGATCGAATTACAAGAAAATTCTTCTCGATCCAAGAATACAAGATTTTTTTATCATCAAAATAATCGCAATAAATTGCAATTATTTGAATGCCATTTATAAGGGTTTTTTACAATTTTCTCCGATTTGAAACAGCTTATGATACCTAAGCACCCTTAAAATTAGTATTCACGAGATCATAATACAAGAAAATTGAGCTTATCTTAGATCTCCATTTTGGTTTCGGGAGCATTTCCGCAGGCTCGCTCCGCGGCTCGTCGGCGCGGCGTCCGCACTTTCGTAGCTTATGCCGAATGTGGGCGGACCGAGCGCTACGTGCAGACAGCTGTACGCGGGGGGTCGTCCGATCGATGGTCGGGACGTCGCTCAAGGAGAGGGTACCCCTCAGGGGGTATTCCGTCGGGCCGGCCACTGACGCCAAGTTCACCCTGCTCCGGTGGCCGGTCCAACGACGAAGGCGAGGTTCACGGGTGGGTTACGGGTATGCGTTTTTACGCCCCTCTGTCGCCCCGGACGGAGTGGTGCGAGGAGTGCGCCGTCCGTAACCCACACCAAAAAAAAAAGATCCTCCTTTTTTTTTTACCAAAACATCCAATTTTCGCTATTTTCACGGTTCTTTTTTTTCGCAATTTACTCGAAACTGGACGGTGGACGGCTAAAACTGACTTGAAATTCGTATTCCGCAGGTCGAAAAACATGCCCGTAGATACGTGGCGCCCAATGTACTTTATATAGCATGTTTTGACCGGGACTATTCCGGTTGACCTTACAGTGTGCTCTAACCGCGTACTCTCCTCCACCTTCTATCTCGAAAACGATTAAATGTATAAAAATATTTTTGAAACAAAAGTTGTAGAGAATTTAATTATCTACATTAATGATAAATACATACAAATAGCGAAAAACCATAGGAAATGAGATATTTGCAAAAAGCATGCAAAAAAAGATTTTTGTAAAGTTTGACCTCAAATTTTAATAGACGCGTACACCCTTTTTTATTTTTTTCTTGCAGTGGACTATGGACGTGGTCTCGCCCCGCCACGTCGGTCCGGGGTGACGGAAGAGGCGGCGCGTGATCCCATAGACCCACCGTGCAACTCCTCTCTTCGCCGTGCGGGCGGGCCACCGGTACCCAATCCTTGTCTTCGGTGGCCCAGACTTTTAGACAACTTTTAGAATATTAAAATATAAGTTTATACAAATATTCAGCTGAGTATCTCAAATTCTTAGGTGAGGTTACTAAGAAGACGACTACAGGACAAACACTCAATTGGGGAACAACCCGTCTAACCACCGTGCAAGTAGTAATCAATCACCCTTCTATTGTAGCGGAGATTAGAGCCCACCACGTAGGTATAGTAGCTGACATGAACTGTTCGTCCTAGGTAAACATAAGGAGCTTACTTGCCCATAACAAAATTTATTTATACTGCAAGGCGTATTTACCATACTATTTACAACCTAGTAAAAGCGTAACACCAAAACAAACCAATAGTATGACAATTGTTGAATTTCAATTATTAAATGTAATTAGATTTCCTTCAGCATTATTAATAGCCTCATTATTTAAACAGGTTTCTATAATAAATAACGTCAAATGAGTTCTTCTATTTAATTTTTGACAATATAATAAGGTAATAAATCTTTATTAGATTTAATCTAAGAGAAATATAAACCGTTATATCCATATGTCCGATAGAGGACTGACAACAAAACGACCGAAATCGAAGCGAAGCGAGGGCGGGTCGCTAGTTAGTATTATTTCCACTGTGATGTACTTCAAAATACGGTTATAATATTATTCTTATATATATATATAATGCAAAAGATTATATACTTAGAACGACCTGGGCTAACTCCATCTAATGCCGTTTGGTCAACAATTACATTCCCATGGAGGGTTGACGTCTGGTAGGCGGCCGGACATAAAACTATTGCCAATAACTTTTACAATATATATATGAAAGAAGAGTGCATACTATATTGACCGCAAGTAATTGGGTTAACAGTAGGAGAATGATGATATAATGCAAAAGATTTATGGTTGGAACAGGGTTCCACAAGCGGAGCTTAAGGAAGTTTCTCAAGTGAGGATTACGAATCTAATGATATAGTTTGGAATATAATCTGCAATCGAAAGTCAACCAAATTCTAAAGAATTGACCTTTAATTCGAAATTTTCACTTATCATTTTTATTTACCATATGTTGTAAACTAGACTCAGATTGTGTCATTATATTGAATCTTTTGTTCTTCTCAGCAAAGGACGGTGCTTTCCTATGCTGTTCTGTCTATTATTTATGAGTACTATAATTACCATAACTGTCATGTTAGAGATTGCAGTGATACTTTGTACGCTTCCCAAACAACAGCCGCTCGCCACCGGCGATACATTTAGGCAATTCTTACAACTGCGATTGACAATTTTATTGAATTGTATTTCATCCTAATCACTATATGGGTACAATGAAGATCCTAGAATAATTGTAACTTTTTTAAATAAGTTAATTATTATGTAAAGAGATACATATATAAATGACAGTTAAAATAAATTACGAAATTTATTAGGTTTTAAATTTATTTTCTTTTCGTGTAGTGACGTAGTAAGCATACAATACACCACTGCCTTTATTACCCGTGGGTATGGTAAGAACGACACAAGGATTATAATATTAATACTCTAAATGAAACCTTATACCTATCCCATCCCCCATCCCCATCTAATCAGCATAGTATAGTTTCCTTTCTATTGTGGCTGTGAGGCGCACATGAGCTAAGATTAAAAAATTTATTTACATTTTCAATTCTATGGATCTAACATATTTCAGCATTAAATATTACATGAGAACAAACATCACGTAATTGTATTAAAAAAATGTTATTTTAATAACAATTTATAGACTTTTAAATTCAATTACCACAATTATAACACAAACAAACATACACAGGTAATAATTATGATAGTAATATATGATATACAGATGTGATAAAGGCGAGGTCGTTTCCTAAAAATTAATTAAAGTAACATTTTGTAAACAGAGTGACATGAGTCGTGTGTTACGTCTGTAGCATAACATTACCGTAGCACTGTGCTAAGTGTACTGATGTCTTCAGACTACAATGGAATCACCACTATTGAGACAGGTATATTTTAATTATTAAACATTTTATAAAATTTTAACTGGAAATTTATCAAGTCAATTATTAATAATATTTTACTAATTTATCATATTGATTCATTTTTATATATCTACGGTCAAAGTAAGGGTTGGTAGTATTCGTAGCCGATACCGTACAGAAAAAATATTTTATCATCATCATCATCATCACAGCCCACAAATGTCCCACTCTTGGGCTAGGGCCTGCTCCGTAAATGGGAGGGAAATTAACCTACTATACCACGCCGGTCAGACGTGTTGGTATAGGGCTTTGTTTCAGTTTTCCTTCTCTCGCATTCGTTTATTCGTTTTCTGCGCATTATTCTCGCGCTCCATATCTCCTAGTCGTCTCGTACGATCACTCACGGGTAAGATATGGGGTGGTAAGTTGTATTCTTACTCCGTCACTACACGAAAAATATTCATATTATATAAATTACTATAATTTGTTAATTGTATTTTTTTATTGTTTATGGTGGCAAACGAGTAGACAGAACACATTTGTTTTTTGCGTTGGACTATGTAGATGGTCACGCCCCGCCAAATCTGTCCGGGGCGACGGAAGAGGTGGCGCGCGACCCGATAGACCCACCTTGCAAAGAGCCTCTCTTCACCGTGCGAGCAGGCCACCTGTACCCGATCTTTGTCTTCGGTGATAGACAGCACACCTGATGGTAAGTGTCACTGCTGCCCATGGACCTTTGCCAATGATATAGCTAAGCCGCTGCCCACCAATACAAACCCCAAACCCACCCCAGTTAAGCTTGTAAATAGATTAATTATTTAATTGTATAAATAATAGTAGATATAATTAAGAACTATAAACAATATACACAAACAGTCTAGACGTAATAGAATTAAAATATGACGTTTCTTTACAATTTATTTTTAACAAATGACGACATAAATAATACTCTTATTTAGTACTCTTATTTGAAAGTAAAATTAATGCGCTCGAAATGCGTTCTCTTCGGAAAATTTGTGGAGTTAGGCTAACCGACCGCATTCGTAACGACGACGTAAGAGAGCGAGTAGGTATGAAAGAGAGAGTATAGGTGTAAAGATGCGAAAGGGAATGCTGCGATGGTTCGAACATGTGGAAAGAATGCCGAACGAACGTCTGGTTCAGAAGATATACAATGCGAAAGTGGAAGGATGTAGGTACCGGGGGAGACCGAGACTAACCTACCTAGACCAGATCGGTCATGTACTGAAGGAAGGTGGAGTCAAGAGTCTCCGAAACCGGCGAGCGTGTATGAAGAGAATTATGAATGTTGAGGAAGCCAGTGAAGTATGCAAGGATAGAGTTCTCTGGTACTCTGTTCTCTCTGCCTACCATGCAAAGGACATGGTGTGATGATATGTATGCGTGTATGTACGACATAAATTGCTTTTGACAAATAAGTACTAACAAAAATACATTAGAACAAGGGACTAGATGAAATACAAAAGACGACAACTATTGTTACCCGATAAATAAGATTAAATCATTTCTCTGTGTAGTGACGGAAAAAGAATACTATTCACTACCTCTTATTTACCCGTGGGTGATCGTAAGAGACGACTAAGAAATATAAAATGCATATAACGTCTATACAAGAGATGGAACACTCGAAACAAAACCCTATACCAACATGTCTGACCAGCGTGGTATAGTAGGTAAATTTCCCTCTCATTATGAAAAAGGCTCAAGCTCAACAGTGGGACATATATGAGCTGAGCTGAATGAATAATGTGTAATCATGGGGCTTAAGGGTATAACATAAATATTGCATTTTGTTTGAAATTAATCTAACAATCTACCACCGGAACGGAACGCGGCCGCAAGCTCATTCAATCATCATCAATAAAATCAGATAAACAATTTAGTAGGCTAGTAATATTTTAAATGATTTCTTTTAAATAAAATTGTATACAATATATTTAGTAAGTTTTGACTCTAGTGTGATGATTTTTGAACCTTTTATTTTTATTCAAAATATAGTGCAAAAAAAGTGTAGACCATATTTCCAAGCGGCACCGGATCACGAATTATGTTCCCACATGTGATGACCTGTACCAAAATAAAATAGTGATTACTTTAACAAAGAGATACAATGACATAACAAAACGTATAACAATTTACAATAAGAATAAGTGAAATCGATATATTAAGATACAATATTTATAGAATTATTATATATACTAAACCCAATAGACAAGCAATATAATAGCTGTGTGGTAGCGGCTACGAATACTACCAACCCTTACTTTGCTTGTGGATGGCGTAAAAGACGACTAAGAGCTTAATAACGACCTGGCTCAACTCCATCTGATGCTTATTGGTCAACAATTACATTCCCAAGGAGGGTTGATGTCTGGTAGGCGGACGGTCATATAACTATTGCCATATGTACCTTTATAATATGTACTATGAAATAAGAGTAGGTACATATTGTATCGACTTTAAGCAAGTGGGATAAGAGTAGGAGAATGATAAATAGACAAGCAATATAAAACTAAAGTTTAAAAAAAAGGTGAAAAACAAATTAATTTATTTACATAAATTCATAAGTTATTCAAAGTGGGAAGTGACACATTAGTGAGAATAGTAAATAGTCATAATAATAATGAAATGAAATATACTGTAGGCAGTTTATATAATATCATCATCATCATCCTAAATCTTATCCTTTGCTTGGGTCGATGCAATGTGTACTCATTTTCAATTGCATATACTGTAAAAGTTATTAGCAATAGTTTAATGACCTGCCTGAAATCAACCCTCCTTGGTAATGTAATTATTGATCAGAGAACATCAGCTGGAGCCCAGGTCGATGTAAAGCTCCTAATCGTATTTTACGACGCCCACGAGCAAACTAAGGGTTGGTAGTATTCGTAGCTAGACAGCAGCTTTTTATATATTGTCTGCAATTTTATATATATTTTTGCAATACTCATCTATCAGCAATTTTTATATATTATGGACAATTTACATATATTGTTGACAATTTTCATATATTGTGGACAATTTTCATAGATATATTGACAGCAACTTTCATACATTGTCAAATGTCATATTTTGTCGGCGGTTGGAATGTCATGACATAAGTAGTGATCGGTCATGTGTGTCCTGGATTCGATTCCCAAGCAGGAAACAATCACGTAGTCTTCTGTGCGATTAGCAAACGATTTTTGAGTCCGGGTGTAATTTAAGTTCTTCAATTGTATATGTGTAAATAAACTACTCCGCGACGAAGGATTTATTTCTTAATGCACATTTTATTTTTCAACCCAGTGTTTTGTTATTTCTTTTTGGCTTCTTTTTTGCTGATTTGGCAACAACTTTAGGAAAAAGTTGGCGGTCTTGCAATAATATTAACTCTAACATTGCTAGCGGGTATCGTAAGAGCTAAGCCCATATGGTAACAGTGACAGGTTGCTAATACAATGTATTAACACTCCTTACTTTTCTATTGTAGTCGCTAAAAGATTGAGCCCAGACTGGGGATCATTTAAATGAAAAATCGGCCAATATTTGCTAAAAGTAGAAATGTAAAAGCCAACTAAAAACTCTATACAGATCAGGTTCAATTCCACTCGCTGTTGTCTCATTAATGCGTATATTCCCAATATTGAGTTGACTTTAACAGGCAAGCGATCCGTCGTAAATATAACTCAAAAAGTCCTCGTATCTTGCTCTTCTAAGAGATATGGTGAACATGTACTCGTGTGTATTTTTATTAATTTTTAGTTGCTATATGTATTTTTTATCCGTGTAGTGACGGAGTAAGAATACTATTCACCACCCCATATTTTACCTGTGGATGATCGTACAAGACGACTAAGGGATATAAAACGCATATAATATCTATGCGAGAGAAGGAAAACTCGGAACAAAACCCTATACCAACACGTCTGACCAGCGTGGGACAGTAGGTTAATTTCCCTCCCATTACGGAGGAGGCCCGAGCCCAACAGTGGGACATTTATGGGCTGTGATGATGATGATGATGTGATGATATGTATTTACAACGTTAGTTTAATTGTTAAAAGGTGGATTGTAAATATTTTAACATTCGCAAATATTTTATCAAGCCTTTTATAAATGAGTGTAAAGTCTTGTTTCTAAGGTTATTGCGTTGAGCGCAATTAAAATATTTTAAATCTTCATAATAATACAATTATAGATAACGTATTGAGCAAAGTTCCTCTTCCTCATCAATTGAGATTGACCGTGAAAACTTTTATGTTTACCGTGTGGTGACGGAATAAGAATATACCACTTCCTATCTTACTCATGGGTGATCCTAAGAGACGACTAAGGAATTTAAAATACATATAACATCTATGCAAGAGAAGGAAAATTCGAAACTAAATTATATACCAACACGTCTGATCAGTGCAGTGTAGTAGGTCAATTTCCCTCCCATTATGGCAAGGCTCGAGCTCAACAGTGGGACATATATAAGTTGAAATAATGATGAGTTTTTATATATTGCGCTCAGAGACAGATCGTATCGGTTTGCATCAATGACGATGTAGTCTGTGTACTGATCTATCGTTCTAAGTATTATAAGTTCGACCTTAACGCAAGATATTTCATTGTGTGACATATAAATGATGGTTCTAAGTCTTGTAATGAAATATTTATTGCTTATTGTGCGGTTTACAAAAATAATATCAACTTTTTAATTAGTAATGTCCAGTTTTCCGTGTGGTAGCCCAGTAAGAATACAATTCGACCCTAAAACAGGCTACAAAAATGAGTTTCTCAATCCATGCTTTGGTTTTATATATAAATATATATATAACGAAATTGTATAAAATATGAATGATCGTATTAGAGGCAGTTTGCAAGTTGTGCCAGTGACGGCAAAGTTAAAGATCGAACGTTTGACGTGGTATGGGCATGTGATGAGACTGGATTAAAGTAATTTTGTGAGCTAAATTTTAGGTATAAAACTCGAAGACTTTATAAATAAGAACGAAGAAAAGATAGACGGACTCGAAGAAAAAGAATAAATATATAAGTAATCAAATCAAACAAACCAATGGGAACAAGTAGTAAAAAATAAAAACAGTAGGAATGACGAATAACCAAAGTTCAATCAACTGTACAATCGAACATTGCGAGGACATCAACTTACACGGCGCATACCTCCCTTCACTGTATCATACAAATAATGCCACCGATTGTTGATTCAATAATCAATCACTAAACCGAATACTTTTCCGTGTGATGACGAAGTACTAATGCACCAGCCCTTATATTTTCCGTGAGTTTCGTAAAAGACTAAAAGGTATTATAAGCATATAATCTATGAAAGAGAAGGTAAACTCGAAATAAAACCCTATGCTAACACGTCTGACCGGCGTAATTTGTTAAGTCTATTCATCTTATATAGAGCGGGTTCGAGCCCAGCATTGGGACGTTTGTGAGCTGAGATGATGATATTTCGAATGTTTTTCTTTCTCACTGTGGCAAGATATAGTGAAAAGTATGTCATAAATAAATATTTGATACACTGTAATATCTTGATGCGTATTGTACAGAGGTTATTATCTAATCATTTGTATGTTTTAATGATTCTTAAATATACAAGCGTGTTTTAATATAAGCTTACTGTTGTCTACGACTAACAGTGTACAAAATTAAAAAATACGCTTATAACGTTATCGGATATAATAAAATCGCTAATCCTAATGATCATCTTAAGGATAATGGGACATGCAATTAAAATATGTTTTCATTGTCATCAATCAGCATTGATAAGAATGCGAAATTTCAAATTAATCCGACATTTAAAAGGCGATGAAAATCACGTTCAAGGATTTCGTTACATATAAGCAAACATGCATACGTACACACATACATACCAGTATTATATAAACGTGTACCTATATAATCTTTGTTTAATTTGTAAAAATTGCAAAATTTATATATTTTTATATCTCTTATAAATACATATACATACTGAAGAATAATGTAATAATTATTATTTTCATTGCTAGTAAAAATAATTTATTTATTTAATGCGAAAATTTTTCATGCAAGATAATCTCAATATTTTATGGATTTAATTTTCTGTCATTGAAACCTAATTATTTTTCCATAATAAAAGTAACCCAATTACTTCATGTAAAATCACCATTCAATTAATTTTTAAAATCAATTCAACCGTTTCGAAGCTTCCGCCAAAGCTGAAACAAACTGACAGACAGAAAAAACTTTTAAACATATATTTCTATTTTAGTGTTTTCACCTTATATATTACTACCATGCTATTACTAGACTATTACTACTATACTATTACTAGAATTATGAATGTTGAGGAAGCGAGTGAAGTATGCAAAGATAGAGTTCTCTGGCACTCTGTTCTCTCTGCCTACCCCGCAAGGGATATGGCGTGATGATATGTATTATTACTAGACTATTACTATACTATTACTATACTTTGGCTATACTATTACTATACTACCACTATACTACTACTATACTACTGCCATATTTCTACTGCATTCATTCATTCATCTCAGCTCATATATTTCCCACTGTTGGGCTCGAGCCGCCTCCACAATGCCAGGCAAATTGATCTACTATACCACGCTGGTCAGACGTTGGTATAGGGTTTTGCTTCGAGTTTTCCGTCTCTAGCATAGATGTTATATGTGTTATATATCCATTAGTCATCCCTTATGGTCACCCACGGGTAAAATAGGGGGTGGTGAATTGTATTCTTACTCCATCACCACACGGGACTACTGATATACATGATATAAACTAAGCGTTCCATATTTTTAATTACATAATCATTGAATATAAAAGTAGCTTTCCGTGTAGTGACGGAGTAAGAATACTATTCACCATCCCATATCTCACCCGTGGGTGGTCGTACGAGACGACTAAGGGATATAAAACGCATATAACATCTATGCGAGAAAAATAAACTCGAAACAAAACCCTATACAAACACGTCTGACCAGCGCGGTATAGTAGGTTAATTTGCCCTCCCATTACGGAGGAGGCCCGAGCCCAACTGTGGGACATTTATGGGCTGTGATGATGATGATAATAAAAGTAGCTACCTAATACCTATCTGGTATGGGATAGATTTATCATCCACAATATTGGGGAAGCTAACATTAAATAGCTAATTATATGGTTGCTATTACAAGGTATTTAATTTTATGTTTTATTGCGTTATAAATGCGTGTTCTTTTATTTTTAATACTACATATTTTAATGATTTGGCAATTGACATTTTAGATATTTTATGAAATTCATTTGTGTACTAAAGGCACTACATTTGTGTACTAAAGACACTACATAAAGGCACCCTACTGTTTAAACTACTTTACTACATTACCTGTCACATTCTCATCAATACCAAAGATTTTTTTGTGCCACGACATCTATCGGAAATATTTTGAAACAAAATTGTTGCAATTTAATAGTTTTTTTTTTTGGAGTGGTCACACCCCACTAAATTCGTCCAGGGTGACAGTAAAAGTGGCGCGCGACCCCATAGATCCGCCCCAAATTTACCTCTCTACGCCGAGCGAGTGGGCCACTGCAACTGCACTGCAATTTAATGCTGTAGTTTATTAAACCTTTTGTTTTTGGCACCATCTATGGTGTGGTCACACCCAGCTAATTCCGTCCGGAGTGACAGACAACGCCTTGCGACCCCATAGACCTGTTCTACATACACCTCTCTTTTGCTGTGCGCGTGGCCCACCATCTTCGATGCCCCAGCATCGTCCTCACGCGGTGGCCTAGCTCCGGGCGACTAGACTAATCTTCGGTGCAGTCACCTGCTGCCTTGGCTAAGGCGGAATCACGCATAGGTCGCCTGCGTCACCCTAGTAGTTTATTAAACCTAACCATATGTTAGGTGTTAGTTTATATTCCTGGACTGCAAACTTAATGCGGTCAAGGTTTCACAAATTAATTACTTTACTTAGATCAAACTTATTGTCACTTAATTTGGCAATTTAGCAAGTAATAATGAATTTTTTATCGGTTCATTTCCGTTTTACATGTAACAATTATAATTATTATATAGATAACAGATGACAGTAATTGTTTACTTTGTTATGGTTGGAGAATTATATGTTTTGCATGTGATAACGGAACTGAAATATAATTAACCACCCTCTTAATTTGCCCGAGGGGGTCATGATAGATGAGCGAGTGATATGATATGCTTATAACATCAATGCAAGAGAAGGAAAACTCGAAATTAAACCCTGTATAAATGTGTATGACCAGCATGGTAAATCAATTTCTCTCCTATAATGGAAGGAAACTCGAATCCAGCAATCCTGGGTGGATTAAGATGATGATGATGATATTTATAATGTGAGCATTATTAATAAGGAATGAGAAATGTAATATAAGTTGAGTCAATATTTGCAACTATTGAATGTACCCATCTGTACATTCAATAGTTGTAAATATTGACTCGAAGCGGTTAAGATGCTGACCTTCCGTACCGGTGCTGTGGATTCGACTCGTAAATTATGTACAGAAATAGTGTTAAAAATTTCAAAAGGATCGGTGTAGTAGTTTTGAAGGGCGCCGACTTTGAAAACGCGAGTTGTGGGAAAAATGCTTTAAAGTTTTGAACGCTAAAAAATTATTTTTTTGATCCTGTCAACGACGAATCCTGCCTTCTTTAATTTGATTTCAGCTTTCTACTCTGCTCGGATCGGGTAGGTATAAAAATCCGACAGGTATAAAAATATTCATAACTTCGTCAATTTTGCTCCAAAGGACTTTGACACAATATTTTTGAGATAAAATGCATTCAGTTTAAAAATAATGCAAAAAAAATACCTTACGGGGTAAGGTATTTTTATGCATTATTTTTATATTTTTTATGCCTTAATGAAAATAATTAAATTCACTATGAATGAAACTTAGACTGTGAATAATTATGGAGTGAGTCAATTTCTCGAAGAATCATATGAGTTATTATTGTAGATCAGATCAGATATGAGTATTTTCTTTATATTTAGAAGAATAGGACCTTATAATATAAAAACTATAACTTGTATATAACAAAGATGGAAAGCAATGAATATGGTGGTGTCTAATTACCATCACGTATGTGCACACAAGCAAGCAAGCAGAGTCAAATTTTAAGGTTCAATAAATTATAAGTAAATAAGTTTATTTAAATAATTCAACATTAAAAATTTAAAAAAAATCTAACAAATAAAACATTTTTGTAGTAGAAAATAGACAAGAAATTATTTTAAAATTACTTAATAATGTTATACGTACCTCTAATCAATAAATTTTAGAATAGAACTTACAACTCGTTTAGATCTGAAATGTTTTGTTGGTGAACAACCACACAATAATTAGTACATCATTGAAAATTTACATTAATGTTTTGAATGGGTAGGCTTCTCCAAGGATTATTATATCACCGCTACGATTGGCAGATGGCCAAACGATTGCGGTTGCGGCACATTATACTCAGTGATATCTAAGTCAGCTTTTACGGCTGTTATTGGAGGGTGATGAGAGATAGTGACACATTGTATTGCTAACTATAATACTTACTTGCTACTTAGTTATGAAAGTAATGTGAACTGTACTTTATTATATTTCAGATATGGGCGGTATCAGCTGTAGTGATGAACATGATAGGGCTGGGCGCGATGCTTAGCCACACCACATGCTTGCTGGCTGCGCTTCAGGATCCCCACTCTCCTATTAAAGCTGATCTTAAAACATCTTCTCTGCTAGGTAAGTGTGTAAGAGATTATATCAATTCTGTCCATAATATTGAATATTTAATTTTCAAATTAAAAAGAAGAAGTTTATCAAACAAGAAGTAAAAACAACTGGAAAATAAATACTAGAAAAATAGATAAAAGACAAAGAAGAGAAAATAGTATGTTTAAGTTATAATAACATACATCTGTTAGTTATCGCGACATATATGTCACTCGTTATTAGTTAGCTAACAACATATAGTCTTATGTCAACAACAATTAGTCATAGTTATAGTTATGTAAAATTTGTGCTATATATGCTATTAAATATTTTCAGCTTCATCACACGGTCTGGCTGGAGTTCCAGGCTTTCTAATATCATCATTTCTCATGAATACATATGGAAGAAGATTTACTCATATGCTGATGGTCACGCCAGCTATAATTGGCAACCTCGCCATTTACTTCGCTCAAGATATTCCCACTCTTATGTTTGGAAGAATATGTGGAGGTGCAGCAACTGGAGCTACCGTTTTATTAGGAGCTATAGCAATAGGCGAATATACCGATCCAAAATATAGAGGTGTATTTCTAAATTTAAAAACAGTTGCATTTGGATTTGGAGGTATGTCTGTCCACGCCTTGAGTCATATATTATCGTGGAGAACTATTGCTCTGTTAGCCATCTTTCCTCATATTGTCTCCGTAATCATCACTTACACGTGGCCCGAATCTCCCCCTTGGTTAGCTTCTAAAGGCAATTTAGATGAGAGCAAGAAGTCATTTATTTGGCTAAGAGGTCAGACAAAGGCTTCACAGAAAGAACTGGAAGGTTTAATAAAGTCACAAATGGAAATATTATCGAAAGTGCAGCCGAAGTCAACGATTTCTACTCATGTCGCAACATTTTTTATGAAATTCACAAAGAAAGACTTTTTGAAGCCAGTGTTTATCGTACTAATAAGTGTTGTTCTAATGGAGTCTAGTGGAAGACATTTTTTCCCGGCGTTCGCGTTACAAATTATCGGTGACATAGCTGGAAGTAAATCGGAATCGTTTTATTATACAATAGGCCTTGACATCATCATTACAGCTAGCGCATTGTGCTCCTCAATCCTTATAAAGGTGATGAGACGACGGGTTTTACTATTTTACACAGGCTTTGCAGCATTCGTTGTTCTCATGTGCACGTGTGTTTACCTCACATTAGCTGCTAATGAAATAATACCAAATGACAAATCGTGGCTAACCATTGGCTTCTTTGTTGTATATTTCATTTTGACTAACTTGGGTTGCACTCCAATACCTTTAGCTTTATTGGGAGAAGTGCTTCCTCTACCTCACCGAGGAGTAGGTTCTGTTATCGCAGGAACATGGATGTCTTTGAGTTTGATGATAACATTTCAAATAACACCACATCTCCTAGCCAATATTAAACTTCCCGGAACATTTTTCGTCTATGGCATTACCACAGGTATAACGTTATTGATATTATACTTTGTGTTACCAGAAACTAAAGACAAGACGTTACAAGAAATTGAAGATTATTTCAATTATGGTGAATATAGATATGATGAGAAAGATGAAGAAGTAACAGTTAATATGATAAAAGATCAAAGCTGCTAGTAAAGGGTATGATAAAATAAGTGCTATGGCAAGACAGTAAAATGACTGGACTTATTTAATAAGAATATCACAAATCTCTCAAATATGTAAATGTAGAAAATAAATAATGATTGATGTTGCTCAAAGATAGATGGAAATTGCTTGAATTAAGGTTGTGTATAAACTCTGTATTCACCTAACCTATTGATAATCCTATTGATTAGTAATCAATTATGGTGCGCTATCCCGTGTCATTACTATCCGCGATGCACGTGATTCATTAACTTAGATCTATTCAACTTGTCTGAAGCAAGTTTCAAGAACTTTGTTTTAAATGTTCTTTATATGTAGGTAATAGTTACGATTAGTTATTATTAAAAAGATGAATAATAAATGTAAATAATTTAATTGTGTTACGACGTTGAAAATTGTTCGAAACGTTGCGTAAGTAAAAATCAAATACAAACGTAATAAAAATAGTTTTATTTCACCGGTCAAAATAAATTGCCGACATTGGAAGTTCGGCCAATTTTCGTCACATTCCAAAGTAGATATATAGTGTTGAAGAAAATAATTTTATGAAATATTTGTGGATTACAAACTTGTAGTTGAAATACACGAAGAAGCAATATGCAATAGTAATTAAGTAAATGAAATACTTATCTAATTGTACATGGCAATGACGTGTTTGGACAATATAAAAATAATGTCAATTTTATTTTAAAATGTTCCTAACATTTTAATAGTTTTTAAATTAAATAGTTTATCATTCTAATCAATTTTGAGTTTATTTCTATTCATCTCGTTAATTTGAACTCTTATCATACTTCTTCTTATCTTATACTATTATCAACTGTTCCCTGTCTGTATTGTATTTTCTCTGACGTAACTATTATGCCTGTAGAAATTAATACCACTTTCAAAATTGCTTTTAATCATTATTTTGTTTTTATAATAAGAAAAGGTTTTTCATCTTCATAAACAAGGATTCGGAATATATCACTTGCGGTGTGACCCATCCCTGTTCAAAAGGCCAACGACGTCCACTGTTGGAAATAAACCTCACCATAAAGTAAATAGTATCACAATATATTGCAGGGGTTTGGTGTTTGTTATTGCTACTATTTTCCTAGGTACTCCTACTTTTCTCAGTGTCTCCTTAACAAGCTTTTATGATTTCCACGGAAAATTAAGAATAGTGTATGCTGTGTGATGTGTTATATGTGATGTCGTGAAAGACGACTAAGAGCCTTATAAAGACCTGGGCCAACTCCATCTGATGCTGTTTGGTCAACAATTACATTCCCAAGGAATGTTGACGATTGGCAAGCGGGCGGTCATAAAACTATTGCCAATAACTTTAACAATGTGTACTATGAAAACAGAGTATATATTGGATCGACCCCAAGTAATTGGGATAAGAGTAGGAGTAGAATGATGATGATATAGTGTATATGACACTTCCCTCCGGACCTCGATACTGTGCAGACGTGTTTTAGAGTTTTATACTTTTTTAATTTAATATATTAATTAAATTAATTTCAAGTGAAATAGTCTTTGCTACCAGGAGTGCATAATCTCAGTGAAGATTGGTGGAGGTTGAACCGCACCCACACTGACAACCACCGCGTTCACGTCGCCAACCATCACCAGTGGTCAGTCAGCTACATTCATTTGTACAGGACGCCATATTTAAAAACACCTGCACGTGCGTCAATATTGTCAACAACAAAATTGTACGTGTTTATTTGTTCAACTCTTTTCTAGTGCTGTCTAATGGGTGAGTTCACTTTGATTTAAATAAATAATTTATTGAACTACCCTCAAAAATTATATGCGATATTATAAGTGGAGCTTAAAGATTGAGGAATTTACCTATTATTATTGAGGTTTATAATAATTATAAAAAATGTCATTTGCTCTAAAGCGAACACCTCCCAAAAATTCTCCTAATAAGGGACCTGCTGTTCATCATACATCAGAGCCAGACTTGTCGTCCACTTCCAAACCGGAACATGTTATGGGAACGATTTATAGGGGCAAACGTAAACATGATCAGGAGCATATTTCTGATATAAATTCGTTGCGTGATGAGATTATACTTTCACTTTCGTCCTTACGACAGGAACAAAGTGAGAAATTTGAAAAACTCCAATCAAATTTGGACGAAATTAAAACACAAAATGCCGAATTAAAAGCTTCCGTACAGTATATGAGTGACATGTACGACGATTTGTTGGCTAAGGTGGACTGTTTGGATAAAGAAAAAAAGAGTCAAATAGAGTATATTGAAGTTCTTGAGAGTAAAATTGAAAATTTAGAAAAAAATATGTTGTCATCTAGTTTAGAAATACGAAATGTGCCACAAAAGGCAGGGGAAACTCAAGCAGGTTTAATTGATATTGTCAAAACAATCGCAGTTTTCGTAAACACCCCAATTCAAACTAATGAAATAAAGAACATATACAGGATAAACTCTAAAATATCGTCCGGCAAGAGTGGCCCTATCATAGCAGATTTCACAAGTAATATCACGAAAGAATCTCTACTCTATGGCATAAAGAAATACAATAAAAACTATACATCTAATCGATTGAACGCCTCGCACATTAATATGGATGGCAATTCGCCAATATATCTAACTATCTAACTTTATGTTTCAGAAAATCTTACAACTAAGTCAAAAAAGCTCTTTTACCAAGCCCGTGAATATGCTAAAGCTAATAATTATGCTTTTAAATGGATTCCCCGTGGCCAAACATACATCGAGAAGGAGGAAGGAGCACCGGCCAAAGGAATTTCCCAGGAATCGGATTTCGAAAATATTAAAAATCATATTGAGTGACTATGTGTTCTATGCTTGTTTAAAAACATAATCTTATACAAAAGAATGTGTGATAGATATAACTGTTTTAATATTAGAAGCAGTGTTTTTTTCGGTTTTATGATTTTATTGTTTTATTTTTATTATTTTTGTTATTTCTGTGGTGTTCTGTCACACACATTCAGTCAAATATATACATATACAAATGCATATAGAAATACATACACAAATACGTACACAAATATTAACACAAATATATTTACAAATACAAATAAAAATACACATATAAACACATTTATAAGTACATATATTCATGCTTTAATATGGGCATTTTATACAATTACACGTATGATACTTTCATATATCCAGATTATGTATAGTTTTCTATACGATATCACAATGTGCATAACGACTCTTACTCAATTAAACTCTAAATTCACTACCTCATACTTTATCCTTAACACACACAAGTGTACACACGTGATTTGCACATATACACATAACATACTAATTATAACTTTGAACAATTTTGGTTTTTATAATAAATTACCTAGTACAACAATCCATACATATATACAAAATAAATGTAGTATTAATATACACAACTATTATTTGGATACATACATCTTTTTTATTCGTACATATACGTGTAGAAACGTTGTGAATAAATTTGACATCATAACCGCCGGGCATGACATTAAACGTAAAAAGCAATTATTAAAACGTAAAAAACAATTATTAATATTTTTCCCGTGTGGTGACGGAGTAAGAGTACAATTTACCACCCCCTATGTTACCCGTGGGTGATCGTTAAAGACGACTAAGGGATATGAATCGCATATAACGTCTATGCAGGAGAAGTAAAATTCGAAACGAAACCCTATAGGTACCAACACGTCTGACCACCGTGGTATAGTAAGTCAATTTTCCCTCCTACTACGGAGCAGGCTCGAGCCCAACAGTGGGACTTATATGAGCTGAGATGGTCATGATGATTTTTTTAATCCACAATGTAATAATATAAAGTTTATAATTTTAAATAACCCCGACACAAAAAATGAACATAAAACTAGTTAAGACGAATCTATTGAACCGAAACACGATGAATTTAACTAATAGAAAAAACAGGATTTCGTTATACGATCTGATTAGAGTCCCAGGCTTCCTAATATCATCAGCTTGCATGAATACCTATGGAAGAAGATTTACTTACTGATGGTCACGCCAGCTATAAGATGACTAAGAGCCTTATAACGACCTGGGCCAACTCCATCTGATGCCGTTTGGTCAACAATTACATTCCCAAGGAGGGTTGACGTTTGGCAGGTGGACGGTCATAGAACTATTGCCAATAATTTTTACAATATGTACTGTGAAAGAAGAGTACATATTGTATCGACCCCAAGTAATTGCGATAAGAGTAGGAGAATAATGTTCACATCAGCTATAATTAGCGACCTTGCGATTTACTTTGATCAAAATATTACCACTTTCATATTTGGAAGGATATGTGGAGGTGCAGCAACTGGAGCTACCGTTTTATTAGGAGCTATAGCAATAGGCGAATATACCGATCCAAAATATAGAGGTGTATTTCTAAATTTAAAAACAGTTGCATTTGGTTTTGTAGGTATGTTTGTCCACGCCTTGAGTCATATATTATCAAGGAGAACTATTGCTCTGTTAGCCATCTTCCTTCATATTATCTCCGTAATCATCACGTACACATGGCCCGAATCTTATCCCTGGTTAACTTCTAAAGGCAGTTTAGATGAGAATGCAAGTCATTTATTTGGCTAAGAGTCTCGAAATATTGCCACTCACATAGCAATCTCCTTCCAACACCCAAGGCTTAGCTGACGGCCACACCAGAGCACACTGCCAAGAAATCAGGTGTAGGTGCAGATTCTGTGGAGAAAAACACCAATGGGATGACTGCCCGCAAAGGATAAACAACCTTCCACCTCGGTGCATAAACTGCGTCAGCAGCAACAAAGAGGACATATTGCGTCGACCCCAAGTAGTTGGGATAAGAGCAAGAGAATGATGATTCTATGGTCTATTTCTATGTTATAAGTAAGATAAACAATGAATAAGTGTTATGCAATTTTATCAAAACAAATTGCTGAATTTAGACATACAAACATTTAGAATTTAGACATACATCCATATTCCCGAGGAAAGTTGACGTCTGGCAGGCGGCTGGTCATAAAACTATTGCCAATAACTTTTACAATATGTACTATGATAGAAGAGTACATATTGTATTGACTCCAAGTCATTGGGATAAGGGTAGGGGAATGATGATGATGATGACATACAGATATTTAGAATTTAGATATACAGTCATTAGATATATAAAATATTGTTATTCATTTTAATAAAATACTACAGTCGCATGTGACAAGTGTATATTTTTGTAAATTGTCTTACTTAAAGTTGTTGTTACTCGTTTCTACCTAGTTACCTATTGTATCATGGGTATGCATATAATCAGGTAAAAACTTATATTTTGTATTTTGTTATGTAACTAAAAATGTGTAAGTATCTGACTTTTTTCATTTTTGTTTGTTATTCGTTGCATTTAGTCCAGCTTATTTTATTTTCTTCATAATATTAATACAAGTTTAAAAATTATAATGTATTCATTAATTTTGAAAATTCTATAAAGGCATATGTGTTGTGCTGATGGGAACCTAATTAACAGTGATAGAAGCGCTGGTAGGTGGACTAATGCAGGGCCCTTGGAGCAATAAAGCTTCCGTCTTATCCAGGCCCCTTAACCCCTGCTGCCCACCCTAGACTGTGACGAGTTTATCGTTGGCGTAGCAGATTACGCCCAGCACGGGGGCAGGCTAACTCTCAACGCCCAGTCGTGATGACATTACGTAGGTCGCAGGAAATTGTTGGATGCAGGTGGCAAAGGACCGTTTTGGCATTCTCATGGGGAGGCCTATGTCCAACATTGGACGTTTATATATGGATTTCAAATTACGGTATGAAAACATGTTTTGTTAATTTAGCAAATAGCATAAAACTTGTTTCTATATACTAAAAGTTCTATATGAAATGCGACCATTCTTAAAAGATAATTTGATACGGTATATGGTCCTCGAATTTTTAGTACAAGAAAGAAGCCTAAGGTATACAAAGGGTCCTAAATATCTGCGCTCGCTTTTGCTTTGATATTTCTTTAAGAGCGAATGTGAGTCGTTCTTAAGGCGGCTTTCTTTGGCGCGTTGTCCGCCCTCTCTTGGCAAATGCCGAATGTAGGTCGACCCAGCGCTACGTTCCAGCGCCTGTACGCGAGGATGGTTCGGTCAATGACCTTGTACCTGTACCTGAAACAAGGAAATAGAAATTTGTTGTTTACTCCGCATATCAACGACATACTGGTCATAGTGAATAGGCGTTGCTATGCGGATGACAACACGTGTGACGACTGATATACCAAGCATCAGAGTGTTTCTCAGAGTATACCTATATTGTATGAAAGACGAGCTCAGCTTGCATTCGAAGTCGTGCGCTCTCTGGAGCGGGCTTCAGAATGGGGTGAACAGAACTTCAGTTCAGTACATCTTTACACGTTCTCTGCAAAAAAGGAGTCGTTGATTATAGCACCGTACCATACCTCTCTATTGCCATTTGGGCTGTTTATCGGTATTGAGTCCTTAACTTTGGTGGCTTCCTCGAATATTGTTAACCTTTTTTGCAAGCTATATGGACTAGACATACCTTGGCAGTTCTGTCCGAGGCAATGGAAGCTTCGTTCGAAGGACGTTCCGCCCGTGGCGTGCAGCTCCATAACCCATATTCTTTCCATATCGTCATTGGGCAAAGAACCCTTACCATTTCCTTTACACCCATGACCAACCCGGCGGGTCACTTTTGGATTCGAACACCATCAGCATCGACGTTCCGGCAATAAACAGCGTAATCCCGGAGCGTTTCTTACTAATATCGAGTATCGTCTTAGAGATAACCACCAGAGTCAGGTCGGTACCGATGATTACGAAGAGTGCTCACAGCGCTACTCGGCGCAGCCCATGCTCATCTCAAGCTTGTACTGCGCCCTGACCGCCAGGCTGGTTTTCTGTGATACCCACAGGAGGGCTCTGAGACGGACGTTCACAGCCAAGGCTCACACGAATGCGCCGAAAAATTGCTCACCCTATGATATTCAAAGGTACCAAATCATAGAGGCACCTCAAAAAAGAGAGTTTATGTTCGTTCAACCGGCATTTGCTTTTTTTTATCTTGATAATATAGCTATACAAAATTGCTATGTTATTTACTAATCAATTCGTGTATATAATGTGCAGTTAGATCTAATGATAAAAATATTTATTCAGTTATCAGTGTATGTTTATTACAGCCGGCGAATAGACAATAGTAATTAGGTGTAATTTCCAGCGGTTATCTCGTTATTTGCATTCTATTTCAATCATAACATCATTATACAGTACACAGTGCGAGGATTATCACTGGTCGCAATGAGAGCTCCGCTTATTAGACAGGTATATATCATATCACGCACGAACTCGTTATTCTTGGATTCATCTCATCATCTCAATTCATATACGTCTCACATCGTGCTCTCGTCTACATGCTGGGCTCGAGCCTCCTGCACCGAAGGAGAAAACTTGACCTACTATACTACAATATTACGTTGGTCGGCATTTTTGGTATAGGGATTTATTTCTTTTGCATATCTGCATCTTATATCACTTAGTAGTCTTTTACGATATTCACGGATTCAAAACAAGGGTTGGTGAATTAGTTTCTCACTTCATCATTACCCGGCGAATATAAAGGATTGAGGTAGATATACCACTTTTTATATCTTTAAAAACACTTTATCTTTAGAATTATACAAATATACAAGTAGTGGAGTCAAGAGTCTCCGAAACCGGCGAGCGTGTATGAAGAGAATTATAAATGTTGAGGAAGCGAGTGAAGTATGCAAAGATAGAGTTCTCTGGCACTCTGTTCTATCTGCCTACCCTGCAAGGGATATGGCGTAATGATATGTATGTATGTATGTACAAGTAGTAAAATAGAAGTAGCTTTGAATCTACAGTACCATATATCACTCATTCTCTACTATGCTGTATACACCTGATGGAATAGTAGAGATACGAAAATATGCTGCCTGCGTTCTTAAGAACATCAATCATCGACCTCACTACAAGAGAAGTAATAAAGAATCTGTTGAATATATAATAATAGCTTATATTCTCTCCTTAGTCCTAGATTTGTGCCCAAATGCCCAGTAAAAAGGACGATAAAACTAAATTAATAGATTGCAGGTAAATGAATCACATGATGGTAGAATCCCATGTGATCCAACGGCAAAATTGCAAAACTTATTATGCTTCGTATCGTTAAAATTTATTTCCGTGTGGTGATGCCCCCCTTTTCTTTCCTATGAATTATCGTAAAAGACAACCAACAACAAGTTTGAAACATAACTAACATCAATCCTTTTAACAAGCTTGGTACAGGAGGTTAATTTCCTGTCGTAGTAGATGACCTCAAGCTGAAGAACAAACCCATTAGTGGGACTAATAAGATGATGATGATAATCGTCAAAAAGTCTAAGGTGCTGCTGTCGCACATTTATCTACAAATTGTGGATAATCTTACAAACAATAGGTGAGTTTCGTTGTTCGTGACCATATTTTACAACGGTTATGTTAATGTGATGAGCACACAGGCACTTCGTCATTAGGAGTCTTTTAAAATGTGCGTACGCATGATTGTCGATTTGAAATCTTGAATTGCATAGAAATATTTTGTGGTTTTATCCACGAAATTTTTAATATGCAAAGAGATATCATTACTAAAATACTAAGAAGAGGCACCCAAAGAAAATTAAACAAGCCAAATTAGAAATATGAAATAAAACTAATTTTATGTAATTTAGAAGAATACTTGGATGACTCTGATGATGACTCTCGTGATCTTGAATTATGAAGTGTTCCAAACGCTGGAAAAGTACAAAATAATCGTAAGTGCTAAAAACCTAGCAATATGCAAAGGAACACACACACAATACGGTGACATAACATTAAAGGATATGCTTACCCTATAGGATAGAAATAATTAACGTTATACTAGAGTACAGCGTTAACTACTACTGTCACTAGAACCTTAGACCTTTCCTCTTTATGATCAGACCAACTCTATGATAACACATTGTTACATTGTCATCCTAATCATCAGCTAACGGCTACCTCTCGCACTTAGTGCACTCTTTGGTCAAATCAAATAGCGTGCGTGTTGGCTTTCTGTTAAATACTTCTGTCTCTCTTCATGAAATTACTTTTAGAGATTGCAGGAAGATTTACGAAATTTTTCAGACCAAACATCTCTATGTTATAGTAAAAATTAAATTGAAGTATAAAAAAAAATGTTTAAAAAAGCTTTGATTTAACAATAAAATATTAATGACTGCACAAATGGCGTAGTGGTTAAGAAACCAACCTTCCATGTCAGTGCGTTGGAACAATTCCTACGCAGGACAATACTTAATGAGATACACAAACTGTTATCCTGAGTCTGGGTATAATTTGTCTGCGTTAATTGCGTGTTTGTAAAGTCCCCTGCAATGCAAGGATTATTTCCTTAGTGCAGGGCAAAGAGTAAAGTTATTAAATTGAAAAAGAGTGGCAACTCGATGATAAAATATGCATGTATGGAAAGTGCTGCCACCCAGAGTTTAGGCGGTGAACTAAAGTTGAAATAATATATATATACATATCTACATGTGTATGTGTAATTACATAGAATTTTCTTTTACTATGAAAGCAACCCTGAAATATAAAAAAAAAACATATCAGCTGATAATTAAACAATAATAATATCAGCCTAACATTGAAACTTGAGATAATTTTCAGAAAAATATCAATAACCGAAAATAGATCGATGACAATAAGTACCTACGCTAGGAACAAAAAATAATAATTCTCAGTTGTCAAACGTTTGACAGACAGGACAAAATGGCAGCAGTTAAGTTTGTACAACCAATCTGTAGGTGGCGCGACGGTCAGTAAAAATAAGTAATGTTTTAAGTGTGCCCCCCCAGGTGCAGGGTGCATTTAAAACACAAATCACAAATATATTAATATATACTAAAAAAAAAAACAATCATCAGCATTTCAGCTCATATGTGTGGACTTAAGGTTCCTCCACTATCTGAGGAAAAAAGTTTGGGCGCTGCTCATGCTGATATACAACTATTTACATAGTATTCTCAAATATGCTACAATATACTACATACATACATATTCGTACGAACCATCTGCTGTTTAATACTCATACACCATAAAAACATTTGTATGGTGTTTTCTACTTGAAATCTATCAATGTGAAGTTCCTCATGCTACTGAGTCCATTCTGTAATAGTTACTACATGTTCCATTTCCAGACGTGGGTGGTCCTCGCGGTGCTCATGAACATGACAGGTCAGGGAATGTTACTTAGCTATACGACCTGCTTGTTGCCAGCGCTTCAACAGACTGACTCTCCGATAAAAGCTGATCTGCATACAGCATCTTGGTTAGGTAAATATTTTACGTAATTTTATAGATTTCAAATTAATGTGAAAAATAGAATACGTACATACATACCATCACGCCATATCCCTTGCAGGGTAGGCAGAGAGAACAGAGTGCCAGAGAACTATATCCTTGCATACTTCACTCGCTTCCTTAACATTCATAATTCTCTTCATACACGCTCGCCGGTTTCGGAGACTCTTGACTCAACCTTCCTTCAGTACATGACCGATCTGGTCTAGGTAGGTTAATCTCGGTCTTCCCCGGTACCTACATCCTTCCACTTTCGAATTGTATATCTTCTTAACCAGACGTTCGTTCGGCATTCCTTCCACATGTCGGAACCATCGGAGCATTCCTTTTGCATCTTTACACCAATACTCTCTTTCATACCTACTCGCTCTCATACGTCGTCGTTACGAATGCGATCGATCAGCCTAACTCCACAGATTTTCCGTAGAGATCGCATTTCGACCGCATTAATTTTACTTTCATACTCTTTTCTGCATACCCAACTCTCGCTTCCATACAGTAATGTTGGGACAAGTACTGCGTTATGTATTGCTACACGTGCCTTCTGGCTGAGGTGGTGGCTACCGAGAAGTTGCCCTAACGCTCCATTCACTCTATTACCCGCATTCACTCTTCGCTCTATATCAGTGGTGTACCTTCCATCTCGGCTAAATCCACATCCAAGATATACAAATTCATCCACTTGCTCTAGTACATCATTACCTATTGTTACTCTTACATCTGTTCTGGCTTCATCTCTTTCAGACCATTATTTTGGTTTTGCTCACATTCACGCGTAGACCCCTTTTCTTACAATCTCCTGTCATTGTGTCGACTAGGGTCTGCAGGTCAGTCGCTGACTGTGCGAGCAGGACTGCATCATCTGCATAGAGCAGAGCAGTGACCACTGAGTCGCCCATCTGGACTCCCGCATTTGTTAAATTAATTGTGTATATATTATATTTTTGTATATATATATAGGTATTATATTTAGATATATGTATTATTAATACTCAATATTATCTGTAATAGGTATCAGGTTATTATCAGATCGGATAAATAAGATAGTAAAGCAAACAACCTTATTACAATACATTTAATTTACATATCAATTTATCATAATACTATTCAATGAAAATAAGCAAAAGTATTACCATGAAATGCACAACTACATAATGATACAAAAATACAACTTTAGATGTTAACAGTACGAAAGCCAACAGCAACTGACTGTTTTACCGCGCTATCGCTCCTTAAATACCCACAAACTGCACTAACAACCGACAACCCACAACTTTGATATCAAATCAGCGAATATTATTTCATTTTAATCCACTTTTCACCCTAATAACACAAATCATATCGTAATTCATCATTATTTTTTAAATCGACGTAAAATAGAATCTTATTACCTTTTTAAATGTTACATACCTATACATTTCTTCTATTATTAATCTAACACGGCCATACTGACAAGTACTTCGCTCTCGAAGTACATTATTGTACTATTGCTAACATATTTGCAAACAGTGATTGCTCAAAACTTACATATGTTTGTTTGCCAATTGCCTAGACGTGTCAAGCCCCCTCCACCCGCTGCTTGTGGGATAAACTTGCACCAAGCAAAAGACCGACCAGCGGAAACAACATATTGCAAATCATGATTCTTCAAAATTTATATATATTTGTTTGCCAATTGCATAGACATGTCAAGCCCCCTCCACCCGCTGCTTGTGGGATAGACTTGCACCAAACAAAAGGCCGACCAGCGGAAACAAAATTTATATATTAAACAATCACAATCCACTTACAAACAAATTAGCAATTATACACATAATAATTATCTAAGTACTTAAATCAATTCGTAAGCTACATTTTCCTTACAATTTGTAGCAATCATTAGGGAGGTTAGAACAAATGTCATAAGGGCCTTTAAATTTTGATGCTAATTTATCCTTACACCTATGATTCTGTGAGATATACTTCATCTTCGACGAACAGTGTCAAAACGTTTTTTTTTTTTTGATATTTGCCGCCATTTGTATAATATATAGTTTAGCTATGTCTCAAGCAGTGTCTAATTTAATTAAGTACCGTATTTCGTTTGCGACAAATTACATCAATAAGTAAGCGTAAATAGTAAAACCTGTGGCCTTCTGTATGTTCCTGTTAATAGATTGTTGGATTTTCCATAAAACGTTCGGCCAATCTGACTGTCTAGCATATAGTATTAAGCAATAGTCACAATAAATACGTAACGTTCTACTTGCCCCTTACTTCTGAGGGTACAATGGAAATTAAGTAATGTTCTACACGTAGTTCATCAAACAAAAAAATAACATGATTTGACTACTACTAAAATTAATTCCTTGACGTTTCGAATACTTTACAGTGATCATAGTCACGGGAGGACCAGGGTGTCTTACGCCCAATAAGTCATTGTTATTACAGAAATTTATATATACATATCTACTACAGGATCAGTTATTAAATTTTGGCCCGCATTTTTAATACAAATTAATTGCCAGCACATATAAGAAAATGATTCTATGTGTAAAATTTTATATTGTTTATGGTGAGTTATAACTATTAAACATTTAATTTATGATAATTATCATATTGTGGCAATATATAAGTTTATAAAACTAACAAATGTATTCAGCTACCTATATATTTTTTTAAACTAGCTAGTTATTGTCAAAACCAATATGACAATTTCTTTCGTGAAATAGGCGTAATATACCTTGCAATATATAACTTTATATGTACATTTGGATTAATCTTGTAATATAGCAAATTACTACGAACTACCTACATATTGCTTTGAGTCTATTCTCACGTTTGTTCTCTATGTGAAAATTCTAACAGAGATTGGGTGTCATCTATTAAATTTACAGTATTAGACATAGCCATAGGCAGTTCAATAGGATTTCAACCGATGAAATCGAAATAGCTTATATATTTGCCTCTTTAGTAAGTAATTTCAAACTGCATATTTAGCCACCTGCGAGCTAAATGGGTTATTATTTTATTCATGGTTGATTTGATACATACATTCAGTTATAATTTAAGTTTCTAGATCGTATGAACTATGTTTCAACTTATAGGTGTTGTTCTTTTACTGAAATAGGCACCCTAAAATTATTAAATTTCTGCAATAAAATAGATATCTAATATCACTAGTAACGTCATATAATTCAATTTGTAAGCTAGGATCGAAAAATCGATAGCGAAGGTATAGACACTAAATACCTAATGTAAAACGTAATCTCTCGCGACCAGACTCGAGTCCCATTTTTAGTACTTTTTCTTTTGAAAAATAAGTCAACGAAATCTGTACAAAAATGTGACCCAAGTCGATATTCAGATGGTCTTTATGACTAAATATACCAGAGCGAAGCCCTTTAATGCCTTACCAGCTCCTGCGACGGTACCGATACTGCGCCATCCCAATACTTCAAGACAGTTCCTCGATTTTGAGACCTCAGCCTTCTGCATCACGGCCTTCATCACTTTTCGCTAGGTCGAAGGCTGCATTTGCTATGTCATCATCAGCATGATGATTGCCGGATACAGCATCTTAGATTGCCTGGAGAACTTCTAAGATAGCGGGGCGGGATCTATTCTGAAACTCGGATATTAGGTGTATTAGTAATTGAGGTATTTATCCCACTTCTGATGTTAAATTAATTGTGTATATATTATATTTTTGTATATATATATAGGTATTATATTTAGATATATGTATTATTAATACTCAATATTATCTGTAATAGGTATTAGGTTATTATCATATCGGATAAATAAGATAGTAAAGCAAACAACCTTATTACAATACATTTAATTTACATATCAATTTATCATAATACTATTCAATGAAAATAAGCAAAAGTATTACCATGAAATGCACAACTACATAATGATACAAAAATACAACTTTAGATGTTAACAGTACGAAAGCCAACAGCAACTGACTGTTTTACCGCGCTATCGCTCCTTAAATACCCACAAACTGCACAAACAACCGACAACCCACAACTTTGATATCAAATCAGCGAATATTATTTCATTTTAATCCACTTTTCACCCTAATAACACAAATCATATCGTAATTCATCATTATTTTTTAAATCGACGTAAAATAGAATCTTATTACCTTTTTAAATGTTACATACCTATACATTTCTTATATTATTAATCTAACACATTCATATCGTTCAACCTTTGGAGACATTTATCCAGATATATGATAAACAGTCTGGCTGACAGAACGCACCCCTACTTAACGCCGATATTGACGTCAATCCAAGGTGATATTTCATCATCCAGCCGCACACAGGCTCTACAGCCCATGTAACTGGACTGCACAGCCTGTAGCGGTTTATCGTTAATACCATACTCCGGTAAAATGTCCCACAGTATCTTTCGTACAACAGTGTCAAATGCTCCCTCCAGATCCACAAAACTGCAGAAAACCCTCTGACATAGAGCCAGATGCTTCTCCACAATGTTGCGCAGAGAGAACACTTGATCCATGCATCCCCTTCCACTCCTGAAACCTCCTTGTGTCTCACACAGTAAACCATCGGACACCATCCTCATTCTCCTTTCAATAATTTTACCGTACACTTTTGCTGCCAAACTGGTCAAGCTTATAGCTCTGTAATTTGCGCAGTCATAACGTGAACCTTTGTTATTAAACAAAGGCACGATGACTGCGCTATTCCAGTCCCTGGGAACCATTCCCGAGCTCCAACATAAATTGAGGAGCAACAGGAACGCCTCCCAGACACAGGAGCCGCCAAGCTTGATCATCTCGGCAGACACCATATCAATGCCCGCTGCCTTACCATTTTTCAAACTTCTTATCGCCCATTCAACTTCATCCATACTGATGCCATCGGAGGACCCCGGTGGCGAATGTTGATCTACTAAACCACATGCGGCACCAGCGCCAACTCGAGTATCCATATACATATCGCCAAAATATTCACTCCATCGGCTTAACACGTCTTATGTTAGTGTAAGAATGTCTCCACCTTTAGACCTTATTTTATTCATTCTGAAGGCTGACCAACCACACCGAGACTTCACCTCCTTCCAAAAGAGTTTTGTGTTACCCTCGAAGTTTTTAGTCAGCCTGTCTTCTGCATTCATATTTGCTCTATCACGTTTCTCTTTCACTTAGTGAATGTTTGTTTTCACTTGATGAAGCCTTGGTGTCATTCTTAAATTGCCGATATATTTCTTTTTTCTGTTCAGTCATACTGTCATTCAGATTCAAAGAAAAGACATAGTCCAGCCACGCTTTCTTCTTTTCCTCTACGGAAGCTTCCACTTCCGCATCCCACCATGCATCACCATTCGTTTTTCTATGCTTCTTTAAACTTCCACATACTTCTTTCGCTGTATCTACCATACTCTCTTTCAATACTCTCCGGCATTCTTCAATGTCCGATTGCGGCTGGCTTGTCATCGTCAGCCGTTCTCGGACACTCTCTGTATACTTTTCTCTTACACACTCTTCTTGCAACCTTTCAACCTTTATTCTTTTAAGCCCTCCGAAGTGGACACGCTCTCGCCAGTGCCTCCACTTTTTGAACAGACAACTAAATCTCGCAATAACGAGATAATGGTCCGTATCGACTGTGGGGCCCCTGCAGGCTCTTGCGTCCAATATTTTGCTTCGGAGGCGACTGTCTACCAAAATTAAATCTATTATACTTTTCTGTTCATTTCTTCTCCATGTATACATATGGATGTCCTTATGTTGGAAAAATGTGTTTGATACAATAAGGCTTCTCTCCATGCAAACATCCGCTATGAGCCTACCTGCGTCGTTCACTCTCTTATCACCAAATGGACCAAGTACGTCCTTATAGTCAGGACGCTTGGTCCCCACCCATCCGTTCAAATCTCCGCATACAATCACGCGTTCACTGGTTTCTGCCATATCCAGAATTTCCTTAACATTATCCCAAAACTTCTCTAGGTCTGATGCCACCGAGGATCCTACGGGAGCATATGCTACAACCATGAATACCTTGGTGACATCTAGTTTTATACGGACCCAAAGAAGTCTGGGATCATACATTCCGTAATACTTCACACCTGAGGCCAAGCGAGAGGACAACAGCACTCCTACCCCCATGCTGGCTCGATCGCTCTGTGGTACACCAAACCACAGAGCCACGTCTAGCTCTTTGTCCGCCATGACGGTTATCAGCTCATGCAACTTACCTTCCACACAACCTCTTACATTCCACGTGCCCACCCGGCATTCTGCTCTCCTCGACTCGCCTGACTGGGCAAGGCGTGATGGGTGGCGGCCCCCATCGCCGCATCTGCCGATGATCGTACTGACGGGGGCGGGTCGATACGCGTCGCCTCCGGGGGACGCCCTAACCCGCACTGCGGTACGCATATCGAGCCGGATTAGCACTCTAACTAGACTAGCAGAGGAAGCGACGGGCACGCTCCGGACTATGCTCCCCTAATATAAGAAATATAATAGATTTGTGTAATATTCTTACTAAGAATTATGATCTTTCCAGCTTCTCTATGTGGCCTCGCCGGCATCCCAGGTTTCCAGATATCATCGGTTCTAATGAGCGTATACGGGCGGAGACTAACTCATATGCTTGTTGTAGTACCAGGCATTGTCGGTTGGCTTACTGTATATTTGGCTCAGAATATTCCTACGCTGATGGTTGGCAGGTTTCTTGGAGGTGTATCAGCTGGAGCTTCAGTTGCTTTAGGAGCCATAGTAATCGGAGAGTATAGTGATCCAAAATATAGAGGAATGTTTCTAAATTTGAAAACGGCCTCAGTCAATTTTGGCAGTATGTTGGTACATATTTTTGGTCACTTTCTATCATGGAGAAACGTTGCTTTATTAGGTATTCTGCCATATTTCATTTCTCTACTTATAACATTTACGTGGCCTGAGTCACCACCGTGGTTGGCTTCTAAAGGTAAGTTTAACAAAAGCAAGCAATGTTTCTCATGGTTGAGAGGAAATACTGAAATATCTAATAAAGAGTTAGAGGAACTACTTAAAGCTCAAAGAGAGAGACTATTCAAAATAAAAGTGAAGAAATCTATTAAAGAGAGAATGAAGAGATCCATCGTTAAATGTACAAAAACGGACTTTTTGAAACCCCTTTTCATCATGGTAATCAGTTCTATTTTATTGGAAGCTACTGGTCGACATATATTTCCCGCATATGCTTTACAAATAATTGGTGAAGTAGCAGACAATAAAACACAATCTTTCTATTACACGCTAGGTATAGATATAATTATAACAGCCAGTGCACTTTTCTCTTCAATCCTTGTGAAAATTATGAGACGACGTGTTTTGCTTTTCTCTACTGGCTTCTCAGCATGTATCGTTCTCACGATTGCTTGTACTTACCTTAGTTTAGTTGCCAATGAAATAATACCAAATGGTAAATCTTTAGTATCCATTGGACTCCTTGTGATGTATTTCATTCTAGCCAATTTGGGGTGCACTCCAATACCTTTAGCTTTATTGGGTGAAGTGTTCCCTTTACCTCATAGAGGGGCTGGATCTGCTATTATAGGAATTTGCATGTCTCTAGGCTTAATGATTGCGCTTCAGATAACGCCATATCTTCTGATCAAGATTAAAGTTTATGGAACGTTTTTCATCTTTGATGCTATCATGTCCTCAATGTTACTAATTCTTTATTTTATACTGCCAGAAACTAAAGACAAAACTTTACAAGAAATCGAAGACTTTTTTAATGAAGGTAAATACAAAGATAATGAAACAGATGATGATGTAAATATTAAAATTATGAAATAATAAATATTCACACTATAAATAAAGAAATAAAAGGAGCCTTGAATAAGTTACGTTGACAATAAGTTACTAGTTAGTGAATAAGTGTATTTGTTACAAATTTATAATGTATTGACTCAATTCAAATTCGTTTATTATGTATAAATTCTGCGAGGGCACTTACATATTGTCAGTATTAACATTTTAATTTAAGCTAATAAACTATCACCGGATCGGACCTAGACCACTACTGAGAAGATCCGGCAAGAAACTCAGCGGATTTGTCTATTATTGTTATTTCTTTTCATTTTTTTATATATAAAAAAATAATGGTACATGTAAGAAATAGCTCCAGTGTGATGCCCTTCAAACCTAATATTTCAAATACAATATAAAATAACCAATGGCTGGACCAGATCCGTGGGATCTGGTCCACGCGGCACCCGATCATGAGTTAACTACTAGAGCAGCCATCACTCCCCTCAACCACCTTGAAGGGAAGGGAGAGACCCGCTCCACGCAGCTACCGCAATTAGAGCTTTCAGTGAACTTGACCAATACCATGTACTACTAACGCTAACCAAAGTCAAAATTCGTTAGGCAAAACACGTACGCTACGCTTTACAGGTATGTAAAATTATTATAGAAAAAAACAAACAATTTACAAAAACAAGGTAATTGCTGAATGAGGAGCTGCTCATAGCCACTCTGTAGGTACTATCGGTTAGAGCCTTAGATAAGCCGAGATTTTATATTAACCTTTCTTACAGAGTCTGTTCTTGACAGCCCTTTTAAATTTATTTACAGGCATGTCACGGATATCTTTTGGTAATTTATTATAGAAGCGTATATATTGCCCCATAAATGACCTATTAATTATTTCGAGACGAGTCGTGTACAACTAATTTGTCCTTATTCCGAGTATTAACACAATTCTCAAATTACTGAAATTTAGCATTTAACATGCTTGATTATTTTATAAAAACCCGATTACGAGCGAAAAAACTGCACAGATGGCGCAGTGGTTAAGATACCGACCGTGCCAGTGGCGAGGGTTCGATTCCCATATAGGACATTACTTTGAGCGATCCACAAAGTGTTGTTTTGAGTCTGGGTGTAATTTGTCTGCGTTAATTGCATGTTTGTAAAGTCCCCAGCAATACAAGGTTTATTTCCTTAGTGCAAGGTGGGGTCTTTTTTAAAAAAAAATGATTGTCACAAGTGGGATTCGAACCTATTGGAAATCCGTCCCAATCGTGATGCCACTTACACCACTGTGAACTATTGTAGGACAGCCAATTCTCACATCGTATTATATTTACGTCTTTAAGGAAACGCGTGCCATCTACCCGACAACGTTTAAACATACAATACGTTTTCGTAAATATATTGCGATACAACAGTCAGAATATTTACTTCTTTAAATTTCTCTCGAAATGGAACTCTTGGGCTTAGATTATAAATTGAGCGAACAGGCCTTTTTTAGAGAACAAAGATACTACTCAGATCCGCGGAGCATCCCCGCAGTAATGTGCCGTATGAGATGAGAGTATGAAAATAAACGAAATAAACTTTTCTAACCGTTTCAATATCGGTCAATAGGTACTCGAAGTTTTTTGGCCGCATAAGCCGCTGAGCTAAGCCTGCTTGACAATTTTTCAATATGAAGGCCCCATTCCAGGCTAGCATCTATACCTAAAAAACGGTTGATTCGACAAGGTCCAGGATCCAAGGTATTGGTGTAAAGATGCGAAAGAAAATGCTCCGATGGTTCGGACATGTGGAAAGAATGCCGAACGAACGTCTGGTTAAGAAGATATACAATGCGAAAGTGGAAGGATGTAGGTACCGGGGAAGACTGAGACTAACCTACCTAGACCAGATTGGTCACGTACTGAAGGAAGGTAAAGTCAAGAGTCACCGAAACCGGCGAGCGTGTATGAAGAGAATTATGAACGTTGAGGAAGCGAGTGAAGTATGCAAGGATAGAGTTCTCTGGCACTCTGTTCTCTCTGCCTACCCCGCAAGGGATATGGCGTGATGATATGTATGAATGTTTATGATAGTTTATATAGTAGGTATCTATTTATCTGCAACATATAATTTTAAATATACGCTCTAAAGAATAGTAACGGTAATTCAGATATCTAAAGTGTTAATTAGTTGCAGTCCTTTGAGTTCATTAAACTAAAATACAACCGAAGTAATGTTAATTATTTATCTACACCTTTTCTTATTGACGTGTGGCAAATTACCGATAATTAAAGTGAATTTCACTCGCAAATGCTAATAAGTATGATAAGATCACGGTTACTTAGATGTAATAATTAAAGTAACAAAACATATTGAGTGTGCACTTTGCACTGGCTGTTACATCAACAACACTTACGACGATCTTCTAACTGGTTATAATATAATTACAATGTGATATTGTGTCATCACTGCACATCGTACATTATACTTACATTAATATGGACGCACCGCTCTTTAGACAGGTAACTGTTTGTTAACTATATTAAGGGAGTTCAAGCGAAGATTTTAAGATTTACTCGAGGGACGCAGAATGATATAAGACAGAAACTCTCGAATCCCGTTAAGTACCCATGATAAATGAGTCTTTTATATAGCATCAGGCGTTTAGGGTAGCCGGTCAGAATAATAATAACAAAAATCCAACACTCGTTAAAAACAACAATCGTTAAAAAAAATCATGTACATCAAATTAAACTGAATTATTTACATACAGATGTGTATGCATTTCAATAATTGGATGATTTGTAGATGATGTATTATCTACTCCGTGCCTCTCGTCCCATCATAGTTTTTTATCTCTCGTACCGTGTCCAGACTACATTTCTTCGTCATGATGCTATCAGAGCTGATGGAGTTGAAATCCAATAAATCGAACTGAACTTCCAAAATAAAGATGATATCATTGATGATGAAGATTAAAATAATTATTTTTAGCATTTTTTGTCGCCTAACATGTTGATCCATATATAGGTATGCCCAGCAGGCTTTATTAAGGTTTTAAAAATATTGCCTTTAAATTTAAAGGGAACTCTGAGTCGCATTTGGTAACCGTGATATACCGCCATTTTATCCATCCCGCATCAATTCTGTGCTTCATCACACGATCCAGGTCGCTATCGCTTTGTGTAAGAGAAATGAGGTATCAAAAATTCGAGTACAC
The DNA here is from genome assembly GCA_905163515.2 of Lymantria monacha. Lineage (NCBI taxonomy): Eukaryota > Metazoa > Arthropoda > Insecta > Lepidoptera > Erebidae > Lymantria > Lymantria monacha. The sequence continues at coordinate 488,785 of LR991107.1, read as the reverse complement.
TAGTGTACTTACTCCATCTAAGGAAATGGGTGTAAAATTGGAGAGAATGCCGAAATCATCACAACATGTATTTTGTCTCCAAACCAAGATTCGTCAATTTACAACGCCACTTCTACAGCATGCTCAGTACCTCATATCCATTTTCTCCGATGAGAACAATGTCATCAGCGAATGGCATGCCTGGGTTCCCCCTTTCTGTAAGTTCGATGTTAAAGCATCTATTATCAACTTCACATCTTACACTCATCAACTGTGTGGTAGTAGCTACGAATGCTACCAACCCTTGCTTTGCTCGTGGATGTCGTAAAAGATGACTAAGAGCCTTATAACGACTTGGGCCAACTCCATCTGATTCATTCCCAAGGAGGATTAACGCTTGGCAGGCAGCCAGTCATAAAACTATTACCAATAACTTTTACAATATGTAGGTACTATAAAAGAAGAGTACATATTGTATCGACCCTAAGTAATTGGGATAAGAGTAGGAGAATGATGATGGTCTTACACTCATCAACTAACATCTTTTGGAAGAAGTAAAGACTTAACACTGACCCTTCATGCAGACTCATTAGCACATTAAATTCGTTGGTATCTCTATATAATATATATATATTATATATATATACGGGGAATTCCATGCCAACTCATCCTACCGATTGGATTTGCATCTCCGATTTCGCTGAAATTTGGGCATCTTTTTGTACCCTTCGAAAAAGGTTTCTATGAATTTTTTCAAATTTTTTCATTCAGCCAATCGAGAGATATGAATTTTCGAAAATTTCGGGTATTTTTTTTTTAAATAGCCATAACTTGGTGAAAATTGTCCGATTTGGGACTTTTTTTTTTAAATTTCGTGTTTTTTGATGAACTTTTTGAAAAATTTATGCAAAAAATTATTCATCATAAATTTGATTGTTTTTTTTTCATTCCGAAGTTAAAACAAGAATTTTAAGATTGTTTGTATCCTTCAAATTTCTCAAAAATTCTACTCTTCAAAACACAAATTTTAAGCCTAGTCTCGTAATGGGATAATAATGGGTTATAATTTTTTTTTAATTTTTAAATTAATTATTTTATTTTCTGTTTTTTTTTTCACTATTTGTGGCGTATATACTGGCGGCTTTATTAGATGAGATTCGAAAAAAATCATACATCAATATAATAAATAATTGAAGTCAAAATTTCAATTTCTAAATTTTATTTATAACTTTTTAAAGGTTTTTTTTTATTTTTTCTGGCGTTTGAATATTTTACAAGAATAAGTTTTATTTGAGCAAGAAATCAGTTTCATTGTGAGTGATCCATCTGTATTTGGTATAACGCAATGATACCTTTGTGTACCTGTGATAGTTTTAGCTTTTGAATAACGTATATTTAAATTCTCTGTAGCTTTTTCATAATCTGCAATAGTTGAATATCTTCGATTTTTGGCAAGTTATTAGATTGCGATCATCAGTTTTTTGTTCTAAGCCAAAGGCAGTTGACAAATACGTATTTACGTTAAGAATCTTTTGTTCTAAATATTTCTGATTACTTAATTTTTCATTATCGATAGGAGACTGATTTAAAAATTGTAAGGCATTGTTGATGACAGGTAATTGTGTATTGATACTCAGTTGAGAATGACTACTACTCCAAGATGTAGATGGACCGGATAATGAAGTTATTCCTAAAAAAATAAACAGTGCAAATTAATATCATTTCAAAAAATGCCAAATCGGTTATTTACAAAGTTAATTGATAAGCAGAAGAATTATTTTCAAAAATATACCTGACAAAGTTTGGTCGAGAAGTTCTCCAACTGCATCTATCTCCTCAATATCAGAAGTAGCATCGTCACTACTACTTGCAGATATTGTTTCTTCGTTGTTTTGTTCTTCTATTTTTTCTTCATTTAAACTAAGACTCAATTTTTTCCGATAAGCTGTACATAAATAATCGGCACTATCAATATTGAACTTCAGTTGTAAATTTATAGACGCTAACCTCAAAGACTTCTTCACTACGTGATTATTTAAGTTAAATGGATTACAGCACACATTGAATTTTTTGAAAGTTGACATTATGTCGTATGATATAATAATTTGTCTTTTCTCTTCGTTATCATGAAACATAAGTAGATATTGTAACTTATAATCACTTTAATTTTAGAAGCGTATTGGGGAATGTGATTAAGAATCGAAACAAATGTCAGATGACAGGCGACAGCAGCGCTGCGTAGCCGAATGATTAGTTAATAACGACATCAGCGACCTTAAATGTTCTTTCTTGTAATTTATGCAATGAATAAAATACTCTTCAAAGTAAAAAAAAAAACTGTAAATGGAACAAAAAAAAATAATTTAAAAATTAAAAAAAAAATTATAACCCATTATTATCCCATTACGAGACTAGGCTTAAAATTTGTGTTTTGAAGAGTAGAATTTTTGAGAATTTTTTAAAAAAATTTGATGGATACAAACAATCTTAAAATTCTTGTTTTAACTTTGGAATGAAAAAAAACAATCAAATTTATGATGAATAATTTTTTGCATAAATTTTTCAAAAAGTTCATCAAAAAACACGAAATTTAAAAAAAAAGGTCCCAAATCGGACAATTTTTCACCAAGTTATGGCTATTTAAAAAAAAAATACCCGAAATTTTCGAAAATTCATATCTCTCGATTGGCTGAATGGAAAAATTTGAAAAAATTCATAGAAACCTTTTTCGAAGGGTACAAAAATATGCCCAAATTTCAGCGAAATCGGAGATGCAAATCCAATCGGTAGGATGAGTTGGCATGGAATTCCCCATTCATATAATTTTTCATGTTATTATATATAATTTTTCATGTTTGTCAGTGCTTTCGTACCCCATCTATTTCAATTTCTCTTATTAGACTCACGCTCTTATCTTTTAACATTCTCTTCATTCATTAATCAGTCATAATATTCCTCCCAGAATATTATTCATTAATCTTTTCTAATATTATTTGGCAGAATGCCTGGATGACCTTGGCACCATGCTCAACGACCTCAGCAATGTTGCCCAACTAATAGGCCTGCAAATGAACATGGATAACACGAAAGTCATGTCTAATGCTCATGCCATATCTGTACTGGTCCTGATTGGGAATGCGATATTTGAAGTTGTCGATCACTATGTTTACCTAGTACAAACAGTTCAATTAGGTAGATGCAATTTCTAGAAACTGACGAATCCAGCTCAGTTGAGTTAGGTTAGGTTAGCATTCGGGAAACTTAAGAGAATCTTGTCATCCAATATTCCGCAGTGTCTGAATACAAAAGTTAATAACAAATGGGGTTACCAACGATGACTTAAGGTACTGAACCGTGATCTCTAAATATCAACCTCATAAACAGGCAAAGTCGCTCAGCGTGCTATGGAGAGTACTATGCTCGGTATTTCTCTATGTGATAAAATCCGGATACAGAAATCCGTAGAGGAACGGGTGAAACCATGTCGGTTAATTAGCACGTTGAAGCACGAAGAATTAGCACATTGAAGTGGCAATGGACTGGCCACATTGCTCGTCACAGTGTAGGACGAGCCCTCACTAGGTGGATTACGGCATTATGAAGGTCATAGGAAACCGTTGGATACAGGGGGCATAGGACCGTTTTGAGTGGCATTCTTGTGGCCCAATGTCCAACAGTGGACGGGCTACGGCCTGATGGATGGACCGGACACAGAGACCTAAGTATTGCTATTCAACGCTTTGTATTATTTTTGGTGGCGTGCTACTCATAGATATCCTTCAGCCGATTTTTACGACTTCAACAGAAAAGTAAAGGAGAGTGGTACTACACTGTATTTAACCCGGGAGTATATAATGAGAGAGACAGATATATGCAGTTTGAAAAGTTAGCCCGGTTTTTCGGACAGGAACGTGACGTTTCTCCTTTAAACTGTTCTTAATACTGAGTCAAGAATAACAATTTCATATATATATATATATGTTTCATTTCCAGACATGGGCCGTCCTTGCTGTGCTCATGAACATTAAATTTTAATGTATGTTTCTCATAAAGGATAAATATCTAAATAGCCGAGCTAAGTTCGGTATTTTGTTTATAGTATTTTTTGGCAAATATATTAAAAAAATATTAAAAAATAATATTGATAAAATAATGTAAAAATTAAAAAAGTTAAAAACAATAAAAAAGGGAAACCAAGGGTCGAAACTGATAGATATAGATAGCTTATCTAGATTAGCTTGCTCGATTTCCCACCTAAGCTGCCTATTCTCAATGACAGGGATCAAATTTGCCTTCATACTGTAATAGTTTTTAGCAAACGAAGAAATATATAATGATTTCTAAGGTTTGGGCGAGTATTAAACATTTGAAATAAAACTATTCTTACAGATTCTAACGCGTTTGTACTTTATTTTAATTTCACGACGTTTCGAACACTATATAGCATTTAATCCCCCCATGAGTACCTATGAGAATCCGTAAAAATTGTTTTTTTTTTCAAACGAATAAATATATTTATTCCTTGGCTGAAAACACTAACAAACCGATATTTTCTATAAATGTAACCTGCTTACTATAAATTTCATACACATTGTCGGCGCCGTTGCTGAGATTCTAAAAATATAAACACATAGAAGTATACAAGAATTGTTCGTTTAAAGATATTAGATTATAAAGGATAATTATGATTTTTCAGCTTCTTTATGCGGTTTTGCCAGCATGCCAGGCTGCCTAATATCGTCAATTTTTATGGATATATACGGGAGGAGACTGACTCATATAGGTACTTGCCCTTGCACCAGGAATTATCGGTTGGCTTACTATATATTTGGCTCAGAATGTTCCTACTTTGATGGTTGGTAGGTTCCTCGGAGGTATAACAGCTGGAGCTTCTTTTGCTTTAGGAGCCATAATAATTGGAGAGTATACCGATCCAAGCTATAGAGGAATGTTTCTAAATTTGAAGACAGCGTCCGTCAATCTGGGCAGTATGTTGGTTCATATTTTGTGTCAGTTTTTATCGTGGAGAAACGTTGCTTTATTAGGTATTTTTCCGTATTTAATTTCTCTTATTATAACATTTACGTGGCCCGAGTCACCTCCGTGGTTGGCTTCAAAAGGACAGTTTAACAAAAGCAAGGATTGTTTCTTCTGATTAAGAGGAAATACTGAAGTGGCTAACAAAGAACTCGAAGAGCTACTTAAAGCACAGAGAAAAAGGCTATTAAAAATAATACTGAAGACATCTATCACTGGCAAGATGAAGCAATATCTCGCGAAATTCACAAAAAAGGAGTTTTTAAAACCTTTCTACATCATGATAATCAGTTGCACTTTATTTGAAGCTGCTGAAAGACACATTTTCCCAGCATATGCTATACAAATAATTGGTGAAATGGCTGAAGACGATATTCAATCCTTCTATTACACGCTAGGTATAGACATCATTATAACAGTCAGCGCACTCTGTTCCTCAATCCTGGTAAAAAATATGAAACGACGTGTTTTACTTTTCTCTACTGGCTTCTCAGCAAGTCTAGTTCTCACGATCGCTTGCACTTACCTTAGTTTAGTTGGCAGTGAGATAATACCAAATCTTTGATATCCATTGGTCTTTTTGCAATATATTTCATTCTGGTTAATTTAGGTTGTACTGTAATACCTTCAGCTTTATGGGGTGAAGTGTTTCCCTTGCCTCATAGAGAATCTGGTTCTGCTATTACAGGAATTTTCTTGTCTCTAGGTATCATGTTTTCACTCCAGATAACACCATATCTTTTGACCAACATTAAAGTTTATGGGACATTTTTCATACTTAATATTACCATGTACTCGATATTACTAATTCTGTATTTTATACTGCCAGAAACTAAAGACAAAACATTACAAGAAATCGAAAACTTTTTTAATAAAGGTAGATATGAAGATAGTGAAGAAGATGTAAATATTCAAATTTTAGAATCATAAGTCTATACTAAATAGAGAATAAGTAATCATTTAAATAGTGACTTATTGTAGCTTATATGAGAGTGAATGGATGTCTCCATTACAGCACGATACAATCCGTTTTTGCTGAATTAAAATTTTTAAGCAATCAAAGTCTAGTTTTTCTTTAGATCTTATGGTTCTGGTACTCCTAATTTATTATTAGGTATAAGATGCTATTATAATTCCAGAGGTTTAACGGTTACAGTGTAAATGACAAGATATTGCTTCTTAATCCGTAACGTTTGTACTTGTTGCGTCTCTCATATTTATTTCAATTTATTAGTACTGTAATATTAGATATATAAAAATGTAATGGTTATGCAATATATTTTGGACACCATGTGTATTTAAATTTGGATAAATTTCGAAGCAACTGAATAAGTTAAGCTGACATAGGTTAATGGCGGTGATTTAGGTATGAGAACAACACACATGTCAGTACCTAAATATCGAAGTCTTAAGGAAACTCAATGTAAAGTGGTAATAGTACATACATATCATCACGCCATATCCCTTGCAGGGTAGGCAGAGAGAACAGAGTGCCAGAGAATTCTATCTTTGCATACTTCACTCGCTTCCTCAACATTCATATTTTTTTTCATACACGCTCGCCGGTTTCGGAGACTCTTAACGCCACCTTCCTTCAGTACGTGACCAATCTGGTCTAGGTAGGTGAGTCTCGGTCTCCCCCGGTACCTACATCCTTTCACTTTCGCATTGTATATTTTCTTAACCAGACGTTCGTTCGGCATTCTTTCCACATGTCCGAACCTTCGGAGCATTCCCTTTCGCATCTTTACACCAATACTCTTTCATACCTACTCGCTCTCTTACGTCCTCGTTACGAATGCGATCGGTCAGCCTAATTCCACAGATTTGCCGTAGAGATCGCATTTAGACTGCATTAATTTTACTTTCATGCTCTTTTCTGCATACCCAATTCTTGCTTCAATATAGTAATGTTCGGACAAGCACTGCGTTATGTATTGCTACATAATAGAGGTAATAGTGCTATTTATTATTGATTTATTTGTTGGATATAACCAAAAATACAAAGACACGTATAGGAGCTGCAGTAGGTACTCGAGAGCACCTGAACTGTTTCTTTCCTGTACCTACTTTTGGTTATGGTGGCAAACGAGAAGCAGCACACCTGATGGTAAGTGTTATTAACAACCATGGACCTTTGAATTACCAAGGGTATAGCAAGGCTGCTGCCTACCAATACAAACTCCAAACCCACCCAGTTGGGCTTCCGGCTCTCTCGCTCACCGAACGAAGCGCAGTAGCACATTGTCGTTACTCAGACGTCGATCTTCTGCTCAGTGCAGTACCTACTACCGCCGCAGACAGAGAACTGTCACCAGCGTGGTCCTACCACTAGTACCCACTGGATGTATCCGCCGATATCATACTAAATGACAACCGCCAACAAATATTATTCATTTATTTATCTAAACCTGTCTTTTCTTTGTATATAATGTGTTACTATTTATCGTTGTCATATAAAGTCAAAAAAGTTAAATTCACGTATACTAATGCTAATAGCTTTGATAAAGTCAAATTCATTAGTTATAGAATTACCTAGGTATAGACAATATTCAACTGAATTTAGTAGAATTATATTGCACATTGTGGTTTTGTACCATGGCATCGCGCCGCCTTAGACAGGTAGGTAATTGTTGACTATCACATCGCTTTACCACATAACTGACGTCCACTGTTAGACATTGGCTTCCCTAAATTAGAGGATAATATTATAAATGGTGATATTTATTTTCGTGGGTACCTATACTACGGCTCATTCTCCCAATGTTCCCTCAGCCGATTATAACTACTCCCATGCCAAAATAGTCATGTATACAAAATGTCTAAATATATTTTAGACATTTTGTATCTTTGATGATAAGTATGTTAGTTAAATAATTGCCATCTAAAGGATAACTTGGCTTTTGACGGGCATTTGAAAACGTCATGTGGTGCTCTTGTATTATATTCGATATCTTAGTGTTTTAACGTATTATATTAGATAATTTTGATGGCATTTTATGTAATATGAATCGGCGGAACTATTGGGATATAGTGAATATCATATAAAAGTGCTTTACAACGTTTTCGTTTTCCATTAAAATTCCCACAAGATACCATTAACAGTGTGGCCATTGCACTGTTAATGGCGACAATTTGACTTAGACAATGACTAACTTGAAAGACTAAAAAACTTGAAAATATTTATAACTTGACACTGGCACCAATAGCTCGTATAAGTAGCTGATTGCCAATATATAAGAAGAAGAAAGGATAACTTGACATTGACACTTGACTTGGCAAAGGATAACTAGCACTTCGCATATTATAATATGGATTTCTTTTATTCAAATAGTTCTAAAATTGCTATGTGGCGGCAAATACTACCCTACCTACCAATCCTACGTTTCCATGGCAGTCGCAAAAATGGGGTTTGGAATAACCAGGATAATGGACAGCAACATTCTCTTCGGCAAGTTATAAGACTAGCAGTGTACATAACCCGTTGGGTATCTCGTAAGACTGAGTCAGTACAGCGACAGTTACTCAATTTTTTACTTGCAGACATGGACGGTGTCCGCAGTGTTGTTAAATATAATAACTCGGGGCGCATTACTCAGTCACGCCACACACTTGCTGCCAGCACTGCAACAGCCTGACTATCCGATATGAGCTGATTTTCATACAGCGTCTTGACTTGGTAAATATGTCTTTATTTAATTAATATTAGCATCTCTTATGGGGACGTCCATTAATCACGTGATCTTTTTTTAGCATTTTTTAATCTCCCTCCCCCTTGGTGATACGTGGTGAGGTTTAAGACAATGAAATACTAACATCATGTGAGTTTTGAGTGCCTACAAAGAAGTAGCCCACAGCTCATTATATTCTCGGTTTTTTTCTTTTTTATACTTCGCAAAAAGGTCTTTATACAGATCACCTACTTTAAACTTCGTTCGTTGCCTGGCAACAGCAAGTCAAAGTCACACTACACGCCGTTTTCCAGTTTAGAAATCGCAGCGTTTGACGAAAAAATAAATACACGTGATATCTTACTACACCCCCCCTTTCCCCCTGTGTGCGCGGTTTGACAAAAATCACGAACCACCTTTCAAACCTCACGTGATTAATGGACGGCCCCTATCTGTACATGTGATGGTATCCTGATGTAATCCTACACGTTCACGTTGATCATCCGCCACAATATATTACACATTACATTAAATGTTAGAGGTGGACCTCATGAAATAAATGATATCAGACATCATGAAAGAAATGATATGCGCCCATAACTCCCGTCTGGAAAAACTTAAAAGTCACATGATGGAAATAAAACAATCATTATAGTGATTAACCCTTAACTAGTATCGCAAAATTGACTAACGTAACTGGCTTTGTGGGAGTCGCGCGGCCCCCTTTACAAATTAGCGCCTAGGGTGTAAACGTGCGCAATTTTATATAAATAACAACCTTGTTTTATTGAATCAATAATTTTTTATTAATGTAATTCTTTTTAATTAACTACTACAAGAGATCACATAAAAATGCCAACTTTTTTCTTACATTATACAAACCAAAGAAAAAACTATTACTTTGATAGTCTTAAGACTAGTTTATTGTATTAAGAATAAGAAAACATATGTATCTTAGCTTAAGCTAAGATACATATGTTTTCTTATTCTTAATACAAAAAAATTTGAAAATTAAAAGAATTAAACCTCTAAATCAATTATTTAGAAAAAATCAACACTAATATAATCCTAAGGACTCAGGAACATTACAAGGGAACTAAGTTGAATCTTGACAATTATTATATACCTAGTATTTTTATGCTACTATGCAACTTGCAAATGGAATGCTTGCAATTGTTATATTTTGTAGCAAATTTCCCGTGTTTTTTACTGTCGTAATAAGTGACAGCGCCCTGGCACATTCTATATTACATCGCTTCTTCCATTGTTGTCGCTGATATCTCTTTCTGGATAGCCACTCACCACAGATTCGGAGTCAGAATCCGCGTCTATCTTTTCTATCGCCTGATCACTTAAAAATCTCGCCATCTTGACAAAATAACTGTAGTACATACGAATATATGAAATAAAGTATTTACTAAAATCTTACGTAACGCCGGCCGTGCGGGCCCCACAACGCACGTACCTCCACTCTGGTAAGAGCTGCAACACCGAACATCCGGCACCCACCGCGAGTCGCGACGTAATGAGATTATTTAAAATGGCGCCCGCGCACGGTGCATATTTTTAAAGGAATTCAAAAAAATATCACGCGTGGGGGCCACGCCACCCTCACGAAACCAGTTAAGGGTTAAAGTAACCAAAGTGGCGAATTGGAAAAGACTATTAACTTCGTCTCTGATCAAATACCATTACTTGAAGGTAAAATAAATAAATTGGAGTAGGAGCGAAATATTACGGTACTAAAGTTGGCTACTCTTGAAGAGAAACTTGATACATACGACTGGAATAACATTAAAACATCGATAACCCACTTCAGAAGTGGAAATTCACCTAAACGAAGTGATTTTTTTTGTCGAAAACGATGAAAATAGCAATTAAATCACCTTGTATCGCCGCGTCCATTAACTGCAAATCATTGAGCGACTTGCCAGAGGTAACAGGTGCACTGGCACCGAACACTACACATAACTTAGTCGTGGTACCTACTATGCTCACGGTACAGACCGTGATGCCGCATGAAGTAACACCAACTTCTCCCACCCCACTCACAGGATCTAATTCCTTGTATTCTTTCATAACATTTGCGTATTATAATCAGGTGTACCATATAAAAAAATATTGACAAATTAATTTACAACTCTGTAGCATATATAAATATAGGAATGTCTGTTGTCTGTAGTGTATATAAATATAAGGGGTTTATAGTGGTTGTGATGATGACGTACGCGCCACAGTTGGTATGGTACTACAATCCTATGGCTGGCGACAAATCGAATAAGTGGCGACGTAAGAATGTTAATGTCTGAATAGTGCGTGACCGGAAATGACGTAGTCACGCGTTTAAAATACAATTGTCACCACACCACCACGATATTACTACCTAAGAGTTAGGAATACAATATTTTTTTTTGCGGTGGATTAATAATGCGTCTCGCCCCACCAAATCGGTCCGGGGTGACGAAAGAGGCGGTGCGTGACCCCATAGACCCACCGTGCAACTCCTCTCTTCGCCGTGCGAGCAGCCCACCGGTACCCGATCTTTGTCTTCGGTGGCCCGCCCGGTGGTTTACCCTCGCGGGTTCCTCTCGTCGACGCCCCGATAGCTGTCGGGGAAGTTAGTTTGCCTGGGGATTATCTGGCAGTTAACACCGGACTATTAGTTCAAGAATCTCTTGTAGAAATAGTTACTGCACTCCCAGGAAAATCTCGCCTGTGAAAGGATGGGATAGAAATACACATAATAAAAATGCTAGAACATTCTATCGTATATTGATTAAAAACACTTATTACTACTTACAGCTACTTATTTAATAGTACCTCTAAGTCTATAAGCTATCGGTTATACACTGCACACAGTACGTGGCCATAGTCACCGCATTCACTATTAATTCACTGCACAAGAGAAGTCACTATGAAAAAATGTACTACGAGAACGAGCGTATATTAAACAAGGCGACAACTTCATCCCATGAGAAGCATGTCACGACGTGAAGACGTGCTGGACATCCGCGGGGAAATGCGCGCCTTCAAAGCGACGCGGCATTATCGCTTGTCGAACGAGATGATATGGTTCCCAGGTTCCTACTCCATTATTGATTACGCTTCTAAGCACACAGTCACAATCGGCGGACGTGGCATGTGGTCAAGGATATAAATAGTCCAAAGACTCACCGGTCATGAAGAAATCATTCTGGACAGGTTCCTAGCAGAATACAAAGCAACGCATCGACGAGCCCCACACGCTGGGCGCGTGGACACCCGGGCAGGTCTACATGACTGACCGACCTTACTCGTTTAAGAGATCCAAAAAAGAAAGAAATCACGACGCGACGCAACGCTCCGCGTCGAATGGCGTCTAAGTTGGTGTCCCCTTATTTTAAAAATATGCAAGGGAGCCTTGCAGCTATTGGTCAACAGTCCAATGTATAGACAACAATCGGTCTATAAAAACACATGCTATTATCTATGACCACAATAGAGCACTAGACGATAGAATTCTATATTTCGTAAAACAATAAGATAATAGGACATTGTGTACTATTTAATCCATTTTCTCATTTAAATATTTAAGTAAATATTAATTGACTTCCATATTAATGTTATGGGGTTAGCTAGCCATCTAGTAGTTTGAATATGAAACTTATCTATACATATAATAAAAATGTAACGGGTCGCTGTCTGTACATGGAAGATATATGAAAAAAAATATTACTGGGACCTTTATCAACACTAATAGAACACAAAACAATAATTTTTAAAATTTTTGTCTGTTTATCTGTTTGTCTGTGGGTTTGTGCACGCTAATCTCAGAAACGGCTTATCCGATTTAGACGCGGTTTTCACTAATATATTGTGGTAAACTTCACTTAACATTTAGGCTTTATTTTATGTCAATTGGTTTATAAAAAAAAGTTGTGTCAATTTAAAAAATGTTCAGAGAAAAAAATCTTCATCGATTTTTTTCAAATTACGTACAAATTATCTTCAGTAAAAATAAATAAACGTGTTTCAGAATTTGTTGATTTTCACCCTCTGGGGGTGTAAATTAGGCCTGCAAAGCGGGTTAGACGACTTATTAAATCATTAGCGCCAAGCCGATATTATTGAAGCTGGCAACTTAAAATGTTGACTGTCGTTTCTTTATATGACGTAGAGATTCACTAAGAAAGGATTTTACGAAATTATACCCCTAAGGGGGTGGAGCAGAGTGGCAAAGTTTGTATGAAGAGAAAAAAATCTTTATTGATTCTTTTCAAATTACGAGTCGAATCAAATATTCTAGGGTAATATCCGGCATTTGTCAATTTTCACCCTCTAGTTGTGTAAATTAGGCCTGTGAAGCGGGTTGAACGACTCATGGTAATGAGTAGTTCAAACGTTTGGCGGTAGCCAAGCCGAAACTATTAAAGCTAAAAACATTAAATTTTGAAGCACGTTTTTATTTATGACATAGAGATTCAATATGAAAGGATTTTATGAACGCCGCCCCTAAGGGGGTGTAACAAAGCGGCAAAGTGTGTATGGGGAGAAAATTTCTTTATCGATTCTTTTCAAATTACGTACAAATATTCTTCGGTAAAAATAAATAAACACGTGTTTCTCTCTCCCTCTCCATCAACCCCGCACCAGTGCCGTTGTGGCGACCAGTTCCGGCGTGAGAGCTCACACGATACACATAGTAGACGACAATAGGTTCTTGCCTAATAGTTTAAGATACAGGTTAAGTTTAGCTTCAAAAATGTTCACTCTATAACTCAAATAATAAATCATATCTAACGAGGTCGCAACTCTGCTGGTGAAACAAAACAGTCAAATAAAGGGTGGCGATAATTATATTTTTATCCCATGGTCATACCGTAAATAGTATATTAATGGCAATATAATTTGTAGAATTAATAGAACTTAGAACCACCTTTTTCTTTAGTGACCGGCTATAGTATATAGACACACGCGCGCCGTACACGTACATCTACGTTGTGCGGGCAGGCCACCGCAACCGGGTATCATCTCGAGTCAAAGCCCTCATGCAGTGAACCTAAATACAGTTACTCACGCTTGCGCCGCCCAAAGCACCGACTGTAGAGCGTGTCAACGTAGAGTATTTTCTCTCGGACCCACCCTATTGCCTAATTCCGTTAGACAACTAACTCGCAGAATCAACACCTCAACGCATCCCAGTTTCTGACGCTGTTGATTATTATCCTAGTGATAAACCTTCAACACCTTGCATTGCTTTTTCTATTTAACTCTGTCAGAGATGACATCTGCGTGGACGAAGTCGCGGGCAAAAGCTAGTATTACATATAATTGGTTTTATCTAATGTCAGTGCCATCTGTCGGCTCACTATAGAATTTTAATAAATTGATTATATTAAAATGTTTTTGAATTAATGTATTATATATCACTACACAAGTAAATGGATTAAACGCTTTTCTAATGCTAGAATACGATATTCAGCTTACGGGTATGATTCGTTTAAGAGCTCAGGTGACTGGTTTAAAGGAATAACGAAAATTTCCCTCACGTATTAGTGCAAACAAAATGTTCTTCACGTGCATTTCGTGTTGGATAATATTGCGCAGTTCTTTCCTGTAATTATCACCGCGTAGTTCTTTCGTAGGATGCTGGATCAATATCCGGCTCGAAGGACCACAAGTTTATTGCTATATAAGAACTGATGAGCTAGTAGATTTACTGGATCAAATTACATTTTGGATATTAGAAATAAAAAAGCGTTCTACATAAAAATGACTAAATTTTTAGCATTTAATATGCTTAATTATTTATAAAAACCCAATTACTATAGTATAGTAATACTACGTTCTACTATAATATGGCGAAAGCAGTATTCTCTAAAATTTAACATTTTACGTGGAGGAAGTTAAGGATACGTGTATTACTTTGCAATCACCAACAAGAGCATGACCTGCGAATAACGCTCCTTATATTGTCATCATAATATGATTTAGTACAAGCGCTTGTGCGATTATGAGCAGATAAGATTTATTAAATAACTCCTACTTTTCTAACTTACACATATATAGTCTTTTGGGTGTACCGGTATGTAAAGAACGTATGTGACTTATTAAATGATATTTCTGAGCGAAACTTCGCTCACATACATCACATATATATGGTTTTTCACCAGTATGTATACGGCTGTGTCTCTTTAAATGACTATTTACCTTAAATCTTTGCGGACATATGTTACATCCATATGGTTTATCACCAGTGTGTGTACGTACATGATTCAGTAAACCACTGTGGCGAGCGAAACTTTTCTCACATATGTTACATATATATGGTCTTTCACCGGTGTGTATCCGTAGATGACTTTCTAAACCACTCTTCTGAGTGAAACTTTTCTCACATATGTTACATCTGTATGGTTTTTCACCTGTGTGTTTACGTGTATGTTTAACTAAATCACTCGTCCGGGAGAAACTTTTCCCACAAACGTTACATTTGTATGGTTTCTCACCAGTGTGTGTGCGGGTATGACTTTCTAAATGAGCCTTCCGAGTGAAGCCTTTCCCACATACGTTACATCTATATAGATTCTCCCCGGTGTGTTTACGTGTATGATAAATTAAATGACTCTTCCGAGTGAAATCTTTTTCACACACCTTACAATTGTATGGTCTTTCACCTGGGAGTACATGCGTGTGTGTCAGTAATTTACTCCTCTCGGTGAAATTTTTCTCAAATAGTTTACACCTATATAGTTTTATATTGCTCTGTACATCACTAGATAATTTCTTAATGTTTTCATTTTGTACAATTGTTGGTTCTGTTTCAGCCTTGATTGATATAGTATTCAGTAGACCTAGTTTCGAGTTCTCAGCGGTAAATGCACCTAAATTATAGATATATGAAATTAGTATGCTAAAAGAGAAACGGTAATATGAAATTTGTATGCGAAACTATGATGGACACCGATGATGCGACAGTGATAGGGGTATAGTAGATAGTCCACACACTGCCAGCTCTAACAACACTTGGTCTGTCGTTAAGGACCCACTACATCACACTGGTCAGACAACGTGTTATCGGATTTTATTTTAGTTAAATTCTATTTTTAATTCGTTACCACACGGAAAAGGACTCGTCTCTTTCAAAAATCACTCGTCGATTAAAAATAATTTCCTACAAAAAACCAACTCTAAAGAAGAATGTTTCATCACTTATATGGTGTTATATGTTTCCATTTTAGATTTTTAAAGGTAACAAAAAGAAATACCACTGTTATAATTTAACTAAACAAAGGGAAGTTTGTGGTGTATATGGACATAGGTAAAATCCCAAAAAGTACCATGTGAAATGTTAGTGTAAATGTGAGTAATTGAGAGTGATCTTTACCATACACCTTCAAGCGGTCTTAATGTACCTAATAAACCTTAACAAAGCAAACACAACAAATTTAGTTAAAAAGAACTTAAAAGTCTAGGACCAACATAAAGGCATATACTAAGCTTTGCTACTGTTGAATGACAGATATGAAAATTCAGAGGTGTACCCTCTAACTACTAATTATTGAATTTTAAAAGCGGTATATTTTATCTTACAAACGATTGAATAACTTATCTTTAACTGTTATCGTGGAACATCTAACGGGTGCGCACGCGCGCGCGCGCGCGCGCGCGTGTGTGTGTATGTGCACGCATGTGTGTGTGTGTGGGTGTATGTGTGTGTGTGGGTGTATGTGTGTGTGTGTGTGTGCGTACGCGCGCGCGCGTGTGTGTGTGTGGGTGTATGTGTTCGCGCGCGTGTGTATGTGTGTGCGTGCGTGCATTGGTGTGTGTGCACGCGCACATTCATGTGTGTGTGGGTGTATGTGTACGCGCGTGCGTGCGTGTATGTGTGCGCGCGTCTGTGTGTGTGCGTGTGTGTGCACGCGCGCATGTGTGTGTGTGGGTGTATGTGTGCGCGCGTGCGTGTGTGTGCGTGCGTGCGTGTGTGTGTGCGTGTGAGAAAGAGTGAATTTATTTTGAATTGAAAACATACACACAAACAACAAACAAATTAAATAAGGCTTACCTATTTCAAACTGATCCAAATCTATTCTCTCTGAAACAATCTTGACAACTTTCAGATGTATGTCATGTTCTAATTCTGTATCCAGCTTTGTGTGGCTATTATCTAACATGTCACTACCTTCTGTACATGTATTCTCATATTCAACACCACCTTCTGATTTGATATCCACTGCCTCATTGATAAATGAATCATCTGTAAATACAGTGGAATCTCTATAACTCGAAGTTCGTTAACTCAAAAAAAATCTTTGTCGCCGAGTTCCCAAATACGTGGTAACTCAAATTATAGACAAAGAACAAGACTCTGTAACTTGAAATAACTTTTGCTTCCCTCTATAACTCTAATTTCTAAGTCATAGTTCATCATCTCAGCTCATATATGTCCCACTGTTGGGCTTGAGCCTCCTCCATAATGGGTGACAAATTGACCTACTATACCACGCTGGTCAAACGTGTTCGTATAGGGTTTTGTTTTGAGTATTCCTTCTCTTGCATAGATGTTATATGCGTTTTATATCCTTTAATCGTCTCTTACGATCACCCACGGGTAAGACCACCCCCTGGTGGTGAATTGTATTCTTACTCCGTCACCACACGGATAAATCATAGTTACTAATAATGATGGGTTACTTGTAATACCCTGAATTCATAGCAATAAAAGCAATAAAATCTAAAAAGAGTGTTCAGTACTTTTAATTCATTGTTCATGCTTTGTACAATGAATGAATACATTAATTAAATTTTATAAGCAACTTGGAAATCACACGTTTATAAGTCGAAACATTGCCAACTAAATCTTCTGTAAGTATAACTAATTGTTAGCAATCATGTAAAACTATTTCTTAACTTATAATAGTACATACAGCCAGAAACTCATTAAGAGCCAGAAACTGATATCATGCCATAATTAATCATAAATAATTTCTACCTTCAAAGAATTCATCTTTAACTTGAACATCAGATTTGATTTTTAACGGATTACATTTAAAATCATTGTCTTCATCAATTTTATCATCATCAGGATCCTTTCTCGTTGATGGCTCACAACTAATAAGTATTAACGGGTGCACTATTTTGAGTATACTCAAATCTTGTAAATCCATTTGTTGTAACTGAAATTATATTTTTAATGCACACATGTTAAGGACAAATGACAATGCAATAATTAAATTAGATAAAATAATTTTCATTTTTTGTTAAGGAGGATAACTGAACCCCTTATCGCAGTCAATAAATTGTCAGTCTAATTATTTACATTGGACCAACTAATTTTTGCGCGTGTCTATTTACCGACCCGAACCCAAGATTATCCTCCCTGGGAGGCTGTCCCGCCAACCGGCGAAAATCCCGTCGCGGAATCGTCGAGCCGGAGTGGAGCTCGGCGACTACGCGCGTGGGGACACCGGAGGCCCTTCCATGCTTCGTGGCAGCTACTCACAAAACTCACCATGTACTTTACCCCGCACCCTTGTTTTGTATCACCGAACCGCATTTCATGCAACCACATCCACTTTTGATGTGGATTTTTGCAACATTGGGGGTTTACACAGCAATCTCGACGCCGTCCACCAACATCTTGAGACGGCGCGGCCTGCACTGCTCTTTTTAACGTAGACGCAGATAGGTGCCCCGGATGATAGTTCGTACTTAAATTACGCCGGCTACGTGTTGGAGCATTCCTTCCGTCGTAAAGTTGCGGTGTGCGTGTTCATCCGGAGCGATATCTGTTGTTGCTGCCTTCGGGCCCTCGAACATGGTGACTTGTTAATTTTATGGTTACGCGTAGACTATGGAGGGAATACTCGCACCTACGCGTGCCTCTACAAGTCCCATGGCAGTGATTCGGGGTCAACTCAGTTATTCGAGAACGTCCAATGAGGGGTTGACGAAATATTGGAGCAATGTCCATCAGCGGAGGTGGTGGTTCTTGGAGACTTCAATGCTCATCATAAAGAGTGGTTGGGGTCCCGAACCACTGACCTCTTGGGTAGACATCTCTTCAATATGGTCTCAGCCTATGGTCTCTCACAACTGGTAACACAGCCCACCCGTGTCCCAGACATTGAGAGCCATGAGCTTTCATTACTGTATCTTCTGCTGACTACACACCAGCACGGATACCGGGTTAGCGGTCGAAGCCCCTCTTGGGTCATCTGACCACTGTTTGGTCCGCAGCAATGCCCCTATTGCGAGGTCTAATCGCTCTAAAGCGACTGGAACTCAAAGAGTCTGGCAATATAAGTCAGCAGATTGGGATGGGTTTCGTGAATTCTGCGCGTCCTACCCAGCCGCCAATCTATAACATAATATTATCTAATACCTACCAAGCCGTCCTTGGTTTAATAAAACCTGCAGGACAGCTGCACGCCAGCAGCAGTCCGGATACCAGGCCTGGAACAGGGCCAAAAAATGTCGGGATCCGAAAGTCAAAGATGAGAAGCGCAAATTTAATGCCGCTTCTAATCTAGTAAGAAGGCTATTGCCAGAGCCAAGGCGGAGCATGTTGCCAGAATTGGCGAGCGATTAGAGAGCTATTCCGCTGGGAGTCGTGCATTCTGGTCGCTTACCAAAGCTGCCCAAGGTAACTTCTGCCAGTCCAATCTCACACCACTGCAGTAACATGATGGCAGTCTGGCCCACAGTGCAAAGGAGAAGGCCGATGTTTTGGGTCAAATCTTTGTTTGTAACTCGACTTTGGACGCGGGAGCTGCCACACTGCCTACCATTCCGCGGTGTGAAAGCTCTCTTCCTGAAATTCGCATTACACAGCGAGCGGTCAGGCAGGAGCTGCGGCTTTTAGACGTCTATAACTCGAGCGGGCCGGATGGCATCCCTGCGGTGGTTTTGAAAACGTGCGCCCCCGAGTTGACTCCCGCTCTCACGCGCTTATACCGACTTTCCTATGACACTAATAGGGTTCCACCTTCGTGGAAGGTAGCCCATATCCATCCTATCCCGAAAAGAGGAGATCCTTCGGGTCCGTCGAATTACAGGCCAATTGCGATAACATTCTTGCTCTCCATGGTAATGGAGAAAATAATTAACCGCCAGCTTCTGCAGTACCTTGAGGATTATCAACTGATTAGTGATCGCTAATATGGCTTTCGTCATGGTCGATCGGCTGATCTTCTTGTGTACCTCACACACCGTTGGGCAGAGGCCTTGGAGGGCAAGGGTGAGGCGCTAGCATTCAGCCTAGATGTCGCGAGCCTAGATGTCGTACGTTTTCAGCGATCATTTCTCCCACGTACGTGCAAGATCTGGAATTAACTACCTGCTGCTGTGTTTACTAAGCGCTATGACATGTCCTTTTTCAAACGAGGTTTAAGAAGAGCACTTTCTTCAAGGTAGGCAACGGCCTGACTGTGCCCCTGGTGTTGCTAGGGTCCATGTGCAGCAGTATCACTTACCATCAGGTGTGCTGCTTGCTCGTTTACCACCATCGGCAATTTAAAAAATAAGCATTTTTGTAAAAAGTCTTATTAAATAAGCACTTTTGCAAAAAAAATATATTGAAAATCACTTTTGTAAAAATATATTTTAAATAAGCACATTTGTAAAAAAAATATATTCAATAAACACTTGTAAGAAAAATATATTAAATAAACACTTTTGTAAAAAATAATAAAAAATAAGCACTTTTATAAAAAAATATATTAAATAAGCACTTTTGTTACTACACCTGTTAAATAAATATCATGATTGTCCATAAATTTAGCACCCATTTACATCTCAAATATTTTGTTGGTCAAGTCAACTACCACACAATATCCTCTAAGGGTAAAAATAGGGGTTGCAAATTTGTATCCGACTTGGTCAGTTTGAAGTTAGATTCGTGAAAATTTGTATTAGCCTATATAATATTAAATAAATAAACACGAGTTTCAGCATTTTTGGATATTTCTCCCCAAAGGGTGTAAAGTAACGAGTTGCAAGTTTGTATGAAACTTAGTCAGTTTTAAAGTTAGATACCTGAAAATTTGTTATCAGCTATATAATGTTAAATAAAAATTGTTTGTTTGTTCATCCTGTTTCAACATTTTTGGAAATTCTCCCTTAAGGCAGTCGAATAGGGCTTGCAATTTTTTTTTATAAAAACTTTGTCGGTTTTGAAGTTAAACCGTTAAAATTTGTATTTGCCTATTTAATATTAAATAAACAAACACGTGTTTCAGTATTTTTAGAAAACCCCTAAAGGGTGAAAAATAGGAGTTGCAAGTTTGTATGAAACTTCGTCAGTTTTGAAGTTTTGTTAGTAAACATTTGTATTTGGCTGTTTAGGACTAAATAAAAAAATACATTATTCACCATGTTATGAAATTACTTCCTAAAAATAGGGATCGCAGGTTTGTATGAAACTCAGTGAGTCATATTTAACGTTCGATCCGTGATCATAATTTTTGGAAATTTCCACGAGAAGGATGTGAAATATGGGTTGCATTTTTTTTTTAATTTTGACAGTTTTTAAGTTACACTTGTGATGATTTTTGTTTGGTGCTATTTGGTGTTTCATTATTTTTGGATATTTTCTCATAAGGATGTAAACAGTTGTTGCAAGTTTGTTAGAAACTTCGTCAGATTTAAAGTAAAAAAGAAAATCATAAACAATATATAATTTTTACTATACAAGGTGCAGACGACCATACGACAATAATTTTAATTTAGTGTATCTGATGACTTGCCCAGCCGGTATATAAACTTTGAATATAATATGTCGTATAGTTTAGCCACAGCACATTACTTTGTATTATTAACATTTACCCCACTCTGTATAAAAAATTAAAATTATTCGCCTATCACTACGAGATCCATGACCTCCCGGGCTGCATTGGTATCAATTAATATGAAGGTAGTACCTACATATCGCCATGTTTACCACTTCAAGTCTTCGCCAAACGCAATACAAATCAATGCATATTATACCTTATTCCTGAGTCTTAAGATCCATATAAACCGTGTCATCAGACTTAAATAAGAAATTTGAAACTACCTAATGCGGCATAATGAAAGAAGATCTCGGTTTCATCAAGGTCAACTAAATGTGCGAAAGGGACATTTTTTTTTTGTTTCGCTTTATTGTTCAAAAGTATTATAATAGGTCTGTAGGTCAGTGTGGCATCGTGATCCTGTGACGTGAACGTCGCGTCGCATGCGCTATTGATGATTTGCAAATTGTGACTGCTGCCTACCTAGTTAACTACTTTTGTTTATGACGTTTAAAAGTGTGTTGTGCGACATAGGAAGTTTTTTTTCTAAAGTGAACATGTACTATACGAGAAGGTAACTGTAATTTTTTAAGTGAATTGTGCTAAATTAGACGCTTACTTTGTGTTAGAATAGTAATTTTTCTCATTTACAATGCCTCGTTATAATTACACAGCTTCGGAGTATACAGATATGATTTTAATTTATGGAGAATGTCACGGAAATGCAGCTTTAACCATACGTACGTACCGAGAGAGGTATGGAAACACACGTGTTTGTCCTACCAATGGCCGGACTATTGTGCAATAGACTTGGGTAGCTCCTGAATGAGAGATACAAATGAACTAGCTCTTTGATCTCAATCTAGCTCACTATTAGCTCAGTAGCTCAGTTAATAGTTCAACGGCTCAATCGGCTCTTTTACTCGCGTCTTCATGTCGTGTGAGCAGCCGGCGACCGAAAGTGCCCGATATATGCCGATCACCGCCGAACAGTAAAAGTATTGAGCACCGATATGCATTGTGACTATTGCGAGCCTAAACGTTTTATGTTCAACAAAGAAAAAATGTTTGAAAATAAAAAGTTATATTTAAAAAATTAATATTCATCTTTAAATAACAATATTCAATAATAATAATAGTTATCAGTGTACGCTGTCACTGGATGCAGTCGATTCTGTCAGCCCATATGTATTTAGTGAAAAGCTGTTTTTAACCATTTCAATTACAAACAGACCTTTCAATTTTATTTATTTTTTTATATAAATATATTTTATATCTAATCCTGTGATCACCAATCAAAATTTACATGCTCATGCATATCAAGCTTATCGCTTAATGATCGCGTAGTTCAGAGTTTGAACTATTCAAAAGAGTTAGAGCCGTGAACGAGTTGAAATGAAATGAGCTAACTCAATAAAAGAGCTAGCTCTCTTGATGAGCTAAATGAACTCAAGATATATATGAGCTAAATGAACTAAAGAGTAGACTTGGGTAGCTCCTGAATGAGAGATACAAATGAACTAGCTCTTTGATTTCAATCTAGCTCAGTAGCTCAGTTAATAGTTCAACGGCTCAATCGGCTCTTTTACTCGCGTCGTCGTGTCGTGCGAGCAGTCGACGACCGAAAACTCCCGATCTATGCCGATCACCGCCGAACAGAAAAAGTATTGAGCAGGTTCCGATATGCATTGCGAGCCGATTGAGCCGTAGACGGTAAAACTAAACACGATCACTGCGGCCGTACTCCGTACATATAAATATATTTTATATCTCATCCTGCGATCACCATTCAAAATTTACATGCCCATGGACATCAAGGTTATCGCTTCATGATCGCGTAGTTCAGATTTTGAACTATCGCTTCATGATCGCGTAGTTCAGATTTTGAACTATTCAAAAGAGTTAGAGCCGTGAACGAGTTGAAATGAAATGAGCTAACTCAATAAGAGCTAGCTCACTTGATGAGCTAAATGAACTGAGGATATATATGAACTAAGTGAGCTAAAAGAGCTAAAGAGCTAAAAGAGTGATATAGTTCTTTTGATCAAAAGAGCTATATCTCTCTTTTCTTTTCAGTGAGCCGTTTTTCGCATCGCTATTGTGCAAGCTGTCCAGAGGTTACGAGATAATCAATCCTTACTCCCTCATATGGATAGTGCTCCTTTGCGTGTAAGAGCCACCCTACATGAACAAATTTTAAATTATTTTGCTCGCCACCCAACATCTAGTCTGCGTAGAGCGGCTCGTCATTTTCGTGTAAACCATAAAACTATTTACAAAGTTTTAAAACGCGATAAACAGAGGCCTTTTAAATACAAGAAAGTACAGGCGTTGTTACCAAGAGACATGCCGGCCAGAGAAGCCTTCTGTCATTGGATGTTACGAATAAATTTCGAAAACCCCGATTTCTTATACAATGTAATGTGGAGTATTATACAATGTTATTATATATGTCGGAGACAGCCATAGATAAAGCAGAAAGAGCCGTAGATAAAGCAGAGATGATTGTTGTTTGCATGCATAATATTGTTTGTTTACATTCTAATTACCTTCTAAATTCTTTATTTAATTTTTATTTCATTTATACGTTTTTCTATAATTTAAATATCTTCTTAATCTAATAAAAGAAATGAATATTGTAATTTACGTTACGACCAATCAGAGCAGAGCACGTACCTCGAGCGAGGTCGAGGCGCCATCTCTACTTTATTTTATAGCGGCCGACGTATGGGCGACACAATTTGAATTGTAGCAACGGGTCGAGTTGGATCGTTGTTGAGAGTGTATTTGTGGTTAAAGTAAGATCGGTGCCACGAACTCGCTGCTCGGTCTTAACGGCTTATTTTTGATTTCGATATTATTGCATAGTGATAAAACGTTGTTAAAGATTAAATTAAAACGATATCTACAAACATCGATCGTTGTTTTGTGCTCGCATTTTACCCTGATGACGCCCACTAAATCTGCAACAACTGATGATTACATCAATGGAATCGACGCTTCTCCGACATATATTTTATATTATTCTTATACATTATTCTTATACATTATTATTATATATTATTCTTATACAATGTAAGAGTAACAATAGGTAATGATGTACTAGAGCAAGTGGATGAATTTGTATATCTTGGATGTGGATTTAGCCGAGATGGACGGTACACCACTGATATAGAGCGAAGAGTGAATGCGGGAAATAGAGTGAACGGAGCGTTGGGGCAACTTCTCGGCAGCCACCACCTCAGCCAGAAGGCACGTGTAGCAATACATAACGCAGTGCTTGTCCCAACATTACTGTATGGAAGCGAGAGTTGGGTATGCAGAAAAGAGTATGAAAGTAGAATTAATGCGGTCGAAATGCGATCTCTTCGGAAAATCTACGGAGTTAGGCTGACCGACCGCATTCGTAACGACGACGTAAGAGAGCGAGTAGGTATGAAAGAGAGTATTGGTGTAAAGATGTGAAACGGAATGCTCCGATGGTTCGGACATGTGGAAAGAATGCCGAACGAACGTCTGGTTAAGAAGATATACAATGCGAAAGTGGAAGGATGTAGGTACCGAGGGAGACCGAGACTAACCTACCTAGACCAGATCGGTCAGGTACTGAAGGAAGGTGGAGTCAAGAGTCTCCGAAACCGGCGAGCGTGTATGAAGAGAATTATGAATGTTGAGGAAGCGAGTGAAGTATGCAAAGATAGAGTTCTCTGGCACTCTGTTCTCTCTGCCTACCCTGCAAGGGATATGGCGTGATGATATGTATGTATGTAATGTGGAGTGATGAAAGTACATTTACAAGGAACGGATTATGGAACCGCCAAAATCTCCGGTACTGGAGTCACCAAAATCCACATCTAACACGAGAGAGTTCGCACCAATACAGGTTTTCCGTCAATGTGTGGGCTGGTATATACAGGGATACTATAATTGGACCAATTTTTATTGATGGAAATTTAAATGCGGCAAAGTTTCTAGAATTAATTAACGGGCCTGTTACTGAGTATATGGACGACCTTTTTCTAGACGTGCGTAGACAGATGTGGTACCAACTAGACGGTGCGCCTGCACATTCCGTGGTTGCTGCCAGAGAGTGTTTGTCTGGAATTTTTGGACATCAGTGGATTGGTCGGTATGGGCCAACACGGTGGCCAGCGCGGTCACCAGATCTCACACCATTGGACTTTTTCTTGTGGGGTTATGTGAAAGATGATGTTTATTTAACAGACGTTGATAATGTGGAGGACTTAAAAAATAGAATTGTACGATCTTTCGACAAGTTAAAATACATCGCCGTCAATGGCGACCTGTTAACAAGAGTTCGGCATAATATTTTAAGACGATATAATTTGTGCGTTCGGGTCCATGGCGCACATATCGAAAATTTAAAAGTTTAAGGACCAAGTAAATTATTAAAGTTATCGTGATTATAAATTTAATAAAATAATCAAGTGAGAATGAATACCGCCCAAAACCTTAGGTGTAGGTATTTTATTTACCTACGTTCCGAAGTCGTAAAATATGACACGACGTCGCTCGCCGCTTGCACGCCGTCTACAGGTTAGTGAACTAATATTTACAAACTACACACTGTGTTCTATTTTGTTTCAATACTTATGATAAAAAGTTTGTTTAAAAAAAATGTTTTTTAAATTTCCATGTGAGCACTTTTTTGATAGTTTCAAAATACTCCTATACACTAGTATTGACGGTGTTTTCATTTATTGTCTTATTGACATCTCCACTCTGTATATTTGAATTTTGTATTAAAATGTGAGTCAAACTTTTATAACTGATACTGAACTTTTATACTGACTGTAGGGGGTAGAAATAAAATTTCTGTAATAGGAATGACATATTGGACATACGACACCTTAGTCCTCCCGTGACCATGATCACTGTAAAGTGTTCAAAACATCGGGAAATAAGAAAATCAAATGTAAACGCGATAGAATCCGTAAAAGTAATTTTATTTCAAATTTGTTATATTTGCGTAAACATTAGTAGTCATTAAATAATATTAAAAAATAAAATAAAGTTATATTTAGTTTAAAAAAAAAAACATAATATTCATCATCGCCGCCCATAAAGGGCTCGGGCCTCCTCCATAATGAAAGGGTAATTGACCTACTATACCACACTGGTCAGACGTGTTGGTACCTATAGGTTTTGTTTCGAGTTTTCCTTCTCTTGCATAGATGTTATATGCATTTTATTTTATATCCCTTAGTCGTCTCTTACAATCACCCACCGGTAAGATAGAGGGTGGTGAATTGTATTCTTACTCTGTCACCACACGGATATCATCATCTTAGTAGATATACATCTTGCTTCTGGGCATGAGCCTCTTCCAGAATAGGAGGAAAATTGGCTTACCATACCATGCTAGTCTGATGAATTTCAAGATATTATTTTTTTTTACATAGAAGGAAATTCAATACAAATATATATAATCTAAAGCACATCACATTTTTTCTAAAATATATTTAAAAAAAATACTTCATTACCTCATTATCTGCCATAACTTTATTGAAAAACTCCTCACTTTTAAGACATGTAGTTTGCAGACGGAAGCAGCTCCGAAGTCTTGCACAACACAAGTAACATATTTGTACTGGTTTTTTATTCGTGGTCACAAACTAAAAAAACATACAAATTCACATATTGGTTATCAAAATATTGCTTTGGGTCAATTGATTTAAGGTTTGTTTTGCATCGGGTAGAGAGCCTAACTCATTTCACAGTATGTAGAAGAAGCCTCTTTAACTTAATGCTTACTAAGGCATAATCTTCAGTAATTTGAAAAAAATATTAAGTGTTCCCGCTGAAACCCTACATATTTGGTATCTTAATTTATTTAATTTTTGTATCTCCAACAAAATGTTATGACATAAGTGCAATAAATGCTTAGGGATTTAAAAGAAATATGCTCCGTTTCTACTCTATTATTTGTGATTTTATCTTATCCGTGTGGTGATGTAGTAAGAATACAATTCACCACCCCCTATCTTACCCATGGGTGATCGTAAGAGACAACTAAGGGATATAAAACACATTATCTATGCAAGACATAATGGCTAATTAATGTTTTTAGTATGTCCTCAGAATGCAGGTGCTCATTGCTACCATGGGCAAGTAAGAGTTCTTGAGACTATTGCCACACCGAGACTGGCTAAAAATACGTATTTAAGGTTAAGTATTCCATAATCTGAATATATAATTCATGTATTGACCAAAACTACGGTTACTTACTGGCAACTTCGTCAGCGTCTCATACAATTCCTGCAGCTTAGCATTAATCAATGAATACATTTTAACGTCTTCAACCAGGCATATTCTACACATTGATAACCTATCCATATCTGAAATTTACTTCTTTTACAGTTTATTTTTCTCGGTGTTTAATAAATAATATTATTGTTTACTGCCTCACTCATCATCTTTTTTGGTTCAATTCACAGATTTTCGTTTCTATTCCACAGATTAATATATTAGTTTCTTTTTTGTTCTGTTCGTCCATTCGGATAGGCAAAGGGATTAGAGCCCAAACAGCCAAGTCTTATTTTTTTTTTCATATATTATTTATCATTTCTTCACACTGTGTAGCCTTAACAGTCATTGTCTGTCAATAAGTCAAGTCGTTACCATTAATCGGGAGCTGATAATCTTATCAATGACTTTTTGGGAAAATAATTAGAAAGGAATAATTTTGAAAAAATATGAAAATGCACGTAAACCACTATTATACCATATTATATTCCATAAAAATATCAGCAAAATTATTCAATATAACTCTACAAAACACTAAAGAAGAAATGATTATTATACAAAAGCGTGACATGACATTTCCACATTCGCGCCAAAACTCTCTTAATATATTAGTACAGTAAAAGCTCCTTATTCGCGCTTCCTTCATTCGCGTTTTCACTATTCGCGGATTAAAAAAATGCGACTCAATTCCTATATTCGCGGCAAAAAATTCTTTATTCGCGGATCTAATAAGTACATACATAATAATAAAAGGATACTAAAAGGTATCCAACCCAATATCCTTTGTAAATGCCGTCAAATGGACTAATAAAAAAGTAAAATAGATCTTATTATAATTTTGCCTACGAAGTCTTATTTTTAATTGGCAAATTTCTAATGCGACTGCTGCGTATCAGTTTGAATTGAAGGAGCTTTTAAAAACTCAAGCAAGAAAAAATTACAAAATTCTTCATATCATTTAGGCAATGGTTTTTAAACATTTTGATTAATTATCTTAAGGCTTAGGAAGCCTTAAGATAATCGAAGTGTTCAAAAACTTCAATTAAATTGATTTTTCATATATTTTTGATTTTTATTTTGTCACCTAGGAACGTATCCCCTATAATCCCATATAAATTACCATTCCATATTCATGGTTTCTGTATTCGCGGCATATTTATGGAACACATACCCCGCGAATAAAGAGCTTTTACTGTATTGTAACTGTTCGTTTGTTCGGACAGGCACAGGGAACAAAGTTCATATAGCTAAGTCTTTCTAAATTAGGTAATCTATTAATTAACACTTTTTCATATTATGTAGCCTATTAATATTCAATATCCTTCAGTAAGTTAAGCCGTTATCATTAATTGCGCGCTGATAACCAAATTATGTTTCCTTTGGGAATTTTGACAAAACAGGAAAATACCCGTAAACCATTATTATATGATATTCACTACACTTGTGCACTTTAACTATATCATATTCTATGAAATACTAGCAAAATTATTCAGTTTAACACTATAAAACACTAAAGCAGTGGTCTCGAACGTCAAAGTGCGAAATCGGTAGAGTTGCCCTCAAAAATTGGTATATTTGTACAAAAAATTGGTAAAAAAAGCCAATAGAATCAAGTTTGTTTATTTAATTTTACCTTACATTACAAACTGTTTTTTTTTCATTTTATATCAACTTACAGGCTAAATATATTTTCAGTTTTGAATCATACCAATGTTTTTTTGGCCATAAGTCATCTCTGGTTTGATTATAAAGTCGTAACAATTAAAAACTTTAAAAATACGTTTTGTATGCAACAAACCAGAAATTGACGATGTAGACAGCCTATTTTGCTGTTTGGTTTTTAAGAGACTAATGTGTGGCAATAGTACGCGACACATATTCCGCGTTGGTGGACGAATGAAGGTTTGATAAAATGTTAAAATGAAATTTTATAACAAAGGAAACGTTTGGAGTTTCATCGCCATGCTTAAAGACAGGATCAGAATCAATATCCTGGGTATTCCCGAAAAGAAAGGTGAAAATCATACATAAGCACTGGCGACATACCCATTCAACTTTTCCATTCTGGTTAAGATCACGTCATCGTCGTTTTTAAAGCTCAATTGAAAAAATATGTTTTAAAGACGACTATTGAGTTCTGACTTCACCTGTTCTAAGATATTTCTAATAATTCAAGCTTTTTATATTTTATTGAGAGTATTGATTTAGCTAATACAAGCTGTAGTGGTAGCGGCTACGAATACTACCAACCCTTACTTTGCTGGATGTCGTAAAAGACGACTAAGAACCTTATATTGACCTGGGCCAATTATATCTGATTGGGCCGCTTGGTCAACGATTACATTCCCAAGAAGGGTTGACGTCTGGCAGGCGGCCGGTCATAAAACTATTGTCAATAACTTTTACAATATGTACTATGAAAGGAGAGTACATTTTGTATCGACCTCAAGTAATTGGGATGAGAGTAGGAGAATGATGATGACCTAGTTACCATAAATTTTCTATTGAACCATGACCATTACTCCTGAAAAGTACAGATCTGCAGTTTGAAAAGTTCAAGTTCTTGCATAAGTAGTTTGCTGAGTGATAGACTATTCAATTGGGGATATAATAAATCTCTTATTTGTTGCTGCCTTTTAATGAGTTATTTTTCTGTAAAATATTTAGTACTAAAGTCAATGTTTCTAATTGTTTTCTTTTTTACGGAGAGTGATATTGTCATCATTTTCCAAAGAATCATTGATTATAATACGAAAAGCAATTTTTAAATGATTAGTGTGTAGCATTATTATGCTATAATACTTAAATAAATTAAGGTAGCAAGTCGTTACTGTGAAGCAGAAGATACATACAAAAAAAAATCTTGAGTTCAAACCTTTTATGAACTGAAGTGACACCTTCACTCGCATTTCAATAATCTATTATTATAATGCATCTTGTTAGCTATCGTAACAAATGTTACTATGACATCTACCTTGTATTTGTTTCACCTGTGATGTTATTCTGTGTTGTGACGGAGCAACAATACAATTCACCTTTATTTTATCTGTGAGTGTCTTAAAACACGATTAAAGTGATTTGATAAAAGTGGTAGGACCACGCTGTTGACAGTTCTCTGTCTAGAGCGGCGGGCCGGTCCGTCCGATATAGTACCACACTGAGCAGAAGATCGACGTCTGAGTAATGGCAATGTGCTACTGCGTTTTGTTCGGTGAGCGAGAGAGCCGTAAGCCCAACTGGGTGGGTTTGGGGTTTGTATTGGTAGACAGTGGCTAACTATACCCTTGATATCGCGAAGGTCCATGGGCGGCAGTAACGTTTACCATCGGGTGTGCTGCTTGCTCGTTTGTCACTATAAGAAAAAAAATAGGATAATAAGCAGATAACATATATGCAAATGAAAGAAAGAATCACATTCCTGATAAAGAAGTGAGATTTATAAAAGAAATGAAAATTAAATTTGACGATATAAATTTGTTATACATACATACATAGCCTCACGCCTGTTTCCCAGAGGGGTAGGTAGAGACTACGGATTGCCACAAACCACGATCCTGGCATACTTCCATCGCTTCATTCACACTCATAATAGTCTTCATGCATGCTCTACGATTACGCATACTCTTAATAAGACCTCTCGTCAACACATCTCCAACTTGGTGCAGAAAAGTATGACGTGGTCTTCCCCTTGTATTCGTCCCATTCACGCTTGCTTTATATATTTGCTTCGTCAACCTCTCGTCACTCATTCTTTCTAAATGTCCAAACCACCTCAGCATACTCTTTTTGATCTTTGTCACTACTTCTTCATTTACACCACAGCGCTCTCTTATAACATTATTCCTAATTTTATCTTTCATACTTACATCACACATACTACGAAGAGCTCTCATCTCTACAGCATTTATTCTACTTTCATGTCTTCCCTGCCAAACCCAACTTTCACTACCATACATGAGAGTAGGTACTAATACTCCCTTATGTACAGCTAAACGTGCCTTTTTGGAAACGTTTCTGTTTTTCATAAAGGTGTATAGTGCCCCATTCACTCTATTACCAGCATTTACTCTTCTTTCAACATTATCTTCATTTTTACCATCTCTAGTAAACAAAACACCCAAATACAAAAATTCTTTCACCTGTTCCAGTTCCTCACCATTTATAAAAATGTTACATTTCGTCATACATGTATCCTTTTCAAAAACCATAATTTTCGTCTTACTTATATTTACTTTCATACCTTTTCTTTCAAAAGCTTCATGCATAGTAGTTACCATCGCCTGCAAATCTTCTGCCGATGATGCAAGTAATACCTGATCATCGGCATAAAGAAGACATTTGATAAGTAACTCATTCATTCGTAAACCACAATCATTATTTTTCAGATCTTTCATCTATAAGCTATAAAAAAGCCGTACATTAATAATTAGTTGTAATTCCTCATTTGTACCTGAGAAATTAAACAACTCAACTTTCTACTGCGAGACTTAAGATAAGATCAACAACGATCGGCAACCCAATCTACTAAGCGTGGTGTTTATAGCATTGTCCCTCCTCATAGGGAGGCCTATATCCAACAATGAACATCAACAAGCTGATGGATAGCTACATTCGATTTGTTTAAAACTTTTCTATATTTTACGAGTAATAAAATATGCCCATTCTTAGACCAAAACGCATTGCTCGTGTTTGTTGGAGTTGCTAATCTATTATTATCTCATTTTACTGAATCAGTGCTGTGATAGTTAATTAATGTTATACTTGTAGACATGGACGATGTCTGCAGTGCTGTTGAACTTGATAAGACAGGGTGCGTTACTCAGTTACGCCACACACTTGCTGCCAGCACTGCAACAGCCTGACTCTCCTATAATAGCAGATCTGCATACGGCGTCTTGGCTGGGTAAAAATATGTGCTCTAGTCATTCAATTCATTTTATAAAGTTAATCCAATAAGCTTACTATACGCCTAACTTTTTATGCTCTATAAGGAAGAAGCATCTTCTTTGAAGAGTATAAAACATTTGTTTTAATTATCAAGTTATCCATTAAGTGTTACCTATTATGATTTTTCAGTATCTTCATATGGACCGGCTAGCATCCTTAGTTACGTAATCTCTTCAATCCTTATAAGTGTATATGAGCGGAAACTGACTCAAATATTTGTGCTAGTGCCAGGAATCATCAGCTGGTTTACCGTCTACTTTGCTCAAACTTTTTTTACCCTAATGGTTGCCAGAATTCTCGGTGGTATGTCCACAGCTGCTTGTCTTATATTAGGAGCGATAATTATTGGAGAGTATTCTGATCCAAAATATAGAGGAATGTTCCTAAATTTGAAGGTTGCCTTAGTTTACCTTGGCAGTTTGTTGACGCATATCTTAGGTTATTATTTATCCTGGAGAAATCCTGCTTTGGCGTGTGTCTTTTCTTACATTATTTCTTTTTTTATGGTATTGACATGGCACGAATCTCCTTCGTGGCTGGCTTCGGAAGGAAAATTTGACGAAAGCATGAAGTCTTTTTTATGGTTAAGAGAAAATACTGAGATGTCTAACAAAGAGCTAGAGGACCTACTCAAAACGCAAAGACAGAAGCTGATGAAACCAAAAGTAACGAATTCTTTAACTGACAGTACGAAGGGATATCTGACTAAGTTCACAAAAAAGGATTTTTTGAAACCTGTCTTCATTATAATAATCAGTTCTATTTTAATGGAAGCCTGTGGACTGCACATATTTCCTGCTTATGCGCTGCAAATAATTGGTGAAGTGGTTGAGAATAAAATTCAAACGATCTACTATACGTTAGGTATAGACATCATCATCACAGCCAGGGCACTTTACTCATCAGTGCTAGTAAAGAAAATGAAGTGACGGAACTTACTTTTTTCCACTGGATTCTCAGCATGTGTAGTCCTTGTGGTTGCCTGTACATGCATTATTTTGACTGGGTATGGGATAATACCAAATGACCAGTAGCTATTGCAATTTTAATGGTATATTTCCTTCTGGCTAATTTACTTTGCATGCAAGGCATTGTATTGCCTTTCATTTTAATAGGAGAATTGTTTCCTATAGCTCATAGAGAAACTGGCTCTGCCGTTGTGGGAAGTTTCATAGCTTTATCCACTATGATTTCAATCCAAATAACTCCATATATATTAATCAACATTAAAGTGTAGGGAACGTTTTTGATAACTGGAGTCATTATGGGTTTGATGTTAACAATATTATACTTCTTACTGCCAGAAACCAAAGACATTACAAGAGATCGAAGGTTTTTTTTCAATGATGTTAAATGCAAAACCGATGGAAATGATGTAGATATTGATAATTATGTTCAGCGTCATGAAAATGAACGGCCTGAGCATCGCTCGCTGAATACGATTAAGAATTTAAGATACAGAACATGTTATCTAGTAGAGTCAAGAGTCTCCGAAACCGGCGAGCGTGTATGAAGAGAATTATGAATGTTGAGGAAGCGAGTGAAGTATGCAGAGATAGAGTTCTCTGGCACTCTGTTCTCTCTGCCTACCCTGCAAGGGATATGGCGTGATGATATGTATGTATGTATGTATGTATGTAACATGTTATCTATATGGTGACTGGTTGATAATACTATATTGTATTTTCAATTTTATATGTATGATCGGGATTTGGGTTCTCTTCAATATTGCGTATATTTCATTTGATATTTATGTGTATACATTCAATGTTATTACAATAGTAACGTATCTCTAAAACATAAAAAAAAATATATAATTAAAATAGTTGCGTATATTATTGCCATTAAACCCAAAGAGTGAGATGTTTGATGCGCCGCTGCTACAGTGATCGCACGTCGCCTCAGACACTTCTCCCTCCTCCCTTTCTTTAGGTGCCACCAATATGTATTAACATAATGTCTCAACAACATTTATAAGTCATTGGGAATCAGACAATTTGGGTGAGGGATAAGCTGGTGAAATGGTACCACTACTCTCCTGACAAATAACGATCTAATAAATATTGCTGACTATTCAATAATATCTTAAAGCCCTTTAAATTTTTTTGTTCGCAAATACTTATTTTATTTGCCGACTAATTCCAGGCTATATTATGTAGGGGTACGATCCCAGAAACCTCCACGCGGTGTACCCTGGGTGCGGGCGTCGAACTGTCGCCCGTAGCGAATATCTGCGCGATTTCGCTCCTTACTCTACTACAATAGTAGTAGAGGTTATAGGACGCGAAATACTGGGACGGGCTCAGTCACTCATTCATTTGAGGGCTGGGCAGGCATATGCCACCGCCCACATATCGTAAACCTGATTCTTTGCTTGTCTTAGTTTCAGGAGCGAGGGTCTTGGCTTAACCGCCCGGACCGCGAGGAAGACAACCTCTATAAAGAATTACCCAGAATCTTAAGTTCTGGCGTGCGGCGAGAAGATGCATGGCAGATGGGGTATTCTGTTCTTAGCACGCTCCAGCCAGGGTACCGGCTGCCCCCCTGGTTGGTAAATGTAGGCTTGCCCGGGTACAGGGATCTCTGCCCGGGTCGACGGAATGTATCTCCCATACTCGTGGGATTCATTATGGATACTGGACATTTAAAAATTAATAACGACGGGGATCATAATGATTCCCACCTTAAGGCCTTGTCAAGCCAAAGCAAAACTGACACAAACGACGCCTCGTCCTCGCGACTTGAGGCGTCCGCCGAGGGCCCGGCACCAGCAAAAGAGGCCCCAAAGAGGAGGAAGAAGAGCAGGCGGATGCTAACTCCGCTTGGCGAGCGCGCTAAACGGCGCGCCAACCGCCTTAAGAAGGAGAGGGAGGCGCTGGAGGCCGCGGCACGCCGTGAGACCACCGTTCCCAGCGACGAGGGCGACGATGTCGCAGAGCCGTCCAAGGAGGGGACGAGAAGTGGCAGCTCAACGGAGCTGTCGAGTGACGAGGGCGGATCTACCGCAGAGCCGTCGCGGAGTGAGGGTGGCAGTAAAGCCGCAGGGCCGTCGTCGGAGAGCGCCAGAAGCTCCGACACCGACACGGCCTTGGAAAAGTCTTCGGACGAGGGCGGGAAGGCTGAAGAGCCGTCCGACGAGGAGGTCGGCCGAAGCCGGGACGAGGGGCCGTTTAGCATGGAGGAGGGCAGCTCGGCTGCCGAGGCCGCCGAGGAGTCTGAGCCGCACACTGCGGCGAAGGCTCTGAGGGCGGCCATAAATGTCAGGGAGAGGGAAGAGGCCCTCCCCCCGAGTGTCCGCAAGCGCCCCCTGCATAAGGGCGGCAGCTCCGACTCGGAGGGGAGTGTCGTCATGCCTCCTCCTAAGGTCCCCACCGCGCGTCGTGGGCGTAGAGGTCGTGGGTCGGCGGTGGCGGCGAGGCCGGTTCCGGGACAAGCCCATCAAGGAGGTGAGGTGGCGGCCCTGCAGGCCGCCAACGCCCGCCTCAGTAGGGAGGTCTCCGGCCTGCGGGAGCGCAACCGGAAACTTGAGTCGGAGTTGTCGGCGGTGCGGAAGGAGAACCGCGGGTTGGCCAAGGACATGGCTGACCTGCGGTCTCAATTTACACTTTTAGTGCCAGCCGCGCCGCCGACACCGGTTTCGCCAGCGAAACGGGTTGCGCCGGGGAGGGTGGGCCCATCCTCTGCGCTCGTGGTACCACCTATGTCCGTGGCGCCGCCTGCGCCCGTGGTGCCTGCTGCGCCGGTTGCGCCTGCGGCGTCGGCCGTGAGCGCCGCCAGGAAGCGCGGAAGGCCCAAGAAGGGGGAGGAGCCGCTGCCTGCGGTGCACGGTGTGCCGGAGGAGGCGATGCGCGTCATCTTCGCCAAAATTGAGTTGATGATGGACGCGCGCATCCAGGCCGTGGCGGATCGTCTTCCGCCCAAGGCACCCCTCCGACCACCGCTCGCCGCTGACAAGGCGAAGCGGCCGCAAGCGCCGGCCCCCGCCTCGCTGCCATGTCAGGGTGGCCGCGTGGTGACCTACGCCGCGGCCGTAGGCGGGCCCAAGGGGGCCAAGAGGAAGGCTGGCACGGTGCCGGCTCCCGCTATGGCCGGGCAGTGGCCGGCGCCAGCGGCTACACTGCAGGCTCCGGCTGGCGCACCCGCGACTGTGCCTGCCGCGCCCAGCGCTGCCGCCAGGCTCGAACTGGGCTGGCAGGTGGCTGAACGCAGCAGGAAGGCACGCGGCCAGAAGCGGAGAGCGGCGGCCAAGAGTGCCGCTGTGGCCGCCGCTCCCCAGGCGGGAGGCGGCAAAGGGGGAAAGAGGTCGCGCAGGGGCCTCAAGTCGCCGAAGACAGCTGCGGTCATTATTACCATGTTGCCTGAGGCGGCTGAGAGGGGCCTCAACTATGAGGCCGTCCTAAGACGCGCCCGGCGGGAGCTGGACGTCTCCGACATCGGAGGCGTTGAGGCGAGGACCCGCAAGGCTCGGACAGGGGCTCGTATTCTCGAGTTCCCTGGGGCCGAGGGCGTCAAGGTGGCCGATAGTGTGGCCTTGAAGCTGAGGGGGCTGTTCGGGCCGGAGGATGGAGTCCGAATCGCCAGGCCCGTCAAGTGCGCAGAGATGCGCCTCACGGGTTTGGACGATTCCGTGACGGTGGAGGACGTTCAGGAGGCCATTGTGGCGTGTACTGGATGTGCCTCGGACACTGTCCGGATTGGCACCATCCGCCCTGGTCCGGGCGGTGTCGGTGCTGTCTGGGTGCAATGTCCGGTGGAGTCGGTGAAGAAATTGGCCGACTCAGGCAGGCTCCTCGTGGAATGGAGTTCGGCGCGGGTAACCGTGCTGGAAACCCGGCCCGCGAGGTGTTATAAGTGCATGGCGGTCGGGCATACCCGACCGACGTGTCGCAACTGCTTCGACTGCAGCGGGTTATGCTTCCGCTGCGGTCAGGCTGGACACCAGGCGGCATCGTGCTCTGCGGTGCCCCACTGCCCCGCGTGTGCGGCAGGCAATAGGCCTGCCAAGCACCGCATGGGCTCTGGGGACTGCAGACCCCCGGCATCGGCCCCAAAGGGGCGGGGCGGCCCATCGACCGGGCCTGCGCCCGCTCCGAGCGCGACCCGATCGCCCGTTAGCACGGAGGAGGAGACGATGGATACGGTCTGTTAATGGACCACGAATCCATCCGTCTCCTCCAAGCCAATCTCAACCACTGCGCCGGTGCGCAGGATGTTTTCCTGCAAGCCATGGCGGAGTGGTTGATAGGAGTAGCCGTAGCCGCGGAGCCGTACGTGGTGCCCGACCGACCTAACTGGCTGGGTAGCACCGACGGCACTGTGGCAATCGTCGCCTCCACGTTGTGGCCTTCGCCGTCTCTGACCCTTAGGGACAGGGGCGTCGGATACGTCGCGGCGGAATGGGGAGAGATTACGCTTTTCGGAGTCTATCTCTGCCCTAACAGGAGCGTGACTGATTTCGGGGCCTCCCTCACCATCTTGGAGGCCTCGTTACGGCGACTGGCACCGCGCCAAGTTTTCGTTCTGGGGGACTTCAACGCCAAGTCCATGGCGTGGGGGTCCCCCGCGACGGACGACCGAGGACGGGCGGTCGAATTGTGGGCGGCGGCACTGGGCCTCTCTTTGTTGAACAGGGGCTCGGTGCAAACGTGCGTGCGTCAGCGGGGCGGGTCGATAGTGGACTTGTCATTCGCTAGCCCCATTGTCGCCGCACGCGTGAGGAGCTGGCGCGTCGCTGAGGAAGTTGAGACCCTATCGGACCACCGATATATCCGGATTGAGGTCTCCCAGACCCTCCCGACGCCCAGCAGGGGTCACGGGGCGGACGGACGTTCCGCGTTCCCGCGATGGGCTGTGGGTCGTTTGGACCGGGACCTGCTGGCGGAGGCAGCCATCGTTCACTCGTGGCTGTCCTCTGCCCACCAGTTGGACGGGGTGGACGCCGAGGCTGGCCGCATCCGCAATGCTTTGACGCAAATTTGCGATGCGGCCATGCCCCGTGTGCGGTGTCTGCCCCCGAAGAGGGCTGTCCACTGGTGGTCCCGGGAGCTGGCGGATCTTCGGGTCGCGTGTATACGCGCCCGAAGGGCCTACACCCGCAGCCGGCGGCACCATCGCGACGAGGAGCGGGAGAGCCGGCTTTACGAGGGCTACCGCAATGCACGGTCGGCCTTCAGGCTGGCCGTCCGTACCGCCAAGGACGTCAGTCGTCAAGAGATGTTGGATGGTCTCGATCGTGACCCCTGGGGTCGCCCCTATCGCGCAGCGCTGAGTAAGCTCCGCGCGCGGGGCCCTCCCCTCACCGAGACTCTCCAGCCCGGCCTCCTCACCAGGGTCGTCGAGGATCTGTTCCCGCGACGGGCGGAACACACGCCCCCGGTCATGGCTCCGCCAGACACCGACCGGGAGGCCGACGATGACAGTGTTCCGCCCATCACGGAACTCGAGATGGGGGCGGCGGTGGCGCGCATGCGCGGAAAATCCACCGCCCCCGGGCCCGACGGTGTTCCCAACCGCGTGCTGGCCCTGGTCCTCGACCACCTGGGTCTCCGCCTCAGGGGGCTGTTCGACGCGTGCTTAGCGTCGGGGCGGTTCCCTGGGTGTTGGAAGGAGGGGAGGCTGGTGCTCCTGCCGAAGCCGGGACGGTCTCCAGAGTCGGCCTCGGCCTACAGGCCCATCGTGCTGCTCGACGATGCGGGCAAGCTATTGGAGAGGGTGCTGGCTGCCCGCATCGAGCGGCACCTCGTCGGCACGGGGCCCGATCTGTCGGATGCCCAGTTTGGGTTTAGGAAGGGTCGTTCGACGATCGCCGCTCTGTTGCGCCTGAGGGACGTGGCGACTGAGGCCGTCACCGGCGGGGGAGTGCTGTTGGTGGTGTCCCTGGACATCGCCAACGCATTCAATAGTCTGCCATTTAGCTGCGTCAGGGAGGCGCTCCGATATCACGGAGTGCCAGTTTACCTGAGGCGGCTAGTGGCAGACTATTTGGAGGGGCGCAGCGTCCTCTACACCAACCGAGTAGGGGACGTTGTGCGAACGCCCATGACGTGCGGTGTTCCGCAGGGGTCGGTCCTCGGACCCACCCTGTGGAACATCGGCTACGACTGGGCGTTGAGGGGGAGCCTCCCGCCCGAGCTGGGCGTGATATGTTACGCCGACAACACGCTCGTCACAGCCCGTGGTGGGACGCTGGAGGAGGCGGCAAGCCTGGCGACTCTCGGCACCGAGGAGATCGTCAGGCGGATCGGGGCGCTGGGGTTGAGGGTGGCCCTGGACAAGACGGAGGCCCTCTTGTTTCATGGGCCCCGCATGGGCCCTCCCATCGGCGTCTCGATCACCGTCAATTCGGTTGATATCAGCATCCGGGCCCATATGAGGTATTTGGGCCTGGTGCTCGACGGGCGATGGTGGTTCCGGGAGCATTTCCGCAGACTCGCTCCACGGCTCGTCGGCGCGGCGTCCGCCCTATCATGGCTTATGCCGAATGTGGGCGGACCGAGCGCTACCTGCCGACAGCTGTACGCAGGGGTCATCCGGTCGATGGCCCTGTACGGCGCACCGGTGTGGGCGGGATCCCTGACCGTCCGACTCAGGGCTCTTCTGTGGCGACCACAGAGGGCCATGGCGGTCAGGGCCATACGCGGGTACCGCACGGTGTCGACGGAGGCAGCATGTCTATTGGCCGGGACCCCTCCATGGGACTTGGAAGCGGAAATGCTCGCCGGTTTGTATCGGCGGATGTTGGGGGTGCGAGCGGAGGGCGGTGTGGTCTCGTTGAGGGAGCACACCGCCTGGCGCGTCGACGCCCGCCGCAACATCATTGCCCGTTGGGCAGTCCGGCTGGAGAGGCCTCGGTTCGGTGTGCGGACCGTGGAGGCCTTCCGGCCGGTGCTGATGCAGTGGCTAAATCGGCGGCACGGGGTGCTCTCCTTCCGACTGGTGCAGGTTTTGACGGGGCATGGATGCTTCGCCAAATACCTGCACACGGTCGTAAGGAGGGAGAGTACACCGTCCTGCCACCACTGCGATTGCGACGAGGACACGGCGCAGCATACGCTCGAGGTTTGTGCCGCTTGGGCAGAGCAGCGTCGTGAACTCGTCACGATCATCGGTGCTGACCTGACGCTGCCGACCATCGCCAGGGCGATGCTCGACAGCGTCAGGAACTGGGACGCGGTCGCATCCTTCTGCGAGGCAGTAGTCTCGCGGAAGGAGGCGGCGGAGCGCGTGCGCGAGGAGCGTCTCCTCGACGACGCGAGCCGCCGCCGGCGACTGGGGCGGCGCAGGCGCGATTACCTGCGCCTGATGCCGCCCTAGCCGAGGCCGCGGGTGACTGGATCGGGGATTTAGTCCGTCACCCGCCGAGAGGCCGACCGCGTGAGGAAAGACCGACTTCCTACCTGAGGGGGGGACGTCGGTCGAGGAGAGGGTACTCCTCAGGGGTATTCCGTCGGGCCAACCACTGACGTCAAGTCACTCTGCTCCGGTGGTTGGCCCAACGACGAAGGCGACGTCACGGGTGGGTTACGGGTGTGCATGCTTACGCCCCTCTGTCACCCCGGACGGAGTGGTGCGAGGAGTGTGCCGACCGTAACCCGCCCCCCAAAAAAAAAAAAAAAGGCTATATTATGTAGCTAACGAGTTCTTCAGACTAGTAGCACACTTGCCCCCATCTTTTAACCAATAGCAGCAGGCGACACCGAAGCGACTAACATGCGCCTATTTAACAGTTTTTTATTTGTCTTTCTTTCGTAACTATTATAGAAAGCATTTGATAGATATTTTATTTCAATTTCACAGTAGTTAAAGTGTAAATATAAAGAATTGTTTACGAAAAGATCGTTAGCCAGAAGACAAACCTAATAAGAACGATCTAAATAATATTTCTAAAGAAAACAAATTCTGTGACATTGAGTTATCTATGTTTAATTTAAACTTGCAAAATTTGCATCGTTATCAGTAAAAGTAGATTATTTCACATTGTAATAATGTACTTATTTAAATTCTATTGTCAAAATATTGAGAGTCTCTTATCTAAATGTTGGGACATAAAAGACTTTCCATGTGCTGTGTGGTAGCGGTTCCGAATACTACCAACCCTTACTTTGCTCGTGGATGTCGTAAAAGATGACTAAGAGGTTTATATCGATCTGGGTCAACTTCACCTGATGCCATTTTGGTCAACAATTACGTTCCCAAGGAGGATTGACGCCAGCCAGGTCATAAAACTATTACCGATAACTTTTGCAATATGTACGAGGACCTATTGAGTCGACTCTAAATAATTAGGATAAGAGCAGGAGAATAATGATAAAAGGGCGTTCTCTAAAAAAAGCCATTATGAATGTAAATGATCTCGAATGTGAATAACATTACTTTTCACACACAATGAGAGATAATACCTATTACCTACTGGCAGATTTTGCATGAAATTGTCATTAAAATAATCCCTTGACTGTTTAGACGATCCTTATGTTAGATTTTCCAATATAAATGTATACACAGTTTAGGTTGCAACTCCTTTATTTCGCTTGGGTACACAATACTCGTAATGGTGATCACCAATCCGCCTTGAAGCTCAATGTTGAATGCCGGTCGACGTCTCTTACCCCACAACGTAAAATATATTTGCCGGAAATCGGAAATAACTAGCGACATCTTTTACTAAAATATTACCGGTAGTCAAGATTGAGCCACTTGCATTTATAGTGATTAAATAATTATATTAAAAACATAAACTCGTATTCTAAAATTATGAGCCTAAATTAATCATATTAATTACAGATTAAACACAAATAATATTTCGATTAAAATAGACTTCCGCTATGCGTGATTATTCTTATTACAATCTGATCAATATTTAGTAAATGTGGAATATATATTATAAATTCAAATTATTAATTTAATCAAGCTAACAATTCGTCCATCCTGACAAACATCGCGTCCCCGCGAATGCATTTAATAATTAAAAATAAAACAAATCCTCAGAACTATTTCAATCACTGAACTATTAACCAACTAAAAATTATAAATAATTGCTAAATTTCAGATTAAAATCGTACAAACAAATGTCATATTAGAAGAGATACATAATTTATACATTGTTACTTTAAAAGTGTACACATTACATTTCTTAAGAACAGCTCACAGCAGTTAAATGTCTGAATTAACCTTTAATATAACGCACAAAGCTACTTAAACATACATATATATCATATTGTATGCACTGCTCTTCCAAATGTATTCTGCACTCACAGCGAGATATCGTGCACATTGACACTATGAAGTAATGTTCGAAAACTTGTGCACATTGCACTTTAAAGTAATGGTCGCTCATAGCGACATATCGTGCACATTGCACTCCAAAGTAATGGTCGCTCATAGCGACGTATCGTGCACATTGCACTCAAAAGTAATGGTCGCTCATAGCGACATATAGTGCACATTGCACTCTAAAGTAGTGGTCGCTCATAGCGACATATCGTGCACATTGCACTCTAAGGTAATGGTCGCTCATAGCGACATATCGTGCACATTGCACTTCAAAGTAATGGTCGCTCATAGCGCCCTTATGTTGTGCACATTGCACCTGAAAGTATCACACCCTCGCTCATAGCAGTGTGACACAAGTTTAACTTAGGTGAAAAATACAAATCATAGTTCTCTTTAGAAACTCTTCTTGCCCCTCCAACATTCATTCACAATCATCTTTTTTAAACAGCTTCGCACTCATCAACACTCTCGCTAGATGAATCGTCACTCTTACTGTTAAAACAAAGCCAAGGATGTATTTTGTCAATAGAAAATACACCTTTATACTTTGAAGTCCCTTTCCTAGTAATAGTAGTATCTTCTACCTCATACCTATCATGATCCAAAATTTTCGTGACCCTGTATGGTCCTGAACACTTCGGTAATAACTTTTTACTCTTACCTACAGTATGTGCTACTCTTTCAACTCTAACCAAATCTCCAACCTTAAAGTCTAACGCTCTTTTCCTTTTTTTATCATATCTAGTCTTTAGTTTTTCTTGTGCCTTTTTTATATGCTCATCAACCTCATCTCTAATTGTATTTAACCTATCATAACTACTACACTCTTCATTCTCATCTTGGATACTTCCTATTCTATCACTATCTATTGCCGAAACTAAGTTCCCTTCGTTAGTTCCAGTGAGTCTTATACCGAACAAAATCTCGGACGGGGTTTTACCTGTGCCTTTGTTGACAGTATTATTTAGTCCCCATTGAACCTGTAACAGCCTATCATCCCATAACCTTTCATCATTACCATGATTTTGCGAAGCTAGAGAATCTAAAATCGTTCGGTTATAACGCTCCACCTGGCCATTAGCTCTTGGTGAAGCAATCGCATTCTTTATATGATGCA
The DNA here is from genome assembly GCA_905163515.2 of Lymantria monacha. Taxonomy (NCBI): domain Eukaryota; kingdom Metazoa; phylum Arthropoda; class Insecta; order Lepidoptera; family Erebidae; genus Lymantria; species Lymantria monacha. Next base: position 444,752 of record LR991107.1, on the reverse strand, counting down.
CTCCTACCTCAGCAAGAAAACTTCTAAATTTTGAGCTCGTAAACGACGTTCCTCGATCGCTAATTAGTCGTTTAGGCAAGCCAAACGTTCCAAAATAGTCCCTAAGTACTGTGATGGTAGAAATTGACTTGGTGTTCTTAACTGCCTTCAAAACAATAAATTTTGTGAATGCTTCTATAATCACAAGAATATAACAATTCTTCCTTTTTGATTTTACAAACGGGCCAACATGATCGATGTGAATGGTATGGAAAGGCGTAGTTTCTTTTGGTATAGGGTGTAAAAAACCCTGCTTCTTTCCTGCCGGCAATTTATTAAGCGCGCATTCTAGACAGGCACCCACATATTTCTTTACAAATTTTCGCATACGAGGAAACCAAAAATGTTGTTTTATTTTATCTAGCGTCTTATCAAACGAAAAATGACCTATTTCGTCGTGGTTTTTCTGAAGTATCTGCCATCTACAGCCCTTTGGTACTACCCATTTTAACCCCTGCTCAGTTATTTTATACACCCTGTCACGCTTAAGTACGAAATTCTTACGTATCTCTACCACATCGTCAAATTCTTTATCTGAAAGAATTTTCTTAATGCGTTGTATTTCAGAATCACCTAACTGTACAGTCGTTAACCAATCATCACTTATAGTCATAATATCGCGAGTATCAATAGCCTGAATTACGCCAGTACCATCTTTTATTGGATTTCTACTAAGAGCATCAACGTGTGCCATGCCTTTCCCCGATTTATATATTACGTTACAGTCATATTCCTGGATTAAAGTCCACCATCTTGCAACTCTTGGTATCATGTCGCGTTTTAAAAATGTTGACCTAAGTGAATTGCAGTCTGTTACAATGGTGAAATTTAATCCAAGGACATAGGTTCTGAATTTTACTAAAGCTGCAATAACCGCAAGAGTCTCTAACTCATATGACGAAAAATGCGACTCTTCCGGTGAAGTCTGCCTACTATAATATGCTACAGGCTTAAATACTCCATCAGTTTGTTTCTGTAACAAAACACTACCTATGCCGTGTTTGCTAGCATCTGTATGTAGTTGTGTATCGAGTTTAGGATTGTACAAAGCTAATACAGGCCTCGAAATAAGCGCTGATTTCAATTTATGAAACGCTTCCTTTTGAGCTTGTGACCAAACCCAAACAGAATTTTTCTTCAGTAACTTCGTAAGTGGGCGGGCCATTTCACTAAAACCTCTAATAAAGCGCCTGAAGAAACTAGCTAAACCGATAAACTGTCGAACATTATGAACGTCCTTGGGTTCAGGGAAATTCTTGACAGATGCGATCTTATTACTACCTGGTCTTACACCTTCACTAGACACTACGAACCCTAGGTAATCAACACGATTTTTGAAAAAGAAACATTTTTGCGGTTTCAGTGTGAGCCCAGCCTCTCTAAACTTTTGAAGTACGATTTCTAATCTTTTAATGCCTTCCTCAAACGAACTACTTGGTAACAAAATATCATCCATATAGGCCAGCGCGATATTATAACGCAGATTACCTAGAACTAAATTGATAGTTCGTTGGAAAACGGCAGGCGCGTTTGCTAGCCCAAAGGGCATTCTATTAAACTCAAACTGCCCGTCTGGAGTAACGAATGAAGTTTTACTTTTACTCTCTTCATTCAGTGGGATCTGGTAATAACCAGATGCTAAATCTAGAACACAAAAATATTTATGTCCCGCTAAACGATCAATCTGATCCTCAATCCGAGGTAAAGGGTAATGTTGTTTAATTGTTTTTTTATTGAGAGCGCGATAGTCTATACAAAGACGTTTTTCTCCGTTTTTCTTTCTCACTAATAGAATAGGACTTGCATACGGGGATTGAGACTCCCTTATGATGTTATATTCTAAAAGTTCTTCCACCATATTCCTAACTTCGTCTCGCTCAGCATGACTTAGCTTATATGGCCGGTAGACGACCGGTTCAGTGTCACTTAACGCAATACTCATTTCCGACATCGTTGTTTGGCCTAGTTCTGACAAATCTTTGGCAAAGCAATCACGATAATGATTTAAAATATTCAATAATTCTAATTTCTGGCTATTGCATAAATTATCATTAATGTTTAGGTCATTCAATGTAAGTGGAGATTTACTGTTCTGATTTAGAGCCTGTTGTATCCTATTAATCTCTTTCACACTATTATTAATTCTAATCGGACAAGCACGGGCTACTATTTGGCCTTCCTTAAACCTAACAGATTTATTATCATAATTTAGAATAGTCAAATAACTTTTACCATTCTTGATGTGATAAATGCCAATTTCTAGATTGTAGTTTAAACGATAACCGTTTTCGACAAAAACTAAACCGCTAAAATTTGTATCGGTAAATACCTTCAAAGTTATACAACCTTCAGTCGTGATAGTTTTAAAAGACCTTAAGACCAGTCGCGTATTGTCTATTAATTGCTTATCAGTTATCATCAAATCTTTGTCAGATTTAAACACCCATATATGCGATTGTTCTGTCGCGCTTTGCCCAACGAGTAGATCATGACTTAAATAACTATCAGGAACGATGATGATTTCAACGACAATTCTAACATTGTCAATTACTAATAATACTTCAATTTTACCTAATGCGTTTATATACGTATTACCAAAACCTCTTAAAGACGGCAAATCGTTTATGTGCCACTTTTCTTGAGACACGATTCCTTTTATAACAGATTCTTTTATTAAGGTACAATGACTACCGAAATCTACGTATCCTATCAGTTGGACATTATTAACGAACACGCTCTTGATGAATTTGTCGTCTACCTCTAAATTACTTTCATCCAGTCATAATGTTTTAACTTCGGCTTTATCTCCCCATACGGTTCTATTGCATTCAGGATCGTCATGACCAATACGTTTACACTTTTGACACTTAATAATAGGCTTTTTACAACTCGATACTACATGACCAATTTCGTGACAGTTAAAGCATTTCAAAATTCTACTAAAATCATTTTTTACAGTCTTACGGGAACCTTCTGTTATAGGACGCATTGCCCTCCTATTTAATTTATCAAACCGCTCGTGTTTCACACCCCTTAAGTAACCTAATAGTTTATCGACATTTTCGAAACCTACTGCTTCCGCTCCGTATCGAACCGACCTATCCTCTATCCCATACACAATGCAATCAATAGCGTTTCTCCCCACTATACCACATCTATTTAAGGCTATTAATTTATCATAATAATATTCTTCCAAATCATCCCCAAATCTTGCTTTTTTTGATAACATTTCTGTAAGCAAGTGACCATAATTTTCGTATGTTGGAAAAGCAGATTTAAGTTTCTCAGCCCATTCTTCCCAAGTCAGCAATACAGATGGTTGTCCTTCGTACCACCTTTTTGCAGTGCCTACTAGCTTGGGAAGGGCATAGTGAGCAGTTTGCTTACTATCCCAACCGTAAATCTCAGAGCATTCTTTAACTTTATTTAACCATGAAACGATAGTTTGATTTTTTGATTTAGGATCAAATTCTGGTACTACGTTGCTATTAGTAAATCTTTCTTTACTCTGTGGGTTTACAGCCGAGATTAATTGTAAGGACTCCTTAAGACATTTCAGTAATTCAGTATTAACAGTATCAATAGGCGGAGGCTGCGGCGTAATAGAGGTAGACTCTTCAGTGACATATGATTGAACTGGGCTACGCGACCTTACAACACTTTCATCACGGTCAGTCCCATCTCTATTACGCCTCCGCCTAGTACCTCTACAATCTCTGCGGCTATTATCTCTTCTATCCTTTAACAATGTATGCGACACCAGACCATGTAGGGGTGGTGTAACGACCAACCTATTTATACTCCTTGAACGAGACTCCATCCGTGCGGGTGATCTTCCTGACACTTGTCGTTCAGCATCACGATCTTCGCCGCGATATACTGCTGGCGAGTGAGCAATGCGCCTAGAGTCTTTGTTTCGTATCCGGGATCGACTGCGTCTCGAGGTTTCTCTCAAAACGGGGCTCGAATATCTTCCACTGGACCTCCGTCTACTTGTGGACCGATCATCAGGCATCCTCACTCGATATATTTTACTATTAATATAACGGCCAACGACCTGGAATTTGAAATTGAAACGACGAATATCTCTTTCCGCTAATGTGTACCCACACGTTTTTAACAATACTAATAAAAAGTATTCTACGAACTGGACAACTGTAGTTATGCAAATAAACAATCGTTTTTTTTTTTGTGTTTCAAATACTAGTAATATTTTGAATAAAAGTATACAAGCTAATATATTTATTCAATTACAACTTTCCTTTTTTTTTGATACCTACACGAGGCAAAATTATTTGCAAATCAGTCCAAACAAGTGGGCAAAAGCTAAAAATTTTTATTCTGTTGCGATAATCAGTGAACTAGCCGTGAATATTTTTCATATTATTCATAGTGACATACAATTACGTTAACGAAAACGATATAAATACGACCAGTTATTTGAGATGTAATTACAACTGGTACGTTATCGTATACCGTACCATATATAAATCTGGTTATTAAACTGTTACATACCTTATTGTGGGCATACGTTCACACCAAAGTGGTATACACCAGAATTCTTTGATGCTATCCCAGCTTCGGAATTGTTAGATTTTCCAATATAAATGTATACACAGTTTAGGTTGCAACTCCTTTATTTCGCTTGGGTACACAATACTCGTAATGGTGATCACCAATCCGCCTTGAAGCTCAATGTTGAATGCCGGTCGACGTCTCTTACCCCACAACGTAAAATATATTTGCCGGAAATCGGAAATAACTAGCGACATCTTTTACTAAAATATTACCGGTAGTCAAGATTGAGCCACTTGCATTTATAGTGATTAAATAATTATATTAAAAACATAAACTCGTATTCTAAAATTATGAGCCTAAATTAATCATATTAATTACAGATTAAACACAAATAATATTTCGATTAAAATAGACTTCCGCTATGCGTGATTATTCTTATTACAATCTGATCAATATTTAGTAAATGTGGAATATATATTATAAATTCAAATTATTAATTTAATCAAGCTAACACTTATAATTTGGTCAAGGCACGTATTATAAAAAAAAATATAAAAGATTTAAAAAGAAAATCGTAACAATTATTTTTACTAATCATCATCATCATTCTTCTACTCTTATCCCAATTACTTGGGATCAATACAATATGCATTATTCTTTCATAGTACATATTGTAAAAGTTATTGGTAATAGTTTTATGACCGGCCACCTGCCAGACGTCAACCCTCCTTGGGAATGTAATTGTTGACCAAACGGCATCAGGTGAAATTGGCGCAGATGATATAAATCTCTTAGTCATCTCTTAAGACATCTACGAGTAAAGTAAAGGTTAGTAGTATTCGTAGCTGCTACCACACAGCAATAATCCAATATCCAAACTTATATCCATATATAAATTTGAACATAAGAGCTAATATTTTAGGTAATACTGGTATTAAAAATTCTTTCACTATTAGAAATCTACATTATCCCTAATTGTTATAGCTTGTATTTTTTATTTTAATAAAGACATATTTTCAATAGTAAATCACAACAACAACTAATTGAAATCAGAAAAAAAATAACCTGACGGGTAATATATAACGGCATGCGCTGCCTAAACGGTTTGAGATACAAAATAAAATGTCCCAAAAATTATTAATCGTCACGGTTAACAGTCGGGTTCGCGATCATAGTTGGTGTTGCGAGTTCCCTAGAAAAGTATTGCTGCATGCTCAGCCGATTTTTATAGCTCTCACGGAAAGGTAAAAGAGTGATAACACATTGTTTAGAAATCCGTCACCACACAAGAGTAATACACATAAATATAAGTTTAAAATATTAGCTAACATCTTCAGACAGAAGCGCGATAATATTTTCTAATTGCAATTATTTCTTATTCTTTTAACAAATGTTATATATTCTATTTCTAGACGCTAGTGGGACTCGCGGTGCTTATAAACATGGTAGGTCAGGGAATGTTGGTTAGCTATACGACCTGTTTGTTGTCAGCGCTTCAACAGTCTGACTCGCCAATAATAGCTGATCTGAATATAGCATCTTGGTTAGGTAAATATTTCACGTAATTTTATAGATACGAAATTAATGTAAAATTATTAGATTTTAGTGTAATTGTCTCACTAATAATACTTATGATTATTCTAGCTTCTTTGTATAGTATTGGCAGCATTCCAGGCAGCCAAATATCATCAATTCTTATGGACATATACGGACGGAGACTAACTCATATACTTGCCCTTATACCAGGCATTATAGGTTGGCTTACTATATATTTAGCTCAGGACATTCAAACCCTGATGGTTGGTAGATTCCTCGGAGGTATGTCAATTGGGGCTTCTTTTGCTTTAGGAGCCGTAGTAATCGGAGAGTATACTGATCCAAAATATAGAGGAATATTTCTAAACTTGAAGACGGCATTAGTCAATCTAGGCAATACGTTGATGCATATCCTGGGCCACTTTTTATCATGGAGGAAAGTTGCTGTATTAAGTATTTTATCATATTTAATTTCTCTTATCATAACACTTTCGTGGCCCGAGTCACCTTCGTGGTTGGCTTCAACAGGACAATTTAACAAAAGCAAGCAATGTTTCACCTGGTTAAGAGGTAATACAGATGTGTCCAATAAAGAGTTAGAGGAACTACTTAAAGCGCAGAGAAAAAGGCTATTAAAAATAAAAGTGAAGAAATCTGTCACTGGCAAGAAAAAGAGTGCTCTCGCAAAATTCACACAAAAGAACTTTTTGAAACCCTTCTTCATCATGATAATCAGTTCCATTTTATTAGAAGCCACTGGACGACACATTTTCTCCGCATATGCTTTACAAATAATTGGTGAAGTGGCTGAGAACAAAACTCTGTCCTTCTATTACACGTTAGGTATAGACATCATTATAACAGCCGGCGCATTATGCTCCTCAATTCTAGTGAAAACCATGAGACGTCCTGTTTTGCTTTTCTCTACTGGCTTTGTAGCATGTGTAGTTCTCATGATCACTTGTACTTACCTTGCTTTAGTTACGAATGAGATAATACCAAAGTGCGAATTTCGATATTCATCGGACTGCTTGTAATATACCTACTTCATACTGGCTAATTTAGGTTGTACTGCAATACCTTTGGCCTTATGGGGCGAAGTGTTTCCCTTACCTCATAGAGGACTTGGTTCTACTATTACAGCAATATGCTTGTCTCTTCTCATTATGATTTCTTTCCAGATAACACCATATCTTTTAATCAAGATCCAAGTATACGGGACGTTTTTTATCCTTGATGTTATCATGTTCTCGATGTTACTAATACTGTACTTTATTCTGCCAGAAACCAAAGACAGAACATTACAAGAGATAGAAGACTTTTTTAAAGAGGGTAGATATAAAGACAATGAAGAAGATAAAGATATGAATATTAGAATTTTGAAACAATAAGTCTATGTTTTTGGTGGGGTGAAGAACTAAGAATACAATTCAGCACCCTCTATCTTACATGTGGGTGATCGTAAGAGACAAGTAAGGGATAAAATAAATGCATATAACATCTATGCAAGAGAATGAAAACTCGAAACAAAATCCTATTCCAACACTAGGATGATTTTTTTTTCAACTTTCTGTATTTTTTGGTCGGTAAGGCTAGGCTACTAATTGTATCAAATACAGTAAGGTTAAGCTACTAATTGTATCAAATACAGTAAGGTTAAGCTACTAATTGTGTCAAATACAGTAAGGTTAGGCTACTAATTGTATGAAATACAGTAAGGTTACGCTACTAATTGTATCAAATACAGTAAGGTTAAGCTACTAATTGTATCAAATACAGTAAGGTTAGGCTACTAATTGTATGAAATACAGTAAGGTTACGCTACTAATTGTATCAAATACAGTAAGGTTAAGCTACTAATTGTGTCAAATACAGTAAGGTTAGGCTACTAATTGTATCAAATACAGTAAGGTTACGCTACTAATTGTATGAAATACAGTAAGGTTACGCTACTAACTGTATCAAATACAGTAAGGTTAAGCTACTAATTGTATCAAATACAGTAAGGTTAGGCTACTAATTGTATCCACATATTATTCTAATGCATCTTTTTGTGCTTTGAAAATAGTGTTTTTGCTGGTAGGTAGAATTTCCCCAGAATATTACACCGTAACGAAGAATAGAGTCGACGTAGCCATGATAAGCCATTAAAACTCCTTCCCGATTTACTATTTGTCGCAAATTATACTAAGCAAATGAAATTTTACTTAATAAATCTATATGTTCCTTTCACGTTAGCTTATTGTCAATAGTAAGGCCAAGGAATTTAGTATTTGTTACAAATTCAATTATTTCATTGTAAAAGTGAATGTTAAGGCTTTTATGTAATCTTTGAGAAAAGTTTGTTATTCAAATTACTGAAATTTTTAGCATTTAATATGCTTAATTATTTATAAATACCCGATACGAAACGAAAAATGATGTCACAAGCGGGGTTCGAATAAGATTCGAAATAAAGTTTGTTATTTTAGTTTTGTTCAAGTTTAATAATAGATTATTTTGCTCCAACCAGTTAATAGATTGCGTAACTGCTATCTTTATATCCTTTTGAAGATTTTCCTTGCTATCATGTTTTAGAATTATAGTGCTATCATCAGCAAACAAAACCATAGGATATGATATCTGTTTTAGAAAGCCATTTATGTATACCAAGAATAGCAAAAGCCCCAAAAACCCACCTTGAGGCACCCCGCAAGATATAATAGCTTTGGATGACATACACTTTACTTCTCTCCTAGTAGTTACATTTACGTGACTTATTTCTACACATTGGGTCCTGTTACTAAGGTAAGACTGAATAAAATCCAGGACATTACCTCGTACACCACAAGAATGAAGTTTTCTTAAAAGTAGTTTATTATCTACGAAATCAAAGGATATATAGCTAAGTTTATTTATCTGCCCTTTTTAAAGCTTTTCTGTTCATCACAAAAAGAAAAATGTTTTTCGAGGTAGGAATATAGGGCACCTTAAATTACTTTCTCAAATATCTTTGAAATAATTGGTATAAGAGAAATTGGCCTACAGTTTTTCAAATTCTTTTATTGTCTCTTTTAAACAATGGTTTTACTGAAATTTAGCATTTAATATGCTTGATTATTTATAACGAGATGAGAAACGTGATAGAACAAGTATGAGTGCAGAAGATAGGCTGACTAAAAACTTCGAGGGTAACACCAAACTCTTTTGGAGGGAGGTGAAGAAGTCTCGGGGTGGTTGGTCAGCCTTCAGAATGAATAAAATAAGGTCTAAAGGTGGAGACATTCTTACACAAACACAAGACGTGTTAAGCCGATGGAGTGAATATTTTGGCGATATGTATGCGGATGCTACGGTTGGCACCGGTGTTGCATGTGGTTTAGTAGATCAATATTCGACAACGGCGTCCTCCGATGCCATTAGTATGGATGAAGTTGAATGGGCGATAAGAAGTTTGAAAAATGGTAAGGCAGCGGGCATTGATATGGTGTCTGCCGAGATGATCAAGCTTGGTGGCTCCTGTGTCTGGAAGGCGTTCCTGTTGCTCCTCAATTTATGTTGGAGCTCGGGAATAGTTCCCGGGGACTGGAATAGCGCAGTCATCGTGCCTTTGTTTAAAAACAAGGGTTCACGTTATGACTGCTCAAATTACAGAGCCATAAGCTTGACCAGTTTGGCAGCAAAAGTAGATGGTAAAATTATTGAAAGGAGAATGAGGATGGTGTCCGATGGTTTACTGTGTGAGACACAAGGAGGTTTCAGGAGTGGAAGAGGATGCATGGATCAAGTGTTCTCTCTGCGCAACATTGTGGAGAAGCATCTGGCTCTAGGTCAGAGGATTTTCTGCAGTTTTGTGGATCTGGAGAGAGCATTTGACACAGTTGTACCAAAGGAACTTTGGGACATTTTACCGGAGTATGGTATTAACGGTAAACTGCTACAGGCTGTGCAGTCCAGTTACATGGGCTGTAGAGCCTGTGTGCGGCTGGATAATTGAATGTCGCCTTGGTTTGACGTCAATATCGGCGTTAAGCAGGGGTGCGTTCTGTCAGCCAGGCTGTTTATCATATATCTGGATAAATGTCTCCAAAGGTTGAACGATATGAATGTGGGAGTCCAGATGGGCGACTCAGTGGTCACTGCTCTGCTTTATGCAGATGATGCAGTCCTGCTGGCACAGTCAGCGACTGACCTGCAGACCCTAGTCAACACAATGACAGAAGATTGTAAGAAAAGGGGTCTACGCGTGAATGTGAGCAAAACCAAAATAATGGTCTTTGAAAGAGATGAAGCCAGAACAACGCTAATTAATTAATGCCGGTGACTGAAAGTGTGCAGTAATGGAATATTCGGGTTACCGTACATGGGTTGATATACTGGATGTACACCAGCCCATCGACGTCCATTGTCAAACAAAGGTTTCCCCAAATGTGAAATAATGTCATAATCACCACGCTGAACAAACAGGTGACGTTACAGGTTTCCCAAGAGAGTGGTGTTGCCCTTTGACCTGCTGATCTGTCACCCAGATTTTCTGACTCCTAAGCGATGATCCAAAAAGGTTGGTGGTACGTTGTATTCTTAATATATCACCACGTGGGTAAGATATTCTAACAAGTTAAGCCACAATTTTGAATGCGTTAAATGAGCCATGCTCAAGTCGTTCATTTTATTGACATTGTTGATACTCACTAATATCTGCTTCGTTATCATTTTCGTCGGCTTTATATTTATCATCATTAAAAAAATCTTCGATTTCTTGTAATGTCTTATCTTTAGTTTCTGGCAGTGCGAAGTATAATATTATTAACATCAAGCCATAATAAATCCAGATATTAAAAATGTTCCATAAACTTTGATGTTTATTAAAACGTATGGTGTTATTTGAAGTGAGATCATAATGCACAAGGCTATGAAACTTCCCACAATAGCAGAACCTGTTCCTCTGTGTGTTAAGGGAAATATTTCTCCTAATAAAATAAAAGGCATTGTAGTGCAAGCCAAATTAGCCAAAAGGAAATAAACCATAAAAATTGCAATAGGCTGCCATGATTGGCCCTTTGGTATTATTTCATACGCAGCTAAAATAATGTAAGTACAGACAAGCATGAGGACTACATATGCCGCGATTCCAGTATAAAACAGTAAGGTGCGTCTTTTCATTATCCTTATAAGCATTGAGGAACAAAGTGCACTGGCTGTGATGATGATGTCTATACCTAGCGTATAGTAGATTGATTCAGTTTTATTAACAATTACTTCATCAATTATTTGCAGCACATAAGCAGGAAATATGTGTCTTCCACTGGCTTCCATTAAAACAACACTGGTTATCATGACGAAGACAGGTTTCAAAAAATCCTTTTTTGTATATTTAGTGAGAGATCTTTTCGTTCTGTCAGATAAAGAGTTTATTACATTTGGTTTCATCAGCTTTTCTCTTTGCGTTTTAAGTAGATCTTGTAGCTCTTTGTTAGACACTTCAGTATTTCCTCTTAACCATGAAAAGGACTTCTCGCTTTCGTCAAACTTCCCTTTTGAAGCCAGCCACGGAGGAGACTCGTGCCATGTAAATACCATAAGAAGAGCAATAACATAAGGGAAGACACACGCCAAGGCAAGATTTCTCCATGATAAATAATAACCTAAGATGTGTGTAAACAAACTGCCGAGGTTAACTAAGGCTACCTTCATATTTAGGAGCATTCCTCTGTATTTTGGATCAGAATACTCACCAATTATTATCGCTCCTAATACAATACAAGCTGCTGTAGAGATACCGCAAAGAATTCTACCAACCATCAAGATAGAAAAATTTTGAGCCCAATAGACGGTTAACCAACCTATGATGCCTGGCACTAACATAAAAATTTGAGTCAGCTTCCTCCCGTATATATCCATAAGGATTGAGGAGATTAGATGACCAAGGATGCCAGCTGGCCCACATGAAGATACTGGAAAAATCATAATGACAATGAATAATTTATTAAAATATTTTTTTATCTTTAAGAAAGAAGAGATATATCCTGGCTTCACTCTTGCCTGTTGGATTAGATTTAGAGAGCAATTTGAGTGATTATCCGGTGCGGATTCTTTTATATCACTGAGGTGTTAGCCGTAAATTACAGAAGTTCAGAGCGAGATTCATCTTATAACTAGTAGGTAGTCTTAACTATACCAGGCAGGTCTAAAGGTGCAATGAAATGTTACCCACGGAAAAGTTAATAGAAAATATATCGACAAACTTGGCTATTTTTATAATCGGACTCATCATTCTCCAGCCCTTATCCCAATTACTTGGGGTCGACGCAATATGTACTCCTTTTCCTACATATTGCAAAAGTTATTGGTAATAATTTTATGACTGGCCGCCTGCCTGACATCAACCCTCCTTGGAAATGTAATTGTTGACCAAATGGCATCAGGTGGTATTGGCTCAGCTTAAACAAATCGAATCTTTTATAATCGGACTAGTAGGGGTTAAATATGATGTGTAATCTGTCGCGTCCGGTGATCACCGGATCGGAATGCATCAAGATGTTATTGAATAAATATAAAGAAAATGCTTAATTAAATTAGACATAACCCGTAATATTTACCTAGCCAAGACGCTGTATGCAGATCAACTCTTATTGGCGAGTTAGGCTGTTGCAGTGCTGGCAGCAAGTGTGTGGCGTAACTGAGCAACGCACCTTGTCCTATCATGTTTAACAGCACTGCGGACACCGTCCAGGTCTGCAAGTATAACATTAAGTAACATATTACTGACTCAGTAAAACTAGATACCAACAGATTAGCGTCTTAAGCAAATACCAGAAAAACGTTTTGATCTAAGAATTTGACATATATTATTACATGCAAAAATGTAAAGAAGTTTTAAACAAATGCAATGTCCAAAAACCCATCCATTAGCTTATCGATGTTCATTGATTGATGTAATTGTTTAATTGATAAAATTGATTGATGTATAACCAGAGATAATGGTATACTCACCATGATTAATAAACGGGTTGCCTATCGTTGATGAATTTATTTATCTTCAAGGGAATATTGCTGCTTGGTGATTCCTCAGCTAATTTTTACGAATCCTCCGTTGAGGTAGATTCCGGTCATAAAATTTATTCTTTCTTATAGACGTCAATAAAAATACTAAGTCAATAATTACCTGTCTAAGCAGCGGCACATTCATCGTAATACCAAAGCACGACTCCACGTTGCACAATGCGATTCTTATTTGATCATTTGAAATATTATCTACAGTTAATTAGCTTTGTCATACTTATTAGCATTTAAAAGTGAATTTACTTTATACCACTATGATAAATAGTATGTAGTAATGCATTATGTGTCAATAAAAAGTAGGTATTTCTTTTTCTCTTGTTTTTTTTTATTGCTCTTGGTGGCAAATGAGCAAGCAGCACACACTGATGTGAGTGTAAGTGTTGCTGCCGCCCATAGAACTTTTCAATACCAGGGGTACAGCTAGGCCGCTGCCTACTAATAAACATCCCAAACCCACGCAGAGAGCAAGAACCCAAGAGAGCGGTTGGGTTTCCGGATCTGTCAAGGAAGTACAGTAGCACACTGCCATTGCTCAGGCATCGATTTTCTGCGAGAGTGTGGCACTACCCCGGATGGACCGGCCCGCGGCTGCAGACATAGAACTGTCAACCACTAAAAAATAATAAGAACTATTAGTTAGTTGCCACTCAACTAAAAGATAACAAGGAAGGAAGGAACAAATGCTAATCATTTACACATCTATACTTATTGACATCCTACAAACAATAATGTTAAATAAATTAAAGTGAGACAAAATTCTTTTGTAAATTCTAATAGGTACGATAAGATACCTACATTATTTCAATTAACAAAATAAATACAATATACACATCCCACTGACAACTACATCAACGATACTGACGACGATCTAGTAACACCAGTTGTAATACAATTGCGATGTGATATTGTGTCATCACTGCACACCGTACAGTATACTTACTTTAGTATGGACGCACCGCTCTTTAGACAGGCAATTGTTTGTGGATATATAATCATGCACCAATAATAATGATCCGAGCGACCAAATTCACTCAATATTTTATTCATATATTTTCTGTGTGGTAATGGCTGCCAATAGGTACTACCAACCCTTACTTTGCTCATGGATGTCGTAAAAGACGACTAAGAGCCTTATAACGACCTGAGCCAACTTCATCTGATGCCGTTTGATCAACAATTATATTCCCAAGGAGGATTGACGTCTGGCAGGCGGCCGGTCATAAAACAATTGCCAATCACTTTTACAATATGTACTATGAAAGAAGAGTACATATTTTATCGACCCCAAGTAATTGGGATAAGAGGAGGAGAATGGTGATTTGGTTTAAAATGATATGATTTTCCAAAAATATGTATAGGTGCAAATGTTGTAAAAACGAAAAACAAAAAAAACTTATAGTGACAATGACAAATTGTTCGTTCTCAATCCGCAGCAATATATAATCAAATGTCCTAACATCTAGCCTGTTCTTGCTTCAATTTATTAATTCTGTAACGTTGTATCTGAAAAGTCTCAATATAATAGTTACATAGTATATTTTGGACATAATTGTTAATTATGGGACCCTATTGCCCTCAACTAGATTAGTTAATTTGTTTATGACCAGACTGGAGCCGATCGAATAGAAAGAAAAAAATTAAAAGGGATTACTCGTTCATCATGTCGTGGAGCTAAAGTTATATGATGAAATAATGATGAAATAAATATATTATAGTTAATCCTCACTCTTTCGTGATCTTCATAATATTAAAAAAGATATAAGTAGATCACCACATAAAATGCATTCTATATTCTTATCCTGCCATCAAAAAGAGAATCCTACTTTATGGAGATATTTTAAAAAAAAATGCTAATTACCTCACTTAGGCCGGATAATTTTATAGAAACAAAACCTCATCACTAATTTCGCGGCAACTAGAAATGTTGGCGTGTGGTATTGTCGAAAATTTACTAGAAAGCCTAAAGCCTTCAACATTCGTACTTAAAACTTTCCTCACAACATTACTTTCATCCCGTCTCATCACATGTCCATACCGTGTCAATCTTTCACTCCATAACTTTTCTGTCACTGGCGCAACTTTCAAACTTCCTTTTATATGTTAATTTCTTATTTTATCCATTCTTGTCACACCACACATCCATCTCAATATTCGCATCTCCGCTACATGCAGTTGTCATTTTTATGCTACGGATTGTTAACTTTTGTACTGTGGACTGCCGCGGGGATGAGTATATGTATACCAAGTACAGCGTTATGAATATTGGCAAACCAGAGAAAGGTAAGTCGTACAATTGTTTTAGAATTAGAATTAGAATTAGAATTTTTTATTAGTGTGATAATGGGTACAATTGGTCTTATTATTGAATTACATATGAAGTCCTCCAAAATCTGCCAGTTGGCTTACACTGTTAACAAAGTGTACAAGTTTATCAATTTATTGTGTATTTTAACATGCATGTCATATATAAGAGGCAAAGGCAATAAGTGAAATGTCATCTAGATAATAAATTGTGGAACATGTCAAGTTTCATAGTAATTATTAATATTATTCATATATGTCAAGTATCATTATAATTATTAATATACAATACTATGCTATATACTTAATACTAGGATTATAAATTGTCAGTAAAAAACTCATTAATTGTATAATAACTCTTATTAATTAATAATAAACGTAATTTATGTTTAAATTGTATTGTATTTAACAGTTTTATGTGATTTGGTATTGTGTTGTAGATTTTAGGAGCCATAAACAATATACTTTTTTGCATTAAAGCAGTTTTAGAATTAGGTATACAAAAGTTATGTTTATATATTTCTCTAACAGGACGCATCCTACTTTCTGAAACTTTTTTAAATAGATGCTGATTCTGTCTTACAAAGAGGGCAGTCTCATATATATACAAGCATGGAAATGTTAATATATTTAATTGCTTAAAATAAGTTTTACAGCTTTCCCTTGAGTTTAGTCCACATATTGCTCTAATGCATCTTTTTTGTGCTTTGAAAATAATGTCTTTGCCAGTAGAATTTCCCCAGAATATTACACCGTAACGAAGAATAGAGTCAACGTATCCATGATAAGCCATTAAAACTGCTTCCCGGTTTACTATTTTTCGTAACTTATACAAAGCAAATGAAAATTTACTTAGCTTTTTACTTAATGAATCTATATGTTCCTTCCACGTTAGCTTATTATCAATAGTAAGGCCAAGGAATTTAGTATTTGTTACAAATTCAATGATTTCATTGTTAAAGTGAATGTTAAGGTCATAGTTTTTATGCAATCTATGAGAAAAGTTTGTTATTTTAGTTTTATTTAAATTTATTGATAGATTATTTTGCTCCAACCAGTTAATAGATTGCGTTACTGCTATCTTTATATCCTTTTGAAGATTTTCTTTGCTATCATGTCTTAGAATTATAGTGCTATCATCAGCAAACAAAACCATTGGATATGATATTTGTTTTGGAAAGTCATTTATGTACACCAAGAATAGCAAAGGCCCCAAAACACTGCCTTGAGGTACCCCGCAAGATATAATAGCTTTTGATGACATATACTTTACTTCTCTCCTAGTTGTTATATTTATGTGACTTATTTCAACATATTGGGACCTGTTACTAAGGTAAGATTGAATAAGATCCAGGACATTACCTCGTACACCACAATAATTAAGTTTTCTTAAAAGTAGTTTATGATCTACTAAATCAAAAGCCTTTTTCATGTCCATATATATAGCAGAAACCATAGACTTTTTATCCAAATTTGTCACTATTTTATTAAGAAATTCGTATATGGCTAAGTTTATTGATCTCCCCTTTCTAAAGCCTTTCTGTTCATCACAAAAAACATTATGTTTTTCGAGGTAGGAATATAAGGCACCATAAATTACTTTCTCAAATATCTTTGAAATAATTGGTATAAGAGAAATTGGCCTATAGTTTTTCATATTTTTTTTATCGTCTTTTTTAAACAATGGTTTTACTATGTTAATTTTTAACTTTTCAGGATATATTCCTGTACTAAAGCTAGTATTTAGTATATAGCTAATAGGCTTAGATATTACATTAGAGACATATTTGACCACCTTAGTTGAAATGCCATCATAACCTACACTATTACTATTTTTCAGGTTTAGTATAACTTTATCTATTTCTTCAGGTACAAAAGGCCGCAGAAACATAGAGGAACTCATAGATTTAAGTTTATTGATAAAACTTGGGCGTTCGTTCTGTTGCTTTGAAAGATTAGCAGTCTCATTTACAAAATAATTGTTAAAAGCATTCGCAATATTTATCGGATCCGTTATAGACCTATTCTTCATTTCAATTTCTGAGATGAAGTCATAATTTATGTTTTGTTTGTTATCCCTAATTATTTCCCAAGTTGTTTTACATTTATTTTTTGATGATGAAATTTTGTAATTATTCTTCACGGTTTGTGTCATATTTATAATTTTTTTAAGACGAGAAGAATAGTTTTTAAGTTTTACTAAATTTGTGTTATTAGGATGCAGTCTGTATTGCCACAGCATTTGTCTTTTCTTTTTACTGCAGCATTTTATGCCAGGTGTTATCCAAGTAGGGTCCTTAACTACCTTAATATTTCTTAAAATTAATGGAAAACACAAGTTATAAAATAGTAAGAATGATTCTAAAAAAACATTATAAGCTTCGTTGGCGTTTTGAGTCGAATATACATCCGAAAAAGAAATCGAATTAAGACAAGCTCTAAATTTATCAAGATTTACCTTACTATAATTTCTAACTTCTTTACGCCAATTATTAATTTTATATGTCTTATTTACCGGAACTGTTAATAGCTGTGCGGTGTGATCTGATAAATTGAAATCAAGGATTCTATGTTCACATTTTCTTGAGATGTTGTGCGCGAAGTTATCAATACATGTTTTGCTTTTTAATCTGGTTGGATCTTTAATTTCTAATTTTAAATTGAAATAAAGAAAAAAATTAATAAAATCAAGAGCAATATTGCCTTTTCTTAATAAATCAATATTAAAATCGCCACATATGATGACAGATTTATATCTTTTGTAACACACTTGGTCTAATATTTTATTGAGTTGGAAATAAAATGTATCTAAATTGGAACTCGGAATTCTGTAAACACAAACAATAATTATATTAAGAATCGATAATTCGATTGCACAACATTCAATAGTACCTTGTATAGAGCACTTTTTCACATCAGTTAATTCCTTAAATTTAAGACCTTGCCTGACTAGTATGCAAGAGCCTCCTCTTTTTTTAGTTCTTGAGTAGCACGCTGCCAGATGATAGTTTGGCATCGAGAGAAGATCTTCTTGGCCATTTTGAATAAAATGTTCAGTTATGCAGATGACGTCCACCTCATTATTATATTGTGTTAGTTCTTGAATATGTAATGTCAATAGATTTTTTTATATGTTGTTATATATTCTGAGAATTGTTTTATATGTTGTTATTAATGATTTCTACTTAAAATATCCAAATACTTAATAAAATTTGTGATACAAACAATTTCATAAGGTCACAGGGGTACATACACCTTCGACTGACAGTGTTAGTGTAGTTGCGGCAACGATATGTCCATGACTTGGTATATTGTTATTGTTTATTCCTTTAGTTATGATCCGTGGTTGCCCTTATATATAAATATAAAAAATCGTAATATATATTTACTTTCACAGCTACATATCAATTACAATTCAAACTAATGAACCCACAGAGCAGACCCCGGAAATCGCCTTTGTACAAACAAATATATGATACATTAGCACACATGATAGTCTTCCACGTGTGACTACGGGACCAGATCACAATTGTCGCCAACTCTTTACTTGCTCGTGGAATTCTCAGCCAAATCGGCTATCGGGTTCACCAAGATAACGAGCAGCAGCTCTTCGCGTAAGTTTCTGGGCGGACTACATTGAGTAATCACAGTATCAGTCTTCGCTCAAGAGGAAGAGACAAAGTGGGTTACGAAAACTCATGTTGCCCTGCTGTCAGGTCAGGAAAATGCAGAGCGAAGAACGCTTGATCCCAAACCGACCAACCAGATGATACGGCTCACACAAGACTAACACGGCACATACAACGTTTTGTTTTTTTTGTGTATCCTTTAGCTGTTAGCCGCAGATGGCTGTCACAGCTTCAACAGCATATATATGCGATTCCACATATTTTTTGAAACAAACAAAACGTCTATAAGCATACTAATGCATATAAAACCCATGTTGTTACCTCAGTACTCTGGGGCCCGATAACGGGTTACCGACAAAAACCTATGTTTTGTTGCTATGTAATCTTTACTATTTATCATTGTCACAGTAAAATAAAATTGTAATTGTTAATTCTCTTGTAAATGCTAATGGCTATGATAAAGTCAAATTCATTAGCTGTAGACAATAATTAAAGTGATCAAAATAGAATCGCATTGCACATTGTGGAGTGGTGTTGTAATGGAGTGGTGCAAGATGGACGCGCCGCTGCTTAGACAGGTAATTGTTACCTTGTGGTAATTATAGACGGCCATTGTTGAACATAGATGGTCACAAAACAGGAGGATAATGTTATAATTATATATACATTATATATATATTACTATTTGTAATCACGACGATATCAGTAATTAGTCGAAACGCTTAGTAATAGTGTTTAATTCGTCCAATTGCAGTATTTTTTAACACTCCTATATTTTTACCTCCTTTTTCACTTATCTAGTATATCGCCCCCCCAGTATCTAGTTATACTGAGCCAGTGTTGCAGTTACTGAATGTTTTACTTGCAGACATGGACTGTGTCCGCAGTTCTGTTGAGCATGATAGGACAAGGTGCTTTGATTAGTTACGCCACACACTTGCCGCCAACACTGCAACAGCCTGACTCGCCAATAAGAGCTGACCTACATACAGCGTCATGGCTCGGTAAATATTTCTTACATTAATTTATATTTTGTCATGTCTTGATATATTATTATCTGATGATTACACATCTTGACGGATTATAATTAATTTTTCACCGCTAACACCGGCAGCTAACTTCACTAGTATATTTATCGCTATCAAAGCGATCCATTTTTTTTTCTCTCTTTTTTTTTTTTTTTTGGCGGCGGGCTACGGTACGTCAAACCCCGCTAATCCGTCCGGGGCGACAGGAAAAGCGGCGCAAGACCCCGTAGACCCGCCCTACAATATACCTCTCGACGCCGTGCGGGTGGGTCACTGGTACGCGGTCTTTTACTTCAGTGGCCCACCCGGCGGTCTACCCTCACGGGTATCCTCGCTGTAATGTCGATGCCCGGACAGTTTGCACCGTCGGGGCGTCGTCCTCACGCGGTGGCCTCGCTCCCAGGGCGACCAGACTAATCCCCGTTCCGGTCACCCGCTGCCTCGGCTAGGGCGGCATGAGGCGGAGGTATTCTCGCCTCCGCCGCCCCAGTCGCCGGTGGCGGCGCGAATCCTCGAAGAGAAGTTCCTCTCGGATTCGCTCCGCCGCTTCCTTCTGCGAGATGACGTCCTCGCAGAAGGCGGCGACCGCGTCCCAATTCCTCTCGCTGTCGACCATCGCTTTCACGACGGCCGGCAGCGAGAGGTCGGCACCGATAGCAGCGACAAGGGCACGGCGCTGCCCAGGTCACGCAGACCTTGAGCGTATGCTGCGCCGTATCCCGGTCGCTGCCGCACTGTTGGCAGGACGGAGTCGTCTCCACCCTTGCGACTGTGTATAGGTACTTGCCGAAGCAACCGTGCCCCGTCAAGACCTGCACCAGCCGGAAAGAGAGGACTCCGTGCCGCCTCTCCAGCCACTCCATCAGTACGGGCCGGACGGCCTCGATGACTCGTAATCCGAATCGAGGCCACTCCAGCCGCGTGGCCCAACGGGAAAGAACCTCTCGGCGAGCGTCCTCTTGCCAGGTGGCCAATTCGCTAGGCGAAACATCGCCACCTTCTTCGCGAGTTGAAGACACCCGCCGATATATTTCGGCGAGCATTTCCGCCTCCAAGTCCCAAGGGGGCGTTCCGGCCAATACGCATGCAGACTCGGTCGCAACCGTACGGTATCCGCGGATAGCCCTGACCGCCATGACTCTCTGCGGTCTCCGCAGAATAGCCCTAAGACGGACGGTCAGAGCCCTCGCCCACACGGGAGCGCCGTACAATGCCATTGAACGGATCACCCCCGCATATAGCCGTCGACTCTTGAAGCTCGGTCCGCCCAAGTTCGGCATCAGCCGAGATAGGGCGAACGCCGAGCCGACTAGCCGGGGAACAAGTCTACGGAAATGCTCCCGAAACCACCAGTTCCCGTCGAGCACTAGACCCAAATACTTCATATGGGCCTGGATACTGATGGGGACGGAGTTGACGACGATCGAGACGCCGACGGGCGGCCCCATGAGGCGCCCATGAAACAGGAGCGCCTCTGTCTTCTCCAGGGCCACCCTAAGCCCCAGCGCCTCGATACGCCTGACCATCTCCTCAGTGCCGAGAGTGGCCAGGCTCATCGACTCTTCCAGTGTCCTGCCCCGGGCTGTGACGAGCGTGTCGTCAGCGTAGCATATAAGCCCCAGCCCGGGGGGGAGACTCCCTCGCAACGCCCAGTCGTACCCGATGTCCCACAAAGTCGGCCCCAAGACCGACCCCTGTGGGACACCGCACGACATGGGCGTGCGCACAATGTCCCCCGCACTATTCGCGCAGAGGACACTGCGCCCCTGCAAATAGTCTGCCACTAGCCGCCTCAGGTATAAGGGCACTCCGTGATACCGGAGCGCCTCCCTGATGCAGCTGAATGGCAGACTATTGAATGCGTTGGCGATGTCCAAAGACACCACCAACAGCACTCCCCCGCCAGTGACGGCCTCCCTCGCCGTCTGCCTCAGGCGCAGTATAGCCGCAATAGTCGAACGCCCCCTTCGAAAACCGAATTGAGCGTCCGACAAATTGGGCCTCACCTCGTCTAGGTGCTGGACGATGCGGGCAGCGAGGATACGCTCCAGCAGCTTGCCCACATCGTCCAGCAGCACGATAGGCCTGTAGGCCGACGGCGAATCCGGGGACCGCCCCGGCTTTGGCAGGAACACCAACCTCCCCTCTTTCCAGCACCTAGGCAACTGTCCAGCCGCTAGACAGGCGTTGTACAGTTGCCTAAGGCGTGGCTCCAGGTGTTCGAGGAACATCATCAACACCCGGACGGGTACTCCGTCCGGGCCGGGGGCGGTGTTTTCGGAACAAATCTTCGCCACTACCGCCCCCACCTCTGATTCCGTCACAGGCGGAACACTATGTTCATCGGCCTCCCGGTCATCATCTGGCCATGAAGCCATAACCGGAGGCGTGTGTTCCGGCTGTTGCGGAAAGAGTCCCTCGACCACCTTGCGGAGGAGGTCGGGTTGAAGGGTCTCGGTGAGGGGGGGGGGCCTGCGCGCGGAGCTTACTCAGCGCCGCAAGATACGGGCGACCCCAGGGATCACGGTCGAGACCGTTCAACAACTTCCGCCAACTCTCGTCCTTGGCGAAACGGATGGCCACTCTGAAGGCTGACCGCGCACTGCGATAAGCCTCATACAGTTGGCCCTCCCGCTCAACATCGCGGCGACGCCGCCGACTGCGGGTGTAGGCTCTTCGGGCACTGTTACAGGCCGCACGAAGATCCGCCAGCCTCGGGGATCACCACTCCGCCGGTGCGCAGGACGTTTTCCTGCAAGCCATGGCGGCGGTTGATAGGAGTAGCCGTAGCCGCAGAGCCGTACGTGGTGCCCGACCGACCTAACTGGCTGGGTAGCACCGACGGCACTGTGGCAATCGTCGCCTCCACGTCGTGGCCTTTGTCGTCCCTGACCCTTAGGGATAGGGGTGTCGGATACGTCGCGGCGGACTGGGCAGAGATTACGCTTTTCGGAGTCTATCTCTCCCCTAACAGGAGCGTGACTGATTTTGGGGCCTCCCTCACCATCTTGGGGGCCTCGTTACGGCGACTGGCACCGCGCCAAGTCTTCGTTCTGGGGGACTTCAACGCCAAGTCCATGGCGTGGGGGTCCCCCAGGACGGACGACCGAGGACGGGCGGTCGAGGAGTGGACGGCGGCACTGGGCCTCTGTTTGTTGAACAGGGGCTCGGTGCATACGTGCGTGCGGCAGCGGGGCGGGTCGATAGTGGACTTGTCGTTCACTAGCCCCATTGTCGCCGCACGCGTGAGGAGCTAGTGCGTCGCGGAGGAGGTTGAGACCCTATCGGACCACCGGTATATCCGGAAAGAGGTCTCCCGGACCCTCCCGACGCCCGGCAGAGGTCATCAGGCGGACGGACGTCCCGCGTTCCCGCGATGGGCTGTGGGTCGTTTCACACATCGGCTACGACTGGGCGTTGAGAGGGAGCCTCCCACCCGGTGACTCCTCCCACCACTGGGCGTGATCTGTTACGCCGACGACACGCTCGTCACAGCCCGCGGTGGGACGCTGGAGGAGGCGGCAGGCCTGGCAAATCTCGGCACCGAAGAGATCGTCAGGCGGATCGAGGCGCTGGGGTTGAGGGTGGCCCTGGACAAGACGGAGGCCCTCTTGTTCCATGGGCCCCGCATGGGCCCTCCCATCGGCGTTTCGATCACCGTCAATTCGGTTGACATCAGCATCCGGGCCCATATGAGGTATTTGGGCCTGGTGCTCGACGGGCATTGGTGGTTTCGGGAGCATTTCCGCAGGCTCGCTCCGCGGCTCGTCGGCGCGGCGTCCGCCCTTTCATGGCTTGTGCCGAATGTGGGCGGACCGAGCGCTACGTGCCGACAGCTGTACACGGGGGTCGTCCGGTCGATGGCCCTGTACGGCGCACCGGTGTGGGCGGGGTCCCTGACCGTCCGACTCAGGGCTCTTCTGTGGCGACCACAGAGGGCCATGGCGGTCAGGGCTGTGGGCGCGGGTATCGCACGGTGGCAACGGAGACAGCGTGCCTGTTGTGCGCGCGGAAGGCGGTGTGGTCTCTTTGAGGGAACTCACCGCCTGGCGCGTTGACGCCCGCCTAGATGTCATTGCCCGTTGGGCAGTCCGGCTGGAGAGGCCTCGGTTCAGTGTGCGGACCATAGAGGCCTTCCGGCCGGTGCTGATTCAGTGGTTGGAACGGCGGCACGGTGTGCTCTCCTTCCGACTGGTGCAGGTTTTGACGGGGCATGGATGCTTCGCTAAATACCTGCACAAGGTCGTCAGGAGGGAGAGTACACCGTCCTGCCACCACTGCGATTGCGACGAAGACACGGCGCAGCATACGCTCGAGGTTTGTGTCGCTTGGGCAGAGCAGCGTCGTGAACTCGTCGCAATCATCGGTGCCGACCTGACGCTGCCGACCATCGCCAGGGCGATGCTCGACAGCGTTAGGAACTGGGACGCGGTCGCAACCTTCTGCGAGGCAGTAGTCTCGCGGAAGGAGGTTACGGAGCGCGTGCGCGAGGAGCGTCTCCTCGCGAGCCGCCGCCGGCGACTGGGGTGGCGCAGGCGCGATTACCTGCGCCTGATGCCGCCCTAGCCAAGGCCGCGGGTGACTGGATCGGGGAATTAGTCCGTCACCCACCGAGAGGCCGACCGCGTGAGGAAAGACCGACATCCTACCCGAGGGGGGGATGTCGGTCGAGGAGAGGGTACTCCTCCGGGGTATTCCGTCGGGCCGACCACTGAGGTCAAGTCACTCTGCTCCGGTGGTCGGCCCAACGACGAAGGCGACGTCACGGGGGGGTTATGGGTGTGCGCGCTTACGCCCCTCTGTCACCCCGGAAGGAGTGGTGCGATGAGTGCGCCGACCGTAACCCACCCCCAAAAAAAAAAAAGGATAAACTAATTATTTCTTAAAGAGCGTAATATTAAAGCTTTATTTATTTCCATGTAAAAAAAAAAGACACAATCTAATAATCTAAATTTTTTTTTTTTAAATATTAGTTTGGCATGGTCCACCTACGAGTAAAAGCGTCCTCCAAAAAACGTTATATGCCTCTATCTTTTGTAGTGTTCGCCGAACTCGTCCTGCCATTTTTAATATATCATAAGCCCATCTAGCATGTAGGTTTCGCTCTTTTCTTAAAGAGTATAAAAACATTTATTTTAATAAATTATTCATTAAGTGTTATTATGTTCTTGCAGTATCTTAATGTGGACCAGCTAGCATCCCTGGACATGTCATCTCTTCAGTCCTAATGGATATATATGGCCGGCGGCTAGCCCAAATACTTTTATTAGTACTAGGAATCATCGGTTGGTTTGCCGTCTACTGGGCTCAAAATTTTTCTACCCTGATGGGTGATGATTGCCAGAATTATTTGCGGTATGTCCACATCAGCTTGTATTACATTAGGAGCGATGATTATTGGTGAGTATTCTGATCCAAAATACAGAGGAGTGTTCCTAAATTTAAAGGTAGCCTTAGTCAACCTCGGCAGTTTGTTTGTTTGTTTACACACATCTTAGGTCATTATTTATCATGGAGAAATCTTGCCTTGGCGTGTGTCTTCCCTTATATTATTGCTCTTCTTATGGTATTCACATGGCACGAGTCACCTCCGTGGCTGGCTTCGAAAGGTAAATTTAACGAAAGCAAAATTTCTTTTTTGTGGTTGAGAGGTAATACTGAGGTATCTAACAAAGATCTAGAGGATCTACTCAAGGCACAGAGAGAGAGGCTGGCAAAACCAAAAGTAATGATCTCTTTAACTGACAGGACGAAGAGATCTCTGACTAAATTCATTAAAAATGACTTTTTGAAACCTGTCTTCATCATGATGATCAGTTCTATTTTAATGGAAGCCAGCGGAAGACACATATTTCCTGCTTATGCGCTGCTAATAATTGATGAAGTAGTTGAAAATAAAACTCAATCGATCTACTATACGCTAGGTATAGACATCATCATCACAGCCAGTGCACTTTGCTCATCAGTGCTTCTAAAGATAATTAAAAGACGTACCTTACTTTTTTCTACTGGATTCGCTGCATGTGTAGTCCTCATAGTTGCCTGCATTTATATTATTTTGACTGTGTATGAGATAATACCAAAGGGTCAGTCTTGGATAGCTA
Source organism: Lymantria monacha (assembly GCA_905163515.2). NCBI lineage: Eukaryota > Metazoa > Arthropoda > Insecta > Lepidoptera > Erebidae > Lymantria > Lymantria monacha. Next base: position 418,556 of record LR991107.1, on the reverse strand, counting down.
TTGCAATGTTTATGGTATATTTTCTTTTAGCTAACTTAATTTGCACTACAATGCTTTTTATTTTAATAGGAGAAATGTTTCCAATAGCACATAGAGAAGCAGGCTCTGCCGTTGTGGGAATTTTCATAGCTTTGTGCATCATGATCACGTTGCAAATAACTCCATATGTCTTTATCACTATCAAAGTTGGCATTTCTTTTTGATCCCTAATTTTTTCCCACTAGTTTATATTTAACTGACTGAGACTGCACAGATGGCGTAGTGGTTAAGATACCGACCTTCCGTGCCAGTGCCGTGGGTTCGATTCCTACGCAGGACAATACTTTGTACGATCCACAAAGTGCTGTTATGAGTCTGGATGTAATTTGTCTGCGTTAATTCCTTGTTTGTAAAGTACCCCGCAATACAAGGATTATTGCCTTAGTGCAGGATGATGTCTTGAAAAAAAAAACCTACCGATATCAAGGAATCGGCACCGGTTCCTGGCGATGGATTTATAGAGTAATACACTGCCCTTCCGCAGACCCATCACGGACGCTACTTTCAAGATGTGTGCGAACCAGAACCTGAGGTTCGCTAGCCCCATTGTCGTTCGCTAGCCCCATTGTCGCCGCACGCGTGAGGAGCTGGTGCGTCGCGGAGAAGGTTGAGACCCTATCGGACCACCGGTATATCCGGATGGAGGTCCTCTGCCCGCCAGTTGGACGGGGTGGACGCCGAGGCTGGCCGCATCCGCAATGCGTTGACGCAGATCTGCGATGCGGCCATGCCCCGTGTACGGTGTCTGCTCACGAAGAGGGCTGTCCACTGGTGGTCCCGGGAGCTGGCGGATCTTCGGGCCGCATGTATACGCGCCCGGGGGGCCTACACCCGCAGCCGGCGGCACCATCGCGATGAAGAGCGGGAGGGCCGGCTTTAAGAGGGCTACCGTAATGCGCGGTCGGCCTTCAAGCTGGCCGTCCGTACCGCCAAAGACGTCAGTCGGCAGGAGATGCTGGATGGTCTCGATCGTGACCCCTGGGATCGCCTCTATCGCGCAGCACTGAGTACGCTCCGCGCGCGGCCTCCCCCCCCCCCCTCACCGAGACCCTTCAGCCCGGCCTCCTCACCAGGGTCGTCGAGGACCTGTTCCCGCGACGGGCGAAGCACACGCCCCTGGTCATGGCTTCGCCAGACACTGACCGGGAGGCTGACGATGACAGTGTTCCGCCCATCACGGAAACCGAGATGGAGGTGGCGGTGGCGCGCAAGCGCGGAAAATCCACCGTGCCCGGGCCCGACGGTGTTCCCAACCGCGTACTGGCCCTGGTCCTCGGCCACCTGGGTCCCCGCCTCAGGGGGCTGTTCGATGCGTGTTTAGCGTCCGGGCGGTTTCCTGGGTGCTGGAAGGAGGGGAGGCTGGTGCTCCTTCCGAAGCCGGGACGGTCTCCCGAGTCGGCCTCGGCCTACAGGCGTATCGTGCTGCTCGACGATGCGGGCAAGCTATTGGAGAGGGTGCTGGCTGCACGCATCGAGTGGCACCACGTTGGCACGGGGCCCGATCTGTCGGATGCCCAGTTTGCATTCAGGAGGGGTCGTTTGACGATCGCGGCTCTGCTGCGCCTGAGGGCCGTGACGACTGAGGCCCTCGCCGGCGGAGGAGTGCTGTTGGTGGTGTCCTTGGACATCGCCAACGCATTCAATAATCTGCCATTTAGCTGCCTCAGGGAGGCGCTCCGATACCACGGAGTCAGCCAGTTTACTTGAGGCGGCTAGTGGCAGACTATTTGGAGGGGCGCAGCGTCCTCTACGTTGTGCGAACGCCCATGAAGTGCGGTGTCCCACAGGGGTCGGTCCTCGGACCCACCCTGTGGAATATCGGCTACGACTGGGCGTTGAGAGGGAGTCTCCCACCCGGGCTGGACGTGATCTGTTACGCCGATGACACGTTCGTCACTGCCCGCGGCGGGACGCTGCAGGAAGCGGCAAGCCTGGCGACTCTCGGCACCGAGGAAATCGTCAGGCGGATCGAGGCGCTGGGGTTGAGGGTGGCCCTGGACAAGACGGAGACCCTCTTGTTCCATGGGCCCCGCATGGGCCCTCCCATCGGCGTTTCGATCACCGTCAATTCGTTCGACATCAGCATCCGGGCCCATATGAGGTATTTGGGCCTGGTGCTCGACGAGCATTGATGGTTTCGGGAGCATTTCTGCAGGCTCGCTCCGCGGCTCGTCGGCGCAGCCTCCACCCTTGCGTGGCTTATACCGAATGTGGGCGGACCAAGCGCTACGAGCCGATAGCTGTACGCGGGGGTCGTCCGGTCGATGGCTCTGTACGGCGCACCGGTGTGGGCAGGGTCCCTGACCGTCTGACTGAGGGCTCTTCTATGGCGACCACAGAGGGCTATGGCGGTCAGGGCCGTACGCGGGTACCGCACGGTGGCGACGGAGGCAGCGTGCCTGTTGGCCGGAAGTCCCCCGTGGGACCTGGAGGCGGAAATGCTCGCCGATTTGTATGGGCGGGTGTCGAGGGTGCGAGCGGAGGGCGGTGTGGTCTCATTGAGGGAACTCACCGCCTGGCGCGTTGACGCCCGCCTAGACGTCATTGCCCGTTGGGCAGTCCGGCTTCTCCAGCCGGACTGCCGGCCTCGGTTCGGTGTGCGGACCGTGAAGGCCTTCCGGCCGGTGCTGATGCGGTGGTTAGAACGGCGGCACGGGGTGCTCTCCTTCCGACTGATGCAGGTTTTGACGGAGCATGGATGCTTCGCACTCAAGGAGAGGGTACCCCTCAGGGGGTATTCCGTCATGTCGGCCACTGACGACAAGTTAACGCTGCTCCGGTGGCCGGTCCAACGACGAAGGCGAGGTTCACAGGTGGGTTACGGGTATGCGTGTGTACGCCCCTCTGTCGCCCCGGACGGAGTGGTGCGAGGAGTGCACCGACCATAGCCCACCCAAAAAAATAAAAAACCAGGACCTGAAAAAGAAGGCCAGAGAATAAAATGCTTATGTAATCGTAGCGGTGGACTTTCGTCTATCAGCTTATCATTCTCGCCTTCCCAATGAAAAATAATTCGCCTGCCAAGTTTGATATAATTATTTGATGAAAATGCCAAACATTTTTAAGCAAGACAATTACAATATAACCACACATGAGGAGTTTAATATTCAACAGCAATATTCCATTAGCGGACCGATCTTGATAGGTTAATGGATTCATAGATAGAAGTAATGATGAAAACCTGATAAGTATACGGTACCAGCGGCAAATACGTAAGGGTTCATGATAATTCTTTATAATAATATTACTAATGCCGAGAATGAGGAGTGATATCTTATGGTAGTAAGTAATGGTCATTGTTCTTCATCCTATATGTATTTACTTCTTATTTATATAAATTTTATCCATCAAACCAGACCCTTCTTCGCTCAAATCACATTGTTACAAGAATTATTATTTCGTTAGCCATATTTTATAGCTGCGACAAATTCATTAATTAGGATTCGGCAAGAAACTTAACGGGTTTGTCTATTATTGTTATTTCTTTACTGATTTAAAAAAAAAATAGTACATCATGCTTAGTAAGAACTAGTTCCATTGTGGTGCCCTTTGAATCCAACAGTTTGAATGCAATGTAAAATACCATGGCTGGACCACGGCTGTCTCGTTTTGTCTACGGGTTAATCTTTTTAGTCTATCTATAAGAGCAAAAGATTTCTTCACGTATCACTTATACATAGTATAAAAAAATAATAAATTATTTAAAGCGTGTGTATCACAATATCACTTTTGATTGCAAATTGTTATGAAATCTTTATCAGATCTTATGTCCAGACACTAGTTCACCAAACAGATGTTATCTACAAATTAACATATATGTAGAACATCAAGAAGGTCAGTCAGGTCAGAAGTCCTCAGACGCGTGCCATTTAAAAGTTTTTATTTAGAGTTCCCTGTCCCAATGGCTGTCTGTAATCAATACATCAACTCAGCTCATATAAGTCCCACTACTAGGCTCAAGGCACCTCCACAAAATGTTTTGTAAATTTACATAGAAGGAAAGAAGAAAGAAAGAAGGAAAAACATTTATAATGCTCCAGTTAAAAACTAATAAAATATAAACATAACTAAACAAAATAACTTCTGATATAAAGTAACCAAATATTAACGAGAGACAAACAAGGCTATAGGCTCAGCTTGTGCTATTTTCTTCATATAAAATAGCGCTGATATTCTGTCAACACCTGAACACACTAGACCACGTCGGTCAGACGGTTAGGTATGGTGTTTTATTTCGAGTTTACCTTCTCTTGCGTAGATGTTATTTACATATCATACTTCTAAGTCGTCTTCTACGATATCCACGGATAACAAAGCGATTGGTAAATTGTATTTTGACTCCGTTATCACATAGACAAATATTATCTATTATTGCACGTTAAATTTTACCCATTATATATCTATAATATTAACAGATCCTGCTATTCCTTAGTAGAGGTGATCGTAGAATTTTATTGTTGTAAAATTTTTAATAAGGCCGCCGTTCCTAGATTTCAGAGTTCCTAGCTGACAGAGTACATTTTCTTTTTAACCACCATGTCATTTAGGTATCAAATAAAAATATTTGAAAAGTAGACTACAAATAACATAACCGCTTGTTCAAGATGGCAGATTAGGTACATAGTCTTTTCAAAAAAATAGGATATTAAATGAAAGGTAGAAAACGATACAGTTGGTGATATCAGACGTCACGATCGTAGTGCAAAATCAATTTTGTACTTGATTGGTCAATTTACTATCACACACTTAATTTTGAATGAATAAATAAATGGCCTATAAATTTACATAATGATTTCTTTTTCCGCTGTACGTTACTAGATGGCGCTGTACTGTGTCGCTATATCAATTAATACTATACTTACCGATGCAATAGTTTTTCTTCACAACTTATGTGATGTAGTACAAGAACCTCCTCCAGTTGAACGAAATGTCAGATTCGGAGAAGTGGTACCAGTAGTCGGTCCAACGGCGATGGTGAGAAAATACGGTGGGTAAAGGGGTCGCACGCGACCCTTACGTTTTCCCAGATGAAGTGAGTGGGGTAATGGGCGGGGTATGTCCAGACCGTAATCAGCCAAAAAAAGAAGCTGAAAGAAATTACCATACCTACTACACGACATTGACTAAATGATGATTCTATTTTGAGTTCTCTTTTTATAGCAGAGATGGTTTCTGCCTTTATCTGTTAGTCTGACTTATAATATCTAAGAAAAGGGAAGACCCATTGTATATTTATCACACGAATGAGTTTGTTGGCGTTGTGTTTCATAAATTATAAAAAGTAAATTCTAAACCAGGCGACACTAGGTATACCTGTTAGCTGCAGCATGCATTAAATATTAATAATAAAAAAAAATGTGATAGCATTTTAACATGACCTTGACTGTGGACTTTATTTATTGCACCCTTTATTCTTGTATACTTAAGGGTCGAATCAGACCTGACTACCACATACGCGGCCATATTTATTATTTTGTAGTTTAATTAAGAAACAAAGAAAAAAATGATTGATTTCTGCCCAGTACTAAATCAAATATTACTTTAACACTACTACACTGCCGAATGAGTTTAATTGTGTGCTAGTGTGAATATGTAGCCTCGAATTACATTTCCACGTATGACAATATCTTATCCGATGCACACATGCTTGTATTGACTCTGGATGTCATATGAGGTTTTTAACTACGTATATGTCAGTTTCTGACGCTACAAAGATTTGTCCCTTAAAATTTTAACATACTAGGAGAACAATTGTTGTTGCAGATTTCATCGATTTTAGAGGATTGCCTCAGCAGATTGTCAATGGGCAACTCTGTACCCAGATAACATCAATAAACACAAAATGAAGATGTATCTTTGAAGAAATTATATAAAGTACACTTGTCTTCGTATAGTTCAGAATACAATGACCTACTTTCCTTCGTAAAAACCAGTTAACGAGTCACAAGGAGAATGTGTAGCAGTACTGTTCTGGAAAACTCATAATAACAATTAAAATCGTCACCCTGCTCGCCGAGTAGTTGAATGGCATTTTTTCTTTAATAGAGAGACCAATATCAAACGATGGATATCAATAAGCTGATGGTTGAAAGTAAAAACACTTCTCAACTCTTTCATAGCATACTCACGAGTTTTAAGTATAATTTAAATTTTAGTTCTTGATGGAATAAGTATACAATATATTATTAAGTAAATTATTATGTCGTAAAAATACTAAAGAAAGTGAAAGTATCGCTACGGCAGAAGAAATATATTTTTAGTTAGAGTCTCTAACTAAAAATATATTTAGACCCTTCCGACTATAGTAGTATAGTAGATCAATTTACCTCTTTACGTGAAGAAGATCCGTGTTCAGCAGTTAGATATATGTAAGCTACAAAGAAAGTAAAAGAAGAAGTAAATATAAATTTAATAATATTAATTAAAGAATTTCTAAGTACGCTTGAGCGTATTTACGCGAGATCTGAATGAACCCTAATGAATAGACATTAATGATTTAAGAATCTCCCATCGATGATCAGTTCACAGTGCGGTACAGTGTAGCACACACCGGGTGGGGGGAGACTCCGGTTAGATTATCAATCAATAGAACATGTAATCATTTTAATCAAATATAAAGTTGTTCCTAAAAGTTAATTTGGATTCAATATATATATAATGGTTTCTTGGATCACTCCGTTCACGAAACAAGTGAGTTATATCTATAATATAATAGAGAATAATAGTTTCTTCTCAAAGGACATTCTGAATTGTATACGAATCAATGACTTTAGTTGAGTTATTAATGCTTTTTGTTCATTTAAAATTTGGCATTTTACGTTTATTGTAAAATTCATTTGTGAACCGAAAATAGAATTGAACCTCTACGGTAAAGACGTGCATAAATACGAAAGATTAGTTACTACACATTGCAACTACGGTAGCTTAGATTTCCCTCTTTCTCTCATCTTCGCTTTACAAGTGAGTTTTACAAAAAAAAAATAGTTCATTCTTATTTTATAAATCGTGATTTATCTCGTAATTAATCCCGCGGGTTACCGTATAAATACAAATGTTTGCATCATCTGTGTGAAATTGCGAATACCTACTGCGATCGCCAACTCACTTACGAAACATGGCGATTACAACGTTAACCCTCTTTTGAAAGGAAGGCAAACATTAGACGTTGATAGACTGATGAATTAATGGATAATGTAGTTCTAGGTTGGATATGTCTTGACCTACGAAAATACCGATTTATATGGACAAATTACAATATATTTTTTTCTATATTTATTCCAACTAATGAAAGTTATGCGTAGAAACATCTTTGGCAAGCGGCAATTTAACGATATTCTTTCTGAAGGAATCAACTGGGCGGTAGCTAATTCTTTAAAGTCATTTTGTACTGCTTTTTCTATAATAAATGCATCATCTCATCTCAGCTCATATATGTCCCAATGTTGGGCTCGAGCCTCCTTCATATTGGGAGGGTAATTGACCTACTATACCACGCTGGTTAGGCGTGTTGGTATAGGGTTTTGTTTTGAGTTTTCCTTCTCTCATATAGATATTAATGCGTTTTATATCCCTTAGTCGTCTCGTACGATCACCCACGGGTAAGATATGGGGTGGTGAATAGTATTCTACTCCATTACCTGACAACTAAGTTGCGGATGTGCAAGTTTATGAATCGTAATGCTCATCCAGTTTCAATTTTAAGCACGTCAGCGCTAGACGACCAAACAGTGACCATCACTTTTCTAGGGGGCATTTTTCGTTTATTTTGTTAGGTGCTGAATTAAGATTTAAATAAATTGTTCAGCACTTGCGTCGATAACGATGCGATTCCAAATTCAGACCTAGCTGTTAGTGCTAAGTTACTCTGTTGAATAGAACAAGGCAGATCCTGACGCATAAGTTAATGCGGTATCCATGTCAAGCTTGATGCTGGTCATACACCACCCAAACCGTCTGTGACAATAGAAGGGACAGCATGCAGTCACATAACATGCCATATTGTACCTCTCTATCGCCAATTAAGCTGACTGCTGTTAGCGAGTTCTTGACTATAATAGCGACGTCGAAAGCTGCTGATAATTTAGCCATAGATCGAGCATCATAAATGTTTGCTCCATTAACATGGTTGACGTTTCGTGTGACATTTTCTTCGTTATTGTCTCCTCTATACTCATATTCTATGATCACACCTCTCATATATTCCACTGCCTTCACCACAATGGAAGAGAAATTCACCCGCCTTACCACACTGGTCAGGCGGGTTGTTTTGACGTTTTTTATTTTGAATTTTTCCTTCTCTTGCACATATGTTTTGGTTTACTATTGTTTATGCATCTTATATCACGTCATCTTTTATGACACCCACGAGTAAGGTGATGAATTGTGTTCTTATTCTATCATGACATCAAAGAGTCGCATCTATGATGATGAAAATCTTTCAATGATGAAAATATAAGGCTAATAAATAAATTGAAGATTGATATCGAATGAAAATTAAATAGAAGTTAGAATTCATAACCAAAAAATAGTTTTTCGTATAACGCCATTGATATATATAGAACTAATATAACATTAAAAAAATACATCTAAATATATTTATTTATTAAATGTTAAATCACGGCTAATTTTGTTTAATAATGTAAATGGCGTTGACATTCCGATGGTGAGAATAATTATAAATGTATATCCAGTTTCTTTGTTGTAATATTTAATTAATATTATTATTAATTTTAATAACAAGAAACATCTTGACGAAATACGATCAAGATAGGCGTAGGAACAAATATTAAATTCAAATTAAAATATCGGGTTAAGATGGACTAATGTCTAAATGTTTTCTAATAAATGGTATGGGAAATCAAATTTATAAATGTGAAAATGGCATTGAGAATTGGTTTATTATATGAAATTGGCTTGAATTAGTACAGCGGTTGGAACGGACGTGCAACTAAATCCTATTATGTTTTATAAAACCCTTAGAAGTCTTAATTAATTTAAAAACTAATCTCAGCTAATATCTTTCTTATATTTAACTATACGATTATTTAAATGATGACGATTTCTAATCTATATGTACAATAATATATGCAAAATAATACTAGATACCAATTCTAAAATCCTCATTTCAGTTTTTATAATTTTTAATATGCCTCTAATTTTAATCAATTACAGATTCATTGTAAAAACCGGTCGAATAACAACGCAGGGTAATATTTAACGCTTTGTCAATAAGGAAACGATTAGTTATCTAATTCAATATAAAATACAATTGATTAGGACTGTCGCAAGCGAGAATACATTAATAAAACATTGCATTAGACATCAGCAAAAAAATCAAACTATTATAAACATTGCTTTTCCGTGTGGTGACGGAGTAAGGATACTATTCACCACCCCATATCTCATCATACCCGTGGGTGGTCGTAAGGGACGAGACGACTAAGGGATATAAAACGCATATAAAAGGGAAAACTCGATACAAAATCAATATATATATATATATATATATATATATATATATATATATATATATATATATATATATATATATATACATACATACATATACATATATATATATATATATATATATATATATATATATATATATATATATATATATATATATATATATGTATATATATATATTAACACGTCAGACCAGCGCGGTATAGTAGGTTAATTTCCCTCCCATAACGGAGAAGGCCCGAGCCCAACAGTGGGACATTTATTATGGGCTGTGATGATGATGATGATGAACATTGCTATGCACAAGAGAAGCAAAACTTGAAATTAATACATGGTATATGCGTTTTATATTGACAGTAAAATATCACGTACACGTAAAACAGGCACAGATAAGACGTACGTCACTAAAAACATAAATGTGAAATTAGGAACCAAGTTCTATATTATGATAATTATTATTATAGTGTAGTTGCTGAAGTCACCGATTTGAGATCTTAAAAAAACGAGAAACACTTGGTATCTAAATGTGGCACATATTTAGTTTCAAATACTAGTCATTACACTTAGCTAATCAATAATCTTTATGTTATATGCAATACATTGTTTTCATTTTATAAGGTAATATTCTTCTAAATATATAATTTGCTGATAAAAGGTAGCCATATTAAATAATGAGGTTCAACAAATCATAAGTTAACGACAGCTACGATTACTAATAATCCACATATTTCTCGTGGATGTCGTGAAAGACGACTAAGACCTTTATATCAATCTGGGCCAACTCCACCTGATGCCGTTTAGTCAACAATTACAGTCCCAAGGAGGGTTGACGTCAGGCAGGTGTCCGGTCATAAAACTTCAGCCATAACTATTTGCAATAGTTATGATGAAAAACAAGTACATCCTGTGTCGATCCCAAATAATTGGGCGGACTAACTTAAGCTTACAATGAAGTAAAATCAAAAATTGGAAGAACATTCAAAATATTTCGAATTATTTATTAGAAATTGAAAACTCTTTAAAATTATTTAGGAGAAGCATAAACTGAGAATGGATATAATCTTTGGCATAATGATCAAGTGCATTTTACAGTGGAATAGATATTTACATACAGAATACAAAATAAGCATGCTATTGAAATAATGGAACTAGTCCATTGAAAAGTTATATTCGGGTTGCGTTTTTTAGAGGAAGCAATTTTATTTTTTAGATGTTTAGGGGGGTTTGTGTAAAGGTTAAACCAAGTTTGTGGGGTCACCGCCCTTGTCCCACGGCCGCCATTTTGGAAAAAGGGGTTGAAATGGTTTTTAAGATTTATCTCGTAAACTGTTGGTCTTATAAAAAAATTGTAAACATTTTTGTTGCAAATTAAATTATCTACAGGTTTGGTATAGTAACTTTTTTCGTAAAACAATAAATAAAAAACTTATAACATAAGCGAAAATGTACAGAAATTCGAGAAAAAAATATTTTTCGATATAACTAATTTTTTTTTTTCTAATCATTTTACGAATAAATGATATCAGACCATTTTTGTAGATCGTGTTTTGAGAAACAACTTTTATTTGCAACATTTTTCATTTAGGCAATAGTTAAGGTTTTATAGGGCTCCGAAGCGAGTAGGTACTATTTTCAGTACTCATAACTAAATATATGTATAATATATTTCGGCATAGCCCGGAGCGTGCTCGTTCGCGTCCCCTGCCAGTCTAATTAGACTGCTAATCCGGCTCGATATGCGTACCGCAATGCGGATTAGGGCGTCCCCCGGAGGCGACGCGTACTGACCCGCCCTCGTCGGTACGAACATCGGCAGATGCGGCGATGGGGGCCGCCACCCATCACGCCTTGCCCAGTCAGGCGAGTCGAGGAGAGCAGAGTGCCGGGTGGGCACGTGGAATGTAAGAGGTTGTGTGGAAGGTAAGTTGCACGAGCTGATATCCGTCATGGCGGACAAACAGCTAGACGTGCTCTGTGTAACAGAGACCAAGCGAAGGGGCAGCGACGCCTGCGATCTTCCTGGTGGCGGGAATGCTCTGTGGTCTGGTGTACCACAGAGCGATCGAGCCAGCATGGGGGTAGGAGTGCTGTTGTCCTCTCGCTTGGCCTCAGGTGTGAAGGATTACGGAATATATAATCCCAGACTTCTTTGGGTCCGTATAAAACTAGGTGTCACCAAGGTATTCATGGTTGTAGCATATGCTCCCGTAGGATCCTCGGTGGCATCAGACCTAGAGAAGTTTTGGGATAATGTTAGGGAAGTTCTGGATATGGCAGATACCAGTGAACGCGTGATTGTATGCGGAGATTTGAACGGATGGGTGGGGACCAAGCGTCCCGACTATGAGGACGTACTTACCTACTTTTTTTTTTCCCTGTCATATGTGTTTACTTTTTCTTTTTGCTACTTGTGCTTTGCTGACGGACGTCGCAGGACACTGCAGAATAACAGCGTTGTGATATCACTTTTGTAGTAGATACCACAACATTATGCTGAGCAGTGTCCTTTTCCTCATTTGTGGAGGGGACGCCACTGTATTTATTTTATTGTATTAATTTTATTTTATTTTACATTTTTAAGTAGTTAAAGCTTTTATTATGACCTTTCCATGAGTGGAGAAATAAATACTTTTCTTTCTTTCTTTTTTTTTTTACTTGGTCCATTTGGTGATAAGAGAGTGAACGACGCAGGTAGGCTCATAGCGGATGTATGCATGGAGAGAAACCTTATTATGTCAAACACATTTTTCCAACAAAAGGACATCCATATGTATACATGGAGAAGGAATGAACAGAAAAGTATAATAGATTTAATTTTGGTAGACAGTCGCCTCCGAAGCAAAATATTGGACGCAAGAGCCTACTGGGGCCCCACAGTCGATACGGACCACTATCTCGTTATTGCGAGATTTAGTAGTCTGTTCAGAAAGTGGAGGCACTGGCGAGAGCGTGTCCACTTCGGAGGGCTTGAAAGAATAAAGGTTGAAAGGTTGCAAGAAGAGTGTGTAAGAGAAAAGTATGCAGAGGGTGTCCGAGAACGGCTGACGATGGCAAGCCAGCCGCAATCGGACATTGAAGAATGCTGGAGAGTATTGAAAGAGAGTATGGTAGATACAGCGAAAGAAGTATGTGCAAGTTCAAAGAAGCATAGAAAAACAAATGGTGATGTATGGTGGGATGCGGAAGTGGCAGCTTCCGTAGAGCAAAAGAAGAAAGCGTGGCTGGACTATGTCTCTTCTTTGAATCTGAATGACAGTATGACTGAACAGAAGAAAGAAATATATCGGCAATGTAAGAATGACACCAAGGCCTTAGTGAAAGAGAAACGTGATAGAGCAAGTATGAGTGCAGAAGATAGGCTGACTAAAAACTTCGAGGGTAACACCAAACTCTTTTGGAGGGAGGTGAAGAAGTCTCGGGGTGGTTGGTCAGCCTTCAGAATGAATAAAATAAGGTCTAAAGGTGAAGACATTCTTACACAAACACAAGACGTGTTAAGCCGATAGAGTGAATATTTTGGCGATATGTATGCGGATGCTACGGTTGGCGCCGGTGTTACATGTGGTTTAGTAGATCAACATTCGACAACGGCGTCCTTCAATGGCATCAGTATGGATGAAGTTGAATGGGCGATAAGAAGTTTGAAAAATAGTAAGGCAGCGGGCATTGATATGGTGTCTGCCGAGATGATCAAGCTTGGTGGCTCCTGTGTCTGGGAGGCGTTCCTGTTGCTCCTCAATTTATGTTGGAGCTCGGAAATGGTTCCCGGGGACTGGAATAGCGCAGTCATCGTGCCTTTGTTTAAAAACAACGGTTCACGTTATGACTGCGCAAATTACAGAGCCATAAGCTTGACCAGTTTGGCAGCAAAAGTGTATGGTAAAATTATTGAAAGGAGAATGAAGATGGTGTCCGATGGTTTACTGTGTGAGACACAAGGAGGTTTCAGGAGTGGAAGGGAATGCATGGATCAAGTGTTCTCTCTGCGCAACATTGTGGAGAAGCATCTGGCTCTAGGTCAGAGGGTTTTCTGCAGTTTTGTGGATCTGAAGAGAGCATTTGACACGGTTGTACGAAAGGAACTTTGGGACATTTTACCAGAGTATGGTATTAACGGTAAACTGCTACAGGCTGTGCAGTCCAGTTATATGGGCTGTAGAGCCTGTGTGCGGCTGGATGATGGAATGTCGCCTTGGTTTGACGTCAATATCGGCGTTAAGCAGGGGTGCGTTCTGTCAGCCAGGCTGTTTATCATATATCTGGATAAATGTCTCCAAAGGTTGAACTTTATGAATGTGGGAGTGCAGATGGGCGACTCAGTGGTCACTGCTCTGCTTTATGCAGATGATGCAGTCCTGCTGGCACAGTCAGCGACTAACCTGCAGACCCTAGTCGACACAATGACAGAAGATTGTAAGAAAAGGGGTCTACCCGTGAATGTGAGCAAAACCAAAATAATGGTCTTTGAAAGAGATGAAACCAGAACAGATGTAAGAGTAACAATAGGTAATGATGTACTAGAGCAAGTGGATGAATTTGTATATCTGGGATGTGGATTTAGCCAAGATGGAAGGTACACCACTGATATAGAGCGAAGAGTGAGTGCGGGAAATAGAGTGAACGGAGCGTTGGGGCAACTTCTCGGCAGCCACCACCTCAGCCAGAAGGCACGTGCAGCAATACATAACGCAATGCTTGTCCCAACATAGGCTGACCGACCGCATTCGTAACGACGACGTAAGAGAGCGAGTTTCTTATTTATGTGTGTATATGTATAATATATATATATATATATATATATATATATATATATATATATATATATACATATATATATATGTAGCTATGTGGTATGGTGCTGCCATTTCGTCAACAATTACATTTTCAAGGAGGGCTGATTTTTTTTTTATACATATACTAAATAATAACAAAAACATATGAAGTTCACTACAAGATAAACAAGTACTTAATTATTTAATGCGAAAAAATATCACGAGAGATAACTTGAAATACTTTGCAAGATTTAATATTTGTTGCGCTATGATGTAGTCTCACCCCGCCCTGCACGTACGTCTCTAGCGCCGTGTGGGCTGGTCACCACTACGCGGTCCTTGCCGTCAGTAACCCGTCCAGCCGATTACCTGGGGTTCGTGTACCATGTCGAGTCGGCGTCCCAGCAGCTGTCGCCTCGGGCTGTCCACTTACGTGGTCGTCCTCCCCTCGTTTGACGGACTGACCCAGTCACCCGCTGTATCTACTAGACCATAAAAATAGTCTAAATTACTCTTTGTAACATCAGTTGCCTACCAATGAAAGCCCCGTCAGAATAAGGTTTTGTAGATTAGGCGGAATAAATAAATATCAAAACAAGCAATCATTTTGAATATCTAAAATATTTTATGTTAGTTTCCACACATACATTCATATATAATTAAAAAAATATTATTAAGGAAAACCTGAAAGTGGCATCAGTGATAAAGATTAGGAGCGTAAGAGCGTTGTCTTTATGGAGCTGGACATGATGTGTGAGGAGTAACGAACTACACGTGAAAGGAATGATTGTGGATGGATGTATTAGCAGAATTGGACCGTGGTCTGACTGGAGATTCTGCCGCCACTCCCTGGGAAGCCGAGCGCGTAAGTAATATTCCAGCACGTTGTCGCATTTTTAGGGACGTCGACGTAGGGTTCGAATCGAAAGGGTGAAGTCAAGCAATCGATACCGCGAGCCTGCTTCGTTAGCGAGAAGGGGTGATACGGTAGATTAGCTCTCTCGTCGCGTTAAACAGATTGGGTGAGAGATAGTCTGACCAAATCCTTTTAAAGCAGAGGTTTCAAAACTTGTTAAGATTAAGTATTAACGTTTGTAAACAAATATAACATAATATTTATATGTTGATCCTGATATTCTGACGAGAAGGATTCTCTTACTATTTTAATTAGTAATTATTTATAATAATTTTTAGTAAAAAATATTCCAGTAAATATTTTTTAACCTTTTCAATGTACGAATGAATAGTGGATATTGGATACGTTAACTGAACTGCTTTTGTAAGACTATATAAATGTTATCGTGTATAAGCAATTAATTAATGCGTATGCATCGTGGGTTACTCCTAGATATTAAAGATTTCGACGATTTTTGCACCGGGCATCAGACACTTCGCTGCCATCATCGAGAAGTATTGTACAGATATCTCATCATTATAGGACATTAAAAATATAAGATAATTATAGAATTTTAAAAAATCTTATTTATATGAACAGAAAACGAATTACCACACGCAAGACAGCTGTAAGAAGTTCATTCCAACTGCCCGACCAATTAAGCTTGTGTTACTAGCGTCATCTATTGAAAATGTTTACACATTGTTCTAATTTAGTACGTACTCTAAATTTTCAACTAGAGTTGTATTGTCAAATTCTGAATCAACATAACAGATTAACTTTTTGTTTTCTATAGAAAGCTATGCTTTGATTTCTTACCGGCCAATTGTCCGGAATTATAGCAGACTCCATAACTCATCTTACAGTCTCCCTCTACCTTAAAAACTAATCACTGGCACTGCGGAGACGTGACGCGTTCAGTTCACATAGCGAAACATTAGAAGACTGAGCCAGCATTTTATTTTATTAGCATTTGATTTTTGTTCACCAGCCTGATTCATCCACTATTGAGCGTGTCCGCCCCGCGAAGAAGAATAATTTCATTGAGTATTTTACGATATCCAGGAATAAAGTCAGGGTTGGTAGTATTCACACCCGCTACCACACAACACTATAATATTAATATTCTTCAACCCGCAAAGGGTTATTTAGGTTTGGTTTCTTGTTATACTGAATAAGTTATACTGCAATATTTATTGTATATTTTGTATACAGACATGGACTGCGACTGCGGTGCTGTTGAACATGATAGTTCTGGGCGTGCTGCTCAGCTACACTGCCTGCCTACTGCCAGCACTGCAAGAACCTCACTCTCCGATAACAGTTGATATACATACAGCATCGTGGCTTGGTAAATATACAGTCATCTCATCATTATAGCTCATATAACTCCAACGCTGGACTTGAGCCTACTTCATAATAAGAGGGAAATTGCCGAATAATATCGCGCTGGTCAGAAAGATTGGCATAGGGTTTTAATTTCGAGCTTTCTTTCTCTGGCATAGGTGATGCATATTGTACCTCTTAGTTGTTTTTTAGAACACCTACGAGCAAGGAAAGGGTGGTAAATTATATCCCTATCCCGTCACCATACAATAAAACAAATATCATTGATGAAGAATTTAAAGAAATTTTGTATTTTTATTTCAGAAATATGGTCACATTTTACAAAATATTTTTACTTTATTCAGTATATTTTCCATTAAACCAGAAAAAGCATTAAAATCCTTACAGACACTCGCACTTATAATATTAGTAGAATGTATTAAAGTCTAAATATCCATAAAGATTTTAACTTTATATTGTATAAAGACATGAATTTGTACATTAAATTCTATTGTATTGATCAATTCTAACATAGTTTAATTATATTTTCTAGCTTCTTCA
Source organism: Lymantria monacha (assembly GCA_905163515.2). Taxonomy (NCBI): domain Eukaryota; kingdom Metazoa; phylum Arthropoda; class Insecta; order Lepidoptera; family Erebidae; genus Lymantria; species Lymantria monacha. The sequence continues at coordinate 401,495 of LR991107.1, read as the reverse complement.
TGCGGACTAGCTGGCATCTTGGGTTATCAGATCTCATCAGCTCTTATGGACTTACATGGACGAAAAATAACTCAGATACTTGTCGTACTGCCCGGCATCGCTGGCTGGCTAGCGATCTATTGGGCTCAAAATGTTACTACCCTGATGGTAGGCAGGATCCTTGGAGGTATAGCAGCGAGTGCCTCCACTGTTTCGGGAACAATAATGATTGGAGAGTATACCGATCCAAAATATAGAGGAGTGTTTCTAAATTTGAAGACGGCCTCAGTTAACCTTGGCAGTTTGTTGGGTCATATGTTAGGTCATTTCTTATCTTGGAGGAACGTTGCCCTGTTTAGTGTATTTCCTTATATTATTTCTCTTCTTATTACATTAACGTTACCTGAATCTCCACCATGGCTGGCTTCCAAAGGAAAGTTTAATGAATGTAAAAGGGCCTTTTGCTGGTTAAGAGGCAATAATGAAGAATCTAACAAGGAACTAGAAAAGTTACTTAATGTACATAGGAAGCTGATATCTATACCCAAGATAAACAAATCTATCGCTGCTAATTTTAGGAGGTCTCTAACTAAATTTACAAAAAAAGACTTTTTGAAACCTCTGTTCATCATGATAATCAGTTCCGTGATATTGGAAGCCAGTGGGCGACACGTCTTCCCAGCCTATGCACTACAAATCGTTGAGGAAATTACTGGAAGCAAAACTGAATCATTTTACTACACACTATTCATAGATATTATCATCACAACCAGTGCACTGTGCTCATCAATTCTTGTGAAGGTTATGAGAAGACGCACGTTGCTTTTCTCTACCGGACTCTCAGCGTTTGCAGTCCTCATAGTAGCCTGCATATACCTTACTTTAATTGACACTAATATAATACCAGCGGGCCCACCCTGGCTAGCTATTGGAATTTTTATACTATACTTCGTCTTGGCTAATTTGGGTTGTACTTCTATGCCCTTTACTTTAATGGGGGAAATATTCCCTTTACCTCATAGAGAAGTCGGTTCTGCTATTGTGGGGATTTGGATGTCTTTAAACATAATGATTGCACTACAGATAACACCATACATTTTGATGGTTATCAAAGTTTATGGGACCTTTTTTATCTTTGGCATTACAATGGCTGTGATGCTAATTATTCTTTACTTTGTACTACCAGAAACTAAGGATAAGACTTTACAAGAAATCGAAGACTACTTCAATAATGGTAAATACAAAGACGATGAAGATGATGACGAGACTGTTAAAATTATGAATTAATGAAAACTGAATAAAATAGTCATGTAAAAGTGTTTGTTAGTTAATTTAGTTCAAAACGGCGGCGTTTTCTGCTGTTTTAGTTTAATGTTCAAAATGTAGAATGCCCGAATTATTTGTATTAAATACAAGAGATTAACAAAAAAAAAAACACACAAAAAAAAAAATCTTACATATAAATTACTTTCTGTTTTATTTCCAAGATTAACAAGAGACCTCCAGTTCCAAGTTATACTCATTCCTCCCCAATAGATAAAGCAGTATTCACTGAGAAAGTGCGAAGTATATATATTTTTTATTGTATTTATTACTCTCCGAGGCAAACGAGCAAGCAGCACACCTGATAGTAGGTGTTACTGCTGCCCATAGATCTTTGCAATACCAGGGTATAGCTAGGGTGCTGCCTACAAATGAAACCCTAAAGCCTATCCAGAAACTTGGGCTTCTGGCTCCCTCGCTCACCAAATGAAGGACAGCAGCATACTTCCACAGCTCAGACGTCGATTTTCCGCATTAGTTTGGTATTGCCCCGGACAGACCGGCCCGCGACTATAGACAGAAAACTGTCAACAGTGTGGTCCTAACACTAACTTTTTGAAGACATGAAGTCTTCAAAAGATTCCAATTCAATTTTTTTAAAGATTTCAAAATAAACATAATTTACATGATAGAGTTTTATCTGATATACATTTAGTTATACTCATCATCATTGTTTGCTTGGCCTCATCCCATGCTAAGTGGGGTCGGCATAATATGTTCTTGCCTTCCACAATCTTCAATCAGCCGTCATATCTGCACTCACAACTTTCATACACATATCCTCGTTTACACAATCCATCCATCTCTTTTAGGGTCTCTCACGATTCTTACGCCTATCCACACGCATATTGATAACCCTCCTTGGCACATGTCTTTCATTCCTCCTCATATATTTTTTTTCATATCATTTAGTTACAGTCATACTGAGTATAACTAAATGTTATGTAACCTTTTTTTTTTTTTTCGCAACGTGGGACCATAGATGTGGTCGCGCCCCGGCAAATCGGCCCGGGGCGACGGAAGAGGCAGCGCGCAACCCCATGGACCCACCCTGCAAACACCTCTCTTCGCCGTGCGAGCGGACCACCGGTACCCGATCTTTGTCTTCGGTGGCCCGCCCGGCGATATACCCTCTCGGGTTCCTCTCTCGTCGACGCCCCGACAGCTTTCGCCGTCGGGGCGTCGCCCTCACGCGGTGGCCTCACGTCGGGTGACCGGACAATTCCCCGGTCCGATCACCCGAAGCTTCGGTTAGGGCGGCATCAGGCGCAGATACTCGCGCATGCGCCGCCCTGGCCGCGGGCGGCGGCCCGGGTCACGGGAATCCTCCCGGACTCGTTCCGCCGCCTCCTTCTGCGAGATGACAGCCTCGCAGAAGGCGGCGACCGCGTCCCAATTCCTGACGCTGTCGACCATCGCTTTCACGACAGCCGGCAGCGTCAGGTCGGCACCGATGACAGCGACGAGGTCACGGCGCTGCCCATCCCAGCCCGAACATACCTCAAGCGTATGTTGCGCCGTGTCCTCGTCGCTACTGCAATGGTGGCAGGACGGAGTCCACTCCCTCCGCACGACCGTGTGCAGGTACTTGCCGAAGCAACCGTGCCCCGACAAGACCTGCACCAACCGGAAGGAGAGCACTCCGTGCCGCCACTTCATCCACTCCATCAGTACGGGCCGGAGGGCCTCGACGGTAACAATACCGTGTCTAGGCCTCTCCAGCCGCGTAGCCCAAAGGGCGATGACTTCTCGGCGGGCGTCCTCGCGCCAGGTGGCTATCTCGTTGAACGATGGGGAGCCACCCTCGTCGCGCATTGTGGTAACCCGCCGGTAGAGGTCGGAGAGCATCTCCGCCTCTAGGTCCCACGGGGGTGTCCCGGCCAATAGGCATGCCGCCTCGGTAGACACCGTGCGGTACCCTCGAATGGCTCTGACCGCCATGGCTCGCTGTGGCCTCCACAGTATAGCCCTGAGCTGGGCGTTCAGAGCCCTCGCCCACACGGGTGCGCCGTACATGGCCATTGAGCGGATCACCCCCGCATACAGCCGTCGGCCCTCGAAACTGGGTCCGCCCACGTTCGGCATGAGCCGAGAAAGGGCGGACGCCGCGCCGACCAGCCGGGGAGCAATTTGACGGAAATGCTCCCGGAACCACCATCGCCCGTCGAGCACCAGACCCAAGTACCTCATATGGGCCTGGATACTCATGTGGATGGAGTTGACGACTAACGAGGCGCCGATGGGCAGCCTCACACGGGGCCCATGGAATAAAAGGGGCCTCCGTCTTGTTTAGGGCTACCCTGAGCCCCAGCGCCTTGATTCGCCTGACCATCTCCTCGGTGCCGAGAGTGGCCAGGCTCGCCGCCTCTTCGAGTGTCCTGCCCCGGGCTGTGACGAGCGTGTCGTCAGCATAGCATATAACGCTCAGCCCGGGGGGGAGACTCCCTCTCAACGCCCAGTCGTAACCGATGTCCCACAGAGTCGGCCCCAGAACCGACCCCTGCGGAACACCGCACGACATGGGCGTCCGCACAATGTCCCCTGCGGGGCTCGCGTAGAGAACACTGCGCCCCTCCAAATAGTCTGCCACCAGCCGCCTGAGGTACGGGGGCACTTCATGGAATCGTAGCGCCTCCCTGATGCAGCTGAATGGCAGACTATTGAATGCGTTGGCGATGTCCAACGACACCGCCAACAGCACTCCTTTGCCGGCGACAGCCTCCGCGGCCGTCTGCCTCAGGCGTAGCAGGGCCCCGATGGTCGAACGCCCCCTCCGAAACCCAAATTGAGCGTCCGACAGATCGGGCCCCACCTCCTCCAGGTGCCGGACGATGCGGGCAGCGAGGACACGCTCCAGCAGTTTACTCACATCGTCCAGAAGCACAATGGGCCTGTAGGCCGACGGCAAATCCAGGAGCCGTCCCGGCTTTGGCAGGAGAACCAACCTCCCTTCCTTCCAGCACTCAGGGAACTGTCCAGACGTCAGACAGGCGTTGAACAGTTGCCTGAGGCGAGGCTCGAAGTGCTCGAGGAGCGACGTCAACACCCGGACTGGTATTCCGTCCGGGCCGGGGGCCGTGGTGGCGGAACGAATCTTCACTACAGCCGCCCCCACTTCCGACTCCGTCACAGGCGGAACACTCTCGTCGGCCTCCCGGTCGTGATCTGGCGAAGCCATGACCGGGGGCGTGTGTTCCGACTGCCGCGGGAACAGCTCTTCGACCACCCTACGAAGGAGGTCGGGCTGGAGGGTCTCGGTGAGGGGGGGGGCCTGCGCGCGAAGCTTATTCAGCGACGCACGATACGGGCGAGCCCAGGGGTCACGGTCGAGACCGTCCAGCATCTCCTGCCAACTCACGTCCTTGGCGGACCGAATGGCCAGCCGAAAGACGGTACGCGCACTGCGGTACGCCTCATAAAGCTGGCCCTCCCGCTCAGCATCGCGGCGACGCCGCCGGCTGCGGGTGTAGGACCTTCGGGCACTAATGCACGCCGCACGAAGGTCCGCCAGTCTTGGGGACCACCAGTAGACCCCCTGCCTCGGAGGTAGACGCCGCACCCTGGGCATGGCCGCATCGCAGACCTGCGTTAGCGCACTGCGGATGCGGGCAGCCTCAGCGTCCACACCGTCCACTGGGGGTGGTGAGGACAGCCACGTATTCACGATGGCCGCCTCCGCCAGTAGGTCCCTATCTAGACGCCCCACAGCCCACCGCGGAAACGCGGGAGCTCGGTCCGCCCTGTGACCCCTGCTGGGGTCTCGGAGAGGGGAGACCTCCATCCGGATGTAACGGTGATCCGACAGGGTCTCCGCCTCCTCCAGGACACGCCAGTTCCTCACTCGTGGTGCGACAGCGGGGCTAGCGAACGACAAGTCCACTATCGACCCACCCTGCTGTCGCACACACGTGTTCACCGAGCCTCTGTTTAGGACACAGAGGCCCAGTGACGCCGCCCACTCCACGATCGCCCGCCCGCGATCGTCCGTCAACGGGGACCCCCACGCCGTAGATTTGGCGTTGAAGTCCCCCAGGACCAGGACGAGGCCTGGTGCCAGTCGCCGTATCGAAGCCTCCAAGGTGGTGAGGGAGGCTCCGAAATCGTCCATCCTCCTATTAGGGGAGAGGTATACACTGTAGAGCGTGACCCCTCCCCAATCCGCCGCGACAAATTCCTCGCCCCTATCCAAGAGGGATAAGGACGGGAAGTGCCGCAGCGTGGAGGCGACGATTGCCGCGGTTCCGTTCCGGCTGACCACCCAATTGGGGCGATCAGGCACACAGTACGGTTCCGCGACTACGGCTGCACCGATCGATCACTCCGCCATGGATTGCAGGAGGAGATCCTGCGCACCGGTGGAGTGGTTGATGTTGGCCTGCAGGAGGTGAGTGGATTGAGCAGCCATTAGTGGGCAGTTTCCATCACCTCCTCGCTGGCGGGCGATCGGGCCGCGCTAGGATCGGGAGCGGCCGTGGTCGAAAGGCCGCTCCGCCCCTTTGGGGCCGAAGCCGGAGGTCTGCACGCCCCAGAGCCCATGCGGTGCTTGGCAGGCTTATTGCCCGCCGCACATGCGGGGCAGTGGGGCGGGGCGGCGCAAGATGCCGCCATATGCCCAGTCTGACCGCAGCGAAAACAGAGTCCGCCGCAGTCAAAGCAATTAGTGCATGTTGGCCGGGTGTGCCCAACCGCCATGCACTTGAAACACCTCGCAGGCCGGTGCTCCAGAACGGTGACTCGCGCTGAGCTCCAGCCCACGAGGCGCCTGCCTGAGCCAGCCAGTTGCCTGACCGACTCCACTGGGCACTGCACCCAGGCGGCACCTACGCCGCCCGGACCGGGGCGAATGGCGCCAACCCGGACGGTGTCCATGGGACACCCGGTTTTCGAGGCAATGGCCTCTCGGATGTTTTCCACCGTCACGGAGTCGTCCAGACCCGCGATGCGCATTTCGGCGCACTTTACAGGTCTGGCGATTTTGACGCCACCCTCCTCGGCGAATAGACCTCGCAGCTTCGACGCCACGCTATCGGCCGTTCTGGTGCCCTCGGCCCCAGGGAACTCCAAAATCCGACCCCTGTCCGGGCCTTGCGGGTCCGGGCTTCGACGCCTCCTATGTCGGAGACGTCGAGCTCCTGCCGGGCTTTCTTCAGAACGGCCTCATAGCTGAGGCCCCTTTCTGCCGCCTCAGGCAGCACAGTGATCACCACTGCGGCTGTCTTCGGCGGCCGGAGCCCCTTGCGCGGCCTCTTCCTCTTCGAGCTGCTGCCACCTCCGGCTCCTGCCTGGGGAGCGGCGACCTCAGCGGCGCGCTTGGTCGCCGCTCTCCTCCTCTGACCGCGACTTTTCCTGCCGCGCTCAGCCACCTGCCAACCCTGTTCGGGCGCAGCGGGCGTGCCAGGCGCGGAAGGCGCAGTCGCGGGCGCGCTGGTCGTCGCTGGCGGTGTTGATGCTGACGACGACTGCAGTCCGGCAGGAGCCGGTGCCACCTTCTTCTTCTTCGTCACGGGAGCGGGCCCCTTGGACTTGGGCCCAGCCGCGGCCGCGGCGTAGCTACCCCCTGACACCTACGCGGCCACCCTGACAAGGCAGCGGGGAATGTTATGTAACCTAGACATTTAGATTTCTTTGCCATATAAAAATATAAATATCTGGATGACCGAGCCTTGCTTGGTATTTTCTTTTTAATGTGTTTTGGAAGATATATTTAAATATAATAAAAATAATGAAAAAATAAATCAAAAAGGCAATAAATAAAAATAGAAATTAAAAAAATATTGTGCAAAAAGGAGCAAAAACCACGTTTGTTGTATGGGAGCCCCCTTAAGTATTTATTTTATTTTATTTTTTAGCACTTGTCGTTATAGCAGCAACAGAAATACATCATTTGTGAAAATTGCAACTGTCTAACTATCACGATTCATAAGATTCAGCCTGGTGACAGAGAGACGGATGGACGGACAGCGAAGTTTCAGTTATAGGGTTCTGTTTTACGCTTTGAGTACGGAATCCTCAAAAGGTTGAACTTCCATAAAAGAATTCCATACAATGGAAATACTCTTTAAAATTAGAATATCTCGAAATTCCCAATACTGTATTAATACGGCATTTGAAGGTTTCTAAGCTTCAAAAAGGTTATATACTTTTAGGACACAGGTCATAGGAACGTGGAGTTTGAAATTTAAAATTGTTGGACAGCTATTTTCTAAGCCGAATTTTGTAATTGAGAGCTATGAAATCACATTGCATCGAATAACTGAAATCCATCGGTCATAAGATGCATTACCAGTTTTTATTTGACTCTGGCGAGGGTATTTTTACTGTATAATGATTAGAAAAGGAGAAGATAGTCATTTGCTATATTTTTGTTCGCTGTTTAGTCAGCTCTTAATCAACATATTTGCAAAAATCGAGACGGAAGGGTTGAGTTATATAAGGAACAATCAATAAGATAAGATATGGAGACAGCATATTGATGCTCATCAGATGGGTCGCAAGACGCCATAACGTACCTACGTGCGCTACTACGGTCGATTAGATTTCTTTAAACCATTTACTTGCAAATATTTAAAATGATTCGAAGGGCTCAAATATCAAAATAAATCCTTTGAATAAGTGATAAACCCCGATTCAAACAACCGGTCGGTTCCTGAATACACCGATGCCTCTCGGTCTCCCAACTCACATCTTAAAATTGAGAGCTGGAGCGCCAAAATTATATAATGTTTGCAAGTTTGCAAGAAAAAACATTGCATCGCAATGTAATCGGGGTAACTATACTTACCGGTTGTTCTCGAGCAGAATCTGTATTTATTTCTAAGATTCTCCAAATAGTTACCATCAAATTACCTCTTCGAACTTCAGAGAGTGCAGTTTGCCATCAAAGTCTACTTTGCAATGAACATAAACAAAGCTGGAGGTCAAATTCTTAAGGTAGCAAGGGTAGACTTGAGAGAAAGCTGTTTCTCCCATGGGCAGTTGTATGTGACATGCCTCACAGTAAACTCACAGAGTAGCCTGGTAATTCTAGCATCCGAAAGAAAAGCAAAAGATATTGTTTACAAATAAATACTTTAGTTCGTGTAGTATCGCGGATGTATGGACCGGGTATTGGTCCGTCACCCGCAGAAAGGTCGGCCTCGAGAGGGCGACGCCTCGGCATTTCAGTAGTTTGTTGCCGGGGCGTCTATGGTGATGATACCCGAAAGGATAACCCGTCGGGCCGGCCACGGATGTCAAGGGAGCGGTACCAGAGGTCGGCCTAATTTCGATGCAAAACACGGTGGGGCCGCACACTGCCCTTCCATCGCCTCGGTCAATGGGCGCAGCTGTTCAAAACGTAGCCTCCTAAGAAAAAAGCCTCGTGTCTATAATATATAACAAAATTTCATTTTATTTTTATATTTATTAAACCTTTAAATCCGTACACTATTATAAAGATTAGTATATTTTATAAATATACAAACATCTAAACATAATAATTTATAAATTACTAGCTGATGCCCGCGACTTCGTCCGCGTGACATTCAGTTTTACTACGCACCCCTATTTGAAACTTAAAAATTCAAACTCGACCAGGTATTTCCGGCAGCCACTTGACCATTTTCATCAAGGAGGACGCTGTCTCCAATTTTCTTTAAAACATCGGCAAATTCTTAAGCATGTGAATTAGTGTTGCCCAAATGCAAGACTCTTGCGAGGCTCGCAAATCTTGCAACTTTTGCTTTTAGAATCACTCATCAATCATCACAAAGTCACTTTTTTTGATAGAAATAAAAAATCCCCATAGACATTAAAAATCCAACTAAATTAATGAAATTCTATTCATCTAGTGGCAGTAACTGTACAACTATCAATAATTAGGTACATACCACTAAACGGAAGTGGGGCTATTATTCTTCCGTGTATTGGTATTACTCGTAAGAATACGAAATGTTGACAATCCTTCTTTGCTAAGAAAATCGTAAAATCTAAGGGAGCACTGCGAAAGTCTTGCAGCAAGTCTTGGTCTTGCATTTGGGCAACACTAATGTGAATTTAATTTAACAATGTGAACCTTGGCTTTGCTTGCATGTTGATGGTTAGGGTTAGCTTTCCTACTTGGGGCCACAGAATACACTCATAATACTTCAGTGAAGCATTGCTCTCATCAGTTCTATTTCCTCGAGTTTTAACAGGAAGGATTTGCCGAAAATCTCCAAAAAATAGCACCATTGACTTTTCATTACGATCTCGTAGTGCTCGATCTATGGCCTCTACGATTTTTTTTATTTATCATTGTCCAATCAACGCAAACGATTAGACAGCTATACTTAATAAAAACACTAACAGTGGTAAAGCCACAGTTGATAGTATTCTTTCTACAGCCACGGGCCGGTCCGAACCCCAGTCGGACCTAGTACCCCACTTTTGCAGAAAAGCAACGTCTGAACAGTGGCAATGTGTTATTTCCGCTTCATTTGTAAGAAGTGGCGGGGCGGCGCATTCGCGATTACCTGCGTCTACTTGCCTTAGCCGAAGCCGCGGGTAACTGGAACGGGGAATAGTCCGTCACCCGCGGAGAGGCTGACCACGTGAGGGTGAAGCCCGATGGCCCGGGGCGTCATCGGGGATGGTACTCGAAAGGTCCAATGGTGATGGGGAGGGAAAACGGTGAGTTATGGGGACACGCGGACGGAATGCAAGGCGTGTGTCCAGACCATGGCCTGCCAAAAAAATAAGTGCATGCTGCTTGTTCGTTTACCACCGTACACAATAAAACAAAAAACACTTTCAATGTGTCGCAGTTTCGTGTTATTATACACCTCGGTCTTTCATTGCTTTATAAATCTATCGGATTTATAAACAATCTGCATAAATCTATCGGGTTTTTAAACAAAGCTCTTCCCACCGAGAAGTAATGCAGCAGCAGTTTTCTGACGTAGTTACTTCCAAAGTTATTTTACGCTGACTCCTCATTTTGGTAAGATTGCTCTACTCAGATAAGTCTTTTCAGGGCTACCTGGTGACATGGACATATATCATTTCAGCTTATATACGTCCCACTATTGGGCTCAAGCCTCGCCCGTAATGGAAGGGAAATTGACCTACTATATCACGCTGGTCAGACGTGTTTGTATAGGGTTTTGTTTCGAGTTTTCCTTTTCTTCCATAGATGTATGATATGTATGATGTCCTTTAGTTGTCTCGTGGGTGATCGACCCATGGGTAAGAGCGGTTGGTGAATTGTATTCTAATTGCGTAACCGCACGGATAAATATATAATAAATGGCTTTCATTACAAAATAATTAATAAAAATGAAATTCTTAGTTCATGTCGCGTTTTAGTAGCGTAGAATATTGAAGATATTCTACGCTACTAAAACTGATGGTTATCTTTTATATTTTATAATAATGTCAAGGGATTTGAAAGACTGTAAAACAATAACATCATTAAAAGCAAAAGACTCAAACGAATGGGGCTATGACTGTTACAGGCCTACTCAAGGGTGTTATCACAGCGCTGATCACCTTCAAGTGCTCTGCAAGCTGCTTGAAACGTACTCTATGCTATCAACAGTGTATAAAAATGTAAAAAAGTAGGACTTCGCACAATATGCAGCAACAGGCGGCAGTAACAGCACTATTGCTAAAGTGACTGGTGTAGTGATGGGGCATGGTTGCTTCGGCGTGTACCTGCTCACGGTCGCAAGAAGGGAGAGCACACCGTCTAACCACTACTGCGATTGCAAGGTGGACACGGCGCTGCAGACACTTAAAGTTTGCGTGGCCTGGGCAAAGCAGCGCCGTGTACTCATCGCAATCATCGGTGCCAAACTGGCACTGTCGACTATCGCAAAGACGATGCTCAATAGCGTCAGCGAACTCGGACTCGGTCGCCGCCTTTTGCGAGACAGTCGTCCCACAGAAAAAGGTGGCGGAGCGTGTCACAAAGGAGACTCTCCATGCTGACACACTCTGCCGCTGGCGCATCGGATGTCACAGGCGCGGTACCTGCACCTGTTGCCATCCTAACTGAGGTCGCGGGTAGATGGACCATGGGTCCCCATGGGAATTAATCTACCACCCGCAGAGACACCGACCGCGTGATGGCGATACAACACTGTTGTTTGCCGGGGTGTAGACGGAGACGATACCTGGGAGGGGCTTTGGGCAGAGAACACGATGAGTTATGGGGCCACACAACGCCCTTCTGTTACCCCGGAAGGAATGGCCGTGTCCAGACCATAGCCTTTTTTTTTTTTTTTTTTTTTTTTTTTTTTTTTTTTTTTTTGCCGTGGGCCATGGACGTCGCACCCCGCCAAGTCGGTCCGGGGTGACGGAAGAGGCGGCGCGCAACCCCATTGACCCACCCTGCAAGCACCTCTTCTTCGCCGTGCAAGCGGGCCACCGGTACCCGATTTTTGTCTTCGGTGGCCCGCTCGGCGGTATGCCCTCTCGGGCTCCTCTCCTGTCGACGCCCCGACAGCTTTCGCCGTCGAGGCGTCGTCCTCACGCGGTGGCCTCACGTCGGGTGACCGGACAATTCCCCGGTCCGATCACCCGAAGCCTCGGTTAGGGCGACATCAGGCGTAGGTAATCGCGCCTGCGCCGCCCCGGCCGCTGATGGCGGCCCGGGTCACGGGAATCCTCCCGGACTCGTTCCGCCGTCTCCTTCTGCGAGATAACAGCCTCGCAGAAGGCGGCGACCGCGTCCCAGTTCCTGACGCTGTCGACCATCGCCCTCGCGACAGCCGGCAGCGTCAGGTCGGCACCGATTACAGCGACGAGGTCACGGCGCTGCCCGTCCCAACTCGGACACACCTCCAGTGTGTGTCTCGCCGTGTCCTCGTCACTGCTGCAATGGTGGCAGGCCGGAGTCCACTCCCTATACGCGACCGTGTGCAGGTACAGACCGAAACACCCGTGCCCTGACAATACCTGCACCAGCCGAAAGGAGAGGACTCCGTGCCGCCGCTCCATCCATTCCATCAGTACGGGCCGGAGGGCCTCGACGGTAACGACACCGTGTCTTGGCCTCTCCAGTCGCGTAACCCAACGGGCGATGACGTCTCGGCGGGCGTCCTCGCGCCAGGTGGCTATCTCGCTCAACGATGGGGAGCCACCTTCGTCGCGCACTGAGGTAACCCGCCGGTAGAGGTCGGAGAGCATCTCCGCCTCTAGGTCCCACGGGGGTGTCCCGGCCAATAGGCACGCCGCCTCTGTCAACACCGTGCGGTACCCGCGAATGGCTCTGACCGCCATGGCTCGCTGTGGCCTCCACAGCACCGCCCTGAGCTGGGCGTTCAGAGCCCTCGCCCACACGGGTGCGCCGTACATGGCCTTTGAGCGGATCACCCCCGCATACAGCCGTCGGCCCTCGAAACTGGGTCCGCCCACATTCGGCATGAGTCGAGAAAGGGCGGACGCCGCGCCGACCAGCCGGGGAGCAATTTGGCGAAAATGCTCCCGGAACCACCATCGCCCGTCGAGCACCAGACCCAAGTACCTCATATGGACCTGGATACTGATGTGGATGGAGTTGACGACTAACGAGGCGCCGATGGGCAGCCTCACACGGGGCCCATGGAATAGTAGGGCCTCCGTCTTGTTTAGGGCCACCCTGAGCCCCAGCGCCTCGATTCGCCTGACCATCTCCTCGGTGCCGAGAGTGGCCAGGCTCGCCGCTTCTTCGAATGTCCTGCCCCGGGCTGTGACGAGCGTGTCGTCAGCATAGCAAATAACGCTCAACCCGGGGGGGAGACTCCCTCTCAACGCCCAGTCGTACCCGATGTCCCACAGAGTCGGCCCCAGAACCGACCCCTGCGGAACACCGCACGACATGGGCGTCCGCACAATGTCCCCTGCGGGGCTCGCGTAGAGAACACTGCGCCCCTCCAAATAGTCTGCCACCAGCCGCCTGAGGTACAGGGGCACTCCATGGAACCGGAGCGCCTCCCTGATGCAGCTGAATGGCAGACTATTGAAGGCGTTGGCGATGTCCAACGACACCGCCAACAACACTCCTTTGCCGGCGACAGTCTCCGCGGCCGTCTGCCTCAGGCGTAGCAGGGCCCCGATGGTCGAACGCCCCCTCCGAAACCCAAATTGAGCGTCCGACAGATCGGGCCCCACCTCCTCCAGGTGCTGGACGATGCGGGCAGCGAGGACACGCTCCAGCAGCTTACCCACATCGTCCAGAAGCACAATGGGCCTGTAGGCCGACGGCGAATTCGGGGGCCGTCCCGGCTTTGGCAGGAGAACCAACCTCCCTTCCTTCCAGCACTCAGGAAACTGTCCAGACGTCGGACAGGCGTTGAACAGTCGCCTGAGGCGAGGTTCGAGATGCTCGAGGAGCAACGTCAACACCCGGACTGGGATTCCGTCCGGGCCGGGGGCCGTGGTGGCGGAACGAATCTTCGCCACGGCTGCCCCCACTTCCGACTCCGTCACGGGCGAAACACTCTCGACGGCCTCCCGGTCGTGATCTGGCGAAGCCATGACCGGGGGCGTGTGCTCCGGCTGCCGCGGGAACAGCTCCTCTACCACTCTACGAAGGAGGTCGGGCTGGAGGGTCTCGGTGAGGGGGGGGGCCCTGCGCGCGAAGCTTATTCAGCGACGCGCGATACGGGCGACCCCAGGGGTCACGGTCGAGACCGTCCAGCATCTCCTGCCAACTTGCGTCCTTGGCGGACCGGATGGCCAGCCGAAAGGCAGTACGCGCACTGCGGTACGCCTCGTACAGCTGGCCCTGCCGCTCAACATCGCGGCGACGCCGCCGACTGCGGGTGTAGGACCTTCGGGCACTAATGCACGCCGCACGAAGGTCCGCCAGTCTTGGGGACCACCAGTAGACCCCCTGCCTCGGAGGTAGGGTAGGAGCTCGGTCCGCCCTGTGACCCCTGCTGAGGTCCCGGAGAGGGGAGACCTCCATTCGGATGTATCGGTGATCCGACAGGGTCTCCGCCTCCTCCAGGACACGCCAGTTCCTCACTCGTGGTGCGACAGCGGGGCTAGCGAACGACAAGTCCACTATCGACCCACCCTGCTGTCGCACACACGTGTTCACTGAGCCTCTGTTTAGGACACAGAGGCCCAGTGACGCCGCCCACTCCACGATCGCCCGCCCGCGATCGTCCGTCATCGGGGACCCCTACGCCGTGGATTTGGCGTTGAAGTCCCCCAGGACCAGGACGAGGCCCGGTGCCAGTCGCCGTATCGAAGCCTCCAAGGTGGTGAGGGAGGCCCCGAAATCGTCCATCCTCCTATTAGGGGAGAGGTATACACTGTAAAGCGTGACCCCTCCCCAATCCGCCGCGACAAATTCCTCGCCCCTATCCAAGAGGGATAAGGACGGGAAGTGCCGCTGCGTGGAGGTGACGATTGCCGCGGTTCCGTTCCGGCTGACCACCCAATTGGGGCGATCAGGGTCCAGACCATAGCCTACCAAACAAAAACAAAAAAGGGTGCACTTTGCATACTCGCCCCAAAGTAGCATCTTAACTGAGAATGTACGTTTTGTACGCTCTATGATGTGGACTTTACTTTTCTTTTTCGTGTTTGACTTAATTGTTAGTCACAGATGGCTATGACAACTTTACTCGGACTGTTAGGTGAGTGCTGCAGCACTCAGAGAGGTTGCCACCCAAAGTACCTTTACTAAATTCAAGAAGTTAATGTAGTAGCTTTTGAAAATATAACGAAAAAATGATTTAAAGTTTCAAACTAAATTATAGCGCCATCTATTGCTCATTTAACAAACTAAATAAATCATGCATTTTATTAATTTATAGCTAATTTATATATTATTAACTAATTAAACCATTCTTTTTTATCACAAATAGTTTTAATAGTTATTTTGACTACCTTACTAATGATATGTATTATGTCAACTTCCCTTCAACTTTGAAGGAGGTTTGAGCCCAGCAGTGGGATGTATATGAACTTAATTGATGAAACTACTATATATTAAGTAATATAAATACTTTCCTTACACTATAGATAAATTAAATAATTGTTTTAAAATGAACCTTCTAGTGACATAAAAGGCGAGCGGTGATTTTAAAAACTTAAATGACCATAACTTTTTTTACAGACATCAGATTTCAATGAAACAAAGACTAAATGTTGCTCTGAATTGGGCTTAATCTTTTTATCAAAACTGAAAAACAATCCGTTCAGTAACTTCGGAGATTAGCGATTACAGACATACAGACACACAGACATACAGACAGACAAGAAATTCCAAAAAATGTTTTTTGTTTTCTGTTAGTATTTTCTTACTGCCTAGATTAATTTTTTAATAAATTTATCAAATGTACAGACACGGGATTTCTACTGATTTATTATATTATATGTATAGATATATAGATAATAATCTTACTAACGTAGTAAACCAAAAAAATCTATTAGAACCATTTTCGACTTCTATGCGAACGAAGACGCGGGCAAATGTTAGTAATTAATAAAATAATAAAAAAAAAATTAAAAAAATGAAAAAAGGGGAACTAAGGATCCGAACCGAACTCCGGTTTGTTTGGATTAGACCACTCGATGTTCCAACTTAAAACAAAAAAACCGGAGGTGTCAAGGGACACCCGGATGGAACGAAGTTCTATTTTAATTATATAATTTTTTTCTGCCTTAAGCGATTTTTATCGTTATATTTTAGCCAATTTGCAAAATATCTTTATAAATTATAGCCTATGTGTTATTCTGATGTGCAAGCTATATTACTATAAATTTCATCAAAATCCATTCAGTAGTTTTTACGTGAAAGAGCAACAAACATGTTCACATCCATACATTATTACAAACTTTCACGTTTATAATATTAATAATAGGATATACAATTCCACTAGACTACCAAAACTTTTCGGCCCCGAGCTCGAACGCGAGCCGGCCACGCGGCCCGGTCACGGGCGAAAATAATTTCGTTGCGCATTATTTTGATTTTGCTATATCTCTTAAGGTATTGATTTAATTTGCATGGTCTGAAGGAAAAAAAATATCTTCATGAAATGCTCAAGCCAACTAATGTATTTAAAATGATAAGGATTAATACAGTATTTGTGTAAATAGCTTTTCAATTACCGTTTTATAATAGAACATTTTTTACAGTATTAAAATGGATATAGTATGTTATCCTTAAGAGATAGATATATACCATCGCGGACTTTTTTGTAGGCCTTTTTAAGCTGTATAATACTGTAGTACTTTATTTTGATCTATTTCGTAGGGTTCAGCCAGCGTTTGCAATGTAAGCGCAAAATAATGTGTTTATTTACGACATCACATTAGAAACCTCTAAAATTATCAGTGTTTCTCTAGTACATTATGCATATATTATACATATAAACCTTCCTCTTGAATCACTCTATCTATAAAAAAAATCGTCGCGACACCACACTGTTCAATGCGAAATAGAAATGAAAATATCTGGCTTGCTTTCTATAAGAGAGCCGACGAGCGACGCCGCACAGCTTACAATAGCTTACTATAGCAAAAAGTGTCGTGACAACTTTTCGTAAGAATTTTTTCCGTCTAGCCCCCTTTCACAACGCGCGATAAGGAACTTCGTTCCAAAAACTTTATTGCCTGAAAATACAGACAAAGCCATATTTTCTAGAAATGAAACCTAGCTAGATCGATTAATCGCCCCCGAAACCCCCTACATGCTAAATTTCATAAAAATTGTTGGTGTCGTTTCCGAGATCCAGATTATATATATATATATATATATATACAAGAATTATGTCATGTAGGTACTGAAGGAAGGTGGAGTCAAGAGTCTCCGAAACCGGCGAGCGTGTATGAAGAGAATTATGAATGTTGAGGAAGCGAGTGAAGTATGCAGAGATAGAGCTCTCTGGCACTCTGTTCTCTCTGCCTACCCTGCAAGGGATATGGCGTGATGATATGTATGTATGTATGTATGTATATGTATGTATGTATGAACATATAATAAGATGGCAATATTTTCGCAAAGAGGTACTTATTTTCGTAAGTCATTTCAATAAATACTACGTATTGATGGGAGCAAGAACACTTGTTCTTGCTTGTATTACTGGTAGTACGAGTGCGATATTGTCAGCGTATTATGATAATAAAAAAATTACTATTAATATTTTTATGACACATTTTTTATTGCCTATGGTGGCAAACAAGCAAGCAGCACATCTGATGGTAAGTGATACTGCTGCATATGATGAACCTTAGTAACACCAGGGGTACAGCCAGGCCGTTGTCTATCTTGAAGAAAATGCTCATAAACTTCAATTGAAGAAGAACATGTGATAACGCTCTAGAACCACGGCAGCAGGTAATTCATTCCAGATCTTGCACGTACGTGGAAGAAAGGATCTCTGAAAACGTACAGTCTAGGATAAGTTCAGGTGAAATGAGTGAACCCTGCTACGGTGACGTGTGGTACGGTGGTAAAATGGTGACGATGATACTAGGTCAAACAGGTCTTTAGAGCACTCACCGTAAAAGAGCCGGTAGAGTACAAAGAGAGACCCAAAGTCTCTCCGCCGCTCCCGTAAACTCCAATCTGTCCTTGAGATTGGGATCACAGACGATTCGAACAGCATGCCTTTGCGGGGAGTCAAGTGGGTCTAGCTGATATTTAGACGCGCCAGCCCAGAGATGTGAGCGGTACACCACGTGAGGACGAACTAGTGCTTTGTATAGCACAAGACGTTGTCTCGGCTTGAAGGACCACCTAGCTCTGCATAGTACGTCCAACTTTTTGCTTGCCAATTTGGCTTTGCCCTCCAAATGACTACCAAACTGGCCTTTACTCTATAGTTCGACGTCGAGGATCCCAATACTCTAGGAAATCTAGAGAGTTACTCCTTGGAACTAAGGCGTAACTCTCTAAACTTGCCCTCCAAGGCCAATGGCCAACGATGTATGAGGTATACAAAAAGATCGCCAGCTGATCGAACATGACGAAAAAGCCTCACAATAGGGGCACTGCTACGGAACAAGCAATGGTCAGATGACCCAAGAGGGGCATCAACCACTACCTGTTATCCATGCTGGTGTGTAGTCAGCAGAAGATATGACATCTGTTATGGTTAAAGACGAAGTAATTAAGTAAATTACTTATTCATATACTTTTAACTTGATTTTTTTAAGCTAATTATGTTTTTACATTTGTAATATAATTTGAAGTGTATTATTTTTTGAACTCTACGTTTTAATATTCTGTCAAATTTAAATCGCTTTACGTGTAATACGTTTTGTCTTACCCCAAATCAGCAATTATTTTAGTTTACACCTATCCTAAAATATTAGTTTCATGGAATAACTACGTTTATAACATACAGTTGGGCAGCCTTAATTAAAATAATTATGCTGACTACGTGTTCGTTTTCCTTAAAAAAAATGCATTTGACCCCGCTCCATACAACTCAATAGTGCAATTACAGCGTTTTAACATTCTGTAAAAATAGTTCAAAATGTCGTAGTCAACAAAATTTTGATAAATAATTGTTAGAATGAGATTTGAAAGTAAAAATTATATTTAGAAAAAAAATAATAAATCTAATATCCAAAAATCGTGGGTCTACGTTCAAAAACACGCTAGTTATCCAAAAATCGTGGGTCTACGTTCAAAAACACGCTAGTTATGATTTTTTGAAAAAAAGTAAGAATTATTTTCGTTTAGAGTGTTTTTTTTAATTTAGTTCCTTATGTGTTTTAAGGTATAAGTTGCTGTTTCATTCTATGCTACTGGAAGTTACCAACATCACTGATATACCATGATGGACAACTATCGTTGTGAAGGCCATACATGAAGAAACATTGGTACTCAATAGACAACAAATTCTAGATAAATGTAAATCGAAATTGACGAAAATTAAGAAATATTACAAACATTTTAATAGATAAGAGCAATAGATATAATTGATGTGAAACATCTATAGGCGAGGGGTAAACCTGACTGTCGACGTGGCGATATAGGCCGTAGCGAGTGGCCACACTATATGATATGTATGTACCTAAGTTTATAAATTTAAAAACTTAAATGTTCATTAAACCTTTTATAGGTTTATATATATATATATATATATATATATATATATATATATATATATATATATATATATATATATATATATATAATACGTAAATACTCGGAATAAGAACAAATTAGTTGTACACAGTACTCGTCTTGAAAGAATTAATAGATCATGCATGGGGCAATGTATACGCTTCTATAATAAATTACCAAAAGATATCCGAGATATATCTGTGAACAGGTTTAAAAGGGCTATCAAGAACAGTGTCTGTAAAAAAGCTTATTATAAAATCTCGAATTATCTAAGCGATAGTTCAGACTGGCTATGAGCAGCTTCTCTTTCAGCAATTACATTGTTTTTTTTTTTTAATCTGTTTAGTTACTATTTTTTTTTTTCATTAATTATACATACTTGTAAAGCGTAGCGTGTTTTGACTGATGAATTTTGACTTTTTTGCATTTGTAGTACATGGAATTCTCACTGAAAGGTCTGCTCACTCACACATACACATACATTGCGGTAGCTGCGTCGAGCGGGTCTCTCCCTTCCCTCCAAGGTGGTTGAGGGGAGCGGCACATGCCAGAAACCTCCGCGTGGTGTGCCCTGGGTGCGAGCGACAGTCCCCCAGATCCTTCTGCCGAATACATATCCCTCTGCCGAGGACAAATCGTAAACCTGATATCTTGCTTCAAGACAAGTTGTCGTGAGGCATTGTATCAGGAACGAGGGTCTTGGCTTAACCGCCCGGACCGCGAGGAAGACAACCTCTATAAAGAATTCGACCTTCGAATTCGGAAATTACCCAGAATCCTAAGTTCTGGCGTGCGGCGAGAGGATGCATGGCAGCTGGGCTGTTCTGTTCCTAGCACGCTCCAGCCAGGGTACCGGCCGACCCTCTGGTTGGTAAATGTAGGCTTGCCCGGGTACAGGGATCTCTGCCCGGGTCGACGGTTTTTCTCCCATTCTCGTGGGAATAGTCATGGATTTGCCTAATTTAACAAAAAAAGACGGGGATCCTACGGATTCCCACCCTACGGCCTTGCTAAGCCAACATAAAACTGGCACAAACGACGCCTCGTCCTTAGGACTGGAGGCGTCCGCCGAGGGCCCGGCACCGACCACAGAGCCCCCTCCCTCGAAGACGAAGAAGCGTCGGACGCCGCGGTTCACATGCAGCGAACGCTCGCGAAAAGAAGCGGCATACCGAAGACCGCGAGCGTTACGCGCGCGAGCGGGATAAGGACGGCGGCGGATCCACCGCAGAGACGTCAACGGACGAGGGCGACAATTCTGTCGCAAAGCCGTCCAGAGACGAGGGCAGTGGATCTGCCGATGTGATGGACGAGGGCGGTAGTTCCGCAGAGCCGTCCATCGTGGTCAGCGGGTCGGAATTCGACACCGCCGCCGCCAGGTCATCGCCGCGCTTTGCGGCGGCCGCTTAAACCACGGCCCTGACGACAAGGGAGGAGGCCCTCCCCTCGAAGGTGCGGAAGCGCCCCCTTGACAAGGAGGGCAGCTCAGGCGCCGATTCCGAGGGGAGTGTCGTGATCATGCCTCCCCCAAAGTGCCGGCGTCGCGCAGAGGGCGAGGAGCCGCGGCGTCGGGTAGGACGACCCACTCCCCGGCCGGCGGAGTGCGTGGAGGGGCGGAGGCTCACAGGCGGGCCGACGACGAGGCGGCCGCAGCGAGGATGCTGGGGGTGCTGTCCGGCATCCCTCCCACCGAAGTGACGGCCGCTGATGCCCGCGCGAGCGGTAGCGCCCCAGACATGCAGGCCCTGCAGACCGAAAACGCCCGCCTTGGAGGCGAGGTGTCAGGCCTGCGGGCCCAGAACCGCCGGTTGGAGTCGGAGTTGGCCGCGGTACGGAGGGCCAACCGCCTCCTCACGAAGGATGTGACCGACCTGAAGGCCCAAATGGCGCGGCTCGTGCCGCCTGCGCCACCCACGCCGCCGGCCAGCGCTGACCGCCGAGGAGCTGCCGCCGCTCCAAAACCGCCCCGAGGCGCTGGCCGCCCGACGGTTGCCGCTGCGCCGAGGATGGCTCCGACTGCGGAGCGCGCACCGCCAACCAGCGCCAGCCCACCCAATGCCGTGGAGCAGGCCCCAACAGCGGCCCAGCCGATAGCGCCGACCCCGCTGCCTGCGGTGGGGGGCTTGCCGGACGAGGCCTTGCGCGCCATTATCAACACAGTGGGAAACCTGGTCGATGCGCGCTTGGCCGTTCTGGAGGCAAGGCTGCCTGGCCCCAGCTATGAGGCCGTCCTGCGGAAAGCCCGACGGGAGCTCGACGTCTCCGACATAGGAGGCATCGAAGCCAGGACCCGCAAGGCCCGGACAGGGGCTCGGATTTTATTATGTTTGCTATCTTATTATATCATAAATATCAATCAATAGTCATATATAGTTGTTTTTACAATCTATTAGTATAACCTGCACAAATAATTCTGCATATTATGTAGTTATGATTAATTTATTATAATGCCAATTACCTACCATTATGCTTCAATAGTACTTATTCTAACCAAGCGCTAGAAGCGCAGGCAGATCTTGATGTAGTTAGTGGTGGGTAGTTGCACATTCATTCATTAGATTATAGAATTGTTTATTATGTATCTACCTGATTTTTTTTCCTCTAATTATTTATAATGTATTGTATCTAAAAAGAAAGTCTGTTCTTTATAAATATTGTACATAACTGTGGATAACTATTAATTAGTAATTTTCATTCTATGTTATATGTATTTGTAACGACTGTTGTTATCCCAAATAAACAACGCACTGTCTAACGTTGTTCATTGGTTCAACACAAATAATCTAGTTCTTAATGAGAACAAAACAAATTTACCACACCTAATGTAAGACAAGTGGGAACCAATGTTCAAATGAATGGTGTGGCTCTAGACCTTATGGAATCAACCGTTTTTCTAGGCATCACTATAGATGCTAGACTCCAATGGGGCCCTCATATTGAAAAATTGTCAAGCAGGCTTAGCTCAGCGGCTTATGCGGTCAAAAAAAATCTAGTATTGACCTATATTGAAACAACTAGAATAGTTTACTTAATCTCTTATTTTCATAGTCTTATGTCTTACGTATACATATTGCTATGGGGATGAGCCGCGGATTTGAGTAGTATCTTTGTTCTGCAAAAAAGGGCTGTCCGCGCAATTTATAATCTAGGCCCAAGAGTTTCACTTCGAGAGAAATTCAAAGAGGTGAATATTCTGACTGTTGTATCACAATATATACCTATACGAAAATGTTTTGTATGTAAAAAGAAATTTCAGTAACTTTGAAAGATATTGTGACATTCATTGTGTGAATACTCGGAATAAGGACAAATTAGTTGTACACAGTACGCGTCTTGATAGAATTAATAGGTCATTCATAGGGCAATGTATACGCTTCTATAATAAATTACCAAAAGATATCCGAGATATGACTGTGAACAAGTTTAAACGGGCTGTCAAGAACAGACTCTGTAAAAAAGGTTATTATAAAATCTCAGATTATCTAAGCGATAGTTCAGACTGGCTATGAGCAGCTCCTCTTTCAGCAATTACATTATTTTTTTTAAACTGTTTAGTTACTATTTCTTTTTAATAATTATACATACTTGTAAAGCGTAGCGTGTGTTGCCTGACGAATTTTAACTTTTTTGCATTTTTAGTACATAGTAGTAGTTAGTAGTAGTACGTACATTGGTCATGCTCACTGAAAGGTCCGCTTGCGGTAGCTGCGTGGAGTGGGTCTCTCCTTTCCCTCCAAGGTGGTTGAGGGGAGTGATGGCTGCTCTAGTAGTTAACTCGTGATCGGGTGCCGCTTGTGGGATCCGATCCAGCCGTGGTCTTTTTTTTATTGTATTTTAACTATTGCGTTCGAAGGGCATCGCACTGAAGCTAATTAAATAATAAACATGTACTATTTTTTTTTATATAAAAATGCAAAAAAATTATAATAACATAGATAAAATATAATTAGACAAACCCGCTGAGTTTCTTGCCGGATCTTGTCAGTAGCGGTCTCATTCCGATCCGATGGTAGTTTATTAGATTAACTTTAAATGTAAAAAAATTACAATATGTAAGTGCCCTCGGGGGGTTTATGCATAATAAATGAATTTGAATTTGAAAAATAAAAAAAAAATCAAATAAAAGAGCCTTATAACCTGAGCCAACTCCATCTGATGCCGTTTGGTCAACAATTACACTCCCAAGGAGGGTTGACGTCAGATAGGCGGCCGGTCATGAAACTATTGCCAATAACGTCGACAATATGTACCATGAAAGAAGAGTACATATTGTATCGACCCTAAGTAATTGGGATAGGAGTAGGAGAATGATGAAGTATCAAATAAGAATGTTTGAAAAGTAGACGACAAATAACATAACCGCTTCTCCTAGATGGCAGATTACATAGTCTTTTCAAAACTTTAAGTAAAAAAAAAACCTAAACCAAGCAACACTAGATATACCTGTTAGCAGCTAACAGGTATATCTAGTGCATTAAATATTTTTAATAATAAAAATATTTTGTGAGAGCATTTTAACAATACTGGTGTGACCTTAACTGTAGTTTTTTATTTATTGCACACTTCATTCTATTATACATAAAGGTCGAATCAGACCTGACTGCAACGTACGCGGCCATCCATGTTTTTTTATTATTTTATAGTTGAATTTCACGAAACAAAGAAGAATATTATTGTTGTTTAACTAGTACTAATACTCCTTAGTTTAGTACTACTATATATATATATATATATATATATATATATATATATATATATATATGATAAAATGTAACTGATCGCTACATGGAAGATATATGAGAAAAAATATTACTGGGACCTTTATCAACACAAATGAAACCCAAAACAATGATTTTTAAAATTTTTGTCTGTTTATCTGTTTGTTTGTGCGTTTGTGCACGCTAATCTGAGAAACGGCTTATCCGATTTAGACCCGGTTTTCACTAATATATTTTGGTAAGCTTCACTTGAAAGCCTAAATGGCTTTATTTTATGTCAATTAGTTTATAAATAAAAGAGATATGTTAATTTAAAAAATGTTCGGAGAAAAAAATCTTTATCGATTCTTTTCAAATTACGTAAAAATTATCTTCAGTAAAAATAAATAAACACGTGTTTCAGCATTTATTGATTTTCATCCTTTGGGGGTGTAAATTAGAGCCATCTCCTCGGCACCGAGGAGATGGTCAGGCGAATCGAGGCGCTGGGTGGTCCTAAACAAGACGGAGGCCCTTCTTTTTCATGGGCTCCGTGTAAGGCTGCCTATCGGCTCCTCGTTATTCGTCAACTCCATCCATATCAGTATCCAGGCCCATATGAAGTATTTGGGTCAGGTGCTCGACGGGCGTTGGTGGTTCCGGGAGCATTTCCGCAGGATTGCTCCCCGGCTGGTCGGCGCGGCGTCCGCCCTATCGCGGCTCATGCTGAACGTGGGCGGACCCAGTTTCGAGGGCCGACGGCTGTATGCGGGGGTGATCCGCTCAATGGCCATGTACGGCGCACCCGTGTGGGCGAGGGCTCTGACCGCCCAGCTCAGGGCTGTACTGTGGAGGCCACAGCGAGCCATGGCGGTCAGAGCCATTCGCGGGTACCGCACGGTGTCAACCGAGGCGGCATGCCTATTGGCCGGGACACCCCCGTGGCCCCTAGAGGCGGAGATGCTCTCCGACCTCTACCGGCGGGTAACCTCAGTGCGCGACGAGGGTGGCTCCCCATCGTTTAACGAGGTAGCCACCTGGCGCGAGGACACCCGCCGAGACGTCATCGCCCGTTGGGTTACGCGGTTGGAGAGGCCTAGACACGGTGTTGTTACCGTTGAGGCCCTCCGGCCCGTACTGATGGGAGTGGATGGAGCGGCGGCACGGAGTCCTCTCCTTTCGGCTGGTGCAGGTATTGTCGGGGCACGGTTGCTTCGGCTTGTACCTGCACACGGTCGCGTATAGGGAGTGGACTCCGTCCTGTCACCATTGCAGTAATGACGAGGACACGGCGCAACATACGCTTGAGGTATGTCCGAGCTGGGACGGACAGCGCCGTGACCTCGTCACTGTTATCGGTGCCGACCTGACGCTGCCGGCTTTCGTGAAAGCGATGGCCGACAGCGTCAGGAACTGGGACGCGGTCGCCGCCTTCTGCGAGGCTGTCATCTCGCAGAAGGAGGCGGTGGAACGAGTCCGGGAAGATTCCCGTGACCCGGGCCGCCGTCAGCGGCCGGGGCGGCGCAGGTGCAAATATCTGCGCCTGATACCGCCCTAACCGAGGCTTAGGGTGATCGGACCGGGGAATTGTCCGGTCACCCGACGTGAGGCCACCGCGTGAGGGCGACGCCCCGACGGCCAGAGCTGTCGGGGCGTCGAAACGAGAGGAACCCGTAAGGGTAAACCGCTGGGCGGGCCACCGAAGACAAAGATCAGGTACCGGTGGTCCGCTCGCACGGCGAAGAGAGGTGTTTGCAGGGTGGGTCCATGGGGTTGCGCGCCGCCTCTTTTATTGCCCCGGATCAATTTGTCGGGGCGTGACCACATCCATGGTCCACCCTGCGGAGAAAAAAAAAAGGGTAATATATCCGGCATTTGTCAATTTACACCCTCTGGTTGTGTAAATTAGGCCTGTCAAGTGGGTTGAACGACTTATTACCGCCAAGCCGAAACTATTAAAGCTAGAAACATTACATTTTGAGGCACTATTTATGACATAGAGATTCAATATAAAAGGATTTTATGAATGCCGCCTCTAAGGGGGTGTAACAAAGCGGCAAAGTGTGTATAGGGAGAAAATTTCTTTATTGATTCTTTTCAAATTACGTACAAATATTTTTCGGTAAAAATAAATAAACACGTGTTTCTCTCTCCCTCTCCATCAACCCCGCACCAGTGCCGTTGTGGCGACCAGTTCCGGCGTGATAGCTCACTCGATACACATAGGAGACAGCAATAGGTTCTTGCCGAATGGTTTAAGATACAGGTTAAGTTTAGCTTCAAAAATGTTCACTCTATAACTCAAATAATAAATCATATCTAACGAGGTCGCAATTCTGCTGGTGAAACAATACAGTCAAATAAAGGGTGGTGATAATTATATTTTTATCCCATGGCCATACCGTAAATAGTATATTAATGGCAATATAATTTGTGGAATGAATAGAACTTTGAACCACCTTTTTCTTTAGTGACTGGCTATGGTATATAGACACACGCGCGCCGTACACGTACATCTTCGTTGTGCGGGCGGGTCACCGCAACCGGGTATCATCTCGAGTCGAAGGCGGACGGTAGAGCGTGTCAACCTAGAGTATTTTCTCTTGGACCCACCCTATTGCCTAATTCCGTTAGACAACTAACTCGCAGAAGGCGGCGATCGCATCCCAGTTTCTGACGCTGTTGATTATCGTCCTAGCGACAAACCTTCAACACCTTGCATTGCTTTTTCTATTTAACTCTGTCAGAGATGACTTCTGCGTAGACGAAGTCGCGGGCAAAAGCTAGTATATATATATATATATATATATATATATATATATATATATATATATATATATTTATTGCTTATGGTGGCTGCCCATGAACTTTTGCTATACCAAGGATATAGCTAAGCCGCTGCTAATCATTACAATCCCCAAACCCACCCAGTTGGGCTGCCGCCTCTCTCGCTCACCGAACGAAGCGCAACAGCACATTGCCATTACTCAGACGTCGATCTTCTGCTCAGTGTGGTACTACCCCGGACGGACCGGCCCGCGGTTGTACACAGAGAGCTGTCCACAGCGTGGTCCTACCACTATCGATTACCTACCTACCACGATTGATGCCGAATGAGATTTTAACTCTGTATATGTAAATTTCTAACGCTACAAAGATTTATTCCTTAAAATGTTCAGCAGTAATACACTAGGAGAGTTGTTGTTATTAAAAAAATCTGCAGGTTTAATCGATTTCAGAGGATTGCCTCAGCAGATTGTCAATAGCCAACTCAAAGTTCTTTGAACTGTACCCGGATAACATCAATAAACACAAAATTGCAAGGCCTCCTCAAAGAGATTAAAAAAAGTAGAATTGAGTTCGTATAGTTAAAAACACAATTCGTATGATTTAGTGTGAAGAAGATTTGTGCTCAGCTCTGAAATATCGAAAGCTATAAATAGTAAAAAGAAGAAAAAAATATATGTTCAATATTATTAATTAAAGAATTTCCAACCACGCTCAACCGTATTAACGCTAGATCTGAATGAACCCTAATGAATAGACAGTAATGATTTAAGAATCTCCCATCGATGGTCAGTGCACAGTGCAGTACAGTGTGGCGCACACCGGGTGGGGGGAGACTCCAAATAGTAAATCAAACAATTAATTTAACATGTACTCATTTTAATTTAATATCAAATTGTTCCTGAAAGTTAATTTTGGATTAAAAACATACAATGGTCTCTTGCATCACTCCGTTCACGAAACAAGTGAGTTATATCTATAATCCTTATGGATTTTCTCCGAAAAGTTATTCAAGAATTCTGAATAGCATCGACCACCTAAATGCGACCCTTTCTGTGTGGTAGCGGCTACGAATACTACCAAGCCTTACTTTGTTCTTGGCGACTAAGAGCCTTATAACGACCTGAGCCAACACCATCTGATGCCGTTTGGTCAACAATTACATTCCCAAGGGTTGACGTCTGGCAGGCGGCCGATCATAAAACTATTGCCAATAACTTTTAACAATATGTACTATGAAAATAGAGTACATATTGTATCGACCCCAAATAATTGGGATAAGAGTAGGAGAACGATGATGATGCTGACTGGAACTGCATAATGCCATTTTTATAGATATTGTATAACATTCAAATACACCTAAATGTATTTATTTATTAAAAGTTAAATCGCGACTATTATCGTTTAATAATGTAAATGGCGTTGACAATCTGACGGTCAGAACAATTATTAGGTATTAGGTCCAGTATCTTTTTTTGTGATATTTAATTAATATTCTTAATAATTTTAATAATAAGAAACATAGTGACGCAATACGATCAAGGTAAGCGTAGGACATCGACGATCTCGCCTGTCGAGGACAATATTATATCGCATATAACTAAATATGAAATTTGTCGACATAGTTCAAATGGAAATATAAAGTGTTGAGACGGAATAATATCTATTTTTTTTCTTTTTTGAAAAAACTGAATGTGAAATCAAATTTGTGAGCGAAAATGTTATTGACAATTGGTTTACTATACGAAGCGGACAATTACTTGAATTAGTGCAGCGGTTAAAACGGACGTGCAATCAAGGTTTTCATCATCACAGCCAATATATGTCCCACTGTTGGGCTCGGGCCTCCTCCGTAATGGGAGGGAAATTGATCTACTATACCGCGCTGGTCAGACGTGTTGGTATAGGGTTTCTTTTCGAGTTTTTCTTCACTTTCATAGATGTTATATGCTTTTTATATCCATTAGATCGTGAGAGAACTAAAAATTCCATGTATGGTTGTAATTTTGTTTGCTTATATTTATTTATTATTATCTATTTATATAAATCATCGAAAAGTTCTACTAATTTACTGTATAACTCTAATTTATATATCTTATGTATTCACTTAAAGACAGTAAAGGAATTTAATTATATGTACATGTATGCAAATATTTGTCGTTTTCTTGTCTTGCCCGTTTTCTCTCTCTGTCGCTGTTCCTTACGGTGTGTTCTTATTTATTAAGTAAATGCCTGCCTTAAAATATATTAAAGTTGGTTTTTTCAATGCCGGTTCCTTAGCGACAAATCAAGATGAGTTTTTAATAGTCATGAATCTTCACTCAGTGGATATTATGGCGATCAATGAGACGTGGCTTAGGAGTGGGGAAGATGGTCGAGCACCAGCGGTGCCTGGTTATCAGTTACGATATACTCCGCGACCTCTTTCCATTCGAGGGGGCCGTGGAGGGGGAGTCGCATTTTACATTAAATCGAGTATTAGTGTACGTATGAGAACCCATCCTGATTATCCCACAGTTGAGCAAATGTGGCTGACAACAAAAACGAAGGGCAAAACATTGCTAATTGGAACAGCGTACCGACCGCCTTGGTTGGACGTGGATACCTTTCTGGACGCACTTACAGTTAGTAGGTGTGCTCTTACTCCCTATGATTCTATGGTAATACTGGGAGATTTCAACATAAATATGCTTGATATTGAGAACACAAAAACAAGAAAAATGAATGATTTCTTAAACTACAGTAACATGATTCAGTTGGTGTCAACAGCAACGCATTTTGTGAGTGAGAGTGCCCCGCTCATAGATGTTATATGTACGGATACGGACACTGTCTATCGGAATGTAACTGTCGACCATATAGCTGAACTTGGACATCACTCGTTTATCACAAGCGAAATTAAATTCAGGCAAGAGAAGCCGCCACAAATAATCACATCTTACCGCTCACTTAAGGACATACTATTTGATTACTTTCAAATAGACTTATAAGCAATTCCCTGGGACACCATACCACGTACCATGAATGACGTCAATACTATGGTACAAACACTTAATACCTATAAAATTTGGTTATTCGATATGCACGCTCCGATGAAAACTAAGATATTTAAGAGTCAGCCTACACCTTGGATTACTGACAACATGAAGCTAATATTTAAATTACGATATAACGCCAGAAAGAGAGCCTACAAAACTAAGCTAGAAGCACATAAAAAATACTATCTTGATTTGAAGCATCTTGCGAATAATACTTTATACAATGAAAAAAAAGCATTATTTACAAAGTATATTAATAACAATATTAATGACTCTAAAACATTATGGCGCAATCTTAAAATTCATGTGTTAAGTGATGGTAGGACTAACAATTAGCTGGGTCCGCAATTTCAAGATCCAGAGCAATTAAATGCTTTATTTCTAACTGTCCCAGGGAATCCATGTGTTGACCTCTCTCAGTTAACCTTCTATGAGTTTCAACGCTTTGGCCCAGCACGTTTTGCACTGAAACCAACAGATCAAAAGACTGTTGCTGAAATCATCAGAAATATATCCACAAACGCCCACGGTGCTGACGGCATATCTAAGGAAATGATAGTACTTACTCTGTCACAGTCCTTATCGGCAATTAAAGATATTATAAATACTTCTATTATGACGAAAACGTTTCCGGATCAGTGGCGGAAGGCTATTGTGAAACCATTGCCTAAGAATGACAACCCTCAACATTTTAGGGACCTTCGCCCTGTTAGTATACTGCCTTGCTTGTCTAAGGTCCTCGAAAGAGTGGTATACTTGCAAGTAACGGCCTACCTTGAAGCGAATAACATTTTACCTGATTATCAATCGGGTTTCCGTAGAGGACGTGGTACAGCTACAGCCTTGGCGGACGTCGTTGGTAATATTCTCGAAGCCAGGGATCGTGGGAAGGGATCCATATTGACGTTACTCGATTACTCCCGCGCATTTGATTCTGCAAACATCTCTTTAATGCTTTCGAAAATGTCTTTTTATGGCTTTGAACCAGAAACAATAAGATGGTTTGAAAGCTATCTGACAAATCGATCTCAACAGGTTCAATTGCGCCGTGAAAATGGTTCAATGGTATTTTCTTCCTTTCGTCCTGTCACCAGAGGTTTTCCATAGGGCTCGCTCCTCGGCCCACTCTTGTATATCATATACAGTGCCGATGTGATCCAGTGCCTGAGTGGATTCAAGTACCACATATATGCTGATAACACTCAGCTGTATCATTCCTTTGAGCCCAGTAATGTAGTTGCAGCTGTAAAACTTCTAAATATGCAATTGGACAAAGTGGCTTCTTGGTCTATGAATAACTCCTTAGTGCTTAATCCTGAAAAATCTAAATTCTTGGTCATGGGTAGTAAAAACCAAGTTAAAACAATACTGTCCGCAAAGCCAGGGGTCAAAATTATGGGCGACAGTATTGAGAGAGTGGAAACTGCTCGGAACTTAGGTCTAACCATCGATCCGGAACTCCGTTTTGAATCGTATGTAAGTAGTATTGCAAAAACTTGTTTCTACAGGCTGAAAGTGTTATATAGACTGAGACAATTTTTAAGCATACCTATGAGGAAAACGCTGATTGAGAGTCTAGTATTGTCAAAATTTAACTATTGCGATGTAGTATACGGTCCATGACTCCTTTTACGCACGGAGCGTTTGATTCAGCGTGTGCAGAATGCATGTGCTCGATACTGTTACTGTATTCCACGACGTAGTAACATTACACCGATTTTAAATAAAAATAACGTGTTAAAAAGGGATAAACGACGAAAGTTACATTTGGCAAATTTTGTGTTTAGTGTTGTTAATGGTAAGAAACCAGATTATTTGTTTAGGAAGTTAATATGGAAACAGGACAACTGCGGCCATGCCATACGTACTACTACGCGCCCGCTCCTAGTACCAGAACACAATACTGCAGCATTCAGGGGGTGTTTCAAGTATGCGGCCACACACTCTTGGAACGGCTTAGACCCGCCTTTGAGATATTTAAAAACAAAAAATATATTTAAGATTCAAATAAAAAAAACGGCTACTTTCAGAGCAAAAGTCGGATGTTGCTTATAAGTGAAGAGAAAAAGAATCTTACTTGTAATCACCTATATACTGGATCTATTATTTACCATAACATCCTTAATAAATATTATATGTGTATTATTTTAAAATATCTATAATAGTATATGTATCTATGTAATTATCGTATTATTACTTAATATTGTTGATATGTCGCCTTCAACATTATTATTTGTTAGGCAGGTAACCAAAATTTATTAATTTTCTATTCTCTTTCCAATGCTGCAGCAATCTTTTTATATCTTCATTTATAATAAAGAAAATAAGTGAATATGTTATTGGCATGTATGTGAATGTATGTGTATATGTATGTATGCATTATGTTTGAGTGTATGTATGTGCGAACGTGTATGTGTATGTATATTGTATGTAAGTTACAAATGATTTTGGCACTGTGTTTAGATCTATATATTGCACCTGTATATTTTTTTTTATGTTGTAACAAAACATACTCTTACTCATTCTCTCAAAGGTTTGCATCACGTTTGTGATGCAGCTTATGCTGAGGTGAGACCTTTTTCGGTATCCTATGTACCTATTTGAATGAATTATTAATTTGTATTATTTTGGAAGCCGAAATAAATGATTTTCTTTCTTTCTTTCATTAGTCGTCGCTTACGATCACCCACGGGTAAGATTGGGTGTTAAATTGTATTCTTACTCCGTCATCACACGGATAGCTTTTAATATAATAGTTTTTGATATAATAATCAAGTGGGATCCGAACCCACACCTATTGGAAATCCATTCCAATCGTGCTGCCATTTACACTTCCGTATGCAATTTAATTCTCGCATGCATGTCCTACAATAGTTCACCGTGGTGTAAGTGGCAGCACGATTGGAACGGATTTTCAATAGGTGTGGGTTCGAATCCCACTTATGACAATAATTTTTCGCTCGTAATCGGGTTTTTATAAATAATCAAGCATATTAAGCGCTAAAGTTCAGTAATTTGAATAATAATGAAGGTTCTAATTGGTCTCAAAAATAATCTCAGCTAAAATCTTTCTTATTTTCATTTTTATCTATACAACTATTTAGATTATGGCTATTGTCAATCTACATAATATATGCAAAATAATGCAAGACATTTTACAATTCACATTTCGATTTTTATGATTTTCAATTTCCGTTTAATTTCCGCCAATTAAAGATTCATTATAAAAACTCATTCAATAACGACACGGAGTAATATTCAACGCATTGTCAATAATGAAACGATCAGTTATCTAATTAAATATAAAATACAATCGATTAGTATTATCGCAAGCAGGAAAATTAAATAAAACATTCCATTATAAATACTTCAAACTATTATAAACGGCACTATGCACAATAATAATGACTTCGATCGGGTCACGATGACGATTGATCATCGAACAATTGTTTTATATACTTCCATAACTAATAACTACCACTATATCTGTGTAGTACCGGACTAAGAATAAAATTCACCACTTCCCGTTCTCGCCCATGAGTATCATAAAAGGCAACTAAAGCATATGATATTTAGTTGTACAGCTGCGCAAAAAATTCGAAATGAATCCCTACAACATTTTAAACAGCATAGTATAGCAGATTAATGGCCCGCCTATTGTGGAGAAGGCTCGAGCCCAACAGTGGGATAAACTGAGGTTAATTACTACTAAATTTCGACAATAAAATATCACGTATACGTAAGACACAGAGAAAATGTACGTCACTTATAAATGAAAATAGTCACCCGTCGCCGATTTAAGATCTTGAGAAAACGAGAAAGATTCAACTTACTGAAATTTAGCATTTAAGATGCTCGATTATTTATAAAAATCGTCTCCGTCGTCTCCTTAAAAAGACGAAAATATAATACGATGCAAGAATTGAATGTCCTACAATAGTTCACGATGATATAAGTGGCAGCACGATTGGGACGGATTTCCAATAGGTGTGGGTTCGAATCCCACTTGTGACAATCATTTTTCGCTCGTAATCGGGTTTTTATAAACGAGAAAGACTCAGTGTCTAAATGTAGCACATATTTAGTTTCAAATACTAGTAATTATATTTAGCTTTTCTTTTGCGGCCGGCAATGGGCTGGTCACACTCCGCTACATCCATCCGGAGTGAGAGAGGAAGCGACACATGACCCCATACACTCGGCCTTCAATGTACCTCTCCATGCCGTGTGAATGCAAAGCAAGCAATCGTGCAAGCAGCGACGAGACCATAGCGCTACGGAGCCCAGTTCGTACAAACCTCGAGCGTATGATGCACCACGTCCTCGTCACTAACGCACTGTTGGCAGGATGGAGTCAACTTCTTCCTTGCGACCGTGTACAGGTACTTGCCGAAGTACCATGCCCCGACAAAGCCTGCACCAGCCGGAAAGTGATGACTCCATGCTGCAATGCGTGCAATGACGTCCCGGCGAGCGTCCTCACGCCAGTCAGCCAGCTCGTTGACCTAACGCTGCCGATCATCGCCAGGGCGATGCTCGACAGCGTCGGGAACTGGGACGCGGTCGCAACTTTCTACGAGGCAGTAGTCTCGCGGAAGGAGGCGACGGAGCGCGTGCGCGAGGAGCGTCACCTCGACGACGCGAGCCGCCGCCGACGACTGGGCGGCGCAGGTGCGATTACCTGCGCCTGATGCCGCCCTAGCCAAGGCCACGGGTGACTGGACCGGGGAATTAGTCCGTCACCCGTCGAGAGGCTGACCGCGCGAGGAGGGACCAACGTCCTCCCCGGAGGGGGACGTCGCTCAAGGAGAGGGTACCCCTCAGGGGGTATTTCGTCGGGTCGGCCACTGACGACAAGTTCACGCTGCTCCGGTGGCCGGTCCAACGACGAAGGCGAGGTTCACGGGTGGGTTACGGGTATGCGTGCTTACGCCCCTCTGTCACCCCGGACGGAGTGGTGCAAGGAGTGCGCAGACTGTAACCCACCCAAAAAAAAGGCAGCCAGCTCGCTGTGAGATACCGCGGATGTCCCTAACCGCCATGCCTCTTTATAGACGCCATCGAAGAGCCCTGAGCCAGACGGTCACAAACCTATATGTGTGGGACACCGCACGACATAGGCATCCGCACAATAGCCTCTGCGGAACTCGCGCAGAAGAGACTGCGCCCGTCCAAATATTCTGCCACCAGCCGCCTCAGGTACAAAGGCACCCCATAATACCGAAGCGCCTGCCTGATGCAGTTGAATAGAAGACTATTAAATGCGTCTTCGATGTCCAAAGATACCGCCAACAGCACCCCTCCGCAGGTGACAGCCTACGCGGCTATCTGCCTCACAGAGGCAGCAGAGCCGCGATGGTCAAATGCCCCCTTCGAAAGTCGAATTGAGCATATGATAGATTGGGCCCCACCTCGTCAAGGTGCCAGACGATGCGGGCAGCGAGGATACACTCCAACAACTAGCCCACGTCATTCAGCAGCACGATAGGCCTGTAGGGCGACGGTGAATACGGAAACCCGGCTTTGACTGGAGAACCAACTACTCCTCCTTCCAGAACTCAGGGAATAGTCTAATAAGCCGCTAATCAGGTGTTATACAGTTGCCTGAGGCGTGGTTCCAGGTGCTCGAGGAGCAACGTCAATACTTATTGGTCTGTAATTACCTATACCTTTATATATGTATCAGGGAGAAAGAAGGTTAAGAACATCAGATTGTCTTTATATAAACATATGATGAGGGGGAACGAACGGCATAGGAAAATGAACCTAAGAATCTTATGAGATTCAATAAAAGATGAATATATTGTATGAATAATAATATGTAAACGAAGGCAGAAAGTGCAGATAGCTGCAGCTAACAGGAATCTATGGAAGGTAAGAACATGTACAATCCTACCTAGCGTGTATCATTACACCTTATTATTTTTTTTTATTTCATTACTCTACTATTAAATATATCATCATATCAGAGTGGAAGTGGACCGCTCCCGAAAACAAAGACAGGTGACCCTACTAGTTCTATTTGTAATGATAGACTAGAAAAAAATTGATTCAGATGAAAAAATATTTTTTTTTATTACGAATTTTAAGTTTGTTTCAAATTCCATCGTATTAGGACAGTGCCATGTAACGATAATCCCATAAAAAATACGTCACTTTACTCAGATAAGAAAAGACGCAATATATTCAAAACTCACGATCATATGTTCAAGAGTCCAACGACCTCGCATGATGAAAAAAAATCTTTCTTTTCATCCGAATC
Source organism: Lymantria monacha (assembly GCA_905163515.2). Taxonomy (NCBI): domain Eukaryota; kingdom Metazoa; phylum Arthropoda; class Insecta; order Lepidoptera; family Erebidae; genus Lymantria; species Lymantria monacha. The sequence goes on along the minus strand of LR991107.1, from coordinate 365,372 downwards.
GATTTTTTTCTAGTCTATCATTACAAGTAGGACTAGTAGGGTCCCCTGTCTTTATTTTCGGGAGCGGTCCACTTCCACCCTGTATATAATAAAAAAAATATTTATTTTTAATTATTTATTTGTATAGATTATATTTATGGATTTAAATACAATCAAATAAACTTTATCCGTGTGGTGACGAAGTAAGAATACAATTCACCACCCTTTATCTTACCCGTGGGTGATGGTAAGAGACGACTAAGGGATATAAAATGCATATAACATCTATGCAAGAGAAGGTAAACACGAAACAAAACCCTATACCAACACGTCTGAGCAACGTGGTATAGTAGGTTAATTCCCCTCCCATTACGGAAGAGGCCAGAGCCCAACAGTGGGATGTATATCGGCTGTGATGATGTAACTTTACCAAGATACAAAAATAAATCGTTATTTGATGGCACTTAGCAAAGGTCGCGCGTTGCCGGACCGGAGATTATGACGTCACTCGTTGGGAAGCCGACCGCATAAGTCATCCCAGCGCATTGTCGCACTTTGCAGGAATGTAGGAGTTCAAATCAAAAGGCTGAAGTCAAGCAATCGATACCGGTGGCCAACTCAGTTGGCGAAGAGTAATACGGTACATGTACTCTCTCGTCGCTCTAGTCGGTTTGGGCGAAAGGTGTTCTGACCACATCCTTCTACAACAGAAGATTAAAATCACCAGAAATACTTGTTAAGATTAAGTTTTAAGATTCGTAAGCAAAATATTTTATTTAAATTTTAATCCTGATATTTACCCCTTCTCATCATCAAATTTGTTTTTGTAGTAACCCAGCCAGATCAAACCACTATTGAACGCAGTCCGCCCCAAGAAGAAGAATAACAGTATTGATTATTTTACGACACGAGCAATGTAAGGGTTGGCTGCGCCTGATGCCGCCCTAACCGAGGCTTCGGGTGATCGGACCGGGGAATTGTCCGGTCACCCGACGTGAGGCCACCGCGTGAGGGCGACGCCCCGACGGCGAAATCTGCTGGGGCGTCGACGAGAGGAACCCGCGAGGGTGAACCGCCGGGCGGGTCACCGAAGTTAAAAATCGGGTCCCGGTGACCCGCTCGCACGGCGAAGAGAGAGGAGTTTTTACGGTGGGTCTATGGGGTCACGCGCCGCCTTCTCCGTCACCCCGGACCGATTTGGCGGGGCGAGACTAACCCATAGTCCACCAAAAAAAAAAAAAAAAAAGGATAGGGTTGGCAGTATTCGTAGCCGCTACCACACAGCACTGTAATAATCTTCAACCTATAAAGGGTTATTTAGATGTAGTTTCTCGTCATACTGAATAATTTATACTGCGGTTATTATTATATGTTCTGTATACAGACATGGACTGTGTCCGCGGTGCTGCTGAACATGATAGTCCTTGGTGTGCTGCTCAGCTACACTGCCTGCCTGCTGCCAGCACTGCAAGAACCTCACTCTCCGATACCAGTGGATATACATACAGCGTCGTGGCTTGGTAAATATACATTCATCCCATTATTTCAGCTAGACTTGAGCCTGCTTCAGACTAGGAGGGAAATTGCCCAATTATACCACGCTGATCAGACGGGTTGGTACAGGGTTTTATTTCGAGTTTGCCTTCTTTGCATAGATGATCCATATTGTATCTATTAGTTGTCTTTTACGTCACCCACGAGCAAAAAGGGAGTGATAAATTACATTCACCCGTCACCACACGGAAATTCAAATATCATATGAAGATTTTTAAAGAAATTTTGTAAATTTGTTTCATAAATACTTTAGTCACTTTACAAAATATTTTTACGTTATTCATTAGATTTAACGTTAAACCAGAAAAAAACATTCAAATCCTCACAAAAACTCGCATTTTTAATATTGTACAATAAATTAAAGTTTTTTTTATTGTCGATGGTGGCATCTGAGCATGCAGCACACCTGATGAGTGTTACTACCGCCCCTTGGACTTTTGCAATACCAGTGATATAGCTAGGCCATTTCCTACTAAGGAAAACCCCAAATCCACTCAGAAGTTGTGCTGCCGGCTCTCTTGCTCGCCGAACAGCACATTGCTACTGCTCAAATGTCGATGTTCTGGAAGAGTGAGGTACTACCTCGAACGGAACGGCCCGCGGCTGTTGACAGAAAACTGTCAAGTGTGGGCCCTACTAGTCAAAGTGTTCTTAAAGATTTTAACTTTATATTGTATAAAGACATGAATTTGTACATTAAATTCTTTTTTATTGAACAATTCTAATATAGTTTTATTATATTTTCCAGCGTCTTCATGCGGACTAGCCGGCATCCTGGGTTATCAGATCTCATCAGCTCTAATGGACTTATACGGACGAAAAATAACTCAGATACTTGTCGTACTGCCCGGCATCGCTGGCTGGCTAGCGATCTATTGGGCTCAAAATGTTACTGCCCTGATGGTAGGCAGGATCCTTGGAGGTATAGCAGCGAGTGCCTCCACTGTTTCGGGCACAATAATGATTGGAGAGTATACCGATCCAAAATATAGAGGAGTGTTTCTAAATTTGAAGACGGCTTCAGTTAACCTTGGCAGTTTGTTGGGTCATATGTTAGGTCATTTCTTATCTTGGAGGAACGTTGCCCTGTTTAGTGTTTTCCCTTATATTATTTCTCTTCTCATTACATTAACGTTGCCTGAATCTCCCCCATGGCTGGCTTCTAAAGGTAAGTTTAAAGAATGCAAAAGGGCCTTTTGCTGGTTAAGAGGAAATAATGAAGAATCTAATAAGGAACTAGAAAAGTTACTTGATGTACATAGTAAGCTGATCTCTATACCCAAGAGGAACAAATCTATCGCTGCCAATTTTAGGAGGTCTCTTACTAAATTCACAAAAAAGGACTTTTTGAAACCTCTGTTCATCATGATAATCAGTTCCGTGATATTGGAAGCCAGTGGGCGACACGTCTTCCCAGCCTATGCACTACAAATCGTTGAGGAAATTACTGGAAGCAAAACTGAATCGTTCTACTACACACTATTCATAGATATTATCATCACAGCCAGTGCACTGTGCTCAACAATTCTTGTGAAGGTTCTGAGAAGACGCACGTTGCTTTTCTCTACCGGACTCTCAGCGTTTGCAATTCTCATAGTGGCTTGCTTATACCTTACTTTAATCGACACTAACGTAATACCAGTAGGCCCACCCTGGCTAGCTATTGGAATTTTTATACTATACTTCGTCTTGGCTAATTTGGGTTGTACTTCTATGCCCTTTACTTTAATGGGGGAAATATTCCCTTTACCTCATAGAGAAGTCGGTTCTGCTATTGTGGGGATTTGGATGTCTTTAAACATCATGATTGCACTACAGATAACACCATACATTTTGATGGTTATCAAAGTTTACGGGACCTTTTTTATCTTTGGCATTACAATGGCTGTGATGCTACTTATTCTATACTTTGTACTACCAGAAACTAAGGACAAAACTTTACAAGAAATCGAAGACTACTTCAATAATGGTAAATACAAAGACGATGAAGATGATGAAGAGACTGTTAAAATGACGAATTAATGAAGAATTAAACTTATGTTCAATAAACGTATAAAATAAAACAATGTACGAAGCCATAGTTTAATTTAAATTTAAAAAAAAATATGTTAGGTAATAAATAGTTAATTATTCATTACACCTGAAAATTTCATGATTCTCAGCTATACGTTTTCAGAGATCATTTCTCCCACGTAGAAATGAACTACATTCTGTTACATTTTACGAGCGTTATGACCAGTCCTTTTTTAAGCGACGTTTAAGTAAAGCACTTTCTTCACGATAGGCAGCGACTTAGTTACCCTTGGTATTGCAAAGGTCAATGAGCGGCGGTATTACTTATCAGCATGTATGCTGCTTGTTCGTTTGCCATAATCAGCACGGATTTTTTGTTTGTTAATTTAGTTAAAAATAGCGGAGTTACATGCAGCTTTAGATCGATGTTCAAAATGGACAATAGCCGATTTATTAGTATTAAGTATGAGGGATTAGTAAAAAAACAAAAGGTTGCTCTTAGATATAAATTATTTTCAGCCCTATTTCTAACGTTAACAAGAGATCTCCAGTTTCAAGTTTAGCCCACTCGTCGCCAACAGACAAAGCAGTATTGACTGAGAAAATGCGAAGTATATTTTTTTTATTGCTCTTGGTGGCTGTATGGTAGCGGCTATGAATATTACCAACCCTTACTTTGCTCGTGGATGTCGTAAAAGACGACTAAGAGGCTTATAACGACCTAGGCCTTTTTTTTTTCTGGTGGACTATGGATGCGTCTCGCCCCGCCAAATCGGTCCGGGGTGACGGAGAAGGCGGCGCGTGACCCCATAGACCCACCGTAAAACTCCTCTCTCTTCGCCGTGCGAGCGGGCCACCGGGACCCGATTTTTAACTTCGGTGGCCCGCCCGGCGGTTCGCCCTCGCGGGTTCCTCTCGTCGACGCCCCGACAGATTTCGCCGTCGGGGCGTCGCCCTCACGCGGTGGCCTCACGTCGGGCGACCGGACAATTCCCCGGTCCGATCACCCGAAGCCTCGGTTAGGGCGGCATCAGTCGCAGGTATTCGCGCCTGCGCCGCCCCGGCCGCTGGCGGCGGCCCGGGTCGCGGGAATCCTCCCTGACCCGTTCCGCTGCTTCCTTCTGCGAGATGACAGCCTCGCAGATGGCGGCGACCGCGTCCCAGTTCCTGACGCTGTCGACCATCGCCCTCGCGACAGCCAGCGTCAGTTCGGCATCGATAACAGCGACGAGGTCACGGCGCTGCCGCTCCCATCCCGGACACACCTCCAGCGTGTGTTGCGCCGTGTCCTCGTCACTCCTGCAGTGGTGGCAGGCCGGAGTCCACTCCCTATACGCGACCCTGTGCAGGTACAAACCGAAGCACCCGTGCCTCGTCAACACCTGCACCAGCCAAAAGGTGAGGACTCCATGCCGCCGCTCCATCCACTCTATCATTACGCGCCGGAGGGCCTCAACGGTCTCCACACCGTGCCTAGGCCTCTCCAGCCGCGTAGCCCAACGGGCGATGACGTCTCGGCGGGCATCCTCGCGCCAGGTGGCTATCTCGCTCAACGATGGGGAGCCACCTTCCTCGCGCGCTGTGATAACCAGCCGATAGAGGTCGGAGAGCATCTCCGCCTCTAGGTCCCACGGGGGTGATAACGACCTAGGCCTAGGGAATGCAATCACTGACAAACGGCATCAGATAGAGTTTCATCTGATGCCGTTTGGTCAGTGATTGCATTCCCGAGAAGGGTTGACGTCTGACAGGGGCCGGTCATAAACCTATTGCCAATAACTTTTACAATATGTATTATGAAAGAAGAGTACATATTGTATCAACCCAAAGTAATTGGAATAAGAGTAGGAGAATGATGGTGGCAAACGAGCTAACAGCACACCTGTTAGTGTTACTGCCGCTCACAGACTTTTGCAATACCAGGGTATAATACATAGCTAGGGTGCTGCCTACAAATGAAAACCCCAAACCCACCCAGATACTTGGGCTTCCGGCTCACTCACTCATTGAACGAAGCACAGCAGCACATTGCCACTGCTCAGACGTCGATATTCTGCAAGAGTATGGTACTACCCCGGACGGACCGGCCCATGGCTGTAGACAAAAAACTGTCAACAATGTGGCATTGTCACTGTTACATATCTGAATCTCCTATATGGTGCAACTTTTTGAAGACAATGTTAGTCTTTAAGAAGATACAAATTCAATTATTTAAAGATTCTAACATAAATATAATTGAAATGTTAGTTTTGTGTGATATACTCGTACATTTAGTTACACTCAGTATAACCCAGACATTTAGTTTTCTTTGCCATATCTTCTTAATATATATAAATTACGCGTCACGTTGTTTGTCCGCGATGGACTCCTAAAGTACCTAACCGATTTTAATCAAATTTGCACAGCATGTGTAGTTTGTTCCAATTTAAAAGATAGGATAGCTCCCATCTCAATTTATAGTCGCAATATTATTTTATTGCAAATTATTTGTCTATTATTTGACAGTCACAATTATCTGTTATCTCCAAACGATTCTAACAGATGGCGGTATCTGTTGACTGGATTGAGTAAGTATTTAATAGATGGCGCTATGTTAAACGTACAAACGTTTCACATAAGCTACAATGTATTAGCATAACCACTACGTTTTACTGAGGCTACCTTAGCCACAGCAACGCGTGGCCGAGTCTGCTAGTATAAATATAATAATTAATACTAGGGCATATATAATAATTTGTCTGTAGTGCTGTATAGCAATAAACAACTACAGTAGAACCTCGATTATCCGCTCCTCAGTTGTACGGATTCGCGATTATCCGGACTACGAACGTTCATAATTAGTATTAACTGTGCTTCATGTAATCACTCCATGCGTTTCGTTATTATTATATTTATTTAGAAATCTCTCTGAAATGGCAATTACCAAATAGGTATTTTAACCCAAATTAAACTATATAAATATTATAAACAAATTACACTAAATATAGTTTACCTAGTGGAAGGATGTATGTACCGAGGGAGACCGAGACTAACCTACCTAGACCAGATCGGTCATGTACTGAAGAAAGGTGGAGTCAAGAGTCTCCGAAACCGGCGAGCGTGTATGAAGAGAAGTGAAGTATGCAGAGATAGAGTTCTCTTGCACTCTGTTCTCTCTGCCTACCCTGCAAGGGATATGGCGTGATGATATGTATGTATGTAGTTTACCTACACATGTAACATACATAATGGATTTTATATATGTCGGCGCAGGGTAGTTTTCTGGACTCAGTGGGCTAACATTTTTATCGGGTTTCGACATAGTGCCTCGAGCTAATAATAACAACGATAATTATCTAAAGGATTTATGTAAACTAATCACGATTATGCAATATTCGAACTGATCCGTCCGTCCGCTCGGTCCGAGTCCTAGATTTGAATGCCCGCCCGTTCCAACGGCCGCATCAAAGCACGACTCGCTATGTTGCCAGACTTGCTGTGTTGCCATGCTTGCATTCGGTTTTCGCCGTAACTCTCTGACATGTATATATACTTTTTAATTTAAAAAATATGTATATAATAATAATATGTAGAAAATTTGTATAAGTACCTAAATAGTAAAGTGCGTAGGTTGTACGTTAGAAAATGTTAATTTCATAATAAATATTTGTTTTTGTCAATAAATACATTTATTTTTAATAAACGCCTAATATAAATAATATTTTGCAATACGCAGAAAAACCAGCTTTCTCTCTGCGTCACTCTATTATCCGGATTTTCGATTATGCGAATGTAAACGACAACAATTAGTCCGGTAAATCGAGTTTCCACTGTATGTAGTTGGGAGGTAGTTTGGGTACAAATTACTTTCCATCCATCTATCAATAGATTCTATATACTTCTTCAAGGAGAAATATTAACACAATCGCCACGTTCGGTGGACGGGTAGGCGCTCACAGTTGATCTTCCAAGATCCACAGAAGAATGCTGCTGCCCATTCTTCTGGCGATTCCTCAGCTGATTATTACGTGTACAGTGGAAAAGTAAGAGGTGGTAATATATTAGATCCTAACCCATCACCATGAAGGAAGAGCAGAATTTAAGTATTTGAAAACTTTATATGTATAAATAATTTTGTTTGTATTATGTGTTTAGTGAATTTCTGTTGAAGCTAATAATTGTTCATTTTATTCAATTCGTATGCACGTGAAATTCTATTTATGTGTCAGCTGCTGTGAGCGTATTAAATAATTGTTTCATAATCTATTTCTAAATCATATGAACCATATACGAATATCAAGTATAAAATACTTCTTACTTTAAAATATTACCTTTTCCCTTGTGACGTATTTGCTTGATCAGTGCTAAGAATGTTACAAATCTATTAAATACGTTTATGTTAAAATAACTAGTGAGTAGTTCTTATCACATGTTTGCTGGTGCTTGCGCAACAGGGTAAGAATTGATACGGTAGCATAGGTTGTTACCAAATGTAAAAGTATATTTTGTGACATCATTACCCTGCTCTTATCCCAATTACTTGGGGTCGATGCAATATGTTCTTTTCTTCCACTTAATTCTGTCCGATGTCATCTATGCGGTCACGCCCTTCCTATTCATATCATGCTTCACGCAATCCATCCATATTTTCTTCGGTCTTCCCTTACCCCTAAAGCCTTCTACATTTATACTTAAAACCTGTATATATACAATATGTTCTGTGTGTGGTTACCTTTATCTAGATTTTATCCTGCGTAGTTTTTGATATATTTCTCTACCAATTACTTTATACACCTTTATACTTATAGTCTTTCTAAAACTTTTGTCACAGAATGCTACAAATAGACAGTCACATAATTAATGTGAGATGCTTGTTATGTTACATTTATTATAGGCAAACGAGTTTTTATAATATCATCATTCTCCTACTCTTATCTCAATTACTTGGGGTCGATACAATAAATGTACTCTCTTTTCATAGTACATATTGTAAAAGTTATTGGCAATAGTTTTATGATCGGCCGCCTGCCAGATGTCAACCCTCCTTAGGAATGTAATTGTTGACCAAACGGCATCAGATGGAATTGGCCCAGGTCGTTATAAGGCTCTTAGTCGTCTTTTACGTTATCCACGAGCACAGTAAGTGTTGGTAGTATTCGTAGCCGCTACCACGCAGTTCTTTATAATATATATGATAATAAAAGCTGTTTAGGCCCTAACGGGACGTCAAGGATAAAGCAGTGGACTGTATTTTAATGGTTTATTACAATAATATATCACAGTTTATAGAAGTGCCCGTATGTGTGCGCAATCTTGTCCTCGAGGCTAGCGAGTGAGTCTTCGCGAGGTTCGTTCATTATCGCGGTGCGAGCGCAGCGCCTCTCCCCCTCCAACCCCGTCGGCCGGGGTCAGCTGATCGCAGGTGCGCCGACATATTCCCCGGGTTGAAGTGCATCTTCAATATTCAACTGGAAGAGGACAAATGTTAGTGAAGGCACGACGGATAGTGCCCCTCTTCGTCTTCATTTCAGCCACTCTTGTTACTCCGTCTACGCCGGGGTAGGTTTTAATAACCCGACCCAGGGACCAAAGTAGTGGTGGCGTCGTTTTGTCCTTAATCAGAACCAAGGACCCGGGCTTCAGCTCGCCTCTGGCATCAAACCACTTGGTTTTTGCCTGTAGCAGAGAAGTATAGTCGTTATGGAAACGGCTCCAAAAGTGCTGCCGTATAAACAGTATTCTTCGCCAACGATCCAGCCGTGTGATATTAGTATCAGTCACCTGAGAGCAAGGCACAGTTAAAAGTGGTCGTCCAATTAGGAAGTGAGAAGGAGTAAGCACCGACAAATCATTAGAGTCTGACGAGAGAGCAGTAAGAGGGCGCGAATTTAGAACTGCCTCAATATGCACGAGGCAGGTAGACAACTCCTCAAAAGTGAAATGAGTAACATTTAACAATCTCTTTAAATGATGTTTACATGATTTCACAGCAGCTTCAGCAAGGGAATTAAAGTGAGACCGAAGTTAAAATCGAGTACCGGTGGTCCGCTCGCACGGCGAAGAGAGAAGGTTTTACGGTGGGTCTATGGGGTCACGCGCCGTCTTTCCGTCACCCCGGACCGATTCAGCGGGGCGAGACGCACCCATAGCCCACCAATAAAAAAAAAAAAAAAAAAGGGAATTAAAGTGAGGGCTGTAAGCAGGCGTAAAAATAAATTCAATGCCCTCCTGTGCAGCTTCAGATGCGACATTTGATGAGCTCAGAAACGCATACATCTCATTTGATGCGCCCACGAAGTTCGTCCCATTATCGGACATGATGCTTCGAGGTTTTCCTTGACGTGCCACGAAACGATTTAGAGTAGCCATGTGAGCGTCAGTGCTGAGGTCGCTGATGAGCTCCAGGTGTACAGCTTTCATAGCTGAGCAAACAAAGATGCACATGTATGACTTTGTTAGTTTGCAACCACGACCCTTGCGATCGGCTACCAATACTGGCCCTGCATAGTCAACATAGCAGTTTAAAAATGGAAATTCGAGATTTGTTCTGGAGGATGGTAGCTGTCCCATCACAGGCTGTATATGTTGAGCCTCATGTTGGCAACATTTGAGACATTTATTTACAACAAAACTAGATAAATTCCTACCACCCAATGGCCAATAAGCCCTTTTTTTTTTTTTTTTTTTGTTTTTTTTGCGGTGTGCCATGGACGTCGCACCCCGCCTAGTCGGTCCAGGGTGACGGAAGAGGCGGCGCGGAACCCCATTGACCCACCCTCCAAGCACCTCTTCTTCGCCGTGCGAGCGGGCCACCGGTACCCGATTTTTGTCTTCGGTGGCCCGCTCGGCGGTATGCCCCCTCGGGCTCCTCTCCTGTCGATGCCCCGACAGCTTTCGCCGTCGAGGCGTCGTCCTCACGCGGTGGCCTCACGTCGGGTGACCGGACAATTCCTCGGTCCGATCACCCGAAGCCTCTGTTAGGGCGGCATCAGGCGCAGGTATTCGCGCCTGCGCCGCCCCGGCCGCTGACGGAGGCCCGGGTCACGGGAATCCTCCCGGACTCGTTCCGCCGTCTCTTTCTGCGAGATGACAGCCTCGCAGAAGGCGGCGACCGCGTCCCAGTTCCTGACGCTGTCGACCATCGCCCTCGCGACAGCCGGCAGCGTCAGGTCGGCACCGATAACAGCGACGAGGTCACGGCGCTGCCCGTCCCAACTCGGACACACCTCCAGCGTGTGTTGCGCCGTATCCTCGTCACTGCTGCAATGGTGGCAGGCCGGAGTCCACTCCCTATACGCGACCGTGTACAGGTACAAACCGAAACACCCGTGCCCCGATAATACCTGCACCAGCCGAAAGGAGAGGACTCCGTGCCGCCGCTCCATCCATTCCATCAGTACGGGCCGGAGGGCCTCGACGGTAACGACACCGTGTCTTGAATGGCCAATAAGCCTGCCGAATATGTGACAAGAGCAATTGAGGACCGGCATGTAATAATTTTAAATGTTGCATTTGAAATACGAGCTTAGTAAATATATGCTTACTACAAATTACAATCGGATGTTTTACACTAAACTCATAGGGGGAGTTATCAAGCCTCCCGCCCACGCGAATAAGGTTGTTATTATCTAAAAAACGGAGTTAAAGGAAGCAATTTACTCTTACGAGATAATTTTTGTCCTGATTTCAAATGATTATATTCGTCAGGAAACATTTCAATTTGTGAATAATGAATAATTACATTTAATGATTCTTGTAATTCAGTTGTAGATAAAAAAAAAAAACCACCCCGTTTAATTTTATTTTTTAAGTTGTAAATGAATCTTTGTACATATGTAAATACTTTTTGAATTTTTATTAGGCTAGAATATTTTTCTAATAAACTACGCATGATTGATGAGTGAAATGCTACGTCTGAATGATGACTAATAATATGTGAATAATTACTATTACTACCACTAATGAAATGATTTTCTACTTCCGGCAAATCGTGTTTCGTGTTTGGCATTTTGGGCCACTCATTTTCACCATGTAATAAAAAGGAGGCTCCAGACCACCACAGAGGTGTATCTTGAATAAGATCTGCCCTTTGAAGAAACAAGATCCGCCAGGTTGTCCTTCGACGGTACGTAGCTCCAGGTGTGACCACTTGTGCTTTCTTGTATCTCATTAACCCTATTTCTAACAAAAGGTTTTAATAAGTTAGAAGGAGTAGTGAGCCAACCTAACACTATGGTAGAGTCACACCAAAATCTACATTGATGAATGGGTATGGTAAATGATTCCTTAACCTTAGCACACAGTCTTGTACCTAATAAAGTCCACAAAGCTCAAGTCTTGGCGTGGTAGTTGGTTTTATTGGCGCAATGCGATTTTTAGAAACTAAAAGTTGTACACCAATGGGTCCAATGCTATTACATGAACGAATGTACACACAAGCGCCAGACGCCTTTTCAGAAGCGTCGGTGAAGACGTGTATTTCATGTATCGTGGAGTCTTCATACAAAACCCAACGAGAAATTTTTATATAAGTTAATGATTTTATTGTGCTTTCAAATGTAGACCAAAGACATTTTATTTCGAGTGATACCTCATCGTCCCAATCATACTTATCTAGCCATAAAAGCTGCATAATAATTTTTGCTTCGACAACGCACGGACCTACGAGGCCTAGTGGGTCGAATATCTGACTAATCACCGAAAGGATAAGTCGTTTAGTCACCTTAGCTGAAGGTAAGATATTGATGGTATACGTAAGCGAATCGGTGTCACAAACCCAGTTAAGACCTAGAGTTTTACAATGAGAAGATTTAAGACCTTGCTCAGAAAATTGCAACATATTATTTGATTCTATGCTATCTGTAATTTGCTTAAGTATTTCTGAATTATTTGATCGCCATTTACGCAAGTTAAACTTAGCACCACATAGAATTGACTGTACCTTTTTTGAAATGTCAACGGTCTCAGATATAGTGCTTGAGCCACTGAGATAATCATCTATATAAAAATCACGCTTAGCGGTTTTTACACGAATGTCCTCCACGTTATCTGCTAGACTTACTAAGCATTTAGTGGCTAAGTATGGCGCAGCGGCGGTACCGTAGGTTATGGTGTTTAAAGTATATGTCCTAAGAGGTTCTGATGGCTGAAATCGAAAGATGATTTTTTGAAGCGGTCGTTGATCTGGACTTAACTCTATAGCCCTATACATTTTTTCTACGTCACTAGAAACCACATATCTATGCTGACGAAAACGTATTAAAATATTTAATAGATCGTCTTGTACTACGGGACCGACCATCTGTATGTCGTTAAGAGACACTCCCGAACTAGTAGTAGGTGTGGAATGTAATGTTTTACTATGGAATTTTTAGACTCAGACTTAAGGTCTAAAGTCATATGATCTAGGCGTTCATACTCCCGCATAAACATCATATATTTATGTTTATACTGTGGATCGCGTATAAATCGTCGTTCTAATGATAAAAAGCGTTTTTTAGCGTTAATATATGAGTCACCTAAAGCGCTAAGATTTTCTTTCAAAGGCATGGTGACAAGAAACCTACCATCATCCTGGCGGACAGTAGTTTCAAAAGAAAATGTTGTTCACACATTCTTTCTTCAAGTGAATATGCATGTTTTGATGAAACATTATCAAGCTCCCAGAATTGAGAAAGGTCGGGAGTGATAGTGGAATGATTGGAATGATGGCAAAAATATGAAGAAGGAAAACTTGATTGATGCGAAACACTACCAGACACTAGCCAGCCAAATTTTGTTTCGCATAGCTTAGGTAGATTTTTCCCTAAATTTATTGTTTTGGTGCCTAAGACATTCCAGAATACTTCAGCCCCTACCAGGATGTTTACGACCGACGGAACGTTAAATTTCGGGTCTGCTAACATAAGACCTGAAGGAATAGGGACATGATTAATGTGTACGAATGACGACGGTAGAACTTGGGTGATTTCAGGCATAATATGACACTCGATATCTACGGTGTAAGCACAGCATAAAGACTCTATTGTGAGCTGACAAGACTGTGTACTGGTGGATATGTGATTATTTATACCCGTTACCTTAATATTCGTACCGCGTAACGACAAACCCAGTTTCTCCCTTAAGTTCTGCGTTATAAAGTTCGCCGAACTACCGTTGTCCAGCAAAATACGCGCCGTGTACTTCTCACCCTTCTCACTGATTACGTTCACCATAGTTGTGGACAGTAAAACATGCGAAGAAGTAGCAAGCTGCATAGAATTGGCTGAAAGCACAACATTAGACGTAGAAGGCGAAAAAGAAGAAGAAGCAGAAGGCAAAGGATTGAAAATTGGTTTATTTTCTTGCGATTCTAAGTGCAAAAGCGTATTGTGTTTTGTTTCGCAATATTTGCAGTACGAAAGCTTGCATTGCTTAGCAGAATGTCTATAGCGTAAGCAATTAAGACAAACATTGTAGTCATTAGCTTTTTGTAAGCGGTTTTCTATGGACAAATTTCTGAATGATTCACATTTATATAATGAATGAGATTGGGAACAATGTGGACATTTATTTATTTTATGAATGTAATTATTATTTGATTTTTTATTTATTTGAGTGATTTTTGAATTATTTTTATGTAAATATTAATTATTTAAAGCAACAATTGTATTATTTTGAGAAGGATTTATATTTGATTCAACGGATTCCAACCAGTCCGCTTTCCTGCTTAAAAAGGAACAAAATTTTGACAATGTAGGATCGTCTTTTAGAGAGATATTCCTATGTTCTTCCCAATCACGGCTATACACTAAGTCTAATTTTCTACTCGCGATATAAATTAACAAAGTATCCCAATATTGAGTAGGCTGTTTTAATGTTGTTAGTGCCCTAACATTTTTATATATTATATCAACAAGATTTCTAATGGCGACACTTGTCTCCTTGGATATTACCTCAATATCAAACAAAGCTTGTATGTGATTACTCACAAGAAGTCGGTTGTTGTTGTATCGCTCACATAACAAATCCCACGCAAGTTTGTAATGATCACCCTTAAAATCAATATTTTTAATTATTAAGGCAGCATTTCCTTGTAGTGAAGCTCGTAGGTAGTGGAACTTGTTAATGTCACTAATATCGCTGTTTTCGTGAATTAATTATGTAAATGTATCTCTAAATTCGAGCCAGCATTGGTAGCTACCATTAAAATGTGGTAAATTAATTTTAGGCAAACGAACAAAATTATTTTTAGTAGAATGATGTGCACCTGAGTTAGCATCCCCGAAGCCGGCTTCAGACCCAACACCGTCGGATGTCGTACCAAGCAGACTGCGCGTGAGTGCCACCAGGTTAAAGAACTGGCGGTCGAAGTCCTCACGCTCAGTAAACGTACTATCGGCATCATCTGAAAGCAATTCGATGTGTGTCTGTAGCTCATCAAAGTCGCTATGCAGGGTTTGAAATTTATTAAAACGCTCGACTAAGTCTAAACGTTGCAACGCCGATATCTCACTACTACTTTGAATTAAAGTTAAATAATTATTATAAATCTTAAGTTTCGATTTAATGGAACTACGTTTTTTAATTAAAGTTTTATAACTATCTGCCATTCTATATTAATATTACGACAATATAAGAAAACGAAATACTAATGAAATATACTATAAAAACTGCGAAACAGATGTTCGAGAACAAAAGGTAGATAAAGAATGACAATGTCGTGTCAAGATTATTTCAAAGACACGCATGCAATAAATGCAATAAAAATATTGTATCATAATATTATCTATTATTTAGATATATTATTTGAAGCAAAGGGATGATTTTACTTTATAAAATAAAGAATTGGAAAATATGGGAAAGATTTTTCGGTAATGTATAGACACAGGAAAATAACTAATTGGAACGACTCACTCAAATACTGTACTTATACTCCCAGAAAATGACATCAGCTTCCTCGATGATGATGTATGGCTGTTACAGGAACGACTTCTTTTCTTCAAACTGTGTGCGTGGCGGTCAAAGTTCACACGTCGACCGGCGACGATATTATTTGCGGCAAACTAGTATTTTATTTTAACCCTCCGAAGGACCAATGTTAAGGCCCTAACGGGACGTCAAGGATAAAGCAGTGGACTGTATTTTAATGGTTTATTACAATAACATATCACAGTTTATAGAAGTGCCCGTATGTGTGCGCAATCTTGTCCTCGAGGCTAGCGAGTGAGTCTTCGCGAGGTTCGTTCATTATCGCGGTGCGAGCGCAGCGCCTCTCCCCCTCCAACCCCGTCGGCCGGGGTCAGCTGATCGCAGGTGCGCCGACAAAAGCAATATTGTGTAAACGCCTACACAGATCTACATTGCAAGACTCATGATAAATAGAACTCGCCCACTACTAGTTGTAACGACATGTCCTTTTTCTTATGTATAACTCAACAAAATAATTATGCCAGCGGCATTTTATTTTCAATTTACTTATTCTCCAAAGTATCGTCGTCGAGCATTAGGGGAATGCGAAGCAGTGCTCTCCTGGGAGACTCTTAAAATATGGCGATAGTGACTTTATCTCACTTTAATACGCCTATGTCCAACGATGGACGTCGATTAGTGGATGGATCGATAAAGTATTAAATGTTTTCACTAGCTAGACCATCATCATCATCCATCCTAAAGCTTAGGCTACCGCGCTTTCTATTAATCCAGCGGTGGAGATGCGGTGCACTCGGGTCACTTCACAACAACTGCCGCACGCTGCTTTTCCTCGATGGTAGAGTCCTCCATCCCGGTAATCCGGGTGTCTCCCGTTTGACTGTGTGAACGACACCCGCCACACCTGTGAGGGCTGCGTGTAGGCTAGCTGCTAATTGGTCGGCGACTTCCGTCGACTGGAACTGAGGCAGCTACAGTACCCGAGACCTAATCACCAAACGCATTACTTTAAGACTGTCCCGTATCCCCATCTGCAAATTCACCACCAGCTCGCCGCGAAGCATCGCATTGACGTACTTCATCCCCTTCTTTTCGGCTTCCGACTGTAATTTCAGAATCACAGCCGCGGAGCGTGGGAGAGCAAGCGCCAACCTCTACTTCTTCTGCGTCGAAACAACCAACAGCATCCGGCCCTAGCACCAACAGCTTGTCCACATCGTGTCGCCCCTTACTCTCTGAGAAGGCGAATGAGAGATGCTGTCACATTCATCTCCTTCTTTGCTCTTTTTGAGCCAACTTCCTCTGAGCCCGTAAGAGACCAGCAGGGTGGCCTTAAATCTTCCTTTTTCCCCTCTGGGCCATACCAATTTTCAGTCTGGGCTCAGTCATCCTCCAAATCCGACCTGAAAAACCGCAGGTTGTAATTACCTCCACTGCACTTACCCAACCAAAGGTTGCTCGCGCGGGATCATGTTTGCCTCGGCCCATTCCTCTACAATCATATTTACAAATGACAACCTATCCTAGAGTATATATTTATAAATTATGAATACAAAATTAAATTCTACAACTGAGATATATATGTATACAGTCACCAAAAAGAATTTTCAAGAAAACATCAAAACTAAAACAAACAGTATTAAAAACATGTACACTCCCCGAGACTGAAATCTGACAAAACCCTCAAAACACACTTACCACGACGACTGGTAGAGGTGGTGGAGGAGAGACGGTGGTATGGGTCAATGTATTTTGGTAGAGATTTGTCGAAACCCAAAAAGTCATACAGGATTAGAAAAATTGTGTATACTTTGATGATGTTATATTAAATTATGTATACATCGATGATGTTATCACACGAGGCTTTTCGTTTTCCCTAAGAAAACTACCAAAGGGGTATCCCGCTACACTTTGTACACTTTCTCTCTGTATTTTTACGTACTCGTCAAAACGAAAATTTTCAAAAACACCTAATACTGTCTGACTTCTAACTTTACAGCCAACTTATCTAACCTTTGATCTGAAAAGGTATATAACAAGATAGTATAATTATAAGATAAGGGGAAACCTGAAACAAGATCAATTCCGTATCGCCTGGATAGCGTCTAATTTATATTAGCGTCCCCTTCCATTGTGGAGACGGCTTTTACGTAACAGTGCGACCTAGATAGATTAAAAATAAGGAAAGAAACATTAATTGTCGACGCATTAATTTTACGAATTACATTTGCTTACCACAGTCTAAAAATAAGACCTAACGCGTCGTGCTATCGGTTAAAATAACCAAAAGTCATACTAAACAGCAAAACTGTTACAAAATTTGAGAAAATAGAGTGTGTGCAATGAGAATTAAATTATTTAACGAGAAAATTTAAAAATCTTAAAAACAGCATAATGTATAAGAAATTAGAAAAACCTAAAGATGTACGCCACGTAGTGTATTTTTACCCGACTAAGGAAAGGGAGGATTGTGCTTTTGACAGTCTATATGTATGTGTAAATATTCCTCTATTCCTTTATTACTTTTTTTTTCTCTAAAAGTACTTATATTATAATTTGATAAATCCGGTATTGTTTGAAGCATTTAATTGTCCGCCGGTTATATGCTAAACAACATCTTAAAAACCTAAGATTGCCTGCAACCTAAAATGCGACTGTTAAATTTCAGAATATTGTTCATGGATATTTTTTCTTTAATTAAATATATAGACATAAAATGAAAGATCTGATTATGCTGATTTTAAATACAAAAAAATTGTGTTAATCGTTTCTTAAAAAAATAAAAAATCACGACCTTTGATGTAACATTCAAAGGAGAATTGCAGTTTTCCCTTAACGATAGAGAGAGTATACTATGTCTACAGGCACTGTAGACATAGTATACTCTTTAGAAAAATATTCTTATTAAGAATGAGTGGTTAAAATCCGATTATTAAGAAATAGTTTCTTATTAGAAACTATTTATCTATTACGTGTAACCCATAGTCCGGAGTTAGGGGGGCATAGTCCGGAGCGTGCTCGTTCGCGTCCCCTGCCAGTCTAATTAGACTGCTAATCCGGCTCGATATGCGTACCGCAATGCAGGTTAGGGCGTCCCCCGGAGGCGACGCGTACCGACCCGCCCCCGTCGGTACGAACTTCGGCAGTTGCGACGATGGGGGGCCGCCACCCATCACGCCTTGCCCAGTCAGGCGAGTCGAGGAGAGCAGAGTGCCGGGTGGGCACGTGGAATGTAAGAGGTTGTGTGGAAGGTAAGTTGCACGAGCTGATATCCGTCATGGCGGACAAACAGCTAGACGTGCTCTGTGTAACAGAGACCAAGCGAAGGAGCAGCGACGCCTGCGATCTTCCTAGTGGCGGGATGGCTCTGTGGTCTGGTGTACCACAGAGCGATCGAGCCAGCATGGGGGTAGGAGTGCTGTTGTCCTCTCGCTTGGCCTCAGGTGTGAAGGATTACGGAATGTATGATCCCAGACTTCTTTGGGTCCGTATAAAACTTGGTGTCACCAAGGTATTCATGGTTGTAGCATATGCTCCCGTAGGATCCTCGGTGGTATCAGACCTAGAGAAGTTTTGGGATAATGTTAGGGAAGTTCTGGATATGGCAGAAACCAGTGAACGCGTGATTGTATGCGGAGATTTGAACGGATGGGTGGGGAAGAAGCGTCCCGACTATGAGGACGTACTTGGTCCATTTGGTGATAAGAGAGTGAACGACGCAGGTAGGCTCATAGCTGATGTATGCATGGAGAGAAACCTTATTGTGTCAAACACATTTTTCCAACTTAAGGACATCCATATGTATACATGGAGAAGGAATGAACAGAAAAGTATAATAGATTTAATTTTGGTAGACAGTCGCCTCCGAAGCAAAATATTGGACGCAAGAGCCTACAGGGGCCCCACAGTCGATACGGACCACTATCTCGTTATTGCGAGATTTAGTGGTCTGTTCAGAAGGTGGAGGCACTGGCGACAGCGTGTCCACTTCGGAGGGCTTGAAAGAATAAAGGTTGAAAGGTTGCAAGAAGAGTGTGTAAGAGAAAAGTATGCAGAGGGTGTCCGAGAACGGCTGATGATGGCAAGCCAGCCGTAATCGGACATTGAAGAATGCTAGAGAGTATTGAAAGAGAGTATGGTAGACACAGCGAAAGAAGTATGTGGAAGTTCAAAGAAGCATAGAAACACAAATGGTGATGCATGGTGGGATGCGGAAGTGGCAGCTTCCGTAGAGCAAAAGAAGAAAGCGTGGCTGGACTATGTCTCTTCTTTGAATCTGAATGACAGTATGACTGAACAGAAGAAAGAAATATATCGGCAATGTAAGAATGACACCAAGGCCTTAGTGAAAGAGAAACGTGATAGAGCAAGTATGAGTGCAGAAGATAGGCTAACTAAAAACTTCGAGGGTAACACCAAACTACAAACACAAACTACAACTTTCTACAAACTTTCTGGGGCCGACTCTGTGGGACATCGGGTACCACTGGGCGTTGAGAGGGAGTCTCCCCTCCGGGCTGAGCGTGATATGCTACGCTGACGATACGCTCGTCACAGCCCGGGGCAGGACACTCGAAGAGGCGGCGAGCCTGGCCACTCTCGGCACCGAGGAGATGGTCGGGCGAATCGAGGCGCTGGGGCTCAGGGTGGCCCTAAATAAGACGGAGGCCCTATTGTTTCATGGGCCACGCGTAAGGCCGCCAATCGGCGTCTCGCTAGTCGTCAACTCCGTCCACATCAGCATCCAGGCCCATATGAAGTACTTGGGTCTGGTGCTCGACGGGCGATGGTGGTTCCGGGAGCATTTTCGCCAAATTGCTCCCCGGCTGGTCGGCGCGGCGTCTGCCCTTTCGCAGCTCATGCCGAACGTGGGCGGACCCAGCTTCGAGGGCCGACGGCTGTATGCGGGGGTGATCCGTTCTATGGCCATGTACGGCGCACCCGTGTGGGCGAGGGCTCTGAACGCCCAGCTCAGGGCTGTTCTGTGGAGATCCCAGAGAGTCATGGCGGTCAGAGCCATTCGCGGGTACCGCACGGTATCGACCGAGGCGGCATGCCTAATGGCCGGGACACCCCCGTGGGACCTAGAGGCGGAGATGCTCTCCGACCTCTACCGGCGGGTGACCTCACTGCGCGACGAAGGTGGCTCCCCATCGCTGAGCGAGATAGCCACCTGGCGCGAGGACGCCCGCCGAGACGTCATCGCCCGTTGGGCTACGCGGCTGGAGAGGCCTAGACACGGTGTCGTCACCGTCGAGGCTCTCCGGCCCGTACTGACGGAGTGGATGGAGCGGCGGCACGGAGTCCTCTCCTTTCGACTGGTGCAGGTGTTGTCGGGGCACGGATGCTTCGGCTCGTACCTGCACACGGTCGCACATAGGGAGTGGACTTCGTTCTGCCACCATTGCAGCAGTGACGAGGACACGGCGCAACACACGCTAGAGGCGTGTCCGGGCTTTGACCGGCAGCGCCGTGACCTCGTTGCTGTTATCGGTGCCGACCTGACGCTGCCGGCTGTCGCGAGAGCGATGGTCGACAGCGTCAGGAACTGGGACGCGGTCGCCGCCTTCTGCGAGGCTGTCATCTCGCAGAAGGAGGCGGCGGAACGAGTCCGGGAGGAATCCCGCGACCCGGGCCGCCGTCAGCGGCCGGGGCGGCGCAGGCGCGAATACCTGCGCCTGATGCCGCCCTAACCGAGGCCTCGGGTGATCGGACCGGGGAATTGTCCGGTCACCCGACGTGAGGCCACCGCGTGAGGGCGACGCCCCGACGGCGAAATCTGTCGGGGCGTCGACGAGAGGAACCCGCGAGGGTAAACCGCCGGGTGGGCCACCGAAATTAAAATCGAGTACCGGTGGTCCGCTCGCACGGCGAAGAGAGAAGGTTTTACGGTGGGTCTATGGGGTCACGCGCCGCCTTTCCGTCACCCCGGACCGATTCAGCGGGGCGAGACGCACCCATAGCCCACCAATAAAAAAAATAAAAAAAAAGGGTAACACCAAACTGTTTTGGAGGGAGGTGAAGAAGTCTCGGGGTGGTTGGTCAGCCTTCACAATGAATAAAATAAGGTCTAAAGGTGGAGACATTCTTACACAAACACAAGACGTGTTAAGCCGATGGAGTGAATATTTTGGCGATATGTATGCGGATGCTACGGTTGACGCCGGTATCGCATGTGGTTTAGTAGATTAACATTCGGCACCGGCGTCCTCCGATGGCATCAGTATGGATGACGTTGAATGGGCGATAAGAAGTTTGAAAAATGTTAAGGCAGCGGGCATTGATATGGTGTCTGCCGAGATGATCAAGCTTGGTGGCGCCTGTGTCTGGGAGGCGTTCCTGTTGCTCCTCAATTTATGTTGGAGCTCGGGAATGGTTCCCGGGGACTGGAATAGCGCAGTCATCGTGCCTTTGTTTAAAAACAAGGGTTCACGTTATGACTGCACAAATTACAGAGCCATTAGCTTGACCAGTTTGGCAGCAAAAGTGTATGGTAAAACTATTGAAAGGAGAATGAGGATGGTATCCGATGGTTTACTGTGTGAGACACAAGGAGGTTTCAGGAGTGGAAGGGGATGCATGGATCAAGTGTTCTCTCTGCGCAACATTATGGAGAAGCATCTGGCTCTAGGTCAGAGGGTTTTCTGCAATTTTGTGGATCTGGAGAGAGCATTTGACACGGTTGTACGAAAGGAACTTTGGGACATTTTACGTATGATATTAACGGTAAATTGCTACGGGCTGTGCAGTCCAGTTACATGGGCTGTAGAGCCTGTGTGCGGCTGAATGATGGAATGTCGTCTTGGTTTGACGTCAATATCGGCGTTAAGCAGGGTTGCGTTCTGTCAGCCAGTCTTTTTATCATATATCTGGATAAATGTCTCCAAAGGTTGAACGATATGAATGTGGGAGTCCAGATGGGCGACTCAGTGGTCACTGCTCTGTTTTATGCAGATGATGCAGTCCTGCTGGCACAGTCAGCGACTGACCTGCATACCCTAGTCGACACAATGACAGAAGATTGTAAGAAAAGGGGTCTACGCGTGAATGTGAGCAAAACCAAAATAATGGTCTTTGAAAGAGATGAAGCCAGAACAGATGTAAGAGTAACAATAGGTTATGATGTACTAGAGCAAGTGGATGAATTTGTATATCTTGGATGTGGATTTAGCCGAGATGGAAGGTACACCACTGATATAGAGCGAAGAGTGAATGCGGGAAATAGAGTGAACGGAGCGTTGGGGCAACTTCTCGGCAGCCACCACCTCAGCCAGAAGGCACGTGTAGCAATACATAACGCAGTGCTTGTCCCAACATTACTGTATGGAAGCGAGAGTTGGGTATGCAGAAAAGAGTATGAAAGTAAAATTAATGCGGTCGAAATGCGATCTCTTCGGAAAATCTGTGGAGTTAGGCTGACCGACCGCATTCGTAACGACGACGTAAGAGAGCGAGTAGGTATGAAAGAGAGTATTGGTGTAAAGATGCGAAAGGGAATGCTCTGATGGTTCGGACATGTGGAAAGAATGCCGAACAAACGTCTGGTTAAGAAGATATACAATGCGAAAGTGGAAGGATGTAGGTACCGAGAGAGACCGAGACTAACCTACCTAGACCAGATCGGTCAGGTACTGAAGGAAGGTGGAGTCAAGAGTCTCTGAAACCGGCGAGCGTGTATGAAGAGAATTATGAATGTTGAGGAAGCGAGTGAAGTATGCAGAGATAGAGTTCCCTGGCACTCTGTTCTCTCTGCCTACCCTGCAAGGGATATGGCGTGATGATATGTATGTATGTGTGTACGTGTAACCCAAAGATATTTTTCCTTCAAACTTAATAAATTACATTAAGAAAGCAATGATTAATTAAAAAGTACGTTACAAGAGAATATTTTAGACAGAAATCAAAACGTAGGTACAAAACCAACGACCAACCAACCAACAAAACTTAGTAGTGGTGGGACCATGCGTTGACAGTTTTCTGTCTACAGCCGCGGGCCGGTTCGTCCGCGGTACTACTACACTCTCGCAAAAGATCGACATCTGAGCAATGGAAATATGCTTTTGTACATCGTTAGGTGAGTGAGAGAGCCGCAAGACCAACTGGGAGAATTTGGGATATGTATTGGTAGGCAGCCTAGCTATACCCCTGGTTATGCAAAGGTAGGCGGCAGTGACACTTACCATCAGGTGTGCTGCTTGCTCGTTTGCCACCAAAAGCAATAAAATAAATATAAATAAAAAAGTCAGTAAATCCCTTTTGCATGCCGATAAATATTAAATGAGAGATCACACTCACACGCATTGTGTTGTGAGACGTGGACACCTGTGGAATATATTATAATTTCATATGTAAGTACTACGAACATGCTCTATGTTAGGGGCTACGAATACTACCAACCCTTACTTTGCTCGTGGATGTTCTAAAAGACGACTAAGAGCCTTATAACGACCTGGGCCAACTCCATCTGATGCCGTTTGGTCAACAATTACATTCCTAAGGAGGGTTAACATCTGGCAAGTTGCCGGTCAAAAAACTATTGCCAATAACTTTTACAATATGTACTATGAAAGAAGAGTACATATTGTATTGACCCCAAATAATTGGGATAAGAGTAGGAGAATGATGCTGATGTAAGTACTACGAACATAGTGAATTTATTTATTTAAAGATTTATTTCTTTGGTGCTCTCAATCTGGTTATATTATACGTACGTACGCACTTTCATCAATTTTCTCATCTTATTTTTTTTATAGGCTACACTACACTACGTACTAAGAACTAAGTCCTTACATTAACATATAACGAAAACAAATTACACCCAAATTCAGAATAATTATGGGTCGGTATTTAAATTACTATGCAACTATGCAATGTATTGTTTCATTTTATTGGGGATTAAAATCCATGAAGACAGTAAACAGTAGAATAAATTTTTATTGCACTACAATTATCACTCCACAAGACAAAGCTAAGCTAACAGATAAATTTAATCACATCGTGTCGTTGTACTACTGATACGTTTACATTGTGATAACAGCACATATTTCATACAAATTCAATCTGCACTGATTTATAATAATCTATGATATATCGTCAACTAATTGCTTATTGTTTAATTGATTAGTTGATAATTTGACGCGACGGCGGCAGGTAGGCATTTGTGTATAACATGATCCCGCCACTAATCAAACAGGTAATTTAATTTTATTTTATGTTTTTGAAGTAAAGATTGAGGCGCCATTGATGCATGATTAAATGCTTTTGGATCAAGATAATGCAACGGAAATGCGTTACGTTACAGAAGTAAAACCTCTTTAGGTTTTATATGAAGAGTAACTCAGTTTATGTTCGGATGAAAGTAACATTTTCAGATGGTAATGACGTTTAACAAGAATATAAATTTGTTTAAGTGTTATTGTATAGTGTGAGTGTGGATAGACGTGATGGATGTACGAATAGGTGGACACACGGACGAACTGATGTAAGAGAATATTGTTTTGTATCCATTAGCCTTCTATTCAAGTTTTCATACAGTTTTTCATCGATCAATTTTTAATACGATATATAAAATCTTTATTTGATAGTATAGCTAGATATTGTACTGTAATGTGTAAATATGTCGTCTGGTCCATTAGTAGCAGGATGTGAGTGATGACAGTAATACCTGACAGAACAATCAATAAAGTTTTACTTCAACCGCGCACAAAATTTACACTCACTCGATCCTTTTTATCCATAATACTACTTGTAGATATTTGCCAAACAGAAATAGTAAATAGAAAGAAAGAAAGAAAAGATCTTTATTTGTTTTTACAAAGGAAAAATAATATTACAATAAGGTTTTAAAAAAAATAATGATAACAAATAGACAGTAAAAACAAATTGGTATTGGGCTCAACTTGTGGCCAGAAATGCAGGTACATCCCAGCCGTTGATTTTCAACCCAAGTCAAGATTAATAACTAAACACACTACACACTATGATTAATAATTTAACATAACAATATGACTGCCCTACTAAACATAAAAAATAGTACCTACAAGTCTCATATTAAGTACCTACTTTCTAGTTACACTGTAGCCAGAGTCAGAGAGCGCTTCAAAATTAACCGACGATAACAATATTTTTTGAAATTTAAATGAGAATTGGAATATGTTGGTGGTAGTAAAACATTCCAACATTTAGAAGCGGTAATTTTGAAACGTCCCGTGGTCCTGGCTAGGGACTGCCGGGGTATGACTAGCCGACGATTGCGTGATCTTGTCGCGTAACTGTGAGCGTCGGACGACCATTCCAGTTTGTTATGTAGGTAGGTTGGCTTTTTCATTTTAAGTATTGACTGGATAAAGCAAGCCAGTTTCACTGAACGTTGGTCAGTCATATCCAACACCCCTCGTTCAATCAGGTGGGGTGAAATGTGATGCCTTCTAGGAATATTATATATATATATATATATATATTCAATTCAATTCAATTCATTTTATTTGCTCAAATATGGTTTATACAGGTGTTACACTTAAATTTAGGTACATCATATTCTGCCCCGTGGGGCGTGCAAATAGGTATGTCTATTCAATTACTTAAAGATGTCAATTAATTGTTGACAATATCATATTTAATTAATTATAATATATTCAATTAGTTAATGTCATAATAATATTATATTTAATTAATAACACTATATTCAAACCATCAAATGTCATAATTATTTTAATTGTTAACAATATTAATAATTAGTAGATAATAATAAGTAATACAATTTTGAGTAGTTAGTATCCATATTATTCATGTCCATGTGGTTATTATAATAATTAAATTATATTGTAAATGTCAATTCATATTTCAGTCAATTTATATTCAATTTTATCTTCTAAATATTCTCTACAATTATAATAGTTTTTATTTGTTAATACATTATGTAATACATTTTTAAATCTTTGTAATGGTAACAATGTTATATTTTGCGGCAGGTGATTAAATATTTTAATTGACATGCAATATGAATTTCGACTGAACAGTTCTAATTTAATTGCTGGCAATTTTAATTTTGCTTTATGCCTAGACGTGTTATCAAATTTGTTGAAAAAGTCCGGATTTTTTAACAAAAATGCATGCTTCGTAGATATACAGGCATGGAATGGTCAGGATTTTGAGCTTAACAAAGTGTGGCTTACAAGTATTTAGAAAACTAATGCCACATATAGCTCGAATACACTTTTTTTGTGCTCTTAATACTTTATCAGCAACTACTGAATTTCCCCAGACAACTATGCCATATCTGAACATAGACGCGACGTAAGCATGGTATGCAGTTAGAGCAACAGTATTTATAAAGGCACGGGCCATAAACAATGTCACAGTACTGTAAATGGGACAATACTAGACTGTTACACAGTTGATTACGTAAGTCTGAGCTTATGTAGGTTTGAAGTTTGTACAATGTACTTAGAGCTGCAAAACACTTCACAATTTTTTGTTGTACATGCGTCTCAAATCGTAAGGTTTCGTCTAATAATAATCCGAGAGACCGAACGCATTCACCTCGAGGGACGCTATTCCCTTTGATTCTAACGTCGAGATTAAATGATTTGATAGTACGTACTTGCTTCTCGGTTTCGCATATGATAATAAAGACACTTAGAAGGATTAAGAACGAGTCCATTTTTCTCAGACCATTCGGACAATGAATCTAAATCTTGATGTAACTTATTTAACGCCACTTGAACACCTTCAATGGTGGAGGGTACAGAGACGTATAATTGGGTATCGTCCGCGTATAAGTGGTAGTTTGAATGTAGAATAACTTGTGGGATGTCGGATGTATAGATGGCAAACAATGTCGGCCCTAACACCGAGCCTTGAATCACCCCACTGTTGACAGGGATAGGAGTTGATTTTAAGGTCATTCCTTGAGAGTTAATGACTTTCACTATTTGGCTACGATTAGAGAAATAAGAAACAAACCAAGCACAAACATTTTTAGAGAAACCATAAGATTTAAGTTTTTTAATAAGAGTTGGAACATGCACGCAATCGAATGCCCTGGTATAGTCGAGCAGTACAAGGAGGGTTCCGCGTCCCTGGTCGGAGGCGGCCAGTATGTCGTCCACTATATGCAATAGAGCGGAAGTTGTACTATAGTTTTTACGAAAGCCGGACTGTAGCATAGGTAATATATTATTAGTTTCAAGATATAAAGAGATCTGTGCTTGAATCACCTTTTCAATTACTTTAGACGTGACTGGTAGTATACTTATTGGTCTTAGATCATTTAGATTATCGATTTTGTGCTTTTTAGGAATAAGAGTTATAACAGCACATTTCCAGAAGTCTCAGAATGTACCTGACTGTAAAGATTTATTGATAATAGCGGACAGCGCTGATAAAGGATGTGGTAGGGTTAATAGAAATATTAGTTTATTAATAGAAATATTAGAAAATAGAATATTAGTTTATTATTAGTATTCCCTGTGAAGGTTAATGTGAGGCAGACAGGCAGTCTAAAGCTTAGACTCAAGCCCTATACAATACATATAGTTCCTCTTCCATCTGTGTGAGAGTAAGAAATTCTGCGGTGACTACTCAAAAGAAGATCTGTTGGCGCAACTACGAACCTAATTGATCTATTGGGCAAAATTTTATTATCTGACTTGTTGTAATTTGTAACTAATCCCCCTTTTATTTTAGAGACAGGCGGCCACAGCCTGCCCAGTCTATTCACAGTGAAGGAAAAGACCTTTTATACCCACAAACTGCCTCATTGTTCTTCTGTACTACCATTTGGAGAGGCAAGTCTTTATCTTTGGTAGCAACCAAGAGAGCAGCAGAGAATTTTATCGTGAGGTAGCAAATTGGATATATTCCTTACATTATAAGCATAAAATCATGAAACCAATGATAAAACAAAGTATCCGCGTAAATTTTTGAGAAATAAAAGATAATTATTGACCAGGACCTGCCTTTGTTGTGTGTTTCAGTCATGGACAGTGCTGGGTGTACTTCTAAACATGTTGGGGCAGGGCATGGTGCTGAGCTACCCCTCGTGCATGCTCCCGGCACTGCTTAGCGGTAATGACACCATGAAGGTTGACCTCAACACCGCGTCATGGCTCGGTAAGATATTTGCTCAGCGATGTACCGCTTTAACTATTGACCGTTATCTGTGGGAATGCAGAATTATACACAGCATTACTATATTTTACCTTAACCATCAGTTTCACATAAGACGACAGCGAGAAATGAGCAGATAATAGTACTGTAAAAGGAGGTGAACTCGAAACAAAACCCTATATCAATCCAACTGACTGGCGTGTGACAGAACACTTTCCCTTCCGTTATGGACCAAGCCCGTGCCTAATATTGGTACACTATATATATAGATTGAAGAAATATAAATATAGCTGTGACTACATTAAGGCATATATCACTTATGGTTCATGTACCTATTGATGGTACCCACTGGTGTTACTAATAATGGTCGCAACTCGTCAAGTAACTTAGTTCTAACTACAAAATAATAACTAATTTAGTCATCTTTTACGACACACACGAACAAGAGAGAGTTTGATGAATCGTATTCTTATTCCGTCACCACGTGGAAAATTGGTATTGTCTTTCAAATTTTGAAAAATTAAATAACACCTTTAATACACTTATCGAAAGATATGCTGT
Organism: Lymantria monacha; assembly: GCA_905163515.2. Taxonomy (NCBI): domain Eukaryota; kingdom Metazoa; phylum Arthropoda; class Insecta; order Lepidoptera; family Erebidae; genus Lymantria; species Lymantria monacha. The sequence goes on along the minus strand of LR991107.1, from coordinate 336,266 downwards.
GCAATACGCCTCTGTATAAATGTTGCTTATTATCGTGTATAGGCGTGTTGTGTCACCGTTCTCTTTGCTGCTGAAGATTACCTACTTTTTGGCAACGTAATCTTGAACCTCAGTTATTTGGCAGATATAACTCATTGTCAGTTGGCCTTACATGACGCATGAGAGGATCGTCTACATATCATTATTTCCAATAGTTTTACTCATTAAAACAATACCTATTACTCTTAAGATGATTCGGTTTATAATATTGTATTTCTATTTTATTTTCACAGCTTCGTCCGTCGGACTATCCAGTTTGCTCGGTTTCTTTATATCTTCCTTCCTCATGGAGTGGCTAGGTCGTCGCATCGCTCACCTACTCGTCATCCTGCCAGGTATTGTGGGCTGGATCGTTATATACTTCAGCAGCAACATCCCCGCTCTAATGGCTGGAAGAGTACTTTGTGGAATCACTGCTGGTGCGACAGTGACTCTCGGCGCAATCGTCATAGGAGAATACACCAGCCCAGAACATCGAGGAATGTTTTTGAATCTCAAAACTGCCGCAGTCTGTTTAGGAAACACTGTTATACATCTACTGGGATTTTATTTTCATTGGAAGACTGTCGCATTATTTGCTATAGCACCTCATGTCATAGCACTCATCATAATATGTACATGGCCAGAAAGTCCGGCGTGGCTGGCATCCAAAAGGCAATTTGAAAAGAGTGAAACAAGTTTCTATTGGCTCCGAGGCAAAAACAGTCAGTCAAAATGGGAACTTGCAGACATGCTGAGAGCTCAAAAGGAACGACTTTCTAATCAGACACATAATTCTTGTGGAGGTCAAATCAAAGATTTCTTTAAAAAATTTACAAGAAGAGATTTTGTGAAACCAGTCGTTATCGTGTTTTTTGGCGCTGTTTTGTTAGAAGCATGCGGCAGACATATATTTCCTGCGTATGCACCACAGATTATTGGTGAAATAACGGGTAATAAATCGCAATCATTCTATTATACTATAGGTTTAGACTTGATTATCACAGCGAGTGCTATGTTCTCATCAGTTTTGGTGAAGCTCATGAAAAGGAGGACTTTACTTTTCTGCACTGGTTTGGCGTCTCTCGTAGTGCTCGCTTTAGTATGTTTATATTTATTCCTGGTCTCCATTGAGGTTATTTCAAGACTTAGAACGTGGATACCATTAGCATTGTTAGTGATATACTTTATTTTAGCGAATTTAGGATGTACTCCTATACCGTTTACTTTCTTAGGAGAAGTATTTCCTTTAGTTCACCGTGGAGCTGGTTCTGCAGTATCAGGGATTTTCTTATCATTATGTTTAATGGTGGCCTTAAAAGTTGCTCCATTTTTATTAGCCAGTGTCGGTGTTCACGGCACATTTACAGCCTTCGGAGCGGTTATGGCAGCATCGCTTGTTTCTTTATACTTTGTATTACCTGAGACTAAAGATAGAACGTTGCAAGAAATTGAAGAATACTTCAATCATGGAAAGTTTCCAGATAGACGTGATGATAGCGGTAAGGAAATGGTGAAAATGATGAGTTAACTTATTGGTTTTCGCCTCAGTGGCACCGATGCTGCAATTTAGACTATAGTTTAGTCTGTTGTATATTTCAATGGCAATTAGCCAACTATCTTCTTTTTATACAGCAGGAAGATGTCTCAGTCAACTATTAGATATACATGAACGCTAAAATAATTATAAATATTTAATAACGATACACTAAGTGTAGACAAATGTAAATGTGATCTTGTGCACTTTGGAATTTATATTTGAAGTGCCCTCTGTCAATATGTAATGAGAAAGTATATCTAGAATAGAGAATGTTTGTATATATGACATCACTAAACTTAGAAAATATTTGAATGATCATTATGGAAACTGGTATATATGTGTATTTTTTCACGGCGTGGGTTTATATCCCCATTAATGTAACCTATCACCAGATGACGATGACGCTGTAATAGATGGACTTCTATAAACAAACCAACGGTCTGGGTTTGCTAGTTGATTATAAAATATAATGAGTATTAAAAATGTGATTAATATTCGAATAGCAATAGTATGTGAGAAAAATCGAATACTCAATACTAGAACTTTGTGTATTATAAATACAAACAAAAACTATGCTTAATTCTAAATATTCTAAGTCATCATAAGCTATCATAGCCGATTTGAATACGATATATAGACTAGACGAGCTAGAGAATAATATAATTCATTTGATTTGCCGAGTTCAGGTAGTTGTTCCGTGGTATCATCAGTATCATTTTAAATTAGCTCAGACTAAACTCTGAACTTACTAATGAAATGGAAATAATCAATGCAGTATAGTGTGGAAAATAAGGGTTGTTTTAGAGAGAGTGCTGATAAGATGTGATGATATCTCTGTATAACTAAGATATTTATATATATACATATCATTGTACGTCATTATGTATATGTGTCCAATAAATCATATTTTCTTTCTTTCTCTTTCTTTCTGTTTATATATTATTATATGTTATTACAAACTAAGTGACTACGTGGTTTAAATGCTTACATGCGATCCACACTACACTAATATTATGATATTGCTAATTCAATTGTGCTAAGCTTACTAAGCATACATTCCGATGTAATTGTAATTGTGTTTAATATATCTGTGTGTGTGTGTGTTTGTGTATATATATGTGTATGTATGTGTGTGTGTATGTATGTATATGTATGTATGTATGTATATGTGTGTGTATGTATATATATGTATATGTGTATATGCATGTATGTGTATATTTTTTGCATAATTATGTGATGTACTCGGGAACTGGTGCGTCGTATCGTCTATAAATCATATTACTATTTATGAGAGATTTACAAATGCATATATTTGTTAGTGTCTCTTATTGTTGTAATATCTGTCGTGTGGGTATGTATGTACCTATATATATGTGTACGTATCTATGTGTATATGTATGTGTATGTATATTTAAGAATTAATTTGCTTATTTATTATTCATAACATCTTACATTTATTCGTAGGATCATCTGATATTTATTATAATATGTATAAAGTGTGCCGTGGCGGCCCGTGCTCAACAAACTGGTTGTGCCTGAAAACCAGCGCTGTAGCACCTTCGGTCTGCAGCTAATGCTGAGGTAGAACCTTTTTGGTCTACTACAGTGTGGTGAAATATGTTTCTGTTATCCTTTCTATTTTTTTGTTTTTTCCTTAATATTATTTTTGTTAGTGTTTTTGTAATTGTTAATAACCATGCTGTAGAACCCAAATAAATCATTTTCTTTCTTCTTTCTTTCTTTCTTTCTAAGGCCACTGTTGACAGTTTTTTTTTGTCTACAGACGCGGGCCGGCAATGTATTATTGTACTGTATTTGGTGAACCAGACAGCCGGCTGACCAATTTTCTGGGTAGGTTTGGGTTTTAATTGATTAGCCTAACTGTACCCTTAATCTTGTAAGGGTCTGAGGGCGGCAATAACACTTAATATTAGTGTGCTGCGCGCTCGTCTGTCCCCATAGGCTATAAACAAATGATAAAGATTAGAGTTGTTTAAACCATCGTTTTTGTTACATCCTCAATATATTCTATCAGCAAGTTTTACTCATATATAGCTATGTATCTAGTCAGTATATTATATTCCATTATTAAGTTTAATCATTTTCATTCTCATATCTATATCACTATTATAAACCTAAAGTGATTGTATAAAAGTACTAATCTTTGGAACTACCAGTTGGATACTATAAAATCATATTGTATTTAATAGCTTGCTTATCGAGAATTCCCAAGGAGGGTTGACGTCTGGCAGGCGGCCGGTCATAAAACTATTGCCAATAACATTTACAATATGTACTATGAAAGAAGAGTATGTATTGTATCGACCGCAAGTAATTGGGATAAGAGTATGAGAATGATGATGAGCTTGCTTATCGAGAAATATTATAGGTTGGAATAAAGTTGCAATAAATAAGACCTGAGTAATATCTATAAATGTTAGCAATATAATAATTTGTGGTCGTTAAGCGGTCTGCGAAGTCACTGTTTTCATTGTAACTGCTGTGATAACAAAAATTGTGATTGATTATTAATATTATTAATGTTGATATCATTATCATTAATAACATTGCAACAAGCTGCTAGTACAGCTAGCGGTATATATATTTATACATCTACAGTTCGTTGTAGTTCAGTGTGTGCTTTTCACATCATCATCAAACTCTTATCCCAATTAGTTAGGATCGACGTAATATGTCGTCTTTTTCCATACAACCTTATCAGACGTCATCTCTGTAGACATTTCCTGTCTATCCATGTTATGCTTAACGCAGTCCATCCATCTTTTCTTTGGTTTTCTCTTACCCTTAAAACCTTTAACATTCATACTTAAAACTTTCCTCCCATCGTATCACATACCAGGTCAAGCGTTCACTCCTTAACTTATCCGTCACTCACATCACTTTCAAATGTATATATTCTTTTCCCATATAATTATTATTTTATACTGAAACATATTATAGTAAGTTGCATTACTTCTATTACCTTCTACCCGTTGTATAACCAAAGCTATTGTTTAAACATTTACGTACGTTGTGATAACGTAACAAATTGCAAACTTGATAAGTTAATTGAAAGATTCATTTTCGATTACATATTTTTAGACTATGTTTATATCTAGATTAGCGATAATTAGATATATATATTTAGTTTAATAAATTATTTAATAATCATTGTGTAGATTTTATTACAATTATTTCTAAGTTTTATTTAACTCTAATATTGTCATCATACATCATCATCATCATACATCATTGTAATCATACGATATCTTATTTTAACTACAAAGGCGTGTGTCCCACTAAAGGGTAACGAAACACCTCTCCTCCTGGTTGTCAATTTGTCATATTGTCATAGGGAGTAGAATCTATGACATTTTATATGCTTTACTTTCTCTTGATGTGATGTTACATCTCTTAGGATCTTAATCGTCTCTTCTTCATCTAGATTCCATTGCTTTCCTCGAGCCTCCTCTACAGTAGGAAGAAAATTGAGCTCAGATGGTTTATTTCGGGTTTACATTTTTTTACATACATTATTTATTCATATTATTTATTCGATTTTACAACAACCCTGGGCTATTCTTACTCCGTCATCGTACGAGTACGTATAAATGTCTTTTGGTATATTCACGAGAATATACCCGTTCTATTTTTAATTGGAGACCACATAAATATGTATATGAAATTATATATTACCAAAGAGGTTACTGAATATAAACATATATTACAGTCACACAATTTAAAGACCTACATAACAAATTCAACACGGATAACAGCTAAAACGAATACTTGTATTGACCACATTATTTCAAATATAGAGAAAGGCATCAGTGCCATTCATGATTTGGGCCTTTCCGACCACACCGCACAAACATTTTCTTGGACTACACAACAACCAAGAACTACTCCATTAAAGTGGTGGTATGAATTAAAACGTGACCTATGTAGTGAAAACCGTGAAAAATTTTTGAACTGTATTTCTAGTCTCACTTTCAAGGAGTTGAGTGTTAAAAGAAAATAGAGCTAATGAAGCTTTTAAGACATTTCATGACTTATATTGTTTATTTTATAACCTGTGCTTTCCCATCATCCGAGTGAGAATAGCAAATAAAGATATTCGTAAATCAAAATGGCTTACCAAGGGATTAAGAATTAGTTGTAAAACAAAACGAAATCTTTATAATAAGTACAAGTTTAAACGTAACCATAATACAAAAATTGAATACAAAAAATATTGTGGTTTATTAAGACAATGCTTTACGTTCTCTAAGAAAGCCAATAATACGAAATTTATAAATAAAGCTGATAATAAATGTAAAGCAGTCTGGAATATTATTACGAAAATTACAATTAACGATATCCATCGTAAATCTATTGACAACATTGTTATTAAAAATGATAAAATTACTAATCCTCAGATAATTGCTAATAGTTTTAATGATTTTTTTATTCAAAATATTGAAAATAACAAATCGGATTCATGTAGACATAAAAACTTAAATATTAATCAAATTAATAATAGTATATTTATTGACCCTGTTAGCCATCGGGAACTTGCAAATATTATTATGTCTCTAAAAAATTCTAAAGCAGTCGGATATGATGGACTTCGTACAGATATTATTAAAAGTAGCGTTGACATAATAACTAACCCATTAGTACATTCAGTCAACCTATCTTTAGAACAAGGTGTTTTTCCTGAAGTGTTGAAAATGTCTATTGTAAAACCCATATTTAAGAAAGGCGAGAGATGTCAAATGCATAATTATAGACCAGTAACGTTGGTTTCTATATACTCTAAAATATATGAAAAAGTATTATACAAACGACTCATGCAATTTACCGAAAAATACAAAATAATTAGAGACGAACAGAATGGTTTTCGGAAAAACAAAAGTACGTCACTTGCTGCTTTTCAACTTATAAAATCTATAATAGAGTGTATCGATAGTCAAGTACCAGTGTCTGTAATATTCATGGATATGAGTAAAGCATTTGATTTCGTCTGTCATGAAATATTACTTGATAAGCTTCATAAATATGGTATAAGAGGAACAGCTTTTAAATGGATTGAGTCATACCTGTTTGACAGGACGCAATGTGTAGAAGTTTCCAATTATAACAGTAATTCTAATATAATTGTATCAACTCGATCAAAATTCTTAGTAAATAAGTACGGGGTGCCCCAGGGCAGTATACTGGGGCCACTTTTATTTCTAATGTATATAAATGACTTACCACCGGCCATTTCGCACGAGTGTGTCTTATTTGCTGATGACTCATCCATTTTAATAAGAGGAGCAATAAAAGATTAGTATGAAAATAATATCAATTCAGCCCTTGAACAAGCAGGTGCATGGATGGCATCAAATAACCTAAAACTGAATGTGAAAAAAACTAAATATATGCAATTTCACACTAGTCGCTCTCAGCCGTTTGATCTCAAAGTTTTATATAAATCTACACCAATTGAAGAAGTGTCAGTGCATAGATTTCTGGGGATCACGATAGATAAATTCTGTGGGTGGAAAAACCATATAACAGAGTTATGTAGCAGACTAAACAGATTCATTTATCCATTAAGATATATAAGCAAGACTGTCTCGGTTAATGCTGCTATGAGTGCGTATCATGGCTATGTGTGTTCTGTATTACGGTATGGGATCATTTTATGGGGTCGTTCAATTTGACAATGCTTTCATAATGCAAAAAAAGTGTATAAGGGCTATTTTTGGGCTACGTCAAACAGACTCGTGTCGTCCTCTTTTTAAGAAATTTAATTTATTTACACTACCGAGTATATATATTATTGAAGCTTGCATATTTGTCGTAAAGCATAGAAATCTCTTTTCTGAACCAAAGAGGCATTATGCACCTAGACCTAAGAATGCTAAAAAAAGTTGTATATACCTTGTACTAAATTATCATTAACTTCCAATAATTGTTATATAATGTGTAGTAAAATATTTAATAATATACCTTACCAATTCCGTGATATGACATTTAATCAATTTAAATATAATTTGACGAAATGGCTAATGGAAAAACATTTTTATAGCATACAGGAGTTTTTCCAATATAAAATATAATTTATTAATATTATGACATTTGTTTTTCCTTGACATATTCTGTTTTGACATTTTATTTTAATAAATTTGTAATTTTGACATAATATTATGTGTATTCAGGCCAAAGTATGACATGATATTTTCATGCTATTATAATTTTGCATGTTATACAATTATGACAGAACATGTAGAACAAATAATATTGTAACACCTTATTGTACCATGATTCAGAGCAAAATAAATTATTATTATTATTATTGTATCTCCATTTATTCACGGGATCTTCCGTAGGGAAGATACCCGGTCCTTTGGTAGGCTTACATGGGGATATGGATCCAACATGCAGAGGCCTTTAGAGAAATTTAATCTAAATATTGGAATGGGACACCTACCGATGACATTCCACGTCTGCACATAACATACGTGGAATGCCAGCACTAAGTGTAAAACTATTGTGTGATGATGGTATCTAATATATGAATATGGGAGTGGGTGCTTAGTGGACTGGTTCATCTTATATCTATGAAATTATAAACTGTCGTCTGCCTTCAAACCCATGTTAAGAGATGAACGGTGGCAGACGGTGACTCGCCATCTCACTGAATGGGCCCCCTAAATAGTCGCCACAGACACACTAGTCATACGGGCAACAGAGGGCAACATTGGTGTAAGTGGCTAGGGGTGTCGAGCGGTGCGGCGCCGGTTTCACCATTGAGTCTGCGATAAACAGACCCTTGGTTTCCCCGTAATTATGCCCTTGAAAATGACACTTCCACCCCCGAGCATATAGCTCTGGCGACCCTTCTCTGACCAGCTGTTTAAGGCAAGCCAGAGCTGAGAGAGTCCTTCGGGCACTCTTCGGTTTCCATTCTAGCCAGCCAATGAAGGCCAGCTGGAGACGAGTCCCTGATCGACTCTCTGGAGTATTCAGGACCGCAGTGTCGCCACTCACAATCAGTTCGCCACAAGCTGCCCTGCGGTTTATTGGCTTTCTTGTAAATCTTGTGATACATTTTTTTTTTTTTTTTTTTTTTTTTTATATCAAAAGAACTTAAGGAGCCATATAATGTTCCTCCGAGTTTTGCGTTAGCCTCATGGTGAGGTAACGACTGGCCCGGAGGTTTATTATTATTATTATTATTATTATTATACGTAACGCCTTACAAGTCATTACGCACCCTAAACATACTCATTTTATGAGGGAGTAAGTATACCATTCACCACCTCTTATCTTACCCGTAGGTTATCTTAAAAGACGGAGCTGTTCCCGCGGCAGTCGGAGCACACGCCCCCGGTCATGGCTTCGCCAGATCACGACCGGGAGGCCGTCGAGAGTGTTCCGCCCGTGACGGAGTCGGAAGTGGGGGCAGCCGTGGCGAAGATTCGTTCCGCCACCACGGCCCCCGGTCCGGACGGAGTCCCAGTCCGGGTGTTGACGTTGCTCCTCGAGCATCTCGAACCTCGCCTCAGGCGACTGTTCAACGCTTGTCTGACGTCTGGACAGTTCCCTGAGTGCTGGAAGGAAGGGAGGTTGGTTCTCCTGCCAAAGCCGGGACGGCCCCCGGATTCGCCGTCGGCCTACAGGCCCATTGTGCTTCTGGACGATGTGGGTAAACTGCTGGAGCGTGTCCTCGCTGCCCGCATCGTCCAGCACCTGGAGGAGGTGGGGCCCGATCTGTCGGACGCTCAATTTGGGTTTCGGAGGGGGCGTTCGAACATCGGGGCCCTGCTACGCCTGAGGCAGACGGCCGCGGAGGCTGTCGCCGGCAAAGGAGTGCTGTTGGCGGTGTCGTTGGACATCGCCAACGCCTTTAATAGTCTGCCATTCAGCTGCATCAGGGAGGCGCTCCGGTTCCATGGAGTGCCCCTGTACCTCAGGCGGCTGGTGGCAGACTATTTGGAGGGGCGCAGTGTTCTCTACGCGAGCCCCGCAGGGGACATTGTGCGGACGCCCATGTCGTGCGGTGTTCCGCAGGGGTCGGTTCTGGGGCCGACTCTGTGGGACATCGGGTACGACTGGGCGTTGAGAGGGAGTCTCCCCCCCGGGCTGAGCGTTATTTGCTATGCTGACGACACGCTCGTCACAGCCCGGGGCAGGACATTTGAAGAGGCGGCGAGCCTGGCCACTCTCGGCACCGAGGAGATGGTCAGGCGAATCGAGGCGCTGGGACTCAGGGTGGCCCTAAACAAGACGGAGGCCCTGCTATTCCATGGGCCCCGTGTGAGGCTGCCCATCGGCGCCTCGTTAGTCGTCAACTCCATCCACATCAGTATCCAGGCCCATATGAGGTACTTGGGTCTGGTGCTCGACGGGCGATGGTGGTTCCGGGAGCATTTTCGCCAAATTGCTCCCCGGCTGGTCGGCGCGGCGTCCGCCCTTTCTCGGCTCATGCCGAATGTGGGCGGACCCAGTTTCGAGGGCCGACGGCTGTATGCGGGGGTGATCCGCTCAATGGCCATGTACGGCGCACCCGTGTGGGCGAGGGCTCTAAACGCCCAGCTCAGGGCGGTGCTGTGGAGGCCACAGCGAGCCATGGCGGTCAGAGCCATTCGCGGGTACCGCACGGTGTCGACAGAGGCGGCGTGCCTATTGGCCGGGACACCCCCGTGGGACCTAGAGGCGGAGATGCTCTCCGACCTCTACCGGCGGGTTACCTCAATGCGCGAAGAGGGTGGCTCCCCATCGTTTAACGAGATAGCCACCTGGCGCGAGGACGCCCGCCGAGAAGTCATCGCCCATTGGGCTACGCGGCTGGAGAGGCCTAGACATGGTGTCACTACCGTCGAGGCCCTCCTGCCCGTACTGATGCAATGGATGGAGCGGCGGCACGGGGTCCTCACCTTCCGACTGGTGCAGGTGTTAACGGGGCACGGGTGTTTCGGGAAATACCTGCACACGGTCGTGTACAGGGAATGGACTCCGGGCTGCCATCATTGCAGTAGTGACGAGGACACGGCGCAACATACGCTCGAGGAATGCTCGGGCTGGGACGGGCAGCGCCGCGACCTCGTCGCTATTATCGGTGCCGACCTGACGCTGCCGGCTGTCGCGAGGGCGATGGTCGACAGCGTCAGGAACTGGGACGCGGTCGCCGCCTTCTGCGAGGCTGTCATCTCGCAGAAGGAGGCGGCGGAACGGGCCCGGGAGGATTCTCGTGACCCGGGCCGCCGCCCGCGGCCGGGGCGGCGAAGGCGCGAATACCTGCGCCTGATGCCGCTGTAACATAAAAAATATTATGTTATCCTTATATTATAAAAATATGTATGTTCTGAATAATATTAAAAAAAATAGTAAAAAAAATAATTATGTTTCAACATACACGCAAACATTTTTAATTTATTTATATATGGAATTCCTTCGGTCTCCGCGCTCGCTAAACCGGTTATCGCCAGATATCGGTAGCTCGGGTCGCTGCGGCATTCGATCGTGGCTCACGGAGAAGCCGGCCGTTCTTCTCAATATACAGCCGTTATTCGTTTTTTTTTTTAATTAATATAAGCGGCAGTAGATATAGATTACTAAACTGATTAATATAGTATTGTTATAAAGTATTGTTTTCTATCACTGTGCTATTATATTTTAATAGTGTTGAATTCCCGTACTGGGTAAGTTGTGTATAATTTATTTTTGTAGATTATTATGATTTAATGTAACGTAGCTATTTAGAGCCTATCAGTCTATTTAAACACTTTAGTAGATATTGTTTTCATTTAGATGCTTACGCTATTCATCCATGTACCTACAGCTAAAAACCGTTACTGAATGTTTTTTTAACTGCCACTTCCACCCAGCTGTAATATTTATATAACTCTATCCTCTGCTCCTCGTGCTTATTAGTAACTTCATCCGGCTTCGCTCGCTACTCATCATGTCGAAGATCATCCGCTTGGGATAGTGACAGTACATGATTTTACCCACTTAATGCTAAAATAAGTTTAATATCGTCTACGCAGGAACTCCCCGTGGACTGGACGCTGCCGTCTCAGCCCTGATCTGGTGCTCACTTCAGGCCGGGGTATATCAACGAGGAATATAGCACAGGAGAGTGGGTTATATTGATGCTGTTGTAGAACGCCGAACCTACCCGCGACTGAGACCTTGATTTTGTTAAAACTTATTAAACTTTATTTCATAAAATAATATTGTTCATTAAAGTCCTGCTTATTATTTGTGAGTAGTATTATTTTATTTTCTTTTGGCAAGGTAAAGACGTGACACCGCCCTAACCGAGGCTTCGGGTGATCGGACCGGGGAATTGTCCGGTCACCCGACGCGAGGCCACCGCGTGAGGACGACGCCTCGACGGCGAAATCTGTCGGGGCGTCGACAGGAGAGGTACCCGAGAGGGCATACCGCCGAGCGGGCCACCGAAGACAAAGATCGGGTACCGGTGGCCCGCTCGCACGGCGAAGAAGAGGTGCTTGCAGGGTGGGTCAATGGGGTTGCGCGCCGCCTCTTCCGTCACCCCGGACCGATTTGGCGGGGTGCGACGTCCATGGCCCACCACAAAAAAAAAAAAAAAAAAAATGTTATCATAAAAGACGGTAACGTATAAGCATATGACATATTTACAAGAGAAGGAATACTCGACATAAAACCCTACACCAATCTGTTTAAGCGACATGTTACTACGTCAATTTGCCCTCCTATTGTAGATAAGACTCCAGCCTAGTATTGGGACGTATACGATATGATGAGGATTATGAAGATTATTATTATTACAATGATGATGATTATGATGACGATAATGATTACGGTGATTAATTACTTATAACAGCTGCTGATGATGCTGATGATGCTATTGGTGATGATAATGAAGACGCTTTAAACCTCTCTCATACAGAAAACATATGAATTATCACTCGCAGTTATTTGTCAGTTAAGACTGGCTAGTCTCTTTCGAAGTTGATAAGAGTTCGCTAGTCATCTGCTGCACTGTTCGTCCACCATTACTATTATAGTTCATCTAATTTAAGAAGTGCATTTTGACGTTTTGCATTTTTTAATACACAATAACCTTGGTCAAACGTATACACATGATTGTAAACAAGAAATCTGAAATTTTAAACAACTATTAAGTTATTTACATAAGTAACATTGCGGGTGACTTTCTTGTACAATAATCTAATGTTGAAACTCGTAAAACTAATTTAAAATAGAAATAACATAGTAAATAGTAATTGTTAGTGACGACCTAACAATGTCACGTCATCACGTTTTATACAGTAGTGCTTGACAACTTCCAATTCACGAATATTCAAATAATCGGTAAAAATATTAGAAAAATACAATTAATCGAATAGAGATTTTGACAGAGATGTACATTTCGACACTTTGATTGATGAGGAAATAATTATTAATGTTCGCGACGCTGATAATTCAAGTAATAGTAGTAATTCTTAATAAATAGCTATTTTCAAATCCATATTAGTGTGTAAGAGAAAAGTATGCAGAGGGTGTCCGAGAACGGCTGACGATGGCAAGCCAGCCGCAATCGGACATTGAAGAATGCTGGAGAGTATTGAAAGAGAGTATGGTAGATACAGCAAAAGAAGTATGTGGAAGTTCAAAGAAGGATAGAAAAACAAACGGTGATGCATGTTGGGATGCGGAAGTGGCAACTTCCGTCGAGCAAAAGAAGAAAGCGTGGCTGGATAATGTCTTTTCTTTGAATCTGAATGACAGTATGACTGAACAGAAGAAAGAAATATATCGGCAATGTAAGAATGACACCAAGGCCTTAGTGAAAGAGAAACGTAATAGAGCAAGTATGAGTGCAGAAGATAGGCTGACTAAAAACTTCGAGGGTAACACCAAACTCTTTTGGAGAGAGGTGAAGAAGTCTCGGGGTGGTTGGTCAGCCTTCAGAATGAATAAAATAAGGTCTAAAGGTGGAGACATTCTTACACAAACACAAGACGTGTTAAGCCGATGGAGTGAATATTTTGGCGATATGTATGCGGATGCTACGGTTGGCGCCGGTGTTGCATGTGGTTTAGTAGATCAACATTCGACAACGGCGTCCTCCGATAGCATCAGTATGGATGAAGTTGAATAGGCGATAAGAAGTTTGAAAAATGGTAAGGCTGCGTGCATTGATATGGTGTCTGTCGAGATGATCAAGCTTGGTGGCTCCTGTGTCTGGGAAGCGTTCCTGTTGCTCCTCAATTTATGTTGGAGCTCGGGAATGGTTCCCGGGGACTGGAATAGCGCAGTCTCGTGCCTTTGTTTAAAAACAAGGGTTCACGTTATGACTGCGCAAATTACAGAGCCGTAAGCTTGACCAGTTTGGCAGCAAAAGTCTATGGTAAAATTATTGAAAGGAGAATGAGGATGGTGTCCGATGGTTTACTGTGTGAGACACAAGGAGGTTTCAGGAGTGGAAGGGGATGCATGGATCAAGTGTTCTCTCTGCGTAACATTGTGGAGAAGCATCTTTTTTTTTTTTTTTTTTTTTTTTTTTTTGGTGGACTATGGATTAGTCTCGCCCCGCCAAATCGGTCCGGGGTGACGGAAAAGGCGGCGCGTGACCCCATAGACCCACCGTAAAAACTCCTCTCTCTTCGCCGTGCGAGCGGGTCACCGGAACCCGATTTTTAACTTCGGTGGCCCGCCCGGCGGTTCACCCTCGCGGGTTCCTCTCGTCGACGCCCCGACAGATTTCGCCGTCGGGGCGTCGCCCTCACGCGGTGGCCTCACGTCGGGTGACCGGACAATTCCCCGGTCCGATCACCCGAAGCCTCGGTTAGGGCGGCATCAGGCGCAGGTATTCGCGCCTGCGCCGCCCCGGCCGCTGGCGGCGGCCCGGGGCGCGGGAATCCTCCCTTGCCCGTTCCGCCGCTTCCTTCTGCGAGATGACAGCCTCGCAGAAGGCGGCGACCGCGTCCCAGTTCCTGATGCTGTCGACCATCGCTCTCGCGACGGCCGGCAGCGTCAGGTCGGCACCGATGACAGCGACGAGGTCACGGCGCTGCCGCTCCCATCCCGGACACACCTCCAGCGTGTGTTGCGCCGTGTCCTCGTCACTCCTGCAGTGGTGGCAGGCCGGAGTCCACTCCCTATACACGACCCTGTGCAGGTACAACCCGAAACACCCGTGCCCCGTCAACACGTGCACCAGCCGAAAGGTGAGGACTCCGTGCCGCCGCTCCATCCACTCTATCAATACGGGCCGGAGGGCCTCAACGGTCTCCACACCGTGCCTAGGCCTCTCCAGCCGCGTAGCCCAACGGGCGATGACGTCTCGGCGGGCATCCACGCCCCAGGTGGCTATCTCGCTCAACGATGGGGAGCCACCTTCCTCGCGCGCTGTGATAACCCGCCGGTAGAGGTCGGAGAGCATCTCCGCCTCTAGGTCCCACGGGGGTGTCCCGGCCAACAGGCACGCCGCCTCTGTCGACACCGTGCGGTACCCGCGAATGGCTCGGACCGCCATGGCTCTCTGTGGCCTCCACAGAACCGCCCTGAGCTGGGCGTTCAGAACCCTCGCCCACACGGGTGCGCCGTACATGGCCATCGAGCGGATGACCCCCGCATACAGCCGTCGGGCCTCAAAACTGGGTCCGCCCACGTTCGGCATGAGTCGAGAAAGGGCGGACGCCGCGCCGACAAGCCGGGGAGCAATCTGTCGGAAATGCTCCCGGAACCACCATCGCCCGTCGAGCACCAGACCCAAGTACCTCATATGGGCCTGGATGCTGATGTGGATGGAGTTTACCACTATCGAGGCGCCAATGGGCAGCCTCACACGGGGCCCATGGAAAAGTAGGGCCTCCGTCTTGTTTAGGGCCACCCTGAGCCCCAGCGCCTCGATCCGCCTGACCATCTCCTCGGTGCCGAGAGTGGCCAGGCTCGCCGCCTCTTCGAGTGTCCTGCCCCGGGCTGTGACGAGCGTGTCGTCAGCGTAGCACACCAAGCTCAGCCCTGGGGGGAGACGCCCTCTCAACGCCCAGTCGTACCCGATGTCCCACAGAGTCGGCCCCAGAACCGACCCCTGTGGAACGCCGCACGACAAGGGCGTCCGCACAATGTCCCCTGCGGGACCCGCGCAGAGGATACTGCGGCCCTCCAAATAGTCTGCCACCAGCCGCCTGAGGTACAGGGGCACTCCATGGAACCGGAGCGCCTCCCTGATGCAGCCGAATGGCAGACTATTGAATGCGTTGGCGATGTCCAACGACACCGCCAACAGCACTCCCTTCCCGGCGACGGCCTCCGCGGCCGCCTGCCTCAGGCGTAATAGGGCCCCGATGGTCGAACGCCCCCTCCGAAACCCATACTGAGCGTCCGACAGATCGGGCCCCACCTCCTCCAGGTGTCGGACGATGCGGGCAGCGAGCACACGCTCCAGCAGCTTACCCACATCGTCGAGGAGCACGATGGGCTTGTAGGCCGACGGCAAATCCGGGGACCGTCCCGGCTTTGGCAGGAGAACCAACCTCCCTTCCTTCCAGCACTCGGGGAACCGTCCAGACGTCAGACAGGCGTTGAACAGCTGCCTGAGGCGAGGCTCGAAGTGCTCGAGGAGCGACGTCAGCACCCGGACTGGAATTCCGTCCGGGCCGGGGGCCGTGGTGGCGGAACGAATCTTCGCCACGGCCGCCCCCACTTCCGACTCCGTCACGGGCGGAACACTCTCGTCGTCGTCGGCCTCCCGGTCCTGATCTGGCGGAGCCATGACCGGGGGCGTGTGTTCCGACTGCCGTGGAAACAGCTCCTCGACCACCCTACGAAGGAAGTCGGGCTGGAGGGTCTCGGTGAGGGGGGGGGCCCGCGCGCGAAGCTTGTTCAGCGCCGCGCGATATGGGCGACCCCAGGGGTCACGGTCGAGACCGTCCAACATCTCCTGCCAACTCGCGCCCTTGGCGGCTCGGATGGCCAGCCGAAAGGCAGTCCGCGCACTGCGGTACGCCTCGTACAGCTGGCCCTCCCGCTCGACGTCGCGGTGACGCCGCCGGCTGCGGGTGTAGGACCTTCGGGCACTGATACACGTCGCACGAAGGTCCGCCAGTCTTGGGGACCACCAGTAGACCCCCTGCCTCGGAGGCGGACGCCGCCGCACTCTGGGCATGGCCGCATCGCAGATCTGCGTTAACGCACCGCGAATGCGGACAGCCTCAGCGTCCACTCCGTCCGCTGGGGGTGGTGAGGACAGCCACGTGCTGACAATGGCCGCCTCCGCCAGTAGATCCCTGTCAAGACGACCCACAGCCCACCGCGGAAACGCGGGAGCTCCGTCCGCCCTGTGACCCCTACCGGGTTCCCGGGGGGAGACCTCCATCCGGATGTACCGGTGGTCCGACAGGGTCTCCGCCTCCTCCAGGACACTCCAGTTCCTCACCCGTGGCGCGACAGCGGGGCTAGCGAACGACAAGTCCACTATCGACCCGCCCTGCCGCCGCACACACGTGTTCACCGAGCCTCTGTTCAGAACACAGAGGCCCAGTGAAGCCGCCCACTCGTTGACCGCCCGCCCGCGGTCGTCCGTCGTAGGGGACCCCCACGCCGTGGATTTGGCGTTAAAGTCCCCCAGAACCAGGACGAGGCCCGGTGCCAGTCGCCGTATCGAGGCCTCCAAGGTGGTGAGTGAGGCCCCGAAATCGTCCATCCTCCTAGTGGGGGAGAGGTATACGCTGTAGAGCGTGACCCCTCCCCACTCCGCCGCGACAAATTCCTCGCCCCTATCCAAAAGGGACAAGGACGGGAAGTGCCGCTGCGTTGAGACGACGATTGCCGCGGTACCGTTCCGACTGACCACCCAATTGCGGCGATCAGGCACGGCGTACGGTTCCGCGACTACGGCTGCACCAATCGACCACTCCGCCATGGATTGCAGGAGGAGATCCTGCGCTCCGGCGGAGTGGTTGGTGTTGGCCTGCAGGAGGAGGTGCATGGATGGTGTACCCATTATCGGGTTGTATCCATGACCTCCTCGCCAGCGGGCGATCGGACCGCGCTAGGAGCGGGAGCGGCCGTGGTCGTAGGGCCGCCCCGCGCCTTTGGGGCCGAAGCTGGAGGTTTGCACGCCCCAGAGCCCATGCGGTGCTTGGCGGGCTTATTGCCCGCCACACACGCGGGGCAGTGGGGCGGGGCGGCGCAAGATGCCGCCACGTGCCCGGTCTGACCGCAGCGGAAACACAATCCGCCGCAGTCGAAGCAATTAGTGCACGTCGGTCGAGTGTGTCCGACCGCCATGCACTTGTAGCACCTCGCAGGCCGGTGCTCAAGCACGGTTACCCGCGCCGAGCTCCAGCCCACGAGGAGCCTGCCTGAGCCGGCCAGTTGCCTGACCGACTCCACCGGGCACTGCGCCCAGGCAGCACCTACGCCACCCGGACCGGGACGAATGGCACCGACCCGGACGGTGTCTATGGGACACCCGGTTTTCGAGGCAATAGCCTCCCGGCCGGATGTCTTCCACCGTCACTGAATCGTCCAAACCCGAAATGCGCATTTCGGCGCACTTGACGGGCCTGGCGATCTTGATGCCACCCTCCTCGGCGAACAAACCTCTCAGCTTCTCGGCCACGCTGTCAGCCGTCTTGGCGCCCTCGGCCCCTGGGAACTCGAGAATTCGAGCCCCCGTCCGGGCCTTGCGGGTCCTGGCTTCGACGCCTCCAATATCGGAGACGTCTAGCTCCCGCCGCCGTCTAGCTTCTCGGCCGCCTCGGGCAGCACAGTGATCACCACTGCGGCCGTCTTTGGCGACTTGAGCCCCTTGCGCGGTCTCTTCTTCCGTCCGGCTCCTGCCTGAGGAGCGGGGACCTCAGCGGCGCGCTTGGCCTCCGCTCTCCTCCTTTGGCCGCGACTCCTTCTGTCGCGTTCGGCTACCTGCCAACCCTGTTCGGGTACGGCAGTCGTGCCGGACGCGGAAGGCCTCGTCGCGGCCTCGCTGGTCGTCGCCGGCGGTGTTGTTGCGGGCGACTTCAGCGGTCCGGCAGGAGCCGGAGCCGTCTTCCTCCTCAGGGCGGGTCCCTTCGGAGCTGGGCCGGGACCTTTGGGCTTAGGCCCGGCCGCGGCCGCGGCGTAGCTCCCCACGCGGCCACCCTGACAAGGCAGCGGGGCGGGGGCTGGTGCCACATGCGGCCGCTTATCCGCGGCTAGGGGCGGCCGGACACGTGGTTCTGGAGGCAGTCTTGCCTCCAGAACGGCCACACGCGCATCAACGAGTTTGCCAACTGCGTTGATGATTTTGGCGAGGGCCTCGTCCGACAAGCCTCCCACCTCCAGCGTCGGGGTCGGCTGAGCCCCTCCAGGGGCCCGCTCCGCGGCGCCTGGCGGCTTTGGCGCCGCAGGGGCGCTAGCCGGCGGCAAGCGGTCCGCGGGGAGAGGCGTCAACCTCACCACCGGGACAGGCAGTTTCGCCGCGGCGACCGCACCAGCGTCAGCCGGCGGCGCGCGCTTCGCGGCGGCAGGCGTCTTCCTCGCCGCGGGGACGGGTGTGACCGTGACGCCATCACCCAACGTCGTCGGCGCCGCAGCGCGAGGCGGCTTTGGCGCCGCAGCGGCCGCCGAGTAGCCGGCCCTGGCCGATAGCGCGGCTGGCGCGGGTGACACGAACAGCGCCACCTGCGCCTTGAGGTCGGCCACGTCTATCAACAGCTGGCGGTTTGCCCGACGCATTTCCGCCAGCATGTCGCCCAGGTTCCGGTTTCGGGTCCGCAGGCCTGACATCTCGCCTCTAAGGCGGACATTTTCGGCCTGCAGATCCGTGGCCTCGCCGGCGCGGACAGCGACCGCCGCCGCCCTTTCCATGACCGAGGTCCCTCGCCCTCTTCGGGAGGCCTGGATCTTGGGTGGAGGCATGTTGGCCACGCTCCCCTCGGTTTCGGCGCTCGAGCTGCCTCCCTTACTCAGGGGGCGCTTTCGCACCTGCGAGGGGAGGGCCTCCTCCTTCTTAGTCGCGGTCGCCGGCGGCGTCTTTGCTGCTAGACGCGCCGACGACCTAGTGGGGCCTTCACCAGCCGACCCACTGTCCTTTTTGGACGGCCCTGCGGGAATATCACCGCCCTCGTCCATTCTGACGGTAGATCCGCCGCCCTCGTCTTCGGACGGCTCTGCGACATCGCTGTCGCCCTCGTCCGTCGACGGCTCTGCTGCGAGTCTACCGTCCTTCTTCTCTTCAGCGGCGGCAGCCTCCCTGCGCGCTCGCCGCTCCTCCAGCCGCCTTTTGTGGCTCAGGCCGTTGCCCCGAGACTTTCGAGGCGACCTCCTCTTCTTCTCCTGGGCCTCCACGGTTTGTGCCGGGCCCTCGGCGGACGCCTCAAGTCCTGAGGACGAGGCGTCGTCTTGGTCAGTTTTTGATCGGCTTGACCGGGCCTTGGGGTGAGGATCACTACGATCCCCGTCGGTTTTAAAAGTATTTAAATTTTGCGTATCCATTATGAATCCCACGAGAATGGGAGATACATTACGTCGACCCGGGCAGAGATCCCTTTACCCGGGCAAGCCTACATTTACCAACCAGGGGGGCAGCCGGTACCCTGGCTGGAGCGTGCTAAGAACAGAACAACCCATCTGCCATGCATCTTCTCGCCGCACGCCAGAACTTAAGATTCTGGGTGATTTCCGAGTCCGAATGTTACTTCGAACTCTTCATAGAGGTTGTCTTCCTCGCGGTCCGGGCGGTTAAGCCAAGACCCTCGCTCCTGATACTACGCCTCAAGACAACGTGTCCTGAAGCAAGATACCAGGTTTACGATGTGTGGGCGGTGGCATGTGCCTGCCCAGCCCTCAAATGAATGAATGACTGAGCCCGTCCCAATATTTCGCGTCCTATACCCTCTACTACGACTGTAGTAGAGTAAGGAGCGAAATGGCGCAGATATTCGCTACGGACGACAGTACAACAGAAGAACTGGGGACCGCCGCCCGCACCCAGGGTACACCGCGTGGAGGTTTCTGGGATAGTACCCCACATTGTGGAGAAGCATCTGGCTCTAGGTCAGAGGGTTTTCTGCAGTTTTGTGGATCTGGAGAGAGCATTTGACACGGTTGTACGAAAGGAACTTTGGGACATTTTACCGGAGTATGGTATTAACGGTAAACTGCTACAGGCTGTGCAGTCCAGTTACATGGGCTGTCGAGCCTGTGTGCGGCTGGATGATGGAATGTCGCCTTGGTTTGACGTCAATATCGGCGTTAAGCAGGGTTGCGTTCTGTCAGCCAGGCTGTTTATCATATATCTGGGTAAATGTCTGCAAAGGTTGAATGTTATGAATGTGGGAGTCCAGATGGGCGACTTAGTAGTGACTGCTCTGCTTTATGCAGATGATGCAGTCCTGTTGGCACAGTCAGCGACTGACCTGCAGACCCTAGTCGACACAATGACAGAAGATTGTAAGAAAAGGGGTCTACGTGTGAATGTGAGCAAAACCAAAATAATGGTCTTTGAAAGAGATGAAACCAGAACAGATGTAAGAGTAACAATAGGTAATGATGTACTAGAGCAAGTGGATGAATTTGTATATCTTGGATGTGGATTTAGCCGAGATGGAAGGTACACCACTGATATATATATATATATATATATATATATATATATATATATATATATATATATATATATATATATATATATATATATATATATATATATATATGTATGTATGTATATATATATATATATATATATATATATATATATATAGCGAAGAGTGAATGCGGCAAATAGAGTGAACGGAGCGTTGGGGCAACTTCTCGGCAGCCACCACCTCAGCCAGAAGGCACGTGTAGCAATACATAACGCAGTGCTTGTCCCAACATTACTGTATGGAAGCGAGAGTTGGGTATGCAGAGAAGAGTATGAAAGTAAAATTAATGCGGTCGAAATGCGATCTCTGCGGAAAATCTGTGGAGTTAGGCTGACCGACCGCATTCGTAACGACGACGTAAGAGAGCGAGTAGGTATGAAAGAGAGTATTGGTGTAAAGATGCGAAAGGGAATGCTCCGATAGTTCGGTGATGTGGAAAGAATGCCGAACGAACGTCTGGTTAAGAAGATATACAATGCGAGAGTGGAAGGATATAGGTACCGAGGGAGACCGAGACTAACCTACCTAGACCAGATCGGTCATGTACTGAAGGAAGGTGGTGTCAAGAGTCTCCGAAACCGGCGAGCGTGTATGAAGAGAATTATGAATGTTGAGGAAGCGAGTGAAGTATTCAGAGATAGGGTTCTCTGGCACTCTGTTCTCTCTGCCTACCTTGCAAGGGATATGGCGTGATGATATGTATGTATGTATCTGTTCAAATCCAGTTTTTGTTTTTAATTAACTTAATCCTACTAAATATGATGAGTAGATTCTGTGCTAAAATAATTAAATTTGTTTAGTAATCATTTAGCACTTAATTTATTCATCACATTTTTGAAAAATAAAAAATAAATCGATTATTAATTATAAAGAATCAATATCGAGTTCTTAGTAAAATCGGATATTTTCGACAGCGATTATTTGGTTCACATACCTAGACAACTTACTCAGACAGCTGTCAAAGTGCACTTCTTAGATTAGACAGACTATAATACAATTCGACGTGGCCAACTATAAATGTCATATATACATATAATGAAGGCACCCAATATATACATTTGCACTTGACATCGAAAGTACGAATTCATTATCAGTATTCAATTAGTGGAAATGTATGTTTTGTTTCGACTAATTTCGAATTGTTTAATTAATTAGTTGATAATTTGACGCGACGGCGGCAGGTAGGCATTTGTGTATAACATGATCCCGCCACTAATCAAACAGGTAATTTAATTTTATTTTATGTTTTTGTAGTAAAGATTGAGGCGCCATTGATGCATGATTAAATGCTTTTGGATCAAGATAATGCAACGGAAATGCGTTACGTTACAGAAGTAAAACCTCTTTAGGTTTTATATGAAGAGTAACTCAGTTTATGTTCGGATGAAAGTAACATTTTCAGATGGTAATGACGTTTAACAAGAATATAAATTTGTTTAAGTGTTATTGTATAGTGTGAGTGTGGATAGACGTGATGGATGAACGAATAGGTGGACACACGGACGAACTGATGTAAGAGAATATTGTTTTGTATCCATTAGCCTTCTATTCAGGTTTTCATACAGTTTTTCATCGTTCAATTATTAATACGGTATATAAAATCTTTAAATGATAGTATAGCTAGATATTGTACTGTAATGTGTAAATATGTCGTCTGGTCAATTAGTAGCAGGATGTGAGTGATGACAGTAATACAATAAATAATACCTGACAGAACAATCAATAAAGTTCCTTTTTATCCATAATACTACTTGTAGATTTAAATTACTGAAATTTAGCATTTAATATGCTTAATTATTTATAAAACCGTAATCGGGTTTTATAAATAATTAAGCATATTAAATGCTAAATTTCAGTAATTTAAATACCAAGGTTGTGTCATCGTTTAATACAATTCTAACTGCAAAGTTTGTATTAAGCCTATAACAATGTGTAAACATTGTTGGGTAGATGCCATACCGTCACCTTAAGACGTAAATATGATACGAAGCTAAATTTACATGTCCAACAATAAGTCACGGTGGTGTAGTAGCAGCACGATTGGGCCGGAATCCTAATAGGCGCGGGTTCGAATCCCGCTTGTGACATCATTTTTCGCTTCGTAATCGGGTTCTATTTGTAGATATTTGCTAAAGCCAAACAGAAATAGTAAATAGAATATTAGTTTATTATTAGTATTCCCCGTGAGGGTTAATGTGAGGCAGACAGGCAGTCTAAAGCTTAGACTCAAGCCCTATACAATACATATAGTTCCTCTCCCATCTGTGTGAGAGTAAGAAATTCTGCGGCGACTGCTCAAAAGAAGATCTCTTGGCGCAACTACGAACCTAATTGATCTATTGGGCAAAATTTTATTATCTGACTTGTAATTTGTAACTAATCCACCTTTTATTTTGGAGACAGGCGGCCACAGCCTGCCCAGTCTATTCACGGTGAAGGAAAATACCTTTTATCCCCACAAACTTCCTCATTGTTCTTCTGTACCACCATTTGGAGAGACAAGTCTTTATCTTTGGTAGCAACCAAGAGAGCAGCAGAGAATTTTATCGTGAGGTAGCAAATTGGATATATTCCTTACATTATAAGCATAAAATCATGAAACCAATGATGAAACAAAGTATCCGCGTAAATTTTTGAGAAATAAAAGATAGTTATTGACCAGGACCTGCCTTTGTTGTGTGTTTCAGTCATGGACAGTACTGGGTGTACTTCTAAACATGTTGGGGCAGGGCATGGTGCTGAGCTACCCCTCGTGCATGCTCCCGGCACTGCTTAGCGGTAATGACACAATGAAGGTTGACCTCAACACCGCGTCATGGCTCGGTAAGATATTTGCTACCAATGTACCGCTTTAACTATTGACCGTTATCTGTGGGAATGCAGAATTATAAACAGCAACACTATGTTTTACCTTACCCGTCAGTTTCACACAAGACGACAGCGAGAAATGAGCAGATAACTGTGCACTGTAAAAGGAGGTGAACTCGAAACAAAACCCTATATCGATCCAACTGACTGGCGTGTGACAGGACACTTTCCCTTCCGTTATGGACCAAGCCCGTGCCTAATATTGGTACACTATATAGATTGAAGAAATATAAATATAGTTGTAACTACATTAAGGCATATTCAAATTCAATTCAAATTCAAATTCATTTATTATGCATAAACCCTTTTCTTTTTTTTTTTTTTTGCAAGGTGGGACCATGGATGTGGTCGCGCCCCGGCAAATCGGCCCGGGGCGACAGAAGAGGCGGCGCGCAACCCCATGGACCCACCCTGCAAACACCTCTCTTCGCCGTGCGAGCGGACCACCGGTACCCGATCTTTGTCTTCGGTGGCCCGCCCGGCGATATACCCTCTCGGGTTCCTCTCTCGTCGACGCCTCGACAGCTTTCACCGTCGAGGCGTCGCCCTCACGCGGTGGCCTCACGTCGGGTGACTGGACAATTCCCCGGTCCGATCACCCGAAGCCTCGGTTAGGGCGGCATCACGTGCAGGTACTCGCGCCTGCGCCACCCCGGACGCGGGCGGCGGCCCGGGTCACGGGAATCCTCCCGGGCCCGTTCCGCCGCCTCCTTCTGCGAGATGACAGCCTCGCAGAAGGCGGCGACGGCGTCCCCATTCCTGACGCTGTCGACCATCGCTCGCGCAACAGCCGGCAGCGTCAGGTCGGCACCGATGACTAAGACGAGGTCACGGCGCTGCCCGTCCCAGCCCGAACATACCTCGAGCGTATGTTGCGCCGTGTCCTCGTCGCTACTGCAATGGTGGCAGGACGGAGTCCACTCCCTCCGCACGACCGTGTGCAGGTACTTGCCGAAGCAACCATGCCCCGACAAGACCTGCACCAACCGGAAAGAGAGAACTCCGTGCCGCCGCTCCATCCACTCCATCAGTACGGGCCGGAGGGCCTCAACGGCAAAAACACCGTGTCTAGGCCTCTCCAGCCGCGTAGCCCAACGGGCGATGATTTCTCGGCGGGCGTCCTCGCGCCAGGTGGCTATCTCGTTGAACGATGGGGAGCCACCCTCCTCGCACATTGAGGTAACCCGCCGGTAGAGGTCGGAGAGCATCTCCGCCTCTAGGTCCCACGGGGGTGTCCCGGCCAATAGACATGCCGCCTCGATAGACACCGTGCGGTACCCGCGAATGGCTCTGACCGCCATGGCTCGCTGTGGCCTCCACAGCACCGCCCTGAGCTGGGCGTTCAGACCCCTCGACAACACGGGTGCGCCGTACATGGCCATTGAGCGGATCACCCGCGCATACAGCCGTCGGCCCTCGAAACTGGGTCCGCCCACGTTCGGCATAAGCCGAGAAAGGGCGGACGCCGCGCCGACCAGCCGGGGAGCAATTTGACGAAAATGCTCCCGGAACCACCATCGCCCGTCGAGCACCAGACCTAAGTACCTCATATGGGCCTGGATACTGATGTGGATGGAGTTGACGACTAACGAGGCGCTGATGGACAGCCTCATACGGGGCCCGTGAAATAGTAGGGCCTCCATCTTGTTTTCTCATCTCATCTCCATCTGTTTAGGGCCACCCCTCAGGGTGGCCCTAAACGATACGGCGACTGGCACCAGGCCTCGTCCTGGTCCTGGGGGACTTCAACGCCAAATCCACGGCGTGGGGGTCCCCGATGACGGACGATCGCGGGCGGGCGATCGTGGAGTGGGCGGCGTCACTGGGCCTCTGTGTCCTAAACAGAGGCTCAGTGAACACGTGTGTGCGACAGCAGGGTGGGTCGATAGTGGACTTGTCGTTCGCTAGCCCCGCTGTCGCACCACGAGTGAGGAACTGGCGTGTCCTGGAGGAGGCGGAGACCCTGTCGGATCACCGTTACATCCGGATGGAGGTCTCCCCTCTCCGGGACCCCAGCAGGGGTCACAGGGCGGACCGAGCTCCCGCATTTCCGCGGTGGGCTGTGGGGCGGCTGGATAGGGACCTACTGGCGGAGGCGGCCATCGTGAACACGTGGCTGTCCTCACCCCCCCCAGCGGACGGAGTGGACGTCGAGGCTGTCCGCATTCGCAGTGCGTTAACGCAGGTCTGCGATGCGGCCATGCCCAGGGTGCGGCGTCTACCTCCGTGGCAGGGGGTCTACTGGTGGTCCCCAAGACTGGCGGACCTTCGTGCGGCGTGCATTAGTGCCCGAAGGTCCTACACCCGCAGTCGGCGGCGTCGCCGCGATGTTGAGCGGGAGGGCCAGCTGTACGAGGCGTACCGCAGTGCGCGTACCGCCTTTCGGCTGGCCATCCGGTCCGCCAAGGACGCGAGTTGGCAGGAGATGCTGGACGGTCTCGACCGTGACCCCTGGGGTCGCCCGTATCGCGCGTCGCTGAATAAGCTTCGCGCGCAGGGCCCCCCCCTCACCGAGACCCTCCAGCCCGACCTCCTTCGTAGAGTGGTCGAGGAGCTGTTCCCGCAGCAGTCGGAGCACACGCCCCCGGTCATGGCTTCGCCAGATCACGACCGGGAGGCCATCGAGAGTGTTCCGCCCGTGACGGAGTCGGAAGTGGGGTCAGCCGTGGCGATGATTCGTTCCGCCACCACGGCCCCCGGCCCGGACGGAGTCCCAGTCCGGGTGTTGACATTGCTCCTCGAGCATCTCGAACCTCGCCTCAGGCGACTGTTCAACGCCTGTCTGACGTCTGGACGGTTCCCTGAGTGCTGGAAGGAAGGGAGGTTGGTTCTCCTGCCAAAGCCGGGACGGCCCCCGGATTCGCCGTCGGCCTACAGGCCCATTGTGCTTCTGGACGATGTGGGTAAGCTGCTGGAGCGTGTCCTAGCTGCCCGCATCGTCCAGCACCTGGAGGAGGTGGGGCCCGATCTGTCGGACGCTCAGTTTGGGTTTCGGAGGGGGCGTTCGACCATCGGGGCCCTGCTACGCCTGAGGCAGACGGCCGCGGAGGCTGTCGCCGGCAAAGGAGTGCTGTTGGCGGTGTCGTTGGACATCGCCAACGCCTTCAATAGTCTGCCATTCAGCTGCATCAGGGAGGCACTCCGGTTCCATGGAGTGCCCCTGTACCTCAGGCGGCTGGTGGCAGACTATTTGGAGGGGCGCAGTGTCCTCTACGCGAGCCCCGCAGGGGACATTGTGCGGACGCCCATGTCGTGCGGTGTTCCGCAGGGGTCAGTTCTGGGGCCGACTCTGTGGGACATCGGTTACGACTGGGCGTTAAGAGGGAGTCTCCCCCCCGGGCTGAGCGTTATTTGCTATGCTGACGACACGCTCGTCACAGCCCGGGGCAGGACACTCGAAGAGGCGGCGAGCCTGGCCACTCTCGGCACCGAGGAGATGGTCAGGCGAATTGAGGCGCTGGGGCTCAGGGTGGCCCTAAACAAGACGGAGGCCCTACTATTCCATGGGCCCCGTGTGAGGCTGCCCATCGGCGCCTCGTTAGTCGTCAACTCCATCCACATCAGTATCCAGGCCCATATGAGGTACTTGGGCCTGGTGCTCGACGGGCGATGGTGGTTCCGGGAGCATTTCCGTCAAATTGCTCCCCGGCTGGTCGGCGCGGCGTCCGCCCTTTCTCGGCTCATGCCGAACGTGGGCGGACCCAGTTTCGAGGGCCGACGGCTGTATGCGGGGGTGATCCGCTCAATGGCCATGTACGGCGCACCCGTGTGGGCGAGGGCTCTGAACGCCCAGCTCAGGGCGGTGCTGTGGAGGCCACAGCGAGCCATGGCGGTCAGAGCCATTCGCGGGTACCGCACGGTGTCTACCGAGGCGGCATGCCTATTGGCCGGGACACCCCCGTGGGACCTAGAGGCGGAGATGCTCTCCGACCTCTACCGGCGGGTTGCCTCAATGCGCGAAGAGGGTGGCTCCCCATCGTTCAACGAGATAGCTACCTGGCGCGAGGACGCCCGCCGAGAAGTCATCGCCCGTTGGGCTACGCGGCTGGAGAGGCCTAGACACGGTGTTTTTACCGTTGAGGCCCTCCGGCCCGTACTGATGGAGTGGATGGAGCGGCGGCACGGAGTCCTCTCTTTCCGGTTGGTGCAGGTCTTGTCGGGGCATGGTTGCTTCGGCAAGTACCTGCACACGGTCGTGCGGAGGGAGTGGACTCCGTCCTGCCACCATTGCAGTAGCGGCGAGGACACGGCGCAACATACGCTCGAGGAATGTTCGGGCTGGGACGGGCAGCGCCGTGACCTCGTCGCTGTCATCGGTGCAGACCTGACGCTGCCGACTGTTGCGCGAGCAATGGTCGACAGCGTCAGGAATTGGGACGCGGTCGCCGCCTTCTGCGAGGCTGTCATCTCGCAGAAGGAGGCGGCGGAACGGGCCCGGGAGGATTCCCGTGACCCGGGCCGCCGCCCGCGGCCGGGGCGGCGCAGGCGCGAGTACCTGCGCCTGATGCCGCCCTAACCGAGGCTTCGGGTGATCGGACCGGGGAATTGTCCGATCACCCGACGTGAGGCCACCGCGTGAGGACGACGCCTCGACGGCGAAAGCTGTCGGGGCGTCGACAAGAGAGGAGCCCGAGAGGGCATACCGCCGAGCGGGCCACCGAAGACAAAGATCGGGTACCGGTGGCCCGCTCGCACGGCGAAGAAGAAGTGCTTGCAGGGTGGGTCAATGGGGTTGTGCGCCGCCTCTTCCGTCACCCCGGACCGATTTGGCGGGGTGCGACGTCCATAACCCACCGCAAAAAAAAAAAAAAAAAAAAAAAAAAAGGGTGGCCCTAAACAGATGCACACAATCAAATGCCTTAGATAAATAGCAAAATATACCTGTCCATTACCGTCCCCCACTGACCTAGGATGCGCAGTGAAAGGAAACACCGGGCCAGTGAGGGTAACAAATGGGTAATAACAATGGCTTGCGATTACACAAGGCTATTTAAAGTTCTGTTAAATATCATAAGTACAAATACCGATAATTGGAAAACTTACAAGTAGGTACCGCGGAGAGTATAGTTTTGCCCTCTTTGTTCTCCGTTCCATACCCAAATCCACCGTGAACTCCCCGATAGGTGTCGGATTTTGCCCCGATGGGTCCATTTAGGTCTCCGCCAATAAACTTCGTTTCCTCTGCGGGGATGAGGCCTATAAGGTCATCAAAGTCATCCCAAAAATGCGATTTCTCACCCTCTGAACATCCGGATTGAGGGGTATACGCACAGATGATATTTAGAGGTTTTTGTCCGTCCAAGGCAAGTTTTACTGCCATGAGGCGATCGCTTTTCCTATCGACATTTATTACACGTTGCTTTAAATTGCCATCTAGAATGATACCCACACCATTCTGAGAGTTGTTAATGCCGTGGTACAACAGTTGATACCCTAGTCCGATGTCCCTGGATTTGGAGCCCTTCCATTTCGTCTCCTGGATACAGCATGCGTTTATTTCTCTTCTATCCAAAACTTTTGCTAGTTCTTGGCTTCTTCCTGTAAGGGTGCCTAGGTTCCTCGGGTGATCGGACCGGGGAATTGTCCGGTCACCCGACGTGAGGCCACCGCGTGAGGGCGACGCCCCGACGGCGAAATCTGTCGGGGCGTCGACGAGAGGAACCCGCGAGGGTAAACCGCCGGGCGGGCCACCGAAGTTAAAATCGAGTACCGGTGGTCCGCTCGCACGGCGAAGAGAGAAGGTTTTACGGTGGGTCTATGGGGTCACGCGCCGCCTTTCCGTCACCCCGGGCCGATCCAGCGGGGCGAGACGCACCCATAGCCCACCAATAAAAAAAAAAAAAAAAAAAGGGTGCCTAGGTTCCAGGTAGCAAATCTTAGCTTGGTTTTAGATATGCGTTCTACATGTTTACTTTTTATATCTATATGTTTACTTTTTAGTTCGTCGCTTCGGGGGAACGCCCTAGCATTTTCTTCTTTACTCGCCTCTGTATCGCATTCGATCAATCTTACGTCGCTTTTGGGGTACGCCCTAGCTGTTATGCCTTTTTCTGAATATTTGTGTTTCATGATTTTGAGGAGAATTTTAATTTGGCTGATGTGTTTTACGGCCGGTTGCCACCTGACACCAAGGTTGTCATCTTGCTCCAAGATGTGAGTGCCGCCGTTGGCCCGTCGAGGGCTCTTCCGCCGCCAACTCTACTGCATACTCCAACCCAAGCACGCAGCACTGTCTACGACCTTACTTCCAAATATGTCCGAAGAGCTCGTAGCAGGGATTTGTTATCGAAGTTTTCATCTCCGGCCTGTTGGTCCGCGGGAGCTATTTTATTTCACTCCAACCCTTCGGGTGACACTTGCACGACACCCGACGGGGTTCCCCTATCCGCCACCTGGGGACGCGTTCTCTAGGGGTGAGGCTCCCCCGAGAAATCTCCGGAACGGAGAACAAAGAGGCCAAAACCATACTAGATTTCTGTTTGAGACATGGTCTTGTTATTGTGAACTCCTTTTTCCAAAAGAAATCAGAACATCTAATTACCTTTAAGAGCTCAGGAAATTGTACTCAAATAGATTTTATAATTTGCCAAAGAGAGTCACTGAAGTGTTTCAAGGATTGCAAAGTAATCCCGGGAGAGGAGCTTACATCACAACACCGGTTATTAGTGTCAAACTTCCTGCTACCAAGACCTATTAAAATCCACAAGGACAGAACTCCAAAAATTAAATGGCGCCTGCTTTATACGAAGAAGGGCGAAGAACTTGTAGGAATTCTAAGAGCTTACCTAGCAAATGATGTCACAGACGACTCAAGTGCTGAACTTATGTGGTCTAACTTTGAAAGAACTTGTAAGGAGAAAGCAGCTAACATCTTGGGAGTCGCTAAACGTGGAGTAAGTACGAACAAAGATCCCACATGGTGGAACGAGGAAGTTAGACAAGAAATCAGCACTAAAAGAGAACTTTTCAAGAAGTGGCAACTGACAAAAATCGACGAGGACCGGATAGCCTACAAAAATGCTAAAAAATCGGTGAAACGGATAGTGGCCCAATCAATAGCAAAGTCGAAAGAAAATTTCTACCGCAGACTCGATGATGCCAAAACCGATAATGAGGTATTTAAAATTGCGAAGCAGCGTAACAAGTCTACGATGGACATAAAAATGAATATATATATTCGTAGCGCAAACGGACAGCTGTTGACATCAAATACAGATATTAACAATAGATGGAAGCAGTATTACAAGGAGCTGTTGAACGAGGAGTTTCCCAGCCAGCAACTACAACACGCTGCACCAGTTCTCGGGCCTATACCTGAAATCACTATAGATGAAGTCCAAATGGCAATAAGCAAAATGAAAAACCATAAGGCTGTTGGCCCGGACGAGATTCCAGCAGATCTTTGGAAGATGGTGGGCCCTACCGGATGGAATTGGCTCACAAAGCTATTCAACGTGATACTGACGACCATGAATATCCCGAACTCCTGGCGCCTGAGTTTCCTGGTACCATTTTTCAAGAACAAG
The DNA here is from genome assembly GCA_905163515.2 of Lymantria monacha. Classification (NCBI taxonomy): domain Eukaryota; kingdom Metazoa; phylum Arthropoda; class Insecta; order Lepidoptera; family Erebidae; genus Lymantria; species Lymantria monacha. The sequence goes on along the minus strand of LR991107.1, from coordinate 304,713 downwards.
GGTGATGTCGGCTCATGTGGAAATTACAGGGGCATTAAGCTGACATCTCACACTTTAAAAATATGGGAAAGGATAATAAACCAGCGCCTCGTAGCCATAGTATCCATATCGGACAATCAGTTTGGTTTCAGTGCTGGAAAATCAACATCCGATGCTATCCAGACGATCAGAATATTAATGGAAAAACATCGTTCCAACCGAGAAAACCTGCACCTTGTTTTCATAGACTTAGAGAAAGCGTTTGATCGAGTACCTAGGAGGCTAGTCTGGCATGTTATGAGAACGAAAGGAGTACCTGAACTTCTCATCAAAACTGTCCAAGATATGTACGATAGTATCAATACTAGAGTAAGAAGTCCAGCGGGAGTCAGCGAGTCATTTGAGGTGAGCGTGGGGGTGCATCAGGGCTCGGCATTGAGTCCTTTACTTTTCAACCTCGTAATGGACTTTCTCACCAGAGATATTCAGTCACCTCTTCCTTGGTGCCTTATGTACGCTGACGATGTGGTGCTTGTGGACAAGTGTGCACAAAATCTGGAGATAACCCTGGAAGCCTGGAGAAATGCTTTGGAGAGTAACGGTCTAAGAATCAGCAGAAGTAAAACTGAGCATTTAGAATGTCTATACCAGCCCGATACGCAAGGCTCACGTATACGTCTGGAGGGAACACCACTTCCAAAGGTGTCACAATTTAAGTATCTTGGGTCAGTGCTTACATCAGATGCAAACATCGATCTTGATGTCAACCATCGCATCAACGTTGCATGGCAAAGATGGCGTGCCTTAACAGGAGTCCTTTGTGATCAACGCATGCCCATAAAAACCAAAGGGAAAGTATACAAAACGGCTATAAGACCTGCCTTGACTTCTGGTGCTGAGTGTTGGGCGATCAAAAAAGTGCACGAACAGAAAGTTCATACCAATGAAATGAAAATGCCGAGATGGGCAGCAGGTGTAACTAGACTCGATAAAGTGAGAAAGTACACATCAGAGGAAGTTTCAAGGTTGCGCCTATCACGGAAAAACTCACGGAACAGCGGTTGAGATGGTATGGACATGTCATGAGACGTGGCGACGATCATGTTGTCAAAAAAGCGCTAGCCCTCCCCAATAACAAAAGAGGTGTTGGACGCCCACCTGCTACCTGGTGGTCCACGGTGTCCAGGGATTTGGAGCGCGCCCAGATGACGTCAACGACAACCCAGGATAGACAGTCCTGGCGCATGAGAACGAGGAGAGCCGACCCCAAATAAATGGGATAAGGCAAAGGAAAAGAAGAAGAAGAGGTACCGCGGAGATAGCTATAACGTAACCTAACTCAGCGTTCGGTCTGGCCAGACAAATAGAACCTAACTGAGGGGTCACTTAGCTTTGTATCCAAAGGCGCGGTGACGACAGCGGCCTCGTACAACTCAGGGAGTCGGGCTTGCTACTTGCACACACAACTTATTATAAATGTTCACTAATATATAGTTCTAATCAACTCGCGTACATTAACGGCACACAAAACAAAAGGTGGCGCGCGATATTATAAATACTAAGATTTCACGGCTTTAGTTAATAAAAGGCGTAGCAACTACAAAAATATATGCATACGCGACCGTTACTTCCAACGCAAGTTTTTTCCGGCACCGAGCCAACCGCGAACTAAAGAATTGTGAACTACCCTATTAGATTTTATTCATTTAAAACATTATTTATTCATTATATAACAAATGATTTTAAAAAAGAAAAGTCGTTGTGTATACGTATGATAACAAACACCATTTGGTTCGGTTAAATATCTTATAATTACCTTTGAGATGTAGTACATATATAGATATGACGTGTACTTTATCTTTGTTATAAATACATTACTCTTACCAAATATACGCAGTGTTTATTCAGCATTCGTTTGTTTTATTCGTCTCTAATAATCTATCCTTTACATGGCGACCGTGACAAAAGGTGTCTCGTAGAACACGCGAATTCGAGACGGCTGTCCTAATAAGGAACGTATTACATAAACATTAATGTGTTCGTGCAAGTTTTAATGATGTTGAAATTATTATCTTTGATTTTGTCTTTGGTAACGCATACGGCACGTATACAATTTAATAGAAAATGGGTAAAACAGAGCTAAAAGAAGATGCATGCAGGCCTATATATTCAAAACCGTATAGGTTACCTTATTCATTAAAAAATGAAATTAATAATCAAATTAAAAATATGTTAAAACAGGGCATTATAGAACCATGTCAAAGTGAATGGCCCAGTCCTATCTTATTGGTGCCTAAAAAGTCTAATAACGAAAATAAAAAGTGGAGGTTAGTCATTGATTACCGAAAACTGAACAATAATATACAAAATGATAAGTTCCCACTTCCAAATATTACGGAAATATTAGATTCATTATCTGGCAGTATATATTTCTCGCATTTAGATTTACAACAAGGATACTACAACGTCAGCTTAGCTCCTAACAGTCGCAAGTACACTGCATTTTGTTCGGGACAGTTTCAAATGACTCGGATGCCTATGGGACTTAAAACTAGCCCGAGTTCGTTTGCGAGGATGATGACTATGGCTATGACAGGCTTAAATTATGAAAAATGTTTAATATACCAAGATGACCTTGTCTTTTTTAGCCGAAATTTAACCACACATATTAGTAATTTACAGGACATATTTGAGCGTTTACGCAAAGTAAATTTAAAATTAAATCCTCTAAAGTGCAGCTTCTTAGAAAAGGAATTGCTTTATTTAGGACATGTTGTATCTGCCAAGGGTGTGGTACCAGATCCAGATAAAATAGGCGTCGTAAAAAATTATCCTGTGCCTACAAATGTTGACGAAGTCAAGCGATTTGTCGCGTTCGTTAATTATTACCGAAAATTCATTCCCAATTTTGCAAAGAAAGCATATCCATTAAATAACTTATCTAAAAAAGGCATAACATTTAACTGGGACTGTGAGTGTCAAAAATCATTCGATTTATTGAAACAAAGTATTATCTCACATCCTGTATTACAGTACCCTGATTTTTCGGAATCTAATCAGTTTATTTTACAAACAGATGCTTCAGGACAAGCTCTAGGCGCAGTTTTGTGTAATAATGATAGTAGACCTGTGGCTTAGGCTAGTAGAAGTTTGAACAAAGCAGAGAAAATGTACCCGACTATAGAAAAAGAAATGCTTGCGATTGTTTGGGGAATAAAACATTTTAGACCTTATTTATACGGTCGTAAGTTTAAAATTCAAACGGATCATAAGCCGCTTATATCCTTATTTAGTATGCGAGATCCCTCAAGTAGGTTAATGAAATTTAGGATAATTTTAGAAGAATATGATTTTACTGTTGAATACCTAAAGGGAAAACATAATGCAGCTGCTGATGCACTGTCACGTATATGCATAACGTCTGATGATTTAAAAGAAATGAATCGAAACATCAGTATGAATGTAATGACGCGAGGTCAGAAAGCTAAACAAGCACAAGATGCCACTATTATTCACGATAGTCAACCGATAACGGATAATTTGAAAATTGTAGAACTTCAAAGCAAGCCTAAATATTTGACCGAATTACGTTTTATAGAGAATTACGAAAACAAGCAATATAATAACTTAAAATTAATAGAGTACGAAAGTAAATGCTTTTCATTTGTACCCTCAAAAAATTCTATTTTTATTAAGCTGGCTTCCCGATCACAATTATCGCCAGGCGAATTTGTGAGGGAATTGAGTAAATTTTGTATGAAAATTGGAATAAATGAGTTATATTGTATAAATAATAATAATAATCACATTTTTATAAAAAAGGTAGTATCAGAAATAAGGAAAATAAATAATTGGTTAGGGCCACGGCTTTGCATATTAAAAGATGTAGAAAGAGTAAATAATAAGGACGATCAACGTGTAATATTGAATGATTTCCATATTTTACCCACCAGTGGTCATGCGGGCGTACGGCGAATGATTAGAAATATTAAAAAGTATTACTTTTGGCCAGGTATTGAAGCTGATACGATAGATTTTGTTCAAAAATGTGACAAGTGTCAAAGAGAAAAACACTCATCACATCATACAAAGGAGCCCATGACTATAACCACTACAGCGCACCCGGCGTTTGAAAAGGTTTATTTGGATTTAGTAGGTCCGCTGGAAAGAGATTATAATAACAACGCGTATATATTGACTATACAGTGTGAATTGACCAAATATACTGAAGCATACCCTTTAACTTCTAAGCAAACTATTGAGGTAGCTAGGAGTTTAGTAAATAACTTTATCCTTAGATATGGCATCCCGAAAGAAATTGCCACCGATAGGGGGACCGAGTTTATGTCAACCACCATGAACGAGGTAGGTAAACTTTTGCAAATTAAACAGTTACAATCAACAGCATATCATCACCAGTCCATTGGAGCGTTAGAGAATTCTCATAAGCAGTTAGGTAATTATTTAAGAATACAAACAGAAAAGCATACAATGTCATGGAGTATGTGGCTTCCGTTTTGGTGTTTTTCCCATAATACATCTGTTCATAGTTCAACTAAATTTACCCCGTTTGAGCTAGTTTTTGGAAAAAAATGTGTTTTACCATCAAATTTGAACTCGGGTAAAGTTGATCCTGTATATAACTTTGATAGTTATCCTCTAGAATTGAAATATAGAATCCAAATATCACAAAAAGAGGCACGGGAAAACTTAATTAATAGTAAAATAATGAGAAAAATAAAATATGATCGTAATATTAATCCAGTGTCATATAAAGCCAATGATTTAGTTTTAATAAAAAATGAGACAGGCGATAAATTCCAAAGTATTTACTCGGGCCCATATATCGTAATCAAGGATTGTTCACCTAATTTAGAGATTGTTAAAAATAATAAAAGTTATTTAGTACATAAGAATAGAACCAAACTGTATACACCTGCTAGTTCTAATTAATTTGTAATGTAGTTTACTTTTTGTTTTTTTTTTTTTCCTTATGTAAGAAAACAATGTGTAACCTGTATTTTTACTTTTTTAATAATTATTGTATAATGATATTACACAATCATATTTAACATGTATTTAACTATTTTTGATTTGATGAAGCGAAAATAAAATATATTTACATTTATTTTATTTTCCTTTTGCGGGGGAGGTGAGATGTAGTACATATATAGATATGACGTGTACTTTATCTTTGTTATAAATACATTACTCTTACCAAATATACGCAGTGTTTATTCAGCATTCGTTTGTTTTATTCGTCTCTAATAATCTATCCTTTACTTTGAAATTTTTTCTTGTAATATATCTTTAGTTAACATTGAAAAAATATTAGAAGGGCGAAAGGCTAGTCATAGGCTACATGGTATTAATTAAACTCTAATGAAAATGTCTGGTATCGAACAATACCCAAGGCATCATGCGATTCCTCCCAGGCTGCAAAGATATTCTTTAACAATTCGACACCCGCATCAGTAGTAGAGGAATTCTTAGTGAAACCAAATTGATTTTTATGGAAAATACTATGTTTGTTAAAATGACTCAATATCTGATTAAGCAAAATTTTCTCAAATACTTTACTAAGTGTTGGTAGTATGGAAATAGGGCGAAAATTGTTAACATCTAACATACTACCAGATTTGTGCAAAGGAATTACTCTACTAAATATCATTAGTTCGGGAAACACACCTCGAGCTACACAACCATTAAACACACATGCCAGGTGGGGAGCAATAATAGATATTATAAAATTAACAGTCTTTACAGATAAGCCCCACAGATCTGCTGTCTTTTTAATATTAAGAGTTTTAAAAGACTTTAAAATATCATTCACACTGACATCTGAAAATTTAAAGGAAGTGTTACATTTCACAATGCATTGTTTAAGGACCAATTCAGCTAAATTAGGAGATGACGCTAAAGATTTAGTCATTAGTACTGGCACATTTGTAAAATAGTTTTCAAATTCTGTCGCTACTTCGTTATCCGCTTTCACAATTTTATCACCTATTTTTAAATTAAAATCCTTTTTCCGTACAATTTTTCTACCGATTTCACTATTTATCACTTTCCATGTGATTTTAATTATATCACTAGATTGTATAATTTTGCTTCTCAGATAAATAGATTCAGCACAGGAACAGACACGTTTAAATATTTTTAAACAATTCTTAACATATTGCAAAAATACTGGATTGTGGTTATAAGATTTTTCATCATAGAGTTCATATAACCTTATTCATATATCACTTATGGTTCATGTACCTATTGATGGTACCCACTGGTGTTACTAATAATGGTCGTAACTCGTCAAGTAACCCTTTGTTCTAACTACAAAATAATAACTAATTCCTGTTTATTCTATAAAATAGTTTGAATCCCCTTAGTTATCTTTTACGACATACACGAACAAGAGAGAGTTTGATGAATCGTATTCTTATTCCGTCACCACATGGAAAATTGGTATTGTCTTACAAATTTTGAAAAATTAAATAACACCTTTAATACACTTATCAAAAGATATGCTGTGCAATACGCCTCTGTATAAATGTTGCTTATTATCGTGTATAGGCGTGTTGTGTCACCGTTCACTTTGCTGCTGAAGATTACATACTTTTTGGAAACGTAATCTTGAACCTCAGTTATTTGGCAGATATAACTCATTATCAATTGGCCTTACATGACGCATGAGAGGATCGTCTACATATCATTATTTCCAATAGTTTTACTCATCAATACAATACCTATACTCTTATCTATACTCTTAAGATGATTAGGCTTATAATATTGTATTTATATTTTATTTTCACAGCTTCGTCCGTCGGACTATCCAGTTTGCTCGGTTTCTTTATATCTTCCTTCCTCATGGAGTGGCTAGGTCGTCGCATCGCTCACCTACTCGTCATCCTGCCAGGTATTGTGGGCTGGATCGTTATATACTTCAGCAGCAACATCCCCGCTCTAATGGCTGGAAGAGTACTTTGTGGAATCACTGCCGGTGCGACAGTGACTCTCGGCGCAATCGTCATAGGAGAATACACCAGCCCAGAACATCGAGGAATGTTTTTTAATCTCAAAACTGCCGCAGTCTGTTTAGGAAACACTGTTATACATCTACTGGAATTTTCTTTTCATTGGAAGACTGTCGCATTATTTGCTGTAGCACCTCATGTCATAGCACTCATCATAATATGTACATGGCCAGAAAGTCCGGCGTGGCTGGCATCCAAAAGGCAATTTGAAAAGAGTGAAACAAGTTTCTATTGGCTCCGAGGCAAAAACAGTCAGTCAAAATGGGAACTTGCGGACATGCTGAGAGCTCAAAAGAAACGACTTTCTAATCAGACACATAATTCTTGTGGAGGTCAAATCAAAGATTTCTTTAAAAAAAATACAAGTAGAGATTTTGTGAAACCAGTCGTTATCGTGTTTTTTGGCACTGTTTTGTTAGAAGCATGCGGCAGACATATATTTCCTGCGTATGCACCACAGATTATTGGTGAAATAACGGGTAATAAATCGCAATCATTCTATTATACTATAGGTTTAGACTTGATTATCACAGCGAGTGCTATGTTCTCATCAGTTTTGGTGAAGCTCATGAAAAGGAGGACTTTACTTTTCTGCACTGGTTTGGCGTCTCTCGTAGTGCTCGCTATAGTATGTTTATATTTATTCCTGGTCTCCATTGAGGTTATTTCAAGACTTAGAACGTGGATACCGTTAGCATTGTTAGTGATATACTTTATTTTAGCGAATTTAGGATGTACTCCCATACCGTTTACTGTCTTAGGAGAAGTATTTCCTTTAGTTCACCGTGGAGCTGGTTCTGCAGTATCAGGGATTTTCTTATCATTATGTTTAATGGTGGCCTTAAAAGTTGCTCCATTTTTATTAGCCAGTGTCGGTGTTCACGGCACATTTACAGCTTTCGGAGTGGTTATGGCGGCATCCCTTGTTTCTTTATACTTTATGTTACCTGAGACTAAAGATAGAACGTTGCAAGAAATTGAAGAATACTTCAATCATGGAAAGTATCCAGATAGACGTAATGATAGCGGTAAGGAAATGGTGAAAATGATGAGTTAACTTATTGGTTTTCGCCTCAGTGGCACCGATGCTGCGACTTAGTCTATAGTTTAGTCTATCATATATTTCAATGGCAATTAGCCAACTATCTTCTTTTTATACAGCAGGAAGATGTCTCAGTCAACTATTAGATATACATGAACGCTAAAATAATTATAAATATTTAATAACGATACACTAAGTGTAGACAAATGTAAATATGATCTTATACACTTTGAAATTTACATTCGAAGTGCCATCGCTAATTAAACTGAGAAACTATTTCTATTTGACAAATCATTATGAAAATTGGTATGTATATGTATTTTTTCGCGGAGAAGGTTTATATGATCATTAATGTAACCCGCCACCAGGCGGCGCTGCGATAGATTGACTTCTATAAACAAACCAACGGTCTGGGTTTGCTAGTTGATTATAAAGTATAATGAGTATTAAAGAAACTGTCATCAATATTCGAATAGCAATAGTGTGTGAGAAAAAATTAATACTTAACGCTATAACTTGTGTATTATAAATACATACAAAAACTATGCTTTAGGTCTAAGTCATCGTAAGTAAGAAACCTACAGCACTCATCGGCGATTTGATACGATATATACACTAGACGAGCTAGAGAATAATATAATTCATTTGATTTGCCGAGTTCAGGTAGTTGTTCCGTGGTATCATCAGTATCATTTTAAATTAGCTCAGACTAAACTCTGATCTTACTAATGAAATGGAAATAATCAATGCAGTATAGTGTGTAAAATAAGGGTTTAATTAATTGAATGAATTGTTTTAGAGAGACTGCTCTCTCTGCTCTGATATCTGTGTATAACTTAGATATTTGTATATATATATATATACTAGCAGACTCAGCCACGCGTTGCTGTGGCTAAGGTAGCCTCAGTAACACGTGGTGGTTATGCTAATAAACTGTAGCTTATATGAAACGTTTGTACTTTTAACATAGCGCCATCTATTAAACACTTACTCAATCCAGTCAACAAATACCGCCATTTGTTAGAATCATTTGGAGATAACAGATAATTGTGACTGTCAAATAATAGACAAATAATTTGCAATAAAATAATATTGCGACTATAAATTGAGATGGAAGCTATCCTACCTTTTAAGTTGGATCAAGCTACACATGCTGTGCAAATTTGGTTAAAATCGGTTAAATACTTTATGAGTCCATCGCGGACAAACAACGTGACACGTAATTTATATATATTATATATTTATTATATCATTGCCCGTGATTATATAGTATTACATGTTATTATATGCAATTACTAAGCTCTTACAAACTAGGTGTCTACGTGATTTAAATGCCTACATGCGATCCACACTACACTAATATTAAGATAATGCTAATTCAACAATGGTAAGGCCACTGTTGACAGTTTTCTGTCTACGGGCCGGCAATGTGCACTTCGGTCGGTGAGCCAGAGATGGTAGCCAACTTTCTGGGTGAGCTTGGGCTGTTGAAGTAAAGCTATTTTTACGCATTCTATTGCGTTTGTATTTCTTATTACTATTGAGTTTTGGTTTTTTATAGGTAGGCCTGGCTGTACCTCTAGAATTGTAAATGACTACTTATTGCCGGCGATAATACTTAACTTTAGTGTACTGCGTGCTCGTTTATCATCATGGGCAATAAAAATAATGATAAAGATTAGACACAAGAACATAGATAAGAACATAGATTAGAACATTGGTTAAGAAGATATACAATGGAAGGATGTAGGTAGCGGGGGAGACCGAGACTAACCTACCTAGACCAGATCGGTCACATACTGAAAGAAAGTGGAGTCAAGAGTCTCCGAAACCGGCGAGCTTGTATGAAGAGAATTATGAATGTTGTAGAAGCGAGTGAAGTATGCAAGGATAGAGTTCTCTGGAACTCTGCTCTCTCTGCCTACCCTGCAAGGGATAGGGCGTGATGATATGTATGCATCTATAAAGATTAGAGTTATTTAAACAATCGTTCTTATTACATCCTCAATATATACTATGTATCAACAAGTTGTAGAATATGAATAGTCATATATAGCTATGTATCTAGTCAGTAAGAATATTATTATTATAATGACTCCTTTCATTATCGAGTGTAATAATCTTAATTCTTATATCTATATTACCATTATAAATTTAAAGAGATTGTTTGTATAAAAGTACTAATCTTAGGAACTACTAGTTGGATGCTATAAAATCATATTGTATTTAATAGCTTGCTCATCGAGAAATATTGTAGGCTGGAATAAAGTTGCAATAAATAAGACCTCAGTAATATCTATAAATGTTAGCATATCCAGTAAAATATAATAATTTGTGGTCGTTAAGTGGTCTGCGAAGTCACTGTTTTCATTGTAACTGCTGAGATAACGAAAATTGTGATTGATTATTAATATATTATTAATGTTGATATCATTATCATTAATAACATTGCAACAAGCTGCTAGTACAGCTAGCGGTATATATATTTATACATCTACAGTTCGTTGTAGTTCAGTGTGTGCTTTTCGAATCATCATCAAACTCTTATCCCAATTACTTAGAATCGACGTAATATGTAGTCTTTTTCCTTACATCCTTATCAGACGTTATCTCTGTAGACACCCCTTGTCTATCCATGTCATACTTAACGCAGTCCATCCATCTTTTCTTTGGTTTTCTCTTAACCCTAAAACGTTTATACATTAATACTTAAAACTTTCCTCCCAACATTACTTTCATTCCGTCTCATCACATGTCCGTACCAGGTCAACTGTTCACTCCTCAACTTATCTGAAGTCACTTACAAATTTATATATTCTTTTCCCATATAATTATTATTTTGTATTGAAACATATAGTAAGTTGCATTATCTCTAGTACCTTCTCATCATCTCAGCTCATATATGTCCCACTGTTGGGCTCGAGCCTCCTCCATAATGAGAGGGAACTTGATCTACTATACCACGCTGGTCAGACGTATATGTATAGGGTTTTGTTTCGATATTTCCTTCTCTTGCATAGATGTTATATGCGTTTTATATCCCTTAGTCGTCTCGTACGATTACCCACGGTTAAGATAGGGGGTGGTAAATTGTATTCTTACTCCGTCACCACACGGAAAGTGTCAAAAAAGTCTAGTACCTTCACCCGTTGTATAATCGAAGCTATTGTTTAAACATTTACGTACGTTGTGATAACGTAACAAATTGCAAACTTGATAAGTTGATTGAAAGATTCATTTTCGATTATATATTTTTAGACTATGTTTATATCTAGATTAGCGATAATTAGATATATATATTTAGTTTAACAAATTATTTAATAATCATTGTGTAGATTTCTTTACAATTATTTCTAAGTTTTATTTAACTCTAATATTGTAATCATACGATATCTTATTTTAACTACAAAGGCGTGTGTCCCACTAATGGGTAACGAAACATCTATCCTCCTGGTTGTCATATTGTCATAAGGAGTAGAATCTAAAACATTTTATATGCAGTTTAATTTCTCTTGATGTGATTTTACATCTCTTAGGATCTTAATCGTCTCTTCTTCATCTAAATTCCATTGCTTTCCTCGAGCCTCCTCTACAATAGGAAGAAAATTGAGCTCAGATGGCTTATTTCGAGTTTACATTTTTTTACATATATTATTTATTCATATTATTTATTCGATTTTACAACACCCCTGGGCTATTCTTACTCCGTCATCATACGAGTACGTTTAAATGTATTTTGGTATATTCACGAGAATATACCCGTTCTATTTTTAATTGGAGACCACATAAATATGTATATGAAATTATATGTAACGCCTTACAAGTCATTACGCACCCTGAACATACTCATTTTATGATGGAGTAAGTATACCATTCACCACCTCTTATCTTACCCGTTTTTTTTTTCCGCAGTGTGGACCATGGATGTGGTCGCGGCCCGATAAATCCATCCGGGGCAACAAAAGAGGCGGCGCGCAACCCCATGGACCCACCCTGCAAACACCTCTTTTCGCCGTGCGAGTGGGCCACCGGTACCCGATCTTTGTTTTCGGTGGCCCTCCCGGCGGTTTACCCTTACGGGCTCCTCTCGTGTCGACGCCCCGACAGCTTTCGCCGTCGGGGCGTCGCCCTCACGTGGTGGCCTCACGTCGGGTGACCGGACAATTCCCCGGTCCGATCACCCGAAGCCTCGGTTAGGGCGGCATCAGGCGCAGGTATTCGCGCCTACGCCGCCCCGGCCGCTGACGGCGGCCCGGGTCACGGGAATTTTCCCGGACTCGTTCCGCCGCCTCCTTCTGCGAGATGATGGTCTCGCAGAAGGCGGCGACCGCGTCCCAATTCCTGACGCTGTCGACCATCGCTTTCGTGACAGCCGGCAGCGTCAGGTCGGCACCGATAACAGCGACGAGGTCACGGCGCTGCCCGTCTCAGCTCGGACATACCTTAAGCGTATGTTGCGCCGTGTCCTCGTCACTACTGCAATAGTGGCAGGACAGTGTCCACTCCCTATACGCGACCGTGTGCAGGTACAAGCCGAAGCAACCGTGCCCCGACAATACCTGCAACAGCCGAAAGGAGAGGACTCCGTGCCGCCGCTCCATCCACTTCATCAGTACGGGCCGGAGGGTATCAACGGTAACAACACCGTGTCTAGGCCTCTCCAGCCGCGTAACCCAACGGGCGATGACGTCTCGGCGGGCGTCCTCGCGCCAGGTGGCTGTCTCGTTAAACGATGGGGAGCCACCCTCGTCACGTACTGAGGTTACCCGCCGGTAGAGGTCGGAGAGCATCTCAGCCTCCTCTTATCTTACCCGTAGGTTATCATAAAAGACGGTAACGTATAAGCATGTGACATCTTTACAAGAGAAGGAATACTCGACATAAAACCCTACACCAATCTGTTTAAGCGACATGTTACTACGTCAATTTGCCTTCCTATTGTAGATAAGACTCCAGCCTAGTATTGGGACGTATACGATATGATGAGGATTATTATTATTACTACAATGATGACGATTATGATGACGATAATGATTAGGGTGATTAAATACTTATAACAGCTGCAGCTATTGGTGATGATAATGAAGACGCTTTAAACCTCTCTCATACAGAAAATACATGATCGCAGTTATTAGTCAGTTAAGACTGGCTACTCTCTTTCGATGTTGACAAGAGTTCGCTAGTCATACGCTGCACTGTTCCTCCACCATTACTATTAATACAATTCGACGTGGCCAACTTAAACGTCATATATAGGTACATATAATGAAGGCACCCAATATATTGACTTGCACTTGACATCGAAAGTTCGAATTCATTATCAGTATTCAATTAGTGGAAATGTATGTTTACGATGATACACGATAGCACACGAATTGCTACGACGCGAAGCGACGATGCAGCGCGCGGCGCAGCGGCGGCAGAAAGGCGTACTAACTTGACATAAGTTGTCAACAATACGCAAACGTTCGCTATTATAAATTATATTAACTGTTGATTAGAGCGTTAAAACATATCAGAAAATACCTGAGTTTACTTCCACAATCCTGGGACTACATAAAGTCAACACCCCCAACAGGTATATTACATTAGGTTGTGGGGTCAAACGTTAATCTTTGGTCACTACTTATAGTTTGGACGGTGTATAGTCAAAGAGCATAGTCTGTTAATATAAAGACAGAGTACTGCCACTTATCATCACGTGTTATGTTCCTTATTCAATCATTAATTGAACTATAGATGCGGGCATAGCATTTAATTTAATATTTGTTATATTGTATTAAAATGTGACTGTGTGGTAGCGGCTACGAATACTACCAACCCTTACTTTGCTCGTGGATGTCGTAAAAAACGACTAAGAGCCTTATGATGACCTGGGCCAAATCCATCTGATGCCGTTTGCTCAACAATTACATTCCCTAGGAGGGTTGACGTCTGGCAGGCGGCAGGTCATAAAACTATTGCCAATAACTTTTACAATATGTACTATGAAATAAGAGTACATATTGTATCGACCCCAAGTAATTGGGATAAGAGTAGGAGAATGATGATGATGTATCAAAATGTTAACAATTTCCATTAGAACATATAAAAATAATACTGCTATTGTATTTATGTTTGTTCTATTGATAACTCCTTTAGTAATTAGCTTGTTTTCAATAGTTTCTACGTTCGGCACCTAATCCAGCCATAATCTTTTGCCTTCGTTGAAAATTATGTATATCCTTGGTTCGTAATACTTGGGGTACGACGCCAGAAACCTCCGCGTGGTGTACCCTGGGTGCGGGCGACAGTCCCCCAGATCCCTCTGTTGAATTGTCGCCCGTAGCGAATCTCTGGCGCGAGGGGGGGTACCCCAGCGATGGGTTGAGCCCCAATTCGCTCCTGACCCTCTATTTGTAGAGGATACAGGAGGCGAAATTTCGAACGGGCCCGGTCACTCATTAATTTGAGAGCTGGGCAGGCTTATGCCACCGCCGACATATCGTAAACCTGATATCTTGCTTCAAGACAAGTTGTCGTGAGGCGTAGTATCAGGAACGAGGGTCTTGGCTTAACCGCCCGGACCGCGAGGAAGACAACCTCTATAAAGAATTCGACCTTCGAATTCGGAAATTACCCAGAATCCTAAGTTCTGGCGTGCGGCGAGAGGATGCATGGCAGATGGGCTGTTCTGTTCCTAGCACGCTCCAGCCAGGGTACCGGCTGACCCCCTGGTTGGTAAATGTAGGCTTGCCCGGGTACAGGGATCTCTGCCCGGGTCGACGGTTTTTCTCCCATACTCGTGGGAATCAACATGGATTTTCTTATACCTACACCTACACCAACACAAGACGGGAATCCAGAGGATTCCCACATCACGGCCTTGTCAAGCCAACGTAAAACTGACAACGACGCCTCGTCCTCAGGACTTGAGGCGTCCGCCGAGGGCCCGGCACAGACGAAAGAGGCCCAAAAAAAGAAGACGAAGAAGCGGCGGAAGGCGCATAACTGGTCAGGCAAGGGTCCCTCACGGGACCGGCAGCGTTTGGCGGAGCGGAAGGCGAAGGAGGAGGCCGCTGCCGCCAAACAGGAGGAAGACGGCGGCAGATCCACTGCAGAGCCGTCAATGGACGAGGGCGACAATAGTGTTGCAGAGCCGTCCAGAGACGAGGGCAATGGATCTGCCGATATAATGGACGAGGGCGGTAGTTCCGCAGAGCCGTCCAAGGAGGCTAGCGGGTCGGCAGAGAAAACCGCTGCCGCCAGGTCGTCGCCGCGTCTTGCAGCTGCGGCCCCGACAACAAGGGAGGAGGCCCTCCCCACGGAGGTGCGGAAGCGCCCCCTGAACAGGGATGGCAGCTCGGGCGCTGACTCCGAGGGAAGTGCTATCATCATGCCTCCTCCCAAAATTCCGGCCTCTCGCAGAGGGCGAGGGGCCGCGGCGTCAGGTCGGACGACCCACTCCCCAGCCGGCGGAGTACGCAGAGGGGCGGAGGCTCGCAAGCGGACCCACGACGAGGCGGCCGCCGCGAGGGTGCTGGAGGTGTTGTCCGGCATCCCTCCCACCGAAGTGGCGGCCGCTGGTGCCCGCGCGAGCGGTAGCGCCCCGGACGCGAAGGCCCTGCAGGCCGAAAACGCCCGCCTTGGTGGCGAGGTGTCAGGCCTGCGGGCCCAGAACCGCCGCCTAGAGTCGGAGCTGGCCGAGGTGAGGAGGGAAAACCGCCTCCTCACTAAGGACGTGGCCGAGTTAAAGGCGCAGATGGCGCGACTTATGCCGACTGCGCCACCCGCGTCTCCGGCCAGCGCTGGCCGCCGAGGAGCTAGCCGCCCAACGGTTGCTGCTGCGCCGAAGACGGCTCCGACTGCGGAGCGCGCGCCGCCGACAGTCGCCAGCCCACCAAACGTCGTGGAGCAGGCCCCGATAGCGGCCCAGCCGTTAACACCGACCCCGCTGCCCGCGGTGGGAGGCGTGCCGGACGAGGCCTTGCGCGCCATCATCGACTCAGTGGTCAAACTGGTCGATGCGCGCTTGGCCGTTCTGGAGGCAAGGCTGCCTCCGGAACCACGTGTCCGGCCGCCTCTGGCCGCGGACAAACGGCCATATGCGGCACCAGACCCCGCCCCGCTGCCTTGTCAGGGTGGCCGCGTGGGGGCTAGCTACGCCGCGGCCGCGGCTGGGCCCAAGTCCAAGGGGCCCGCTCCTGCGACGAAGAAGAAGAAGGTGCCACCGGCTCCTGCCGGACTGCAGTCGTCGCCAGCATCAACACCGCTAGCGACGACCAGCGCGCCCGCGACTGCGCCTTCCGCGCCTGGCACGCCCGCTGCGCCTGAACAGGGTTGGCAGGTGGCTGAGCGCGGCAGGAAAAGTCGCGGTCAGAGGAGGAGAGCGGCGACCAAGCGCGCCGCTGAGGTCGCCGCTCCCCAGGCAGGACCCGGAGGTGGCAGCAGCTCGAAGAGGAAGAGGCCGCGCAAGGGGCTCCGGCCGCCGAAGACAGCCGCAGTGGTGATCACTGTGCTGCCTGAGGCGGCAGAAAGGGGCCTCAGCTATGAGGCCGTTCTGAGGAAAGCCCGGCAGGAGCTCGACGTCTCCGACATAGGAGGCGTCGAAGCCCGGACCCGCAAGGCCCGGACAGGGGCTCGGATTTTGGAGTTCCCTGGGGCCGAGGGCACCAGAACGGCCGATAGCGTGGCGTCGAAGCTGCGAGGTCTATTCGCCGAGGAGGGTGGCGTCAAAATCGCCAGACCCGTAAAGTGCGCCGAAATGCGCATCGCGGGTCTGGACGACTCCGTGACGGTGGAAGACATCCGGGAGGCCATTGCCTCGAAAACCGGGTGTCCCATGGACACCGTCCGGGTTGGCGCCATTCGCCCCGGTCCGGGCGGCGTAGGTGCCGCTTGGATGCAGTGCCCAGTGGAGTCAGTCAGGCAACTGGCTGGCTCAGGCAGGCTCCTCGTGGGCTGGAGCTCATCGCGAGTCACCGTGCTGGAGCACCGGCCTGCGAGGTGTTTCAAGTGCATGGCAGTCGGGCATACCCGGCCAACATGCACTAATTGCTTTGACTGCGGCGGACTCTGTTTCCGCTGCGGTCAGACTGGGCACATGGCGGCATCTTGCGCCGCCCCGCCCCACTGCCCCGCGTGTGCGGCGGGCAATAAGCCTGCCAAGCACCGCATGGGCTCGGGAGCGTGCATACCTCCGGCTTCGGCTCCAAAGGGGCGGAGCGGCCCTTCGACGCCGGCCGCTTCAGCTCCTAGCGCGGCCCGATCGCCCGCCGCAAGCCAGGAGGTGATAATGGACACGGCCCATTAATGGCTGCCCAGTCCACTCACCTCCTGCAGGCCAACACCAATCACTCCGCCGGTGCGCAGGATCTCCTCCTGCAATCCATGGCGGAGTGGTCGATCGGTGCAGCCGTAGTCGCGGAACCGTACGTCGTGCCTGATCGCCCCAATTGGGTGGTCAGCCGGAACGGAACCGCGGCAATCGTCACCTCCACGCAGCGGCACTTCCCGTCCTTATCCCTCTTGGATAGGGGCGAGGAATTTGTCGCAGCGGATTGGGGAGGGGTCACACTGTACAGCGTTTACCTCTCCCCTAACAGGAGAATGGACGATTTCGGGGCCTCCCTCACCACCTTGGAGGCTTCGATACGGCGACTGGCACCGGGCCTCGTCCTGGTCCTGGGGGACTTCAACGCCAAATCCACGGCGTGGGGGTCCCCGATGACGGACGATCGCGGGCGGGCGATCGTGGAGTGGGCGGCGTCACTGGGCCTCTGTGTCCTAAACAGAGGCTCAGTGAACACGTGTGTGCGACACGTGTGTGTTCGCTAGCCCCGCTGTCGCACCACGAGTGAGGAACTGGCGTGTCCTGGAGGAGGCGGAGACCCTTTCGGATCACCGTTACATCCGGATGGAGGTCTCCCCTCTCCGGGACCCCAGCAGGGGTCACAGGGCGGACCGAGCTCCCGCATTTCCGCGGTGGGCTGTGGGGCGGCTGGATAGGGACCTACTGGCGGAGGCGGCCATCGTTCACACGTGGCTGTCCTCACCACCCCCAGCGGACGGAGTGGACGTTGAGGCTGTCCGCATCCGCAGTGCGTTAACGCAAGTCTGCGATGCGGCCATGCCCAGGGTGCGGCGTCTACCTCCGAGGCAGGGGGTCTACTGGTGGTCCCCAAGACTGGCGGACCTTCGTGCGGCGTGCATTAGTGCCCGAAGGTCCTACACCCGCAGTCGGCGGCGTCGCCGCGATGTTGAGCGGGAGGGCCAGCTGTACGAGGCGTACCGCAGAGCGCGTACCGCCTTTCGGCTGGCCATCCGGTCCGCCAAGGACGCGAGTTGGCAGGAGATGCTGGACGGTCTCGACCGTGACCCCTGGGGTCGCCCGTATCGCGCGTCGCTGAATAAGCTTCGTGCGCAGGGCCCCCCCCTCACCGAGACCCTCCAGCCCGACCTCCTTCGTAGAGTGGTCGAGGAGCTGTTCCCGCGGCAGTCGGAGCACACGCCCCCGGTCATGGCTTCGCCAGATCACGACCGGGAGGCCATCGAGAGTGTTCCGCCCGTGACGGAGTCGGAAGTGGGGGCAGCCGTGGCGAAGATTCGATCCGCCACCACGCCCCCCGGCCCGGACGGAGTCCCAGTCCGGGTGTTGACGTTGCTCCTCGAGCATCTCGAACCTCGCCTCAGGCGACTGTTCAACGCCTGTCTGACGTCTGGACGGTTCCCTGAGTGCTGGAAGGAAGGGAGGTTGGTTCTCCTGCCAAAGCCGGGACGGCCCCCGGATTCGCCGTCGGCCTACAGGCCCATTGTGCTTCTGGACGATGTGGGTAAACTGCTGGAGCGTGTCCTCGCTGCCCGCATCGTCCAGCACCTGGAGGAGGTGGGGCCCGATCTGTCTGCTGTTGGCGGTGTCGTTGGACATCGCCAACGCCTTCAATAGTCTGCCATTCAGCTGCATCAGGGAGGCACTCCGGTTCCATGGAGTGCCCCTGTACCTCAGGCGGCTGGTGGCAGACTATTTGGAGGGGCGCAGTGTCCTCTACGCGAGCCCCGCAGGGGACATTGTGCGGACGCCCATGTCGTGCGGTGTTCCGCAGGGGTCAGTTCTGGGGCCGACTCTGTGGGACATCGGTTACGACTGGGCGTTAAGAGGGAGTCTCCCCCCCGGGCTGAGCGTTATTTGCTATGCTGACGACACGCTCGTCACAGCCCGGGGCAGGACACTCGAAGAGGCGGCGAGCCTGGCCACTCTCGGCACCGAGGAGATGGTCAGGCGAATTGAGGCGCTGGGGCTCAGGGTGGCCCTAAACAAGACGGAGGCCCTACTATTCCATGGGCCCCGTGTGAGGCTACCCATCGGCGCCTCGTTAGTCGTCAACTCCATCCACATCAGTATCCAGGCCCATATGAGGTACTTGGGCCTGGTGCTCGACGGGCGATGGTGGTTCCGGGAGCATTTCCGTCAAATTGCTCCCCGGCTGGTCGGCGCGGCGTCCGCCCTTTCTCGGCTCATGCCGAACGTGGGCGGACCCAGTTTCGAGGGCCGACGGCTGTATGCGGGGGTGATCCGCTCAATGGCCATGTACGGCGCACCCGTGTGGGCGAGGGCTCTGAACGCCCAGCTCAGGGCGGTGCTGTGGAGGCCACAGCGAGCCATGGCGGTCAGAGCCATTCGCGGGTACCGCACGGTGTCTACCGAGGCGGCATGCCTATTGGCCGGGACACCCCCGTGGGGCCTAGAGGCGGAGATGCTCTCCGACCTCTACCGGCGGGTTACCTCAATGCGCGAAGAGGGTGGCTCCCCATCGTTCAACGAGATAGCCACCTGGCGCGAGGACGCCCGCCGAGAAGTCATCGCCCGTTGGGCTACGCGGCTGGAGAGGCCTAGACACGGTGTTTTTACCGTTGAGGCCCTCCGGCCCGTACTGATGGAGTGGATGGAGCGGCGGCACGGAGTCCTCTCTTTCCGGTTTGTGCAGGTCTTGTCAGAGCATGGTTGCTTCGGCAAGTACCTGCACACGGTCGTGCGGAGGGAGTGGACTCCGTCCTGCCACCATTGCAGTAGCGACGAGGACACGGCGCAACATACGCTCGAGGTATGTTCGGGCTGGGACGGGCAGCGCCGTGACCTCGTCGCTGTCATCGGTGCCGACCTGATGCTGCCGACTGTTGCGCGAGCGATGGTCGACAGCGTCAGGAATTGGGACGCGGTCGCCGCCTTCTGCGAGGCTGTCATCTCGCAGAAGGAGGCGGCGGAACGGGCCCGGGAGGATGCCCGTGACCCGGGCCGCCGCCCGCGAACGGGGCGGCGCAGGCGCGAGTACCTGCGCCTGATGCCGCCCTAACCGAGGCTTCGGGTGATCGGACCGGGGAATTGTCCGGTCACCCGACGTGAGGCCACCGCGTGAGGACGACGCCTCGACGGCGAAAGCTGTCGGGGCGTCGACAAGAGAGGAGCCCGAGAGGGCATACCGCCGAGCGGGCCACCGAAGACAAAGATCGGGTACCGGTGGCCCGCTCGCACGGCGAAGAAGAGGTGCTTGCAGGGTGGGTCAATGGGGTTGTGCGCCGCCTCTTCCGTCACCCCGGACCGATTTGGCGGGGTGCGACGTCCATAACCCACCGCAAAAAAAAAAAAAAAAAAAAAAAAAAAAATGGTTCGTAATACTTACTAGACATTTTGTACACTTTCTATGCAATAACTAAGTGAAACAATTAAAGTTATAGACAAACCCGCTTCTTGCCGAATGCCGCCATTCGATCCGACGGTGGCATTTAATCATGTCGTAGTACATACATATATTAAATTAATTTAATGTGCATTGTTAATAATATAATGTAAATGCCCTGGGGGTTTATATTTTTTTTCTGATTAAGCAATATGGTGTAATAATAGTTCATAATATTTTTCTTTATAACCGTTCAAATGATGAATGATAACTTTCTTATAAAATAAAAATAATTTGAAATGAAGTGATATTTAATATTGATGTTGTGTTTGCGATTCGCCATTAATAAAATCTAACCCATGTATATAACATACGATGGCTCCCTTACATTTACAAACCACTAGCGAAACTAATTGCTATTTATGTGACTTAATTTACAATATATACATAATGTAATATATTCACAAACAAAAGTCTGACAACACAATGTTCAAGGTTATTCCATGAAACGAATGTGGCACTTGATGTCCTATTAACAATAGGTATAACATTGATAATAATGACTAAAGTATTTATGAAACTGTCACCTGAAGGTTAGTAAAAAAACTTCTTTAAAGAAATCCCAAAATTTAACTGAGACCATTTGGGAATTAGGGTCTTTCAAGAAAAATTTCAAATCTGTACATGACGAAATTATACTTGAACATTCATGAACATACGAATTATGAAGCTCTCCTGTTTAAAAGTCAACTAATAATAAAATACATAAACAATTCAAATAAACTTTATTTAGACAAAAATAATGAAATGTTAAAAACTATAAATAGGAATATGTAACAGGAAAAGGCGAGAGTGCAACACGATTTAGTTAACTATTGAATTAAAAAAAAAAAAAAATAGGAATGGGTTTTCTTTAACTTTTCTTAAAGGCTTGTTTGTAATTATTTAAAATTTATAGCATATGCTAACAGTATCTAATAAGGGCAAATATTAATCCCAATATAGTCTCACGCAGGTGGTAATGTAAAGCGTGGTGGTGACATGGCACTCATACTTAGGAAGGTGTTTCTGGTGACGCTGTGAATGACACGCATATGTACCGATAGATAGTCTACTGTACAATCCATGGCGCTGAAGTCAAAGAATCTATACCAGTACTCAAACAAATAGCAATAGGTTGGTGATACAATAAAGAGACAGCATGATAACCTCGTCGCCCTGGACGGCTGGAACGGGATGACGCGGGAGACCAAACTCTGCCACAAAAGAAAACCTTCTCTTCGTAAACTCTCAGCGGGTTTTTACGGTACCTCATCATTTCAGCCCATCGCCGTCCACTGCTGGACGTAGGCCTCCCTCATGGTACGCCACAGAGTGCGGCCCTGTGCCGTTTACATCCATCGACGCCCAGCAACTTTCACTAGATCGTCTGTCCGCTTAGGGGGGCTTCCTACACTGCGTCGTCCGGTACGTGGTCGCCACACTAGAACCTTTTTTCCCCAGCGGTTGTCGGTTCTTCGAGCGATGTGGCCAGCCTATTGCCACTTCAGTGTGCTAATTCTTCGTGCTATGTCGGTTACACCCTTTCTTCTGCGGATTTCCGTATTACGGATTCTATCACGCAGAAAAATCCCGAGCATAGCTCGCTCCATAGCACGCAGAGCGACTTTGAGCTTGGTTATGAGGCCTACATTTAGGGACCACGTTTCCGTGCCGTAAGTCATCACTGGTAACACACATTGGTCGTAGACCTGTGTTTACAGACACTGAGGTATGTTGGACGAGAAGATCCTCTTAAGTTTTCCGAACGCGCGTTTACGATACCTACGAGAAAAAAAAAGTGTGGTATTACTATGCATTGTTAATTCCTTACCACATGAGCACACCAAGATTAATAGAGTATTTAAGTAGTAATTGATTTATTACCCTTTTCATCACACCTTTTTTGAAACTTGCTATTATTGAAGTAGTCTTCTATTTCCTGCAAGGTTTTATCTTTAGTTTCAGGTAGTAGGTAGTATAAAGCAACAAGAGATACAGCCATGGCTGCTCCGTACACTGTGAACGTACCGTGTACACCAACACTCGACAATAAATATGGACATACTTCCATAACGATAACAAATGCTAACGACAGAGCGATCCCGGACACCGCGGAGCAAGTACCGCGATGAACTAGTGGAAATAGTTCTCCTAAAAAAGTCAAGGGTATCGGGGCACATCCTAAATTTGATAATATAAAGTATATTACAAATAGAGACTGAGGTATCCATGTCCTAGAATTAGAGATAACCGCAATGGATACTAAATACAAATACGTACACACTATAGCAAGTATTACTAGAGCAGCCAGCCCCGTACTGAATAGCAAGGTCCGCCTCTTCATGAGCTTCACCAAAACAGCCGAAGACAATGCACTCGCTGTGATGATCAAGTCTATTGCTAATATGTAATAGAACGATTGCGATTTATTACCAGATATTTCACCAATTATTTGTGGAGCATACGCTGGAAATGTATGTCTACCGCATGCCTCTAACAGTATAAAACCAAAAAACACAATAATTATTGGGCGTAAGAAATCTCTTCTTCTAAATTTCTTAAAGAATTCTTTAGTTTTCTCTCCACATGATTGAATTGTTCGAGCGTCCAATCGCTCTTTTTGTGCCCTAATCATATCTTTTAACTCCTTCTTTGACTGTTCACTGTTTCCTCGAAGCCAATAGAAGACTGATTCACTTTCTTCAAATTGTTTATTGGCCGCCAACCATGTAGGACTCTCTTTCCACGTACATATAATAATGAGAGTCATGACCATAGGTGCTAAAGCAAATAATGCTACTATCCTCCAATGAAAATAAAATCCAAGTAAATGTGTAATGGTATTTCCTAAACAGACTGCAGTCGTTTTGAGATTCAGAAACATTCCGCGGTACTTAGGGTTGGTATATTCACCGATAACGATAGCATTAAGGCATACTACACCTCCTGCAGTGATCCCTGTAAGGATTCTTCCAGCCATCAGAGTGGTGACATCTGAACTATAGTATATGAGTAGCCAGCCCGCAATGGAGGGAAGTATAGCTATGGCATTAGCGATGCGACGACCTAACCACTCCATCATGAATGACGAAGTGAAGAAACCCAGTAAGCTAGACACTCCAACAGATGATCCTGAAATGACAAAAATTATATATATTTTATATCAATGTATTCTCTCAAAACGATTTTCTATGAAGCTATTTAAATAGTGCTAATTTATTTATAGAATTGATACAGGTTGTTACGCATTTTTGTTGAGTAGTGACGATTACGAATACAACCAACCCTTACATTGCTCATGGATGTCGTAAAAAGATGACTAAGAGCTCTACATCGACCTGGGCCAACTCCATCTGATGACGTCTGATCGACAATTATATTCTCAAGAAAGATTGACATCAGGCAGGTGGCCTTTCAAAAAAACCATTTGTAATGTCTGGAAATAAATTAGATGTTGACAGCGCTAGGGAGAGCCCTACAAGCAACGCGTAGGGGCAGCACCCGATTTCTGCGCAAAATGGAAAGGGTTGTTGCAGCACGCGCCCGTGGTGCATGTGGATGCAGCGTATGAAGCAATCCCTTGATATGAAAGGGATAATAGTGAGGTATGTAAGCTGAAATGTTGGTACGATGACTGAAAGAGAAAGAAAAGGCAGAGTTCGTAAAAAGGAGAAAAATAAATGTTGCGTGTCTACAAGAAACGAAATGGAAGAGAATTAAAGCTAGAGAAGATGGTGAAGCACACAAGTTTTCCTGAAGTGGTAGCGATAGAAAAAGAGTGATGTAGCAATAGTGTTAGATAAAAATTTGAAAGCATGTGTGACGAATGTAATAAGGATGAATGATAGAATTATACTTGTGATAATAGTGTGGAAGAGCGTCATTCTGAATATCATTAGTGCGTATTCATACCAAGCCGGATGTAAGGATAAAATAAACGAAAAGTTTTAGCAGGCTTTTGTTGAAATTGTCTCACAATTTCAACAAAAGCCTGCTAAGGAAGTTCTGCTAGGAAGTGAAGAGACAATATGTACGGGAGGTGATTAAAGTTATGAAAGAGTGCATGAAGGATGGGGGTATGGTAGTCATGCGAAATGCTAGTCGAGAGACGCTACTTCAAGTAGCCTCATCAGTTCACCTGGCCATCGGCAATACGTGGTTCCAAAAAAGCGATGAGTACCTTATTACTAAAAACTTCGTTTAAAACATCGACCAAGTCCTAAACAAAATTATAAACAGCTTACTTACTGTAATGAAACTCCTACACTAAAGATATCGACACTGGCACCGACTTCAAACCTATCGATAGATATATTAAGTTATTTTACACTTTTTAGTTTTTGAAGTCGGTTTTTTTAAACGAAGTTTTTTTTATTTTTTACTTTTGAGAGTCTGTAATAGGACTTTTCTAGACTAATCTACAGTAGAACTTTTCTAGATTACAACAGGTAGTAAAACATTTCTTTGCTTTTTATTGTCATACATTAAATACTTAATAATTTTTTTTTTTTTTTATGTAGTTATGGGTAGGCCTACGAAAGGTATACGCTATTGCAGTAAGTTTAATGAAGTTAATGAAGGTTACATAAAAAAAGTACATGATATGGCATTATAATTAGTACATACATACATACATATCATCACGCCATATCCCTTGCAGGGTAGGCAGAGAGAACAGAGTGCCAGAGGACTCTATCTCTGCATACTTCACTCGCTTCCTCAACATTCATAATTTAGTAGCGGGGTGAATCCCACTTGTCGAGACATCTTGCTATGTAGTTTTATATAGGCGCTTCCGACACCATAAGTAAAAAAACGTTCATAAAATGAAAACTACTAGACCAATCTATGTTAAATTTTTATGGTACCAAATGGCAGCTATTCCACATTAAACTAAAGATGAATCATGTAAATCATATTATAAATCTCAATGTAATTGGTGTACATACATAAAAAAATATACCAATCGAATTGAGAACCTCCTTCTTTTAGAAATCGGTTAATAAAAGTAGCAAGCACTGTACTCGATCGACTACTTTCTTATTAAAAAAAAGTAAGTTGGTCTGTGTACGGGATTGCAAGGGTGCTTTTACCTGGTAGCAACCAGGTAAAGCATTACTATCCCAACACCCTCTTTTAATACTGAAAATGCAACTAAAATCACCTTCCATTAAGACCAGAAACCGACCCTCTTCTGAGTGTGCTTGAAAGAAAACATTATGCATGTAGATTTGAACAAAATCTGATAGATGATTGAAATGAATAATAGGAAGGATAAACCTGTAAATGAATATTGAAATGAAATGGCTAGTTGCTGAATGATTAATAACGTTTACGCGAGTATTACACACTTGAAATAAAACTGCTTTTACGGTCGCATTTGTCATGGGAGGACTAACGGCCTCCCGCGACCATGATCACTGTAAATTGTTCGAAACGTGGGGCAAATAAAAATTAAATACAAACGCGATAGAATCCGTAAAAGTAGTTTTATTTCAAAGGGCCAGTTGCATTAAAAATACAGCTAAAAGAATACTAGGAGAAAGGAAAAGGTATAATTGATAGAGATACATGATGGTGAAATGTACGTGCAAAATATAGTGAAAGAAAAGAAGAGCGTTTATAAGGAATGGCAAAAGAAAATAATGAAAGGTTGAAGGAAAAAAATTGAATACAAGAAATATTAGAAAAAAGGTAAACGGGCGATAGATATTGCGAGAGCACAGGCCGAAGATAAAATTTTTGAATCATTAGATGGGCCTCGAGGACAAGAGATGCTGTACCGCACAAGTAAAACCCGAGAAGAAACAGCGATGCGAATATTGAGATGAATGTGTGGTGTGACAAGAATGGATAAAATAAGGAATGAACGTATAAAAGATAGTTTAAAAGTTGCGCCAATAACAGATAAGCTAAGGAGTGAACGCTTGACGTGGTACGGACATGTGATGAAATGTAATGAAAGTGATGTGGTGTGGGAAACTCGAAAGAAAACCCTATACCAACACGTCTGACCAGCTTGGTATACTAGGTCAGTTTCCCTCACACTATGGAGCAGGCTCCAGCCCAACAGTGAGCCATATATGAGGTCTGATATTATGATGATAATATGATGAAATATTTTAACAAATAGAACCTTACTACATAAAAACAGTTGCACATAATATGAAGATGATAAATGAGTTACCAAATATAAGATATGTATTGTCTAAAAACTAGCTTAAATCAAATGCTGATGATCAATAATTCATAAGTTATTTGATTTTTGTAAATATTCATTTTTTTTTCAATTTAAAAGTAATTTTCATAAATAGCAAACTTTTTTGTGTCACAAAAATTCCTTGTTTTGTATTTACTTAAGAATGTTAAATTAGTCCATTGAAATGTTACATTTTTTTGGCCTAAACTTGCGTTTTTATTGTTGGGATACGTAGTACCAAACGAACGAAGTACCCAATTTTATTGTTGGGATGTGTTGGGTTAGTAAGAGCTTAACTCCAAGTTTGTGAGGCAGCAACCCTTGTCTCGCGGCCGCCATATTGGAAGAAGAGGTGGAAACGCCTATTTCGCACTTAATGACTTCAAAGATATGTCTTTGAAGTTATTAATGTGATGAAAAACTTGTAAAGTCTAATTTGTAGCAAATTGATTTACAAATAAAAAGTTATTAACAAAAGTATGGGCAAATTTCTCAACAACTTTTTATTCTTTTGTTACATAACATTTTTTATTTATTATTTTACGACTAAATCACTTCAGAACAATTTTGTGGAGGGTCTTTTGACAAACATTTAGACCTATAATTTTTAACGATTTCATGTATTTATGCGGGTTTTAGAGCGCTCCGGTTCACCGGGTTCTTACTACGATCCGACGATAATCCAGTGACAACGATACGCCAGCCTTACTTTTAAATTATTTTTTTTATTTTTATATATAGTTTCTATTTTATTATTTAGTTATCTACGTTACTACTTAGTTATACTATAGACCTTTTCCCTACCAGAAAACTTAAAAATGTAATGTTTTTTACAATAACTTCTATTGAAAGTGTACATTTACAAGAATCCTAAGCAGGTACAAAAGGTCTAAGTTACCGTTTGGTTAGAAATGAACATCTGGCTGTTATTACTATTATTATTATAATATGGAATAACTTCAGTTCTGCTACATATCTCGCTACCCGTAGACATATTCGAAATCGTGAACACTATTTAAAAACAAAATTGAAAAAAAAAACGCGCCTACAGAATCTATTTATCTCATAAGTAGCGGGGTAAAGGATCCCTAATAACTAACTAGTAATATAGATAACTAAACAATAAAATAGAAAACTATGTATGAAATAAAAAAATAATTTAATAGTAAGACTGACGTATCATTGTCATTGGATTCTTGAACTTTAGAGCGCTCTAAAATCCGCATAAATACATAAAATTTTATAAAATTAGAGGTCAAAATGTTTCTCAAAAGATCTTCTACAAGATTGTTCTGAGGTAATTTTGTCATAAATTGATATATTATTAGAGAATAATTACATTATATTATATATAAGATTAATAAATAGATAGAGAAGAATCAGAAAGTTCTGTAACAGAAATTTTCCCATATTTTGATTTAGTAACTTTAATAATAGCATTTTTTTTTTTAAAAGTTATATAAACACAATTATAGATAAAGCAATTTGCAACAAATTATATGTTACAATTTATCAGATTATTAGTTTCAAAGATATGGCGAAAAGAACGATTGCACCCCTTCTTCCAATATGGCGCCCTCGGGAGAAGGGTTGAAACAAATTTGGGGTTAAGCTCTTACTGAAAAATACGTCCCGCTCAACACATCCCAACAATAACATTACGTACTTTGAAAAGCGCTAGGTCCAATGTAACTTTTCAATGGACTACCTATATGTTCTTCTAATAAATACATTTCAGCATTGTCTACAGAACTTGGCAACCTTTTGGATAATATTCAAAAAGGACAAAAGTTAGATTCACATTTTTTTTTAATTATTTTCATATTTTTTATTTGGTAGGTTTATGATTTATAACGTCGATATAATCCTTTAAGCTATTTATACAATTTGGAATATGAGTATATCTAGGCCGGTCATAATATATAAATCAAATGTGTGTTTACGTTGAAATGTATTTGAAATATGAAGCAGTTGAAGACTGCCGATTGATTCATGTAACACACGAGTGCTGCAGCCCTCTTTTATTGACTTGAACTTTGCTTGACATGCTTCCGTGTGTTTAAATGCAACAGTAACATAATATACCAACATATATATTTATTTAATTATTAGTTAGCGTTTCACAATTTAAAAAAAAATCATAGAGTATTTGTCAGATCATTGCAAAGTACGTTTGCTTTTGGTTACGCGGTAAGGGAGATGCACCGATATGACCGACGTACAGTCATGAAACAATACAGAATACGTCAGCCTTAGCTAGTCAAATGGAATAGACTGATTGATTGTACGCCTTACCGAGCCATGACGCGGTGTGGAGGTCCACCGTTATGGTTTCGTTACCACTCAGCAGGGCGGGGAACATGCTTGAAGGGTAGCTGAGGATCATACCCGACCCCACCATATCTAGGAGTATCCCGGCCACTGTCCATGACTGAAACACAACAATTTATCATTATATAAATTATGTTATCGTCTTATCTCCAGTGTGCAGTGTGATTCATCTCATGGGTGACTTAAAAGCAGTGTCAACCTTTTTTAGAGGTCGGCGCGTCATTTTAACCATTTAATATGTACATATATCTATTTCAATCAATCTAAATGATTTTATTTATGATGGCAAAAGAGCATGCGAAAGGGAATGCTCCGATGGTTCGGACATGTGGAAAGAATGCCGAACGAACGTCTGGTTAAGAAGATATACAATGCGAAAGTGGAAGGATGTAGGTACCGAGGGAGACCGAGACTAACCTATCTAGACCAGATCGGTCATGTACTGAAGGAAGGTGGAGTCAAGAGTCTCCGAAACCGGCGAGCGTGTATGAAGAGAATTATGAATGTTGAGGAAGCGAGTGAAGTATGCAGAGATAGAGTTCTCTGGCACTCTGTTCCCTCTGCCTACCCTGCAAGGGATATGGCGTAATGATATGTATGTGTAAAAGAGCAAGCAGCACACCTGCTCCTGGATCTACAGTATAGCTAGACCGCTGAATGCCAATGAAAACCCCAAAACCCATCCAGAACGTTGCACTATCGGCTCTCTCGCCCACCGAACGAAGCGCAATAGCATATTACCATTGCTCAGATGTCGATTTTCTACGATAGTGTGGTACCTCGAACGAACCGACCCCCGGCTGTTAACAGAAAATTGTAAACAGTGTGGCCCTAACATGATTAAGTATAAAAAAAAATGTAAACTAAAGAAAGTGCACATTATATTTCTGTACATTATTACTAAATTTTTTTTTTTTTTTTTTTTTTTTTTAAAAACACCACCCTGCACTAAGGAAATAATCCTTGTATTGCGGGGGACTTTACAAACATGCAATTAACGCAGACAAATTACACCCAGACTCAGAACAACACTTTGTGGATCACACAAAGTAATGTCCTGCGTGGGAATCGAACCCACGGCACTGGCACGGAAGGTCGGTATCTTAACCACTACGCCATCTGTGCAGTCATAAAAGTTGACAATGCATCATCAATTTTTACATTCCAGTGATCAGTGGGATAATAAGGTAGATGAGAATGTATGGTATCTCTTTTGGAAAACATAAAGTCATCTATAAACGCAAACCTATGTTTCAACACAGTGGTTATGACAAATGCCGTGCAGGTAAATACCTTGAAGAGGCATAATGTCATGGACGGTTGGATATTGCCGGTCAATATAATCGCATTTTCCTCATTAATTTTGCATAAATAGTGCTTCAATAAATTATTGTTCTGTATAAGTATCATAACCGAGGTCACTCGTCGAGTCGGTTGGCAGATCGTCACTTCGACCACAGCGCCTTCTGTGCAGACACTTACTCTAAGACCCACATGTTAATTATTCCCGTGCGTGTGTCAATATTCTCATCGTCATCATTCAGCCTTTTGCCGTCGACTGCTGAACGTTGACCTCCTTCGTAACTCACCACTAAGTGCGATCTTGTGCGTAACTAGAGGTCGTTTTCTTTGTATTGCAAGAAGATAGTGCCGTAATTGCCACGCTTCGGGTTGGCGATCGCACTAACAGAAACGTATAAACGTTTTCAAGGAACCCTAACGAACCTTCTCTCCTAGTGAGGTCCTTAGGCAATTTTTACGACTCCCACGGGCAAGTAAGGAGTGACGACATATTGTATTCTTAATCCCTTCATAATGCGGGAACATTTAATATTTTCTAAAAAGCATTTTGTATTAGAAGATTGTATGAAAAGGGGTCTACGCGTGAATGTGAGCAAAACCAAAATAATGGTCTTTGAAAGAGATGAAGCCAGAACAGATGTAAGAGTAACAATAGGTAATGATGTACTAGAGCAAGTGGATGAATTTGTATATCTTGGATGTGGATTTAGCCGAGATGGACGGTACACCACTGATATAGAGCGAAGAGTGAATGCGGGAAATAGAGTGAACGGAGCGTTGGGGCAACTTCTCGGCAGCCACCACCTCAGCCAGAAGGCACGTGTAGCAATACATAACGCAGTGCTTGTCCCAACATTACTGTATGGAAGCGAAAGTTGGGTATGCAGAAAAGAGTATGAAAGTAAAATTAATGCGGTCGAAATGCGATCTCTTCGGAAAATCTGTGGAGTTAGGCTGACCGACCGCATTCGTAACGACGACGTAAAAGAGCGAGTAGGTATGAAAGAGAGTATTGGTGTAAAGATGCGAAAGGGAATGCTCCGATGGTTCGGACATGTGGAAAGAATGCCGAACGAACGTCTGGTTAAGAAGATATACAATGCGAAAGTGGAAGGATGTAGGTACCGAGGGAGACCGAGACTAACCTACCTAGACCAGATCGGTCAGGTACTGAAGGAAGGTGGAGTCAAGAGTCTCCGAAACCGGCGAGCGTGTATGAAGAGAATTATGAATGTTGAGGAAGCGAGTGAAGTATGCAGAGATAGAGTTCTCTGGCACTCTGTTCTCTCTGCCTACCCTGCAAGGGATATGGCGTGATGATATGTATGTATGTATGCATTTTGTATTAAATTGCCTGTTTATTAAGAAAGGTCTATAACACATAACGCTAGGACAAATGGGATAAAATATAGTAACAATATAACTCCAATAAGTCACCATTGTCATGAAAAATGCTGAGATAACAAAACAAAATGATGATAAATATTATTGATTATTAATGTTACTAGACATTGAGGGTGTATAACAAGCGCAAGCGAATCATCTGACACAGCTGATATTATGATTTATGTTAAACAGGTACCTAATAGGTATATTAATGATTATCTCTAACGGGCAAACTTGTTTGTTCAGTTCTCGTATTTATTTTGCATATTATACATACATACATATATTGACATCGTCGCATCCATATGAAGCAGTTTTTTTGGCATCTTATTATCTCTATTGAGAACTGTTTATAAATACAACTAATAACACAAGGAAAATTTTAAACAAAACTATTACATCTTGTATTGCAAACATGTTTTGGTAAGCCAATATCTCTCCCAAAATTAAAATGATGAAAAAATATTAGCGATATATATAAAAGATGTAGAAAAAGCTTTTGATTTGGTAGATCAAAAATATTTTTATTTTTACGCTATAAGAGCTGAACTTCTAAATATTATTCAGCTTACCTTAGTAGATAACATAACGCGTAAAAATTAGTAACATAAGTGTAATAACCAGAAGAGAAATGTATCATTAGAATCTATAACAACTTATAGGATGCCACAAGGTAATATTTTGGGACCTTTACTATTCTTAGTGTACCTTAATAACTTGCCAAACGGTTATGTTTGCTGATTACAACACTATAGTTATAAAACACGATAGCATTGAACTGATGTTTAAAAACATATAAATACATTAGACGCGCAATATATTAACTACATAGAATAGAAAAGGTAATCCACTAATAAATCTTAATGAATCTAAAATAACTAACTTTTCTCTTAAATTAGATAAAAACGATGACTTTAACTGGTGCTAAATTTCTTGGCATTATTATTGACATAAATTAACGTAAAAGAAACATGTTCATATATTGAGTACTGTCTTGTATAAACAAAAGTGTAAGAAAAATAGAAACCGTAAAATACAGTTCCTCACTATGAGGTAATATTTTAACAAAGTTGTAATACAGTGTACTTATTTATATATTGTAGTACTATATAACAAATTTGTATCCTATTATTATATATAAATTGCTTTTTTTATAAAATATTATAATAGTTCTTTTTAATATATATTTTTATTAATTTGTTAGAAAAGTAAATACATAACTAACTTTTATCTATCCCATTCTGAAATAGCTTTAGTTTAAAAAAAGTTTTCATAGAGCTCAAGTTAAATATTAATTGTTAATTTAAAATTAGACTACGATCATATCCATAATAGCAATGAAAACTTATGCAATTGATATTCCAGTTGACATTTTATGGACACAGGTTTACATCTAAGTTATGCATGTAAACATGTGATATATGCGTGCGTAAGTGTACGCCAACTAGCAAATTTTGAAGAATTTTATAGTGTAAATAGTAATAAAAACAACGTACCTAAT
This sequence comes from Lymantria monacha, assembly GCA_905163515.2. NCBI lineage: Eukaryota > Metazoa > Arthropoda > Insecta > Lepidoptera > Erebidae > Lymantria > Lymantria monacha. Next base: position 271,247 of record LR991107.1, on the reverse strand, counting down.
ATCATATTAACAAAATTTCTGATTCCATTATCACCTATATGTGACACACTTGTATCAATACATATTAACGAAATACTAGAGGGAACCAAATATTGAATACAACAGCAAATGGTAAACAAAATATTACACACAAGTATAAATTATTTTGGTCCATTTTCACATAATAACTACAAAACAACATATTCTATTGATACACTAATAAATAAAACTATTTATTTTTTGAGACGAGGTACGACAAAGCTGCAAGCAATGAAAGACAATATTTTAATTAATTTCTTAATTCATTTTTTTTAATAAATGCATTTTTGAGGTAAGGAAGCGAGGCATATTAATCTATACTCCCATTAATAATAATCATTATAAATTGAACAGCTAGTGTCGTGACTAACTAAAGAGAACATTTTTAATTAAATAAAAATATTTAGAATTGAATTAATATTTATCTATCAATTTAAACAAATTCGTATCATAAAACATAGTTCTTCGGCATGTGGTAGCGGCTACGAATACTACCAATCGTTGCTTTTCTCGTGGATGTCGTAACAAACCACTAAGAGCTTTATCTCGACCAACAGATACATTTTCAAGGAGGTTTGACGTCAGACAGGCAGCCGTTCATAAAACTATTGCCAATAACTTTTGCAATATCTACGAGTGCGTATTGCGTCAACCGCAAGTAATTGGGATAATAGCAGAAGAATGATGATGAGTCCCTCGTCATGTCTGTGCCTATATGTGTACTCGATAACTTTGTTGCTACTTTGCTGAGGAACGTCGCAAGGTGCTGCAGAATAATAGCGTTGTGATATCACGTTATAGTACATACAGCAACATTAGGCTGAGCACTTTGGACAGCCATCCTATTTCTCATTTACGGAGGTGACGCCACTGTCATAATATATATTATTCTATTTCACTTTTTTTTTGTCATTCTATTTTATTATTTTATTAACTATAATTTTTAATGCTTTTATGTTTTATATATATTTATTTATTTTGTTAAACAGTTGTCAATATCATTAACTAATGCGTTCTCTGTGTCCTTTCCGTGAAGGAGCAATAAATTATTATTCTTTCTTTCTATATTTATATTATTTTCTGTTTAATATTTAATAGAGGCACCTACCTAGTGCCACAGGACCGTTCTCAGTGGCAGTCTTGTAGACTGGCCTGTGTTCAACAGTTGTGGTCTACGAGCTGACGAATGACGAATGGATGATTCTGGTATGGGTTTTAGAGTAACATATAATAAATATTATATTTTATGATTATAACCATATGATTACATATGATTTAGGATAAAATTTATAAAATGTATGATGAACTTTATACTCACTGTCACCACTCAGAAATGTAATAGCGTATGTAATAACGATCGTTAAAGTACTCACTTGTTTCACTAACGGAGATATCGTTAGATGCATTTAACTATTGATAGATACAGCATCCACAGTGAGCGATGTACTCGAGTGCGCGGCAACACGTGTGTGCACGTTATAGTGTTAGCGAATTTTAAGGCGCGTGCGACTCGACACGTCCGAGGTCAGCGCAGCACTCCACAGCTCTGTATAACAAGTTGGGTGCTTCTAACAGAGAACTGTATCACACAAATCATTCAATAATATATGTTTATAAATGACCATAACTCACATTAGTGGTCGTTACATTTGTTATTACAACCTGCTAAATCCGTCTGATGCGTCAGAAGAAATGGCGTGGCGACCATAGATCCGACCTGAAATGTACCTCTCTTCGCCAATCGAGCGAGCCACCGAAACCCGGTTTAGGCTCGCGGGTTCCTTTCGAGTCGATGCACCGGCAGCTTTCGCCGTCGGGGCATCGTCCTCACGCGGTATCCACAAATATGTGTGATACTGTTATACAAAATGATTACGACATAATAACTTTATATCTCAGTCTGTCTTGTGACGCCACTGTCAACTGACTCCTCAAGTGGGAAGGGGAGAGGTTTGCTAATAACAATTTCAATATGGGGTGGTGAATAGTATTCTTACTCCATCACCACACGGTAATGTCGATGGATTCATCAATCTAACATCAAAATCTTCCGATATCTTTTACCTATTATTTCATTATATGCCCCACTAATGGGTGTGATTTTTTTGTGAGAAAGAAATTAACCTACTACTCAACGTTGATCAAAACAATTAAACTCAGGTAATGATGTACTAGAGCAAGTGGATGAATTTGTAGATCTTGGATGTGGATTTAGCCGAGATGGAAGGTACACCACTGATATAGAGAGACGAGTGAATGCGGGAAATAGAGTGAACGGAGCATTGGGACAACTTCTCGGCAGCCACCCCCTCAGCCAGAAGGCACGTGTAGCAATATATAACGCAGTGCTTGTCCCAACATTACTGTATGGAAGCGAGAGTTGGGTATGCAGAAAAGAGTATGAAAGTAAAATGAATGCGGTCAAAATGCGATCTCTTCGGAAAATCTGTGGAGGTAGGCTGACCGACCGCATTCGTAACGACGACGTAAGAGAGCGAGTAGGTGTAAAAGAGAGGATTGGTGTAAAGATGCGAAAGGGAATGCTCCGATGGTTCGGACATGTGGAAAGAATGCCGAACGAACGTCTGGTTAAGATGATATACAATGCGAAAGTGGAAGGATATAGGTACCGAGGGAGACCAAGACTAACCTACTTAGACCAGATCGGTCAGGTACTGAAGAAAGGTGGAGGACTCTCCGAAACCGGCGAGCGTGTATGATGAGAATTATGAATGTTGAGGAAGCGAGTGAAGTATGCAAGGATAGAGTTCTCTGGCACTCTGTTCTCTCTGCCTACCCTGCCAGGGATATGGCGTGATGATATGTATGTATTAAACTCAGGACTAATATCCAATTTATTTTCTGTTCGAGTGATGTTGTAGGTGTTTATTTGTCTCTTGTTATATTGACCGTACAGGCCATCGCATGGGATGTTCCTTTCTTATTCATTAACCTATCGTTGTCCATCGTTGGATCTTAATCCCTCTCAAGGGGTACTATACCCCTAAATAATCCTTTGTATTAGTACAAAAGATATGTCGATTGAACCCACGACAATTAGTATGAAAGGTCTTATCGAGCACTTTGTCATCATATGCTACTTTGCCAATCAAATTGGCAATCCTTTTTTGAAAGGCCGATTCTTGCTGTGATTCCTCGGCCAGTGTTTGATAACTTCTATGGGAAAGTAAGGGGCTCGTGGCACATTATAGTGTCGTCTTCTCGCCTCATGGATATAAACTCATAGTTATTGTTCAGCTATGCAACAACTATCATTTAACTACATATTGGTACCTAAAATTTAACTATATAGAACTTTTGTAGTGGTAGGGCCACTGATGATAGTTTTCTACAGCCGCGACTTGGCTCGTCCGTTCGAAGTTAGTACTTCTTACCTTAGCACCACACTCTCGCAGAAAATCGATGTTTGAGCAGCGGTAGTATGCCGTTGTGCTTTATTCGATGAGTGAGAGAACCGGCCGCTCAACCTGCCCGCCTACCGTGGGTTGGTAGATGGCGGCTAGCTGTATCGTTGGTATTGTAACGGTCCATGAACGGCAATAACACTTACAATCAGGTGCGCTGCTTACTGACTTCATAAATAATAATGATGATAGAAATATGACGTGAAGTGATGGAGTAAAAATTCAATTCACCATCACTAGAGTAGATTAATTCCCTCTCCTATTGTGAAGTAAGATCGGACCCAGCTATTGAAACCATCAATTTAGATGCTTAACAAGATGACTATGAGATTATTCTTCTAGAACATGAAGTGATTCAAAAGATTACATAATTATGTAACTTTGAAATAGAAATGACTGACGCGCGTAAATTTGAGATTTCTATAAAAAGGTTTATGAATATTGTAATGAAAAAAAGAATTCAATTTTATATTTACTTCATTGTTTCAACGAATTCACAATCTTCATTACTATATTTAAAAAAAAATAGTTAGGAAAATCCAAAAGTGCACGCACATATAAATTAGTCAATGCCATAAATGTAAGAAAAATAATACTTTTGATATTTCGCGCCATTCTCGACGTAGCGCAAAACATAGCTTGCAAGCATTGTAAACGAACCCATGGATGTATGGGATATATTGCCTTTGCCTGTCCGAATGGACGAACAGAACAAAAAAATATAAACGAACCCAATTTTCATAAGGTTAACTGCAATTAAACGCCAACGAATTACCAAGCTATTTTCGAAAGATAACATCGCGTTGCGATTATGAAGCTTTTAAAAAAAGAAATACTTCCATACGTTAATTTTTGCGATCGTGAGAGTGCCAAAACCAGATGGAAACATCCGGAAGTCCTTGAATATTTTTTTAATCGACTTTTCCAATCACAATAATTGCGGTTTAAAAATCTATATCTATACATATAATATACATATAATAAATGAGTAGAAATCCCGTGTCTGTACATTTGATAAATTTATTAAAAAATGAACCAATAAGAAAACACTAACAGAAACCAAAAATCTTTTTTTGGAATTTTTTGTGTGTCTGTATGTCTGTAATCGCTAATCTCCGAAGTTACTGAATGGATTGTTTCGCAGTTTTGATAAGAAGATTAAGCCCAATTCAGAGCAACATTTAGTCTTTGTTTTATTGAAATCTGATGTCTGTAAAAAAGTTATGGGCATTTAAGGGTGTAGATTGTTGGCCTGAGATCTCGATTTCGAGCGACCGCAGCGCCAAAGTTTAATGTAACATCCGACGGGGCGGATGAATGACCTAGAGAGCGCGATTTTCAAAATGTTTTGCAACAAACGTTCCACGTTGAGAAATTGTTATTGAACTTGAATATTTACAGCATAACAATAACGTTGAATTTTTGGAAACTAGCTGTTGATTCTTTTTAATAGATTAATAAGAGTAGTTGAGACACAATTTTTATGTTTTTCTATCATTACATTACATAGTATAAAACAAAGTCGCTATCCGCCGTCTGTCTGTCCCTATGTATGCTTAGATCTTTAAAACTACGGAACGGATTTTGATGCAGTTTTTTTTAATAAATAGAATGATTCTTAAGGAAGGTTTATATGTATAATACATGCATAATATAGTAGAGAAACGCTGATTAATTTAGAGGTTTCTAATGTGATGTCGTAAATAAGCACGTTTTTTTGCGCTTATATTGCAAACGTTGGCTGAACCCTACGAGATAGACCAAAATAATGTACTACAGTATTATCCATCTTAAAAAGTTCAACAAAAAAGTCCACGATGGCATATGTCTATCTCTTAGGGATAACCCACCATAACCATTTTTTATCCTCTACTAAAAAATGATTATTTACTAAGTGATTTTATACAATACAGCATTAATCCTTATCCAATTAAGTACCTTAAATAAATTGTGCATTTATTATAGATCAATATGCTTTTTATAGTATGTAATTTAAGTGAATATTGCCGAAGATAGCGAAGATAGCGAGGGCGGGTTACTAGTTTATAATATAATATACAATCAAGAGCAGGTCCGGACAGACATTTTTGTATTCTACTTACCTAAAATTCCAACTATGTATTTATTTGTAATTTCACTACCAAAATTTATTCTAATTCGTAAAATATTCATTCAATAAAATAATTTCAAATTCAGTAGGAAGTGTGTTTATCTCTACGCAAGGAAATGTGCCTATTGCGTAAACTCAAATACTTACTTTTTGTTTACGATCACCTCGTCGATATCTAAAAAAAATCCTAGGGTTTTAAAAAAAATGTCAATAAATGAAACACAAGTATAAAAATGATTTATTTACTACACAATAACAAATATGAGTCGCCATTACTCGCTATCTCAAAAGCGTGCTAGGGTTGTACAAAAATTAGTAAATAATTCATTTATTTACTAATTTTAACAGAAGTTTGTAAATTATTAATATACTAATTAAAAGTATATAATTAAACAATAACGAAATATGAGTTCAAAATTCTAATGTTTTTTCATTCGATTACGGATCAAGTTCTGATTTCTGCTAATTTGATGATAAAATCAATGGCTATTACAAAACCTATCAGAATGAAAACGTTACCAGCTGCCCGATTCACGTAAGTAATAAAAACCGTAGCGCAGTGACGTCACTTCGTTTTTTGCAAATTTAGCCCTTTTAACCGACTTAAAAAAAGGAGAATTCTCAATTCGCTGTATTTTTGAACCAATTTTTATGATTCTTTACACCAGGTAACTCAGAAATTGTATAGTAATTGAGCTATTGGAAGATTTATGACAATCCAAGACTAGATAAGTAAGTGCGTTTAAAACAGAAAACCAAAAGGCGATTTATAAGTTCCTAAGTTAAAACGACTTTTGGACTGGCGTGTTTACGTGAATCGACTGGCTGGGTAGTTAAGTTACCTGTATCTTTCAAAATCATTAGGCGTTCTTCTCTTTCATAACACGTAAAGCTCTTTCTTTCCTCTCTTTCATAGCCTCTATGATACTGGGCGCGTCACGAATGGGCATGCTTCGTGACTGCCGATGATCAACTAATTCTGGAAGTAGGCAATCGTAATAAAACCTAACTAATTTCATCTCCATTTTCTCCTCCCAAAATTTGTCGTCCTTTTCTATAATATAAACTTTCATAGGTACAGTAGCACCAAACCAGATGCCAAGCATGCAAACGTTTCTTTTAGTAATATGTACCTGTCCCTGAATTTGGAAATACCAGTTATGATTTTTATTTATGACATAACCCTTGGAAGCCTTGTCCTTAACCCAAAAGGTATGTTTGGCCATTGCTTCATCAAGAGTCATGCCAGCTAAAGAATGTGGGCACTTAATTTCAATTAAACCGTTTGCATAAATGCCATCTGGTGTAGTACCAAGAAATTCATATTGATCGTCGACGAACAAACCGCAACCTTGTATACTAATATTCTCTTGAATTTCTAACTGTTTAATTGCGGTTTCTTCGTTTTCGATACCGTACCGTACAGCAGGCAAACTGGAGATATTACTACCATAAACGATTTTACGAACAAGAACAGCACAACTTGTGCTCTCTCGTTTTTTACAAACTTCCCCGAACGATGATGAGGTTAGTAATTTTCTCCTTGTACTCATCCGCTCAGAACTACTTCTTTGCAAATGGGTCGACCTTTCAAGCTCCTCTCTTTCAGCACAAGACAACTTTAAATCGGCTAAAAAAGATGACTTGGCTTTCTCATATAATTCTGGACTCAAATCAGGTTTTTCGCAGTTTGGTCCATAGTGAGCGTCTTTCGATACAGCGCTGTGGCTCTTTTTCAATCTTAATTTAGGTTTAGCAATTAAACGGATTCTACGATTACAATTTTCCACTTTCGCGATCAAAGGATTAGGACTAGATTTAAATATTACTTCATGAGTTTTACTATGAATCGATCCTGTATTAAAAGACACAACAGCAGCTGCGCATCGGCCCGCATAAGAACCACGGGAAGAATAATTTACACGCTTACCCCCTACTAATTTGGCAATCACTGCGTTAAAACTTTCAACTATATTACTTGTACAATTATGAATTAAACTTCTAGAATGATATGACAGTCTTATACTTAAAATGTGTACCGCGTCCATTAATCCGCATCCAACAATTGCTGGAAGCAACCCAACAGGTTCTATTCGACGAGTATCAGGTCTACAGAAATGCTCCTTGCAATATTGGTGATTACCAAATACGTGTTGTGGACCATTTAGGATATCTTCACTAAGATTTTTTATTTTTTCTTCGAGTGACTGATTTTGATCGCCTCAATATTTAATAGCGCATTTTACACCCGTTCTTAAACGCAAATACCTTTCTTTTAGGAATTTCCGCAATTCGCAAGGATACTTAGTGTCTTTCGACAGTTTCTCCAAGCTATTGCAGTAGTTTCGTAAAAGATGATTTTTGCATTCAATTTTCTCTACTGTTAAATTACCGTACGGTCGCGAATCTAATATTTTTTTATAAGTACTGGAATCGCCGTCTGCTACAAATTTATTATAAATTACACCGTGATCAACAATGGAACGTTTAAACCCCTCAACTATTATGGTCGATTCCATACCGGTAGATGATCCCGAATAATTCTTGAAACAACGGTGTTCCGAGGGCTGACTGTCGTTCTTTGCGGCTCGTGCACAAACTACGCAGTATTTATTTTTAACTCCAATAAACATACTACACATACTACATTTCATGATAAGTTTTGAGTCCAGACCATCTTTTACTTCACCTATTATACTGAGGAAACTTAACTTACAATCCATTGGACCGTGGTCCCCTATGGCCTGAAGAGCTTTAAAAAAAAAGAAACGTCTACAACTCTACGCCCAACTTCCATTTCATCCACCTTTCCCTCTTGGTCGTTTTCAATAACTAGTTCCTGTAAAGAAAGATAATGGCTTGATTTTTTTTATAAAAAATAATTAAAAATTTAAAAAAATGCAAAAGAATTAATACAATATTAGGTTCCTGATGAATAGAAATTATAATTTCTTTACGCATTAGGTATTGTTTTTTTATGACGTCACCTATTTGAACGTAAATTTTCTTTTGAGAAAGTAATTGAGAAGTATTTCGGTACTAAGGTGTTTGTCTCTCGATGAAAATAATAAATATTGCAAGAAAAATCTATAGGTAGGTATTGAGATTTTGTCTTCGCCCATCACTAACTAAGTAGTTTGTTTATTTATGTAACAAGTCTACAAGAATTACGTATAACAACTTACCTCTATACAGCGCGTAGCATTGTTGCTCAGAGTCTCGGCCCCAAGGTTTTCTTTATTTTCAATACTGGAAATATTATTCATCAATATTATCCACTTTTTATTTATTTTGTACAACCCTAAGCCAGACGCTAGGCGCCTCGCGTCTGTTTGGCGGTATAGGTATAGGTATGTCGACAAAGTTGCGCTGTCGCCTACCTACTTCCACAATTTGATATTTAGACAATACTAGCCGACCCGGCGAACTCCGTATCGCCTTTTTTTTTAAAAAAAATCCTATTATTTTGATATTACATACAGATACTTCAATTTTATTTATCAGTATAGATATAGATAATACAAACCAATATTTACATGTTATTGTAGGTATATGTCTGAATCGGGCGATCTAAATCATATGACATATTGTATTAGCTTTGTAATGTACCCTGTTCAAATGCGATAATAAATAAGTAGGGAGGAACTTACATTTTATTCCGAGATCTTTTGGCTTTCATATTTTTATAATGCGTACAAAACTTTCTTTTCCCTGGCATGACACTCAAATTCAATCAGTCCTGCGACAAAAATAGCCTATGTTACTCAGTGATAATGTAGCTTTCGAATGATAAAAGAATTATAATCGGTCCAGTACTTTTTGAGTTTATTCGTTACATACAAAAATCCAAATCTTTCCTCTTTATAATGCCTATTAGTGTAGATATTGTATTTTTTACGATTTATATCTAGTTCCATCATGGTTTTCTTTCAGACATTCATTATATCGATACTTTCTACTAACTGAAAATAAATTAATTATAAAAATGTTATACTTACAGTTTTTTACAAAAAACACAAATTCACAATACGTAATTCTGCTGTCTGCAGCGGACAAGCGTGGTGTCGCGTTCACTTACAGAAAGGAACTGCCGTTAGTGACCACCGAGATTGCACGAATGAAACGAACGCTTTATCCCATACATTTGTGTATGAAAAATTTACCTTAAAATATATCTAGATTTTAGGGCTTTAAAAGAGGAAGTCTTTGTTTGTAAAGGTAGAAAAAGAAGTATACAGCTATACTTATTGGTTTCTTCAGTGTTCAAAAAGTGTTTCTTTTTATCAATTTGTGTTGATTTATGGGGTTAAATCTGAAAAATACGAAGTCATGTTTTTGCATTTTTACTCAATTTTGTGCATTTGTTGACGTTTCTTATATAACAACTATTAGGTTTAAGAGTTTAATATAAGTATGAACATACTTATTGGTCTTTGATTGTAATATATACAAATTATCATTGATATCAATCATATGTAAATAGGTTAAATATGAAAAATCGTAACACTCTTTTCGGTGATTTTCACGATCTACACCCTTAAGTTTTTAAAATCACCGCTCGCCTTTTACGTCACTAAAGGTTCAATTCAAAATAATTATTTAATGTATCTATAACGTAAGGAAAGTATTTGTATTACTTAATATGTAGTACATACATACATACATACATATCATCACGCCATATCCCTTGCAGGGTAGGCAGAGAGAACAGAGTGCCAGAGAACTCTATCTCTGCATACTTCACTCGCTTCCTCAACATTCATAATTCTCTTCATACACGCTCGCCGGTTTCGGAGACTCTTGACTCCACCTTCCTTCAGTACCTGACCGATCTGGTCTAGGTAGGTTAGTCTCGGTCTCCCTCGGTACCTACATCCTTCCACTTTCGCATTGTTATCTTCTTAACCAGACGTTCGTTCGGCATTCTTTCCACATGTCCGAACCATTGGAGCATTCCCTTTCGCATCTTTACACCAATACTCTCTTTCATACCTACTCGCTCTCTTACGTCGTCGTTACGAATGCGGTCGGTCAGCCTAACTCCACAGATTTTCCGCAGAGATCGCATTTCGAACGCATTAATTTTACTTTCATACTCTTTTCTGCATACCCAACTCTCGCTTCCATACAGTAATGTTGGGACAAGCACTGCGTTATGTATTGCTACACGTGCCTTCTGGCTGAGGTGGTGGCTGCCGAGAAGTTCACACTATTTCCCACATTCACTCTTCGCTCTATATCAGTGGTGTACCGTCCATCTCGGCTAAATCCACATCCAAGATATACAAATTCATCCACTTGCTCTAGTACATCATTACCTATTGTTCCTCTTACATCTGTTCTGGCTTCATCTCTTTCAAAGACCATTATTTTGGTTTTGCTCACATTCACGCGTAGACCCCTTTTCTTACAATCTTCTGTCATTGTGTCGACTAGGGTCTGCAGGTCAGTCGCTGACTGTGCCAGCAGGACTGCGTCATCTGCATAAAGCAGAGCAGAGACCACTGAGTCACCCATCTGAACTCCCACATTCATATCGTTCAACCTTTGGAGACATTTATCCAGATATATGATAAACAGCCTGGCTGATAGAACGCAGCCCTGCTTAACGCCGATATTGACGTCAAACCAAGGCGACATTCCATCATCCAGCCGCACACAGGCTCTACAGCCCATGTAACTGGATTGCACAGCCTGCAGCAGTTTACCGTTAATACCATATTCCGGTAAAGTGTCCCAAAGTTCTTTTCGTACAACCGTGTCAAATGCTCTCTCCAGATCCACAAAACTGCAGAAAACCCTCTGACCTAGGGCCAGATGCTTCTCCACAATGTTGCGCAGAGAGAACACTTGATCCATGCATCCCCTTCTACTCCTGAAACCTCCTTGTGTCTCACACAGTAAACCATCGGACACCATCCTCATTCTCCTTTCAATAATTTTACCATACACTTTTGCTGCCAAACTGGTCAAGCTTATGGCTCTGTAATTTGCGCAGTCATAACGTGAACCCTTGTTTTTAAACAAAGGCACGATGACTGCGCTATTCCAGTCCCCGGGAACCATTCCCGAGCTCCAACATAAATTGAGGAGCAACAGGAACGCCTCCCGGACACAGGAGCCACCAAGCTTGATCATCTCGGCAGACACTATATCAATGCCCGCTGCCTTACCATTTTTCAAACTTCTTATCGCCCATTCAACTTCATCTATACTGATGCCATCGGAGGACGGCGTCGCCGAATGTTGATCTACTAGACCACATGCGACATCGGCGACAACCGTAGCATCCGCATACATATCGCCAAAATATTCACTCCATCGGCTTAACACGTCTTGTGTTTGTGTAAGAATGTCTCCACCTTTAGACCTTATTTTATTCATCCTGAAGGCTGACCAACCACCCCGAGAATTCTTCACCTCCCTCCAAAAGAGTTTGGTGTTACCCTCGAAGTTTTTAGTCAGCCTATCTTCTGCACTCATACTTGCTCTATCATGTTCCTCTTTCACTAAGGCCTTGGTGTCATTCTTACATTGCCGATATATTTCTTTCTTCTGTTCAGTCACACTGTCTTTCAGATTCAAAGAAGAGACATAGTCCAGCCACGCTTTCTTCTTTTGCTCTACGAAAGCTGCCACTTCCGCATCCCACCATGCATCACCATTTGTGTTTCTATGCTTCTTTGAACTTCCACATACTTCTTTCGCTGTGTCTACCATACTCTCTTTCAATACTCTCCAGCATTCTTCAATGTCCGATTGCGGCTGGCTTGCCATCGTCAGCCGTTCTCGGACACCCTCTGCATACTTTTCTCTTACACACTCTTCTTGCAACCTTTCAACCTTTATTCTTGCAAGCCCTCCGAAATGAACACGCTCTCGCCAGTGCCTCCACCTTCTGAACAGATCACTAAATCTCGCAATAACGAGATAGTAGTCCGTATCGGCTGTGGGGCCCCTGTAGGCTCTTGCGTCCAATATTTTGCTTCGGAGGCGACTGTCTACCAAAATTAAATCTATTATACTTTTCTGTTCATTCCTTCTCCATGTATACATATGGATGTCCTTATGTTGGAAAAATGTGTTTGACACAATAAGGTTTCTCTCCATGCATACATCAGCTATGAGCCTACCTGCGTCGTTCACTCTCTTATCACCAAATGGACCAAGTACGTCCTCATAGTCGGGACGCTTGGTCCCCACCCATCCGTTCAAATCTCCGCATACAATCACGCGTTCACTGGTTTCTGCCATATCCAGAACTTCCCTAACATTATCCCACAACTTCTCTAGGTCTGATGCCACCGAGAATCCTACGGGAGCATATGCTACAACCATGAATACCTTGGTGACACCTAGTTTTATACGGACCCAAAGAAGTCTGGGATCATACATTCCGTAATCCTTCACCTTCCACACAACCTCTTACATTCCACGTGCCCACCCGGCACTCTGCTCTCCTCGACTCGCCTGACTGGGCAAGGCGTGATGGGTGGCGGCCCCCATCGCTGCAACTGCCGAAGTTCGTACCGACGGGGGCGGGTCGGTACGCGTCGCCTCCGGGGGAGGCCCTAACCCGCATTGCGGTACGCATTTCGAGCCGGATTAGCAGTCTAATTAGACTGGCAGGGGACGCGAACGAGCACGCTCCGGACTATGCCCCCCTGACTAATATGTAGTAGTTTTATGAATTCAGCTCATATACATCCCACTGCTGGGCTCAAACCTCCTGCAGTGTTGAACGGAAGTTGACATACTATATAACGTTGGTCAAGTAGTCAAAATAAATATTAAAACTATTTGTGATGAAAAATAATGTTATAATTAGTTAATAGTATATAATTTAGCAATAAATTAATAAAATGCATGATTTATTTAGTTAATTAAATGAACAATAGATGGCGCTGAAAATTAAGTTTAAATCTTTCGTTATATTTTCAAAAGTTACTACATCATAGAGCGTACAAAACGTACATTCTTAGTTAAGATGCTACTTTGGGGCGAGTATGCAAAGTGCACCCTTTTTGTTATTGTTTGGCCATTCCTTCCGAGGCAACAGAAGGACGTGGTGTGGCTCCATAACTGATCGCGTTCTCTCCCCATCGCCATCAGGCTGGCCTCTGGTACCGTTTACTTGACATCCGTGGCCGGTCCGGGGTTTACCCTTTCAGGTATCGCCGCCGTCGACTCCCCAGCAAACAACAGCGTTGTATCGCTCTCACGTCGTCAGTGTCTTTGCGAGTGGTAGATTAATTCTCATGGTCCATATACCCGCGACCTCAGTTAGGATAGCAACAGGTGCAGGTACTCGTGCCTATAACATCCGATGCGCCGAGGTAAAGTGTGTCAGCATGGAGATTCTTCTCTGTGACACGCCGCGCTGTTTCTTCTGTGGGACGACTGTCGGCGGCAACCGAGTACCCAGTTCCTGACGCTATCGAACATCGTCTTAGCGATGGTCGACAGTGCCAGTTTGGCATCGATGATTGCGATGAGTTCAAGGCGCTAATCTGCCCAGGCCACACAAACTTTGAGCATATGCAGCGCCGTGTCCACCTCTCAATCGCAGTAGTGGTTGGATGGTATGCTCTCCCTCCTTGCGACCTTTAGCAGATACATGCCGAAGCAACCATGACCCATCACTACACCAGTCACCTTAGCAATAGTGAATACTATTACTGCCGCCTCATCATTCTCCTACACTTATGCGAATTACTTGGGGTAGATACAATATGTACTCTTTTTTCATAGTACATATTGTAAAATTTATTGGCAATAGTTTTATGACCAGCCGCCTGCCAGACGTCAACCATGCTCGGGAATGTAATAGTTGACCAATCGGCATCAGATGTAGTTGGCTCAGGTCGTTATAAGGCTCTAAGTCGTCTTTTACGACATCAACGAGCAAAGTAAGGGTTGGACGGTTGGTAGTATTCGCAGCCGCTACCACACAGCGCGCCTGTTGCTGCATATTGTGCCTCGCACAACGAGGGCCTACTTTTTTAGATTTTTATACACTGTTGATAGCATAGAGTACGTTTCAAGCAGCTTGCAGAGCAGTTGAAGGTGATCAGTGCTGAGATGATACCCTTGAGGAGGCCTGTAACAGCCTTACCCCCATTCGTTTGAGTCTTTTGCTATTAATGATGTTATTGTTTTACAGTCTTTCAAATCCTTTGACATTATAATAAAAATATCCATCTGAAGATATCCTACGCTACTAAAGCGCGACATGGACCAAGAAATTCATTTTTATTAATTCTTTCGTAATGAAAGCAATTTATTATATATTTATCCGTGCGGTTACGTAGTTAGAATATATTTAACCACCCCCTTTCTTACCCGTGGGTCGATCACCCACAAGACGACTAAGAGATCTAAATATATATTACACATATGGAAAAAAAGGCAAAATTGAAACCAAACTCTATACCAACACATTTGACCAGCGTGGTATATTAGGTCAATTTCGCTCCCATTACGGACGAGGCTTGAGCCTAATAGTGAGACGTATATAAGCTTAGATGATAGATGATAGAAAGCCATTTTTCCTAGATACCCCAGGTATAAAATGAGGGGGGTATGACGCCAGAAACCTCCGCGTGGTGTACCCTGGGTGCGGGCGACAGTCCCCCAGATCCCTCTGTCGAATTGTCGCCCGTAGCGAATCTCTGGCGCGAGGGGGGGTTCCCAGTGATGGGTTGAGCCCCAATTCGCTCCTAACCCTCTCTTTGTAGAGGGTACAGGAGGCGAAATTTCGGACGGGCCCGGTCGCTCATTAATTTGAGGGCTGGGCAGGCTTATGCCACCGCCGACATATCGTAAACCTGATATCTTGCTTCAAGACAAGTTGTCGTGAAGCGCAGTATCAGGAGCGAGGGTCTTGGCTTAACCGCCCGGACCGCGAGGAAGACAACCTCTATAAAGAATTCGAACTTCGTTCGAATTCGGAAATCATCAATCAGAATCTTAAGTTCTGGCGTGCGGCGAGAAGATGCATGGCAGATGGGTTGTTCTGTCGTTAGCACGCTCTAGCCAGGGTACCGGCTGACCCCCTGGTTGGTAAATGTAGGCTTGCCCGGGTACAGGGATCTCTGCCCGGGTCGACGGTTTTTCTCCCATACTCGTGGGAACCAGATGGATTCACCTAAACTTTTACCACACCAACAAGACGGGAATCCCACGGATTCCCACATCACGGCCTTGTCAAGCCAACGTAAAACTGACAACGACGCCTCGTCCTCAGGACTTGAGGCGCCCGCCGAGGGCCCGGCATAAACCACGGAGGCCCCAAAGAAGAAGCCGAGGAAGTACCGAAAACGGGGCAACTGGTCGACGGGAAAGGCTTCCACAGATAAGAAGCGTATGGCGGAACGGAGGGCGCAGAAGGAGGCCGCTGCCGCCAAACGGGAGGAAGACGGTGGCAGATCTACTGCAGAGCCGTCTATGGACGAGGGCGACGGTAGTGTCGCAGAGCCGTCCAGAGACGAGGGCAGTGGATCTGCCGATATAATGGACGAGGGCGGTAGTTCCGCAGAGCCGTCCAAAGAGGCTAGCGGGTCCCCTCGAAGGTGCGGAAGCGCCCCCTGAACAGGGATGGCAGCTCGGGCGCCGATTCCGAGGGGAGCGTGACGATCATGCCTCCCCCCAAAGTGCCGGCCTCTCGCAGAGGGCGAGGGGCCGCGGCTTCGGGTCGGGCGACCCACTGCCCGGCCGGCGGAGTGCGCGGGGCCGCGGGGACCGGCAGGCAGGCCGAGAACAAGGCGGCCGCCGCGAGGGTGCTGGGGGTGTTGTCCGGCATCCCTCCCACCGAAGTGGCGGCCGCTGGTGCCCGCGCGAGCGCCCCAGCCACAAATATGGAGGCCCTGCAGGCCGAAAACGCCCGCCTTGGTGGCGAGGTGTCAGGCCTGCGGGCCCAGAACCGCCGGCTGGAGTCGGAGCTGGCCGCGGTGCGGAGGGCCAACCGCGCCCTCGCCAAGGATGTGGATGAGCTTCGGGCCCAAATGGCGCGGCTCGTGCCGCCTGCGCTACCCGCGCCGCCGGCCAGTGCCCGCCGCGGAGGAACCGCCGTCGTCGTCGCTCCGAAGCCGCCCCGAGGTGGTGGCCATCCAGTGGCTGCACCCGCATCGAAGACGGCTCCAACAGCGGAGCGCGCGCCGCCGACCAGTGCCAGCCCACCTAATGCCGTGGAGCAGGCTCCAACAGCGGCCCAGCCGATAGCTCCGACCCCGCTGCCTGCGGTGAGGGGCGTGCCGGACGAGGCCTTGCGCGCCATAATAGACACCGTAGGCAACATGGTCAATGCGCGCTTGGCCGTTCTGGAGGCAAGGCTGCCTCCAGAACCACGTGTTCGGCCGCCTCTCGCCGCGGACAAGCGGCCATATGCGGCACCAGCCCCAGCCCCGCTACCCTGTCATGGTGGCCGTGTAGGCTATGCCGCGGCCGCGGCTGGGCAAAAGAAGAAGGGGCCCGCTCCGAAAACGAAGACGGCACCGGCTCCTGCCAGACCGCAGTCGTTGCCCGCACCGACACCGCCGGCGACGACTAGCGCACCCGCGACCGCGCCTTCCGCGTCTGGCACGCCCACTGCGCCCGAACAGGGTTGGCAAGTTGCCGAGCGCGGCAGAAAGAGTCGCGGGCAGAGAAGGAGAGCGGCGACAGAGCGCGCCGCTGAGGTCGCCGCTCCTCAGGCAGGAGCCGGAGGAGGCGGCACAAAAAAGAAGAGGCCGCGCAAGGGGCTCCGGCCGCCGAAGACAGCCGCAGTGGTGATCACTGTGCTGCCTGAGGCGGCAGAAAGGGGCCTCAGCCATGAGGCCGTTCTGCGGAAAGCCCGGCGGGAGCTCGACGTCTTCGACATAGGAGGCGTTGAAGCCAGGACCCGCAAGGCCCGGACAGGGGCTCGGATTTTAGAGTTCCCTGGGGCCGAGGGCACCAGGACGGCCAATAGCGTGGCGTCGAAGTTGAGAGGTCTGTTCGCCGAGGAGGGTGGCGTTAGAATCGCCAGACCCGTGAAGTGCGCCGAAATGCGCATTTCGGGTCTGGACGACTCCGTGACGGTGGAAGACATCCGGGAGGCCATTGCCTCGAAAACCGGGTGTCCCCTAGACACCGTCCGGGTTGGCGTCATCCGGCCCGGTCCGGGCGGCGTAGGTGCCACCTGGGTGCAGTGCCCAGTGGAGTCGGTCAGGCAACTGGCCGACTCAGGCAGGCTCCTCGTGGGCTGGAGCTCAGCGCGAGTCACCGTGCTGAAGCACCGGCCTGCGAGGTGTTTCAAGTGCATGGCGGTCGGGCACACCCGGCCAACATGTACTAATTGCTTTGACTGCGGCGGACTCTGTTTCCGCTGCGGTCAGACTGGGCATATGGCGGCATCCTGCGCCGCCCCGCCCCACTGCCCCGCGTGTGCGGCGGGCAATAAGCCTGCCAAGCACCGCATGGGCTCTGGGGCGTGCAGACCTCCGGCTTCGGCTCCAAAGGGGCGGAGCGGCCTTTCGACTCCGGCCGCTCCCACTCCTAGCGCGGCCCGATCGTCCGCCGCAAGCTAGGAGGTGATGATGGACACGGCCCATTAATGGCTGCCTAGTCCACTCACCTCCTGCAGACCAACACCAACCACTCCGCCGGTGCGCAGGATCTCCTCCTGCAATCCATGGCGGAGTGGTCGATCGGTGCAGCCGTAGTCGCGGAACCGTACGTCGTGCCTGATCGCCCCAATTGGGTGGTCAGCCGGAACGGAACCGCGGCAATCGTCACCTCCACGCAGCGGCACTTCCCGTCCTTATCCCTCTTGGATAGGGGCGAGGAATTTGTCGCAGCGGATTGGGGAGGGGTCACGCTCTACAGTGTATACCTCTCCCCTAACAGGAGAATGGACGATTTCGGGGCCTCCCTCACCACCTTGGAGGCTTTGATTCGGCGACTGGCACCGGGCCTCGTCCTGGTCCTGGGGGACTTCAACGCCAAATCCACGGCGTGGGGGTCCCCGATGACGGACGATCGCGGGCGGGCGATCGTGGAGTGGGCTGCGTCACTGGGCCTCTGTGTCCTAAACAGAGGCTCAGTGAACACGTGTGTGCGACAGCAGGGTGGGTCGATAGTGGACTTGTTGTTCGCTAGCCCCGCTGTCGCACCACGAGTGAGGAACTGGCGTGTCCTGGAGGAGGCAGAAACCCTGTCGGATCACCGATACATCCGGATGGAGGTCTCCCCTCTCCGGGACCCCAGCAGGGGTCACAGGGCGGACCGGGCTCCCGCATTTCCGCGGTGGGCTGTGGGGCGGCTGGATAGGGACCTACTGGTGGAGGCGGCCATCGTGAACACGTGGCTGTCCTCACCACCCCCAGCGGACGGAGTGGACGTTGAGGCTGTCCGCATCCGCAGTGCGCTAACGCAGGTCTGCGATGCGGCCATGCCCAGGGTGCGGCGTCTACCTCCAAGGCAGGGGGTCTACTGGTGGTCCCCAAGACTGGCGGACCTTCGTGCGGCGTGCATTAGTGCCCGAAGGTCCTACACCCGCAGTCGGCGCCGTCGCCGCGATGTTGAGCGGGAGGGCCAGCTGTACGAGGCGTAGCGCAGTGCGCATACCGCCTTTCGGCTGGCCATCCGGTCCGCCAAGGACGCAAGTTGGCAGGAGATGCTGGACGGTCTCGACCGTGACCCCTGGGGTCGCCCGTATCGCGCGTCGCTGAACAAGCTTCGCGCGCAGGGCCCCCCACTCACCGAGACCCTCCAGCCCGACCTCCTTCGTAGAGTGGTCGAGGAGCTGTTGCCGCGGCAGTCGGAGCACACGCCCCCGGTCATGGCTTCGCCAGATCACGACCGGGAGGCCATCGAGAGTGTTCCGCCCGTGACGGAGTCGGAAGTGGGGGCAGCCGTGGCGAAGATTCATTCCGCCACCACGGCCCCCGGACGGAGTCCCAGTCCGGGTGTTGACGTTGCTCCTCGAGTATCTCGAACCTCGCCTCAGGCGACTGTTCAACGCCTGTCTGACGTCTGGACAGTTCCCTGAGTGCTGGAAGGAAGGGAGGTTGGTTCTCCTGCCAAAGCCGGGACGGCCCCCGGATTCGCCGTCGGCCTACAGGCCCATTGTGCTTCTGGACGATGTGGGTAAACTGCTGGAGCGTGTCCTCGCTGCCCGCATCGTCCAGCACCTGGAGGAGGTGGGGCCCGATCTGTCTGCTGTTGGCGGTGTCGTTGGACATCGCCAACGCCTTAAATAGTCTTCCATTCAGCTGCATCAGGGAGGCGCTCCGGTTCCATGGAATGCCCCTGTACCTCAGGCGGCTGGTGGCAGACTATTTGGAGGGGCACAGTGTCCTCTACGCGAGCCCCGCAAGGGACATTGTGCGGGCGCCCATGTCGTGCGGTGTTCCGCAGGGGTCGGTTCTGGGGCCGACTCTGTGGGACATCGGGTACGACTGGGCGTTGAGAGGGAGTCTCCCCCCCGGGCTGAGCGTTATTTGCTATGCTGACGACACGCTCGTCATAGCCCGGGGTAGGACATTCGGAGAGGCGGCGAGCCTGGCCACTCTCGGCACCGAGGAGATGGTCAGGCGAATCGAGGCGCTGGGGCTCAGGGTGGCCCTAAACAAGACGGAGGCCCTACTATTCCATGGGCCCCGTGTGAGGCTGCCCATCGGCGCCTCGTTAGTCGTCAACTCCATCCACATCAGTATCCAGGCCCATATGAGGTACTTGGGTCTGGTGCTCGACGGGCGATGGTGGTTCCGGGAGCATTTTCGCCAAATTGCTCCCTGGCTGGTCGGCGCGGCGTCCACCTTTTCTCAGGTCATGCCGAATGTGGGCGGACCCAGTTTCGAGGGCCGACGGCTGTATGCGGGGGTGATCCGCTCAATGGCCATGTCCGGCGCATCCGTGTGGGCGAGGGCTCTGAACGCCCAGCTCAGGGCGGTGCTGTAGAGGCCACAGCGAGCCATGGCGGTCAGAGCCATCCGCGGGTACCGCACGGTGTCGACAGAGGCGGCGTGCCTATTGGCCGGGACATCCCCGTGGGACCTAGAGGCGGAGATGCTCTCCGACCTCTACCGGCGGGTTACCTCAATGCGCGAAGAGGGTGGCTCCCCATCGATTAACGAGATAGCCACCTGGCGCGAGGACGCCCGCCGAGAAGTCATCGCCCGTTGTGCTACGCGGCTGGAGAGGCCTAGACACGGTGTCACTACCGTCGAGGCCCTCCGGCCCGTACTGATGAAATGGATGGAGCGGCGGCACGGGGTCCTCACCTTCCGACTGGTGCAGGTGTTAACGGGGCACGGGTGTTTCGGGAAATACCTGCACACGGTCGTGTACAGGGAATGGACTCCGGGCTGCCATCATTGCAGTAGTGACGAGGACACGGCGCAACATACGCTCGAGGAATGCTCGGGCTGGGACGGGCAGCGTCGCGACCTCGTCGCTATTATCGGTGCCGACCTGACGCTGCCGGCTCTCGCGAGGGCGATGGTCGACAGCGTCAGGAATGGGGACCCCGATACCCGATCTTTGTCTTCGGTGGCCCGCTCGGCGGTATGCCCTCTCGGGCTCCTCTCCTGTCGACGCCCCCACAGCTTTCGCCGTCGAGGCGTCGTCCTCACGCGGTGGCCTCACGTCGAGTGACCGGACAATTCCCCGGTCCAATCACCCGAAGCCTCGGTTAGGGCGGCATCAGGCGCAGGTATTCGCGCCTGCGCCGCCCCGGCCGCGGGCGGCGGCCCGGGTCACGGGAATCCTCCCGGGTCCGTTCCGCCGCCTCCTTCTGCGAGATGACAGCCTCGCAGAAGGCGGCGACCGCGTCCCAATTCCTGACGCTGTCGACCATCGCTCGCGCAACAGCCGGCAACGTCAGGTCGGCACCGATGACAGCGACGAGGTCACGGCGCTGCCCGTCCCAGCCCGAACATACCTCGAGCGTATGTTGCGCCGTGTCCTCGTCGCTACTGCAATGGTGGCAGGACGGAGTCCACTCCCTCCGCATGACCGTGTGCAGGTATTTGCCGAAGCAACCATGCTCCGACAAGACCTGCACCAACCGGAAAGAGAGGACTCCGTGCCGCCGCTCCATCCACTCCATCAGTACGGGCCGGAGGGCCTCAACGGTAAAAACACCGTGTCTAGGCCTCTCCAGCCGCGTAGCCCAACGGGCGATGACTTCTCGACGGGCGTCTGCACTGTGCGGTACCCGCGAATGGCTCTGACCGCCATGGCTCGCTGTGGCCTCCACATCACCGCCCTGAGCTGGGCGTTCAGAGCCCTCGCCCACACGGGTGCGCCATACATGGCCATTGAGCGGATCACCCCCGCATACAGCCGTCGGCCCTCGAAACTGGGTCCGCCCACGTTCGGCATGAGCCGAGAAAGGGCGGACGCCGCACCGACCAGCCGGGGAGAAATTTGACGAAAATGCTCCCGGAACCACCATCGCCCGTCGAGCACCAGACCCAAGTACCTCATATGCCTGGCCTGGATACTGATGTGGATGGAGTTGACGACTAACGAGGCGCCGATGGGCAGCCTCACACGGGGCCCATGGAATAGTAGGGCCTCCGTCTTGTTTAGGGCCACCCTGAGCCCCAGCGCCTCAATTCGCCTGACCATCTCCTCGGTGCCGAGAGTGGCCAGGCTCGCCGCCTCGGGTCGGACCGGCCTGTGGCTGTAAACAGAATACTATCAACTGTGGCTTTTACACTATTAGTGTTTTAATTTAGGATTGCTGTCTAATCGTTTGCGATAATTGGATAAAAAAAAAGTCGTAGACGCCGATTGAGCACTACGAAATATTGATCGTAATGAAAAGCCAATGGTGCTTTTCTTTGAGATTTTTGCCAAATCCTTCCAGTTTAAACCCGAGGAAATAGAACCGATGAGATCAATGCTTCACTGAAGTTGTCTTATCTGTGGCCCAAGTAGAAAAGCTGACCCTAACCATCAACATGGAAGCAAAGCCAAGGTGGCCATTCACATTCATGTTGCACAAGTGCAAGACCAAGACTTGCTGCAAGAGTTTCGCAGTGCTCCCTTAGACAGAATTTTACGATTTCCTTGGCAAAGAAACGATTGTCAACATTTTGTATTCTTAATACCAGTACACGGAGAAATAATAGCCCCACTCCCGTTAAGTGGTATGTACCTAATTATTGATAGTTGTACAGGTACTGCCACTAGATGAATAGAATTTCATTATTTTAATTGGATTTTTCATTTCTATGAGGATTTTTTATTTCTATGAAAAAAAAACGACTGTGTTATTTCAACAGCGAAAGTTGCAACACTAATTCACGCTTAACAATTTCCCTATGTTTTAATGAAAATGGTTAAGTGGCTGCCAGAAGTACTTGGTAGAATTTGAATTTTTTAAGTTTCAAACAGGGGTGCGTAGTTAAACTGAATGTCACGCGGACGAAGTCGCGGGCATCAGCTAGTATTAAATATGTTTAAACGGATGTTTTTTCTTGACATATGTATGATAATATTATTCTATATAGTGCAGTGTGAAAAAATACAATCATTTGTAGTTTTGAAAAGTCCTTGATTTTCATATATCGCGAGTAAAGCACATCACCTTAACGCTTCGCTTATGAGGCGTGCAATAATACTTTTATTATATTTTTCTATTTAACCGAAATATTATAATATTAGTTGTTGCGTGGTGCCAGCTACGAATAGTATCAGCTCCATTACATTGCTCGTGGATGTCGTAATAATGACAAAGAGCTTCACACAGACCCTGGGACAACTACATTTGATGCCGTCTGCTCAAAATTAGTTACATTATTGAGAAGAACCAAAGCAAGACAGGCAGAACCTCATGAAACTATTGCCCAAACTATTTGCAGTATACACTATAAAAGAAGAATATATATTGCGTCGACCTAAAGTAATTGGGATGAGAGCAAGATGATGATACAATATTACTTCATAATCTTTATTATCTTATTTATAACTTTCAAGCTATTAATAATTTGCAACGAGTCTCATCTTTAGTATATGTGGCGATGGTAATGTATTCATAAACAAAAAAAAAAGTCACACAACATAAAAACTCAAGGTGATTACTTGAAATGAATATGATGTGTGATGTATATTTACTTTATAAAGAGTTATAAATAAAGATGAGGTTAATTACAACGACAGAATAATTGCGAAGATTTAAATAAACAAAAAAAATGATATTGCGAAATAAGAATTATCTGCTACCAAAATACATTTGACAACAGCAGAAAATGCGAGAGCATATAACAGACTTTTTATGCTTTAGTTGTTTCCTTAACAAAATAATGGCATGTTTCTACTTAATTTGTACCTACGTGTATACGTTTTTTACGTACAAAAGAAGTTTTCACTTCAAATATATATATATGAAGTGAAAACTTCTTTTGGTGCACCACACACAAATTTTCGTAGGCTGTCAATGAAGCTGATCCGTCACGCTCTGAGATGAAAGGCTCGATCGAGTAAATTCAGGAACGCCGAGTGAACCCGAGCACGGGTTGAGAGCCCTCAGCGCTCACCCGCAGTCCGGTTAAAGTTGTCATAGCCATCTGAGGCTAACAACTAAGTCACACAAAAAAAAAATGTACCCGAGCGAGAAAGATACAGTCAGCTGCTCTTCACTGCTGTGTTTCTATATTTACTATATTCAATTTATATGTAATAATTGTTATTATCAATTATTCAATAGTTTTTAATAGTTATTTTTTGATGGCTGATAGTTACGGTCACCCATACATACTCCCTGGGGCACGCTTTTTTATATTTATGTATTTGTTTTTTATTTTCATAAATTTAAGTTTTCATTTCTATCGGCAAACCTTATGGCTGCTTTGTGTTTTTTTAATCAATTCATTCAATACATCCACATTTGGTAGTGTGCAATAAGGACAAATATTGATCACGACTTAATACCATGCAGGAGCTGATGTCAAGCGTCATAATGACACCGTAAAAATAACTGGCAAAGTATTTCTGTTGCCACTATAAACAACACGCATATGTATAATCCATCCCACCGAAATCAAGGTGCTAGGTGTTGAGCCAAATGGCTAAGAGAAATGCTGATTTAATGATCATGGGGCTGTAAGTAACCTTTCCCTTGCTCCGAATCTTTCAATCGGGGTGTGTCTAAATCATAGTCTGCTACAAATTAAAACGTTCTTCTCTTCGTAATTCTTCAGCTGGTTTTTACGATACGTCCAGAAAAAGTAGAGTGGTGACATATTTTATTCTTAACTTGTCACCACACGAGGACATCACATCAAGAACAATAATAGCAACAAGTATACATTGCCCATGTCATAGCACCTCTTTAAAATTTACTATTATTGAAATCCCCGTGTAGCGACGGGATAGAATACATGTGTCGCCACCCCTTGCTTGCCCGTGGGAGTCGTAAAAATCGGCTGAGGGTTCACCAGAAGAGTGGGCAGCAGCTCTCTCCTGGGATGCGTATAACACCACACTGCGATCGCCAACCCGCCTGCCAACGTGGCGATTATGGCTCTAAACCCCTTAATGAGTAATACAATTAAAAAAACGGCCCCCAGTCACGGCAGCTCCAATATCCTACGGGTTCATCGTGGTAGCGGGCCTGGTAGCGATGGAGTAGGGGGTGCTAAGAATCCCCGGCAGCGATCCGGCTACCAATCAAAACGACCCTTGGCCCTGGTAACACACAATATTCGGACACTTAGGACCGACGAGAAGGTCATCGAGCTGGAAGAGGCATTGAGCAAAATCCGCTAGGACATTGTAAGATTATCAGAAGTGCGAAGAGAGGGCGAGGGTACGATAATCCTCCGGTCTGGAAAATTGCTCTTCTACCGGGAGGGAGATCACCCGTCCCAAGGTGGTATAGGGTTTATCGTTCGCAGGTCTCTCGTAGGCAACGTGGAGAGGATCGAGAGTGTGCCGACAAAGGTAGCATACCTTATACTCAGAATTACCAAACGGTATTCGTTGAAGGTCATACAGGTATACGCACCGACCTTGACATACTCCGACGACGATATGGAGGCCTTTTACGAGGATATCTCGAAAGTGATACACGCGTCCAAAAACGGTCCCACTTCACGGTGGTTATGGGAGACTTTAACGCGAAACTAGGCAAAGGGAGTGATGATGAGTTGAATATGGGGAAACATGGATATGGACAGAGAAACCAGAGGGGCCAGAAACTGGCTGAATTTCTGGAGAAAGAAAGCCTCTTTATGATGAATTCCTTCTTCAGAAAGCAGCCACAAAGGAAATGGAGCTGGACTAGCCCCGATGGTTCAACAAAAAACGAGATAGACTTCATCTTGTCGGACAAACGACATATATTTAATGATGTCTCAGTGATCAGCAGGATTAAAACTGGGAGCGATCACCGAATAGTACTAGGCACATTAAATATCCACACAAAAGTCGAACGGTCACGCTTAATGAAGTCTACCCTCCGACCTACACCTGTCCAATACCAGAACCTCGTAAGCTTTCAACTCGAACTACACAATCGCTTCTAATGTCTAGACGAGTGCGAATCTCCGAACGATATGAACAACAGGTTCGTGGAAACTGTCCACGCGGTTGGGGCTAATTTAATACGCTAGAGCGGAACCGTGGCTCAAAAGTGTTCGCACAAGATCTGTCTATTGGGCAAAGCCAAATGACTAAGCTGAAGATCGATGACGGCACTGCCATTTCATCCCAAAGTGAGATCTTGGGAGAGGTTGAAAGGTTCTATGGACAGTTAGAAATCCTGTTGTCGGCTTGGTCCACGATCCCAGATCCAAGCTAACTCGGCACTATACCGAAGAAATCCCGGACATTAGTTTGTGCGAGATCAGTATGGCTCTCGAACAACTTAGAAACGGTAAGGCACCGGAAGATGACGGAATTACGGCAGAGCTCCTGAAGGCAGGCGGCAAACCGGTCTTAAAAGCCCTTCAGAAGCTATTTAATTCCGTTATCCTCGGGGGCGACATTCCAGAGTCGTGGACCAGGAGTGTGGTGGTGCTGTTCTTCAAGAAGGGCGACAAAGCTCTTCTAAAGAACTACAGACCCATCTCACTCTTGAGCCACGTCTACAAGTTGTTTTCGAGGGTCATTACCAATTGACTCACGCGCAAGCTTGATGACTTCCAGCCGCCCGAACAAGCTGGCTTCCGAAAAGGCTATAACACCATAGACCATATCCTCACGCTTCGGCAGATTATCCAGAAGACCGAGGAGTACAATCGGCCTCTGTGTATAGCGTTTGTGGACTATGAGAAAGCCTTTGATTCAGTCGAAACTTGGGCGATGCTGCAGTCCCTTCAGCGGTGCCAAATCGACCATCGTTATATCGAAGTGCTGAAGTGTTTGTACAGGAACGCCACAATGTCAGTCCGTATCTGGGATAAGAGTACGAAACCGATCCAGTTACAGAAAGGCGTGAGACAGGGAGATGTCATCTCTCCGATACTGTTCACCACTGCACTGGAAGATGTCTTCAAGCTCTTAGACTGGACCGGACTCGGTATTAACATTAACGGTGAATACATCACTCACCTTCGATTTGCAGACGATATCGTCGTTATGGCAGAATCCATGGAGGACGTTAGCACTATGCTCAACGATTTCAGCAGGGTATCCCAACTGGTGCGGTTACGAATGAACATGGACAAGACGAAAGTCATGTCAAATGCCCATGTCATTCCTGTACCGGTCCTAGTTGGCAATGCGATTCTCGAAATAGTCGGTCATTACGTTTACCTTGGACAAACAGTTCAGTTAGGTAGATCCAATTTCGAGAAAGAGGTCAGCCGACGAATCCAACTCGGTTGGGCAGCGTTCCGGAAACTTAGGCGGATCTTCTCGTCCAACATACCTCAGTGTCTGAAAACACAGGTCTACGACCAGTGTGTGTTACCAGTGATGACTTACGGCACGGAAACGTGGTCCCTAAATGTAGGCCTCATAACAAAGCTCAAAGTCGCTCAGCGTGCTATGGAGAGAGATATGCTCGGGATTTCTCTGCGTGATATAATCCATTATACGGAAATCCGACATAGCACAAAGAATTAGCACGCTGAATAATACAATAATGGTTGGTTGCATGAAATCTCTTCGTCTAAATTTCTTGAAGAAATCTTTGGTTTTGTATCCACAAGCTTTAATTGTTCCAGTGTCCAATCGTTCTTTCTGTGCCCTTATCATGTCTTCCACTTCCTTCTTAGACTGCTCACTGTTTCCTCGAAGCCAAAAGAAAACTGATTCACTCTTTTCAAACTGTTTATTGGCTGCTAACCATGTGGGACTTTCTTTCCATGTATACATAACGATAAGGGCCATGACCTGAGGTGCTAAAGCGAATAATGCTACTATCCTCCAATGAAAATAAAATCCAAGTAAATGTATAATGGTATTTCCTAAACAGACTGCAGTCGTTTTAAGATTCAGAAACATTCCGCGGTGCTTAAGGCTGGGTGTAGCTGGTAGCTGATAATGATCGCATTAAGACATAGTACACCTCCTGAAGTGATCCCTGTAAGGATTCTCCCAGCCAACAGATTGGTGACATCTGAGCTGTAGTATATGAGTAACCAACCCGGAATAGAAGGAAGTATAGCTATAGCAATAGCGATGCGACAACCTAACCACTCCATCATGAATGACGAAATGAAGAGTCCTAGTAAGCTGGACACTCCCACGGATGATCCTGAAAAGAAAAAAGATTATTATATATATTTCATTTATACTGTCCTCCAAAACGTTTTCATTAAACTAGTTAACTGGTGATAATTATGTTTATTGATATAAACAGTTTCAACTTTTTTTATTTTGAAATAAAGGATATAGTGGGACACATAAATATTGAAGAGATTAGGGTTCCTACAGTATAAAAACAATAGCTTACATAAAGATTACAAGTTAAATAGCAAAATATTAGTATTGTAAGTAATATAAAACTATACTAGTCTGATATTATGGTTATTGGGCTCTATGTTATTTGTTTTTTTGTTAATATTACGTAACCGACGGATACTCGTCACATGGGCGTTAGGTAAAAAATTTATTCACTGAACATTAGTTTTCTGTTGCACACTTATTGTTGTAGTAACGAAACAGCCAAGCTACATTGTTTGACTAAGGTGCAGAGTTCGTGAAGTTCACCGAAGACAAAGACCGGGTGCCGATGGTCCGGTCGCTTGGCAAAGAGAGGTATATTGCAGCCGGTCTATGGATTCACACGCCGTTTCTTCTGTTTTCCCGGATGGATTTAGTGGGGTGTGACCAGACCATAGCCCGCCCGCCCGAGATGACAGCCTCGCAGAAGGCGGCGACCGCGTCCCAATTCCTGATGCTGTCGACTATCGCTCGCGCAACAGCCGGCAACGTCAGGCAGGCACCGATGACAGTGACGAGGTCACGGCGCTGCCGGTCCCAGCTCAGACACACCTCCAGCGTATGTTGCGCCGTGTCCTCGTCACTGTCGCAATGATGGCAGGACGGAGTCCACTCCCTCCATACGACCGTGTGCAGGTACTTTCCGAAGCAACCGTGCCCCGACAAGAACTGCACCAACCGGAAGGAGAGTACTTCGTGCCGCCGCTCCATCCACTCCATTAGTACGGGCCGGAGGGCGAGGAGGCATGATGACAACATTCCCCTCGGAATTGGCGCCAAGCTGCCATCCCTGTTCAGGGGGCGCTTCCGCACCTTCGAGGGGAGGGCCTCCTCCCTTGCCGTCAGTATCTCGCCGACTTCCTTGGACGGCTCTGCGGAACTACGCACTCGTCTATTTTATCGGCAGGCCCACTGCCCTCATCTTTGGACGGCTCTGGTTAAGTAGACACCCTCAGGTTCGGACTACCAACAGTTTCTGTTTAGATTTTGTTTATAGATTATAAGTTAATTATGTCAATATTACTAACGCTAGTTCTTAAGTTTTTATTGGTACTAACAAAATATGGAGCTCTGTACTCTGAAATAAATAATAATAATAATAGTCACACATGAAGAATAACATAATAGATGATAGAAATAACTAACATAAGTGTAACTACTGGAAAGTATATGTCATTAAAATCTACATATTATACCTCAGGGGTGCCACTAGGTAAGCACCCGAAGACAGCCGCAGTGGTGATCACTATGCTGCCTGAGGCGGCCGAGAAGTGCCTGAGCTGCGAGGCCGTCTTGAGGAAGGCTCGGCGGTAGATAGACTCCCGATATTGGAGGCGTCGAAGCCAAAACCCGCAAGCCCCGAACAGGGCTCGAATCCTTGAGTTCTTTGAGGCCGAGGGCGCCAAGACAGCCGACAGCGTAGCGATGAAGCTGCGAGATCTGTTCGCTGAGGAGAGTGGCATCAAAATCGCCAGACCCGTGAAGTGCGCCGAAATGCGCATCGCGGGTCTGGACGACTCCGTGACGGTGGAAGACATCCGGGAGGCTATTGCCCCAAAAACCGGGTGTTCCCTGGACACCGTCCGAATGGACGCCATCCGCCCCGGTCCGGGCGTTGTAGGTGCTGCCTGGGCGCAGTGCCCGGTGGAGTCGGTCAGGCAACTGGCCGGCTCTGGCAGGCTCCTCACGGGCTGGAGCTCGGCGCGGGTATTCGTGCTTGATTACCGGCCTGCGAGGTGCTCGACCGACGTGCCCTAATTGCTTCGACTGCGGCGGATTGTGTTTCCGCTGTGGTCAGACTGGGCACGTGGCAGTATCTTACGCCGCCCCGCCCCACTGCCCCGCGTGTGCGACGGGCAATAAGCCCGCCAAGCACCACATGAGCTCTGGGGCGTGCAAACTACCAGCTTCGGCCCCAAAGGGGCGGGACGGCCCTTTGAGCACGGCCGCCCCCGCTCCTAGCGCGGTCCGATCGCCCGCCGGCGAGGAGGAGGTGATGGATACAGCTCATTAATGGCTACAGAATCCATTCACCTCCTGCAAGCCAACACCAACCACTCCGCCGGTGCGCAGGATCTCCTCCTGCAATCCATGGCGGAGTGGTCGATTGGTGCAGCCGTAGTCGCGGAACCGTATTGCGTGCCTGATCGCCCCAATTAGGTGGTCAGACAGGACGGAACTGCGGCAATCGTCGTCTCCACGCAGTTGCACTTCCCGCCCTTGTCCCTTTTGGATAGGGGCGAGGAATTTGTCGCGGCGGAGTGGGGAGGGGTCACGCTCTACTGCGTATACCACCCCTACTAGGAGAATGGTCGATTTCGGGGCCTCCCTCACCAACTTGGAACTTTGGAGGAGGAGGATATTCTTACCTAAAGTTGCCAGAATCTGGGATCACCTAAGCTACTATATGAATTGAAGTAAGAAGTCAAGTCTACGTTTACTTAGAGTAATAAATTGAAGTAATTAATTTAATAGATGAATAGTTAGAACAAGGAAGGTGAAGCTGCCATCTAGGTAAGTAACTCATTAGAAAATAAAATAATAATATAAAATCTATTAATAAATCATCACTCTTCCACTCTTATCCCAATCACTTGGAATCGACACAATATGTACTTTCATAGTATTTATTGCAAAAATTATTGACTATTATATTTTTATGACCGGCTCATCGCTTGTTATAATACTTCTTGGGAATATAATTGTTGACCAAATGGCATCAAATGGAGGTGGTGGTGGTTGATATAAAGCGCTTAGTCATCTTTAACGACATTCACGAGCGAAATAAGGGTTGGTAGTATTCGTAGCTGATGCCACGCGGCAAGTGTATAATCAGTCTATTACTAATTCTAAAACTAAAATTGACATTTCTCAAAATTTAAATAAAATTAATGACCCTAATAAATACAATTGCTGATGAGAATAAATTAACGTAGAAGAAATAGACATACTAAGTAACACCTCAATAACCTTTAGTTTGTTCTATATAAACTTTAAAAATAGTGAGCGGTGAGGCACAATTCTTCGCCATTGGTGACACTTTTTATTTTAAAAATAATTCTTGCTATGAAAATAATTCTTGAAATGCGAAAGAATTTCCAAACATTAACGCAGACAAATTATAACCCCACTCAGAACAACACTTTGTGGATCGCACAAAGTGTTGTCCTGCGCGGGAATCGAACCTATGACACGGAAGTTACCTTAACATTATGCCATCGGTGCAGTCGAATAGATAATTATAATTATATAATAATTTATTTATTACCATATCTATATTACAAAAAAAAGTATGTGAGTCTCTGGCTCCTACGCTAATTACAAACTAAGTTGTAGGAGCCAAAATTCAAAATCAGGTATCGAAGTAGTGAATTTTTAACAGACAATTTAAATCATACTATCATGATACTTAGTAAAGTATTTGAGAAAATTTTACTCAATCAGATGTTAAGTCATTTTAATAAATATAGTATTTTTCATAAAAATCAATTTGGTTTCACAAAGAATTGCTCTACTACTGATGCGGGTGTAGAATTGTTAAAGAATATATTTGCAGCCTGGGAGGAATCGCATGAAGCATTGGGTATATTTTGCGATTTGTCTAAGGCATTTGATTGTGTGCACCACGAAACCCTTATCAAAAAACTATACCACTATGGGATCAGGCATAACGCTCTTGAGCTTTTAACTTCCTACCTAAACAACAGAATTCAGAGGGTCGATGTTAATGGTGCACGATCATCTGGTTCTGTCATCAAAATGGGCGTTCCACAAGGGTCCATTCTGGGGCCATTTCTGTTTCTTGTTTACATGAATGACTTACCCTACTATATAGGAGAAAGTCAAAACATTGTGTTGTTCGCAGATGACACATCTTTGCTATTTAAAATCAAAAGACAAAAGCTTAATTATGACGATGTGAACAACGCACTGTCAAACGTTGTTCATTGGTTCAGTACAAATAATCTAGTTCTTAATGAGAAGAAAACAAAATGTATTAAGTTTACCACACCTAATGTGACACAAGTGGGAACCAATGTACAAATGAATGGTGTGGCTCTAGACCTTGTGGAATCAACTGTATTTTTAGGTATCACTATAGATGCTAGACTCCAATGGGGCCTTCATATTGATAAATTGTCAAACAGACTTAGCTCAGCGGCTTATGCGGTCAAAAAAATTCGAGTATTGACTGATATTGAAACAGCTAGAATAGTTTATTTCGCTTATTTTCATAGTCTTATGTCATACGGCATATTACTGTGGGGATGCTCCGCGGATCTGAGTAGTATCTTTGTTCTCCAAAAAAGGGCTGTCCGCGCAATTTATAATCTAGGCCCAAGAGTTTCACTTCGAGAGAAATTCAAAGAGGTAAATATTCTGACTGTTGTATCATAATATATATACGAGAATGTATTGTATGTAAAAAGAAATATCAGTAATTTTGAAAGATATTGTGACATTCATTGTGTTAATACTCGGCATAAAGACAAATTAGTTGTACACACTACTCGTCTGGAAAGAATTAATAGGTCATTCATGGGGCAATGTATACGCTTTTATAATAAATTACCAAGAGATATTCGAGACATGCCTGTGAATAAATTTAAAAGGGCAGTCAAAAACAGACTCTGTAAAAGAGGTTATTATAAAATCGAGGATTATCTAAGCGATACTACAGACTGGCTATGAGCAGCTCCTCATTCAGCAATTACTATATATTTGTAAACTGTTCGTTTTTATTTTATAATATTTTTACATACTTGTAAAGAGTAGCGTGTTTTGCCCAACGAATTTTGACTTTGGTTAGCGTTTGTAGCTCATGGTATTGGTCATGCTCACTGAAAGGTCTTCTTGCGGTAGCTGCGTGGGGCGGGTCTCTCCCTTCCCTCCAAGGTGGTTGAGGGGTGTGATGGCTGCCCTAGTAGTTAACTCGTGATCGGGTGCCGCCTGTGGGATCTGGTCCAGCCGTGGTTATTTTTACATTCTATTTGAACTATTGGGTTCGCAGGGCATCACACTGGAGCTATTTCTTATTACATATGTTGTACCATTTTTTGTATAAAAAAGATTTAAAAGAAAAAACAACAGACTAACCCGCTGAGTTTCTTGCCGGATCTTCTCAGTAGTGGTCTACTTCCGATCCGGTGGTAGTTAATTGAATTAATATAATATGTTAAAACTGACAATATGTAAGTGCCCTCGCAGGGCCTATGCATAATAAATGAATTTGAATTTGAATTTGATATTAATAATTCCAACTAAGCCTGCCATTGCCCGTGTGGCGACGGGAAGAGAATACAGATGCCGTCACCCCTTGCTTGCCCGTGGGATTCGTAAAAACCGGCTAAGGGTCACACCGGGAGAGTGGGCAGCGGCTATCTCCCGGGAAACTTCATATCATCTACCGTGATCGCCAATCCGCCTGTCAAGCGTGGCGATTATGGCATTATTCCCCAAAAAAATATGGAAAATGCAAAGAAAGTCTCGGCCCCCAGTCACAGCAGTCCCGCTGTTCCATGGGCTCATTTTGGTAGCGGGCCTGTTAGTAGCGGGACAGGGGGTGCTAAGAATCCCCGGCCGCGATCCGGCTACCAAAACAATCGACCGTTAGCCCTGGTAACACACAACATTCGGACGCTTAGGACCGACGAGAGGTACAAAGTAAGATACTACACATATTAGTAAAATACTGCAACAAAAGGAAAACAAAATAATGATAATATTATTAAACTTAGCAGGAAGCGCTTAAGGGGAACAAGGATCTGATTAAATTAAAGAAAGATAATAAAGATTAATTGATTTATCAGTGTGGTGACGAAGTAACTGTACAATTCATTACCCCCACGTCCGTGGGTGGCAATCAAATAACTTCACTGAAAGAGAAAGAAAACTTGATATAACACGCTATGCCAATACGAGTATGTCTGACTAGGGTAGCACAATTATTAGGTCAATTCCTCTCTTATTGGGGAGGAAACTTGAAACTAGCAGTGGGACTTTTATGAGATGAGACTAAGAATTAAGCTTGAAATCATTGTTACTGTAATTATTTTTTAGATAGACAATATAAGGACAAATGTACATCATAAAACAAAGACTCTCTTCATATA
The DNA here is from genome assembly GCA_905163515.2 of Lymantria monacha. Taxonomy (NCBI): domain Eukaryota; kingdom Metazoa; phylum Arthropoda; class Insecta; order Lepidoptera; family Erebidae; genus Lymantria; species Lymantria monacha. Next base: position 236,721 of record LR991107.1, on the reverse strand, counting down.
TGTCTGTAAGTATGCTCGCGATAAATCAATCCTCATATTGTTTTTGTAATTGGACAAAGTGTTTCATGGGGAAGTTTGTTTTTATAATTCATTGATATTTTGAGTAAATCTGTTAATATAATGATAAACATAAAAGAGTCGATAAAAATAGCCATTCTAGACATAAAGTGCATATATTATTCGAAATACATGATCATTACTCCTTTTAAATAGTTAATCAAAAATGTCTACGACGAACTAAATGATTGAACGCTATACTTACAATGGTATCTTTATGATATTAGGTTAATTCTTTTTAAAATAGTGTCTTGTTAAGAGTTAATCTTAAAATTCTTTGCTTTTGGTATTTAATGTAGACAAACTAGCAGTAGTGAGTAATTTAGACAATTATTTAAAAATGTTACGTCATTAACAACTATCTACATATGTGGGTAGGTTTAATGTAGAACACATTGGACATGTCACGCAGGCACTTGCATATCTAATGATACCGCTAAGTTTACTAATCATCACTACATTTGCCTTTAAATAAACAATTTTGAAATAACGATCTACATTCTACATATACTTATGTCACATTAGTACTGATGTAATTGAATTTAATGATATAAATGATAGTTTTGTTTTAAATTTTGAAGCATTATCATAAAACTAAATACTGTTTAGTTTATAGTCGTATATTCATTAGGTGTGCATATTCACTCACTGGCTGTGTGGTAGCAGCTACGAATACTACCAACCCTTACTTTGCTCATGGATGTCGTAAAAGACGACTAATAGCCTTATAACAACCTGGGCCAAATCTATCTGATGCCGTTTGGTCAACAATTATATTCCCAAGGAGGGTTGAGGTCTGGCAGGCGGCCGGTCATAAAATGATTGCCAATAACTTTTACAATATGTACTATGAAAGAAGAGTACATATTGTATCGACCCCAAGTAATTGGGATAAGAGTAGAAGAATGATGATGATGATGATTCATTAGTTATATTATACAACTGAATCTCGAAATTCCACGCACATATTATTAATAAAAGTAGTTTTAATAAATTTAAACCTTTAACTTATTCAACCATAAAAAACTCAAAATATATAATTTCAAAAAAGAAACAAATAGAAAGAAAGAAAGAAAGAAAAAAATGTTGTTGAGGACACATAAAGTAGATTTAAACAAAAACACGTCCCCTTCATTCTACACTCATTTTCAGCAGCAGAACTTAATATTGTATGCAATTAAATTATCTACATATATTACTTTGATTAGTTTTTACTTTGATTGATTCTGTTGAAACTTGAACAGTGCTGCAGTACCTTCAGCCGCGCCAAATTGACTATCGATATATTTAAGTGCTGAAGTGTTTGTATAGAAACGCCACCATATCGGTCCGTATCCGGTATAACAATACGAAACCGTTCCAATTGCAGAAAGCTGTGAGAAAAGGCGAGGTCCTCTCCGAAACTGTTCTCCATTGCACTAATATAACACACATGCTGTCTTCAAGCTCTTAGACAACTCGGCATTAACATCAACGTCTATACATCACTCACTTTCGATTTGCAGTAGTCTGCAAATGAACACGAACAAGACAAAAGGCATGTCTAATGTTTATGTCATTTCTGTACCGGTCGAATTCACCGTGAGACTTGAAGGCGGAGACGCTTGAGTCGGCGGCATGAGATTCTCTCTTTTTGACTTGCACAGGTCTTGACGGGGCATGGTTGCTACAGCAGATAACTGCATCATGAAGAGGGCGAAGACACTATTCTGCCACCACTGTGATTGCGACGAGGACACGACGCAGCACATGCTCGAGATTTGTGTGGCCTGGGCAGAGCAGCGCCGTGAGCTTGTCGCAATCATCGATGCCGACTTGACGCTGTTGACCATCGCTAGGGCGATGCTCGATAGCGTCAGGAACTGGGACGTAGTCGCCCCCTCTGCGAGGCATTCGTCTCGCGGAAAGAGGCTATGGGGCGGGTGTGAGAGCAAATCCTCTTCGGTAACAAGCTCCACCGCCAGCGCCTGGGGCGGCGCAGGTGTGCGTATTTGCGCCTGATGCTACCCTAACCGAGGTCGGGGGTGACTAGACTGAGAAATGGTCCGTTACTCGCAGAGAGGCTAACTGCGTGAGAACAACGCTCCGGCAGCAGGCCGGGGCATCGACGGGTAATGGTATCCGAAAGGGCAACCCGCCGGGCTGGCCACGGACGTCAAAGAAGCGGTACCAGTGGCCGGCCCAATGGCGGTAGGGAGGGAATACGGCGGGTTATAGAGCCACGCGAATCCCTTCCGTTGCCCCGAACAGAACGGACAGAGTATGTCCAACCCAGAGCCTGTCAAAAAAAAATAGTATTGCAAAGACCATAAACGACAGTAACACTTACCATCAGGTGTGCTGCGTGTTTGTCATCATAAACACTTACCATCAGGTGTGCTGCGTGTTTGTCATCATAAACACTTACCATCAGGTATGCTGCGTGTTTGTCATCATAAACACTTACCATCAGGTGTGCTGCGTGTTTGTCATCATAAACACTTACCATCAGGTGTGCTGCGTGTTTGTCATCATAAACATTTACCATCAGGTGTGCTGCGTGTTTCTCATCATAAACACTTACCATCAGGTGTGCTGCGTGTTTGTCATCATAAACACTTACCATCAGGTGTGCTGCGTGTTTGTCATCATAAACACTTACCATCAGGTGTGCTGCGTATTTATCATCATAAACACTTACCATCAGGTGTGCTGCGTGTTTGTCATCATAAACACTTACCATCAGGTGTGCTGCGTGTTTGTCATCATAAACACTTACCATCAGGTGTGCTGCGTGTTTGTCATCATAAACAATTTCCATCAGGTGTGCTGCGTATTTATCATCATAAACACTTACCATCAGGTGTGCTGCGTGTTTGTCATCATAAACACTTACCATCAGGTGTGCTGCGTGTTTGTCATCCTAAACACTTACCATCAGGTGTGCTGCGTGTTTCTCATCATAAACACTTACCATCAGGTGTGCTGCGTGTTTGTCATCATAAACACTTACCATCAGGTGTGCTGCGTGTTTGTCATCATAAACACTTACCATCAGGTGTGCTGCGTGTTTCTCATCATAAACACTTACCATCAGGTGTGCTGCGTGTTTGTCATCATAAACACTTACCATCAGGTGTGCTGCGTTGAGATGGGGGTGGCGGTGGCGCGCATGCGCGGCAAATCCACCGCCCCCGGGCCCGACGGTGTTCTCAACCGCGTGCTGGCCCTGGTCCTCGACCACCTGTGTCACCGCCTCAGGGGGCTGTTCGACGCGTGTTTAGCGTCCGGGCGGTTCCCTGGGTGCTGGAAGGAGGGGAGGCTGGTGCTCCTGCCGAAACCGGGACGGTCTCCAGAGTCAGCCTCGGCCTACAGGCCTATCGTGCTGCTCGACGATGCGGGCAAGCTATTGGAGAGGGTGCTGGCTGCCCGCATCGAGCGGCACCTCGTCGGCACGGGGCCCGATCTGTCGGACGCCCAGTTTGGGTTTAGGAGGGGTCGTTCGACGATCGCGGCTCTGCTGCGCCTGAGGGTCGTGGCGACTGAGGCCGTCGCCGGCGGAGGAGTGCTGTTGGTGGTGTCCCTGGACATCGCCAACGCATTCAATAGTCTGCCATTTAGCTGCATCAGGGAGGCGCTCCGATACCACGGAGTGCCAGTTTACCTGAGGCGGCTAGTGGCAGACTATCTGGAGGGGCGCAGCGTCCTCTACACCAACCGAGTAGGGGACGTTGTGCGAACGCCCATGACGTGCGGTGTCCCACAGGGGTCGGTCCTCGGACCCACCCTGTGGAACATCGGCTACGACTGGGCGTTGAGAGGGAGCCTCCCACCCGGGCTGGGTGTGATCTGTTAGGCCGACGACACGCTCGTCACAGCCCGCGGTGGGACGCTGAAGGAGGCGGCAGGCCTGGCGACTCTCGGCACCGAAGAGATCGTCAGGCAGATCGAGGCGCTGGGGTTGAGGGTGGCCCTGGACAAGACGGAGGCCCTCTTGTTCCATGTGCCCCGCATGGGCCCTCCCATCAGCGTTTCAATCACCGTCAATTCGGTTGACATCAGCATCCGGGCCCATATGAGGTATTTGGGCCTGGTGCTCGACGGGCATTGGTGGTTTCGGGAGCATTTCCGCAGGCTCGCTCCGCGGCTCGTCGACGCGGCGTCCGCCCTTTCATGGCTTATGCCGAATGTGGGCGAACCGAGCGCTACGTGCCGACAGCTGTACACGGGGGTCGTCCGGTCGATGGCTCTGTACGGCGCACTGGTGTGGGCGGGGTCCCTGACCGTCCGACTCAGAGCTCTTCTGTGGCGACCACAGAGGGCCATGGGGGTCAGGGCTGTACGCGGGTACCGCACGGTGGCGACGGTGGCAGCGTGCCTGTTGGCCGGGAGTCCCCCGTGGGAGCTGGAGGCGGCAATGCTCGCCGATTTGTATCGGCGGGTGTTGGGGATGCGCGCGGAGGGCGGTGTGGTCTCTTTGAGGGAACTCACCGCCTGGCGCGTCGACGCCCGCCTAGATGTTATTGCCCGATGGGCAGTCCGGCTGGAAGGGCCTCGGTTCGGTGTGCGGACCGTAGAGGCCTTCCGGCCAGTGCTGATGCAGTGGTCGGAACGGCGGCACGGGGTGCTCTACTTCCGACTGGTGCAGGTTTTGACGGGGCATGGATGCTTCGCCAAATACCTGCACAAGGTCGTCAGGAGGGAGAGTACACCGTCCTGCCACCACTGCGATTGCGACGAAGACACGGCGCAGCATACGCTCGAGGTTTGTGCCGCTTGGGCAGAGCAGCGTCGTGAACTCGTCGCAATCATCGGTGCCGACCTGACGCTGCCGACCATCGCCAGGGCGATGCTCGACAGCGTCAGGAACTGGGACGCGGTCGCAACCTTCTGCGAGGCAGTAGTCTCGCGGAAGGAGGCGGCGGAGCGCGTGCGCGAGGAGCGTCTCCTCGACGGCGCGAGCCGCCGCCGGCGACTGGGGCGGCGCAGGCGCGATTACCTGGGCCTGATGCCGCCCTAGCCAAGGCTGCGGGTGACTGGATCGGGGAATTAGTCCGTCACCCGCCGAGAGGCCGACCGCGTGAGGAAAGACCGACATCCTACCCGAGGGGGGGATGTCGGTCGAGGAGAGGGTACTCCTCAGGGGTATTCCGTCGGGCCGACCACTGACGTCAAGTCACTATGCTCCGGCGGTCGGCCCAACGACGAAGGCGACGTCACGGGTGGGTTGCGGGTGTGCGCGCTTAAAACATGTACAAGTATTCATTTTGTATTTCAATTCGACGCTTGAAGTGATGTTGTCACAGACTTGCGTCACCGACTCCACTTGGAAGATTAGGGCTTGTTGTATTTAACAGTACAAAATTTTACCTTTTGGCAATATTTTCTTGACTTCGTTTGCGTTGAAGTCATGTATGACGGCAACGTTCAATATACTCGAAGGAGTTGACTTTCAGAATATAACTTTTTAGCTAGTCTCTACGAAGACGTGATCTAGTATTTGTTCAATAAGAAATCAAATAAATCATCGTCATCATCTTTCTCATATTCCAATTACTTGTGGTTGATACAATATGTATTCTTTTTACGCACTGTAAAAGTATTAGCAATGATTAAATGATTGGCCGCCTGCCCGACTTCAACTCTTATTGGGAATGTAACTGTTGACCAGACGATATTATATGTAGCTGGCATAGATTTATATTTAGTTCTTGATCGTCTTTTATGTCAGCCACAAGCAATGTAAGGGTTGTATATATTTATAGTTCAATGATACTGTATATAATCACTTGAATCATCCTAGCATAGCAACATATTATAGAAAGAGCCTTCCAGCTTTGCACGCATATTTCTTAGTTTATGACGTGTCCCCTTTTTCTTTCTGGTAACTGTAGTATAATCTGAATAATTTTTTGCTAATTAAATTATTATGACCGCATTCGTATCGACGACGTAAGAGAACGAGTAGGTATGAAAGAGAGTATTGGTGTAAAGATGCGAAAGGGAATGCTCCGATGGTTCGGACATGTGGAAAGAATGCCGAACGAACGCCTGGTTAAGAAAATATACAATGCGAAAGTGGAAGGATGTAGGTACCGAGGGAGACCGAGACTAACCTACCTAGACCAGATCGGTCAGGCACTGAAAGAAGGTGGAGTCAAGAGTCTCCGAAACCGGCGAGCGTGTATGAAGAGAATTATGAATGTTGAGGAAGCGAGTGAAGTATGCAGAGATAGAGTTCTCTGGCACTCTGTTCTCTCTGCCTACCCTGCAAGGGATATCGCGTGATGATATGTATGTATGTATGTAAATTATTATGATAATAATTGACAACACTTATAATTATTAATTAATTACTAAATATTATAATGATTATAATTCACTATTTTCTTTTATAACTATTCAAATGACTATTGACTACCTAACTATAAACCTAAACGAATTTCAAACAAATTGATTTTTAATATTGATGTTTTGTCAGCGACGCACCATTTACAAAATATAACCCATGAAATCAATATGCGATGGTTTCCCTTACATTTACAAACCGCTAACGGAACTAATCGCTATTTTTCTGTCTTCATTTACAATATATACTTAATGTTAATATATTCATAAACAGAATTCAAACAAGACAATTGTCAAGGTAATTACGTAAAACGAATGTGGCACGTGATGTCTTATAAACAAAACCTTAATTGATAATAATAACTGAAGTATGTATGTCTATGACTAAAAGATCTTTCCGTGTGGTGACGCAGTAAGAATACAATTCACCACCCCCTTTCTTACACGTGGGTGATCGTAAGAGACAACTAAGGGATATATACCGCATATACTCGTAACATCTATGCGAGAGATGGAAAACTCGAAACAAAACACTATACCAACACGCCTGACCAGCGTGGTATAGTAGGTCATTTCCCTTCCATTATGGAGGAGGCTCAAGCCCAGCCCAGCATTGGGACATATATGAGCTGAAATGATGAATGATGAAAAGATTGGTAAAAAACGCTTTTTATAAAAATCCCGATATTTCAAGAGGAGCGTTTCATAATCCACTTTCAAAAGAAAATATTTATTTTCTATATATGACGAAGTTATTCCCGAACATACGTAAAAAATATATAAGCATACAAATCGAGAAACTCACATATTTAGGACTCGATTAAAAATAAAATATACAATTAAAAATTTCAAACAAACTTTATTTTATTAAAGAAACAACTAAAACGTTAGAAAGCTGTTATTGAAATTATAAAATTGAACATTGATCATAATGTAGAGTCGTATAAGTGCCAATGTGAAGCGTGAAGTTGACATTGCACACAACTGACAAAGTATTTCTGGTTGCGCTGTGAACCTCCAAGCATATGCATTGATTACTAACCTGCGGTCTTTACAGTACATACCACAAAAATCAAGGAATCGGGGTAAAGCACTCGATTGGCAAGGTAGCTATCTAGAAAATTGCTATCAATATAAAGAAATTAATACTATGACTAGTAAATACAACTCAACTATGCCTTCAAATTTTAAATTACAGAATAGCTCTGGAGTACCACAGGGGAGTATTCTTGGTCCGTTGTTATTTTTAATATATATTAAAGACCTTCTCAGTGCAACCGAGCACAACTATGTGCTATTCGCTTATGACACTGCGATAATAATAAAGGGTCGCAATAAAAATAATCTAAAATATAAGATAAGCAAAATCTTAGACAGAATCATTGAGTCGAGTAGATCATAATTACATACACATTAACATAGATAAAACAAAATAATCCATTTCCAGACTTATAATAGAAATTCAAATAAATTAAACAAAATATAATGATACAATTGTTTACGAGGTAGATGAAACTACCTTTCTTGTCATTATAATGGATAAATATTATAACTAGACGCAACACATTGAATAACTCTAACTCAAGTTTCAAGTTATATAGCATATAAAATATATGAACAAACCTTAGACAGGTTTGTTTACGCTCTATATTTTAAGACGAATATCGACCTTAGAGGCTTTTTGCTTTAAATGCATTTCGTATGTCCTCAAAATTAAGATATGCTATTATACTGTTGGGTAATTCAGTAGATGTAAATAGACCACACGTTTTACAAAAAAAAATGGTTACGAGCTATGCTTGGATTACAACAATCAGAGAGGTATAAAGAACATTTCTAAAAATGGAATCCTTTGCCACTGCCTTGTATGTACATACATGACATTTGTATTTTTTTTATGTAAACTTTCACACTTATTCTGCAAGCACAATGATGTTGTGATAAGATCAGGTAGATATACTCACAAACGATTAGTACCTAAACAGAGATTAAATGTATTAAGTAAGATTGTGTACTGCATGGCAATAGTTATATACAATAAGTTGCCAAATAGATCTAAAGAAATAAATGCATGAAGAGCTTATAAACTACTTACTACTCAGATTGTTTTGTGAAATTTAATTTGAATAATATAATAATAATAGAATTTGTGACTGCTAATCTTAAACGTATTACAATGACGTAAATAAATATTTTGTATACCAGTTAATGGTAAAATATGGCTAGTTCTTAAAATTTTAGAACTTCTTTACCAGTATTCTTACAAATAAATGTTTATGTTTATTATTATCATATGACACGGTAGGTTAAGTCACAGTGCGACACCCTTCTGTCACCTCAAACGTTTCGGACAGAGTGTGTCCAGACATTACATTGCAAAATTTATCACCATAAAAACATATCTCATCAGTAACAATAAGTATTTAAGTGGTAAGAGATACATTGCCCTTATCACCGTGTCTCTCTGGAAACTTGCCATTATTAAAATAGTCTTCAATTTCTTGCAAGGTTCTATCTTTAGTCTCAGGTAGTAGGTAGTACAAAGCAACAAGAGATACAGCCATGGCCGCTCCGTACACTGTGAACGTACCGTGTACACCAACACTCGACAATAAATAAGGACACACTTCCAAAGTGATAACAAATGTTAACGACAGAGCGATCCCGGATACTGCCGAGCAAGTACCACGATGAATCAGGGGGAATAGTTCGCCCAAAAAAGTCAAAGGTATTGGAGCACATCCTAAATTTGATAATACGAAGTATATTACAAATAGAGACTGAGGTATCCATGTCCTAGAATTAGAGATAATCTCAATGGATACCAAATACAAATACGTACACACTATAGCAAGTATTACTAGAGCAGCCAGCCCCGTACTGAACAGCAGGGTCCGTCTCTTCATGAGCTTAACCAAAACTGCTGAAAGCGACGCACTCGCTGTGGTGATCAAGTCTATTGCTAATATATAATAAAACGATTGCGATTTGTTACCAGTTATTTCACCAATTATTTGTGGAGCATACGCTGGAAATGTATGTCTACCGCATGCCTCTAATATTATAAAACCAAAAAACACAATAATGATTGGATGCAAGAAGTCTCTTCGCCTAAATTTCTGGAAGAATTCTTTGGTTTTGGCTCTACAAGACTGACTTGATTGAGCGTCTAAACGTTCTTTTTGGGCCTTTATCATGTCTTCCAATTCCTTCTTAGACTGCTCACTGTTTCCTCTAAGCCAATAAAAAACTGATTCACTCTTTTCGAATTGTTTATTAGCCGCTAACCACGTGGGACTTTCTGTCCACATATATATAATGATGAGAGCCATAACCATAGGTGCTAAAGCGAATAATGCTACTATCCTCCAATGAAAATAAAATCCAAGTAAATGTATGAATGTATTTCCTAAACAGACTGCAGTGGTTTTGAGATTCAGAAAGATTCCGCGGTACTTAGTACTGGTGTATTCACCGATAATAATTGCATTAAGACACACTACACCTCCTGAAGTGATCCCCGTGAGAATTCTTCCAGCCATCAGAGTTGTGACATCTGAGCTAGTATATGAGTAACCAGCCCGCAATGGACGGAAGTATAGCTACAGCATTAGTGATGCGACGACCTAACCACTCCATCATGAATGACGAAATGAAGAGTCCTAGTAAACTAGACGCACCTACAGATGATCCTGTAAAAAAATGCATTTTTATTTGCTTTAGATCGTATTCGTTCAAAAAGTTCTCTTCAAATTACTTAACTTAGTGCTAATTAGTGCTAAAATATAATTATTGCTATTGATTAAAATAAACTTATATAAACGTTACATTTTTTTTTAATTTTAGGTAGGATAGGGAAAACGAGTCATACCACTTTGCCGCGGTTAACTAATATACTCTTCTTCTAGCTTTAGTTTTGATGATAGTACAATTTAAATATATTCAGTATAATTATAAATCCAAGATGGCCTTTGCTTCGAAATAGTGGATTACATATTTTTCTAATAGATGGCTTGACTGCACAGGTCCATGAGTCATATAATACTCCACCAAAAGTCCTGCATGCTTGTTTGCCACCATATATGAATAAAATATATACTCATACGTGCCAAATTTCAAATCTAAGGTGGCCGCTATCACAATAGAGCGAATTAAATATTTATTCACAGCCCTTTTAATTTTGATAACAGATAAAGGAGCTCCACTAGAGGATACTGTACAATATGTAAAATTTCAAAACCTAAACAACATGTTTTTACAATCCATGTTCATATTTTTACAACCCTCTACCATATGATAATAGGAGCTTGACTAGTGTGGTAATAGGTAGGTACATGTGACAAATTTCAAATGCAAGATGGTCACTACTATAAAATGATGAATTACACATTTTTCACAAACCACTTCATATGAATTTTAAATGAAAGGACTCGACTAGTGAAGTAGTATACACTAAGACAAATTAGAATTCAAAGTTGACTGCCGATACCAAATGCTAGATTTAATATTTATTTCAATATTTCTAATTTTACATTTGTTTCAAGGGCTTTAAACGCAGAACAAAGTGGATGGAGGACCGTAGAGTTTAGACAAGCTATACTTAGATTAACATTAAAAGTTAGGCATATTTAAATATAGGCATGAAATGTAAGAAAAGATCAGACAAGAAACATTACAAAAATGCCAATGCAAATTGCAGGCGCCAGTAAAAGTAATAAGTTAAATGAGATATAATAAATAACCAAATAAAAACTTGAAAATAGGATTAGTATTTTCTTTACCTAAACGGTTTTAATGAGAACATAATACTTATATCACCTCATCTCAGCTCATAACTAGATATAATAATAAGAACTAAATATAATTATAAATATACCGAACAAAAACAAAATTAAGAATGAAATAAGTGTTTTTTTAAATCAATCGATTTTATTAAAAACCGAGATAGCTTTGATGTAGATAATATATTGAAAACAAAAAATAAAGTAATTCAGTAGTTTCTAGGCATCAGTTATAACACCACTATTTTCATCGGTCTAGGGCACTGATCAAACAAAACTGAAATCGTGTAGTGCATGCTATTTTTTACCAATAGTCTAACGCTTGTAACATTTTGCACGTTACTCATATTATTGCTCAGATCCTATAAATCAAATTGTGTGTGTTTAATTACCTATAGGCAAGATAGGAGGGGGGGCATTGTATTCTTCCGTGATCATGAGAGAAACATACATTTATATTATTATATAGATAAATATTTATTTAATTAATAGTCCCATTTCACAGATTACAGCCATTTCAAAGATCATTTCACAGACAACTGCAAGGTCTATTTGCTTTCCTTAAGCGGTAAAGGAGCTGAACTGAGATGGTCGTTATATGGTAATGAAACAACTCAAAATACATCAACCTCGGCCAATCAACTGCTATACACTGATTGATTACACGTCTTACCGAGCCATGACGCGGTGTGGAGGTCCACCTTTATGCTTTCGTTACCCTCCAGCAGGGTGGGGAGCATGCTTGAAGGGTAGCTGAGGATCATTCCTGTCCCCAACATGTCTAGAAGTATCCCGGCCACTGTCCATGACTGAAACATAATAGTTTATCATTATATACATTATGTTGATGTATCATCTCATGTGTGTAGTGTGACTCATTCTTGAGTGAGCTATGGACAGTGGCAGCCCTTTTTAGGCAGTCGCTCTGGGCACTAGGTAGTACCGAGCGCAACTTAACTTAATATTTTAATACAAACATATATTTTTTTCGATCAAAAAGATTTTCTTTTTTAAGTTAGAGGATCTTTTTGAAGTTATACTTCTTTTAGCGCGTTAGGGAAAATGATGAGAGTAAATTTTTACGATGTGGGCGCACACCGTCACGAAAAACCGACACCCTGAAGTTAGCTATAGTCAACATTTTAGTTTTTTTAACTAGATAATGCGTTGTAATAAAACTTTCAAGGTGTCGTTTTTTCTACAAACGTAGAATAAGGCGAAAGATAACATTTTTAAAAAGATTTTTATTTTGTTACGGCAAAGAAGTGTAACTTCTAACGCGTGTACACACACACACACACACACACTTGTTGTTAAAACAGAGTAAGACTAAGTAATTTACTTAAACTTAAAAAAGGAGTAATTCGAAGAAAAATTAAATTAAATCATGGGAAGCGTGAAATTTTATAAATAGTCATGACTGATCACTACCTTAAGTTGATCAAGAGAATGGAAACAACTAGTACCTAGGACTTACAAACTTTTTTCTGTTTAGCTTCCAATAAGGTAGAAGATCAATAGGTGACAGTCTCCTAGAAAACATAAAACCATCTGCAATAACTTACGTATCTACGTTACGTACTACGTTTAGGCATTATCTCATATTAGAGAAGCAAAGGTCATGGATGGCTGAACATTATTTGTCAATATAATCGCATTTTTCTCATTTATTGAAGTGAAACTTATTCATCGGCGTTGGAAAAAAATTTACCGTCACATTGTTCCGTTACGCGCCATCTGTTTTTGAAGGGAAACTTTTTTGCGCGCATGAGGGTAACATTTTTACAGATAAAACGCGACACGAGCGAGAGAGAGAGTACACCCTATTGGTTGATGTAAACGAGATTTAAAGAATAGTTTGCCAAAGTTTCACTTCTGATATGTGCACGCATAATTTATTTTTATTGAGAAAGATCTATATGTTTTATAGACCTATCTTATCGCTGTGACAATTCCAATAAATTATAGTAATAATGACTTTCTGCAGAGTCGCAGTTTTCATGAACACTGCTGGGACAACAAGATTGATTAACAATTTAATTGCTATTATTACTAACGACGGCTATCGGCTATATGCGTAGGCGGTCATATCAACGGCACTGTACGGCACACCCCTGCGAGCGGGGTGTCTGACTGTCCAAGTTAGTGCTCTCTTGTGGCAACCTTAGAGAGCCATGGGGCTTAAGCCCATTTGTAGATACCGCACGGTGGTGATCGAGACAGCATGTGAATTGACCAGAATTCCTCGGTGGGACTTGGAGATGATTGCTTTACCGGTGGGTCTAGAGTACACAAGGAGGCCGGCATTGTGTCGCCCAGCGAGGTAGTCACCTGGCACGACGATGCCGGGAGGTCATCACCTGTTGAACAGCACTATTGGAGAGGCCCTGGTTTGGTACTTAGACCGAGGAAGCGCACCAGCCGTGATGTAGTGACGGCACAGAGCCCTCTCTTTTAATCTAGTACAGGTTTTGTCAGGGCATAATTGCTTCGGCAAATGCCTCTACACTGTCGCAAGGAGGGTATGTGCAAGACAAATTATGGGGTCGCTCTCTGCCGCACCGTCGCCCCAAATGGTTCGGGTAGAGTGTAACTATACCATAGCGTGCCACCAAAAAAAAAAGCGAATCAGCTGTCACGGTTAATATTATAATTTATGTAAAACCAGTATCTTACATGTTAATGAGCTTTTCCAAATGACAAACTTGTTTGTTCAGTTCTTGTATTTATTTTGCACATACATACGTATATCGACAACGTCACACCTGAATGAAGAAATTGACTTGGCGTGTTATTATGTAAAATGAAATCTGTCTATTCCTAGCCTTGGTAACAAAAAAAAACACGATAACAAAAAAACTCTATTGCAAATAACAATTCTTACTTTTACAGTGTGTTAGTTTCATACGTAAATATAAAACAATTTAAAATATAAAAAGCTTATTAGAAGTGGTCTCCATTAGCTGCAATACAGTCCTTTAAATGTTGAAGCCAGTTGTCAATAGAAGCGCGCACTCTTTTCATGGGAAAATTCTTCACTGCCAATCGTAAGGATTGTTTTAAGGACTCCAAATTATCATGGCGTTTAGTGCAAGCCGTACTCTCTAAAACTGACCATAAATCATAATCCAGCGAATTAAGTTCGAGGCTAGACGACGGCCAGTCTTCAGCCCTGATGAAGTCCGAAACGTTCGTTTCCAACCAAGACTGCGTAGACCGAGCTTTATGATCTGGCGCCGAGTATTGCTGACAGGACGATTCTTGACTATTGAATATGGTGTTGTTAAGGGGCTTCATTCCCTTCTCAAGAATGCTATCTTGATATACTTGTACCGATGTTTTGATACCTTTTTCACAAAAGTATGGCTCGGTCACTCCTTCATAGCCAATACCCCACCAAACCATCACTGGAGTCAGATAATGCCCACGTTGCACTCTGTCGACTAATTGGGAAGCTTTCTTAGAGCTATGTACATAAATACGCTCATTTTGTTTATTAAAATGTTGCTCAATTATAAAATATTTCACATCCGTAGTGATCTCTCTTTGCGTACCGCTTCAGTAGTTGTTTAAATTTTTACCACCCTATTCTATTTTAAATTATCAGTTAAGAAATGGCCAGTACGTCTCTTATAGGCTGCAAGTCCTAAGTCATCTTTTAAAATACGTGACATGGTTCTAGGTGCTATCTTTATCTCCTGAGATAATTTCACTACGTGGACGGCCAGATCTTTTTCTGTCACAAACAGAGACACGATACACAAACATTTTACTAATACAAAGCGTATGACGAGTTTTAAAAATTGCATTTGGCTCCATACCTACTTTGTGTAATGCAATCACAGCGATTTGGTGGTCCTTATCACCTCACTCCATTTTAATATTGCAAAATATTGTACAATGTATTGGCGCCAAAATGAGAAAACACAATAAACAATCATATAAAAATGACAGATTTTAAATTCAAATGTAATATTTTTAACAGTATTTATGGCCAGACTAAATATATACAAGTAATCACACAGCCATTTGTCTATAAATACAGTAGGTTAATAAATATAAAAATAAAAAACGAAACATTATAAACAAAGTTCTATGATATATTGTTTCTCAAACGTGCCTACTATCATAATCATCATCATCTCAGCTCATATATGCCCCACTGTTGGGCTCGAGTGTCCTCCATAATGGGAGGGAAGTTGACCTACTATGCCACGCTAGTCAGATGTGTTTTTCATCTAGTTTTCCTTCTCTTACATAAATGCTATATGCGTTTTATATCTCTTAGTCGTCTCTTACGATCATCCACGGGTTAGATACAGAGTGGTGAATTGTATTCTTATTGCGTCACCACACGGTATTTGCCTGCTATAGCAAATTAATATTCCACTTTCACTGTCGAAACGGTGAAAAAGTGTTAGGTAAGTAAGTATATAAAGGTTATAGAAAAAATTTAGATGGTTTAGATCAAAAAATATTTTTTAGGCAAACTTCATTCTTATGTTGTTAACTTACAATAAGAGTAAATAATATATAGAAATTAGTCATATAAGTGTAACAACTGAAAGAGAAGTTTACTTCTCTATAGTATATGTCATCAAAATCTATTATATCTCAGGCATGCCACAAGGTAGTGTTGTGGGGCCTCTACTATTCTCAATTAACATAAATTTATTAGCAAAACAAATAATACATCTTTACCCATTACAACGCCTCATAATCTGTCGTATGAGGAGGGTCCTCATTGCCATTGAACTGACCAAACAGACTCAATGTCTTAACTAGTTATAATGAAACAGGCGAACCAGTAAATCTAAATGAAATTTAAATAACTTCTCAAAAATATTAGATCAGATGATGACTCTAACAAATGTTTTTTTTTTAAATAAGTTAACGTGGAAGAAGCAAGTAGATCATTTCATCACATATATGTCCTACTGCTGGCTGGAGTTGAGCCCAGCCCATAGGAGTGGAATTGTCTTACTATATCAGGCTGGTCAGATGAGTTGGTATAGAATTTTCTATACAGTTTCCTTTTGCTGAGCTATCACTACTTTGTTTTTTGGCGGCGGGCTACGGTGTGTTTACACCCCGCCTATCTGTTCGGGGTGATGAAACGGCGCGCGCCTCCGTCGACCCGCCCAATAACGTAACTATCGACGCCATGCGAGTGGGCCCCCGGAACCCGGGCTTTGTTTTAGGTGACCCACCTGGCGGTCTACTCTCGCAGGTATCCTCTCGAGTCGACGCCCGGGCAGCTTTCGCCGTCGGAGCGTCGTCTTCACACGGTGACCTCATTCCGGGCGACCAGACTAATCCCCGGTCCGGTCACCCTTTTCCTCGGCTAGGACGTCATCAGGTGCAAGTACTGTATCATCACTTAGAAATATAATAGCGTATGTAATAACGATTGTTAAAGTACTTACTTGCTTCACTAACGGTGATATCGTTAGATGCATTTAACTATCATAAAAGATCAGCACAGCATCTAGTAATCGATGTACTCGAGTGCGCGTTGAGACGTGTGTGTGTTGAGATCTTAAGATATTATGTTAATGTTAAGGCGCGTGCGACTCGACGCGTCCGAGGTCAGCGCAGCACTCGAGAGCGATCGAGATCTGTATAACCAGTCAGGTGCTTGTAACAGAGAAACGTCTTACACAATCACACATTAAAATTTGCTTGAATATTAATATATAACTCACATTAGCAACCGTTACACTTATTACAATACAAATTTTTTTACTAACCTCTTTTACATAAAATTGTATACATTTCGTTAATACCATAAGTATTAACCTCAGTGATGCCTTCGAACTGCGATATAACATAGTTTCCTGTCGCTCCAATATAGTTCATAATATTGTAGCTGGACTAGATCCTACAAAGCGGCACCCGATCACGAGTTAACTACTGGAGTACTCCCTTTAATGCAGATACCATAAGTAAATTTTTAAATGAGTATGACCAATATACATACATACATACATACATATCATCACGCCATATCCCTTGCAGGGTAGGCAGAGAGAACAGAGTGCCAGAGAACTCTATCTCTGCATACTTCACTCACTTCCTCAACATTCATAATTCTCTTCATACACGCTCGCCGGTTTCGGAGACTCTTGACTCCATCTTCCTTCAGTATATGACCGATCTGGTCTAGGTAGGTTAGTCTCTGTCTCCCTCGGTACCTACATCCTTCCACTTTCGCATTGTATATCTTCTTAACCAGACGTCCGTTCGGCATTCTTTCCACATGTCCGAACCATCGCAGCATTCCCTTTCGCATCTTTACACCAATACTCTCTTTCATATCTACTCGCTCTCTTACGTCGTCGTTACGAATGCGGTCGGTCAGCCTAACTCCACAGATTTTCCGCAGAGATCGCATTTCGACCGCATTAATTTTACTTTCATACTCTTTTCTGCATACCCAACTCTCGCTTCCATACAGTAATGTTGGGACAAGCACTGCGTTATGTATTGCTACACGTGCCTTCTGGCTGAGGTGGTGGCTGCCGAGAAGTTGCCCCAACGCTCCGTTCACTCTATTTCCCGCATTCACTCTTCGCTCTATATCAGTGGTGTACCTTCCATCTCGGCTAAATCCACATCCAAGATATACAAATTCATCCACTTGCTCTAGTACATCATTACCTATTGTTACTCTTACATCTGTTCTGGTTTCATCTCTTTCAAAGACCATTATTTTGGCTTTGCTCACATTCACGCGTAGACCTCTTTTCTTACAATCTTCTGTCATTGTGTCGACTAGGGTCTGTAGGTCAGTCGCTGACTGTGCCAGCAGGACTGCATCATTTGCATAAAGCAGAGCAGTGACCACTGAGTCGCCCATCTGGACTCCCACATTCATATCGTTCAACCTTTGGAGACATTTATCCAGATATATGATAAACAGCCTGGCTGACAGAACGCACCCCTGCTTAACGCCGATATTGACGTCAAACCAAGGCGACATTCCATCATCCAGCCGCACACAGGCTCTACAGCCCATGTAACTGGACTGCACAGCCTGTAGCAGTTTACCGTTAATACCATACTCCGGTAAAATGTCCCAAAGTTCCTTTCGTACAACCGTGTCAAATGCTCTCTCCAGATCCACAAAACTGCAGAAAACCCTCTGACCTAGAGCCAGATGCTTCTCCACAATGTTGACCAATATCATTTGCCATAAACTAACCAGATTATAAGAAACAATTCGTTAAGTGAAACACGCTACGCTTTACGATTACATTAGTACAGCATAGCAGTACAGCTAAATAAACATGTGTATGTGAAACTCTCAACGTGAGGAACCTGCTGAATGAGAAGCTGCTCACAACCATTGTGTATTAGCTTCTGGATAATCCAAGATTTTGAAATAAGCTTTTTTATTAAATCTATTACTTCTCAATAATTTTCTACAATATTCAAATTTAAAATAAAATTATCAATGAACCTACTCATTTTACGGATCATAGCGAGACTCTGATAGATATTGTGTGCACTGATGCCAAGGTACATGCAGTAACAGTTTCCCACATACCTGAATTAGGTCACCATGCAATTATATCTGTGAAGCTTAATTTCCAATTAGAAAAACCTTCACCGCATTGGATCACTTATAGGCCAATTAAAGATATTATGATGGATATTTTTAATAAGGATTTACAGAGTATAAATTGGAAGAACATAGAAATCGCGGCGAATTTGAATGATATAGTAACAATGTTTAATACGTATATATCTAATCTATTTGATTTGCATGCTCCTAAAAAATCGGTTCTTATTAGAAATAAGTCATTCAATGGATTAGTGATACCATCAAATTAATGATGAAGCTACGTGACAAATCTCATACTAAATACAAGTCAACAAGATTTAACCACGATCTTAACTCCTATAAAGAGCTCAAATAAAATTCGCAAATTCGCGCAGCAATGGATAGTGAAAAACGTGCCTATTTCAACTCCAACATTAATAAAATATAAGACAACCAAAGAAATTATGGAAGCAATTAAAATCCACCATACGCATTACAAAAAAAAGGTACAATGATCTACCCCACTTCTGTAATGAACCTGATGCGATAAATACACATTTTTTAGACATTCCCAGTAAAGACTTGATGACAATATCTGATTTGACATACTTCGAATTCTTCCGAGCTGCAAATGTGTTCCAAATGCAGACAGTATCTGAGATAAACGTGCTTCATTTTCTGGGCAAACTTAAGTCTAATGCTCTTTTTTTCTTTTTTTTTTCAGAGAGTACGTCTACTGACATTCGATCCCCGGCACCCCAACGCCTTCTGGCCACGTCCTGTCAACCTTTAAGTCGGTGGAAGGAGGTGCGCATAACGGCGTCTCCTCCTCCCCGGTCGCCGGCGGCGGAGTGAGTCAGCGGACGCAAGTGCCTCGCGTTCCCGCTCCGCCACCTCTTTCCTTTCCATGATGACCTCACAAAAGAAGGCCATCGACGACCAGCACTTGTCGCTGTCAAGCATCTTCGAGATGATGGTTGACAGTGACAGGTCTCTCCCAATGACCGCCGTCAGGACGTGGCGCTGGGGACCCCAGGCGTCCAGAGTGTGACGTGCATCGTCTAATGGCGCGCCACACTCGTGACATCCTGGGGTCCCTTCTCTTCCAATTCTGTGCAGGTACTTACCGAAGACCCCGTGTCCGGTAAGCACCTGCACCATCCTAAAGCATAGGCATATACATATATATATATATATATAGCATATTAATAGAAGACACGGCAGTGTCTTCTATTAATCCAGCGGTGGAGATGCGGCGCAACCGCCTCCACAGTCCCCCGGCCTGAAGGCTAATGCTCTAGGATTAGATAATATTTCTTTAAATATGCTCTTAATGACGTTGCCTTCTACTCTTGGCATAATAACATCCATAATTAATAGGTCAATTTTAACTTCCACATTCCCCAGCTTATGGAAAATGGCAATTGTGCAACCAATTCCAAAAACAGCCAATTCTGCTAGTATAAAGGATTTGCGCCCCATCAGTCTTCTTCCTTGTCTCTCCAAGATACTGGAAAAGGTTGTATTTAGTCAATTGAGGGCTTATTTTGCAGAATCTAAGAAACTACCTGTCACCCAATCTGGGTTTCGTCAGAAGCACAGCACAACTACAGCATTACTCGATGTAGTTGATAACATATTAAAAGACAGGGACAGGGGTATGACAACTCTACTAGTTCTCCTCGATTATTCTCGAGCTTTTGATTCAATCAACGTTTCACTTCTTCTTTCTAAACTATGTTTCTATGGTTGTAGTTCTGAAACTATAAAATGGTTTCATAGCTCTGTCCAACCGCTCGCACCAAGTCTTAATAAAAGGCAGGAAGGGGAATGATGTTACTATATCTTCTCCAGGGGAGGTTCGTAGGGGCATACCTCAGGGTTCTATTTTTGGGCCACTGCTCTTCATCTTGTATACTGCTAACATCACCAACTGCATACCTCATTGCAAATTTCATCTTTATGCTGATGACCTACAATTATATATATCGTTTCAGCAACAAATTGCTAAAGAAGCTATAAAAAGCTTAATGAAGACCTTGAGCGAATTTCGGAATGGTCGGGCAGAAACTCCTTAGTGCTGAATCCTGAAAAATCTAAGTTTATCGTAATAGGCTCCAGGAACATGTTCAAAAAGTGTATGCAGTTCGATGTTAGAATAAAAGGACATTCGATTGCGCAAGTGCAGGAAGCGCGTAATCTTGAAGTAATATTTGATGGGCAGTTACATTTTGAAGCACATATTACTGACGCAGTGCGTAATTGTTTTTATAGGCTGAAATTATTGTATAGGATCCGTCCGTATATAAGTGTTGATATTAGAGTAATGCTTTGTGAGACATTGATTTTGTCTAAATTAAACTATGCAGACACCGTTTATAGCACTTGTATTTTGAGCAAAACGCAGAAACTAATACAACGGGTTCAGAACGCTTGTGCGCGATATTGCTCTAACGTTCCCCCTCGGTCTCACATCACCCCCTTCATGGGTAATTTAATGAAGATGACGGCACGTAGAAAGCTTCACCTAGCAACCCTTTTGTTTGATGTTGTTGTATCCAAAATGCCTGAAATTCTATATCGCAAATTATCATGGTCGAAAGATTATATTGCAATAAAGACACGGGCATCCTCTTATTTATTGTTAACTCCAAGACATAGAACGGCAGTATTTCATGGAAGTTTCAAATTTGCTGCAACTCGATGCTGGAATGACTTGCCACCTCCATTACGCCTGTTAAAATCAGTTAACAATTTTAAAATTAAATATAAAGAATATTTGCTTGATCAACAGCATAAGGCACAATAATATATCTTGCATAACTGACCTTTATAGTTCTCTCACATTTGTCAATACATTTTCTACATCAATTTTATTATATTCCATACAATCTATCTATTAAATAAAGAAAAAAAGAAGATCATATTTATTTAATTCATCAAATATTTAACTTTATTTACTTTTGCTATGAAACAAATACATTAGCATTATAGTCTCATTTCTATGAATATGTTTACAAGTGTAAACATTCCCTATTAACACTATGTATATATATATATATATATATATATATATATATACCGGGTTATTTTTCTAAGAGTACCCAATTTTTTAAATAAGGTTATATTAAAAATATAAAATATTTAAAATCACTAGTAATTACCTAATTATTTACATTTGAAAATATCTAAAAATATTCATGATTTATGGACAAACTTTTTTTTTACGCACGGCCATTCATAAGTAAGCAATTATCGAACGCACACAAGTTCATGTTAGAAGTTATGGACACCTATCTACCTACATTGTAGTGAATACACACACTAATACAACAGACACAACAGTATCAGTTATTGTGTTGGTAATTAACCAATTACCAACACATGTAACATAGTAAATAAGTTTATGATTAAAATTTTCTTTTATACTATTTAAAGGGCTTAGAACTGCCATAATAAACAGATACATTAAAATACTAGTTTATTATTTAAAACCACATACATACTAATGTTCGTATTTATTAAGGTGTATTTAAAAAGTGGAATGTACTATTTACAACTAGGTATTAAACTTACCTTTTTATTTAGTTCCATAAAAAAACCCTATCGTGTAGTGTGTATAAATGTACAATTCGTTTAACACTTGCTTAAATTGTTTTTTAATGTTATTTGTTTCGTTCGATCACCTTTCAATTCACTTAAATGCAGTAATCATTTTGCTATGAAGGGCCTCACTATACCTACTCACTAATTGCATTTTTTTTACTTCGCATACCACGTAACTTTCAGCACTAAGAAAGTAGCCAAGCACCATACACACATTATTTCATATTCGCGATTCGAATATCTTACATGATTTAATAACCATCATTGGATATAAAAAATAAAAATTAGCGCGCGCTCATAATTAGGTCACGGTCAAGACTAAGAGTTCACTGGGGTGAACATCGGCGTGTGCGCAGCGGGTACAAGGGGGGGTTACGAATTTTGCCGAACGCTTACCGAAATACCGACAAAGAAATATTTGAGTACCTAACTGATTTATCGGGAGTGTTTCTTTGTGTGCGTGGCGTCTGTGTTTATAATTATGAATAACTAACGTAGTGTCATCAAATTTAGTGTATCTCGGAATGTTTAAAATGTAGAATGTATTTTTTTTTGAAAATAAAAACATATGTTTTTATTTCACTAATCAATTATACTATCGAATCTGAACCTCCTATGTAAATTTGGGTACCTCTTGAAAAAAACCCTGTATATATATATATATATATATATATCATGAGAAGTCCTAAGATATTTATATTTTCATTTGAGATGTAGTACATATATAGATATGACGTGTACTTTATCTTTGTTATAAATACATTACTCTTACCAAATATACGCAGTGTTTATTCAGCATTCGTTTGTTTTATTCGTCTCTAATAATCTATCCTTTACATGGCGACCGTGACAAAAGGTGTCTCGTAGAACACGCGAATTCGAGACGGCTGTCCTAATAAGGAACGTATTACATAAACATTAATGTGTTCGTGCAAGTTTTAATGATGTTGAAATTATTATCATTGATTTTGTCTTTGGTAACGCATACGGCACGTATACAATTTAATAGAAAATGGGTAAAACAGAGTCTAAAGAAGTTGTAATTGCTCAGTCAGCACAAGGAGGCCAAAACCAAGTAGCACTAGAAGATCTGAGATACCATTTATCGACGACAAATATACTGCTGTTGATTTTTGTCTTGGTAGCAACCAGCATACTACTTTATTCGGTATTTCGCATATACCGGAAATGCCACTTGCGCTGGGTACGCCAAGAATTTCAGAATAGCGCAAATAGAGGATCGTTCTATCGCAGACGTGTTGCGTACCCAGATATGAAGATAAATGAAGCCGAAGTGTAATTTTCAAGTAAAATAATCCTTATAAGATATATACCGTGTATAGGTCATTGAACTTGTGATGTGAACCTGGTTTCTACGGCGCTATATGACTTTTATATATGCATAATATGTTCTGTTTAATTTCAGCTGCTATATTGATAATAATAAGTACATCCATAACAGGATATAATATATAATAGGCATTTATTAAGCAGGAATGTAAGTAAACAATAGAAGAGATAAATAAAGTTTTAATCCAGTAAATCAAATAGGTACGTATTTCTTTACTTTGCTTATACTGTTTCTTATATTTACGTTCGATAATTATTGGTTTATTTTAAACATAAGCTATATACTAAGTACTTATAAAGAGATAAATGTTATAATAATATTATATGGAGGAAGACATTTTGCTAAAGTTGTATGAAGAGTTATTAAAAGTGAGAACATATCTTATAAAAATTGGCCCCTCTCGTAGGACTGGTAATATTTTAGAGGAAAAATTTAGTGAGGCTACGAGTATTATTCAACAATATAATTCTTGTATTGATAGCATAAATAAAAGCATAAATATAAAAGAAGAAAATTTGTTATTAAAATATTGTGAACATTTTGATAAACTATATTCAGAAATAATTAAGTTGTGCCAGGAACAGCATATTATAAGAAAAATGGGCAAGTTCGACCTGAAAATCGCTTTGAATTTATTACCTGTAATGACTAACGACGTTTCCAACACAAGACAATTAATAGATGGCATTGAGTATTATAGTTCGGTTATTGACGCTGATTCACAAAAGGAATTGATCATTTTTGTGTTGAAAAGTAGATTATCGCAGCATGCAAAACTAAAAGTATCTAAAAATTATGAAACTATCGATACACTCATAAGTGATATGAAGCGTATGTTACTACCACAAAAATCAGCTAGTGCGTTACAAAAACAATTATTGACCTCTCGACAGAATGACTTATCTATAGATGATTATGGGAAAAAGTTGTCGGAAATGTTTGTTGAGCTTACGATTACCCAGGCCGGTGGAGATGCGGTAAAATATGATGTATTAAAATCTGTTAATGAAAATCAGGCTATCAAACAATTTTGTGAGGGTCTGCGTAATCGTAGGGTTGGCACCATTATTGCAGCACAGAAATTTAATGACTTAAAAGATGCAATTCAAGCAGCAATCGATGAAGATTGCTCATCATCAAACTCAACAGGTGAAATGTTCCTAATGAGACGTGGTACTATTAATAACAACACATTTAATAACAATTCCAGACAGAGGACGTTTTACAACCCGCAGAAAGGCTACGGTAGAGGTGCGTATTATAGTCCCCGGCCACGCGGTTACGCAGGCCACTGGTCGTAGCCGCGCGCCGACAACAGACAGCAGTTCCAGCAGTGGCAGCAGCCGACTGCACAGGAGGTACCCAGAGGTAGAGGCAATTATAGGGGTAACTTTAGTAATAATATTACAAACAATGCTCCGTTTAGGGGACAGATTCACCTATTGACTGGAGAATCACCACCACCAGGTAATGAATCGATACCAGCGCAATCTGGTACATTTCAGCAGAGTAAAGAGTGCGAAAATGAGTTTTTTTAGTATAAGTTTTAATCTCGAATTTCGAGATTAAAACTTATACTATTTTAGCGAGTGAAAGTAGTTATTGCGTGGACCTTTATATCAATAATTCTAGTATACGTAGTTTTTTAGTTGATACAGGCGCTTCCATATCGGCTTTAAAATATGAACACGTGTTGCATTTGAATGTTCCAATTCACAAAGAAAACATAGTCATAAATGGAATTGGTGGCGAAGTCCGAGCCATTGGATATGTTTATTTCTAATAATCTATCCTTTACACATTGATCAAAACTCTTTAACTCTCTGTTATTGTTCAAGCGCCTTCTTGAATGTCACCCGCAACAATACGCAGTTAAGACTTCGGGTATTATAAATATTCAAGCGCATAATTATTTTCACTTACTCACTCTCATTGTCGGTAATGTGCTGTACAGTCGCAATATACGCAAATCAATTTACAAAGCTTTTTATTTAATTATACAAACTTAAAGACCCCAACATATGGTCCAGCGATCCGGATTAATTGCTATATATGAAGATTAGCGCAAATAATCAAGAATATTAGTAATTGTTGGCATTTTTCTGCAAGTTAACTGAAACGTGAAGAAGTTACCAGTGGACGCTGAAAAGTGGTTTGGCCATTGGATCTTATTATAATTAACTTGAAATTAACCCAACACTCTTTAAAGTTTGTATTTTAAGCTTTAAGTTATTAATAAGGTCAGTATATACACTTATATAACGTAATTAACTGTGAGCCATAGTGTCAATCTGCAAGTGACGGTGAATTTAAATAAAATTTATGTTCTAGTTACTATTTGTAATTATTATTTTAGTTAATTTAATTTGTAATTATTGCAGTTGTTATTTAGGCAACATAAATTAACTAACTTCCATAGTTTTATTTCGTCCTTGCTCATTTATATCTCGACAAATAGGCCCATGTAAGGTATTTGTTAATTACATTTATATTTTATTTTAACGAATCTTATTAATTTAATTGTGTTATTGCATTGTATTTATTAATTATTCAACGTAGATAAACTTAATATTTAATTAATTTAATTGTAATAGTTTCCATTTCGATTCCAACACACATTAGGTACCTGACGATTATTATATTATAATTATTATTCAATTGCTCCTGTATATAATTCCAGTATTTAGCAGTTGTCTCCCATAATGTCAACAAAGGATGAATTTGCAATGGAAGTACTCAAGGAAATTACCGATCTCACTAAAAAACGCAGTAGCTTCAAAGGTCGTATTACAATATTTAATAGTTATGTAAATTCACTAAATCTTTCGTCTTTAACGTCTAAGGATGTAACCGAATTACAGTTACGTTTAAGGAAGCTTGAATCATTGTATGCTCAATTTGACGAACTACAAACTCGTCTGGAATGTTTATCAGATAATCTCGAGGCTCAAATGGCTCATAGGGAGGATTTTGAGTCCAAATATTATAAAATTCTCTGTCAGGCACAGGAGTTAGTGGATAGTCACAAACAACCTCTAAGTGCAGCACCCAGCCAGTGTAGTTCTCGTAGTGGTAATAAACCCGTCAAGTTACCTATCATACAGCTCCCTAAGTTTAGTGGATCTCATTCTAATTGGCTTGAATTTCGCGACACCTTTGATAGCCTAATACACTCTAATGAGGATATAGATGTAGTAAATAAGTATCACTACTTACGTGCCTCATTGGAGGGCTCAGCTGCTGTGGTAATTCAATCCATTCAGTTCTCTGCGGCTAATTACAACATAGCTTGGGCATTGCTGTGCGATCGGTTTGATAATAAACGATTATTAATACAAAATCACGTCACAGAATTATTTAACATAGAACCGATCGTACGTGAATCCTCTAGCAATTTAAAACGTCTATTGGACCAATTTAATAAAAATATTCGTGCACTGGAATCCTTAGGCGAACCTATACATCACTGGGATACACTTCTCATTCATATCCTTACACATAAGCTGGACAACAAAACGTTCCGTGAGTGGGAAGAGTTTAAAGGTCGTTTAAACAAGCAAGAGTACATTATTATTAAACACTTTATTGAGTTCATAAAGGTTCGCACTGACTTATTAGAAACTATTGAATTATCACGTTATACACAGCACAATAACATTACGTCAAATAGTAAACCGACAAAATATAAGGCGATGGTTTCGTTGGATAATAATAACGCTTCTCTCAGTTCGAGTTCGACTAGTTCATGTCCTAAGTGTAGTGGCGATCACAAACTTAACCATTGTCCTCAATTTCTTGCTTTAAGTAATGAAGCACGACTTCAAATATTACCTAGTTTTAAGATTTGTTTTAATTGCTTTCGCAGTGGTCACTACGCGAATAAATGTAGGAAGTCTGGATGTAAATTATGTAAACGGCGTCATAATACTTTAATACATGTTGCAAATAATAAACAAACATCAGTAGTGCATAGCGGGCGAGCTGATAGCAGCGCGCTCCCCGCCACCATCGATACGAATCATTCTTTATCTCTGTCGGCGAGCGTCGCGGCCTCAGGTAACCCGGGACACGCTCATCGTGTAGACGTCCTGCTATCGACAGTATTAATTAAGTTATACGATTCTCATAATCGCGAGCATATAGCGCGCGCCCTTCTCGATAGTGGTAGCACATCTTGTATTATGACAGAAGATTTGTTCTGTCGTTTAGATTTGCCATGTATTCGTGTAGATAAATCTATACTAGGCATCAATAATGTCATGTCACACATAAGTAAAATGTGTCATGTGCCTATGAAGTCATTAGAC
This sequence comes from Lymantria monacha, assembly GCA_905163515.2. Classification (NCBI taxonomy): domain Eukaryota; kingdom Metazoa; phylum Arthropoda; class Insecta; order Lepidoptera; family Erebidae; genus Lymantria; species Lymantria monacha. Next base: position 208,746 of record LR991107.1, on the reverse strand, counting down.
GAAACATTCACAACTAATTTGCGTTGTTTTGTTTTGCCGTCGATTGCAGGCGACTTACCGTGCAGTTCGGTTGATTTATTGAACCTTAACATACCTAGTTATGTATGCTTGGCCGATCCCAACTTTCATACACCCGCGTCAGTAGACATGATAATAGGCGCTGATATCTTTTGGGATATATTGGGATCGCAAAAGATTATATTAGGCACAGGTAAACCAATTTTACATGAAACTAGGTTAGGTTGGATAGTTTCTGGCCCTATATATAGTAATACTGCGCATTCTGTTAAATGTAATTATGTACATGCCGATTCATCGACTGATAACTTTAATGAGCAGATTCAGCAACAACTCTCACGGTTTTGGAGCTTAGAACAGGTGAATGATTGTTCTACTTATTCACCAGAACATAAATTATGTGAAGAACATTTTATAAATAATACTGAGCGTTTAAGTGATGGTCGTTTCTGTGTGAGGATTCCATTAAAAAATTCTCCTAGCGTATTAGGTGAATCTTTACATCGCGCTAAACAATGTTTTCTTTCTTTGGAACGTAGACTGATGGGTCAGCCACGTCTTCGCCAGTTGTATCGTGAATTCATGTGTGAATACAAGGCGTTAGGTCACATGTCAGACTGTGAGCTTAGTTCCAAGAATAATGCTAATTTTATTCCTCATCATGGTGTTCTACGTTAAAGCAGTGTCACTATAAAATTAAGAGCAGTATTTAATGCGAGCAGCCTTACTACTACCGGTGTCACTTTGAATAATATTCAAATGGTAGGTCCCGTTGTATAGGGTGATCTGTTGTGAAAGAAAATGTATAGGCAGATCCTCGTTCATCCTGATGATAGATATTTACAACGAATAATATGGCGCGATGATCCAAAGATATCAATAAGAGCATTTCAATTAAATACTGTTACTTATGGGACAGTTAGTGCCCCGTTGTTAGCCACTAGATGCCTTAAGCAATTAAGTCTTGAGTGTAAGGATAAAAAGGTTGCCGAAATCATTCTGCATGATTATTACGTTGTTGGAGGGGATGATTTTTCTGAAGTAAAAGTCTTAGGTAATAAGCTTACTTCAATTCTTGCTTCGACTTGCTTGCACTCAGAAAATGGAAGTCAAACGATCTTCGGCTCGTCTCAAACTCATATCAATATCCTTTCGTTTCAAATATAAGTAGCGATGAGCATATTAAATCTTTAGGCTTAGGATGGCAGACCGTATCTGACAAGTGGTATTTTCCAATTAATACACATAGTGATACCACATGTATTTCTAGCACAAAACGTTATTATTTTAAACGTCGTTATTAGTTATTAAGCTTTCAACAGTATGTCAAGTATTTCATCTCCTAGCTCTTGCTTCTCCTGTAGTCATTAATATAAAAGTATTATTGCAAAAAATATGGCTACACAAGTTATTTTGGGATGATTCGTTAACACCAGACATTGAATTGTTTGGGTATAATTCGTATAATAATTTACATTAATTCATTAAATATTATTATTAAAATATCTCAATTCGAATCATTTATGTAATATAATTTATTAATTAAAGGACAAAACTTACCAAGTAGATGTCCGTTGTTTAAATTTAATGTATTTTTAGATAATAAAAATATAATGTGGATAGGTGGTCGTCGTGAGAATTCCGCCTTTGCTTATGACAAAAAGCATACTATTATAATACAGTCCACACATCGATTTACTAAGTTGCTTTTTGAGTATAAGCATGCGAGACTCATGCACGCTGGGCCACAATTGTTGTTAGCTTCAATTAGAGAAGTGTACTGGCCAATAGGAGGCCGTAATTTAGCGAAAGTTCGTTACCGTCACTGCATTAGATGTTTGCGGATAAAGGGAAAGGTTGTGACACCTTTGATGGGTAATTTACCACAGCAGCGGCTTAAGCCAGGTGGATTTTCCCTTTGAGACCGTGGGTGTAGACTACGCGGGACCTATATCTTCTGTTAGTCGTCAAGGGCGTAGTCGTATTGTTAAGGTGCATACCGCATTATTTATTTGGTTCACTACCAAAGCGATATGCCTGGAGTTATTAGGTGATTTGACGAGCAATAGTTTTATATTAGCCTTAAGCAGGTTTAAGGCTCGTCGCGGTAAACCCACTGATATTTATTCCGATAACGGTACGACGTCTGTCGGGGCATACAATGATCTTGCTAGGTTCTTAAAAAATAATTGTGACTCAATCTCTAGCGACCTTTCAAGTGATGGTATTAGATTCTATTTTATACCAGCATACTCTCCACACTTTGGTGGCATATGGGAGGCGGGTGTGAAATCCGTAAAATATCATTTGCAAAGAGTGTTGGGACATTGTCATTTGAGTTATGAAGAACTCAATTCCACCCTAGTACAGATTGAAGCCATTTTAAATTCCCGGCCACTTACACCACTATCATCGCAGCCTGAAGATATAACACCGTTGACACCTGGTCATTTTTTAATTGGTCGTCATTTAAATTCATTGCCAACAAAGGACCTCCGGGACTACGACACTTCGCACATAGGCCGATTTCATAAAATCGAACTACTTCGATAATATTTCTGGACAAGGTGTATCTCCAGGTGGACCGCCAGCAAAGAAGTAAATCTCCAATGAGTCATTGAAGCTTGACACTCTTGTCCTGGTGAAGGAAGACTCCTTGCCACCTCTTAAGTGAAAGCTTGGTCGTGTCGTCGCAATTTATCCTGGGCTAGATCAAATCGCTCGTGTTGCGGATGTCAAAACTACGACTGGAGTCGTTCGACGGTCCTTCAATAAACTGTGTCTACTGCCTATTATTGAAGATTAATATACCTATATCTGGTTTGTTGAAAGGCAAGCATTCAACGCCCGGGGGCATGTTCAAGCGCCTTCTTGAATGTCACCCGCAACAATACGCAGTTAAGACTTCGGGTATTATAAATATTCAAGCGCATAATTATTTTCACTTACTCACTCTCATTGTCGGTAATGTGCTGTACAGTCGCAATATACGCAAATCAATTTACAAAGCTTTTTATTTAATTATACAAACTTAAAGACCCCAACAGTTATCTCTCAATGCCAGTTATCTATTAAATTTATAAAAGTGATAAGTGAATGTGTATATATAAGTGAATTGTACATGTATGTATGTGTGGGTAATCATATTTGTGTGTATGTTTATGTATGTGTGTGTATGTATATGTATGTATGTATGTATGTTGCATTTTGTGACGAACCGTACTCAGTTCCTGAAGGTTTCACCTGAAAATCAGCGCTGTAGCACATTTGTGACGCAGCTTATGCTAAGTTAAGACCTTTTGCGGTATCTTACGTTTATGTGTTTTTAACTTTTGTTTAGTTTGTTTACTTCTAAGTTTCGGCAACCGTAATAAATGCTTTTTCTTTCTATTTTTGATTGCTTTTTTAAACTTAATTACTGACATATCTCTGATATCTTTAATGTTGTGTGGTAGTGGCTACAAATACTGGCATTCCTCGTAAATCTCATAAATATGTGCTATGTAAGAAGACTACACGTCGTCTACTACAAGTACACAAGCTTCTTAGTAATACAATCTTTATTATATTCATGTTCCTTCATTTGGTCAATTTATCTTTCATTCTGCAGGAGGCCGGAACCCAACGGTGGAACATTTATGAGCTGAAATGATAATGATTAAATAATAATAATTGGTGAACCACGATATTATGTATATTATATAGGATAGCTTGTGTATGTTGTATATGTGTGTGTGTGCGTGTGCGTGAGTGCGGGGGTGCGTGCGTGTGGGGGTTCGTGCGTGCGGAGGTGCGTGCGTGCGGGGTTGCGTGCGTGTGGGGGTGCGTGCGTGTGTGCGTGCGGGAGTGCGTGCGTGTGAGGGTGCGTGCGTGTGAGGGTGCGTGCGTGTGGGGGTGCGTGCGTGTGGGGGTGCGTGCGTGCGTGCGTGCGGGGGTGCGTGCTTGTGGGGGTGCGTGCGTGTGGGGATGCGTGCGTGTGGGGGTCCGTGTGTGCGTACGTATGTGTGTGTGCGTATATGTGTGTGTGTGTGTGTATAAGCTGCGTCCTCTTAAATGTAAACGTCGGAAATAAACCGTGTGCTTATAACAGTCATTAGTTTCACTTGTCCCCAGTGTACATAACAGTGGCGACGAGATTTACCCACAATTAAAAAAAAACAAAATTATTGAATTATGTCAACCATTCTACGGCATTTTATCTAGTTGTGATCACAATGTAAATTCTTGGAAGACATACAAAGGTCGGGTAACACAATGGTTCATCGCAAACAGCATTGAGGAAAAAAACGATGCGGCGGGAACCAAAAGGCGAGCCATACTCAGTTTACTCAATGACGGTACATACAAGCTGGTAGCTGATCTAGCGCTGCCCAGAAACTTGCAGGATGTACCATATGAGGAATTAGTGACTTTACTGGACGACCACTTCACTCCAAAATGGTGCGGCTTCAGTGAGCGCTACAAGCTCTACGCAGCTACGCAACAGCCACTCAATGGACGGCAAGACTACATTGCGGATTTAGTAATTTTGAGAAAGTATTGCATAGTTTTTTATTGGAACGAAGTTCCTTATCGCGCGTTGCGAAAGGGGTCTAGACGGAAAAAATTACTACCGACACACCAAAGTTGTAACGACACATCATTAAACAAAGTCGCTTTTTCTGTCCCTATATCCCTATTTATGCTTAAATCTTTAAAACTACGCAACGGATATTGATGCGGTTTTTTTTTATAGATAGAGTGATTCAAGAGGAAGGTTTATATGTACAATATATGCATAATGTAGTAGAGAAACACTGATAATTTTAGAGATTTCTAATGTGATGTCGTAAATAAACACATTATTATGCGCTTACATTGCAAACGCTGGCTGAACCCTATGAAAAATGTTCTATTATAAAACGATAATTGAAAAGCTATTTACACAAATACTGTATTAATCCTTCTCATTTTAAATACATTAGTTGGCTTGAGCATTTCATGAAGATAATTTTTTTCCTTCAGACCATGCAAATTAAATCAATACTTTAAGAGATATAGCAAAATCAAAATAATGCGCGACGAAATTATTTTCGCCCGTGACCGGGCCGCGTGGCCGGCTCGCGTTCGAGCTCGGGGCCCAAAAGTTTTGGTAGTCTAGTGGAATTGTATATCCTATTATTAATATTATAAACGTGAAAGTTTGTAATAATGTATGGATGTGAACATGTTTGTTGCTCTTTCACGTAAAAACTACTGAATGGATTTTGATGAAATTTGTAGTAATATAGCTTGCACATCAGAATAACACATAGGCTATAATTTATAAAGATATTTTGCAAATTGGCTAAAATTATAACGATAAAAATCGCTTAAGGCAGAAAAAAATTATATAATTAAAATAGAACTTCGTTCCATCCGGGTGTCCCTTGACACCTCCGGTTTTTTTATTTGTTTTGTATTCTTGAGATTTATAATAGTAATATAGATCTGAGAATTAAGGTTATTACACTTGATAATGGAGGAAGTCATTATAATATCCTTACTGACTAGATACCTAGATAACTTGCTGATAGTATTATATACAGGGTGGAAGGGGACCGCTCCCGAAAACAATGACAGGTAACCCTACTAGTCCTACTTGTAATGATAGGCTAGAAAGAAAACTCCGCCTCATGGCGCCCTAGCTGAGGCAGCGGGTGACCGGACTGGGGATTAGTATGGTCGCCCTGGGAGCGAGGCAACCGCGTGAGGACGACGCCCCGACGGTGCAAACTGTCCGGGCGTCGACATCAGCGAGGATACCCGTGAGGGTAGACCGCCGGGTGGGCCACTGAAGAAAAAGACCGCGTATCAGTGACCCACCCGCACGGCGTCGAGAGGTATATTGTAGGGCGGGTCTACGGGGTCTTACGCCGCTTTTCCTGTCCCCCCGGACGGATTAGCGGGGTTTGAAGTGCCGTAGCCCGCCGCCAAAAAATAAAAAAAAGGCTAGAAATAAAAAGATTTGGATAAAAAAAAAAAATTATACAACAATTTTTGGAATTTTTCCACACACGATCGTATTAGGACAGTGCCTTGTAACGATAATTTCAATACGCAATGTATACAAAACTCAGATCAGCTGTTCTTACATGCTCACGGTGGTACTGGGCCGATACCTACACGCGCACGGTAAGTGACCGCGCGCGTGTAGGTATCGGCCGAACAGATGTTTTGATTATTGAATACATTAGTCCTCATATGATAAAATTTAGAAAACGCAAAAAAATACTGTAAAAAAGAATCGATTCGCATGGAAAAAAAAAAATTTTTTTCACTACGCGAGGTCGTTGAACTCTTGAACATATGATCGTAAGTATTGAATAAATTGCGTCGTTTCTCATCTGAGTAAAGTTACGTATTTTTTATGGAATTATTGTTACATGGTACTGTCCTAATACGATGGAATGAGAAAAAAACTTAACATCCGTTGTGAAAAAAAAAATTTGAATGTGAAAGGATGTAGGTACCGGGGGCGACCGAGACTAACTAGGATCGGTCATGTATTGAAGGAAGGTAGAGTCAAGAGTTTCCGAAACCGGCGAGCGTGTATGAAGAGAATTATGAATGTTGAGGAAGCGAGCGAAGTAGGTATGCAAGGATAGAGTTCTCTGGCACTCTGTTCTCTCTGCCTACCCTGCAAGTGACATGGCGTGATGGTATGTATGTATGTTTAAACAAAAAAAACATTTTCATCCGAATCTAATAAATAAATAATATATATACAGGTTGTAAGTGGACCGCTCCCGAAAACAAAGTCAGGTAACCCTACTGGTCCTACTTGTAATGATAGGCTAGAAAAAAATCGATTCGGAAGAATTTTTTTTTCCTCTACAAATTTTATGTTTTTTCTACATTTCATCGTATTAGGACAGTGCCATGTAACGATAATAACATAAACAATACGTAACTTTACTCAGTTGACAAAAAGACACAATCTATTCAAAACTCACGATCATATGTTCAAGAGTTCAACGACCTCGCGTGGTGAAAAATATTTTTTTTTATCCGAATCGATTTTTTTTCTAGCCCATCATTACAAGTAGGACTAGTAGGGTTACCCGTCTTTATTTTCGGGAGCGGTCCCCTTCCACCCTGTATATAAGAGATTTCCACCTATGTATTGACTCATCACGATCTTAATGTCACGATCACGTGTGTTGGAAGACCCGTAAGTTTCAGTTTATTCAGGAACTTGTCCGGTTAACGTATAATACCATAGGTGTTCATCCCCTTCGAATGATCTCAAATATTTGCAAGTAAATGGTATAAAGAGATCGAAATGACCGTAGTAGCGCATATACGTCATAGCGTATTGAGACCCAGCTGGTCAGCATCAACGTCCTATCTTCCTATCACATCTTACCGATTGTTCCTATTATAACTTAATCTTTCCGTCTCGATTTTTGAAAACATGTTGAATAAAAACTGGCTAAACAGCGAACGAAAATATAGCAGATGCCCTTATGCTCCTTTTCTAATCATTATAGGTTAAAATAAAAAGTTGCAGTGGATATAATTTTATTAAGCGGTGTTTGTGGTTTTAGGATCGCACTGGGTATATGTCAGTGCCATTCTAAAACCAAACTGCTGAAACTGAGTATCCACCATCGCTGTAGCAAGATATAACCGGGTATTGTAATGCATCGTGTGAACGATCAATTTCAGTTATTTAATGCAAGGTGTTATCATGGTATGTTATGTTAGGTAGGTGTTATTATAGTATGTTATCAGGTACTGAAAGAAGGTGGAGTCAAGAGTCTCCGAAACCGGCGAGCGTGTATGAAGAGAATTATGAATGTTGAGGAAGCGAGTGACGTATGCAAAGATAGAGTTCTCTGGCACTCTGTTCTCTCTGCCTACCCTACAAGGGATATGGCGTGATGATATGTATGTATGTATGTATGTTATCATGGTTCTCAATTACAATATTCCGCTTAGAAAATTACCGTTCAACAATTTCAAATTTCATACTCTACATTCCTCTGAGACCGTGTTCTAAAAGTGCATGACCTCTCTAAAGCTTAGAAACTTATAAACCCCGTACTAATATAGTACGGAGACTTTCGAGACATTCCATTTTTAAAGTATTTGCATTGAACCAAGCTTTTATTTGAGTTCAATCTTTTTAGAGTTCCGTACACAAAAGATAAAACGGGACTCTATAACTAAGACTCTACCGTCCGTCCATTCGTTCGCCTGTCTGTCACAAGGCTGCTCTCATAAACCATGATAGTTGGACAGTTAAAATTTTCACAGATGATGTATTTCTGTTGCCACTACAACGACAAACACTAAAAAGCAATGAAATAAATATTTAAGGGTTCTCCCATGGGCGGACCACCGAAGACAAAGACCGGGTTTCGGTGGCCCGCTAGCTCGGGGAAGATAGGTAAATTGTAGGGCCGGTCTACGGGGTTGTACGTCGCTTCTTCTATCGCCTCGGATGCAATTAGGATGTGACCATTCCTTAGCCCGCCGCAAAAAAAGAGGACTCCCATACAATAACCCTAATTGTTTTGTAACGGTTTCTGATGTTTACGCGAGTAAACACATTTGTGTTTACACATTCGAAATAAAACTACTTTTATGGATTCTATTGCGTTTGTATTTGATTTTTAATTTCCTGGTATTTCGAACACTTTACAGTAATCATGGACATGGGAGGACTCGTGCGGATCGTTGCGAGGCCCATGGAATACCAGGCCCCCGTCTTATTAAGGACTACTCTTGCGCCAATGCCTTAATCCGCCTGACAATCTCCTCGGTGCCGAGAGTTGCCAGGCGTACCGCCTCCTCTAGCGTTCCACCCCGGGCTGTGACGGGAAGGTGTCATCAGCGTTACAAATTACGCCCAGTCCTGAAGGGAGGGTACCTCGCAACGCCCAGTCGTAGGCGATACTGCACATGTCGGCTCTAAGACCGAACCCTGTGGAACACCGCACGACATGGACGTCCGCAATTACCCATAATAATTTACAATAAATAATATTACAGTAGTCCGCAAAGGTACTGATGATGGCAGCCAGGCCGTTGCTTACTGTGAAAAAAGTGCTACTCTTAAACCTCGTTTTAAGAAGGACATGTCATACACCGCCACACACGGGAAACATAGCAGTAGATAGGTAGTTCATTCGTATATAGGAGAAATGATATCAGAAAAAATTTGAAGACCATAATATTTTCAGGTGAAAGGAATAATCAATTACTTATTACCTCACATTATTTTTGTAAAATTTTAATCAAGCTATGGCTTCGTACATTGTTTCATTTTATACGTTTATTGAACATGAGTTTAATTCTTCATTAATTCGTCATTTAACAGTCACTTCTTTATCATCGTCTTTGTATTTGCCATTATTGAAGTAGTCTTCGATCTCTTGTAAAGTCTTATCCTTAGTTTCTGGTAGTACAAAGTATAGAATAAGTAACATCACACCCATTGTAATGCCAAAGATAAAAAAGGTGCCATAGACTTTGATAACCATCAAAATGTATGGTGTTATCTTTAGTGCAATCATGATGTTTAAAGACATCCAAATCCCCACAATAGCAGAACCGACTTCTCTATGAGGTAAAGGGAATATTTCTCCCATTAAAGTAAAGGGCATAGAAGTACAACCTAAATTAGCCAAGACGAAGTATACTATAAAAATTCCAATACCCAGCCAGGGTGGGCCCACTGGTATTATGTTAGTGTCTATTAAAGTAAGGTATATGCAGGCTACTATAAGAACTGCAAACGCAGAGAATCCGGTAGAGAAAAGCAACATGCGTCTTCTCATAACCTTCACAAGAATTGTTGAGCACAGTGCACTGGCTGTGATGATAATATCTATGAATAGTGTGTAATAGAACGATTCAGTTTTACTTCCAGTAATTCCCTCAACGATTTGTAGTGCATACGCTGGGAAGACGTGTCGCCCACTGGCTTCCAATATCACGGAACTGATAATCATGATGAAGAAAGGTTTCAAAAAGTCTTTTTTTGTGAATTTAGTTAGATATCTCTTCAAATTGGCAGCGATAGATGTGTTCATCTTTGGCATAGAGATCCGCTTACTATGTACATCAAGTAACTTTTCTAGTTCTTTGTTAGATTCTTCATTATTTTCTCGTAACCAGTAAAAGGCCATTTTACATTCATCAAACTTTCCTTTGGAAGCCAGCCACGGAGGAGATTCAGGCAACGTTAATGTAATTAGAAGAGAAATAATATAAGGAAATGCACTAAACAGGGCAGCGTTCCTCCAAGATAAGAAATGACCTAACATATGACCCAACAAACTGCCAAGGTTAACTGAAGCCGTCTTAAAATTTAGAAACACTCCTCTATATTTTGGATCGGTATACTCTCCAATCATTATTGTACCCGAAACAGTGGAGGCACTCGCTGCTATACCTCCAAGGATCCTGCCTACCATCAGGGCAGTAACATTTTGAGCCCAATAGATCGCTAGCCAGCCAGCGATGCCGGGCAGTACGACAAGTATCTGAGTTACTTTTCGTCCATATAAGTTCATGAGAGCTGATGAGATCTGATAACCCAAGATGCCGGCTAGTCCGCTTGAAGATGCTGGAAAATATAATAAAGCTATGTTAGAATTGGTCAATACAAGAGAATTTAATCTACAAATTCATGTCTTTATACAACATAAAGGGTAAATCTTTATGGATACTTCTTAGACTTTAATTCATTCTACTAAGCAAGTGTCCTGTAAGGATTTGAATGATATTTCTAGTAAAGTGACTAAAATTTGACCATATTTCTAAAATAAATTTACAAAATTTCTTTAAAAACCTTAATATTTATGATATTTGATTTATTGTGTGGTGACGGTATAGGAATATAATTTACCACCCTCTTTCTTGCTCGTGTGTGTCGTAAAAGACAGCTAAGAGGTACAATATGCATCATCTATGTAAGAGAAGGAAAATTTGAAATAAAACCCTATGCCAATCCATCTGATTAGCGAGGTATAATTGGGCAATTTCTCTCTTATTATAAAGGAAGCTCAAGTGCAGCGTAGGAGTTATATGAGCTGAAATGATGGGATGACTGTATATTTACCAAGCCACGACGCTGTATGTATATCAACTGGTATCGGTGAGTGAGGCTGTTGCAGTGCCGGCAGCAAGTAGGCGGTGTAGCTGAGTAGCACGCCCAGGCATATCATGTTCAACAGCACCGCAGACGCAGTCCATGTCTGGATACAGAACATACAATAAATAATGCTCTATAACGAGAAACGTTTGGTTTCTCGTTATACTGAGTAATGGAACAACTTTACGGGTTGAAGAATATTAATATTATAGTGCTGTGTGGTAGCGGCTACGAATACTACCAACCCATACTTTGTTGGTGGATGTCGTAAAATATTCAATGCCATTATTATTTTGCGTGGGGCGGACTACTTTCAATAGTGGATGGATGACACTGGTGGATCAAATGCAATTAGATATCCACAAAAAACAAATGCTAATAAAACGCATCTGGCTCTATCTTCTACTATTTTCCTGTATAGGCCAAATACATTACGTCTCCGCGGTGCCAGTGATTAGTTCATAGGGCAGAGGGAGACTGCGAGACGGATTATGGAGTCTGCTATAACTCCGGACAATTAGCGGGTAAGAAATAAAATCATAGTTTTCTATAAAAACAAAGTGTTTTATGTTGATTTAGAATCGGACAATACAGCTCTAATCGAACATTTAGAGTATGTACTAGATTGGAATAATGCGTACATATTTTTAATAGATGGCACTAGTAACACAAGCTTAATTGGTAAAGCAGTTGGAACGGACTTCCTGCAGCTGTGGGTTGATGTCTTGCGTGTGATAATTCGTTTTCTGTTCATAAATAAGTTTTTTTAACATACTATAATAGTAATGTTGTGAGAAAAGTTTTAGGTATGAATGTTGAAGGCTTAAGGGGTAAAGGAAGACCAAAGAAAAGATGGATGGACTGCGTGAGGCATGACATGGATAGTCTAGGAGTGACGGCAGAGATGACGTCTGATAGGATCGTATGGAAAAAGATGGCATATTGCGTCGACCCGAAGTAATTGAGATAAGAGCAAGATGATGATGATGAACGTTTCTCATATTTCTAATATCCTATAGTGTTTCGAGTGTATCACTCGATGATGACGGTGAACTATCTAATGCCCGGTACAGGCTGTAAACAGTTGTTATAGAAATTGTTAACATCTAGGAATAACCAACCCTGCACACGCATAAAATAATTGCTTACATAGGTTGCCATTTAATTGTTGTTGTTAATTATAATGCCTAATTAATTTACCATTTTCTTTTTAATATTTTATTATAATTATCCAAAGTTAATAATTTAGATTAATCGTTCTGTTATAACAGAAAATTCAAAATATCACCTACCTACCTACTTTAACTTTAATTCTATTTTTCTGACGATTTTAAAACTCTGTTTTAAAAGAATTTGTTCAGTTTACCTCTCGCCCTAACCGTCTAAAGCGATGAGTGAGCTATAGATTAGCTCACCTCTCTTCGCTAACTGACCATCATCCCTATAAAGTGCGACGAAATGCTGAGATACTTTGCGGTCTGTTTTTTTATTCCGTCTAACCTCCAAAACCTTATTCTGTCGGGGCTTTCGTCGGTAGATAGCTGATGTTACAAGGAGTAATTTACACTACTTGTGTTGTCTAGTCGTGGCAACGGGTGACTGGATCAGTCTGTTACACGAGGAGAGGCCGACCAAGTAAGGAAGACACCCCGAGGGCCACAGCTTCCGGGCCATCAACTCGAGATGATACTCGACCCCCGGGAACCTGCCAGACAGGCTACCGATGACAGAGACCAGGTACCGATGGCCAGCCCACACGGCGTTAGCGACGACGTGCAAGGCGGGGTGAGACTACCTCATAGCGCGACAAACGAATATTAAATCTCATAAAATTACAAAGTATTTCAGGTTTTCTCTCGATAGTTTTTCGCATTCAATATTTAAATATTTTTTTTATCTTGTAGTGAACTTTATATTTTTTTTGTCATTATTTTCTATGTGTATATAAACAAATTCAAAAATATTAAATGTTCGCGAATTCTGGGTGTTTTATAGACGCATATGATTATATGACTTTTTTAATTTCAATGCAGACCCAGTTTCAAACAACAGCTAGTAAATAAATAAGAAACAAGTTTTTTTTTATGGCTTATGGTGGCAAACGAGCAAGCAGCACACCTGATGGTAAATGTCACTGCTGCCCATGGACCATTGCTATACCAAGGTATAGCTAGGCCGCTGTCTACCAATACAATTCCAAACCCACCCAGTTAGGCTGTCGGTTCTCTCGCTCACCGAACGAAGCGTAATAGCACATTGCCATTACTCAGATGTCGATCTTCTGCGAGAGTGTGGTACTACCCCGGACGGACCGGCCCGCGGCTGTAGACAGAAAACTGTCAACAGCCGCTATTATTTACATTATCTATCGTTAGCTTTCCTCTCATAGTCGCAGCTAAGTAACACCGCACTATTCACATTCCTCAAAATCTTCATAGCTATTTACCAATGTCAAGTATAACAAGGAAAGTATGAAGACTGATTTATCAGCAATCATTGAAATAAATTTAATTTTTTTTCTACGTCTCAGTCTATAAACTTTCGCACACGAGCCCCCACTGCAATAAAAGACAAATTAGAAACTGAGAAGAAGGATTTAAAATTAAATCTTTTTAAAGAATTTTTAATTTTAGCCCGAAATATTTAAGAATGAATTCAATTTGTTCTTATGTGGCAACTGTTTTATAACTTGATTCAAGTATTTGTTCGATATAATATTTGACATTTAGAAATTTAACTAAGAGGTTCCATTATTCCAATCCTAATCTTGTATTCTCTATATAAATATCTGTCCCACTGTAGAATGTACTTGGTCATTATGCCAAAGATTACATCCATTCTCAGTTTATGCTTCACCTAAATAATTTTAAAAGTTTTCAATTTCTAATAATTTTATATCTTTTGGATGTTCTTCTAATTTTTGATCTCCCTTCATTGTAAGTTTAAGTTAGTCATTCCATTTACTTGGGATCGATGAAGTATATACTCATTTTTAGTCATGGTTATTGCAAATAGCTATAGTTTTACATATTTATTTTTTGCTCGTAATCAAGTTTTTATTAAAAAAAAGGGAAAACAATTTTAAATTAACTAATCCATGTATGCAACATGAGATCCAGGACTCACACGTTAACGAGAAAAAAACTGCATCAAAAGAATAGGACTTACAAGACATCGGTAGCAAAAGAAAACAACATTGAAAAGAAAATATGATAAGAATATCCACTTCTCCCGGTTGATCACCGTGAGTGAGGTCGTAGACTATAACCTCCAATATTTGCCACATAACTAGGGTAGCTTATTCGAAGAACAACAAAACAGAGAAACATATCTTAAACAAAAACAAAAGTTTATATACATTAACCCTAAATGCTTGGACTCTAAGAAAAGACGAGAAATGGAAAACGCGCTAGATGAAATTAATTGGGACGTAATAGGCGCAAGCAAAGTAAAAAGATTAGGAGGAAAAATAGAAAAATACGAAAAATATTTCTTCTATCACATTGAAAATACATCTGCATTACGTGGGGTTGGCTTCAAATTAAAAAAATGCCATGATATAGTCGAATCTAATAATAATAATAACCCGTGTGGCGACGGGAATAGAATACAAAGGTCGTCACCCCTTACTTGCCCGTGGGAGTCGTAAAAATCGGCTAAGGGTCTCACCGGGAGATTGGGCAGCGGCTATCTCCCGGGAAACTTAATAACATCTACTGCGATCGCCAATCCGCTCGCCAAGCGTGGCGATTATGGCATTATTACCCCCCCAAAATAAATATGGATGCACAAAAAGTCACGGCCCCCAGTCACGGCAGTTCCGCTGTTCCACGGGCTCATTTTGGTAGCGGGCCTGTTGGTGGCGGGGCAGGGGGTGCTAGGAATCTCCGGCCGCGATCCGGCTACCAAAAAAATCGACCCTTGGCCCTGGTAACACACAACGTTCGGACGCTTAGGACCGACGAGAGGGTCATCGAACTGGAAGAGGAATTGAGCAAAATCCGATGGGACATTGTAGGATTATCAGAAGTGCGAAGAGAGGGGGAGGGCACGATAATCCTCCGGTCTGGAAATTTGCTCTTCTACCGGGAGGGAGATCACCCATCCCAAGGCGGTGTAGGGTTTATCGTTCGTAAGTCTCTCGTAGAGAACGTGGAGAGGATCGAAAGTGTGTCAACAAGGGTAGCGTACCTTATACTCAGAATTACCAAACGGTATTCGTTGAAGGTCATACAGGTTTACGCACCGACTTCGACATACTCCGACGACGTAGTGGAGGCCTTATACGAGGATATCTCGAAAGCCATCCACACGTCCAAAACCCACTTCACGGTAGTTATGGGAGACTTCAACGCAAAACTAGGCAAAAGGACAGACGATGAGTTGATAGTGGGGCAATATGGATTTGGACAGAGAAACCAAAGGGGCCAAAAACTGGCCGACTTTTTGGAGAGGGAAGGCCTCTTCATGATGAATTCCTTCTTCAAGAAACGGCCACAAAGGAAGTGGACCTGGATTAGCCCTGATGGATCCACTAAAAATGAGATAGACTTCATCTTGACGGACAAACGACAAATATTCAGTGATGTCTCTGTGATAAGCAGGATTAAAACTGGGAGTGATCACCGTATGGTTCGAGGCACATTGAATCTTCGTACGAAAGTCGAGCGGTCCCGCTTGATGAAGTCTACACTCCGACCTACACCTGTCCAATACCAGAACCCCGATAGCTTTCAACTCGAATTACATAATCGCTTCCAATGCCTGGAAGAGTGCGAATCTTCGAACGATATGAACAACAGGTTCGTGGAAACTGTCCACGCGGTCGGGTCAAAATTCTTTAAGGCCCATCGCGCTACTAGAACAAAAAAGCTTTCTGACCAGACTCTTCAACTCATGGAGAGGAGAAAGGAAATGACGGTACAGTCTTCAGCCGATTGGTCCGAACTCGGGCAGCTTAATAGACAAATCTCTAAATCTATGCGACGCGATATTCGCCGATTCAATACACTGCGTATTGAAGAGGCGATAGAGCGAAATCGAGGCTCCAAAGTGCTCGCACGAGATTTGTCTATTGGGCAGAGCCAAATGACTAAGCTGAAGACCGATGACGGTACTGTCATTTCATCCCAGAGTGAGATCTTGGGAGAGGTCGAAAGGTTCTATGGGCAGTTGTACAAATCATCCCTGAATCCTGTTGTCAGCTTGGTCCAAGACCCCAGATCCAAGCTAACTCGGCACTATACCGAAGAAATCCCGGACGTCAGCTTGTACGAGATCAGAATGGCTCTAAAACAATTAAAGAACGGAAAGGCACCGGGAGATGACGGAATTACCACAGAGCTCCTGAGGGCAGGCGGCAAGCCAGTTTTAAAAGCCCTACAGAATCTGTTTAATTCTGTCATTCTCGGGGGCGACGTTCCAGAGTCGTGGACCAGGAGTGTGGTGGTGCTGTTTTTCAAGAAGGGCGATAAAACGCTCTTAAAGAATTACAGACCCATCTCACTCCTGAGCCACGTGTACAAATTGTTTTCAAGAGTCATTACGAACCGACTCGCGCGCAAGCTAGACGACTTCCAGCCGCCCGAACAAGCCGGTTTCCGAAAAGGTTATAGTACCATAGACCACATCCACACGCTACGCCAGATTATACAGAAGACCGAGGAGTATAATCGGCCTCTGTGTCTAGCGTTCGTGGACTATGAGAAAGCCTTTGATTCTGTCGAAACTTGGGCAGTGCTGCAGTCCCTTCAGAGGTGCCAAATTGACTATCGATATATCGAAGTGCTGAAGTGTTTGTATAAAGACGCTACTATGTCAGTCCGCATCCAGGATAAGAGTACGAAACCGATCCAGCTGCAGAAAGGCGTGAGACAGGGTGACGTTATCTCTCCGAAACTGTTCACCACTGCGCTGGAAGATGTCTTCAAGCTCTTAGACTGGACCGGACTCGGCATCAACATCAATGGCGAATACATCACTCACCTTCGATTCGCAGATGATATCGTAGTCATGGCAGAATCCCTGGAGGACCTTAGCACCATGCTCAATGACCTCAGCAAGGTCTCCCAACTAGTAGGGCTGCAAATGAACATGGACAAGACGAAAATCATGTCTAATGCTCATGTCATTTCTGTACCGGTCCTGGTTGGGAATGCGATTCTCGAAGTTGTCGATCACTATGTTTACCTAGGACAAACAGTTCAATTAGGTAGATCCAATTTCGAGAAAGAGGTCAGCCGACGAATCCAACTCGGCTGGGCAGCGTTCGGGAAACTTAGGAGGATCTTCTCGTCTAATATTCCGCAGTGTCTGAAAACAAAGGTTTATAACCAGTGTGTGTTACCAGCGATGACTTACGGCACTGAAACGTGGTCTCTAAATGTCGGCCTCATAACAAGGCTCAAAGTCGCTCAGCGTGCTATGGAAAGGGCTATGCTCGGTATTTCTCTACGTGATAAAATCCGAAATACGGAAATCCGTAGAAGAACGGGTGTAACCGACATAGCCCTAAGGATTAGCACGTTGAAGTGGCAATGGGCAGGCCACATCGCTCGACGAACCGACAACCGTTGGGGAAAAAAGGTTCTCGAGTGGCGACCACGAATCGGACGACGCAGCGTAGGGCGACCCCCCACTCGGTGGACTGATGACCTCATCAAGGTCGCAGGAAACCGCTGGATGCAGGTGGCACAGGACCGTTATAGATGGCATTCTCGTGGGGAGGCCTATGTCCAACAGTGGACGTTTACAGGCTGATGGATGGATGGATGGAATAATAATAATAATTTATTTATTACCATATGCACATTACAAAAATATATGGGAATCTCTGGTTCCTACACTAGTTACAAACTGTATTGCAGGAGCCAGTGTCCTCCCTCACTACACAAGACACATTTTTATAATAATTAAATACAGACTAATTATTACAGTAGGTAGATATAAGTATAATAAAAAGAAAAGAAACATGCGTGTATGCTCTGTGTGTGTGTGTGTGTGTGTGTGTGTGTGTGTGCGCGCGCGCGCGCGCACAGTGTGTGTGTGTGTGTGTGTAGATGTGCATGTTTGCGTGTGTGTATGTCGGTGCAGGTATATGTTGAGTATGTATACGTATACGTGTATAAGTGGGTGCTTACAATCTTATTATGTGATCAACCGTAGAAGATTTTCCGTTTGTTCATAATTAAGACTTCTCAGCCAGCTAAGTATCAAGGTTTTAAATTCATTATTATTGAGTTGCCTTACTTTTTTTATTTTACTCAGCTGATTGTATATATAGGGTGCAATAAAAATAAAATGATGTTGTCCGAACGTTGTTCTCAATCGTGGCACTGGTAATCTCTCGACTCGCTCTGTTAAAGTACATAATTTAGGCACAAATTCTCTATGATACCTTCGCAAAGCTTCATATATGTATATCTGTCTTACAGTCAGTACACCAGCCCTTTCATAAACCGCAGTTGTAGCATGCCTATAGGGTAAGCTCATGAGAACTTTTAAGACCACTCTTTGTGCTCGTTCAGAACACATGAGGATGGTCTTCCCAGCACTGCCCCATGCACAAATGCAGTACCTTATTAAACTTTCTCCCAACGCTTTATAGGTTTGTATTAAGAGATCCATATCGCTAATTGCGCGTAATTTTTTAAATATATAAATTAGTTTTCTTATTCTAGAGGTAATGGCTATTATATGGTCATTCCAGTGAAGCTGGTCGTCTATTATTACTCCTAAATATCTAATGGAAGCAACTCTAGTAAGGATCGCGCAATTACAGTCCGGACATTCCTCCTTACATGGGTAGGTATGTATTTTTAAATCTAATTCTAGAGAAGGTTTATCATTAGATCTCTTACTAAAACATACATATTTAGTTTTGTTAGTGTTCAATGATAGTAGGCTAGCGTCCAACCAGGTCGCAACGCCAGCCAAGCTGCTTTCTGCTTGTCTAAATACAGCTCTCCAGCTCCTTCCATGAAATAATAGGACAGTATCGTCGGCATACATAATCATGTCGGAGTTAAATGATACTGCTGAACCGCATAAATCATTAATATACAACAAGAACATAGTAGGCCCGAGCGTACTGCCTTGTGGAACACCATATTCCGATGTAGAGAAGTCACTTTTCAGATCAGCAACCCTAACTGACTGTGACCTGTCAGATAAATAGTCTGTAAACCACCGATGCACCAATCCCCTTATGCCAGCGTTTTCAAGTCGCTGCAAGAGAATCGGGATAGAGACCGTGTCAAATGCCTTTTGAAGGTCTAGAAAGACACCCAGACACTTGTCACCACTATCTAGATATTTTACAATCTTAGTGGTTAATAGTAAAACTGCATCTTCAGTCGACTTTTTAGCCCGAAACCCATATTGATTATTACTTAATAAGTTATTTTGTTCTAAGTAGTGTGTGACTCTATTATTTACAAGCTTTTCAAGTATCTTTGAAAACGTTGACAATAGTGAGATAGGCCTATAATTAGATAGGTCCTTCTTATCACCAGACTTAAATACTGGACACACAACAGCTATCTTACAGCATGTAGGAAAAACACCACTTTCTAGACTCAGGTTACACACATGAGCAATGGGAGCAGCGAGTGTATCAATATTTAGTTTAAGAATTTTAGTATTTATACTGTCCCAACCCGGTGCACTATGTGATTTGAAATCTAACACAATGCTACGTACCTCAGAAGAGTCTGTAGGCATAAAAGACATGGAGTGTAGGGGTTGATTAGATGATATTGCCTGTCGTGCTAACTCTCGTTCAGACAAGTTCAACCTACTTAGTATCCCGTTCGCAAGAGATCCACCAATAGAAGTAAAGTAGCTATTAATTTTGTTAAGGGAAGCTTTAGGAGAGTTATCAATATTGAGCAAATTTGTTGGCTTTTCAGTGACAGTATTTAGGTCACATGCGTCTTTAATAATCTTCCATGTATTTTTCATATTTCCCTTACTTCGAGACAGTCTTTCTCTATAATAATTAACTTTTAAATTTTTAATAATTAAATTGCACTGGTTTCTATATTTAATATATATGGATTGATGTTCTACGTTCGTTGACTTTACAGCCCTTTTATGCAACCGATCTCTTTTCCGAATACACCGAACTATGCCTTTAGTGATCCATGGTTTAAGTGGTGTGTGACGATTCGAGGTCTTTTGTGTAATTGTGCATTTTGTTATAATATTTTTTAAGTTATTGGTTAATAATTCAAATACACGATTTGTATCGTTATCTTTATATAAAAAGTCCCAAGAATAACTACTGAGCATTAATTTTATAGATTTATAGTCTATTTTTACTGTAGTTATTTCTCTAGTTTTTATTTTAATACCAGCTTTTTTAATATATAATAAGATAGGAAAATGATCTGTTAGGTTATATTCGAATACTATTGTCTTACATAACGATGGACACTTTATCATAAAGTGATCAATACAGGAGTTAAGACGCGTTGGTTTATTAACTCCCTGTTTGAGTTCATAAAGTGCCATTAAATTTAAATAGTCTTGCGCTGCAGAGGATAAGTTATGAGAGATGGTATTTATATTTATATCACCTGTTAAAATAATGTTTTGTGTGCGTATATTATGCAGAATGTAGTCAAGCGATTCTAAGTAGGTGGTCACATTTTTATATGCAGGCGAACGATAAATGCAAATAAGCGTATAATCTGGTTTCATTTTAATAACTAGACAATTGCCTTCACGAAACTCAGGTTCACAACATTCAATTTCAAACACATTTTTTACATACACAACCACTCCATCATTTTGATTGAGGCTTCTTTTTGTCCAGAATTTGTTATAACCATCTATTAGAGTTTCTGAACGAATTGCCCAATTAATTGTTAATCTACCCGGCTATGAAACAATATCAATAATTCAAGTTTATGCACTAACAGAGGTAGCGCTAAGCACACAAAAGACTTATTTTATGAAAAGTTGGAAGAAACGATTGAAAAAGCCCATAAAATGATTATAGTTATGGGTGATTTCAATAGTCAATTAGGTGAAAGGCTACCAAATGAGGATATGGTAGGGGACCAATTTAATACTGGAAGAAGAAATAACAACGGACAAAGACTTATGAATTTAGCTTTTGCGCATAACCTTAAAATTATCAATTCATTCTATAAGAAAAACAAGAATAAAAAATGAACCTGGATATCACCTAACGGACAAGTAAAAAACGAGATAGAATATATACTTTGTAACAAAGCACATTTTTTAGAGATATTAACGTTTTAAATCCATTAAATTTTAATACAACGGAATGTATGATCCCAGACTTCTTTGGGTCCGTATAAAACTTGGTGTCACCAAGGTATTCATGGTTGTAGCATATGCTCCCGTAGGATCCTCGGTGGCATCAGACCTAGAGAAGTTTTTTCAAAAATAGGGCAGGAAAATGGCCAAAAGAAATAAAACTATGTCGTATCTAAGGGACGGGAAACGAAAGAAGGGGAGACAGAAAACACGTTGGGAAGAAATTTAAAAAGCAGCTGGATCATTATGGAGAATAAAAGCCACAAACAGAACAACAAGTATGGCGAAATCTAAGGAAGACCTTTGCCAAAGGGCAACCTGATATTAATGTTACCGATGACACATAATGATTTAAACTAGGAATATATTATATTTATAGAAAACACTAACAATAAAACGAATCTAATAAAATAACTTAATAAGAATTATAATTATAATGATGATAGTAAAATTATGATAATTATGCATGAATTGAATGTCCTCAACAATAGTTCACGTTGATGTAAGTGGCAGCACAATTGGAACGGATTTCCAATAGGTGTGGGTTCGAATCCCACTTGTGACAATCATTTATCGCTCCTAATCGGGTTTTATAAATAATCAAACGTATTAAATGCAAAATTTCAGTAATTTGAACGTTGTAAATGCCATGTTTCGTAATTGAGTTGGCGATCGCAATTGGTGTTCGCAATTTCACACAGATTTATTACGAGATAAATCACGATTTATAAAATAAGGATCTACTATGGTTTTTTTTTGTAAAGCATAGTGCAGTAAACTAAGTAACTAATCTTTCATATTTATGCACGTATTTACCGTAGAGGTTCAATTATATTTTCGGTTCACAAATAGTTTTTACAATAAACGTAAAATGCCAAATTCTAAATCAACAAAAATCATTAATAACTCATGAACTAAAGTCATGGATTTGTATACAATTCAGAATGTCTTTTGAGAAGAAACCCTGAAGGAATGATTACAGATATAACTCACTTGTTTCGTGAACGGAGTGATCCAAGAAATCATTATATATATATATATATATATATATATATATATATTGAATCCAAATTAACTTTCAAGCACAATTTGATATTTGATTAAAATGATTACATGTTCAATTGATTGATAATCTAACTGGAGTCTCCCCCCACTCGGTGTGTGCTACACTGTACGGCGCTGTACACTAACCATCGATGGAGGATTCTTAATTCATTAATGTCTATTCATTAGGGTTCATTCAGATCTCGCGTAAATACGCTCGAGCGTACTTAGAAATTCTTTAACTAATATTATTAAATATATATTTACTTCTTTTACTTTCTTTATAGCTTACATATGCCTAACTGCTGAGCACGGATGTTCTTCATATAAAGAGGTAAATTGATCTACTATACCAGTATAATCAAACGGGTCTTAATATATTTTAACTTCGCGGTTTTCTTTCACCGTTGTGATACTTTCACATTCTTTATTATTTTTCCGACATTCGAATTTACTTAATCGTATATTGTATACCTACTTATTCCATAGGGGGTCGCGTCCCCTGCCAGTCTAATTAGACTGCTAATCCGGTTCGATATGCGTACCGCAGTGCGGGTTAAGGTGTCCCCCGGAGGCGACGCGTACCGACCCGCCCCCGTCGGTACGAACTTCAGCAGTTGCGGCGATGGGGGCCGCCACCCATCACGCCTTGCCCAGTCAGGCGAGTCGAGGAGAGCAGAGTGCCGGGTGGGCACGTGGAATGTAAGAGGTTGTGGGGAAGGTAAGTTGCACGAGCTGATATCCGTCATGGCGGACAAACAGCTAGACGTGCTCTGTGTGACAGAGACTAAGCGAAGGGGCAGCGACGCCTGCGATCTTCCTGGTGGCGGGATGGCTCTGTGGTCTGGTGTACCACAGAGCGATCGAGCCAGCATAGGGTTAGGAGTGCCGTTGTCCTCTCGCTTGGCCTCAGGTGTGAAGGATTACGGAATTTATGATCCCAGACTTCTTTGGGTCCGTATAAAACTAGGTGTCACCAAGGTATTCATGATTGTAGCATATGCTTCCGTAAGATCCTCGGTGGCATCAGACCTAGAAAAGTTTTGGGATAATATTAGGGAAGTTCTGGATATGGCAGAAACCAGTGAACGCGTGATTGTATGCGGAGATTCGAACGGATGGGTGGGGACCAAGCGTCCCGATTATGAGGACGTACTTGGTCCATTTGGTGATAAGAGAGTGAACGACGCAGGTAGGCTCATAGCGGATGTATGCATGGAGAGAAACCTTATTGTGTCAAACACATTTTTCCAACATAAGGACATCCATATGTATATATGGAGAAGGAATGAACAGAAAAGTATAATAGATTTAATTTTTGTAGACAATCGCCTCCGAAGCAAAATATTGGACGCAAGAGCCTACAGGGGCCCCACAGTCGATACGGACCACTATCTCGTTATTGCGAGATTTAGTGGTCTGTTCAGAAAATGGAGGCACTGGCGAGAGCATGTCCACTTCGGAGGGCTTGAAAGAATAAAAGTTGCAAGAAGAGTGTGTAAGAGAAAAGTATGCAGAGGGTGTCCGAGAACGGCTGACGATGACAAGCCAGCCGCAATCGGACATTGAATAATGCTGGAGAGTATTGAAAGAGAGTATGGTAGACACAGCGAAAGAAGTATGTGGAAGTTCAAAGAAGCATAGAAAAACAAATGGTGATGCATGGTGGGATGCGGAAGTTGCAGCTTCCGCAGAGCAAACGAAGAAAGCGTGGCTGGACTATGTCTCTTCTTTGAATCTGAATGACAGTATGACTGAACAGAAGAAAGAAATATATCGGCAATGTAAGAATGTCACAAAGGCCTTAGTGAAAGAGAAACGTGATAGAGCAAGTATGATTGCAGAAGATAGGCTGACTAAAAACTTCGAGGGTAACACCAAACTCTTTTGGAGGGAGGTGAAGAAGTCTCGGTGTGGTTGGTCAGCCTTCAGAATGAATAAAATAAGGTCTAAAGGTGGAGACATTCTTACACAAACACAAGACGTGTTAAGCCGATGGAATGAATATTTTGGCAATATATATGCGGATGCTACGGTTGGCGTCGGTGTCGCATGTGGTTTAGTAGATCAACATTCGACAACGGCGTCCTCCGATGGAATCAGTATGGATGAAGTTGAATGGGCGATAAGAAGTTTGAAAAATGTTAAGGCAGCGGGCATTGATATGGTGTCTGCCGAGATGATCGAGCTTGGTGGCTCCTGTGTCAGGGAGGCGTTCCTGTTGCTCCTCAATTTATGTTGGAGCTCGGGAAAATAGGTAATGATGTACTAGAGCAAGTGGATGAATTTGTATATCTTGGATGTGGATTTAGCCGAGATGGAAGGTACACCACTGATATAGAGCGAAGAGTGAATGCGGGAAATAGAGTGTACGGAGCCTTGGGGCAACTTCTCGGCAGCCACCACCTAAGCCAGAAGGCACGTGTAGCAATACATAACGCAGTGCTTGTCCCAATATTACTGTATGGAAGCGAGAGTTGGGTATGCAGAAAAGAGTATGAAAGTAAAATTAATGCGGTCGAAATCGATCTCTGCGGAAAATCTGTGGAGTTAGGCTGACCGACCGCATTCGTAACGACGACGTAAGAGAGCGAGTAGGTATGAAAGAGAGTAGTGGTGTAAAGATGCGAAAGGGAATGCTCCGATGGTTCGAACATGTGGAAAGAATGCCGAACGAACGTCTGGTTAAGAAGATATACAATGCGAAAATGAAACGCCAGCGGTGGCTTGCATCGTTGAGGAGACGCTCCTCGCGCACGCGCTCCGCCGCCTCCTTCCGCGAGACTACTGCCTCGCAGAAGGCTGCGATCGCGTCCCATTTCCTGACGCTGTCGAGCATCGCCCTGGCAATAACGACCGTGTGCAGGTATTTGGCGAAGCATCCATGCCCCGTCAAAACCTGCACCAGTCGGAAGGAGAGCACCCCGTGCCGCCGTTCCAGCCACTGACATCTCGGCGAGCGTTGACGCGCCAGGCGGTGAGCTCCCTCAATGAGACCACACCGCCCTCCGCTCGCACCCCCGATACCCGCTGATACAAATAGGCGAGCATATCCGCCTCCAGGTCACACAGGGGAGTCCCGGCCAACAGGAACGCTGTCTCCGTCGCCAACGTGCGGTACCCGCGTATGGCCCTGACCGCCATGGCCCTCTGTGGTCGCCACAGAAGATCCTTGAGTTGGACTGTCAGGGACCCCGCCCACACCGGTGCACCGTACAGAGCCATCGACCGGACGATTTTTAAAGGCTTAAACAATGTTGTCATTGATTTAGCCTAAATTAATTGTCAAAGGTTTATGTTGCACTGATTTGTGTAAAGACGCTAGAGAGTTAGATCTTTACAACGTGGAGTCTAATAAACTACTCAAAAGATCATACGATGAGAAAGCGTTGCGTGGAATGCAAAGGAATTCAAGAATAAGCATCGGCTTGGAGAAAGATAAATTGAAAAATATCCACCCTTCCAGCTTGGCATGTTTTTCTTACCTACAGAATAAAGATTACTATGTGGGCAACTTAAAGTTTGCTCAGCGTACTGCGTACCTATTGGAGGAGGTACCTTACATTATCAGCTTACGTGAATAACTTGAACGAATACAACTAAAAACCTATGCGTACGTATGATATTGAAAGACTTATCCTTCAACTCCTAACCGTTAAGGAGATGTACCTTCCATCACCAGCTCACCTAAATGAGATAA
The DNA here is from genome assembly GCA_905163515.2 of Lymantria monacha. NCBI lineage: Eukaryota > Metazoa > Arthropoda > Insecta > Lepidoptera > Erebidae > Lymantria > Lymantria monacha. The sequence goes on along the minus strand of LR991107.1, from coordinate 182,572 downwards.
CTACTAGATGCAAATTTTAGAATAGCATTGGAAAATATATGAGACACGTAATATGTGATGATGATACTTAATTTTAGGGTTACCCTGGATTTCCATGGTTTCCCATCATCAGATCATGACTTGGTGACAACGGGACCACCTCGGGTGTATACCCTTTAGATTAAAAAAAGAATTTTGAAAATCGGCCTACAGTTGACTGAAATATCGGTGAACATACAAAAAAAAAAAAGGAATGAAACATAGAACCTTCTCCTTTTTGAAGTCGGTTAAAAATAATATATATATATATGGCCGCATATGTTGCAGTCAGGTCTGATTCGAGCCTTACGTATACAAGAATGAACTGTGCGTAAACACTACAGACAAGGTCACACCAACAATGTTAAATTCTCTCACAAAACAAAATATTATAATATTAAAAACATTTAAAGCATCCTACACACAGTACCGGCGGCTGGGCCTGCGGTCTTACCGCCGGCCTGCCGGCGGATATTTATGCCGCGGGACTTGCTGCACAAACGACCCGCTGGCATGGCCGCCGGGGTGTGCCGGCGGGTAGCGCGGGCGGCCGGCGTCAGTTCGTTCCTGGCATTCGAGCGGTAGTGGTGTGCGGTTTGTTTAATAGGTATAAAACAAATTAAAATGTCCTTTAATTGGGACGACGAAGCTGTATTGCTATTAATTGAAAAAATGATATTTTATGGAATCCTAGAAATGCAGATTATAAGAACAGAAATAAATGAACGGACGCACAGTGTTTCGCCTAGAACATATTAGGTGGACAAAATTCATGTTATCATTTCCAGGTAATCTTACTTGCACAATGTAAACAACACCTCCAAACTCCAAATTTCATGAATCAGTTATTTTTCAAATTCGTAATTGATGAGACATAGAGGTCTGAAGTCAGGTAATGAATTTAATGCAACCGTCTCAATCAATACGTTGCAATTTACCGACGCTTTCGTGCACATCTCAAAGTGGCTTGTGATAATATTGTGTAAGTTTTTGTGATGGATATAAATAATGAGAGTAAGTACAATGTTTTAGTATATTATTTAAATCAGAATCTTTTAAAATAAATTTACAGTATTTGTTTCAATATAATTTAAATTTTAGCTTATTTTTTTAATAAAAATAAACTTTTAAAGTGTAAAAGATACAGACATTCACCTCTATCCGGGCTAGTTTTTAGATATATCGTAGGAATAACTATATTCTTTGCAAAAATACACATATTGTTTAGCACACTTCAGTACAACATGCTTTTTCTTTTTTTTTTAGAACACGTTTACTCTATTTCAAGGGTAGCCTTTTTCGAGGAGTGGTTGAAACACACAAAAAATGAAAAAAAACGCGCGTTTATATGACTTTCTTTCTTTAAAATTTAAATTTCGTGACATTACTGAATGCAGCCAAAAAGAAATAAAGTTGAAGATATCCAATTTTTCTAATAAGTTTGGTGCCAAATGGTTGGCTTCAGGAAAGTCGAAGGAGCGTTTTTTAGTTAAAAATAAGACTTGGCTGGATGAAGATATACAATTTACTGCGTGTTCTTTTGCGCCACAACCTTCGACATCGAATGAGGCTGTGACTCCTGCAGGAAGACCTCGTAAAGATTTCGAGGAATCGTCGTTTAAGACGAAGAAACGTTGCGTCGTGGATCTCTTAGAATCTCGAAGTGTCAGTGAATTGGTGACTGCTGCCGAAATTGCTGTGCGTTCAGCAGGGCAAAGGAAAATTGCCAATGTATTTAGAGACATTAGTGAAAGCCCAGAAAATATTGCTAAGTCTAAAAATACCAGTTCCGTTAATCCTAGGCAGTTAAGTAGTGACGAAGCATTAGCTTACTATATAGATTCTAAATCAACAACGCATTCTTACAAACTAACTAGGAAGTGGTCCATGAAGGCAGGACATAATGTGTTTCCGTCATATTTTAGTCTAGTAAAGTCCAAACAGGCCTGTTATCCTGCAGAAGAGCACATTGCTATAACAGAAACTCGTGCTGAAATAAATTTGCAAGCCTTATTAGATAAAACAGTAGAACGTCTAGTACTAGCACAGAATGAAGTTATCAGCAGTGTGCTCCCAACAAGTTCATCGTTTACACTTGTTAGTAAATGGGGATGTGATGGAAGTTCTGGGCATAGCACATATAAACAGAGATTTGAGAACACTGAAGATACAGATGAGTTTCTCTTCGTATTCTCTTTCGTTCCCCTTAAGTTATATGATGGTTCCAAAATAATTTGGCAAAATCCTCGGCCTTCATCAATTTTGTATTGCCGCCCAATAAAATTTATATTTGCTAAAGAAACGAACGACTTCACGTTAGCGGAGACAAATAGATTATTGGAAGAAGTTAATGCTCTTCTTCCAACACTTATCAACTTTGGTGATTCTCAAATCTCTGTGAAACACGAACTTTTGCTGACAATGATAGACGGAAAGGTGTGTAACGTCCTAACGGAAACTCGTTCATATCAAAAGTGTTTCATCTGTGGCGCCACCCCCAAGACAATGAACGATGACCCCGCCAAGTTTGACAGCAAGGTTTATCTACTCTTCATGCTTGGATACGTTGCTTTGAATGCCTTTTACATATCAGTTACAAGTTGAATATTAAGAAATGGCAGGCTAGAAGTGACGAAGACAAAGCAGATATTAAGGTTCGATCTGACGAAATCAAGTTGAAATTTAAGAATGAGATGGGCCTCATTGTATATAAACCAAAGCCAGGATTTGGTTCTTCAAATGACGGAAACACAGCCCGTCGCTTTTTTAAGAATGCCGAGATGAGTGCTCAGATCACAGGGTTGGATGTTATAATTATCAAACAATTTGATGTTATTTTGAGGACATTGTCTTTTGGATTCGAGATAAACTTAGTTGAATTCAATAAATATTGTCTTGAAACCAGAAGACATTTTCTTAGCCTCTATTCGTGGTACTATATGCCTGCTACTGTACATAAAATCTTAATTCACAGTACAGAGGTCATTATAGCCGCATTACTTCCAATTGGGCAGCTTTCCGAAGAGGCCCAGGAAGCACGAAATAAAGATTGCCGCAGATTTAGGGAGTACAACACCCGCAAGTGCTCGCGTGTTGCCACAAATAGAGACTTGCTGTCCATGTTAATTATAACATCCTTTGATCAGTAGTCTTCGGGAGATTTCCCAAAAAAAACCGGAAAAAATATGTGCAGAGGTTTTAAAGTTAATTGTAAGCCCTAACATAATTCAGTCAAGATCAGAATCGTCATCGTATTGTCGCACAAATCCACAAAACAGTGTAGATTACATAGTAAAAGATTCATCAAAAGACTGATGACGATTATTAGATTATAATTTTTACTATACTATTATTTTATTTACTATACTATTTTTTTTTTTATTTAGTTATCTATACAGTACATGATACGTTAACGGTTACTTACTCTCGTACCATAACGATAACACTCGTTAAATAATTTTGTTTTGGTATATTATATTTAAATACATTTTTCAGCTTAAAAAATCGTTTTTTATTACAAAATAAAACAAAAACTGTTGATAATGTCTAAATATGACTACCTATATGTAAAAGCTTCTTTATATCATGTAAAATAATTTTGTCCACCTAGCATGTTCTACGCGATACACTGTGGGACGCATTGAAAATAATTGCAAGTGTATTTGACATTGATAAAGGCGAAGTAGAGAGAAAGTTAAAAAAATTAACTTCTCATTATTTTCGGGAAAAAAAGAAAGTTGAACAGTCACGTAAATCTGGTGCAGGTACAGACGATATACAGGAACCAAAGTGGTTTGCTTACAAGGCATTGAATTTTTTGCGAGATAAAAATAAACCAATACCCACAGTAAATAGTGAGAATGATGTAAGTATGGAAGTATGTAAGTGGATGAATTTGTATATCTTGGATGTGGATTTAGCCGAGATGGAAGGTACACCACTGATATAGAGCGAAGAGTGAATGCGGGAAATAGAGTGAACGGAGCGTTGGGGCAACTTCTCGGCAGCCACCACCTCAGCCAGAAGGCACGTGTAGCAATACATAACGCAGTGCTTGTCCCAACATTACTGTATGGAAGCGAGAGTTGGGTATGAAGAAAAGAGTATGAAAGTAAAATTAATGCGGTCGAAATGCGATCTCTTCGAAAAATCTGTGGAGTTAGGCTGACCGACCGCATTCGTAACGACGACGTAAGAGAGCGAGTAGGTATGAAAGAGAGTATTGGTGTAAAGATGCGAAAGGGAATGCTCCGATGGTTCGGATATGTGGAAAGAATGCCGAACGAACGCCTGGTTAAGAAGATATACAATGCGAAAGTAGAAGGATGTAGGTACCGAGGGAGACCGAGACTAACCTACCTAGACCAGATCGGTCATGTACTGAAAGAAGGTGGAGTCAAGAGTCTCCGAAACCGGCGAACGTGTATGAAGAGAATTATGAATGTTGAGGAAGCGAGTGAAGTATGCAGAGATAGAGTTCTCTGGCACTCTGTTCTCTCTGCCTACCCTGCAAGGGATATGGCGTGATGATATGTATGTATGTATGATGTAAGTATTCGTGTTCCTATATTTATTGTTTATTTTATCACAGACTAGCTACCCGTGGTTTCACCCGCGTGGCCAAGATAACGATAACGTAGCATTCTAAAGCCACACACACAGTGTCAGCGGCAGTGCAAACTCGCAAACCTTTCCTCTTTATAATATTAGTATAGATACATAGATTAATGGTCTTTGAAAGAGACGAAGCCAGAACAGATGTAAGAGTAACAATAGGCAATGATATACTAGAGCAAGTGGACGAATTTGTATATCTTGGATGTGGATTTAGCCGAGATGGAAGGTACACCACTGATATAGATGCATTCGTAACGACGACGTAAGAGAGCAGTAGGTATGAAAGAGAGTATTGGTGTAAAGATGCGAAAGGGCATGCTCCGATGGTTCGGACATGTGGAAAGAATGCCGAACGAACGTCTGGTTAAGAAGATATACAATGTGAAAGTGGAAGGATGTAGGTACCGAGGGAGACCGAGACTAACCTACCTAGACCAGATCGGTCATGTACTGAAGGAATATGGAGTCAAGAGTCTCCGAAACCGGCGAGCGTGTATGAAGAGAATTATGAATGTTGAGGAAGCGAGTGAAGTATGCAGAGATAGAGTTCTCTGGCACTCTGATCTCTCTGCCTACCCTGCAAGGGATATGGCGTGATGATATGTATGTATGTATGTACATAGATTAAATACGGGAGGTATTTAATCTATATACGATTCTAAAAAAAAGTGATGATTAATTTACCTTTTCATATTATATTTCTTTTATTTCGCTGTGTTGTAGCGGCTGCGAATACTACCAACCCTTACTTTGCTCGTGGATGTCGTAAAAGCCGACTAAGAGTCATAAAACGACCTGGGTCAACTCCATCTGATGCCATTTGGTCAACAATTACATTCCCAAGGAGGTTTGACGTCTGGCAGGCGGCCGGCCATAAAATTATTGCCAATAACTTTTACAATATGTGCTATGAAAGAAGAGTATATATTGTATCAACCCCAAGTAATTGGGATAAGAGTAGGAGAATGATGATTATATTTCTTTTATTTATAGATGCATTCGTAGCAAAGTCAGCAAGATAATGCAACAGCGACTAGTTCCCGGAAAAGTATATGCGGTACTGATAGAGACAGTGATATTGCCGAAGCTCTACAAGTTTTAAAAAATATGTCAGCTACGACATCTGCTCGCGACGATGCTTCAATATTCGGAGAATATATAGCAAGTAAAATACGAAAAATGGATGCTGTAACAATATCTGCAGTACAACATCACATACAAAATATTATTTATCAGGCTGAAATAAGCGCTTACTCAAGATACTCCACGATGGCGGCAGCTCAAGGATATTTTACCACTTCGACACCTGAACGTCCTTCCACTAGCCATTCTAATTATACCAACAATTCAGATACTCAGAATAGCCTTTTTTTCATATTTGGAAAGTAATTGAAACTCTTTTTGATTTATGATGGTACGTTGAGGATTTGGTTGTACGGCGATGGGGGCCACCACCCATCACGCCTTGCCCAGTCAGGCGAGTCGAGGAGAGCAGAGTGACGGGTGGGCACGTGGAATGTAAGAGGTTGTGTGGAAGGTAAGTTGCACGAGCTGATATCCGTCATGGCGGACAAACAGCTAGACGTGCTCTGTGTAACAGAGACCAAGCGAAGGGGCAGCGACGCCTGCGATCTTCCTGGTGGCGGGATGGCTCTGTGGTCTGGTGTACCACAGAACGATCGAGCCAGCATGGGGGTAGAAGTACTGATGTCCTCTCGCTTGGCCTCAGGTGTGAAGGATTACGGAATGTATGATCCCAGACTTCTTTGGGTCCGTATAAAACTTGGTGTCACCAAGGTATTCATGGTTGTAGCATATGCTCCCGTAGGATCCTCGGTGACATCAGACCTAGAGAAGTTTTGGGATAATGTTAGGGAAGTTTTGGATATGGCAGAAACCAGTGAACGCGTGATTGTATGCGGAGATTTGAACGGATGGGTGGGGACCAAGCGTCCCGATTATGAGGACGTACTTGGTCCATTTGGTGATAAGAGAGTGAACGACGCAGGTAGGCTCATAGCGGATGTATGTATGGAGAGAAACCTTATTGTGTCAAACACATTTTTCCAACATAAGGACATCCATATGTATACATGGAGAAGGAATGAACAGAAAAGTATAATAGATTTAATTTTGGTAGACAGTCGCCTCCGAAGCAAAATATTGGACGCAAGAGCCTACAGGGGCCCCACAGTCGATACGGACCACTATCTCGTTATTGCGAGATTTAGTGGTCTGTTCAGAAAGTGGAGGCACTGGCGAGAGCGTGTCCACTTCGGAGGGCTTGAAAGAATAAAGGTTGAAAGGTTGCAAGAAGAGTGTGTAAGAGAAAAGTATGCAGAGGGTGTCCGAGAACGGCTGACGATGGCAAGCCAGCCGCAATCGGACATTGAAGAATGCTGGAGAGTATTGAAAGAGAGTATGGTAGACACAGCGAAAGAAGTATGTGAAAGTTCAAAGAAGCATAGAAACACAAATGGTGATGCATGGTGGGATGCGGAAGTGGCAGCTTCCGTAGAGCAAAAGAAGAAAGCGTGGCTGGACTATGTCTCTTCTTTGAATCTGAATGACAGTATGACTGAACAGAAGAAAGAAATATATCGGCAATGTAAGAATGACACCAAGGCCTTAGTGAAAGAGAAACGTGATAGAGCAAGTATGAGTGCAGAAGATAGGCTGACTAAAAACTTCGAGAGTAACACCAAACTCTTTTGGAGGGAGGTGAAGAAGTCTCGGGGTGGTTGGTCAGCCTTCAGAATGAATAAAATAAGGTCTAAAGGTAGAGACATTCTTACACAAACACAAGACGTGTTAAGCCGATGGAGTGAATATTTTGGCGAATATGTATGCGGATACTACGGTTGGCGCCGGTGTCGCATGTGGTCTAGTAGATCAACATTCGGCGACGGCGTCCTCCGATGGCATCAGTACGGATGAAGTTGAATGGGCGATAAGAAGCTTGAAAAATGGTAAGGCAGCGGGCATTGATATGGTGTCTGCCGAGATGATCAAGCTTGGTGGCTCCTGTGTCCGGGAGGCGTTCCTGTTGCTCTTTAATTTATGTTGGAGCTCGGGAATGGTTCCCGGGGACTGGAATAGCGCAGTCATCGTGCCTTTGTTTAAAAACAAGGGTTCACGTTATGACTGCGCAAATTACAGGGCCATAAGCTTGACCAGTTTGGCAGCAAAAGTGTATGGTAAAATTATTGAAAGGAGAATGAGGATGGTGTCCGATGGTTTACTGTGTGAGACACAAGGAGGTTTCAGGAGTGGAAGGGGATGCATGGATCAAGTGTTCTCTCTGCGCAACATTGTGGAGAAGCATCTGGCCCTAGGTCAGAGGGTTTTCTGCAGTTTTGTGGATCTGGAGAGAGCATTTGAGACGGTTGTACGAAAGGAACTTTGGGACATTTTACCGGAATATGGTATTACCGGTAAACTGCTGCAGGCTGTGCAATCCAGTTACATGGGCTGTAGAGCCTGTGTGCGGCTGGATGATGGAATGTCGCCTTGGTTTGACGTCAATACCGGCGTTAAGCAGGGCTGCGTTCTATCAGCCAGGCTGTTTATCATATATCTGGATAAATGTCTCCAAAGGTTGAACGATATGAATGTGGGAGTCCAGATGGGTGACTCAGTGGTCTCTGCTCTGCTTTATGCAGATGACGCAGTCCTGCTGGCACAGTCAGCGACTGACCTGCAGACCCTAGTCGACACAATGACAGAAGATTGTAAGAAAAGGGGTCTACGCGTGAATGTGAGCAAAACCAAAATAATGGTCTTTGAAAGAGATGAAGCCAGAACAGATGTAAGAGTAACAATAGGTAATGATGTACTAGAGCAAGTGGATGAATTTGTATATCTTGGATGTGGATTTAGCCGAGATGGACGGTACACCACTGATATAGAGCGAAGAGTGAATGCGGGAAATAGAGTGAACGGAGCGTTGGGGCAACTTCTCGGCAGCCACCACCTCAGCCAGAAGGCACGTGTAGCAATACATAACGCGTTGCTTGTCCCAACATTACTGTATGAAAGCGAGAGTTGGGTATGCAGAAAAGAGTATGAAAGTAAAATTAATGCGGTCGAAATGCGATCTCTTCGGAAAATCTGTGGAGTTAGGCTGACCGACCGCATTCGTAACGACGATGTAAGAGAGCGAGTAGGTATGAAAGAGAGTATTGGTGTAAAGATGCGAAAGGGAATGCTCCGATGGTTCGGACATGTGGAAAGAATGCCGAAGGAACGTCTGGTTAAGAAGATATACAATGCGAAAGTGGAAGGATGTAGGTACCGAGGGAGACCGAGATTAACCTACCTAGACCAGATCGGTCAGGTACTGAAGGAAGGTGGAGTCAAGAGTCTCCGAAACCGGCGAGCGTGTATGAAGAGAATTATGAATGTTGAGGAAGCGAGTGAAGTATGCAGAGATAGAGTTCTCTGGCACTCTGTTCTCTCTGCCTACCCTGCAAGGGATATGGCGTGATGATGTGTATGTATGTTGAGGATTTAATATTTCAAAATTTTGTTGATTTATCGTTTTGATTAATAATGAGAATGTTACTTAGAATATCAATATATATATGCTAAATAAATGACATTTGATTTATGAAATGTAGTTTTGCCATGGAAGCTGTCCTTGCTCTGAAAGAAAGTAGTTCGTCAACTCATTTTTGACAATTGTAGGTTCCAAATTTCGAGTTATTTCAATATTTTGTACCGGTATCGTTATCATATCCTCAACATCAAAGTCATGTCTTCGAATAAAATTATGAACGTATACACAAGCCATTGCTGCAATTTTTATTTTCTCTGGCTGTAAATTAGCTATTGAATGAAATATTCTAAATTTTTCCGTTAATGTGCCAAAAGCATTTTCGACGACTCTCCTTCCTCTACAAAGTCTATAATTGCATATTATTTTCGAAGATCCTCGCTCATGTTGTCCAGAAAATGATTTCATTAAGTTAGGAGAAATCGGAAAAGCATCGTCACCGAGGAAAAAAAATGGTACATTCATAATCCGTCCAGGTAAAGGTCTTGGTGTCGGTAGATTTATAGATTCATTTCGCAATACTTCGCAAAGCCTGCTATTTCTAAAAACACCCCCATCCGAGACTCTTCCTTGACAACCAATATCGACGTATAAAAAATTATAATTGGCATCGACTAATGCCAATAACACAATACTGAAATACGATTTATAATTGAAAAATTCTGAGCCACTATTATTAGGGCATTGTATTCGTATATGTTTCCCATCAATTGATCCACAACAATTTGGAACATTCCATTTCTTGAAAAACAAATGTGACACTGCAAGCCATTCTTCCTCTGAGGTTGGCATCTAGAAGAAAAGAAAGCAAATAAAAATTAATTAAAATAAACATACAAAAATAAATGTAAACTATACATGAAATGTGCTTGAAAGCCTGATGTAACGCTATACTCAAATATTATCCAACTCCAACAGATAACCTCCTTCTTTTTGAAGTCGTTTAATATGCTTAAAAATTTTCATAAGCAATAATTTTAATATCAATACTTACCGTAATTTGAAGTTTTAATATCAGTGCTAGACAGACTTCGAGAATCAGTGAGGAAAGTAGTTGTGAAATTTTAAACATTTCTCCAAGGATAAAATAACTGGGGTACTATCCCAGAAACCTCCACGCGGTGTACCCTGGGTGCGGGCGGCGGTCCCCAGTTCTTCTGTTGTACTGTCGTCCGTAGCGAATATCTGCGCGATTTCGCTCCTTACTCTACTACAGTCGTAGTAGAGGGTATAGGACGCGAAATATTGGGACGGGCTCAGTCACTCATTCATTTGAGGGCTGGGCAGGCACATGCCACCGCCCACACATCGTAAACCTGATATCTTGCTTCAAGACACGTTGTCTTGAGGCGTAGTATCAGGAGCGAGGGTCTTGGCTTAACCGCCCGGACCGCGAGGAAGACAACCTCTATAAAGAGTTCGAAGTAACATTCGGACTCAGAAATCACCCAGAATCTTAAGTTCTGGCGTGCGGCGAGAAGATGCATGGCAGATGGGTTGTTCTGTCGTTAGCACGCTCCAGCCAGGGCACCGGCTGACCCCCTGGTTGGTAAATGTAGGCTTGCCCGGGTATAGGGATCTCTGCCCGGGTCGACGAAATGTATCTCCCATTCTCGTGGGAATCTAATGGATACTGCAAATTTAAAAAAAACCGACGGGAATCCTAGCGATTCTCACCCCAAGGCCCAGTCATGCCAACGCAAAACTGACCAAGACGACGCCTCGTCCTCAGGACTTGAGGCGTCCGCCGAGGGCCCGGCACAAATCGTGGAGGCCCAGAAGAAGAAGAGGAGGTCGCCTCGAAAGTCTCGGGGCAACGGCCTGAGCCATAAAAGGCGGCTGGAGGAGCGGCGAGCGCGCAGGGAGGCTGCCGCCGCTGAAGAGAAGAAGGACGGTAGACTCGCAGCAGAGCCGTCGACGGACGAGGGCGACAGCGATGTCGCAGAGCCGTCCGAAGACGAGGGCGGCGGATCTACCGTCAGAATGGACGAGGGCGGTGATATTCCCGCAGGGCCGTCCAAAAAGGACAGTGGGTCGGCTGGTGAAGGCCCCACTAGGTCGTCGGCGCGTCTAGCAGCAAAGACGCCGCCGGCGACCGCGACTAAGAAGGAGGAGGCCCTCCCCTCGTAGGTGCGAAAGCGCCCCCTGAGCAAGGGAGGCAGCTCGAGCGCCGAAACCGAGGGGAGCGTGGCCAACATGCCTCCACCCAAGATCCAGGCCTCCCGAAGAGGGCGAGGGACCTCGGTCATGGAAAGGGCGGCGGCGGTCGCTGTCCGCGCCGGCGAGGCCACGGATCTGCAGGCCGAAAATGTCCGCCTTAGAGGCGAGATGTCAGGCCTGCGGACCCGAAACCGGAACCTGGGCGACATGCTGGCGGAAATGCGTCGCGCAAACCGCCAGCTGTTGATAGACGTGGCCGACCTCAAGGCGCAGGTGGCGCTGTTCGTGTCACCCGCGCCAGCCGCGCTATCGGCCAGGGCCGGATACTCGGCGGCCGCTGCGGCGCCAAAGCCGCCTCGCGCTGCGGCGCCGACGACGTTGGGTGATGGCGTCAGCGTCACACCCGTCCCCGCGGTGAGGAAGACGCCTGCCGCCGCGAAGCGCGCGCCGCCGGCTGACGCTGGCGCGGTCACCGCGGTGAAACTCCCTGTTCCCGTGGTGAGGTTGACGCCTCTCCCCGCGGACCGCTTGCCGCCGGCTAGCGCCCCTGCGGCGCCAAAGCCGCCAGGCGCCGCGGAGCGGGCCCCTGGAGAGGCTCAGCCGACCCCGACGCTGGAGGTGGGAGGCTTGTCGGACGAGGCCCTCGCCAAAATCATCAACGCAGTTGGCAAACTCGTTGATGCGCGTGTGGCCGTTCTGGAGGCAAGACTGCCTCCAGAACCACGTGTCCGGCCGCCCCTAGCCGCGGATAAGCGGCCGCATGTGGCACCAGCCCCCGCCCCGCTGCCTTGTCAGGGTGGCCGCGTGGGGAGCTACGCCGCGGCCGCGGCCGGGCCTAAGCCCAAAGGCCCCGGCCCAGCTCCGAAGGGACCCGCCCTGAGGAGGAAGACGGCTCCGGCTCCTGCCGGACCGCTGAAGTCGCCCGCAACAACACCGCCGGCGACGACCAGCGAGGCCGCGACGAGGCCTTCTGCGTCCGGCACGACTGCCGTACCCGAACAGGGTTGGCAGGTAGCCGAACGCGACAGAAGGAGTCGCGGCCAAAGGAGGAGAGCGGAGGCCAAGCGCGCCGCTGAGGTCCCCGCTCCTCAGGCAGGAGCCGGACGGAAGAAGAGACCGCGCAAGGGGCTCAAGTCGCCGAAGACGGCCGCAGTGGTGATCACTGTGCTGCCCGAGGCGGCCGAGAAGGGCCTCAGCTACGAGGCCGTCTTGAGGAAGGCCCGGCGGGAGCTAGACGTCTCCGATATTGGAGGCGTCGAAGCCAGGACCCGCAAGGCCCGGACGGGGGCTCGAATTCTCGAGTTCCCAGGGGCCGAGGGCGCCAAGACGGCTGACAGCGTGGCCGAGAAGCTGAGAGGTTTGTTCGCCGAGGAGGGTGGCATCAAGATCGCCAGGCCCGTCAAGTGCGCCGAAATGCGCATTTCGGGTCTGGACGATTCAGTGACGGTGGAAGACATCCGGGAGGCTATTGCCTCGAAAACCGGGTGTCCCATAGACACCGTCCGGGTCGGTGCCATTCGTCCCGGTCCGGGTGGCGTAGGTGCTGCCTGGGCGCAGTGCCCGGTGGAGTCGGTCAGGCAACTGGCCGGCTCAGGCAGGCTCCTCGTGGGCTGGAGCTCGGCGCGGGTAACCGTGCTTGAGCACCGGCCTGCGAGGTGCTACAAGTGCATGGCGGTCGGACACACTCGACCGACGTGCACTAATTGCTTCGACTGCGGCGGATTGTGTTTCCGCTGCGGTCAGACCGGGCACGTGGCGGCATCTTGCGCCGCCCCGCCCCACTGCCCCGCGTGTGCGGCGGGCAATAAGCCCGCCAAGCACCGCATGGGCTCTGGGGCGTGCAAACCTCCAGCTTCGGCCCCAAAGGCGCGGGGCGGCCCTACGACCACGGCCGCTCCCGCTCCTAGCGCGGTCCGATCGCCCGCTGGCGAGGAGGTCATGGATACAACCCGATAATGGGTACACCATCCATGCACCTCCTCCTGCAGGCCAACACCAACCACTCCGCCGGAGCGCAGGATCTCCTCCTGCAATCCATGGCGGAGTGGTCGATTGGTGCAGCCGTAGTCGCGGAACCGTACGCCGTGCCTGATCGCCCCAATTGGGTGGTCAGTCGAAACGGTACCGCGGCAATCGTCGTCTCAACGCAGCGGCACTTCCCGTCCTTGTCCCTTTTGGATAGGGGCGAGGAATTTGTCGCGGCGGAGTGGGGAGGGGTCACGCTCTACAGCGTATACCTCTCCCCCACTAGGAGGATGGACGATTTCGGGGCCTCACTCACCACCTTGGAGGCCTCGATACGGCGACTGGCACCGGGCCTCGTCCTGGTTCTGGGGGACTTTAACGCCAAATCCACGGCGTGGGGGTCCCCTACGACGGACGACCGCGGGCGGGCGGTCAACGAGTGGGCGGCTTCACTGGGCCTCTGTGTTCTGAACAGAGGCTCGGTGAACACGTGTGTGCGGCGGCAGGGCGGGTCGATAGTGGACTTGTCGTTCGCTAGCCCCGCTGTCGCGCCACGGGTGAGGAACTGGAGTGTCCTGGAGGAGGCGGAGACCCTGTCGGACCACCGGTACATCCGGATGGAGGTCTCCCCCCGGGAACCCGGTAGGGGTCACAGGGCGGACGGAGCTCCCGCATTTCCGCGGTGGGCTGTGGGTCGTCTTGACAGGGATCTACTGGCGGAGGCGGCCATTGTCAGCACGTGGCTGTCCTCACCACCCCCAGCGGACGGAGTGGACGCTGAGGCTGTCCGCATTCGCAGTGCGTTAACGCAGATCTGCGATGCGGCCATGCCCAGAGTGCGGCGGCGTCCGCCTCCGAGGCAGGGGGTCTACTGGTGGTCCCCAAGACTGGCGGACCTTCGTGCGGCGTGTATCAGTGCCCGAAGGTCCTACACCCGCAGCCGGCGGCGTCACCGCGACGTCGAGCGGGAGGGCCAGCTATACGAGGCGTACCGCAGTGCGCGGACTGCCTTTCGGCTGGCCATCCGAGCCGCCAAGGGCGCGAGTTGGCAGGAGATGTTGGACGGTCTCGACCGTGACCCCTGGGGTCGCCCATATCGCGCGGCGCTGAACAAGCTTCGCGCGCGGGCCCCCCCCCTCACCGAGACCCTCCAGCCCGACTTCCTTCGTAGGGTGGTCGAGGAGCTGTTTCCACGGCAGTCGGAACACACGCCCCCGGTCATGGCTCCGCCAGATCAGGACCGGGAGGCCGACGACGACGAGAGTGTTCCGCCCGTGACGGAGTCGGAAGTGGGGGCGGCCGTGGCGAAGATTCGTTCCGCCACCACGGCCCCCGGCCCGGACGGAATTCCAGTCCGGGTGCTGACGTCGCTCCTCGAGCACTTCGAGCCTCGCCTCAGGCAGCTGTTCAACGCCTGTCTGACGTCTGGACGGTTCCCTGAGTGCTGGAAGGAGGGGAGGTTGGTTCTCCTGCCAAAGCCGGGACGGTCCCCGGATTTGCCGTCGGCCTACAGGCCCATCGTGCTCCTCGACGATGTGGGTAAGCTGCTGGAGCGTGTGCTCGCTGCCCGCATCGTCCGACACCTGGAGGAGGTGGGGCCCGATCTGTCGGACGCTCAGTATGGGTTTCGGAGGGGGCGTTCGACCATCGGGGCCCTATTACGCCTGAGGCAGGCGGCCGCGGAGGCCGTCGCCGGGAAGGGAGTGCTGTTGGCGGTGTCGTTGGACATCGCCAACGCATTCAATAGTCTGCCATTCGGCTGCATCAGGGAGGCGCTCCGGTTCCATGGAGTGCCCCTGTACCTCAGGCGGCTGGTGGCAGACTATTTGGAGGGCCGCAGTATCCTCTGCGCGGGTCCCGCAGGGGACATTGTGCGGACGCCCATGTCGTGCGGCGTTCCACAGGGGTCGGTTCTGGGGCCGACTCTGTGGGACATCGGGTACGACTGGGCGTTGAGAGGGAGTCTCCCCCCCGGGCTGAGCTTGGTGTGCTACGCTGACGACACGCTCGTCACAGCCCGGGGCAGGACACTCGAAGAGGCGGCGAGCCTGGCCACTCTCGGCACCGAGGAGATGGTCAGGCGGATCGAGGCGCTGGGGCTCAGGGTGGCCCTAAACAAGACGGAGGCCCTACTTTTCCATGGGCCCCGTGTGAGGCTGCCCATCGGCGCCTCGATAGTGGTAAACTCCATCCACATCAGCATCCAGGCCCATATGAGGTACTTGGGTCTGGTGCTCGACGGGCGATGGTGGTTCCGGGAGCATTTCCGACAGATTGCTCCCCGGCTTGTCGGCGCGGCGTCCGCCCTTTCTCGACTCATGCCGAACGTGGGCGGACCCAGTTTTGAGGCCCGACGGCTGTATGCGGGGGTCATCCGCTCGATGGCCATGTACGGCGCACCCGTGTGGGCGAGGGCTCTGAACGCCCAGCTCAGGGCGGTTCTGTGGAGGCCACAGAGAGCCATGGCGGTCAGAGCCATTCGCGGGTACCGCACGGTGTCGACAGAGGCGGCGTGCCTGTTGGCCGGGACACCCCCGTGGGACCTAGAGGCGGAGATGCTCTCCGACCTCTACCGGCGGGTTATCACAGCGCGCGAGGAAGGTGGCTCCCCATCGTTGAGCGAGATAGCCACCTGGCGCGTGGATGCCCGCCGAGACGTCATCGCCCGTTGGGCTACGCGGCTGGAGAGGCCTAGGCACGGTGTGGAGACCGTTGAGGCCCTCCGGCCCGTATTGATAGAGTGGATGGAGCGGCGGCACGGAGTCCTCACCTTTCGGCTGGTGCAGGTATTGACGGGGCACGGGTGTTTCGGGTTGTACCTGCACAGGGTCGTGTATAGGGAGTGGACTCCGGCCTGCCACCACTGCAGGAGTGGCGAGGACACGGCGCAACACACGCTGGAGGTGTGTCCGGGATGGGAGCGGCAGCGCCGTGACCTCGTCGCTGTCATCGGTGCCGACCTGACGCTGCCGGCCGTCGCGAGGGCGATGGTCGACAGCATCAGGAACTGGGACGCGGTCGCCGCCTTCTGCGAGGCTGTCATCTCGCAGAAGGAAGCGGCGGAACGGGCAAGGGAGGATTCCCGCGCTCCGGGCCGCCGCCAGCGGCCGGGCCGGCGCAGGCGCGAATACCTGCGCCTGATGCCGCCCTAACCGAGGCTTCGGGTGATCGGACCGGGGAATTGTCCGGTCACCCGACGTGAGGCCACCGCGTGAGGGCGACGCCCTGACGGCGAAATCTGTCGGGGCGTCGACGAGAGGAACCCGCGAGGGTGAACCGCCGGGCGGGCCACCGAAGTTAAAAATCGGGTCCCGGTGACCCGCTCGCACGGCGAAGAGAGAGGAGTTTTACGGTGGGTCTATGGGGTCACGCGCCGCCTTCTCCGTCACCCCGGACCGATTTGGCGGGGCGAGACTAATCCATAGTCCACCAAAAAAAAAAAAAAAAAAAAGGATAAAATAACTTTCTCCTGTAGCTAAAAACCGCAACGTTACTGCCAACCTCTCTTTAGTGGGTATAGCTTCTCTCCAGCCAGTATTTTTCTTGATAATGTACACTTCAGTACTCTTCAGCAAAGATTCAAAATCTTCATATGTCATTCTTAGAAACCCAAAGAACATACTATTGCTCAAATACTGACACCCCACATCATCTTTTTTATGGTTTTCTATCATTACAGTACCGTTCTGCCATTTTCTATATTGTTAACTTGGGTGCACCCAAAACCTTCTCCTCCTTATATATTTTTTTTCTGATTAAAATAAAAATTACAACTGCGACGGCAGTGCTGACAATTTATTTATTCATTGTAACGGGTAACCAACGACAAAATATGCACTTCACTAGCGTTCTACACGACTGTCACAACCGGAATGATGCTTGGCGACTTTGCACGGCATGTGCCGGCGGCCTGTATGTGCCGGCGGCATAGCCGCTCGGCATAAACCCGGCGGCGCCGCCGCTGGCACTGTGTGTAGGAGCTTTAACAGACATACCTAGTGTCGCCTGGCTTATCATTTATAAAACACAACGCAAACAAACTCAATTGTGTGATAAATATATACAATGGTCCTTCTTAGATATTATAAACTAGATAAAACAGATAAAAACAGAAAACATATCTGCTAGAAAAAGAGAACTCGAAATAACATCATCATCTAAGAAAATGTGGTGTAGTAGTATATTAATTTCATTCAGTTTCTAATTTTTGGCGGGCTATGGGTTGCCCGTTTCATCTGGGACGACGTAAGGGTGGTGTGCGACTCCATAACCCACCGTGTTTCCTCCCCATCACCATTACACTGATCACTGCTACAGCGTCTTTGAATCTGGTATTTCGTTCAGTTGGAGGAACTAGTTGTACAGTAGTGGGATGTACGTCATTTATATAAGTCAAGAGGTAAGACTAATGAAACGGTAATTAATAGTATTATCTAATATAGCGACACGGTACAGCGCCATCTGTACGATCTGTACGATGGAAAAAGAGATCATTATGTAAATTGATCATTTATTTATTCACACAAAATTAAATGTGTGATAGTAAATTGACCATTCAGGTACAAAATTGTTTTGCAGTACAACCGTGACGTCTGATACCAACTGTATTGTTTTCTACCTTTCATTTATTATCCTAAAGCTTTGAAAAGATGGTAATCTGTCATCTTGGACTAGCGGCTATATTATTTGTCGTCTACTTTTCAAATATTTTTATATGACATCTATATAACATGGTGGTTAAAAAGGAAATGTAGCCTATCATGTAGAAAAGGTACTAAGGAATTATACGATCGCTATTAATATTATAATTGTATACATTAGCTAAATGGTTATAATTTAAAATGCAATCATTGATGAAATTTGTGAGTGTGGTGACGGAATAACAATCGGAGTAACGGATATCGTAAAAGACGACAAGGGGATATGATATGTAGATAGCATACTCGTATATGCAAGAGAAGGTAACCACGTAATAAAACACTATACCTGGGTGTCTGACCGATGTGGTGTAGTGTGTTCAGGTGTTGGCAGAATATCAGCGCTATTTCATATGATCAAAATAGTACAAGCTGATCCAATAGCCTTTTTTGTTTCTCGTTAATATATGGTTATGTAAGAAATTTGTGTTGTTTGTGTGTGTTTTGTGTTGTGGTTGTTTGTTTGTTTGTTTAGGTTATGTTTATATTTTATTAGCTTCTAACGGGAGCAAAATAAATATTATTCCTTCCTTCTTTCTAAATTTTCTATGTAAATTTTCAAAACCTTTTGTGAAAGTGTCTTGAGGCTAGTAGTGGGACTTATATAAGCTGAGATGATGAATTGATTATAGACAGACATTGGGAGAGGGAACTCTAAATAAAAACTTTTAAAACAGACGCGTCTGATGTTCCATATATATGTTACCTAGCATCTGCCCACGACTTCGTCCACGTGGAATAGCTACTTAATTGTTTGAGGTCGCAGGTTAAAAAATATACCATAAAAAATTGCAATAGCTAACCAAGACTGACCCTTTGGTATTATGTCATACACAGTCAAAATAATATAAATGCAAGTAACTATGAGGACTACACATGCAGCGAATCCAGTAGAAAAAAGTAAGGTACGTCTTTTCATTATCTTTAGAAGATGGCACACGTCTCTTTAAAGACGAAAATATAATACGATGCGAGAATTTAATGTCCTACAATAGTTCACGGTGGTGTAAGTGGCAGCACGATTGGAACAGATTTCCAATAGGTTTAGGTTCGAATCCCACTTGTGACAATAATTCGCTCATAATCGGGTTTTATAAATAATCAAGCATATTAAACGCTGAATTTCAGTAATGTGAAAAAAGAACCAGTTGAGTCTATATCCTTCTTTGATGTCAGATGGATTACGTAAAAGTAAAGATGGAGAGGAAATAAGTAACATGTTTGCCTCATATTTTGCCTTAACAATTTCAACATATACAAAAGCTATAAATGCTCCACGTTCCAATATTCCACCATCTATCAATATTATAGGAAACAAAAGTAGTTTCACGTCATTATACATTCAACCTGAAAAAATAGTTGAAAACTTGAGCAACTTGACTCGACAAAGGCATCTGGACCCGATGGGATCCGCCCTTACTTTGTCGTTTCATGCGCAACGAGTTTAGTCACTCTATTTCATATAATATACAATGAATCACTGAAATCTGGACCATTCCTTAAATGTTGGCAAGTTGCAAATATTTAATAATAATAATAATAATAATAAATCTTTATTTGTTCAAACATGTGTATACACACAAAGCATGCAAGATGTAATTATATTAGAGTCCAATCATGTTTGGCCGTTTGTATCGGCGTACAAATATTTCCTTAAAAAAGTCCACATTAATCTAGAAATGTATCATCATTAATACATAAGTTGTTCAAATTAATAATATTGCTCAACAATTTAAAGTAAGAAATTAAAAAATATATACATGTCAAAGTCATACAAAATAAAGTTAAATGTCAAATATTTATAAAATTCATGTCAGAAATACATTTTCCATTAATTAATATAAAGTAAAACAATATAAATAGAATTCAGTAAATTTATAAATACCATATGTCTAGTATATTATTATCAGTAATTAGTTTAATTCTGTCCAGTCTTTTTCTTCTAGATACTCAGCAAGATTGTAGTATGCTTTGTGGATTAAAAATTTAACTAATAGACGTTTAAATGTTTTATTGTTCAATTCCCTCCAATGTTTAGGGAGTTTATTATATATATTCGGAGCCATACATATGACACTTTTGCGCATGAGTGCAGTTCTTGCTGGGTGTACACAGATTCTATTAGCATCACGTCTATTACGCGGGACAGCGTTTTGTAGTCGAGGAAATAAATTAGGGTTATTCCTAACGAACATTGCTGTTTCCAAGATATAAATACAGGGCAAAGTCAATAATTTGAATTTTTTAAAATATGGTTTACACGTGTCTATTATTTTCAACCCGAACATAGATCTAATGCACCTTTTTTGAGATTTAAATGCGATGTTAAAATCTGTTGAATTACCCCAAAACACGATTCCGTACCTTAAGTGTGTCGCTGCTAGTCCGTGATACGCCATGATTAAGCTATCCATGTTAACAGTTGCACTGAGGGAGTGCAACGCAAAAGCTGACTTACTAACTTTTTTACTAAGGGTCTCTATATGTGATTTCCAGTTGAGTTTCTTGTCAATTATTAGGCCAAGGAATTTATTGTTATCCACATTTTCAATACTTTTGTTATTTATATTAATATCTATATTATTTGTCATTGAACGTTGGTTAAAGTGCATTATTCTAGTTTTATTCAAATTAATTTTTAAATTATTATTATCCAGCCATAGTATTATCGTTTTTATGCAATTGTGAATGTCAGCTTTATATTGGATTATATTATTATCGTCATTTGAAATAGTTACAGTACTATCGTCTGCGAATAGCGTCATAGGATATTTAGTTGATTTTGGTAGATCATTAATATATAGATTAAATAGAAGAGGGCCCAGCACACTACCTTGAGGTACGCCAAATAGTACAGGACATTCGTTCGATAAATATATCTCTTCTTTTTTTGTAGCTGTATTAATCCTAGTAATTGATGTCATTTGTACTCTATTGGCTAGATATGATTTCATTAGATTCAGTACATTACCTCTTATACCATATGCGTCAAGTTTATTAGTTAAAATGTCATGTTTTACGTAATCAAATGCTTGCGTCATATCACAAAATATGGCACAAACAGGCGTTCTTTTGTCCATTTTTATTAACACTGTATGCAGAAAATCATAAATAGCCATGTTTATGGTTCTATTTTCACGAAATCCTTTTTGTTCGTGACATAATAAATTATTTTTTTTAATGTAATTATTTAATTGATGTTGTATGAATTTTTCAAATACTTTAGATATAACAGGAATAATGGAGATTGGTCTATAAAATTCCATTATCTCTTTATTCTCTCTTTTAAAAATGGGTTTGACAATCGCTACTTTTAATGCGTCAGGGAATGTACCAGTAATAACAGAGATATTAATTATATGACATAAATGGTGGCAAACTTCGTGTGCTACAGCTTTGAGTACTTTTGTGGATATACCATCATACCCGACACTGTTCGTATTCTTCAGAGCCATAATGATGTCAAAGACCTGTTGTGGTGTACAAGGAGCCATAAACATAGAGTTTTTTTGATTATGAATAGTTAATGTGGTTTTGTTACCAGAATGGACTATTGGCTGTATTTTATTCACAAAATAATTATTAAATTCATTAGCAATCTGTTGTGGATCCGTAATAAAAGTATTGTTAGTTTGAATCTTTAATATATAATTTTTAGGAGTATTCAATTTTGCTTTATTTATTATTTGCCACGCAGTTTTACATTTGTCGCGAGATGTATTTATTTTAAAGTTATTTTGAGAACGCTGTGTCAAGATCATTATTTTTTTGAATAATTTTGAGTAATTCTTAAGGCGAGTTTTGTTCAATTCATTGGGTTTTAGTCTATATGTCCACAAGAGTTTTCTTTTATTTTTACTACAGACTCTAATACCCTTTGATAACCACTTTGGCTTTGTAATTATTTTTATCATAGCCTTAACTTTAGAAAAACACATATCATAGAATAGTTTAAATAGTTCAATAAATTTATTATAAACAATATTAGAGTCTTCTGTTTCATAGATTTCAGAGAAACAGAGTTTGCTCATACAGTGTTTAAACTTAGATACGCTTTCCCTATTATAATTACGTTTAATTGCATAATATTGATCAATCATACATATTTTATTCACTGGGCATTTTAGTAGTTGTGCCGTATGATCGGAGAGGGCAAACTCCAATATTTCTACTTTACAATGTTTAACATAATCATGCGCAAAATTATCAATACAGCTCTGACTTATTGTTCTAGTTGGTTTGTTTATTACTAGCTTTAGATTGTAGTTTAGTAGAAGACATTCAAACTCCAATGACTGATAGTTTCTTATTAGCCTATCTATATTATAATCGCCAGCTAAAATTATATTTTTATAACGCATAGTTTTTAATGTATGTAGTACAATTTCAAGTTTATGGAAAAAGTCATTAAGATTTCCTATATTAGGTACTCTATATATACATACAAACGCAATATTAAACTTAGTCAGCTCAATTGCACAGCATTCAAATGTCGACATTGTTGATATCTTTGCAATGTTAGTTAGTTCTTTCCATTCGTGTCCATTTTTTGTAAGAATACATGCTCCACCTCTCTTAACATTCTTACGACTATAGTGGGCAGCTAGAGAATAATTAGGTATATTTAAATGATTTTCGTAACCTTCCATCATAAAATGTTCTGTAATTGCTATTAAATCTACATGTATGCTGTTTTCAGAAAGTTCATTTAAGCATACTGTAAGCGCATTAGCTTTATTTAATAGCCCTGCAATATTCTGATGCATTACATAGATATGTTCAGTAACGAAAAAGATCATCGTGTTTTATATTTTCCGTATTACGTTCATCGTTTGTTGATATTAAATTTGTCAGATTGTTGTTAAATTTAATGTCACTTATTAATTTAACTATATCTGCAAAGATTATTCGTAAGCCAGCATTATTTATTGCGCCAGTCCATTTGTTATATAGTGCGTAATCGTAGCTTAGATTTCTGTTACTATCCAAAAGGTATCCATATTCATGTGTTAATATATCAAGATAAAGTAGATTATTAAATGTTTCTATTCTTGAATTGTACAGATTTTTGTAGTGTTTACATACATATGTTGGTGTACATATAATTAGGTTAGTGTGCTTAATTCCTTGTAGTATTGCTCTAATATGTATAATAGTGTCAAAATAGTTATTTGTCGACTTAAAATCTTCTTCGCCTAGTAAAATTATGCAGTAGTCATTTAATGTGTAGTTAGCTAATTTTTCTTTTATGCCTTTTAATAATACACGAGTATTTCCATGAGGTGTTATATAATGACAGAGTTCGGTACTATTAAGGGACTTTTCAGCAATATTTAGAATTTTATTCCTATTATCTGTACTCAAAATACATATTTTACATCTTTTGTTCTGGTTTTGGTGCATAATCTTAGCGTCCATGTTTTTGTTAGAATTGCTGCCGTTTATATTTAAATTCTCTTCAATATCAGGTACCTCTGGTTGGGTTTCTCTAGGTGGTCGCTGTTTGTTTATATGTTTTTTGGTACATGTTGACTTCATCTTAACTGGGCTGATGGTTACTTTCTTATATAATTCGTTTTTCTTAATCAAATCTTCGTTTAATAATTTAAGTTCATTGTTTTCTATTGTCAACGTATCAATTTCTGAATGAGCACCTTGAAGTTCGAGCGTTAGAGTTGTAATATGTTCTCGTAATTTTCGTAGCTCATCATCCTCATCCCCTGATAAGTCAGGCACGCTAGTGACAGAGTCGTTTATTGTATATTTGGTTGTAGCGTCACTGTTATTTAGGATAGAGTCTGAATTAGAGCGTGTGCGTCGAAAAGTAATATTTTCTAGAAAATTCATCTTTCCCTCAATAATTACTATGATGGATTAAGAGAAATAATTTAATTTATCCAAAAAAAATAAAAGAAAATGTCAAAAAGTATCATTCAATAACCAAAGAGTCAAAATGAAAAAATAAAATAGAACTTCAAAAAGTCAATTTTCAAAGCAAGGTCCGAACCGCCGACACAAGTTCCAGTCCAATGTTCTACCAATATACCACGGGACTACTTATTTTCTGTGTTAAATTTTAATATCAGTAGTTAATAGTTAAAAAAATTGTTAGTAACTTCGTTTGTTGATATTTATTTTTTGCAGTTCAAATAAAATTAACGAACCCACTTTGACATACACAATTGTTATCACTTATTTAGATGTTCCAAAATGTTTGGCACTGTTTACATATT
Organism: Lymantria monacha; assembly: GCA_905163515.2. Lineage (NCBI taxonomy): Eukaryota > Metazoa > Arthropoda > Insecta > Lepidoptera > Erebidae > Lymantria > Lymantria monacha. The sequence continues at coordinate 158,327 of LR991107.1, read as the reverse complement.
CGTTATTTAACTGTAATTGAAGTTTATAATGCAATTAGGTATAGTTTTGGTTTGTTTTTGTTTGAAAACACTGATTTTACGTTATAACTGATTTAACACATATATCCATATTTACACTGTATATAGAGTTTCACAAACATTAGTGGCTGAGAAATAGGTAAAGGGCAATATATATTTACTATCAAAGAAAGTTATTATGAATAATAAAGACTTTTAAAGATTTAAAATCGCGGAGCTAATATTTATACGGTGACTAGCGCCACCTAACTAACTTTAGTAACCAATTATAGACCAATATCGATACTATCATGTATGGGCAAACTATTTGAGTCGTTAATTTACATTTATATGAAGTCATACTTCTGGCCTTAACTGTCTGACTATCAATATGGTTTCGTGAAGTCCCGTTCCACTTCTATAAATCTAACTGTTTTGTAGAGACCCTATCGGAAGCTCTTGCTAGTCATAAGCAATTGGACGTAATATACACTGATTTTAGTAAAGCTTTCATTAAAGTTTCTCATTATAAGCTACGTAAAAAGTTGAACGCATATGGCTTGCGAGCCCCATGTATTCATGGATTGAATCGTATTTAAGTGATCGTCTTTTTAATGTGGCCCTGAATGGATTTAAATATAATAATTATCTCGAGCGAGCTTTTCGAATGCAGAAGCGAGCCGTGAGAACGATTGCAAAAGTGACACAGGAGACCTCAGTTAAACCCTATTTTAGGTCACTGCGTATACTCACATTGTCCTCAATCGTAATATTTTCGATCGTTGTTTTCGTGAGACAAAATCTTGATTCATTCAAGACTCTTGGAGATAACTCCAACGGCTATAACACGCGCGGTAACAGAAAACTCGCTGAGTTTCCCCGCAGACTTGCCAGATCTGATAAATTAACACATGTAATGGGCCCGACTTTGTATAACAAGCTGCCAGTATATATCACTGATGCACCTAATTTGACTATATTTAAGAGTAGACTGAAGACATGGCTGATTGAAAATGCCTTCTACCAGCTTGAGAATTTTTTTCCTAAGTTAATATAATTATTTTTATAATATAACGATTATAAATGTATATTTTCTGATTGCACGTAAATATAAGACTGATTACTTGCACTTTTTTACTGTAAATATACAAAATTGACTTATTCACAATGTATCATATTAATTTTAATGTATTATGTATATAAAGAACCTTATTGATTGTATACGTTTGACGATATCTACATTTGACTTGTAAATACCACATTTACTAATAAAAAGATTATTCAGATTATTATTCTCATTACTTCAGGCGTGCCCCAAGGATCACATTTGTGTCCATTGTTATTTAAGTTATTTGTTAATGACCTTCCCAATTGTTTTTGTATGCTACATCCTTTTTTGTTTGCAGACGACCTAAACATTTACAAAACAAGAGAATCACATAGTGACGTTAGTTTGCTACAGGAAGATTTACATTTGTAATCCAAGTGGTGTCACGATAATGGAATGTTACTAAATACAAAAAAATGTCAGTATATCAGGTTTACACGTAAAATAAATGAAATGAAATCAATATATAAATTAGATGATATAGAATAATTGGAAACAAATTGTGTTTCTGATCTAGAAATCTTATTAGATAAAAAATTAACATTTGCAACTCATTTGATATGACAATAAAAAAAGCATCTGAAGCTCTGGGGTACGAAATGGAAAGGTTTTTCGCGAGATACATACAAAAGTAAAACTATGTAACAGTATTGCAAGAAGCATTTTAGAATATTGTAGTGTGGTCTGGTGCCCGCATTATGCTACTCACATATTAAGAATAAAAATAATTCAAAAGCGATTTCTCTGGCATCTATCGTATTCAAGAACATTAGATATAAAAAAAATGTAGTACAATGATAAGCTTATTCATTTTAAAATGGATACACTTGATAAAAGAAGAAAATATTTGGATCTAGTTTTCTTGTACAATCTTCTTCGCAATAAAATATATTGTCCACAGTTACTGGCAAGACTTAATTTTAGAGTGCCGTATAGATTCCCTCGCGCACACATCACTCCTCTCTATCCACCTCTAAGAAGAACTGTTTTAGACTCTACTTTTCCAATTCTTCTTCGAGCAAGATTTTAAATCAATGTTGTAACTCTGTTGATATATTTTCGGCGTCTCTCAGTCATTTACGCAAAATTGTATAATCATTGAATTTTTTTGTGAGATTTATGTGGTTTTGTTTTTAGGCAGAATATGATAACTCTTTGTATTTTCTTTTTTTTAACTATCTATAGATTGATATGTGCATGTGGTCTTTGCTTATTATAGAATGTAACCTTTATATAAATGTATAGAACTAGAAATAAGTTATTGTATTAATGTTGCATTTGTGAGCAAACCACATTAAATAAATAAATAATTACCACAAGTTAATAAATACCTGTCTAAGCAGCGGCGCGTCCATTTTACCATGACAACACACTCCACAATGTGCGATTCTGTTTTGATCACTTCAATTATTGTCTAAGCTAATGAAATTGACTTTATCATACCTATTGCCATTTCCAAGAGAATTTGAATTTATTTTACTGTAAGTGACAATGATAAATACTATATACATAGGTTTTTGTCGGTTAACCGTTATCGGGCCCCAGAGTACTGAGGTAACAACATGGCTTTTTATATGCATTAGTATGCTTATAGATGTTTTATTTGTTTAAAAAATATGTGGAATAATGAAAATAAGGTTTTTTAACTTTGTCTTTTGATGTAAGGGGTAGGTACTCCGGAGTCGCATATTGTATATATTTACATTCAGTTTTACTACGCACCCCTATTTAACAAATTTAAGAATTCAGACTCGGCCAAGTGTATCTGGCGGTCATATCACCGTTTTATTAAAGGAGAACGTCTTCTCCAATTTTCTTCAAAACATCGGCTTTAGGATTGATCCTTCTAGTGACATAAAAGGCGAGCGGCGATTTTAAAATTTAAATAACCATATTTCTATTTACCGACGTAAGATTTCAATAAAACAAAGACGGAATGTTATCTTGAGCCGGGCTTAATCTATTTCATGAAAACTGCGGCACAATTCGTAATTCAACGTAATATATATTTTATTGTACTAATATGTTAATTAAGTTTATTACAATCATCGTCCTCTTGCTCTTAACCCTCATCATCATCTTGCTCTAATCCCAACTACTTGGGGTCGACGCAATATGTCCTTTTCTTCTCTATCACTATAACAGACGTCATCTCTGTCATTACTCCCTGACTATCCATGTCATGCTTCACGCAATACATCTATCTTTTCTTTGGTCTTCCCTTACTCCTAAAGCCTTCAACATACATATGGTTGACGTCTAGCAGGCGGCCGGTCACAAAACTATTGCCAATAACTTTTACAATATGTACTATGGAAAAAAGAGTACATATTGTTTCGACCCCAAGTAATTGGGATAAGAGTAGGAGAATGATGATGATACAAAATAACTATATTTTACCAAGTATCATCAATTATATAATTTATAATATATCATCTACAAATACCGGCTGTACTTGTGACGGTCTCACTTACATTTTCAGAACACTAAACAGAACTAATTGCTATGTACGTGACTCTACTTACAATATATACATGTACATATATCTACAAACAAAAAGTATGTCGTGTAATACAACACAATGTCAAGTCAAGGTCATCACTTCAAAAAACATATTAAATATATATTTATAATATAATATAAAGTTACAAAGATAAAATATTAAGAATAATTACTAAAGTAAATATTCAAATGTTACTTAAATATGTATGAGGACTTTTGGCTCTGGCGCACAAACTCGAAAATCTCGAATGTCACTAAATCGAGCGTTACGGTAACCACGTTACGCTTTACGCGTTACTACGGATAGCGTAGCAGATGGTAATGTTTTGATAGAAAATAAGAAATTGTTATTTATTTTTTGTGTGTGTTTAGCTGTTAGCCGTGATGGCTTTGACAGCTTTACGCAGACTATGGGTGAGCGCTGAGGGCTCTGAACCCGATTAAAATAAGCTAAGCGACATCGCCCAATGACTTCCCCTGTGGGGAACAGACCTCGGCTTGGGGCGTCGGCTGGTAACAAAATGTGCGTACCCATGTTAATTAATGACTAATGCGATTAATTAGTGGATTAATGACTATTATGCGGCGCGATTTCACACTTCGACGGCAGGAACGAAACCGCGAGAATTTGTGTTATGGCCTTGCGGGCCGTGTGTGCTCTTAGTTGAGTGAGTGTAATGGTGTAGTCTTCGTCGATCAAGTGCCGTGGACGTCAGATTTTAAAGAAATTTGTTATCAATAATAATAATATCAAAGTTATTATGAGAATTAATTAAGGTATATGTATAATCATGAAATTGAAATTTGTAAAATATTTCGCTTTGTTTTAAAATTTGTACGTATTTCCTTTGATTTGTGTAACATTTGAAATACTGTCATACAATAATGACTTTGGTTTTAAATGTATAAGATTTACAACTAACGAGTACCGTAAAAATACGCCGCGTTCATGTCTAAGCACACCGCATCCTTTATTCTTACAGCGTATTATTAAATAGGGACTAATTATCTTCAAAAAATAAACACAAAAATTTATGATTTATGAAAATTGTAAATATTTATTATAATAGCATTGATTTCATTTTACAATTACATGGTACTTATAGATTTAACATACATAGGTAATCTTTATTTATTTATCATTACGAATTATATAAGTACCTACGTATGAAGTAATAAACCGCATATTTCTTTTCGCTCTATAGCGGTTTTCAAAGCTTCGCTACTTGAACTCTCAAGCAGGTTTTGAAAGCTGCGCTACCTGAACGATGACATTTCCATGGAGGCCAATGCACGTGGAGCGACATGAGAGTGTTTCAGTAAGTTGCGGACGGTTTAACACTTTTTTAACTAAATCTGAGGATATCATCAAATTTTTACGAAATCTAAACGAAACGGTTTCGTAAACGTTTTTCAAAGGAACTGCAAATTTGTTTATATTGACGGAATTAGGTCCAAACACAAACAAATAATATACGAGTTAAGAAACTCCTCTCTTATTCAGTCAGCTAAAAACAAAATATATATAAGAAAATATAATGCGAAAGAAGAACTAAAATATACGTTAATAATAATCACTACAATCACTATAGATAATAATCGCTATAGAGAAGGAGTACTCAAAACAAAACCCTATACCCACACGTCTGACCAGCGAGGTGTAGTAAGTCAATTTCCCTCTTATTATGGAGAAGGTTCGAGCTCAACAGTGGGACGTATGTGACCTGAGATGATAATAATCACTGTACCATAATATAAACATTTAACAGCAGCAGAACATGAGAGAAAATATAACAAAATTTTTAAAGTTATAGATTTGTTCGAACTAAATCAAGACGCGCTTGTTATTACTTGTCCGTATATTTTTTTTTTTTTTAATACATTTATTCAGTGTATGTACTTATATTTGGCAATAATGTGCAATGTGAGCAAATATTAATTACTAAGATGATGCGAATGTGTATTGTAGAATTGTCACACATAACTAACTCTCTGATCGCAATGCCTTAGCCCATATATGGGCAACAACTGATCCGCGGGCCGGATCCGGTCCGCTGTCAGACATGATCCGGTACTTATACTCACGGGAGTGACAGTGAGGCGGCAAACATCAAATCCTTTGATGTTTGCCGCCTCACTCTTTGATAATCGCCGTCACTCGGCTGGCTCGATCAAATCTTTGAGGTTTGCCACCTCACGGGCACATCAAAAGATTTTTGCTTCTCAATTATTCTAAACTATTTGATTCCAGATTATTCCTTCATTTTACCTATATAAACAGGTGGATGGCCCAAACGTTAGTTCAGTTCTATTTGAGCTACTGAGGTGATAACTTGGACAAGCGTTAACCCAGCGAACTGCTCAAGCCGTCAACTTGCTTTGTGACTTTGTGTGCATCTTGAGTGGTTACTAACTATAGTGTGTTATTAAGTTTATTGAACGAAAAGTAAACAAAATGATATCTGGTGGAAGGAAACGAAAAATAAATACAGAGAGTCGCCAGTTTCAAGAAAAATGGACTGAAGAATTCTTTTTATCTTGCACAATGGTAAGCCTATTTGTTTGCTGTGTAATGAATCCATTTCAGTAATGAAAGAATTCAATATAATGAGGCATTACTCAACTAAGCATGCTATGCTACACTCACTGACAGGACAATTACGAACAGACAAAATCCAGAAGCTTACCGCAAATTTGGAAAAACAGCAACAAATGTTTCATAAACAAAGAACACAACTTGATAATGTTGTGAAAGCTAGTTTTATAGTTAGTTCAAAATTGGCAAAGGCATTAAGCCTTTTGCCGAAGGCTTAAGGCCTTTGCCAATTTTGAACTATTTGCCGAAGGCTTAAGGCCTTTGCCAATTTTGAACTATTTGCCGAAGGAAATTTTATCAAGGAATGTATATTAGAAGTTTACAGTATTTTGTGTTCTGAAAATAAAAATGAATTTGAAAAAATTAGTTTGTCAAGACGAACTGTTGTTCGACGTATAGAAATGATGGCTAATGATATAAAAACAACATTGACTGACCGTATGGCTGGTTTTGAATCATTTTTCCATAGCATTAGATGAGAGCACCGATTTGTCAGACACAGCTCAACTGGCTATTTTTATTCGAGGTGTTGATAAGGAGTTCACTGTTACTGAGGAATTGCTTGCTTTACAGCCGCTAAAAGGAACCACTACAGGAGAGGATATTTTTATTGAAGTTCAAAAGGTATTCACAAGTTTTAACTTGCCATGGTCAAAATTAATTGGAGTATGCACTGGTGGTGCACCTTCTATGGTCGGCTTACGTAAAGATTTCATCGAAATTTTGAATAAAAAAGCAACAGAATTAAATGTGCAAAAAGATGATTTGATAGTCCTTCATTGCATTATCCACCAACAGAACTTGTGTTCGAAGTCCATTCGACTCCAGAATGTTATGAATGTGGTAGTAAAAACCATCAACTTTATTCGATTCCGAGGGCTTAACCATCGTCAGTTCAAGGCGTTTTTGGATGAAATATCAGCTGAATATAATAACGTAACATATTATTATGAAGTCAGATGGCTGAGCAAAGGAAAAATGTTCAAACGGTTTTACGAGCTTAGAAATGAGATAGCAAAATTTGGCCCTCAACATGTCAAAGGTTTCCCATACCTGCCTTGGCCGGTTCTTACAACACAATAGTGATAGTAAAGACTGAACATATGTATATTTATTGTAATTTTAAATCATCGCTTCACGGACACACGGACACATCGCATCAAGAATAATAGGAGAAGGATAATAAAGTATTTAAATGGTGAACGATGTATTGCCCTTATCGTCGTGTCTCTCTAAAAACTTGCTATTATTGAAGTACTCTTCGATTTCTTGCAAGGTTTTATCTTTGGTCTCAGGTAGTAGGTAGTATAAAGCAACAAGAGATACAGCCATGGCCGCTCCGTATACTGTGAACGTACCGTGTACACCGACACTCGACAATAAATAAGGACATACTTCCATAACGACAACAAATATTACTGACAGAGCGAACCCGGACACTGCGGAACAAGTACCGCGATGAACCAGAGGAAATAATTCTCCTAAAAAAGTATAAGGTATGGGAGCACATCCTAGATTTGATAATATAAAGTATATTACAAAGAGAGACTGAGGTATCCATGCCCTTGAATTAGGAACAACTTCAATCGACACCAGATACAAATACGTACACACTACAGCAAGTATTACTAGAGCAGCCAGCCCCGTACTGAATAGCAATGTCCGCCTCTTCATGAGCTTCACCAGAACTGCTGAAAACAATGAACTCGCTGTTATGATCAAGTCTATAGCTAAAATGTAATAGAATGATTGCGATTTATTACCAGATATTTCAGCAATGATTTGTAGAGCATAAGCTGGAAATGTATGTCTACCACATGCCTCTATTAATATAAAACCAAAAACCACAATGATGATTGGTCGTATGAAATCTCTCCGTCTAAATTTTTTTAAGAAATCTTTGATTTTATCCCCACAAGACTGAACATATCGCGCGTCCAGCCGTTCTTTTTGTGCTCTAATCATATCTTCCAATTCTTTTCTGGACTGCTCACCTTTTCCTCGGAGCCAATAGAAGACTGATTCACTTTTTTCGAATTGTTTGTTTGCAACTAACCATGTGGGGCTTTCTTTCCATGTACATGTAATCATAAGAGCCATGACCATAGGTGCTAAAGAGAACAATGCTACTATTCTCCAATGAAAATAAAATGCAAGTAAATGTGTAAGAGTATTTCCCAAGCAAACTGCAGTCGTTTTGAGATTCAGAAACATTCCACGATACTTAGGACTTGTGTATTCGCCGATAATGATTGCATTAAGACACGCTATACCTCCTCCAGTGCACCCTGTAAGGATTCTCCCAGTCATCAGAGTGGTGACATTGGAGCTGTAGTATATGAGCAACCAGCCTGCAATAGAAGGAACTATAACTATGATATTGGCGGTACGACGACCTAACCACTCCATCATAAATGCCGAAACGAAGAGTCCAAGTACCCCAGACACTCCCACGGAAGATCCTGAAATGAAAAAATGATATTTATTTGATTTATATCAATCTATCCCTTCAAAAGGTATTCTTTAAAACTAGGTAACTGAGCATCAGTTTATTAAATGGTAAACAAATTTCTTATTTTTTCTTAATGGTTTAACAAATTTCTTATTTTGAAATGGGGCATAAGAAGTAAGACCCACATTACCGTACATATTAAAAAAGGGAAAGAATTACGAAACAGAATACGAGTATAAGGAAACGAAGTATTAATCAGCAAATAAAACATTTAAAAGAATAAAAACTTATAATAATAAAACAGTAACTTAAATTTATTAAAGACAATAGGTGGACTAGCAAATTATACATCATCTTAGCTCATATATATCCCATTGTTGGGCTCGAGCCTCCTCCATAATGGGAGGGAAATCGATCTACTATGCCACGCTGGTCAGTTGTATGTATTTCGTCTCTTACAATCACCCACGGGTAAGATGGGTAAGGTGTGGTGAATTATAATCTTACATTTCTTACTCCGTCAGCACACAGAAAAGTAAAATATATACTATCTGAAATTTAATCAAGTTAAATATTGAGTATTTTTATTTTATTTTTTTATATATTTACTCAACACTTACAGTTTACCAATGCGTGCAGTGAGCCATTACAATTTTATAATTTAAATACATAATTATAACTTAAATATCTCAAACACAATTTTAAAAATACATCGAAGTTGCTGAAAATTATATCAATCTCCAGATACTGAGCAATCAATGAGTTGAGCAGTGCAATAACCTGACTGGTAGGTGCATGTTGTGCGGTACACGTACGCACCTGTGGGGCAGCGAGCAGGCAGCGCGAACGAAGCCGTGTGTATTGGTTCGGCGCTAATAGCGAACAGTGCGTTAGTGCATTTGAATTATCGATTTTATTATTCAATAATGAGTAATAATGTATGAATAGGGCACGCTTACGTCGTAACACAAGGGTATCGAGACCTACCATACCAGATACAAAAGGAGAAGGATATAAGTGTGGATAGTAACCGCTTTTTATATAAAAACCTATAAAATTATGTTGCACACGTTCAATCATCATGCTATACTTGACCTCGTGCCGGTCCCAGATTATTGAGTCATACTCCAACATACTGCGAAACTCCTTCAAGTTATTTATTTGGTCCAAATATTTAGAGTATTTATATTTGAGTCAGATACATGTACTCGTATTGCAGATATTTGTACCGCAGAAAACACAATGACAATTGTTTATTATGTTTACTTAAGATTGTTGGGTCAACGAAGGTTGGGTCAGGCAGATAGCCGGTCTTATAACTAAAGCTAACTAATAACTTTTGAAATATATGCCGATGTAATGGACCTGGAGTACATACTCGTGGCGATCGCGTCGACAGCGTGTAATTGTGAGTGAGAGTAAGATAATGATGATTTACTTAACATTGTTATACGTTCTCCCATTTCCACATTTTCGTTTTAGTAAGTAATTATTTTGCAAAAAAAAAATATTTAAAAGTTATTGTTTTTGACCGACTTCTAAAAGCAGGAGGTTCTCAATTTGATTGGTATTTTATTTATGTATGTACACTGATTATACTGAGATTTATAATCCGATTTACGTGATTCTTCTTTGGTTTGATACGAAGTAGCTGCCATTTAGTCTCATAAAAATTTAACAAAGTTTAGCCCAGTAGTTTTCATGTTATGAAACTTTTTTATGTATGGTGTCGGAAGCGCCTATATTAAACTACATAGCAAGATGTCGCGACAAGTGGGATTCGCTCCGCTACTAATTGTAATGCCATATCATGTACTTTTTTTATTCATTCATTAAACTGCAATAGCGTATACCTTTCGTAGGCCTACAAATAGCTACTTGAAAAAATTACTAATTATTTAATATATAACAATAAAAAGCAAAGATATGTTACAGTTACCTGATGTAATCTAGAAAAGTCCTACTCTACTTTATAGAACAACCTATCACAAACACTAAAACTAAAAAGGTAAAAAATAAAAACACTACGTTTAAAAACCGACTTCAAAAACTTAAAAATATAAAATATTTAATAAAGATTTAATTTAAAACACCTCTAATCCAAACCAAAAGGTCTGAAGTCGGTGGCAGTGTCGGTATCTTTAGTGTAGGAATTTCATTACAGTAAGATGTTTATAATTTTATTTAGGGCCTGGCAGCGACTTCAAACCTACCTTGGTAGCACAAACGAATATTAGTATTTTATTATTAATATTAAAGTTATTAGGTTTTGACTAGAGGTGTTTTAAATTAAATCTTTATTAAGTTATTTTATACTTTTAAGTTTTTGAAATCGGTTTTTTAAACGTAGTTTTTTTTATCCTTGAACTTTTGCACTTATCATTTTAAAAGGCGCTAACTTAAAATTTGTTATATAAATTTACAGTTAACCCTTACCAAGCCATGAAGCGGTGTGGAGATCCACCTTTATGGTGTCGTTACCGCTCAGCAGAGCGGGCAGCATACTTGAAGAATAGCTGACAATCATCCCAGACCCCAACATGTTGAACAGAATCCCGGACACTGTCCATGTCTGAAACACAACAATTTATATTATATTATCGTCTTGTCTCAAGGGTGTAGTGTGACTTACTTCAGCTGTAAGAGCCAATGCCAGTCGTTAGGAGGCCACCTGGAGCACCAGGTAGATACCACAAGGCGGCATCTGCACCAACTCAACTTAACTATCTAGTTTGAATATCTATTGCTATCGATCTCAAGGAAATTAAACTCATTTTATTAAATTTATAAACTCACTCTTAGATATATTTAAATAAATATGGTAAGCATTGCATTAGGAAGGCTTTAGGTACCGGAGGAGACCGAGACTCATCTACCCAGACCAGATTGGTGGTCACGTACTGAAGGAAGGTGGAGTCAAGAGTCTCCGAAACCGGCGAGCGTGTATGAAGAGAATTATGAATGTTGAGGAAGCGAGTGAAGTATGCAGAGATAGAGTTCTCTGGCACTCTGTTCTCTCTGCCTAATCCTCTCTGCCTATATGGCGCTATATATAGCTCCTATCTCTGACCATATGGCGTGATGATATGTATGTATGTATTGCATCAAATACTTGAGTGACGCCGTGACCGCGGCACACGACCGGTGATCGATTTATAATTTACTTTTCCGTACCAACAATAAAGTTATAGGACTATCCTCGTTGTGTAAACGTTGCACACTAAGGAATAAATGTTTGGTAGTTTAAACAACAAATGATTTATGATATGTTAATGTCTTGAACTCTGGCACATGAACTCGACAATCATCACGGTAACCACGCTACGCTCTAGGCGCTACTACGGATAGCGTAGCAGATGATAAGTACTTTAATAGAAAATATAAATTTGTTATCAATAACAATAACATATAAGCTGTGTGGTAGCGGCTTCGAATACTGCCAACCCTTACTTTGCTCGTGGATGTCGTAAAAGACTACTAAGAGCCTTATAACGACCTGGGCCAACTATATCTGATGCCGTTTGGTTAATAATTACATTCCCAAGGAGGGTTGACGTCTGGCAGACGGCCGGTCATATAACTATTGCCAATAACTTTTACAATATGTACTATGAAAGAAGAGTACATATTGACCCCAAGTAATTGGGATAAGAGGAGGAGAATGATGATAAATAGTAATAACATCAAAGTTGACGTAAGCATTACAAATGTAATCGTGATTTTAAAACTTGTTAAATATTTTGCTTTATTTTAAAATTCAGTCGGAGCTCCTTTGTTTTGTGTAACATTTGCAGTACGATTGTAAAGTGATGACGATAAATTTAATTTACAATTGATTGATTGATTTATATCTAGGCAGTACAATAAAAGTACCACATTTAAGTCTAAGCACGCCGCGTTCTTACAGCGTCTTTATAAATGGGTGTACTATCGACTAATTATCGTCAAAAATTAAACACAAAAAATATATAATTTATGAGAATTGCAAATATTTTTAGAAATATGTGTTTGATTATTTTGTTACAATAGCATTGATTTCATTTTACCAAAAGGTACACCGTACCTATTAGACAAATGTATTTTTACGGCAATACTCACGCGTTAGAGTCGATTATGTCGACACGGGTTTTCGACAACCGACTCTAACGCGTGAATATTGCCGTAAAATACATTTCCTTATTTCATTCTTTTTTTTTCAAAGGACACCACCCTCCACTAAGGCAATAAACCTTGGATTGCGGGGGACTTTACAAACATACAATTAACGCGGACAAATTACACCCAGACTCAGAACAACACTTTGTGAATCGCACACGGAAGGTCGGTATCTTAACCACTACGCCATCTGTGCAGTCAATTTGTCTAGTAGGTGTCAAACTCACGATAATTTCAACGCCGTACCTATTTATAGATTTAACATAGATAGGTAATCTTTATTTAGCTCATTACACATTATATAAGTACATACTACATAGGTATTAATATTGCCTTTCGCCCTCGAGCGGTTTTCGAAACTTCACTACTTGAACGAAAACATTTCCACGAAGGCGGATGCTCGCGGAGCGACGTTAAGTGTCTTATTGAGTTACTTTACATAGCTCGTCTTGTTTCCTCTGTTTAAAATTTTGAAATGTAGTTTTTTTACAGGTAGATAATTTAATTCTAGCAAATGGATTACAAAGAGTTATTTATATCTTATTCTTTTGTTATCATATTTTGTACAATGGAGGCCAGCGCTATAATCTACAAATGAGGTCATATCGTAGATTGTCGTTGTAAACAAGACATATTATATGAAGAGTAAAGGTACAACAACACTTCCCTGTGGAACTCCAAATTATACTATTTTGGTTTTTAGTGATAAACTCTCTTATTGTTTATTCGAAGACATAGTTTTTATTTTGCACACAGCTAACGGCGAGTTGGAACAAACAGCTCACCATGTCCTCTAGGATTGCAGTTTCTGGCGTAACGAGCGCGATCTCATGTTAGACAGTTAGTAAGTCACGTCTGAGATAGAAACTATACGGACCTTGTAGCAAATCGAGAAAATTTCTGTACGTTTGGGCGCGGTTGCCATATCTACTGTTGCAATCAATCTTAAGGCTTACATAAAGGCCCCATAAACTCTGTCATATCCATGGTGCTGTACTGCGGCGCGCTTCATGTATCAGTTCATCCTCTTATCTATTTTCATAGCAGGGAAGTAAATTTTTTCAAACTCCTCCTTTTTTTCTTCCCTAATTAAATTTGTTGCAAGTCTCTTGGGACTTTTAGGACAATTAAAAGTATTTCCTGAGACTTCCCGAGAGTCGAACCTCAGTATCTTATACGGAGACCATTGCAGATCCTGGCTTACAGGAGTTACAGTGGTGGGATTAGTCCCAAATAAAAAAAAAGTATTTATTTTGCGTCGACATGAGCCAACTTCACCTGATGCTGTTTGGTCAACAATTATATTCCCAAGGAAGGTTGATGTCAGGCGAGCGTCCGGTCATAAAACTATTGCCAATAACTATTGCAATATGTACTATGGAAGGACGATGTCGACTGCGAGAAATTGGGACAAGAGCAGGAAAAAGATGATGATGATGAGTCTTTATTTCTGTAATTTGTTCTCTTACAGATAAATATTGTATAAATTGGTCAACACTATCCCTTACCCATCGACAATGTCAACAAAGTACATCGAGCATCACCATCTGACAAAATGCTTTCAATTTCAAGTACTATGTGCTATTACGTTTACGGTATCCTTAATTTCCACGTTAGATGAGCCATTCCCCAATTCGCTTTCCCCTCTAATGACCAAAAATTATTAAATTTTTTATTTAAAAATGTGTTGTTTTTAGGTTGGTCTTTACGTTTCTCAGAGTCTGTATAAAACGCCATTGCTAGATCTATATAATAAATACTCAACTAATGATGCGAATGTATTAGATAACCTGTTTATTGAGGAAGTTTTATACTTTTTTTCTTTTTTAAACATCACCCACACCACCACCACCACACCCAGCACTAAGGCAATAATCCTTTTGTTGCGAAGGACTTTACAACCATATAATTAAAGCAGCTTAATTACACCCAAACTCAGGCCAATACTTTATAGATCACACAAAGTGTTGTCCTGTGTAGGAATCAAACCCACGCCACTGGTACGGAAAGTCGGTATCTTAACCATTACGTCATTTGTGCAGTCGAAACGCTAAGACCAATCAGATGAGCTATAATTTTTTTTATTGCTTGTGGTGGCAAACGAGCCAGCAGCTCACTTGATGGTAAGTATCAATGGCGCCCATAGACCAATACTAAGGATACACCTAGACCGCTACCTATCAATATAAATCCCAAACCTACCCCAGTTGGGCTTTCGGCTCTCTCGCTCACCGAACGAAGCGCAATAGCACATTGCCATTACTCAGACGTCGATCTTCTGCTCAGTGTGGTACTACCCCGGACGGACCGGCCCGCGGCGGTAGACAGAGAACTGTCAACAACGTGGTCCTACCA
This sequence comes from Lymantria monacha, assembly GCA_905163515.2. NCBI lineage: Eukaryota > Metazoa > Arthropoda > Insecta > Lepidoptera > Erebidae > Lymantria > Lymantria monacha. The sequence continues at coordinate 143,162 of LR991107.1, read as the reverse complement.
CTAATGAAAAAAATAACTACTGCTGACATAACAAAATTGGTCAATAATGTTATTGATGTCATTATTAATATGACAACACGTGGCTGTGAAGTGAACTTGAGTGAATCAACTGCCACAGATAATATTATAAATGTTGTTAAATATGTCAACGTGTGAGTTCTCCAAACTTGTTTGTTCAATTCTTGTATATATTTCGTACATTTGTCGACAAAGACTCACCCGTATGAAACAATTATATTGGCGTGGTATCTAAAACGTAACCTGTTCATGAATATCATTAATAAGGTGACAAAATTTTGTTAAATAAAACTAAGTCATCGTATTTGACAATCGTACTATAGGAAGCTAATATCTCTCTCGCTGGCAAAATAGTGCAGAAATATTAAGTAAGGACTATCCGTGTGGTGTAGGAGTAAGAATTCACCACCCCCTATCTTACCCGTGGGTGATCGTGAGAGAGGACTAAAGGTTCCAAAGGCATGTAACATCTATGCAAGAGAAGGATAACTCTAAACAAAACTCTATACCAACACGTCTGACCTGCACACTGCCCACCATCACACGTGACCGCGCCAGACGTGTTGGTGTCGGCGTGTAGTATTATTTGATATGCTTTTAAGTTATTATATTGTTTTTATATTTCCAAACTAGCTTCTGCCCGCGGCTTTGCCCGCGTAAATGGTTATTTTCCTAAAGTTTTTCATTCCCTATTTTTATTGTTCCCTCTTAAGGGTATTTTTTTTACAAAATTTTAATGTCATATTTATTTATATCTAATCAATAGCCTACAAGTAAGTTTCAAGCTTCTGGCTTTAAAAATGACGATACTTCCTTGCAACATTACACCCCCCTTTACAACCCTTTTTGAAGTGATACTTCTTTATCGGCGTTGGAAAAAAATTACCGTCACATTTTTCCATTACGCGCCATCTTTTTTTGAAGGGCAACTTTTTTGTGCGCATGAGGGTACAATTATTACAGATGAAACGCGACACGAGGAACGCGCCACGAGCGAGAGAGAGAGAGAGAATTGAGAGGGAGAGAGAAAGTTGAGAGAGAGCGAGAGAGAGAGGGGGAGAGAGAATTGAGAGTGAGAAAGAGAGAGAGATGTAAAAACTAGTTATCCAAAGTTTCACTTCTGATGTGTGTACTTTGTACACACGCATATTTTTTTTGCTTTAAAAAGTAGCCTATGTCCTTTATCAGGCTCTAGACTATCTGAATACCAAATTTCATTTAGATCGGTTCAGTAGTTTTGGCGTGAAAGAGCGACAGACAAATGGAGTTACTTTCGCATTTATAATATTAGTAAGGATATTTCATAATCATCATCTCACTTATACCCCACACTACACATCTCGAGCCTCTGCCCCAGTGGGAGGAAATTGACTGAGTAGAAAGGGTCTAGCAGGATAAGGTAGGGTCAGCGGGCCCAGAAAGATAATTCGAAAATAACTTTTGTGAGAACATCGGCGAGGTACGAAGTGACTGTTGGCACAACATAAATGTAGAGTCATTAGAGTACCCCGTCACCGTCACATGAGGTTTTAATTTTTTTAAAGTGTTGCACCCATTTCATATGTTTTGCACTTTTTGTTAGTAATACTAGACATAATAAGCTACATTACATATTTTTGTATGATTGTAACGTTGCGGGAACTTTAAATAAAATCATGAAAAAAAAAACTTTTTTATTTTTGAAGTGAAATTTCTTTATCGGCGTGCAGTTTTTGTTTCATTACTTTGGCCGCAATAGTTTTTGAAAAAAAAAGTTTAAAAAAATACCCCTTCTAGCGTCTATTTGATCAAATATCTCCAACGAAATAAGAGACTAAAATTGTGTCACACAGTAACTTCGTGCCACGCCGATGTTACCACAAAAGTTACTTTCGATTTATCTCTCTGAGGCCGCTGACCTTGTCCTGCTAGACCCTTTGAAAACTTAACACAATATACTACTAGAGAATTAAATTAAAGGGGAAAATTTACAACAACACTGATAGGGCCTGCTGTATTGTATGTATCGGCGTGTTGGGCGATAGACACTACGGATGACAGACGATTACATGTAGCGGAGATGCGAATGTCGAGGTGGATGTACGGCGTGACGAGAATGGATAACATAAATAATGAACGTATGAGAGAAAGATTGAAAGTGGCGCCAGTGACGTTATAAGCTAAGGAGTTAACGCTCGACTTGGTATGGACATGTGATGACACGGGGTGAAAGTAATGTTGGGAGGCAAGTTTTAAGTATGAATGTTGAAAGCTTTAGGGGTAAGGGAAAACCAAAGAAAAGATGGATGGACTGCGTGATGCATAGCGTGGATAGACAGAGAGTGGTTACAGAGATGAAGACTGATGGGGCTGTGTGGAGGAAGAGAACATTTTGCGTCGACCCCAAGTGGTTGGGGTAAGAGCAAGATAATGATGACTACTAAAGAATTGGTACAGCATTTTATTAAGAGTTCTTTTTAAATACATGGTATATACATATTGTATCCCTTATTCGACTTTCAAGACTCCCATGGGGGAAGACAGGGCTTACATTGTATCCTTTCAAATACTTTCCTTTCTATTATATTTCCTCTTCCAGTTATTTTTGTGCTAAGTTGGGTTGAATAAATACAGAGAGAAACTGTGCTAATGGTTCTAAGTCCGAGCTAACTAATACGTTTTAAAAAGCACTTCTACTGAATTTAAAATGATTATAAATAATGATAAATATAAATAAAATTTCCGTGTGGTGACGGGTAAGAATACTATTCATCACCCCATATCTTACTCGTGGGTGATTGTACGAGACGACTAAGGGATATAAAACGTATATAACATCTATGCCAGAGAAGGAAAACTCGATACAAAACCCTATACCAACACGTCTGACCAGCGCGCTATAGTAGGTTAATTTCCCTTCCATACGGAGGAGGTCTGAGCCCAACAGTGGGACATTTATGGGCTGTGATGATGATGATAAATAAAATGATACTATATTTTTTGATGGCCATAGCAACACATGGTGAAGTAATACATTCTTCTACTCAACTTGTCAATGTTGGAGACGGATCAACTCAATTATAAAAAAAATTTGTACTGCTGAAGCCAATGATCAAAATATCATCTGCACCCTCTTGCAGTTGTTATTAGTAATTGTTTACATGTAATAACGATCGTTATAGTACTCACTTGTTTCACTAACGGAGATATCGTTAGATGCATCTAGCTATACGTAGAGGCAGCAGCCACAGTGAGCGATGTACTCGAGTGCGAGATAACACACGTGTCTGTGTTGAGGTCTCGGTGAACGTTAGGGCGCGTGCGACAGACCGACACGTCCGAGGTCGGCGGCACACGACAGCTTTGTATGACTGTGTGGTGCCTGTAGGCTGTAACAGAGAACTGACTTCCTCTTCAATTAAATTTTCTTATAAATTAACATGTGATATAAATTAGCGGCCATTAAACTAGTGATATTGTTAAATAAATTTGTTTTTAAAATTAAAATATTATTAATTTTGTATTTCATTTTACAAAAAAGAAAGACAATTCTCCTTTTATTTTATTTGAAAAAAAATGTTAATGCTCGATATTAAGGAAATAATCATTGTATTACGGAGAGACGACTTTACTTTTATATTTTAAAGTATTATCTTGTGGTGGCAGAGTAACAATACAATTCTCCACCCCCTATCTTACCCGTGGGTGATCGTAAGAGACGACTAAGGGATATACACATACATACATACACACATACATATCATCACGCCATATCCCTTGCAGGGTAGGCAGAGAGAACAGAGTGCCAGAGAACTCTATCTCTGCATACTTCACTCGCTTCCTCAACATTCATAATTCTCTTCATACACGCTCGCCGGTTTCGGAGCCTCTTGACTCCACCTTCCTTCAGTACATGACCGATCTGGTCTAGGTAGGTTAGTCTCAGTCTCCCTCGGTACCTACATCCTTCCACTTTCGCATTGTATATCTTCTTAACCAGGCGTTCGTTCGGCATTCTTTCCACATGTCCGAACCATCGGAGCATTCCCTTTCGCATCTTTACACCAATACTCTCTTTCATACCTACTCGCTCTCTTACGTCGTCGTTACGAATGCGGTCGGTCAGCCTAACTCCACAGATTTTCCGCAGAGATCGCATTTCGACCGCATTAATTTTACTTTCATACTCTTTTCTGCATACCCAACTCTCGCTTCCATACAGTAATGTTGGGACAAGCACTGCGTTATGTATTGCTACACGTGCCTTCTGGCTGAGGTGGTGGCTACCGAAAAGTTGCCCCAACGCTCCGTTCACTCTATTTCCCGCATTCACTCTTCGCTCTATATCAGTGGTGTACCTTCCATCTCGGCTAAATCCACATCCAAGATATACAAATTCATCCACTTGCTCTAGTACATCATTACCTATTGTTACTCTTACATCTGTTCTGGTTTTATCTCTTTCAAAGACCATTATTTTGGTTTTGCTCACATTCACGCGTAGACCCCTTTTCTTACAATCTTCTGTCATTGTGTCGACTAGGGTCTGCAGGTCAGTCGCTGACTGTGCCAGCAGGACTGCATCATCTGCATAAAGCAGAGCAGTGACCACTGAGTCGCCCATCTGGACTCCCACATTCATATCGTTCAACCTTTGGAGACATTTATCCAGATATATGATAAACAGCCTGGCTGACAGAACGCACCCCTGCTTAACGCCGATATTGACGTCAAACCAAGGCGACATTCCATCATCCAGCCGCACACAGGCTCTACAGCCCATGTAACTGGACTGCACAGCCTGTAGCAGTTTACCGTTAATACCATACTCCGGTAAAATGTCCCAAAGTTCCTTTCGTACAACCGTGTCAAATGCTCTCTCCAGATCCACAAAACTGCAAAAAACCCTCTGACCTAGAGCCAGATGCTTCTCCACAATGTTGCGCAGAGAGAACACTTGATCCATGCATCCCCTTCCACTCCTAAAACCTCCTTGTGTCTCACACAGTAAACCATCGGACACCATCCTCATTCTCCTTTCAATAATTTTTCCATACACTTTTGCTGCCAAACTGGTCAAGCTTATGGCTCTGTAATTTGCGCAGTCATAACGTGAACCCTTGTTTTTAAACAAAGGCACGATGACTGCGCTATTCCAGTCCCTGGGAACCATTCCCGAGCTCCAACATAAATTGAGGAGCAACAGGAACGCCTCCCAGACACAAGAGCCACCGAGCTTGATCATCTCGGCAGACACCATATCAATGCCCGCTGCCTTACCATTTTTCAAACTTCTTATCGCCCATTCAACTTCATCCATACTGATGCCATCGGAGGACGCCGTTGTCGAATGTTGATCTACTAAACCACATCCAACACCGGCGCCAACCGTAGCATCCGCATACATATCGCCAAAATATTCACTCCATCGGCTTAACACGTCTTGTGTTTGTGTAAGAATGTCTCCACCTTTAGACCTTATTTTATTCATTCTGAAGGCTGACCAACCACCCCGAGACTTCTTCACCTCCCTCCAAAAGAGTTTGGTGTTACCCTCGAAGTTTTTAGTCAGCCTATCTTCTGCACTCATACTTGCTCTATCACGTTTCTCTTTCACTAAGGCCTTGGTGTCATTCTTACATTGCCGATATATTTCTTTCTTCTGTTCAGTCATACTGTCATTCAGATTCAAAGAAGAGACATAGTCCAGCCACGCTTTCTTCTTTTGCTCTAAGGAAGCTGCCACTTCCGCATCCCACCATGCATCACCATTTGTTTTTCTATGCTTCTTTGAACTTCCACATACTTCTTTCGCTGTATCTACCATACTCTCTTTCAATACTCTCCAGCATTCTTCAATGTCCGATTGCGGCTGGCTTGCCATCGTCAGCCGTTCTCGGACACCCTCTGCATACTTTTCTCTTACACACTCTTCTTGCAACCTTTCAACCTTTATTCTTTCAAGCCCTCCGAAGTGGACACGCTCTCGCCAGTGCCTCCACTTTCTGAACAGACCACTAAATCTCGCAATAACGAGATAGTGGTCCGTGTCGACTGTGGGGCCCCTGTAGGCTCTTGCGTCCAATATTTTGCTTCGGAGGCGACTGTCTACCAAAATTAAATCTATTATGCTTTTCTGTTCATTCCTTCTCCATGTATACATATGGATGTCCTTATGTTGGAAAAATGTGTTTGACACAATAAGGTTTCTCTCCATGCATACATCCGCTATGAGCCTACCTGCGTCGTTCACTCTCTTATCACCAAATGGACCAAGTACGTCCTCATAGTCGGGACGCTTGGTCCCCACCCATCCGTTCAAATCTCCGCATACAATCACGCGTTCACTGGTTTCTGCCATATCCAGAACTTCCCTAACATTATCCCAAAACTTCTCTAGGTCTGATGCCACCGAGGATCCTACGGGAGCATATGCTACAACCATGAATACCTTGGTGACACCTAGTTTTATACGGACCCAGAGAAGTCTGGGATCATACATTCCGTAATCCTTCACACCTGAGGCCAAGCGAGAGGACAACAGCACTCCTACCCCCATACTGGCTCGATCGCTCTGTGGTACACCAGACCACAGAGCCATCCCGCCACCAGGAAGATCGCAGGCGTCGCTGCCCCTTCGCTTGGTCTCTGTTACACAGAGCACGTCTAGCTGTTTGTCCGCCATGACGGATATCAGCTCGTGCAACTTACCTTCCACACAACCTCTTACATTCCACGTGCCCACCCGGCACTCCGTTCTCCTCGACTCGCCTAACTGGGCAAGGCGTGATGGGTGGCGGCCCCCATCGCCGCAACTGCCGATGTTCGTACCGACGGGGGCGGGTCGGTACGCGTCGCCTCCGGGGGACGCCCTAACCCGCATTGCGGTACGCATTTCGAGCCGGATTAGCAGTCTAATTAGACTGGCAGGGGACGCGAATGAGCACGCTCCGGACTATGCCCCCCAATATAAAATGCATATAACATCTATGCGAGAGAAGGATATTTCGAAACTTTACCCTATACCAACAAATATGACCAGCGTTGTATAGTAGATCAATTTCCCTCCTAGTGGGGAGGAGGCTCGAGCCCAGTAGTGGGACCTGGGACGTGTATGAGCTGAGACGATGATGAATTTGAAGTAAAAGTACAACGATATATGGATCGCGCAAAGTATTGAAGTATTGCCCTACGTTGGAATCGAAATCGCGACACTGGCGCTGTAGCTGAAGATCTGAACCACTACCCTATATGTGTATCATCATGCTCCTACTGTTACCCCAATTACTTGGGGTCGATACAATATGTACTGTTCTTTCATAGTACATATCGTAAAAGTTATTGGCAATAGTTTTATGACCGGCCGCTTGCCAGACATCAACCCTCCTTGGGAATGTAATTGTTGACCAAACAGCATCAGATGGAGTTGGCCCAGGTCGTAATAACGCTCTTAGTCATATTTTACGACATCCACGAGCAAAGTGAAGGTTGGTAGTATTCGTAGCCGCTGCCACACAGCTCTACTACTACGCCATATGTGCAATCGAATATACATATTTTAATATTAATAATAGTTTAAAGCGCCCTCAAAGATGGCTGCCGAGCCGTGCTTGATATACTCGTATGTAAAAAATATCTCAACACCGGTCCAAAGGTTTGTAAGAAATATGTATTTTTATACATTATGTGTGTTTTACACAAAAAGGTGACCATGAAATTAAATATTTAATTTAAACATTTGTATGACTGTTTGTCATACTTCAGACAATACTATAATTTAAAAATATATAACTAATGAATAATATGTTAATAAATATTATAACTTCATTGTTGTAATATAAAAATAATAAAATCAAACTAAATATTTAGTTTGATAACTGTGTGAACGGTGTTGGGGGCTTTGAGACAATAACAATATTGACACGAACATTGCATTGCTCTGCAGATCATATCTTAAATTGAATACTAAGTATTCATAATTATAATCATCATCATCATCGTCATCTCAGCTCACATATGTCCCTCTGTTGGGCGCGAGCCTCCTCCATAATGGCAGAGAAATTGACGTACTATACTTGTTAGACGTGTTGGTATAGGGTTTTGTTTCCAGTTTTCCTTCTCTCGCATAGATGTTATATACGTTTTATATCCCTTAGTCGTCTTTTATGATCACCCATGAGTAAGATAGGGGGTGGTGAATTGTATTTTTACTCCATCACCATACGGATAGATAATTAATTATAATATTTCAAAGAAAATATAGAATATATTTTAAGCGAACTTTAGATAATCCAATTTGAACTTTTGTAAACAATGTTGACATATGTACGGGTTATGTACAGGGTATGGCCTTGACACACCACGTGCATTCTGTCTGGCGCCGTAAGGACCCACCGTACTCCCTTACCGTCGCCATGGGGTCGGCCATCGGTACAGCTTCCTTGACATCCGTGGCGAGCCCTGTTGTTTAAATATATAATATATAAATAAGTTTTATAAATAATTGCTAATTTTAATAGTAGTAGAGTGATGTAGGACCACGCTGTTGACGGTTCTCTGTCTACCGTCGCGGGCCGGTCCGTCCGGGGCAGTACCACACTGAGCAGGAGATCGACGTCTGAGTAATGGCAAAATGCTATTGCGCGTCGTTCGGTGAGCGAGAGAGCTGGAACCCCAACTGGGTGGGTTTGGGGATGGTAATGGTAGGTAGCGGCCCAAGCAATACCATCAAGTGTACTGCTTACCCGTTTACCACCATAAGCAATAAAAAAATTCTAACAATCTTTCGTCATAGAATTTATTTTTCTGTCACAAAGTAAGAATAATTTTAGGCTCTTACGATTTTGTAAGCTGCAATATTTTAATCAATAAAACATTTTGATTATAACTCTTTGAAGTAACTGCTTATGGGAGGGTAATCCGCTTCGTTACGTAACGCGTAACGGCGCCAGTCTGTCTGGCTTCCCTTTCTCTCACGCATACGGCAGCGGTATGCAGGCTGCTCCTCTCTCACGCTAACCCACAGCGCTAGCCGTATCAAGATGTGTCGTTATAACATTTTATTAATAAATAACCTTTCCTTACATTATCATATTAATATACATCATCATCTTAGCCCACATATGAGCCATTGCTGGGCTCGGGCCTCCTCCATAGTGGGAAGGGAAATTGACCTACTATACCACACTGGTCAGATGTGTTGGTATTGGGTTTTATTTCGAGTTCTCCTTCTTTTGTACAGATCCCATATGCATATTGTATCCCTTAATCGTCTTTCACGATCACCCACGGGTAAGAGAAGGAGTGGTGAACTGTATTCTTACTCCATCACCACACGGAAAATATTCATTAAATACATAAAATTTAAATAATAACCTAAGCTTTTCTCAATTAAAACGATTTAATTATGTATTAAATAGTTCAACTTTTTTTTTTTTTTTTTCCGCTGAGGAAACGCATTTACGCGCTATCCCCCGCTGGTGAGAGACGGGGGGAGTGTGGGACTCGCCGGTCAGCTGCCCGACCGGAATACCCACTAAAACCACAGCGGCCCCTTCCGCGCTTTTACGGGGCGCCAGAGAGATCGTCTACTGACATTCGATCCCCGGCACCCCAACGCTTGGCCTTCTGGCCACGTCCTGTCAACCCTTAAGGCGGTTAAGGAGGTGCGCATAACGGCGCCTCTTCCTCCCCGGTCGCCGGCCGCGGATTGTGTCAGCGGACGCAAGCGCCTCGCGTTCCCGCTCCGCGGCCTCCTTCCTTTCCATGATGGCCTCACAATAGGAGGCCATCGACGACCAGCACCTGTCGCTGTCAAGCATCTTCGAGATGATGGTTGACAGCGACAGGTCTCTCCCAATGACCGCCATCAGGACGTGGCGCTGGGGACCTCAGGCGGGGCATAACTCCAGAGTGTGACGCGCATCGTCTAATGGCGCGCCACACTCGTGACATCCTGGGGTCCCTTCTCTTCCAATTCTGTGCAGGTACTTACCGAAGACCCCGTGTCCGGTAAGCACCTGCACCATCCTGAAGCATAGGCTGCCGTGCCTTCTATTAATCCAGCGGTGGAGATGCGGCGCAACCGCCTCCACAGTCCCCCGCCCTGCAACGGGGGACTCCAGTTCTTCTCTCCACCGCCGGATGACTCCCCTTCGGGCCACTTCTAGTGCTCTGCCCAGTTCCCTTGTGGAGATTTGCTCGCCGTCGGCCCGCGCCGCAACGCGCAGCCGGTAGGGCTCCGCCAGGGCCTCAGCCACAAGTGGCCAAGGCGGGTCACCCGCCAGCAATGTCGCTGCGGTCCACGACACCGTACGGTAACCCCTTATAGCTCTCACCGCCATGACCCTCTGTGGACGTCGCAGAAGGGGCCTGTTGCGGGCGGTGAGGGAGTCCGCCCAAATAGGGGCTAAATAGTTCAACTTAGATTAACTTCAGTTAACATTTTTTTAAATATTATAAATTTACTGTTTGATGATTTTCAACGTTTGTCTATGATCACGTTAGCTGGATGTAGCGACATGACATGACCTACTCTGTAAGTGACCTGTTCGAGAGACAGCCGGTCGTAACAGTAGGTCATATATTTTGGACGGATGTCATTCATCATTCTCCTACTCTTATCCCAATTACTTGGTGTCGATACAATATGTACTGTTCTTTCATAGTACATATCGTAAAAGTTATTGGCAATAGTTTTATGACCGGCCGCTTGCCAGACGTCAACCCTCCTTGGGAATGTAATTGTTGACCAAACGGCATCAGATGGAGTTAGCCCAGGTCGTTGTAAAGCTCTTAGTAGTCTTGTACGACATCCACGAGCTATGTAAGGGCTGGTAGTATTCCCCGCCGCCACCACTCTGCAGCTCTTTGTTGCATATTTTGGACGGATATATATAGTTTAAACTGTTTATAAAATATAAAAGTTTTTAATTTTTAATTACGAAGTGATCAATAGTGTTTATAGATATTTAGAGTGGTCCTCGACAGTATATTGTTGTTGGTTCGATATGGTCTCGTGTGTGGAGCTGTGTCGCCAATGGGAGCGGCACACTGTGGACGCAATATAAACAGGAACAACAATTGTGTCACCACACATGTCCGACGAGTCTATTCCTTGGACTAGACAAGTCAAATATTTCGGTGTTACCCTTGACAATCGCCTGACATTCCGGTCCGCACATTAAGTAAGTTCGTGCGCGCGCAGCTTTTGTGCTAGGATGACAACACAGCTTGTTGCACGCCAAAGCCAAGCTATCTCTCAGTAACAGAGTTCGATTATACTGTGTACGTCCCATCATGACGGACTCAAGTGCGGTGCTCACACAAGCGAGACCCTTCAGGTTACACCGATTGCAGACACTACAGAATAGGTTCATGCGTCGTGCAACAGCGGCACCATGATACATGCGCTTTGTGGTTAGGGCGTCTAACTACACCTCATCTAAAATATACGACAACCGCGACTAATACTCAAGGAACCCGACGACACTATTTTGGTCACCTAGATTGAGGCATACACTTACACAGCCGGCGAGGCCCGAGCATGCAAATATATCCAGGGTTCCTAATGATATGCGGCTAACAACTAAGTCATATAATAAAAAAATTTAAAAAATTGTCCCTATATTTGTACTCGGGGCGGGGATGGCGCACACTTTTCTTTTTTTTTTGAATAGACTATGGTCTGGACACACGCAGTCTCCATCCACTCCATCCGAGACGACGGGAACGCGGCGCGTGGCCTCATAACCCACCGTATTTCGTCTCCATCGCCAGTGCCCCAGCCACTGCCACCGAATCCTCCTCTCGGACCCGTACCACCGCCTTCTTCCACGCGACGGGTGTCTCGCTGAAGGTGGCGATCGGGTCCCAGTTCTTCACGTTGTCGAGCACCGCCTTAGCGATGGTTGGCAATGCCAGATCGACACCGATGATTGCGACGAGGTCACGGCCATGAGTACAACCGGTACCTTTACTTGTATACAGGATGCCGCCTTGCACTTGTTTACAGTTGATGACACATCAAGTGGTACATCTTATCTCGCTCTTATCTCAATTGTCGACCCAATATGTCCTCTCCCTCCATACAGCACTATCAAACTTCATTTTGTAGTCACTCCCTATATAGATAGGGATAGCCTCCCTATATGGATAGCCATGTCATGCTACACGCAGTCCATACGTCTTTTCTTTGGTCTTCCTTTACTTCTAACACCTTCAACATTCATATTTAAAACTTTTCTCGCAACATTACTTTCATCCCGTCTCATCACATTTCCATACTAGGTCAAGCGTTCACTCCTTAACTTATCCGTCTCAAGCGCCACTTTCAGACTTTCTCTTATTCTCTCATCAAGTAGTATATACAGATGTATCTGCACGTCGCAGCCACTGTACCGTGCGGTGACGTCACATTCACTCACTGTATGTCGATCTCCAACAGCGTTCTGGTCAGACGTGTCGATGTACAGTACTAATACAAGATTGTGATCCCTAGTGTTGTTAGCGCCTACGCCACGTCGCACAGCAACATGTCGCGATAACATTCGTCGCGGTACTATTTTTTTTCGTTATTGTATATCCACAGACCTCTGTTCGTGCCTTTTTATGTTTATCAATTAATTGTTATGTTGATGTTATATAATTCAATTTTGTTCTTAAAGTGGCGTTATTACATAAAGATGAAAAGGTGAAAAATTTAAACGTTGCGCTTCGATGTTTTTGTCTCTCTGTCTCTTCTTCTCTGCGTTAGTCTCCATATCGTTGTTGGTGGCAGTCTCTTGTTTACTTTGATTGCGGTACTAATTTGAATGGCTTATATTGTGCCTTATTGTGTAAGACTTCCCTTGTGCCCGCCGCTACAGGCCGCACGCCGCACACCGACTTGACCTACTACACCACGCTGGTCAGATGTATTGCTACAGGGTTTTGTTTCGAGTTTTTCTTCTCTTGCATAGATGTTACATGCGTATTATATCCCTTAGTCGTCTCGTACGATCACCCACGGGTAAGATGGGGGGCGGTGAATTGTATTGTTACTCTGCCACCATACGGAATATACATATCTCGCGTCAGTTTTCAATAAATATATTATTTCTTTCTTTCGTTTTTCTTTCTTTCACATTGACTTCATTGTATGGTGTAGTAGTTAGTTAATCATCACACGTAAAAGATAAAGACAGATCACAAATATAATTTATATTTATTTCATTATACAAAATGTATTTATTTTGTCAACATTTGTATTACTTCTGTTATTTATTTATAACATGTTCACATGTTATAAGTACGTGATCGTCTACCGCGAGTTGTCGGATTCGACTCCCCGTTCGGGTGGGAAGTATTATCAGGTTGTATCGCCGGTATACTTTAAACACTTTAGGCCGAGGGGCGGAGACAGTGACGGCCCCCCTCGTGCTAGTGCCCGCTACATGACCAGGTGCCCGTGCCGCCCTCGACGTCCGCACAACTCCACCACATTTGTATAACATTTTAAAAGTATATAGATATAGAGAGCCATATTTACTAAATGAGAGGCACGCCTTGAACCTTCACCTTGGAAGACATTCGACAAAACGAAAATGTGACATAAAATTTAGTCGCCGCTCGCGACTAACCAGACTACATTCATAAACTGGTTGAGGGTCAAGTCATCATCATCATTCGCGCAGGGGGCGGACACGCGACACTCGGCGGTCACTTGCGACATTGTTAATACAGATGGGGTGGTGACTAGACGGAGTATTGAAGGGGCCACCCCCTGGGTGTACCAACGTACACCTGGAGATCAGTAACGTGGTAAGTAAGTAAGCATATGATAGTAGCAGCACAGCAAGGAACACTACATATATCTCTATGCCAACCATCAGCTGAGTACGAGACTCCTACATAACAGGAGAGAATTTGACTCATCACAGCACGCTGGTCAGACTTGCTCCAATAGAGTTAAATTTCGAGTTTGTAACATATACCATATGCAAGAGAAAGTCTCTTGCATATATGTTACATGTATATTATATTACTTAGTCGTCTTTTACGACACCCTCCGGCAATATAAAGAGTGTATTGTATGTTTACTCCAACAATAATTTTCTAATGTGTCACCGTGCTCAACAGTGGGACATAAACATATGAGCTATGAAGGAAGAATAATTTTCAACAATAAACTAAGCGACGACGGGTCCGCTGCACCGTCTGTCTGTCGTATAACTCTTCCACGAGGTGAGCGACTGCACCGACTTGAGCTCCTCGGGTGAGAGCGGTCTGCCCCGGAACTCGTCCTCGATGTCCTGCAGCGTTCTGTCCTTGGTCTCCGGCAGCATGTGCCACAGCACAGCCAGCCCGCAGGCGAGCGTGCCCGCGTACAGTGCGTACGTGCCGTGCACGTGCAGTGAGCCCAACAGCAGCGGCACGGTCTTCACCGTCACGAACAGATTCATTGAATAGAAGAATACGCTGACACCGCCCGCCAAGCTCCTGTACTCCAGCGGGAACACCTCACCGGCTATTATGAAAGATAATGGCAGACAGCCTATCGCAGCGGAGAACATATGCAGGTGAGTCAGAGTTATGCCCAGTATGTACTCCTCAGAGGGTATGTACTGGTTAGCCTTAGCGTAGGAGTAGCCCGCGCAGGACAACAGCGCCCATATGTTGATACAGACTGTCACCAACAGAATCGTTCGACGCTTCACCTTCTGTATCACGTACAGCGCTGTGGTGTTCGCGATCAGCCTGTGGATGTCCAGCGACAGCAGCAGGAGGGGCACGTTGATGCCGGTGTCCCCGAACATCCTCTGAAACAAGTCTATGGGGAATGCGACCAGCACGTTGATCCCGCTCCACTGCCCCATAACGTATATGTGTATCATTATAATTATAGGCTTCATGAACTCCTTCTTCTGTAAGGTCAACTTGAAGTACTCTAACTTACTTCTCACTTTTATAACGAAAGATTTCGGTTTGTTCAAACGGGCTTTTGTTTCATTCAATACAATGGTTGCTTCTATCAACTTGGCCAGTTCGTCTTCTTCGTTGTTTCCTCTCAACCACCGAAAGGATCGTTTGCAGGCGTCGAGTTTGCCTCTCTCGGCTAACCAGGCGGGTGATTCTGGTGAATATATTACTATCACTAAGTCTATAACGGCTATCGCACCGCACACCAGGGCGGTGTGCCGGTAGCTCAAGTAGGAGCCCGACAGGTGGACGCACATGACTGCGAACGCGATGGACACGGATATGGTCATCAAGAACGCGCCCCTGTACTTGGGGCTGGTGTACTCCCCTATGAGGAGGGAACTAATAGAGGTGCACATGCCCATGCACAGCCCCTGGAGGAATCTGGCGAGCAGTAGTGCAGTGATGTCACCGGCAAGGTAGACGAACGCCCAGGACGCGATGAAAAGTACGATGCTTATGATGTTTGCGACTCTCCGGCCGTAACGCACCATGACCGGTGGCGCTGAAAGGTTGCCCAGTGCGAGAGATAGACCAGGCATCGCCGCTGCAAAACAGAAAAAGGGAATATCTTAGACGGCTTTTGTCCTTTCTTTCAACTGGTGCAGGTGTTGTCGAATCAAGGATGTCTCAGCAGGCATCTTGGCTCTGAACCCTGAACCCGATCCACTAGTGTGAAAATAGTGAGGACACAGAGCAGTAGGTTATCGAAGTCTGTAAAGCCAAAGCAAAGTAGCGCAGACACTTCACAGCAATTATTTAGGCCTGTGGTTGCCAACCGTCGTTAAAGCGATGGTCGGCATCGTTAAGACCGGACCGCGCCCACAGTCTGCTGCGAGTCTATTATATCGCAGAAGATATGGACGCAACAGGCCAGCATCCACGTTGAACAAAGCAGCCTCAATTTTTATACTCATCATCACCTCAGCTCATATAGATCACACTGCTGGACTCCTCCTGCTCGAGACTCCTCAATAATAGGAGTGAAATTGATTTACTTGCATGATACGATGCTGGTCAGATGCGTTACCAAGGGCGTTTCGAAATTTCCTTCTCTTGCGCAGACGTTGTGCACGTATTATATCACTTGGTCGTCTTGTACGACTCCCATGTGTAAGATAGAAGTTGGTGAACTGTATTGTTACTCCGTCACCACACAAATAATTTTTGATTGGCAAATATTTTCTCTTTTTTTGAAAACGTGTTTGAAAGCTTAGGATTAGAGGAGCAGTGCCCGCTGTGTTGTGGTGATCAATGTGAATAACTATGATGTATAATGACCGATCCAGGAGGCGGCGTCCTCGTCTATCATTATGTCCGATGTGGCCGCTCGCAGTTGCTGCAGCAGCGCCGGCGTGAACCCCACGACGAGGCCGGAGCCGGCCATGTTGAGCGACACGCCGGCCGTCACCCAACACTGAAACAATATTGTACATTTATTTATTAACATTTGAACTTTAAACATAAAATAATATAACACGAAACACATAAATGTGAAAATGTAAGACAAATGTAATAATATTGTAATTACTATGTGCTCGTCGACTTCAACGATCAATTATTTGAGATCTGATTGATCTGATGTGATCACAACGGGCGCCCAGTTCTATAACGTAATCCTAAACTTCTGAACTAAGTATTTGTAACATTTCTAAATAAATTTAAAATACATTTTCTTGTTTACGCGAGTATTAGACACTTTAAATAAAACTAATTTTACGGATTCTATCGCGATTATTTTCGAAGGTCATTGGGTATAATTGTATTTACCTACATTATTTCAATAAATAAAATAAAATAGCCTTTATTTCAGTATACACTACAAATTATATCTACATAATAATATTATATATAGGTACCTATATACAGGGTGGAAGGGGACCGCTGCCGAAAACAAAGACAGGTGACCCTACTAGTCCTACTTGTAATGATAGGCTAGAAAAAAAATCACGTCGTAAGAATTTTTTTTGTTTTTCACAACGAATTTTAATTTTTATTTCACATTCCATCCTATTAGGACAGTGCCATGTAGCGATAATTCCATAAAAAATACGTCACTTAGATGAGAAAAGGCGCAATCTATTCAAAATTCATGATCATATGTTCAAGAGTTCAACGACCTCACGTGATAAAAATATTTTTTTTTCATCCCAATCGATTTTTTTTCTAGCCTATCATTACAAGTAGGACTAGTAGGGTTACCTGTCTTTGTTTTCGGGAGCGGTCCACTTCCACCCTGTATATTAGTGCACCCAAGTGTGGATGTCGGCTCCTCCCTCCATGTTCGGTCAAGCACTCCGGTCGTGCGCGAATCTCGTCCAGGCCACACCTGCTACATCTACAATATCGTCACGCCATCTTCGCTATTTCAATATATTTAATTAAATACTCATTTGAAAAAAAATAAAAAGAATATAATATATGTAATACGAGTTACATTACACATTACTTGACATAACGTTTGTCACAGTGAACACATTATACACGTATCGTTAGTTTCGCGCCATTTATATCTCGTTGTAACAATGTTAACGATACAAATTTTATAAACAAAACATCAGTTTAATTTCATTGGATTATTTCTTTTTAATATAAATTATAATAACTTTATGTACCTATATGTAACGAACAGTTAATATATCCATCCTGTGGGACATATATGAGCTGAAATGATTATGGTGATGGTTGTTATAATAATGTAAGTATGACGATACGACTGCCTTTGCAACTACGAATACACAAACATCTTATAGTCGTACCGTGTTTATAACTTGTCATCATCATTTCAGCTCATATATGTCCCACTGTTGGGCTCGAGCCTCCTCCATAATGGGAGGGAAATTAACCTACTACACCACGCTGGTGCAGTCGTGTTGGTGTAGGGTTTTGTTTCGAGTGTTCCTTCTCTCGCATAGATGTCATATGCGAGAGAAGGTATTTAATATCCCTTAGTCGTCTCGTACGATCACCCACGGGTGAGATGGGGGGTGGTGAATTGTATTCTTACTCCGTCACCACACGGAAAATTGTTTATCAAGTTTATTTAAAAGTTATGTAGTCGTATCACCTAACATTGTTACTGTATTTAATTCGACACTTAATAGTTGTGCGATAGTTAGGTGACTAAGTACGCACACGTTGTATTTGATAAATAAATATTAAAATCAACCGTAACCCCGCGGGCGACGTACTGCCGTGGCGCATTGCTTGAGGTAGACAATCGGACACGTGGCTATCAAGTACTAGACAACATATTTAGTGGAAGCTCCTGCACTATACCTCTGTCGATGCCGTTTGATACAACAATAACATTCCCAAGTAGTGTGACGTCAGACGGCGGTCGGTCTATTGCCAATAACTTTCGCAATATGTACGAGTACGTATTGCGTTGATCACGGAAGGAATAAAAGCAGGAGAATGATGCTGATGTTTTTCTTCTTCTATATATAATAAAAGTTGTACGAATAATCTGCTAACACAGAGGCGAGCGGATTTTTTGACATTAAAAAGTAGGCATTCTTTCACATTAATAAGTATATTTTTCCCAGGCTCTAGACTATCTGCGGCCGGGGCGGCGCAGGCGCGAATATCTGCGCCTGATGCCGCCCTAACCGAGGCTTCGGGTGATCGGACCGGGGAATTGTCCGGTCACCCGACGTGAGGCCACCGCGTGACGGCGACGCCCCGATGGCAAATGCTGTCGGGGCATCGACGAGTGAAGAACCCGCAAGGGTATACCGCTGGGCGGGCCACCGAAGACAAAGATCGGGTACCGGTGGCCCGCTCATACGGCGAAGAGAGGTGGTTGCAGGGTGGGTCCATGGGTTTGCGCGCCGCCTCTTTTGTCGCCCCGGATCGATTTGTCGGGGCGCGACCACGTCCATGGTCCACGCTGCAAAGGAAAAAAAAAAAAAAAAAAGGCACTAGACTATCTATGTACTAAATAATAGCGTACAACTTTGCTTCCGCCGTTTTTTTTCGAAATTCTAGGCTTTATTGTAAAAAACTGGTTATACATTTATGATTCAAAGTATTATCTATCGCTAGCCCCTGCTTTCTCCCATCTTTCGGGCGGCGTACGAATCCCGCGTTGAAAAAACTGGTCATCTTTTGAAGCGATCCACGAATCGATCCAATTTTTTACTTCTTCATAAGACCGGAAGTGCTGGTCAGCCAGACCGTGTGCCATTGATCGAAACAAGTGATAGTCCGAGGGAGCAATGTCTGGAGAATACGGCGGGTGGGGTAGTACTTCCCATTTCAACGTTTCCAAGTAGGTATGTCAACATGGGATCGAGCATTGTCATGCTGTAAAATCACTTTGCCATGTCTCTCGTTCTATTGCGGCCGTTTGTCTTTCAATGCTCGGCTCAAACGCATTAATTGCATTCGATAATGATCACCTGTGATTGTTTCAGTCGGTTTTACCAACTCATAATACCTACACTACGCCGAGCTGGTCCCAGCAAATACTGAGCATGACCTTGGAACTATGAATATTCGGTTTGGCCGTCGACGTGGTAGTATGGCCGGGATATCCCCATGACTTTCTGCGCTTGATATTATCATAATGAACCCATTTTTCGTCCCCAGTCATAATGCGATGCCGAAATCCCTTCCGTCTTTGCCTTGCACCTGTTCACAAGCAATCAAACGCCGTTCAACAACTCTCGATTTCCTTGTTTCTGAATCATTCCCATGACTTTCAGGCGTCTTGAAATGGCTTGTTGCGTCACTCCCAATGATCCTGCCAAATCTTGTTGCGTTTGACACGAGTCTTGATCAAGCAATGCTCCCAATTCTGCATCTTCAAAAACCTTCTCTCTTCCACCGCCATGCTGATCTTCGACGTCAAAAGCACCATTATTGAAGCGTTGAAACCACTCTCGGCACGTTCTTTCACTAATAGCGGCCTTACCATAGGTATTTGAGAGCATTCGATGAGCCTCAGCCGCAGATTTGTTCATATTAAAGCAGAAAATTAAAATCTCCCGCAAATGATGAGAATTTGGCTCGTAAGCTGACATGTTTAATCGAGAATAACTTTATGATGCCGACACAGATCGACTAATATTTCGCTGGCGTTATGTTTAAAAATACCTAAGTTTATTGTATGACATCTACGATTGATTTATTTTGACTACCACTTACCGCTACCGCCATCTATTGCAAAACGGCGAAAGCAAAGTTGTACACCTAATATTAGAAATCGGTTCAATAGTTTTGGTGTGAAAGCGCGACAGATAGACAGACAGTTACTTTCGCATTTATAATATTACAAAAGATATTACAATTCAATACAACGTTTCGCTTGTAGAGCGCACGTGCCGCCAGCCCGCCCCACCACACGGCACAGCTGCTAACTACTATTTAGTTTTTTTATAATCAATACACAATAATCATGGCATAGACTATATACCTAATGTTTGAGAAATGATGGCGGTTGGACCCCCCCTCCCCCCGGGGACGGTCGACCCCTAACCCCGATACAGCATCACGTGGTGCAACACATTCACTGTGATACGTCATAGAGTTAGCTGCACGAGAGCGCAGTGAAACGGTGACGAGCTCACCACACCGGCGCCGCGTGTTCGACACTAACACAGAATTATTAATTAATATGCTTTACAAAAAAAGAATACCTGTCTTATACATGGTAGAGTCCACACTCTATTCGTGTCCCCCATGCCGTGGCTGGCGCGCGGGCCGTAGCCGCCCCGGGGCAGATAACACAACACTTAACCTCAGCGATCAGCTTCACTGATACCGCACTCACAACACATCACTAATGTTTGTACGTACAAATACATCGCGAACAAATAATTAATATCAAACAAATAATACCAGCAATTAACTAAACAAAAATATACGAAAGTTCAACGTACACAATTGTTAACTAACTCACTGTAATTAATTACCTATATATATATATAAATAAATATTTAAATTATACAATCAATTAGTTTTTTTATACATAAGAAACAATAATTAATTTTGAACTGTGATTATTGAAACGTAATCAACGATCGGAGAGACCTAAACGAACAGTAGCGCCGTGTGTACTGTGTACTGAGTGAATGAATGAATGAGTGAGTGAGTGAGTGAACGACACTGGCAGTCGGTCGCAGTGTCCTTGGCGCTACAGTCGAAGTGTGCAAAAGCTGAACGCTGACCTATTGACAATTCGCAATTATGATTTGTTTACTTTTAAAAGTTTGTGATATGTACGCGCGCTCGGCTGTGACGTTACATCAATATACTTGATAATTGTCAAACTGATGACTTTTGCTCAAGACATTCTTGAAATGATACACATGTAGGAAGATAAAATTTGTTCACCTTCATCTCAGCTCATAGATGTCCCACTGTTGGGGTCGAGCCTCCTCCATTACAGGAGGGAAATTGATCTACTATACCGCGTTGGTCAGACATGTTGGTATGGGGTTTTATTTAGAGATTTCCTTCTCTTCCATAGATGTTATATGTGTTTTATAGCCCTTAGTCGTCTCATACGATCACCCACGGGTGAGATAAGGAAATTTGAAATGTATTCTTACTCCGTCGCCGCACGTAAAACTGTTAAGTGTACACGGAGATAATTTCCTCTCTATGTAGAGATAGGATGAGAGCATTTAACTCTCTATTAGTGACCTAAGACTTTTCTGTGAAGTTACAGAGTAGACAACAATACACTTTACCACGGATAGTGCCACTACCGTTCTCCTGGTGAGCCCTCAGATAGTTTTATCAATTTTCTCGGACAAGTAGAGAGTGAGTGGTGGGATATTATGCACATGTGTCACAATACAGGGTAACAAAGTAACTTTTGTTTCTTTTCCAGTTTCGTTATAATTATTTTTTCCCTGACAAATTCTGTTTAATATTGTGTTGAGTATTCTTTTTCTTTTTTTTATTGCCTATGGTGGTAAACGAGCAAACAGCACACCTGATGGTAAGTGAAACCGCTGCACATGGACCCTAGCAACACCAGGGGCACAGCTAGGCCGTTGCCTACCTTGAAGAAAGTGCTCTTCTTAAACCTCGCTTGAAGAAGGACATGTCATAGCGCTCGGGTAACACAGCAGCAGGTAGTTCATTCCAGATCTTGCACGTGCGTGGGAGGGTAGATACGGGTATTCCATCCATAGTCTACACGTAACTATAAAATTGACAGGTCACCACGCTCGAGGACCCGAAGGCGACGACAGCAGATATCGCCGCGGATAAACACGCACACCCCAGCTTTACGACGGAAGGAGTGTTCCAACTCATAATAGTCTCCGTTAAAAAGAGCAAGGCAGGCCGCGCCGTCTCGAGATGGTGGTGGGCGGCGTCGAGGTTGCTGTGTAAGCCCCTGATGTTGCAAAATCCACATGAAAAGTGGATAAGGGGACCGCCGTGTATAACCTTCTCTTTTTATATTGCCTTATCATGGGTTTTATATTAAGAAGAAAAGGAAGAAAGTGTGGTTGCGTGGAATGAAGTTCGGCGATGCCAATAAAAAAATGTGCGGGGCACAGAACATGGTTGGAAGGTGAGTTTTGTGAAGAGCTAACACGAAGCACGGAACGGCCCCCGTTGCCACCTCGCCGAGCTCCACACCGGTTTCCCACTCCGGCTCGACGATTCCGCGACGGGATTTTCGTCGGTTGGCGGAACAGCCTCGCAGGGAGGATAGTCCTAGGTTGGGGTCCCCTGCTGACTGGCAGGTGGCCGGCGGTGACCATTCCCACCGGGTCTCCCTGTACCCCTTGTCAGCCCCTCACGCTCAATGCCTCAACCATGACTTCACCACCGCAAATTTCAGGCACCACCAGAACTCACCGCATGCAAACACACCCAGAAAGATGGGCTCCGGCTCTCTCGCTCACTGAACGAAGCACAGCAACAAAAAGTTATTGTTCAAACGTCGATTTTCTGCTCAGTGTGGTACTTCCCCGGGCGGCTGCAGACAGAGAACTATCAACAGAGTGGCCCGACCACAGTAAAAAGATTCAGGTCAAAGTATGACATTATATTTTCATACTATTATAATTTTGCATGTTATATAATTATGCCAGAACAAAAATTGTAACATCTTATTGTACCGTGTTTCAGAGCAGAATAAATTATTATTATTATTCATCATCATCATCACAGCCCATAAATGTCCCACTATTGGGCTCGGGCCTCCTCGGTAATGGGAAGGAAATTAACCTACTATACCGCACTGGTCAAACGTGTTGGTATAGGATTTTGTTTCGAGTTTTCCTTCTCTCGCATGGATGTCATATGCGTTTTATATCCCTTAGTTGTCCCGTACGATCACCCGCGGGTAAGATATGAGGTGGTGAATAGTATTCTTACTCCGTCACCACACGGCAATTATTATTAATTATTAGATATTATTGAAGTGAAACTTTTTTATGGACGTATGGGAGAAATTTATATTATATTATATTTATATTATAATGTGTTTCTGTTACGCTCCATCTTTATTTCTGAGAGAGAGAGAGAGAGAGGGAGGAAATATGGGGGAGAGGGAGAGAGAGAGAGAAAAGAACTACTTTTCGTGCATATTATTCACCAGAGATATTATCTGCATATAATAAGATTTTACTTCTGTTAAATAAGAGGACAGAAATTGAAATATAGTAAAAAGGACTTTGGGCCAATTATATCGCCTTGAGGTAAACCGTACATAATTTTACAGGTTTTTATAGGTACAATCATCGATTTGTATAATCATTTTAACGTTCATTCAACGTTTTAAATAGTGTAGGTATATGGTTAAAAAGATAAAGATTAGTTTGAATTGTTTTCCTGTAAGTTTCAAGCAGTACAGCTGGGTCGAAGGCTTTGGCGTAATCTAACATTGTATTAATTATACAATATTGGATTACGCCATTTATATCTATAGTATCTAATAATATACAATAGTCAATATACAGTAGTTTTTTAATCTCAGAGACTAAACTGACATTAGGTACATGTGTTACCAGTTTTTTGCAATTCTTAAATAGTGATGTGCCACTATCGGCCAATATGCCACGCGTCTATCGACAATTTGCGTTAATATAATATAAAATATTGTTTTTTTACAAGTTACCTTGAAAAATGTATAGTCATAGCACACGTCAAATATCTACAATCGTCGATTAAAATGTTCGTTTTGTAGTGTCCCACGATTTTATTTTGGTCTAATCAATGTATATGTTTAAAATTTGTATATTTCAAAAATATACATACATACATACATATCATCACGCCATATCCCTTGCAGGGTAGGCATAGAGAACAGAGTGCCAGAGAACTCTATTTCTGCATACTTCACTCGCTTCCTCAACATTCATAATTCTCTTCATACACGCTCGCCGGTTTCGGAGACTCTTGACTCCACCTTCCTTCAGTACCTGACTGATTTCAAAAATATCATCTTTTGATATACTTACATTAATCTATAATACAGTGCATTTCTAGCAATTTATGTGAACATAGTTATTTCCACAAATTGAGTAAGTTATGAGTTACTTTATTTCAAAAATATAATAATGTATACATATTGGTACCCATGACTGTATCTATTTAATTATTTTTAGCTTTTAGTACATTAACTGCAAAATTACCATGACTGTTTACAATAAAACCGTTTAACTTAAAAAAATGTACCTTTTTTTTCTTATTGCACTCATTTCACCATAAGGTGGCAAACAAGCAAGCAGCACACCTCAAGGTGTGTCAAAGCGTCAAAGTGTCACTGCTACCCATCGTCCTTTGCTATACCTACCAAGGGTATAGCTAGGCCGCTGCCTACCATTACAATCCTCAAACCGACTCAGTTGGGCTTACGGCTCTTTCGCTCACCGAACGGAGTTCAACAGCACATTGCCATTACTCAGACGTCGATCTTCTCTTCAGTGTGGTACCACCCCGGAGGGACCGGCCCGCGGCTGCAGACAGAGAACTGTCAACAGTGTGGTCCTATCACTTATGAGTCGCGTTATACTACGTATATAGCGCCTCGTGTGGCCATGTATACTTATGTGATTTTTAATGATAGGTACGCGTTGGAATAGAAAAATTTAAAGTTAATCGTCTAATAAATACAAATTCTTACGTTTCGATATACCGGTATCGTAGGTACAACACTTCATAAAAAGCTGGCAGCATTATTTGTAAATTTGACATTTGCATGTGTCAATTTGGTCTTTGAGATTAAAAAACAGGCTATAGCCACATAATAATGGAAGTAAAATGAAATTATTTAAGTATTATCTCATATAAAACTTCATATTTTTGGCATTATAACTATCACAGTATATAAGGCTGTGAGTGTCGCGAGCTGCGCGGCGCTGTAGCTGGCCTTTTATCTTTTAGAGCGCTTATTACAAGGCAGCTAGCATATTTCAATCTTATAGTTTGATAATTTCAGCGCCCTTTCAACATCTTTATTTACGGGTCACATCGCATCTTGTTAATATGTCTTCAATACAGTGTCGCGTACAGTGAGTCTGTATGCGGCGCGTGCGATGTGCACTTGTGTATGGATGATGGACAACATACATCGCACGTTGCGTCGCTCACTATCGTGTTATAAATATTTAATTTTGAATTAATTCGTAATCGTGTGACGTCGACCTTGAGTCCGGTCTGTGTGTGGCGCGCTTCACTCGCTAACATCAACCAATACTACCTAGATATAAAACTAGACCCGAACTGTCTGACGCCTGACCGCCAGCGCCGAGCGACCGCCCCAGCGCCCCACCGCCCCGCCAGTCCCGCACTGACCTCGAACGTCGAGACACATCTCCCTAAAACTTAACAGATTAATTTAACACGTGCTTATTTTAATAATAATTTATAAAATGAATGATGAGTGAAAGTGTATTTATTGAAATAAATAAAAAATGGTTCCCTGGACACCTTTTACTAAACAAGTGAGTTGATTTTATTATTTTAACATTTTATTTATATTTAACTGTTGCAACTTTTTGTGACTAGAAAGCCAGGGATCACATAATTAATATTGATGAATAAGAAGAAAGTTAAAATTCAACATATTTTATTAGTGAATTGTAATTAATTATAAATTTATCATCCATTATGCCCAAAGGGGTGGGCGTCAGGCGAACGGCCGTTCATAAAACTATTGCCAATAACTTCAGCAATATGTACTATGTCAGAGTGCATATTGCGTCAAACACAAGTAAATTGAAATAAGTGCAGGATAATGATAATATTAACTTTATCATCAGTGTCGTGATTGAATAGGAATACAGTTCATCATTATATTTCTTAATCGAAAGTGTTGTAAAATATGACTAAACTGATAACAGCTATGCAAGGGAAAGAGAACTCTTAGTTTTTATTTTATTTTATTTTATTTATTGGAATACTTAGAAAGTAAAAAAATATCAATATCTAAGAACTGTGTGTTATATACATCAGTCAGTCGACGAAGGGGCGCTCGTGTTCCGGCGTTAGTTTTGCACGTGTCCAAGTGAAACAACCGTGGTACACGAACTTGCCGTCGCATAACAGTTCTGGGTACGGTGTAACACAGTTTATTCGTAATTTCCATGCAATCATATTTATTGTTACATATGTTGTACAACACCATAGTTCCGAGAAGTCGTCGTCTGGATTCTAAGCTTAGAACATTATAGCGCTGCAACAAGTCAGCATAAGAAACTTTGGAATTTTGACATTTATAATTCATTGCTCTTAAAAATTTCTTTTGTACATTTTCAATTCTATCACTATATTTTTTATATAATGGATTCCAAATTGAAGTCACATATTCTAATTGGGAACGAACAAGGGTCTTATACAATAGCAAATAAGTAGAGGGACGCACAAAATCAATCGAAGATCTCATAACAAAACCATACATTTGAAGGGCTCTATTGATAATGTTGTCTATGTGGATGTCAAAATGTAAAGATGAGTCAAAAACTACTCCCAGGTCTCGCACAGCAGAGAAAATATTTAAGCAATGGTTATTTAAATAATAATTAAAATTAATTTTAGTTCTGTTTTTCGTGAATGATATACTATGACATTTAGGTAGATTAAGTGATAAGCTATTATTAATACAATAATTATACAACCTAGCTAGGTCGTCCTGAAGCAGTGTACAATCTGCTATATTTTTACAGGATTTGTAGATTTTAATGTCGTCAGCGTACATTAAAAACTTGGAGTGTCTGAAACAGTTTCCAATGTCATTAATAAATAGTATAAATAGGAGGGGGCCCAAAATTGAGCCCTGAGGCACGCCTGACTTTATAATTGTAGAGTCGGACATAAATCCGTTAATGACAACCTGCTGTGTTCTATTAAATATATAAGAAACAAACCAACGGAGTAGATTACCACGAATGCCGTTGAACGCGATTTTATCCAAAAGGAGTTTGTGATCCACCCTATCGAAAGCCTTTCGAAAGTCCGTATACACCACATCTACTTGAACTCTACGATCCATATTATCAAATAAATTATTGGCAAACACTGTAAGATTTGTTGTGGTAGAGCGCTTTTGAACAAAACCGTGTTGCTCTGGTATAATTATCTGATGTAATTGTGGATATATAGCGTTTCGAACAAGACTCTCAAAAAGCTTCGACAGCGTGGAAAGTATTGAAATTGGTCGATAATTTTCAACATTACTTTTTTCACCACTTTTATAGATAGGGGTAATGAGCGCGCGCTTCCAAATGGTCGGGAAAAAGCCCTCATATAAACATTTATTGAAAATAATATATAAGGGAATATAAATGTTGTCAAGAATTTTTTTAAAAAAGTAAGGTGGCAAGCCGTCAGGACCAGCACCCTTAGAAGCATCTAATGACTTAATTGAAGTAATTATTGATTCCTTGTCAATAATTATATTAGACAAATTAATAGAATTACCTGAAACGCTAATTGGGGGTTTCCATGTCTTAAGATCCAGTGTAGATGGTACGTGAACAGAACAAAGTTGAGAATAAATTGCATATGTCTGTTGGATTCTGTGAGGAAATATCACCAAAATGCATATTTGCTGGATATTTTGATTTCTGCTTCCTATTAGAAACATAAGACCAAAAGCTTTTCAAATTTTTGGGTATGCTGTCCTCCATTAAACTTATATAATTACGATAACACCTAGTGGATTCTTTAAGAAACAGTCTACGTTTACTTGCAAAGTTTTCGTAATCGGAAATATTACGATATTTCTTCCATTTAATCCATGCGTGTTCTTTTTTCTTGAAAATATGTACCAGAGAGGAAGTAAACCAGATGGGAAATTTAGAATTCCTTTTTTGTGTGAGTGGAACAAAAAGACGAATTATATTAAAAAGTTTGTCATAGAAAACATTAACAGCTTGCTCAGAAGAAAGAGGAACAAGCACTCCCTCCCAATCTATCATACCTAATTCTCTATTTATGGCGACATAGTTGGCCTTGTAATAATTATATCTACGGGTCATATGACAAGTCATTGGAATGAATTTAATATTCAAGTTCGTTGTCAACTCAAACTGTGGGTGATGTATATCCGGGTCTAAAAGTGCACTACATGATACGACCTCGCTGTCAGTGTTAGAGATAACTAAATCGAGAATGCGTCCCAGATCATTAGTGATTGAGTTAAATTGTGAACTATTCGTCAGCGCCATAAAATTCAGCAGACTTCGGCACACTGATGTAGATATGTGAGTTAGTATATGGTTAGTTAAGTTCAACCAATCAATGTCAGGTAAATTAAAATCACCAACAATATAGAAGCAATCAGTGGTAGGGTCATTAGCAATCGCTTGCAGCATTTCAAAGTAATTAATGTAGGATTCTTCACGCGTACGTGGCGGGATATATGCAGCACTAATAAAGTGCACACGCCCAGAGTGAGAGGTTGGCAACTGAATAATAATTTGCTCAATATCTCTAGGAGTAAATGTAACGCTCAATCTAGAGGGGCGCAGCACTTTCAGCACCGCAATAAGAACGCCCCCACCATCAGATTTCCCAGTAGAAGCACGATCACGGTCACAACGAAACACCAAGTAGCGATCATCAATGAACGCCTCATCCTGGATGCTGGGGATGAGCCAGGTCTCAGTTAATATAATCACGTCGTAAGAGCTCGACAAAATATTCATATAAAGCGTATTCAACTTTGTGCGAATCCCTCTACAGTTCTGATAATACATAGTTATATTATGAGTAGCCATTTATAGCAGTGATGATTAAAAAATAAATAATGGATAAATGAGTTACTAAGAACGGAATAAGCTGCGACTACAATACAACACATCGAGTGTGTACTTATTAAAGAATTATGCGAAAATCTCCTTAAAATGTTCATCAATTTAAAATTATATACAAGCAGTATCCATAAGTTAAACCAATAAGATAAGAATTTAAATAATGACAATGGTTGCATGGAGTAGTAAAAATACATATATAAGAAATAAACACTTAAATTAATTACATGCCATATATAGAAAGTGCGGAAATAGTTTATAAAAATATATGTTCGAGTGCTAACATAGGTACTATTCGGGACTATTATCGGTATTTGTCTTCTCACGACTAATATATTTGCTAATGTCAGTCTCCGTTAGTTAAACTGTAGGTGTAGCAACGAGTTGGATCAGCGTGGTATATTAAAACAATGTCCCTCGCATGGTGTAGGTACGTGATGTCCGACAGTGGTGGCGTGTTCGGCGTTACCCTTTCACCCTTGTTTTTTTTATTACTGATGGTGGCAAAGGAGCAGACAGTACACCTGATGGTAAGTGTCACTGCCGCCCATGGAACTTTGCAATACCAAGAGTAGGCATAGCTAGGCCGCTGCTTACCAATACAAACCCCAAACCCACCCCAGTTGGTCTTCTGACTCACTCGCTCACCGAACGAAGCGCAATAGCACATTGCCATTACTCAGGCGTCGATCTTCTGCTCAGTGTGGTACTACCCCGGAGGGACCGGCCCGCGGCTGTAGACAGAGACGTGTCCACAGCGTGGTCTTACCACTATTCAATGTTCCTCTAGAAGACACGTGTACTTCTGTAGTATATACTTGATTAAGAAGTCAGTTTGATTCACCGTTAGTAATGCAACGGAAGTACCGTTACGAAGTATAAAGTCAAATTTAACAGATTTATAAACTCAATTTTAGCGGCAATAGAATCGGCAACGGAACGGATTTTTAATGAATTTTTTATTGTAAATCAAATAGTGGTAAGTTATATTTTGCGAAATGTAATATGATCACAGTGATGATGATGAATTCATGCACCACTCAAACGATATAAAGTTCGATTCAAACTTTCGTTACAAAAGTTGCGTAAATGAAAACAGAAATGAGTGTCAATCAATTTACAAAACTAACCACCGTTAAGGAATCGCTACCATTAATCAGTCCAATGGCAATAGGGAGGGAATACGATAGGTGAAGGCGCCGCGCCTCGCACTTACCTACGTCTTGAACGATTTAAGTGGGATACGTCCAGACTGCGGTCTACGTACTCACCTGACGAGTGACACGGATCGGGTCTCACTCAACACTAACATTGGTGTCACATCCATAGTTTTCAAAAATTGTAGCTCTAAACCGCAATTACAATCATAAAAATAAATCAAGTCAAAAGTCGACGAACGAATAACTCTCAAAGTTCTCGGTCATTTTTTGTAAGATAGGATCCAAAGTACGACAATCCAGAGGAACCGGCATAACCTATCAGTTATTATCTAGCGCGAAGAATTAATATGCAGAATCGATAACCGATGGAGAAGAAAGGCTCTGGAATGGCGACCGTGTATCGTTCAACAGTGTAGGACGGACGACATGATAAAGGTTGCGGGGAGTGGGATGCGGGCGACACAGGTTCGCGCGTTTTGTGGCAATCTGTAAACACCATCTCTCTTTCTCTCTCGTTTATGTCTAGATTGTGTAGATAGATTATTTTTAGCTTAGGTTGGTAAATCTAGTAGGTATACTTCAATCAAGTAGGTATACTTTAGACATAAATTTAACTGTTTTAGAATGCTGTTCTCCCTTTTTCGCGTATTTCAATATTTTATACTTCAATAAAGTTTCTAATATTTTACAAAGCTTTTATTTACTTCAACCTGCTTTGTAAGTTAATCTCACTTGCAACCACTGACATTTCATACTTTTAATCGTTTAAAATTTTGCAATCACTTTGTGTCCTCCGGCAGATATATTAGATTTAAGAATAACTTTATTACATTTAACTCATAAAAACCTTTCATTTAATACCCATTTGATGTCATAAAAGATACCACGAACATTATAAATCACTATGTTATGACGACCGCCATATTGGATCATAAATGGTGGCATTTAAATAATTATACATTGTCACTTGAACCAAACACGTGTACCAAATTTCAGGTCGATTCGATATCTTTAGTGAAAGTAATAATACAAATGAAATACAATAGAATTAGTTTCCCTTAAATAAAAGCGTTTAAAATGTCGTCGAATATAATTAATACATTCGTAGGCTACATTCGGTAATACTATATAAATAGTTTGTTTTCCTGTAACTTGTAATGATGTAACAACTTACGATAACTATAAAAAGCATATTCCAAGAACATTAATACTTAATAATAGATCCACCAACATTAAAAACAATAAATATAATACGAACAAAACACAAATACCTACATGTACGGCGTAAGCAGACTTGTCAGCGTGTCTTCGATATACACGTATTGTACCTGTGTACTTTGTGCGACATATATGTTATTGTTCCGAGTCTGGATGTGATGTAAAGTCTCCGAGTGATACAACAATTTATATTTTAGTGCTGAGGAAAGGACGCGTAATGTCGAACAGTAGTAGGACTTCAATTCTCGCGGCCCGTGCACTAGGCGGTCTGAAAATGCAACAGATGGCCTCTATCTTGCTCTTCAGTCACTCCGTACTCCGGACGGGGTGAGATATCATAGCTCGTATAAATCCCACAACTAACCTCGAATCTCCTCTACAATGGGAGCGAAATTCCACAATTAAAGATCTAGATTGGCCTTTGAAGCCCAAGCCTAACCCATTACGGATTTAAACCTAGACCCGCAAAGACCGACCTTAGGGCGGCAAATTTTTAAAGGCGCAGTTAAAATCTATTTTTATTAACTGTAAGACCAACTTTTCCCCCTCTTTCTGCCTTTTATAATCTTAAAATAGTAAAATTCTTTTGTTAAAATGATGAAGTTAAAACCACTTTAAAATATCTCACATTTTTTTTTTATTAAAAGGATAAAGATAGTAAAGTATTTTATATAAAAATTCGTTATATTAAGTTCGTTATGTATGGATCTGAATGTTGGGCATTGAAAAAGACGGATGAGAGACGATTGCATGCTACTGAGATGCGTATGTTAAGATGGATGTGTGGGGTGACAAGACTAGATAAGATACGAAATGAGTATATTAGGGGAAGTTTAAAAGTAGCACCAGTGATAGAGAAGTGTAGGAGCGCGAGATTGTCTTGGTATGGACATGTGATGAGGAGGGATGAAAGGCATGTGACAAGGAGGGTTACCAATATGCTTGTGGATGGGCGTAAGAGTCGTGGGAGACCCAAAAAAAGATGGATGGATTGTGTAAACGAGGATATGTGTATGAAAGTTGTGAGTGCAGATATCACGGCTGATAGAAGATTGTGGAAGGCAAGAACGTGTTGTGCCGACCCCACTTAGCGTGGGATGAGGGCAGGCAAATGATGATTAAGTTATTCGTGGGGGCGGCCATAACACCTCTTCAATCAATATTGACATCCCTGTCGTTGTTTACGACAGCCACGTATAAGTTAGGGGATGTGGTAAGCTGTCTGATTACTCTGTGACCGCACGGACACCGCCTGTCTGTTTGTCCGTGCACATATTATATAATGTGTAATAAAGATTCGCTCCGAACTCGTATGATACGAGTTCGGAGCGAATCTTTCTTATCTAAGGCTGTGTGTGTCCTTGGTGCGAGGTCACTCGATCGTCGCGACGCTCTCCTATAATATCATTTTTATTCTAATTTGTTTGCAATAGTGTATTATTATTATATATTGTATCGATGTGTGCGGTCAGGCCGCGCCTCCAGTCTCACAGACGTACCTACGTCTACAGTCAGGAGCGAGCCTGCAGCTGCACCGCGCATTAAATATGGGAGGCGCTTGATAAATTAGTACTCGAAAATAATCGATTCGATTACTTTAAAAATGATACAATAGATGTCGCACAAAGCGCAGATGCTGTTTTTACTTGGATTATTGAAAGGTTTCCGCGAGCTCCCAGCTAAATACCGTAAAAATGCAATAAAACTACGCCGAAAGGTGGTGCAATAGTTGAAGCGCCGAACTACGGATCTTCTCTGTCAAATATCGCGGGTTCAATTCACACACAGTATAATATTTTGCGATCAATAAATTGTTTTTCAAAGTCGTTGTGTAGGTTGTGTCCCCGTAGGTATACATGTGCAGTCCAATCACAATACATAGATTATATTATTTCCATTAGGTAGGTATATATACGGCTTGACTGCACAGATGGCGTAGTGGTTAAGATACCGACCTTCCGTGCCAGTGCCATGAGTTCGATTCCCACTAGGTATGCGTCCGATATATCAAAACGAATCTGAAATCGGATTTCAGTCAGAAATCGTATCGTATCGATATTCAACACTATACCTACAAACTGATTTTAGAAAACGTATCTCGGCAGAAACTAAATCAACACGATATCGTGTTGATTTAGTTTCAAAACAAAACGACAAAAACAGAAATAAATATAAATCTAAATCATCGCGCAATCATTTCTATTGCTAGTTTTGCAAACCAAACCAATATTTGAAAACTTACTAACTCTTTCACTCCACTAATCGATCGCTTAGTTAGAATGAGAGAAAACGAATCTCATTAAAATTCGCCTCCTTTTATTCTAACTAAACGATCGTTTAGTGCAGTGAAAGAGAGGAAGCGAATTGTCATCAGTTTTGGATTTTGGCGGTTTCTAAGAAACTAAGAATGCCAGATTGAAACGAAACAGAATTACAAGGGGCAGGGAATAAGATCTCTATCAGAATGCAACTATTTTCATGACAATATTACGCAATACTTAATAATAGTTTAAGTTTTGTGTTTGTTAAATAGATTTTTTGAATTATTGAAGAGTTTTGATGCACACTTGACCTTGGTGACACGTGCGATGTGCGCGTAATGTTATTTTTGTGTTCTCGTGAACTATCTAATTAGAAAGGTATTTTATGATTTCTTAAAAGTGTTTACTGGTGACGGATTATTGTTTTTCATTTTTTATTATTGTTATTTTAA
Organism: Lymantria monacha; assembly: GCA_905163515.2. Classification (NCBI taxonomy): domain Eukaryota; kingdom Metazoa; phylum Arthropoda; class Insecta; order Lepidoptera; family Erebidae; genus Lymantria; species Lymantria monacha. The sequence goes on along the minus strand of LR991107.1, from coordinate 108,891 downwards.
AAGTTTAATCGCTTAGACTGTAAAATCCAAGCCTAGATAAAGTATGAAGGAAAATCGTACACCTAAATCCACAATACATCAATAAAGAAATTAAAGAAAAATATTTTGAATGCGTCGTTCGTTTGTTTTTCGTCTGCTACGCTAAAATAACTAAAACCATCGAATATCGATCGAAACCAAGGTAAATCCGCTTCGCCAACTGCTCCGGCAATCGATTTCTGAAATCGAATTTTGAAATCGATTTCAATATCAGAAATCGAATTTGTATCGGTTTGCGTAAAAATCTGAAAACGCCCATCTCTAATTCCCGCGCGGGACAATACTTTGTGCGATCCACAAAGTGTTGTTCTGAGTCTGATGTAATTTGTGTGCGTTAATTGCATGTTTGTAAAGTCCCCCGCAATACAATGATTATAAATAAAAAAAGTGTAACACCAAACCAGCGACATAGATATAATGTAGGCACTACACTACATACCTACATACAACCTAATAACAGACTCTCTACCACAGATAAGATATCACAACCGAATGCCATCTACATTTATTGGAGTGAAAACTTATTTTGGCGCACGGCACACACGACACACACGTAGGTTGCAAATGAGGCTGCTCCGTCACACTTTGAGGTGAAAGGCTCGATCGGGTGAACTCGGGACCGCCGAGTGTAACCGACCGATAAAGATACAGTCAGCTGCTCTTCACTGCTGTGTTCACTATATTCAATTTATATGTAATAATTGTTATTATTAATTAATATCAATTACTCAATAGTTTTTAATGATTATCATTGATACGTAATTATAATTATTTTAACAATATTTTTTTTTGTATGTGAGTTAGTTGTTAGCCGCAGATGGCTATGACAACTTTACCCGGACTGTGGGTGGGCACTGAGGGCTCTCAACCCGAAATGCGGACGGCACGTTCGTATCCACTATCTATACCCGTTGTTCGTCACGAAACCGATCAACCGTAACGCCAATGTTGCCAGAGCCCACTCTCGGAATGATGTTATTTTTTATTCGTTTAGTGTTTGGTGACGCTCGGTGTGGCGATCAACGTCGGCCAGTTCGGTCTGGTGATGTCGTACACGGCGGTGCTGCTGCCGCAGCTGAGGGCGGCCGACTCCAAGGTGCCGGTGGACGACGTCACCGCCTCGTGGATAGGTGAGCTCACCTCCACACACCGTTACTTGTAACTGACGCACACCTCACACCCGAGCTACGAGCTCGTCTCGGGCTGAACAAGACTGACCTGTTATACCACGCTGATCAAACGTCTTATTTAGGATTTTGTTTCGAGAACGGATTTAGAGAATAAACAACTAATGGTTCATTTAATGATTGATAAATTCACACAATCCGAACTAATCTTGCAACTGAATCGACTGTGGAATCACCAGAAAATGTGTAGCGGCGTTCAACTGGATCAATTAGAACACCAATTGCGATGTTGCATGCGCCCCACAAGCAAGGCAATTTGCGCATTACTTCCTCCGCTGCAGACGGTTCGATATCCAGCAATGAACACTGCTAGCACAGATTGCCCAAAAATTCAAACTTGATTGCACAGATTACATAGTGGTTAGGATACAGACCTAAAATTCATGATGTAGATTACCGCGTAGAACAATATTTTGTGCTCCACATTTTGTTGTTCAAGTCTGTGTGTACATTTATATTTAGTAAGCCACAAGCTGACCCAAAAGACTGTTACAAATCTAAATAAAATAAAAATAAAATTTCTTGCAATTGCTCACAGTATCACCAATTATTTATTAATATAAAATGTTCTCAAATCCATCTAAACGTACAAAAAAATCATCAAATGTAAGCTACCGTTCAGAATTTCAAACACATGTACAGAACATCTTTATATATACATAAAAAGGTACATATTGTGTAACCAATCTCTGCAATGCCAATCAGAGCAGTCATTCAACTTCAGAAACTGCTCACTTAAGGAAGGTGAACATTGTGTGGTACATGACACATGCAGCTGGTGGACATTGGTGAAATAACACTGACTTGTGTCTCGTCAACTGCTGTAGGTCTTGTTGCTTCAGCAAATACCTGCAATCAACTCATGAGACAGTACTCCCATCCTGCCACCATGATTGCAATAGAGTCACAGTGCGGCATACACTATCTCCACAACCTGACATATCACAGCCAAATACTTACATCTGTATAAATTAAGTAGGTAAAGAAATAAATACCCATACCCATTAATTATTGAAAATCAACAACATGTAACTACAGACCTTTGACAATAAATCAGTACCAGCGGTGGTGAGACATGCAAACAGAACATCACCAGAGCTGTGTACGGTTCACAGTTCTCATCTGTAGCTGGCGACATTACTTAATTCTTATTACCATTAACTCTAAAATAAATCTTTTTAAATCCTATTGTAGCTGAATATCTAGCTTTCCGTATATGCTCCATGGATACACTGTCTATTACAAAAGTGAATATGGTGCCACGCTTGATCTCTCTGGTGGGGTATATTACCCAGTACTCGGTGCTCAGCTCAGCATTCTGTAGCTTCAGTTCATGTAACAGGTCCCAGGCAGACTTAATGTGACGGTTCATAATTAGTGTGCTCACAACCTTGGCTCCCGGTAGCTCACTCTCTGGTATTGTAGAGAGCTCTGCTCGTGGCCATGGTTTAATATTCTCAATACTTCTCATAAGCCACCGCCGACTGCAATAATTATTACAAGTTATGACCACCCAGCCAGGTCTATAAGCAAAGTGCGAGATGTTTAGCCGATCAATCTGCCTTCCCTTATTTACCTCATTAAAAATGGCTTCTCGTAACTTTTTCATTTGTTTATAAACCATAGGTTGTATGTTGACAACACCCAAGCGTACGGGACCAGTAACTGCCTCAGGCAAAGGTTCGTCTGTAAAGACGGTTTGTGCTGACTTCATTGTTGGAGATAAATTTGATGTTTTAGTCTGACTTTCCTGTACTATATCAGACGAGCACTGTACGGATGAAACAGTGGGCTCTTTGGTAGTAAGATTGTCTACACTCGGATGGCACAATATATTTTGATGATCTGTTCTTGAGTTTTTCTTTTTCTTCCTTGTAGACAATACTACATTAATGTCAGTTAAAGGACTTGGAATGATCACATTTGAACTCACAGTCTCCGTAATAGATGATACATATGTCCCACCGACTTGTGTGTTTGTCGAGTTCGTAGTGTCACTATTGTGACACTTACCACCGGTGGCAGCTGTAGTTGCGATACCTTGTTCAACATTGCTGCGTACTTGACAACTGATGAGCAATACGCTTGCTCTTCTTCGCCTGCCCCATCACCTTGCACCTCTTTACACCGTCAGTGGACGACGCGGAGGTCACCGCCGCATCGCCTATACGTGGGTGCACGTAGGTATACGTCATAGACACACGTCCGCGCTGCTCTGCCACGCGATCAAGTGCTTCCTTTTGACTGATACAAGTTCTCTGTAGCACTCCATATGAAATCCATAGGGGAGCGGAGGGTATTGCCGTACACATAACTTAAAAACGGCATTGTTACAAAAGTAGTCATAAAAAAAGAAAATAAACAGTTTTAATTTACTCCCAAATAGGTATACTTTAGATATATTAAACGTCAGAATACAAAAACCACAATTATAAAAGATAAAGTACGTTATTTGAAAATAGTATTTGTACGGTATTAACCGAAGCAAGCGGGTAACTCCGTACGCGTAATCGGCTAATTTCGTACATACATATCCAACCCCTTTATTAATGAATTAGTAAATCAAATACTGAGAATTTTACACAAATATATTTTAATTAGAATAAACGGTAATGAAATTGTAATCTGAAACATAAATCTTTATTAGGCCTTACGTACAAAGTTCACAACAATAATTATTAGCAGAATCAGATCCTGAACACAAAGCATGCGACCAGCTCCCACAGCGTACACATCTATACCACAATTCTTTATCCTTCCCAATATCACCACATATGATGCATAGTTCCTCGACACCTGTCTCACTTCCGATTCCTTCAGCAAAATCATCATCAAACTCTTCTTCATCATCATACAAAACATGTTCTTCATCAGAAGATGATGAATTCTCCTTTTCTATTTGTTTCTTTAAACTTTTTTTATTTTTACTATTTTTACTTTGTCTCCTTTTAAGATTTTTTGTAATAGGCTTGGCTTAGTGTGTTTTTCTATTTTCTTTTTTTTGGCAACTCGTTTTTCTTCAATTTCTTCTAAAACAAGTTTCATAGGAGTCGAAGTAAGTAATTTTGATTGTTGCTTAGTCCTTTTACCTAGTCCTTTCCCTTTTTGAATGTGTTTCTTTTCAGGAGCTGGTGATATTTCACTGAAAAGTGTTGCGCGTTCAGGTGTTTTATTTTGCTCATAAAGTTTTCGTTTGACTTGCTAAATTTCTGCATTAGTTTCATAAGTGGTTTTGGTTGTAGATGTTGATGGAAGTGAATTATAAGCTGTGTCTGGTTCTGGATTTTCATAAAGTAACGAATTTTGGATTCCTGATGTTGAAGGACGTTCAACGGATTCATTTGATTCTTTATTTGTAGGTACTAAAGACGACTCCATGCTCATATTTTCAACAGCTTGTTGAGCGGAAATCCTCTCAGGAGGGTTTTCATTTCCTTCTTGTATCAATTGGCTGAAAACGTTTAGATTGAAGGGCCAAATGCCTGATGCTCGGAATCCACTAACTGCTTTTTCTGCATTAGCTACGTTCAAATATGCTTGAGTGAACAATGGAATCAATTGCAGTGGTGTTAGTTTTTCATATTGATGGAGTTTCATATAGGAATCACATTCTTTATACAAAGCTGTTTTCAATGAACTGTACACTGTAAGATCCAGCGGTTGGGTCCTGTGCGACGTATGAGGTGGTATTGTCAACATGATAATGCCATTTTTGCGACAAAAATCATAAATTCTCACAGAAATGTGACTACTGTGATTGTCTAAAATTAATAATACTGGGTCCTCCATTGAAGGTTTTGTATGTTCTGCAAAATGCACTAGCCATACGTAGAACAATTCTTCAATCATCCATCCAGACTTACTACATCTATAAATTGAACCATTCGGGCCTCCTTGCTCTAGTGATGGATGCATTCTTAACCGAGGATAGATAATAAGTGGTGGAACATACTGACCTGTTGCACTAATACAGCAACAGACAGTAATATTCTTCCCACGCTCCCAGCTGGTGGCAGCTCCTACCTGCTTAATTCCTTTAGGAGCAAGTATTTTTCCCGGTTTGTGAACAGCGTTGATACCTGTTTCGTCGACATTAAATATTCTATGAGGACGAAATTTGTATTTGTCGTATGTTGATGAGAGATTATCAAAGAATATCTGTAACTCTGTGGCATTAAAAGCAACAATTCTATTTACGCTGGTTGGTTCCGGGCGCCTAATACTTATTTCAGGGTTTCTTTTTAAAAATCCGTATAGCCAATCCTTGCCAGCTTCTTTTTTATCCTTATTGAAACAATGTTTAATTTTATTAGACTCAGCATAAACAAAAACTGCTGTCTTTAATGATTGTGGCGTCAATCCATAAAACATGTTTGCCAGAAGCAATATTTGGTCTTTAATTTCTGTCTCCTGTTCAGGAGTAAAAACGGGTTTTCTTCCCATTCGAAAAGAAATATCATAATTGTCCTTTTTGAGTAATCAGATAAAGTCATAACAGGAATACCATACAAAGCAGCTGTCGGCCTTAACTTTGCTCCACCACGAATGGCCCTTATGGCAGTTCTCATTTTTCTAGGGGACCACGAACACTTCTTTTTAGGCTCCATCTAAAAATAAAATTTTGTTTTACTGATAACAAAGGTCTGGGGTAAAAAAATTGTATTGATACAATTCGTCTTACCTAGCCTAAGTATTCTGTACTTAAAATAATAAAATGATTTACTGAGGCAATTTTAGAAATAATTTTATATTATCACGGAACATATTATTTCGATGTGGCTAATACCGTACACGTGTACGAACTTAGCCGATATACTACGCGTCATGTCTAAACGAAATCATGTGATAACGGACGTTAATATTACTTTTCAAACAACTAATTTCAATAAAAATCAATGTTGTGGCACTATTTTAACAATAAAAACAAGAAATATATACATAATAAAATACTTACAATTCAATCTCCGAAGGTAAAATATTATATCCGCGAGCACAAAAACATAAATCATACTTTCGTCGCCATGTTGCTCCGCAGACTGTCGCGAACGGTTGCTGTGACAACTAACTCAACGCATTCTACGTGTGCAACAAGAACAGGTAGCTTTCTGTCCTTTTATTCCTGTCCATCTTGAATGTACGAAATTAGCCGCCGTACGGTAATACCCTCCGCTCCCCTATTTGTTTTTATTGTTATCGTTAAGTATAAGATTGCCAAAAACAAGTCCAGCCGTATTGCGTGCAGCAATTGAATCGCAACATAATTTGAATGATTTTTCGTTGAACCTGTACAATGAGTTCACTACAGAATATATTTTGAAACGTCTGTACGTACGTTGGCCCTCTTTCTTACAAATCAAACAAGTCTTCATCGTGCAATAACTACCTACACAAAGTAATATTTCGCGAACAATACTGTAAGTACATACACTTCAAACAATTATAAACACGAAACTTGAGTTTATAAAGCAATACATATTTCCTATTTAATATACAATACCTACAGTTTTAAACGTTCCAAGCAAAGAGTAAAGTTATTAAACTGAAAAAGAGTGGCAACTCCATGATAAAATATGCATGTATGGAAGGTGCTGCTACCCAGAGTTTACGCGGTGAACTAAAGTTGAAGTGATATATATACATATCTACATGTGTATGTGTAATTATATAGAATTTTCTTTTACTATGAAAGCTACCCTGAAATATAAAAAAAAACATATCAGCTGATAACGAAGCAATAATAATATCAGCTTAACAATGAAAATTGAGATAATTTTCAGAAAGTACATCAATAACCGTAAATAGATTGATGACAATAAGTACCTACGCTAGGAACAAAAAATAATAATTCTCAGTTGTCAAACGTTTGACATACAGGACAAAATGGCAGCAGTTAAGTTTGTACAAACAATCTGTAGGCGGCGCGACGGTCAGTAAAAATAAGTAATGTTTTAAGTGTGCCCCCCCCCCAGGTTCCAAGTAAAATATTAAACCACTGGGTAAGTACTTTATAATTCAAATTTTGCATAATATACTAGTGACCCATGGAGACTAGAGTAAGGAGTACCATCTTGTATAATGTAGGTATAGGGGATTAGTCAAAAAAGTGTCCACTTGTAAACAGCAAATTATTGTTCGAACACTCACCGAAATAGCGCTAGTGTAGCAAGTGGAAATGATATGAATGTAGCAGTAATAAGCAGAGTGAAGTGTGCTGAGTTACGTAGTGCGCTGTGATTTGATAAATAATAACCTATGAACCTATGAAATTTGTGGCGCTCTTTTTAAAATTCTTCCACTTGCTACTATAGCGCCACCTTAATTTGCTCCCGTTCAATGGACACTTCTTAATACACTGAGATGGTACTCCTTACTCTAGTCTCCATGTAGTAATCGTTCGTTATCTTTACAAAACTTGTTTCCGTTCCAATAAGCAAAAGGAGCAAAGTTCATACAGCCAAGTTTGATACAATATTTATCTATATTACAACAATATTTGGCAATAAATATTATTCACTGATCTTTGGAAAAAGAAAGAGATTCATTAAAACTTCCTATAATTTAGAAAGAAATAGCTTATAAAATAAGTGCGTTCAATTTAATAACAAACATAATTATTTTATAATCTAGTAAGAATGTTTTAGGTATACATTGCTATAAATATATCTTTCTGTAAATATATTTTACCCTTTATTGACAGACTAGTTAAGCTATAAAAAAGAATGAGAAGGACATTTCTTAGTTATATTTCTATAAAAATTGAGAAATAGCCGTGAAACAGACGAAACACATCAAGAAGTTGTCCTCTTTTAAAAGTAACATCTCACGCTAGTATGCACTTGGCTACGTTCTTTATTGTCACTTTATATATTAATTTATAATACAAATAAAGTGTAGTAAATAAAATTTATCAGTGCTATATATGTATTTCTATGCTCTACCAAAATACTCAGTTTTTTTTTATTAATTAGCCAGCACTCAATTAAAGAAAACCCTACGACATGACTCACTGACGAAAAATGACTTAAAGGGATATTATAATATCTAAATTTAACATAAAGATCTTTGTTACTACATTTATGTTATGTAGTTTATGTACTATGTACTTATTATTGTATAGACAAATTAATATTATGGAGCAACGATATTAAAAGTACTTCCAGTATGAGACACTGTCGCTTACCCTTTGCACCTACTAAATGTACGAGATGATGAGTTGACGAAGGCAATGAGAAGCAATGCTCTACTGAAAAACTTTTACCTCCAATTCTGATCGCTAACACCAGCAGGTGTAGCGATTATGACATATTTTAAACAATAGGATGACCTATATGAGCTACATCCGACAGTGAGCATCAGTAGACTGATGATGATGATGACGGTGATATATAATATTGACTCGTTGTATATGTTTGTTTGCAGCTGCGGTCCCGGGCTTCGCGCTGTTGTTGGGCAACTTCACCATACCCAGCGTCATGGCGAGGTACGGCAGGAAGGTGGCGCACGTGCTCAGCGTGCTGGTGGTGTCGGTCGGCTGGCTGTGCGTAGTGGCCGCGCAGGACTTTACGTGGCTGCTCATCGCGAGGCTGCTGCAGGGCTTGTCCATGGGTATGAGCACCACGCTGGGACCAATGCTCATAGGCGAGTACACCAGCCCGGCCAACAGAGGCGCGTTCCTCTCGACTATCGGCCTGTCGATGTCGGTGCTGACTCTGTCAGTCCACACGCTCGGCGCGTACCTGTCATGGCAGATAACCGCCGCCGTCTGCACCGTAATCTCATTGCTCGACCTGATCATAGTGCTGTATTCGCCAGAGTCACCCACCTGGCTCGCCGGCCAAGGGAGATACGAAGACTGCACGCGAAACTTCCATTGGTTAAGAGGTAACATCGAAGAGGAGACTGAACTAAAGAAACTGATCGAAGCTAGTCAATTAGTAATCGAGTCCAAAGCGGAAGCTAACATCGCAGAGACTTCCTGCGGCAATAGACTGAGAAAGAATCTGATCTATCTCAAGTGCACTCTGTCCAAGCGGGAGTTCTACAAGCCTGTACTGATAATGATCCACATGTACACGATAGCGCATTGGGGCGGCATCAACATCATCTCCGCGTACACACTCGACACGTTCCACTACGTCATAGGCGACAGCAGATACGACGCGCTGCTCATCATCACATTGGACATCCAGAGAATAATATCGAACACGGTGGCCATTTTCGTGATGAGAAGGGTCAAGCGGCGGACGATGCTATTCTCGCTGTTGGCCGTCAACATAGCGGCGCTGGTGGGGACCGGCGCGTACGCGTACGCCAAAATGAACCACCTGCTGCCGTACGACCACATCGCATTCGGCATCATCCTGATCCACATACACACGTTCTCGGTGGTGACGGGCTCGCTGCCACTGCCGATGGTGATATCCGGCGAGATATTCCCGAAGCAGTACAAAAGTTTGGCGAGCGGTATCAGCGCTCTGTTCTACTCGTTAAACTTCATATTGACGGTGAAGACCGTCCTGCTGCTGTACAGCACTGTCAAGTTGTACGGCGCGTACTTCATATACGCGGGCGTGTTGAGTTACTGCTTCGTAGTCGCGTGGTTCGTGCTGCCCGAGACTAAGGGCAAGACCCTGCAGGACATTGAGCTCGAATTCACAGGCGGCGCTCCACCACCGACGCAGTCGCACGCGTCGCAACCACCAGATGAATCATCGCCAACAAATTAAATTAAATAAACAAGTTTAACAGATGTAAAAGACTTATTTTTTCATTAATAGCAAGTTTGTAAACACTGAGTTTTCATCTTCACATATGATTTTGGAGAACACAACTAAATCTAAAAGAGTGACTCTTGTTTGGGGAATCATCGCTAAAAATCTTGAAAGTTAAATAGTACCTACCTAGCTATACTATACATACGGTAAACCTAGTTAAACAAAGATGGTTGTAAGTCGGTTTACGGACGATAATATTACGTGATAACGTCATAAGAAAACATTGATGAATATTGGATACTTTTATGAATTGAACAAACATAAATACAATGGAAACCACATTAACTTTTCACTTCACTTTATACAGTTTACAAATTCTTAAAATTTAAGAACGCTTAGACCAATCGTGTCTCTCTACCGCTTGTTCACCGCTCTCGCTTGCTCGCACGTCTCAGGCGGAACGTGACACATTATCGTGCGTGCAGTCGACGCGACGGTAATCGATTATTAAGACGTTATCACGTTAAAAAATATTTCAAAGGGGTGAATGTGAAATTTGTAATTATTAATTCTGAGAGTTCGTTGGCACTTTGTTAAAGCACCTCTAAGAAAATATAAAGAGAGAACATGTCATTCTTATATTTAAAAATGACATTTCTAAGTGAATAGAAGTAAGGCAATGTAAGTTTGAAATCTGTTTACATTACAACTAAGTGTTAAAACCCGTACAGTAGATTTATTTATATAATGTAGAGATAATATAATAGTAAAATATATATATAAAGCAGACCAACTTTGAATCAGATCAATTATTTATTATTACATAACACAATGTAGGTATACCTACAAACACTTGGAGCGTGAATTACATATTTTATAAACAATAAAATATATGTTAAAAAAACCATATTGAAAACAAACGTTTATTTATTAAAAAAAAAAAAAGTAAAAGCACCCGATCAAATTAAAAACATGTTGCACTTTCTGATTAGCTGGATTTATAATATTTTTAACAAATAAAGTTTGTTTATAATATTACTTCTTTACATATAATTTAGTTTTTAACAGTTCACCTTTATGTGATAGTAAAATATCTACTTTAGTAAATTATTTTTAATGTTATATTTTAAATTATATAACAGTTTATTTATGAAGCAGTTGAATCATCTTATATTGCTTTTGTGCTACAACTGTGATATTGGGGAGTGTCTTTACTGTGACGTCACTGGCTGTGACGTAACGTGTTCTCAACGTCAAGTCGCTTCCATATAACACACATGTATGGAGGGTAGAAAGTAAGGAGGACCATCTCAGTGTACTAAGAAGTGTCCATTGAACGGGAGCAAATTAAGGTGGCGCTATAGTAGCAAGTGGAAGAATTTTAAAAAGAGCGCCACAAATTGATAGTTATAAAAATTCCAAAAATTATCAGATGTCTAATGATTTCAGTATCATAACATAATAATATATTTAATTTAGCAGATATTTGACGTTTTGTAATTTTTATGATTCATCAATAATAATGACAAAAAAAAGTTTGCACAATAGCACTTTTTTCAATATGCGTTTTGAATAATAATTTTTTCGATAAATTTTTCTAACAATTATTATAAAAAATACAAAATTGTTATAGTTAACTTCTGTATCTTTAAATAGTTAATAACAAAAATGTATCAACAAAATTTCATAAAAAAACAAATCACTATGCACGTTATTTCAGGAGTTTCATAGGTTATTATTTATCAAATTACAGTTGACTACGTAAATAGTTGAGATTTTAAATACTGCATATTTCTTAACTACAGAAGTCAATTGAAATATTAAATTTTTCAACTCAGCACACTTCACTCTGCTTATTACTGCTACATTCATATCATTTCCATTTGCTACACTAGCGCCATTTCGGTGAGTGTTCGAACAATAATTTGCTGTTTACAAGTGGACACTTTTTGGACTAATCCCCCATACAAGACGGTCCTCCTTACTTTCTACCATACACACATGTTAAGTGAATTGTAAATAAAAAATAGTGTAAAATATATTGTTTTATTTTCTTAAAAGGCATCAATCATCAATACGCATCAGTTCATTGATTCAAAACTAGCTCCAACTAAAAAAAGATCTGTAGTTTAACAATTATCTCACTCTCAATATTTATGTTCAAACGGAAAAAAAATACTGGTGTATTGTTAATTTATCGACTCAGTAGTCAGGTGCTTTAATTACTTCATTCCTCAGTTACACACATTACACAATGAAACACATTTATATAAAATATAATTATTTTATTGTCATATCACATTTGTATTTATAAAATACTGTCAAACTAACATTTACACTTACAACTACTTACATCATATACACATATATAGTGAGAGACATACATATAAAGCATATAGTGCGGCGAGTACCCGGGCGACACCAGCGCCGCCTGTGTCCACTGCGCGCAACACGCACGTCACTGTACCGCGATACAATTATATACTTACAATAGTTCACTAGCTAGACCTTATACCGACCTAGTTATTTGTATATATATATATATATATATAAAAACTAGCTGTTTTTCACGGCTTCGCCCGCGTGGATATGTATATATTAAAATATAGCTAGTTGTTTAGTGGTAAAAAATACCAGGTCGGTGTAATATATATTCCTTTTCCGTCGTATAAATTGAACAAAATATTGGCAATAGTTTTATGATCGGCCAACTACTTGACGTCAATGCTCCTTATGAATTTATTTACAGTTAAGTGACGATTTTCATACAAAATATAACCTCTAGTTTTGTTCCTGTAGGGTAGATTTAAAATACTGAGACATGCCTTTCTTTATTTTTATACAACAATATTTTACAAATAAAAATTGTTGTTTTTTATAAAATTGTTTTTTTTATACAACTATATTTTACAAATAAAAATTGTTATATTTGTTTCTTACAAATTTCAAACCCCACATCCTTGTTGATATTGCAGATATACTGAAGCACGTATTTTGTCTTTAATACCATAGAGCCCAATACAAATTTTCATGAATATAACTTCAAAACTGGCAAAATTTAATAAAAATCTTGCAACCCCTATTTTACACCTTTAGGTAAGAAATTACCAAAAACGCTAACACACGCAACTCTTTATTTATTATTAAATTTGTCAAAACTAACAAAGCTAGCTAGCTGCTGAAGAAAAACTAACAACGCTAGCAAACGTAGCTGAATAGTTTTGTTAGTTTTTCTAAAATTGTAAATTGCCACAATAATAATTATGATAAATTAAATACAAATCATAAACAATATAAAATTTTATATATAGATTCATTTTCTTTTTGTACTGGCAATGAATTTGTATTAATAATGTGGGTCAACATTTAATGAAGTCAAAATTTAAAGACACTTTAGTCCTCCCGTGGCCATGATCACTGTAAAGTGTTCGAAACGTCGGGCAATTAAAAATCAAATACAAACTCGATAGTATCCATAAAAGTAGTTTTATTTCAAAAGTGAAAACTTCTTTAGCGGCGATGTGCACTTTTTTTGGGATGGGTAAAAAATATTAAACTCGCGACAGGACTCGTGACCTGACCAAAAATTAGCACGACGTAAGACGAAAATATTCTTTGCTCTTTCTACCGCGCGACGAATATGTATGCCTGCTGCTGCTGTTTCGTTTAAGCGGCGGAGGGCGTTTGCGCGAGTGTGCGTGTGTGTCTCTTAATTGAACTTTTCAATAATAAATTTGGTTTAACGATGTGTCAAATGATCGCAATCTTAGCACATCGAAATACAAAACTACTATTGATGCGATCTTTATTAGACATTTAAATAGATTCGAATCATAATTGTTCGTTTCTTACTTCAGCTACAATAAACATATTGTATCAGTTTTAGAGATTGGCGATGATGATGCTGGTAATGATGATGGTGAAAGAGTCGTTGAAATTATGGATGAAGGTTGATTTTTCTGACAGATAAACATTTTAATATAAAATAATTGTAATAGTTCTGAAGTGTTAATTTTTTTATGTAATTTAAATTGTCATGTTTGTGTAGGGTGGCACCATAAATGAATATTGTATTTAACCACATAAATGATAGTACTTTTATACTGATAAATAAAGCAATTCTTGCGAAATTATTCCCTAACCATTCCAAAATATTCAAAAATGCACAATCTGCTGGCACTCCTGTAGGGCAATTTTTTTTTCGGTTTTATGGTGTCGTCTCGACACACGTCGGTCGTTCCGTCTGGGGCAACACAAAGGTAGCGCGTGCCATGCCACTGGAACTACTTCTGTTTTACATCCTTAGAGGATAAATTGCCAAAACTGCTGAAACACTTCTTTATTTATTTAATATTAAATAGCAAATACAAAAACTCACAAAGTTTCATAAAAAAGTTGCAACCTTTATTTTTACATTCTTAGGGGAGAATTTCCAAAAATGCTGCGACACGTGTTTATTTTTATTTAATATTAAATAGCTAATAACATTTTTTTAACTAACTTCAAAACTGACGAAGATTCATACAAACTTGCAACTCATAGTTGCCCCTTGGGCAAGAAATTTCCAAAAATGCTGCAACAGGTGTTCATTTATTTAATATTAAAAAAGCAAATACAAATTTTAACGGTTCTAACTTACAAACTGACAAAGTTTCATAAAAAAACTTGCAACCCCTATTCCTCTCCCTTAGGGGAGAATTTCCAAAAATGCTGAAAAAGTAGATTTTTATTTAACATTATATAGCTCAAAACACATTTTCAGTGATCTAACTTCAAAACTGAAGAAATTTCATACAAACTTACACCGCCTATTTTCACCCTTAGGGGAGAAAATTACAAAATGCTGAAATAGGTGTTTGTTTATTTAATATTAAATAGGAAAATACAAATTTCAACAATTCTAACTTCAAAAATGATAAAGTTTCATAAAAAATCTTGCAACCCCTATTCTACTCCCTTAGGGAAGATTTTCAAAAATGCTGAGACAGTTAAATTTTTATTTAACATTATATAGCTAATAAAAAAATTCAGGGATCTAACTTCAAAACTGACGAAGTTTCATAAAAAAACTTGCAACCCCTATCCACTCCCTTAGGGGAGAATTTTCAAAAATGGTGAGACAGGAAAATTTTTATTTAACATTATATAGCTAATAACAAATTTTCAAGGTTCTAACTTCAAAACTGACGAAGTTTCATACAAACATGCAACACCTTATTTTTCAACCTTAGGGGAGAAATTTCCAAAAAATCTGAAATACTTGTTTATTTATTTAATATTAAATAGCTAAAAACAAAATTTCAGGGATCCAACTTCAAAACTGACGAAGTTTCATACAAACTCGGATGTCCTATTTTGCACCGTTAGGGGAGAAATTTACAAAAATGCTGAGACAGATAAATTTTTGATTAACATTATATAGCGAATAACAAATTTTCAAGGATCTAACTTTAAAACTGACGAAGTTTCATACAAACTTGCAACCTCTTATTTTTCACCTTTAGGGGAAAAATTTCTAAAAAAGCTGAAATACGTGTTTATTTATTTAATATTAAATCTCTAAAAACTAATTTTCAGGAATCTAACTTCAAAATTGACGAAGTTTCATACAAACTTGCATGTCCTATTTTTCACCCTTAGAGATAAAATTTCCAAAAATGCTGAAATAGGTCTTTGTTTATTTAGTATTAAATAAACAAATACAAATTTTAACGGTTCTAACTTCAAAAATGACAAGTTTTATAAAAAATCTTGCAACCCCTATTCCACTTCCTAAGGGGAGAATTGCCCAAAATGCTGAGACAGGTAAATTTTTATTTAATATTATATAGCTAATAAAAAAAATTCAGGGATCTAACTTCAAAACTGACGAAGTTTCATACAAACTTGCAACCCCTATTTTCCACCCTTAGAGGAGAAATTTCCAAAAATCCCTTCTTAGTGAGCGCCTACAATATAAAAGGCAGCAACTGTCAAAATTTCATGTAATTACCCCCAGCGGTTTAGGCTGTGCGATGATGAATCAGTCAATCAGGACAAGCTCTTTTATACATATATATATATATACAAGGTGGAGACGACCATACGACAATAATTTAATTTAGTGTATCTGATGACTTGCCCAGCCGGTATACAAACTTTGAATATAATATGTCGTATAGTTTAGCTACAGCACATTACTTTGTATTATTAACATTTACCCCACTCTGTATAAAAAATTAAAATTATATGCCTATCACTACGAGATCAATGACCTCCCGGGCTGCATTGGTATCAATTAATATGAAGGTAGTACCTACATATCGCCATGTTACCACTTCAAGTCTTCGCCAAACGCAATACAAATCAATGCATATTATACCTTATTCCTGAGTCTCAAGATCCATATAAACCGTGTCATCAGACTTAAATAAGAAATTTGAAACTACCTAATGCGGCATAATGAAAGAAGATCCCGGTTTCATCAAGGTCAACTAAATGTGCGAAAGGGACAATTTTTTTTTGTTTCGCTTTATTGTTCAAAAGTATTATACCTAATAGGTCTGTAGGTCAGTGTGGCATCGTGATCCTGTGACGTGAACGTCGCGTCGCATGCGGTATTGATGATTTGCAAATTGTGACTTCTGCCTACCTAGTCAACTACTTTTGTTTATGACGTTTAAAAGTGTGTTGTGCGACATAGGAAGATTTTTTTCTAGTGAACATGTACTATCTGAGTAGGCAACTGTAATTTTTTAAGTGAATTGTGCTAAATTAGACGCTTACTTTGTGTTAGAATAGTAATTTTTCTCATTTACAAATGCCTAGTTATAATTACACAGCTTCGGAGTATACAGATATGATTTTAATTTATGGAGAATGTCACGGAAATGCAGCTTTAACCATACGTACGTACCGAGAGAGGTATGGAAACACACGTGTTTGTCCTACCAATGGCCGGACTATTGTACAAGCTGTCCAGAGGTTACGGGATAATCAATCCTTACTCACTCATATGGATAGTGCTCCTTCGCGTGTAAGAGCCACCCTAGATGAACAAATTTTAAATTATTTTGCTCGCCACCCAACATCTAGTCTGCGTAGAGCGGCTCGTCATTTTCGTGTAAACCATAAAACTATTTACAAAGTTTTAAAACGCGATAAACAGAGGCCTTTTAAATACAAGAAAGTACAGGCGTTGTTACCAAGAGACATGCCGGCCAGAGAAGCCTTCTGCCATTGGATGTTACAAAAAAATTTCGAAAACCCCGATTTCTTATACAATGTAATGTGGAGTGATGAAAGTACATTTACAAGGAACGGATTATGGAACCGCCAAAATCTCCGGTACTGGAGTCACCAAAATCCACATCTAACACGAGAGAGTTCGCACCAATACAGGTTTTCCGTCAATGTGTGGGCTGGTATACACAGGGATACTATAATTGGACCAATTTTTATTGATGGAAATTTAAATGCGGCAAAGTTTCTAGAATTAATTAACGGGCCTGTTACTGAGTATATGGACGACCTTTTTCTAGACGTGCGTAGACAGATGTGGTACCAACTAGACGGTGCGCCTGCACATTCCGTGGTTGCTGCCAGAGAGTGTTTGTCTGGAATTTTCGGACATCAGTGGATTGGTCGGTATGGGCCAACACGGTGGCCAGCGCGGTCACCAGATCTCACACCATTGGACTTTTTCTTGTGGGGTTATGTGAAAGATGATGTTTATTTAACAGACGTTGATAATGTGGAGGACTTAAAAAATAGAATTGTACGATCTTTCGACAAGTTAAAATACATCGCCGTCAATGGCGACCTGTTAACAAGAGTTTGGAATAATATTTTAAGACGATATAATTTGTGCGATCGGGTCCATGGCGCACATATCGAAAATTTAAAAGTTTAAGGACCAAGTGAATTATTAAAGTTATCGTGATTATAAATTTAATAAAATAATCAAGTGATGAATACCGCCCAAAACCTTAGGTGTAGGTATTTTATTTAACTACGTTCCGAAGTCGTAAAATATGACACGACGTCGCTCGCCGCTTGCACGTTGTCTACAGGTTAGTGAACTAATATTTACAAACGTGTTCTATTTTGTTTCAATATTTATGATAAAAAGTTTGTTTGAAAAAAATGTTTTTTAAATTTCCATGTGAGCACTTTTTTGATAGTTTCAAAATACTCCTATACACTAGTATTGACGGTGTTTTCATTTATTGTCGTATTGACATCTCCACTCTGTATATATATATATATATAGATAAGTAAACGATTCATTATAAATATTGAAATGTAACAGTAGTAGCGTACCACACTGGGCACCATACCCCAAGCCCCTATACCGTGCAGCCGAGTGAATGTAAAGTGTAATAAAGGGGGGGTTTGGGTTTTGATTGACATTTTTTTTTTTTTTTTTGGGGTGGGTTATGGTCGGCGCTCTTCTCGCACCACTCCGTCCGGGGCGACAGAGGGGCGTAAGCACGCATACCCGTAACCCACCCACCAACCTCGCCTACGTCGTTGGACCGGCCACTGGAGCAGCGTGAACTTGTCGTCAGTGGCCGGCCCGATGGAATACCCCCTGAGAGGTACCCTCCCCTTGAGCGACGTCCCCCCCCGGGGCGGACGTCGTTCCCTCCTCGCGCGGTCAGCCTCTCGGCGGGTGACGGACTAATTCCCCGGTCCAGTCACCCGCGGCCTCGGCTAGGGCGGCATCAGGCGCAGGTAATCGCGCCTACGCCGCCCCAGTCGCCGGCGGCGGTTCGCGTCGTCGAGGAGACGCTCCTCGCGCACGCGCTCCGCCGCCTCCTTCCGCGAGACTACTGCCTCGCAGAAGGCTGCGACCGCGTCCCAGTTCCTGACGCTGTCGAGCATCGCCCTGGCGATGGTCGGCAGCGTCAGGTCGGCACCGATGATTGCGACGAGTTCACGGCGCTGCTCTGCCCAAGCGGCACACGCCTCGAGCGTATGCTGCGCCGTATCCTCGTCGCAATCGCAGTGGTGGCAGGACGGTGTACTCTCCCTCTTGACGACCGTATACAGGTATTTGGCGAAGCATCCATGCCCCGTCAAAACCTGCACCAGTCGGAAGGAGAGCACCCCGTGCCGCCGTTCCAACCACTGCATCAGCACCGGCCGGAAGGCCTCCACAGTCCGTACACCGAACCGAGGCCTCTCCAGCCGGACTGCCCAACGAGCAATGACGTCTCGGCGGGCGTCGACACGCCAGGCGGTGAGCTCCCTCAGTGAGACCACACCGCTCCCCGTTCACACCCCCGACACCCGCCGATACAAATCGGCGAGCATTTCCGCCTCCAGGTCCCACGGGGGAGTCCCGGCCAACAGGCACGCTGCCTCCGTCGCCACCGTGCGGTACCCACGTACGGCCCTGACCGCCATGGCCCTCTGTGGTCGCCACAGAAGAGCCCTGAGTCGGACGGTCAGGGATCCCGCCCACACCGGTGCGCCGTACAGGGCCATCGACCGGACGACCCCCGAGTACAGCTTTCGGCACGTAGCGCTCGGTCCGCTCACGTTCGGCATAAGCCACGAAAGGGCGGACGCCGCGCCGACGATTTTGATTGACATGAAGAGAGTGTGACGCCGTTCGAGACACGATACAGTATAATACTCATATTTTGATTGTATTCGGAATTAGTTTGGAATGTCGAAGATGGGTTGTCGGCGGCGGGACTCCCCTACAACCCCCTCACCCTCGGTTCATCCGTACTTAATATGTACATAGGTGAGTATTGTTCCTTGAACACGATATAAGTTTTCTAAGTAAAATATTTTTTGATAATTACCATCGAGTGTAAACAACTATAATAAAACTGGTAATTACTTCAATGTCAACAATGTCCACCTTCAAATATAACATAAATTAATTTAATATAAATAAAATTTTGTAAAATATATCACGAAAAAACGAACAATGTTATTGCAGAGCACCCACAAGTTTCATGTCAATAAAATGTTTAACTATATTTAATATATACCTACCTGTTATCGATGTGGTGACGGAGTAACAATACAATTCACTGCCTCATATCTCACCCGAGGGTGATTGTACGAGACGACTAAGGGATATAAAACGCATGTAACATCTATGCGAGAGAGTGAGCACTCAAAACAAAACCCTATACCAACATGTCTGACCAGCGTGGTATAGTAGGTCAACTTCCCTCCCACTATGGAGGAGGCTGGAGCCCAACAGTGGGACATATATGATCTGAGATGATGATGATATATAAAAAATAATAAATGAAACAATCATCACAATAATACTATAATATATAGTGACAGATTTAGGTTCGATGTCGGCACAGGGCCCCGCGGTATAGTAACGACCTCATACCATAACGAAAACATTGTTAGTATCAATCTGTTGGTTATTATATATTTTAATACTTAAAGAATTTCACTATTTTGATATTTTAAGATTCAACTATATAACGATTTTGATATTTTAAAGGTAAAAAAGCAAATAATTTCGTCTTACAGTTAATAAAAAAAATAATTACATATATTGATTTAAAAGCACACACACGCACGTATTTGTAACAGCACGTACGTCGGCCCGCCCACCTGTTGTGACCGCACACTTGGGGGGTTGGGTCACTGGCACCGGTCACATGGACACCAACATTATATGATTGAACATATACAACCTATACGAAGCGTCCACCAGCCGCTGCCGCTGGCTCACCGCGCACTCGCGACAAACAGATGTCACATTATATCTGACACGTGAGCTGCGAGCTGTGAGCTCGGTGGACTCGACGTAACCATTTCACATTGACCCCGTCTAACATTGTCATTTAGTTAACTATTACATATTTGTGAGTTCTTTTAATTAATATATCTCAAACGCTGGCCTGAGGGACGACGGTCACCATCATCATTACTATAAAGTATACGCAACAGTCCAGACCGAAATATTGTGATCAATTATAGCATTTACAAATAACTCACCCACACAAATGAGGGAGTGGGGGGTACATTGCCTAATATTAAACTAATAAATCAAATAATTTATTTATATACATATACTCATATGAACGAGCGACAGAATTGAAGCGTTACATTTAAAAATGTAAAACTTATATATTTTTAAATTCGTTTATATATTATATGAAGCTAATAATATTATTTCTACTTAAACGTACAATCTGTGTCTCTCTCTCTCTCTCTCATTTCAATCCTATGTATATATGTAATAAGGCCGCAATTTCATTAAACATTCCAATGTGTACCAATAAATAGCTAGTGGTGACGTCACACGACTAAGTGACTACACCACCTAATGTCACGTAGGCGACGTGACACGATATACTTATACTATGATATGTAGTTACTGTGTGTCCCGCGTGGCGCTAGTGTCGCATCGTCCGTCGACGTGTGACACTGATTCTTTTTTAAGTTTATCGCCCTTATGGACAGGCTATAGTCAGTCGATCTTACTGCCTTGTCTTTCGTATTAATTTACTTCATATATTATTTATCACTTCTTCAAATTGTAATTAGTCCTAGATAGTCACTGTCCGTCAGTAAGTCAAGTCGTTGCTATTAATTCGGCGCCGATATCCAAATTAATAGTTTCGTTGGGAATTTTGAGCAAACACAAAAATACACGTAAACCACTATTATACCATATTCACTACACCTCAGCACTTTAACTGTATCATATTCCATAAAATACCAGCAAAATTATTCAATATAACACAACGAAACACAAAAGAAAAGAATATAATACGAGAGCGTGACGTGACATTTCCACATTCGCGCCAAAACCTCGCTGTGACAGACTAACGTAACGATCCACAGAGTTTAAATTACTGAAATTTTTAGCATTTAATATGCTTAATTATTTATAAATACCCGATACGAAACGAAAAATGATGTCACAAACGGGGTTCGAACCCGCACCTATTGGGAATCCGGCCCAACCGTGCTGCCACTTACACCATTGTGAACTATTTTAGGACATGCAAATTTCGAATCATATTATATCTTACGTCTTCAAGGTGACGTATGCCATCTATCGGACAATGTTTAAACATTGTATAGACTTAACACTTCAAACAAACAATTCTAAACAACAAACAATCTAAAAACAAAAAACAATTCTAACTGTAAAGTTTGAAGTGTTAAGTCTATACAATGTGTAAACATTGTCCGATAGATGGCATACGTCACCTTGAAGACGTAAGATATAATATGATTCGAAATTTGCATGTCCTAAAATAGTTCACAATGGTGTAAGTGGCAGCACGGTTGGGCCGGATTCCCAATAGGTGCGGGTTCGAACCCCGTTTGTGACATCATTTTTCGTTTCGTATCGGGTATTTATAGATCCACAGAGTATCAACAATATTCACCAAGCCAATTAAATA
Organism: Lymantria monacha; assembly: GCA_905163515.2. Classification (NCBI taxonomy): domain Eukaryota; kingdom Metazoa; phylum Arthropoda; class Insecta; order Lepidoptera; family Erebidae; genus Lymantria; species Lymantria monacha. The sequence continues at coordinate 86,565 of LR991107.1, read as the reverse complement.
CTTTCACGTAAGCGAGTGTAGTTTTACTACAGTGAAGTTATGATAGTACGTGTTAGTGTCGCGTGTGTGATGTAGTACGCGAGTGTCTGTCGTATTGTGTCGTATGTGACGTAGTACCGGTGCAGGCGGTGCGCCCGCTATAACGCGGTCGAGGTGACGGGCTTCAGTCCGCGCACCAGTATGGTCGGCGGCAGCTCCCTGGTGAACTCGTCCAACACCTGCAAACGTTTGTATACAACTGTGTTATGTAACCCAATACCAGCACGTGCGATAGGTCAGTGTATGTGTTTGTTCACATTTAGCTACAATGGTGACGGTGACACAACTAATTAGTCCAAACAAACACAAACACTAAACTATCGATACCAATGTGATAGTTCATTACATATTAACATTATACAATGGCAATATCCGAACGAAACGAAATATTGTATCATTTTTCATTATAACTTTGCTTCCTATACAGACATAGTATGAAGATATATTTTAATTGAAATATATTTGAGTTTAAAAATAACAAAACTAGACCCTTTTTATATAATATTAAAAACTAAATAATTATGTTATAAAAATATAATTTTCATCTTTATAAAAACAAAATTGATAAAAACTTATTTTTAAATATTTCTGTTTTGTCACGTTCAGCGTGACGTGACAGCTTCAGTGTAAGTGGGTGAGATATCGATTACAAAATCCGACGCCATATCGCTTGCCCAGAACAATAGTGACACAATCCAAAAAAGCTAAATTTTTCAGTAGGGTCAAAATAAGTATTTCCTTGTTTTCAGCTCGGTTCAGCAGCGATTCCAAATGCACGAACGTCAGCATAATATCCTTAAGAATGACGACGAAGTGTTACTACGGAGAACCTATACTATTAACACCCCTCCACCATCAAACATTGAAATATAATGAAAATTGTAAAGTTAGAGTTGTGACACTATTCTGCCGCGCAAGCGATATGTACACACACGAGTGTGGGGCACTAAACACTTTTACCAAAATACATATCAATGTGTCTATCTATATATAAATTGTATTTTACTAAATATTACTTAAACTTGATTATTATATTAATGTCAGCTAAATAAACAAAACGTTTGGTGACATAGATGTAGACCGTGTGACCCACCTTCAGGTACTGGTCGTGGAGGTCGTCCGGGGCGGAGGCGGCCGGCGGCGGCGGCAGCTGCACGAACGTCACGGCCGTCTCCCCGGACCGCTGAGATATAATACTGTTCACACTGTACAACACACAAACATACAGACATATATATACGAGTATATACACACTAGAACGAGAATTACTGAAATATAGCATTTACCAGGCTTAAATATTTATGAAAAATGATTGTCACATATGGGATTCGAACTCACACCTATTGGAAATCCGTTCCACTCCTGCTACCACTTACACCAGCGTAAGCTGTTGTATGATATTCAATTTTCGCCTCGTATTATATTTTTGTCTTTAAAGGATACGTGTGCCATCTAGCCGACAATGTTTACACATTGTACAGATTTAATACTCTAACTTTACAGTTATCCCATGTGTGATAAACATTTTTCGCTCGTAATCAAGTTTTTATACACACTAGAACGGTATTTTTAAGTGAAAACATCTTTAGTAATGCTGTGCACTTTATTTCAAAGTAGATAATAACAAAGTGTTTCATCATTGACTTAAGTTGTACCGGAACTATTCAATATTAAACTTTCATATATAGTATACTTTTCTTTTGGCAGGTTGTGGTCTGGACACGCTGCCGTTCTGTCCGGGGCGGCGGCGGCGTGCGGTCCCATTACCCATCGTGTTCCCTGCCCATCGCCATTGGCCCGGCCCTGGTACCCAACCCTTGCCGCCCGTGGCCAGCACTACACTACACTATTTTCTTCAAGTTTCTGTTAGTTCTGTATGATTTTGTATTAAATATGATCGAAGTTAATACAAATATATGTCATCGGTTAAAAAGAACATTTCTCAAAAATTTTGAAAATTCATATTATTGTTTAAATCATTTTGTTATAGTAGGTGTATATATTTAAATCATCAAATGATATGTCATAAAGTGTACTATCAGTAGTGTTATTCTATGTGTTGCGCCGTACATTTGTTTGTTAACAAAAATATTTAAATGCGTGTACAATTAGGTATTTTTGGTTCAATGTTACTTTTCTATTTCGTCGACGTTGTGTGATCTAATTAGTTAATCTTCGTTTAAATTAAAGCGTTAATTAACGCTCGGCGTTACGTATGTGTTAGTTAACGTTGTGCTCACATCTGTAGGTACGTGAGCGGCACACGTTGGTACACGTCGCCGTCCGCCTCGTCCGCGTGCTGCTGGTGCCGCGCGCTCCCCTCCAACTTGGGCCAGTCCTGGACCTGTACACACACGCACACTGTGAGAGGCGCCTTCTATAACACACACAGCAGTCTGACGACGCGACACACTCACGATGTGCACGGAGGCGTCTATCCGCAACACCTTCAGCAGCCGCTCCAGTCGCTCGCCGAGCGGCCGGCCCGCCGCCAACGTCTCCAGCGGCGAGGGCCCGCACGCGCCCTCCGCCTCTACAGACACAGTAGTCAAATTGTATATTTACATTCCCCTAAACAGTTTGATATAAAAAAAAAAACCAAAATGTATTCCAATAAGTTAGTTTATTTTATCTTTACTAAAATGTCATGACATCACGATAGAGAGAGACGTAGATTGTCGCCGGGCTCTACGAACTACTTTTTGTGTTGATAAATACACTTGTCATAAAAATTAAGGGATAGAAAAAAAGAAACAAATTTTTATGAAGAAATGGTAGTAATCCAAAAAAAAAAGCTAAATTGTAACTTTAAGTATCAAATTCTTGAATTAATAATTAAACGTAGAGAGCTCAATCATATACGATATCGGACTAGTTCTATAGATATAGGGACATTCATAAACTATGGGTTTTTTTTTTTCTCTCGTTAAAAAGTCTATGTCGCGACTCTCCTTTTTTGAAACTCGACGTCAAGGCCCTTTTAGGAAATTTATTTATCTTTAAAACTAGACACTTATGCTACAATTTGGCGTATTTTTAGGGTTCCGTACCCAAAGGGTAAAAACGGGACCCTATTACTGAGACTTCGCTGTCCGTCCGTCTGTCACCAGGTTGTATCTCAAGAACGGTGATAGCTAGACAGTTGAAATTTTCACAGATGATGTATTTCTATTACCGCTATAATAACAAATACTAAAAATAAAATAAATATTTAGGGGGGCTCCCATACAACAAACTTGATTTTTTTTTTAGTTTTACGGTGCCCTTCGTGCGCGAGTACAGCTCGCACTTGGGCGACTTTTTTATATTACATCTATTTTCTTCGGAGATACAGCCTGTTAAATATAACCTACAAATTTCGATTTTTTTTGTTCCTTAATTTCTATGACTAGTGTGTATAAACTCAATAATCCACACCATCAATATTCTTACTAATATTACAAATGTGACAGTAAGTTTACTTGTTTGTTAGGTTTTCACGCCTAAACCAAACCGATAGTAATAAATTTTGGTACGACGATTAATAAGACTCTGGTGACGGTAAGTCTAGACTTTTCTTAAGGAAGAAACGAGCAAAACCGCAAGCAGAAGGTAGCGTAAAATATTTGTGTATTTTAGTTCTTGAATTGTAGGTAATAATTTTAAGCATTATATATAGAATATAACAGGGAAAACAGTGGAGCCAATGTACACTGCCCTGTGGCACACCGGAATTATTATTCAAAATGCAGAACTGTCTCGATGAAAATTATTCAGTTGTGTAACACACGAACAGACTTGTGGGCGTACAATGTGTCTGCGGGCAGTTTAATGTAGGTTGCCTTATAACATGTTGGGTCTAGAAAAAAGTTGAGCACGTGTTAGGTGATCGGGAGCTTTAGTAATACCCAGTGATATGACACGTGTGCATTTATATGATTCTGATTGGTTTAAATGACTTTTTAACTTAAATAAAGTGTGTATAGGCATTACCGGGCGGTGGCGGTCTCGTGTCGGCGACGGCGTGCAGTCGCAGCCGCAGGTGTTGCCAGCCGCGCGCCGAGCGCACCACCGCCGCCAGCTGCAACGCAAATAGACCGCGCACCGTGAACGCCTCCGCACCGCTCGGGGCCAACGCCTCCACCAGCCACACGTCAATGTGCTTCAGCGACGACGACTTGCTGCAACACACACATACACACACGTCAGCTACGCGCCGCCCACACGCACACATTTGCTTGTGTCTACACACAAACATACCGCGCGACCGCCGCCATGTCCAGCCGGTGGAAGTGTCGACAGAGCGCCACGTTCTTGTTGACGCACAGCACGTCCGCCACAATGCGCACGTACTCGCCGGCGGAGAGGCGTGGCGCGCCCGCCGGACTCGCCCCCTCGCGACGCAACGGAAACACCGCCTCGCCGGACTCCGACTCGAATAACTCAGTTTTGTACGGTGACGACGGACTAACCGACAACATGAACGTTAAACTTAATTAATTAACACGAAATCGTGATCGTGATAATGTAACAACGGCGGCGACGTATAAGTGATACTGACTCCCTGAAGAAGTCGCGCGGCGGTGCTCGGTCACGGAAGCCCAGCAGCACGGTGTCAGGTTTCATGGCGCCGAGCCCGGCCAGCCGCGCGAGCTGCGCCGCGCCCTCGCGCACGCTACTCGCCAGGCACAGCTCCACGAACGCCTTCACCTGTGTACACACATAGTTGTACTACTAAATGAAATGCACAACTTTAAATTAAATTCAACTTTTAAGATTACAAAAAGTTGTTAGTGATGGACACAAACATAACGTCACACTCTCGGGTCTGTGCCGTGACGCTCACGACTACAGCCACCGTCGTGTGCGACCGCGCGAGTGTGGCTGTGACGACGACGACGACCGGATCACACACATTATAGAGAACTGATCGTTGAACATACAGACAGACGAGAGATAACATACAACCGAACATTAAATCTACTACTTTTATGATAGCTTTTTAATAAAGACGAATTATTTTATTTATATTTAAATACAGAATTTTGGGGGCATAGTCCGGAGCGTGCTCGTTCGCGTCCCCTGCCAGTCTAATTAGACTGCTAATCCGGCTCGATATGCGTACCGCAATGCGGGTTAGCGCGTCCCCCGGAGGCGACGCGTACCGACCCGCCCCCGTCGGTACGAACTTCGGCAGTTGCGGCGATGGGGGCCGCCACCCATCACGCCTTGCCCAGTTAGGCGAGTCGAGGAGAGCAGAGTGCCGGGTGGGCACGTGGAATGTAAGAGGTTGTGTGGAAGAGAAGTTGCACGAGCTGATTAGAGAACGATTAGGTCTTATTATTGATAAACCCCGAAGTGGAGGAAGTGGCTCTGTTCTCTCTGCCTACCCTGCAAGGGATATGGCGTGATGATATGTATGTATGTATGTATGGAGGAAGTGGCACATCCAACGACGAAAACACTGCAAGAACTTTTTTCTCTAATTCAGCTATTTCAGCGGAAATAACCGGATTGGACAAAACACTTCTTGACCGATGTCATCACCTGCTGCTGTGTCTTTCGTCGGGTTATAAAATTAACAGCCTAGAGTTTAAAAACTATTCTTTAGAAACCGCGCGTAAGCTTGTGGAGGCATATCCGTGGTACAACTTACCTTCTTCTATCCATAAAGTGTTGATTCATGGATCGGAAGTGATTGATCATGCTTTAGTGTTTGATCATGCTTATATGTATCGGTGAACTCTCAGAAGAGGCCGCCGAATCTTGTAATAAATTAGATAGGCAATTTAGACATGACAACACGACAAAAATGTCTCGAGTTGTCACAAACACTGATCTTATGAACTGACTCCTTCTTAATTCTGATCCATACATTTCCAGTTTAAGAAAATTACCACGGAAGAAGTCCGTTCTACCAATCGAGGTTCTAAATTTATTAATGATTTAACTATAGGAATGTTTTGTGATAAGTGATAAGTTTTGAGATAAATAAGAGTAGCGTAATTTAGATTATATTTGTATTTAGTTATAATAATAGAAAGTAATGTAGGTATTTAAATGTAAAAGAAATAAGTTTTCGTTGTATTTTTGTGTTTGTTATTAAATATTTTAGTTTATGGGTATTATCCCAACAGTTGTTTATGCTAATTAAATAAAATGATAATCCAATTGGTTTGTTAATCGCTATCATTACCTGTAATTACCAAACACGTATTTTATCTTAATAAATTATTAATATTTTAATGGAATTGAGTTATTATGTTATTGTTTAACTTAATTAAGCATAAAATAGTTTAATTACATGCATTAGCATACAATGAAATGGTTATTAACCGCGCGCATTCCCTAAGACCGCCCTTCCTTGAAACCTGAACCACCGTGCGATGGAGTGAATATTTTGGCGATATGTATGCGGACGCTACGGTTGGCGCCGGTGTCGCATGTGGTCTAGTAGATCAACATTCGGCGACGGCGTCCTCCGATGGCATCAGTATGGATGAAGTTGAATGGGCGATAAGAAGTTTGAAAAATAGTAAGGCAGCGGTCATTGATATGGTGTCTGCCGAGATGATCAAGCTTGGTGGCTCCTGTGTCCGGGAGGCGTTCCTGTTGCTCCTCAATTTATGTTGGAGCTCGGGAATGGTTCCCGGGGACTGGAATAGCGCAGTCATCGTGCCTTTGTTTAAAAACAAGGGTTCACGTTATGACTGCGCAAATTACAGAGCCATAAGCTTGACCAGTTTGGCAGCAAAAGTGTATGGTAAAATTATTGAAAGGAGAATAAGGATGGTGTCCGATGGTTTACTGTGCGAGACACAAGGAGGTTTCAGGAGTGGAAGGGGAGGCATGGATCAAGTGTTCTCTCTGCGCAACATTGTGGAGAAGCATCTGGCCCTAGGTCAGAGGGTTTTCTGCAGTTCTGTGGATCTGGAGAGAGCATTTGACACGGTTGTACGAAAGGAACTTTGGGACATTTTACCGGAGTATGGTATTAACGGTAAACTGCTGCAGGCTGTGCAATCCAGTTACATGGGCTGTAGAGCCTGTGTGCGGCTGGATGATGGAATGTCGCCTTGGTTTGACGTCAATATCGGCGTTAAGCAGGGCTGCGTTCTATCAGCCAGGCTGTTTATCATATATCTGGATAAATGTCTCCAAAGGTTGAACGATATGAATGTGGGAGTCCAGATGGGTGACTCAGTGGTCTCTGCTCTGCTTTATGCAGATGATGCAGTCCTGCTGGCACAGTCAGCGACTGATCTGCAGACCCTAGTCGACACAATGACAGAAGATTGTAAGAAAAGGGGTCTACGCGTGAATGTGAGCAAAACCAAAATAATGGTCTTTGAAAGAGATGAAGCCAGAACAGATGTAAGAGTAACAATAGGTAATGATGTACTAGAGCAAGTGGATGAATTTGTATATCTTGGATGTGGATTTAGCCGAGATGGAAGGTACACCACTGATATAGAGCGAAGAGTGAATGCGGGAAATAGAGTGAACGGAGCGTTGGGGCAACTTCTCGGCAGCCACCACCTCAGCCAGAAGGCACGTGTAGCAATACATAACGCAGTGCTTGTCCCAACATTACTGTATGGAAGCGAGAGTTGGGTATGCAGAAAAGAGTATGAAAGTAAAATTAATGCGGTCGAAATGCGATCTCTTCGGAAAATCTGTGGAGTTAGGCTGACCGACCGCATTCGTAACGACGACGTAAGAGAGCGAGTAGGTATGAAAGAGAGTATTGGTGTAAAGATGCGAAAGGGAATGCTCCGATGGTTCGGACATGTGGAAAGAATGCCGAACGAACGTCTGGTTAAGAAGATATACAATACGAAAGTGGAAGGATGTAGGTACCGAGGGAGACCGAGACTAACCTACCTAGACCAGATCGATCAGGTACTGAAGGAAGGTGGAGTCAAGAGTCTCCGAAACCGGCGAGCGTGTATGAAGAGAATTATGAATGTTGAGGAAGCGAGTGAAGTATGCAGAGATAGAGTTCTCTGGCACTCTGTTCTCTCTGCCTACCCTGCAAGGGATATGGCGTGATGATATGTATGTATGTATGTAAATACAGAAACTGTCCTAATTTTATCTAAATAAATGTATGATATTTGTTAAAAACGTTCGTCTCACGTACTGTTGCGGTAACGTCGATCTGGTTCACATCACACGTCACGTACAGTTGCTAGAACATTATCGAGTGCAAGAGATTGTATTGTTGGTGAGGTGTCGGTGCGTCTGTTACCTTGAGATGGTCGATCAGTTTGAGCCAGTACTTGTGCTCCGGCTCGAGCGGGTCGCCGCTGCCGTCCAGCTGTCCGGTGCGCACGTGGCCCAACACGAACAGACCGCCCTGCAACACGCGACAGACTGGTGGTCACACACACCACGATAACATTGTCAAGTAAACAACTACAGTGTGATCACGTTACCTTCTTCTGATCGTTGACGAAGTCTATGAGTGGTGCGGCCTGGCGCGGCGACGCGACCAGCAGGAGTATCTGCGGCCGCCAGAACTTGACGTGAGCGCGCCGCGGGTCGAGCAGCAGCAGGTACTTTCGCACCTGGTGGAATATCAACGCCTGACTGAGGCTGCCCCAGCGCGGCTCCGCGGCGGCCGGCGACAGCAGGTGTAGCGCCACGACCAGCGCGCCGCACGCGAGGCCCGCGCCGATCGCGTACAGGGCGCGCAGGCCCAGCATAAGCGCGCCACAGCCGGCCAGTCCCGCCAACGACGTCACCCACGAGAACTGCTTAAACGTTGGTCTGAGCAACAGTAGATAATGATAAAAATTAATTATTCAAGTCACACGGATAAACTGGAATCGTTATTGCAAAAATAAAGACAGAGATAAAGACAGAGATAAAGACAGGGAATACCGTGAGGCACTGTTTAACGCGGTAACGTTGTCACGTGCCTGCCTATTACACTGCAGTGTTATACGCCTACAACAAGTTAACCTTCATTAAACAAGCATTAAAGACACTATTGCCACGATAAACAGCAGTTTAACTGAGCGTTGCTAAACTACATGCACCGACAGATATCAATTATACTGATTGTCCCGGTGCCACTGATGGCAATAATTATTAAAAACAAACGGGTAAAATTACTATATTTTTGTTCATATACTGTAATTTGTTGAAAGCCTTTAACTATATAGAGCTTCAGTACGTAATGGGTAATGTAACAACATTAGCCGTACTACATTTGCTTCTAATGTATTATAGTTGAACGACATCATGCAACAGGTTGGAATTAAAATAAAAAAGCAAGACATGTGTTTATGAAAGTCTTACTATTTGGTGTTCCACAAGGCTATATTCGAGCACCCCTGCTTTATTTATTTATATAAATCATATTGTGTTCTATAATTCGTACACATTGAATTTATTTATGGTGTAAACCCTTATTAATTTGGTTTGTAATTGTATGTATACGATAATCGTTTATTAAAATTCTATTGCTAGATATTCCAGTTCCAAAGGAAATAAAATTTAAACATTGCTTATGCATAAAACTTATGAACAACATACTCCAAAATCATGAAATCTATATCAATAAATATTCTTCATCACAAATTAATAATAACTTCACTGCGAACTACATACAAATTATAGAGTGTCATCGTTTATATAAAGTAGTAGGCTAATTCATTTTTTTTACAATACAGTTAATAAAAATTTAAAGTCTGTAATTGCCTTAACGTTAAATCAAGTAATAACATATTTGGCTCTAACGAATCTATTATATGTTGCCACTTGATTTACAAGAACATGAAAAACTTTAATGACCTGAAGTTGGGTGCAGAGGCGAGGTCCAACCCGAGACAAGCGAGGTTGATGGCGAGGTAGCTGGTCATAAAAAGCACGGAGTTGACCTGCGCGATGACGTTGAGCGAGTCCACCATGACGCCAAGCTGCACCAGCAGCCACGACGCTATCACGGCCACGACAGGGTTATCCGAGCGCGGTACCATCGGCCGAAGAAGGAACCCTGACATAATTTTTTTTTAATGTTTATCATTCAATTCAATCGATTTCTGTACCAAGAATCAAATTACAACTCAATACAAAGTTCACAAACATCAAATTCAAATACAATATTCATTGCAGTCAAATGTTCAATGACTGGCAGTGCGCTGTTAGACGAAGATCTTTCAACTCTCAATCAAAATGTGTTCAGTGAATGATCTAGACGTGTATCACGTACATGTACTCACCAAATATATTATCCTTGGCCAGCGCCTCGAGCACGCGCGATGCACCGATCAAGTTGGACAGCGCCGCGGAGAACGTCGCCATCAACATACCTGACACACACACACAGTAATCAATTATATGTCACATGACGACCCCGGAGGGCTCATTGATAGCTTAACTTATACATGTTATAAATACCAGTTCGAGATCAGTATACTGTAGTTGGCCAGGACGTTATAGAATTCAGGATGTGATAACGTCTTATAAATCGATGAGAGTCGGCTGCACGAAACGGTGTCACGTTCCGCCTGAGACGTGCGAGCAAGCGAGAGCGTTGAACAAGCTATAGAGAGACATGATCGGCCTAAGCGTTCGGGTTGTGACGCATCTATCTCCCTTCCTGTAGAATGTCGATAGTGAGAGTGGTAGCGACAATGAATACACGCTGTACTTTTAAATTTATATTGCACCTTATAATAATTACGATACGGAATCGAATACGAACAAGAATGACCTAAGATATTCTAACCGGCGGTATTTATACATACCGTGGCGTGATCTAGTACTAAATTCACAAACTTAATGGATAATATGAAATATTAAATATCTTAATTATTCTAATAATTATTTACATTCCAATATTATACAGGTCACATAATCCTGTATAATAATCATTATAAATCCCTAAACATTAAGTTGTACGCCGGAAGTCGACACGCGGAAGTGTCAGTGTGATGAAATCATAAATCAGTAAAATAAGAATCTAATAGCTTAATCATTATACATAGTAAAACAAAACGATTTTAGGATTGATTAATCGACATAGTGTAAGAAAGTACAGAGGTCTATATGAAAACGCAATATATAGTAGTCGCGCCGGAAGCTGACAAGCGGATGGCGCCCATGGTAGGTATTAAAATTATACCAGTTTACAGAGATATGAATCAACTATTTACTTGATTATAAATGACTAATAATTAACATTATATAATACGATTAACAATATATTAATTAGGATGTGTATATGTGAGGCCGGCAGTGCTACTCGATAACACTTCCACTCCAACGGCCAATGCGTTTGAATAGAAGAGAGACAGCGGCATCACACAACCTACGTTAATGTTTTTTTAGGTCTTAAGCAAAAAGTAACTAATTCTTGCATTTTAAGAATTTGAACTGTTTATAAAGTGAAATGAAAAGTTAATGTGGTTCCCATTGTTTATGTTCATTCAATTTATAAAAGTATGCAATATTTCATCAATGTTTTCTTATGAAATTATCACGTAAAATTATCGTCCGTAAACTAAAGTTGTGCAGCTCCTGAGCGAGTGATATAAAAGAGCTATATCACTCACATAGACACAATCTATCACTCACTTGAGCGCCGAATATATCAGTAGATCACTAGGTCACTAGCTCATCGCTCACTTCGCATTGCAGAATGTTTCACTCTCACAAGGTAACGAAAAATGAGCGAGATAGGTGCGTTGCGTGACCCGCCGATCAGAATGATATTTCACACTGTAATTAAGATGTCAAAAGAGTAAATACACTCTATTTCTTTAGGAATAAAGTTTAATAATTATTATTAGAAAAGAAAATAGATTTGTATTTGTTTTATTTTAACCAACTATAGTTCATCTAATCTAAGAAGTGCATTTTGACGTTTCGCATGTTTTAATACACAATAACCTTGGTCAAACGTATACACATGATTGCAAATAATAAATCTGAAATTTTAAAGAACTATTAAGTTATTTACATAACTAACGTTGCGGGTGACTTTCTTGTACAATAATGTATTGTTAAAACTCGTAAAACTAATTTAAAATTAAAATAACATGGTAAATAGTAATTATTATTGACGATCTTACAATGTCATATCATCACGTTCTAAACAGTAGTGCTTTACAACTTCCAATTCACGAATATCCAAATAATCGGTAAAAATATTAGATTAATATATTTAATCGAATAGAGATTTTGACCGAGATTTATGTTTCGACAATGTTATTGATAAGGAAATAATTATTAATGTTCGCGACGATGATAATTCAAGTAATAGTATTGATTCTGAATAAATAGCTATTTTCAAATCCAGTTTTTGTTTTTACTTAACCTAATCCTACTAATTATGATGAATAGATTTTATGATGAGATAATTAAATTTGTTTAGTATTAATTTAGCACTTAATTTTTTATCACCTTTTTGAAAAATAAAAAAATAAACCGATTATTGATTACAAGGAATCAATATCGATTTCTCAGTAAAATCGGATATTTTCGATAGCGATTATTTGGTTCACATACCTAGACAACTTACTCCGACAGCTGTCAAAGTGCACTTCTTAGATTAGATAGACTATAGTAGTAGTGAGTCGTCGACGATTTTTCAGTCGACGCAACGAGACCGTTTATCGTCGATGATAAACTAGTTGAAAAAACAGTCTAATCGTCGACTAGTTTATGTCGTAGACGCTTAGACAAGACGAGACGTTTAGTTTATATTGTGACGTACGTTGATCGTAGGGGGGCATAGTCCGGAGCGTGCTCGTTCGCGTCCCCTGCCAGTCTAATTAGACTGCTAATCCGGCTCGAAATGCGTACCGCAATGCGGGTTAGGGCGTCCCCCGGAGGCGACGCGTACCGACCCGCCCCCGTCGGTACGAACTTCGGCAGTTGCGGCGATGGGGGCCGCCACCCATCACGCCTTGCCCAGTCAGGCGAGTCGAGGAGAGCAGAGTGCCGGGTGGGCACGTGGAATGTAAGAGGTTGTGTGGAAGGTAAGTTGAAGGTGAGCTGATATCCGTCATGGCGGACAAACAGCTAGACGTGCTCTGTGTAACAGAGACCAAGCGAAGGGGCAGCGACGCCTGCGATCTTCCTGGTGGCGGGATGGCTCTGTGGTCTGGTGTACCACAGAGCGATCGAGCCAGCATGGGGGTAGGAGTACTGCTGTCCTCTCGCTTGGCCTCAGGTGTGAAGGATTACGGAATGTATGATCCCAGACTTCTTTGGGTCCGTATAAAACTTGGTGTCACCAAGGTATTCATGGTCGTAGCATATGCTCCCGTAGGATCCTCGGTGGCATCAGACCTAGAGAAGTTTTGGGATAATGTTAGGGAAGTTCTGGATATGGCAGACACCAGTGAACGCGTGATTGTATGCGGAGATTTGAACGGATGGGTGGGGACCAAGCGTCCCGACTATGAGGACGTACTTGGTCCATTTGGTGATAAGAGAGTGAACGACGCAGGTAGGCTCATAGCGGATGTATGCATGGAGAGAAACCTTATTGTGTCAAACACATTTTTCCAACATAAGGACATCCATATGTATACATGGAGAAGGAATGAACAGAAAAGTATAATAGATTTACTTTTGGTAGACAGTCGCCTCCGAAGCAAAATATTGGACGCAAGAGCCTACAGGGGCCCCACAGTCGATACGGACCACTATCTCGTTATTGCGAGATTTAGTGGTCTGTTCAAAAAGTGGAGGCACTGGCGAGAGCGTGTCCACTTCGGAGGGCTTGAAAGAATAAAGGTTGAAAGGTTGCAAGAAGGGTGTGTAAGAGAAAAGTATGCAGAGGGTGTCCGAGAACGGCTGACGATGGCAAGCCAGCCGCAATCGGACATTGAAGAATGCTGGAGAGTATTGAAAGAAAGTATGGTAGACACAGCACAAGAAGTATGTGGAAGTTCAAAGAAGCATAGAAACACAAATGGTGATGCATGGTGGGATGCGGAAGTGGCAGCTTCCGTAGAGCAAAAGAAGAAAGCGTGGCTGGACTATGTCTCTTCTTTGAATCTGAATGACAGTATGACTGAACAGAAGAAAGAAATATATCGGCAATGTAAGAATGACACCAAGGCCTTAGTGAAAGAGAAACGTGATAGAGCAAGTATGAGTGCAGAAGATAGGCTGACTAAAAATTCGAGGGTAACACCAACCTCTTTTGGAGGGAGGTGAAGAAGTCTCGGGGTGGTTGGTCAGCCTTCAGAATGAATAAAATAAGGTCTAAAGGTGGAGACATTCTTACACAAACACAAGACGTGTTAAGCCGATGGAGTGAATATTTTGGCGATATGTATGCGGATGCTGCGGTTGGCGCCGATGTCGCATGTGGTCTAGTAGATCAACATTCGGCGACGGCGTCCTCCGATGGCATCAGTATGGATGAAGTTGAATGGGCGTTAAGAAGTTTAAAAAATGGTAATGGTGGACGAGATGATCAAGCTTGGTGGCTCCTGTGTCCGGGAGGCGTTCCTGTTGCTCCTCAATTTATGTTGGAGCTCGGAAATGGTTCCCGGGGACTGGAATAGCGCAGTCATCGTGCCTTTGTTTAAAAACAAGGGTTCACGTTATGACTGCGCAAATTACAGAGCCATAAGCTTGACCAGTTTGGCAGCAAAAGTGTATGGTAAAATTATTGAAAGGAGAATGAGGATGGTGTCCGATGGTTTACTGTGTGAGACACAAGGAGGTTTCAGGAGTGGAAGGGGATGCATGGATCAAGTGTTCTCTCTGCGCAACATTGTGGAGAAGCATCTGGCCCTAGGTCAGAGGTTTTTCTGCAGTTTTGTGGATCTGGAGAGAGCATTTGACACGGTTGTACGAAAGGAACTTTGGGACATTTTACCGGAGTATGGTATTAACGGTAAACTTCTGCAGGCTGTGCAATCCAGTTACATGGGCTGTAGAGCCTGTGTGCGGCTGGATGATGGAATGTCGCCTTGGTTTGACGTCAATATTGGCGTTAAGCAGGGCTGCGTTCTATCAGCCAGGCTGTTTATCATATATCTGGATAAATGTCTCCAAAGTTTGAACGATATGAATGTGGGAGTCCAGATGGGTGACTCAGTGGTCTCTGCTCTGCTTTATGCAGATGATGCAGTCCTGCTGGCACAGTCAGCGACTGACCTGCAGACCCTAGTCGACACAATGACAGAAGATTGTAAGAAAAGGGGTCTACGCGTGAATGTGAGCAAAACCAAAATAATGGTCTTTGAAAGAGATGAAGCCAGAACAGATGTAAGAGTAACAATAGGTAATGATGTACTAGAGCAAGTGGATGAATTTGTATATCTTGGATGTGGATTTAGCCGAGATGGAAGGTACACCACTGATATAGAGCGAAGAGTGAATGCGGGAAATAGAGTGAACGGAGCGTTGGGGCAACTTCTCGGCAGCCACCACCTCAGCCAGAAGGCACGTGTAGCAATACATAACGCAGTGCTTGTCCCAACATTACTATATGGAAGTGAGAGCTGGGTATGCAGAAAAGAGTATGAAAGTAAAATTAATGCGGTCGAAATGCGATCTCTTCGGAAAATCTGTGGAATTAGGCTGACCGACCGCATTCGTAACGACGACGTAAGAGAGCGAGTAGGTATGAAAGAGAGTATTGGTGTAAAGATGCGAAAGGGAATGCTCCGATGGTTCGGACATGTGGAAAGAATGCCGAACGAACGTCTGGTTAGGAAGATATACAATGCGAAAGTGGAAGGATGTAGGTACCGAGGGAGACCCGAGACTAACCTACCTAGACCAGATCGGTCAGGTACTGAAGGAAGGTGGAGTCAAGAGTCTCCGAAACCGGCGAGCGTGTATAAAGAGAATTATTAATGTTGAGGAAGCAAGTGAAGTATGCAGAGATAGAGTTCTCTGGCACTCTGTTCTCTCTGCCTACCCTGCAAGGGATATGGCGTGATGATATGTATGTATGTATGTTGATCGTCAACGTGTTTACGTTGTCGTTTACCAATGGACGATCAACGTTATTTTATTAGACAACAATATTTCATATTTCCGAAGATGTTGAAATCCCTTTTATACTTTTTCCAGACTTAGGACTGGCAGGTTTATTATTTTGGATAGCTAAAAGGAAATAATAAGATTAAATCATTTAAGTTAAATATTATGAACCTAGCGTATTTAAAAGTTCATTTCATTTTATGTACATAATCAGTTTCAAGTATTTACATACTTACACGACCTTAGAATATTCACTATTTACATGTAGTTTGCAAACCTTCATTCATCTAAATTTATATTTAAAATCATTAATTCTTCTACTTTGTTGGTTGTTGATATTGTCCTGCGCTGATTTAAAATTAATCCTGATTTGGAAAACACGCATTCGCAAGGAACCGATGTTGCGACTATATTACAACGTTGTATGTACAATTTTAATAAATTAGGATACACATGACGATGGTTTTGCCAGCACAGAAGGGGACAACAGTCACCTTTGACCTGCGCTGCGCGTAAAGCATTCACACGAAACTAAAAAAATATGTAATAAACAAAAGTTCAATTTGCAATCCAATACTTTATTTATAATAAATGCAACACAAAACATATTTACACTAATCAAAATAGAGTCTATTTTGATCTAGCAATAAGCTAAGTGCAAGTATTAAAACTAAAAATGTTTCATTGTACAATGTACATTGACGCTTCAATATGTAATGTTGCACCACGTGACAGCACTGTCAATGAATTGCAACTCAATCTATCTAATAATTTCGGCTCGACCCACGCCCACGGGCGGTGACGTTTGCGGGGTAAGGAGCGTAGCGAGCCACGAGAGCGCGCACGCGTCGCGTCGTCGAACTTCGGGCGCCTTCGAACACTCGTAAGTTGTCGTCGCGTTCGCGTGTCATTCGTCGATGCGACGACCGATTCGCGAAACCGTTCATACATAAACATGTTTATCAGTCAACTATAAACTGGTCTATTAGTTCACGCCAAAGAAACAGTCGAAAAAAACTGTTCGTTCATTCAACGACCACCATTACGCTATGTCCTAATTGGCTGTCGCAATACGACACGACTTTTGTTGTCCAACCGATCAACTAATGCGACAAAATTAAAACACATGCTTTTGAATGGAGCTGTCCTAACTGGCAACTCGCACTGACGTGCGACATCGCATTTGTTGGTCGTTGTGTTTTAAATTCAAATCTGTTCTATTTTGTCGTGTCGGTCGTCCGGGCAACACGTGTTTTTGGTTGATAAGTAAAATGAATACTATGAGTGATTCTTTGATAACAGAAATACAAGGAAGGCCCATATTGTGGAGTAAATGGGACAAAAACTACAAAAATCGTATTTTAGTTGATAAAGAATGGTCAATAGTGGCAAAAATTTTAAAAAAAGATAGTAAGTACCTATTTTATTGCTTTTACCGTTATGGCCATATGCGTAGATACGCTGTTTTTATGAGTTTTTCACAAAACTATAATGTTCAAAACAACAAGAAAAAAAATACATTGTAAAATTTTACTTTTTTCTAGTGTACGAGGTTGAATGAATTTTATAATTGTTTGTTATTTAGCTAGTGCATTATGTAGAAATGACTTGTGATATCTAGGTGTTAAGAATAAAATTAAATACATGTACGTTATTAATATATTAGGTACAGAAGTTCACTTTCTGACGATATATATAATCAAATACGGTTATTTTTTAAATAATTTGTAAATAGTTCTCGCAGACGCAGAGCATCAGTTGTGGGCCTGTTTCTCCGTCTAGAATTCAGAATACTATTCAGTGTTGTGTAGTGAGTTCTTATATCGGTATCGTTTGCTTTGTTTCCTTCAAAGTCAATGATAACGTTATGTAAAAGACATATAGCTTTAACTATATGATTGGCATTATCAATACTGGTTTCTATATTTTTTTGAAGTATTCGAAATTTTGCTGCAATAATTCCAAAAGCGCATTCTGCAACCATTCTGGCACGAGACAAACGATAGTTAAAATAAGATTTTTCATCTTTATTCAGAAGTTGCCTTCGTGGATATGGCTTCATTAAATATGATTTTAAAGGAAAGGCTTCATCACCTACAAACACAAAGGGTGCTTCGACATCAGAATTGGGCAAGTTTTTCGGAACTGGTAGCTCAAAGGTTCCATTTTCAATCTCATTGCACAATTGTGTATTCCAAAAAACACCTCCGTCGCTATCTTTCCCATATGATCCGATATCCACCACTATAAATCTGTAATGAGCGTCTACTACAGCCATCAGCACTATAGAATAGAACGCTTTGTAGTTAAAATACATACTGCCCGAATTTGTAGGACATTTGACTCTAATATGTTTGCCATCAATTCCTCCAACACAATGCGGAAAGTCCCATTTTTTTCCAAAATCTTCTGCTATTTGACTTAATTCGTCTTTATTTGGCCGTCTCATATGTTTATATAGAAGCGTTTTCCAAATTGCAGCACAAACTTCGATGACAATTGCGGAAACGGCACTTTTTGATACTCTAAATGAAAAAGCGATTTGTCGAAAGGACAATCCAGTAGCTAAATACCTAAAAATAATAAAAATATTTTAATTAATTTCAGAAGAAGAAATAAAGGTTAAATGGCGTAATTTGAGAGACCAGTTCCAGAGAGAATTAAAAAAAATCAAAAAGCCGCGATCTGGAGATTCTGGAAGTCCGATATGTAGATACACGGGAAAATGGGTGTACTTTCAGGCCCTCTCATTTTTAACAGACACTATGATGCCTAAAAATACAGACAGCAACTTCATTAACAGTAATATTGAAGTTGTACATGAAGCAGAAATTGAAACTAGGCTCACTTTCGTTACTAATACTGATAATATCAGTCAAGTCAGTCGAGATCTAATGACCAATGAGGGTCTGGGACTACCTGTCAGTACTCCAGGTACTTCAATGTCTAATTATCCAGATGGCGTATTTCAAAATGAAAGTGAATCAGAAACTTCTGAACAACAACCTACTGAAGAAATATTTCAGCACGAGACGCCTCGACGCCAAAATGCTGATAGAACAACTTCTCGAAGTAATAAGAGAAGTAGAAAGGCCTCAAAGATGACTGATTTTGAGACGCAAATGTTGGAACTAGAGAAAACCAAATTAGCAGCACTAACTACATACGAGAAAAACGAGGATTATGATGCCAATGACGATATGCACTTTTTAAAATCGCTTCTTCCTTACCTAAAAATGCTCAACCCAATGAAAAAATTACTTATTAGGACAGAAATTCAAAATCTGATACATCGGGAGTTAGTTAATGATAATACAGAAGCGTCATCATAAACTAATACTAATTACAGTCACACTTACTCAAGTTTCTCACTAACTCTAGTGAGAACTGAGTAAATGAGAAAACTACATTAGCGAGAATATTTTCTAAATCCCATTATTTTACCACCTAAAAGTTTAAAAAGTGAGATATTTTTTTTTTAGAGACCTCTATGAATAAAATTTCACCTATACCTCTATGCTAAAAACTCGGGAATAAGAGAAAAAGAAAAGATATTGCAGTCCCTTTATCTCTCACTTATGCAGGTTCAACAGTATTTGTTACACTACTAAAATTTGTATGTATCTACGTTTTTTTATTAAATTTAATATTTTAATAGTTTTTTACCTCAAAGTAACAATCAGTCTTTCTTCTATAGAAATAGGTTTCTTAAAATTTGTAATCTGGTGTGTACATGTTAGTCTTATTGCTTCAAGAACATAATCAAACGTATTTATCTTCATTCTAGTGTACTGGTAAAATAAATTGTTATTTTCTCGTAGTTGACAGTACAGATGGTGAAATTCGCCAAATTTCACCCTATCTTTATATATCTGTTGCACTCGTTCACGTTTTGATTATTGCTTTTTCAATAATAAATATTTTAAATAAAAATTTTCACTAAGCACATTAATCTTTGACAACGACATGTCGACGACTGACGACAATGCAATTTGGACACATCATTTTTGTCGTACGACCAACTTGTTGCACGGCAATGCGAACAACCGATTTTGTCGTAGAACGACTTGCCAATTAGGACGTAGCCTTAGACTATAGTAATGCTTTTTTGATATTATGATACTAGAGCGATAAAGTATTTTGAAATTCTTTTTTATGGGTAATTAGTTGCTCCCGGGGTATCTCGTAAATACGTGACCGAGTGTTGAATAAAACTTACTTTTATAGACGTTTTTAGTAATAAAACTGTATATTTATTTGCGCAAGTGTTTATATCATCATCATTATCATCATCATCTCAGCTCAATTTAAGTCCCACTGTTGAGCTAGAGCCTCCTCCATAATAGAAGGGAAATTGACCTATTATACCACGCTAGTATAGGGTTTTGTTTTCGAGTTTTCCTTCTCTTGCATTTAATATATATATATATATATATATATATATATATATATATATATATATATATATATATATTACGCTCGGCTGTGACGTCACTTCAATATAATTGATAATTGACAAACTGATGACTTTTGCTCAAGACATTCTTGAAATAATACACATATAGGAAGATAACATTTGTTCACCTTCATCTCAGCTCATAGATGTCCCACTGTTGAGGTCGAGCCTCCTCCATTACAGGAGGGAAATTGATCTACTGGTACTGGTATGGGGTTTTATTTAGAGATTGCCTTCTCTTGCATAGATGTTATATGTGTTCTATATCCCTTAGTCGTCCCTTACGATCACCCACGGGTAAGATAGGGGGTGGTGAAATGTATTCTTACTCCGTCACCACATGGATAAGTGTTTATATATATTTTAATAATTATTAGCTTTCAGTTATTATTATTGGAACTGTAAATACACTCGCCCTGGAACCATTTTCTCTAATAATATAAATCTAAATAGAATTCTCTGTATGCTTAAGTGTTTTTGTAGAACGTTAATATACATTAAAAATTAAGTTTTACTAGGCCCATCATGGGAAAATTTGTGATAGATTCGTTTGAGCGATAGATTTAAAGTGAGTGATAGATTTAAAGTGAGTGATAGATTTAAAGTGAGTGATAGATTTAAAGTGAGTGATAGATTTAAAGTAAGTGATAGATTTAAAGTAAGTGATAGATTTAAAGTGAGTGATAGATTTAAAGTGAGTGATAGATTTAAAGTGAGTGATAGATTTAAAGTGAGTGATAGATTTAAAGTGAGTGATAGATTTAAAGTAAGTGATAGATTTAAAGTGAGCGATAGGTTTAAAGTGAGCGATCTTTGAAAGTGAGCTAGAGGAGTGATTTAATAATGTGGTTGACTACTGAGCTAAATGAGTGCTATGTATCTTTATAGTGAAAAGATATGCATCACTCTTTTCAGCGCAGTGATACAAATTGCACATGACTACCGTAAACTGACTTACATACAAACATCTGTTTTTAACTCGAAGATGAAGATATTCAATGTTACGTCAGCTCTTATTACATACATACTTTTGACTTCGTTATCCCTAAGCAAGGAAACTTTATGCACTGTTGTAAGTCTGTGTTCACGTTGTCGTTGTCGACTGACCTAGCGCTATGAACGGCGGCCACACGTTGATCGGCAGCAGGTACACGTAGTTGTTCAGTAGCAGATCGCGCGAGCACGTGGCCGCCGTCAGCACGCTCAGCGCCGTGTACGCGAGCGCGGTGAAGCACAGCGCCGCCAACGTGCCCAGTGGTATACTGCGCGACGGATTCTTCAGCTCACCTGCGGGGCACAGGCAGACACGCCGTCAGTGACACCGTTGTTAGTATTGACGTTATACAAGAGGCGTGCGATGTTACCGCTCATGTTGGCGCCGGCCATGACACCGGTGACGCCGGTGAACAGCACGCCGAACACTGACGCGAAGTCGACGTCCTGCCCCTGGGGCGTGGTGTAGTCGCGACCGTACCTCGGGTACATGTTGTCGCGTAGCGTCGTACCGCTCAGCCCCGTGTACCAGAACGACGTCTCGTTCACAAGGTGGTTCGATTCCGGCTTCTCTATCTGCGTACATGTAACACTTTATTGTTTAAAGATCCACCTCCGCACCATAATATATGTTATTGCATTACTTGAACATACATACATACATATCATCACGCCATATCCCTTGCAGGGTAGGCAGAGAGAACAGAGTGCCAGAGAACTCTATCTCTGCATACTTCGCTCGCTTCCTCAACATTCATAATTCTCTTCATACACGCTCGCCGGTTTCGGAGACTCTTGACTCCACCTTCCTTCAGTACATGACCGATCTGGTCTAGGTAGGTTAGTCTCGGTCTCCCTCGGTACCTACATCCTTCCACTTTCGCATTGTATATCTTCTTAACCAGGCGTTCGTTCGGCATTCTTTCCACATGTCCGAACCATCGGAGCATTCCCTTTCGCATCTTTACACCAATACTCTCTTTCATACCTACTCGCTCTCTTACGTCGTCGTTACGAATGCGGTCGGTCAGCCTAACTCCAGCATTACTTGAATACATCCAAAATCCTTTTCACGGTCAACTTTAACTTGAAATTGGCAAAAGGAGATTTGTATAAAAATGTCGGTCAAAAGTTAACAAGTAATACTGTAGCGGTCAGGATAAATGTTTGTAATAACTATGTCTTGTTGGACGTGAGCCACCTTAGTCCTTCCGTAACTACGGACGCTGTAAAGTGTTCGAAAGGTCAGGTAATTAAAATTCAATTACAAACGCAATATAATCTGTAAAAATTCAAATAATAAAGTTTATTTCAAACGAGTAATACTTGCGTCAACATCAATAGATATACCCACAATGATATCAGTGATCCAGTTATGACTTAGACCAAAAGTAAGTCGCTATACTCAACAAACATTGTACAGTTGAAACACTCACTGGAGCCGGTGCCGTGACGAAGAAGCTGATGTATGTGCTTGTGAGGCACACGACCATGGTGAACCAGATGGCAAGGCTTGTGCGCGCGAATAGCGATGCGCCCGCCAGCGACACGCCCAGCCCGAGCGCGTTCAGCGCAGAGCGGTACAGGAAGCGCCACCACCACCCATCCGGTATGCCAGCGCCGGCTGCCACGAGGTAACCTGCGCACGCGCACACACACTAACGCTTGCACTACATGTATTTCATTATCAAACGTGCAAAATTGTAAGATCTGTGTCACCTTTGGGTCCGAAGTTCTCAACGAGCGCCTCTGTGCATGCCGATATGCAAAGCGCGCTCGACACCACGTTCGCAAAGAAGAACAGCGTGCCCACAGCGCCGCCGAACTCGGGGCCCAGCGTACGGCTAATCATAACTGTACGTGGGTTAAGGTACAAAGTTACATCACATAGACACATTACATACATATAAAATACAGCCAGTGAGGGGCCCATATGGATCCCTGGTGTACACCTAAGAGGCATGAACATAAAATAATATAAAATGTGGGGATACTATCCCTTAATTGCAACTCTTTGCGATCTCTATGTTCCGTATGACACGATGGTATAAATCATTGTGCATTTTATTAAATACTAAACTTCTTAGTAATAGATGACAGTCGACATTGTCGAAAGCTTTCGAATAGTCAATGGAAGAAATTAGTAATTTGTTATTTCTTACTGACACTAGTTGTTTTATACTATTTAATACATATTACGATACCGCGACGAAGTACTGAATTAAATTAATGTTTATATTGAATTTTACTATTTGCTAAACGTCAAACATCTGCACAAAATGTAACAGCAAAGCAATAAATGTAACAGCAAAGCAATAAATGATTCTTATTCTGGAAAATACTTTGCTTTAGAAATTAAACTCATTGATGATCATGATTGGGCGTACAATATAATTGTGGGCGAAAGGAAATCCTAAATAAAACACTGAATCGTTACATCTATAGTAGACGTTATAGTATTATTATACCCACGTTCTATCGAATTATTACGCTCCCATTGTAGATGAGCGTTATGTCTGACAACGAAAGCTATGTAAATTAGTGTTGCCCAAATTCAGTCTTGGTCTTGCAGTCTTGGTCTTGTTCTTGCGTTTTTGCAAGACCAAGACCAAGAACAAGACCGCGAATTTTTAGCAAGACCAAGACCAAGACTGACCGTGCAAGACTTGAGCAAGAACAAGACTAAGCCTGCAAGACTCTTGCGTCTTGCAGCTAGGACTTAGCGCTATTTCACGGAGTAGTTAGGTGTAACAGTTCGGTGTATAGGTACGCTTAGGAATTCTATGAGACGCAAAAAACTGTATCAAAGAATATGAAAAACTGGACCTATGCGCATTACGACTAATACCATAAACATACCTACATAGCGAATAAAAAAATATCCATTAAAATCAAACTGAGTGCATGCATAGTTATGTTTTAACCATCGGCACTTTGATAATGCGGCATCAAAGGTTTTGTACTTACTTCTCAAAGAAATTTGCCGCTTTTCGGAAGTACATGGTTATGATACACGCGCCGGCGGCTTCTTTTGAAATCATATACAACAATCGTTGCCGCCGCGCCGAAATCACAACATTTGACACTATTTGATTGCCGCCACAGGGCGTAGGTATACTCATGAAAAATAATTTCGAATTTTAAGAGTACCTACAGGTGTTCCAAAGAATAAATAAGTTTCAGAGTGCTTAGAATGAAAATGAATACATTATACTGATCACGCAAGTAGTATTATGATAGGAAAAAATGTTAAGGATAGGTAGTAGATGTCATAATAATTTATTCTAGTAAGTATATATTATAATATTGATTATATGGTTTTAAACTAATTACTTAGGTACTATTATTGTACATTTAGTCATTATATTTCTTAAGTTTTTACAAGAAAAAATAGCAAAAAAGTGTTCAAATATCACCCGTTTGATAAATATTGTAGCCACTTTTAAATATACTTGAAACGTGTAAAAAAATTCTACAAAACTAATAAAATAATATAAAAAGCGTAGGTACTTACCTACTAATAAAATAAAAAGCCTGCGATAAGAGTTTTATATTGCTTACCAGCCCGAATATCTCTGAGAGAGATGATGAGAGTAAGTATTTACTAGCAGTGCCCGCGACTTCGTCCACGAGGAATAGTAACTTTGGAGGTATAGTGACGTTCAGGATTTATTTATTTATTTTAAAACTTCTGTCATCAAACATACAAACAAACTCTTCAGCTTTATAATATTAGTATAGATAAGTATAGATGTACGCCAAAACATTCACTTATATGTAAAGAATAGTGATTGGCACTAATTCTTTACATATATTTTATTCACGCGTCGCGTCTGTACAAGTAGGTAATAATCTGTGTTTGTACGCCGCACGCGGCATCGTTTGATTTGCGGCGGCATCCTTTTAATAGAGCCGGCACGTGGCGAGGCGGCGCGGTAGTAAGCAAGGAAACGTACTATAAATAAAGGAATTATTTTAATTCCAGTCATTTCCAATTGAGCTGTGCTTCGAGTCTAACTTAATAATTGTTTTTACTAATTCTTGTTGTTTTCTAAAAACGTATCACGTGTACAGTTTAATATGAGTGACGAAGATTCAAATTATTCTAGTCCGAGTAACGAGAGTTTGAGTCACAGATCTAAAAGACCCAAAAGCAAATTTGAGGAGGTTTTCGAAATAATTCATGCATCCTAAACTGCCTTGTGTAAATTGTGCCAACATAAAAAGATTGAAATAAAAATGAAAAACAGAAACACTTCAGGCTTAAGGAAACATCTAATATCTTTCCACAAAAAGGAATCACAAATATTTCTTCCTGTTAAACCAAAATTAAGTGGAGATATCACAAGCTTTTTAGTAACCGCTGGAAGAAGTGGACAGGTAAGAATATTTTTTTAACAATGGTCGAAGTTGTCGCTACGGGACTTTCAACTCCGCGTAGCTATTCATGCGATACTTTCAAAAACGCCATTAACTTACGTAAGTATTTTTGAGTTAGTGGTGTTTTCATCTAGGGGTGCGACATATTAAGTATGTAATTATCGTCTTAAATATTTTTTATAAACACTCATATTTTCATTTGTTTTCATAATCGGCCAGTAACAACTAAGTACTTTATTTTGGTAACATAACAAATGTCAATTTAACGATTTTCTCGATTTAACAACAACAAACCTCCTCCTCCTAAACGCTCAAACCTAGTATGTTTTAAATAATAACACAAGATTTATTGTTTTATTTCAGTCGGAAAACAGCAGTGACAACATCACGACAGCTACAGTTGATTGGGTGGTGAAAAAATATCTTCCCTTCTCATTATTCGATGACGAAGCTACACAAGTATATTTTCGACGTATTTGCCCTAATATGGTGTTTCCTAAAAGGTTTACACTTAGAAGGAAAGTCAAAGAGCGATTTGAAGAGCTCCAATTGAATCTCAAGGAACGACTTCAACAATTATCATCTAAAATGTCGTATACTATTGATGGGTGGACGTCAATTGCTGGTAGGAGTTACTACGGGGTTACTATGCATTATATAGACAACGAATGGAAGTATCGATCTGTAGTTCTTGATTTTATACCATCACGCGGTCGACATACTGGGGAAGATATTGCAACGATTTTCCATGAATGTTTATTGGAATATGACATAATTGATAAAATACAAGGTATCACGGTCGACAACGCAACTGCAAATACCAAATTTATGTATGAACTGGGCAAACAGCTGCCGCCACACTTTGATTCAGACAATCAACATTTCCGGTGCTTTGCTCACATTTTAAACCTTGGTGTACAAGATTTATTAAAGACCTTAGCATTACACTATGAGCCTGACACTAACGCGCAAGATCAGCAGTATGAAGACTATGCAGACGAAACTGAGGATGAGGAAGATGAAGAATATGCACCAAATATTGCTGACTCACGTACATCTGTAACAAAGTTACGCAGTATTTCCAGTAAAATAAAAAGAAGTGAGATAGTGAAGAAGTTTCAGTCTGCTTGTGAAGCAGCTGGCGTGCCATCAAATCTAAATGCCATTCTTGACTGTCTAACGAGATGGAATTCCACACATGATATGATTGGATTTGGTTTAAAAGTGAGAGCGGGCATTAACATATTGTGCAGTTCTGTCACCGAATTGAATGATTTTCAAATCACAGCTAGTGAATGGCAGGTACTCGAAAAATTACATAAATTTCTAATAAACTTTAAACTTTTAAGTACAAAATTTGGTGGAGACAAATATGTTACATTACCGCTAGTCATTGTATCATTCAATCTCTTGCTAGATAAAATTGAATCCATGGTAAAACAGTTAGATGAGAAACCTAATCGATCTGAAGTGGATGAAAGGCTCATTCTAGCTTTCCAAGCAGCTCGAGACAAAATGCTTAAACATTAGAAGAAGAGCAACTGGATTTATTGTACTTCTTTAATTTTAGACCCAAGGCATAAGGCTCAGACTTTTGACCTGACAATGTGGGGGAAGCAACTTAAAACAGAAAGTCTGCGCAAGTTCAATGAACTTTATGAAGAATATAAAAGTCTACACTCACTGAACAAATCTCTGGAATTACCAAAAAAAGAAAATAAAGTATGTGATGAAGATGAAGACGTCTATTAGACTTTGATAAACTCTATGAATGTCCCTCGACGTCATCTGGATCTTGTCTTCAAGGCTTAGTGATAGACGAGTTGGAGGAGTACCTGAGAAAACCAAGAACTGTCAGCTCGGAAGACATTTTAGATTGGTGGAGGACGCATGAGACAGAGTATCCGACTTTATCGAAGATGGCCCGTGATTTTCTCTCAATACCTGCAACTTCAGTACCTGCTGAGAGATTATTTTCTAAAGCATCATTAGTAATTAGAAAACATAGAAATAGGTTAAGTGATGAGTCAGCCAGATGGTTACTTTGTATTAATTCTTGGTCAAAAGAATTGATATAAAGTAACATAACCTAATGATAAAGCTGTTGTGTACTGTTATGTTTGATTTGTGTTGTATTTTATTTTTTATTGAAATAAATGATAAATCGTAAAACTCTTTTATTAAATTTCATACAAGTTGAGGGTTCAATCTCTTTCTAGACAGATATTGTTCTTTAAAATACAGTCAAGTTATTGTAATTCATTTGTTTTTTACATGTTTTAGCAAATGTAAGCTTATAAATCATAAATTTTATTAAGAAACAGTTACTTCCATGGAAAACGACATATAGGTCAGTTGATTTTTCGAATTTCTTATCAAATCCTCAGTTATTTATTAATCTGCTTGATCTTTACTATGGCTATGTTAATTCAAGCTCACAATGTTTCAATTCTAATACGTTTTTCTAAGATTTAAAGTAAACTTTAATAAATAGTAATAGACTAATAGGTAATTGCAAGACTTGCAAGACTCTTGCTGCAAGACCAAGACCAAGACTGGGAGCGCAAGACCAAGACCAAGACCAGGTGTATTGGCGCAAGACCAAGACCAAGACTGGCTAAGTCTCGTCTTGTTCTTGCATTTGGGCAACACTAATGTAAATGATGACTGCAAACAACAAATAAGAGCTTATATAACTAAACTACGAGTAAGTATTATATTTGCAGAATTTGATTTTATAGTAAAGGATACAGTACACGCCGCCGCCCTCGACAGCACCGTTGGTGGAGATGGCGCAGATGGAGGTCACGGTGAAGGCGACTATGAGGTAGGCGAGCGCGAACTGCCCGAGCGTCACCAGCAGCCCCGCGTTACCCACCAGATACCCTGAATACGCACAACAATGTTAGTACATGAACCGGTATCAACAGACATCTTGCTACTTTAAAACACTATTCTTCATTAGTGTGCGCTGGATATCTAAACGAGAGGGCTTTTTTTACCTTATTAATTTTCAATATATAGATACAATTCTATATGTAAATGATTAGACAACAGTGAAAAACTATTTTTAATACAAAATAATTACAAATTACACTATTTAAACTTGCTTACAAACAATTTTAAATTGTTTACCAAACACAAACGTTGTGTACGCTGCCCAATGTTACACTAAACTATAAACAATACAAATGAACACCCGTCCATGACAGTCGAAACATGTCCTCTCAATGTACTAAAGTTTTAGTTAAATTTTGTATTTGACGTAAGTTCCACATAACTGTATCATTTAAGCGGCGCATACAATTGACTTGTCGAACGTCGACTGTCCAACGAGAACAGTCCGCTTACGAAAGTGGTGCTACAAACAATATCAATTAATAATAAACTTCTAGTTTTGTTGTTCCCTTTACAGGATGATGATGGAGGTGCACCCCATCACTCACTAGAATAGAGTTTGATAGATAGTTGTCACACTTTTCAATAACAAACAAAGCGATGGAATTTTTGGATTTTTCTCGAGCAACTATTGAGTGGTGTGTGGGGGCCGAGGATGACCCGCGCCGGACGGGATGGTCGGCTACTCACCCATACGTATGAAGACTAGGGCGCTGAACATGGACAGCACCACGGGACAGAAGACACCCGCGAACGTTCCAACCTTGCTGACACCGCCGCCGCCGCCGCCCGCACGGAACTCTCCGAACTCCACGTAACCTACGCAAGTATATGTAATTATATATATAACATTAAAAAGTACCTTTTTGTATATACGAGAGCTGTGACAGTAGCGCGTCGGTCGCGGGTACCCCTCCACAGTACAACGACAACACATGTGTGTATGTCACACACACGCACACACACAACGTTAAACAACTTGTATCGTCAGCACACGAGACGTGTGTACACTTACAGACATTATCTAAGCTGATTGACGCTCTACTAGATATAGAATAGAATCTATCTTATATTTAGAATAGAAATCTATTGAACACTAAAACAAGGTCAACGACAACGGACTCGTAACTATATTGTTTTCAAAACAATACAACAAAATATCGATGTCTTTGAGTACACAGTCCAGTAAGCACTCAATGAGTAGTTACACAGCGTCGTCGCAACGACTGGGTAGATGTTACGTACAAACAAACACAATATATAATAATACATAAAATACAAAGTAAAATGTTGTTTACCGCTGCGTACACTGTGTACACATAGTGACTTGTGTTCAGTTGTGCACGGCATGCTGCAGACACTAAGTGTAAATAGTTCACGTAGCCAGTGCCAAGTACCGGCGACCTCGTCCGTCCGACAGAGAAAGGCGACCGTCACGGCGCGTTATAACACAATGCTCGTAGTGCAGTGAGACGGGGACGGAACGACGACGCAACTACCTTACTGGTGGGTGGCGCAATACATACAGGATATAACAGGCAAACAACGTCTACACCCGAGAGAAAAATTTGAAATAAAACCCTATACCAATTTGTGTGACAATTCCCATCCTAGTTTGGGAGGGCCTCGAACCCAGGCGTTGAAGATATATGAGCTGAGCTGAACAGTTTACATCTATACCTAAGTAACGCTTCATTGCTCATCACCTACAGTGATTACCGTGATCATGTACAGTCACCGACATTAACCACCTCATAGTACCCACATTGCACCATTATAAACTTAATATTTTTACCCGACTGCAAAGGAGTGGTATTTTGTTTAACAGTCTATGTATGTATGTATGTTCCTTTGAAGCACTATATATACCAAACGCCTGGGCCGATTTTTATGATTCGCACGTCAATCGATTCCTCTTAATCCGGCGAGTGTCACTAAAGATATGACGTTATTGAAAATTCAATATGGCGACTACTGGACGCCATATTGTGAAAATTAAAAAAATTAAAGTCAACAAACTATATCGAGTGGGGTATCGTTAAATAGGTATTTAAAAATCATTTTTAGTTTTCTTTCAACATTTTTCGATTTGACTGACCGTTTAGGATCTATATCGATTTAAAGTTTCGTAACAACCTTTCTCACATATAGGTTTTTTAGACAGTAGAAATTTACGATGAAAAGACGAAAAATTCATATAACTGGATGTGGATGGACATATACTGAAGTATCTAGTAGGTATATTGTCCAATATACCATAGGTAGTCCTACCTAAAGTATCAAATGTCTGACGCGGTCGCCCATCTCCAATTTCTAACGTCATAGTACTTTACTTCAGTCGAAAAACTATACATAGTTAGGTACTTACCTACTTATTAATAAATAAGATAACTATAGCTACCTAGGTATTGGAACGAAGTTCCTTATCGCGCGTTGTGAAAGGGGGCTAGACGGAAAAAATTCTTACGAAAAGTTGTCACGACACTTTTTGCTATAGTAAGCTATTGTAAGCTGTGCGGCGTCGCTCGTCGGCTCTCTTATAGAAAGCAAGCCAGATATTTTCATTTCTATTTCGCATTGAACAGTGTGGTGTCGCGACGATTTTTTTTATAGATAGAGTGATTCAAGAGGAAGGTTTATATGTATAATATATGCATAATGTACTAGAGAAACACTGATAATTTTAGAGGTTTCTAATGTGATGTCGTAAATAAACACATTATTTTGCGCTTACATTGCAAACGCTGGCTGAACCCTACGAAATAGATCAAAATAAAGTACTACAGTATTATACAGCTTAAAAAGGCCTACAAAAAAGTCCGCGATGGTATATATCTATCTCTTAAGGATAACATACTATATCCATTTTAATACTTTAAAAAATGTTCTATTATAAAACGGTAATTGAAAAGCTATTTACACAAATACTGTATTAATCCTTATCATTTTAAATACATTAGTTGGCTTGAGCATTTCATGAAGATATTTTTTTTCCTTCAGACCATGCAAATTAAATCAATACCTTAAGAGATATAGCAAAATCAAAATAATGCGCAACGAAATTATTTTCGCCCGTGACCGGGCCGCGTGGCCGGCTCGCGTTCGAGCCCGGGGCCGAAAAGTTTTGGTAGTCTAGTGGAATTTTATATCCTATTATTAATATTATAAACGTGAAAGTTTGTAATAATGTATGGATGTGAACATGTTTGTTGCTCTTTCACGTAAAAACTACTGAACTGAATGGATTTTGATGAAATTTATAGTAATATAGCTTGCACATCAGAATAACACATAGGCTATAATTTATAAAGATATTTTGCAAATTGGCTAAAATATAACGATAAAAATCGCTTAAGGCAGAAAAAAATTATATAATTAAAAAAGAACTTCGTTCCATCCGGGTGTCCCTTGACACCTCCGGTTTTTTTATTTTTATTTATTATATTTCCATTGAAAAATTAGATTTTC
This sequence comes from Lymantria monacha, assembly GCA_905163515.2. Taxonomy (NCBI): domain Eukaryota; kingdom Metazoa; phylum Arthropoda; class Insecta; order Lepidoptera; family Erebidae; genus Lymantria; species Lymantria monacha. The sequence goes on along the minus strand of LR991107.1, from coordinate 54,386 downwards.
TGTCGAATAAAGGATCCCGACTGTTCAGTCGTCATGTTCTATTATTAAAATATATTTCATTTTCTGCAATAGTATTTATTCAATAATATATTATGGAATTCTAGACCACCGGACATCTAAGTGCTTGTTTTTTTCTTTTCAGTATTTTTTTATTATGTAAGTAGTTTTGGTGACTTTTTACGCAGTCGGGTTTTTGATTTTTTAATCATTTTTTTTTATTTTAGTCTGTTTTCCTGTTTATATATTATTCTGTTAAGTCCAAGTACAATTATCAAATGTGAAACAGGAACAACCAGAACATGACGCAGTGCTTCGCTCACTAGCAGCACTGATAGGCGACACTTATCACTTGCAATTAAATTTTGGCATCAACTAAAACAGCCGCTGTCGATATCAGCCCACGCCCCCGTCTTTTAGATGTTTTTGTTTTAAGGGTACCCCATCATCGCACTAACGTACAAGTAACGGACACAAAATATGCTCACATACAGAACATAAGTCGGCCTACCCCTGGGTGACAAACTAGGCCCCGGTTTAATCATCCACAACCTTGGATCCATCTCATCTCAGCCCATATGTGCCCCACTGTTAGGCTTGGGCCTCCTCCATAATGAAAGGGTAACTGACCTGCTATACCACAATGGCCAAACATGTTGGCATAGGGTTTTGTTCCGAATTTTCCTTCTCTCGCATAGATGTTATATGCGTTTTATATCCCTTAGTTGTCTCGTACGATCACCCACGGATAAGATAAGGGGTGGTGAATTATATTCTTACTCCGTCACCACACAGAACTACATTTTAAAAAGCAAATTATCATCACCTCAACTTCTTTATGTCCCACTGCTGGATTTAAACCTTTTCCACAATAGAAGACACATTGACCTACTACACCACTCTGGTCAGATGAGTTGGTATATAGTTTTATTTCAAGTTAAGCTTTACCTGACATCTCATCATATATCCCTTAGTCGTCTTTTACGATGTCCACAGACAAGGTAGGCAGTCATGAATTGTATTCTTACTGTCTGTCACCACACGGAATAAAAAGGTAATGAAGAGGTTTTAGCGGGAAAGAGAAAGTGTCATGTGGTGCTCTTGTATAAGATTCAATATTTTAGTGTTTTAACATGTTATATTAAGTAATTTTATGCACAGGAAGTACTGAGGTGGTTCCTTACATACATTTTTGTTTTCCACGAAAATCCCCAAAAGGCACATTTAACAGTGGTGGTGGTGATGATTTGACTTACTGACAGACAATGATTTTAAATTAAGTTAATTTATAAACATAGATTTGGCTTAAAGATCTTAGTAACCAAGCCATAAACTGCAAAAAAAAGGAAATTAGTTCAGTGTTAGACACGGCTTCCAGTGACTGTGCTCTAATCATCTAACAGCAAGAATAAGTTGTACCTTAACAATAGCTTTATCAATCTGTTTAGTTTTATCTAATTGTATTTACAGACACCGATGTTGTCACACTCGGACTAACAAAATAACATGTAATGTATGACATTATGTATCAGACACACCATCAGCTACACAATACATTAACTGTTGCACCCTTACCATCACTGGTTGATCTATTATTAATGGTATTTACAGACACCGATGTTGTCACACTCGGACTAACAAAATAACATGTAATGTACGACATTATGTATCAGACACACCATCAGCTACACAATACATTAACTGTTGCACCCTTACCATCACTGGTTGATCTATTATTAATGGTATTTAGAGACACCGATGTTGTCACACTCGGACTAACAAAATAACATGTAATGTACGACATTATGTATCAGACACACCATCAGCTACACAATACATTAACTGTTGCACCCTTACCATCACTGGTTGATCTATTATTCTGAGTTCTGCTGCCAAATCTCATCCTCAACTTGTTCATGATGCCAGTTCTCTCTGTAGAGTTCACACATGGTGACAGCGGGTCCAGTGTCTCAGCCATCCTTGGCCTCGTCTCTGTAATGAGTACAACAGGTATTTATTACTTATTACTGTTCGTATATCCAATCACCACTTGTCTCAGATCCAGATGCCTCAGATATGGAAGCAAATAAGATCAGTGAATAAAATGCAGTGAAATAATCAACATTTATGAACTTACGATGAAGAATATAACAATAACATTCATTATATCTGTATCACTTGTTACATACAGCTCCGTACTGTGTTCTATGTGTTATGTACATGATACACGCTAAGTGTTGTTCTCTACTGCAGCAGTCACTTTAATTTATTTAAGAAAACATATATTTAAAAAAATGGCGAGACCGCTGAGTTTTTCCGGATCTTCTCAGTTTGTGGCGGCTTTCCAATCCAGTGGTAGATTAATTTAAAAAAATATATAAAATTGACAATATGTAAGTACCCTTATAGTGCTTATCTATACTAATATTATAAAGAGGAAAGGTTTGTATGTATGTTTGTAATGAATTGGCTCAAAAAGTACTGGACCGATTTAAATAATTCTTTCAGCATTTGAATGCAACATTATCACTGATTATTATAGGCTATTTTAATTGTAAGAAAAATATAAGGATCCCTACTAAAATTACAATAATGTTACCCAAGGTGTAAAAACACGCCCATAAAATATCTTTCATCGCATGTGCTGCGAAAACTATTGATAATAGAACCAAAAATGTTCCACAATATTAAAGAACATATCAATATCTACAAAAAATGTCGCGATAGCATGTGTCTAACTATTGTAGTTATGTCACTCTAACTACTTTTTAACATTTTAAAATTTAATAGAAATTTCGACCATAATCAGACCAAGTTATTTATACCTTTGCCTGAATCCTTACCTAAATAAATGATTTCTCAAGCAAGGCTGTTTAAATACCTGTAAATAACTTTTTATTTTATTAAAATCGGACACTCCATTCGAAAGATATTACGAGTTTAATAAAATTGAAATAAAATTAATTCGCCGCCGTGACGCGCCGGTGCGGCAGGGGCAGAGTGCAGGAGAGGGGCACATCTATGAAATAGGTAGCCGCGCGGCTCGCTCTGAGAAATTTAAGCCCTCCCAATATGTGTAATGGAACAAGACTTTTGGTTATGGAATTGCGAGACAATGTGATTGTAGCTACTATCATCACCGGCCCCACGGCCGGTCAGCTTGCTCACTTTCCGCGGATTCCGATGATACCGACGGATTGTCCTATATCTTTTAAAAGATTACAGTTTCCTGTAAAGATATCGTTTGCCCTTACAATAAATAAATCCCAGGGACAAACTTTTTCTATAGTTGGCATCGATCTAAGAAAAGAGTGCTTTTCTCATGGCCAACTATATGTTGCACTTTCTCGAGTAGGGTCTCCTGAAAATCAATATGTTTTATTGCCATCTACAAATACCACTGCTAACATAGTGTATAGTGCATTAAGGTAAAAATGGAAAATAAAAATCTAATAAAATTTAAAAGTCTTTAAAATAAAAGATGTACTTGAATAAAGAAATGATACACAAATAAAAAAAAACTACATTAAAGTAAATAAAAAATATAAATCAAAAAGGAAAAATAAATGTAAAAAAAAACTTAGCACATAAGTCGGGGCGCTATATTTTTTATTCTATGAAATATGTGATAATCAGTACTTATACAGTAATAGTAGGTATATAATGTATCTAATTATTATTAGTATATCTATACTCTAAACCTCAGTGAAATGTTTTTAAAAATTACCAGTTGATGTCATTTATTCTGTTTACTCATTTTGTTTTCAAACATCAACCCAAGGGAAGCCAGCGATACACTATTGCTAAATATATTATTATTTAGGTATGCACTGCATTTACTGTATGTTTATGCCACAATGTTTAATAAATAAATGTTCACCCGTGCGAAGCCGGGTCGGGCCGCTAGTACATAATAAATGATTTGATTTGAATTGTTTACATCATGTGGCAATACCATTCATTGATATACATTGCTGCGTAGTCAGACCAACTGGAGGATGAGCAGTAACTCATTTAATGGAGTCTGTCGTATCATTTGGTCCTGTTCTTACTTGAGCACTGGGGAGGCACGCCCACACGGTTGTGTCCATAATATTGAATCATACAGAATATTTTTTGATAGTATATCTACTTTATGATGTTTACTTACCTTCTATATATAAGTCAGACAAAACATAATTTATAGACACAATGAGGACAAAAACTGTCATTGTTAATGCATTTAAAAACAAACAGAGACAGCAAAGATTACACCAGTCAGTGCCTGTGCCGCCCCAAAGCCTAACAAAATCAAGTAGATATTAAAACTTACCTAAAAATATTTCGTCCATTAGTTATAGTACCTACTGTTGGGCGTTACGAGAAATACTTGTGCTTCCTATTGATTATACACATTGCCATGTACACAAGCGGATTATTAAATAATATAATATATACAACACATAACGATGTAATTAGCACACATACACAAAATACAACATGCCGAATATGACCTAATTTGAAAACAGTGACATCATCATAAACACAGACATATTTTTAATAATCTTATTAGATCCAAACCAGTTGTATGTTCGGCGAGACACGCAACGGATTATCAACATTCGTCGGGCGTAAGCACTGTTACAATTACATGTTAGAACAATAAGCTGAATCATAAACTTCCTATTGTTCATCATTGCAAAAAACACAAGTACATACCGCGGTTTTATAATATTATGTTCGGTTATATTTTTAAGTATAGCACTTCTAATTACAGCTCATAACATTTTTATGTGACCGTGTGTTGTTATGAGCTTTACTACTCAATACAGGAATTAGTTGTTTCCATACAACTAGCACAACACAACAATACAATACAAAACGAAACGAAATCTGACGTTTAATTTAGGGATATTCGATATACATCGATGCATCGAAAACATCGATGTTTACAATGCGATACATCGAATCGATCCGATGTTTTGAAAAGCCAGTGTCGCCAACACTTGAAATTTTATCCCCCTAAGAGTAAACTCAAAAACCCCTGAAACCCCCTAACTGACAATTTGAAAAATGTAGGTTCTTATCTAATATTAAAACGTTTAATTTTTAATTATTATTTTTATTTCAAATAATTACAAGTGGTGTAAAAAAACTTATTTATGGTTATTATCATAAGAATTACTATTATTTATAACCATTTAACAATAATAATGATAAAATATCACCGATCTCGAGTAAATTATATAAATCTATTAAAAATCCATATTTAATAGTATTTCCTCCATTATGACAGAATCTTTTCATTAGACGGCAACGGCATTTTTTCCCCCTAAAAAAACCCTAAACATTTTTTGCCTCTAAAAAACCCCAGTGCAATTTTTTTACCCCTAAATTAGGGGGAAAAACCCCTAAGTTGGCGACACTGTGAAAAGCTATCGATATACTCGATGTATCAATGTTTTTTCATAAAACATCGAATCGATGATAACCAGTTAATGTCACAAAAACTCAAGTTTATGTTTAAATAAATGATTCAATGATATTTCAAAGTAATATAAATATTTTTTTAATAATAAATTACAGTTTTATAAGTGATTGGAATGGGTATAAATGCCACAATACCTAAAAAAAATTAAATTATCGAAAATAAATTCATAATAAAATATACTAATAAAGATTTTAAAAAATCTGGGCGTGCCGGTTTGGCCAACATAGAAATGATGTAGGCAGTTGGAAGCACTGATGATATTGGCAACACTACGCAAGCAAGAAAGAGTCAGTGAGTTGTCTATGAATTACTTAAACTGTAATAAAATAATGGATTTAGCTCTTTTCGTAACCTTCAAATACAAAAATTTTCACTCTAAAAAGAAGACCTGTTTTGAGAAGTATCACTTTTGATATGACTTTAGCTTTGTAATATATTTTAGAAAAAGTACTCGATGTTTACAAAACATCGATGTTTTTCAAAGTGGACACCCCTAGTTTAATTTGACAACTCATCAACTAATGTTGCTAACCTTGTAAAGTGCAAACATGTAAATTAAATGTAAAAAACTGGATAGTATTAAAGTAAATTAAAAATCTAATGTAAAATGTAATGAGATTTACTTTTAAGTTCAAGTACGATATTAAAACAAAATACTCTCATGGGAGGACGGATCCATTATAGTAAATTTTGAAAAATATACCAAACATCTGAATGATAAGCAGATACAAACGCATTCTAGCACACAACACATCTAAAAATAACGTTTTGATCGCGTAAATATCAGAAATAATTTCGATACACAAAGTGACGTTCTCTGTAAGGCATTTTGATCTAAAAAGCAATGAACTTTAAAATGTACTATCAAGTTACACTTGAAATTTCTTACGGTAATATAATATAGACATAATATTTATTTCAAATGATACTATTTAAAAGATTAACTCTATAGAACATGCGCTTTCAATATTCTTACATAACATTTACTAACACTACTTTCAATCTTACTACTACTAACTACTTCTTTCAATATTTTGCGATAACTATAGCGTTATTTGACGTGAAAGGTGGATCTCATATTCTCCAAAAGCTAAATATACTTAACTACCTTGACAGCTAACTTGACAATTTTTTTGTCATTAATATAGGAAATATATTTGCATGTCATGACAAAAAATTTATCAAGTCCTAGAAAACAGTAGAAATCTAATAAAACTGTAGTGTTGGCAACATTGTTATCAGCGGTTGAGGGACTTTTTGATTAGATTTGATTAGTTCTTTAAGCAAAAGAAACAGTTTATACAGCCAATTAACCTCAAGTTATAAAATTACTATTCATTAGGCAAATAAAATTCTCGAGTTTAAAAAGCTGTGAAAATTATTTTATGTGACATTCAATTATTCTTTGAGATTATTTTCCCCGATGATTAGTGCTTGATGTTATTAAAAAGATGCTTCCGTGAAAAGAAATATGATGTATTTTCACACCTTGTCGAGACGGAGGCCTTTATTTTTAGAGTCGAATAAATCCAACAGTCAGCAGTTCCCTTCTGAAACATAAAACTAGCTGCGTTCGCTAAACCACTTGCCAAGTCTTGTGATTATGTCATTATTGTCTCTATGGGAAAGCCTATATTTCTACAGTGTATATTTACTTAAATAAATAAGTCTCTATTTTACTCCCCATCAATAGATAAATAGAAACATTAATTTTGAATCTTAAATTTAGTAACTTAATAATCTTTTTGGATACATACTTATGTGATTGCACTAAACATACGATTTATAAATATTAATGTATCATAGAGTAACTACCTGGCGATAATTATTGCATATAAACCCTTGAAAAGAAACAATTGACACACCGGTGTGATGTCGCACGAAACACTGTCAATGTAGTATATATGTATATATCTATTATGAGCCGTTTAATAAATGGGGAATATGCATGATTTTTTTTATTTTTTTAAACGTTTCTACTAGTTATTACATTACCAAAAATAAATATAAGACATCCAATATATAAACCATTAAGCTAAAAAAAATATATTAAAATCACTATCATTTTTGGGCGATTTAAACGTGGCTATTATATGGCGCGCTTCTGTGACGTCAGAATACACACACAAGTTGGATGTCAACAACGAAATATTTGATTCACGAAGTTATTGAAAATTAAAAAAGTGAGTGTAAAGTCAACTTATTACCATGGAAAAGAACAGAAAACCATATTATAAATATTGTGTCGTTCCTATGTAGGGTTGCCACATTTTTTCTTTACAAATACAGTACATTGGTTTTTATGGGTAAGAAAAAAAGTTTCAAAATAAAGTACAATTTATTTATATTTATTATTATGTTTCAAATCATATTTTTTATTGTTTTTTGAAGCTTACCTTTATATTTGTTTTGTGGATCATTAATTAACCAATCACCATGTTCGATTTCCCACTGATTTTTATACTTCTGCAATAGTTTATTTTTCTGTTTTGTTTCATTTTTTTTTAATATTTTTCTGTGTAACATATTCACTATCTATTTGCTCCGTTTCAATATCGAAGTTGTGTTTGAAGGTGTATGTTTACCACGGCATAAATCTATGAAACTCTAAATCGTATTCTTAGTGCACTCAAACCGTTTCGCATAAAAACATCAAGAAATTGTCATTTTAGGTTAAATTGCGTTCATAAATTATTAAAAACGAGTGCTTAAGTGATGTAGCGCTCGCGAGTGGCGGTTAATTTCGTTAATGAAAAAATACCTACGACTAAACTTTACAAAATCCCAAAGAATTCATATCTTACGAAATAAAGTATTTTCGTATACCTACTTTATTGTTCTCATAAAGTATAGAGTACATTTATCTGAAATAACGTACAATACTTTATAATAAAGTACGGGTGGCAACCCTATTCCTATGTGCCAAAATATCAAAACTGGACCTAACAAAGTATATTTCCTTATGCCGAGAAATGTAATAAATAAGAAAAAATGATGCAAGGCGATGAGAAGAAACAATGTGTCGTGTTTGAGTAGTTCATACTGTTGTGAAGATCATTTTAACGTAAGTAAACACATTAGAGAAGTGACGAAGTACATAAAAGAATCATTTTTCCTTAATTACATGCACATACTTGTTTTGTTTACAAACTTCGACGTACATACCTACCTAGTTTACGTAAAGTTCTTAAAGATATATTCTCAATATCTAATAGGTACATGCGTCTTTATCCATAAAAGTAATATATGTTTAGTCATCTATGATACCTATGAATGAAAACATGTAACTTATTAGAGTAAGAGAAAAGTTTGAAATTATTTATTATTTATCTTTCTATTGGGTTTCAGATACAGAGAATCATATGCAATACAAAATAATGGCATTAGAACAGGGACAAAAAGTGACGTTTGTTAAGTCTCGCATTCACAAGGATTAATACTTGAACACAGAAAACTAATAACTCATGAAATAACTGGGTAACGATACAAAATAATCACTAGAAACACCTTGATACCAGAAGACTCGAGTGTACGATGACGTCACGTTTTGAACAACCAATCGCGCCGCGTTTTAGAAATTTGCGAGCGAATTTCAAAAAAGCCGATTTTTGATAATTAAATTTCACTATTAAATAATGATGAATTGCAAAAAAATTGTATAAGTATGTTTTTTAAGCAATAAAGATTAAAAAAAAAATATTTTGTTCATTTTAGAGTCACGTGCATATTCCCTATTACGAATTTTCTTATTAAATAATATATACACCTAATTTATCCATGTGGTGACGGAGGATCGTGGGTGATCGTACGAGATGACTAAGGGATATAAAACGCATATACCTAATATCTATGCGAGAGAAGGAAAACTCGAAAAAAACCCCTATACCAACACGTCTGACCAGCGCGGTATAGTAGGTTAATTTCCCTCCCATTGCGGAGGAGGCCCGAACCCAACAGTGGGACATTTATGGGCTGTGATGATGATGATGATGAATAATACACCTATTGTAAATAATTCTTTTATTTCTAAATTTGTTGTATGTAACTGCAACTCTAAATATATTTATTTCAGACGTTTTTTCATTGATTCATCATTTCCCTACTCCCATCCCAACCGATTGAGGTCGATACAATATGTACTCTTCTTTCATAGTACATAATTATTGTAAAAGTAATTGTCAATAGTTTTACGACCGGCCGCCTGCCAGACGTCAACCCTCCTTGTGAATGTAATTATTGACCAAACGGCAACAGGTGGAGTTCGCCCAGGTCGCTATAACGCTCTTAGTCGTCTTTATGACATCCCCAAGAAAAGTAAGGGTTGGCAGTATTGGTAGCCGCTATCACACAGTACCGTTTTTTTTTCACTGCTTATGGTGGGAAATAAGCAAGCAGCACACCTGAGGATAAGTGTCACTGCCGCCCATGAACCACCGCAATACCAAGTGTATAGCTCGGGCCGCTGCCTAACAATAGAATCCCCGAACCCAACCAGTTGGACTTCCTGCTCTTTCGCTCTCCGAACGAAGCGCAATAGCACATTGCCATTACTCCGAGATCGATCTTCTGTGAGTGTGGTGCTACCCCGGACGGACCGGGCCGCGGCTGTAGACAGAGAACTGTCAACAGCGTGGTCCTACCACTATTAACTGCACGCAACTACATTGTCCCACATTTATTAAACGATTGACAAACATTATACAGGTAATGCGAGACAGAGACAGTGTCTTGCGATGTCGATATTAACCGATTGTCTGTTACTAAGTCTTGCAATGTCGATATTAACCGATTGTCTGTTACTAAGTCTTGCAATGTCGATATTAACCGATTGTCTGTTACTAAGTCTTGCGATGTCGATATTAACCGATTGTCTGTTACTAAGTCTTGCAATGTCGATATTAACCGATTGTCTGTTACTAAGTCTTGCGATGTCGATATTAACCGATTGTCTGTCACTAAGTCTTGCGATGTCGATATTAACCGATTGTCTGTCACTAAGTCTTGCGATGTCGATATTAACCGATTGTCTGTTACTAAGTCTTGCGATGTCGATATTAACCGATTGTCTGTTACTAAGTCTTGCAATGTCGATATTAACCGATTGTCTGTTACTAAGTCTTGCGATGTCGATATTAACCGATTGTCTGTCACTAAGTCTTGCGATGTCGATATTAACCGATTGTCTGTTACTAAGTCTTGCGATGTGCAATGTTTAGTAGTGGTAGGGCCACACTGTTGACAGTTCTCTGTCTACAGCCGCAGCCCGCGGACCGTTCCGTCCGGGGTAACATCACACTGAGTAGAAAATTGACTTTTGAGCAATGGCAATGTGCTGTTGCGTTTCGTTCGGTGAGCGAGAGAGCCGGCAGCCAGGTTGTCTGGGGGGATTTTGGAGTTTTCATTGGTATGCAGCAACCTTGCTGTACCCCTGGTATTGCAAAGGTCTATGGGTGGCAATAATACTTACCATCAGGATTATATACGTGTACCTACTTAAGTTACAATACTAGATAAAGTGTTGTTCTGAGTCTGGGTGTAATTTGTCTGCGTTAGTTGCATGTTTGTAAAGTCCCCCGCAATACAAGGGTTGTTTTCTTAGTGTAGGGTGGTGTCTTTTAAAAAAAATACTAATCTATGAATCTTGCTCTTAGAACCATAGAGCAAAAGTTAAGTTATTTAATAGTGGTAGGACCACACTGTTAACAGTTCTCTGTCTGCAGCTGCGGGCCGGTTCGTCCGGGGTAGTACCACACTGAGCAGAAGATCGACGCCTGAGTAATGGCAATGTGCTATTGCACTTCGTTCGGTGAGCGAGAGAGCCGGAAGTCCAATTGGGTGGGTTTGGGGTTTATATTGGCAGGCAGTGGCCTAGTTATACCCTTGGTATTGCAAAGGTTCATGGGCGGCAGTGACACTTACCATCAGGTGTGCTGCTTGCTCGTTTCCCACCATTTGCAATAAAAAAAAAAAGCAAAATAATTTTCGGCTTAATACGTTGATCCCGCGCTGAGTGCTGTCACCACATATTATAAAGTATTATATACAAGTGGCTGTCACCTAACAAATACAGTTTATGTAAATCATGTCACAGATAAAAAATACTACGTTACAGTTGTTGTACTTATTGTTTGGTATAACCCAAAATATCAATTAATAGTTATAAATTAGATTGTGAAGTAAATGTAATTAGATACAATTACAGACAATATCTAAACACTTTATACCGGAGTGGGTACCTACACTTTATTCACTACAATACATTCTTAAAGGGCTCGTGTTCGTTTACGTTTAGTTAACGTTATTGTTTACACAATCATAACATGTATTAAAAAATCATTTTAAAAAAGTATATTAAAGGATAATACATACGAATATGTACGTACATGGGATATTGCTAAACAAAAGTGTACACAAGATTTTTGAAATCGTTATTTTGTGACGTTGTGTGTGTGACCTTGAGAATTTGAACAGGTTCAGTAGTTAGTGAACAGGTTTTGTTTTGTTTATGAATCGTGTTTTCCTCATGTGTTCGATGTTTGTGTGACAGTACTACAATATTGTTTGTATGAAGTGTGTCGTGCTCGCGGTACGATGTTAGCGCGCCTCCTTGTGCTGTTGCTGGCGGCGGGGCACTCACTCGCTGAAGGTACGTACTTATATAAAATAGTAGGGATATAGAATTAACTTATGAACATTTGTCCGTTACTACACGCGAGCGATGTCGCTGTCGTCATTAGTAATACATAAACTTGCACTACAACATCAAACAGAATATTGATCAGACATTTGTTAGTTGTACCTATTTGATTTTACACGAACGAGTCTACAAGCGCTATCAGACAGTAGTGTGTACTACTAGTCAGTGGGTAATGACGCTCGCGCCGCACGTCACCACCTACACAACGGTCTCTCATTTAGACTTTAGTTAAGCTTTCGACAATGTTAACGATAATATTATATGTGTGTGTCGTGGCTAGAAGTTGACCATTTCGTCGCTCAATTTCTAACTGCCCATGGGAACTTTAAAATAAATTATTTTCTTTTAATCATCATTAATAATCAATATCTAAACCATCACGTCAATATATACCACACCTAAGCACTAGTATGAACAATCGGCACATCTCATCCTCTGGGAATGCAATCTCTGTCGTAACGAGCATGACTTTAGGTTAGACGGTTTGCAAGTCACAAGTAGTATACCATACGGGTCTTGTAGCAATGAGAGAAAATTTCCATGCGTTTAGGACCCTTTGCTATACCTACTTTTGTAATCAATGTTAAGGCTCACATATAGGCCCCGTTAAGTTCTCGCGCATCCGTGGTGCCGTACTGCTGCACCTATCGTAGCTGTATAGTCTTTCACTCATTCACTAACTTTATCAATTTTATTACCTGTGTCTAGGAGGAAGAAGAAGCAATGGAATCAATCTTTTATCTCCTCTTCTTTAACTTTTCTAATTAAATTTGTTGCGGGTCCTAAAACAATTAAAATCATCTCCTGGAACTGCCTGAGGGTCAATTCTGGAGGTGATTGTGGATCCTGGCTTACACGAGTTATAATGGCCAGAATGTGTGATGAGATTAGCCCAAAAACATTGAACGATTTGGAGTTTTTCGGTGCGATCACTACTTATTTAGATTTAATATGAAGTAAGACCTATCGGAATATACAATAGATTTTATATTGACAAATGTGTTTACTACTACCTACTAACCGCGCTACAGACCGCGCTGTATACATAAACACATTGTTCACAAGTAACAAGCACGCCGCATGTTGTTGTGTAACTAAATATAAAGGTTAACAATTTATATCACACTAACGATCACATGGTTGACGATTTACTTCTAGGTTCTTTTTTTTATATACACGTGTGTTTTTATTGTAAATGTGTGTGTCTGTTGTGTCAGACGCCGAGTGTCGCACCTCCGCCCGCGCCGGGGACAAGAACGGTACCTGCGTCGCGCTCTACAAGTGTCCCTCCGCTGCCACCTACTACATCTATGTAAGTGAGTGTACGTCTCGATCCGTTCTGTGCCGTGCCGTGCTGTGTACATTGTGTCGTGTTCTGTGACAGAGCAATGCGGGTCTGACGCGTGCGGTGCGCGAGCTGCCCGAGCCGGAGGTGTGCGCCGCCGGTGCCGACACTGACGCTGACGGCGCGGAGCCGCGCGTGTGCTGCACCGACTGTAAGCTCGACCATGACGAGAAGTGAGTACACCTAAGTACATACATATGTGTGTGTGTGTCGCGGCGGCGGCTGCTCGCACAACAACCTCTATGTGTGACGTCATCGCCCTGATCCCGTATTACTCGTGGTCGGCGCAGTACGTACACCTCCCACATCGTACACATTGACAACAGTGGACCGGCCGCCGCGCATCTAACAGTACCACGCCGCGGTCGTCCGCCACTCCGTCGACTCTCACCAACTGTTTGTACTAGTCCACCACGTGCGTCGCCACACTGGCGCAACGACCTCTATCGAATCATCATAACAACACTTTGTAATGAGATCTTTTTTGTAAAATAATTGTAATGCAGGGTGACTCCAAGAGTTATGAACGTAGATAAAATAGTAATTAAATTAAAATTAAACTAATTATTAAAAGTAATTTAATTTTACTGTTGAAAAAGTAATTGTCGTGTCATGCTGCGGACCATCTATCGGTGACGTCACACATGTGACTTCCTGATAGAGCAGTCTTGCCCAAAGTGGGCGATCACGCAGCCTTGTGGGCGCTGCATGGCTAAATGAGGGCGATAAGGCACCCGAAAAAAAAATAAGTATGTTGTAGAGGCTTAGGGGACGCTTTGTAATTTCATCGAGTAGGTATAGGTAGGTACTTAATTGTTTCGATCGTGCCTCCCTGTCACGTGTTCCGGACTCTCGCTTGCACACTCGACTGAGGCAGAACGTGAACGTTTCGAACACTTTACAGTGGTCACGGTCACGGGAGGACTAAGGTGTGTCACATCCAATAAGTCATCATTATTACAAAAATGTATATCTACCCGCTACAGTATATATACAGTATGTATACTGTAGCGGGTAGATATACATTTCTGTAATAACGATGACTTATTGTAGTATGTAATACTCGCCTAAACACCAGAAACCATTATATCTTTTTGTTAATTGCTCAAAAAGGCAAACCACACAACATCGGAGAAGAGTTAATTTTGCCCGCAATAATGTTAGTAACAACTACTGTTCTTCATAAACCGGCGGCAGACAATAATAGTGGTGGGTGCCATAAAGGCTTCATAGCGTACTTAAAAAATAAAATTCTAAATGTCCTTGCTTTACATTTCGTTATTCATTGACAACATTTGGTTGCTAGAAATATAAGTGAATTACTATTTCAATCAAAGTAGTCAATAAAATCCGTAACAGCTCCTTGCATGATAGATTATTTCATCAGCTTTGTGTTACTAATGACGAATTCAAAAGTTTGCTGTTTTATATTGAAGTTCGTTGGTTCGTTGGAAGAGGCAATTGTCTGGCTCGATTTGACAAACTGATTGACCCTGTGATAGGGTTCTTGGAAACTAAAGATACAGAATTGCGCAACAAGCTTATTACATCAAAGAAGGAAATAGCTTACATGACACATTTGTATAAATTGTTCAACGACATGAATCTCCAACTGCAAGGCGTGAAACTAACTTTAATCAAAATAAAAAAATGTCGTTGCTGCTTTTGCAGCCAAAATTGTTGTTACACAGAAAGAATATCAGCGACGTAAGTTTAACAAATTTCCGCATTTATTAGTATCCTGCAGTAACGAGGACTTGTTTGCCTAGTGCTAACATTTGGAAAACCTCCACATTGACTTCACGAACGATACCAGGACATTTTGAACTTGGAAATACCAGACTAGGTGTTGGATTTGTTTTTAAATGTTAACACAGCAATATCACCTCAGCTGAAAGAAGAATTTATAGAATTGACAACAAACGAGAAAATAAAAATCAAGTTTAAAAATACCTAGCAAGATTTTAGCTACAAAAACTGATCCCGCAGTTGTGCACTAAATTGTGGTCAATTATTCAACGATTCTTGATAACATTACCATCTTCATATTTGTGTGAACGTGGATTAAGTTTTGTGACAACGCTGCTTACTAAAAAGAGAAATCGTTTGCCTGTTATCAAACGTGGCGGCTTGCGGCTGTTCTTGTGTAAATTGGTACCTGACATCAACCAACTTATTAAAACAGATTCATGCTACACATTATTTTTTGTATTAAAATCGATTATTTTCTTTTTATTTTGAATAAAAGATAACTCTGTCTGAATACTATAAAGTTGCGTTTCAATAATCATTTTCGTTGGCAGGTATAGCCCGCTATAGTTAACTTGAGACTTCAACGCCTTTATATACTTATCTACTGCGCTCAGATTTCGAGTTAACTCTTGCGGGTTATATTAAATGTCTCGTATTGAAAGAATGTTTAATTTCCGCTGATATATCGGCTATAGCTCACAATAATTTATTTCACTTGAAGTTATAGTGGTTTATAAAAGGGAAAAATAATGGGGAACGCTAAACATAATTTATTTACAAAGTGGGCAGTAGACGAAATAAGTTGGAGAGCCTCTGTGATAGAGTTTGATGTTTGTGCCGGTGCATTGCTCGTTACAGGCTGAAGCAGAAGGTGGTGCTGGTGTTCGGCGTCATGCACGACAAGCGCGGCCCCACCGCCTGGCGCAGTGAGTACACTACTAAGACGCATCCCATTACTAATTCTA
Source organism: Lymantria monacha (assembly GCA_905163515.2). Classification (NCBI taxonomy): domain Eukaryota; kingdom Metazoa; phylum Arthropoda; class Insecta; order Lepidoptera; family Erebidae; genus Lymantria; species Lymantria monacha. Next base: position 38,160 of record LR991107.1, on the reverse strand, counting down.
TTATATTCAACTTACAGATAACTAATTCCTTCCTCGTGCTGTGCATTGCATTATTTATCAAATCAAATGAAATCAATTCATTTATTATAAATATTATAAAGTTAATTTTAAATAATCTATCACCGGATTGGAAAGCAGCCACAAACTGAGAAGATCCGGCAAGCAACTCAGTGGGTTCGTCATTTTTTTTAATTCTATATTTTCACGAAAGTGATTGGTTATATGTTTAATTTATATTAGCTCCTGTGAGATGACCTTCGAGTAAGGACCTTCTTTTTAAATTTTGTATATAATACAAAATTAAACTAAGAATGTCTATAAAGCCAAAAAGAAACAAAAATGGTTGGACCAGATCCCACAAGCGGCACCCGATCACGAGTTAACTACTAGAGCAGCCATCACGCCCCTCACCCACATTGGAGGGAAGGGAGACACCCGCTCCACGTAGCTACCGCAAGCAGAGACCTTTTTAGTGTGCATGACCACACCATAATCTATAAAATAGAAACAGATAGCTTGGATAAATAAATACCTAACTCGCTAGGCAAAACACGCTACACTGTACAATTATGATAATATAAATAATACAGAATTCAGACGACAGTGAGGATCAGCGTCAGAACGCTGTAAAAGATAAAAATAAAAAGCAATTGCTGAGAGAGAAGCTGCTCATAACCATTCCGTATTATCATTTAGATAATCCGAAATGCTGTAATATCCTTTTCTGCACAGTCTATTTTTGATAGCCTTTCTAAACTTATTCATTGGCATATCTCAGATATCTTCAGGTAGTTTATTGTAAAAGCGTATACATTGCCCCATGAAAGATCTACTAACTTTTTGTAGGCGAGTATGATAGATAACTAGATTATCCTTATTCCTAGTGTTCATATGGTGAATGTCACTATATTTGTCAAATTTATCAATATTTTTCCCTGCAAGGGATATGGCGTGATGATATGTATGTATGTATCTATATTTTTGTTACATATAATATGTTTTCGAATATGAATTGTGATACAACTGTTAGAATATTTATTTCTCTATATTTTTCTCTCAGTGAAGCTCTTGGCCTCAGATTCTAAATCGCGCGGACAGCCCGTTTTGGGAGAATAAAGATGTTATTCAAATCTGCAGAGCAACCTCAAATCAGTAGGTGAACTAAAAAATTCTAGCCGTTTCAATATCCGTTAACATTGGATATTTTTTTACCGCACAAGCCGCTGAGCCTAGCCTACTTGATAATTTTTCAATATGAGGACCCCAATGGAGTTTAGCATCGATAATAATACCCAAAAATGCCATGGACTCCACAAGCTCTAGGGCCACACCATTCATTTGAACATTGGTTGCCACTAGTCTCACATTAGGTGTGGTAAATTTAATACATTTGGTTTTCTTTTCATTAAAAACCAAAATGTTTATACCGAACCAATGAACAACATTTACCAGAGCATTGATCACATCGTCATAATTAAGCATTTGTCTTCTAATTTTAAACAATAAGGATGTGTCATCTGCGAACAACACTATGTTTTGGTTATCGCCTATATAATAAGGTAAGTCGTTAATATATATAAGGATTAGAAATGGCCCCAGAATGAATCCTTGTCGAACGCCCATTTTTATAACAGAATCAGATAATCGTACACCATTAATATCGACCCTCAGTATTCTGTTGTACAAATATGATGTTAAAAATTTGAGAGCCTTATTCCTGATCCCATAGTGGTATAATTTCTTGACAAGAATTTCGTGGTGTACACAATCAAAGGCATATATATATATATATATAGTTATATATATATATATATATATATATATATATATATATATATATATATATATATATAGTTATATATATATATATATATATATATATATATAGTTATATATATATATATATATATATATATATATATATATATATATATATATATATATATATTGCAAAATATACCTAAAGAATTATGCGATTCCGCCCAGGCTGTAAAGATATTTTTTTAGGGTGCCGTACCCAAAGGGGAAAAACGGGACCCTATTACTGAGACTTCGCTGTCCATCCATCCGTCTGTCACCAGGTTGTATCTCAAGAATGGTGATAGCTAGACAGTTGAAATTTTCACAGATGATGTATTTCTATTGCCGCTATAACAACAAATACTAAAAATAAAATAAAATAAATTTTTAAGGAGGGGCTCCCATACAACAATCTTCATTTTTTTTATATATTATGGTATGGTAAATGGTTTCAAGAGTGATTCGGCTAAAATAGGAGAACACATCAATGATATAGTTGTTGTAAAGGAATATTACTGAAATACTTTTCAAATTTGGTTGCCACATTTATGATTGTACATTATACATACGAGTGGTAGTGAACAGTGAGCGAGTGTGTCGCGCCTCGGTCCGGCGCCTGTCTACTCGTAGTAGTTACTGCGAGCGCCTCAACTGTATGCGATGCGGCGTGATGATTGGATGTCACCTGCGCTTTGTGTTTAAGTGTATATAGGTGAGGTGCTCCACCTGTAACTTGTGTTTCGTCGCAGAGTGTCTCGAGTACTTCCGAGACCTGCCGTACCCGTGTCACGACGTCTCCGGCGACGAATTCAGCATCGTGCGCAATGAGAAGCGCCGCTGCGACTACCTGCAGCAGCGAAGCTACGGCGTCGGCGGGTACGCCGCCAAGGAGGGCGAGTTCCCGCACATGGTGAGACATTCGCCCGAAGTGTATATTGCCACCGCAATAATAAAAAACTAGAGGTGTCAAGGGACGCCCGGATGGAACGAAGTTCTATTTTAATTATATATTTTTTTTTTGCCTTAAGCGATTTTTATCGTTATATTTTAGCCAATTTGCAAAATATCTTTATAAATTTTAGCCTATGTGTTATTCTGATGTGCAAGCTATATTACTATAATGTTTCATCAAAATCCATTCAGTAGTTTTTACGTGAAAGAGCAACAAACATGTTCACATCCATACATTATTACAAACTTTCACGTTTATAATATTAATAGATAATAGATAGATAGATAGAATAATAATGGGATATACAATTCCACTACACTACCAAAACTTTTGGGCCCCGAGCTCAAACGCGAGCGACACGAAATTAATTTCGTTGTGCATTATTTTGATTTTGCTATATCTCTTAAGGTATTGATTTAATTTGCATGGTCTGAAGGAAAAAAAATATCTTCATGAAATGCTCAAGCCAACCAATATTTAAAATGATAAGGATTAATACAGTATTTGTGTTAATAGCTTTTCAATTATCGTTTTATAATAGGCCATTTTTTAAAGTATTAAAATGGATATAGTATGTTATCCTTAAGAGATAGTCATATACCATCGCGGAATTTTTTGTAGGCCTTTTTAAACTGTATAATACTGTAGTACTTTATTTTGATCTATTTCGTAGGATTCAGCCAGAGTTTGCAATGTAAGCGCAAAATAATGTGTTTATTTACGACATCACATTAGAAACCTCTAAAATTATCAGTGTTTCTCTACTACATTATGCATATATTATACATATAAACCTTCCTCTTGAATCACTCTATCTATAAAAAAACCGCATCAATATCCGTTGCGTAGTTTTAAAGATTTAAGTATAAATAGGGATATAGGAACAGAGAAAGCGACTTTGTATTATGTTGTGTCGTTACAACTTTGTTGTGTCGGTCTTAATTTTTTCCGTCTAGCCCCCTTTCGCAACACGCGATAAGGAACTTCGTTCCAAAAAATGGAATAATGCACTCGAAAATGTTAGTTGTAACATTCAAATTATAATTAATGAAGGTGTACCACAGGGAGACACACCGGTCCATTACTATTAACAATACAGATAATTATGCCTTTTTTTTTCTTTTTTTTTTTGCTGTGGGCTATTTTCTGTGCTATCGGAATCCGGTTTTTGTCGTCGTTGGCTTTCGCAGGTATCATCTCAAGTCGACGCCCTATCATCTGGACCAATAAGTCTTGATGTCAGGGCGTCATCCTCACGGGGTGGCCTGACTCCGGGCGACCGGACTAATCCCCGGTGTGGTCACCTGGCGTCTCGACTAGGACGACATATGTGATTTGATTAGAAAAAATTGATTTGAAGAAATTGTTCCGCGCCTTGCATGCTCTATATTGAGCAATCAACAGTAAACACTAAATGTCGCCTTCAGTTATAGACTTGACAAAACTAATTTTGTAATCAATGTGATTGACGTGTGAACATAAAGTGATGTGAACATTACGTATGGTTTCTCACTGGATGAAACGTTTACGTTGATTTACACACTACACCTACTTACAGCGCGACGCGAGCGACTTACAAACAACATAATACAGGGGACTTATTTGGTGGCGGGCTACGGAACGGTCACGCCCCGCTAGTCCGTCCGGGGCGACGCGACGCGCGCCACGTGGTGTGCACTCTCGACATACATTTGGACACAGGCGCATCGACGTGCGCTCCACACCTTCACAAGAAACACAAATAACGATATAATCGTCCCGTTTAGTGTACGTAGTAGGTAGGTTGGCGATCGCAGTGGCCTCGCAGCACCGCTACACACTTCCGTGGTGATATTTTAAACAGTTTTATGAATCCCAAGATTAAGCAAATGATGGATGGCGATGACATTACGTTCTACAACTGGTAGATTTAAAAAGTTCTGCGGTACGACGCCAGAAACCTCCGCGTGGTGTCCCCTGGGTGCGGGTGACAGTCCCCCAGATCCCTCTGTCGAATTGTCGCCCGTAGCGAATCTCTGGCGCGAGGGGGGGTTCCCCAGCGATGGGTTGAGCCCCAATTCGCTCCCGACCCTCTATTTGTAGAGGGTACAGGAGGCGGCATTTCGGACGGGCCCGGTCACTCATTTATTTGAGGGCTGGGCAGGCTTATGCCACCGCCGACATATCATAAACCTGATATCTTGCTTCAAGATAAGTTGTCGTGAGGCGTAGTATCAGGAACGAGGGTCTTGGCTTAACCGCCCGGACCGCGAGGAAGACAACCTCTATAAAGAGTTCGAATTAACATTCGAACTCGAAAATCACCCAGAATCTTAAGTTCTGGCGTGCGGCGAGAAGATGCATGGCAGATGGGTTGTTCTGTCGTTAGCACGCTCCAGCCAGGGTACCGGCCGACCCCCTGGTTGGTAAATGTAGGCTTGCCGGGGTACAGGGATCTCTGCCCGGGTCGACGGTTAGTTCTCCCATACTCGTGGGAATCAAATGGATTTGCCTAGAAATACTTCACCAGACGGGAATCCAGCGGATTCCCACATCACGGCCTTGTTAAGCCAACGTAAAACTGACAACGACGCCTCGTCCTCAGGACATGAGGCGTCCGCCGAGGGCCCGGCACAGACCAAGGAGGCCCAAAAATTGACGAAGTGGCGGAAGCCGAAGCGGATCGACTTCCGCAAGACTTCCCCCTCCAGGAAGAAGGAGCAGGAGGAGCGCAAAGCGCGTGCGCTGGCTGCGGCCAAATTGGAGAAGGACGGCGGCAGATCCACTGCAGAGCCGTCAATGGACGAGGGCGACAATTCTGTCGCAGAGCCGTCCAGAGACGAGGACAGTGGATCTGCCGATGTGATGGACGAGGGAGGTAGTGTCTCCGCAGAGCCGTTCATCGAGGTGAGCGAGTCGGAACCCGAAATCGCCGCCGCCAGGTCGTCACCGCGTCTTGCGGCAGCGGCCCTGACCACGGCCCTGATGGCAAGGGAGGAAGCCCTCCCCTTGAAGGTGCGGAAGCGCCCCCTGAACAAGGAGGGCAGCTCAGGCGCCGATTCCGAGGGGAGTGTGGTGATCGTGCCTCCCCCCAAAGTGCCGGCGTCTCGCAGAGGGCGACGGGCCGCAACGAAGACGGGCAGGACGACCCACTCCCTTTTTTTTATTTTTTTATTTTTGTGGTGGGCCATGGACGTCGCACCCCGCCAAATCGGTCCAGGGTGACGGAAGAGGCGGCGTGCAACCCCATTGGCCCACCCTGCAAGCACCCCTTCTTCGCCGTGCGAACGGGCCACCGGTACCCGATCTTTGTCATCGGTGGCCCGCTCGGCGGTATGCCCTCTCGGGCTCCTCTCCTGTCGACGCCCCGACAGATTTCGCCGTCGAGGCGTCGTCCTCACGCGGTGGCCTCGCGTCGGGTGACCGGACAATTCCCCGGTCCGATCACCCGAAGCCTCGGTTAGGTCGGCATCAGGCGTAGGTATTCGCGCCTGCGCCGGCCCGGCCGCGGGCGGCGGCCCGGGTCACGGGAATCCTCCCGGGCCCGTTTCGCCGCCTCCTTCTGCGAGATGACAGCCTCGCAGAAGGCGGCGACCGCGTCCCGATTCCTGACGCTGTCGACCATCGCCCTCGCGACAGCCGGCAGCGTCAGGTCGGCACCGATAATAGCGACGAGGTCGCGGCACTGCCCGTCCCAGCCCGAGCATTCCTCGAGCGTATGTTGCGCCGTGTCCTCGTCACTACTGCAATGATGGCAGCCCGGAGTCCATTCCCTGTACACGGCCGTGTGCAGGTATTTCCCGAAACACCCGTGCCCCGTTAACACCTGCACCAGTCGGAAGGTGAGGACCCCGTGCCGCCGCTCCATCCATTCCATCAGTACGGGCCGGAGGGCCTCGACGGTAGTGACACCGTGTCTAGGCCTCTCCAGCCGCGTAGCCCAGGACGACCCACTCCCTGGCCGGCGGAGTGCGCGGAGGCGCGGAGACTGCTAGGCAGGCCGACAACGAGGCGGCCGCCGCGAGGGTGCTGGAGGTGTTGTCGGCGGAGCGTGCGCCGCCAACCAACACTAGCACGCCAATTGTCGCCGTCGTGGAGCAGGCCCCGGCAGTGGTCCAGCCGGTGACACCGACCCCGCTGCCCGCGGTGGGGGGTGTGTCGGACGAGGCCTTGCGCGCCATTATCGACGCCATCGGTAATATGGTCAATGCGCGCTTGGCCGTTCTGGAGGCAAGGCTGCCTCCGGAACCACGTGTTCGGCCGCCTCTTACCGCGGACAAGCGGCCGTATGCGGCACCAACCCCAGCCCCGCTACCCTGTCAGGGTGGCCGCGTGGGGAGGAGCTACGCCGCAGCCGCGGCTGGACCCAAGCCCAAGGGGCCCGCTCCAAAGAGGAAGACGGCACCGGCTCCTGCCGGAACGCAGTCGTCGCCCGCACCGACACCGCCGGCGACGACTAGCGTGGCCGCGACTACGCCCTCAGCGCCCGGCACGCCCACTACGCCCGAACAGGGTTGGCAGGTGGCCGAGCGTGGCAGAAAGAGTCGCGGCCAGAGGAGGAGAGTGGCGGCCAAGCGCGCGGCTGAGGTCGTCGCCCCCCAGGCAGGAGCCGGAGGAGGCGGCACGAAAAAGAAGAGGCCGCGCAAGGGGCTCCGGCCGCCGAAGACGGCCGCAGTGGTGATCACTGTGCTGCCTGAGGCGGCAGAAAGGGGCCTCAGCTATGAGGCCGTTCTGAGGAAAGCCCGGCGGGAGCTCGACGTCTCCGACGTAGGAGGCGTCGAAGCCAGGACCCGCAATGCCCGGACAGGGGCTCGGATCTTAGAGTGCCCTGGGGCCGAGGGCACCAGCACGGCCAATAGCGTGGCATCGAAGTTGCGAGGTCTGTTCGCCGAGGAGGGTGGCGTCAAAATCGCCAGACCCGTAAAGTGCGCCGAAATGTTTGGACGACTCCGTGACGGTGGAAGACATCCGGGAGGCCATTGCCTCGAAAACCAGGTGTCCCATGGACACCGTCCGGGTTGGCGCCATCCGGCCCGGTCCGGGCGGCGTAGGTGCTGCCTGGGTGCAGGGCCCAGTGGAGTCGGTCAGGCAACTGGCCGACTCAGGCAGGCTCCTCGTGGGTTGGAGCTCAGCGCAAGCGGTCGGGCACACCCGGCCAACATGCACTAATTGCTTTGACTGCGGCGGACTCTGTTTCCGCTGCGGTCAGACTGGGCATATGGCGGCATCTTGCGCCGCCCCGCCCCACTGCCCCGCGTGTGCGGCGGGCAATAAGCCTGCCAAGCACCGCATGGGCTCTGAGGTGTGCAGACCTCCGGCTTCGGCTCCAAAGGGGCGGAGCGGCCCTTCGACTCCGGCCGCTCCCGCTCCTAGCGCGGCCCGATCGCCCGCCGCAAGCCAGGAGGTGATGATGGACACGGCCCATTAATGGCTGCCCAGTCCACTCACCTCCTGCAGGCCAACACCAACCACTTCGCCGGTGCGCAGGATCTCCTCCTGCAATCCATGGCGGAGTGGTCGATCGGTGCAGCCGTAGTCGCGGAACCGTACGTCGTGCCTGATCGCCCCAATTGGGTGGTCAGCCGGAATGGAACCGCGCCAATCGTCACCTCCACGTAGCGGCACTTCCCATCCTTATCCCTCTTGGATAGGGGCGAGGAATTTGTCGCGGCGGATTGGGGAGGGGTCACGCTCTACAGTGTATACCTCTCCCCTAATAGGAGGATGGACGATTTCGGGGCCTCCCTCACCACCTTGGAGGCTTCGATACGGCGACTGGCACCGGGCCTCGTCCTGGTCCTGGGGGACTTCAACGCCAAATCCATGGCGTGGGGGTCCCCGATGACGGACGATCACGGGCGGGCGATCGTGGAGTGGGCGGCGTCACTGGGCCTCTGTGTCCTAAACAGAGGCTCAGTGAACACGTGTGTGCGACAGCAGGGTGGGTCGATAGTGGACTTGTCGTTCGCTAGCCCCGCTGTCGCACCACGAGTGAGGAACTAGCGTATCATGGAGGAGGCGGAGACCCTGTCGGATCACCGATACATCCGGATGGAGGTCTCCCCTCTCCGGGACCCCAGCAGGGGTCACAGGGCGGACCGCGCTCCCGCATTTCCGCGGTGGGCTGTGGGGCGTCTAGATAGGGACCTACTGGCGGAGGCGGCCATCGTGAACACGTGGCTGTCCTTACCAACCCCAGCAGACGGAGTGGACGTTGAGGCTGTCCGCATCCGCAGTGCGTTAACGCAGGTCTGCGATGCGGCCACGCCCAGGGTGCGGCGTCTACCTCCGAGGCAGGGGGTCTACTGGTGGTCCCCAAGACTGGCGGACCTTCGTGTGGTGTGCATTAGTGCCCGAAGGTCCTACACCCGCAGTCGGCGGCGTCGCCGCGATGTTGAGCGGGAGGGCCAGCTGTACGAGGCGTACCGCCTTTCGGCTGGCCATCCGGTCCGCCAAGGACGCAAGTTGGCAGGAGATGCTGGACGGTCTCGACCGTGACCCCTGGGGTCGCCTGTATCGCGCGTCGCTGAATAAGCTTCGCACGCAGGCCCCCCCCCTCACCGAGACCCTCCAGCCCGACCTCCTTCGTAGAGTGATTGAGGAGCTGTTCCCGCGGCAGTTGGAGCACACGCCCCTGGTCATGGCTTCGCCAGATCACGACCGGGAGGCCGTCGAGAGTGTTCCGCCCGTGACAGAGTCGGAGTGGGGGCAGCCGTGGCGAAGATTCGTTCCGCCACCACGGCTCCCGGCCCAGACGGAGTCCCAGTCCGGGTGTTGACGTTGCTCCTCGAGCATCTCGAACCTCGCCTCAGGCAACTGTTCAACGCTCGTCTGACGTCTGGACAGTTCCCTGAGTGCTTGAAGGAAGGGAGGTTGGTTCTCCTGCCAAAGCCGAGACGGCCCCCGGATTCGCCGTCAGCCTACAGACCCATTGTGCTTCTGGACGATGTGGGTAAGCTGCTGGAGCGTGTCCTCGCTGCCCGCATCGTCCGGCACCTGGAAGAGGTGGGGCCCGATCTGTCGGACGCTCAATTTGGGTTTCGGAGGGGGCGTTCGACCATCGGGGCCCTGCTACGCCTGAGGCAGACGGCCGCGGAGGCTGTCGCCGACAAAGGAGTGCTGTTGGCGGTGTCGTTGGACATCGCCAACGCCTTCAATAGTCTGCCATTCAGCTGCATCAGGGAGGCCCTCCGGTTCCATGGAGTGCCCCTGTACCTCAGGTGGCTGGTGGCAGACTATTTGGAGGGGGGCAGTGTTCTCTATGCGAGCCCCGCAGGGGACATTATGCGGACGCCCATGTCGTGCAGTGTTCCGCAGGGGTCGGTTCTGGGGCCGACTCTGTGGGACATCGGGTACGACTGGGCATTGAGAGGGAGTCTCCCCCCCGGGCTGAGCGTTATTTGCTATGCTGACGACACGCTCGTCACAGCCCGGGGCAGGACATTCGAAGAGGCGGCGAGCCTGGCCACTCTCGGCACCGAGGAGATGGTCAGGCGAATTGAGGCGCTGGGGCTCAGGGTGGCCCTAAACAAGACGGAGGCCCTACTATTCCATGGGCCCCGTGTGAGGCTGCCCATTGGCGCCTCATTAGTCGTCAACTCCATCCACATCAGTATCCAGGCCCATATGAGGTACTTGGGTCTGGTGCTCGACGGGCGATGGTGGTTCCGGGAGCATTTTCGTCAAATTGCTCCCCGGCTGGTCGGCGCGGCGTCCGCCCTTTCTCGGCTCATGCCGAATGTGGGCGGACCCAGTTTCGAGGGCCGACGGCTGTATGCGGGGGTAATCCGCTCAATGGCCATGTACGGCGCACTCGTGTGCGCGAGGGCTCTGAACGCCCAGCTCAGGGCGGTGCTGTGGAGGCCACAGCGAGCCATGGCGGTCAGAGCCATTCGCGGGTACCGCACGGTGTCTACCGAGGCGGCATGCCTATTGGCCGGGACACCCCCGTGGGACCTAGAGGCGGAGATGCTCTCCGACCTCTACCGGCGGGTTACCTCAGTGCGCGACGAAGGCTCCCCATCGTTGAGCGAGATAGCCACCTGGCGCGAGGACGCCCGCCGAGACGTCATCGCCCGTTGGGTTATGCGGCTGGAGAGGCCTAGACACGGTGTTGTTACCGTCGAGGCCCTCCGGCCCGTACTGATGGAATGGATGGAGCGGCGGCACGGAGTCCTCTCCTTTCGGCTGGTGCAGGTATTGTCGAGGCACGGGTGTTTCGGTTTGTACCTGCACACGGTCGCGTATAGGGAGTGGACTCGGCCTGCCACCATTGCAGCAGTGACGAGGACACGGCGCAACACACGCTGGAGGTGTGTCCGAGTTGGGACGGGCAGCGCCGTGACCTTGTCGCTGTTATCGGTGCCGACCTGACGCTGCCGGCTGTCGCGAAGGCGATGGTCGACAGCGTCAGGAACTGGGATGCGGTCGCCGCCTTCTGCGAGGCTGTCATCTCGCAGAAGGAGACGGCGGAACGAATCCGGGAGGATTCCCGTGACCTGGGCTGCCGTCAGCGGCCGGGGCGGCGCAGGCGCGAATACCTGCGCCTGATGCCGCCCTAACCGAGGCTTCGGGTGATCGGACCGGGGAATTGTCCGGTCACCCGACGTGAGGCCACCGCGTGAGGACGACGCCTCGACGGCGAAAGCTGTCGGAGCGTCGACAGGAGAGGAGCCCGAGAGGGCATATCGCCGAGCGGGCCACCGAAGACAAAAATCGGGTACCGGTGGCCCGCTCGCACGGCGAAGAAGAGGTGCTTGGAGGGTGGGTCAATGGGGTTGCGCGCCGCCTCTTCCGTCACCCCGGACCGACTTAGCGAGGTGCGACGTCCATGGCCCACTGCAACAAAAAAAAAAAAAGTTTTAAAAAGTTCTGAAATATCTTGTGACGTGTACAACTCGGTGTCATTTATTTCATTAGCTAATTTAATATTTTTGCAAGGTTTTTGTTTTGTCATAACATTTACTCTTTCATAATTTACATTTGATACGATCATATTTATTTGTGACATAATAAATATAACATTGGCTGCGGTCGCGTGCTCTGTCTCAGGCGCTGCTCGGCTACGGCGCCACGCGCGATACCGCGCAGTGGCTGTGCGGCGGCGCCGTCATCAGCGAGCGCTACGTGCTCACCGCCGCGCACTGCACCTCGACGCCGCTCCTGTACGTGTACACTTCGGCACACGCTGCGTGCTCGCCACTGCGCACACAGTACATCAGTAACGCTGCTGAGTTGCAGGGGTAACGTGACGTTCGCGGGCCTGGGCGTGCTGACACGTGCCGAGGTGAACGACTACTGGAAGGTGTACAGCGTCAAGCGCATCGTGACTCACCCCGAGTACCGCCCGCCGCACAAGTACCACGACATCGCCCTCTTGGAGATGGACACCGAGTCAGTCCTTTGCATTCATTTTGTAAACATTAGTCCTCGATGCTGGGTGACTGACTAATTAATAAGCACAGTACTCGCACACTGCAGACGCCACTTGCTATTGGCAACTTTTTACGAAAGAAATTAATAGAATGTTTACTGAACTAGTCCTGTCACCTACTTCTGCTCTGCTATCACGATACGCACTGATAAACCAATTGCATGTGTTCCGCGGGAGATCCGCACTTGCAGTAGTAGACAACGTTATTAGCTGTGGCAGCAACGTTTCAAACCAACAGACGAAAATAAACGCGTATTATTTAACTATTATCCGTGTGATGACGTAGTAAGAATACAATTCACCACTCCATATCTTACCTGTGGGTGTTCGTAAGAGACGACTAAGGGTTGTAAAACAAATATAACATCTATGTAAAAGAAGGAAAACTCGAAACAAAACCCTACACCAACACGTCTGACCAGCGCGGTATAGTAGGTCAATTTCTCTCCCATTACAGAGGCTCGAGCGCAGCAGTGGGACATATATGGGCTGAAATGATAATGATGATTATATTTTGGGGTAACTGTAGCGAAAAAGAAAGCATTTTCTTGCAGCGAATAAAATAATAATAATTTATATTATTATTACCCGAGACCTCACGACTATGGCACCGAGCTTCATATTGTACGCAGATAAGATGAGCAATATGATAAAAACTTTAAAGACTATATACGATAACATCTGAAGCGTTCTGTATTGCTTCTTGTCGGTGCCCGGTGAGACTCCATCTTTTATATCTAAATTAATTTACCTACATTGTCAATGTTAGGATAAATTTTGGCAAGAACTTGCTGCCCGCGTGTCTGGACGTCGGCAAGGCTACGACGGACAGGGGCACGGCGCCCGGCTGGGGCCGTCTCGGCCACAAGCAAGCGCTGGCGGACCACTTGATGGTGGTGAGCAATCCTCATCAAAATTTATGTATTATAAATCTGGACATTCAGTGGTTTCTACAATGCGACTTTTGTGTACTAATTCCTCCGGCTATATCAGTTACAGTAGTTTTCTCAATGATTTTCATTTACCGGATTTGATTACATAGCTAAGTACCGAACAAGGCACTCCCCATAGAACGCTTAATTTAAACTTTTTTATGAATCCAATATTTAGAGAGCATGTTTCAGCGACATAAATCATCACTGGGTGTGACACAGTCTAGTCGAGAGGAATCTCTGAATTCTTAAATGTTACTAATCAGAGTTGGGACGTTGGGACTGGAATGTTACTAATCAGAGTTGGGACGGGACGTGGGAGTTCGTCGTCTGATCTCTTTCTCGAAATTGTATCAAGTGGAACTGTTAGATTGTTATGTATATCTGTGTTGTGTGTTTATACGAGTACACAGTTATCTGCGGATTGCGTTCTCAACTGGGACGGAATGCCATGGATGATAAACAGTTCCATCTTGTTCATTTAGTTTGTTTGTGGACTTGCTAGTCCTTTGAAAAATTCTATTAAAATCGATAAGCATAGTGCCATGGCCTCCAAAGATTTAGAGACTATAACCAAACAGGACTACCAAATATAAATGACAATCATGCCTGCACTTGGTTGAGAGAGATGTCTCGTAACAATATTGTTTCTGTTAAAGTGTACTACGGGCGAGCGGCGCTCAGCTAACAGAGCTGTGGTGGGCCGAGCTCGGGGCTGACTAACGCGCTACTCCTTTATAGTCACCGCTTCAGTGATGTCCGTCGATTTTGAACCACCATCCGGCTCGAAGGACCAATTACGGACCCAAATATGATTCTAGTGTGTATGTGTGTGTGTGATGTAAAGTGTAATTTGTGAGCGCTAATTATTTGACATGATTTGCCACAGATGGAGCTGGACAAGTATAACGATGCGACGTGCTCCGCCATGTTCCCGAAGCACCGGCTGCTCAAGCGCGGCTTCGACAACAACACGCAGCTGTGCTACGGGCGCCGCGACAAAGTCGTCGACACCTGCGAGGTGCGTATCTCCGTACTCCGCAGGCATCTTTATTTTTTTGTTTTTTGTAACCGATTTGAGTATGAACGTCACTCCCTGTCATACGGTGGCAGCGCAGTCGCGGTCGGCGCGCGACGCATATCTAGCGCTCATCTAGCGCGACGACCTTCGGCGACAAAACATATTTGTTGAACGAAATAATAATTATAACGGTTTTCATTTTATTATAAAATGGAGGAGGGGAAGGAAGACCCACCACTTTCCCACGGTTAATCAATATACCGTACACCTCAAGAAAGGAAGTAATACGGCATGGGATTAAGGTGGAATAGGATATAACGAAATCATACTCCTGTGATGAGCACCGCCTCCAGAACTTCTACTTGCAATTTTCCGCAGAACTTTAGGTTTTCATGTTATTAATTTAAAACAGGTTTTCTTACATTAAACTACACTTAAATATGGAATAGTGGAATCATCGTCGAACGTTAGAAGCCAAGTGGTGCGGGTGTGGCGCGACACTGATAGATTGTTGGTCAACATGTCTATGTAGTGCTTGACGTGTGTCGGCAGGGCGACAGCGGCGGCCCACTGCACAGGGGCGTGGACGGCTGCGTGTACTACGTGCTGGGCGTGACGTCCTACGGCAAGGACTGCGGCGTGCCCGGCAACGCGGGCGTGTACACGCGCGTCGCACACTACGTGCCCTGGATAGAGAGCGTCGTGTGGCCCGGAAGCTGACCTGATACAATAACGTGTCGTGCAACAAACAATACCATGTTGTCATACAATCGTCTATCAACGAGCTGGTGACCGTCGTCCGCCCCCCACATTGACCTGGCTATATATGTCAGCACAAATCGCCCTCTATCGGCAGTACTTGTCAAGTATTGATCTACGTGTTGACAGTCATGGTTTAAATGATTATTATATTACTATCAATTTTTTTGAAATGTTTGTAATGAATATTTAAATAATTATTTATAATGATAACACTTCTATTTACTGTGCTATAATATTTAAAGACACTATTTTGACTTTTTTCTAGAATGTTTGATTTGTTAAAATATTAAAATAAAATTTATTACCTAGTATCAATGTAACTATATCCATAATTGTTTTTACAATAAACCTATGATTTCGCACTCGTTTTTTTATTATGGACGCCCAATGTCCTGACGTAGCGTTGACATGGACTTGACCAACCAGCAACTAGGAGTTGTAAAACAAAACTATAATACACATATTGCACGCCTCATAAGCGAAGCGTTGAGGTCTTGCTTTACTCTCGACATATGAAAATCAAGCACTTTTCAAACCTAAAAATGATTGTATTTTTCTCACATTGCACTTATAGGATAATATTATTATACATATGTCAAGAAAAAATATTCGTCTAAACGTATTTGATATTTTTAAAAAGCAATTATTTTGTTTAAAGTAAGAAAAAAGTTGATTAAAAAAAATATTCGAGGGCGTCCAGATGTTACCGTAAAGTATCTGGCATTCCCTAGACCGTAAAAATGAATGTTTCGAAGTTTTTCTTTTATTAAAATGGCTTGGTAATTTCTTGTCGTTTAATTGCAATTAATAAAAAACTAAACTGCTTAGTCATTAGTGTATGTATACTTTATGAAAATTGGGTTCGTTTACATTGGCCACAGTTCGTTTACATTACACAGGCAAAGGAAATAAATCCCATTCAGCCTATACAGCTATGTTTAGCTCTACGACGAGAATGGCACGAAATTTCAAAAGTATTTTTTTTCTTTCATTACGAGTATGTACAAGCTTTTATTTAGTTTCACCTGTCCCGTTGTCTGTAATCAAATCTTGCAAGTTAAATTTGATCCTCTTCCCGGTTTCCGATTGAGCTGAAATTTTGCTTGCGTGTATAAATTAGATGATAATGCAATATTATTGTGACATAGAGCTGACCTGATCATGGACCTGGAAGCTGTCCATAGGAACTCCGTAATTAAGCGACGCAACCCCATCGAGTTTGGGCTCGTTTGATTCGTCTTGACGAGTACTTTGAGACTGTATGGTAAGCAGGGTCTGACGATGGACCTGGAACCTGGCCATAAGAACTCCGTAATTAAACAACGCAACCCCATCGAGTTTGGGCTCGCTTGATTCGTCTTGAGGAGTACTTTGATACTATATGGTAACTAGGTTCTGATGATGGACCTGGAAGCTGACCATAGGAACTCCGTAATTAAAAGATGCAACCCCACCAGGTATGGGCTCGTTTGATTCGTCTTGACGAGTATCATGGTTGGCGTGAATATGCAACTCCAACAAATTGGGGGAAAAAGTTCGTTCCGCTTATTATGAATGTAGATTATGATTGATTAGATGGTTGACCCAATGCCAAAGTAAGCACGTGCCGAGGGCTGAATGGCGTGAGGATGTATAAACATTTCATATCGCTAACGTTGCGCCTCAGAGTACCAGGGCGAACCCTGTTATACTGAAGCCCTTATCCCTCCACAATGGACCTCTGGGGTGATGAACCGTTTTTGTCCTAGATTTGTGGGAACAACACGAATAATAAAAATACTAAAAAGTTAAAAATAAAATTAAAGAAAAATATTGTTTTTAACAAGCTTTTATTATTTGCTAATAAGTATAATAAACTAAAAAGTTAAAAATAAATTAACTCTAATCAGACATATAACACTTTATAAGTTCATTGTAACCTTTAACGATATTTTGATTAAGATTCAACAACAATATAATTCCATATCGTACATAATTATATATTTTTAACACTAAAACTTTACACCATAATTATTAAATCTTCCCGTTTTTATCACAGTCCCAATTTTATAAATAATGTTTGTTGCATTTTTTAGCAAATAATAAACAGCTTGCTTTTAAAAAAATATTTTTCTTTAATTTCATTTTCATTTCTGGCATTGACTAATAGTAAATGATAAATAATATAAAAATTATAAGGCGTGCACTTTTGAATTTTCCAAATTTTTATTTTTCTTCGTAATTTCACTTCTACTGAATTATTCGATTTATAGAAATGATTTCATATAATCAAAGTAGAGCCCATTCTCCAAGTCAATGTACTGTAAGGATGGCATAATTCACAAGTAAAATGTGAAAATCATATGAAATGCATCTTTTTCATACATCACACCCGCCTTAAAATCATGCTTCTCTGCTACTTCCCTGCTACCTACCTTGCCTGCATCACACATCATAGATCATTCGGATATCATCGTATAACATTCACGACTCACGACGTTAGGAAAGAGGGAACGGGTAAACGGTTTGTGTTTACAAATAACACTATTTATTTACGCGTGTTAAAAAGAGCAAAATATAATTTATTGATTCGTCGCAATACGAACGGGTAGCACGTGTAACGTTATTTAAACTGCGCCTTTCAGTAGCTTAGACAAGAATTTTAAAATTGAACTTTAAGTATAGTGATGTAAAATATTAACTGCTTTGCCATGATTTGTAGCAGATTGCGAAATCGTTTGTTTGTTAATGAAATCAATGAAATTATAAAATGAAATCTCATTTGTCTTTAAATCCATCCATCCATTCATCCATCAGCCCGTAAACGTCCACTGTTGGACATAGGCCTCCCCACGAGAATACCATTCAACACGGTCCCGCGCCACCTGCATCCAGCGGTTTCCTGCGACCTTGATAATGTCGTCAGTCCACCTAGTGGGGGTCGTCCTACGCGGCGGCCTTCGATTCGTGGTCTCCACTTGACAACCTTTCTTCTCCAACGGTTGTCGGTTCGTCGAGCGATGTGGCCTGCCCATTGCCACTTCAACGTGCTAATTTTTCGGGATATATCAGTTACACCCGTTCTTCTACGGATTTCCGTATTTCGGATTCTATCATGTAGAGAAATACCGAGTATAGCCCTTTCCATAGCATGCTGAGCAACTTTGAGCCTTTTGATGAGGCGAACATTTAGAGACCACGTTTCAGTTCCGTAAGTCATCGCTGGTAACACACACTCGTTATAAACCATTGTTTTCAGACACTGCGGAATATTAGACGAGAAAATCCCCTTAAGTTTCCCGAACGCTGCCCAGCCGAGTTGGAGTCGTCGGCTGACCTCTTTCTCGAAATTGGATCTACCTAATTGGACTGTTTGTCCTAGGTAAACATAGTGATCGACAACTTCGAGAATCGCATTCCCAACCAGGACCGGTTCAGAAATGACATGGGCATTAGACATGACTTTCATCTTGTCCATGTTCATTTGCAGCCCTACTAGTTGGGAGGCCTTGCTGAGGTCATTGAGCATGGTGCCAAGGTCCTCCAGGAATTCTGCCATGACTACGATATCATCTGCGAATCGAAGGTGAGTGATATATTCGCCATTGATGTTGATGTCGAGTCCGGTCCAGTCTAAGAGCTTGAAGACATCTTCCAGCGCAGTGGTGAACGGTTTCGGAGAGATAACGTCTCCCTGTCTCACGCCTTTCTGAAACTGGATCGGTTTCCTACTCTTATCCCAGATGCGGACCGACATTATACAAACACTTCAGCACTTCGATACATCGATAGTCAATTTGGCACCTCTGAAGGGACTGCAGCACTGCCCAAGTTCCGACAGAATCAAAGGCTTTCTCATAGTCCACAAACGCTAGACACAGAGGCCGATTATACGCCTCGGTATAATCTGGCGTAGCGTATGGATGTGGTCTATGGTACTATAACCTTTTTGGAAACCGGCTTGTTCGGGCGGCTGGAAGTCGTCTAGCTTGCGCGCGAGTCGGTTTGTAATGACTCTTGAAAACAGTTTGTATACGTGGCTCAGGAGTGAGATGGGTCTGTAATTCTTTAAGAGCGTTTTATCGCCCTTCTTGAGAAACAGCATCACCACGCCCCTGGTCCACGACTCTGGAAAGTCGTCCCCGAGAATGGCAGAATTAAACAGCTTCTGTAGGGCTTTTAAAACCGGCTTGCCGCCTGCCCTCAGGAGCTCTGTGGTAATTCCGTCATCTCCCGGTGCCTTTCCGGTCTTTAACTGTTTCAGAGCCATTCTGATCTCATACAAGCTGACGGGATTTCTTCAGTGTAGTGCCGATTTAGCTTGGATCTGGGGTCTTGGACCAAGCTGACATCAGGATTCAAGGATGATTTGTACAACTGCCCATAGAACCTTTCGACCTCTCCCAAGATCTCAGTCTGGGATGAAATGACAGTACCGTTATCGGTCTTCAGCTTGGTCATTTGGCTCTACCCGATAGACAAATCTCGTGCAAACACTTTGGAGCCTCGATTTCGCTCTATCGCCTCTTCAATACGCAGTGTATTGAATTGGCAAATGTCGCGTCGCATAGATTTTGAGATTTGTCTATTAAGCTGCCTAAGTTCGGACCAATCGGTTGAAGACTGTACCGTCATTTCCTTTCTCCTCTCCATGAGTTTGAGAGTCTGATCAGAAAGCTTTTTGTTCTAGTTGCGCGACGGGCCTTGAAGAATTTTGACCCGACCGCGTGGACAGTTTCCACGAACCTGTTGTTCATATCGTTCGTCGATTCGCACTCTTCCAGGCATTGGAAGCGATTATGTAATTCGAGTTGAAAGCTATCGGGGTTATAATATTGGACAGGTGTAGGTCGGGGTATAGACTTTATCAAGCGAGACCGCTCGACTTTCGTACGAAGATTCAATGTGCCTCGTACCATCCGGTGATCACTCCCAGTTTTAATCCTGCTGATCACAGAGACATCATTGAATATTTGTCGTTTGTCCCTCAAGATGAAGTCTATCTCATTTTTAGTGAATCAATCGGGGCTAATCCAGGTCCACTTCCTTTGTGGCCGCTTCTCGAAGAAAGAATTCATCATAAAGAGGCCTTCCTTCTCCAAAAAGTCGGCCAGTTTTTGGCCCCTTTGGTTTCTCTGTCCAAATCCATATTTCCCCACTCTCAACTCATCGTCTGTCCTTTTGCCTAGTTTTGCGTTGAAGTCTCCCATCACTACCGTGAAGTGGATTTTGGATGTGTGGATGGCTCTCGAGATATCCTCGAATAAGGCCTCCACTACATCATCGGAGTATGTCGAGGTCGGTGCATAAACCTATATGACCTTCAGTGAATACCGTTTGGTAATTCTGAGTATAAGGTATGCTACCCTTGTCGACACACTCTCGATCCTCTCCACGTTGTCTACAAAAGACTTACGAACGATAAACCCTACGCCCCCTTGGGATGGGTGATCTCCCTCCCGGTAGAAGAGTAGGTTTCCAGACTGGAGGATTATCGTGCCCTCCCCCTCTCTTCGCACTTTTGATAATCCTACAATGTCCCATCGGATTTTGCTCAATTCCTCTTCCAGCTCGATGACCCTCTCGTCGATCCTAAGTGTCCGAATGTTGTGTGTTACCGGGGCCAAGGGTCGATGTTTTTGGTAGCCAGATCGCGACCGGAGATTCTTCGCACCGCCTGTCCCGCCACCATCGAGCCCGCTACCAAGATGAGCTCGTGGCACAGCGGAACTGCCGTGACTGGGGGCCGCCACTTTTGGTGCATACATTTTTATTTTTGGGGGCGAATAATGCCATAATCGCCACGCTTGGCAGGCGGATTGGCGATCGCGGTAGATGATATTAAGTTTCCAGGGAGATAGCCGCTGTCTACTCTCCCGGTGTGACCCTTAGCCGATTTTTACGACTCCCACGGGCAAGCAAAGGGTGATGACATCTGTATTCTCTTCCCGTCGCCACACGGATGTGTGTTGTTATCTTTAAATACGATGCATGTTTATTGTGATTTTATTTTCATTTTGTTTCCAAGTTATTTAGTGTAAATAAATATAGATTAGTGTTTGTTGTAAAATTATTCCAAATAGTTATACCTATACAGGATTATTTTTCTAAGAGTGCCCAATTTTTTGGAACGAAGTTCCTTATCGCGCGTTGCGAAAAGGGGCTAGACAGAAAAAATTAAGACCAAAAGTTGTAACGACACAACATAGTATAAAACAAAGTCACTTTCTCTGTCCCTATATCCCTATGTATGCTTAAATCTTTAAAACTACGCAACGGATATTGATGCGGTTTCTTTTTATAGATAGAGTGATTCAAGAGAAAGGTTTATATGTATAATATATGCATAATGTAGTAGAGAAACACTGATAATTTTAGAGGTTTCTAATGGGATGTCGTAAATAAACACATTATTTTGCGCTTACATTGCAAACGCTGGCTGAACCCTACGAAATAGATCAAAATAAAGTACTACAGTATTATACAGTTTAAAAAGGCCTAGAAAAAAATCTGCAATGGTATATGTCTATCTCTTAAGGATAACATACTATATCCATTTTAATACTTTAAAAAATGGCCTATTATAAAACGATAATTGAAAAGCTATTTCCACAAGTACTGTATTGATCCTTATCATTTTAAATACATTAGTTGGCTTGAGCATTTCATGAAGATATTTTTTTTCCTTCAGACCATGCAAATTAAATCAATACCTTTATTTTTTTTTTTTTTTGTTTTTTTTTTTTTTTTTTTTTTTTTTTTTTTTTTTTTTGGAGTGGGTTATGGTCAGCGCTCTTCTCGCACCACTCCGTCCGAGGCGACAGAGGGGCGTAAGCACGCATACCCGTAACCCACCCACGAACCTCGCCTACGTCGTTGGACCGGCCACTGGAGCAGCGTGAACTTGTCGTCAGTGGCCGGCCCGACGGAATACCCCCTGAGAGGTACCCTCCCCTTGAGCGACGTAACCCCGGGGCGGACGTCGTTCCCTCCTCGCGCGGTCAGCCTCTTGGCGGGTGACGGACTAATTCCCCGGTCCAGTCACCCGCGATCTCGGCTAGGGCGGCATCAGGCGCAGGTAATCGCGCCTACGCCGCCCCAGTCGCCGGCGGCGGTTCGCATCGTCAAGGAGACGCTCCTCGCGCACGCGCTCCGCCGCCTCCTTCCGCGAGACTACTGCCTCGCAGAAAGCTGCGACCGCGTCCCAGTTCCTGACGCTGTCCAGCATCGCCCTGGCGATGGTCGGCAGCGTCAGGTCGGCACCGATATATAGGCTATAATTTATAAAGATATTTTGCAAATTGGCTAAAATATAACGATAAAAATCGCTTGAGGCTGAAAAAAATTATATAATTAAAATAGTAAATTAAAAATTCAAAATAATTTGATATTTATTGCCGATGCACATTTTATAGTAAGGAATTGATTCTTATGCAAACAAATGCTTTTATTACTTTCGATATTTAAAGTACATATTTTTTGCCTTTTACCGTGTGTCGTTTGGTACAATATTTCAAAAGTTAGGACAATAAGAGGGCGCAGTGCGTTAGGTTAGGTTAGGTTAGGTTTTTTTTTTTTTTTTTTTTTATGAGTCCAGGTCAATGTTTGACCCGGTCCGTGAACACCTCTGATATTAGTTCAGAGCCCTTGTTTGTTCGTATTAGAATTAGGTGAACTGTTCATTGCTTATTTGTTCAGATGGCTATTCAGCCATTTATTGTATACTTTATTATTATGTTTGTACTTGTGTTTTTAATGTCAAATTTTATACTTGTTCATAGTTGTATTCATCTCTTTATTTTATATTCACTTATTTATTTTTATCAATTATATATAGTTGTTCTTAATATATTTAGATTGTTCTAGTTTTTTATTTAATATACATTTATTTCTGTTTGTCAAATTTTTTAATTATTTGTACGTTATGATATTCGGTTTAGTTTTATTTGTTATTATTAGATATTGATTATACAATGGTTTAGTTTATCATACGAGGGTGTTTGTACATTTATATTTAATATACTTTTTTGTTTTGTTGTCAATTTAATATATTTGTTCATAGTTGTTGGTTATTATGCTCTTTTTATTTTATATGCATTTGTTTATTTTTGTCAATATTTATGTATTTGTACTTAATATTCGGTTTGTTCTTATTTGTTGTTTAATATACATCTGTTTGTATTTGTCAATTTTTAATTTGTTTGTCCGTGTTATATTCAGGGTGGTTTTATTTATCATAGTTAAATATTTGTTATACAAGGGTTTAGTTTATTATATAAGGTTAGCTTTATTATTTAATATACTCTTTTATTTTAGTGTCAATTTAATTTATTTGTTCATAATTGTTAGTTATTATTCAACTTAATTTAGATGCACTTGTTTATTTTACCAATTTTTGTGTATGTACATTGTAATATTTAATTTGTTCTTGTGTGTTATTTAATATACATTTTGCTTGTATTTGTCAATTTTTTATTTATTTGTTCATATTATTTGTCAAATTTATCAATTAATTTTAATTTATTTGTTCGTGTTATATTCGGTTTTATTTTGTACGGTGTTTTATATACTGGTTTTTATTACTATGATCATTAAGTAATCTGGTGATGCACATAGGGTTTTGTGTCGAGATTTCCTTCTCTAAGATGGTATGGTTTTGTTTCCCTTAGTCGCCTTGTACGACACTCATGGGTAAGAGATGGGGTGGAGATATTCTTACTCCGTCGACCACACGGATAGGTTAGGTTAGGTTAGGTTAGGTTAGGTTAGGTTAGGTTAGGTTAGGTTAGGTTAGGTTAGGTTAGGTTAGGTTAGGTTAGGTTAGGTTAGGTTAGGTTAGGTTTTTTTTTTTTTTTTTTATTTTTTATAGTCCGGGTCTTCGGACCCGGCCCGCGAACTCCTCTGGCATGACCAGAGATTTTCTATACTATCTTAATATCTAGCAGGGTAATGAGTTTTTCAATTTCCCCTTTGGGGATTCTTATCTTTATTTCCTATCTGTTTTCTTATTTTTCGTGTTACATTTGTTTCCATCCTTATTTTATATTTACATTTCCTTATATTCTTTTTATTACACGGTTACATTCTCTTTTGTCTTAATTATAGCATATACAGTATTCTTATTCATATTTTGCTACACAGCCGTTATATTTTATTCTGTTATATCAGTTTTATACACTTTAACTTTTATTTCTTTCTATTGCCTTCTTTGCTATTTTTATGCAATAATCTAAAAATACTTTTTGCTTATTTGTGTCCGAAATAAGTTTACTAAGGTTGGCAAAGATTATATTTGTGTCTATCGTTTGTTGCGTATTGTATCTGTCTTGTGTGTACATGGGACAGTCAAGTATCATGTGCAGTATGGACTCTGGTTTCTCGGGGTCACAGGGACATGACGGACTTTGTACGCATCCAAAACGGTGCAGGTATTCGGCAAAGCCGCCATGCCCCGTGAGGACCTGTGTCTGTACCCCGTTGACACTTAACTTTTTCACAACTGCATATGCTTCGATTGCATTTGGGAAGAAGGTTCGCGTTACTCCCGCGGCCGTGCCCTCTTCAAATCTTACCTTCCATTCGGCAAGCGCCTCCCTTCTGATCTCGCGCTTTGCGAAGGAAAGTGGGCATTTATCGTACTTGGGCTTAGTTTTGAACTTTAAGGCAGCCTCTTTAGCCAGGTGGTCGGCTCTTTCATTCCCATTAATGCCCGCATGGGCTTTTATCCAGTATAGGTTTACTGTTTTCTTCGATTCGCTGGCTTGCCTTAGATATTCCCTAGTTTTTACGGCTAGTCTGTGTGTCGAATTATAATTAATCACGCTTTCTAAAGCAGCCCTGGAATCACTTATAATCGCACAGTTCTCGTATCTGTTTCGTGCCGCCAGCCCCGCGGCTTCGCATAATGCCAGCAGTTCCGCTTGATACACGGTGCAGTACGGCGGAAGATTGAGTTTGTGGCCTCTTATTTCGGTGGCTCCTTCCCAAACGGATATAGCCGCTCCGACCTTTTCCTCAATCTTACTTCCATCAGTGAACAGCCGCACCGCACCGCCCACCATTTCTTCCAGTTCTTCTTGGCTGTTTATCATCAAGAAACTGCGGCTTTTATGTTCCGCAGGGTGGGGCTTCTCAGTATACGGCACCGGTTCCTCCACATCCCGATCCAGCACTGGCCGGATAAGGCCCCTCCTGACCTCGTACAGGGAGGCATTTTCCCTTATACGTATGTCGAGGGGGAGCATACCGGCCAGTACTAGCGCGGCATTGAGGGATACCGTGCGGTACGCCTTGACCGCTTTTTGGGCGAACAACCTCTGTACTGCATTTAGATGCGTTTGGACACACTTTTTCCTCGATGCGGGAGCCCATACGCTGGCGGCATATGTGACTATAGGCTCCACTGCAGCTGTATAAATAGTGCGCACGATTTCCGGGTGGAGACCCCAACTCACCCTGGCGGCTTTTGATAGCTGCTTGTAGACGCCCAGTGCCTTTTTGCAAACATTTGCAACATGGGCACCGAACGTCAACCCACTGTCTATCGTTAACCCCAGGGTTTTAATCTCCTTAGACATGGTAATCCCCACCCCGCCCATGCTCAGCCGCGGTGTGTCATACTTCAGCTTCTTGGTTAGCACCATCGCTGTAGTTTTATGTGGCGCGAACCTCAGCTTATTCATGACACCCCACGACCTTACATGCTCGAGGGTTGGATTAGCCCGCCTCTGAATTTCCTCTGCCGTGTCCCCCGAAAAGACGAGGATCACATCGTCAGCAAACGCTTGACAGTATTCTCCTCTTTTCGCGAGACTCTTCAACAGAGGGTCCAGAAGGAGATTCCACAGGATGGGGCCCCCTATGGATCCCTGCACGCACCCCATACTGGTCTTACGAACGTTTTCCTGGCCAGCGTACCTCACCCTGACTTTTCTGTCATCCAGGTAGCTGGCTAATGTCCGCCGCAATCTATCTGGGCACATCTCCTCAGCCAGCCGGACTTTAATCGCAGGCCACCAAGCGCTATCGAATGCACCCTCTATATCCAGCGACACCATGGTGATCAGTTTCTTCTCACGAAGCTTACCTCTCACATGGGCCACCAGATTGTAGAGGGCGTCCTCTGTGGAGCGCTGGGGCGTAAAGCCGTACTGGCGAGGGCTAAGTCGGGGCACCAGATGATGCGTAAGTCTTCGGACCAGCATTTTTTCATACACCTTGCCCATGACTGGCAAGAGGCCAATCGGTCTGTATGATTTGGGGTGCGTGTAGTCTTCCTTGCCCGGTTTGCGCAGCACTATTACAGTGGCCTCTTTCCATGCCTTGGGAAAGTAGCTGTGACTCCAGCATTTGTTCAGCATTGCCAAGTGCGTTTTTAGGTCTTTTAGGATGACCTGTGCGACTATATCAGCCGTCAGGCCATCATCCCCTGGTGCTTTCTTGGGATTGAAGTCCAGAACCGCCGATTTCAGCTCATCCTCTGTATAATCTGGTTCATTTGAATTATGCGTCAGGTTTATTCTATTTTCGGCTTTTTGCCTAATTTCAGCGTGTTCCGGACTATCACCCTCTTTATCATCATTGGGGTAAAACGTCTCGGCTAGCAGTCTTGCGGATTCTACATGTCCCTGTTGTACTCCATTTACCACCAGAAGCACGTCTTCCTCCCTTTTGCTGGTGTTCTTTATAATTCTATATATCCCCTCCCATACGCCTTCTCTACCCTGTTTGGAGCAGAACTCTTTCCAGCTTCTGGTCTGTGCCTTCTTGGCTTCCTGCTCATAATGCTCTTTGGCTTCCAGGTATCGATCAACCACCTCCTTCCTATACATGGGGGCAGCGCACCGTACCCTCCGCTTCCTGGTGGTGACTCCCCGCTTCAGTCGCTCCAGCTCCTCGGACCACCACGGGACCCTCAGTCTTTCTACTTTCTCCTTTTTCGGTATTAGCTCTCCACATATTTTGGTTATTGTGTCTGTATATGTATTAACAAATTGGTCTATTGCGTTTGTGTTGTCTATTTTGTTTATAGTGTCTATATCAATTTTTTGTTCAATTTTGGATTGGCTTAGTTTCCTATGAAATTCAGGCCAATCCACGTTTTTGGTGTTAAATTTACGGGTTGTTCTAGATATGTGGATGCTATCAATTTTCCTCAGGTGTAGTTTAAAGGTGATCCCGCTGTGGTCCGAGCTCGTAAGGCCCTCTGCGACTCTCCAATCATCCACCAGGTTCAGCATCTCGTCGGTACAAGCGGTGATGTCGACGTGGCTGGTAAGTCGTCTCCCTCCCCTCA
This sequence comes from Lymantria monacha, assembly GCA_905163515.2. Classification (NCBI taxonomy): domain Eukaryota; kingdom Metazoa; phylum Arthropoda; class Insecta; order Lepidoptera; family Erebidae; genus Lymantria; species Lymantria monacha. The sequence continues at coordinate 11,007 of LR991107.1, read as the reverse complement.
CCGTGTCGAAGGTTGGAGTGCTACCGCTGTTCAATACCTGTAGGCCCATCTCCGTAAGAGCTCCGACCATTGCTTTTCCCCTTTTGTCAGTTCTGCTGCTTCCCCATAGGATGCTCTTAGCATTTGCGTCACCGCCAATTATTATTTTACTTATACCACACTCTCCGCACATTTTTACCATTTGGTCTAGATATGGTTCAATGTCTTGATCCGGTTCAAAGTAATATGACACCGCAAGAATCTTCCACGCTTTTGTTTGGAGTTTTACCGCGACAATGTTATTTGTCGTATATTTCGTGTACGGTGTGACGACGATTCCCGGGTTATACACCACTATCGCCGCCTTTACTGCACCGTTACCACGAACGACGTTTTGGTAGACTCTTGCAGCGCCATATCCCTTCATCCGTTTCTCGGCTCCTATATACGGCTCCTGTACCAGTGCTAGTGCAACTTTACGTTTTTGTGCCTCTAGCATTAGTTCGGTTGTTGCGAGGTTTTTCCTTTGTAGGTTAGCCTGTATGACGCCGTAGGATTGTGCGGAGGTGTGGTTATGCCTGTTTGTGCCCAGGGTGCCCTTAGCAATATGCTATACTGGCTCTGGCTAATTCATCCCATTTTTTTCTAATTTCACAGTTTGAGCTGTGCACTTCGTGCCCGGGATCCAAGTGCTTAGTCTTTTTGCAGTTGATGCATGTGGGCGGTTCGTCTGCCTTCCATTTAGGACATTGGTTCTTGCGGTGCTCTTCCCCGCAGTGGTGGCACAGATCTTCCTTTTCTTTGCAGTGCTTTCTGCCGTGGCCGTAAGCTAGGCATTTGGAGCACTGCATGATCGGTGATTGGTCCAAGACTTCCACTCGTTGGATCCCGAGGTACATCTTCCCTTTACTCGTTAGGCGCATCCAGAGTTTGGGAGACACACGGAGTATTATATGGCTTTGTAGTGAGTTTCTGGCCTTTCTACGGAATCTTTCTTCGATCTTTATTTCCTCACCTGTTAATCCTTCCGTAATTTCCTCATTTTGTGTTCTTAATGCCTTTGCTATTGTATCCTCCGTGTTGCAGCTCATAACCTCTCTCAATATGACTAATGGGTTGCCATTCTTGGCTTCTTGTATTTTTAGGCCACTGTTTGTTTTTAGTCTTTCTGTGGTCTTTTCTATTTCCTTTTTAGACGCACAGCTTATCACCACCTTTCCGTCTCTTATTTTCCTGACCCCTTCTATTTTGAGCCCATACTCTTCTGCTTTCAGGGTGTCTCTGACTTTCTTAACTGTATCGTCATACGTCGGCGTTTCTGTGTTTGTGGTGATAATGACGCTGTGTTTTGGTTTGGGTTTTGTTGCTTCAGGCTTTGGCGGCTTCGCTAGTGCCTCGGCGTATGTAGGGATACTTCCTTTTATTTCCGTGATGTTTTTGCTCATTCCCTCTGTTAGCTCTTTTAGTTTTCCTATTTCTTCTACTAACATCTTGTTGTCTTCTTTACTTTCATTTCCTGCAGGTATTAATGGAGCTGTCTCTAGGGCATTTTTAAGTGCATTCATTGTGTGCCTCTGCTCTTCCATAAGGTTTTTATGACTCTTAATCTCTTTTATCAGCTCCTCTTGATGATTTCCTACAGTCCGTATTTCTTTCTGGTTCTTGCCTATTTCTTCCGTACTTGTTTTTTGTTTGTCAACGCCTGTTTTGTTCTCTTCTTTCGCTTTTTGTTTGTTAACTATCCTTTCTACGAGTTTATAAAAAGTTCTCAGGATTGCAATTGTACCTGTTTTTATCTCTCCTTTTATATTCTTTCCTGATTCTAGTAGATCAATTCCTGATTTCTTGTAATAGAGTGCCTCTTCTATTTCATTTTTGAAATTCTTATTTTTGTTTATTATTACGCTCACAGTACTTGGTGGCAGTTCTCCCTTTTTTGTATTCCCTGTATTTGGTGACTCCGCCTTTTGCCCGCTCTGCGGTTTAGCAACTTGCGGTTTCAACTTCGTCAGATCCTTTGTCTGTTTATTTGTCTTGCTGTTACAGGGCTGAAGGGGTTGCACCTCAAAATTTTTCTTTAGTTCCTGTACAGGCGGACTTGTATTATCCGTTTCTTGTGTGGTTTGGGGTGTTTTTTGTCTTTTCCCCTCACTTTTGGGGTAGACGTATTTTCCTTATTCAGTTCTGTAGTTACGAACGTTTTGTCCATTTCTACTTTTTCTGGTTTATTGTTGTCCATTTCCTCTATTTGTATGTATTTTTCTTCTTCTTCCCTATGTGTTTCTTGCAAAAACGGATTCTTCTTGTTGTTAACTGGTGTACGGTACATTCTACGGTTCGCGGTGCCGTCTATTCGTAGATTCGGTGTAAAGGTCCGAATCTCGTCTATTATTTGGGTCAATGCACGTCTTTAGACCGGATGTATAGGACCGGTCCGTCAAATTAATATGTTGCAGGTGTAAATTGCCTTAGTAAATAGGATTATGTGTATATAGTATTATATATAGTGTCAATGTATTGTATTAACTCGTATAAAGTTAAATTTGTCAATAAAATTGTATATATCAAATTATAGCAATAGGCCAATAAAATTGAAATAAAATTAAATTTAAAATAAAATAAAATCCTAGACAATAAAATTAAAATAGAATTAAGATTAAAATAAAATCTTAGAAAACGTCACAATACAATTAGAATAAAAATTTTAAAATTTTGTTTAAAATTACAGTAGGGTAAAATTCTTAGTCTACTAATTACTAAAATGGGTTTTCTATACCCTGTCAATTTTATATTTATTTGACGCCTTATTTGGGCTTGTCTTGTTCAGGTGGCACCTCCCGAACAGCACCCACCCGGCTGCGGCACAAAATGGTGTGTTACCAATGTAACGCCCAATTGTTGCCGCCGGCCCGCGAGAAGCTGTCCAAGACTTACCTACCCGGTTTGTATCGAAATCCGGAACTTTACAAATTTTTCAAAAATTTTTTACCCTAAATATCTCGGCTACTACTGCTCTTCTGGGCTGCCGGGACTCAGCAGGGGGTCCCCGGGGCGCAAAGAAGCGACCCTAGCCAAAAGAAGACAAAAGAAGAAGAAAGAAGAAAAAAGAGAAAAGAAGTCGAGGAAGAAGAATCCTCAGAAGGAAGTCGGCTGTTGCTTCTAGTAGCCGAGACCAAGCCGATATTTGCCGAGAAAAGCCTGTGTCTCTACGACCAATAGTTCCGGAGAAACTGCGACCCCAAATTTCCGTGGAGGTCCCAGGGGGTGTTTTGGGGTGCCGATATCTCCGGTCCTATTAGGCCCAGAAAGTCCGGGTTTGGACTATCAGTACTCTCACAGCTCAACAAACCTAGTCCCGCTCCTAACTCGAGCCGAAATTTTGGGGGGTCAGATTTACACCCGACCCCACGGGGTCAAAACTTCTGCCCCCGACGGTCCCCCGACCGAAAACCGCAGCGTCCTATGTTCAAACCGAGCAGAGTTATGGCCACTTGAAAATTTCCAAGATGGCCGCCCAACTGTCAAAACCAAACTTTGGAGGGGTATATCTCCGGATCTAAGGACCGCAGGAAAATGCGGTTTGGAGTTTCGGGTTCGGGACCGGTAAATCTACCAACTGAGACTAAAAACAAAATGCCAAAAATTTTTGCCCCCAATTTGGAATATTCTTACAGCTACCGGTTCTTTGCTCCCCCCTTATGCCGACACCGAAATCCCCAAAGTCCTACGGTAATTATCTCCGGAGATATGGCCTCCTGAAAACTTCCAAGATGGCCGCCGAGCTGTCAAAATCAAAACTAAAACGTGAATATCTCCCGATCCAAGCGTCGTAGGAGGGTGCAAAAACCTCTGGGAGTATGGGCTCGACCAGGGCTACACTCTCAGATGTCTAAATCTAAAAAATAAAATTTTCTCTCCAATTTGAGATTTGATGTCAAAAATCTATTCCTAATTACCCCCCCTTAACTATATCGAAAACCCCGTCCTCCTACGACGTCTGGTTCGCGAGTTATAAAATATTTTGCGAAATTCAAGTTACCCCCCGAGACCCCCAGAATGTCAGAAATCTTTATTTATTGAGTTAGGGGTGCCGAGTTTGGACTCAGACTGTGCCCCTGGGCTATCTAGAGCCTATGCAAGTCTTAAAATAATTTTATAATTAATATTTTCTAATTAATAACAATAATTCAATAAAAATTCAATATCTCTAAATCTATCAATACTAAAAATCTAATAAAGGTGTCAAAATTTTTCTAAAATCGAGCTCTATCTATGTATACAAAATTTGGAATTTTATATTTACAATCTACCCTCTAATTCACAAAAAAGTAAAAATTTTGGTTTTTCAATTATATATAAAAAAGTACTTATCTATTAAATGTTCTGTTTATTACAACTTGTTCTTCAAGCGAGCGCGCAACAGACAGCAGTTCTAGTTTTTCTTAACTCTTTGTACTTTCTGAGTTATTAACGGTCAAAGTTGAGTTAGTTTTTTGTTAATAGTTCAAAAACTATATGTCCAAAAATTATTCTGGAAATGGTTTTGTGGTGGGGTAGGTAGCCCCTACCTGCCGTAAAAATTTCAGCTTCCTGGCTTCGGTATTTCGAGGACCTCGTGGCGACTAGGACCACGTGGCGGAGTTGTTTTTTCCGGTTTTTCACGCACTTGCGCTGCTCCGATTTTCTCAAAACAACCACCAAACGACGCGGGCAAATGAGCCCCTCCCGAGGACACCTTTCACTCGCGTGGAGGCACTATACGCTGAGTAGAAATCGCCAAAAACTGAATATTTTTCACTCACTTAACCCCCAAAAATGTTGTTTTTTAGGTTTCCTACTTAAGGGGTGATCGTGCGGTTGAAACTAGATGCAACACTTTGTGGGCCTTCACCTTACGCACACAACAACACTTGTTTGGTCGCGATCGGGCAAGAAAAACCCACTTTAAGGAATTTTTTAGCGCGGAGCACTTAAGAAACGCTGCTTACTCAGGCACAGACCGAGTGGGACTGGTTAGGTTAGGTTAGGTTAGGTTAGGTTAGGTTAGGTTAGGTTAGGTTTTTTTTTTTTTTTTTTTTTTTTTTTTTTTTGTTTTGTCCGGGTCTCAGACCCGGCCCGCGAGGCCCCTAACATAATCAGGGATTTCATGACTCGAATATAGTGACAGCTTAGGGAAATTTTTATGTCAAAAAAGAAAAGTTTTCAATATTTAGACTATCCTATTGATGCTGATTTAGTTATAATTTAGATACAATAATTATCGCGTTTAATTTATATATTTTATCATTATTGCACGAGTTACCTTTTGGGTAACTAGTTTGTATTTTATATTGATTTTCTATATTTAATTTGTGATTTTCTATACTTAACTATATTTTGCAATTTAATTTAGGATTTAAGTTTTGGTAAAACATGTTTAACGGCAAATTACGTTTGATCATTTGGATGGTCGGCGAGTTTGTATTGTGTTTTGTTTTAGATGGTATTATTGTATGTTTTGTGTACTGATTAATGTTATGTGTGTTTATCTGAGGTTTTTGTGTGGATTGATTTGTGTATACAATTGTTTCGTTTTATTTTACGTAGTTAAGGTGTATGTGGAAGTACATTTGTGTTTCGTGTGTATTGTTTGTGCTTGTGTATTGAGGTTTTATGAGGTGATTGTCTACTGCTTAAGTTGGGTTGCTTGTTATTTTATGATACGTGTATTTCATTATTATTTGTTTGAATAGAAGGATATTGTGTGTGCGTTTTATGTATGTTCCATATAATTTATACCGGCTTCAGGCAGGATAAATTATGTTGTGTGCGCATAGTGCATGTGTGTGTTCGAGCTGCGGTACTTGCTCGGTTTTTAGTGTGGTACTTATTTTGTTTGTTTTGTGTTTTTGTATTAATGTGTTTATAGTTTTTTATTATTACAATATAATTATTATGCTTAATGCATATAATTATGTTTTGTGTTAATTGTTTAGTGTTTCGTGAAGTTTGTTTTATTTTGTGGTAAGTATACAGTGAAGTAGTTAAGAGAAGTGTGTATGTATTGTATTGTTGTGTTATATGAATGTTTTATTTAAGTTTTTTATTTAAATTTACATAATTTATTATGTAGCAAACATAATAAATTATTAATGTGTTTTATGTCAGGTGAATTTAATGGGGGTGTGTTGTTGTGTGTGTGTGTGTGTGTATGTATTCGTGCTATGTCATGTGTGTGTACCGTTCATGTGTGCATGACACAGTCACTGCGTCCGCTCACATGATCTCGTATGTTGTGTGTATGAGATGTGTTGTGCAATTCATTGTTGTTGGTGTTGTGATATTGGGGTGGTACGATGAGACATGGTGGTGTATGAATGTTGTGTTAATGTGTGCCTGATGTTGTGATGTGTGGTGTTTTATGTCTTGGTTATTACTGGTGTTAGATTAGTGTGTTTATGTGGTGATGTGTGGTTAGTGTGTTGATGTATGGTGTTTTGTTGGGGTGATGTTGTGGGGCTAGTGATGTAATGTGTGAGGTATAGTAATGTAAATCGTGTAGTGAGGTGTGGCTAGAGTTGGGTTTGGTGATGTTTAAGTGTGGTGTGGGTGTTGGTAATGGTGTGTGTATATGCCGACGTCACGTCGTGATACGCGCTATTCATACGCGACGGCCTCCCTTGCTAGCGCATCCGCCCGTGTTCTTATTGGACACTCAGTAGCGAATACATCGTGACGTTCGCACGGGAGCTTTGCCTTATTGCAGTTGTGGCAGCTGGTGTGGTGGTCACAGTTCTTTCGGATGTGTCCCGGCTGTCCACAGTTAGTGCAGCGGTCCTCATCCTCAGTGGTGCAGCTCTTACGGCCGTGACCATAGCCTAGGCAGCGCATGCACTGTATAAGGGGCGTCTGATCTTGGACCCTTACACACTGCACGTCGACGAATAGTCTGCCGGCCGCGGTCAGCCTCTGCCACAGTTTTGGCGACACTTGGAGGACGACGTGACACTCATCTGGGTGCCTCGCCCTCCTCCGATATCGCTCCGCGACAGTGGCCTCCTCAGCCGACAGACCCTCCGCCAATTCTGCGTTCTGCTTGGTCAACGCTGTTTGTATGTCAGCCTCCGTGTTACGCTTGCACATATTTTTTAATATTATAAGCGGGTTCTTGAACCTCGCTTCCTCTACCACCAGCTTTGTGTTTGTTGTCAGCTTTGCCGCGACATGATCAAGTTCTTCCTTCGTGTGGCATGAGAGGACGAACTTAGGTCCCCTCACGCGCTTCATTTTCTTGATCTTGATGCCGTTTTCCCTAGCTTTAAGGGTGTCTCTCATCTCATCTATTAGGACGTCGCTGCTTAACATATCGACCGTTGACACCACTATGGCGTGTGTTTTCCCCTCCGTTTGTGGCCTCGGTTTGGCCACCATTTCAGCGTAAGTACGCGGGCCGCAGTTAGCTTGTTCCACGCGTTTGCTGAGCTCTTGCGTGGTGCTTTTCAGCTCCCTGACCTCTTGCAGTAGCTCAGCGCTCGCTTTAACCGCGGGGGTGGTAGTAGAGGTGTTTTCCCTGGTCTTCTCGAGGGTTACAGCGTGATATCTCACGACGCCTTCAAGATTTTTCATATGCACAAGACTCTGCTGCAATTGGGTTTTGTGCTGGTCAACCCCCTCCAGGAGAGAGGCGTGGTTTCTGAGGACTTCTTCGAGTCTCTCGTTTTGCTCCCTGTTGGAGCTGAGAATCTCGCTATGAGCCTGGATCATAGACTTGAGACGCTCCAACTGGGGTATCTCCATCCTTGTTGGTGGTGCCACGCTCTCCCCCGGTGGTGCATTTTGCCCTACGTTTTCCCTCTCACCCTCCCCAACGTATTGCACCAGCTTTTCCAGGATTTTAATGACCCCGTTTTTGACCTCGGTCTTCAGGTTGCGGGACATACCAAGGAGTTCCTTCGCCTCCTGAAGCCTCTCCTTGGCGTCCGCATACCTAGATCTGATCCTTTTATCGTTCTGGCCGTCACCTGCGCTCTTCCTCACTATAACAGTGTGGTTGAGCGCAGGCGGCGGTCCCACTTTTTGTTTCGAGGCCACTGGTGTGGAGCGTTGAGTGGTGGTTCGGGAGTCAGCAGAGGTACGGTCAAACACAGCCCTCTTGGTTTCGAAAGTCCCCCTTTTCGTGATGTTTGAGCCACTAGCTTTTGGGGTGTTTTCTATGTACATAGATGTTGTTTGTACTTTTTCATTATGGGACTGTTGTGCTTCTTGTTCCATGTCCGTCGTTGGTGGTGGTGTGCGATACATTGCGGGGTACGCGGGGTGTCAGTTTTCACCGGTCGAGTGTATATGGCTCGACGCGTTGGTGAGTATGTGTAAATAATATAATTATAGTTGAATAAAAGTAGTGAACAATTAAATAAATCAATAATAATAATTTGTATAGTCAATTTTGGTTTAGTCAATAAATTGTATATATATAATAACGAATGATTATCGATAGTAGTCAAATGATTGTTATGAACCGTATGGTCCACCGATCAGTGACGACACAAAATCCTTTGTTGTCAGTACAACGAGGAATTGCTGCCGCCGATGAGGGGCAATCCTCCCGGTCCGGTCACAATAACTTAACTAAACTTAACTTTAAATTATCCTAAAAAAAAATTTAAAACATGTATATGCTTAAGTCTATGGTCAATATGTTGTATATAATTAAATTAATCCCCAGTGCTAAGGGGGCTGTATAAGGGCCCTATAACGCCTAAAGTTATAATGTATATTTTACAAAAGTATATATGTCCCTAATGTACTAATAATAATTATTGGTATATTACTTTGATTATTGTTTTAATTGTATAAAAAGTGTATATATTGTATAGGTAAAATAATAGAAAATTTGAATTTAAAAGTGAAGTAAATGTTTTGAATTAATTAAAGATTTGTGAATTTATTATGGGAGTTTTAGGCGTCGCACCGAAAAGTTAATTATTGGCCAATTACCAGTTAAAAATAAAGTATATTAATTGATAATAATAATTTTACAGAAATTTTTAGAGCCTTGTCCCTCTCTCTATATATACTGGATAAATTAACTATCGCAAGTAGGTAATTCCTATCAGGGTGGGCTTGGGTGGGCAAAAAATCCGGGAAGGAGGCTTCGTAGGCCCACGTGTGGGGTGTCCAGAGAACCGCCTCGTCGCGGGCTATAACCTCAACTTGAAACCCGGAACTGGTTTGATACTAAAATTTCCAGAAAACTTGGGATGACTGTAAAATTTTTGAAAAAATTGCTGTTTTGCCAAGGAAATGTCGAGATTTCCTGAAGAATATTGGTCAGATCGGGGAGTTAATGAGTTTGAAGGTAGGTGGATAAATTGCGCGCTCACAACAAGTGTCGGCACGGCGGTCAGCTATGGATCAGCGTCACCAGGTGAGCTGGAGTGATATTGTTTTTATTGAAAAATATTTTAAGTCAATATTAATATGTATATTTTTGTTCCAGGTGTTCCCGGGGAGATGGTCGTCCAGAAATGTTAGTATATAGTTGGTCTAGCCAAAACTAATCGATCTCGATCAAATTCGACCAAAAACCAGGCAGAATGACTGTTAATTTAGAAAATTTCTGTTTGCCAGTACTAAAAAATGTGCTATATAGGTAACCTCGGTTGGGCGTGAAACGTTAAACAATTGATCGACTGGGGTGCAGCAAATGGAGTCCCGTACCGTTCCCGTGCCAGGAGGACCTCAAAATGAGGTACTCAGACTTTCGTCTTTTATTGGGCTATTTGGTGGTGAAAAATTTTCGGGTGTAAATATCGGGTTTCGGGAGCTGTATGTACCCAAAATAAGATGTTGGTATATAAAGTCGAAAAATTGGGGTTGCGGGGTGGACAAAATCCGGGAAGGAGGCTTCGTAGGCCCACGTGTGGGGTGTCCAGAGAACCGCCTCGTCGCGGGCTATAACCTCAACTTGAAACCCGGAACTGGTTTGATACTAAAATTTCCAGAAAACTTGGGATGACTGTAAAATTTTTGAAAAAATTGCTGTTTTGCCAAGGAAATGTCGAGATTTCCTGAAGAATATTGGTCAGATCGGGGAGTTAATGAGTTTGAAGGTAGGTGGATAAATTGCGCGCTCACAACAAGTGTCGGCACGGCGGTCAGCTATGGATCAGCGTCACCAGGTGAGCTGGAGTGATATTGTTTTTATTGAAAAATATTTTAAGTCAATATTAATATGTATATTTTTGTTCCAGGTGTTCCCGGGGAGATGGTCGTCCAGAAATGTTAGTATATAGTTGGTCTAGCCAAAACTAATCGATCTCGATCAAATTCGACCAAAAACCAGGCAGAATGACTGTTAATTTAGAAAATTTCTGTTTGCCAGTACTAAAAAATGTGCTATATAGGTAACCTCGGTTGGGCGTGAAACGTTAAACAATTGATCGACTGGGGTGCAGCAAATGGAGTCCCGTACCGTTCCCGTGCCAGGAGGACCTCAAAATGAGGTACTCAGACTTTCGTCTTTTATTGGGCTATTTGGTGGTGAAAAATTTTCGGGTGTAAATATCGGGTTTCGGGAGCTGTATGTACCCAAAATAAGATGTTGGTATATAAAGTCGAAAAATTGGGGTTGCGGGGTGGACAAAATCCGGGAAGGAGGCTTCGTAGGCCCACGTGTGGGGTGTCCAGAGAACCGCCTCGTCGCGGGCTATAACCTCAACTTGAAACCCGGAACTGGTTTGATACTAAAATTTCCAGAAAACTTGGGATGACTGTAAAATTTTTGAAAAAATTGCTGTTTTGCCAAGGAAATGTCGAGATTTCCTGAAGAATATTGGTCAGATCGGGGAGTTAATGAGTTTGAAGGTAGGTGGATAAATTGCGCGCTCACAACAAGTGTCGGCACGGCGGTCAGCTATGGATCAGCGTCACCAGGTGAGCTGGAGTGATATTGTTTTTATTGAAAAATATTTTAAGTCAATATTAATATGTATATTTTTGTTCCAGGTGTTCCCGGGGAGATGGTCGTCCAGAAATGTTAGTATATAG